>OX411719.1:18436148-28436148 GCA_948252095.1 Dicycla oo
GTTCTTCGTACCGTCAAGATGAGTGAATCTAATGAAGAAATTCGATACATTTTAAAATTTTACTACAAAAAAGGTAAAAATGCAACGCAAGCCGCGAAAAAAATTTGCGATGTTTATGGACCTAGTGTAGTCTCTGTGAGAGTAGCACAAATTTGGTTTAAGCGTTTTCAATCCGGAAATTTTGATGTCAAAGTTGCACGTCGCTCTGGTCGCCCTATTACGGATAAAATGGATGCCATTTTTGAAAAAGTGGAGCAAGATCGGCATATCAGTAGTTACGACGTTGCTGAAGAACTGGAAATTGACCACAAAACAGTTTTGGCGCATTTGAAAAAAACTGGGTACACAAAAAAGCTCGACATTTGGGTACCTCACGAGCTCACTGAAAGAAACCTAATGAACCGTGTACCTACTCATTTGTGATTCTTTATTACGACGTAATGAAACCGAACCATTTTTGAAGAAGCTGATAACTGGTGATGAAACGTGGATCACGTATGACAAGAACGTGCGAAAAAGGTCGTGGTCAAAGGCCGGTCAGGCTTCACAGACTGTGGCGAAACCCGGGTTAACTCGCAACGAGGTGATGCTATGTGTGTGGTGGGATTGGAAGGGCATTATTCATTATGAGCTGTTACCACCAGGCAGGACCATCGATTCTGAACACTACTGCGAACAACTGATGAGATTAAAGCAAGAAGTTGAGAGAAAGCGGCCGGAATTAATCAACAGAAGGGGTGTGGTTTTTCATCATGATAACGCTAGACCTCACACATCTTTAGCCACTCAGCAAAAATTAAGAGAGTTTGGCTGGGAGGTGTTAATGCATCCGCCGTATAGTCCTGACCTTGCACCTTCAGATTTCCACCTGTTTCGATCTCTTCAGAATTCTTTAGGCAGTGTCAGGTTAACATCACGAGAGGACTGCCAAAACCATCTGTCGCGGTATTTTGACCAGAAGTCCCAAAATTTCTATAGCAATGGGATCATGTCCCTACCTACAAGATGGCAAAAAGTTATCGAACAAAATGGTACCTACATACTTTAGTTAAATGTAAATAAACTATATTAAAAAATGTTTTGAATTTTCTTAAAAAATGCGAAGATACTTTTTCCCCAACCTATTATTTAACTCACAACTGTCTTTCTGTATCAGTAGTCTGAAATGAATATAGAAAATTAACTCTTATAATAAAGGAAAATAAAAACAAATTAGATTTATAATCACGAGCACAGAACTGAATAACACTGTTTGTCCACCGCCACTGTCAACGGGACGTCAACGAGAAAAGAGATTATTCGAACCGACCGTGACGTCTCATTGACGGACGTGCGGTGGACACACGGCCATAGTAAATATTATATGTATCGCTACTTCAGCACCGTCATCTCCTTCCCGTTGACGTGGCGGTGGACAAACGGACGTCGTGACTGTGATAAAATAGTTTCCACACAGCGTGAATGCTGTGTGATATAACACGGTTACGTAGAGTGCTAATCTGTTTAACAAAACTGACTGTACTATCATCTGTAGCCGCTAATTGCACATTTGAAGAAATACATCCCATTTTTTTATTTAAGTAGTGGTTCGTGGTAGTAAAGTCATCCCACGCAAATCTGCTTTTGGTTTGAACCTTGTTCCACCACTATTAAGGAGTCCTATCTAATTCCATACATTTAGTTTGATGCATTATCTATTTCCGAGGAATTTGAGGTACGCCAACCCTCTATGCGACTAGTCAATCGTCTATGGAAAGATTATTTTTAGTCTGTAGTTGCAAATCTTTTTGTAAACAAAAGGTTTTTGTTCAAATTGGAATGCTTGTAATTAATGAAAATTGTATTAAGGTAAGTGGTTTTATTTATGTTTCGTGCTAAGAATAAACACACCATGCATTTTAAACCATAAAACATATATTGTTATTTTTTACAACCAATTTTGAAAATGAAAACAAGTCATACTTTTAAACGAAACGTACATTACTATAAAGCCCTACTCACTAGCATTCTAAGAAACATTCAACGGTCACAAAATTCCAAGAAGCTACGATGCAAATCGGTTTTGTTTACAAGATTACCGCGGGTGGGGCGCTTAACGGTTCTCCCCGAGCGCGGGTGAGCACAGCGGTTCAGCACAGCAGTTATCCTCCTGCTCTTATCCCAATTTATTTAGAATCGGCACAGCATGTCTTCTCTTTCCATACATTAGCCATACATTTAGCCATCATCTCAGTAGTCACTCCCTGGCTAGAAGCCATTTCATCTTTCACCCAATCCATTCATTGAATCTTTGTTCTTCCTCATCTTAAATAACCATCCACATTCATACTTAAACCAATGGGCTGAAACGCTGATGATACTAAACCGTCGGCCAAATAAAAAGATCTCGATGCATTCTCACCGTTGCAAAGTTTATTCGTATCAATTCCTATGTGGGTGGTGTTTGATCTCATACCGTGTACATTCTGCATAGTTGCAAAGTGTGCAGGGCCGACACAGAAGCGCAGTAATCCATTGTTGCCTACCGGCCCACAATGGATTCAAGTTTAGTCGATTAAACCCGGCTACCAAACACTCGCCACCTACAGAAAAATGTGCTCGCGCACAATAGGAATGCAATGCGAGGATTTGTGAGAGCAAAGAATTGTTGCTAGCACTTTGAGGCGCAGCCATTGTAACGAATGTATTTATTACGCATTCAATACTCGAAGAAAAGGCAATAAAGCACTACTATCCCAACTGGATTATTTGCTATAGGAACTAGTTAATTAATTCCAAGAGTATCTGAGTAAGTAACACCAAAAGAATATGTTTTGTTCTAATTTATAGAAAAACAATATAACTAAGCATTATAATACGTTTCTACGAAATCAAGAGAAAAATTGGTCATAAATGGAAACAAGAGGTTAAGTAATACTTAGATACCTAAATAATATTTTTCATAAACTTTATAAGGCGAGAAGCGGCAAAAGCCCTATGGACGTCATGGGATGCGTCAGTCTATCGAGAGGGAGGTCGTGAGTTCGAACTCCACTCGTTGCACTTTTAACCTCAACATCACCTGAACCCACTCTAAGCTTAACCATATTTAGTCAAGTATTAAAATGTAATGAATGTAATTATATAATCACGGACTAGAAGAAGGACTCCGTGCCACGCATATCGAAAGTGAAGCACCGTACCAATCTATGTGTGCGTGACGTAAACAGTACCTACAAAGACGTAGTGCCGCGTAATGGCGGCCGGTTGTCACCTTATGATGTAAATGTGTGCGTGAGAGGCATGTTTGTACAAACGGTCCGGATACTTATAGCGCTTCACTTTCGATACGCGTGGCACGGAGTCCTTCTTTTTTTCCAGTCCGTGACGGTGATATAAACTTAACCGAGTTTGTATTATCGTTAGTAATTAAAAATGTGATTTGATAAACATTTTTCTGAAGCAGTGCATGCTTTGATTTCAAGCTCTTTTTCTGCGAACAATTTTAACGACTGAAAACTACAGTCATGTTACATAGAGTTAACAATTTCCACGAAAACATGGGTGCTTACAATATCTAAGTGTTGTACCCACACATTCAGCGATCAAAACAAATAACCTGGTTCGGGAATGTTCTACTTATACTATTTTTTGTTAGTCAGCAATTGTCAACGCAGTGGCTATTCACATCGTTTCAATTTACCGGAAACACAAATTCTTTTCGGGGATTGCATTGTTTGCACCGTGCATTTTTGTTCCAGAATTTGATTTATATTCCATGTTTTGTATGAGCAAGCATCCAATTAAACGAGTTTCTTTGCAAAAGATAGGAATCAGAACAACTAGGAATTTAAGCGCACTGCCGCCTTGTGTTCGTTGAATGCGAAACGTTTTTCCCTAAAAAAGTATACCTATTCGTTTTCCTTTCAGTTGTGTTGTTTTGTATGGAGTTAATTTATAAAGCGGGACAGCCGTAGAGGTTTGTTCATAATTAAAGACTTACCTCTTATTCATTCTCGTACAAAAGACCATAAAATTAAACCTGCATATTCGTATACGTCCTCTATTTTTACACGGTACGTGCCCCACGTCATAAATTAGATCTACAAAAAGGGAACCTTATGAGCCGCGACGCCAGAGCCTCACCTTTTCTCATTATTCCACATTTTCAGCCCCAAACACGAATAGAAAATTGGACCTTGTTAAACACAACTTATTAGTATGCATTCAAAAATAACAATGAGATATAAGGGTACGCCAGAGTATGATAAATAGTGCTTACATAAACAAATAATTTTAAAAAATTCACGAAGTCCACATAAAGGCAAATATTGTGAGGAAGCCGAAGTAATAAGAAATCGTGACAATAAGCTCTCCGGAGGAGGTCAATATGCACCAAAAAGTTGTTATCCGGACAAAAATTAATTTTCTTTTCGTTGTAATAATAACTCAGTATCAAAACTTAATAAAGTCCTTCAATTATAATGGCATTATAAAGAATTTGCCTTCAGAATTTTGTTACATGAGACTGTCTCATTAAAATTTTTGAAGAAAATATCTGGTGGTCTTTAATAAAAATACTCGTGCAGATTTTATTGGTCGTCGTTCCCACCGGGAGTAACTACGAAGCCAATTTAATGTCAATTATAATTTTGAATATTTTTACAACAAGCTTTTGTGAATCTTTATCTGTATTTGATACTATATCTAATTCGATATGAGTGACATCTGTTTAGGCAGCTAAAGTGACGTTTTAGTTTTGACTCGTGTCTCCTCGTGTCTACGATAAATGTGTGACCACGTGTGCACGGCGTCCGTGACATATGGCACACCTAGATCAAGAGTAGCACAACTCAAAATAGGATCCTCTTTTTTCAGGAACAGGAAAAAACGTTTTACTCGTTTTCTATTTAATCAATTTAAAATATTTTTATATGAAGTTGTAATTCATTAATGGAGATTGGTACCCTGGTGTCTTTGGAGTCAATCAGTCAATGTAGTTTTCGACGCAGAGTCCGATAATCGCAATAACTCGATTTTGGATTATTTTGAGTTGTGCTACCCTTTATCTAGGTGTGCGATATGTTCCAGTATAATATAATACTAGATTCTGCTCGCGACTTCGTCCGCGTGAAATTTCTTGTTCCCCACCCACCCTGTCGCATCGCATCGCCTGCCCGTGTTACTACTTCGTTTTTGCTTAGCGTTTCTTTTGCTCGGCGGTCCTAGCATGATCTTAAATAGCCTATAGCCTTTCTCAAGAATTTGGCTATCAAATGCAAAACGAATTTTTCAAATCCGACTGGACAAACAAACAAAAACAAACTCTTCAGCTGTATAAATCAAAATATCTTCAGCTTTATTATTAATAGGTATAGATATCAGTGACTGCCAACAGACTCTGTTATAAGTAGAGATCGGATAATCGGATGCATATTTATCTAAAGTTAATAGGCTAAGAAATTATGGAAGCGGCTTCTTAATTTTTTTTTCTTAATATAAATCCCGGGATTCCAGAAAATCCGGGAAATCACAATTAGTCGGATACATGGTATGGACATAACTTTTTATATACGTGGGTTTATTCATTTAAAAAAATACCGGGAAACCGGGATCACATAACTATTTATATGCTTGTTAACTTGAAATTCATTTTTAGGGTTCCGTACCTCGAAAGGGTTCCCCTTATAGGATCACTCGTGTGTCTGTCTGTCTGTCCGTCTCTCCTAGCCAATTTGCTCCGAATATAATGGACTGATTAAGTTGAAATTTGGTACACTTATGAATTTCTATGACCTAAACGCGGACGTGCAACGTAAATAAATGAATTTTGATTATGAGGGACAATTTTTGGGCAAATAAAAAAATTTAAAATAAAGTTTTGCAAAATGTATCACATGACATATCCAATGAAAGGGCTTACTTTGACGGTCTAAGTTTCTATATACATTTTTTATAATTTGAAAAATATTTTAGAAGATAGACGAAAATTGACCATTCCCGCCCCCCTTATCTCCAAAACTACTGAGCCTAAAATTTTGAAAAAAATACAGAAAATAGTTCACAGGAATACTTATAAGAAGTTTATGGTCTCACAATAACATGGCAAATCTCTCAATATTGTGCGTACAAACTTACGTTTGCAGTTATTCCAACTATGGGAGAACATGTTTTTCAACTACAATGTTAAGTTTGTTCTTGGGATAAATTCATCCCAACTACGTAACCCTCCATTGTGCGTAGTCCGACACGCATTTGGCCGGTTCCATATTAGCCAACACCTCAACTTTAGGTAAATATGCATCCGATTATCCGATCCGCAGTTATAACCATGTTGTCACTGCGATTACGCATGCGCATAGCGTAGGTATTGTTACAGGCAGTTTCTTAATTAAGTATAAAATTTTTCGTATTTGTTAAAAATATCAGATCTAAGTTATATCTCAATAATTTAAAGCGACTGCCCGAAAACCGTTGGAAGATAAAAAAGAAATAACATAAAACTAATTGCTGATAACGAACCAAGTAACGGTTACCTATTAAAAATCGTTATGAAATAACAAAGATTTAACCTTATCTCAAAATGGGGTCTGGTTTAAAAGCTCACGACATAAAAAAGCAACGTTTTAATAAGCTGAAAACAAAGTTTTGGTATTAAAATTTCTTCGCTTAAGCAACGCCAGTTAATTCCTGAGATTATTCCTCGGGAAGAAAAAGTTTGCGGACGCCCGGTATCTCCACCGGCCGCTGCATCTGCTTACCTAAGGTAACATACTATTATGACTTTGGAACTAGTTAGTCATTTTATTAGTTTTTCTGGTTTGTTAGTGTTACGGTAATGGTTTTGAGGAAATATTGGTCTTTTGCTTGGCTTGTAGGTATCTTACCTACTCGTAGACACAACCATATTGAAATATGTACTGTAGACTTCAACACCAGGGGGCCTAGACAAAATCCCTTTTCTGTAAGCGTTAACGCCAACGGAAAGTTCAAATAATTTGTTTGTTGACAGAGATGTCACGTGACTGCTGCTAAATGACTAGACAACGAAGCGTTTTCCCGCTGTGCTGCCAACCGTACGATTTAAATCGTATCTATACGGTATATTATATTCAAAATCGTGAACAAAATATACGATTTTTCCAAATCTGTCAATCTTCATAACCAAGATACAGGCTTGCTTAGATTGGGGCCAATGCAAAACCTTTGTAATCTTTTTAGCAATAAGTTATTATTAATATTATTATTTATTTAAGAGAAAAGCAATATTACATTAAGTTTATTTTGTAGATATAAAACATCATAAACAACAGACTTGAACGTATTTTTTTATGAACGCGTACAATATTTTTTTAAAACCTCTGTCCTCCCCGCACTTTAGAAAAATCTAATTGTTAAATATTGATTTGAAATTATACTACTATTACGTATTTAAATCATTTAAGTACTATAGGTTTATTGAAATTTCAATGCGTAATATTTTTGTTTTTTAGATTTCATAGCAAAATACTATTTTTCCTAGTGTTTGGTACGATCCCCTAAAAAATAAAGTTGGCAACACCGGCGTCGCACGAAACACTATGTAATAGTCTATGGAATAGTGTATAGTAGTTGTCAAGATTGATTAATTTGAAATAAACACACAAAAATGTCAGCTTACATTTAAAACTGTTAGCGTGAGGGTCCGAGCTCCTGCTAATGTAGCGTGTTGCTGAACCGCCAAAATAGCATTTACGTTTGTCAAAGTGACACTCAGTCATGTGACATCTCTAAAGCTAATGTCAACTCCATACAATTTGATCTTTACGTTGGCGTTAACGCTTACAGAAAAGGGATTTTGTCTAGGCCCCCGGGTGTTCTGGCATAAAACCTCCTCGGGTATAAACATTAGATTAAAATACAATCACTGAGGAGAAAACAATTGACTGTTTTTGAGATGTCAGTGAGACAGCTCCGGGCTCGAGAGGCTAGGCTAACTAGTTTAAAAAAGACATATTGTAAAGTCTTATAAAATATATTAGGTCTTTACCTAATCAAAATATGCACCCATGCTATCGATGCGTCTCTGCCAGTGCAGTGGTAATTCTTCAATGCCCTTCTTGAAGAAGTCAGGTGTACGAGAGGCAACAATCTTGTATTTTTTAATAAATCCTCGCCCACTATTTTCGAGTTTTTAATAACTATTGGAGTTTATATAACGAAGTTAAAGGGAAAACTATCGCAGCTCAGTAGGCTTTGCAAGTTAACGAGTAATAGTCATCATTCTGCCTAGCCTTTTCCCAACTATGTTGGGGTCGGCTTCCATTCTAACCAGATGCAGCTGAATACCAGTATTTTACATGGAGCGACTGCCTATCTTTACTGTTACTGGGTAGTACGATACCCCTTGGTAAGACTGGTTGTCAGACTTTCGGGCTTCTGACGACCCATAACGACTGTCAAAGATCCTCGAATGACAGCCGGGACCAACGGCTTAACGTGCTTTCCGAGGCACCAAGGAGTTTCGGTATGAAAAGATGGTCACCCATCCACGGACCAACCTCGACAAGCGTAGCTTAACCTGATGGATCGACCCGTGCAGTTGTTATTACTTAGCCACGAGCTCGTTTTAATTAACGAGTAATAGTCGACCAAATAAATAAATTACATTTGCAGTTGGAATGTATCGGAGAACATGTGTTCAATTACAATGCACGGTGGTCCAAGCGTCCTACAAGCGCGGTCATAAATACCTTACTTTATTAAATGAGATTTTTCTGAAGCGTAAATAATAAAAAATACTTCACAAATATACATTAATGCTTTATTTACATAATTTAATACATAATATACAATAAACTGTACAATATGTACTGTTTATATATAAATTAAATAGTCAATATTTGAGATTTATTGTCCCTCGTTCGGAAATACATCTGAATATGATATGAAACGGATAAGTTTCCGGGATAGCATTTCTTTTTAGCAGTCAGTAGGTACACTTTGGTAAGATGGTAAAATGTCACATGCAGTTTTATTGTTAATGAAATTCTTAATTAATAAATATTGATGCTTCGTCAACGTAACCTCAACAAAAAGGGATAAGACCTCGTCCGCTTTTATATTCAGTCTTAAGCTAGTATTATTAGACTTATCAGAAGTATTGAGTAGTGCATTCACAGCAGAGTCATCTACTTGAGATAATTCTGCCAATCTTCTACGTTTCGAGCGCTTAGACAATTCTGAAAAATCTTTCCTGGCGTCCGCGTTCGCAGATGGCTCGGGCTGGTTCGCTTTTTCTTGAATGCACTGCTCATTACTTCTTACTAATTCGACACATTCAATTTTATTTAACCAATCTGAGTACTTATGCAAAAAAAAAAGATTTATTTCTAGAGACAATTTTCGAAAATCTATCAAGACTTTTACATAAACTTCCTAAGTTCCTCATCTAAGTTCCTAATGTCTAGATTCTCCACCTCATCCAGTGAAGCTAGAATAGTTTCCAACACGTGTTGATGTTTCTTAGGAACACTTCCATCCTTCAATGCATCCTTGAGAAAGTACATTTAATCAAAGTACCTGAAACTAAAAATAAAAAATTTTTACGTATGTTTCGTAGACCGTGCTACGCCTGAGCCTACGCAGTCGTAGAGGCTATGTAGCAACTAAAGTCCAAAAAGGACGCAAAAAAAACCTTTTATATTTTCAAAATAGATAGTTCAATCTTTAATTTAAGATATGTGAGAGTATTCGACTATAGATGAAATTTGTTGTAAGTTTATGGGAAGTCAACAATAAGTTAAATATTTGGTAGAAATTCTGTGTGGCGTAGCACGTAAAAACACGTCATAATAAGTAAAATAAAATTTGAAAAATATAACTAAATAGTAAGAACATACCTTGATCTTGGAAATCCATGTCACAAACACCCCTCAAAATAATGCAATTCTGAGAATTCGCCGTTACACAAACAATATGTGCTAATGAGTTACTGATACGGCGAGCGCAAACGTAATGATGTGTTTACTTCGGAGGTCGAAAAATAAGTGATAATTAGGTTTTTTTTTTGTGTATGGCGTCTCGTAGTTGACCTAGAGAGGTCGTGACTACTTAACCGGACTATCCCGTGGCTGCCTTAAGATGACTCAAAGCCTCCAGCCAGGGGCATAAAACTTACAGACTAAGCGACTACACGCTAAGGGCTCCCCCTGTGGGGAACGGGCCTCGGCTTAGGGCGTCGCTGGGGCGAGGGCAGCAAGATGGGACAGGCTGGATCAGATTAGAATGATTATTATTGTCAGGGGAGTTTAAAGCTACTGGCTCAGCTACGCCACCAGCTGGTACTTCATACCCGAGCAAGGGACGGGGGAGGACGATTATTACTAAGTCGGCGGTGAGGTGATAATTATTAGGTAAAATGGGTGACATATTTATATTTTTGGGTAGCTTGGTTATCGGTAAATCTTTATAAGTAATTAAAGTGGGGGTAATCGATGATGAAATTTTCCATTTATGACCTAAGGCGGTACCGCCGTGCAATGTTAAGTTTGTTCTTGGGATAAATTCATCCCAACTACGGAACCCAACATTGTGCGTGGTCTGACACGCACTTGGCCAGTTTTTCCTTTTGAAGTGTTCTGACTTAAAAATGAATGTCTTCCTTAAAAATGAATTTACCTTTATTTTTATGGGTATGGTTGATAATAAACCATGCTATTCTTAGCTGCAATTTGAAGTACATCTTGAAATCTTATTTGCATCAATGCACCACGCCCTCTGCATACACCAACATTGCCAAGAAAAACATGCATCGATAATATTAATTTAAAACAAACACTGTTGTGTGACGCAATCAAAATCGTCATAAAAAGCGTCCAGATTGAGCTATTTTCGTTTATTGTTATCGTTACTTTGAAACCTAAGACGCGATATTTTTTCAATAAGCTCCGCGGGTTTCCATACAAGCGCTCATACTCTTTTCCCGAAGCTTACCTATATCCTTAGGGCGTTTGCTCTGCCTTTTAAGATTGTGTTTTTATACCGTCCTCCACATAAATACGACCCCTGACAATCTAGTTTATTTTATACTGAATTCAGTGAAATTGAATTCTACTCCATATCGATAAAGCCAATGCATAAACTGTACTTGGAAATTCTAATAAAAATGTTTACGAAAACGGGTTTAAGCTGTTCAATTTTCCATACATACGTATTGCATTATAATAACTATACGCTGCGGATATACTCGTAAAACTGATTACGTACTTCTATCTCGAAAAATGAACGGGTTGATATATTTTTAGGGTTCTGTACCTCAAGAAGAAAACCGGAAGGCTCACTCGTGTGTCTGTTTGTCTGTCTGTCACAGCCAATTTGCTCCGAATATTTGGTACACGTATGAATTTCTGTGACCCAAAGACTGAGACTGAGAGAATGAATTTTGAATATGGGGGTCAAGTTTGGGGACAAATAATAAATTTAAAAAAAAGGTTTGCAAACTGTACCGTGTGGCATATCAATGGAAGGGTTTACTATGAGGGTCTCAAGTATATATATATATATATTATAAGCCGAACTTATTGTTGGTAGTGGCCACAGAACAGATAAAAGAAGGTTAGAAGGGCCTTGTGGGCGGGGCACGCGCGCCGCGGTTATGAGCAAATGCTCAATATCAACCGAAGTTTACTTTACCGGCCAGCAATCACGCTCTTGTTTTGACAGCGTACGTACGCTCCGCAAAAATATTAAATTATGCCGTCTTGCGCTATTATAACGTGTCGGAAAAGAAGCCAGGTGTGTAAGTGTAGCACGAGGAGGGATTTCTTTCCACCGGTAAGTCCAAAAACATTGAAATACTTGTGATATTTGTAATTATAACATTAGCATTATGAAGTTTGTAGACAAAAATGATATAATCGCAAGCAGACGAATAGTTATGTATTGCTTGCAATAGATGGGTACCATTTTGCACTACTTGAGCGATCGCGCAATGTATTACGTTCACCGCGAGAGTCCCGAGACCAGTATTAAGTGTATAATCTATGGTCCCGAGGATTCATTTCCAGGAAATCTAGGCATCGATAGTGCTGTGCCAATTTGTAAACAATGTCGATTATTACTATGATACAGTTGATTATTATCAATAGTACACTTTATAACTAAAATAATATTATTTATTACGACCAATTAGTAACATAGATTTTGAGTGAGGTTTTTGTATTTAAGTTGTATGTATATAAAAAATAATTTTTCAATTGAAACTGACATAATGATTTAATACGTTTTAGGTTTCCAACAGATCTATAAGAAAACTGTGGATTGAGACAACTGGTAGAATTGATTGGATCCCCACTAAATGTAGCACAATTTGTTCGCAACATTTCGATGATGATAATTACATAACAACAAAGTCAGGGAAAAAAAACTTAAAATCAGGCGCTTATCCGCACAAATATATCGTTATGTGTTGTTCAGTAAGTAAACTGATTTTATTCTAGAAAATTTCATTTTAGTCTCGTCAAATCAGTTTTTTGTCTAAAAATGGCAATATCTGAATCATCTTCCGTAAATTTGATTTTTATAACACTTATGGTTGAAAATAAGGAAATTGAAAATTATGCCTTTTTTATTACGTTTTTTATACTTCTTTGATGACTGCTAATAAACAATTTTTTTTACAGTCATCACTACCATGTACCAGTGATACCGTAACAAAAACTGCATCTACCCCCGACATAACTCAGGGTGCATCTAACGTAGAAGAAAAAACATGTCAAAACACGGTAATAAAGTTTTGCATTATTTTTCTTGATTAGATACATTAATAGCAAGTGTAAAATAGTCACGTTGTTTTTTTATTACAGCCGACAGTGGATGACCACAAACCAACTCCATCTACACCACGAAGAGATAAGTCCATAAAACCAAGAAGCATTCAGGTAAAAAATTATGCTGTGATAAATTACACGCACATACAATGTTATGTAAACTGTTGACATCTATGTAATGTGAATCTTTTTTACTTAATTTAGTTATGATAACTCGAAAACGGCTGCATTGATGTTAATGATATTTTGTTGTTTTATTCATCCGCTAAGAAAGGATTTCCCGAAATTCCAAAGGAAACGGGAAAAAACGGGATGCGCGTACAAAGTTGTCAAAAAAAAGCTAGTAAATCACATAATTCGCAAAAAACCCTACCTAAATAATTATTTTAATATTGAATGTGCTAACACAGTTACAAAATAATATATACTATTTTTTTATTTACAGCAACAGTTATTATCGCCTTCAAACGCAACTTCACCTAGAAAAAGAAAACTACAAAACATTATTAACACTAAGGAACATATCATTAAGAAGCAGAGATTACAAATAAAAAGAATACAAGCCCAAAATAGAAGATTAAAACGCAAAATTAATAAAATTGAAGACATTTTAGTTAATATCCAAGAAAAGTTTTGTTTGAAAGATGAAGACACGAATATTCTGAAAAATATTAATTTACAGGTATTACAGACTCTTACACTAGCCGTGTTCGTATTTTGTATGCCTTTGTCGATCGTTTTCTTGCTTTCTTTCAATATTAAAAAGCGTTCCTACTTTTTTTTTATCAACAGGCTCAAGAACTGACACGACGCATGGTTACAAAAAAGTCTGGAGGAAAATGCAAACAAAAATATAGCCCAGCGCTTCGTACCCTTGCGTTGACATTATATTATTATTCACCGAAGGCCTACGATTACATACGTAGAACTTTCGATACCTGTTTACCAGAAAGGCGTACACTTAGAAAGTGGTACGAAAAAATCGGAGGAGACCCAGGTTTTACTAAAGAATCCTTCGAAGCGTTGAAACAAAAAGCTAAAAATACAAATTACACCATAATTGCGGGGTTAGCTATTGACGAAATGGCTATACGCCGACGTATAGAATATGACGGTCAAAAATTAGTGGGACACGTTGATATCGGTACTGGCGTTGAAGGAGATCATGTACTAGAAGCTAAAGAGGCTCTAGTTTTTTTTAGTTACAAGCATAAACTGTAACTTCAAAGTTCCCGTTGGTTATTTCCTTGTGGACGGTATAACAGGAAGTCAGCGGTCTGACTTAATTTTACAATGTCTAGAACTTATCCAAGAAACTGGTATAAGAATTATATCGTTGACTTTCGATGGATGCGCTGCTAATATAGCAATGGTGAAATGTTTGGGTTGTTCTATAGAAGATCGAAGAATTACTTTTAACCATCCTGTAACTAAAGACCCAATTTTTGTAATATTGGATCCATCTCACATGATCAAACTATTGCGGAACGCTTTTCAAAGCTATAAAACTTTTATAGATCCAGATGGCAATAAAATACAGTGGATTTTTTTGAAGAACTAAATAAGCTTCAGGAAACAGAAAATTTTCATTTAGCTAACAAGTTACGTTACCATCACATACATTTTCTAAATCAAAAAATGAAGGTAAAGCTCGCAACACAGCTATTCAGCCTTAGTGTAGCGGATGCTATAGACTTTTGTTGCAATGAACTGAAACTACCTGAATTTAAAAACAGTAAAGCAACATCGCAATTTTTGAGGATAATTAATAATATGTTTGACGTATTCAATTCCCGAAGCACTTTTCAATTTAAATTTAAGAAAGCGCTTACGGAAATTAACTCACTGGAACTTTTAGGATTCCTAGACACAGCAGTCGACTACCTATCACGACTAAAATGTCTAGACGATAGGTTGTTAATACAAAGCCCGCGAAAAACAGGCTTTATTGGGTTCATTGGTTGCGCCGAAGCAGTAAAACATATTTATAATCATATAATACGTACTCAAGTACTTGTTTATATGCCAATGTATAAAATTAGCCGAGACCACCTCGAGATGCTTTTTGGCAATATAAGGTCACATGGCGGAGCCAACAATAACCCTACGGCGCGCCAGTTTAAGGCAGCATATAAGAAATTACTGGTACATACCGAGATAAAGGCTCTCGAAAGTGGAAATTGCTTGGCTCTGGTACATATTTCTATCCTGAATTGCGCATCGTCGCCTATAGAACGCATCAATAAAACAACTAATAATGGATTAATAGAAGACGGTATTGATATGGTTTCCGAAAATAATGATGATGAAGACATACATTTATTTTTCCAAAATATTTCTGATTTTAGCCAACAAATTATAAGTCACATTGCGGGATATATAGCACACATTTTAATGAAAAAAATTGATTGTGACATTTGTGCGGGAGCTTTATTATCAAGTGAAATAAATTCCGACCATAAATTTATAGTTGCAAAAGATAAAGGAGGTCTCTTGTACCCTTCGAAAGAACTGCTACTAATCTGCAAAACATCTGAAGCAGTTATAAAAAAGTACACCAAAAACCTCCGAAATATTAACAAGCATGTCGGAGAAGAACACGTGTTCTCCCGCGACTCAGACATGATAACCTTAGCCCCTATTGATTGTTTGGAGGTAGGTTATTATTTAAACAGTTAACTACCAACTAAATAAACGTTTAATAGAAACACTATACGTTCAAACCAAAACAGTATACACCGCTATAAGAATTTCTAATTAAATAAGGAGGCAAACGATCCGTCCGAGTGATTTTATCTGCCCCGTGCGCGTGCCAGTTTCAAACTGCCAGCACCCGGCGCTCGCTCAACTCGACGTTTCGTTAGCGCGCCACGTCTGCCGCGCCACCTTGCGGACTGCCCGCGCACTTTGCCTCATAGATAATCAATTGCGCCGACACGGCCTTCCTGACGAACGCACGTCCCCGTGCGTTAATCATCTGAAACCAACCACAATTAATGTGGAACTCTCAGTCAGCATTTTAACTAAGAAACTTTACTAGCTCAAACGCAAAAACCATCATCTCATTTGGGACGCGTGTAACACTCGCTGCAGATCTGCGCCACACGCTGGGGACCATCACACATGTAGCGTAAGGCAGGCCAGCGGCTTGCAGTCAGACAACGAGATGCTACTTAACGTACCTTCACCATCATTACATACGCCGGCTGGACTCACTACCATCGCGTCTCTCTCATCCTCCATCTCACAGTGTACCTCTGTAGTACCCTCAACTCTACCATCAACTTCATCTCCACTGCTGTTCACCTCTGTTGTAACCACAACTCTACCACCGTTACTGTTATCTATTACTTTTGAACACACAACTGTCCCATCGCCCTCTTCATCGCTACTACCCGCCGACACGGACCCCTCTTGCTCTAAGGCCTGGTTACATAGAGCTTCAGCCATTTCTGTAAGCCCTTCGCGACCTTCCGGAACTCTGCGTAAACTTTCGTGGGGGTATTTGTACAATCTCTTTGAGCCGTCAACATGTTGCAGCTCGTAGCGGTCATTCTCTAATGCTCCGGTAATTTTAAAAGGACCTCTAAATTTTCTATCCAATTTGGTCTGGTTACGCTCGCAACATTTCAGAAAAACAAAATCACCTACACTATATGGCTTTACTTGGGCTTTATTTTTATTAAAACGCTCTGTATCTAAACTAGCTACCAGTTCAATATTGTTAGTAGCGTTCTGACGCATTTCACTTAAGTTAGCTCTACATTCAAGATTCTCATTGTCACAAGCTATTCGCGATATACCTAACGGTTGTGCTTTGATTCCAAACATAAGTTCAGTTGGGGTATAACCAGTAACTCTACATTTCGTGGAATTCAGAACTAACTGAATTTCACCAAGTTCATCCCGCCAAACAGTATCGGAACTGTTCTCAGTAATAGTAAGAAGATTTTTAAGAGTTTGCATAACCCTCTCTACCTGCCCGTTAGCTCTACTAGCTCCTACTGCAATGACATGGCACTCTATGTTATTTTCAGAACAGAATGATTTAAAACCACTACTTATAAAGCAACGCCCTTGGTCCGCGATAACTCGTTTTGGAGTACCGAAAAGATTAATGGCTTCTTTGAGAGACTCTATAGCACAATTAGCATCCAAGCTTGCCGTCAATCGTAACAAAACATACTTAGTGAAAGCATCAATTATAACACAGATATACTCTTTTTTCGAGCTTTTCCCGCTTAGCTTCCCACTTAAATCGATGTGGATTGTGTGCCAAGGAATTGGTGTTTTTGGTATAGAGTGCATTTGAATTTGTTGAGCACCAGAAGTTCCTTTACAAGCTTTGCAAACTAAACAAGCATCTACAAACTTTTTTACAGCCTTTGCCATTCCTGGGAACCAATACAACTCGTACAGTTTATCAAGCGTTTTATCATAGCCAAGATGTTTTACTTCCGCGTGAACGTGACTTATAAGGGACCATACTAATGACCGGGGAACTAAAGGCAGCCATATATTCCGTTTATTACGCTGCACTTTACGATACAGAATACCTTTTCTAACATCATACGATTTCGCAACATCTTCCGATAGATCTCCGGCCCTCCATTTGCCCATAATATCCACTATCTCACTATCCCGTTGTTGTTCTACTGCTAGCCATTCCCGTTGCAACTCAAGAGCCTGAACTTCCTTTTTAAACGGATCTGAGACCACTTCAATACTATCAGGTTTGGGTTCAGGTAGTGGATTCCTAGACAAAAAGTCTACATGGAGCATATGGCGCCCTTCCCTGTACTCTACGTTAAAATCATAGCTTTGCAATATTGCCCACCACCTATGAACGCGGGGCGTGAGATCTTTTTTTGTACTGGATGATTTTAATGCATTACAATCTGTTCGAACTGTGAAATGACGACCGTACAAATAGTGCCTGAAGTGTTCTACAGCGCGCACAACAGCCAGCGTCTCCAGTTCGTAAGAGTGGTAGCGCGACTCAGCGTCCGAAGTGCGCCGGCTGAAGTACGCTACTACATGCGGCGTGCGCCCAATCCGTTGTATCAACATTGCGCCATAACCTAGCGAGCTCGCATCCGTATGGAGCTCTATTTCTTTATCTGGATCGTAAATTGTTAATACCGGCTCCGAGGTTAAAATCTCTACCACGCGCTTATGGATTTTATTGTGCTGTTGCGTCCATTTAATATTACCATTGTGTTGTGTTAGAGGGTACAAAGGAGCCATTAGAATAGAAAATCCTGGTATAAATTGTCTAAAGTAAGACGCGAGCCCGATGAATTGACGGACCTGGGTTGCAGTACTAGGTACAGGAATATCTGCTAACGCTTTTATTTTGTTAGGATTTGGCCTAATTTCCCCCGATCTGATCTCATAACCCAAGTAAGATATTTGACACTTCAAAAATTTACACTTTTTCATGTTCAACGAGAACCCAGCGTTCGTGAGCGCTGCGAGAACTAACTCTAGCCTTTCTAAACCCTGCTCTACCGTTTCTGACGGGATTAAAACATCGTCTACCAAGGCGAATTCACAGTCTTTTAGAGCGTTTTGAATGCTTCTTTGAAAGACAGAGGGTGCGTTTTTGAGTCCAAAGGGCATGGCGACATATTCAAATTGCCCGTCGGGGGTAACGAAGGCAGTTCGCTCTACTGACGTCGACTCTACACTGATGCAATGGAAGCCAGAAGTCATATCAAGGGAAGTGAAGTACTTCGCACCGTGTAACCTATCAATATGATCACTAATGCGCGGAAGAGGATAATTATCGCTTCGAGTATTTGAGTTAAGCTCTCTATAGTCTACTACCATACGGTCGCTACCATCCTTTTTTTTTACCAGCAGGATGGGACTGGCAAAAGGAGAATTACTTTCTCGGATAACGCCAGCCTCTAAAAGTTCTACTACCTTATCCTTTACTATTAGTCGCTCACTAGCCGATAGCCGATACGGTCGTCTTTGTACCGTCTTATTAGGATCAATAAGATCTATTTTCATTTCTCCTGTAGTAACACGTCTTGTTGGAGTACCCTCGACAAAATTATCAGAGTAAGAAGTGAGTATGTTTAGCAAATGATTTTTAGAGTCACCCTCTACATCAGTGTCAACTTCAGATTCAAATGATGTTGATACTTTACACGACATTAACTGTGAAAATTTTGATTTAAATAAGTTGACACCATTACTGTTCATTTCTACATGTACCCCCATATCTATAAGATCACGACCCAGCAGGATAGGCTCAATCAAAAAGGAATCATCGACAATGTAAAATAAAATTTGCAAGGTCAAATCTTGAACATTAATTGTGCATCTCATTTGCTTTCTACACTTTACGTCGGAGTTGCCTATGCCCACCAATACAACATTGTCATAAAGATACACTCCATTTATTTTATCAGCAAGGCTACTTTTAATAAGAGAACACTCCGATCCGGAGTCAAATAGAAAACGACAACCCATACCTGCAACATGTAGCTCACCAGTGACCGCCCGTTTGCTGCACAGTTTTACCTCCTTCTTAGAGGCTTGCAAGGTTTCACGGAGAGCGGCAGCGGCCGCACAAGCGCTGGCGATGTGGCCCGTCTTGCCGCAGGCATAACATGTTGTAGGTCGTCTCTCTTCATGGCGTTGGGGCACCGGCGATTGTTTATTAATCTGTGAACTTTCACCACGACCTTGGGGGCAGTTAAAAAATTTGTGACCTATTTCACCACAGCGATGGCAAGCACCATTGAAGGTAGATATCGGTCGTTGGTTATTAAAACGTGGACGTTTATTTTCAATGTGAATGGTCGTATCATCGTTATGTCGCTTCATAGATACACCACGTAATATGCGTCTTTGAAGTTATGTTATTGGAATTCAATTCTCGTCTTAAATTATTATCACAGTTGGATAAAATTGAAACAGCAAAGCCAGTAATCACTTCCTCATTCAATTCAGTTTTAGGTATTGTTTCAATTAAATTCCAAAGACGCAACGCGGCGTCTGCTGCAGTTTCTTTATCGTTAATTCTAAACTTAATGATTCGATCAAAGTAATCTTGTAATAACATTGGCTTCGCAAACTTCGCAATCAGAATATTTTTCACATTTTCCCACGTAATACAATCGGGCTGTATCTTAGTTAGGCATATAGTGGCACGACCACGAAGGGCTTGCATAAGTGATAATAATAAATCGGTACCTTTTAAATCCTTGTGTTTTATTATCACCTCGTTTATCTTACACCAACCCTCGATATCGGCGTCCGGGTCATCGGGGTCGAATCTGATCAGCGCAGTTGGAGAAGAAGGTTGGAGTCCACCTGTCAGCACACGTAGCATCTTCAACAGCGCAGCAGCCTCGCCGGTATCACTAGTACCGGAACAACCCGTATTGGTCGAATTACAATCACTGGGGTAATTATTCGCACAAACTGCACCAGTCGTCGCGTGATTTTGTGTATTTACGCTCGATTTATTTAATGAATTTCCTCCATTATGCTCGTGGGTCCCGTATCCCACTTCTGATGTCGGAGAAGAACACGTGTTCTCCCGCGACTCAGACATGATAACCTTAGCCCCTATTGATTGTTTGGAGGTAGGTTATTATTTAAACAGTTAACTACCAACTAAATAAACGTTTAATAGAAACACTATACGTTCAAACCAAAACAGTATACACCGCTATAAGAATTTCTAATTAAATAAGGAGGCAAACGATCCGTCCGAGTGATTTTATCTGCCCCGTGCGCGTGCCAGTTTCAAACTGCCAGCACCCGGCGCTCGCTCAACTCGACGTTTCGTTAGCGCGCCACGTCTGCCGCGCCACCTTGCGGACTGCCCGCGCACTTTGCCTCATAGATAATCAATTGCGCCGACAAGCATATGTTAACAGTAAAGATTATGCGCAGCTTCGTTGGGACTGATTTATTTAACAGCATAAGTCATCATCAGGTTGGCTTATATCCTAGTGCGAGCCATGTGACCGACCTAACTAAGGCTATTATAGAAAAGTATATTACTGTTAGATTGCATTTCATTTTGAAAAACTCCAATTTAAAGGAGAGCAAGCGTATGCTACTTAATAAATACGTATTATTTCAGGGACAATATTTTTTTTCTTTTTGAACTGGTGATAAGTACCGGAAATGTAAGGTTGAAAGGCAACCGACTTTCTCTAATAAACATGGTAAATATTCCATTTTAAATCCTAATGTTAATAAGTAATAAAATTGGTTTTAAAATTCAGTTATGTATTTTTTATTTGATCCACTTTTATTTATTTGTTTCTATATTCGCATGAATACAAGTTCACAACATGCATTACAGAAGTCCACATAGTCAACAATACGTGCAAAATAAAAAGCAAGATTACATTAATTTTATCGATATCAACTATCGACCTTTTAGTCGCCCACCCTAGCGTGCTTTTATGCGTGCATGACGTACGTCAAACGCAGTGATTGCATTAGTGTGACAACCAATAGCAAATTTACGATCTAAGTGCGTGTTGTTTATTTGTGTGCGTAATCTGCTTAGGCATTGGTCTCTTGCATGTAGTGAAGTTAAAGAGTGGGAGACAACGGCGACGCGCGTTCTGATACAAATCAGGAACTATTTCCTTTCTAACCTTCTTTTATCTGTTCTGTGGTAGTGGCGGTACTCACCGATTCATATATAAGCAAGCGCTCGATCGAGTGCGGTTCTCATGTGCCAGTTCTTGAAACGCAATTCCAAGCGTTTCTTTGACTCAGCCACCAACCATCGCAACCCTCTGGTTGTCGAGGCGGCCAGCTATGTCCCCTCTCGTATTAGTAAGGTCCGCCGCCCTAGGCTTGGCCTCTCAGATCCCGACGACCTCATAACTCTTCTCTAGGAGAGCAGTAGGGACCGTAGGAACAAACACAAATCGACATTCCGACCTCGCCACCGAGGTCCCTCGCGACGACCCCGTAATAATCGTCCTCCCCTCCGTCCCTTGCTCGGGTATGAAGTGCCAGCTGGTGGCTTAGCTGAGCCAGTAGCTTAAACTCCCCTGACAATAATAGTCATTCAAATTTGATCCAGCCTGTCCCATCTTGCTTTCCACCCCCCAGCGACGCCCTAAGCCGAGGCCCGTTCCCCACAGGGGGAGCCCTTAGCGTGTAGTCGCTTAGTCTGTAAGTTTATGCCCCTGGCTGGAGGCTTTGAGTTCACTTAAGGCAGCCACAGGATAGTCCGGTTAAGTAGTCACGGCCTCTCTAGGCCAACTACGAGATGCCATTTATAAAAAAAAAAGAGTGCGGTCCTTTTTGTTGCTACGTCATCGAACGGTAAGGTTGTCTGTACCTAAGCTACTTTGCAGTAAGTTCGTGCCATATTTTATTTTTAGTGGTTTTTCGATTTGTTGTGATTTTTGTTTTGAATATTAACGGTTGTTTGTGATTGATGATTAGTGAAATTAGTGTTAAATTAAAATTAAGTCTATTTTGAAATAAATTAGTTTTAGGTTGTTTGTAATTGTTTTTCACTTCTGATCGCTAAATATATATGTATATATATATTAGTTATTTTTTTTAAAATACGAAAATTGACCATTCCGCCCTTATCTTCGAAACTACCGAGTAAAAATTTTGAAAATAGTTCTATACCTATTGATTACAGAGAAACGTATCAAGAAGTCTTAAAATAACATGGTAAATCTCTCAATATTGTGCGTGCTAACTAACATTTGCAGTTGGAATGTACCGGAGAACATATTTTTCAACTACAATGTTAAGTTTGTACTTGGGATAAATTCATCCCAACTATGGAACACTTCATTGTGCGTGGTCCCACACGCATTTGGCCGGTTTTTTTTATATACAGGGTGCTCTGAAATTTGACCTATTCCTTGAAAGGTGTTCTACTAGAGGTAATTTCCAACAAATTAAGCCCCGCCAACTAGGGGTCGATAATTAATGGTTTTCGAGTTATAGAGGTTTAAAGATTTATTGTTCAAATGTTCAGTCTGGTTACCTAAAACAAATAATTTTAAAACAACCACTCTCTCGGCACGATTTGTTATTTTTCTGACTGGTGATAAATGAGTGATATATATAAAAAATACATGCCCTAAATTCCCATAATTTCAGAAATAAAAAGTCTTGAGTGGAAAGTAAACCTTCTTTTTGTATTTTTTTTTTTTAATTTAGACGTGTTTTACTTGAAAAAAAAAGTAAAAGAAAAATTAAAAATGGTAAATGATAAATGATAAATGATTTTTATTTCTGTAAGTAGGTTTGTACAAACACTTTTACAAGTCAATATTTTTTTTAAACTAGATGAGGTCGGCGTTTCCTATCTGACTACTCTGAGAAGAAAGGCCGAAACAAACTCAGAGGTCACAGTCTCTTATAAAGTCCAGACATAATCTTGGTCACTTCATGTGAAGACCATGTAGATTGGTGTCTGAAATGGTCTTTTGAGGAAAGAACCACACAGATTGAGAGGACCTGTCCAGTCAGTGCACGCATTTGTCAGTAATCGCGCAGCTCAACTCAGAACTTAAGGAGCTCAACGATTCGACGAACAATACCAAAGAAAGGACATTGGGGTAGGCCGCATAGATTACTCAAACTGCCAGACCATGATTAAAAATAACTGAGAGAAAAAATAAAACAAACAAAAAAAAAAAGCAATGACCTACATAGTCTTTACATTCACAATAAAGTAAAATAATATAATACTTACAAAGTAAATATTAATGTCAACATTCAGTATGCAAAAATAAAAATAATATAAAATAAAATTGGAGCAGTTCAATCCCAAGCCTTTTTGTCCTCAATATAATCTTTAACGGTATAAAAAGCTTTCTGACACAACTTGCGTTTAATGAATGATTTGAATTTATTAAGACTCAGATCTTGAACGTGGCTTGGAAGTTTATTATAAAAGCGTATACATTGACACCTGAATGACCCACCTATTTTCTTGAGCCTTGTTGGAGGTACAACAAATTTGTGTTTGTTCCTAGTATTTATATTGTGGATATCACTGTATTTTTTAAACAATTTAATGTTTTTATGGGCATATAAAAGATTTTCAAAAATGTACTGAGAAGGCAAAGTCAGTATATTAATCTCCTTAAATTTCTCTCTGAGAGATTGTCTCGGACTTAATTTATAAATGCATCGAACAGCTCTTTTCTGCAAAACAAAGATAGTCTGAATGTCGGCTGCATTTCCCCACAACAGAATACCGTACGACATTATACTATGAAAATAGCTAAAGTACACTAAACGGGCTGTCTCTATGTTGGTTAAATTACGAATTTTTCTAACAGCGTATGCTGCGGAGCTTAGCTTTTTTGACAATTTATCTATATGTGGGCCCCACTGAAGCTTAGCATCCAAAGTTAAGCCCAAGAATACTGTGCTATCTTCAGGATTCAACTCTTCGCCCTTTATCAACACGTTAGTTTTCACCTGCCTAACGTGAGGTAGTGTAAACTTAATGCATTTGGTTTTTTTTTCATTAAGGAGTAAATTATTAACACTGAACCAGTGAACTACTTTTGAGATCGCTCTGTTTACATCGTCAGTAACCAGCTGCTGACGTTTAAGTTTAAACAAAAGTGAAGTATCATCCGCAAACAAAACTATATCATGATTATCCTTAATGAGGTAGGGCAAATCGTTAATATAAATAAGAAACAAGAAAGGACCAAGAATTGAGCCCTGTGGGACCCCCATTGTTACTATAGATCCGGGCGATCTTTTTCCATTAACGTCAACGCTCTGAATCCTATTACTCAAGTATGAAGTAAGAAGATCCAGAGCGGTGTTCCGGATCCCGTAATGGCGGAGTTTCCTGATTAACGTTTCATGAAGAACGCAATCGAATGCCTTGGACAAATCACAAAAGATGCCCAAGGCATCGCATTTGTCTTCCCATGCATTATAAATATGTCCTAAAAGTTCAACACCGGCATCAGTAGTTGAACGACCCTTTGTAAAACCGAACTGCTTGTTATGTAATAATTTATGTTTATTAAAAAATCTTTGCAATTGGTCTAAAATTAATTTCTCAAAAATTTTACTAAACGTAGGTAGTACTGAAATAGGTCTATAATTTGTGGGGTCTGATGTACTACCTGATTTAAACAAAGGTATTATTTTACTATATTTCATGAGGTCAGGAAACTCCCCACAGTCGATACAGTTATTAAAGATAAGAGCTAAAGTAGGTGCTACAATGTCAATAATAGACTTAGCAACTTCTACAGAATTACCCCACAGATCTGCTGTCTTTTTTACATTAAAAGTGTGAAAGGTTTTAATTATGTCTCTACAGGTAATTTGTTTGTGGTAGGGCTTTATTTGTTGGAAATGACCTCTAGTATAATCCTTTTCAAGAAATAAGTTGAATTTCCGAGCACTCTGTATATTATGTTTATGAAAATATTGTTTTCATACGCAGACAACATTATTTTATTGGGTACCTACTTTAAATCCCATTGTTTTCTGTTTTATTTCTGTCCAAGAAATAAATAACTTTTTATAAGGTTTACTAGCTTCTGTCCGCGAATACGTCCGCGTGAAATTTCTTGCTCTCCCGACCCACACCGTCGCGTCGCATAGCGTAGCCCGCCTGCGCGATTACTTCGTTTTCACTTAGCATTCTTTCAATGGTTCGGCTCCTAAGGGTCATATCGAAATATTAAATAACCTATTATATAGCCTACCTCAAGAATTGAGCTATCAAATGCAAAAAGAATTTTTTAAATAAGACCAAAGGTTATCGCAGACTTTTTTTTAGAACTTTTTAAGAGGAACAATGCCGTCATACATGATTGTTGCGTAACTTTAACCGTTTACGCAGCGCACGTAACGGAAGCTCTCAAAAGGAATCTTTTTTACCCCGTTTTTGCAACATTTTTCATTGATGCTCCGCTCCTATTGCTTAGATAAGCGCGTTCAACCAAACAATCTCTTCAGCTTTATAATATTAAGTATAGATTGACTGGTCAGTTACGCGGCCTTGAGCGGTTAACGCACATATCAAAAACAATCTTAACTATTTTAGCACTCATAGATGAAGGTATTACGTTCCTTTATAAATATACTTAGTTAGAGATCATTACAAATGAAAGGGTTCATTATTCTTTAAGAATCGATTATTACATTGAAAGCGATCGCCCGATCTACGCAGACAAAGGTTATCTCTGGCAGAAGTTCCTAATAAACGCTGACGGCAGCCGATAGTAAACTGGTGAATGGAATTACTAGTTAGATGATATTTATACCTACGTATTATGTTACTTTTGGATGCTGTACTGTCTCAGTTACGTTGATACAAATCGCAACAGGTGTGCGAAGTGATATTCAAGCTTCTGGGAAGCCAAAACGTCGCTTTCACCTAACGATCCTGTCTGGCGCATAGCATTGATTTTGACTGCGTTTTGAGGTTGATGTTAATGATTTGGTGATTATTTGCAGCAGGTCGGCAAAACAACGCAACTGAAATTCTTGAAATCGCGTAGGTATTACATACATTCTTGAAAGCATTCATGCATAATAACAATAATATCTCATCATTTATTTTTTTTATAAAAAAAAAAAAAATAAGTGTCTATCTAAACTTGTGCAAAGCATAAACTACGAGTATATCCAAAATATTATGACAAATAAATAGAAATCTGTACATTTAGATTTTGCTCCATATTGCGGCACGTGCTGAGATAATTTTACTTGGGACATAGTATTAGTTAATGCTAATTTATAAAGGCAGGTAGTGAAATAGGGTGCGAAGTTTAAATACACGTAGTATGGTACTCTATTTTGATATTTGCCTGTATTTTCTGGTATATGTTTTTAAATTTAAGTTTTAAAATATACAACAAGCTTTAAAATAAATTAACAATAAATAATATAAACCATTTCGAATTAAAAAGGAAATTGTTAAACTTCCTCCTAAATCTAAAATATTGCGATACAGAGGAACTTATTTTTTCTACGAATTAACGACTAAAATAAAAATCCCGTCCTTAACAGATTTTTATTTGCTGACTATACCACACTCACACCAAATCTCCTCATAATTAAACATTAAACCAACTTAATAAAGTCAATAGATATGTTAGTATTGGAATATTACGTAATTATAAATATTTTGTAAAAGGTGTCAATCCCACTAAAGAATCCTTTAAGATATTCCTAGTTCCTAGGATTTTCCTAGTTTGAAGGGCTCTTAGTCTTACTCATTGTAATAGCCATACCCATCCCTTCTTGAAACAACACCGATGTTTACCTAGGCTAAGATTTTTGGTAAAAATATATTATTACTTACTTACTAATTCTATTTTAAAATTACTAATTCTTTAATTTTTAATTTCAGAGTTCGAAGGACTTTGTCTAAAATTCAATATTACCACAGCATGCTTATTTTATAGGGTTTTCAACATTCATTTACATGCCCTAGTTTGTTTTTAAACTAATAAAGAGGCATTTCTCCAGCATGAACCTTTTGCTTTCATGTTCCGATGGCAGAACATCAAGGAAAATTGGTTTCCTAGGAATCGTTTTATTTTTAATACCTATACTGAAAGTTTTATTTATTTGGTAATTTAGTTATTAACGTAAAAATATGATATGCTAACCTAACTAAAGCTATTAAAACACTAAAATATCGAAATTTCTCCGCATCACTGTCGACAGGTAACCCAAGAGACTGGCGGCATTGCCACGTTGTTTTTCTTATTAATAATCATTAGTACAGATTGCAGGCTCATAGTTAATGGGATTAGTTGTTTACGGTATGTTACCACACTTTATGATCGAGATAAACCTTTTCTTTCTTTCCTTTTATTTTATTGCTGAACTGAAGTGACGTGGCACGTTTCTGGTAGAAGGGAGATGGGCTGAAGAGATCTAGGGATTCGACCATGTACTGAAAGGTGCAGTGTGTGTCGGCCCTCCACAAGATAGACCGAGGACTTAATCAAGGATGCGGGAATTTACTGGATGCGGACAGTACAGAACTGCCCTTTGTTTCGATTCTTGTGGGAGGTCGTCTACGAGTCGATGTCGTTTGACTGGTATAATGATAACCTAAATCTCGCTTTTGGTTGGTTTTTATCGTTGGGCCAATTGAACCGTCAAATAAACTACGATAGCACTATTCTTCAATGTGATGACTCAGTGGTTAAGGCCTCGCCTCTCATGTACGAGGTGGTGGGTTCAAATCCAGGCAAGTATCAATGTGACTTTTTTAATTTTTTTTTATTTGAGATGGGTTTGCTCTTGACTCTAGTCTAAGTCAGAGGAGACAGAGACTAAGTTGACGATGGAGTGAGCTTACACAGAAGAAGCCTGTTCACTCTCATTTTGAAGGGATTAGGGTTGTGTGCGCTCGGAAACACAAACATAGGTAGTATAGTACTTTTTCAATTCATATATATACATACTTTCTGAGTTTATCTTGGACATTAATGACATCGGTGAAGGAAAACTTCGTGAGGAAACCTGGACTTATAGTTAATAAAGTCTAAAATAGCCAAACCATCTGGAGCAAGCGTGGTGATTAATGCTCGAGCCTTCTCTGTATGAGAAGAGGCTCTGCAGTGGGAAACTTATAGGCCACTATTATTAACACTGTCTAACCTACAAATCTGCCTACTTTAGCCTGATCAGTAATAAACACTTCCTTTATTATATTATAGCTGTTAAAATCAGTAGAGTACAACAAACAATCAGAGGAGCGGTAGTCGCTTCATCGTTCTGCCACTACCCTCATCTTCGCGACTCGACGACAGATCGCTCGAATCAATTTGCACTTCGCTTTTCACATCCATTTCAATATAACTTCAAACTTTGTTTTGATTCATTTCTGTGAGAAAGCTTAGCGACTTGTTTTTTTGTTGGTAATGTAGTTTTCATTTTAATGATTTAATTTAATTTTGTTGGGCAAATCATTTGAGACCAAACAATGATACTTTGTTAACTTTCACATAATAAATACGACGATATTATGTTGCCATTAACTATTTCACTTTTAGAACAAATTGTCCATATTTTGGGGCTGTTTTTGAATTTATGGGTATTTTTTTAATTCAGTACGTAGATCTATTATTTGACAGATTCCAAATGAAAAGAAAATAAAAGTGTTATATTAAACCCGAACGCAGTTACATGAAAAGTCAAAAATAAAGCAGGAGCTTCACTAGAAATATTCTACCAGAACAAAATATTTTAGCAGAAAATCTGGGACTTAATCCCAAACCCCACATGAAATACGTTGCCTTTATTCTGACGTTACGTTAGATTGTAATATAACTTTGTTTAGCTCTGGCTGTTGAGTTTGGAATTGAAAATTCCTGACCGCTCGACAGTCTTACAAAACTTGAAATGGACATGTAATATTTTGCGATATAGCTGAGTGTCACAAAAATGAATTGGAACCACTGAACGCTTTATACTATAAACATCATATTATTAATTTATCGAATACCTAACCTGAAAGCTAAATCCATATTTTCAATAACCAATATTCCCGTCTCTAGCCATTCTACGACAAAAATATTTTTCGATCACATTAATACAAAAACACAATTTTTATACCGAGTGAAATATAAAATTCTAGTTTTAAGTGAGACAGGGACAAAATCAGTCTTAAATAACAGCCTATTCAGTAAACGTAAATAAAATAACGTTTTCACAACAAAAATCCACGATACCGATCTTTAATTGGGTTAGATCTGGGAACAAAGAACGACGTAATTACATTCGTCAGAAATATAGCAAAACAAATAACTACTTCAACGTCCAATTTAGATTGAACCCTCACTCCCCAGCGACACAAAAGCCTTGGGACTTAATTCTTTATCAAAATCGGAATAATTTTCCTTTAAAAAATAAACTACGAGTTTTATTAAACTAAATAGATATCGGAGTTTCGACGGAAGACACGGGGCAGGTTGGTGTTTCGAAAGCAATTTAATTTGCATGGACATTTAAAAAAACATTTGTCCGTCGGTCTCGGGGAAATTGGGATTTCCCTTGTCTGATTTAATTAGTTCAATTTCGGTTTTGTGAGTATAATTAATTCGAGTATTTTGTAACATCATCACGCCAAGACCGAAACTTATGAGATGTTTGTTTTATGTGAATAACAAACAACGTTTTATTGAGCTATTATCTGGTTACGATTAAAATAAAAAAGAACCAGACTTTATCCAAAGAAAAACCGCCAAAGTGCGTGTTGGACCACGCACAATGAAAGGTTCCGTAGTAGGGATTAATTTATCCCAAACACACCTTAACATTGTAACATGAAAAATATGTTCTCCCACACATTCCAACTGCAAATGTAAGACAATAATATTGACAGATTTACCTTGCTATTTTAAGACGATAGACTTCTCATACGTTTTCCTGTAAGAATCTGAGTTTGCAATTCGGATGTTTATATATTTTTTTAATGTATGTTCGGGCATAACTATGACATAATATAGACAGACGGATTTGCAAAATCCTTTTTTTTTTTGTTTGAAAGGGTATGCTCTCGAGGTGGTCCCATTGCCACCAAGTCAGAATCTGGTGAGGGGATCCTATGTAAATCAGGGGAAATCCTCAAATATAGACACTCCTATAGTGGTTTTGGGTATTTTTTATAGTAACTCGTGCATTTGCTCTCGGAAAGCACTACTCAGTTATGCGTATGTATTTCCCGGGTTGCGATTCGATTACTTTAATATGGTTGCTAAGCAATTTATGCTCGTCACAAAGCATATAGTGATGATGACTTCACCATCAGCTCCAGATATCCTGGTTCTTACTAGGAGAACTCCTCAACAATTAACGTCCCTGCATCAGGAACAAGCAATGTTTTGTAAAAGTGATGGCAATTAACGTCCCTACATTGGGAAAAGCAATATTTTGTAAAAGGTGATGAGCAGTTGACATTAGGCTATTGTAACTTAGATAAATTACAAACTGACCCACTAAAAAGTGTAAAATAAAAACGTTCTTACAAAAAAAAAAACAACCGACTTCCAAAAAAACACCACAAAGTGAAAGATAACTTTAATTTCGGAATTCGGTGGCAAAAAAATAAAATATAGATCCAAAGACTTCCGAAATTAAAGTTTTTTTCTTTGTGTTTTTTGGAAGTGTGCTGTTTTTTTTTTTTTGAAAAGTTTTCTGTATTTTTTTTCAAAACTTTAGGCTCAGTAGTTTTCGAGATAAGGAGGAATTGTCAATTTTCGTCTATTCTCTTAAATAACTTGTATTTTAAAATTATGAAAAAATCTTTTTGAGACCCTCACAATGAGCCCTTTCGTGTGATATATCACACGGTACAGTTTGCAAAACTTTTTTTTAATGCCCCCAAAAGTGACTCCCATATTCAAAATTCATTTATTTATGTTACACGTCCGTGTTTGTGTCACAGAAATTCATTTGTGTACCAAATTTCAACTTAATCGGTCTATTACATTCGGAGCAAATTGACTGAGATAGACGGATAGACGGGTGATCGAAAAACGGAACCCTTATATAAGGGTTCCGTTTTTCTTTTGAGGTACAGAACCCTAAAAACAAATTAAAAATGAAATTCTCATCTAAATCAATCAGGCAAAGCTTGGCAGCCTGATTGATTTACATAAGCATTTCAATTACAAGTAAATTATTATCGAGAAACTTATGTCCGTTAAATTTCGATACAAGACGTGGGGCATAACAAGGCTTCAAGTAAAACCACTTGTTATTCACGGTTGTTTCAATAAAACCACGGAATTGTAGCAGTGTTTTCGTTTCATCCTATTTCTTCGTTTCGATCGCCAACAGAAAGAATTAAAAAGCTATTACTGGGCTTTCAGGAATAAATCATTCGGTTTCCGTTGCAACACTCGCTCAGATGGTTTAATTTACATGGAGGGTGAGTTCCGGTTAATTCCCGATCTGAGCCAAATTTAACGAGTTGTTGACTGCAGGCGTGAGCTCTTGGAATTATGCTCAGACAGATTATACCATCAATATTTAATTTATGAACTGTTTTATTCTGAAAATTGATTGTTGTAAATTGTTTGCTAACTTTACAGTTGCTTAGGTAAGCGGACCATGCTTACGAATATGATGCATTTATTTATTGAATAAACATTAATTCAATCCCATGAAATGTTTAGAAGCATTACAACTTACCAAGGAATGTCAATTCCTAGTAATCTACGTGCAGAAGTAAGACTACCGCAATGAGTTTCTTAAACTATGTAACTTTAAACTAAGGCTAGGTTGCACCATATTAATAGTTAAAGCACAGATTAATACAGATAAGACACTCCGCAAAATCATTTAAATAAAAAGCGACTCTTGCAACGACAAAATAAAGTGCAATTCAGGTCGAACAACGCTTATTACCTACAGTTATATTCACCTACAAATTGCTTCTCTTTCTAACGCGTAACACATACCTTCTGACCGCGGCAATCCTACTAAATTGGCCCAGTGAGATAGGCCCGCCGCGTACTTGTAGCTTCATACCTAAACTGCGAAGTGTCCCATCTATATTAATGTAGTTAAAGTAGAGGTGGTTAAAGTAAAGGTTTATTTATGTCTTTGACAATAACCGTAACGCTGATTTTAACGGTTACTGTGAAATATGTTGCACATTTAATCAGCGAACGGCCATAATGGTCAACTATGCAAGGTGTAACTTAAATAACGCACAAGCTCTTAAGGGTTCGTTGTACTCATCATCATAAATGTACTGAACAGCTGATTTTTTTTTCGCGATTTTAGGTTTGGTCCCATAGTAAAAGTTGTTCCTTATGATGAGTTACCCCTGATGATGAGACCCCTTAAGATACTGTGCGTTATTTAAGTTAAGTACATATTCATTATACTAAATCTCTTTAAAAAAATCCGTACATTTTGACTAGGTATGCCAACGTAAATGTAGGGAACAGCTGATTCTTTTTTCGCGATTTCAGGTTTGGTCCCATAGTAAAAGTAGTTCATGATTATGAGCACAATCACCCCTTAAGAGATTTCGTGTATGAATAAATAGATTTTATATATACAGGGTCAAATGAAATTAGTTAGCGATACTACGAAGCGAACAGACGTAATGTGTATATATCTAAACAAAACAAAAAAAAAAAAAAAATATTATTTTATTGCGTCAACGACCGCCGCTGGTAGTATTATTACTTGAAGTATGAGTTGGGAAACCAGCCGATCTATTCTGTACAAATCTCACCGCGAAAACGTAGGTGAAGTGAGCTTGAGGTGAGCTGTCAATAAAGTTTACACAAAAACAAAACTGATTTATTAAACTGTATTCATCAGATTAGTTAAAATTGTCAGGGTAGGTACGCATCTGAGAGAAGTTACCGATATTTAACATTAACAGTAATATTAAACAGGTAAGCGTGAGCGGTTACGGTTACAGTTAAAGTTATGACGTCAACTAACAAATTGTCATATGGAGCAACCCATTTTTTTGTCTAATAGGTACTTTAACTACAGGTGCGATTTTTGTTATTGTTAAAGTAAGATGGTGCAACCCACTCTTAAAGAGTTAATTACTTAACACGCCCACGAAGCATGCGTAGTTCATACAAACGAAATACCAAAATAATTTGTAAATAAAACATATTCTTAAGGTAGTGTGTATTTATTCCGATTGGATTACAGAATATCTAGGTTCCCAAACATATATTTTGAAAGGACACTAATTTGAAGACGAGTTATGAGGAATTTAAAATTTCTATAGAAAAATGATTTTTCTCATAATTCCTTTTTAAACCAATGTTCTTATTTAATATATATTTGGGAACCCAGATATTCTGTAATCCAATCAGAATAAATACGCACTACCTTAAGAATATGTTTTATTTACAAATTATTTTGGTATTTCGTTTGTATGAACTACGCATGCTCCGGGGGCGCCTTAAATAATTTGATTTGCCAGTCGAACTAACTCACGTACGTTACTAGGTATCGGTGCTGTAACCACGCTGTGACAGCTCTTCGACTTGTTTTCATACAGAAACAGACACATTACTAACGGGACGTAGTTAAGCTGAAAGGACCTAATCCACTGTTTGGTCGGAATTGAGTTAAGTATGCCATCATACTTCTGAGGGTCGAATCTATCATACAGTGAAGACTTTATTTTCGAAATGTATATAGAAACTATTTTTTTTACTACCCCGACTCATCCCACATGTATGAAGAGCACGAAAAAAAAATTTGCTGAACGAACCCAACCTGCTTGAATTGTTTCTGAGTAATGCAATTTCTATGTACGTATTCTTAAAGATAATTTATCAGATAAAACTCAAACAGTTTGGGTCCTTTCTGAGAATTAAATTTTGCCTAACAATTTAATCTTGAAAATCACTGAAACGACTTAAACAATTTGGGTCGTTTCTGTGTTTTAGGTTTACTGCAACAGAACTTCTGTTTTTGTTTATTAGAAACGACTCAAAACACTTAGGCTATTTCAGAAAAAAGGTTTTATATGAAACATCCATACAATTCTTAATAACCTAAAGTGACTCAAGAAGGTTAAGATAAGAAAAAGATTTAGTGATTGACTCATACACTTATATTTTAACTGAAACGACTTTCGTATTTATATTTGGACGTAGTTAAGCAGAAAGGACCTAATCCACATCAAGTCACTTTTGAGTAATGGGCGTTTGAAGTTTCAGCTGTAATTGCTCTAAGAGGAACATTCTTTTTTTTCAGAATGTTTTTTTTTAAATTCTAGTAGTCTAATATTGTAATTGTTAACGTAATATAAACATTATTTTTTTCAGTAGGTTTTGAGATATTAAGCAAAGTGTGGGTTGAGTCCTTACAAAGAAAAGCTATTTTTAAAGAAGTTGTAAAAAATTTTAATTCCTCAGAAAAAACTCAAGCCACACAATAATTTATTAAAAATAAAATTAAATATTTATTAAAAAATAATGTATTAGATCAGCTTCATTATGCTCTCTTTGACACAGAAAAAAATAAAATAAACTTAAAAACGGTACAGACATGGGCATAGAGAACTTCATTATTCTTCCTCCAAATCAAAATCCAATGTTGGTCCATATCCATCTACATCTTCGTTTATGTAAAAACGAATCATCATCTACGTAAAATATTTTTGCACTTGTTACAAATTGTAACAAGTGCAATTGTAAAGAGAGCATAATTTTACAAATTGTAACAAGTGCATAAATATTGTGAAAAAAGATGATCCCTACTTAATTACCATGATATCAGACAGTGGAGAGATTCAAACCTTAGATGTATCGAAAAAGATCAAAGGTGTTTTGATCAAATTTTCAGAAGAAGATTTCGAAATCCTGTGGCCTCAAGGAAAGGCTATTGCCGAAGCAAAGCTAGCAGATCTCAAATCTATGTATAATTTGATACCCGAAGATTGCCACGCGTTTTATAATAACCTCACAGGAACGGACATAAACGAAGATGTAGATGGATATGGACCAACATTGGATTTTGATTTGGAGGAAGAATAATGAAGTTCTCTATGCCCATGTCTGTACCGTTTTTAAGTTTATTTTATTTTTTTCTGTGTCAAAGAGAGCATAATGAAGCTGATTGAATACATTATTTTTTAATAAATATTTAATTTTATTTTTAATAAATTATTTTGTGGCTTGAGTTTTTTCTGAGGAATTAAAATTTTTTACGACTTCTTTAAAAATAGCTTTTCTTTGTAAGGACTCAACCCACACTTTGCTTAATATCTCAAAACCTACTGAAAAAAATAATGTTTATATTACGTTAACAATTACAATATTAGACTACTAGAATAAAAAAAAAACATTCTGAAAAAAAAGAATGTTCCTCTTAGAGCAATTACAGCTGAAACTTCAAACGCCCATTACTCAAAAGTGACTTGATGTGGATTAGGTCCTTTCTGCTTAACTACGTCCAACGTTGGTATGTGTAGGTCATTCCTTGAATCAAAGAAACTGAACATTATGTACACTGTAGTTACATAAGTTAAAAACAAAAATATGAATAAGTTAAGCTGCGTTTTCACTACCGAACGAACATTTTGTTCAGAGCAAATGTTTGCTGTTCTGCCGATGTTCGCTCAAAACAGAAACCATCTGTTGTCACAGTGTGGGCTCCGCTCGCCCGTTGGATCTTGCCCCTTTTGATTAAAATGTTCCACTCACCCCGTTTTTATTATTTTGGTGTAGGTATCGATTCACCCTTTGCGGCAGTTCCTTTGAAATTTAATCAAAAAAGATATAGTTAGACAGAAAAATGCACACATGAAAAACGCCATGTTTGATTACTTTAACAACTCTATCTGTAATCTCACCAACTAACTCGTGACACTTGTGATAGTGTATGCTTACTGGCTTAGCTATTATAGCTTCATGGGTTCAAAAATGACAATTTTCCACTCGCCCCTTCGTTATTTGGTTAGTGGGTAACGGGGTGAGTCGAAAGGGGCAAGATTCACTATACCCTGCCGAGCGATCATTTATTCAGAGCAAACGTTTGCTGTTTTGACGATGTTCACTCAAAACAGAAAACAATGTTTTCACTACAACGTGAAAACGAACGCTCGCTCGCCGTGACATCGTTTTCACTGAAAAAATGAGCGAACGAGTATTCTTTCGAGTCCAACCGATCATCACTGAACAAACGTTTGCTCGCTCAGGTTCAGACCGCTAAGAAAAACGCAGCTTTACAAAACATTGTAATGTATTTTTTTTTTATTTGGTATACCTACATACCTATAATGGGTGTAAATAAGCCCCCCCACCCCGCGCCTTAAGTTTTTGTATTTATTTGGTTCACCAACAATTGTTTACACTAACATCATGAGCATAAATATAACATGTTAAAAACTTGGAACAGTGTAACAATTAATTAAAGGTAAACACCACATGAACTAAATAAATTAAGTAATATTAATTGTAAGCCTAGGTACATGTACAGTTTACAAGCCATCTTAAAACTAAAGAAAAAATGTGTAGCCTATGTTTAAATAAAGAATTAGTTTTATTTCGTTCTAAATGTTATAACTTATATAATATCCTGGGACATTTTTCACACACGGTCATCTGATCCCAAACTAAGCAGAGCTTGTACTATGGCAACCAGATAACTGATATACTACATAGCCTACTTTTTTTTTGTAAATACCTATACATACTTTTACACCCAGACTCAGAACAAACAGACATGTTCATGCACACAAATGTTTATCAATCAAATCAAAAGTCATTTATTCAAACTAGGCTGAGAATCAGCACTTTTTGAACGTCAAAATTACATAAGACAGTCCCCCAAAACGCCCGCCCTTCTCCACTTCCTAGTGCTTTAGCTGGGGAGAAGAAGTGGTGCAACAAATGTCCTGGATGGGTATCGAATCCACGACCTGCGGCATGATGGGTATCGAAACCACGCCAACTGGCCCTTCAAAAACAACAACTTGACTTTAAATGCTCCCACGATCTCTGTACCGTTGCATGCACTCACAAGCACAATGTTTTGCGTGCCTTATATTGCGCACTATCGTAAACAGCGAATTTTTACACCAAAATAGAAGTCGTTTCCCAGCAATTATTTAAGCACAAAGTTTGATGCACACAATGCGCAGACATCTTCGTGAAGGGTATTTTTATACCCTATATGTGGACTGTTAAGACTATTGCTGTTGGGATAACAAAAATACGTGGCTGACGTCACGGTCGTTTTCTAAGAAGGCCATTTTTTTGTTTTGCGTGGAGAATTAATGCTCATGCATACTGCACTACCACGGGGAGAAAGTATAATTATGTTAGACTGCAACCCACTAAAACTACAAGGTGTTGTCCTCTGCCGCTTGTGGCGCAAACACAGGCACTCGGGGAAAACCATACCTACAATTTCAACTCAATATGGAATATATCACAGAAAATAACCTTTATTGAGTAATATGTTATATATAAAAATTGTCTTGCCTTTAGAGTACCGTATTTACATATCAATGCTTCTACATTTAATTATCACACAAGTAAAAAATGCAGCCATAAAATAAATTTACAATAAAACCAGACCAGAGCCATATATTATTATTCAATACAAAAAAGTTTTACCGTAATACAGAATCCACATGAATGCCGAAACAGCAAATTTTTCGTGGAAAAAATAACGGTCACGTTGGAAAACTCGAAACAAAACAATTCCTCGGGAACGGAACCGATGGCAATACCTTGTATACAACATACTAACGATTGGTTTTTTACTTTTTACTAGCTGTTGCCCGCGACTTCGTCTGCGATCCAGGATGAATAGTAGCCTGTGACCTTCTACAGGTCATGGTCTACCAGGGGCGATGGGTTCATATAACCCCATTCCTACCGGCTTCCCTTCGGAACAACGACACTAATTGAGTTAACTATTACTAAATAGTATAGTACATACAACACATAGTCACATTACAGGTATTTAATACATCATAAACTAAAAAATTCATTACAAGAACGCGTACCTTTATTCTACTTTATTATCCTAAATCGCGAACACAGTTCACCTACATTTTTTTTTTGACACTAGCGCTAATAAGCCGGACGTGGTGTCAGAATACAGTATTAATCGTAGTACATATCACGCTACTTCGGGCACACTTCGGTGGCAATCGGGGGTTTCAAAACACCGCTCGTTACGGTGCGTGGTAAGGCGTTCTCGAGCGAGTTATTACCGGGATAGAAAGAGAAAAATGCGTAGGCGAGAATGAGATAGTATGAGGTCTTGTTGAATTTCGTAAATTTGCAAATATTTTATTGTGTCGACTTGTTGACAGTCAAATCAACTTTTATTTTGTTTTAATTTGCATTTGGTTAGTTATTTACATTCTCAACATAATTTTAAACTCTATAGTAGGTACTTATTACAGCTGGAATGTGTTTTTGCGTGATTTGTGTCATAGGTACAGTGGTGGATTATAATAATAATAATAATAAACGTCCTCGGAGAAAGGAAGTATTCCAGTAAGGTGCTGGTCTTGACCGTACCTCCGGGATTGTCCTGATAGCCGTGGAATACCTCTCCACTAATCAAGCACCTCAGGAAGTTTCACCCCCTTGTCGCTACGTCACTATTTGCTAGCGGCCGTTTCCGGGGGACCATTATTGAATGTGCAAGTCACCCCCTGCCATTTCATCCGTGTATAATATAATATATAACATTGATCAGGCAGGGGACATAGTTCTTCCATAGTTCAAGTTACCCAATCCACTTTAGCAACCAAAACCCATAGCCCAATATTTTTGGTATCCACGTACAACAATAGTCCTGCACCAACTGGGGGTGGTCATTGGGTGCACTTGCATAGATATTCGTCGGTTGGTGCCTCCTCATCATTTAAAATGATCTAAGGGGCCTCTGCGAGTTGGCTTCGGCCCCTCGTATGCTTTCAAAGGTCCGGGACCCCAGGGTCCCGAGATGTATAAGAAAAAAAAACAATAATAATAATACCATTTTTTTTAAATAAAACTATTTCATCATTTTAGTTTTATTTCTGTAAAAAAATTATAATAACTGCTTTTGTAGTCATAGGTTGTCTTTAGTTATGTTACTTGACCATAGATGGCGTTAAATTAAGAAAAGGAATGACGTTAATTTTTGAGTTAATTCATTTTGTTGTTATATATAGTTTGTGAAAACTGAACAATTTTTCCCCTCTAACAATATTTCTAGCTGCGCTACTGTGGTCTACCCATGTGCCAAATTTCATCCAAATCCGTTCAGCCGTTTTAGCGTGAAAGCGTAATCAACAAACGGACCAACAAACACTTCGGCATTTATAATATTAGTTAGGATAGTTAAAAGGATGAAATATACTATCTACACTCTACGCTTACAAAATGTATTAAGTATGTACATAAATTAAAAAAAAAAAAAAAACTCTTAACACACTATTAAAGTTTCTATAATAATATAATTATTACATAAGGGGCGTTTTGGGGCTGTCTTATGTAATTTTGACGTTCGAAAAGTGCAGATTCTCAGCCTAGTTTGAATAAATGACTTTTTATTTTGATTTTGATTCAATGATGATTCGAAAGACACGTAGCGCCACAGAACGTTATTGTTGTTTTCCTCGCGAACAGTGCTTTTTTCGGGATGAAAGTTTATGTCCGTTTTTGTACACCTGACAACGTATATGCAACATTTCGGGATGATAGATTCAGTGGTTTAGGCGTGAAAAGGTAACAGACATTCAAACAAACTTACTTCCGCATTTATAATATTAGTTAGGATTGTATTTATTGGTTCAGACAAAGACCTTTGTAAAAGCCTATCTTTTAGAACAATGATGAAACGAATCATGTTTGTCCTTGCTAGCAAAATGCACACTTGTCCCTAAAAAAAAACAGTTCTACTATAAACGCGATATTATTTATTTTAAATCCCCAATAGAATATATTTCCTTTACATCTCATTTTTCATAGGACCGCAAGGGGAATACTTACAAACAAAATGTTCAATCTCTTTACCCGTATAAATCAAACTAAACGGGAAACGCTAAACGCAAATTGACAACTCAACTGTCGCCTACGATGAGGGTCAGGGGTGGCGCACTTATGAGAGAATTCCGTGGACTTAGTTACTTATCACACAAGATTATCCTTTTAACATTATGCGGTGAATAATCTCTGTGATATAGTGTGAATGTTAAATATAAAATAAATTAGGTGATGATGACACCCTCGCGCCATCCCATCTTCTTAGCACTGCGGGCTGTGCTGGGGCGGCTGCTGCAGGAGCAGAAAACCTCAAACGGCGCAAATATAGCAACCTTATTGGGAGGTATATGTTTGAGCCGTTTGGGGTTGAAACTCTAGGGCCTTGGCGTCCGAGTGCTCATCGAGTATTTCGGGACATCGCCTTCGCATTTTTCCATTGACAGCGATGCGGACGAATTTTTTGATGAGTCCAATGAGGTTTTTCTTTTTTTTCTTTCACCGTTTTTATGATTTTTATATACTTGTACATAATATATATATATATATATATATATGGAGTCACAAATATCCAGAAAAAAAAATTGGTGATTATATCATGTTTATGATGATACTTTTCTCGATATCTACATAAAAAAACATTACCGTGACTGGCAGACAACCCAAAAAGATAAAACATAAAGTAAAATATACCTACCTGCCTAACCCCCAGCAATCCTATTCCTCCTATTTAAGTAGACGTAGGTACAGTCCAAATAGGTACATTAAATCATTTTTCCAAACTCCACCCACCCCTAAATTTGTGGAATCTCTAAGCTGAAGTTTATATGCAAGCGACGACGCGAGCACTAGCTACTATAACTGTTAGAAAATCATTGGAGAATCACTTGATTTTGTGGACATAAGTATTTAATTAGTTGAAGTTGAAGGTTCAGCGGTCGTGATCTCCAAAAGTAGGCCAATACCTAAAAACTTGCAAAATAATGACCTATCCTAATAAATCCCTAACTCCCAACGTCGTATACAAAAACCTTCCACATTTTCCTTATATACAACAATATTTAAGCCACTAACAAGATGTCACAAAAGAAAATTGAGATATTTGCCTTCGAAAATATCCGATACGCTAATATTGCGTCGGTTCCCGAAAGTATCGGATTATGAAAACTTTGCCAAATGTGAATAGATATCGCTATCGTTATGTAATCTTAGTTTAAGATGGCGCTCAACTTTGGTAACGTTTTATAAAGGGGTATGTAAGTAGGTAAATCATGTTTATATCAGGAATTTAGTATTTCAATTTCAAAGATACAAAAATAATATCCTAACCAACTAAAACTATTTAAAAAAAAAAACTAAAATATGGCGTCGAAAAATTCATCCGCAAAGATTTTTCATTCATTTCAAAGATAATTATTAACATAATTTAAAAAGTCTTAAAATAATAATAATATGTACAAGTATATAAAAAAGGAGGGGAAACAATCTTAAGACATAAAAAAATTGGAGTTCAACAGGAAAAGTCCCCAACAGGCTAGCAGCATTGCCACGTTGTATGGCAATGTTGATTCATTGGCCAAAAAATAGGACAGCCCTCAGGTCACGTAAGGAGTCGACCAACCGCTTGGCGATGTCTCGAAAAACTAACTTCCAAGGCATTATTGTCATTCCGTCTGGTGTCTTCCCATCGTCATGTATCAAGCCATTGGGTTTTAAAACAGTTGGTGACAAGAGCATGACGGATGAAGTCATTGATGCTGGCGTGTCGTTCGATCCGGCCTGCGCTCTTACTGCAGAATAGGCCATGGTGTCCGAGGCAGTCGACACCTTCACCGCATTGGCAGCGATGTGGAGCCACGCAAGGAGCGCCCAGATGAACACAGTAAAGAAAGAAACTAATAGAAGCCTAATAATGGATTGTGAATGTAGATTTAGGTAGTCGTACTCAGCGAATAAATTCAAAAACGAAACACAATTTGTTTGATTTAGACAAATAGCGAAATTATCTGTTTAGTAAGTGTACGAGAACTTTGATCATAGGTTCCCAAACTTTTATGGACTGCCACCCCCTTTACAAGAAAAATTAATAATCACAAATTAAAAATTAACTCTCTCTGTCTCTCTCTGTAATCGTGCCACACGAAAAGATCCAGCGCCCACAAGAGGGCGTTATCGCCCACTTTGGGAATGATTGACTTAGACAGATAGATAGATACTATTCTCTTTATTGTGTACTGTAGAAGATCAGACTCCCATTATGTGGAAGTTCTGAATTTCTACAGGCGTGTGTAGTTAGATGATAAATAATACTCGGACACGCAATAACGAGAGGTGCAATTAATAAGTCCGAATGATACTATCTCTGAATAAAATAACACACTTCTTAAACTATGCCGCCTAGTGTCCTAGCTAAAACCGAAGTCCCAACTGGAAAAAACATACGAACAATTTTTTTTTTAATTATTTAAAAAAAGAGAGTTTTATACTGACCAGAGTAGTCGAATGTCAGCCAGTACAATATAAAGTTAAGATCCATTGCATGGAACCTTTACAGTACCTACACCATACAAACTACACGTATAAATGTAGAAATTTTACATAGGGTGACACAATGGGCAGCAATTTTAGGTGATGAAACAAGAGTGGTGGCCCTAAGAGCAACTCAGTGACAACACCAAGAAAGTTGATTGATGTACCAGCTGAATAGAAAGAGGTTCAAATAGATAAATACCTAGGTGGGTCAGGTATTCTGTTTTGACTCTTCGTAATGACTAAGATACTAAATGTCTAGCTGCTCATTAAAATTCAGTTAACGGTGACAGTTTGTTAACTCATCGCCTAAAATCGAATAAGCTTTAGAGTTTAGGTTTTGCTTCTGTTTTTATCATTATTATTATTTTATTTTTTTTTTGTAGATATTGTTTATTACACTTAAGACAACTAAAGCTTGTTATTAAGATGACAGAATGGCACGCACACTTTTCTTGAATATACAAAAAGCTTTTATGCGGGTTTAAGCCCGCAAGTCAAACTGAAAATATAATTTGTATTACAATAAAAAATACAGACCGCTCTAATTGCCATCGTAAATTACGAAAAGATATTGATGCAATAGTGAAACGTTTCACAAAGGACATGTAGGATTGCTGTAACATACTCATACCATACATCACATAATGAGTGGCTATTCAGGTCTTCAAAACAGATTATAATATTATTCGCTTGTTGTATCAGCTTGACAGACGTTACTTACTCTGTTAGGTATACAGTGATACACGTCATGAACATTGTTAGAGATGGTATTATGTTACGTGCTGTTGTGTTGCGTACATATTATTAATAAGATCTCATGAAATAGTCATTCAATTGGATTACCTGGTCAGAGTTGTATTACTGATTCTAATGAATATAGTTCTATAAATACATATCAACTTGTTACGGTCGCGAATCATACTTTAATCGGCATACAACCTAATACTGACTTGCAAATTGCAAAAAACGTAAGACAATTTGAATTTCGTGGGTTACCTTGTATTTATTACAGATTAGTACATACACATGAACACACACAGATACACAATGTTACAGGAATTCTTCTTGGATAAGCATTTAATGTATGTCTAGTAAATAACTACAAAGCTGATGATTAATTTGCTCATTGAGAAAAATTAAGAGTAATAAACTTACTTTAAAAAAGTAAAAACCTACTTCATAAACCTAAAACGAATAAAATAACTTTCATAAAAAAAACTTAACAGCTTCTGAAGTTGGTGCCAAGCTAAGGTGCATTGACATTGAAGAATTGAAGACACAGACTTCAGAAGCTGTTAAGTTTTTTTTAAATAATAATAATAATAATAATAATAATCTTTTATTTCTCTCGTAATCACAAACACAGTACAAAGTCAAGGTAACACTTAATAGAGACTGGTGTCTGTTGTAGGTAAAACCTGTATTACAGATCACCAGGCTTACCGCCATCGGACAACTCATGAATGACCTATGACTGTATTAACCTAACATACAGGTTGTACATAATAAAACACTATTACAAATTAATAACAAAAGTGAAGTGTAACTATATGGGAAATTAAAAACTAAAGTAAAAATGGCTTAACGTTTGATTTGGGAATGAGTGAGTGTGTGTGTGTGTGTGTGTGTGTGTGTGTGTGTGTGTGTGTGTGTGTGGGTGTGTGTGTATGGGAGATGGTGTGATGGGTAAGTGTGTGTTAATTGTATATCGTTCCATGCTGGCAAACGTTACCTTAATGGTTTTAATAAACGTTCTGTTGCACTGTAATCAATGCCTTGAAGCCACGAGCAAACTTTTTTCTTGCACTCTGACCTAGAAAGAGGATAAATTAATAGCTGCTTGTTCAATTTATTATATAAATATGGACCCAGGAAACCGTAAAAATTATGTGCGAGACTGAATTTTTACGGTTTCTAAATTTAAATTTTAAATTTAGAAATTAAAATTTAAATTTTTTAAATTTTAATTTCTAAATTTTAAATTTTTTAAATTTAAATTATATTATTCTTTTTAGGTTTATGAAGTCGGTTTTTACTTTTTTAAGTAATTATATTTTTCCATTTTAGTTGAATATACAATTACATTAGCCCAAGACGTACAAAAAGAAGAATCATCAAAATGCTCTTAGAAATGCTGGATATACAGTACAATAACTTCGTACATAAGTTGAATTATATACTAAACCTTCCTGAAAGTATGTAGATCACGCTATACTCATCATAATTGGTAGTTTTTGAGAAAAACGCAGACATACAAACTTACATACATACAAATAAAAATACATACATACATTACATACGGGTTGAATAGAGAACTCCTTTTTTGAAGTCGGTTATAAAAGGTGCTATAGCTCAGATTTATAGAAAGTACATTTAAACCCAACAACCTTCTAGGACTTTTTGAAAGCGGTGTCACATTCGTTGATATATCAGCGATCGTTAGAGCCATTATCGCAACTGCGGCTGATTCGAATTGTGTGAACGCGGGAATGTATGGCCGGGTGACAGACACCAGTTCGTTTGCAACGAATCATTAGCTTCGGCGATAGCTTATCGCGAGCTCACACACCCACCGTCACCGTCTACCCATAATACATCATCTGTTATAACAATGACGTCATGTCGCCTAACAGTCTCTTGGTTGCCTCGTCGTCGCGTCTAGTCGTTAAAACAATCGTAATTAAGTCTGTAATTTACGACTCGTTACGATTTGACGTTAATTTCATCTTATACAATGACAAGTGATTCCGTGTGTAATAATGCTTTATGTTTCCATTTTATGTATCTGTTTCGCTATTCCTACTCGCACGCTCAGCAACAATGCAATAAAAGCGGCAATGAGTTCAACTGAGAGTGAGATCGCTACTATTATCTTATCAAGCATTTTGTCGAAGAAAATCTCATGAATGCGTGCTTTTCATGCCAGTAATAACATTTACTTCAAAGAACACAGTTATCCTACTATAAAAGAAAACACGATCGCTTTAGGCAAATACATTTATATTTACCTAGTAACATTGTTCTAAGACGCTTGCTTCAGTTTCGGAATAATGACGTCGTCAGCAGGGAGATAACTGGATGACACCATAAGAATCGTGTAGTCACGTCCTTAGCGGAATCTTACGACACGTGATGACGTAATGCAGGCTCGACAGGGATCGTCACGACATCTGCTACGTCATTCCGCCAAATGTCACGCCCGCGCCCGTGACTACGCTTGTTCGGCTACGACAGCCGGCAATTATCTAGAGAGTTTTGGATTTTAGGGCTGCTGTACTTTATAGGGCAATGTTTTAATGGATGGCTTTACAGAACATGATAAAATATGATAAGTATGCCATCGTCAGAAATTAGCTTACAATACTCACATGAAACCACTTGTTTGATAGCGTACGTCAGTCTTTATGTCACAAAATACCCAGGTACCTAAGTAATGACGAGGATCGAGGCATTCATTTGGACGTGAAAACAAACTCTCATTCACACAGTAAAGATTTAGGAGTCACTATTGGTAATGAACTAAAAGTTTCCAGACGGTCTTAGAAGTGATAACTTATTGTGAAGTGAATCATAGATAGTTGCTAGAATAATGACTAAGTTTTGTAAACATTTTTAATAAATCACACCGCATTAAATTGTACCTAATAATATTCATTATTATATATTTCTATTAATTAATAATATTAATTAAAATAAAATCAAACTGTGCTAATAACAACACAGCAGGGATCGTTTAAACAACATCACATATGTAGGTATAGCAGGAAATCCCATCGCAATTGGGAATAAAGATAAATAAAGACAAATATTGGAACAAGTATGTTAATCCCGTAAAGGGTCGAGTTAGATAAAGTCCTTGGGTATAATAGTCCACGGCTTATATCGGACAGTCTTGACATTATCGGTCACATAATTCCGAGGATAACAACTGGATTAATATCAAGCACTGCATATGAGAAGTACTAATTAATACTCTGCCGCGGAAACTTTCGCTAAATTGAATTGCGCTCTTAGAGGTTGAGTAATGCGAACGGATTGTAAGATTAGATCGATTGAACTCGATTAATTCACCAAGTTGTACCTAATGTTGGTTAGTCTGAGTTATTGCTGAACCTAAAATGGTGGCGCTTGAATGTATTTGGCAGTCTTATTAAATTAGAGACGGAGTTGCTTTAAAGTTTTCCTAGGTATTGAATTCTTTTGAACTTAGTATGTCAAAATGTTGCTTTTACTACTGTGGAAGTTATTAGAGATTCTCAGCCTTGTAGGTGTCTTTATTTGAATAGCAATGTCTACTGCTGAAGAATAACTAATCTGCTATAAACTGTCGATTTTCCACCAGAATCAAGTATTCCTGTGATCTTTTTAAGTCCTCCGGTTATCTACTGAAAACGCGGCGTTGACTAACTAACGAATTTAGAAGAATTTTAAATTATTTCATTAAAGTGCCAAATATGTACGAAATCCCGTTCTCAAGCCACCTAAACCGTATTTATTTATTTCTGTGAAACAAAAAAAAATAAAATATGTGCATTTTAACGATACTTTGACAGAAAGCTGAGCGTGGCGAGCCAGGCAGGCGCTCGCGACTTTTGTCGCTGAATTATTCATTTAATCCTTTCAATATCGCCGTCTCAACGTATCTAAGTATGAACGAGTTTTAGCTGTTTTTTTGTCGTTTCGTGTCGTATTGTTTATGCGGCATGCCACTTTGCCGGGATCAGAGAACTGAGTTTTTAAATTTTCTTTGCAGTTTATCGTACACACGGGCTTAACAAGTACCTACGTAAATCATAGCTTATTATAAAACCTCTTCTCTTCGTTTTGCGTGATGTTGTTAATGTTTTAAGACACGTTTATACACCGTTTAATTTCTTGTTGAAAATACTTTCGTATTTTCTATCTTCTTCTTTCTATCTATTTTCTAAAACTAAATACTTAGGTACTTATCTCTATAACTAAGTATTTTATTTATTTTTATATACAAATAAATAAAATATAACCCTTATTTAAATTCCTTATCAGAATAAACTCCAAGCAAATAAATCAAATACAATAAAACAGTTATGTGTTAGTTTTTCACTTATTCCCAAAACACATTTTCCAGAGCGTCTCAATTTACGATTCAAAGCACATATTTTATTAGGTGTGTAAACTTTTGTCTGTCCGTTGTCTTTTAGTCTTTATTTATAGTATGTTGTACCTATAACTCTGTATGTGCTTACTGTGATGGAAAGCAAGTCGGTGTCTTCAATATGTAGGTTACGGAATAATATATATTTTGTACTGAAATAGCGAGTCGTTCGATAGAATATTCTGTTTTGTTTTCTGAGAAATCTAGCATGTATAAGCGGTGAGCCTGTGTGTCTGTAGGATCAGAAGATTGTATGGAAGAAGGTCTGTCTTTTTGTGAGTTTGAATCAGAAAGACTTTCCATTCCGGAATTTCCGGATAATTAAAAATGTAACACTTGGGCGCAATAGAATGACCCAACTTTTGTAACACTTGGGCGCAACAGCAGGACCCAACTTTTGCAACACGTGGGCGCAACAGCTTTACCCAACTTTTGTAACACGTGGGCGCAACAGCATGACCCAACTTTTGTGAGAAGTGGGCGCAACAGCTTTACCCAACTTTTGTAACACTTGGGCGCAACAGCATGACCCAACTTTTGCAACACGTGGGCGCAACAGCTTTACCCAACTTTTGTAACACTCAGGCGCAACAGCATGACCCAACTTTTGTGAGAAGTGGGCGCAACAGCTTTACCCAACTTTTGTAACACTTGGGCGCAACAGCATGACCCAACTTTTGCAACACGTGGGCGCAACAGCTTTACCCAACTTTTGTAACACTCAGGCGCAACAGCATGACCCAACTTTTGTAATACTTGGGCGCAACGCATGACCCAACTTTAGTAACACGTGTGCGCAACAGCATGACCCAACTTTTGCAACACGTGGGCGCAACAGCTTTACCCAACTTTTGCAACACGTGGGCGCAACAGCTTTACCCAACTTTTGTAACACGTGGGCGCAACAGCATGACCCAACTTTTGTAATACTTGGGCGCAACGCATGACCCAACTTTTGTAACACGTGTGCGCAACAGCATGACCCAACTTTAGTAACACGTGTGCGCAACAGCATGACCCAACTTTTGCAACACGTGGGCGCAACAGCTTTACCCAACTTTTGCAACACGTGGGCGCAACAGCTTTACCCAACTTTTGTAACACGTGGGCGCAACAGCATGACCCAACTTTTGTAATACTTGGGCGCAACGCATGACCCAACTTTTGTAACACGTGTGCGCAACAGCATGACCCAACTTTGGTAACACGTGGGCGCAACGCTTGACCCAACTTTAGTAACACTTGGGCGCAACAGCATGACCCAACTTTTGTAACACTTGGGCGCAACAGCAGGACCCAACATTTGCAACACGTGGGCGCAACAGCTTTACCCAACTTTTGTAACACGTGGGCGCAACAGCATGACCCAACTTTTGTAATACTTGGGCGCAACGCATGACCCAACTTTTGTAACACGTGTGCGCAACAGCATGACCCAACTTTGGTAACACGTGGGCGCAACGCTTGACCCAACTTTAGTAACACTTGGGCGCAACAGCATGACCCAACTTTTGTAACACTTGGGCGCAACAGCAGGACCCAACATTTGCAACACGTGGGCGCAACAGCTTTACCCAACTTTTGTAACACGTGGGCGCAACAGCATGACCCAACTTTTGTAACACGTGGGCGCAACAGCATGACCCAACTTTTGTAACACTTGGGCGCAACAGCATGACCCAACTTTTGCAACACGTGGGCGCAACAGCTTTACCCAACTTTTGTAACACGTGGGCGCAACAGCATGACCCAACTTTTGTAATACTTGGGCGCAACAGCATGACCCAACTTTTGTAACACTTGGGCGCAACAGCATGACCCAACATTTGCAACACGTCGGCGCAACAGCTTTACCCAACTTTTGTAACACGTGGGCGCAACAGCATGACCCAACTTTTGTAATACTTGGGCGCAACGCATGACCCAACTTTTGTAACACGTGGGCGCAACAGCATGACCCAACTTTTGTAATACTTGGGCGCAACAGCATGACCCAACTTTTGTATTACTTGGGCGCAACAGCATGACCCAACTTTTGCAACACGTGGGCGCAACAGCTTTACCCAACTTTTGTAACACGTGGGCGCAACAGCATGACCCAACTTTTGTAATACTTGGGCGCAACGCATGACCCAACTTTTGTAACACGTGTGCGCAACAGCATGACCCAACTTTGGTAACACGTGGGCGCAACGCTTGACCCAACTTTAGTAACACTTGGGCGCAACAGCATGACCCAACTTTTGTAACACTTGGGCGCAACAGCAGGACCCAACATTTGCAACACGTGGGCGCAACAGCTTTACCCAACTTTTGTAACACGTGGGCGCAACAGCATGACCCAACTTTTGTAACACGTGGGCGCAACAGCATGACCCAACTTTTGTAACACTTGGGCGCAACAGCATGACCCAACTTTTGCAACACGTGGGCGCAACAGCTTTACCCAACTTTTGTAACACGTGGGCGCAACAGCATGACCCAACTTTTGTAATACTTGGGCGCAACAGCATGACCCAACTTTTGTAACACTTGGGCGCAACAGCATGACCCAACATTTGCAACACGTCGGCGCAACAGCTTTACCCAACTTTTGTAACACGTGGGCGCAACAGCATGACCCAACTTTTGTAACACGTGGGCGCAACAGCATGACCCAACTTTTGTAACACTTGGGCGCAACAGCATGACCCAACTTTTGTAACACTTGGGCGCAACAGCAGGACCCAACATTTGCAACACGTGGGCGCAACAGCTTTACCCAACTTTTGTAACACGTGGGCGCAACAGCATGACCCAACTTTTGTAACACGTGGGCGCAACAGCATGACCCAACTTTTGTAACACTTGGGCGCAACAGCATGACCCAACTTTTGCAACACGTGGGCGCAACAGCTTTACCCAACTTTTGTAACACGTGGGCGCAACAGCATGACCCAACTTTTGTAATACTTGGGCGCAACAGCATGACCCAACTTTTGTAACACTTGGGCGCAACAGCATGACCCAACATTTGCAACACGTGGGCGCAACAGCTTTACCCAACTTTTGTAACACGTGGGCGCAACAGCATGACCCAACTTTTGTAACACGTGGGCGCAACAGCATGACCCAACTTTTGTAACACTTGGGCGCAACAGCATGACCCAACTTTTGCAACACGTGGGCGCAACAGCTTTACCCAACTTTTGTAACACGTGGGCGCAACAGCATGACCCAACTTTTGTAATACTTGGGCGCAACGCATGACCCAACTTTTGTAACACGTGTGCGCAACAGCATGACCCAACTTTTGCAACACGTGGGCGCAACAGCATGACCCAACTTTTGCAACACGTGGGCGCAACAGCATGACCCAACTTTTGCAACACGTGGGCGCAACAGCATGACCCAACTTTTGCAACACGTGGGCGCAACAGCTTTACCCAACTTTTGTAACACGTGGGCGCAACAGCATGACCCAACTTTTGTAATACTTGGGCGCAACGCATGACCCAACTTTTGTAACACGTGTGCGCAACAGCATGACCCAACTTTGGTAACACGTGGGCGCAACGCTTGACCCAACTTTAGTAACACGTGGGCGCAACAGCTTTACCCAACTTTTGTAACACGTGGGCGCAACAGCATGACCCAACTTTTGTAACACGTGGGCGCAACAGCATGACCCAACTTTTGTAACACGTGGGCGCAACAGCATGACCCAACTTTTGCAACACGTGGGCGCAACAGCTTTACCCAACTTTTGTAACACGTGGGCGCAACAGCATGACCCAACTTTTGTAATACTTGGGCGCAACGCATGACCCAACTTTTGTAACACGTGTGCGCAACAGCTTTACCCAACTTTTGTAACACGTGGCGCAACAGCATGACCCAACTTTTGTAACACTTGGGCGCAACAGCATGACCCAACTTTTGCAACACGTGGGCGCAACAGCTTTACCCAACTTTTGTAACACGTGGGCGCAACAGCATGACCCAACTTTTGTAACACGTGGGCGCAACAGCATGACCCAACTTTTGTAACACTTGGGCGCAACAGCATGACCCAACTTTTGCAACACGTGGGCGCAACAGCTTTACCCAACTTTTGTAACACGTGGGCGCAACAGCATGACCCAACTTTTGTAATACTTGGGCGCAACAGCATGACCCAACTTTTGTAACACTTGGGCGCAACAGCATGACCCAACTTTTGCAACACGTGGGCGCAACAGCTTTACCCAACTTTTGTAACACGTGGGCGCAACAGCATGACCCAACTTTTGTAATACTTGGGCGCAACAGCATGACCCAACTTTTGTAATACTTGGGCGCAACGCATGACCCAACTTTTGTAACACGTGTGCGCAACAGCTTTACCCAACTTTTGTAACACGTGGCGCAACAGCATGACCCAACTTTTGTAACACTTGGGCGCAACAGCATGACCCAACTTTTGCAACACGTGGGCGCAACAGCTTTACCCAACTTTTGTAACACGTGGGCGCAACAGCATGACCCAACTTTTGTAATACTTGGGCGCAACAGCATGACCCAACTTTTGTAACACTTGGGCGCAACAGCATGACCCAACTTTTGCAACACGTGGGCGCAACAGCTTTACCCAACTTTTGTAACACGTGGGCGCAACAGCATGACCCAACTTTTGTAACACGTGGGCGCAACAGCATGACCCAACTTTTGTAACACGTGGGCGCAACGCATGACCCAACTTTTGTAACACGTGTGCGCAACAGCTTTACCCAACTTTTGTAACACGTGGGCGCAACAGCATGACCCAACTTTTGTAACACTTGGGCGCAACAGCATGACCCAACTTTTGCAACACGTGGGCGCAACAGCTTTACCCAACTTTTGTAATACTTGGGCGCAACGCATGACCCAACTTTTGTAATACTTGGGCGCAACGCATGACCCAACTTTTGTAACACGTGTGCGCAACAGCTTTACCCAACTTTTGTAACACGTGGGCGCAACAGCATGACCCAACTTTTGTAACACTTGGGCGCAACAGCATGACCCAACTTTTGTAATACTTGGGCGCAACAGCATGACCCAACTTTTGTAACACTTGGGCGCAACAGCATGACCCAACTTTTGTAATACTTGGGCGCAACAGCATGACCCAACTTTTGTAATACTTGGGCGCAACAGCATGACCCAACTTTTGTAACACTTGGGCGCAACAGCATGACCCAACTTTTGCAACACGTGTGCGCAACAGCTTTACCCAACTTTTGTAACACGTGGGCGCAACAGCATGACCCAACTTTTGTAACACTTGGGCGCAACAGCATGACCCAACTTTTGCAACACGTGGGCGCAACAGCTTTACCCAACTTTTGTAATACTTGGGCGCAACGCATGACCCAACTTTTGTAATACTTGGGCGCAACAGCATGACCCAACTTTTGTAACACTTGGGCGCAACAGCATGACCCAACTTTTGCAACACGTGGGCGCAACAGCTTTACCCAACTTTTGTAACACGTGGGCGCAACAGCATGACCCAACTTTTGTAACACGTGGGCGCAACAGCATGACCCAACTTTTGTAACACTTGGGCGCAACAGCATGACCCAACTTTTGCAACACGTGGGCGCAACAGCTTTACCCAACTTTTGTAACACGTGTGCGCAACAGCTTTACCCAACTTTTGTAACACGTGGGCGCAACAGCATGACCCAACTTTTGTAACACTTGGGCGCAACAGCATGACCCAACTTTTGTAATACTTGGGCGCAACAGCATGACCCAACTTTTGTAACACTTGGGCGCAACAGCATGACCCAACTTTTGTAATACTTGGGCGCAACAGCATGACCCAACTTTTGTAATACTTGGGCGCAACAGCATGACCCAACTTTTGTAACACTTGGGCGCAACAGCATGACCCAACTTTTGTAATACTTGGGCGCAACAGCATGACCCAACTTTTGTAATACTTGGGCGCAACAGCATGACCCAACTTTTGTAACACTTGGGCGCAACAGCATGACCCAACTTTTGTAATACTTGGGCGCAACAGCATGACCCAACTTTTGTAACACTTGGGCGCAACAGCATGACCCAACTTTTGCAACACGTGGGCGCAACAGCTTTACCCAACTTTTGTAACACGTGTGCGCAACAGCTTTACCCAACTTTTGTAACACGTGGGCGCAACAGCATGACCCAACTTTTGTAACACTTGGGCGCAACAGCATGACCCAACTTTTGTAATACTTGGGCGCAACAGCATGACCCAACTTTTGTAACACTTGGGCGCAACAGCATGACCCAACTTTTGTAATACTTGGGCGCAACAGCATGACCCAACTTTTGTAACACTTGGGCGCAACAGCATGACCCAACTTTTGTAACACGTGTGCGCAACAGCTTTACCCAACTTTTGTAACACGTGGGCGCAACAGCATGACCCAACTTTTGTAACACTTGGGCGCAACAGCATGACCCAACTTTTGCAACACGTGGGCGCAACAGCTTTACCCAACTTTTGTAATACTTGGGCGCAACGCATGACCCAACTTTTGTAATACTTGGGCGCAACGCATGACCCAACTTTTGTAACACGTGTGCGCAACAGCTTTACCCAACTTTTGTAACACGTGGGCGCAACAGCATGACCCAACTTTTGTAACACTTGGGCGCAACAGCATGACCCAACTTTTGTAATACTTGGGCGCAACAGCATGACCCAACTTTTGTAACACTTGGGCGCAACAGCATGACCCAACTTTTGTAACACTTGGGCGCAACAGCATGACCCAACTTTTGTAATACTTGGGCGCAACAGCATGACCCAACTTTTGTAACACTTGGGCGCAACAGCATGACCCAACTTTTGCAACACGTGGGCGCAACAGCTTTACCCAACTTTTGTAACACGTGGGCGCAACAGCATGACCCAACTTTTGTAATACTTGGGCGCAACAGCATGACCCAACTTTTGTAATACTTGGGCGCAACGCATGACCCAACTTTTGTAACACGTGTGCGCAACAGCTTTACCCAACTTTTGTAACACGTGGCGCAACAGCATGACCCAACTTTTGTAACACTTGGGCGCAACAGCATGACCCAACTTTTGCAACACGTGGGCGCAACAGCTTTACCCAACTTTTGTAACACGTGGGCGCAACAGCATGACCCAACTTTTGTAATACTTGGGCGCAACAGCATGACCCAACTTTTGTAACACTTGGGCGCAACAGCATGACCCAACTTTTGCAACACGTGGGCGCAACAGCTTTACCCAACTTTTGTAACACGTGGGCGCAACAGCATGACCCAACTTTTGTAACACGTGGGCGCAACAGCATGACCCAACTTTTGTAACACGTGGGCGCAACGCATGACCCAACTTTTGTAACACGTGTGCGCAACAGCTTTACCCAACTTTTGTAACACGTGGGCGCAACAGCATGACCCAACTTTTGTAACACTTGGGCGCAACAGCATGACCCAACTTTTGCAACACGTGGGCGCAACAGCTTTACCCAACTTTTGTAATACTTGGGCGCAACGCATGACCCAACTTTTGTAATACTTGGGCGCAACGCATGACCCAACTTTTGTAACACGTGTGCGCAACAGCTTTACCCAACTTTTGTAACACGTGGGCGCAACAGCATGACCCAACTTTTGTAACACTTGGGCGCAACAGCATGACCCAACTTTTGTAATACTTGGGCGCAACAGCATGACCCAACTTTTGTAACACTTGGGCGCAACAGCATGACCCAACATTTGCAACACGTGGGCGCAACAGCTTTACCCAACTTTTGTAACACGTGGCGCAACAGCATGACCCAACTTTTGTAACACTTGGGCGCAACAGCATGACCCAACTTTTGCAACACGTGGGCGCAACAGCTTTACCCAACTTTTGTAACACGTGGGCGCAACAGCATGACCCAACTTTTGTAATACTTGGGCGCAACAGCATGACCCAACTTTTGTAACACTTGGGCGCAACAGCATGACCCAACTTTTGCAACACGTGGGCGCAACAGCTTTACCCAACTTTTGTAACACGTGGGCGCAACAGCATGACCCAACTTTTGTAACACGTGGGCGCAACAGCATGACCCAACTTTTGTAACACGTGGGCGCAACGCATGACCCAACTTTTGTAACACGTGTGCGCAACAGCTTTACCCAACTTTTGTAACACGTGGGCGCAACAGCATGACCCAACTTTTGTAACACTTGGGCGCAACAGCATGACCCAACTTTTGCAACACGTGGGCGCAACAGCTTTACCCAACTTTTGTAATACTTGGGCGCAACGCATGACCCAACTTTTGTAATACTTGGGCGCAACGCATGACCCAACTTTTGTAACACGTGTGCGCAACAGCTTTACCCAACTTTTGTAACACGTGGGCGCAACAGCATGACCCAACTTTTGTAACACTTGGGCGCAACAGCATGACCCAACTTTTGCAACACGTGGGCGCAACAGCTTTACCCAACTTTTGCAACACGTGGGCGCAACAGCATGACCCAACTTTTGTAATACTTGGGCGCAACGCATGACCCAACTTTTGTAACACGTGTGCGCAACAGCTTTACCCAACTTTTGTAACACGTGGGCGCAACAGCATGACCCAACTTTTGTAACACTTGGGCGCAACAGCATGACCCAACTTTTGCAACACGTGGGCGCAACAGCTTTACCCAACTTTTGTAACACGTGGGCGCAACAGCATGACCCAACTTTTGTAATACTTGGGCGCAACAGCATGACCCAACTTTTGCAACACGTGGGCGCAACAGCTTTACCCAACTTTTGTAACACGTGGGCGCAACAGCATGACCCAACTTTTGTAACACTTGGGCGCAACAGCATGACCCAACTTTTGCAACACGTGGGCGCAACAGCTTTACCCAACTTTTGTAACACGTGGGCGCAACAGCATGACCCAACTTTTGTAACACGTGGGCGCAACAGCATGACCCAACTTTTGTATTACTTGGGCGCAACAGCATGACCCAACTTTTGCAACACGTGGGCGCAACAGCTTTACCCAACTTTTGTAACACGTGGGCGCAACAGCATGACCCAACTTTTGTAATACTTGGGCGCAACGCATGACCCAACTTTTGTAACACGTGTGCGCAACAGCTTTACCCAACTTTTGTAACACGTGGCGCAACAGCATGACCCAACTTTTGTAACACTTGGGCGCAACAGCATGACCCAACTTTTGCAACACGTGGGCGCAACAGCTTTACCCAACTTTTGTAACACGTGGGCGCAACAGCATGACCCAACTTTTGTAACACGTGGGCGCAACAGCATGACCCAACTTTTGTAACACTTGGGCGCAACAGCATGACCCAACTTTTGCAACACGTGGGCGCAACAGCTTTACCCAACTTTTGTAACACGTGGGCGCAACAGCATGACCCAACTTTTGTAACACGTGGGCGCAACAGCATGACCCAACTTTTGTATTACTTGGGCGCAACAGCATGACCCAACTTTTGCAACACGTGGGCGCAACAGCTTTACCCAACTTTTGTAACACGTGGGCGCAACAGCATGACCCAACTTTTGTAATACTTGGGCGCAACGCATGACCCAACTTTTGTAACACGTGTGCGCAACAGCTTTACCCAACTTTTGTAACACGTGGCGCAACAGCATGACCCAACTTTTGTAACACTTGGGCGCAACAGCATGACCCAACTTTTGCAACACGTGGGCGCAACAGCTTTACCCAACTTTTGTAACACGTGGGCGCAACAGCATGACCCAACTTTTGTAATACTTGGGCGCAACGCATGACCCAACTTTTGTAACACGTGTGCGCAACAGCTTTACCCAACTTTTGTAACACGTGGCGCAACAGCATGACCCAACTTTTGTAACACTTGGGCGCAACAGCATGACCCAACTTTTGCAACACGTGGGCGCAACAGCTTTACCCAACTTTTGTAACACGTGTGCGCAACAGCTTTACCCAACTTTTGTAATACTTGGGCGCAACGCATGACCCAACTTTTGTAACACGTGTGCGCAACAGCATGACCCAACTTTTGCAACACGTGGGCGCAACAGCATGACCCAACTTTTGCAACACGTGGGCGCAACAGCATGACCCAACTTTTGCAACACGTGGGCGCAACAGCTTTACCCAACTTTTGTAACACGTGGGCACAACAGCATGACCCAACTTTTGTAACACGTGGGCGCAACAGCATGACCCAACTTTTGTAATACTTGGGCGCAACGCATGACCCAACTTTTGTAACACGTGTGCGCAACAGCATGACCCAACTTTTGCAACACGTGGGCGCAACAGCATGACCCAACTTTTGCAACACGTGGGCGCAACAGCATGACCCAACTTTTGCAACACGTGGGCGCAACAGCTTTACCCAACTTTTGTAACACGTGGGCGCAACAGCATGACCCAACTTTTGTAATACTTGGGCGCAACGCATGACCCAACTTTTGTAACACGTGTGCGCAACAGCATGACCCAACTTTGGTAACACGTGGGCGCAACGCTTGACCCAACTTTAGTAACACGTGGGCGCAACAGCTTTACCCAACTTTTGTAACACGTGGGCGCAACAGCATGACCCAACTTTTGTAACACGTGGGCGCAACAGCATGACCCAACTTTTGTAACACTTGGGCGCAACAGCATGACCCAACTTTTGCAACACGTGGGCGCAACAGCTTTACCCAACTTTTGTAACACGTGGGCGCAACAGCATGACCCAACTTTTGTAATACTTGGGCGCAACGCATGACCCAACTTTTGTAACACGTGTGCGCAACAGCTTTACCCAACTTTAGTAACACGTGGCGCAACAGCATGACCCAACTTTTGTAACACTTGGGCGCAACAGCATGACCCAACTTTTGTAACACGTGGGCGCAACAGCATGACCCAACTTTTGTAACACGTGGGCGCAACAGCATGACCCAACTTTTGTAACACTTGGGCGCAACAGCATGACCCAACTTTTGCAACACGTGGGCGCAACAGCTTTACCCAACTTTTGTAACACGTGGGCGCAACAGCATGACCCAACTTTTGTAATACTTGGGCGCAACAGCATGACCCAACTTTTGTAACACTTGGGCGCAACAGCATGACCCAACATTTGCAACACGTGGGCGCAACAGCTTTACCCAACTTTTGTAACACGTGGGCGCAACAGCATGACCCAACTTTTGTAACACGTGGGCGCAACAGCATGACCCAACTTTTGTAACACTTGGGCGCAACAGCATGACCCAACTTTTGCAACACGTGGGCGCGACAGCTTTACCCAACTTTTGTAACACGTGGGCGCAACAGCATGACCCAACTTTTGTAATACTTGGGCGCAACGCATGACCCAACTTTTGTAACACGTGTGCGCAACAGCATGACCCAACTTTTGCAACACGTGGGCGCAACAGCATGACCCAACTTTTGCAACACGTGGGCGCAACAGCATGACCCAACTTTTGCAACACGTGGGCGCAACAGCTTTACCCAACTTTTGTAACACGTGGGCGCAACAGCATGACCCAACTTTTGTAATACTTGGGCGCAACGCATGACCCAACTTTTGTAACACGTGTGCGCAACAGCATGACCCAACTTTGGTAACACGTGGGCGCAACGCTTGACCCAACTTTAGTAACACGTGGGCGCAACAGCTTTACCCAACTTTTGTAACACGTGGGCGCAACAGCATGACCCAACTTTTGTAACACGTGGGCGCAACAGCATGACCCAACTTTTGTAACACTTGGGCGCAACAGCATGACCCAACTTTTGCAACACGTGGGCGCAACAGCTTTACCCAACTTTTGTAACACGTGGGCGCAACAGCATGACCCAACTTTTGTAACACGTGGGCGCAACAGCATGACCCAACTTTTGCAACACGTGGGCGCAACAGCATGACCCAACTTTTGCAACACGTGGGCGCAACAGCTTTACCCAACTTTTGTAACACGTGGGCGCAACAGCATGACCCAACTTTTGTAATACTTGGGCGCAACGCATGACCCAACTTTTGTAACACGTGTGCGCAACAGCATGACCCAACTTTTGCAACACGTGGGCGCAACAGCATGACCCAACTTTTGCAACACGTGGGCGCAACAGCATGACCCAACTTTTGCAACACGTGGGCGCAACAGCTTTACCCAACTTTTGTAACACGTGGGCGCAACAGCATGACCCAACTTTTGTAATACTTGGGCGCAACGCATGACCCAACTTTTGTAACACGTGTGCGCAACAGCATGACCCAACTTTGGTAACACGTGGGCGCAACGCTTGACCCAACTTTAGTAACACTTGGGCGCAACAGCATGACCCAACTTTTGTAACACTTGGGCGCAACAGCAGGACCCAACATTTGCAACACGTGGGCGCAACAGCTTTACCCAACTTTGGTAACACGTGGACGCAACGCATGACCCAACTTTAGTAACACTTGGGCGCAACAGCAGGACCCAACATTTGCAACACGTGGGCGCAACAGCTTTACCCAACTTTGGTAACACGTGGACGCAACGCATGACCCAACTTTAGTAACACTTGGGCGCAACAGCAGGACCCAACATTTGCAACACGTGGGCGCAACAGCTTTACCCAACTTTGGTAACACGTGGGCGCAACGCTTGACCCAACTTTAGTAACACTTGGGCGCAACAGCAGGACCCAACTTTTGCAACACGTGGGCGCAACAGCTTTACCCAACTTTGGTAACACGTGGGCGCAACGCTTGACCCAACTTTAGTAACACTTGGGCGCAACAGCATGACCCAACTTTTGTAACACTTGGGCGCAACAGCAGGACCCAACATTTGCAACACGTGGGCGCAACAGCTTTACCCAACTTTGGTAACACGTGGACGCAACGCATGACCCAACTTTAGTAACACTTGGGCGCAACAGCAGGACCCAACATTTGCAACACGTGGGCGCAACAGCTTTACCCAACTTTGGTAACACGTGGACGCAACGCATGACCCAACTTTAGTAACACTTGGGCGCAACAGCAGGACCCAACATTTGCAACACGTGGGCGCAACAGCTTTACCCAACTTTGGTAACACGTGGGCGCAACGCTTGACCCAACTTTAGTAACACTTGGGCGCAACAGCAGGACCCAACTTTTGCAACACGTGGGCGCAACAGCTTTACCCAACTTTGGTAACACGTGGGCGCAACGCTTTGATCCAACTTTAGTAACACTTGGGCGCAACAGCATGACCCAACTTTTGTAACACTTGGGCGCAACAGCATGACCCAACTTTTGTAACACTTGGGCGCAACAGCAGGACCCAACTTTTGCAACACGTGGGCGCAACAGCTTTACCCAACATTTGTAACACTTGGGCGCAACAGCATTAACCCACCTTGTGCTGTGTATAGGTAAGTAATACAACCAAATCAATTCATGTAACATTGATGTGATTATTGCATATTTTCCACCAAAACGTATAACAGTTTACAGTTAGGCCGCTATTACACTTGTAAGTTGCTTCCGCATTTATTTAAGTAAAATAACTTGAAGAAATTACAATAAACTACTTACAAAACAGTTTACATTTGCAAATTTATCGTAAGTTAATTACGTAAGGGACTTACGTGAGGAATACTTACAGGTGTAATGCCGGCCTTACAATTATTACAGTAAGTGATATTTCAATAACTCACAGAATTACAGAAGATTGAACAAACAGGAAAAGACTCATCTAAAAACAGACTGACTCGCAAGCTGACGTGGCTACCGCGCAACAAAAAAAAAATAAGGGTGTCTTAAGGCCTTATCGTATTATTATGATAACGAGAAACCTTTTCCAAGTAAGTATGTGCTCGCTATAAAAAGTTGTCAACGACATCTACTCGGGAACATTACAATTATCATATTACATTGATAAACTCACGCCTTTTTCCCATGTGGGTAGGCAGAAACTACAGAACGCTACCTGCTACGGCCCTTAAATGTGTGTGTTAATGCACTGCGGGTAATTTGGAACCCGGTTCCATATTATCAGCACCTATGGGGTTCCAAATTCAAAACCTTACTATGTTATCAAATAATTAAGAAAACTAAAACTCGTTAAAACAAACCTTAAAACTTACCTGTGACAATTTGAACTTATGCGTAAAGTACTTCCCTTAACACCCACTGTATTAGTTTTAGACTAAAATAAAAACTTTTGACAATATAAACGAATAAAAGAAAAAACGTTTGCCGGTGACATAAAATTTCAACTTTGAATGACAGGTTCAAACTTGATGCAAAACTGGCGCTAGTGGCAGTGAATACATTCTATGATACCAGTTCAACGTAATTGCATAGTTTTTTAACAGATGTCGCTGTCTGTTTCTGAGATATTAAGGGGTTCCAAATTAACAGTGGGTTCCAAATTACCACCCCTTCCTCTACTCCTTTTGCCTCTTTTACGTTCATTCATCAAGGTCAGGTGAGCAGTACTCGCAACCGGCGTGCGAGTACTACGCAGCTGACCTTTCTGAAGAACATCACCAATAAGGTCAATATATTATGTCCTCCTAGGGCGTCCTAATTATCATATTTTTGCACAAAAAATTTAGTCGAGGGTTACCATCATCCCTTATACCCATTGTCCCTTTCTTAATTGCCCCTGAGTGATTTCTTAGAGCCTTTGATCATTTTATTCAAGTAAAAAGAGGGAAACTTCAAACGAAAGGGTTGGGAAACAATAATTTCGAGTTCATCAAACTTCATTGTTATTAATTAAACAACAGTTGTTGACCTAATTGTATTTATTCATTAAGATTTATTTGATCAACATTTCGTTAGCAAACATTGATTAACTTTTATTTCACAAACAAACATAAATGTGATTTATCCGTTGTTATTAAATTATTTTGTGTGATTTTGTATTATTGCAGCGTATATTACGAGAGAGTCCTTTTAAAACATTATTGATGGTTTTGCTGACCAAAGAGTAGGTAGAAATATATCACAAAGATTGTGAGAAAATTTCTGTCTATAGCCCAAGGTGATTTTTTCTTGACCTTAATTTTCGTCGGTACACCTTTTATAACCCAGAAGAACCCTTTGAGAATTTGTGGATTTCTGTGTCCTTTATTGGAAGATACATTCAAATGAAAATAAATAAATAGGCGACATAGTAATGCTTATTATACTCGTATTTGTGTACATGTTTAAAACTGAAGCGAATCCCGCGCAGTATTCGTGACGAAATTCGCTCGCACCGATTGTGACAACTAACTTGTACACTTGAACACGCGAATATTCCAGTTTGAAGACCTCCAGTGTACAACCTGGAAAAATCGCGTGTGTTATTAATTACTTAAAAAAGCGACGGTTTCGAGTCAGTGTGGCTAAAGCTTAATAATTGTAATGATTTCAAAGCACATAATTAAATAACAACTTCAATTCACCGAAAGTTTACTGCTACCGTATTTAAAGTAGTTTTAAACAGCCCCTATTTCCCCAACAATGAAAACTTGTAGACAAAATAATAAATCAAGTGACACAAGGTAAGCCAAACTTGTATTACCTTTGATATTTTTGTGTAGCATATTACAGAAACTTTTCAGTTCCCTGTAACAAGTTCCACAGTCCCAGACTAAATACTCAAGAGACATTTAAATCTATGTCAAGTTTTTCTCTGACTACGAACAATTTAATGTTCCGCCTGTCCTGGAACGAAAAACTTTACGTAATTGATGTTATTAATGTTATTTACTTTGTTCCTACTTATTTACTCAGTAAGTTCAATTTAAAGCAACTGTTTACCACGGTTTAGTTCAAAGGAAATTAGTTACTTTTTAACTAGAAATTAAATAAAAGTTTAATTATGATACTACTAAGATCCATACTGGGAAGTTATAGCTGCAGATTTAATGAAGCTTCGTTAGTCGGAATTTTAAATACACTTTGTTATCTTGAGTGTCTTTAAGACTTCTGCGAATAAAAAATACCTGGTTTTCTTTTGAGCACTAACAATATCTTTAATACTTAACACTTCTTTATTAAATACTAGCTAACCCGAAAGACGTTGTCCTGTCCAAATTTAATGTATGAGAAAATGAATTTTCTTCATACATTTTTTCTCGTGAAATTTTCCTTTGTTTTAATAGTTATTCTGCTCTTGTTGCTGCTAATGTTATAACAAATCAAAGATCATACAAATCGGACCAACTGTTCTTGAGTTATAAATGGTGTAACTAACCTGACTTTGTTTTATTTATAAGATGTGTCATGATTTATGTTCTGAATTCAAATTTGTCAGACATGAACCCACAAAACACATCAAACAAATTTACATTTATCCAGCAATGCAGCAACTTGGTAAACCATGTAAAATATTTGAAATGTAGTAATTAATAACATTATACTCTACTTAACAGTACCTTTGTAGATAATTCGACTCTCAATATCGAATTATCAGTTTGGTATTAAACCATTACCACCATGTTATAGCAGTGCTGGGCCGGTGGTAACGGCCGCGACTTCGAGCTGTATGTAGGTCGTAGGTTCGAACCCAGACAGGCGCTTTTCTTTGTGTAAATTATCATCACAGACTGCTCTCAAAACCGTGAAGGAAAACATTGTGAAGAAACCGGCATGTCCTATAACCAAAAATTTGAAGACATGTGATGTGACATCTACCAATCCACACTAGGCCCGCGTGGTAGATTACGGCCCACTCCCTCTCACCGCGAGGAGGCCAGTGTCCCACCAGTGGCAATATTGTAGGCTGATTATATAATGCACCATGTCAGAATACATAAATGTAATGATGACAGTGGTAAAGTGGTCATAAATACATACACAAATACATAGGACACAGGTAAATGAACAGTTATTACCACTTTGTATTCCAGTAACATTAATATTTGATACGATAAAAGAGATATTAATGCCGCGCCACAATATTTCGGCACAACACTCCAAGCAGAACTGTTCCGTAAGAGAAAAAAGCGATAACAATATAAAATACTGAATTTTTGAGTGAAACCCATTTGAGTAGCTGCACGATACCGTTCCCAGCTCAGCCCCTAAGGGATAACATTAAATGTTGCTCTAAAGCTTCCTTAAAGAATAAGCTCTCGAACTGGGGAAACTCCATCAAAGTCAGTTCACGGGATTAGTTTATACAAGCACATGTAGCAGTCTTGATTGCATTATAACGTGAGGAAAAACTGAGATGAATATGTGGTTTTATTCGTGTGTTAACCACCCCTTCCACACGTCATCATAATATATTAATATGTAATGGAAGTGTCGGAGCCGTACGGGAAATTCCGATCACGCATCTTGTAAACGTACGTCATATACCTCACGAATGGACCAGCGTTATATTATGAAATTGATACATCTTCATAAAACGAAACCGTTGGCACACGTGCGTCATATGTTCGGTAAAGTTGGACCGAAACGAAGTTTAGAGGAAATGCAAAGTTGTGAAGTCTGCACAATAAAAAAGCTTGTCCCGTCAAGGCTTGCCAACAACAGCGCGAACTACAAAATCCGATACAAAACAACAAGTCCAAGTTACGTGGCGTAAAGTATGTCCCTCAGGACATATCCGCGAACAAAACTCTAAAATCGCGTCGATATCTTTGAGCAAAAACAAACCCGGCAGCCAGGGGCGGGAGTTGTCATGGAGCCGCGTAGTCAGCGAGAAATGGAGTAACCCATTTTAAACTAGAATGAATTGCACGTCGTGGACTGCAGGTTCGCTGGAATGCTGCCCACTGACAATACTTTACGTATCGACACACAAATTCGCCAACGTGTTGGCGCCATTGCATTGTAGATAGGCATGCGACAATCAACATAATAGGGATGATGACTAAAAAATGTTTTTTTGTCCGTCATGTAGATTATTAAAATATATTGGACACGCATTTTTTCTTTTTCTACGTAATCAAAAGATTACGGCGATACATTGAGCTAAAATGTAGCATGACGTCACGTCTTCGTAGATTTTATACGTAGAAGTGACGTAGCAAGCCCCCACTCCCGAACTTTAATGCAAGTTATCTAAGTCATTTTTTATTAATATGATAAAACAAAAAATACGTATTTAATATTTTTTTATTACCTGACTGACGGACTAAATAGAATTTCTTTTTTTTTTTACCCAGGCATCATCCCTATTATGCGATAGTTTATCAAAAGTTTATTGAAGCAATTTCGTACAGCAAAACTATCTTTTCTAAAATTCAAAATAAAAGTAGTCGCCAACTTTTCAGACTTGTTATAAGTGTCAGTTACAGAACTTTTTAAATAAACCAACAAACTGTAGGTTAACGAATCAATAAGCATATGATATACATAGTTATAATTTCTCTTTAGCAAAATTTTTCTCCACAGTTTGAGAACTTTGGAGAAAAATTTTGCTAAAGAGAAGCTCGATTCGACCGTGATATTATGTGTAATATCACGGTCGAATCGAGCTGCATATAGCGATCTGCAGTAGCAGTTATCCAATTAGAACTATTAAACTCTGATCAGCAATTTCCAAAATATCATAAATTTGTTGGATGACCGCAAAACCCGTGTGTACGGCGTGGAATGGCGGCAGACACGCCCCGGTAACTGGGCACAAACTACCCGCACCAATATTGACTTTTGCTCCTTGAAACTTCCTCATTGTGTCCCTAATTACAATTTTTATTCAAACTTCTCCCTACCGGATTATCCTCGCGTCATCGGCTGTAAAAGTATAGCCAGAAATTCCTATAGACCATAATACGGTTGAAGATATTTGCACACAATGAGAACTAAATTTCTAATAAGGTTTGTTTGGCGTTCGATGCAAATTTGTAGTAATACAATTTGAATCCAATGCAAACTTACTCTGCTCCAGAGTAATAGACGCTTCCAAAGCAATTAGAATGTTATTACGCTAAACTATAAGGCTAAACCTTTGTTTAATCAAATTGTAGTATTGGTTTAGGTAGAAATTGGAAATTCGTGTTTAGTAGGGATTTTGCATTCAATATTCACGCATAACTTAGGTAATGTTCGCTTAAACTTGGAACAAAAACACATAAGTTCTGAGAATATTACGTATAGTCGAAATATGCAAATTATTATATAAACATATAAAACGATATCTGTCATCATGCATCAATGAGTATCCATTGCCATAAGGCAAAATAGGATACACCTAACTTTCAACAGTTAATGTCGTGAACAGACTGTGTTAACTGTATCGTTTTAACTCCTTACATCCTCCAACAATTTGCGTAAACGATGCGGCCCACGCGCAGACGATATTGCGTCGTATTACAGCTACATAGTTAATGCATCCCGCACCCATCTTATAACAACTAATGTGAACTAATTCTGTCTGTACACGAACTCACTAGATGATGTTTACTTCTTGAGTAAGCACCATTTAGTACCAATGAAACACCGTCATTCGTTATGTATTGCCATTGGTTTCTTGATGACTCAAGAAGGCTAATGTAATGATCTCGTATACTGTTCCATAAATTGTGTGTCTGTGACATTATATCTGGAACTCCGAACACAATGGACTCCCAATAATGCTTTCTTGTGCGGTTTGGAACTAACGATTAATGAATGGACCCGGAACTTAATCTATCTGATCTCCTAGTATGCTGACACCGCTTCTAACTAAAGCAAATACATTATTAATTACAGGTTATAAAGATTTAGCATTTTTTATTAAAGAAATCTTAATTATACCCAGTGATACTAGTAACGTTCGTGAAATTGCTTTAATCTCGGATGGCGAATTACATTTCCTGGAAAACATGATCAAAAAATAGAAAACTACGCAGTGTGGGATTGAATCCTGAAAATGAAGATAAAAAATATACCGCGCATATTTCCCAGGATCCCTGAATGAAATTAAATACCTTTTGTATAGGAACATAAAATATACACCAAAAAAGAAAGATTCTAAAAACCGACAACAAACGCGTGTCCAATATAGTAATACTGACATCAAATAAGCCCAATATTCGATATATTCCCCAATAATAATTACGCACGCCTCGTCTGCGTGCTTATCACCTAATATTAAGTTGTGCGAAAATAATATTCGTGTACAGCAATGTATCAAATCATGTGATCGCATCTGTCTTCAATAGTAAGTAACAATCACTCCAGTAGTCCATTTGATTGATCCTCACCGAATTGGTATCCGGCTTGAGCCAATAAAGATCTTTTTGCCAATTGGATGGGATCAAGGAGCGCCCGGGATGTCGGCGACCGGGGCAACACTCGACGCTGCATCTGGATTTTGATTATTAGCTTTACATTTGTTCTTCTAACAAGACAAGTCTGCCCTATAATATTAAACGGTGTTGGTTAACTAGGAGCGAAGTGGCTAAGTAATAAAAGCCGCACGGGTCCATCTATCAGGTAAAGCTACGCTTGCCGGGGTTGATACGTGGATGGGTGACCATCTTTACATATCGAGACTCCTCCGTGCCTCGGAAAGCACGTTAAGCCGTTGGTCCCGGCTGTCATTCGTGGATCTTTGACAGTCGTTACGGGTCGTCAGAAGCCCGAAAGTCTGACAACCAGTCTTGCCAAGGGGTATCGTATTACCCAGTAACTGGGTTGTGGAGGTCAGATAGGCAGTCGCTCCATGTAAAATACTGGTATTCAGCTGCATCCGGTTAGACTGGAAGCCGACCCCAACATAGTTGGGAAAGGGCTAGGCAGATTGATTTGTGGTTAACTGGTAAGCAATCATGTCATAGAATTTACAAAGTTTTATTCAGTCACAAAACCAAAATATGCAGTGTATTTACGATAGAACACGAACACTTCTAAATGGAAATTCCGGAGTAGGTTCGTTAACAAGCCAACTTTATTCATTAGCGTGTATTGTCTGCCGAATTTATTCGTCAGGTCGAACACGGCCTAACTCTGACAACATTTTCTGCTCCTTGAGACTACACTAAGGCAAATATTTTCATCGAATTTTGTTTATCTTGCAGACACAGAATAGTAACTTTACTCGTAATTTAACAAAGAGTTTAATATCTGTTTTTCGTGTATGTGAATTATTAATTAAATTATTTAAAAAATTAATCTAACAGACACAGTCTCAAAATCAATCTACCTAGCCTTTTCCCAACTATGTTGGGGTCGGCTTCCAGTCTAACCGGATGCAGCTGAATACCAGTATTTTACATGGAGCGACTGCCTATCTGACCTCCATAACCCAGTTACTGGATAATACGATACCTCTTGGTAAGACCGGTTGTCAGACTTTCGGGCTTCTGACGACCCGTAACGACTGCCAAAGATCCACGAATGACAGCCGGGACCAACGGCTTTACGTGCTTTCCGAGGCACGGAGGAGTCTAGATCTGCAAAGATGGTCACCCAGGCACAGTCTGTTAGAGTAATTTTATTTAATGATGTTACAATATACTTTTACTCTGTAAAAATAGTTGAATTTGCAATTTACATAATAAAAAAAGCTTCTTTTTTAATCCAATAAATTCATTCTCCTTTATTGACTTTTAATGGGTGGCAAAATTGAACCCTAGATTAATACATAATTGTGTTCATAATAATAAGTAACATAAAGCTCTTTTAGGAGATCCACCCATTCGTATTAATACCGGTTTAATAAACGCCGGCTTTTGGCGGACACGGAATTTGACAACCCTTTGGGTTTTTTTAGATCGCAAAGTCCCATTTTATAACAAGATATTATTTTGAATTTATATAACATTTATTATATTTTAAGGCCTGTCCTTTAATAAAAGGGAGTTTGAGAAGGGAGCATGATTTACAAAACCAATGAATGCCTTTGTCATTGAATTATCTTCTCATGTGTTCATAATCAAATCTTTCCGGTTATTAGTGTCATATTCCACTCTATTCAACTTCGGTAACAAGCAAGCACCCTAATTGCGTAACACATTATCGATCGCAATTGGTTTCATTTTGATAGTTCAACAACATTTATTGCGTTATTTACGTTGTTGAGCTGACAAATTTTTCGAACATATGAAGCAAAATGATTCTGATTGATAGTGCGTTACGCAATTAGGGTGCAGATCAGCTCACTCATCAGAGTCATCACTTCATCAGTTACCAGCCTGAAACAGTTCTCAGAAATAACAAATGTATTAAAACGGTATTCTACCAGCTATATTTTTAGATTTTTAATAATTTTATTAAGGAACGAGGTAGCAGGAAAAATGCATTGTTGGAATACTGCAAACCGCGCGCGGCGCATTTTCTAAATAAGTTCCTTACTCGCTCGTTTGAAACCAGGGTCGACAACGACACCTTTAATCCTGAAATCTTGTTAAATCTGGAATGGTTTGAAGGAATAAAATACGATGGTACAGCCTACACTCATGGTATCTACAAATTATAAAGAATCTTGTATTTTAAACAAATTAGGTATTGTATCTATACAATACCTAATTTAATTTATTTTTCAGTTCTCATGCTTTAAAAGTTCGTCTTTATGTTGTGAAAAAAAAAACTTTTAAAAAGTGTCTTCTTCTATTTTGCAACATTTTTGAACAGTGAAAGTGATTTTATACCTATTTCATTTTCTCGCAATCGAAAACGGAATAAACGATCTATTTTATCCCTCGACTTAACTATGTGTCCTAGTCTGCGGCTCGGGAAGATATAAACGTCTTAATAAAACGCTTCTTTTATGCACTAGTTGTCCAATCTACTATTATTTCAAAAAAGGGTGGTACAGTCTGTTACAGTAAATATAATTTTACAACTTAGGGATACATCGTAACGCGAGGAGGCAAAACGCCGGGGCGTTACTCCGCTGACGCGAGAAATCATGGCACAGCGGACAGAGCTCCGGCGGGATCTCATGGTGACATGGAGAGTGCGACTGTCGCAACCCAGTGCTGGGCACGCCACAATTGCGGCGATAAGTCCCCTCTTTGAGGAGTGGTTGGAGAGGCGTCATGGCACCCTCACCTTCCGCCTGACGCAGGTCCTCACCGGGCACGGTTGCTTCGGGAGGTTCCTGTTCCGGATAAGGCGGGAGGAAACGCCCGGGTGTTACCACTGTGTGGATCGCCCGGAGGACACGGTGGAGCATACGGTGGAGGTCTGCCCGGCTTGGGCAGAGCACCGCCGCGTCCTCGCGGAGGCGATCGGCGGCGGCGATCTCTCGCGTCCGGCCCTGGTACAGGCCATGGTACGGAGCGAGAGTGCATGGGAAGCCGTCACCTCCTTCTGCGAAGCTGTAATGCTCGCGAAGGAGGAGGCTGAACGCGTGAGGGAGAGGCAATCTTTGCGCCCTCACGCCCCTAGTCGCCGCAGGAGACGCCCTGGGCGTCGGGAATCGATAGCCGATTCCCGGCCACCGTAGGCGCGGGCTTGCGGATGGCGAGCAACGGGTAGCTCGCCGTTCGGTAAGGACCAGGCTCGGGTCGACGGCGCGTTGTGTTCCACGCGCGCCTCAAAGAGATGTCAGCACTAGCTCCCATCCACAAAAAAAAAAAAAAAAAATATTGAAATGCAGAAAAAAATATTTTGTCCTGTTTAAAATACAAAATACAAAGGCAGATACGTCTTTTAATAGTAAGAATTATAAGGTTTTCGTTAAGTTTACGCCAATATAAAAATACTGGTACATGCGTCTTTTTTTGCTGATTCCGAATATGTAAATAACTCTATTTCGTAAAAAATGTCAGATACGTCTTATTCCTTATGATGGCAGGTTCCGCAGAAGGAATAGAAAAATTTTGAGACTGCTTAGGACTATAAAAAGGTGCAAACTTAAAGTAGGTGTGTGAAGTATTAGTAGGTGTGTGTATGTATGTGTTTTTTGATGTAGGTGCGGTGTGTGTGAAAACTAATTATAATATGTAATACCATTATAAAAACAGCTTTGTACGTTTCAATCTGCCTAGCCTTTTCCCAACTATGTTGGGGTCGGCTTCCAGTCTAACCAGATGCAGCTGAATACCAGTATTTTACATGGAGCGACTGCCTATCTGACCTCCACAACCCAGTTATTTGGTAATACGATATCACTTGGTAAGACTGGTTGTCAGACTTTCTGGCTTCTGACGACCCGTAACGACTTGCATCGATCCACGAATGACATCCGGGGCCAACGGCTTAACGTGCTTACCGAGGCACGGAGGAGTCTCGGCTGTCTCGGTATGTAAATATCACCCATCTACAGACCAACCCCGGCAAGCGTAGCTTAACCTGATGGATCGACCCGTGCGGCTATTATTACTTAACCACGTGCTCATTCTTTGTACGTATATAAATAACTAACTAATTACTAGTTATTATTTATTGGTCTGGTGCGTTGTACTCGCAGCCGGATGTATGAACGCAAACTAAGCAAAAGGAGTACGTAAAAATCGTAGCAGGTGGAGTTCTTTAGTTTCTGTCTACACCCTTAGGAGGAAGGCGTGAGGTTTTGTATATATGTTAATATTTATTTAAATACGTTCCAAGCTGTTTAACATAAATTAAACTGTATCAATATTCGCATTGTTTCGATGTATGTAACTACTTCATAGGACTAGGTAGGTATGTACCTAATTATTGAGGTTATTTCACCAGTCCGCCCGCACTAATTGATGTGCTTTTCTGAATAAAGCGACTAATTAACTTCTCATATTCTGAACACAGTTAATTACGCTTAGTATTTCAAAAATCTTTCATGGTAAAAAGAATAGGCACCATGACTTTTCAATTATATCAGTAAAGCGCCATTTACAAGGTGCAAGTTTATTGCCCATGGCATACCATCAAATTAAAGCACCAATTGACTGGCACCGTCTAAATACCACGTACAATTGTTGCACGATACGGGCAAGTTAGTTGCCATTCAGAACTTGTATAGGCGTAAACAGCACGTACATTAAAAAAAACTTGCACGCAATAATGGCCTTGCAATAATTGCTTTAGTGTAAATAGGAGTCGCATGCAATTATTGAAAGGAAAAACTTGCATTCAGTTATTGTATGCCATTTTATGGAAATCGCACGCGGGAAAACACCTGCATGCAATTCTTGAATGACAATAATAGGGTATTACACCCATTTTTGAAAAGTCTCTCTATTAGATTCTATAGTGCTCATAAACTACAAAAAAAAAATATTCAATGGATAAGTGCCTTATAAATGAATTTAAATTTTACATTTTCAAATTTCGCGCGTAATTTGACGAAAACACTGGACGCAGTGGATGCCATATTATTGCTCAGTGGTCATGACGTCAGTTGGTAGTGTAAACAAATGCGCTGATATTTTGTATGTTAACTGGATAATTGTTTATAATTAAAAACTAGTTATTATTCTACATATCGTTGGTGTGCTGTTCCTGTATGCAAGAATACTATGTAAAAATAATAAAACTACAAAGTGTGCTTTACACGCTGATCAGTTGACAGTTGACACTTTTTAGTTTACACAGCTTTAGGATGTAATTAACATGGCGGATTGGCGGCTACTACGAGTATTTCATGGTGTTAAAAAACATATTACAAAAACTGAAACCTTTGAATTGAATTTCAAAATTTGTTTTGTTGGTTTATGAACTAAAACTAACATTTTCGACTGCGTTTTGCCTAAGCTATCTCAATAATATATTTTTAGATTTTTTCTCATAAAGAGTAAAATACCCTATTTAACGTGCTTTATGGCATGCGATTATTGCTCTTGCGCGTTCTAGAAACTTGCACCGTGTAAATAGGGCTTAAAGCAACCTCAAGTAACGTCAAGTACGATATCAACGATTTAACATGTCATGTCGTATCCGATAACATATCGAAAAAGTTGTTGAGACCCACTTATATAAGTTCAATTCACAGCGATGTTCACGAGAAATTCGTCAGTATGTCTTTAAAACTTAAAGAATGACAACTTGGTAAACTTTTGGACGATTTTATGAATTATTTATTATCTTTCGAAGAAATTAATGCTGAAAAGCTTGTCAGATTATTTTCTCTTTGTCTTTGGTACATAAATGTCACAGAAATATAAATGTATTCTCTTATCTCAGTTTGCAAGTTGCAGGTTGAATTTTAAAAAAGGAGAATGGATAAACTTGTTTGAACTAAGATGACTTGGTTGACTAACATTTAGAATATGGCCTTAATCAGTCTAAGATTTCTTTTTTGCAATATTTTTTTTTTTGGTTTTTTATGCAATCTCTAATGATTTTTCCATATATTTTCAAAAACCTGAAAGTAATCCGAATCTAATCTAATCCTATTCATGATTTTATTATTTCGATGAAGTATTTTAGTCTCGTCGACGTTATTCCATTAGCTCTTGCCAAGCCGAACCAATCCAGTCTATATTCCTCAATTCATTATCATCATTTCACTGATGGATATAGGCCTCCTCCAATCATCGCCACTTTGACCGGTCCTGTGCTTCTCGCATCCAGCGGATTCCTGCGGCCTTCACAATAATAATAATAAACATTTATTTCGACCAACAATGGATCATAATATACACCAAAATAAAAGAAAACAAAAGCACATACAATTAAAAAGACCACATAAACAAACAAGATTGCAGACTTCGATTGCTCAGTGTGTGAACCATAGAGCAATGGTTCAGGTACTGAAAACACTAGTTTACAAAATAAAAAATAAAAATGTCCTGCCAGTGAATTTTATATTATTTTATTTAGTTGCACTAACTAAACGAAAAAGCATGTGTTCTTTTTTAAAATTTTAATGCAGTGTAGTGTTCAGTTTAAATATTCGTTGTCAAAATGTCAAAAAGGTTGTGTAAAGTAAATCCTGACCATTTTTGTTCGTTTCCTGACGTTTTTTGTCGCCGCTGTGGCAGCTGAGACAGTGTGTTGGCAGGGGCCCAGACACAGAGTACCGGAAAGTCCAGATGGAGGGGTTGATGCTGGGACGGGGACTCTGCATTCACAATGTGGAGGGTCAACCACCCATCTTCCACGGACCAAATGAGCAGTCCAACGTGGACCTGACCCTTAGTAACAGGGGACTAGCAGTGTCACAGTGGACGGTGCACGAAGGTGTTAGCCTAAGCGATCACCAGTTGATCATCTTTGAGGTGGGTACTGGCACCGCACGGACAGGAGGTTGTGCTGGGGGTGGGGAGAAAGTCGTTGCGCCGGTGTCCTTCCGCGATAAAAGAGTAAACTGGGAGCGGTTTCTTAGCGTGCTCCACACTAGGATGGGCAGGCTTCAAAAGTGGAAGCCGGCACGGGAAATCTGCTCGCAGTACTCCGATATCCTTACTTGCGCTGCGGAGACCTGCTTGGGAAGGCGTGGGAAGAGGGACACTGGCGGCTACGAATGGTGGACGGCAGACTTGGATAAGTTGCGGCATGTCGTGTACCGCGCCAGAAGAGCTTGGCAACAATCACGCAAGGCAGGGGATGGCAAGGAGGGAGAGAGACTTGAGACCCTGCGCGCGGCAAGGTTTTCCTATAAGACCGCTATGACAGAAGCAGAGGTGGTCTACTTCCGGGGCATCGCGGAGTTAGGGAACGATGATCCCTGGGGTCTAGCGTACAGAGCCGCGTCGGGCAGAGTACGTCCCCCGCGAATGTTATGCACGGGATCCGCTTGCTGGATGGGTACTCGACGACAGCGGAGGGTACCGCAGCGGGCCTCCTTGCCACCCTCTGCCCGTATGACAACTCCAGTACGGACACAGCTCGTCAGGTCAGGGTGGCGGCAGCTTGTGCCCCTACGGGTCAGGATTCCAACCCGCCCAGCAGGCAGGCGCTCTAGCGTATCGTCAGAGACCTGCCGAAAACAGCTCCTGGCTTGTACGGAATCACAGCTCGCATCGTGAAGCACGCATGGAGAGCCAGCGGTGCGGAGATGCTGCTAATGTACTCTGCGTGCATTCGCGAGGGAGTTTTTCCGTCCATCTAGAAGACAGGTCGGTTAGTCATTTTGCCGAAGGGTAACGATCGGCCGCTCTCGGACCCAAAGGCGTATAGACCAGTTACCCTTCTCCCGATTTTGGGGAAGATTCTGGAACGCCTCATCGTCAGTTGTGCTCCCTGTTTGTATCGCTCCATATCAGAGGCATAGCATGGCTTTTCGAGGGGTAAGTCTGCGGTTACGGCGCTTAACGCGATCCTGGACCGTATGGCGGACTCCTCGGAAAGCTATGTTCAAGTAATATTATTAGACATTTCGGGGGCCTTCGACAACGCCTGGTGGCCCATGATACTGACGAAGGCAAAGCAGGGCGGATGCCCTCCAAACATCTATCGCATCCTTGTCAGTTATTTTATGGACAGGCGCGTCGATTTGTTCATGGGCGACCAGGCGGTGTGGAAGCGGTCCACTATGGGCTGCCCCCAGGGTTCGGTACTAGGACCACCGCTCTGGAACCTCCTGCTAGACGACGTCCTGCGGTTACCGTGGCCCGAGGGGGTGACGGCAGTCGAATACGCGGACGACATCACGGTTGTAATCGAGGCACCGAGTAGGGCGGCGATCAAGCGTAATGCTCGGTCGTCGCTGGGGGCAGTGTACGCGTGGGGGAAGCGGAACCGTCTCACGTTCTCGGCGACTAAGTCGCAAACATTAACCCTAAAGGGGAAATTTAAACGGCCTCCCAACGTCCTTCCACAGTTCACATGGACGGTGCCTCGAATGCGCACGTAACTAGTGCCAGAGTGCTGGGCGTTGTCATAGATGAAGCGGGCTCCTACGTGCCGCATGCTAGTTTGGCCGGCCAACGGGCTGTGAACGCCTTCGGGAAGATGTCGAGAGTATGGGCCTCTTCCTGGGGCATCAGGTACCGCGCCCTAAATGTCCTGTACTCAGGGACCAGGGCAGGGCAATTGAAATGAGAATTTGATTTTAGAGGATTACATAGCCACCTACGTAATATCTTCTCCTCTCACATACCACAGTGTCTCAAGACGAAAGTGTGTTGCCAGTGATGACACCAACGGCACTGAAACGTGGTCGTCCACAATGGGACGACTGCCACCGCTCCTGCCAAAGTGCAACGACCTCCGCTCTCACTTCCCTGATCGCCGCGTTACTCTCCATGCTGACCAACCCCGAACACTCCTGCGCGACTCGTCCCGCTCGACAGACCTCCAGGTCGGCCGGAAGCACTCCCGCAAGCACAGGGAACGTAGCAGTGCTGACCGACCTGTACGCTTTAGTGAGGAGGATGAGTGCCGGGAGCTGCGTACGGAGCAGCGTAGTCCGCACTGCAAACCTGGTATAACTCCGCCACCATACGGCCGCAGTACATAACACAAAAAGATGTCTGACTAAGTTTTATATCCCAAATACGGGTTACATTTTTTTTTATGACCCGATTATGCTAACAGAATTTAAGTTTTTTTTTCTTCTTTGCTTTTCTTTTTCTTAAGTAGTCACTTTGCGTAACTGCAAAAGAAACCTCATATTTTTCTGTTCAAAATAAGATAACTAGTAAGTAGCCTAATAATAACTTTTAGTAATAAAACAATGAAAAGACGTTCGAAATTGAAACAAGTTCCTTTGATGCGAGCCGGATCTGTCCCGCCTCATTGCACAATATCTTGACAATTGAACCGTGAAAAGCATCGAACGTTTTAAAATTTCACTATGCGCTTTCACTTAAAACTTGCCTGCAAATTACTTGATTAATTACTGCAGATTTTATTAAAATAACGCAAGCAATATTAAATTCTCGGGTAATATTCTCCGGAAAACTCCTGCCAAAGGAATCGTTTGCTTCCCGGCTTTCCATGTTCATAAAATGTATAATAGGTATCCCAAAACCACATTAATTTGCTTTTAGAATACAAGTTTCTAGTTTGCGTTACAAGTTTCTGAAATAATTAATAAATAATTAAGTAGTGCCTGTAGCCTGACAACTCAAGATTTCTTAGGTTAGATATTTGATAAGAAATTGGCTATAAAACTTTGAACACTAAACTCGCCACAAAAAAAATTGGACCGTTTTGACATGAGGGTGTCCCTCTTTGTCCCGCTACGTTTGTCTCTCTTTGGCATATGAAACGATATGGGCTGTCAAAACGGACCTATTATTTTGTGGCGTGTTTAATTCAGTCACATCTGATTAAACTGAAAGCTTACTCTAAGAAACTTAGGATTTATTGTATTCTATGACCTAGACTAGTGCGATTCTTAAGAAAAAAGCAATAAACTTCTATAACACCATTTTATTTATACAAAAGGACAATAAAAGTGGATCACTTTAACGCACGACGATCATTCGCTGATATTAGATTTCTTAAAAAAGCACTTAAGAAAGACTTGACGGATCGACCAATAATATTGTAAGACCCATCTCACTGTTTTATAACATTGTAAGTCAACATTACCTAACCGATATTAAAACGTGGAATTCGACATAAAGACAGTTTTATTTGATATTATTACATGAGATATGCAAGAATCCATTATTCATGAGTCCACAAAGTATTAGAGAATAGTTTGTATGTCCACTCTGCTACAATATACCTAAGTTATGTGCCGTCCACAGTAAGTGAGTCGCTTAAGTTCTTTGTCTCTTCACTAGACAAGGCTCAACACATACTTACTTAAGGCACAGATTAATACAGATGGGACACTCCGCAAAATTATTTAAATAAAAAGCGACTCTTGCTACGACACAATAAAGTACAATTCAGGTCGCACAACGCTTATTACCTACAGTTATTTTCACCTACAAGTTGCCTCTCTTTCTAACGCGTAACTCTAATATCTTCTGACCGCGGCTGTCCTACTGAATTGGCCCAGTGAGTTAGACCCGCCGCGTACTTGTAGCTTCATACCTAAACTGCGAAGTGTCCCATCTGTATTAATCTGTGCTTAAGGTTTTTACCGGCGCCAACGACCTTGCGTGTGTGGGCGGAGCTTTGTACTACTCCCCGCACCACCCGAACCTAAACATCGCGCGCGATGCTTCGCTAGGGTGTACACGATTACTGCCGCGCGCGACATAGAGTAATTAATAAATAACAGGCGTCTTATTACAAAAGATTTAAACACATGTTCAACGCGTATTTTATGTTTTTTTATGTATGGAGTTTGACGTTAGACATGCGTTGAACATGTTTTTAAACCTTTTGTAGTAAGACCGCAGATGTTTTTATAAATACCTACATATAAGGTATTAAAAAATTAACTTTACAATCTTTAAGGAGTGGCAACACATAAAACATCTTGTTTAGATATTTATTTATTAGTTACATCAATCACATTCTGAAATAAAAGTACAGACGCCAGCAGGTCAACCTACCCGAAACTGTCAGATTTTCGCAATCGACCTTGAACCTAAAAGCTTTAGCAATAAAGTCTAAAATCTATTAAAGAAATCTTACAGATTGTAGTAGCTTGATGTGCTGGCGTCTGTACATTTCTACAAGTTAACAATTATACAACGTAGCGCTGCAATGGCGACATGAAATCAACACACGTATATGGTTCCACAATCTCGTTTTATAAGGATATTTTAATTTCATTAAACGTTATTATTTATTGATTTATTTATAATTTTCTAAAATAGCATGTTTGAGCAACCTGTATAGCGCAGAGATGAATTTAAAAAGCGAACGAAAAAAGGGTAAGGGATTTTGAACACTATATGATATTAAATTCATGTTATGTAGGACCTGATACTCGTATGGAACCCTAGAGGTACATCTAGACGATAGCGAAAGAGCCTACTCCTCAAATAAAAATGTAGGTACTATAAGACAAGATCCTAGTGTGTGTCCAAGGATATGTTCAAGAACCAAGAATATTAGTAGCTAAAAACAATCGGTATCGGCATTTATTTCAATGCTTGCACGTACGAAGTTGCGGGCATTGCTAGTATCATAACTTTTTTGTTGATATGCATGTCTTTCAAAAAGTAAACCAATATTGGCAGCATAAACTTGTTTATTGACAGATTACTCAAAATTCATTAAAATTTAATTGTCTTTCGGTCAATGTTTTTCTTCTTTTTATTTGAACTTCTTCATCATCGCTTATATTACCGAATTCTTGAATTGAAGCATTCGGAAAGTCAGTAGAGTAATAAAAAGTATTTTCTTTCTCTTCTTCATTTACTTGAATCTTGCTTTGGTTCTGGTATTTGGTTTCTGGTTTTCTACCTCTTCATGTTCCTTCGTTTTTTTATCATTAATGAGCAAGTATGTTGAGGGGATCGTGATGTTTCTTTGTCCCATTTTCTTCCCTGTTTCCATCTTCTTTTTGAGATTTCGTTTTTTTTGTCTTTGTTTACTTCCCATCTTGAACACACCTTGCTTTAGAAAACGATTGTTTAGATACATTTTTTTTTTCTATAATATTAGGTTGGGGAAAAAGTCTTTTCGCATTATAGTATGTATGAACTTTAAATAAAATCTCTTTGGCTATACTATTTGTATCTGGCTGGTTTTGGTATCATTTAAAGTTTAAATTTTAAAGAACATAATTCCAAATTCAAATTAGGAAAATGTGTGATTTTCATTTGTTTTTCGTACCGTCAAGATGAGTGAATCTAATGAAGAAATTCGATACATTTTAAAATTTTACTACAAAAAAGGTAAAAATGCAACGCAAGCCGCGAAAAAAAAATTGCGATGTTTATGGACCTGGAGCAAGATCGGCATATCAGTAGTTACGACGTAGCTGAAGAACTGGAAATTGACCACAAAACAGTTTTGGCGCATTTGAAAAAAAACTGGGTACACAAAAAAGCTCGACATTTGGGTACCTCACGAGCTCACTGAAAGAAACCTAATGAACCGTGTACTCATTTGTGATTCTTTATTACGACGTAATGAAACCGAACCATTTTTGAAGAAGCTGATAACTGGTGATGAAAAGTGGATCACGTATGACAAGAACGTGCGAAAAAGGTCGTGGTCAAAGGCCGGTCAGGCTTCACAGACTGAGGCGAAACCCGGGTTAACTCGCAACAAGGTGATGCTGTGTGTGTGGTGGGATTGGAAGGGCATTATTCATTATGAGCTGTTACCACCAGGCAGGACCATCGATTCTGAACTTTACTGCGAACAACTGATGAGATTAAAGCAAGAAGTTGAGAGAAAGCGGCCGGAATTAATCAACAGAAGGGGTGTGGTTTTTCATCATGATAACGCTAGACCTCACACATCTTTAGCCACTCAGCAAAAATTAAGATAGTTTGGCTGGGAGGTGTTAATGCATCCGCCGTATAGTCCTGACCTTGCACCTTCAGATTTCCACCTGTTTCGGTCTCTTCAGAATTCTTTAGGCAGTGTCAGGTTAACATCACGAGAGGACTGCCAAAACCTCTTGTCGCGGTATTTTGACCAGAAGTCCCAAAATTTCTGTAGCAATGGGATCATGTCCCTACCTACAAGATGGCAAAAAGTTATCGAACAAAATGGTACCTACATACTTTAGTTAAATGTAAATAAACTATATTAAAAAATGTTTTAAATTTTCTTTAAAAAATGCGAAGAAACTTTTTCCCCAACCTATTATAACAAAACACACTGAATACACTAACTAATATTAATAAAGTAAAAGTATTCACACAAAAAAATATAGTCACGTAACTAGGTAGATAAGATACCAAAAATTAAATGAAACTGTCCGTGTGGCTACACTATTCACAAAAAAACAATGTTTATCGAAGCGAGGAGGTTGTCACGCAAAGCAGCACAGGTCCGTCCAGCAACACGTCTCGCCCCGCACTGAGATTTTGGGCGAGAGCGGGGCGCAGCGTAAATTTGCCGCTAAGGATTTGCTTTGTAAATTAATTTAAAATAAAATAAAGTAATTTAAAAAAAGTAATAACATGAAATCATTTCTTATTATTTTGTAGAGAACTGTATAAATTTATGAACAATTTTAATGAAAATTGTAGGAGTAATATGGTAAAAACTAGAAAAAACAGACCTGGGTTTAGCTTTTTTTTTCTTTAGTTATATAAACTAAAACAGATTTCTGGACACATGAAATCACTTCTTATGTACTGTAGATTATTGTATTTTTTTTTTCTATCAAAAATCTGCTATAGTTACTGTAAAAAATGGACACAAAGTTACTTAGTTTCGCCGTATTTTAGGGAGGACGGGCCTTAAGCTACAGTTTCCTAGAAAAGTGGTGGCAGCCACATAACGGCCGCAGTGATAAAAATTATGGTAGCGGGGTTTGACCTTACGGTGTTAAAAACGCTCTATATGAAAACACACTAACACTTTCATAAATAACGTTTTAGTGACGTCATTCGAGGGTAAAATTCAGACGCTATGTAGGTAGCGGTCACTGCAGTCTAAGGAAACCCTAGCTTAAGACACAAAAAAATGACAGCCACACATCAACATCACTAAAATCTAGAGAGCACACCCCTTCGATAAGACGGAATGCACATATTTTGCCTTTAACGTCACACCAATGAAAGTGGATTTTAATTCCCTTGTGCATAAGCATGCTTTTGTTTCCCACGTTGAGGGTGAATATAAGCCCAAACTACGCAAACATATGCCGGTGTCGCCTGTGGCTACCATATCGTGATAACATATTCCGTAACTAGACTTCAACATCATTAACATTGCATAATTATTACTACCGAGTTACTAAACTAGAATTTAGATTTAGAATTTTCAGGGTTTTTTTTTTCTAACCAAAATGTACAGACGTCAGCACATCAAGCCACCCGAAACGGTCAAATTTTCCCAATCAATTTTGAACCTAATGCTTTAGCGATAAAGTTGAAAATCTATTAAGGAAATTTGACAGACTACAGTAGCTTGATGTGCTGGCTTATGTACCAGCATTCTCAGACTAAATAAAAACCCAAGACATAGTGCTGTCAACAGTGTCATGGGGCCGGAAAACATGTGTGCACTTAGTGAGGTATACGAGTAGTTTGGCGTAAACGTGTACATGTGAGCGTGTATGTACAGAGCGAGATGAAGTTTTGCTCATGCTTCACTGTATTATTCGCAGTGCTATGTCTTGGTTTTTTATTTGGTCTGAGCCAATATTAGGTACTTTTATTTCAGCCAGAAATTATCTTACTACAGGAAAATACCTCTTACCTATACAAAAAGGAATAAGCATTGATCACCATTTTGCTCATTGCAATGCTTTGGAAAGGACGACGATGAAGTTAGCAAGGAGAAAGTAATGGAAGTCTTTGTCCTAATCTGTGTTTCCCGATACCTAGCTACCTATAGAAAATTTGGAATTTTCAAGTCACAAGTAAACGTCATCAGTGGGCAAATGCAAGTCTATCCTATGAAATAAAAGAATATGTTGAATTAATAAACTTGAGAATATGTCTCACAGAAGATATAATCTAAAAAAATAACATCGAAGTTAGGTATGATATCGACATGCCTAGCTCTTAAATTCAGGTAATATCAATATTTCACGCAAATCTAGTGCCGTTTGACCTTCTCAACTGTCAGACCTCTGGATATACGATCAGGGATATTTCCATGAAGGGTTTAGTTAGAGCCAACGCGATGTCTTAGACATGTGCTCTCTAAAGTAGAGACGTTGGGGTCATTCACCCAAGACTGAACCCTGTCAATATATCATAACCTTTCAATTAATCTGAATGATTTTATTTAGTTATTCATAAACTTCTAAACGCAAAATTAACTCTGTCTGTCAGTTTGTCTGCAGATTTGGATGAAATTTTTCACAAGGATAGACCTGGGTTAGGACATAGGATACTTTTTATTTTTGTATTTAAATTTTATTTTAACTTTTGTACAAACAGTTATTTATTTATTTTATCATTTATGTACACACAGGAAAATACATACCTAATAAAATATATAATTAGGAATACAAAGGTTCTGCTTATTTCTTAAGAAATTTCTGCCAGCAGACCTGCGAAAGGAAAAAAACCGGTCAAGAGCGTGTCGGACCACGCACAATGAAGGGTTCCGTGATTGGGACAAATTTATCCCAAGAAAACTTAACATTGTAGTTGAAAAACATATTATATTCTCCGATACATTCCAACTACAAATGTCCATAGTTAAACGAAAAGAATCCAACCCACATTACACCTAATGTGGGTTGGATTCTTTTTGTTTAACTATGGACAAATGTAAGTTTGTAGGCACAATATTGAGAGATTTACCATGTTGTTTTAAGACCATCGACTTCTTATATATTTTCCTGTAATCTATAGGTATTAAACTATTTTCAATATTTTTTTCAAAATTTAAGGGTCAGTTCTTTCGGAGATAAAAGGGGGAATAGTAAATTTTCGTCTATTTTCTTAAATAACTTTAAAATGGTTTATTTTAAAATTATAAAAGCAAATATATTATTGAGATATATATATTTGAGACTCTTACAGTAAGGCCTTTCATTTGATATGTGACATGGTACAGTTTGCAAAACTTTTTTTTTTATTTGTTTATTTGCCCCCAAAGTTGACCCCCATATTCAAAATTTATTTATTTACGTTACACGTCCGTGTTTGAGTCATAGAAACACGTATGTGTACCAAATTTCAACTTAATCGTTCCATTAGATTCGGAGCAAATTGGCTGTGACAGACGGACAGACAGACAGACAGACACAGGAGTGATCCTATAAGGGTTTCGTTTTTTCCTTTTGAGGTACGGAATCCTAAAAATGAAACAGAAATTATGTAACATTTTAGTATAACTACCACTGTGCTCAATCTGTGGTTTTGTATTACTTTGTATAAATAAACATTTTTTTTTTTTAATTTACGATAGTAGTAGGTACGTTCTCGTGGTAGAATTTCCCACCTCCACGTGGGCGAAGCCGCGGGCAAAAGCTAGACCTGTATTTTAGTAGTAGTATTAGTATATTTTAACAAGAGAGACAGTGACTGAAGGGGACTTTGTATGAAATATTTTGCATTTAATATGACACTCGAACTAACCGAAGATTCTCAATTTAATTTAAACTCGGAACAACATCTCCTATACGTTTACAGAATTGTGTGACAAATACATCGCATTAAGCTTGTTGGACATAAACAATGTAACCAAAAAAAATACTACATAAAAACACACATCTCATCTAGTTATTCGAGTCACAAGGAAGATTGTGTCTTAATATGAAGACGTAAAACTGTCAACAGCAGGGATCACAAACAAACAACGCTGAATAAAATTTGGCAAAGTACTTACAAAGTAAAGGGTAAAAACTTTTCAATATTTTAGACTAAACTACATGTCCATTATCTAACTCGAACAAACAGAATCGAGTTGAACGAACAGCACGTACAGCACGTACGTGCACGTTAGAAAAGGGCATTGGATACTTCTAATGCCCTAAAATTTCACTCAAATTGACTCTTCAAAGTCTCACTCCTCATCTCACTTGTTGCAACAATAATTGTCCATAGTTAAACGAAAAGGATCCAACCCACATTAGGTGTAATGTGGGTTGGATCTTTTTCTTTTAACTATGGACAATTTTGAGAACCGATCAACGTCATCTTTTAAGAAGGTACTCCCTATGTATTGCCATACTTTGCATATCAGTTGCATAGCCTGGCGTTAGTATTCAGAATAATGTCCGTTACATTATTCTGAAACCAAATACCTTGTTTAGCTTTGATGACTATCATTGGATGATAAAGATATCACACAATACCACTTCATCTTTTCAAGACTCGGACCACTTTTGCGCGGAAGTCGGATAATCCACTTTATCACAGTACCAAGATGTTCCCAGAATTACCAACTATGATACTAACCGCTAATTGCACATGGGATGAAAATCATCCCATTTTTTTATTTAAGTAGTGGTTCGTTGGAGTAAAGTCATCCGACGCAAATCTGCTTTTGGTTTGAACCTTCTTCCACCACTATTAAGAAGTCCTTTCTAATTCCATACATTTAGTTTGATGCATTATCTATATCCGAGGAATTTGAGGTACGCCAACCTATGCGACTAGTCAATCGTCTATGGAAAGATAATTTTTAGTCTGTAGTTGCAAATCTTTTTGTAAACAAAAGGTTTTTATTCAAATTGGAATGCGTGTAATTAATGAAAATTGTATTAAGGTAAGTGGTTTTATTTATGTTTCGTGCTAAGAATAAACACACCATGCATTTAAAACCATAAAACTTATAGGTCATCGCTTGTTTTTTTTTTTTTTTTTACTAGAGTCATTTCTTTGAAATTGTTTTGTTATTTTTTACAACCAATTTTGAAAATAAAAACAAGTCATACTTTCAAACAAAACGTAATTTCTATAAAGCCCTACTCACTAGCATTCTAAGAAACATTCAACGGTCACAAAATTCCAAGAAGCTACGATGCAAATCGGTTTTGTTTACAAGATTACCGCGGGTGGGGCGCTCAACGTTTTCCCCGCGCAAGGGTGAGCACAGCGGTTCAGCACAGCGGCTAAAAATGCCTCAGATAATTTTATTCCATCATTGATATATGTAGCCAAACTAAAACATAACCACGAGTATGTTTATTGTTATTAACGGGAACCCAAACTCGATAACCGACTATTCAGAAACAAACCTATCTTAGTTCCCGTGTGACGTAAATAAAGTGTTTATATCGGTAGTACGATGGTGTCATTGGTTTATGACGTCATAAACCCTGTTCGAAGGAAGTGAGTTTACCTGTCTTTGCTAAGCTTTGGGTGCAACAGTGTCTCGTCTTTATAATAAATTATTGTAATCTGAGCTGTTGAGACACTTCCGTCATTTTTAGGGTTCCGTATCTCACAAGGAAAAACGGATTCCTTATAGGATCACTGGTGAGTCTGTCTGTCTGTCCGTCTGTCACAGCCAATTTGCTCCGAATCTAACGAACCGATTAAGTTGAAATTTAGTACACGTATGAATTTCTGTGACCCAAACACGGACGTGAAACGAACACTAATGAATTTTGAATATGGGGGCAGTTTTGGGGGCAAATTATATTATTTTTTAAAGTTTTGCGAACTGTACCGTGTGACATATCAAATGAAAAGGCTTACTGTGAGGGTCTTATGTATAGATTAAAATTAAAAAAAAAAAGTTATTTAAAATAAATTTACTTTAAAAAAGAATTCAAAAACCTAAAAAGAATAAAATAACTTTCATAAAAAACTTAACAGCTTGTAAATTCCGTGTCTTCAATTCTTCAATGTCAACCCAAGTAGCACAGAACTGCATTATAAGATGTCACGTTCAGCATTTATAGTTATTAGAGTTCACACGAACTGCGAAAGCTAAAAATTAAGCTTTCGCCTGTTTATTGACTGTATTAACAACCATGGAAGTAACAATATAATGCTGCGAGCGTTAATATAGGTGTACAGGTCAGTGTTAATCAGCATTTAACAATCAACAATACTGCCAGCTGCAATATAGCATGTTTGTGGACCTAAAAGCAACTATATTCTGAATTGAAGGCCACCATTATACAGGTTCCAACCTTTATATTATCATAATATTAACAATTTATTTTTGTTTATTCAACGAAAATAACAACTAGATTTTAAAAGGATTCCAATTATTTACAAATAAATGGCTTATTGTCAAATTAAACGTCATACTTAAAGCGATTCCTAGTTTTTTTTTATATCATCAACCTATTTTATTTAATAAAATTCAAGTAAACAGTCATATCTTGAGAGCACGTGAAAATGTTTACCTATGTGCATACGGTATTTGACAGTAAACGTGCTTTCCCAATCAAATTTTACGCAAACGCACAAACACCTGTCACAAAATGATTCCCGCACACAAAACCAAAATAATAAATAAATTGTAGTCACAATTCTGCCATTTGTAAATTTGGAACAGCTGCACGATCTCGAAGCTTTAAAAAGATCCACGGATGTAGTTTGAGCTGAATAATAGGTAACCCGTGTCTAATAGATCTGCCATGTGCTGCATAATAGGTAAAACCCACTCTCATAATCAACCATTGTTCAGCTCTTGGGGTGACTGTTACCCTAATTAATGCTTATATAATGCTAATATAATGCAATTAGTGACAGTTATTCAGCTCACAGCTGTTTAATTTGTGCCCAAATTAGAGTTATATCAGCTGAAACAGCGCTGCTAACGCTCTTATTCAGCAGGTTTGTACAGGTCAGGATTCTATGGTGGACAGTTATTCAGCTGATATAGAGCACTTTTGTGCTACTTGGGAATGCACCTTAGCTTGGCACTGACTTCAGAAGCTGTTAAGCTTTTTATGAAAGTTATTTTATTCGTTTTATGTTTTTAAAGTCGGTTTTTACTTTTTTAAAGTATTTTTTTTCCATTTTTAGTTGAATATACAATTACATAAGCCCAAGATGAACGAAAAAAAGAATCATCCGCTTAGAAATGTCGAAGATACAGTACATTTATGCATATAACTTCGCACATAAGAATAATTACCTAATTTAAAACCTTCCCGAGAGTATGTAAGTAGATCATGTTAGTGAAAGAATCATCAAAATTGGTTCATTCGTTTTTGAGAAAATCGCGGACATACAAACATACATACATACGGGTCGAAAAGAGAACCTCCTTTTTTGAAGTCAGTTAAAAATAGACGAAAATTTCCGCCTTATCTCCGAAACTACTGAGCCTAAAATTTTGAAAAAAAAAACATAAAATAGTTATATACCTATAGATTACAAGAAAACTAGGAAGTCTATGGTCTAAAAATAACATGGTAAATCTCTCAATATTGTGCGTACAAACTTACATTTGCAGTTGGAAAGTATGGAAGAACATGTTTTTCAACTACAATGTAAAGTTTGTTCTTGGGAAATTCATCCCAACTACGGAATCCTTCATTGTGCGTGGTGCGACACGCACTTGGCCGGTTTTTATAATAATTATTTCGGGATGTTATGCAAAGAATAAGCCAAATATCACGAAATCGCCACGCCGGCAGTGTCTAGAGATGACAGTAATAATGAAATTCGTACCGAAAGTGCGCTGAGCACAGAACGTATGTACCGCCACTGAAAGTCGTCAGTATCTATACGTCATTTCGTCATTCGTGTGGTAGTGCAAGTAAACAACGACACGCTTCGCTAATATGGAAACTGTTGACAATGCCGCCTCCAACAGCGGCTGCAGAGCCATCTACGGGAACGGCCAACAAAAATAATGCGTTAACTGTTTACGAAGTGGTCAATAACCACTATTTTTGAGTGGTGCATTTAGTATAAAGAATAAAAGAAGTTGTGGGTAAAAGATGCGGGAAGAAAGTTACTGAATGCGTTCACACCAACTCATAAAGAAGCCTTAGACATTGCACTTACTAGAAAAATCAGTCAGAGTCTTGGAAGCCTCCTTAAGCAGGCGATGATGAACAAGGGGATGCCCCCGTTGTTCATCATCCGAATAATCCCCGCGCCGGGCGTGCGGCGAATGAGTCGTTCGCGAATTCGATCGCGAACCATTCCAGTCAGTTCATCCGCTGAACTAACATACACTGGAAGCGTTAATGATCCCAAAACTTACTCTATGATTAGGTGAAGAATTGGCGCGAACAATATAGGGAATATCATCTGGTTCACGGCAAAGAAACCATCAGATTTCCAGCCAGTGAAATAGTATAAAATAATTAAATATTATAACAAGAAGGGACTACTCAATCTTTCTGTCTGCACATAATAACAAACTGCTAACACAAATTGGTAATATCTGTCCATACTAGGTTTTGAAGACATATGTGTTCTGTAAAGCCGAGAACTTACATCCAAATATTAAATTACTCTGTAGAATTATTTCATGCAACTCCTCACGGAATAAAGTAGTCGCTGATAATATGGCAACTACCAAGACCGTATAAACGTAAATCAATAAGAATGACACAGCTGATCGTAAAAACAAACATTAACTATAACCCCAACCCTTAGCGCACGCACTACCATGTAATTTTATTAGTCATGATTTATATAGTTTATTGCATGAAAACACCAGTGTACGTTATACCGTGAATTAAAATGTACAATCATACGTAGGTAAATACTCGTATTTGTGAACGTACCTACTAAATGCGGTGAAGTGGAAGGAACTGCAAGCTTGAATTGTAGAAAAGCAGTTGTCGACAATTAGTGTTATTGTCATTTTATAGAGGGGTTTACATACCCATGTGGTAACCGTCTTTACATACCGAGAGCTCTGTGCCTCGGAAAGTCTGTTAAGCCATTGGTCCCGGTTGTCATTCCTGGTTCTTTGACAGTCGTTACGGGTCGCCAGAAGCCCGAGTCTGACAACCAAGGGGTATCGTATTACCCAGTAACTGGGTTGTGGAGGTCAAATATGCAATTGCTCCATGTCTGGTATTCAGCTGCACCTGTTTAGACTGGAAGCCAACCCCAACATAGTTGGAAAAAGGCTATGATGATGAAAATAATGATGAATGGCGTGCATGGTAAAATTAATTTCATAAAACTAGTTTCAATAAAATGCAACTCTTTGAGATAGGGCATGGCAGAGTAAACAGATTTGACCTTAAGCCTTGTTTCCCAATGGGGTGATGACAATCTGGTCTCTTTTGACGCTTCCAAAACACAGACGTGTCTTTTCTCCGCTAAAAAGAGGCGTTTCGACCAAACTCCTACTTTTCGGGGTACATCTGTTCTCGTAACAGATCGGCTCGAGATCCTAGGCATAGAGTTGACATCTAGTCTCAACTTCGGCGCTACCATCGAACACAAAGCCCAAACTGCAGCCAAAAACAGGGCTTTCTAAACAAGGTGAAGCGATACTTTACGCCTGGACAGCTTTTGACCCTTTATAAAGCGCAAGTCCGAGCCTGCATGGAGTATTGCAGCCACCTTTGGGATGGCTCAGCTAAATACCAACCCCCTGCGCTTGACTCAGTGGAACGCAGAGCTAAGAGGCTTAATGGCGACGTAAAAATTGTCGAGCCACTAGCTTATCATCTTAACTTGGTTGTGTTACACGAATGCTGCCCGTGAAGTTTGACATGTGACATTTAAATAATGAAAAATGGGCGGCATTCGTGTAACACAACTAAGTTAAGATGATAAGCTAGTGGCTCAACAATCCCGGTTCGGGACTGTACTTCGGTGAGTGTGCTCAGGAACTCCACAACTTCATTCCACCGGCCCCCTTCTACCATCGAACATCTAGACGCACTGCAAGTTACCATCCATACCTAGTTGCCATTCCACCAATTCGAACTAAGCGCTTCCAAACATCCTTCATAATGCGCACGGCAAAAGAGTGGACCTCACTACCTGCGTCTGTGTTCCCGAACGCATACAACCTGAATCTCTTCAAAGTTAAAGTGAACAGGCTTCTTCTGGGTAAGCTCACTCCATCGTAGACTTTGTCTCTGTCACCTCTGACCTAGACTAAAGTCAAGAGCAAACCCATCACAAATAAAAAAATTAAATAAAAAACTAGTTCGTATAATAATTATTGTCATGAAATCTACAGTACCTATCACCGAATACATGCTCCCCGTCAGCAACAAAGCTTTAGTTTGCAATGTACAATATTATCGTACAAGTGTGCTTTCGCGACACTCGTTTCACATCGCATTTGATACTGAAATTAGTTGCGCGACATTAATCAAAAAGCGCGCTTGGTACGAAGGTATTTAGATTTCATGAAATTAATGCATGCTTCATGAAATTAGAAGTTTACACGTGAAATTGTTAATGAAATTAATGTCAAGAAAATAATTTTATGTCACTAATTTAATAATATAAGTAGACTATAATAGAATCCTTTATTCCTACTCAATAGATTTACTTACTATATGTCGCACTTTCCCCCACTATGTAAGATTATTTATGGTCCGTCTTTCCGGCTGCAATAGTTGCAGATACGGACATCCTGAGTGAAAGAAGCTGTTTAGCCCCTTTTTAGCCCAGTTTTCTTCCAAGTCCATCCGTTGCTGTTCTGTACAATTTGCTTGCAGTAGGTACAGACAATATTGGGATCTGAAATAAAATTATCGGATTGTCTGATTATGCGACCACACGAGAGTACCGAAACGTAGACTGTGTCATCCAAAATTAAAATCTCCACAGTCGTATCCGCAAATGGGATAATCCCCCGATCAGCCATGCGGCCTATCTGAGTGGTTTGGAAAATGAATGAATTCAAGCAATAATGAACAAACTTGTGGTTACTTACTAACTTAGCAACGGTTCCCGGAAAAACACATAATGTATCAATCTAATTGTAGTGGTGAAAAGTCGGTAACTTCCGAGGTTACCCCGAAAACAGACTCCGGCGGAAAGTTTGCTTTATAATATTATTATGTAGTGATAAGCGACTGATGTACTTGGGGATATATTATTATTTTCTATTTGCTTCCGGGCTACTTAGGAAAATCGCGAACATAGTAGCTACCTATGTGCGTTGTATGATAACTACACCAAAGGGTTCTGTTTTGTGAAACAAGAAATCTTGTATGACTATCTTGTTTTGCTTCTGTTAATTAATTTAAAATATTTCAAGCATTCATTCAGTTTTTCTCATCACTTCCTCAGCAAACAAAGAAACAATCTTTTAGCCCGAACGATTGCTTCCAAATCTACCAGATGGAACGAATTTTTCTTTGTTTATACGACGACCGCCGTGTTGTTTGTCGTGTAAATATAGTAACAATCTACTTTTATAAGAAAACTTCTGCGATAGTCCTAATTGAATTATGTATTTTAATATACAAACACCTTCTTCTTAAGATCTTGTACCTATTGTGTCTCTTCCATTTTTTTTTTTTTTTGAGATGGGTTTGCTCTTGGCTACGTTCTAGGTGACAGAGACAAAGTCTACGATGGAGTGAGCTTACCCAGAAGAAGCCTGTTCACTCTAACTTTGAACTGATTCGGGTTGTATGCGTTCGGGAACACAGACGCAGGTAGCGAATTCCCCAGAGAAGGATCGGATCAACGGACAGCCGCGGCCGGGCAGCGCGTGCCCGTGTTCTCGCCACAAGCGGCAGAGGAGGACTCCGAGGAGTTTATGTGGGATCCCACATGCATGAAAATTTCTCCACGCAAGAAAAAGAGAGGTAAGTAGTAAGTCCCACTCTTCTTTTTCATTTTCATTTATTCATGTCGCAAATTAAGGTTCATTATAACTTCTGTATATCACAATTAGGTAGGTATGTTAACGGTCATTTACGGTTTGAATTTAGTGTTTACTTGCCCGGCTATAATATACCAAATTTGTTTGATTTGTTTATATTTTATTAATACATGAGTGATTACAATACACCTACGTTGGCGATGAGTGGAAATAAAAGCACAATTGTGCTTTTTTTGTAATAAAAAAGTCATATCATGCATATAATAGTTACAAAGAAATCGTGGATCTATAACAGTCATTACGGGCGATCCCAACATAGTTCGAAAAAGGCTAAACAGATGATGGAATATTTACATAGAAAATATGAAGGAAGACTCCTGTTGAAGAAATACAAAGTACAGAAGAATACTGGTTAAGTTTTTCTGAATATATCATAGGTATTCACATGATTTCGGCCTTCTTTGGAATGACTGCAATAAAAGTAATAACATTATATTTTAACTAGCAATTTCTTATGAATATTGCTGTAGTCAATCTACTTTATGTAACACAATCTGATCCAGACATAATAATATTTACATAATATTGATTTATTAACATAATATGAACGATTTGTTGATGTTATTGAAATTAGATTTATCGTACCTATATTTATTGGAGAGCAAAAAGTTTTCTATTGAGAAGATAACATTCCCAACTGTACCTATCTATTGTGATTAGTAGTTCACTGCTGAACAAATGTGCTTTTCACAGCTCAATTAGTTCGTTCTTATATTCTCAGTATCTGCTTGTGTTTGAATGTGGGAAACTCCTGCGCCTCCACTGCAAAAAAAAATCAATATGTACGTATTTTAGGCCGGTATAATATTCTGCAAGGTTATGATACTTCTCCGGTCAAGCCAAACCAATAGCTTCAGTCAATAGCTGGCTGCAACTGGGCTTCACCTTAAAATATATATCAACACCAGCACACAGTTCAAATCGATCGGCCGTGTGCCACCATTTGTCTGCATAAGCTTTCACAAACACTGTGACGTGACTTTGAGAAACGTGCCGTCAATTTGCGCCCAAAGTCGTCGCCTGACAAGTAGCTAAGCACTTAACGTGAGCTACAGATTAACACGGCAATACAACACGTGTAAGCCCCCGTAAACGAAACTTTTCACCGCCGTGTGAGTTGTGAAAAACAAACAAAACCGTCCGTTAAACGTTAACCTTTAATCATAACTACGTGATCTGTCGGGATCACTCGCCCACGAAAGTTCGTCTTCGACCCTTTGGCCTGTCGACAATAGGTAGGTACTTAATCGATTAAGGTCATTGTACAGCCACAACGAAATTCAGTTTACTCGCAAAAATAAGAATAATATTCTTGGCCATTTCTTATATTTCTGGAATAATCTCCATTTACCAGATACAAAGACATAACAACGCTATTCGTTAAGTGTCCGCTTGTCTATTTTGCTATAAACATACCTATATTTTGCTAGTGGAAATTGGGTACTATTCAACTGCTAAAACAATTAACCGTTTCATTAGTCTCGATCAAAGTTGTAAATGTAGCTCTGTGAAATCCTAGGTCCGAAAAAAACGTTATTAGGTTTTAGCGTTAAATAGTTCTTGGTACTAGACAGTACTACGTTAGTATTTTGACCGGGAAATTTTAATCGGCCGCCCCTATTATCTAGAAATGTACCTTATTGACGTCATGTAAGATACAATACAATACAATATAATATAATACAATACAATACAAATACGTTTATTGACTCAAGCAATAATAAGGATACAACATCAATCCTCTGTCACTTAAAATAGGATTCCCTGCGCTATAAGTGATAGTAGGAATCGCAGTTGGCCTAAATTACAATTATAGTTTATCAGTCCGTATTTATTTGATTTAATTATAATGCAGATAATAAAAAAAAAGAAAAGTAAAATATTAAATTTGGAAGAAATAATTGAAATGAAGTTGATTAAATAGATAGATGTTTGATTAAATATGTACCGTGTGTGTGCGCGCGTGTGCGTGAGTGTGTGTGTCTGTGTGTGTGTGTGCAATTTAACCAAGAATCTAAAATTGATTTGTATAAATGACAGATCTATTTGATTAATATCCCTTTTTATTTCAGGTTTGAATCTTAAATTACATTTATATATTACCTATTTTATACACACGCCGACATGATAAATTAATGTTGCATATTCCTACAATAAAATTATACAATTTTGTTGACTTAGTTACCGTTTGCTTTTTATTGCCATACATAAATTCATGTAGGTATGTTTGCCGTACATAAATTTCAACGAATTCATTTGTACCGATGACTGTGCTCTAGGCATAAACTGTGTGACTAAAAAACCAGCATCGTTTCCATTTTTGTCGTCGTTTACCGATAAAGGTGTTGATACACGGTCGATTATAATATAGCCAAACTCAGAGGTCACAGTCTCTTATAAAGTCCAGACATAATCTTGGTCACTTCATGTGAAGACCATGTAGATTGGTGTCTGAAATGGTATTTTGAGGAAAGAACCACACAGATTGAGAGGACCTGTCCAGTCAGTGCACGCATTTGTCAGTAATCGCGCAGCTCAACTCAGAACTTAAGGAGCTCAACGATTCGACGAACAATAGGTACCAAAGAAAGGACATTGGGGTCAGCCGCATAGATTACTCAAACTGCCAGACCATGATTAAAAATAACTGAGAGAAAAAATAAAACAAACAAAAAAAGCAATGACCTACATAGTCTTCACATTCACAATAAATTAAAATAATATAATATTTACAAAGTAAATATTCATGTCAACATTCAGTATGCAAAAATAAAAATAATATAAAATTTGGATCAGTTCAATCCCAAGCCTTTAGATACTATGGAGCTATACATTATGTAGAAGAAAGATCTAAGTACTCATATACACGAGCAGCACGTTACCAACGACAGAGGCAACTGCAGCCGTCGACACTCGTCGGCAGCAGCCGTAGACGCGTCGACGGCTCGTGCCGCCCGTGAACATGAGCAGTAACTTTTTCTTCATACATAATAAGCTCCTTTTTCTACTTTAGTATGTCAAAAACTTCATGGAACTAAAATAAAAAGTAATTGCCTCACTGAAAACAGTTGCGCTCTTTCCGGTGTAAGACAACCTTTACCTACATTTTGTTGTATTTTGTTTGTAAATTCGACATGATGAAATATTCATGTCACATTTGCACGCAGATCTGGGCGATCAGTCAACCGTGAAATAATGCAAACACGATAAAGTTATGGTGGCTTCGGGGTGCCAGTTATCACTCTTATTTAGTTCGTCTCAGTTCACTTGCGCGGCCATTTTGTAAAACTGTCAGCGACAGACGTAAGACGTACCTATGTCATATGCATGATCATTGTATGGTATACTCCTTTCACAGTTTTTTTCCCTTCGCTTTTGCGCATCACTGTCAAAATTACGGTGATCTTTATTGTCGTTGTAATAAGGTTGCTGCTGTCAGAGGTAAAATCTCGGTGATCTTTATTGTCTGTATTGTCGTTGTAAGTTCTGTCCTTTCACTGTTATTTTACCTCTGACGGCAGCAACCTTATTACAACGATAATAAAAATCACCGATATTTTACCTCTGACAGCAGCGACCTTATTACAACGACAATAAAGATCACCGAGATTTTACCTCTGACAGCAGCAACCTTATTACAACGACAATAAAGATCACCAAGATTTTTCCTCTGACAGCAGCAACCTTATTACAACGACAATAAAGATCACCGAGATTTTGACAGTGATGCGCAAAAGCGAACAACTACCGAAGTTGTCGTTGTTGTGCCGTACAGATAGTGCAATCCACGAAGACGCGCCCCAGTCTTCTTCCTACCTCGCTTGCACTCGTCCATTCACCGTAAGCGTTTAGGAAGAAGAGTGGGGCGCGGCTTCGTGGATTGCACTATCTATACCCGAAGTTTGCCAAACGGAACCCTATTACTATACTGTTTGCGCTGTAGCATGGTGCGGGTGACATTTAACAAAACGTTCCTTTTCACTTTTGAACGTTACCGCGATTTTATTTTATTACAATCATGATTGAATATTTTACCTGCACCTTAAATATCATACTCGTAAAATATGGAATCAGTAATAACTGTAGTAAATTAAATAAATGTACACTGCCAAAGTATTATGTCTAAAAATAAAATCAAATTAAAAGACAAATAAAGCAATGTGTTACGCTTGTAACGTAACTCCATAGACATGTTTAGTGATGGCATGTATTGCTATGATGGGTAGTCGATATATCCATCTATATATTTTATATAAAAAGATTTTTACTGTATATATTTTTTAAATTTTGTTATTTGACCTAGCGCTCGTACTGACTCAAAATGGCCGCTGACGCAACGCGCCACATGGCATAAAAGCTACCACGTAAAAGTCTTTTCTTTTTTTAATAAACAGCGATTATGCTATGAATGTGTTTTTTAACCTTTTGTATTAAATGCTTATTTTAAAATAAATATCATAATAATAAGATATGTCAAAGACATTTTTAAAATTATAATAAAGGGAACGAGATTTTTTCTGTGAGAATCGTTATCGGTAAAATTTAATTGCATAATGTCACTGACCTAGCCATGCAATCTGACATCTGTCACCCGCACCATGTTACAGCGCAAACAGTGTAAGCCTCCGCTGTACGTCCGTCCGTCCGTTCGTCCATCCATCCGTCTGTCTGTTAGCGGGCTTTATCTCATGAACTGTAATGGGTAGACGGTTGAAACTTTCACAGATTATGTATTTCTATTGCCGCTATAACAAGAAATAATAAAAATAAACTTTTGATTTAATAAAAAAAAATCTTACCCTAGCAAGTCAACTCATCGGTAGAGTACATACATTATTTTTTTATCTTCAAAAATGAAGAAATAGGGGGCCGCAAAATTTATCAGTTTTAGACCATTTTAGTACGAGCTCTATCGGAGCAAATAAACAAGTTAGGAATTTGAAACTTTTGTATATCATGTGCCATATGTCATATTCGCAATTACTAAGCAAATATAATATGTTAACATTAGAATCTAGACGTAAGTTTCTGGAAGCCAACATACTACATGGTATTGTTCATAATCACTTCGATTCCATTGATCTCACGAGTAAGTTATGTTATGTGGTCCCCCGCACTGTCTATAAGCGTAGTGTTCGTGCAGGTACATTGTTCGCTGTAAATACCTGTCGGACTAATTCAGGACTACGTTGCCCTGTTCGTCGCATGGTGGAATCGTATAATTGCAACTTCATTGACATTGATATTTTTCTATGTTCCAAATCGAAATTTAAGTCCAATGTTTTTAAAATTTTATCTAAAAATAATAAGAAATAGTGCGAGTCCTTTATTCTAAATTTAATAAATTTAATATATTTCAATTATAATTCCTTTATTTTTTTTTATTTGTGATAATAAGGAGCAATCCCAAATTTTTGATACATGTATGTATGTATGTATGTATGTATGCACATGTATATCGTATGTAGCCTAGCAGCCGGGAAGGGATGAGCGACGTTTTTTTTTGCGAAATAGACCTGTATAACGAAATAGCCGCAGAAAAAAAAAGCCGAATCTAACCATATTTGTAGGACGATTTCGCAAAGGGGTGTCGCTTGTCCCTTTTTGGCTGTTGGGCGTCGATATGTGTATGTGTGTATATTTATGTATATGTATATATATATATGTATTAATAATTAATTACTTGTATTGTATTTTAATAATCATTTATTTTCTATTTTATATATCTGAGTAATGCTAATCTAGTGGCACTTTTTAGATTATCTTAATTTTGTTAACATGCGGATAATGTAGTGGGCTGCAATATTGTTAATACTACTTATGAGCCTATATTATTGTTACTTGTATACTTTTTATATTGTAGCTGTTTATTGTCCCTTAATAAATAAAATAAAATAAAAATAAAATATACTGTATTTAATAAAAAAAAAAAACTAAAAACGCTGATTCATAAGGTATTTTGTTTAAACATTGGCGATTTTCTGCAACAGCAAATATGTAATTCAGTCTTTGTATGAAATACAAAGTCATCTTTGCGAAAGATAAAATTTAAGATGAAGAGTATTCTTCGTTTAGAATTTTTTTTTTAATTACTGTCAAATATTGTACAGTGGTACGGAACCCTTCGTTTGCGAGTCCGACTCGCACTTGGCCGGTTTTAATGCAGCGAAGGCACTCAGGTAAATGCAAAACCATCGTTTTTAGATCCTATTTAAAATTATTAGGGTGACTAACTAATTTAGTAGGTACACAATAGTTTAATTTGTTAATAGTTTTAGTTAATTAGTATATTCTAATGTTATTTTTATTAATTAAATAGCTTTTGCTCGCGGCTTCGTCCGCGTGGATTTCAGAAAGTATCCCACGCGAACTTACTACTGGGATTAAAAGTATTATTATATTATAATTGAGGTGAAACAATGTATTAATTACGTAATACATTGTACTTATAATATACAGGCTTACATGTCATTTGCAACCAAATCACCCCTTATAGCTTAAACCTAACTTATAATAAAAAAAATCCAGGTCAAAATTATGAAAATTGTAAAAGTTTGTAGGCCTGATTTAAAAACTATTAAAGATAATAGTCATTTTATGGTTGATTATTATGTAATGAAGTGTAAGTAAGTAGATAATAATAATTTAAGAAAAATATATGCATTGTTTTTTTTTTATAAATTTTAAATTTGTATACCGCAGATATCTTCAAAAAAAATATAAAATGTCTAATTACTCGAAAATTGTTGTAATTTGCATAGGGGTCATTAGGCGTCATTTGGTTGCAAATGACTTCTCCTACATTCCCTTAATGGATTGCTGACGTATTACCAAAAACCCTGTATAACTCTATTGGTTTACGCGGCGCATGCAGTAAAGTCGGCATGATTTTTCCGACATTTTCAATATTATCGTCATATTTCAGCCAATTTACACAAAACCTTATTGAATTATACACCAAAATCTTCCTCCATCCCATGATGAAATCCCTATGACAACCCCTTTTTTTTTGTGGATGGGAAATCATCAAATAACTTCTCCCGCTCTGGGTGGAGCGGAAGGGCGTGTCAGACTTTTACTGACTAAAACCCACCCGTGTTCCTTCAGTTGCCTATGCCAGGGCCAAACAACCCGCGACCCCAGCGGCATCGGCCCTATTGGACCCCATCTTTTGCTGACATCTCTTTGAGGCGCGCGTGGAACACAACGCGCCGTCGACCCGGGCCTGGTCCTCACCGGACGGCGAACTACCCACTACTCACCGTCCGCAAGCCCGCGCCTACGGTGGCTGGGAATCGGCTATCGATTCCCGCCGCCCAGGGCGTCTCCTGCGGCGACTGAGGGCGTGAGGCTGCCTCTCCCTCACGCGTTCCGCCTCCTCCTTCGCGAGCATTACCGCTTCGCAGAAGGAGGTGACGGCCTCCCATGCACTCTCGCTCCGCACCATGGCCTGGACCAGGCTCGGACGCGAGAGATCGCCGCCGCCGATCGCCTCCGTGAGAACACGGCGGTGCTCTGCCCAAGCCGGGCAGACCTCCACTGTATGCTCCACCGTGTCCTCTGGGCGATCCACACAATGGTGACACCCGGGCGTTTCCTCCCGCCTTATGCGAAACAGGAACCTCCCGAAACAACCGTGTCCGGTGAGGACCTGCGTCAGGCGGAAGGTGAGGACGCCGTGGCGCCTCTCTAACCACTCCTCAAAGAGGGGACTTATCGCCGCAATTGTGGCGTGCCCAGCGCTGGGCTGCGACAGTCGCACTCTCCATGTCGCCATGAGATCCCGCCGGAGCTCTGTCCGCCGTACCGTGATTTCTCGCGGCAGCGGAGTTACGCCCCGGCGTTTCGCCTCCTCGCGCCACTCCCACACGTGCGCGAGGACTTTCGCCTCCAGATCCCACGGCGGCAATCCGGCAAGGAGGCTCGCCGCCTCACCGGAGACCGTGCGGTAACCCCGGACTAGCCGAATGGCCATGACCCTCTGGGACGCGTTCAACCGGCGGACTGGCCGCAGCCTCAGGGAACGCGCCCACACCGGTGCCCCGTAAAGGGCCATGGACCGCACGCACCAAAATCTTCCTCCATCCCTTGAGCCCCTTCAGTAGTTTTTGAGTTTATCGCTTTTAGACAAACAGACAGGCGCTGCAGTGTGACTGTTTTATAATATGCAGTGATTTGATAGAAATGGTTATTATTAAACATTTCATTTTAATTCAGAATACACTTGATAACATTTAGTACATAGTAGGAAAACAGAGACATTAGAAGATAAAATGTCAGCAGTTTTATTGAAACCTATAAAAAGTATACCGCCAGTTAGTAGTCGCCCTTACTTGTAACCGTTCCTTGTATGTTTGTTTACTGTAGCCACACTCCAACAACCGTTGATTGAGTAGGTATCTATGCTAAGGTACTTACTTGATGGAGCTCTATTCTAACACAGAAATGATAGTCTTTCCCAGTCCTCGTGTACAATAACCACAATCAAAGAAGACGAAATAAACAATTATGGAACTTTTTATTTATTTTTTTTACCGACGAAAAAAAGGAGAATGTTCTCAAGTCGAGGCGAGGTTATTCGGGAGAGGGTCCCGAATAAAATAAGAATCCTCGAAAACCACATTTTTTATATGTTATCATTTAAAAACCATTTCGAGGATTAGCGTTACTGATCATTACGGACTAATTAATCATGAAAAATATTCATATTTTATTGATATTTTCGATAAAATACGATTGACCTTGTTTGCCCTTCAAATTGCGTTAGCTTTGGCCGTACAGTTTTGTATCATTGCATCAGAAAATAAAAAAAGTAAGTGGCAAGTATTATCTACAATCTATCAAGTGTAAAATTATAATATAAAAAAAAACAAAAATATAAACATATTATTTACAGTATAAAATTTTTACAATATTATTATTCTTGCGACTTACCTCATAATCTCGCATTATCTCAACACTCGACAATATTTAATATTGGAAGAGTTATGGAATACAGGAAGTGCTTTGTTCCAACTTGCACGTATAATAGTAATAATAGTCCAAACAAAATTTTTGTTCGTATTAGAGAAACGAGAAGACTTGCGAGAAAAGTGGTGGCGTGATGTAGGCGTAGAATGTTACAAGGTTTATACAATGTAGCTATCGTTGCGAAGATTTACATCTTCAAAAACCACTTTCCGTTTAAAATTTGCTACTGTTTCGGTCCAAATTTCGAAAAATAAGTTTGTATTTATAAATAAGATAGATTCGACATGACGTCTATTGACACTTTGACAAATGTGAGATGTTTTTTTTTTTTTTTTTTTTTTTTTTTTCTTTCGCCTGTATTAAAAGGCAGGCATCGATCTATAGACCATTCAGCCTCGTCATATTTTCTTATTCTTCTATTTAAAATAAAAGTAAGGCCAAAGCCAAGTCATCAGTAAATTCTTAATCAAGGCATATGCCATGTCTTCTTTTTTTCATGTTTGTCAATCCAATTTTTTTTCTTTGTCAAATCCACATTTTATCGTCATTTCCATGTAGTGTAGTCATTTCCAAGAGTTATGTCAATTCAATGTCATAGCCATGTAAGCCATGTATGTAATTATATGTATGTATGTAAAATTATATATCCCAATCAAATTTTACACCCACTAGATGTAATAAAATTAAATAAAGGATTAAATGTAGAAGAATTTTCCAGCAATCCTTGAATGTCGCGCGGGAGGTTTGCCGGTGTTTTGTAAATCTCAAGCAATTTGTCAATCAATATTAAACGATTCACATTGTGCGCTGGGCATTCAAAAGTAATGTGATTAAGGGTTTGATCTTTATCGAGGTTGCAATCAGTGCATTTAGGGGAAGTTATTAACTTCATTCTGGCCAGATGAGCATTAAAACGTCCATGTCCAAATCTTAGCCGATTAATTAAAGAATAAAACTGTTTGCTTTTGTGAAATTGTGCCTTCGTAAACCAAGGAGCTAAACCAATAACTGTATTTATTTTTGCATACCAAGTGCCTTTTATTTGCAAAGTCTCCTGCCAATTTTCAAGCCAACATCGAATATTATCTTCCTTGATCATAGGTAATAAGTCTGAACAAGGTATGGCAACACTTTTAATTTCTGCATTTCCTATGTCAACAATGGCTCTCGCTAAAGTGTCTGCATTTTCATTGCCACTGACTCCGATGTGCGAAGGAGTCCACAAAAATTTGATATCAAAGTCTCTTGATTGAAGTGTAAAATACTTTTCTTTGATGCAATATATAATGTAGTTTGTAGAAGCATCCAGTTTGTTGTTATCCAATGCCTTAAGAACACTCATGCTGTCCGTTACAATAAGCCAAGAAATGATGCCAGAGTTATTTTCACTTATGAAATCCAAAGCAGCTGAAATAGCCATCGCCTCAGCAGAAAATATAGTTAAAACATCAGGCAACCTTACACCATGACCAGTCTTAGTAGAAGGTATGTAAATAGCCATTGCGACATTTGTACTGCTCTTAGAAGCATCAGTGAATATACATCGATAGCCAGAATGTTCCTGTAATAACTGATACACCTCTTCCTTGGTTTTCAAATCATGCTTTATAACAATATTCATATCTATAAATTTACTATTGTACTTGCCAGAATAACATGTCCAAGTGTCATTACATTTGTAAAGTTCATGTTGCTGAATAGGTGTAATTGTATTAGAGAAATCATGAAGTAAATAGGGAATGTTAATATTATTTGAAGGATTATAAACTGTATGATAAAATAAAAGTTTTCTGTAAAGAGGGTGGTTATGAAATGACAAAAGCTTTAAAAGGAATTTAGATTTTAAGTACTGAAATCTAATTTTCAGTGGAGGAATATTACACTCTACTTGTAAGGAGTTGATAGGTGTTGTTTTCATGGCACCTGTAATGCAACGCAAGTTATGATTCTGTAAGATATCAAGTTTACGGATAAGTCTCTGATCAGACCCAAAACACAAAAAGCCGTATTCAAAATGACTACGGACTAAAGATTTGTATAACATTAACAGAATTTTAGGATCAGCATGTACTGAGACAGATTTTATAAAATTGTATGCTTTATTTGCTTTACCAAGTATGTAATCAACATATTTATTCCATGTAAGATTGGCAGAAAAAATTACTCCTAAGTACTTAAATTCATTAACAGTGGTAAGTTCAAAGTTATCATAAAAAATTTCTAAATCAAAATCTATTTCACTAAAAACAATAACTTTTGATTTGTCTGGACTAATTTCTAAATTTAAATAGTGAAAATATTTACTCATATTTTTCAAAGCCCCATTAATATTACTCTTAATCTCATCCATATCTGGACCGGATGTATAAATAACCAAATCATCAGCAAATTGTAAATTCAGTACTTTACTACCCAAAATCATATTAAGTCTATGCATATAAAGCACATAAATCAATGGACTCATAATACCACCTTGACACACCCCTTTATATGAAAAACGGGGTCCAATTAACTGCTTATCCACTTTGACATAAACTTCTCTACCATGCAAAAAATTAAAAACCCACGAAACTATTTTTTCAGGTATGCCTAGTGAGCGGAGTTCAAGTGACAAAATGTGATGATTGACATTATTGAAAGCACCAACGATGTCCACAAAAACAGCAACAAACTCATGTTCCATTTTACGAGCATTAAAAATATCAAGATGCAAATGAGAAATAGTTTCATGTGTTGACCTTCCTCTACGAAATCCAAGCTGATTAGAAGGTAATAAATTATTACTTTCTATGTAAAATTCTAGTCTTTGCTTTATCAATTGCTCATAAATCTTTCCTACACAAGAGGTCAAAGCTATAGGTCTGTATGAGTCAGGTTTGTTTTTGTCTTTATTAGGTTTTAAGATTGGAATAAGACAGTCCATTTTCCAGTCTAGAGGTATAGTTTCATTAAGCCAAAGTAAGTTAAAAACTTTTAAAACCAAAAATAAGGCTTGCAATGAAACATTCTTAAGCATTTTATATGGTATACAATCTAGGCCAAAAGCTGTATCACGCCTGGAAAAAATTGCAGCTTTCAATTCTTGCATAGTAAATGGATCGGTTAAATAATTTGAGCATGCTGCTGTTGGTAAATGGTCATGTGAATGAAAGGGGGCCTCTACAGTATCAGGTGTGAATTTTTTAAGAAAATCAAAAATCCATGGATATACATTATTGCAAGATGGTACATATGTTCTATTAAACTTTCTAGAAATACCCCATATTTTACTTAAAGGAGTTGTTCTGTTAAAAGACTCACACAAAGTTACCCAACTCAAATACCTCTCTCTTTTTAAAATCAACTTTTTAACAGCTTGTCGCCTTTTAAATTCAACATAGTTTGCTTGTGAGGGGTCATGTTTAAACTGTATATAAGCATTCTTAGCATCTTCTACAACCCTAGTACAGTTGTTATTCCACCATGGAAGTGGACTGCGTTTTTTCTTTTTATGAGTTCTAGGTGTATTGAGTGAGGCACTAGAGGTACTTTGCATATGAGAAATATCAGAACATGGAACAGAATTCTGTACAGCTTTATTTAAGATAAGAATAAGTTCTTTATAAGTTTGTAAAGGGTTTTGATGAATAACCACAAAATTTTGTAATAGATTATCTACTTGAGCTGTGTAAAGTTCCCAATTAACTAGTTTGAAATTTACATGAACAGGCAGATTTGAAAGATCATTGGATGAAGAAATAAAATTATTAAATACTATTTTTGTAATTACAGGCAAATGATATCCACCTAGAGGAACATCATGCACTGACCAGTGACAAGACAAAGCCAACGAGGGTGATACTAAGGTTAAATCAAGGGCGTTTCTCTGCCACCTATCTGAGCCTAATGTAGTCATATCTCCGTTATTCAGCAACACAAGATTGTTACCATTGATACTTTCAAGAACGTCAATACCACGACTGCACTGTGCACTACAGCCCCAGGCCGAATGATGGGCATTGAAATCCCCACCAATCAAAACAGGACCAGGAATACTTTGGATTAAATTATCCAGCTTTGATTTAGAAAAGGATGGATGACAATTACCAGGACTATAAAATGACACCAAAGAAAGCTCCTTAGCACCATATTTTACGTATTGCAATATTTTGTATAGAGTCATCATATGAAGTATCAATTTTTTTGAACTGTAATGAATTATGTATTAATATAGCTACGCCATTATGACTATTACCAGAATCTAATCTAACAGTGTTATAATATTTTATATTAAAACGCATCTCAGGCTTAAGCCAAGTTTCACAAAGTAAAGCTACATGAATATTGTTCTCAATTAAAAAATGAGAAAAAATATGTTGATTACTACGAATACTCTGAGCATTCCACTGTACAATATTTAACTGATCCATAATTAAGATTGTTTAATGTTATTATCACTCTGTATTGTTGCTAAGAGAACTTTTTTAATATTTTCATTTGTAATGGAACTTTCTTTGTTCCGATTTTGTGAAATTAAAGTAAGAAGGGTCTGAATTAAAATGTTTTGTATTTGATCTGTTTGTATTAGAAATTTAAGTTGTTCAGCAGGGTTTTTGTTAGTTAAAGGAGGGAATGACTTCTCATTTAACACGTCAGCATATGATCTTTTCTGAATTTTATTTTTATTTTCTTGTATCTTAGCTTTTTTGACAGGACATTCTGCAGAAATAGCAATATGATTTCCTTTACATTGGCAGCATGTAGCTTCTGTTGGGGCAATCGTACATTCTTTATAGCTGTGATCTTTTCCGCATATAGAACACCTGATGCTGTTTTTGCAAAATTTAGCAATATGTCCATACCTCAGACACTGCAGACACTGCTTTACCGGCGGGATGTACGGCCGTACCTCAAACCGCCAGCTGTTTAGATCCACGCTGTCGGGCAAGGAGACGCACGAAAAGGTGATGCTCACTGTCTTCATAGGTTCAAAGGAGACTTTATTTCCTGTAATAGTCCGACGCATAAATCTTTTGACCGATATTATATTTTTGGAGCTGGATATAGCTGAATAGATTTGCTCATTTGACAGATCAATCGGGACATGCTGTATGATTCCAGTAATTTCTGTAGCCGAGGCTGGAATGCTGGCTTTGAGTTTAAAATTATCCAAAAACTTTTTATTTATGAGCGCAGCATTGGCAAATGACGGACGTTCGAAAATAACGCCAACTTTGTGCCGATTCATTCTAATTAGTTGCTTAACCCCTTTGTTATACCTCTTGAAGTTAGTGGCTAACGACATCATATCGCGGTCACCGATCGGGACTTGATTCAGACTTTCGATGAAAACAATATATTCATAGTTTCCACCAGACTCTGGATAAGACCGGGTGTAATCAGATACTCTATATTCAAGGTACTTATCCGTATCCTTTTCATTTACAGCATCTGATGTGGCCGACTGCATGGAGCGCAACGACCCATTGTCGGCATCATCTTCGAGGGGATCCGTCCCACTTTTCTTCCTCTTCTTAACCTTCCCCATCACAACAAACTACCATTAAGTAGTTATGTAGTATTAGTATTAGTTATTATGCAAAAGGTAGCAATAAAATAAAATAGATTTGAAATTTTTTTCAAGAAACGCGCCTTTCCTTAACTTTCCCGCGCTTACACCCAAATGTGAGATGGATGACGTTGTGTTGACAGATTTAAATTTTTAATTATGTACTAGCAAGGCAACGGCGCAATCTTTTGTGCCACTGATAACGCCACCTATCTTATTGAATATTTTGATGATTGGCTCAATAGTTATTAAAATATATATATATATATATATATATATATATATATATATATTTATATATATTTTAATAACTTTACTTTAGGTATATATATTTTAATAACTATTGAGCCAATCATCAAAATATTCAAATCAGTTTCTCAAAAAGGTCTCTAAATTTTCAAAAAATAAAATAAAATCTAATGGTTAAACATTTTAGACAATCCCCATTGCTTAAAATCAAAATTCATCCGCCAAAAGATGAGAGACCTACAGCTACGAACGAACGAACGTATAAAAAAGGTCATAATTGGCTTGATATTGTACATATACGTGGTCCTATTAACTGCACCTTCCAGAATATGTGACGAAACGTGTGTTTTCGTGGTTCAAATTCGATAGGCTGGCAACCACACTCTTGGTAACACAATCTACCTACGTAGAATCCCGCATAATAATTGAAGCTCGTTTATGCACTGTCAATAACCCCTATGTAGACGACAGTCGATATGAACACGATACACGTAGATATAAACAATTTCGCACAATACCTTCTCAAGACTAATATGGCCAAACATTTCTATGGTATTCACACAATGGTCCAAGCTAGATACTAAAATGGCCCTAGTTCTATTTCCATAATGGATTTTTTTGATAGAAATCGCTATAATATAAAACCTGAAATAGACGGTAGTCTATTTCAGGTTTTATATTGTATGTATACCTAAATAAAAGCCTCCAGTAATAAAGGGCATGCCCGCTTACATATAGCTGTATATGTAGCCGTAACTCGAAGTCACAAATGATAAACTAGAACCATCGAAGTAAAATAAACAAAGAGTTAATTACTAATAACAAAACAAAACCAAGGTCAGCAAGATGACCAGTCACTACAAGCAGCACCCATTCACGAGCATAACGTAAAGATCAGCCATTACCCCTCTCGCCATATTTCGTAAAGATGCAACCCGACCCCCGACGCTATCGCAAGTAGTGACATCTAAGGGAGTATGACGAACTTGCTCCCGGTTGCTCAGTCAAGAATACTCTCGAGGTAACTAGCTAACCACATATCGCAATCCTACTCGTAAAATAACATTGAAATGAGTAGATTATATCAATGATAAATTTAATTTTTTTTAATAAATTGACCTTTACAGTCAAAGAAAATAAATAATTACTCGTTATATGGCTGTAGGTATGCCACAGTCAAGAAACTTGCATCGTGTAAATGGGGCTTACGAGTCATCAATTAATTATTATTATTAAAAATTGAAACCACCCATTGAAAAGTCACGTCGTCTTCCATCGATTGTCACTATTTGATTAATGCATGTTTCCATGAATTGTCAATTTTATAAATTCATTAATCTGATGACTACTCTGAATTTTTTAATACATACCTACCTACAGACTGCAAAACAGTGCCAATGTCAATGGCATACATACACAAGCGTTACCAAAACGCGTATGTGAAAAAATTAACACTGAAAATAAATAAATAAAACAATGCAGTTGATTGACAATGCAACAATGCATACATATTTATGTTGTTGACAGTGTGGACGATAATTTGGAATCGGCAAAATAAATAAAAAATAAAACAATGAAACTGAAGCACGAGAACTTTCAAAAGGTTACGTGTTCCAGCACATTTAGGTGGGTCGTATATTTTACTAACAGATAAAGAAAAAGTCTGACATCGTCATGTTGGATTTTTCCATTAGGAATTTCTCTATAGCAGCCCGGAGTCTGAATTTGTATCTGGTTGAAGGCAATAGTCTCGCCCCCTATTACATGGATCTTAAACATAACTGGCGAAAATGTGGGTGTACTATAGGTACTCACACATCTAATCACATTTAATTTATTGTGAATGTGAAGACTATGTAGGTCATTGCTTTTTTTGTTTGTTTTATTTTTTCTCTCAGTTATTTTTAATCATCGTCTGGCAGTGTGAGTAATTTATGCGGCCTACCCCAATGTCCTTTCTTTGGTATTGTTCGTCAAATCGTTGAGTTCCTTAAGTTCTGAGTTGAGCTGCGCGATTACTGACAAATGCGTGCACTGACTGGACAGGTCCTCTCAATCTGTGTGGTTCTTTCCTCAAAAGACCATTTCAGACACCAATCTACATGGTCTTCACATGAAGTGACCAAGATTATGTCTGGACTTTATAAGAGACTGTGACCTCTGAGTTTGTTTCGGCCTTTCTTCTCAGAGTAGTCAGATAGGAAGCGCCGACCTCATCTAGTTAAAAAAAAAAAAAAAACATGATTGACTTGTAAAAGTGTTTGTACAAACCTACTTACAGAAATAAAAATTATTTATCATTTATCTGTCTAACCCTTCGGGGATTACAAGCGTGATGGTATATTAGGTGTACATATATTAGGTGTATTTTTACTAGAGGGGTTGCAAAATTTTTGAGCCTAGGGATAGGCTGCGCATGACTGATGCATGATGATGTTTACGGATTAATTACTAAAAGATAATGTAATGTTAATGACATGAAACTCTGTATTTATACTAAAGAGGGTATTCGCAATTTAATATGCAGCGCAGGACAATAATGACACTTGAAGGTACTTAGGCTCAAACTATTCAGCCCACCTGGTAAACGTAGGTACTTAGAAAACTCATCGATGTGTAAATAAACATAATATAAATTCATCCAATCTATAAATATTTTAATGAAGTGCATTTCAAGTCTGTAAAGTGTAAACCTTTTTCCAGCCACATCCATCATACTGTTTACTTCAGGTAGCTAGAGAGAAAACGCGGCGCCGTAAAGAAATGTCTTCCCATTTCTGAAGTTAGTTTCCTTTTTACGAAAATACAAGACGTGATCTGTTTGGCCTTAATCCAGTTCTTGCCTGGGGTGAAACTGTTGTTTTTCCTTATACAATTATACCCATAGAGGATATACGGAGCTTGGGTAACTTATTATGTTCTTATCGAACTATTTTGTTGTAACTTTCGTAACATACCTATTGGCATTTATCTAGAGGTCTTTTGTCAGGTAAATTAATAGATATACTCGTAACAACTTCATTTTCTTTCGTAAGTCCTTGTCGTAATGTCTTCAGTATTAGGTATTTGAACAACATTAATGCCTAGTCAAAAAATGAGAACAAAATTATCAGAAAACGCTTTCAGGGACATGGAACGAGACACTATAGATGTTTTGTAGTAATGACGTCTTTGGGCGTTTAGTGTCCCGCAAAGCGTTACAACAACATACATAATCTGCCTACAATATTCTTACTGCTGGGCCACAGGCCTCCTCTCTTCAAGAGGGAGTGGGCCGTAATCCACCACGGGGGCCAGTGCTGGTTGGTAGATGTCACAGTCATGTCTTCGAATTTTTGGTTCTCGAACATTTCAAAATTTTGAGTTTCCTCACCATGTTTTCGATCACCGTTTTGAGAGCAGTGGTGATGAAATTAAATACACAAAGTAAAGTGCCTGCCTGGGTTCGAACCCATGATATATACTCGTAAGTCAAGGCCGTTACGACTGGGCCACCACTTCTCGTAAAGTGTTAAGCACCGTTTAATTCGCCATACTTTGATGTACAACTTAATTAATACAAATTAACAAAAATCTAATAAATAAAGCTCCCCATCAACACAGGAATGTATCCACAAGCACTTGTAACTTAATATAACCTCTGTCTACGATCCGTAAGTAGGTACTCGTAACAATGATTTCCGCGTCCTTATCAAAGGCAACATCGTAACGTACCAATCTAAATTAACGCTTAGTTTCGGAGCTAACTAATCAGCTTTACTGCCAGTAACTTGGTCCCTTCGTCGCTCTGTAACGACTGCTGTAATTTAATTTTTGCCATGATAGCTTCAGCGCCAATCGCCTGTCTCTTGTTGCCGATAAAAAAGTTTAGACTCTCATTTAGGACGAGTCAATACTCGTGTCGATGTTCATTGAAATATATTTGTTTATTTCAATATTTTCAACTTTATTACTCCAATGGGATTTGTGATTTATAATATGAGTTCAAGTTCTTCTACCTAAACCCATTTTATCTTAAATGTTAAATATCGACTGCTGGTTATCAGATTTATATACCTAAGAGATAATGTACCCTCGAAATTGCTTGATAAACAATTCAGAATATCGTTATCAATTCATGCCAATCTACTTATTTTTAGGCAATATCCACTCTCGGTTACTGGAGGCCTGTTCAAATTTCTCATCTGTAAATCTGTTGTAAAATCTCATTTCGGCTGTTAGAATTAGTTTCCCAAAATATCAACAGCCAATTGTATAATTTGACATGAGATATTGGGATAGATTAAAGGGCATTCGGTTGGCAGGGTTCAAAGATAACTAAAATAAAAACACAAAAAGGATTAATGTTATAGATTAAATAACTAAACAGAAACCTGACAACACAATAAGACAAAAGATCTCAGCTTATTACTAAACATACCCGAAAACAACATCCCTTATCCCTAATAAGAAAACTCCCTTAAGGTTCACTATGAACAAAAGGTATTTGCTCAAAGAGACGCTAGTGACGCTCCTGATTCATTGACATGCGTGACAATAAGGGATAAGACAAATTAGTGTTGGGAAAGGAGCGGACCGTAATGGATGGTAAAGGCGTCATTCTCATGCAGGTTGCGACGCCAAAGCTCCTTGTTAATTTTCCACGTTCCCCTTAATGGTAAAGTAACACACAAAGTTTCCCGCTTGAATCAAAGACAGCAACACTGATTGGGGCGAGGTAGCCGAGCGCATTACATTCTAAACATTGGTATGTCTGTGTCTTGTTGATTAAATGAAAATAATTAAAGGAGTTCTTTGTCTTTATTTAGTCTTGCGGGGGCGCTTGGTGTAATCTTTACTACGTCGACTCCAATATATAATTTATTGTTCTGTACATGAACTAGGTAGTAGGCACTGAAACAGTCTCAATGGCGAGTTATGCAATATATTTCGCGTCAACAAAGTCTCTGTCATTACTACTTGTGTATACAGTAGTAATTGCCGTCTTAACAACTGCTGTAAATGTCGTTCGTAGAAGCCAGACTTAAGACGTGCCAATACTGGCACAATTGTTGTAGCAAATTTTAACAGCCTTAATAAACTCTACTTTGACGGTTTCTGTAATAAGAACTGTTTGTATACCTATGAATATTGCATAATAAAATTGTTCACTTGAATTATAAGCTATTTATGACAGGCCAGATGGTGTGGTTGGTTAAGATACCGCCTGTCATGTCGCAGGTCGTGGGTTCGATGCCCATCCAGGACAAACATTTATGTGCATGAACATGTCTGTTTGTCCCGAGTCTAGGTGTAATTATCTATATAAGTATGTACTATATAGATAATTACATTTATTTATTTTATTTTTATTTATAAATGAATAAGTTATGTCAGGACTGTCACAAATCAAGTAAAGCCTTCTTATGTTCTTCAAAGGATTTTCCAAAGGTACAAAGTACGTAGTAGGGTATTTGTCTCAATGAATAATAATAACCTGGGACATTATTCACACACAGTCATCTGACCCCAAACTAAGCAGAGCTTGTACTATGGAAACCAGATAACTGATATACTTATACTACTTTATTTTTTGTAAATACATACATGTTGAATTTCTAAGAAGTGCCTTTTACCTATGACTGCCGTAGTAATAATAACTGAAAATCTGGTAGTATAACCCCTGAATATATGCAATTTGGGCCTGCATAAGAATTTTGAAGTGGTTTAAATGGATAAGACTTTGATCATCATCATCCGCCTAGCCTTTTCCCAACTATGTTGGGGTCAGCTTCCAGTCTAACCAGATGCAGCCGATTACCAGTATTTTACATGGAACGACTGCATATCTGTCCTCCACAACCCAGTGACTGGGTAATACGATACCCCTTGGTAAGATTGGTTGTCAGACTTTCGACGACCCGTAATGACTGTCAAAGATCCACGAATGACAGCCGGAACCAACGGCTTAACGTGCTTTGCGAGGCACGGAGGGGTCTTGGTATGTTAAGATGGTCACCCATTTACGGACCAACCGCGGCAAGCGTAACTTAACGTGATCGATCTACCCGTGTGGCTGTTACTACTTAAGACTTTGTCTAGCATTTATTCTCCAGAATATAATCGAAATGAGTAGAGTAAATCATTACCAATCTACCTGCTGGTAATAAAATATGACAGAATGTATTTTATTCAAAATACTATCAAATAAAATGCCTACTGCCAACCTTGAAAGTCTTGGTATTTTATTTAGTCAGCTTGCGAGTTACACTCGTCCTTTGCGCACGTTTTAAATCAAGCGAAGTTAGCTCAACCTTTCATTAGCTGTAGAGTCCGACTGCTAACAATTAGCCACTAACTAGTAAGGTTTCAATCTTTTTTGTTGAGATTAAATTACCCATCGTCCAAGAAATCAGTGTACCTAAGTTTTGAGACAAAATCTTTCAGGTGTATTTTAGTATCTCTAGATACTACAAATTGTTGATAGGAATCCATAAAAAACGGTTGCCTCGGCATTTATTAAGCGCAGTCCACACTGGGAACGAAGCGAAACGAAGCTAAGTTCGTAGCTCGGTTCCTATAACGAAAACGCATCGTTTTGCTTACCTATGGTACCTATTTTATAAGCTTGTATTTAGCTTACAATGTTTGTATGTATGTATGTTCGCCTCAAATCTTGCAACTAAATTTTAAAGCACCTCAACCGATTGAGTTGACATTTTGCATACACGTTTAGATTGGATGACAATGCATGGTAAGCTAAGTAACGTCATTCTAAATCCAATATGGTGGACGGCCCAAGACAGCGGACTAATTATTTTTTGTGCACTGCCATGATATGGGTATTAAAAGTACTAAATAAAACTTACGTAAACATAAAGCTTTAATATTTTCTTAAAAACTTGACATTTTAATATTTTCATAAAAGCTTAAGGCTTATCTTTAAGTGTAAGAAGGACGTTCACGCCTTAAACTTTAAAGAGTATATTAAAGTTCTATGTTTACGTAAGTTTTAAAAACAAGCTTTTATTGAACTAAAAGTACTAATACTTTTAGTTCAATAAAAGCTTGTTTTTAAAAAGATTTTTATATATATTTTTGTATAGCCAAACTGGGTAGGTATATAAATAGATTCGTAAACTAATTTTACCTTTGACAGCTACTTCCATACGGGAAGGTCCACTATGCAAAGCTATGAGAACTTTTCTTCATTATTGGTAAAGATACGTAAGAGTCTTAATTTTAACCAATAACGGTCCTTGAACTATAGGAACCGGTCATTAGCTTTCTTCCGCGTCTTTTCGCGTTTTTATCTCCGGTTCACAACTTCACACCGCGTACTATGTGCGGAAGTATGAAAAGACGCGGCGGAAAGCTAAACAAACTCAGCTTCGTTTCGCTTCGTTCGCAGTGTGGCCGGCGCTTTAGAAACTTTTGGCATTTTCACATTAAATAAACATCATTTTCACATTGAAAGGTTGTTTTAGAGATAAATGTGTTTCCTGAATTCATGAAATCCAAGGAAATTTGATTTGGAATGCCCCGTTATCCGCCTACAGAGCGTAAAGATTTATGAATAATAAACTACACTGCAGCCCTTCGCCGCTACTCGTACAATTTATTCCCCTGTTTAAGTCCGGTCGTAGCTCGACTATCAAACAAAACAACTGCCAGATTGCCTTTATAAACAAATTCACTGGGTTGTATTAATTTCGAAAGAGTCGCAAATTGTCCCGGTTAGTAGTTAGGTAACAATATCCGGAAACTGTCTTTGTAAAACAAGCCCAATCCACCATATTTACATGGAAAGTTTTGAATTAGAATATTCCGCTCGAACTTTGTTTAAAATATATACGTAAGCTGGAGGAGGAATAATGCAAAACCAATCGCGATAAAACGGAAACTTTTGAAATGATACGTACACGTGGCTGATTAGCTATTTACAAACAATTTCGAATGTTACGAATCGTTTGCGGAATAATAATTGTGTTGTTATTTGAGTTAACTGATTTGAAAAGTAGGTTTTTGAGTTTGCTATTGTGAATACGTAAACATGACACGTTGAATGATATGAGGCTACGGGTGTGCTGCGCATACATATGAATGTTTTCAGAGCAAATTAATGAGATTTGAATTCGAGCATTATTACCTCAAAAGTATAAAATATTGCCTACATAATTTTCGGTCTGATGAAAAAATACTAAACGAAAATCATAGTGTTTCCAATGTATTTTAATTGAATTCATTTCATTTTATACACTAGCTGAAAGGTCCCTCGCAAAGTCGCAACCGTTATAACACTGTTTCTTGTACGTACAGGACGAAGTATTTGACAATAATACAGATTTCAATTTCAGATAACGCTAGGAAATACTTGTAATTGTGTATTCAATATATGGTCGAAGCCATGTTTGGCACAAACGCGGCCTGTAAAATTTCAATTCTGGGACTTTTTTTTTATCTAAAAAGTTTGTCCGTGATCTTATAACGTTCATTGGTATTTGGTACAAAGAAGCTTAAATAGCGTTTTCAATCATTCTGAGGTTCTATTGGTACCTACATCGTTATAAGGTAAAGCTCACACTATCTACATGCATACTTTGTAAGTTGTAAGTTGATGTATTTTCAGGCCGTTCAATAACTCGTTGTACTAAAGGAGCCTGCATAATTTTAACGACTTTATAACCACGACATAAAGCGCCTCAAACACTTCTGGTGACTACCCCAGCCATGTCCTGATAATACTTTTAATAAATTGAGCAATTTAAAACTTTTCTCGGTAATTTAATTTATGTGCTGCCCTTAATTTAAAATAACGATCCTTCTACATTCTACGGGTTGTGTATTTGGCATTATGAAATAATGTCGGAGACATTAATATTTTATATAAGTAGTGTTCTACGTAATTGCTGCATGCTTAACTGAGAAGAACTTGGAACTTGTATTATTAGTAAGCTAGACCTTGATGTTATAGGTAGAGTACGCCGACTACATAGAAATAATTGGTACTCATTAATATGGTCGTTTCGGTAAAAATTCCCCCGGGATCCTACTTCCTACACATTTACAAGATACTATGGCGGCTCAAAATGTGGGCGATGTGGCCACAACGCGCGGTATCGAGCCCTCAGGGGGTTCGAACCGCGTGGGCCGTGACTTGTAAAGTATTTGGTCTTCCAGATCTTGGCTTTTCCATTCACAGTACAATAATAGCTTGGAGCTAAGCGTACATAAACATCACGTAGGGAATCGATAAAGACGGTCTTGAGAAAGTATTAAGAAACCATTAAAAGCAAACAGAGATAGAGCTCTAGGAGAAATGCTATCGGTAGATATTACGACATTTGTCTTGACTATTGTTAAATACTCGAAGATATCACTTACAATGTCATGTCGACTCACAAACACGGCACACTCTCATTACCTATAGGGTTGTAATGAATGTGTATTTAAATATTTAAAGCGAATCCGTTCCGGAGTTCAGGTTGCTTTAAATATTAAAGTGTAAAAGAGAAAGCAAAATAAAGAAGTCCAGCGTAAATTGCAGAATCTCATGCAAGTTAATTAGGACCTGTTGTTTCCAACGTACAATTGCCCTTATGTAAGACGCAAAACTCGCTTGCGAAAACCAATTTAACTAAAGCTGGGCGCTCTCTAATGCCGCGGTCCTACGGCCCGCTTTCTCACAAGCAAGACCACGCCAGGCCAGGCCGACAGGCCATGGGAACAGTCAGCCTGCGGTGGCCTGTCGTCGCCCATTCGATCGAATGTATGGGATGATCCGTGGAATGTTCGGCACGGGCCGCGTCAGGCTTCGACAGTGGGAACTCGACATTAGACTGGGTACATTTAGCAAAACCATATCTGTAGCGAATCCACTTTAGACATTTTCTCCGAACACTCTCAATGCAGTTCACTGCATAAGACAATGTTATTGAACAGTATTCCAATACATTTCCAAGTAGAATGGTAAAATAAAACGTAGCTTCGAAACTTCATGAACTTTAGAACGAAGGAGTTTCTGTGGACTATATTCTGTTGTGATAACTATGATAAATGAGATGAGGACATTGTTATCGGCTTATATTAGGTTACGAACTTAAGGTGGATCCAGAGTTTCTTCTTGTTCTTGACACAGACCTGCTAATTGAAAAAACGCAAGAAAATTTGAATTTCACGGGCTACCACTGCGGATACACCTTAAATAGAGGATAATATAGGAATATTTAGTTGAAATTTGGATATAAGCTAAGTGGACACATGTCAATAAATTCGATGAATCTGTGTTATATTTTTCATAGTCGCTGTTCAGTGAAAGCGTCGTGATTGTAAACGCATATTTTACAAGGGAAGATTAAAACATTGTCATTGACGTTCTCCGAGGCTCATTATCATTACAAGCGTCTTAGAGCTGTGCACGTTTGTTCTAAAGATGCATTACGATTTTCTACATAAAAATAAAACCGGCCAAATGAAAAGAATTAAAACGAACATAAATTACATTCTAGTTTAAAAACATTTTCTCCCTGGATACATTGGTATACGTCACGGTCAATTCTCTAAATGCAAATTTGTAATCCTGAAAAAAAAATGATGTGATAAAATTACAAATTAACAATTTTCGTACTTTTTCCTTTACTTGAGCTATAAGACCTTGCTTCTTGCCAAATTTCATGATTCTAGGTCAAGGGTAGAGTATGTATAGGTACCTACTCTACCCTTGACCTAGAATCATGAAATTTACCTGTATATAGGGTAGGCCCTATATATGGTTTTGATTTACATGCGAATATCTAAATATGTCGCATAAATGGCCGTATTTTTTAGGGTTCTATAACCAAAGGGTAAAACGGGAGCCTATTACTAAATTTCCGCTGTCCATCTGTCTATCCGTCAGTCACCAGGCTGTATCTAATAAACCGTGATAGACACTTGAAATTTTCATAGATGATGTATTTCTGTTGCCGCTATAACAACAAATACTAAAAAAAACCGGTTAAGAGCGTGTCGGACCACACACAATGAAGGGTTCCGTAGTTGGGATGAATTTATCCCAAGAAAAACATAACATTGTTGTTGAGGGGCGGTGACCGTTGACACGTCCAGTATCTAACGGCCGTACCCTGGGACAGTCTCCCACGTTTTTGACGTATGTTCCCTACTTACTCTGCTGGTGACACACGTCACCACGCTCCCCTGAAAGCGTACGTAGTGGTGGGTACAACCCACTAGGCGGACCTCGGAGGGATGATCAGCGAAGAGGCGGTGAAATAAAATGCAGGATTTTCTTGATTCTTGCTTGTAGATTTCGGCTTGTTCTTGTTGTTGTTGCCTCTTCGACGGCTGAGCTGTGACTGAATTTTGCAACTTTTTTTTTTTTTTTTTTTGTTTTTGTGAATGGCATCTCGTAGTTGACCTAGAGAGGTCGAGACTACTTAACCGGACTATCCTGTGGCTGCCTTAAGAAAAACTCAAAGCCTCCAGCCAGGGGCAAAAAACTTACAGACTAAGCGACTACACGCTAAGGGCTCCCCCTGTGGGGAACGGGCCTCGGCTTAGGGCGTCGCTGGGGGGAGGACAGCAAGATGGGACAGGCTGGATCAGATTTGAATTATTATTATCAGGGGAGTTTAAAGCTACAGGCTCAGCTACGCCACCAGCTGGCACATCATACCCGAGCAAGGGACGGGGGGGAGGACCATTATTACGGGGTCGTCGCGAGGGACCTCGGCGGCGAGGTCGGAATGTCGATTTGATTTTGTTCCTACGGTCCCTACTGCTCTCCTGGAGAAGAGTTATGGGGTCGTCGGGATCTGAGAGGACAAGCCTGGGGCGGCGGACCTTACTAATACGAGAGGGGACATAGCTAGCCGCCTCGACAACCAGAGGGTTGCGATGGTTGGTGGCTGAGTCGAAGAAACGCTTGGAATTGCGTTTCAAGAACTGGGAGATGGTGGGAATGTCGAGATCGACATGGAGGATTTCGTTCCGAACGAACCAGGGGGCTCCCGTTGCCTTTCGGAGGAAACGGTTTTGGAGGGCCTGCATCCTATGAATGAGGTGAGGTTTTGCGTGCGCAAACACTGAACCCGCATAGGTCATGATGGGGCGAATGCACGCTGTATAAATGCGCAATTTGCACCTAAGTGACAATTTGCTACGTGCATTCAGAACGGAGTGGAGTCTACCGAGAGCGAAAGCGGCGCGCGAACGCACCTGCTTTATGTGCTCAGCGAAGGAGAGGTGGTGGTCGAGGGTCACACCGAGGTATTTGGCTCGCGTCTCCCAAGGGATCGGCTTGCCGAACATGGTGATCGGTCGGGGGGGGAGTCGAGTGCGACGCGGTCTCAGAAAGAGAACCGCTTGACTCTTGTCGGGATTGACCTCGATTCTCCACTTCCTAAACCAGGCGCCGAGATTATCGACTGCGGTTTGGAGAGTGCGAGATATCGGGTGTTGGCCCCTGCCCGAATAGTAAATGGCCGTGTCGTCTGCGAACAGAGCTAACTGCGCCTTTTTACTTTTCGGGATATCGCTGGTGAACAGCGTGAAAATGAGGGGAGCGAGCACAGAGCCCTGAGGGACTCCTGCACGGATGGGATGGGGGGAGGATAGCGCTCCTTCTATGCGATAGCGAAAGGTGCGATTCGACAAAAAGTCTCGTAAGATGAGTACGAGACGATCCGGCACGCCAAGTTGGTAGAGCTTATATAATAAGCCGTTGTGCCAGACTTTGTCGAACGCTTTCGCTATATCAAAGAAGACAGCGCCCGTCATCAAACCACGTTGGAAGCCAACGCTTATGTGTTCGATGATGCGGTGGACCTGATGAACGCAGGAATGCTGCGTTCGGAAACCAAACTGCTCGTTAGGGATGAGACCCTTTGTCTCGGCATAGTCTCTGAGTCGCTTATAAATAAGCCTCTCATAGATTTTGCCGAGCACATTGAGCAGACTGATGGGGCGGTAGCTAGAGGGCTCAGCCTTGGGCTTACCGGGCTTGGGGATGCCAATTACAGTGGCCTCTTTCCATGCTTGAGGAAAGATGTTGTTGCTCATGGCACCATTGAAGATGGTGACCATGAGCATTATAAGGTGGGCAGGGAAGAGTTGGATCACCCTATTGGTAATTCCATCTGAGCCGGGGGCTTTACGGGGTTTAAGACCCTTGATTATGTCCTGCACCTCGTCTGGAGTGACGGGGGGCAGGGGACAATCAGGGTCTTCAACGGGAGGGACGGAGGCTCTACGTTCGACTTCCGCGTCGACCTCAGAGAGGTGAGCTTGGTCTACTGGTTGGGAGCTGGGTGAGCACTGAGTCTCAAGACTGTCGGCTAGGCATTCAGCCTTGTCGACATCATCGAAAGCGATGGTCTTGTCAGGGCGGAGAATTTTGCAACCAAATGTCGCTTAATTTATACCCGGTGAGGCCGGCCTTCGTTACCTTAAAGAGAACCGCGTATTTTAGATCTCTTTTGCTTGTATTTTTCACTAAGCCGAAATCTTTAAGCCTTTATTTTATAAACCTTTCATGATACAATTTCACAGTTTGTTATTGTTTATCCTTCCTTATATAGTCCTTATGCTAATTAGACATTAATTTACAACTTAACTATAAACAATAAAAAAATCCTAGAACATTAACTTGTAAAAATTGCGACTTTACGTATTTTCATTATACAAAATCCCTTATAATTTCTAAACTAACTGTCCGATTTTCATAATTCAAACGATATACATAGTTTTATGACTAAACCTATCTTTTAAAACAAAAATTATCAAAATCTATCCATAAACAAAAAAGTGAGTTTTCAAGTTACGTAATTTTACTTGAACTAATTTATTCTTATAAGAATCCTTTCAAAAACAGTCTTATTGGTTTATAGTACAAAAACTAATAACAAATCTAACTTAAATAACTAACTAGAAACATAAAAAACACAAAATAAATCACTTTAAAGGTTTCTAAGTTATTAACAATATTCTCACATCATTTTTGCGTAGCGGTCCCGGCGCTACTTGCGCCCATGTGCCTAGATAGGGTCTCGTCGCCGACATTCTCCCCCTCGTGCGCAGCACCATCCTCCTGGCTCGGCGAAACTCCCGGCACCAACAGCACCACTCTTGAACTGGGTCTTCGCAGCACTCCTCCTCGCGTCTCGACGTCGACGATTCTGGTCCGCCCGTCTGGTCCCGGATACACCTGCTGGATTCTGCCGCGTGGCCAGGTGCATCTTGGCAGGCTGTGGTCGACGATCAGAACGATGTCTCCGATGCGTAGGTCTGTGGCGCTGCTTCTTCCCGTCGTCTTCCTCGGCAGTAGAGTGGGCAGGTATTCTCGCAGCCAGCGTTGCCAAAAGTGGTCGGCAAGTCGCTGCGTCGTCTTCCAGGTGTGCCTGCCCACGAGCTCGTCGTCTTTGAAGCTGCCGATTCTCGCTGCGCCGCAGGATCGCCCAAGGAGGAAGTGGTTAGGAGTGAGTGCTTCCTCTTCAAGGCTCTCGGAGAGATGGGTGAGAGGCCGAGAATTGACTATGTGCTCGGCCTCAAGTAGGAGGGTGTGGAGTACCTCCTCTCGTGGATGTCTTTCATTGAGTGTGGCGTTCAGTGCGGTTTTTATTGATCGCACCAAACGCTCCCATGCGCCGCCCATGTTAGGCGCACCAGGAGGGATGAATGCCCACTGCACGCCGATCTTGTCTGCTTCTGAGATGAGGTCTTCTTTCTTCATGTCATCTAAAGCTTCTTTCAGTTCTTTATTTGCGCCGACGAAGTTGGTTCCGTTGTCGGAGTAGATGATCTTCGGCATTCCTCTTCTCGCGGCGAATCGTCGCAGCGCCATGATCATACTGTCGGTGGAGAGTGAAGGAGTGAGCTCAATGTGCACAGCTCTTGTGGTTAAGCATGTGAATAGAGCACCCCATCTCTTCTCTTGACGTCTTCCCACGGTGATCGTCATTGGGCCGAAGTAATCCACTCCGGTGCACGTAAAGGGAGGGTTGCTGTGCATCAGTCTCTCTTTGGGTAAGTTGCCCGTCGGTAGTTCTTGTGGTTTTGCCTTCTTCGTTTTGCACCACTGACATTGATGCTGAACTGCCTTGATTGCTGACCTCAACCCTAGTACCCAGTAGCGTTGTCGCACTTCGTTCATCACTGTTGCGTGGTTTCCGTGGTTGAAACGGCAGTGGAACTCTTCAATGATGAGTCGTGTTATTCTTTCCTTGCTGTCGAGCACGATGGGTCGCTTGTAGTCTCTGGTTACGCCCTGTATCGCGTCGATTCTTCCTTTTAAACGCAGGAGACCTTCTTCCATCACTATGTCGAGCTTCTTTAACTTGCTGTTGCCTTCTAGCTGTTTCCCTTGCTCTAGTCGCTTGATGTCTTCTCTGAAACTTCTCTGTTGACTTCCCTTTAGCAGCAGGGTTTCAGCTTGTTCCAGCAGCTCTGTGGTTAGTGGTATGTAGTTTCTTTCTGGCCTCTTTGGAGACGAATGTTGTTTCTCGACTGTTTTCGTCTTCTTTCCTTTCGTCCTTTTCCAGGTGGGATCTTCTTTACTGACGTTGACCTTCTCTTTTGTTCTGCAGAGTTGTATGAACTGCAGTACCCTTGCGGTGGCTCGCCAAAGTCTCGTCCAAGACGAAAACCTCTCAGGATCTGGTGATGGATGAGTTGTGATTGCTGTTGCTGCGACGTCCGTTATCTTTTCTTCGCCGGCGGTTTCCTTTTTGAATGTTCTTGCTTCAGGCCAGTGAGTTTCTTCCTTCCTTAAGAATTCTGGGCCGTTGTACCATCGGTGATCGTAATTAAAGTTCTCTGGCACGTCGCGCGTTGAGTCATCTGCAGGGTTCTGTGTCGTAGGCACCCATCTCCAATCTTGAGGCTTGGTGAGATCTTCTATTTCGGCCAAGCGATGAGCCACGAACGTTTTGAAGGTTCTCGGGTCCGTCTTGATCCAGGAGAGCACAATACTGGAGTCTGTCCAGAATGTTTTCCTTACTGCCTTCAGATCCATTTCTTCTTCTACTGAATGGGCTAGTCTGCTTCCAAGGAGGGCCGCCTGTAGCTCCAGTCTTGGGATCGATACCGGCTTCAACGGAGTGACTCGTACTTTCGCTGCCACTAAGCTGACGTGGTATGTTCCGTTCGCATCTTCTGTTCTCCAGTAGACTGTAGCTGCATACGCCGTTTCGCTCGCATCTGTGAACGTGTGCAGCTCCCCCTCGGTGCGATGTGGCGCCAGGCATCTTGGAATCTGAAGATCTTGTAACAGCTTCATGTTCTCGAGATATACTTTCCATGCTTCGTATTCCCTTTTTTCTATTTCTTCGTCCCAACCGACGCCGCTCCGCCATATGTTCTGAAGCAGATTCTTGCCTTGGATGAGGACTGGTGACGCTAATCCCAATGGGTCGAAGGTAGACATAACGGCGCTGGTGACTTCCCTCTTCGTAGGCACCTTGAATCCCTTAGCTATTTCTTCCGGAGTGTTCCGGAGGTTTGCCCTGAAGCCGATGGAGTCCCTTTCTGTGAACCAGCGTAGTCCTAGTGTCTTTTCTTCTTTTTCACCAAGGTTTACTTCCGTTTTTTCGATTGTTTCAGTCTTTATGTCTTGCAGCAGCTCAGGTCTGTTTGATGCCCATGCCCTGAGTTCGAAACCTGCCTTCTTGTGTATGAAGTCCACCTGCGCTGTTATCCTTCTGAAGTCTTCTTCTGAATGGAAGCTGTGCAAGTAGTCGTCCATGTAATGATTCAGCTCGACTGCCCTTGTCGCCTCTGGATACTGTTCCTTGTAGTCCGCTGCGTTTCGGTTTTTTACGTAGATGGCCATGCTTGGAGATGATGTTGCGCCGAAAATAACTGATGTCATTCTGTACTTCTTAGGCGGCACGTCGCGATGATCTCCGCGCCACAAGAACCTTAGGCTGTCTCTATCTTCTGGTCTGATGCGAACTTGTAGAAACATCTCCTTGATGTCGGCCGCTACTGCTAAAGGTCCTTGTCGAAACCTCACTAGTACACCGAAGAGCGATTGTAGTAGATCTGGTCCAGGCAGTAGAGCGTCGTTGAGGCTTTTCCCTTTCGACTTGGCTGCTGCGTCGAAGACGATCCTTATCTTCTTCTTTAATGGATGAACTACGGAGAAATGAGGGAGGAACCATAACTTCTTGGAATCTTCTGGTTCGTCAGGTGCTTCTTCTGCATATTTGTTGTCGATTAGATGCTGGATCTGCTTGCCATATTCCGTCTTCAAATGAGGATCCTTGTCTATCTTCTTTTCGATGTTGATTAATCGGTTCTTGGCAGACGTGTAGCTTTCTGGCATTCGTTCTTCTTCATTCTTCCATAGAAGTCCAGCTTCGAATCGACCATCTTCAAGTCTTCTGCAGGTTTTCTCTAGGATGGTGAGTGCTCTTCCTTCTGAATCTGTAGTGGGTCTTCTTGGTTGCACACCAAGTGCCTCGATCGCGAAGTGATCCTTGATGGCTTGATGCATCTCTTCTTCTGGCGTGCTGACATGTAGACATGTGTTCAGGAAGTGTACTGGTCTTGCACCTCCGCTGTCTGACCCGTGGAGCACCCATCCAAGTCCTGTTCTTGAAGCAACTGGTTCCCCCGGTTTCCCTCTTCTTACTTCTTGAGTCACAATTAGCTCCCAATTGTCTTGACCAATGAGCAATTGTGGTGACTCCCCTTCGTAATATAGAGAGTCGGCGATCTTCTTTAAGTGCTGATAATCTTGAATCTTCTTTTTGTCTAGGAACTGTGGAGTGAGCTTCAAATCGTTGATTGTGCGGACTCTCTTCAGTGTCTTCTTGTTCTCCTGATGAACCCCTTTTACCATAAGGTCCAGCATCTGAGAATCCTTATTCCTTATCAACCTTCCTCCCACTGTTTCAATTACCAGTTCTTCCTTGCTTCCTTGTGCGCCGACTTCTTGTGCCACCTTCTCATCCAGAAGTGACACGGTTGACCCTTCATCCAGAAGGGCTAATATTTTCTTTGATCCTTTTGTCCCGAAGACTTCTACTGGAACTATCTTCAGGTATGCTTTCGTATTGTTGACTGCGTTCACTGATGTCGTGACGCTCACCGCCTCTTGTGGTCTCTCGCTCTTCTTTTCCTCCGAGGTCCTTTCTTCTGACTCGACGTGCAGCAGATGATGATGCCACCTCTTGCATTCTTTGCACGGTGGTTTTCTGCAGCTCTCCTTCCTGTGTTTCCCTTGAAGACATTTGAAGCAGACGCGACTCTTCTTTACTGTTGCCCACCGATCTTGCACCGACATCTTCTGGAACTTCTGACATTCGACGAGAAAATGTTCACCCTCACATATAGGGCAAGTCTTCTCTTGTTGTCTTGAATCCTTTTCTTTGAAGTTCTTTTCTTTCGTTGAATGTGCTGCTTGTCGATTGGTCTTCTTGAACCCGCTTCTTTCTTCTGAAGTCGCGAAGGCTCCACATTTGTCCGCTTCTATGTTCAGGAACTTGGATACTAGCGTCAGGTCGGAGAAGTCGCCTTCTTCTGATGCTGCAGTGAAGTCATACCATCGGAACTTGAGAACCGTCGGCATCTTGTCCACGATTTGTTTCACCATTTCAGGTGAATGCAGGTACTGTGATTTCTTCAGTCCTTTTATTGCTGCTACGCTGTTGTTGATTTGGCTCGCGAAGACGCAAATGTCCCTTGGATTTTCTGAAATCTTCGGTAGCGCCTTGACCTTATCCAATTCTGCCAAAACCAGCGCATCAGGTCTTCCATATCTTCTTCTGAGGGCTTGCATTACTTCTGACGGAGAGGCTTCGGAGTACAACAGGCTCTTGATAGCTTCTCTTGTGTTGCCCTTCAGCGCTCTTCTTAAGCGCGCCATATTCTGGACTTCGTTGAACATTGGTGCTGTATCTTCATAAACAACCTTGAAGGCCAACCACTCGCTGCTGTTGCCGTCGAAGTAGGGTAGCTCGTGGATGTAGCTTGGCTGTGCTGCTGGTCCTCCTCTTGTGGAAAAGGCTTCTTTCAAGGCAGTCGCCAACGCTTGAATCTCGATCGTAGCTCCTTTCGTTGAAGAGTTCTCTTCAGGCTTCACCTTCTGTGGCTCTTCTGCAGTGTGTTGACCTCGCTGCTCTGGTTGTTTCTTGTTGCCATCTTCTAATACTGATGACTCGATCCAGTTCCGCACCTGGGCTGTTCTGTCTTCCTGGTCTTCATCATCCACGGAGTCCTCATCTTCACATTGTGTCATCTCCAGTCTGACTCGGGCTAGCTTCGCCGCAGCCTGTGCTTGTTTCAGTTCCAGGCGTGCTAATTCTTCTCTGGCTTCCAGCTCGCGTCTTCTGGCCAAGGAGCTCGTGGTCCTGGTAGACCTGGCACGACGACTGACCCCCTTCGGCTTTAGGGTCGTGGTTGAACCATGGACACCCTCTTCCGGGACATCTTCTGGGGTTTTCTTAGTCGTCTCCTTTCGTGTGGCATCTTCCTTCTTCTGTTCACTCTTGGATGACGCCGTGGTCACAGTTTCAGCCGTGGTTCCTTCCGTAGTCGTTGTACCCGAAGAAGTGTTGGTGCCTGATGATCCTGTAGTTTCTGATGATGCTGACGCTGACGCAGACGTGACCCCTTCTGACCCTGACGCTTCTACTGTCGCGTCCACATTGGTAGGACGGGACGGGGGGCGTGAGGGGGCATCCTTCTGCGACCTGGTTACTGGCATCTTGCAGTCTTCTTAATCTTCTGGCTTCTTCTTGCAGGGATCCGTTTCTCGAAGGACCAATTGTTGAGGGGCGGTGACCGTTGACACGTCCAGTATCTAACGGCCGTACCCTGGGACAGTCTCCCACGTTTTTGACGTATGTTCCCTACTTACTCTGCTGGTGACACACGTCACCACGCTCCCCTGAAAGCGTACGTAGTGGTGGGTACAACCCACTAGGCGGACCTCGGAGGGATGATCAGCGAAGAGGCGGTGAAATAAAATGCAGGATTTTCTTGATTCTTGCTTGTAGATTTCGGCTTGTTCTTGTTGTTGTTGCCTCTTCGACGGCTGAGCTGTGACTGAATTTTGCAACCAAATGTCGCTTAATTTATACCCGGTGAGGCCGGCCTTCGTTACCTTAAAGAGAACCGCGTATTTTAGATCTCTTTTGCTTGTATTTTTCACTAAGCCGAAATCTTTAAGCCTTTATTTTATAAACCTTTCATGATACAATTTTACAGTTTGTTATTGTTTATCCTTCCTTATATAGTCCTTATGCTAATTAGACATTAATTTACAACTTAACTATAAACAATAAAAAAATCCTAGAACATTAACTTGTAAAAATTGCGACTTTACGTATTTTCATTATACAAAATCCCTTATAATTTCTAAACTAACTGTCCGATTTTCATAATTCAAACGGTATACATAGTTTTATGACTAAACCTATCTTTTAAAACAAAAATTATCAAAATCTATCCATAAACAAAAAAGTGAGTTTTCAAGTTACGTAATTTTACTTGAACTAATTTATTCTTATAAGAATCCTTTCAAAAACAGTCTTATTGGTTTATAGTACAAAAACTAATAACAAATCTAACTTAAATAACTAACTAGAAACATAAAAAACACAAAATAAATCACTTTAAAGGTTTCTAAGTTATTAACAATATTCTCACATCATTTTTGCGTAGCGGTCCCGGCGCTACTTGCGCCCATGTGCCTAGATAGGGTCTCGTCGCCGACAATTGTATTTGAAAAACATGTTCTTCCATACATTCCAACTACAAATGCCCATAGTTAAGGGGACTACATGACCTAAAGCGCGGTCACTGTCGGACTGCATAGAAAAGAAAGAGAAGCGCGATGACACAACGCTGGTAATTTATTGCAAAATGTGAAGCAATTATCGATTTACAAAAAATCTAGTGATTAGACTAAAAATTAAAACACTATCACGTCCATATGTTGCTTGTAGAATAATCTGACAAAACAATCTGGATGATTGCATGTATATTAGTATGGTTTTTAATCGTTAAAAGAATTTTTTAGTGGTATCTTCGTGATTTTTTTCTATCGTATCAAATTAATTGTATTATGTTTTCAACACACTATCTAACTAGCAATATATAATATATATAATCTATAGGTATTGAACTATTTTCTATATTTTTTTCAAAATTTTACGCTCAGTACTTTCGGAGATAAAGGGGGAATGGTCAATTTTCGTATATTTTCTTAAATAACTTTAAAATGGTTTATTTTAAAATTATAAAAAAAATCTATTTGAGACTCTTACAGTAAGCCCTAAATAAATAAATTTTGAATATAGGGGTCAACTGGCCCCAAAGTTGACCCCTATATTCAAAATTTATTTATTTACGTTACACGCCCGTATTTGGGTCACAGAAATACATATGTGTACCAAATTTCAACTTAATCGGTCCATTAGATTCGGGACAAATTGGCTGTGACAGACGGACAGACAGACAGATACACGAGTGATCCTATAAGGGTTTCGTTTTTTCCTTTTGAGGTACGGAACCCTAAAAACAGAATAAAATAAATATTTAAGGGAGCTCCCATACAACAAAAGTGTTAGTTTTTGCCGTTTTTATAGATAATTGTACGGAACCCTTCGTGCGCGAGTCCGACTTGCACTTGGCCGGTTTTTTATCGTATTGACATAGAAGGTTGATTTTTTAGAGCTCCAAGGGACCATAGACGTATTTGATATTAATTTTAACATTATACTTTCACGCCTTTCTGAGAAAAAGGGGCTTGGCCTGACAGAGAGACTGACGGACAAAGTGATCCTATAAGGGTTCCGTTTTTTCCTTTTAAGGTACGGAACCCTAAAAAGAAAAAGAATTATTTTTGCTGTACTATATTTTCACTGCACGGCGACGATATGTATAATTATGCTACTAAGTTAATTTACCTCTCAAATCTGTAAACATGATATTATGTACTATGGGCGCATATGTAGAGATTCTAGACAGGTCGTTGACCTCTATACGATGTTGTTTCATAGTTACGACTACTTTATTAATTATACTTTGCGTCTGAGTTTCAGTAGCTATTATTTCCACGTCACATGTAATGTTTTCATCTACCAACTTAACAGTTTATTATTTATATCTCAATTATGAAAGCTGTTCAAACTTTCGTTGTTTATAACAGTTATTTATTATCAGTGGTTAGTGCATTTATGCATGTTACCCTTAGGTTCAGAACCTAGGTACACTCAAGGAACGATAAATATTAAGCAATTTTCAAACAAAATCTTTTATCACTTAGCGGGCGCATGTCACCTTTTCAAACTGTCATTTTCATTCAAAATGTTGGCAATGACGTAGGTAGTCCTAAAAATCACGTAATAGAAAAAACAAGTGGAAGTGCCCACGCAGCTACCGTGTCACAATTATGCGGAAAAAATGTAAGATAATAACAACCTTCGTTTGCTGTAATAAGTCTTAACTTTGTATGAACAACAAATAAGCTTTTGGTCAAAGTTGAATTTGTTGTTCATAAAAAATGAAGACTTAAACCGACGTAGGTTTTTATTATTTTACATATTTTTCCGCATAATTTTGACACGCGCCAGATAGCTGCGTGGGTAATTCTACTTGCTTTTTCTATTCCGTGGGAAAAATACATACATTCATATACAACTTCAAATCATGTATTGTTGATCATGGGTTCATAAGAAGTTGTGTTAGTTACAGGTAAGTCTGCTATGTCCCGCCATTGAGGCATACAAAATTCATATTATCTGTTCGGTACATAGTTAATAATAAAATTGTCACGAATACATCAAGATTAAATTGGTGTAAAATGTAAGTCAAATTACAAATTAATCATGTTACAATATTAGTTTATGAAACTATTGCATAATATATAATAATAATAATAATACCTAGTTATGTGCAGTTTCACACACTAATTTATAATATCTACACTCATGCAATAGTTACCTATTTAAATAAAAAACCAAAGTTAGCAAAAAGTAAAGAAATTCACTCCGAAACCATAGTAACGTGGATTACGTTAGGTACTATGGTTACGGAGCTATCATCGGTCAACCGCGCATGCGCCCAAGCGCGATACCCTTATACAATGATAAAAATCGAATTGAAAACTCCTTGGTCGATCTGAAGTGTACTTTAATAGAAAAAAAGTTATTGTATAGCATTATGTTGTTTAGGAATCTGTGTTACAATAAAACTTTTTAATTTAATTTGAGTTGTATATGCATAAAGTCTATCATTATGGTACTATTTTTGAACTCATAATCAGAACTTTACAATATGAGTGTAGATAAATGCTTCATAATTTATGAGAAATTATGAGTATTTCGTTTTTAATTTCATGATTGTGCATTTGTTTGCTGTAATAAATCGGCTGATTCAACGTATTGTCATTTATAAATTCTCTTATAGAGTACTAGAAGCGCCCCGCGGTTTCACCCGCGTAAGTCTCGAACCCGTAAGAATATCGGGATATAAAGTATCCTTTGTGTTAATCCAATACATCTGTGTACCAAATTTCGTCAAAATCCGTTTAGGAGTTTTTGCGTGAAAGAGTAACAAACATCCATCCATCCTCACAAACTTTCGCGTTTATAATATTACTACCTTATGCCAGCGGATTCGCCCGCTTGGATGTTGGAAATTATCCCACGGGAACCGTATATTATTCCGCAATAAAAAGTATCATATGTGCTATTCCAGACTATAATCTATCTCTGTGGCAAATTTTATCCAGATCCGTTCAGCCGTTCTGGCGTGATTGAGTAACGTCACATTTATAATATTAGTAGGATAATAGTAGGATTAGTAGGAATAACATTATTTTTTTAAGTACTCATATCGCTCATAGCTCTGAAAAAACTTGCGAACTTAATCTGACTCGAAACGACACTTTAACATCTGCCAATATTCATGAACGTAATGCATGCGCCTTCATTAGAAGAGCATTTCAAGGATCTTTACATAGGATGCATTTCTCCTAAAAACATCTTAATGTCTCTTAACGAGGAGTTTCCTCAATCCAAAATGAAACGAAGCTCTCCAGGTAGATAGGTGATTAGATTAGGTGAGGAGCGAATGAACACCTAAGAAGTAATGACATCAGCCCGGGCCCCTCCCCACTTAGCACTTATCCGGTTTCGATTCTTGAATGAGTTTCATCTAGCTATATTTTCCCACTTGCACGTTGCACACTCTCGCTGCTGAACAGGCATTGATACGTGTTTCAGTTATTGATAAAATATTAACTGCTTCATCGGTTTATAATGACATGAATAGCTGACCTCTCGATGGGACATGTTTGTCATCATAGACTTCTCAATCTTAGGTTGAATTTCCAGGTAGTTCAATATGAGTTTCATAGCACTCCGTAGTTACGATTTGTAAATCGTAAATGACATTCACTTCAAATTACAAAGGATCTAAATAGACACCGATGTAATATACGTATTTATAGCCCTTAATCTCTACACAATGCTTCAGAAAATGTGTCGGTAGGTTAGTATCTTAAGGAGTCATTGTATGTATTCATCATTATGAACAACTTTTACTGTGGGACCAAACCTGAAACCGCGAAAAATTCAGCTGTTCCCTATATTTTGACGAGATAGCCGAACATAAATGTTGGGAACAGCTGTTTTTTTTTTTTTTTGTAAAAGTTGTTCATAATGGAGAGTACAATGATCCCAGAAGAGGATGCCCATGAATTCAATTTCATCCTGCATTATTTACAATATTGAACAAAATACGACCATATCTTGATCTAGACATATACCTACCTAAGACAAGTGTAACAAGCAAAAGCTGTTAGTCATCCGGAGCAAGCCGTAAAAGTCGACTTAAGGAAAGGGTTACGGCAGTAATAATAATAACAGTTCTCCTAGTCGTATTCCGACGAAGTGTCGTGGCGTAGACGGCGTCGGCGACACCTATAATCATTTTCCTTGATGAGCTGACTTCACTCGCGAAACCAAACTTTATTTTGACACCCACAATGGTGTCAATAAAGGGCCCTTTTGATGAAACATTAATTGATGTTTTAGGACACTCATTGCCCATGGCGCGACAAGCATGACCGAAAGGTCCGTGTTAGCAGAGAGCATGTGTGGAAAAGTAAAAGGGAGGTCGCAAAGACCTCCAGTGGGACAATGTAGGCTGAATACATAAATGGGCCATAGTCATGTAAAAGTAGGTTTCCATTCGCGATAGTCACCTTACTCGACACGTAAAAAATATTTATGGAACTAGAAGATAACAAAAAAGAAAAACCATTAAGTAGATCTCTCTTTCAACTAGGCACTGTAGAGGTTCCCATGTAGAGGTTTCATTCAGGTCCCGACCTAAAAAGATCTGGCTGGCGGTATTTTGTTTTATAAAAAGGCGTTTAGAGTTTGATTAGAGAGACGTCAGTTCCCTATTTATTAGTTATACTCACAGAACACTAATACCCTTGTTATACTCTTTGAACGTCAGCGAGACATGTGGAGACGTGCTTCCTCGGCCAATGCGGCCAATGCAGGTGCGTTGATTTTAAAATATATAATATTGAGAAAATACATGTCTTATACGCGATCAGTTCATTCATTTGAGTAGTATAGATCCCGAAGTAAAGTAACGATTCCCATTCGGAGAAACTTTATATTTTGGTGAGGCGCCGGGTATCTACTACATGCCACAGGTGAATAAAAAATTTAAGGCTCCTACAAAAAGGCGCGACACGCGACTAATTGCACGCGACATAAAGGCACCGCGTGTCGCGCGACGAGCAGTGCCTTTGTGTCGCGTACGTTTCGCATCGCGTGTTGCGCCTGTTTGAAGAAGCCTAATATCGCAATATATCAAACAATTTTTGCTAATATCTACCTAACTTCTGGCCGCATCCTGTGATTGACACGTCAATTACTTTTGATTGAAATCGTTGGAGTATAATTGATATTTTTAGGCTTTGTACGTGATGGTGGCGTGAATTGTTTTATTTTCCGTAAAGCGGCGTAATTGGTCGGATCGCGCAAGCACTACTACATATTTTTCGTTACCTTTGTTTGTTTCCTTTGTTTTTTTTTTATATTCTAAATCAGCGATTCCTAAAGCGGGGGGGGGTTCCGTCGAAACGTCACAAAGGTTCCGCGACTCAGTTACATTTATCAAATTATTTTAGTTGGCTGTCAAATAGGTTCCACATTAACAAAATATATTAGTTTGAAGTATCGCAAAAAGTTAAATGAGAATAACTAATTAATGTCGTTCAGAATTCGGCTCCAAATTAACGAATATACCTAAGTAACGATGGAACTAATAATAAAACAGTAAAACAGTTGTATTCTTCACATTAGCTATGTTAGGAGTATTCTTACTTTTATACTCTTATTTTAAATTGCAGTGTATATATTTTTTTATTATTTTTTTATTTTATTTCTGCTTATGTATAGTTTTCGATTTTTTTTTTGGTATATTGGCGTGTGCTAGCTTACTTATAGCAAATAATTTAAAATTATTATGCGCAGTGTTGTATATATATATAGTCTTTTTTTTTTTAATTGAACAGACAGCTGTGCTGCTGGGGAGTTTGTTGCGCCACTTCTTCTCCTCAGCTAAAGCTCTAGGAAGTGGTGAAGGGCGGGCGTTTTGGGGGACTGTCTTATTAATTTTGACGTTCGAAAAGTGCTGATTCTCAGCCTAGTTGAATAAAGGACTTTTGATTTTGATTTGTAAATTTGTGGAGTGTTATATACCCTTAAAAGTATAGGAACCGCTGTTCTAAATGATTGATTTTGTACCAGTCACATTCGGAATTTGTTTATTTTATCGATATTTTACACTAGCGACCCACCCCTGTTTCGCACGGTTTGTACAATTGTGCAACTTGACAAAACATCGAGATTTCTTTATTATATTTGTAAGGTATACACATAAACCTTCCGTAATAATTGCTCTAAATGATGGTGAAAACCGTATCAAAATCCGTTGCGTAGTTTAGAATAGCAAGCGATCACACGGATAGACACGAAAAGCAACTATAATTTATAATATGAATAGAATATATCGAAATAACGTGAACAAGTTACTAAATCTGCAGATTTGCAAACAAAATCAGCACCCTAATTGCGTAACATACTATCAATCGGAATCTGAATCATTTTGAAGCAAATTTGCTTCAAAATGATTCAGATTCCGATTTTTTGAGACAAATTTGTCTGATCGACAGCGTAAATAACGCAATGAATATTGTTGAACTGTCAAAATAAAACAGATTCCGATTATCATGTGTAAGGTAAAGCAATTGCTCCGCTGTTTAAAAATGTGTTAAGAAAAGTATTGATAAGCGACAGATGAAACAACACTGAAACGTTCTGAAACATAACACATCGCTTTATTCAACAGGAGCACTGAACTTTGATCGCAAACACGTACGTGTAACGTTACTTGTACCATCTCTCAAAGCTGTTTTCACGTCGTAAATAAGTGCAGTGCATTAGTTGGTATAAAATAATGCTGGTTGCATAAACCTGGATATTATTAATGTGCATAATATCGCCGCGCACACTCAGCTTTGTCTCTTATTACGGCCGGATATTGTTGCCAAAATTTTGCATTTTATTCATATACAGTAATGTATTAGGACATTACTGTGAAGCGAATGTCGTGCTCGTGTGTTTTGTTATGAAATGTTCTTTTTGAGATTGAAATTTTGGTGTTATTTGTCTTAATAACCAAGTATAGATAAACCATTCTAAAAATGAACGCCCCTCCACAAAACTTGATTATTTCAATGTGTGAATTTATTTACTTGTGTGCGTGCGACGATTTTACTGTTAACATGGACTCATCGCCGCACTTGCAGGTCAACTAATCTTGCGATCAGTTGCTTTGTATGGCACGACACGATCGCTCTGTTGCGCGTTCGTTTCATTTATACACTAGTTGGCCAACAAATCCGGCTGTTCGACGTTTGGTCAGTCGGTAGGTACCGTTTGCATAAAACAAAATCAGTGTTATTGTTTATTTTTTTATGTATCTATGTTTGTAAGGTATTTATTTAATATAGGTCATTTCATTTACTGTAGACCTACTACTGCATATATTATGTGAATTCTTGCCTTAAAATAAATGATGTAATAGGTAATTATTATTTCAAGCATTTATTGACTTATTACTAATATTATAATGCAATACGTAATAAAACATTATGCAATACAAACAAACGTTATGAAATACAATATTAATTAACTAATTCATTTATCAATATATACATACCTAATCACTTTCATCAGAATCAGACTCAACATTAATAATGAATTCAAAATCCATGTCAAAATTTTTCATATATTGTTATTCGATTAATGATTAATGATAATTAACATGTCCACATGTATTTTCCCACATAGTACAATCAATCATTTCAATTCGTTCCTTTATTAGACCCATTATAGACGTCAAGTTTTGTTCAACGTTTCTTGTAGCCACGTAGTTTTTTGCGTTGCACATGTTGACCGTACTTTGAGGCGTAATCGACGCTTGGTCCCACTTGCATGTCTCGCCGGTGACTGAGCAACCAATGACAAAGACCAATTATGTGTATTGCGTCGATTATGTGACAGCGGTTACGCTCACATGCAAATAAGGTGTCTTATTTGCATGTGTGTAATTATAATTATATACATATAAGTATGTATTTACAAAACAAAAGTAGTGAATGTAGTATATCAGTTATCTGGTATCCATAGTGCAAGCTCTGCTTAGTTTGGGATCAGATGACCGTGTGTGTATAATGTCCCAGAATATTATATTATATGAGCGGAACCGCCTGTGAGGGCCGTTCATTTTTAGAATGGTTTATTATATATATAGAATGGACTTAAGAGGGAAGCTCCGGATAGGCCGCGAAATTCAAATTTTCTAACGTTTTTTGCAATTTGCAAGTCAGTATTAGGTTGTATGTTGATGAAAGTATCATTCGCTACCGTAACATATATGTATTTACAAAATTATAATCATTAGAATCAGTAATACAACTCCTTAAGATAGTATAATCCTAAATGTCAATATACTAATTCATTTGGATTATATGAACTTATGGAGTTGTATTGGTGATTTTAATAATGAATATAATTCTATAAATAAAAAATTGTTTCGGCCGCAAATCATATTTAGAACTACATACAATCTGATACTGACCTGCAAATTGCAAAAACTTAAGAAAATTTGAATTTCGCGAACATAAGCTTTGTAAAGTATGCCGTTAAATGTCCCCTAAATTATAAAGTATGCCGTTAAATGTCCCCTAAATTATAAGACGGAGTTTTTTCCCTTACAATTTTAATGGATACCAACTACTTTACGTTCTTTTGTTAAATTTTCTACATTATCGCCGGTTACAAACTACAATTACGCCAAAAAAGATTGAAACAACAATCAAAATAACTATTTTGTTAAAATTCTGGCGTAATAGCCGTAAACAAACTTCTTAATATTGGCTTACCTAACTCAACCCCAACTTTATACATCACTTTATTTCGACTGCCCGGGCCTCCTTGCTGTGAGAGGGAATGGGCTGTAATCCACCACGCAGGCCCAGTGCGAGTTGGTAGATGTCACATGTCTTCGAATTTTTGTTTCCTCACGATGTTTTCCTTCAACGTTTTGAGAGCAGTGGTGATGAAATAATTTACAAAAAGTAAAGCGCCTGTCAGGGTTCGAACCTATGACTCGTAAGTCGCAGCCGTTACCACCCGGTCACCACTACTCTCCAACTTTACCAACATCTGAAGCAAAGTGTATTCATTTAAAAAACCATAAACAGCTAATTAACTCCAAACTTGAGCCTACAAAAGTTCTCAGTGATCCTGCGGCGTGCACATACACAAAGTTATTGCACAGTATCGGAACAAACTATGTGCAGAATTTTGTTCATGCGGAACCAGTGGACGTACTCGTACAATGGACGCGATACGGCGCCGGTTTCGCAGGAAATGCTGCCACGGCTGTGCTTCAACGTAAACTGCGAACGCGACGTGAGCATTGATAACGACCACTCCTGCGCACCGTATTAAGAACTCCTTTAACAATTGTTTACGTAGGTAGCTTTAGTTTAGTTTGCTGTTGATTCTTTGCTTTTAGTTACCGTGGATGGTTATGTTATGGATTTGAGCGTTCTGTGGCCTTAGTGCGGGTTTTTATACTTACTCGATCGCGTTTACGTCAACGTTATCTTACGTCATTTTGTATGGAATAATTGTGTTTCCCAGTAAGTCATCAAGCGGTGCTAATTCAGTTTCAGTACAAATTGAAGTTTACGTTAGCTTGATCGAGTAAGTATAAAAACTCGCACTTTTTTTGGTTGGGAAATCATCAAATAACTTCTCCCGCTCTGGGCGGAACGAGAGGAGCGAGTCAGACTTTTACTGGCTAATACCTACCCGTGTTCCTTTAGTTGCCTGTGCCAGGGCCACGGTAACTCTTTCAAACAACCCGCGACCCTAGCAGGATGTAGGTACCTACAGGTAGGTAGGTACCTACATCCTGCTAGGGTTTGTTTAGTTAGTTGTTTAGGTAGTTTGATTTTTCTTTCTATCATGTCTCACATTAACAAATAAATTACTTACAAAGTCAAGGTTTTCAGGAAAGAGGATAGGTACCTATCCTCATGCAGTCCTTTTAGATAAAACACCAGAAACGATATTATCTCAAAAGCCTAGTTTTTAAATAAAATTAGAAAGCTGTGACTTTATTTTCACAGAAAATTTGTGAATTCTATATAACACAATATTGTAATTTATTTAGTACAGTAACAATCCTTTTTCGTGAAAGTTAATATAATAATCCCAAACTAAGCAGAGCTTGTACTATGGAAACCAGATAACTGATAAACTACATACACTACTTTTTTTTTTGTAAATACATACTTATATAGATAATTACACCCAGACTCAGGACAAACAGACATGTTCATGCACACAAATGTTTGTCCTGGATGGGAATTGAACCCACGACCAGCGGCATGGCAGGTGGTATCTTAACCAACCACGCCATCTGGCCTGTCAGTTACCCTAATTCTATGAATAAAAACGCACGTTATTATTCTGTAAAATATTTAGGAAGATCAACGTGTTCGTCCCGATGTTTCTTTCAAAATTTTCTACTATATGGTAAATATTGATTTTTCAGTTCATTTTAATTTCATTTCTAGCCTGTGTTCTTATCTCTGCAAGGATGTCCGTTCCGCCATCTTTGTCTTGTTCAGGTCAGTTTACTGTTCAATATTTATGTTCTGGTCGAAATTCAACATGGACGACGGACTCAACTGTGCATTTGTCAACAAACCATTGGCAACCTAAAGCAGTTAACTAGTGCACTAGCTTTGATTGAATATGATATCACAGTCAAAGCTTTCAGAGGTTTTCAAGTTAGTCATCTGTTGCTAGAATACTGAAACTCAGTCACATACCTGCATAGTTCGTCAATCATTGTAATTTAAACCTTATGTCAATGACAATAAGTCACATGACGCGCGCTCGTTATTTGCAACGACTATATCTACTCTCTCGTAATGGCAAACTTGACACGTCTAAAAAGCATTTTTATCGAAACGCATGCAGTCACGTATTTCTTTAAAAGTATTGAATAGACTGGATGTGCGTCTCCGAAGAATTGCTCGAAGGTACAAGACTAACCTTTTTCGTTGCTTAGAGTTCTCTATTTTTTCTATATAGGGATGGACGTGATTTTCTTCTTAGGGCCGGTTTTTTATCCATAGTTAACTCAACCAATGGTTAAACATAGTAACTAATGGTTGAATTTTGGCTAAATGTGAAAGGCTAAACATGAATGTATTCATGTTAGCTCATTCATATTAAAAAATAGTAACTAATGGCATAACTCATTCACATTTAACCAAAATTCAACCATTAGTTACTATGTTTAACCATTGGTTGAGTTAACTAATGATCAAAAAACCGGCCCTTAGTAGGTATTTTTTGTTCAAAATTGTAAAACATCATAAAACCTAAATTAATATCAAGTAATTAATAAACGAATATCTGTCATCAAATATTTATTTTTATATTCGGAAAGTAGGTAATTGTGGTAGGACTAGTTGAACTGCTAAAATCGCTGCATAATTTGTAACACAAAATGGTATTTGATGATTATTTATAATCATAATCATAAGACACTATTAAATAAATAATTGATTGATGTAAATTGTATTGATGTAAATGCATATTTTATAACCGACATCTTAAAAAAAGGAGGAGGTTCCCAATTAGTCTCTAGGTATATAGGGTGACTGGTAATTAGTGACCGATACTTAAAAATATGTTTGTATTCGTGATAACAAACAACTTTTACTATGGGAGCAAACTTCAAATCGCGAAAAAAAAAATCTGCTGCTTCTAACATTTTGACAAGTTATGTGAACATGAATGTACGGGACAGCAGATTTTTTTTCGCTAATTCAGGTTTGGTCCCATAGTAAAAGATGTCTGTTATCATGAGTACAATCATGTGTTTAAGTATCGGTCACTAATTACCAGTCACTCTATATAGTTTTTTTTTTTATGTGTTCATCGATATTTTCGTCAATTGTGGACCGACTTTGAAAATTCTTTTTTCATTTGTTAGAGGAAGCTTGCGAACTTATCTTGGCTAATTATTGAATTAGGTTCAATAATACATATTTTTTCCATTTATTTTATGTTGATGATGTTATAATAACTTCCTGTGACTGATATTTACATAGCAAATAATGGTAGGTACACGAATTTGTGTGGGGTAGGTTCCACAACTAAAAAGTGAAAAATTGAAACCAATGACACCAACTTCAGAAATTAAAGTTATTTTTCACTTTGTAGTGTTTATAAAAGCCGCACGGGTCGATCCATCAGGTTCAGCTACGCTCGCCGGGGTTGGTCCGTGGATAGGCGACCTTTACATATCAAGACTCCTCCGTGCCTCGGAAAGCACGTTAAGCCGTTGGTCCCGGTTTGTCATTCGTGGATCTTTGACAGTCGTTACGGGTCGTGTCAGAAGCCCGAAAGTCTGATAACCAGTCATACCAAGGGGTATCGTATTACCCAGTAACTGGGTTGTGGAGGTTAGTTGTTTTTTTGTGTTCTTGTAACAAAAAATTTTATTGCTCGAAAGCTGTCCGCAGATGATATTATAGTGATAATAATCTATGTCCGCAGACCGCAGTGCCAAACATCAATCAAAAAGAAACGAAAGCCATCCAAATCTTTGTTATTCTGCCTGTCACATGAATTTCACCTTCGACAGTAAGCATCCCGAAATCGAAAATATACGCGACACTAAAATGAAATCCTATGAACTACGTGATGTATTTGTTGCAAGGAGATCCGTGTGCGGGGCGTGAGGAGATAGGTACATACCTACTGAAGGTATCTATGTCGATTGTTGAAGTGTAGAATGACATAACATACATACATAAATGAATACTAAAACTCACGCCTTTTTTCCAGGCAATAACAACAGAACGCCACCTAAAATGACATAATTTTTCATTTATTTAGAATCTGTTAATTGTATGATAGATGATTTTTCTTTCATACAATTTTCCAATGATCATTCATTGGTCTTTCCTCAAAACTCAAAGATTATTATCGAAAAGCCACCCCATAAATCACTCAAACATGTTCAAATATAAATTATGCAGACTTTTACATCAAACATTTTTGACAGCGGACGTGTGAGTGATCTTTATACGATTTCGTTTCCTTTTGAAGCACGGCGCTCTAGAAATGTTTACATTTCAATCGATTCACATTTGCACATAAGAATTCAATGATGAATAGGTGGAGCGAATTTAAACACGATTCACAATAAGCTACAAAGAGGAGTGATGTGAATTCTGATTCAGTAAACAAAATCCGTAATCCATGTAAAAAAACTAACAGCATATCGTGATATAAGTCCTTATCTGTGATCTAGTTGTGTGCTATTCAAGGCCGTTTTGGGGCAAAAGGATTTTACGATCCAACGGCCTACGTGGGGTGCCTACTAAAGAATAAAGACGTACAGGATTTTGTACTATCCACATTACACTAAATGAGAAGGGATGATATGGTACGACTACTTTCTGTAACTGACAAGATGAGGATCATCACGTGATTTATTACTGCAAATGCTACATAATGTTGATTGTTATGGGTTCGGTCGGTTTTTCCTCTATTTCTTGATTTGGATTCACCGGATGTTTTTAAAGAGAGGCAATAGAAATCCCTGTTGCTTGATTTTGGATTCACGTAAATGTTGACTTTACTTTTAAGAGCTTCGTAAGTTATAATTAGAGATCGGATAATCGGTTGCATATTAACCTAAAGTTAATTTTTGGCTCAGAAATTATGGAACCGGCTTCTTAATATAAATCCCGGGAATCCAGAAAATCCGGGAATGCACAAATAATCGGATACATGATATAGAAACGACTTCTTAAATATGTTGTTTTACTTATTTAAAAGATACCGGGAAACTATTATGTATATAACTATTCGTAGCTTGTTTACTTAAAATTAATTTTTAACATTACTCACATTTTTACCTGACGTTTGCTATGCCAGTTTGGCAACCAACTTTACAACATTAGCTAGCATTCGATTCTATTCTCAAAAAGTATTATTATTTCCGGAATCGCGATATTTTTACAATCGATACAAAAGTGCATTCCATATTAGCCAACACCTGAACGTAAGTAAATATAGACTCCATTATTTGTCAATCCCGGATTACCGGGATTTTTTCGGATGAAAAGCCCATTCCATATCAGCCAACACCTCAACTTTAGGTAAATATGCATCCGATTATCCGATCTCTAGTTATACACAAAAAGAGTACTTCATATTATTGTGTTAATACGACTATATTAAAGAGAGAATTTCATGAAGTTATAGTGAAACATACATCAATAATGAAATCCATAACCTTCAACTCAACAGGCCGAGTTGATAGATTGACTCATCGTAATCTGTCTATCAACTGTTACACTATCTAGACTTGTCAAATACGTCCGATCTAGTGATCAAATGATCAACATTACCTTACAACAGCAACTATAGCTCGTTATTAAATTGATTGCGTCAACTGAAACCTGCAAAGGCTCTTATGTTCAAGTTTACATTATACTCACATCAAAATGGACTGTAAAAGTAAAATTCTACTGCTTCCCACATAAACATAAGACTTTACCTAAATCTATGAAGCAAAGCACAATCTAATGAAAGAGGCCGAGAATAAGTACCTACACTAACGTAAAGAAAGACCAAAGTAACGTAAATAAAACCTCATACTTCCTACGTTATCACAAGCCTTAGTCTAAGATAGCAAGACGGGCACTTGAAGCTCAAGACACGTATCTGTGTGTTCTAGACTATTAGAGCACACGCAATACGTAGCCTAGATTCCGAGATCTCCTACTAGATAGTCTTACCAAGCATTTATTTTACTTTTGACATAAACACGCCTATATGGATGGAGTTATAGAATTATGGAGAAATGTTTAGACGCTGCGTGAGCGTGCGTGATACATCGCCGCCCGGTCGATGTCCACCGTGCACAGGATGGATGCACATGAAGTAATTGTTTGCTCCGTTGGTGTAATTGCTGTATGGCGTTCCAGTGGGAGGGTAAATAAATAAATAAATAAATGAACTTCCTTATATATTGACAGGCAACCAGATACGAAAAAATGCAATACATGGACTCTGTTTTTTCTTCACATTTTTGTTAAAATAAAATAGTGATGTGGTAAATCGATTAAAAATTCTTCATAAGTAAAGTCACAATCGACTTCATGAAAAAAATTTAATCGGTAACGCATTATTACATCATTAATGGGGCCGGCCGATAAAAGCTAATCATAGATGGCGTTGCCATCTATTTGTTGTTGCAGCTGTTGTTAACTGACAATGAATCAGTAAATTTGTATATATTATATCTAAATCATTAGTAAATACTTTGTCAAAGAAGCGAATTCAAAAACATGCACCTTACCTTTCGATCAAGTCAGTTTTCCTTCCTCGTAAAGAGGCGCCGCGTTTCTTCAACTCTTCCTTTAACTCACTGACTAGCTATGTATGATATTTCATTAAAGGCACTATTTTCATATATTTTAATTCATGCAAGCATGCGTAACGTCAAAATTATGACAAGGGACCTACCTATGGCAGCGCCATCTATGATTTGCTTTTACCGGCCGGCCCCATTATGTCACCAAGTACTTGGATGCCAAACAACGTGCCTGCGAAGAAAATTAGCGGAAAATCCACTCAAAGCTGGCATTTACATATGTCCCTAAGTGTAATTAGATTGTTTCGTACCGTGGGCTCGCTGCATTCGAGTATCATGATTTAGTTGAGTATGCTGTTTGATGTGTCCAAATCGAATGCTCTGCAAGTTAAGGTAGTGAATGTTGGTATTACGACTACATTTGGTGAAGCCGGGATAGAATAAGCTGTAACGGTTGCGATGTCGCCGCAAGGTTGCTTGCCTGTCGGTCTTATGCCCAAGAACCTCCATGACCTCATTCCACCGGCCCCCTTCTGCCATCGGACATCTAGACGCACTGCCAGTTACCATCCCTACTTAGTTGCTTTTTCACCAATTCGCACTGTGCGTTTCCAAATGTCTTTTATAATGCGCACAGCAAAAGAGTCGAATTCACTACTTGCGTCTGGTTTCCAAACGCATACGAGTACAACCCTAATCAACAGATTAGAAGAAGGCCCAAAAGAAACCCTTTCACTGTCACTTAGAAGACAAAGTGAGAGTGAACAGGCTTCTTTTGGGTAAGCTCACTCCATCGTCGACTTTGTCTCTGTCACCTCTGACCTAGACTAGAGTCAAGAGCAAACCCGTCTCAAATAATAAAAATAAAATATATCAACTACGTAGGGTTCCTAGAAACCCTGTGAACATTTACGACGACGTTGTGTAATAACATGATAACATAAAACGGTGGTTTTCGGCAACGAGTACTCCATCCCCACTCCTCTAGTGGCAGTTTTAATGGCGCTGTTAGACAATGTCAGCAGCATGCCAGCAGCATTCTTTATTTCTCTAGTCTACCTACTTCATCATCATCCTCATTTTCAGCCGAAAGACGTCCACAGCTGGACATAGGCCTCCCCCAAGCACCGCCACTTCAACCGGTTCCGTACTTCCCGCATGCAGCGGATTCATGCGGCCTTCACAAAGTCATCGGTCCACCTTGTGAGAGGCCTTCCAACGTTAGGTCTTCCGGTACGCGGTCGCCACTCCAGAACCTTTTAGCCCCATCGGCCATCTGTTCTGCGAGCAATGTGCCCTGCCCACTGCCACTGAAGTTTAGCAATTCTTCGGGCTATGCCCGGTTACCTTGGTTCTCCTGCGGAGTCTTCATTTCTGATTCGATCACGTAGGGAAACTCCAAGCATAGCCCTCTGACTTTTAGCCTTCTAATAAGGCCCATTGTGAGTGACCACGTTTCAGTGCCGTAGGTCATCACTGGCAATGTAATAATAATAATAATTTATTTCAAAATAATCAGATAACAGAGATCCGTAGTGTTAGTAAAGTACCTTATACCTAGTACTTTGCAATGGTCAATGGTGGTAATATGCATTGGTCAAAGACTTTCATTTCGAGACACTACTAGTCTTCTTGCTACAACTAAACTAATAAACTACACGCGCATCTTGATTTTCCTGAATAACAAAAATAAATGCGTAATATTTAATAGGTTTCACTTTACTTTGGAAGTTAAGTCCAGGGCCCCCGAAAACCTGGACTTGGCCAATTGGATAAGTGAAATTGAATTTATTTTTGAGTGACTCAATTTTCTTGGAAAAACATCTGAAAGCTAAGCCGTATTACCAGAAATGGCAATTACTTTTGAGAGATCACTTTTTTGTTTTTCCCCTATAACTTGCGGAGGGTATTTAGCCCTGAAGCATTTATTGAAATCTTGCATAAATATGTCTAGCTAAGTATCTCAAACTCTTACGTCTTGGAACTCGGAACTTTTCAAGGAAGTGAACCGTTGAGCCCATGTTTGCGTTATATATCACGTTATTTGGCTCAAAATTAATTCGAACTGAGTATTCATCTTGTTATGAAATCGGATAATTCAAAATGAGTTATGTTCAATTTCCTACCGAGAGTTAACTGAGCCTCGCATCGCATGCGAGTAGATGTACTCGTGAAATTTATCTTCTAATTAAGAGTGTTTGCTCATATTTTCATAATTACTTACAGAGATATTGCTACACGATGTGATTTATCACATAACGCGTCCATATCAATTTGTCTTGTGTATTGTTCCGTCATTATCAAGATACTTCAACAGACAATCGTTCAATGAATAGGTCCATGTGTATTCACGTTCATGACAAAGTAACTCAAAACCAATATTGTAATAACGGTATGAAGCTAAAACTACATACTAGCGTTTCGCGGAAAAGTTTCAAAAATGAAAGGATTTCGCAAGGATTTTTGGATTAAAGTAAGGGTTCATTTCAGCAGGAAAGTTTCACATCCCGAAACACGACGAAGTTTCTGACTCGGAGGAGTATACAGATAATAGTTGAGTAGCAAGTTTAATTACTTGTAGTTTTCAAGAACGACCGCTACCGCGGTATAGTCGCCTAGCCGTGGCGGGCCCACAGGCGTCAGCGGTGCGGTGAGCAGTGAGATGGACACCGAACATCGGCTTTACACGGAACTACTTCCTGCAACATCAAAAACATGCATGTGGCCGTGTAAAGTACCAATATACGGAATATAGGCATGAGTGATTTAGTTATGCATTTGTACATAAACGAAATATAGGTAGGGTTTAAACTCAGCCTATGATGAATAATTATTATTACTATCGCCTTAGTCTAGTGGTAGGCTGCTGAAGATGGGAGGTTTTTGCTAGTTTAGTTAGTAGTTTTTGCTAGGGACTTTGTTCTGTATCAATAAGACTATTAATGTTTGTATAGTTAGTATTTTGAATTTGGATAGACGTTCTAACTTTGACGATGGGTGAGGAATGTGGTTACTTATTGTTTTTTATTTTTTTTATTTTGCTTCTTTTTGTGTACCTACTGTGCAAATATTTCGACACAAATGTATTTTTGTTATGAAATAAATAACTTGTACTTGAACTTGTTCTGGGTCTTGGTCCTGGATCCACCCCACCAGGCTTAACAAATCAAGGCAAAGGTTTTTTTCATTTAGGTAATTCTTAGTAGCAAATCGGAGTATGGATCTGTGCGATTCAGGGGCCCCAGATGACTAAATCGCCAGATTTAGTCAACTGTATCCGTCAAGGGGCAAGGAATTCTAGCCGTCATAATAAACAACCTTCGCTATGAAACTCATATCCAAAACGTGAAAAAAAAAACAATTCTTATACAACAGCAGTGCTATTTGTACAAATCTGACCGTGAATACTTAGGTGAGGTTAGCGTGGAGTGAGCTGTCAATAGTGTCAATCCCTAGCATCAGGTGGAATGACAGCACACTTCAAGCTGACTTTACCTAAGTTTTCACGTTGAGACTTTTACAGAATAGCACAATAGTAGGCTGACTATTTCGATGCATGTATAAAAAGTTTTTTTTAACTGCTATGTACTAACTAACTAGTGCATTTTTAACCCTTTTTTCAGGAATACAGGCATGATAATGAGATGTAGGTAATTATAAACGTGTTTGTAAACAGCCGACCTATTCTGTAAAAATCTCACCGTGAAAACTTAGGTGAAGTGAGCTGTTATCCTACCTAATGCAAAGAAATGACACAATTGACAGCTCACTTCAAGCTCACTGCACCAAGTTATAGAATCATTTTTTTTTTATAGAATCTAATGTTTTAACTGAACAGACAGCTGTGCTGCTGGGGAGTTTGTTGCGCCACTTCTTTTCCCCAGCCAAACCACTAGGAAGTGGTGAAGGGAGAGCGTTTCGGGGGACTGTCTTATGTAATTTTGACATTAGAAAAGTGCTGATTCTCAGCCTAGTTTGAATAAATGACTTTTGATTTTGATTTATCACCGGTGAGATTTTTACTAAACTGCCTAAGTTTGACAAAAAATTTGGTATAGTAGTCACCGTGTTTCAACGGAATTCAGAAAAAAAAAAACAATGTTGTGTCTAAACTTCTTTGTGACCTTAATTGTCAAAGTTAATTAAAAAGTGTTAAACACGTGTCGGATGGTTTACTGAATCCTTTAAACATACAAAACTTTCTCTTTTAAGTACATAATTCATTCGAAGAGGAAAGTTGTTTGTTAGTTGTTCACACAAAGGATTAAATATTTATTGTTTGCTCTGAAAGTAAATCACAACTATAATTATTAGGTAGGTACAGACGCCAGCACATCAAGCTACCCGAAACTGTAAAATTTTCCCAATCCACCTTGAACCTAATGCTTTAGCGATAAAGTTGAAAATCTATTAAATAAATTTTACAGATTGTAGTAGCTTGATGTGCTGGCGTCTGTACAAACAAAAACACGAACTAGTGTCATTCTTATATGTGGAAAATAAGACGTTAATGGATAGGAGTCCTGTAAAAAGGGCCATTTTGGGCACCAGTTCTTAGACTAGACAACAACACCTTGCTACTTATTTAGAATTCTAGCAAGATGGTATAGCTTCAGTCTTGTTAAAGTTCTTTGAACAAGCAGTCATCGCCGCCCTTTTTTAATAAGTTAATTAACTGTTACCTCAAATTTTAATTATCAAGGTGAAACGCAAATTGAAAACAGGCTTTTCGTTATGTGTTGAGTAAGATTGTTGCAAGAACTTAGCTTTGTGTTGCTGAAAACATGTTTCACGTACAAAATGTATCGGGCAACACAAACATGTTGCCGAAGCAATGATGTCCAACGTTTGTCTGCCATGAATACGTGGCTTTATTGTTTCATTTGACTAAATACCTACTTCAACGAAACAATGGGAATATAAGTAGGTTTAACGTCATACTTATAATGTTTTAATAGTAGTTTATGAAACTGTTGCATAATGAAGGATATTAAAACACGAGTATGTGTTTAAAAATCGAGCCTTACACGAGTGTTTTAATACCTAGTTATGTGCAGTTTCAAACACTAGTTTAACTACACTCATGAAATAGGTATTTAAATAAAATCCAAAGTAAACAAACACAGTAACGGCTTCGAAACCATAGTAACGTGGATTACGTTACGGAGCTATCGTCGGTCAGCGCATGCGGCCTAGCGCGGTCCCCATATACAATGATAAAAATTGAATTGAAAACGCCTTGGTCGATCCGAAGTGTACTTTAATGGAAAAAAGTTATTTTATAGCATTATGTTGTTAATAATAATAATATTTTTTTATTCAGACAACCATAGAGATCCATTACATTAACATTTAAATTGTTAGTAAGAACTTAAAAACTATATTAGTACCTAATAACTAAGAGAGACTTAGTCTTCTGGGTGAGGCTCCACACCAGTGTACTGTCCAACTTATTGCCTGTTACATTCAGGATGCTGTTACTGCTCCCACGCAATTTGCCGTCAAAGCCGTCTGTGCGCGAATCAGCGAACATTGTTGACGCACTGCAGAAGCGTGGCCGACAACAGCGCCCTGTAAGCATTGTTAAACTGGATGGTTAAGAAATCTGTATCATAATAAAACTTTTTAATTTTATTCTCTAATAAAGTCTAAAAAATGTCGATAAAGTCTGTCATTGTGGTACTATTTTTGAATTCATAATCATGAGTGTAGATAAAATACATTATAGAACACCTACACGGTTTCATGTGCGTGGAATCAGTGATCCGACATTGAGTACCATTGGCTTTGAAATACGGTAGGTAGGTCGGAATAATTGTATTTAGCTTACACATAGTCGACCGATCAGAATATGATACGTCACACGACTCTCGAGTCTCGACAGTGCACTACAAAAAAGCACCTATTTTACTATCGATTAGTAGAACTCAGTAGCTTTATTATAAGCTTTATATGTATAGCAATAGAGTATTGAGTACTCTATAACATACACCTGCTTTATATGAGATAAGTTTTTTATTTTATTTCAGAAAAAATGTTTTACGCGGTGCCGTCAGCGACCTCGGCCAGGCAACCTTTTTCTTCTAATACACTTAATCTTTTTAAGCCTATCTAAGCTATTTTTACCTATTATATGTTTTCTAAATATCTATAAAAAAGAGAAGGTGTGTTCGCTTACACAAGAAACTAATAATGTTATGGAGGACGTTCCGTACCTAAAACTATAAATATATACATATTTCAATACTAGCTGTTGGCCACGACTTCGTCTGCGATCCAGGATGAATAGTAAGTAGCCTATGTCCTTCTCCAGGTCAGGGTCTACCCAAGTGCCATTTCATCCAAATCCGTTCAAGCGTATTAGCTTGAAAGCGTAATCAACAAACAAACAAACACGCTTTCGCATTTATAATATTAGGATAGTTAGATAAAAACCAGTCTATCGACACTCTAGACTCACAAAATGTATTAGGTACTTAAATTAAAAAAAAAAACTCTTAACACAATACTAAAGTTTCTATAATAATATCATTCAATCAGGATTAGAAATACACGTGGCGCCATCTATTATCATAAGCAAGTTATTGTTGGTTTTCTTGGGAACAGTACTTTTTTTCGGGATGAAAGGTACCCTACGTTCGCGTCTGTACACCTAATAACGTAAATGCAAATTTCAGGATGATTGGTTCTCTGGTTTTGGCGTGAAAAGGTAACAACGTAAAGGTAAAAAGGATACAGCGTGTATCAGAAAGGTGTGGTCAAATTTAAGGGTGCGGTACAGACCATCAAACTGAACAACTTTCTCCATGCGACCAACAAGTTGTCGCGATTACGATAATCGCGAAAATATAAATGCCACCACCTGTTATAAGAACGGGTGCTATCAAGAGAAAGCGGTTAGCACTTATAGAACAAGCTGTACATATCCTATTGCTTAATCTCCATAATATTCACGTTCGGATCTGTAACAAAAAGTAATAATCATAATTTGTACACATATGATACAATTTTCTACCAAAATATATAGAAAGTACATAGAAAGTAGGCAGAGGAGCTTGTGGCTAAGTAATAACAGCCGCACGGGTCGATCCACCAGGTTAAGCTACGCTTGCCGGGGTTGGTTCGTAGATGGGTGACCATCTTTACAAACCGAGACTCCTCCGTGCCTCGGAAAGCACGTTAAGCCGTTGGTCCCGGCTGTCATTCGTGCATCTTTGACAGTCGTTACGGGTCGTCAGAAGCCCGAAGGTCTGACAATTAGTCTTACCAAGGGGTATCGTATTACCCAATAACTGGGTTGTGGAGGTCAGATAGGCAGTCGCTCCACGTAAAATACTGGTATTCAGCTACATCCGGTTAGACTGGAAGCCGACCCCAACAAAGTTGGGAAAAGGCTAGGCAGATTGATTTACATAGGAAGTAGGCAAAATACATACTTAATAAACTTGACAGACCGTGAATAACATTACATGTGAATAGTTTTAGCAATAAAATACAGTGTTTGTACAGATCGCGGCACGTAAGTTGAACCAAAATGGCGGTCGTCCGCGCAGGTACAATTATGGATTGAGACCGATTGAGACTCGAAAATGTGTTACAGCTCGCGGCACGTAAGTTGAACTATGACCTTGAATGCACAGTAAAATATTTCCGGGTCTCAATCGGTCTCAATCCATAATTGTACATGAGCGGACGACCGCCATTTTGGTTCAACTTACGTGCCGCGAGCTGTACCTATGCGGCTTCGTTTAACATTTGTTCGTTTTACAATTTGCAAAACTTATAGGTTATGTTATGTTTACTTCTCTTCATATATTTAGGATTATATGTATGTCGGATGTGAAAGAAAGTAAAACATCATGAATGGATCTATTATCTCGGCAGATTATCCGATTGAGCTTTTACAAAACCACTTTCAGTCATTGTCTTAAATGATTTCTAATCTCACAAGGATGCTAAAATTACACATAAACAATAATGAATTCACAACACACACGTTATTACTGTTTTCTAATCAAAAGCCTGCAATGCATTATATATTATACTATATATTTGCTGCAATGCCATACAAATGTAAGCAATACGAACTTGTTGACATAGTATTTTACGTCACGTTTCGTTTTAACCAATGCTCTTGTGTTTTACTAATTTGAATTTCCCTCGCTTAATTTGCACTTTTATTTATTAACTTTAAGTTATGTTGATATATTTTAAGTGATAATTTTAATGTAATTAAAAAAATATTAATTAACAAAATAATGATTTAGTTCAAATGTCCGGCCAATAAAGATCCGAAATAAAAACTATTTTAACCAAATTTTATATTATATGCATATTCCGTATTATCCTATTTTTTAAACGTTCACTCTCTAGTCTCAGCCTCAATCTGTCAAAAATACCTCTTATGTACCTAAATTTATGACAAGTCTTATCAAGGGCATATTTATGACAAGTCTTATATTACCTAATGTGGTGGTCAGATGGGCGACAATCAATCTTCCTAGTGCCGACCCTAGGCTAGGGCCTAGCCATAGCTTACTGTGTTGGGGTCGGCTTCCAGTCTAACCGGATGCACTAGGAAGATTGATTGTCGCCGAGATGAAAATATTACAACTACATTTTATCGTTTTTAATTACGGTAATTGGCCTTCTGTTCATTTAAAACTGACTTAAAGCAATAAACTAGTGCCTAGCTCTGAATTTGGCAATAAAAACTCATATCACTTCATTCTAATTCTGGTATAGGGTAAATAGGTGATTTCTATTCAGATGCTGTGGTAGGTCGCGGTCAATTTGCGTAACGAATTCACTAGTTAGGCAGTGCTCGTAGTTAATTTAATACAAGCGATGGTTAATTGTTCGTGTTTTCCAATGTAGTAAACAGTAAATGAAAATAGAAAATTGCAACATCAATGACCAATGTTAGAATAGAATTGTATAGAATATAATTTATTGTTGTTTTACATACTATGGGAGAAACGAACATCTGAACACCGTGCAAAAAAAACCGTGCAAACGATGACCAGATGAGCAAGCGTTACTAATAGCGGCTGAGCGCTGCAAGCATGAATAGTCTTTCGATGTTAGTTTGTTCGATAGTACATGTAAATACACATATCAAAAAAAGTTTGCGATCATTTAAAACAATCTAAATATTTTCTGTTACGGTAGGCTATATTATAATTTCTTCTTCTTTTTAGATTCTTTACTTAAAAAAATATGATTACAGTATAAAACAATAATACAAATTTAATTGTTTTTCCATATAAAAATAAATTAAACCCAAGCTTACGCTCGTTCAGAAATCTATATAATATATCTTAATATATATAATTCTTCTGTACGTGTGTTTGTCACCTAACTTCTCCTAAACGGCTGGACCGATTTGGATGAAATTTTGTGTGTATATTTCAATGGGTTCCTAGATGGTTTGAAAATACAACTGGACTCGGTAGGTGGCACTGCTAAGGCGGTACGAAGTTCGCCAGGCCCGCTAGTAATTATATAAAAATGAATCCTTGTTTCCCTTGGTCACGCCATAACTTGAGAACGGCTGGACTGATTTGGCTAATTTTGATTTTCAAATATTTGTAATAGTTTGAGTTAGTTTCTTAAGGAAAGAAAAATGGGCAAAATTTCCTGGAACATTGGAAAAATCGGGAAAAACTACGTAACATCTTTTTTGTATGAATTGTTGAAATTTGGACAGAACCAAGTCTGCCAGGTTAGCTAGTCCAAAATATTTTTTTGAGGAAAGTTGTGATCGAAAAAAGCCAGAGGATTATCAGAAGTTTTACGAGCAAGAATTGTAACTTTGAGGGAAGAAGGATATTCCACGAGAGAAATAGCACGCAGAGTTGCTGTATTTCAATCCTGTGTCGTGGCCACGTTGCAGAGGTACCACAGCATGGATAATTTAGCTGACCGACCCTGAAGCGGTAGCCCAACTGTTCTGACTGCTGCTCAGAAGCGCTATATCAGATTGCTGGCAACCCGTGACCCAACAATCAACGCCACTACAATAAAAGAGAAGTGTGGGCCGCCTCTGGACTTGAAGTTAGCACTCAGACCATTCGGAAGTGCTTACACCAAGCTGGACTACGAGCACAGAAGTCTTGGCGAGCACCTCTGAATTCACAGCAACGTCAGTGATGGAGATTGCAGTGAGCTAGGCTCCAGCAAAATGAAGAAGATGAGGAGAAAAACATTTGGCAAGACTGTCTCTTCGTTGACGAATCGCGAATCAGTACTCATCCAGATAACCGACGTGTCCGTCTCTGGAGAAGACCTGGAGTCCCTGAAAGGCAAATAACTTTCTCTGGAACTGTTCAGCAAGGCGGGAAATCGGTGTCCTTTTGGGGTGGAATTATGATTGGAACTGGAACGCTTTTGATCCCGTATCTAGTAATAGTCCGTAGGCTCCATGACGGCAGATAGGTACAAAAGAGTCGCTATTGATAGAATTCCGAGCAAAGCATTCCGAGTAAACCATGGGCACCAATTCTTATTGATCGATGATAATGCACCCGCACATCGAGCTCAACGAGTCAATGCTTTGACAGGCCAGCTGGCGTGGTTGGTTAAGATACCGCCTATCATGCCGCAGGTCGTTCGATTCCCATCCAGGACAAACATTTGTGTGCATGAACATGTCTGTTTGTCCTGAGTCTGAGTAGTGTATGTAGTATATCAGTTATCTGGTTTCCATAGTACAAGCTCTGCTTAGTTTGGGATCAGATGACCATGTGTGAAATGTCACAGGATAAATATTAAAAATATATATTAAATATTAATGCTGCTCTCCGAGAATACAACATCACAAGGTTAGACTGGCCTGCCGGCTCGCCTGACTTAAACCCAATAGAATACGCGTGGGATGCTCGTAAGCGAGCTGTTTGGAACCGTCAGCCACCTCCCCAGACAATGCCAGAGATCAGGAAAGCCGTTATTCAAGAATGGGACAGGTTACCTTAAGAAATGCTGGATAACTTGATCCTCAACATGCCGAGCTCAGCATTCGAGCCAGGGGAGGAGTTATATTGTATTAAATAAAACCTTCTATTAATAAATTGTTGTATAAGTTTAGTTAAACTATCTTTTTCTTTCTATCTTTCTGTTACAATTACAGTATGAAAGAATTACTACTTTTTAATTTCAAAAAGTTTATTTCTATTTAAGAAATGATATAACGTAAACACGTTTTCTTGATAAAATTAAATTTTAAAAATATATCAGCTTTTGCTAGTGATCACACACTTTTATTGATGTGTGTATATAAATGTGATTAATTCATAAATGTTAGTTGAAAAGCTTAGCTTTACAATTTTACAAACAAATCAAAATAAAATTGCAACAACATTCTTTATTTCTGGCGTGCGTGTATGAGCAGATGTACGAACGTAAACGACGAAAAAAGATCGAGCACGAGGGTATATAACAGTAGCAGGTGGCATTTTCTGTAGTTTCTGCCTACCGCCATGGGAAGAAGGCTGAGTTTATGTACATAAGAATTATTTATTTCATTTCGTTTTATGAGCTTCAAAACATAAATATTTACATTCAAATAGAGCTTAACACAGTCTAACATGAACGGGCGTTCCATTTGTCCGAGGTATATTCATGCTAACGAATTTACCTGCCATATTGTGCTACAATCCGCCACCGAATTGTTCATCGATGCATGTCTGATACAAATATGAAACTGAGAAATGTTTGAACTGTCAATACTACATCGGCTCAGGATATGTTCACTGTTCAGTCGCATGCCTGAAGGTAGGTACAGTCAACAAAAAACTTAGATATATTGGCATACATATTCATCTTCCCACTACACTGCCAATTTTCCTTTTCTTGGCGTGCGTGGCAACTTTTTTTTGCCAACCATCATCATCTGCCTAGCCTTTTCCTAACTATGTTGGGTTCGGCTCCCAGTCTAACCGGATGCAGCTGAATACCAGTATTTTACATGGAGCGGTTACCTATGTGACCACCATAACCCAGTTACTGGGTAATACGATACCCCTTTGGTAAGACTGGTTGTCAGACTTGACCCTTAACGACTGTCAGAGATCCACGAATGACAGCCGGGACCAAAGGCTTAACGTGCTTTCCGAAGCGACGGGGGTGTTCGTATGTAATGATGTTCACCCATCCACGGACTAACAGCGGCAAGCGTAGCTTAACCTGATCGTTCGACTCGTGCGGCTGTTATTACTTAGCCATAGGCTCCTCCTTTTTAGCCAACCAGTGGGAAACAAAAAAAACTTAAATTTCAGAATAAATTCCACTTGGTTATTATACAGACGACTTAGAAACTATTTTTGTTTTAATTATCGCAAAAGAATTGACTACCCAATAGGGAATGGTCCCGGGAGATCCCAGTCCCGATAATCCCGGGAAACCCCGGGATTTTTGTATAGACTAAAGAACCGGGACGATCACACCTCGTCCCGGGACTTTCGTGACCTTCGGGACTTAGTTGAAAAGTATAAAATTAAGAAAAGAGTTTCCCCATTCAGATATCATAGTAAAAGGTTTCTTACTAAGATTTTATTTAAAACTAGAGGTCCGCTTAGCGGTTTCACCCGCTGCTACACGTTTTTCCGAGTGAATGAGGTCAAAAGTAGCCTTTGTTACTTATGGATCTTGTAGGTTTTTAGTGGTGAAAGATTTTTTTTAAATATAATCAGTAGCTTTAGACTTTATTAGTTACATACCTAGAATACCTACAAAAAAAAAAAAACAAATCTTTCCTCTTTGTAATACCTAACCTAATAGTGTAGAATCTACACTGTACTTAGATAGTGGTTCGCTCATCGGTTTACCCGGTGCTTGCTACTGCTGCCTGTTTTCCCGTCAGAATAAGGCATTTTCCCGCGGTAAAACAGTCTATGTCACTCATACTCAGAAATAATGTAGCTTTCTAATGAATGATGATATATTTTTTGAAATCGGTTCAGTAGTTTCGGAGTTTATCGATTACATACATACAAAAAATCTTTCCTCTTTATAAACACCCGCGTTTTGCCGCGTGCGTTGCGATGAGGGCGAGGCACCTCGGGTGGACGCTTCTCGGTCGGCCGGGGGAGTCCCCCGGCCGACCGAGAAGCGTCCACCCCTCCCGCACCGCAACTCACTGTGCAGCCGCGCCGCTGCGCCAAGTCGCCGCCATTTGCGAACCTCTGCTCTGCTCGCTCAGTCGATTGGCGGCATTTCGTAGGTAAAATCAAAATATGTGTCTTAGTTGTCATCAAATTGTCGTAACAGCAAGCGTTAAATGCTGATTTGACTTGTTGTTTTCTTCTGTTGATTATTTTTTCAAAGAATAGTAAATGGTTCTGTTATCGTTGATTTTTTAAATATAAATCTTTAATTAATACTATGTAGTTTTCATTACCTACGTAAATACATAAATACTAAAGACCTATTAAAATAAAAATACCAGCAGTAGGTAAAAAAAATACCCAAAAGTCCCGGTTCTCCCGGTTCCTTCAACAAGTAATCCTGAAAATCCCGGGACGCAAGAAGAGCACCGGTTCTTCATTCCCTACTACCCAACACTCGTTGACACTGGGTGACTGTTGGCGTCAGTACTATTATCTATTCTGTGGTTATTGTAACAAGCAGTAATTGCAAGTAAACTGCCTGTACACTCATAGCTTTGTTTGACGGTACCTACATTCCACACACGCAACATCGACAAATATTAAATCATCGTCGGTTGGGTCCGTTACTCAAACTCCTTTATTGTTTCCTGATCATTTGTTTGGAAGAGCTGCCGGCTTCAGCATCTAATAATTACTCAGTTCGGTTCAATCTCTCTTAGGTCCCGAACAATGGTTCCTGATTTTAGTTTGTGCGATCGACGTTATCGGTTCATTCTACAGTCAGTTAAAAGAACATCGCTCCTATTGTTTTATTAGACGCGATTCTTATTTTGAAACACATATTTTTAATCCAGAACGAAAAGATAAAGAAATCCAGATGCTGTCTAAATCGTAAAATCAAATTGCTTATGAAGTTCTAATGTGTTCTTCTAAATACATTAGATGAAGTAGATGCTCAACATTCAATATTATTCCGTGCAAATTACTCCATTAAGTTTTGGGGTGCTGGCAGAAAAGAGGACAAGTCGAAATGAAGTCAGTGCGTCCAATTGGTTAGCATATTTTAATAGCGTCTGGCGTCGAGCCACTGTCGACGACACGCCTTAATGTTTTCCTGTTTCCCCCTAATGTGCCTACTTAACGAACTAAACTTTCTTATCGAACAAACCGACAACTCTCTGCCGAGTTTCAAAGTTTTTAAAATATCTATGACCTTTTGTTACGTCCCCGTCGTTCACGAGAAAATGCAACGAAAGAACTTAGTCAAATTATTAAACTTAAATTCTAGTGACATAGAAAGATTAGCTAACAGACTTTTTCTAATATAAAGTAGGTATCTAAAGCAAGCTTTACATAGTTATACGAGTACGTACCTCATTTTTTGTGAAAGTATATGCCTTTAGCCTTAAGGTCGAAAAAACGAAATTGGACAAAGGACTACAGCTTACTTTTTAGGCACGTCACCCGTAGCGATTAACAAAATATATTTGAATAGTTTTTTTTTTTTTTTTTTTTAAATCTAGCTCTTCTTTAATTACCGAAAGTTTTCTTCTACATTTTTTCACCGTCGAATAAAAACCGAAAGTTCGTTCATTCATTATGAACATGGAGATTTAAAGGCATTTCGCATAATAAAAACCCTCTACTTATACCATCGACCGACCTCCGTCTATAGAATAAGACAGCTTGATGGATGTGATCACGATGTTTTGTTAAATTCCGCCGAACCTAACGACCAAGGACGCAATTTTATTTATTAAAATGCTGAACGAATAAAAAAATTCAGCGACTTGGGACTAGACATTTAGAAATTTTGATTGCTTATCTTTAATGATTGATGTGTTTCACAAACAAAGATCTCTTAATTGATGCAAAACACATAGCAAACAACTTTTAGAATTATAATTCATATTTAAAATCAATATCATTGTCTAAAATTAGCATATTAATACGATGCAGTTGAACACGACATCGTTAACACTTTAATTGATTACGCAAATTACTTTCATAGAATTAGGTTCTGTGGCGCAGATGCTTGATCGAATTTAATGTGAACACTTTTGTGAATTTATTTTTATAATATTCTTTGTTAAAAGAGTATAATATGTTTTCAAAGAGGAGGACAGAGGATGATATATACAACGTGTTTCTTTTGATATACCATAACCATAATTTTGAGCAACTTTTACTATGGTAACAAACCTGAAATCGCGAAAAGAAAATCAGCTATTCCCTACATTTATGTTCACATAACTCGTCAAAACTGGTGATTTTCTTCGCGATTTCAGGTTTGGTCCCATACTAAAAGTTGTTCAAAATCGTGGTTTTATTAATACCCTAGAGTTATGGTATAACAAAAGAAACACGTTGTATACTGGATGACTTTTTTTACTGTCTTGAAGGAAATAGGGTACAAAATAAGTGAACGGAGTAGAAGCCTATGGCATACCTAGATTTTTTTTTCTGTTTTCAATAGCTTAGACAGAAATAAACACTACATATTTGAACTAAACTAGAAAAACAAAAACAGAAATTTTGAAAAAAACTTTATAGATCGTTAAAAGATATCGAAATTCAAATCATACGCACTACAGGGTGCGTAGTGCTTATGATTTGAATTTCCATATTATTACTTTTTTCACTCAAAAAAAAAATAGGTATTTAGGCTTCAACTCCATTCACCTATTATACCCTATTATTTTCAAGACGGTGAATAAAGTCATCCAGTATATATGCGGTATATATATATGTACGTCTTTATCAGAAGTGGTTCGAACTTTTAGTGCAGTTTAATATCTAAAGCTGAGACACTAAACAGGTTTATTTCTATAAACATTTCATTAGAAAATCCTTTGTTATCCCGAACGTGCAGCATTTTAGTGTCACAGCGTTTTAAAGTAATTGAGTGCAAACAGCAACGTTTACGCAAAATGAATTAGCAAAAGTTATGCACTTTAATTTTACGTGCATTTAATAAACAAATTACGAGTGAGTGCGATGCTTATCATGGCTACATTGTGCCAGGCAATTTTCTGAGCGACTTATATCACCGAGTTACGAGTGTGTTATTCGGTAATATATGGATTTCATTTGGTTAAAAGCTTTGTACATTTGCCGTTCCAAACGCATTTTCAGTGGTGATGGCGCCATCATTAAAATTATTCTGTCACGACCAATAAAATTATCAATAAAATCCAGTTTCAATAAAGGCGATTAAAGCGACGAACGCTTTTAAAATATTAAAGTGAAATTAAGTTTGTCTCTCTCATGTCGTCACTACGAGGTGATTGGTATTGATACTCGTATTACCTAATATAACGATCCATCATTGATATTACTTTTTATTGAAACTTTATTCATTTAAGATCTCGCTAATTTTATTTATCAAGACAACGTACACGAACCGTTCGAGTTGAACATTCTGAGAGAATCTTATTTCTAATTGTGTTTCCTTCGCTCACGTACCATTTTCTTTGAATCAGCAATTCTTGGGTTGTGAAGAATGAAACTTTACCATTTTTTAATTGGGAACACGACAAAACAAGCAATGGATTTTTTAAGACATTCCTACAGCAGTCGATGCTTTGGCGTTTATTAATTCCCATTCTTGTTGCAAATATTAATTATATACTATTCGTATTCGAGCTAATCTAATATATGAATATGAATAGTATTACTTCCTCGTCATGCTTCCTCGTAAGACTTGATGTATAAGGATAGAAATTATAAAATCAATCGAATATAATCTTTAGGTACGACCGACCGACAATAATTAAATAAACTATTCATGCAGAACTCTTATATATTTTTAACGCTTTACAATACTTATATCTTTTAATCTAGCTAGCCTTCTTGGCCCGGCCGTCTCCCTGACATATCCAATTATCTCAATTGTTTTTCAGAGTCAATGTCTCTTAATCTATTGTTTATACCCGAGGAGATTTTATGCCAGAACACCTCTGGTCTTGAAGTCTCTACAGTACCTACCTATGAGTAAGGACATAGAAATGTGGACAATCACTATACAAATAGCGTCTAAGTATAATTATCGGAATAACTAATTAAATTAATATATCGACAGTAAGTTTCATAGAGTTTAAATTGATAAGGCCAGGCTAATTCATTAGATCATGGAACCACATCACATCACCAGCTAACTGGGAGAGGAAAGCCTTCCTAAAATGGAATGGAATGTTTATTGGCATAATGAACTTTTTTAAAATGATTCGTTTCCTATTGAAATTTCGTTTTGGACTTGACTCTTTGTTTGGAAATAAATAGGACTAAGGGAATTTTCTCTGTTTGCAATTGTACAAAATATTCGCCCCATATCACAGCCCTAATGTCGTTTTTGGTGAACTATGACTGTACGTGGTACGAATGTAATAGTGGACGCCCCTCTGAACAATTTGGGGACTTAATGGAAGCTATAGTGCTTTTAAGCTCGCCATAGCAGTGTTTTATTTTTAATTTATTAACACAGAATGAAACTACGTTTTTATAATTGGTGCTGAATAAAGTTTTACAATGCATGTGCTCGAAATAACCGTTTTCCAAGCAGCCAAATTGTGTGGAAAGTGCCACTTTTTCGCACTAGTGAATTTTACTTTTAATTTTTTTTTTATACTCCGTCGTCAGCCCGACGCACAGTTTTTATTATTTAAGAAAATTTTAACAAATTAGTCAAGTACAGATTATCAATATCATTCATATAAAAGGTATAATAAATTACTCTAGATTTAGATTTTGATCAAAAAATTAATTTTAAATATTCATTAAATATGTATGGCTGATCGTATATTTTGCTCATGCCTTTTTGCTATACGACATGGCAGCTCCTTGCACATACGAAGTAGTAGATTATGCTGGCCGCGCATGCATTTAAAATAAGCCCGATTTTTCACTAATTTCTTGCTTAGTTCGGAGTCGATCTGTGTAAATTTGATAAAAATCGAGTTCAAGTGACGAATCAATTAATGTAACCCTGGAAAATGTTATTCAAGAAGCACAAAATGCCAACAACAGCCTCTTACCGGCTAAATCAAAACAAAAATACTTTTTCAATGTATATATTTTATTTCCTCGCACAATGCACAGCGTTGTATGACACACGTGCGTAAGATGATTTCCGCACTTGTAGCATAAATAACTATTGTCACAAGTATTGTGACATAAGAGTACATTTTATTGTATTCCTGACAATGTGTTATGGCAATGACTAAGGCATTATAGATCAAATTGTATAGAAAAGAATTCACAAGTTATAAATCATGAAGTTGTGGAAGTTGTTTCAAAGCGATGCTTTCAATCTGTCAGGTTTGTAGCAGTATTTCTATCTTTGAGCTCTTTCAACAATAAGTATATCGAATGTATAACAATTTATTATCTGTTTTTGTAAAATAATTATGTTATTCTAATAGAGTCTCCTTCAGAGTGTATCTACATTAATAATTTTACTACAAATAATCAATAGGTGATCCAAAACTTCATCCAATATTCATGCACTTTTTGGTCACAGGGGATTTAAAGGCGAAAATAAACGTTATTTCCAGAGTGAGCTTTGCTTTTATTTGTTAAAAGCTTTAAGAACCTTTTTATTGTTTTACATACATATTAGTTTTTCGACAGGTACGTTACAGTGGTTAACTGCTCAACGTTCAGGATATTTAAAAGGCAAGTAATTGGTAAAAATAAATTAAAGGTCTTTAAAGCAACAACATTATATTTAATAATGTTCTTGCTAGATTAAAAGCGGATTGGCTTCATGTCAGCCGACCTCCGTTCTTAAAAATAACAGCATCATTTTATTCTAGAATGAATACCAAAAAGAACACACAAATTACTCTTATCAGGCTTAAGGAAGCTACAGGACATAAACGCAACTAAACGCCAGTTTCATAATGCCTAAAAGTATATGATTTACAGCAGTAAACAAAATCAGAAAAATTTGTGATATACTTCAGGATATATGCTATGTAGATAGTGTGTTGAAAACATAATACAACTAATTTGATACGATACAAAAAAAACCGGCCAAGTGCGTGTCGGACCACGCACAATGAATGGTTCCGTAGTTGGGATGAATTTATCGCAAGAACAAACTTAACATTGTAGTTGAAAAACATGTTCCCCCATACTTTGCAAGTGCAATTGTAAGTTTGTACGCAAAATATTGAGAGATTTACCATGTTATTTTAAGACTACAGACTTCTTATAGGTTTTCCTGTTATCTATAGATATATAACTATTTTCTGTATTTTTTCAAAATTTTGTGCTCAGTAGTTCCGGAGATAAAGGGGGGAAACGGTCAATTTTCGTCTATTTTCTTAAATAACTTTAACCCTAGATAGCTAACCTCCGTCGAATCGACGGGTAGCGCAAAGAAATATCGTTGTCTCTTTTTAACGACGTGTCCGAGTGCCTTGGCTCTTTTAGTCAACTCAGTCGCCGGTGAGTTCGTTGCAGTGGCGCACGCATCAAACTGGTAAGTACCGCAGTTTTTGAGAAATGTAACTTTTACCCGTCGTTTCGAGGAATGGTTAGCTTTACCGTTAGCTTTTTGATTTGAGTGTGCATTTATATTTTTAACGTGTGTTGTGTTTCTTTTAAGGCGAAAAGTAGTTCCACGTAGGAATTTTATGAAAACACTTCATTTTCAACTAGTCGAGCCTTGGCTAAAGACAAGGCTGGCCAAAACAACGATGCCAAAACGCAAGTAAAAGAAAAAATCAGGAGCGTTCTTTCATTGCAGCCACCGACTACCAGTCAAGACCAGCAGCCATCAGGCCAAGCTTCTCTTGATGAAGAAGAGTCATCAACTCCTTCAAGAGGAGAAAATCGGAAAAGAAAGACGTGTGGGAAGTGCCACAACAAGAAATAGCGTATGACTAAAAGTATTTGCGCAAATTGTAAGGTAGCGATATGTGGTGAACATAAAATTGATTTTTGTGTCACATGTACCAAAGAAAAATAATTATTTTTATATTATAATTACTTATTACGTTCCTAAGTGCCATATATATAACAATTGGACTGAACTTTGTTATATTTTTTTATTGAGTTTGCATGTTAAAGTTTTTAATTATAAAATGTTCCTTTTTTTAAGTTCTATGAAAAGTTACTCTAGTAATAAAAGTAAATAAATAAGGTCAATTTGGATAACGTATTTTTATTGCTAAACCTATGCATTAACTTTCAATTAAAACAACAGGATGATTAAGTTTATATTTTATGGTAAAAAAATAGTTTTTCAAATACCCGTCGTAACGACGGATGGTTAGCTTAAATAGGGTACACAAGAAGGTTAGCTATCTAGGGTTAAAACAATTTATTTTAAAATTATACAAAAAATATATTTGCGACCCTTACAGTAAGCACTTTCATTTAATATGTTACATGGTACAGTTTGAAAAACTTTTTTTTTATATTTTCTTATTTGCCCTCCATAATTGATCTCTATATTCAAAATTCATTTATTTACTTTACACGTCCGTCTTTGGGTGACAGAAATTCATACGTGTACTAAATGTCAACTTAGTCGGTCCATTAAATTCGGAGCCAATTGGCTGTGACAGACGGACAGACAGACACACGAGTGATCCTATAAGGGTTCCGTTTTTTTCCTTTTTAGGTACGGAACCCTAAAAATCACGAAGATACCTCTAAAAATTCTTTCAACGACTAAAATACATACTAATACATGCAATAATTCTGATTTTTGTCAGATTTTAACGCAACATTTTAACGTAAGGCTGACCCCACATTTGGCGTGCGCGATCCTCGGGCGTGCGCGCTGCACGGACGCAGCGCGCGCGTAGCGCGCGCGCTGCGCGAGCGTCGGATTTACCGCCGTGTGACGTGCAGGCAGCGTGCGCGCAACGCGCGCGCGGCGCGCTCGCGACGCTCGAGTAAGTAAGAAGAACCGAAACAGTAGCGGGCGGCGGGGATAGCGGGCGAAGGGGTAAGAACGCGACTCGAGCGTCGCGAGCGCGCCGCGCGCGCGTTTCGCGCACGCTGCCTGCACGTCACACGGCGGTAAACCCGACGCTCGCGCAGCGCGCGCGCTACGCGCGCGCTGCGACCGTGCAGCGCGCACGCCCGAGGATCGCGCACGCCAAATGTGGGGTCAGCCTTATAGTGTTTTAATTTTTTATGTGTTTTTAAGTGTTTTAATAATAGAGTTTTTGTAAATAGATAATTGCTTCATATTTTGCAATAAATTAACAGGCTTGTGTCATCGCGCTTCTCTTTCTTTTCTATGCAATCCGACAGTGACCGCGTTTTAGATCATGTAGTCCCCATTAAGCTCAAATTGAACAGACCATGAACAAATCGTTTAGGAATCTAAACAACGTGAAACATATTCGAAATTACTTCTTCATACTCGTACCCTTGCGATGTCCCATAAAACTAATCAATGTAACCTTTGAACATTTACACTTCACTTTTCCATCGCCAGTCGGCGGAGTAATTTCGGCTCTTTGATAAACAACATCCGATTGCCAATTTAGTGGAACGCCGCAAAATTTCCGTTTCCAACGTATAGGCTCATACATTATTAACATTTGTGATGGCACAGGATAAGGAAAAAACAGGGCAGATATTAAATATGTCATTTAATATTTCTCTCTGATCTCTGAGCAACAATTTTGAGTGTGTCGCCCGCATGTGTGGCATGATTGACGCGTGCCACGCTGCGAACACAAAAATATCGAATATCGATGATAATTTTTGAACACAATACGATTGAATGTGGAAAAACGCTTATAAAGTAAATATGAAATAAATGGTCGGCGATATCTGATTATATACATGTTGTTTTTTATTGACTTAGAAAGATTTTATTTTCGAGCCATTTTTGAGTTGTTTTTTTTTTATTTATATTTATGATGGGTTTGCTCTTGACTCTAGTCTAGGTCAGACGCGACAGAGACAGTCGACGATGGAGTGAGCTTACCCAGAAGAAGCCTGTTCAGTCTCACTTTGAAGAGTTTAGGGTTGTATGCGCTCGGAAACACAGACACAGTTCCACTCTTTTGCTGTGCGCATTATAAAATACATACATTTGGAAGTGCTTAGTGCGTATCGGTGGAATAGCAACTAGGTAGGGATGGTAACTGGCAGTGTGTCTAGATGTCCATAGGTAGAAGGGGGCCGGTGTCTCTCTCTGTATGTGTGCCATCAGTTGTGACTGGTCATTTCTTAGCTGCCACGGCTTATTTTAATTACGTATTTAATTTCTGGTTCGTCTAGGTACTTTTGGCTCTGGATGCTTTTAAAGTGTACCTCTTTCTACATCGTTCTGACATACATATCTACATTTATGTATAATTTCATCATGGATGATGTAACCAATATTTTGTAACATATTTTTGTGCGTTTCCATGACAATCAAGTGAAGTCACTGCGTCATTGTGCGTCAGAGGTGTCAAAACGAAACAGAAATGCGACTCTTTTGACGCAGTGTAGGGTGAATCTAATGATTTAAATCTTTTCCAATGCCATCATTTTTATGACAGCCGTCATCGCGGCCGTTAATGGCGGCCACCGATCTTCTAGGAAGTGTTTTTAGGGTTCCGTACCTCAAAAGGAAAAACTGACTCTTATAGGACCACTCGTGTGTCTGTCTGTCTGTCCGTCTGTCACAACCAATTTGCTTAGAATCTACAATTTGACAGATTAAGTTGAAATTTGATACACTTATGAATTTCTGTGACCCAAACGCGGACGTGTAACGTAAAGAAATGAATTTTGAATATGGGGTCAATTTTGGGGGCAATTAAAAAAAGTTTTGCAAACTGTACCGTGTGATATATCAAATGAAAGAGAGGGTCTCAAATATATATACTTTTATATTTTAAAATAAATTGTTTTAGAGTTATTTAAGAAAACAGACGAAAATTTACCATTCCCAGTCCTTATCTCCGAAACTACTGAGCCTCAAAATTTTGAAAATAAATACAGTAAATAGGTCTATACCTATAGATTACAGGAAAATTTATAAGAAGTCTATGGTTTAAAAATAACATGGTAAATTTCTCAATATAGTGCGTACAAACTTACTTTTGCAGTTGGAATGTATGGGAGAACATGTTTTTCAACTACAATATTACGTTTGTTCTTGGGCTATATTAATCCCAACTTTTTTTACGTACCCACATTCGTAAATGAATTGAAATCTATGGAAATATGGATAGTACGACGTGTCAGTGGGATATATTGATACAAAAGTACATTTTTCATGATGTCAGAAACCTCGAAGTTTTTTTCATAACAAAAACGGATATCTAATTTAAAAATAAGAGTAATTTTATGTTCTGCATTTGGTTGTGACCGGCTCTCCCGCACGTTTCAAGAACATTCTCCTTTTCAGGACACGTTATTCAAAACAGTTTCATAGTAGCAAACTTTATGATATTAAATTAATATTCTATAAAAACTATCGTACTTTCATAATTGTATCACATCTGAAGTTTTAGTTCTAGCCGCGGGTGCCTCAGACCGTGCCCAATGTTTCAAACAGATTTTTTTTAATTAGTCACGCACGAGCGGCCAGAGCTAATTCCAGTCGCGCAAACAAGAAAATGGACAGTAGATAACGTGTTTGTCAAAACCCGGAAGGAAAATGAACAAAACCCACAGGGACTTAGTACCTATTATAGTATAAATAGTAGGTAGGTAGATACTAGGAATTCTTTAACAACAACTTACTCGAATTGCAATTATATTGTTTTATGTAGAGAGCAGTTGGCCATAAATCTATAGCAAAAAATCATTGGATCAATTCGATTGCTGATCAAATTGTATGGTCGACTTCCAGTCTTACCGGATGCAGCTGAATACCAGTACTTTACATGGAGCGACTACCTGTCTGACCTCCATAACCTAGTTACTGGGTAATACTAACCCCTTGGTAAGACTGGCTGTGAGACTTTCGGGCTTCTGACGACCCGTAACGACTGTCAAAGATCCACCAATGACAACCGGGACCAACGGCTTAACGTGCTTTCCGAGGCACGGAGGTCACCCATCCACGGACCAACCGCGGCAAGCGTAGCTTAAGATGATCGATCGACTGATGCGCCTGTTATTACTTAGCCACGAGCCTCTCCGTGATGTAAGACTATACAACTACAACAAGTTTATGTAAAATTATTCGCAGAACGAATAGGTAAGTCTCAAGTTCACATCTACGCATATTCTTACACAGATAGGTAACTACTTACCCACTTTTGTTTTGTATGCTGGTGTAGTCTAAGAATATGAACATTCTTACTCAAGCATGCGCAGGTCCCTAGGTGATTTACATTGTTTATTTAAGTAACCCTTTTATTTTGTACTATTTGGTCAAGACTAATACATACGTAAGTAAGAAAAAGCGTTGGTGAACTTGAATTTAATAGTCCCGCAGAGCCTCAGAAGTTTGTTTCTCATCAGGAAAGAGTACAACTATTTGAGAGAACGAAGACGAATTTAAATAAACAAGCTCGTTCTAAATGCTATGATCTCTTTGTCTTACGAACGGGCAAAAAGATCGTGGTTTTATAAAAGTAGTTGGTTTCTTTTCAATAGATAATCAATGTTTGGTATTACTATTTCAACACAAATGACTTACCTACACTATTACTGAACTAGGTACTTCTAAAAATATTACTAGTAGGTAAAAGTAATATCAATAAATAAGTTTCCTTTCAACAATCTCAATAAACACACATTAAAAACAAACGTCGATAACCATTTATCAAACAAGCCAATAAAATAAAATGTTTCTTAAGCGATCACCAACGATCTCAGAAATAAAAACATATATTTTGGTGAAATCTCTTTCAAGTTAGCGCAGATAATTTGAAAAGTATCTACAGGAGTACATAATGCATAGCTTTGCAGAACTGCAAATCCAATTTCCATTCAGGGTTCCGGGGAATCGAATCTAGATACCGATTGCGGCCAGGTAAAAGCGAGTTAAATCGGATTTTCACTTTGCCTACATTCTTCCTTGCTATATAAACTATAAATCCGACCAATTTAGATTTGACCTAATAACGACACTCATGCCGTTCTGTTTGTTCATTTCCACTAAACGGACTCGGTTATCGCACCATATACAGGGTGTTATACTAACCCGTTAAAAAATGTAATACGAGCGGGAACAATGTTTTTTAATCACTGAATAAGAGCAATACAGGTTGTATCAGAAAGGTGTGGTCCAATTTAAGGGTGTGGTACAGACCATCAAACTGAACAAATTTCTGCAGGGAACCAACTTCGTAATCGAGAATAGATTATCAGCTGTCCCGTACAAAGCTTCAATATCTATTCGACCCAAATGTGTGGGACGGCTGATATTTTCATCTTGATTACGATGTTGGTCCCATGGAGAAAGTGGTTCAGTTTGATGGTCTGTACCACACCCTTAAATTGGACCACACCTTTCTGATACAACCTGTATTGCTCTTATTCAGTGATTAAAAAACATTGTTCCCGCTCGTAGTACATTTTTTAACGGGTTAGTATAAATATTCATATATATTATGCAACCTTAGGTACGCCTCAAGGGTTCTAATCCTCCGCAACGATTCTTTAATAAGCTTCAAAGAAGTTTCTCTCTTAAAAGGCCGTTCGTTAAATGAATCTGACTTTCTTTGTGGCAAGAAAAGGGAATCCCGAAAAAGTCTCGGCCATTCAGAACGGTTGGTTTACTCTTGGGAGCCAAAAAGTTACCCACGCCCCAAAATCTTCGAGTAGTCATGAAAAAAGCAGCTAAATTCGATTTCTATCTTCAAGAAAATGGCTTATTCAATTTCAATGCACGGGAGAAGTTTTTGACGTGAAAGTATTCTTCGACATACACGGGTTAAAGACAGCTTGCTTGTGGCGCGGAGGGTCGCATAAAGTTAGTTTGTGTTATACTTAATTAACAACGACAACGTTATAAAGGTATAATACCAAAATTGACTTCAGCGTACACACTAACTTTGTGCAGATTGTTAACATGTTAACCGCGTCCTCTTATAATATTCAGCGACATCGTATATAATATGCAGCGTGGTAATTGCTGTAGTTAGAATATACAGAGTGGCCGGACGAATGTCGACCAAAGATAAAATTTTCAGTTCAATCAGTTTTAATTTTTTTTTTCTTGGACATTATTTTGTGGATGTTTTTTTTTTTTGTCATGTTCCATAAGGTCCAAGTAAACCACAATTTTTAAGCTGGTCCTTGACATTGTGGTGATGAATTATCACAAAAAAATATATATATCGACAAACGATCAATAGAATAAGAAGAAAAATCAAATCCGATGTCAGGTGAAAATAATGAAAAAACAATATTAAAAAATCTATCTCCTACACTACTAATAATCGCGGAACATAATTATATGGAGGTGATTCAGATGCCCTGCAATAAAAGGCATCTAAATTATATCTTTGGACGTCATTCGTCCGGCCACCCTGTATTTTCTCAAATGTGAACTTTGTCAACTGAAACTAGGTATATATACCTAGAGCTAATCTGAACTATATATAGTTCAGATTTTCCATTCTCCCACTCATCGATCAAAATACGCTTACTTACGATTACTTATACTGGAAAAACTGATAAAGGTATTGGTAGCTACTAGCTAGACCAAAGGAAAGTGCTTTGGATTATCATTTGTAGAATCTCCGACGATGTTGCTACTCAAATCTGGCACAAAACTGAAGGTACAAAAAATAAATGTACCAGTGTTTAAAATGGGGGGGGGGGGCATAATTTCTTAAGACCACTTCACAATAATTGTCATACCAAAACAGAATTACAGGCAGATCTGTTTACAAACAGCATTTGTACCGCCAAGCGTCTAACGGCACAATAATGTGTTCATTACAGTTCATTCTATATTTGGAGCACACAATTATTCGTACAAATGGCTCACTCAACCAGTACTGATTCTCATTTGATACAGCAGTTAGAAAATCAATAACCCATGAAATAAACGTTGTTTTGAAGAGTCCCTAATGGAGTCAGTGTGCTAACAGTAACTTCATTAGTAGTACATTTGCATCGACCACAATAACCAGCATGTGTTTGGCGTGAATTACTAAATTATGTCCGACAGACTAACGTTTCATGTAAACTTATACCCTGTAAACTCTACTTATTCTATCCATTTATAAAACAGTACTAAAATTTGTGCCATTCTTTTTTTTTAAGTTAAAACCCAAAATCCAAACCACCCACTCTTTTTCACTTGATAACTCAACATCGCCCAATTATAAAATCTAAAATTACTTTCTATCGAAACAATCTAAAGTCCATATTACAGAAGGAAACTCAAGCATTGATCTTTGTTTAAAACTAGTTTTGAGTCTAGTTTTAATTTTAGAACGTTCCTCAAGCATACATTCATTGATTCAGCTGAGTTCAGCTGAGTGTGGCTTTATTTTAGATGGTTACTCAGTTCGTGAATCGAACCCAAGCAGTGACTGGATCTGTAATACTAATCACCCAAATGTGGTTGAGACCGCGCAAGAGCATAGATTGTCATTTGTTCTGTTCAAATTTATCTGCGTTGTTGGGGTTATAAATTGTTGTGGAATTGAACCTAATATCAAAATGGATATACGAGGGTGGATTGAAAAGTACTCGGCCTGATACAGATCCATTCAATTCTTAAAATCAAAACTACCCACATTATGTAGTTCATTTCAAACTAGTTAACTGTGCGAAGTTCGAAACGTGTGCGACAATTACTTGTGATTTTATAAATTTATTTATCAAGTAATCCGCCGTAATTGCCGCAAATAGAGAAAATTGAGCAGCGTGCTGTGATTAAGTACCTCCGTAAGAAAGGGTTTTCACCAAAGGCCAACCATGACGACATGGTCAAAAACACGCGTAGGTTTACAATCAGTTGGAACGATTACAAAAAAATAAGTTTCAGCATGTTTTGCCTACGAAGGCGTGCAAATACAATAATAGTAGTATAATTCAAAGTACAAAAATCATTTAATTACGTTAAATTAATAAAAATAGCAATAAAAATGTCTAAAGAATGTACATCATATAAGCCTAGAAAGAAATACAATAACGATATAGTTCAAAGTCCAAAAATCGTTACGTTACGTTAAAATAAAGTTACGTTAAATTAATAAAAATAACAATTAAATGTTTATAGTACATCATTTAAATAGTCGGCAACATTATAATAACATTTCAGTTCAGTCAGTTCAGTCAATCAGTTTCTTCATGCTTTTATTAAAACTTTTAATATCCAAATTTTTGTATGCCTTTGGTACCTTGTTGTATAATATTGGGGCCATGCAGAATACACTCTTACGCATGAGAGCTGTTTTAGCCTTATGTATACGAAGTCTCCGATTATCACGTTGACTTCTTTCGGAACCATCTGAAAACTTCGGAAACAGTTGGGATTCTTTTTAATATTGAAAAGGTACTTGATTAATTATGTAAAACCGTAGTTTAAAAATTAGAGAGATAGCCGAGGTTATAGGCATCTCTTATGAATGAACAAAAAACATCATAGTCAACGAATTGGCTTTCCACAAGGTGTTAGCGAGGTGGGTCCACAGGCTGCTTTCAGTCGAACAAAAAAGTACGCGATTGACCATTTCACGCGACTGTTTGGAGTTATTTGAAGCCGATCCAGATGATTTCTTAAATCGCTTTGTTACTATGGACGAAACATGAGTTTTTCACTGTACACCGGAAACAAAACAACAATCAAAACAGTGCAGAAGACCCGGTTTACCACCCCCTAAAAAGGATAAGGGCCGGTTTTTTGATCCGTAGTTAATTCAACCAATGGTTAAACATAGTAACTAATGGTTGACTTTTGGCTAAATGTGAAAGGCTAAACATAAATGAGTTATGCCATTAATTACTATTTTTTAATATATTCATATTAAAAAATAGTAACTAATGGCATAACTAACATGAATACGTACCATAAGTTACTATGTTTAACCATTGGTTGAGTTAACTACGGATCATAAAACCGGCCCTAAGGGTGAAGTTCACCGACTTTTACAACGGCTGTTTAGATATTAAATCAGTTCTCTCCTTAGGAAATTAGACTGTTTAAATAGCTAACCGGTGGTTTGAATGTTGGTGAACACAGGCCTAAGTCGATTTTGTCGGCAAATAAGGACTCGAAGAGCGTGATTAAGGTTGATTACCTTGAAAAAGGTCAGAATATAAAGAGTTTATACTCTGATTACTACTGCACCTTATTACGTCGTTTACGTGAGAAAATAAAAGAAAAACGCCCAGGAATTCTCAGAACAAAAGTCCTGTTTCAACAAGATAATGCCCGTGTTCACACATCTGTGCAATCAATGGCTGAAATTCTTAACTTGAACTGTTACTGCATCCGCCTTATTCACCTGATCTGGCACCAAACCGACATTTTTTTCTATTCCCTAACCTGAAAAGCACTTAGGAAGTCAGAAATTTTCGACAAACGACAAGGTCAAAGCTGCAATAGACGCGTATTTTGACTCTCAGGACGAACTTTTTTTTTCAACGGTATAAACGCTTTGAATGAGAGGTGGCAGAAGTGCATTCAACTTGATGGTGATTACGTAGAAAAATAAAAATATAATTGATTTTGTATGTTTCATTTCTTAGTTAGGCAGAGTACTTTTCAATCCTCCCTAGTATTACAATCATTCAACGATGATTCAAATAGAAGGTTGAACATTAGCGTTTCTCTTAGGTATTTAAGAGATAGGTAGGTACAAAGGCCCCATACAATTGTGAATACTTTAAAAAGAGGTACCTACAGGTTATCATAAGATGTGGTGAAATATTTATTTCTACCTATGATTGACCACGAAAGTAGTACACTGATACCAGAATTGTTTATATTATATGTTCCTTGTGGAATAAGTATATTCAACAACAACGCAATGGCTACCTTGTTGGTGGCAGTGACTATCCATGCCTTACGTTTCTTTTAACGCCGCCATTTCTAAAAAAACCGGCCAAGTGCGTGTCGTACTACGTACAATGAAGGGTTCCGTAGTTGGGATGAATTTATCCTCTGAACAAACTTAACATTGCAGTTGAAAACATGTTCTCCCATACATTCCAACTGCAAATGTAAATTTGTACGCACAATATTGAGACATTTACCATGTTGTTTTAAGACCAGGTTTTCTTGTAATCTATAGGTAGGTATATAATTATTTTCTGTATTTCTTTTTTCAAAATTTTAGGCTCAGGAGTTTCGGAGATACAGGGAATGGTCAATTTTCGTCTATTTTCGTAAATAATTTTGAGACAATTTATTTTAAAGTTATAAAAAATATATATTTGAGACCCTCACATTAACCCCCTTCATTTGACATGGTACAGTTTGCAAAACTTTCTTTTTATTTGCCCCCCAAAATTGACCCCCATATTCAAAACTCATTTATTTACGTTACACGTCCGTGTTTGGGTCACCGAAATTCATACGTGTATCAAATTTTAACTTAATCGGTCCATTAGATTCGAATCAAATTGGCTGTGACAGACGGACAGACAGACAGACACACGAGTGATCCTATAAGGGTTCCGGTTTTCCTTTTGACGTACGGAACCATAATAAAAAATCACAAATGTTTTCCAACAACGCCCCCATGCTAATGTCATTCAGTAGCCAAAAGATCCTTGTAGCACTCTACACAGGTCTGACAACTTTACTTACAATGACATGTGCTGGCTTTGTGTCAAAACAAGTATTTATCTTCTACAGTGAGTAAATTATTTTGAAACGATTTAGAAAAAAGGAAAGCTGTAATCTAATAAAAGGAAAAAAAGTCTTCACGAAAATGGGTCGCGAGGTGTTTGAGGACCCGAACGAAATCAGGTGACTGTCATAAATAAAGGGAAGGCGATGTATCCAATAAATATTGAGTTAACTTGTATTTGTAAGTATATTATCTGTGAGTGTTTTATGTTTACAGCTTTATTCTTTTAATATGAAAGTAAAAAGAAAGAGCTTCCATAAATTTAATGGGTCACAGTCTTCTTTGAACAAATATTATACTTAGGTACATATGTTACCGGAAATGTATGAATTCTACGGTATTGTCTTGTTTTTAACAGACTTCAAAAAGGAGGAGGTTCTCAATTCCTCGGAACCTTTTTTTTATGTATGTTCCCCGAATACTCGAAGATGGCTGGACCGATTTGAATTTTTTTTGTTTTGTTTGAAAGGGTTATACTTTCCAGGTGGTCCCATGATCATCAAGTCAGGATCTGATGATGGGATCCTGGAGAAATAGAGGGAACTCTTCAAATTTTATTGGCACACTTGAAGCGATTTGGGTAGTTTTTGGAAGAGTACTTTCTCGAAGTGGTCCCATTTCAATTTGGTGAAGATCTGATGAAGAACTTCGGAGATAGGTAACGGAACTCCTCAATAAATGATAGCAAATGACCCGGGATTGCTGAAATCTCATGTCTGTCTATTGTTTCCACCAGTTCGTAACATAACATCACGCCGGTACGCTATGAAGGGGTAAGCACATGTGAACCACTAAAAAGTGAAAAATAAAAACTTTTTAACAAAAAATAAAACCGACATACAAATCAAAACACTACAAAGTGAAAAATAACTTTAATTTTGGAAGTCGGTGGCAAAAAACGAAAATACAAAACCAAAGACACCAACTACCGAAATTAAAGTTATTTCTCACTTTGTAGTGTTTTGATTTGGAAGTCGGTTTTATTTTTTGGTAAAATGTTTTCTATAAAATAATTTGTACTATTATTGTTTTCCATAATCGTCCCCCCTCATAATATTTACTTGCACTATTATCATTTATACTAATAACGCTTTTCATATCAACTTATTAGTCATAACTTTTATTTGCCTTATAATAAGTTTCCATAATAACATGTGTTATAAGCAATAGTTTCTATAAGTAACACATTAAGTACATAATCGATACTTGACATAAGCAACATTTAATATAATTTAGAAACGTTTATTGTTTTGTACAAAAAATAATGGATACACATTAAACATTTGCTAAAAATTAGGTTTTAGTGTCAGAAATGAATCGCTGTAAAACCGACTCCACGCAGTCTTGTCTGCCCTACCCCTAGAGTGTAATTTAGAATCGCGTAGGCGCGTAGGGGCGAGGCGGCCTGCTGAGGTGCAGGAGGCTGCGAGCAAGGCGCCGCGGCTGAGGCCAGCAAGCCGAAGCTGCGGTGGTGAGCGAAAGCTGTCTGTGACGATTAGCACGCGTGGTACCTCCGGAGACCCGCAGCGCCGGAGCCGTGACAGAAACCACGCCTGCTGCATGTTGTAGTTTACATATGCAATTTATTCCTTTTAAGGCCCATCTAGCACACATAAAAAACTATGTACATATAATTTCTTACAAAGCTCACACTTTCATTTGGTAAGTAATCAGTCTGGTATTTAAGTAATTCTACGTCATCACTACATATTATAAGACAAAGTCTCCCACCGCGTTGGTCTGTCTGTCGGTATGTTCGCGATAATCTCAAAAACTACTTAACGGATTTTAATACGGTTTTCATCAATAGATAGAGTGATCCAAGAGGAAGGTATATACGTATAGTTTTCCGACATCCACGCGGGCGAAGCCGCGGACAAAAGATATGTCACAATATAAAAGTACAAGTATTTCTATTTTTTTATCATTTTATTACTTTTATGTAAAGAAGGCCGCACGTGTGGCTAGATACATACAATTAGACTCTATCATATGACAGCAAAGTATCTTCTGGCGTCACAGTGTCCAGCTGCATGTAAGGTCCACTACTAGGTACCTACTTCACTTGAAGAACTTATTTATTTTTGCAGAGTAAGCTGGAGTGGCACTTGGAAGTATTATTTATAGCATAGGCCTCTTGTTGTACTACAATTCTTCTTGCAAAAGCACTTTTTGAATCTATGGCCGGTTTCAGTTAATTCAAGATTTGCAACAGAGCGTAGTGAAATTGACGTACTCCGTACAGCCTTGATATCCAGAAGATCTCTCGGACAAACATTGAACTGAGATCTAGAATACAATTGTTTTTAAGATTCCATTTTTCGTACCAATTTGATAGAGCTCGTCACCGCGCAGTTTTAGCCAAGACTACGCCTACGTGCATCACCACGTCCTCTGTCAACCTCTGGTACTGAAGATCATCAAGAATGTAATACATTTCCGATTGCTATTTAGGAAATGTATAGATTTCCTAGAAAAAGTGCATAGTACAAAATATATGATAGATTTCCTATCTACACATATTTTAGGAATTGTACTCATTTCCTTGGAATTGTATACAATGACGGATTACATACTTTTCCGTTAACATATAGGTACATTTTCAAAGCAAAGATTAGTCTTAGCTTCGAAGTATACATGTATGTATGTATGTAGCAGGTTTGTTAATCCGGGAGTTAAAAGGTGTCGTATGATCACGGTGCCTGTAGGCTATGGTCGTGCTTGATATTGATCTTTTAATCTAGCTCGTTACGGGAGCAAGCAGGTTCAGGGGCTATTAACTCGCTTATAGGCTTTAGGTAAGTATGGCTGTAGGGACATAATTGGACGCTAAAGAATGAAAAGGCGCCCAAAAGAACGTACTCACCGCGAGCATTCGCTTCGTGACATTGTTTTGCAAGCATTCGTTGCACGATCTATTGTTACGCAACGAACATTAATTCACGAAACGGACATTCGTTCGGAAGCACAGCTAACGTTGGAATTATCGCCGCCATCTTGTTTTATCATTACAATTTCTGTGACAATTTCACAAATGTTTACCTTGTTGGTAAAAACGCCTTATATCAAAGCCATGCAATAGTAGATCCTTGTAGCACTCTATTAGAATTCGTTTTCCGTATTTGGATTCGCGAACCTGCTCACCAACTGTTCGTTTCGTGAATGAATGTTCGCTGCGTAACAAGAGCTCACTCGAAAGTCACACACATAATACCTATGTTCTATGTTCTATGTTATTGGGTTTGGTTTCCGCACTTAATCCTTCAAGTGGACCATTGTGCGTGAGCCATAGCGGCCGTCGGGGTTTATTCCAACCAGCCCACCTCCCTCCAGAAGTTGATCACGGCTTCTGGTCTGTTAAGAACATCTGTTAAAGATTTGGGTGTCCCGAGGGTTTCTGTTCTAATCTGGGCAACGCCTGTGCACTCGAAGAGCACATGCGGAACGGTTTCCTCAGCCTCCATGCAAGCTCTGCACAGAGGGCTGTCCGTTATGCCCATTGTGTAAAAGTGTTTGTTCAGCGAGCAGTGTCCTGTGATGGTCCCCGTCATCAGGCGCAGGCCGTTCCTATCCAGGCGTAAGAGTCGCCTGGTCAGTTTGCCATCCAGGCTTGGCATAGCCTCCCTGGACTGCCTGCACCCTGGTGCCGAGGACCACCACTCCTCTGCTTTTGTTTGGGTGATCTCTTGCAGCCATCTGCGTAATTGGTTGAAGGGGATGGGTATGATTGGTTCGGGCCCATAGACTGACGCACTGGATGCCCTCCTAGCAAGTTCGTCCGCTGCGTCGTTACCCAAAGACCCACTGTGTCCTTTTATCCATTTCACACACATAATACCTACTACAAAACTGTTTAAGAAACAATAGATATGTATCCAAAAAAATGAAGGTACAGTAAAATATTACGAATAAAAAATATATTCTAGATCCTGGAATATTGTTATTGGCTTTAAAATTAGGTATCTACCTACTCAAATCAATTTCCACTAGCGTGATTACTTTTCCAGAAACAAGATAAAGAATAACAGTAAAGTTATTCTAGCAAAAAAGGGTCTTATTTCAAAGTTAATTATTCCCTTTATAGTCTTACAAACCAAGTTTGACATTTAAAAGCATATCACCGTAAACGTGCTTACAAACTAAAGTCGTTTTGTCAACCGAGAAAATATTTTGTAAGGTCATTTTATGACTGGAGAAGTAAAGTAGATAAAAGTGGAATGGGGACTGATGTGGAGACGCCGAAAGGGTTTAATCAAAGCGAGCTGCCCCTACGACCGGGGATATAGTAAATAGTCTATTCTGAAATCCACACTCTCGAACCTATAGCTTACATGTCGGCACGATCTTCTTTTTTTTCATTAAATATAGTGTTGTGTCTTTGTTGGCTACGAGAGATGGACGTTTCCTAGTGCGTGTAAAATTCGTTGGCCCGCAGAATGTTCTGAATATATCTACAAATTAAGTGAACAGATAGAGGTATTCTAAATAAAATTCACGTCATGTTAATTCAATAAATGGATTCCGATAAAAATATGTAAATGACTTAAAAATAAAATATCCTTCTGTAAACATTACACAAAATTCATATCCGATTCTCTGAATATATTCTGAAGCTTATAAATATTTACGAGAGTTAGCGAGTGATCCGCTAATCCTTCGAGTAGGTAGTATTAATCCGCTATCAATATATTCTCCATGCAACATTTCATTTGTATCCGATAAGTGGCTTACCGTCATCGGATATCAGACGGATATGACATCACGCGAACGTGAATGAATGAGTTTCAGTAGATAGGATTGGTATCTTCAAGTGTGTTCCGTGGTTATTACCGTTCGGGATCTATATTACAATTCTACACATTAAACATTTTAAAAACCTGCCAAAGCCTACTAATATCGTTCATCGCTAAAGGCTCGGTTAGGACTCAAAATAGGATTTGTTCCTTAGCCTTAATTCGTGGGTCTAGAAAATTCCAGCTACGTACCAAAATTGGAGGTGATTAGTTCTACTTTAAACAAAAAAATAAATCACTTTTATAGCTGAGTCATTTTGTATATACAAAATGAGTCGGCTATAAAAGTTAGGCTTCACACAGCACATATGAGCTGTGTTACAATTTATGGAGTAAAATAAAACATATTCTATGTGTCTGTGTGAAAACAACGTCGTCGACACAAAGTATACAACAGACTCACATTTATTGCTACTACGACGGTATTGTGCCGTGTCCAAATACCGTTAACATTCGCGACGGCACAGTGCCCAGCCGCTTTGTAAGTTGAACAGCCACCTGCATTCACAATGTCCACTTCACACTGGTTACTAAGTATACTAGGAAAAGTTCGAAGGTATAAACTAAACGAACCAAGCGAGATTCATGACGTAAATTCTCTCCGAGACTTTCTAGCTGTATAGAGCCTACAGCAATGTCACATTCATATCATGTCTGACCTCTAACCACATTATCCTTCCTACAGTTATCTGTCAGCTGTTTAAAATATAATATGGGAACTGTAAAGAGAGGTATCGCACTGTAGATAAATTAACTTTTAAAAAAGTAAAAACCGACTTAAAAACCTAAAAAGATTAAAATAACCATCATAAAAAAAAACTTAACAGCTTCTGAAGTCGGTTCATTGAAGACACCGACTTCAGAACCTGTTCTGCTGTCTGTCAGTTTTTTTTGTTTTTTTTTTTTATGAAAGTTATTTAATTTTTTTAGGATTTTGAATTGACTTTTTTAAGTAAGTAATTCAATTTATTTTGCCATTTTTAGTTGAATATGCAATTACATAAGCCCAATACGAACGAAAAGATGAATCACCAAAAATCCGCTCTGAAATGCCGGAGATACTTTAATTTATGCATTTATCTCGTACATAAGAATGATCACTAATATATTATATACTAAAACCTTCCTGAAAGTATGTAGATCACGTTAGTGAAAGAACTATCAAAATTGGTTCATGAGTTTTTGAGAAAATCGCAGACATACAAACAAACATACATACATATGGGTCGAACATATAACCTCCTTTTTGAAGTCGGTTAAAAATAAGAGTCTGTTTCTCAATTAGCATTAAATTAATCAAGTTATAATACTGATAGCCACCGGTCAGGAGTGTGGATTTCAGAATGGACTTCTTACGATATCAACATCATTCTCTTGGCCTTATCCCAATAAGTTTGGTATCGACGCAACGTCGTTTTCCTCCACACTTCTTCCGACTTCTTACGATATCTCAAGTCGTTATATCAAACATTGAAGGAAGTCTATTCCAACAGTGGACGTCTTCGGCTGAAATAATGATATTTAATTGTAATATACTAATAAATAGGTACATTTGTAATATTAAATAATGCAAATATTTTAAGAAATGCCGTCAATCAATTTGATGTCACGAAAGCAATGTGGGTAAACCGCGTCATTCAACACAAAACAACAAACCGATTTTCGAAAACGCTCCAATAATGTTAAAGCATTAATAGCAGAACCCTTTAGGATCTTTAATGAAATCCTCATCAACCCCTGTGTATTATTGGTAGTCTTTTAAAACGTGCACACAAATAAACCAAAATAATTGCTTTGCCTTCCACTCATTCCTCTCTTTTCGCTATATTTTATCGACATTACTGTAAGAGCGTGAACACGCATAATTCCTTTAGCACCCCGACCGACGACTGAGTGCCATTTTCATCAATGAAACTGAACGCGATCAGCACATCTAAACTGCGTTCAAGATCTGTCAGTGTCAATATTCCACAACAATAATGACACTGACAGCTCCTGAACGCGATTTAGATGTGCTGATGGCGTCAGTTCTATTTCTGAAATCCGCCCTTAGTTGCTTTTCCGAAGCAAAGTTGACTAAACGATGAACCTGATAGGGTTAGAGGTGAAGTGTCTTAAACTGACCTTAAACACGAGAGAAAGGTCAAAACAAGAAGAAACATAGATGCATTCGTGTAAGTTTTAAGATCTCAGCACTTCGCTATACTTACTACTTCAAACAGATTTTGAAGAACACAATTCCTGTTTTGCCACATAAGTGCTAATCGCCTGAGGAAAGTGTGGCTCGTGCATGTGTGGCCCAATCCTTATGACTGTCATGCGTCTCCAGTGTCCTGTTTTTAAATTACATTCTATAGAATCAATATAGAATATTATTCAAGTGTGTATATATATATGTCGGAGACGGTCATTAGCTGGGACACTAAACGAAGCGCAGCACGAGTTCCGAGAGGTGGCAGCGCAGTCGTCATATATGTTAAGTATTGCATATCTGACATGGATAGACTGTTGATCCTAAAACTGTTATGCTATATTTTAAGATCCAATTGTACACAGTTAATTCTTCTTTCATCGAAGCGTAACGCCAAGATTGACGTTGTCAATTAACGCTTGTCAATGTTCGATAATATAAATACGGCAACAAGTACTTAAGTTCGAACTCTCAACCTCGCAATCACTAGATGCCGAAGTAGTATTTGGCACAGCCGAGTAAGTATTAATGCTCCATTTATTCAAGTTGCAATAACTTGGCAACATACCTGTTACTAGATGTGCCCACAGCAAACTTAATTTACTTCGTCATTGCTTATTGTTTGTATTACGTAAGAAGGAAAAGCCGGCCAAGTGGCGGACAAGAAGGGTTACGTAGTTGGGATGAATTTATCACAAGAACAAACTTAACATTGTAGTGGAAAAACATGTTCTCCCGTACATTCCAACTGCAAATGTACGTTTGTACGCACAATATTGGGAGATTTACCATGTTATTTTAATACCATAGACTTCTTATAAGTTCGCATGTAATCTATAGGTAAAGAACTATTTTGTTTTTTTTCAAAATTTTAGGCTCAGTAGTTTCGGAGATAAGGAAACTACTGAGCCTTAAATGGTAAATTTTCGTCTATTTTCTTAAATAACTTTAAAAATAATTTATTTTAAAATTATAAGAATAATATATTTGAGACACTCACAGTAAGCCCTTTCATTTTTTTCACACGGTACAGTTAGCAAAACTTTTTTTTTTAAATTGACCCCCTTATTCGAAATTTATTTATTTACGTTACACGTCCGTGTTTGGGTCACAGATATTCGTACGTGTACCAAACTTCAAATTAATCGGTCCATTAGATTCAGAGCAAATTGGCTGTGACAGACGGACAGACAGACAGACACACGAGTGATCCTATATGGGATCCGATTTTTTCTTTTGAAGTACGGAACCCTAAAAAACACCTAAGTGGATATTAAAACACACTTGACAGAGAATGATCTCTGGCAAGGTTGTCCTAGGTAACTTATTGACCGAATGATGATGATAACTGACTGACTCATTGTGTTGGTCTAGTGGTCGCCAGTGCTACTGCTGACCATGAGGTCCTGGGTTCGATTCCTACGTCGTTGGGCAAATTGTTATTGGGTTTTCAATGTGGAATTTCTGATTGCCAATCTGGAGTCTGGATTTATGCCCGGTTGATGGCCATAGGCTCGCTCCCTTTTACATGGGACATAACTGGCGTAAGGTGGATGTACTATTAGGTACACCTCTGCCCAACGCTTTGGGAAAATGTATTAACGAGGAAACTTACATCTGATCAATTTGAAAACAAAATCCCGTGCACACGATGTCCACATCTGTTAGCAAGCGTTACTATAGCGGCCGAGCGCTGCAAGCTAGAATAGTCCTTACGGTGTATAGATGTTCATTTCTTCGATATTATGTTGACAGAGAATGTTCTCTGGCTAAGTGTAGTAGGTACCGTTTTGACCGAATGATGATGATAATGAACATAATCATGATTGAAAATGATTCAGCCGGACATAGGCCTCCCCCAAGCATCACCACAACGACCGCTCCAGAGAATAAAAATAAACCGGCCAAGTGCGTGTGCGTGTCGGACTATGCGCAATGAAGGGTTAAGTAGTTCGGATGAATTTATCCCAAATATAAACTTAATACTGTTGTTGAAAAAATGTTTTCCCATACATCGATATATGTCACGGTTAATTCTCAAACTGCAACTTTGTAATCGCAAAACAATATTTTTTTATGCTATAAAACTATAAATTAACGATTTTCAGACATTTCCTTTACTTGTGCTGTGAGACCTTGCTTCATGCATTTCAGGATTCTAGGTCACAAGAAAGTACCCTATTTTTGATTTATTTGCGAATATCAAAATATGTCGCATAAACGCCCGTATTTTTTTTATTGCGTTAACATAGAAGCTTTATCTTTTTAGAGCTCCAAGGGGTCGTAGACTTGCGTATTTGACATTAATGACAACTGGATACCTCCACGCATTCCTGCGAAAAAGGGTCTTGACAGACAGACAGACGGACAACGAAGTGATCCTATAAGGGTTCCGTTTGTTCCTTTTGAGGTACGGAACCCTAAACAAGACGTAAATTCCGACGTGGTTCTTATTTAGGTGGTTCTCAAATATATTTTTTTATTACTTAGGTAAATACACAAAAACGCTGATAGTAATGGATAACAACTTGTATCAACACACTTTTTAGGGAAAAGTAACATTTCCTTTTAACTGCTTCTGCCTAGTAATATGTAGAATGTTATCACAAAACTCGTTATATTCTTACGCTTGTTTGCTTCGTAACTTTAGGTTAAGGTAAATCAGGTTCCGGTTAGGTAGTTAGCATAAATGGTGTCTAAGAAATATTACCTTGGGTACTTATGTGATCGTGAATTTCATTGTAGGTAGTCCTGCAATTCACCAAGAACGATGTTTCATTTTAGAACAAACTAATCTTAATTTATAATGTCTGCAACCTTTGGGGTGCGTCTCATAACGTATAAACTCATTTGGTCTAATTTAACTTTATTATCGTTCATAAGATATAATCAACGTGAGATATACCAACTGTTGATATAATTTCTTTACATATAGCATTTATTTATTCTAAAACTTAATTAGTATAACGTTGTTTGATATAACGTAATCGAAAATCATTTGGTCTAACGTTTAATATGTATATTATTTATTTAATCGAAAATCATTAGGTCGAACGTTTAATACATATAACAAACGTCATTATGTTTAACACCCCGACTCAGAGTACCCCGACTCGGATAGGTTAGGTTAGAAGGATAGGTTAGGTGCTTGGGAATTCGACCTATTTCTTGGAAGGGATTATTAAAGAGAGGTAATTTCCAATTAATAAAGACCTACCAAATTTTTGTTTTTCTAAATCTTTTTCAAGTAAAACACGTCTTCATTTTAAAAAATATAAAATAAAGAAGGTTTTCTTTCCACCCAAGACTTTTATTTCTGAAATTATGGGAATTTAGAGCATGTATTTTTTTTACAAATTATCACTCATTTATCATCAGTCAGAAAAATAACAAATACGTGCCTAGAGAGAAGTAGTTATTTTTTAATTATTTGGGTTTGGTGACCAGTCTGAAAATTTGAACAATAATCTAAAAACCTCTATAACCCGGGAACCTTTAATTTTCTACCCCTAGTTGGCTTAATTTGTTGGAAATAACCTCTAGTATAACCCCTTTCAAGGAATAGGTAAAATTTCCAAGAACCCTGTATTTATACAAGGTGAAAATATCTATATTTTGAAACAAAAATCACACAAATCTGTTTAGTGGTTCTCGAATTATAAGCACTCTGACGGACGAATGGAGATGTGTTTTCTATTAGGTATGTAAAATTATGCGCTTCAAGTAATATGAAATTGTAAAATTTCAAAGACTAATATTTATTATTAGTACAAATTAAAGGCATTGTTTGCAGTTTAGTAGCAAACAAAGTTTTTAGTGCCAGCAATGTTATTATCACGTTATTCACAATTATTCAAAGTAATTTAAATAGACATTCAATTAATGTAATATTCTTTGTAGAAATAATAAAATTGAATTTTCCTAATCACTTGCAATGGATGTTTGAATAAATATTATAATTGCAGAATTATTTTCATTTCAAAGATGCTTTAAATTTAAAACAATTGGGGAAGCATCCATTAGTAAGCAAGAATAAAAGCAAAGAAGTGGTGAAGGGTGGGCGTTTTGAGGGACTGTCTTATGTAATTTTGACGTTCAAAAAGTGCTGATTCTGAGCCTAGTTTGAATAAATGACTTTTGATTTTGAATTTGAATAAAACCGACCGAAAAACCTAAAACGAATAAAATGACTTTCATAAAAAACTTAACAGCTTCTGAAGTCGGTGTCAAGCTAAGGTGCATTGACATTGAAGAATTGAAGACACTGACTTCAGAAGCTGTTAAGTTTTTTATAAAAGTTATTTTGTTCGTTTTAGGTTTTTGAAGTCGGTTTTTACTTTTTTAAAGTAAAAACCAACTTCAAAAACGACATCTTCTTCTATTTTTTTCCATTTTTAGTTGATTATACAACTACATAAGCCCAAGACAAACGAATAAAAGAATCATCAAAATTGGTTCATTAGTTTTTGAGAAAATCGCGGACATACAAACTTTCATACATACATACATACGTACGGGTACGGGGAACCTCCTTTTTTGAAGTCAGTTAAAAAAGACAATTATTGGATCAAACAACATCGCTTTAACATAAAATAAGTACCGAATAGAAACAAAATCTGAGATTACTTCGTCACTCATAAGCTGAGACATTATAAGGGTTCGGAACCTCAAAAGGAAAAAAAACGGAACCCTTATAGGATCACTCGTGTGTCTGGCTGTCTGTCTGTCCGTCTGTCACAGCCAATTTGCTCCGAATATAATGGACCGATTACGTTGAAATTTGGTATACATATGAATTTATGTGACCCAAACACGGACGTGTAACATAAATAAAGGAATTTTTAATATGGAGGTCCCTTTTGGAGACCATTTTTATTTAACTGTTTATGTACACACAAATAAACAAACAGGATAAAGGAACAGAAAATTACGTACAAAGATGCTTATTTCTAAAGAAATTTATTACATACATTAAGAAAATTAAAAAAAAAGTTTCGTGATATGTCAAATGAAAGGGCTTACTGTGAGATTTGTTTTTATAATTCAGAAATATATTGTTTTTTAAGTTATTAAAATTTTAGGCTCACTAGTTTCGGAGATAAGGCAGGCCTTTTCTCTGAAACTAGTGAGCCTAAAATTTTGAAAAAAAAATACATAAAATAGTTCTATACCTATAGATTACAGGAAAACCTCTAAATCTATGGTCTTAAAATAACATGGTAAATCTCCCAATATTATGCGTACAATCTTACATTAATTTGTAGTTGGATTGTATGGGCGGACATGTTTTTCAAATACAATGTATTCATACAATACAGTTTATTCTTAGGATAAATTAATCCCAACTACGGAACCCTTCATTGTGCGTAGTCCGACACGCACTTGTCCGGTTTTTCTTTTCTTCATGTCTAGTATTACCGGAACAGTACTAAAATCTTATACAAAAAAAAAAATCTAAATATAAATATCCAATCCAGAATGACGTCATTATGGATTGAAGGCTGCTAAACCTCAGGCGAACGAAACGTAATCCTGTTACAAACATCAAGTGCCGGTAGCCAAGTCGTGTACGTAAACACTGGTGTCAGTAGGTACACTTAGTACGAGTAAGTGTCACTTTGATCGTAAGCCAAGCCAGTAGTCGTATACTATAATACAATATCGAATAAGTGCTGGTGCACTGGTACATCAACGGGTTTTAATGCTGAGAGCGTAGTCATGAGGTATAAAAATGGAGAGCTAATCCTACGCATGTTTTTTTTTTCAACTATGATAATGAGCGTAAGAAACTAAGAACTCCGATAACATCGGTTAAAAGAAAGTGAAAAGAAAAATAAAGTTCATCTAAAGAGGCAAAATTGAGAATAAAATGTCGCGGTCACTCCCGACTTGTATACCGACCACCCCATACATTAGCTCTCCAGTTTTTCACACTCCGTGTACGTAGCGCATTGCATTATTGCCTCGCCTCCCCAGAATTCGTTACACACTTCTCCCAAAGGACCCCCACTTGTACAAATCTCGCCACATTCCGTCGACGTGAGAATTCCTTTACCGACTCGAATCTTTTTGGCACAGAGACGTTTTTATGCTCAATCGGTGAGAAAGTATTCGTAGGGAAGCGTAAAGATGTTGTACTTATAAACAGCTGTAAAATTGTATACCTACGAACGATCGCGCACTCGACAGTAATCTACATTATAATAATAATATGTGCTTTCACATTTGTGCAAACACTGAGCTTTTATAGCAAATGTTCATTTATGTGAACATATAAAAATATTGATATGTGAACACAAAACCAACCAAGTAATAAAAAACGAGTCGTAACAAATGTTCAATGTTGACTTTCCCGCAAAAATCTTTAAAGATCTGTGATGTTTTATAAATCTTTCATTAATAATACCGTAACAGTACCGTAAAATACCGTACAGTGAAGGGACGGAAGATGTCAAAATACACTTTATTTAATCCTTTGCCACTTACCTATCGTCTGTTTGTAGCAATAAATCATCGGCCGAAAATAATTCGGACTCGATCGGATGGAAGTGGCTGCCGTTTTGTTTATACATGAAATTGAGTTTTTCGCTAAATAAAATTTGTCCGTGTATTAATTAACTTAGGTACTCGAGCAAACACCGATCTCGTCAGCTACTCAAGCGGTTTTTTTAAACACCGTCTGTGTAGGCACGTAAATAAATTTTGGAATAAGGGGGTCAAGAACTTGAAAAGAATACTATATAAGAATAGAAAAAAACCTTAAACGGCGCAAATATAGCAACCTCATTGAGAGCTATATGTTTGAGTCGTTTGGGGTTGAAACTCTAGGGCCTTGGGGTCCGAGTGCTCATCGAGTATTTCCGGACAGCGCCAAGCGGTTGGTCGACTCTTCATGGGACCAGAGGGCTGGCTTATTTTTAGCCCAATGCATCAGCATTGCCATCCAACCTGACAATCCTGGAAGCCTTTTGGGCACTTTTTCCATTGACAGCGATGCGGACGAATTTTTTGATGCCTTATGAGCTCTTCACCTTCTTATTTTTATGATTTTTTTATATACTTGTTATACATATAGTCTAGTTACCATATAAGAATTGTAGGATATTATTTACCCCAAACATAATACATTATTAAGGCAAATAAAGTTAACAATTTACCTTATAATATAAATATAACTTTATTAATTTAGCTCCAACCTTCACATAAACAGCCTTAGTTATATCGGTAAAAAGTGAACAGAACAATGCGAATGGTCGATAAACCGCAGTGCTGATAACCTCAGGCAGGATATCATTGGCTACAATGTGACGTAATTCGCCGTCGTCGATTGAACTCCAAACAAGTGAATCTCTGCTTTACCCAACCTTCTGCGACGCGCCTTCGAACAAAAGTGATATTTTGTAAGAGGGCAATCATTCAACCGTTTTATTCTCAGTTTGACTGTCTCTTTTACGATTTCTCTTCCACGCTTCCGTCAATAATGATATTTTTTGGAATCACATACATATTTTTATTGAATGGTTACAAAGATGAAATCAACGCTGAATGTATTATTGGTGAAAGCGTATTTAAGAATGTTTGTAGCTTTGATAGCTTGTATTTGTTATCAGGTTGGCTAATAAGTAATGAGCGTTTTAGTTTATAATTTCTAGAATTTTCGGAAAGGTTCGAGAACGTTCTGTAGCAGAGGGTATATAAAGAGCGAGTCGCGCTTATGCGCGTTATTGATAGTTTGGCTGTTAGTGCGTTAAAGTTCACAAAGAAATGAGTGATATTAAAACCCACGTACGACATTGTTTATTATATGAGTTTCAATCTGGGCATTCTGCTGCAGAAGCTACACGTAATATATGTCAAAGGATAGCTCAGGATGCAGTCTCCGAAGCAACAGCAAAGCGCTGGTTCCAACGGTTCCGCAATAACGATTTTTCCTTAACCGATCAACCAAGGTCTGGGCGCCCCGTGGAAATAGATATTGATAAATTAAAACTATTAATCGAAGAAGATCCTCGAAGAACTACACGCGATTTGGCTGTTCAGCTCGAGTGCTCTCATGGCACCATAGAAAATCATTTACATGGTTTGGGAAAGACTTACAAATATAGTGTTTGGGTTCCCCATCAATTAAGTAAAGATCAGCTGACCTACCGAGCTGAGATTTGTGTACAACTTTTATCTTTCCGCCGCACATTTAATTGGTTATATCATCTTGTCACTGGAGATGAAAAGTGGGTTCTCTATGTTAATCACACACGCAAGCGCCAGTGGCTGGGATGTAAAGAACAGGGAAAACCAACGTCAAAAGGTGATCTTCATCCTCGCAAGCTAATGCTTTCTGTCTGATGGGATATACATGGAGTAATAAGCTGGGAATTCCTTCCTACTAATACTACGATTACAGCAACAGTATATTGTGATCAACTCGAAAAATTGAAGCTTGACATTCATCGCAAACGTCCACAACACGACAAAATATTTTTCCTGCACGACAATGCCCGGCCGCATATTGCTAAGAGTACCAGGCTAAAACTATTGGAGCTTAATTGGGAAATAATACCCCACCCTCCATATTCGCCGGACTTAGCAGCAACTGATTTCAGCTTGTTCCGATCACTTAGTAATAATTTACGGGAAAAAAGCTTTGACGATGAACCACACTTGAAACAATACATAGATGACTTCTTCAATTCAAAACCAACGAAGTTCTATGCGGACGCCATTCACTCTTTGCCAGATCGATGGCGAATGGTAGTAGAAAACGACGGTGAATATATTATTAATGATTAAAAATTATTCATTTAATAAATAAATACAAATAAAATAGTAGTATATCGCTCATTACTTATTAGCCAACCCAATACTTACAAAACATATGATGGCCTACAAGGCGAGGCTTGTTTACCTGTCGGCTACCATGGGACTACTTATTTCAAGAGGGGCGACTGTGATCACTGTGAATCCTTCTGGAAAACATGGTGATTTTAGCAAAATCCCCACTTAAGGTTAATATATATAAGAGAAATATATAGACCAGTCGATGTATATGCGCTGATATGGATATAATGATGTGACGACAGACCATACTAGATTATAGACTCAAAAATCCGAGCAGATTAATGACATATTTATCACTAAATCATACCATAGCGCGAGGCTTTGAAGAGCAGTCTCTAACACGACTAGTAAAAATAATCAAAACTATTATGAGAGAACAATATTTTATCAGCCAATACGCATGGCCAGTGTTATACTGGACTAAACTGAAATAAAATAGTAAATATTTAGCTCAAAGCTGAATAATTCTATGTAAACCGTCTAAGGCACTGATGTAGCGATACATGGGTAAATTAATATATCTGCGGCGAGCATTGGAGCGGTCAGCCTGTCCACCGTTGGTTTAGAAATGATTCTGTAACTCGACAACATAACGCTGTTTCGTTGGACCACTCGGTAGGTAAATCTTTTTTGAGGTAACACACTTACTCAAACTGCTTGCCTTAACCTAACAGCGCTTTACCAATACCAATAGGTATACAAACGATACGGTAGATTACATTATATTATATTATATTATATTATATTATATTATATTATATTATATTATATTATATTATATTATATTATATTATATTATATTATATTATATTATATTATGTTATATTATATTACATTATAAACGGTGAAGGACGCCATCGTGAAGAAACCGGTATGTCCTACAATCAAAAATTTCGAAGACATGTGACATCCATCAATCCGCACTGGGCCTGCGTGGTGGATTACGGCCTCCCTCTCGCAGAGGGAAGGCCTGTGTGCCAGCAGTGGGAAGATTATAGTCTGATTATGCTTGTAAGATATTGGGAAAGTCTAAATTATTCAAGGAAATCACATAATATCTAGTTTTCACTTGTTTTTAGACATAATCTCAATTAGCCTGCCGGCCGTACTAAATCCGAAATGAGGAGCAAACTCCTTCAAACATAATAGGGGACTTAAGAACAGCAAAGTTATTCCAACTGTTAAAATATTTGAGAGCAGAATGCTTCATAACAAAAGGTTATGAACCCAGTACATAATAAAGTTTCTACAGCAGAATTTGAACTAACCAGACGACCTACTATCGGTGAATACATTTAATTTGACAATGTCGGCCTAGTAAGTAATACCAGCCGCACGGGTCGATCGACCAGGTTATGCTACACTTTCCGCGGTTGGTCCGTGGATGGGTGACCATCTTTGCCCAAGACCCCTCCGTGCCTCGGAAAGCAGGTTGGACCCGGCTGTCATACGTGGATCTTTGACAGTCGTTACAGGTCCACCAGTATCGTATTACCCAATAACTGAGTTGTGGAGGTCAGATAGGCAGTCGCTCCATGTAAAATACTGGTATTCAGCTGCATCCGGTTAGACAGGAAGCCAACCCCAACATAGTTGGGAAAAGGCTAGGCAGACGAATGTCGGCCTAGTGTTATTAGACGTGCTATTTTAACACAAGAAACAAATTAAATAAATAATGTTACCTACATTTTTTACTTTTAATAGAACATAACATCACGCCTGTATCAACTGAAAGGTTTGCCACAGAACACCCACTTTTCGCCAGTTATCTTAAAGTCGCTATTGCAAAAACCGAGCACAAATCCAGACTCCGGGCTGCTATTGAGTAGTTCCAGATGGAAAACCCAATAATACTTTACCCGACCCGGGAATCGAACCCAGAACACTGTAATAATATACGTATAATACATTTATAATCTGCACCCTAATTGCGTAACACACTATCCATCAGAATCGGTTTCATTTTGACAGTTCAACAACATTCATTGCCTTATTTACGATGTTGAGCAGACAAAATTTTGGAACATATGAAGCAATGGATTAGCAATTTGCATCAAAATTATTCAGATTCCGATCGATAGTGTATTACGCAATTAAAGTGCTGGTTGAAATGCACAGTATTCCACACAACATACGTGTGTGGTGCGAATATTCTACACTCATACAAGACAAAACACACCGACTACTGTGACGGGTGAGAACACTTTCTTCCGTAATAATAAGGGAAAAGATTTCATATTGCTTGTGAATGTATCAATTCATTGCTGAACAACATTTCTGCACACGGAATATCAATAAAACGAGCTCAGAGTGAAAGGCAAAATTGAGTCAGTTGAAAAATGTAGCTAACTAAACCTAGTCGAATTATGTAATTGATATCAAGTTTATGTAGTTTTAAGTACCTACTTTTCATACAGGTAGGTACGCACCTGACAATATTCACACGTGAAATAGGATAACTTCAATAAAATTCACTTCAATGTATCATTTTCTATACAAAACATTAATAAAAACAAAACAAAAATTCTATTTCACAATGAAAAATATTTACTACGAGTATATCTGCTGGCAGAAACAATTTCCAAAGTGTTGTTATTTTTATAATTCCTGGGAAGAAATACCTCTCGATTTTTGGAAACGCAGTTCATGCGACACTAAAAATAAAGAATATGGTTTTTTTTTTGTTGTAAAAACAGCGAAAAATAAGTCATAAGAAATCCATGTTCGGAAACTGCTCGAGCGCAAAACAAAACACGGCAAGCCTAACAGCCTTTCAAATCACTTATCAAATTGATTCGCGCAAACTTTGACGGTACTCATAAGTACCTACACACTTACTTAATTTAGTTATTTTTGATTAAGAAAGTGGGCAATTGGGCATTCAAGATCTCTCAATTTGTTATTTAGAGGCCAATTCTTGGAATAAACCTCGTCTCTGTATTAATAAATCGCTCTCATTTAAATTGATCATCGGTCTTAAATTGTTCTTTTTTAACAGAAATTCTGAAAATAAAAATAGAAAATCAGAGGATATTCTTTTACTATGGACAGCTACGCGGCGTAGGCATTACGTAGCAACTTGGCTACTATTCTAATCTAAAACGCCAAATGCCAAAACCTACGTATTTTTCTTCGAATCTGTAAACAGGTTATGATTAGTAGGCACAGAATAAAACAGAATAAATGAAAAGTGCAAACCTTCTTAATGATTTCGAATATAATTTAGAAATAAAATTCTCAAACAATATGGGACGATCCCCAAAACGCTGGTAACTTAATAGCTTAATATCTTGGTTCAATTTTCTGTTAGCGTACATTAGACTTACATAAGATTTTACGGCGTTCTACTAAAAACTGTCATAAAAACTTCTATTGTCAATGTGCTATAAAATAACAGTAAAGTTCGACTACTTTCTTTTATCCTTAATAGTCTTTCACAACAATGAAAACATGAAGCTTGCCGCGACCGGACATTATGTTTGTATCTAAATTTAAATCTTGAATATCAGGTTTTCCGTTGAAATCCCTCTTTAACCGACTTAAAAAAGGGGGTTATCAATACGACATGATTTATGTAATATTATTGGAACTGCAATATATTCACATAAGATAATCTATTAGGGCTTCTAAACAAATATACAACATTTTTTATAGCTGTATATATGTATGTTTATCCACACATTTCCCCGAAACAGTTAATCGCACTTGACCATTTTTTACTGGCTTACATTTACTTCAATCCGACCGCCTTTTTGGGCTTCGCCTCTAGGTCTTTTGCCCTCAATTTTTTTTTTTTTTTTGTACAACTATAATTATTATCTCTATTTTATGTTTATCCTGTTATATGTGCATGCTGTGGTCTCCTGTAATTGAAGGAGCACACGTAAAAGCTCCTTTTGTATTTTTGTTATTTAAATTGTATGTGTTTATACTTTGTTGATCCCAAATAAATAAATAAAAGAAAAGTAGTGCAAAGGTAAGCAAGATTAATGAACGAATAGTGATTACGTCATGCACACTTTAATTACACCATGAGTGTGTTAAATTATAACAACATTTTAATTAAAGTGCAGACCGGGTCGTTCAATAAAAGATATTCTTTGTATTTAGAGAATAAATATTCCTAGAATGGATTTACGATATTTTACATGTTGATATAACTGCCGCTCACCAAGCTAACTCCCAATTATTTTCTAATATTCTAAATACGATACGTCTTTGTCTCATAACAATAAGTTAATAATAATAATAATACTTTGTGCATGAACATGTCTGTTTGTCCTGAGTCTGGGTGTAATTATCTATATAAGTATGTATTTACAAAGAAAAAAATGTGTATGTAGTTTATCAGTTATCTGGTTTCCATAGTACAAGCTCTGCTTAGTTTGGGATCAGATGACCGTGTGTGAACAATGTCCTAGGATATTATTATTATTATTATAACAATATGTTATAAGATAATGATCTTATAACAAACTCGTGGAGGTTGCATGGAAACACCAAGTAGGCTATTATAATATCTAAAGTACTTACATTCAATGAATCTGCCTAGCCACTACTACTACTACTACTAGACTATGTTGGGGTCAGCTTCTAGTCTAACCGGATGCAACAGAATACCAGTATTTTACATACAGTGGACTGCCTGTCTGACCTCCACAACCCAGTAACTGTATAACCCTTGGTAAGACTGTCTGTCAGACTTTCGGGATTCTTAAGACCCGTAACGACTGTCAAAGATCCACGAATAATATCTGGGACCAACGGCTTAACGTGTTTTCCAAGGCAAGGAGGAGTCTCGGTATGTAAAGATGGTCCACCAACCCCGACTAGCGTAGCTTAACCTGGATCTGCCGTGCGGTTGTTATAATAATAATACTTATTAACTGCAAATGTGCAAGCTACAGGATATAGAATTCGTTACAGGCCCCAAGAGGCGGCTCCAACGAATCAAGAGTCATTTCGCGTTGTGAAGCCATTGAAGTTTGCTTTCAGCAACCGTTCGCAAACGTTGACAAATAAAAGCATGTTCAAAAACTGCTCTAGGGCAAAACAAAACACGGCCTATCAAATCAAACTTTGACGGTAAGTACACACTTAACAGTTATTTTTGATTAAGAAAGAGGGCCAATTCTTGGAATAAACCTTGTCTCTGTATTCACAAATCAGTCTCTCATTTAAACTGATCATCATCTTCATCATTCTCCTGCTCATATCCCAATGTATTTGGAGTCAGTGAAACATGTTCCTTATTTCCATAATTATCTATTAGTCGTCATCTCGGTAGTCACTCCCTTTCTGGCCATATCATCTTTCACACAGTCCATCCATCGTTTCTTTGGTTTCCTCACGACATTTTCCTCATTCCTCCGTATCACATGCCCACCATGACAACCGATTCCCGCTGTCACTTTCAAACTTACTCTGTACTCATTTCGTATTCTATTCATTCGTGTAACACCACACATCCCTCTTAGCATTCTCATCTCAGCTGCATGCCATTGTCTTTCATTCATCCCTTTTGTGGCCCTACATTCTGATCCATACAAGACAGCAGGTCTAATCATTGTTTTATATATACATCTTCCCCTTAAGTTTAAAGGGAATGCGGGAGTCGCCGATTGTTCCCGTAACGTAATTCTGTACTTAACCGATCGATCTAATTGATCATCGGTCTTAAATTGTTCACTTGGTGATTTTAATAGAAATGCTCAAAATAAAATCAGTCTTTTACTATGGAAAGTTACGCGGCGTAGCCATTACGTAGCACCTTGGCTACGCCGTAGCTACGAAACAAGCACGTAGAGGCCCTTCGTCATAGAATTTAATTATTGCAACGGCAGTGATGCGTATCAGTACACACTGAAGACACTTATTTATTTATTTTCCAACAGGCATTTAAACCGAATGAATAGCCAGGTGCCGTTTTATGAACTAGTATTAACGCCATCATGATTCCATTGAGAAAAAGGGATGGTGCTATAGGTCATGTATAGCTCCGTCTCTCTCTAGCACTGGAAAAATGATGACGTTAATAGTTCATAATAGTTCATTCCCTGTAGTACTTTCTAAAACACCAAATGTCAAAACCTACGTATTTTTCTTAGAATCAGTAATCAAAATATGATTAATGGGTACGGAATATAACTTTCTAATTTAAACGAAAAGTGCAAACCTTCTTAATGATTTCGAATATAATTCAGAAATAAAATTCTCAAACAATATGGGACGATCTCCCAAACGCTGGTAACTTAATAGCTTAATATCTTGGTTCAATTTTCTGTTAGCGTACATTAGACTTACATAAGATTTTACGGCGTTCTACTAAAAACTGTCATAAAAACTTCTATTGTCAATGTGCTATAAAATAACAGTAAAGTTCGACTACTTTCTTTTATCCTTAATAGTCTTTCACAACAATGAAAACATGAAGCTTGCCGCGACCGGACATTATGTTTGTATCTAAATTTAAATCTTTAATATCAGGTTTTCCGTTGAACTCCCTTTTTCCACACGATTTTCATGCTTTTATGGACTTGATTAAGTTGTTTACTTAATTTATATCATTGCATTGAAACTGAAAGATAAGTTCCAAAACTTCTATGATATAAGCTTAAAAAGCTAACTAGCTAGCTTAGCTTTATAAGCTTCATTTTTTTGGTTGCCTCTTTGTCTTAGCAAGTTTTACTGCTGAGCGTGAGGTCCTGGGTTCGATTCCCGGGTAGGGAAAAGGGTTATTGGGTACTCAGTAGCAGTCCGGAGTCTGGATTTGTGTCTGGTTGATGGCAATAGGCTCACCTCCTATTACATGGAACTTATACATAACTGCCGAAATGTGGTTGTACTATAGGAAAGGCTCTGCCTAACCCCTCGAGAAAACAAGGCGTGATGTTATGTTATGTAAGATTTTCTTTTAATTACTTGTATCTTCATTAATGTTTATTTATAACTAGCTGACCCGACAGACGTTGTCCTGTCCAAATTTGATGTATGAGAAAATAAATTTTCTTCATACTTTTTTTTTCGTGTATTTTTTCGATGTTTTAATAGTTTTTCTGCTATTCGGGATGGAGACAAATACAACAAATCAAAAACCATGAAAATCGGTCCAGCCGTTCTCGAGTTATAAGTATTCGAACAAACCCGACTTTGTTTTATATACATGCTCCTTTACCTATGAAATTGTCGATTTTGATACCGGCTAGTGTGAAGATCGATATCTTTCATTCTGTTTAGAATTCCAAATTCTTATTTTATAATATAGCATGACATTTAAAAAAATAACTGTTGCTCATTTGTTTTCCGCCGTTCGATTTTTCATTGATATCGATGATGTTAGAAGTTTCTGTAACCAGGGAAATACCGAAATTGAGCGCAATTTTTGAATACATGTTCACGCAATATGGACGACGTGTATGAACAAGGTACCGCAAGTGAACGCACGGTGCGTTTTTGTTTAATCGCTTCCGTTCTGGAAATTTTGATCTCAAAAATGAGCCCCAGGGAAAATTTTGAATCCAACGAAGCGGTGAAAAACGCCTTTAAAGAATTTATCGATTCCCGTTCCCAAGATATCTATAGCAGAGGCATCAACGAACATTCATTAAAATGGCAAAAGTGCATCGACAATATTTCTTTTAAAAAATTTTTAATTTTTTCCATGTAAATCAGCAATTTCTTATGTAAAGACGTAATATATTATTTATGTGCCATTATCTGATAAGGAAGTACCCACGAGTTATAGTTTTATGATAGCTTTAAAATTCTCATTAACCATAACGAAGTTGATGAAGTCATCACTCATAGGCAACGGCTGACGATAACGAAATGGTTTCGAGCTTGTAAGCAAATTTTATTAAAATTCCGTAGTAAGTAATCATACTAGCTGAATGGATAAGGAAAGGGAGAAAAGAACGCACGTGGATAATTGATCACGTCTTAATGGTAGACGGTGAGAAGGTTCCGACACGCACTACACCCGCGCCGCCGCCGCCCCGCTACCGCCCCGCAGTCGCCCCGTAACCGCCCCGCAGCCACGGCGCTACACGTTCCGCACGGCTCACCAGATTAAACTGATATGTTATTATTTTTCCGACATATTTCACTTAGTCCGCTATAATAAGTAAACCGAAATATATTTTTTGTGTTTAAATAGGTACACAATTGTTAATTTTATTTGTTGTTATAGTAGGAAATATCGTAAACCCTACATTATATATTCGAATTAAAATATGCGATAACCTAAATGCCACAATGCATTTTCACTAAATTAAATCCTAATAGGATTCGAACAAATAGTCAATGATGGGGGCCAGCTAAAGGTTCGGACAGTCAGCCTATTGCACGTGATTCGGCGGAAACCGTACTGTAATTAATTACTGGGACGACTAGTAAGGGGTCGAGCACACCTACCGAGCAACTATGCCCAGAAAACATGAAACTAAACTATTCTGAACAAGCCTAAATTCCTTTTGACACAGAAGCTCAGATTACGTAAGCTCAATTTACTAAACATTAGTAATTAATCAGAGCTGTCAAGTTAGAATATATTTTAGGCATGAGCATAACATGAAGTCCGTATGTAAACAGAATGACTACACAGGGATACATTTTTTATCGAATTCACGGGAGTTCGTGAACTCTTGTGTCGGTAAAATTCAAGAATTGATTTTATTTCGAAATTGGTTAATAGGTCTACGAAGTAATTAAATTATTATCTATCCAGGCGAATAGGTACTACAAACAATAATAATTTACAGCATATTCAGTAGGTACCAAGTAATTAAAAATCTTGCAAAAGTATTTGTTTTTTCTGGACAGAAATCTGATAATAGCAAAATCAGCCCTGAATAATAAAATTTATGGAACGAAGTTCTATAATGCCGCGGTCCCACGACAGCGGCGCTTTCTCACAGGCCAGACCGCGCCAGGCCAGGCCGACAAGCCGTGGGAACAGTCGGCCTGCGGTGGCCTGTCGTCGCCCGTCCTATCTAATGTATGGAATGAACTGGGGAAATGCTCGGCACAAGCCGCGACAGGCCTCGACAGGCACAGACCACTACAGGCCTCGACGGGTATTACGCTGCTTGTGGTGTGCGAAACTGGCAGAAATTATGACGTAATGAAAAAAGCGTTATGCCGTGAAACATGAGACCATACTAGACGGCTCTGAATTAACATAATATACAGCGAAAGGAACTTCGTCCCAACCGGTTATCCCACGATACCGCCCGACGAAAAGCGATGGCTCTCATAGTCTCATTCACAATCAATTAATGGCACATTGTGTTTTGAAAGCGTTTTGTTTTGTAGAGCGACGTCTCCACTCACTCATAACCAGTCTGTGTAACATTGTCTTTAGAAAGCTCGATATGCGATTACAGATCACGTACCGTACCTAAATTATAATGCAGCTCATAGTAAAATCGGATAGCACAGTGTATAGGCAGTCTTAAGTCCCAGTGACCACAGCTCGACAGCTCACGATAATGCTTCGACAAACTTACTGATTAAATTTCCGCACTAACCGATTTTAACTATAACTACCCAAACACATCAAACCCTTACAACTAATTTCGTAAATAAACTCAACTAAATACGGATAGTACAACAAATTCATGTTATGTATATATATTGTACTGTAGGTGTATTGCTCTCGACCCAAAACTATTACGAGCTGTCAAAGCCACTATATACGTGTCTCTTTGATCAAACCTGTTGATGACATTCTAAGCAATAATCAAGTAATCGAGCATAGGGTCATTCTTTAAATTGCTTTATAGGTTAACTAGCGACCCACCCCTCTTTCCACGAGTGCAATATACTTATGTGGTAACATGTCAAAACCTCGAGATATCTAAGTTTAATAGTAAGATAATCAGCCGTCCAAACATTTGGGTCGAGTAGGTATTAAAGTTTTGTGAGTTCAAAGTTTGATGAGCTCGTGGTTAAGTAATAAAAACCGCACTGGTCGAGCCATCAGGTTAAGCTACGCTTGCCGAGGTCTGTCCGTGGATGGGTGACCATATTTACATACCGAGACTCCTCCGTGCCTCGGAAAGCACGTTAAGCTGTTGGTCCCGGCAGTCATTCGTGGGTCTTTGACAGTCGTTACGGGTCGTCAGATGCCCGAAAGTCTGACAACCAGTCTTACCAAGGGTTATCGTATTACCCAGTAACTGGGTTGTGGAGATCAGATAGGCAATCGCTCCATGTAAAATACTGGTATTCAGCTGTATCCGGTTAGACTGGAAGCTGACCCCAACATAGTAGGGAAAAAGCTAAGCAGATTGAAGTATTAAAGTTTTGTATGGGACAGTTAATATTTTTTACGTGATTACGATGTTGGTCTCATGGAGAAAGTTGTTCAGTTTGATGCTCTGTACCACACCTTTCCGGTACACCCCGTAAGTATAGTGTTTGTCTCATAATCTCTACAGTACTTATATTATGCAACAATAATACTTATTAACTACAAGTCGCAAGTTACAGGATATAGAATTCTGTAACGAATTCTATATCCCGTAGCGTTACAGGCCCCAAGAGGCGGCTCCAACGAATCAAGATTCATTTCGCGTTGTGAAGCCATTGAAGTTTGCTTTCAGCAACTGTTCGCAAACGTTGACAAATATTGTACATCTGTCAAACGGCAAAAATATACGGCCAACAATGCAGGTTTGCTGGAGACAGAAACTGTAACCGCGAATTGAACCGTGATTTCAATAAATATAAGGTTCGAACTTAAATGATTTATTTGCCATAACAGAAGTTTTATGTTGCTTTCTTGAACTCGATTTAGATTGAGGGATTCAAGGAAGCGAGAGGCTTTTAAAACGTCAACAGAGTCAAATACTGTATAGCTTGATTGCCTTTGTCTGCATTTGCGGAATACAAATCATGTTGCTAATCAATCCTAATCCTAACTAATATTATAAATGCGAAAGTGAGTTTGTTTGTTTGTTTATTATGCTTTCACGTCTTAACTCAACCGATCAGCATGATATTTTGCATACACGTTGTTAGAGATACAGAAAAGGACATAACCTTTCATCCAGAAAAAGTGCTGTTCCCGAGGGATAGAAAAACACGAGCGAAACATACATAAACTCACGCCTTCTATGGGGGTAGGCAGAAACTACAGAACGCCACCTGCAAATCCTTACATACTCCTCGTTTAATTACAATTCAATTACTAATGTTACCTAGAAGTTTTGTTATTACAATATTGTTCATTATAATATTATTATTATATAACTTTTGCCCGCGGTTTCACCCGCGAGGCATTAGGAAGTTATCCCCAGAGACTGTCTAAAATCGTCGTCTGTACCACCATACTCGTATATTCCGTGTTGCGTCTTTGGTTGCTCTTGATATCTATGATAGTTTGATTTAGTGCTTTGATTATACTTTTGTAGGACATCGTACATTCATTCCAAACCAACAGTTTACATTGCTGCAACTTGAGCTAAATTTAATGGTTATTCAAATACCGAATGTGCCGTTCTGCCACCATTTAGCATCATGGCCGCTATTTCAGAGGAGGCTACTGCAACAGCAGCTCCTTTATTTTTCTGGATTAGTTAAAATCTGATTAAAACAAAAGTTTATAAGTACCACCACGGCCATCCAAAAAAAACAAACCACCTTTACCTGTTATGAATTTTTAGTATTACGAAAAATTAAAAAAAATCAGGTTTTTATGAGTAAAAATGTCTAAATTAAAATAATATTATTTTAAGTAATAAGTAATCATAATAAATACCTAGCGACGCACCGTGTAGCTCACACCTTAGAGGTTCCTTAAATCTCATCCTCATAAAACTAACTAATATTCTTATTCCTTCTCTATCCATGCTGTGAGACTGTGGAACTCACTTCCACCTAGCATTCGCGATTTAAAAACTGTGTTTCTTTTCAAATATCGAGTAAAAGAGCGTTATTGCATGATAAATTTTTCACATTATCATAATTTGCCGTTTATCATTTCGTCAGATAGCAGTGAGATTTATTGATAACAAATTAACATTAGACTATTTCATGCAAGTCACACTGTACAGCCTGCAGTGCATTCTGATTCAAGCAGAAAGGATTAAAATGTATTAGTATCCTGTGTTGATCGTTAATCCTCGGATTACAAAGCACTAGGTATACGAGTATGCATGCTGTGGCAAGATAATCTTCCCAACAAGCTCCTTTGCTCCTCCTATACTAATTGATTACGCTAGGAAAGCAAGGATAGATATATTTTTAATAAATAGATTGAGGCTTTTTCCCAGAAGTTGGATGTTACAAAGTAGAAAAAAATTATGTGTGATTTTTTTATTTGCAACCAAGATCTTTACGTTGCATTTCCTAACAATGCGTTAATTAGAATATAATAATTTTATTCATAAGTTCACATAGAAGTTATAACATTACAAAGTTACATATTAATATCAAGCTATGTCTAAAATAAATCTAGTGTATATAACTAATTAACGACATAAGAAACAAATCAATGAACCCCACCATATTTTGAATTTCACACATATCTAACTTTCATGTTTACCACTGACATGAAGGGTCGCGGTCGGATGTCCTTGTGGAAAACGCAATATATAAATTAAAGCCATTGTTTGCACAACATTGAATGAGATTGTCTGTTATTTATTAACGACGACTGGTTGAAATTCAAGTTTTAAATAGATCACAGTTTTTTTTCCTATTTTGATACTCGTAATTAGTACTTATCAGAGTGATTATTTGAGCAGATTATAAGTTTAGTGCTAAATTGGTCTAATACTATTCTGAATTAATTAATTGACAGTTACTTTTTTTATCAATCCGCATTATCCCACTGCTGGGCAAAGGTCTCCCCCACAGCTTCCCACTCTTCCCTGTTTGTTGCATTCTCTGGCCAATCTCCCATAACATAAACGCATGAAAGTCATCACGCCAGCGTTTCCACGGCCTCCCTCGGCGACAACACCCGTCTTCTGGGTCCCACTGCGTGACGACTCTAGCCCATCTGACCCGATGCACTCTACATACATGGCCCGCCAAATCCCACTTCAGTCATTCCAGTCTTAATGTCACATCAAAAACTTACACAGAACCAAAATACAAGGTGGCAGAGACATCGACACAAATTCTGACCATGGATTCAGTACATGATTCTAGAACCCCCTGCGTTGAAATTTCTTGTCGGTTTTTAAATTGCTGTTCCATACATACTTTTAAATACCCGACAAAAATTTCAATGTAGGGGGCATTGAAATTTTTGTCGGTCAATTAAAAAATATCTGTTATTTCCTATAAAAGTGCCATACGTACGCCATCAAAATGTATGGAACAGTATTTTTTTTTTAATAACCGACAAGTAATTTCAACGCATGGGATTCCAGAATCATGTACTGAATCCATGGTTGCGCGTGGATGTGCCTGCCATCCTGTATGCAATATAATTTGAAATTGCACAAATATGACTTAAAGCTGCATCCCGCAGTGCACAGTAAACATTTTCACAAAACAACGTACACAGATTTATTACATGTTAAAATATCCGGGATTAGTACAATTGTTTAGATAGCAAAGGTAACTATTTGCAGCATTTAACTGTCAGGGAAACTTGACTAATGAAAAAGCACCTGAAGTAGGTAGTGCTCACACAGAGCAATTTATTGCGAGCACTTAGCAACCCCCGAGAACACGCGTTAAGTCAGATAGTAAAGTGCCCTCTTGCTTGAACCAACACTTAAAATATTTCTTCTTTATGTCCACGCCGAGCTAAACGGTTAAGCGCAATAAAATTTTGTGCAGTATTTTCTAGGTGTGTCGTTGCATACCTACAAATGTCAATGCAACTCCACTTGTGATAACTGATTCGCTGAAGTAAAGCGAATCTGATTTTTGAAGGCCTACCAACATTGTAGATATACCGTTTTCAGTACAGTTATCATAGTATGTAGAGAATGATTCTGAAACGATTCTCTGGTCATCTAGTGCCAATTTAGTAATAAATCAGTTTTCACAATAGCACATTATATTTCTATTTTCGTTTACCCAAAAATAAAAGTCACGAATACTTTCAGAGATTGAATAAATTGCGTTTAATATAATATGAATGTTACCTACGCCAAAACCCTTTGAGCGTTAAATCAAAATACAATGAACATTCTTGAACCAAATTTACATAATACAAGTAGCGTGTACTTGAATTTAAAAATCAGCGACGCAAAAAGAGTTTGTGAGATAAAAGTTATCCCGAGTTTCATCCCAGCTTTATCCGGTATTCGCCGCTCATATGCAAAGTGACGGCCAAGCAGAGCCTGAATCTGACATAAAATGCACGCTAAAGGGCGCACACTAGCAAATATTGTACTTACCTATTCGCAAAGACAACGTAAAATGTTTGCATTTCAAATGTCTCCCGTCTTAAATAATCTTTTTATTAAGTACTTATGTTTGTCGTGTTGCAGAGTTCGAAACGTTTTGATGTAAGATTTGATTTCATTTGAATGATGTTGAAGGAGATGTTTTCTATGTCGGCCGACGTTTCTCAAAGTTCATTGACATCAAGAAACATAAATTTATTCGCGTGACACATAAGAATACGACTTTAGAAGCCTTGACTCCTGCTATTATTTCTCTGATTCGAGTGTTAAGAACATGTTTGTCTTCTCAGTTTATTTGGCTTCTAGTCCTAGAGTGAGTTTTTTATTTTGATTAATATGTACAAAAAGGTTAAATTAAATTAGCTAGCGATACTCCTCAGACGTGATAGGTATCGGTACCTAAACACGATAAAAAAGATTTTCTGTATTTTTTTATTAGATCATCGACCGCTGGTAGTCTAGTTCTTTGAACTATTAGTTGAGAAATCAGTTTTATTTGTACTAGCTTTTGCCTGCGGCTTCGCCCGCGTAGATGTCGGGAAATATCACGCACGGCTTATATGTATAGTATTCGAGGAGCGGCGATACATGATTGCTGGAGGATAAAAAATCCTAAAACCTGAAAATAGTAACGGAATATATAACGGAACGGAAAATTACCAACCTGCATGCCAAATAAGGCAACTTATACGTCCTCAGCTGCGCGCCGCGGTTTCACTCGCGTAAGTTTCAATTCCGTGGGAATAGGAATATCGGGATAAAAAGTAACATCTATAGGTAACAGCTATGTACCTATCAAGTTTCATCGCAATCGGTTCAATAGTTTTTGCGTGAAGAAGTAACAAACATATTATGTAGGTACATACTTCCTAACACCAACTTAGAGTAGGATTTAATTAATGGGACAAAGTAATAAGACGTTATACAGCCAATATTTCATTTACTTATACATAATGGATGGAGGAAACAAAATAAAATATAACCTTTCCGCAGTCGAGTAAAAAAGAAATAAAATAACAATGAAATGTAAATACCTATAAAGAATCATTTCAAGGCTTCTCTGTAAACTACGATATATTTGATGTGCTGTTCGTTTGAAGCAAAATCAATTGATTTTCCGGAGATCCCACGCGAGATAGGCTACCCATAGGAGAAGTACTCTTTTCTTAAGTCGATGATGACCAGTGAAAATGTTTGTCCCTGGGACTTATTCATTGTTAGTGAAAATGATACTTTAACCGGGAACTGAAGCCTCTTAAATGATATAGGCAAATCTGTCGGTATCATTGGAATACGCGGAACGTGTGCAAGCTGTCCGGCTCGGGCCCGGTGATGCTGGTGGCTACAATGACGTTGTCTCGAAGTTCTTTGATTAAAACTCTTATGCCCTTACACAGGCTTGGAGGGTTCAAATTTCTTTACATCATTACGGGGATTCCAACTTTCTATTTTCCTATCTTGCTATTGCCAGCGGCTTTGCCCGTGTGGAAGTCGAAAATTAACACACGGAAACGTACTGCCGGGATAAAAAGTATTCTGTGTTAATCTATGTTATAAACTATCTGTGTGCCAAATTTCATTGATTCAAATATTATAGTTAATTCATGCAAGCCTGGTAATTTTTGTTAGGTTTACACTCAGAAATTGTGCACAACTTGTCGTGTCTTGAATTGATATACCTGTTTTGAATTCATGCAATCCCAGTACTTTTTGTAAGGTTACAGAGGTATTTCTTTCCGACGCGATTTTTTCCATACAAACTTTCATCCCCTGTTTGACCCTCTTATAGGTCGAATTTCCAAAAATCCCTTCTTAGCGCATGCCTACGTCATAATAACTATCTGTGTGCCAAACAGCCCAATCCGTTCAGTGGTTTGAGCTGTGTGTTGATAGATCAGTCAGTCAGTCACGCTTTCCTTTTATATTATAGATAATCGTGTTTAGATCAATATATGGGTATGGGCCTGTCTGTAGTTTACACAAAAAAAAAACTGATTTTTTAAACTGATATTTAAAGTAGGTAACTGCGGTTGTTGACCAAAAAAAAACTTTTTATTTTTGTTTTATCATGTTTACCATATCGATACCCATGACTTCTGCAGAGATTCGCTAATTTAATAATAGGTTGGGGAAAAACTTTCTTCGCATTTTTTAAGAAAATTCAAAACATTTTTTAATATAGTTTATTTACATTTAACTAAAGTATGTAGGTACCATTTTGTTCGATAACTTTTTGCCATCTTGTAGGTAGGGACATGATCCCATTGCTATAGAAATTTTGGGACTTCTAGTCAAAATACCGCGACAAGTGGTTTTGGCAGTCCTCTCGTGATGTTAACCTGACACTGCCTAAAGAATTCTGAAGAAACCGAAACAGGTGGAAATCTTAAGGTGCAAGGTCAGGACTATACGGCGGATGCATTAACACCTCCCAGCCAAACTCTCTTAATTTTTGCTGAGTGGCTAAAGATGTGTGAGGTCTAGCGTTATCATGATGAAAAACCACACCCCTTCTGTTGATTAATTCCAGCCGCTTTCTCTCAACTTCTTGCTTTAATCTCATCAGTTGTTCGCAGTAGAGTTCAGAATCGATGGTCCTGCCTGGTGGTAACAGCTCATAATGAATAATACCCTTCCAATCCCACCACACACACAGCATCACCTTGTTGCGAGTTAACCCGGGTTTCGCCACAGTCTGTGAAGCCTGACCGGCCTTTGACCACGACCTTTTTCGCACGTTCTTTTCATACGTGATCCACTTTTCATCACCAGTTATCAGCTTCTTCAAAAATGGTTCGGTTTCATTACATCGTAATAAAGAATCACAAATGAGTACACGGTTCATTAGGTTTCTTTCAGTGAGCTCGTGAGGTACCCAAATGTCGAGCTTTTTTGTGTACCCAGTTTTTTTCAAATGCGCCAAAACTGTTTTGTGGTCAATTTCCAGTTCTTCAGCTACGTCGTAACTACTGATATGCCGATCTTGCTCCACTTTTTCAAAAATGGCATCCATTTTATCCGTAATAGGGCGACCAGAGCGATGTGCATCTTTGACATCAAAATTTCCGGATTGAAAACGCTTAAACCAAATTTGTGCTACTCTCACAGACACTACACTAGGTCCATAAACATCGCAAATTTTTTTCGCGGCTTGCGTTGCATTTTTGCCTTTTTTGTAGTAAAATTTTAAAATGTATCGAATTTCTTTATTAGATTCACTCATCTTGACGGTACGAAAAACAAATGAAAATCACACATTTTCCTAATTTGAATTTGGAATTATGTTCTTTAAAATTTAAACTTTCAATGGTACCAAAACCAGCCAGATACAAATAGTATAGCCAAAGAGATTTTATTACAAGTTCATACATACTATAATGCGAAAAGACTTTTTCCCCAACCTAATATTTATAAGTAGGTAAGTATTAATGTAAATACTTCGCAAAAACAAAACAAAATACCGATGAAAGGCAAAAATGTTTAAAAACTGTACATCAAAATATGAAGTAGCTCATACGTACACGGCTCGCTACACGCGTGGAACAGGCGTACAGGAATAAAGTATTTATTTTTCTCTCATTAATGCAGTTAGATTTTAGAAATACAGCCTGATTGCTCTGTAGAAGCTCTTACGGAAAATGTAAAGTTGTTAACATGACGCCGAGCGCAATATGCAAGCACCCTAATGTGATTTTTTACAGGCTACCATTCAATAGTGATTCATGTTTGCAATATTGAATGTTGGCAGGTCGTTAACAGTTTTTTTTTTTAGGTAGTTTAAATGTCGTGATGGTACAGTAGTTAAGGCTTCGCCTCTCATGAACGAGGCTGTGGGTTAATATCCGGGCAAGTACCTACAAATGTGACTTTTTCAATTCAAATAGATACCTACTTTCTGAGTTAATTCATGCAAGCCTAGTACTTTTTGTTAGATTTACTGCTCAGAAATTGTGCACAACTTGTCGTGTCTTAAATTGATATATATATATATCTTGAATTCATGCAATCCTAGTACTTTTTGTAAGGTTACAGAGGTGTTTCTTTCCGACGTAATTTTTTCCATACAAACTTTCATCCCCCTATTTCACCCCCTTAAAGGTCGAATTTCGAAAAGTCCCTTATTAGCGCATGCCTACGTCATAATAACTATATGTGTGCCAAACAGCCCAATCCGTTCAGTGGTTTGAGTGGTTTGAGGGTTTGTCTTGGGCATTTGGACATTACTGCCATCGGTGAAGTGAACATCGTGAGGAAACCAGGGGGCCAATCACCACCTCTTGAAGCAGCATTATTTTAATATTACTTCAGTGTGAGAACGAGATGGAGCTATACAGGACGTCTAGCTCCATCACTTTCCCACACTCAAATAAATTTAAAATAATACTGCTTTAAGATGCGGTGGTCTAGCTCCTGGACTTATAGTAATCATCTTCATCATCTTCATTTCAGTCGAAAGACGTCCACTGCTGGACATAGGCCCAACTTAAAGTAATATAAGTCTGAAATCGCCAACTCGTTTTGAGCAAGCGTGGTGATCAATGCTCGTGACTTCTCTCTATGAGAAGAGGCCTTTGCCCTGAGTAGGACAGAAATAGGCAGCAGTTATTATTTCCTTTATTTCTTTTTTGTACATTCATATACATATATAAATTATATTTTTAAATACTTATTAGAATAAAAATCATAAAAACATTTAAAAATATAAAAAAAATAGTAGCCCACGGGTATCGGGAACAGGGTCCAAGCTACCGGCGGTCAGGGCTCCAGAGAGAGGAACCTCCTAACAATGCGAGCCGTGTCCAGAAGTAAATTAAGTAATTATTATTATTATTGTGGTATTTCGTTTCTTAAAAACACACGTTTTAGTTGTTTGAACGAGCTGCGGAAGTACATACTTTCACTATAGTTACATTTTACATTCTAAACACTAATTCCACACCATTTCATTGATAAATTTTACATTATTTTCTAATTTTCTATTTTAATTATCAAAACTCAAATGTCAATTGTCAGATTTTATTCTTTTATAAAGCTAAGTCTCAATGCAAACTATGTGTTAAGGCGGAGTTCTAATGTTAGTTGTCACTGGTTATCTATTACTTTACATTATAAGTACTTAACACGCATTGATTTTTTTTTTCTACAGTGTAAACAGTATTGAGTAGTAGGCTGATCCAAAAGTAATGATAAAAAATAAAACTATACAAATGAATAACTATTCAATATGAATATATATATTCAAATTAAGGTATAGACACGGTACAAATATGTACAGTAATTTATCTTCATAAAAACGGTCGGAAAGCGAGTCATACCTACGCGCCTCGAGTTTGGTCTGCACTAAGTCGGCAAACAGTCGCGAATGCGCCGCAGTGGCGAACGGAAGGTGTGCTGGTTTTGTAAGCAGTAAGCGTGCGATTTGTGACAAATATGCATTGAAATAAGTCTATTAATAAGTATTTGAATAAGTATTCAAGTACTTACTTTAAATGGCAAAGAGCGATAATAGATTATATTGTGTTGTTTTTGGTTGCTTGAATTCGTTAATAACGTACCCAGAGATAACATTTTTTTTTATATTAGGTACAGTCACGAACCGGGATTGTTGAGCCACTAGCTTATCATCTTAACTTGGTTGTGTTACACGAATGCCGCCCGTTTTTCGTTATTGAAATGTCAAATCAAATCAAATTTCACGGGCGGCATTCAAACACATAAAAATATAAACAATAACACTGATTTTTTTATGCAAACGGTATGTACCTACTGACCAAACGCTGAACAGCCGGATTTGTTGGCCAACTAGTGTATAAATGAAACGAACAGAGCGAACGTGTCGTTCCATACAAAGCGCACGCTCTCCGCCGTATAATGCTCGTACCTGGCCTAATCGCACGATTAGTTGACCTCTAAGTGCGGCGACGAGTGCATGTTTAATAACAGTAAAATCGTCGCACGCACACAAGTGTTGGAATAAATATTTTCTCTCACACATTGTTTAATCAATTTCACACAATCAAGTTTTGTGGAGAGGCGTTCATTTTTAGAATGGTTTATCTATACCTCCCGGGAATTGTGGTCTATTTATATGATTTTTTTATGCTGCCTTAGTGGGTAAATAAGCAAGCAAAAAAAAGCGATGAAGGTATTCATTTTGGTAAGAATTAACTAAATACTCTAAAATGTGTATTGTAAAAAAGTATCAAATTTAATTATATTTATGGCTCACTATTTTGGCTATAATAGCTTCCACATAAAAGTTAGTTATATAAAGGAGAGGAGCTCGTGGCTAAGTAATAACAGCCTCACGGGTCGATCCATCAGGTTAGGCTACGCTTGCCGGGGTTGGTCTGTGGAAGGGTGACCATGTTCTCATACCGAGACTTCTCCGTGCCTCGGAAAGCACGTTAAGCCGTTGGTCCCGGCTGTCATTCATGGATCTTTGACAGTCGTTACGGGTCGTCAGAGGTTCGAAAGTCTGACAACCAGTCTTACCAAGGGGTATCGTATTAACCAGTAAGTGGGTAGTGGAGGTCAGATAGGCAGTCGCTCCATGTAAAATACTGGTATTCAGCTGCATCTGGTTAGACTGGAAGCCGACCCCAACATAGTTCTGCGTCTATGTCTCGCAGTACATTTGGACGAATTATTCTAACATAAATGTACTGAACAATTGATTTTTTTCGCGATTTCAGGTTTGATCCCATAGTAAAAGTTGTTCATAATGATGAGTACAATGACCCGTTAAGAGGTTGTTGGTGCTTTACCAATAACCCTGTATACATAAATTGAACCAAAATATAATATACAGAATATTAGAAACGGCATATAAACAATTCCTACAAAAGCTTATTTCTGAAGCAACCCAAAACTTGTATTCCTAAGATAGTAGGGAAATAACGCGTTCGTGTTCCACGTTTCCTCCTCCACTGCAATAGCGGAAAACGAAAAGCATTCCAGACGTCCACCAGACAGAAAAAGAAAATTTAACCAAAAGTAAATCTCTTAGTAAGTTCAATTTCGCTCTCAAAGTTGCGTAAGAACGAAAATTGCACTAGAATTTATCGAAGAATACTTACATACATAGATATTCATTCCATTAACTTCTACATGGATTCCACATCGCTCGCATATTTTGTTACTAGGATATCAGAACTCGCAAGAGATGGGTCAGAAGTTTGTTCTCTTGCACTTGCACTTTAATTAAATATTGCAATCGGACACAACTGGATTGGACGTTGTACGTTGTACACTACGCTATAGTCTACGTGACGCTTAGTCGTACACACGAACATGGAATGCTAATATATTCTATGTTTTCTTTCGCTCGCAGATCAGCGGGGAAGCAATATGTGTATCTGTAATTACAGTTGCAAAGTAACGTCTCTACGTAGTGAGTTGTGCTTTCCGCCGACGAATGCGGTTAAGCGAAATTATGTGTTGTACGTGTCTCGCTCCCTGTCGCTAGACAGAACTAATTCTAGATATCCGTTTTTGCTGCTTTGTGTAAACAATTCCCCTTTAAACTCGACCAACGTTTTGTGCAATTGAACTTGACGGAATTATTTTGCTAGAAATTGTTTCAAGTTTTAATCCTCAGTTCTCAATTAGAGATTTCCTGTTCGAAATACGGAAACAATTTGAAGACAAATCGAACACAGCTTTTGTTTGCATCCCGTTCAATTATTTGTGTTGGTACTGCAAAGATTTTGTAATTTTGTGTAAATATTATAGTAACTTTTCGTTTATTTAGAATTACTTTATTTTGAACGTTTCCTTCCAATATAAAAAGAATTAAATCGAATGAAAGATATTTATTACTAAAGCATCGCCTTCAAAATTATTATCCGTATGAAGGATATGTTACATTGATCATGACATAAGTCTCTGTTTCAGATGCTATGCTTGTTTTATTGCAATCTATCGGTGCGGGCGGCAGCTGCTTGGCTGCTCGGCAAAACTCCGTAAGGCACGTTATCCACCTTCGCGGTGCAAGAACATTTCTCTGGAACGTTTTATTTCCCGGCTTCGCTGCAATATCGGGGATAATCCCCGTTTCTGCAACTTGTGTCGGCATTTTCCCTTCTTCCTGGAAACCACACGCTACTACATATCGATCACGCGTGAAACAAACACAGAATTAGCCGAAGTTTGAGCCTCGACGCAACTTTTCTCATCTTACGTCTGTATACATTACGAAAGGATAACAACAACCATATTTTGGAAAGAATGTTCTGTCCTCTAATAAAAATTCCCTTTATGTAGCATAAAATCCCAAAACCCTTTAAGGCAAAAATGGAAGTAAAAACACGTAGACTCATAAATATGTGACCGCAGTGTCCGAGTGTAGTTGTTTAAAGTTACAACCCGACCAGAAACATAATTATTAAGTTGAAACTACACTTCTTTAGGGCCGCGGACGGGATGGACGGGACAAAATCTTCAAAGCAATAAAGATATCTTGGCGTGAGATAGCATCGTAACGACTTAAAAACTATGTACAGTAAACATTTAATCTTAATTTAAATAAATACTACTACTTTTCAGTTTAAGAGAATCTACTTTCTTCTTCTTGCTGACGTGATTAATCCCAGCTTTGGTTCGCTTTCGGAACAAGCAAAGAAAATAATTTACTCAGATTGTGTTTCAACGTATAAATTAATACTTCCTGTTCGTCTTTTCAAAACTAAGTAACAATTTTAAATTTGGTATATGTTAATAAGTACCTACATTTAATTTACACTTGTTAAAAGCACAATAGGTTTAATGTAGGTAACAATTACAAACCCAATTAGATTTTGTTACAATTAGTGATGAACTATAAATTCAAGCTTATTAATTCTATTAATAATCCTAATAACTGATTATTTATTAATGAATACCGGAAATTATTAATAGGTTCCTAACGCATTAATTATCATTCTGCATGCAACATGTACACCCTATATCCAGTTTACAAATTGTCCACAGGTAATTGAAAGATTTACAGTACATGCTGAGAGTTGCACGATCGGCGGCAGGGATCTGTCGCGTCCGGCCCTGGTCCAGGCTATGGTACGGAGCGAGAGTGCATGGGAAGCCGTCACCTCCTTCTGCAAAACAGTAATGCTCGCGAAGGAGTAGGCGGCACGCGTGAGGGAGAGGCAATGTTTGCGCCGTCACGCCCCTAGTTGCCGCAGGAAACGCCCTGGGCGTCGGGAATTGAGAGCCGATTCCCGGCCACCGTAGGCGTGGGCTTGCGGACGGCGAGCAATGGGTAGCTCGGTAAGGACTAGGCCCAGGTCGACGGCACGTAGTGTTCTACGCGCGCCTCAAAGAGATGTCAGCATTAACTGATGGGGTCCGCTATAGCCCATGCTTGCCAGGGTCGCGAGTTATTTGAAAGAGTTACCGTGGCCCTGGCACAGGCAACTGAAAGAACACGGGTGGGTTTTAGTCAATAAAAGCCTGACACGCCCTCCCGCTCTGCGCAGCACGGGAGAAGTTATTTGATTTCCCACCCAAAAACAAGGCTGAGATTTTCCCAGAGAGTCATGGAGCGTTCCATGCTTGGCAACAGGCTAATAGACCGAGTTCCAAATGTCGAAATCCAAAGACGTAAAGGTCTTCGATATCGGAAAGCGTATTATGGAACTCAAATGGAGTTGATCAAGACACCTGGCAAGGCGCAGTGATGACAGGTGGAGTAAGGCTGTGACAGAGTGGCGCCCAACGACTGGAAGACGAGATGTCAGTCGTCCGGAGGCGAGATGGGCGGACGACATTGTTGCCATCGCGGGCAATACCTGGATGAGTGCTAGCACAGGAGCGTGGGGACTGGCACAAGAACAGAGAGGCCTATGCGCAGCAGTGGGTGCAGTCGGGCTGTGGAGGACGATGATGAATTGAAAGATCCGGTTCAAAAAGATCTACAGGTAAGTAGAGTAGATATAATTATTATGTGGCGATAGAGGATCGTTAAGTACATAATTATCCAAATATAACAACAGTTCTTTTTTATTAACTACAGATCTCCAACGTTGTAGACATTCTGATAACATTAAGGTTTAGGCCGCTGATAAGACTTAAAAACAAACCCAGGAAGAGCTATAGGTAATATTGGGAATATGTCTATATATTCTATACATTATAATAAAATAGTAATGAAGTCAAAACTGTACATTGAATAACTTTGAAAACAAGTAATTGCTACGAGGTGTGGGAATGAGTCTGATGTCAAAAATATAGTTTTTAGAATGTTTGTCCGTTTGTCTGGATGTATGTTCTGGATTGGTGCAAAAACGGCTGTAAAGATTTGGATGAAATTTGACACACAGATTAATTTTAACCTGGATTACCACATAGGGTACCTTTATTTTTTATATTACTACAATAAATTGTTGATCTCATCCTAGTTTAATCCTGCTCCTTTAGTTTCCTTCTTTCCCTACTGTTTTGATAATGTCATTAGTATAAAGATTCCTCCTCCATAGTTTTAGTATGAACCTGCAGAAACAATCCTTAAAATATTTGCAGACCTACAAAAAACTATAAGAAAAGTATAATTTCCTTTGCTTGCATCCAAGCCCCGCTGTCCTCATCACGGAAAGTTATCTGTTTATGATATGCTGAATAAAGATTTTAAAAAATGGTACGTCTGCGTGTGACGTTAGAATTGCAACTGCAATAAAAATGTGTATTTCGTCTTGTGAGCTGCGGAGCATTGCATAAGGAAGAATGCTTTTATATTTTCAGTGGTGCATGGCCGGGACATGGCCCCACTCTGCCTAGAATTTTAAGGCTTGTTGTTACATTCGCTTTATGCATTCACTTTTATACAAGACGTGAATTTGAACCACACTTAGACTGAGGTGAATGTGAGACGAATTTTGAACAAGCAAACAAGTTAAATCGAGTCTTTTGTTTCTCTGAGCGACTTCTTTGTTTTGTACGTCAGACTGATTGATTTGGGGTTAACCCCTCATATTTAATCATTGTACTAGGAATGGGAGCTCTTAACTCTGATCGAGGATTGATATCCTCACAAGAAAAACACCGAAAAAGGCTCCACTTCAGATAAACGCTTAATGAGTTTTCCGGTTCGAAGAGACACTCCACTACTATATTTAGTTATATACCTATGTTAATTTTCGTTAAGTTGTCTTTTGTAGTTGTACTGTCAACATTTTCGTTTAATTTTGTTGACATTATTTAAAGAATGTACAATATTCTTACATTATACTGTTTCAACCTTCATTTTCTCGGAACTTAAATGTTGGCATAAGGCCAAAGCCTTACTTCAGAATAATAAATTAAATTATTTGGTGAATTAGCGCTGTTTGTAGAGGCTTTATGACCGAATTCTCATTTTTGTATTGCAAAATTTTCTTAATCGTTTAATTCGTAATTAAAAAGTTAGGTTGTTGAAAATAATTTATACATAATTTCATGGGTATAGCAAACGCTTTATGTAACGAAATGATAAACCAATTACCTCACAAAATCGTATTTTGATCATGTCGTAGATTTTTTGTTATTATGGCAAATACCCATTAAACAGGAGGATGTTAGTTCGGGAAGATGTTAGATAGACTCATTTGTCAACTAGGGCGATGCAGCCGCTCTGCCATGTAGGAATTCTAATTAAACTTACACAACATTTAGACGAACTCACATAGTGTGGAGCGATGAGCTCGCTGAACTTTGACCGGGTTATTTCATGTACATGCCATTATGGGATCGTGTCAATATATAGAATATTTGACAAGTTCTGGGCCTTAGCCAAATTACGTATACGTTACTGTAAAAATAAAGTATGATTTACAACAGATTTAGAAGCAAAGTTAGAAGAAGAGAAGTCTTACTTTAGTTACGAAAGTTTGGACGTATGTTTGTAACTCAAATAATAACCGTATGTATGAAGATTGGGCCGGTTCAAATGCCATGACATGTAAAACTTATGAAGATTGGATCTGTTCAGTTGCAATGACATGTAAAACGTATGAAGATTGTACTGTTCAGATGCAATGACATGTAAAACGTATGAAGATTGGACCTGTTCAGATGCAATGAAATCTACAAAGTATAAAGATTGGACCTGTTCTGTTGCAATGACATGTAAAACGTATGAAGATTGGACCTGTTCAGATGCAATGACATCTAAAAAGTATAAAGATTGGACCTGTTCAGTTGCAATGACATGTAAAACGTATGAAGATTGGACCTGTTCAGATGCAATGAAATCTACAAAGTATAAAGATCGGACCTGTTCAGTTGCAATGACATGTAAAACGTATGAAGATTGGACCTGTTCAGATGCAATGAATGTAAAAAAAAAATTAACTAAGTAGTGCAAAGACTTACGAGTACAACCTGAAAAGCCAAAACTATCTATTGACAACTATTGACACTGAAAGCCTTTGTAGAATACGGTTTACCGTTTAAACAAACAATTTACCTTGACCTAGGTTAGGAACACAAACATTGGCTAAAAGACGGAAAATGAACGAGGGCAATAAGAAAATTCAGGTTTTAAATTAAAAGAAAATGCAATCGGGACCACTTTCAAAGCTGTTTATAATATTACGAGGACGTCCTCGACTTTTTCTTTAGAATTTTTAACGTGAAGTTTCTTGTTGAACCCTTTAATTTTCTGCTTTTTACTCAACGTTTACATTGCTGCAACACCTTTAAATTTAAGTTTAAATCAACGCCGTTAAGTTATGATATTTGGAATCAAAATGAGACTCAGAATTTGGGTTCTATAGGGTGTGTCAATAAGAGTGCACTTTTTAAATTTCTTGTAATTTATTTTTCGTGCAAGTGGCTACTCTGAAATTTTACAGCTGTCACTTATGATTGTTCCCATTATTAAAAATGGAGCGCTACACAAAAGACGAACGCGTTATTATTGTGAAAACCCATTTCCAAATTGTTACTTTACAAAGTAGATATGTTCCGATTAAGTATGGAATAAAATATCCGGCAAATAACCCCCGTTTTCGATGACTTTATGAATGAAAGAAATCGAACGGCGTTAAATCGCGTGATCTTGGTGGCCAGTTGACATCAGAATTTCGTGAGATGATTTGGTCTGGAAATCGTTGCTGCAATAAATGGATGGTTTCAGTCGTGGTGTGGCAGGCGGCGCCGTCTTGCTGATACCACATGTCATCCTGATCCATGCCGTCCAGTTGATGCCACAAGAACTCCGTTATCATGTTCCTGTAACGATTGCGAGCGGTCTCAGGTTCCCCATTTTTGAAATGGGTTTTCGCAATGATAATGCACTCTTCTTTGTGTAGCGCTCCATTTTTAATAATCGGAACAATCATACGAGTAGGTGACAGCTGTAAAATTTCAGAGTTGCCACTTGCACGAAAAAAAAATACACGAAATTTAAATAGTGCACTCTTATTGAGACACCCTTTATATCTATAAATTATAAATTAAAATCGCTTTTCGTGTGTTTGGCCGCGTTGTTCTTCTATAGGTACTCCGCAACAGATTTCGATGCGGTTTTCATCATCGTTTAGAGAATTTATTCCGGAAGGTGTCAAATACATTCATATTAAACTTACATATACCTAATAACAAGTCTCGAATTGTTGTCTAGTCAAAATATGGTGCGAAGCAGGGGCGGGTCGCTAGTCTACCTATAACGTAGAGTGTAGACCACAAAAAAAATCACGCCAAAATAATAATCTTCCATTCTTCCTCACCGCAGTCGCTAGTCTGTTGGGAATCTGTAAAGAATGTAAAAGCTGGGAAGACAAATTCCTTTCGAAAAATTCGCAACTTATCTGTCACTTCCACATCATCGCACTGAATAGCCCTAGCTTTGCGATTGATTTTCCACTCGGCTAGAGCGGAAACTGAAAAAGTAAATGTCATAATATTTCCGCGGCCAGATTGATTTTTTAAAGGATAGAGAAATGCTAATAAAATTCGATATCAAGAGAATACGTTTAATATAAGTAATTGTAGTATATGTTAGAAAAAATAATAATTTTGAAAACAAAAAACCCGACTGTAAAACACAAAACTGAAAAGAGAAAACAAGCATTATAATCTATAGAATTATGGTATCGCAGGCGAGGACAAAAAAAATTACACCTTATTTTAGGTTATTGGTTTGCCCGCCTGCAATACCAAAATTCTATAAATTATATTGTTTGTTTTTCTCTTATCGGCATTGTTTTTGCGGTCGGGTTTTTTTTAAATAATTCGCTTAATTTCAAGGTTTTTAATATTATTAATAGGTATATATATATGTTTGGAAATTACTATTTTTTTTTTTTTGAGGCAAAACAGTTACACGTTACAGTTTTAGTGAATGACAAACTAGGGTAACAGAGGTAAACATGTAACCCACACCAATGTCCGCGGAATAATCTAATATGGATAAATAAAAAAATAAAAAAAAGTTTAAAAAAAAAACACGCATCTACTGGAGCCGATTTAGTTTAGGAAGTTTTCATGATTATTAGTTAGGAAGAGTTCATAATTATTGTGCAAGCAATTGAATAGCCATTCTTTTGAATTTTGTTTGAGATAGTGAAATTATTAGCGTTTATTTGATACCATATACCGGCTACCGGCTTCCCTTCAGAGGTTCGCATCAGCCACTTTACCGCTATTGAGAAATGGCACAGTCAATAGTGTCTACTATTGTCAAAAAATAAAATTATACTATGGTTATATTCGCAAATCATATTTTGAACAACATACAACCTGCCACTGATTTGCTAATTGCAAAAAGCCTATGAATATTTTAATTTCGTGGGCTATCTCTGCGCATTCACCTTAAGTTATTAAATTATAATTTACTTACTTCTAGCATAGCTCTGTCGGAAATGCATTAGGCACATATGTACAAAACGAACATTTTATGAAATTCTGTATAATGTAGTACACGTTACAATTGTAATGTTAATGTATTTGCGATAGAATCGAATTTTCCCTTTTCCCCGTTAAAATTCGTTTCATGAATAAAGCTGCGTGTCCCGCGGGACGGTCATCGGATTCGACTTCTAAATTGGATTGGAGTTTTCTTAGTAGCGATACTTCACCGACTCGCCGTCCGCCTCGATACGAAGTGAGTGGCGTGACACGCATCGCTTGCCGCATCTCTACTCATATTACTCGAATAAAAGTAAATAGCCACAAACACTGTGTATGGCTGAGTCGTCTGTGCGACAACCGTGAATTTCGCCTGATTGGTACATCCAATATTTTGAGTACAAAGTGGATGTGTTCATTAAAAGGCTTGGCTTTTTAGGGACGATTGTTTTTGCTTTCATCTATACCCATTCACTAAAATAGTTGCGTTTCTATGTTCTTAGCTAACATAGTGCTTTGTAGCGTAAGTATATAAATACCTCCTATTCGAGATATCTCACAAAGCGACATGCAGTTCGCCGTCATTATCAAAGCCGTTGTTGTAATTTAATAATTGTGCCATTTTGAAGTCTCAAATTGTGAAGTTATCGCAAAGTTATCTACTATTTTGTAAGTGTGTGAAGCGACAACGAGATAACTATATGTGAATATACCTATAGGATGTACTCGCACTACGTTAAGTAGGTCGCTACTCAAGTTTTAATTAAACTAAACACTTGATGTAAGAGGTCTGCAGGTATTATCGCCAGCCAGAAAGTTATACGTCTTTTAAGGAAGTAAATCTAATAGGGAAGGAAGGTTTCTTTCTTTGTTTACTTACTCTCCTGTTATCAACCTTTTGTTATTTTTCTCTGAAGCCCTGCCTTTATACGTAACTTGAAGATTTTGGTTAAAGAAATGGAGCTTCCCATGGAGTCCCTTTGTCCGTTAAAGTTAGTTAATTAAATGGCCAAGCAATTTCTCTCTCTTTTGATATATTATTGTGTCCGTTTTTCTCAACAAGATATAGGTAATCGTCTTTTTTTTCCTTTTGGCATTACCATGTTGACGGGCAGCATTCTCCTATAGTTATGACCTATCCCGCTGACAGACATGGTGGCTTGTGAGATTTTTTCCTGTGCATAATTCAAGTTTGGCATAGTTTATTGTACTTCACCGGCGACTTCATCCGCGTGGAAAAAATTCAAATTTCGAATTTCTACGCAACGTGGTTTGAACAATGATGTATCAGTTGGGACATTTGCCTTTTATACAATTACTAGCTGTTGCCCGCGACTTCGTCTATGATCCAGGTTCAAAAATATCCTATGTCCATCTCCAGGCATGGTCTACCCATGTGTCAAATTTCATCCAAATTGGTTGAGCCGTTTTAGCGTAAAAGCGTAACTAACAAACTCTCGCATTTATAATATATAGTGTGTTAGTTTAAACAAGGGACGTATTCAATCCCACAATATTTCATGCTTACATGATACTAATAAAATATGAATAAAAATAAACTGATAAATAACAGACAGAACCATACCAAAAAATTTACAAAAAGTCTCGCAACTTGTACGCACCCTTGCGCTAGTGATTAATTCTTATCGCAGAATATTTGCGCGGGCGAATGACTTTTAGGTATGATCCATTTTCCATTTATACTTTAAACCTGGCTTAGGACAGACGAAAATATCTAGGTACTAAACAAAACATTCAAAAATCATCAATGCAAATGTGAATTGTGTTTCAACAATTTAAGACAAGGATACATATGATGAGACAAAGTTAATAATTACGCACACTTGTGGGTGATGCTCGAAGTATTCAAAAATGGCTTTTTGTAGGTGCACTATGATGGCTCCCTTCCTCATCCTTGGGCATGCGTCGCTACGGTGAACTGACTGAATGTTCGCAATCGTTAGTTGACACCTAACATAAGAATGTACTTGTATCGGAATCGGACGGAATCTGGCGGTTGGGAAACATCTCTCGGTACAAATTAATGTCGCACACTATCATTAGAGAACGCGTAGGCACGAACCATATCCCAATATTCTTCATTGGAATATTGACAAGACGTCATTTTAGTTTATTCAACAAAACGTTTACAAGACACATTTATCGCGAAGTAAGCGGGGTTGTTTAAGCGATATGCAGAAGCGCAATTAGACATGCGGAAATAGTGGCGCACTCGCATAGACTGCGGTCAGCGCGGGAGTGTGTCCTGTCGGTGCATCGGAGACAATGAGACAACACAAAGGAAAGGGGCGGGGTTTGCGCACGGGTTTGGGGTTTCCTTTTCGGCAGGATCGGCACGTGTTTTACTGCCTGATTACTGTTTACAAGTTAACTTCTTGCGCGCTTAGTGTTCATGAATAATGTATTTTATTGAACAATTTCATCACAAATTAAGGTTATAAGTTTTCTACATATTTGGGACGAGAATCGAATACTGAATACCCTCCATCAATAAGTCCTTCGTTTAACCTAACATACTGTAGATTCAGGACAATTTTTAGGCAGTACGCAAAAGACAATGTTCAAAATGGCCCTGTGCAATGAAGAGTTTGAGAATATACGATAATTAATCGCCTATTTTATTATATAAGTTGCAAATACTTCTGTATCACGGACTAGCTGTATTCCAAAATGTATTTTTAATAGAATTTAATGCGACTAATAACATTACTTGGTACCTGATTATTTGGTACCTAAGTTATGCGAGGTATCAAAATAATACCCCCCTGCACAGTTTTTAGACACTATTTTAGTTCGTAATTTAGACGAAGAAAAATAAACGTGAAATTAAAATCTGTGTTTTATTTCTTATTCAAATATAAATATTGTAGGACTAGGTTTTAAAAAATCACTTATTACCATCTAATTGGTAAAGCTGGTATCCTATGCACACCGTTCAGGCATAGGGACGCTGTTTCTACTCATCTCATTCCAAAACGAATGCTACGAATTCAGTTACCTACCTATGTTGATTAGTTTAATGTATATTAATTTTGCACTTGCATCCATTTTTTAGAAAAATAACTGCATAGGTACCTAATTATCTAGGTAGGTATTATGATATTACTTTTCAGTTTCTTAAAAATTACTCAGAGCTATGAAAAATCATGGTAGGTACCTACATTTAATATTCGTTGTTATGGTTAGATTATAACCTCAAAATCTGATACTTTTTTTGAAATATATCTTTTCTGCAGCTAGTCCGCTATAAAAACAAGATCTTCTAGGAGTCTCCAAATGATAGAGAATACAATACATAATTATCCGATGCTCTTGGCTCCAGGGCCAACAATGTATGGACGCAGAGCAATGTCCTTTTCACAGGTTATCCTACCCATGAATATGAACAACTTTCACTATGGGACCAACCCTGAAATCACGAAAAAAAATCAGCTGTTTCATACATTTTGGTCGAGTAGGTATTGAACTTTTATATGAAACCGCAGATTTTTTTTTAGAACAACCTGGGAAAATTTGCGCACCGCTTAAAGAAATATCCCATATATTTTATTATTATACATAGATAGATAATAGTCGTTTATAAAACCGTTGCATAATGAAGGATATTATAACACGTGTGTGTGTTTAAAAACCGAACCATATTACACTAGTGTTTTAATACCTAGTTATGTCCAGTTTCATGTAGTGTATGATTTATCTACATATTTTATTTTTTATTTTATTTTATTTATTTGGGATAAACAATAAAAATCAACAAAACAATCTACTCTCAAACATTGGGATTAAACTCATTGAATCTAAATTTAAAAAAAAAATCCCACGAAATTCAGTACAACAAAGCGTATGAATGGCGCCAAAACCCAGCACATCATCGCACATGCGCTAAAGCGTAAAAATTGGAATCAAAACTTTATACAAATGGCGCGCCTCGCAAAATATGCGTTCCATTAGAAAAACATAATTGATAAAAACTCTTTCGTGCCCTGTATCGTAATGGTAAAAACATTGTTTTATAACATTATTTTGTTAGAGAAAAAGCGTTATACGTGTGTTATATTATTCTATTTTTAAATTTCGGTATTGTGTTTATAAAGTATGTCAATATAAACTAGTTTTGAAGTTTATAATTCGAATTTCACGATATGAGAGTAGATAAAATCCTTTACGAATCACATCAATGAAAAATTCACTATTGAAGCTTTATAGAGGTACTCGAGAGGGAAGCGAAGTGCGAACTACTCAAACATACCGCGCGGACATTGCGTCGCGTGTGTCCGTGCATAACGAATCGAATGCGAAATTCTTTTTTGCCTATCCATGGTGGATCATGTTGTTTAAAGTGCTTCAGTTCTAGTAGTTCTAGCTGTCGTATTCCTCAATTCAGAAGAAATTCTACATTTGAGTTTCAATTCTTGTAATGTTTTCAGACGCCGTGATAGCAACAGCTCTTCAATAAAAGGCGACTCGAACATATCTATAGGTCTGTATGAAATATGTAGGTATTACTAAACTATCATCAATTACATATAAAAGCGCCATAATTCCTTATTATTTAAAAATAAATATTTAAAAAAAGTAAATATACTTATAACCAGCACCATTCATTCATTCATTTAATAATAGATAAGAGGCTTAAATAAACTATGAAACTACAATCCCACTAAATTCAGCTGAATACGACCAATATTTGTTCAGTCGTGCCTTCCACGATATTACAGACCCATAAGTAAGTTCAACTTAAACAATATACAAAACTTTTACTAATAGGGAGTCCCAATAATAACAGTAAAAGGTCTCATAGCTTATCTAGATGGCATATTTGGAGGATATCCAAGCCATTTAGCACAACGCGACAGAAATACCACTTTAGACCCAAAAGCAAATGATGTGAAAACATAGATATTTATGTCCGTCCGTCCGTAGATTACTGTGAACCCACTGGTCTGGTTAACGCTGCGTTTTAAAAGGAAATCTTTAAACTACCAAAAACTTTTTTTTTTCGGATTGAAACTATTCTTCACTTAGGAACAGAATGACTTTGGATTGCAAGCACTTCTCAAAGTACCTACTGTCTTCTTACAGCCAGGGATTTGTACGAATAGCGCCTGGCTTACTCCTATCACATTGGGATCTACTACCAGCATTTGTAAAATAGTTTCGTTTGAATAGTAATAATAACATAATAATAACGTTTATTTTTTCCACCACATAATGAAAAATTTGTACAATACATAATTTGTGTATACAAACAATGTATGTTTGGTTTTGTTGATGTTGTGGAGACTGGAGGCTGTACTAGGAACACCTGTGTTACAGGTCTCCAGGCCTCCAAACTACACGGACAAGTCACAGTAATTTAAATAGATGATAATGTTGGGATGGCAGATAAAACAATTTAAGACAAGGAAAAACAAATAATTAACTATACAGCAAAGTAGGGTGTGTTGGTGTGGGTGTGTGGGTGTGTAGTGAGTGTCTGATATTCAAAACTGGTCTCCTAAAATGGCATATAAAGGACATGTCAAACTGTTTTTTATGAGATGACTTCTAAGAGTCTCTCTGTATCTTCATAATCGTGAGATTGAAGCCAATTTTGAACTTTAGTTTTACAATTGTATATGGATAAGGGGTAGATGGAAATGGCTAGATTGACTTTATTGTATAGGTAATCTACTAGAAAACAAAAGCTGAAGCTGGTTTTGAAGGACCGTGATTTAAAGACTGTGTGTTTGTTTATAGTAAAAGAAGATGACGAAATAATATCAAGTTAAGCTCTGTACCCTTATAAACTCAGTTAATAACTGCGGTACATAATATGATAGTAATAAAACTGACCAAAAACGTTCTTAACAACGAAGTCTTTTTGAGCTCAAAATATTATATTTACGTACTTTAAACCGTCAGATGTTTATACCGTATGACAAGGGCGCCGGCGACGCGACGCAGTCGGCCTCCCTAGGGGTTGATTAGTTGCTGGGGGTTCCACCTGACGAGATTAGCATACTGAAATTATACGAAAAAGCCTATTGCTTTAACATGAAATTTTGGTACTAAAGTGAGGAGTATATTGCACGTTACACGCTCGCTGTATATGTAAAGGCAATTACTGTTGTGGTTTGTAAGCCCGGCAATTAGTAGTTACAGATATTTGTGGATAAACCTAAGATAATTATTATCGGTGTATTATCTTTACCTACTCCTAACCGTGCCTAAGTAAATTTAATAGGTACAAGCTGTAGGGAAGAAATCAATTAAACAAGTAGTTACATTACAAAGTTTATTATAGTAAAACTAAAAGTAGAGGTTCGCAACCACCAAATGTGGGCGATCATTAACTATTACACAAAATCTACCCTTATTTAAAAGTAGGTAAAGCTCTGACGTACCCCGTCTCCGTAGCGGGGTATGCTAGGGCAAATACTAGCGTGAGACTATGACATAGAAAACTCAAGATCGCTTTTGAGCAGTAGCGGCGTTAGGGTAGGGCGTGATTGGGCGACCACCCAGGGCGCCAGGCGTAAATGGGCGCCGGTTTTCCGTCCCATCCGTCTCAACTGCATTGACTCCTAAGATTGTTTGTCGGGACGTCAACGAGATACGAAATTATTCGGCCATAGTTAATGTACTGTCGCTACTTCGGCGGTGGACAAACAGTGTAAAGCTATTAGAATACCCCGTACGTAATGCAAAATATAAAAAATTTTCGATCTCGCTTCGCTCGCTCTCGCAACCTAAATTCTCAAATTTCTCTAACTTTTCTACACAAGTCGTTCAGATTTAGTTTCTATTCTATATGAATGACAAAAAAAAACCTAGTCAAGGCAGGATGCCAATCGTTTTTGAGCTCGCTTCACTCACTCTGGCATCCTACAACCTATGAGTTCTCAGACTTAGTCAACAAAGTAACCCTTATTCTGTAAGAATGGTCAAAGAAAACCTAAGCTTTCCGTGACGGGATGCTAAAATTTTCGAGTTCGTTTTTCTCGTTCTCTCTCGCATCTTGCGTTTTCCTAATTCTGTAAGATACAAAAGAAAAATTTTACATATCCGAAGACGGGTCTAACATTTTTCGAGCTCGCTTCGCTCGGCCTTACATCCTGCATTTTACCCTTTTCTGCCTAATTTGACAAAGATCTCTTATTAAACTATATCAACGCACAGGATCATAGACTAAACACTTTATTTTTCTATTCTTCAAGAGTATTTTAGGGGCGCCACAGAAATCTCGCCCCAGGGCGCCGGTAGTGCTAAAACCGCCACTGCTTTTGAGGAGCCGGCAGGTGGACACTTAATAACTTCTAGCTCAATCAAATATGTTCTCAAAACTTGCGCTCATAAAAGAAATTTAAATATTTAGAAAGTTAACGGGAGACGCTACCAGTCGCATGAACATAACAATAACTCTTACGATTACCTAGTTTTATACATAAGGCCTAAATCTCGGACATGACTTTATCAAAATAATCAGTATTAAAAAAGTTTAAACAAAATAATCTCTCTCTCACCCGAGATGTATCCAGAACATTAATTAGAAGCGACTCGAAGGGCTCATACACAGGTATCACTCAGATAGTCCCCATTAAACCCCTCAATTATAATAGTCCCAATAAAATCCCAATTAGCAGATCATCAGCCTTTGGTTTGGAGTCCCACTATAAAACTGGGATTCTCACGTTGCTAGCGCGGGCTACGCGCTAGGAGTCCGACGAGAATACGTTGACGCTTGCCAACCCTGGAGCTAAGACGGTGTTCTGGCACGAGGATCCGTACAGGTAAAGCCTTCCTCTCCTATGGAACGGCCCACTAACAGCCACGTGTCAGATCCAACCTGTATTCTGCTCAATCACAGGTTCGACATCAGAGATTCACGTCTGTCCCCGTACCTCTAGGTTTAGGCCAGCGTGAACAGCCATACTTGTAACATTAACCACCCCAATCACAACAAGATCTCAAGACTTCCGCGCAGGGACAGAAAAAGATGGTAGTATACTCACAGCTTAATACGCCATAAAGAACACGAATACCATCGGGATTATCTGCACACCGTCTGGAATATCCCAGTACAGTACAGTAAATTTGGGATGATTATTAATTAACAAACAATTAATAGCAGAATATTAATTTTAAAAACAACCATTGAATTACAATGAAACGAACCCAGCGCCATCTCTACAGCCGTAATGGAACTAATGTGACAGATCAATGTCATGAGCTTCCTCGAATCCCATGACAGATGTTACTGGTAGCAATTCATAGTTTGCAACGTCACAAGATGATTCTCGCCACAGTGTGCTTTTAGGTAACACGTGTGTTTAGAATATTAGCTTTTTCTATGTGATATAGCGTTTACTGTGACTTGTTATTGTGTTTATTTGTGTGTTGTCTTGTGGTTACCTGTAAACAGGTTTGTTATTTGTTTTGTGTTTGTCTTTTAGCGATATCGGTTAAAATTATCCATATTCAATATGAATATGGATAAAAATAAACCCCCTGACCCTCCTGATACCCCTTCTACCCCACCGTCTGGTTTTTCCCTCTCTAATCTAAGTCCCACCCCCAACTCATTAAGCCAGTTTGCTGATGTGGTTTGCAATCTTGAGTCCCAAATATTCTTCCATCCCAGACCAACATCCGTAAACGTCACGTTAATGATGATGAATTCAATCGTCCTACCAAACAACCAAGAACTCATGTAGGCCGTGTGAGGTACTCAGTACTGGATAAAGGACCTTTTATTGTCCATGTTTCCCGTCAGGAAGCACAACTTAATGCAGGTACCACCTTACACCCAGTTTCATTTGGACGATTTTTGGCTAACAATAAAATATCAAATATTGTTGATGTCAAGCGTGTAGGTAGAAACCGCGTCTCCGTTGAATTTGCATCCCCTCAGCACGCAAATGCGTTTATTTATAATAACCTTTTAGGGACGCCATTATTCCATCTTTTAATATAACCCGTATGGGTGTTGTCAGTGGCATCCCTACTGACTTCTCAGACGAGGAAGTTTTAACTTACCTAAAGGTTCCAGCAGGCTGTGGTCCAATTTTGAAAGTTAGGCGTTTAAACAGGAAGGTAAACAAAGACGGTTTATCCGAATACAGGCCCACAGAAACTTGTGTCATCACCTTTGATGGCCAAGTTTTACCGAAACCAATTTTCTGTTTTTATTCCTCGTTAACTGTAGAACAATATATTTACCCTACAATTCAATGCCGCAAGTGTTGCCGACTTGGTCATGTAGAATCCCTTTGTCGTTCCAAACCCCGTTGCAGTAAGTGTGGCAATGATCACCCCGGTAATGGTTGTAGCATTGCTGAGAGCGAAGCTTTTTGTGTGTTGTGCTTTGGTAGTCACTTTGCAAATAGCAGAGCCTATCCGGAGTACAACAGGCAGAGAACAATTAAAACTATTATGGCTGAAAAAGCAATTTCTTATTCAGAAGCAAGCAAAACTGTTCCAATTTCTACTCGCAGCTATGCAGACATTACAAAACCACGGACTCAATCATACCGCAAAACTGTGTTTCTTAAGTCAAGGACCCATGCTCCCCTCTCTCCCTCCTATGATAAAACAGCTCACCAGCAGCTCACTAGCACTCCCCAATATTCTCAGCCTAATGGCTGTGTTTATAATCATCAACTCACAGAATCTCCTGAAAACTTGTCTTCAAAAATCGAACTTCTAAGTAAACTTCTATTAACTTTAATGTCTTCATCTAACAAATCTCATTTACCGTCCAACGTTGCTACTTCACTTATAAATTCACTTTCATTCCATAATAATGGCTCGGTTTGTGCTCCTTCAATAGAATGTGAGGAGCGTGTGGCATAAGAAGCACGAGTTCACTTTCCTTTTGAACAAATACAAACCTTTAGCTTGTTCCCTCGCAGAGACTTGGCTAGTCCCGAGTCTTAGTTTCTGTTTACCCTATTTTAATATTCTCAGATGCGACCGATCTGATGGCTATGGCGGGTCGGCTCTCTGCGTGAACAATCGCGTTCCCCTTGTGTCTGTATCTTTGCCTTCTCTAGGTGAAGATATTAGCATTGTGGCTTGTAGGGTAGAGGGTATAACCCTCTTATCATCAAAATTATTGGAACACCTTGTAAAGAATTGACTTGAATTTATAGTAGAATCCAGAGACTTACTTCCTACGTCTCAATTTGGTTTTAGAAAGGGACTCAGTAGCATGGATAGGGTTGGAGTTTTGGTTTTTTTTTTTTTGATATCCGCTCATCGTTTTCGAAGAATCAATCCGTAGTCGCTGCCTTTTTAGACATCTCATCTGCATATGATAATGTCCTTCTTCCTCTTCTCAGGCAAAAATTGCAACAGCTGAGAATACCGGAGAGAATGGTTCAGTACATCTGTAGTTTGCTTATGTCTCGTTCTTTGGTTTTGAGAGTCCCGGGTGAAGAATTTGACGTCAAAATGTCATAGAAGGGCTTACCACAAGGCTCTGTTCTTAGTCCCTTACTGTATAATTTATATACAGCTGACATCGGCTCATGCCTCAATAACGATTGTCAAATTTTACAGTATGGGGATGACTTGGCTTTGTATGTCACTAACAATTCAATTAGTGACGCTGCGTCATCGCTCTGTGTATTCCTCGACTCTCTAAACCAATGGCTAAATTTCCACGGTCTAAGTCTGTCTGCCCCTAAAAGTACTGTTGTTGTGTTTTCTCGCGGGAGGCTGATCCCTCAAATTTCAGTGGGCGTCCAAGGGCATTGTATGCCAGTTTCTTCAAAAGTAAAATTTTTGGGTGTTTTTTTAGATTCCAAATTGAGTGGGATACATCATCTAAATTATTTAGTTAATAGATGCGAGAGAACTATTCCCATTCTAAAAGTACTCGCAGGTGTCTGGTGGGGTGCACACCCCTACACCATGAAATTGGTATACAATGCGTTAATCCGGAGTGTTCTGGACTACGGATCTTTTCTATTAATTCCCTGTAATAAGGGTGCTTTAGCTAGACTGGACAGAATTCAGGCTAAGTGTCTTCGGATCATTTCGCGCTGTATGAAATCCTCACCAATTAACGCATTGCAGGTAGAGTGCGCGGAACGACCGTTGGCCTTGAGAAGGCAGTATCTAGCATCGAGATTTTGGGCTAGAGTTATTACCAAATCCTCCCACCCTCTTGCACAAAAAGTGGTCGACCTAGACGTTGCATGCCAAAGTTCTAATTATTGGAAACATAAAGAAGTCCCTTTGTTTTTAAAATCCTTCCGTTGCTATCAAAATTTAGATTCTCCTATTATTCAGTTTCCGAAACTTCCCCTTTTTAGTTTTGATTATGAAATAATATGTTTTAAACCAGATATTTTCTATAATATTGGTATATCGAAAAAGTCTACTGCGGCGGGCTCTATTTTCAATGCTGCGGTTGGTGAGCGATGGTCCAATTTCGAGAAATTTTTCACGGACGCCTCTAAACTATCAGGTGAAAGTTGCACTGGTGCTGCGGTATACTACCAAAACTCCAAAATTGTTTTAAAATTCAAATGCCCAGTTCAATCGTCAGTGTTTACGGGCGAGTGCGTGGCCATATTACGATTTGGTGTCATCTTTACAGACTCCCTTAGTTGTTTGCAAGCTTTGGAGCAGAATCCTTTTAAGAGTAAACTTCATAGTCCAATTCTGCTTCTAATCAAAAAATCTCTTTCTTCTTGTGCCAAGAATCACAAAAACGTACACTTGGTTTGGATTCCAAGTCATTGTGGCATAAGAGGAAATGAATATGTTGATGCTCTTGCTAAGGATGCTGTTACGTCCCAGGCTGTTGACCTTAAATATTTCCAATGCCAGGGCTACGATTTGCTGAGCCTTCCCAAAAAGAGCTTGCTAACCTCATGGCAGGTGCAGTGGCAAAATTCAGGCAAACGGAAAGGTGCTTTTTATCACGCAGTTCAGCCTAACATTACACCCAAGCCTTGGTTTTATCGATACAAAAAAAATTCCAAGAAAGTTTTGTCTATTCTGTGCCGTCTCCGTATAGGCCATTGCTGTTCTCCGGTCTTTTTACATAAAATCCGGGTTAGAGATACATCGCTCTGCGAATGTGGGTTAGATGAAGGCACTTTGGAGCACATCTTTTTTAACTGTTCCAATAATAACCCAACCCATGACTTGTCATCTCCCTAAAGTAAAGATCCCTGTCCCAACTAACTTTCCATCCATACTAACACATTCTTCCCCAAAGCTCTTAGAGGCTTTGATGATTTTTATCCGCATTAATGATATCAAATTATAATAAGTTTTGTGTGGTTTGCGGCCATAATATATATACATATACCTACATATTTATTAATGTAACTAACATTATCTGTTTGTTCCAGTGTGCTAATACTCGTCAACAAGTTTCACAGTAAATTCGTTCATTTTTATTATTTTTTTTTATTATTATTAGTTCGCACGTTTTCTCATAGCACATCTGACATTGGCAGAATTGTCGACATCGGCACCATTGCCATAGAGAAAAATAGAATAGAATAGAACGTCACAAGATGAGGCACATTTTTTAAGTAAAGAGCAACGGACTCGTAGTCACTAAAAGTCAATTTCTGAATCATATTTATTTACTTTTATTTTATCTTGATTTCATTGAATTTATGGATGTTTCAGTGTTTGCGAATGACGCAATTATTTTCAACCATGGTGTTTTTAAACCATTTCTTTTTCATGGGAAACTACTGGTTGGAACGGGCAACTTGTCTGAAATATTAAACATCCGGGAAAGGAGAGAATTTACATGTTAATGTTATTATTATTGACAGGCCAGATGGCGTGGTTGGTTAAGATACCACCTAACATGTCACAGGTCGTAGGTTCGATTCCCATCCAGGACAAACATTTGTGTGCATGAACATATCTGTTTGTCCTGAATCTGGGTGTAATTATCTATATAAGTATGTATTTACCAAAAAAAAAAGTATTGTATGTAGTTACATATTAGTTATCTGGTTTCCATAGTAATTGGTGCTTTTTTAGAGGCGGAGAACTTTAAATTGAAATAAAACACAGCAAAATGTTTTTAATATCCATGAAATTGGCTTTATTTGATAGATAATTTAATGGCCGTGGCTGACGCGTACAGTAAACGCTCAAAAGTCCATAAGCGTGCTAAGGATTACATTGCTATGAACTGTGCGAGCACGAACCAGTACGTGTGCGTGTATGAGCGATGTCTCACTCAACATTCCGCAGATAACACACACTAATGAATTGTCGCATGTCGTCGTACTACGCGAAATGACATTATATTTCTGTTGCATTTAGAAAACTGGTCATAGTGGCGACCTGTTCTTACCATTGCATTGCTAAAATTCGCATTAACATAACATGTGTTGGTAACTGTTTGGGCTAAGCAATGGTTTCACGATCAATGAAGTCTGAGTTCGAATCTTAATCACAATGTGGGACTGTTTTTTGTTTCTTTGGAAACATAATAATATATTTGTATTATTTTAAGCAAAAATTTGTTAGATGTTTATGTTCATTTATTATTTATTTTTATAAAAAGTTAGATATTAGTTATTGTATTATTATTTAACTATTATTGTGATTTTTAATTTATCTTTTCGGTGTTGGAAGGTTGAAATAAAAAAGTCGTGCTGAATGGTAACAAAAATGTTTATTCGTTTTATTTACTTATTTATAAAATTAACAAACTTAAGAGAATTGTGACGTTACATTCCTACTAGATAAAAGAAGTTTTTTTGTAACCGTTTTTTGTTGTCTACCTCACAAAAATCGAAATTATTTATTTAGTTTTCTATGATCTACCTTTCTAACTTTACGAAATGAGTGACCAAGCGAACAAGATAAAGAATATTATATTTTCTGTCCCATTACTTCCAATCAAGTAAAAACTTACAAAAAGTCAAGTACTGCATGAGATTTGAACTCACGGCTCACTGATTCACGCATCTATCTGCACGCGCTTAACCGCTAGGTCATCTTTACACATGTTATAACTTTGAAATTATGAACTACAATCAGTTGTTGACTACAATAATTATGCATGTTTATGTTCTTGGAAATAGAAGGTCTTAAGTCAAACTAAACGCCAAGCTATTGCTTTGTGAGTTTGCTTATCGACTTTTGGTCGCGACTGTACATGGCGTAATCTGGAGGTCAAATCTCCACACACTCTTCGTATTTCTGCAATATTGCATCGAATGTTGGCATCCAAGTGTGTTTGTGGAATTCCAAGTGGTTTATCGGAATAGACATGCGACTTTACATTGACCCCAGAGAAAATAAAGTAATGGCTTCAAATCGCACGAAAGAGGTGGCCAGATTTCGTGAAATTGGTGGTTTGTCAAATGTTTCCTTTAGTAAATTAAACCAATAAAAAGTTAAGTTTTCAGTAAACTAGGCGTTGGTTCTAGCCGTGGTGGCCACATGCCCGGAATCATATTCAAACATTAATGCCATAAAATTATCTACCAAATAAAGCCAATTTCATTGACATTAAAACATTTTTCTGTGTTTTATTTCAATTTAAAGTTCTCCGCCTCTAAAAAAACACCCTTTACAAGCTCTGCTTAGTTTGGGATCAGATGACCGTGTGTGAATAATATCCCAAGATATTATTATTATTATTATTTTACATATCTCGGGACCCTGGGATCCCGGACCTTTGGAAGGCATACGACGGGCCGAAGCCAACACACAGAGGCCCCTTAGACAATTTTAAATGATGAGGAGGCACCAACCGACGATTATCCCCATCTATTCTGTACAAATCTCACCGTGAAAACTTAGGTGAAGTGAGCTGTCATTCCACCATGCTAGGGATTGACATTATTGACATGAGCTGTCAATAGTGTCCACGCTCACCTCACCTTTTCACGGTGAGATTTGTACAGAATACTCGTAGCACTGCTGCACTATGCAACTGCACCCAAAGACAACCCCCGGTTGATGCAAGACTATTGCAGAACGTGGAAACCAAACATATTGGGCTATGGGTTTGGGTGGCTAAAATGGATTGGGTAACTTGAACTATGAAAGAACTATGTCCCCTACCTGACCAATGTTATATAATTATACACGGATAAAATGGCAGGGGATGACTTGCACACTCAATAATGGACCCCCGGAAACGATCGCTAGCACATAGAGACGTAGCGACAATGGTCCACACTTCCTGAGGTGCTTGAGGAGTGGAGAGGTATTCCACGGTTATCAGGACAATCCCGGAAGTACAGTCAAGATAGACCAGCAACATACTGGAATACTTCCTTCCTCCGAGCACGCGAATCTCCACTCAAACCGGCCAGTAAAGGCAACAAAGAGGTGGGAGCTCTGTTCCTCATCAGTGTTCTCTCCAGCCGACTTCTCCCGGGAGATCCCGTGGGGTCACTACTGCCCAACAGCTCGCCACATGCTGCCCTGCGGGTTTATGCATCTCTCTTGGTCTGGCTCCCCACCCTAGACCTATTTCGGCAAAGTAAACTCTACCGGCACAGACCTATAGTTCAGGAGCGCTCAAGCCCCACTACGAGGTCAACGTAGAGATACGACGGTAGGATATTATTATTATCTCCTTATTATTTTTAAATATTAGAATAAAACATTTAAAAATATAAAAAAATAGAAATCCACCGGCATGGGGAACAGGGTCCAAGCTATCGATGGTTAGGGGTCCAGAGACAGGAACCTCCTCACAATACGCGCCGCATCAGGAGACTGTCTTCCGGGCCCTTCACCCAGCCACCCAACGAGAGCCTCTTGGGATGTTGGTCGAGGCTCTTAGCGATAAGGCCATTGACCGTTTTATTCAAACAAATTGGGACGATGACTAAAGATTAACTTTTTGTCCATCATGTAGTTATTAAAAAATATTAAACACGTTTTTCTTTTCTTTTTTACGTAATCAAAAGATTACGGCGATACATTGAGTTAACATGTGGCATGGCGTCACGCATTGCTAGATTTTGTACGTTGTTGTGATGTAGCGAGCGCCCACTCCCCAAACTTAAAGCGTTTCATCTAAGTTTTTTTTTTATTAGTATGATAAAGCAAAAAATACGTGACTAATAATTTTTTTTATTATCTGACTGACGGACTAAATAGAATTTCTTTTTTTTTACCCAGGCATGATCCCTATTCTTTGACTTGCTTACATATCTACTCGTAAATGTGAAGATAATTTGTACTAGTATGATCACGATTACAGAGCTCAGCTATATAATTTGACTTGCTTCGTTACCTGGGATCAAAGAGGTCGGTCATCCTTGCAGGTACATTAAATATTCCATCTGTACATATACCTACATATCTTAGTCATTATAATAAATATTAAGTGCACTTTGACTTATTTGCTGTAGGTACCTACTTGAGTCATCACTCCAGCCATGTTTAAGCCCTTTTATTCAGAGCGGCTTAAACTAACAATGTAACCTATATGTGACTACCTAAATATCCATACTTTACCTACGTACGAATTTTTTATGCTCTGCAGGCTGCGTTAGTTTTGAAAGTCGCAAGATTTTCGTAACTTAACTAATAGTGGATACAACTCCTAAAACTAACTTGCCATCGCAAAGTGGCGGGATGCCGTAACGTTTAGCTACTGCTATTTGTTTGACAACCGTGAATGCTGGATTAACCCAGGTGCCCGGTGTCGAAATGTGTCGCAAATGAAAATATTTATTTTTATTATCTAAGCGCCTTTAGTAAATGTCGTGATGGCTCAGTGGTGAAGGCGTCGCCTCTCATACACGAGGTTGTGATTGCCAACCCGCTTTGAGCAAGCGTGGTGATCAATGCTCGTGCCTTCTCTGTATGAGAAGAAGCCTGTGCCCTACAGTGGGACAGTAAGAGGCTGCTATTATAAATGTTTTAAGCGCTTATAATTATTGTGTCTAGAAAACTAGATCCCTAAACCTTCCCCAATTATTTTACCTATCTAGCCCTTGTTTCAAGAACTCTTATAACTGGCCTAGGTCCCTACCTAATTAGTTCTATGCTAAGCCTCAATTAGATATTATCGGCATAACACGCATTCTCATCTACTAACTCATCATATTTATAACTTTTAGACTAAGCAAAACTGTTCATAAGATTATGACGGTTAAACCCGAACAAAGTTTCGAGACCGAACCATTCAAATATGTATTCCCAAGGTCAGTTTTGTCCTAGTACTTAGAATGGTACTTACATAACCCGGGCACAAGTTCCTAAACGGTGCCTTGATATCATGATTGGTATAAGTTATCGGAATCTCGGATCCCCGTAGGCTCCGAACTCGACGGGTCTCGGGGACGACCAAGTTCGCTGTATGATCCGCCATACTTCAGATATAGCGAATACTTGTTAAGTATTCAGGAGGTAATCCCTCTAACCTCATTTTATAAACGCTGTTCTATGTACGTGATCGTCTAATGCCGCAAATTTAATGGACTTGACAACTGAATTATAAGAGAAATATTAGCTGTGAAACTGTATAGGTAATCAGCCTGACTGTTTATATTATTATTATATTATTATGTATTATAATATTATAAATGCAAAAGTAAGTTTGTTTGTTTGTTACCTTTTCACGCTTAAATTACTGAACCGATCATCCTGAAATTTTGCATATACGCTGTCAGGTGTACAGAAACGAACATAGGGTACCTTTTATCCCGAAAAAAGTCCTGTTCCTGAGGAAAACAACAATAACATTCTTATGATAATAGATGGCGCCACGTGTCTTTCGAATCTTGATTGAATTATACTATCTAAAATCTCAATTAGAATTAATTCATGGTGATATAACAACCGGTAATTTTTTAGATAAATTAAGATAACATTTTAAGTTAAGTACTAACACACTACTAAAGAATCGTGTGTTTAGTAGTGTGAATTGGTTGCCAAATTTTAAATTACCGCGAACGAAGCCGCGGGCAAAAGCTAGTATTAGTATAAAACATAACCAAACATCACGCATTATTCCCCGAAGGGTTGTGCAGAGGTGCACATACAGAATCGCCGACATTTCACCAGTTATGTTGGTTATGTTTTGTTTTTTAGTTTGCATGTTCTTGTTTGAAGACAAACATGCATTAGCAACGTTCATCTTCATGAAAGTTGCAAATAACGTGAATGAAAGTTCAACTTCATCTTAGCAAAACCCATATTTACTTATTTATAACACGACACGTGCATAGAATTTATCTATTTTATGGACGAGTCATAGAAATTGTAAGGGGAGACTTAAAGAGCATGCATGGGCCTTTTCGGCAAGATTTAGGTATGCCTACCTATATGGCTATCCTTTCAATAGTTTCTCCTGTTACTGTATTAATCTTGACATCAAATACCACTAATATTACCAACAAGCTTCTGCCCGCAGCTTCGTCCGCGTGAAATTTCTTGTTCCCCAGACCCACACCGTAGCGTCGCATCGCATCGTCTACTGCACTATTCATATTTGCTTAGCGTTCTTTCTGATTTTTTTCTTTTCACTCTTCTCCCAAGGGCCTTAGCGTAAAGATAAATTAAGCGTATAGCTTTCCTAAAGAATTGGGCTATGCAAAAATAATTTTTCAAATCCGACTAGTAGAGCAATACCGGCCTATCTCAATTCTGTCGACCGTGTCAAAAGTTACTGTGTAATACTGTGAGAATTGTGATTGTGTGTTGTGTGATTGTTGAATTGTATGAGATCTTGGTGTGTTAAGACGCCCACGAAGCATGCGTAGTTCATACAAACGAAATACCAAAATAATTTGTAAATCAAACATATTCTTAAGGTAGTGTGTATTTATTCCGATTGGATTACAGAATATCTAGGTTCCCAAATATATATTAAATAAGAACATTGATTTAAACATTGAATATGGCAAAAATAAGTTTTCTATAGAAATTTTAAATTCCTGATATCTCGTTTCGTCATCAGTGTCCTTTCAAAATATATGTTTGGGAACCTAGATATTCTGTAATCCAATCGGAATAAATACACACTGGCTTATGACTATGTTTGATTTACAAATTATTTTGGTATTACGTTTGTATGAACTACGCATGCTTCGGGGGCTCCTTAATTGATGATAAGTTGTCCCTAAAGCAACATGTAGAAAAAATTATAAATAAAGCCTCGGTTTCGTTATGAGATCGTCCACTGAGTTCAAGCGGGTCTCGACATACCTTTACCTATATAAGACTATTGTACGATCACAATTAGAATATGCCGTCTCTATCTGGAACCCGTTTTACCAGAAATACATAGACGAGATTGAAAAAGTCCAGCGTAAGTTTCTACGAGCCATGCATTACAGATACCACAAAACGTATTTGTTGTACTCACAATTACTAGATAATTATAGGCAGGTCAACCTAGAATCTAGACGTAAGTATCTAGAGGCTTCTGTACTGTATGGTGATTTTGATTATATCGATCTGACGGGCAAACTATGTTATGTAGTTCCACACACTGTTGTAAGTGTGTAGTATCTGTGCAGGGACCCTATTTGCTGTCTATACCAGCCTGTCGAACTAATTCTGGTTAGCGCTGCCCTATCCGTCGAATGGTTGAATCTTATAATTGTGATTTTGTTAATATTGATAATTTTGTATGTTCAAAATCTAAATTTAAATGTGATGTTATGAAAATTATTATTAACCAATATAATGTTATAAGGAATGTAAGCTAGTCTACATTTTATTATTTATTTGTTTTTAGTTTTAATTATTATTTTGTTTGCCAAGCAATCAATTAGAATTTTTATTTTGCATGATGCAATTAATTATTATTAATATTATAGTAATTATGATGTAATTATTTATTACCAATCTAGTGGCACTCATTATCCTATTTCCTTTGTTGTAAATATTGTTAATATTTTGTATTATCTTTTCTCTGTTCCAACACATATTGTAGCTGTTTATTGTTCCTGAATTAATAAAATAAAATAGTAGTTCCAGAGATTAGCGCGTTCAAACAAACAAACAAAAAAGAAACAAACTCTTTGGCTTTTTTAGCCTGACATTTCTAACATCTTGCTTGAACGTTTGCACAGTCTTTTATTTTCTTGTACAGTGAGAACAGCTGAAACGATTTTGATAAATGAGGTCTCATTGAATTCGTATCAGCGTCGCAAGTATCATTGCATTTGTATCAATGTCGACGTCACTGGGGAAAACTGAAGCAAGAGGAACATTTCCTATAAATATATGCATGAGGAAACGCTTGTGCAAATATCCGAATGACTTTAAAATGTAAAGTATCTTGTTTGTTGCTCTAACATGCACATATACATATAATTATATATACCTAATAACGAATTCTAATTCTTTTCTTACAATAGTCCTACATGTCCGTTCTACAATTTTGATAATCTCAATCTCGGCCAGGAATCCATAGCACAGGGTATTCTAGTTTGGATTCCTGACTCCCACAAACCTTTGTACCTCAAATATTTATAAGACCTCTATTTTGTAAGTACTTTGTGGGAGAAAAATAAATCTTTATTATTATTATTTTATTTTTTTTACATTTCTCGGGACCCTGGGGTCCCGAACCTTTGGAAGGCGTACGAGGAGCCGAAGCCAACTCGCACCAACCGACGATTATCTTTGTATGCACTATGCAAGTGCACCCAAGGACAACCCCCGGTTGGTGCAGGACTATTGTTGTGCGTAATTATTATTATTATTATTAATTCATCACGTAAACTAATACAGAGGTAGGTATTATTAATAATATGTTTTTACTTCTACTAAAGCAGTACAGAAAGTACAGAAAATTATTATTTTTCATGTTATTATAGCATATACTAATAAAGAGGATATTACTTTGAGAAATTCATTATACACCAAGACACATTTTTTAAATTACGGTAACTTTTTCGTTGATTCCGGAAATGAATTGAATACCTTCGGGTCGCAGGCGTGCTCCAATTATTTGGTCCTGTTTTACAATTTCTCATTTTCAGAATAAATTTCCTGTTTCTCATCATAAATATTACAATATAATGCCAGAATAAAATCTTTAGTAGGTACTCGCCTATAATCTCAATCATCACACAAATACAAATTAAGTACAGTACAATATAATTAAATACAATAAATAGCAAATTAGGAATACTATTTACCCAGGAAACAATTACAAGAATTTTACTGACTAGTTAGGTAATATTCGTGTTTAATTTTCAAGAGCTCCTATTCCGAACGAAGTTGGAATAAAAAATAATCTACAATCGGACGTAAAAATAAAAAAAAATAAACGGAAAATCAATATGAACAATAGAATCGAAAGCATTTATCCAATGCCTGAAACAGAGTTCTGTTTCTTTAAATTTTGATGTAAAAATAGGTTGAATGAAGTAAATTAAAAAATTGTAAAACCATTTTCTTTAAGAGCTTCAGTTAAACCGATTGAAAGGAGCTTAAGCGTCATCTATACATAGTACACAAAGCTCCAGCAGCTCGTATTTAGCCGTTTAACTATCCAGTCATCAAGATCCAAAGCCAGGCTGTATCGACCAAAAGCGCCGTCACAAGACTATAACGGAACCAATCTACACAACTGCCACGAAACCTGAATACCGCTTACAACTATGGAAAGCAATTACAACTTACTGTGCATGATGTAGCACACAAGCTTGAAATTACTGTAACTAAAGCGAAATTATACATCTTACTAATTCTCTCAAAGTTTTATTGTCTACACTAATTAAGTAACTACTTACAATAATGCAATCAACTTTTCACAAAACGTTTGTAAAGTGCTCTTATTTTCAAACAAATTAACATTCATCTAATTTATACAATTAGAGAGTTCCAAAAGTTAATTTAATTAACAAACAAATAAGTGCTAAACATTTACTTACATGGGGATAGCTAAAACTTTTCCTTGTTCAAAGATATCATTATGTATAATTAGTTAAAAGCCTGCCGCTTCTGAATTTTAATAAGAAACTTTCGAGCTGTCGTAGTTGTTATAACTTCAGCGTATGCCGTTAAATAGTTCTTTCTCATTTTTCAAAGGAAGTTATTAAACAAGTTCAGATAGCGAACTTAATCTTAAGTATTCTCATTGGTTATGAAAATTGGACCTACTTAAAGTAAACTTAAAAGTCTAAAAGTACCTTTATAAGTACGTAGCCCCTAAGGGCCCGAAAAGTTGAGATCCTGTGTGACTTTAGTCATAAGTGTAAGAGGTGACGTGGTGGAAACAAATTTTACATTTTGGTACTCCAAAGTGGAAGCCTCTTTGCTCTTTCAAGGCTCATACACCCGTCACTTTTGGAGTATCATTTTCTTTTTATTTGATGTAATTATATTCGATACACTCCAGTAATACACAACTAAGTACGCCAAGATACTCATGTTTCTAAACTTTTCTTTCGTAGATAGATGATCATCTGCCTAGCCTTTCCCAACGATGTTGGGGTCAGCTTCTAGTCTAATCGGATGCAGCTGAATACCGTATTATACATGGAGCGACTGCCTATCTGACCTTCAAAACCTAGTTACTGTGTAATAAGTATCGTAATACCCAGTTACTGGGTTACCGTTGGTAAGACTGGTTGTCAGACTTTCCGGCTTCTGACGACCCGTAACGTCTGTCTAAGATCCATGAATGACAGCCGGAACCAACGGCTTAACGTGCTTTCGTAGATAGTTATCAAACATAACAATATTGGAAAGTCTTCAAAAGATTCGATCAAAATAAACTAAAAATTTCTATGAAAGTATCTACGAGGTTTATATGGCCCATGTATAAAAGAAATTGAAATGGCGGTTATAAATGATGGATAAGCAATATCCAGCACACGGAGTTTATTTTATGATGGTCCTAGGGATAACAATAAATGCTCTCCGCTTACTTAATAAAGAATAAAAGCGATACATTAATACTAAAGTAGTTTGGAGTACCTTCCTGACAACCTACTTTCTGAACAGGGAATTATAATTTCACAGTAAAGCCCATGCATGTTTAATACTAGCATACAATATTTTTCATGAATGCAGTGTAGCTGGGAGTTTTTTTTTTTTTAATATAGAAGATAGCAACGACACACATATAAGCGTAACTACCGAGCATAGTCCAGCGGGGTAAAAATGACAGTTGATCGCAATGGGTTTCATTTTGACAGTTCACCCACATTCATTGGGTTATCTACGTTATTGTGCAAATGAGTTTTTCAAAACTATGAAGCAATGGTTTAGCAATCCTTCAAAACTCTTGAATTATGATTGATAGTGTTACGCAATTAGGGTGCTGGGTTTGATACCCGGGTCGGGTAGTGTTATTGCGTTTTTCCATCTGGAATTTCTGAGTAGCAGCCCTGAATCTGGACTTGAGCCCATTTGATGGCGAAATTATAAGTCACTAGCTGATGCCCGCGACTTCGTATGCGATCCAGGAAGAATAGTAGCCTATGTCCTTCTCCAGCAGGCTTAGCACGAAAACCGTAGAGAAGCGTCTTGTCGACGGAAGAGTAGACAAAAATGACGTTACCGTGTAGACAGTACGACGACAACAAAGTAGAAAGAGTCAACTGCACTTTTACGAAATTCACTTTTTTACATAATTCGACTCGGAATTCTTTGTTTTTCCATAGGATTTTCTTTTTCGGTTTAATTCTCAATTTTTACAAATATTAAGTAACGCATATCCGCACAACTGCGGAGTCGCGCCCGTAGCGCCGGAAAAGGGAATGCGATTCTCAATGTGTAAGGAAAATATGAAAAATGATTACCTACATGTAGAGTTTTAGGGGGGTTATGCGTTTTATAAAAAGAGGCAAAATTTTAATTATTTTTGCGATAAGACACAACGTTTTCGAGATATAAGCCAAAGAAGGGAAAAGAAATGATTTTGTAGATAACTGTTTATACTTTGCGGCCGTCGAGTAAAACGTTTTCTACTGTCAAAATCAAATTGTCTTCACTACCCTAGACAATTATCACTAATCAGTGTATGTTGACACTTGGGTTTGAAAGAAAGAAGAAAGAAGGAAAAATATTTTAGAAGGGTTATTATATTTAATTAAATTTTTATTTATTATAGGTTAGAAAACTTTCTTCCGAAATAGTCCACATAATAAAGGACCTAGACAAAGATCGCTATAAACGAAAGACAAAATGACAAATTGTAGAAGGATTTCTACGGTGAGATATCAAAAACGAAGAAACGAAATATCACTTTGTATAGAAAGAGATATGTCTACTCTTCGTAGATGTAGATGGAAAGTGGTCATGCTAAGCCCACAGATCATAGTTTATCCATGTGCCAAATTTCATCCAAACCCGTTCAGCCGTTTTAGTGTGAAAGCGTAAAAAACAACAAACACACTTTCGCATTTATCCTACTTCCTACTAATATTATAAACGCGAAAGTTTGTGAGGATGAATGGATGGATGTTTGTTACTATGTCACGCAAAAACTACAAAAAGGATTTTGATGAAATTTAGCACACAGATAGTTTGTAACTTGGATTAACACATAGAATACTTTTTATTCATACTTTTTATCAATATTCCTACGGGTTCGAAACTTACGTGGGTGACACCGTGGGGCGCTGCTAGTAATAATATAATATATAGTTAGGATAGTTAGGATTAGGATTGTGGAAGTTAAAACATAACCGGCGAAATGTGGGTATTCTATACAGACACCCCTTCCTAATCCTACAGAGAGTAAGAGCGTGATGTTTTGTGGTTTTAATCTGCTAGGGGGCAGCTAAATTATTCTATACTGTGCACCACTATGGATGTCGCGAACATCCCTAATTTGTTTAATAAGGCATCAAAATAACGCGTAGTTTTACGCGCGGGGGCTTTGTCCGCCGTATGAGGCCTTAATGCCTGCTCGTTAACATCGCATTAAGCCATGAAACACACCCCTCATTATGATGAAAGCTACTGATCTTTGTTTGCTGGCTTTCACTGCCCACCGCTATCTAAAACTGCTCACTTTTATTCAGTGCTACCAGTATTCCGATACACCCCTTTATAAATTCCCTTTGGCTAATTCTGAACGCATTCATGGGCGTAATTTACAGTGAAATGCTTTTCATTCCATCAGAGTAATTAAAATGTATGTTATTTTGTAATTAAAATGTATGTTATGGTTATCGCTAATTTAATTTGTGTCTTTCACATGTTTTGATATGAGCTTTTTCTTAATCTGTGGGATTAATTAGAATTAAGTTTTTTTTTTGCATTACCGGAAATGATAAGGAGAAAACTTTTCAGTACTTTTCCTAGTTTCTGAATACATAATGAAGTAGGTACTTGTTACCTCTTATTATTTGTCTCTATAAATTTTTAGGTTGTCGTACAGCCCGCGGCACGTAAGTTGGCAAGGGCGTAGTGGGGGTAAGTTCGCGCATTCTACACTTATTACAACAAAAAAATGGTCACTTTTATTGCTTGTCATTATTCTGTGGTTATTACCATAATTTATTTTTAAACTAGTTTTAAAAATAAATTATGGTAATAACCGGGTGAATATTTGACCTTTTAACCGCCCGTCATTACCTTCCGCCAAAAGTTGATGAAAGAGAATATATTTAATGAAATATTTCAGCAATTCCTGATTCTGGTCCTTAAGCAGATTCTGGGAATTGATGAAATATTTCATTAACGATATTCTCCTTCATCAACTTTTGGCGGAAGGTAATGACGGCGGTTAAAAGGTCAAATATTCACCCAACCACAGAATTTAATTTTAAAATAGTTATCTATTTAGAAGAAAGTTAAAGAAAGGAGAAGAATTCGTGAAGTATATTAGGAGTAATAAATAAAATATACAGGGTTATTTGTAAAACACCAACAAACTCTTAAGAGGTCATTGTACTCATCATTATGAACAACTTTTACTATGGGACCAAACCTGAAATCGCGAAAAAAAAGTCAGCAGTTCAGTACATTTATGTTCGCATAATTCGTCAAAATATGTAACAGTACACATCATAAACCATTTTTCTGGCATGTCTACGTAAAATGGTATTTGTTTGTGGCATTATCTAAATTTAAAAATTCAAACAAAACAATAACAAGAACTTGTAACAAAAGCTCAACAAAAACAAATGTTACAATTATTTTAGTGCACGCAAGTGTACTCGGGAGCGAATGGAACGTGGACGCAACGCGAGAGACAAGGGTCGACTGACCAACCAATCGCGCGCTCGGAATGATGCTACCTCATTCCCCGCGTCCCGCTCGCGACCAAAGAGATCTAAAAAATGACTTCTGCGCATCTAACGACTCTTGCCAACTTACGTGCCGCGGGCTGTAAAACTGCTTAATTCAAATTATTCTTTTGCTTACGTGTTATTTCGACGAAGTATGGGTATTTGACTTGGATTACAGGTGATATAAAAACGAAACGTATGACAGTGTAGGAAAGTTATGGAAACATTTATTAAACACATTTAACCTATTTTTACTTACAAAACCTTAAAATAAACGTATATTTTTCTAAGTCCTCAGTATAAATAAACCCGCTGCGATGAATACTCCATGACCCTGATACAAAAAAAAAACCAATCAATGCGAAATTCAGTTAGGAGTATTTATATAGGTTCATTGTATTATGTAGGTTTAAGGTAAGTATTAAGATACATCATACCTGGGATTTCTCCAAACCGCGTGTGCGATACATATGTATACTTGTTCCACTCAAGTTTCAGCTCTCGTCTTGACTAGGTTAGTCTGCAAAACGTAAAAATATCCATATTTCATCAAATACACTCACGACCTTATTAAATTATTTAAAAGCATTAGGCACTCGAGCAATCCTATTCAGAGCAACGAAAAATTGCTCCTATCATTTCTTTTATCAAATGCCACTTCGATTCTGGTTATTCCAATTACTTCTATAAAAAAACTCCTCGATCTGTCAATTCAGATTCATTCCTTTAAAGATTATTAAACGCAAAACGTTTTATCTTCATTGAACTTTAAAAAGGTTTCAATCAATATGTGAGCAGTAGAATCTAATCGTGGAAGCGACCATCACCTGATATATTTTTTGCAATTTGTAGCACGTTGGACATAGCCAGTCCCCGTCGGGTGGTGAAGTGATTCCTACGCAGGAGAAGTGATACCACTGCAGACGACAGCTGGGCCCGTCACACCCTATCATCGGGGCATCAGCGATATACTTCCCGCAAGAACAGAACTCAGTCTCTCGCTTCGAATAATAGGTAGAGTCCTCCGAATTCAGATCACTGTCTTCCATGATTTCGTAATTTATCGGCAGAACATGGCACTTGTGAGCAGCGTATCGCCACCGCTTCACCTCGCACTGCTTACACCAAAAACTCTCTGTTCCATGGCGCCAATATAGATGTTCCAACAAACTTTTGTAGTCAGTGTACCGCATGGAGCACCGGCCACATGTGAACGTAGTTTTTACAAGGGAACTTTTGGATGTTCTCATATTGCAACTTCAAGTTTATGGCGGAAGTTTAATAATCCTAAACCAGGAGCTACCTGCTGGACAAAGTAACGAGCGCGGTACTAAAAACAAGACATGCCCGAACGATGGTAACACTGTAGTCAGAATCATTAAAAGATATAAAACTCTTTAATTTTATACGTGTCACAGACATAATGGTGAGAGGGGATGCAATCAACGCACCCTCATTACCAGTAAGTGCCTAAATGAGCGACGTTATCGATGAAGTATAATAGCAGTTAATTAGTTAAAGTTTTAATTGGTTTGAATTACACAGAACCGGATAAATGCTAATACTTGCTAATTAGTAACTAACTTTATTTTCCAAGAAACGTCAGAAAAATAATAAATAGCCTACTCCTAGATAATAGAAACGAAGTTAATTTTATGTTGTTTCACAAAACACAAAAGAAGCGGTACAAATATACAGGATATACAGGGTGTCTGAGAAAGGGTGTCGCCAACTTAAGGGTGTAGTACAGACCATCAAACTGAACAACTTTTTCCCGGGGACCAACATCGTAATTGTGAAAAAAAAAACCAGTTGTTCCATAAATTTGGTCAAGGAGGTATTGAAGTTTTGTATGGGACCACAGATTTTTTTTTCCCCGGGAAAAATTTGTTCAGTTTGACGATTTGTACCACACTGTTAAGTTGGCGACACCATTTCTCAGACACCCGGTATAAAATACGGTAGGAAATAAAGTAATATTTCTTAGTCAAATATTGAAGCAAAATAGTAAACAGAGCGAATCTATGTTATTCGTCGTCCTTTCGAAACTGAGTGAATAATTTATTTCTTTCGAATGCGAGGGTATTTAATAACCCGTGCTAGCTATGCTATGTTAGTACCTAACAGGTTGCCTTTTCAGTAGCAAAGGCTTCGTGATTGAAAGTAGCTATTCTCTATAGAGTCGTTCTGGTTATCATTTTAAATTGAAAGGACACAAAGAATCGAATGTAAGGGTTTGCGTTCACCACCAGTGAAGCGCAGAGCTATTTAATTAAATTCTGAAAACAAAACCGACGCAAAATGAGCCCTTTAAATACTGAAATATTACCTATTTACTGTTACTTTATTTACAGTCAAAAGATTTCAGATCCTGCAAGTCGTCTGGAACCAATAAGTAAACTTTGTACAGTCACGAACCGAGATAATAGGGATGATGCCTGGGTAAAAAAAAAGAAATTCTATTTAGTCCGTCAGTCAGATAATAAAAAAATATTAGACACGTATTTTTTGCTTTATCATATTAATAAAAAATGACTTAGGTAACGCGCATTAAAGTTCGGGAGTGGGGGCTTGCTACGTCACTTCTACGTATAAAATCTACAAAGACGTGACGTCATGCAACATTTTAACTCAATGTATCGCCGTAATCTTTTGATTACGTAGAAAAAGAAAAAATACGTGTCCAATATATTTTAATAATCTACATGGCGGACAAAAAATCATTTTTTAGTCATCATCCCTATTGAGCCACTAGCTAATCATCTTAACTTGGTTGTGTTACACGAATGCCGCCCGTGACATTTGACATGTGACATTTCAATAACGAAAAACGGGCGGCATTCGTGTAACACAACCAAGTTAAGATGATAAGCTAGTGGCTCAACAATCCCGGTTCGTGACTGTACCTTTTATGATGTTTCGTCAAATCAAACGAAAGGCGATCCAACAATTACGTCGAAGAAGCTGACATTTGTATTTTAAATAATTTCATCGCCTCGCTGCCAGTCAGTAGGTGGGCGCTAACCCTTAAGGCGGCACTTAGATAACAGACGGTCTTTTCAATCGAGGCGGGGGCTTCCTTGTATGTATAGCGTTCATCCCGGCTTTGTCAAAGATATGAATAAGAATAATCTATAACACTTGAATAGCTTTTCAGGTTTAAGGAAAGTACTCGTATTGGGTTCGTAGAATTTTAACAAAATTATTTTGAACAAAACTTGACTTTTCTGCCTTAGTCTGACGTTTTTCGCTCTTAAGTACGTTTCCAAATAAATCATATTGTCATGCTTTTTTCGTACAACGCTATGATTATCGTATAAATGATATTGTCCTACACATTTCTGTTAAGTCAAGTCTCAAACGAGCAGCTTCTAACGCAAAATGTCCAGCTTAATTAACTGCGCTATCTTATTTTTGATCTGACAACCCTACTCGGGTCCATCAGCTGCATTTAATGGTTTCTGCTCACAATGGCCAGTGTTAACCACACCTCCATATCCGTTGATAGAACTACTTTTATAGACCTTTTGTGAACGAATGAAGCGGAGAAACCAACGCGTACTGAGAGCTTTTTTTTTTCTTCTATTCTGAAATCAGTGCAGATCATTCTCATACAACGTAGGTACAGTCAAGGTAAGCAGATCGTTTAGCAAATTGGCTGTCACAGTCAGTCACTCTAAATTTATTATAATTAACTGTATCTCTACGTTGACGTCGTGGTGGGGCTTGCGTGCTCCGAACTTTAGGTCTGTGCCGGTAGAGTTTACTTTGCCGGAACAGGTTTAGAATGAGGAGCCAGACCAAGAGAGATAAAGAAACCCTAGCATGTGACGAGCTGTTGGGCAGTAGCGACCCCACGGACCCCTACCTCACGGGAGAAGTCTTGTTTTTCACCCCTGGCTTGCCTTTATTGGCCGGCTGGAGTGAATATTGACGACGAACAGAATTCACACCTTTTTCTTGCCTTTATTGGCCGGCTTGAGTGAAGATTCGTAAGAGCAAACGTGCTCGGACGAAGGAATTATTCCAGTAAGATGCTGGTAGGGATCTTCACCGTACTTCCGGGATTGTCATGATAGCCGTGGAATAACTCTCTACTCCTCAAGTACTTCAGGAAGTGTTGCCCCCTTGTCGCTACGTCACTTTGTGCTAGCGACCGTTTTTGGTGACCCATTATTGAGTGTGCAAGTCACCCCCTGCCATTTTATCCATGTATTATATATAACATTGATCAGGCAGTGGACATAGTCCTACCATAGTTCTGGGTAACCAATCCACTTTAGCCATCCAAACCCATTGCCCAATAAGTTTTGTTTCTATGTTCTGCAATAGTCCTGCCCCATCCGGGGGTTGTCATTAGGTGCACTTGCATAGTGCATACAGGGATAATCGTCGGTTGGTGCCTCCTTATTATTAAAAATTGTCTAAGGGCCTCTGCAAGTTGGCTTCGGCCCCTCGTACGCCTTCCAAAGGTCCGAGACCCCACGGTCCCGAGAAATGTCAAAAATAATAATAAAACACTTATTGTTCGCTATTCAAATTACAACTTTCATTCTTCATCAGTCAATCTACCTTGACTGTACATACTATAAACATGTCCTTCTAACATGACGCCGTCTACTAAGTAAACAGATCTCTAAACCAATAGACACATAGACTGACGGAACGGAGTTTCAATTTTCAAACGGGTATATGTAGGTAGCATTACCATATTAGCTAACATTAGACTACCATTGAACCGATTCCGAAGAGTAAGTTGAGCCTACGTGAGATACTTAACATGCATGGCTTAACATTAGGAAATATACAAAAATACTTTACCCGATCTGGGTTACTTTTTTCTTCTTAGCGTAACGATGGCAAAAAAAAACCGGGCGGTTTTGATTGTTCTACATTATTGGTAATCATTTAGTTCTAAAGAGGTTTTAATAGCCAAACTATATTACTGGCACTAAACAAAGAGTCTGGGTATGAAAAAAGTTAATTCTAAATTCAAAATTTTCGTTTTTTTTAAATAATAATCCCTTTTTCAGTTTGTGACTTTTTACTTACTTTTCGCGGGTTTGCGGTTAAAAGGTCATCAGGCAACTAAAACTAACTTCTCGTTATTTTTAGTAGAATAATTTATGTTTGTCGCATAATCCTACCGTATTGTGTCGATTGTATTTTCAGAAAGAGCAATAAGAGCTAGTAAAATTATAGCGCTGCTGGAAGAGAGGTGTAGAAAATGTTACGTCTCACAGCGGTTAAACGTGAATCGTTCAACCGTCCAAAGAACCTGGACTCGATGCCAAGAGACAGGTTCCGTAGAGAAGGCAAGGTTCTGGGAGAAAACGTTGCACACAACCACAAAATGACCGCTTTTTAGTGACTCAAGCGCTCAGGAACGGCAAATGCAGTTACATAGACTTCAAAAGAAACCTTGAAGAGGTACGAGGAGTACAAGTTAGGATATGGGCAGTAAGGAGGAGGCTTTTAGCGGCTGATATACGCAGTCAACGACCAGCGCGGGCTCCCAAGTTACTCCGTGAGCACCGGATTGCTCGATTCAGGTTCACTAAAAATTGCGTATCTTAGACACTAGGGAACTGGAGTAGCGTACTCTTCTCCGATGAGGCTCGAATTTGTCTGAATTGTGACGACCGACGCCGGCGAGTGTTACGAAGACACACCCCTGTATTTTGAAGGACCCCTTATGGTGGTGGGTCCATTATATTTTGGGCGGGCGTAACTTCGAGCTATCATAGCGAGATAGTATTCATTGAAAATGGCTCACTAAATGCGCAATATGCACAACCCGCACTGACTGTAATTGGTGAAGATGCCATTTACATGGACGGTATTGCTTGGGCCCACCGTTCTGGTGACGTAGATGCTTATATGCAAGAGGTCGGTATTTGTCGTCTGGATTGGCCAGCGCGGAGCCCCGACCTTAACCGCATTAAACACATCTGGGACCTCCTAAAAAGGCGAGTATGATCTGTTTGAAACCACTTCCACAAAACATCAGGGAGCTTAAACGTGTGATCTCAGCTGAGTGGAAACACATTCCACAGGACATCATCAAAACCCTGGTGGAAAGTATGCCAAGACGATTACATGCCGTAATCACTGCAAGGGAAGTTCATACTCGTTATTAATTTTTATTTTTGAACGTCTTTTTTATTAAAATACCGTAAAAATACTCGTAGTTTTAATTTCATTATCCCATAAAAATGTCCATTTTAACACGGCTCTCTGTTTACATTGACTAAAACACCGGTTCCAGGATTTAGGTGTTAAAAACTATATTCGCATTGATAATAAGAAATTTCTAGTCCTTGATACCTTGATACTTTTATGGGTTTCGAATGGCAGTTTTTTTAGCCCAATGCATAATGGTTTAGCCCAAAATTCTGCCACTCGAAACCCGTTCACTGACGCAGTCATAAGATCCTGAAGTGCGCAGGTGACAGGGCATGCGGCGCAAGATGGAAGGTGGGACATTGTCTGTGGGCAGACGCTGCATGTACACTTATGATCCCAGTCGTTCTTAAACCCCCATCTATGGTGATTCTCTTGCTACGGCGGACTTGGGATCGTTGTCTATTTATGGATTTCAACAAAAAAAAAATGTGATAAAACTACAAATTAAACAGTTTTAGAACGTTTCCTTTCCTTTACTTGTGCTGTGAGACCTTGCTTCTTACCAAATTTCATGGTTCTAGGTCAGTAGTAGAAGTCAGTAGTCAATTTCACGGGAAGTACCCTATCGGTTTTGATTTACTTGCGAGTGTCAAAAAAAAGTCGCATAAAAGGCCGTTTTTTTTATTACGTTGACATAGAAGCTTGATTTTTTTAGATTTCCAAGGGACTATAGACGTACAAGTTTGATATTGATTTCAACTTGATACCTTTACGCGTTCCTGAGAAAAGGAGTCTTGACAAACAGACAGACGAATAACAAAATGATCCTATAAGGTTCCGTTTTTTTCCTTATGAGGTACGGAACTCTAAAAAGTATGCTGCATTAATAACTTATTTTCATAAATAAACAAGAAACACTTAAATGTGTTACAAATGTACCCCAAAGCTACAGTAATATATGTGCTGGCGACGGTAAAAATGTACCTTGTAGACCATGTGCAGGTAAAAGGGTCATAGCCGTCGGCTCTCGGCTAGCCTTCCCACTGGCAACGTATAAGTATGTAAATTCGCTTGCAAATTTTTAACTTTACAGCGGGCTTTGTTCTACCTTCCGTCAGTTTTCTTTACTTCCCTCTTCGCTTCTTCGCAATAACTTTAAAATATAACAAAACTACGAATCTGTCTATTATAATTTAATAACCTTAAAATTTAATCTACAACTGAAATCATAATTTAGAAACGTGTATTTAATTATACGTTTAACAATGTCATAAATATGCATGTTTAATAGCCGCTTGATATAAAACAGTACCTAATTCAGCAGACAAAAGGAAAAACACGAAAATCACCAACAAGTTCTCGAAGCAATATCAGTTCAGTAACGACAGGACATATCGTCGTGACTGTAAAAACAGTGCGCAAACGGCTGTCCCCAACACGCCTCGACATTTGCCTTGAATACGAATATATCTGTGTCTGACCTCATTCAATATCCTTTTTCCAAGCGAACAATTTTATCGTCTTTGTTATTTCCACCCAATGAACACTAACCCCTCGAAGGGAATGATTGTGACGTGCACACAAAATCTTTTACTTCTTAAACTCGAATATCCATTGGAATTTCTTTTTACTTTGAAAAGTTTAATACCTTTAGATTAAATTATTAGCTATTCAATTATAAGTTTATCGAAATTATTTCAAACAGAACGTGATTCTGTAAAAGTATGTTAAAAGAATAAATCTGTGAAAGCAATATTTGTGATGTTTCGACAAAAACTACAAACCTTTATAACGTAATAAATGGGACCCGAATGAACCTCAATGGCAGTAACGTGATCAGATTCGCAATATGAAAACTATGAGCAACGAATTTCTTCTCAGTGAAATGCAGCCATTCAGGGACGTGACTCAATATTATCCTCTTAAGTCGATAGATAAAATTCACCCCATATTTTACCAATCTTAGATAAAGAGGTGCTTAAAACTGTAGACTCGGCAGTTTTTCTAGGCATAACATAACAGTGGATGCCAAACTTCAGTGGGGCCCACATATTTGAAGTCTAGCGGGAAGGCTCAGTTCAGCCGCCTACGCCGTCAGGAAAGTCAGACAATACACTGACGTTGATACAGCTCGGTTAGTTTATTTTAGTTATTTTCATAGCGTTATGTCCTACGGTATTCTGCTCTGGGGCAAAGCCGCTGACATTCAAAATATATTTGTTCTCCAAAAACGAGCTGTTCGAGCAGTTTACCAGCTCATTCATACATCGCTAATTACTTATTAGCCAACCCAATACATTTATACACTAAAAATAGTGATATTCACAATGTTAACACCCGAAATAAGGACAAATTACGTGCTCCATTTCACCGGCTTGATAAGATTCATAACTCATTTGTTGGGCTTGGTATATCCTTTTATAACAGGCTACCCTCTTCTTTGCTAGATTAAAAAGCTTGATGAGCTTGAGATTTGCTAAAGTAAAATCTAACCTTTGTTCAAAGGCATACGACGACGACTACTTAAACGATAAGAATAGTTGGTCACTGTGATTAACTCAAGACAATGATTATGTTCTACCAATGATTAGGTTATATGAGTTCATATAATTATTTATTTGCATTACCTTAGTCAATTTATTTTATTTTTATTTATTTATCATTGATATAATCTACTCATTATAATGTATTTTATGAGTGGTATTGCAATATGTAGTTAGCTAACGACCTCAACAACTGATCATATTATTCTTGCCTGAGCAACCGGCAGCAAGTTTGTCATGCTCCCTTAGATGTCACTGCTTGCGGTAGCGGAGGTTGGGTTGCCTCCTTCCCTCAAATATGGCGAGAGGGTAATGGCTGATGAACGTGAACGGGTGCTGCTTGTGGTGACTGGTTGTCTTGCTGACCTTGGTTTTGTTATTGTTATTAGTAATTAACTCTTATTTTACTTCGATGGTCCTAGTTTATCTTTTGTGACTTCGAGTTACTGCTACATATGTATATGGCTCTATGTAAGTGGGCACGCCCTTTATGCCTGAAGGCTTTTTTTTTAGTTATAAAGTTCTGTTTACGTTAGTAGTTTTGTATTTTTATTTCTGCCTGAGTATAGTTTTCGATTTTTTTTTTCTTTTTTTTCGTATATTGGCGTGTGCTAGCTGACTTATGGCAATGAATTTAATTTAATCTCATGTTTTGTTGCGTACTTAAATTATTTTGCGCAGTGCTGTATAAAATATTTTTTTTAACTGAACAGACAGCTGTGCTGCTGAGGAGTTTGTTGCGCCACTTCTTCTCCCCAGCTAAAGCACTAGGAAGTGGTGAAGGGCGGGCGTTTTGCGGGACTGTCTTATGTAATTTTGACGGTCGAAAAGTGCTGATTCTCAGCCTAGTTTGAATAAATGACTTTTGATTTTGATTTTTTGAATCCTGAGGAGCTCATGGCTAAGTTATAACAGCCGCACGGGTAGATCCATCAGGTTAAGCTACGCTTGCTGGGGTTGGTCCGTGGATGTGTGACCATCTTTAAATACCGAGACTCCTCCGTGCCTTGGGAAGCACATTAAGCCGTCGGTCCTGGCTGACATGTGTAGATCTTTGCCAGTTGTTACAAATCGTCAGAAGCCCGAGTCTGACAACCAGTCTTACCAAGGGGTATCGTATTATCCAGTAACTGGGTTGTGGAGGTCAGATAGGCAGTCGCTCCATGTAAAATACTGGTATTCAACTGCATCCGGATAGACTGGAAGTCGACCTCAATATGTTGGGAAAAGGCTAGGTAGATTGATTTTACCAATCCTAGAACTGTCATTCATATAGTGTCAATATAGGTACAGTCACGAACCGGGATACTTGAGCCACTAGCTTATCATCTTAACTTGGTTGTGTTACGCGAATGCCGATCTTTTTCGTTATTGAAATGTCACATGTCAAATTTCACGGGCGGCATTCGTGTAACACTACCAAGTTAAGATGATAAGCTAGTGGCTCAACTATCCCGGTTCGTGACTGTACATTGAAACATTTGAAACTGCAGTGACTGGTCACGTAGTAACGTGGAAGATATTAATTCCATATTTCGTCAGAGAGACGTCCGAGAAATCATTATATGGGCATGACAATTCAATCGGAGTCTATATCAATAAATTTGAAATCAATCGCAGAACAGACAATTAGAATACTGAGAAACGTCGTAAAGGAATCTGCAGGCATGCTGTGTTAACAACTACGAATAATAAACAATTAATGCATCAGGGTTCTATCAGCAAAATTTCAAGTTTGTCCCACCACTGTGTGTACCTTACTGTTCATAATAACAGAACGCCGCAGTTCTTGGAAGACTGGAAGTATAGCTTGCAGAGCTACTCGCGTCGAACTGCTTGTTAAGCAAAGTTAAGAACAGTTCATGTCGACTGAATAACAAAAGGCTGTCGCAGCGTCTCCAATGCATTCAGTGATGAAAAAAACTGGTATGTTAAGTTATTTTACAGTCGACTGCTCACTTTGGCAGTGGATGCGGCGCGCGAGCATTCTTCCCGAAGTTGTCGAGAACTTGTGGAGTTCTACACAATTCATCGACATCACTTCGCCTTACTTTGGATTAAGTTTACAAAATTTTGTGTTCGCTCGGGCGATCGTGATTTATTGTTGGCTCTGGTCGCCGGACTAGCACGTCCGCCTTCATAAACATGATGCTGGCTTGACAATTTTAAAAGTGGCTCCAATGTTTTAAATACTTACGCGTAAACAAGTCAGTGTGATTACTTGTAAATAGGTATGAGAAACGTGACTCATCGCATTAAGCAGTTAACTAATAGGGATAGGGACTAAAAACCAAATATTTACTGAAATTGTAATGAGGAACTTACTAACTGTTAATTAGTTAATCACGTCTATGTTAACTAAGTGCACTATTCAAATAATCCTATTTTCTAATATCGCTTCCATTTATATTCAAGCACATTGATGTTGAAATAATGATGGCATTCCTAAATATTATTTCCTTATGGCATTCTTAAATGAGGAAGTATTATAAAACAAAGTCCCCCGCCGCGTCTCTCTGTGTGTTCGCGATGATCTCAAAAACTACTGAACGGATTTTAATGCGGTTTTCATCAATAGATAGAGTGATTCAAGAGGAAGGTTTATGTTTAGTTTTCCGCCATCCACACGGGTGAACCCGCGGGCAAAAGCTAGTGAGGGAATAACTGTAAATGGTTGCAGAAATTAATTTCTTAAACTAACATCTAGCATGGCTACTATAGATTAGATTTCGTATCAGATCGCCGTCGCACTTCCGAAGCTCCGTATTTGCCCGTAAACGTCCAATTCCGATCATAGGACTTTGAATGGCCACTACAACGTACGGTCACTTTCAATTAGAGACGATACTAGGTGTTGCTATTGTAAGCCTGGAGGCAATTTACCTTCATCGGCTTTCACTTCTTATCAAGCAGTAGCAATAATAGGAAACTATTTATTTTACTACTATATAGGTGTAATTTACTAGTACGGGAATATTTGGCAGAACTCAATTATGCAGATACGGAAAAACTACTAGAAATTTTAAAATAAGATCTCTATCTACCTACTCTAATACATTTATGTCTTCCTTTACCTAATTACTGATTGTCTCCACTTTATCTACTTTAATATTATTAGTTAATTTTATTTAAACATAATATATCTTACATGTCCTAGTTTTAAAATAATATACACAAATAACAATTACTCGTTAAGTTATTGACAATATTTTATCTTCTTTTTAATTTAGCCCCTAATAAATTTATTGTTGTCTTCTTTTTAAATGTCTTATGTACATGGATTGCCTGAAACACAGGTTTTCATAAAATCCTAGATCAGGCAGGTCTACATTACAGTTAGAATTAAGTTTTATTCGATTATAATTAATATAAATCGTCATTTTTATTTAAATAAATTTATTTATTATTGTTTATTTATCAGTTCAGTTATGAATACGGTCCTGCTTACAAATCGTTTAAAGGGACAACATTTTTTGCGGATATGAAATGGATCCGTGGTTGGAGGTGGAAGGATTGTGGATGATGCTGATCTTCATCCTCTGGCCACAATTGCCAGCTGAACTGCGTACCACGGGAAGAGACGAGATGAAGAGAACTGTCAAATAATGAAAATGCAATATGTATAGGTATGTACATGATTTCCAGTCGTGTAAATATGATATAAACGATGCCACTGATAATGTCAACATCATCAATTAAAATTACGAGTTTGCAATTAATATTCAAACATTTGCCTAGATATTTAATGGTCTCTGCAACAAATACAAATATATTAAATTTCAAAGCGTCGATTACAGAAAATAAGAAAAGGTCATGATAGTTGATACAGTAGTTGCTTCTTTTGCGTAGCGCTAAGTGTCTGAATGAATAAATAACTACAACTCTTTAATACAATGTTTTCCTTCACCGTTTTGATAGCAGAGCATTCTTATAATGGTTGTATTTAATTAGCGAACGTTCAGAACGCGTTGCGGCTTTTCTTCATTCACGGTGAAAGAAAACATCGCGAGGAAACCATCATGTTCTATAACCAAAAAATCGAAGACGTAACGTGACATCTACCAACCCGCACTGGTTGATTACGGCCCACTCCTGTTCACAGAGAGGAGGCCTGTGTCCCAACAGTGGGAACTTTGTAGGCTGATTATCTTACTAATATTATAAATGCGAAAATTTGGTTAGATGGATGGATGTTTGTTACTCAATCACGCGAGAACGGCTAAACGGATCTAGATGAAATTTTGCACAGAGGTAGATTAATTGCATATTTATAATTCGGGTGAAGCCGCTGGCAAAAGCTAGTGTATTCTATTTGGTGGCCTCGTTGGTCTAGTGGTCGCAAGCTCAACTCCTGAGCATGAGATCCTAGGTTCAATTCCCAGGTCGGGTGATGTGTTATTGGGTTTTTCCATAAGGAATTTCTCAGCCCAGAGTCTGGATTTACGCCCAGTAGATGGGAATAAGCTCGCCTCCTGTTACATGGGACTCAAATATAACTAGCGAAATGTGGGTGTGGTATAAGTACACCTCTGCCTCACCCTTCGGGGATTACAGGTGTGATGTATGTAATATATAATGTACATATTGCGCCGACCCCAAAATAAATTGGGATAAGGGCAGGAGAATGATTATGTTTTTATGTATTATAATTACCTAATAGCTACCTATCTGACGATCGTGCTTGTAGATCTAGACAGTAGATGTATATTGGATTAAAAGCGCAGAAAAGAAAATCTTGGCCGAACGCAATACACTGAAATTGTCTCTATATAAGCCACCGACAAACCCCTTTAAAGTAAACATTTTTTGTAATAGAGCTACAATTTTTCTTACAATCAATTTTATAACTATTAAGTTCTCCAAAAAAGTACATTAAAAATAATACGCTGATTGTGTTTGTTTTCCGTAAGTAGATACTTGTTTATTACACTGCTGCTGTAGCTTCAATTTGTTCGCAGAGTGAGTACGTACTTGCCATTTAAAATACACTGGAGACTAAGGCAAGACAAGTTAGGCCGATGTCCTGCTATTCTTCTGCATGGTTGTCTGCGTTGAGGCATCTCCAAAGACGACAGGGCAGTATCGTCATCAGTCATTATGATCAAAATTACAAAAACAGTAGGTAGTTACTTTAGCTGATTACAGTTTGAGGCCGAAATTGGTGTGTCAACTTTCAACTGCTTAACTTGACGTTGATAATGCTTTGAGTATTGTCAAACACGTTTTTCTTAGTTCAGAAACGCAACTAACGACCTTAAGCATGAGTAAGCATGCTTTCTATCAAATTTGAGTAAATGACGATAAATTACTCAAATCTTGATTAGAGTTTAAAAAAAACTTAATTCAGAAACGAAATAATGTTTAAATAATACTTAAGTACAGATTAAGACGTTCTCAACTTCAAATTCTCAATTCAGAAACCGGGTGTAAATCTTGTGCAACGAAATGTGTACACATAAAATTTATATTGAATGAAAGGGGTCCTACACTCTTTACTCGCGTTTAAATGTTAAAATAAACCTGCATTCATGATTAAATTAAAGTATTCTGAATGTAATGATAATGACATCATTATATCCCTTGACAAAATAAAACATTCTTCTGGGTAAGCTCACTCCATCGTCGACATTGTCTCTGTCACCTCTGACCTAGACTAGAGTCAAAAGCAAACCTATCTCAAATAAAAATAAAAAACAACGCATAGGTGTAACTAAGTATACACATAGTTAACTCTGAGGCCACTGTGCAAGCGTAGTTTCCATATAAAGATTTATGTCTAGATATTTTAACTACTTATCCGGCAGCCGATACTCCACTTTCATCCAAGTGCTACATAAAAAAGCTTCTTACTTCTTTATCCGAAAATATATAATATAAATGAGATTAACCCGTTAGTTCTGAGGTACCGGAGAAGCCCGAGCCGATGAAATCTCCGCCGCTGCCGGCGCGTAAACGGCATATAAATAACGTTTTATGACATATTAAATTCCGCTAAACGTTAAATATGCCATTCTCATGTTTGAAGTGTTCTCGACGATAAAAATATTAATTTTCAAAGTACAGAACATACGTTTAAACGACAATTGCAAACGTCGCCCTCGTGTGTGAAAATTCAGAGAACGAGGAACGGTCCAATCTTCATAAAAACTTTATGTTGGAAGTGATTGTTTAAATTATTAATAACCGTTACCATAACGTGGAAAGATTAAACAGACGTGTACTTTGTTACATTAAGATTTCGCTGATGATGTTATTATAACCCAAGTGATGGGGTCGACGATATTATTTCTAAGAGTTCAGGAAATCTACGATAAGAAAATAGGTGTGATGTGACATTCCATTAGGTTTCACAAGCCCTGAAACCTAATGCAATGATGAATGAAAGATAACAAAACAGCGCCCATGGATGTTCTGGTAATAACCAAAACATCCATGGGCGCTGTTTTGTTATCTTAATCTGTAACTTGTTTTATTCAATCCTCCAAAAAACATAAACTAAAGAACGAAATGCTCTTAGCAATCCCCATAAGTCAAGGCCAAAACTGCTGGCTTATTTTAACCACGTTCCACACTAATATTCTTCTTTTCCACATTTATTTTAATATGCGGATTACAGTGTAACAGCGAGATAACACACGTGTGAATCTTCGTAACGACGAATCCATTACCTTTGTGACTACGCCCTAAAAATCTCATTAAATTGCGATTACAGTAACACTCGTCTCGTCTAGCATATGAAGACTGTATAATCTAATGGGCACTTCTCTGCCACGAGGGCTCCAAATCCCTTTTTTCGTACATCGTAAACGGAAATATCGACATTGAATATTTTGAGTAAACCTCCACTCACGTCAAATCACAAATCCTTAATATGCTAGAGCTATAACAATTTTATGATGCTGCAATTTTATTGTTATTGCCGCCTTCACGACAAATTGGTTTTGTATGAGAAATATTTATCTACACGTTTGCAGTTCTGAAGACGTAGATATGGGAATAATTTAACGAACCCACTTAGTTGACATGATGATCTGGTGAAAAGGGTACAACGTCGAGGGTAGGTACAAATTGTTTTTATCGTCACGCCCATGTCGTTAAAATTTGTACCAGTTTGTTTCTAGGTATTGTACGCGACGAAGGTATTGTAAAGCTTGGGTAACCTTTCCTACAGGAGGGAAGCGACCCCTATTACTAATTACCAATAGAGCGTTCACTTCTACGTAATATTCAACAATGTTGTGGTCGCTGGTTCGGTATACAAGATATCAATACTATCCTTTAAACTAATTACAGACAAAATTACTTTAATTGTTCATTTAGATTAGTTATCGTTCAATTATTTCGTATAATGTAATGAACTTTCCAAACTGATTATAATTTAAAAACAGGCGTTTATTGTTAAAAGCTAAAAAGTCGATCGAGGTTAAACGTCGGTATAATTTTTCAGGGTACGGCAATAACTTTTAGAAGGCGCTGCCGCAATGTTTAGAAGTGTTCAAGATAACGCCCCGGGTGATTGAAAGTTTAGTTGTAGCACAGAAAGCCTGCCCATGTACGAAATCTTCACAGGTAGAGCCATATTTCAAGATACTTGTACCCACCAGTTTAATTTTCATCTGCGTCATCGGTATAGGGGAGATGAAAATCCGAGAAAATCCTTCAGGGACGCCAACATTAGCATATTTATTAGTATCATCCGAGCCGCGTCCGCGCCACGCCACGGATCTGTTATCAATAATGACTTACGCGGAATTACAATAAAATTTATATTGACTTATGGCCGTTATTAAAATCTCCTTGAATCGTCCCGTTATATGGAAATTAGAGCAAACTCAGCGGATATCTAGAAAACGCTTACATTTTAATTACTTACTTCCAAAGCGAGAGCATAAATGATATATTAACATAAATATAGAGTTTTACAGCGTAAGTCTGTTTTACGTGGGTAAAATAAACATGTTATTATACGAGACGTTGTGGAGTGTTCTGTTATGAAATATAAGCGAGGTAATACAAAATAATTTGCATCTGCTAATAGTAGAAGCTGTGACGTTGTTCCGGCTTTATTAGCGACATATATAGCGATGGAGCAGTCTGGTCGGAGCGCTCCGGAGTCACGGCACGTACTGCTCTACTAGCAGATGTATCTATTATTTTACATAGGTCTTATAGTAGCGCAGTTTTATTTTGTCTAGCGTCGTCCTACTAGCTGCCACTGCCAGTTACTGGGCAAGTCTTGATTTGTTATTACTAACAACAAATCACGAGATGCCCAGTAACTCTATAGAACAAGATCCCAGGGTCGCCAGACCTTACTTATTTCATGATTAACAAAATGTATGGGATAAAGTAGTGTTTGTATTTACTATGAACGTATGCAAACCTGCTAGCTTGGGCCGACGGCCAATCACATAATATTGTTAATAATTAATATAATCAATACTGCCAGACACTTCCCGTCGGAGGTTATTTCCGCCAGATTAGGTAATTAATTTAAAACGGCAAAATTCCCCTAGACTCAATTAAAAGGCCGCTGTTAGTATAAGAGCGAGCATGATAACTTGTTGGTTTATGTATGGGGTATGTTTGACCGCTACGAGTGGTCCGGCTACTTACATATAGTATTGAAATAGATAGCTCCCCGAGTATCATTATATAAAAACTAAGACTCAAACTATAAGAAAGATGACATCATTTTTTGTGAGCTTTAAATTAAAGCATCTGGCGGAAAAAACTACCTAAGGGAAGTATCTGTCAGTATTTATAATTAATTATTAACAATATTCTGTAAAACATACATAAAAATCAGCAGTCAGACTAGTAATATTTTTACGTAACTTTAGTACCTAATACCTGAAAATTGGCCGTCGTTGGCCCAAGCTAGCAGGTATGCGTACGTTCAAACACACACAATAACACTACTCTATCCCATACGTTTTGTTAATCAGGAAATACGTAAGGTCTGGCGGCCCTGGGGTCTTGAACTACTAGACATATTGTCGAAGCACGTGATGCGTCACTTTGAATGTCACGTGATCAGCGGTAGTTATCCAGGATCAGCGGTACCTATTCCGCGCCGTAAGGAAAAAGGACGTTTCTACAGAAATATTGAAATGAAAAAAAAACAATATTTTGTCCTTTTTAGGGTTCCGTACCTCAAAACCTCGTGTGTCCGTCTGTCCGTCTGTCACAGCCAATTTACGCCGAATCTAATGGACCGATTAATTATACAGGCCAGATGGCGTTGTTGGTTAAGACCGACGGTTTGGACCGATTAAGTAGAAATTTGGTACACATATGTGTTTCTGTGATCCAAACCGGACGTGTAACGTAAATAAATAAATTTTGAATATAGGGGTCAACTTTGGGGAGCAAATAAGAAAATTTTAAACAAAAGTTTTGCAAACTGTACCGTGTGACATATCAAAGGAAAGGGCTTACTGAGAGGGTCTCAAAATTTATATATATTTTGAAAAAATATAGAAAATAGTTCTATACCTATATATTACAGAAACACTTATAAGAAGTCTATGGTCTTAAAATAACATGGTAAATCTCTCAATATTGTGCGTAAAAATTTTCAATTGGAATGTATGGGGGAACATATTTTCAACTACAATGTTAAGTTTGTTCTTGTTCTTGGGATAAATTTATCCCGACTACGGAACCCTTCATTGTGCGAAGCCGATACGCACTTGGCCGGTTTTTAAAATACAAAAGCAGATGCGACTTATTTAATAGGTAGTAACAATTATTAGTTTATCGTTAAGTTTAGGCCAATATAAAAATACTAGTAGATGCGTCTTTTTTTGCTGATTACGAATATGTAAAAAAAAAATGTCAGTTACGCCTTTTTTCCTTACGACGGCAGTATTGTTGTAGTAGGTCTATGTAAGATTTTTGTTAACAATATTTGATAAACCGACCAGTTTGTACATACGTAAATAAATTATATGGAGCAGCTACAAATTAATCAACATAATATTGATGATGATATATTTCTACTGAAAAGTTAACGTACCAGTGAAGTGTACAAAGCGTAGGTAAGTAGGTACTGTATACAGTATAATCTTCTATGCATATGCACTGAAGTTATTATGCAAATATCATAAGCCGGTGCAACGGATGGGCACTTATCCTCCCTTTACTTCAAGTACCAACCCACTTTTCATACCAGTTAAGAACACCCTTTGAAAATTTCTGCTTGATATTGTGAAGAATATAAAATTAAATATTCGAGGATGTTAATTTACTCATACTTATGAGAAACAAGAGCTTTTAGACGACGGTTTTCGTTCATACTGGAACGGTGGAACCTACTCGTATTTGCTCCATTTACACCGTGCAAGTTTCTGGAACGTTGAAGAGCAATAATCGCATGCCATAAAGCACCTTTAATTTTATTGTCATTCAAGAATTGCGTGCAAGTGTTTACACGCGTGCGATTTCCATAAAATGGCATACAATAATTGAATGCAAGTTTTGCCATTCAATAAAATTGCATGCAACTTACACCAAGCTAATAAAATTGCAAGGCGATTATTATATGCAAATTTTGCCTCCACAGAGTTGCACGGCCTTGCAAGATGTAAGTATTACCCGTATTCGCGCTGCCAAATATTTCATTCAATTTCATTGAATGTCTTGTTTCGTTGGCTTATGTTTGAGTGATGGAGAATTTTCATGCGAGATTAGAATACAATTTTATTGTACGTGTTGTTTACACTTATACCAGTTTTGAACAGCAACTAACTTGCCCGTATCGTGCAACAATATTGTACGTGTTGTTTAGACGGTGCCAGTTAATTGCCCTTCAATTTTATTGTATGCCACAGGCAATAAACTTGCACCGTGTAAATTGAGCTTTAAATACTGAAGTTACCAATTAACTAGTTTGAAATTTTAAAAAAACCGGTCTAGAGTGAGTCAGACTCGCGCACCGAGGGTTCCGTACCATCGTATATAAAAAAGTGTGCTATTTAGAGACATCGTTTTATTTTTCCTGTAATCTTTACATAAACTTCTATCACACAGATTTTTCTCTATGCAAACTTCGGAGATAACGGGGGAACGGTATTTTTATTTACATTTTTCATCAAAAGTTGAAAACTATGCTGTCTAAAAAAATGTTTGAGAATGTGCAAACAACGCTCTTTCATATAATACCTCATACCTCACATGCCCTAGTAGCCCTGTTTACGACATAATTATTTATAAAGCTTCCGGCGTGCTCGATAGATGGCGTTGGCCTCAAATTAGAAGTCGCTATGGTTTCGTTACCGCGTTTAGTACATAAGCAAACAGTTTTTTTTAATAAAAGAGCTATCAAGTAAGATCAGTACACAGTGGTTTCATTTACAATTCTCGCTAGTGTACCTTCCAGGTCAACCTTCCCCAAAAACCAGCAGGTATTTAACATTGGTCCTTCGAGCCGGATCGTTTGGACAGGTTTTTTGATAAAGTGGAGCCACCGTTGGCCCACTTTTCCGTCCCGTGTACTTGCAGTGGATCGCTGCAGCAAGGTACACGGTCCTCCGCATTAGCGGCGACAGCTTTACCCAGCATTGGCGGTGAGCTGAGTCAGCATTGGCGGATTAGTACAAAGAAGTGGCCACAGAGGGCGCCACTTTCAGATCAACACTTCACTGGATGACAGCAAGGTGACGCAGGCGCAGCCATCACGAGACGTCACAGTTGACGTCACGGGCAGTTCAGATAGCGGCCACAGAGGGCGCCACTTGCAGGTTGAAAACGGTGTTTGTGTGAAGTGCAGTCTTGTGAGTACATTTTATTTATTTATCATGTCCACGAATTGGACAAACAGGTCGAGTCAAACGAGTTTGAACTCTATTCCAACGAGAAGTTAAACTTGAAGATATAGTGAAGAAGTTTCGACTTAGAAAAATATTTCGTAATCTTGGACTTGTAAAATTTTTACAATATTTTTAAACTTAGAATTTGTGTGCATGTTAGAATAAGGACTTAGAATATTTTATAGAAAACGGGGGAACGGGGAACCTATACCCGATTTCCACCAGATTTGTGTGTTTACGAAACACTTGTAAAATTTTAAGTAGTGATTTGGAATTTTTATTATTTTGTTTAATTTTAGTCGGCTGTTAAGAATTTATAACTTTACTGCTTAAGTTTGCAGCAGTCAGAAATTTTGCATATTTATTTTATCTCTTTTGAGAAAGTTGTCATTCATTTGAATACTTACATTGATTTTATCAACTGTTGTACACACTTGTTGTGTTTATAAAAGTTTGATCAAGTTAAAATCAATTTAAACGCATTTTATTTATATATTAAGTACAATAATCAATTATAAAAATGGATGGATTAATTAACGTTTTAAAGGATCAACAGAATGTAATCACAAAAGGATTGATAAATTTTAAAAAATGTGGTAAAGATAGATTAACTTTAGAATACATAGAAACAAAGCAAGAATTATTGGAACGGGATTGGGCATTGTTTAAAGAAAATAACACTAAATTATATGAACGTTATAAAGTAGAAGATATAGTACAGAAAGTGGTTGATATCTATGATGCGACAGAGGATACTTATGTTATTTATAAGAGTTTAATGAAAACAGCTCTTAATAAAATTCGGTTAGCTAAGGATTCTGTACATCAAACCGATAATGCTTCAACGAGTACAAATAAATCAAGTAGTTCTTTTGTAAAGTTGCCCAAAATATCCATTCCAACATTCTCAGGAAAATATGATGAATGGACAACATTCCATGATCTTTTTACATCATTAATACACAAAAATGATACTTTAGATAATGTGCAAAAGCTCCATTATTTAAAAGGCCACCTTTCTGGCGAAGCAGAGCAATTAATACGTCATACTCCTATAACTGATGCCAATTATATTCAATGCTGGACTCAGTTACAAAAGCGTTATAGTAATAAAAAATACTTAACAAATTGTATTCTTAGGAGGTTGTTCGGTCAAAAACGTTTACATATGGAATCAGCTACAGCTTTAAAGGAGTTGCTTGATACCACGTGCGATTGTCTTAATGCCTTGAGGAATTTGGAGATTAACGTTAGTACATGGGATGTCATTATCATACACATTGTTACCTTTAAATTAGACAACGAAACGCGTAAACAATGGGAGCTTAGTATTTGCAACAATGACTCCAACAATGACTTACCAACTTTCAACCAATTTAAGACTTTTATAGAAAATCGGTTTCGTGCGTTAGAGTGTTTAGAGCCTAAAAAGGCACCAGTTCATCAGGGCAACAAAAATAGTAAAGGTTCAGGTGATCATACTCCAAAGGCAATGTTGGCTACGAGTTCATCAAAACAATGTGAATTCTGCTCAGAAGGACACAAACTTTGTTTCTGCAAGAAATTCTCAAAGCAGACAGTTGAACTTAGACGTGATTTTGTAGCAAAACATAAAATTTGCTTCAACTGTTTAGGCGGCAATCACATTGTTTCTGAATGTAGAAAACCTACCACATGTAAGGTTTGTCAAAAGCGCCATCATTCGCTGTTGCATTTAGGTCAGGAGTCTGACAAAGGGGACCAACCTTCGACATCAGCGGCTATCGACAGTGTTAGTTCACCTAATACTAATCCGATAGTTTCGTGCCTGTCGACAGGTAATATCCCTAAGCCCAGACAGGTTTTATTAGCCACAGCGCTAATAAAAGCCGAGTCACGCTCTGGTGAATTTCAGACTGTCCGAGCTTTGCTCGATCAGGGTTCGCAGGCATGTTTTGTAACAGAGGCCGTAGCTCAGCTACTCAACCTGAAAAAAAATCCCTATTCAAGGTACTATTTCAGGCCTTGGTGGTAATAGTTCAACCATGGCAACGTACATGGTACATTTGGATATCCAATCTCGGGTTGATTCAAATTTTACTCTTAAAGTTAATGCTTACGTAATAAAGAAAATTACATCCTACTTACCTGAGTGTAGAGTCGACACTACCTTAGAATGGTTAAAAGTTAACAAGCTGCAGCTTGCAGATCCAGAGTTCAACATTCCCAATAAAATAGATGTTTTACTGGGCGCTGATGTTTACAGTTGCATTATTGAGGCAGGCATGGTTAAGAGTCCGTCAGGCACTCTGATTGCTCAGAGAACTACCTTAGGGTGGATCCTGTCCGGTGCAATTAGTAGGGACATACCTAAAAGTTCACCTAAATTTAATGTGTTGCATGCACAAGTTAATGAAGACGAAATATTAAGAAAATTTTGGGAAATTGAAGAGCAAAATAGTTCAAAGAAAATACTAACACCTGAAGAAAAGAAGTGTGAAGAGTTTTATACTAAAACTACAGTAAGGGATAGCAGTGGAAGGTACGTAGTGAGATTACCTTTCCGCGATGAAAATCCTTCTTGTAAAGGTGGAAGCTCTCGTGCTATCGCTGAAAAAAGACTAAAGTCATTAGAAAAAAGGCTAGAAAGAAATACAGATCTAAAGGAAAAGTACAAGCAGGTATTAGATGAATATTTACAACTAGGACACATGAGGCAGGTAGACAAGAATGATAAGAATAAGGAAGTGGCGGTGTACTTACCTCACCATGCTGTAATTCGGGAAGACAAAATTACCTCGAAGGTACGTGTTGTCTTCAACGCGTCTGAGAAGAACAACAATGGAATCTCACTCAATGACACGTTGATGGTGGGACCTACATTGCAGTCTGATTTAAGACACACAGTGTTAAGATGGAGACTTCATCCCATAGCACTGGTAGCGGATATCATCAAAATGTACCGCCAGGTCAGGATTTCTGAAGAAGACGCAATGTTTCAGCGCATATTATGGCGAGACAGTCCTGAAACCGAAATCAAGGATTACGAGCTGGTGACGGTTACCTTTGGTACGGCATCGGCACCATACCAAGCTGTTAGAACCTTACATCAAGTCGCCTACGATGAAGGTAAAAATTACAATCTTGCTGCCGATATGGTGCTGAAATGCTTCTACATGGATGACTTGATGACCGGTTGTAATAACGTAGAAGCAGGCCTGGAAATCTACAGGCAAATGACAGCGTTATTAGGAAAAGGTGGATTCACGCTCCAAAAATGGAACAGTAACAACGAAGAAATAGTAGACAGGATACAGGAAATTGAAAGGAACACCTTGAAAGGACAAATAGATCAAATAAGGACAAAGGACAACATGAACAAGGACAACACAAATAAGCACAAAATCATACGGGACATAAAACAAGCAATAGAGTACAACAAACCAAAGAAACCAGAACACAAAGAAAAGGAAGTAGAAATAAAATTAGATAGTACCATCAAAATTCTAGGACTTACCTGGAACCGCACCGCAGACACCTTTCAGTACACCGTGAATCTCCCGCCGCCGTCGACCGCACCTGTAACTAAAAGATCTATTATTTCTGTGATAGCACGACTTTTTGATCCACTAGGCTGGTTAGCCCCTAGTGTGGTTTTAGCGAAAGTATTTATCCAGAAATTGTGGCTGGCAGGTGTTGGTTGGGATGAGGAGCTAACCAACGACTTAGTAAAAGAATGGAGATCATATCGTGAGGAATTGTTACTACTCACCAAAGTTCGGATTCCGCGTTGGCTTGGCACCAAGTCGAACGACTATCTGGAACTTCACGGTTTTAGTGACGCCTCCAAAACAGCGTACTCAGCTGCGATTTACTTGCGGAATGTAGACTCAGATGGCAATGTTCAAGTGTCGTTGCTGGTTGCTAAGACCAGAGTTGCACCAGTAAAGCAGATAAGTATTCCGCGGTTAGAGCTGTGCGGAGCAGTCTTGTTGTCACAGATACTGTCTCAAACATCTGAGATCTTGAGTATCTCCCAAGACAAGGTCAAGGCGTGGACGGATTCCACTGTGGTGTTGGCCTGGATAAATAGCCCCCCAAGTAAATGGAAGACGTTTGTGGCCAATAGGACGTCTGAAATATTGACCTCGATGAAAGCGTCGCAATGGTTTCACGTCCCCACTAAAGATAATCCAGCAGACTGCGCCTCTAGAGGGATACTTCCCAGTTCACTGCTAGAAAACGATTTATGGTTTTCTGGACCATCGTTTCTTAAATTACAAAACGTAATTTACGAGAGGCAAAATAATTATTGCAGTACAGATTTAGAAGAGTCAGCAAAGGCACATGTAGCGATCATTCCAAACTATCCCTTCTTCGATAAATATTCTCAGTTACGAAGATTGGTTAGGATTGTTGCATACTGCCGAAGATTTTTAAAGGAGAACAAAATATACAGGAAAGGATATTTACAAAAAACAGAACTAGACGCTGCACTCGAATGTTGTATTAGGAAAACACAGGAAGAACTATTTACAACAGAATATAAGGAACTAAAGGACAAAGGGTATATACAATCAAAAACAAGTAAATTAAGGTCACTCTGCCCCTACCTCGATGATAAGGACATTATAAGAGTTAGAGGTAGACTGGAGAAATCAGAGCTAAGCGAACAAATGAAACATCCGATAGTCCTGCCTCACTCCAGTCATCTAACTTGGCTAATCATAGCTGACGCACACCATAAAACCCTTCACGGGGGTCCTCAGCTCATGATAAATTATTTAAGGACAGCCTACTGGATTATAGGTGTCAGAAATGTGGTCAAACACCATGTCATCAAGTGTGTGACATGTGCCAGGCAAAGAGCCAGTACTAAAAACCAATTCATGGGTTCACTACCAGCTGTTCGGTGCACCCCCGCTCGACCGTTTTTGCACAGCGGGGTTGATTATGCTGGTCCAATTAATGTGCGGACAACGAAAGGTCGTGGCCACCGTTCATACAAAGGCTATATATGCCTGTTTGTATGCATGGTCACTCGTGCACTGCATTTAGAAGTTGTGAGTGATATGAGCACTCAGGGCTTTTTGGCTGCGTTTAGACGTTTTGTCTCGAGACGAGGTCATTGTGCCAAACTGTGGAGTGACAATGGCACCATGTTTGTAGGTGCCTCCAGGGAGCTGCAGCAGCTGACAGCTATCCAATCATCCATAGCAGAACACCTAGAAGCGAATGGTACGGAGTGGCACTTCATTCCTCCTCATAGTCCCAACTTTGGCGGACTTTGGGAGGCAGGAGTGAAGTCCACAAAGTTTCATTTGAAACCAGTGATCGGTGAAGCGACTCTCACATTTGAAGAATTGACAACACTCCTGAGTCAAGTAGAAGCGTGTTTGAACTCGCGACCTATGAGTACAATTAAGGTTGATGATCCTGGTGAACCTTTACCTAACTCCTGGACATTTTCTAATTGGAGAGCCCTTAGTGAGTGTACCAGATATCAAGTACGAAGATTCGAATATTAATTATTTATCACGCTGGCAATTCATCCAACGAATGCTTCAGTCGTTTTGGAGACGTTGGTCTCACGAATACCTCGGTACTTTGATGAATCGTTACAAATGGTCTTCCCAAGTTGCTGAGCCAAACATTGGAGACATTGTGTTAGTCAAAGAAGACGACTTACCACCAAGTCGTTGGTTGATGGGTAGGATAGTACAAAAACATCCTGGGGATGATAACATCACCCGTGTCGTCACGTTACGCACCAAATCCTCAACAATCAAAAGGCCAACATCCAAAATATGTATTTTACCCGTAGTCGAATAAGAAAGTTATATTGTATTTATTGTTTACATTTTAATTAACCATGTTTTTTTTACAACTAATTTACACCTGTTATTTTGCAACTATTTTACTTTTGTGAACTTAAGATCAACTGTGAAAAATCAAATAATACACATATTTTAAGTTTTCTTTACACTGTTTACAATTTTATATATCTTTGTTTAAATTACGCAAGTAAGTAAGTCATGTTTAGCTCTAAGTTATTGTTACCTATAATTATATATAAGTATATGAACCATAGCTTGTCGATTTTAGTTCAAACTGTTTAATCATGTAGTACAATTGTTTAGTTCAACTTGATTTCGCAATGTGCCACTTAAGTTCAGTTTAGAAGGACATTCCTTCAGTAACGTCCTTGGTGGGCGGTATGTTTACGACATAATTATTTATAAAGCTTCCGGCGTGCTCGATAGATGGCGTTGGCGTCAAATTAGAAGTCGCTATGGTTTCGTTACCGCGTTTAGTACATAAGCAAACAGTTTTTTTTAATAAAAGAGCTATCAAGTAAGATCAGTACACAGTGGTTTCATTTGCAATTCTCGCTAGTGTACCTTCCAGGTCAACCTTCCCCAAAAACCAGCAGGTATTTAACAAGCCCCACTTCGAATTTTTAAGACCTACTTTCAGTCCCTGTTGCAAAAAAATATACACATTTTTATTTCTTTCTTATTTGCAAAATAGTTGGCAAACGTCATCTAAAACTATTCCAAAATTCAAGTGGATAGCATTAGTAGTTCTTGAGATATCCAGCTGTGACAGACGACATACAGACAGACTGAGTCGCACCATAAGGGTTCCTTTATACCATTTTGGTATGGAACCCTAATAGTTATATTCCTAATAAGTAGTGCTGCTAATGAATAGAAGCAAATAAACAATCTACAATAACCTACATTTTGCATAAAGTTACAACGGAGCTTGCGATACAATCGAGATAAATCGTTGCGATAGCAACGAGTTTTGTTCTATAGCGATGAGAATTGGAAAACCCCTATACGAATAAATCTATTTCTAATTTAACTTAATTAATAACAGCAGCAATGCCGATGGAAATAAAATCACCAGAGGAAACAAATCAAGCGTAGCACCGAACGTAAACATATCCGTGTTGTCCAGCACAGCTCTGATTATCTAACTCGTTCATTCGGTCATTCGATTTAGAGTTATAAAGTAACTCCGTTGACTTTACCTTTAGCCCGGTTGTCGGTGTCATTGTGCGAGCAAGAGGTGGTCGTATGCAAATATAATTGCGGCCCAATGCAACGGACGGGCGCGCATTAGTAGCGCTTTGTGCGGGAATGACTCGGTCCATTTCACACCGCTCTCTGCAAATTAGCCGCTTTCGAGTCTACTGTTAGATACGCCTAGTATTTCTCTATGTTCCTCGCATGGTACTAGAGGGATCATAGTAAAATAATGTTCATCTGTGTACCGAATGCTTAAATATTGTTTCTATCGTTTCTCTACATGCTGTTTGCATGCAGCTTGACAGAAGCTTAAAATGTCACCAGGCCAGTGCAAAGGCTTCTCATACTTAGAAGGTACTCGTTGCTCAAACGGATTGGCGATTTCAGACTAAACTAATATATAAGTCCAAGTATCCTCACAATGTTTTTCTGCACCGATGTCAGTAATGTCCAAGATAAACTAGGAAAGTACATATGAATTCAAAAAGTCATTGGTACTTACTTGATCGACTGCTTCCCTGAACTTCACAAATTGTTTGAAAATCGGTTTGCTAATTTATACTTAGCGCATGTTAAAATGATTCCTGGCAAATTGTAAAATTAAAGGGGAATCGCCAGGATAGCCCGCGAAATTCAATTTTTCTTACGTTTTTTACACTTAGCATACTGCATTAGGTTTTATGTCGATTAAAGTACGATTCGCGACCCTAACAAATATGTATTTGGCACTTTCGCCTTAAATGCTAATCATCATTCATATACTTACGAAATCAAATACAGGAAATTTGTTAGTGTATGGCGCCCATTCAAAGTGGACTTTTGATCACCCTTGAGATTGAAAGCTGACAAAAATTTATTTAGTTATAAAATAAATCGAACGTCAAACGGTCAGTGAAGGAAGTCGAAAGCAAATCAAAAGCGAGGAAAGTTTTTAAATTTTTCAGCTATGATCCACTGGAAAATAAATCCTAAAGGATTTATTCATGCAGAAATATAATTAACGCCAATGCAAGTCAAACGCGGATCATTTTCCGCGCGAGTGCCGGTCGCTGCATACAAACAGAATCACAGAGTGCGCGCTAAATACGCCCGTGTTCCAATTAACTTTGTCGTAGAAAAAATGCGGAATTAGGAGCGCAACTCACTCTTTGCATTCACCAGAATGTGAACGCGGCCATACGTGTGCCACCGCGCGATTTCCGAACCAACTTAGTTTAAAATTTGTTCTAAATTCAAACGAAGTCGCTCTTTGTAGTTCCCTGTGGACGCGAGATAAGGCTATTTCGGAGGTAAATTCTATACTCGTATAAGTACCGCTTCATTGGTTTTGAATTAAGGTATAGGTACTTTGTTTTCTGAACATTCGTTACTATTGGAATCACGTACAGCTACTGAACATACTTTTGTAGGTAATAGCAAGGTTTATGAAACGTAAAATAAAATTGAAAGCTCGCGTTAATCTTATAAGCATTCACATTCTTAAACCTCACGAGTTGCAAAGATTATTGATTAATTCAATTTTAATCCTTTGTAATTAAATGCGCAGGTACATAGTTTAAGCTCTTAAAGTATTTCTTTTGGAGGCTTTAAAGCTGTCTCTTATCTTTGTACAACGTTCTGGCCACCAAGTGTTAGGTAAATATTTAGCAAAACCTTGTAATCCTTAGGGTTTTTGCTCGTCGGTGCGGCGGCGGGTGGCGCGTCGCCGCTGGCGCGACCCGCGGTATTCCTTTGTCCTACGCTTAGTGAGAACAAGCCCTCTTATCATCACGCTTTGTGCGCAATGATAAATTGTTACCGCAACTTCGCTATTATACGTTTTATTCTTTAAAACTGTTAATTTTGTAAAATTTTCAGATTAGGTTTTGATTACAGTTGAATCTACATATGTATTTAACCGGCTTACCTACGGATATCGGGTTAGTACATTTTAACCAACCTGTAGGTTAAAATGTACTAACCCGATATCCTATTACGAGAAATGGGCAAGCCACATACAATACATTGCAGGTAGGTAGGTTCACCGCTACCGGGTACACCGCTCACGTCGATTGGATCTACAGGCAACGTAACAAACAGATTGGATTCAAAAATTACAAGCGGTTACTTCCTGAATATCTCGACGTTATTAAACTGACTTTAAATGGTGCTCGTAAAAGTTACTAGGTAAGTACTAAAAAGCGTTTGGATTTGGTTCTTACAGGTTTTCATTACAAACGGCAAAAGCTGATCATTTCAGAGCATAGTCTGCCTAAACCCTCACACTTGTAAACTGTTTGTTGTCTATCATCACAAACATGCTATAGAATCCCTTACTCACCTTTTACAAAACTCCAAAAACAGAGTAACCTATTCCTCACGGAAACCACCGAAACTAGTAACACCAATTTCAGCCAAATTAAACGCTGACTTATTAAAGCAACACAAACTCCCAACTCAATTTGGGCAATGTAAAATATGTCTAATGCTAGTCATAAAATATTATAACCTAACCGCGCCAATCTAACGGAGTTTGGAAATTTCATCAATTAGCTGGAGCCAACTAGGTCAATCGATCTATCACGAATTGATCTGCGCCTTATAGGCTCATCTAGAACAGAAGTGTCTAATAAATCAAGTGCCACAATTTGTAGCGAAGCAATATATTGTATTTATTCATTTCGTTGAAGTAGGTGGCTATATTTTCGAGCCATTTGGGGTTGAAACCGTGCCGTGAGGTCCGAGTGCTCATGGTTTGTTAAACGAAATCTCCAAACGGCTGGTTAATACTTCCCTTGAACCTGGCTGGACCGTGGGCTGGCTTTTACCTTGGCCAGAGGCTAAGCATTGCCCTACAACGTGGCCATGCCTCCAGTTTCTTGAGTACCTACATTACCAGTAGACAGCGATGCGGTTTTTTAATAGTGTCAGTTAGTTTGGGAATTAAGTATTCATAAAATACTAGATGTTTCTAAAAAATAAAAGACATGAGTAGGTTACCTAACTGAGGCTTACATAAATAACTGTTTATAGTCCAAGTCAGTCAAAGAGATCTTTGAGGAACTCTCCCAGGTGGGACATGTCTAACAACTGATAAAATAGATTCCTTTGACGTGGGCCGTAGTCGTACCTACACTGCTAGGCATAGGAATTCACCTAGAACTGACATATTTACTAGTCAGTCTATTTTGTCAGTGGACAGCCAATAAAGCTACTGAAACATATTGCTCATCCATAACTCCCCATTTTAACCATAATTCCATAGACGTCTTAGTCGAGAACCACAAGAACAAAGCCATGGCCAGGATGTAAACAAATAAACATCCGAATTAGTTGTTTGACAGGATGAACAATTTTATGAGCGGAAAATCTGTTGTAGCAAATCTCAGGGAGCTGTGGAGACGTTGTTGTGTGAAAGTGAAAATTTATCCGGAGGGATATCAAAAGCGCTTTTATCTCGCAAGATGACGTAACATTATCGCAATATCCGTGCGTCGGCGCTGTCCCGCGCCCTGAGAATATCAAGAAGATATATTTTCACGGAACAATGCCTCTCCGGTATCTCAATTTTCATTTCCCCTCGGCGGGACATCCGGTGTGATTTGTAGCACGAGATAATATACAAAACGGTGGCTTCGCGGGACGTCCCGGCCTCCCAACACTGCGTCAGCGGGAAATCTAGGCCCTGTCTTTATCTCTAATACTTTAACCGGCTTTCTTTATCGAACATCAAGCTGATCCTAGTCCACGACCAATACATAAATATCTTGTACTTTCACAATATAATGAAGCCATAAGCATTCAAAAGCTCTTTTCTGTTATTTTTCAGGTATTCGAGAAAAGTATATACATATTTTCGCATACATTGTACAAGTATATGCCTGTTATAACCACTGTAACTTCAGCTTCCATTCGTAATCAGTAAATTTTAAAATATACTTTTACTAATTTTTCCTTTAGATTTATATTCGCAGAATATACGTATAATGAAGCGAATTAAATTAATAATTCTGCATTCCATGAATTCACTAGGTACTTTTCGTATTTATTATAAAAAAGTATTCGCGTAACTGTTACTACATTAAAAGGCTTTTTAGTGCTTTAAATATGGCAGCTTTCTTTGAGTTTTCTTTGTGCTCCTGCTGCGTTTAGTAAAACTGAAAACTTTTCAGTGTGTCACAAGCCATATTGCTAACGGGTGGTAATAATTTGACATTACTATAGAGATAGAGCCACTGTAGTTTGTAAGTAGGTAGCCTAAAAAACATGAGTACTATTATTAGAATATTTAAAAAAACATAACCTTCCAGCCGGGACCACCACTGCACAAGTTAGTCCAAATGACTTTCATAATAAATTATGTAAAAGCTTGAATGTAAATATAGAGGTAAAGCCAATTTACTAACCAAGCACGAATACCTGTTTGTTGATCGCAGACCAGTTTAATCTGATGTTTATGCATTGTCAGTTAGTTTTTCGTGATTGTTAGATATTGTGGAGAAAACTTGCAAAATGCCTCTGTCCGGAATAGCTCATAAAACAAATAACGAATCTGTTCTGTTCATACTCCTTCATGGGGACTGCCGACGGAAGTGAAAACTTAAAACTAATAAATAGCTGCTGGCCAAGCACAACACGTCATACTTAGCTACATACAGTATATTAGGTTAAACGAGGGACTTATTGAGGGATGGTATTCAGTATTCGATTCTCGTTCCAAATATATAAAAAACCTATAAACCTTAATTTGTGACGTAATTGTCCAATAAAATACATTACTCATGAACACTGAGCGCGCAAGAAGTAAACTTGTAAACAGTAAAGTAATCACGCGGAAAAACACGTGCCGAGCCTGCCGAAAAGAATGCCCGTGCGCAAACCCCGCCCTTTTCCTTTGTGTTGTCGATGCACCGACAGCAGGACACACTCACGCGCTGACCGCAGTCTATGCGAGTGCGCCGCTATTTCCGTATATCTAATTGCACTTCCGCGTATCGCTTAAACAACGCTTACTTCTCGATAAATGTGTAATGTGTTAATGTAAACGTGTTGTTGCATAAACAAAAATGACGTCTTCTCAATATTCCAATGAAGAGTATTGGGATATGGTTCGTGCCTACGCATTATCTAATGACATTGTGCGAGGAGCCATTAATTCGTACCGAGAAATGTTTCCCAACCGCCAGATTCCGTCGTATAATCTTATGTTAGGTGTCAAACAACGATTGCGAACTTTCGGTCAGTTCACCGTACCGACGCAAAAGGACGAGGAAGGGAGCCATAGGGAACCAGTGAACCTACAAGAAGCCATGTTTGAATACTTCGAGCATCACCCACAAGAGTGCGTAATTATTAAATTTGTCTCATCATATCTTTGTCTTAAATTATTGCGGTCACAATTCAAATTTGCATTGAAGATTTTTTAATGTTTTGTTTAGTACTAGATATTTTTGCTTGTCCTAAGCCAGGTTTAAAGTATGAAGGGAAAATGGATCATACCTAAAAGTCATTCACCCGCGCAAATGTTCTGCGATAAATCGCTAGCGCAAGGGTGCATACACGTTAACGGTAGGAGGGGTTCACATCGGCGTCGAGATGACGATGAAGTACCTAGGACTCGTCCTCGACAGCCGGTGGAACTTCGTGGAGCATTTTCGACGTTTGGCTCCCAGACTGGAGCGGGCCGGGGCTGCCTTGAAGCGGCTCTTGCCCAATCTAAGGGGTCCAAACGCCTCCTGCCGGAGGCTCTACGCGGGGGTCGTGCGGTCCATGGCCCTTTACGGGGCACCAGTGTGGGCGTGTTCCTTGGGGCGGCGACCAGCCCGCCAGTTGAACGCGTCCCAAAGGGTCATGGCCATCCGGCTAGTTCGGGGATACCGCACGGTCTCCGGTGAGGCGGCGAGCCTCCTTGCCGGATTGCCGCCGTGGGATCTGGAAGCAAAAGTCCTCGCATACACATGGGAGTGGCGCGAGGAGGCAAAACGCCGGGGCGTTACTCCGCTGCCGCGAGAAATCATGGCACAGCGGACAGAGCTCCGGCGGGATCTCATGGTGACATGGAGAGTGCGACTGTCGCAACCCAGTGCTGGGCACGCCACAATTGCGGCGATAAGTCCCCTCTTTGAGGAGTGGTTGGAGAGGCGTCATGGCACCCTCACCTTCCGCCTGACGCAGGTCCTCACCGGACACGGTTGCTTCGGGAGGTTCCTGTTCCGGATAAGGCGGGAGGAAACGCCCGGGTGTTACCACTGTGTGGATCGCCTGGAGGACACGGTGGAGCATACGGTGGAGGTCTGCCCGGCTTGGGCAGAGCACCGCCGCGTCCTCGCGGAGGCGATCGGCGGCGGCGATCTCTCGCGTCCGGCCCTGGTACAGGCCATGGTACGGAGCGAGAGTGCATGGGAAGCCGTCACCTCCTTCTGCGAAGCTGTAATGCTCGCGAAGGAGGAGGCTGAACGCGTGAGGGAGAGGCAATCTTTGCGCCCTCACCCTGCCCTGCACGGAGACGCCCTGGGCGTCGGGAATCAATAGCCGATTCCCGGCCACCGTAGGCGCGGGCTTACGGATGGCGAGCAACGGGTAGCTCGCCGTCCGGTAAGGACCAGGCTCGGGTCGACGGCGCGTTGTGTTCCACGCGCGCCTCAAAGAGATGTCAGCACTAGCTGAATGGGTCCGCTAGGGCCGATGGCCGCCAGGGTTGCGGGTTGTTCGAAAGAGTTACCGTGGCCCTGGCACAGGCAACTGAAGGAACACGGGTGGGTTTTAGTCAGTAGAAGTCTGACACGCCCTCCCGCTCCACCCAGAGCGGGAGAAGTTATTTGATGATTTCCCATCCACAAAAAAAAAAAAAAAAAAGGGTGCATACACGTTGCGGGACTTTTGCGAAATTTTTGGTATGATTCTGTCTGTTATTTATCAGTTCTTTTTTTTTTGTTCATATTTTGATTAGTATCATGTAAGCATGAACTATTGTGGGGTTGAATACATCCCTCGTTTAAACTAACATACTGTATAGTTACCGGTACCTATTGCACTTTTGTATTTTTTAATAACCGACGAATTATTTCAACGCTGGGTCCAAAATCATGTCCTGAATCCATGGTCGTGTGTCGGTCTCCCTGCCACCCTGTATACTTAGCGATTTCGGAGAAAATTTTCTAAAAGGTATAATTATGTAACTTAAGCTTTTAATCCCCTTACAAAGGCAATGTTTCGAAGTTTGTAATTTCCAAATTAAGCTATGTAGTTAATTCGTAGAAAACCGTGAAACAAAATGACTTTTTTCATTTTTAATGAAGATAATTTAAAAATAAAACGTTGTTAAAATGAACGTTCTTGCAGAAAGTACCTCTGCCTCATTACTTTTGTATTATTTGAGTTACCGCGGAGCTAATAAAGCGAAGAGTGGTGGAGCTGAAAGCAAAGTACGTACTAAAGAGACGAGTAATAGCCGCAGAAGTATCTATAACCGTAGCTACCTATGTAGTTAAAATAGACTTCTAACAGATTCTAGCTTATTTTACTTGCTTAAAACTTTATTTCAGCTCCCTATAGGCCCCTTACCAATACATTTTAAGTCCATTGAAAGCTATTTTTAAACGTTTCAAAGACTAAACGAATGGATACCTACAACTCTGGATGTTGAAAATGTACCATCTCCAGCCTTTGTATGCGAAATAGAGATAAATTCCACATCAAAGACGTTGTAACTGGAACTACTGAGTCCGATTCAGCCGTAGGAGTTATTGTCCCGAATTTGTCCAAACAGAATACCTAAGCTAAAGTAGAGTAACTAAAATACTAACTAACTAAAGTAACTAAAAAATTCAAATTAAAAAAGTCTGAAACTGGGCTTTAATGACTGAACTGGCTGGTGACTAGTCTGGGTAGGAAAGGCGCAACCTCAGCTTGTTGCAAAGCAGTGTATCGGTCACCCGGAAAGAAACAAAAAGTAAAAAGTCTCATTTTAACGTTTATTCACCGCTCCGTGCTTCCATAGAAAAGCTCTTCACAAAGAGCACTACTAATTAACGACTATACCTTATTTTCAAGGTACGGAACCAGTATCTACTTACTTTTGTACATACGAGTAGGTTCTCGTTTTGGTGTGGTTGAGTCTAAATATGTCTTTCCAAGACATACCTACAAAACTTAGTGAGGACTGTTGCAGGTTGCAGCATATATAAGTAAACTTTATCTAAGCTTACAGACGGCCGGGCTCATGCAACCACACCTGGGCCCTCACAACTATTCCCATTTTGCTCTGCAACAGAAACAAATCTCCTTTACGCAGTCTAAAATACGTATTTACAGCGGCAAGAAAACCGCACATCTCCTATCTGTGTCGAAAAATATCCATAAAAAGTATTTTCGTTGGTCGTAAACACTACAATAAAGTTTAGTGACCACTTACGAGTATGAGCGTTTGCAGCGTTACCCTCTGTTGTGACTTCCTCCTAACGCCACTATCCACTTTTAATTTATCTAATGCGTCCCCTCCCCCAACACATAACACTGCCAGGCTTTCCGAAGAAATTAATGTTTAATACGACTTATGTCCATCTATTGAGGTTTTTGTAACGTTACCACCGAAATCTCTCTATTTGACATAAGTATCTAGAAAAGGAAACCTTTGCAATAAGTAGAATTGCTACCTAGAATTTATTTCCTAGGTAATATTATTATGTTTAATCGAAATACATATGTAAAAGCAATTCCCTTTTTTATTTATCTCAAGCCGTCTCGTCAATTCTTCCACTCCACGATCTATTTGTAATTGGATGTCTGCGAGCATATCTCACGGCCTACCATCATAATTCATCTCTAATATACATAAATGTACATAAAACGTACATTACGATCGTCCTCCGTGTCCCCTACGTGGAGTTATCTCGAATAAATCTTTGTATCAATGATAAGCGTTATCATTTATCTCATAATTTATAGCTACCTAATAAATGGGAACATACGCCGAAAATTCGACGTAGATACGTCGTTATTTAAGCAAATAAATATGAAGGACCCTATTCCCAGGAACAAGATAAAATTGTCGATTCGATAATATTCCTCACGGATGGACCGCACATATTTAGTGTGTCAGTCGGATTGTTTATACTACGGATAGGGAAGAGGTTCCGTTTATTAATAAATTGAAATGGAAGTGCTAAAGGGCCGGTTGAAGTATTCGACGAGCGCACATAATCGGGCTCTGCAATGGCCTTTACAATTTAAATCAGATAAAGTGAGAATTTAATCAAACATTCATTTGGTTTACGTCCAAATATTTAAATTAGAGGAGACTAGAAGTTTGTTAGAGGTTAGTCTGCGCCCTAAAGTTAAAAGTCTCGCCTAGGATATTTAGTTAGTAGTATCCAGCGGCAACGGCGGCTCGCTATTATAAACCTGCCAGTATCTAGCCGCAATCTAAGTTTCAATTCTATTTCTGTACAGATCTGAATTTAAATTGAATTTGCAGCCACAATGGAGCGAGCATATTGTCCTCCGCAGGACTTTGCTCGCAGAGAACATTTGTGCTCGACAAATTGATTTATTAACCTGGACCGAAATTGCAGACGAAAAATCTATTCGTTTAGCAATAACGAGGTAATAAACCCGTTTGTATATAAATTATGAACTGCACAGCTTTAAATGGGGTTCTCATTATTTTAAGCTGAATTATGAATTGTATGGAACTACTTACAGCGCTGCGTATTTATCTGATATGTAATGTATATGGGTTATATATAAGGTAGATTAGTTTCTGTTGAGATCTAAAATACGTATAAAACGTTTATACTCTAACAATACAAGAATTTATTGGAACACCCATAAAGACAGCATCTAGGTACAATGAAGTCTAGAAAGCTGATAAAAGTTCGTGAAAATCTGACACAAGAAGATGAAAGCCAGGTATAAATAATATATCGAAAATTAGACCAAATAAGTTAATAAAACAAGAGAGGAATACGCAATTTCAATACAGAAAGAATTCAAGTCGGCCTTATGAGTTGCGCAGAAATCATTCATGGGCAATAACACCCATTTCTGCTGGGCGCCACCTCAGTTATTGCCCCGAGATAGGATTATTGGCAAATTGTTCCGTTCGCATTCCAGCCCGACTCGCACATGAAATATTAAGCACCTATGTACCGATATCGAAAGCCTACGTAGCACGTAAGTACTAACACACATCTCGCACACTTATAAATATCTGCTGAATGATGTTTGGCCTTGTACAACACGTTATTGAAACCTCTTATTTCTTGAATATTTTATCGACATGTTGTAGCGACAAGTCTTCCTTTGTATTTCAATAAAGATATTATTGGATCACTTAAGAGCGTTTATCCCGCGCGGGCTGGCAACGTCGCATTTCTACAGGTTTTTCGTGATTATTTTAATACATTTAAATCAAATTACTATCTTTTTAAATAGACTATCTAGATCGTTGGTATTTATAAGTATGTATGTAATATGCTAGTTCTTATTTTGGTATTTACTCAAAAAAAATAACATTGTAGACAATATTGTCGATTTTCATGAGTAAATACCAAAATAACTGTAAAAAATAGCATACATACTTATAAATACCAATGATCTAGATAGTCTATTAAAAAAAAATAGTAATTTGATTTGAATGTATTAAAATAATCATGAAAAACCTGTAGAAACGCGACGTTGCCAGCCCGCGCGGTATAAGCGCTCTTAAGGTAAATCTACACAAAAATAGTCGTCAGATACTTTCTCCAGTTACGCACAGCATTAGAACGTAAGTAGCTGGAAAACAATTTACTTGACGAAGAGGACTTCTGGAATTTTATAGTTCTATTAAACCTAATCGACAATCATTATGAAACAGCGAACAATAACAGTAGCAGAGGTACTAAAGATAAAACACAGGTACCTTCTGTTGTACGTACTAGTGCGTCCCTCGCAGAAGATAAAGCCGAGGTTGTACTGGAGAATATTTAAATACGAGCTGAATATTTGCTCTAACTAGGTTGTAACGGCCGATTCCTGCCTCACGAACGGATGCTAGCGCCCATAAACTGAGAGATAAGGCCATCGACGCGGATACTGCTCGGCGCCTATACTGTAACTGACGCATTAATGCGCGAAAATCAATTTTCATATGATTTTATACGTTGTAATACAGACCTAGGTATTGTAGGTACTGACCGTTATTACGTGATGTTGCACATAAAAGTACCCTTCGCCCGAATTCTTTAACTTTCTCAGCATTTATAGGTTTCTTCCTATATACAAACATTATGTTTTACAAAATAAAAACACATATTCGTAAACATTTAACATAACAGTTACGGTAAGTGTAGACTGTAGGAGGAAGAACGAAGAAGTTTGTTTACTTCGAAATCCACGTATGAGACGGAAATTGTAATTTTCGATATTCATTTTTTATGGTTTCATAAGAAACGAATCTGACGCATTCAAGGTCCAAGTTTGTGCCAGACATTATAAAAGTAAATAAGTAGTCATACAGAGAATAATCCTACTAATATTATAAGTGCAAAAGTTTGGATGGATGTTTGTTACTCAATCGCGCCAGAGCGGCTGAACGGATCTGGATGAAATTTGGTACAGAGATAGATTATAGTCTGAAAGAGCAATAGAATACTTTTGATTCCGGAAAAATTTACGGTTCCCGTGGGATAATTTCCCACATCCACGCGAGCGAAGCCGCTGGCAAAAGCTAGTACGCAATAATTCATATTATATTGTAGACTTTGATGTGGGCATGTGGTTCTCGGCAAAGGAAAATCGACCATTCCCTGCGACCGCAACTTGCAGACTGCACTTGCTTGTGATAATCGCTTATCGTAATAATAAAAATAGTCATAAAAAGCATGTATCCTTTGCTGATCCTTTTGGTATTAAACATACCTGTCAAAAAGAAAAACTAATATTAATATGGAAAATTATCTGTAGATACGTGAAGTTAGTACCTACCTAGCAGGTACTTTGAAGATCTTAAATCCCATTTTAATTAACTTTTTATAATTTACTAACATTTTTACAGCTCTATAACCTAAACAAAATTCACAAAACAAATAAAACGAATGTTGAACAGTTGAAACTCCCAACTTCATCCCGCTGAACAATGCTGCGTTACATTTGAAAGTTACATGAAACACACTAAAACGAAATTAGGTAACCAAGCACATAATTTCCTAAACAGACATTGTATATCACGCACACAAAGCTTGTATGCTTTAAACCAAAAATATAGACAATACGGAGAGAGCAACTCCTATTGTGGTCTCACGTCTTTGTTCACATATCTATGAATCCTATCGCCTCTCCTTATTACATTCGGGCGTACATTCTGCGGATTCAATGGCCACGGTTTGCCGGGGATGGTACTCAATACAAAATACGCCTTTACCCTTACGATGACAGTGTTTTTACGATTTCAGGAACATATTCGAGAGACTGAAATTTGCTTTTGGAATGAGAAGAGTGTATTGAATTTTGATTAAAGATGAAATCAATTAGTGTTTTAGTTAACAGACTGTTTGTTTCCCCATACGTGTATCATATTAGCGTTACCACGTTAATCATGTTGCAAATTAATCAAAGAAAATTTATGAAAAAAATATTAGGATTTTTGTAAGATCCTCAGCTCTTGTAACGTTAACAACGAAGTAAAAGGAAATGAAAGTCATAAGTCGGACCATACGAGCGTGGAGTTCGTTACCGAGATCCATCAGTTCCGGCCATGTTACGAGCCTTCGAATTTGCGTGCAAATAAAATTGCCAGCCACATCGGTATCGAACCGGACTGGACTACCCGAGAGACGGACGTAAAGCGGGGTGGGATATAAAATGTGGACTCGCCCAAGTCATCTCCTGCGGATGTTTGCAAGTAGGGAAGTGGACTTATAAACAACCTTATATGCCGTTAGGACCGAGATTTTTGTAAATAGTTTTGTGTACAAAAAATGTTGCCCTTATATCCTTATTCTATGCCTACCTACACTCAAGTTTTTTATCAATACCTACGGACCGTTTTATGGAGTTTAATCTGTAGATACCTAATTCAATTAAACTTGGTTGAGTTACCAAGTATCTTCTATTCGTACATTTACTAAATTACTCACTACAAAATCAATTAAGCTAATTGACGTATCCAATGTATGAAATATAGTTTGTAGATAAGGGTCTAAATGCTAATAAGCATAGTTATTTATAACAATAACACAAAACTCAATTAGGTAGGTACGAGGAACCGATGATTTAAGAACTTATTAGAGAAAAGATAGTGCTTAAATTCAACGCTTTGAGTGTTGAACAACACACCACAAACGTCGTTAAACAACAAACGAACCGAGTCGTAAACTCTTCAATAACTTGAAGAGAGGGAAAGAAAATAAAGTCCTGAAATACAAGCTGTTGGCCATTGAACAATACTACCCACGAATTGCGATAATATCTATTCGCCAGTCATACTTTTAGCTGGCGGCGATTCTGCGTGGTCGCGGCAGCAGATTTTATAAGGCATAAACCCTGAGATAGCGGCAGTAAAACTTGGAACTGAGGCAATATGCCAGCTCCCTATTGCCAGTTCCATTGCTTTGTTTTAAACTGACTAGGAGGGCTATACCTATAGCCACGTTATGAACGTGCCCCGGTAGACTTACAATTAGAACAAATACGATGAAACACTTTCCAATGCAAAATCAACGTTCATCTTTTGTTTATCAACACCATCAATGTTCAGTCACGTATTCGTGAAAGCGTTTTGCTGATGTTAGTAGAACCTGAGTACCTAAACAATACACATTGAATAATTTCGTGCCGCTTGTTTATTTTTTTATTATAAAAGCAAGAAGCGTACGAATAAAAGTAACTAATGTTATAAATGTCTCAGCTGAAGTATTTATTTTGAAGGACCTATAAAAAATAAGAAATTATTGTCAAAGGCGAAAGGCTACCAGCAAAAGCATTATTTGTTCGTAATATTTTGATACCGCAAATATGATATCATAACTTTTTATGGCAAAACCAAATAGTGTCATCAGTTTCCTGAATGGGCCTAAAGAAGTATCACTCTATTACGGCGGAATAATGCCAACCCTCCCAAATCCGTTTATCGCTACAGTGGTAAGACTCTCTGGGAGGCGGTTCAGCCTGTTTAGATACAGTGCACTCGATACACTTCGTTCAAATTGCGAATTTCGTCTCTCTTCGTGCAACATCATACCGAAATAGCCGACAAAAGAATACTGTGATAATGTTTAACAGAAACCAAGCTCTGGGGAAATTGATTTACACTTACGAGTAAAGAATTTTGAGCGCTTGGATATTTAGCGTTAGTGGTTTCTTCCCGTTTTATATATTGAATTCTTTAACCATATTAGGTGGATGAAACATCGGCTAGTAATCTGTAATTTTCCTACATCCCGCAAGCCCTGAAATTATCAAAAAACTAATGGCCCCAGTGTAAAGACGAACAAAAAGTACAATAGATATCGGCTAGTATTCCTAACAAATAGTAAGTAATGTATATGGGTTGAAATATAAATGCACAATATACGAAGCGTGACGACAACGATACTAACTCCGTGCTATGTGCGATCGTAAATTGAGTAAGTAACCGACCACTAGCGTTCGAGCCGCGGCCGGGCCTTCGGATTTGGGTACAAATAAAACGAACGTATTATCAACCGCAGAGCAAAATGGCTGACTAGTGAAATAAAATACTAATAAAACAGAGATGTTACGTTTTAAATTATTTGGATGGTAATTAGCGAAAATTAAGTTCTAGGTACCTAGTGTAAATCTAGATTCATGTATAAAATGTTGTCTGTAAAAGATCGTTTTTAAAGATAAGACCGCCCATTGTGTAAAATTACAACATTTATATCTGCAATTTTTATGGTGTGCGTAATAAAGAGTATTCTACCTATCTATTTGCTGAAAGTATTTGTGGAGTTATTTAAAACAGCAAATTATGTAAGCCTAATGAAACAACGCTCGTAGGCTGGCAAAGTATAATAAAAGCTGCTTAACTATGTATGTGTGTACGCATTTATAACAAAATACCTAGTACCTAACCATAAAAACTTAAACACAAGATATTCTTTTAAGACTAAACTGTATGAATGGTTAATTGAAAAAAAAATGAAAAAATTAAATCGACTTGTAAAAGAAATAACTCAAAATTTTGAAATAACTTTAATTTCAAAAGTCGTTGTCTGGAGTCGATTTTTTTTTTCGTAATTTTTAGTTTTTAGTAAAAACTGCACCTTTAATAATAAACCGAAATAATTAAAAAACACGAGTTTTTGACATTTAACCAAAAAACGAACTAAGTCCGCGTAAAGAGTAGGTACAGTCTAACGGGCGCTTGATTCGGACAACCACAAGCGAAATAGAGGACTTGCCGTCTCTTTTAAAAATGTCGGCTGCGTCGTATTTCCAAAACTTGAAACGCGATTTCCCAACAATCGTAATTTTGTAATTATTTGACTTTATTATTAAAGGTGCGATTTGTTTGTAATAAGTAGTTAATAGTTTTGTTACAAATATTTCAGCAGAATTTGACCAAGGTTTTGAGATGTTTCCCTTTGACACCACACCTGTAACTCGTATCAATAAGCCAAGCCGTCACACTTCGCGCCTGGCGCCAGGTGTGCTGGTGGTCGCCGGATCCGATGACTCTGCGCGAGGCATGATTTGCTGCGCGAGGCATGCGTTGCTGCGCGACGCCGGTACACCAGGCACCGCAGGCTCCAAATTCGCCCTCCTGATACGGAAGCCATTCAGGCGGAGCTGTACGAGGGGTACAGAACGGCGAAGGTCGCCCTCCGAGCGGAGATCCTGTGGGCCAGAGGTCTGACCCGCGGGGAGTCGCTGAGGACTCAGAACAGACACCCGTGGGGACGCCCCTACAAAATGGTGCGTGATAAACTCCGCCCATGGGCTCCCCCGCTGACGCAGAGTCTCCGGCCCCAGCTCATGGAGGACGTGGTGAGCACTCTGTTCAGCGAGGGGAACATACTCCCCCACCTATGGCTTCACCTCTTGCGGTGCCCGATGTGGACCACACCGCTGACGACGATGACGATATTCCGGAGGTGACCGAGGTAGAGCTGAGAGTGGCGGTACGTAGGCTGAATGCAAAAAATACCGCCACAAGACCCGACGGCTTACATAGAAAAGCCTGGGTTCTGGAATCTCTCGAGCCTCGACTAAGGGGGCTCCTAAGCGCATGCTTGGAAAGGGGCCAGTTCCCACTTCGGTGGAAGACGGAGAAACTGGCCCTCATTAAGAAGCCGGGGCGCCCTGTGGACTCTCCGTCCGCTTACCGGCCCAGCGTGCTGCTCGACGAGGTGGGCAAGCTATTTGAAAAAGTCATTGCAGACCGCTTGGTCAGGCGGGATTTGGCGGAGAGCCTGTTTGGTTTCCGCAGGGGGCGCTCTACGGTGGACGCCACCATGTGAGTGCGAGCCCTCACGACGGAGGATGCTGTGGCCTGGGGTGGGGTCGTCTTGGCGGTGTCTATAGATATCGCCAATGCCTTCAATACCCTGCTCTGGAGTTGCATCAGGGAGGCACTCCGGTATCACCGGTTGCCGACCTACCTCGGTCGCGTGGTCGAGACCTATTTGATGGACAGGGCCGTCATCTACCCCTGTCATCAGGAAGAGTATAACCGGCGAGAGATGCCGTGCGGTGTCCCACAGGGATCGGTCCAAGGGCCACATCTGTGGGATATCGGGTACGACTGGGTGCTGCGCGCTGACCTCCCTAACGGCGTCAGCGTGGAATAGTGTGCATAACTTTTAACTGTAGAACTATAACATCTGCAATCGCGACAACCTGAGGTGAACAGGTCGAACTTTCCATAAAATCAAAAATTACATTATTGGAAGTCGGAGCTGAACAGAGAAGCACGTGGCTAAGTAATAACAGCCACACGGGTCGATCCATCAGCTTAAGCTACGCTTGCTGGGGTTGGTCCGTGGATGTGTGACCATCTTTACATACCGAGACTCCTGCGTGCCTCGGAAAGCACGTTAAGCCGTTGGTCCCGGCTGTCATTCGTGGATCTTTGCCAGTCGTTACGGGTCGTCAGAAGCCCGAAAGTCTGACAACCACTCTTACCAAGGGGTATCGTATTACCCAGTAACCGGGTTATGAAGGTCAGATAGGTAGTCGCTCCATGTAAAATACTGTATGGTATTCAGCTGCATCCGGTTAGACTGGAAGCCGACCCCAACATAGTTGGGAAAAGGCTAGGCAGATTGATTGGAGCTGAACATAAACAACGAGGAGCGGGCCGGCCGCGTCCTGGACATTCTGCTGCTGACAACTCATCAGAACGAAGAAGAAAAGAGTCGAGAAAGCAGTTTAACCCCGTCAAAAGCACCTGTTACATGCAGCAATGCAGTACAAGGCTAAAACCAAAAAAGTCTGCCGCCCTATTTACACACTGAACGACCACCTAAAGCAAGACATGATTTACTTCGACAATGAAATCAACTTTTGCGTGGCCATACGGCTGAAGAAAGAAATAAGATCAAAAAGGCTTCAAATGAGATTTACAAAAAAAAAGAGCCCATCTATAATTATATCACCCATCTCTCCAGAATTCCAAGGCTTATTATAGGGTGCATACTCGATAGGCGCTTTATCCCTTCCATATCCTAAGGGCCTGTCTTCCCTAACATTATCGCGCCCCCCGGTCTAATCCTTGATATACTCGTACAATGGTCTCTGTTGCACCATGTAACATGAGGCAACAGGGGCTAGTGTGACTCTTTGGGTACATTTGAGTAATCGAGTCTGGTCAAACCACGTTGGGGTCGGTGCATTTCATTCATTAATTTTAATAAATATACTCCATAATGATTTAGTTAACGTTGATGTTTCAGGTGGCCATCTGAAACGCCAGCGCGTGCAGTAGATATTTCTGTACATATAATAGGGATGATGCCTGGGTAAAAAAAAAAGAAATTCTATTTAGTCCGTCATCGGTAATAAAAATATATTAGACACGTATTTGTTGCTTTATCATATTGATAAAAAAATAGATAACACGCATTAAAGTTGGAGGCGGGAATGGAGTCCCGCTACGTTACTTCTACGTATAATATCTACAAAGGCGTGACGTCATGCCACATTTTAACTCAATGTATCGCCGTAAACTTTAGATTACGTAGAAAAAGAAAAAATATATTTTAATGATCAATATGACGGACAAACTATTTTGTCTGGTAAAAAAAAATCTCAATTTTTCTCTATTTTCATGGCAAAAAGCTACACTAGCAAAAGTTGACCACGGGTTAGAAAAACTTTCTCAAGTCATAAGTATAGTCGTAAGTATTCGTCGTAGGTCATATATATAAGGTATGTGAGGGATGTCAAGGTTCCCGAGGTCTGTGGTACATCGTACTGTGAAACGGCACAGAATTCAGCGCTACCACGTTCAATGTGTGTAATCCCTTTTACCCAGTGATCATGGCCCGAAAATGGCTTTTTGTTGGGAAACTTTACGTCGCCATCGTGAAGATCCTCAATTTTTAAATTAAATTTTATGCAGCGGCAAAACAAGTTCCGAAAGGGGTTTTTTTTTTGTGGATGGGAAATCATCAAATAACTTCTCCCGCTCTGGGTGGAGCGGAAGGGCGTGTCAGACTTTTACTGACTAAAACCCACCCGTGTTCTTTCAGTTGCCTATGCCAGGGCCACGGTATCTTTTTCAAACAACCCGCGACCCCAGCGGCATCAGCCCTATTGGACCCCATCTTTTGCTGACATCTCTTTGAGGCGCGCGTGGAACACAACGCGCCGTCGACCCGGGCCTGGTCCTCACCGGACGGCGAGCTACCCACTACTCACCGTCCGCAAGCCCGCGCCTACGGTGGCCGGGAATCGGCTATCGATTCCCGCCGCCCAGGGCGTCTCCTGCGGCGACTGAGGGCGTGAGGCTGCCTCTCCCTCACGCGTTCCACCTCCTCCTTCGCGAGCATTACCGCTTCGCAGAAGGAGGTGACGGCCTCCCATGCACTCTCGCTCCGCACCATGGCCTGGACCAGGCTCGGACGCGAGAGATCGCCGCCGCCGATCACCTCCGTGAGAACACGGCGGTGCTCTGCCCAAGCCGGGCAGACCTCCACTGTATGCTCCACCGTGTCCTCTGGGCGATCCACACAATGGTGACACCCGGGCGTTTCCTCCCGCCTTATGCGAAACAGGAACCTCCCGAAACAACCGTATCCGGTGAGGACCTGCGTCAGGCGGAAGGTGAGGACGCCGTGGCGCCTCTCTAACCACTCCTCGAAGAGGGGACTTATCGCCGCAATTGTGGCGTGCCCAGCGCTGGGCTGCGACAGTCGCACTCTCCATGTCGCCATGAGATCCCGCCGGAGCTCTGTCCGCTGTACCGTGATTTCTCGCGGCAGCGGAGTTACGCCCCGGCGTTTCGCCTCCTCGCGCCACTCCCACACGTGCGCGAGGACTTTCGCCTCCAGATCCCACGGCGGCAATCCGGCAAGGAGGCTCGCCGCCTCACCGGAGACCGTGCGGTAACCCCGGACTAGCCGAATGGCCATGACCCTCTGGGACGCGTTCAACCGGCGGACTGGCCGCAGCCTCAGGGAACGCGCCCACACCGGTGCCCCGTAAAGGGCCATGGACCGCACGGCCCCCGCGTAAAGCCTCCGGTAGGAGGCGTTTGGACCACCTAGTTTGGGCAGGAGCCGCTTCAAGGCAGCCCCAGCCCGCTCCAGTCTGGGAGCCAAACGTCGGAAATGCTCCACGAAGTTCCACCGGCTGTCGAGGACGAGTCCCAGGTACTTCATCGTCGACTCGACTCCGATGCGAACCCCTCCTACCGTTATTTGGGAACCCGACGGTGGCGCATTCCGAGGACCATGAAAACACATGGCCTCGGACTTGTGTAGGGCCACCTCGAGTCCCAACTGCCGGATCCTCTCAACGACTACGCCGCCTGGTGCGACCTCCCCTGCACCAGGACCAGCGTGTCGTCAGCGTAACATACCACGCTGACGCCGCTAGGGAGGTCGGCGCGCAGCACCCAGTCGTACCCGATGTCCCACAAATGCGGCCCCAGGACCGATCCCTGTGGGACACCGCACGACATCTCTCGCCGGTTCCACTCTCCCTGATGACCGGGGTAGATGACGGCCCTATCCGTCAAATAGGCCTCAACCACTCGACAGAGGTAGGTCGGCATCCGGTGATACCGGAGTGCCTCCCTGATGCAACTCCAGGGCAGGGTATTGAAGGCGTTGGCGATGTCTAGATTTACCGCCAAGACGACCCCACCCCGGGCCACAGCATCCCCCGTCGTGAGGGCTCGCACGCGCATGATGGCGTCCACCGTAGAGCGCCCCCTGCGGAAACCAAACTGGCTCTCCGCCAAATCCGGCCCCTCCTGCACCAGCCACCCGACGAGGCGGTCTGCAATAACTCTTTCAAAGAGCTTGCCCACCTCGTCGAGCAGCACGATGGGTCGTTAAGCGGACGGAGAGTCCGAAGGGCGCCCCGGCTCCTTAATGAGGGCCAGTTTCCCCGTCTTCCAACGAAGTGGGAACTGGCCCCTCCAAGCATGCGCTTAGGAGCCCCCCTAGTCGAGGCCCGAGAGCCCCAAAGGCCAGAACCCAGGCTCTTCCAGGTAAGCCGTCGGGTCCTGGGGCGGCATTTTTGGCACTCAGCCTACGTACCGCCGCTCTCAACTCTACCTCGGTCACTTCCGGAGCATCGTCGTCGTCGTCGGTGATGTGGTCCGCAACGGGCACCGCAAGAAGCGGAGCCATGGGCGGGGGAGTATGTTCCCCTCGCGAAGGGAACAGAGCGCTCACCACGTTCTCCACGAGCTGGGGCCGGAGACTCTGCGTCAGCGGGGGCGCCCATGGACGGAGTTTATTCCGCACCATTTTATAAGGGCGTCCCAATGGGTCCCTGTTTAGAGTCTCCAGTGACTCCTCGCGAGCCAAATCCCTGGCCCATAAGATCGCCGCCTGGAGGGCGGTCTTCGCCTCTCTGTACCCCTCGTACAGCTCCGCCTGAATGGCTTCCGTATCCGCAGGGCGGATACGGAGCCTGCGGTGCCTGGTGTACCGGTGCCGCGCAGCAACGCACGCCTCGCGCAGAGCCGTCAGCTCCGACGACCACCAATACACCCGGCGCCAGGTCCGAACGGTACCCTTTGGAAACTTGTTTTGTCGAAAAATGCAGATTATGCATATTAAATACCCCCGTATTTAACATGCATAATCTGCATTTTTATGCGTCCATTAACCCACACATTGTTCTAAGTGACTTCCAGCATCAGTTCGGAGTTAACATGTGGGCCGGTATAGTAGAAGGACAGCTAATAGGTCCTTCATGGGTTTCCTTCTAGACTCGATAGCCCCTCATACTTGAGATTTCTTCAGAATGACCTAAATAGATTACTTGAAGAACTATCATTTGAATCCTGTCGCGACATGTGGTTGCAGCAAGACGGGGCTCCCCCACATTACGCAAGAATCGTAAGAGCTAGACATAAGGTATGTCTAGCTCTTACGATTCGATACGATACGATCCCTAGTCGTTGGAACGGAAGAACGAACGGAAGACGGACACACTCGATGGCCAGCCCGTTCCCCTGACTTAAACCCCATAGATTTCTTTTATGGGCTTATTACAAAGAGATGGTGTACGAGACAGAGAGTGGTACAGACGAAAAACTTCGTCAGAAAATCACAGCTGCAACCTCATTCATAAAAAATAATTCGCTTGCATTTAGACGAATAAAAACAAATTTCATTCGGTGATGCCTGTTGTGTTTTAGAGTAAGGGGAAGGAATTTTGAACATCTATTAAAATTTAATAAATTTACGTTATTATAAATTCAGTTGTTTTATTTTATTTTGCCGCGTAGTTACAAAATTGTAAAAATACAACCTCCTTGTTAATAAAATTCTCTAACTTTTAAAATAATAAGAATATCCCAGTGATTCATAACTCAAAAAAATCTCTATGACTTGGGCAAGTTTTTCTAATACCTACGTGGTCAACTTTATGAAAATCGCTCGAAAATTAAATAAAATTTTTGCGAGACCGACTTTGAAGTACCTAAATGTTTATTTCTTATTGAACACATGTTTTCTAGTTGCGTAAAAGTGTTACCACAGGAAAGGTCCACTCTTCTACAACGTCTTGAAAAAAAAATGAAATTGATAGCTCTGATAGTTTTTTTAATGGTTTTTTTTTTACAAAACAAAAATTGAATACTTTTGAACCGTAAAAAAATTCACCGACATTCTGTGGGTTAATTCGATTTCGATTTGTTCCATACTTCCAGGGACGCCCTGTATCAATATCAATACCGGTATCAATGTGGAATTGTTCAACTACACAAAAACTCCTGAAGAAATTCAAAGGTCATTTTATTTTTGCCCACAGCACGGCAATGCGACGACCTCAAGCGAGACGTCGGTGGGGACGAACACGGCAACCGGCGCGCCGGGCCCAGCAAGGGCCCGTCACCAGCCGCCAAGTTCCGCCACGGTCTGCTGCAGCTCATGATACACACGATCGATCCCATGCATGACGGTGAGTTAGGTATGCACGCGGCTTTGCCTACACATATGCTAAGTTCATGGAGTACACGCTGATCCGGCGCGGCTCCGGTGCGGCGGCGGTGGAGCGCATGTGCGGTTTTCATTCGTATATACAAACATGCGGTCCGGCGCCGGTGCGGCTCCGGCGTCGTGTACATGAAGCCTTAGTATTACACTTAAGGAGATGGTACCTAGTATATGATTTGCGTTAATTTCCACATGATTGAGGTTTTTTCCAAATAAGTTTGCTTTTAATTAATAATAATAAATAATAATAATATCCTGGGACATTTTTCACACACGGTCATCTGATCCCAAACTAAGCAGAGCTTGTACTATGGAAACCAGATAACTGATATACTACTTACACTACTTTTTTTTTGTAAATACATACTTATATAGATAATTAGTCTTCTAATATCTGTATCTTCTTCTATACATATAATAAATCTGTAGAATGTGCGAGATTTAGTTGTGACGGTTTCATGGAAAACGTACGAAACCAATATCTTTATATGTACCAATATACCTGTGTATAAACCAAACCAATATACCAACCAACCACATTATTGTTTTTCGACATGCGAACGAAGTCGCGGGCACAGTTTGTAATAAATAAAGAGTTAAGAACATTTCTGAAGTTTGTTGTTACTTTTATTTCATGATTTACTTAGTAATAAATAAAGAATTACATTTCTGAACTTTGTTGTGTTGACTGTACAATTTAATACAAAATAGGACTGGTAGTGTCATTAATTGTAAACGACACTACTGGTAGTGTCGTTGCCAAGGGATGTTTTTTTACTGATTCCGGATAAATAAGTAAATAACTCTATTTCGAAAAAAAATCAGATACGTCTTTTTTCCTTATTTTATCACGTATACTACAAGATTAATAATGGAATTATCTTTAAAATGGTAAAGGTTTCATAAAAATACGCTTGATAGGTTTTGCGTGATTCTCAGTTTTTTACCCGCGTTAGACATAACTTTACAAATTAATTACACTACGTAATATAAACACAACGTAAAATATTCACATATTAAGTTATTAAGAAAATACTCTTATTTAACATAATAGTAATCTACTTACCTATTCAAATTATAGATCACATATTAAAAAATCACTTTAGAAACATTTCCATCGCTCACCACCTTGAGAAAATACGTATGCTCTTCAACCCCATTTATTATATAAATTCATATCATAAACCCCATCTATATTATAAATTGGGTTGAAGGGAGCCGTACGTTCTTCGCCTCACAAACTCAAATAAATAAATTTGTTATAGAACGCTCTTCCTAGTGAGTGGGTCCCTCTACTTGGGAAGATCTACATACAAATCTTGATTTGCCTTAGTAGGTAAGAAGATAACAGTAAGTAATACTAAAATAAAACTGCATATTTGCTAAAATAAATACATCGATTAATATCCTAGTTGTGCAAAATAAAACACGTCACATATTATTATATGTGTTTATTTCACGCCTAGAATCCCTAAAGGGTTAGGCAGCGTCCTTGGTCTAGTGGTCACAAGCGCTACTGCTGAGCATGAGGTTTTAGGTTCGATTCCCAGGTCGGGCAAAGTGTTAATTGTCTTAGGAATTTGTAGCAGCTCGGAATCTGGATTTGTGCCCGGTTAATGGCAATAGGCTCGCTCTCTATTATAGGTCTTAAACATAACTGGCGAAATGTGGGTGAATAATAAGTATACACTACAAAATAAAAGTAAGTTATAAATAAGGTGAAGTACCGAATTATAGGGTCGTTCAAATATTATAAGCTCGATTAGTTTTATGGCATTAGGGAATTTGATTTATTCGGCTATAAGTTGTTGGACTTATCTAACTATTTTGTTCCGGCCGCCAGAGCCCACTTTACTTCCACGTAAAACTCGGATCTATACGATTAAAGATTTCATCCTTCGATATTGGACGATCGTAATATTTTAACGATGGCCCGACCCTGCAGCAACTCCTTTGTTTTACTGCTCTTATTTTATTATTTATCGAAACATTTGATATAAAAGAGCCATTATCTACAATTTTATGTGATAATTTATCACCCAAACTGCAAATAACAGTTGTTGTAGTAGCGCTTATTAAAAAGATCAAACGTCCTCATGTGTGGAATAAATTATGTGGATTATATCAGTTGTTCTCCTCTTCTGTAAAGAATTCTACTATTAAACTTCCTAGTAAGTAGTAACACAGGCATTTCATGCCTTTTTCGGGCACCAGTCCTTACAAATTTTAACCCTATTTTTTAGATTAAGCACTTCCTGTCCAAAACAACATGTGATGAAAATTTGTTTTTTTTTAACATATCTCAGGACCCTGGGGTCCCGGGCCTTTGGAAGGTGTACGAGGGGCCGCAGCCAACTCGCAACCCTTAGACAATTTTAAATGATGAGAAGGCACCAACCGACGATTATATGCACTATGAAAGTGCACCCAAGGACAACCCCTGGTTGGTGCAGGACTATTGCAGAAAGTGGAAACAAAACATATTGGGCTATTGGTTTGGGTGACTAAAGTGGATTAGATAACTTGAACTATGGAAGAACTATGTCCAAAAAAATGGGAGTGACTTAAATTGCACACTCACTAATGGGCCCCCGGAAACGGTCGCTAGCAATAGTGACGTAGCGACAAGGGGGCAACACTTCCTGGGTGCTTGAGGAGTGGAGAGGTATTCCACGGCTATCAGGCCAATCCCGGAAATACGGTCAGGATCCCTACCAGCACCTTACTGGAACACTTCCTTCCTCCGAGCTCGTTTGCTCTTGCGAATGTCCACTCAAGCCGGCCAATAAAGGCAAGAAGGTAGTGGGAGCTCTGTTCCTCGTCAGTTTTCACTCCAGCCGGCCAATAAAGGCAAGCTAGGGGTAAAGAACAAGACTTCTCCCGGGAGATAGGGTCCGTGGGGTCGCTACTGTCCAACAGCTCGCCACATGCTGCACTGCGGGTTTATGCATCTCTCTTGATCTGGCTCCCCACCCTAGGCCTATTTCGGCAAAGTAAGTTCTACCGGCACAGACCTAGAGTTCAGGAGCGCGCAAGCCACACCACAACGTCAACGTAGAGATACGGTGGTAGGGTTATTATTATTATTAGGATTTCTTGAGTTTTTCAAGTTCATAAAAAAATATAGCAGGTATTCAGGTATAAAGAGGTGAGTATAATCATTTGAGTTTCGTAAAAACGCTCTATTAAATTTTCATGTTCTAAACAGATTGTTAGTCCACCGCTAACAGGTTCACAAATACAGACCTATATCACACATATACGTAGATTTGGCACTGTAATCATTTTTTTAAACTACAATCATGGTCATTTTACTATGGGATATTACATTTATGGGTGACTATGTAACACCCAATGTCGTGACAATACCAAATAAGTATTTAATTCATAAAAATAACAAAATTTTATCCTAAATTAACTAAAACTATTAACAAACAAAAATATGGTGTCGAAAAGTTCATCCGCATCGCTTTCGACTAGTAATGTACCCAAGAGACTGGCGACATTCAATATCAAAAGTCCTTTATTCAAACTAGGCTGAGAATCAGCACTATTCGAACGTCAAAATTAATAAGACAGTCCCCCAAAACGCCCGCCCTTCACCACGTTCTAGTGCTTTAGCTGGAAAGAAGAAGTGGCGCAACAAACTCCCCAGCAGCACAGGTGTCTGTTCAGTTAAAAAAAAATTGTTCTGTACAATAGTGCGCAAAATAATTTAGGTATGTGTACCTAAATTATTTTGCGTACTATTTTACAGAACCATTTTTGTGTTGTGACACAAAACATTATATTTTTATTTATTTGCCAGCTAGCACACGCCAATATACCCACAAAAAATCGAAAACTCTAATCAAGCAGAAATAAAAATACAAACCTAAAAACGTAAACAGAACTTTATACCTAAATAAAAGCCTCCAGGCATAGGTATAGCGCGTGCCCACTTACATATAGCTGTATATAGCCGTAACTCGAAGTCGAATGATAAACTAGGACCATCGAATTAAAATAAATAAAGAGTTAATTACTAATAACAAAACCAAGGTCAGCAAGACGACCAGTCACCACAAGCAGCACCCGTTCACGAGTAGGTATAACGCAAAGATCAGCCACGTTGCCACGTTGTATGGCAATGCTTAGCCTCTGGCCAAGGTCAACCCTTGGGTCATGGGAAGTGTCAACCAGCCGTTTCGAGATTTCCTTAAAGAGACCATGAGCACTCCTCGGACCCCACGGCCCAAGGGTTTCAACCCCAAACGACTCGAAAATATAATTACCAAGGTTATTATACTTACACCGCTTGAGGTTTTGAGGCGCCAGCACAGCACGCCGAGCCAGGAAGCTAGGTTGGCGCAAGAGACACACGTTGCATCCCACACTAAAGGCCTACCCACCTTCCATGAAAACAAAGACATGCCGTCCGGTCTCTTGCCATCATCGCGTACTAAGCCATTGGTTTCTAATACAGCTGGGACGCCGACGGTGACAAGAGCTCGTCAGATGACGTCATTAATGTTCGCGTGCCGCGCTATGCGACCCGTACTTCGGCTGCAAGACAGGCCAAGGCCAGATGTCCGAGACTGTTGACAACTTCGCCACAGTGACAGCGATGAGGAGAACAACATGGAGCTCCTAGTCGTAAGAAAGCAGCGAGGCGTTGTTGATGTTCGACGACGGTAGGGCATGAAGCCACAGATCGGACTCGCACTAACCCACAGCCAGCAGGCGCGCACGCTCCGCAGTAGTAGCAGACGTGTTAAGTAAATTGTTCTGTACTACTCTGCAGACCGGCGTATCCGACTGTCGGAGATGAAGAGAGAAGGATGAGGAGAGAGAAGATGGATTATCGGGTAGATCTGAGACTAATAACATATCATGATGGCCCAGTTGTTAAAATCTCGCCTCTCATGCACGAGGTTGTGAGTTCTAACCCGGCCAAGTTCCAATGTGACTTTTTGTTATGAATTATTTTCTATTTAGTTATTATTTATTTTGATTAATATCTAGGTCATTACAATATACAAGTTAACAGTAAAATATATATATTACTAGCTGAACCGACACACGTTGTCCTGTCTAAATTTGATGTATGAGAAAATTAATTTTCTTCATATTTTTTTTCTTTTGGGCTAATGCTTTGGGCTAAAAATAGGCCAGCCCTCTGGTCCCGTGAAGAGTCGACCAACCGCTTAGCGATGTCCCAAAATACTCGATGAGCACACAGACCCCCAAGGTCCTAGTGTTTCAACCCCAAACGGATCAAACATATAGCTCCCAATAAGGTTATTATATTTGCGTCGTTTGAGGTTTTCTGCTCCTGCGGCAGCCGCCCTAACACAGTTCACCATGTTAGGAAGATGGGATGACGCGAGGGTGTCGTCACAGGTTGCATCCCACACCAAAGGCCTACCCAACTTTTAAGACATTAAGATCATTCCTTCTGGCCTCTCCCATCGTCACGTGTCAAGCCATTGGGTTCTAGAACAGCTGGTACCCGGGTCCGGGCATAAGAGCCCGACGGATGATGTTGTTAATGCTGGCGTGCCGTGCCATCCGACCATCGCTCTTGTTGGAGCATAGGCCATGGTGTCCGAAGCAGTCGACTCCTTTACCGCATTGACAGCGATGTGGAGCTCCGCAAGGAGCACCCAGACGCAAACATGTAGCGAGCCCGAATGTGGTGTCACCGAGCATAGAGCCTATGTTGGGTGACGGTGGCGCCTGAAGCCAGAGGCCCGACTCCCATTCTTCCACAGCCAGCAGGTGAGCACGCTCTGAAGTATTGGTGAACGCATTAATAAGATTATTCCGTACCAACCTATAGAGCGGCTCATCCCACTGTCTCTGGGAAGACGGGTTCTCGGTCTGAACCGTATTCGAGCAAGCCACTTTCCAGGTGTGCACCGCATCGGTCAAACACGGCACTTCTGAGTCAACCTGAGAAGGGGCTAAGATTATTGTGGTTAACTTTTAGGTGCTGTGGACCGATTATTATGTCCATTCTAAGTTTATCTTGGACATTACTAACATCGGTGAAGGAAAACATCGTGAGGAAACCTGGACTTATCTACACTTACAAATAAATAAAATTGAAGTGTCTGTATGTAATGTCAAAATAACAGATTTTTACTAAATGCATAGCATGTTAAAGTATGTACGGTACTCATAACAAAAAATATTAAGTAAAAAATATTAATACAGGATTAATTCTTCAAGTAGGCGTGAATGGCCAAATTCAAAAGTATGAGGAATAGCGAAAAGTACTCAAAGGAGTCTCGGGCTTAATTTTGATGAAAACTAAAACAACATCATTGGATTTTTAAAAAATCAATATTTCTAGTCAGGAATCGAACCCGTTTATTTAAAAAAAACACACACACACACTGTATTATTACACCGTTCGATAGTGTCGCTAATAAGGATCGAATTCTGGGAAGTTATGACATACGGCAAACTAAAGGAAAGAGCTCATTTTTAACAAAATACTTTTTTTAATTTTCGTATGTTAGGTTTTAGTTCTCATCAAAATCGAGCTTTTAGTTCTCATCAAAATCGAGCCCGAGTACCTCTGAGTACTTTTCGCTATTCCTCAGTTTCGGATTAGGCCATCCACGCCCACTTCAAAAATTCACCCTGTATATATTTTTTTGTCTTTCTGTCTGTCTGTTTGTTCCATATAATTTCCAATTTCTGTTTAGGATTTCTCCGAAACGGTTGGACTCATTTTTACTGGCAGATAGCTAATGTTATAAGGAGTAACTTAGCCTACTTTTATTAAAGAAAAAGAATTATGGTTCCGCGCAAAAAAAAATTAAAACCCCTGAAATTGTGAACAAAATCGGATTCAAATAGGGACGTCTTTACATACATCCACGCGGGCGAACACGAGGTGATCAATGCTGGTGCCTTCTTTGTATGAGAAGTTGAAGAGGCCTTTGCCCTGCAGGATAGGTACTTATTAGGGCAAGAATACTTATTATTATGTAACATTCTGCATTGCTAGACATTATTGCCATTAGGTAGGTACTGTAAAGGTTCCATGCAATGGACCTTAACTTTATATTGTACTGGCCGACATTCGATCACTTGCGCCAGTGCAGAACTATCTTTTTTAAATAAATAAAAAAAAGATAGTTCTTATGTTTTTTCCAGTCGGCACTGCGGTTTTAGCTCCCTAGCTAAAACAGCAGTTCCGACGGGGAAAAACCGCCTAGCGCCCTTGCTAGGCGGTATAATTTAAGAAGTGTGCTATTTTATTCGAAGATTGTATCGTTTGAACTTAGTTGTTGCCTCTCAGACTGTTATTTCGAATATAACTACGCACCCCTGTAGACTCAGAATTTCCACATAATTGGAGTCTGAACTTCTACGGTACGTACCTGTATCTATTAATACAATACTCAGCAAATGCCCACTCACTACTAAATATAGCCCTACGCCCACCGCTGACCGCTTTCTTTCGTATATCACAATAAATAAACGAATAAATAGTACATTATCATAAATACAACACAAGAATAACATTGTCATTTAGATACCTACCAGTTTATGGTAGTTATAACATCCATTATTATGTACGTGATGATCCGTGAGTGAAATTCCGTATGAACCGGAAGACACGTCTTCAGTACATTCATAATGACTCAGAGTATTCACTATTCCCTTTATACAACAACAATATCGGAATTTGTTGTGTTGTATTTTTCTTTTTGCTTACTTTGCTGTTTCTACAGACAAGTCGCAAAATACGGAGTTTAGGTACAGACGGCCACGAAAGTCTAACTTTGACACTCTATTTTTTTAAATAATAATAATACCACCGTCCGGGTGAGTCCATCAGACATAATATATTATCTCTGGTTGTTCTCATCTATCTAACGGCAAGCACTTGCACAGGCATAACCAAGTGGCCAGGATTATTCACCAGCAACTTGCTTTGAAATATAAACATGTGGAATCCCCCGTACAAATGGTATGTCCCCGACCCAGTTCTCGAAAATGACCTAGTCACGTTGTACTGGGATCGGTCTATCATTACTGACAGAACTATTGTCGCCAATAAGCCTGATATAGTGGTGATAGATCGATTAGCGCGCCACGCAATTTTAGTCGATGTTACCATTCCACATGACGAGAACCTCGTGAAAACTGAGAAAGAGAAACAAATAAAATATCTCGACTTTGTTGCACACGAGGTTGTTGACACGTGACCTCGGCCGCCATAGTGCCATAGTAACGGCCAATGGCCGAAAGCCTCGACCAACATCACTCGAGGCTCTTGCTAGGTTTGGATCAAGGGCCAGATTCGGAAGGCAGTACTCCTTGATACGGCTCGCACCAGTAGACCACTATTTTTTATACTTTAAAATGTTTTTTTTATGTTTTTCAACCGACTTTGAAAAATGAGGAGAGTTCTCAATTCGGATGTTTATATATTTTTTCTGTACAATTCCGTGATATACATATAGACGGATTTGCAAAATTATTTTTTATTTGAAAGGGTGTGCTCTCAAAGTGATCCCATTGCCACCAAGTCAGAATTTGATGAGGGGATTCCATGGAAATCGAGGAAAACCCTCAAATTTTATAGGCACACCTACAGCGATTTGGGTATTTTTTATAGTAACTCAAGCATTTGCTCTTGGAAAGCACCATTTGGTGAAGTGAAACTGATGATGAAGACCACAGATGGCCGTCGGAACTACTCAATTATACCTAAGTATTTCACGGGTTGCAATTTATGGTTGCTAAGCAATGTATGCTCGTCACAATGCATATGGTGATGGTGACTTCACTATCCAGCTCCAGTTCTCCTGGTTCTTACAAGGAAAACTCGTTTTTTATACTTACAAATATTTAAAAATGTATCTTAAATAAGAATAAAAATAAACGACGTTATAATACTTCTATTATCAGACCACAGAGATCCATATAGTGTTAGTAAAGAAAATCTAAAACTATGTTAGTATCCTAATCATAATCTTATGCTCAAGTCTGATGTAGGAGCTAACACTATCCACGTAGGTATGCTGTGGGAGCTGGCATGCATTCTGCGGAAGATCGAGGCACACCGGTTTTGGATCATGGTTTTGTAATTAGGGGTGCATCCGTCCGCTACCGATACCGATACCGATATATCGGCGATACTTCGAGTTTGCCGATATAATATCAGCGATATTTTTATGTATATGTACCGGCAACAACGATACTTTTCACTGACACTGACGTCTTATACACAAACTTGAAAAAAATGGCGCAGAAATACTTTAGTTTCCAAATGACAGACACAGACATGCGAAATCGCCTATCTCCGTAAAACTTGAGAATACTTTGTTTTTTAAACAAAAATCTTATTAATGTCAATTTTAATTACTAACACTATTAATCTTAATTATTAATATTAATAACTAGTAATCTCATTCTAAGTTTGTATTTTTTTGTAATAATTGAAAAAAAAAACAACTTGTGTTTTATTTATTTTACCTTCATTTAAATTCAATTAGCGTATCGGTATCGCCGATATTAAATGTATCGGTACCGGTATCGTATCGGCAAAAAGGCGTATCGATGCATTTTTTAATGCTGCTGCGATTTCATAACACATGATGTAAAATGAAATAAATAACAAACTGAACACAACAAATGCTGAAAAGCAGTTCTAATATCGAATAATTTTGGGTCCATTTAGATTTAGAATGATATTGTTAAAGTAACAGAGTTAATCAAATTTTATTGCTAACCGTACCTCTTACTGCCTAGAAGTGAAGTGGGTATATTAGGTAAGGCCTACGTTGTTTTACATAATAATATGTAAAATCTATGTAACAAATATCGGCTTTTATTGGAACCACCATCGAATTCGAAACTTTACAATCATATTCACGAAGGTATTAGTAACAAATATTACTAACAAAAACTGGCAGTAGTTAAAATCAAAATCACGTAAGATATAGTTCGCGTCACGTACCTAACTTTGCCGCTCTGAAACAGGCTGTTCGATGCGCACGACATGGCACGCTGCTGTTTTAGTACAGATATTGACTACTGCGCAGTCATTTGTAGCCTACTTCAGAGCGGCAAACTTACATGACGCGAACCGGCATGGCAATCATAACTGACGGCAAAGTATAGGCAGGTAATGGAAACGTGCAATTAATATAAAACACGTTGCTGCTTCAGCATTTTTTGAACAACTTTATAAATACGAGTGCATCGTAAACACTGCACGTAACGTAATGCGCGAAGTAGTTTGAGTTCCCTAACGCGAAAATGACAGAAAATGGAAATCCGAAGATGGCACTACTACGTTATTTTTAACTATATTATTATTAAATGTAAGTGTTTAATTCGCGAGCAACTGAATGTAGATATCTAAAACTTATCTTGAAAAGTCAATTTTACGGAAAATTAATGTTTTCTTCAGATCTGGAAGCAAAAACGATTTCATTGAACGACGTGATTACCGCCGAGTCGCAGCAAAAGGAAGCCTTCGAGACCACACTTCCGCAAAAATCAGCAAGTAAGTACCTACCTACTGTGAAAATTGCAACAAAAATAGATGCACTGTGTCCCCACTTGCAGGTGACAAGTTCTTCTGACGTAACATCTCTCTCAAACTCAGACTGTGTTCTTTAAATTACCTACTTCTTTAATAAAATAGAAACTTCTATTCAATAAGAGCTTATTATAGTCGGGTCTGGGGTTCGAACGACAAAAGCACATTTAGGATTTTTAGGGGAATAAAGAATTGACACTATGCAATACGGGGTCAAATTGAATTAGCTAGCGAAACTCTGCTGACGTGATGTGTATCGATATCTAAACACGACAGACGTCGTTACTTGAAGTGTGAGCTGATAAAATCTATTTTATCGTGTTAAGATATCAATAGGTCATCACGTCTAGAAGGGTTCCATTTTTAATGACTTTAAATACAGGAGTTATCAATTCGATACTTATGTATGTAATATTATTGGATCTGCAATATATTCACATATGATAATCTATTAGGGCTTCCAAACAAATATACAAGATTTAATAGATGTATGTATGCATGTATGTTTGTCCATGCATTTCTCTGAAACTGTTTATCGGATCGTGACTATTCTTTTTTTGTTGGCTTACATTTACTTCAACTTAGGGCACAGTGAAAGTTTTCTCAAAATCGGTTCAGTAGTTTTCAAGATAATGGACTAATACGTGAAAGTGTGACGGCCTGGCTTATTGATACGAGCTACGGGTGTGGTGTCAAAGGGAAATATCTCAAAACCTTGGTCAAATTCTAGTGCAATATTTATAAAAGAACTAGTAACTACTTATTACTTATTAGAAACAAATATTCCAGTTTTAACTAAAAATTACGAAATAAAAAAACTTCAAAAAGAAATTAAATCAAAATTATGAAATAACTTTAAGTTCGGAAGTCGGTGGCAAAAAACTAAAATATAGATTGAGTTAATTTCTTTTTGAAGTCGATTTATTTTTTTTTATATTTATTTATTTCGTAATATTTAGTTTTTAGTAAAAACTGGAATATTTGTTTGAATAAATTTTACACGTAACAATTTTACATAATTAATTAGCGTCTTTACAAAATAATGTGTGTGTATAAATTATTATTTAAAAATTCGAAAACTTTGAATTTTTAAAGAATAATTTAACACGAAACATTCACATTAGTTTGTAAAGACACTAATTAATTACGTAAAATTGTTATGTGTAAAATTAAGGCACAAAATAAGGCGGTGATATACAACATCTAAAACGGCTGACCACCGACTACCCAAGATATGAGCATGTCTCAGTTTGGGAGTCGTTTGTCTTAAATTAAAATGAATCAGTACATTGACCTCACTAAAACAGATGAAAAATATTGTATCTTGTAACGTTTTTGTACTCTTTGAAGAATAAATTATTATTATTGTTTCTATAAATCTCGGGACCCTAGGGTCCCGGAACTTTGGAAGGCATACGAGGGGCCGAAGCCAACTCGCAGAGGCCCCTTAGATAATTTAAAATGTTGAGGAGGCACCAACCGACGGCTACCCCTATCTGCACTATGCAAGTGCACCCAAGGTTAACCCCCGGTTGGTGCAGGACTATTGTTGTACGTGGAAACAAAACATATTGGGCTATGGGTTTGCGTGGCTAAAGTGGATTGGGTAACTTGAACTATGGAAGAACTATGTTCCCTGCCTGACCAATGGTATATATTATACACGGATAAAATGGCAGGGGGTGACTTGCACACTCAATAATGGGCCTCCGAAAACGGCTGCTAGCACATAGTGACGTAGCGACAAGGGGGCAACACTTCCTGAGGAGTGGAGAGGTAGTCCACGGCTATCAGGACAATCCCGAAAGTACGGTCAAGATCCCTACCTGCACCTTACTGGAATACTTCCTGCCTCCGATCACGTTTGCTGTTCCGAATTTCCACTCAAGCCAGCCAATAAAGGCAAGAAAGAGGTTGGAGCTCTGTTCCTCGTCAGGGTTCACTGCAGCCGGTCAATAGCTCAAGATCAAGACCAAGCCAGAGATGAGGACAAGATTTCTCCCGAGAGATAAGGTCCGTGGGGTCGCTACTGCCCAACAGCTCGCCACATGCTGCCCTACGGGTTTCTGTATCTCTCTTAGTCTGGCTCCTCATCCTAGACCCGTTCCGGCAAAGTAAACTCTACCGGCACAGACCTAAAGTTCGGAGCGCGCAAGCCCCACCACGACGTCAACGTAGAGATACAGCGGTGGGGTTATTATTATTATTATTTACATTTCTCGGGACCCTGGGGTCCCGGACCTTTGAACGGCGTACGAGGAGCTGAAGCCAACTCGCAGAGGCCACTTACACAATTTTAAATGATGCGGAGGCACCAACCGACGATTATTCCTATATGCGCTATGCAAATGCACCCAAGGACAACACCCGGTTGGTGCAGGACTATTGCTGTACGTGGAAACAAAACATATTGGGCTATGGGTTTGGGTGGCTAAAGTGGATTGGGTAACTTAAACTATGGAAGAACTATGTCGCCTGCCTGACCAATGTTATGTTTATTAATATTATTAATATGTAGTTAATAGTTATTTTATAAATATTGCACTAGAATTTGACCAAGGTTTTGGTCTTATTTGTTTAATTTAATTTATGTTTATTCCTTTTGAGGTTACGGAACCCTAAAAAACAGTTTTTTTTTAAACTGACAGTTTAAGTGACAACACGGTTGATGACACAAAAAAAAACATTAAATTGATTTATTTTTGACCGACTTCAAAAAAGGAGGTTTTCAGTTCGTCGGAATTTTTTTTTGTTCTATTATGTTTAGATATCGATACCCATTACGTCTACGGAGTTTCGCTAGCTAATTTAAATTGACCCTGTATACACATAGTATCAGGCTCAATAATACTTGAGCTTTACATAAGAATTTAAACAATGCTGTTGATCCGCCTTGCTAACTTTCGATAGCCTTGGCTCTGCTCAGGTGAAAATAGAGAAAACAAATTTTCCCAGATATGAGACCTAGCTAGATCTATTTTTCGCCTCCGTAAAAAAATCAGCTGTTCCTTACATTTATGTTCGCATAACACGTCAAAAATATAGGGTACCCAGAGCTGATTTTTTTCCGCGATTTCAGGTTTGGTCAGTAAAAGTTGTTCAGAATAATGATCCCTTAAGAGATTTCGTGTATGAATATGGATAACATATTATTATCGTCGGGCAAAGTATATATAGGGTTTTTCTATTAGAAATTTCTCAGTAGCAGACTGGAGTCTGGATTTGTGCCGTGCCCGGTTGATGGCAATAGGCTCGCCTCCTATTACATAGGACTTAAACATAAGTAGTGAAATGTGGGAGTAGGTAGGTACTATAGGTACGCTTCGGGGAGACAAACGTGACGTTATGTCAGGTATGTTTATAAAATTGATATACATATTAAATCGTTATTTTCTTAATGCTCGTTCAGCAAGTAAGTAAAATCCCTAGGAATGTTTAGTTAATTAATTAACGATGACGATAGCATAAACGGCACGACGCTTAGGCACTGGGCGCAGTTACTGTTTGGTTTAAGTTATAGACTCGTTATAATATGTAGTTGCCCTTACGACACGTACGGTGAGACGCCCTAGGACGTTGTACATGTATGCTAGAACGTCTCAGGGGCTCTTCTTGAATAATAATAATAAAAAAATAACAAAATATAAGTAACGTAAAAATAAAAAATAAATATTTTAAAAAAACCAAATACTCGACTGCACAAACACAACTGAAAAGAGAAAACCAGAATTACCTACCTATAATCTATTGAATTTTGGTATCGCAGGCGGGGACAAACAAAAGTTACTCCATATTTCAGGTTATTGGTTTGTCCCCGCCTGCGATACCAAAATTCAATAGATTATACGACGGTAATTCTTGTTTTTCTCTTTTCAGTTATGTGTTTGTGCAGTCGGGTTTTTGTTTTTTAATATTTTTTGTTTATTTCAATCGTTTTAGTTTTATTAATATTTTGTGTTTCCAGATACAATATATAAATAATATAAAGCCATATACAATTTATTTGTTTAGTTTTAAATAATAGGTTGGGGAAAAAGTTTCTTCGCATTTTTTAAGAAAATTCAAAACATTTTTAATATAGTTTATTTACATTTAACTAAAGTATGTAGGTACCATTTTGTTCGATAACTTTTTGTCATCTTGTAGGTAGGGACATGATCCCATTGCTATAGAAATTTTGGGACTTCTGGTGAAATTCCCCGACAAGTGGTTTTGACAGTCCTCTCGTGATGTTAACCTGACACTGCCTAAAGAATTCTGAAGAGACCGAAACAGGTGGAAATCTGAAGGTGCAAGGTCAGGACTACACGGCGGATGCATTAACACCTCCCAGCCAAACTCTCTTAATTTTTGCTGAGTGGCTAAAGATGTGTGAGGTCTAGCGTTGTCATGATGAAAAACCACACCCCTTCTGTTGATTAATTCCGGCCGCTTTCTCTCAACTTCTTGCTTTAATCTTATCAGTTGTTCGCAGTAGAGTTCAGAATTGATGGTCCTGCCTGGTGGTAACAGCTCATAATGAATAATGCCCTTCCAATCCCACCACACACACAGCATCACCTTGTTGCGAGTTAACCCGGGTTTCACCACAATCTGTGAAGCCTGACCGGCCTTTGACCACGACCTTTTTCGCACGTTCTTGTCATACGTGATCCACTTTTCATCACCAGTTATCAGCTTCTTCAAAAATGGTTCGGTTTCATTACGTCGTAATAAAGAATCACAAATGAGTACACGGTTCATTAGGTTTCTTTCAGTGAGCTCGTGAGGTACCCAAATGTCGAGCTTTTTTGTGTACCCATTTTTTTTCAAATGCGCCAAAACTGTTTTGTGGTCAATTTCCAGTTCTTCAGCTACGTCGTAACTACTGATATGCCGATCTTGCTCCACTTTTTCAAAAATGGCATCCATTTTATCCGTAATAGGGCGACCAGAGCGACGTGCATCTTTGACATCAAAATTTCCGGATTGAAAACGCTTAAACCAAATTTGTGCTACTCTCACAGACACTACTAGGTCCATAAACATCGCAAATTTTTTTCGCGGCTTGCGTTGCATTTTTACCTTTTTTGTAGTAAAATTTTAAAATGTATCGAATTTCTTCATTAGATTCACTCATCTTGACGGTACGAAAAACAAATGAAAATCACACATTTTCCTAATTTGAATTTGGAATTATGTTCTTTAAAATTTAAACTTTCAATGATACCAAAACCAGCCAGATACAAATAGTATAGCCAAAGAGATTTTATTACAAGTTCATACATACTATAATGCGAAAAGACTTTTTCCCCAACCTAATATGATTGGGATATTTATCAATTATTTAATTTACCCATTTATTATTTCTAATTAAATTTAAACATATTTACATACATATTTTTGTAATTCCAATCTGCCTAGCCTTTTCCCAACTATGTTTGGGGTCGGCTTCCAGTCCAACCGGATGCAGCTGAATACCAGTATTTTACACAGAGCGACTGCCTATCTGACCTCCACAACCCAGTTACTGGGTAATAAGATACCCCTTGGTAAGACTGGTTGTCAGGCTTTCGGGCTTCTGACGACCCGTAACGACTGTCAAAGATCCTCGAATGACAGCCGGGACCAACGCCTTAACGTGCTTTCCGAGGCAGATTGATTGATTTTTGTAATTCCATTTTAATTTCCTTTATTTTGTTTGATACCCTACTCGATAGGATTGGTTAATCTTTTTTTATTAAAGTATTACTATTTCACGCCAAAAATCCGCCATTTTGTTTTTTTTTTTCAAACACCTATCTAAGGACACTTGGGTTTCTAATACGAATAAAACGATACCTTCACCGTCGAAATCCATTCAGCCGTTTGGTAGATACGAGGTAATAAATTTACAAACATACAAGATACGCGCGAAAAACATAACCCTTCCTTGGCAGTCGGGTAATAAAAATATGCACGTGCCTATATCTATTTTTATTTCTTTATTTTCAACAGGTACCGGCAAACGTTACTCCCTAATCAAGCGCCTGAGGTCGCCATTAAGGATTAAAAGCCTCCTAGATTCAGGTTTCCTTCGAGGTAGGTATTTGGGAAAATTCGTTCCATACCTATATTAGGTAACTATTGGTTATTGGTAAGGTGTAGTTTTATTAAATGTATCTATATTTTGTTTATGTTTTCAGATCATACCCCCTTTGGTGGAAATATACTAACTCCGCTTAAATATAAAAAGGCTTATCTGATCAAAAGCCCACTGAAACCAAGAAAGTTGAAACTTATACAAAAATCAAGATACAAACGTAAGAATCAGTCAGCGAAACGTGAAATTAATGGAAATGAGGAACTCAAACAAAAATATATCCCGCTTCTTAAAAGTCTTAGTCTGTTGTTTGATAACCTTCTCGATTCAGGCTCGAGCGAGTCTTACGGAGTCAAAAGAAAGAAATATAAGCGAAATCGATTCTACTTTGAAGAGACTTTCGACGACCCTCGCAGCACACATCGATCCGATTCTGGAATCACAGAATCGGAGTCGCAAGAAGAGGCAGTTACTTTTTCCCCGACTCGCACCACTGCGACCTCGATTATTACCGAGACTACCGCTACCGAGGCTACCTCCACGACAGCCAATATTATTGCCACTCGTGACTTCAGCGCTTTCAGACAGAATACGAACATACCCGTATTACTTCCAAGAAATACCTCTAGCGGTCGGGGAGACGATAATGGAATCGGTGAGAGAAGCAGCGCCACACTTCACGGAAACTTTAAAGGAAATATCACCAGGCATCATGGAGATCATGAACATGCTGCCGGATGCGGAGAGAATGAGGCCTGTGCAGAAGATGATGAAAAGAATACCCACGGTGTTACACGAAACGGTGCAAGAGGCGTTCGATTACCAAGACCAATCGGAAATCGAAATGATACCGGATTATTTCCGGGAAGAAACAGAACCAATAATGAAAACATCTCGCAAACTGAAACCACCGATGACCACAATCGAGAAAATCAATTCAAAACTGGAAGAAACGAAACAAAAAGCGGAAGAATTCTACAAGAACCTTTTCGAAGATTACGAGGATTCATACTATCCAAAGATGTCAACAAAAACACAGAGTCTGTACAGCCCAAAGAAGTTCGCGAAGAAAGCGTCGTCAAAGTCACACACGATAACGCCGGTTATCAACGAATCTCTGACGGAGGTAGCCCAGTTGCCAAGGAAATTCAAAAAGTTCGTACAGGAAATGAAACAATGATTATAATGAATGGCTTGAACTTGACAACAAGTCATTCAAACACTCCAAAGAAAAAAACACCAGTTACAATGATATTTGATGGGTATAGTATAGTAAAACACAAAAATGGTCAGAACAAATTTGCGGAAAAATCTATTCGCACACATTCTTAGTGTTAGTGATTTTTAAAGACATTATTTTGTGAAACTTTATATTAGAAGTAGATAAGTATTTTGTACAAATAGTTAATTTTGTAATAAACAAATAAAATTATCGGCGTCCTTTTTTCCCCTTGCCCTTGTGACTTGCTTGCGCTGCCTGTGGCTGTTGATCCACTGGTCTGAAAAATATAATAAGAAGCAAATTTAATGTTTATAATAGTAAATAATAATAATTTAAACTTAAACAGACATATTAATGCTGTTTTTATAATGAGAGATGAAAAGTTCAGCAAAGCAATAATATTTAAATGGGAAACAGGCCTTCTTATGTATAAGTTTCTTAACTGTAATTATTTATAGCATATGCCAATAAAACAATCACCTGTTTTGTCTTGTCTTCAGCTTGGGTATTGATTCACCAATATGCTTCATTACAGCCTCACGAGTAGGGAGATCTGCTTTTACTGGAGAGCCATCATCATTCTTTAACTGCACTCTGATTCTCCCTCTGAACAATATTTCCTGTAGGTATTTAAAAAAAGTCATTGAAAACACTTATGTCAAACAATTTGCTTTCCTCAGTTACAAATCTTAATTACAATATAGAAGCTAAACATTGGGAAAGTGCCCACATTCAATGGCAATGCTGATTCTTCAGCTAAAAATAGGCCAGTCCTCTGGTCTAATTTGCTAAAGATGACTTTCAGATGGCACAAAATCCAATTATATTGTAGTCTGTGACAGTACTTAGGATAGTCAACCTCGTGTTTGCTTTCCCACCCTAAGGTTGAATGTCACTTGCATGTCATAACAAAACAAGGTATATTGGTGCTGATTCTGTTGTACACAAACAAAACTTAATTAACTTAATCTTTTTTAAAATTAAATAACGAAATTTAGGCTATTGCTAACTTTTTCTCTCTAATAAAACAAGAAAGAGACAGACGTAAATTAGAGCTATCAAATTTAGTTGGAAGTGATATTTCCATAGAAATTCAGATGACACATAAAAACATGTCGACTAAAAACATGGTGAAGCACTAGGTGTAAACTAGTTTGACTTGATCTAACTTAGTGCATAGCTATAGCCGTCCTTTTCTCGTGCTACCTGTTAGTAAAAGATAGCGATTCTCTAATTTTAGTTTAGTTATTGAACAAGAGAATCCGCACCATTGTCTATGGGACAGTTAGTTATGGGTTAGTTTCAACCTTAGTGAAGTTTTAATTTAGTGGGAATTGTTGTCAAGTGGTGAAGCAATTACCAGGTCCACTATACAAAAGGGAGGAGGCCTATTAACCCACAATAAGTTAAACGAGATAGATGTTGATAGTGGATATGAAAAAGTACTAGGAAATACCACAAAACTAGCAATTAATTGTGGCATCACTAAGAATACTAAATTATACAGTCATTATAATCCTTCAGAAAAACAATGTTGGATGATAGGGAGCTGTGAATATATGCTGGATACCGTCACTTTGCGCAAATTGTGCAAATTCACTACTAGTGAAAGGCGGTCCATTGTCGGTAACCATCTGCCTAGGGATTCCCTACCTACTCCACAACTCACGCAACTTGACCATCGTATGACTTGCTGCAGTACTGGGAACTGGAAATACCTCCAACCACTTGGATGTAGCGCCTACTACTACTAAATAAGTAATTATTGCATACCTGTGTACTAAATTATTTCAGAAAATTCAAAATAGACTTATTATCAAGATAGATTGAGCACAAAATAATACCTTGCTGGGTTCCCTAGGATACAGCTTGTTCTCTACTCCCACCCTGAGACCAGCAGCTACCAGGACATCTCTGATCTCCTGGTGAGTTGGGTTCTCCACACAGTGAGGCTTCGACAGTTTACGGCCCTGGGCCAATGTCTTCTTACTATTCAAGTATGCTGGATAAATACATATCCACCTGAGAAATTAAATGTTGCTTATTAGTATTGCTGGCTAAACTAGTCATATTTTCTTAAAAACGCGTCTAGCACAACGTGTTGTAAATAAAAACGTTTAGTATGTTGAATTTATGGATCCATGTTATTGGTTACTTACCTTTCCACGTCGCTGTGTTTCTTTTCTGGATTCCAAGAACTTATCATAGCAGCCATGATCTACTTCTCAAAAAGCCCTTCACGATTTAGTTAATATTTCCTAACTGTTAACACAGTTACTTTAAATTACAACCAAATAGGAAGTTTACCAGATTTTTATTACAAATAAATACGAATCAATGGAATGGCATTTGATTGACAGTGACATTTCATTCTCGTTCCTTTTTTTTTTTTTTTATTGACATTCTCGTTCCACGTTAGATTTATTGGCATTTAGGAGCTCCGTTTAGAAATTATAGTTCCGATCCAAAAAACATAATACACTTAAATTCTGTGGCCAAAATCCATTAATTTTAGGATTTATTTATCTTACACAATATTAATAGGAAACAGGCTCAAGAAATGAAAAATTTCCACTTTGTTTGCTTCTTCACAATAATGTCTAAAATCATTGGGTCTCACACACACAGTGTAAAGTCACAAGTGTCACACTCACACCCGGCTAAGGGTATTAGTGTTCTGTGGTCACACCACTATTTATTTTTTTTAAATCTAACCTACAAAACTGAAAGTTTCTAAAATAAATTAAATCATTGTAAGTTTGTGCCTTGAATTTGATAAAAAATCAAATCGAACTAAAAGTGCAATAAGATAAAAAGTTTAACACATAGGATAATGTCTCTTTTAGTGGCAACCGACAAATATATTGTAGTAGCAAAAGATCTTCATGTGGATTTCTTTGACTATTCAAACCATAAAATTATTGATATTCCGCTAACTCCCAAGCAACCTGAAAAAGATTATATATCTGATATTGCAATTTCGAATGATTCCAGTCATTTAGCTGTTGTAACAGCAACATCAAAACAACTGTTAGTTTATGATGTAGTTCAACTGGAACGTGAACAAACTTTTAATATACCAAGAAGTGCCAGTAGAATAAGGTTCACAGTTGATAATTCACAGATTTTGGTGGCTGATAAAAGTGGCGATGTGCTTATTTATGACATAAAAAAAGAGAATTCTGGCACTAAACTTCTGGGTCACTTGAGTTTACTGTTGGATGTTTTACAGTCAAATGATACAAAGTGTGTCATCTCATGTGACAGAGACGAAAAAATAAGAGTTTCTTGCTTTCCCAACACCTACAACATCCAAACTTATTGTTTGGGTCATAGAGAATTTGTGAACCACTTAGAATTTCTGCCTCACAATGACAAATTCTTGACAAGTTCCTCAGGGGACGGCACTATAAAAATCTGGGACTACAGTGAAGGTAGACTGATTCACACAATAGACACCTCTAGTGATGTGAACAATGATCAATTGAGGCAGAATTTTATAAATATTATGGATGAGGGTGGCATTGAAGTTACTACCTTACCAATTGTACATTATACAGCATCTAAAATAAATGAAAATTTTAGTATATTGGCTGCAACCGTGCATATGTTCAATGCAGTCCTCATTTACACTGTAAATAATATAGATAACCAATATAGCCACAAGATAGAAGAAAAACTGAAATTGCAACGATTCCCAAGCGCAATAAAACTTCACAAAAACACACTTTATGTGTATGATGACACAGAGTGCACCATCATTGTATACAAATTAGAAGAAACTAATGGAAGGATTTCTGTTGAAGAAAGAAACAGCTTTAAAATGTTTGAAAACAAAAATATTAACACAGAAATTCATGAAAGTCAATTAGAGTCCATCAAAGTTTTATACAAAAGGAAGTTTGATAATGTTCAAGAATATCAAGAAAGAAAAAAACAAAGGCTAGAAAAAACTTCAAAATAATTAAACATTGTTATTTTAATTAAATAATTGTTTAATCCCTTGGAATTGATTTTTATTATTTAGCTTCCTTTAAGTATGACTTAATTAACCTTACAAAATCAATCTGCCTAGCCTTTTCCCAACTATGTTGGGGTCAGCTTCCAGTCTAACCGGATGCAGCTGAATACCAGTATTTTACATGGAGCGACTGCCTATCTGACCTCCACAACCCAGTTATTAGGTAATACGATATCCCTTGGTAAGGCTGGTTATCAGACTTTCAGGCTTCTGATGACCTAAAACGACTGCCAAAGATCCAGGAATGACAGCTGGGACCAATGGCTTAACTTGCTTTCCGAGGCACTGAGGAGTCTCGGTGTGTACAGATGGTCACCCATCTGCGGACCAACCCCAGCAAGCGTAGCTTAACCTGATGGATCGACCCTTGCGGCTGTTAGTATTTAGCCAATTAATTAACCTTACATAAAAGACAATAACCTCCCAATAAAATAACTTTGATTTGGTCAAAATATACGGTCTTCAGGGCTGCTTAAGTTTCAAAATCCTAGTCTTAAGTATGTCCGTGATAAATGGTGTGATACTCCCCGGCCGCGCCACAGTGGAAAATTAAAAAACATGTTTCTAGATAAATTGTACCTTTTATGTACTATATACGGTATGTGTAATGAAAAAAAATTGTACTTCAACGAGTAATGAAATATAATGAAGTTTTGGTGGCGCAGCTGGGATGTATACTCCCTGGCTGCGAAACCACGGTTTCTGTAAACTATTCGGTGCACCCGGACATAGACCCGGACCCGGACACTAAGGAATTGTATGGAAATTGTTCTTTTCCGTACGCTATAGATTAGAAGATTTTATTAAGTTAGAAATTATAGTCTTGTGTTGGTGGCGAAGATTCATAAGGCGTACCCGGACATAGTATAGGTACACTAAAGAATTATGTACCTAAGTACTACAAAGGTACTACACAGCTTATAATATTTCGGAAAATCTTAAGAGAAAACATCAAACAGCAGACTTGCTGACCTTTGTACTTCTTAGATGTGGCCTTCAAATTAGAAGTAATGGGAATTATCTCGGTGAGATGTTGCTTAGAAATAATAATAATAACCTGGGACATTATTCACACACGGTCATCTGATCCCAAACTAAGCAGAGCTTGTACTATGGAAACTAGATAACTGATATACTACATACCTATACTACTTTTTTTTTGTAAATACCTACATACTTAAGTATATAGATAATTACACCCAGACTCAGAACAAACATGTTCATGCACACAAATGTTTGTCCTGGATGGGAATCGAAATAAATGCTAGAAATAAGGAACACAATACGATTCTTTATGCATAATAAGGATAATTGCCCTTCAAGAAGATAAGAAATTAGTAGGTAGGTACTTCTTATTAGGTACGGTCAGCAATGAAAGTCGTTAACACTGTTATTTTTACATGTTACCTATCTAAATTGAACCAAAATGATTGAATACAATACTCTGCTTTTTAACATTTCTTATAAATATTACATTTGTTCCGGTTTTCTTTTAACAATACGATCAATAATTTATTATGATTTGAAAAACTAAATATTGATCTACTTTCATCATTGACTATGTATACCTAACTGTATGTAATAAAAAAATGTAGGTACTTAGGTAGGTACCTACATTAACGAACCGATGATTAAATTTGTTGCGCTAGCTGTTAGACGAACAGTCAGTCGGCTAGTAATATATATAACAGGTTCAGAGCTGTTCTATATATTACTAGCTGACCCAACAGCTCGCCGTTAGGTGAGTATATTTCCTTGCCCAACAGACGTTGTCCTGTCCAAATTTCAATAATTCATACAAAATTCTCATAGAACATGCACTTTTAATTTTCCCGGAAACTTTTTAAACTTATGAACTTTCCTCGGACTTCACGAATATTTGAAAAAAAAATGCCGAATTGGTCCAGCCGTTCTCGAGTTTTGCGCTTAGCAACACATTTAGCCATACAGTTTTATTTTTAAATAATAATCATCATAATCAATATTTCAGTTTTTGAAATCATAATTATTGAGCGTATTGTTAAAAGAAAACCTGAACAAAGTTAATATTTATAATAAATGCTAAAAAGCAGTGTATTCAATAATTTTATGTCAATTTAGATGACATGTAAAAAAAGTAACAGTGTTAAGCTCCAGGTAACCCGTTAAATTCAAATTTTCTTACGTTTTTGCAATTTGCAAGTCAGTACCTATCAGGTTGTATGTTGAATAAAGTATGATTCGTGACGGTAACATAATTGTCCGTATTTATGCAAAATGGAACCACTCGACAAATTTCATTTTTTACTTTTTTTGAAGAATACTAATGTAAAAGTGGTCTAAATTCATATACAAAAAAGAACCACATGATTTCCCCCTTGGAAACAAGGTATATTAAAAGCAGAACAGAACCAACAGCAATAACAGTGCTGCACATGTTTTTGTAAACCCTTTGATATCTCAAAAGTGTGTGTTTGCTGTGTGGTTCCATTTTGCATAAATACGGACAATTATATGTACCTATTTATAAAATTATAATAATTAGAATCAGTAATACAACTTCTTAAGTTAGTATAATCCTAAGTGACAAGATTTAAAGTAATAGTCATTAATTCGGATTGTATGAACTTACACAGTTGTATTCATGAATTTAATGATTATAATTCTATAAATACAGATTTGTTAGGGTCGGAAATCATATTCAGATCAACATACAACCTGATAGTGACCTGCAAATTGCAAAAGACATAAGAATATTTGACTTTCGCGGGCTACCTGCTTTCGCCTTAACGACTTTCGTTGCTGACCGTACCTAATAAGAAGTACCTACCAATTTATTATCTTCTTGAAGGTCAATTATTCTTGTTACGCTTATAGACACGTGTTGCTTATTTCTAGCACTTCTATGCAACATCTCACCGAGATAATTCCCATTACTTTTAATTTGAAGGCCACATCTAGTAAGTACAAAGATCGGTAAGTCAGCTGATGTGCTTAATCTTGATTTGATGTTTTCTCATTTTTCTGAAATATTATTAAGTTTTTGGGTAGTACAATCACCAGCAAAAACATGCGACAAAATTTAAGGGGGTGTTCTACCCATCAATATGAACAACTTTTACTATGGGACCAAACCTGAAATCGCAAAAAAAAAAATCAGCTGTTCAGTACATTTATGTTCGCTTATTTGGTCAAAATGTACTGAACAGCTGATTTTTTTTTTGCGATTTCAGTCTTGGTCCCATAGTAAAAGCTGTTCATATTGATGGATAGAACACCCCCTTAAATTTTGTCGCATGTTTTAAAAAACACCCTGTATAGACACATAACAAAATTCAAAACGTTTTTCTCGTGTAATAACGATTGCAACTTTGAGACATGACCTATTTCATAAAAGTATGGGTTCCAAAATGTTATGTTTGTGACAAAATAAAATTAGAATCAATACAGTAGGAAAAAATCAATTTTAAAACTTGATCAGTGTATACATATTAGTGCTCATGACTGTACACAATGCGTACAATTCTTTAGTGTATACTATGTCCTGGTGCTCCGAATAGTTTACGGAAACCAGGGTGGCGCGGCTAGGGAGTAGACGTACTCCCCAGCCGCGCCACCAAAATTTCATTAAACCCGTCAGAGACCTAGCTATAATTAATAAGAGTATGTTATAGACAAACAAAAATTATTTGACTGATACAGTTGAACACCATGTAGATATTGCTGGGTTAATATGGGACTGAAACAAACAAAAAAATAAAAATAAATAAATATTATAACTGTTAACACATAAAATATATACGCATGCATACCACACCCACACAGACAGAATAATTTATAATTTTATGTTATTGTGACGGATGAAGGACATCAGCGCCACAAGCAGATCTGGGGAGGAATACGTTAGTAACGAGGGGAAATTAGTCGGAAGAGGGATCTTGAATTTTGGGAGGCGCCTATAGAAATGTAAAGGTGGAACGCTGTTTGAGCATTCAAAGAAGATGTGGTCCAGAGTGCCCTCGTCCAACCCGCACTCACAGAGAGAGGAGTCTCGAACACGAATTTTTTGCAAAAAAACCGGAGTACAACAAAAACCTAAGCGAATTCTACAACGGACGGATATAATTGTTTTGGAAACTTTTTTGTAGCTGTAGAACCAAGGTTTTGGTTTTATTATATGTTGTACTGCATAGTAAAACCTGTCCTTTTTCCTGCCAGTGATATTCCACTGTTCGTGTCATGAGGATTGGAGCTTAGCTTTTGGAAGTCTCAGTAAGTCATACCCCTGATGAGCATTGTAGGTGAGATCAGCTGTTGCTGATGAGCAAGAATCTTTGGCCAAAGCGTCAACACACTCATTGCCCTTAATGCCACAATGACTAGGTATCCAAACTAACTGAACCTCTCTTTGACTATTAGCACAAGATAATAACGATTTTTTTTAATTTTGAAAAGAAGGGAACTGTGCAATTTACTTTTGTGGGGGTTTTGTACTAAGGCTTGCAGACAGCTAAGAGAGTCAGTGAAGATAACTGCTTTGTCAATATTGTGGTGTGACTCTATGAAAAGACAAGCTTCCAATAAAGCCACACTCGCCCGTGAACACAGAAGCCTCCACAGGGCATCCCACGCCAGCGCGGCGGATGCATGTATTATCTGTGCCGTGCGCGCATAGCGGCGGCGCAGCTGTCAGAAATATTTTAGATGTTTTTGTTGTATGATAATTATATAACATGGCGCAGCACATTACATAATGGTATGATGGTATACGTACCTATGAATTAAAACAAAAACAAAATTTTCGCAGCCGCCATCTTGGATTTATATTCTAATGTCACTATCGCCTTTAACACCCTCGAAAACCATGAAACGACACCCAAGATGAAAATTTTGAAAATTTCCGCTGCCGCCATCTTGGATTTATATTCTAACGTCACTATCGCCTTTAACACCCTATAAAACCATGAAAACGACACCCATGAAGAAAAATTTGAAAATTTTCGCAGCCGCCAACTTGGATATTCATTTTGACCAAATTCACACTTTTTATTTGTCTTTTATATTCACACCACTTCAAGCTAGTAACATAAAAAAATAAACAAATCACAAAAAATCATCAACAGTAATGATGAAAATTATCCTTTACAATTTTCGTTTTATATTTAACATTTCCCACATTTTTAGGGTAATCTCTATGCACTGGTATGCCACGCGTGTTACACACATACGCAAATTAATGTAATACAAAAGCGCGCGTGGCGCTCACTCACACAGGTATAAAAAGTGTCTTCACGATAAACGTTGCGTTTTGTATTGAACACGGAATCTGGACATTCTATCCGTACAAGGCGTGAATAAGTTGATAAGTCGACTTGCAAGTAATTTTTAATTGTATAAAAATTGCATGGAATGCCTAATTTATATGGTGAATAAAAATGAGTAAGTCGATAAGTTCATAATTCTCGGCAAACTGCACTTGTGTATGTTAATAAGAATTAGATTCCAGACGCCATTTTTATACAATTCAAAATAGGTATCGTGCAAGTCGACTTATCAACTTATTCACGCCTTGTACGGCTATAATCTAAGGTGGCTTCCATCAAATAAAGATTAAAGAAGATTCTGTGCACCGAACTGCGTTTGTATCGCCCGAGGGGCATTTTGAATATATCAAGATGCCCTACAGTCTTGCTAACGCTCCTGTGGTCTATCAGCGAATCATATCTGATACATTGACATCTTCCATTGATGCAGGCCAGCTCCTGGTATATATCGATGACCTCATGCTATTGAGTGACTCCGTAGGGGACGGCTTGTCCTTGCTTGATTCTGTTCTGGAGGTTTTAACATGGATGGGTTTTTCTATTAATTTAAGAAAATGCACCTTCTTATCAACTGAAGTGGAGTATCTTGGGATAAAGATCAGTAAAGGTCAGGTCCGGCCGACCGTACAAAAAATAGACGCACTAGCCAAATCTCCGATTCCTAAAACTGTCAGGCAGTTTCACGGTATGGCCGGCTATTTCAGAAGGTATATCCAGCATACGCTACTAAAGTGGCCCCATCGCTTTTTGACTCGCAAAGATGTTAAGTTTAATTGGGGTAACGAACAGGAACGGGCAAGACAAGAAATCCTCTCGATTTTGACTAAGTGAATCCGCGTTGTTAATTTTTGATCCATCTATGCAAACCGAGGTCCACACTGACGTAAGTTCGTTAGGATACGGCGCTGTATTAATGCAAACGGGAAAAGACGGACGTAGACATGCAGTCTGTAGTAAGCTCACTGTAGGGGCGGAACCCAGGTACCACTCCTATGAGCTGGAGACTCGCTGTAGCAACATTTCCGTCAATACCTTGGTGGTAAACATTTTAAAGTTGTTACTGACCGCAACGCCTTTAAGGTGACTCAGCGTAAAAAGGATCTCCTGTCTAGAGTGGCACGCTGGTGGATGTTCCTAAAAGACTATGATTTTACCCTCGAGTATCGAAAAGGTCAGTTTATACCACATGCTGACTATCTCAGTCGTAATCCAGTTAACCTTTGCGCCGTACAAACCCCAGTAAACTGGGCTCAAGTCGCACAGGCCGCAGACGACGAAACGGTCACTTTACTCGAAAAACTTGATCAGGGTCAGTTAGATAGTTCACGGTATGTAAAGAAAACAGTTTGCTTTACTATAAGTTCAACCCGATAAGTGAGCAATCACGATTACTATGTTATGTTCCATAGGGTTTTAGGCAAAGTTTGTTACGTGTATTTCATGATGCAACACGGACATAATAATATCGAAAAAGTACTTGATTTAAAATTAAAACATTTTTTGTTTCCTAACATGCGCCAATTCGTCAAGAAATACATAGATCATTGTATTATTTGCTTAACACACAGAAAGGTGCCTCATGCCACTCTACAGCCAATTGTATCGTGGACGAAACCCATAATACCTTTTGATACAGTGCACGCGGATGCACTTGGCCCGCATGCAATCGACGCTTTCACGAAATATTGTTTTCTGTATCCTATGTATAAACAAGAAAGCGCGGAACTAAAATGAGCATTTACTGGCGGTGGCAATTTTTGGTACTCCGCGATTAATAATATTAGTATGTGATAGGGGCAGAATGTTCGACAGTGCCGACTTTGGCGAATGGGCAGCAAATATTGGTATTCAGACACATTTCATAACGCACCAAATGCACCATGAGAATGGCCAAGTGGAACGGTATTGTGGAACAGTGCTGAACATGGTGAGGATAGATGTAAATTATAGACACGAACCCTGGTCCAATGTACAGACGCCAGCACATCAAGCTACTACAATCTGTAAAATTTCTTTAATAGATTTTCAACTTTATCGCTAAAGCTTTAGGTTCAAGGTGGATTAGGAAAATTTGACATTTTCGGGTAGCTTGACCTGTCTGTACTTTGGAGGCTACAGCTGGTACTGAACATTAATAAGCAGAAAAGTACTCAATGCTCAGCATTAAATCTACTTATCGGTTGGGACACGACTACCCCTGCTATAAATGCTCTCATCCGAGATATAACTGACGGTTCGACATCAAATCGCGAAGTATGGCGTGAAATGAGACGACAAAGGGCTGAGGATCTATTGGCTCGAAATCAGGCTAACCACGATGCGCGTGTCAATAGCAGTAGAAAGGCACTTAGAACCTTCGCTGAGAACGATCTGGTTTTTGTGATTAAAACAACTCAAACTACTAATAAACTTGACAGCGGCATCCGGGGTCCATTACGCATTATAAATGCCCTGCCAAACAGTCGATATGAATTACGGCTCCTGGCGGGCTCTTACGAAAAACTACGCAGGCAGCCGCGGAATACATGATACTGTGGCGAGGCGAGGGGATCCCTTCTTTGAATGTAAGTACCTACTCGTTTTTTATTTTTGCTTATCAGTTGCTTATTTTTGCTTATGTAATCAGTTTTCAATTTAAATAATCGGGTAGAAACTTAACGTATCAGGACAACAACTTCACCGAAGTACTGAAACTTTGCGTAAATAACAAGTAATCATACGTAACTAAAATCACAATAAGTGAGTCGAAATATAAGCTAATCACAGTCTTAATTCGTTTAACTTTATTGACGTTAGGATTCCTTAGACAAATGTTACATTATGAAAGGACATCAATCCACGTCTGGAATAAGCAGGCTCACTTAATACACGTTCTATGTCTTCAAAATCTACTTCAGACACATCAGGTACATTTGGTTTTACAAAGATAACAATGTTATCAGATACAGCTTTTTTTCTTAGAAAATCTATCTTACATTTCTGTTCTTGATCGTTTACCATTGATACCATTGACTTTGCCTACATAGTGACGTGTTCTTTTAGCAGTTTTGAATTTGGCCATAACATATTTTCCGTGAAGATCCGTAGTTGACACTGGTAAGTCATTAATTCCAATTTCATCATTTTGTTTATCTTTATTTACCGGACTAGGTGTTTGTAAGTGTTTCTCAGTTTTATTCTGTTCTTTGCGTTTTTGTGAAAGCTTTTCTTCTCTATCCTTCTTTTTGTTTTCTTTTTCTTCCAGTTTTCTTCGTTTTTCATTTTCTTTTGCCTCTAATTTCCTTTTTTTTTCATTGATTTTGTCTTCTTCTTTTGATCTCTTTTCTTCTTGTATCTTTTCTACATACGCTTTATATCGTTGGCCTGTTAATCCAAACGGCATGGGATTAGGTTTTTTTACGTTGGCTGCTTTTTTTTCCGAAGCGATTTTTGGATACCCCAGAAAGCTGTCGAGTTTATTTGAGTTAACAACTGGCTGAATATCGTCCTCCGTGATTGTACACACATTCATAGAACTATTGTTTTCAATTTCTGGATTACTTTAAATAAAGGATATAGGAGTAGAAGATGTAGAAGGTCCATCGCTTAGAAACAATTCAGTTCTAATGTCTAACGATGTACCAGCTTGTGGAGTATCATACCATGGAAGAGGAATTACGGTTGGTGGATTCAATTCACTATTAATTATAAACTCTACTATTTCGGTGGTTTCATTTAGATTTTCCGTATAGTCTTTAAGATATTCTGAACAATTAGAAATATTATTAAAATCCGACGGACTAGGAACGATAAAATTTGTCAAATCTTGGTCATGAAATGTGCTGGAGCACGGGTCTGCTTTGGAATTACTGACGGGTTGCATGCAATAATTGTGTGTTGGATAATGATTGAAGTATAGAAGTTGACGTATTGGATAAATCGAGAGGAGCATTTTGGGACGAATTGTTAGCATCTGGTGCCTCCATTGATGCTCCTCTAGACACATCTCTAACACCATCGAGTTCTTTGCGACATTTGAACCAGAGTGAAAAATATGCATGCTGATGCGTATTCTTGGTCAACTAAGCCTGAACGAATTCGTTTCTGATACTTTGACCTACTTCTGTTTCAATTATTTTAATAGTGCTCCTCATTTCAATTCAAAGGACGATTCCTTTCTCTCCTCTAGAATTCGGTTATCACGATTAATAGCAATTTGCCCATTAATTTCCACTCTTCGAGTGCTAATGCATTTTGAATAGTCAACTCCGTCTGCATTTAAAGGATATATATAGTCCACATGCCCTAAAAGCATGTTTTATGGTTTCAACTTTTAATCCACTGGTGTAGGCTTCTTTAAATTTTATTGCGAAATTATGTTTTGTTATGGATGCTGTAGAATTTTGTTTATTTTTGCGCACGATTTTCCGCCAACACTTTTTTATGGGGCCAAAAATGTCGACGTCACAGGGCTGTAATATGTGCGTGGCATTCGGATATAAGCAGAATATTAATATTCGCTTTTTCTGACAGAACGTAAACATTTCCCGGTTTATATGAGATTTGTGGCCATCAAGAAAAAGTAAAACCGGTAATTGTATTTCATTCTGAACCAGCCAATCGTAAAACATTTGTATGTATGAAAAAAAAGTGTTGCGACACCATCCATCCACTGTCTGATCGCCCCATAAACCAGGTATCTGGAAAATTTTGTATCACAGCCGGAGGCATTCGTTTGTAAGGGTATATGACAAATGGAGGAACATCCCTCCCATCTGCTGCAAAATTACATAGAACTGTAAGTGATTCTTTTTCATTCCCACCCGAAATCTCGTAAGTGTTTCTGTAATTTTTGGGCCCCAATATTATTCCGGTTTTCGGGCAGGTCATTACACCTGTTTCGTCGGCATTAAATATGCGACTGGGGTCGACTTTTAAGTCCAATGCTTGTTCTTCTGTTAAAAACTCTTCGAGTTCCTTGAACCAAGCTCTGATAGCTTGTTCAGTAACTGAGGCTCTGCCTTTGGATATAATCTCCGCATTCCTTTTTGTAATCTCAGGATGCATTTTTAAGAATAAACTAAGCCACTTTTTTCCTGGTCTATTCCCGATAAACTTATTTTTCCTATTATTAGTGGTCATAAAATTTTCAACAGTATCGAAAACTTCTTCTGGGTGCATTGGAAAACCTAATTTAGCTTTATTTATAATCCAGTCAGAAATCTTAGCTTCTTCATCTACAGTAAGCTCGGACTGAGGGCCCATTTTTCTTTGCAAAGGTACCTTGTTTGTGATTTTATTATGTAAAGTCGATTTTGGTATCTTGTACACATTACTTGCTTTATTGATATCATAATCATAATCATAATCATAAATCTTTATTTATCTCAACATCATATTACAGGCACAAGTTATTAGAATGCACAATCTTAAACACACAGCGCAACTACTAAAATGTCGTGTCAGGAAAACTTGCACGTTATCTCATTGGTTTATTCACAAACGTGACTATAGTGATGACAACATCAAAAAATTTAAAGAATGTCTTCAAAATTTAACTTTTCATGACGTATATATGTGCTCCGATCCCAATAATGCATTTAATGAGTTCCATGACATTTATAAATTGTTCTATGACTTGTGTTTTCCAATCAATAAAATAAAAGTTTCGGTAATTAAAAAAGCTAAATGGATATCAATGGGACTAAAAAAATGTTCTAAACGAAAAAGGGATATGCTGTGGGAATATCGAAGGTCACCTAACCCAGAAAACAAAAATAAACTTAAAACCTACACTAATAGATTGAAACACATAATTGAACAAACTCAAAAGGCCCAAAATTATTATACTCTACATAATTCTGTAAACAAGAGCAAAGCTGCATGGAGTATAATAAATAAACAGAAAATAAATCATCCAAAAGAAGCAATAGACCAGATAATGATTGACAATAAAGTTATTAACAGTCCAGAACAAATAGCAGAATTATTTAATGAATATTTTATAAATCAAATTCAATCTCTGACTGACTATAAGAATATGCTGAAGTATAACACAATTTCTAATTCAATATTTATGATACCCACGGTACCAGCTGACATTATTAAAATAATAAATTCTCTGAAAAATACTGACAGCACCGGATATGACGATATAACCACCAAAGTGATTAAAGCTACATCTTTCATTATTGCACCCATACTCAGTCACATTATCAATAATTGCATTGAGAAAGGCATATTCCCAAAACGGCTAAAAATTTCTGTAATTAAACCAATGTTTAAAAAAGGCAACAGGCAAGATCCCAGCAACTACAGACCTATTGCCCTTATTCCAGTCTTTTCTAAAATATTTGAAAAAATACTACACAAAAGTATATATTCCTTCTTAGAAACCAACAACATTTTAATCAGCGAACAATATGGTTTTAGGAAAAATAAAAACATTAATTCCGCTATATATGCGCTTGTTGAACACGTTCTTACTAATGTAGATAATAGAACTCCTGTAGTAGCATTATTTATGGACATGACGAAGGCCTTTGACTATGTTAGTCACAAAATACTCATTGACAAATTAGAAAAATATGGCATCAGAGGGAATATTCTTCAACTTATTAAATCATACCTAATGAATCGGGAACAATTTACGTGCATAAAAAAAATCTGCCCCTATACCAAAATAGAAATAACATATACTTCTGAATATCGCAAATGTTTATTCGGGGTACCGCAAGGTGGTGTCCTAGCGCCTTTATTATTCATTATATATATTAATGACATGCCTACAATTATTTCGAATCCGATGATCTTATTTGCGGACGATAGCACAATATTATTCGGAAGCAAAAATGATGAGACTTTTGAAAATGACATAAATAATAACTTAAATGACATAATAACCTGGCTTACCGAAAATAACCTAAAAATTAATCTAGAAAAAACGACTTACATTTCATTCGAACAAAGAACAAACAATAAAAAACTAGATATTAGATATGGTGACAAAAGTATCCATGAGACCGATTATACTAAATTCTTAGGTATCTGGATCGATAAAAAGATGAACTGGAAAACACATATTGAAAATGTAAGCAAGAAACTTAGCCAATGTTCCTACGCTCTTTATAAATTAAGGAAAATCTCAAATCAGCCAACATTATTAATGGCGTACCACGGATATGTGTCATCAACATTGCGATACGGACTTATGTTTTGGGGGAACTCACCTGATAGAGAAGTGGCGTTCAAAGCACAAAAGAAATGCATAAGGGCAATATGTGGCATTCAAAGCACAGACAGTTGTAAGCCGCATTTCCGAAAACTTCAGCTACTTACACTTCCCTGTCTTTACATTTACGAAGTAGCAAGCTATGTTAAAGCAAATATGCATCGATATAATCACCCAAAGAGTTTACGTCACAAAAATGAAATATGCGCAACACCACATAAGACAGCTATGTTCTATAAAAATCTTTTAGGTATGGCACCCAAAATTTACAATAAACTACCTAAACACATCATGGAGATTAAAGATATAGATCTATTTAAAACCAAAATACACGAATTTTTAGTTGCGAAATGTTATTATCATATTAATGAGTATTTAAATGAAAGATGCTAGGCCTGCTATATCCGATTTACTATGTTAAGATAAATTATTTGTTATGCATTATAATATTATGAACTTGATTAATATTGATTATTATGAATTGAATTGTTAGGTATATATTATTTATTATTATTTAATTTAGTTATTTGATTTATTTAAAATTATTTTTATTGATTATATAATTGTGATTTATTGAATTTAGACATTATCCATAGTTTTAAATTGTACTACAATATTTGCATACCCATGTGATGGTAAAACATGGAGAACTTTATTATAAGGAAAAATATCTATGTACCTCTTACCCATGTTTGCAAATAAATAAATGATTTATGATTTATGATTTATGATTTATAAATAGAGAAAGGTGTCTGAGGTAGGAGGGTCCTGAGTTACAGATCACCCGGCTCTTTTAGATACTTAGGACAAGTTAAATTTACAAAATGGTTAGAGTCAAGATATTATATAATATAAGTCTGAAATCGCAATTAGGTAGAAGCAAAACCTATAAAATTAAAAAAAAGTTTAAAGAAAGCAGTAAGTACTTACAGTAACTACTAGTTAGCAAAATTCAGAATATAAAAAAATAAAACATTAGTTTAAAGAAAAGCACATCAAATATAAAATTCAAAGAAATGTATAAAACAAAATAAAACTTAAAAAATGAGTATAACAAAATAAAATTAGAATGGAAATGAAAAATGGTGAGTGTATGAATGTTTGTATGTGTAGGAGTGTGAGGTAATGTGTGGGTCTTAAGACACTGGTTTTAATAAGTTTTCAGTGGCAATGTAGTCAAGGTTTAATAGCCATATGCGTAATTTTGTTTTACAAATAGCTTTTGTTTGCGTGTATATAGATATTTTGTGATTAATTGAGTTATAAAGAAAAGTACCAAGAAAACAGAAAAACTTTTGGCAGAAAGCAGTGTTATAGCGGATGATTGAACAAACATTAGTTGATCGTCTATTTTGTGTTGGGAAATCGTGAGCTAAGGGAAGTTCAGAGTGTTTTTTTAGTACTGTCATGAGAATGAACAACTGCCGGACCGTTAGAACTTGGCAGTGTTGGTAAAGTTCAAAAGTTGGATAGAGGATTGGTAAAAAGCAACTAACTTTTAATATAGCTCTTTGGGCTCTCTCTAAATTTATCATATAAGTTTTAGAGGTACCGCTCCATGTGGTAATACAATATACTAGCAAAGATTGGCATAGTGCAAAGTAAACTGTTCTAATAACTGATGTATCAGATATATGTCTTAGATTTTTAAAGATGTAAATTAATTTTCGGATTCTTTTAACTAGGGTTTCAATGTGTTGTTGGAAGCTGAGACGGTAATCTATGATGATGCCAAGATATTTTATAGAATTTGTTTTAATTAACACAGGACAAGAACAATGGTTGATAAAATTACATAAGTGTGCTTTCAAGTAGAAATTTGGTTGGTCCTGGGGTCTAAGGGAATATGTCATGTATTTTGTCTTATCCACGTTGAGAGTACGCAAATTGGAATGTAACCATTTACAAACAGTATCAAAACCTTGCTGAGCATACTTTTTTACCTCTTCCCACGTGTTACCATTGAATAACAAGGGAGTATCATCGGCGAAAGTGATGATTTTACCGTTTTGCAGCTTTATGTCACATAAATTATTTATATAAACTAAGAATAATGTTGGACCAAGGATACTGCCCTGTGGAACGCCATACTGATTAGGAAGTTCGTCGCTAATCCAACTATCTACTTTAGTAGTTTGTGTTCTGTCAGACAAATAGTCTATGAATAGTTGAAGTGGTAAACTTCTAACTCCCATATTCTCTAATTTTTTTATCAAAATGGGAACAGATACTGTGTCAAATGCTTTAGCTAGGTAAATGGCTAAGGTCTTTCTTTTATTATCTAGTTTGTTGACTATGTGATCTGTTAGTTCATGGACGGTATCAGCTGTTGACCTGCCAGATCGAAAGCCAAATTGTGATGGAGATAAAAGAGAATTATGTTCAAGGTACTTAGTCAGTCTGGTGTTCATTAATCGTTCTAAAATTTTTGAGAACGTTGGTAGTATTGAGATTGGTCTATAGTTATTGACACAGTATCTGTCTCCGGACTTGAATATAGGTACTATTTTGGATTTTTTAAAGGCACGCGGAAATATTCCAGAGGATAAAGAAAGGTTGCATATTTATGTATGTAAGTGGAGGAACAATAATATCAACAAATCGTTTTAAAAAAGATCCAGATATATTGTCAATGCCAACAGCACACTCGTTTTTTAAATTAATAATTAATGACCGTATTTCTTCTTCATCGGTAGGAAGTAGAACAAAGGAATTTTGAGAAGAATTTGTTGGCTGACCATCGGGTTCTGTATTAGGAAAATTAATATTTTGTGAGAGTAATTTTTCTGCCAAGTTTTTACCTACATTTGCAAAAAAAGAATTTACTCTATTAATTGATTCAATAGGATTGTCTATTGAAATTAGCTGTGTGGATTGCTGTTTGCTTTTATTTGTATAGGTTATATTTTTAATTGCTTCCCAAAGCATTTTGTTGTTTTTCCCTGCTTTTTTAATCATATCTTGTTCGTAATTTTGTCTGACTTTCTTTAATATATCATTGCAAAAATTTCTGTATCTTTAGTAAGTGCACAGTACTACCTCATTATCTGGATTCTTTAAGGTTTTAATATGCAATTGATCACGAATTCGCATGCATCTTAGTAGGCCCGGTGTTATCCAAGGCTTCAAAATTATTTTACGTCTAGATGTCGTGACCAGTTTCGTGTTTTCGTTGATAGCTTGACTTAGAGAGTGTATAAAAAAATTGGTTGATTCGTTAACATCTGTCATACTGTAAATCTTTTCAAAATCTACGTTCTTAACGTCCGTTTCAAGCCCTGCGTCGTCTATTCGTTTAATAGTTTTGGGGCCTTGGTTTTTTTTCAGTAACCGAAGTATGAGCAACATAACAGAATGCTGATAATCTTGTCTTTAACATTATATGATCTAAGCACGTGCGACTATGAGTAGGAATCGTGTGAGCAGGAAGCATCCCATGAGAAACGATAAGGTTGAGATATGCGTAGGATCTATTATCTTGGGAATTTTCAATAATGTCGATATTAATATCGCCAACTAATATAATATTTTGAAAGGATGAGAGATTGCTTAGACAATCGTTGAGGGAAATCAAAAAGTTACTTAGTTCTCCATTAGCAATTGACTTAAGAGCTGCTTCAAGTGCTTGTTGACTGTATTGAAACCTATTGTACTTATTTTTGTGATCCATGGTAATCTAAATGGACAAGAGAAAAATGAACAATTTTAAACGATTGCAATATTATTTTACTACCTGTAAGTAGGTAGGTAGAAATACCAAATTTCTTGAGAAATCTGTCTTAAAATATGAAGTGTTAATTCACTGGATTTTATGAACCAGTAAATGAACATACCTGTCCCAATACTGGCCAAAAGATCGGAAATCTATTTAAGAAATAGCTCCCAAAACATGAACCTTATAGCATTAGCGTAAGTTATGTTTTTCAACCAAAACGTGATTTTTACGATTACACAGTGAATGAACACTCGTTCATTCACTGGAATTTAAACGATTTTTTGTTCCAATGCTGGGACACTTAATAATTTAATATAACTGACAAAAATCGCAAATAAATGGATTTGAAACACAATATTAAACTGTTATCCTACGATAATAAACAAATAACCCATCAAAAACACCGTTATTTACATTACAATGTCAAATCAAAAAAAATTAACAAATAAAAATTTCACTATCGACTTAAACTTTAACCACTCGCCATTTTGAAATGAATTATGACTTTAAACGTGAATGTGACCACTTAAATGGGAAATAGGGTTGCAATTATGAAAAAAAATACTACACATGGTAGAAACGTTCAGATTTCTTATTTTTTGGATAAAACTGCGTTTTGTTCATTCACTGGGGGGTGTTCATTCACTGGAGCACTTACCCTTATATTTGCTATGAGTCCATTTTCAAATTTACATTTCAGTATGCAGGAACCTATATTTGGAATTAATTGTCCTGAAAATGAGAATACTTGATTATTGGTTCTAAAAATGTTGATTCTCAGACCTGTTGCATACATTATTTTATCCAATATATATTTCGAAATGACATTTGTGTCGGCACCTGTATCAATTCTACACAATAATGCCTGATCATGACATTTTACAGTAATGTTCCATTCATTAGACTCTTTATTTACAGCATTTATGACGTAATGACTTGATTGATGTATTTCCTCATTATTTTGTGATTCATTGTTTTGAAATGACTGACTTATCATACTTACATTTTTAGTGTTGGTATCTTTATTAGAGAAGCAATATTGAGCAAAATGGTTATATTTCTTGCATTTGGAACAGGTTTTACCTTTAGCAGGGCACTTGAACCTGTGAACTTGACCGCACCTGCTACACAACTTTTGGTTAGGTGACTGTGTTGAGACTTGGTTTCTAAAATGGTTATTATTTCTTGTCGGAGACTTTGACTGATTTGTTTGACTTGAGTTGGCTGCTTCTTTTTGATGATATGACTTGAGGGCTTGGACAGAACATTCTTGATCTACTTTTGTCTTTGACATTTGCAGTTTTTCTGTTTCTCTCTGCGAGATTTCGATGCTTTTTGCAATTTTTATGGCTTTCTCTATTATTAGTGCCTCTTGTTACAGTAATTTTTCCTGGGTTTTCCTGTTAGTTATTCCAATTACGAACATGTCGCAAATGAGTTGTTCCTTCAGATTTTCGAAGTCGCATCTGATTGCCATATTTGTTAGTTTTGTGACATACTCTTCAATTGACTCTTCAGTCATTTGTTTCCTCGTGAAGAAATTGTATCTTTCGACAGTTATATTTTTGTGTGGAAGGAATTTATTATCAAATTTTTGAATGACTTTCTCGAGTGTTAGTGACGCATCTTTTCTATCTAGACCAAATGAGTTGAAAATTTCTAGACAATCATCGCCAATTAGACTTAGAAAAATAGCTATTTGTCGGCTTACCGATTCTCTATCGATTGTATTTGCCTCGAGATAGATGAGGAACTTTTGCTTCCATAATTTCCATGCAGTTGACATAGCTGTGAGATCTGAATCGACGTTCAGCGGTTTGATCGTGGCAGTCATAACCACGCTGAACTTCGGGTCTTCCATTTTCATTCTTGTTTCTTCTGACACCATGTTTATTTATTTGTCTTGCTGGATGGCGGCGGATAGGGCTTTCAATTAAAACCATTCCATATATTATTAATTAGTTTTTTATGACTGAGACATATATACTATCGACATCTAGACAATGACTATTGAATTTACCCATTTGGTTGGCTTTATTACTTTTTCAATGACTCCTAATTTTTCCATGTTAGATAATTCTTCTTTTAGCCTATCATGAAGTGCGAATGGAATTTTCCTGACCGGACATACCTTTGGTGTGATATCTGAATCAACATCTATGTGTGCCTGAGTAGGAAGACACGTATAAGGCCTTGTGTGGCATCGAAACAGCATCCTATCTACTTCGTACAAGGCCTTGTGTGGCATCGAAACAGTATCCTATCTACTTCGTGCAAGGCCTTGTGTGACATCGAAATAGCGTCCCATTTACCTCGTGTAAGGCATTGTATGGTATCGAGATTTTATTGTATTCATTTCATGTAAAAATCTTGTGTGACATTGGAGTATTTGCGGCGTATAAGGCCTTGTGTGGCATCGCTCATTACTTTATTTCATTAAACATAAGGTAATGAAATGTCCATATGGACAATATGGACATCTTGGCCCATCCAAGTATAAAACTATTGATGAATATAATGTGTGTTAGATCTAGCATGTACCTACGTATATGTGTTTTCCTCCCCAGGTTATAAGGATTCGGTTGTTGAGACTGCTTCAGAGCCAGAGCAAAGACCATCTACAAAGAGCATCGAGGACGCTGCTCCGTCAGGAGAAGCCGTGTTGGCTGCAACTTCAGACTAGAGGGAGCTACGAGTGACCAGCCTATAAAAGCCAACGGAAATCGGCGCGCAACCCGCCACTCCAAAACTGTTTCCTCCGAAAGGCAACGCGAGCTCCTTGGTTCGTTCGGAACGAAATTCTCCACGTAGATCTCGACATTCCCACCATCTCCCAGTTCAGCTATGTCCCCTCTCGTATTAGTAAGGTCCGCCGCCCAAGGCTTGTCCTCTCAGATCCCGACGACCCCATAACTCTTCTCCAGGAGAGCAGCTGCAGTAGGGACCGTAGGAACAAAAAACACCAGCTGGTGGCGTAGCTGAGCCAGTAGCTTTAAACTTCCCGTTCAATAATAATCACTCTAATTTGATCCAGCCTGTCCCATCTTGCTGTCCTCCCCCCAGCGACGCCCTAAGCCGAGGTTCGTTCCCCACAGGGGGAGTCCTTAGCGTGTAGTCGCTTAGTCTGTAAGTTTTATGCCGCTGGCTGGAGGCTTTGAGTTCGCTTAAGGCAGCCACAGGATTGACCGGTTAAGTAGTCACGGCTTCTCTAGGCCAGCTACGAGATGCCAAACAAAAAAAAAAAAGGCGCGCACCCCTTCATCACAACATCGACTAAGGATATCATATCATATAATTTTATTAAAATATTTTTGTAAATTATTAAAAATTACATTTAATTTGTTTATTAAGTATATATTTTTTTAATAAAAATTGATTTAAATTCCCAAAAATATATATAATAAATCTGTAGGCGAGGCCTTTCTGTACATTGAAAACATTTTTAAAAAATAGTTGGGAAGTTAAAGAATAACCAACAGATGACATATTTAGCATTTTTAGAATTTTTGTCTGTGAAAAATTTTCTTGTTCCAGTATCACATAAAAAGTACGAATCCAATTGGGGTAACCTTTATACTCAAATATTGTGTCTAACTCGGAGTAACGTTTAGTTTTAGTTTCATCGCAATCGCTTCTCTCTATCAAAAGATATTAACCAATCTATGGTGTTCAACAATAACTTTTCATTACGATCTATTGACTCGAAATGATACTAACGTAAACTGATGGTAGGCTTAGACTTGTGAGTGTGGTTATTTTCGCATACTTCGTGCGCAAACTTAACGCGATAATAATAGAATATAACTCCCAATGATGCAATCAAAAGTTAGGCTAATTAAAGTTTTTCAATTCGTTGTATAGGTTTGTTAATAACCAAGCTATGATATGAATATGATGAAGTCACGAGAAATCTCGGAGGCTGTTTGGCGTATTTTAAGTTTCCTAATTCATGAGAGACCTCCACCAGTCATCCATCTCGATGTACAACCTCGAGGGCGGGCAACGAGTGTATTTTCAATCTGAAAATGTCACAGAAAGGTTAGACAATCCGACACAAACCAGCTTGATGGCATTCTTTCGTCTCTACCAAACAGATAATTACGCGAAATCGAAAATAGAAGGCTATATAACGAGGTTCCATCTTATTACTCGTACAACAAGCACCAAGGTGTTTTTAACCGTAGAAGACGTGGAACTGCTCTGGAAGGCGAGCCTGAAGTTTTCAAGGAACACGTGATTGGACGAGTGTACACTGTGCACCCGAATAATTCAGAGTGTTACTATTTACGTCTCCTTCCGCACGTAGTACGAGGACCTACTTCTTTTACTGAGCTCCGTAAAGTGGATGATATTGAATATCCCACATACCAGGCTGCTTGCCGCATACATCATTTATTAGATGGAGATCAGCATTGGGATGATATCCTGGGACATTCCACACACGGTCATCTGATCCCAAACTAAGCAGAGCTCTGGAAACCAGATAACTGATATACTACATATACTACTTTTTTTGTAAATACATACTTATACCTATAGATAATTACACCCAGTCTCAGGACAAACAGACATGTTCATGCACACAAATGTTTGTCCTGGATGGGAACGACCTGCGGCGTGATAGGCGGTATCTTAATCAACCACGCCATCTGGCCTGATACTTTAGCCTCCCCTCCCCTCATCTTACTGACATTTTGTGGATTTGCGGATGCTGCCATTGGCAGTTGTGGCAAAAATATCAAAATTAGGTTGCTGAAGATTTTTTGAGCAGGAATAGCAGTCACATTGTTGCCCGGAGGAAAACCACACATACAATGTTCAAAATCCCCATTGACTTGGAACGAACAGAATGCCCGGTTTGCAACGTTTCACGCAATAGCGATACAGCTCGGGTTTTACACGATTTTGTCATAATAATTTGCGACGAGTGTACGATGGCAAACCGCAAGGCTGTGGAAGCAGTAGACCGAATTTTGCGGGACATAAGGCAAAATGATCGGCCGATGGGAGGCATTACAGTACTTTTTTGTGGTGATTTTAGGCAGACACTCCCGATAATACCCCGAGGATCGAAAGCCGATGAAATTAGTGCCTGCCTAAAGAGTTCGATTCTGTGGCGCAATGTCATATCAAATCATTTGAGTTTAAATATGCTAGCACATCTGGTAGAGAACACAAACGCGCACGATTTCTTAAATTTTCTTTTGAAAATTGGTGACGGCCCATATCCTACACAAGATGGTAAAGTAATTTTGGTGGAGAACCTATGTTGTTCCGTTGCTTCACAGCTGGAACTCATTTCTTCTGTGTATAAGAATCCCACAGATATCGGCAACCACGCTGCCGCTTGGCTGTGCCAACGAGCTATTTTGACCCCTCGCAACGACCAAGCGGCAGCAATAAATATTGGCACACGTTTCATAAATATTAAACACTGTTGCGGAAGAAGATGCCACAACTATCCAGTAGAGTTCTTAGAATCTCTGAACACACCCGGTCTTCCAGCACAAAAAAATTGTTTAAAAGTCGGTGTGCCAATTATTCTTTTCAGAAATTTAAGTCCTCCTAAACTTTAGCAACGGCACTCGGCTCATAGTCGCCAATCTCCAACACAACGTCATCGATGCCGAAACCTTAACAGGTTGCGGCGCCGGTGATGTTGTTTTTATTGCCAGAATTCCCCTCCTTCCTAATAATTTCCCGTTTTTAATCGTGTGCAATTCTCCGTCAACCTATGTTACCTACGCCATGACCACTAACAAAGCTCAGGCCCAGACATTGTGGGTGCGTGGACAGGAAACCTCCCCGAGTGCCCGTGGGCTGGAGTTCCCTTACGGATACGTCCGAGGGGAAGGCCAGTCTCCGGGACGGTGCACCCTGGGGTGCGGGCAATGGTTCCCCTTAGGCACGTGTGCCTAAGGGGTTTTGTTGCCCGTATGCCAATATCCTGTCGGAGGTACGCTCCAACGTGTGTCCCTCTGCTCTAAGCAGAGACGCACAGCGGCGGAGTAAGAGCGGGCTCGGTGTGCACTAACCCTGTCGCCGGGCAGGCAATAGGAAGTCATTTCCTTCTGCCACCGTTAGTCTCGTAGCCCCGAAGATTGTTCAAGGTCATGTCTCTGACTTTTGACGGGGGTCGAGGGTCTTGGCTTAACCGCCCGGACCGCGAGGAAGAAAACCTCTATAAAAAATTACCCCAAACCTTCAAGCGGCGGCGCACCGTGAGGGAGGTTGGTAGCTTGATTAATGGGTAGCTAAATTAATCGCTAGTGCGAACCACAGTTTTGAGCCAGTGATAAAGTTTTTACTCGTGGGAACTAATATGGGACCAAAGAAAAACGATAGACGAGAAGAGGAGAGGGAGAGGAGTGATGCGGGGTCGGAGTCCGACGCCGCATCGGGAGTGAAGGGCGCGAAGGGCACTTTTAAGAGCCCGGAGTGCGTAGTGGTGGGGGCCGCTGGAAGGAAAAATGCTTTCCTGAAGCGGAACCTAAATCCGGGAGATGCCCAGGAGTCTTCCTCGGACGGCGGTCTTAAATCGGCTCCCAAATATGCTCGCCGGGGCCTAGGCCGGAAGAGCAAGAGCCGGGTAAACGCCGCAACGGAGGACGGCTCAGCCGGGTCGGCCGAGGGGAGCGCCGTGGAGGCGTCTGGCGATGAGTCGGACGCCGCTGGTGGCTCCAATTCGGAGCGGGCCAGGTTTGAGGAAGTCGTGGCCGCTGCAGTCAAGGGTGTGGCCTTGAAGAAGACGCAGTCTTCTAAAGACAAGGCCATACCCGCAGCCAAGGCCTCCATTATGGCGGCAGCGGAGGCTCTACTTCAAGGGCCTCCGTCGGACGGAATGTCCGAAATGCGGGCGGAGGTCGCCCGCTTGACAGCCGCCATGGAGCTTCTCCGAAAGGAGAATGAGGAGCTCCGAGCAGACCTGGCCAGGCTTCGCGGAGCTGGCGCTCAGGAGGGGGTGCAGCAGGGGCAGGGTGGCCTCGGGCCTGCAGAGGACCGAGTTCTGGCCTTGGTGCGGAAGGAGCTGGCTGCTAACAACCGGTTCTCGGTCCTTGAGGGAATCGTCCTGCGGCCCCCGCTAGGCCGACCGGCGGCCTCGGGCCAGCCAAAGGCGGCTTCGTATGCCGCCATGGCTGCCACGGCCAAACCAGGGTCGGCAGGGCAGGCGAAGGGCGGGGCCGTGGCTGCGAAGGCGCCTGCGACGGCGCCTGCGAAGGCGCCCACGAAGGCGGCCGCGAAGGCGCCTGAGAGGGCCCCAGCTGTGGCGGTGACGACGCGGCTGCCCCCGCCTCCCAAATCTCCTCCGGCTGACGCCGAATGGCAGGTAGCTGGGGAGAAGAGGAAGGAGGGCAAGGCGGCAAGGTCGGCCAAGCGGAGGGAGAGGCGGCAGCGCCGCAAAGAGCGAAGCGTCGCGGCGAGGTTACGTGCCCCAAAGTCCGCAGCTGTAGTGATCACACTACAGCCGGAAGCGGAGAAGAAGGGCGTGTCCTACCGCGACGTGCTCGCCAAGGCGAGGGCGGCGGTGAACCTGGAGGAGATCGGTGTTACCGAGGGCATGCGGGTAAGGGTCACTGCGACTGGGGCTCGGATGCTCGAGATCCCCGGTGCGGCCAGTGGCCCGACCGCTGACGCTCTGGCCGAAAGGCTCAGGGCGTCCTTAAATGCGGTCGAGGCCCGAGTGTCCAGACCCGCCAAGTGCGTTGACTTGCGCATCCTGGGTCTGGACGACTCCGTGACGGAGCGAGAGGTGGTGGCCGCCGTGGTCAAGACTGGGGGGTGTGCCTTCGAACAGTTGAAGGTAGGCACCATCCGTCCTGACCTCACGGGGATGCGAGCCGTTACGGTGAGCTGCCCCGTATCGGCGGCCCAAAAAATAGTTGGGGAGGGCCGGAGGTTCCAGGTGGGCTGGGATTCCACGCGGGTGAAACTGCTGGAACCCAGACCTCTGAGGTGCTTCCGTTGCCAAGTGGGCAACCACGTGGGGGCAAAATGCACCTCGGAGGTGGATCGCAGCAGTCATTGCTTCCGTTGTGGTCAACCCGGTCACAAGGCCGGCTCGTGCAATGCCACGCCGCACTGCTATCTATGTGCGGCAGCTGGCAAGCCGGCCGATCACCGGGCTGGAAGCAAGGGCTGTGGTCCACCCACCAAAGCCCGGGGCAGGGGCAAGCCCTCCGCCTCCGCTACCGCCGTCACGGCCGCAGCCGCCGCCACGGCCGCCGTCGCTGCCGCCTCCACTGCCGTCGCCGCCGTACTCACTGCGGCAGGGCCCTCACAGGAGGCTCAGGGGGGGGCTAATATGGAGTGCCAGTAATGGCCCCATTACGCCTCCTCCAGGCGAACATCAACCACTGCGCCGCCGCTCAGGATCTGTTGCTCCAGAGCATGGCGCAGTGGTCGATTAACATCGCCGTGGTCGCTGAGCCGTACTTTGTCCCGCCCAGTGATTACTGGGTGGAGGACCTGAGCGGCTCAGTGACCCTCATTTCGTCGGCCGCCGCCGGTACCCTGTCCCTCGAAGCCGTCAAGAGGGGACAGGGTTGCGTTGCAGCACGGTTCGGGGGGATTGTCGTGGTAGGGGTATACTTCTCCCCGAACCGAACTCTCGCCGAGTTCCACAACTCCCTTGCGGAGTTGAAAAACGTCGTCGTCGGGTTTCGTTCCCTTCCCGTGCTCGTCCTCGGGGACTTCAACGCCAAGAATGTGGCTTGGGGTTCCCGGTATACGGACACACGGGGCAGGATGGTGGAGGACTGGGCTCTGGAGACAGGCCTGGTCATCCTAAACCGGGGTTCTGTCTCCACGTGTGTGCGGATGCGGGGCGAATCAGTGGTGGACATTTCGTTCGCCAGCCCCGCTCTGTTGCCACATGTTGTTGACTGGCGCGTCATAGAGGGGGTGGAGACCTACTCCGACGACCGGTACATCCGGTTTGATGTCTCCGCCCAGACCTCGAGCGCGCCGGTCCGACAGGCCCTGAGTGGTCCGCGGTGGGCGCTGAAGAAGCTGGACCGGGAGCTCCTCCTGGAAGCCTCGATCGTGCAGGCCTGGGTGTCACCACCGGACAGGCCTGCCGACATCAACGACGAGGCGGAGTGGTTCCGGGAGGCCATGTCCGAAATATGTGACGTGGCAATGCCCCGGGTCCAGCCCGGTCGCGCCTGGCGCCAGGTGTATTGGTGGTCGCCGGAGCTGACGGCTCTGCGCGAGGCGTGCGTTGCTGCGCGGCACCGGTACACCAGGCACCGTAGGCTCCGTATCCGCCCTCCGGATACGGAAGCCATTCAGGCGGAGCTGTACGAGGGGTACAGAGCGGCGAAGACCGCCCTCCGAGCGGAGATCTTGCGGGCCAGGGATCTGGCTCGCGAGGAGTCGCTGGAGACTCTAAACAGGGACCCATGGGGACGCCCTTATAAAATGGTGCGGGATAAACTCCGTCCATGGGCGCCCCCGCTGACGCAGAGTCTCCGGCCCCAGCTCGTGGAGGACGTGGTGAGCGCTCTGTTCCCTTCGCGAGGGGAACATACTCCCCCGCCCATGGCTCCGCTTCCTGCGGTGCCCGTTGCGGACCACATCACCGACGACGACGACGATGCTCCGGAAGTGACCGAGGTAGAGTTGAGAGCGGCGGTACGTAGGCTGAGTGCCAAAAATGCCGCCCCAGGACCCGACGGCTTACCTGGAAGAGCCTGGGTTCTGGCCTTTGGGGCTCTCGGGCCTCGACTAGGGGGGCTCCTAAGCGCATGCTTGGAGAGGGGCCAGTTCCCACTTCGTTGGAAGACGGGGAAACTGGTCCTCATTAAGAAGCCGGGGCGCCCTGCGGACTCTCCGTCCGCTTACCTACCCATCGTGCTGCTCGACGAGGTGGGCAAGCTCTTTGAAAGAGTTATTGCAGACCGCCTCGTCGGGTGGCTGGTGCAGGAGGGGCCGGATTTGGCGGAGAGCCAGTTTGGTTTCCGCAGGGGGCGCTCTACGGTGGACGCCATCATGCGCGTGCGAGCCCTCACGACGGGGGATGCTGTGGCCCGGGGTGGGGTCGTCTTGGCGGTGTCGCTAGACATCGCCAACGCCTTCAATACCCTGCCCTGGAGTTGCATCAGGGAGGCACTCCGGTATCACCGGATGCCGACCTACCTCTGTCGAGTGGTTGAGGCCTATTTGACGGATAGGGCCGTCATCTACCCCGGTCATCAGGGAGAGTGGAACCGGCGAGAGATGTCGTGCGGTGACCCACAGGGATCGGTCCTGGGGCCGCATTTGTGGGACATCGGGTACGACTGGGTGCTGCGCGCCGACCTCCCTAGCGGCGTCAGCGTGGTATGTTACGCTGACGACACGCTGGTCCTGGCGCAGGGGAGGTCGCACCAGGCGGCGGCTGAATTAGCGACACGCGGGGTTGCGATAGTCGTTGCGAGGATCCGGCAGTTGGGACTCGAGGTGGCCCTGCACAAGTCCGAGGCCATGTGTTTTCATGGTCCTCGGAATGCGCCACCGTCGGGTTCCCAAATAACGGTAGGAGGGGTTCGCATTGGAGTCGAGTCGACGATGAAGTACCTGGGACTCGTCCTCGACAGCCGGTGGAACTTCGTGGAGCATTTCCGACGTTTGGCTCCCAGACTGGAGCGGGCTGGGGCTGCCTTGAAGCGGCTCCTGCCCAATCTAGGTGGTCCAAACGCCTCCTGCCGGAGGCTTTACGCGGGGGTCGTGCGGTCCATGGCCCTTTACGGGGCACCGGTGTGGGCGCGTTCCCTGAGGCTGCGGCCAGTCCGCCGGTTGAACGCGTCCCAGAGGGTCATGGCCATTCGGCTAGTCCGGGGTTACCGCACGGTCTCCGGTGAGGCGGCGAGCCTCCTTGCCGGATTGCCGCCGTGGGATCTGGAGGCGAAAGTCCTCGCGCACGTGTGGGAGTGGCGCTAGGAGGCGAAACGCCGGGGCGTAACTCCGCTGCCGCGAGAAATCACGGTACAGCGGACAGAGCTCCGGCGGGATCTCATGGCGACATGGAGAGTGCGACTGTCGCAGCCCAGCGCTGGGCACGCCACAATTGCGGCGATAAGTCCCCTCTTTGAGGAGTGGTTAGAGAGGCGCCACGGCGTCCTCACCTTCCGCCTGACGCAGGTCCTCACCGGACACGGTTGTTTCGGGAGGTTCCTGTTTCGCATAAGGCGGGAGGAAACGCCCGGGTGTCACCATTATGTGGATCGCCCAGAGGACACGGTGGAGCATACAGTGGAGGTCTGCCCGGCTTGGGCAGAGCACCGCCGTGTTCTCACGGAGGCGATCGGCGGCGGCGATCTCTCGCGTCCGAGCCTGGTCCAGGCCATGGTGCGGAGCGAGAGTGCATGGGAGGCCGTCACCTCCTTCTGCGAAGCGGTAATGCTTGCGAAGGAGGAGGCGGAACGCGTGAGGTAGAGGCAGCCTCACGCCCTCAGTCGCCGCAGGAGACGCCCTGGGCGGCGGGAATCGATAGCCGATTCCCAGCCACCGTAGGCGCGGGCTTGCGGACGGTGAGTAGTGGGTAGCTCGCCGTCCGGTGAGGACCAGGCCCGGGTCGACGGCGCGTTGTGTTCCACGCGCGCCTCAAAGAGATGTCAGCAAAAGATGGGGTCCAATAGGGCCGATGCCGCTGGGGTCGCGGGTTGTTTGAAAAAGATACCGTGGCCCTGGCATAGGCAACTGAAGGAACACGGGTGGGTTTTAGTCAGTAAAAGTCTGACACGCCCTTCCGCTCCACCCAGAGCGGGAGAAGTTATTTGATGATTTCCCATCCACAAAAAAAAAAAAAAAAAGGCCCAGACATTGTCCGTTGCGGGGGTGGATTTTAGTATTGGTTGCTTTTCCCACCCCCAACTATAAGTACCTAGCTCTTTCGCGTGTGAGCAACCCTAGCAACCTTTTGTGTACGCTCCTGGTGGTTCCAGCACCGCTAACATTGTGTCTAGAAAAGCATTTTCCTAAATAACACAAGTTTTTTGGCAGCTTCTTACGAGGAAAAATCACCAGGCCTGGGCGAAAGATTCTCTCTTTTTAAATGGACACCCTCTCGACAACCTTATGGATCTTCTCCAAGTGGCACATTACTGTTTTCCTATAGCCACGCGAATGAAGTCGGCCGGTACTGTTAGTTTATAATAAATACTCTACTCATGCTGTTTTACTAAATTATACACCTATAAAACTTGGGATTCATTGACATTCAAAAATCAGGTAGAAGATACGTTTCTAATCTTGATGATATTTGATGTAAAACTTCTTGTTGCGCGGCCGCGCGATCTCTCCATATTTTCGCGGCATACATCGCTACTGTAACTGTGCCAGTTGCGGCATACCAAAGGTTATGTGTTCGTAGTTATAGTTACCCCACTCTCCCCTAGTATCATAGTTATTTATAACCTACTGGTACTACTTCTACATAGGTTGCACCACACGGTTAAGGAAAAGTGAGCGTTAACCCATTCGTAGGCGCGAATGTAGATCTACGCGAGACACAATGGCTTTTTGTTTCTGTTTCGGGTGGCGGCTTTTTCGACACATGAAAAGGTTTTGGCACGTTGAATAACGCATCAAATCGTGTTGGCTACATTAGCGCTGTCTCATTTTGTGCGCTGCACGCGCGAGTGAGGGCTACGAAGTACCGCAGCAGCTTCTACCAGTACCACCATAACTTTTGGAGATGAACCAGGTTAATAAAGCCAATTTTGTAACGCCAAGCACTACAAAGTTGCAAGTAATGTTTGGGCGTCTGTAGTTCCGACACTACATGTTGCATAAATCTTCGGTTTTTAATGGTTTCACTGTGTATCACAAATAAAACACAAAGTCAACCAGGTAATTATTTATTATCTTTGTTACAATTCAAACAAGAAATGTGAAATGTGCAAGTCTTATGAGGTTTTATAAAAATAAATGAAACCTAAGTATATCGTCAACATTAGTTAAGCTAACATGTTAATCTAAGCCAATTTCATTACAAAAAAAACCAAAAAATCACAATATCACAATTTAACTAAACACAACAAGGCATGTTATAACTAAGTTATAAGATTCTGGTATTTTTAATACTTATTGCTTTTTGAGAAGAGCAAAGTTCAACCTGGCAAAAGATTCAAGAAGTTCATCGAACTTTGATATATTTGTATCATTATAATACATATTTAGGTATCTAGTTTTTTACAATCGCCATTAAATCTAAATGCAATAAATACATACAATCTGGATCGTTTACTTAATTTACCTAGATTTAAGCACATTAGCAAAGTTGCGGAGCTGAGAGTCAAGATTGTCGGTTTCGTTCAATAGTCTATCAACTTCATTTTTCAGTTCCATTAAATCAGGCAAATTGTTACAATCCGGTACATTTAATAGTGTTGTAAATATCTTGTCCCATAAACCAACTTTCATGTACCTGAAAAAAAAAACATTTTATTAGTTAGTATCTTGAAAATATAATTAGTTAGCAAGCAGTGTTGCTCCTTCTTGTGAAATAAAACCGTTGAAGAACATCGATTGATAGTTGAAAAGCAAAAACTAATTTCGGTCACATTTATAATACTTAGATACCTATGGATTTTTCATATATAAAAACCAGAATCAACTCACCTTGGAAGTTTTTTGTCTATATTCCATTGTCCTAAGCGATTAGCTACTTTCATATAACTGCCCATTAAGATCACATGTATTGTACCAGCTAAACAGTACAGATCAGTTTGATAAGTCCAAGGCTTGCCTTCCCTCATCTCAGTGCAAGTGAAACCTTCTGTTGAGATCAGCTAGAACAAATATTTTATTTCAGACATAGTTATTTATCATTAAAATTCAATAGCCTTTTTATGGTCAGTCTCCACCAAGCGGACAAATCCTCGCGGGTGCTCCAGCATCCCCGTGGCTGCTCATTCACACCAAGGGCAAAAATGCGCTTCGGACGTAGACGCGCCGCTGAGGATCAACAGAATGCTCGAGAATATTCGGATCCACGCGCGCGCTGCTGCTGCTGCTGCTTCGGATGTGCTCGCGCGGCCTAGAGGATGCTCGGGCGGGCTCGCGGACATCTGCGACTGAGGGCTCGCGCGTCCTCGAGCAGTGCACTGGTACATTCCGCTCGAGATAAATGCCTACAGCTCGCGACCACCTAGTGTTGTCAGCCGCCCGCTCTGCCGCCGACCGAACGCGTTGTTTTTATTTTATTTTTTATGTTGTGCACCCTTCGTTATGGCATCAAAATTAAATCGTAACACTAACAGTTGTTGTGTGGGCGGATGTTACAATATAAACAGAAGAAGAATTCAGTTAGCTTTTTTTAAGTTACCAAGCGAATGTGTAACGTATGTAAGTTAATTACATTCCCTAATTAGTTACGAATTACGATAAATCTTAGATTTAAATGTAAGTACACTATTCACTTTACTATACCTATATATTACTGATATAGTTACATTTTTAATGACGAAAATCCATTAAGACTAAGCTTAGCGATGTTACCGAGGAAGACGTTAATAAATCTATATTTGCAATTACTTCTTCAGCAGTCGGTAATGATAAGTTGTGCTCAAGAATGATAACTCTTATCCTTACTTCGTTACTTCCTGTTCTCACTCACATCTTCAACCACTCATTTACCTCTTGCTCATTCCCGTCAGTTTGGAAGCAGGCTCACATAATACCTTTACCTAAAACTAACAATCCTACTTTATTAAACCACTTTAGACCTATTGCTATTCTTCCATTTCCCTCTAAAGTTTTTGAGCACATAGTTCATAGACAATTAACATTTTTCTTGGCGTGAAACTCGATTTTTCCCCTTTTCAATCTGGTTTTCGCCCGGGTTACAGTACTGTAACCGCGCCTTTGAAACTAACTGACGACATCCGCTGGGCAATGGAGAATAAGTCCCTTACTGTGTTGTATTGCTTGACTTCAGTAGCGCCTTCAACTCAGTGGATTTCGACATTTTACTTGGTATCTATCAATTTCTCTTCTTCTGCTCTTACTTGGTTCAGTTCTTATCTTCGGGGACGCTCTCAGTGTGTTCGCCTGGAGGAGTCTTTTTCTGATTGGTGTAGCCTCACTGAGGGTGTTCCTCAGGGTAGCGTGCTCTCTTCTCTTCTTTTTTCAATCTTCATCAACTTGTTACCAGAGTAATTTCATCTAGTTTTCATCTCTATGCAGATGACTTGCAGCTTTACTGACATTTTACTGTAGATGATGCAAGTTCTGCAATTTCTGCTATGAATCATGATCTGGCTTGCATCAGCCTTTGGGCCAAGTCATTTGGTTTACAAATTAACCCAACTAAATCTCAGGCCATGATCATAGGCCGCATTCGTTCGCAGTGCGGCTGATGTTACATCTCTGATGCCTTTATATCTCGATGGTGTGCGCATTGACTATACCGAAACCGCCAAAGATCTGAGTGTAATTATTATTATTCTAATCTTTCGTGGCGTGCTCAGATCAATAAGGTCAGTCGTAAGGTACATTTCTCCTTTCATTGACTGAAAAGCCTTCAAAGTCTCCTGCCCTTGAAGACTAAAATTTCTTTGGCACAAACGCTTATTCAGCCGATTATACATTATGCCGACGCATGCTACCTGGATGCTACTGAGGAGCTATTATACAAGCTTGAGCGCTTGCAAAACTTGTGCATTCGCTTTGTTTTTGGTCTTCGAAAGTATGATCATGTTTCTCACTTTCGCAAGGAACTCAAGTGGCACCCAATCCGCCTTCACAGGAACACTCGGATTTTATGTCTCCTCTTCAACATTTTACACAACCCTTCTTATCCTTCCTACCTGCGTGAGCGTTTTACCTTTGCTCGCCCTAGTGACGCACCGTGTAGATCACACCTTAGATCCCTCTTAAACCTCATCCTCATAAAACTAGCTACTATTCTTATTCCTTCTCTATCCATGCTGTGAGACTGTGGAACTCACTTCCGTCTAGCATTCGCGATTTAAAAACTGTGTCTCTTTTCAAATATCGAGTAAAAGAGCATTACCTTTCCTCTCAACTGTGAGTATTTATATAAGTATAGTATATGTATGTTTATATATTTTAGCTTTATGTATTTATTTAAGTTTATGTTATATGTGTAGGTATAGTTAATATTTTAGTTTAAGTCTTCGCATGTCGAGTCGTGTTGCTACTTAATATAGTTGCCGGCATTAAACTTAAGCTCTCGGCGGAGTGATGGGGTTTGTATGCGCGTCGTATTGTCTCCGGAGTAAGGTCCAAAATCGCTTAAAGTTATTAAGGATCAGAGCTCAAGATAAATGCCGGCAGTACCCGCGATCGTAGGATCGCACAAACCTACATTTTTCGCCCGCTAGTTTTTTTTTTTGTCACTCTCTGCCAGTCTGCAAACAAGTACCGCGCGACATCTGTCGCCTGCCGTATAAAAAGGTATGTACCGTATTTTATTTTCTTTCCGGACAGCCCTAGTACTCAGTAAAACGGCGGCGTAGGTATTTTACGACAAGAAAGGATACAAAGTAATAACTCTAAAGCGCGGCGTTTAAGTGCTATTTAGCTTGCGCGTGGGGAATAAGTGATTTTGTATGATATTATAAAAGCGGCTGTCTTCAAGATCAAATGAGTGCAACTTCTGTACGTTAGTACTATTATTTATTGTGCTTCGAACATGTACAAGTAAACGCTTGATGTCTGCGTCGAATTTTATACTTCGTCAATATTGATATATGTAGTTACTTATTAAAAGTGCTCGAGCATCCGTGATTATTCCTTTTAGTGGAGACTGACCCTTAGAATGACATCCATCCTATAAGGGCTTTTTAGGTCGATTATTTTAGTTCTCCTTCTGCAATGAAAACTTACCTCTCTAAAGGTAGTCCCTTCAGGAAACAAGGACATATCAATAGCGCAACCAAGATCGATTAGTTGTAAAGATGGAGTTCTCCATTCCTGTGTAGGTCTGCAAAAAAAAGGAAAAATAAATACCTAAAACATATTTTTCACTCGTGCCAAAACGATGGTATTTATCAACCAGTGGATTTTTTTAAACCCACTACTTCATAATGCTGTAATAATAAGTGGCCGTTTCGTAATGCCGCAAAATAAATAAAATCATAATTATATAAATATGTAATGCTATATACTTACATTTTCATCAACAAAAAGTTGTCTGGCTTAATGTCGGCATGAATAATCTGTGCTTTATGGAGATAATGAATTATCGACAACATCTCTGATGTTAGTAGGATGACGATAAATTCATTAATACATTTAGAGGTAGCAGCCCTTATTTTATTAGCGACGTCTAACAGAGACCCATATTTGGAATATTCCGACACGAACAAACTGGCGTTATCACCTAAGAAGGCTGTTGTTATATCCATGTACCCTGGAAGCTGTATGCAAAAATATTAGAAAAAACATTAAAAAAAAACATTATAATACTAAAGAAAAAATATTACCATGAATGGGTCTTTTATTCTTGCTTTTATTTCCTGACAAATGTAGAATTCCCAAGGTCGACTCGGCTTTTGATATTTCGCAGCTACAGATTTATTACTATGTAAATCAAGACAAAGAAAAACAGCGCCGTAATTTCCTTTGCCTAGCTGCTTTTCAATAGATATTTTACTGTGTCCAACACTTATAACTGTTGCCAGTTGTAGTTTAGGAACAGATCTCACTTCAACATATCCATCTGCATGCGTTTTATTCGGGAATTTAACATATTCTAGCAGAGAATTCAGAAGTTTTTTACTGAATGGATCTATCAATGCTGGGAATTCAATATCGGCTGGCCTAGGTATGTCACTGGTTTCTACTAAGGATATAGAATGAGTAGATTTAAATGCAGCGCACTCCATAGAATTTTCACTATCCACATCCATTCCATATCCATCAGACTGTAAGTCTGAATGTCTAGAATAAACTGCTGAGATCCTACTCTCTTTGCTGACAGAATCTCTGCTGTCCTCAGACTGAAATTCAACTCTGTGCTCAAAGTCCAACTGCCTCTTAGAAATATCTTTTTGTTTATCAACAGCATGGGACACCTTGGCAGATTGAATAGGTGTTCCTGTTTGTGCAGTCATACCATCTTTACTATCAGAATCAGACATACCAGATGAGGGGGGTATCTGAGCTTGCTCAGGACTGGATACATACAAGTTTTTGTGCATCTTTTGAGAAATACTCGGACTATTTGTGAATTTTGGAGTATTAGCATTATCTTTGGGTTCATTTCTGTTTGAAATGAAGTTTAGATACTGGTTTGAAAAACCAATATCTGGTGAATTCTGACCAATTTTCACTGGATTAGGTTGGTCATGTCGCACATTCCTCAGTGCAGATGTAGGACTCTTGTGTGTTGGTGCATTTTTAGGCACGCTATTATTTTTACTTGATAAATTTAGATCTGCTGCTGCAGCGTTTTCTTGTCTCAACTGCATCTCCGAAGCTTCTGGTGGGACATTTGCACCATGCGTCGCAGGACTGCGGTAATTGCCTTGAGGAGCCTGAGGACTTTGGTATATCTGGAACGACTGGTTAGTTTGAGACCCATACCCAGCTGGAGAATTCTCAACCATTTGCTTAGGATGCTGTACGTATGGATTTTGCATTGCATTAAAGCTTTGGTTGCCGGAATGGTTGGGATACATATTTGAACTGTTGTATTGATTATGCACGTAGCCTTGTTGGTTGTAGCCTTGAGTAGGAGGTGCAGCTACTGGGCTGGGTCTCTGATAGTACTGCGCATTTTGATACTGTGCCTGATGTGGAGGACTTTGAAAAACTGCTGGTTGCTGCTGTTGGTGTTGTTGTTGCTGCTGGTGTTGTTGTTGTTGCTGCTGCTGGTGTTGTTGTAGTTGCTGCTGTTGGTGCTGTTGCTGCTGCTGCTGTTGTTGTTGTTGTTGTTGCTGCTGCTGATGTTGCTGATTTACATAAATATGCTGTCTATCAGTTTGACTAGGATAATGATAATCCTGACGACCAGCATAATTCTGTTGAGGACTCATCATTGCATGTCCTGGACTATGATAGCCTACTTGATTGGAGTAAGTTGGACTCTGAAAACCAGGTGGAATGGCATGAGGACTTTGCATGCCAGTGTGTTGCGGACTATGATAAGCATTAGAACTAGGGCTAACATAGCCCTGTTGTGGCTGCTGATTCATCGTTTGGTTATTGGAATAGTTCTGTTGATAACTATAATTTTGCTGGTAGTGTACTGCATGCATTGACCGTTGCTGTGGAGAGTAGCCATTGTAATTAGATGGCATAGGCTTTTGGTACTGATGGTCGTGCGAGGGGTATGGTGCTGACGTAGACGCAGCGGCTTTGTTTTCCGGCATCTCTCGCTTTTGTGGGTGGATTCTAGCAAACTGTCCATTCAGCAGTCTAGGTTGAGACGATAATGAACTCCTTTTTGAAGTTGTGGGTTGCTGTGATGGGTCATTGTTATTGTACATAGAGTCATAGTTTGTTGTGTAGGCAGTGAAATTAGTTCTTGTTGACTGTCCTGAAGAACTAGATCCCGATTTACTGAAATAATTGAAAGCAGTATGGTAATTAAATATTACTTTTTTTCTTATAAACATTAGTTGAAATCTTTCATACCTGTTATATTCCCTTGTAGCTTCCATGATTACAGAGAGTCCTGTTCCTTGGTTCTCTACAGTGGCATGCTGATCAGTCACATGTTGTCTAGAACTTTCTTCCCTCTTTGTGAGTCCAGGGTCATGATGTTCTATGACACTCTCATCCATACTAAATTTTGGCACAGATGGAAATTTACTTGACTGATCAATGCAGGAGGATGGTTTCTTGAATTGAGACATGTTCGGCGTACTAGCATCCTTTATATTGAAATTGAACACTTGTGTACAAGTAGGCTCTTCATAGTAAGCAGTTTTGTTAACCTGACAACAAGATTAAGATTGTGAAATTTTTAAAAGCAATCACAAGTAAATAAGTTACAGGCATTGTTTTAACATACATTTTGCTGTCCAGCAGTTATAGGCGCTTGAAATTTAGAAGCATTCTCTTTGTCATGAGGCACAGTTTTCATTTCTGTAAGCTCTGGCTTCTTCTTAGTGTTGACAGCCATTGTAATAGATCTATCTTCGTGAATGTCGAAATTAGGAACTTCAAATTGCTGCACTACAGGCTGCACCATTGATGGTTCTGTAACATATTAAAAATTGATATTAATTTGAGTTCAACATCAAACATTAAAAATTTGTAAAAGATGATGTACCATTATCATTGAAAAGATTTCTAAGTTCCCATCTGGCTTCTTTGGTGTTTACCGTTACAGAATCGCCAAGGAGATTACCCATCAAACTCCTATTGAATTCTTCCATCAGATTGTTTTTGCCATAATTTGGTATGGCATTTTCATTGCCATAATTATTACTTGAAGTGAGCATTTCATTTTCTTTATCAGACATACTTGACCCTGGTTTATAATTTTCATCAACTTTCTTAGCAGTCAGCTCACTAAATTCTTGAGAATCTAAGTTGACTAACACTTTAGGTTCACCGGGTGAATGCATGTTAGTTACTTTTGTGATGTTTTGTAATGTAGGCATGGTCAAAGGCATCAGTTGCCCTAAATGATCTTGCTCTGTGTCCAAAGCACAATTAGCTAATGTTTCTAAAGCGCTGCACTGAGCCAGTGTCGCATTAATATTTTCATAATTTTGTGGAGCTTCAAGAACTTCAGTTTTTTCAGTCTTCACTTTTTTCTCTAAATTATATTTTCTAGATCTTATTTCTTCTAAACTGTATTCTTGGTCATTGACATACACCTATGAAACATAATAATGTTGTCAGCAAAATTGTTTACAATTAATTGATTGAATAACAATAATTTAATGAGAATGCTAACCTGTGGCTTATTATAACAAGGAATTTTCGTTGAATCTGGGGGATCAGGTACACATAGAGGCACAGTGAATGTTATGTCATCCAAGCAATAAGGCATGTGATTGGCTGAAAGCCTTAGGACGTCATCTTCATCTTCGTATGCTGAAAAGAAATATTGACACAAATACATTTCATTTCTAAGTTCCATGTTACACAGGTAGTCTAGCTGAAAAAATACAAGACTAATAATCTCACATAACTTTTGTACTCATGTATTTTTGAATTACTTACGTGTAAATGGTAAAGGTTGATGTGGTACAACATTAGTATGTACCATTTTAGTTTTGGGGTTGGTCCATATTCCAACTTCTTTCTGATTTTCAACATTACTACAAGCCTGAACCAAGGATGCTGGACCTGGATCTTCAGCAATAGGGATAGCAGCTTGTGATGTTGATGGAGCATCCTATTTGGAATAATGTTTATAACAGTATCAAATTCGACACAAGTATTAAAATCAGTGATTGATTTAGGGTAAACTAGCTGTCTCCCATCCTCAAAAAAAAAACTTGATGCCTTGTTTACACAAACCCATTGCTGGTGCAAATCCCCAAATATTTTAACTAAAAATGTCCATCCTACCTATAATATCCTAAATATATATTATGATATCCTAAATGTGTATCTACTGTTCATATTGGATTTTGGTAGAGTTATTCTGAGTAACATACTGGTATTTGGGTTGTTGGCTATATTATCCAAGTAATATTAGTAAAGTTCAAGATAACTTATGACATAAAAGCTCTTACCTCATAAATGTTGACCATCACATTGGAGTTGGGTAGCCTATTATCATAGTTGCCTGCTTGCTGTCTCACAACCCCAGGAACAGAACTCCTAACACTGTCCCCAACTCTTTGTATAGGCACATTGGCGATGTTACGCCGCTTGAACGACTTCAATGATGTTAGAGCCATCCTAGTCTCAGCCAGAGCTGATGCTGCCTTCCTTTTAGTAGGGGAGTCATCATGTAACATTCTTTGGGCAAAGAATAGTTGAAAGTTCCTGAAAACAATGTGATATTAGTGTGATAGAAATTGAAGAGCTGTTAATACATTCTTGTTGAATGTGATGATTGGTTACTAGTTTTAGTTTTACATCACAGCTGAAATTGTAAAAAGAACACTGAATACATCAGATATCCTTGGCTTGTTGCCAATATTCTGATTTGCATTCAATTACTAGAGCCTTGTGGAAAAACTGAACTAAATGAGCTTTTAGTCTGGTGAAAACACAAGACTAAGGTCATACGATGTCATAATAATGAAAGTAGTTAAACTCACAACCGAAAATTATGAAAATGTATGCAGTAACATGCTCATCAATCAGTTTGCTTATTTTAATTGATTTACAACACTCAATGGTATGCTGAAATTTGCATCCATTTAAAAATATTTTGACTCTTTTAGTCTTTCCTGTAATAAACCCCATGTAATTATTAATGTAATACATTGACAATAATGACAAAACAAGGCAGAGATGCTGGATAAAATGGCACCCCATATTGTTACATAATATTTACACATAACACTCACATATGTGCCTGCTCCAGTTCATCCAAAGGTTGAGCCTTAGCCTGAAGTCCTAACATGTACACCTGATTGGCTTTTTTATAGTCTCCAGACTCCTCGCAGTAGCATGCCCATGCACGGTAGAATTCTGAGCATTCCACTCCAATACCAGTATTATAAAGTCTTTGATATATCTCCAAAGGGTTGGACAAACAGTCAACCTGCAAATTATACATCACAATATAGCTTAGATAATAAAATAACATGGCACTATGATAATTTGATACAACATAGGAACAGTAATCCTTACAGTCTGAATAGTTAAGTAAAATAAAAGTATTCTCAAGGCAATAATTTTGTTTGCCAAATAAAATCAGTACTAAACATTTAATCAGAATACCCTGCAAATACTAGTTCATGGATTAAGTAATTTCAGCAACACATTGATTCATATCAGAATCTATTTCCTCTATTGATAAGCAGGTACATAAAAATAGTAGTAGGTAATAGATTAATGCATGGTAATGATCTTGTGCTTGAATTTGACATGAGTTCGGAGCTGCAATACTGAACAGCGGGTAAAAAAATTGGCACTTACATATTTTATCCATAACTTTACAAATCTCCTATCTTGATAATATTTTTTTTCGTTTTCAAACAACTGTAGACAGTCTTTTATTAACTTATCAATATGCCCTTCATGTCCATGTTTGGGAAAACACTGCTCAACCCACTGGATGTAGTTGAACCAGGGATCTAAAGGATCAGTGCCCTGATAGAGTCTGATAGCTGCTTCATGTTCACTGCCGGCGCAATTAAGAAATAATTGGTTATTTACGGCAAAAATCATCCAAATTAAGTCATAATGCTAGCATGCATACGAAATTCACCACAAAATACATAAGAAACAAGCCATAATTTTTTTTTTTTGCAAATGATGATACTAGGTATAAAAAAAGATGCTTTTGCATTCGTGAGTTCTTAAAATGAGAGTTAGACGTATAAGTTTAAAAATAAGTTAAGAAAAACTTTACTCTTTTTGCAATTGCAGCTGTCTCTGGGCCTCAACATCCGACTGAGCTTGCAACGCTGTACCCAATTGCACAAGGTTTCTACCTCCTCTCAGTGGTTGAATGTTTTCTTTACTAACGTCGATGTCCATTGTAGAACTAAATTAGCGCTGAAATATCACAGCATGAGGGATAAACACAGCACACTAAACCACAAATAAGCGATCTTAGAAAATTGGGTTTCGAGCCCGGTTTTATAGTTTTAATTATTGTACCGTGTAGATGATAGATGTAAACTTATTTTATATATAGATAAAACATTAAATTACAAGCAATTGTAAATTATTTAAAGTTTTTATCTTTGAAAATCCGAAAAAAATTGGCGACTACCAACTGAAGCACCAGAAACTAACTCGAAATTGACATCACTCTATAGAATTTTAGCGTCTGTGACAGAATTTGAATTTTCACAAAATAAGTCCGTTAAAGTGCTTGACGGTGCCTTGCTTTAGGACAATTACTACGTAGTCTGTGTTAGGACAGCAACAGCATATTATTCTAACCCCCTATGCCAAACCTCTTAAAATAGGCCTACCAGAGTTATGAAGGATAGATAACATGATATTTAGTCCTAAACTTCGTTTTTTCTAATTATTATTCATAATATTTTGTTTTTACTATAAAGGTAAGAAAACACAACTTCTATCGTATCCTTAGCCTCAAAACAACATTACAAAATGAGTATTCTTATACAGTTCTTGTTCCAGCTTCTAGCATTCGTAGCTCTGTATACTATTGCTTACCATTACGGTTCCCAGTCCCAGCTCTCGCCGGTCGAGTGCAGAGGTAATGAGGTTGCCGTGCCAGCATACTAAAGTGTGCCATATACAAGGTGTTCCATAATAAATAAATATAACATCGAAAAATGAAAGCGGAGGAATTAGGGAGGGAAGAGTGCACCTGTGTTAAGGTGGTCATTCACAGTCAGTCCATCGCGCCAAATGGTGTGATGTAGATACATTCAAAATTTATCGTGAATGTTAAAATCCGTTGGCGTGATAGATTTCCAATCGCTCCATTTGAATTTAGTCGTTTGGTACCACGTCAAATGGAGCTATCGTGAATGCCCACCTTTACTCACGCAGTGACTCACTAATAGCGATTGAAAATATCACGTCCACACAGATTTTAAAATCGCCAGGGAGTCGCCGGCGACTAAAATCACTGCGTGTGTATCTAGCATAACACTTAATGCCACAGTGCCCACAGTGTGACTTACTAAATACTCCATTTCCTGAGTATAGTCCCACAAACTTATCTGGGCCCGCTGTTATCGCATTTGGTGTCACCAGTAAAAATAAATTGGCATTAAAGTGGATAAGCAAGTCAATGCAACAAAAACATTTTGGTCCAAATCTTGAAAGCTACTGAACCGATTTTTCAATCCGATTAATAGTTTCACTAATCCTACAAAATTACTTAAGTAGGTAATTGTGATATGTTAGGTAAAAAAGGGTTTAGACAATGTGATTATGATGTGTTAATGTTTTTTTATTTATTTAAGATGGGTTTGCTCTTGACTCTAGTCTAGGTCGGAGGCGACAGAGACAGAGTCGAAAGATGGAGTGAGCTTACCCAGAAGAAGCCTGTTCACTCTCACTTTGAAAAGATTAGGGTTGTATACGTTCGGAAACACAGACGCAGGTAGTGAGTTCCACTCTTTTGCTGTGCGCATTATAAAAGACATTTGGAAACGCTTAGTGCGAATTGGTGGAATAGTAACTAGGAAGGGATGGTAACAGGCAGTGCGTCTAGATGTCCGATGGTAGAAGGGGGCCGGTGGAATGAAGTCGTGGAGTTCTTGAGCACACTCACCGAAGTACAATCTGTAAAAGACCGACAAGCAGGCAATCTTGCAGCGATGAGCCTAGCTATGAAGCTTGGTATCCACCAGTTTTACGTCGCAAATGAGCCTCTTAGCTCTGCGTTCCACCGAGTCAAGCGCGGCTATGTGGTACTTAACTGATCCATCCCAAAGGTGGCTGCAATACTCCATGCAGGATCGGACTTGAGCTTTGTAAAGAGTTAAAAGCTGTCCAGGCGTAAAGAATCGCTTCACCCTATTTAGGATGGCCAGTTTCTTGGCCGCAGTTTGGGCTTTGTACACGATGGTGGCGCCAAAGTTGAGACCAGATGTCAACTCCATGCCTAGGAGCTCAAGCCGATCAGTTACAGGTACAGACGTACCCCGAAAAGTAGGAGTTTGAGCGAAACGACTCCTTTTAGCGGTAAAAAGACACGTGTTTAGGTGGCGTTAAAAGTGACCAGATTATCATCATCCCACTGGGAAACAAGGCTTAAGGTTAAATCTGTCCGCACTACCATGGCCTCTCTCAAGGAACGAACTTCCCGCTGGTTTTTGCGCTGGACAAGTATCTCTCTGAAACTGTACTGTCATCTGCGTACTCAACAATACCAAGCTGAATCCGGTCATCGATGTGCAGCAGGAAAAGAGTTGCAGAGAGAACAGACCCCTGAGGAACTCCGGCATCAATAGCCATAAGGTCAGAGAAGCAGCCGTCAACGACTACTCTGATCGATCGTTCACTAAGGAAATCTGATATCCAGCTACAAAAATCAGCTGGGATGCCATAAGCAGGAAGCTTGCTGAAAAGATCCCCCTCCTCCCGGACCGCGAAAGCGAACAGACGTGTGCACTTTTAATTTTTTATTTTATTTTGTTTAATTTAAAATAACTATTATATTCGATTTATATTAAAACCAAAAGTACCAGGAGCGTATAATCGCAGCGGAGATTGCGGTGAACGTGAAGTCCGCGAAGAAACGGGATAGCAACACCTGAGACGGAGTTCGCCGCCTGAGCTACGCTACGCCTGCGTCACACGACTTTCGCGCCACGATAACGTCATTGCAGAACTCTGACGTGTCGCCGCGCCGCAAATTACAAGCGACAGCGGGTAGCAGAGAATCAAAGGGTTTTGCAAAAGTGTAAATACCAAAGGTAATAATTTTTAATAATTAATTATGCCGCTAAATTGTACACCACCGAATACGCCTTCAGAAGAAACTCCGGGCCAAACTACGGCCAGAACTTCTTGCTCCCGATTGGTGGTTCAGTCCGGGTCTTCTCCTGACCTTACCTCCTTGGGTTAAGATAGTAACGTAACATTACGTCAGAAGCGTAAGGGTGATGGCTGTGATTGTATGCCACGTCTGGATGAAATTCGAAACTTATTATCAGCGTCTACTGCCAAGTCTGAACAGAAGTTCGCGGCATTACAGGCCTCCATCTCTGAAATTAGTGCTCAGAACGAAGGGATACTAAGTTCAATGCAATTTATATCTAAGGATTATGACGATTTGAAAATAAAATTGGCCAGTCTAGAGTCTGAACGTGAAGCTGACCGCCGCTATATCCACGACCTGGAAGAAAAAGTGGGCATTATAGAACGACAGCTATACTACACTATTTGTGACACTATTTATGTTTTGTTTGTTGTTTACATGTTTTTTTATCTTTTTATAATAATTTGCTATTTTGTAAGCCTAATTTACACACATATTCAATCACACACACTTACTTATCAGAAATATGCCTTAACTCAGAAAACCTTTATTTTACACATAAATACATACCTCCTAATTACTTAATACTTAATCGCGTTCTAAGTGCCGTCTTAAGCCTAGATTATAAAAATGTCAGTCAAATAGCAGTGACAAAAATATTAATAAATTATGATTAAAAATGATGAATATTGATCAAATATCTCAGAAACTAGATAATGTTTCTATTGCTGAATCTTATACATGTACTCCAGATCAATGCCAAAATTTTGTAGGACAGTGTGACCGTAGCTTTCGTATTATACAGACGCCAGCAGGTCAACCTACCCGAAACTGTCAGATTTTCCCAATCAACATTGAACCTAATGCTTTAGCAATAAAGTCGAAAATCTATTAAAGAAATCTGACAGATTGTAGTAGCTTGATGTGCTGGCGTCTGTACATATTAACATCAGGAGCATAAAAAAGAATCTAGATCAATTTGTCACCATGTTACCATTAACAAAAGTTGAATTTGATTTCATTATTTTCACAGAATGCTGGTTGCAGGTTTCAGGTCACATCCCTATCTTAGAGGGCTATACTTCACACTACACAAAAAACAATCCAATAAAAAATGACGGCGTGGTCATTTACGTCAAAAATACAATTAATGGTTCTACGCATGAACCTTTGATCGTGGATGCCAACTGCTTGGTGGCTTGCTATGATAATACAGCTATAATCGCAGTATATCGTTCCCCATACTAATTAAACCCTACTAACTTCTACTCTAGTTTGAGTGAAATAATAACATCGGTAAAATCCCAAAATAATATCATGCTTATAGGTGATATTAATATTGATATCAAGTCCGGTAATGCTGATCGTCATGCGCACGATTATTTAACCCTAACAGCTACGCATGGCTTATTGCCTGCCCATACTCTTCCTACGAGGAGAAATAACTGTCTGGACCATGTCATGATGAAAACTAAATCTCCTGCAAAGGTTATAGTGTTGGACACCCACATTACTGATCATCTTCCTGTTGCTATATTCCTGGACAAAAATAAAGCAGCTGGATCCTCATTAAAAAATACTTTGATCCGATATAACTATGAGGTCATAAAACATGAAATAGAAAACCTTGATTTCACTCCTATTCTTAATACTTTATATATAGACCTAGCAACCAACCTTTTAATTTCCAACATACAAATTGCCATAACAAGACATACTAAAATGTATCACACACCTAATAGAAAAACAGTTATAAAACCCTGGATGACTACTGGCTTGGTTAGGTGCCTACGTAATCGCGACAAAATGCACCGACAGGTTAGTAAATCTCCCAACAATCTAATATTAAAAACTTCATATACGCGGTACCGCAACTTCTGTAATTCCCTACTTTCTCATAGGCTTGTTTTAGTTTCTTACTAAAACGAGCCTATGAGAAAGCCGAACTTCTTAAAGCTAGTAACAACCCGAGAGCTACGTGGAAGGTTATTAAATATATCACACACAGTAACCAACAAAGACACTCTCCGAATGCTCTGCTACAATCTTCCGTCAACCCTATCGCATCAGTAAACAATGTTAATAAATTTTTTGTTAACATTGGTACTAACCTTGCATCAAAATTTGACTCTACCAGACCATCCGTTTACTTATCTTCGTCCCCGTCTCCAATTAACTCTCTAGTGATTCCATTGATTGATGAAGCACTTGTGATAAGTACAATTCAAAGCTTACGCAATGATTGTGCTGTTAGATAGGATAACAGCTCAGCAATTGTCATAAAGCAATCTAGCTCCATTCTGGCTCCATTCATTGCCCATATTTGTAACTGTGCCATCAATTCTGGAGTTTTCCCAAAAGCTTTCAAACGTGCAGTAATCCATCCAGTGTACAAAGGCGAAACTAAAGACGACGTGTCCAATTATCGGCCAATTTCAGTGCTTAGTTCCTTGTCCAAAATACTTGAACGAATCCTCAACACTAACCTAACAAAATTCATATAAAAAAATAAATTAATCGCAGACAACCAGTATGGATTTCGTTCGGGTATCTCTACAGACCGTCTCTGATTTCACCAACACCTTGATTGACAACCTGGACACTCGCCTTAAATGCTATGGTGTCTTCTTAGATTTAACGAAGGCCTTTGATACAGTTTCTGTTCCCAGACTTGTGGCCAAAATGGAACATATGGGAATACGTGGTGTGGCCCTAGATATTTACAAAGATTACCTCAGTGGGCGTAGCCAGTGTGTTAAAATTGACTCCGTCTTTAGTGACGAAGAGTTTATCAGCTACTGTATACCTCAAGGAAGTATCTTGGGACCCACACTATTCCTAATATACATAAATGATCTCTGACAATTATCCCTCATTCAGAAAAAGGTTACATCACCCAACTGTGAAGAATGTGGAGTAGTTGAAGACGTGCAACATGTTTTGATGGAGTGTGTGCGGAATGAGGCTTTGCGATACAATTTACTTGGTCCAACAAACAAATATAATATAGGAGAGTGTAACGCTATCCTGGCTTGTCCTTTATCGGAACAAGCTAGAATACTATACAAACTAGCATTTTTTGTATTAAAGTAAGTATTGACTTTTTTTGGGTATAGCTCATTGTGTTGATGTTACAGGGCGACGTTATCGCTCAGCGATAAAGCCCTTAAAATAAAGAGAAAAAAAAAAAAAAAAATCCCTCATTCAGTGTGACATTTTTACCTACGCAGACGACACAGCACTTTTGATATATGACGAGACCTGGGACAAGGTTAAACATAGAACTGAACTCTCCTTGCGAACTGTTATGGACTGGCTTTCCGTTAACCTCCTGACGCTCAATCTTTCCAAGACTAAAGTAATTCAGTTTCAGCCGCCAAATTCACTTAAGCCACCAACGGATTCAACTAAAATAACAGCGCATACTTGTCATGATGCCTCACCTTGCAATTGCCTTGCTATGGTCTCAAATATTAAATATCTAGGTGTACATATCGATGAGAGACTAGATTGGCGTGTTCATACGGATAATTTATGCTCTCGGCTTCGTAAACTAATTTATTTATTTAAAGAGCTCAGACATTCGGCTGACAATGAAACGGCTTCCCTTGTTTATCGCTCCCTGTGTGAGTCGATTATTACTTACTGCATCCCAGTGTGGGGGGGGGGGGGGGGCTTTCAAAACCGTGATGCTTAGAGTGGAACGAGCACAGCGGGCTGTCCTCAAAGTTATGTATTTTCGTAAAAGGGACTACCCCACAGCCCAGTTGTACTCCGAAGCCCATGTACTCACGGTGAGAAAACTCTGTCCTCTGCACTGTCTTACGTCGACATTCCACGTTGCCGCTAGATAGGAATTTATCTAGTCGGCGGGTTGGCTTTCCTATCTGTGAATCTGTTCAGTACCGTTCTGCGCTTGCCCGGCGACACTATCGTGTCCAAAGCTCCCAAATGTATAACAAAATCCACAAGAAACTATCAATTTATAAACTTACCTTGCATAAGGTCAAGCTGAGTCTTAAGCCTTGGTTATGTATAGCTCCGTCTCTCTCTAGGACTGGAAAAATGATGGCGTTAATAGTTCATAATACGTCCCCTGATAGGTTTCATTGGAATTATTGTATTGTGAAACGAAAAATCTCAGTAATTTTCACTCATTTACTTGTTTTGAAATGTTTTCACGATATATAAAATATGTTACTTATCTACATATTCTTAAAGGTAGTGTGCAGCATTTAGTTAACTTTAAAACATGTGCAGTCAGTACAGTACTCATTTATTTTGGTTCTAAACAGTTGATTTTATTTGAAAATTTATGTTGAATAATGATTTAAAAGACATTTAACTTCGTTTTATTTGAAATCAATATTTTATCTTCAATGGTTAAGGTCAAAATTAACATGATAGGTCGTAGTATTGATGACGAAGCCAATTAAATAATATAACGACATTATTCATTTTTTACCCGGTTATTTTTATTAATACCCGGTAAAAAAGGGTATTTTTTCTTTTTACCTTTTCTTCCAATTTATACCTTCCCATTTTATACCCACCCGCCCATCTCTACTAGCAACACACTTTTTCTTTTTAGTTTCTAATATAGTTCGTTGTGTGTAACTAACCATTGTTTTTCATTTTATTCAAATATAAGTGAAATCCGTATTTTTCTTATTTTGTTGAACTTATTAAGTATAAAAACAGGTCATAAAAAATAAAGTAATCAAAATGCAACGACTAGTCACTTAATGTGTCAGTGTAATGCTATATTCTGTGGTAAATGTCACCCGGAATGTTTTGAATATGAATATGGACGGATAAACGAGTATATAAGGGAAGACCAAAAAAACGATGGATGGTTTCCTCTCAGATCCCGACGACCCCATAACTCTTCTCCAGGAGAGCAGTAGGGACCGTAGGAACAAAAACAAATCGACATTCCGACCTCGCCGCCGAGGTCCCTCGCGACGACCCCGTAATAATCGTCCTCCCCCCCGTCCCTTGCTCGGGTATGATGTGCCAGCTGGTGGCGTAGCTGAGCCTGTAGCTTTAAACTCCCCTGATAATAATAATTCAAATCTGATCCAGCCTGTCCCATCTTGCTGTCCTCCCCCCAGCGACGCCCTAAGCCGAGGCCCGTTCCCCACAGGGGGAGCCCTTAGCGTGTAGTCGCTTAGTCTGTAAGTTTTTTGCCCCTGGCTGGAGGCTTTGAGTTTTTCTTAAGGCAGCCACAGGATAGTCCGGTTAAGTAGTCTCGACCTCTCTAGGTCAACTACGAGATGCCATTCACAAAAAAAAAAAAAAAAACGATGGATGGACTATGTGAAAGATGAGCGTCAGGGTAACCCGCGAAATTCAAATTTTCTTACTTTTTTTGCAATTCACAAGTCAGTATTAGGTTGCACATTAATCAATATGTGATTCGCGACTGTAACAAGTATGTATTTACAAGACCAGGTAATCCTCATGAATTAATATTTAATGAAATCTTGACATTTGAGGATTATACTAACTTAAGGAGTTGATTTTAATGATTATAATTCAGTAAACACATATTTGTTACAGTCGCGAATCATACTTTGTTCAATATATAACCTAGTACTGGCTTGCAAATTGCAAAAAAACGTAAGAAAATTTGAATTTCGCGGGTTACCCTGACGCTTTCCTCTTAAGGCTAAGAAGGTAGTGATTACTAAGATGACGACTAATAGAGAAGTATGGAAGAAAAAGACATGTTGCGCCAACCCGAAATAAATTGGGACAAGGGCAGGAGAGAATGATGATTGTGTGGCAATGCTCAAGTTTCTGAACGTAATTTATATTCCCTCGACGTATTAGTACCATCTCATTTTGTTTTTATTAGAAATAATAAGACGTGCCACATAATCAGTCCCACCTAAAATTCTGCATGAGTTTCGAAAAAAATCCAAAACCGGTCAATTTTGGAACTAACCCTCAAGATCGAACCTTCGACATCGACATCAACTTTAATTATTGCTTTAGAATAAGAATAGAACACGAGTCTATAGGAGAATAAATGATATTAAAAATTGACCTTATTTTTTTTTTATTCTACTTTGAGCCATTTTTAGTAACTGTAGGAAGCTCCTGAGTATATGTGTTCTGTGAGGAAGAATGCAATTTCCCGAATCTAGCAACTTTTTGTGTCAGTGTCAGTGTCAAGTCCTCTGTCAATAAAGTTCGTCCAGTATATACTGTTGATTTTATTCATGGTTCTCTTTATGAATGATTTTTTGCCAGAAAAACTACATTTCATTTTTGTTCCAAGAATAAAGGACACTGTCATGGAATTGCGTTTGTGGTAAAATATAATTTGTTAAACCCAAAACGCCAGTTGTTAATAAAATTGGAACATCATTGAAGGTCAATGCACAATTCCTTATTTTTGTAAATACTAAATATTTACAAAAGTAACCAGGATGGCGCTCCGTTTGCAAATAGAGAAGCAAAAAAAGCAAGAAGAGATGCGTCGCTTAATGGCTGAACGAAAAAAGAAGCATATTAAGCCCACAAAAATAGATAACCCTCTTGCAAAGTATAACAACACTGGACAGTTAATGTGTATACTTTGTAACTCAGTAGTGCGGTCGGAACATGTGTGGCAAGTACACATGAATAGTAAACAACACAGAGAGAATGTTGAAAAGGCCAAACAGTTAAAGGAATTGACAAATAATTTCACTGTTGGGAAGATAAAACATAAAAGTGGGAGTCCCCTCAGTGACGCACCACCTGAAAAAAGGTTGAAAGGAATTTTGAAGAATGCTGAGATGCAAATACCTCCGATTCCTAAAAATACTGCACCTCAAGTAATTTCATTCCATGATGAAGAAATTAAAAGGACACCTTTGAACCTTTCTACGCCAGCTCTTAGTAATGAAGGTTTGTAATGCAATGTTGTCAAAGTTATTTTAAAATTGTATAGGTTATTATTATAGGGAGCTTGTGTGTATTAACTGTTCTACAGTCACAAAAGAGCTTGTGTAGAAACTTGTTCTGTATTTACCTGCTTATTTTCTTAATGATATCAGCAACCTACAAAGACCCTTGAATGTGGTCTGATCAAATTGCATTCTGACAATATTGAGCAAATTGAGAAGATAAGAGAAGAAGCTTTTGCAATGACAGTATATTAGTGAAATATTAGACGACTTGCAAAAAACAAACTTTCAGATGTTCCAGCAACTAGTACGTCAGAAGTAGAGGGGGCACAAGGACCAGAACAGCCTATTCCAGAAGGTTTCTTTGATGATCCTATTCTAGATGCCAAGGTATATATTAATTTTTATAAAAATTCCACTACTTTTGTAATTTTTTATTTAAATTTGTTTCATAAATAACAATACCCCATTAACAATATTACACAATAAAACATAAACAATTGCTGCATGCATAATAGTTGCACAAATTAAACATTTAAAAAACCTTATTATTCAGTAAAATAAATGCAGTACAAAAATGGAAAATATATCCCATAAACCTTAAGTAACAAAGTTATTGTCCAAATAAATGTTCAAAGGATTCATGGATGTACTCAATCATATCAGAAGCGACCATACTTCGTCCTTTAACTGTAAAAGCTTTCTCATTACACAATCTTATTAAACGGCTTGCTGCATAGCATGACAGAGATGAAGCTAGTAAAACCTTATCCCCACATGTCTCTATCTTAATTTTATCTTGGTTAGCCAAGGTCCAGTTCATCATAATAGCAATAGCTCCTGAGAGCAAGTCTCCTTGTCCACCACACCTTCTTCCAGAACCACCAATATTTGATTTCCACTGAACCCCAGGATCTACACTGAACACTTCATCTATTGGTCCTTTCTTAAATACTGTCACATATTTTCCCAACTGGCTCAACCCAGAAGGCCCATTTGTTTTGGCACAAAGCCTGTCAAACTCTATTTTATTTGGAGTTAATATTACTGGGGACATGAATTCTTTTAATAAATGTATCTTTTCAGTAACCAAAAACAATCCATCAGCATCAATAAGTAGTGGGATCCTCTTTTCTCTTATGACCTCTATTAGTTCTGTAACTACATGGAATGTTTCCTTCTGTCTTCCTAGTCCTGGTCCTATGACTACTGCATGGAGCCTCTCAAACCACTGTGATATCTCTGTCACAGCATTTGGAAAGTCTAATAGAGGGTGCACTATCAGCTCTGGACTGTAGGACTTTATAACAGTGGCTGAATCTTTAGTACAGAATATATGAATCAAGTCTGCCCCGACCTGCAAAGGTAATGATATATGTAGTAATTATATAAAGATTCTATTCTAATATACAAATAACAGAAACACTAACTCTTAATGCACTTATCCCAGCAAAGTATGGTGCACCTGTATATTCTAATGATCCTCCAATAACTCCTATTCTTCCTGCTTGACCTTTATGACTACTGAGGTCCAAAGGTGGAATACACGCTTTAACGTTTTTTAACATGCATGAATCTTCCATTATAGGTCCACTACTCATGGATCTCAAATTATTTATAGAAAAGTACTTTAATATTTTTGTCGGCCAACCTTGTGTCATTAACATCGATACTTGGTAACCAATAATGGTTAGCAAACAAATACACAAGTTGGTTCACTTGAAATCTTGGTACTTAGTTGTCTTCGAATAAAAAACTAATTAGATTAGATGTCAAAATCAAAAGAGTCACTTTTATTGCGTTCCAGGTTCCACGATTTTCCGTGCGCAGCGCAAGATTAGTAACATTTTTATCACAATGCCTTATACACACTTTCTATTCTATTTTTCTCTATGGCAATTTTGCCGATTTCGACAATTCTGGAATTGTCGACATGCCAATTATGTGTTGTGAGAAAACGTGCGGAGAAAAAAAAAAAAAAACCAAAATTCAATACTACTTGGTAAAATTCCAATTTTCTTACGTTTTTTTGCAATTTATTATAGTCGCGAATCATATTTTGATCAACATTCAACCTGACACTCACCTGCAAATTGCAAAAAACGTAAGAAAATTTGAATTTCGCAGGCTGCCACTACGCAATCACCTTAATTTAAGGCTAAAGCTCAGATAGCCCGCGAAATTCTTTTTCTTACGTTTTTTTAAATTAGCAGGTCCAGTATCAAGTCGTATAATATGTTGATCTGAATATGATTAGCGACCGTAAAAAACCAATATTTATTGAATTATAATCATCAAAATCATTAATACAACTCTCTGAGTTCATATAATCCTAATGAATGACTATTTCATGAAATCTTGACATTTAGGATTATACTAACTTAAGGAAGTTATATTACTGATTCTAATGATTATAATTTTGTAAATACATATTAGGTTGGGGAAAAAGTCTTTTCGCGTTATATGTAGTATGTATGAACTTGTAATAAAATCTCTTTGGCTATACTATTTGTATCTGGCTGGTTTTGGTATCATTGAAAGTTTAAATTTTAAAGAACATAATTCCAAATTCAAATTAGGAAAATGTATGATTTTCATTTGTTTTTGTACCGTCAAGATGAGTGAACCTAATGAAGAAATTCGATACATTTTAAAATTTTACTACAAAAAAGGTAAAAATGCAACGCAAGCCGCGAAAAAAAATTGCGATGTTTATGGACCTAGTGTAGTGTCTGTGCTGTGAGAGTAGCACATATTTGGTTTAAGCGTTTTCAATCCGGAAATTTTGATGTCAAAGATGCACGTCCCTCTGGTCGCCCTATTACGGATAAAATAGATGCCATTTTTGAAAAAGTGGAGCAAGATCGGCATATCAGTAGTTACGACGTAGCTGAAGAACTGGAAATTGACCACAAAATAGTTTCGGCGCATTTGAAAAAAACTGGGTACACAAAAAAGCTCGACATTTGGGTACCTCACGAGCTCACTGAAAGAAACCTAATGAACCGTGTACTCATTTGTGATTCTTTATTACGACGTAATGAAACCGAACCATTTTTGAAGAAGCTGATAAGTGGTGATGAAAAGTGGATCACGTATGACAAGAACGTGCGAAAAAGGTCGTGGTCAAAGGCCGGTCAGGCTTCACAGACTGTGGCGAAACCCGGGTTAACTCGCAACAACGTGATGCTGTGTGTGTGGTGGGATTGGAAGGGCATTATTCATTATGAGCTGTTACCACCAGGCAGGACCATCGATTCTGAACTCTACTGCGAACAACTGATGAGATTAAAGCAAGAAGTTGAGAGAAAGCGGCCGGAATTAATCAACAGAAAGGGTGTGGTTTTTCATCATGATAACGCTAGACCTCACACATCTTTAGCCACTCAGCAAAAATTAAGAGAGTTTGGCTGGGAGGTGTTAATGCAACCGCCGTATAGTCCTGACCTTGCACCTTCAGATTTCCACCTGTTTCGGTCTCTTCAGAATTCTTTAGGCAGTGTCAGGTTAACATCACGAGAGGACTGCCAAAACCACTTGTCGCGGTATTTTGACCAGAAGTCCCAAAATTTCTATAACAATGGGATCATGTCCCTACCTACAAGATGGCAAAAAGTTATCGAACAAAATGGTACCTACATACTTTAGTTAAATGTAAATAAACTATATTAAAAAATGTTTTGAATTTTCTTAAAAAATGCGAAGAAACTTTTTCCCCAACCTATTACATTTTTTAGGGGGTGTAACTCCATGCTAACTTCGTTAGTAACTCTCGTACATAATTGTAATTAAATGAGGCAGAAGACCGTTTTATAATTATAAAAGCCAAAGAGTTATTTAAGAAAGTTTTTTTTTTTGCTCATTGTTAAACTATGGAATTTGGAGTTACACCCTTTGTAGTTGAAAGCGTCGAATTATTTAACGTTTTCTATTTTCAACAAGGGTTTAAAAATTTGAACGTTTATGAACATTAGAACAGAGACGTAAATGTTACTTGCCGTAACCTTTGTGAGATACATCTTTTGTTAGGTTCATCAAGAGTTGGCACAACATTTTTTTGCAGGGCGTAAATCACAATCTGTTTTTTTCAATGTGTTTTACCCCCTTTTTCATTCTATAAAATGTGTATGTCTGTAGTTACACTAAGTTGACTGTGTTAATCTAAAATAGAAGTGTTTTATGACTCAGTTTTGCGAAAAACTGATGTTTAGCTTTAAGAAAATATTTGGTAGTAAAAACCATTTTTTTCACCGTAGCGCAATTTTAAAAGACAGATTGAAAGAGCGTGAAACGTAAGACTGCATCAAAAATTAAATTAGGCCAAAATGGTCTTTACGCCCTTTGAAGCGGAACGAATCGATATGGGTAGAAAGGTTGTGACTTCTGTGTTGAAGGCGTAGATAGATAGATCGCATCCAAGAGTCAAAATAGACAAATTGGGCAGACTATTTGGCAGTACGACTCCAACCGTCTACATTGAGAGCGCATTTATTGATGTATAGAGATGAAATGAAACTAAATCAAACTAAACTCACAATTGCAACAAATAGATCTTCTTTATCTCCAAAGAATGACCGCTTTTTGGTTTGAAATTTTTGTATTTGATATCGAAAAATCGATTTTCCGTTACCTCTTCACACAAAATTGACGATGTGAGGCTTACTTCGGGATCATTTTTCTGCTATTACGTACATAATTTTGTTTCTTAAAAAATACCCTAGGTAAGCAGATATAATATTTTCAAAAATATGAGTGAAATATTCACAAAAATGTTACAAATAATCTCAGAAAAAAATAAAAACGAACCATCTAATTTTTCACATATTTTGCTGTTACGCATGAACCTTCACGTGTGGTATTAAGAGTTATTTTATTTTGTCACTGTCTGGGTGTTTACGTAGGTCCAAATAAAAACATGAATCTAAGAAAAATATTGAAACTTACTAAGTATCAAAATCAGTTTATTTACTCATTAATTCCGCAGTTAACCTTGCGTATGTGTGTGTGTGTTTGAGACGTGTCATTGTAGTGATGCGATTCGATACCTATCTGTTTTGAGAACGCGTCCATAAAGGGTGAATTTTTCAAGTGTGCGTGGATGGATAAATCCGAAATTATGAAGAATAGCGTAAAGTACTCAAAGGAGTCTCAGGCTCGATTTTGATGAAAACTAAAGCTACATCATTGAATTTTTGAAAAATCAATATCAAGGTTGAATAGGTAGGTACCATAAGAAAAATAAAAAAGTATTTTGTTAAAAAATAGCTCTTTCCTTTAACCGTGTCATTACTTCCCGGAATTCGATCTTTATTAGTGACACTATCGAATAATAGTGTTTATTTTTTCAAAATGGGGTTCGATTCCTAGCTAGAAATATTGATTTTTCAAAAATCTTTCACGTACCCGCCGTTTCAGCTCGTCCCACTTATGTTCAATCGGATTCAAGTCAGGAGGGCTGGCCAGTCTAGTGTGGAAATCCCGACTTCTTCCTGGTACTGTCTAGTCACTGCAGCGGGCATTATCGTGCATTGGCAGGAAATCTTCGCCAATAAACCCGGAGTAGGGGAGCACATGGCCTAGCTGAATGTCGTTGATGTATCTTTCTGCGGTTAGCCCCCGTTCCCCGACCTCCACCAGGTACGAATATCAGTTCCGTGTTTCCTTCAAAAGAAATCCCCGCCCACATCATACAGGACCCACACCCGTATGCCACTGTCTCCGCAAAAGCATTGTGCGAATCGCTCCCCTGTGCCCCGGTCTCCTATAGACTCTCCGTTGACGGTCGCTACCATACAGGCACATCATGGTTTAGTCCGAGAACAGGACTCGCTCCATTGCTCCATATCCCAATATAAGTGATCACGAGCAAACTGAAGCCGGGCTTGTCGGTGTGCTAGAGACAATTTGGGTCCCGTGGCTGGCCTTTTTGGGGTCAAGTTCGCTTCTTTGAGTCTTCGCCTCACTGTCCACTTGCTGACAGCCCTCCCTCGAACTTCTTTGCTGCTGGACATCCACGCTTGTCAGGTGTCGATTTCGGAGAGAAGAGGTGACAATAAAGCGGTCATCTCTCACCGAAGTTCATCGCTGTCGTCCAGATCCTGGTCTCCGGACTAAGTTTCCAGTCTCCCTTGAACCTTTTGTATACCTTCGAGACACAAGACTGGATCAGACGAAGCTGTCAAGCGATAGTACGCTGAGACAATCCTTGCTGGATTAGGATGACGACTTGAGCGGCTTCTATAGGTGTGGTTTCCATTTTCTTTTAGCTTCATTGTTCCCAGTGAGGTAAAACATCTGATGACCAATTTTCATAAACGCCCACTTTTTATAGGGTTTCAGGACTACCAAACAATATGGTGTTTTGTTTTAAAAATTGATGTCTTTTGTTTTTATGTTCCATGACATAAGGTGAATAATCTTTGGTTATGATATTGAAAGAGGTTGAAAGCTAACAAAATTACCTTTCAAATGATATACCGCAATACATAGTTCATTGCATAGAAATTGTAAAAAATTGTTTTGAGCAAGAAGTGATAAAGTGATTCCAGTTTATTGCTCGCGAGTATATATAACCAATATATTTTCAAAAAGTACTCTTTGTGACCTCTCATTAGACACCAAACACGACATATTAATAATAAAAAATAAATTTCAGTTCACTTTAAATCCGCTCTAGGCTGCCATCTTGGATTTTATGTGACGTTAATAACCTATAACCCGCGGAACAGCATGACGCTTCCACTGATCCCTCGTTTGTCAAAATACGACCAGTAGTTTAGGAGTTCTGAGGGAACAGATGAACATAGCCTTGTAAAATCATAACCCTCCTTTGGCTTTGCCGTAGTCGGGTAACAAAAAATAAACCTGAATGACCTTTTCCAGGTACGGAATATTGAATATAAAGACCCAATTGAAGAGGAATGGGATAAGTTCCAGAAGGAAATAAAGGAAGAAGCAACTGCATCAGCAGAAATTATTGCTGGAGAGCAGGAAGAAGCAACGGCTGAACGACAAATTGATGAAATAGATGAACAAATCAGGATTTGGTCAAAGTTGGTATAATTATATTAAGGTGAAAGCTCTGGGATAGCCAAATTTCGCAGGCTACCTATGCGCATCCCCATTCATTACAATTTCTTAGGCAGAAATTCAGTTGGCTTACCTATATTTATTTTTACAGAGTTTTAGACCTTGAGTTAAAAAAGGAAGAAACTAAAAAAACAAAACAAGATATGGAAAAAATGAGTGAAGACGATCATGGAGATTCAGATAATGAAGATGATATTGATGAATTCTTAGACTGGCGAGCGAAAAAGTCGTATACTTAACACTCTGTCATAATTATAATGTACATTTATTTATTAGATAAGATTTTTCGCATACGGATGTTGTTTTAATTGTACCTTTTGTCAAAAATAGCCACGAACCAAACTCCAAACGAATGGGGTTATTCATTAGGGTTCTGTTTCTGAAATTGATTGCTGTCTACCTGTCCAATAGAAAACAAATTGTTAGGCTTGATAGTTATTCAAGTACGGAAGACATAATATCACGCCTGTATTCGCCGAAGGGTTGGGAAGAGGTGTACCTATACTGCTGTCATAAGGAAGAAAGACGTTTCTGACATTTTTATTTTTTGTTTACATATTCGGAATCAGCAGAATAATACGCATCTACCAGTATTTTTAAATTGGCGTAAACTTGACGAAAACATAATAATTCTTACTATTAAAAGACGCATCTGCCTGTGTATCCTATAGTTTAAACTATTACTATTTAAAGGGTAGGTATCTGTGACGTTGTACTGTTTGCGGATGACACCTCTCTTATTTTTAAAGTAGACAGGAATAGACAAGATTATGACGACGTAAACAGTGCACTCTCAATGGTTACAGATTGGTTTACGACAAATAACTTAGTTCTCAATGCTAAGAAAACGAAATGTATAAAGTTTGCCTTACCGAATGTTAGAAATCTAGGACCCAACATCGTTTTAGATAAAGAGATGCTTAAAACTGTAGCCACTGCAGTTTTTCTGGGTATAACAGTAGATGCCAAACAATAGGTATATCAAGCCTAGCGAGAAGGCTCAGTTCAGCCGCCTACGCCGTCAGGAAAGTAAGACAGTACACTGACGTTGATACAGCTCGGTTAGTCTATTTTAGTTATTTTCATAGCGTTATGTCATACGGTATTCTGCTCTGGGGCAAAGCCGCTGACATTCAAAATATCAGAAACGAGCTGTTCGAGCAATTTACCAGCTCGGTGCCAGAGTTTCTCTGAGAGATTTTTTTAAACATATTGGTATTCTCACGGCGGCATCACAATTCATCTTCGTCAACATCTTATATATTAGACAAAATATATATTTATACACTAAAACAGTGATATTCACAATGTTAACACGAGAAATAAGGACAAATTACGTGCTCCATTTTACCATCTTCATAAGGTTCATAACTCATTTGTTGGGCTTGGTATATCCTTTTATAACAAGCTACCCTCTTCTTTGCTAGATTTGCCCTTCAATGCGTTTAAAGCTAAAGTAAAATCTAACCTTTGTTCAAAGGCATACTATTCTATCAACGATTACTTAAACGATAAGAATAGTTGGTCGCTGTGATTAACTTAAGACGATGTTTATGTTCTTTCTCCAGAATTAGCTTACCTACTGACAAGTTATACGAGTTCATATAATTATTTATTTTCTTTGACTGTCAAGGTCAATTTATTTTAATTAAATTTATATTTATTATTGACATAATCTACTCATTTCAATGTTTTTTTTTTTTGAGTGGTATTGCAATATGTGGTTAGCTAGTGACCTCGACAATTGATCATAGTTTTCTTGCCTGAGCAACCGGCAGCAAGTTCGTCATGAAAAGAAAAGAAAAATATGTTTAATTGTCACAGAAACACGTGCATACAAAAATATAATTAACTTGAGTTTTACAGTAAGAAAAATAAAACACAAATCACGAGCACAAAACAAAAGTCGGCAGCTGCTGGCACGCCATGACTGTGATAAGAAGGCTTCCACTCAGCATGATGCTGTGCTATGGGGGGCCCACAGCACAGCGCTGTTTTTCAGTGGTCACCCGAAAAAATTCATGCTCCCTTAGATGTCACTGCTTGCGGTAGCGTCGGTCGCGTTGTCTCCTTCCCTCAAATATGGCGATGGGGGTAATGGCTGATCTTTGCGTTATGCTCTTGAACGGGTGCTGCTTGTGGTGACGGGTCGTCTTGCTGACCTTGGTTTTGTTTTGTTATTAGTAATTTAACTCGTTTATTTTACTTCGATGGTCCTAGTTTATCATCTGTGAGTTCGAGTTACGACTACATGTACGGCTATATGTAAGTGGGCACGCCCTTTATTACTGGAGGCTTTTAATTAGGTATAAAGTTCTACTTACGTTTTTAGTTTTGTATTTTATTTCTGCTTGAGTATAGTTTTCGACTTTTTTTTGGTATATTGGCGTGTGCTAACTTACTTATAGCAAATAATTTATTTTAATATTTTGTGTTGCGTAATTTACCTAAATTATTATGCGCAGTGTTATATAGATTCATTTTTCTTTTAATTGAACAGACAGCTGTGCTGCTGGGGAGTTTGTTGCGCCACTTCTTCTCCCCAGCTAAAGCACTAGGAAGTGGTGAAGGGCGGGCGTTTTGGGGGACTGTCTTATGTAATTTTGACGTTCAAAAAGTGCTGATTCTCAGCCTAGTTTGAATAAATGTCTTTTGATTTTGAAACAGGACAAAATATTTATTTTCTCCATTTGAATATTTCTGTAGATACGCCTGTTTTCCTTACGGCGGCAGTATAGTACATACACCCACATTTCGCCAGTTATCTTTACCACATGTAACCAGTAACAGGAGGGCTATTGCCATCAACCGGGAACAAAACCTGACTCCGGGCGACTACTGAAATATTCGAGTTAAAAACCGGCCAAGTGCGTGTCAGACTACGCACAATGAAGGGTTTCGTAGTTCGGATGAATTTATCCGCAGAACAAACTTAACATTTTAGTTGTAAAACATGTTCTCCTATACATTCCAACTGCAAATGTAAGTTTGTACGCACAATATTGAGAGATTTACCATGTTATTTTAAGACTTTAGACTTCTTATAAGTTTTCCTGTAATATACAGGGTGTTTGGCAGAACGTTGAACATACGAAAATGGTGGATAGGTGGGGTCATCTGCTACTTACTCAGCCCTAATTTATTTGGCCCTGGCCCACTGGGTATTTTTAAAAAATTTTTTTTCTTTTTTCTTGTTTCACCACTTTCTTAACTTTAAAGTGTAATTTTTATTAAAAATGGGTAAAACAGGCAATATTTTGTTTTTTTTTATTTTAATCTTTGATGTTGGCAGATTCTTATAAAATTATTGCTTTGTTCAGATGTTAGCTAGAAAAAAAGTTATGAGTCCTCAAACTTACAGAAAGATGTAAAAAATACTTAAATGTTAATTTCAACTTGCATTAAAAAATAAAAACAAAAAATGATTGAGGAGTTCCAGTTCTAGCAAAACATCCCTAGTGTGTGAGCTTTCTAATGGTATGTAATTTGCTTTTATAAAAAAAAAAACTTTAAGAGTTATTTCATAATTTTATCAAGTAGGAAATTTTTGACGAAACTCTACCTTTACGGAAAGTTAAATGTTTTGCGAAATTTAATACTGCAAAGTTGGTAAAAATTAAATGATCGATTGAAATTATGCTGTACCAGTTAGGTGCGTTAATAAAACAATTAAATAAATTTTAATAATTTATTTAAATAAAATCACAGATGTTCAAATTGACGCCCTTCATTTGCAATACAGGTGCGGCATCTACGTCTGATTTCTACAGTTGTTGTGCGCAGCAGCATCTCCTGTTGCATAACTTCGAAAGCAGCATTAATTCGATTTAACAAATCTTCTCGACTTTCTACTTCTGTAGTGTAAACTAGTTCCTTTGCCCTTCCCCACACGTGAAAATCGAGCGGAGTGAGGTCGGGCGATCGTGGAGGCCAGGGAATTGGTCCTCCCGTGCCAATCCACGAATTTGGGAAACAATTATCCAAATGCTCACGTACAATTAGACTAAAGTGAGCTGGGCAACCATCGTGTTTTAAGACAATAGGCCTGTTTATGTCTACTTGGAACACTTCTTCCACTAATGGTGGTAAATCATTTATCAAAAAATCCAAGTAGTTGTTCGCATTGATGTTGTCGGGCAAATAATGAGGCCCTATTAGCTTATCGCCAATCACTCCTGCCCAGACATTCACACTGAATCTCCTCTGGAAGCCCCTATGTCTCTTCACGTGTGGGTTTTGATTTTTAAGTGCCCAATGGTGAAGATTGTGATAATTGACAATCCCTTCTTTGTCAAATTTGGACTCGTCCGTCCACAGAATACTTTTTAAAAAGTTTACGTCGTCCACATCGGTATGCAGCAAATGGCGACAAAATTGCACACGTCTCCCAAAATCACTGTCATCGAGACCTAGAACAAACAAAACACGTCTAAGAATCGATTTCAATACTGAATCTTTTCTTCCTCCGAGTTCAAACTCTACAATTATCTAAATTAAATTATCTTCAATTTTTAAGTACACTAATTGGCTTTATGGCTTAGCCATAAAGACGTAAGACCACATTCACAAAAGGGCGTGCGACTTTTCAATTCTGTTCTAAAAAGGAGCCATAAGTGCTGGCAAGTTTACCTACGCTGACCACCTGCGCAAACCGAATCCGAAATCCGAATCCTGTAAGCGCTGGCCGCCTGATTGTTACGTGAATGCGGCCGAATAGGAATAGTTTATTCGAATTTAATTTGAAATTAGAATTGAATGCGCTAAAAACAACATGAGGCAAAACAACTAATAAAGAAAGTGACGAAATCAAGGTTAAATGGAACGATCAATTAAACTGTCTCATAATTTACTACATTCCACAAAATCGTATCAGATGCAGTGCATAAACGGCTTAATCTTACCTTACACTGGAGTGTAGTGAAAAGCATGCCTACCATCTTGCCGGAGAACAGACCACACTTTCCATATGCTTAAGCCAAGTATTGAAGCTATCTGTCTAATGCTTTTGGTAGGGTCCGCGTCAAACTCGGCAAGAACTTGTTCGTCAATGGTAGTATCAGGTCGTGCTGCGTTCACTCGTGGTTCTTGTAAGTTCAGGTTACCGGTTTGTCGTAAACGTCGGTAAGTACTCGCAAACGTCTGATGACTGGGTACTCGGCGGTTGGGATAACGCTCTTGATAAATTCTTCGCGCTTCACGCGAATTAGTATTAGCGCTTCCATACGCTAACAACATGTCCGCGTATTCCTCACTGGTAAAAGCAGCCATTTCTTTACCAATAACAACAGGTAACAGTAATAACAAAAAACTTAACTAACAGGTTATAAAACTAGTGATAACAATAAAAGAAAACGAAGTGAACAAAAACAAACGTAAGCGTAACGGGCACGTGAGATCGCAGAGGCAGTTAAGTCTCGACTGAATAAAAGAAAAGAATTCATTCTGAGGCGTCACGGTGCCACGAGAGCGAAAGAGAGCAAAAATACGCTATGACTGCGCAAGAGTGAAACAAAATTTCTACCTGCTTTGTGTAACCATCTCAAGGGAATAGTGAATGTCAATTTGCACCACTGCTACTGGCAAGCCGTCGATCATTTAATTTTTTACCAACTTTGCAGTATTAAATTTCGCAAAACATTTAACTTTCCGTAAAGGTAGAGTTTCGTCAAAACTTTCCTACTTGATAAAATTATGAAATAACTCTTAGTTTTTTTTTTTTATAAAAGCAAATTACATACCATTAGAAAGCTCACACACTAGGAATGTTTTGCTAGAATTGGAACTCATCAATCATTTTTTGTTTTTTTTTTTAATGCAAGTTGAAATTAACATTTAAGTATTTTTTACATCTTTCTGTAAGTTTGAGGACTCATAACTTTTTTTCTAGCTAACATCTGAACAAAGCAATAATTTTATAAGAATCTGCCAACATCAAAGATTAAAATAAAAAAAACAAAATATTGCCTGTTTTACCCATTTTTAATAAAAATTACACTTTAAAGTTAAGAAAGTGGTGAAACAAGAAAAAAGAAAAAAAAAAATTAAAAATACCCAGTGGGCCAGGGCCAAATAAATTAGGGCTGAGTAAGTAGCAGATGACCCCACCTATCCACCATTTTCGTATGTTCAACGTTCTGCCAAACAGCCTGTATAGTTAGGATAGAACTATTTTCAGTATTTTTTTTTCAAAACCTTAGGCTCAGTAGTTTCGGAGATAAGGGGGAATCGTCAATTTTCGTCTATTTTCTTAAATAACTTTAAAACAAACTATTTTAAAATTATAAAAAAAAAATATAGGGAGACTGGGGACACTTGATCCTTTCGGGAGACTAAGTACACGATATTTTCAGAACTTCTAAAAGCATTGGATAATTTTCGACTGGCAACCCTTGTTGTTTTTGATACCCAAAAACTTTATAAAGCAGTGTAGAAAAGCTGTCAAACTTGTCAGCTTTTCAAATGACGGTTTGTTTTGTGTTAGGAGCGGTGCAGTTAAATCTATGGGTGCAGTAATACTTTTCGTAAGTTTCAATTTTGTTTATTAAATTGCTTGTGAAAGTTGTTCGAAATGTTTAAGTGCTTTATCACGAGTGATTGTCGATTTTTTGTAGACAATAATTTCTTAACGTGTACTGGTTAGGGGTACCGATGGGCGACTCGAGTAACTCGGGTCAGACTGTAATCGAGGCTATAAAGGAAAAGACGGTAAAAACGATTGAATTAATTTCTTGTAAATCCCATAGCAGACAATGAAACGTAGTAAACCCATTTTAAATGCGTCAATTTTAAATGGTTCAGTAGGTTGATATCCTACGGGATTTCTATATGATATCAATCAAACCATTTCAAATTTCAAAAAGCCAGTCCCAGTTTAGGCCCTTTTTTGGTGAAATGAAGGCGGGCAAGCACATAATAAATGACAAGTTATTTAAAACTATTCCAAATTTGAAGTAGGTAGTACAGCAGCATTATTAGCTGCTGAAATAAGCACATGACTGTACTACAATATAATATTATAATTATGTATATGTTAATTACAGGAATAAAAAGTGTTGGAATTGAATCCGGGTTCAAGTAAGTCAAATTGTTTTTTGTCTTGCGAAAGCAAGAAGATTCAAAATGTTTGGAACATATCCGAGCACTTTGGTTTGGCTGCCAATTTTTTCGTCCAGTAAGAAGAATCCACAGATTTCGTATTCTTGGTTTTTTTGGGAAACTGGTAAAAAAGAAACAGCGTTATTATAATAAAAATATGATAGGAATATGGATTTATGGGTAAACTTGCCGAGCACTGGTATCCCTTAAACTGGTATCCCTCAAACAGTACAAGAATATTACTACAAACAAATGAAATAAAACAGTTTAAAACACGTTTAATTTTTCATTACTTCTGATAATTACGTGTTAATATAATGAATGACAAATTCTATAAACGTTTTAAATCGTAAATACTACTATTTTATTACAAAAACTAACTCATTTACCAATGAAAGCTTATGTCTGCATTTTTATGTTCTGGTCGATTTGTACAACATAATACACTACAGCGCCCCATATTAAAAGTAATTGAAATTATGTTCTGCAATTACACATTCACACAAATAAAAAGAAAGCGTCGAAAACACAGTTTTCCAAAGAATTTTTATCACGATGGCACTGACAGTTGACAGCTGTTGTTTGTCGGGAGTCAAACTAAACTGGCTCCAAACAAAAAAAGGTTAGTCGCAAAAAGGGATAGAAAAACCCTATATCTGTCTTGCTTACTCTTACAACTGGTTTAATAAATGTGTCCCGCTCTGATTTATTATTGTTATTTTAGAGACCAATCTATAGTTCATTCTCTATCTACGATTCTGTCGGTCGTCTGTCAGACGATTTCTAAGTTTTGTATGCGTAAGATCATATTGTCGCACACGCCACGTACAGTATGGTAAACTGTACTAATCGGTAACATCGCATAATGATTTTGATACTTTACGCGCGCGAGATTTAAAACAAATTGTCGCTGGTAGCTTTACCGTAATTTATATAAATTACCATAAAATACCCGTATTTTAACAGCGTTTTCGGTAAAATTATGTAATTTTGCAACCCTAGCTGGAGCCCGTATGACATATGACATTCATTGGACATGAATGGAATGATTCGACATTTGTTTGACAGCAAGAAATAGAATTGTATAAGTATTGTTTGTTGTCCTATGAAATTTTAATTAATAGCGCACTTCTCTATATTTCGATATTAATTAAACGTAAATTCTCAAGAAGTTAACTGTTATTAAAATGGCAAGTGAAGACACTGAACAGTTTCGGCAGTTTATAGGTCGACTGCAAAGAGAAGAGCAAAGGCCGGTTGCACTAAATGATATCAAAAACTTACTTGCTTTCAAGCCTGCTGGTGAAGCTATGACTACAATAAGAGATGTTGGAATATCTAAAATTGTTCAATGCCTCAACGTCTCGAACACGTATGTCATCATTTTCTAGTTTCTCTTAGTTTTGCTTACCTGTTTTTTTGGCTAACTGGATCATTTTTATCTTGTTAACATTTTACAGATCTCATGTAGACTTAACATGCGATGTCTTAAGAATATGTTTCGAGAAGTTTCAAGCTGGAGATGTGGTGAAAAATTTCACAAGTCATATCATGTACTTGCTTCGTCATGAAAAAAGTTGTGTGAGGAGACTTGCTATTGATCAAGTCAGTAATATACTGTTAACAAAAAAATAAGTTGATTATGATTTTTGATAATAGTTCATGTGATTGATGATTATATTATATATCCAGGTATGGAAGGCGGTTTCTACTGACCCCAACTTACTGCCTGTACCACAGTATATTGATGTGTTTGTCGCTACAGCGCAACTAGTCAGTGATACAGATGTGGGTGTAGCCAATGAAGCTATTTTGATAACTTCAAACTTACCAGTTGAGGCTTATCCAACAGTTTTAGAGGGAATGCAGATTGCACTTAAGTACAACAGCAGCAGCAAGTGTAATGTTTTTGAGGTAGTTACTTACATGGCAATTTAAAAACAATTTTATATTATAAAACACCTACCTAAAGAGGTCCCTTTCCTTCAAATGTCTTGAATCATTAATTGATTGAAGGTATTCTACAAGAGCTTTATTTTTCAGGTTGTTGTCCATATCTCAACAAAATCTTATGAGCTGTTTAAGCTATGTGCCGACATGAAGTATGTTGATTTCATGGTATCTGAATTGCATACAGATGATGTACTGTACCAAGTGAACATTCTGGAATTGTTATCAAGATTAGTAATCACACCTCATGGTATCAATTATCTGGTGAAAAATGGAGAACTTCAGAGGATTTCAGGTTATGTTACAGAGCTAAAAAATAATCCACTTCGTGGATTGTTAATACCAGGTACTATTAAAATATTTTTCTTAAAATTAAGGTTGCTGTAAAAAAGGTCTGAAATAATTAGTGTCAATGGTTCCAATGGACTGATCTAGTTGACTGGCTGAATTTATGATGTTAAACAGTTTGTTTTATCTTCAGGTTACATGAAGTTCTTTGGAAGCATTGCCCACAGCTACCCTAAAGAAATTTTCGAGAAACATTCTGTTGTTTTTGATACATTGTTTGAAGCAATTCAATCTGGTGATAAAACCATTTTGCCAGTTGCTCTGGATACATTAGGATTTATTGGCACAACTGTGGAAGGAAAATTATGCTTAGCTGCACTAGGTATGGTATAGTTCTGCATGTAAATTCTCATTGATGTGTAGGCAAAGAATATAATAATAAATTGTATTTTTTTGTAGGGAGTAAATTTACTCAAGCTGTAGATAGTGTGAGCCAGCTCATCAGAAACAGTGACACTGATATCAAGATACGCGCTTTACATTGCTTTGCTGGGCTAATGAGTATAGAAAAAGATCCAGCATTGCAGGCCACTAATGTGACCCCAGGGTCTAGATTGGTTTCAACTCCTGTAGACCACAGGGTCACATTAATGACTCGCGAATGGTTTAGAACATTAGATTCTAAACCTATGGAAACTTTATTTGATATCTGCAAAAATCCATTTCCTGATATAAAACAAGCTGCATTTGTACTATTGGATGCTGTTTGTCAACACCAATGGGGTGAAGAAATGGTAGCTCGAGCTGCAGGTAATGTTTTGTTATTATTTTATTTAACCCACAATCAATTTAAGAAATTCACATATTTATGTAGGTGAATTTTTATCTAAAGCAGTTTTTTATTATTAACTGTTTACAAGGTTGAGTAATTTGAAATTAAACCATTTTTAGTTTCAAAGTTAATTCATAGGTTTCATTTATTTTACAAAAAAATACAAAAAATAATTTTAATCTAATTGTGGAGTCCTAATTCCAATACATTAAATTAAAAACAGATCTTAATAAATACATTTTATTCCTACTTTACAGGTTTTATTGAATTCCTTCTGGATCGGTCAACAGTTTACACAAAAGAAACCAATGAAGCTAAGTATGACATTATTAAAAGGTTGGCTCATTCACCTGCGTTTGATACTGTAATTGTTGAGAGACTTCATACTTATGTTGAACAAGGTCCATTTTATTCTGAAAGTCAGTTGGAAGTGGCAATGGAAGAAGGAGACTAAATTATGTAACTAGAAACTTGTTTGTGGGGGTAAATATGCGACTATTATTTTAACAACTTACACTTTCTAAAGATTAATAAGATATTTGTAACTGATTTATGGCAAAATATAATTACATAAAAGAGCTACAAAGGAATTGGGGAAAGAGAAGCTGCAAAATAGTAATTTATATTCTACTAGCTGACCCGACAAACATTGTCCTGTCAAAATTCCAATAATTCATACAAAATGCACTTTCAGTTTTCCCGAATTTTTTAATTTTCCCGGCAACTTCTCAAACATTTTCTTTCATACAAACCTTGTCCTGATAACCTCTCGAATGTCTTATGTTACACAGTTCGACATAAGAAAAAATGCTCCAAGTGTCTTAAGTCGGACAGTTACACTAAATTGACAAGTGAAAATATTAAAATGACCTTTATGATAATGTAATCCTAATACAGCTTGACAATTTCAGTCAAGTCAATTTAGTCTCCGACATTCGAGAGGATAATTACAAACACAACAAAAAGAGAATAAGCCAAATAGGTGCCACCGTTCTGAAGTGATGCACGTACATACATTCGCCAATTGGTTTTTATTTATATAAGATTATTGTTGGTATATTACTAGCCTGTTGGTCTAGTGGTTAGTGGCCCTGACTGCTATGCCGGAGGTCGTGGGTTCGATTCCCACCCAGGACAAATGTTTGTGTGATGAGCATGATCATTTGTTCTGTGTCTGGGTGTAATTTATCTATATATGTATGTATTTAGAAATATATAAGTATGTTTATCAGTTGTCTAGTACTCATAACACAAGCTCTGCTTAGCTTGAGGCTAGACGGCGTTGTGTGATAGTTGTGGAATATTATTATATTATTATTATTATTATTATTATTTATTAATTTAAATGATACGAGATGTATTATGGTTTCATAAACAAATGTCACTTTATAATTTAGTGTTTATTAAAAATACAAAAAAATTATCTCCTTCTTTTATTTTTCGTTGGTGTTTCAGTTTTCACAGATTTCCTTTTAGTTGCCTTTTGTTTGCTGCCGCCGCCATATTTAGCAGCTAAGTCATCAATAAAGGAGTCTATTTGTTGAGCCCTTGATTTTTGTTTTTGTTGTATCATCAGTTCTAGGCTATTAGGGCCTGAAAAAAAAGAAAACAAAAATAATGCATACTGGAAAACATTAAATTATGTGTTAGTATTTTACATAAATAACAACTATTACGTCTGTATTCCCCGAAGGAATAGACAGAGGTGTACCTATAATACACCCACATTTCGTCCTTTGTTTTAATCGGTCGTATGGCCGGAAATAGATCAACACTCAAAAATAAACTACAGTAGGCTACCGGAGCGTATACCTACGCGTTATTATGGCACTCGCGCGCGTACCATATTCTGCGGCAGACAGCACTTTATGTACGCAGAGAGGCCTGGCATACTAAAGGTTAAGTTCCATGTAATAGACACATTGCCCAACCTGGGAATCGAACCCACAACCTCGTGCTCTGCAGTAAAACATACGAGACCAACGGACGGTCAATATTTTAGTTAGCATTTTACACAGATCTTAAAAATACAGGAGATATGGCAAGGAGGCGTTGCGCTTGCGAACGCATCTGGCCGCAAAGCGGCTTGATGCCAGTTGCAGTCATTAGTCGAATGTCAACTTGCGACCGACGGCTGCGCTGCGTATGATTTTTGACAAAATGCCACATTGTTCAGTGATTGTTTGTAAAAATAACAGCTGTATTGTAAATTACATGAAAGATGGCATCTTATTTCACACGTTAGTACTAAAATATTATTGTTTTTCTTATTAAATCGTGATACTAGAAACACGACGAAGTACTAAAAACAATTATTTTCTTAGCACCAACACCATTGCTTGCTTAGTGCAAATCGATCAATGAATCAGTTGGTCTCATAGCGAAATGGATAAGTGTTTTTACTGATACTCTCACTCACACGATAGTTTCGTGAAGCGGCCGCTGCCGGCTTTTGTCAGTTAGAGATGTGATGCGAGGTTGGTGGTAGTCGATACGATTCTACTAATCAATTCAATTCTAATCATTTGTACTAAACAAATGATTGTATGATACAATTAATTATTGAAAAACACATTGTGTTACTATTTCTTCATTACTCGACTTATCTTTTATTGAATCAATAGCTAATGGGAAATAGCTAACTTGGAATTTTAGAAATCTTTTATTTCTATTGGATGCGATTTGACAACTTTTTATGGCAGAAAAACTGCATTTTTGTATGTTATGTTTTTGATGGGATAAATATTTACATTTTACTGGTCAATACAATCCATGTCAATAAAAATCTTGAAGTTTTACTTGTGATCTCCTAGTCTAGATTTGAGTTGCATTAAATTTCACTAACTTTAGTTAGTTAATATTCCAATTCTGATCAAACTTCACTTGTATAGTGTAGATGTATTCGAGGGAAACTCCTGTATCATTTTATTTTCACAGTCAATAAAATCTTTAGGAAAAGAGCAGATTTTGTACTCCTAATTATAATGATGTATTTTATTATGTATTTTTCTGGGTGTACATAAATGGTAAAATAAATAAAAAAATAAATACAACTACACTAACTAAATTTCATCAATATTTTTCTATGATTACACCACTTAACATTACTAGTTGAGTAATTTGCGCATGTGTATTTATTCTGAGTCCACCCTCTATTTGCATGTTTTGTTAGTGAGTTAATTAGTGTTGCAGTAAGTTTCTTTGTGTGCCGGAGAAATATGAGCTGGTGTGCCGTTCCTATAGCTTTTGCATTAGTAAATTAAGTAGGGGCAACATGGAGACATCTGAACAGGAATAATTTTGTGCACAAAGCATATCTCCTGTGTTTTTAAGATCTGTGGTATTTTATTAAAATGTCAATCAACAAATGTAAAAAGATTTGTAAAATAAATTAATTGCTTACCTGAATCCATTTGTAACTCCTTTTGCATTTCTTCAGCTAGTTTAGCTTCCCTTTTCTCTTTGGCGATTCTTCTGAGTCGCTTTTTAGCCGGCTCATTAGTAAAAATTTTGTATTCCGGTACTTCTCCATTCTTTATCATTACCTAAAATGTAATTATATATTTGTAATTTTGTATGTTGAGGGATATTTATGTTTAAATAAAATAGTAAAGCTATTAATAACTGTTTTAAATTAGTCTCTTAAAATGTTAATGATAGGAATGTAATATATTTATATCAGACCATGATATGTTAAAAACAAGCTACCAAAATCCCATCTTTCATTACTAATTAATGTACTTTAATTAGTAGTAACACACAGTTTGCCAAAATGTAACTAAATTGCTACTGATTAGTTTCAACAGTTATTTTAAAAGAAAATTGCATCATTACATTGAGAAGCTCCCTAATTCTGGGTTCTTGGTCAGTTCTTGCAAATTGTACATGGTCTACAATGTAGTTCATGTCACCCTTAGCCGTTAAATAAACTTGCTTGATGTCCTCTTTTTCAATGGCCGAGCCTGTAAAATGATAAATTTGGTATCCATACAAAGTTTGAATACTTTAGTCTTCATAAATCCTTAGTATCAGAAACTATTTATCTTTAATGATAAATGATTTTATTTCTGTAAGTAGGTTTGTACAAACACTTTTACATGTCAATCATGTTTTTTTAAAAACTAGATGAGGTTGGCGTTTCCTATCCAACTACTCTGAGAATACTAAATAAATATAAATAATACTTACCAACATATTCTTTCTCATATGCCCTGATGTCTTCATCAGTGATTTTCTTAAACAAGACTCTCCAGTAACCTGACCAGTCTCGGTCAATAATAACATTAAAGTCTTCATCATCTACGCACTTGGTTTCATCATATAGGGCCCTTTTGTCTTTGTCAGTGAGAATGGCATGGATACTTCCTAGAACTTTAAATTTCTCAGTTGCTTCAAGTTTTTCATCTTCTGCTACTCTATCTGGATGTACTTTCAGTGACAAGCGGTGATATGCCTTTTTGACTGCAATTGAAAGTGATATTTACAACTTTTTAATAATCTTCCTATTTATTTGCCTAAAAAGGACGTCGACAGTCTATAAGTATCTACCTACACCTACCTTCTTTGTCTGAGGCAGTTTCAGGAATTTGTAAAACTTCATAGAGGTTCGAAGTTTGGAAGTATTTTTCACACAATTCTAGGAGACCCATATCGCCGTTTTGAAAAGATGAGATGAGAGTGAGAGGAAATCTAGAGAGCAATTCGAATTTCTGAATATCATTAGTCTACAACAAACGCGCCAATTATTTAGCCGGTAAACCTAGCATCTATCTAGTCAATGTCAATAATATATGTCAAATGTCTGCCAATACACGTGCCAAAATGATGCTTTTTTCAGTGTTGCCAAATCTGAAAATGTTCCAAGATCTATCTACGTTCCATTAATAGGTACAGTTCGACACAGATCTAAATAAATGTGGCGAAATAGAGAACTAAGGTACCGAGTTTGACATCTTCCTTCCAGCGCCGGTATTATCGTTGTTCCACCACCCATGGTTCCCTGATTTTCACCTTAGTATATGTCGGTGTGAATTAGTCTTGGTAAATAAAATCCCTCTGCCTTCACAATTACGATGATTTCCTTCACCGATGTCAGTCATGTCCAAGATAAACACAAACAAATGAAATGAAAATGTCACATTAGTACTTGCCCGGATTTGAACCTACCACCTTGTGCATGATAGGTGAGGTCTTAACGCTTTGAAGGACAAAAACGAGACACAATAGAGGTTTTATTGTGGTTACTGCTATGGTCGTATTGTTCTTCGTTCATATTGTAGTTTAGAAAAAGCAAATCGAATTAAAACATCGAGAGAGTGACCTCCTCCTTCTACATAACATGTTAGAAAGTTTGGTTTTCACACTTAGTCCGTCAGGTGGACCTTTGTACGTGGCTCATGGCGGCCGTCGGTGATTATGCCAACCAGCCCACCTCCCAACAGAAGTTGATCACGTCTCCTGGTCTGTTCAGAACATCTGCGAAAGTTCTGGGTGTCCCGAGGGTTTCTGTTCTAATCTGGGTAACGCCTGTGCATTAAATGCCAAAGAGCATATGCGCAATGGTTTCCGCAGCATCCATGCAAGCACTGCAGAGGACTGTCCGTTATGCCTATTGTGTGGAAGTGTGTGTTTCCTGTCCAGGCGTAATAAATGCTTGGTTAGCCTACCATAGCGGTATCACTTTAACGTCAAATTAAGAAAAAACCAAGGTAGACGGAGTCCTGAGAGGAAACCGCAAAGATCAGCTATTACCCCCTCACCATATTTGAGGGAAAGAAGCAGCCCGAACCCCGACGCTACCGCAAGCAGTGACATCTAAAGGAGCATTACGTACGTACTTGCTGCCGGTTGCTCAGGCAAAAATAATATGATAAATTGTCGAGGTCACTAGCTAACCACATATTGCAATACCACTCATAAAAAACATTGTAATGAGTAGATTATGTCAATGATAAATAAAAATAAAATTAAAAATTACAAATAAATTTTCTTTTACACTCAGTTTAAAAGTGAATTTATTTTACTTAATTTTATTATAGATACTCTGCTAGAGGCTTATGGGAGGCATATACTGAGTAGTGGGTGTTGGCGCGTGAGTCACAGCCGTAGTCGTGTCATTAGGCGCGTAATGCCGCGTTCACACGGCTCGTCGAGGCCCGTCGCGGCCCATGCCTGTCGAGGCCTGTCACGGCGAGCATTCCACGGATCATCCCATACATTCAATCGGACGGGCGGCGATAGGCCACCACAGGGCGACTGTTCCCATGTCCTGTCGACCTGGCCTGATGCGGTGTGGCCTGTAAGAAAGCGTGCCGTGGGACCGTGGCATAAGTCGCAGCTTGTGTAGTGGGCACTTAGTCGGCAGCGCTGGAGAGCTTGGCACCAAAGTGCTGTTGGGTGCCCCGTGATTACGTTGGGGGCTGACCACCGAAGTGGTGTGTGATTCCCCGGCTTAAACATAGAGAGTCTTAGAGCCCACTACAGACTTTCTATCGGCCGATAGTTTAGTCAGTTTCTTAATCAGTATGAAGATGTATGCAAGTGCGCACATTATAACGATTCGGTATCGGCCGATAAAAAAGTTTGATGGGCTACACAGCCAACACCATTGCCTTAAAAGCCCCCGCAGACTACAGACTTTCTATCGGTCAATAATTTGGTCTGGTTAGGCTACTAGCGCGCACACTTTTTTTTCCGGTGTATAAAATCCTCATTGATGTCCTCCACCCTGGGGCAGGCGGAGGGATTTGCCAGACTCTTACTGACTAAAAGCCACCCCGATGTTCCCTTCCCACACTTGGGCCGCGAATTATGGGAACTTGTAAGCCTTTCACGATCCCCGGCTGGCCTTTGCGGGACACCTCAGGCCCGCGGGAGAAGTGAAGTGTGGTATAAGACTCCCCTCCGCGACATCACTGTACCTATGGCACAAGGAGGTGCGAATACGGAATGGTGAACCGATGCAGCGAGAGGTCGAGTATCGTCGGACTCAGCTCCGCGAGGTCCGGGTGACCGAAAAGCGGGACAGGCTTTTGCGCCCTACCTCGCCTCACGACTGTCGAGGCGATCCGACCAGTACTTGGCGAATGGCTCGGGAGAAGGCACGGTTCCCTGTCGTTTCGAGCGACGCAGGTGATCTCGGGGCATGGCTGCCTCGGGAAGTACCTGAATGGATCGCACGATCCCCAAATACAACCACCTCAGGCGGTGTTCGAGCCCCACAGATTGGGCAGCAACGTTACGTAAAACTATCAAAACTGTCTGATAGAAAGTGTGTAGTCTGCGGGAACTCCAAGGGCGAGCGCGCACTTGTGATTATTAATAGGGCGATAGTTTGATCATTCTGGGAATGATACTCGAATCCATACTGATTCCTAGAACGATCAAACTATCGCCCGATTAAAAATCACATGTGCGTGCTCAGTTTAGCCTGTCCGCATACCGCATAATCGGTGACTGATTTTCTTGGATGCCCCTTTCTATTTATATGAGCAGCCTAAGGCTGCCCGCCCACGTCCGATATTCGGTGACCGATTTTTGTCTTATCTCCCTTTCTCACTCATATAAATAGAAAGGGGCATCCAAGAAAATCGGTCGTCGATTACCGGTCGTGTGCGGACAGGCTAAACTGAACTGTCGGCGAAATATAGGCCAGCTGCTAAATAAGTATGGCGCTCTTCCACGCGCGCGCACACTAAGTCGGCCAACCCGGCTGATAGTTCAGTTATTTCCGAGCATTGGCGCCGGATGGCCATGCGTATTTTTCATGCTGGCGTGGTCCAGTCCCTTAAAGGCAAATGCACACTTATCCGCGCCGAACGAAACGAAGTTCCTAGCAATTCTTCCGGCGATTCGTCTGATAAGTGAGAAACTATCGACCGATAGAAAGTCTCAATAAAATATATCTCAAAATACGGCTGAGAATACCAAATGTACAAATGTCCTAGTCTGCTGTGATCACCCGGAGCACAGTGAGTAGAATGAGAGCTGTTAGCGCAAGTTTTGTTGGTAGCATAGCAGCCAAGTAGCGTTGATGATGTAGCTCGATATAATAGTAACATTGTGTCAAAAGCTTGCTCTCGAATCTCGAACTCGTGGCCTTAGCTCATGGCAGTTAGTACCACTACTGCGTCTCTTCAATCCTCGCCAACCATCAACTAGAGTAAGTTTCAAATTTTTATATCGAATACTGATATTGAAGAAAGTATAAGGGATCTTTCTACATATAACCTCTACAACTTAAAACTGTATAGATTTCTTTTGTTTAACAACAAAATTTCTGGTATTTTGACAGCTAGTCAAAATACCAGCTTTTATCAGAATTTGGTATTGTATTTATTGAATCCACTGAATTGAATCTGATACATTCATTTACATTTCTTAGCATTATTTACATGGATACTATTAAACATGCTTCCGGTGATAACACAAATTTTATATCCCCAAGGCATGGAACTGCCACGAAACAAGATCAAACAGAAGGTGGTAAGCAATCGCCCAGATGTGAAGATCATGAGACAGAAATTAGTAATAAAGAAGTGGGACAGGTTGAAGTTACACCACAGATGATTGAAGATAATGAAGCTAAAATGAAGGAAAGAATAGCTCAGTGTAAAAATATTATTGAGTCATTAAAGATTGAACTTAATGAAGAAAAAGCGAAATTAGAAAAACAAAGTAAAAATTCTGTACGTCGTCCTGAATCTCCCTCGAGATCCACGACTAGTAATTATCAGTGCGTTTCAACATCGAAGCTATTTGTGAAGGACCTTTCATATACCACCAACATGTATAGCGAGTGTGTGGACAGCAAGCTTAACTGTGATGAAAACTTAATGGAATATGAAAAACAACTTAAAAAGTATCAGAATACTCTCAATCTTGCACAAATTGAAAAGAAAAATGCTATTAGAAAACAAATGTTAGCTAAAGCTTATCGATTGAAGCTATTAGAGGTAGAAAACCAATGCAATATTGAACTGCTAAGGGTAAAGCAAAGTTTACAATGTTTGGAACCATTACAAATGATCGCAAGTAAGTGGAAAACTAATATGGATGAAATTTATGACATAAATAGTTTTGAGCTGATACCCAGATATCCAGAACTTAACGCTAATTCAAGTAATGATATTGCCTCGTATGAACTGGAAATAAAAGCGGCCACAGAACGAATTGAAAATGCTACTCAAGAAGACTGTGTACTTTTAGATTGAAAACAAAAATAGCTCAGCTAGATTTTTTAATATTTTTAGACGGGTGTCCCAATCTTTCTGTTTAAAATTCAAATGTGAAATTAAAAACATTGCTTATTTGTGAACTTTTTATAATTGTGTCTTTACATAAAATGTACAAAAATAAAAATAAAAATTGTGACAGTGTAGAAATATTTCTGGGTACTAAAAAACTTTCTTATTTCTGAACAGTGGCTTCCAAACCGCGATGATGATCAGGATTATTAGAGCCTTTACATGAGCGAGTAACGATGGCTGGTATCACGAGTGTTAGATAGGTACTTATTAATATCTAGCCTGTCCCCCCGCGACTTCACCCGCGTGGATATCAATACGGGAAGTATTGAATTGAATAGGATTTGGTTCACAATCTCATCATCATTCCCCTGCCCTTATCCCAATCTATTTGGGGTCGGTGCAACATGTCCCTTTTTTCCATACTTCTCTATTAGTCGTCTTCTCGATAATCACAGCCCTTTCTAGCCATATCATCTTTCACACAGTCACCCGCTTCTTTGTCTTAAAACTTTCCTCACGACATTTTCCTCATTACTCCGCATATACCATTTTATTTTGTTCACAATTTCATGGGTTTTAATTTTTTGCGCGAAACCCTAATTCTTTTTCTAAAATAAAAGTAGCCTAACTTACTCTTTATAATCAGCTATGTGCCAGTGAATGTTAAGTCAAAATCGGTAAAGCCGTTTCGGAGATTAGCCGGTACAAACAGACAGACAGACAAATTTTTAATGTTGTTTTTTTGGTTAGATGTAAGTACCGTATATACTTTCATATGCATTTAGTAAAAAGCTGTTATGTTGTCATTATAAACCAGACACTTCAATTTTATTTATTTGTAAAGATGTATACAGGGTTTCACAGGAATCGACCGACATACATACAAATACAATACAAATAAAGAACAAAACATACACACATCAAAAAAGTCTAAGCAACATGTACGGGTTTGAACTTTTGAACGATTTTTACTATTGTAATATATTTATATTTATTTTATAAATAATATCTAAGCATTTTTTGATGCATTCGTGACTAAAGCAACAAAATCCTTTATTCAATTGTTCATTTAATCACACTAATTAACAATATGTGTAAAATAAAGATAAAACGAAATTAAACTTTTCATGTTTTAGAAAATTAAATAACGACATTTTTTTTAATTATTTGGAAATTCAATACAAAGTGTGACCGCCTCGATTGTTTAAAAGTTGTCGGCAATGATTTTTCATTGAATTTATAAGATTGTTTATCTGATCCTGCGGCAATTTAATCGCTCCCAATGGAATTTTAATAAGTCTTTCAGTTGATAGGTTGTCGAAACTCCGTCCAGGTTCTCTAGAACACGTCTCCGGAGCATGTCCCATGCGTGCTCGATGGGATTGAGGTCTGGCGACTGTGCAGACTACGGCAATACGTGGATGTTTTCCATTGCCAAGTACTCTGTGGTCCTCAGAGCTTTGTGCGAACGCGCAATGTCATGCATCAGCGTGAAATCTGAGCCAAGACGTGCAAATGGGTGAACATAAGGCCCGAGGACATCTTCAACGTAACTTTCAGCGTTCATATCTACAAAAATGAGCTCAGTTCGTCTGTTCTTCATAATACCCGCCCATACCATTACTGTAGAGCCACTGTAAGGGTTCACTTCCTGGACGCATCTCAGCCGTCCAGCATTTCCGGGACGACGATATACTCTTACCCTTCTCGTATCAGGCCTAAATTCAAACCGGTACTCATCGCAAAATAAAATATAAGCCCATGGCTCCTGTGTCCATGTCAAGTGTTCCCTATATCATTCGTTTCGACCGGCGCGATTCCCATTGCGTTTAGATGGGCAGCTAATTGGGCGTCGTGCTCGTAGGCCGTATTCATGCAGCCTATTTCTCACGGTTTGATGGCTAACAACAACACCACTTGAGTAGCTCTAAACCTGTCTCTCGGGCAGTTAACATCGGCTGACGTCTTGCAGTCAGTTGTATGTATCGGTCCTGTCGAGCAGTTGTACTGCTTCCACGTCCTGGGTGTTGCTCAGCAGGATCCCCTGTGTTAACGTAACGCTACCAAAGACGACAAATCACGCTTCTATTGACACCAAAATGCCGAGATACCTGGGACTGATTTCTTCCCGCTTGTAGCATTCTTACAGCTCTCTGCATTTCATCAGCAGTCAAATGGCGTCGCTCCATGACATAAAAAATACTCACCACTCAATTTTTTCAAAAACTGTATATCTCAAAATGTTAAAAGTGAAATAAATACCAAATTTATAAAAGAACGAATACACATGAAATCGGGAAAAAATAATTAGCTTTCATTTGAATGATAAAAACTTTTTAGCAAAAAATAAAACCGACTTCCAAAACAAAACACTACAAAGTGAAAAATAACTTTAATTTCGGTAGTCGGTGTCTTGGGTTTTGTATTTTCGTTTTTTGCCACCGACTTCCGAAATTAAAGTTATTTTTCACTTTGTAGTGTTTTGTTTTGGAAGTCGGTTTTATTTTTTGCTAAAAAGTTTTTATTTTTCACTTTTTAGTTGTGGAACCTACCCCACACAAATTCGAATACATAATTTAGCACAATAATTGTAGATATAGCCATGTAAATAACAGTGATAGGAAGTTATTAAAACACCATCACATCATCCACATAAAATAAGTGGGAAATATACGCATTATTGAAGCTAACTCAAAAACTCCCCAAGCAAAGTTAATAAAATTTATATGGGACCACCTCGGAAGTATACCCTATCAAACAAAAAAAGAATTTTCTAAATCGGTCCATCCGTCTTTGAGTAATCGCGTAACAAACATACAAAAAAAAAAAAAACATACAGACGAATTGAGAACCTTCTCCTTTTGGAAGTCGGTTAAAAACAAAACACAATCGTAAAGTATCTATTTTTAAAATCAGTCAGTATATGTTTCCGAGACCAAAAAGATTGTATACCAATATAATTTGTTAAGAAAAAAATAAAACATCAATTAATAAAACATGCAGTTTCTGTAAATGATGCGTGTTGATTACACTCCTACCAACTTATCTGTGAAATGGCGAAAATTGGAACTACGGCCGTCATGTTGAAATGTCATTCGATTGTCAGTGTCTACCACATTCGGGTTCTCTGGTTGTTTTGTCGTGATATTGCTGAATTTATAAAGTTAAATATGCCGAAAGCTATTAGAAGTGATGCTCGAAACATTCTAAAGGTTAAAACCTTTTTTGAAGAAGAAGCTCGGGCGGGGTCTCCGATTATTCCATTTAATCAAATATACAAACGAATTTCGGCAGCGACAGGTTAGTGTTGTCAACTTTCTTGTTATTAATTACCCGATACTTAACTAATTATTTAAGTCCAAGAAATATTCGTTTCGCAGGTTAGCGTAACGGTAACGTACATCTAATAGGTAACCTGCTAAGTGAGTGAGCAAACTAACCTGCCAGATTTCAAATTTCTACTAACATTTATTTTATTATATATATATATATATATTATTAATATATATATATATATTATATAAATATATATATATATATATATATATATATATATATATATATATATATTATATATATTATTATATTTCAGGTGTGAGTCAAGGACTAATTTCAAAAATAGTTAAGGAAGGGCACGCAGCAGAAGAAACTGGTACAAAAATTCGGACACCAGGCAATGAGAGAAAACGTAAAAGTGGATTTGTGCATGTTGATGATATTAACATGGGAGTTATGCGGAGGAAAGTACATTTTATTCTGCTAAAAAAGAGGTCCCTACTGTTAAAAAGCTTGTAGAGGTCTAAAAGACAGAAATAAATTACACAGGACAGCGAGAGTCTGCATAAGCTGCTTCACAAGGTGGGATTTCGTTTTAAAAAATCTTAATCCAATCGGAAGGTTCTTATGGAGCGTAATGAAATATCAGCTTGGAGAGCTAAGTACTTGCATGCAGTGGATAAAAATAATAAATCTCCCCAGCCCCGGCCCATAATTTATTTAAATGAGACCTATATTCACTCTTCGCATACATCGGGCAAATGTTGGCAAGGAGAGGGTGAAGACGGAGTATTGGAGCCTGTATCGAAAGGGCAAGGATATATTATTGTTCATGCGGGAGGAGATACTGTATTTGTTACAAATGTACTACTTGTGTTTAAATCAAACACAAAAAGTGGTGATTATCATGACGAGATGAATAGTACCAACTTTAAAAAGATTATTGAAAACCTTGTGCCTAATTTACGAGAGCCATCCATAATAGTGATGGATAATGCTCCTTATCACCGTATTTGTGTGAATAAAGTCCCAAATACGAATTCCTTAAAAAAAGATATGCAATTATGGTTGACCCATAATAAAATTGACTACGGAGAGAATTTGCCTAAACCTCAGCTTTTAGAAATAATTAAGAGAAACAAGCCTGAACCTGTATATGAGATTGAAAAAAAATTTAGAAGACAATAGACACAAATGCTTATATTTACCACCTTATCACTGTGATCTCAATCCCATTGAACTCATATGGAGCACAATGAAAAGAAAAGTTGCTGATGTAAATATTGAGCACAAAAATGCTGAAATTCTCCGCTTAGTTAGAGAAGCTTTTCACGCTATTACAGTTCATGAGTGGGCACAGCATTGTAAACACGGTCGCAGGTTAGAAGGAGAATACTTAAAACGTGATTTGTATTTAGATAAACCTTTTATTATAGAAGTGGTAAGTGACACTGAAACCGAAAGCGATAGTGATAATGATGATAGTGGTACGGAAATAAGCGGAGTATGGCCTCACAACCAGGATGAAGTTGTGTATTATTGATGAAATGTACTAGATAACTAAGATATGGAACCAAAAAAGTTGTTTGCACAGAGAAAAATGTTATTCAAGTGAATTACACAAGTCATTATCAAAAAAAATGTTCGAATATTAATTTGAAATGTTGTTTCAACTAAAAAGTTTCCACACTTCCCCTCAAACAACATCCATCATCAGATATCCTCACATTACACCACACCAGACACACTCAGATTCAGATCGCGCACACATTTATTAAATGCCATACGACCTAATGGTTTTGTCAGCACATCTGCTGGGTTATCTTCCGTACACACATAGTCCAGACGTACAAAATTCTTAGCAATACAATCTCTGACATAGTGCGCCCTTATGTCTATATGTTTCGTCCTTCTATGCGCTACAGGATTGTACGCAAGTTTAATAGCACTCTGATTATCTACGAAAATGCAAATAGCCCCAAGATAAATAGAGTAGCAAATAGCCCCAATACCTCTTATAAATGCATTCAACTGCCGCAAGTGAACTGCCTCCTTGGTTGCCTCCGAAAGTGCAATATACTCGGCTTCCGTTGACGAAAGTGCCACACAAGCTTGTTTCCGGCATTCCCAGTTAATCAACGAGTTTCCGCATCTAAAAATAAATCCAGAATACGATTTCCTATCTTTGATGTTCCCTCCCCAGTCAGCATCTACAAATCCCGTGATGTCCTGCACCGGCGACTTGGGAAATATCAAACATAGATTCCTTGTACCCTTAAGGTATCTCAAGATAATGTTTAGCAGCTTTCCAATGACGTTCCTCACAACATGAGTTGTACTGTGCCAAAAAATTTACCGCAGCCGCAATATCCGGGCGTGTGTTACAGGCCAAATAGTTCAGCGACCCTATAAGCGCCGGCAGGATAAGAACTTACCTCCTTCCCCTTCCGCCAAGGCTTTATGGAAATCCATTTCCGTCGGAGTTTTTACTGGTTTGCAGTCAGACATACCATATTCATCCAAGATTTTCGAAATAAGCCTCTCTTGATTCAAATATATTCCAGTATCAGTCTTTGACAAAAGTATACCTAAAACTTGTCTCGCTTCCCTTAAATCCTTTATCTTGAACTGTTTACAAAGATTGTCTAATAAAACTTCCTTCTGCTGTTTGTCTTTGTAAAACAATAAAAAATCGTCTACGTACAGAGCGATATAAAAATTATTATTTTTGTAAAGACAGCTATCAAAGTCACAGCGCTTGAAGTTCAAAGACAATAACACTTTATTTACTTTTTCATTCCAAGTCCGTGAAGCTTGTTTGAGGCCGTATATCGCTTTTGCTAGTAAGCAAACTTTTATCACCACGACATTTTCTGCTCCGCTATCACCCGTTTCTCCCACCTCCATCTCCGCGTCTTCATATACTTCAGCCCCACCTATGGAACTCGGCCCTTGAGAAGCTTCTGCACTATCAGGTGACGAACCTGACTGGCCTTGTACCTTTGCAAGTTCCCAGATTACTTCAGCACCTTTGTCACCGCTACCTACGAGCTGACTAGGATCCTCTGAAACTACTGCTGTAGAGTCCTCCAAGAAAACTACATCCCTTCCTCTAACAATGACGCGAGGATTACTGGGATTAATGAAACGATATCCCTTGGTTTCTTCACAGTAACAAAGACATATTCTACCGCTTTAGGGCTCCATTTTTTCTGAGTTTCCTTGGGCACGTGCACAAACGCTTTCGTTCCAAAAACTCTGAAATGATCGAATGACTGAGCCTTCCCTGTCCACAACTCCTCAGGAATCTTACCATTATTGCCACTGTGAGGCAGCCTGTTCTTGATATAAACAGCCGTACTACATGCCTCTCCCCACAGTCTCGCACTCAGACCCTTTTCCGCCAACATAGCACGAGCCATCTTCACAATAGTGCGGTTTGCTCGCTTCACTACGCCATTCTGCTCCGGAGTGTAGGGAACAGTTAATTGATATTTTATACCCTTTTGCTGTAGAAACCCATCAAACTTCCTGTTCACAAATTCTGTTCCATTGTCCGTGCGTATGCACTTCACCTTCAACCCGGTTTCAACCTCTACACTAGCTAGAAAAACTTTAAAATGATCGAAAACCTGATCTTTTGATCATCTAAAATAACTAGCATATACCGAGATCCACCGTACGTGGGTTCAGACATTGGACCACAGATATCTGCGTGAACCAGTTGCAGTCTCTCGACTGCCCTCTCAGCCTCACCAACTGGAAAAGGTAAACGATGTTCCTTCCCCTTAATACAGACGACACAAGGTTTCATTACGCTCTTACCAAAATCCATACCCAGGAGCTTACGTAAATCTCGCTCATTTACGTGTCCAAGCCGCCGGTGCCACAACATCAAAAAATTACCTGCTTTCACTGACGCCAACGCAGTCCCATCTACAACCGCCTGTAGATCCCTGAGACTTCACTTGCGGTAGCCAGAAGCTTTCCCTTGAAATGGCCTGGAACCAAATGGTGAATTAGCTTGCACCCATCTCTGTCAAAACTTACGTTCCATCCTTTCTCTACTAATTTAGACACTGATAACAGATTAACATGCAAACCAGGTACATACACGACATCCCTCACAGCAAGCATTCGTCCTTTCAAACTCAATATGATATCACCCTTACCCTTGCATTCAATCTTATCATTATTCGCACAAGTCACATTACTCATACCAACATTCATAACCAAATCTTTAAACCAATGTTTCTGGAAAGAGATATGTGATTGTGAAGATGCCCCGCTGTCAATGTACCACTCCGTCGGATTGAAGGAGTCCCCGGCGCTGAATGAAGACAGGCTCACGATCGCGACGTCACTTAGTTTGGAGATTGAACCCGCTTTCCTTCCTTCAGGACAGTCCGGATTCTTATGTCCACTCTTTCCACATTTAAAGCATTTAATTTTCGTCATATTAATGTCTTTGTTCCCATTCCACTTCTTACTCTTACGCACAGCTAATGCCGAATCCGCTGAAGACAATGTACTACAACCTTGACGTGAATCCTCCTGTAGTAACTTCTGCCGTACGTTCTCTGAAGTCAACTTCATCCCAGAGTGTTCCAGCGCCATTCGCATAGGCCTGTACTCTTCAGGTAGTCCTCTCAGCAATACGACAGCTACAAGATCATCGTCAAATCCGGTGGAAATATCCTTCAACTTTTGAGAAAGAGACATAACTACAGCAACATATTCATGCATCGACGAGTGTCTCTCTAGCTTCTCATCCAACAACGCGTTCATGAGGGTGATTCTGCGATTTACGCCTTTGTCCTACGCTTTCGCTAAGCTATCCCAAGCATCCTTAGCATAATTTGAATCTTGTACATACGCATAAAGTGTAGGTTCCACATGTAGACAAATCAAAGCTAAGTGCATCTTGGTCCTTCTCGATGGCGGTGGAGTCTTTGGAATCCGGGTACGTAGACGTATACGTGAACAACTTTTCTCGTATGAGAATCATTTTTATAGCGAATTTCCACGTAGAGTAGTCATCTAGGCCGCAGAGATTCTTGATGGCAAATTTAGTGAGTGGGCCCATAACCTATTGATGAAATATACTAGATAACTAAGATATGGAAGCAAAAAAGTTGTTTGCACAGAGAAATTTTTTATTCAAGTGAATGACACAAGTCATTATCAAAAAACATGTTCGAATATCAATTTGAAATGTTGTTTCAACTAAAAAGTTTCCACATGTATGCAGGTTCATCTAAAGATCACAATTACTGTAAACCTGGTTTTCAATAAATCATTCTAAAGCAATTTGTTTTTTTTTTATTACACTACACTACCACTAGGTACCACTGCTAATTATAATTAGTCAAATCTGGTGTTAGGAGTTAGGTACGATCATAACTAAATGCTAGACATCCAGGTACCTCTTGCAGGGTAGGTACCTACTTAACTTCGCATTAAATGAAAGTTGTATCCCCCCCGTGGAACATTTTATCTGCTGAATTTCTACTTCATTGGATTACTTTTTAGATAAAGCCATTGTTTATTGCTGAGAGACTAAACTGTTAGCGTACCTACGTAACTGTAAATTATAAAATTCTTTTTATTTATTTTATTATTTTTATATATGTATCATTGTTTTTAATTTGTGAAAACTGTAATTCTTATTAAACGATTATGTCTCATGTGAAATTTCCTTCTTGAAAACTTACTCAATTTTGGGCACCTTATATTAATTAGCAACACTGAATCGACGGTGCCGTCCTCATTCACAGATAAGTTTACACTTAGTTCACATATAAGTTGGTAGGACTGTAGACTTTTTTGATGTATGTTTCGCAAAATCTTATAGTTTTCGAGATACTACATTACACTACACTACATTAAAAAAAAAAAATCAAAATAACCGCCATGTGTCATTCTTGTGACTCTTATGTGTAGGTAAATAAAATCTTTTTATTCATACTTTTCCATCAAAATATTATTAAATGGTAATATTCGTAATTTGATTTTCCATAAAAACTTACATCACATCACACACATTACAAACAGCATCATTGGATTTTTGAAAAATCTATATTGCTAGCCAGGAATCGAACTCGTTGTTTCTAAAAAAAAAAACACACACAGACTGTATTATTACACCATTCGATAGTGTCGCTAATAAGGATCGAAATCTGGGAAGTAATGACATACGGCAAACTAAACGAAAGAGCTCATTTTTAACAAAATACTTTTTTATTTTTCTTATGTTACCTACCTATTAAACCTTGATATTGAATTTTCAAAAATCCAATGATGCAGTTTTAGTTTTCATCAAAATCGAGCCCGAGACTCCTTTGAGTACTTTTCGCTATTCCTCATAGTTTCGGATTTGGCCATCCACGCCCACTTGAAAAATTCACCCTGTTTACGGTTATCTACAAAATCATGATTTTACAGGAGAGCGTTTTGAACGTAAAACTGTGGTATAGTAGCCGTCAAGAGTCGTGAGCACAAATTCAACTTTTAAACCTTACAAATTTCCTATTACGGCGATTCGTACACGGGCAGGGGCAATGAGGTTAATAAGTATAAGATCAAGCTTATTTATGTACAGAGGTAGAAAACAGAATACAAGAGCCTGTTGACGATGGCAACAACATTTCATTTGCAATTTGTGGGTTTTCGCCTTGTCGAGGCGGAGGGGCTTGGTAGCCGTGGCTTGGTCACCCACGGTGAAGCGAAGAGGAACCCGAGGAAGGGCCTCTCGTCAGGGCTTTTGGCGGTAAGCCGACGATGTAGCGGCCAACAAGTAGGTTGCGGTGCCGCTTGGGCGACATCGCAACTGAGGCGGGCCGCGATGTTTATGGGAGGCATCGCGGCTGAGGGTATATACAATACCGCACCACCGCAATACCGGCACTGCTCGGCCTGGAGGCCGTGGCGGGAGAGCAGTGCCGGTATTGCGGTGCACCGCTCTCCCTACATTCCGCGGCCTTGACGGGGTCGCCACCGTTTGATGGCGGATGCGGTGGGGCGGCAGGGGAGGAGGAGTGTCGGTATTTCGTTGGCCGCTCTCCCTATCCTCTGTGGCTGAAAAGTGGTAGGCGGCCGGGCCACTGACTTGACCGGTCGCAGGGGACCAAGGGTGCCCAGAGATGGGGTCGACTAGCGCCCATGTGCTGGTTCGGTCCCAGGGGTGGTCACGGCGTGCAATGTGTTCTGGTGCTCCGGTGATGGACCGTGGAGTTTTAGTGGGTTCGAGTCCCACATAGGTAAGTGCACTCACTATCTTCCCGTGGTACCTAGTGCAGTATCCATGAGCATTTCTCCACGCAAAAGAAGGGCATTACCAAGAAAATTAGGTAATTGTTAAGGCCAATTTCTGTAATACTTATATATTTTTTCCAAAATACGGTAGATGTCTTTAATTTTACTTTACTTTTTAGGGTTCCGTACCAAATTGGTAAAAAGGAACCCTTATGGTACGACTCAGTCTGTCTGTCTATCACAGCTAGATATCTAACAAGTAAATATGCTATCAACTTGAATTTTGGAATAATTTTAGATGACGTTTGCTCAACTATTTTACAAATAAGAAAGAAATAAAAAGGTTTTTTTTTTTTTGTTTCAACAGGGATTGAAAGGGCGTCTTAAAAATTCGAAGTGGGGCTACTAGGACATGGTATCATATGAAACAGCGCTGTTTGCACATTCTCAGACATTATTTTCTTTTCTTTTTTTAGGTTTTCCATTTTTTATGAAAAATGTAAATAAAATTCCTTATCTCCGAAGTTTGCATAGACAAAAATCTGAAATTATTCTGTGATAGGTTATGTAAAGATTACAGGAAAAATAAAACGATGTCTGTAAATAGCGCACTTTTTATATATGACTACTAGTCATATATAAAAAAGTTTTTATATATAACTAGTAGCGCCCCGCGGTTTCACCCGCGTAAGTATCGAGCCCGTGAATATATCGGAATAAAAAGTATCCTGTGTTATTTCAGGTTATAAATCTGTTATATATCTGTGTGTCAAATTTCATAAATATTCGTTCAACAGTGCTATTCTCTACAAATCTCACCGTGAAAACTTAGGTGAGGTGAGCGTGAAGTGAGCTGTCAATAGTGTCAATCCCTAGCATCAGGTGGAATGACAGCTCACTTCACTTAAGTTTCACGGTGAGATTCTTACAGAATAGGCTGGCAGTAGATTTTGCGTGAAAGAGTAACAAACATCCATCCATCCTCACAAACTTTCGCATTTATAATATTAGTAGGATATACTAAACTAAAAACTATTACTAAATAATAATAATAATAATACTAAAAATAGAGAATTAAACAGAAAAAAAATCTTATTATAAAACAAATAATTCTGAAACGAATTACTTGTAAAAAAACCGGTCAAGTGCGAGTCGGACTTGCGCACGAAGGGTTCCGTACCATTATCTATAAAAAAAATCACGTGTGTTGTAGGGGAGACCCCTTAAATATTTATTTTATTGTTTTTTAGTATTTGGTGTTATAGCGGCAACAGAAATACATCATCTGTGAAAATTTACTTTGTTGCCGTCTTACTGTCTACACGAAAACGTCATTTTTGTCTATTCTTCCATCGACAAAACCCCTTTCTATGGTGGTCATGCTACGCGTGCAGAAGTGTGCTAAGCTGCGTAGCGATGGTTATCAACCAATAAGATCGAATATTCTTATGATTCTCGGCTTCAGCTAAGCTAAAGCTTTTTAACAACCGCGCAAAGCGCATCTGGTCTTCTTCGTAGCATGTGTTACTCGCTCCGCTACACCACTTAGCTCTGGTGGAAATAGATAGTTTCGTAGCTTAGCTAGCTTCACCGGGTAGCTAGGTCACACATCTCTGGAGGAAAGGCAGCCTTCGGGTGCGTTTCGACTGACGTGGAGCTGAGCGGAGCAGAGCAGAGAAGAGCAGTGAAGTGGCAAGTGTTTCCACTGAAGCGCAGCGGAGCGGAGTTGAGATTTCGAGCACTGTGATTGGTCGGACCGCCCTGCTCGACTCCGTTCTGTCCAGCTCGGGGCCGGGTGTTCACATATTTTATTTGAAAGTCTACTCAGCTCCGCTCCGCTCCACTTACACTGTTTCCACTAACACGGAGTGGAGATTTCGAGGAGAGGAATTGACCAATCACAGTTGATTGGTCAATTCACGGTCCGTTCCTCCCCACACCGCCCAGCTCCGCATCGGTGGAAACGCACCCTTACCCTTAAATAAACCTAAACACATAACTAAGTTTCCTCACTATTCATAAAAAATTGCATTAAAACCAAAGTTTATACAAAAATATTTACGAATAACAAAAATATACCTCATGGTTTGAAAATTTGCACACCCCGGCAATCAAATCAATTACCAAAAACGGGTGTGAAACTCTGATTTCAATAAATCAAAAGCCGAGGAGGACCTCCACAGTGGACCACACACATCGAGGCACGCGCTTCGAATGCTGCTGACTTTTTATTCTCGCCGCTTGGGACTCGATCGTGTTCACTCGGCGCTGCTCGGCACCCGGTCGGCAAGCTCCCGCACTGACAACACACGTCTGCCTGCGCCCGCGCCCGTTCAGTTAGGAACTTGAACTTTATTTTAATAAGATTCCAATTTGTCAATTAGAGGGCATCGCATGAACCAAACAGGTTTGACTCCTTTACACCTTGTATCTTTATGAGTTTCATTTAAAAAGTGCTTTTGAATACCTAACTTGTTGAAGTCGATACAATGCTAAGATTAACAGATTTTTTATCCTACATGTATAACTTTCTTTGGCTACCAAATATTGACTATAGGGACTTTGAAAGTGTTTATACTTTGCCATGCATAAAAAAGAATCTGGCAGTTCATGAATGTTGTAGATTTTTAGGCATGAGAATGATGACTTTTTTTTTAAAGACAGTTCTTGGTTATTTCCTGTAATGTGGTTCTATTCGACAAATAATAACCAAGTATCCGCATGCTGTAGCTAGGCATATGCATTCCATATCGATCGTGCTGAGGCTGCAGATATAAAAGATACGGTGCATAGAGGATTGCATTTTGATGTAATAAAAGTACCTACCTATAAGTTATTGATTTTCAAACTCACCATTTTATAGACCCAATTGATCCCATTTAAACGCCCTGAAAAGCCTGTTGGTCAGTCATCTTGCATCATTATAAAGAAAATTAGGATTTTCTTCATAATGGTTCTTTTGCACGTAATCACTTTCATCTAAGATTTATCAATTGGAGGGACTCATGCTCGAATATCGTACGGTATCATGTACGGCATCGTGCTTAAATTATTATTTTAATGTAAACTATAAAACAAAGGAAAATGAAATCAATATAATGTGTTAAAAATCAGACATGACTACGCTCCGGTAGCTCGCGATGGCGATACAAAAGTATGCAAAGTATTTTGGCCAAGCAAGTTTTCGATTCTGCATCTCTGCAACCTTTAAACTTTGATGTTTTTTTTTTCGACGGAGTCTGGAATTTAAGCGAATTCCATGTCTCTGGAAAGATATCTTAAGTATTTTAATCCATCTCCGACTAATTGCATACAGTATTTAAATAAATAAGAAGGTTTGAAGTGGAAAAGAGGGTATTAGTCATTAGGTATCCTTTTTAATATGCAGTGCTAGCTGCGTTCACAGGAAACCTTGTTTGTTGTCGGAGTAGGGAGATATCTCACTTCATCCGCGGCGTTGGTCGACACGGCACCCGTCTATGTGTACGAGCTCGAGAGTTTTATGGAAGAGTAAACAATTTAAAACACTACACGCCGGGCGTATTGGTCCAGCACTCTCCTCCATTAGCCTTAGCCGACACCTCGCGACGCCGGTCCTTTGACGAAAATGATGTTTGTTCACAAGCGCAGTGACGTAGGTGCGGGCGCGACACTCGTTCACCACTTGGTACAGTTTGCTTTAGCTGTCTTACGGAGGATGGTAATCGGCTTGTCGATCTTGTTTACTTGTGTATGTGTGGGTAAGTATCTACATGTGTTTTTGATAATAACGTCTTCTTGGAGTGATTCTGGACTGTTTCTTTTTTTGTGGTTTTGGATGTTATTGAAAGAATTATTTTAAACCAAATAAAAATAGTAACAGGTTTGCCTGGCGAAATGTGGGTCTGCACCTCTGCCTCACCCTTTGGGGAGTACAGATGTGATGTTATGTTAGGAAAATACTCTCAAATGTTGTTATGGTACTGAAAGTGTCAAATTTTCCCAATCAACCTTGAATCTAATGCTTTAGCAATAAAGTTGAAAATCTATCAAAGAAACTTGACAGATTGTAGTAGCTTGTGCTGGCGACGTACGTCTAGGTACTGCTAAAACTGAAACACTGTTTTAGTAGCATGAAAACAAAGTACAAAAGTAAAGGCAAAAGTCCTATTGATAATACCTATGTCTACCGTATCCATTCACATCTTCGATAGTCTTTAAAACATCTATTGACTCTGCCACCCCAGACTTTTTGTTCCCTGACAGCAACGGAATGTATCTTTAAAGTTTTTCAAAATGCCTTAAATGCTTTTAAAACAGATATTTTTAATGCAAAAGCATGGAGTTTGTTTACTTTTTAAAATTCCTGTCGAACGCAAATCCGTTTGGAGTTGAATGAATGAGTGGTTAAAGTTATGGCCGTTACAATAACATCCCTTCGTTATGGGGTTAGTTTATTGTATGCGAACGTAGCATTGTGTTGGAAATCTCCGCTATCAGCTCTGGCGCCAGAATTAGTGTAGGTGTTAACAGTCATTACACTATTTGTACCTCTTTGTTGTGGTCACTTCCTGCCCTTCCTTATTGACCAGTTTTTACATTTTGCCATCAATAGTTAATTATGACTCAGGCTGGCAATATTATAATCTGGGTTGTGATTTGAATACCTATATATAATATAACTATAGGGACGACTGCGTGACCGATACTTAAGCACATGGATTGTACTCATGATAATAAAAATCTTTTACTATAATAATAATAATATCCTAGGACATTGTTCACACACGGTCATCTGATCCCAAACTAAGCAGAGCTTGTACTATGGAAACCAGATAACTGATATACTACATACACTACTTTTTTTTGTAAATACATAATAAGATAATTACACCCAGACTCAAGACAAACAGACATGTTCATGCACACAAATGTTTGTCCTGGATGGGAATCGAACCCACGACCAGCGGCATGGCAGGTGGTATCTTAACCAACCACGCCATCTGGCCTGTCACTATGGGACCTAACCTGAAATTGCGAAAAAAATCAGCTGTTCCCGACATTTATGTTCGCCTAACTCATCAAAATGAAGGGAACAGCTGATTTTTTTCTCGCGGTTTCAGGTTTGGTCCCACAATTAAAGATATTATTTAAGTTACACCTTATATACGGACAATTTAAGTTCATAATAAGTTTGCCAAACGACCTTGTTTCCCTGACTGTATACTTTGAGATTGCTCATGAAAAATTTTTCAAGATAACTCTTTAAAAGTTTTATTAAATAATAAAGTAAAAACCGTCTTCAAAAACCTAAAAGGAATAAAATAACTTTCATAAAAAAAAAAAAAAACTTAATAGCTTCTAAAGTCGGTGCCATGCTATCTTCAATGCAACTTCGATTGAAGAATTGAAGACACCGATTTCAGAAGCTGTTAAGTTTTTATGAAAGCTATTTTATTCTTTTTAGGATTTTGAAATCAGTTTTTACTTTATTAAAGTACATTTATTTTTACAGTACAGTACAATTATGCATATAACTTCGCACATAAGAACATACTAAAACCTTCCTAAAACTATGTAGATCGTCGTTAGTGAAAGAATCATCAAAACTGGTTCATTAGTTTTTGAGAAAATCGCGGACATACAAACACACATCATACGTATACATACATACGGGTCGAATACAGAACCTCCTTTTAGGAAGTCGGTTAAAAATAATGAATAATTTACGTGCTTTTTCCCACGGGTATCATAAATACCTAGAGTAGTATGTATGAAGTTGCCGCCCGAGCATTAATGAGTTATCAGAATTGAAACAAAAGTACTTAACAAAGCCGAAAAAATGAAACACAAAGGGTGCACAGGTTACACTAGGCCTAGTTAATTGTTGCAGACCACGGAAATTTGACGTCATCGGCTGTCTTCTGAGGTAGGTTAACAAAGAAGTTACTTATCGTTATCGTCACCTATCTTATCAATGGTTCACAGCGCAAATCTTTGTGCATGAGGTGCAAGCACGGTGCGTTCGCACCCTTTTTGTTAAAAGTTTTTTATGGGCCTTTTCTGGGTAAGATCGATAAGGGCGTGTGAAAGTCTGTCTTCATTCCTGTTTGCTCATTTTTGTTAACAATGCTAAACATTAGGTACTTTCTAAATATACTAGGCTGATCCAAAAGTAATGATATAAAAATAAAACTATTCGAATGAATGTACTTCCCGGGAATTGTGGTCTATTTATATGATTTTTTTTTATGCTGACTGAGTGGGTAGATAATAAAAAAAAAGTTAAAAAATATATCAACCGATACTCATTACTTTTGGATCAGCTCTTGTAGTTGGGAAATATATCTCTGTATCTCGTAGGCGTAAACGTAAAAGAATAAAAATAAATGAATAAAGAACCCACTTATCAAAGAATGCTTCAGTTATCAAGGATTAGTTGTCACGCTTAATGCTCAGTAAAAATATTTTGTTGTGTAAGCGATAAAGCAAAACACGCGGGATGTCAACGAAACGAATCTTGTGCTTTACGTATGACTTACGGGCTGATTATGCAGATTATGCATTTTATCACGAAAATGTAGTGCTGTTGCTTACGAATTGCCCCAAATAGAACCATTCGTCTTTTCATTTACATAAACAAAAACTTCCTTTTCTGCACTTCTTCATTTTAGCTTTGTGGTGAGGACCGGGTTTGGGGGGGGGGGGGGGGTATATTTTCGCTGAAATTAATGGATACCTTTGATATATATAGAGACAAATAGGTACTCATTTTGTAACGTTGTGTTGCTTTTTGCTTTATCTATTATGTATTAATGGATATTTTGTTTTCTTTACGATAGGTATGGGGATTTAACTTGACGTTTATACTTGGTTCACGACGAAGCATCAAAAAATTCGTCCGCATCGCTGTCAATGGAAAAAAGGCTGACAGCATTGCCACGTTGGATGGCAATGCTGATTCTTCTTAGAGCAAAAAATAGGCCAGCCCTCTGGTTCTGTAAAGAGTCGACCAACCGCTTGGCGATGTCCCGAAATACTTGATGACCACTCGGACTCCACGGCCCTAGTGTTAGGCCTTTGTCAAACTGGTTATAGTCACAAGTTAAATAGACTGCGATTCAAAGGTGTCGTTTTGTATAACAAGTGCTTATAAAACGCGAAAGTTACAAATTTGGCCCGAACGAAGATAAACTTTGATTCGTCACGGTTTAGTGATTTTCCTGAAAAAGTCACTGCGATGGTGGAATGAGAAAAGTATGATAAAAAGAGAAGTAGGTATTATGATAAGACAACATATCAGTTATTTAGTTAATTCATATCAAAACTCTTTACTGCTATTATTTATTGGACGTATCAGTTCTATTACACCTCTCAGCTCTGACTCAACGTTGACAAACAATTAATCTTTGATCAATGGGGTTGAGCTAATATGAGGTTATGATACTGATATCCGAGCCATTGAGTTAACTAGATTGCTATAAAGAGATGTGCGTAATCCTTTGTTAGTATCGTCTTACTGATTATGTTTCAGTTAAAATTAGATCGGGTACCTACCTAATGTATGTTTAAGTTTAGATATTTGATACTTGAAATATTGTGATTAGAGGCTTTAGTTTTTTTTTTTTTGAATTATTTGTTATTTACGTACTTTCGTTCCTCCAGCCAGGGTCGCGGTTTGTTTAAAAGAGTTACCGTGTCCCTGGCACAGGCAACTGAAGGAACACGGGTGGGTTTTAGTCAGTAAAAGTCTGACACGCTGAGCAGAGCGGGGACAGTTATTTGATGATTTCTCACCAAAAAAAAAGTACTTTCGATCCTGTACTACTCGCAGTGTCGAAGCTTCGACCAGAGATTTCAACAATCTTCCAACAGTTGTAGGTACAGCACATTATGCAAGGTAACATCCTCAACCATACAAATGTTACCTATTTTGTTTTGTCTGACATTTTCGAATATTCTTCATGGGATTTCCTGTAAAAGTAGGTCACAAATAGGTCATCAAATAGGTCGTCAAATCATAGCCATAATTAAACTCATGTTTTGTGACATATTTTGTTACCCACAATATCCATCAATATGGCATTTCTAAACACTCTTACTCATTTATAAATCACAAATCACTGAGTAATCGTTACTAAATGGAAAATCCATGTCTGTCTATTATCGCCTTCTTATTCATATATTTACGAATTATGGTAAGGAGGATAAATAGAGCAACTTATAGAACACACAAATGTCATCGTAGGTGCCTTATATGATGATGAATGAATATACGTATATGAAGCCTCGTGATCCGCGGTTTCTTCCATGATTCCAATAAGATCTTCGTGTCTTATGACTTTGGTTCCGATGCGGAGACAAAGGGTCATTAGCTGCTCAATAAGTGGTTTGTGAGACCGCATAATACAAATACAAATCAACAGGGTCTTTTCTAGATCACACTGTGATCTGAGAACACAATCTACGTTTGAGTAGGCTAAGCTTACAATGCTTATTCAAAGTGACAGATATTTCAACATTCGCTCTAATTTAATATTTTGAATCGAAATTGCGAGAATGTTTTGACTAGTACCTACTCTAAACGTCGAGATCGTGTTTATTTTTTTTTTTCAAGAAAGTGAACCAAATTCCATTTTTGGTTCATACACTGATTTTTTTTTTGGGCAAGGGTTCAGAACAGCGAACCCCTGATTATGTCTTTTAGTCCTGAAGTTATGAAATCCTGCTTAGTATCTAGCTGTGCCAGTTCACCTGAAAATTAAGTAAGATAAGTTGACACAAACAGAAAGTGATGGGGTGAGAATTTTTTAATACGATGATTTTTTTTTAATGTCACACATTAAAAAAAAGTCATCGTATTAAAAAAAAAATCGCAACTGGTTGATCGTCAAGTTATCGCTAGCCTGTTGGGCCTACGGGTACCTGTATGAGTCTCCACGCAGTTTGTCATTGCATTCCATTACCAATTGTTGATATTTTCATAACTTTTCAGCTGAAGCGTAAAATATTACTGCAAATATTTGGTGCATTCTGGTCTTAATTTTGTGCATACCTTCAGTTTTTAATTAATTGTTTCTTACAACTCCTCCAAGAGTAATAATTAACGGGTAGTTGCAAATTTTTTATGACATCATAGTTTTTATGCAAGTGGCATAGTGAAATAATAGGTAAGTGACGATCTGTTTTCCCGACGCGGACGAAGCGAAAGCGAGATGTGAATGCAACGCGCTGCGGGTAGCGGCGTAGCGGTGCGCGGCGTTCGGTGGTGGTGGCGGCTGGGCGGTGAGCAAGGGATGCAGGCCGGGCTCGGTGGTGCACGGCGATCGGACCGGGCTGCGGCAGCCGGCTCTCAGTGTCGCTCAGATCGCGGCGCGCGTTGGTCGTGCGTCGAGCGCGTGTGGAGTGATGTCTGCGAGATGAGGCTGTCGCTGGTGCTACTGTGGCTGGGCGCGGCGGCGGCATGTGGCCCGAGCCGCGGCTACACCCGCCGTCAGGGCGCACGCCGCATCACACCCCTGGTCTTCGGCCAGCATGACCCTAACATTAGTGAGAACAAGAACACAGCCAGTGGACCTCCTGAGGGTCGCATCACCAGAGACGACGATAGGTTCAAAGACTTAGTGCCGAATTATAATCCTGACATCGACTTTAGGGATGATGAGGGTACCGGTGCCGATCGCCTCATGACACAGGTGAGTTTCCACAATTTCCTATGAATTTTCCTCTTGTTCTGAATTAACACTAAGCTTCTGAGCCGACGGACAAGTGCAGCGATTTAGGAACTTCAGTTTCGAATGTTTAATGGGCAGTGCGCTACGCAGTGCAATAGTATGCTGCCCCGTTATAATCGTTGGAAGTTGTCTTGCAAAACAATGGATTTCATGAAGTGTCCGCTGTTTTGTAAACAGCTCCTTAGTGCGCGGGCAGGGACAATCGGCGATGTAAACATTACGCGCGTGGAACAATGGGAACAAATTGCGGGCGTTACGGTAGCTTCGTAGCGAGTGTTCCGATTGTAGCACTGCAATTACGCAGGCTTTGTCAACAAATATTTTGACTCTGTGACTAATGGATGAATGATGAATTCTTTACAATTTTGATGCCAGTTTCGGTGAATATATGGCCGTCATAAAATTTGGTGTCGAAGGCATTCAGTATCGTGCGTTGTCATTCAAGATGCTTTGTACAAATATAAAGACAATTTACACGAAACTTATTGTTGAGGGTTGGTTGAGGCTACATTGTACAGTATTTTAGTTCGCTTCAGCATTGCGCATTAGAACAAAGGTACGTCGTTTTTTATTTTACACGCAAAAATAATTAATTAAACATATCCTGGAATGCTTTGAAACTATCTTCTTCTGTGGAGGATTCAATCTTGTTTAAGATTTCTGGAGAACAAGTGATACGGCTTCTGTAACTATGTGTTTATTGTACGGATTCTACTTTTATACCGCACAAAAATATTTATGTATCAAACTATTTAGCTACGTTAGGAGTTCAAACTGTTTACAATTGAATGTTTATAGAACGCGCAACGCCTCGATATAATTATTCGATAATAGTATTTTTGATGACGCATTCAATTATCAATTTTGAAACTGTAGATACATTTTGTACATGGCCTTCTGAAAGGATAATTAAAATATCATCATCTGCTAAGCCTTTTTCCTAGTACATTGGGGTCGGCTTCCAGTCTAACCGGATGCAGCTGAATGCTAGTATTTTACATGGAGCGACTGCCTATCTGACCTCCACAACCCAGTAACTGGGTAATATGATAGATACCCTTGCTTAGTAACACTGGCTGGTAACTTTCGGGCTTCTGACGACCCGTGACGACTGTTAAAGTTACACGAATGACGGCCGGGACTAACTGTTTAACGTGTTTTCCGAGGCACGGAGGGTTTTCGGTATGTAAAGATGGTCACCCATCCACCGAACGACTGAGGCCAGCGTAGCTTAACCTGATTGATAGACCCTTCGGCTGTTATTACTTAGCCACGAGGATAACTAAAATACGTTTTGATAAATTACACTCAGAACAAACCTTACTATAAAAAAGTATATGTAAAACAAATTAGGAAGAAAGCTCTCTAAAAATGATGGATAAATAAATACCTACGTCGCAAAAAAAAATATTGTCAGGCACCATTTTGTACAAACTTAACAAATGAATTAATTGTTTCTTGATGATGATGTAAATAATTACATATTCAGTCGTTCCGTGCTATGTGATGTGTTAGTGACCCATGAGGCGTGTCTATTCCGCCGGAGCCCACGTGTAGCTATAAAAATCGGCTTAAAAGATTGCAGTACTATATACCTACTATATAATAGTATAGGATAGGCTTGAATGTTTGTCGCCTACGATCAACATACTAACCTATTTTCTTCAGTTGACTCACAACGGAGATAAGCGAGTGCCATTTCCGCGGTTTTCCTTTCCTTCTCATTCATATCATACATACATTCTTGAAGATTTTTTAAAAGAGTATAACTGTGGAGTTTCTTGCAAATTCCTCTACATACGAAACTACCTTTTGGAAGGGGCGATTAAAATCAATTATATTTTTTTTTTTGTAAATTTTGACGTTCAAAAGTGGCTTTTATGTGCCTATTTGAAATAAATGAAGTAACTTTGACTTTGACTTTGGTGCTCACATTTGACAGGTTTTCTTGCAGTTGCAAGTAAAATTTTTAAAGTCAACTAGTCGCAGTGTTCTATTAAGTAACAGAACTCTGTTACTTTTTCTAACAGTACACTGTAACGCTGTACAGGGTCAAGTTTACAGTTGTTAACCCAAGTTTCAGTTGTTTCCCGATTACACCCGGCCGGGTGAGACAAACTATCGATAAATGCGGAACTATGTTGGCACTTAATCTTGAAACCACGCTTGGCATTGCTGGGTTAGTAGTTGAGTAGTTGACAAATTGCACTATGTTGTACCTAGTGGCAGGTTGCCAACTACTTTTGGTTCAACTTGCATGGCGTAATAAGCAGTGAATTAACGACTTTTACGCTTCCTCTTAATGTCTGATTTTCTGTTTTCATCCTCTGTCGTTTTTTTTTCATAATTTGTTATGAAATAGACGTAGGTGCGTCGATTCGTGCTAAATACTTATAAAAGGAGAGGTGCCTACGGCGTATAATATTTACGGACTCGTTATAACAGTTTACATGAGTAATTGACAATCGCGGTTAGCAAATAAGACATCGTGCGTATCGTCAAAGAAACCGCGCGGATTTCTGCTAGCGAAGCAACGCTGTGCTGGTTAACGTACCTATGTACCGAGGTCTGCGTGGGCCTATATGAGTGTATACATAAATATAATAGATAAAGTACTAATCTGTCCGTCTCGAAGCAATCTCGTGAAGCACTAAATCGATGGAACCAGTGAATGACTCCCCGTTACCTTTACAGTAAAGTACCTAAGTTGTTGGTTCACCCGAATGCGTTTGTCTTAAATTTCCCACGGTAAGCATTGAGTTGGATAATTTGTGCTTATATTTTTTTTTTTTGAAGGAGGTTAAATGTATTGGACATCGCTATCGAAAATCTTAACGTTAGGAATCACATTAGGGCCCAACTTAGTAGAAATAGAAATAAGTTTAGTTTGTACGGGGTGGCTACGTAGTACGGGAACATCCATTGCTGAGCATGAACATATTGAAGCCCTCATATAACTTATGATAAGATAAGATGAAAAATTTTCCATTTTTTTTTTTTTGTGATTAAAAGATAATTCTTGTAAAGCTGAGTTTAAAATAGAATAGTTAAGCTGACGAAATGCATATAACAATGTTAGTCTTATGATTCGTTCAGATGCACTGAACGGAAGCTGTGTCCTGAAAATATGTAGTTCATGAATGAATTTGTTACAATTTTAGGAATAAGTTGCTCAATTAATTGGAATTTGCTCCTTACTTACACTTGGGAGCTTGCAATTTATGTAGGTGCTATCGAAACTTCTGACCAATTTGAAAACAAAATCCCGTGCACACGATGACGACATCTTACTATAGCGGTCTTACTATAGCGGCCTATACTATAGCGGCAAGTCTTACTATAGCGGCCGAGCGCTGCAAGAAATAATAGTCCCTAGGGTCTCGAATAGTATTTAGGGAACGTACCTACATAAATATTTTACGCTAGCTGTTGCCCGCGGCTATGTCGGAAAACTATGAGTATAAATTTTCCTCTTGAATCACTAAATCCGTTCAGTAGTTTTTGAGATCATCGCGAACATATAGACAGGCAGACAGACAGACGCGGCGGGGGATTTTGTCTTACAATATGTAGATATGAATATGAAATAAATATGAATATGTATAGTGATAAAAATAATTGTTTCACACTAGCCAAATATTGTTAAGAATTATTAACTAAATTACAAAGGCTTAAAAACTTAATTTTTTTTTTTTAATAAGCAAAGAGGGTACTTAATTAAAAACATAAGCAAATGTTAAAAATCACGATTTTTTGCTAAATCGTGAAAAGAACTCACTATTTAATTAGCGCTAACAATGTACTAAATACTAGTTGGCATAACATCACGCCTTGTTTCCCCGTGTGTTAGGCAGAGGTGTACCTATAGTACCTACACCCACATTTCGTCAGTTATGTTTAAGTGCCATGTAATAGAGGGCGAGCCTATTGCCATCAACCGGATACACATCCACACTTCGGGCTGCTACTGAGAAATTCCAGATAGAAAAATCCAATAACACTATGCCAGACCCGGGAATCAAACCTAGGATCTCATGCTCAGCAGTAGCGCTTGCTACCACTAGACCAACGAAGATAGATATATGTAGATATATAGGGTGACCGATACTTAAACACTTGATTGTACTCATGATAACAAACAACTTTTACTATGGGACCAAACCTGAAATCGCGAGAAAAAAATCAGCTGCTGCTTACATTTTGAGGAGTTATGCGAACATAAAATTAGGGAACAGCAGATTTTTTTTCGCGATATCGGGTATGGTCCCATACTTTAATACCAGTACTTTACATGTAGCGACTGCCTATCTGACCTCCACAACCCAGTAACTGGGTACAATGACCCTTGGTAAGACTGATTGTCAGACTTTCGGACTTTAATTGTGCTTTCCGAGGCACGGAAGAGTCTTGGTATGTAAAAATGGTCACTCATCCACGGACCAACCGCGGCAAGCGTAGCTTAACCTGATCGATCGACCCGTGCGGCTGTTATTACTTAGCCACAGGCCCAATAACTTGCTATAAAACATATTTACACCTTTTGTTTGTCTATCCATAAAGATGTCAGCAAGTTTATTCTGTATTTATTAGGAAAATCGGTCAGAGGCTGGAAAACTAATATTTCAGCCTTCAGCAAAGCCGATGGACAAGTATGTGTTTGGCCTCGCTCTAATGGCTTGTCAAACATGTGCGCGAGTTGACAAACAAATTCACCATCCGAGCTGTGCGGTATACAGTTACGGGCACTGGGTCAGATGTGACATTCAATACTAAAAGGTCACTACATAATTGATGCTTTCATACTTCATGTAAACAGTTCTCAAGTAAGTACCGAGATGTAGATAAGATATAATATAGTAACGTCAACTAAACCGTGTACAGAAATATTGTTGGTTGCGGTAAAATATTACATTTGCATTTTATATGTTTGCAAATGTTATGTTGCTGCTAGTAAATAGTGGAAGTAATATTAGTACACACAGATAACAAACATTTTTTTTGCAAACCCATAAAATGACACACCGAAATTTGCTACGCGTCGTAGACGCATCTACGACGCGTAGCAAATTTCGAATGGGGGTATAATCGAAAAAAGCTCTTAGTATACAGTTTGTAAGTTAAAATTATGCTACTTCTACATTTAATAAATAATTTTTTTTTTAAAGGATAGCCTTTCCCACTTCACTATATTTTGCTACGAGAAGGGAGATGAAGGGATATTAATATCAACATGGTATTATTATACTTTGTGTAAAATCTGTAAAATAAGGGTGTAATAAGTGTAAAGTCATAATACATTAAATAATGACCATGTTATTTAACAAAGTGCGATAGCACCTGTCAGTGTAATCCGTTGAATTCCGACTGTACTCGTAAGTAGGTACCTACAAAAAAATAGCGCCGGTATTATACGTGGATACTGATAAAACAAGGTATCATTTGCAATTGTCAATTTATACGTGATTGATACACATTTAAGCGCGAATTGATCGTCTACCAAGTGCAATTAAAGCGATCGACAATATGACTACCTACAATAGAAATTGATAGCAATTGATCAATTGCGTTTGATCGTTTTGGGGACCCCTAATGAACCTACAAAGGTAGAAGGAACTAGTATACCTACAAGGAAATTGAATCGCATAACGTATAATCATTTCTAAAATTATGAAATTCCTTATATGCATTTGACATAGAATATAGTATTGGGGTCAGAAAGTGACACGTGTAATTATACGTCTGACTCAACCCTGTCACCAACCAGAATAGCTACCAATTCTGTTTGCGTGACGTGGAAAACTCAAAATTTAGTACGACTTATTTAACGGATGTGCTATTTCTAAGCTTAACAGTTTGATGCAAAGTCAATCCCCTGTAATTAGGACGTCCTCGACATGATTTAGCATTCTAGACAAGGTGTTTACAATCAGTGCCCAAACACAAACTCAATACGGTATAACGTCATCACACATAATTCAGACTAAGTCAGCCCAAATCCTGAAATAGTGTTGAATTGTTCAAGGATACTAGGTACTGTTTGAGCGAGTATTTGTAAATAATCAGTCAAGACCGCGAGTTGATTGCACAGCAAATATTTTAATGGGCGTAGGTATCTTTAGGCAGAATCCAGTTATATGCAGATAATAATCGGTTGAAGGAATGTACGGACGATCAGGCGAGTGTGTGCGTGGAAGAAAGGCCGGCGCGAATCCAGCGTCGGTCATGTTATGTGCTCGCCGCGGGCAGCACATAGTCGGAGCCGAGCTGAGCAGCCTTGCATTCGTAAAAATCTCCAAACCGGTTCGATGCGCCTCCATTACTTTCTTTCTGCCTCCACCGAGCCTCCCATTTAACTCGGGCCCACTTTTTATCAGGAATCGGTATCTCCGTCTAATAGTATTATTTATTTCTCATAAATAAGAGGGAATATAAGTAAAGTTAATGCGCACGGGAAGCGGTACATTACATGCCAGATGCTTCACAGATAAATGCGTTATGCTCTTTCCGTCGGTTGTTGTGTTGCGTAACGTGCGCGGTGACAGCTCGGGATTTATGCTACAGCTTCCAGCAGCTTGTAATCTTTATTTACAAACAATTGCCCAGATTTACATCATCACCGGAGTGAAATACTAAATGGTATACAAGCGCACACTTTATGAATTTTGCGCAAGTATACAAGTCATACAAGTAAATATTGCAATACCTAATACACACATATTATATAGTGATGCTAAGCCTCGGTGAGTGATTGCATAGTGGTCAACTATTCCATAATATATTTTAGACTTTAACCTGTAATGATATTCTACCACGTGAAAAGGAATATGAGTCGCTATTCCAGAATGAAAATGGTTTAGCAATTGGCTGGTTGGCTAGCCAGCAAACCGCAGAATAGGCGCAGAACCACACCGCTTGCTCTCCTCCGATTCCAATCGGAATTACTTACCATTTTATGTAAGTTTTTATTTAATATTTTATATTCCTGGACGCGAATAAGCCGAAGGAGTAAGGAGGGGTGCGGCGGAGGCGCGGGGGTTGAGGGACATAAATATCTCGGTGATTTATGGGCAAGGCGGTCGCGGGATAGGTCAGCATTATTCAATTTCGTATTTGAGGCTCGAGTTACAATGAGCTTTTACTGCGCTGCGCGCGCGCAGATAGCGTAGCAATCCCACCCGCCACACTCGCTTTTGTTATCTACTTTTTAAACCCTATTGTAATGTGGAGATTAGCCTCGTGTTTGACATTCTCTTAAATAACGAAAACATTAATTAACACGGCATTTCTATATTTATAGAACTGTTAGGAATTAACCTTAATTCTAAAAGCATGTTCTCAAGCCGAGCAGTAATTAAGTAGGTATGTAAATAGTTGGGTAAATCAAATAAACGTTTTATATGATGGCACCGTTTTAAACTTACTTAATTATCGATTGTTAATATTGATTTAATTTCATTGCCTGATACGCTAAAGTGGTTTAATTTGTTAGCGGCAAAGACACCGCCGTCCAAATTAGATACTTTTCGGCTTATTAGCGCAGGATAAAAAACGGAACGAGGCCCGATCGCTTTGTGAATAATTGACCATAATCAAATTAATCCTAAAATTCTACGGTGGGTTTACAACGTTGTAAAATGTTATAAAGATTTCCTAACAGCCGTATTGTAACGCGTTTTTATCAACGGCGCTCGCACTATCTTCAACTCGAATGTATAAGCAGGTACCTACGAGTTTACATAACTGAAAATGAAAAGGTATGAAAAGATATTTTGCGATTGGATTATTCTGGTGTTTCCACACTGAGTGATTTTCGGATAGTAAACACATCATATTCGGATTGGTTCTTGTTTGAAATCACATCTGGCAGGTTAATAAAATTAATAAAATAAACATTTCTGATATTAGCAAAGTTTTTCAGACAGTCTCAACGCGTCGATGTGAAATTCGGATATACGCTTACCGCGAAATTGCTTTTTTATGAGCCATGTTACACTGAGTGATATGCGTGTATAATAAATAAAAAGAGGATGCACAATTTGTTAATTTTCAAAAATCCTTCCTTAAAATTCTAAATAGAAAATAAATGACTGGATGATGACGCATGGTAAGTAAGTAGGTGAACATCTGACGGAATTAAACAACTGGTTTTCAACGAACATACTCACAATACTGTTATAAATCCAAAAACATGCGAAATAATTCACTACCAATATAAATTTATTTGCTAGGTATTGTTTGCATAATCTGCGTCTGATCACCAGCACGAAGCTCCGTTGCAGTCACGTAAAATTCCTTTTATAACGAATCATCGACTGTTTCTGATAATAATTAATTTCTTCACCGCCTGTTTGAAATCGGATAGACTCAATTAATTGTTAACGCAGAGTATCCTCAGCCTGTCCTTATTTACTGAGTATAATCTTTGTGGTACCTATGTTGTAACACCACGTGGATGCGGCGTTATTTTTAGCTTCTATTGTTTACGACGCCGTGTTTGATTTAAAATGATCTTGAAAAGTACTCAGGCTTTATAAAAATGTTTCGTCTAAGTAAGTGTACTGTGTCCTTCCGACGTACTTCATAAAGTGAATTATAATTGTTCATATGGAAGCCCTCTAACGTCCGCAAGTTGTCGGCGGACACTTGTTCAAACACACGCCAAACTGTTCAAGTGATAGGTCTTTGAACCTCGCCCGTGTTTGCGGTTTGTTTTATATAGTTGCTTCTTAAGGTGGCGATAAATTAACGATTTGCATTTCTCTCACATACGTAAACAGTCGTGATGTATGTAAACACAAGTGTGCTAATACCTTAACATAAATCAGACATTTAGTGAGCAATGCACAATGTAGGTGTAGTTAGTTGTGGCTTGTTCTGTCTGAACACTGTTTAAACAAACCTTGGTGAAATGCAGTCGTGTCCTCGGAAAAACTTATAATGGCTGTGCATGACTTATTGTAGATTCAGTCATAATCTTGTAAGTAGGAACTTACTTTACAGATTACCCAACAAGGAAAACGCATAAAAATGACAATAGGTAATGCTTTGTGTCAGGTTTGTGTCCTATCATTTGTTACAATACCATATTATGTAAGTGCAACTTGCGTGTACTGAACTGTTGAATGTGGTAATAGAAACATTTAGTAGTTTGTGCAGTAATACAAATTATTTATTGCTAAGGAGATGGAGAATCTCGCTGAGTGTTAATTTATTCCGTTAACTAGCCGCCTGCGAGTCTCGTTGGATGAACATAAACGTACAGGATAACTATTGGAACGACTAATTACATAATCTTTGAGCTCAATACAAAATAGAAATAAAAACCATGAATACAAAGCACAATTTTCATTTGATTCGTGATTTTCTCAGGAAATCGTACTTAAACTCGAATTTTGCTTTTCCATATCTAACTTTAGCTTTGATTTCTTTTTGTTTCTCGACCTTATTAAAAAGGAAAACGATATTCAATTAACCAAATTATGCCAAAGCAACAAAACTTAGCTCAAATAAAAAATCAATCCAATAGTATTGGGTCCATAGATTTGTAGAATGCTTTATTGACCATCCTTTTATATTATTTTTTCATAATATATCATCTCAACTAAAAGAAAAGAAAACCGAGTGGGTCGTCGCAAAAAGCGGTCCCCAGTGTTTGCGTGAGTGTCGTGTGTCTCCGAGGTTCGTTTGTTTTAATTACTGCTGCAAATATTTGTCAGCTAGCTGTTTGTGGTTATCTTAGCGTTATCTGTCAAACCGCAGTCAATGCTAAGACGCGGCACGGGCTATGCCATTACAAGCATTTAATACTTACGACGACCTGTTTTATGATTGTTCCGCTTTCCTCCAAGGTAATAAGGCTACGCACTGCTCCAACTTACATAAATGATAAATGATTTTATTTCTGTAACTAGGTTTGTACAAAAACTTTTACAAGACAATCATGTTTTTTTTTTAAAACTAGATGAGGTCGGCGTTTCCTACTCTGAGAAGAAAGGCTGAAACAAACTCAGGGGTCACAGTCTCTTAAAAAGTCCAGACATAATCTTGGTCACTTCATGTATAATAATAGAGTACAGTAATTTATCTAAAAGCATGTAGAATATTCGTTTGCAATATGTACATAGATTATGTGTGGTTGCGATATTGAATCAAACATATTTTATTTCGGAATTTGTGTCGGCTACAGATTAAGGAAATATGAATAATGTTATTTCACTTTTGACCTCTTTTGGAGCTGATTTTAATATGATATTTTATTATTTTTATTCACTAAAGTATTAGTTATGGATGAATGAATCAAATGTAGAAATGTGCCAAGCTTTTCCAGGCAACAGAGTTTCCTCGATTCTATTAAGCCCATCACACACCTAGCTATAATATACAGGGTGTAAGTGTAAACAGTGTCAACCTTTTAAGGGGTCATTGTACTCATAATTATTAACAACTTTTACTATGGGAAAGATTTAAATTGCTGATTTTAAATTTAAATTTAAAAGCAGCTGTTCCCTACACTTTGACTTCAGGTTACGACTACGGCTACGATTTCAGGTTTGGTCCCATAGTAAAAGTTGTTCATAATGATGAGTACAATGATCCCTTAAAAGGTTGCCACTGTTTACACTTACATCTTGTATATTAATATAAATATATATTTCTATACTAATTTTCTAGCGAACGCACACGCAGCTATGATATATATTTCTCTGACGTCACAATTACAAACCTATACTGTACTGTAATTTATAGTATTGTATATTAATATATGGTATCTTACGTACAATAAAATGAAGGCAAGATATATATTATAGCATCTTCTCCGTGTGTGGTAGCTTGCTATAATATATATTATAGTACGGTATATTTATGTACATCATAGCTGGGACGGTATGTGACAGGCTTTAGTTGCAAGTTAACATTTGAGTAAAGTACCTAATTATTGTAAAACTAAAATCATTGTTTCTCCATTGAACTGTTAAGTTAGCTTTCAACCAACCAGTCAACCAGTCAGTGATAGGTACAGACCTGTGTTTTTAAGATCTGTGGTACAGACATATCATACTGCAGCCCGTGCTGCGTCTTCCGTACCGCGCGTGTTGACCGCACTATAAGCTCTTGCAAGCCAACCCGGATTGCGATCTGTTTACTAATAAATTCGTCAATTTAATGGTTATGTGTCTACATTTTTGCGAGAATAGTAGTATTTAATTGTTTTTATTAGTTTATGTTTTATGTTGGTACTTATTACATATACTTTGATTTATGTAAATGTTTTTTGAAGCCATATAAGTCAAATAAATAAATAAATAAATAACTGCAATGAACGGGCTGAAACCTTAAACAAAATTAAAGTACCTACAGCCTAGTTTCCAGGGTTCCTAGTTCCGTAGCCAACAAGGAACCCTTATATTTTCACCATGTCCGTCTGTCTGTCAGTCTGTTTGTCCGCGGCTTAGACTATGATTGACTGTTGATTATTATGTAAAAAGGCACACTCCAGTATATGCATGCTTCTTGGATTTGTCCAAAGCTTTTGATCTGGTGTCATATAATAAGCTTTGGACAAAATTAAGAACTGCTGGTGTCCCAGCCGATCTTGTCAATATCCTTGCTTACTGGTACAGTAAACAGCTTAATATAGTTAGGTGGGGAAATGTATACTCAGATGACTATTCTTTAGAGTGTGGGGTCAGGCAGGGCGGGTTGACATCGCCAAGGCTCTTTAATATATATGTTAACCATCTGATTGAGGAGCTCAGCAGCATGCATGTTGGATGCCATATTGATGACATATGTGTCAATAATCTGAGTTATGCAGATGATATGGTGCTGCTGAGCCCTTCAATTGGGGGTCTTAGACAGCTGTTAAAGGTGTGTGAGGTTTATGCTGTGGAGCATGGCCTGAGGTATAACGAAAGTAAGAGTGAGTTTATGTTTTTCAAGTGTAAAAATAAAAACCATATACCTATATTTATACCACCTATACTACTTAATGGTGTACCTCTAACTCGTGTTCCACAGTTTAAATATCTGGGACATATTGTCAATGAAAATTTGAGTGACGAATTAGACATTGAGAGGGAGCGCAGGGCATTGTCGGTTCGCGGTAACATGTTGGCACACAGGTTCGCTCGATGTACGGCTCCTGTTAAAATAACAATGTTCAAGGCATTCTGCCAGACGTTTTACACGAGCGGCCTGTGGGCTAACTTTACTCAAAAAGCCTACAATGCCTTGCGCGTCCAGTATAACAATGTGTTTAGGGCACTGTTTCGGCTCCCTCGATATTGCAGTGCATCCGGCATGTTTACTGATGCCAGCGTTGATGACTTCTACGCAATTATGCGTAAGAAAGTAGCGTCGGTGGTGCGACGAGTACGGGGGAGCCCTAATAGCGTCCTGAAGATGATTGGCGAGAGAACCGATACTGTTCTGCTCAGTAGGTTCACTGCACTCCATGTGTTGCGAGACCAGTGAGCCTGCTGTTCAGAGTAGACGGTGACACTTTGTATTTTAATTACTAACATTAGTTTACTTTTAATACTAACAACCCTGTCGTGCTTATGGACTCTTTTGTCTGAAATAAATGTTTTTTTTTTTTATTTTTTTTTTTATGAGCCTCTTAGTACTAGAAAGCTGTAATTTGGCACGGCTATACATACGTATACATATTAATCACGCTGAAAAAGTGGTAAAATAAAATCTTGAAAAATGTTTTTTTTTAGTGTGCTTTCCATACACGTAAAGAGGGGATGCCTTTTTTCTGGTCTAGCTCGCGGTGTGGGGTGATGTTGGATAGGCCATTCAAAATATTGCGGGTGTGTGCAAACCATTTTTCAATTCAGGGATCCGTTTGCGAAATGCGTTTGCTTGAAATTGCTAAAATCACGGTAGTTATGTAAGTACTACATAATGTAGATACAAGGAAAATTATCACAGCTAAGTAGGCTTTACAAGCTAACGATAGAGATGCAACGAATATTCGGCAACTATTCGGTATTCAGCCTATTTGGCTAAATAAATAAATAAATAAAATAAATAAATTTGTTTATTTATTCTTCGTACACAATACCTGCTTTTGAGAATAGTCTCTCACTGTATACACTACTGCAAGGTGACGAAAGGTATTTTTAACAAACTTTATAGGTAGTTAATCTTTAGGTACTGTTTTTAGGTGGTTGACCACCAGTTATAAGGATCTGCCATTAGGAGATTATTTCCAAATAGGAGAGATTTTATTCGTAACTGAAGCTATATCAGACATATGACTTAATTTTTATCTGCGATAACATAAAACATAGCACGTTGTGACACGACTTGCTAGCTAATGAGCGAAATACAGTGTTGCCGCTACTGAGTTCCCAAAAATTTAAATAGCGCTGAAAAGGTACATTTTGGATTAAAAAGGTACATAAGCAACGCTTTCACCTAAATCACTCACTACTGCTTCTCTCGCTCTCTCGCAATGCTTGCTAGGCTGGGAGAGACGGCCTGCTCGCCAGCAGAAGTTCTATTTTTTGGATTCTAAGCGTGAGAAAACTTACCTATATTATATAATAAAGAATAATGGCACCGGTCAGCCACCCACCAACACAGGATTCGATTAGTGGAAATGGGCTTATTCTATTTATTGATTGTACACTATGTATACAAGAAAGATAAACACTTTCCCTTATCGCATATATCAATACCTTACGCGTTTAAAAATACAAAACAAAATGTAAAACTAATATATAATATAATAATAAAAAATAATATAATATAATATATAAATACTAATATCAAAACTATCCTCTTTGCATATAAGCGCGCCCTTTGTTTGCGTGGAGAAATGCTCATGCATAGTGCACTACCACAGGGAGATAGTGCAGTTCTGTGGGACTCCAACCCACTAAAACTCCACGGTGTCCTCCTCTGCCGCTCGTAGCGGTACCACGGGCACGCGTCAGCACTCACTGCGAACCCGCCGCGGCTGTCCGTCACCGGACCCTCCTCTGCGGAGTACCCCCATCACAGGCGCACCAGAACACATTGCACGCCGTGACCACCCCAGGGATCAAACCAGCATATGGGCGCTATACGACCCCGTGTCTAGGCACCCCAGGTGCCTAGATCTGACAAGTCGCAGGGGGACCTGCGACTTGTCAGATCAGTGGCCCGGCCACCTACCACTTTTCGGCCGCAGAGGATAGGGAGAACGGCCAACAAAATATTAACACTCCTCCTCCTTTGCGGCCCCACCACGTCCACCATCAGACGGCGGCGACCCCGTCAAGGCCGCGGAAGGTAGGGAGAGTGGCACACCACAATACCGGCACTCCTCTCCCGCCGCGGCCTCTAAACCTCAGCCGCGATACCTCCCATACGACATCGCGGCCCGCGTCAGATGCAATGTCGCCTAAGCAGCACCGCAACCTACTTGTTGGCCGCTACGTCGTCGGATTCCTGGGAAAAGCTCTGACGAGTGGCCCCTCCTCGGGTTGTTCTTCACTTCACCGTAGGTGACCAAGCCACGGCTACTGAACCCCCGCGCCTCGACAATGCGGGAACCCACCAGGGGTGGCACAGAAGCGCGCCCTGTGAGTAGAGTAGTGTTCTGTCTGTCTGTGGTGAGCGCGCCCTAAGAGCGCACCGCTCGCTCGGGCCGGTTGGATACACGATACAATGTCCATTGCCTACTCTCGGCGGAAGCGAAACAGAGCTACTTCCTATTCCTACATTACGTAGGTCTGCGACTTCACAGGCCACCGGTATATACTTAGGACCGAAAACGCTTACTCGTTTTCTCCTTTTGGCGGTGGTTTCAAAAAGGTACGTAAAATAGTCTTTACACCACGACTTTACACATGATTTTGGATGTTATGTTGAAAAGGTACGAAAATAGACCCCATTACACATGGGAGGCTTAAAAGGTACCTACGTCAAATGTGTAAAATGTACGCTAACGGCAACACTGGCCAAATACTCCCGCCCCGTCACCTCCGCACGCACGCACCGCACCGAAACGTGTCGTAACCTGTTCGCGTGAAATGCACTGGATCTCCGAATATTCGGCGGCCGAATATTCGGTATTCGGTTGAGAGCGCCGCGCGCTGTCGAATACTCGGTTTGCGGTCAAATCATTATTCGTTGCATCTCCAGTTAACGAGTAATAGTCCGCCAATTTGCATTTGCAGTTGGAATGTATGAGAAAACATGTTTTTCAACTACAATTTATATTACTTGGTCTTGGGGTAAATACATTCCAACTACGGAACCCTTCATTGTGCGTGGTCCGACTTGCACTTGGCCGTTTTTTTTTACTTTAACTACAATTTATCAAACATAAACTCCCAAATAGAGGTCGTGAAAATATACAAAAAGTACTCACCTCGATTTCTACGTATTAAATATTTAGAAGCTTACCATGTACTAAAAAGCTGTTTTTACAAGTAACCGGTTCCGTATCCATAACTATTACGTTTAACGTATGATGAAACATTAGCCGCCACAATTTATGGGATGATTACTTTGGCATCATCAGCAAAGAGTTTTGATACATCTCGCTCGATCGTAAATCCAAAGGATTTTGTGTAGGCCATGTAGAGAAATGGGCCATTGTTAAAAATATACATTGTAGGAAGGATAAAGCGAAGCATAGTTTTGATGGAAATATATGAAAGGTTTTTCCCTCTACAAGTAGGTGTTAGGTAAGTACCAAAGCAAGAAGCCACATGATTTATCTGTACCCTATACCTACGATATGAGTAAGCGTTGCGTCAGTAATAAATAGATTACCTACTTTATTAGTCAATTCATAGTTTCAGTTAATTAATTAATATGTTGTTTCTCCGCGTAGCACTCTTTAAATGAAGTAATAAATAGACATCATACATATTGTACCTACCATTCGTACATTAGGCAGGTACCTATCCCATTCCTGACGTCAGCCAGCAGGCGCCAACATCAATGAAAAGTACAAAATTTATTGTTGGAGTGTGTTTATGTAAGATTGTTCGCATAATATCGAAATGTTTGAGCTTTAAATTGCAATCCGTTTTACGCGTATCGATGGATTTCGTTGATTTATTGCGATCCCTTTCCTGGTTTTATACGACGTTATGATGTATTGACTATGAAATGATACTGAGAGGTGAATCATCTGTAAGAACTATCACTTACGTAGTCATGAATTAACCATGACTACTTATACCAGTTCCTGATAGTGACCAGTAAACCGTAAATGCTCTGAAAATTTCCAATTTTCATTTTTTTTCTCTTTCGTTCAAGGCCTTGGGTATTCAGGGTAGTGAATCCATTAATAATTTCATTGGAAGCTTAAGCTTACAATGAAGTAACTTTTAAAAGTTACTTCATTTCCACTGTCCATCATCATTTGCTGAATCAAAAACGTAATTACTGATTCTCCAAGTCAATAATGATAGACAACGATGAATGTACTTAAATTTCGAGTAAAAGCGCTCCGTAAAGGCTTAAGTGGCCGTAAAAATCAGGCAGGGCCAGAACTCGGCGTGTCGATCGGCACTTAAATCTTACACCCAATAAAAGTGCACGTTGGACCTGCACAGGCCCGTAATTGGTCCTGCTGTACGATTACGCTCACAAGCGCGATCAGCTCGGAAAATACATTTATGACTCTCATTGGTCTCATTTAATGACGTGTGACAAGTACATGTACATGTAAAGAACAATGAGCATGTAATTGAGATTTTTACAATGTACAAAGATTTTCGCAATATATCGACGCTGGGAAGTTCATGTGATGTTGCGGTTTTCAATCACTTTTTGCTGAATGTAACTTCCCAAGATAGCCGGAGGTTCTGTGCAGGATTAATAAAAGGGACAAATAAAAGTTAACAACTCATAGACCTTTTACAATGGTGCCGATTCTCTTGTTCACAAACTAAACTTAATTTAAGTTCAGTGCATCTTTTTCTTTCTATTTCACAGATGATAAAGTATTGGTTTAGTCCTGTTAAATTACCGTACTCCATAGACAAGTTTAGACGTGATTAAAAAATTGCCTACTAAAAATACGTCACTTTACGTCAGGCGCTGACTAATTTGACAGAACTAAACTAATATTTATCGTCTGTCCTTTTCTTAATGAAATAGAAAGAAAAAGATGCACTGAATTTAAAATTAGTTTCGTTTGTGAACAAGGGCATCGGCGCCACTATCTACGTGATTTTCCACGTGCCACAATACTACGATGCCGTAGGTCTTAATTTTTTTGTAAAAGTGACTATTTCTGTTTTATTGTTGTAACCTTATACTTAACAACTTAAAACGGCATTAACTGTTGATTGCGTCGATGAAAAGCTTCGGTCGTTGAGAGCTAGACCGCGTTCGCGACGCGCGCGCATATCTACGAGCCAAGGCCCGAGGCGCCGCGGGACGCCCCCCCCCCCCCCCCCGTGCCTCAGCCGCCATTACTTTTATTTATATTTATTTACCTTCCCTTCATTCAACGAGGGCCGCCCTTTCGGCCCTTTTTGTCGCACCGTAATACGCCCGATACAAATATTGTGAAAGAGCCTGCGGTTTGGGTGAATTTATTGTGCTACGATTTGATGTAGCACCGATGACGCCCGCATTCTGGAAAGGACGGCTTTTAAGTATACATCGGTTAGGCTAATGACAAAAAGGATGACTTTTTGTGTCTTTTGCTTTAATACACTAAGAGACTATAGTTGAGATTTACGTTACTTTTAGGTTCATGTGTAGGTAACCTCAAGTCAGTGGAATTTCAGTTTTTTTTTTTTTTACAAAATTAGTGTTCCGTGTACCTACCTATTTCGAATTTCAAGTAGGTAAAGGGTGTTTTTAGGTGGATTTGTAGAGGAAAGAACTAAATCGAAATAAAATACAGAAAAATGGTTTGAATATCCATGAAATTAATGTAATATTTAACTATAATTTATGTGAGGTGCTGCAAATGCAACAAATTGTTTTTCGGAACTACGACGCTACGCTTGTGGAAGTTACAAATGTTATTTTAATGGATTCTGTAAAATATAATAATGAAATATGCTTCTTTTATCTAAATGTACTTCTATCTGATGTTTTTTAGAGGGGGGAACTTTAAATTGAAATAAAACACAAACAATGTTTTTAATATCCATGAAACTGGCTTTATTTGATAGATAATTTTATGCCGTTAATGTTTGAATATCATTTCGGGAATGTGACCGCCGCGGCTGACGCTTACATGGCGTAATCTGGAAGTCAAATTTTCGCACACTCTTCGCAATAAATCAGGCTGTATTTTGGCAATAACGCATCGAATGTTGGCACCCAAGTGCTCAATTTTTACTGGTTTATCAGAGTAGATATGCGACTTTACATATTCCCAGAGAAAATAAAGTACTTAATGGCTTCAAATCGCACCAACGAGGTGGCCAGATTTCGTGAAAGTAGTCGTTTGTCAAATGTTTCCTTTAGTAAATTAAGCCAATAAAAAAGTTAATTTTTCAGTAAACTAGGCGTTGGTGTCAGCCGCGGCGGCCACATGTCCGGAATCATGTTCAAACATTAACGGCATAAAATTATCTATCAAATAAAGCCAGTTTCATGGATATTAAAAACATTGTTTGTGTTTTATTTCAATTCAAAGTTCTCCCCTCTAAAAACATCAGATAGAAGTACATGTAGATAAAAGAAGCATATTTCATTATTATATTTTACAGAATCCATTAAAATAACATTTGTAACTTCCACAAGCGTAGCGTCGTAGCTCCGAAAAACAATTTGTAGCATTTGCAGCACCTCACATAAATTATAGTTAAATATTACACCGACTTCATACTAATATCAATGACCATAATTTATTCGAATATTACTAGAAAACAATGCAAAGATAAATCACTACAAATTGTTTAAAGTAAAGATCAAATCTTCACTCCATCTGTGACGCGGCGGCGACGTTCACGTGCATCAGTTATCTATCATGATAAATGGCGTATTTATTTATCCGACGAGCCTAAATAGCTATGGTAATATTGGCCCTACAACAGCACAAAAGGTAACAAAACACAAAAGTTGAAAAAGGTAAACCGCACTATTTACAAAGTGGCTAGCGAGGACCACACAGCCACAATCGAGCCGCGCGTGCGACTCAGCCGCTTCACAATAAAAAAAATCGTTCCCAGCATAGATCTTTTTCGGTTATACATCTCGCATTTTGGTGGTGTGATTTGTGACGTTCGGAAATGTTAATGGCATGTCCTCTCGATTTCCTTTTGCGGTCTTATTATTTGGAGATAATGTAGCAGATTGAAAACCTGAGATATTTCTTGAAATCGCTTGAGTGTATTTAGTTTAAGTGTAATAGGAAGTGTACTGGGCACGCGGAATATGTTAGAAACGCAAATCGTTTGGCTGCGCGCGCCGGCCGTTGTTTACGCGATCACGGCGCGCCGGCGCATCGCTGACGGACGATGAACAGAAGTTGCCAGTCTTTGACACCGCGGCCGCACCCGGCCTCCAACTGGGCTGAGTTTGAGAACAAACTATTTTTAGTTGTTATTTGGTTAATAAGTATTAATAAGTGTTTTCTTATTTATTCCTATCCTTAGCTAGATTATGTCGTGTGATAGGTCGGTCGCTTCATAATTCTTTTGAGTAGGTCCCCACAGGAAGATTTTTATCAGTTTAGTTTTTGGTCAATGGGTTCGTTGGTAACAGATTTCAGTGTTCTTGTGTGAACAGAGTTCTTCTAGAATAAGGATAACATCGATTGAAATATGGTCTGGTTATGTCCTAGTGAAATAACTGACCCCTTTGCTTCAGATGCGTCTTTGGAAATGATTAACAGAAATGCATTCAGTTAACGATAATGCAAGTTTCTGAATTACAAATGAAGGACTGCGTCTTCAAGCTCTACTCTGAAGCTTTCTCTCTGACATTGTCTTTGAAGCGTTGGAACTCTTGCGCATTGCTTCGCATATCAAGTATATTCGTGCGGCTCATTACACACGTGTTTTCGGTAGGTAAACGTTATTAGCTGCGTTTACACATGCACACATGCGCTACTTTGGGGTACATCTAATTGAACGTAGGCGCGGCGGCGGCGGGCGGCCTAACCTAATTTACATTAATGCAAACGAGGAGCATTGTTCAGGTGTGAAACGCCAGTGTCAACACACGGCCTCTACTCAAATAGTTTATTAGCTCCACCCAGCCGTGTTCTGGTGGACAGAGCTTTGTAATACTGACAGCCCCCTAAAGACACGCATACTTAACGCTTAAATATGACTATTCAAGACGTCGCAGCCATATCTAATATACATACTGACATAACTAAATAACATACGTACGTATACATACACACAAAAATGTTAACTATTTAACGTGAGAATGTATTCGATTCCGTACACTGATATTAGGTACACTTCAGGTATCAGCTTTCACTTCTGTTTAACATCGAATTCTAATTCAATTAAAAGGCAAATATTCACTCTCGGAATGGTTTAACACATCATTTATGAGAAATTTATTAAGAAGGCGTAATGAGGCATTTACAAATTATTTAATTTTGTTCTGCTTAACACCTATACTTTGACAATTCCACAAAGTGCACTAACGATTTTACGACCGCTTTACATCTGCTTTATAGGACCGTTTAAGAGACGATTTAACGCCTATAAATGTTTTTGATTGTATGCGACAAATTGTGATGGTCAGGGTGTGTCGAGGTCGTTGACTGAGGTCCGCTGCGGTCAGCTGAAACACTAGAAGATCACAGTGGTCACCAGTTTGTGTGACAGACGAGGCACCGACGCGGCGGTCAGCACGCGCGGCGCACCTAACCGCGCTGCGGTCGGCACCAACCGTCCCACTGTCGCCGTCGTCGTCTAGCTGTTTACTTTGTTTTTGGCACACATTTCACTTTTGCAGAGCTTTTCATTTTAACTATTTATCAAAAACACCAATAAAAAAAAACTCGTAACTTATTACTTCCTGAAGTGAATATTCAGGAACTGCTGTTCAATCAACCCTAAAATTTTTATTTTGAAAATATATTTTTAACAATGCACGTTAATCAGATGGCAACGTCTTGCATAAAATGACGTCACTTAAGAGACAATGGTCGATCATAAATTATAGTGACAATCTGCCACATCGGAAATTAATCTCGCCATGTCGAGTGTCATGTATATCGCAGTGGTCCGTCCGTAATAACATATAAAAAATTACCGATTGAGACCTCGTCGGAAGGTAAAGTGCATTCTTGTGTTAGTTGCTTGAAGTCAATTCGCGGTAATGTGCGAATGTGAGTGAGCGCGCCAGTTGTTATTGTAACCATCTCGGCGAGCAGTAACATCCCGCTCGTGAATCATGCTTTTGTCTCAGCGAGAAATTAACATAGTAAATTATGTATTTACTATTGTATATCATATCAAATGACTCGCAAAAAATAAATAACGACTTTCACTATCGGTAGTGCGGGGTTCGATGTAACAATTTAAATGTGAAATAGATATGGAAATGAGGTAGTATTCAGAATGCTATTAAGTCATGTCGAAGTTGTAATGCCGTTATAACGTAGGTGTGTGAAGCTCGGATTGTAAATAAAAGAAATACAACAAGTGATTTATCACTTTGTCGAAATATATGAAAGCTTGCATAGTAATTTTCAGTAATTGGGATAGATAAGGTAAACCCTACACGGCTTCGCTGGAATATAATTGTTTACTCTATCGAACCATTATTTATATTCGCACATATGGCTCGCTTTTCGAAGCTTTTATCAAGATCCTATATTAGTAACAAGAATTATGAGTAATTTGTTTATTTTTTAGCCATGCTAATAATATACAAATGTATAATTTTAGAACACCCTATCCTACCACCTATTATAAATGATTGTAGGCGAAGGCGATATACTTTTTTTACAAACTATATGGTTGAAGCTGAAAAAAAAAATACAAAAATATAAATCGGTTACAAGAGTCAATAACTTTAAAAGTCATGATGCCTGTAATAGGCGATACAGAATTTACTACGGCAGATTTTAAGTGTCCATATAAATTATTATATACTGTTAATTATTTCTTATGAGGCAGTCAAAATGTTACGAATGTGCGCTTCTACGACGGCCGTGAACAGAGCACACGGCTGCGGTCGAGTTCAAGGGAAGTAGACACGAGAGAACGTTTTATGGGCAATATTTGCTGACGAATAACTATCTCGATAGAATACGTTCAACTCACTACATCGTTCAGAATACTTTTACTGCTTGTTAAGAATGTTTGACCGTTTCTCGATATGAATCACATGTTCCTAATTTCAGGAATGTTCCCCTTTACATATTCGTCCTATAAATTGCTTCACCCACTTCTGATCAACTGTTTACGCGATCGGAAAATTTGTTTCCTGCAGTTTTCATTTGGAACTTCAATTGGTATAGCAAACGAGTCACCCTGCAGGCTTCGGTATTAAAAATTTAATTTCAATTATCATAAAATCATTCAATTTAATTTTCTACATTTTCGTTTGTTGTTAAAATGGCTTCACGAGCATGTAATTGGTTTTCTTTATGGGTTGGTTGTTTATATGGGAAGGCATTGATGCGAGCCTTCGTATGCTCGTGCATTTATGATCCGCTCCCGCACCAGAAAATGTTCGGGAACAAGTACTACATAACAAATTAGTAATGCAGGGAAGGCATTTACTAAATGAAAGTATCTATAAACTTGAACTGGAATTGTATACGCGACATTGTAGCTGAACAATGGCTAAAGCGATGGTACTTTATTAGTGAAAACTATCGGGCTACAGGATTGTTCGTTTAAAGGTGAGATACGCGCTTGTCGGGTATACGTACGGAATGTACATTACAATTGGTCGCTAAAGCCTAATGGTGAAGCAACTCGTTATTGTGATGAAATCTACTGACGGCACTGCTAGTCGTTGGTACTTAGTTGTTGCAAGTCATTTACGTTTTACACTATGTGCAAATCTCTTTATATACTACACCTGTTGGTATATAAATATAAAACCTTCGTCGTTGAAACGATGTTCCTTTCCAGTATTTGCAAACGTATTCAATGAGAAGAGCGCCCCTTACTTAAGGTATTATGTACATTAACCTATGACATCCGTATAAATCGCCACTGAGTGGGTAGCTTAGCGTGAATGTATTGATATAAGACTGCGCGTTTGACATAACGCTTATTTACGGACTACTGTGCAGTAGAAAGGCATTCGTATTGTAACGTTGGCTATATTTATAGGTTCGTGGTTGGCGCATGTGAAGCCTCAACCGCATGCGATTTGTTCTCACGCGGTTTGTATTCCTGTCCCGCTCCCTCTCATGAAAAATATGCCTCTGAGTCTCATTCATTTTGAGATTCAAGTCGCATTCCTCTTTTTTGATATTGTGCATTATTTACATCTTACCTTTCGACTAGTATTTTTCAATTCAGCATTGTTTCCACTGAAAACAATGACTAAAGAAAACTAAAAACAACTTTCGCTAGTTTAAAACATATATTACAGGGGGCGTCGAAATGAGTAGTGCCTACTTCCTGTAATCCTTAACCAGTTGGCACCGACATGTTTTAAATTGATTTGCCTTGAAATTGTAATGACGTGCAAATGTGAAACTTAATACTTTCAATGCTTTGTTTTTTTTTCTTTCTGTTGTATTTAGGTAGGTAAGCTGAGCCGGCGTTATTTGGTCTAGCGACGATTGTCCCCGGCGGAACAATGCTTGGGTTCGTTCGCGATTAATAAACTAATGGGTATAATTGTAACCCCGCGGCCGGTATGTTCACGTCATTATTTTGACTATGAACGATCGACTTCGTGCCTCCGATAAGGCACACTCGACTCGGTCGTGATTGTGTTTTATTGTTATTTAAACTGTCGCGGGAAAGTTGAACTTCCTTCTTTGCAAATGATAACATCAATTCATAAACCAAGGGTCTCGCCTCTTTTGTTTTTTCTTAAAGTATAAATAAACGTGGGACAGTTTTCTTGGGTTTTAATTTAGTTACTGTGGAAGATGCGATTATTTAGCGAGAGAGATAAAGCGGCGCAGATGCAAGATATTTGTGATTCCCAATGAGACGTAAATACAAAGTTATTGGTCATTGTTTTAATACTACGGCCCGTGCACTGGTCATAACTATTAAAATGCGCGATGCGTTGACCTGAAATGTGCTCACAGATATCTGTAAATGCTCATAGTACTTCAAAGCATATCGTCCGACTAGGTAGAATAGGTTACTTTTTATCTCAAAAATAACCCTACAAGGAGTGATATATGGGATGTAATTTTGTATGGGAAACTCAGCATTTCTTAAGTTAGGGATATGAAAATTCAAATTTATGCTTTTGGTAGGAAATAAAGAATTATGTGGTCCAGCATTTTTGAAAAATCATCCTCTAATTGGCTAAAATAGGGGTTGATTTTTAAATTCACAAATAATATTTGACAGGCCAGATGGCGTGGTTGGTTAAGATACCACCTGCCATGCCGCTGGTCGTGGGTTCGATTCCCATCCAGGACAAACATTTGTGTGCATGAACATGTCTGTTTGTCTTGAGTCTGGGTGTAATTATCTATATAAGTATGTATTTACAAAAAAAAAGTAGTGTATGTAGTATATCAGTTATCTGGTTTCCATAGTACAAGCTCTGCTTAGTTTGGGATCAGATGACCGTGTGTGAACAATGTCCTAGGATATTATTATTATTATTATTATTATTATATTAAAATTTTTGTGTACCTGAAATGAAAGTTGAAATGTATGTCATTGTAGTCATAGTCTCGAGGGTTACCTCGACCGGTTTTAATGAAATAAGGACTAAATGATAATTTACTCCTTATTTCATTAAAATTGGTCCACTCGGTCAAAAGTTATTTTTTATTAGAGCGTGACCGGCAGAATTTTAACTAAACAAAGTGTCCCCGCCGCGTCTGTCTGTCTGACTGAATGCGATAAGCTCAAAAACTACCGAACGGATTACGATTATACGATTTTCACAAATGGATGGAGTGATTCATGAGGAAGGTGAAGGTGTATAATAATTACCTAATGAATTTAATTAAGGTTTTGTGGAAATTGGTTGAAATATGACGATGATTGTTGAAGATGTCAGAAAAAAATGATGCCGCAAAGACGCGGGCAAAATCTAGTTAAATATATATATTTATTAATATTTTACTTAATTTTTCAAAAAATTACATTTTTCTTTACCTACTGGAAAACGTGGAATCATAATATAGCTAGGTACCTTTAGAGGTAACAATGCCAGTTAGATATAATGGTTATAAATAGGTAAGCCTTACAATTATTGCTGGTATAATCTATTATGTATGGTGACTGGTAATTAGTGACCGATACTTAACACCTGATTGTACTCATGATAACAAACAATTTTTACTATGGGATCAAACATGAAATCGCGAAAAAAAAAAACATTAGTTGTTACCTACATTTTGACGAGTTATGCGAACATAACGTAGGGAACAGCTGATTTCTTTTTCGCGATATCAGGTTTGGTGCCATAGTAAAAGTTGTTTGTTATCATGAGTACAATCATGTGTTTAAGTATCGGTCACTAATTACAAGTCACCCTATATCTACATTATATACGTACATAAAAATGAATCGCCGAAATGTATGTACGCGCATAACTTCCGAACGACTGCACCCAATTGGATAATTCTTTTTTTGTTGTGTTTGTAATTGTCAGGACAAGGTTTATATGATAGAAAATGTTTGAAAGTTGCCGGGGAAATGAGGAAATTCGGGAAAACTGAAAGTGCATTTTTACTATGGGATTTTTGTATGAATTATTTAAATATTGACAGGACAACGTTCGTCGGGTCAGCTAGTTATATAAATTCAATTGCCGAATGTATCTAAGCGCATCACTTCAAAACGGTTGCAGCTATCTGTGTATTATTTTTTTTTTGTTGTGTTTGTACTTGTCACGACAAGGTTTGTATGACGGATTTTGGATGGTAAACCACTGGAGATGGAAACATGAAATTCACTCTGGTGACACCGAGCACGAACACCTAGTTGAAAATAAATACCTTCTAACATGTAGATAAAGTAAATGTACTCGTATGATTTTCAGACATCATTTGTGTTCTTTGTGTTTAGAAACTAAATTGCCTAATTAGCACGGTCGTAAAGGTTTGCGTAACTGAAGATAATGGTGTACCTTGGTACCATCAAGTACTGGCATTTTACATACATTTGTTGGGTAATACAATACAAATTATTTTGCTAAGTAGTAGAATTATTGCTTAAATGAACTAGCTACTCGCCATTATGTAACTTCTTAAGGACATATTTATTAATGACCAACTTAATTGCATCGGCTAAAATTCTCGAGGCTTAAGGAGACAAGGCGACTACAAATACAACAATAATTAACTATAATTATCACCTGACACAGTTCAGGAGTGGTCACTAAATGCTTTACAATACCTTACAACGTTGTTTTGTACACGAGAATAATTCGTTAAAACAAGTGAAGGATTTTTTCAAAGGGCGTTGCCATATTACCTATGTTAGCACTGAAGTTGCAACACCGTTTGTTTTTGCATAAGATAAACAAAGATTAGCAACACTGTTGCCAAAAGAACAATCATTTATCAGTCATACAAATTTACACGAAGATGCGACGTTGGGTACCAAATCCATATGGCGTGATCAAATAAAATTTTAAATCGCAGAATTATCTCCATCGGTTTGTAAGCGAAGTCGCAGTGTTTGGTGGCAATAAATTATCGCGTCGGAACACAAAAGATGGCATTGTGAAGTCAACACGGCGACGTCAGATAAGGATCGCACGCGGGAACCGGCGCGCGCGCTCCCTCCCGCCAAAGCTAAGGCCTACGAGGCTACGACATCATGACACTAGCTGCTAGACGCAGTATCGCACAAATGATCAAAATTGGAACAAAGCTAAGCATAATGCATGAGGAATATAAAACTATAGATGAAAGAAAAGTCGTCGATCTGTTTAAAGAAAAGTGCTACGAAATAATGGCGTAGCACTCGGAAGATATTTAAATAATTACTACTTACTTCACTGCACTCCTAACAAATTCATACAACCAGCACTACAAAGGAATTTTCCCTTTAACTCTACGCTCTTAGGAACTCGAAATGAAAAGACGTAAGAAAATATCTCCTTGGACTTGAAAACACATACATATTCAACATTAATGTGATCATGAAAAAGTTAATGGTGAATGTTTGATTTATCACGAGGCTCGGCGCAAGCGGTCCGCGACCCGGCTGTTCAGACGACACGCTTTTGTGTCGCCGTCGTCGTTTTATGTCCAATTAATTTAAATAATAGCTGCCTCCCGACCTACCTGCCTGCGACTACTGCGACCCGTCTGTCGCATGTCGTGAGTGTCGTGACGACAACAGACAACCGTCACATGTTTCTACTTTATTTTGTACTCATTTGTTCAAATGTTTGATGATAGCTAGTCAATCATCAACCTTCTTAATTTGTGATACTTCAAATTATTTTGTGATGAATAGCATTGAAGTGAACTGCAGTAGATAAGGACTCAAATGTTAACGACAGAGTTCCTTATACGTGGAGCCAAACTTGTTTTCTCAAGGCTCAAAAACTAAAATGGGCCGACTGAAAGGTAGTAAACTTTTCTAGTAGGATCATAAGAGCTTATTTTTATTCATATATGCAGTCCATTATGATCCTAAATAGTTATAAAGCGCTCTAGACTTTCAAATTAGCATGTCTTAAAAGTGGATTGATCGCTCAAAAGCCGTTCATTGTGTTCTCTAAGGGGGACATTTGTCTACCATTATTATTGTATTTCGAGCCGGTTTTTTCATGTAGCTGCCTACATGGCGCCTAACTATTCATATTCAAATTAGTGTTTCTTGTTGGGTAATTTTTAACATTTATTTACAATTGTGTAATCCGATCACTTGGAAGATAAATTGAATGAGTCTGTGTAAGTGAGATAAATTGATGCTTTCCATACCACAATCGGGCGTTAATAATGATATCGGGTTCCAATGGAGTGCACTGGAGAAGCAGATACCGAACCGAGGGGAAACTGAGATTTTATACCGAGTTATTATGTGTCTCACGAACACGTCATTTAGGTATATACCTACTGATCTTTGAGGAATTTTGTTTAGGTAAGGCATGATTATGACCAATAGAAACGACGAAGCCAGGCGGGTTTCCCGATGATGGCAGCGCTCCGGGCCGGCTGGCCGGGTCAGGCAGCTTATTCATTAACGCTCAGTTCCTCCCACCGGCGTCGGTCATTTTACTTTATTTATGGCCGCCGACTCGAGGTGAGACCCCAATTTCGCATGCGCCCGTGGCTTGATAATTATACCCTAGCTGCGGCTGAAAAAGGTCGCTGTTTTATATTGAATATGAATAACTCCCCATGATACCCTTGGATGCTATATATCTAACGTTTGTGGTTAGCTATATAACATAGCAGGTTACTTTAAGGCTGTGGCTTGGCTATATAGGATGTCTTCTTAATTTTAAGCTGGGTTTTGGAGTAATTCTGGCTTCAGTTTTCTAATGCTGAAAAGAGGCGATTTCAGGAGTTGTGATCGTGTGATCAAAGTTTTGCTTTCCACGTTACTTCCGTTAGGGATTACGCCTCTGGAAAACTTGAGATAATTGGGGCAAATTTCACCAAAGAAACTGAACGCGTTTAGCACATTTAAACCCCTGTTCAAGAGCTGTCAGTGTCAAAATTCCAAAGAAAATAATGACAGTGACAGCTCTTAAACTTAATTTACGTGCTGATCGCGTTCAGTTTCATTGGTGAAATCCGCACTTAATCCGCAAAACATTAATCAAGTTTAAAATACAGTTTATCTTTTTATTTTATTCTAGCTTTGGCGTCAGAAATACGCCACTTAAACTTGTTGGTTGGTTACGTATCTAATAAATCACAGATACATCGTTAGATTCGATAGATTTCTGTAATAAAATTATGGAATACAAGCATCTAAAACCGCCATACATTTATAAACGGCAAGTTAGCTGCGTATGTAGAGTCTAACTTCATTTGCAACTAGCTTTTGCCACCGTCTTCGCCCGCGTGAGGTCAGAAATTATCCACGGAAACGTACTACCGGGATTAAAATAATCTATATCCTAACTCAAGGCATGATCTACAAATGTGCCAAGTTTCTTCCAAATCCGTTCAAACGTTTTCGCGTGAAAGCGTAACAAACAAATTCACTTTCGCATTTATAATTTTACGTTAGGATGAAAGTGTAACAAACAAACAAACAAAGATATTCACTTTCGCATTTAAGATATTAGTTAGGATTCTGTCGCAACTAAGTTGTGCCAAGCTAGAACTAAGCTTACATAAATATACAAGTTTTCACCAGTTCGCACTCGATATATTATGGGCATATATAATAACCGATTAATGTATGTATGCAATTTTTTATCCCTATAATGCGTTGGCCTCACAGGTAATCGTTTATCGTAGAACATGAATACTAAACGTCCTATTTATTGCCACCAATAAAATAAGTCAAACTCAACGGAAACTTGTAAAGGCTATGTATGTATGTATATTTTATGGATAGTAATACTCTTAAATAGATAAGTTCAAGAATAAAATGATTTTTGATGAAGTCGATGACGCGCGGAGCTTTTACGTAGCGCGCTTAGCAAAGCTTGTGTTACCGTCGAATAAAGTGAAACTGGTTTTACAATAATTGTATACTCAATAAATTAATATAGCTTCAGCTGGAAAATAAAACAATAATGCTATATAGTATGTTTAGTTTAACGACGTGGAAACAGAATGGTGCGGTCGCAAATCTAGCGCTTGTGAGAATGATGGACCGCCTCGTCTACGCGTCAACTGGCCGCAGAATACTTAATGCCAAAGTGATTAGCACGTTTTTGTGGTCAAGTCTCTAACACACAAATGTATGTTAGATTACAAATACCCATTTGAGAAAACTGTCAAACATATAAGAAATCCTACATACCTAGCCATAAAAACCGGAGAAGATAACGTTACAAATGAAACAAATATATCTCGTGGTACACGAGCATGAATTTATTAAAGATATCGAAGGTCCAAACACAAGAAGGTCGAAGGATGTGGTGGCAAAAAGCTCTCTCATGTCCGCGATGTCGAGATAACATTAAACTGAGCATTTGTTATCCTTATCTCATGTTGGAGCGTGGCTAATGTGGCTGGAGGCAGATACACCCGATCGATTTATGTCGCCCTGGCACCCACGACAAATTGATAATTAATTTTCCAACGATGTGTTTGATGGTGCCGAATTATTTTTGCGAGGTTCATATCGCTTTATTTTAAATGGTGATCAGCATTAAACGGGTTTAAGAAACGTAAATGTTTATATCTACGAAATTAATAAATCGTGCGGCCGCTTCTCGCTTGCTCACAAGTCACAATGACATTTGACTGATGTTCCAGCGTACCTATGCATTGTTCACAAGATAAGCCGCATTAATCCTCGGTCATGCCACCTGATCGATTTAATGTTTATTCTTTATGAAATATTAGCCGTTGCCCGCGACTTCGTCAGCAATCCAGGATGAAAGTAGCCTATGTCCTAATCATAACCCAAGCCATGGTCTCATATGCCAAATTCGTTCTGTAGTTTTAGCGTGAAAGCGTAACAAATAAACAAACTCACATTCACATTTATAATATTAGTTTTTCTTAGGGATGCATCTAGATATTCTTATAAAAATATCAGCGATACCATTACCGATGCCGATACGCTTATTGAATTTAAATGAAGGTAAAATAAATAAAACACAAGTTGCTGACTTATAATGAGATCATTAGTTAAAATAAAAGCAAAAAAGTAATTAAAATTAACATGAATAAGATTTTTGTTTAAGAAACAACGTATTCTCAAGTTTTGCGATTTTGAAGTCTGTTTGAATGAGACCTGCGGTGGAAAATGGTCTCTCAAATGCGATAGAATTCATTTGGAAACTAAAGTATTTCTGCGCCATTTTATGCAAAATTGGGTATAATACCTCAATTTTCGTGCCTCGTTTGCAACAAAATAGACGAAACAGTACGCGCGTTTACATGACTACATATTTTGAAAAGTAACGTTGTACTACCTGCAATAAAAATATCGTCGATGCCGACATATCGGCAAACCCGAAGTATCGCCGATATTTTGGTATCGGTATCGGATGAACCCCTAGTTTTTCTATTTACTTTAAATTCACTTAATGAATTCATTTTTCGGTGACTTTCGTAGTAAAAAAAACCGGCCAAATGGGAGTCGGACTCGTGCGCGAAAGGTTCTATAAAAACGGCAAAAAAATCATGTTTGTTGTATGGGAAATATGCCTTTAAATATTTTATTCTGTTTTTAGTATTTGTTGTTATAGTGGCAACAGAACATCACCATCTGTATACATCATCTGTGAAAATTTCAACTGTCTAACTAACACGGTTCATGAGATACAGCCTGGTGAGAGACGGACAGACCGACGGACAGCGGAGTCTCAGTAATAGGGTCTCGTTTTACCCTTTGGGTACGGAACCCTAAAAACCATAACCACAGTATAGGCTCTTAAACCTCGTTTTTGTAATTAAAACAATTCTTCCATTTTAACTTCGTAACTTAAGCTTGTAGGTGCTGCAAAACAAGCCTGGGAAAGCTAAATCTTGAACGTAAATCTTCACAGCACGTAGAAGTGACACATTAAAAGGTTATATGCAATCAAAAAGTTATGTCCCGCGCAGCTATTCTCACGCCCTCGCACCAGCGCATACAAAAGCCTCATCTAATGGACGCCCATTGATAAAAACAGTTACTACCTCAAAATAAATAACAACACGCGACTCTCGAACGAATTATCTAGCGCTCTTTATGATAACCATTTGGAGGTCCTGTGACATGTCCTACAAAAACCAAATGAATCATGTTTCGATAATGCGTCATCACATTAGAATAATATTTCAATAATGTTCGTTAAGGTTGTACTGAGCTGTCTATTTAAAGTGTTTTACGATCGTTGTCGCTGAATTCCACGCAAGTAGTGATGCGGAAACGACCGCAACATCTTAGTCCCACGTCAAATTGTCTCTTCAATAAATCATCAATAGATTTGATGCGCGTTACTGCAACATGTAAACCAATATTCCATAAAACTCTGCCAAGATATGTTTTACTGATCGAAAAAGCAGATTGGAATCCTTTTGTTTATATTTAAGGTTTATAATTGTAGTTGCACGTCAGATTAATGTTGCAAGGTTTTAGTTGAAAAAACGAAAACCCTCTGTCGTCGGGTAATTTTGTAAAATTGTCGGAGACATCGGTTTTTATTTCGACCCAAAACAATCTAAAAACGTTCGATCTTTTGTGTAATACGACACTAACCGCGGACGCCAGCCTGACACAACAGCGGTCAAAGCGCCCAGATTTAGAAATATAGGTATGCCATTTTATATTGGTATAGATAACACACCTTCTGGTAGTAAAAAGAATTATCTCAAAAAGTTATTTTAAATCATAACAAAGCAACAAAAGTAAATGACTTATCAGCACCTTAGATACAGTAGTCATTTCACACTGATTATTTGAAATAAAAAGACATGTGTCATAAAAATATGCGTGTCGAGCGACACATCGCCCCACAATGTGTCTGGTAAGCGCCGCTCTAATCCTTTAAAACAATGCTAATGGATCTACGTGAAGTCCACCGCCTTAAGTCCTGTCAACGTATTTAAACATTCGACCGATCGCCTTAACGCTTCGCTCGCCACCAATAAAGTTGACACTAAATTAGAACTTTTATTTCTTTTCTACCCGAAAGCACAAAATTGTAAATAAATATTTTATTATACTTGTTCACTGGACGCATTTTAGTGTGAGCGATGAACACGGGTTCACGTCAAAACATCTTTATCGGGTTATTTGTCTTATAAAATATTATCAAGAGGCTCCTCGGGACCGTCAGCAAAAGAGGACGTATAGTGTGATACGTGTGCGGCTGTTTACTTTACACCCACGTGATGTGGTCACCTCGCTTTGGGGCGAGGGATAAACAATGAGAGAGGCGATTGCTCGTCAATGGTGTAACAAAGATGGTTTATTTTTCTTTGAAGTTGAGATCTCGATGAGAATAGGTTGTTAGGTGTGAATCATAGCGGCAGACCGTACCGCGGAGATTATGCGTGAGCCGCGCATCGGCGCGGACCAAATCCGACGCGACAAGCAGAATTATCAAGTTCTGATGTACTGATAAATCAATAACTCATTCCGATAACAAAGATGCGCCGAGAATCCGCTTTTAATGTTTATGTTTTAGATTTAGATTGAGCTTTGATGGTAGCTGAAGGCACAGAGACCATTATTTTGTTTCGAGATTTTGGATGTTTATATGCTAGCTAGGGCATTTGTTTAGATTAAAATTTAAAATATTTAAATACAGTCTCGAATATATACTTAGTTTTATCTATTAGACCTCTGACAGCGATCATATGATAGTCGAGGTAGTGGCGGCGGCGCAGCGCCAAGTTAAAAGCTGTGAACCGGTCGCGTCGGAAGGGGCGGGCATCGCCTCCCGCAATCACGTACTTGTCGCGTTTTCATCACCTGCTCGCTAAAAGTGACGTAATTACGGATGCAAATCGATCAACAGCAGTTATCGAGTGGACGAGGGTTGACGCTGGAAATTAGCGCGATACGCTAGTTAATGTTTATAGCCTTCCGCGATTTAGCGAATATGGTATTTACGACGATGTAGCGGCAAGCAAGGTGCGCAGTTATGAGCTACTTCTAACCCCCTTCAGTTGTAAACTGATGATTTATATTTGCTTATAATGATGTTGCTTTTGAAGCTTACATTATTTATAAGCTACGCAGAACCTATAAGAAAATCATACCTAATCTAATAGACGCAGGCACACCTTAATAAAATCACGTCTATCTTTCATGACAAGTAATCTGATTTTCCAAACTAGACCTGAAGCAAAATTTTGTTTTAAAAGCAATTTATATAGGTACTGTTAAAACAGCACCTTCTTGCCAAATCACTAAACTCTCTTCCTGAATGTTTACCTACATAGCATATGTCTACAAGGAGTTCCTTATTATTCTTTTTCATATCTTTCTTTGATTTTCTTCTCTTTAGCAACATCTTTAGAACAGTTTTTATTAGAATCACTGTGCAAAGAGAACGGTGAAAACAAAGGATAAATATACGAAGTTGATCGATGTCGGAAGCGTGGATTCCATCGCTCATTCGGATGACTTGCAACTAGTGAGCATGCTCTCATTGACTCCGCCATTGACCTCGCGTCAGCCAGACTTAGCGATCACAATAATATAAATTATGGTATTACATCCGTCTCTTGGGTATTAACAACTGTAAACATACAATAACGTAATATAAAATATAACTTAACAGATCGGGCCCTGGGGTAAAGACGGTTGCAAGCATAACTGGAACCAATTATTTGTTAATAAGATGGCCCATTGTCATCTGCATTGTACTATTTCTCAATGAAGATTTTAAGATTTACGAAATATATGCGTGAATTCAAAACTACATTATGTTAATCACAAAGCCAATACACATTCCTCGTGCAGGGAATGCAGCTAGTTATAATGTAACACGTATGACAACGGCTTGCGGGTGATGTAAATAATTATTATTCAGCGTATTCCAACACAGGTACAAAAGTAAACTTCGTTGTGTCTGGTAAAACACTTGCTCCAGTTGAGTGAATGAAGTGTAACGTTTCATTAACAGAGGTCTGTGGCCCAAGCAAACACCGCATATCGGTGTCTTGTTTCAAAAGTTTTTTCCAACATAGTGAAAGGCGCCCGCGTCTCCTTAAAAGCCTTGTGGACTGTATTCGTTAGCGCGCCTTTACATACGGAATATAGCCCTCAATGGGAAAAAAACCTCTCAGAAATGAGCACAAGTGTGTATAAGCCATATTTGTTTGAATCCTTAATTGATCATGGACCGAAGTTTGGGCTAACATCTTGTCTAAATAAGATACATTTTCTTAATGACACAATACATTTCTATTCTAAATTCTTTATTGAAGATTGACATTGGCTTAAGCTCTTTGTAAAAGTTTCAAAGTTTCATTTCGCCTAAAGACGAGAGAGATAAATGTTTAAGAACCTCATGGCATGATGGGTTCTTGGTCACAAATGGAATTTGCTAACGAGTTGAGGCGATTATGGCTGGCAACATTTCATAGTATATTAGAGACGAGTGTCTGTCAGGGAATGTATGTGTTACCGCGCCTTGGCCCCGCATTGCACTGACGACAGCCGCATTAAGACAACAAAGGGTGATATTTTTCGTGGGCAAACATTAAAGGGCTTTGAACATGACAGACAGGTGATGCACCCACACGATGCATATTTATGATGTGTTCGACAGCTAGTATGACACTAGGAATTATGGTCAGCCAATATTTGTAGTGTTTACATGCACACACCGCACTGAATAGCCATGGAGCCAATCATATTGAAAATAATCTTCACGCCTCAATACGCATACTCGTATATCTAATAAATAAATAAGACTGTAAGTTATTGGCTAAGTAATCAACACAATCCATGTTCTGCAAGATCGGGCAGTGTCTGTGCTATATAATTACGTAGTCAATCTAATACAGGTTATAAAAATGTAAAAAAAAACAAAATGGCCGGCTGGGCTAGTGATTCACACGTTGCGGTTTCTCTGACTATTTGTGACTGAACAAAACGATCTGTGAGAAATCATTCATGGTCCCTCCCAGCACTACCATCCACCAATCCGAAAAAAAATATTTCATCGCCATAAAGTCAAGGTGTTAGTCTCATTCAAGGGATATTATACCGACTAATTTGTACGTAGCAGAGTGAAAATTGTTATTTAGCTTTGACTCAACCATACGTTTTTGGAACGCGTCATTTCTGCAGGAACCTAAGTATGATGGGAAATAAGGCAGGCTATAAAAATCGAGCATTAAGTGGTCTTATTTTAACTTAAATGATTTTGTGCGCCGTTTAAGTCGTCGGGCGGACTAAACAGATCTGCAACAATAATAATAAATGTACTCGGTCCGTCACTAAATTTGAATGTTTACAATTTTAAAATGTTTACATTGTTAATGTTTTGGTTAATACAAGCAATTTTATTTTTAATATTTTTTTGCAAGTTGAATGAAAGAATGCTCTTCAAGTTAGTGGTACACATTCATACTTTGAGATCCAGGTAACTCGTCTAAGGTGCCTACATGAACCCTTACCCAACACCAACACCCTCGCGTAGAAATCTTTTGGGTTCGCGTGAACAAAATGAACGGTCGGCATTACAAAAAAATGCCCTTAAACTATTTGTTGTGGTTTCCACAAAAAGACAAAAAACGGGACATCAAAAACCAGTCAGCATTGGTCGGCTTTTCGACTCCAGTGGCCTTGTAGAAAAAAACCATGTGTTAAGGAATGTAAAGAGCCATTTAATTATCCTAATATATTGTTATGGTCGCGAAGGGAGGTGGTTATAAATTAGCGGCAAGTCCGAGCTAGGACGAGGTGGCGAATGGTGCCGCGCCATGGAGACTGCTTGTATGGGAGAACCATTTAGATATTATGAGAGATAGGAGTTTTAGCGACATAATATTTTATCTACATTGTATTGGTTTTAAGTGGTATTAAGGGTGTGCTAGTGTCTAATAATCCCCGTCCGTGCGCTTGCGCAGCGCGGTCGCAGACAGCACTCGGCGTTCTCACGTTACTGCAGCCGCTGTTTCAGTGCGATGATCCTGAGAGTTTTTATTCCATTTTTACCTCAGTTCCATCGAGCGGCCTTCATTATGCGTCCGCAAGTGCTTCGGTCGCCACCGGTTCAGGTAGCTTGGAGTTTCGCTTCAAAACTTGACCTTAGGTATTCGATACGCTTGTTATATTTTTTGTTAATCAATATAATTGAATATGAGCTTTTGATGTGGTGTAATTTGATAATTTGCGAAAATAAATTTACGTAAATTGACTTGGTCGTAAAAACTGGTTTAATATTCGAATCTTATTGGATGTGTAAGTTCATGTATACATACGTACTCGTATGTAGGTGCATACCGAGTTGATGATGATAATCGTGATATTAGGGTATGTAGGTATCGACCGGGACAGGGCGAGGTGTCGGAGGCAGGGCTCCCCGCCGCGCGTGAGCATTGTGATCGACAGCTTGTTTACTAAAAATATGCATAATGAATTTATAATAGCCTATCGGGCCTGCCACGTCGCCTCGCCCCTCCGTGCCCATATGAGGCCTGCTTCGTCTGGCTCTTTAGATATGAATGCACAAATCGATACCTGCCTACAGTTTCATACAAAGGTGACCATATGTTAGAAATGAACAGTTAAATCGTCTTGGAAATGGCCCACTAATTCAAATTAAGTCAGATTTATTGAAAAAAAAAAATTTCTAAAGATATTTAACTCATATTATTGAATGTTGCCAGGGAAAGAATGTTGGTGTTACGATGGTGAGAGATGCTTAATTGCGCCACCGATGTGTTCCCACGTTTAAATGCAGCAAGTGTTTGTACAAGCATTTAGCATTCGATTGTTTTAGTGCGGACCGAGACGTCTGCGGAGAAGCAAACATTGAGCTTCCTGAGCATGCATCACCGTCCCCTCCCCCACCCCCGCACTTCCCGCCGATGTCTTCGTCTCTCTGATTACAGACATACTTCGCTAAAGATAAGCTTATTAACCAAGACAATTACCTTATAAAATAATCACTTTCAGCAAGAAAAGCGAACCCAGCACGAGGAATTTTGATGCCGTGAAATGTCAAAAAATAAAAGCATCGCCGACGATGCTAAATATGTCGCAGTTCTTGCAACTCTTTATTAGGCGGTTGAAACGTTCGTAGAAGTAATTATATACGGTGTTTCAAACTATCTGTCGCATGAATGTGGTCGACTACACCGGCCAGGCGGGGCGCCCGCCTCGGTTCCTAGTCTCGATTCGTTACGTCAATCTTCAAATTTTTTCACATTGAAATCTGCATAGAGTGAGTTGACATCGCGCAACAAAGCCGCCATGCAGTGCGCTGAGCTTTGTTCGCATTTCTTTATAAATATTTTGACATTTCCCTCATTCGTCCCGCGGAGCTGGTCCACAAACAAATCCGTGTGGATCCTTTTGTGCAGCGTGTGTAATTTGATTTATTCTTTGACGACAAACGCCCGACATCCTGTGTTGTGAGGCGTTGGTATTGGGGCGGCGGCGTTTGTCGATTTGTTAGCACATCTATTGGTATTTTCTTTAGTAGGTTTAAACAAAAAGTTTCGCATGTCTTTAGAGCGTCGATATTGTTTCTTAGAGGTGCATTGAGTGCGCACTCCACTTACGGACCTTTTAGGTGGTCGACGTGAATTGCGATGTAAATATTAGATATCATGATGTTTGCCGAGGGCTGTTAACACGTGGGGCTTGAATTGTTACAATATGCACTAACATTCGCGTTCCTTTGAATACTGTAAACTCTGCGAGCTTTAGTAAACGCTTACGATGTTGAATCACTGTTTATGTCTGGGCGTCTACAATCTTTGGATGGAAGGAGTATACTGAGATAGAGGACGATGGGGGAATTGCGGACGCTTAAGCTTAACGTAATAGAAAAAATCAGCCAGACTTTATTTATTGTGTAACTAGTTATACACTTACAAAATCAATATTAATTGTTATACGAGATCAATCAAGAACTATAATTTTTTTAACAAAAACCAAACCTTGTCTGTCCATAATTACCCGTAGTCCTTCGGGTAAATAGGGACGGATGTTGGGGTAATTACGGACAGCATGGGGTTTTGACGGACGAGGTCCCATATTATTCACTAAAGCCTCTGGAAGAAGTCTCAGCAGTGCAATTCTCATGAGCCCATTTCTTACATTTTAAACACATAATCCAGTCTTCGCGGGGTGGGTCACGATACTTTTCCTGGCAAATAATGCAAGTGTATTCAATATTTTCTTGTTCCGTTTCAAAATTTTTCAAATTTCTAAACGCCGTGCACGACTTTCAAGACCCTCGGCCCTTGACCTTTGACCAAAAGGAAAACAAAACCTTGACCTTTGATCAAAAGGTGTACCTTTTGATCGTTTTCCTTTATTATTTGTATTTCTTTTCTTGATCCAGATTCTTACTTTTTCTTTCTATTTTCTTTTGTTTTTTCCTTTTAGCTTAACTCTTTCCGGTTTACTGGTGAAGAGACTGACTGGTTTGACTTGTCAAACTTTGGTTTAAATCGGCATCATTGATAACATCACCTGCGCGTACAAATTCATCCGCAGGTATTATGTTCATCAACGTTAGCAACGTTGCTAGAAAGTTGAGATCCTTCTTGAGATCCTCTTTGAATTAAAATACTTTCATTGACTGCATCAAGCAGGGAGTGCTTGTCCGTAATTACCCCGAAGGCAAAAAAAAAAAAACTACAATAATTTTTAGGTTAACAAAATTTATCATCAAAACTTATTGTGTCATTTATTCTCCATTAACGAAGCAACCGTTAGAAAATATCGCGTTTTATTATCATTTTATTTATAGACATAACACTCAAAATAGTAAACACTTAATATTAGTTCAAAATTCACAAAAATGTCGTGCGCGACTTTCGGTCTTCAATGATTGCTCGCTACTAAAGATGGCGGAAAGTGACACGTGACCGCGGCGGCCAGGCGCGGGGAGAAGGGATTGAGTAGATATCTGTTAGACCGTATTTACCCTGCGTCCGCAATTCCCCCATCGTTCCGCTATATCTGGCTAGAATCATGTTGTACGCTAGGCTCCCTTACGTAAATGTTATTCAAAATGTAGAATTCCTATTCAATCAATCAAATCGTTTATTTGTGATGCATGGGTTACATACTGGTGTTCATTACATAATTATTACGTATACTCAATAATTTTCATTCCATTGCACTTCATCGTACCGTTTCCACTGCTTCGGTTTGTTAGAAGCTTGCGACTAGTAGGTACAAAGACTGATCTTTAAAGTCGCAAATTTCAGAGATGCAAGGAGAAGCTGAACACGTTGGCGATCAGCGTGATGAACCAGTGGCCGGGTGTTCGCCTGCGGGTCATCGAGGGCTGGGACGAGGAGAACTCGCACCTGGAGCACTCGCTGCATTACGAGGGCCGCGCCGTGGACCTCACCACCAGCGACCGCGACCGCGCCAAGTACGGCATGCTGGCGCGGCTGGCAGTGGAGGCCGGCTTCGACTGGGTCTTCTACGAAAGCCGCTCGTACATACACTGCTCCGTCAAAACAGGTACTTATTTAGTTATAATTTTCAGGTACTAATAATAGTACGCTTTTAATGATATGAGGCCCTATCTATTAGAGATAGGGCGCATTTCATTAAAAGCGTCTAACGTGCCTCTGCGAGTTGGTTTCGGCCCCTCGTACGCTTTCCAAAGGTCCACAGGATCCCAGAGTCCCGAGCATTCAGACATAAAAATAATGATACAAATGAAAAATCTGTATTTGGTTCAGAAAACACGGTACAATATTAAAACGTTAGTAAATAATACATTAGGAGCCTTAGACACTAGATTTTTACAAATTCCCTGGACCTTACACTAGGATTCCCTGTCTTGTGGGGTAAGAAAGTGTTAACGTATCACGCGTTGAATGATGAGACGCAACGAATAATCAATTGTAACAAAGCCCTAGGGGCCCTACGCACCTACGGATGAAGTATTTAATTAAATTTTTACAGCAATATTTAATACTTAAGCATAGTTTATTTTTAAGAAAGCTACACCAAAGCAATTTCAATAACTCGAACAGAATATTAATCGTAAATAATAAAATGCTAAATTTATGAATACAGATATATGCAGATAATACTTGTAAAACATAATCATACATGTTTTATATAAGAACGCTGCTTATTTCGAATTGCACACAAATGCGTTTAACTCTTTTGTATGGCGGCGCGACGCCGCTCCATATTTGGCTCTATTTGAGGAAAACTCTTTTGTTTCTGCTCAAACAACTGCATGTCTGCAAAATATTACTTAGATTTTAATAGTTCAACTGGAATAATGAAAAACCGGAATAATGAAAAACGAAGTTTTCAAAATGGTGTAAAAAAAATGGGAAAATTATTTGCTTTTCAATTTACGGTTCCCATAATATGCTCAATATGTTTATCAACGCATCGGTTTAGTACTATTTTGCTAATTTGATGTCATACATTACAGGAAAATGCAATATTCCTTGACATATTGTTTGCTTTCTTTCGTAAACAAACGAGATAATGTCATTGTATCCTACGCATTATGTTCATGGTTTTTCCGAAAAGAAAATCCACAAGTATTAATATGTTAAATCATGACTGAAAACATGGCATGTTATTGTAACTTGATATTAGTGATATTTCACAAATGTAAAGCATACGTGTTGAGGGAAAACTGTGGTTTCCCTGAAAGTGTTTACTTTAATCTAATTTCAACGTTTGACTACTTGGTGCTAAAATTTGTCACGCGGGGAAAGCAGAGTGTTTATGAATTACGGGTACATAACTGTACAATGTGGGCTACAGTCTTCGGGACGGGCCAAATATATAGTTGAACTTTACAAGAAGAATGCATCTCAGACAGCTTCCCGCGCCCGCGCCCCGGCGGTGTCGATCAAACGGACGAACGAGCCTCTTGTTAGCATCCCTCTCTTTCACACTCGCGGAGAAAACTATAACCATCTCTTGCGCACGCGGCCGCATCGCAGCCAATCCCCCACTTCTATAATTACACCGGTGATTCAATGGCTACTCATATCTATATATATGTATACGGCATAACGATGAGAGAAGCGCGTATTTATATGTATGCCTGTGTTTTTAGATATTATGGAGGCATTCCGGCGCGTTCGCATAGTTCCAATTAATTTTGCGGATGGGTCTATAAGTGGCTCAGTGTTCAGACTCAAGAGCTAAAGTGTTGAATGTGGGTAACGATAATACTTAACGCACTGTCTTACAATTGTAATGAAGTTTCAAGAATTTATCTTGTTTTGTTACCTCAATGAATTACTAATTTTGTTTACAATGTTGTAAGATTTGGGTATTTTTCTTAGCTCACTATTTATCTTCTAATGGCCAGTTCCTATAATTTATGGACCGCTATTGGTTAAAATTAAGACTTGTATCTTTACCAATAATGAAACAAGGTACTCATAGCTTTGCATACTAGACCCTCCCATATGGAAGTAGTTATCACAGGTAAACTTAGCTTACGAATCCAGTTTGACAATAAAAAAAACAAAATGAATCGTTTTGCTTACCAATGGTAGCAACCATTGGTCAGCAAAACGATTCAGTTTTGTTTATAAGGACCGAGCGCAGTATGTGTGTAACGAATTACTAATTGTATTAGCTATCCATTCTTTCTTAAAGATTTAATGAACCCCTCAAAGTCGTTTGCCAAAAAGTTATTACAGACATTATTTACGGAACTCATTAAACTGCTCATCATCATTCTGTAGGTTTTATTTAATCTTTAGAAGTATTAAGTATCTATGTATTGTACCTACAAGGTATGTACGGTATGCCTTAATTGCTTTCTACTAAATGAATAGGATACCAACCTATTAAGTAAACAAGTTTTTAATTGATTTTGATCCAATGAATAGTAATTAATAATTAAAGTACCGCAAAAGATTTTATCCCTAAATATGCGAATTAATCTGAGCGGAATGAAAGAAGCAATTTTTGACCATAGTATTAGTTTTTGCTTGTTACATCCCCCTAGTGGTTATACTTCCTAACTCTTACAAGTTACCTCGATGCAAATGATAACTTGGTGTATCCTCCGTGGCAGTATACCTCCGGTCGATGACACACCACACATAATATGTAAGTTGGACTTTCCAAAAAGCAGCCTTACAATAATCCTACTTTCGTAGCCTTTAGTGACGTAGGTCCCCATAAGCTTTCTAATGAAGCGGACTCCTTCTTCACATTAAAGGATCTGTAATATCATCGTTGTCTTAAATGGAACTTTTAATTCATTTCTACAATCTATGTTATTTGTCTTGTTTGTGTTTTTACTTAAGTTATTGTTAACTCAAAGCTTTATACATAGAACATACATATATTTATTTACCATTTACCGATTTTAGTGCCCGTCAAAATCGTTTATTGTGTCTTTAACATATTGTAGTTTACGATACATGCATTATAGTACCTATGTATTTTGAGTATGAATGTCGATGGCTATAAGAATAGGGGAAGACAAAAGAAACGATGGATGGACTGTGTGAAAGATGATATGGCTTGAAAGGGGGTGACTACCGAGATGTCGACTAATAGAGAAATATGAAAATAAGGGACATGTTTCACTGACTCCAAATAGATTGGAATATGGGCAGGAGAATGATAATGACTATATATGCAGCATTTTTAAGCTAAAAGCTTTATCAACTGTAAGGATATATAGAGTGTTAGGTTAAACGAGGGATACATCAAGGGGTCATTGTACTCATCATTATGAACAACTTTTACTATGGGACCAAACCTGAAATCGCGAAAAAACATCAGCGGCTCCCTACATTTTGACGAATTATGCGAACATAAATGTACGGAACAGCTGATTTTTTTTCGCGATTTCGGGTTTGATCCCATAGTAAAAGTTGTTTATAATCATGAGTACAATGGCCCCTTAAATTAAATCACTCGTTTAACCTAACACTCTGTATTTCTCGTGAAATCGATCATGTGCCTACGACTTATAGCGGCACCAAATGAAAGTCGTAAATTTATAATAAAAAAAATACCTAAAGTCATCCTAAAACGATAAAGAGCATTCATTGTTTCAAAAGCTCGACCACTGATATCCGACGGAGTCTCCCGCCGTCGCAGGCAATTTGTTTCGATGTTTATTCATTTATTCCGGCGTTTTGTACGATCCGAGTCTTTTAGTATTAATTTGGATCTTATAAATAATTAATGTGCTTTGTGTAGGTATGTGTGTTGCGGTCGTGGCTCTCTGTTGGTCGCGGTCAAGGCCGGATCGCGCACGACCATCCTCCGCTCCTTGCGCTCTCCCCTTCAATATTAAACTCTTCGTCAACCTGCTGTATTTCATTAAAATTATCGAAAAGCCATGTGCTCCACTCGCATCCGAATAGTACGTACTATCTGTGGTTTATCCGTTAATAAATAAGTAGATATGTGTTTAGATTTTACATCACACAGTATTTTTTATGCTTTTTGTGCTATTTTATTGATAGGTAAATGAAAATAACATTAAAGTTCATTGTCAATATTTTTAGCGTTCAACTATAGATTTATTAAGTCAATTAACACAAACTCAATAGTGCACAATTCATCAAAAAATACTATTGTAAACTATTTCTACCCATAGGAATTCAAAGAATATTTAAAGGCAGGAACATTTTTCGCTCTATCACATGGTATGAAAAAGAGACAGAGAAAAACTGGCCCATTATATGCTTGTATATTAAATTAAAGCATTCAGTGATCAACTCGGCGCCAATAAAACTATGCTGAGCGTTATTTTTTTGTGTTGGACTCGATTAATTGATTTTCATTGGTCGGCGATGATTGTTTTTTTGTTCCGATCATTGACTTATGGTATTTATATTATCGTCATTAGTTTAGGCGTGCACTTAGACAAACTTATATGGTCGAACTACGTATATATGTCTATCACTTATGAGTCCTAATTTGTCGCCTACAACAGGATCTCGACACAGACATAATTCGTTTATTTTACTATTCGTTTTATGATGTCTTGTGATTTAATGATTGTAAACGACAACATTTTATTACGCCAAGAAGCGAATGCATTTTATCAATTATAACATCATTTAACTTGATGCTTGGCACAAGCTATTTGTGCAACATAACATTCTTAAGTAAGACATTAATAGAGCAATGTTTTATGTATCAAACTAGATTCGTTCGTTCATATTTTCGCTTTTTGCCACTATTAAGAATTCTTTGAAGCCGGCGGCAGAATAGAACGACTTGTAGGAGTAGGCACGTTAAATTATGACCATTGGAGTTGTTTACCATTATGGGGACATAAAATCGATGTAGATTTGTATCAGAACAAGTGTATAATGCCTTTGAGTCGGTTCTATGAATTGAAACAATGCTGCGAGCATAGTGTAGGAACAGTTAAAGTCCTACACAGAAGAGGCTCGCGGTAAATGGGGCGTAACCGCCGGCGACCGGACAGGTCACGACTCACTACATGTCACCACCCTAGCTAGGACTGAAGGACGAATTTTAATAGGATATGGACATGAAGGTTTATGGAGATGCTTCCTACCTTGCTTAGGAATGTTATAAATAATCATTTAAATGTATTTAAGCAGCACGTTTGGAAATTATAGTTGAAATTGCGGCTTCGCCCGCGTACCTGTCGAAAATTATCCCACGGGAAAGTACTACCGGGATAAAAAAGTAGCCTATATACTATTCTAGACCATAATCTATCTATGTGCCAAATTTCATCCAGATTAGTTCAGCCGTTCTGGCGTGATTGAGTAACAAACATCCATCCGTCCAAACTTTCGCATTTATAATATTAATAATAATAATAGTCGTATCAGTCAATGGCTTAATTGCCAAGAGCCTCGACCAACACCTAAGGAGGCTCTCGTTGGGCAGCTGGATCAAGGGCTTTATTCAGAAAACGGTACTTCTGGACACGGCTCACATTGTTAGGAGCTTCCTCTCTCTGGAGCCCTGACCCGCCGGTAGCTTGGACCCTGGTCCCGATACCGGTGAGCTACTTTTTTTATATTTTTAAATGTTTTTATATTTTTATTCTAATATTTAAAAATATCCTAACTAATATTATAAACGCAAAAGTAAGTTAGTTTGTTTGTTTGTTACCTTTTCATGCCTAAACCACTGAACTGATCTTCCTGAAATTTTGCATATACGTTGTCACGTGTACAGAAACGGACATAGGATACCTTTCATCCCGAAAAAAAGTACTGTTTCCGAGGAAAACACCAATAACGTAATTTATGATAATAGATGGCGCCACGTGTCTTACGAGTCATGATTGAGTTATATTATTGTGGAAACTTACATAAAAATAAAAAAAAATAAAATTGTTTATTGTGTCTCAAACGGTTACATTTACAAATGTGAATGAAACAGCCTCAGTAAGTAATTAATAATACTTGTGTCGGGGTAAAGTAGCATGTATAGTTTTTAATTTTTTTTATTTAAGTACCTAATACATTTTGTGAGTCTAGAGTGTCGATATACCGGTTTTTCATAATACTTAATACTATAAATGCGAAAGTGAGTTTGTTTGTTTGTTACGCTTTCACGCTGAAACCGCTGAACGGATTTGGATGAAATTTGGCACATGGGTAGACTATATCCTGGATTAGGGACATATAATACTTTTGATTCCGATAGTGCGTTCCCGTAGGATAATTTCCGACAACCACGCGGGCGAAGCCACGGGCAAAAGCTAGTAATTTATATATGTAAAAAAAATAAAGGAAATAATAATAATAACCCTACCACCGTAGAGATACGGCGCGGCATAGTTCTCAAGTTACCCAATCCACTTTAGCCACCCATAGCCCAATTTGTTTTGTTCCCATGTTCTGCAATAGTCCTGCACCAACCGGGGGTTCTCCTTGGGTGCGCTTGCATAGTGCATATAGGGATAATCGTCGGTTGGTGCCTCCTCATCATTTAAAATTGTCTAAGAGGCCTCTGCGAGTTGGCTTCGGCCCCTCGTACGCCATCCAAAGGTCCGGGAACCCAGGGTCCCAAGATATGTCAATAATAATAATAATATCTTGGGACATGACATTATTAACACACGGTCATCTGATCCCAAACTAAGCAGAGCTTGTACTATGGAAACCAGATAACTGATATACATACACTACGTTTTTTTTTTGGAAATACATTCTTATATAGATAATTACACCCAGACTCGGGACAAACAGACATGTTTATGCACACAAATGTTTGTCCTGGATGGGAATCGAACCCATGACCTGCGGCATGATAGGTGGTATCTTGACCAACCACGCCATCTGGCCTATCAATTTTGTTAGTAGTAAGTTTTAGTAGGATAGGAGTAGTAGGATAGTAGGAAGCAGGATTCAAAAGAGGGCTTTTGACGTGCTGATTCACGAGTATTTACTGGTAATGTAAGATATTAAAGTCCCCATTGAGAATTCTTAACTAGCCCTTACCGTTTTAACGTAGCCTTTACTTTGGATTTTATCTTTGGATGCCTACGTGTGAATCCTATCTCAACTGGACCTAGTTATGCTAAAAGCAGCCATAAGGCACTTTTTCCAAAAATGAGTTATAAACACAGTCATACTAATTTCGAATTACAAGATTTTTTGTAAAAAAAACAGCTATGTCGATAACTCTATTTATCACGGAGATATGAGCCGTCAAAGGCAGTCTTGTCTTTACCATCCATAATGCAACCATCGACAGAAAAATGCTTATAACTCTGGTTGTACTTTTCCTGACATGGCTGCTTTCTGCACAACACCGTCCAATTGCGGAAAGGAAGAGTTATAGGTAATTCAAATGTTTAAATGATACTTCAGGGAAATTAAAGTTTTGTTGATTTCAAATGTAATCTAATCAATGTTATAAAATAAATACTATTTAATAGGTAATAAAAATAAAATGTATAGTACGTACCTACCTTTAATTGGTTTCGTTTTGATCAATATTTTTTGTTTTTCTGTCTAAACTACAACAACATGAATTCTAATAAAAACAGAATGAGTGCTTAAATTAATTTATAGATGAAGATAATTAGCAAGTTAGGTAGTCAGGCATTGGTAATATTTGAGACGACATGGCATAAACTACAAATTCAAAAGTCATTTATTCAAACTAGGATTCAAATCAGCACTTTTCGAGCGTCAAAATTACATAAGGCAGGACCCCAAAACGGCCGCCCTTCACCACTTCCTAGTGCTTTAGCTGGGGAGAAGAAGTGGCGCAACAAACTCCTCGGCAGCACAGCTGTCTGTTCAGTTAAAAAAAAAAAAATGATTCTGTACAATAGTAGTAAATGAAGTACCTGATTATTTATAGGTACTAAACATTATATTTAGGTACACAAGACAAAATATAAAATACAATACAATCTAATACTAAAATACAATATATATCACCATATATACTGTACAAGTATTAAGGAAAAAAAAGAGAAAGCTCATTGGGCATAAAAAGAATTCGTCCGCATCGCTGTCAGTGGAAAAAACCCCAAAAGGCTGCCAGCTTTGTCAAGTTGGACGCCAATGCTGATTCTTTGACCTAAAAGTTGGCCAGCCCTCTGGTCACGTGAAGAGTTGACCAACCGCTTGGCGATGTCCCAAAATACTCGATGAATACTCGGACCCTAATGTTTCAACCCCAAGCGGCTGAAACATATATCTCCCAATAAGGTATTATATGTATTTGCGCCATTTGAGGTTTTCTGCTCCTGCAGCAGCCACCCCAGCACAGCCCGCCGTACTAGGAAGACGGTATGACGCGAGGGTGTCGATACAGGTTGCATCCCATACCAAAGGCCTACCCAACTTCCAAGGCATTATGGTCATTCCATCTGGCCTCTTCCCATAGTCGCGTGACTAAAAAGCTGGCAACGGCCGCGGTGACAAGAGCCCAACGGATGACGTCATTAATGCTGGAGTACCGTGCCAACCGACCAGCGCTCTTGCTGCAGGAAAGGCCATGGTGTCCGAGTTTCACCGCACTGACAGCAATGTGGAGTCCCGCAAGGAGCGGCCAGACGCAGTCTTGTAGCGAGCTGGAAAGTGGTGTTACCAAGCATTATAGTGCCTATATCGCGTGACGGTAGCGTCTGAAGCCAGCCAGAGGCCCGACTCCCATTCACCCACAGCCAGCAGGCGGCCACGCTCAGCAATATTGGTGGACGTATTAATAAGTTTGTTCCGTACCAACCTGCTGAGCAGCTCATGCCACTGTATTTGGGAACGCGGATTTCTCGGGCTGCACCGTATCCGGACCAGCCACCTTCCAGGCGTTTACCACATCGGTCAAACACGGCTCTTCAGAGACAACCTGAGAAGAGGTTAAGATTTTTGTGATTAACTTTTCGGTGCTGTGGACCAAGGACAAGAACTAAAATTACACTAGAAATTTTGCGAACGGCGAGCCCACGAAAACGAATGGGTAGTGTGGCTTGCAGTCACGCCCGGACATCTAACTACGAGATTAAATTAACGCGAAGCAATCGTGAAAATAGTAGATTGTAATCAACTAACTTTAAAATGAGCTTTTCTCCAAAAGCTCTTAACTAAACAACAAAAGAAGAAAAGACTTTAATGTTGTATTAAACACGCTAATTAGGTCGCGGTGTTATCAAAATAAACTGACCGTACGTAAACCGTGTGAAATGATAACACCTGTAGGTACAGAAAAACAAACTTTGTAAAACTGGCTAAACCATACACACCAATTCTGCCGTTATTGAAGAAATGAAGGCACAAAATATGAAATCGATTAAAAGATAACAGAAGTTTTTGATCAAATCAATGAATTGATCAGATGTGACGATCACAAAATTGATGAAGAAGACGAACAATATTTTTTTTATCAACAGTGAGGTAGAGGATAGAAGCGTGAGTGAGCGATGTTGCGCGGTTCAGCGCGCGCAGGGCATGCGTGCGAAAGGCTCGGGGTGTGACACCCGAGACGCCACATCCCGGAAGACTGTGGCCGAACCCCACGAGGTTCCCACACCCGCTAGCCTGATACCGATTACCGATCAATTTATTAAGCGTATCAGCGAAAAATCGCGGCGATTATTCTTTGTGAGGCTCACTTCACGAGTCAGTGTTAAATCTATAATTAGGTTAAATGTGCTTTAGGATTCGACAATCATAGATTATGCTGCCTTTTTGTTTTAGTAAAAGAAAGTTTTTATTAGAGTAAAAGCAATTCTCAATAACTTTGATACTTCAATGTTGACTGGGGGTTATGCAATTAACCCTCAGTCAAGATTGAGGAGTTTGCAAACTTGAGTGAGGGTTAAATGCATTGCGATACTTATTTACTTCTTGATCTTTCTCAACTTCTATGCACACTAAATACAGCTTCCTGTTTTCTTAAATCCAATAGACAATTGTTTTACCAATGTAAACCCATCTTTATCAATTTCCAAAATAATAAAGCGAGTTCTAATATTAGCTTTTACAAAACGTGTTTCCCTCGCTTTTATTTAAGTTAACGAGCCGGATATTTTTATTTTGTGCCCATTAACATTAATTTGCGGGTAAATATTTTATAAAAATTAACATTGGCATAGTGTGCAGCTTACCTACATGCTGTCATATTTTACCCGGCAGGCGTATAATTTTATATTAATCATATTTCAATTTTACATTCGAACTCAGTTTCGTTTTATATCTCAGTAAAGGGCCTTAACGTCGTCAATTTAGAGCTGGTGTGCAATAAATCCAAACGTTAAGATCTCCGTACCACATTACAATCCCAGACGCTACATATTGCGTCAGAGTCAGTGTCGCTTACTTGGCGTTTAAATCATTCTGCTACTGCGCCGATAGAACGTACACACAAGTGAATTACGAATTGGCTAGTTCAGACTTTGGAGAGGCAGCTTTATAAATATTAATTTATTGAAAGACTAATACGTTTAATGTGTTTATCTACCTACCGTTTAAACATATAAATATGTAGATATTTCTTCTTATTACGTGCCAGTATGAATTTTTCAATTGGAATGCTTATTTTATATTCCAAATATTTGAATACTGCTTAAAAATAATTCAGCGTGACAAAACCAAACAGTGCGAGATGCAGTTACAAAAGATGTTTAACATATTGACAACTTGTCGTACTTACATCTTTTTGGGAATTTCATACTGATCAGTACGATTTTAAAACGTTTTCTCACGCTTGCCTAGTACCACAGATAAAATAAACCTTCCCATATTTATTTATTTTCTTTTTACATTGTAAGATACGGCGCGCGTTCGGTCGGCGCATGAATCATAACCGGCGCGGTTTGGCATTTGCATGACCACGCGTCGGCTAATTGCTATTCTACACGATATAAATCAGATATAGCTCTACTGATCCCATGCGAGCATCTCGATAGCCTTACATCGCCCAACAATAAAAGGTTGCGGCGGCCGACAAAACCCTATCGATAACATTACTTTTTTATCGAGTGTGTATAGCGTTTAGATCGGATGATGCGCTTCTGACAAATGTTCAGGTTTCAAAATCATGTAGCTGTTAGAAAAAAACTGAAAAAGCGTCAAATTTCGCTGGTTCGACATGTCATCCATCGAAGAGATAAATTATTAATAGTGTCACGTGCTTTGTCGAGTTGGTAATGTATGGTCACGCGCGGCCGGCGCGGGCCGGACGGCGGGGCCCGGCGCGCGCGCCGCCTAGCTCTCCCGGTGGTCCCCGCGGGGCGGGGTCTGCGCGGCCACTCGGCTGCGCCGGCGCACCGGCCCCGCGCCCCCCTCCCTCGCGACCGCGCCGCTTATCGCCGCATCTTCAGCCTAATGTTACTTACGTCACTATGAAATCGCGTGTGACTGGGTTTAAGGCTTTGGATTCGTTAACTTTGAAGCTTAATAAGGTCGGGAATTAAAACTTACATAAAATCTTCTGCACTGTATATTTGGACATTTTATACACGAAGGGAATTATTTAGGCGGGTATATTATATGATTAGACTAGTACATAATTTTGTTACTGTTCACTGGAGCCCAATGTAAATTGCCATAAATACCCACACTCTAACCTAGTAAATAAAATACACAAGTAACTTTACCCACAAAACAAATACATCTGCACCCCGCCTAAATTGTACAAAAACGCAAAGGTGTCCGACACCTATTCAATAACTCGTGTGATGTGTTCACCGGACAACAAACGCATGTTGACAATAAGCGCTTGACTTTGAGCAAAATCTAATTTGTAAAGTTATTGTGTAATGGGATCCGCTCCGAACCCATCGCTTTGAGAACAGCTTGTGAACAAGGATCGACTGAATTTATCGGTCGGTTACACAACAAATCAAAATTTAACGAGTTCGCGCAAACCAGAGGCTTTGCAGGGTATCTTTAGCCATGTTCATTTGCGCGTGTAATTGCACCACCCACTGTAACTGTAAGTTAAGTTAAAAATATGGACGGTTAGGCAATACAATTGTTATAACGTAACAGTGGCGGCTGTGCTCTGAACACGTTTGTACTTGGGTTTTAAGTTAAGCCATTTTTATTTATCTTTTGGATACCATTAAGTTGCACGTAAATAGAAACTTTTTGCTACAGCAACCGAAGATCCTAACGAGTTAAAAGATTACGTACAGGTACAGTTTAAGCTGGACGAGGATTTAAATAAATACGATTATATAAAATACAAACAAAGTTCAGCAAATGGATTCAGTGCCATTTTTTGGCCGTAGTTTTTTCGAACAAACAATGAGTGAAAGGAATTCGAAAAACGGATTAAATTAACTTATCTACGCTTAAAAAGTGTGTTTAAGAGATTAAGACTCCTATTTCCCGGAAAACTTTTCTTCATTATTGAATTTGGTAGACGGATTTGGTAGACATAATCTCTGTGTAGCATCGGAGCCAGTCCGAGCCAATTGTGGGCTTAAGTAAAAGACAAACTCAAGCACAGTGTGGTTGGTAGGTTACTCCTGCTGATAACCTGGGCGCAGTGGGAGCTGTCCGCGATTCTCTTTTGTTTCGTATCTTATCCGATTTTAATTACGGGCGTAGAGAAATCTCGTTATTCCTTAAAGGGATATGACTGCTCCGAGCTAATTTACTATCGTCTTTTGCACGATTTTATGTTCTCAATTTTATTTTATTGCTTTTGTTTCACTGGATGTAGGCATAGCAAATGCGTAGCAAAACGGACTCCTGAATCCAAAAGCTTTGTTTAAAGAAGTATATGTGTAGTAACGCAAGCAAATTAAATATATTTGTATAAATTTCGTTAATTTCTTTTGTTGTCTATTTCAGAGTCGTCTGTGGGTACAGGAGCCGGTTGCTTCCCTCAAGGAAGCATGGTGTATACAGAGATGGGTCCCCGCGATATCGCTACGATACGAAGAGGAGACAAAGTGCTGTCAGCTTCTGATGATGGCAAAATGATTTATTCCGAGGTAGGTAGACAACATGAACTTGAAGTCTAGAACACTCAGAACATCACGCACACGAACTTAGTGACTAGAAACTTTACCTAAGACGTATATTCAATTGAATCCCAAACTTCTGCAAATTGGACATGGGATTATTGTTTCTTATGAGAAAAGCTTTCTTCACAAAGATATTATCTTATTTTCAGGTGTTGACATTCATCGACCGCGATCCAAATACAACACGGCAGTTCATCCAAGTGACGGCAGAGAACGGTGTGATGATCACGACAACGCCATCACATCTGCTGCTGCTGGCGGCCGCCGACGGCTGGCGGGAAACGTTCGCGTCCAATGTGGAGGTCGGCGATGTGCTGCTCACAAGAGGGCAGGCCGACGTCATGCGGCCATCCAGGGTCGTCAAGACCCGAATGGTGTCGAAGCGCGGCGTGTACGCGCCTCTGACGAGGACCGGCACCATCATAGTGGACGGCGCGCTGGCGTCGTGCTACGCGCTGGTCAAGAGCCACTCCCTGGCGCACGCGGCCATGGCGCCTCTCCGGTGGATGGCGCGGTGGAGCGCCTCCAGCGAACTTCCGCGAGGCGTCCACTGGTACGCGAACGTTCTGTACTCGTTCGGGGACTTTGTGCTACCATCCTCCTACAGGTATCGCTAGCAGTGAGTGTGTTGACAATGAGTGGTCGCTGTGAGTGTAAGCCACGCGCAGGACGTGCACAAGGACACTGTTGTAAATATCGGTCGTGTAAATAGTAGAGTGAGTATGACAGACTAATATGTAAATACTTAGGTCGCGAACATTAAAATGTTTAATATTATACATATGCTCGTCGTTAACGAGCTTACTTACCCTCATTGGAATTTATTTATTAAGTCATTTTAGGAAATTTTTGCAAATTTTGCATATTATTTAGTTAACTTACGAATATTTTTTTGTAAATTGTATCGGTATTGTTATTCTGCACAATGCAGAAATACTTAAATGTATGCGCTTATGTTATTTTAAGTAACTGTATAAAGATTATGAATAAAATTAATTCACTTCTTTAGCAAATCCGACGAATAATATTTCTGCAATGCAATGCAAATGTTTTTATTGCAACAGTGCACAAGTATTCGTATTCTTGTTACGATATTCAGCTATAACCAGACATTCCATAACTAATCCTTTGTCTACTTACACACGTTAGATATGATGAAATTGTGATCTTGGTACCTAAAAACGTGCCTTAAGATTTTTATTTATTGTTATTTATAAGCTAGGTGTCTATTTATGAATTGACGAAAGTATTTAGGTCTAACTTATTCTATTATGTCTGATACCGTCTTTATTTCTAAGTACTTTAACTATTTATTTAATACTCTCACCCTGTTTGTCCATCGCACCGGGATTGGGACGTCAACGAGAAAACAGATGAAGGCGCCGAAGTAGCGACAGTACATCTACTGTGGCCGAATAATCTCGTTTCTCATTGACGTCCCATTCCCGGTGCGGAGGACAAACAGACTTATCCTTCCAAGTTTTCTTTTCAACGTTTGACATGTTTTAAATCTCTAACAATGCATGAGTTTTTCTCAAACTTTGACTTGATGATAATACCTACTAATATAACAAACCTGTATGCAGTAAGCTGCTGTAGTATTGGTCGACACTAAACTTAATAATAGTCGACGTCACTTTGAAGCGTCACCATGAGTGGCGACTCTTATAGATCATTTGTTAGATCTTGAACTGAAGTATGGGTTCCTATAGATTGAATTTAGTGGAATGTTGTAAGACTTGTGAGTGCAACGATAATTTTTAGAAATAATTTCTAGGACAAAATTGTTTGAATTATTTATTATACATTCACATCTACGCTAATTGCTAAATGATTGATGTCAGCGACAAACGTTAACTAAAACTCTATAAGTATTATAAAATAGTGATTAGTGCTTTATGTAGACGATACTAACAAATTTTATAGGTACATACATAAATCGGAAAGCTTTAACTAATATTTGGACAATACATTTATGCCATATTAATATAACTTAGTTTAAAAAACTAAATGCTATACAGTGGATGTAACAGTGCAGCCCTTTCAGTGTACATCGATGAAGAGTTTTATTTATAATTTGATATCATAATATGTTGAAGTACACACAACCAAAATGTGGCAACACACAAACTGTGGCTTTCAGCAGTTCAAGTCTGTAAATCTTTTGTTGTTTCAATAGATCATTTATGCTTTACTTAAGTACCATTGTTGTTCCCTCAATAAAATACAATATGGTCGTCATTAGGTTAACTAGCACCCGTTACAGAAACTAATTATTTATTTTTGTAAATTAATGTTGACTATTCGTCTACTACATCTCGAATTTTGATTTTCTTAGTGTTCGTTCGTGAAGGTGGATATTTGGTATTATGTATTACCTACCAATCACATGACTTGTAGATAGTAACACGCAATTACAATGCAAAAAATGTAAAATACAAATACTTACTTACTGATAGTTGTATGTCATTGTGACGTCAGAATGAAGTTGCTATTATGGATTTTAGGAATTTTATAGATTTTTTAATCAAACAGTGTAGCACCATCATAGATAAAATATGTTTGCAAAGTATAAAAAATAATGTTAGTAGGTATCGTATTTTGTCATAAAAAGAAATAGTATTTTTTTGCCTAGTATTGGTAATAACGGTAGATTACCTACATTCACCGACCAAGTATACCGTAGGTACATCTGTTTACTTTTATACTGAACATTAGAACTATTATCATGTACGTAATTCCTTAAGCTAAGTTTACAAATTGACAGTACTAGATTCCAAATTCGATTCATACTTATTTTTATGTTTAACATCATAAAAAATAACGCCTTTTTCAATTTTTTTTCGTGTTAAGTATCTGATTTTTTTGTGTTCGTGTGTAGCTTATTTTATCATTATTTCATTTTAGTCCCGTTTACAATAAATGTTCCATGTATTTTGAAATATTAGATACTGACTAGGGATTACGATTACTGATTACGATTGATGTTGCTGTTGTAAACTGTAATTTTTTTTAGTGAACTTAAGTAGTTCTGTATATTGTATATTGTTCCTGTGTGACGTGGTGTTAGAATCTAATTGGCGAACCAACTCAAGATAAAAAATACGAATGTTATCGACCCAAAAAACAACACTTTCCCAAAAAATTATATGAATTCTTTAAACCGAACCATTGTTTTTTTTTTTATTTAGGCCTAAATTTTCTGTGCTTCCAATATGATGCTCATGAAATAAATAAAGTAATAAATAAGTACTTTAAGATATTTAAAACCATAAAATGCTAGGTACTTAAAACTTCTAAAATCAATTTACTTGACCATTCAAATAGGTGCTCGCTATGTAAATTACAATGATACGTAATAATTATGCTTTTACACTATTTATTTATTGACGTTATATTTGTATTAATATAAAGCCTTCAGTCTTCACGAGTTATTAATAGAAAAATGTATATTTTAGAGCTTCTTGTAAAGAAAGGAAATGTTGAGGACATTATATGATGTACCACTGTCGTATTATCAAAATGTATTATAATATCAAAATAAATAAAATGTTGGCTTTGTGGAAATGGCTTTTGTTTTATTTGTAATGGTTTATTTTACAAAGTGTCTGATTATCACCTGAAAATGCACAAGACGTGTACAGTCAGGTCTTTATAAATTATCTTCGTCAGTTTTCCAATTCTTTCCTTTATCAAGTCAGGACGCATATCTTTTGAACCAGGCTATTGGAAAGAAAATTATATTTAAGTACGAACGTCTTGTTTCGTTCGCTCATGTTTGAATGATAGAATTTTTTTATGCCAGAATTGAATGCGATTTTATTATACACGGAATTTTATTGTACGTGCTAAATGATAAATGATTTTATTTCTGTAAGTAGGTTTGTACAAACACTTTTACACGTCAATCATGTTTTTTTTTTTTAAACTAGATGCGGTCGGTGTTTCCTATCTGACTACTCTGAGAAGAAAGGCAGAAACACTTAAACCAGTTTACCAGTTTCCTAACACTTAAACCAGTTTTGAACGGCAACTAACTTGCCCGTATCGTGCAACAATATTGAACGTGTTGTTTAGACGGTGCCAGTAAATTGCCCTTCAATTTTATGGCACCATGTAGATGGAGCTTTAAGGTGACGAACATAATATGTTGGATGTGAACTGCTGTAAAGATATACCAAGGGAACATGTATTATAGGAAGTTCAGTAGCATCTACCTAAGAATAACATTCTTCAATTCCAGGACATTAGGCCTGCATGCTGATTTGTGTGCTGATGATGGTAACAGCAACCGTTTTCATCACGGTTTATTATGAGGTTTATCTAAGTACCAACGGCCACACGCTTGACGTAATATTAGGTCGAGCCTAATATTAGAGCAACTCTGTTCGGATTGCAAATCTATTAACGATAGTTTGTTTGTCGAGCGCTTTGAAGCGGAATAACGCGTTTCCCGTAGTTGACTCACGTCTGTAATTGATTTCATACTTATTGTGTGTGTCTGTTACACACCAGTTTCGGAGTAAACAACTAAACGTAGGCTAAGAACTTTAGTTACAAGCCGGAGTCGTACCCAGTAAATAAAAACTTCAGTTTATTTTGTTGGTAGGACAATTTATACAGGTACCAATGTAAGTTTCGTTTACGTAATTTTTGTTGATTCCCATTTCCTACACTGGCGTCGATTCTCTTGTTCACAAACTAAACTTAATTTAAGACGCTACCGAGCGCACAGTGGCGCCCTCATCGTTTGTTTTGTTATTTATTTTAATTTAAAAAGAAAATGCAGAAAACAAGCACGTTAAGTTGTACTCCGTAAGACTACACGTTATTATTATTACAAACAGTAGTTTTATATTGTTAAGTTTTATTGTAATCATTAAAACGGGAAATGGTGGCCACTTTTTCCGTTTTAACGATTACAATAAAACGGAGGAGCCGCCTGATAGCCGTGGAATACCTCTCCACTGCTCAAGCATCTCAGGAAGTGTCGCCCCTTGTCGCTACGTCACTATGTGCTAGCGACCGTTTCCGGGGGCCCATTATTGATGCATGTCAACACCTGCCATTTTACGCATGTATTACATAACATTGATCAGGCGGGGGACATAGTCCTTCCATTGTTACAGGTAACTAATCCATAACAGCCACCCAAACCCATAGCCCAATATGTTTTGTTTCTAAGTTCTGCAATAGTCCTGCACCAACCGGGGGTTGTCCTTGGGTGCACTTGCATAGTGCATGCAGGGATAATCATCGGTTGGTGCCTCGTCATCATTTGAAATTGTCTAAGGAGCCTCTGCGAGTTAGTTTCGGGCCCTGGTACGCGTTCCAAAAGTCCTGGACCCAAGGGTCCCGAGAAATGTCAAAAATAATAATAAAATATTAGTGTAAGTATGTGTGTTAATGTAGTAAGGAGAAATTTACAGTTAATTCTGAGCGTTTTTAGTAGTTTATGGTTTTAAATAGGATTATTTTTACAGATATTCTACACAAAATTCTGAGGCCACTATGGACCATTATATAAGAGATGATGATCAAACGAACTTACCTAGGCTGTAAGTGAAGTTCTATCCTAATTATATGAGTACGTTTCATTCGAAGATAAATAAGAGACACATGTAGTAGGTACTTTAATTGTAAAGTTGAAAAACTTCCCTGCAAGCGCTACGTCTGGCCCGCCGCAGCGGCGGCGACGCTCCTCATTCTTTAGGGTCCTATTACAACATTTTTAGATTAGGGGCTCTGGGAAGGAAGGGACCTTTATCTTCAAATGAAACGAACTCATATAATTGGGATAGAACTTTACTTATAGTAGCCGGCCGTAAATATCGCACATGGGATTTTTAGAAAATGTACCTACATAACTTGGTAGAGAGGCGTCTTCGTCACTGGTAATTGTGTGTGATAGACTTTTTCTAACGCTCGATGGTATTGATATTAGGTACTTGTTTCATTTCATGTACTTTTCAATCCATGTGCAATGTTTACAGCCGGTAACTGTACAGGTAAGTTCGTTTAATCATCAATTACATTACGTACGGTTAATTCTTCAGATAAATAATACACATTATGATTAAATATTTATTTTTAGAGGAGCTTGTGGCTAAGTAATAACAGCCGCACGGGTCAATCCTTCAGGTTAAGCTACGCTTGCCGGGGTTGGTCTGTGTATGGGTGACTTACAGGCTACCCTGAATAACTTTTCAAGAGAGTTTACAGAAAATTGGTGCTGGATAACAAATTGACGTCATTTTAGCATTACAGAAACGATTTGTTGTTAAATATCCAAATTATTTCTTATAGATTTCAATATATTCGATAGCTTTAAATTCAAACAATATAATTTCCACCTATTTCATAATAGAATACAATAAGTAAGAAAGCAATAATTTGAGTGATAAATCTATTAAGTTTTTATTCCATTTACCTTGTGAAATATTTTCGTTAAACCGATATTAATCTGATGGCGCGTGAAATATTTGATGTAATTTACAGGAAATACACATTTACAGGAAAATGGTACCTACTCACAACTCAATTTACATACATGGATACGCAAAACCTACCTGAAAATTAAATATCTTAAATTAAATATGTCTGCCGCACTTTAACAAACAGTAAATGTCGCCTACCTCACACCAATATACAAAATAAACAAAAATATTTATATATGCTTTTTGATTATTTACAACTTAATAAAAGCTGTTGCCGAGCCTCAAAACATCTAAAAGCTGTTGAAGAGAATTAAAGTAGCTGAATAATAGGCTGTAAAGGCAGTTGAATAGCTGTTTAAGCCATTGTACAGGCCTTGCACAACTGTTACAATCATTATACTGCTGTTAACCAGCCACTGTAATGCTCAAGGCTGGTTAATTTGGGGTCCCATTTAGAATTAATTAGGAAACTAAAACAGCCTTGAGTAGTCACTTTTTCTGTAGTCAAGCCACTGTGCGGCTGTCATGTGTTACTGGGGTGGCCTATACATAACAAATCGTCGAGATATATAATGAATAGCCGCGATATCTGAAGTGAGCCACAACCTCTCGTAAATGTTCTTGGTGCCGATGATAAGCCTTGAATTCATAAGTTAAATTTTCACCAACTTCATTATGAAATGGAAATCTTGAATATTTTCTGCTTGATGGATTAATTGGTATTACCAACAAATATCGATCGTGGCCATAAAGCCGTTATGTGGAATGAATTTGCAAGCTGTTCTTTAATCCTCCATTTTAAAATGATTTTGAGTTACGAATTTATTTAACGATTTTAAGTTTAAAATAAATCGTTTTTCCGCCAATTGATTTTAAAGTTAAAAATGTTTTAGAAATAAATTGATCTGATTGTGGCTCACATTAATGCATCGCGCCTGATTGTAACAAGTTGTAAATCGCTACAAACATAGGTAACTCGGTTCTTCATTCGTAAACGCGTTAGATATTGATAAAGTTTTTGTTGAAAATGGTATCACGTAGGCATTTTTAATCCATTCTGCCGCCGGTACGCTGTCGCTGCCCGTGGATATCTCCTCGCACCCCTGCTCGCCGAAACATAACGAGGGGGGCCAGTCCCGTTTCCTGAACACCGAGTCCTCGCTGTCGATGGTCCAGCTGTGGGTACGGGTAAAAACATCGCCCTTTGAGCGGATGTTTTAATCAGCGATCTTGTCCCTCAATAGCTTTAGAAGCTTTTATGGTTTCTGAGACTTTTTCATGCATCGCCGTGATATCATCTTGCGTGGTCCCGTCTTCTGAAACGATCACCGTTTTAAATGGCCACGCGTTTTTTAAACTTTTTTTAAAACCCTCGTGTTGACCCGCAGTCAACCTCCAGGCATATTTTACACATCGTGCTATACCTTCGTAGTTCGTGATACCTTCAAAGTGATATCCTCCAGGCTAGCTTAGAGATGCTAATTTAATTATTTCGAACCACATTAAAAAAGTATACAAGATATAAAGTATACACAGATTTGTAGATGATAACTCATACAGTCATGAGCACTAATATGGATACACTAAGCAACTTTTAAAGTTGATGTTCTCCTACTGTATTGATTTTAATGTCATGTTGTTACAAACATAACAATTTGGAACCCAAAGTTGCGATCGTTATTACACGAGAAAAACGATTTTGAATTTTGACAGGCCAGTTGGCGTGGATAGTTAAGATACCACCTATCATGCCACCGGTCGTGAGTTCGATTCCCATCCAGGACAAACATTTGTTCTGAGTCTGGGTCTAATTATCTATATAAGTATGTATTTATATTAAAAAAAGTAGTTTAAGTAGTATATCAGTTATCTGGTTTCCATAGTACAAGCTCTGCTTAGTTTGGGATCAGATGACCGTGTGTGAATAATGTCCCAGGTTATGTCCCAGGTTTTGTGTATACATATTTGTGCTCGTGACTGTACACGAAATCACTTAAGGCGAAAGCGTCAGGGAAGCCCGCGAAATTTACAAGTCGGTATTAGGTTGTATGTTGATTTGAATATGGTTCGTGATCGTAAAATCATCAATACAATTCTCTAAGTTCGTATTACTCTACTGAATGACTATTTCATGAAATCTTGACATTTGAGGTTTTTTCTAACTTATGAAGTTGTATTACTGATTCTAATGATTATAATTCTGTAAATATATGTTTGTTACGGTCGCGAATTATATTTGAATCAACTTATAACCTAATACTGACCTGCAAATTGCAAAAAACGTAAGAATATTTGAATTTCGCGGGCTACCTTAGCGCTACCCCTTAATAAAAAATACATAATAACTAACCTAATCACACGACTTCGTTTGCGCGTTCATTAAGTCTTTTAATTTTATTTTCATAGTAACTAATTTTGTTGCCAGCGCTACGCTTAGGACATAATGAAAAAGTAATATGAAGATAACTTTAACGAAGTACCACGGACTACTCTAATATTTTAATACGTGCGAAGTTGCCAGTACAAAGCAAGTACTACATGTGTCTATTATTTGTCTGAAGAATGAAACGTACGTAATATAATTACATATTTTTCATTCCATTTTCTTATGTAAGTAGTTCAATCCACGAGCTCAAAAAAATGCAGTCGCGAATTTTATGAAAAACTTGCTTCAGAATTTTGGCTTTATATAAATAGGTAACAAAAAATTGCGAAAAGCGAGGCCGCTATGAACTATACTAATAACTATTCTCCACTACTCAATAAGTCGAAAGTTGTCGAAGTCTTTCAGTTTCTCAGAATAAGAACGCCAAATTTGGTCACGGTCGAAATGTAATAGGGGCCGTAAACGATAAACAAATAAGTTACCTACATGAATTTAAAGAAATTACTACGGCAGTTATATTACAAATGTGTTCGAAACAGTCATACCAGGATTTTTCTACATGGCGATAAAAAACTGCCGTATTAAATTCAATTTCGAAATGATTTAGGAAAAATCTATTACGGATAAACTTAATTCCATTTTTTCTCTTAGTAATCTCCTCAAAGCTTTGACCTAGTTTCAAATTCTCATAAGTAAATCAAACGACAATGGATCCTTTACTTTGATTTGGAAGTCAATTTCATAAGATTTTTCCAGTAAAATATCAAAAGGCTCGGCGACTGAAAAGGTATGCTTTATTATGTCGTTAAGCCTACGGGCCAAAAATCCTTTTGACAAACATGAATTAATCTTACTGTTGCTAATAAGGATATTACAAGCTTTTATTTTTAACTTCCGTGTGTATGTATGTATGTTCGCCTCAAATCTTCCTACTAAATTTTAAAGCAGTTATCCTCAACCTATTGAGATGAAATTTGGCATACACGTTTAGTTGCAAGACGGCGGACTAATTACTTTTTATGCACTCCCATGATATGGGTATCAAATAAAAGGTTTGCTGAGAAGAATACGAAAAAAAAAAGTAAAAATCTATTTAAAAACAAGCTTTTATTGAACTAAAAGTACTAAATTAAACTTAGGTAAACATAGAACTTAAATATTTTCTTAAAAGCTTGAGTCTTATTTCTATGTGTAAGAAGGACGTTCACGCCGCCACGCGCACGTCGTAAACGCTTAACATTACGCCTACGTTCCTCAAAAGGGTAGGTAGAGGTGCAGCAGTGCACCCACTTATTAGTGTTCTATAATTTAACTATAAATAATAACAGCAGCCTATTATTGTCCCTCTGCAGGGCAAAGGCCTCTTCTCAAACAGAGAAGAGGCCTTTGCCCTGCACCATCACCCTTGCTCCACCGCAGCGCCAGCCAGACGGTCCACCCAGGGCAGTACTCCCACTTTTTATAACCGTCCAGCACAGAACCTTATAACAAGTGAATCCACGACCTCCTAAGGACACTATGAGTACTCACCCAATTTCGGGGAACTATACAGGCATCCATGTCTATCGTAGAAAAAAGGACTGGATTGCTCTCGTCCAGACTTTGTGTTTCTAGCAAGTTCTATAGAGAGGTGACTGTGGTAATGTTATAGACTAATTGGCAAATCCCACAGATAATTATTTTCTAATTAGTTGACTAATAATTATGCTACAGTGTAGTTAGGATAAGTCCAGGTTTCCTCATGAATTTTTCCTTCACCGATCTCAGTAATATCCAAGATATATTCAGAAAGTACAAATGATTTTTAAAGTCACATTGGTATACTTGCCAGGATTTGAACCCACAACCTCGTGCATGACAGGCGAGGCCTTAACCACTGGGCCATCACAACATCACATCATCAAGCTGAATAAATTAGAGCAAGCACCAGAATGCAGTCGTTGCCATATCATATCTCCAGGCATACCTATTCCACCGGAAACTGTGAATGCAAACGGCAGTCAGTTGTACAGTAACATTGTTAACTCGAAGGCAAAAATTAAGCGCCGCAACCCACAACAAATAGTTAATAAAAAGATTGTTCTACCGGCTGCGCAAGTGGAAAACGATTTACTGGTTGCACCTTTGCAACCCACAACTTCCTCGCAGCCTGCTCAGGCAACCGTACTACTAGACGAGTCTGTCATAATTCCAGCACCACACCACGCTGCCAATGATGATTGGGTAGAGGTACGCAAATACAAACCTAAGCGATTAATTCTGTTCATGGCACAGCAGGACCTGAGGCCACCCCTCTGAAAGCCGTTGAGTTCCGTAAATACATTCACTTATGGAACATGATGTCCGGGGCTACTGATGTTCTATGTTACCTCCAAAAGATGTGTCCGACGGGTAACTGTACCGTGGAAGAACTTAAACCTAAAGGGGACTATAAGTCATTTAAGATCGGAGTACCCGAATAATTTTCCGAAATAGCTACTGCAGCTGATATATGGCCCACTAATGCTACAGTAAAGGAGTGGTTTTTTCGAAGACAACCAAGCAAATTCCAACAAGCGAAATCTGTGTCCAACGTTTAAACAAAATCCGCTTATCAGCTTAGTTTACCAAGACGTTAGAGGCCTGAACACTAAGCTTAAATTCTTTCTTCATAACCTCTTGACGCTCGCTAGTGACATACTCGTAGTAGCTGTAACTGAATCGTTCCTCACTAGTTCAGTAATTGACTCGGAAGTTACAAGCCATGGATGGAGTGTGTTACGTCGGGACCGCAACACCGGTGTCGGCGGTGGCGTACTGCTCGCTCCGCGACCCGGTATCACGATGACGCGCTGTTATGAGATGGAGACTCCAGCCGGCGAGGACCTGTGGGCACGTTTCACGGTAAACGAGTCTACCTTCTATGTTTGTGTAGTGTATATTCATCCAAGAGCATCTGACGAAATATATATGCATTGGTTTCAAAAAGTGGAATCTATAATAGATTCATGAAGAAATGCAGCGATTATTGTTGGTGATTTAAATTTAAACACTAATCGTACATCAAATAATATTGTCAGTTACTATTGTTACTTTTTAAGTGTTTGTGGTCTGACTGAGAGAAATGAGTTGATTAATGCGCATGGAAGAAAGTTGGATGTAGTGTTGGTGTCAGATTGCATTAGCTGTGTTGAAGTGGCTGAGATTGATGGTGGAGGTCTTGTACCACGTCGAGACGTATATCATCCGCCACTAGATGTTTGTTTTACACCAAACAACACGATGCATCCATTGAGTTCCGAAAAAATTGATCCAAGTAACCTAGACACACAGAGGGATTGGAATTTCTCCAAAGGAAACTTTGAACATATGTACAGTCGCGACCAAAAGTCGATAAGCAAACTCACAAAGCAATAGCTTGGCGTTTAGTTTGACTTAAGACCTTCTATTTCCAAGAACATAAACATGCGTCGTCAACAACTGATTGTAGTTCATAATTTCAAAGTTATAACATGTGTAAAGATGACCTAGCGGTTAAGCGCGTGCATATAGATGCGTGAATCAGTGAGCCGTGAGTTCAAATCTCACGCAGTACTTGACTTTTTGTAAGTTTTTACTTGATTGGAAGTAATGGGACAGAAATATAATATTCTTTATCTTGTTCGCTTGGTCACTCATTTCGTAAAGTTAGAAAGGTAGATGATAGAAAACTAAATAGGTATTGACAATTATATATGTGTTATTATGTGTTATTAGAATATCATTTCTTTGTTATGTTATTATGAATTGACTAAGTGGGTATACAACAAAAAATCCTATGAACGGTTAAAAAAAAAGTTCTTTTATCTAGTAGGAATGTAACGTCACAATTCTCTAATTTTATAAATAACTAAATAAAACGAATAAACATTTTTGTTACCATTCAGCACGACTTTTTTATTTAAACCTTCCAACACCGAAAAGATAAATTAAAAATCACAAAAATAGTTAAATAATAATACAATAACTAATATTTAACTTCTTATAAAAATAAATAATAAATGAACATAGGTAAACATCTAACAAATTTTTGCTTAAAATAGGAATATATTATTATGGTTCCAAAGAAACAAAAAACAGTCCAACATTGTTATTAAGATTCGAACTCAGACTTCATTGTTCGTGAAACCATTGCTTAGCCCAAACAGCTACCAGCACATGTTATGTTTATGCGAATTTTAGCAATGCAATGGTAAGAACAGGTCGCCACTATGACGATTATTCTAAATTCAACAGAAATATAATGTTATTTCGCGTAGTACGACGACATGCGACAATTCATTAGTGTGTGTTATCTGCGGAATGTTGGCTCATACACGCACACGTACTGGTTCGTGCTCGCACAGTTCATAGCATTGTAATCCTTAGCATGCTTATGGACTTTTGAGCGTTTACTGTACAGGCTAATATCTGAAGGAAACATGGCAAGAGGTGATTTTCACTCGCGACGTTGACACCGCTGTAGAGTAATTCTATAACATCTTGTACGGTATTTTTGATGAATGTGTACCCAAAAAACATAGACCTAAGAAGCCATCTAGGCGCTATCCAGTGTGGTTCTCGGCAGAACTAATTAACGACATTCAATTTAAGGCAGATCTGCACCGAAAGTGGAAAGCTTCTCAAAACCCTGATTTTTACAATCAATTTTCTTTTCTTAAGGCTAGTATTAAAAAAAGTGTAGCCCTTTCCTACGACGAATACATTAAGCGCATTCAAATTAAACTTAGACGTAATCCCCGTGCCTTCTGGCAACATATAAATAGCTTTAAAGTCAGAGGTGGTTTTGAACCCAGAGTAAAGTATAAAGGGGTTGAACACGTCGGCAGTGATACGGCAAAGGCTTTTTCCGACTTCTTTGGAAGCGTTTTCTTGCCCGACGTTCCTCTTCTTGATAATAAATATCATGTCAATAGCTGTCAGAACAACTACTCAAATTTTGTGCATATTGATAAAATAGAATTGTCAGATATAGAAACAGCTATTAATAAACTAAAACCAAATTCTGCTGTAGGTCCAGACAACATTCCCGCATACATCTTAAAGGGATGTAAAGAATTCATTAAAACCCCTGTATTTCACATTTTTAATTTAGCGCTCTCCACTAAGTATCCACAGCGTTCAACCTATACCTAAAACTAAGGAAACTACTCATGTAGAAAACTATCGGCCTATAGTCATTCTGTCATCACTTCCTAAATTGTTTGAATCCATATTACACAAGTTGATAAGTTACCAGATTCTTTGTAACTCTCAGCACGGCTTTCGATCGAACCGTTCGGTTAGTACAAATCTTTTAACGCTTGTGGATCTCATATCGCAGCACTTGGATAAAGGTATACAGGTTGATGTTGTCTATTTCGACTTCAAAAAAGCATTTCTTCGCGTAGATAATGACGTGTTACTGGCCAAACTTAGTAACATTGGCTTTTCACCAAAACTACTAAATTTTTTCGCAATTTATATGCGGGACCGTCAACAATATGTCAGTCATGGTTGCTTCGTTTCGGACACATATCACACTCGGTCTGGCGTTAGTCAAGGGACGATTTTGGGAAATTTATTATTCGGAATTATGGTGAATGATCTTGAGAAAGTGCTCCAACACACCAGGTGCTTGTTCTACGCTGATGATCTCAAGTTGATATATGGCGTTGAGGAGATGGCTGATACATTAACTCTTCAGGAGGACATTAACTCGGTGTTCCAATGGAGCATACAAAACAAGCTCCTATTCAACACGGCTAAATGCAGTGTTATGTCCTTTAGTCGCGCTCAAAACCCACGGCATGTGCAATACTTCCTTGGAACAGACCCGATTACCCGTGTTAATTCGGTATAGGACCTAGGAGTTTTATTTGACCCGAGACTAACCTTCCACAAACATATGCGGTCTCTCGCCACTGAATCATACCGAAGGCTAGGTTTTACTATTAGGAATATACGAGAATTTAACAACCCTCTGGCCATTCAATTGGTTTATATGGCTTTAGTGAGAAGCAAACTAGAGTCAGCCTCAATTATTTGGAACCCCTATGAAAGTACTTACGCCTTGCTTTTTGAGAAGGTCCAAAAAATATTCCTTAGATTTTTATTTAAGAAACTTTTCAGGTACTATCCATTCCTGTATCCCACAAAATTTTTGCTTGGAATGCTGAAATTTAACTCTCTTGAAGTTAGGCGTAATTACTTTTTACTCATGTTCGCTTGTCGTGTCCTTCGTGGAGAGTCTGATTGTCCGGAATTAGTAGCTCAGCTTGTGAGACTCTTTGTTCCTCCTGTACCCCAATACCAAGTTAGACCGCGACGACACGAATTGTTGGCCGTTCCGTCAGCACGCACAGTTTCGCATTCTAACTCGCCCTTAGTTCGCGTGCTCGCAATGCTGAATGCTCTACTGGCATCGACACAGGAGTGTGATTTGTTTGCCGCAAGATGGATAGACGTATGTCGTGCATATTTGAGATTCTGTGAGACGTTGGACGAAAGATGATCCTTTTTAATTTTATTTTTTATTATATGCCAGTATTATTTGAATGTTATTTGTTAGTTTTACTCGTTTTGTTCGTAATTTGTGTGTATTATTTCTTATTGTTATTCCTTCCTTATTGTAAAATATGTCTGTTTTAATTGAAATTTAACTGGGCAATAACTTGGATCTGGGTCTGTAATGTTGTGCACGTTTTTACCAAATAAATAAATCACTACTAATTGTAAAAAATCTGCTGTTCAGTACATTTATGTTCGCATAATTCGTCAAAATGTACTGAACAGCTGATTTTTTTTTTTCGCGATGTCAGGTTTGGTTCCATAGTAAAAGTTGTTACCCCTTAAGAGGATTTTGGTGTTTTACTAATAACCACGCGACTATCGGTAGACTAAAAAGCACAAGTGTAGGCTGGCCCTTACCAACATATAGATAGATACAGTTTACTTCTGAACAAGCGTTTACCATCATAAAACTCGTTTGGGAAGTTTCCATAACTTGACTCAAAGATTATTTATACCATTTTTTGAGTTAATAAAGCCACGCAAAGAAATCCTCCCCTTAAAAATTGAATTACCCCCTTTTGCATCTTCAGGGATCGACCTTCCTTCAGGCATCAACTTTCAAAAAACCCAGAACTTATTATTGTTTATTTCCTGTCAAAAGTATAAAAACTGAGTTTTGAACTATTCGGACCGCGCTTTAAAATACTTCCATACAAATTTTAACATCCCAAAACCCAAGGGAGGTTTTGAAAAATTAATAATGACAAACATTATTACTTACTTAGATGCAAGTATTTGTGTCAAGTTTCAAGTTAGTTAACCAAATGAATAAGATTTTCCATATAAACGTACTATGTATTCCCTGTTTTCCGTAACTTGATTGAAAGATTATTTACACCAATTTTCGAGCTAATCAAGCCCCGCAGTAAAATCCTCCCCGTAAAATAGATTACCCATTTTCATCCCGTTGCACACTTGTGCACTACAAAAAATTTGACTGTCCGGCAGTCCGATTTTTTACGGTCCGATGTGGCATGAAAAAAACGGAAGATAGGCTTGTGCACTTGTCGGATCGGTGCGGCGCAGTTCAGGGTATCTCTCTTTGAAACTACACGTCACGCACGCGTAATTATGCTAGGAACGATGAGTACGACCCGGAATGGAGAAAGTAAAATTTAAGTAAATAAAAGAAAATAAAAATTAAGTATAGTGCACAAACTAGTATATACATTTATGGCGTGCCATATCGGACCGTAAAAAATCGGACTGCTGGACAGTAAAATTTCTTGTAGTGCACAAACGCCCTTAGGGGTAGATTTTCGAAAAACTCTGTTACACGTTATTTTTTATTTATTTTTGGTCTCGAGTATAAATACTGAGTTTCGAGTTAGGTACTCGGACCGCGCGTTAAAATTCTTCCATACAAACTGACACCCCCCCTCACCGCTTAGGCCTCCTTGCCGGATTGCCACCGTGGCGCGAGGAGGCAAAACGCCTGGGCGTAACTCCGCTGCTGAGAGAAATCATGGCACAGCGGACAGAGCTCCGGCGGGATCTCATGGCGACATGGAGAGTGCGACTGTCGCAACCTAGTGCTGGGCACGCCACAATTGCGGCGATAAATCCCCTCTTTGAGGAGTGGTTGGAGAGGCGCTACGGCATCCTCACCTTCCGCCTGACGCAGGTCCTCACCGGACACGGTTGCCTCGGGAGGTTCCTGTTCCAGATAAGGCGGGAGGAAAGGCCCGGGTGTTACCATTGTGTGGATCACCCGGAGGACACGGTGGAGCATACGTTGGTCCAGGCCATGGTACGGAGCGAGAGTGCATGAGAAGCCGTCACCTCTTTCTGCGAAGCAGTAATGCTCGCGAAGGAGGAGGCTGAACTCGTGAGGCAGAGGCAATCTTTGCGCCCTCACGCCCCTAGTCGCCGCAGAAGACGCCCTGGGCGTCGGGAATCGATAGCCGATTCCCGGCCACCGTGGGCGGGGGCTTGCGGATGGCGAGCAATGGGTAGCTCGCCGTCCGGTAAGGACCAGGCCCGGGTCGACGGCGCGTTGTGTTCCACGCGCGTCTCAAGGAAGATGTCAGCACTAGCTGAAGGGGGACCCCTTCAGCTAGTGCTGTAAATGCGAAAGGCTAAACATGAATGAATTATGCCATTAGTTACTATTTTTTCATATAAATTAGCTAAAATGAATACGTTCATGTTTAGCCTTTCACATTTAGCCAAAATTCAACCATCACTTATATTTAACCATTGGTTGCGTTAACTACGTATCAAAAAACCGGCCCTAAATGGAGAATTAAACCAGTTGGTTGCGACATATCTACGAGAAAACTTGAACATGTTTATTACTGATTAGTCTCACAGTCAGACCACTAAATTGTCCCAGTGGGAGTCGTTTAATATTATTTTTCTGGTACACTACACAAACAAATAAACTAACTTAGCAACAACTCTCAACTAAGTTACGTTATTAGTTTCTTACAATTCCGTTATCCTTCGCGCTTGCTATTTTAAATAAATGAATGTTCTATTAAAGTGTAAGGCTGAGATCACAGACGACCTAATAATCTGCAGATTTTTTTCCCTTTATTCGCTTCTATACCTCGTCATTTTGCTTAACGGAAAAGTGACTATTAAAAGGTTATATACCGTTTAGCATGCCCCCAAGATGAATGATGACCGTTGAGAAATTTTGTAGAGAATTTATACAACGACCTGTGACCGGTTTGGTAGGGTGAAGTTCAAACCTAGGTGTCGACAAAAGGGAATAGCTAACGAGAAAACGTCACTTTTTCGAGACTTTTGTGAAAATTGATAGGCGACGGCTAAAATCAGAGAATTATCAATGTTGCAAATGGATATTGTGTGCGGAAATCCTAACTATGTAAGGCTCATTATCACCACACATCACTAAAACATCATTCTGTCTCGCTCATCTTCAAGCAATCGAAAGAAACGGAGCGATGTTTTAAACTGTTTAGCACTAAACGCATTTAGTGATGTGTGGTGAAAGTGAGCCTAAGTACTTGTACCTCAGGCTGTTCCAGTTTCGAAGTATCTACTAATTGTAAATTAATTTGTAGCGTCGCCTCCTCCAAACTTTGTTTTTGTTCTATCAGCTGCTTTTGTATTTGATTATACTGTATGCTTAATATTTAAGCTACATTTGGTAAGAGATAAGTACATATACAAGACTAGCGACCCGCCCCTGCTTCGCACGGATTTACAACTTGACAAAACAAGGATATTTCTTTATTAGGTTTAATATTTATTATAAACATTGTGAAATAAACTTTCTAAATTATCTTATACAGGGTGTAAGTGTTAACAGTGGCAACCTTTTAAGGGGTCCTTGTACTCATCATTATGAACAACTTTTACTATGGGACCAAACCTGAAATAAAACATCAGCTGTTCAGTACATTTTGACGAATTATGAACGTTTTGACATTTTGACGAAGGTAAATGTACTGAACAACTGATTTTTTTTCGCGATTTGACGTTTGGTCCCATAGTAAAAAATGTTCATAATGATGTGTACAATGACCCCTGAAAAGGTTGCCACTGTTTACACTTACACCCTGTATAGGGTGACTGGTAATTAGTAACCGATACTTAAACACATGATTGTACTCATCATAACAAAAAACTTTTACTATAGGACCAAATCCGAAAACGCGAAAAAAAAATCTGCGGCTCCCTACATTTTGACGAGTTATGCGGCCATGAATATGGGAAAGCTATTTTTTTTCGCGATTGCAGGTTACTAATTACCAATCACCCTATATAATTATCATGAAAATCCGTTGCGTAATTTAGAGGAACGCGGTCGCACAGTCACACACGATAAGAGTCTTTAATTTATTAAATGTATAGAAATTACGTAAAAATGCTACAAATTTAGTGTATTAATCCAACAGGTAATCACACTAAATAAGAGAACGTAGCAACGAAAGCAGAGTTGTAAAGTAGATACAGCTATATTTTCCAGTCAGTTCATCATCATCTGCCTAGCACTTTCCCAACTATGTTGGGGTCAGCTTCCAGTCTAACCGGATGCAGCTGAATACCAGTATTTCTCACGGAGCGACGGAGTGTACGAAAGGAAATCTTAGTAGCTTTTCATTGCGAAGTACACAATACTGCCGCCGTAAATAAAAAGGACGTATCTAAAGAAATATTGAAATGGAAAAAAAATATTTTGTCCTGGTTAAAATACAAGATACAAAGACTCGTATTTTAATAGTATCTATCTAAGAATTCTTAGGTTTTCGTTAAGGTTACGCCAGTATAAAAATACTGGTAGATGGGTGTTTCGCATATTTCGTGCAAATTCTCAACGATTCCAAATTTCAAATTTATTGATGAATTATTTGGGGTTTTTTTGCAAATATCATTAGTATATAATTAATCTTTGAACATTTAGTAGTTTCTACTTTCTTTTAATTAGTATCGATAAAATTATAATCATTTCTATAATAAAGAAACGAGGGTAAACGAACGGAATGAGGAAGAAGGTAATGAGGTTTGAATACTTTGTCCAGTTTTTTTTCAAAAATATCACAATTACAAATCTAATACATGTACTAAACTTCGAAGGTAATCATTAAAATTGATAAAAAGCTACGTAATAAATGAAATCATATATACTCACTTTCTAATACGGACGATAGGAAAGAGAACGAATCCAGAATAATCACCTCCCGCGACACTTAACACGAAAATATTTTTTTCCACGAGCAAGCATGCAGACGCTACGAACGTTTGCTGCCAGACTGAGACGTGCGCGGAGCTAAACATGGCAGCAGAGTAGCATTTAAGGTCTAGCGCAAACTACAATATAGATTTCTTCTCATAACGAAGGTAATCAGAAAAAAATTGAAAAAATTATTTACCAGATATAATTTCAATATATTTAAAAGATACCATTATTTAATTTAGACGTAAACGTTGCGTTTATTAATATACTACATTTATATAGTTATAATTTTTCTATTTACTTCGTTTTATTCGGATAAAATACAAATGTATTAAGGATAGTAGTAAATGGACAACGACGGAAATGAGAATAAGTAAAGTTTTTAATTTATATTTAACTAATTACGTTAATTTATACAGTCAATCTTACATGCATGCAAGCATAACTCTATTACATTTAGTTTTCTATGGAAAAGATTTAGAAGTTTATTGAATAAACATTTTTTTTCTTACTGGACTTGTAATATGCACGAAAAAAGAGAAACACCCAGCTATGCGTCTTTTTTGCTGATTCGGAATATGTAAATAACTCGTATTTCGAAAAAAATGTAGGGTTCCGTAGTTCTGACAAGGAACCGTTATAGTTTTTTTTTTTCTACATTGTGCGTGGCCTGACACGCACTTGGCGGGTTTTCCTTATTACGGCAGTACAAGAAACCTATGGTTTTCAATGTTAAGAATCATATGAAGTGGAATTAAAGCGTTTATGGGAACATAAAGCTTCTGTCCAAAACTTCTCATAAAAAAAACTCAATTTATAAAGCTTCAAAAGTTTACCGGTACAAAATATTGCTTCAAACTTTCAGTTTCAAAGGAATAAAAGCTCCGACATCTTATGAAAAATCAATATGTGATAAGGACAATAGACTGACTTGCAAAATATCTACCAGTAACGTGAACAATTTAATTAAGGTCTTAGTTTGACTTAGGGTTAGAATTCTGCGTGATACTAAAATAATTAAGGAATTGCCATTTTTCAAACCAATATACCGACTGACGTTTTTGGTTACTGTGGCTTGGTTTGTGAGATCGATGAATTTCTTTATCTGAATCTACAGACATCTTTTTACATTTCAATCAATCTGCCTAGCCTTTTCCCAACTATGTTGGGGTCGGTTTCCAGTCAAACCGGATGCAGCTGAATACCTTTTACATGGAGCGACTGCCTATCTGACCTCCACAACCCAGTTACTGGGTAATACGATACCGCTTCATAAGACTGGTTGTCAGAATTTCAGGCTTCTGACGACCAGCAACTGACTGACTGTCAAAGATCCACGAATAACAGCCGGGACCAACGGCTTAACGTGATTTCCGAGCCACGGACATACATACATACTGAGACTCCTCAGTATGTAATGACGGTCATCCATCCACTGACCAACCCCGGCAAGCGTAGCTTAACCTGATGGATCGACTCTTGCGGCTTTTATTACTTAGCCACGAGCTCCTCACATCACACATTTGTTATATTTATACATATAAAATAAAGTCGCTTTTCGTGTTTGTCTGTGTGACCGCGTTGTTCCTCTAAACTACGCTGCGGATTTTCATGCGGCTTTCAGCATAATTTAGATTTATTCCGCATTTTTTATAATAAACATTAATATTAAAATGGCACGTAATAAAGAAATATCCATGTTTTGTCAAGTTGTAAATCCGTGCGAAGCAGGGGCGGGTTGCTAGTCTTGCATAAGTACTTATCTCTTACCAAATCTAGCTATGTTAAGCATAGAGTATGATCAAACACAGAAGCAGCTGTTAGAACGAACACAAAGTTTGGAGGCGGCGACGCAACAAATTAATCACCAAATAGTAAATGCTTTGAAATTGGAACAGCCTGAGGTACAAGTACTTACATAGTTAGGATGGAAATCCACACTATAACCATTTGCAAAACCGATAAGCCTCTCTATGCGGTTTTTATCAACTTTTCAGAGAATTTATTCCGAAAGGCTTATGTGTATATTACATTAACATTAAAGTACTAACATATATTAAAGAAATGCCGATATTTTGTCAAGTCGTAAAACCGTACGAAGCGTCACTGGTTAGTAATAACAGTTTTAACGAAGCGGGTCAAAAAAGAAACCCCCTTATCATAATACAACGAAATGATTGCTATGTACATAGTTACGGTTGCAGTAAATTTTATCATTCTGAAAACCTTTTATTCGATAGTACTCAGCAGTAATACAGAAGTGTTTACTTTTTAATTAATTTTACTATTGTCCAAAACAATAGCCATTCAATAAATATTAAAAGGAACTACAGCTCAGAGTTTACAACATAATGGAGCGGTAGAAAAAACATTTAAAACACAAACATTGATAAAAACTAAATAAATGATCTGTTGTTAGCAATCCGAGGAATTTTCTTATTGAGAAGCCGTACTCAAATCGTTTCCTTGGAAGCTTTATTCTTGTCGCTTTTACTCAAAGATCGTGTTTAGTTTATGCCTACTATACGGCTCCTGTTTCCTGTTATTAATTTCCTTTAACTTTTAAATATCGAACTTTGTGTAAGTTCCATTACGGTTTCCAAATTCAGTGGCAAAAAAATTGGGTTCCGCAGCGCAGAGATGGATAACATTCGTGTTAAAGTAGTCGCCACCATCCCGTTACCAAACGTAGCGTGGTACTGTGGATCTATGTGAACGTTCATCAGTATTATTTCAGGCTCGAGTGGGAGCGCACGTTATTTTCCTGGATTTTATTTTTGGATATATAATTGTACAGTACTTCCAAACATCTGTTGAACCTGTTAATTAAACTGACAATCACTTCTCCGGTACTCGTTAATTTTTACCGTCAAGTTTATCACTAAATTAAAATTACTGCAAAGTTTTCATAGTAAGTCTTTAACCCTAAAGTTTTTGTACAAGTGAAATTTCAAGAGAACTATTAATTTCATAGACAATGGTGATTTTCACGTACCCAGTGTATGTAAGGTGAGTTTTCACATCTATCACTTGGTTGACATTGATGATATTTTTACCATTCACTGAATTTTCACAAAACAATTTTCTCTTTGAAAACGAATGTGCTTTTAGCCAATGTATGTTTAGCATCATGATAAATTGTGTACCGAAAGAATATTTACATCAAAATATGTGAGCCTTATTCACGGTATTTTTAATTTTTTAGCTTTAATTTAAATGTTTTATTTTACATAATTAAGAACGTTGTGTATGTACCCGTATAATTAGCATAATTAGTTTAGTATTAAAATAAGGTTGTCTCATGTTATTTTCGCTTTTCGTGGCAAGTAAGTCTTGTATTTCGCACAGAATTGTGTAACGTTTTAAGTTCAAAAGAGTGAAAATGATTATTTTAGACTCTTGACGGTGTGAGTAGGAAAGAAAGATTAGTACTTGAAGATATATTCGAATAGGTTTCAGTAAAGTGATAAGATTTATTTTAACTTTGTGAAAGGTTTGTATTTACTGCAATTTACTTAAGTTGTGGTCGGGTTTTACTTTCGTAAATTTATCTTTATGAATAACATTCTGCTGTATTGTAATGTATTATGCTGTATAACAAGCTGGATTTATGTTACTCAATCAACGTAACGTTTTTACTGTTTTAATTAAACATACCGCACGGGTCGATCAAAGGTTAAGCTACGCTTGCCGTGGTCGGTTCATGGATGGGTGACCATCCAAAACATATCGACACTCTTCCGTATCTCGGAAAGCACGTTAAGCCGTTGATCCCGGCTGTCATTTATATATCTTTGATAGTCGTTACGGGTAGTCAGAAGCCCGAAAGTCTGACAACCAGTTTTACCAAGAGGTATCGTATTACCCAGTAACTGGGTTGTGGAGGTAAGATAGGCAGTCGCTCCATGTAAAGTACTGGTATTCAGCTGCATCCGGTTAGACTGCCGACCCTAACATAGTTGGGAAAAGGCTAGGCAGATTGATTTTTGAGATAATGTATGATAACGTAGGGGCCGAAAGTAGTACAAATACTGTTACTGGTCTTTATGCCATTTGTTAAGTATTTTTTTGAACGCTGTAACTCTATATAGGTGTGTCAATCAATCAGCAATATGTACTAGCCTGCGATACAATTTCATGATCGGCAGAAAACCTTTTGTCTAGATTTCTAGAGCTTAGACTTATCTCCATACCTACTTCTGAGATCTATCTTGTTTTACATACGATGCATAATCAATTATATACTCGTACCTACATAGTTTCTGCTCTGAACTTCATCAACTTCATGTAAAATTCAACAATTAAGTTATCGCAACTTCAAAGTTCTAACTGAGGATTCGTGTATCCTTGCAGTGTACCACCACTGAGAAACTCTAATATAAATAACTTGAGCATCAAACACACTATTCTGCGAAGCTTTTAACAAGGATTAGTTACCACTTAATTCCTTCCAAACAGAAGGAAATTAAACAGGGTTGGTAGGGACTCGTCCGAGGAAGTAGTATGACCATGGGCCTATTTAACAGACAGACGACTGGGAGACAATCCAACGATTTTTGCACAAGTTTCTTTCACACATTTTCTGTTTTTTCAAACAGCACCTGTCGTGATTATGTAATTTTCTGACATTATGTCGTACTATCAATAGAAAAAAAATACAAAAAAAAAACTACAAACTGAAAAATAACTTTAATTTCGGAAAGCGGTGTCTTTGGATCTGTATCTTAGTTTTTTGCCACCGACTTCCGAAATTAAAGTTATTAGATTTTTCAATTTGTTGATTTTTTTTGGAAGTGGGTTTTTATTTTATAAAAATGTTTTTTTATTTTCACTTTTTATTGGGTCAGTTTGTAATTTATCTAAGTTACAATAGCCTAATGAGCCGTTGACTCAACAACATTTACAAAATATTGCTTTTCCCGATCCAGGGACGTTAATTATTGAGGAGTTCTCCTAGTACGAACCAGGAGTAGTGGAGCTGATGATGAAGTCACCTCTACTTCACCATATGCATTGTGACGAGCATAAATTGCTCAGTAACCATTAAAGCATAGTAAAGTAATCGAATCGCAACCCGTGAAATACTTTTTATTGAGTGGTTCCGATGGTCATCTGTGGTCTTCATCATCAAATGTACGAGTTATACATAGAAAATACCCAAATCGCTATAGGTGTGCCTACAAAATTTGCGGGTTTCCCTCGATTTCCATGAGATCCCCTCATCAGATTCTGACTTGGCGACAATGAGACCACCTCGAGAGCATAGCTTTTCAAACAAAAAAAGAATTTTCAAATTCGGTCCACAATTGACGGTGAAATCGGTGGACATACCTAAAAAAATATACATAAAATCGAACATATAACCTCCTCCTTTTTGGAAGTCGGCTAAAAATAGGGCTCTTGTGTATTTCTACCGCCAAGTACCGATTTCTTTTTATTTGGTTGGGTCTGTTCTCAAACCGAAACACAATAAATGAGTGCACACCTAATCAGAAAACTGTGCTTAGCCTTCCTACATAGTTGTACCACAGATTAATACAGATGGGATACTCCGCAGTTTAGGTATGAAGCTACAAGTACGCGGCGGGCTCGACTAGTCGGGCCAATTCAGTGCGGGCTGCCGCGCACCGGCCGGCTCGCAGGGTCAGTTCGATACTCACTCACACGCCGCGCCGTAAATGAAGACAACCCTAACGAGTCAGAAAGTATAAGAGTTACGCGATAGAAAGAGAGGCAACTTGTAGGTGAATATAACTGTAGGTAATAAGCGTTGTGCGACCTGAATTGCACTTTATTGTGGCGTAGCAAGAGTCGTTTTTTATTTACATGATTTTGCGGAGTGTCCCATCTGTATTAATCTGTGGTTGTACGAGGTTCTAGTGGACCTCGTACCGGTAGCGTAATAAAAGCGTGAAGTAATAAATTATGTAAACTACTAAACATGGGTGTTAAGGGTGTAAGTATAATTAAAATTAATTGTCACCCCATGGAGTAAACGTGTTAGCCACATGGAGTAAAATCATAATAATGAGGTTATACAACGTGGTCGTCTAGCTCGCATGGTTAATTTTCGCAACACACTGATATTCGCCACAAAAAAGCAAAAGTTAGTGCATGAATATCGCTATCTGTTGTACGTTTAACTACCTTTGGCATGAAAAGAAAATAACCATTTTAGAAATTACTATCTTTAGATTTCATAAGCAAAACGAGTTCGAGACATTGTAAATACTGTTTTATACATTTATGAAAAACTGAAACATTTCACTCCGCTCACTAATACAATGAAAACACAAAGCGGTGAAACCGTTCATATCGAATAGAAGAATGTGTCTTTGTAGACTTAGAGCATTTTTCTGACAGATTCGACACTAAAATATTTGTGTACTAGCTTTTGCCCTCGGATTCGCCCGTGTAGCGGGATTTAAAGTACCATATGTGTCAATCCAGGTTATAAACTATTTGTGTGCCAAATTTCATCCAAATCCGTTCAGCCGTTTTTGCGCCAATCTGGACAAACAAACAAACGGACAAAAATTCTAAAAACTATATTTTCTACATCAGACTTGTTCCCACAACGCATTTAAGCAATTACTTTTTTTTCAAAAATATTCAATGTACAGTTTTGACTTCGTTACTACTTTATTATATGTATACAATATGTAACAAAAACCCTGTTGTTACTTTTAACACATCATTGTACTCATGATAAGAAACAACTTTTACTATGGGACCAAACCTGAAATCGTGAAAAAAAAAATCAGTTGCTCCCTACATTTTAACGAGTTATGCGAACATGAATGAATGGGACAGCTGATATTTTTTCGCGATTTCAGGTTTGGTCCCATAGTAAAAGTTGTTTGTTATCATGAATTCAATCATGTGTTAAAAGGAACAACAGTGCTCAATTGGGTTGACGTCTGGCGATTGAGTAGGCCATGGAAGAACGTTGAAGCGAGCATCGGCAAAAGTGCGTGTTACGACTCTGGCTGTGTGTTAACGTGCATTGTCGTGCATTAAGTACTCAAAACGAATCACTCAACCGGCTTCGCAAAGGGAAGACCACGTCTGAAACAATCCCCTCCGCATAAATCTGAATCTGGTTGCTCCTGATCCAAATGAGATCAGTTCTTCCACCGATTCAAATACCGGCCCAAACCATTATTGTTCCTCCTCCATATGAATGAACTTCCTGACAAAATTCAAACGTTCTTGACGTCCAGAGGTCCTCCAAACTCGAGTACGTCTTGTATCCGGCCTCATACCGAAACGAGATTCATCGGAAAAGCAAACATAACGCCAGCCTACATCCTCCAAATTTCTGTGTTCGCGAGCTCATTTTAAACGGGCCCTACGATTGCGGGATGTATAGGTGGAACTCTCTGCGGCCTTCGGGAATGCAGACCCACTTCACGTAAACAATTTAGGATGGTTTGGTCGCTTACAGCCAGCGTGAAGATCTGTGGAGCCTCGTAGCCAACATCATGGCGATCATGGTACGATTCCGTCGAGTATTTTGGATGTACCGTTCTTGTCTGCAAGTGGTGACGCGAGATCGTCATCCACGCTGCCCTTGATACTATAGCGTGTCCAGAGGCGGCTTCTGTGTAGTGCCAAGAGCAACAGCCACAGTACGTTGCCTGGAACCAGCTTACAACATTCTGAAGGCTCTTATCATCTCTTTTCGTGTCAAATAATGTCGTCGCTCCATATCGCTACAATTTTTTTTTCAGTTCCTATGCAGAAATTGTAATGGTTTTGTAAAACGCTATTACACACTTTTATAGGAATCCTGATTGACAGTTGATTTCCTATTTTAATCAAAATTGAAAGAAAATTCTTTATTAAAATAGTGAAATTCACTAAAAACAATCAAAAACGATACAAATACTTTTATACGAATCCTGATTGACAGCTGATTTCCTATTTTAAACAAAATTTAAAGAAAATTCTTTATTCAAACAGTGAAATTTACTAAAAACAATCAATTACGATCCAAACACTTTTATAGGAATCCTAATTGACAGTTGATTTCCTATTTTAATCAAAATTTAAAGAAAATTCTTTATTCAAATAGTGAAGTTCACTAAAAACAATAATAATCCTCAATTGCGGCGATACTCTAAAACGTACTTGATCCCTAGCCAATTTTTGATGTGTATACTTCGTGTAAGATCAACTGAAAGTACTTTCGGTATTTCACATAAACTTCACGTGAAATACTGAAACTACTTTCAGTTGATTTTACACGAAGTACATTGCGGTCTTTTTACTTAGATTGAATTCTAATGGAATTGATGTATGGAGACACGTAAAGGGCTTTCTTTTTTATAAGTTTCTTAGTAGATGGTCTCAAGAATCTATCTATCTTAGAGTTTCATAACCACAAAGCAATATCATGTCACTTGACACATACGATCGATTGATGAGAATGAGTTAACTTTGAACAGCAGATAGAGCACGTGTCTTCCGGTTCTGTTAGCACTTACACTAATTTTCAAAGCACTCTCGTTTCTTCCTGGAAGCGTTAATAGCTAACGGATATATCTCAGAGAATAAGAACGACATTCATTAGCTCTATCGGACGTTTGGCAATGTGTTTCCAAACATACGTTTTAGATTTACGAGTGAATTTATCACCGGAATCGAGTGAAAAACAGTGACGAAACCCGCACCCTTCTTAATACTCGTATATACGAACGCGTGTAATGGCATGGGAACTGCTACGTGTAATGTAGAACGAACATACGAGTACATCCGCAGGCTTTGGATACGTAGATTCAGAAATTCATGGTCGATCCTAAACTTTGCAGCCACGTAATTTCTCATAGAATTACGATATAAACAAACCAATACATAACGTAAATTCTTTTATGTTTCAAATAACTCAGTGTTTGTGATAATAATATATTTTGGTGATGAGCAAATGTATTGGAACATGCAAAAAATCTGACGTGAGTACGTCATAAAGCTGGGTTATTTATTGTGTAGTATTTTTGAGGAAATAAATAAGTGGTGGTAGTAGAATTTATTGGTACCGAAACGTGCATTGCTTACGTCTATATTTGTTGTTATTTTGATTTATTTCTATAATAAACTGGCGTTGATGTGGATTATTATGTAATGTCCTATAACTGTTAGTTTGCAAAAATACGGCTACCTACTCCTAGTTTCAGATGGCTAGCTAGGTGCAACATGTCGCACGCCCTAAATTACATAACCGTCCATTTTCGATCTTTGAGTAGTTGAAGTTTCATGGCGCTCTTCATTTCCCGTTACACCGAATATTGGCGGTCTACGAACCAATTTTACTAGCTGTACACAGAAATGAGGTTTTTTTTTTACAAAACTGATAAAAAGGGAAGGTTCTTACGTACGGAAGTACGGTCGTATTTACAGTTCCGTGCCAAAATTGGCTCAAGTGTGCACTTATGTTGTCACTTCAGTGTCTATCAGTTCGTATTCGATTTTCTTAGAATATAATTTTATTGCAACACTCGCAATATATTCGTAATTGTTTAGTTGTTGCGATAGAGCTCGTACAAACATGGTCTAAAACTGACAACTTTAACGGACCACTATTTCTTCATTTATGAAGATAAAAAAAATACAATGTATACTCAATGAGTGCTAGACAATGACACCCCACATCCAGGGTAAGAAAAAATAATTTCAAAATCAAAAGTTTATTGTATGGTGTGGTCCCCATACAGTAAACTATTATTTCACTCAATTGTACTTCACTCAATGAATTCTAGACAATGACACCCTACATGCGAGGGTAAGAAAAAAAAATCAAAATCAAAAGTTTATTGTACGGGGGTCTCCGTGAAATAAACTTTTGATTTTGATTTTTTTCTTTATTCATTAATTTTTATACTTTATTCTATTTTTATTATTATGTGTTGATACAGCGGCAGTAGAAATACACATTCTGTGAAAATTTCAAATGTCTACCTTTTTTTATTTTTTTTTATTTGTGATGGGTTTGCTCTTGACTCTAGTCTAGGTCAGAGGTGACAGAGACAAAGTCGACGATGGAGTGAGCTTACCCAGAAGAAGCCTGTTCACTCTCACTTTGAAGAGATTAGGGTTGTATACGTTCGGAAACACAGACGCAGGTAGTGAGTTCCACTCTTTTGCTGTGCGCATTATAAAAGACATTTGGAAGCGCTTAGTGCGAATTGGTGGAATAGCAACCAGGTAGGGATGGTAACTGGCCTATCTATTACGGTTCATGAGATACAGCCAGCTGACAGACTGACGGACGGACGAATGGAATGACAGCGGATGCTTAAAAAGTTGCGGATCCCTAAAAGTACATTAACTTCGAAGAAAATACAATTTGAAGGCGACAGTTTTTTTTTACTTTAAAAGAAAGCTCAACAACGATCTTTGTTTTGTCTTTGTAGCCAGACAGCACAAAGCACTAATTTATTTTCCAGGAAGGGACTGTAAAATACAAGTGGTTAATGAATTCCTACCCGGTTAAAAAATAAATTGAGTTCACAAGACGAGTAAAAAAACAATACAAAAGTCGTAATAACAAGTGATCGTACAAACATACCTCATACTACATCATTCTGGGAAAATATCCTCAGAATAAAATACACCCTTAATATTTTACGCAACAATATGCGTACGAAATGAATACAATCTATTTCGAGAGTAATCTCTTTGATTTATAGTATAACATTCGCAAACGTTCATTCATGACGAGGGGCAAGTCCCTAATCTAAACGTTAGATAATAATAATAACGCATGTTATTATCATAATCAGATGGGTCAACCGCAGGGAGAGTTCTATAATTATAAATAATAATAATATAATATAATAATATAATAATATCCTGGGACATTTCACACACGGTCATCTGGTCCCAAATAAGCAGAGCTTGTACTATGGAAACCAGATAACTGATATACTACATATACTACCTACTTTTTTTTTTTTGTAAATACTTACTTATATAGATAACTACACCCAGACTCAGAACAAACAGACATGTTCATGCACACAAATGTTTGTCCTGGGTGGGAATCGAACCCACGACCTGCGGCATGATAGGTAGTATCTTAACCAACCACGCCAACTGGCCAGTCGAAGACTGGAAATACTAGAAATACTTTTCTACTCTCATATATCGTAATATTTGAATTGTAAACTTCAATACGAGTTTATATTAATATACTTTATAAACATAATACCGAAATTTAAAAATAGAATCATATTATAACACTTTTTCTCTAACAAAATAATGTTATAAAACAATTTTTTTTGCATTATGATACAGGGCACCAAGGAGTTTTCATCAATAATTTTAGAGTTTCGTACCAAAATGGTAAAAAGGAATCCATGGTGCGACTCAGTCTGTCTGTCTGTCTGTCCGTCTGTCACAGCTGGATATCTTAAGAACTACTAATGCTATCAACTTAAACTTTGGAATAGTTTTAGATGACGTTTGCGCAACTATTTTGGAAATAAGAAAGAAATTTTTTTTTTGCAACAGGGTCTGAAAGGGTGTCTACAAAATTGGAAGTGGGGCTACTAGGGAATGTGGGGTATCATATGAAAGAACGCTGTTTGCACATTGTCAAACATTTTTTCTTTTTTCTTTTAGGCCGCATAGTTTTCGACTTTTGATGAAAAACGTAAAAAAATACCGTTCCCCCCTTATCTCCGAAGTTTGCATAGAGAAAAATCTGAAATTATTCTGTGTGATAGAAGTTTATGTAAAGATTACAGGAAAAATAAAACGATGACCCTAAATGGCACATTATTTTTTATTATATGATGGTACGGAAACCTCTGTGGGCGAGTCCGACTCGCTCTTGACCGGTTTTTTCTAATGGAACGCATATATGCGGGGCGCGTTATATTTATAGCATACAAAAAAGTTTTGATTCCAATTTTTACTTGTCTGTCACAGCGCCCGCTTTAGTGCATGCGCGATGATGTGCTGGGTTTTGGCGCCATTCATAAGTTTTGTTGTACTGAATTTCGTGGGAATTTTTTTATTCAGGTTCAATGAATTTAATACCAAAGTATGAGAGTAGATAAAGTAGTGCATGAGAAAAGCACTTAACTAGGTGTTTGAAACTGTTGCATGTAAAACACTCGTGTTTTATATGCAACAGTTTCATAAACTATTATTATACTTATCTCATAAACCACGGTTGGTAAAGGATTTTCTCGAAGAGCTTTATGTATACTACGTACATTGGGCTGGTTAGTAGTTATATAATATCTGTTATACCGAACTTTCACAAATACGACCAACAACTAATGAAAAACCTTTTCTAGACTTCTGCTGCAGCTCTGTAAATATGATATTTTGTTAACCGTACAGAATGGATATTTTGTTTAATGGCTGTACCCCAAATTGTGAAAATTGTCGTGACTGTTGCTATGTTGTATCAACAGTACTCCAGCATTCACTTTGTAATTAATATATATTATAGTATAGATGGGAACTACTGCCACAGATTAATACAGATGGGACACTCCGCAGTTGTATGAAGCTACAAGTACGCGGCGGGCTCGACTTGTCGATGTCGGGCTAATTCAGTGCGGGCTGCCGGGCACAGAAAGTATAAGAGTTACGCGATAGAAAGAGAGGCAACTTGTAGGTGAATATAACTGTAGGTAATAAGCGTTGTGCGACCTGAATTGCACCTTATTGTGTCGTAGCAAGAGTCGCTCTTTATTTAAATGAATTTGCGGAGTGTCCCATCTGTATTAATCTGTGCTACTGCTAAGTACTGTGTGGCGAGAACACGATCGCATAAAATTTTCTCGTTAGAATAAAACTCAAAGTTACCTCTAAACCGCACAATAAATGTATAATATTCAATAAATACTTCATGTTATTACATTTTGTTATATAAAATTAAACAATACTCTTTTTGTCGATTGAAAGCTTAGTCATGTGTTGTCATTTCTATATTAAGTCCACGTCTGTGATCCACGTACAAACTAGCCAGATGTATGTTACACGCTATCTATAAGCTTCCACGTTTCGATGTTCCAATGTGGACGCATACGTCATAGTATGTTGACGTTCAATGCGCGTCACCGGCAATGAATTACGTCACAACAAAAATGGGCAGAAACTTTCCACGGTTTTAAGAAGTTGCACCTATGTACAATCAGCCTCAAAAACATGTATACATCGACAAGAATTCATTTGATTGTCTACAATGTGTGTTCTATAATACTGTAACAATGTGTAGCTACAATTAAGTACCCGATGTGTAATATGTTTTGCGACATCTTTTCGAGTTTGCCTGTTACATACATATAGGTACTAAAATTACCCTAATATTGAAGTGAAAAGGAATTTCTTTTCAGTCTCTCAGAAAAATTGCTCCGTAGGACTTAAGGGATAAAAGGGTCAAGGCACTCGAAAACCAAGCCATTTCGTCCCCTACTTATTTGAACTCCCAACACAACTGTTTACTTCTTTTGTTTAAAGAAAAAGACAGATTTTTTTTTTAACTTTCGACAAAGTTGTTGTATATTAGTTACCAATTAAAATCAGTATTACTTAATTAAATCTATTTCTCTATACCTTTGAAGTTGTTGTTTCTTTGATAACTATTTCAAGGAAACGATACAATTTTAATAATTTGTCTATTATTTCACTCGTCTTCTTTTGAACACTTGATCACACAAACAAGACCAGACACTCTGTCACATAAATGTTTGTATTTCTCAGTACTTTTCCTATAATTCAGTTATTTGTGCTCGTTCCTTTATATTATTTTCCATTAATGGATCGGATGGTAGATAATATGTAATAAATAGTTCTGTCAACTGATAGTGACATTTTCTGAATAGTTCCTGTCATACATGCTATAGATCAGTTATATTCGATTTTGGATGTTTCTTATTATTTGTACAATGTATAAAATGTGTAAAAAAAAGTACAATAAGACAACCTTTCAGTGGTGGCAACATTAACACAGTATCTAAATGATAAGGGTCGCGGACTCGATCTCCGCATGAATTTCATGTTTGTTTGGCTTTCACACACTTGTTCCGAGTCTTGACGTTTACGTGCGTGATCTCAGTCGATAAATGTCCCTAAGAAACAGGAAAATGTAGTGCGATGATGTGTCAAATTTCCTTTATGTCCCTCAAAAGGGTCAGTGACATATTGACTTAGCAGCGTAGCGTCGTAGCCGCGTAGCATGTACCTACGAAAAAATTATTCAAAAGAATAAAGAAAGAAGTTCTGTAGCTTATGTTAAACTAGTGGGATGATTACATTTTGTGTTCAATTTACTTTATGACGTTCAAAATCGAAGTTCGAAAGGTTGGTGTCGTAGTGGCGTAGCATCATAGCCGCGTAGCATGCATCTACGAAAAAATCCTTCAAGAAAATAAAGAAAGAAATTCTGTAGCCTATGTTAAGGCGAATTTTCATTGGTCTTAGGTGCCATAAGGCCCGCATTAAAGGAACCGTTTTCATTTCTCGATAGGGCCTACATTTGTGGTGCTGGAGATTTCTTTAAACAGTGCGATTTTTTTTACGATTTCTGTATACGATTACGGCACCTGCGCCGCACGTTTGGCAGTTGCTTTGAAGGGTTATTTTCATTGGGTGGGAGTCTCCGCACGCTTTTTCCCGACAGATGAATTTCATTGGTCACGGGGATTCCCCGCAAACGGTGTACCGACCGCGTTAACGACACATGACTTTCATTAGTCATTACCCCGCCTGCGTGAGTCCCGCATGCTGTATATCGACTGAGTTATCGACTAATGACACTAAGCCATAAATCTAGCGAGATGATGGCATGTATCGAATTTCCCTTATGTCTTTTAAAAGCGAAGTTCAAAAGGGTTAGTGTCGTAGTGGCGGAGCGTCGTAGCCGCGTAGCAGGAATCCACGAAACAGCATTGAAGTGAATTTAGAAAGCAATTCCGTAGCTTATGTTAACTAAACTCGTTTGCAAAAAAAAACGGGCACTTCAGATTTTTTTCTCTACTTCAATGAAGAAGAACAAGAAAGAGGTTTTATTAATTTGACAATGTATTGGCATGTTATTTGAAGCATCCAGCCGTGATTATTTACGTTCCAAATTGAAATATTGAAATTAACAAAAGAAAAATAATGATTATTGTGGATTACTGTAAAATTGCTTTGCTATTGACGCTAATTGCTGAAACGATTTTTTTACTGATTACTAAAATTTTAAAACTTTTTGGAGATTTTCTGCAAATTAAACAATTTAATCTTTCTTTTTACATTAAATACCACTTTTTGATATGAGTGATAAAGCGATAAGGGCCGGTTAAATTATAGCTTTATTTGAAGAAGGTTGTTCGCAAACTTACGTGTCTCAGCGGCTAAATGTGAGTCGTTCAACTGTCCAGAGGACTTGGCAACGATATCAAGAGACTGGTTCGGTCAAAGGAAGACTCGGTTTGGGAAAAAAACGATGCACAGAACCAAGAGATGACCGCTTTTTGGTGAGTCAGGCGTTGTGGAGTCGTAAGGCGTCAAGTGTGGACCTGAAGGCTCTTCAGCCTTGAAGAAGTAAGAGGAGTAGAAGTTAGCTTGTAGACGGTCAGGAGGAGGCTTTTGGCTGCCAATATCAGCAGTACCGCCCGGCTCGGGTCCCTAAATTACTCCGTGAGTACCGGGTTGCTCAACTTCAGTTTGCTCGAAACTGTGCTTCATGGACTCTGGAGGACTGGAATAAAGTATTGTTTTCTGATGAAGCTAGAATCTCTTTGTGTGGAGAGGACCAACGCCAGCGAGTGCTGCGAAGACCACGAGAACACTATTCCGAATTGTGTTTCGAAGAAATCACTCCTTATGGCGGAGACTCCTTTATGTTTTGGGCAGCAATTAATTCGACGGAGCGTACGGACTTAGTTTTCATAGAAAATGGAACATTAAATGCACATTGGTTCATAATGGAAGTCCTAATTCCGTATGCACATCACACATTGACTGCACTTGGGGAAGATTTCAATTTTATGGACGAGAATGCTCGCCCGCACTGTTCTGGTGACGTGGAAGCGTACATCCAAGAAGTTGGGATCCATCGTTTAGATTGGCCAGCTCGAAGTCCTGACCTCAATCCAATTGAGCATGTCTGGAATGTTCTAAAGAGACGGGTAAGATCAGTGCAACCTGCTCCACAAAACATCAGAGAGCTAAAAAGAGTCATTGCAGAAGAGTGGGAACGTGTTCCTCAAACGTTATTAAAAACATCGTGGAAAGCATGCCCAGAAGGATTCAAGCTGTGATTTTGGCAAGAAGAGGTCATACTCGTTATTATGTTTTTACATTTGTAACTTTATTTAATTTAAAAAAGTAAAAAAAAATCTTGTCTTTATTGCCGACCACTTCTAATTGTTTAGCCGTGTACATCGGTTTTAAAGAATTCAACTATTTTTTTTTAATTGCCAGAATTCACATCACGCGTATTAATTTACACGATTATAAGTATGCAGACAAACAATTAAATTTCACTTAATTAACTCAAATCGACCTTAGAACGTAAATTTCCTTAGCTGCCCTTTTTTTTTTTTTGGAAAAAGGTGTAGTGGGATGATGACTGTGACATTGTCTTAAATCCTTCAAAAGGGTCAGAGACATATTGGCGTAGCACCGTAGCGGCGTAGCCGCGTAGCATGCATCTATGAAACAAGTATTTATGAAATATAGAAATAAATAACGTACTTTCGTAGCTTCTGTTGTAGCTTCAGTAATAAAGCAAAATGTAATTTTATAGGTATGCTAATGATGTTCATGATATTAAAATACGTAACATCTACTTTTAATTACTTTTCAGGCGCTCTGCCAGATATAAAACGTTTACCACTATATAACACCGGATATTAATATTATTAGTCAAAAGTAAGTAAGTAGCAGTAGTAGTAAGTAAGTAGTTACAATTTGGGCTATATTAGAATCCTTCAAGTTAATAATCATATTATGAATGGAATCTTGGACTGAATGAAGATCTCAATCAGAGGTCCCCAATCAGTCTTTCAAGAGTAGAGTTTTGGATTGAAGTACCTGGTCGACCGAGCTCTGCTCGGGTGAAAATAGGGAAAACGAATTTTCCCGGATATGAGACCTAGCTAGATAGATTGTTCGCTCCCGTAAACCCCTAGGTATATTGCAACTTTCATCGAAATCGAGCCGTTTTCGAGAACGTGATTACGAATGTATATTGTGTATATTGCTCATTTAATAGTATACGTAGGTTATTGTCTTTATATGTTTATTTTGCTTACACGAACATTAGAGGCAAAGTAAAATCCTTTATCGTCTGAGATTTCTATGTGAGAAGCTTGCTAGTGTATCGCCGCGTTATTATTTAAGTTTTCACTTACCTATGAAGTTAGGAGTAGAGAATGTTATCATTTCGCCAACATAGAGATTTATCGTAGAACTTTTTAGTTTTTCCTTTATACACTTTAAAATAATAACCAAACGAACATGCACTATGTTCGGTTTATTTGCAGTATTTTCACCCGGTATTGGCGTAACTGCATAGCTCGATCTCGTGGCTAAGTAATGACAGCCGCAAGAGTCGATCCATCAGGATGAGTTACGCCTGCCGACCTGCCGCCTGTGGCCATCTTTACAAACCGATACTCCTCCGTGCCTCAAAAAACACGTTAAGCCGTTGATCCCGGCTGTCATTCGTGGATTTTTGACAGTCGTTACGGGTCGTCAGCAGCCCGAAAGTCTTAGAACCAGTCTTAGCTTGCTTATCGTATTACTCAGTAACTCCTTGTAAAATACTGGTATTCTGCTGCATTCGGTTAGACTGGAAGCCGACCCCAACATAGTTGGGAAAAGGCGGGTAGATTGATTGATTTTACCGTGATTGTGTAAATAACTATGACTTCCTATTTAAATACACCATTGTATTTAAATAGGAAGTCATAGTTATTTTACGATCGGACTGCGATAAATGTAGTAAATAAACATACACATAATATAAACACGACTTATACTGTATACTAAATTATATCAACACTAGCTTTTGCCCACGGCTTCACCCGTGTGAAGGTCGGATTTTCCCACGAGAATGTAGTATCCTATGTCCTAACCCTAAGTTTTATTATGGATATGCTATAGCATTAACCTGTTATCAGCTTGTAACCTTCATGTCACTCACAGTATAAAAAGGGATTGCCTATTTTCAACCAGATTGACGAAGGATTTAACCCAAATGAATCGGCTAAATCGGGTATTCTAAAAGGCCTTATAGGTACACTTATATGTAGTTGTTAACCCGTTTTGCAAGCAAATAGGTGACATTGTCACTAGTATTCGAGATGTATGTGGTAGTTACTACCTACATTCACTGCCTATGGAAGGCATTTCTATAGGACCAAATGTCCTCATGCCTCGTTTACTCAAACGATCCTTTGCTACCATCTATACAAATAAATAAAATTAAAGTGTCTGTTTGTAATATCAAAATAACAGCTTTTTTTATTAAATGCATATGAAAGTAATTATCTAGGATACTTATAACAAAGAAACAATTTTTAAAATTTTGTCTGTTTGTTTGTCTGTTTGTTCCAGCTAATCTCCGAAACGGCTGGACCGATTTTGACGGGACTTTAACTGACAGATAGTTGATGTATTTTTATTTTACAAAAATAATTAGGGTTCCGGAGGATTGTGAATTGCCGATACGCGGCGCGAATCTTGGAGGCATTTCATACAATACAACACAACATTCATACAATACATTCATACAATTATTTACGTAAATATTGTTTCGGGCGATAACGTTTTCACCCCCCTAAACCTTTACGAAATGAGACAATTTTGGTCTCATTACATTTAATACATCTTAATCTAGGTCTGTATGTTTTTGTTTTATATTAATACTATTTAATTTAATTTAAAAAAAATAAAAACGCTCGATGAAGTTGTTATGTCCAAAATATAGATATTTAGATGCTAATAATTTCTTTATAATGAAAGCATACGGACCTATTTTTTCATTACACCTCCAGCATTTTCAAAAATTATGAAAGTTAGACTGTTTACGGGGAGAAAAACGTTATCGCTATTTGTATGAAAATTTACAGCTTCACAATCCTCTTAAAAAAAAAAAAACAAATTGTGAACAAACAGCGCAGGAGGACGATGCAACGCGGCGGGTCGGGAGACGAGGAAGTTTTATTAAAATGTGGCTGTTATTTTAGTATATCGTGTATCTTACGTCTTTCACGGGAACGTAGTCGCGGGGCACAGCTAGTCTAATACCAACGAACCTAGATTCTACTGTATTGTATAGGTATAACTATTGTAGATGACTATTGAATAAAATTCTAATCCTAACTTAATATTATAAATGCGAAAGTAAGTTTGTTTGTTTGTTTGTTACCTTTTCAAGCCTAAACCACTGAAACGATCATCCTGAAATTTTGCGTATACGTTGTCAGGTGTACAGAAACGGACATAGGGTACCTTTAATCCCAAAAGAAAGTACTGTTACCGAGGACAACAACAATAGCTTTGTCATGATAATAGATGGCGCCACGTATCTTTCGAATCATAATTGAATTAAGTATATTAGTATTGAAACTTTAGTAGTTTGTAAGAGTATATTTTTTTAATTCACCTAATACTTTTTGTGAGTTTAGAGTGTTGATAGACCGGTTTTACATCCTCCTAACTAACCTAAGTAATATTATAAATGCGAAAGTCAGTTTCTTTGTTTGTCTGTTACGCTTTCACGCTAAAACGTCTGAACGGATACGGATGAAATTGACACAAGGGTAGGCCATGACCTGGAAAAGGACATAGGCTTCTTTTTATCGACATACCACGTGGGGGAAGCCGCGGGCGGAAGCTAGTGTTTAAATAAATGTGCCTACTTAAAAATTAATTACCTACTATTAATTGCGTCTGAGATTATATTGTTGAGGTTCAATTAGAAAACAAAACTTGTATCTTTGAAGTAATCTGAGCTAGTATTTAAACAAAGCCATTATACCTTAGATGATGAAAGGTCAAATGGAAATATTAATCTTATTCAAGAATCGAATTAAAATCATCTCTCACAATTATTACGTAAGTGTTCGACCTATTCGGCCTACAAGCTTGCTACGTCGGTCGTAGCAAGAAGTTTTTTGTTTTTTTAAAACCACATACCGTAAAGCTTTCAAAAGGGTCAAAGTTTCATGCTAACTAAGTCACAGGCTCAAGCTAGTTATAGAAGTTCAATAAACTTTGTGCATCGTAACTAAACTGTAAATTGTTACGTTTACAAATGTTCACGTGTGAATAAACTGTGCCCTAGAGACAGCACATATATCATAGAATAATCCTAACATTACTCAACCATGATCGAACAAACTTTTAATTCGATACACGTATGTATAATGTACGATACAATACGTGCACTGATACGATATCTCGTGTCTGCCAAAATTAATTTGCTTATCGCCTGAAATTAAATATTTAGGTGTACTTAAGCGCGTTATTAGATACGTGTATATATACTATGTACATATTGGGCATGCAATCATGCATATGTGGCGTTCAGTTTGCACCATACGTTTGGTATTGTGTTTTGAATACATTATGGATTTTTACGTTCCGTACGAAATTGACAAAGCTAAAGAATTATTAAAGAAAATACGTCTTTGAAGAAGATATAATTTGAGAGAGAGAAAGCGATTTTTAGAAAGAAAGATATCACTCTTTATATCTAAAAATCCCTTTCTCTCTCTCTCTATCGATAGCCCTTATTTTAACGTTGTACCTGGGGCCTTATTTCAGGAGTTAAAACGATATAGGGTAAGAAACATATTGAGGATATCATGTAGGTCTCGAATGAATGCGACTAAAAACGGTATAGAACTTGCACTTGACCAGTTTTGTTATCGTCATACCTACTAGCTATTGCCAGGATGTGGTTGTTTGCACTTCGATTCCCAATTCCGTCCGTTGTCAAAGGAACACCTTTGATCGTACGGATAGTCAGAATTGTTACAAATTGCAATTAGTCCGATGCCAGTCGCTTCCTAGTTTTGGAAACTTTTTTTTTTACATGCAGATAAAGCAGTAACATGCTTACATTATTCATATAATGTTTACCTATGCTAGGTACATTAGCACATAATAGATTATATGTATTTGTTGTGGCTCTCAAATTGAGGGCGAAAACTTAAAAGATCCGAAAATATTTAAGTTCTATTACCGATACCTACAAAGATCTGATTTAATCGAATCTAACTACGAGTAGCCTGTACTGTCACACTGCAGTGTAAAGGCCTTCCTCTTTCTTTCCCACACAATTCTGTTTTTAGCTAGTGTCGACCAGTCCTTTCGGTTGGAGCCAAGCTCGTCCCGCCATCTTCGTCTCCGCTTGCCGTGATGTCGTCATGCGTTTGGTGCGATCCAATCGGTGGTTCTCTTAGCCCATTTGTTATCTGACATGCGGCAGACATGTTCAGCCCATTCCCACCGACAAAGAAAGAAAGAAAGAAAAATATTTTATTTGGGACTCACACCGGAAATATAAACAATAAAAAAGGAACATTTTCATCAAAAAGGCATAATACTGAAATAAAAAGAAAATAAATACACTGGATGGCAGGAGAATAAAATTCAAATATTTATGAAAAATATGCTGGACGCCGAATGTCTAGTCCAGTTTTTATTTGGTATTTATAACGAAATTCACAGAACTAATGGTCTGTCTAGCCTTTTCCCAACTTCCAGTCTAACCGGATGCAGCTGAATAATTTTACATGGAGCGACTGCCTATCTGACCTCCACAACCTAGTTACTGGGTAATACGATACCCTTTGGTAAGACTGATTGTCAGACTTTCGGGCTTCTGACGACCCGTAACGACTGTCAAAGATCCACGAATGACAGCCGGGACCAACAGCTTAACGTGCTTTCCGAGGCACGGATGAGTCTCGGTATGAAAAGATGGTCACCCATCGACAGACTAACCCCGGCAAGCGTAGCTTAACCTGATGGATCGACCCGTGCGGCTGTTATTATTTAGCCACGAGCTCCTCAGAACTAATGGAACATGTCGAGTGGAATTATACCAGTCAGATAAGATTAGCTGTTCTAATTCAAATGAACATGCCCATTTTATTTTATCCTTCGATCAATTTCGGATAACGTAAAATATGTTTTATGAATTATGGATTAACGTACATCATCATAATTTATTGGCATCAATGTTATTTCAGTGCTGGTCTATTTTGCTGAAAATATAAGAAAGATAGAGAAAATATAACGTGACTGTTATCATTTTATGCAAGACTTAGCATACAATAATCAGCTTACAATGTTCCCACTGCTGGGACGCAGGCCTCCTCTCAGTGAGAGGGAGTGGGCTGTAATCCACCACGCGAGCCGAATGCAGGTTTGTGGATAGTGCGGGTTTGTGGATAGTGTGGGTTGGTGGATGCAAGACTTATTTTTCATATACGTATATTCTGGATATGGGTCATCATTAAATATCCGTGAATGTCCACGTTTCAAGCATTGCGAGTGTCCAAACCCTCGGGACCGGTACAATAAATCATCGTGAGTAGGCTAAAATGAATGGGGATCTTGGTAAGTAAGTCACCATCACACATACACACACTCACATACACACACACACACACACACACACACACACACCATCACACACACTCACACCATCACACGCGCACTCACACGCCCGTTTTGTTTCTTTTTATTGTTTAGTTTTACTGTTTCAATAGCTACTAGCAAATTGAAACGTGTATTGATGTAAGGCGGAGAACACTGATTCCTGTAACACAGGTTCGCCTAGCACGGGAGTCAGGGGCCTCACATGTACGGTTGTAATATTTTTATGTCAATAAAGTTATTATTTATTTATTTAAGTACAATAAAACGAAAAGTGGAAAAAGAGCGCTGCGTCAAAGTTCTCTTGTTACTATTTAAAACATCTTGTGTTAACTTTTGAGGACTTTTAACTCAAAGACCTAATCCAGTTTCTTCATTATCGGACGTCTCGATCAACCTACTCATCAAAAATCTGGGTCTTGTTTTACCAGTGTTTCATTTTTTTTTCAAAAATACTTATTTATTTTATATACTTACTTAATTTAAACGCAAATCCACATATTTCATCTGTTAGACGAATCATCGAAAAAATATGTTGAAATGACGTTCAAAGCAAGACATTTCACAGAATCTATTTTGATTTTTGCTGTCGTATCAGTTTGTGACTTTTTTATTCCAATATTCCTTTATTGGACGCTTTACTAGCTTCTATGAAATTATTATGACGGGCATTCGACGTCTTATGGACGTTCAATGTCTGACGCTTCGAGGCTTGTGTTATTATAGAGTCGAGCCAATGGAAATGTATGAAAATCTTGATACCAAACTGAATAAATGGCAATAGATGACTACAGCTACAAACTGCCTTTACGAATATTTTGTTTTCGCTTTTCTAAAACTATATAATTCAGGATTCGAATATAGAATCCTGTATGTGCCAACAAGATAAAAGGTAAATAAATTACCTTTCACACATTCTCGACATACTAGATCCTTACGAAATTGCCGATGTTTGATACCGGTTAGTGTAAAGATTAATTCGAAATTCAAATTAAATTTATAATATAGCATGACATTTAAAAAAAATTCATTTGTTTTCTTGCCGTTCGATTTTTCTTTGATATCGATGTTTCTGTAACCATAAAAAATCGAAACTGCGCGCTGTTTTCGAATACGAGTTCCGTCGTAGCACCAACAAGCACAGACAGCACGCTATATTAATGACGTGTATGGACAAGGTACCGCAAGTGAACGCACGGTGCGTTTTTAGTTTGGTCGCTTCCGTTCTGGAAATTTTGATATCAACAATGAGCCCCGGGGAAAATTGTCAAATCCAACGAGGCTCTGAAAAACGCCTTTAGAGAATTCATTGATTCCCATCCCCAGAATTTCTATAGAACTTTTATTAAAATGAAAATAGTGCATCGGCAATATTTCTTTAAAAAAAAAATGTTTGATTTTTTCTAGTTAAAACGGCAATTTCATATAATAATCCTAATAACAAACTTATCGTAACCCTCTAGTTCGCAATATATTTTCTGAAAGCTACTGAATGTAGCAGCCCTTTCTGGGTCAACGGAATTTAATCTGCGGTTATTTAAGCACCACAATAAAAATAGATACAGAAATGGCAAACCAATAACTAGGATTTTCTTAGAATCTATATCAAATAGAGATGCTACTAAATGAGATTTTTTTAAGGGTGGAAATTACTATATACAAAAAGGCTGCTCTACCTCAGGCCCGCGGGCCACCCCACTGGCCCAATTCAGATGCATCTGAATTGGCCCGACAAAAGCTAACAGCTGGTGATAGTCGTTTGAGAACAAACAGGACTTCAAACCTGGTTTAAAAATAATTTGCTTCTTATGATATGAACTCATTCCCAATTAGCCAACAATAAAACATATTTTCAGACTTGATTTTATCATGGACCTCAGATTTGTCACAAATATTGATAATTCGATAGCATAAGAAACCTCTTCAAAGGTATCAGTGAAGTTTTTTTTTTTTAGATTGTCAAACTATGAGTAACATAAAGTTTTGTTTCATTTTAATAGCTAGTTTTCTACCATAACTGTAGGCAAGTTTTATTTCCTAGATTGCCCGCCGGCTGACACGGAATCAAAATTATGGCCCACCTTCAAAATTGGTTGGGCAGCCTTGGTATACAAGTATTCTCAGATCCATGGAAAACATTTTCGCATTAGCACGTCATTCGTTAAACTGTCTACGGACGATTAAAAATACGCGCCGTTTAACAGATAGGCAAAAAGATAAAGCATACTTGATTCACTGTCTATCTTTCGTTAAACCCTGAAGTAAACAAACAGGGTGAAAATAGAGTAATATCTTTAGCCGTACACACAATGTTCACGTTTCCTTTAGTACAAATACCTATAACATATGTTATACGTCTTGTTCTGTACCTACATGCTTTCAGACCAGAATGAATACAAATTTTTGTTTACATGATCTAAATAACGTCTTGTTATGCATGGCTTTATTTCGCCGGACATTTTGACGTTTGCTACTTCATACATAATTCACCCTTATTTGCTTATTCAAGCACTTTATTCTCTTTGTCAAACAAGTACACCATTTAGTAAAGTAGTTGCATGTAAGTGATACTCTGTTTTTGCAAATAGAGTGAATCCAATATTCAGTGTGTCAATGATAGAGCAATAACCTTTGTTTAATATAAGGTGCATTTGGTTATTCAAATAAAGTGGATAAATACAAAACCTAATAGACATTTACATTTGAAACACGTGATTAATGGTCAACTGCAGTCCATAACTGAATATGGGATAGGCCTCTCGTCGTAAGAAAATTTTACCATACTACTCTGAACAACTGTTATTTACGTATGGGGAGTGGAGACCAAATGTCAAGTCTTTTTAGTTTGGACCACCGCCCCCACCATCATCATCATAGGTCTGCCACATTTTGCTCAAGTCGCTCTCATGCTCTATACTGGGTGTATAGAGCATGGGAGCGATCTATACACCCACCTTTGATCACGCTGGAATATTCGATTCTGGGTATACCGTTCAACCCGTCGTCGCTTATACCTACGGATACGGCTTGCCCATGCACAGACCTTCAGCTTCAGGAAGTCAATGCGCTCTGTGACACGGGAGGGGTATATTGAGGAGTGTCTCCCTATTGGTGATTAAGGTATCTTAAGCTATATTTTGTACGTTATTCCCATTAACACATAGTTGGCCGGTAAGCCTCTCATAAAGTTACTTCATTAATCAGCAAATTTTTGTCCTAGCTGACTTATGACAAATAATAATTTAATTTAATGTATTTAATTTAATGTACTGTTGTAAAGAATCAATTTTTTAACAGAACAGACAGCTGTGCTGCTGGGGAGTTTGTTGCGCCACTTCTTCTCCTCAGCTAAAGCACTAGAAAGTGGTGAAGGGCGGGCGTTTTGGGGGACTGTCTTGTGTAATTTTGACTTTCGAAAAGTGCTGATTCTCAGCCTAGTTTGAATAAATGACTTTTCATTTTGCGGCTGCATTTTTGCTCATCTTAAAAAAAACGTAGTTAAAGTATAAAAACTCACACACAGACTGGTGTCTGTGTGTGAGTTTTTATACCTTAGATTTAGGTTTTAATCACAATCTATTGTAAGTAGACACCTCACTTGCCCTGTTTGTGTCATTCGCTCCCATCCAGACGCTTAATTTACCTTCATTACTAACTTGTCAAACTCGAACACTCCATTAAATATTTTTACCTAAGTACCTACCTACGTAATTATTTGTTTTGATAACTTCAGGCAATTGAGTTAGGGGAAGTCAGGGTAAATATTAATTTTCATAAATTTTTAGGGCTCCGTGCCCAATGGGTGCCAACGGGACGCTATTTCTAAGCATATGCCGTCTGACTATCCATCTGTGTCAGGGTTGTATCTTTCAAGTGTAGAAATTTTTACCGAATACGTGTTACTATGACCGATGGCAAAATAATGAAAATAAGGTTCTCATAAAAAAGAAATTGGTGGTTCGTTACCCTTAGAGTGCGAGTCCAACTCGCACTTGGCCGGTTATTAGGGTTCCGTAGCTAAATGGTGAAAGCGGAACCCATATAATTCTGTCTTGTCTGTCTGTTCGTGTGTCTGTCCGAAAGTCAAATAGCCATTTTACTCGGAGACTATTGGCACTACATCGATGAAAATTGATAGGAAGGTGTATTCTATGCACCACTAAACAATGGTGTAGTGAAATTACGAAAACAATAATTAGGGGTGGCGTAATTGAGGGATGAAAAAAAAATTTATGTGTCCGTGCGCGTGGTTAGGTCCCATAATTAAAAAGATGATGATACATTATTTTTATTTCTGTAAGTAGACACTTTTACAAGTCAATCATGTTTTTTTTTTTAAACTAGTTGAGGTCGGCGTTTCCTATCTGACTACTCTGAGAAGAAAGGCCGAAACAAAATCAGAGGATGATGTTTCAAAGTGAATATTTTATTTAAGCCAGTTTGGAAGACATGGGATGTTTCAGGAAACAACCGCAGTAATAACTTCGTTTTTCATCTTTTTTTCGAGAAATATGTACTATGAAATACATACTTATTTTTGCGGTCGATAAAATCAATACTGTGCATGCGTAAATATTCATCTTAACTATGGATCTCTTCACTGTTCGTGGTCCGACACACCCTTAGCCGATTTTTTACATTACTTAACGCCAATACAGCAGGTTTCCAATATTCGTAGAGGAAAGCCATGTAAGTGCTTCATGTTGTAACTGCGTCCCTAAAGGTTTATTCCGATATGTTATTTCCTCTGAACAATATTCCTGATATTGGTTTTATAAGAGTTTTACCTTCAACCTTGATTCGCAATAACGGAAAGGTGCGCCAACGTACAACATGTGGCGATAAATGAACAAATATCGTTATGTCATTTAGGTTTTTTGTTCAGGAACTTTGAAATAGATTTCTTATCAGAATACATACTTATATACTTAAACTCACGCCTTCTTATTTATTCTTATATCTTAGAAACTACAGAACGCCACCTGCTACGTTTTTATCAGAATATTGTTTCGAATATTCTGATAAGCTCGTCCTATAAAATATACATGTCACGGGTAATGATAGATGATTGAGTAAACCTAGGTTTATCCGGGTAAACTTAGAATCACCCAAGGAGTTGGGGTAATGTCCGAATAATAATTAAAATTGATTTTAGTTCGGGAATTACCCATACTCACCTGGGTCTACCCAATTATGGCTGGGTAATGTTAGAATAATTAATGAAATTAGTAGGCTGAAAGGTAGGTTTGGTTAGGTTAGAACTGTGACCACACAACACACGACACGAGCGAGCGAAGTGAGCGGTGCCGCAGTAGCGGCCGGCGAGTGCCTGGGTCCGTTTAAGCACAAGAGAATGTAATAACCCAGCCAGTGTTGGGTAGCCTAGGTGTGTACAGGTAAATCCCAAATTAAAATTTATTTCAATTAATAGTCGGACTTTACCTAATAAGCTTGGGTAAATACTTAAAGTAAGCCCGGGTAAACCTAGGTTTACTCAATCTTCTAGCATTACCCGCAACATATACATATTATCTTATTCTTGAATACTTACACAATGTTTAAACTTCGATATCGACTTTTACGTTGTATCAAATTAGGCAAGGTTTGAGAGCATGAAAATTATGTGTTTATATAAAACTATAGTTTTACTAAAGTATGTTCTATTCACATAAATTGGACCAAATTATTTGAATACGGTAACGGTACGGTTTGGTACGATAAGGTATCAGACAGACAGTTAGTAACTATCTCTACATTCAAGATACATTCGATTCTCCGTCATTACCAAATCCCGTTACAGAATTTTCGTCTCGAAGATTTATTCCTGCTCAGATACGAATTCTCTATTCCCAAGTAAATAGATTCTTTTTCAATCTTCAGCAGCTTACAAACCTTGTGGAAAAAAAAGAAAGAAAAATGTAAAAACAACTTTTAAATGTTTTGAGGCTTGGCAACAGCTTTTGATTAAGGTGTAATAACCAAAAGCATATAGATATTTTTTTAATTTCTTTTGTATATTATAGGCGACATTTATAGTTTGTTAAAGTTCGGAGGACATATTTAATTTAAGATATTGTACTGTACTTCCCGACTGAGACGTTTCTCATTTTGAAATAACGTTGAGCATTATGTAATCAGAGGATCACTAAATCACGCAATATGATGAAAGGTTGATTTAATAACCCATGTGTAGCCTTCTTTAATCTGAGTGTCAAAACGTGCTGGGTCAGTGGCGGCTACACATGTTTTCTTAAGACGCTGCCGAGCGCGCAGTGGCGCCCTCATCGTTTGTTTGGTTATTTCTTTTATTTTAGAAAGAAAACGCAGAAAATGAGCACGTTAAGTTGTGCTCCACAAGACTATACGTTATTATTATTATAAACAGTAGTTTTATATTGTTAAGTTTTATTGTAATCCTTAAAACGGAAAATGGTGGCCACTGTTTACTTTCTGCATTTTCTTTTTAAATTAAAAGAAATAACAAAACAAACGATGAGGGCGCCACTGTGCGCTCGGTAGCCTCTTAACGTCAATAAACCAGTGAAGTATACACAGGAAATGTGCGAATAGGAAGTAAAAGTAATAAAGCGATTCCTAACGCACATACATTTGTAAGAACGAATAGGACAGATGAACCGAAATAAAATAAAGCAGCTTTTATAACATTGTCTAATTGTTCCTTCTGGATTGCAGATCTGGCTTTATCTGATTTTCCCAGAAAAGAATTGATTGAGATTAAACTTAAGCTGCAAAACATTACAGCTAAAAATACAAGTAGCACATGACAGTGGCTTTAGTTTCCTGCATGAGAGCTGTGTTGTTGGCTACGCAGGCCTTGTAATTCTAAATTAGGCCTCAAATTAACCAGGCTTGAGCATTACAGTGATTTTGAGCATTGCAGTTAACACAGGCTTGAGCATTACAGTTAACAGCAGCATAATCATTGCAACAACTGTGCAAAGCCAATGGCTTAAACAGTTATTCAACAGCCATTATAGCCTATGATTCAGCTACTTTAATTCTCTTCAACAACTTTTAAATGTTTTGAGGCTTGGCAATAGCTTTTGATTAAGGTGTAATAACCAAAAGCATATAGATATTTTTTTAATTTCTTTTGTATATTAATAGGCGACATTTATTGTTTGTTAAAGTACGGAGGACATATTTAATTTAAGATATTTAAATTTCATGTTGGTATTGTAAATTGAGTTGTGAGTACCGTTTTCCTTTAAATGTGTATAGGTAATTACATCAAATATTTTACGCGCCATCGGAATAATATCGCTTTAACGAAAATATTTCGCAAGATAAATATTGTACAAATACTTAATTCATCACTCAAATTATTGCTTTCTAACTTATTGTATTCTGTTAGGAAGTAAGTAGAAACTATATTGTTTGAATTAAAAGCTATCAAATATCCTGAAATCTATAAGAAATCATTTGGATATTTAACAACAAATCGTTTCTGTAATGCTAAAATGGCGTCCAATTCTCTATAAACTCTCTTGAAAAGTTTTTTTACTGTAGGTACAGTGGTGTTACTTAGTCTATGTGCCAGCTTATAGCATTATGCTGGCTGGACAAAGGATTTTTATTATTTTTCTGACTGTGTACTGGTATAAAGAGCGAGAAAACCATTGGTTAGGTTCAGAAAACCATGGTTTTCTGTCAGATAAATATTGACTGAAATCCATTTAATTATGTGCTCTCGAGATACCCTTGCAGGCCCAGAAGATATGATCATAAGATTGAAGTTTTACTCCGCCACTTCTTTTCCTTTTTCCATGGTTTTAAGTTGTTCATATTTGATTCAATATGTATTAAACGTACGTGTAACTCTGCGGTCACGTCACACCGTTATGCAAAAAAAAAAATTCAAATCTGGCGTTATTTAAACACCAATAATCTAGATTTACTCTTAAATTACGCCGAAAGATGGAAAATATCCGACAACTACACATCATGCCATGTCATGGATGGCATTGGATTAAACCGGATGGAGTACACCTACTACAATTTACAACTCAGGGTGTTTAATGTTGCTCTTTTAAATGTAACAGCATTTGTAGAGATTACATATCCACTTTTAATCAGCTATTAACAAGCTCGTTCAAGTAGCATTAGAACAGAATTAGTGTACACCAATTAAAAGCCAATGGCATTATTCGACACTTTAATGCAGCCCGCAGCATTATAAGGAGGTGCATTTTTCGTACTAACCAGTCGTTAACAAGCTTCGTACTTCTAAACCAGCTAGTTATAGTATCACATGCAACCAAGAGCAACACTAGACCGTTTCAAAATTCTACTCAAATGCTGTTAGTATAGTTTTCGCCATTATAAAGTTATTAGTCAGCTATGCTGTTTAACATACGTAATAAAATATAATATTTTCCTTAATACGGTCTAACTCGTCCTATCCTTTAGTACATCTGTATAAAAGGTGTAGAATGTAATATAGCTTGATTATGACTTTATTTATCGCTATTGTGCTACTTGGGGGCCCACTCAACGACAAAATAAAATGAGGAAACTGACATAATGACCAAGAGTTTTAAAGAGATATATAATTTTAATAGCCTTTAACAAGTTCCAAACGAGCTTTTCAGCTTTTAGGCAAATTATTATAATTAATTTGCCAAAAAAGCTACGATAATTCTAGGGAAAAGAATAATAATTGCTTTACCAAAGTCAAATATCTTTATGAAGACCGTTTAGCGGTAACTATTTCCATAATAAATTACTAACACTACATAGATGAAACGGTAACGAAAAATTCATGTAAAAGACCCCAAAAGATATTTTATTTACATTTGAAAATGGAGCAATACAGCTGCTATATTGTTTTTTTTTTTAAACATAGCCTCTGTCACTCGGGATGATGCAAGGATTCTGACAATACCATGGGGTATTGTACGTACATCTAAATCTGTTCAGGTATTTAAAAATTGTGGTGGATTAAAGATTAAAGAAACTCACATACATACAAACATTATACTCCTTTTTTGGGCAGTCGCAAAAAGAGGGTTTTTTTTTCGTTGCTCTCAGTATACGGCACATGCCTACGAGTATATTAACATACCTTTGGGTGTGCTGTCACACACAAAAGATTAAAAATGAAACGAGCTTTTTGAGGCCCACTTACGGCTCATAACCCGTGCAGCAATTCGGGTGAGCAACGTAGCACACAGTATATAATTATGTACCCTCTAAACAAGCCATTATAACTACGCTTGATAACTGTAGCAATTGCAAAGAAGAATTCGTTAAATTTAATGAAAAAGAAATTGCATTCGTATCTAGGTGAACTCAGAGGTAAAAGTTAAAGTAAGATAGTTTTATTACACTCATTTATTGAAGACGGTTGAGAGGAGGTAGGTAGGTACCTATAGCTTGCGTAATCAATGTTCCGTTCCGTAATATATTTTGCGATAGGGTAGTTACTAGTTTTAATTATACTGCCAACGCTGTCAGACTATTTCAGACTGTTGAAGCTTTTGTACGTTCGAGTTTATTGAAGTTTCAGACAATATTCTATTTTTTAATTAGACTTTGGAATTGTGAATTGTTTACTTACAGTAACGACACGATTCGTATTTAAATGGCAGCGGTTATTGACAATCTTAGTACGTACGATATTACTACATATATTTTTATGCTTACAATAGTTTTATAATCCTGTTGAAAGTAAAATTAATTATCTGTAAAAATGAGAACGTAAGCAGCTTATGAAGCTGGTATTTAATTATAGTAAGGGAGAATAATTAAATCACTAAAGTAATTATATCCAACGATACCGAGAGTATTTTTTTAATTTTAAATTGCTAGAATTACTAATACTACTAATAAAGAAGTATGGATGAAAAAGACATGTTGCGCCGACCCTAAATAAATTGGGACAAGGCCAGAAGAATGATGATGAGATTTAAAAGATTATGCGGGTACTTAGTTTAAAACGTATTTCCGATATTTCCGCCACACACAGTTTGGATGTGAGATGTGGATTTGTGTGTTCAAGACTTGAAAGCATTCTCTTTTAAAGCAGGCACGGATGAAAGTTTAGTTATCTCGTTCCTCATTGCATCAGCACTAATTAGCGAACTCTTTAATATTCGAAGTAGAAAGAAAAATGTATTAATGTAACAGGACGAGACATTAAATTACAAAAAAACTTTTTTTGCAATTTAATGTTCATTATTAATAGACACAAGATTAATTAAGCGTTATTTATCTATGTTTGCAACAAAAGTGTTCTCTAGTCATGTTATTAGAATACATAACTACATATTTCTGACTATGAGTATACATAATAAAAATAACAAAACAATATCTAACTATTGACAAACTAAAATATGGCGTCGAAAAATTCATCGGCATCGCTGCCGACTGGTATTGTACCCAAGAGATTGGTGGCATTGCCACGTTGTATGGCAATGCTTAGCCTCTGGCCAAGGTAAATGCCAGCACTTGGGTGATGGGAAGTGTCAACCAGCCATTTCGAGATTTAAAGAGACCTCTCGAAATGGCACTCGGACCATGACCATGACTACATATGTTGGTTTTTATGTTTATTTTCCATACTGAAACGACTATTATTTGCCAGTTCATATTTACAAGTGCCCTACCATATATCAAGAAGGACACACGTAAAAGCGTATGTCGTTATCGTTAGTCCTTTTAATAATTTGTTGCATTCCCTGTCGACTTACAAAAATATTTTATTAATTTCGGGAATGGAAATCGAAAGTCAATCAATAGACTATGATATCAGTGTATATTTAACTTAATGTTTCATCCGATATGTTGTGTAAGGTAAAATCGATTTAATGAATTGTTCCGTGTACCTGAATGCTTGTGGTTGTCGTAGAGCCATACCACAGCTTGCGGCGTCACAAATGCAATTATCTGAGCACTTTGTCTTAGGCGCGTCTGTAAGTGTCTATTAGCAAGAGAATTGAAATGAATGCGAGATTTACAATAATGTTGTTTCAAAGAAATAACGATAGACATTACATATAATATACACAATACAACACAAAACACCACACAACAAAAATACAATATAATTACAATAGATATAATATCAGGTTGGCACAAAAGTAATGAGACACATGGTTTACGTTTTATATTTTTTATTATTATTATAATACAAAAAGCTTAGTCAATGATGTAATCACCATTAGCATCTAAGACTTCTGGCCAACGATCCGGAAAAGTTTGGATGCCTTTCGCCCAGAACTCTGATGGCTGTGCCTCGAAAAAGTTGTTCAACTCCGCCGCTACATCAGAGAAATCATTAAATTGTTTACCCCGCAAATGTTGTTTCAGGGCTCTAAACAAATGATAGTCTGATGGGCGAGGTCTGGGGAATAAGGTGGGTGGGGTATCGTCTCCCAGTCCAAGTTCTCCAACTGTTGGCGAACGGTAGATGCGACATAAGGTCGAGCATTATCGTGTAGTAAAACTACATTGACTCATCTTCGTCGTTTTTTCTTGATAGCAGCAGATAGTTTGGTGAGCTGTGTTGAATATTTGTCAGCGTTTATACTTTCATTGTGTAATACATAGTTCATGAAACTGCATGCCTTGCGCGTCCCAGAAACAGCAAAGCAGAACGAAACTCTTAAGCGGTTCTTTTGACTCGGCTTCGGTTGAGTTGGTGGCGTTTCTTCTGGAGGCAGCCAAAAAGCACGACGTGTATCGTTCTCGTAATGAATCCATGATTCATCTCCAGTAACCAGATCAGACAAAAACTCTTTACATCAGGGTCGCAGGAAAAGTGATTGACAGATAGCGACACGGACTACACGCCTGGCGTCTGTAAGGATGTGCCCCATGTGAAGGGTACCCCACCAACCGAGCCAAAACTTTTCGATACCCAAGCTTATGCAGATGCATGGTTTTCCACGGCGCGCGGCTTGGTTACTGCAGTTGTACTTGGGGATCGTGCGATCCATGGCCCTGTACGGGGCCCCGGTGTGGGCTTCTGACCTGACGGCTGGCTGCATCGCAATACTGCGTAAACCACAGAGGGCGATGGCCGTCAGAGCTATCAGGGGGTATCGCACGATCTCCTACGAGGCGGCTTGTGCACTGGCCGGATCCCCGCCCTGGGACCTAGAGGCGAGAGCCCTCGCGTCTCTTTACCGATGGCGCGAGGAAGTGCGAACGCGGGGCGGTGAACCGATGCAGCGAGAGTTTGAGCATCGTCGGTCACAGCTCCGCGAGGTTTTGGTGACGGAATGGCGGAACAGGCTTCTGCGCCCTACTGCCGGCCTCGCTACCGTGGAGGCGATCCGACCAGTGCTCGGCGAATGGCTCGGGAGGAGGCACGGCTCTTTGTCGTTTCGGGCGACGCAGGTGCTTTCGGGGCATGGCTGCTTCGGGAAGTACCTGTGTCGCATAGGCAGGGAGCCGGACGCTCAGTGCCATCACTGCGTCCACTGTCGGGAGGACACGGCGTGGCACACACTGGCAGAGTGTGTCGCATGGGAGGAGCCGCGCCGTGCCCTCGTATCAGTAGTCGGAGCCGACTTGTCGCTACCGGCCGTCGCTCGTTCTATGGCCGGGGGCGCCGAATCGTGGGATGCGGTGATCTCCTTCTGTGAAACGGTGATTTCGCAGAAGGAGGCTGCGGAAAGGGAGAGGGAGATTGAAACCACTCTCCCGATCCGCAGCAGGCGAACTAGGCGTCGGCGGAGGGCGGACAACGCCCTCTTCCAGCCCCCGTAAATAGGTCCGGAGGGACGGCGGACTCGGGGACGTCCGCCGCCCCTCATCCAGCAGGACCCGAGGCGGCGGCGCGTAGTGTTCCACGCGCGCCCCTAATAGACGTAGCCGAGGATCGTGGAAGGCGCACAAGTTCCCATGATCCCCGGTCCAAGTGTGGGAAGGGAACACCGGGGTGGTTTTTAGTCAGTAAGAGTCTGACAGACCCCTCCGCCCGCCCCAGGGCGGAGGACATCCATGAGGATTTTCCACCCCGGAACAAAAAAAAAAAAAAAAAAGAGAGGCCGTGACTACTTAATCGGTCAACCCTGTGGCTGCCTTAAGCGAACTCAAAGCCTCCAGCATAAAACTTACAGACTAAGCGACTACATGCAAAGGGAACCTATGGGGAACGGACCTCGGCTTAGGGCGTCGCTGGGGGGAGGACAGCAAGACGGGACAGGCTGGATCAAATTCGAATGATTATTATTATCAGGGGAGTTTAAAGGTACTGGCTCAGCTAAGCCACCAGCTGGCACTTCATACCCGAGCAAGGGACGGAGGGGAGAACGATTACTACGGGGTCGTCACGAGGGACCTCGGCGGCGAGGTCGGAATGTCGATTTGTGTTTGTTCCGACGGTCCCTACTGCTCTCCTGGAGAAGAGTTATGGGGTCGTCGGGGTCTGCGGGGATAAGCCTCGGGCGGCGGACCTTACTAATACGGGAGGAGACATAGCTAGCCACCTCGACAACCAGAGGGTTGCGATGGTTGGTGGCTGAATCCAAGAAACGCTTGGAATTGCGTTTCAAGAACTGAGAGATGGTAGGAATATCGAGATCTACGTGGAGGATTTCGTTCCGAACGAACCAAGGGGCTCCCGGCGCCTTTCGGAGGAAACGGTTTTGGAGGGCCTACATCCTATGAATGAGGTGAGGTTTTGCGTGCGCAAACACAGAACCCGCATAGGTCATGATGGGGCGAATGCACGCTGTATAAATGCGCAATTTGCACCTAAGTGACAATTTGCTACGTGCATTCAGAACGGAGTGGAGTCTACCAAGAGCGAAAGCGGCGCGCGAACGCACCTGCTTTATGTGCTCAGCGAAGGAGAAGTGGTGGTCGAGGGTCACACCGAGGTATTTGGCTCGCGTCCCCCAAGGGATCGGCTTGCCTAACATGGTGATTGGTCGGGGGGGAGGGGGGGACTAAACCCATCGCGAGGGCGGCTTTATATACCCCCACATCACAAGTACCTAGAATGTTCTACAACATTCTAGAATATTATCGAAAACAATTAACTTGAAAAAGGAAATGTATAGAGTTTTGTAGAGTGTCTCATTACTTTTGTGCCAACCCAATAGATATAATACAGTAGATATAATTGGCTCTTCAAGCCAATATTATAATATTACTTAAGAAAACAAAATGCCTTTGAAATTACAGATATCTAGGATTTCTGAAGTCATTTTTAACTTAGTAGGTACCCTTCCGAAGCATTGAATGAATGCTGAAAAATTTCACAATCGGATGAATCAAACGAATCATAAATAAACCCGAAAAAATATTGTCGACAAATGACCAAACATTCAGTTAGGTTGGATTATAAATACGCTTTGAATTCAAATGAAGTAGAGCGAGGGGCTAATACCCCATTTTTCCTCTTAATAAAATATGATCACAACTTGAGAAGAAATATCGCCATCTGTTACTAGAATGCTTCATAGACTTAAAGTATCTGATAGTAACTTTTATGTACCTACCCTTATGATTTCTGGAGTATTATAAATTGCACGTAACATAATATCGCACCTGTGAACCCTGAAAGGTTAGGCATTGATTTAGACTTCAAGGAGTTGATTTGATTTGATTTTACCTACAGCACACCCATATTTCACCAGTTATATGAATAAATAAAATAAATAGAATAGAATAGGCAGAATGATGTTTGAGGGGCTTGTGGCTAAGTAACAGCTAAGTGACAGCTGCACGAGACGCGGGCGAGCCACGGATCCAAAACATCACGAACATTTTATATAAAGCAGTTCATGTTACACCGTACAGCATCCGTGTCGCGGATGAGTCTTGGTCCCTACAAATTGAGCAGACCATGACGATCTAGCATAAATGATCTTTAAGCCGTTGGTCCCGGCTGTCATTCTTGTTGTGGAACTTTGACAGTCATTACGGTCGTCAGAAGCTCGAAAGTCTGACAACCAGTTTTACCAAGGGGTATCGTATTACCTAGTAACTGGGTTGTGGAGGTCAGATAGGCAGTCGCTCGATGTAAAATACTGGTATTCAGCTGCATCCTGCTAGACTGGAAGCCGACCCCAACATCTTTGAGAAAAGGCTAGTTAGGCAGATTATGATGAGATAGAAAGATGTTTATTATAAGTTACATTTTGATATAAAATAGTGCTCTACAGATAAATCTGTTTATTTCTGTTAAGTAAGTTCTCTTTACTGATTAGAAAAAGTGTCAGAATTTATGACTCTATGAAAACAAAAGCTATTCACGACAAATTGTACCAGCGAACAGTAATAAACATTGAGAGAGAATCATAATTCAAGTGGTTATTTTTTGCCCACGTTTCGCATCCAACAGTGTGTTTGATTCCAAAGTTACTCAAGGAAATTGAATGTCAACAAACGATAACTTTGTTCGAGTGCTTCCATTGTGGTCAAAGGAATATTCTTTCTCGGGTAAAGAAAATATTTCCAGATGGTTTCTACTTGATTTTCTGCACATATGTATGATTCTAAACCAGTGTGTACGTAGCACTTAGATAGAGATATTTTAACGCTAATAACTTTATTACACAAATGATATTCCATATGTATGTGCCTACTTAGGTACCTGAAGCTATATCTTGATTAGTAAGTTTAGTGGTTCTGAATACATTTACGTATTTATAGATAGGTATCTGGTAACTAGAGCTCGGTTTACATTGAAATCTGTGCTCTAAAGGTTGCACCTATACCTATATTTATTATAAATTTTCCCTATCACCGAGACGAGGCCCTGTGTTGGGACACTCTCAATGAGTGGAAGAAATTTTAGTGCAAAAATCAGTGGGAATATAATAGACTGATTACTTATGCTTATGCTATATTTATTGATGTTTGGATATAATATATGCTGTGTGAATATCAACACAAACATCAGGCCTGTGGGATTCGAAAATTAATTGTTTGGTGGAAACGACGTTAATTTCCGGCCTCCCATAAAATATTTGGCATCTGAATTTCCGCGAACTGTTTTCCGGCAATTAATTATTTTAAAGTACGTTCCTGGGCCGGCCTCAGCGGCGCCGTCCATCCTCAGGCACCCACCGTGTGGAGACTGTTGCCCAGCGATCACTAAGCATGCGGCTGACATGACCCGCCCAATCCCATTTTCGCTTGGAAGCCTTTTTGCCTACGTCTAAAATCCCTGTTTTGGAGCGCAGAGTGGTGTTTCGTATTCTGTCAGTTCGTTTTATACTTAGAATGCTACGCTCCATTGCTCTTTGGCAAACCCCAAGGTAGAACTTTTACGACTTTGTGAGCGACCAGGTCTGAGCACCGTAGGTTAGGATGGGCAGAATACGCATATGAGGTGGCGAGACGATCTAGACGCGTACCGCAAGGGATGGATCGAGGTGGCCCTGGAAAAGGATGCTTGGAAGGATTTGGGGGAGGCCTTTGCTCAGCAGTGGGACAATGTAGGCTCACATAAAAAAGTACCTTCACAAGATCTGACATCCAATAAAAGTATATCTCGCACAAACGCTTTTTTTAAGTAAAGTGTTGTCAGTGTTGTGTTGTAAATGTAGTGTGTTGTGAGTGGTGTTGTGTGTGTTCCGGGTGGGCAGCACTTTACGGATAAAAAAGCGTTTGTGCGTAGATACAGTGTAGCGTAAATCCTTTTTGATCTCGTACTTACATATCATACTTTTTGGTAAAGACATTGTTATCTCTCTTATTTATAAATATTGCTTAAAGTTTGCAACGTCAGCATTACCATATATTTTTTGACGTTTAAACGTCTCTCAACTTTATGTAACGTCTATAAATAAACGTCTATGGCATTCGGGGGGCCCGGGGTCCCGGCGCTCGGGTGACGAACGAGCGGTGGACACGCGGTCATAGTAATTGTATGTATCGCTACTTCGGCGTCGTCATCTCGTTCTTAAAGTCCCGTTGACGGTGACGGTGGACAAACGGCATTAGTGTTTAAAATATAGGCTGTCTCAATAATAGTGCACTATTTAAATATCGTGTAATTTTTTTTTCGTGCGAGTGGCATGATTGTTCCGATTATTAAAAATGGCGCGCTACACGAAATAAGAACTCGTTATCATAGTGAAAACCCATTTCAAACTTTTCTTTACAAAGTAGATATGTTCCGATTAAGAATGGAATAAAATATCCGGCAAATGGTTATCAAATTCCTGTAAAGAGTGCGAGCGGCCTCAAGTTCCCCATATTTGAAATTGGTTTTCACGATGATAATGCGTCCTTCTTTTGTATAGCCTCCATTTTTAATAAACTGAACAATCATAGGTGTTCAATTTCAGAGTTGCTACTTGCACGAAAAATAAATTAGACGAAATTTAAATTGTGCACTATTATTGAGACACCCTATATATGCCTTAGGATTCTTATTGTACCCTGACCAAGATTATGTCTGGACTTTAAAAGAGACATTGGCCTGTAAAAGTGAGTCCGATATCAGATTTACAGAATAAAGAATTTCAGTTTATTTCCTATCTAATTCACAATTATAAATAGGCCGTTAAGCCTAACATCTCAATGCAAAATGTTAAATCTCGCTAATGGTTTAGGTAAGCTAATATTGCCGTAGCTAAGTGCTCAGTGATTACCGCCTGCTCGCAAAATATGTACATGTCATTATAACTATGTGTAACGAGCATTTCTTAGCATTGACTTAATGAACATTACCAACTCGTCGGTATCAACTAAAAACAATTTCTAGTAATCACTATCTATATAATGACACATTTCAAACTTTATTTTGTTAGAGAAGTTACAAACGTTTTGTTAGTTAGTAACAAACGTTTAATGTCATTCAACTTTTTCAGATAAAGTATTAAAATGAGAGCGAAATTGGCAAAAGTAAAATTATTTTTAACTTTTACGTAATTCTTTGATGTTCGACTTCAACAAACATATTTGTAACTAGCTTTTACTAGCGGCTCCACCCGCGTGGAAGTCGGAAATTAACCCACGGAATCTTACTATAGGGATAAAAGTATCCTATGTGATAATCTAGGTTGATTAGCTTTTTGTTAGGTTTACTGCTCAGAAATCGTGCACAAAGTGTCGTGTCGTGAACAGAATACCATCTTGTATGCATGCAATGTACTACCGAGATAAAAACTATGCGCGTCGTCCAGTACTTTTATTTTTGCAAAAATCTTTAATGTACAGACACGAAAGGTTACAATTTTATTATATGTATAATTATTATATGTAATAGGTATATAGATAGATAGGAAGCATTCTTGCATTAGATAAGTACTCATTATGTAAAAGAATAATACAAATATGTACTGATGAAACACATGATATCGTGTTTCATCAATACATATTTGTATTATTCTTTAAAATCTATGAAAAATACTTGAAAAATTGTAAACGGTTTGTTGCCTGTTGTTATCCTTAACCGTTACTTTGTTCAGTGATGTCTTAGTTTAGCCTAGCTAGGCTTTCTGGGTCACATTTCACGAAAAAAAAAGTCACTCTATAGGTAATAATCAATCTATAGGTATATACTATGTAAGAATAGACTGAATAAATTCCATTGGCAGCTTATTGATTTGTATGTGTGCCACGAATGTTATCCTCAAACTTTTCCTATTCACTTTTAGAAAAAGAAATGTGTTGGTCTTAGAAAGGCGTATTATTCATCTAACTCACTATTAAGTTCATTGTTCATTTAGCTATACACCCAATTGCTTGGACCTTCTGCTGGCATCCGATCCTGACAGTCATTCAGTATCGGTCTCAGCCCCGCTGTGAATGTCTGACCACTGTCTGGTGAAATCCATATCGACCTGCTCTCCTCCAGATGAGAGTCCTAGAGGCACGAGGCGAGTATGGCGATACGAGAGCAGACTGGGATGAGATGCAGCACTTTTTTGCGTCTTATCCATGGCGGCAAGTGTGCTTTTTTCCTCGGGTGACCCCTCGTGCTGTGCTGACGTGGTTGTGGACGTGATTCGGCAGGGGATGGAGTATTTTATTCCATTCTCCGACATACCGCTCTGTCACAAATCCCGGCCTTGGAATAATGCAGACCCATTCTGCATTATTCCAAGGCCGGGAGTTGCCTTGGTATAATGTAGAATGCGCCCACGCTGAGGCCCGAAAAGAGTCTGCCTACCAAGCCTGGGTCAAGGCCCGCTAACACAACGTTAGAACGCGTAGGGTTCGCGCGAAGAAGAGAGCCTTTAAATCTGCCGCCAAGTTCTGCAAGCGGGTTTTACGTAGGGCACGTTTTGACCACGTCGGACGTATTGTGGTCAGGCTGGCTTCGCACCCTCCAGGTAGTAAACAGTTCTGGTCCCTGTCTAAAGCGGCTGAAACGAATTTCTGTCGTCCCACTTTACCTCCAATGATGAAACCTGATGGGTCGCTGGCTCACTCTGCAAGTGAGAAAGCACTGCCATCGAGAAACACGGCGAAGCATTTGCTGTATCGCTTGACATCTCGAAGGCCTTTGACAGGGTCTGGCATGCTGCTCTGCTCAGTAAGCTTCCTGTTTATGGCATTCCAGCTGATTTTTGTAGCTGGATATCAGATTTCCTTAGTGAACGGTCGATCAGAGTAGTCGTTGACGGCTGCTCCTCTGACCTTATGGCTATTGATGCCGGAGTTCCTCAGGGGTCTGTGCTCTCTGCAACTCTTTTCCTGCTGCAAATCAATGACCTGCTTCAGCCTGGTATTGTTGGGTACGCACATGACAGTACAGTTTCAGAGAGATACTTGTCCAGCGCAAAAACCAGCGGGGCCAAAGTTCGTTTCTTGAGAGAGGCCATGGTAGAGCGGACAGATTTGACCTTAAGGCTTGAGGCATGGAGTTGACATCTGGTCTCAACTTTGGCGCTACCATCAAGTACAAAGCCCAAACTGCGGCCAAGAAACTGGGCATCCTAAATAGGGTGAAGCGATACTTTACGCCTGGACAGCTTTTAACTCTTTACAAAGCGCAAGTCCGATCCTGCATGGAGTAATGCAGCCACCTTTGGGATGGATCAGCTTAGTACCAACTAGCCGCGCTTGACTCGGTGGGACGCAGAGCTAAGAAGCTCATTGGTGACGTAAAACTGATGGATGCCAAGCTTCATAGCTTGACTCATCGCCGGAAGGTTGCCTGCTTTTCGGTCTTCTACAGATTGTACTTCGGTGAGTGTGCTCAAGAACTCCACGACCTCATTCCACCGCCCTCCCTTCTACCATCGGACATCTAGACGCACTGCCAGTTACCATCCCTACCTAGTTGCTATTCCACTGATTCGCACTAAGCGCTTCCAAATGACTTTTATAATGCGCACAGCAAAAGAATGGAACTCACTACCTGCGACTGTGTTTCCGAGCGCATACAACCCTAATCTCTTCAAAGTGAGAGTGAACAGGCTTCTTCTGGGTAAGCTCACTCTATCGTCGACTCTGTCTCTGTCGCCTTCGACCTAGACTAGAATCAAGAGCAAACCCATCGTAAATAAAAAAAAAAAGTTTCAAATATGTTTGTTGAAGTCGAACATCAAAGAATTACGTAACAATTAAAATTAATTTTACTTTTGCCAATTTCGCTCACATTTTTATAATTTATCTGAAAACGTTGAATGACATTATACGTTCGTTAACTTCTCTAACAAAATAAAGTTTGAAATATATGTAGTTATGTTATAAACCTAACTACATATTTCAAACTTTATTTTGTGTGATTACTAGAAATTGTTTTTAGTTGATACCGACGAGTAATCTTGCTAAGAAATGCTTGTTACACCTATTAAGACATGCACATATTTTGCGAGCAGGCGGTAATAACTGAGCACTTAGCTACGGCAATATTAGCTTACCTAAACCATTAGCGTCATTCATGTTATGTGTTCGGGGACTATGTACTTAGTAAACCAACAGGCGAAAAACCGACATTCTGACAATTTTTCAAGTATTTTTCATAGATTCGGTGTTTTATTAAACAGCACTTGTCGTTAGAATGTGACATATTTGTAATTTTTAGGGTTCCATACCTCAAAAGGAAAACACGGAACCCTTATAGGACCACTCGTGTGTCTGTCTGTCTGTCCGTCTGTCACAGCCAATTTGCTCCGAATGTAATAGACCGATTAAGTTAAAATTTGTTAAGCGTATGAATTTATGTGACCCAAACCCGGACACGTAAATAAATTAATTTTGAATGTGGGGGTCACTTTTGGAGGCAAATAAGAAAATTAAAAACATAGTTTTTCAAACTGTACCATGTGACATATGTATCAAATGAACGGGTTTACTGTGAGGGTCCCAAATATATATTTTTTTTATAATTTTAAAATTAATTATTTTGAAGTTATGTAAGAAAACAGACGAAAATTGACCATTCCCCCCTTATATCCAAAACTACTGAGCCTAAAATATTGAAAAAAAATACAGAAAATAGTTCAAAAGTATAGTAACAATGAAGTATAAATTGTATCTAGACTAAGCCCATATATACGTATACTGATCCATGTAACTGGAGAAAACTCGACCCCCGTCATACAGGATGCCCTAGTTCAGGGGTCGAGACCTCATTGATGTAACGAACGCTGAAGTTTTTGAAATAAAAATTACTTACTTACCTTTAGTTTAAAATAAAGCTTATAAGAAGTCTTAAAATAACATGGTAAATCTCTCAATATTGTGCGTACAAAGTTACATTTGCAGTTGGAATGTATAGGAGAACATGTTTTTCAACTACTTAAGTTTGATCTTGGGATAAATTTATCCTAACTACGGAACCCTTCATTGTGTGTGGTCGATACGCACTTGGCCAGTTTTTGGCAAATATGTCGCATTGTTAGTTATATATAAAACTGTCCAGCCGTGTGTAATGTAATGCGAATAGTGTTGTTTGTAGTGTTTTCGACTGCGAGAATCTTTGTTTTCGCGCTAAAAACCGACACCCGATGATCAGCGCGAGCGCCAGCCGGAGCTCTTTGTTCGCATAAGGATAGGTTCTCATAAAGACAGATTAGCAGAAGGACAGATTCTCATAAGGACAGTTTCGCATAAAGATAGAATAGGTACAGTACCGCACACTATTTTAGGCTCTTAATAAAAATTTAATATTGTTGTGTTTAGAAAGGTAGGTAGTAGGCATACATATTCAATAATACCTAATGCATTCTTCTTGATATGCAATTTGTTTAGTTTGAGATTAGATGAAAACTAATTTACTTGTCATTGATTTGACATTACAATCTCGGAAACATTTGTAATCTAATAAAGATAAGTACTTATTAATAGAAATTATATTGTTATTTACGAATGGATAAAGCGGGTCCTAGTTCTGACAAAAACGATGTCGTTTTTATTTAAGGAATAAGAGGTACTAAGACTTATTTATTTTAAAAAAAAATTATCTCAATTTTATATTAGGGCTTCCAAACAAACACCTATGCAAAATCTTTTAGGTCATACTATGTTTGTGCTTTTATTTTTCGAACAAAGACATTAGTCGGAGCTTTCAATATGCCTCGTATATTCATAATTACAGGTACCTACATTACACTATCATAAAGTTCAATTTAACAATTTAGTCTCCGAGATTAGAAAACAGACCATAGTCTCTTGTGACGGTACTTCTAGCAATAGGTGCCGTCACAAGGGACTGTGCTCTGATGCTGGGGCTAGCCCCAGATTGTTTATATTGTAGTGTATTTTATTTTCTTTTTTATAGAAAAAAATTCTGCGCTTGCTCTCATAACCCAAGTTTAGAGTACAACCAAGTTGGATTTATTATTGTTGCAGTCTCTTCTCTAAGAGCATCAAAAGACTTTTTTATTACTTTATAAGTCAGTTGTTTATCAACTTACTCCCACTACTTGTGTGCTCAAGTAAAGTTAAATGTTTGCAATAGTGAAGGTTGTATATAATTAGAAAGTTTTCAAACTATGTAATGAAATACACTCCCGGACACCTGTATCGAGTCACCCTGCACATTTTTATATCTTTTTAAATAATGGTATAACATAGAACCAAATATGTGGTTTTGAAGCCACTCACTTGCTATCATTTCCGTTTGTCATTGTTCTAAAGAAATCGATTCCGATTTCTTTAGAACTAAAAAAATAACAGTTTAATTGCAATAAGTTGTCTTTTCACGTTTCTCAAGGGAAAAATTAGCGTAGACTTATTTAAGAAAACAATGGCTTAGGTACAGACGCCAGCACATCAAGTTACCCGAAACTGTAAAGTTTTCCCAATCACCCTTGAACCTAATGCTTTAGCGATAAAGTTGAAAATCTATTAAAGAAATTTGACAGATTGTAGTAGCTTGATGTGCTGGCGTCTGTACCTATATAGGGTGACTTGTAATTAGTGACCGATACTTAAACACATTATTGTACTCATGATAACAAACAACTTTTACTATGGGACCAAATCCAAAATCACGTAAAGAAAAATTAGCTGCTCCCTACATTTTGACGAGTTATGCGGCCATGAATGTATGTGAAAGCTGTTTTTTTTTCGCGATTTCAGGTTTGGTCCCATAGTAAAAGTGGTTTATCATGAGTACAATCATGTGTTTAAGTATCAGTCACTAATTACCAGTCAGCCTATATTGAGAAAAAGTTTATTTATCATAGTAACTTGTGTTACCTCCAAGAGCAGACGGCGGCGTTTTGGCATGGAATTACCTAATTAATGCCACTAAGACCACTAATATGACCACTATGACTATTAATCTGTGCTATGACTTGCTGTCGAATGTTCTCTCATACTTCCAAAATGGCAGTTATCAGCTCCTGCAAAGTTTCTGGAGCTGGTTGGTTAGTTCGAACATGCCTCTTCAGCTCATCGCATAAGTGCTCTATTGGATCTATTTTAGGCCAGGATTCTTGCGGGCCATTCCATTGCTGCGATACTAACGTCATGCAGGTATTCTCGAACAATTCTTGCAGTGTGCGCCCTTGCATTATCATGGATAAAAATAAAATCCTGGGTCACAAGCTCAGCATATGGCATCACGTGAGTAATGATGTGATGCATAGTATGGGTCGTTATTTGGTGGTGGTAACCGTGGTCCAGTCACAATCTCAAGGTCAGTTTTTCCTTTGGCGGAAATTCTGCCCCAGACTGTCCATGTCATGCTTACACAGCATAAACCAAGTCCCACCGCCATAACTCACCATCTCTTCAATACAAAAATATAATTTGAACGTCAGAATGGATTGAAAAATAAGAAAAAAACATTCAATATTCTTTTTATGCAACACAAAAAAAGCGAGTGACCAAACTCCGATTTTCTTCTATTTTGATACCGAAATGATTGCCAGTATAGCTGCTTCAAAACTGCATAAACACTTTTTTTCTGACTTATCATTATTTTAATGTTTTAGGCCTAAAACATAAAATGCACGGTAGCTCGATTTAGGAGTCCGGGAGTGTAATATTGAACAATCAGTTAAGAATGCCTAAACATTTTAGTAAACAATATTTTTAATACATAACAAACTCATTTAATAAGTTATCCTACGCAATGTCTTCAAGCGTAAGACAGAACTAGATTTAAAGTCGAAGTACCTATAGAAAGAATTTTCTTGGAAAGTGCCTACCATTGAAAGTTAAACATAGGTAACATTTAGGTACATATAATCAAATCGTTAGACACGGCGCACAGTGATTCGTCTAGAACAAGCTGACTGCACAAAAACCATGTCTCAGTTTCCCAGAAATTTTTATTCCTAGTAATAGTTAACACATAGGTAACAACAATCCCAGGAATAATTAGAGTCTACCCTCATTAGTTAATTAGCATTGACAACGAGTATTTAAGGTAAGGGGTATTTTGTATGCAATTATTTGCAAAAACGTCTCGGTCGTGTTAATTTCTCTCTGTTTTATGGTGCTTTGTATATAAATTTTGTGAAATGGATTTGAATCTTGAGGGTGAGTAGTATATTTTGATACTAAATTAATTGGTATAGCTTACTATTATAAATTGAAAAAAAAATATGTATTTAAAAAAACTTGTAATTTTGCCTTGTTTTCAAACTTTAAAGGGCAAAAAGTTACATGTACAAACCTGTACAAATTCTACGCAATATTTTTTATGGTACCTTTAAGTGTGTAGATTATTTCCATAAAAAAATACATTGCGACTTTTTTGCACAACTAATTTTTTTATTTTTTTTTAGGTTGTGTTTATAAAATCTCAAGAAAAATTTTTCTCGAGGAATGGCTAAGACACCCTAAAGACAAACGCAACGAAGAGATATTTCGTTTAGTTTCCCTGCGGAACGATCTAACTGGTGTGACTGAGAATTCTATACGTGAAATGAAGCTCACTATTGCCAAGTATGGGTCACAATCACAAATTCTGAAGAAGAGAGAAGTTTCCTAGCCAAAAAAAAAACAATAAAGAGTGGCTGGAAGGTCCCGATATTTCATTTGATATCTTCGTTCAGCCTTCAGTACAACCATCGACCTCTACAAGCGTTCCTGCTGGTCCGGGCCGATCACATTTAGATTTCCATGAAGCTAGCACGAAGACCAAACGGCGAAGGATTGATGATTTGTTATCAAACCGAAGCACAGAAAAACTCGTGTATGCCGCAGAAGTATCGACAAGGCTATCGGGTCAACGGAATGTAGCTCGGGTTATCAAAGAAGTGACCTGTAGTGATCCTGATAAGTGCAGTGAGATTTTGAAAAAAACTGAAAGTGATGAGGCAATGCCTAGGTGTTTGAGCAATGAAGAAGCATTGGCTTACTATGTAGACGCGAGGTGCACAAGTCACGCTTATAAATAGACACGGAAGTGGAGCATCAAAGCGGGTCACAAGGTATTTCCGTCATATTATAGTGTTAGAAAAGCAAAACTAGCTTGCCTGCCTCTAGAAGAACTAACTGTTGTGAGTGAAACTCGTGCTGAAATCAAATTGCAAGCAGTTTTAGATAAAACTGCTCAGCGTTTGGTAGCAGCACTACATGAAATTTTCAACAGTTTGTCATGTACTTCTTTCACGCTCATTAGCAAATGGGGTTGTGATGGAAGTTCAGGTCATAGCACTTACAAGCAAAAATTTACCGATGGCGATGCTGCTAACACCGATGAGTTTTTGTTTGTATTTTCATTCCTTCCTTTTCAATTACTTGATGAAAAGAACAATATTGTGTGGCAGAACCCTCGTCCATCTTCAACTGTGAATTGTTGGCCAATAAAGTTTATTTTTGCCAAAGAAACCAAAGAGCTTACTGTTTTAGAAACCAACAATGTTTTGGAAGAAATAAACAATTTATTGTCGACAGTTTGCAAGTTTCAAGAGAACGAGTTAACTGTCACACATGAATTGCTTTCAACTATGGTTGATGGGAAAGTTTGCAATGCTATGACTGAAACAAAATCTACACAGACATGTTATATTTGTAATGCAACTCCGAAGCTGATGAATGATGAAGGCAGAGAGTTTACGGTTGACAAAAGTAAGCTCTGTTTTGGTTTATCTACATTGCATGATTGGATCCGTACCTTTGTCTTCGGGATCATATCCCGAAGACAAATTAAGAAAAATATAAAATATAAATTTAGAAAAATTTGAAAATTTTGCTTTAGAGACCAAAAATCTTTACTTGAATCTTTATTCGTGGTATAACATGCCTGTAACTGTTCACACAATACTTCTGCATAGTTCTGAGTTTATCAAGACGTTTCATTTGCCTATGGGACAACTTTCTGAGGAGGCACAAGAAGCTCGTAATAAGGACTGCAGAAGATTTCGTGAGCATAATACACGCAAGTGTTCGCGTATTGCCACTAATAAAGATTTGTTAAATATGTTATTAATTACATCTGACCCTGTAATTAACAGTTTAAGAGAAGTGCCTCGAAAAAAATGCAGTAAGCTCGCTTCCGAGGTTCTAGATTTATTAAATTCACCTAGTGTAACAGTAGATAAGGTTGTAGTATCTAGTTATTGTAAGCAAAGTGATGATTATGATTATTCAATTAATGATTCCAGTGAAAGTGATGAAGATGATTAGGTAAATGTTTTCTAATGACATTTGAGTACATTAAATATCATTAGAAGACAATAATAGTAATAGTTTTTTATTGTAAAGTAATTAGTAGGTAATTTTCGTTCTTATTTAATTTTAAATAGTTTCTATTTGTATTATGACTTTTTACACTAGTTTACAGTTTATTCTGTGTGTATGTATCTGTCATTCACTTTTTTATACCTGTATATTTTTTTATACATGCTGATAATGAACCTCCTTCTATATAATAGGTTGGGGAAAAAGTTTCTTCGCATTTTTTAAGAAAATTCAGAACATTTTTTAAAATACTTTATTTACATTTAACTAAAGTATGTAGGTACCATTTTGTTCGATAACTTTTTGCCATCTTGTAGGTAGGGACATGATCCCATTGCTATAAAAATTTTGGGACTTCTGGTCAAAATACCGCGACAAGTGCTTTTGGCAGTCCTCTCCTGATGTTAACCTGACACCGCCTAAAGAATCCTGAAGAGACCGAAACAGGTGGAAATCTGAAGGTGCAAGGTCAGGACTATACGGCGGATGCATTAACACCTCCCAGCCAAACTCTCTTAATTTTTGTGCTGAGTGGCTAAAGATGTGTGAGGTCTAGCGTTATCATGATGAAAAACCACACCCCTTCTGTTCATTAATTCCGGCCGCTTTCTCTCAACTTCTTGCTTTAATCTCATCAGTTGTTCGCAGTAGAATTCAGAATCGATGGTCCTGCCTGGTGGCAACAGCTCATAATGAATAATGCCCTACCAATCCCACCACACACACAGCATCACCTTGTTGCGAGTTAACCCGGGTTTCGCCACAGTCTGTGAAGCCTGACCGGCCTTTGACCACGACCTTTTTCGCACGTTCTTGTCATACGTGATCCACTTTTCATCACCAGTTATCAGCTTCTTCAAAAATGGTTCGGTTTCATTACGTCGTAATAAAGAATCACAAAGGAGTACACGGTTCATTAGGTTTCTTTCAGTGAGCTCGTGAGGTACCCAAATGTCGAGCTTTTTTGTGTACCCAGTTTTTTTCAAATGCGCCAAAACTGTTTTGTGGTCAATTTCCAGTTCTTCAGCTACATCTTAACTACTGATATGCCGATCTTGCTCCACTTTTTCAAAAATGGCATCCATTTTATCCGTAATAGGGCGACCAGAGCGACGTGCATCTTTGACATCAAAATTTCCGGATTGAAAACGCTTAAACCAAATTTGTGCTACTCTCACAGACACTACACTAGGTCCATAAACATCGCAAATTTTTTTTCGCGGCTTGCGTTGCATTTTTACCTTTTTTGTAGTAAAATTTTAAAATGTATCGAATTTCTTCATTAGATTCACTCATCTTGACGGTACGAAAAACAAATGAAAATCACACATTTTCCTAATTTGAATTTGGAATTATGTTCTTTAAAATTTAAACTTTCAATGATACCAAAACCAGCCAGATACAAATAGTATAGCCAAAGAGATTTTATTACAAGTTCATACATACTATAATGCGAAAAGACTTTTTCCCCAACCTAATAAATAGATCTTTTTTAATCAAGTTATTTTTTATTTCAATTTCCTAACTAAATAATTACTTCTTAATTATTTTTATCTTGTTAGAATCCATAAAAATGTGAAACTGAATAAAACAAAACATGCAGAAACTAAAAAACAACAAAAATCAATTAAAATAATTTTGTCCTGTCAGCTTGTTCTAGACGAATCACTGTGCGGCGGTTGCTTTGCCAGCCGTTTGAATTCGAACTCCTCTGAATTAAATTCATGTTTCCGAAGTATCTAGCTGCATGGGTGCTTCTACCGGTGGCTACTATAAAATGCTATATAAAACAAAACTTGTTCGGCTTCTCATAGTCATGTAAATAGCCAAAATTACATTTCTTTGAAGTTTATACACCTACCAAAAGGTGTTTTTAGATAAAAAGCCAAACATATGTAGACCATTTAAAAGTCATGATTTTGTCACAAAAAGAATAACAGTAATCGACTCTTATGTAAAAAAGTACCTAAGGCAAATATGAGATGAAAATTTAAACGTTATTTTTATAACACACACACACAAATTGACTTGTTTCTAACGAGTTACGCTAACGTCGTGTAAGTGTTGTATGTTTGTTCTAAATTGCTCGAAGAGAAGAAGAAGAAGCTCGTGGCTAAGTAATAACAGCCGCACGGGTCGATCCATCAGGTTAAGCTACGCTTGCCGGGGTTGGTCTGTGGATGGGTGACCATCTTTTCATACCGAGACTCCTCTGTGCCTCGAAAAGCACGTTAAGCCGTTGGTCCCGGCTGTCATTCGTGGATCTTTGACAGTCGTTACGGGTTGCCAGAAGCCCGAAAGTCTGACAACCAGTCTTACCAAGGGGTATCGTATTACCCAGTAACTGGGTTGTGAAGGTCAGATAGGCAGCCGGATTGCATCCGGTTAGACTGGAAGCCAACCCCAACATAGTTGGGAAAAGGCTAGGCAGATTGATTGTTTGTTCTAAATTGCCTCGTCTCACAATTTCATTATATTATATGATATAAAAGCTCAAACGTTTGTGAAGATAATTTTTTTGGACTGAGCCTTAAAAGCAGACCTTTTTACAAAAGGTGAAATAGGATCGGCCGGAAAAACGTATTTCGCTACCATTAGTTCAAACGAAACCGTGAGTTTAAAATTAAAATAACTTTTAATGCAGTTGAGATTTTCTCGGAAATTGTGGAATTCGTTTTATCCACTTTCTCTATTCCTCATCGTTTCCCGTTACGCCCCGCAGTGCCATTAAAAACGCCCGGTTATAACTGTTGCTAAATTCCACAACGATCATGGTTTTTGATACAGTCGATGAAAACACAATCAAAACTTTTACCAGATACAGCACATACGAGTATCACTGTGTCAATGGAAACTAATCAATAGTTCAAAATAAGTTTCTTCATTTGTAAACTCTATACGAAATTTCCATTTAGGAACAATGTACAGTAAACGCTCAAAAGTCCATAAGCATGCTAAAGATTACATTGCTATGAACTGTGCGAGCACGAACCAGTACGTGTGCGTGTATGAGCCAACATTCCGCAGATAACACACACTAATGAATTGTCGCATGTCGTCGTACTACGCGAAATAACATTATATTTCTGTTGAATTTAGAATAACTCGTCATAGTGGCGACCTGTTATTACCATTGCATTGCTAAAATTCGCATAAACATAACATGTGCTGGTAGCTGTTTGGGCTAAGCAATGGTTTCACGATCAATGAAGTCTGAGTTCGAATCTTAATCACAATGTTGGACTGTTTTTTGTTTCTTTGGAACCGTAATAATATATTTCTATTTTAAGCAAAAACTTGTAAGATGTTTATGTTCATTTATTATTTATTTTTATAAGAAGTTAAATATTAGTTATTGTATTATTATTTAACTATTTTTGTGATTTTTAATTTATCTTTTCGGTGTTGGAAGGTTTAAATAAAAAAGTCGTGCTGAATGGTAACAAAAATGTTAATTCGTTTTATTTACTTATTTATAAAATTAACAAACTTAAGAGAATTGTGACGTTACATTCCTACTAGATAAAAGAAGTTTTTTTGTAACCTTTCATAGGATTTTTTGTTGTATACCCACTTAGTCAATTCATAATAACATAACAAAGAAAGGATATTCTAATAACACATATATAATTGTCAATACCTATTTAGTTTTCTATGATCTACCTTTCTAACTTTACGAAATGAGTGACCAAGCGAACAAGATAAAGAATATTATTATATTTCTGTCCCATTACTTCCAATCAAGTAAAAACTTACAAAAAGTCAAGTACTGCGTGAGATTTGAACTCACGGCTCACTGATTCACGCATCTATATGCACGCGCTTAACCGCTAGGTCATCTTTACACATATTATAATTTTGAAATTATGAACTACAATCAGTTGTTGACGACGCATGTTTATGTTCTTGGAAATAGAAGGTCTTAAGTCAAACTAAACGCCAAGCTATTGCTTTGTGAGTTTGCTTATCGACTTTTGGTCGCGACTGTACAATGGTAGTGTTGCTGTTGATTCTAATGTTCCTTATTTTATTTTATTTTTTTTTGCACTAGCTAGTGGTCTGAACAGCAAAGAAGAATAATGAGGAACATTGGAATCAACAGGAACACACCTTTTTCCTTATCAGTAAATCAGCTCATTCATGCCAGTAAGTAGGTATGCAGCAATTCACGTGGACAGTTCTATCAAACTAAAATGTTCATCATTCACTCATCATTAATGAACATAATAAAAAGTACCCAATTTATTTATTAAAACATTTGGTATGCACAAGTAAAACAATATTTTTTTAGCTCACCAATTTTAATTAAAACCTTAAAGGTTTCGTAATCTGAGTTGGTTGTTTATTAAATGGAAATCGCAGACTTTTTATACCTATTGTTGCTTTCACATCAAGGTTTTTCACGATCGATTAATTATCGAAGAGGTAAAGAGGCACGATACTAAGGTACATAAATTACGAAACGAATACTTTTTAACGGGATCTTTGGTTAAAACAGATACATTTACCTGTAGCTAAGTACTCGATAATTATCTACTCTGCTACCTACTAAGTTTATTTTATGAAATATCCTCCAGTTTCGATTAACTTTTTTATAAAGGGCAAAAGCTTGAACTGAATAATACAGGGTGTCCCTGGAAGTATGGATCAAATCGAATAGGAGTGTAGGCAAGGTCATTTCCAAACTTATTAACCCTGAGAATGTTGGTGCAATTTTTTACGGTTCAAAAGTTATGACCAATTTTTGTTTTTTTCAATCACTTCGCATAGTGCTCAATGAAAAAAATCATAAAAAAAAACTAGCAAAGCTATCAATTACTTTTTTTTTCAGAACTTTGTAGAAAAGTGGGCCTTTCCTGTGGTAATACTTTTACGCAGCTAGAAAACATGTGTTCAATAATAAAAAACAGTTACTGCAAAGTACATGTGTTCAATAATAAAAAACAGTTACTGCAAAGTCTTCGGTCTGGCAGAAGTTTTACTCAATTTTCGAGCGATTTTTATGGGAAATAGTTACACTAGCGAAAGTTGACCACGTTTTACAAAAACTGGTACAAGTCATCAGAGATTCTTTGGAGGTATGAATCACTGGAATATTCTTAATAGCTTACAAGTTAGAGATTTTTATTAACAAGGAGGTCGATTTTTACAATTTTCTATGTTTCAAATTTTCATTTTTTTCAGCTTAACTAACGATTTAATTTCAGTCCCTAGGCATCTCCTATCTGAACACTACTGTTTGATGTGGTTTAGGTTTAAATAAAAAATAAAAATAATTTCGGTAAACTTTTTGTTATCTCATCAGTCATGTTATTTGCCCTAGCTACAACCCGGAAAAAACCGTGCACCTGCTGGCAATGACGTCATATCAGCGCTCTGGTACAATATGTATGGCGACGGGGCGAGCGCAGCGAGGTGAAAGAGGAAGTGCGAGGGGCATTGCATTCCAACGAGGTGCTAGGAATGTGCGGGGGAATGGAAACAAAAGAACCAGCGCCGGCGCACGTTCTCACTCAGGTAGATGTTTTAGTAACTCGCTACCAGCTTGTGACTGCGTACTTACTTAATTCGGTGTTCATCAATAATTATTCTTTAACGTTATTTGGACTGTGTAACTTGGACTTTATTTTTGCCTGTGATTTGGACACTGTTTGACTTGAGTATGGCTACGTACAACAGCCATGAATATGCAGATATGCATTTCATTTACGGATTTTGTGATGCAAATGCACGCCAAGCTTCAAGAGTGTATCGAGAGCGATATCCTAATCGGGACCGCTATCCGGATTACCGAGTATTCCAACGTGTACACTCCGCCTACGCAGATGGTAGAAATCTAGGGGAAGGTCGACGTAACGTTCCAGACCTTGGAGTCGAAGATGTGGTGCTTCAGATGCTACGTGAGAATCCAATGACAAGTATTCGTCGCATGTCGAGAATGTCAGGGATTCCGAGATCTGTGGTACATCGTACTGTGAGACGACACATAATTCATCCCTTTCACGTTCAACGTGTGCAAGCCCTTTTACCGAGTGATCATGGCCCGAGAAGGGCTTTTTTAGGGAAATGTTACGTCGCCATCGTGAAGATTCTCAATTTAAAAAAAATAAAATATGGAGCGATGAAACAAGTTTCCGAAGATATTTAACATGCATAATCTGCATTTTTATGCGCGCATTAACCCACACATTGTACGAAGTGACCATTTCCAGCATCAGTTCGGAGTCAACATGTAGGCTGGAATAGTAGAAGGCCAGCTAATAGGTCCTCATGAGTTACCTGCTAGACTCGATGGCCCCTCATACTTGAGATTTCTACAGAATGACCTAAATGGTTTACTTGGTATCACTTGAAACCCGTCGAGACATGTGGTTGCAGCAAGACGGCGCTACCCCACATTACGCTAGAGTCGTAAGAGACCATCTAGACTTAACTTTCCCTAGTCGTTGGATCGGAAGAGGGGGGCACATTCGATGGCCAGCACGTTCCCCTGACTTGAACCCCATAGATTTCTTTCTATGGGGTTATTACAAAGAGATGGTGTACGAGACAGAGAGCGGAACCGAGGAACAACTCCGTCAGAAAATCACATCTGCAACCTTATACATAAAAAATAATAGTTGTGTTTGAGAGTAAGAGGAAGGAATTTTGAACATCTATTGTAATTTTAATTTAATAATACATTTACATATTAATTTCATTGTTTTATTTTATTTTGCCACGTACCTAGTTAGAAAATTTTTAAAATACGACCTCCTTGTTAATAAAATTCTCTAACTTTTAAACTATTAAGAATATTCCAGTGATTCATACCTCCAAAGAATCTCTATGACTTGGACCAGTTTTTGTAATACGTGGTCAACTTTCGCTAGTGTAACTTTTTCCCATGAAAATCGCTCGAAAATTGAGTAAAACTTCTGCCAGACCGAAGACTTTGCAGTAACTGTTTTTTATTATTGAACACATGTACTTTGCAGTAACTGTTTTTTATTATTGAACACATGTTTTCTAGCTGCGTAAAAGTATTACCACAGGAAAGGCCCACTTTTCTACAAAGTTCTGAAAAAAAAAGTAATTGATAGCTTTGCTAGTTTTTTTTTATGATTTTTTTCATTGAGCACTATGCGAAGTGATTGAAAAAAAAACAAAAATTGGTAAACTTTTGAACCGTAAAAAATTGCACCAACATTCTCAGGGTTAAAAAGTTTGGAAATGACCTTGCCCACGCCCCTATTCGATTTGATCCATACTTCCTGGGACACCCTGTATACAAGAGCGGCCAGATGAAATGACTCCGGGGTAAACAATAAGCACTCCTACTTAATCTTTTAAGCTTTGGAGCGTGTTCCAATGAAACACAGAGGTTAGTGTAAATAAAATAGATAACCTACTATTTATTTACCATCATGGTGGGTTACTTTGACTCTAGGGCATAACTTTGGCCCAAATCGAGACAAATGTTTGAACTGCCCGCCCGTGTCGCGAGCACACAACCGAAAGTCGTATTTCCTTCGGTAATTATATCATTGCGATATAAGTTGCGAAGGTTCGTCGAGTGTATTCTGTTCGTGTATTAATCGATGCGTATAAACCCCTTACGTTTTTAGACGCGTACTTGCGGAACTGTTGTGTGGATTTAATGACACTAAACATTTGTCTCGATTTGGGCCAGTCATGCCCTAGAGTCAAAGTAACCCGCCATGACGATATCTTGTTTACCAATACGAGCCTGCAACAGAACAGAAACTCAAGCCGAACTCCGATCCGGCAATCTAAAAGTTTTATTGCTGAATCCGTTTATTATATTACCTACTTTCCATCAAAATCAAAATACTTATCGCATTATTTAATACCGACATTAACTTTATATAAACATGGATATCGCAACAGATTTGGTGGATTGGGGTTTGTACCTAAATTACCTACACGAAAAGTAATGAAAATTAATGTTTGGGAGTTGCTTCTAGGTTATAGTTTTAAAGCAAGTCATTTTCTTGTCTAGATCACCATTACCACTTTGATACTAAACATTCAAATTAAAAAGCCAAGAAGATACAACACGTCATCACTTGAGAAGATATTTAAATAGATTTTCTCTTAAACTAATTATGAGATATTGTACGGGAAGAATCTGGAAGCACTAATATTGTGGTTTGTACAGAATATTAGAATTTCTAATCAATACTTTAGTACAAAAATGTTATAGTTTGTAGATTTTGAATGTGTAGTACCTTCCTACATACTGAAAATTCAAAAACACGCTCTACGCGTGACTGATTCTAGATGATAGTTATCTCGATACAATAAATAGATTTCTGAAAGCAAGGAAGGTAGGAACTGCAAGCCAATTAGTTGACGCATACCTATCTGTTCCATGCAACTAGAAATATGTTGTTAATTATTATCTGAACGAATTTACAATTTAATATGAGATTCCAATGGAAAGGGCTATGTTTGTGAGGGTATTTTTAAAATGAAGAGAGTTTTATGACTTTTCAGAAAATTTTAGTAGTTGGTTTAATTTATATTAAATCTCAAAACTAACATTTTACAACGCAATTCAGCAACTATAAAATAATAATTTGCTCAAGATCGAACAAGTCAAGATTAATTTATGACGTAATCAAAAGCGACAAATCAACTCCTAAGGCCCTTTGTACACACACGTTTTTCTTGCCGTGAAAAACTACGGTTTACTCGCCGTGTGCACGGTCGTCAGTGTTGTATGGCTATAGCAGCTTGTTGATGACATGTTTTTTCCACGGCGCGATTTAAACGCCGTACCGTAAAGAAACCGTACTTTAAGCTTTAAGGGTTTTTGGCTCATGATATTACAAAACAGTCCTCATTTTTCGTCGTGACATTTTTTTAAGAACAATGTGATGTACAAGTCAATAATATGAACTCAATCAATTTGCAGCTTAGGTAGGAACGAAGGTAAAGCTACCTACTATTGTTGTAGTTTGCTGAATACTGTGACATGGTACTTACCTCATCGACTTCACCATGATTCCGAGTTGTGGATACAATGACGAATCTCTAACAAATACTGAAACCTCTAACAAATTTTAATGCTGAAATATTTATAAAAACAACGATTCAATCTACATTTCACCACAGCTGGGTATCTGTGTAGTGCGAAATTTGATTGGGAAATATGAGATTTCCTTGTATACCACTAAGTTACCAGCAGCTGTCAATTTTGTTGTTTTGTGGATGGTCTTGTTTTTGCATCAGACTACATAAATAACGGAAACAGAAACAACCAGAGTGGTACATGAAATTTTACAAAGCATGTGCTCGAAAAGAGCGTTTTCCAAGCACTCAAACTGTGCGGAAAGTGCCACTTTTTCGCACCAGTGCTTTTTACTTTCAGTTTTTATTTTTTTATTTTAACTTCGTCGTCAGCCCGACGCAGTTTTTATTATTTGAGAAAAGTTTTACAAATTAGTCAAGTACATATAGGTATCATTAATATAAAAGTACAATAAAACTAACACTTCATTAAACGCGTTATTAATTACTCTAGATTTAGAATTTGACCAATAACTTAATTTTAAATATTCATTAAATGTTTGGCTGAACGTATATTTTGCTCGTGCCTTTTTGGGATACGACGTGGCAGCTTCAACTTTAACCTTTACCCTGTAAGAATCTAATTCAAAAATGTTTAATAACAAAATAAACATTTTCGAATTAGATTCTTAAAGGCTAGAGTTGAAGAGTGGATAATTGAACAGGAGTATAAGACTGGTGAAGATTTACTTACCTGGATCTGTGGATTCTATCACCTACATAGTCATAGTTATATTAATATATATATGTATATAGTTACAGTTCGTCATGGTTATTTTAGTGATATTTATTCTAGAAGTATTTATGTATTTAAGTATTTATTATATGTTTTATTTGCTTAGTGAATTCTTTTTTTTTAGATTTTATATATTTTTATTTTCTCTTTTATTCTTACACACGGTGTACATCTCTTTTTATCCTCTGTCCTATCGCAGGTATGCTGGAAGAGATTTCTTTAGAAATAAGCATCACCTTTGTACGTAATTTTCTGTTCCTTTATTCTTGTCTGTTTATTTGTGTGTACATAAACGGTTAAATAAATAAAAATAAGTTATCCATTCTCCGGTTGGCAGCACCCCCCTTTTATTCTTTGCACACCCACGTACCTACACTCAACATTTCCCACACATACACATGACATCAATTACACGCCACGACACCCCACATAGACTTACATATATAACACGTACATCTCCACACCTCCATAACACACTATCATAAACTTACTGCACCTACACAACACTAGTACATTACCTTTCTTTGACCATTTCTTTAATTTTAATCAACTTGTATGCTCACAAAAATCGTTCGACCAAATTTAAATGCGAAGACACTGCCTGCCAAGATACAAGATTTTCTTAGTTTGATGGGAAGGTTACCTATTTTATTGGACTTTCGATCTCACTACTTACAAAATATATTTTATCCAATCTTTGAATACTCTTAAGCTCCATTTACACGGTACAAGTTTGTTGCCTGTGGCATACCATAAAATTGAAGGCCAAATATCTGGCACCATGTAAACAACATGTACAATTAACTCGCATGCGATTTTATTGAACGGCAAAATCTGCATTCAATTATTTTGTATGTAATTTTATGGAATCACACGCGTGCGCCTGCATAAAATTCTTGAATGGCAGTAATATTGAATGTGCTGTATGGCATGCGATTACTGCTCTTGAACGTTCTAGAAGCTTGCATCGTGTAAACAGAGCTTTAGATACTTATAAGTTTTATATACATACTTACGCTTCTCTAAACCTACTTTTGTCAAAGTTTATTTTTGTGAATAAAAAAATATTATTGAATTATTATTACTAAGTTATTTGCACATGCGCAGTAGTGAATATGCTGAGGGCGCATGTATTTTACTACTTTCTTGCTTAATTCTGAAGCGATCTTTGTAAATCTGCTAAAAATGTCGAGTTCAAGTAACGAATCAATTAATTTAACCCCGTTAAACTAAAATAAATGTTAATAAATGTGATGTAAATAAATGTATTCAAGAAGCACAAATTGCCAAAAACAGCCTCTTACCGGCTAAATCCAAATAAAAATACTTTTTCAATACTTTTTTTTTATTTCCTCGCACAATGCATAGTAAAATGTTATATGATACACGTGCGTAAGATGATTTCCACCTCGTCTCGACTTATACACTCGTCGGAAATCACCTACTTTCCGCACTTGGAGCATAAATAACTATTTGTCACTCACTAAATTCAACAAACAATTACTAGTAAAGTGTTATGTTTCCATAACATATAGATGGATATAAATATAAGTAGGTAGGTACGCACAGTAAAGCAAAAATGCACACGAAGGTAATTTGTACTCTCGAAACTTTTACCCATGGGACAAAGTATTTCAACATAACCCGAATAAAAAATATTTCAACAAATAAACTAAAATTGGAGTGCCTAGCAGCAAACGATGAGGGTAGGTATTCAGAATAATCCCAAAACTATAAACTTTTAGTTATCTGTAATAAATGGAAATGGAAAAGACTTGGGAAGGGGCTAGGCTAAATAATAACAGCCGCACGGGTCGATCCACCAGGTTAAGCTACGTTACCGCGGTTGGTCCGTGGATGGGTGACCATCTTTACATACCAAGACCTCTCCGTGCCTCGGAAAGCACGTTAAGCCATTGGTTCCGACTGTCATTCGTGGATATTTGACAGTCGTTACGGGTCGTAAGAAGCTTGAAAGTCTGCCAACCAGTCTTACCAAGGGGTATCGTATTACCTACCCAGTGGCTGGATTGTAGAGGGCAGATAGGCAGTCACTCTATGTAAAATACTGGTATTCAGCTGCATCTAGTTAGACTGGAAGCCAACACCAACCTATTTAGGAAAAAGCTAGGCAGTTGATGAGGATGGAAAAGAGTTGGGTTTTCGTAGGAGTCGAACTAGTTACCTACAACAATACCTAACTTGCAATGACGAAGAAATTGCTCAAGCGCCTCTCTAGTAGGTACAGACGCCAGCACTTCCAAGCCACCCGAAACTGTAAAATTTTCCCAATCAACCTTGAACCTCAGGTTTTAGCGATAAAGTTGAAAATATATTAAAGAAATTTGACATATTGTAGCAGCTTGATGAGCTGGCGTCTGTACAACAAAACTACATAGATGCTTAATCCATAACTACCGAATATTTTTAAAGTTAGTACCATTTACCGAGTCCGACGGCCGTAAAGTACTTACTATTATTTCGATGGCTCCTAAGTATACTGAGTCAACTGTACTTCTAATAACTTTAAAGGAAGGTGATAAAAAGAGCGAATAGTTATATTTCAAATATTAATACAATCAAGAAAAATAATTAATCATAGCGAATTAAATATAATAAGGCCTATCAACAGTGCAAAATAAATTTCATATTATTTAATTAATAACCATTCGCTCTTTTTATCGCCTTCTTTTAAAGTTATTAGAAGTACCTACAGTTGCCTCAGTATACTCAGGAGCCATCGATTTATTCTGTGCTAATGATTAATGTTGATATAATAAAACAAGGAAAAATCTATTTTTGATTTCCTCATTAACGCGTATAAAAGTTCTGTGATTTCTTCAACGAGTGAACGCTTCAGCTGAACAGTGAGCGATAATGACGTCACCGAGCCACTGACCCATTTATTTTACTATTGGGATCATAAAACACAGGAAAGTGATAGACATCTTTCAGCTAGCTATTTATTGGATGCCCTTATCTTGAAGAGCAGTCATGTATCTTTCTGTTAATACCTAATACCGTCGTCGTCTTCATGACATAGTTTATCATTTCCTACGAAGAAAAATTGTTGTTTTTTCTTGTTTATTTAATTTAATCAACTAGGTTTCGTTTCGGAATGGTTTTGGGTTTCAGGACTAAAATCACATCTGCAGTCGATCTTTTACAGACAATGTTATCATCATTTGACCAAGAGGGAAAATATATTTTGATAACAAAGAATACAACGTTGTCTTGTCTCATATTGTCTGTCTTACAATAACAGTTTTACTTGCTTTTTACACAAAACCGAAAGCTTATAAAAAGCATTGTGTGTGTTATGATTCCATAAAATATATTTTCAAAGCTTTCTCATTTTTTATCCGCCGCAGTACCTAATCCTCCTATAAAACTCTACTATATTGTTGGCAATACTGACAACTTTTTATACTTATCAAGTACTTTAGCGCCATGTTTTATGTCCAGCGCTGGGCAAAGGTCCGACCGTTACCTCGGCGCCCACTGTTTGAAGCTGTGTGACAATACTTGTTCACCTCCACAGGTTTATGTCTACGATATGGCCAAACCGTTAACTTTGTAGGTTTACTCTCGTTCAACGGGATTTACAGCTTCGATTCCACTATTATTTTAAATTGTGGATCGAAGCTGTAAATACGTGGAAGGATGTCGGTAGGAAGAATCTATTTTTGTTTTCATATTAGTTAAGTTATACTATAATGAAACTAGTAGGTAGTTCAGTACGGTTTTCCGTAGGTACTATTCCAGTGTAAATTTTCAAAGTTCAATTACGAGTATAACTCCAACTTCACGTCTTACCTACTTCGACATTTTCTTCGTCTTGCCGTAGAAGTTCTCAGTTCTTCATTAATGTGACCCACCATTTGGGAAATGATCTATACGAGTATAAATATGTAGGTATTTTTAAAAGAACTTTGTAGTTGAATGTATCAGCATTCTTGTATCAACTAAGTAAGGAATAGCTTGCTTAATTTATTTCTGTGTGTAAACCTTTATCCATGATCTCGCGGCCACCATTTATGGAGTCATCATTGTCCCCATAAAAATAAGTAGTGGAATAAAACCCTCAAGAAGTTTTATTACTTATAATAAGTTATTTCCTCGGTGAAGATGAAATGGAAGAAAAAGTTCGTGACTCGCTTTCTTAGCATTTACAGATTAAACTTAACTGAAAAGGTTTTCTTTCACTTAGACTTAGGTATTAGGGCGAATTTCACAAATTAAACTGAATGGGATCACTAAACCGCATTCAGGTGCTGTATAATTTGAATATTAACACTGACAGCTCTTGAACACGCTTTAGATTTGTGCTGATCCTGTTCAGTGTCAGTGATGAAATTCGCCCTTAATCGTTTAATTTATTGTTGGGTATAATTTAGCAGAACATGATTACTGTATCGTAACATAAGTAGGTATAATACCCACGTCACATAAAAGCTACTAGTAATTCACCCGGATCAGTAAAAGCACGCGCGATAATAGAATGATTTACCTACACTTCTAATCTTAGCTGCGGTCGTTAGTTATCAATATATCGTAATACTTAGTAATATATTGTATGGCGTCTGTAACCGATATTATTATGTTCGATTCGAAAGTGATTTATAAATGCATAATAGCACCTACATGAATATCTATTTAAGTAAGTACTAGGATTCCTTTAATTAGTCTGCGGGCCCAATTGTGTAACACACTATCGATCGGAATGTGAGTAATTTTGAACCAAATTGCTAATCTATTGATTTGTTCGAAAAATGTGTCTTCTCAACACCATAAATAACGCAATGGATGTTGTTGAACTGTCAAAACGAAACCGATTCCGATTGATAGTGTTACGCAATTCGGGTGCAGCACCCTTATTTTTTTTCCGTGGAAAAATGCTTATGCATACTGCACTACCACAGTGAGATAGTGCAGTTATGTGGGACTCCAACCTACTAAAACTCCACGGTGTCCTCCTCTGCCGCTTGTAGCGGGAACACGGGCACGCGTTAGCACTCTCCGTGAACCCGCCGCGGCTGTCCGTGACCGGACCCTCCTCTGGGGAGCACCCGCCATCACCGGCGCACAAGAACACATTGCACGCCGTGACCACCCCTGGGGCCAAACCAGCACATGGGCGCTATACGAGTCTCTAAGCACCCTTGGTCCCCCTGCGACCGGTCAGGTCAGTGGCCCGGCCGCCTACCACTTTTCGGCCGCAGAGGATAGGGAGCGCGCCCAATGAAATACCGACACTCCTCTTCCCCTGCGGCCCCACCGCGTCTGCCATCAGACGGTGGCGACCCGACACCGCAATACCGGCACTCCTCTCTCGCCGCGGCCTCCAACCCTCAGCCGCGATACTCATCGCGACCCACCTCAGTTGCGATGTCGCCCAAGCGGCACCGCAACCTACCTGTTGGCCGCTACGTCATCAACTTCCTGGGAAAAACCCTGACGAGCGGCCCCTCCTCGGGTTCCTCTTCGCTTCACCGTGGGTGACCAAGCCACGGCTACTGAGCCCCCCCGCCTCGACAATGCGGGGACCCACTGGGAGGCGGGTGCCGCACCCTAAATGCAACACACTATCAATCAGAATCGGTTGCGTTTGATAGTGTGTTACGCAAATAGGCCCGCAGACTAGGTAATTAAAGGAATCCTAGTACCTAGTTGAATAGATATTCATCTAGGTGCTATTATGCATTTATAACTCACTTACTTACTCCAGACTCTTATCATTTATTTTCATATTACACACCGATACTTCCTGTTCTCTTTCAAACACCTTTGTCTTATTCACATTTATATTCATCCCTTTCATCGTATATGCTCCATCCTTCACAGCCACCATGTCTTGCAACTGTTCTGCTGATGATGCAAGCCGAACTTGATCATCTGCGTAAAGAAGACGTTTGACAGGCAGTGTTGGGCAAATCAACTAATTTTGTCAATCAATTGATCAATCATGACCAATTAAATCATGACTAATTTATCATGATTGAAAATTTTAGTCATAATCATGACTAAAGTAATTATTAGCAGTAGTAATCATTAGTTTTAATCATGACATTATGATTGATGCTTCTGATAAACTTATGTATTGTAACATCATACGAGTGATGATACGAGTATGACATGACAGCTTGTCATAATAACTTTACATGTTCAAAATAGATTAGTTGCCCTAGAATTGATAAAGATTGGTGCTCCATTTTATCGGTGGCATACGCATGCGGAATAAACACAAGGTATTGCCAAATGTGGCTTTATAACCTGCAGACTTAGCACGAGAACCGTAGAGAAGCGTCTTGTCGACGGAAGAGTAGACAAAAATGACGTTACCGTGTAGACAGTACGGCGGCAACAAAGTAGAAAGAGTCAACTGCATTTTTACAAAATTCACTTTTTACATAATTCGACTCGGAATTCTTTGTTTTTTCATAGGATTTTGTTTTCTGTTTAATTTTCAAGTTTTACAAATATTAAGTCACGCATATAAATACAATTGCGGAGTCACGCCTGTAGCACCGGAGACGCGATTCTCAACGTGTTTTATATAGAAATTTTCACTTTTTTTATAGAAAATATGAAAAATGATTACCTACATGTGGGCTTTTAGGGCGTTATGAGCTTTATAAAGGGGACAAAGTTTTCATTATTTTTGCGATAGGACCACCGTTTTCGAGATATCAACAAAAGAAGAGAATAAAAAATATATTTTGTAGATAACCGTATTTACTTTGCGGCCGTCGAGTAAAAAGTTTTCTACTGTCTTTAGCATGACGATTACAAAATCAAATTGTCTTCACTACCCAAGACAACTTTCTTCCGAAATAGTCTACATGAAAATGGACCTAGACAAAGATCGCTAGAAACGAAACATAAAATGACAAATTGTATAAGAATTTCTACGGTGCGATGTCAAAAACGGTGAAACGAAATGTCACTTTGTATAGAAAAGGTTACTGTTAAAGGATACTGTTTGTAGAGATAGACTAGTAGTCATGCTAAGCCTACTATGTTACATAAAGCTCTGCTCAATCATTTTGGTATTATTTTATTTTATTTTATTTTTTGGGACAAAAAACAGTTACACGTTACAGTTTTAGTGAATGACAAACTAGGGTAATAGAGGTAAACATGTAACCAATGTCCGCGGAATAATCTAATATGGAGAAATAAAAAAATAAAAAAGAATCCACGCATCTACTGGAGGCGATATAGTTTAGGAAGTTTTCATGATTATTAGTTAGGAAGAGTTCATAATTATTGTGCAAGCAATTGAATAGCCATTCTTTTAAATTTTGTTTGAGATAGTGAAAATATATCAAGATCGAAAAAGTGTGTTATATATTTCTAAGAGACGACGGCAGGGCGCTCTTGCGCCAGCATTGGTTCTGCACTTGACAGTGTGGAACAGCCGGGGCACGCGCGCCTCTCTTCGGCGAGACATACACGATACAGTTCTGGGTACAATATAACAAAGTTTATTGGTGACATCAGAGCAGTCAAAGTTGTTATTACATATGCCATGCAGCATCATAACCATAAGTAGGGTGCGCCTGGACTCCCAGCCTAGGAGTTTGTATTTTTTTAGTAGTTGTGCGTAAGATAGTTTAGAGCGAAAACATTATAGTAAATGGAGCGTAAAATTATTTTTGGACCATTTCAAGCCTTAGCTTATATTTATCATATAGAGGACACCATATTGGGGCTGCGTATTCTAATTGGGAGCGTATTAAGGTTACATACAAGGTTATAAACGTATGCGGTCGTTTGAAATCAATTGAGGATCGCATAGCGAAACCATACATTCTATAGGCTTTGTTGATAATGTTATCAATGTGAAGGTTGAAATGCAGTTTTGAGTCAAGTGTAACTCCTAAATCACGAATATGGTCAACTTTTTTAAGAGTAGTGCCTTGTAAAGTGTAACAGTATTTAATTATATTTTTGTTTTTTGTGAATGATATTACATTGCACTTAGGTAAGCTAAGATGAAGTTTGTTATGTGAACAATAATTGGAAAGTCTGTCGAGGTCTTCCTGAAGCAGCAAGCAATCTTGTGTGTTTTTGCACGACTTGTAGATTTTAATGTCGTCGGCATACATTAAGAAATGGGAGTTAATGAAGCAGCGTTTTATGTCGTTCACAAACAAAATGAAAAGCACTGGGCCCAAAATGGAGCCCTGAGGCACCCCAGGAGTAACGATAACAGAATCTGATTCAAAACCGTTGATAGCCACTTTTTGGGTTCTGTTGTAAATATAGGACATGAACCACCGCAGTAAATTACCCCTAATACCATTATAGGATTATGAGCCCGACTTTATGTGTATGTATATGTAGAATTAATAAATAACGATTAGGTACTCCATTACATTGGTTTACACAGATTTTTTTCGACAGATACCAAGTCAGAGTCTTGTTTTGAGGGTAGTCGAAAATTCCAATCATAAATCATTAGTCATGATTACTTGACTAAGATTAAAACTAATCAATCATTAGTCACCAACAAATGATTACACTAATCAATCGTTAGTCATCAATCATGAATGATGTATTCAATCATTACTCAACAATCATTAGTCATACAAAATTTTGCCCAACTCTGTTGACAGGCAACTCATTCATCCTCAATCTGCACTCATTCTCTTTCAAATCTGGCAGGAAACTATCCATGTACAAATTGAACAGCCACGGTGACGCTACACAACCCTGTCCACCTCTCAAGATTCAGAACTATTTCGTATATCCTAACACCTATCCCATTTATCCTAACACAAATACTGTAATCCTTGTATAAAGATTTCAGTGCCCGTACCAAGCGCCAATCCACACCGTACATTGATAGTGTCCACCACAGTTCTTTCCTCCACACGCTGTCATAGGCCTTCTCCAAGTCAACGAAAGCACAATAGACTTTATTGTGCTTTGATAGATGTTTTTCGGCTATGCACCTTAGGGAGAAGATCTGATCCATACAGACCATTCCCTCTCTAAATCCTGCTTGCACATTTCATATTTTGACAACACTCAAGACTAATGCCGCCAATGACGGGATAGTTTTTACACTCCTGCTGTGTGGTTTTTTGGTATATTGGCGTGTGCTAGCTTACTTATAGCAAATAATTTAATTTAATGTTTTGTGTTGCATAATGTACCTAAATTATTATGCGCAGTGATGTATAGATTCAATTATTATTATTTTAACTGAACAAACAGCTGTGCTGCTGGGGAGTTTGTTGCGCCACTTCTTCTCCCCAGCTAAAGCACTAGGAAATGGTGAAGGGCGGGCGTTTTGGGGGACTGTCGTATGTAATTTTGACGTTCATAAAGTGCTGATTCTCAGCCTAGTTTGAATAAATGACTTTTGATTTTGATTTTGATCCTTCTCCCTTATACAGTATGTTAGGTTAAACGAGGGACTTATTAAGGGAGGGTATTCAGTATTCAGTAATTAAACAAAAAGCATTTAGAACCACCGAATTTATACATATATAAAATTAATCATTTAGAAATAGATGTTTTCGGTCGAAAAATAACGCACTTTCCCAATACGAGATTGTAACGCTTATCCTTCTTTGATCTTATGTAGGTAATAACTCTGTTATAAAAGAGAACGAATACTTTGAAGAGGAATGTAAGCTTTATGTGATAACCGTTTGTAGAACCCGCGCGACTCGAGAGCTTCGACATAGGATGAGTAGGTACTTAGTACTTAATTCCCTACTTACCGTTGTGATTTACTAATACACAATAAGATCATTATTTGTGGTGCATAGTCGTTGGGAAACATCATATTTAACAAGCTTTTATTTAGTTTTACCTGTCCCGGTGTCCGTCTGTCTGTAATCAAATCCTGCAAGTTAAATTTGACCCATTTCCCGGTTTCCAATTGAACCAAAATTTTATGTGCATGTGTAAATCGGATGACAATGCAATATTATTATGACATGGCAGCTCCTCGTCATAATAATATTGCATTGTCATGACATGAGTTGATCTGATGATGGAGCCGGAAGGCGGCTATGGGAACTCAGTAATAAAATAGAGTTTGGGCTCGTTTGATTTGTCTTGACAAGGATTCTGTCCTAGATGATATCCAAATTAAAAAAGCTTGCTTTAAAAAAAATGATTAAATAATACACTTGTTTAAATTATGACGTACAATTAATTCCTATATTTATTAAAGATTTGATAAATTAGACTACCTACTATTCATATCGTATTAAATTGTTGTGGTTAACTTAACTAGTATTTATTATTAAGATCTTGTAAAACACATGTGATATATTATGCAATAAATTATAATAGGTAACTAGCTGAACAAATGTCAGAGGACTTACGAAAGCTGATCCGCAATGTTTCCTGGTCCTTTAGAACATCATATACTTAAACTCAGCGTATTCCCGAAGGGGCAGGCAGATATGTAGGTATAAAACTCCTGTATTATTTCGCCAGTTATGTGTACCTAAATCCTATGTAAGTACATATTAGGAGTTTAGGACGAACAGTTAATGGAACGTAGAAGGATTGTTAGGTTATTCAAAAAGTTTGTGCAGCGTTGCATACAGTCTAAACCCTATCATTTTTCATTTTCCAGTACGACACGAAAGATTTGTCAAAGGATTTTGCGTTCGAGAACCGATAAAACGTTTTGCGTCATTCTTGCTCCGTATTCATAGTCATGCTCAATTCAGTCGTAAATCAATAATGGTCTCAGAAAGATTCTCATCAATTGAAGTTCTGTATGAAAATTTCCATTGCAATTTTTATATACATTAGGTACCTACCTAAGTAGTAAGCAGTTAAGAGAGATTTGTTGCTAGTGGAAATAATTGAAGGCTTACGTTTAAAGTTTTAGGCCTACGTAGCTATTCACAACCATTCGACGGGTTGTCGAATCGAAAATGCCACATTTTCAATTACTAATTTGCCTTGCCTAATTTCCTAATTTGTTTCGGTTACTGGAAGAGGCTATGACCTCTTCCGATCCCAAGACACTGTCGCAGGGTTAACCAAATACCTAAATTAATCAAATCACACTCCTTACTGTGCACCTTCACTCATCCTCACACACACACACACGCATACCTTACACTACACTTCACTCAAGCGCGCCTCTTTTTTTCTTTTAGTTCATTGTTTATCTACACAGTCTGGCCATAAATACTGTTACAATTAAAAATACGAAAGATATTATAGATTTGAATTTGGAATCTGTCATTTTTATACGATTGTTCATTGAGTTTTCTAATTTTGGCGCCAATACATTGTACAATATTTTGCGATATTAAAATGGAGTGGGGTGATAAAGAGAACCGAATCGCTGTGATTGCATTACACAAAGTTGGTATGGAGCCAAATGCAATTTTTAAAACACTCCATACGCTTGGTATTAGTCAAATGTTTGTGTACCGGGCTATTAATAGGTACAATGAGACCTCCTCTGTTTGTGACAGAAAAAGATCTGGCCGTCCACGTAGTGTTCGTACGAAAAAAGGTGGTCAAAGCGGTAAAGGAAAGAATTCGAAGAAATCCTGTCCGAAAGCAAAAGATTTTATCTCGGGAGATGAAGATAGCACCCAGAACCATGTCGCGTATTTTAAAAGATGACTTAGGAATTGCAGCCTATAAGAGACGCACTGGTAATTTTTTAACTGATAATTTAAAAAAGAATAGGGTGGTAAAATCGAAACAACTACTGAAGCGGTACGCAAAGGGAGGTCACAGAAAAATTTTGTTTACGGATGAGAAAATCTTTACAATTGAGCAACATTTTAACAAACAAAATGACCGTATTTATGCTGAAAACTCTAAGGAACCTTCCCAATTAGTCGACAGAGTGCAACGTGGGCATTCTCCGACTTCAGTGATGGTTTGGTGGGGTGTTAGCTATGAAGGAGTGACTGAGCCATATTTTTGTGAAAAAGGTATCAAAACATCGGCACAAGTGTATCAAGATACCATTCTTGAGAAGGTAGTTAAGCCCCTTAACAACACCATGTTCAATAACCAAGTATGGTCCTTCTAACAAGACTCGGCGCCGGGTCATAAAGCTCGGTCCACGCAGTCTTGATTGGAAGTGAACGTTTCGGACTTCATCAGAGCTGAAGACTGGCCGTCGTCTAGTCCCGATCTTAATCCGCTGGATTATGATTTATGGTCAGTTTTAGAGAGTACGGCTTGCTCTAAACGCCCTGATAATTTGGAGTCCCTAAAACAATCCATACGATTGCCAGTGAAGAATTTTCCCATGGAAAGAGTGCGTGCTTCTATTGATAACTGGCCTCAACGTTTAAAGGACTGTATTGCAGCCAATGGAGACCACTTCGAATAAGCTTTTTATATTTTAAATTGTTTTATATTTATGTATTAAACTAACACACTGTAAAAGTAATAACTATTATTTGCAATATTTTTTTTTTTACTAAATACATATTTTTCAATTTTATATATTTTGGGTAATGATAAGTAGAAGAGCGGCGACTCCTAACACAAGCATTTCCTTGCTTAAAAGGAGTCTCCAAACCATATAATGTAAACCAAATATTTTAACTGAAATAAACATTTTTTTTTCTAATTGAATGGCAATTGTCTATTTGATTTGAACTGACAAAATTTTGGAGTTTTAGAATTGTGAACAATTAGAGGACTGTCTTTCACATTAGTTGAAGCTCGTTTCGGTAGGGAAGCTTATCGAGGGGTTGTGAATCTATCTAGCATACCTAGCGAAATCTAAACAACTTGCTTATGAAAATGACAAGAGTCAATACAGGTTTGATGTCCAGCATAGCCACTGAGCCACGTACGTCTATTGTGGCTATAGTAACTCTTTTGACTTGTTTGACATAATAAACTTTATGACCCGCTTGCACCACAAATCACAACAGTCCGGTCGTCGAGAGAATGCGTTCCTGACATCTGTCAGTTGGACAATTTCTAGTAATTAAAAGGATCAAATTCACAAATTCGTTAGTATGTTCTCTCGACGGCCAGATTGTAAATACGTTTAGCGCCAATCGAAATTCAAACATCGTTCTGTTTTTGTCAATTGTTAGAAGATGACAGATACAGATTATGTTTTAAATATGCTTAGCGCTAAGAGGATTAAATGATTAGTGGTGCAACTGGGGATAACTTTACTTTATGTCTATGATTCTAAGTTTCAGCTTTATTCACTTGAAGACCCGCTTGTCTAGTTGCTAGTTGTTTAACCTCCCGTCCGCTAATAAATCTCCAGGAGATTTCTGTCAAAAAACGCGCGTCTGGTGGGAATCTCCTGGAGATTTCGTGGACCGGGTCGGATTAAATGCCAAATATTGCCTGTCTAGAGTCTAAATTACACGATTTCGGCCGGGCGCACTGACAGCTCCGCGGAGTTGCGCAATACAGGCCAAACGTTTGAGGGGTTAAACTACAATAACAAAAATACGAGTTCTAAATTAATAAACCTGAAATATTGTAATTTTAACGAATGTCGTAAAGCTTTTAGTCTAGCTAGAGTCGTCTAGACACGGTAATTAATGTATAAACATAAAATTAGTGTTAATTAAAAATGTCTTTAGAGAGATAAAAAAACAAAAAAAAAACTACCGTCTTCCAAAAAAACAATAAAGTGAAAAATAACTTTAATTTAGGAAGTCGGTGTCTTTGGTTTAGTATTTTCGTTTTTCCCATCGACTTCCGAAATTAAAGTTATTTTATGGAAATCGGTTGTTTTTCTTTTTTGGAAAAAAAGTTTTTATTTTTCACTTTTTAGTTGTGGTACCTATCCCATACAAATTCGAATATTATAAGGAAATTATTATAACATCATCCACATAGACTAACAATAAGTGGGACAAAATACGTATTATTGAAGCTAACTCAAAAACTACCCAAGCAAATTTAATAAATTTTACATGGAACCAATTTCGAGGTACATATACCCTCCCGAATAAAACAAGAATCTTTCAAATCGGACTACTTTGTAAAAAGTTATGCTTGGTCATATAATTATAACTTGAGAACCTCCTTCTATTTTTTCGTCGAATAAAAAAAGAGGAGGTACCAAACGTAAAATATAATCAGGAATGATTTCGGAGTGTTTGTCTGTGTTAAGCGATCTAGGAATCACCTATGAAGATAGATACAAAGTCACGGTGATAGTTTCTAAAATAGGACGTTAAATCACGTTAGACACGCTTTTAGCTAGGGCTGCCAGCCGCCTTTAGAAACGTATATTGCCGTTCCATTCTGAACGATTGAATTTCCTCTTTGTTTCAGATGAGGGCGCGGTGAGCTGTGAGAATGAGTCGGAACTCGAGCGTAGCCGACTCCAATGGAGAACTCAGAATATTGCTAGTAGTGACCGTCATCATCGGTTTACTTCTAATGTTCTCCCTGCTTATGTGCTACGCTTGTGTCCTCAAACGATTGTGCTGCGGAACTCCGAGAGAACGAGCGAAGAATGTGGGCTGTGCGCGGAGAACCGAGAGCTACCCGATGGGTGACGTCACTCTACTCTCGCAACCGACGGAGAGCGAGCGCGTCTAGCAATCAAATACATATAGCGCTACAAGGTTATTTTGGCGCGCGGCCAAAATCGGAACTACCGCCGCCATCTTGTTTTTTAATACATTTCAAGTGACATTTCGCAACACAATTGCACAAATGTTTACCAACAGCGCCCCCTTGCCAACGTCATTCGGTCGCCAACAGATTCTTGTAGCATACATAGAACTCAAAATAATGTGACCGCAGAACAACATTTATACCACAATAATTCAATCTGAATGTGGAGTAATAAAATAATTTATCTCGTTTACCATTAACCATGTTGAGTAATTGCCCTCGTATATAATCCCGGAAATGAGGGTAATTTCTTCATTTGCTACGTTATTCTTAGTTCTGGCACCAAACTGGTCAGTAGTATAAGGTATAAATCAATCTAATACTAATCATTTATACTGCATTTCATGAAAGACTGATTTAGGTATCTACTCTGTTGCCTGGTTTTATCAGACGATCATCTTTTATAATATATTGTTTAGCTTTTTGTTACATAACTTCTACTTATTTATATTAACGTATATTGTATATTAGTAAGTCGATTCTTCTTCTTTGTTTGTAAACTCTTGTATAGTACACAATAATAGGATAAAGACCGATAAAGGAAAAGTAATGATTAGGTACCCTAGGTACTCAACATTTTTTTTAAATACCTACTCTCTAAATCTGTTCGAGAAGCTCGTGTGAAGTAATAAAAGTCGCACGGGTCGATCCATCATGTTAAGCTACGCTTGGCAGGGTTGGTACGTGGATGGGTGATCTTTACATACCGAGACTCCTCGCCGTTGGTTGGTCCCGTTGGTCCCGGCTGTCATTCGTGGATCTCTGACAGTCGTTACAGGTCTTACTGACAACCAGTCTTACCAAGGGGTATCGTATTACCCAGTAACTGGGTTGTGGAGGTCAGATAGGCAGTCGCTCCATATAAAATACTGGTATTCAGTTGCATCCGGTTAGACTAGAAGCCGACCCCAACATAGTTGGAAAAGGCTAGACAGAATCGATTGACTCTCTAAATCTGTTCTGTACAATATTTTCAAACAAATCTTCCTAGCTTAACTTATCAATATGTAGGTATATCATTGGACTACGTTGTTTTTGATGTACAGACGCCAGTACATCAAGCTACCCGAAACTGTCAAATTTTCCCAATCAACCTTGAACCTAATGCTTTAGCGATAAAGTTTAAATTCTATTAAAGAAATTTGACAGATTGTAGTAGCTTGATGTGCTGGCGTCTGTACCATTTACTGTTTAATTAAATATTAGTAATTATTTTATTTTCTACTTTAGCTTTAGGACAGTCCTAATGTAATTGTTGGTGTTAACATGGTGTCTGTAATCTAAATTCTATTGTTGTCTTGTACAGTTGCTTTAAACTTCTAAACTTATGTACCTTCCTAAGTAAGTACTTACTTACTTCCCTATCTGTTATATTGTAACCCTAAGTTATTGTATGTATAATTAGTAGACATTTACCGACTTTTGATATAATGTATGGTGTTAAAAAGTGGAACAATAAGAAATAAACTATTACCCACTCGCTGTAGCAGCGTATTTTATTTTCGTTATTTTTTAAATATTTTGTTATTAAAAGTTTTTCCCTGCTCGAGTTGATCTCGTTAACTGGGATCCAAAGTCAGTCATCACTTCATCAGATTCAGTAATGTGGCAACCCTGAGAAAAAATTTAGAAATAATGTTAGCAAGCAAAGCGCAATAAGTCCGATCCTGCATGGAGTATTGCGGTCACCTTTGGGATGGATCAGCCAAATACCAACTAGCCGCGCTTGACTCGGTGGAACACAGAGCTAAGAGGCTCATTGGCGGCGTAAAACTGGTGGATGCCAAGCTTCACAGCTTGGTTCATCGCCGCAAGGTTGCCTGCTTGTCGGTGAGTGTGCCCAAGAACTCCACGACCTTCATTCTACCGGCCCCCTTTTACCATCGGACATCTAGACGCACTGCCAGTTACCATCCTTACCTAGTTGATATTCCACCAATTCGCACTAAGCGCTTCCAAATGTCTTTTATAATGCGCACCACAGCAAAAGAGTGGAACTCACTACCTGCGTCTGTGTTTCCGAGCGCATAGAACCTTAATCTCTTCTAAGTGTGAACAGGCTTCTTCTGGGTAAGCTCACACCATCGTCGACTTTGTCACCTCTGACCTAAAGTCAAGAGCAAACCCATCTCAAATAAAAAAGCAATTTAAATCTTTTCCGTTCCCACTAAAATAGTTGGGGCCTAAATGAATTATTGAAGAAGATAACTTCACAATAAATGTATTAACTTGCAAATTTCGTTCCTGAAACTTTGCTATTAGCAATTTATAATTTGACCAACAACTTGGGGAACTCCCCACGCTTTGCCGGCACAAGTTTGCATTGGCATATTCAATGAAAACCGAAATGAAAGGTGGATGTGTCAGTGGCAATGACGGGAGAGCCGTCCTTGAAGGATATAAACTGTACCCTAATTGCGTAACACAATATCAATCGGAATCAGTTTCATTTTGACAGTTCAACAATATTAATTGCGTTATTTACGTCGTTGAGCGGACAAAATTTTCGAAGCAATGGATTAGCAATTTCATTCAAAATGATTAAGATTCCGATTGATATTGTATTACGCAATTAGGGTGCTGATCTTATTGAAGAAGCAATTACATGCGTAAGTAGTTCTCGGAACTGGCGCGCATGAATAGCGTAAACTTAAGGAGGAAGCGTCAGGGTAGCCCGTGAAATTCAAATTTTCTTACGTTTTTTGCAATTTGCAAGTCAAGTATTTTTTTAAATTTTTATTAAAAATAGAAAACTATGCGGCGTAAAAAAAAAAAGAAAAAGTGTTTGAGAATGTGCAAACAACGATGTGCATCTGGATTGAGGGCTCAATTTCTCAATGTCTTTGTAACAAAGTGAAACATTTAGGAAAATTAGTAAATAATAATAAAAACCTAAAACAAAGGTTTAAAAATTTCTAAAACTTAAAATAAATGTGTTATTACCCTATGAAGAGTGCTCTCAATTCAGACGCTAGAACAAAACATGATAGTTTAAATCTCAAAACGTATAACCTTTGTGGCAACTGCTTTTATCTCAAAATTTAATAAACATTTTCTCAAAACTTTTAGAAAAAATTCAGCTTCGTAGACTGAGAATTTACAGATTTATAGCAGTTTAACTAGAGCCCTCAGTTCAGTACTTGTCTGAACTGAGGGCTCAACCAAAACTAAGTTTGGCTGAAAGAATTCGTAAAACAACCTAGTGTGTATTATAATATATTTTAAAATACAATTCCTAAAATATAAATAATGGTTCGAAAGTAATCGGTTGCAAAGTACTTTGAATTAAAATTATAGTGAAGCGTCTGAACTGAGAGCTCAATATTTTCGTTTTTATTTTAAATACTGAAATACATAAATCGAAACAAATAAGTTCGTATGTTTTAAGAATAATTTTATTAAAACTTGGTAAAAGTTCAATTATCCTACATGCTGTAATTCAGGAGATATACATATTTCACACATTTCATACAGAGAGAAAAGTAGGGTGACTATGATGTTGTTTCCAGTGTTCTAGTAATGTAAGTACCGACCTAAAATGTAAATATTGTAAGGTACAATTGAAACGAATACATAAACATGTAAGAAATTTATTCAATGCAGAGCTATCAGGCTCATTGGCGACGTAAAACTGGTGGATGCCAAGCTTCCCAGTTTGGCTCATCGCCGCAAGGTTGCCTGCTTGTCGGTCTTCTATAGACTGTACTTCGGTAAGTGTGCTCAGGAACTCCACAACCTCATTCCACCGGCACCCTTCTACCATCAAATATCTAAACGCACTGCAAATTACCATCTATACCTAGTTGCCATTCCACCAATTCGCACTAAGCGCTTCCAAAAATCCTTCGTAATGCGCACGGCAAAAGAGTGGAATTAGAATTAGAATTAATTTATTTGTTGTTGTGTTGAACTCACCACCTGCGTCTGTGTTCCCGAACACATACAACCCGAGTCTCTTCAAAGTTAGCGTGAACTTAGTTTTGGTCTCTTCAAAGTTAGAGTGAAATTAGAGTGAACGTGGTGAAGTGGCGTCTTCTGGGTAAGCTCACTCCATCGTAGACTTTGTCTCTGTCACCTCTGACTTATACATGTCATTCAAAACACATTTTAATAAATCGTCTTCCGGCAATGGCAGTTCCGAAGAGATACAGCATAAAATGTACTAAATTCGTAATTTTACTTTTTCATTAACAAACAAAGTTTACCTTTTGTGCCAAGTATAAATGAACGAGGCTTTTTTTTTGCTAACCCATTTTACTTATGTAGTTACAAATATTTCAAGTTAATTAAAAGCTTTTAAAAATGTCATTAAACCGATCTACATAAATACCTAGTCTTGCCATAAATATTGTCACGAAGAAAAACAATTTTTTTTTATTGCAAATAATATTTATTACTTTTACAGTGTGTTAGTTTAATACATAAATGTAAAACAATTTAAAATATAAAAAGCTTATACGAAGTGGTTTCCATTGGCTGCAATACAGTCCTTTAAACGTTGAGGCCAGTTATCAATAGAAGCACGCACTCTTTCCATGGGAAAATTCTTCACTGCCAATCATATGGATTGTTTTAGGGACTCCAAATTATCATGGCGTTTAGAGCAAGCCGTACTCTCTAAAACTGACCATTAATCATAATTCAGCGGATTAAGATCGGGACTAGACGACGGCCAGTCTTCAGCTCTGATAAAGTCCGAAACGTTCACTTCCAACCAAGACTGCGTGGACCGAGCTCTATGACCCGGCGCCGAGTCTTGTTGGAAGGACCATACTTGGTTATTGAACATGGTCTTGTTAAGGGGCTTAACTACCTTCTCAAGAATGGTATCTTGATACACTTGTGCCGATGTTTTGATACCTTTTTCACAAAAATATGGCTCAGTCACTCCTTCATAGCTAACGCCCCACCAAACAATCACTGAAGTCGGATAATGCCCACGTTGCACTCTGTCGAATAATTGGGAAGCTTTCTTAGAGCTTTGAGCATAAATACGGTCATTTTGTTTGTTAAAATGTTGCTCAATTGTAAAGATTTTCTCATCCGTAAACAAAATTTTTCTGTGACCTCCCTTTGCGTACCGCTTCAGTAGTTGTTTCGAATTTACCACCCTATTCTTTTTTAAATTATCAGTTAAAAATGACCAGTGCGTCTCTCATAGGCTGCAAGTCCTAAGTCATATTTTAAAATACGCGAAATGGTTCTGGGTGCTATCTTCATCTCCCGAGATAAAATCTTTTGCTTTCGGACAGGATTTCTTCTAATTCTTTCCCTTATAGGCAGTCGCTCCATGTAAAATACTGGTATTCAGCTGCATCCGGTTAGACTGGAAGCCGACCCCAACATAGTTGGGAAAAGGCTAGGCAGATTGATTGACTTCTTTGACCACCTTTTTCGTACGAACACTACGTGGACGGCCAGATCTTTTCCTGTCAGAAACAGAGGAGGTCTCATTGAACCTATTAATAGCCCGGTACAGAAACATTTGACTAATACCAAGCGTATGGAGAGTTTTAAAAATTACATTTGGCTCCATACCAACATTGTGTAATGCAATCACAGCGATTCGGTTCTCTTTATCACCCCACTCCCATTTTAATATCGCAAAATATTGTACAATGTATTGGTGCCAAAATTAGAAAACTCAATGAACAATCGTATAAAAATGACAGATTCCAAATTCAAATGTAATATCTATCTTATTTTTAATTGTAACAGTATTTATGGCCAGACTGTGTATTGTATTGTACTTACGACAGTCACTCACGAACTGGAAACGATTGTGATGATAAATTATCAATAGTAGATACAGTGCACTATTATATTATTGATTTCTACATCCATGGACATGCACCATAATACATTGGGAAACCAACTGAACAAATCCTATAATGAAGGTAAATGTGTCCGCGAAACAATGACCAAAAACATATCTACCCTACATTGTTTTCTGTTACTAATGTATTGAAAAAGCAGATCTTCCTAATTACGGCATGTAGGATAATTGAACTTTTACCAAGTTTTAATAAAATTATTCTTAAAACATATGAACTAATTTGTTTCGATTTATGTATTTCAGTATTTAAAATAAAAACGAAAATATTGAGCTCTCAGTTCAGACGCTTCACTATAATTTTAATTCAATGTAGTTTGCAACCGATTACTTTCGAACCATTATTTATATTTTAGGAATTATATTTTAACATATATTATAATATACACTAGGTTGTTTTACGAATTCTTTCAGCCAAACTTAGTTTTGGTTGAGCCCTCAGTTCAGACAAGTACTGAACTGAGGGCTCTAGTTAAACTGCTATAAATCTGTAAATTCTCAGTCTACGGAGCTGAAACTTTTCTAAAAGATTTGAGAAATTATTTATTAAATTTTGAGGTAAAATCAGTTGCCATAAAGGTTATACGTTTTGAGATTTAAACTATCATGTTTTGTTCTAGCGTCTGAATTGAGAGCACTCTTCATAGGGTGATAACACATTTATTTTAAGTTTTAGAAATTTTCAAACCTTTGTTTTAGGTTTTTATTATTATTTACTAATTTTCCTAAATGTTTCACTTTATTACAAAGACATTGAAAAATTGAGCCCTCAATCCAGATGCACATCAAACAACGTTCTTTCATATGACCTCCACTAGTAGCCCCACTTCGAATTTTTAAGACCCCCTTTCAGTCCCTGTTGCAAAAAAACTGACTGAGTCGCACCATAAGGGTTCCTTTTTATCATTTTGGTGCGGAACCTACGCACTACGCCAGCTAGGCTTCGATCGGCTACGCGTAGCGCGTAGTCGTAGGTACACCCCTATCTGCGTCACTTTAATAGATTAATTATTCTTACGCTAATTCGTCAATTGTCATTTCCGTTTATATTTAGAACAATAATGTGTAGGTAGCGGTAGTATATTTCATGACGGTAATTTATAGAGGCCTATCACAAAATTGCGTTCTGACAGATTAAGTATATTGAAACACGGCGACGCATCGCATTATGTAGCAATTTGGCAGTTGTACTTGTAATTACGTTTATTTTGAGTCTTATATATCCTACTAATCCTACTTATATTATAAATGTGAAAGTTTGGACGGATGGATGGATGTTTGTTACTCAATCCTGCCAGAACGGCTGAACGGATCTGGATGAAATTTGGCACAGAGATAGATTATAGTCTGGAATAGCACATAGAATACTTTTTATCCCGGAAAAAGGCGGGCCAGTTGGCGTGGTTGGTTAAGATAGGTCGTGGGTTCGAATCCCATCCAGGACAAACATTTGTGTGCATGAACATGTCTGTTTGTTCTGAGTCTGGGTGTAATTATCTATATAAGTATGTATTTACAAAAAAAAAAAGTAGCGTATGTAGTATATCAGTTATCTGGTTTCCATAGTACAAGCTCTGCTTAGTTTGGGATCAGATGACCGTGTGTGACATGTCCCAGGATATTATTATTATTAAAATGTACGGTTCCCGTGGGATGATTTCTAACATCCAAGCGAGCGAAGCCGCTGGCAAAAGCTAGTACCTATACCTACATATTTTTTTTTAAGTATGAATTTTAATTTCTTATGAACTAACGCTTAACGTAATAATATTAATGTAGTATGGAGAAATTTAGGTACAGTTAATTCTGAGCGTTTTTAGTAGTTTTGTGGTTTTGATGATACTGGGATAATTATTATATATTTTTCATTTCATTTGCTTAATTTCAATTCATGATCTCAAAAAAATGCAGTCGCGCATTTTATGAAAAACTTGCTTCAGAATTTTGGCTTTATTTAAATAGGTATGAAAAAATTTCAAAAGGCGAGGCCGCTATGAACAATAGGTACTAATAACTATTCTCCACCACTCAATACGTCAAAGTTGTCGAAGTCTTTGGGTTTCACAGAATAAGAATACGAAAGTTGGCAATAGGCCTATACAGGGTTATTGGTAAAACACCAACAACCTCTCAAGGGGTCATTTGTTGGTATTTTACCAATAACCCTGTATAGGGTGACTGGTAATTAGTGACCGATACTTAACACATTCGGTGCGGCAGACACACATGCGCGTTTTCATAACTTTCTTCGAGTGCGGCGCGGCGCACATGTGTGTTCGTTGTGCATCTCTATTGTTTCGAAAACATCATAAAAAAAGGGTCGGTAAGGGTGTAGCATAAAGAAGCGTTTACATAAAGAATTCAGCAGAGAATGTGTTAAACACATGATTGTACCTACTCATGATAACAAACAACTTTTACTATGGGACCCAACCTGAATTCGCGAAAAAAAAAATCAGCTGTCCCATACATTCATGTTCCCACAACTCGTCAAAAAGTAGGAAGCAGCTGATTTTTTTCCCGATTTCAGATTTGGTCCCACAGTAAAAGTTGTTTGTTACAGAATAATCATGTGTTTAAGTATCGGTCACTACCAGTCACCCTATATAAGTAACTTACGGGTATGCGCTTCCTACGGCGAGCTCTTCTCAGTTCCCTCCAACTGCTTGGATCAAAGCAGTTGGAGGGAACTGAGAAGTCCAACTTGTTGGGATGGACGAGCGTTGCTTTGGACTTTAGGGGGGTAGACAGTGGGACCTTATTCGAAGGCGTTGGTGTTTTGAGAGGCTGTCCAGATGTCGGTCTGCAGGCCTCTCACTCCCCAATACTACGCCTCACCGACGGGCTTTCCGAGAGCAAATGCACGAGTTACTATAAAAAACACTCAATTGCTTTAGGTGTGCCTATAATATTTGAAGAGTTCCCTCGATTTCTCCAGGATCCCATCATCCGATCCTTACCTGATGACAATGGGAATACCTGGGGTGTCCACCAACCCCTTTCCAACAAAAAAATAATTTTTCAAATCGTCTAGCCGGTTCGGAACCGGCTAATCCGGCCGGTAATCGGGAAACATACAAAAAAATAACTTTTTTTTTAAGTCAGTTAAAAATTGAGCAAAATTTTCATGACATTCTGAATACCAAAACTGCTGGTCCCCAATCAGCCGGTTGATTCTGTAAAAAGCTCACCGTGAAAACTTAGGTGAAGGAAGCTCATACCCATACAGCACTTTTCGGTCACAGAATCATCAAAACAGTTACAAGATGACGCAGTTTCGTAACTGCTACGAAACATGGTGACTGTGTGGGTCCGTGGCATCAGATGCAATGACAGCTCACTTAACCTAAGTTTTCACGGTGAGATTTTTACAGAATAGATCGGCAGTAGTATATTCAGGCCCACTTGCAACACAAACACTAGCGGACAAAGGGTGCGGTCCTCCCGGGCTCCCGATCTTGGGGGGCCCCCAAAACTCGAGAAATCAAATCCCAAACAAGGCCAAAATAAGTTCAGTACCTAAGTAAAAGGCAATTTGTAGTTCCCGACCTCTACACATGTATACAAATATATAAAATTGAAGTGTCTGTTTGTAATGTCAAAATAATAGCTTTTTTATCTTATTTATCACATAATGGAGAGTACCTGCACCTTCCTTTTTGCTGTATGAAAGAGTAAAGATAAATGTACTCTGTGGAGTAAAGCTTTAAAAAAGAATGTTAGGTTAGGTAAGATTATTCTTGCCTTAATTTTGGCAGTGGAAACAATCTCCTTTAAATCAATTGTTTCAGATATTTCTTTCTAAGTATATTAGATAAAGTTTACAATCCCACATGTCTTTCTTGAGCAGGCGCGGATCTAGGGTTTCGCTCACGGGGGGCAAATGTTTCTGTCTGGGACCCGGGGGGAATTTTGATTTCCCAAGCTGTGAAAGCCTTCGGCACCTATTTTCCGTAAACTCAACAATGTCTCGCCCAAACTCGCATTGAGAACAGACGTGTGACTCTTTGTTCCGCATTAATAAGTTGCTTACTTTACCCGATACTAGTGCATACTTTGACTGCCTAATTGCCATTCTCGCGTACAACTACCATCCACGCAGCGGAGGTGCGCCCGGGCACCCGCGACCCGCGAGGGAAAAGGAACCACCTCATAATTGCTGTCCTGCTCCTGCGCTGCTATCTTTCGTGCGCTGGATGTGTGACGTCGTCACTCACACCGCAAGCCATCGTCACTGCTACAAAGCCACGGATTGAACGTTACCGCTGTGAGACTGCTAGCGGGTGTAGTATAGGCAAGGAATCCAGATAAAATGCAACGATCACCGATTAAGTCCTCGTCGCATCCAGATCTTACCCTTGAAAATGTATCACAAGACCAAGACAGTGTACGAAATAAAAACACAAGAAAACGGAGAAATCCTGACGAACAGCAACTTATGGACCTAAAAAGCGACCTTTTAAAGTCCTTCAAAGAAATGATGTCTACTGAGATGGCTGTAATTAAACTGCAAAATAGCGAGATACTCCAGTCCAACCTCGAAATAAAAAAACAACTTGAAGAAAATGCTGCAAATTATAAGGATATCCACGACAGGGTGTTAACCCTTGAAACAAAGCATGAAGCCGCTATAGAGCGTATTAACCTATTGGAAACTCAGGTAAATGTTTTACAAAAACAATTTCTGAAAAACACAATAGAAATAAGAAATATTCCACTTCATGATAACGAAGATGTGCAGAATATTGTTAATAACGTATATAACACCCTAAAAATACCACCTATTGATGAACATACGGCTATTTATAGAAGAGGTAGGAAAAATGGACCTATTGTTATTGAGTACCAGAACACCAAAAATAAAGAAATACTGCTAAAAGCTGTGAAAAAATACAACTCTGACAACAAAGATAAACCATTAAGTACAGATATCTTAGGAATTACCGGAGCTTTCTCACGGATTTATATATCGGAGTCTCTAACTTTTATGTCTAAAAAGATTTTGGCTGCCGCTCGAGAATTGGTGAAAAATGGTTCGTATAAGTACTGCTGGGCCTCAAGAGGAAACATACTCCTACGTAAGGAAGACGGACAACCTGCCATAGTCGTCAATTCTCTAAATCAACTTAAGGATTTCACCTCTGATTGACTAGCTGTTGTTGAAGATCATGTGAAAATATGGTACTGTTTCTCTATGTTTACTATTTTTTATACTTTTTTAGAATCTCACAGTATTTTTGTATGCGTTATAATTATTATATATTATCTAATAATATTTTTATTATACTACTATTATTATATTTCATTTTTCATATCATATTTAGAAATCTATATAACATTATTAATACCAGTCCTCTATGCTAACTTCATGTCCGACAATAATAAAAATAACTTACAGATCTCAGAAACTACAATCGTCGACCAAAAATATAACTTTACTACTGTTAGTGATAAATATGGTTGTTATGGGTAGCAACATAGATGAGGTGGTCACCGAGGTTGATAATACTATCAACGTTGGTGACTCATTTTTGGTCGAGGAACCAGAAGCGTTTCCGCATTACAAACTTGGAACGGAGTCATCTCTTAGAATTATTGTTCAAAATATACGAAGCATACATAAAAATCTTGAAGATTTTAAAGTTTTTATTGCTAGGAGTAAAATAGACTTTGATATTATTATTCTCACCGAATGTTGGCTACAAAATTCAGACTTGATACCTAAACTGGAGCAATTTGATTCATTTCATACTAGAAACCATATTAACCAGAACAGTGGTGTAGTTGTCTATATAAGGAGCTATTTACCACATGTCACAGTATATGAGCCAAATTTTGCCGAAGCGGACTGCTTGGTGATAAGAATAGGTAAAAGCCATGCTTTTATTTATATACAGGTCACCATCATTTGCCTCTCTCGCCAATTTTGTTGGATCCTTGGAAGAACTTCTAATAGACATTAGACACGTACCTAATGTTTATCTAACCGGGGACATAAATGTTGACGTGAGTTGCAATACTACTGACCTGAAATCCGATGAGTATTTAAATCTTCTTGCCACGTACGGTCTACTACCTAGCCATCAATTTCCTACGCGTCTCAATAAATGCATTGATCACTGTTTCACAAAGCCTAATTCGAAAATGCTGACAGTAGTCTGTGAATCATCAGTTACTGACCACAGTAGTATATACTGTATTATTCCTTTAATACAAAAAAGTAAGGATATAAAACCAGAAAAGACACTGCTGAAACTAAATTATGAAGAAGCTTTTAAACTTATGAAGGACTTTGATTGGACTTATATAACAACCTTACCAGATCCAAATAAAGCAACCGAATTGCTCATTGAAACATTATCTGAAATCAAAAAAAAAGCAGTTACCAGGTTACCGTGCCCAATAGGCGTCAGACTTTTCAACCGTGGGTAACCTCTGGTCTACTGCGCTGCATTAGGTTTAGAGATACGTTACACAGAAGACATAATAAGGCACCAAATGATAAAGATCTAGAGAATACCTACAGGCGTTACAGAAATCATTGTAATAGGATTCTCCAAAATCTAAAAAATGAGCACGATAAAGCAAATTTAAATGCTGTCAAGAGTGATATAAAAAAAACCTGGAATGTCATTAAGCGTCTATGTAATCTAAATCACTCTGAAAAATCTCAAGGGCCTTGTGAATTATTAAAAATAAAGTCAACTCCTCAAGAATCGGTCGATTTTGTGAATGATTTTTTTAATAATATGGCATCCAAACTATCAACTGACATCTTACAAAAGTTAAAGCTTACGGAAAATGATCTTGTGCAAAAGTTTTAATGTAAACACAGCCCGATGAACTCTTTTGTTTTATTGGAAACTGACGAAATAGAAGTTAATAAAATTGTTATGTCCTTAAAAAGTACCAATTCTACTGGTTGGGATGGAATATCATCTGTGTTTTTGAAGAGAAGTGTAAACCTTCTCGTTAAACCTTTAACACACATATTTAACTTATGTTTTACGTGTGGAAAGTTTCCTAATGTGTTGAAGGACTCAATTGTTATACCAGTTTTCAAGTCGGGGGATAGAGACAGTATCGCTAATTATAGTCCGCTTTTACCTACTATGGCTAAAATCCTGGAGAAGCTAATAAACATTAGGCTTGTAAATTACATAGAGAAAAATAATGTTCTTTCTTATAATCAATTTGGTTTTAGAAGGAACAAATCAACAATAGATGCGGTTGAACATCTAGTTACAAATGTAGCTAGTAATCTCGACCACAAGAATAAATGTGTTGGGGTTTTTCTAGATTTAGCCAAAGCCTTTGATACTGTCTCAATCCCTCTGCTAATTTGCAAGTTGGAGGCTATAGGTGTTCGAGGTGTACCACTTGATCTTTTTAAAAACTATCTTAGTAATAGGACACAGGCTGTAAAAATTGGTAATAATCTTAGCTCCAGGCATGATGTTGGTTTCGGTGTTCCGCAAGGATCAGTACTTGGACCAACATTATTCTTGATCTATGTTAATAATCTTTGTAACATTGAATTACCCGGTTCAAAAGTGATCACTTTTGCTGACGATACTGTAATCTTATTTCAACAAAAAACATGGAGTGATGTCAAATCGTCAGCCGAGATTGGTCTTAAAAATATAAGTGAGTGGCTTGATTGGAATCTGCTTACATTAAATCTTAAAAAAACAAAAATTATAACATTTAGTATAAAAAATAGTTTACAACCTACCGACTTTAATTTAAAAGCTCATTCCTCTAAGTGTTCTATTGCAAGTATTTGCGGTCTTATCTCCAAGTAAAAGTGTTAAATACCTTGGAGTTGATATCGATGAAAACTTAAATTGGAAACAACATATTCATAATCTAAAATCTCGCATTCGTAACCTAATACCGATTTTTAAAAGAATAAGAAACTTAAAAGACAAAGCTACGAACAAAACTGTTTATTTTGCACTGTGCCAATCGATAGTTACTTATGGTATCTCTGCTTGGGGTGGTGCTAGAAAAAGTACCCTTATAAAATTAGAAAGGGCTCGTCGATGCATTCTTAAAGTGATCAATTAAAAAAAATTTAGATATCCTACAACTGCGTTGTACAAAGAGTTTGAAGTCCTAAACATTCGCCAACTCTTTATTAAAAAAATAGTCCTGAGACAACATTTCTACGAAAAACCTGTTACCAAATCTCTCAGAAGAGTGCATGAGGTATATGACGTCCCAGCATGCAAAACCACTTTTGCACAGTGTTTCTCTTATTTCTTGGCTCCTCTGTTGTACAATCGCATAAGTAAAATTAAACCTCTTAAAGATACAACGAGATTTGTGTGTAGAAGGGCTCTGGATGAGTTTCTGAGTAACTTGGATTATGATCAGACTGAAAAACTTATACAAATATTACAGTAACTATTTATTTATATATATTTTATTGAATACCGATAAGTACTAAATAAGTTTATAAAAACAATATATTATATGTAAGTAATATATATAAATATATACATTATAAAGTAATCATTATTATTGAAGATTAGTATACAAACATTATTTGTATTATAATTATATACATATACACACGTACAGTAAATACATTACATTAGGACCTTTCCACTTGTAACGTATTTCTATGCTGATAATATTTAAAAAATATGTATACTAAATGCATTATTTTTTCTTACATTGTTATTAGTTGGTAATATTGATAGTGTTATAGATAGGAATAGTTTTGTACCTGAATGTTTGTTTTGGAGTATCTCGGGCTTCATGAGTTGGTGCCCAATGCGTTGGTCTTATCTACTTATATACATATACGGATATTTATAGCTACTAATGGGACTGATGCGGCGAGTGACTGCCATGGAGCTTGGGATGGAATAAAGATGCTCTTCAAGTTATAAAAATTACTACAACTTTTGTTATGTTCTTACTTTTAATTTTATTAGTTTAGTTTTAGAAACACCTTTTTTATTTTATTTTTAACACGTTGGTCTTATTACAAATTCTGAAAAATATTGTTAGTGTGAAAACACTTTGTTGATATTAAAATAACGTTAGTAGTTGCATTGTCTGATTTCTTTGCATATACTACTTGCTTACGATAAACTTGTAACTCGTTATCGTCATCTACGATTCACAGCAAAACATATGTAATTAGTAAAAAGTGTCTTAACGTGTGTACATTATGACTATTATTCTATGAGCGAGAATCTTACCTTGCCGTAACACAGTCCTTGACTAGCACGGGAGGTAAAGAACTTTTCTCTGTATACCGTCATTGGGCATTAATAAATTTAATCAAATATGTGAACCATTGCTTTACTTGTGATAGCATTATTATAACTTAACCCTTCTTCTACTCCCCTTGCTACTTTTTATAGATAAGTTCTAACTTAGTGTAGTTGAACGTGAGTGTGCCCTATACTATGTAAATATGTATTACCGGTGTACTATAACCTAAACTTATGGTCAATAAACTTTATTATTATTATTATTAAACTATGAACGTCTGGTGCCGAAGCTCATAGTTTGGTAGAGATACAGTTTATACGGTGATTAGAATCGTCCATTAAAGCGGTCTAGGTACTAGAAGGCGTGTAGAGAGGGTTCCCAAAAAATTTACGAATACAACAATGAATTAATGATTTGGACGCGAAACCGCTGAGTAGGTAGAGCAGTAGGTATAAGAAAAGGGTTTTCCAATAAGGGTGCTCGAACTTTGACAGTACTGTAGACGGTCAGAGTCCATTATGTGGAAGCTCTGAGTTTCTACAGAGTGGTGTGTGATAAATTAGAATATTAATATGGCACAATTATCCTCCAGCCTAGTGTCCTAGCTAAAATCGAAGTGCCGTCAGGCAAAAACAACAGAACTATCTCTTTTTAATTATTTAAAAAGAGCTTTATACTGGCGCAAGAAGTCGTATGTCAGCCAACAGTACAACATAAGGTTAAGGTCCATTGCATTGAACTTTTACAATACTGTACCTAAAGGTTGTGTGCAAAAGGGAACCGTATAGGTTCCCTTTAGCACACAACCTTCAATCATGCAAGCTGGCAGAAAAATATTCTGGTTGCTGTAGATCAGTCAAGCGAGTTTAGAATCAGTTTCAAACTTGTAAATGCGGCGCTTGTTTTTAAAATAAAACAGTTTAGAAATAGGCGCGTAAAACGGAACACATCCTCTTGAAATAAATAGCTAAAAATGTGCCTCGTTTTCGAGGATGACTACGATTTATCTACGAATATTTTATTAATAAGTACCAGGGGCGCATCCTTCATACAACCCGATTCTTATCGGCTTCTCTTCGGGACAACCACTCTTCTTAGTGTCTAATATTGCCAAATAATATGTAACTGTGTAGGTATCACAACATATTACAGATATTTAATTGATACTAGTTTGTATTACACTGTATTAAATCATAAGATTAAAAACATTACAAAAATGCCTACAATATTTTGTCAAAGTTTTTGAGAACTGAACAATTTTCTCTTCCGCTCCCTCTGATGATTATATTAGCTGCGCCACTGATAAGTAGGTACAGCCCGTGCACGATAAGTTCAGACCTGAGCGCAGTTTAAATATAAAGATTTAGATATATTCAAATAACTTATTTATTATTATATGAAAATATCCGCTTTTTTAACATAGCCCATGTACTATTACCATGTCCATGTACCATGTAACATTATAAAATCTAAATCTTAATATTTAAACCGCGCTCAGGTCTAGACTTAGCGCGCACGTGTTGTACTGTGTACCTACAATGTTTATGTAATTTACAGTTATGTGGTGGAGAAAATAAAGGCTGGTCGAAGCCCAGGGAGAGGCAGCTTCACCCGTTCCCAGCCCCCATAGTCCCCGAAATACTTTAGCAAACTGTCGAGAATGCGACAGTTTGCTAAAGTTATTATTTTTATTCTGATGGTATCTGCTAGAGGTGAAAATAAACACAAAATAATTTGCAGCCATTCTTCATGGTTAAAATAGGTCGAATCTGTTCCAAAACCGAGTCAGGGCACCCCAACTCTACGTAGTCTTTTGGTTGCTACCCCTAGAGTGTAGATAAAAATCCGGAGGCGCGAAGGGAGAGGTTTAGAGAGGGGCTGCACTTCCCGTAGCGCCGGAGACTTTGCAGAAGCAACTTCAAGTGTGTAAAAGTGTTTTGAGGATTTGTCACAATAATTTGTTTTTCTCAAGAAGGGGTGCGTTATCTTTCATGGGAGTGGTGCCAGGTGAGAGGTGGCACTCCCCCCCTCCTACTCCCACCCCTCCTCCTGCCAAACAATGTAAATTTTTTACCAAAAACTTAACAAAACATAACCTCAAAATAAGATTATTAAAAATTCATTAAAAAAAATATGCATTTCCTAAACTTCCCCCATGCGGGGAGGGGATCGCCACTCCTCCCTCCACAAATATATATATACTTATTCTGGCCATAAACACTGTTAAAAATAAGAAAGATATTACATTTGAATTTGGAATCTGTCATTTTTATACGATTGTTCATTGAGTTTTCTAATTTTGGCGCCAATACATTGTACAATATTTTGCGATATTAAAATGGAGTGGGGTGATAAAGAGAACCGAATCGCCGTGATTGCATTACACAAAGTTGGTGTGGAGCCAAATGCAATTTTTAAAATTCTCCATACGCTTGGTATTAGTCAAATGTTTGTGTACCGGGCTATTAATAGGTACAATGAGACCTCTGTTTGTGACAGAAAAAGATCTGGCCGTCCACGTAGTGTTCGTACGAAAAAGGTGGTCAAAGCAGTAAAGGAAAGAATTCGAAGAAATCCTGTCCGAAAGCAAAAGATTTTATCTCGGGAAATGAAGATAGCACCCAGAACCATGTCGCGTATTTTAAAAGATGACTTAGGACTTGCAGCCTATAAGAGACGCACTGGTCATTTTTTAACTGATAATTTAAAAAAGAATAGGGTGGTAAAATCGAAACAACTACTGAAGCGGTACGCAAAGGGAGGTCACAGAAAAATTTTGTTTACGGATGAGAAAATCTTTACAATTGAGCAACATTTTAACAAACAAAATGACCGTATTTATACTCAAAGCTCTAAGGAAGCTTCCCAATTAGCAAAATATATAATATATACAATCACCAAACTAGACAGAAACTCAAGTAGGTGATGGTGGTAGGTAGGATGAAATTAAAATACTGTAGGCGGGCAGCCCTATCGCGTGTTTCGTACCGCCCCACACAGGCGAAATATCGCTAAAAGTTGGCAAATAATCAAATTTACAAATTACACGTAATCCGGTTTCTATTATTTAGGCGAAATCTTCAGTACAAGTGTCTAGCTACCCGCGCAAGCGCCGCACTCCCCCGGATACCCATTTACGTAGTATCCCAGTCCAAAGTTTGACTTGTTAAGCGGCGGACGTGTTTCGTTTTATTAAAACAAAATTCAAGTGATAATATTATTACGTTGTTCGGTGGAATTAAGTGTTTTGGTGATGGATTCTACTCCAGGCGGTAAGGAACCATTATTATAAATATTAAAAAGTTACTTTTGAAGTGTATTTCTATGTTATTTCGTATTTCTTCTAAAAGTAGTCGCTATTTAAAAAGTAATCAAACTACTCATAGAGTAAAAGTACTTACTCAAGTGGACTCAAGCCCTCAAATGTAGGTACCTACCTTAAAATGAGCATTACACATGATTCTTCTAGAAACATCTAGAAAGAGACGCTCGTTTTTGCGCACCTTGAACAAACTTTGTCAATTTTAGTCCTAAGGTAGAATTTCATTAATACATAATTTATTTTTCTTTATTCCAGGATCAAACTCTGAAGAGATTGATATTAGTAGAAGAACTCTTATTGAGTATTATAGAGGGTCTACTTCTAGAAAAGACTGAAATGCATTTTCTTTAGAAAAAAGTGAAAAAATATTCTTAGACAGACTAAAATTTCAAGTGATACTAAAAGTGTTTTGCAAATGCTAATAGGTCAATACAAATCAAAACTTGAAAAGTATCAAAGACATTTTGAAAGATGTGTCAATGCGCATAAAGAATGGTTTGACCAATATGTTTGCTTTAACGTCTCGTAATCTCAGAAGAGAAAAGTATCGGCTGGTCGACCTTCAAAGGATTTTGAAGAATTAAAAGAGAACGAGCTAAACGGCAGAGAACTGAAAATATGCGACGGCAAATGTCATCCGCAGAATTGGCTTACGCCACGCAAATGAAATACACTTAACACTCATACAATAATCACTCTCTAGTGTGGAGAGATAGAAAAATCCAAATTAGCAAAAGATGTTTCTCAAGGCGCGGATGTTATTCCAAGGATGGATAAAAACCATGCCACTCTCTGTCCTGATAAAGCCTTATCTATTGTTATTGAAGGGCAGCTTACGAAGCACCAGTATAACATAATTAGAAAAAGTGCAATGGAAGTGAATTGTAATTTATACCCAAATTATGAGGCAATTACCCAAGCTAAGAAAAAGTGTTACCCTTTTGGTATTAGCACTTCAAACACACGAGCAGAAGTATCTCTTCAAAATCTTATGGATCATACGGCTCAAAGGCTATAGTGTCATTTAATACAAGCTCAGCCATGCGGTGTTATCTGTGCGGGCTTACCTCCAAAGATTTCAATCTGATCAAAAGATGCGTCAACAGACGAGTGACTGAAGAAAATTTTGAATATGGACTTTCGTCACTACATGCCTGGATACGATTTGCTGAGTGCATCTTACATTTGGGTTACAAATTGAAACTCGGAAAGTGGCAAGCAAGAGGCAGTGATAAAGAAATGATGGCCAGTGAAAAAAAAAGAATAAAAAAGAATTTTGGAGGGACGTCAACAGATGGAAACACTGCTCGTATACTTTTTCAGCATGCAGACGAAACTGCACAGATAACAGGAGTTTCTTTAAGTCTCATTAATACACACATCAACACCATCTAGGGATATTTTGTATAAAGTTCTTAAACTAAAAAAATACTTGTCAGTTTTTAATTCTTTTGAAGAAAGCTTATTTTGTAAACCTTTTTGAACAATTCTAAATTTGAATTTGAAAAAATAAATTAAAAACAAAAGTGTAGTGTATACTTATGATTTCTCTCGAGCGCATACGTCACGAGGTGCGGGTTGAGTAGGGATCATTCGATGTCCAACCGCCAGCCCGCAAGCACGTGGTGGTGCGTAGGCGAGCCAAATATACCCTTTTTATTATTGTGTAGCTATACTAGCTACTACAAAAAGATTTACGCGGCATAATGGTAGCGAAGTCCAAAGGTTTCATTATTTACCTATAGTAGTTTTTGGCTATTTTTTGTGTCAAATTTAAGTTTTATAACAAGTTATCGGTTAATTTCGAATTAATGTTATTGTGTGCATCATGCAGCTGCGCCATTTAACCAGTGAGGAAATGTTAATGGCAGTAGGCATGCTCCAAGCTGGGGCTACTCAACGGAGTATTGCTGAGGAGATTGGAACAAGACAAAACGTGATATCAAGGTTATGGTCACGTTATCGTGCTACTGGTGAAGTGGCTGAAAGACACCCAGGCGGGAAGCGCATAACCGCTCAACGACAAGACCGATTTTTGCAAGTTGACGCGAGAAGACAACCAAATGTTACGGCCATGCAGTTGGTTCAGAGGCTCCACTCAGAGCACCAGTTGCTTGTGAGTGACCAAACTGTGAGGAAAAGGCTGCATGAAGCTAACCTTTATGCTCGCAGACCGCTTCGTACTCCAGCACTACGCTGAGGAAATCGTGGACGACGACTAGAGTGGGCTCGTGAACATTTGCTCTGGGAAGATAACCAGTGGTCTGTAGTGCTGTTTACCGATGAGTCCCGGTTCGGTTTCCATCCCGATACACGTAGAGTACGTGTTTGGCGAGTTCCTGGTCGTGAGATCCGTCTGCAACATCCTCAGGAAGTCCATACCACGGCAGGACAATTATGGTTTGGGCAGGAATTCGTGTTGGTGGAAGAACAGACCTCGTTTGGATCAGAAACACCATGACGGCTGAAAAATACCGTAACGAGGTGCTAGTACCAATAATCTACCCCCATCGACTACAAATGGGCCAAGAATTCATGCTCATGCACGATAACGCCCGTCCGCACACAGCGAGAGTGGTGACGAGCTGGTTGCAGGAGCACGACGTATCGGTCTTAGGCTAGCCCGTTCAATCGCCTGACCTAAACTCCATAGAACACGCGTCGAACATGCTCCAAAGAAGGGCTTTGAGGAATTTCCCTGCAAACATTGCGACGGAAGAGCAACTTTTTTTGCATCTTAGCCGGACCTGGGACAATATACTGCAGCGACACTTGGATAACTTAATCCAAAGCATGAAAAACTGTTGCAGGACCATTATTAACGTCATGGGTGGTTTTACTGACTACTGATTTTTCACAGAACTGTTAAAAACAGATTAATTTTTCCTTATTTTACACTTTTTCTTGAGAAAAACATTCATTGTTAGTTTTACCATTATTTCACGTTTTTTCTTTATTTGAATAAAAATTTGTTTACGCAAAAAAAAAATAGTTTTCTTTTATTCTGGAGTGTAGTCTGATAAATGGGCTTTATAAAAATATATTATGTGCATGTTGTATGTTATTTTTAATAAATTTTGTGTAAATTGAGTAAATTCAAAATATCCCTAGACAGTGTTGATGTGTGTAGATTCCACACTATCCTGAAAATTATATCAAGTGGATACAAAATTAATTTTGTGAAATTTCATACGTCATTTCATTTCTTTTGCCTACGGACTGCGTCAGCTTTTGTTTTTATTTACCCATGGTTCAATATGCCATCTACGATACATAAAATTTTAGTGCATGGGCCCTTCATTGTAGAGAATATTGGCATTGCTATAGGTCTTTTGAGTGAAGATGCTCAAGAAAGCAGAAATAAAGATATCAGCAAATACAGACAAAACTATTCTAGAAAATTCTCGAGAAAAGCCGCCATGGAAGATACTTTTCTGAGATTAATGGTGTCTTCAGACCCATACATTACTGGATTAAGGAAATTACCACCAAAAAAGTTTGTAACTTTAAGTCCTACTGAAATATCTTTAATCCATGACGATCAATAAATTATTTGATTTTATTTTTTAATAATTTTCATTTTATTTCAAGTAATAACCCTAATAGTATTAGTTTTAATTTGTCTGTATAATTTAGTATTAAAGTACAACAAATCAGTTAAAAAAACTGCAAAATAAATTTTTGCCAACTTTTTGTGATATTTCGCCAGTGTGCGCCCCGCTGTAGGTAATTACTGGTAGATATTTACACTGTGGTTATACTGTTTCACGCTCAGACTAAGTATCCTGTAGACGGAGCTATAACTTATTGCCGCTCTTGTATCCGTGTGTCAAACAAAGTATTGTTCTCTCTGTCTATTTCACAGAGTTCAGGAACGAGTAAAAGGTACAGCACATGTAAGTTTGGCAACGTCGCACTGTCTGTGTAAATCGTGTCAACAAGTGACCGACTTAGTCGGTCAAAACATTGCGACTTGGTGCAGTTTAAATGCGAAATATTAAATAATATCAGTGGTTTGGCTAGGACAAAATTAATAAAGTGAAAATATGCTGTGTGCGGCTGTATATTATTCATCAAGAATAACGAAAGAAGGCGTAATAGACCCAGAATTATCATTTCACACGTAAGTCTATGACAACAATTTTATCGTTAATTACAGAGGTTAACTTTTAGAAAATTGATAAACATTGAAGATTTACATATTAAGACTAAGATTGTCTTATATCATATTGATAAAAAAACAAGTTTTATAGTCTAAATTAATGTTTAACCTAGGCATTGTTTTAGGCGTGAACTGCAGGGATGTGTACAATATTATCGATAAAATCTATCGACGTTTGTTGTTGATATGGTATAATAATTTTTGCTTACTGTTGTTGGTTTCCATAATATTGTGAAATTAATAAGCAGTGAGTGGATTAAAGCTGTTAGACGTCAGAACTAGAAACATGAAATATTCAAGGCTTTGCTCCAAAGAAAGCCACAGCTATCCTGCTTCATAACGGGTTTATCTATAAAAAAACTAAAGTCTGTTTCGGTCCCAACAGTATTCGAAGGATATCCAGAATATTGCCAACATCCAATTTGCAAAATAAACAATTTCATTGTAATCTGATATATGTACCTGTGTAAATATTACAATAAATAAAATCGTAAAAATATACGTCTGATTATTTATTTAAGTTGGACCCTTAATTGGTAATAAATTGTTACATAATACCATATTTATGTGCCCATGATTTTTATTTAACAAAGCACACATTTTATTATAGTAGGTAGGTACTAGCTTCTATCCGCAGTTTCACTCCTGTGCATTTTTCGTTAAGCAAAAAATCGATGTACTACAGATTCCATAGTATGCTTTGAAGCGTCGACCCTTCCCTAGTCACGCACACTAATACTACTCTAGAGCCGCACACTAACAAGAAAAGGACACGCGTCTCTCTTAAAAGCTCCGTCTACAGGATATTTAGTCTGAGGTTTCACGAAAGAATTAACTTCGACGTAATGTTGGCACCATTCCTTCTCATTGAATTGCTTGCAAAAACCATTTCTTAAATGAAAAGCAGTGGTGCCATTACGGCGAAGGGAATTCTTTCGTGAAACGCACTTTAATTTCAACTTAGAAAAACGGCGCTCACCACGGGCCACAGACATAGGAACAGCAAGCAATACCCTTATTGCAGTTGCTCTGTCTTTGTCGCCTCCGACCTAGACTACAGTCAAGAGCAAACCCATCATAAATAAAAAAATAAACCTACTAAATCAGGCACGCTATCTACTAGGTCATTTTCACAGATGGAGATTAAAACTTCTTATGGCGTAGTGTATTTCGGAAATCTTGCAATAGCTTGTAATTCACCACATAATTCCGTTGCATCAACATCCTTAGTCTGCATGACTGAGACTTTTCCAACTGTATACAGTGTCCCAGAACAGCTTTGGAAGTTTTATTCTGCATCTCATGAACGTTATACAATCCATCCAAAAACAATTTTTTTTTTTCTAGTAAACCGTCCTTTCATAGATTGCATTTATTTTGAACTTGTCTTTCTCATCATGTACGGGCTCGTCTTCCGTTGCGAAGTTCGCCTATATGAACGGGCCGGCCCTATGCATATGAAATTATATAAATTATACGGCACTTATAAAAAAAAAACATTTTTTTAAATTTTTGTCTCTGTTTGTTTCGGCTAATCTCCGAAACGGCCAGACCGATTTTGACGGTGCTTTCACAGGCAATAAAGGTAGTTTATGTTACTCCTTATAACATCAGTTATTATGTTACTCCTTATAACATAAGCTAGTTTATTTTAGAAAAAGAATTAGGTTTCCGCGGAAAAAATTAAAACCCATGAAATTGTGAACAACTAGCGCAGGCGGGCGATGCAACGCGGCGGGTCGGGGGACGAGCCAGTTTTATTAAAATGTGGCTGTTATTTTATTACCTATATTGTTTATCTTACGACTTCCACGTGAACGAAGTCGCGGGGCACAGCTAGTGTTAAATATAAACATAGGGTGCTAAAATTTTCGTGCTCGCTTCGCTCGCTCTTGAAACTTACATTCTCTTTTTCTCAGACTTCTCTGTGTAAGTCGACTAAGTTACTCCTATTTATTTACCAACAGTTAAAAGAAATCCTTACCTACCCGGGGTAGATTGCTAAGATTTTCAAACTCGCTTCGCTCGCTCTTGCATCCTACATTTCCAAACTTTTCTGTATAGGTTGACAAAGTAATTCCTACTTCTGCATAAATGTTCAAAAGAAAATCTAAACTATGTGGAGTGCAAAAAATTTTGAATTCGCTTTGCTCGCTCTACTACACTCTATTCATCTGTTGCTCTAGCTTTTCTGTTGTCGACAAAGTATCTCCCATTTCTCTCAAAAGAAAACCTAACCTTTTCGAGACAGGGTGCTAAACATTTCGATGTTCATACCTGGGCGAGCAAGCCCCATTTACATTTGCCGTCCCGGGCCCCCGACAGGCTTAGTCCACCACTGACCACAAATCGTTAAATACGTTTATTGCTAAACGTATTTAAAACTTCGCTCTGTTTCTGCTGGTCGTTTGAAGATGACAATGTTTTATGAAAAATCGTTAGTGTGGAGTGGTTTTATCACATGTTCCAACATACAAATTAAACTCAATTGTAACGAAACATGTATTTATTTACTTTTATTTGAAAACATCAAACTGTTGAAGGCACCATCCATTATTGACATACGTTTTCTTGAACAAATTGTCCATATTATTATTATTTTTTATTTAAGATGGGTTTACTCTTTACTCTAGTCAACAAAGTCAAGTCTCTTGCTTTGTCGGAGGCGACAAAGACAGAGTCGACGATGGAGTTTGCTTACCCAGAAGAAGCCTGTTCAATCGCATTTTGAAGAGATTAGGGTTGTATGCGCTCGGAAACACAGACGCAGGTAGTGAGTTCCACTCTTTTGCTGTGCGCATTATAAAAGACATTTTTTTTCATTGGAAACGCTTAGTGCGAATTAATGGAATAGCAACTAGGTAGGGATGGCAGGTCCGATGGTAGACGGGGGCCGGTGGAATGGTAGAAGACCGACGAGCAGGCAACCTTGCGGCGATGAGCCAAGCTATGAAGCTTGGCATCCACCAGTTTTACATCGCCAATGAGCTCTGCGTTCCACCGAGTCAAGCGCGGCTAGGTGCTACTTAGCTGATCCATCCCAAAGGTGGCTGCAATACTCCATGCAGAATTGGACTTGCGCTTTGTAAAGAGTTAAAGCTATCCAGGCGTAAAGTATCGCTTCACCCTATTTAGGATGCCCGGTTTCTTGGCCGCAGTTTGGGCTTTGTACTCGATGGCGGCGCCAAAGTTGAGACCAGATGTCAACTCCGTGCCTAGGAGCTCAAGCCGATCAGTTACAGGAACAGATGTACCCGAAAAGTAGGAGTTTGAGCAAAACGACTCCTTTTAGCGGTAAAAAGACACGCTTGTGTTTTGGTGGCGTTAAAAGAGACCAAATTATCATCACCCCACTGGGAGACAAGGCATAAGGTCAAATCTGTCCGCTCTACCATGGCCTCTCTCAAGGAACGAACTTCGGCCCCGCTGGTTTTTGCGCTGGACAAGTATCTTTCTGAAACTGTACTACTGTCATCTGCGTACCCATCAATACCAGGCCGAAGCAGGTCATTGATGTGCAGCAGGAAAAGATTTGCAGAGAGAATCGACGCCTGAGGAACTCCGGCATCAATAGCCATAAGATCAGAGGAGCAGCCGTCAACGACTACCTACTCTGATCGACCGTTCACTAAGGAAATCTGTATCCAGCTACAAAAATCAGCTGGGATGCCATAAGCAGGAAGCTTGCTGAGCAGAGCAGCGTGCCAAAGCCTGTCAAAGGCTTTCGAGATGTCAAGCGATACAGTAAGTGCTTCGCCGTGTTTCTCGATGGCTTCGCCACAGCAGTGCGTGACATACACAAGAAGATCGTCAGTTGACCGTCCCCGGCGAAAGCCATATTGACGGTCACTGATGAGATCATTGTCTTCAAGGTAGGTCAGCAACTTATTGTTCAGTACCCTTTCCATAACCTTGCACAGAATGGAGGTAATGGCGATCGGACGGTAATGGGCAGAGTCTGCACGGTCGCCCTTTTTGGGCACTGGTTGTACTGCAAGCTTCCAGGATTTCGACACCGTTCTTACTTTAAGAGAGAGGCGGAACAGACGTGTCAACACAGGGGACAGTTCAGACCCAAACTGCCTCAACACTCTCGCTGGAATGCCGTCGGGCCCGCTGGCCTTGTTCACGTCTAGATTACATAATCTTCGGCTCTCTTTAATGTGATAACTGCGATCTCCCGCATCGAGGAGTCACAATGAGGTACAGTAGGTGGTTGCTTGGAGCCAGCAACCAGACGTGAATTACTTGCAAAGAGAGATGCAAATAAATTTGCTTTCTCACTTGCAGAGTGAGCCAGCGACCCACCAGGTTTCATCATTGGAGGTAAAGTGGGACGACAAAAATTCGTTTCAGCCGCTTTAGACAGGGACCAGAACTGTTTACCACCCGGAGGGTGCGAAGCCAGCCTGGCCCCAATACGTCCGACGTTGTCAAAACGTGCCCTACGTAAAACCCGCTTGCAGAACTTGGCGGCAGAATTAAAGGCTCTTTTCATCACGCGAACCCTACGCGCTCTAACTTTGCGGTCGCGGGCCTTGACCCAGGCTTGGTAGGCAGACTCTTTTTGGGCCTCAGCGTGGGCGCATTCTTGATTATACCAAGGCCGGGATTTGTGACCGAGCGGTTTGTCGAAGAATGGAATAAAATACTCCATCCCCTGCCGAATCACGTCCGCAACCACGTCAGCACAGCACGAGGGGTCACCCGAGGAAAACCCTTGCCGCCATGGATAAGACACAAAAAGTGCCGCATCTCATCCCAGTCTGCTGACTCGTATCGCCATACTCGCGTCGTGCCTCTAGGACTATTACAGAGATTCAAAAATAAATTGTTTTCTAACAAAAAAATAAATATACTCTTGCGACTCTATGCATAATAACGATAAAGAATCAGAAACGAAGTTCCTTACGCGATACTCACACACACACATTCACTCGTATATATTGAAAGAGAGAAAGTCGCATGGAGCCGCTTTTTCCTTACGTGACCATTTCTACCAGTCAACTTCTACCACAAGCCGCGTTAAAGAACTTCGTTTCAATAATAATTATGTTCTTATACAAATCAATTCCTACCCAATAAAAACTTTAAGAATATTCAATTTACATACAGTACAGCTATTCTTAAATTAATAAAAAATAATCCTCGGCAATCATCGCATTTCCGAATACAAACGAATGATTATTGCCGAGGGATATTAAGAAAATAGTTATACTGTACATTACTTTACTTTTACGCCGTATTTTCTTTTTATAGAAATATCTAATTCTTATTCTCTTTTAAGAATTTGGGACTATAACTCTTTAATTCTGTTACAAAGACTTGGTGCAACATGAATAACAATATAAATAAACAAATAAGTAATAGTAATCTACAACATTTCTCTTATCACATTGAACATATTACAAGGACGTTTATCGCTTGCTCTATCGCCATTATCGTCTTAAGTTTTTTTGGCAGTTATATAATAAACTCTGCAGTAGGTAGTATAAATATGTTATCTATGTTACAAAAGAAGGAGCAAGTCAGCAGTGTTATGTAACATATGAATGAAATAAGGGGTTATTTCACAAATCCGCATTGACAATCCCCATTATGACCTCTATGAGACGTCAATGGGGATTTGTGGACAAAAAGTTCACAAATCCCCCATCCATCGGTTTAAAAATAAAATACAAATAGCATATGTAACAAAAACCATGTTGTTCCTTTTAGGGACGTAACCCCATTGCAGAGGAAAGCAATCAGTTAACACGTTCTCTGCTTAATTCTTTATTATGCAAACGCTTCTTTATGCTACACCCTTACCGACCCTTTTTTTACGATGTTTTCGAAACAATAGACATGCACAACGAACGCACATGTGTGGCGCGCCGCACTCGAACAAAGTTATGAAAACGCGCATTTGCGTCTGCCGCGCCTAATGTATTAAACAATACAAATATTAATCATTAAATACTTATTTTAATTAATTTAGTTGAACAGTTTTTTTTTTATAAATGACTTTATTACGCATGTATACAGATTCTTAAAATTTAGGTAGAAGGAACAACAGTTTAATATCCACGAAGTCTTTATTTCTTATGGAGGTAAGAACGCATTGATTATTTTAAAAGTTGATCTCTAAAAGAAAATCAAAAGTCAAACTAGGCTGAGACACAGCACCACAGACTACGTAGTAGTTCAGACGGTAATCTCCCATATAAGAAAATTGTCGTAGGAATCTGCATTCTTGATTGTGAAGTTTGTTGTTTTTATCTAAATATCATAAATTTTGTCGATCGTAGTGTTACGAAACTTTTTGCCGAGCCCAGAATAAACTCTTTTGCAAAAAAAAAAAAACAGGCACTTTAGATTTTTTCTCTACTTCAATGAAGAAGAACAAGTAAGAGGTTTTATTAATTTGACGATATATTGGCATGTTATTTGAAGCATCCTGGCATGATTATTTAAGTTCCAGATTTAAATTTCGAAATTAACAAAAGAAACATATTGATTATTGTGGATTATTGTAAAATGGCTTTACTAATGGCGCGAATTGCTGAAACGATTTTTTTACTGATTACTAAAATTTTAAAACTTCTAATCTTCATAAAATAATGAAGACAGTTGGCAAAGATGCAAAGAAGGCTATAGCTAAAAAGATCTAAGCTTATTGCATTAAAAGTGACAACGATGAAGAGGCAGCAGCTAGAAAGAGAAGGGACAGGACCATTCTGGCCTCCAAGGACATCACCCTGAGCCGGGTTGCTTCTAGCTTTCCTCATGTCACACTAGCTATCGCACGCAAAATCGATATACCTAGCAAAGCTAAAATTTAGGCCATAACAATTCAGTACAAGATAGCAACAATTGGAAAACCTTCACAAAAAAAGCAAAGCGTACTACAGCATGCATTGTTACCGGCCCTTCTTTGTAAAAAAAAAAGAAAAAGAGGATTGTGTCCTGAAAAGCTTCTGCTGTTTATTCAACCTTGAGCAGACCCTAACATTGCAGTCTCCTCATCTTAAAAAAAAACCATGTACAGAGAACCCCTCAGCACTCTCATTGAGACTAGCCAGAAATTTGTAGACACTGCAATCAACGCGTTGATTGCAGTGTCTACAAATTTCTATTTTACATAGGAGTGTTCGTATGTTAAAACCGGTTAAAAGTCAAAAGTAACAAGTTACTCAAAAATTCGTTCAAACCATTTTTTGTTTAAGTTTGATAACCAGTCTGTCAATCGGCCGTCAGTCGGAACCCAGTCAATATATATAGTTTTAGATTACTTTAAGGTTGTGGATATGGTTAATTTAATACTTTTTATTAGTTTAGCAACCAAAAAAAAAGATCTCTAAAAGATTATTTGTAATGTTTAGACTGTGATTTCACTACTTTTACTAAAATATTTTACAATTATGCTATTAATTTTGCCATTACTCTAATTTGTTTGGTTAGGTATAAAAATAATCAAGGAGTCCTTACCTCCACAAGAAATAAATACTTTGTAGTTATTATATGTATATAATATGTACATATTTTATTTTTAATCCTATGGGGAGTCGTGAACTTTATGTCTACAAATCCCCATTGATCCCCATCAATGGGGATTTGTGGAATAACCCTAAATAAGGACGAAAGGCAATAGAAAATGTGTTTTGACTACATTATCGGGTTTTGAAATATATTCTATAATTTTAGTATGTTGATGGCCATATTATTAGCCATCTACATCGCGTTACTTTTATATTTTATATACACAATAAATATAAACAAAAACATAGATTAACAAATATTTAACGAGCATACAGAATGTAACCCATTTTATGAAAGAACACTACCAATAGTAAAATCTTCATTCATACAATAATTTTTATCAAAGCCCAATAAGTGAACCTATAGCATAGTTTTATGATTATGTACAAACAATAAGGCACGACGGTGACGTCACATCTATGGCGTATAGCTCTGTTCCCTAAGTACCCCATGCACCATAGTTCTCAGCGACTGCGGCTTACAATATTCTTCGAGCCAGTTGAAAACGCCCGCTGAAAACTCCGCGAAGTTATTCGTAGGCACCGACTCAAATGACTCGAATAGCTTGTCCATTATACCCTGGAACTGAATGAAAAGCATTTTTATAACTATGGCAGATTTAGACACAATGGTTAAATAATGTTATTCAAATAATAATGTTAGAAAAAGTGGTGAGACACAAAGTTGAAACCTTCTAAATAAAGATGAATTTATTACTACTTCCCTTTAGTGCGCTATTGCGTAGGAATTTAACCTTAACAGAGTTTGTTTACATTTTCATCAGACATTTTTGGAACAGACTATAGATATTTAGAGGAACGCTGACGCACACATTTTGTATTCGATTGGACTTGCAAGCGCGTTGAACCTTAATTGCCCCGTACCCTTCAGTACAGACGCGCGCCTTTATTTGGTCTTTAAAAAGTAATTCCATGGTGGTATCGTAAGTAAATAAATCCTCATAAGAACTTATTTTAATTTCTCTGTGTACACATTCCCAAGAACAGTAAACGCATCCACAAAAGATAAAAGTATAGTGTACACTGTACGGTGTTCGTGTGTATAGTTTTTAGGGTTCCGTATCTCAAAAGGAAAAACGAAACCCTTATAGGATCACTTGTGTGTCTGTCTGTCTGTCCGTCCGTCTGTCACAGCCAATTTGCTTCGAATCTAATGGACCAATTAAGTTAAAATTTGGTACACGTATGTATTTCTGTGACTCAAACACGGATGTGTAACGTAAATGTGTTTCTTCTCAGAGTAGTCAGATAGGAAACGCCGACCTCATCTAGTTAAAAAAAAAAAAAAAAAAACATGATTGACTTGTAAAAGTGTTTGTACAAACCTACTTACAGAAATAAAAATCATTTATCATTTATCATTATCATAATAAATGAATTTTGAATATGGGGGTCAATTTTGGGGGGCAAAAAAGAAAATTTAAAAAAAAAGTTTTGCAAACTGTATCGTGTGATAAGTCAAATGAAAGGGCTTACTGTGAGGGTCTCAAATATATATATTTTTTTATAATTTTAAAATCAATTGTTTTAAAGTTATTTAAGAAAATATACGAAAATTGACCAGAAACGATCTCCGAAAATTTTAGGCTTTGGTAGTAGCCAAAGCCTAAAATTTTGAAAAAAAAATACAGGAAATAGTTATATACCTATAGATTACAGAACCTATAAGACGTCTATGGTCTTAAAATAACATGGTAAAACGCTCAATATTGTGCGTACAAAATTACATTTGCAGTTGGAATGTATGGGAGAACATGTTTTTCAACTACAATGTTAAGTTGGGATGAATTTATCCCAAGAACAACTTGGGATAAATTCATCCCAACTACGGAACCCTTCATTGTGCGTAGTCCGACACGCGTGTGGCCATTTTTTTCCATACTTGTCTTAGTTTCAAAACAAAGACGAATACTATGCGTTTCAACTAAGAATAGAATCGAGCTTGCTGCCAACTTCGCACGATAGCTGTCAAATTAGTAAGCAAAAAAAAACTGTTAACCAAAAAAATGTTATATTTTTTTAGTCATAGATTTCATTCATTTTTATAAAATGTTATTTCTTGAATTCCATAAAGAGATAATTTTGGATAAATTTATAATATATGGAAACAGTATTCATTAAAAAAATGAACCAATATTATACCTACTTAACTTCACGAAATGCTGAAGTCACCCTAATGTGTCGCCATTTTGCATTTTTGTTATCATTGTTGACTTTGTTTCTTCATATTTGTTAAGTTTGTGCGTTAGAGTGAACTTTCAACTCAATATGAGTTCGAAGAGAGGGGCGGTGCTCCATCGTAGAGCACGAGAAATCGTTTTTAATGTGCACAAGTACTTTGAAAATGAAAAAAATCGTGCTAATGAACTTCTGCGCAATTTCACATTGAACTGCGAATAGTTTTTCTTTTATTTATTTTTTTGCACACCTTACGCTTTGGTAATGAAGTTCGCGAGTATTGCGAATTTTCAGATCAATTACACACTTGACATAAATGTCTGTATAATATAAAAATAACTAGCTGACCCGGCGGCGAACTTCATATCGCGTTTTTTTTTTGCAATTCAGACATTGGTTCATTTGTCACAGTATAATTTGCAAAACTTTTTTTTTTTTAATTTTCTTATTGACCCCCAAAATTGAATTTCTTGTTCACCCGACCCAACCCGTCGCATCGCATCGCCTGTCCGCGCTATTACTTCGTTTTTGCTTAGCGTTTTTTCCGACTTTTTTTCTTTTTGCTCGGGTCCTAAAGGTCTTAGCGTGATGTTAAATATCCTATAGCCTCAAGAATTGGGCTATCAAATGCAAAAATATTTTTTCTAATCCGCTGATAGATCCAGAGATTAGCGCGTTCAAGCATACAAATAAAATAAAAATACTTCAGCTTTATTAGTACAGATTATATAGATAACAGTGATATTCTGTCGCAACGTGCAACGTCTTGACTTTCATGAGACCCGAAAGTACCTAGTTACCTTTAAAAAAAAAAGCGTTATTTTCATACTTACAACTTGGAACTTATCCTGATCAGTAAGCCTCTGTTCATTATGGCCGGGAACCGAGTGCTGCGCTTTCACGATCTGCTCGTAGTTAGCTTGCATGATGCGCAGTGCCACCACGTCTTTACGCAAAGCATTCCGTTCATCCTCTTGCCTTCGTCGCTGCTGCAGTAAGTATTGAATGTAGTCTATGGATTTTTGGAGTACCTGAAATTATGGTAGTGAGTTTTTAATCAATTTGCATACCAAACTTATCTATGCCACCATTTTAATGACGTTGGTGTTATAAAGCAGCCATAAAGAGAAGCCAGTCATACCCCGCATCCTACCAGAGGGGCTGAAAAGTTTTGAGCCTAAATACCTTCAAGTGTCTCGTGCTTATTATTGTATTGTATTATTATTGTCTCGTGCTGCATATTACGATAATATGTTTAATGTCATTAGCATCGTTACACTTAGTAATTAATCCGTACACGTCATCACGTCTCAGTCATCCGCGGCCCATCCCTAGGCTTAAAACTTTTCAGCCCCCCGATAAGCAGTTTTTAAGCCCGATAGCGCTCTTAAGAGGGTTACATCCAGTGTACCGGGGGGCTGAAAAGTTAGCCTAGGGATGCTCAAAACTTTTCAGCCCCTATGGTATTTATTTAAAAGCGATCATCGCATCGCGCGAATACACGATCGTTTATACTTTTTGTTCGGTGAACCTGAACATGTGGTCACACCAACACGCGCTTTCCGGTTTTCCGAACAAAAAGTAACTTGCAAGCGACCGCTCTTAAATAGGACGCAGCCTTAAGTATAGGTACTTCCAGCGGACCCCGGGTAGCTCCGCTACCACCCTGCGAACTAACGTGGCTACTCCATACAGGGCAAGAGCTATTCAAAAAGTACGTTCCGATACGAATGTAGAAAAAAGAGAAGAAACCCGCCTTTGAATAAACCTATGAATACAGCAGGTACAGCCCGATGTAAACTTTATGACGTCTAGGAACATGAGGCGAGGCGCTGCGCAAGTTCAAGTGTCAGCGGGGCGAGTGGCGGGGTACTGGCGGTACTGCAGCGCACTTCAGAGCCACCGTAGTTTGATGCGTACTATAGCTATTCTATTTTTAAGTACTTAGAGTCCAAAACTCCTCAAGCAACATTAAACTTGTTTGACTTTAAAGTTTATTAGGAGAAATACACTATTTACATTTATTATGTTCGAGCCAGGTTAACAAGACACGTGCGTGGATACATGACAAGATCTGTCACTACGCTTTAACACGTGCTTAAAAATTAGGAAGCAATGGTTTCTGTAACTATTCTTTCTGCCCTGTAAAATAGTTAGGGCAACACAATCGAGAGGGTCGCGAGCACTAATATTGGACACTCGAGTCTTCCGTTATAAAGAGACCTTGAGAAGAAGATAGCGTGTAGTAGATAGTCTTAACAAGCTATCGTTCACCCGAGACTGGGTAGGTATTGCGGGAAACCACTTTATTTTCCGTAGAGGACATGCCAATATCAACCACCGGTCCTACATCTCATCGGAGAACCCAGAAGCCTACATCCAAAAGTGATAACGATAGCCTCCATGGGTTTAAATGCTTAGGTGGAAGTACCTAGTATGATACCCCGGCCTCCCTTCGCCTATACATATACGCGCGGATTTCCGCACGATAACAAAAACGGATTACATAGAATAGATTTGAAAGAAAGAAAAGAAAGATTTGATACCAATAAAACATTGAATCATTTTTACTTCCAAACTACGTATGTCAAATTCTAATTTGCCTAGTAACGTATCGCGTATTATTTACGATTACGAACTTAGATCTAGCACGTGCTTGCCGCATGCTACTTCAAGAGGTGTCACTGGCCTCCGTATCTATGCCGCGACAGACTTGTCGCAGCATAGACAGCAAAATAATATTGTACAGTAAAATAATTAAATAGGAATGTAACTAGTTATGTAAGTATACTCTTTCATCATAAAGTTTTGGAACAGGGTGTAGGTATGTAGGCAGTAGGTATGTACTTAGTCGACTGAATAAAATATCCGGGATTTAGCTTACAAATTGTGTAAAATTAATTGTAAAATATATATATATATATATAGGTATACGTTCGGATAACTATTAAACTTAAAAGTTATTTGCATTGAATAAAGTATTATGCAACACAAAGAACATAAAGTACAAATGCAACAGTTTATAAATAGCACCGTAAATATAAACACAAATAATCTACATCGTAATAAGTACTCAATACAGTCAATATTGAGTATTGATTAGTAGCAAGGTCGGTAAAACAAATTTGTGAGATAACCTTCGCCATATAAATACGAACTGATAAGAAACTTACGGCTGCTTTACTTGGCTTGTAGCCTGATGCGTCGGTCTGCTGACAAGTAGGCACCAACTCCTGAAGAGAATCGTAGCCCTTCTTTATGGCATCCCTTCTTTTCTGTTCAGCCTGGAATTTAAAAAAAAGGATCATTGTAGAATTACTACTATCTAGGTTTTTATCGTGCGTTATTAGCAGTGATTGGTTAGCCAAAAAAACTCCTTTGACCAAAACCTTGACAAGAATTTGCTTATAGCTGCGTCTTTTTTATTCGAAGTTATCGTCCTGGCTTGGCACTTAAAACTGTTCTGTAACCCTTATCCTTATAGTCAGATAAGTCAACCTCTTTCAGACTAAAACCACATGGTGTTCATCCACATACCTTTCTCCTATGGAAGCGCGAGACGCCTACGCATTCTATCCGCTTTCCCGGCAGGTAAAGACAAAGAAAAGGAAGAGGGAGTGATCAAGTGAGGAGAGAAAATGACGTGGCAATACCAAAATAATTGGTATATCGGGCAGGAGCAGCATGCATACCTTAGGCCCGCTTTCACCATATATCATTTAATCCATTTAACGCTACGTTTTAAAATATAGTCGAGCCACAACGATGTTTTAAATATTTTTAACGTTAAAAGCATATAGTAATTTGTGGCGCAAGCAGGCCTCAGTGGTATAATTTCTTTAGTCCATTTATAGCGCAAAAGCGAGCTATGCTCGGAGTTTCTTTGAAGGATCAAATCAGAAATGAAATTATCCGGAATAAAACTGGAGTTAGCAACATAGCTTGCAGAGTAAGCAAGCTAAAGTAGCAGTGGGCTGGCCATGTTTGTCGAAGGACCGATGGCCGGTGGAGCAGATGAGTCCTGGAGTGAAGACTGCTTATCGGCAAGCGTAGTGTGAGACGCTCCCAGCTAGATGGGCGACGACCATAAAAAGGTGGCTGGGACAGACTGGGTGCGGAAGGCGGAGGGCAAGAAGTTGTGTGTGGGAGAGGCCTATATCCAGCAGTGGACTGCGATAGGCTGAATAGTTGATAGCATAAAAGGCGACACTGGTATAGGTATTACAAAAAGCGCCGATACGACGTGCTGATGTGAATCTTGTTCACATGAATTCATATTATTTATCTTTTCTATTTTTATGGATGGATTCATTTAATTGTCTTTTCTAATTGGATGGATAGATTCATTTAAGTACATTTAGTTCGATTTTTAGGGTTCCGTACCAAAATCGTAAAAAGGAACCCTTATGGTGCGACTCAGTCTGGCTGTCACAGCTGATATCTTAAGAACCACTAATGCTATCAACATGAAATTTGGAATACTTTTAGATGACGTTTGCCGAACTATTTTGCAAATAAGAAAGAGATAATTTTTTTTTTTTGCAACCGGGACTAAAATCGGTGCCTTAAAATATTCGAAGTAGGGCTACTAGGGCATGTGGGGTATCATATGAAAGAGCGCTGTTTGCACATTCTCAAACATTTGTTTTCTTTTTTTAGGCCGCAGAGTTTTCGACTTTTGATGAAAAATGTAAAAAGATATCGTCTTCCCTCCCCCTTTATCTCCGAAGTTTGCATAGAGAAAAATCTGAAATAATTCTGTGTGATAGAAGTTTATGTAAAGATTACAGGAAAAATAAAACGATGTCTCTGTACGGAACCCTCGGTGCGCGAGTCCGACTCGCTCTTAACCGGCTTTATTATTTTCTTGAAAGGATTGATATTAAATTTATTTATCTTTTCTAATTGGAAGGACAGATTCATATTTGTTTAGTTAGCTTTTCTATATTTTTTTTTATGAATGGAGGATGAATTGATTATATTCATTCAGTTATTTAGTCTTTAATTTTGTTGGATGTATTGATATTTATTATATTAATCTTTTCTATTTGGATAAGTGGATTCTCATTTCTGAAGCTATTATTTTTGATATTCATATTTATTTACTACTAACTGTTTTGCCCGCGGCTTCGTGCGCGTGGATGTCAATACTTCCCTATTTGAATCGTATTTTGTTCACAATTTCATAGGTTTTAATATTTTGCGCGGAACCCTAATTATTTTTCTAAAATAAAATTAGCCTAAGTTACTCCTTATAACATTAGCTATCTGCCACTGAAAGTCCCATCAAAATCGGTCCAGCCGTTTCGGAGATTAGCCGGAACCTAACAGACAGACAGACCGACAAACAAAAAAAATGTTTAAAAAAATAGGTTTTTAGTTTTTTTGATATGTTATAAGCACCTTCATATTAATTTAATAAAACGCTGTTATTTTGACATTACAAACAGACACTTCAATTTTATTTATTTGTATGTATATGTATAGAAGAATAGCAGTTACCCGCGACTATGTCTGCTTGTATTTCGTAGTCTTTTTATTCAAATACAACACAACATCACGCCTATATTCCCCGAAGGGTTAGGCAGAGCTGTACCTATAGTACACCCACATTTCGCCAGTTATGTTTAAGTCCCATGTAATAGGAGGCGAGCCTATTGCCTTCAACCGGCCACAAATCCACACTACTAAGAAATTCGTTATGGAAAAACTCAATAACACTTTGCCTGACGAGGGAATCAAACCCAAGACCTCATGCTCAACACTAGTACTTGCGATCACTGGACCAATAAGGCAGTCATAGCAGAGCTTATACAAATATCCAGGTTGAAAAGTAGCCTATGGTTCTTCTCTAGATACGAGGCTACAAGCGGGTAGCTTGTAGCCTCGTACCAAGAGAAGATCTGTCAAAATCCAATGACCAAAAATAGTGTTTTTAAAAAAATACTTTTACATAAATTCAAGTTCAAATATATCATCTGACTGCATTTGTAGAAAAATCGTTTATCAATTCAATTTCGTGATAGGTTTTTCCAATACGTCGGTATCATCAATAGTAAGGTTTCAACGATGGCCGCGGTATAAAACCAAATGCACCACTTCCCATAGTGATTTGGTCATTCTCTTTTCGTAACAAATGGTTCAGTGGTTTAGGCAGTTGTCCTACCGCCGGCGATGAACGAGTAGCGAGTAGAACTAGCAACTGAAAACGAGTTGGCGAGCAGCGAGTAAATGAGGGCGACAAGCGATTACTCGCTGGTATGCGTATGTACCAAGCGTGAGTCTCTCAGCGAGTGCTCTGCCCGCCAAGCAAGCTTCGCTGAGCGAGTACTTTCTTTGATAGCTCTTGTTGCTGCGACAAACTTGTAGGCGGAGTGAACAGTCAGCGATCAACTATGAATATGTGCATCTCTTTTGTTTACATGGAAATGTATATCTATTGTATGTTTCTTGAGCGAGAAAATAGCCAACAGTGAGTCGCTTCCTTGCAGGCGGTGGGACCACTAGAACTACCTTATGCATGAAAATGTAACAGACAGGGTTATGTTCACATTTCTAATATTAAGTATGGATTTTTTTCTATTTAGATGGATGGATGTATTGAAAGTAATATTTTAAGCATCATTATACTTAATAATCTCACTCAGATAAACCCTGAGAGGTTTTTGTTGTGTGGCTAAAACCAATGTAAAAAATATTATGTGTTTTGGAAATAAGAATATTTGTTTTAATTATATTTTTTTATTTCAATTCATATCTATCCATAGTTCCTATTTGAAATTTTGACAGACCAAAAATTCAAAGGAAAGTGACATCTACCAACTCACACTGGGCCCGCGTGGTGAATTATGGACCACTCCTTCTCATAGAGCGGCCTCGGCAATGGGAATATTATAGGCTGATATTAAGCTTTTCTATTTTGATGGTGGATTAATTTATTTTTTATTTCCGAATTGGATGGATAGATTCACATTTCTTTATTTATTTTTTTTTTTACTTAATGGATGGTAACCTTTTCTTTATGAATGGATATACAGTTTAAAATAAAGGTTTACCTGAGTATGCGCTTCTCTCCTCCTTTCTTTAAAACTAAGTGCGGATGCCTTGTTGTCACCACTATCATCTTCATCTTCTGTAATGTAAAAGTGTTGCAATAAAACTATAAAATTAATCTGTATTCATATTTTGCAATGAGCAATTGAGCATAATAAACATAAAAGTTATACAAGGTTAAACATTGTTTCATTGTGCCATCTATCAAGCTATATGTGGAAACAGCAAAACAACTCTACTTTCTGTAATGTTCTCCTGGTATAAGTAGGTTTTAAAATTTAACAATAATGAATGCGTCAGAGGAACGTCATAGAAGCGGCATTTTCACATACAACAATTGAGGGTCAGTGGGTCGTCTTATGGGCAGTATTAACAGAAACAATTTATTTACATAAAGTATTTTAGTGTTGCATCTGATAACAAACATCAAAAAGTATTTCTGATAAAAGATCTGAGACATCTTCAGGTCGTAATGGTTTCAGTCTTTAGAAATATAATATGATTAAATTTGAGACTGATGAAAGGCCAATATCAACATAATAAAAGATTATTAATACTTTGTTCTTTCACTTACCTGTGTTCTGGTTTGAAGACGACGGTGTCTGGTGTATATTTTGGATTGAACCATTACTACCACATCGTGGATACATTTTTAAAATATATAATAATCTGCTGATAAACTAATCTATGATGACAGGGACTTAACTAAAATTGAATTAAAACTAGGTCAGCGATGCAAGCAAGAAACTAAAAATCAACATGACACTAAAGAATTTGCATATTGATATAAATTTAAAGCGCTGCTTGTAAACAATTACGCACTTTATTTTCACCTCGCTATTCCATTCCGTTCCATTGATTCCATGACAAATAATGGAATAATGACTGACATATGAACGAGATGACAATGACAATAGACCAATGACATATTTAAAATTGACACTTTCGGTCAAACATAATGTCAAATTGACTAACTCTATGGCGCAAGTGCAAGCAGTGTTGTCAACCCTAAAACTCACTATTTTATTATAAAGATTTGAGCAAAGAGTATAGCAAAGAGTCATGCAACAACTTATTGAAGAATAAAGTCAGCCGCATACATCCATCTTCTTTTAAACACTTCCATACTTCTACTGGTATGTCATCTGGGCCCATAGCCTTTCCATTTTTTATACTTTGCACTGCCTTCCTTACTTCATCCATGCTAATTTCCCTCACCAAATCCATATTTGTTTGTACCTCTTTGAGCACACCATTCCATTTATTCTCTTCGTTCATTAGCTTTTCAAAATAAATCTTCCATCGTTCTTTTATCTCGTCATCTTGGGACAGAACCTTACCGGCTTCATCTTTCATACACTTAATGTGAATTATATCTCTCGTTCTCCTTTCTCTTGCTTTTGTCATCCGGTATAGCTCCTTCTGGCCTCTTGGGCTGTCCAGTGAGTCATACAACTTCTCCTGCGCCTTAGCCCTGGAAACTGCTACCACCTTTTTTGCCTTCCTCTTCCATTCTTTATAAATTCTCTTCTTATCTTCTTTCAGACTATCATTCCCGTTTTCTACACCCTGCCATTCTTTAAACGAAACTTTCTTTTCTTTAAGCATCTTTTGCACTTCTTCATTCCACGACCATGTATCCTTTTCTATCATGCCTTTCCCTTTCGATTCTCCAAACACGTCTTTTGCTACTCTCCTTATACAATCCGCCAAGTCTTTCCAACATTCATTCACAGTTTTTCCTTCCATATCCTTCATTTCAATCATTTTATCTACCACTTGACTCTTAAACATACTTGCACATTCCTCTTTTTCTATCATACGCCACCTCGTTTTTGGTGGGGGCCGTTCTTTGTACTTACTGGACGAGACACTGACTTTTACCTCCATTATTATTATTAAGGCGTTCGTCGTGCGTGTACCGAACTGTTATCTGCCCCTCGTCATGGAAGAAGACTTTTGGCCCCAGGACGTGGTGTTCCGTCGCTTCCGCGAACAAGTTCCACAAGACAGCACAAAGTCAAGCTAGTGCAAAGTGAAGTGCTACTAACATAGTCTTAAGCCTTATTTATTAACACAAGATTTTGTTTATAAAAATTATTTATGTTTAGGTTAAGGTATTTTTCTATGGGCTTATGTCGCCTGAAATAAATGGTATTATTATTATATTATTATTATCATTATTAGTCTGTGTTGTGTGGCTAAGCCGTCGCCTGGCAGCACTTTACAATTTTTTATACATTTTAGGCTGTTCTGTCTTACCAGCAAGAAATCAATAAGTGTCGCGTGGCGGCCACTTTTGTAAGTAATAAGGTGTTTGTTTTGCTTTTTAAACCACGTATTTGTTATTGCCAGGTCGAACGCAGAAGCAGCTTGCAACAGTATCTCGCCATCAGTGTTACGGGCTCCGTATCCCCAACCGCCATGCACTCTCTCATACCCATCCTTCTGTCTTCCTACATGCCCGTTAAAGTCACCCCCCACATACACTTCTTCACTCTCTGGCACATCCATAATCACACGATCGAAATCCTCCCAAAACTTCTCTTTTACACTATCCTCACATCCTGACTGGGGTGCATACACACTTACTATATTTAACACTAAACTATCACTCTATCACTCACTCTTTTAACATCCACCACACATTCTTTCAATTCCCTATCCAAAACTATACCCACACCATTTCGCTTGCCATCGCTTCCACAGTAAAAGATCTTATATCCTTCTCCTATCTCTCTAGCCTTCGCTCCCTTCCATTTTGTCTCTTGCAGACACGCTATATGCCGTCGTCGCCTTTTTAAGACATCTGCTAATTCTCGTCGCCTGTGGAGTACGCCCTAGCCCTATCGCGCATTCTAATATTACCTGCCATGTTGCATGAGTTTCGGCTAAGTTTTTACAGTCGGCCGCCCGCCTGACACCAACCCTCCTTGGGAATGCTTTTGTTGGTGGTTTACCCGGCACCGCGCGGGTGACCCAAGGTGCTTAAATTGCATGCACTAGGTCTCAAGCTCCCTTAGTCGCCTTTTACGACACCCACGGGAAGAAATGGGATGGTGCTATTCTTTACGTCCGGCACCAAAGCAAAATGACGGTAAATACTGAATTATTTATAAATGCGATTCAATAAAAAGTAAAACAAGTAAACATCCACGCCGCAGTAATCGCGCAATAACAAGAAAATTATGGAGCAAAATAAAGGAAAATTTATATTTTCTCTGGTGATTTTAGGCGATATTTTACGCAGGATGTAGTCAAATGTTGACACGGGCTATCTAGTAAAAATACTAAATCTTCGTCCATGGTTTGTAATACCTGAATTTTTTTTTTTTTTTTCTTTGGCAACTGAGCATGTGTCGACTATTCTGCCAGCGTCATGTGGTGACGGCAGCACAGCGAGATGAGCCGTCGAACTTTCACTTTGTGGTAGTTGTTAATTGTTAATGTTAGTTATTAGCTGAAAGGACAAGACAAGTTTTGTTAGTTTTCTTTTATTTTTATTTTTTTTTATTAAATAAATACATAAATGATTTCTCTACTAAAAAAAAAATAGATATTTACAGATTTATGATTATTATTACACACCAGACTACATTTTCATATAATTGTCATTAAAAAATTTGCTAGGACTTGGATTAGTTCAGGGGAAAAGTTAGTTAAGAGGGAATGGAAGTTAGTAGGAAGGGTGATTTTAATTTTGGGAAGTTTATGGTACAATTCAAAAGAGTGTGAATTTGAAGGACATGAAAAAAATATATGGTCCAGAGTACCCTCATCAAGACCGCATTCGCACAAGGAACTATCACGAACACGAATCTTATTAAGGAATACTGGACTGCAGCAGTGACCGAGTCTGGGTCTACACAAAGATCAAATAGTTATTTTGGATAATTTGGTGCATTTAAAAAACCAAGGTTGGATGTCGGGTTGGATACTGGCGTAGTACGCCCCCTTGAGTTTTGAACTCATCTGCCACACTGCTGACCACGATTTATGCATTTTACGTTTAGTGTCAGCCCGTAGGTCATAATTATGAACAACATAATGTTTTTGGTCAACAAGGTTGGATGTAGCAAATTTAGCCAGCGAGTCGGCGCACTCGTTGCCATTTATACGCGAATGACTGGGAATCCAAACTAATAGGTTGGGGAAAAAGTTTCTTCGCATTTTTTTAAGAAAATTCAAAACATTTTTTAATATAGTTTATTTACATTTAACTAAAGTATGTAGGTACCATTTTGTTCGATAACTTTTTGCCATCTTGTAGGTAGGGACATGATCCCATTGCTATAGAAATTTTGGGACTTCTGGTCAAAATACCGCGACAAGTGGTTTTGGCAGTCCTCTCGTGATGTTAACCTGACACTGCCTAAAGAATTCTGAAGAGACCGAAACAGGTGGAAATCTGAAGGTGCAAGGTCAGGACTATACGGCGGATGCATTAATACCTCCCAGCCAAACTCTCTTATTTTTTGCTGAGTGGCTAAAGATGTGTGAGGTCTAGCGTTATCATGATGAAAAACCACACCCCTTCTGTTGATTAATTCCGGCCGCTTTCTCTCAACTTCTTGCTTTAATCTCATCAGTTGTTCGCAGTAGAGTTCAGAATCGATGGTCCTGCCTGGTGGTAACAGCTCATAATGAATAATGCCCTTCCAATCCCACCACACACACAGCATCACCTTGTTGCGAGTTAACCCGGGTTTCGCCACAGTCTGTGAAGCCTGACCGGCCTTTGACCACGACCTTTTTCGCACGTTCTTGTCATACGTGATCCACTTTTCATCACCAGTTATCAGCTTCTTCAAAAATGGTTCGGTTTCATTACGTCGTAATAAAGAATCACAAATGAGTACACGGTTCATTAGGTTTCTTTCAGTGAGCTCGTGAGGTACCCAAATGTCGAGCTTTTTTGTGTACCCAGTTTTTTTCAAATGTGCCAAAACTGTTTTGTGGTCAATTTCCAGTTCTTCAGCTACGTCGTAACTACTGATATGCCGATCTTGCTCCACTTTTTCAAAAATGGCATCCATTTTATCCGTAAGACCAGAGCGACGTGCATTTTTGACATCAAAATTTCCGGATTGAAAACGCTTAAACCTTTGTTCTACTCTCACAGACACTACACTAGGTCCATAAACATCGCAAATTTTTTTCGGCTGGCGTTGCATTTTTACCTTTTTTGTAGTAAAATTTTAAAATGTATCGAATTTCTTTATTAGATTCACTCATCTTGACGGTACGAAAAACAAATGAAAATCACACATTTTCCTAATTTGAATTTGGAATTATGTTCATTAAAATTTAAACTTTCAATGATACCAAAACCAGCCAGATACAAATAGTATAGCCAAAGAGATTTTATTACAAGTTCATACATACTATAATGCGAAAAGACTTTTTCCCCAACCTAATATTTCAATGTTTAAATTGTTATTAGAGCAAATGAAGAGTAAATTTTGAATGTCAATTTTACTATGAATTTTTGATTTTAATTGATTTTGACTTAAAGCCCGAATGCTACTGCGAGAATCTGAGAAAATTACCGAATTTTGAAAATTATGTGATTTTATGAAATTAATTGCTTCTAAAATGCCAATACATTCCCCTGTAAATACCGAAACCTCTGGAGGGCACTGAAAGAGTAGGGCAATTCTGGAATTCTGGAAGTATGTTGCAATTCCTGTACATCCTGCTAGCGTAAATTTATATGCATCCGTGTAGAATAAATTCCAACCCCTCCAGTACTTCTCGATAGCCCGATCAAAGTCACCCTTTACGTCCTCGGAACTTGAAATGCCAAAGTCCAAGACAACTTTTGGCCTAAAGTGGACCACCTCGTATGCGGAAGAAAATACTGGTAGGGTGGGATATTTACAAACAGGTGAGGAGAGGTTTTTAAGCTCTCTGTACCTATTCATCAACGGGGGAAGTGACTTACACTTCCAATAAAGGGATATTTCTAAAGATAGGTGGATTTGTTCTAAGATGGGAAGTAAGGGATGGGACGAAAAGGCGAAAACTTTTGAAAGGAAGCGATCTGCCAAGTATTGTCTACGAAGGTTAAGGGGAGGCTCTGCACATTCTACCTGGAGAGCATTTATAGGGGAGGATTTCATTGCTCCTATGACAATCCTAAGACTTGAATGGCGTCTAGCTTACCTAGCACCTCTTTATTACACGGCTCAAGTAAGAAGCAGCAATAGTCCATCACACTTCTGACCAGAGCATTGTACATACACTAATTTTAGTGTGTATGGGTGGGCTCCCCACCAGACTCCAGATAAAGCCTTTAGGACTGATACTGAGCGCTCACATTTTTTAACCACATTGTTGATGTGATCCACACCTGATATTTTTGAGTCCAGGGTAACTCCCACAAACCTGGCCTTTTCCTTGATCGGGATAGCTTGACCATCTATGTTAATATCTACCTGGGGGATAAGACGTCTGCGAGTAAAAATAACTGCTGTACTCTTAGGAGCACTCAAAGACAACCCGTGATCGAGTAGCCATTGGTTTAATGAAGATAAAGAGACATTTAAAGATAGGGCGGCATCCTCTATGGAACTGCCAGAGACCAATAATGCAATATCGTCCGCATATTGAAGGATTTTACAATTATAATTTAAACATGAAAGGAGATCTTAAGTATAAATTTTATATAGTATGGTACTAATCACGGATCCCTGAGGTAAGCGTCGCCAGGCCACCCTCTGCTCAGAGTTTTCCCCTGGAATCCTCAGCTGAAGAGTGCGGTTGGAAAGAATAGTGCAGATGATCTGAATAATCCTAGCCGGTATTCTCAGCTCATGCAGCTTTTGCCTGAGAACGTGGAGGAGGACAGAATCATAAGCAGCTGAAATGTCTAGAAAAACGGCTACCACAGACTCATGTCTACTAAGAGCCAGCCGGATCTCTGATGTGAGGATACCCACACTATCAGTAGTGCCCAGACTTTTCCTAAAGCCGAATTGAGTCGTTGGGAGCAGTTTTCTATTTTCAACTAACCATTCTAGACGGTTTTTAATTAAATGTTCAAGAAGTTTAATAAGAATAGACGATAAAGCAATTGGTCGATAAGAACAATGATCACTAGGATCTTTGCCGGGTTTTAACAGAGGAATAACCACTTGAACCTTCCAAGCTGGAGGAATATACCCAGAGATGAAACAAAAATTGACCAAGTCCAGGTAATATTGATGACATTTCACCCCCGCTTTTGAAATGAACCATCCACACCAGGTGCGGTATCCTTAACATAACTAAGAACAGTTTTAATTTCGTCAAGAGAAAATGGCTTATCAAGAGGATCATTTGAAGTAACAGGGCCTGCAAGGTTTATTTCGTCTAAAGTAGGAACATAGACTGGGGCAACTTTAGTGAAAAACTTGTACCCCAAATCTTCAGATAAGATGTTCGTGACAGATGGTTTTAAACTGTTTCTAAAACTTTTCAATCTTTGCCACACCACTGACGCTGGGGTGGATGGACTCAGAGAACTACAGAACGATATCCAGCCTGCTCTTTTCTTTTTTCTATTTAATTTCCTGGACTTAGCCAATATCTTATTGAAAGCGAAAAGATTATCCAGGTTCATTTCAAGGTTAAAAGTCTCTTCCGCCTCATTCCTAGCTCTGACCATGGCAGTGCATTCCCTATCCCACCAAGGCGGAGAAGGGATTTTGCCTCTAGGTGGTTTTTTAGTAGGGAAGCAATCATCAGCTGTAGCGGATATGGTGTTAGAAAAAGATGCAAAACAGTCTGGAGCATTTTCAACATTGATGGATGGGAGGGAGGAGATACGTAGGTCTAAAATTTTGGAATAAAGATCCCAATCCACGGAGTTCAGCTGGTACTTTAGTAAAGGAGGGGAGGTTTTAACAGGAAGAGATTTAGAAGGAATTTCAACTGTGATGGGATAGTGATCACTCCCATGGGATAGTGATCACTTCCATGTCATACCTAAACGACTCCCAATAAAAAGGCTGGCTATGCTGGATGAGCAAAATGTTAGATCTACACAACTATTACTCTGTCCTAATCCGGACCTACGTGTGGCACTGCCATCATTAATAATACATAGATCAAGATCATCCAACATATCTACTAGGCCTACACCAGTATTATCACAGGAATCCGATCCCCACCGGTAGTGATGACAATTAAAATCTCCCATGACAAATAATGGGCCGTTTATAGTACTTAGTAAATTTTTAATTAAAACAAGATCCTCAAAACGTAGGTGTGCAATATAAAAAGAAAAAACATTTATACCCACAACCTTAACAGCAACAACATTAATGTTGTCACTAATGAAGGGTAGAGGGATCTGGGAGAATGATACTTTGTTATTAACGAACAAAGCACATCCTCCATATCCATCTAATCTTTCATGGCGAACACCACTGAAACACGGGATCCTGAAATTGCTTTCAGGACGAAGCCACGTCTCAGCAATGCCACAGAGCAATGGTTTAAATTTATTAATTAAAAAGAGTAGGTCAGGTTTCCTGGGAGAAATACTCCTCACGTTCCATTGCAGGATTGTCCAATACATTAATAATGTTCCATCATTATTAATGTATTGGACAATTGAAGTCAGTTTATTGGCAACGTGGTCAGGTAACGATTGTGCAGGGTTAGCTAATACAGATATTAGCATATTGGCTATAATATTTAGAATGTTTTCAGGTTTATCAGAAGTACTAGTTCTTTCCCTAGGAAAGGCACAACCGTTTTGGGAAGGAGAGAAGGAGTAATCCTGAGTAAGGGCTTGATGAGCCTGCCTATCGTAGCTGGACTGGGGTACTGATGCGAATTGGTTGTCAGTTTGGATTTTTGTGATACTCTTGACACTTCTGCATATGATCGCGAAACTGGAGGAAAAACCTGACTTGCTTCCGCATATGAAACAGATTTATCTGCCATAAGGGCTTTTATACCCTTCTGCCGACCCAATTCAGGACAAGCCTTATCATTGGCATAATAGTTGCCAGAACAAGATATGCAAATGGCACAGTCAGTGGAAACTTGGCATCCATCACCTGGGTGGTCTTGACCACATTTAAAACAATTGAACGAACGGCTGTGAACGACATACTGTACGTTTTGAATACAACAATTAAAACATTGAATAGTCGGGTACATATATCTCTCAACCGAGAGGGCAGAATAAAAACAATATACCCACTTAGGTAGTACATACTTGCCCGTCACATGTCAGAACTACGGTTTGAGTGGGTTTCCATTCTGTAACACCCAGAGAGGTCGCCTTTCTGTTCATTCTCCTTGCTTTTATAACAGGACCGCATCCAACGGGAACCTTGATGTTGTCTGTGACCTCATCTTCTGTCCATTCAGTTGGTACGTCTCTAACTAGACCTAAACGGGTAATATTAAATTGTGGGATTGTTGCAATAAACTTGTTTGGTACTAAAGTTTGACTAATTAAGAAACTGTTTGCATCCATCTGGTGTGACTTAAACTCGAATGACACCCGGTTCCTTCCCAGGCGTTTGACTATACCTAGGAGAATGTTGCTGTAATTATTTTTTGTTAGAAACATTCCAAATTTAACCGGGTGCAGAACAGTACCTGGGGATTGGCCATCCTTCAAAGAAACGTGTACAATGTATGGCGGATTATCCCTTATCGTGTAAGACTGTCTTCCAATTTCCTTTTTCGATACATTTTAAAATTTTACTACAAAAAGGTAAAAATGCAACGCAAGCCGCGAAAAAAATTTGCGATGTTTATGGACCTAGTGTAGTGTCTGTGAGAGTAGCACAAAGGTTTAAGCGTTTTCAATCCGGAAATTTTGATGTCAAAGATGCACGTCGCTCTGGTCGCCCTATTACGGATAAAATGGATGCCATTTTTGAAAAAGTGGAGCAAGATTGGCATACCAGTAGTTACGACGTAGCTGAAGAACTGGAAATTGACCACAAAACAGTTTTGGCGCATTTGAAAAAAACTGGGTACACAAAAAAGCTCGACATTTGGGTACCTCACGAGCTCACTGAAAGAAACCTAATGAACCGTGTACTCATTTGTGATTCTTTACGAGTATTACGACGTAATGAAACCGAACCATTTTTGAAGAAGCTGATAACTGGTGATGAAAAGTGGATCACGTATGACAAGAACGTGCGAAAAAGGTCGTGGTCAAAGGCCGGTCAGGCTTCACAGACTGTGGCGAAACCCGGGTTAACTCGCAACACGGTGATGCTGTGTGTGTGGTGGGATTGGAAGGGCATTATTCATTATGAGCTGTTACCACCAGGCAGGACCATCGATTCTGAACTCTACTGCGAACAACTGATGAGATTAAAGCAAGAAGTTGAGAGAAAGCGGCCGGAATTAATCAACAGAAGGGGTGTGGTTTTTCATCATGATAACGCTAGACCTCACACATCTTTAGCCACTCAGCAAAAAATAAGATAGTTTGGCTGGGAGGTGTTAATGCATCCGCCGTATAGTCCTGACCTTGCACCTTCAGATTTCCACCTGTTTCGGTCTCTTCAGAATTCTTTAGGCAGTGTCAGGTTAACATCACGAGAACACTGCCAAAACCACTTGTCGCGGTATTTTGACCAGAAGTCCCAAAATTTCTATAGCAATGGGATCATGTCCCTACCTACAAGATGGCAAAAAGTTATCGAACAAAATGGTACCTACATACTTTAGTTAAATGTAAATAAACTATATTAAAAATGTTTTGAATTTTCTTAAAAAATGCGAAGAAACTTTTTCCCCAACCTATTATAAACCTATGGACTTGCCATATCTACAAAATTAGCGTGCATACCTACAAAAATCGGGCACTCAACATGGCTGCCTTTCGTAGGTTTGTAACTGTGAGTGCAACAGAGAGATTTTTTTTTTTTTTTTTTTTTCTTTCGCCTGTATTAAAAGGCAGGCATCGATCTATAGACCATTCAGCCTCGTCATATTTTCTTATTCTTCTATTTAAAATAAAAGTAAGGCCAAAGCCAAGTCATCAGTAAATTCTTAATCAAGGCATATGCCATGTCTTCTTTTTTTCATGTTTGTCAATCCAATTTTTTTTCTTTGTCAAATCCACATTTTATCGTCATTTCCATGTAGTGTAGTCATTTCCAAGAGTTATGTCAATTCAATGTCATAGCCATGTAAGCCATGTATGTAATTATATGTATGTATGTAAAATTATATATCCCAATCAAATTTTACACCCACTAGATGTAATAAAATTAAATAAAGGATTAAATGTAGAAGAATTTTCCAGCAATCCTTGAATGTCGCGCGGGAGGTTTGCCGGTGTTTTGTAAATCTCAAGCAATTTGTCAATCAATATTAAACGATTCACATTGTGCGCTGGGCATTCAAAAGTAATGTGATTAAGGGTTTGATCTTTATCGAGGTTGCAATCAGTGCATTTAGGGGAAGTTATTAACTTCATTCTGGCCAGATGAGCATTAAAACGTCCATGTCCAAATCTTAGCCGATTAATTAAAGAATAAAACTGTTTGCTTTTGTGAAATTGTGCCTTCGTAAACCAAGGAGCTAAACCAATAACTGTATTTATTTTTGCATACCAAGTGCCTTTTATTTGCAAAGTCTCCTGCCAATTTTCAAGCCAACATCGAATATTATCTTCCTTGATCATAGGTAATAAGTCTGAACAAGGTATGGCAACACTTTTAATTTCTGCATTTCCTATGTCAACAATGGCTCTCGCTAAAGTGTCTGCATTTTCATTGCCACTGACTCCGATGTGCGAAGGAGTCCACAAAAATTTGATATCAAAGTCTCTTGATTGAAGTGTAAAATACTTTTCTTTGATGCAATATATAATGTAGTTTGTAGAAGCATCCAGTTTGTTGTTATCCAATGCCTTAAGAACACTCATGCTGTCCGTTACAATAAGCCAAGAAATGATGCCAGAGTTATTTTCACTTATGAAATCCAAAGCAGCTGAAATAGCCATCGCCTCAGCAGAAAATATAGTTAAAACATCAGGCAACCTTACACCATGACCAGTCTTAGTAGAAGGTATGTAAATAGCCATTGCGACATTTGTACTGCTCTTAGAAGCATCAGTGAATATACATCGATAGCCAGAATGTTCCTGCAATAACTGATACACCTCTTCCTTGGTTTTCAAATCATGCTTTATAACAATATTCATATCTATAAATTTACTATTGTACTTGCCAGAATAACATGTCCAAGTGTCATTACATTTGTAAAGTTCATGTTGCTGAATAGGTGTAATTGTATTAGAGAAATCATGAAGTAAATAGGGAATGTTAATATTATTTGAAGGATTATAAACTGTATGATAAAATAAAAGTTTTCTGTAAAGAGGGTGGTTATGAAATGACAAAAGCTTTAAAAGGAATTTAGATTTTAAGTACTGAAATCTAATTTTCAGTGGAGGAATATTACACTCTACTTGTAAGGAGTTGATAGGTGTTGTTTTCATGGCACCTGTAATGCAACGCAAGTTATGATTCTGTAAGATATCAAGTTTACGGATAAGTCTCTGATCAGACCCAAAACACAAAAAGCCGTATTCAAAATGACTACGGACTAAAGATTTGTATAACATTAACAGAATTTTAGGATCAGCATGTACTGAGACAGATTTTATAAAATTGTATGCTTTATTTGCTTTACCAAGTATGTAATCAACATATTTATTCCATGTAAGATTGGCAGAAAAAATTACTCCTAAGTACTTAAATTCATTAACAGTGGTAAGTTCAAAGTTATCATAAAAAATTTCTAAATCAAAATCTATTTCACTAAAAACAATAACTTTTGATTTGTCTGGACTAATTTCTAAATTTAAATAGTGAAAATATTTACTCATATTTTTCAAAGCCCCATTAATATTACTCTTAATCTCATCCATATCTGGACCGGATGTATAAATAACCAAATCATCAGCAAATTGTAAATTCAGTACTTTACTACCCAAAATCATATTAAGTCTATGCATATAAAGCACATAAATCAATGGACTCATAATACCACCTTGACACACCCCTTTATATGAAAAACGGGGTCCAATTAACTGCTTATCCACTTTGACATAAACTTCTCTACCATGCAAAAATTTAAAAACCCACGAAACTATTTTTTCAGGTATGCCTAGTGAGCGGAGTTCAAGTGACAAAATGTGATGATTGACATTATTGAAAGCACCAACGATGTCAACAAAAACAGCAACAAACTCATGTTCCATTTTACGAGCATTAAAAATATCAAGATGCAAATGAGAAATAGTTTCATGTGTTGACCTTCCTCTACGAAATCCAAGCTGATTAGAAGGTAATAAATTATTACTTTCTATGTAAAATTCTAGTCTTTGCTTTATCAATTGCTCATAAATCTTTCCTACACAAGAGGTCAAAGCTATAGGTCTGTATGAGTCAGGTTTGTTTTTGTCTTTATTAGGTTTTAAGATTGGAATAAGACAGTCCATTTTCCAGTCTAGAGGTATAGTTTCATTAAGCCAAAGTAAGTTAAAAACTTTTAAAACCAAAAATAAGGCTTGCAATGAAACATTCTTAAGCATTTTATATGGTATACAATCTAGGCCAAAAGCTGTATCACGCCTGGAAAAAATTGCAGCTTTCAATTCTTGCATAGTAAATGGATCGGTTAAATAATTTGAGCATGCTGCTGTTGGTAAATGGTCATGTGAATGAAAGGGGGCCTCTACAGTATCAGGTGTGAATTTTTTAAGAAAATCAAAAATCCATGGATATACATTATTGCAAGATGGTACATATGTTCTATTAAACTTTCTAGAAATACCCCATATTTTACTTAAAGGAGTTGTTCTGTTAAAAGACTCACACAAAGTTACCCAACTCAAATACCTCTCTCTTTTTAAAATCAACTTTTTAACAGCTTGTCGCCTTTTAAATTCAACATAGTTTGCTTGTGAGGGGTCATGTTTAAACTGTATATAAGCATTCTTAGCATCTTCTACAACCCTAGTACAGTTGTTATTCCACCATGGAAGTGGACTGCGTTTTTTCTTTTTATGAGTTCTAGGTGTGTTGAGTGAGGCACTAGAGGTACTTTGCATATGAGAAATATCAGAACATGGAACAGAATTCTGTACAGCTTTATTTAAGATAAGAATAAGTTCTTTATAAGTTTGTAAAGGGTTTTGATGAATAACCACAAAATTTTGTAATAGATTATCTACTTGAGCTGTGTAAAGTTCCCAATTAACTAGTTTGAAATTTACATGAACAGGCAGATTTGAAAGATCATTGGATGAAGAAATAAAATTATTAAATACTATTTTTGTAATTACAGGCAAATGATATCCACCTAGAGGAACATCATGCACTGACCAGTGACAAGACAAAGCCAACGAGGGTGATACTAAGGTTAAATCAAGGGCGTTTCTCTGCCACCTATCTGAGCCTAATGTAGTCATATCTCCGTTATTCAGCAACACAAGATTGTTACCATTGATACTTTCAAGAACGTCAATACCACGACTGCACTGTGCACTACAGCCCCAGGCCGAATGATGGGCATTGAAATCCCCACCAATCAAAACAGGACCAGGAATACTTTGGATTAAATTATCCAGCTTTGATTTAGAAAAGGATGGATGACAATTACCAGGACTATAAAATGACACCAAAGAAAGCTCCTTAGCACCATATTTTAAACGTATTGCAATATTTTGTATAGAGTCATCATATGAAGTATCAATTTTTTTGAACTGTAATGAATTATGTATTAATATAGCTACGCCATTATGACTATTACCAGAATCTAATCTAACAGTGTTATAATATTTTATATTAAAACGCATCTCAGGCTTAAGCCAAGTTTCACAAAATAAAGCTACATGAATATTGTTCTCAATTAAAAAATGAGAAAAAATATGTTGATTACTACGAATACTCTGAGCATTCCACTGTACAATATTTAACTGATCCATAATTAAGATTGTTTAATGTTATTATCACTCTGTATTGTTGCTAAAAGAACTTTTTTAATATTTTCATTTGTAATGGAACTTTCTTTGTTCCGATTTTGTGAAATTAAAGTAAGAAGGGTCTGAATTAAAATGTTTTGTATTTGATCTGTTTGTATTAGAAATTTAAGTTGTTCAGCAGGGTTTTTGTTAGTTAAAGGAGGGAATGACTTCTCATTTAACACGTCAGCATATGATCTTTTCTGAATTTTATTTTTATTTTCTTGTATCTTAGCTTTTTTGACAGGACATTCTGCAGAAATAGCAATATGATTTCCTTTACATTGGCAGCATGTAGCTTCTGTTGGGGCAATCGTACATTCTTTATAGCTGTGATCTTTTCCGCATATAGAACACCTGATGCTGTTTTTGCAAAATTTAGCAATATGTCCATACCTCAGACACTGCAGACACTGCTTTACCGGCGGGATGTACGGCCGTACCTCAAACCGCCAGCTGTTTAGATCCACGCTGTCGGGCAAGGAGACGCACGAAAAGGTGATGCTCACTGTCTTCATAGGTTCAAAGGAGACTTTATTTCCTGTAATAGTCCGACGCATAAATCTTTTGACCGATATTATATTTTTGGAGCTGGATATAGCTGAATAGATTTGCTCATTTGACAGATCAATCGGGACATGCTGTATGATTCCAGTAATTTCTGTAGCCGAGGCTGGAATGCTGGCTTTGAGTTTAAAATTATCCAAAAACTTTTTATTTATGAGCGCAGCATTGGCAAATGACGGACGTTCGAAAATAACGCCAACTTTGTGCCGATTCATTCTAATTAGTTGCTTAACCCCTTTGTTATACCTCTTGAAGTTAGTGGCTAACGACATCATATCGCGGTCACCGATCGGGACTTGATTCAGACTTTCGATGAAAACAATATATTCATAGTTTCCACCAGACTCTGGATAAGACCGGGTGTAATCAGATACTCTATATTCAAGGTACTTATCCGTATCCTTTTCATTTACAGCATCTGATGTGGCCGACTGCATGGAGCGCAACGACCCATTGTCGGCATCATCTTCGAGGGGATCCGTCCCACTTTTCTTCCTCTTCTTAACCTTCCCCATCACAACAAACTACCATTAAGTAGTTATGTAGTATTAGTATTAGTTATTATGCAAAAGGTAGCAATAAAATAAAATAGATTTGAAATTTTTTTCAAGAAACGCGCCTTTCCTTAACTTTCCCGCGCTTTTTTCCCTTCCAGCGCCCGCAACAGAGAGAGCAAGCAACTGTTTGACAGCACATCTACCAATCATCTACCACAAAAAGCACTCAACATGGCGACCGGTCACGCATAGACACGGATTTGACGTCACACAAGAGTGTTTTCAAAAGTCCTTGACAAACATTTAGATGTCTCTCTTTTCATACGCAGCTCTTGATTAGATAAAAAGATACAAATCGCTTTTTGACATGTCTGTATCGATATGATAGATATTTGTATAACTATTCTTCCTATAGTAGAATATGCCATCTCCATGTTTTTCTTATATTTATTTTTAAAAAAAGTAGTGTATGCAGTATATCAGTTATCTGGTTTCCATAGTACAAGCTCTGCTTAGTTTGGGATCAGATGACCGTGTGTGAAAAATGTCCCAGGATATTATTATATTATTATTATTTTTTTACATTTCTCGGGACCCTGGGGTCCCGGACCTTTGGAAGGCGTTCGAGGAGCTGAAGCCAACTCGCAGAGGCCCCTTAAATAATTTTAAATGATAAGGAGGCACCAACCGCCGATTATCCCTGTATTCACTATGCAAGTGCACCCAAGGACAACCCCCGGTTGGTGCAGGACTATTGTTGTGCGTGGAAACAAAAGATATTGGGCTATGGGTCTGGGTGGCTAATGTGGATTGGGTTACTTGAACTATGGAAGAACTATGTCCCCTGCCTGACCAATGTTATACAGGGTGGTGACGACATAACGACATTGAATAAAAATACGATCCCCACTAGTCAACCAAAACACTTTACCTTTTTTAAATTAGGTATTACATCAAAATTCAAAAATCTAATTTTTCAAACAAACTAAATGCGAAACTAATCAGAATTTAAAACAGCATTCTTTATAATATTGTCTACTAACCTCATCTGACCTTGTAGGCACTGCACGTGAGAGCGGCAACGTCGCACGCGTAAGTACAAATGTACAAAAAATATGGCGCGCGGCATCCCGCTCCGCTCACCGCTTGCCGCCCGCCAGCCCGCGCGACTTTTCTATCAGTAGGTTCACGTTTTAAAAACACTTAATTAAACATTAAATCAAAACTTACTTCAATCATGGTAAACTAAATTAAATTTTTAATTGCTGAATTTGTCCACCATTTACTCGTAACACACATGTGACAATGTCCTGCGATATTGTTTCTTACTTTCCTTAACAAGTCACTACTGATAGCCATTGCTTTTAATTTATTAAAAGCGTCAATAATTCTGTCTCGCAGTTTCTCTACGGTAATCACATCACAAGCATAAACCTCATTTTTGATAAATCCCCAAACTTAACTTACAATGAAATAACAGCAAGTAACTATCACACTATTGTTTACACATTAGGTAGGTACCGTAACCTACCAAACTCTACTACACTTAAAACTTATACACAATCGAATTATCTGTCAATAACACAACAGTAAAACGATTAAAGCTCTGCACTGTATGAAATTGCAACAAAACAATTTTCAATTTTACACAAAATCAATAATTATTGTTAATGCGCTAAAACCACACCTACGAATCGAAATTTAAAAAAAAAACACGCTCTCACAAGGGTAGCACGTCACGCAGTAGACATTGGATCAGAAGCAAATTCCAGGGAAACCCTAGATGTATTTCTTTCCTTTTCTTGCACAATAAATCTTTTGAATGCGGAAGTGATTACGAACTATAACAATAGTTCGTAATTCGTTTCATTCAATCAATTCAATTTCATTTCAATTCAATTCAGTTTAAACTTACTTTGTTTAGACAAAAACGTCGAACTGGAAACCGTGCCTTCTTCTGCTTTCGAAACGAATTGCACCTCGGCAATCTTTGTTTGCTTATGATAATAGGAATTTTATCGTCATGGTTATTAGGTGTAAATTAAATCAGCAATACTATACAATATTGTATTATTTCTGAGTAGCGAGCCGCACCATTGCATTTTGTTTTGTTTTAGCAAGTAGGTAAATGAAATTGTTTTGATGTGAATGACTTAAATGAAACTTGCGTGGTATTCACATCATGTGTTAAAATTGTCAAAGGAAAACAAATTCCGGCATTAGATTAGAGTTTTTGGCGTAGTTTGTTTTTTTGTACTATTTAGATTTTTTTATCTCAAGGTTGTGAATAGGGTGGCCAACCGTACTCTACTATACTTCATTTCGCAGGGCCTACTTTATATTATTATAACCTGCAAAAGAAATAGAGTACGCTAAAAATAATACTCTATTTATATTGGCCCTGACTTTCTATTGAATTGAATGAATCCCTGCCACTTCAGCATTAACTGAGAGAGCTGTGGAGGGAATCCTTTAGGGTCGTCTTCTGTTCACGCTATGTGAACGCGGCGCGCGGGGGGCCCGGCGCGGTATGAAGAGTGAAGGGGGATAGCTACAGCGCGCCGGCGGGGACGCGCGTGCGTCCCGCCAGAGCCATCATCGCCACGGGACCGTGTATACGTATCGAACGTAAAAGCGCGGCTAGCCCTCCAGTTGTACCTATACTTATATACTAAATTTGTAACCGAGAATTAAACGTTGAAGTATTGATTGTAAAACGTGGTTGTTATTGGTGGCTCTCTCTCTCTCATCTTCTATTTCTCAATCCAGGGTCGTCTTCTATTTCTCAAACTTTTCTGCATAAGTTACTTCTATTTCTGTATGAACATTCAAATGAAAACCGATCCGAGACGATATCTAATAAAATTCGAGCTCGCTTCACTCGCCCTCCATTCCCCGTTGTCCTAAAGTTCCTATTAGGGCCTCCAATACGTTAATAACGGCCCTGTTTTCGGTCATGACTGCAAAGTGGCGGGAATAGAGAAATGGCTTCAATGTAACTGATAATAAAACTCAGAATTAGAAGGTCTAGATTCGTACATTGGGCATGGTTCACATTTAAAAAAAAATGTTGATAAGAAAAATTATTCCGATGAATAGGGTCGCTGATGTCGCAAACAAAAATTTAAAATGTTTGTTTTAAAAATAACAATAAATAATGCTCTTTTCTATAAGTCTGTACTTTTTATTTTCCCTCTCTAGAATGCTAACTCTAACTTTATAATATTATAAACACGAAAGTGAGTTTGTTTGTTGTTACCCTTTCACGCTAAAACGGTTGAACGGATTTGGATGGCGCATGGGTAGACCATGGACTGGGTTAGAGGATATAGGATACTTTTTGTCCCGGTAGTACGTTCCCGTGAAATAAATTCCGATCTCCACGCGGGCGAAGCCATGGACAAAAGTTAGTCAGAAATACTTTATTCTCTTGTTACAAAAATTGGCAACCCAAATGTAAGTCCGGACTTCCGAATCTGGGTGTTTAAAAATGGCAAAGGCCGAGACACCTTTTGGCCTCTATTGAGTTCTTTTTTTAAGAAATCGCAAGTTATTTAGTAATTTAAATTAAGTACTTACCCATTACTGCAATTACTTAGTAATTGCTCTGGGTACCTACCGTTTACCTATACGTTGTTTATAGAGATTTGTTTTTTTTTTGTGGGTTATGCTTTCAGAGTAGCCCGCGAAATTCAAATTTTATTACTTACGTTTTTTGCAATTTGCAATAAAAATAAAAAGAAATCTGTGGTCCAGCCGATCTCAAGTGTTGCGACCAATGAACAGCACTTAATTTTTTAGGGTTCCGTACCTCAAAAAGAAAAAACGGAACCCTTATAGGATCACTTGTGTGTCTGTCTGTCCGTCTGTCACAGTCAATTTGCTCCAAATCTAATGGACCGATTAAGTTGGAATTTGGTACACGTATGAATTTCTGTGACCCAAACACGGATGTTTATCATAAATAAATGAATTTTAATTATGGGGTCAATTTTGGGAGCAAATAAGAAAATTAAAAAAAAGAGTTTTGCAAACTGTACCGTGTGACATATCAAATTAAAGGGCTTACTGTGAGGGCTCAAATATCGAATGAAGCTGTTCACATAATTATCATCGAACTTCACTTGGTAAGTTCGTTTGATTTTTATTTTTTTTATAATTTTAAAACGTGGCAATGCTGCTAGTCTTCCAGGCACGTATCCGGATGACAGCGATGCGGACGAGTACTTCGACGCTTAAAATTCCTAGTTTTTGTATTTATTTGTATATATAGTTAGTTAGTAATATAATTTTGTACATGGTGTAAATAGTTAAATTTGAAAGTCAATTGTTTTAAAGTTATTTAAGAAAATAGTCGAAAACTGACCATTCCCCCATTATCTCCGAAACTACTGAGACTAAAATTAAAAAAAAATACAGAAAATAGTTCTATACCTATAGATTACAGGAAAACTTATAAGAAGATTATGGTCTTAAAATAACATGGTAAATATTTCAATATTGTGCGTACAAACTTACATTTGCAGTTGGAATGTACGGGAGAACAGAGTTTTCAACTAGGTACAATGTTAACTTTGTTCTTGGAATTGGACTTTCAAGCATTCATAACTTTTTTTCATTATTGTAGTAGTTTTTTTTTATTATTTGTTGGTAGTCATAAACATTGGTGATTAAAATCATGCAAAAGTGACCGCTGCCGCCGTTAGCAGCTTTAGGTAGCAACAAACCTTTACTGAATTGGCCGGTGCGACGATATTACCAATAATAAAGTTTTTTTTAAACTAGCATTTTTTTAAATTCAAATTTAGTTCCGTTGGAAAGGTGACAAACTAGAGAACTAACTTAGATTTAAATTAATTATTGAAGCACAGTAGTTTTTTTTTTTTTAATTTCAGATTGAATTTGATCGTAAAGTTATTTTTTAAGTATTTTTATTTTTTATATCTTATTTTTTAACCCTATTTTAAAGGAAGTTCCAACGTATTTTAATCAGAAATGTGTATGACTACCAACAAATAATAAAAAAATACTATAATAATGTAAAAAAACTGAATTTATGAATGCTTGAATGTCAAATGGAAAAATGCCAATGAAATATAAAAATTGACATATCTCCTAAACTATAAATCTTTAGCTAAGGAAAGTAGGTCTAATAATTAGCAAATGGCCTCCTCTATATGCAAATTTACTATGGCGGGTCCAGATCCAGTCACCATATATAGATCATAAAAATTCATAAAATTATACTCATTAATTTTGTCACGAAATTGACATAAAATTAAGTTTTACAGCAGATGTTGAAGTATGTAAACGATATGCAGTCCAAACAACCGAAAATTAGTTTTTTTTTATGCCATTTCAAACAAAAAAAAAAAGAAACTATCAGGCGCTTCGGTGTTTTGGTCAGGCATGAGACGTCAGAGATTAGTCTGAGGTGCGGTAAAGCACAGCTTTATTTATATTAAGTAGCGTCAAGGTAGCCCGCGAAATTCAAACTTTCTTACGCTTTTTTGTAATTTACAAGTCGGTATTATATTGTAACAAGTATTTATTTACATAATTAGAATCATTAAAGTGATCAATACAACTCTTTTAGACCAGGTAATCCTATAAAATGACTATTTCATGAAATCTTAACATTTTAGGATTGTACTAACTTAAGGAGTTAGTTACTGATTCTATTGTAGGAGAGTTACTGATTCTATTGTATATAATTCTGTAAATATATATTTGCTACGGCCGCAAATCATACTTTATTTAACGTACAACTTAATACTGCCTTGCAAATTGCAAAAAACGTAAGAAAATTTGAATATCGCGGGCTACCCTGACGCTTCCTCCTTAAATATTTAGTTTAGATAATAAAAATTCATAAGATTGTTACTCAATTGTTTTGGCAACATCAAGTTTTACAGCCGCTGTTGAAGTATGTAAACGATTTATGCAGTCCAAACCGATCGAAAATTAGTTTATTTTTCTTTTGTAAACAAAAAAAAATCTGTTCGAGACGTCAGTGATTTGTCTAAGGTGTGTTAAAGTATAGCCTGAGAAATGAACTGTTTCATTCGAAATCGTATTCATTGTTCATTCACTCATTTCATCCGTGTCTATGCCATGATCTATCTATCCAAGTAAAAAAAAAGGATATTTTTTGTGAAAGCGTAGCGCATTTTGTGACTACTGTGTCTAATTATAATTTTGTTTTTGAAGATAATCACGATTTAATTACCAAAAGATGTGCATGAATTCTTCAGTGGGTGAATTGTTTGCATTATTTTTAATAGTTTCAATATGCAATCCGTAAAAATCATACTTAATTTCTCAAGCGATTAGGTAGCGATCTAGTCATCCATGGCCACCATTTTAGAATTTACTCGGTGGAGCTCTCAAGTAATTTATTTTTGTTGTATGAAAAAGATGCATTGGTTTTATTGATAATGTAACTATTCTGGTCATTGGTTCTTTACCTTTGTGTTTAAATAAGCCACGGATTGCATTTGCAACAAGAAATTGCATATTTTTGAATTTTATGAGAGTGACTCCATAGACTAGCTTAGTTTTCAGGAATATCTAAGTGAAGACTAAATTGGTGGCGTAATGGTGTCGACGAGGCAAATGAGCAGCAATGGAGGTAGCGATGGTGCTGGTCCCTCTCACGCGGAGCCCATGGCGGTGTCCCGCGTCACTCGTCACTCCAGCACCTTGATGCCGGGAGGTTCATCGCCGCACGCTAGTACCTCCAAATGCACTTTAGTGCCTGCGCCCAAGACTTACACTACAACCATACTTGATTTACCAGTTGAAGTTATTGAGAAGATTATTTGCTATACGGGCTTCAAAAGTGTCTCACAAATTAGAATGGTTAATATTTTTATATGCTTGATTACTCTTTAGCATTTAGGCAGAAACCAATTGCAGTAATGGGTTTTGTATTAGAATTAATGTTTTTTTTTTTTTATTGAAATTATTATAATCATTAAAATTTAATAATATACATGAACTTTTCTCAATCATCTAGAGCAGCAGTCATTGCCATATAAATAAGATAACTGATAAAAGTACATGTTGAATTGAACAGACTTGTGATACAGGCAAGATTATATTCAATATGAATTTTAAATTTCCACTTGAATTTCTATTAGGTTCAGAACATACTGTTGAGTATCTTAATATTTTATGGAATAATGTTTTCTTCCAATGCTTAGCTATTGTTTCACAAAAAATGATAAGTCTTAATTCAACCTTTAAATGTCAGGCAATGTATGTGGGCATTATTTTCCTGTTTTGTTTACTGACATTCATTAAAATATTACATTAAAAGCATTGGTATACCTCATCTAAAAAACACAGTTTTGCTGATGTAATTTTGAGAAGAAACTTGCATTCAAAGTTCCAAGTAAATCGGTATGTAATAGTTGCCAGTGTTTTCATAGAATTCAATTCTCTTTGTATTTGCAGGTTAACCGTCAGTTCAATTCTATATGTAGCAGTGTATTGAACTCTACATTTCAACGGTTACAAAACCAGATGTTGCATAGATTTCAATCAATCAAAGCTAAGATGCCTCGCCGAGAATCTGCCCGTAGGAGTCACCCTCTGGCATGCGAGTCGGACATCATTGAAACTTTGCATATGAGACTAAGTCTTCTACAAATGACTTTTGGTAAACATATTGAGAGGAAACATTGCTGTTTCTTCCCAGGAGAGGTAAGCGTCTGTTAATATTTAACAACTATTTACACTAGGTACTAAATTAAATGACATGATTGACTAGTAAAAGTGTTTGTACAAACCTACTTACAGAAATAAAAATCATTTATCATTAACTAACTATACAGATAAATACAAAAACAAAAGGACACTTAGATGTAGAAGTACTTATCTGCATCACTGTCATTAGTTAAGTATGTAACTTTAACTTTAATACAGGTTTCCCTACTTACTCGAAGTTATAAATCTATTTAGGCACTGTTTCATTGGGGATCTGGGTCGTAAAACCCACAGAGATCTATTAATTTATATTTATTTTAGAGAATTTGCCATCTCTTATTCCTCTTTGTCATGCTTGTATTTTAACCTTGGGTATGTCTTAATAGTAAGACAGAGCATTCTTAAGTCTCTTATTGTTATAACCTAACTAGCTTTTGCCCGCGGCTTCGCCAGAGTGGGGGGCGGAAATTATCCCACAGGAACATACTACCGGAATAAAAAGTATCCTATCTCCTAATCCAGGTCATGGTCTACCAATGTGCCACATTTCATCCAAATCCGTTCAGCCATTTTAGCGTGAAAGCTTAACAAACAAACTTACTTTCACATCTATAATATTAGTTAGGATGGTATAATATTCAATTAGCAGCGCCCCGCGGTTACGTCTGCGTATGTCCCAAACCGTAAGATTATCGGGATAAAAAATGTACTATGTGTTTATCCAGGTTATAAAATCTGTGTGCCAAATTTTACCAAAATCAGTTCAGTATTTTTTTATGAAAGAGTAACAAACATCCATCTCACAAACTTTCGCGTGACGTAAAATATGAGTACTGTGCACAAATCAAAAATTTACATCAGGTTGATATAAGCACAGCCGTAACTTTATAATATTTACTAGCTTCTGCCCGCGACTTCGTCCTCGGGAAATTTCATGTCCTCCCGACAGCCCCGTGCGGCCGTGGCATCGTATCGCTTAGCAGCCCGTGCTGTTACTTCGTTTTCGCTTAGCGTTCTTTCTGACTTTTTTCATTTTGTTCAGCTCCTAAGGGCCCGAGCGTGATGTGAAACAGCCTTCCTCAAAATTGAGCTGTCAAAATGTAAAAATATTTTTTCAAATCCGACTGGTAGTTCCAGAGATTAGCGCGCTCAAACATGCAAACAAACAAACTCTTCAGCTTTATTGACCGAGGGAGCGAAGCGTCTCTGCTTTAAGTCTGGCAAAATTTGCTTTCCTGTGTCAGTTGGCTGGTACTCCTCTACAGGTCGTATATTATAACCGATCTGGTTGAAACTTGGTACACAGATTTTACGACTTTATAGAATCTTACACTACTGCGACTTTACAGAGGCTTTAGTCTCTATAAAGTCGCAGTAGTGTAAGTTTTTAGGTCTAGTTCTAACAGCATCCTAAGTAGAAAAGTACGACGCACCTTGGTTGTCGGCGACTGTGACCCTACAGCTAACCTTACCTACAATTTACTTTTCTTTTTGTTTTTGTGTTTTTTTACTAACAATAGTTTTTTATGAACATTGTTACTAACAATAGGGCCTAGTTGCCATAAATAAACAAATATTTAATTTAATAGAATTTTTGTCATCGGGGATTTTTGATTGGAGGGGAGATTCCTCCAAAAAGGGGGGTACTGGATATCTCCGCCTTGTGAGATCCGATTTCGATGGTTCATTTTTATTTGAGAGGTAGTAACTTTCAGCTGGTCTCATAAAAAAATGGAGATCTGATGTAAAAAAAAAAAACTATCCCGTTTTAAATAACTTTAGTGGTATATTAGTTGTAGAACAAAGTTTGCAGTATTACTAGTTAATAGTTTATATTAGTAGGGCTTAACAATAAAAGTGTTGTTTTCTTAAGTTATCTACTGTTATTATACTTACAATTTAGAAGTTTAATTGATTAGATGAATGCACTTGTATGAATAATTGAATCAAGCATTTCAAATATTCACAAAAGTGAGTTCAACTAAACTATTTGTAATGCTTGAAACTTTAATAAATTCAGAAAACATAGAAGTGGAAGTGTGAATCATAGGTTAATCACGTGATTCATGTAATTGTGTTGGTAATTATTGTAATTATCTGTATCAGCTTGTGCAATGTGAATACTGATTAGTCTGAATTGCATGCATACTTATTTTTTAGTCTTGAATATTTCTAACAGTATGTTTTTGTCTAGGCACATATGCCTTTTAAAATTAAGGTAAAACAAAGGCTTGTTTACACTCGCTCATCGAAAGCGGAGAATGCCTATGCGAGTATCGTAGGCGAGACTCTACTCGAAAATCGCACTCATCATTGAGTAACAATAATTCGCCTAAGGTCATGAATCTCTATGACATGTCATAGAGATTTCTCAGGCGATTTTCTCGAACTGCTATGTGATTCGAAAAATCAAACTTCAAAGCCGAAGTGTTTATCGCCTTTCCATAGGCGAGTGGTGTTTACACGAGTCGAACTTAATATCCTTTCGATAATCGTTTAGTCGAGGTAAGTAACTCGTGTGAATGAGCCTTAAGTCGGCAATCGTGCTACCACGGCGGTGGCTTCGCGGTTTTTACGCAATGCTTTTTGCTCATGTTTTATAGGTACCTAAGTACAAAACTCAAGTGCACGCCGCGGTCGCTCTTGCAGGCCTATACCATTTATTTTGTTTCTTGTCAGCACATTTAGGATGTTAGAAAGTAAAACAAATTTATATTGCGATTGCTAAAGTAAATATTGTTAGAGGTTCGAAACATCAACGATTTAGATCGATTTTAAAATGTCTCTTCAGGGTCTTCATAATATGTTTAGCTTCGTAAAAGGTATGTAGTTGTATATATGTATCTTACCGTCGATATAGCAGAATCTTTGAGTGGGCAACCACTGTTTACTCTGGAGCCATTTCTTTCTAACTTTGATAGACTTTAAATAGTTTTGGATTTCGATAGACCCCAGCAAGGATCTTGAAAGCCTGGGGTGAAGTCACAGACAAATCAAACAATAGACTCGTATCACGGCGACATCGATAAATTGTATTTTTATCAATGCATCAAAATGCAATCTTATTTTTACTAAATTCACTATGGGAGTTAAAATAACGTTGTCTCTTGTGGTCTGGTCTAAAAATAGACTCCCAAATCTCACGGCGACATCGATAAATTGTATTTTTATCAATGCATCAAAATGCAATCTTATTTTTACTAAATTCACTATGGGAGTTAAATAACGTTGTCTCTTGTGGTCTGGTCTAAAAATAGACTCCCAAATCGGCTACTGCGTTTACGGGACAGTAGCACGTGTATCGTACTGCGTGGCATCATAGGAAAATGTGCCACACAGCCAAGATAACTAATCTAACTGCCAAACTTGCTGACTGACATAAAAAAACTGATGAGGTTCCATGAAGTTCCGTCAATTGATTCTGTGACCATGCAGCAATAATTTGGTTTTCCAAGTAACTGTTTACAGCTTTTCGAGGTAAGTTGAGGTTTGTTTTAAAGTTTTTACCGATAATGATGATTACGTAAGTTTGCATAAAAAAAAACAGTGATCAGCCGCGGGCTACGGTGTAACCAATTTTATAACGTAGTTGCTTGGAATCTAATTTACATATCAAACTGTACCAACATTATCAACCACGAGCATGAATATACACTGGCCTTCAAAACCAAGTACCACACTTTTAAAATTGCAATTTCCCCTAAACTATATCAGTTTTAAAATAAAATAAAAAATGTTTTATAGCAAATTTCATCAACTTTATTTGAAATTATAGTATTCATTACATTAGTGACGCAGATGGCGGGTACAGACGCAGACGGCGGTATGAGCTAGACTCCTTCAATAAGAAGTGGTCCTTAGTAGCTTTAGACAGAGAGAAGTGGAAAGAGAGTAGGGAGGCCTTTGCCCTGCAGTGGGGCATCACAGGCTTTTAATATTTTATTACATTAGTAACGTTTTTAATGGCAAAAAAACTCAAACAACATTATAAGTATGTTTTACGCCATATTTACATTTTAATAACTGGTATTGCCTCCTAGTATTACAGCTTCGAGCCGGTTTGGCATACTAAAGGCTTTGAAAGCGATGTTGGGGAATATTCTTCCATCAGCGCCTGTTTTAGGGCCCTGAAGGGTGATAGGAGATGGTCTGCAGTTTCATACCTGAAGCGAAGGTACGAAGAAACTGGAAACAATCTGAGGAGACCTTGTAATGGCAGACCCAGGTGCATTAGTACCTGAGAAGACCGCTATATTGTCTCCACTGTGTTGAGATATCGCCATCTCAATGCAATTGAAGTCCAGCCACAGCTTCTTCAAATAAAGTAGACAGATAATACAGAAGACAGTACAGTGAGAAGAAGACTTGCTGAAGCAATCCTGAAGCCCCAAAGGCCAGCAAGTGGCCCCAAACTCGAGAGAGGGCATCAATTGGCAAGATTGCGCTGCGCCCATGAACACATACAGTAGAGTGAAAAGAATGTGCAAGAATTTTTTCACTGATGAGTCTCGATGAGTGAGCGATACATTTGAGCATGCTTCACAGAAAGAGTCCAATACGGTGGAGGCTCTGTACACTTATGGGCTGGCATCTCTTCAGAAGGTCGCACAGAGCTAGTGGCCATAGAAAATGGCACACTGACTGGGGAAAGATATGCTCAAGAGATCCTTAATGAGTAGGTATGTATGCAGGGCCTTATTTATTAAATATGGGTGATGGATCGATATTGATGCAAAATAACGCCCGTCCACACACCGCTCGGATCGTACAAGAGTACATTCAGGAGGTTGGTAAAGTTCTGTTCTTGGTCGGGATGAGCTGGTCAGAAGCTGCAGACCACCTCCCATCGGGTGATTATATTCCCCAACATCGCCTCCGAAACCTCGTCTTCAATATGCCAAACCGGCTCGAAGCTCTAATCAGAGCCCGAGGAGGCAATACTAGTTATTAAAATATGAATAAGGCGTAAAACATGCTTTTAAATTAATGTTGTTTGAGATTTTTGCCAGTAAGTTAAAAATCCCTACTTTTTGGTTTTTATCTTTTTTTAAAAGTTAAAAACGTTACTAATGTACAGAGTGTGTCGTAAATAGTGGTCCAGAGTAAAGGAGTCGTTACGCTGTATTCTTATGTATCACATACCGACATTTTAACCATTTTCAGTTAAGTCTCCGAAAAAAAAAGTAGTTTTTTTTTTCTGTACCTTGCTTCACGAATTTGGCTTTAATTTAAAAAAAATATCAATAGTTTATAATTGTTTTTATTATTATTATTACTCTTGAATATGTGTACTACTCGTATCATATCCAAACCCTTTTTATTATATTTTAAAGTCAAAGGTACTTAAAGAAATAAAATTTGTTTCCAATTTCAATACTCATCTCCAGCAAATCATATGACTTTAGGGGCATATTGTGTAAAAAAAATGTATTGCACTGTTAGTGCCCATTAGTAAAACAAAATGGTAAAGTGGTAAGACTTCAGAAAAAAAAGTTATTAGCATTCAAAACGAAAGACAGCTTTTGGTCAGAATTTGTTTTTTTCTTAAGTTTCTAGTATTGCAAACTGTTACAAGCAAGATTAACCAATAAGTTTTTTATTTTAAGTTCTTTGATTGGCTTTTTAAAATAAAACATTTTTTTCAAATTAACCATTTATTAAAATAATCAATACTCAATCGTTAATTGCAGTCATTGTACAAAAGTTGGTGACAATACAGGTACAGCATTGAACCCAAATAGGGCTCAGCAATTTTAATACTAAAACAATCCTATGTCAAATCCTATTTGTTAATCCAGGTTATAGGTAAGCTATATGTGTGCCAAATCTCATGAATATCCGTTCAGTAGTTTTTGCGTGAAACAGTAACAAACATCCATCCATCCTCACAAACTTTCGCATTTATACGTAGTCGGGCAATAAGCCGAGGAAAATATTATAGGCATTCGAAATTTGAATATTTAAAGAAAATAAAAACAAAGGGTTTCTGGAATTTTATTCATTTTCTAAAATGGAGTGGACGCGCAAAGAAGACAATCGCAGTAATTGCATTCCGTCGTTGCGGTCACGCGCCATTTGAAATTTTCAAACTGCAGAAAAATGTGAAAATTCCACTGAGATTTATTTATCGTACTATCAAACGATTCAGGGAAGATTCAAGATTAGAAGATAAGTAAAGGAGCGGTCGACCTCGTACTGTGCGGACTACAGCGGTCATCAAAGCAGAGAGTGAAGAAAACCAGACTCGAAAGAAGCCGGGTTTTGTTAAGGCGGTACGCGGAAAAAAAATACCGCGAAATACTTTTTTCAGACGAAAAAAAATTTAATGTTGAGGAGAGTTTTAAGTTAACAAATAAAATGATAAAGTGTATGCACACTCTAGTGAAGAAGCGAGCAGACGTGTGCCACGTGTTCAATGTGGTCATCACCCTTTGGCATTCATGATTTGGCTTAGGGTGTCCTATTTGGGTCCAACGAAGCGTTTTTTATGTAATAAATGAGTGAAAACCAGTGCCCTTGTATATCAAAACAGTCCTAACAAACATTGTGGAACCTCTTTCACAAATAATGTTCGAAAACTAGCACTGGGTATTCCAGCAGGATTCTGCGCCGGCTCATAAGGTGAAAAGTACCCAAAACTGGCTCACGACCCGTGGAATCGACTGTATCAGGCATGAGGATTGGCCCTCGTCCAGTCCAGACTTTGAATCCCTTTGATTACAAAATATGGCAGCACTTACGAGAAGGTCTGCGCTAAACCCATCGCAACTTGGAGTCACATAAAGCATCCCTGATTAAAGCAGTCGCCGATATTGACATGAACGTCGTGCGTTTTTTTTCCGGTTTTACTAGTCTATTGGATTCGTCAAGCATTTAAAAAATATCCGTTCTTGTAATACAATTTTTAGCTTCTTTTGACGACATGGTGCTGCACCAACAGCGATAACGAAAGAAAAGATAAACCACCGTCAAACCGCAGAAACCGTGCACAAAAATAGTGTAGGTAACAAGATAGTAATAGTGGATATCTATTTCTGAATTCCCGTAGTAGCATTTGTGTGCTAGAACCATACAATTAGCTACCTAGCTTCTTAAAAACATACGAACTGCCTTTATTATTTTCCATGTTGTCAGGAACCACTACTTATATGCTTCGAATCTCTTGATTTGGTTCGTGACATTACCTACAACATGGTTAAAAATGAGACGTTAACAAATGGGTTATTAACTTTAGGCAAGGTGTGTAGGTATAATAACTCTGTAGATATATATATTCGTGGATTTGTGGTGTTTTAAATGTTTATTTTAACCTTACTAACAAAAATTGTCTACTAACATATTATAATTAGACAACTACCACGAAGTGCAAAGTTCGACGGCTTACCTACTGCATTGCCGTCACCACATGACGCTAGCAGAATAGACAACATCGGCTCAGTTGCCAAAAGGTGAAAAAAAAAAAGAACTAGGCATATGAGCTTCGCTTTAAGGCCGGCCACATACAGTCGGAATTCTGTTTCAAAGGCTGCAAATCAATTCAAAATCACTAGATTTGGATTTTTATTCAAAATTACTAGTTCTTACCGGTTACTTTGCTGGCTAGAATGAGCTAATTATAGGCCATGTAACAAAAACCCTGTTGTTCCTTCTACCTACGTTTTAAGAATCGGTGTACTTGCGTAATTAAAGCAAGTCATTTATAAAAAAACTTCAAGAAAAATAGTTGAAATACGAGGGCGGCACTGAAAATTTGGGGAATCAAGGAAGTGACACAACATTACTATTTAAAAATGTATTTATTGCTTTTCGAAGTATTCTCCGCGAAATTTGACACATTTTTCCATACGATGCAACCAATCATTGAAGCAACCATTCCATTCGGAAGTTGGGGTCTTCAAAATGGCCGTTTTGTAGGCGTCCACAGCTTCTTCAGGTGACGAAAATCTCTGACCACGCAATTTATTCTTTATTTTAGGGAAAGTATAGAAATCATTAGGGCTTAGGTCGGGGCTGTACGGCGGATGGTCTAATAATTCTATGTTTTCTTGCTCTAAAAACTCTTTTGTTCTGTGCGCGGTGTGAGAACTCGCATTGTCGTGATGGAGGATGATGCGGCGGTTGCAGTTCTCTTTACGGAGTTCAGAAACGACCTGTGGCAAACAAATGCTAGCATACCATTCTGCATTAACCGTTCTTTGTCCCTCAAGAGGAATAGTCGCAACATGGCCGGTTTTGGAGACAAACGTGGCTACCATTTTTTTTGCAACACTCCGTGAACGAACAATTTTTGTTGGCTTTAACTCATTTTCGAACACCCAAACTCGTGACTGGTTTTTTGTTTCGGGTTCGTACGCGTATATCCAGGATTCGTCACCTGATACGATGTTGTATACAGCATTTGAGGATCCTGTGTGGAATCTTTCGAGAGTTCTGACGCACCAAGTAACGCGAGCCGCTTTTTGCTCTTCACAGAGCGAATGCGGTATCCATCGGGAAAACAACTTTTTTACACCTAATTGTTCATGCAAGATTGTTTGTATTTGACTCATGCCAATGTCTAAAGTTGCCTGAATTTCGCGGTATGTCACATGTCGATCTTCCTCAATCAGCTTACGCACAGCATCAACGTTTTCTTGGGTGACTGCAGTTTTTGGACGACCTTGACGGGGATCATCACTGAGCTTGACACGTCCACGTTGAAATTCAGCAAACCAGCGGTAAATTGTGGTTTTGGATGGGGCTTCATCACCAAATGCAGAAATCATCCGGTCAACACACTGTTTTTGTGTTAAACCACTTCGAAAGTCATAATAAATCGTCGCTCTTGATGTTTCTCGAGTCAATTCCATTTTCTCAACGACTGAACAAGTTTGGCAAAACCTTGTGACAAGACCGAGAATCTAATAAATGGTATTCGATTTTTAAAACCAAGGAGTTTTCAATTAAAAAGATTTTAATATGACAGGAACAATGGAAATATTCCATTCCCGATACTTTTAGTGCAGCCCTCTCGTAAACATTTAATTATTAATATGTGTAATGTTTAACTGATTTCTTACTTCTGCAATTTTGCATGAAGCGATGACGCGAAACCAGAAAGAGATAGAACGTTCCCGCCACCCCTTCGATCGATACCGCTGCGCCGGTGTGTATTTTTCTACACAAGTTCGTGTCCTTGTCATCTGTTGTTTATCACCTTAACGAATGGATCTTTGAAAATGTTGGCTTTCACGATATTTTTTGACCTCTCGACTAGCCAATGCTTATTTGTTTAAATTATAATTTCATCATTGTGGTGCTTGTAGGTAAATGTATACGTTCCTAAAAGGAACAACTGCGTTTTCGTTACATATTGTAGATTAGCTGTTGCCAGCGTCTTTACAGGAACCTGTCAACCCGTCAATTAATTTGAGCGGATTTTTTTTTACATTTTCTTTTGATACCTAAGCAAGAGAATGTTGAGAGCGCTCTACACCCTCTAAAAATAAAATGCATTGACTTTGGATCACGGTTTTCGTCCTATATCGTAAACTCCAGTACCTACGATGGAAAATAATGAATTGCTAAAATAAACAGTTCCGTTTTGCTGCGATTTTATTCTGATCCAAGACCAAGGTATTGCAATGTCTTCGCAAATTACTAATGAAGCTCGTGCAGGGACGCAAATATGCTACAAGATATCAATGCGGGTTATATGCGTCGCAATTTCGATCATTACATCTTTTCGCGTCGAAATTTTGTGTATCACACGTCACGGAAATAACCTACAAACCAACCACATAAACCCATGAAGCGAGTTCAGTGCTCATGTAAGACATCCCGCGCCGACTACGGACTAATACCTTACGCGACGTAAGGACACGAGACAAAACAAGAGTAATAATTAAATACAAGCGTAAATCTTTACGCTTGTATTTAATTATTACTCTTGTTTTGTGTTGCCCTAGGTTTTTCAGCTGAAGGTAACTCCAAGGCAAGCAGACGTTCTGAGGCTACTTCAAGATTGGGAGGACACGATTGAGTCATTATGAATATAATCCATATTTGCGGAATTAGGAACTAATTTGTGTTTATTAAAATAGACTACTTAGGTACAATGTTTAGGTGATGAAGGACATAATATTTCTTAGCTTGGGAGCCAGAGTTCATCGAAAACACTCCTTCCCTAGTTGTAACGTTGTATAGTGTTTAGATAAGTGTTTCTTGTACAATTGAAGTTAATAAAAATAATTATTATTATAATGATTAAATATGCATGGTCATTATAAAAAATAAAACCACAAACATTTAATTAGGTCTATCAGATCTACAAATACTTTTGTAAACAATACTATAAACCCGTTTCATTGTCTTTATTATAGATATTAGATGAAGTATACAGTATTCTGTCATACTTGAAAACCACTACAAAACTGGCAAGACCATACAAGGTGACTGATGAACTCTTTGATTTGACCACAATGGCTATGGAATACTTTAAAGAACATATTGAACCAGCTTTGCCAGAGATTACTTACTTTGGTACAGATTTCTTTGATATTACTACAGCTTTTTCACGTGAGTATTATCATCACACTTATATATAGTGTATCCAAGCACAAGAACCAAACTGTAATTTACTTGTGTTGAAAAGATTCTTCTTATTACTTGGAAAATCGATTTATCATTAATACATGTTAAATTAATTTCAGCTGGCGAAAGTAGTAAATCGTACATATGTTTGGATTCGCCGCCGCCGAGCGGCTTTGAGTCGTCTTCTTCGCAGCAGGCTGGGGCGAACGTGTCGGAGCGTCGGATGTCTTCTGTCAACAATATGTACATGGAGGAGAGTCTCCCGCCGTCCCCGCCACCGCCGCAGAGCAATATGGTGTTGAGGAAACGGATACATCGCATTAAGCAAGGGATGAAAAAGTAAGGGGCAATTTGGACATGCTAAGTGTAGTTTTTGACTTATTGAAAAGCGGCAGCAGCCATTAATTGAGCCTAATGCAGCTGGACACTATCACTCTTGTAATTTGGGTTATCACACCTGCTTCAAGTCAAGTGGCCAAGCTGCATCAGATCGAGGCTCATGCTATTGGCTATTCAGCTCATGGAGCATACTGGAACAACAGCCATCAGAAATCAGACGAATCCAGAGGATGTATGTATTGATGAGTGTTATGGTTACAATTGTGTAAATACATATTTGATATTGTCGCGAATCATATTTTGATCAAGAGACAAACCTGTCACTGACCTGCAAATACCAGCCTTTTACTGTCCCACTGCAGGGCAAAGGCCTCTCATACAGAAGAGAAGTGAAGAGAAGAAGAGGTTGGCGATTTCAGACTTACAGATGAATTTAATTCTTTCATCTTCAGGTACAACGATCAGCTGTCGGCTTTGCGCAGTGATCTTCGCAGTTGCAAGCGCAAAACTGCTCTTCAACAGAAACAAATTGCCGAGCAACAGAAACAGATTGCTGAGCAACAAAAGCAGACCTTGGAATACGCCAACCGTCTGGACGATTATGATAAGAAGAATGAAGAAACAAGCCGCAAGTTTCAAACTTTGTTGCAGGTAAAAATGTAGTATTGGTATGTAGTGTATTTATTTATGCATTATATTTTATGGACTTTTTGTGATAGCTAAAGGAGGTTCGCCAACTGCCGATATCGTAATATTAATTTGTTAATGAACCGTCACATACGTTACGATCGGTACCGTTAGTTATCGCTATAGATCCATGAGTTTCATGTGTGCGCTCCCTTACATTGTTATACAATAAAACCGGTCAAGTGCGTGTCGGACTACGCACAATGAAGGGTTCCGTAGTTGGGATGTATCCCAAGAACAAACTTAACATTGTAGTTGAAAAAAATGCTCTCCCATACAATCCAACTGCAAATGTAAGTTTGTACTCACAATATTGAGAGATTTACCATGTTAAGATCATAGACTTCTTATAAGTTTTCCTGTAATCTATAGGTATGGAACTATTTTCTGTATTTTTTTTCAACATTTTAGGCTCAGTACTTTCGGAGATATGGGGGGAATGGTCAATTTTCGTCTACTTTCTTAAATATCTTTAAAATGATTTATTTTAAAATTATAAAAAAAATATACCCTAACAGTAAGCCCTTTTATTTGATATGTCACACTGCACTGTACAGTTTGCAAAACTTTTTTTTTTCTTATTTGACCCCCAAAATTGACCCCCATATTCAAAATTCATTTATTTACGTTACGCGTCCGTGTTTGGGTCACAGAAATACATAATTATGTCCACCAAATTCCAACGTATTCGGTCCGATTCGGAGCAAACTGGCTGTGACAGACGGACAGACAGACAGACACACGAGTAATCCTATAAGGCTTCCTTTTTTTTCCTTTTAAGGTACGGAACTCTAAAAAGTACTTACTAAGTGCTTTGAGCGATTTTTGGTAGGGGAAAATCTTATGAGTTCGCGTCACGTTAATGTGACGTGTTGCGCTGTCAGGTTTTCACTTCTGTCGGCAGTCCCCATGACTGAATAAAGTTTTTCTATATTTCTTTCTTTTGTATCTGCTTTCTCATATTAGTATGTAACAAATAATTGATATTTTTCTTTTTGCAGGAGTTAAACAAGTGTAAAACTGAGCTACAATACTGGCGGTCCCGCTCCCCGGCCGTCCCGCCGCTGTGCGCCGAGTGCGGCGCCTCGCTGCGGCTGTCGCCGGCCCCCTCACTAGCACAGGTAAATAAAACCGTCGACGTTCAACGTTCAAAAAGGCTGTATAGTAGTAGTCACAAAACTTAATAAAAACTGTCTGGCACCGGTGCCTGACATGGTACACATTGTAGTCCCTGCGCCGTGTCAAGTATATTGTCAGGCATGTAGTAACAAATGGTATGACATGCATGAAGTGGAAAGATGTTTATTTACTCTCCACAAATATTCAGTCGGATATTCAAGGACACTAAAAAGAGACAAGGAGATAATAAAACCTAAAATTGTGACCGATTACCATAATGCAAAAGCAGCTATAGACCTGTCGGATCAAATGATCGCCTACTCAACACCGCTACGAAAGTCAGTAAATGTACAAAGAAACTACTAAGTCTAAGAGGGCGATAGTAAACTACATAAAAATTTTGTGCAAATACCTAACAGAATCAGGCAAAGAAAACTGAACCAGAGCTGTGATTTACAAGAAACAGAAGGAAGAAGCATACATTAGCAAGAAGGGACTGTGAGGACATCTCGGAAATACTGCTCTAGATATAAAAAAACAAATAAGTATTAACAACATACAAAATAAATGTACAGACAGTTGACAGAAATTTGCAAGAAAAAAGACAAAGCAAGTTGTAACTTACTGCCCTTAACACGTTCTGTGCGGCAAACGCGCATGCGCGATTTTCGAACGTTCACCATGTGCTGGCGGCGCTTATGCGCGTCCATAGAATTTATATAACTTCCTTCGAATGCGGCGCGCCGCACCTGTGGGTTTTTTGTGCATCTCTATTGTTCTTGGCGTAATTGTTTTATGACTCATAAAACTCGAAAATTTTCAAACACACATAAGCGTCTCGCCGCACTTGGGACAAGTTTGTAACGCCGCACATATGCGCCCACCCGCACTGGGTAGAGTTTCTTCAACCGCGCATGCGCGCTCATAGCACCACACGAAGTATTTTTTGGGCGCGCATGAGCGTTTGCCGCACAGGGTTTAGTGTATCATAAAGCAGCACTTGGAGCAAATTCGCCAAATAATTCAGCAGTTAATGTGTTAATGCCCAAATTAACCTCATTTTTGTCTACAATGTGTGAACTTAAATAATTTTTTTGGATTGTTTGTTAAACACAATGATTCGCCTAAAATATGTGATTACCTCAGTAAATATAATAACTTTAATATTTCATTATGTATTTAATTTTCATAAAATAATTAAAAAAAAATTAAATCGACTTCAAAAAGAAATTAACTGAAAATTATGAAATAACTTTAATTTCGGAAGTTGGTGTCTTGGGATCTGTATTTTAGATATTTGCCACCAACTTCCGAAATTAAAGTTAATTCATAATTCTAAGTTAATTTCTTTTTGAAGTTGATTTAATTTTTTTTTTATTATTTTTTATTTCGTAATTTTTAGTTTTCAGTAAACACTGGAATATTTGTTTGTATAAGTAGTTTTTGACCAAGGTTTTGAGATGTATTCCCTTTGACACCACACCGTCCACACCCATAGCTCGTATCAATAAGCCAGGCTGTCACACTTACATGTATTAGTCCATTATCTTGAAAACTACTGAACCGATTTTGATGAAACTTTCAATGTGCCCTAAATTAAAGTAAACGTAAGCCAACAAAAAAGAATGGTCACAATCCAATTAATAGTTTCAACACCACACCCATAGCTCGTATCAATAAGCCAAGCTGTCACACTTACATGTATTAGTCCATTATCTTGAAAACTACTGAACCGATTTTGATGAAACTTTCAATGTGCCCTAAATTAAAGTAAATGTAAGCCAACAAAAAAGAATGGTCACAATCCAATTAATAGTTTCAGAGAAATGTGTGGACAAATATACAAACATACATCTATGAAATTTTGTATATTTGTTTGGAAGCCCTAATAGATTATCATATGTGAATATTTTGTAGTTCCAATAATATTAGATACATACGTGTCAAATTGATAAGTCGTTAAAAATACGTGATAACTCTTGTTCTAGATAAAAAAAGTAAGAGGCCATGTTGAATATGTCTTGCTTGGGGTCATTTTAGTCATTCCTAATAGAAAAGAACACTGTAAACGTGCCAGACGGCACACTTGCGGTCTTTTGAATTTGATGATTCAGTGTCAGTCACCGGTGGCTGACATGGCAGTTAACGTGTTAAAGGCAGCTCTTATTAATCACTCCGGTCCAGAGAAACGATTTATCTTTTCGCAGCTATGTTGTAGCTGAGATTTTTTTCCTAGATATGGGGCCATGCATGTGCAAATAAATTGGTTTGCGAATTTTCAACGTTTTGTACCATTTCAGTGGGCGGCCGGCACAAGCTCAGAGCCGACGGAGTGTGAAGTGACAGCAGCCGACGCGGAGGTCGTCGCCGCTACCAGCGCCGCCATACCAGAGACCACCATGGAGTTATCGCGCGCTGATGTCAAACCAGAAACTAAGACTAAACCGGAATCTAAATCCGAGTCCAAGTCCAAACCTGAATCGAAAGTGGAGACGACAACGAAATCTAAACCTGAGCTTATTAAAGCCGAAACCAGTAGTAAGTGTAAGCCGGAGCCGAAAGCGGAGAGCAGTGCGATGGAGTGCACGGCGTCCACACCGCCCACGCGCCGCCGCGCCTCGGCCGACGCGAGCGGCGCCACGCCCGAGCGCAAGAAGCGCCGCCTCACACGCCCGCGCAAGCTGTGAGCGCCCGCCCGCTGGTCCACTGATCTCACCTGTACCGCTCCGCGCGAATAGAGCTAGATGACACATTCTCGAATCTTTGGTGAGTTGGATCAATTTTGTTACATCTGCGGCCCGATGTTATGACAAAAAGAGGACCCTGAACTTATCGCGCGATTACTTGCGCAATATTTATGTTATTATTTATTTTTCGCCCCATATCCACTTAAAATAAAATTGACAGTGGATTGATGCACGTTTTACTACAATATGCTGTTACATGTGTTTAACTTGTTGACCTGTGATGTATTGCGCATGGTAAATCCAATCAAGCTTTCTTTTTATTCATTGAAATTCATAGAATGTAATATTATATTCTGGTTTTACGGATAATTTTCTTAGGAAACATCTTTGTGCACAACTAGTATCTAGAGTTGGGCATCTAATGCTAGGTGCCGTCTTTCGGGGTCCGTAAAATCGCTAAAATGAACTGAATAGGTATACCTATTCTTTTATGATTATTTGCTTTGCATGGTTTATACATGAATATATGTAGTTTAATGGAGGCAATCATATTGGTGTACAATCCAATAAACAATTGGGTGGGTTGGAAAGTTGTGTGTTGATAGTGTTAGCATTGAATGTTATATTTGGAGCGGGGTCTCCTAGTAACCCCGTTTTGACGCGGGGGGTCATCTAGACCAGTACCCTAATTGCGTAACACATTATCAGTGGGACTCTGTTTTATGTTGACAGTTCAACAACATTCATTGCGTTATTTACGGTGTTGAGGAGACAAAATTTTCTAACATATTAAGCAGTAGATAAGCCAATTGCTTCAAAATGATTCAGATTCCGATCGATAATGTGCGTACAATTGCGCAATTGCAATTGCGTACAATTAGGGTGCAGGACGTTGTTAAGTAATAATAAAACTTTATGTACGTACGACGATCCGCAGCCAGTAAACATTAATCAGGAGTCCATTATAAAATCACATTCACTCATAGTAGGTATAAAAATATATTTAATAGATTTATTGAAATTTTGTAGTATTTAATATTGGTTTCTGTCTCGGAATATGATAATACTTGCTACCTATGCACATTATTTTTAGTTACTGACCAAACGGAGTATTGCTTCGATTTTGTACTTTGTGAAAGAACTTTATTCTCTAAGGTGAATTTATTGCATGCGTAGAGTTAATATTATTGTTTTAATAAATTACAAGATTATGTTGTAGAAAGTTTTTTCTGGAACTTAGTTGTAATAGTTTGATTGATTTGCAATTTACTGCATAGTTGACATCGATTTTGGGCCAACCGTGAACAAACAAAAAAAAAAAATTAGCTATAGCTCCAAGCTAAAATATAATTAAATTATTTTAATAATTACTTAAGTTTACTTAATACGCCTATCAATTTAAAATGTAAATGGACACGTAAGGTAATTCAAGCAACTTATTCGCGCGTCGTCTATTAGTGACACGCAATTTTCCTGAAGTCACAACAGTGGGTTCACTGTAAAATTAGAATGTCTACCTAATTATCAAACTTAACCTTATTTGCTAAACTTCATTAAAAGGCAGAACAATATTTAATTACAGTTAATAAGGCAATTCTTCTACTATATGACGTCAGTCATTGCAAAAGTAACTGATGCCCCACTTGATCAATAAAAAAGAAAGATTAAGGAAAAGAATAAATCTATGTTCAATAATATATACCACAATATAGGCCACGTTCACACCAAACGTATTGTCAAGCGCCAACTGTATGCGAGCGTAAGGGTCAGTTCAGACCAAGCGAAAAAATCCTAGCGGAATTTACTGGCTCTATTGAAAATAAGTAATACCATAGCCTAAAGTATAAAATTGTGTCGATATTCATACAGTTTTATAATTTAGGTATGGAGGTTATGGTAATAAGGTCCTATTTTCAATGGAGCCAGTAAATTCCGCGAGGTTTTTTCCGCTTGGTCTGAACTGACTCTTACGCAGTTTACTGCTTTTCCACACGTACTCAACTTTTGTTCGCACTGAAGCAACAATGCGGCGGGTATGGTAATACGTTTGGTGTAAACGCGGCCTAAAATAACACATTCTGATTAATACAACTAACAAGCAGTTGCATTTTTTTTTTTTTTCGTTTGTTTACGGTGTGTCATGGGTTCAGATGCATGCAGATATTGTTCAGGGCAGTATTCATATACCAAATGGCTAAATAGATTTCTTTATGATGGGATGATGTGTTATAAATTATAAAACATAAATGACTTAAGTACTGGTCAATACTACAATAATTTGTGTCTTTGAGGTGAAGCAAGGAAAATGTTTGTAAATTCATTACTTTAACTAAAGTATTTAATTTTATGTCTTGGTATCGAAAAAAGCATTTTGCTTACGCAACTTGGACAATGTTTAAGACATCTCCAGTTTAACAAGAAAACAATTTTGGGCCGGTTTTTTGATCCATAAACTCAACCAATGGTTAAAAATAGTAACTAATGGTTGAATTTTGGATAAATGTGAAAGGCTAAATATGAATGTATTCATGTTTATCCTTTCAAATTTAGCCAAAATTCAACCATTAGTTACTATTTTTATCCATCAAAAAACCAGCCCTTAGTTCACCTCAAATATGCAAGAAACTTATTCTGTTAAACTTATGTTTGAGTAAAACAGTGTAACTACTAAATGACGTTCACAGCACCTGCGTTAGTCGTCGGAAACGCTAAAGCGGTTGCTGTGGTGGTTGTTCAGAGTGGTACAAATAGTTTTAGTTTATTATAGGTTTTACAGCCCTGATAATTTTAGTTTAGTAAAATAGGTTTTAACAATGGATGTGAATAGAGATGAAGGTTGAATGTTGTGTTTATTTGTAAATATTCTAAAAGTAAAATCACATGTGTAATGTACAAATGAATATATTTATGATTGTATAAATATACAACAGTGTAAATTAAATATTTTTGTGACATGGTGTACAGTTAGGTGACAGTAGATGCGGCATAAAGCTATTTTCCATAGATTGTGTTTAGAGATGTGCTCATGGGGCTTCACACAATTCTTGCATCATGTCACTTAACAATTTACGAACATATCAGCCAAATTCATTGAGTCATCATTGTGCAGGTTACCCAAACAATAAGCACTTAGTTCACTATTGTATTCTGTATCAAATACGCACAAGTACTACACATATTGACAGAATCATTTATTTAATTTGCTGTTTGTGAGTCATTCACCTTTAATTGCGTTTGTGGTTTCCAAGCTACGTTATTATGTAGTATTCTTAGTGCATATAGTATATGAATATTTCCGATGTTTTTTACATATAGAAATCACGAGTACAAACTATTATTCGTTATAATGCCACCAAGACTTCTATGTTTCAAGTGCAGTTGTAATATTGTTGGTTTAAAACATCCTTTTTACTTAGTTATTATAACAATTTAATATGATACTCAAACAATAGAAAATAATAACGAATAAGAAATAACAAACTACTAAACCTATAGGTATATTTGTAATCTCGAGCATATTATTCAGGTGAAACAAGTCAATCTCACTTATTTGAACAATATGAAATCTTAGTTACCACTTGTCTGCCACAGTAGCGAACATGCATTAGAAAAACATCAGGGTCGGAGTTAGGGTCATGAGTATAGATCGGATATTCGGATGCATATTTACCTAAAGCTGAGGTGTTGGCTGTTATAGAATGCACTTTTGTATTGAAAAAAATCCTGGGATTCCGGAATCGACAAATTTAGAGTTATGATTATAGTGTATATTTACTTACGTTCAGGTGTTGGTTAATATGGAATGCACTTTTGTATCGATCGTAAAAATACGTTTTGACTACAGAATCGAATGCTAGCTAATGTTGTAAAGTAGGTTGCCAAGTTGGCATAACAAACGTCAAAGTAATGTTATAAATGAATTTAAAGTACTTAAACAAGCATAGGAATAGGGATATAGGAATACCTATATGATCCGGGAGTCCCGATATTTTTAATTAAATAATACCACATATTTAAGAAGTCGTTTCCATACCATATAACCGATTACTTGTGCATTCCCGGATATTCTGAAATCCCAGGAATTATATTAAGAAAAAAAAAAAAAAAAAGAAGTCGCTTCCATAGTTTCGTAGCCAAAAATTAACTTTATCCGATCTCTGGTCATGAGTGCATCTGGCAAGATTGGATTTTGCTCTTGATGAGATGAAAACTTTGAAAGTGAAATTTAAGTTCTGTATTCATATAAGCTTTAAAATAGTTTTTACTATTATGCAGGAAGGGAAACCATACAATACGAGTTCAAAAAAACCTCAAGAATTATGAGAACACATAATGCAAAACCCCTAGCGTAGCGAATTCGAAAACGTCTGTACCATCTTGGGTCTAGTCCCTCGCGAATGGCTTAGATTGCCTTTTGATCATTCAAACAGGAATAGTAGTTATTTTGTTGCCTTACGCAGAAAAACTCGAGAATTGTGAGTGAATAACGCAAGAGCGAGCGAAGCCATCTCGAAAATTATATTATTGTACCATCTAGGATAGCTTCGGTTTTCTTTTGGCCATTCATACAGAAATGGGGGCAGGCTGTGGTTCTGTAAAATGCACCCCCTCCCCTCCTCCCCCCCCCCCCTCTCAAAGGTTGCGCCCCTGGCAGCTGCCCGAGTGGCCAGCCCCTAGCTACGACCCTCAAAACCATCTAAATGAAACTGCTAGGCAGCTACCTTATTGGTGTGGTCACTTAAAATACACTTAAGGTGGGATAGGTGGGATTAAAACGCTAATGCGTGTTCACAGTATGACAATGCTACTCTCGTTTGACACCTTTGCCATTTTATATTTGTGTATATAGTTACAATTGTACATACTATGTATGCCGTGTGTAGGACTGTAGGTTGTTTCACATTCTTAGAGTTATAAGGCAAGTTATAAAATAAAAAGAAGTACACAGATTATTTTTAATTTTTAATCATTCTTATTTGAGTGAAACGTAATCTGAGATATGTCGGTAAAGACGCAGGAGCGAGCGCCTCAGCCTGAGCCTTGCCGACTCGACGCGGGACATCTCTGTCGGCCGTGCAATTGTGTACAATTTATATGTAATGTTCATTCGATGGCTATGATGTTATAACGACCTAAACATTCTCGGAAACTCGGTACATATTTATTGGACTATTATCTTTTATAATTTATTTAAATGTTAATTTCCTATTAAAGGTGAATGTTACAAATGAGTTTATTATAATTAAGACAATTATTAGAGTAGATTCTGTACATAACATACTAGGTTAAGTAGTCCACTTGAAATGATTTTCAAAGTGCATGCAATGGCGACAGGCGACCTTTATTCATTTTATTGGCCGCGTGGGACTAGCTCATGTAATGTTACAAATGATTAAAATGTATAATAATAATAATTTCGTGTCGAGTTTATCTTTGAAAGTGTTCCATTATACTTAAGTTCAAGATTGTAAGGAATAAAATAACTGTATTGTATCTGAAAGGAAATCGGGAAGTTTAACTTATGATAAATATACTAATATGGTAAAACGATGTCATGTATGTGTTGTAGAGCTTAATGAACTTAAATTTTAGAATGTTACTTTAGATGAGAAAACGATTCGAAGTAAACATAATTGTGCCTAAATCAGTTAAGTACTTAATGTCATTGTAAATTAATGTGTGGACCGATATAAGACATTACGGTCTTGTGTACAATATAAACATATATATTTTAATCACAATCTCTTCTAATGACGCAGGATTTACTAAATATGTATAATAAACTTTCATAATGTATGTCTACAATAAAAAATATTGTGAAAAAGAAAAATCGTTGTCGCCAGTTTTGGTTGAAATCACTGCATTCATTGTAATTTTATCTTATGATCCATAAAACTTTAAAATAACGAGATTCATACTTTAGATATTTATGTGTAACATATTATTCCTAACAATCCTACAAATATTTCAGACGAAAGGCACGCCTGTAGTTCTGATAAAAACAGACTTCTTAACCTACATTTTCGTGGGATTTAAATGACACTACTGCAATTTTTCTGTAAACCTTTTCAATGTTCTAGTTCTGTAAACCTTTTCAATGTTTTTCTTCATTCAATAGTGCAATACGTGAATATATATATATATATATATATATATCCATTCAATGGTGTTATTTTAGCAAAATGTGCAGTGTTTATTCTTCGAAACTTTAAAATAGTTGCGATAGGGCTGTAAATTAAGATAAAAATAATGTTGTTAGAGAAGAAAATGATGTCCTGCCAAGTGCACTAAATGCATTGCAGGAGTGTGTTGTGCTCTGGCAAGTGTGTACAACCAGCAAGACTGTCAATTGCTGTAGATATTCTCTTTATAATAGTTATATGATATAGTATTTTTATTAGACAAAAATACAATAAATGTGTGAAGTCCAATTAAATATGTTTTTTTTTTCGATAACACCCAACATCTTAGATCATTTCCATTTACACTTTTTTCGTTATCATCAAACTCCTCTAGTAGCAGTAGTCAGTTTATCAGTCCGGTTGACCGAACTATTGAATCTTTCAGTTGCGATAGTTCGGTTCTAACAAAGCACCGAACTACTGAAACTTAAATATGTACCTCTTTAGTTCGGCTAATAAACTAGGCATATAATGTAAACCTATATCTTAATTTTATTTTTAACACGTAAAAAGAGCGACGTTGTGTATCAATACCTGTACCTATAGCATTACAGTTTGGCAAATAAACTATACAGGGTGATTTTTAAAACATGCGACAAAATTTAAGGGGGTGTTCTACCCATCAATATGAATAACTTTTACTATGGGACCAACTCGGAATTCGCAAAAAAATTTCGACCTTTTTATACAAAATGGTCCAATCGGGTATGTGCTTTTACATGGGAAGGTAATTTTTTTTTTTTGCGAATTCTTAGTTGGTCCCATAGTAAAAGTTGTTCATATTGATGGGTAGAACACCCCCTTAAATTTTGTCGCATGTTTTAAAAATCAACCTGTATAATACTCGTATGTACAAACTATTTACATTTTAAAAAGTACACGTAAAAAGAGAGACTATAAGAATATCTCTGTAGAAATTTCCCCACAAGTGAATTGTACTTTTGCTTCTCTAATAAAATCGTCTCTTTCAACATACTTCTTGCTTCTTTTTGGCAATGTCTTCTTTCTAAATGTTTTGTACTGGTCTACTTTGAAATTTGCAAGAGTAATAAGTATCATCCATCAAAATGTGAAAAATTTGTAGCAAGGTTGGATTTTTTTTAATTAGACCATTAATTTTGAAATTCCAACCTTCCACAATATTTTTTGTCCGATGGTGTTCGGAAAAGACAGACCATACATTAATTTACACTATACAGGCTGTGGCGTAAATAATGGATAACCCTGAAACTGTCGATTGGCCAGATTATCATCTATCATTTACCCCACTTATATCGCCATATGCCCATGGATGACAAAATTATTGATATTTTTAATATTTTAAATAAAAATCGTACTTACTCTTACAAAATCAGCTGCCATTTCTACAATTGATTTTTTTTTCGTTTTGTTTTTTTTATGTTACTCCTGAATATTTGTATTATCAGATCAGTATCAAGATTTTTTATTACATTCTAAGATACAGCCCGCGGCACGTAAGTTGGCAAGAGTCGTTAGATGCGCAGAAGTCATTTTTTAGATCTCTTTGGTCGCGAGCGGGACGCGGGGAACGAGGTAGCATCGTTCCGAGCGCGCGATTGGTTGGTCAGTCGACCCTTGTCTCTCGCGTCGCATCCACGTTCCATTCGCTCCCGAGTACACTTGCGTGCACTAAAATTGTAACATTTGTTTTTGTTGAGCTTTTGTTACAAGTTCTTGTTATTGTTTTGTTTGAATTTTTAAATTTAGATAATGCCACAAACAAATACCATTTTACGTAGACATGCCAGAAAAATGGTTTATAATGTGTACTGTTACATAGAAAAAGAAGCGAAAACTGAGAAAGAAACTCCTCGGACAGTGGGAGTGAGAAGAGTAGTATTGAGGATTGGGAGCCAACTCCTTCCACCAGCTCATCTACTGCTAACATTTATTTCATGCCAGGGGTAACACTTTTACAAAGCGATAGTGACAACGACGGATATGATTGTTAACGATATTACAATATTTTGTTTTATTATAAATTTTGTAACCTATAATTACTGTATAAAACACCAACAATCTCTTAAGGGGTCATTGTACGCATCATTATGAACAACTTCTGCTATGGGACCAAACCTGAAATCGCGAAAAAAAATCAGCTGTTCAGTACATTTTGACGAATTATGCGAACATAAATGTACTGAACAGCTGATTTTTTTTTCGCGATTTCAGGTTTGGTCCCATTGTAAAAGATGTTCATAATGATGAGTACAATGGGGGTCATTGTACTCATAATTATGAACGTTGTATCATACAACGTATCATGTACTCATCATTATGAACGTTGTATCACAAGAGGTTGTTGGTGTTTTACAAATAACCCTGTATATTTTATTTATTACTCCTAATATACTTCACGAATTCTTCTCCTTTCTTTAACTTTCTTCTAAATAGTTATGTTTAAAAATAAATTATGGCAATAACCACAGAATAATGAGAAGCAAAAAAAGTGACCATTTTTTTGTTGCAATAAGTGTAGCATGCGCGAACTTACTCCCACTACGCCAAAACCTTGCCAACTTACGTGCCGCGGGCTGTAACATTGCAAAAAATACTTATTCTTAAATTTTAACATTTTTTCTACGGAATTACGCAATTTTGGGCCCCTGTATCGAAAAAAAAATGTACTACACTGCGGTGGCCCATTATTTTAGATAATTGCCTATTTAATGCAGATTCTAAAATGGTATAATAATAACCAGTATCTTGATAAAGTACAAAGTTATTGCTGTTCGAATCTTAAAGGAGAATTTTCATACAAATTTGATTTTAAAATTAAATTACTTTAACACTGCTGTAACTAATTTTAGACTCAAAGAGAATGAAAATTTCCTTAAAATTTGATCACTATGGGTTTGTTGACACAATAAAAGACATTAGTAATTAAACAAATTTATTGAAAAAAAATATAGAAAATGTTCGAAGTGGGCTCCTTCAGCTGAAGTGATTTCTTCTTTATAAACCATCTCCTTTAAGCAGCCCCAGTAAAAAAAGTCCAATGGGTTTAAATCTGGCGAGCGAGGTGGCCACAGTATTGGCCCTAGACATCCTATCCACCTGTCTGGATAGGTTTCGTTAAGATGCTGTCGTACTCTTACCGCATAATGTGCGGGGCAACCGTCGTTTTGAAGCCACATGGTTTCACGCACTTCGGGGGGTACGTCCTCCAACAACACAGGCAAATCAATTTGTAAAAAATTCAAATAACTTTCTCCAGTCAGAGTCGGTGGTAGTTCAAATGGTCCAACAATTAGACCTTTTATGATACCAGTCCATAGATTAATTTTGAACTGGTGTTGTTGATCGATATTGTCTTATTAAATTCGGGTTTTCCATTTGCCAGTTATGAAGGTTGTATAAAATATCCATTTCTCTGGCACGAGGATTCGTCAGTCCACAATATTTTGTTGAAAAAATTTTGTTCCTCTCTTATTCTTCTTAACATTGTTCTATAAAATGCTAGTCGTAATGAATAATCTCTCGGAAGTAAAGTTTGCACTCGCTGAACGTGGTACGGGTATAATTCGTGTCGTTTTAATATGCGATGTAGCGTGCAGCAGCTTGGCTAGCATTACCTCTACATTCACCATAAATGTAGTGCATATTGGCATATTCTAAGGGTGTGTAACGTTGAGGCATTGTCACCGAGCCGAACACTGAGAACTCCGAAAACCGAAAGCAATATCACAGGTCAACCGTCCAAATCACTGAACAAATCACAGTCCAGATGGTAATAGCAATGTTGTCGAGATCACTCAAAAAACAAGTCCAATACACAGGCAAATCGGAGTCCGGTAAGGAAAGCAGTAAGTTACGAATAAACGATAATAACAGGGAGAGCGACGAGATACGGATGCGTGCGACTAAGTACGAGAACGTTAGTGCACTGAAGTGAAGGTCGCTTTATCTCGTTCGGATGAATGCTATTTGCAAAAAATCATCTTCTCTTTCTTTCTCATAATATGTCTGTCCTTTACTAGCAACTCTTTTGTTTACCGAACAGGACTAGGATTGATTCCAGGTAGTCGTCCAAAATGCGGATTATGTGAGTTTTTTTTACCTGAATCAAATTTCTGCACTCCCATAACACCGATAATATGATTTTAGACTGTGACATTACGGTTTTTTTTTTCGTAATAACAGAAGTAAGAGAATGATTTAGGACTTAGTTGTTATTTTCAAAATTAAGACCCATATCAATTCGAACAGCAATAACTTTGTACTTTATCAAGATACTGGTTATTATTATACCATTTTAGAATCTGCATTAAATAGGCAATTATCTAAAATAATGGGCCACCACAGTGTAGTACCTACATTTTTTTATCGATACAGGGGCCCAAAATTGCGTAATTCCGTAGAAAAAATGTTAAAATTTAAGAATAAGTATTTTTTGCAATGTTATCTTAGAATGTAATAAAAAATCTTGAGACTGATTTGATAACACAAATATTCAGGAGTGACATAAAAAAAACAAAACGAAAAAAATACCAATTGTAGAAATGACAGCTGATTTTGTAAGAGTAAGTACGACTTATTTAAAATATTAAAAATATCAATAATTTTGTCATCCATGGGCATATGGGGATATAAGTGGGGTAAATGATAGATGATAATCTGGCCAATCGACAGTTTCAGGGTTATTCATTATTTACGCCACATCCTGTATGTACAAACTTTTTGCGACTTTGTAGGTATGCTAACTCTTTATCAATCATTAAGAGGATTGTGAAGTGCCTATACGCGGCACGAGTCTTGGAGGCAATTACCTACATTTCATAAAATTATTTACAAAAATAGTGTTTCGCGCGATAACGTTTTCGCCCCCTAAACCTTTCCGAAATGAGAATTTCGATCTCATTATATTTAGTACACCTTAATCTAGGTCTGCTTGTTTTTCTTTTTTAGTAATTCAATTTATTTTCATAAAAAAAAAAAAAACGCTCGAGAAAGTCTATGTCAAAAATATAGATATTTAGATGCTAATAACTTATGTCGTATGCAATATTTCAGTGTAATAAAAACGTACAGACCTAGTTTTTCATTATACCTACAATATTTCTACAAAATATGAAAATTAGACTTTGTTGGGTGAAAAACGTAATCGCTTTTTGTATGAAAATTTACAGCTTCACAATCCTCTTAATGACAATGTTTATTTGATTGAGTAAGTAGTTGTTTTTCCTTGTTGAGTCCTATCCATGTTTATGATATTTTCAAGTCGATAATTACATAATATTTAATAATTCTAAAGTAAAATTGTATTTACATTGTAACAAAATGAACGATAAAAGTGATTTTATTAGGGAAGCAATTAACTTGTGGGGAAATTTCTACAGGGATATTCTTATACAAAGTCGCTCTTTTTACGTGTACTTTTTAAAATGTAAATAGTTCGGTCAACCGGACTAACAACCGAACTACTGCTACTAGAGGATCAAACTTCCTTGCATCAGCTTGCGGCTGTTGCTGACAGACAACAGTAATGCAGGTAATGCTCAATGCATTTCTAAGGTGCTGCACCGACAACAAGAGCGCTAATAACGTCTTGTTAGATATGGTTTCAACTAAACATGATTTTTTATTGTTACCAACGAGGTATGTAGATAAACATACTAATGAGCATTAGTAATTCCTTATGTTCTTTAGAAAGGTGAGATGCGTAGTACTCGCAACCGGCTTGCGTGTATGACCAGATTTATGAACGTATAAACAAAGCATAAGGTGTATGATGTAAGGATCGTAGCAGGTGGCCTTCTGTAATTTCTGCCATGAAAGTATATGTATCACAAAAACCTGCCATTTATGAAAGGGTAATTTCTATAAGATTTACTGAGGTGTGATCCTATTCTCGAGTTCAGCAAAAATCGAGATATTTTGCAAGCTTTGCCATAAATGGTTATTTTTACTGCATCTTTGCTACCTACGTGATCACCTCATTGGTCACAAAATGGGTTCATCGTAACTCGTGAGATTTTGAAAGTTCTCAAGATCAAGCCGAGTGCATCACGTGTGAAGATAAATTCTCAATATTGACATTCATAACTCACGCCTATTAGGCAGCGGTGTTCCTGTAGTACACCCAACGTTCGCCAGTTAAGTCTAAGCCCCATGTGAGCCTATTGCCATCAACCGGGCACATCCAGACTGGCCTGCTATTGAGAAATTCCTGACAGAAAAACACAATTTAATTGCCTAAGGCTTACCATGAAGTCTGATTTACACGGGGCGATGTAATTGCCAGTGGCATACCGTAAGTAGAAGCAACAATAAAGTTGCACCGATTACTAGCCACCACCAAGTTTTAAAATAATATCTACTAAATCAATTAAGAAATGAAACGAAAATAAACAATTTTTATTAAGTAATAAACAAATGTAATGAACAAAAATACTATAGTAAGTACCTACTTTGTTATTTTTGAACTACAGGTAACTCTAATTTTTTATTTAAATATTTTTAGATTAAGTTTTATCTAAGTACCTACCTATAAATAGGTACTTAAATAAAGAAAAAAAAATGGTACTTAGGTTATAAATTTTATTGGTCCGCACAAAATAGGGCCGACGGTGACGGCCCGCGGCGGTCTGAATCCGGCCTGCGGTCTGCCATTTGGTCACTCATTGTGTAGCACCCTAATTGTGTAACACACTGTCGATCGGAATTTGAATCATTTTGAAGCAAATTGCTAATCCATTGCTTCATATATTCGAAAAATTTGTCTTCTCAACAACGTAAATAACGCAATGAAAGTTGTTGAATTGTCAAAATGAAACCGATTCCGATTGATAGTGTGTTACGCAATTAGGGTGCTGGTTAAAACGATGCAAGTCATTTGTTACTTCAATTTTATTGTATGCCACAGGCAAGTAACTTGCAAAAGGTGCTTTAGGCACGCCTTCATTACATGGGGTTTGAAATCTTGCTAATATCTGTTTACCCCTTCGGGGAATACCTAAGCGTGGGATGTGTTGAGTGTGTCAGTTTTGTTACCAATATGGAATACAAAAATAAGAAGATTAATTAAAAGCGGCAATAATAGCTCAACGCGCCTGGACTGCTGACCGCTGGATCGCGAGTTCAAATCTGCAGCACAACTGCAAACCTAACACAAGCTAAATACCAGTTTGAGTTGTTACACCGGGAATAGGATAAGTAATGTGTAATCCGAATTACTAGCAGGTATTTACTTACCTATTTTGTTTTTTAGTTTCTGTTTTTGCCCGTAACCCGCACCGAAATCGAAAGCGAGCACTCCGCAATAAACCATTTCAGTCGCTCGCTATAACTTAATAATTATGTGATATTATTATACATAAATAATGGACTGAAGCTTCCATTAAATGTATAGGTAGTAGGTACCCAAGTATTCCTAACATGTCATATATAACACTGCATTTCTGCATACACGCCAAAATACAAGGTTGCCGCTAAATCTTGATTAAATATTAACGCATTTTCAAGGACTAAGGCATAAAATAAGCCCTACATATATGTACTTAAATTTGACTACACGTTTATAGCCCGGAAAACTACACACCAAAAGCAGCTGACGTGCTTTCATTATAGACAGGGGAATTTATAAGCGAGGGAAATCGGTGGCCGAGCACAGTTGTCTGTCTCAGTGTCGCGACGTCCACGTCGCCTTGCTACCGAACGCGAAACACACGCTGGTTGTATCGTGTTATTATTTGTAAACAATAGGTGCAAACAATTAAACATGAATCGTATTTATTAAAAACAACAGTTTATTACAACAGATTTTTTATCTGAAATAAATTCATTAATAATAATAAGTTTTTGGGGATACAAGTGATTAGTTAAGTGACAAAATGCAGGTGGTTGCAGCTACAGTATTTGTGTTCGTGCTTTTGCAAGGTATGTAGATTATAGCATATAAGTAGAGCAGTTGCATTGATTTAAGTATTTTATTCGGAATAAATGCATAATGAGGAATATCTATAACTTTAGTAAGTAATCGATTGTCGACGAATATTTCACAATTTTATTTTTCTAAATAGGCAAGAAAATTCGCTAGTTAAGAGTCCTGGCTCCATTTAAAATAAATTACTCTAAGTATATTTAAATGCAGCAGTTAAAGAAGTGAAACTCTATTAGGTACTTAAATCCTATTTTACATTAAGCGCTAAAATATATAACTATTATCTTCGGTGTGTTCAGCAGATAAGTTTATAAAACTAACACTGAAGTTCTAAACTTTTTGTAAATTGACCATGATATAAAAAATACCATGCAATGATAGTAACAAAACAAGAAAATCCTAAACCATTCTTAATTTAAGTATAGTTTTCTTCCTTAGGGCCGGTTTTTTGATCCGTAGTTAATCAAAGGTTAAAAATAGTAACTAATGGTTGCATTTTGGCTAAATTTGAAAGGATAAACATGAATGAATTATGCAATTAGTTACTATTTTTTAGTATGAATGAGCTAACATGAATACATTCATGTTCGCCTTTCACATTTAGCCAAAATTCAACCATTAGTTACTATTTTAAGCATTGGTTGAGTTAACTACGGATCAAAAAACCGGCCTATCCCGATGGTCTTTTGAATAATTGACGCACCGCGATTCATGGAATGCCTCGTTAGTTCCAATAACTTCAAACATAGGTAAGTGGTCCTGATAAGGTTGGACTAAGGGGGTTAACGTACAATACAGTATCTTCTGACGCATTTCCGGCTCCTGGAACTTTAACGGTGACATGGACATTACGTATTATTGAGCTCGTTTTATTATTTTCAGTTACTGCTCTTTCAGTGTCTTAGTAGGTAGGTAATTATTGACCTAGCATCGAATATTGATATTTACTACAGATATCGGTAGGCCCCGCTGGGAACCTAGGTAGGTACTGTAAAGGTTGTCTTCAAAAGGGAATCTTACATTATAGGTGCAAGCTGGTAGCAAAATGACTGGTTGCATTTGATCGAATTTGCTTTTGTTTTATTATTGTTTAGCCACGAAATAAAGCAATAGCAATAAATGTTATTGGCTGGTAGGTACCTACATATGTGGGAAAAAACCGCTTTTATAACAATACATAGGTATTCATCATGCAATACTAATTAGGGTTCATGTATTATTATGTTATGTTATTGAGCGTCATTAGATATTTATATTAGCTTTCCGGTTTTACAGCAGGTAAATAAACAGTTATTTATTGTTGAGAGTTACTTTCCTGGGTTTCTACCTAACTATCCAATTATTGTTCTAATTTATTAAACTATAACTAGACAAATGTACAAGGTGTAACTTAAATAACGCACAACCTCTTAAGGGGTCATTGTACACATCATTATGAACAACTTTTACTATGGGATAATGGGACCAAACCTGAAATCGCGAAAATAATCATCTGTTCACTACATTTATGTTTGCATAATTCGTCAAAATGTACTAAACAGCTGATTTTTTTTCGCGATTTCAGGTTTGGTCCCACAGTAACAGTTGTTCATAATGATGACTCCTTAAAAGGTTGTGCGTTATTTAAGTTACAGCTTGTTTATGTGGATACCTACCTACCAAATGTTTATTGTTGGGATATTGGAAGTAGAGTAGGTAGTAGGTCTTTAAAAAGGGTAGGTATTTTTTTTAGAGGCAGAAAACTTTAAATAAAACACAGAAAAATGTTTTTAATATCCATGAAATAGGCTTTATTTGACAGTTACTTTTATGGCATTAAATTATTGTTTGAATTATGATTTCGGGCATGTGGCCGCCGCGGCTGGCACTACAATCTTTCAAATTTCTTTCTTAGATTTTCAACTTTATCGCTAAAGTATTAGGTTCAAAATTGATTGGGAAAATTTGACAGTTTCGGGTAGCTTGACCTGCTGGCGTCTGTACTTGACGTAATCTGGAGGTCAAATTTTCACACACTCTTCGCACTAAATCAGGCTGTATTTCGGCAATAATGCATCGAATATTGGCATCCAAGTGCTCAAATACTTAGGTTTATCGGAGTAGAGATGCGACTTTACATATCCCTAGAGAAAATAAAGTAATGGCTTCAATTCGCACGAGCGAGGTGGCCAAATATCGTGAAATTGGTCGTTTGTCAAATTTTAATTAAGCCGTTTGTAATTAAGCCAATAAAAAAGTTAAGTTTTCAGTAAACTAGGCGTTGGTATCAGCCGCGACAGTTAACACGATTTCTATTTAATGACGCAAGCGACACTGCGCGCGTCGCGTCGTTGACACTGGCTTGCATGGCTGCAATACTCGTAGCACCTGCACCTCCGCTGTCTGTGAGAGACATTACAAACCACCATGACGTCTGTTTATTCCCAAATTAATATAACATAACATCAAGCTTTTAATCCCCGGAGGTTTAGACAGAAGTATAAAGTGAAACCTTGGTACTCCCACATTTCCCGATATGATAATAATGTTGTGTTATGTCAAATAAATATATTTTTGTAAACCTGGTTTACCATTGGATTGATAACATAGGCCAAATGATGCTCTACAAATTAATACAAGTTCTTTGTACCTCAATCAATCTGCCCAGCCTTTTCTCAAGTATGTTGAGGTCGGCTTCCAATCTAACCGGATGTAGCTGGATACCAGAAATTTACATAGAGCTACTGCCTATCTGACCTCCACAACCCAGTTACTGGGTAACACTATCGTGTAAGACTGCAATGGTTGACAGACTTAAGCTTCTGGCTACCCGTAACGACTGTCAAAGATTACGAATGATTGCCGGGACCAACGGCTTAACATGCTTTCTGAGCCACGGAGAGGTCTCGATATGTACCTCATGGATGTTCACCCATCCACGCACCGACCGCGGCTAGCGTAGCATAACCTTCGATCGAGCCGTGCGGCTGTTAGTATCCACGAGCCCCTCTAGTTCTTTGTAACTATAAGTGGCTAATTAAAATAAATATTCGAAGCCGGAAGACCAATAAGTCTTGACGTCATTTATTATTTAATTCCGCAGATGCAATGTTTACTATCACTTACGAGTAACTAAAGGCCATATATGAGGTGTTAAATATGTGAAAAGGAAAGTAATTTGCGCTGCCTGTGTTGTAAGAAAGTAGGTAGGACCTACCAACGTTTGCCAAGATAATGTAAACTTAAATGGATTGTTTCTACAATTCTCTAGAAATAATGTTATGTAAGTACCTAACTCTGCAGTGGTGATCCAATGATAACAGCCCCGACTTAAAGTTGTAGGTCGTGGGTTCGAACCCAGCCACTTTCCTTTGTGTAAATAATTTCATCACCACTGTACTGCTCTCAAAACGGTGAAGGAAAACATCGTAAGGAAACCGGCGTATCCTAGAACCAAAAATTCGAAGACATGTGACATCTACCAACCCGCACTGGGCCTGCGTGGTAGGTTACAGCCCGCTCCCTCTAGAAGAGATGAGGCCTGTGTTCCAACAATGGGAACATTATAAGCTGATTATACTGTAGTAATATTCTGGTCCAGATCTTTCCGTAGTTAGCTACCTAGGTATAAAGGCGCAAATCCACCGCGGCGCATGCTGTGCACGGGCACGCGGCGCATTTTAGCTGCGTGATTTCATTTGTTTGACAACGTGGCTCTACGTTTCCACTGCAGTACACAAATGCGTGCGTGGGCCACCGAGGCGCACGGAGAAACTACGCACGTATTTTACATATTTTGTACATAGTCGTGGGTTAATATTCGTGTATAGTGTGTACCGCATGCACAGCGTGCATGGCGTTGACAGCGTTGAGCTATGTGAGCGCCATATTCGAGCAAGCCACGCATGTACTAATGACTTCAATTGATGCGTAGCGTGTCCGTGGGTTGCAGTGGACACAACCACATACATTTTCTTGCAAAGCGAAGCGAACACACGTGCGTGGCCTCTCCGTGCGTCGCGGTGGGTCTGCGCCTTTAGCCTAGATTACTTAGCATAGTACACGTATTAGCGTTACAATACTGAAGAGAAAGTTCGGACAGGAAATCTTAGCTGCTATAATGAACACTTGGCTGTTACTGTGTATTATTTCTTTTTTGTTGCACCTACCTGTGTAATCTACTTTTATTATACCTATTTTTTATATACATATACAAGTCATCATCATCTGCCTAGCCTTTTCCTAACGATGTTGGGGTTGGCTTCCAGTCTAACCAGATGCAGCTGAATACCAGTAGGTATTTTACATGGAGCGACTGACTGTTTAACCTCCACAACTCGGTGATACGATACGCCTTGGTAAGACTGGTTGTCTTATTTCCGACTGTCAAAGATCCATGAATGACAGCCGAGACGTGCTTTCCGACGCACAGGAGTCTCCGTGTGTAAATATGATAACCCATCCACGGACCAACCCCGGCAAGCGTAGCTTGATGATGGATCGACCCGTGCGGCTGTTATTACTTAGCCACGAACTCTTCTGTTTTTATATACAAGAACCAATGGCTCAACTTAAGGCTCTGCTGGGCGTTCTAATAGGTATATACTAACATGATGTATTTAATCCGATAAGTCAGCTTAATAAGTTTACATAACCAGCTTGTTAGTGTACCTACCTAGGTTACCTATCAGTTTCAAATTTAAGTACCTTCTATGCATAATGCAATAAATCTCAACAGACACAAATTGGTCAGTATCTGTCACTTCTACTTTTCAATGTAGGTAATTGAAAAGTAGAAGTGACAGATACTGACCAATTTGATGTAGGTAATAAAACCCTTATATAAGAACTCTATTTAATTAATCGTTAAATCAGACCTTGTTATTATAGGTTTTACTTGCTTGAATAAATGCTGTTGTAAATTGATGAAAATTATTGCGGATAGTTGGCCAATTAATGCCGTAAAAAAGTGCCTAAGTAGGTACCTAATTAATTAAAAAAATATCTATTTGCAAAATACATAATACCATCCGCTTTTGGTTGAAATCCTGACTAGTCGTAATCGGCGCTTTTCCTCCACATTTATTATGCGCACAGCCAAAGTATGGAACTCTCTGCCAGTGTTTGTGACATAATAACCCGTCTGCCTTCAAAGCAAGAGTGAACAGGCATCTTCTAGGCCCGCTCTTTCCACCATAGACCTCATCCATCGGTTTCCGCTTGACTTTAAGCTTTATCGAGGTCAAGAGCAGGCACAGTCAGCAATAACAAAAAAAATAAATTAAAAAACATTATATTAATATTTTGTTTACTGAAAATTCAGAACTTTATGTCGATTTTCAGGAGTAGGTAACTCCTGAAAACCTTTCCGCTCCTTTATGGAATATTCCTCGTACCTAAGTAGTTATAGGAAATCGGTAGGTACCTATTTATAAATTACTTCGGTAGGTACGGTAGGTACCTACCTACATCAATATCTGTACCTATACACTAAAGGTTGTGAAGATGCAGAATTTCAAACGGATCACGTACTAGTACTGTATCGATTTATCAATTCGCAGAATAATCGCCAAAATTGCAAACTTAAGTTTCCATCAAAAGACACGCAATCATGAACAACATGATAACACGCAGGTTTAAAATTGATTAAGGCTTTTAGAAAATCGTCAAGTTGTTGCCGATCGGTAAGTAGTCTGAAGTTTACGTTACAGGTTTGAAGTCGATATTCGGTTAATACGTACCTACTTATTAACCGAATAAACTTTTGACGATACCTAATAGTACCTATAGATAGCTGTACTTACGAGTATTAGGTATTTAGGCATAGTCACAAGTTCACTACTTTGAATCCTTCATTTTATGTATCTGAATACCTACATATAATAATTTGTATCTGAATTTACACAGAATAAATTAAAATTTACATTACATACGACACAAAAAATGTTGATTTTACGAAAGTAGGTACCAATAATTTAAATCAGATGGAATTAGAAATCTTAAATGACATATAAGTACATCTGGTAGTATTTTGTACAGTAGGAAATTTTTGAGTTTTATTTAAGCATAGGTTGCTTAAATAAAACTCAAAAATTTCCTAAGTTCACAACTTTGAAGGCGTTATTCGGTAGAACCGCAGTGGTAGCCTGCGAAATCAAAGGAGACCGAAACGATTACATACAACTTTGGGCCTAAATGTAACGAGATGAACATGATGTGAATAATATATAATATAGTGAAGAATGTTTGAAAAGTCAGGATGTAGGTAGCTGGTTAGATGAGGTTATATTTACTTACAGACTGAGGTGCAAGCCATTGCCGAATCATTGGCAGAATTGTTTCATCGTTTAAGGGTCGAGGGTCGTAGGACTATTTGCTATACACAGCGATCCATAGCCTCAACAATACCACAAGACGTCGGTAAAATCCAATATAACAATTCCGAGTCAAAGTTGTGAGCGATCCGATCTTCCGTGTCTAGTGTGAAAGGAACGGTCGTACCAGGTTGGGGCAGGGTCAGAATTCGCAAAAAACAAAGCAGTCGTCATTGAAAATGAAAAATAATCAAGGTTTTCCAAATCAACAGCAGTCAGCAATGGTAGGAGAGCCCACGATTCTAAATGGTGATTTACTCGAGCGTCGTGGACTTATTGGATTTTGAAGATTAGATGGTAGAAAGAAAAAAGGTTATAGGATGCATTTAACCGGTGTGGAGAACGGCTACAGGTTTTCAAAAATGCAAAAAAAAAACTGTCACATGGATTTACTCGACCGCGTCAGATATTGATAGTGTATATGCCCCACGTGTTTCTGATAACGGAGGAATATTAATCTGCCGGTTTGCATGGTGGGGATGGCCGTACGAAGGGGTTGAAAACGGGCAAAAAAATATTATTGGAGCGTGTCTAATATTCATAAGGGATGTTAAGTAAACCCTAAGGCAGTTGTCCCACCGTCAGCGAGGAAGCAACTAACTATCGGCTATTTTCTCGTTCAAGAAACGTACAATAGATATACATTCCGTGTAAACAAAAGAGATGCATATACTTATTATATAACGCTGACTGTGCCAGCGAGGACTCACTCCACTGGTTTGTCGCTGAGCGACAAGATCTTTCAAAGATAATACTCGCTCAGCGATGATCGCTTAGCGGTCAGAGTTCACGCCGAGAGAAGAAAAGCGGTCATTTCAACCTAGAGTGCGTAGGTATCTGAGTGCACATAACACAATAACACCTCTCTAAGTTAGATTTGTTCTCTTTTAATCTGATTTCGGAAATCTTATAAATAGGTACGGTGGTAGTGCTTATTTTTTCTTTCGGGACGTACCCCAATAGCAAAAATAAGCTCCACAACCGTATTTATCCGTAGCTCAGAAACTTCGTTCGATGGAGCGAGAATACATTTGTTGTTCTGGGGGCAGGTAGCAAGAGCAGGTAGTTTCTCTTACTCTTTGATTGTAGAGCTTGCTCATAATAAGTTACGTTGGTTACGTTTTGATTGTCACTAGTGGAACTATCATATAGTTTTTGAGTTCGATTTAGAAAATCAGTGTATTATTTGGTATTATCAATATTATTAGTACGTATCTTATTATATTATTGTAATGCAGCATTATATAAGTAGGTATAATAGTAAATAATAACATACCTACGAATAATAATAAATGTTGGTTCTCATCAAGTCAAACTACTACGACAACAAGAAATTACTTTTTAATTGGTGTTTAGCAAAAGTGGCTACCTACTTAGGTATATTATATTAACGATAGTTCCCGTTATCTTCCTCAAACTATTCATAGAACACTGTGTCAAATAACAAATTACAACATAATATCATTTAGAAACTAGGTACTTATAACATATATAAATCCGCAATTTTAATCCCTCAATATAAATAATAGGTTCCTGCACCCTAATTGCGTAACACACTATCGATCGGAATCTGAATCATTCTGAATTTCTGATCCATTGCTTCGTCTGTGCGAAAATTTTGTGTGTTAAACAACGTGATTAACGCAATGAATGTTGTTGAACTGTCAAAATGAAACCACACCCCGATTGATATTGTGTTACCCAAACACAAAAAAACCAACGTCAACATTATTTGTTAATCTCGTGGCCGGCCCAAACAACAATGCTGCTAAATCAATAAAATCTATTAACAACCAAATTGCTATAATGAAAGACCCTAATAAAAGAAACTCAATGCCCGAGGTGTCAACAATACGGGTATTTTAAAAATTATTGCATACAACCATAGTGTGTGTAAAGTGTGCCCAATACCACAAAACATCTGATTGTCCTAAAAAGGACAAAATCACCCGCGCCACCTGCGTGTTATGGGAAGGTGCACACTGCACACCCTGCTAACTACAAAGGGTGTGAGGTGTACAAAGAAAATCAGACAAAAACCAAAGAATCACACCAACAACAATACCAATTGTTTGTGAAATCGAGACATACAAACAAAAATTCCATCGAAACATTCCTATGCAGATGCTATAAAAACGCAAGTCACAACATTATAGTAATAACTTATAATACTTACGTTGCAGCAGTTCAGTCAGACCACGCATCAGTATTGAAAAACCAGTGAAAGAGAGACTACACCAAAAAACCGATTAGGATGCATTCGTATACGAAAACTTCAACTTGAAGGTGACACTTCTAATAAAAGATGACATCGAAAAATATGCAACAACTTTATCAAACCTAATACAAATAGCCGCTTGGAAATAGGGATGATGCCTGGGTAAAAAAAAAAAAAATTCTATTTAGTCCGTCAGTCACATAATAAAAAAATATTAGATACGTATTTTTTGCTTTACCATATTAATAAAAAATGACTTAGATAACTCGCATTAAAGTTCAGGAGTGGGGGCTTGCTACGTCACTTCTACGTATAAAATCTACGAAGACGTGACGTCATGCCACATTTTAACTCAATGTATCGCCGTAATCTTTTCATTACGTAGAAAAAGAAAAAATACGTGTCCAATATATTTTAATAATCTACATGACGGACAAAAAACATTTTTTAGTCATCATCCCAATAACGTAACCCTTCATTTGGTCCAAAAATTAATTGGACTTAGATCCACAAATTAAATAAAGTAAAATTAATTAATACTTCAAACAAAAAAGAAGAAACTCTCTAACAAACAATTGCAATAAGTAGGTTTAAAAGTTAGAAATAGGAAGTTAGGAAGTTTCTCTTTGGAACCTTTGACCTTTGAATAATGAATTAGACTTAGATCCAGAAATCAAATCAAAATAATAATAATAATACTTCTATGTAACAAAAAAAAAACTAAATTATTTAGCAAACAGTTTAGAAATAGGAGAGGAAAGACCCAGACATCAAATAAAATAAACTTTTATCTAACAACAACGGAAAGTAATGATCGGCTTGGCCGACTTCGAGTCGGCCATTTTGCAGTCGACTAGTCGGCTAGTCGGCTAAAGTCATAGTCGGCCCATCTCTATCATGCACCTATCGTTTGTTTGTTGACGGAATAGTATCTTGCCCATCAAGATGCAAATAATTTTGAAGTCCGGTCTTCCCTTCTCTCCATAATTTGAATCATGCACCTATCGTTTGTTTATATACATGGACAGACCTGTCGATTGGTTACATAAATAAGATATGACTGAGTTTACGTTCGCATTCGAGTCTACCTTAGAACGTTAAGTCAGTTTGTTTACTTGATTTTGTCACTCCCTCCTTCGTAAAACTCCTGTTATTTTGATCTCTTGGTAATTTGAAATTTTTCTCTGGTCCCTTGAGTTTCAAATTATCGTGAGTCGACTGTATATAATAATAAGAGCTTCCACCTCTTTCTTGCCTTTATTGGCTGGCTTGAGTGGAAGAGCAAACGTGCTTGGAGGAAGGAAGTGTTCCAGTAAGGTGCTGGTAGGGATCTTGACCGTACTTCCGGGATTGTCCTGATAGCCGTGGAATATCTCTCCACTCCTCAAGCACCTCAGGAAGAGTTGCCCCCTTGTCGCTACGTCACTATGTGCTAGCGGCCGTTTCCGAGGGCCCATTATTGAGTGTGCAAGTCACCCCTTGCCATTTTATCCGTGTATAATATATAACATTAGTCAGGCAGGGGACACACTTTTTCCATAGTTCAAGTTACCCAATCCACTTTAGTCACCTAAACTCATAGCCCAATATGTTTTGTTTCCACGTACAACAATAGTCCTGCACCAATTGTTGTCCTTGTCCTTGGGTGCACTTGCATAGTGCATATAGGGATAATCGTCAGTTGGTGTCTCCTCATCATTCAAAATTATCTAAGGGGTGTCTGCGTGTTGGGTTCGGCCCCTCGTATGCCTTCCAAAGGTCCGGGACCCCAGGGTCCCGACATATGTAAGAAAAAATAAAATAATAATAATAATACCCTGGGACATTTCAACTCGGCCATATGATTCCAAACTAAGCAGAGCTTGTACTATGGAAACCAGATAATTGATATACTACATACTTTACTTTTTTTTTATACAATAGTTAATTACACCCTGACTTAGGACAAACCGACATGTTCATGCACACAAATGTTTGTCCTGGATGGGAATCGAACCCACGACCTGCGACATGACAGGCGGTATCTTAAACAACCACGCTAGCTCGCCTGTCAAAATATATACATTTATGGCGTGCCATATTGGACCGTAAAAATTCGGACTGCCGGACAGTAAAATTCCTTGTAGTGCACAAACGCCCTTACACTGAATTCGATAAATCATTTTTATATACCTACCTATTTAAATGGGTTGGTAATAGCTATACCTATGTAATATTGTACCTACCTACATAAGTACTGAAATTCTAGCTATGGGTTTTTTTCACTTCATCACATCGTATAGATCTTATCTTATGACGTAAATACCGTGAATAATTCAATATACTTAGGTAATATATTCAGCAATCATGATATTGCGTATGTCTATAGGCAAATAGTTCCTTATGTATGTATCTACAATATTTTTTGTTGTTCAAGTTCGTGGATTGTATTATTTGCTTCGGTAAAAAAAAAACGGTGTAAAGCTAGTCAGCGTAAAGACTATCAATAACTGTGTTTGTGTTTATTTGTGTCACTATTATGTGTAACATGCATTTTCCAGAACTAAATTTCAAATTCCCATGAAGAACCAGAAGATTCACCTGAAGAAGAATCATTTTTCAATCATTTTTGCGGGAACTTATCCTATACTATTAAATGAGCAATATTTGTGTATACTGTGTATAACATTTGTAATCACACTAATCACGTTCTCGAAAACGGCTCTAACGTTTTCGATAACAGTAATAATAGAGGGAGATGTTTCCGGGGGCAAAAATCGATCTAGCTAGGTCTCTCTGGGAAAATTCATTTTCTCCGTATTTTCACGTAAAAAGATTCGGTTCGTAATTTCGCCGCCGCCGCACAGTGTTTTGAAAATTGAGCTCCATACTCACAGAAACTTAAAGTAAGGATTTTTTTTTTATGTAATGGCTCTGCTATTCCTCCCTTCCTTTCAAATTAATGCTGATTGAGCGATCGGAAAAACCACATACCGAAAAATCATAACTTCAAAAAATTGCTACGAGCAAAACGGCACCCAGATTAATTCCATTAATAATAATAATAATCATTTATTTGCAGACATTGAAGTCCATAGAATTAAATTAATTGACATTGACAAATAAAAATAACACAATACACACACATAAAAATCACAAAGTAGGCAAAATAGGTAATAACAACATAATAGTAATAAAGATAAAATAATGCTCATGTCATTATTATTATAACTCCATAATTGCAGTGATTAACAAATGTGTTCTTTGGAATGAAATTCTGTAAAAAAGAACGTAATATCGTTTTTAATTATTGTCATCATAAAGGTCATCAGCAGGCTAAAACTAACGATAGTATATAGATAGCTCGGTCCCTATAAACGAAAACGAACCGTTTTCCTTACTAATGGTAGCATTTTTTATTTCCAAACTGGGCATATAAACAGATTCGTAAGATAATTTTACCTAATGAGAGGGTCTACTATGCAAAGCTGTGAGGTATTTGCTGCATTATTGGTAAAGATACAAGAGTCATAATTTTACCCAATAACGGTCCGTAAATTATAAGAATCGGCAATAAGTAAATCGATCGGCAACTTCATTTAACCACGTCAAAGGTTTGAAAATGATTGAAAATTCAAAAATTTGCTACGTGCAAAGCGGCGCCCAAAGGTGCATGATTTGTATGTCATCTTGATTGCCGTGTATGGTACAGACGCCAGCAGGTCAAGCTACCCGAAACTGTCAAATTTTCCCAATCAGCCTTGAACGTAATATTTTAGCGATAAAGTTGAAAATCTATTAAATAAATTCGACAGATTGTAGTAGCACCAGCCTTAATGGCTCCATTCATTTTCAAAAAAATGTACTTAAGTGTTTTCTCCCATACAAAAAAAAACAAAACTTTTTTTCTCACGCATAGTGCGACTTATACCATCCCTAAGTTAATATTACGTAAAGGGAGGTTTCCCAGAGCCATTACATTATTTTTTTAATTCCTTACTTTAGGTTTCTATGAGTATGGAGCTCGATTTTCAGACCCTGTGCGCCGCCGCTACGAGGATGGAAAAAGTTAGTTTTGTCAATTTCTCAATTTTAGAATAAAAAAAAAAAAAATTGTAGGCACAGTTCGATTCCGCGCCGTTTGTTTTTGTGAAAACAGATTTAAATTTTACTACGGTTTCCGATACTGCCGTAGCCATTGTATTTGCTCGACACTAGACTTAGTAGACTAATTGCATTCCTTATAAAGTACGCTTTCACCATTACGATATTTTTCAGTTCTGAGCAGAATTACGGCCGATATGACACGACATCTTAAACTTTTTTGCTATTTGCAACAGATTTTCTTACGGTTTCTGACACTGCCGTTGCTATTGTATTTGCTCGGTCTAGGCTTTTTAGGGTCATTGCATTCCTTTTGATGCAAGCTTTTTTCGATTGGGATTCTTGTTTCATTTCTGAGTAGATTTACGGCCGATATGAGACGACATCTGATATTATTTTGCTATTGTCAACTTCATATAAACTTATAAATTTTGGCCAATATTCCTGTTGTTTCTCTTTACGTCCGTAGTGCTTTGTCAACTATTGATAAAGACACCAGAATATCTGATTTAGATACGAATTGAATTTCGACACATAGTGAAAACTAGAGACTAGAGGGTCGCGAGCGTGTGCGTGCTTTCGCAGTGTGACGTCAAATGCGAATTGTATCCGGCCTTAAAATTGTTATAAATATGACCTATCTTGCTCAACCATTACTCTAGCATTAAAAGTGTCGTAGTTATTAGCGGTTCAAATCTCGTATGTTTTTGTCGGTCAGAAATGATGAACTTACCACCAGAACACCGAGCGAAAAGGCATTTTCACATCAATAAAACCTATTCAATACTTTTTTATAACTTAATTTTCATTGGTCTAATAAAGGTTACCTCTCTAGCACTGGTGGCTTCAATAGGTGCCGGCGCGAAGACGGTGGCGCCACCCCCGATTATAAGGCCTTTTTGCGTAGAAATGAAACTAAATCAAGGCCGAATATTTCTCCTACACTGGAAATGGTTTACAATATAATATTATTATTATATTCGGGTCTCGCTAGGTCTCATATCTGGGAAAAATAGTTTTCTCTATTTTCACCCGAGCAGAGTTCGGCCGACCAGGTACTGTAATAAATAATATACCTACCAACTTATGATTGAGTCATATTTATTTTATTGATAGACTGCTATTGAAACTTCTCGAAAAACGAGACAGCACCATCAAGTTTGGACTCGTTGGCTTTGTTTAATTATACAATTATGTAGTGTGTACCTACTGTGTGAAGTATGTACTTAGTCATACTTGAATTTTACTTAGTTTGCTTAATCATTACCTTAAGGAGGAAGCGTCAGGGTAGCCCGCGAAATTCAAATTTTCTTACGTTTTTTTGCAATTTGCAAGTCAGTATTAAGTTGTATTTTAAATAAAGTATGATTTGCGGCCGTAACAAATATATTTTTACAGAATTATATACAATAGAATCAGTAATACAACTCATTAAGTTAGTATAATCCTAAAATGTCAAGATTTCATGAAATAGTCATTTTTGGGATTACCTGGTCTTAAAGAGTTGTATTGATCACTTTAAGTTTAATGATTCTAATTATGTAAATTGATACTTGTTACGACCGCAAATTATAATTGGATCAACGTACAATATAATACCGACTTGTAAATTGCAAAAAAACGTAAGAAAATTCGAATTTCGCGGGCTACCCTGACGCTTCCCCCTTAATGAGCTGTTGCTGTCCCGTCATGTACCTAAATACTTAAGTGCCTAAACTATTTACGCTAGGTACTAAATGTAATGATTAACTGACTCCTACATATACCTACAGTCACTTATGGGATGGCTCAGCAAAATACCAGCTATCTGCACTTGACTCGGTGGGACGCAGAGCATAACGTCTCATAGGCGATGAGGCACTTTGACTTTGACTTTGGTAGCTAGACTTCATAGCCTGGATCATCGGCATAATGTTGATTGCCTGTCGGTCTTCTACAGACTACTTCGGAGAGAGTTCGCAGGAGTTCTACGACCTGATCCCATCATCTTCCTTTCACTACCCGGACTACGAGACGCGTAGGTACTGCAGGGTACCATCAGCATGGAATTTTGGCAATATACCGACTAGTCAAACTCAGTGCTCCTCCTCCAGATTTATTATGCGCACGGCCAGTGTGGAACTCTCTGCCAGCATCTGTGTTCCCTTCCACATATAGTTAACCCGTCTGCCTTCAAAGCAAGAGTGAACAGGCATCTTCTGGACATGCTCGTTCCATCGTAGACTTCATCCATCGCTTTCTACCAGGCGAGGTCAAGATCAAGAGCGCCTATTTCGCATTAAAATAATATCAAAAATAATAACAAAAAAAATACAAAAACAAAAGGACACTAGGCGTTGGACGCCTAAGTGTCCTTTTGTTTTTGTTTTTGTATCCGGATCCGTATTCGGAATCTTGCCCAGAAGACTAGCAGCATTGCTACGTTGAATGACAATGATCTTTGGATAAAGAACGAGTTAGCCAGCGAGAAATTGGTCATTGTATCATATATAATTTATTTATGTTTAATATAATGGCAAAGCCTCATTATGAAAGTGGTAACCTATGTATGCAAAGCTATTTAAGGTTTAGATACCGTGTTTTCTTTACCTAGAACTATAATTTTCTATAAGTATGAATCACATCGTCTACCTAGCCTTTTCCCAACTATGTTGGGATCGACTTCCAGTCTAACTAGGTGCAGCTCAATACCAGTATTTTGCATGGAGCGACTGCTTGTCTGACCTCCACAACCCACTTACCGGGTAAGACTGGTTGTCAGATTTTCAGGCTTCTGACGATCCGTCGTAACGACTGTCAAAGATCTACGAATGACAGCCGGGACCAACGGCTTAACGTGCTTCCGAGACAGAGTGGTCTTGGTATGTAAAGATGGTCCCCATCCAGAGAACTACTGCAGCAAAGTAGCTTACCCTGATCGATCGACCCGAGCGGCTGATATTACCACAGAACAGGTAATATCTGTTCTGTGGATATTACTGTTTTAGCCATAAGCCCCATTATTATTTTCTATATGAATAAGTATGATTAAATAATGTTGAAACGATAGTTACGTACCGAATATTTATTTCCCAAACTCAGTCAAGAGACTTGAGAGAGCAGAGAGCATCCACAGATTTATAATTTTGGAGCACCGTTAAAATGATACAAAAACGCTCTATTCAAAAAACTTGCATCCTTTTCCCGAAGCTTACAAGTTAAGTACAAGATGGATAAGACTTCGTGTCAATGATCCGTGTGGTCAATGGCAGTCAGTATTTTTTATACTTAAATAAAATAAACTAGCGACCTTCTCCTGCTTCGGCCAGTTTTTACGACATCACAAAACATCGAGAATTTTTTTTTATACACATAAACCTTCCGGAATAAATTCTCTAAATGATGGTGAAAACCGCATCAAAATCCGTTGTGAGGTTTATAATTACAACGCGGTCACACAGACAGTCACGAAAAGCGAATTTATAATTATGTATGTACAGATATAGATATGCCAGCACTCGTTGATTGAGGTACCTACCTATTCATGTTTTTTCTAAACATTGTGGTTACATGAAAGCGGAGGTTCGTGATGACGTTGAGTTACTGCTTGCTACCGGACACAACGTTAAAAAAACAAATCCGTGAGTAGATCCTTAAACTTATCTCGATTATTTTAACTTTTATGTCTCGTTACGAAGAAATGTTAACAAAACACAGATATCCATCAAAACAATAGTGATGTTTTGCCCTTTTATAATAAAGTTTTAATAAGGGCTGATTTTTCAATAGTCACATAACTTTTATATAAAAAATAAATAAGTATGACAATTTGACATATTTTCTATACAAAAGCTGACAAACCGCCATATTTATTCCATAAATAAAAGTTATCTGATGATGGAAAAATTAGCCCTAAGCATATATTAAAATATGTCTGTTTCGGAAGAAGTCCAAATACTCATAACTACTTAGTTAGATCAAGTTAGATAAGTAAGTAGTTAGCTACATTTAACTTACCTATAGCTTTTAATTTCGAATAAATATAAAAAAAATAGAAATTTCAGACATAATATTAACTAAATAACTAGTCTGTCATTTAAACACGACACACATTCGTTGCAGGCATCTAACTTATGTATCAGTTCTTGAAATGACAAATCGATTAATAAGTAATGACATAGTTACTGGAAAATCGTATGCTACGTAGTGATAAAAACAGTAATTAAGTACTTGTTTTTTATTTGTATATCTACCAGTGGCGGACTAAGTCTGTTGGGAGCCCGGGGCGTCAAAACTAAATGGGCCCCGCCCAGATATGCGGAAAAGTTTGAGAAGTAGTATTTAAGAGCCAGCGTAGCGAGCTCGAAATTATAAGCACACTGCCTCGAAAAGGTTAGGTTATTTTACTATTCATACAGAAATAGGAAATACTTTGTCGGCTTATACTGAAAAGTAAGAACATTAGATGAATATAGGTTAAATTTTCTTTTGAACATTTTTGTACAGAAATAGGTATCACTTTGTATGTGAATGCAGAAAGCAATAGCGAGCGTAGCGAGCTCAAAAATTCTAGCACCCCGCCCCGGAAAGTAGCGAGCTCAAAAATTCTAGCACCCCGCCCCGGAAAGTAGCGAGCTCAAAAATTCTAGCACCCCGCCCCGGAAAGTAGCGAGCTCAAAAATTCTAGCACCCCGCCCCGGAAAGTAGCGAGCTCAAAAATTCTAGCACCCCGCCCCGAAAATGTAGCGAGCTCAAAAATTCTAGCACCCCGCCCCGGATAAGTAGCGAGCTCAAAAATTCTAGCACCCCGCCCCGGATAAGTAGCGAGATCAAAAATTCTAGCACCCCGCCCCGGAAAGTAGCGAGCTAAAAAATTCTAGCACCCCGCCCCGGAAAGTAGCGACACAGTATAAAAAGATACAGTAGGACGACGCCTTTGATCTCGTGGTAAATGCCGACAACGTGTACGCATTGTCGCAACAGCTAGGGTTGTCTCAAGTAAACAATATTTATTAATTTATTTTAGATCAACAATCAACATCGTCAGCAACATTATTATTATTATAAACAATAATTTACAATTATCACAAAAATCGTTTTTTTTTGTGAATCAGCCGCTCATCTAAGAAACTGTAACTGTAGGTACTTATGGGCGACTGACAAATATTTTCGGTTTCTAGATTTACTGGATTTGAAATTTCTGTTGTTGACCTTAATTATGTAAAAAGTCCTCATCCTAATAAATAATTTTGTCAAAAAAATTGTTGGGAAGAATGAACATGGTTTAGTGTTAAATTGAAATTGATGAAATCGCAGTTCTTTATTGATGTAAGATGTCAACTTGCAATCTTTCACAACACACGTCGTATGCACCATTTTATTATAGGTTACATAAATTAATACAATAGCCCTGAAAGTTGTCTCCCGAACTACTAACACGGTAGCGTACGCAGTTCGGGAGCGCCCTTCCCCCGTCTCGCCCCTCACGCCCCGCACAATTGCCCTGTCTAGACGTCTTCGTTGGACGACTGTATGATTTATAGACTGTGGTAGCGAGCTCAAAAATTCTAGCACCCTACGTTTATATTTAGCATACGTTGGGGGGCCCCAACTACAAACTGCCTTTTACTTACTGAACATATTTTGGCTTTGCGCCTTTGCTCGAGATTTGGGGGCCCCCGTAAGACCGGGGGGCCTGGGGCCGACTGCACCTGCCGCCGCCCCCCTTAGTCCGCCAGTTCTCTACAAAGTGAACTTGGTTTTAATTAATCTTTAAACATGGTTCACGAGTATGATGCAAGTAGGTACCTACCAATATACCTACGTACGATCGAATCATACTACGGATACCTAACGAACTACGGATTGTTAATTATATCTAAATAACCATCTATAGCCTAGATCACGACAGATTAATAAGAGTTCTTTGCATCCGTTCCGAGGTGTCACATGTCTACTTTGTTAATTATTATTAATAATATAATATTTTATGACAACCAATAAATTATAATAGATTATTTTTAAGGCAGGTTATAGTCCTAATACAATACAAATAATCATAAATTTTATATGTCACATGGCGTTAAGCACGTGTCTTGCATGATACGGGTGTTTAATCATTAATGAAAGAACTCATGTCTTCATCATCATTCATGCCGTCATCAGTCTTTACCTATGTTTAGTAGGTACCTATCTGTATGATATGTGTATATGATATACGCACACATATATATTGGATCCGGGCTCCATTCAATGTAATGCTTCATTACATGTGATTAAAAATCACGCATATTGAGTGACTGCTGCCTAAACTGTTTCTGTTCACTTACAGCTATCACAGCAGTTCCTATACAGAATAATTAGTCAAAAATATCATGATGAGTGAATAGATAGGTAGAGAATAGTAGTTTAGGAAACTGTTGCATAATGAGGGGTATTTAACTGTATCACACGAGTGTTTTAATACCTAGTTATGTGCAGTTTCATACACTACTTCTACTCTCTTACATAGGGATTGAACCTAAATAAAATTTTTCTCACGAAATTCAATACAAGAAAACGTATGAATCGTGTTAAAACTCAGCACATCAACGCTCGTGCCCTAAAGCGGGCACTGCTACAGACAAGTACAAAATTGAAATCATAACTTTTTTGTAATGTTATAAAAATGGTGCGACCCGCATATGTGTTCCATTAGAAAAAAAAAAATGATGGAAAACACTTTTTCTCTAACAAAATAATAGTATAAAACATTTTTTTTACCATTACTGTATCTTAACACTTTTACACTTACTTTTTTATTTTATGAGACATGAGGGGAGCTACCCGAAAAAAAAAAACATTTTCCAAAATTTTATTTTACCACTTTGTCGGCGTAATTGATATACACACTCCTACAAAATTACAGCTTTCTAGTACTAACGGTCTCATAGCATAAACCTCGGACAGACAGACAGACGTACATGACGAAACTATAAGGGTTCCTTGTCAGAACTACGGAACCCTAAAAAGGCGCGAATAGTAAAGCAATTTGCAGTACGCAAATTGCTTCGCTGCTAAACAACAAATTAAACTACAAATTCTTACAAAAATATTGAGTGACGATAGTGATTTGACTCCGGAGTACATTAAATCCGAAGCCATTGGCATTGCCTACAATCTATTTATTTATTAATATAATATACAATCTATCTCTCAGAAAAGTCCAAAGAATCGTACATGAAAGCTTACGACGATTTTTACAAATGAAAAGCTATAAAGGGCGTCAAGTCTGTATCTGAATCAGTGTTTTAGTTAGCTTCCAGCATCTATCATGTACAAAAAGCCTATGGTGCAACTATTCTAGGCTCCGTCAACAATAAACATCAAACATAATATTTAAATGAATACATATATACACCAAATTTTTGGCAATTTTAAAAAGGAAATTGGAAGGATATCGTGCTAAGAAATCAAAAGTTTTCACAGCTCAAAATGTGGAAACTTCTCTAAATGAAGCCCCTGACCACAGCCTTCTTGCCATTAAAGTAAGTACCTAACTAAGGATTGAATTTTTAGTTACTAAAATAGCTACATACTTAATATGCATCGATCGCTTGTGTGCGATCTACTGATGTGATGTTTCGACATGTCAAAACGTGAAGATTTCTGCGCTCTATCTAATATATTATCACAATTATATGTATCAATCAAATCTAAGAGTGTACCTTCCTACTTACTAACCTTCCTGCCTATTTTTGTTACAGGTGGCCTTGATTTTTGGGGTGAAGGCAGTAGCGGTGGGCTACATTGAAAACTTTGTACAGAATAAGGATAAAATAAGCTGCCGCATTGGTGACAACATCAAACTAAAAAGACCGTGGATAACTGATCCTTGGACACTTGTCAACCGCAACTATCCACACCAAAACAGTATTCATCGAACCCGCTGCCTCAAGCATCACTTTCATCGACTTTCACGGTCCTAAATGATCCTCAGCAGACCCATGTTTCTGAAACTTTACTGAATACTCAAATAAACTCTACCTCAACTTCAATAAATGTATCTAATAAAAACATAACTTTGTTTTTCCACAACCAGGGTTTAATGTATCAAACATTAATTGTTTTAAAATAAATACTTTGATTCTAGTACTACTGCCTTTTATTGTCTCGTAGATGGTGTGAAAAGTAGAATATTCTCCTCGGGGTCAAAGTGCCTTTATCTTGGGCGATCTTGAATCCCTTGCTGCACTTGGTTCTTGTCTTAACACCCTCGCCTCGCTCGGCTCGGCAGTTAGGTAACACTAGAATCCTTCGTTACGCTCGGGATACGGCGCCCGCGAAATAAGACACTGCTTTATACCCTTGGTGCATAATCTACTATTTTCACACTGAAAAACAAAAATGGTCGGAAATCCGTTGACAGGAAGTAAAAATTGGGGTTAGTACTGATTCTCCCCGTTTTTGTTTCCCCCCGAAAAGTTGTATACTTTTTAATCCCGATTTATTAGATGAAATCGAGGTGGTACAGTCAAAGAAAAAAGTAGTAAGCGATTATTAAAATTTATGTTTATTTTAGATCAAATTATTCTACATTATTACAAATCAAATCACAGCTTACGTCAAATTTACAATTAGTTTCTTCACAATTACGTAAATCACAGATTGAGAGAGAATTCTTGAATATTACGAGCTATAGGGGAAAAAGGGGCAATGGGAGTCATCAGGTAATGGTGGTCAGTGTAACCACACCCAAACGAAAGAAATTAAACAAGCGAATGTCGACTTAAACGACGCGTCACGTGACACCTAGCGGCCGCCCGATCGCCCGTTCAGTGCGCATCGGTCGTTTGCGGAGGCAGGATGTTACACGTTTTGGCGCGCTTTCGATGTAATTTTACGAGTGCACAAAATAACCGGTGAGTACATTATTACGACAAATCTGACTATTTAATGTAGCATATTGAGTAACTGTAATCTTAAATTATATATTTTGAAATCGTTGAAGGTGTTCTAACGTCAGGTTATTTTTTTACGATTCGTTTTTTCGCAGTAGGTAAAATCGGGCAATGAGAGTCACTGCGATTCGGGTAATGAGAGTTGACTCCCATTGCCCGCAAATTTCATGATAGAGTCGATTACTTACGAATTGCATTTTTGTTTCAGAGATGCCAAAAATACGACCCAGAAACACCAATAAGGCGCAATGGACGTCTGAAACTTTAGAAAAAGCCAAAGAACTGGTGAACCAAAACCAGTCTATTAGGTCTGCGGCTAAAGCCATGGGTATTCCTTTTTCCACCCTCCAAAAACGGCTAAAGCAACAAAATCAATCAGAACCACGTCTCGGAAGACTTCCTGTTTTTACACAGGATGCAGAAAAGATCTTGGCAGACCGCATTAAATACTTATCTTCAATTTTTTATGGAGTCACAGCTATACAAGTAAGAAAGGCAGCATACCGATATGCAGAAGAGCTTCAAATCCAACACACATTTGACCAGAGTGCCCAAATGGCTGGACGTGATTGGCTGGAAGGATTTCTGAAAAGAAATAATATATCTATTCGCAAACCAGAAGCCACAAGTATCAACAGAATAACTGCTTTTAATAAGGAAGAAGTCCAACTTTTCTATAAACTATTGGGAGATCTAATGGACAAACATAAATTCACCCCAAAAAATATCTATAACTGCGACGAAACCGGCATATCTACAGTACAAGATCCTGGTAAGATATTAGCTCCCAAAGGCATGAAAAGGATCGGTTCCATAACAAGTTGGGAAAGAGGTAAAAATATTACACTATTATGTGCCATGAATGCTGTTGGTGGTTTTGTTCCTCCTATGTTCATCTTCCCTCGGAAGAGGATGACTCCGCAGCTCGAAAAAGATGGTCCAGCAGGAGCTATATACAAATGCTCAGATAATGGATGGATTAACGAAAATCTATTCTTTGAGTGGCTGCAACACTTCGCTAATCATGCCAAACCATCCTCACAGGAGCCAGTTTTATTGATTCTTGATAATCATGCCAGTCACACGTCTTTAATGGCTTATGATTTCTGTAAACAAAATCACATTCATATGCTATCATTGCCTCCGCACACATCTCACAGGATGCAGCCCTTAGATCTCACATTTTTTGGGCCGCTCAAAGCTACATACAAAAAAGAATGTGATTTATTTTTAAAGAATCGCCTAGCAGAAAAAATAACTCCATATGACGTAGCTGCAATATTCAACAGAGCATATTCAACTGTGGCTTCTATCAATAAAGGTGAATCAGGATTCCGAGCGGCAGGCATTGTCCCATATAACCCCGACCATTTCACTGAAGAAGATTTTACCGCAGCTGAAGTGTTAGCTCAACCTGCTGTTATAGTTCAAGATTCATCCATGGTTATACCTGCATCTACTTCAGTTAATCCAATGACAGCCACATCATCTGATGCAATTATTCCAGCGCCATCGACATCATCTGCTACCATAGATCCTGTGCCATCGACATCATCTGCTACCATAGATCCTGTGCCATCGACGCCACCTGCTACCATAAATCTTGTGCCATCAACATCATCTGCTACCATAGATCCTGTGCCATTGACATCATCTGCTACAATAGATACAAGGCTGCTTACATCTCCCACAGTAATGAATGTAACGCCATCCACCTCGTCCGGAAATATACAATCAAACATCGCAAATCTGCTTCCATTTCCGACCCAAACAACTCGTGAAAGACTCGTAAGGAAAGGACAAATGAAGCAACACGCAAAGATTTTAACATCAACACCCGTTAAAGATAGTCTCATAGAAAAAGAAAATAAGAAAGCAACAAAAGCAGCAAAAATTGTAAAAACTTCTAAACCATCAAAAGACAAAAATGTAGCACCGAAAGCTAAAGGAAAACAGAAAAAACAAGTAGCAAATAAGGCCAAAAGGCGCGTGCTGCAGGAGTCAAACAGCTCTTCGGAATCAGACATCAGTCTTAACAAGATTTGCGATGACGACGAAGACGATGATTTAAATAAATGCCTCGTATGCGATGAATTTGGTCGCAATAACGAACTATGGTACAGGTGCACCTCTTGCGGATTGTGGGCACACCAAGACTGCACTGGGTGGGAATCACCACGTGGATATGTATGTGATAATTGTTAGGGGGTGGTCTGACTACCATTGTCCGCATAGTGACTATAATTACCCTCATGTGCGGACAATTGTGGTCAAAGCTGATTTTTTTAAAAAGTTTGATTGCTAGTAACTTATCATTCCAAAGGTAATGAAACTAATTGAGACTGATAGTTTAATAATAATGCTATCTTAAGAGTTGATTTTCATAAAGTTTATACAAAAATTTTGTGTTTTATTTAATTTCTTGCTTAAGTGACTCCCATTACCCCTTTTTCCCCTATGTGATACAAATTAGGTCTCTTAGATAATCTAAAAAATGGGTTCCTAAAAATAATATTTCGGTGGTTGCACTTTCTTGCTTAGCTGTACTTAATTTTTAAATTTCGTCGGAATCGAAAATGTAATTAAACCAATTAAAAAACGGGGGAATCAATACTAAGGGGGCGTTCATTAATTACATTAGGCGATTTTTGCGATTTTAGCGATTTTTCGACCCCCCACCCCTTTAGTGAGATGTCGTGAGATTTCGCTCGACACCCTCCCCTGTAATCTCACGTGAGATTTTTCGAAATGTGTATTTTTAGTGGTATTACGTTAAATCTGTGCTTGATTGCGTTGGATTTATTTAAATAAACTTAATTGGGTTACATTTTGTAATACTTATTTTTTATAATAATTACCCAGTTTTTTCGCAATTTTACATTGTTTCATGCGAAAAAACTTCGAGATATTTGCCGAGACCCCTCTCCCCCACGTGAGATTGGGTGCGATTCAGCTCGACCCTGTCCCCCCTAAACGCCTCACGTAATTAATGAACGCCCCCTAACCTGAAAATTGGAATAACATTTTCAATGTGTACATACATAAAGTGAATATACGAGTATAACATTTTTCTGAATAGTTACATTTTTCCTACCTACGGTCTATATTTATAAAAAAGAATGACTTAAAAATATGTATGACATGAAAATTAATAGCCGAATATTCTTAAGCTTGCATAAAAATGATAAGTAGTTGAAGAAAAAAATTTACCCACGGGTTTATTAGATAGATATTACGACATAGACTTACCTATAGATATATAAGAAAAAATATATAAATAGATCCGTAAGTAGGGACCTCATTATACACATACCTAAAGTACGAGTATAATAAATTACAATATATATGATTGTCTCGCAGATCATCGAGATATGAACGTATTTGCGGAATAGAACAATAGCTAATTATTAAGTTTTACAGACAAATAAATTATAGGTTGGTAGAGGTAATGAACTCCACCAAGATTGGCAGTAGGTAGGTTACGAATTATCCTCTCAAAAGAGAACATTGTTTTTTGAAACATAAGTGATAATGTGTGTACCATTGAGAAGATAAAAGGACTACTTAGCCAGTTATTTTTCGAACAACGTAATAGCCATGTATGTAGACCGTAATGAATATTATGAATGTAAACATAATTACACTGATTTCACAGTTTGGTGTGCAAACATGTTAAAGTATTGGAACAATGTTGTTTTTGGTGCTATATTAAAATGTCAAAATATTTTTGGGGACCTAATAACGTGAACACACAAACTTACTTAGATTTAATAAGTTGGTAGGTACCTTAAGGTTGAGCTATTATGAAGTAGGAAACAAATTAATTTTAACATGTTTTGGGCTATTATCACTACTCAATCTATGTGTCGTTAGGGCAAAGAAGGCATTGCTTGCAGCGTCTTAGATGGATCGACTTATCACTTACCTACCTGAAAAAGGTGGAAAAACATACAGTTGAGGTTTGAAAGCGGAATTTTGTCTGTTTTACCCATAGCCAAAAAGCTTATTTCAGGCAGATAAGATAGACGTAACGTTTTTTTTTTCCACTATTACGACAGTGTTTTTCAGGTTTTTTTTTGCACAGTAGCTCTACTAATTGAAGCTACTTAGTTGTGGCTATCAAAATCACGAATTAGGTTAACAAAATAATGATCGTCGTTACATTATTATTCAACGTAGGTACATACAGTGCATTACCGATTTACAACTTACTGTAAATCGGTAATGCACTGTAAAATGGGTTTGAAGTCGTTATAAACCTAGCCTCTGACGTTGGTCAGTTGGCAAGCTAATGTATGATACCTCTTCAGATATGTACATAGATAGGGTCCGAGATAATCACTACACCATTTTATATTATCATGATGAATTTTGTGGCATTGCCAGTAGTAGTAGACTTTTGTATTGCACTGGTTGGGATGTTATGTTTTAAAACTTATAAGAAAAATGATTCGAAACCTTTCTGAAACTGACAGTGGGAATTTTATAATCAAATCAAAATGACAATACAAAAATAAGTAAGCGATGCTTTTTTTACGTGACAATCGCCCAAATTATACGATAAAATTGTTGTAAATAAACATAATTATATGTAAATGTGTCGTAATTACGAAATAATATCTATTACGTGAATTCATAACCATTACAGTAAACTGAGGTTGTACATTTTTTGTGTCAGCTGATGTTGTCATTAATTTTTATTAAGGCTTTACTTGACAAAGCGTTTATCCACATTTGGGTTGGTTTGGTAAGTAGGCGAAAACTGCAGTGTTGCAAAAGAACTTGAAATTGTTTGTTTGCCAAGAATTCCTTTAACGTTCATTGCCTGCAGTTTCAACATACTTTAGTACAAAAGAATTATTAATTGATTCAGGTGCATGTGCATGTGCAAAAGGACATTAAATAATGAATGCAGTTTAAATGTTATAATTAAACGAAAATTGGCGCTGCACGCTTGGATCCAACGACAATAAAAAGAATTTATGTCAGTTGGACTAGAACCAAGAGCAATCACAGCTTTTATATTTGCGTTTGTTACATTGAATCAAACAATGGCGTTTGATTTAGGTGCAGGAGTAATTACGTGTAGCTACATTGGAGACATGAAGGTCAACCATGCATTGAAAGTTGACTTAAAATATGATCAGCTTCACGTGCCTACCCTACTACCTGTCCTGCCGAACGAAAAGTCTCTCAAGTCATTATACTCACAAGTAATGAGAGGCTTTTGTTACTCAATTGGGTTTCCATTATCCAATCATTATTATCGTCCATCTTCCAGTCTAACCGGATGCAGCTGAGTACCAGTTTGTACATGCGACTGACCGCCTATCTGTTACTGGGTAACACGATACCCATTGGTAAGACGGGTTGTCAGATTTCGGACTTCTGACTATACCCGTAATGAAAATTCCATAGGTGATCCCGCCACATAAATAAAATTATTAAGGTGTCTTGTTATATCCTCCATACTAAAAATAAAAAGGGTTACTGCTGAGAGCTGCAGTTATTAGGGTTGTCATTCCCATCATGGCAGGCAGGGCATGCATGCCCATTTAAAGCGACGATAACCGACTTTAAATAATTTTAAACCAAAAACACGTCTAAACAAGTAGAGCTTGTCTACTCTGAAATGACGCGCCCCACTTATTAATTTTTTATACATACTTTAAGTACGGTAAATGCAGTAGCGTGGCGCGTCATTTCAGAGTAGACAAGCTCCAACCTAGTGTTAATTATTTGGAAAAAAAAATATGTTAAATTAGAGCTTAATATGTGAATATTTTAGATTACAAGTTTATATTACATAGTGTAATTAATTTGTAAAGTTATGTCTAACGCGGATAAAAAACTGAGAATCATGCAAAAACTACCAAGCGTATTTTTTTATGGAACCTTCACCATTTTAAAGAGAATTTAATTATTTATCTTTTAGTATACGTGTTTTAGAAAAAACCGGAAATAAGTCACGTTGGAGAAATATTTTTGACCAGCCCACCCGTTACTGTAAAGCCTTAGATGGTAATGATACGTGTTTTAAGGGGACTTCAGGACCTAAAGCGCGGTCACTGTCAGACTGGATAGAAATGAAAGAAAAGCGCTATGACACAACGCTTACCAGCGTTGTGTAATTTAGGTGTGTAATTTAGGCAATTTATTGCAAAATATGAAGCTATCATCTGTTTACAAAAAATCTATTGATTGGACTAAATAATTTAAACACTATTACGGTAATATGTTGCTTGTAGAATAATCTGACAAAAAATCAGAATACATATTAGTATGGTTTTTAATTGTTAAATGAATTTTTTAGAGGTACCGTCGTGATTATTTTCTATCATATCAAATTAATTAAGTATATTATGTTTTCAACACACTCTCTACCTAGCATATATCCTGAAGAATATCATATATTTTTCTGATTTGGTTTACTGTAATACTTTTTGTTTTATGTATAATAAATTAATAATGCGTCTAATTTGGGACAGCGCTCCATGATGGGCGAGTCCTATTACTGGGTTTCACACGTTGCGTGATCTCAGCACAGAACACGCAAGCTAACCACTCAAGGCCGTTGGCATATATCTGCCTCTTAATATCTTAATAAATTACGCTAAGTCCATCGACACCTGCATTTTACCACGCCACTTAACACTTCTTAAAAATGCAATGATGTCATAAATATTGAACGATGGACTCTAATTCATAGGGTTATAAAATTGATCGATAGAACAAGGTAGATAAGTAGGTTCTATTCTACACTTTTATATAGTTCTGCTCTGGAATAATACCTTATTTATTATTCCCAGACCGTACCGATCGCTCTACTTTTACTTCATTGCGCATCGTCATTAGGTACCTAGCGATATTTTTTATATATTAGGTATTACTATGAAAGAAGTAATAAAGTGTTAATATCATGTACTCGTAGGCACGTGTATTGTGGACACATATCCGATTTTTTATGCTCCATGGAGTTACTAAAATAAGTTTCTATTGTTTTTATTTTAACGTAGTGTATATTCTGTCTATTCTGATTAGGTAGTATATGTTTCAGAGATTTTAGGTTAGTCACAATAAACATTGATTGAAAGCCGAGACAATGCTGCACAGATTTGCACTGTTTGGTATACAATGTAGGTAGTTAACAATTGTTAAACAAATGTTTTTTATGGCATTTGTTTCACTAACAAGAGAATACAGGTGTGCCAGCACATATCTCTCATAAACATAGGTATTTCATACCAAGGTGTTATTGAGTGTGTTACAACAATCAATGCAAATAAAATACACTATGACAAATAGCTACGTTATATTTGTACATGCACCTCCTTAAGATATCCCGATAGATACCATTTGTAGGAAAGTTATAATGCATTGCGCTATCATCAGAAAATGAATCATAGACACGCAAGAATGTTTATGAAATCTAGTTCACGTTGTCACACACTGCAAAGTAACATTTCTTTGTACTTAAACATGTTGTTGGCAACCCTGCGTAGGCGTAATGTGCGTCGCCCATCACCAAAACATAAGAATTATATCTTCATCTGTATGCAAACCAGGTGTTCTGTAAGTGGTGCAGTCGCAGAGGTCATTGCCGGCTGAACTTGACTAACGGACCTCCGCACCAGATTACTTAATAGTTGCTACCTTCTACGGAAACAATTACATATCATATCATGGTTTACGATAGAATATTAATTGCTCGAAGTGTTAGATACGAGTAGGTACCTACAATTACACGTAGATCTATGGTTTGTCTCGTTTACATTGATCGTTGTTCTTCTAATAGAAGTGTTATTTAATAGTAAGTAACAGAGGGACGTTTCCAGAAAAATTCTTGTTGCATTCGAGAGTCATGATGATTGCTCAAACGCTACTTTTATGGATTGTTGTCTTCACGAGCGAAGATAATTGTAGCTATCTTAAAATGTTGTCAAGTCGTGCACCACGACACTAACTTTTACTTTTATTTTTGGTACCTACTTTTGCATAAGATGTTACTATATATACCAGGGATCACCAATTAGATTTATCGGAAATCCGTTTTTAAAAATATTAAGACAGTCGTCGCGGTCCGTTTGGTAGACTACCTACTAGCAAAGCAAAGTAGTAAGAAATAAAACGAAAAGAAACAATTTTAATTAAGTAATAAACAAATAATAAGCAATGAACAAAAATAACAAAGTCCTTAATTTTTTTTTTTGTTATTTTGAACTAGGTTCTTATTTATTCGTCTGAAGTCTGGAGTAAAGTAGGTGCAAGCTAAAACTCAAAATTTGTATTAATATATTATTAAATTAAATTTTAGTTATGAATTTTACTGTTTATCTAAGGTCTGCACAAAATTGGTCGGCGGCGCGGCGGTCCGGATTCGGTCCGCAGTCTGCCATTTGGTGACTCCTGCAGCCTGCTGTATACTTTAATAAAACTCCAAAAAAAAAAAATGTGCTACTTATTCCCTTTTCTTGACGAGTTATGCGAACAGAAATGGTGGGAACAGCTGATTTTTTTTTCGCGATTTTAGGTTTTGGTTCCATAGTAAAAGTTGTTCATAATGATGGGTACAATGCCCCTTAAGAGGTTGTACGGTATTTAAGTTACTCCTTGTACCTATATGATGAACTGATAAACAATGACGTAGACTAAACGAACCTCAACAAATTGTAATTTAAATTATAATAAGTAATTTAAATTATAAAAATCTGACTGAATTAATTTAGAATGCCTTTTATTAAAATTTGTTAGTTTAAGCAATATAGTTTGAATTTTGAAACAATGATGACCTTCTAGAGGAGACAGAGACGTGTGGCAAAATCTTGACGTCACTACAAGTACTTACTTTTAGTTCCATAGATGCCTACACAATTATTAATGGTTATCACAAATATTAATTAATCACCTGTTCTCATTCACCTGTGTCATGTATATACTCTGCCCTGCCAATCCAAAACACTGTAACTTTTGAAAAGCACATGTGAGATTTTTGACGTTTTTGATAATTAATTGCTTTCAACTTGAACGTAATACAGTGTTTTTAGTTTACCTTATCTTACAAAATATACATTGAAATTTAAAAAATGTTGGTCAGGGGTACTAAACAGGCTTAAAGAAACTGATTGGGCATTGTTGAGCTAAAACACTGTAAGTTGAGTTACAGTCTTTTGGATTGGCACGGCAGTACTGCCGTAACGGGTAATTAATTGATAGTGTCGTGATGATATTTGTAAACTAATTCGTCCTTCATTTTGACAATTCACCATTTTCGCTGATCCGTAAAAGCGCTTTCCTAGATAAATAATGGTACCTATGAAATTGATTCACCCACTATGGAAAATTATGTAAAGCTAAAACCTTCAGGAATAGCTACCCACCGTTGAAGGTGGTTTGTCAAACTGAGGGAGATCAATGATAAAAGATGCCTTGACCTACTTGCCTTCGAAGCGAGACCTTGTAATTGCCGAAAGAAGCGCTTTCGCAAATCTTCAAGATGCGAGAGCCAATGGACAGTGGACTGTATTTGAGGATGTCAAAGAGGGACAAAGTGGACGAGACAGCTGAAGGTGAACTGCCAGTAATTTAGATTATGTGATAATCACGCCAGGTTACAAAATTTGTGGTATCCTAAGAATGTAGAACGCAACAATCATACCAGGCACCCACGGCCGGCGCCGGCGCAGTATTCAGCGCCAACTATTCATTTCTATTCGCATTTAAAACCAATTAGACGAATCAATGAACAATAATTTCAAGATGAAAGATATGCATGTCTCCTGTGAATTTGCTGTCTACAGTCACGGTCGTAAATTTAAATGGAATGAACTCGTAAATAATGCCAATACGCGTCTCGTGTCAATCGCTCAACATAAAGCAAAGCATATAATAACTACGTTATTTAATTTTCATGAATTCATGACGCTATTTGCCGTGTCGTGTACGAAAGATTGATTGGTTTACCTAGTACTGCACTGACGGATTCAAACAACAAGTTAGTTCTCATAACATTTGCGGTTCAACAAAATTATCCATGAAATAATGCAAATAAAACTGTCATTCGATAACTGGTAGGTACCTTATCATGACAATTTATATGATTAAGGAATTACCGTGGAAATATCAAACTAAATTACACATAACGCTACACAAATTGCTTGGTAGGTAAATTAAAGTAAATAGATAATTGAAGTTTTCTTTTGTACTGATTTGTTTGAAGTCTGAATGACATTTATTCTGAAGCAGCGTGTAGGTATACAAGCCTAATTGGATTTGGAAGCTTTTTAATTGTATAATATTCTTTTAGGTACGTCTGTAGTAAAGTTCGATTGCTTAGCAATATTTCAGGTTTATGTAGATACTCTCGTTCTATTGGTTGATTTAAATCGGTGTTCTCACTGTTTCCTTAGAAACAGCTGGGTGCTAGCTATAGAATAATAATACTAGATGGTGCCCTAACAAAAGGTCAATGATCGCTTGTATCAGTCGATAACTGTGAGTAATATGTTTATTAAGCAATATAACGAGAACAACTGTATTTGTAGTAATACGAAGGAGCGCTATTCTAAGGATATAGAGAACTTATTCAAAGCTTCATTATCGCTTTATTAATCCATCAGTAACATTATTGTCACCTCACCACTAGAATCGTCACATTGTTGTTAAAATATTATAAATAACGATGTTCCTACACTGTGTTATTCTTATTAAGTATAAGTTCTATATTTGTCAAACCTCCGAAAGTTAGGTCACCAACCCTGTAATTAAAAGAACGTTGATATTGGTTAGACATCCTTGATAACGAAGGCAAACATTGAACAGTCGCCAACGCCAAGGCGAACTAATAACCATGTAATGTAACTACAATAGTGCCGCGTAACAGTACTAACACAATAGAACAAAACCTATTTTCTTTTGGCATGGTATACGTATTCCAAACTGATTTCTGGGACCTTTGCTGCTTCTATGCCAATTAACAAATTAAAACCATGCGAAACCGTACGAAGCGTTTCACATCACGTCATACAATAAGACAATCGGCTTTTATGTCCATTGAGAACAACGTTCATCCTTTAGATCGTACACGCCGTAAATAATAAACAATATTGTCATTGTATGTATATTTGGACTTTCAAAAGTTGAAGCCTGGTTAGTGAAAGCGTGGCTTCGCATAGGCATGCCCACAATTGACCTTGTTAGTTGTTCCTCTAGTCCATGCAGTGCAACAGGATTCCCACCCACTGCCTCAAAGTGTACCTAATCTAATTGTCTCTTAGATGCCCATGAGCAGCTTTGGCACTTGTAAAAGGTCGCTAAAGCTATTATTGTCTCGAGTAATTTATTTTGATCAATGAGTTTGACACGCGTCACTAGTTGTTACGGTATAATTTTATTTACATAGATTCAATTTGTAATTTAGTGAACCTTAATGTTAAATAACCGTGAACATTTTATTCATCACTTATTAAAATGCAAACTGGGCAATGCAATGTCAGGATTCACATGACTGTTATCTAGCTGCTTCATCGTACGAAGGCGGTAAAAGAAAAATATTATTCAATTTTCCTAGTGTAATAATTCACGGCCTCCAGTTACATCTCTGGGTCGCCGAAAAAGTGGTGGCATAAAAAAAGATTGATTGAAACCTTGAGCCGCTGGCACAAGGTGAATAAGAACTTAAGGAGACATCGTACTCTTCAAGGCGATATCTTTGTAACTTTAGCAACTTGGTCATCTACATCCTTATCACCCTTTCCACTTTTATAGTACTACAAACCCTTTCCTTCCTGAACTAATCCCGTTTTGATTGAGTGCCTTATTTGGACTAAAGCTAGGTAGGACAAACTCTACCTTGTTCATTACTGATGCTATCGAAGTAGTAGACTCCTAAATTGTTGGTATCCGACTTCCGACATAGGTACCGACATTTATGGAATCTTCATTGTAAACGTGGAAAGCCTTACTGAAGATGGTATAGTATCATCGCTAACGATATCCGTTTAAGTAATAAAATGCGGAACATGCGAGTCACTCCTGGTGACTCGCATGTTCCGCATTTTTTGCAGGTTTTAGTCGAACAATATTGATCTCTATAGTGTGAGTATGTATATAAGGTGTAAGGGACAGCCCTCCATAGACTGATGGGGTGAATTCAGTACCTATATCGTACTAAGATGACCGGTACATGAAATTATTTCAATGACGTTATGGGAATCCATAGTAAACCTGATTTGTTTGTGTTTTTGTGCACAAATTGGAGCATCTGTTACTAGTTGGGAGGGGTAGGTAATAGGCATGCGGTGAGTTCGATGAACTCTGTAGCTAGGCAGAAGGTGAACAGCTGATTTCACGCGTCGTTCGTTAGAGTATTTCAACATCCATTGCTGTTTTTTTTTTATTTTAGCCGTTTTATTTAGGTATACATAAATGGAGTGCAGCGTACAGAGAAAGTAATTTTACATTGAAATAATGGGGAATAGTATATAACGGTTAATAGAAAACGGGTAATAGAAAAAACGGTTAAAAAGATGAATATTTTCCTGCGAAATTTTCCGGTGGAATAAGTATGATTCAAAATAAGGAGCTGAATACACCCTATTAGATTGCAGAGGGCTATCCCTCGCACCCGGTATAGGGCGTTTTCTTTAGTTAGCAATAGAGACTCTGCTACTTTAATCGAATCTGGAGAGGTGCAGTCTGCAGTGCACTTTCATAGTTTCGAAGTACCTACCTACATTTTCGTACGCTTATACGGTTTGCTTGACCGCAATAAGACGAAAAATATCATAATTAAATCAGATAAAATATACAGAACAATACAGAAGTTGTACCTATTCAGTACCAAAAGGTTCTTGGTAGATAAGATATTGCTGAGTTGGTTTCCTTTGGAAAACATTAGTTGCAGCCTTGTAGGTTCGTAGGTGGGAAATTCAGTTCATGCAGAAATGCTGTTGGAAAATAGATACATGATTATCGCGGAAGTGTAAACATGGAAATATAGACCGCCGCTAACTCCTAGAACACACTTTAAAATCATGAATGATGTTGAATGTTCTTGACTTTTCTATATACATTGCATTTAATTGCCTTCGGAAGTGGTTTTCCGTCATATTATAATGGACGCGACCGTAATCAAAGCAAGAGCCCTCGTGTATATCAACCGGTTGTCTGTGTGTGTTGTATTCAGGAAACCCATGGACCATTTGATAATAAGTATAATGACAATGTTCCGTTGATAAAGGTATACAAAGGCAACGCTTGAACTGGTTTCAACCGTTAAATACCTACTAGCTCTATGTAGGTGCCTGCTGTACAGGCCTGCCTACATTTTTAAAATAATAAGGACGGGCTACTTTCTTAAGTTTCTAGTTACAAATTAAAATCTACAGTTGATGTACAGTACTCGTTGTCGCACCCTGCGTAGTGCGTATGATTTGAATTTCGATATTTTATAACAATCTATAAAGTTTTTTCAACATTTCTGGTTTTATTGTTCTAGTTTACTTCAAATGTAGTGTTTATTGATAGAGCAATTTGGGTCTCAGCTATTGAAAAAAAAAAAAAAAATAGGTATGCCATAGGCTTCTACTCCATTCTCCTATTCTCCAAAAAAATGGGTACAATAACCCATTTTTTTTCAAGACGGTAAAAAAAATCATCCAGTATAAGGACTCGAACCTCGCAGGAGGGGAAGCTCAACTAATAAATGATTGCAGGAAGCAATTAGGTATTATATTTTAAATTAAATACATATTTTCTTAGGACAAACGCGCACTTCTTAAACCAAACCTCTTTCATTTGACTTCCTCCTAAAACGAACGCGAACTACCTATTTCTACTTTTTTTGTTCAAAAGTAGTTCGATATTTGCTTGAGCGTTAGAATGTCAGCCTATACAGTACCTGCAGTAGGTAGGTATAGGTTTTTAACATTAATAAGTAAGTACGTTACTTTAACTCATTTCCGTCTCTTTTTTTCACGCATATCTACGGGCTATGTTTTTCAACGTTTTACATGCGTATTGGTATGTTACGGTTATCTCCATTCGTATTCTTGAAGGATATAATAATATTATGTATAACTTATACTCCCATAAAGCCTTTCAAGCGTCTGAAGTTGAAGTTTTCCGTTCTATTGAAACCATACTATCTACCTATATTACGTGTCTACTTCAATTTGTTACTGCTAACAATCCTGTGTACCAATCTCAATTTATTCTTTTGTTTTATTACAGAGCTCACGCATGGCGAAGAGTTTGGCTACGATGGAAGTATCGGTAAGAATCGATTAAATATGTATATCGAGGTTATATCACGCAAAAACTTAGCTGGAATGTAAACGTTCACTATTTGCTCTAGGTAATTGCGAGTGGAGTATCGCTGTCATAGATCGATTTTTTTTAATGACCTATCGTCTTGGATATCGGTTAAGAAAATATTGCATGTGTGATGTGTTTTCACCCGGCATCGCATCGCATCGCCTGCCCGCGCTATTACTTCGTTTTCGCTTAGCGTTCTTTCTGCCTTTTTTTATTTTTGCACGTCTCCTAAGGGTCCTAGCGTGATGTTAAATAGCCTTCCTCAAGAATTAGGCTTTCAAATGCAGGAATAATTGTTGTTGATTAGCGCGTTCTAACAAATAAAAAAACAAAATCCCATCAGCTTTTTTATTAGTAAGTATAGTATAGATAAGTGCTCACCCACGTAAGAATTACTGCTATGGCCTAGCACTAGTAAATCAAGTTCTGTGATCTATAGGATTAGAGAGGTAGAGAGGAAGCATTTCATTTTGAAAGATTTATCTAAATCATAGGAAATAGGTGGACAGGTAGGTCCTAGGACACCTGTGTAGGTGTCTATAAATTAACACAAATCAATTTCCTTGTCCGATTTCCGTTATGTAAGCAGCAGATGCAGTAGACCTATCTAAATTATCTTCTTTATTTAATATTTTTACATGTTCTTCAACGATTGCTTCATGTTAGTAACATTGACGCTCAACGCTTCCGACATATCCAAATACTTAAAGGTTTCGGATGCGGAAAGGGCTCTAAGGTTTATGGAATCCGAGAAAGCTTTACATGCATGACCGCACATTTGTCCACACCAAATTCCATCCTGTTATTATTATTATTATCGACCGGTAAAAATATCAAAGCATTTAGTGGGACATAGGTAGTTAGGTAGGTACCTACAATTATTACCTTAGCTTTTGCCACTATCACGAACATCGTGCTGTGTTGGTACGCCCAACTAACCTATACTACATTTATGTAGGTACCTATGGGTGATTGGGTGCTAGCTTATAGTATTTATTTATATTTTAGAAAGCTGTATAGAGTCATGAATACTCGTAGTCTTGACATGGCTAACAGAACCGATCCGTGATGTGATCGTTAGATAGATTTGTAACTGGCTTAGCAAATAACGTTTAGGTATATCGATCATGCTTTTGATTTCTCTTGCAGTGGAGCCACACTAAAAGTAGGAAGGTATACATAGGTGGTGCAGGCCCTTGGCCCAACTTGCTGGTTGCGCTCGGAAGAAAATCAGCATGAACCATGAACACAATAATTCTATTATGTAACCGGGTACACATTGTTTTACCAAAAACAATGTAATTGCATACTTCCACTGTGGTTTTTTTTTATAGCAAGCTCAAATTAACTCCACCTGATATTGCTGAATTATTCTTGAATAGAATGCTATTGTCAAGGTTATATTTAATTAATGCTAGGTAATTATGTATGCTAGTGTTTATAGATTAGATTACAGATCTAAAAATACCGCACAGTTTACAGTTTTTATAGATTTTGTTTTGTTCTAAAAATAAAAATGCCATTGCATTCCGTGTGCTTTTAAATCGGATATCTAATTGTTTTGAAAGTTATCGCACTGCCGAAATGAAGGCTATAAGTTACCTATTTGCGTGTAAAAAATAGTTAAAGAACGTAACAGTTTTTGCTAGTACATAACTTGTGTACGCAATCTTAAGTGCAGCAGTAGATAGAGAAATCAAAATAGATCTAGAAAATATAGGTCTCACTATTTAAAACAATTGTATTCTTTGTGTAGGTCCTGAATACTGGGGCGAGAGGTACCGGGAGTGCGCAGGCAAGCATCAGAGCCCGATCAACATCAACGTGCTTCGAGTGAAGCAGGTCACTCTACCCGACCTTGTACTCGTGGGCTTCGACGACTCCATTGATGATGTACACGTCACCAACAATGGACACACAGGTAAGGTTTCACACTGAAGGTGTTAAGACATAGGTACACTTACGCACCGAAATACGCCATTGTGCTGCCGTAGGTATAAATACGGTTCCCAGCAGTGAATAAGCGAACACGGTGGATATTGTACAAGGCAACTGAACGTTGCAGTATTAACGTAAGCGCCTAGATCAAACACGTAGCAGCTTAGTTGGAGGACTTAATGGATCAAGTGCATGAGTAATTTATTCTTCTTATTTTGGCCTATAATAAATGCAACCGTGCATGATAGATCCAAAACTTCGTGATCATTATCATGACTTTAATTCCATGTTTTGAAACAGCATACTATCCTTTTTTTTCGCTCATGCATACTGCACTACCATGGGGAGATAATGCAGTTATGTGGGACTCCAACCCACTAACAGACCCGCCGCGGCTGTGCATCACCGGACCCTCCTCTGGAGAAAACCCTCCATCACTGGCGCACAAGAACACATTGCGCGCCGTGACTACCCCATGGACCAAACCAGCACATGGGCGCTGGACGACGTGTGTAGGTAACCTTGATCCCCCTGCAACCGGTCAGGTCAGTGGCCCGGCCGCCTACCACTTTTCGGCCGCAGAGGATAGAGAGAGCGGCCAACGGATAACCGACACTCCTCCTCCCTTGCGGCCCCACCGCGTCCGCCATCAGACGGTGGCTACCCCGTCAAGGCCGCGGAAGGTAGGGAGAGCGGCACACCGTAATACCGGCACTCCTCTCCCACCGCGGCTTCCAGCCCTCAGCCACGATGCCTCCCATACGACATCACGACCCACCTCAGTTGGGATGAGGCTCAGGCGGCACGGCAACCTACCTGTTCGCCGCTACGTCGTCGACTTCCTGGGAAAATCCCTGACGAGCGGCCCCTCCTCGGGTTCCTCTTCGCTTCGCCGTGGGTGACCAAGCCAGGGCTACTGAGCCCCCCCCCCCCCCTCCACGCCTCGACAATGCGGGAACCCCACCGGGGGGAGCATACTAGCTTGAGATGATGTCTGTTTTCAACTCCTATTTATTCTGCCTCTTACATATGGCCGCATTCCGCTGAACCCACTTTAAAATGACTTGATGCGTGACTAACATCCTATGGGCGATGGAGTCATGCTTTTTGTCGCATAACTGATGAATTTGTTATTAAATGTATTGTGATGTAAATATCTGATAGCAATTGACTTAGTATACCTAATAGTAATACACCTAGTAGTAATACACGGTTTTTGGAGCTACCGCCTGTCAGTTCCTTGCTGAATGTTGCCTATATTAAGAAGGTGGAACCGTGGAACCAGGGTGTCCTCACACCGGTGACATTCTGTCAGTCACAGTTCCGGGATAATGTTTGCTCTAATCAAAGCTAGATGCAGCTATTCCAACTTTAGGTAGGCAGGTCATAAACCAGACATTTTATTTCACAGCATTCAGGTATCTGTTAATAAAATACTACTTTAAATACAGTTCTTTTATTATTACGTATTAAGTTACAGAGCACAAACCTTTTCTGCTTCAATGATAGTCCAGAGACAGTCGGAGACCACCGACAATGTTTGACGGTCCCACAGATTCAACAAGTAATTGCAACACAGAACTCTCTGTTTTATTAAAATGATGTTATGTAAATACAATCATTATTTTTTATACCTAAGTCAATCACCATTCATAACACCAAATACTCGTAGAGATTTCTTATACATAATATAATCTGTCATACATAGGTACACCATGGATATAATTTTAAGTGTTCACTTTTGAACTTGTAAGATAACACAGTATTTATTTATTTTAAACAATAAACATTTAATACAGTGAGTAGTCATTTAACCATACTGGTAAACATCTTGATCTAATAGGTCTAGTGCTATGACTTTCAGTTGAAACTGGCTCAGCTGTATCACGGTTAACATCTGAATTTGAAATTACATTACATTAGTTCACAGCCATAATCAATATAATCATACATAACAGTTTTATTTTTATTTGCATTAAAGTTATTTTCAAAATTATCTAACACAACAGTTTTCCTCTTTTCTTTATCTATGTTTGTAATATCCACATTTTCTTTTAGTACTCCTTTAAGTATATGGTTTAATATGTTTTAAGTCTCGCCTATATATTAGGTTGGGGAAAAAGTCTTTTCGCATTATAGTATGTATGAACTTGTAATAAAATCTCTTTGGCTATACTATTTGTATCTGGCTGGTTTTGGTATCATTGAAAGTTTACATTTTAAAGAACATAATTCCAAATTTTAATTAGGAAAATGTGTGATTTTCATTTGTTTTTCGTACCGTCAAGATGAGTGAATCTAATGAAGAAATTCGATACATTTTAAAATTTTACTACATAAAAAGTAAAAATGCAACGCAAGCCGCGAAAAATTTTGCGATGTTTATGGACCTAGTGTACTGTCTGTGAGAGTAGCACAAATTTGGTTTAAGCGTTTTCAATCCGGAAATTTTGATGTCAAAGATGCACGTCGCTCTGGTCGCCCTATTACGGATAAAATGGATGCCATTTTTGAAAAAGTGGAGCAAGATCGGCATATCAGTAGTTACGACGTAGCTGAAGAACTGGAAATTGACCACAAAACAGTTTAGGCGCATTTGAAAAAAACTGGGTACACAAAAAAGCTCGACATTTGGGTACCTCACGAGCTCACTGAAAGAAACCTAATGAACCGTGTACTCATTTGTGATTCTTTATTACGACGTAATGAAACCGAACCATTTTTGAAGAAGCTGATAAATGGTGATGAAAAGTGGATCACGTATGACAAGAACGTGCGAAAAAGGTCGTGGTCAAAGGCCGGTCAGGCTTCACAGACTGTGGCGAAACCCGGGTTAATTCGCAACAAGGTGATGCTGTGTGTGTGGTGGGATTGGAAGGGCATTATTCATTATGAGCTGTTACCACCAGGCAGGACCATCGATTTTGAACTCTACTGCGAACAACTGATGAGATTAAAGCAAGAAGTTGAGAGAAAGCGGCCGGAATTAATCAACAGAAGGGGTGTGGTTTTTCATCATGATAACGCTAGACCTCACACATCTTTAGCCACTCAGCAAAAATTAAGAGAGTTTGGCTGGGAGGTGTTAATGCATCCGCCGTATTGTACTGACCTTGCACCTTCAGATTTCCACCTGTTTCGGTCTCTTCAGAATTCTTTAGGCAGTGTCAGGTTAACATCACGAGAGGACTGCCAAAACCACTTGTCGCGGTATTTTGACCAGAAGTCCCAAAATTCCTATAGCAATGGGATCATGTCCCTACCTACAAGATGGCAAAAAGTTATAGAACAAAATGGTACCTACATACTTTAGTTAAATGAATAAACTATATTAAAAAATGTTTTGAATTTTCTTAAAAAATTTTTTTTTTTCCCCAACCTATTATTACCCCATCTACATTATATTCACTTTATATGACCTGTCATTAACTTTTTCTACATCAATTCCTATTTTCCATGTGTTAAGTAATAACAGCTCGTGGCTAAGTTAACAGCCGCACGCAATGGTCTCGAACCTAGCGATTTTTCGGTAGGTTCGAGACTAAAAAAATATCCCTAAAAATATCCCATATCGGTAGAACGATATGGGATAATTTTTGGGATATTTTTTTACCTACCTACCTGTTTTGGGTGCAAATCTACCGATATTTGTGGGCAACTCTACCGATTTGGCCTTGTGACGTTCGAGACCACTGGGCCCGCACGGGTCGATCCATCAGGTTAAGCTGCGCTTGCCGGGGTTGGTCTGTGGATGGGTGACCATCTTTACATACCGAGACTCCTCCGTGCCTCGGAAAGCACGTTAAGCCGTTGGTCCCGTCTGTCATTCGTAGATCTTTGACAGTCGTTGCGGGTCGTCAAAAGCCCGAAAGTCTGACAACCAGTCTTACCAAGGGGTATCGTATTACCCAGTAACTGGGTTGTGGAGGTCAGATAGGCAGTCGCTCCATGTAAAATACTGGAATTCAACTTCATCCGGTTAGACTGAAAGCCGACCCCAACATCGTTGGGAAAAGGCTAGGCAGATTGATTGGTGTTTTCAGGACTTATTTGCAATGCCACATTCTGACCAATATTTAAAGAGAATGGTTTTCTGCATTTCTTATCATAGTAGTATTTACTTTTATCTCTTTTAGCTTTGATTCTTTTTGGAATGTCAGTCATCAACACGGGAATGAGTTGCTCTGATGTAGTTGGAATTAGAGTTCTAGTTTTTCTAGATAGAAATTTTTGTGCAGGACTACAATCATCTCCACCACTTGGTACATTTCTCTGGTGCAACAGCGATACCCAAAAATCTTCACCAGCTTCATATGATTTAAGAATAAGTTTGTTTGCAGATTTTGATCTGTCTATCCAGGAAGACATAACAATTAGAAATGATCAGATTTTAATTCCCAAGTGCATGAGAAACTACATGTTGTCAAAAATTCATATAAGTCACAATGGTGTTGCTAGTTCAATTAAATTAGCTATGAAAAATATTTTTTGGCCAGGCATGTCTGAAGATATAAAAAAACTCTGTAGAAAAATGTAGAATTTGCATAAAATATTCTCCATCCCAAACTAGATTTCCAATGTTATCTCATGGCATACCAACGTATCCCTTTCAGTAGAATATCTCTATGGATGTGTTCAATGTAAAACTAAATTCACAGTCTCTTAATTTTATTATAACTGCTGACCATTACTCAAACTTTTATGGGATTGATAAACTAAAAAAAATATCTTCTAATGAAGTTATTAATATATGTAAAAAGGATTTTGCAAGATATGGTATACTACAAAGAGCATGTACTGATGGAGCTACTAATTTTGTTAACAGAGAGTTTACTATGTTTGCTGAAGAATGGGATTTTAACCATGTAACTTCCTCTCCACATTACCCTCAATCTAATGGAATTGCCGAAGCTATAGTAAAATCTGCAATGAAACTTATTCTTAAATCATATGAAGCTGGTGAAGATTTTTGGGTATCGCTGTTGCACCAGAGAAATGTACCAAGTGGTGGAGATGATTGTAGTCCTGCACAAAAATGTCTATCTAGAAAAACTAGAACTCTAATTCCAACTACATCAGAGCAACTCATTCCTGTGTTGATGACTGACATTCCAAAAAGAATCAAAGCTAAAAGAGATAAAAGTAAATACTACTATGATAAGTAATGCAAAAACCCTTCTCTTTAAATATTGGTCAGAATGTGGCAGTGCATATAAGTCCCGAAAACACCAACACATGGAAATTAGGATTTATTGTAGAAAAAGTTAATGACAGGTGATAAAGTGAATGTAGATGGGTAATATATAGGCGAGACTTATTTTCCCTACTGTACAGTGTTTTAATTGCTGTCGTTTTGGTCACACTAAAATTCAGTGCAGGTCCAAACCTCGTTGTTATAAATATGGCCAAGGCCACACTGGGGACAGTTGTGAAAGAGAACAAGAAAGTGCAACAAGCTGCACTCACAAAGTTCAGTATCATATGCTGAAGCAGCAAAAGTACATCCCGCAGTAACTAAATCGTATGCTGATACACTTCTATCTTCTCCTTCCAAAAACTTTGCACATACTCCATCAATCTCTTCACCTAATAGAATGCCGGCTTCAAGTAGTTATAAAAAGACTGTCTTTCTCAAACCACGCTCCCCTCCCAAATCTGTACAAGGATATAATAAAGAAGCTCACAATGCCATTATTAACGATTTCGACATTCCCCAACCAGCTATTGGTTGGCTTTATCTAATAACCATAATAATGAAAAAAAAGGCAAATTTTTCTATAAACGATTTTCTTTCTGGACTACACAATCTTTTTTCTCAATTCAACATTTTACCGTCCAACGTTGCCCAATCTTTCAATGTATCTCAATCCATTCATAATGAACAACATATCCAAAATAATGCAGTGGAACTGCCGCAGTCTAGTAAACAAAAAGAGTGATGTTATATAACTTTTAAACAAATATGAGCCATTTGCCTTTGCCTTAGGAGAGACGTGGCTCAAATCTAATCATATTTTTAAAATTAACGGTTTTTTAACCATTAGAGAGGATAGATCTGATGGGTATGGTGGAGTAGCTATACTTATCAAGAATCCTATCCCTTTTTCTATCGTTACATTACCTCCTCACAGTGAGGAAATTTCAATTGTAGCTATTAAAGTGCATCACACTTGTCTTGTTTCTATTTACATTCCTCAACCTTCCTCTTCTATTCTTCAAGAGATAATTAATCTCTTTTCTTTTCTTCCAAAGCCTTTCTTAATATTGGGGGACTTTAATTGCCATCACCAATCATGGGGTTGTTCAACTTCTAATTGTTATGGTGATGAATTACTAGATATAATAGACTTACATAACTTATGCAACGTGAACTCAGGAGCTGCCACACGTCGTTCAGATCCCAGTCAGACCCAAAGCGCAATTGACCTTTCTATCTGTTCTCCAAACTTAGCCTCTTCATTAACTTGGCAAACTCTAACCTCTACTTATGGTAGTGATCATTTTCCAATAGTTATTTCTTATCCTCTTTCCAAACCAAACTTAAAACATAAACTACCCAATATAAATAATAATAAAGACTGGGAAAAAATTAGGAAAATTGTTGACAGTAAGCTTTGCTCCTTGCCTGTCATTTCTAATGGCAATGAAAATAGTTGTGCTGAAGCTTTGGCACTCATATCAATCGCAGCGGCAGATGAAGTTTTTCATGAAAAAAAATAACAATATTAGTACACTTCACTCGCCTCCGTGGTGGGACCTGGGCTGAATACAATTATAACCTTGATATGTCTGATATTAATTTTGAAATCGTTTATAACTTAATTAATGAAATTTACAAACTTTTTAAGAAGAAAAAATTTGAATCTTGGCGTAACTTTTGCTCTTCAATTTCACCAAATACTCACCCCACGATTATCTGGCGCAATATTCATAGATTTAGGTCCATTTATCCCTTTAGGTAGATTTAGGCTCATTTTACCCTTCTCTTATCCCCGACTCTTTAGCCAGTGAATTTTTAGATAAATTAGCACCACCTTGGGTTCCAGAGGTTATTAACCTTTCTCTCGTATCCAATAACCAAGACACTCAACATACGACGCTGGGACTTCCATTACTCTCACTGAATAATAATAATATCCTAGGACATTTCACACACGGTCATCTGATCCCAAACTAAGCAGAGCTTGTACTATGGAAACCAGATAACTGATACATACACTACTTTTTTTTGTAAATACATACCTATATAGATAATTGCACCCAGACTCAGGACAAACAGACATGTTCATGCACACAAATGTGTGTCCTGGATGGGAATCGAACCCACGACCTGCGACATGATAGGCGGTATCTTAACCAACCACGCCAGCTGGCCTGTCTGAATTAAAGGGTGTTATTCATAAGACTAAGGATTCTGCACCAGGCATTGACGGCATCGGCATCGGTATTGCTTTTTTGCTAATTTAAATGATGATGTCCTCAGTTATTATTTAGAGCTTATTAATTCTATCATGATTACAGGAAACATCCCTGTGGAACGGAAACGTCAAATGGTGTTGCCATTTCTTAAACCGAATAAAACCCCATCTGATGTTTCATCATACCGTCCCATAGTGTTGTCTTCAATTCTAATGAATTTAGCGGAACACTTAATTAAAAATCGCCTGGAATGGTATGTTGAAAGTAAGGGTCTTATGGCAGAATCACAATATGGTTTTAGAAAAGGTAAAAGTACAAGTTACTGTTTAAGTATTTTAACATCGGATATTCGATTATCCTTCTCTAATAACCATTCCACCATTGCAGTTTTCCTTGATATTAATGCAGCTTATAGTAATTAGTATATAATAATTAGTATTATCAGTTTTACAAAATAAATTAAAAGCCTCACAAGTTCCACTGAATTTCTCGAATTTCATTATTAATATCCTGACTGAACGCTCTGTTAACATGATAATAGGAGATCACGAGGTATCCCATCTTGCTTGGAGAGGCCTCCCGCAGGGTTCTGTGCTCAGTCCCCTCCTATACAATATTTACACTTTCGATTTAGACTCGTCCTTAATTACTAACCATGTTAAGGTTCTTCAATACGCCGACGACGTATTATTATATTCTTCAAGCCTCTGTTGAACAAGCCAGCTGTGCTATCAATTCTGCTTTATCTTCTCTGGAGTCATGGTTACATCTAAATGGTTTGGATTTATCGACGTCTAAATGCGGGGCTGTTTTATTCACTCGAAAAAGAAATATTCCCTTGGTAAAACTCTTTTATAAGGAAATACCTATTCCAATTACAGATAGAGTCAGATATCTTGGTATAATACTTGACTGTAAATTAAGTAGTATTCCTCATTGTGATTATATTGTTAACAAATGTGAAAAGCACCTAAACATGCTTAGACGCCTCTCTGGTGTAGGTATGGTGGGGTGCACATCCATTTTCTTTGAAACTTGTTTATAACGCAATTATCAGAAGCACTCTAGATTATGGATTGTTCGTTCTAGATATTGGTAGTGTTATGGCTTTTAAAAAATTGCATCCAATCTAAAGCAATACGCATTATTTCGGGTGCCATGAACTCTACTCCCATTAATGCACTCCAAATTGAATGTGGGGAAGCTCCTTTATATCTTAGAAGACAATTCCTATCTGACAAATATTTGTTCCGGATTCTTCAGTTCTCAGCTCATCCTCTCATTCCTAGACTATTTAGTGTTACACATTGAATCGTCAGATTACTGGTCCCATAAACGTGCTCCTTGTTTAGTTGTAAGCTATAAAAAAATCCTTTCACTTTCTTCTCCTATTCACCATTCCAATAAACCTCCCCTGTTTAACAGTGGTTATGAGAGTCTACAATTCAGCCCTATCATTTAATATAACTGTGTAAGTAAATCAGATCCCGATTGTCATATAAGTTTTAATAACTTTCTGGCTGAACACTTGGAGTATCACTACATATTTACCGATGCTGCCAAGCGTTCGCCGACGGGTTGTGTTGGGATAGGTACTTTACCATTCTCAATACAATATTGTACAAAAAATAAAACTGCCTCCGGAGACTTCTGTTTTTACGGGGGAATGTTTCGGTATTTTAAAAGCCATATAATAGAATATACTCGTGTTCTTAAGCTCAAAAAAACAATAATTTTTACCGATTCTCAAAGTGCTCTTCTAGCCATCAATAAATCCCCTTTTGAACACAAATCACAGCTCCAAATCATTTATTTAATAAGAGAATTTGCGTTCAGAACCATTTCGGAAGGTAATACTTTGCAATTTGCATGGATTCCGGGCCATTCTGGAATACATGGCAATGAAGTTATTGACACAATTGCCGTTGATGCGGTGCAGTGTGGGGATTTAGTTCCTTATACTTACTGACCTCGTGACGTTACCAAAGACTTCTTCGGGACACCTGGAAGGTAGCTTGGGATATCGGCAGCAAATTAAAGGGCCGTTATTTTTTAATTATTCAGCCTGACGTTCCAGAAAAACCGTGGTTTGGCAGGGCGAAGTTTGGCAAGGTGGAGACCTCCGTTTTAATACGTATGAGACTGGGTCATGTTTGCTCTCCAGCCAAACTTGCCAAACTTCATAATATCATCGACGACCCCATCTGTTCATGTGGCACAAACGTAGGGGACCTTAACCACATTTTTTTCTCCTGTCCCTTATATGACCGTTCTTCTTTTCTCAGTAACCTCTTGTCCCTCCGTATTCCTTTTCCTACCTCAATAATTTCTTTACTTTGCACAAATAGCTTTCCTGTTTATAAATATACAGTATGTTAACCAACAGAGGGCGTTCCCGTTAACCCCCAATAGTATAGCATCCATACATGCTAAATAAAATATTACCATTCGAAAACAAAATGGTTTTTATTTTTTTTTAATATTAAAATATTCACTAAAAATGTTAAAAATATTCACTAAAATATTCAAAAAAATATAAAAAATAAAAACTAAATTGCGATGTTTCCGTCCTTCAAGTACGCGTGTACAGAGTGTTTCTTTTACGTATCAATTTAACATTTTTAGTGAATATTTTAATATTAAAAAAAATAAAAACCATTTTGTTTTCGAATGGTAATATTTTTTTTAGCATGTATGGATGCTATACTATTGCGGGTTAACGGGAACGCCCTCTGTTGGTTAACATACTGTATAGTCTCAATCATCACTTTAAATAATATTAAGTTGTAAATTTTCCTCATTGTAATTTGCTCATTATTCACTATCACCTTTATAAATAATATTGATCTTATATCCGTCCTGTCCTAAATCCCGTTATAATCAATTAATTATTCATACTAATATTTTCGTTTCCCTAACTTTGTTTCTGAAATAATTATAAACTTGACATTGGCTAAATGCACAAACCGTGCGAAGCCAAAAGGAAGAAAAAAAAAACGTAATAATAAAAGAACTGTATTTAAAATAGTATTTTATTAACAATGTTCTATATACGATACATTACAGAGCAGAGCGCTCTGCAAACCTATTGCAGGTACCTATACAAAGAGAATTAAACCACTGCTATATAGTCATTGCAGGTACAGGACGGTTTCTCTTCGTTGATTTCTTTTGTAATTTTGTAAGCTTTTTCATTAGTTTTAAAATTAGCGTGTAAATAGTACCTATCATTGATAATAGATAAGCGAAGTTCACGCCTATCACGGTTCAAGTTTTAATGGTGTCAAGGTTCAATAGAACTTTACGAAACTTCTTTAATAGCAAGCAAACGTCTTTATCTAGGTAGACCTACCAGTACCTAGATAAAGATACACCAGTAGTAAAAAGCTGCAAAGTTTAAGAGACGATATAAGTAAAATCACGCCTGTATTCTCAGAACGGGTAGGCAGGCATGCAGAGGTCTAGTTCACCCATATTTCGTAAGTCCTATGTAGGAAATAGGGGCAAGCCTATTCCCATCAACCGAGCACAAATCGAGACACCCGCGCCATCTACTCAAATTTAAGGCGAAAGCGCCATTGTAGCCCGCGGAATTCATATTTTCTTACGTGTTTTGCAATTTGCAGGTTAGTATTAGGTTGTATATTGATTTGAATATGATTCGCGACCGTAACAAATAGGTAAGCATGTATTTATATAATTATAAATATTAAAATCATCAATACAACTCTCTAAGTTCATATTACCGTATTGAATGACTACTGTATGTATTTCATGAAATCATGACATCTGGACCAATCCTAACTTAAGGAGTTGTATTACTGATTCTAATGATTATACGTAATTATGTAAATACATATTTGTGACGGTCGCGAATCACACTTTACACACAACATACTCCCAGACACTTATAAGCTGCAAATTGCAAAAATTGTAAGAAAATTTGAATTTCGCGGACTACCTCAGCGCTTAATAACATTTTGCCAACGACCATAATATTATGGTCGTTGCAATTAGCACAACTTGTGAATCCAGACTACAAAATCAACAGTCGCACTTGCGAGATGTTTAGAATTAAGTATTATTATTGTAAGTGTTTGTATTGTTCTCTAATGCAGTATTGTATCTAGTTGCAGCTAAGCGATTAACGAACCTTAAATAAAATATGATGTTTTCCTCAGTTTTGATTGAGGTGAAGAACGAGCCCCATCCACGAGTGAGAGGAGGCCCCCTCGACGGTGACTACATATTCAGCCAAATGCACTTCCACTGGGGAGACAATGACACGTTCGGCTCCGAAGATAAGATTAACCATAGAAGGTCATTATTTAATAACATTTACAAATTATCTGCTCAGGTAAAAAAACCAGTCCCTTATCAACAAGGATTGATTGTAATTTGTACAAAATATTAAGGAAAAAATATTATTTTAATACCTCGTGCAAACAAACAAAAGGTGGTACCTACCTAAGTATATTTTTGCATCGTGATATTGTAATTTTTACGACTTATCACTTTCAGGATCATTTCTAGGTAGGTACTTAGGTATAAAATGATGTGTGTTAGTCGTGTTATTGACTTCTGTTCTTCCATCTTTCCAGTTTCCCGATGGAACTGCACATGGTGTTCTTCAAAGAGGAGTACAAGTCCACAACAGAGGCTGTGAAACATTCGGACGGCCTAACAGTGCTCGCGTTCTTTTATGAGGTTCGTTTCACAAGCTACAGTGAAGCTAGAGCTACGTCATTACTGTTATTATTTTTCAGCTCGATTTATTACCTACATACCTATCTAAGTAGGTATTTATTATTATTTATTAAATCTTTATTCAAGGATAGGTAATCTCGAGTTCCTATTCCGAAGGATTTTTCACTTTTATCGTCCTTATCTGCAAGAATATCAATACTTACTGTTCAGCTCTACCTACTGTGGTGCTAAGCCACTTTAAAACAATACCTACCTTTACGGTCTAGATCCCGTGAGTTTACTAAATAGAAGCAACTTATCGCAGCATTGCACGTGCAAATTAATAGCATTGATCGATAGTAGTCGGTTGGCTGCCAAATATGATGATATGATAACGGCTACATCAGTATGTTTCATATCTAATTCATCACGTTTGGCAATCTGCCGCTCGTCGGCTCTTTTGTATTCAACATAGCAAATTAAAATAAGATGCTTACGACCATAAATTCATTGTTTCAGCTGATTAGGAACGTACTACTTAAATATAGCACCCAGTTCTCTTTTGCACTTTTTGTAGACCTAGTTTTGATCGCAGCGAGTTCAACCGTAGTTTCAGAATAGAACATACTAATCACTTTCGAGCGCTAGACGTGACTTCCGAATCCGAAGTCACGGTCAATGTTGGAAAGTGAATGAGAGTTACGGTACGGTAGCTTTGTTTCCAGCCCTACATCCCACATTCAGTTCATCAGTTTTTTTTTTTTTTTGTATTGACAAATTCTGCCATTGGCTTGTTCACATTCCCTTGTTCACAAACTAAACTAAATTTAAGTTCAGTGAATCTTTTTCTTTCTATTTCATTAAGAAAAGGACAGACGATAAATATTAGTTTAGTCCTGTCAAATTAAGATACTCCATAGACAAGTTTAGACGTGATTAAAAAAATGGCTACTAAAAATACGTCAATTTACGTCAGGTGCTGACTAATTTGACAGGAATAAACTAATATTTATCTTCTGTCCTTTTCTTAATGTAATACAAAGAAAAAGATGCGCTGAACTTAAATTTAGTTTAGTTTGCGAACAAGGGAATCGGCCAGCCCCGGATCTAGAAATTTTTCGAGGCGGGGCAAAAACTTCTGTCTGCCGCCCCCCGCCCCGTCTATCCTTTAACCTTTTCCATGAAGCCTTTTTTAATATAGGACAGGATAGGGTTTTAAATAAATCGTGAGATAAATAGAATATTATAATTAGCTACAATTTTACTAGTCGAGCCTTTTGTTCTGCAAAAAAATCGATAGCCTTGACATAAATTAATCTGATGTGAACTCCGATTTCCGATTGCTCAGATAGCAAGACTCGACTTATGCAGAAAAGGTTAACACCCATTAAGATAATCTAGAATGTACAAGCGAGCGAAGCGAGCGCGAAAATTTTAGCACTCTGCCTCGGATAAGTTTGATTTTTTAATTAAGTAGGTACCAGAATAGTTTTAAGAATTTAAGAGTCTGCAAGGCTGCAAGAGCTAATGGAGCGAATTCGAAAATTTTGCCAAATACGGGCGCCAGCACTGTGGTAAAAATGAAAGGAAATTATGTCGCATTTGCATATACAGTTGTCGGAAAGGGCGGGACGCCCGGCGCCCCCGCTACACGAATTAATATTTCTAAAATAAAAGATTTGTTCCTTATAATTTTTACTGGTTCGCTGCGGTTTAGATCTATTGCAAGAGAAAGAAAGTTGACCTTTTTTATATCGCCAAATACGAGTGGAGCACGTGCTTTAAAAACGGAGAGTTCCTGGCTGGTTTGACGACCTATGCCTAGCCTACGCTAATCGCGTAGTGATTTCTTCAGTGCAGCATCCGTAGAGAAAGGCTCTGCTGTTGTGGTGCGCTGGGTGGGGCACTTGTCTGCCACGCTTGAATATGCCGCCCCCTGAAGTTGGCGCCCGGGGCATGGGCCCCGGCTTGCATTGGGGTTGCATGTTTTTATGGTAGAGTAGGTACTTAAGGCAGAGTCCTACTTACGGATGATAAGGTATTGTGTTTGAGATTAGAACAAGCGTGAGCTCATTTATTAAACATTACTTTCAACTTGATGAGACAATACGAACGTTGGATGGCAGATTACCGCCACCAAGCATCACAATTGAAAATTAGTCTCACTTTGGTGGGAAAACAGTGCTTACAAGATACGATTACCTACTAAATCCTTCTGAAATCTAGTTTCGATAGCTACTAATACCTACCACTCACTCAATGATTAATTAGAAAATCTCAAGAACCATAGCTTTTTTTGTTCCTTGTGGAAAGCCTCATGGATAGGTACCCTCCGTCTAGGCTTATGTCAACCCCACTGTTCCTTCTACTACCATGTGTCGGGGGCCCGGGAGATACTTGTAGTCAGTACTCTGCGCTATCTGACCCCTCTTACAAAAAATAAGATGGGAAGAGGTGTCGGATTATCAGATCACTGTCTGACATTCGCCGCACCCCTGCCGACCGACTGGTATTAGCCCGCCGTGCTTAACAGCTCCCATAAAGCCGGATTTACATTACGAAACTAAATATAGATAATTATTTACACGTGAAACTATCAATGAATAACTAAGTTTGAGCAACTACTTTCGCAATGTAAATCCGGCTTAAAGGCGCGCATGAAACACTGCGTGCCACGCAGTGTTTCATGCGCGATTTTTGGGTCTGACTGTTCACACACACAGCCCCAATTTCGCCGCCAATCTCCACATTTGGGCATCCGCTAAAAAATAATTTTAGGAAAACCTACCCCTACATGAGACACATAGATACGCGTTGAAATTAATTGGAAGGTTGTATGAGGATTGAATCGCATGGACAGGTAGTATTTTACCAGCTAATGTTCAAAAACTTGGCTAACTGAATATTAAACCATTCCAGTTGGATCGTCACCAGCATCCTGCCTACGACGACATAACGTCAGCACTGGTGAACGTCACAGAACCCCATACCAGCGTGGTCATGAACCATCCGTTCTCTTTCCTCAATATCTTGCCGTATGATCTCAAGAGATACTTCACGTACAAAGGATCATTGACCACGCCGCCTTGCTCCGAAGTCGTTATTTGGCTCGACTTCGAGCAACCCATCAGACTAACACATGAACAGGTGAGAACGTACTGAATTTTGTTGGACTGATCTTTAGAAGACGATAGTTTATAAACCTAAGAATATCCTACAGAATCGCTAGGTTACTTGACATTAAATTATGAGCATACATAAGCATGCAATTTGTTGATTTTTTAAAATAAACTCTTTTGATCATTAAGATTATGGTTTTGCCTCCATTGTTGCACATAAAGACGTATATGGTACCTATACAAGTACAATATAAATTATGAGTGATTATACATAAGCATGCAATTTGTTGATTTTTTAAATAAATTCTTTAGATCATTAAGACTGGTTTTGCCACCATTGTTGCACATAAAGACGTATATTGTACCTATACAAGTACAATATACGTATTTTATGTTGTATTAGCACACCACTATTCTGTTAAATAGGTGCAACGTGACAACCATTATTTTCTTAGTGGTAATGTAAATGCAACTGCAGATATTACTCCCAAGGGCTTTCGTATGGCGCAAATAGTAAACTGTGAAGTCATTTTGATTAGAAAGGATCTAATAACTCTACAGCTGCACTGCACACTTTGTTAATGAGCAATTCAGTGGGTATACATGGGAATACTGAGGCGTAAATTATGTTTCGCTATATAACTGTATGTTCAAACATAAACGTGCCGGCGTCACGTGACACATCGTAATTACATATGTTTTATGTTCACAGATAGAAGCATTCAGAGAGATAAGATCTTCGCATGGAAAGATCACGCACAACTTCAGGCCGATACAGCCAATCGGTGATCGGGTAGTGTTCTATAATATTGACAACAACTACTATGTGTACAACGAGATCGAAGATCATGAAGAAACCACAACACTGAGACCATCAAGGAGGAAAAACGGTCGCAACAATGCTCACAGTATAGTTCCTACAGTTTTATATACAATCAGCTTTACTTTAATGATGTTGTTTAGCTTGTGATAATCTTTAAAAACCCTTGTTTACTCAGCTACATACAGTTATTATTTTGTTATCGTTAGAATTTGTATATGTAATAGAGTGGTAGGATTTTGTTACTAAACAATGTCATTAATTTAATATTTGTTGCAAGAATCTGATGTAGGAGGATTAACTGTTCTTTAAGAAAAAAAAAAACATTAATTAATAATAAACTAAATAGGTACTCTACATAATTTATATAAAATGTAAGTACATACATGCTTACATATTTTCTTATTAGAACTGGAGGTTTTTATTGATTAGATGAATGGGTAGCTGCCACTATAGGTACTCTGCTGTCGTCTTTATGCTTCCCAGATGTGTAAACTTTTCGAGCACCCTGTGTTTATTAGCGAATTGAGTGAGAATGGAGTGAAGTATCTTATTGGCGAGCCATCATTAACGCTAAATATGCTTTCAAGCACACGTTTGGGTTGATACATTGTGCAAATTGTGCAAATTAGGTGATTGCGCAGTGGTAGTCCGCGAAAGTCAAATTTTCTTGCGTTTTTTGCACTTTGCAGGATTGTATCTTGATCAAAGTATGATTCCCGACAGTAACAAATCTAACTTTAAAGATATATTGATGATTCTTATGGTTATACCTAATTATGTATATATTGTTCATATTTGTTATAGTCGTGAATCATATTTTGATCAAGACAACCTGACACTGATCTGCAAATTGAAAAAAGACTAAATAAACTACTCTTTGCAATCACTTCTTCGACAAAATAACGTAGTCCTTGCATTATATACAAATATACAGAACGCGAAAATTACACTGTCTGCTACCTAGTATAATGTTAATTGTTATTCTATGTGTGAAAACTTGTAATTGGCCATCATCTTGTTTTAAACTTAGCAACTATTGTGTCTGATTAGCTGTAAGTTTTCCAAAAATAATAAAATAAAATAAAATAAATAAAATAAAATAAAGACGCAAGAAAAAATTTCGCGCGCTACCACTGCGGATCCACCTTAAGCTGTTGACTGCCAAGTCAATTGTTACTAACCTGAATACAGGACATACCTTATTTACCCTAGTTTAAGCCTAACACCATTGGAGAAATTTTAATATAAATTTTGATGACTGAGATAGTTAATTTTGTTTCTAACAAGAAATATACAAATGTACACTATTTATTGTATTCTGTGATATTAAACTAATTGCTAGTGTGAAATTAATGTTCTGTGTAATAAATTTCACTAGTAAAATTCATCAACCTGTTTTTCTTTATTCCTGAAATGCTTGTCTCACCTGATCTTAGTGAACTCAACAACTTCCCAGAACATTTTATAGAATTAAAAACAAATATTGTTCCTTATTGGTTTTACTTACACATAACTTACAATTCATATTATTCGTACTTCAGGAAATGTATTTGAAAATTGTTCAGTCCTCTTCAGTAGCTCTATTATCAGTCATAGTGACCATGGCTCCCAAATTATCTTCACTGCCTTGTTTTAGCCTCTCCCATATCAATTCTGCTATTGCCTTTTGTGTTCTTCTCTCTAGTTTCTCTAACTTCTTTGCTACATCTCTTTTGAGATCCCAGTCTGGTTTTCGTGGTGCTAAACTTGAAATGTCTAGGTCTTGTAAAACTATCTGTAATTGCAGAAATGATTAACATTAGTTGTTTAATTATTATTTACACAGCCAGATCATAAAAGCCGGATAGCTGTAATGGACCTTGTCAGTACTAACCAGTGTTGGGGAAATCAACAATTTTTTTCAATCAATCGATCAATCATGCTAATTTAATCATGATTGAATATTTTATTCATAATCATCACTAAAGTGACTATTCAATCAGCAGTAATAATCGTTAGTTTTAGTCATAACTTTATGACTGATGCTTCTGATAAACTTATGTATTGTAGCATGTAATGTAAGATCATACAAGTAGTATGCTGATATGATATGACATGACAGCCTGTCATAATATCTTTAAGTAATTTTATTTTGCCAGCCCTTGAAAATCCACCTTATAGGAGATTTTACAATAAGATATGATTAATTAAGCAGAATACGATACGAGGCGACAGATGCCAAGTCAGTGTCTTATTTTGAAGGTAGTCGAAAATTCCAATCATAAATCATGATTAGTTGACTAAGATTAAAACTAATCAATCATTAGTCACGAACAACTGATTAAATCGTTAATTATTAATCATGATTTATGTATTCAATCATTATTCAACAATTATTAGTCAGACTAAATTTTGCCCAACACTGGTACTAACTAGGGTCAGCTGCCATGAAATATATGGAGGGAAATCTCGTTGGAGAAACCACTGCACCATAGAATTAATAGGCTCTCTGCACTATCAAATCCAACAACAAATCTGCTCAAAGTCCAGGGACTGAATGCAGAAGAAAATAAATATATAATTATGTATACACTATGTATATATTATATATAATTTCTACATAACATGTTTCATAGACAACAAAAATAAATAAGGTTTGATTGAACTTGTAGTAGCAGTGCTGCTTGTGAAGAAGAAGGAGAAGTGTCTGAGGAAGTACTATCACCATACCAAATTCTGCCACTAGCACCCGAATTGCGTAATACACTATCAATCGGAATCTGAATCATTTTGAAGCAAATTGTTAATCCATTGCTTCATATTTTAGAAAAAATTGTTTGCTCGACAACATAAATAACGCTATGATTGTTGTTGAACTGTCACAATGAAACCAATTCCGATTGATAATGTATTACGCAATTGCCCCGCAGGCATTGCTATGTTCTAGTTTGAAGTGTTTGGATGCCGATATTAATTGTGTAGTTAAATATCAAAACTCGAAACAAAATAAAAAGTGAAAAGTGTGAAATGAAAGTATTATTAATTAATAAGTTTTTCACTATAGATTATTGGTTTTTAATTATTAAAAAATCATTTGTGTAGGAGATTGTGTTTATTAGAAAAGAAATAAAAATAATATATAAATAACGGATTAAGCTAAAAAAACAAATTAAAGTATGGACATACCGTTGTTCATAAACAACAACATGCATACTGTACAGGCAAATCAACAGAATCCGCGCTACATAGCGTGGTCTCCAAAATTGAATGTGTAGTGGACAATAAATGCTCATCACTGACCGCTTTTATTGACATCGAAGACGCATTTGACGAGACCTTGTTCAATAGTATCACTGCCGTCATAAGGAAAAAAGACGTAAGTCTAGTTATTATATATTTAAGTAAATATAGTTATTTACATATTCGGAATCGGCAAAAAAAGACGCGTCTACCAGTATTTTTAAATTAACGTAAACTTAACGAAAACCTAATAATTCTTACTATTAAAAGACGCATCTGCCTTTGTATCTTATAGTTTAAACAGGACAAAATATATTTTTTCTCCATTTTAATATTTCTGTAGATACGTCCTTTTTTCTCATGGCGACAGATCAGCATGGCCCTACACAGACACAACATAGACTCGGCCCAGAGTGGCTGAATCGCAAACATGCTCAAGCTGAGGACTATACAAGTCACAGTAAATGACACCACAAGGGCCATCGTGGCAAAAGGATGTCCACAAGAGGGCGTATTCTCGCCGCTTCTATGGAACTTGGTTGTAGACGGCCTTATCAAAACACTTAACGACAAAGGTTACTTCACCGTAGGCTATTCAATTATTTTATTTAATTAAGACGGTTTAAAACCAATTACAAAACTTAAAGACACAGTTTGTATATACACATGCACATAGAAGAGAAAATATACACAGTGCTTCTGACATGCCAATAAAATCTTCGCCCATTCGTCCGCAAACAGATCGTTTGTTGGATTAGAGTCCAAGAGATCTTCAGCGACCAGAGCAGAGATCAGCGGCCAGAGTACGTGGTACTGGGGACCGGACGTAGCATGCGCAAAGGTTCGATATGGAGGTACAGCAAACAGCCTGTGCTTTCTTGCTGCGGCAGTAATTGTCTGGGACAAAGAAGCGAGCTAGCACAGCATGCAGATCAGGCGCGTCAATAGTGCCACGGAGCGTCTTACAGGCTACGGTGAGCTGGTCTCATACCTAAGTTCAGCCGTGTTCATACCTAAGTTTAATGTTGTCTTACAGGAGAATCCCTAGCAATATTAGAGGCAGTAAAATATATTGATGCCAATCAACAACATTTTCATAAATCCTTGATTCTCACAGACTCTCTTAGCACTATCCAAGATTTATTGAAAGTCCCATTTCGCAGCAAAGACAACTCGGTAATTATTCTTAGAATTAAGGAAATTCTCTTTAGGTTAAATCAATCTGGCCTGGAAACTGTCTTGGCATGGATTCCGGGTCATACTGGCATATTGGGTAATGAAGCTGCTGATTTCTATGCTAAGCAGTCTATCCAAACAGGTTGTACATCTTTCTTTAAAATATCAGCTTGGGACATCCGTTGCCTTTTAGCCAGGCAACGGATGTCCCAAGCTGATGTCACGTCTCATGAAGTCTTCGGATGATCTGTGGCAAAGATCAAGGGCAGTTAAGGGCAAATATTATGGCAATATCCAACCCGACATCCCACTGAAACCCTAGTTCGTCAAAAAAAAGAAATTTAATAAATTAACCACATCTATCATTATACATCTCAGACTAGGTCATGTTTGCTCACCAGTGTTCTTGGCTAAACTACGCATTCGGAATCATTCCCTTTGCGAGTGTGGTGTGGAAGAGGGTACTCTTGAGCACATATTTTTCTCCTGTCGTAATCTTATAGTTCCACTATATGATATACTCCCCCCTAATTTCCCCAGACCTATTAGTATTCCATTCCTTCTAACACTCGTTAATTCCCCATTAATTAAAACATTCAAAAAATGTATATTAATAAATAACATCAAGCTATAACAGCAAAGAACAAGATTAATTGATCTTAATAATTTATTAATAATAATGCATGAAAGTTTAATAAAAGTATCATGTCTCATAATTAAATTAATTTGTGATATCTGGCTACTAACAATAAATTAATACTAACAAATATATTGTGTTGTCCTTGCAGGGTACTCAAACAGATCCAGTTTTAACTTAAGGCTGTATAACGATCAACCTCAGCGAATACATTTTGTTTCCTTCAACCTTGACATTGGCAAAATCATCGATAAAACGATGGAACCATTACTCTAAGATTGGATTTGGAATTGGAAGAATATTACAAGTAATTACGCCAAAATATATAAACAAAAAATTCAAAAACAGTGACAACAACATCTTTAAATATAGCAAAGTTATGAATGTGTTCAATAAAGTTGAATTTTGTACTCTTGTGGAAGTCAATAGACCTGAACTGCTAACCGAAAAAACAAGACCTGACTTTCTGAGAATGATACCACTTAAAAATAAATACATCCTACCAAAATTCAATCATGTGTGCGGGATGGGGATTGCAGAATATTTAGTACCTTTTTTCTTAATAACTTCCAGAAGACTTGCAAACATTATAGAAAACGAGTTCGAAAAATTATAAGTACAAATCAAAACGTTTCCTTACACAAAATTTCTCCTAAAGTATGTTTTTTAATAAGTATGAATTATTATCATCATTCTAATATCACATTGTAAAAAAAATAAAAATAAACGGCACGCCAGCACACAGATAAACCCTGAGAGGTTTGCGTTGTGTGTTTTAGAAATAAATTTAAAAAAATATGACAGTGGCAGGCTTCACTTACGCTGATTGGTTGTCGCGGATATGTTTGACTTTGATAAACACATGGCAATAGACATACCAGGATATGAAAGAAATGATCAATTTTAACAATTATTTTAGTAGGGTTTTTAGTGACTTACCTAGATTTGAAAAACACAAATATGCATTTTTAAATTGCACATTTGACCCCATTCACAGTTCAACTTTGAGTAGGGGTGTGACTTAGCTAGTTTTGATATTTAACTACAAATTATAATCGGGCACAATGTGCCCGATTATAATTTGTAGTTAAATATGATGACACATTTCAGCTTTGACTCTGGAAAGGCACAAATGTGTGACACAATTAGTTTGGTAGTTACTCATACTAAATAAAAAATATTAGAATGTCACCTTTAGAAAAACCGGTCAAGTGCGTGTCAGACCACACACAAAGAAGGGTTCTATAGTTGGGATGAATTTATCTCAAGAACAAACTTAACAATGTACTTGAAAAACATGTTCTCCCATACATTTCAACTAAAAATGTCCACAGTTAAAGGAAAGGGATCCAACCCACATTACACATAATGTGGGTTGGTTCCTTTTCGTTTAACTATGGACAAATGTAAGTTTGTATGCACAATATTGAGAGATTTACCACATTATTTTAAGATCATAGACTTCTTATAGGTTTTCCTGTAATCTATATGTATAGAATTATTTTCTGTATTTTTTTCAAAATTTTAAGGTCAGTAGTTGCAGAGATAAATGGTAATTTTTTGTCTATTTTCTTAAATAACTTTAAAACAGTTTATTTTCAAATTATTAAAAATATATATATTGTGAGACCCTCACAGTAAGCCCTTTCATTTGATATATTGCACGGTACAGTTTGCAATTTTTTATTTTTATTTTCTTATTTACCCCCCAAAATTGACCCCCATATTCAAAATTCATTAATTTATATTACACATCCGTATTTGGGTCACATAAATACATATGTGTACCAAATTTAAACTCAATTGGTCCATTCGATTCAGAGCAAATTGGCTGTGACAGACGTACAGACAGACATGTGAGTGATCCTATAAGGGTTCCATTTTTTCCTTTTGAGGTACGGAACCCTAATTAAGTAAAAGTTAAAATAGGTTCTTCATATAGGTATTATTATAATATTACACCCGTTTTCTTTGAAGGTAAATGGAATGGAGGTTTTAAGGAACTAGTAATAACTTTTGTGATTTAATTAAGTACCTTTTCTTTTCCTGCTTCCAGTAAATCCTTAACCTCAGCCTCTACGGCAGCAGGTACTGCATCCTCTAATTTGGCCTCTTGCAGCGATTCATCCTGTGGCTTATAACTTCTGAATTTGGGTCTGTAATTACAAAATGTGTCTAATTAGAAAAATAAAAATTTACCAACAATAAGTAGTTACTAGTAAGTAGTACTTTTAAAGTTGTACAGACTGTCGTTTTAGAGGAAGAGTTAATTATTTTATGAGAACCCTTTTAATATAACGATATAAGGCTGACCGCAAATCGGAATAAGTGTGTTTGTGTTTCTGTTTATCACAAACAAAACATAACCTCAACATTTGCCCAAATGGAACGATACTCACTTGGGAAGTGGTACAAACTCACTGGGCGTATCATTCGAAGAACTTTCATTGGTAGGATTTTTTCGTTTAAGGTTTTTAAGTCTTTCTTTCCTCTTCAGAGCTTGTTCTTCTAAACTGCCAACACCTTCCGCCGTGTCCATGATAACCATAACGTTACCGAGACTTTGTATTAATTAATACGTAGGTGTTAGGCCTTTCTGTTCAGTTCGAATAATCACAGGTGATGTGACTATTGGTATTGATGTTTACGAACACCTTATTTTTCAAACCTTTCTCTCAAACACAAAATTTATGTTTGACACTTTGATGACAGCAGATGACAGATGGACAGTAAACAGCATGAGCTAGCATGAGAAGCACCATAGACATGTAGCTCAATAGCTAAATCATTATGATAGAAGCAGTTTTGCTCATTGACAAGTTAAAAAATGTTGCCAACACTTTATAATTAGGCTGATTTACATTGATTCAGTAAAGCTTTGGTTTCCTAGAAAAGTGGCCCTAACGGCCGTCATGAAAATCTGTAAATTTCACCAGTATTTGACATTAAATCAAAACCTGCCCCCCAAAGATTTAAATCGCTAGATTTGCCCTCACCGTACTTAGTCACAAGAAAAAGTGTCCATACTGAGAAGAATGAGCTCACACTGCTCACAGATTATTAAACAGCGTTTCCATGAAAGTCCAAGTGAAGTCACTGCGTCATTGCGTGTCAGAGGTGTCAAAACAAAACAGAAATGCGACTATCTTTTGACGTGGTAGGCGTAGGGGTGAATCTAAAGATTGAAATCTTTGCCACTGTCATGACAGCTACGGCGGCCACCACTCTTCTAACCGCCATTTAAGCCAGTGCTCAAGCATCAGGACAAATCAAAATGTATGAAATGTAAGGAAGTTCTGCTCTACTATCAGTACGACATAAATCTAACCGTAACTTTTACGAAAATTACATATTGACCTATCGCTGGATTGATCGTCTCAGGTGCCCCTAATTAATCTCAAAGAGGTGAAGCTACAGCTTGGCAAAAAAATGTAGAAACGGAACTAATTTTATTGTCTGTTGGCAACATTCTCAAACTAATTACGTTTCTTAAGGAAGAAGCGTCAGGGTAGCCCGCGAAATTCAAATTTTCTTACGTTTTTTGCAATTAGCAAGTCAGTATTAAGTTGTATGTTAAATAAAGTATGATTTGCGGCCGTAACAAATATGTATTTGCAGAATTATATACTCTTTAAGTTAATGTAATCCTCAAATGTCAAGATTTCATAAAATAGTCATTCATTAGGATTACCTGGTCTTAAGGAGTTGTATTGAACACTTTAATGATTATAATTATGTAAATACATACTTGTTACCGCCGCGAATTACATTTTGATCAACGTACATACAACCTAATACTGACTTGTAAACTGCAAAAAAAATGAATTTCGCGGGTTACCCTGACGATTTCGCCTTAATAAACAAAGTTCACGACTTCCTAGAATTTTTATTTCGATCGTCAAACGGTTATTAAAATACGTAAAAACTTTAAAATAATGAATAAAACCTTTCGAAGTGCTGGAGAGAATGGAGATTATACTGGGTGATTTTTTTTTACCGTCTTGTAAAAATAGGGCATAATAGGTGACCGGAGTAGAAGCCTATGGCATACCTAGTTTTCTTTTTTTGGAAAAAATAAAACATTTATTTTATTTTATTTCTAATCATACGCACTACGCACCCTGCGTAGTGCGTATGAATTGAATTTCGATACCTATTTTTTAACGATCTGTAAAGCTTTTTTTTTCAAAATTTCTATTTGTATTGTTCTAGTTTACTTCAATGTAGTGTTTATTGCTAGAGAAATAGGGGTATAAGCTATTGAAAAAACAAAAAAAAAGCAAAAACTAGAATGCCATAGGCTTCTACTCCGTTCTCCTATTGTACCCATTTTTTTTCAAGACGATAAAAAAAAATCATCCAGTATAATCTCCATTCTCTCCAGCACTTCGAAAGGTTTTATTAATTATTTTAAAGTTTTTACGTATTTTAAATACCGTTTGCCGATCGAAATAAAAATTCTAGGAAGTCGTGAACTTTGTTTATTAACCCTTTACTGCATGATATATTAAATAAGTGACAAAAAAAAATTGTTTTAAGTCAATGTCTTTATTAAAGCTTCAGAATTAATTATAGTTTTTTGTTCTTTAAAAAGTACCTCCGTTTCATTTTTTTTTTCCGAAACCATATATGGGTTCGTATGCATCAAACCTTTAAACCCCTTGGACATTATGTTTATGTGTAAATTTTATATCAATTTATTTACTTTTTGTAATTAGTATGGACTTTGTCTGAAAATAAACGAATTATTATTATTATAAAGTGTACAGGCGATGTCTGGCAGAAAATGTCCAAACTATTCTTTCCGATCTTTACAATGTTAACCAAAGAACCGCTGGTATCACAGGTATGTAAGAGTTTGTTTTTGGTTGTTTTAGATGAATCAAGTGTTGATTGATGAACTCAAAGCTGTTTTGAATTGCTTGCCTAAGGGATAAGTAGTTTGAAACAATAAATATCGAGCACATAGGTTATGTTTACATTTTGTCTGCATTACTCTGATAAATTGATACTTGAGTGACTTGATCTTTAAGTAGGTAAATGTAAATTCGATTTCTTTTAACTTTAAAGTTGAGTGTGCTTAAAAGGTAATAATGTATTTGTTGTAGCATTTACATTAGAAAAAATGTTTGGTATAATGAATTATTTTGTCTGTACCGGAAGCAACTGAACGTGCATTCCAAGCTATTACCGAGGAGGATTAGAAGAATTCATGCCAGCACGTAATAAAAATAGAAAAGGAGTACCAGAGTACTCCTTTCTATTTTTATTACGTGCTGGCATGAATTCTTCTCTCAGAAGAGGGAACTAACTCTGTACGAGGAAGTAGAGCGATTAGTCATAAATCTTGAAGATGATAGCAGCAGTACATCTGAATCTGAGCACGACTCGGATGAGTTTGCGGCCAGCTCTAGCCAATACGTGGATGTGGTGGGGGTGGAATATTTAGAGGTCGCTTTATTGGAATAAAATAGAATAATGTTATATAATTTAATGTCTTTTAATAATTATTAATTATTTTCAATATTGTCTCGTATTAATTATTTTTAATGGTATCTCTGCATGATAACCAGTTTGGGTTCAGGCCCAAGCTGTCTACTGATAGTGCAATATTGAGTTAAAGCATGCTGTCAAATATTACACGGACCGTAACACAGCAGTATACGCCTGCTTTCTTGATTTGTCCAGAGCATTTGACCTGGTTTCGTATGATGTGCTGTGGAAAATGCTAAAGGACCACAAGATTGTACCAGAAATAATTAACATCTTCCAGCACTGGTACGGGAACCAGTTTAATAATGTAAAATGGGCGGGAGCTCTGTCGTACTCGTACAGGTTGAGTTGCGGGGTGAGGCAGGGAGGGTTGAGCTCATCAACGCTCTTCAATCTGTACATGAATGAGCTTATTGTCGCGCTCAACAGCTGTTGGCTGCCATGTTGACGATGTTTGTTTTAATAATATCAGTTATGCCGACGACATGTTGCTGCTGAGTGCGGTTATATGTGGACTTAGGGAGCTTATGGGCATGTGCGAGGCGTACGCTTACGCACATGGTAAAACATATCTCGGAACCCCGAGGGTCCCGGGATATGTAAGTATATCAGTTATTGGTTTCCATAGTACAAGCTCTGCTTAGTTTGGGGATCAGATGACCGCGTGTGAAATGTCACAGGATATTATTATTATGAAGTTAATGGAACTAGGGAGGGAACACTGGAACGGTGACTGATATTGTAGGTACCGTAAGTTGGGGTGATTTTGCGCCTGCCAGTAATACTTTGCTCCAAATCCGTACAAGTTTAAAAATAAAATTTAAAAAAATGTTTACAACTCTATGGTTTTATTGATGTCTGAACGCAATCATAAGATGTCAATGTTCTGTCATGGAAGTTGACAGGTCGCCATTGTTGCTATTACCTGTGCAAGGAGTCCTAACGTGAAAGTAGAAAGTTTACAAAAAAAAAAGTTTGGTAAAATCAAGGTTAGGTTTATTAAAACCTAACCCAAAATTAAATCCATTGATTTAATTTTGGGTTAGGTTTTAATAAACCTAACACAGCACACCTAGCAAACCTAGCACAGGTAATAGCAACGATGGCGACCTGTCAACTTCCATGACAGAACATTGACATCTTATGATTGCGTTCAGACATCAATAAAACCAGTTGTAAACTTTTTTTTAATTTTATTTTTAAACTTGTACGGATTTGGAGCAAAGTATTACTGGCAGGCGCAAAATCACCCCAACTTACGGTACGTATTATCATCACTGCCGAAAGCGAGTATACGACTGCACGTCACTATGGGAAGCGCGGGGATAGGTGCGGGGTGCGGGCGCCAAAACTGAATTCCTTTGACAGCAGATTTGTATTCCAAAATAAAATATCATAGACATTATATAGGTACTATTTTGACAGTTCGTCTTCGTTCTTAGAATTCGGCGGGAATCACAAATTATATTATTCTTGCTCGTAAAAAATAAAAAAAATGATGGTTGTATCTAAACTTGACTATGTACTATTTTTGGTAAATGAAATACTGATAACTAACTTGATTGGATAAGCAGTAACAAAAAACCAGCAGTCGATGACTCGAGCAAATTGTGTGGTGTGAGGAGAAGACGTAAAATATGCTAGTCTTCTTTTCTTGCAATGGGAGTAAGTAAGCACGTTTGTTCTTTAATGTTTTGTCGATAATTTTATTCATCTAAGCCATTTAGCATAAAAGTATTATTCCGAAGGGTTTCGGCTGACGCGCAATTTTTGAACGGAGCAGCATCAAATGATTACAACCATTTTATTTTAGTAGGTACCTATTTATAGTACTCGTAAGTACCACTTTGTATGCGTGAGTGAAGGTTAGAGTTCCTCTAACATAGATATAAGAAAGTAGGTATATTTCTATGGTGCCTTTTTTTGGATGGGAAATCATCAAATAACTTCTCCCGCTCTGGGTGGAGCGAGAGGACGTGCCAGACTTCTACTGACTAAAACCCACCCGTGTTCCTTCAGTTACCTGTGCCAGGGCCACGGTAACTCTTTCAAACAACCCGCAACCCTGGCGGGCCCGCAACCCTGGCGGGATTTCTATAGTGCCTAAAGTCCCAATCAATTATGCGTCTGTTCATTCATTTTGTTTGACATTTCATTAACCTCGGTAATATACTTGCTTCTATTTAGACACTATTGGATGGACAAGTCATAGGACGCATAAGAGAGTCCCTGCCTTGTTGGTCTAGTGCTCGAAAGTGCTACTGCTGAGCATAAGCTCCTGGGTTCGATTCCCAGGTCGGGCAAAGTGTTTTGGGTTTCCCGTCTCTGTAATTTCTCAGTAGCAGCCCAAAGTCTGAATTTGTGATCGGTTGAAGGCCATAGGCTCGCCCCCAATTACATGGGACTTAAACATAACTGGCGATATCCTATCCTATATACAAAACATAATTTAACAATATTTGCATTGCAGACGAGGTATAAAAAAAGTTAAATATCTTTTTTTCTTCTATTACAACCATAAACACATGGGGTCTTCGGGTGAAACCTAGCAAACGACCCCCCCAAACCCCCAAAAAATTGTATTGGTCCATGCGCCGAACATTCTGTATATAGGTAAGTGGATACAGTGCAAGTAAGTGTACCTACGCTTTATACACTTATATAAGTGTGTATGAGCACTTTTTCAAGTGGGCGTGGATGACCAAATCCGAAGCTATGAGGAATAGCAGAAGGTACTTAAAGGAGTCTCGGACTTGATTTTGATGAAAACTAAAACTGCATCATTGGATTAAAAAAAAAACAATATCAAGGTTCAATAGTGATAGGTAACATAAGAAAAACAAAAAAGTATTTTGTTATAAATGAGCTCTTTCCTTTAGTTTGCCTTATGTCATTATTTCCCAGAATTCGAACCTTATTAGCAACACTATCGAATGGTGTATTAACACAGTGTGTGTGTTTTTTTTTTGTTTTCAAAATCAACGTGTTCGATTAGTTTATAAGCTGCGCGTAGAACTTTACGAGCCTGTTTTCTCGGAATCTTCTGGCTAGTGCGCTTTATTGCTTTACTGTGTGGATACCCTTATGTTATACTACTAATCTGCTGTACCTCATCCCGATCTGAGTTTTCGAGACCGTAACGTCTCCTTGTTAGTTAAGAAAAATATTTGTAGGAAGGAAGGTAGTAGGTGCATTATACTAACGCCTTCTTCCCATGGGGGTAACCAGAAAGTACAGAACGCCACCTGCTACGATCCTTATAAACTCCTTTTGTTTCGTTTACGTTACTTCTAGTTATATTTTTTCTGGTCCATTACATGCAGGCACGCCGGTTGCGACTACTACACACCTGACCTTTCTGAAAAAACGTAAGGTGCGTAGGTGCTCACCAATAAGGTCCTTTTGGGCGTCCCCTTTTGGCATTTCCACTCACATCTGCCTTGTAAATACCTTTTGTTACTCGCCATTCATTCATCCTCTCAAAGTCCCAACATGACCAACCCATCTAAGCATACTTACTTTTTTCAATTTTTGTTACTACATCTTTTTAACCGCACCGTGGCCTTAGCACATCATTCCCCAGCCTATCATTCACAGTTACACCACACATGCTTCGCAAGGAACTCATTTCCATAGCATTTATTCTACTTTCATGCCTCTTTTGCCACGTCCAACATTCACAAAATTTGAACTAAGTCGAGATTTTTTGGACATCGACTGGTTAGCCACAATCGCACGTACCTATAACACCATTCACTTTATTTCCCGCATTCTCTCTCCTTTTCACATCTACATCAATCTTTCCATCTCTCGTAACCAGACTTATTCACTTGCTCCACAGTCCACACTCTTATAATTTATTTTTACATCACGCACCGTCGTCGTCACACCGACGCATCCTCTTGTCTTTTAAACACCATGCATGACCTTCATCTTATTCACATTTTTTTTTTTTACATTTGTATTCTTCCCTTTCATCTTATATGCTTCCCTATCCATCACAGTCACCATACCATATCATGCAACTGTACTGCTGATGATGCAAGTAGAACTTGATCATCTGCGTAGAGAAGGCATTTGACAGGCAACTCATTCATACTCTATCCGCACTCACCCTCTTTCAAATCTGCCAGACCACTTATGACAACTATCCATATACAAGTTGAACATCCAAGAGCCAAAGGTAACGCTACACAACCCTGTCTAACACCCCTAGAAATGCAGAACCAGTCCGTGTAGGTATGCCCATTAATCATAACACGAGGTCCTAAGCACTGGAATCCTTGTATAAAGATTTCAGTGGCCGCCGGCCGTACCAAGCACCAGTCCACACAGTACATGGATAGTATCGACCACAGAAAGTACTTTCCGTCACTCACTGTCGTGCCTTTTTCAAGTCAGCGAAAGCACAAATATTTTGCAGTCATGTTGTTCCATATATCTGTAAGGGGTGTTGAAATAAAAGAAACTCATAATGAATATGTGAATAATAATATATTTACACATTGTATTTTAAGAGGTACTTACAATAATGTATGACTCTATAACATTATTTACCGACGACACAAACGGTACAAATTATTACTAACTTACATTGGTTATTAATACTAATTAACTGGATTGTAAGCAATCATTGCAGAAAGTGTATAAATATATTCTACAGGGTGCCTATAGATCATCTAAAACATGCGCGCCCCTTCACTAAATCGGTACAAAAAATTAAACGCTATATCTACCTCTAGGTACAGTCGAGTTCACTAATAAATTGGCAGTGACAATGTTTCAAAATATTGTAAGCTTTAAAATAATCATATAGTTCTAAACAAACTTAGACATTAATAAAATGTTATCATATAAACTGTTCATACATTGTTACGGTAGTGCAGTCAAAAATATCTGACTACTCTTCGGAACATAAATATCTAATTGTGAATACTCTAGATTTCAATATATTTGGTGCGACCTATGATTCGTAAACTCAACTAAATGACCTTTATCATTAAATTTATTTTTGCTTGCCTAAGCAAGTACAAGTGCAATGCAGTGTTTCCGTTCGTAATAGGACTGTATCAATATGACAACGTTGCGTAGTAGCTGTATTATTTAATTAATTAAGTTTTCGGAAATCTGAGGGTCAACGCAGACTATACGTACCTATTTAAAACGTTTCAGTCGGTTTTAAAAATAAAAATAGCATTTTAAGCACGATTATTATATCATTTTTATTTTATTATTCCTTAATTCTTATTTTTTCTTCTGAAAAGCTAACATTTAAAAGAAAAAAGATTACAATAGTATACACTTCTGACTTCTGTAAAGAGATTGTTTAAAGAATTTAAAACAACAATTCGAGACATGTCAAATTGTTAAGATATTCTTCATAGAAAAATTGCATAGATATTATTTGTGAACCTAACTTTACGCTAAACAATATGAACAAGGGATTGCGCACAATTTTTAGAGTATTTGTCTGTAGCAATATTATTGATATAACGTAGTCACATATTTATGATGGTACAGATTGTTTACAATTTATTGAAAGGCAAAAAAAAACTGTTTAGAGTTGTATGTAACTTTCCATTGCCTATATATTTTTGATTCATGAACACGCTCAGATATTAAAGAACTTGACTGTACCTACGTATAACGTATTTAAACAACAGTGGAAGGGCGCCCAATTACAAATTAGATTAGGTATTCATACTCAATTTTAACTTGAATTATCTACTGATAACTTTTATTCTATTACCGTAGGCAAAGGACAAGAAAATTATAATCGTTATAAAATTTCGATAATGAAGGTAAGATAATTAAATTACATCATATTTACCTATTGATTTACCTCTCGGCTTGAAACTATGGTTGTACAAGATCAGTTTTGATTTTATTGCCTTCAAATTAACAGAATTATGTAAAATGTAGGTATTTCGTTGTTTGTAAGAATTCTATGATCTATTATAAGTAGGTAAGTATGTTATGAGTATGAGATACTTCTTATACTCATAACATTCTTAACTACTTATAGTATAACGCTAGACTTATAACTATGAGTACTTAATGATGTTATAATTATGGGTCTACATAAGCCGCTTTTTCAATAATAAGTTCGTCAAAAATGCAATTGAAAAATAATTGCAATATTGACAAAGGACATGACATTGCTACTATTGCTAGCACAAGAGTGAAACAGCTCGTGGTAAGCCACAATTAAAATAATATCGACTACCCTTCCATCTATAACCTATAGGTATCTGTTCAGTCAACAGCTAGATACGGCTTTTATATTTTAAGCAAACCAGGTGCCGATATAATATTATTTTACATGAAAAATATTATACCTAAGCCTTTTTAGTGTAACGAGATAAACTCGCATATGTCGCAGGATAATTATAAAAATAATAAAAATCTTGGCAAACATCCTAGCATCCTAGCAAAGGAACGGATTATTGGAAACCAAGAAAGATTTTCGTAATGATACGAGCTATTAGATATCAGTAGTATATTAATTACTATTTCAACTTGTACGAACTTATTCGGTTAAAATAGATGAATGAATGGGGTTGCATCGTAACATTTTTCATCGTTCTCTTAATTATACTACTTATGGCAGTTCGTAAAATATATTAAAGTAAAATAAATAATTATCTTAAACTATTTATAATAAAATAGTTGTGGAAGACGGAGTTAAGGGCGTGCTGTAATTTAATTTTTTTTGTAAATGTATAATGTTTCAGTATTTCTTTGGTTATTTTATGTTGCTAAAGGTATTGTGATTTCGTGATTATTTAAAGATTGTGTTTTTAAATTAATAAAGTTTCTGAAGCCATTTGGTATCTAAAACTTTTCGAATTATCAAACTAAAAAGTACTTTTCACTAATCATTATTATTTTAAGCCTTAGATGATTTATATAAGTGGTCTTACATGTCTCCGATGGTCAAAGGGTAGTTTATTGGAAATATTGTTATTTACCAATACACCATGGTTCAAAGACAAAACCTTCGATACAATATTTAAATCTTCTTGATTTCTTCCATTTAAACCATTCTGTAGTAACAATTGTTTTAATTCTGCATCCACATTGTACTGGTTTTGTGCATTTATCGGAAAGAAACGATTTGCATGAGTGGGGATAAAAGAGTTATAAGTATTAAAATTTTGATTTTGATTGTGATTGTTTAACCCAAAATTACCGACTCCACTGTCATGGCGGAAAACACGATGGTTTTGTTTTTGTTGACTAAACTGTTCCGGTCTTACTTGATTAAAATTAATTCCTTGCTGAAAGTTCTGACCAGGGTTGGGATGTAGAAAATTACTTATTCCTTGAGGCAAATGGTTTTCCTGTAATGGAAACTGATCGGGTTGCTGACTGTGTAAATGAATAAGAAAATCGACAGCCTCACGATTAGGCAACTGTTGATTTGTTACTGTGCTGCTCTGTTCTAAAGGTACACTGGGTTGAATAGATACACCATTATTTGATCTTATTTGCGTATTGTGATTTATAAACTGGTTCTGAGGAATATTTTTCTGGACTTGAAAATTATTTACAGAGCCCTGTGCCTGAAATTTCTGGGAATTTGAATGAAGTTGTTGCCGCTGTGCATCTTTTTGTTGCAAAAGATATTGCTGTTTCCGAAGGAGTTCTTCTTGTTGTCTTTGTTGTTGTTGTAAAAGATAAAGCTGTTCTTCGAGGATTCTTTGCTTTTCTTCAAGCTGTCTTTGTAATACTAACTGTTGGCTTATGTATTCCGATTGGGGTATTTGATTTAAACTAACGCTAGGAATTAGTTGACCTAAGGATTGTGATTGTGAAACTCCAGGTACCAAGTTTGTAGCGGGTAGCGGTCGCATAAAGTGATGTTGACTATTCGTTTGCTGATAAAGTGGTATCACTTTTTTCGGTAGGCCTTGTGGATCTTGATGAACTGTAAATGCTGCAACTAAAGGAGCTTGATATACTTGTACATCACGTTGATTGACTTCTTCTATGTTTTCTCCATCTTCATTGTGAGTCGGTTTCGGAGTAGTGGACGTTGTTGTAGTCGTAGTTGTCGTTGTAGTTGTAGAAATTTCAGGTTTCAGTGTGGGTTTCTTAGTACTGATGGAGCTTTCCGTGCTTAACTTAGAGGAACCGGCTATACTTCTTGTTTGTAAAAAATTGTTGTCTTTCTCCCTTGTTTGGAATATTTCGGGAAATGGTGCTGACGTTGGTAAAGTTGCTGTTACCTGACTTTCAACATTACCTGTAGTAGTGCTCAGAATAGAAATATTGTTGTCAACTATTGCTGGTGTGTTTGTACTATTACTAGTAAAAGCAGATTGTCCATTAACGATGAATGAATGAATCTGTATTCCGTCTTTGTCTGTCTGAGCGTCGGGATCACCTTCACCAATTGTATATGCATCTGAATCTAAGCCGGTAGTTCCATCGAGTTCCGATCCTGTAGTTGAGTCTTCAAGATCGCTAAGAGCTTTTAGTAAGGCCTTTCTTATGTACGGGTCTAACCGCACCGACGTTTTCGGCTCTATAGTATTAAACTTGTCATTGTAATTTTCAGTAGTAGTCTCTTCAGCCAAACCCAACGAAAACACAGAAAGGAGCATTAACGCCAACATCTGAAAAGTAAAAAAAAAAAAATATTGTAATTATTAAAGTAATTAATGAACATATAACATTTTGTGCAATAATCAAAATTAAAGAAGCCACGTTAAGTGGACTGTCTTGAGTTTGATTCTGCTTGCAGACGTTTAATTTATATTCGGTATAGTACAAATAAATCAAATTATATATATTTCTAGGGATAACTTAGATTTAACATCGTAGGTGCATATTAATTCAAATTCACCATTTTTTATGATAAACTACTTTGCGTATAAATGGAGCTGCATTAGGAAGTCTCCAATCCTGCGCGTTCAAATACGTGATTACGATAGCTATTGATACTTCCACATTTCCAACATCTTATGTTTTTACACACAGCGGTGCTGGATTACACTGTTTGTGTCATGTTGAACAATGGCTGTTTTCTTATAGATCGATTACACAACATGAATAGATACTATCTAATTCTGACGTAGACCAATGATGCCGACAGTATTAAAATGTATGACTGCATTTGTCTTATCTCATTGATTGGGACCTAAATACAGTTGTAAATACAGTTGTGGTTCAGTATAACATGAATTCTAGTTAAGTAGGTAGATACCTATTTTGCAGAATCAATAACAATAGATTAATTCAGTAAGGTAAGATAGTTGCATGGTAGGATATTTTATAATTTTTATAAGAATTTCCTAATGTGGTCATTTTATGAAGAAACTAAACATTATAATAGGTAAGTACCTAAGTAAGAGTAAAATGTTCAATGAATTAATGACGTTAATGAAATGAGTTTTGCAAAACTTATAATTTATTGAATCTTTTGTTGGATATGCGTGCTTACTATAAAGCAATAGTGTTGCGTATGCGTGACCCCTGAAATATGCAAACATGCGTTCATACACACAGCATTCATCATCCTCCAATAATGAATCTTATTGTAATGTTTCTATTGTGTCGTATGTTGAAGTTTACGTACTCGTAAATGGAAGGGAAGCGTGACATTTTAGTTAGCACTTACGAATTTTAATCATAAAGTATCTTAGATTAGATTGAAATCGTCATGGAGCTAAAGATGGTTTATGTAATTAATGGGAATTAGGATGGTAAACAATTAAGTAATTAAATATAAGCTACGCATTGGAACATAGCCGAATGGTACCCGCGAACGTTGCAAAGAAGATCGCTGACCTTTTCTAGGTTAAAGTTAATCAAATAATATAACTTAATGAGGTTCTAGTACATACCTACTTACAACTAAAGCAATTTGATTTTATTATCAATGCAGACATATAAATAACCAATCTGACTAGTCCCTACCTACAGTATAAATGTAGTTACGTTATAATTTCACCAAAATTGACTAGCCATTATTTCATCCAGCCATGATTTTTGCATATGGTTATGTAATAATAACCTATTAAGTAACATGTGAGACAACGAAATGCATGTTTGTTCTTAGACGAATTTTTCGTGAGCTTCCTCAGTAGGTAAAAGATCTCTATCATTTTCCAACCAATTACTTCCGAAGAGGGTCACGAGAGGATGCAAGTTGCAATACATAATGAGAGCCACCTATTGTTTCAATGTATCAAGAGATTTTATTAGGTAATTTACGTATTGTATTTTATGAACTTATCACAGAGACGAATAGCTGAGCAGACAAACAAAAACAATTATGTTCTAATCATTAACGTTTAATATAAGTTAGATATTGAAATGAAAAAAAAAATGTACCACGTTATCCAGTTTCAAAAGATCTCACTAATCAGATTGCTCTCATATAGTTCAGTGCATACTTACCTGTCTCGAATGGATGGAAATGGTAAAGGTCCTGCTGTCTATGACCTATAGAAAGTTAGACCACTCAACTCAGCCAAAGGTACTTATATTGGCCATTGCTTTGTTTGTAGCTCGAGCTAGTGGCCGAGGCAAATTTTTACTAAATACAGATATTTATAGAGCTTGTCTGCCTATATCGTCTTAGAGAGGGTTAAATTAAATGGACCAGCGAAACTGTAGACGTGATGGGTGATGCACTACTAGCGGTCGTTGACCCATTTTTTGTTTTTCATGTTTAAATATTGATATCCATCAATTCCGCGGAGTTTCTGTAGTGGCTAATTTATTGTAGACATTAACAAGCATGAGAGTAATTATCGAAATATCGATGGACGCCGGCGACCACTTGCAAAAGTTATGTGGCGTCCGAATCATCACTTTCACCGGACATAATAATATTCACGGAGAGTCGTCTCTCAGCGAATGTCAAATTGAATAACGTACCTTTGGCACACCTACACGTGCGTAAGCGATGACGGTGGCATATGCCTGGGACCCAACGACACACGCTTCTCGCGCATACTTTTAACATATTATCTATATACATAAATAAAATTCAATCGCCTATGTACGCGCATCACTTCAGAACAGTTGCACCTATTTGGCTAATTCTTTTTTGTTGTGTTTGCAATTGTTTGGACAAGGTTTGTATGAAAGAAAATGTTTGAAATGTTGCCGGGAAAATTGGAAAATTAACAGGACAACGTTTGTCGGGTCAGCTAGTTTTATCTAAAAATGTGCGAAAAGGTGCAATACCTACCAAACTTCTTTTGTGTCTCGTTTACCGTCCGCGAACCGATTAGCGACCGTAAACATTTACTTTGGAAGTTTCTCTGAACTGTCTGAGTGTATCATACCGAATTCCTACACATACGATCCTTAATCATCTTGTCGACATTGTTATTAAGATAAAAACGACAAACACAATTGCATTTCTGAATACTTTTTTTTTTTTTGCAAAACGCCCACATTTAGGATGGTGAATATGATAGCCTTATAGGTTATTGTTGTTGCTGAAACAGTAACCTCACAGGACTCGTAGGCAATTACATAAATAGGCAACAAACAGTGAAATATCAGTGAGTCAGTGATTTGAGAATTAGGATTAGGATACCTAATTATTTTTGTTGGAGTATAGCAAAAAACAAACGACCCTACTTCAACACTATTAGTCTTTCTGTTTCTAACTCATAAATATAATTTACGACTATCCGAGCCCCCCTCAGCACTTGACTGAAATCCATACTTTCTCATAGCGTCACTACTCTTCTATTAGCCTTGCGTGGGACCACACGACTCACGTAATATTAGTATATCACACCTTCCATTATATAAAGAAAAGGATAATAAACATACAATTGAAATCCTTAGAACGGTCTTTCCTTTGGCTTTCCCCTTTAACCCTAACAATTTTAATGTAATCAATCTGCCTAGCCTTTTCCCAACTACGTTGGGGTCGGCTTCCAGTCTAATCAGATGCAGCTGAATACCAGTTTTTTACATGGAATGACTGCCTATCTGACCTCCACAACACAGTTATGTAGATGTATGAGGAACAGGGTGTAAAGTTCACTCATCCTCCATGGAAAAGGGAGGATCCTCTGACCAGACGGGTGTTTGCCTACTGCCCGACCATTGATGTCGGGACGTTGTATATGTGCAAGACGCGTGGTAAACTCTGATTGCGCGATGCAGGATTTTGCGTGACGTCAGTGTGGTACGTAGTACGCATGTGGCGATGTATACGTAGATGCCACCACACTGGGTAATGCAATACTCTTTGGAATGACTGGTTGTCAGACTTTCGGTCTTCTGACAACCCGTAACGACTGTCAAAGATCCACGAATGACAGCCGGGACCAACGGCTTAACGTGCTCGTGTAAAGATGGTCACCCATCCACGGAACAACCCCGGCAAGCGTAGCTTAACCTGATGGATCGACCTGTGTGGCTGTTATTTCTTAGCCACGATAGGAACTTTTACTCGTAGATACTATTAACTGTTATTTCAGTGTAACACGCTAGATGCCCAATAAAATTGAAAGGCGTTTCTCTCTATGCTTTCAAATTGGTAAGATTTTGTCCATACCACCAGGTATCGCAATTACTTGATAGATCGATGCTCTATTTAGTGCGAACTACTGAATGAAAAATGGTACATAATTATACATTATATAATCTCAATCACTAAATAGAACATCCAAATTTTATAAAGATAGAACACGTTTTGAGAGTAATTTATCTATTTACATATTATTTAATTAGCTAGATAGAATACTTCCTGTCGAATGTTTGACATAACATTATTTGTACAACTATGAAAAATATCTTCCTAATTACTCTCAAACAATCCGGATGCGAATATTGTCGGAAGCAATTTAGAATTATAGCGGTTTCACATGCGTTTATGTCCGCAAATCCGCAGCGACTACGAAATCTAAATCAGGTTGCATTTATAATTTTGATTTTATTTAATTCTACCTAAATTAAAGGCGTTTTGCCGGAATATCTAGCTTATATATATACAATTTTATTTGCTGGTATTGACATTTAATTTTTTTAATGACGTTTTAGATTGTGACATTTTGATTTATTTTATTGTTTTTATTATTATTATCATTTTTTTTTAATTTTTGTAAATTTTTATAATCACTCAATGTAAACTATTAAAATTTTAGCTATTGACATACTCGTATAAAATTTCAGTTATGTTCTTTTAATTTGAATGACATTTAAAATTGTATTGACATTTTCTATTTTATTATTTTATTTATGGTAATTTTTAGAATCGGACAATTTAAAGTATTGCAATGCATTAATGTTATTTTGGTTTGGTCTGTTTTTTTTTTTAATTTGTGTTTTGGGTACGATGTGAAAATGAATGACACGAATGAGTAATTTGCACGCTTGCTGGCAGGCAGAATACAATAACTTTTAGGCTTTAAGATCTTCCCTTGTTAAACAATGTATTTTCTAGCAAATAAATATTTTGAATTTGAATAGCAATTCTTACATAGTGGGACTTCCTAACTTTACGCAGTACCTTCACTTAAAGATAGAGTCTATAGAAACATTAGTATACCTACTAGCATTAGTACTAGGTTGTGGGTTTACGTGGGGCAAAATGAAAGTTTCTGGAACGCGCCACTTACAATAAAAATAATAAAAAAGCAATTACGGAATTCGAAAATCTGGGAACCTGTTACATTTTAATAGGCGAGACTGTCATTTGATTTTTTTAATTGTGGCATCCTTTACAAAATTGTGTGTCGCTATTATAATAAATGTAACTCGTAAAAATTTCGCTCAATGATTTTTTACGATTTTCGCTGTGGCTTAAATCAACAAGAGAGTTGCCAGAGACTTCAATTGACATTTGGTGATGAAGCCACATGTCGCAGCTCTGTGTATTCATGGTTCGGAGAATTTAGACGTGGACGTGATCATCTCCAAGACGATGTATGTGAAGGTCGGCTGGCGACGGCGGTTACAGAATTCAATATTGATACCGTACGACAACTGATTGAAACTGACAAAAAAATACTTGTCAGCAAATTCGTACTGTATTAGGCATTGGAATGAGCCAAGTGCAAAACATTTTGAATGTAATAATAAACAATAACAATAACTCTACCGCCGTATCTCTACGTTGACGTGGTGGGGCTTGCGCGCTCCTAATCTCTATATATGTGCCGGTAGAGCTTACTTTGCCGAAATAGGTCTAGGGTGAGGAGCCAGGCCAAGAGAGATGCATAAACCCGCAGGGCAGCATTTGGCGAGCTGTTGGGCAGTAGTGACCTCACGGACCCTATATCCCTATCTTCCGGGAGAAGTCTTGTGCGTCACCCCCTTTTTTTCCGTGGAGAAATGCTCATGCATACTGCACTACCACGGGGAGATAGTGCAGGTGGGTCTCCAACCCACTAAAACTCCATGGTGTCCACCTCTACCGCTTGTGGCAGGAACACGGGCACGCGTTAGCGCTCACCCCGAACCCGCCGCGGCTGTCCGTCACCGGACCCTCCTCTGGGAAGCACCCCCATCACCGGCGCAAAAAACATATTGCGCTCCGTGACCACCCCATGGACCAAACCAGCACATGGGCGCTAGACGACCCCGTGTCTAGGCAGGTCAGGTCAGTGGCCCGACCGCCTACCACTTTTCGGCCGCAGAGGATAGGGAGAGCGGCCAATGAAATACCGACACTCCTCCTCCCCTGCGGTCCCACCGCGTCCGACATCAGACGGTGGCGACCCTGCCAAGGTACTTGCACTTAGAACCCTGGTGCGTATGATACGCACCAGGGTTCTAAGTGCAAGTACCAGTTGAGTCCACCATCAATCATAACTCCCAGATACTTGAGATTATCTACCTCATAAGTGTCCTTTGTGAGCATGAGCAGTGCGTCTGACCACGTTAAAGTTTGTAGGTGGTTTTGTACTTGGATGTAGTTTGAAAGGGATGTAGTAAGTGTTATCTAGATTCAGAGTGAGATGATTTAGCCGCTGTCAGCTAATAATGGTATCAAGTGACTTTTCGGCAGCAGTTCTGACATGTTCCCAATCAGCCCCATAAACTATAATTGCTGTATCGTCAGCATAGGTGAATATTTTAGAGTTCATGACAGCATAGCTCGTTAATGTAGACCTGGATTAAGGTCGGCCCCAACACACTACCCTGTGGGACTCCGAAGGTAGTGGTTCCCTCACTGCTGACATAATTACCAACTCTCACACACAATCTGCGATTAGTGAGATAACTTTTGAAAAAATAGTGAGCTAGTCCGCGTATCGAAAGGATCCTCCATTTTCGAAAGGAGGATGGGAACAGAGACAGTATCAAATGCCTTTTTAGGGTTCCGTACCCAAAGGGTAAAACGGGACCCTATTACTAAGACTCCGCTGTCCGTCTCCACCATGCTGTATCTCATGAACCGTGGTAGTTAGACAGTTGAAATTGTCATAGATGATGTATTTCTGTTGCCGCTATAACAACAAATACTAAAAAACAGCGTAAAAGAAATATTTAAGGGGGCTCCCATACAACAAACGTGATTTTTTTGCCGTTTTTATAGATAATGGCACGGAACCCTTCGTTCGCCGGTTTTTAAATCCTACTAAAATTATAAATGCGAAAGTTCGTGAGGATGGATGGATGTTTGTTACTTTTTCACACAAAAATTCCTGCTCGGATTTTGATGCCATTTGGCACACGTATTATAACCTAACATTATTATTAACACATAGATTAATTTTTATCCCCATATTTCTACGGGTTCGAGAATTACGCGGGTGAAACCGCGGGGCGCTGCTAGTCAAGAAATAAACCGATGCATTTATGTTTTTCATCAAGCTTTCTAGCAGCAAATTCACTTAAGAGGCCCACGAAGCACGCGTAGTTCATACAAACGAAATATCTACCAAAATAATTTGTAAATCAAACATATTCTTAAGGTAGTGTGTATTTATTCCGATTGGATAACATAATATCTAGGTTTCCAAATATATATTAAATAAGAACATTGATATAAACAGGAATATATTTTAAATTCCTCATATCTCGTCTTCAAATCAGTGTCCTTTCAAAATATATATTTGGGAACCTAGATATTCTGTAATCCAATCGGAATAAATACACACTACCTTAAGAATATGTTTGATTTACAAATTATTTTGGTATTTTTTTTGTATGAACTACGCATGCTCCGGGGACGTCTTAAGTTAAGCACTGCATCTTCAGTCGAAACTCCTTTTTTGGGAACCATACTGATTTTGTGCAATTACATTATCTTTACTAAGAAAATGAATAAGTCTTCGATTTATTAATTTTTCAAAATTTTTTGAGATAGATGAGAGAACTTACACAGGTCTATAATTGTTCACACAGTCACTGCTCCCACCCTTAAAGATCGGATGCACGGCATCCTTTTTAAATGCCTCCGGAAAAACTCCTGTGGCCATTGAGCGATTGAAAATATGCGTGATTGGGGTGACGGGAGTATGGCGACAGAGTTTTAATAAATTTGTTGAAATGCCATCCCATTCAGTAGCAGAATTTGGACGTAGGTTAATAATGGCGTTGTTAACTTCCAATTCGTCAAAGTCAAGGGAAACAAGTGAGTTTAGGGAGACATTATTGAGAGCCTGTGCGCACATATTAGAGGACATCGACAGAGGCGAAGTGATTTTAGATGCGATATTTTTGCCAACATCAGCAAAGTTCTTACATACACGAGCAACAGACACTTGTGGATCAGGATCAATTTTTAATAAGTCAGTACAGGGTGTAGGAGTTTTGTTGTAGTTTGTAATGTCTTTATTTTTTTTCCATAATTTCGTAATATTAGTTTTAGCTTTTTCCAACTCACGCTTGTCAAACTGGATTCTTAGATTTCGTAATAGAATGTTATTACAATGGTTACGGAGCGATTGTAGGAAATTCTTAGGATATCTTTATCTGGTGATTTTTTAGTGTTCATGTGAAATGTATCACGATGACGAATGCATTGCAGCATGTGCATCTGAAGGTTCGGAAACTTTGCACTCGATGAATACCGCATGATTTAACGGAAGACCAGAAACGACTGCGTGTCGAGTGGTGCCGTAAAATGATAAAAAAGTTTAATGTTTATAATATCGTGATAGGTGACGAAACCTGGGTGTACTGCTTTGAACCGGAAAGAAAAAGCCAGTCAGCAGAATGGGTCTTTCCTTTTGAAGACTTGCCGATGAAAGTTAAGAAATGTCGAAGCATTGGTAAGAAAATGTATGCTTCTTTTTTCGGCAAATCAGGACATTACACAACAGCGTCGCTTGAAGACCAAAGGACAGTGACCGCAGATTGGTATGTCAACACTTGCTTGCCTAGAGTCTTGTGCGTGCTCGAGTGTGCTTGTTCGAGAAAAGCGTTCTCGAAGCAATGTCGTCCTTCACCACGATTACGCGTCATCACATTCCGCTAAGTTAACGTAAGCGTATTTGGAGGCTTCAAATGTAGAACTCACAGATCTGATTAAGATATGTGGAAGAACTAATGACGCACCCGCCCAGCTCTCGCACCTTACGACTTCTTTTTATTTCCTAAAGTTTCAGACAAACTTAAGAACACGTTTTACGAGCCCTGAATTGGCGGTAAATGCGTTCCATGAAGCTATTGAAGAGGTCCACTAAGGAAGACTGGTCCAACTGCTTTTTAGAATGGTTCTAGCGAATGCAAAAATGTATAAATTGTGAGGGCATATACTTTGAAAAACAATAAATGTATAAGTCTAATATCTGGTATTATTTATCAAAATCCAGAAACTTTTAGTATGACCTAAGTATCAGGTTGCCAACTAAAGCTTTTTGCAAACCTCTACAAAAGTTTTACCGAGTAATTACATAATGTATGCTGTTTGTTGCTTGTCGGTAAAAACAGCCCGGAGCAACTTTAAACGATGTGCCTGTTATTCGGTATCAAAGGTCGGACATGAAGTCGTGAACACTTCATATTTCAAAACTACGTCGTCAATACATTTCTCTTGATGCAGTCACGTATGAAATCTCTATAATAACGATTGATGAAGTACTTTAGCTGTGTTCAATTACAGCCTGATCCTGTAGAAGAAAAAAATCTTGAATCCTGAACTGTATTGAAGAAATCAATAAACTGTTCTTGGAAAAGTTGTTAAAGATGTGGCCTATAAATTTCTTACGAGGTACTAAGAGGAAAACTGTTTGACTACGTTTTTTACACATAAACGTAAAACATGACGTTACGTAATATGATTTAAAAGTCAAAGTTTACCTACATTATATAAGAAAGTAACTAAGTGCGAGGAGCAGTATCGGTGAATACCAGTCGACTTGAAATCGTGTGCTTGACCCACCATTACACCCTTACTAACAGCGAGTAACGATGAATATCTAAACATAGGTACCTTCTTGGTATACGCGGTAAGCTTTCGTCTTGTTTTTTTTCTTTCATAATAAATAGTACTCTTTTATCTACTTTTATACCTATTGACATATACCTACTTTATAAACACTATACCGAAATTTAAAAATAGAATAATATTATAACACTTTTTCTCTAACAAAATAATGTTATAAAACAATTTTTTTTACCATTAGATAGGTACAGGGCACCAAGGAGTTTCCATCATTATATGCGAGGCGCGCCATTTTTTAAGCATTACAAAAAAGTTTGATTCCAATTTTTACTTGTCTGTGGCTTATCACACACACACATCGCTTTGTGATTTAACCATCTACCTAATTAATTACTTGACTTAACAAAGCGAGCTAAATATGTAGGTGTATGTATACCTAGAAATAAATTTTAACCGATACGTAAAAATGTAAGGTACATTATGTAAATTACTTATTAGCTCTTCTCTGTGAATACGACGTAGGTAAATTATAAACAATGGAAAATACCCGAGCGGTTAGTAGGTAACATGCATGCCCGCACCCCCGTTTCTCGTGCTATCTCTTTCTGGCGCTAATGTTTATTCGTGCCAGAAAGAGATAAAAAATAGAAAAAGAATCCAGTGTTTCTAGCAGTAATTAGGCTTAAAATTATTTTTGAGCAACAAACAAAAAAAAAAAACAACTAAAAACGAAAATAAAAAATTCCCAAAAAATATCCCAAATAAATGACTGATTAAGAATTAAAAAAAAAACTAAGTACATAAAAAATCTAATTATCAAAAATCAATGTAAATAGCTGATTGAAAATTTTTAAAGGGGCAGATTAGTTTTAAATTGCACATTTATTTACTACAAAGAAAGATGATGAAAATGAAGTCTAATCTGACAGTCCTAAGCCTGAAAACCATGAAGGGAAATTTTCAATCACTAAAATAACATTAACTAATCTATAATTGCTACATTAACTAATCCATATTTGCTATATTAACTAATCCATAATTGCTATTAATGGCTACTAACTGCTTTTAATCGATTATTAGCCTAATGATATTAACCGGATTATTATCATTGCCCAACACTAGTTTTGGCGCCATTCATGCGTTTTGTTGTACTGAATTTCGTGGAATTTTTTTTATTCAGGTTTAATGAGTTTAATCCCAATGTATGAGAGTAGATAAAGTAGGTAGTGTATGAAACTGCACATGACTAGGTATTAAAACACTCGTGTGATACTATTCTAAGTTTTAATACCCTCATTATGCAACAGTTTCATAAACTACTATTGTCATTCAAAGCACTCACCTTATAAAGATGGTAAATGAAGAAAGGGAAATTATAGTCTTAAATGTTAATAAGTTTTGTCAGACGTCACGAAGATAAAGCAATATTTCAATATATAAATATTTCAATTTCCCTTTTTTAATAATAATATAGTTTGAAAGGCCTTCTTCAATGTAAATAATGGTTACCGTTTTAGCCAGTAGGTGAACAAAAACCGAGAAGATGGGATGTTGATGCGCAGAGGTCACTGACATTCCGTAAAAACATAAATAAATATGTACTCAAACTCTGCATTTACCAGCATCACGTGTGTGTGACCGGTCCCAGATTATCGTTTGTTTTTGTCGCGTTCCTCCTACGTGATGCACTCAAGGTAGTGTGGGAACTGACACACCGAAGCCGGTTCTAACTTCCAGAAATAGGTGTTATTTTATTATGCCTATGTATGACTAAGTCAACAACACTATTTAAGCACAATGGCACGTAATTATATAAGGCGCTATTGTCAACAAATATGAAATTCGCTTTCTACGGTTGGCAAATATTACTTGAACTGAGTTACATCAAAGCAAAGTATTCGTCGTGCACGTATCGATTATTATCTGTTGACGACGTATTCATCTCATCATCGAAGCTTTGAATGCTCGACCTCTTAAGCTGTTGAATGGGTTGGACTGGATTTCCTCTTACAATGAATAAATTGACACTAATCATTAGTTACACGGCTTTGTAATGTCTATTTAAACGTGCGAAGCGATGTGTTATATCTTCATTAAGGCTGTAAAATAGCCTTAGGTTCCACTATTGAGGTTAGTTTTTTGGCTACCGCATTTTAACATACTATTAATTAATATATATTTAATCAAACCATTAAACCATTACTTACGAAAGCGGAACATTTGGTGGAAAAACAATTGGTCATATAGTCTACTAGCGTTTGCCCGCGGCTCCGCTCGCGTTAATTTAAAATAGCTGTTTAGGGCATGAAAAGGTATCAAACAAACAAACTTACTTTAGCATCTATAATACTATAGCTAGGAGGATGAGAAACCGGTCTATCGACACTCTACGACTCGCAAAATGTATTAGATACTTTAATAAAAAATTAAAAAAAAAACTCAATATAACACAATAATAAAGTTTCTATAATAATATAATTTGATCATGTTTCGAAAGACACGAGGCGCCATCTATAATAATAAGAACGTTATTGTTGTTTTCCTCGGGAACAGTACTTTTTTTCGGGATGAAAGGTACCCTATGTCCGTTTCTGTACACCTGACAAGGTATATGCAAAATTTCAGGATGATCGGTTCAGTAGTTTAGGCGTGAAAAGGTAACAAACAAACAAATTTACTTTCGCATTTATAATATTAAATAGTTAGGATACTCAGATATACACAGATATTAGTAATTTCAAAAAATCTCTTTTTACAATGTACAAGCTAACACTAAAATATATATATTATAATAATAATAACCCTACCGCTGTATCTCCACGTTGACATCGTGGTGGGGCTTGCGTGCTCCGAACTTTAGGTTTGTGCCGGTAGAGTTTACTTTGCCAGAGAGATACAGAAACCCGCAGGGCAGCATGTGGCGGGCTGTTGGGCAGTAGCGATCCCAAGGACTTCTATCTCCCGGGAGAAGTCTTTTTCTTCACCCCTGGCTTGCCTTTATTGGCCGGCTGGAGTGAACACTGACGAGGTACAGAACTCCCACCTCTTTCTTGCCTTTAATGGCCGGCTGGAGGCCAATAAAGGCAAGAAAGAGGCCCATTATTGAGTGTGCAAGTCACCCCCTGCCATTTTATCCATGTATTACATATATCATTGATCAGGCAGGGGATATAGTCCTTCCATAGTTCTGGGTAATAAATCCACTATAGCTACCCAAACCCATAGCCCAATATGTTTTGTTTACATGTCCTGCAATAGTTCTGCACCAACCGGGGGTTGTCCTTGGGTGCACTTGCATAGTGCATACAGGGATAATCGTCAGTTGGTGCCTCCTCATTATAAATAATAATAATGATAATAACCCCACCGCTTGCGCGCTCCGAACTTTAGGTCTGTGCCGGTAGAGTTTACTTTGCCGGAACGGGTCTAGGATGAGAAGCCAGACCAAGAGAGATACAGAAACACGCAGGGAAGCATGTGGCGAGCTGTTGGGCAGTAGCGACCCCACGGACCCTATCTCCCGGGAGAAATCTTGTCCTCATCTCTGGCTTGCCTTTATTGGGCGGCTGGAGTGGAAATTCGCAAGAGCAAACATGCTTGGAGGAAGGAAGTATTCCAGTAAGGTGCTGGTAGGTATCTTGACCGTACTTCCGGGATTGTCCTGATAGTGGTGGGATACTTCTCCACTCCTCAAGCACCTCAGGAAGTGTTGCCCCCTTGTCACTACGTCACTATGTGCCGTTTCCGGGGGCCCATTATTGAGTGTGCAAGTCATCCCCTGCGATTGTATCCGTGTATAATATATAACATTGGTCAGGCAGGGGACATAGCTCTTCCATAGTTCAAGTAACCCAATCCACATGAGCCACCTAAACTCATAGCATACTATGTTTTGTTTCCACGTACAACAATAGTCATGCACCAACCGAGGGTTGTTCTTGGGCGTGCATTTGCATAGTGCATATAGGGATAATCGTCGGTTGGTGCCTCCTCATCATTTAAAATTATCTAAGGCGCCTCTGCGAGTTGGCTTCGGCCCCTCGTATGCCTTCCAAAGGTCCGCACCCCAGGGTCTCTAGATATGTAAGAAATAATAATAATAATAATATCGTGGGACATTATTCACACATGGTAATCTAATCCCAAACTAAACAGATTATGTACAAGTATATAATAAAAAACAAAAATTAAAAGGGGAAGGAGCTCATCGGACATCAAAAAATTCGTCCGCATCGCTGTCAATGGGAAAAGTGCCCAAAAGGCTTCCAGCATTGCCAGGTTGGATGGCAATTCTATGGACTATAAATAGGCCAGCCCTCTGGTCCTGTAAACAGTCGAAAAACCGCTTGGCGATGTGCCGAAATTTTTATTCATTTAGTTTTGATTGAGTTTGAATTGCTGAAATATTTTAAAAGTTATCGCATTTTTTATAACCAACCCGCTTTCTTTGCAGCCCAGTAAAGTATGAAAACAGACTCTACCGTATCTATGTGGTCTATATAACGACGTGGAAGATTGAATACTTTGTGGTACACCACAAACGTCAAAGGATTGTGTAATAAATTTCGCACGACATCTTATTAACTGTTAATATGTACAATAAGATACGAGGAGCTTGTGGCTAAGTAATAACAGCCACACGGGTCGATCCATCAGGTAAAGCTACGCTTGCCGAGGTTGGTCTGTGGATGGGTGACCATCTTTTCATACCGAGAATCCTCCGTGCTTCGAAAAGCACGTTAAGCCGTTGGTCCCGGCTGTCATTCGTGGATCTTTGACAGTCGTTACGGGTCGTCAGAAGCCCGAAAGTCTGACATCCAGTCTTACCAAGGGGTATCGTATTACCCAGTAACTGGGTTGTGGAGGTCAGATAGGCAGTCGCTCCATGTAAAATACTGGTATTCAGCTGCATCCGGTTAGACTGGAAGCCGACCCCAACATAGTTGGGAAAAGGCTAAGCAGATCGATTGATGTACAGACGCCAGCAGGTCAAGCTACCCGAAACAGTCACATTTTCCCAATCAACCTTGAACCTAATGCTTTAGTGGTAAAAGTTGAAAATCGATTAAAGAAATTTGACAGATTGTAGTAGCTTGATGTGCTGGCGTCTGTACAATAAGATATATTACATACCTACTTACAGCAATACAAATAAGTATTTTAAATATTTAATGTCCTGTAATGATGATACCTAATCCTGCTGATTTTTCTATAAGTCAAATTAAAGACATCATTATAAGTAATTTCGATTACTTAAGAAAGAGAAGAGAATGCACGTGTAGCTATGTACCTATTCCGGATTTCCCGGAATACTGCTGTGTCGGAATGTAAGCACATTGTACTATGTGCCGATAGTAAAGAAACGTTGTTATTACCAACCGCGTTCACTATGGAACATTTTGTTTTATGACATGTCATAAAGCTTCGAAAGCATACTTGAATGAGAAAATGTTTCCGCGTGCTTTTTGCAACAAATATTCAACACTAACAATAGCCTGTTTTCAAATTTAATGTTGCCAATACGTAATTAAATAAAAATATTGATAATTAAGTAATTATTGTCAAGTAACAAAGTTGACAATAAACACGTGTAAAAGGATGTTGATATAGGTATAGGTAAAGTTTCTGTTAACAGAAACTTTTGCGGTCTCTGAATATATTCATAGAAATACTAAAGCTTTCCCCCTATGAATTGATCTTTTAATATTTAAAAATGTTTTGCACAAACAATAAATTTTAAAATGTCTATCTGTTTAGCTACTTTCTCCACAAAAGACTATCTTGAATAATGAATTGATATAATAACAACAATGTAAAAGACAGGTAGCAATTTGTGAAATTAATTTTTAATATAGAATTGTTTCAGAACAATAAATGTGTAGAGTTGCGCAATGATAAATCAAATCGTAGGCCGTTACAGTAATAAAGAATAATTGTTCTTGTTTCGGAAATAATAGCAACAGAGGCGGGCGTCACGCAGAGCTCGTGGCGGTCACTGCTCTTATGATAATTATCACAGGCATTGGAGCTTCGACCATGTTATTTACTTGCACAATACTCGCCGACGCCTACAGAATAATTGGTTTAAGCCGTAGGTTGTTTCCGTGTAATCGATAACTGTAATATACGAATAAGATATGCCTATCATACGATTGAACATTACTGTTCGAATAGTGCAACGTCATCGCATATAAGGATTGCGATAGTTTTGGAGCACCGATCTACAAAAAGTAGGGTACAAGGCACAGACTTATGCGTTACATAATGTACCTATTTCCTATCTTCTTTAAACTGTTATTAATTAACATACCAAGGAACACGTTGTTTGTATGTTATATATGGCATTTCTTGTGCAAATTTAATTAAAAACATGTCACTAACCCCTGAAGAGTGTACCAGAATTCTGACAATGCTTGAAGACAGGCGCAGTCAGCGATATACAGCGAGAACTGTTGGTGTGTCGCTATCAACCGTTCAAAGAGTACTCCAGCGTTTTGAAGAGACTGGATCCAATATTTGCACTTGCAGACCAGGAACAGGCCAAACAAGGTGCACGACAGCGCGGGAGGATCGATATATGTCAACAATGTTGAGAAATCGATTTCAAACGGCTGTAGAAGTCAAAATTCACCTTCTACGTACTGGAGGGAGCAATCCGAGCACATGCACAGTGAGGCCAGCGTCTTGCTGAACCGAACTTGAAGCTATTTAGACCTGCAAGTGGTCCAAAACTCGAAAGGCAGCATCGAAGTTCAAGGCTGAGTTACGCTAGAGAAGACATCATTTGGACTCTGGATAACTGGTAAAGAGTAATGTTTTCGGACGAGTAGAGAGGTTCATGCTATACACGCACGATGGAGGCGAAGAGTCTATAGAAGACCAGCAGAGCGCTATTACCAAGTTTGCATTGAAGAGAAAGTGCCATACGGCGGAGGCTCTATAGACGTGTGGGCTGGAATTTCTACCGAAAGGCGCACCGTGCTAGCGTTGATAGAAAATGGCACTTTAACTGAATTACGTGAATGAAATCTGAAATGAGTATGTTGGCCCATTTTTAGTAAACATGGGCGAGAACGCCATCTTTATGCAAGATAACACTCGTCCCCACAAAGCACGGATAGTGTTTGACTACCTTGAAGATGTCGCTATCACACGCAAGGAGTGGCCAGCACGCAGCCCAGCTTTGAACCCCATCGAGCATGCCTGGGACGAACTGAGACGACGTATGCGCCATCGAAATTCCCCTCTAATCACGCTTCCTGAACTCAAAGAAACACTGATAGAAGAATGGGAGAATATTCCTCAGCATCGGCTAAGTGATCTGGTGGAAAACATGCTAAACCGTATAACAGCTGTATTAACAACTCGCAGTGGCAATAATGTGTTAAAATTGTAAAAATTGTATAAATACTAAAATGTGTAAAAATTGCATATTATTTACCGCATTTTTCGAAATGATTATTTTTACTTAACTTACCTACTTTCATTAAAAATAAAATATCTTGAGAGGATTGTGAAGCTATAAATTTTCATACAAAACGCGACAACGTTTTTCCTCCCGTAAATATAGTCTGATTTTCATAATTTTTGGAAATGTTGTAAGTATAATGAAAAACTAGGTTCGTACGTTTTTATTATAAAGAAATATTTCAATATTTATTTATTTCAGTACATTTATGTTCGCATAATTCGTCAAAATGTACCTACTAAACAGCTGATTTTTTTTTGCGATTTCAGGTTTGGTCCCATAGTAAAAGTTGTTCATAATGATGAGTACAATGACCCCTTAAGAGGTTGTTGATGTTTTACCAATAACCCTGTATATAAGTTATTAGCATCTAAATATCTATACTTTTGACATAAAAACTTCCTCGAGCGTTTTTATTTTTTTAGTTAAACAAAATTGCGTACAGACCTAGATTAAGGTGTACTGAATGTAATGAAACAAAATTGTCTCATTTTGTAATGGTTTAGGGGGGTTACGTTACCACCCGAAACAATATTTATGTAAATAATTGTATGAAATGTAGGTTATTGCCTCCAAGACTCGCGCCGCGTATCGGCACTTTACAATCCTCTTAAGCACTATAAAATTGTCTATAATACAGTCTTTATTTCATAAAGCTAGCTCCAATATTTTGGAAGTTATTGAGGTTTTTATTAGCGACCGTTTTTCTTTGCGGCCCAGTGTAATTTTACCTGGGTACGTATGAATGTATGTAACAGGGTTAGCTTCAGGTTTGGCCACAGCGTGCCGCGTCAAAAATACGTTGTATCCACCTCTGTAGGTTTTAGGTACTGAAGGCAATATGTTGTCCCTGAAATGTATCCTGCTTCAAAACGTCCAGTCTATGGGCCAATTTTCAAAAGTTACTATATACCTTTGTGTGTCGATTCAGGTTCAGCTAGGTAAAGGTCAAGTCAAGTCTATACATCTATATGAAAACTTCAATGATAACGATCAGTGTCGCCAGATTAGAGGTAAAATAGGTCGAGGTAGTGCTGTACTAATACTTACGAGACTACAACCTACGTATCGTATGGGTGTTGCTGTTTTTATCGGTGTAACAATGTACAACAATGCGAGTCAGTAGCTTACTACGATAGGTTTCACTTTCGCCGTAACTTAATATAAATTTACATAAATAATAATTAACTGATGTGCCTCGGGCAACGTGCGTTATGTGTGTTCACGAAATTTCTTGCGAAATGGATTATACAAGTCTCTCAAGTCTGGTTTCTTGAGAGAAACCAACAAAATATATATACAATATTTTCCGCTAAAATCATAAACATTATGTTTAGCTACAAAGGTGCATTGTCGCTGCAATATTACCGTATTCTTGAAAGAAAGTGTACTAAGGGCATATACACACGATGCGTTGCGGCTCCAGAACGGTGTCACTGCAGCTACATACAAATATTCATGGTAGGTGTGCAACACGGAGCGGTCTGGCGTTGCACTGCACGTACGCCAGACTTACGACCCGCGATATGAGGCGGGGAGGGGTGTACGATACGTTGCGACGACGGAGCAGCAACGCTCAGTTGTTTGTGCGGCAGAAGAAAGGGAAAGAAATCTTTGAGGTGCGCGTAACAACGTTCCGGTCGCCCGTGTGACCGCCAATGCGGCGAAATCTTTGCGGTGCAGCGCCGCAACGTATCGTGTGTATAGACCCTTACTTTGTATTGTGGCTCACGTTCAGGCACTTGGACGACGTCTTTTGTTCTCTTGACAAAATATGCATGCAGGCTACGTTGAGCTCAGTTCGTGAGTCTACATCGCTCTCCCTCCGTGACTGCATGCATGCACTCAGCGCACTGTTAGATGACATGTGATTTCCAAATGTTGATATTCATCCGTGTAAGAAACCGGAACCAGTGGTTTGTATAATCTCTGGGAAAAATATGCTGGGAACTCATCCTTATGTTGATTCTCCACGTAATATGACATGAGATGTAATGAGGCAGCTATTATGAACAATAAATGTTTTGGAAATTAAAACGGTTCTAAATTATTATAATTGTTATCGCAGTATAAGAGTATGATAGATCCTATTTTGGAGAAGGTATTGAAATTAGCACTTAAGTGCTAATTTAGGGACTGTAATTTCCACACGATGATCCATGCTTCTATTCATGCATGCATGTATTTTGCTTTAGACGATTTTGTTTTTATGTAAGTAGGTACCTCTTATGCACTTGGTTAAAACTATCCAAACCTCGTCGTAGCTTACCTCGTGCTAACTGACCCCCTGAACATAACGTATAATTTGAAAATTCAATCATCTACATATTACCTAATTGTTATCTTTGTAAATATGCTGGTTGTAACAAACGGAACAAATCCGCAATGCAATATGAGGAAGTTTATCCAATAACATGTTCAAAATTGCTATACATAAAAGCATAATTGAGTGACTAATGTGGTTCCCAAACCTGTCATTATGCGGATATTAAGATAAGTTGCACGCAGTCTGAGATGTTACGATGTTCGAATTAAGCATTCATAAGTTGTGAAGTTCGTGAACTGTAAAGTAGGTTTGAATTAATTTATTCAATTTTGATGCTTTTAATTATTAAATAACTAGGCTAGCAGCAGCAGATGTACCATTAGTGAGGTATGTTGCATAACTTTAATCACAGTAGTTAACTACATGGGCATTTTAATTAATTTCGTATATTCAAATGTCAATATGAAAATTAAAACAGTAACGATTGACGTGTTCCCAATTAATAGAAAATGCCTTCTATTGCATATAGTATTCGAATTTTTACTCCAAACTTGTAAATACATCGAAAATCGGGCCAACGAACGATCTATGGGAAAAACTGCGTAGCGATCAATCGCGTCGGCGTAGTCTCGATCATTTCATTTCATTTATTCGATAACAATTTACATTGTGTCTGAATGTGGTTCATGAGGTATGGTTAATTAAAAAAAAAATAAGTCGATTAATAAAAAATACCATATGTAATGCCTGAAAGAAAACCATGTAAGGTTAGTCAATTTGTAGGGTTCGTACCTTCGGACTACTGCTTCGCTGAAGCTACAGTTAAAAGTAAATATTCGTATACTCCGAGACACAATTAGGTTTCGATAGTATATAGATATATACTCCCAAAAATATAATATGTGCACTTGTTTTCAATGAACTTGTTTTTAAGGGCCATTCGACCATGATTTTTGCGTTAAATGGCCAACTTAAGCGTTCTTATTCGGAGAAACTGAAAAACTTCGACAACTTTGACTTAGTGAGTGGTGGAGAATAGTTATTAGTATAGTTCTTAGCGGCCTCGCTTTTTGCAATTGTTTTTATCTATTTATTTATGTAAAGCCAAAGTTTTTCATAAAATGCGTGACAGCATTTTTTTGAGCTCGTGGATGGAATTACTTACATAAGAAAATGAAATGAAAAATATATAATAATATATCTTAAATAGTGGTTTAGTATATAGTGGCCTCAGAATTTTGAAATATGTACGGAATATCTATAAAAAAATCCCAATTAACTCAGTAAAACTACTAAAAGCGCTCAGAATTAACTGTAAATTTCTCCTTACTAGATTAATACTATTACGTAAAATTTATACCAGAATTAACGTTAGTTGATAAGAAATTAAAATTTCATACTTTAAACAAAAAACAAATAAATTATAAAACTCAAAATAAGCGTAATTACAACTGCCAAATCGCTACATAATGTGATGCGACGCCGTGCTTCAATATCCCTACTGTCAAAACGCAATTTTGTGATAGACCTCTTAAATGAAATACCCGCTTTGACAAACAAACGTCATTAGACGCCAGTGAAAGTTTACGTCATCACAACGCGCAGAATTTGCGCAAATTACCTCTTGTGTTGTGTCTAGTGTTCGTACGTTGCGCTTTGATGCTGCGGGGAAAATGAGATTCTTTGCTAATGCTATGGAAAGGGCTATTTAAATACACACGTTAAGTAAATACCACTTAAATGGTTTGTTGTTGCGAGAAAACAGCGTGTTTGGGGAATTATTCATCAAGGTATGTGACGAGAAACAATCTTGTTGTGTAATATTTCAAAGAGACTACAATAAGTAAACTATCAATAACTTTCAATTTTATTTGGAATTCTCTACCATGTAATCTACGACATTTAAAGTTGCGGTTTTTAATTGGTTCTGTTTTTAGGGTCATTTGAAAAACTGTTCTTACAAAGATGTGTGAAACATATATAGGTGAGAATCCTGGCGCTATGTTATCATACCAGGGAGGCTGAAAAGTTTTGATCCTAAGTACCTTCAAGTGTCATTATTGTTCGCGCTGCATATTACTAATTTGCGAATACCCTCTTTAGTATAAATACAGAGTTTCATGTCATAAACATCATTAGGCTTTTAGTAATAAATCCGTAAACATCATCATGTCTCAGCTCAGGTCTAGCATAATTGTCGTAAAACCTGAAGAGCGAAATCGTTTTGGAAGTGCGAATTGCTGCTTAATAAAAACGGAAATTAATTTCTATTATAAGCTTCAATCAATCAATAATCATTTATTATTTGTATAGCATAGGTAGTAAATACAGTTCTTAAAACAGAGTTCATAGGTCGCTATGTTATGCCAAGAGGCGTACAAATATGGTTGCATGCAAAATAAAACATTGGTCATGCGGGAGGTAAATTATTTGGTAGGTACGAGTATGTCAAACTTAATATAATGATGATAAATAAAAACAAAAAATATAGATGTCACAAAATGGAATAGTTTCTACAGTCAATACATAAATAAATAATCATAAATTACAATTACTTATTTATCATATACCAAGGACAATTATACTATAGTACGTACCTACTTTACCTATATTATTATCTTATTTCCCAAAGTTTTTTGATGGCAATAGGTTCACCCCCTAATTATGTACATGGGACTTACAACATAATTGGCGTAATGTGGGTGAATCATAGGTGCACCTGCCTAACCCTTCGGGGCGTACAGGCGAGATATATAAATAATGAATAAAGTTATGTTATTTCCCAAAGTATGTCTCTGGAATGTAGTCAAAGCAATGCAATAAACGTAGCTAAAAGGTCAAGCAAGCAGATCGATGGTCACTGGTATACCTGCAGTTGAAATGAGGAGAATTCAGTAAGCAAATTACTTATGTGTTAGGGTATAGTTAGCTACTCTATGCGGAAAGTCGGAAACTAGCATGTAATCCTCACAACACGTCTCGGATTGAAATATCCGTTAAGTCAACAGCTTAATGAGCGCATGCCTTTCTTTGCATTGCATTTTTGTGCTAGTTTCCTTCTATGCGTAATATCTGTATTACTAGGAATTATAAATACATTACATAACATTTAACTTATCCTTTAGCTTTAACCTTGCCTGTACAAATAGCTACAATAAGTACTATTTCGCTTAAACCGACATGCCTACTTATTTTTAAATAGGACGATAAAATATTGAAAATTCATTTCTAACCAACAAAGTACTTTCTTGATAAAAATCGCATCGCGAAATCTCTATTACATCGATTTCAACACAGTTCGATTTTTTCAATTACTTACATAATTCACTTTTCGTAATAATACACTGCTGAGATGACTACCGGCAGAACCGTAAAACGAAAGCTCCTTTACCGAATGCGGCGTGGTCAGTCAACGCGTTTACAACTTGCTGCGTAATCGTATCATCAATGAACAGCATTCCTCACACGAGCACAATTCGCGTAAAATATTTTAGTTACTAGGTAAGATATTGTAACACCGTGGGAAACCAAATAGAGCTGTTTCAAAAAATAAGTAGTACAATCCAAGTGACTTTAACAGATATATCCATGGATAGCTTGTGACATCTCATTAATTAAGACCCAGTTATGAATGAGCATTGTTTTGTGTCCTAGAATTGTTTTAACCTTCTTATTAGTACACCGTATCTGGTGTGATGTGCAATATTTTGTTAGTAGGTACCTACGTACGTGTCAGTTACTCATTATCTTTTGTTTCGGTCTTATTAATACCGATAGAGCGATAAAATTCAACGATGCATTGAAAACCATGTAGGATTTTTTATAATTCATGTGAACTATTTTTTGTCCGTTCCATATTACCATAAACCATTCCGTGCCATACCATTACCTTCACATGGACATTTAAAAAAATGAAAAAAATATATATATTGAGAAATATTAATACAGAATAATATATTGTTATATAAATAAGATATAATATATTGTGTTATGGATACTGTTTTTGACTTAAATCTGTAAATCATAAACTCACTTAGACATTCCACGACATAACGCTTGATCTTTCATGCATTCAGCTGTGTTTCTGATTTATATAATATCTGCTTGATTAAAAATTGTCAATTAAATTGTCGATTGGTATAAATTGCCAATTTCTCTGCAGAATCAATAATTCCTAATTTATTTATATTTGTTTATTAGACGGGTATGAAAATGAATTGATGCTATGTTACGAAATATTTTTATGTAAATCAAAGGATTAATTACGTACCTAACCGCGAACTAAACTGTCTATTCAGCAATCAATTTATTTAATTACTCAATGTCGCACTGTCATTAGAATGTCAGTAGTATTGTCTATTTGTTCGAAACTTCGCGGCACATTTGATTATTCTTTGAAATTTTTTGCATACAGCAATCATTTCCGCTTAAATTTTTCCATATAAAATTGGTATTCCCACCATCATCTTCAACAATATTTTCATTTGTCAACAAAACGTTTATTTTGCAACTTCACCATTAGGTCGGTCTTTTTAAATTAAACAATTCAAATACTGTGCAATAGTTCGTCCGTGACTATAATTTTGTTTTGGTTTGTTTATAAATATCTAAAGTCCTTGCCCTATTGTGAGACTGTCCATTTTTCAGAAATGTTAATTTATATTTTTTGCTATTATCATCCAAAAATGTCAACATGTTTTCGTTAATGACCCCAATGATTATCTATGTCAAGATTTCAAGCATTCATTATTTTTCGTTTATTGATTTATGGGTAAATTGGGCATCTTGTAACTCATCATCATCTGCCTAGCCTAACTGTGACTGACAATGTTAATAACTATAACGTGCTTAACTGTATTCGATTAGAAAATGCATGAATTTCAGTAATTCTTGAACAATTTTTCTGAAACCCATAGACTAGGTCAGAATCATATTCTTTGATGAAACTTTTTGCGGGAAGCAATAGTTCTGACTCTATATATATTTTTTTACATTTGACTAAAACCAAAACAAAACGAGTTGCTTTGCTAAAGCTCGTTGGCCACGCTGAGGAGTTTGCGTGTTTGAAATCACAAGTGGTGTGATGTCATGAAAATCGCCGTCTTAGTATTATCTAAGCCAAACAGATCACACAATCTTTCTCTTCCTCATGGCTGTCGATGAGTGATGTCATGTATCATTTAAATGTAAGATTGATCGTCGTAACAAGTACCTACAATTAGTAGGCGTTCTAATAATAAACGTACTTATCTAAACCACCCACTGTGCGCATTACAATTGAATAAGCACTAACTCCGCCCTTGTGTAAATATTACATTGGCGAATGTATATCGTTATATATTCAAAATTATACAATGAGTCAATGACTAGAGTATTCAAACTGATTTTTTAGAGTAAGCGATCGCCTAGAGCAGATGTATAATGAAATTATCTTGCCAGTAAAGGTCATGCCCCATAATCAAGGGAAACAATACGTGTATCTATGATACACATCATTTATCAAACTTCAAAAGAATTTGATTTGAATTGTGGTCATTCTGACGTTGTTTATCTGTAATCAATCAACGAACTTCATGTAGTATATGTCAGTCGTAGCAGCTATGACTACTTGATTTGTAATAGGCTCAGAAAAGTTTAAATAAAGTATTAAGTTCTAATTTATTTAGAGTTGGCGTCGTATATATGGATCATCAATAAATTGACATATTATATCTAATTAACAAGTACTTATAGTAGTTCAGTAGATACTATGCCTGCATAAATTCTAATCTCCTCACGCTTGCAACATGTTTATTTAGATTACTAAATTATACCTTTTACATAATTTAATATTTAGAAATATTGATATTAAATTATGTATTACTAATATCGTAATACTACTTGATTTGTAGTAGGCTCACAAAAAGTTTAAATAAAGTATTAAGTTCTAATTTGTTTAGAGTTGGCGTCGTATATATGGATCATCAATAAATTGATATATTATATCTAATTAACAAGTAGTTATAGTAGTTCAGTAGATACTATGCCTGCATAAATTCGAATCTCCTCACACTTGCAACATGTTTATTTAGATTACTAAATTATACCTTTTGAATATTGATTACTAATATCGTAATTCATCAGAGCAAATTGCACAAGAAAACTGTGGTAAATTAGTGGAAAATATTAGATTACGGCAACAGACATCATAATATTACAATGACTAATTAAAAGAATTGTGTAAAATAACACAGAAATTACGAACAAAGTGAGTATCAAATAAGATTATGGGAAATATTGTTTAGAGTTGTTCGTCTATTAGCTTTCACTGTCCCACGGTCAAAGTAAAGAGAGCAACGGAACGGCATTGTGATGATTCAGCTTATCATACAGATCTTAGTTGATTCGAAATATGAATTCCTTATAGCCATAGTCTGACACGATAGAAATCTTTTACAACTTTCTGCCCCGAAAACAATAAAATAACTGATTGTTTAAAAATGACACAATTTGTCTTTAAACCTTAGGCAAATGGTGTCAAGCGATTGATGCCATGGATTTTTTTTGCATTTTTGCTTATAATTTGAATCTATCAGGTGATTTATCGTTTATTTCTATTAAATAAAATATCTATCGATTTCGTAAAAATAAGATTTTTGCAATAGTCAGAATCATCAGTTCTTTGAGTGTCTTCGGACCTAGCGTTTGTCTAGTGTAGGCTGTTCTGTGTTCTGCATCTACGCGTCGTAGACCGCGAAGGCCTGTTGTCGTTTTCATTAAACTAAGTGGTCAACGGAGTATATTGTACTATTTCTCTTTTTGCTTTTCAGTGTCCTTCACTTTAATACTGTACCTACCGTCTGTGCCTCTACCTTGTGATGTTGATAAGAAAACCTAGCAAACCCGCGGCGTCAACGCGGTGATAAAGTGACTTGATTCGTAGTAGGTAACTTTTATATTGATGTTTAATCTTTAAACTATATAACTGTATTTTCATCATGCGTAGGTATTTGTATCGTGCGTTTCGTAATCTGGACTGAATAAATATCAAAATAGTGATGAATATTTAAATCACGGAATGGTTTTGAATTCGAAAGAATATCAGAAAAACACATAACATTTAAATGTAGGTATGTTTCGTATTTTACGAAGTGACACCACCTGTTGCACATGGTCGCGAGCTAATGATGACCAAATTTAGCTGTTTGCATATTATTGTCATGTAAAGACAGATTTTATTAGTATAGTGAAAATTTCCTTTAACCACAGTCTCTGTAATTTTGATTAGTAAACGATATTTTCTTGACCTCTTCTACGTATACCCGTTCAGCCTGTAATGGTACTGCTGGATACAGCGAGTTTCGAATATTAATTCTTAATTTAATAAAAAAAGGACCACGTATGGAAATATCATCGTAGTGACTATACAAACATAATACAGTCAGTTTATTTTTATCCTACTTAGATTATAAAATTAATTCAACTTTAGCGTGATGCCATCTTAACAGCCAGTTTAACAGAAGTTCGAACAAGTGGAAAGTTTATCATAAACAAAAGCTACGCGCATCATGTCACAGCTCAAGTCACCCATCGGCGTCGGCGTCGGTCGTTCGCTCTCGAGTCTCGGTCTAGACGTAGAAACTGGAAATGATGTGAAATGATTCAAAATTTCACCGATAAGCGGCTGTAGTCGTAACACGTGTGGCTCGGCAACGAATGATGAATCCTTAATAGCCATCATTCTCTTCCGACGATTCATGTAAACGAGCGCACCGCATCATCACGCACCAGTTGCGTCACCCGGGGAAAGTGCATTGATGAATTTATTGTATTGTTTAAATATTAGGTAAATTTAAATAAATTCACACGCTGCGGGGTATAGAATATACCGAATATTTAGACGGTAACGCCTCATTAATATGTAATTTGAGTTAAAACGCTATTATTTACAGTCAAACGCGACAGACTAAACTTTCAGTTAAATTGAATATGTGTACCTTCTACAATATAGGTATAATATAATATACTACCTACTCAAAACAAAATAAGGGCCACTTGTTATTTTTACATTTCAGTGTAATTTGAAGAACACGAACTAATTGCTAAGTAGCAAAATATTGATATTACGAACTCTCCGTTATCTAACTTCTTTGATGTAAGTAAGTAGGAATGCTTGAGATCAAACGCTGGCCATCATTAAAAAAAAAAATCTTGTAATCTTGTTTCGATTAGCGACTTAATATTCTGAAAATTATCATAATTTTGTTCACAGAGTACTTTTACATATTTGGTTTAGTTCGAAGACGTATGGACACAATTACTGCAACCAGAGCCGTTACGATGATCCAAGAAGGACATTCGCAGCAGTCTGTGAAACTTGATTTTTCTCGAAAATCTGTCCAAAATGTTTGGAATCGCTTCCAAGAGACCGGCAGTGTTGCAATTGCAAAAAAAAACCAGGTTCGGGTAGAGTTCGCATTACAAATGTTCACGAGGATCGGTACATCCGGCTAAGTGCCCGCCGAGAACGTACAGTGACGGCGGTAAGTTACAAAATCACCTATGGTTGACAACGGGCACTCGTGTCAATAACCAAACTATCCGGAATCGGTTGCACGAAGACCAGCAAACTTCAAAACGACAAGTTGTTCGAATTCCTTTGTCCAGGGCTCAACGTGCCCATAGTTTAGTTTCTCCCGTCAATACTTGGACTGGAGCATAAATCAGTAGGGCCTCGTGCTTTTCACCGACGAGTACAAAGTATTTATTTTTTTAATGACGATCGGCGCATAATTTTCGGAAGCTTGCATACATGAAGATGACCGTTTCAGTGGTACCAACGTAATGATTTGGGGTGGGATTAGCTTATACGGCAAATCTGAGCTCGCTATTTTAAATGAGGGTTCCGTAACTGCTCAGCATTACATTGAAGAAGTTATCAGGCCATCCTGGTTCGTCTTGATGCAGGACAATGCCCGTGCACACACAGCTCAAGCGACCTAGTCCGTGCTGGAAGACTCTCACGTTTAAGTTTTACCGTGGCCAGCAAACAATCCGGACTTGAATCCAATCGAGCACATGTGGGACCAATTGAGACGAAGGGTTAGAGAGAGTGAGCAAGAGGTCTGCAACCAGCAGCAACTGATTGACGCTTTGAAAATTGCCTGGGACGAGATTCCAGCTGAAAACGTGAGGCATTTGATCGAGAGCATTCATTCCAGGCTTCAAGAGTACATAGCTAAAAGAGGTGCATTATTAAAAAACAGAAAAATAAATAAAAAAGTTAAGATTTTTAAAATTTTTAGTGACCTTTATTTGTTTGTGTTTTTATTTTTAAATTTACATTTTTTATTTAAAATTAAATAAACATGGTTATTGATCATTTATTTAAACAGTTACTAGCCTTAACGGTAAACAATAACATAGTTTTATGTTTATTAAACTAAGCAGTTAATTAATTTAAGAATTTTCATGGTTAGGTACACCTTAAATACCTAGTGACCCTTATTTTGTTTTGACTAGTATATAATCAGAAAATCAGACCCAGTAAGTACTTGGTACACTCAAATGTCTAACGCCACCACTTAGGCCTTAATTGTAATAGATCGTGATTGAGAGAAAGGCACTTAGAATATTTTTTTTCAATTCGATAAATATCCGTACCTAAATATCCATATAGTAACATGGTTTGAAATAGTGCTTTGAAACTGTTGCGCGTTAGGGATAATAACCGTAAACAATAAGACAGACTCGACTTAAAATATATTACTTCACATAAACTTAAATATTCAAACGGTGTGAGCGCCGCATGCAAATTTCCGCATTACAGTCTACTATACCTACATTGAAGAGAGCTTGCATAGGGTCGTAGTCATTTACATGACAGGTGACCATCTAAGTATACAGAGATAAAGAACATAGACGTAACTACAGCTTCATTTTTATCCGAACTCCAGTCGTTAGTTAATCGCAATGTAGCTTTTACTTGACATGAAGAATAATAGAAAATCATGCTGTGCAATATGGTGAAAGGTTATAAATGTTCACATTATAAAGATCATCAGTGTGATTTTCACATTTTAGTGAAAACAGTTTATGAAGCTTGCAAGTGGTTACGTAATTTATGTGAAATGAAATTGATGGAGACTTTCAATTTGAGGATTATTTTATTAATGCAAATAACTAAAGAGAAAATAATTTCTTCTTGAATAAAAATGTCTTACATTCGTCGCACTTATTACTACTGCTAACCATCATAATAGTTCAATTGTGAAGTTGTAAGTAAAATAAAATATTTAACCTAATTTTGAACCTAGGTCTTTTTCCTGAAAACAGTTAAGTCCTCTATAACCCAAAATCAATAAAATGATAATTAATATCAATGATGGGCTAATTAAAATACTAAAGCGGGCGCGGAAATCCAAAAACAAAAAATACTCCTTCATGCATAAAAATTCACCCATCCACTCTGCATAAAGTTCACGCACGCACAATTACGGCCTAACTTGAAGAACACTGCTTAAATTATATTAAATGAACACCGGTACTCACTGGGCGCATCTTGCCAGCTCTTGAGGAACACTTGTAGCACTATGTTACAGCAACGTGTGTGTCGACGACGCCAGTAAGGTGGTTGTCGCACGTGTGAATGCGGCCCGGTATCTGCGTGCACTGCGCCTGCGTGAGAACACCGCGATCTGTCGACCACCGCTGCTGTTGCGCCCGCGAAGCGCCCAAACAGCCACTGCTTGTATATAATATGACATCCGATTCACTACAAGGATGTTGTCACTGTGGCATACATGGACAAACTACCTGTAAGCATCGATTTTACGAAACAACTCGAAATAAGAGTTGATAAACAATTTCACTGGGTTATAGTAGATCGTTTATCAATAGTTCACTCACTAGTCGTTCCCCGAGGAGTATAAATGTGTTCGCCGCTTCAAGCTATGCGTGGTAACAATTTGTAAGTGTATAATGTTTAGAATAGTAGTTATCCACACGAGTACCTAGTGATTAGCCCACAGCCTGCGATCAACATAGTAACCTATTACCCTCACTTGATTCTTGCAACTTTCATGGGAAAAATAGTAGCTAACAGTAAAAAAGTAAGTAGGTCTGCGCTTATTTCGTAGTTTCCAGATTATCATGGATAATAACTGACTTGCTGCTAAAAAAAATATTTTGTCTAGTTACATCAGAAAATATTGTCAAAATATCTCACCACACAGTTAGATTGAGGAACCGATAGCTAGAAACATGGTATATTTTGCCTCTTGGACCATGGTTGCTGATTGCAATGTTTTAGTTGCGCTGTTGCATAAACCTGTTATAATCTTAATTCCATAAATCCTATTAAAGCTCTGACCTGCTTATAAAGCATCCTTAGAGTCAACACGCGCTGTGACATCACACGATGAGTGTGCATAACGAAATAGGCGATACGCTCCATAGCAATAGGTAGAGCATGGCGTCAACACAGGTTTATCTGAGTCATTGCACAATATCGGGATCTTAAACTGCACAAATGTTAGGTAAACACAGTAACAGAAGGCACTTCCGCATAAAATAAACATGTTGTACGTGGTTAAGGATAACACGTTTGCCCGGTAATATTTATTGCTTTGTTTACGACTTTTTCTTCGTTCGTGTTAATTCAGTGTGTAAAAGCATCAATGTGTATTAGATTATTACGACTAACCACCTGTAAATCTTAAGTGCAAACAAAAGCGCAAACATGCGCAATCCTCGTCAAGTGAATTCGGCACGCCTATGTAACATAGTTAATGCATTTTCTCGTGTAAACCCACTGAACACTACAAATACAGTGTTAAAGATGTATGACTAATACGAATAAAATGAGTGTGAAGCTGAATTTATGTCAAATGCGAAATACACGTGTCTTTTTTGTCAGAACTGTTAAGTAAGTACCTAATAACAATAAAGTATTTTGTGTTTCGAATAAAGGAATACTAAACACAAAGGACTTGGCTTGGATAATGAACTTCGCACCAATCGTAACTGAAAGCTAGAAAGTGGTTTCAAACGGCCTTATAACCTTGTCACTTCCCAGCTTTCATGCCCTATTGAGTAGCTCTACGAGTATCTTCACCACTTTTCTAGGTTCTGTGCAATCTCATAGTGATGTTTGTTCTTACCCAAAATTGATAAACATTCTTTACGCCAGCATTTGATAATAATCAGAGAATTAAGAGACCAACTTAGTTGCTTTCTCTGCAGCAAAAAGTATAACGACTATATATTCGTTGTATATGAAATTAATATAAATACACTACATAAATAAACTTCAGAATTATTTTTAATTCTGTCATGTCGATTACATTTTAATTTTGCGAGAAAAGTGGTGGAATAAAATGTTTGTTGTATTTATTCGGGGTCAAAGCGCAGCGACCGAGGGGCGCGGCGCGTCGGCCGCGGGTTCGCGATGTATGGACTTTCTTTTCCGTAACCTTAAACCGGGTCCTCACCGCACAGGCGGGGCGAGAGCGAGACTTTACTCGACAATCGAGATTTGTTTGAAAGTTCTAGCGGTTCGAAAGGATCACATTTTGTTGATCTAGACTCGGAAGTGATTCCGGTACCATTTACATGTCTCCGACGACTGAGAACCGGTTCTAAGAACGATGACATAATTTATAGGAATGTTGAAATCACTCTTTACAATATTCTCAAACAAAACATTTCATATGAAATTAAATATCTAGAAAAAGCACGAGATTTACCTACCTTTAATACGGCTGTCACAATCAATGTAAACATTGTATATGTTCCAATATCGACAAACATTAGTGCGAAGTGCGTGTATTCTTAGTATTCCTTGTCTAACTCGGGCGCTCTCTACACTACTCAACACTTGTCTGCCTACTAAAAACGTGCAGGCTTTATAGCTATAAAGCCGGAGCGGTCAGATAGCTACAAGCTCGAAGACCTGATATCTCTGTTCTTGAAAAGAATTATTAATTTCCTTAACCAATTTATTGCAGGTTACGTAAACTTTATCAAAACCTGAATGTCTTTTTCGATTGCTATTTCTATTGCTAATCTAATGTTGCTACCTATTACTGGCTAGTATCAAAGTTGTAGGCGAAATCTAATGTGTAGTAAATAAAAAATCACTAAGTATTACCCGTTTAACAAATGTTAAAGAGAATAGGGATGATGCCTGGGTAAAAAAAAAGAAATTCTATTTAGTCCGTCAGTCAGATAATAAAAAAATATTAGATACGTATTTTTTGCTTTATCATATTAATAAAAAATGACTAAGATAACTCGCATTAAAGTTCGGGAGTGGGGGCTTGCTACGTCACTTCTACGTATAAAATCTACGAAGACGTGACGTCATGCCACATTTTAACTCAATGTATCGCCGTAATCTTTTGATTACGTAGACAAAGAAAAAATACGTGTCCAATATATTTTAATAATCTACATAACGGACAAAAAAACATTTTTTAGTCATCATCCCTATTAGCATTATAAATTACCTATCTATAATTTTAACTCCACAACTCTTATTGTTACCCAATAGGCATTGTAGATTTCTTATTATTGACATTCCTTCAGAGCAACATAAGTGGATTTAAATGTCGTGCAAAATTATATTTGTTTGTGTCCGTTTCTAAAAAAAAAAAAACAAATTAATTACACAGGAATTTTATTTGTCATTTAAATATTTGAGAAAGCATACTTTGTTGAATAAGTGTTTTTTTTTAGTCATTTTATTAAAATACAAACGTTAATTATTTTGATTATAATTTACTGACATGGTTTCATGATATTAGCAATTTAAACCAAATGACAACGTAAACACAGGAAATTCATTCGATTAGGCAAATTATACAATAAGTAATGTCTAAACCAAAGGTGACCTTTACTTGAAGTCTTTTGGTGACTTATTCTTCTTATGTCTCTCAAACTATAGAATGTTAGACACTTACACCCTAATTGCGTAACACACTATCGATCGGAACCTGAATTATTTTGAAGCAAATTGCTAATCCATCCATGTTCGAAAATTTAGTCTGCTCAACAACGTAAATAAAGCAATGAACATAATGTTGTTGAACTGTCAAAATGCAAAAAATTAGATTGATAGTGTTACGCAATTAGGGTATTGTTCCGGATAACACTCTCTCAGACAAGACTGTAAAATTTTATGCAAATATGCTTCAAAAATTGACATAAAATGTTTGTGTTTACATAGTTGAAACTCATTACAGGATTGTTAAAAGCGCATAAACCATTGTTTTAGTTGAGTAGAAACCAAGAGAGAGTTTATTTGACGCAAATGTTTCATCACATTTTATTAAAAAGAAGTAGGCACCAATCAACGAATGCCTAATTGACGTATACAATTCTTTGGTAACTCACGTACCTGTCAATAGAGATATCACATAACAATTAATCATTCATTTGATGGGCTCGCCAACCGCCTCTAAACATGATTGGTCACTTGTGTGAAAAATGTTTACAGAATTCTTCTATTCGCTTTGTCACAAGACAAAACTAAGTTTTGATTGAGAGTTTATTTATTGCCAGTGTCTCCAATAAACATATTTACAGTTGTACATTTTATTTGGATTCTATTTAATTAGTTTAGTCGAGAAATGATGGTATCACAATTTGTCGTGGGCCCAAATGCATTAAAATTACGGCCCATCTGCCACAATATGATAATTTGATGAGTAGCAAGTATAATCTTCTTTACGTACATTTTACACAGAGTCTTGACTCTTGACTTGACACAGAAGTATCAATTTAACAACGGCCTATGTTAAACAGATTTTATGAATGAATTCTGGGTCGATTCATTATTTTCTTTTATTGCAGACACACTTGACAGAGGTGTCGGTGTTCTTACAGTCTTATTGTAATTTCGTCATAGTACGAGGCTTTCTCCGGGTGTGTCATTTACATACATGCGCACATTTTTGTTTGCTTTACAGATTTCACCATAAGTCGCACGTACCCACGCGAGACCGGCCGCCTCGAGGGTAGGTATAAGAATAATTAGAGACTCATCAATGAACTGTTTACATTGCACTTAGCACCACGTAGTACTCGAGACAATCACGGGCTTGCGAAATATTTATAGCGTATAATTGTGGTGTAATGCCCGAAGGGCTGTTGGCATTCCAATTGCAGTGGAGTAATAATGTGTGTCATGATATTGTAGGTGTCGGTTTTGCACAGTGTTATAATATATGAGCAATATAATATATGTGTTATGATAGGCGCTAAATATAAATTGATTAACGGTAATTAAAAAAAAAAACATGAGGCATTTAACCTTAATAATTTATTTAGCGAATTTAATAGCGCTGATTCCCTTGGTCACAAACTAAACTAAATTTAAGTTCAGTGCATCTTTTCCTTTCTATTTCACTATGAAAAGGACAGAAGATAAATATTAATATAGTCCTGTCAAATTAGACAGCGCCTGACGTAAATTGACGTATTTTTAGTAGCCCATTTTTTAATCACGTTTAAACTTGTCTATGGAGTATCTTAATTTGACAGGACTAAACTAATATTTATCGTCTGTCCTTTTCTTAATGAAATAGAAAGAAAAAGATCTAGGAGAATCGATGCCAGTATCTATTTGATTTTAAGCTTTTAATCTAGGAATATTGTACTTAACAGTTAGTCTGACCAACAATAAATGCATACTTGATCATGATCACTAAAGAAAATAATATGTTACCAGTAGGTTCCACTTAAAATAGAAATAAATGCATTGCTTTTTATAACTTTGTCGTAATCATTCATAACAATGTTATTGTGTAGTTTGCCGACTTGTTTAAATTATGCGTGAATTCGTAATATTCACGATAAAGTATGTAATAACACTTTACCTACAAAGCCAAGAGATAAAAATACGAAATGCTTGAGAATGAGATGACTGCTCATAGTTACCGCATACACCGAGATGTTACAGGCTAATAAAATAATAAGCTTAACATTACAGAATCTACTTACTCATCGAGTAGGTACTCTGAGTAAGGGACTACTCACACTTATTCAGCTCTATTTAGCTTATGCCCATAGAAAACAACGATTTTGTATGGAGACGCGTACGCATCCGTTCGGCTTTCCACGTCTATTTAGCTTTCGCGGTAAACAAGTATAAAATGAGGACAATGTGTTATTATCATGCGAGTGCTATAGATAGGGTTCAGCGCTTTTCTGCCGAGTTCAGCGCTGTTCCGCCGCATTCAGCGTCGAACGCGGCGGAACAGGGCTGTACACGGATGGTTCTCGACTCCTTGACGACAAGTTGCGATCTGCGTGTCTATAATAATCTATGCAGGAACTATCCTGCATAGATTTGATTTATTATTACGTAATCATTATGCACGCAACGATTGAGAGAGTTCGGACGTCTTGTAAAGTAATTATAATTATTTTATTTTTACGAAATAAAAGCGATAGAGAAGCGTTTCAGCGGAGACAACACGCTATGACGACTTTTCTCATTCTTACGATGCTGTACGCGGCTGATAGAAGCAGAACTGTATAAGTGTGAAAAAAATCGTTCAGCGAAACGCGAATGGAGCTGAATAAGTGTGAGTAGTCCCTAAGTGCGTAAGCTGCGTAGGTATGTATGTATTGTCTTAGGCTTTTTAAATATAGTTTTCACATCGATATTTTTATATTAAGCGTCATATCAGCCAATTGCTGACAATGAGACTCAGAGACATATATACAGTATGTTAACCAACAGAGGGCGTTCCCGTTAACCCGCAATAGTATAGCATCCATACATGCTAAAAAAAATATTACCATTCGAAAACAAAATGGTTTTTATTTTTTTTAATATTAAAATATTCACTAAAAATGTTAAATTGATACGTAAAAGAAACACTCTTTACACGCGTACTTGAAGGACGGAAATATCGCAATTTAGTTTTTATTTTTAGTGAATATTTTAATATTTTTTTGAATATTTTAGTGAATATTTTAATATTAAAAAAAAATAAAAACCATTTTGTTTTCGAATGGTAATATTTTTTTTAGCATGTATGGATGCTATACTATTGCGGGTTAACGGGAACGCCCTCTGTTGGTTAACATACTGTATATGTTTGACATCGCATCGGTTTTACCTATGATGATTGCAGTACGTTACTCAGTGCACATAATAATTTACTACTAGACGATGCTGTATTAATACGAGTTAAAGTAAATTAAGAACAAAAACTTAAATCTAAATAAATAGTTCGTACTCGTAATCAATACATCAGAATCGTCGATTCCACACAGGTGGATACCAAATATAGTGTGTAAGTAGGTATATGTATAAAATATATTTAGCTGAGTATCGTGAACCTGTTTTTTGTTGAAAGTTCATCGTAATACAATGGGTGCATTTGCAGTTATTGTATAAACAGCGCGCGTGGGCCGATGAAATGTATTGTATAATATTTTGATTGCATTCAAAACGTCTAAACTAGACTTCATAATAAATAATCTAAATGCATAACAACTTCCATCAAGGATAAGTTCAAGATATATTGGATGTGTTGTTTCTTTATTTATATAATTCTTCAGTGCATCTGTATGTCACTGAACTCCTAAACGGCTAGACCAATTTTGATGATTTTTTTTTTGTGTGTTTTTATTTTATTTGAGATGGGTTTGCTTTTTGATGATGTTTGGTGGGTTTGAGTGGGTCCCTGAATGGTTTAAATTTACTATTGGACTCGGTAAGTGGCGCTGTTCGGGCAGGACAACGTTTGTCAGGTCCGCTATTATTCTAAACTCCGCAACGGATTTTGATTCAGTTTTTAACATCATTTAGAGAAATAAATTCTCTGGAAGGTTTAAGTGTATAAAACATTCATATTAAACTTAAATATAATACAGAAATCTCAATGTTTTGTCAAGTCGTAAAAACCATGCGAAGCAGGGGCGGGTCGCTAGTCTGAAAGTTACAGTTAGTTTAAATTTATTTTATTATGTCTTGGCATTAAATAAATAGTAGGTACCTTAAGTTTCATTAAGCAATCTTTGGTAGATTCAACAGCGGGAAAATATATCCAACCAGTTTGTCCCATTAAAATATCTCATTTCTACTAAGGGCTATTAAATGGTTAATTAAAAATGTAGATAAGGTTTAAATGTAATTTAGTTCGTAAGTAATATATCACAAGAAAACACTTAATACTTAGTGGTCATTTAAAAACACTTTATTCATCTATCCTTTCACAGTGCAAGGTTCACTCACCTACAAATTATAATAAGACTAAAATTCGTGAAATAGTAATTTTCTTAAATTAACTTATTAGAATTTGCGGTTTTTAATTATTTTTTACCAACTTGAAGTATGTACTTCTTTTAATTCAAACTTTTTACGACATAATAAAAAGAAATTCTCAAAAGTTCCAGTACTTACTATGCTTTTTATCGTCATGAATTGTTAGAATAGATAATAAATAGGAAAAGAGTAACAACTAGAATCTTCGACATTTTTGGCCAGATTTAATACAAAATCAGAAAAAGTTGAATTATTGCTGCTAATCATAATATGTATACATAATGATTAGCGCTTGTTTCATGTTAAATTCTGGTAGACAAGTAAGTTTAACAAAGAAGGTCAAGGTAAAATTACATTTACAGATAAGTTAAGTTAACAAACTTTTGATCGATTGTTCATGCAAGCTAAACCTAATGATATGGTAATATAATCATTATTTTAGGTGGGATGATGATACTTATAGTAATTTTAACATGTACGATCAAACACCAGAAAACACGATCTTCACAGCAATCTTTACTATTATTAAATATGATAATTTTATGAAATTGTTGGTTGGCACTAATATTAATTATGTTTACTACCCAATTTCATATCTTTATAACTAGTAGGTAGCTAAGTGAGGAATAAAACATAAGTATAAATTACTGGATAGGTACCTACTCTAGATAGAAGTATGCTGTCGTTATAAATTCATTATACTTTCGATGTATTTCAAAGCATCATCTATTGGTTATAAAAGCATACTGATCAAATTTCTTTTACATCTGTGGGAAAATCATTTTGTTGAATTTTCATTCTCACTTCATAACTCATCAATTTTGTCTTAGAGTCCTCTTTCACGATTGTCATTCGTATTTACTTGCTATCCCCGACAGAGTCATAAATCCCAGAGATATATGGTGAGAAAGGGGGTGACTGAGATGTCGTCTAAATAGATAAGTATTGAAGAAGAGTAGGCGCGTACATGTTGCGCTAACCCCAAATAAATTGGAATAAGGACAAGATCAATTCTCAAGGATGACAGGGCCATCAAACCAAATTCAAAGTGGTTGAATGCAATAAAAAACAATGTAATGTACATATCATTTACAGTTGGAATATTTAACGACAGAGTGTCCCTACGTGTAATACCTACAGGTATCTACTGAGCATTTGTCAGGGGTGCTACGTAGAGTAGCTGTGCTAGGTTGTTTCTTGCGTACTTGCCCCGCAGTGGAGCCCCGTGTCCTTGCCTTCCCCAGAGTGACTCCCACGTCTCGTGATGCTTTCGGACGCTTTCTGCTGAATTAAGACGATGCTCCTACAAAACCATTAACGGAATATTAATTGAAATTTGTGCACATCACCTCTAATTTTGGGATTCTTTAATAAGTATATCTTACCTCCTGTAGAATACACTTTACTTTCATCTGATTCTTCAGTTCCCTCAAGTAGTCCATATTGACAGACTCGCGCCACCTACAAAAAGCGTGCACGTATGTCTGTATGTAGCTTTAATTTTATTACAACTGGAGGCACATAAAAATACTACCAGCCTATCAGCTTTAGGCGAAACCGGCCTACATCGATTTTATTATCTAAACCAAAGATCAACATAACTAACTAAAGCCTATTGTAAGGAGGGCACGGTTCAAAAGTAACGTGAAATACATTACCATTTATCTGAATTACGTAGTTACTCATCGATAGCTATGTCGAGGTGTCAACGATCATTATCGGCAACTGACGGTCTTGAGGCGCACGTCACCGCTCTAATGAAAGCCGTTAATCTTGGTGTCGTATGGACCCCAACCGATAGAAAGCCGTGATGCAACCTCTGCCTTACCGGATTGGTGACCAAACATTGCCTACCGTTAGATATGTAACTCGAATCATCACAACGGAAACGTATTCGTAAAATATTTATAAGGCAAACACGGAATGTTCAAGATCAAACATCAATTCAAAGTTTATTGGTGGTGTAGTTACTTAAGTAGGTACTTTGTTATTTTTAAAATGATAAGAATAAAGTAAACCTGTATGCATGCATGACGTGAATCTAGGCTACATTTATATTTTTGACTGCCTAGTAATTATTTCTACCGTTTTATTCAACAAAATAGTGCAGCCGTTTTTAATTTAATTACTATCAACATAATTATATAATTTAGTAGATTTTCATCAAGTAAATAAGGTTATGTTTACTTTTACTTTTTTACACAGAAAAACTGCATTAATTAATAGGTCCATACCTACGTAATTAATTGCACTAATATTGATGCTCACACCTAACAAACATCAGACCCTACACACTTTTAAATAAACAGGCTATAGAATTTCGGAATCGCCGCTCATAATTCAATATTACAATATGATTTACGAAAAAAAGTGTTACGACACCCGCTGACATTTTACACGCGAATAAATTTACGATTCGGAAAACGTGTCACGCAACTGTGTAAGCCTTTTTACTTACCTACGTTAATAAAAAGTCTGTAAGCAATTCTTCAGACTTTATGAACCTGTGTTTTTAAGATCTGTGTTATGAACCCAGTGAATCTAATCGATTTGATAAACGAGTCAGATGGTGCCGTGATCTTACAAATTGAATTTTATTATTTCTTCGACTTTGATTAGCTCCTATTATGTGCAAAGAGTCTTATAGAAGTTAATTTTCGGTGAAAAAAATTGCGAATTCATGCCACGATTGGACATATATGTCACAGAGAATAGATACCTTATCATCATCAAAATACTAACAATGCTATGTTTTAGTTTAATACGTACTGACACGATTGATCCGCTTGTCTTGTGACATCGCTTGACGGCAGTGTGCGTGCGCCGACGCGACGTCTCCTAGCCAAAAGCGGCACTAGTTCCACGCCGCCTGTTACGTGCAATATAGCAGTCTCAGGAGTAGGCTTTTTCTCAGCTACAACTACAGCTTCTCCGCTGTCATAACTATCATCAATGATTAATTTTGTCACTTTATCGCCATTAGATAATCTCTTAACAAATCTGGTTTTCTTTGGACTTCGTCTGCCTTCTCCATTACCACCGTAAGAAACTTCGTGTTTCACTTTGACGTCTAGACTAAATCTCTTTTGTTCTGGAGATTTTGGACTGCCAATGTATTTTATATTTGGTAACTTTTCAACATTTGGCGGTTTTACATTTTCCTTATTAGGCATGTCTTCTCTGAAATCATCGTCTCCCTTTACTTTGGGTAAAGTAAGCGAAGATTTTTCGTTGCGTCTGTTAGCCCCATCCATTTTCGTAAAAATTTCGTTATCTGTCCAACCCTGAAGTAAAAACGTAAAAAAAAAATATTTCAAAATATCCATTTGAATAAGTTTACCTTTATTTTAATACGGACCATAGACTTAGAGAAATTTAGCCCAACATTTCTGGGGTTCCTCCATATAGTGCCTCCTGGCCCTGGTTTACCCCATGGACCTTCCATTGTATGCTGAAAATATTAAATAAATTGTATAATTTCTACTATACATTTTAATATTAAAATATTGCTGTTACCATTTTTCGTTCATATTCCAAATTCTTTTTCTTTTCCTCTCTTACGGCTTTCTTTTTTTTAGTAACCATCTCATCTGAAATATCAATGTTATTTGAGAAGACAAGAAAAGCATAGACTTCCTCGTGATTTATGTAACAAACAAATCTTCCGTCGTTAGTAATATATGCAAAGGTTTTCTAAGCATAGACCTAGAAATATTTATCTTAATTTATTTTAATGATGTAGAAGTGAAAGCAGATGAGATTATCCTTTTATATTTTTTCTTAATAACTTAAAGACAATTTATTCGTCTTTCAATTTTGAAGATGTATGTTATGATGAATTAGAGCTATGTACCTTACCTAACCTAACCATTGAAGTTCTGTGCATATAATTAAAAAGTAAAGTCACACAATCATAAACGTACCTAATATCTGTTTGTAGTTCTGTTGTTCGTGTGGCGATTGTTTGTATCTTATGTCGTTGTCGATGCTCTTGCGCAGCGGCTCGGCGTAGCACAGCTGCGGGTCCTCTCGCAGCTTCACCGGCGTCTGCCTCTGTCGACGTAGGGGGGACGTGGCCCACCTTCGACACGCCTCGTACAATGACACCCCCTGGAAAACGTTAGACATTACATTGTATGATGATCATAATGCAGATTGACCTGGTAGCAGAGCTCCTCAGAAAGTTTCTAGTAAGTACTTCATTAAAAATCATACGTTTACACAAATACTACAGTATTTAATGAAAACTTTCTTGTAATTTTCATCCAAACGTTATGTTAGGATGAAAATTATTCTTACATCAAAATCAGGTACGTCTTTGGTAACCTACAAAATCAAAAAGCCTATGTGTAAATAACCAACCCAATCAGCTATGATGTTGATATTTTGTCAATTAGACTTGATCACTTCGTCATAACAAAGGCAATCAAATGAATTTTTCATTTCGAAAATGGATGCAAACTATGGACAAACAAAATTTACATCTTCGATACCATGATTAACCTGCCAGCCAGCCATCAATTTTGTAATAAAATCGTATAATTATGGCGATTACATTAAAGGAACACGGACAGAGGAAATTACTGATGGCGAAAATACAAAATACCTTAAATGTATGTCAACAAATTTCATATCCTCGATACGGCAGAAGCAGTCATTCGCACATTTTTTATACATCTTCGTTTCGTAACGCTACGGTGTGGTCCCGCCTTAATAACATTCAAGTAATGAATGACCCTTTACCTTATATAGTTTTATAGCCATCGGTCAATTGCCATATGCAACTATTTTTATGTACCGATTACTTAAGTAACCAGATAACCTGTACTATTACTGAGATTAAGAAACGGCGTCAACTGTCAATGTAACTTATTATACATATAATTTTCTATGAAATTCGTGGGATTCAGACCATGCGTCGTTTTCGTACACGTGTATTAACGACTTGAGGTCACGAAATAAAATAGATCATTCAAATTATTAGTCTCGTTCACCTTTTGTTATGAATTATTAGTTTAGCGATGAACAGAATAGTTTTACTGCGACCTTACATTAATTTGTTACTTTTGCATCATATCACAAACTGACTAAAATCTTGCATCTAATTAAGAAATATTTGTTGACAACATTCGCCACAAGATTAACGAGGCACATTTAACAAATTACATGTTAGTTCAAAATGTTGAGCGAGACTTATCAAAGCAATTTGCATTAAGTAAGATTTAAATACAGATCTCATAATAATTAATAGACAAATAATTGTTTCAATTACACGCTGGTTTTGATCAGCCAGGCATGTAACTATTATTTACCTACAATGAGTTAGGGCAGAGATGATCAACATCATAGAAATATAAAAAAAAAAAAAACATATATCAACAATGCAACCGGCACCGCAACGCTTGCTACGCCATACGCTATATTGCATGCTACGCGCTCCGCGACATTGCTTGCTACGCGTTTCGCTACGTTGCTTGCTACGGATTGCGCTACGCTATTCGACGCGTATTAGAGACCTAGACCTTACACACTGGTTGTAACTTATGCAAATATAATATAATACGAATTACGAATACAACACGCATTATTTTAGAACTAGCTTATGCCCGCGGCTTCGCCCGCGTGGAGTTCAGAAATCATCCCACGGGATCGAACTACCGGAATAAAAAGTATCATATGACCAAATCCCGATCATGGTCTACCTGTGTGCCAAATATCATCCAAATCCGTCCAGGCGTTTTAGCGTGAAAGCATAACAAACAAACAAACTCGCATCTTTCGTCTTTCTATTAGTTAGGATAGTTAGGAACTTTTATATTTATGTATTTTGTAAGAGCGCACAAGATAGCATTATACTCGTTAATAAAGCTTGAGGTTGAACATCTCTGGCATGGGCGTTAGTTGATGGAGGTTTATTGCTGTAGGCATTGCCATTTCAATGCCATATACACTTTCTCTACACGTCCTTTGTAATTAAGACGTTAACTGTTAATCACAAACATTGTTTCGCAAACAGATTGGTAATTAAAGAAAGATGTTATTAACGCGTAGATTTATAAGTATTTCAAACGTTTATTCTGTTCTTCTATAATAGATCTCGTCTAAGGTGAAACGACGCGCCCAACTACCGCATTCACCGTAGTGTGCGTATGCGTATTTATATATACATTTATGTAGTGGGGGCGCGTCATTTCGGCTTAGACGAGCTCTACAAACAAAACAAAAACCTTATTTGGTTTACTTATATTATTTGTAGCTGAATGTATAGGGTGATATCGTACTATTGGTACCGAAAAACTTTTCAAACTATTGTTTAACAACGTACCTCTCCCAATTTAGGAATTATAGACCTTAATGGGCTGTCAATAATTATAGTTCCTGTAAAACTACTGAAAGAACTCTCGCACTACTGACGCTGGATTTGGGACTGCAAATAACGGATGTAGGTATGCTGTAGAGACTCCATCATGTTAATATTATGCCGCCTTCCCACGGCCCGTCGAGGCCCGTTGCGGCCCGTGCCTGTCGAGGGCTGTCGCGGCCCGTGCCAAGCATTTCACGGATCATTTCAAACGGACGGGCGACGATAGGCTGCTGCAGGCCGACGGTTCCCACGGCCTGTCGGCCTGTTCTGGCGTGGTCTGGCCTGTGAGAAAACAGGCCGTGGGACCGCGGCATTACACATACCCTTAATTCGTCTTCGGGAAAGATTCCTTTGTCTCGGAGGTTAGTAAATCGGACGCCTCGAGGGTTCGGAGCGCCGCCGCCTGCACGCCCCCACGGCTGGTACGTCGCCAGTTCTTCACGAGCCTGTAGTTCAATATAATAAGTATAATAGGTGTGTTATGGTACTTAAAATGTATGTTATAAGTTTTGAGTATGAATGTCGATGGCTATAAGAGTAGGGGAAGACCAAAGAAGCGATGGATGGACCGTGTGAAAGATGATATGGTTAGAAAGGGGATGACTATCGAGATAACGACTAATAGAGTAGTATTGAAAAAAGGACATGTTGCGCTGACCCCAAGTAGATTGGGTTACGGGCAGGAGAATGATGATTATAAAGAGGGAACATTTGTGAGTTTGTATGTATACTACTGGAACTACTGATCCGATTCCGAAAACTCTTTCAGTAATGTGGAGCTGCAGTATTGCTGATTCGAGTGTCATAGGATTTTTATGTTAAAACAAGTAATTTCACGTGGACCAAAATTGTCTTTCTAAGTAAGGTAAAAGTTTTTTATTTGGAACAACAAGTAGTAAAGGAAGTCGCGGGCAGAAGCTAGTAAATTATATTCTAAAAGACTGTCTATAAGGTAGATTGACTTTCCTTTTTTCCGTTGTTGTTGTATTTAGGTATTTCACAACAATGTCATAATCGCCCACATTTTACCAAGCTTATGGTGAATGAGCAACGGTAGCCCGCGTAATTCAAATTTTCATAACTTTTTTTTGCATTTTGCAGGTCAGTGTCAGGTTGTGTATTGATCAAAATATAATTCGCGACAATAACATGTTTTTATGGAATTATAACCATAACAATCATCATCATCACAATACATATCAGTGCGGATTTCACCAAAGAAACTGAACGCGATCAGCACATCTAAATAATCACGTTTTGTAAGTGCTGATCGCGTTCAGTTTCATTGGTGAAATTGGCCCTAAGTTAGATTTGATCCAACATATCATGATTTCTGAAATCTAACTTAGAGAGATGTATTGATGATTCTTATGGTTATCATTATGTAAATACACATAATTAATCATCTAATTATTAAATAATTTTCCATCTTAATTATCTTACGCATTTTTTTAACGCCTTGAACATTCCTAGGATCTGATCTCAGTCACCTTTCGATCAATCATGTTAGCCTTTAAGCTATTGTCGCTTAAACATTAATAGCAGGCATTTGAGACATTATATCATTAATATGATGTTATGAAGAGGTTGATGCCGCACCTTCTATTTCATCAGTCAGGTGGGAGGCACAGATATAAATCTTATGGTGGAGGTGTCATCATTGTTACTGCGTTATCGTGTTACTTGGGAAAATTGTATTTAGAAATATTTCCAACAAAAATGTTTGCCTTCGTCAACAGGTTTATTAATTACAACATTTGTCTGGACGGATCCTCTTTACAATTGATACTTAACATGCATTGTCATTAACCACGCTAGTTCAATGGAAGATTTTATCATACCAAATTATATTGCGTAACTGTTAAAGGCATAGATCAAAAGCACAAAAGGTTAGACGAGTAACGAGTACGATTGTTAAATATATATATAGCCTATTATAACAGAGTAAGTACCCATTATTTACTTGCAACCGAAGACAATTGAATGATATCGAAAGCTATTATTTTAATACTGTTTAGTTTACTGTATTAGGTATTATACAATTTAGAATTTAGCTAAAGCAATTATTTTTATTAGCAGTTAGAAAGAACAAATGAATAGTCTGTCAGTAGCTGGTACGACGATCTATTTTAAAACTAATTGTCAAAAATGTAATATTAGTCATCCAATTCACCGTAGACACCTAATTATTTTTGAGCGCAGGTTTTATTTAAAAGTAGGTACCTAGAACCATATTCAATTAGAGCTTTGTATTAGTATAGCACATGTTGCTCCATTAGGTTAAACTAGGCTTGCCGGGGTTGGTCCGTGAATCTTTACAGACCGTGACTCCTCCGTGCCTCGGAAAGCACGTTAAGCCGTTGGTCCGGCTGTCATTCGTGGATCTTTGAGTCGTTACGGGTCGTCAGAAGCCCGAAAGTCTGACATCCAGTCTTACCAAGGGGTATCGTAGGTATTGTAACTGGGCCAGTAACTGAGTTGTTGAGGTCAGATAGGCAGTCGCTCCATGTAAAATACTGGTATTCAGCTGCATCCGGTTAGACTGGAATCCGACCCCAATACAGTTGGGAAAAGGCTAGGCAGATTGATAGTAAGGAGAAGCCCTGATAACCGTTATGTTTCTCTTTTAAAAAGCTTTATCTGGCTATTAATTTATACGGTTGCTCAAGACGGGTTGGCGATTTCAGACTTATGTTAACTATAAGTCCAGGTTTCCTCACGATGTTTCCCTTCAGCGATGACAGTAATGTCTTGTGGACTCAGAAAGTGGATATGAATTGAAGAAGTCACATTGGTATCACGCCGTTTCAAGATTACCTTCCGCTGTTGTTCGCGCTGGTCCCGTGCCCTCCGCTCCCTCGTCTCGCGCGCGATCCTCTCGCCCTCCGCCCTCGTCTGCTCGGCACGACGTCGCTCTCGCGCTCGACGTCGGAGTGACCCTGACGTCGGAACGCTTAGCCTCCTATACACAATGTTTTATTTAGACTTGCATGTACGCCGGTGAAACTTTTAGCCAAACTTTTGGTAGAACTATTTATAATATATTTCAAAAGCCTGAAAATCTCTTGAGTTGTATTTATTCAGTCGGAAATTCAGATTCGAGAATTGGTCTGCGAACAATTTGTGAATCTTGCGCAAAACTACACCTGGCTCTATGCACATACGCTCACACATTTACACCAAACTACAACTGAACTACACCTCACTAAGTGCACACATGTTTACGAAACCTATAACGGGCCTCACGTCACTGTTGACAGCGTTATATCTTGGTTTTTATTTGGTCTGAGGTCGCGAAGAGATTCGTAGAATTTGTTATGTTATAGGTAATAGTTGTATTTTGACTGGTCGGGTACCTACTTAGTAGGTGGGATAGCCTCATAATATAATAAAACCGGTCAAGAGCTAGTCGGACTCGTGCACCGAGGGTTCCGTACCATCATATATAAAAAAAATGTGCTATTTAGAGACATCGTTTTATTTTTCCTGTAATCTTTACATAAACTTCTATCACACAGAATAATTTCAGATTCTTCTCTATGCAAACTTCGGAGATAAGGCGGGGAACGGTATTTTTTTACATTTTTCATCAAAAGTCGAAAACGGCCTAAAAAAGGAAAGAATGTTTTAGAATGTGCAAACAGCGCTCTTTCATATGATACCCCACGTGCCCTAGTAACCCGACTTCGAATTTTTAAGACCCTCTTTCAAACCCTGTTATAAAATAGTTAGACAAACGCCAACTAAAACTATTCCAAATTTCAAGTTGATAGCATTAGTGGTTCTTGAGATATCCAGCTGTGACAGACAGACAAACAGAGTCGCACCTTATGGGTTCCTTTTTACTATTTTGTTACGGAACCCTAATAAATATATTTTAGTGCAATATTTAAATTGATTAAATTGCAATTTATCATTTAATAGAATAAGGTTATGTTGCTATTATTTCCAAATTATTAAACTGATCGATTATCAAACACTACCTACGTAGATATTCTGCAATTCCTTACTTATTTAGAAAGCACAGCAAAGTTTTGTCTACAGACCATAAAACGGTATCTTACCTACGCAATCTTCGAGAGTGCAAAGCAAACATTTAAACTATGGTTTCACTAAACCCAACAACTAATTTCATATCACATAACTGAGCACGCAACAGATTCTGACAAGCAAGAACGCAGGGAGGAATGTGCACACACTGAAGATGATCATTTCAGGTAGTCACTGAACGGCTTTCCGCCAACCACTGAAGGCGTCTCGCGAAGTCGCCGTCGTTTCAACTGAAACTGTGCACTGTCGTGAACGTTGCCATTGAGTTATGGTATCACTGCGTGATATATATGTATTATGATACCAATTTTTCAATCTGAAATCTTTTGCGGAATTTATTTTCTTTTATTGTATAATGTTTTCTTTTTAAACCATAATCCGATAACTAGGTAAATATCGTTAAACAAATAACAAAAGACATGCAAAAACAATTAGGACGTTGTAGTCAGCAACAATAGTCAATTAACACTTAGGTACTAACTTTTACGTATCATCTAAACTGATACAAAATGATTCGACACATTGCTTGTCTACATTCCCTGTACTAGTTAAGAGTTAATATTCTTAAACTTTTGTATCAGTACAGATTTTTCAAGAATATTTTGCTCCATAATTAAGATTGAAAAACTGAAGTGTTAATCGTCATTTATTGCTGATTGTACTACACCATAATCCTAGTATTATACCTACCTACATTTCAATAAAATAAAATCAATATCTATAACGTTTAATACAATACACAATGTAACACTAAAATATTTATATTAAGTACAAGTACATGAAGAAAAAAAGGGGGAAAGGCTCATTGGGCTCATCAAAAAATTCGTCCGCATCGTGGTCAGTGGGAAAAGTGTCCAAAACGCTGGCAGCGTTGCGACGTTGTATGGCAATGCTGATTCTTTGGCCTAAAAATAGGTCACGTAAAGAGCCGACCAACCGCTTGGCGATGTCCCGAATTACTTGATGAGCACTCGGATCCCACGGCACAGTGTTTCAACCCCAAACGACTCAAACATATAGCTCCCAATAATGTTGTTATATTTCACCGTTTGAGGTTTATATAACAATCAAATTCATAGGTATTGAGTAAAGCCTGTTTTCTAAAAACATTCGGGTGTATTGATAACGGATACTTCTGTTAACAACTTCAATAGTCATGTAAAATTCAACTTTAATTTTCAACCTACATGCAACGTTCTTCACGGTTTTAATTATTCAGCCATGACGTGTCAGCTAACTATCCCAGCTGTAGGACTCTGGAAAGTGCAGTAAGAACGATTTCATTACCTACAAGTAGGTACCTATTTCTTACGAATCTTACGAATGCAAGCAAATTCTATAAATTCTAACTTTATTGTTACTAACACCTATGGATGTAATTTTTGGATCCGAAATAAATATATTTGATTTGATTTGATAGCACCCCGTATACCTGCTTGTTAAAATATAGATACCTCTACCTAGGTTGCTAGACACCTATCTACTTATAACTTTAAATTTAACGTTGAATGTAATGTAGGGCTTCCACTTTAACTTTAATAACGTCAGCAAAATCCAACTGATTAAAGACGCATAGAATGTAGTCGTTTCGCGTAGTGTTATAAAATGCACCCACGCTACGGAAGGTAATGTTTACAGAAACATGAATAAAAAGTTAACTTTCATTTTATGATCAAGATATAGATGAAGAAGAGACATTATTTCAAAGTGGCTTCTCAATACACTTTTACCAAAGTATCTACCTACTAGGCATTACAAAAATCTCTATATTAGACACTTACCTTAAGAATTGTAGGCAATGTTATTTAATAAAAAGTATAACTATCACTTTGTTGCCAGGTAAGCACAACAAGTTTCCACTTAGGAGTATGGAATATAACTGATTCTTGATAGGTTTTGAGTTTAGACCAGAATATTCTTGCAAATCACCAATTGTGATTAAGTGCTTTATTGTACCTTAACTTCAAATTAATAGACTTCACAAGCAGGTCGCTTCATTGTTAATCTTTCTTTATATTGGTGACCGATTTTTAAACATGAAAAGCTTTTCAACGACTTGTAGATAGGTACCTACTATCCAAAAATCAGAGACAAACTAAATCAAGACTGGCGACTTCGAATGAAGTAGAACTGATCAAAACACGAGTAAGCATTATTACATGGCCTTCGAAAAAAAATACTCAAACAGAGATACGGCTACTAATCGTTAATCAATAAGAAAACGGCAGAAAACCTATGCGAATTTTGCAAATTTACATATCGCGATATCACGTTTGTCTCCTATGTCTAATATACGAGCAATAAATATTTCCTTGAAGGTAATCAAATTCTGTGAAGTTAAGGCGCCAGTCAAAAAATAGTTGAAAAAATAACGGACCTACCGCACGTACCCATACCCGTAGTTGTACTAATTTGCTATCTTTAAATCAAGTAAATAAGCTATTCTAATTACGTGATATCTGCTCTTTCCTGATCCATTAAGAACGTCGACACTTTGTAATTAACTCGGGTTAGGGGTGTCCTACCCATCGGAAAGTTGTTCGAATTGCATCTTTGTTGCGTTTCAATAGGGTTTATTATTGGGTTTGTAACCATAGTTACTTTTCGCCACGTATTATTGTGGTACTTTGTATAGTGCAGTAGGTCATATACATTTTTCATGTCATTTTGAGCTGGCATTCGGCTCGTCCTGGCGGTGCCGGGCGCGGACCGATCGATTGCCGCAAACACGCGGCTACGAATCCTATTGCATTCATTCATATACATAGCTTGCAGGCAGAAAAGTGCCACGATGCCGTGGAAATGGGTCACCAATAAAATTGTCTGTTAAACTATGCTGATCATTTTACGACTTTGTCAAGGACGCACATGCTATTAACATTTGCGTGCGTCCTTGCGTGTATCGATGTTGCGCATTGTCTAGAAGGGTAAGTTGTAAACAAAAGTACTGTACTGTTGTACCTGTGCAATAGTATGAATTATTAAAAATGAATTGAAATAAAACAGTATTTTGTAACTAATGTTTATATTAAAAATTATTCATGATTTACCATTTTACAGAATAATAATATTTACAAACGTATGTCCTATGAAAGTATGTCTACATACATATAAATAAACTTCATTGACTCCCATTTTTTAATGTACAAAAAAACATACACCTCCATCTCCATTTATTGGATTGGCTGACACAGCGATCAAGATATGAAATAAGTTCGTCCATTACAGTGCGTTTCCAAAAGATACGCAATTAACTAAATCGCTTGCATCTCCACGCTCCGTGGTTCCGCTTAAAAAAGCATTTCCACTACAATTAAAAGTGATAACGGGTTGCGTGTGAACTTATATTTAAAACGAGTTTTCACACACAAATTATTAATTTGGTGCGGTGACTAATCGTATATTGGACGGTATAAACGCACAAAGGAAACGCATGCTTAATTTACACTATAATAATGTATAATCGCTTTCCTCTCTGATTCTGTATCTGCTAGAGACCTTTACTTAAAGCCGAATCTACATCACAAAACTAGTTGCGCAAACTTAGTTATTCATTGATAGTTTCACGTGTAAAGAGACAATTATTTACAAGTGAAACTATCAATGAATAACTAAATTTGCGCAACTAGTTTTGTAATGTAAATTCAGCTTAATCATTTAGAAAGGTGGTTTTTGTCGGAGCTTATTTCATGTAGGTTCAGTCGTTATGTCAGCCTTACTAATTTACCTTATTAATGACTAATATTTTGTTAAATATTAATAATTTCAAGAAAAAAGTTTTAAGAATACTGCGCATATGGTGCATAATGTTTGCGGTACTCTGATACTTCAATTGTCTATATAAACCTCTGTTACATTGAATATATTTAGTTGTTAGTATTATTTACAATTGTAACGTACTAATTGGCTGACCGATGTTTACATTCTGCCTCAATATGTAGTGCGGTCTCGTAAAATACTTACAATTTAATACTAGGTCAGAATATAACATACACCTCTAGTATGCAACGTGTACTCTAAAGAAATTGAGGTAATTGGTTTTGAAGATAAAACACGGGTAACTTATCCAATGACTCTCAGTATTTACACATCATAAAATACATACAGTAAGAAACAAACGAACACCAACTTATGAAATCAAAGTGTAAGCAATTTTGTGATGATCGTCGATAGCATATTTGTGCATAAACACAGGTACTTTCTATCTCTATACCTACATAAAGATTGCACGATACAAAACAACAGTTGAGTACACGTATGTACAGACGCCAGCACATCAAGCTACTACTATCTGTCGAATTTCTTTAATAGATTTTCAACTTTATCGCTAAAGCATTAGGTTCAAGGTTGATTGTGAAAATTTGACAGTTTCGGGTAGCTTGACCTGCTGGCGTCTGTACATATAGCGTACAGTATTTGGTAACGAGTAGTCATACACGCTCCCTGGCAGCGACAGCTTCGCGCTAGTCGTAGATACTTCATGGTGTCACAAAACTCACAGAAAATTATCTTAAAATAAATCAGGTCACACAAGTGAAGGACACAAAGTACAAATATGTATATAATATCAATACCAATAAAATATATATACTTTAACATTATGTAATATATAATTACTTGACAATCAGTTCTACTGATTACAATAATATAACAACAATCTACATAGTGTTTATATAGTGTAGAGTAGAAATTATTATGTATATTTTATCAGGGCACATGGTATAGCTTGACGTATAATATCTACGATATATGTCGCCATGTTGGCTTAATTCACTCGCATATACACAAACGTTCACTCGCGACGCGCCGAGCCCCGGCGGCGGCGACCGGGCCCGGCTGAACACCGATCAATCATACATTACTAAAAATAAATTGTCCATCGCCTCTATATCCCTTACAAAAAGGTATCCAGAATTCTGTGGGTCTCGCGTGTGAACCTTTAAGTAACATTAAAGGAGGCGCTCGACATTAAAAGTGAACTCTTTCAAAGTACTCTTAGGATCACGTGTAGAAGCGCTGCTACGTGAACCAAAAACTACTTCGACTATCGGTTTCAAAGCCTCACCACGTGGTGGGAGGCGTTAGAACTGTGGATGCCTTTCATGGAATATATTAGTTATTTTGGTGCGTGTACTGTGGTAGTTGAGTACTATTTGATCCTGTTGAGCACGAGGTCGGTGGTGACGACGAGTCCCTTCTGGTAGGGCGAGTCCACCAGCTCGGCGGCCAGGCGCGCTGCCTCGGCGCCGTGCTTGCGCGCCAGGAAGCGCGTCTGCTCCAGGCCGCGCGACTTGTGCACCAGCTCGTACGCCTTCTCAACGTCGCCGGGCTCCTGGAACCGCCTCATTATCATCGGGTTCAGTTCTGGATACTGGAAGGGAACGGAAAACTATCAATCAAATGCAAACATGACTATCGCAAATATGTACTACATGATAAAGTGGACTGTGAAAATTAATTTGTAAAATATGATACTGTAAATGGTTATGCAAATAGTATATTTTTGTCATTGTTAATTCTGCAATATTCCTATGAATCAACAATCAACACATCTGAGGCTTTATCGTACAGGCTTTCCTATTTTACTTATTTCCCGGCGCCGCCGCGCCGTATTTGGAAGATCATCATCTGGGATTGGCTTCCAGTCTAACCAGATGCAGCTGAATACCAGTATTTTACGTGGAGCGACTGCCTATCTGACTTCCACAACCCAGTTACTGGGTAGTACGATACCCTTTGGTATAAGACTGATTGTCAGACTTTTGGGCTTCTAACTACCCGCAACGACTGTCAAAGATCTGCGAATAACAGCCGGGACCCGGGAATACCTGTATTTTACATGGAGCGATTGCCTATCTGACCTCCACAGCCCAGTTAGATATAGATTAATATGGAATTTTACTAGGCTGTTGGTTCTTAAGGCGATATTCCACCAGTGTGCGGCACTGTGCGGCACTGTGCGACACTGTGCTGCACAGTGTACGGCACAAATGTTTCTTTCGATGGACTCACTCAAGTAAACATTTACAAATGTGCTGCACTGTACGCTTACAAGCTTGTAAGCTACGTACAGCTTTGCCGGTGGAAACGGAGACTAACGGATTTGCATCGGTACCTACGTGCACTGTTGGAGTTTTGCACAAAATATTTGTGAACAAATGTGCTGAACACAACTTAGTTGAAATCGCGCCTTTAGGATAACAATGTACGGCACCAGAGCAATGTTCTTTTACCGAAATCGTTTCTAATAACAGATACATGCTAGCTAGACCGAGAATATAAAAATAAAGCTTCAAAAACACTTTCATAACTTTCATTTTTATTATTTATACTATGACGTGCGAATAAAGAATTTCATCTCCATTTCGCGTCGTATTCGTCACAACTCACAACCGGCTGTCGTAGTGGATAAAACTTGAATATCTTTGCAATATTGTTCGGCTGTGGCCCAACGTGTGTATTGCGAAAACGAATATTTGTGCGCAAGTGTGTGTTTAAACACCCGCTATGGCCGCGAGTATGTAAAGCTGAGGCAGGGCAACCGGTTTCACATTATTTAGTCGAATTGAAACACGCTCACATCTCGCACTGAGAAATTCTAAATATTTATATGTCGACCCAAGATCATTTGTAATTAGGTATGTAGGTCAAGTACTCGCATACTCAAGCTATTTAATAACTTGAGTTAGTTACAAAAAATATAAGGCTAGTTCTCTAATTTATATTAAACTGGAGCGAAAACTGGCCGGCCTGCGTATTACGTATCTTGCAGAAGCCTAGCGATAGCAAAATTTGCGCAGTAAATGCTTTTCAATCGCAAATCGGTATTACGTATCAGCGATACGTCATACAAATTTGCGATCGACAAGCGATTGAAAAACAATTATTGTGCAAATTTGGCTATCGCTAGGCTTCTGCAAGATACGTAATAAGCCTGTGGTTATTCAATAGCATTATTATCAGTGGTTCTTAACTAGTTTTTTTTCAAAGTGGATGACGGCACGGCTGCCACTGAGACTGAGCGGTTGGTTGCTGCGCTACGTGTCTTTAATTCGATTCCCGCTTTTGATCACGAACAAAACCTCATTGCTCGACTGGCCACGATTGGACAGTACTTGTACATTAATGTTATTAATTCAAATACTGGTATTCAGCTACATCCGGCTAGACCGGAAGCTGACTCCAACATAGTTGGAAACTGGCAGATTGATTGATGTATGGTATTAATTCAAATGAGACTTCAGTTTATTTATCTACCATAACACTCGAACGTACTTGAATTATGTTTGCGATATATTAAAGTTTAGGACTGTCTATCATCGGAGAAAATTTAAAAACAAATTCGCTTGAAGCTTGATAATAAAGTAATTTTGGAATAAGTACAACAATATTTATTCTAAAATTAAACTTAAAAATCATGTGTATGTTGGTAATTGGTGCTTATTCTATTTTTAATCCCACAACATAAGGCTGCGTTGCCTTATTATTCGGTCCAGTTTTGAGTAGTTAAGGCTCGTCACTAGGAAATCGTTTTATGGATTTTGGATAAGTTTATATAGAAAACTTAGTAGTAGCCCCGAAAAAATCGTCTGGCTAGCTCAAGAGTTTCACTAGTCAGTGAAAAAATCAGAATGAGGATAAACCTTGTAGATGATTGTTATAAAAAAAAATTGAATAAGTATCACTTAAAAATAGTGCAAAAAGCACTGCCATATTTTGATAACTTTGGCGTAAATAAGAAGTCACCTAATTAATATTATACTTAAATAAAGACAACAACGAACCACAGATTTTTTTCTGTTTTCCATAACATTACTTCTGTTTTGTGTAAAAAGTTCGGAAAATTTCTGAATTTTGCCATAGTAATTTGTATGGAGATTTCGGGCGTGAAAATTCCATTTTTTCACTAACTGGTGAAACTCTTGAGCTAGCCAGACGTTTCCTTTTTCGTGGCTACTACTTTTAGTTTTCTATGTTACCTTATCCAAAACCAATACACCATTTCCTAGAGCCGACCCTTAGTGTACGGCCTGTGTGCACGCTCGACTCGAGCGTCCGGCGGGGCGGGGCGTGCGACGTTCGTGTTAAACACATGCAAACACTCGCGAGTGTCCTAAGTGACGGCCGAGCGTCGATGAACTTGCACGCAACGCTGAACGCTGGACACTTTTTCACTCGGTTCGCACACTTAGTCCTGAATCTAGAGCATTCTTGATCGAAGATTTCCACACAGAATGAATATTTGTATAAGTAGTCTTTCCTGGTGTTGCGCACGTGAGTGGCTTACAGGAGATTTTTTTTTTTTTTTGTATGAAATATTTCTGCGTTATTGTTTTTGAATTCGCGCACACATTTTTTTATTGGAAACCACGTGTGCTAAAACCATGTGTGTTAAAAACTGAAAGCAAAAATTAAATTTAACATCATAAATATAGTCTATTTAGAAACAAAATAAAAATCCAAAATACCTTTTCACAGGCAAACAGCACGGGTGCGGTCGCCAGTCCAAGTTTGAGGTCAGCGGCGGTGGGTTTGCCCATAGCCTGCGCTGAAGACACGAAGTCCAGCAGATCGTCCACCAGTTGGAAGGACAGACCGAGGTTACGGCCATATTGGAACGCTAGCTCGCACGTACTCTCGTCAGCGCCGCTTAGTAGGGCCACCTGGAAATTGGGATAATTTTCGTACTCGGGACCAGTGCGTATGCATATATACTTAGCCGATAGCGTTTCCTATAGACGATATTCCGTTTTTTATAGAGGAAGAATTCATTGCAGTCGAAGTGATAAGTCATGGATTGAGTGCAGCGGCATTTTCAGCAGCTGAGAGATGTAACATACGGAAATCCTGTTAGTAATTTACAGATTTTTCCTGCTTTTTGGGTAAACCTTTGATTACTCTGAAAATGGTAAATAGCAACTTCGCGGAGACACACACACAGTCACATTTAGTTTCAGTATTTTTTATACCATGTAATTGAGTATCAGCATTTTACATGTCAGGATGAGGTCTCACGGACGCTCGATTCAAAATCTTGATCGAATCTCTCTTGCAACTATTTGCATATTTTTGATATATTTAGTAGAATGTGAGCTCTAAGATCCACATTTAGTAATTGTAATTACTAGTTGTAATTATATTTTAAAACTATAAATGAAGAATATTTATCACTGGCTTTTTTGGCTTTATTTGATCCTGTGCGATTTTGTACAAACAATAATCATAAATAGAGAATAAAAAAAATTGAGAAAAATTGTGCTTCCTTAATTTCTTTAATTAATTATAGTGTCCCACGAAATTGCAGTTTTTCAAACAAGGTAGGTACTTACTAATTGTTTAAACTGACATGGTCATTAACACTATTATTAGAACATAAGAGGGCCCTTCCCGGCCCGTCTATCTTGCTTGCTAAAAGCTTGTTGTTTCATCCAGCGCAACGCCCAACCACAAGCAAGTGAGAACGCGATAACATTAAACAAAAAATAGTGTGCGGAAATTTTATGAAACTTGTTCCAGGAAATACGTGTTTTTTAGCAAGCCTCAAAAGTTTGTGAAATAAATGTTTGTCATTTAGAATCTCCATTACATGTACGAGGTTTCTATCGATATGTTTTCTTTAATTTTACAATTTATGAGTATAATATGAACGGCCAAAATTCAGGTATAAATTGTGCAAAAAAGCAGATTTTTGGAGGCTTATACTGAATTTGTTTCTCCAAATTTATATTTTTCGCTTTGATAGAAACCTAGATACGGTGCACAAAATACCTATTAGTTCAAAAATTTCTTAGAAAGATATGTTAAAACTTTATAATCTCCTACGAGCGTTTGTTTGGATAGTATGACGGGTTGGCCCTTCTTAAAACAATTTTATCCGTGATCATGGCACTTGCAACAGGGCCGAAATATCGGAAACTCGAAAAAATTAAAATACATGGAAAATATCCCGTTTTAAGTTCTAATAATAAGGTAGGTACTGCTAATAAAGCTAATAAGAGAACAAAACTACAAGTGACGGGTGAAATAATTTCTAAAGTCTCTATTCAAATAATATTCTTCACATTTGCAAACGAGCCCTGTTTCCTTATAATTTCTAATAAGCATAATTACTTAATTAGAATAACATTACACTCGACTAATGAGAATATTACCGCTTTGACTGAGTTGGCGATGAGCGAGGCTGTCTTCCTGTAAGTCTTGGTGAGGTAATGCGCAAACCGTTCGTTTTCAGTCTCCTTGCTGCCCAGCTGCATGAACTCGCCCTGTACGAGGTCTGTCACCACCTGGAAATACCAACACATTACTTTGGTAACAGATCATAATATTTGAGGCATCTAAAATGTTATCAGATGTTTTATGCTGAACTATACTGGCCGGAATCAATGCGTTTAACATACGTAAGTTTTTTTTTGGTAAAAATAAATTATTACTTATATTTTGTACGTACAAAATGTTCGTTACACGCATCGACATTGTACCAGCTCGTTATACAATACAATATATTATACATTTAGCTAAATCTGCATGGTTCATAATCAAATCATTGCTCTAGCATAAATTGGCTTGATTTAGCATAAATCGTCAGCTAAACAGCATGTGTTGTGACGGGTAAGATCATTCGTTATCGTTTAGATCTGCCTAGACTTTTCCCAGCTACATTGGCCTCGGCTTCCAGTATAACCGGATGCAGCTGAATACCAGTATTTTACATGAAGCGACTGCCTGAATCTAATCTAAATCTGACCTATACAACCCAGTTACTGGGTAATAAACACAATACCTTTGGTAAGAATGGTTGTCAGACTTTCGGGATTCTGACTAGGTACCCGTAACGACTGTAAAAGTTCTAAGATGACAGCCAGGTCCAACGGCTTAACGTGCTTTCCGAGCGTAGCTTAACCTTCGATTGACCCGTGCGGCTATTATTACTTAGCCACGAGCCCGATTGAATAATGCAACAAAGTTTACTAAAAAATAAGCAAAATTGAAGTGCATTCAAGGATACTGAACTTTACCCGCAAGCCGTAGTAAGGACAAACAATGTTAATTAACAGGTCTGTCATACATACACAAGTTATAGTTTGCACCTACGAGTATGTTGCGCTACTTTTTGCAGATGATATGATAAAAGTAAACTGTTTGATAATAATTCAATCAACCTGTCTAGCCTTTTCCCAACTATGTTGGGGTCGGCTTCCAGTCTAACCGGATGCAGATGAATACCCGTATTTTACATGGAGCGACTGCCTATCTGACCTCCACAACCCAGTTATTGGGTAATACGATACCCCTTGGTAAGACTGATTGTCAGACTTTCGGGCTTCTGACGACCCGTAACGACTGTCAAAGATCCACGAATGACAGCCAGGACCAACGGCTTAACGGGTTTTCCGAGGCACGGAGGAGTCTCGGTATGTAAAGATGGTCACCCATCTACGGACCAACTCCGGCAAGCGTAGCTTAACCTGATGGTTCGACCCGTGCGGCTGTTATTACTTAGCCACAAGCTCCTCTGTTTGATAATAATTACTGTAAAACAATTTATAAAAGCTGTAATAATCATCATTGCTGAAGTATTCCCTTGGCCACGTATTATTATAGTATAATTGCAAGAACCTAGGTCGTCATGTTTCTACGGTTGTACGCACAACAAACGCGATGACTACATGTTTTCAAGCAGGCAAAGCAAATAAAAATCACTGTTATCTTTTACAAATAAAATCTAAGGGAAAGGTGATCTGATTGGGAAGAATTATTTATACTTTATAGTTTACTAGCTTCTGCCCGCGATATCGTCTGCGTCAAATTTCTTGTTCCCCCGACCCACCCCGTCGCATCTAATCACTTGCCCGCGCTATTACTTCGTTTTGACATAGCGTTCTTTCTGCCTTTTTTTTTCTTTTTGCTCGGCTCCTGAGGGTCCTAGAGTAAAATAGCCAATAGCCTTCCTCAAGCTATCAAGTGCAAAAATATTTTTTCAAATCAGACTGGTAGTTCCAGAGATTAGCGCGTTGAAACAAACAAACTCTTCAGCTTTATTATTAGTATAGATATAGATTTCACGAAAGCAGCCAAAACATAATTGCTTACTTAATTTTGTCCAATAATTTATTTCTATTATTTTCATTAATTTTACAAGATTTCGTCATTCATGGCATTTATTCAAACGATAATAGCACTCATTAGTGTGCACTTGAATAGTGACATTATTAAAATGCTATCATTATTCAAGAACTCAAATTCAAATACAAAGGTCATCACTGCAAAAATTACAAAATATTTCGAAACACTGATTTTAACATTTTCAAAACGCTAATAGTCAAACAGGGATAAAAATCAACAGGTTTTTTTTTTAATACGATGACGTATGTTGAATAAATACTCTTGCATTTCAGTTTTTAGATTATTGAAACACTCAAAACACGCCATACTGTTTACGTATATACAACATTATAAAAGTCCACAGTGAGATTTTGTTCCATACTTTTCGTTCGTGATCATGAAAGTATTTATGAGCAAAATTTGTAAATAAATTTCGTTCCATAAAAATATTTATGTTGTAAAACACAACACATAATTAGTGTTAGTTAAGTTACTTATTGGAACAATAAAAATCATTGAAGCACAGGCACAGCGTTATTACAACCGCACTTAAGAAGGCCGACAGGATGAATCGTTTTAATGAATATTCTAACCGAACATTCGACCCCAATTGAGCATGCGTGTGCGCACGAACACTCAAAAGGTTGTATTAAAGTAATGGTTGTACTACTACTTGAGACTTTGAATGGAAATACCTCAATATAATGATAAAACGCAATACTAATGTTAGATGTAAACAATTTATCACATTAAGCGCATCAGCGGTTATTGTATGGTCAGGCATTAAATATTACAAAACTTCATTATTGCCCCTCAATTTACATCACTAAAGGTCTTTGTCAAAAGTTTTGAGGTAATCTATAACTGATTTGTATAATATAATACACTCTAGTATAAGAAATCTACAAACATTCAATGCGTTCAAAATTGCGGATCGATCATTTCTGGAGAAATGAAGGCATTGGATGGGTATCTAGTTTGTAGCTGATGATGTCGAACTTTGTGTAATTTATGTATGTCCTAGTGTTGTTCTAATGTAAGTGGCATATATATGTCTTTATTGAGGATATAGTTTCTTTAAACCTATTTGATAATAATAATAATTATTATTATTATGATTAACCATCCTTTTAAGCAAAGAATGGCATAAATTAACTGATCACGTTTAGTTGTAGGCCTATTGTAGAATAATATCCCAAACTTGGAATAGATTTTTGAGCCTTCATTATGGTGATCGGCTGTGGTAAGATCCTTCAAAGGCATCGTGGAAATCTTATTGAAATATTTTATTTTGTGAAGATTACTTAATCAGGATTCAGCGGTAACTACGTAAAGTAAATGTAAGGTACAAAACCGTTACAGTAAAATCATGTGTATCATCCGAGATTCCTTCAGCAATAGCGCAACGCCCCTGGAATATTAATTAGATCGTTATCGTTACGACGTGCGTAAGAGCTTGTATTATGTCCAGGAACATAATGTTGAGGCACAGATTACATATTGTACAGATACTATGTATTGGTCGATCGGTGATCGATGATCGGTGCATCCGCAATACGCAATGTTCGTTTATTAAGAAAACGGACTTAACTTTACTTAGAATTTTGAGCAACCACATGCTGGATCCTTGTACGAACAACTAATTTATGAAACAACGAGGCAAGTGTTACAACAGTAACACGTCAAATTAAAAATTATCTTTAAAGCGATGAAATCGAGCGAACTCTTGTCTTAAAAACGACCTCTCATTGGTATATACGACGTCAAATCGTTGAGCTCCTTAAGTTGCGAGTTGAGCTGCACCATTGTGTGCACGTACTGGAGACAGGTTTACTCAATCTGTATGGTTCTTTCCTCAGAAGCGCATTTCAGACACCAATCTACATGGTCTTCACATGAGTTGACCAAGATTATGTCTGGACTTTAAAAGAGCCTGTGACCTCTGAGTTTGTTTCGTTCCTTTCTTCTCAGAGTAGTCAGATAGGAAAAGCCGACCTCATCTAGTTTTTAAAATATGATTGACGTGTAAAAGTGTCTTTGTACAAACTTACAGAAATAAAATCATTTACTATTTTGCCTCCTTCACTCAATTAATAAGTAGTCGAGGATATGTACAGATATTCCAAAGTAAGATTACTTGTCTGAAATTTTCGAAATTTGTGGTTGTTTGTGTCTATAATGCGCTCTATAAAATAGTGACCCACCAAGTCGATAGGTTATCGTTGCCAAATCTCATTTAGCCAGGAGCCTCGCGAATTTGTATAGTAGCTAATGTGCGATAATGAAGTAGTTACCTGGCTGAGCACGAGTGTGACGTCATCGCTGCGCAAGCGAGCTATCATCATCGACGCCACGGCGAGGATGAAGTCGCCGGCCATCGCCACCTGGAAACAATTTAATTCAGATGTTAATGTCTGTAAGTACATATAAGAATACACATTTGGAAAACAAAACGTAATAGTCCGAATAAGGTTTTTAGGGAATTAAAAAATTGGAAACGATTCCCAGAAAATTGTAAAAATGGGAAAATTACTTTTTCTATGGGATTTTTGTATGAACTATTGCTTGGACAGGACAAAATTTGTCGTGTCAACTAGTAAATAATATTTCATTTAGTATGATGGCGCTGGCGTTATCTGACTCCTCAAGACTTCAAAAAAGGTACAAGTCTAAGACAATGTGGCGCTGATTAATGAGATACACACAAGACAACATCACAACACAATACAAGACAAGATAACTTTATCAAACATCCAAATCACGCTTATAAAGACACCTTTCCTACAATCTCCCATCGGAAATGGATTTGAACATTACTTGTAGCATTGTCAGAACATGGGTGATCAATCAATCAACCCAGTCTGTCGCAATTCCATCCAGTTTAGGCTTCAAGTTGCGACACAATACTTTATACGTACGCTTAATTAATAATCATTTAAACTATATCTACACACGTCGCGTGAGTATCGTTTGTAACGTACGTATGCAGGGGAAAGTGAGTGACATTATCGCATATAGCATGTATTAATATAATTATAATATTACTGCAATACACGCAAAGAAAACCTACTGCTTGGGAAAACTTTTGGAGAAAATGAGTTATTAACTTATAAGTTTTGCAATTTTTATGCCTGTTTAGTCAAATAATTGACTAAATAATCAAACATACTTTAATTAAAACCAAAACATCATTTTGAATTACAATGAACTGTAAAAACTTAGCACCTAACAACAATACTTATAGGTTTTCCTACTCGTATGACTAAATTGTACATTTCAAATCCAACAATATTGTTTAGGTTTTCCTCCATACCTACTAATATCCTCTTGTGATAAGAGTATGAATAAATAGAATATTTTCAAGTGTGATCCACTTATTATACCATCTATGTTACATATAATAGGTATTACATAAATACATGCTGGTGCAACAGTGACGAATGCCGAATAAATACTCATAGGAACTGTTACGTTTTTCGGTGACGAATGTCTCTGAATACAACGAATACAGCTGCAAAACAGCATTATTGGCTACAATCATATCCAAACACAGCTGCTGTAAATAACATAGATTGTAATAAATGTATCGATGGCGCTCATTTCTCCAGTTGTTGGCAAGAATGTCGAGAAAGTTGTGATGCGGTGTTTGGTCGCATACTAATGGCAGCGCGGACGTTTCGCCGGCGCGGCGGCGCGCGCGCTGCTTCCGAGTGTGGGCGCGCGGGACCTCGCGGCCGTCGGGGACCGACCACAAACCGCCTCTCATTAAACCACTGGACACTTGTTTGCCTATATCCAGTGGCCAGGTTTAATACGCCGACTTACCTACCCGCTATATGTGACGATTCAATAATATGTGCGATGTTCATTCGATGCAACAAATAAGTATAGAATTTTTTTTAAGAGAGAACGATTTTCGAATAGAGCATGAAGAGATAAATATTTTGGAACGCCAATAGTAATTACTAAAAACGTCACTTTAGATGGGTACTACGTACACATTGAATACTTTTCACTTTAATCCAACAATTACAATAAAGTGTCTCATTACAGCTGAACAGTATAATTACGTTGATCAATAGCAAGCACAGACTTCGATTTGGCTCATGCAAATTTCTTTTCTAATAATTTGTAATTAAAAACGTAATATACGTTCACAAAGCTTGTGAAACCGACTACAGAACGCTAAAATTTTATCATCATTAATTAAACAATGGGTTTGATTGATTACAATTTTATTTGGTTACAATAACAATACGATTCTGATAGAATTGAAATTGCTTGAAATCTTGCAAGTTGGTTTTAATAGATTGAAAACTGTTTACTGTAAACCTGTGCTGTAATCAAGTAACATCACAATAGCTCGTGGCACCGGGAAATAGTTTGTTTGGGAAGGCCAATGCTGGCATACCTAATTATAATTGGCGAATGTCCTTGACCATCCAATAATATTCGTCGCACAAGAGCTCATTGCCATCTAAGTGGAGGAAATCAAAAAAATGTGAAAGTGGTCGGACGATGACGCGATGCGTATTTCCATAAGGTGGTATGAATGAAGGCATCCGGCGACGGGTCCGGTTTGAAGTCGATGACACACAAATAACACAATCAAATGTTAGTTAATTAAATATCGATGTAATTGGTCAGTACAAATAGTGGTGGGTACCAGTATTTGTACTTACCTGACACACGCACGTGAGTGAATTAATGGAGGACGTGTAAATAAAATTCGTCTCGTTCTGTCCAAAACGTACGTATTTTAAGCTGCGTTTTTTTAAGATCGGAAGACTGATCGCTGTGATCGCACATTGGCTAGTCGTAACGTAACCCTACGTAACTCTTCGATTCTAAATTGAAACTAGTTTTTGTTTTTTCAATATTATCATTAAAATAAGGCTATATATAGAGCTAACAACTATTTTTGTAATACCTTCGATAAATGTCGAAACATTTGGGTACCATTCAAATATTAGTTGGAATTTTCACCTATTACGTGCACACCCATGCACCATAGAATCTTGGAAGAAATTTTACGTAATGTTAAGTTTGCCGGGCGGAAAAAGGGCCTGAATGGTCTCAGGCATTCTCAAAATGAAATTACCGAAATTATCACTAGAAATGTAACCATTATTTGTGCTGGCCGGTATTACGCACATAGTTTTCATATCTCACATTTTGTAAATTAATGTCTAATCTGTAAATTTCTGATTCTCAGTAACAGAATTATAATAATGAAATAAATGGCAGACGCTAATATTTAAAAGTTTTGAAACGATTTTTATTTGGTACGAGTAGGTAAGTAATAAGACTGCTTTCATTTTTTTTCAGTCTAATTTGCTAGTTGGTTGCAGTATCGTTGCATTTATTCGTGCGTTTGAAGGTGAACGCAAATGAGGCCACATAATAAAATTAGGATTTGATATTAGATTGGATAAATAAAATTATAAAATCATAAACCGTAATAACTAATAAATAATATTACGGTTTATGATTTTATAATAAATGATGTAAAGTGTAGATCAGTAACATAAGCAACGGGACCACATACGGGAGTGGCCGCGCGTATCGTACGCGCTTGGTTGCGCAAATCGGTGCATGCGTTAGCACACTTTCTGTACCTAACCGGGCTAAAAACGCATCCGTTACGTGCGCGAGCCGGACCGGCACAACTGCGTTGACGATACGCTCGCGATGTGTCATGACACTCACATCCGTGAACCAGTTTCATGTTTCATTAATTACAGGAAAATATTCACTGTAATTCTTAATACCGTGACTGAACATACAAAAATTTTACAGCCCAGAATGGGTTCGGGCAAAAAGCCGCTACCTTACTAGGTATTTTGCCATTTCAATGTAGGTGCATGTTCAAGAAACACATCGTGCACCGGATTTTCTGAGAAAATGATTGGCAACTACATTGTATTCAAATTTACTATATAAATGTTCAAAAATATATGCAACTCCCATGATAAGAGTGAAAGGCTTTCACAAGAACGCGTTGAAAGTCTGCCCAACGTGAGCCACATGAATAATTTACCAGAAAAATCTCTACGATTTCACGCCAACTTAATTCCGAATGCGTTGTAGTTTCTATTCTGTAATTCATTTACACCCATACATTGTAATGCAAGCTCGCACTTCTCTTGAATCACTAAACTATTCAACCAAGCACTTGATATTGTTCTCATGTTCCTGAAAGTACGAGATGCAAGCGATAAAGTGCCCGCAGTAGAAACTGCTTTCAACCTTATTCAGGTTCGTATCCAAAATTAATAATATAATGTTAAATCCCTTTTCAAGGCGACTCGGTGTCAGTCACCCCGGTAACAACAAAAGCTTTCCTTATTCAGTGCAAAAAATAAAAAGCCATTTACTTCGTGCTGAAAAAGTTTCCGCATTTTCATAACTCATAAATAAAGAGGTCCATGTAGGGAATCGTATCATCACCGGGGAATACCGTGACAGATAAGGTTAAAGCTGGTTTCATCAATATTTATTGCACGCGGAACTCGTCGCCAACGGGGTAATATTGGTAATTTACTTTTTACTTGTAGGATAGCAATTGTCCTGCGCGACAGACGAAGGCCGTCATCAGAGCCTGTCGGATAATTGCGACATAATTTCTTGTAGCGGATCTCGTATAACTGGATGTATGCAGTCGGCTGCATTTCGCAAGGCAGCCTTGACAGTGGGCAGGTGGTGGTGGCGACGGCGGCGGCCAGCGGACGGAAGGTGAATGTGGCGGGATCTATGTCACGCGGCCGGCCTTGACTCCCCCCTCATCCTCCTCACAACACCAGCCATTTGGAGACCGGCTACCGAAACAGCCGCGCCGCGCAACGTTCCGTAACACAACTCTATACTTTTTGTACCATTCAGCTGAAATTAATAAATGCCTCTCTAAAGACATCGGAAGTCCCAGATAAGTTTCATTACTACTAACACAGAAGTCACACTTGTTGTACATGACAGATTAGGCTAGTGAGTGCTACGACGACCCAGATGTACACAGGTGGTTTGAGTATATTTTTTTTTTACAAAACTGAAAACCCTAGACGACGTTACTATATTCTAAACGTAAATTCCTATATTAAGAGCCCACAGTATACATACAACGAGTTATGATTAAGATAAAACTAAGTTAGTACGCTAGCAATCAATGTGATCGATACACGTTCGTATTACAGGTGATCGAGGTATTTCGTACCGAGTGAGTGGAAGGTCCGCCGGTTGCGACACCGGCCGGCCATCTAGTGGTCGTAGCGATTAGTGGTCGACGAGTGGGCCATCGTTTCAACATATGTCGGATTGTGGGCACGTGTATCCGTCAAAAACCGGTTTTTGTAATAATGGCTAAGTGTTTAATGTGCGTGCATTGCGCGTGTCACCAACCGCACCGTAATTGTAAAGAACGTGACAATTGATTGCCAAAAGTAATGCGTCATTCACCATCATCTATTCATACACTCAATTACAGAGCTATAATGGAATAATAAATTATACAAGAATAAGCCTCTTTATAAATGGTAAGTCATGGAGAAACGTACATGATTTACCGGTTTAATCTGGCATTCCGTTGTAATCTACACTAAAGTTAATTTAGTCATTCCACTTAGACAACGTGTACTACACAATTCTTCCTACGTATATACTGTCAATAAACCAAAGTAAACTCTACGCTCAAAGATATGGGGATAAACGCTGTGACCTTGACTCAGAACTATCAAGGCTGTTGGCTCTCGTAGCGGGCTACTTGTTTGAAAATAAATCTTTTAACTAATAAAAAAAAATGCAGCATTCTTTTCTCTAGTGTTTACTACGTTGTTTATAAAGTTGTATTTGCTTTGTTTCGTTTAGGCTTGAAATAATGGAATTGCCTAAACATCGATAAAAAGGTCTAATCACGAGTCGGTTGGGTTCGTAGCGCGCGGGCAGCGGCGTGGTCGCGCGTCCGACCTACATCCCCCCGCGCCTACTTACACTCCCCCGCAAACTACAGTTACAAAGACCAGTTTTTACTTTACACTTTAATACACACCGCGGTAGGTCACTTAAGGAAAGTGTTGGACGATTTTGCTTTCAACCGAACATTCGGTCATAATACCAATTTATAGAAAGTAATAGTTCACAGACTTTAGAAACACGTAAGTTAATTTAATAATATTGTAGATATAAAAACAAGTCTCATAATTATGACGGCGTCTAGACTGCGTTTGACCGCGTAATGTATGTATACGTAAATAGTGAAGCGAGTGAGCGTTGTCATTGTAGGTGCGCTGCGCTCTACGAAAGACATCAACGCGTGTTCTGCGATATGGATTTTATTACTAGCTGACCCGTCAGACGTTGTCGTCAAAATTTTAGTTTCGATTTTTCGGCTGTTCCTTTGGGCTTTTCTTAATTTTTTTTTTCTAAACCACCACAGTAATGAGGCGAACAAAACAAAAAAAAATATTCAGATCGGTCGAGCCATTTTCGAATTTTAGCGAGACTAATGCACGGCAATTGATAGATAGATACATAACTCACATCTAATCTAATTCTATTTATAATTAATTAATTCATCTCTTTATGGCGATACAACATATTTTCATATGGACGATGACATTCTTATATTCGTATTCGTGTCATTTGATTAACCTATGGGTGAAAATTGTCATTCCAAATCGATGCTTATATAAATTAAAAGAATTGGACAGCAGCATCATCGAGCATCTTCTCATTGGGAAATATTAACTGGAACCAATACCTTACAACACTGTATATGGGGAAATTTCTTGACACAAATGTTAAGATACTTAAAACAAAAAAAAAATTACATAATTGACCTGACCTTACAATGGCAATAAGAAATTGGGGATACAAAAACTTGCATGAAAACATTGTTTTATTTCTCACTTGGCTATGAAAGACTTGTCACAACGGAAAACTGGGATGCAGCTTATGAGAAATATGTGCTGAGTTGACTGACCTTTAGCGGCTTAATAGCAGGAGATGAGATAAAATACTATAACTACCGTTTCCTTCTAGGTTTAATTATCATTAAATTCGTGACATTTCACTAAGTGCTGTCCTTAGTTTACTTCCTTAACAATTGAACTGACAAAGAAACAACTGAAGTAACAACATGTTCATCTATCTACGACAGAAAAATTTAATCTTTTTGTTTAACATTTTTAAGGTTTTAGTTCCAATGGATGATATAATAATCTTACACAATGTGTTTATATTGAATTGCTAATCAATCAATTGACCCCGAAACATCAGGTTTTAAACAAAATCTGTGGAGTCGGCGTACCTATACTGCCGTCGTAAGCAAAAAGGGCACAACTAACATTAAAAAAAAAAATTGAGTTACATATATATTTAGAATCAGAAAATAAAGGCTAATCTGCTCAATTTTTTGTAGATTTTTTTTTTTAATGTTAGTTGTGCCCTTTTTTCTTACGACGGCAGTATAGATTTTCGCAAAAGGTGGAATTACAGAAAACATTCGTCGGAACAAAGACGTGTTGCAATACGCTGTTTCCGCAAAAAAAAAATAATCTAACACTTTAGAAAATGCGTTGCAGTAATATAGTGCGCAGTGTTTTCTATTGTCAAGTTTGCCATTAGCCTATTTTCCATCTTTAAAAACCAACAATTCGTACGTACACAAAGGCTTTGAACTGTTACAGAAGCCATTAATCGACCTACACATTATAAGCAATTATGGACAGTACTGTGTAATGCATGAACCTTTTCTCGGTTTAAATAAGCTGGTTTAAAAATTTTAAGAAATTACTACGAAAATGTTTTATTTTATGACATGCGATGATTTACAAGTACAACTTCATTTAAATGTTTAAATTAAGTAACAAGCACCTTCAGTATTGATCACTTAATTATTATGTTCATAAATCGATTATGCTGTTGACGTCATTGACTACGCAAAATTCATGAATCGTCTGCTAGGTATTCCTAGCAGACGATTCATGAATTTTATTAGTTAAACACCTATAACATTATGGACACTTTATATCAACAATTTTACTATGGAACTAACAGCTGCTCCATACATTTTATGTTCGTGTAACTAGACAAAATGTTTTTTTCGATTTTGAGTTTCGTAAAAGTTGTTCATAATGTTGTTGTACAATGTCCCCTTTTCAGATTATCAGTTTTTTCAATAACACCTTGTATAACATAATTTATGTAGATTTCATATATAATAATTATTATACCTATTATGTTAGAAGAATGAACAAGGGTCGTCGTTTTGTCTGATGCAGAAAGCAATCAGCAGATTAATACACAACCAGTAGGTATCACACAATACCGTTCTATATAGATTTTTTGTCCACACATTAATCAGAGACATTTTATATCCACATTAATACAATAATTATGTTGAATGCTTCGTGCTCAAAGTAATTTCGTGTTTACAGTAAGTGAAAGGTTTTCATGTTCAAAGTAACAAGGCCTGCAACTTTGTATAGGGAATTTCTTTAGCCTCGAAGTAATTTCTTGATGAAAATTGGTTCAATTGATATGTGACAATGTGACTTCTACTTATATCTATATCGGGTGTAAAAAGGTACTTTCTGAAGCCGAAAGCCACATATTCTACCCATTATTTGGATCATTTTTTTCCACTAGAACTGGACCATACGTACCTGGGAATCCAGTGGTTCTGGGAGATATTGAAGGTCAAAGTCGCAATTTTTTTTTTACTTTTTTACTAAAACGAAATCCAAGTGTTATTACTAAACTTTTTTCCAAACAAACATTGCCTAAATTTTCGAGTTTTCTTAACAAATTACGTGATTGAAGTTACAAAAAGGCAATGAATATCAAACGCACACTACCACAAGTACCTACGCGTATACGCGTTCGCGGGGCCGTTTGCCTGGGTTTGTATTACATTGCGCGCAATGAAAAATAGCTGTTTTTTATACCTAAAAATAAAAGTCGTTTCCCAGCAATAATTTTTGCGCAAAGCTACTTAGTTAGGTGTACAGTATGCATAGTTGTCGGCTTTGTGATGTGTCTTTTTATACCCTGTATTTACGTATAAATAAAAATGAAATGCTGTTCGTTGGTAAGCTGAGAACAGCTGGAGCGGTATGGCTATTTTTTGTTTTTAAATGTTCTTAAAGATGAAAGATTTGCAAGTTTCCATGAAAATCTTCAAATTCTGGAAAAGCTGAATCTCCTTTTTTGTATGAATTATTCAAATTTGGAAAGGACAACGTCTGTCGGATCAGCTAGTCTACCTATATATATATAAAAATGAATCGCCGAAATGTATGTACGCGCATAACTTCCAAACGACTGCACCAAATTGGATAATAACTTTTTTGTTGTGTTTGTAATTGTTAGGACAAGGTTTGTATGAAAGAAAATGTTTGAAAAGTTGCCGGGAAAATTGGAAAAATAGGGAAACTGAAAGTGCATTTTCTATGGCGTTTTTGTATTAAATATTGAAATTTTGACAAGACAACGTTTGTCGGGGCAGCTAGTTTTGAATAAAAATTTGATGTATTTTTGTTCATTTGTTGGAAAAAGGAACAGCCTTATTTTTTCGTTTTCCTCATTAAGAAGTACAGCTTTGTGAGAGGAGGTTGCACTGTATGGCCATTAGCAATGGCAATAAAGCACATGATCAGTTTCCTTTGCATATATACTATGGGCAATTTCTAGTTTCACACGGACGGAAGACATCGTGACCTTCGTAAACCTTAGGGAAAATAGATTTCCACAATATGGTAGTCTCCATTACGTAGAAGGGATCTCAATTATATCTCATATTACAAGGACGTGATTGTATGTATGTTTGTACGGTATTGTATTGTATAGGTATTTAATACACTGATTCACATTAACAACGTATTCATATTCTGTTATTATTTACCTACTTTGTGCTTATTACAAGTTACCTATTTGTAATACCTAGTTAATGATAGTTTCCGAAAGTTTTTTTATAGAAAGACTGTCAATTTGTAGCATATTGTTTCGTCCAGTATCGATTATCGAGTGAATGTTACGCCAGCACACATCGGAACACCAGACAACCACTGGTGTTGATAGATGACGGAACCCCGCGTCCCGCACCCCGCGCCTCCCTCTCCGGTGAAAGCTACCAGAGACTCCGCGCCCCAAAGCCCGCGTCCACACGAGTCCTTCCAACAACATTTCGTCGATCAACTAATCGATTTATATTTAGAAAGCATTCCGATTTACTCGAGTTCAAAGCGAACAATTTTAAACTTTGACCTCGCCGATTTACTTAATATCTGTCTACTTGAGAATTTCTTAATCAATTAAAGCGATATATTTAATTATCTACTTAAGAATATCATTCAACTTTGACCTCGTCGGTTTAGTAAATGCTTTGAATTAATTCATCCTCATCATCATTTCAGCCGAAAGACGTCCACTGCTGGACATATTCCTCCCCCATGCATCGCCACTTCGACCGGTTCTGTGCTTCCCGCATGCAGCGGATTCCTGCGGCCTTCACAAGGTCATCGGTCCACCTTGTGGGAGGCCTTCCAACGTTACGTCTTCCGATACGTTGTCGCCACTCCAGAAACATTCGGCCCCGTCGGCCATCTGTTTTACGAGCAATGTGCCCTGCCCATTGCCACAAGCTACGCAATATTTTCTCGTCTCACATACCGTAGTGTCTCAAGACGAAAGTCTTTGACCAGTATGTTGCCAGTTGATGACCTACGGCACTGAAACGTGGTCGCTTACAATGGGCCTTATTAAGTCACCCAAAGGGCAATGTGAGGTATTGTTGAATTAATTACATTATGAAAATGTCTTAGAAATTCAATTCATGGTGCCATGTGGTATGAACTCGTCTATACGAGGAGAAAATAATACCCTGTGTGTTAGGTTAAATGAGGGATATACTTTTAAGGGAGTGTAGTACTTGTGAAAATGAAACAACTTTAGCTATAGGGCCAATCTGAAATAATATTTATGAAAAAAAGCAAAATGATCGCGTAGGTGCAGACAGGTATTGTACGTAGTAAGCTTCCTTACCTACTGTTTAGTTTTTATTTTTTTACTATACTCCCTTAAAATGTGTCCCTCGTTAAACCTTACAAACTGTAAATGCTATTATATTCCTTAAAATTACATACAAATAAGTTTAATTTAATGTGATTATCGAACTCCAAATCCAGCCATCAAATAGTATGGGTAATGTCAAAGCGGTGTTGCATCAGACCACGTCTTGGGCGCAGGTGAGATTACACAGACAGGTGTCGCCGCCGCCCCGCGCGACAAATCGGTCGAATGTTATCTTACCACGAGGGCCCCACCTACATAGTTACATAGTTAGTAGACCTACATAGGTAGTACATTATCTTATAAAAGTCACACAAGCAGTGGGATACCCAGACGTTTTGGTATGTCCAATATTTTTACATAAATTCCAAGCGCGTACGCTCTGCATTTAAACTCGTCATTCCATAGCATAGCTCAGACAAGGTGAACAATAAGGACCGCGACATATTCTGAACAATGGTCGCAGATACGATAGGAATCGGAAATTCGCTACTGACGTTGTTGAAGATGCCTATTGTCGTACAACACTATACAATACCATTCTTTTATAGAGCAAGAATACATACATATATTTGAAACGCACCGCGGTAGCAGCGAGCGGTCATTGACCGAATAAGGACCTTTGTCGTAAAGGTATTAGATTACATAATAGTCTTAAATCCTTAATCGTAATACCCATTGACACACAGAGGACGCAATCAAACGAATTATAAGAGATTTTGTCCACGTAACAACAATGTAAATATTCCACATCCGTGCACAGCAACACGGTCGTAAATGAGTTAAATACAAACAGACGCGCCCTGTTACCATGATACCATATTTACTCAAAACCTATGTATACATACGTATATGGTAGGTAAGTTCAGACGGTACTAAGTACCAACATTTGGATGTTTGAATTATATAACTCAAATACAGGTTATTATATCCCAAATTAGTACTAACGAACTGTGACAACATCGCTAGTGCCCACCTAACAAGACAACGGGTTAAATGAACTTAGGTACCTACTCAAGATCAACACATAATAATTATTAATTATTTTCTAAAGACTTATTTTAGAACTATGCTTAGAGGTATTGTTTAAAATAGGTAAACAAAATAGTAAAATAACTGTATTTTAACTGTAATTATCTATATAAGTATGTATTTACAAAAAAAAGTAGTGTATGTAGTATATCAGTTATCTGGTTTCCATAGTACAAGCTCTGCTTAGTTTGGGATCAGGTGACCGTGTGTGAAAGATGTCCCTGGATATTATTATTATATTATTATTATTATTATTATTTTGAAAGGTAATAACTTAAAAATATGATAACTTCAATATTTAATTTAATCGATGCGATACTAATAATTTATAATGATGTTAAAATTACACACATAAATTATTTAATTCCATCATTCTGTTATTAATATAATAAATCACAATAATGAATTCAACTAGAAAATCCGTGAATAAAAGGCAAAGGTCGTGCCGACCTAAATTGCACAACAATCAACGTGTTTAATGGGACATTCTCGCCATCATGGTTTCAGATGAACACAACGTACGATCAAATGCATTGTCGATTCATAAAACGTTTCACACTGAAGATTACACCGCCGGAAGATGTAATCGCAGGATAGGCATTTGTTCGTGAAGGACGAAGGCAAACGCAAACTGCTTACAAGTAGATATAAACAGATAACGAGTAATGTACAATGCAATAAAAGCATTCAGCACCCGTAGCTAACACGAGATTCGTAGCAATAACTAATTCGAGTTAAATGCTTTGTTCTGCACTAATTTCTATTCAAATCACATCGATTCTTTGTTATCTCGACTATAAGGAACTATGTAGGAATATATGTCTATAATACAAAGATTTCGAACCATAGGATGACATTCAAAACCTATCCTAATATTGGTTGTTCTGTTGTGACAATACTTACGAAAATTGCCTTGACCAATCTAACAGCTATAATAGCTTCTACAAATAATTCATTTATAGAGGGAAATATTACACAATGATCGTGTCACAAACGTCATTAGACGCGCCGAGCTTCTGTTTACGGTCATTCAATACTTACTCTGAATACACATAACACGATAATAATGATTTGAAGAAATTATCTGATAACGTGGACAATACACCTACTAAACAAATATATTATGTTTACGATAAAAATACTGTGACATATTTTGTTTAACAAAAGATTTAAGTATAGGTAAGGCAGGTTAATGACATCGAATTTATTTTTGACAGCCGTTAAGTTAAAGGCACCTACTACAAACGGTTAAATTATAAAATATGTTTGACTGTCAATTTCTAATTATAAATGTAAAATACTCCCAGTCATCAAAAATACAGCCACTATCAATATTTTAATGGTGCGATGAGGCCGCAAGGTACTTTCACCGAGGGTCGCTCGCCTTTTGGCCCAGTGCGAGTAGGTGAGGCTTGTGTGACACAGCCACTAGCCACTAACAACACGGCTACTACGCGGTTGAATCAAGCTGTTATAGCTACGTCTCACCCATTCATAAAGTGAAAGAAAAGAATAGCCGTACACGTGATAGCAATCACAATTTTGATTGTCCCGTCGACGCAGATGTCTCGGACTACTTGCCACAGATTATATTTATGTTTAGGGCAACAACCTGGACTTGGAGAAGTTTATTAACTTTGGTAAGAACACAAAGTGGGTCAAGCCGAGAACAGGTTTACTTAAGTGTGTATATTCATTGATTGAATTATAAAACGAGTGTTTATCTAAACATGGAAACCAAACTTGAATAAAGTAAAATATCGAACTACGGCTCTGTACATTTGATTAAGCTTATGTAGCTTTCCTGAATTTTTCAAAAATGATTTATTGAATAATTATTACAAGCAGGTCATCCCAAAACCAGCTTTCTACAGTCACGTTGAAAACGAAATTGAATATGACGAACGTGTATCTACGAAGTTAAATATTTGCACAACAAATGGGTAAATAATGTGTGCCGACTTAAAGCTTATACTAATATTGCTAAAGCCAACACGGGTTTAATTTTTTTTGCCGGTATGTCGGTCCTTAAACTATGCTATTATTAATGGTTCAGTGAAAACGGACGAAATCGTAGATTATTAAACGATAAAATATGAATTCACATATTCATTGAAAGTTGGGTTATGATTTTGACCTTGACTATATCTATGTATGTATGCGTGAGTGGTTTTTAGAATATGATTTAATGGAACGCGTAATGAATAGCGTGAATCGTGATCTTAACCCAGATTTTGCTGACAAGCAGCAAATCAAAACACAATACGGCTGTATCAAGGCACTCGAACGTGTTATATACATACAGCTAGTAAAAATGACCGTTGTTATATTTAATGTAGCCATTTCGCGAACCAAATACGCATTGATTTATAGTGACGCACGTAATCGATCAGAAATTCGGCACCGCCTTAGCAACAGACATAATGACAGACAAGACAGCCGCTCCTTATTTTAGTACTTAGCCCATTTGCACTTTCCATTCGGCTCGTGATCGAGAAGACATGGCACACATATTAATCAGTGTTCGGTTTATCCCAATACAATAGGCTACCTACTAACATAGAGCTGAACTAGTACTACTTATTCGTTCTATTTACAGTATCGTATGTACAACGACAAGTTTATACGTTAGGTACTTCAAATTGGCATGCAACAGGTATGTCAAGCATTAAAATAATCATCTTAATAATCACTGATTGTATATTCACATCACGCTTGGAATTTCCTGATGAATTGGAATCTTAAGTCTTGATAAAATACAAATACCTATGTCTCCTTGAAAACTGTTTTAGAAATGATTTTTGTCATTCGGCTGAATTTGGATATTGGAATGTAAGCGTGGATTGCAACTTTCATTTATTTTCCAATATTTCTCACTGTTTAAACCTCCTACATAAGCAGGAACATTGCTTGCTTTGGGTCGTTATAACGCTTTTGCACATTTGGCATTATGTTTTAAGTCAAAGTGAATTCCAAAAATATAATCTGAATAAATATAATCTGAAATCTGAATGTTTAATTCATCGCAAATATAATAAAACATGTTTGCAAAGTATGTATAGAACCACAAATATGATTGATGTGGTAAGCAATCCCTTGTGTATACTAATTAAGTTAATTTAAATGTACACATACGTAGTTACAAGAGAATTTGCGTCAATCTACATAAGATAACCACAAGATCCCTGTCATAAGACGATCACTTCCATAAATATCGATTCATTCGTATTCTATAGGAACAATTCTGAAGACATGGCTACGTGCTATTTTTATAAACTTACGCACTTTTATAGATACATTACATAAAGCGATCAATATTGGATACCGACAAATCCATTGTGTTGAAAATAAGCGCATGCGTCTCGCTTTAAAGTAATTTCTGTAAAATATTACACACACGTTGAAACAATGTTTACTGCCCTGCCGAGGAGATGGATTGAAGTCGAATGTCACGGAAAAATAACGTTTCAAAGGAAATCACAACCGTATATTCTAAAACTGTACGTTCAATTGAATTAACCCTAAAGGATACCCTACTAAGATTATTTAATGACAACTTTTTTTCTATGTAATCTTTTCATTTTTTGGTCATTTAGAATTGTCATGAAATAGAGATGATAATCGAACGAGAATATATTATATAGTCCGTATAATTTACACGTATTATGATATCAAGTATACCTACTTAAAATGAGTACTTATTTTATAATTTTGAATTCACATGAGATAAAGCTGTTAATCGAATTAAAGCCAGTACATCACCATTGTATTACATACTTAATTAAACCTGGGAACACGAGGTAAGTTTCTTGTTGGTAGGTACGGCATTAAAAGTTAAGAAATAGAGAAAAAGGTATTTAGCCTCTTTTCACACAGCTAGCGTATCTGGCGTAATCTCAGTGCAACGTTGGCAATACCAATGATTAAATTAAAAAAAAATTTACCTTCTTGTGATTCCAGAGCACGTTGACGGAGGGTTTCCCGCGGCGGAAGTCACTCTGGTCAATGACGTCATCGTGTATGAGCGACGCCGAGTGGATCATCTCGCTGATCATCGCCACTTGCCTCTGTGACGGCTGCAATGCACTGCGCCACAACATTGCACATTAATATATTGGATGGTACATACAGTCAAAGATTATGGCGTGAAATAATAGTTAAGCCCAAATTCATGGGAAAACTGCCACTGGGCTGAGACCTTATGATCCATTTGCTGTTTGAAAACCAAGGTCAGCATTCAGCAGTACTTAAAGGAGTTCAGAGGGCTGTTTTATTCTGCCGATTATCGAATCCCATGTTATATCTAACTCTGGATGTACGATGAAGAAGCTTTAACAAATTTTCTTTATGAAGCAATGTAATAATGTAACCAAGTTAATTCAAACAGAGCATTGTCAAATTCAAATAATTTATTTCAAATAGGCACATAAAATGTACTTTAATCGTCAAATTTACAAAAAAAAATCGGCCAAGTGCGTGTCGGACCAGGTACAATAAAGAGTTCCGTTTTGGGATGAATTTATCCCAGGAAAAAACTTAAAATTTAAAACAAAATTTTAAGCTCAGCAGGTCCAGAGATACATATTGGGGGAGAATGGTCAATTTTCATCATTTTTTAAATAACTTTAAAACTATTTATTTTAAAATTATAAAATATTTATATTTGAATCCTCATAATAAGCCTTTTCATTTGATAAGTCAGACGGTACAGTTTGCAAACTTTTTTTTTAATGTTCTAATTTTTCCCCCAAGAGTGAACCCCATATTCAAAATTCATTTATACGTCCATTTTTGGGTCACAGAAATTTATTTGTGTACCAAATGTCAACTTAATCGGTCCAGTAGATACGCAGCAAATCGGCTGTGACAGACTGACATACAGACAGACAGACACACGAGAGATTCTGGGTTGGTTTTTATTCAGACATACGGAACCCTAAAAATTAGACCCTAGAAGAATATTAGAATTCCCCTATTAGAATTAGGTAGTGCCTTTAGATTCTTTCGACTGTTTGACGTGGATAATCAAACTATACATAGATATATGCCAAACACGTTTTGCTAATAAAAAGCTGATCGTTAAGTTTTTCCAACTCGTTTAACGTGAATGTAATACTTCAGACAATATGTAATGTTTCATGCTCTTCGCAACAGTAGTGACGTGGACATAAGATACATTATTTATAACTTTGACGAGAACAAAACAAATACGTTGCAGAAGCTTGCGGTTGCGGACTTGAGACTGTATTGGTAAAGAGAAATCTAGTCTTTGATTGAAAGTTTATTCAGTACATTCACATATAACAAGGGTTTCCGTAAATTGTATTGTTTTATTTTAGGTTAATTGCAAACTTTAATAACTGATGTAATAAACCTAAAACAAAACAAATAAATTAGCTAATGCTAATTTTATGCAAACGCTGTGATATGCACAGACTAAATCGAATATGATCAACTAATTCAAATCATGCTCTACCAACCGACGAAAAAAGCTAGACTCATGGAAAGATAAACAATGAAATAAAAACAAAAAAATAATCACTAACAAATATGTACAAAAAGTATCTAATACGTTTGCATACGTGGCGTGGTTATGAACCAAACAGGAGCGTTGCACCGTTAGCCATGATTGCACCCCAAACCGGACCATTACGTTTGTTAAAAACTACTCAAACGAGATTTTGTTACATCATCTACTTACATACGTTAACTGACATGGAACTAGTGTCATTTGTAACATTTATTATTTATTGTAAAGAACTCTCTTTTTCTAAGTATTTTTTACAGTTATGATTTTCCGTAAGAGAATTCACTTCAGTATTCAATGGCCTCGTAAGATACATAATAAAGAGGCTCTACCGTAAATTTTACGAAATATAGAGTCTATACTGAACTGGTCTTAAAATCATGCTGCTAAGCTTATAATTGATATCCGCAGTCTGAAGCAGCGATTTATCTTTTTCGAATGTAAACCTTTAGCTGTAAAGATATTCAAGAGAACTTACTGACTGCACTGTTCAGAAACCGCACATTGGCTTCTACTAGCCAACACTTTGCTATTATTTTTTTTCTCATTTTACCAGCTAACAACTTTTAGAATTAAAATATCATGTTCGTGATATTTCAAGTTAAATCTGTTAGAAAAATAATATAGACAGCTATTGCATCAATAAGTTAGAAAAGCCTTGGTTAGCGTTCGGTTGCGCTTGCGCATACCACGCGATGTGCGAGATAGTCCGTCTGAAGGTTTCGGAAGATGTGTGTTGATAACAAGCCTTCATCCATCCATACCTACTGTATACACGAAGTATACAGTGAGTATACAGTAGGTATACACTAAGTTTTCAATTAACAATCAGAATTATTTTTATTTGGATTTTGGGCTGGTGTTTTTTTATTGGTGTACAGATATCTTGTAACTATTAATTACCTCTCTTAGCTAGATCAAGGTTAGCTAGTCTAATTATTTATAGGTAATTCAATTGACCCGTAGTTCGCGTTGCGTGTTTATATATTTAACATATTCTCATCATGTAAGGGCGGACAGCGGCAAACCACAGGGAGCACGTGAACTCAATGCCTGAATAGGAAATTTACTATTCATTTATTGTAATTATTTGCACTGAATGCAAAAATAAGTCTGTTTTTAGAAGTCCAGATTTTCCTTAAGATAGAAATGTATTCCTACACGTCTTCACGTCATGACTCATTTAAAACAGACAAAGAAAACCTGTCATTTTAACCAATTTAAACAAACCGAAATAGAATGTTCTTAATACGACCCTTTTTTTAATGTCCTTTACAAATAAGTAGGTAACTATGTTCTGCAATAATTGTTTGAATCTTTAAGCTTATTAATAAACCACAAAGAATATGCACGTTTGTTTTCAAGAATAATAAAGTGCGTACCCATTATTATACAAATACAATGTTACTGATTAGAATACTACACGAAGAATCAGACTAATTGTTATGCTAATGAGAATCAACTACGTTTTAATCTTCTTCAATATAATTATATCTGACCGTTGAGTACAACCTTCGGCTTAATGCAATTAATAGTCTCGCGATATGTGACGACATAAAGACCTTTGAAAAATCGTTTGTTCAAGGTCCTCGGCGAGACATTGAACTATGGAGCGTACGGTCTGATGACCGAACGCAATCCCAAAGTGTTGGCAAACAGATACTGTTAGGCAACAAGTTCAATGAATTAAGCGAAAGGCTAGGAAATAAAAGTTTAGATATCAGTCTCGGTCGGACTTCCACTTTACAAACAATGGTTCGTTTCGTCTTGTTCAACATTTCTGATAGAATAGACTTTATAGATTATTTCGGATCGCAAATGTCTGTCCACTGCTGAACATAAATCTTCTCCATATAAACAACTCGTAGAAATGAGAATTATTTGGCAAAATCTGGTAACTTAATATTGTTATAGATCGCCATCTCGCCACGTTCATGCCTGTGTAGCATGCCGTTGTATGTAACCGCGGGCGATGGGTGTGGTGAACATTTTTAATACCAATTACACTTGGGAGACTTTTGCACTTTGGCACATTTCAAAGTCCATCATTAAAGGTTAGATTTGTAAATAAAAAGGTGACTACTTTGAAACAATAAATTTGAAGCACAACGTGATACAACATTGTTTACGCTCATAACGCTTGTGGTTATTATTACAATGAAACATTGTGGGTTGACCCCAGACTTTTCTAACTTTCTTTACTTTCTTACCACTACCCGTGTTCGTGATGCAGCACATTGTTTCATAAAAGAATTTATTTTTAGTTAGTAATCTACAATTATTTTAACAATGATACAGAATTGATGAAATGATAAAACATTTTCAGCCTATTATTTACTGAGACGACTGACTGTCACGTATTTTTGCAGCTATGATATAGGTAGCTATGTATTTGTATATCCAAGATTATTGTCCTTAAATAAACTATTACAGAAGCACGTCTGCAAGCCTTGAGTCATAGTCGTGAATAAGATAAATGTAGGTAAATTTCAAGAACTCGTAAGTAAGAACACATACCTGTTTTCTCCATAGACGTGGTAGTTGACGGCTTTCGCCATTAGTATCGCGACCATCGGCCTGAGCGCCTTGCCCTGGCCATCGAAGTAGTATGTGGCTATGGTGTTCAGTTCTGATTGGTTGGTGTTACGCTCCAGTTCCTGTCGGGCAGAGGGACTACAGTCGAGTTGGAATCACATCTAACAAAAATATCACAATAGTGAGATAGTATTTTAAACAAGAGAGCGCCTACTGCATTTGGATTGTTTTTTTAAATTCCATTCAACAACAGGGTTGTTCCAATAGTATATCTAAGCAAAATTGTTTCGTTCAGTCCCTGACTTGTAGTCTAAGGTAATCAAATCTTTATTTACTCAGTAGCCGATTATGGCAGGCGAATAACAGAATATATTCAAATTATTCAATGAAATCATATCATGGGGCTCAAGTTTATAACATCACTGATAACATTACGAGCACAGATAAGAAAACTGTCACTGAGCCACCGCCATGCATGATGTGTCACACACACTATCGATTGGAATCTGAAACATTTTGAAGCCATTGCTTCATATGTTCGAAAATTTTGTCTGCTCAACAACGTAAATAACGCAATGAATATTGTTGAACTGTCAAAATGAAACTGATTCCGACTGATAGTGTGTTACGCAATTAGAGTACAGTTTCTGTTAGCTGTACAATTACCGTACCTATAGCATACCGCATACTAATAGGAAATATGTCTCGTGTAACCGCTTAAACTACAATCGTCACGCTGATAAACATCTCTAGGTTAAAATATGAACTATAGTGTTTTATACTAAATGATTAGAGTTGACAAACAAGATAACCGATTGAACCAGAACTGTGCACTGATATTGATATACTGTCATACAGATTACGATAATTTCTTACATAAATTGTACACTTTCTTGATGCTACTAACACTCCTTTGCAAAAAAAACGGGCACCTTACAATCAATGGCTTTTCTATGGATAATATTAATATTTTTAGTATGTCATTAGCATAAATGACTAGACATTTCTTATTATAAATGAGATTATAGTACTTAACACAAATCCTGGAATCGGTGTTTTAGTCAATGTAAACAGAGAGCCGTGTTAAAATGGACATTTTTATGGGTATAATGAAATTATGACTACGACATATTTTTATGGTATTTTAATTAAAAAAAAGACATTAAAAAAAGAAAATTAATAAAGAGTATGATCTCCCCTTGCAGCGATTACGGCATGTAATCATCTTGGCATACTTTCCACCAGGGTTTTGATGGTGTCCTGTAGAATGTGTTCCCACTCAGCCGAGATCACACGTCTCCCTGATCTTTTGTGGAAGTGGTTAGACAGATCGTACTCGCCTTTTAGGAGGTCCCAGACGTGTTCAATGGCGTTAAGGTCGGGTCTCCGCGCTGGCCAATCCTATCGACGAATACCGACCTCTTGCATATAAGCATCTACGTCGCCAGAACGGTGGGCCTAAGCAATACCGTACATGTAAATGGCATCTTCACCAATTACAGTCAGTGCAGGTTGTGCATGTTGACAAAGGATTTCTGTTATGTACCTTTGCGCATATAGTGAACCATTTTCAAAGCATACTATCTCGGTACAATAGCTTGAAGTTACGCCCGCCCTAAAACATAACGGACCCTCCACCGTAAGGGGTGATTGCCCTGGTCTTCGTAACTCTCGCCGACGTCGGCCCTCACCATTTAGACAAATTCGAGCCTCATCGGAGAAGAGTAGGCTACTCCAGTAACTTAATGTCCAAGACATGCCATTTCCAGCGAACTTCAATCGAGCAATCCGCTGCTCACGGAGTAACTTGGGGGCCCGCGCTGGTCGTCGACTGCGTATATCAGTCGCTAAAGGCCTCCTCCCCACTGTCCATAGGCTAACTATGTGCTCCTCGTACCACTTCAAGGTTTCTGTTGAGGTCTATGTATCTGCATTTGCGGTTCCTCAGCGCCTGAGTCGCTAAAAAGCGGTCGTCTCGTGGTTGTGTGCAACGTTTTGTTCCACAACCTTGTCTTCTGTGAACGTAACCTGTCTCTTGGTGTCGAGTCCAGGTTCTTTGGACGGACTGAACAACTCACGTTTAACCGCTGTGAGACGTAACATTGGCTACACCCCGCTTCCAGCAGCGCTATAATTTTACTAGCCCTTATTGCTTTTTCTGACATTATAATTGACACAAAGATATCTGTTGTTAAGTCACAATAAGGCAGGATTATGCGACAAACATAAATTATTCTACTAAAAATAACGAGAAGTTAGTTTTAGGGTCGGTTTTTTGATCCGTATTTAACTCAACCTATGGTTAAACATAGTAACTAATGGTTAAATTTTGGCGAAACGTGTTTGCCAAAATGCCATTCGTTACTATTTTTAACATGAATGAATTAAAATGAATACTTTCATGTTAATTCATTCAGGTTTAACCTTTAAAATTAGCCAAAATTCAACCATTGATTACTATGTTTAACCAACTATGGATCAAAAAAACTGGCCCGAAGTTGCCTGATTTTAACCGCAAACCCGCGAAAAGTAAGTAAAAAGTCACAAACTGAAAAAGGGATTATTATTTTTAAAAACAAAAGTTTCGAATTTGGAATTAACTTTTATTCATACCCAGACTATATATACAACTCGAAGAAGAGTGAGCTTCTTGTATTTAAAGCGCATAAGCAACAGCCGCGCAGTGTTCCGCCCATAAGTCTCAATGGCGTACCTCTAAATGTTGTCAATAGCTTTAGGTACCTCGGCGACATTGTCACGAGCGACCTAAGAGACGACGGGGATATAGAGACGGAGCGCATTGTCTGTGAGGAGCAATATGCTTGCCCGCAGGTTCGCTCGTTGTACTACAGACGTCAAAGTAACTCTTTTTAAGGCGTTCTCTCAATCGTTTTAAACGAGCGGCCAGTGGGTGTCATATACGCGCCGAGCCTACAATGCAATGCGTGTTCAATTTAATAATGCATTGAGGATGCTGTTGGGACTGCCATGACGCTGTAGCGGGTCGGGAATATTCGCAGAGGCTCGCTGAGTTAGTTTTCACGCTATAATTCGAAAGAAAGCGGGCCCCCTTACTGCAACGCCTGCATGGTAGTGACAACAGCATTTTGAAAATGATCTTTGCCAAACCGGACTGCCCCTTCCAGAGTCACTGGGTGCGGGCACTCTTAGGGCTCAAATAACAATTAATTAAGTAAATAAGTTCTTTCACATAGGTAAAATTACGAATTTAGAATGCAAGCCGAATTTGAAATTTGAATATTTAAAGAAAATAAAAACAAACGGTTTCTGGAATTTTGTTCATTTTCTAAAATGGAGTGGACGCGCAAAGAATCGCGTCGTTGCGGTCACGCGCCAACTGAGATTTTCAAACTGCTGAAAAAATTGGAAATTCCACTGAGATTTATTTATCGTACTATCAAACGATTTAGGGAAGATTCAAGATTAGATTATTCGTACTGTTCGGACTCCAGCGGTCATCAAAGCAGTGAAGGCGCGAATCCAACGAAATCCTGTCCGCAAGCAAAAAATGTAGACTCTGCAGATGGGCTAAGCAGAACTACTGTTAAAAGGGTGTTAAATGAAGACCTAGGAATGCGTGCTTATAGAAAAAAAAACAGCACATCTTCTTAACGCACGGCTGAAGAAAATCAGACTCAAAAGAACCCGGGTTTTGTTAAGACGGTATGCGGGAAAACAATACCGCGAAATAATTTATCCGACGAAAAAATATTAATGTTGAGGAGAGTTTCAACGAAGCGAGCAGACGTGTGCCACGTGTTCAGCGTGGTCATCACCCTTCGATATGCATGGTTTGGCTTGGGGTGTCCTATTTGGGTCCAACGGAGGTGTTTTTTTGTGAAAAAGGAGTGAAAACCAGTGCCCTTTTATTAAAAAAAAAAAAACACAGTCCTAACAAACATTGTGGAACCTCTTTTACAAACAGTGTTCGAAAAGAAGCACTGGGTATTCCAGCAGGATTCTGCGCCGGTTCATAAGGCGAAAAGTACCCAAAACTGGCTCACGACCCGTGGAATCGACTTTATCAGGCATGAGGATTGGCTCTCATCCAGTCCAGACTTGAATCTCTTGGATTACAAAATATGGCAGAACTTAGAGGAGAAGGTCTGCACTAAACCCCATCGCAACTTTAAGCATCAAGTCACTTAAAGCATCCCTGATTAAAGCAGTCGCCGATATTGACATGAACGTCATGCGTGCTTCGATTGGCCTTGAAGATTGAAGGCTTGTATCGAAGCAAGAGGACATTTCGAATAATTTTAATGTGGTGTAAATCTGTTTTTTATACCCTTTCATTTGATGTATGAATGGTTGTAGTGCGTAACTCATTGTGTCAGTTATTTAACTTTCCATATGTGACAAAACTTATGACCAGACTACGTAGTTAAGAAATTATGAAAACTAACAATACTAACCTATTTAATTAAGTAATATTGTTACTAACACCAAATACTAACACAACTATGGACTCAAATAAGTTTTTATATTTATTTATTAACTGCCAGTAACATAGTTTGGCTATTAAAACCTCTTTAGATCTAAATGATTACCAATAATGTAGAAAAATCAAAACCGCCCGTTTTTTTTTCTTTTGCAAAGGATAGTATTAGATTTCAAGAAACCATATAGGTTGTATTGACAATTTCACTACGTGGACAAATGAGTCATCTGATAAAGTGAGACATTTCTCTTTCTTTCACTTTCTATATTCACTAAATATCATAAACCTGCTAATAAGCGCACATTCGTACATTCCAACAACATCCCAAATAATATTATAATGAAGCATAATTAAATAATGTGCTACGCTTTCGTAGCACTTGCTACGAACTTTTTAAAACATTCCAATGGCCATTTATTAAGTATTTGTGTCATATTTTATTAGCCAATCGCTCTATTTTCTTAATAGTAAACTTTCAAAATACGTAGGTAGTTAGCTCGTGAACAACATACTTATAGTATTTCGTATGTTAAGCTGAAATTTACAAGAATAAGCTAGGAATTGGGTCTTGGCGTGCGAAATGGTTGATAACGAGTTATATTTATTAAAAGAGAATCAGGGTTCTTCCGTCAAATTACATAATTATATTACGATCATAAAATAGATATTTTTAAGGAGTTAGCGCACAAAAGAATGTTATAAAACACGTCAAGTAGCATTTCCAAATACCCAAAACTAATAACTTTTCTGGCCTGACTGCGTGGCAATTTATTAGCCTCTAATTACTGTCTAAATGAAAAATGCAACAATAAAACAAATTAAACTTAATTGTGTTCATTAGCTAATGGGGAACATTACAAAAATGAAATATCTAATACCTGGAAAACATAATGAGAACCCACGTTTTGCTTCGCCGTAATCTAGTAATCAGAAACACTTTAATTACTTAGTTATAGTAAATTCACGCTCTTGATTTTATCGGTCGCATTGAAGCCAGATTCTTTAACGGTCTGAATAGTAAGTACGACATATATCTTATTACAGTACCTACAGCTAATTAAATCATCAACGTATTGCAACGAGAACCTTAAGTTTCTCCTAATTTATACCATGACTTGCGACTAAGTAGGTAAAAAACTCGGGAGGTGTTGTGGGACACCCGGTTTTTTATTGGGTGGGAAATCATCAAATAACTTCGAGATCGCCGCCGACAATCGCCTCCGCGAGGACGCAGCGGCGCTCTGCCCAAGCCGGGCAGACCTCCACCGTATGTTCCACCGTGTCCTCCGGGCAATCCACACAATGGTAACACCCGGGTGTATCCTCCCGCCTTATCCGGAACAGGAACCTCTCAAAGCAACCGTGTCCAGTGACGACCTGCGTCAGGCGTAAGGTGAGGACGCCGTGGCGCCTCTCCAACCACTCCTCAAAGAGGGGACTTATCGCCGCAATTGTGACGTGCCCAGCACTGGGTTGCGACAGTCGCACTCTCCATGTCGCCATGAGATCCCGCCGGAGCTCTGTCCGCTGTGCCGTGGTTTCTCGCGGTAGCGGAGTTACGCCCCGACCCGGTTGGAACGAAATTTCTTTCAGCTGTATATCATACGTATTAATTAATACAACTCTGTATTAAGGCGATAGCCCGTGAAATTCAATTTTTTTTTTTTTTTTACAATTTGCTGGTCAGTTGTATGTCGATTTGGATATGATTCGCGACCATAACAAATTTGTATTTATAGAATTACAATCATTAAAATCATTAATACAACTCTCTAAGTTCATATAATACTAATGAATGTCTATTTCACGAAATCGTGACATTTAGAATTATACTAACTTAAGGAGTTGTATTACTGTTTCTAATGATTATAATTTTGTAAATACATATTATGTTACGGTCGCTAATCGTACTTTAATCAACATACAACCTAATACTGACTTGCAAATTACAAAACACGTAAGAAAATTTGGATTTCGTGGGCTACCTGGAGCTTTCCCCTTAAAAAACAAAAACTTTTGAAACTTATGAGACCTTGCAACTGAGTTTTTCGGGCATAACACTGTCTCTTTACGTGACGTTTTCTACCAGCCAACTCCTATCGCAAGCCGCGTTAATGAACTTCGTTCCAAATTCCGCAGATGCTTTATTATATGATACGCATTTGTTGAAAGGCATTCTAAGAGGTGTTACAACAGAGATAATTTGCTACCTGAAGGACTCGGTGGTAGTTTTCAGCTAGCGGTGTGGTAACCACCATCGACTGCACCTTGACGCAAGCTTGACGCAAGTGTCCTCTTACTATTGCGGACAATGCGACTTTAGCCATTGCCTTTCAATTATGATTGTTGAACATCAATTTCATTGTTTCGCTGACGAAGACTGTATGCAAAGTCAAATCAATTTGAATTTGGATGACCTATATTTTCAGAAAACGTCTATTATGAAATAAAAACTGGACTTTATAAATCTATAACCACTTTTGAGTTGGTGTTACGTACTTGTTTTGTAATGTTGTAAGGTAATGATCGTTGATGGAAGGTCACTGACAATTTCTGTGATTATGAAAATAGGCTATGATACAAGACTACATATTCATAAATGTATATCTACATAGTAAAATCGCCGGATTAACATAAGAGTTTTGTAAGTTTTACCAAATATTCATGTAGGCGCACCCACCATTGCAAACTTCCTTAGATAAATAACATAAGGGCCAGCTTTGGTAATACCGGAAACGGTCACGGACGTCGGACATAACAATATAGTACCTGGGCGAGAGAAAACCCTTTTTTTCCAGATATGAGACCTAGCTAGATCGATTTTTTGCCCTTATGAACCCCTATATTGCAACTTTCATCGAAATCGTTCATTACACCATTCGATAGTGTCGCTAATAAGGATCGAATTCTGGGAAGTAATGACATAATGGCAAACTAAAGGAAAGAGCACATTTTTAACAAAATCCTTTTTTTTCTGAGGTGTTTTAGCTACTTATTAAACCTTGATGCAGTTTTAGTTTTCATCAAAATCGAGCCCGAGACTCCTTTGAGTACTTTTCGCTATTCCTCATAGTTTCGGATTTGTCCATCCACGCCTACTTCAAAAAATCACCCAATATATAGGTATATATATACAAATATTGCTCATTTAATAGTATAGGATATAACAAATGTACGTTTTTAAATTCGCGGAATGGGTAGTTAGTAATTCGTGAAGGTACTTACCTGAGTCGTTACGAATTAAGTAACTCATTATTAATAAAAATACCAAGTTGTAATTAGGTTATTGTGTTATCTAATAAACTCAGCACAATAAGTATTATGATCTATTTTTGAGACGAGTTAAATAAATAATGCCACAAAAATGTGTTTTTAATAATTACCTATTAAAATAATATTATTTATTAGTTCGCCAATTGATAACTTTTTCAAAAAAACATATTCAAGAAATTCATTTCATTTTTCAGAAATTTTCAAGTGTATTTTTCAGACAAAGATAATATAATTTTTTAATATATTTTCGAAGGTATATCGTGAGGTTAATTGAAAGATCAGAAAAATGTATTAGGGTAGCAAGTGAATATATTGAAAAGCAAAAATAAATTTGTATTTTTATTTCCACTTCTTACCCGCCATTCCGCGAACTTCAAAACGGCCCCCTCATATCCTACATTCATTTTGCGTAAGACAACCAAATTAAATCACACCTACCAAGCTCTTCCAATAAGATACCATTAAATTATACTCACATGATGTAGGTATGTCATATGGGTGTGGCGCAAAATGTTCAAAATCATATCCCCTCTAAGAATTTTCAACTCTTTTGCAACAAATATCTATTCTGACATTGAGGTTCGTTGGCAACGATATAAAAAAATCAGTGAAATATAACCTTGTTAAATTAAGATTAACTCCTAAAATGTACGAATTGTAGACATGTCGTGTTAAGTAATTAAGAGTAAGGTTTCGAATATGCTAAACATAGTAGTAAATATTGGATGAATGGATCCTTCACCATCCGCTGTTGACCGAACACATTCAAAACGTCACGCAGTCAGTCTTTTGCGAAATCCGAGGACGGCACCTACGTATCTACGAGCTACGCACCTACATAGTGAGATTCACCTTCTACTGGAGTGCCGAGTATGCGTAGTAGCACCACTGCTTAATGACAAAACAAAGATATACAAACCCTGGCACATTCAAATAATATGCATGGTGTATTTAAATCTATTGGAACTCTGTCAAGGCCAGAGCAAAACGGTTTCCTAAACTGAAGTTTCCGCAGTCCGGAAGACCGGAACCAACGTAACTGGACCGACTAACCTAAAATTTTGTATTTACATCTGCATGTCAAGTTGTTATCTGTTTGGGCTTAATTTTGTCAATGAACTTCCCATTGCCATGGTTAATAGCTCTAGACCCATGTTAGAGTAATTTGGTGCATTGAAGATAATTTTATCTGGACATTATTAATTGATTTGACCTTTCAAGATATTATTTAGATCCAACACATTTGAATACAATGTGCTGACATGACAAAATGAGGTTAAAATATGTGTAATGTAAAGAGCGTGGTGTGACCCATCCAGACGAGGCCAGTCCAGTTCTTATTATTACCAAAAAATTAAAACCAGTTTATAACTGAAAAAAGTGTTTCAAATCAGAACTCAAAATTTTAAATAAAAATAACGCTATGATAAGTCATAACCTAGAACTGACGTTCGTGATGAGCGTCACTCACTGTCGGTCCAAGATCTAAGGGCCCCCAGACCTTACTTATTTTCCAATTAACAAAATATGTGGGATAGAGTAGTGTTAGTATGTACTTCGTACGTACGCAAACCTGCTAGCTTGGCCCGACGGACCATTTACAGGTATCAGGTAATAAAGGTAAGTAAAAATATTACTCACTTTACGTAAAGTCTGCTGATTTTTTGTGGGTTTTACAGAATATTGTTAGTAAAATTAATCAATACTGCCAGACACTTTCCGTCACCGGTTTTTTTTTCCGCCAGCTCGCAAAAAAATGACGTCATCTTACTTATAGTAATAGAGAAGTACTACTTACTTATAGTAAATGAGACTATAAGTAAGATGACGTCATTTTCGACCGCACCGGGAACGGCACGTCAACGAGAAAACGATGACGGCGCTGAAGTAGCAACAGCACATTTACTGTGGCCGAAAAATCTCGTTTCTCATTGGCCTCCGGTTCCCGGTGCGGTAGACAGTCTTAATTTTTATATGATACTCGGGAAACTATTCCAATACTTTTTGTAAGCAGCCAGTCTAATCGTAGCGGCCAAACATCCCCCAGACACAATTCCGTCGCTGTTAGTATGAGCGCGAGCGTGATAATTGATGATTTATACCTATAAATTGGGCGTCGGCCCAAGCTAGCAGGTATGCGTACGTTCAAAGTAAGTACTAACACTATCCCACACATTTTGTTAATAACAATAAGTAAGGTCTGGGGGCCCTGGGATCTTGCTCTATATAAGCTGTCTTGGTTTTCCAAACTTCTTAACACGGGAAGATTTCCAGGCTTCCACAGTCCCTGAAAATATCTAACTTATACAAAATTATATACCGAAGTTCATAAATTGTGTAAATGACGAGTCAATGTCGTATTTCCACATACGTTTTTGTTACTCATAATATCTTGCGGTTATGTTTAGAGTATCTATATTAAGTTTATTTGCACTTAAGTAAGATAATTCCCTTGCTACCGGTAAAACCAACAATGACATGTTATTTTCTATTGATCGTGGGCTCCAGATGTTGTGAGACATTGAATATAAGGGACGATCTAATTAGACTTTTTAACACATAACTTTATGGTGCAAAATGATATCAGTATGACGTGTAATCCGCTAATTGACCGAGCGAGCGAAGCGTCTCTGCTTCAAGTCTGGCAAAATTTGCTTTCACCTGTAATTTTTTTGCTACTCCTCTACAATTCGTCTTTAACAACCGATCTGGACGTAACTTGGTATACAGGTTTTTGTCGTCGGGGTTTTTTGATTGGAGGGGTACTTCCTCCAAAAAGGGGCAAAAAGGGGGCTACTGAATATCTCCGCCTTATGATATCCGACCTTGACGGTTTTTTTTATTTGAAAGGTAGACGTTAAGTTGGTCTCATAAAAATTTGGTGAAGATCTGATGAAGAAAAAAAAACTATGGTAAATATCGCGTTTTAAGTAAGTATAGTGGTATATTATTGTAATTGTAGCAAAAAAGTTGTGTGCTCGCTGAATTTTATATTAATTGGAGCCATTGTTTTATGGAAACTCCGAACTAGCAAAACTGACGAGTAGCACAATCAATTAAATCCTTGATGTCAAAAACATTTCACATCTCGTGACTAGCACTCTTGAATAGCTGTTTAGCATTTTCCTATATTTAATTGAGTAAAACTACAGCCAGTAACGGAAACGAAGTAATGAGAATACTTGTTAGTTGTTTTTGCGTACCGGGTCTGGAAACAAGGTCAATGTTCAAGTTTAGCGGTGTTCCACGCCACACTTTCCATTTCCCACTCATTGCTTAGCACTGCGAGACCCATTAATTACGAAAATGACTATACTCGGGGACCAAGTCATTTTGCAAATAATGTAAACAAGACGCCAAAACAATTTGTGGTATGTTTGACACTGTTAGCTGACAGTTTTTAACTCTATTATTGTACAATAATATTTTATGGTAAATGAAACTACCCGTTTTCTTAATGTTTCAAGTTTATACGAGTATTAGCTTATTTTCGACCAAAGCATGAGTGTAGTTGCCGATTTTAATGGAATTTGGCAGATTTATACTAACTCGTAGTCTGACTGACAGTTTGGATGAATGAAATTCTATTTGGTATACTGTTACTTAATTTCAAACTTACTTACGTGGAAAATCTTGGTCAGACTATAGAACAGGTTTGGTGAGTTTCCTAACATAAACAGAAAAGTAGCTAACGCGCAGATCATTAATCACCGATATTTGCGATAAGCGAAATCCTACTTTTGCGTTTCTATCATTTTCATAACACAAATAAACAAGACATTCTTTTTGTTTTTTATTTAATTTTTCTTTTTCCTTGTTTATATTATTTTTAGTTTTGCACCTAAACAGTCCTTCATTCTACATGCTAGGCACAACAACATTGGCTATTCTATAATGATAATCGAGGGTGGGCGCTGATACCTATAATTACAAGATATTAAGTTATCTTAGCTTAGGTATTGGCTGAAACTATAATATTATGTTACTTTACTTGCTTTACGGCCTATTTTATTGTAAACTATGTATATTTATATTAAGGTGCCATAAACTATTTTTATTTTTTTATTCTTCGCACCTCACACAAAACAAGACCGCTTATCGTTAATCTGTGCTTTTACTCCCAGTTGAAAGATCTAACCCAAGATGGATATAAAACTAGAAATCAGCCTATATGTCTACAGACGTGAAGGAAATGATCGTGTAGAAATATACAGCTTGCCAGTACAGCATTCACACAGAGGCCTAGTTTTAGACGAGTTTTCCAAACAGAAAGTAGGCAAAAGAGCACTGGCATCACAAACGGCGATAATACGGTAAGGCCGATGTCACTAAACCTTACTGATCAACATTATATATTCTTTACTTAACAATAAGTTTTTCTGCCAGTATTTTATGATTTTGTCATCAATACGGTCTTACAACATCTGAGTACGTAAACACTAAAGTTTCTTACATCAAAAATAAATACTTAGAATAAACAAAACGAACCAGGAAGAGTGATTTCCTCGCAACACCAATGCAAAAGAGGGATATCGAATGGCTATTGACTTCGCCAACGTAAATAGAAATACACTGACTTTAGTGCATTGCAACGTTTTGCAATATCGTTGTCAAAAGTTCAGTTGAGTTAAATGCGCAACCATACAACACCGAGGTTGCCGGCTTCGAGCACAATGCAGAGGATGTCATTAATTTTCGTGTTTATTAACTGCTTTAAGGTCAGTTTCTGCCATTACAGTCTAGCACTTTCATGCCCCAGTGCACATAAACTCACTTAAAACATATTTTTTTTATTTGTGTGTGACATTTTTGACAATAGGAAGGTCTATGCTTGTGATGATAACCAACAAATATTTTCCCGCATGTTTCACCCGCGTGGACGTCGAAAATTATCCCACGGGAACGTACTACCACGATAAAAGTATACTATGTCCTATTCCAGGTGCCGAATTTGATTTGTGATCTACTCATGTGCCAAATTTCATGCAAATCCGTTCTGCCATTTTAGCGTGAAAGCTTAACAAACAAACACACTTTCGCATTTATAATATTTGTTAGGTTGATGAAAATGACCAAACTGAATGAAAATCTTCAGAAGAATAATTCCGCAATAGAAACAAACGAAGGCGAAGTGGCGTTGTATGATGTTACATTTCCCAAACAATTCGTAGTGGGGATCTCCGGTTTAAGTCGCAATGCATTCATTACGACTAGGTTAAGCGCAATGTAATTTAGCAAACTGTGTAATTCAGTGCATAATTCATGTTACGGTTAGCAGTATTGTGTACCACAGATCTCAATTACCGCCGATGCGCAAATTGCACAACCCGAACTAACCAACGTGCTAACACGTCGTGACTTTGACACAATTGCCGATCAATGGACACAGTGCCGACCAATGGGCTCATAAACTGTTCCCTTTTTATATCACGGCTTATGATACAATGAATGACACATTGACCAGTCTACTTTTGTCGGTTACTCGTTGTTTATGATAATTACAAACCAATCAGATGCTACTCTACTGAATACAATCACCACATGTGTCATCGTCTATAATTCTGTATTCTAATTGTTAAACTTATCTACCTACAGAAGTAATTCATATTTTGAATGCGTGTTTATTACACATATAAATATAAATAAATAATATAAATGCAAAATTTTCGAGTAGGTAAGGAACTAGTATTATGAAAAATTAAATTATGGTAATATAAAATGAAGTATGCGCAATCTTGAAAAATACAATTAAAGTTATAAAAAAATATGTTAATTGTGTTGGTGCTGCATTTTTGACGCAATAAAAACAGGCAAGAACAAAGTTGCATTCGCGAGTCCATTAATCATAAAGTTTTTTGGTAATTCAGTGTCACACAATGGCTATAAATTACTTAGTACTTACGGATCTGATGTCTTCATATATTCCGTTGAGGTCGTCTTCCAGTAAGCGATAGGGGTCGACGATCTGTGTGCCGTAGTCTGGTAGCGAGCCTGTGCTTGTGCTCTGTAGGCTGGAGGCAAGGCGGCGCACCAGCCCGCCTGTGGCGGCAGCGCTGAAACCGCCTGACCCGCATGCAGGTCCGCATGTTGTGACTCTCTGTAATATACAAATGTTTTGTCAATACAAGAAACAACGTACTACGTACTACTTAAGCTACATGGCTATAGAAACCCTAAGCCGGCTTGATATCCCGGACTAATGCTTATCCCCAATGTCTATATTACGATATTACTCGGCATTACACATTTTTAACGTCTTTGTCATCAGTTGCAGACTTGTAGTGCGTTCAAACAGCGAGCAGTGGGTGAGTGTCCGACAAGGCACGAAGGGTGCGCCAGGTGCCCTTAACTAAGTGGTAGCGTCGACGGCGGCAGTGACCGCGATACGCGGGTTTCGCAATTCCGTTTATGCAACTGCAAGCGAGTGCAGCTCGCGCCCGATGGGCTGCGACCGGCTCGCGTTGCAAAACCACCACACGTTCAACCGACGCGACGCACGTATGTGCCCGCAAGTACCAGCCCATAGATGGACGCGTTCGCGGTTATAAATTAAGAGAAAACAATTAGCTAAACCATACTTTAGACTTCATTACGTCATACAGATTTTAAACTTGTATTCTGCCTGATAGATATTTGTGCGCAGTTGTGCGTTGTGACATTCCGTGTGTCGCTATACATGACAGTTACTGTTTTTGTTTTTCAATGTATGCGATGTAATGATGGATATCATTACATCGCCCGTGAACCCTTATAGCTACTTTCATTTTATTGCTTCGTTATATAAAATTAAATACTAAACCGTGCGTGGCTAACTAGACGTGCGTATATTAATGTCAACCTAAGTAGTAATCGTATTTCTTACCGAATTTTGTTTAAATACTGGAATTAAAGACAGGTCTGAGCAATATTAAAAAAAAAACAGCGAATGGCTAAGCGTGAATTGAACGTTGATCTCAGAGCCATTCTCCGGTTGCAAGGCTCGTGATGGCGCTGGCGGGAGGTAGGATCAATGTTGCAATTTTAAAATCTAATGCATTATTAGTAAACGTAGTTCGAGCTGTGAATATATACTTCAAGGTTCTTGTGCTAAAATTTATCTTGCCACAGATGCAACAAATAGGCGTAGCGAACCGCTTCGCCTTTTTGTTGCATCAATCATTAATGTCGTCATTTTATAAACTGTCTTTTTTTAAGCGCGGCTGAAAACATGCGTTTAATCTGGGTTATAAATACTCAGATTAGGATAAATATTTGTAGTCAAAATATAAATCGTCTTACAGTTAAAAGAAAATTCGCCAGATTAACGACGCGCGACGGTGAACTCCCTTGACATCAAGTGTAGTACCTAAATAAATCATTTTCATTACATAGATTTTCACAGAGTCAAGTTCAAAATTACGCGGACTAAATACCGACAAGTGTAATCCTTACTATATCCTTTCATTGTTTACATCGATCAGAACTTATATAACGCAATATGTAACATGGAATTAAAAATAAACGTATTAGTGGAGCCGTTTCGACAACATCCTTAATTCACAGCGACGTCTGATGCGTAGCATAATAATTACTTCCATACGATTTCACACACGTTAGCACGGTAAAGGACGGCTTCATTGAAGATTTCAGCGAACTTAATGAGTAGACTATTATGTATAGGGGAAAATATCTTGTAACAGGCAATATTTTGGCATAGGAACTATTTCTTATCCTATGCTGATTTCAATTACGTTAACGTAAGTAAGTACCTTAGTAACTTGAAGTTTGTTAAAAGCTTAAACTTAAATAAGGATCTATATGACGGCAGAAGACAATAAGCTACACTCTATGTACTAGCGATAATAAATTTAAATGAGTTTTCATGACTACCTCAATTTGTTCTAAGTCGGTATTGCAGTGCTACGCCGTAGCACACATTATTAATTATATTATTATTTTCTGTCACAATGCATGCAATTACTTAAGGTATTATATCAATAATAATCATTATCATAAACACATAATGCCCAAAAAAAATACTAGTACGTGTAGATTTTCTAACTTGAAACTTTATTTAGAAAATGTAAGTACTTATGTATACGTACATGCTTAAATTAATAACTTTTCAGGAGTATATCTTAGCAAATGTTTCTAATAAAAACTACGTAGGTATATCATATTCAAAAAAATTCATGAATGTATTCAAAAGCACTTTTGAAGAACATCGTAGTAGCTATCCTATAATATTTAAATATTTCAGTCTTGACCTACGGCCACAGGTAGTAAACAAAACGAAATACAATTTATCACAGTAATGGCCATTTCCTACTAAAAATAAATAAAAAAACGATAACCACAGTTGACCTTAAGGTAGCTTTCAATTCTTTTCGGGAAGGCGATTTACTTGCGTGTCACAATAAATGAATGTGAGTGCATATTCCAAAACCTTGGCAAAGCTGTTGATTCACTGGTGTCCTTCCCCTATTCAATATTATTTATGAACCCGGAACAGATAAGTAATTCATACTTTACATGTTGCTTGCAATTACTACCCATAATGCTAAATATTTTACGTACCTATACGGTTTTACTTATCAATTATATTAAGAAACCCTGCCCAATTAAATTGAGTAAGTACTGACAGACGTACTTAATGACGTCAATGCTTACAGTAATAATTAAGGCGCGATAATTCTAAGTATTTTCACACTTACGTGTAATGTCAACATGTGAACTTCTTTTAATTAACAAGGAAAATCTCATTAAAGCGGCTACCACATCATTCTATGCGTGATTTTCATTCTTTTCGAATAAAAATTACATAAAATGTATCAAAAGGCTACGTAAATGACAATCGATCACCATTACGATGTACGTAAATAATTGAGTATTGTTACGCAATAATACAACAAAATACGAGACAGGTACTAGAAAAATTAAATACAAAAAGCTTGATATCCGCGTTCAATGTAAATGATGAACAACATTGTCGCACGTAAAATTGCATGTGTTACTGGGCGCACATAACAATTAAAACACGATAGAAAGTGAGCATTTCGAACACTTGCGCATCGATCGACACTGTTCTTAAAATAGAAGTGAACACCAATTGACACGTACATTAGATTGATATATAGCTGTTACGTGGACAATTCGACACATTATGTCGACCTAAAGAGAGCGCTTAATTAGTTCTGTTATTTGAATATTACTAGCTTATAGTATTTTACTAGTCATCATCATCTGCCTAGCCGTTTCCCAAAAATTTTGGAGTCGACTTCCAGTCTAACCGCATGCAGCGGAATACCAGCATTTTACATGAAACGATTGCCTATCTGACCTCCACAACCCAGTAGCTGGGTAACTAGAATCCCCTAGGCAAAACTGTAGGTATTTACTATAATATTGCATATATAAATATACTATAGTGTGTTTACTAGCATAAAAATAAAATTACTCAGCACAGCATCAGCAAGTTTTCTCAGTCGAGTTTGTTATCAATTAAATAAATGGTCGACAGATAGATTTGAAAATTAATTGAACTGCTTTTGCACTGTGCCTACGCCCGCCGTAGCAACGTTTTGTATCTTTAGTCAGAAAATGGTACTGATTTACGAGGTAGGTGTGGTAGTTACTTACTTTTAACCGCAAAAACACAAAATGTGTCATAAAAGGAATAAGAATAATGTTTCCTTTATATGTGTATGTAGTATGTCAGTTATAGTCGTTGTAGTAGTTGTAGTCTGATCAATAAATGACTATTATAGTTATCTGGTTTCCATAGTACAAGCTCTGCTTAGTTTGGGATCAGATGACCGTGTATGAATAATGTCCCAGGATATATTATTTATTTATTTATATAGGCTTGTACCGAAAACAAAATAATAGTAGGTATACTATTATTGAATATTCCTAATTTGTATTCTTTGCTGCCCAAGTAATATGCAGAATTATGGTTAAAATGTGCTTAGTTTTGTAATCTTGTAATCACATGCTAATAATCGCTCACAAATTAGTACGTTCGTTATATACGTTCCAAAGACTTCAATGGCGAAGATCAGTTCAAATAACAATAAATCTTGCACGTGCGAAGAATTCACAAATTATTTGTATTAGTAAATTATTCAATGTCTAGTTATTTACCTAATCACATAAGGAAAATGTTGAATTTATATAATTACGTATTTCATTAATTAATCGGTTGAAGACACTAAACCGAGACAATAGAAGTTTCATTGTTATTACTTCTGGGTGCGTTTAGTTTCCTGCAAAGTGTTAATTTAAGATTTGTATGTAGGTAGTAGTATTTATATTCGTAAAGGGCTGAACAGTTGAACACTACGCTGATGAATCAGCTATATAACAGCTGCATTGGATTATGTGGGATCATTGTGTTCCCAACATGAGTCATGACTGCTGAACGAAACTAAGCTAGATCTACCTGTACGATATTGTATAAATACTGGTATTCAACTGCAACCGGTAACACTGGAAGTCAACCCAACATAGTTGGGAAAAGGCTAGGCAGATTACGATATAAGTACCTACATTCTGTTATATCTCTTGTTATACTGGGAAACTGTAACCTTCTTTATTAAAGGCTCCCGCAGAAAAGCGCGACGCGAATCATTTAGAACCACTTTAATTAAATTTCATATAAATTATTCTGCTGTCTACGGGAGCCTTAACATTGTACCACTCTTTTCGATAGGGTAATTCTAGTTTCTTACCGATTTTTTGCTATAATAATAATGTATTGGTATTTATTCGTTTATCATAAGTCCCCCACTTAATTTATGTATAAATAAACAGGAAAGTTATGGGTTATTGGTAATATTTCATTATTTTATTATTAGTCTTTATTGTCCCACTGCTGGGCAAAGGCCTCCCTACTCTCTTTCCACCTCTCTCTGTCCAGAGCTGCCAAGGACCCATCTTTATTAAAAGAGTCCAGCTCATCCCGCCATCTCCGTCTGGGCATGCCGCGATGTCGTTCGCCATTAAGCAGGGGTCCTGCTGGGTCGTAAGTTTGGCCCACTGATCGTCTGACATCCGGCAGATGTGTCCAGCCCAATTCCAAGCATGGCAGCTTTCCGAGTGACATCAGTTATTTTAATGATGGAACGGATCGTTGTATTCTTATCCCAGTCCACAAGTTTGATACTGAGAATACTTCGTTCCATAGCTCTCTGACAAACCTCGAGCGTGGACTTCTGCTGAATAGTAAAATATCATGTTTGAGAACCATACGTGAAGATGGGAAGAAAAACATGTCGATGAGTCTTCTATTAATATTTCATTAATCCATCTAAATTACTAATAGACTTCGAATTCATGCATAGAAAAATAAGCATAATTTATAACGAAACTTTGACGTCACTTACATGAATTTTCATGCACAAGAATAAAAACATGCGCAACTACGTTTACGAGTCCTTTTACTAAAGTTTACTTAGGTATGAGAAATTAAAAAAACATTTAATTATAACCTAACATGAATTTCTGATACGTAAAGCTTAGTAAAAACAGATAAACGGACTCGAACGTAGTTGCGTATGTTCACACGTGTAAAAGACATCAACGCGTCACCTGCGCGCTGCGCGGGCGCAAACTTATCGTGATGTGTGTGTGAATAATTCAGTGTTTAAGTTTAAACATGCTATTATCTGGACATTTTATGATCTTCACACTGCAAATAGATATAAGGATGTTTAGCACAAACATTAATTGCACTTGCCACATGGTATTTTTTCATGTAATCATCGAACGTCCGATGACGATCGAACTCCAATATTTTACGACAATGCGGCAAGTCAATAATACTCGTAGATCTACATATTTGACTGGGATTATCCAAGCTGTTCTTGGCTACTACACCTACTTAATCATCTGTTTAATTGACTACTGCATGCAACCACCTTCGCCAGGGTCGAAAAGGGTCAATATCATTCTCTGAGAGCTACAAGCGAAATTACTCCTATACATGCCATGTTATTGCATAACACAATCGCAATCTGTCTAGACATTTGAAAACATGTACTTTTAGCATACTTGTTCTTCCAAGATTTAGGACATATATTCTTTTATTTAGGAGAAAAGACTAATAATTTCTATCACGGCTCTATTCTCGGCGGAGACAATTCTTTTGTAGGGGATGACGCCAAAATTGAGACTACCATAAACATAACAAAACGAGGAGCTTTTGCTAGTTTAGTTCATAAGCTGTGTCCCAATTTTATTAAATAACCAATTTAATTGGCGCACGATCAATTTAATTGTAACCTTATTTATATTACGTGTCAACAACAATCGACAATATTATTGGGACAGTGGACTCTATTCATACCGACCTCGACAGTATGCGTGTTTGTAAGTTGGTAAGGTTGGTACCAGCAAGTGCAACTCAGAGTATGATATACCAAGGTCGTTACTGCACCCAGTAATGATCATAGGTGTAATTAGCCTCCATCGGTCTGTGGCGAGAGGCATGTCGGTCGAACCCCCCCCCCCCCCCGCCCCCCCTCGCTAGGTAATGAATCAAGGACGGATTTAACGGGAACAACTGGTTATGACTACCTCTACAGTCATAATATGTGCAGTTTAATGTTGGACTTATGGGATATATTAAGATACTTTGTGCCATAAAAAAGCTGGAATTCGATTGGATGTACGTGAAGTGAGATAGAAAATGCTGTTCGATCAAGTTAAAAAGATGAGGGTCTTGGGAGAGCTAACGTCCAGCGTGATCTGTGATAAGCTGCGTTTTATAATGGAATCAGATAAATCAACCCACTTCTTCACGAATGTAGCTAAACTTGATTAGTCTCCATCTGTAGGTGGAGGAGAATTTGTTATTTTGGCGCATTTTAGAAGATGTCTCTATCTATTTTTAGTTTTGATCTGCAATAAACAGGTATTTATCGGCGGCTTTTCATCAGGCGCGGTATGCAATTGATATTAGATGTGCGGAAAAAGGCAGGATGCATTGTAGCTTTTTTCCGCATATATAATCTTACATACCTAAGTGTTCATCTACTCTTGTAGAATATATATATATATATATTAAATAAACAATATATATATATATTTATTATATTAGGACGTAAACAGTTCTCAAGTTGTTAGTCTATTTGGTTAATATCATTAAAAAACGATTTTGTTTTCTTAAGTTTTTAATTAAATTACTTCATTACATGAGAACCGATAACGTCATTCCTGTGCAAACAACCAATTCAATGATTTCATTCAATAGGTATTGCGTCTTAATAGTTAATTATGTAATAGATACGAGCACTACGATATATGTAAGTGGATTTGCAACGCAAATGTAATTAAAGGTCAATAAATTAGGTATTTTTAATAAAATTACTGATAACAAACGAATTTTAGGCCCTTAGCACATCTCCGACGTGAAACCACAGTAGTTTAATTCAACTGCCTCGCATGATGTTCCGCTAATCGAGTAGCGGAACATCAGCGGAACGTCGGCGAGACATCATGCGGTTTCGCGGTTTCGCGGCGGAATGTGCTAAGGTCCTTAAATAATTAAATATACGCTTAAAATGCATACAAATTCATTGCACAAATTCTACAAAATAAGTTTTGTTTTGGTTTCAACTGACTAAAACTTCGTTGCACAACCCATGAATAACACGTAAAAATCGAAATACTGTATTATTAAGATACGTAAATACATGCTTCGTTAGATTAGTTATAGTATGTGTTTAGATACCTAGATAGTGAACTTACACGTGTATTTCAAGAGACTTGTACGTAAACATTGCCAATTTTTGGCAACTCGTACAAAATTTGACCGTCGGTAAAAATAGTAATAGATAATATTCTACTTATTTTTTATGTCACAACTGTCAATCATGTTGTAACTATAATAGGCGAGTAGGTACTTTTATAAGTCCCATATGTTGCAATGTGATTATAAAGTGCGATATAAAACCTCAGGTTTAGTGCTTATAAGTTTGATAACATTATCTTATCTCATTTCATATACATAATAGAATGGTTCGATAAATCATAACAATGGTATTTATTCCTATTACATGTGACTACAAAATGATGCTCAAGACTTAATTTATGAACGTTGAAAATCTTCACAAATTCAACAACTTATTGCTCCTCCTGGTCAACCAAACGACGGTTTTCAAAAGTCGTAAGGGACAGGGATTGTCCCTTACGACATATTTTGAATTTTCCACCGTGTCGCAAAGCTTTAATTTGAAAAGATGGATGGATTGTGTGCAAGATGAAGTGAAATAAATTTATGTTTAGAAAGGAAGTGAATTCTGTGGTGACTGCTAAAAGACTAACTACACACAACACAATTCAGCTTTTGTCCATAGAAAACACCGGTTTTGTATTCAGATGCGTTAAGCTTACCGCGTCTGAACGGATGCGGACGCGTCTCATACAAAACTGGCTAAATAAGTGTAGTTAGTCCCTAATATGGACGTATGGATGTGTATGTATGGATAACAAGTGTACGTATTATTATTATGATTTTTTAAACAAGCTTTTATTATTCTAGAGTTCATCTAGGACTAGAGTCCTTGTCAAGACGAATCAAAGGAGCCCAAACTCGATAGGGTTGCGTGATTTTTTACCGGGTTCCTGTGGCCACCTTCCGGCTCCATTATCAGATCAGCTCGATGGTACCAAAATATTGCACTGTTACTGATTTTACTTTGGCATACGTATGCCAAATTTCAGCTCAATCGAACACCGGGAAGTGGGTCAAATTAAATTTGCGAATTTTGAAAAGGTTAACTTACATACGAATATTGCAAGTTAATAAAACGCTTATAAACAGGACTTGCTACGCAGACTTAGGGTCTGCGCAGCAAGTCCTGTTTACAAGCGTTTTAATATGCCAGGATATGCCAGAATATGCCAGGATAAATAGGCCAGGAGGATGATAAAGCCGCTATAAAATCTACACTAACCCAAGTTTTCTCAAAGTTAATCCAACTTATCTAACGGAGCATACACAGTATTTAGACAGCGCAAAGATTACACACATCGACCCTGAGTTTATCTGAAGAATACCGTGGAGCAGTCATGATATGACGATTATACACTTTCGGACATAATTGGCTGTGCTTACAGATTGCAATCAACGCCAACGTACGCAAACAAGGACGTGGCGACTATGCTTCAAAATTATCATCCTCTATCAGTGGATGTAAGTAAATACAGAAAAATTTATGCTATTATATATCAAAACTAAAGCTCTCTTCTAAACCATTTAATTATTTTGTACACCTTGTGATGGAGTAACCCCAGAAATTGCAACTCAAAGAGAGTGTTAAACGAGGATACAGGTTATGAATAAATCAGACCTTGAAGTCTTGCATGTTGTGAAGGGTTTTTAATAAAAGGCAAAATATCCTTGAAAACTTTTTACTCGTGTAAATTTTGACCAAATAGAAGAAAATTAACCGGGTTAAATATAGCGCGTTATTTTAAGAACAAATAGTTTGTTTTATTTTCGTTTTATGAATCTATATTCAATTGCCTATACGAAAAAATGTTGCTGGTTCCTATTAAGTTTCTCCTCTTCACTGTAATAGCTAAAGGTTGGCATTGGTTTACGATTTCGCGGATCCATCGGAAATATCACGGATGCAAATTATAAAGCACTTCCAATTTAATCTAGCAAATATTTCAGCCCATCATTCTACATTTCTAACTACGTAGGTACGCTCATGGGTATACTGAATATTATTCCTGTTGTGTTAATAACTACAGCGGTAACTAGTGGTACAGACATCTTAAAATGTGCGCTTATCACGCTTCTTAATTCCTGTAAAATATTAAAACTTTCTTATGATTGTATATATGTCCTTTATGTTTGTTTGTAGATGGGTAGTTATAGTTTTTGTTAATAAACAAACACGCGTCAGTGAAAAGTGGTTGGATCTTGGCCTTATTCTAAAAGTGCAAAATAATACCTATGTATTATTTAAATGATAAACCCTATTTAAAATCTGTTTCGCTTGGTTGTAACTGTTGTAAGCAGCGAAACTGCCAAATGCTTAGCGGTATTTGCAGACGTGGTCACCGATGATCCAATGTCCTTGCAAGCGTTGCATGCTTAGGTACAAGCTGCTTGGTACAATTGAGCAATCGCGTTTCGGTCACCACTTGCAAACAATGAACTCATCAACGTTGTCTCTGGAAGCAATATTAATTGCCGTAGCTTGCACACGTGACGTTGTTACTTGATAATAGAAATATGTTTCGTATAGTAGTATTTAACTTAGTTATGTATTGAGTAAGCCCACATTACTCGTAATGAACACCACACATCGCAATCACGCTAATTTATAATTATTTGCCGAGGTGATAAATCGGGATAAAAATTAGAAGCACGTAGATCAAAATTGCGTACGTGTAGGTACTAGGTAACTAATCTATCTTAGTTCTTATGACTAAAAAATGAGCGTTAAATTCTTGGTGCGCAAGTTGTGCGTAAGTGCGTAAGATAGATACGATTCATTACGAGTAATCTGGAATGCAAATACCGCTAAGCATTTGTCAGTTTCAGTGCTTACAACAGTTACAACCAAGCGAAAGAAGACTTTAAATATAGTGTTTATCATTTAAATAATACATATTAATTTGCACCTTTAGAATAAGGCCAAGATCCAACCTCTTTTTAGTGGCTTAAATCATTACAAAAATAATCAAATAAAATATTCACAAGGCCGTGGTCATTGCATGTCACAATCCTAGCCCACGTCAAAGGTCTTTAAAAAAAATTGCGCAACTTGCATTCAAAGCTTAAGACGACCACATGCATTGCCTTATTGCGAAAAGAAAAATGGGTTTTTAATTTGTACTGCAATATAAAATATTTCACTTGTGTCGAACATGGTCTCGTCCGGCCCGTGATCGTCGAAAGGCTAGGCAGAGGTCTGCGTTACACAGACACACCCACTGTTCGTCTATTATGGGTCGGTATTAAGTTCCATTCATCCAGGGCGAGTCAATTGTTATTTATCGGGCAAGCTTGCTCCCAGAATTTCATCGGGAAAAATCTACGAACTAATGGAAAACCGCAAACAATTTTTGATCCATATCTTTAGGAGTTGGGCAGAAAATGTTTGTGGGATTTCAAGACGAAACCTTAGATCGAATCTGTAGATAGTAGACGAATCTGTAGATCGGTAAGCATGCAGACTAGCTAGACCAGAGTGGCGGTTTAATTCATTTTGTGTAAGTTTTTTGTAAAAACATTTGCACATCAGATATATAATCTGTTACTAAATTCAGTCGATGGCAGCCAACAACACTCGACTTTCTATGCCCTTTTGTATTGTCATCACGTAATTTAGGATTGAAGTAAATGTTGTAAGTCGAAAATAACATATGCTACATCGTGTGTATTGCCGCAAACTCTTATACAATGATGTCGACTGAACAAATAGTTGTGTGTTCCGCATTTCTACTGAGCTTCATTTACGCAGGAGGTTACGTACGGTGCGATTCAGTCGACCGATTCATCTACCTAATAAACAACTGTAGTGTAAAACAATTCAAATACGGAATCTCTGTTTAGGGCCTTAGAGGTCTGTAAACCTGACAACGTCTAGAAAACGCTCAATCAAACAAACATCCATCTACGCTACCTTCCTATATGCTAGACGAAAAGTTAGACACACGCAACATCGATGAAATGGCGTTAAACGATGATATCTTGAGGCAAACGGGGTCAATGCTCGCCAAATGGACTAGAATAAAAATAAGAAAGGCTATAGCACTCCTTCGACAGGTTACTTACCCAGTTTTCGCGCTATTAAAAATTCAACGAATCGTCACACAACTTTCACTAGCCGTGTGCCAGTGCATGCGTCTAGAGATTGTCATCATAGGTAAAGCTGCTATAGATACGCGTACGTCAATGACCATTATGATTTGTCCAATCAAGATTTCAGATATGGTAATAATAGGTACCTAATACCTTCTCATTCTTACTACGCGTTTTCGACAAGTCTGCAAATAGAGTTATGTTATGGATAAAGAAATCGGCCAGTAATTCAATTGCAATTGAAGGAATAAATGAAATATTAATGCGAATAATAATTGTTGCTTAGAAAGTTCTATACGAGTCGTCGAGATTGGACATTGCATGCTCGCACGCTGCGCGAGAAAGCACGACGGCGCGCGTTCCCAACTAACGTGTAGGTACTGTTGATATTTTGATGTGGTGTTAGGACCTTGACGTTGGTATACGAAGGACATGCATAATATTGACATTCTGATCAAGGTCTGTAAATGGGTATTCTAGAGAGCATACTTTATCGGGAATATTAATAATTGAAATGGAGCATTTATTTTGAGGCATAGATTCCGGAATTTATGACCACATAGTTCTTGACCTAGAAATATGTAACATGGAGTATTGCGTAAAATTAGGTCAGGGTCAATTAGCGTAAACGGGATTGGTACTGCATACACCGGATTAATAGACTGATAACAAAGTACCTATTACATGATTTCACCGTACTAATGAACTGATATAAATGAAACGTTTCTAAAAGAGCAGTGACTGTGATTGCCGTACATCCAAAACCACCTCATAAATTGAATTATTTTCAAACAGAGCTTTGCTTTGTTTGATGAAAGTAAAAGTCGCAAATATCTTTGCTTACGGTGAAAATCATCCGACAAACCCAACAAACCTGTGCCGCGCGCGAAGCGACCCACTGCTCACTCACGAAGATTTCACTTTTAACATTTCCAACGACTGACCCTACTTTACCACATATATCTTAACAAGTAATATATACGCTTATAGGACAATTTCTAATTGCATCTTGTGTCAGAAAATTCATATTACATATTTTGAATAGATCAGCTGACAAAGAGAGGTTAGATATTCTGTCATGCTGTTATGTAAAAAGGAATAACATTGTTGAATAGCATGACACAAAAAGCAATTGTACGAAATGAAAAACAAAATAATCAATCTAATAATAAGCAAACCTGCTAAATTAATTAACTAAATACATCAAAACTGAAATTTAAATTGTCTAACCTGACATGTCTTTCCAAATATTCGCAATGGAGATGGTCCGGGAGGTTTGAGTTTCACAAATACAGTTTGCTTTCGAACTTTATGTCCGAATTGACACAATAACTTATCTTGAACACGAGCACAGAGCCTACTCGAACTTAAACACGCCATAGTTACAACTGCAACGAAACGCTTGAGGATATGAACTGCATAACAGACACAGCTTACAGGCATTCGCCATTTCCCCCCCCACTTTTAGACAGCTGATTGTCAAAGTCGCCACGATTTTCAATGTTACCATTACCAAAATTTCAAAAAAATAACCAGGGTGCTAATGCAAGAACATTATCCTTCAATAATAAAAAATCATTGAGAAAATAGGTAATTCCTGAGAAATATGAAATTTTGATGTCTGGACAAATAATTAATCATCTTAAGCTCTTTGGAGTTTTTCGAGGATGTATTGTACTACTAACATGGACTTTTCCTTTATGGTGCAACAATATATTGCTGTTATTTTAAATACCAATTTAAATTTCAAAGTGCCAAAAGGTAATTACCGTGGGTGTCCCAAAACCCGAAAAGGAACTATCTTATTAGAATTAAATAAAATAATAATTCGTACCTTTTGTGCAATTTAACACAATACCATCAAACTGCAATACTTAATCTACTTACCCAAATATATCAAACTATTTTAACGAAATATAAAAATAAATAATACACACAATAACTTATAAGATAATATGTCCCAAGAAAAAACCAACATTACCATGTCAGGAGCTGTCGTGACATGCACGACTCAATAGACAGACTTTGTTTATATTGGTTTGTGCCCCCGCGCCCCAGCTGTCATATTATACGTCAGTGAAAACGTACGTTACTACGACGTATAATGTTCACGCCAAAAATTGAATAAATTATTGTTTTACAATGTGTTTTTCCGTTTGTTACGGAGGACGCGTCATTAACGTAGATCTCCGTACTCGGTATATATTAATGTACAGAAGCCAGCAGGTCAACCTACCCGAAAATGTCAGATTTTCCCAATCAACTTTGAACCTAATGCTTTAGCAATAAAGTCGAAAATCTATTAAAGAAATCTGACAGATTGTAGTAGCTTGATGTGCTGGCGTCTGTACTTAATTATAACGTATTTGATTTATAATAAGGTACCAACGGTTCAAACAGTCCTTGAACAAAAGAATGTTCGAGAAAGGTGTTTCGTTTCTTAATTAATCGTAATACCATTTTCGTAATTACAACGTTTTACCGTGGATTTTTAACCACCAATCAATCTTACATGTCAATTGTAAATTGTCATTACCATGTCTCCTATAATTTTGAGGGACATGGATTATGAGCACAAAAGGTCTCAAGAATAAACTTCTTTTATATGTTACAATATATCAATATAGTCGTAAAAAATTGTAAAACAACTCCTTTTTTTGGACACACTTGTCGAAATTGCATATTTCTCAGATTTATCCAACACTAAATAAAAAGGTACTTATTTTATTAAGTCATACATTATTATTTAGAATCAGCTTCAATTACAATAGCCGGAGGAAGGAGGAGGCTTGTCCTCAGTAGTGGGTGGAACAAAGCTGATGATGATGATGATAGCCAGAAATATTTGTGTAACAATCTAAAGCGTTGTTTAAGCGTGGGAATGGTTTTGGCATGGTTTCCAATTTTGATTGGATTTATAACAATGACTAAAACAGATATATAGCCTACCTATTACAATCTCAACCCAATATCAACTTTTGAGATTGGAACTTTTCTGATAAACCCATTACAACAGCTAACTTGAAATTAAAGTCAAAGGATCAGTTTAATCAGTAGATTAAGATCAGTGACTTTCTCTAGCTTTGAATGTCCAGAAAACAGCTCTGCGAAATTAGAGATATGATCGTAACACAACATGCCACTTTATACACGTGATAACACTGATGTTTTGCAACTTGTTTTGCTTTGCAACCATCCTTTGCAAAGTCGGTAAAATCTGAGGAAATTTTAAATCATAATGTGGTAACACTGTCAACTGTCACAAACAATCACAAATATCATTTTTGTCATAAAATAATAACAATTTTTGTACTGCTCAAAGAGAATAACTATACAGGGTGTCCGGTAATGAATGGATAACCTTGAAATGTCTTATAGTATAACTTATGGCCGTTCAGAAAAAAAATTGAAACAAAATATATCATAAGTAGTACCTAAGTTATGATTTTTTTAAAAGAAAGGTCTAATTTTTTTTACCTTGTTTTACTTTTATGAACACTACGATCAGAAATGAATGGATTCCATCGGTTTGTTGTTATTTTATTATTATACACGAACTATGCTAATAGATAAACAGTCAATAGTATGACTAGCTATTGCACTTTTTTATTAAAAAATTAGCAAATTAATTAATTTTAGAAAAACTTTGCAAAATTTATTTTTTAAACTATGTTTAAACATCTTGGGTATAAAAAAAATGTATGAATACATGAGTGGCCAATAATTTTAAAATAATGTCACTTTCAAGTAGATTTTATAATGGTACAATTCATAAATGTATCTACAATAAATAGTGAATTATTGCCATTAATGTAGAAAAGGAGAAAATTTTACCAAATGTCAAAAGTAATGTAGGAACTTTTTTTAAATTAAATTGCTTCTGACCACTGAAGATTAATCAAAAATACATTTAAGGAATTTGTAGTGAATAAAAATTGCGTATTGAAACCAAATTGTCAGAAATTTACAAATACTCATAATGATTAAAATAGTTACTTTAAAAGCGTGAAATGGGTCGTGTGACCTTCATATTTGCTACCTGCGCGCACGCCGTGCTGTCATTCTTTTGTGTTATGTTAGACAAAGAGGGTCTGAATCGGCTAGGTGCGAGAGAGAGGAAATAAATGTAAAACATCAGGTAAGCACTCATACTTTTAGTGCGTTTCTCGACTTGCTCGACTTCGCATGTGTTTATTTAGTTTCCGTTTGCAATTATCGTGATTTACTTTGAATCAGTGTTAAAACGACCACGTGGCTATTTTATTGGACTATTCGTTTTGCTTACTGATTTGGACTTGTTTTGTTTGGTGATATTTGCGACGATTTGGTTTGTTTTTGGACTAAACTGGACTTTTGTGTTTTTGTGTATCAAAATGCCACGTCAGTATACGGCACAAGAATATGCAAATATGCATTACATTTATGGAGAATGCAGAGGTAACGCAAATGCAGCTGCAGCGCTCTATAGGGAGAGATACCCTAATGCGCGCCACCCAGACTACCGCGTATTTATTCGTGTCCACGGTTGTTACTCCGAAGGAAGATTGCCTGGTAGTGGTGTCGGTGGTACAAGCAGTGGAAGAATCGCTCGTCTTGATGTAGAAGAAGCCGTGCTTGAGGAAGTCGAAAACGATCCTTCTACCTCTACACGAACAATAGCTCGACGCACAGGTATCGGAAAATCGACCGTGCACGATATTTTGAAAAAAAATAAATTCCACCCTTACCACGTTACACGCGTGCAAACTCTCCAACCAAGAGATTATGCAGCTAGATTGCGTTTTTGCCGACAAATGCTGGCAAAAATCGAAGAAGACCCGCAATTTTTTAATAAAATTCTGTGGAGCGACGAGTCAACATTCAAAAGAGATGGATACATGAATCTTCATAATTTACACGGTTGGGAATTAGAAAATCCCCATCTTATGCGTGAAGATAGATCCCAATACCAATTTAAAATCAATTATTGGACTGGAATATTAAGTGGAATAATAATCGGGCCATTTGAATTACCGGGGAATTTAACAGGGCAAAGTTATTTGGAGTTTCTTCAAAATGATCTCCCCAATTTATTAGAAGAAGTGCCCGAGGAGCTGAGGGAGTCATATTGGTTGCAAAATGACGGCTGTCCTGCGCATTATGCTGTATCTGTTCGTGCATTTTTAAATAACACGTACCCAGATAGATGGATCGGGCGGCTAGGGCCAATTTTGTGGCCTCCACGTTCACCGGACCTAAATCCATTGGATTTTTTTTATTGGGGCTGCATTAAAGAGGAAGTATACTGTAAGCCTATAAGGTCTTTAGAAGAATTAAGAAGACGAGTCAGAGCAGCCGCATCAAAAATTAGTGAACGACGGTACACAAGACTGCTCCGTAGATCATTTATCCGTAGATGTAGGGCCTGCATAAGAGTGGGAGGCCGGCAGTTTGAACATTTATTATAAACGAATGATAATAAAGTGTTGTTTATGTTAAATGTTGTTTTTTATTAATCCCCAAAGTTCAGGTACAATTAAATTTAAAAAATGTTCCCATATTACAAATTTTGATATTTAGTAAAATTTTCTCCTTTTCTACATTAATCGCAATAATTCACTATTTATTGTAGATACATTTATGAATTGTACCATTATAAAATCTACTTGAAAGTGACATTATTTTAAAATTATTGGCCACTCATGTATTCATACATTTTTTTTATACCCAAGATGTTTAAACATAGTTTAAAAAATAAATTTTGCAAAGTTTTTCTAAAATTAATTAATCTGCTAATTTTTTAATAAAAAAGTGCAATAGCTAGTCATACTATTGACTGTTTATCTATTAGCATAGTTCGTGTATAATAATAAAATAACAACAAACCGATGGAATCCATTCATTTCTGATCGTAGTGTTCATAAAAGTAAAACAAGGTAAAAAAAATTAGACCTTTCTTTTAAAAAAATCATAACTTAGGTACTACTTATGATATATTTTGTTTCAATTTTTTTTCTGAACGGCCATAAGTTATACTATAAGACATTTCAAGGTTATCCATTCATTACCGGACACCCTGTATAAAGGTACTGCTTCAAAAATCATGGTGTTTTCATGAAGTCGAAAGAAATTGAGGATATATTTTCACAAATCCTTAGGTTGAGCACCTAAGGATTTGTGAAAATATATCCTCAATTTCTTTCAAAAGTTAGCATTCGCTATGTAGAAATAAATAAATAATTCTAGCAGGAAAACTTGTCTATATCTAATGTCGCCAGATGTAAATTTAAAGGTGCGTAATTGCAGGCAGCCTGCTTATTCTGTGATGCCCTGTCAGTGTCACTGTCAAGTCAGTGCCAACTAACCTAAAAAAAAGTAACCAATTGCTACTTTACTAGTTTTTAATTCTACTCACAATTCTACTATAGTTGGCCAAAAACGACAATATGATACCTCGCCTAACACGTGTAGTACAACTTATTAAGAATGTGGAAAGGAATTTATTTCATATATTTGGATATCCACCCAAAGGTAAATAAAAAAACGAAGTCACAGTCGCAAGGCTTAACCTTAACAAGCGAAATACCCGATAAAACCGCTCGTAGCCTCAAGTAATTTGTTGTATTCGTATTAATAAACCTGGAGAAATACCTGGGTTTAATGTTCAAATAAATTTGGGTCGCAGCTAAGTACAATACGTGTTTACAGCAGTAGGTACCCATTATTATTTTGTTATATTCATACACTTTACTTAACATATTACTTTTGTTCTAGAGCTAGCATTGGCTTATGTCCATGAGAAGAAACCTGCCACTCCCCCCAGAAAGTTCTCAATCAAAGACATAGTTGGAGATGGGTTTTTATTGGCTGTACCCAAATTCCGTAGAACTATTGAAAAGAAGTTAAAGCGAAAATTTGGAACCCCTGAATATGTCTATAAAATGCTTGTGCCCAAAAATTACATCAAAGTGTGCCAAAGCTGTGGACATCATCATGAGAAAGGAAGATTGTGTGGTATGCCTTTCGACACCAGCAACTTACACAATGCTAACTTTAACTTTGGGCAATTTCCGTTTATAATGCAAAGTATGGACTTTAGTACAAAAACAATTGTATAGAAATTCCAAAAAATAACGAAGTTACAAATGTAGCAATGCTAAGTGAATGTAATTTTTGCAATTGCATTATATACATTATGCTATCTCTTAGTTAGCCTAGAACATTCACGAACAGACTATCCATTCAGAATGTTTGTAACAAAAAGGCACAACTTAACTGAGAGTACTTTTACATAGTGGTTCAAGATATTGGTATTGCGTTTTGTTGTTGTTAATTTTTTTGTTATGGTTTTGTTTTTAATTATAGTTTGGCAATTAATACGAATTTAATGTATTATTTTAGCATTCTCGCCTTGTCTTTCCATAAGATAGTATCCTAACTATGAGTTGGCGACACATTATTAAAATTATTAATTTAGCAGCTTTTCAGCTAACTGGGGTTAAATTCAAAACAAACAATTAATAAAGAAATTAAATAATGATATTTGTTGTATTATCAAGAGAAAAGACAAGTCTAACTTTCAATAAGTTATCTTTATTAATAAAAAAGTTATATAATTTTCTTTGAAACGCCTCTGGTGTAAAATGGAACTTTTCAAGTTACCATAGTGTTTATTGCTGGTGTCACTTCGTTTTATTAAAATTCAAAGTCATTCAAACCTACAAAATGTGTTCATTATCTTTTTTTTTTTGCGAGTAATATAGTATAATATGGAGAATTATGTATTTTCAGAACATTGCTACACTAAAGTAAAGAAAGAAACAGAAGAAATTCAAGCCATAATAAAGGCAAAGCTTGGTATCAATCCAGTCGAACATGATGTTGTTGTATTGTATCAAGGAGAAACCCTTCCAGATGAGGTAATAAAGTCTGCTTTATATCAAAACTTGTTGTGAGATTTCAACACTATTGTGTTGTTGAGCAATCAGGGCCAAGTCGCTATGTAGCATAGCACCAATCATGACCCGTTTTTCACTGTATTGATTTACTTCAAAATGCATACAAAAACAACTTTGCTCTTACATGCATACAAAACCAATTAGTCAACAGAAGTGGTATATCTAAGTGTACGGCCTGAGTGCACGCTCGACTCGATCGTCCGGCGGGGCGGGGCGTGCGACGTTCGTGTTAAACACATGCAAACACTCGCGAGTGTCCCGAGTGACGGCCGAGCGGCGCTCGTTGAACTTGCACGCAACGCTGAACGCCCCGCTGGACGCTCTTTCACTCGGGCCGTACACTAAGGCCTCGTTTACGGAGACGCGGGGCGTCGCGTGTCGCGTTGGGCGGCACGGTTCGCATTAAATTCAAATATATGGCGTTGTATGAGAGCATTTACAGAGAAGCGATTTTACTCGCGTTTGCTTGAAATGCAGGCGAAGCCCGCGGATATCATCGCCGCGACGCATACGACGTTTATTACGGCGGCGCATGCAGCGTTTCGGCCAGCTATTCTGCAATTCTCCGTTCACGGTAAAACGTAGTGACCCACGCGGCATCACATGCCCCGCATCGTCATAAACAACATTGTACATTGCCATATGTTTGTCTTTGCGCATGTGAGGGCCGCTGTACGCGCCGCCTGTCTGTAAACTGAAAAAACGTCCGACGCCATGCCGTACGCGACGCCTAACTGTGGCCCAATGCCCCGCGTCTCCGTAAACGAGGCCTAAGGCGTCGTCCTAATAAAAGCGATTGTCGCGCGAATAGGCTATCGTCGCATTCCACCAAGGCTACCATGATAATATAATGTACTCTGTGGCTTTGTCTGACCACAATAACAAGCGTGCGGCCCGCTTTACAAACGTCTTCCCGTGTGTAGATAACACGGGCAGTGGCAGGTGTGGTCGAAGCTTTATATTAGTACGACGCCTAAGTGTTAATTTTTTTCTCTGCAGCCACCAATTCCAATTTAATTCCTTCATTGAAAATAAATAAAAATAAATGAATGTGGGCAAAATAGCATTGCCAATTTATGGGAAGTACCTACAATGTAATATTTGCGTTTCAGCCCAAAGAATTCTGGAAAGGCAAAAGAATTATTGAGATGAAAAAAGAAAGACCACAATGGTTCAGCAAAAATCTTCTTGAAAAGACAACACAGAAGCCATCCAAATCAACCGATGTCAAACCTACAGATTTAGCTTAACAATATAAAGAAAAGTAGTACCTATTGAATAAGTAATTGTATTTAGTATTATCAATTCATTAAATAAAATAGAAAGGACAAAAATAAATCATTTTATTTCTTTTTATATACATTATGAATAAGTATTTCTATGGTGATTTAAATTATATTTATTTTAGTCATTTATTTACATATTATTTGAACAGATGCTTAGCTTGCTCACTAAGGTTGAAACTACCTATCTAACTGCCACATAGACAAATAGAGCTTACTGTTTTATGTCATACAAGTGACAATCAACCAGGTGATAAAGCAATAACGAGGTTAAATAAACATAAACATATTATAATTTTATACATTATAAAGAATAATATTATTTAATTACCTAATTTGTGGGTTACTTAACACAAATATTTTTCATATGTACAGAATAATGAAAAGAGAAAATAATCATAACATTAAACAGTGGAACACAATTTAATATGAAAGTGTATGAGAAACCTTATAACTTTGAAAATTCAAACACTTTCACAAATCATTCATGAGTATTATTGGTCTTGGAAACTAGGACATATTTTATTTCTATAAAGTAGTGATCGAAATGAGTACTTCATATATTATAATTAAATATAAGATAAATAAGAGACTATGGATTTAGGTGGAATGTCGTATACTGAGACAACTTAATTTGAAGAATAATATTTAGTTAAAACTTTGTAAATAAAACACTAAATAGGTACTAATAAAAACAATTAAATAATATTATCAAAAGAATTAGGAACGTGATCAAAGTTATCAGTAATGGAATCAGGTTCAGATTCACCTTGAAAATGACTTTCAACATGAGACTGGAACTCATTAAACGCTACTTCTTTTTGGAATGTTTGTCCACACATTGGACAAATTTTATCACAAGATTCATCAATTGTATCCTTTTCACTTTCTTCTAAAATACTTTTTTTATAAGCTGATGTGTTTAATTCACTAAAGTTATTATTGTATGTACTGGAATCTGCTGGTGTGGCCCAATTGGCGAGACTATCACTTGTTTCTATCTCTTTATGTTCTGATGTTATGACTTTAGCATTATTTGCAATGCATGTAGGACACTTGTATCCCTCTGAAAATAATAAAGAAACATGCATTAACTAATAAGATGATAATAAAAAATAAAATAAAAACACCCAAGTACGCATCGCACCATGCACAAAAGGGTTCGTTCCTTAGTTGGGATGAATTTATCCCAAGAGCAAACTTAATATTGCAGTTAAAAACATGTTCCTCCACACATTCCAACTGCAATTGTAAGTTTGTACACACAATATTGCACAATTTACTATGTTATTATAAGACCATAGACTTCTTATAGGTTTTCCTGTAATCTTATAGAACTATTTTAATTTTTTTTAAGTTAGGCTCTGTAGTTTCAGAGAAAAGGGGGGAATGGTCAATTTTCATCAATTTTTACATGACTGCCCAAAAAAGGAGTGTTATGTTTCCAGGGTTCATGTATGTTTGTGAGTTTCATTATTCCACCATAACTTTTAAATGCCTAAACAGATTTGGATGCATGGGGTATTGTTAGAATCCATACACATCATACCGAGTGACACTGGCTATAACTTTTTTGAAAAAAATTCAATATTGCTGCAGTATGGCTCCATTTTCAAATTTAAAAAAAAATTCTTCCTTTATTACAATATGGGTACTTATCAAATTGAAGGCCTTGTTGAGCACATTTCAAAATTTAATTTATTGGCATATATTTTACATAGGTAGGGTATACATGCAAAACAAATATTTGAGGAGTCTAAAAACATAATGTGATTTGTCCTTGTGATGTAAAAACCAGTAAAGAGAAATAAAACATTTTCTTCTCTTTATTGTTACTAAAACAATACTTGTGGGTACTAGTACTACCTTTTTACTAGGCAGCAACCATTTTTTGCTTGAAATGAGTGATGCCAAGTGCATCAAGTTGACATTAGAGAATAAAATACAATAAAAAAAATTTGTGATTAATCACGTTTTGCTTTTTCGCTCCTCATTTCACCTTTGGCTACAAAAGATTTAATCAGTAAGAATTGTCACTAAAATGTATAAAACAAAAATAAATAATTTAAAAAATTAAATACACAACTACCATGCTAAATAAAGAAGTAAAAACAAGTTGTATTCCCTGACTAAACAGATAAATAAAATTGGCATTGCGGTCGGGGGACCTCTTAGATTAAAAAGTGTTTCACATAACAGTCTCCCGACAGGCCAGATGGCGTGGTTGGTTAAGATACCACCTGCCATGCCGCTGGTCGTGGGTTCGATTCCCATCCAGGACAAACATTTGTGTGCATGAACATGTCTGTTTGTCCTGAGTCTGGGTGTAATTATCTATATAAGTATGTATTTACAAAAAAAAAGTAGTGTATGTAGTTTATCAGTTATCTGGTTTCCATAGTACAAGCTCTGCTTAGTTTGGGATCAGATGACCGTGTGAGAACAATGTCTTAGGATATTATTATTATTAATTTTATTTATCTGTTTAGTCAGGGAATAGGTGCAACTTGTTTTTTACTTTTTAGTTCTTTATTTGGCCTGGCAGTCATGTTTAAATTAATTTTTATCTTTTAACTATTAAATCTTTGTTTTAAAATTATAAAAAAATATAGGTACTGTAAAAGGGTCTAATCTCACAGTAAGACCTTTCATTTTTTAAGTCACACAGTACAGTGTGCAATATTTCCTTATTTGTCTCCTAAAAGTGACCCCTTTATTCAAAATTAATTTATTTACATAACACATTTGTGTTTCAGTCACAGAAATTGATATGTGTACCAAATTTCAACTTAATTGGTCCATTAAATTCAGAGCACATTGGCTGTGACAGATGGACAGACACATGAGTGATCCTATAAGGGTTCCATTTGTTCATTCAGACATACAGAACCCTAAAAATTGCTTTAACAGTCTGAAGTCACACAAAATTTTCAGAATATAAATGGAGAACAATAAATTGGTCCGTTATTTTGTTTTACCTTGTAATATATTCTCAACTCTTGAGATAATCAATTTTAAGTCAGTTTCCTGTTGTGCTAGTTCCTTTTTCAAATTCTGGAGTTTCTCTGTTTGGCAGTGAATTTCTTTGAGAGAATCTGTAGCTGGGTCTTCCATGTAAGTAAAGCCAATGGAATCAACATTCAAAAGATCATCATCCATATTCTGCAGCTGTGCCATCTGCTCATATTGTTCAACTAATTGAGACTTTTCTTGGATATAGCTATTTATTAATTTTAGAGATATTTCCTCTAGACTTGACTCTGAATACTTTTCTTGATAATTTGCGCTATTTTTAGGAGTACTATGAATATATGTATTCGTGCGTAGTAAGGGCTGTTTGTTATAGTCTTTATTTGTTGACTTGTCAGGTCCTTTTATAGAGGATATTTTGTTCCACAAATTTTTGTTTTCACATTGGACCATAAATACATGATGCATGAGTTTAGTCTTTTGTTTATTAAGTTCTGCAATTTTCTGGTGCAATACTACTTTTTCATCTTCTTTTAGTGGGACGTATTGTGAGCACTCGGTAGCTTTAACCACATCAAGTTTTAATCGCATATTATCCGTTTCTAATGCGTTTATTCTTCTTTGCAGCAGAAGACATCGATCTCTCATAGCGTGAAGAGCCAATTCATGAACGCTGATATTATTACAATCACCTTTCAATGTTGTTTGGAAAGTAGAATCATTGTTAAAACTGACTATGGATGAGGACTCCATAATGTTGTCTACGTACTTCAAATCAGACCTCAGCCATTGAAAAAGTTCAAAACAAAAAGTGTGCTACCGTAATACTATCACTATCGGATACAATATCGGATTTATTTTATATCTCAATGGATTAGGAAAGATCACAAAAACATAGTACAAAAAATAAGATCATTGAAATAGGAAAAACAGACCAAGTACTCTATGCTCAGTACTGTGCGTGCACAGAGTACTTTTTTTTTTTTTTTTTTTTTTTCTTTTTGGCTTCGCACGGTTTGTGCATTTAGCCAGTGTCAAGTTTATAGTTATTTCAAAGTTAGGGAAACGAAAATATTAGTATGAATAATTTAACGGGATTTAGGATAGGACGGATATATGATCAGTATATTTATAAAGGTGAAGATAGTAAATAATGAGCAAATTACAATGAGGAAAATTTACAACTTAATATTATTTAGAGTGATGAATGATACTATACATTTATATACAGGAAAGCTATTTGTGCAAAGTAAAGAAAGTATTGAGGTAGGAAAAGGAATACGGAGGGACAAGAGGTTACTGAGAAAAGAAGAACGGTCATATAAGGGACAGGAGAAAAAAATGTGGTTAAGGTCGCCTACGTCTGTACCACACGAGCAGATGGGGTCGTCGATGATATGAAGTTTGGCAAGATGGGCTGGAGAACAAACATGACCCAGTCTCATACGTATTAAAACGGAGGTCTCCACCTTGCCAAACTTCGCCCTGCCAAACCACGGTTTTTCCGGAATGTCGGGCTGAATAATTGAAAAATAACGGCCCTTTAATTTACTTCCGATATCCCAAGCTACCTTCCAGGTGTCCCGAAGAAAAGTCTTAGGTAACATCACAAGGTCACTACTAAAATTAGTATAAGGAACTAAATCCCCACACTGCACCGCATCACCGGCAAGTGTGTCAGCAACTTCATTGCCATGGATTCCAGAATGGGCCGGAATCCATGCAAATTGCAAAGTATTACCTTCCGAAATGGTTCTGAACGCAAATTCTCTTATTAAATAAATGATTGGGAGCTGTGATTTGTGTTCAAAAGGGGATTTATTGATGGCTAGAAGAGCACTTTGAGAATCGGTAAAAATTATTGTTTTTTTGAGCTTAAGAACACGAGTATATTCTACGGCTTTTAAAATACCGAAACATTCCCCCGTAAAAACTGAAGTCTCCGGAGGCAGTTTTATTTTTTGGACAATGTTGTATTGAGAATGATAAGTACCTATCCCAACACAACCCGTCGGCGAACGCTTGGCAGCATCAGTAAATATGTAGTGATACTCCGAGTGTTCAGCCAGAAAATTATTAAAACTTTTATGACAATCGGGATCTGATTTACTTACACAGTTATATTTAATGATAGGGCTGAATTGTAGACTCTCATAACTACTGTTAAACAGGGGAAGTTTATTGGAATGGTGAATTGGAGAAGAAAGTGAAAGGAATTTTTTATAGCTTACAGCTAAACAAGGAGCACGTTTATGGGACCAGTAATCTGACGATTCAATCTGTAACACTAAAGAGTCTAGTTTAGGAATGAGAGGATGAGTTGAGAGCTGAAGAATCCGGAACAAATATTTGTCAGATAGGAATTGTCTTCTAAGATATAAAGGAGCTTCCCCACATTCAATTTGGAGTGCATTAATGGGACTAGACTTCATGGCACCCGAAATAATGCGTAATGCTTTAGACTGGATGCGATCCAATTTTTTAAAAGCCATAACACTACCAGGCTCTAGAACGAACAATCCATAATCTAGAGTGCTTCTGATAATTGCGTTGTAAACAAGTTTCAAAGAAAATGGATGTGCACCCCACCATACACCAGAGAGGCATCTAAGCATGTTTAGGTGATTTTCACATTTGTTAACGATATAATCACAATGAGGAACACCACTTAATTTACAGTCAAGTATTATACCAAGATATCTGACTTTATCTGTAACTGGAATAGGTATTTCCTTATAAAAGAGGTTTACCAAGGGAATATTTCTTTTCCGAGTGAATAAAACAGCCGCGCATTTAGACGTGGATAAATCCAAACCGTTTAGATGTAACCATGACTCCAGAGTAGATAAAGCAGAATTGATAGCACAGCTGGCTTGTTCAACAGATTGGCTTGAAGAATATAATATTAATACGTCGTCGGCGTATTGAAGAACCTTAACATTGTTAGTAATTAAGGACGAGTCTAAATCGAAAGTGTAAATATTGTATAAGAGGGGACTGAGCACAGAACCCTGCGGGAGGCCTCTCCAAGCAAGATGGGATACCTCATGATCTCCTATTATCATGTTAACAGATCGTTCAGTCAGAATATTAATAATGAAATTCGACAAATTCAATGGAACTTGTAAGGCTTTTAATTTATTTTGTAAAACTGATAATACAACATTATCATAAGCTGCATCAATATCAAGGAAAACTGCAACAGTGGAATGGTTATTAGAGAAGGATAATCGAATATCCGATGTTAAAATACTTAAACAGTCAGTTGTACTTTTACCTTTTCTAAAACCATATTGTGATTCTGCCAAAAGACCCTTACTTTCAACATACCATTCCAGGCGATTTTTAATTAAGTGTTCCGCTAATTTCATTAGAATTGAAGACAACACTATGGGACGGTATGAAGAAACATCAGATGGGGTTTTATTCGGTTTAAGAAATGGCAACACCATTTGACGTTTCCATTCCACAGGGATGTTTCCTGTAATCATGATAGAATTAACAAGCTCTAAATAATAACTGAGGACATCATCATTTAAATTAGCAAAAAAGGAATACGGGATGCCGTCAAAGCCTGGTGCAGAATCCTTAGTCTTATGAATAACACCCTTTAATTCAGTGAGAGTGAATGGAAGATCTAGCGTCGTATGTTGAGTGTCTTGGTTATTGGATACGACAGAAAGGTTAATAACCTCTGGAACCCAAGCTGGTGCTAATTTATCTAAAAATTCACTGGCTAAAGTGTCGGGGATAAAAGAAGGGTTATTATAAATGGACCTAAATCTACGAATATTGCGCCAGATAATCGTGGGGTGAGTATTTGGTGAAATTGATGAGCAAAAGTTACGCCAAGATTCAAATTTTTTCTTCTTAAAAAGTTTGTAAGTTTCTTTAATTAAGTTAGTAACGATTTCAAAATTAATATCAGACATATCAAGGTTATAATTGTATTCAGCCTCTTTACGTTTATTAATCAATTCTGTGCACTCCTGGTCCCACCACGGAGGCGAGGGAATTGTACTAATATTGTTATTTTTTACAGGAAAAACTTCATCTGCCGCTGCAATTAATATGAGTGCCAAAGCTTCAGCACAACTATTTTCATTGCCATTAGAAATGACAGGCAAGGAGCAAACCTTACTGTCAACAATATTCCTAAATTTGTCCCAGTCTTTATTATTATTTCTATTGGGTAGTTTATGTTTTAAGTTTGATCTTCTTAATGGTGCATTTGGTTTGGAAAGAGGATAAGAAATAACTATTGGAAAATGATCACTACCATAAGTAGAGGATAGAGTATGCCAAGTTAATGAAGAGGCTAAGTTTGGAGAACAGATAGAAAGGTCAATTGCACTTTGGTTCTGATTGGGATCTGAACGACGTGTTGCAGCTCCAGAGTTCAAGATGCATAAGTTATGTAAGTCTATTATATCTAGTAATTCATCGCCATAACAATTAGAAGTTGAACAACCCCATGATTGGTGATGGCAATTAAAGTCCCCCAATATTAAGAAAGGCTTTGGAAGAAAAGAAAAGAGATTATTTATCTCTTGAAGAATAGAAGAGGAAGGGTGAGGAATGTAAATAGAAACAAGACAAGTGTGATGCACTTTAATAGCTACAATTGAAATTTCCTCACTGTGAGGAGGTAATGTAATGATAGAAAAAGGGATAGAATTCTTGATAAGTATAGCTACTCCACCATACCCATCAGATCTATCCTCTCTAATGGTTAAATAACCATTAATTTTAAAAATATGATTAGATTTGAGCCATGTCTCTGCTAAGGCAAAGGCAAATGGCTCATATTTGTTTAAAAGATATATAACATCACTCTTTTTGTTTACTAGACTGCGGCAGTTCCACTGGATTATTTTGGATGTGTTGTCCATTATGAATGGATTGAGATACATTGAAAGAAGGGGCAACGTTGGACGGTGAAATGTTGAACTGAGAAAGAAGATTGTGTAGTGCAGAAAGAAAATCGTTTATAGAAAAATTTGTGTCTTTTTTTTCATTATTATGATTATTAGAAAAGGCACAACCATTAGCTGGTTGGGGAATGTTGAAATCGTTAATAATGGCATTGTGAGCTTCTTTATTATATCCTTGTACAGATTTGGGAGGGGAGAGTGGTTTGAGGAAGACAGTCTTTTTATAACTACTTGAAGTAGGCATTCTATTAGGTGAAGAGATTGATGGAGTATGTGCAAAGTTTTTGGAAGGAGAAGATTGAAGTGTATCGGCATACGATTTAGTTACTGCAGGATGTACTTTTGCTGCTTCAGCATAAGATACTGAACTTTGTGCCATATATGTTTTAATTAATTTTTGCCTAGAAAATTCTGGGCAAGACTTATTAGTAGCATAGTGAAAACCAGAGCAAAGGCAACAAGATGCACTTTCTTGTTCTCTTTCACAACTGTCCCCAGTGTGGCCTTGGCCACATTTATAACAACGAGGTTTGGACCTGCACTGAATTTTAGTGTGACCAAAACGACAGCAATTAAAACACTGTACAGTAGGGAAAATATATAGATCTACAGGTAAAGCATTATAGCACATAAAAATTCTTTTTGGTAGAACCTGCCCATCAAATGTAACAACTATGGATTGGGATGGTTTCCAAATGGTTGTACCATCAACAGTGGTTTTAAAATTAAGGCGTCTGACTTTTAAAATTGGACCACAACCAATTGGTACTGTTATATTATCAATAACTTCCTCCGGAGACCATTCCGCAGGAACACCACGTACTAAACCCATTCTAGTGACGTTAAAAGTTGGTATAAAAGCTTTGTAATTATGTGTCTGAAGACTATTATGGGTAATAAAGGAATTTGCGTCCAGGAAATTGGAAAAAGATAGTGATATTTTATTGCGCCCGATTTTTTTGACGCTACCGTTGATTATATTCTGGAAGGCGTTATGTTTCAAAAATTTGCCAAATGTAATCGGGTGCAACGACGTTCCATCATCTGGTGAAATTAATTGTTTTTGAACATGAATAACAAAAGGCGTACTGTCGGTTTTGTCGTAGGTTTTTCGACCTATCTGAGTGGGAACATCTAAGGAAGGAGCAGGAATATCAGTAACTTTGTTGGATACTATTATTTCGGAACAGTTAGGCTCTGATGCAGGACGTTCTAAAGTAGATGATTCTACACAACCACAACCCGACGACTCGGAACCGTGGTTTTTGCGGGTACGGCGGCGTTTATTGCAGTGCTTGCAAATATGTACACGGCTTCTTTTAAGGTGACGAGCCGAAGACGACCCATCGGTATCCATACCCGATTCATTCGATATTATGGTTACAAAATTGCCTGCCGGGGGGACGAAGCCCCCCGGATCAGGCGGGTCCTTCATTTTGTTCTCCTTCTCCAAAAGTTAGAAAAGACTTACCACTATCGAAGAAAATATATTACACTAAATTTAAACTATAATTAAAAGAAAATAGGACACTAAAACTACGACTACTGATCTTATATTATAGGTTTTTTTAAATTATAAATTTTAACACAAAAAGGACGCGTCCGCCAAGTTTGGAGTTTCCCGCGCTTTTTCAGAGTACTTTTTATATATGTGCTGTGCTAACGACAATGACGCTAGTGACTTATGTGACACTGACATTTGGTACTATGGTACAGCCGTAGACAGATAGCATTCTCTGTCTACGCCGTAGACAGACTACGTAGACAGGTAGACAGAGACAGACTAGAACCACAGTATAAAAATCATACAGTAGGACGACGCCTTTGATCTTGTGTAAAATGCCGACATCGTCTAGACAGTAACGCATCGGCCAGGGTTGTCACAAATAAACAATATTTACAAAATTATTTATTTATGACGTCCGCCATCTTGGATTTCAAAAAAGAGGGTTTTTTCGTAACAAGCATCCCAATTATACTCAAAATTGACACCCATATCAAATTATAAAAAAATACGTTGTCCGCCATCTTGGATTTCAAAACGGATGGCTTTTTCATAACCGCTCGAGCGCTTGCGCGAAAAAAAAAAAAAAAAAGGGTACCTTACTTTGCCAGTTACTTCGGACCGCTTACTGCGCGTTCTGCCCGCTGTTACTAAAACTTAATTTATGACTTGCTCGAGTGGAGTACTTCAAATGTTTTTACTGTTATGAGTAGTGCATGAGATAAGAAATAATGTGTGATCGCCTTATTTTAAAAATAAGATTACAATAATATTTTACAAGTGTTTAAATTAAGAGTACCACCCATTTTAGCGACATTTTGTAAAACATAGGGGTTTAAAAAAAAAAAATAAGATCAATAAGTATCTAGTTATTTATTTTATTCTTAAACTAGGTATATTACTAAACATATTTAACAGTATTTGAAAACAATTCACATATGAGAATGTAGTAAAAATATTATGTAAAACCAGGTGCAGAATTCGCGGATGCGTAAAAGATCGTAACTTTTTTTAGGTATAATTTAGGCCACTTTACATTAAAACTAAAGTACAGACGCCAGCACATCAAGCTACTACAATCTGTCAGATTTCTTTAATAGATTTTCGACTTTATTGCTAAAGTGTTAGGTTCAAGGTTTATTGGGAAAATCTGACAGTTTCGGGTAGGTTGACCTGCTGGCGTCTGTACATAGAACAAAAATATTACCACCTATATAAAGGTCATTTTCTTCACTCTTAGATGAATATAATAGTTTAAATGGGTTATTCTTAAATGTTTGTCAAATTTATAAATTAAAATAAGCGGCACATATTTTTGCCAATTTGCATTGCCTACCTAAATCTTTAAATTTGTAAATATAGACTGCCAAGCAATCATATTTACTCGTACAATAAATAGGCCAAATCCTGACCTTTCGAAAGCGTCATAAATCTCAAAAATAAAGTATTATTAACATTATTTAATATTTTAACAAAAACGGCTACATACGTAACCTGACTGGGACTTGAGATCAAGCACTTGTCGCCCGAACCGCAAAGATGGCGGCCATTCTTAGCTAGGGTTGTCAACTACTACGACTTACCTACTAGAACAACATTGTGTAAATATTATATATCAATTTTTTTTTCTTAAAGTCAAATTTTATTTATGTTATTTATTTTTGCATACATTTTAAATAGTTTTTAAGCGACTTCGAAAAATGAAGGTTATGAATTTGTAGAAAAAATAAAATTGTCATAATGATTAGTAAAATTTTAAGGTGTTGCGTTTAATCTGTTACACGTTGTATGTATGAGTCGTGTTTATTTGTAATATGTGTGTAGGGTGTGTGGTAGATTAATGTGCGTGTGATTATGTCTGACGTGGCTCGAGAACTGTGTGATAACAAAAAACACCGACCGCCAACCCTAAGCCAAAACACGTATATTGCTTCGCGCAACCAAAGCGGCAATATCAAATTGAGTAGGTAAAAACTTACCGGGCGGTTTAATTTTCGCAATCTGTCACAATCTAAAGAACAATTTACACAACTTAATACCTTAAATTGAATAAATATAGTCAAATATCATTAATAATATTGTATGTTTAAGAAAAACATCGTATTTACGATAATATAGCAGTTCAAAATTAAGTTTAGGACTACGACACTGCGAGTATGTTTTTAAATGACGATTTTTTAAATGTTGTCTTACAATGTACCTTAAAATATTACTTTAATATAAAAACACACACGTTAAAGATTAATTTAGTATATAAACATCAGCAGAAATCAGTAAAATAATAAACTTACTTTACACAAAGTCCTTCTAAATATGGATACTAGGTCGCCATCTATAGCGCTGTACATGGACATGTCAAAAGCATTTGACCGAGTCAACCATAAAATACTCTTGAATAAACTATATGCATTTGGTGTAAGAGGTAACGTATACAAATTAATCGAATCATATCTCAGTTGCAGAAAACAGATGGTAGAATTAAAAAGAGTCTCCTTAGCTACCAGAACTGAAGAAACGGTTGTTTCTGAGGTTAGAAATATCCTTTCCGGTGTCCCTCAGGGCAGCATTCTAGGCCCACCATTTTTTCTAATTTATATAAATGACATGTCGACAGTTACAATGCACCATATGACCTTATTTGCTGACGATAGTACTATATTGTTTACCGATAATGATAGGAGTAAGATAAAACTTGATTTAAATAGCACCCTAACAACAATTATAAAATGGCTTGATGAAAATGACCTAAAAATAAACCTAGAAAAAACAAAAATCATGAATTTTAAACAGCGAACGCAACCTAATACCAATTTAAATATATGTTACTCTAAAACCAACATAGAAGAAATCGATGTAACCAAATTTCTAGGTCTCTATATTGATAGCAAAGTAAATTGGAAGCCACATATAGAGCAAGTTTGCAAAAGACTTAGTCAGAGCTCTTATGCTCTTTACAGATTAAGAAATACTGTCAGTCAGTCTGCACTACTAACTGCCTATCATGGATATGTTGCTTCAATCATACGATACGGTATCATATTTTGGGGCAACTCTGTAGAAAAAGAGCATGCTTTTAGAGCTCAAAAACGCTGTGTGAGATCGATGTGCAATTTACACCAAGTGGATTCATGCAGACCACATTTTACAAATTTAAAAATATTAACTCTCCCTAGTGTATACATATATGAAACTGTAATGTTCATAAAATCAAATCCAAACTTATTTGAATTTTGCACTAGGGCCAGACAGAAAGACAAGCTGCGCACCGTAGCCAGTAAAACAAAGCTTTTGCACCAGAGCATCTTTTGTATGGGTCCACGTATCTTTAATAAACTGCCACCTTTTCTTAGAAATATGAGCGATATAAATGCCTTTAAAAAAAAACTACACGAATTATTGATAAGTAAATGCTATTACTCTATAAGAGAATTTCTAAATGACAATACATTGAATATATTTTTGTAACATGACTAATTTGTAATTTGACATAAATATTATTCAGGACTAATTTGTAATGTCACATAAATATTATTCATGACTAATTTGTAATTTGACATAAATATTATGCCAATTTAATCTTAATGTATTGCATGACAATTTTTTGTACCTATTGTATTTTAACTATGAACCAAACTTATAATGTGAATTTTGTATGCCTCAATGGCGGGACATAGCAGACTTACCTGTATAACTAACACACCATCTTATGAACCTATGATCCACAGTAAATTATTTTGAATTTGAATTTGACATATTTTATCACCTCCTTGAAAACACTATAGCTTCACTTCACTCACATAAACACAACTGACGATATTTCGTTATTTTTCTACCGTGAAGTTGGTAATATAGACACACGTCTATGAGAAATATGTCTGTCTTTGGTTTAAATACATACTACTACGACTCTATGCGTTTGGTATAGAGACTAAATTAAATTAATAAAACTTCGTCGCCTTGCAACCACGGTTGCACGAAGCAAAACTGAAAACTTTTTCTTTGCAACTGTGGTTGCGAGAAGCGATCGAGCAGGTAACAAGCACCCCAATTATACTCAAAATTGACACCCATATCAAATTATAAAAAAAATACGTTGTCCGCCATCTTGGATTTCAAAACGGATGGCTTTTTCGTAACAAGCACCCCAATTATACTCAAAATTGACACCCACATCCAATTCTAACAAAATGACGTCCGCCATCTTGGATTTCAAAAAGGATGGCTTTTCTTTTTCGTAACAAACACCCCAATTATACTCAAGATTGACACCCATATCAAATTATAACAAAATGACTTCCGCCATCTTGGATTTCAAAAAGGATGACTTTTTCGTAACAAGCAAGCACCCCAATTAGTACTCAAAATTGACACCCATATCTTATTATAACAAAATGAGGTCCGCCATCTTGGATTTCAAAAAGGATGGCTTTTTCCTAATAAGCACCCCAATTATACTCAAAATTGACACCCATATCAAATAATAAAAAAAATTACGTCCGCCATCTTGGATTTCTAAAAGGATGGCTTTTTCGTAACAAGCACCCCAATTAGACTCAAAGTTGACACCCATATCATACTATAAAAAATTAGGTCTACCATCTCGAAATTCACCCTTAGTAAATAATAAAAAAGTCCACCATCTTGACACGGAACATACAAACAAACACTTTCACATTTATAATATTAGTAGGATTTCCAAACAGATGGAAGCCGTGTGCGATAACCTATTAACATTTTTTTTTACCGTGCGCCGGTCGACCATTTTATTAGCGTTATCAACGTGGCACGGCATTACAAATAAAATTATTTATGTACTCTACAATAACAAAACAGATTTATTTACCTTACTTCTGTGCGTGGAAGCTGATGAAACCGCAGATCTTTATTTATGTAAGATGAAGACTTGCAATCACTCACAGCACACTTTGCATGCACCATTTTAAATAAAAAATAAACACTTGTCGGCCCTGAATGACGTATCCCGAACTACTAACATAGTTTTGTTTGCAGTTCGGGATCGGCTTACCCGCGTCTCGCCCCTCACACCCCGCACGATTGCCCTATCTAGACGTCTTCGTCGGACGACTGTATGATTTTTAGACTGTGCTAGAACTGAGAATCTGATAAAGATAAAGATAGTTTATTTGTCAAACATGCGTTTACATAAACCGTAGACAGAGAATACTATAGACACCTAGAAAGCGTGTCGCAGAAAGAGACCAAAAAAATTACGTCACTGTATTTAGGGTTACCGTGTGAAGAAAAAAATACCCCACAATTTGTGTGATTCGAAATATTTGTATTTAGAATGTGGTGTCGCTTCCGAGAATGGATAGAATTTGAAATTAGTAAGAGAAAGCTTGAAAGGATGGTGATGATGTGACTCTAAATACCTACCATTTCTTATGTAATAATAGGTTCTGGCTCTTTGCAAAAAAAAAAAACGGGCACCTTACAGTCATTGGCTTTTATATGGATAATATTAATATTTTTAGTATGTCATTAGTATAAATGACTAGAAATTTCTTATTATCAATGAGAATATAGTTTTTAACACTTAAATCCAGGAATCGGTGTTTTAGTCAATGTAAACAGAGAGCCGTGTTAAAATGGACATTTTTATGGGTATAGTTAAATTAAGATTAATCACTATTATATAATTTTTACGGTATTTTAATAAAAAAAGACACAATACAAAAAAAAAAAATAATGAGTATGACCTGCCCTTGCAGCGGTTACAGCATGTAATCATCTTGGCATGCTTTCCACCAGGCTTTTGATGGTGTCCTGTGGAATGTGTTCCCACTCAGCCGAGATCACATGAGCTCCCTGATGTTTTGTGGAAGCGGTTGGTCAGTACGTACTCGCTTTTTTAGGAGGTTCCAGACGTCTAATAATGGGGTTAAGGTCGGGGCTCCGCGCTAGCCAATCCAAACGACAAATACCGACCTCTTGCCTATAAGCATCTACGTCGCCAGAACGGTGGGCCCGAGCATTATCGTCAACGTAAATGGCATCTTTACCAATTACAGTCAGTGCGGGTTGTGCACAAAGGATTTCTGTTATGTACCTTAGCGCATTTAGTGAGCCATTTACAATTAATACTATCTTAAGAAGTTACGCCCGCCCAAAACATAACGGACCCTCCACCATAAGGGGTGATTTCTTCAAAACACACGTCGGCATAGCGTTCCCCTGGTCTTCGTAACACTCGCCGACGTCGGTCCTCACCATTCAGATAAATTCGAGCCTCATCGGAGAAGAGTACGCTACTCCAGTTACCTAGTGTCCAAGACAGACAATTTCTAGCGAACCGCAATCGAGCAACCGGTGCTCACGGAGTAACTTCGGGCCCGCGCTGGTCGTCAACTGCGTATATCAGCCGCTAAAAGCCTCTTCCTCACTGTCCATAGGCTAACTAAATGTTGTAAAACCTGGGTTTGCATCTACACTTTTGTACCATGTAGTAAGTGTGAATGGATGAGGCAGACAAGTATTAAATTGCTGTCGTACATACTTGTAAGCCGGAGGACTTATAAATTGCAAGCAAAGAGCGAATTTGCGTAATGATGGTGAATATTTTCTACCACTGGAAGCGGGGTTCAACATTTTTTCAGAAAGTCTCTATTGGCAGGGTCAATAGATTCCAATAAATCCCCATCTTCTCCACTAATCAAACACTTTGTTTTAAGTTCCGCAATCACATTTTCTAGCTTAGCGACCTTTTTCCTCCTCACTTTGCCAGCAACTTTTGGCATGATAAGTGTTGTGTATATAGGTCTCGTCTAAATATACTACAGGTTTTTTCTCCATATTGCGATTTCTTCGGATTCTCTCCATCTTGAACGCCATGCAGTAATATCATAACGTTCCATTAGTAATTTACGTTTCGATTGGCATCGCTTATACTTGAAACCGATGCTATGCAGTATACGGTGCAATGTTGTGATGCTTCCTTGATAATTTATGTCTTCTCTCAAAGCTGCACGTAATTTAATCAATGTAGGTAATTCCTTCTTCACAACATAAAAACTGTGAATTTTTTGCCGTATAGCGCACAAATCAAATCCATCCAAGTCGAACTTTTTAGGATGCGGGCGACTCTTCCCTGGGGTGACGATAACTTTAGAAGTACTCGCCGCTGTTGCGCCTTCTTTTGTAACTCTCGTTACAGTTTTCTCTGAAACACCTGCAATAAAATGAACAATAAAAAAAAAAAAATTCTAACAAAGATTATTTTCGTATTTAATTACATTATTGTTGAATATAACTTTACAAATTTTTGTTGTGTTGTGTTAATTCCTTTTCAAATTTTCCTTAATAAAAATCGTGCATTAAAAAAACAAAAAACTTAATTCCAATCTGTAACTCAATCGGGACAAAATCTGTATATGGCAGCCCCAAAATTTACCTGTCATGGCGGCGACTCTTTTGCGAACATTGCTTATTGGTATTAAAACACCGCGATTCTTGTGTTCCGCTTCACAGAACTCCTTCACCTTCAATATCATTTCTCGACCTGCACTTTTTACAACTTTTGGCATCGTAAATAAACCTTATAACGCACTAATCCAATAATAAACTCACAAAATATGTACCACAACAAACGCACCTTGATAACATCGACAACATGGCCGATCTCCCCATCTGTCAAATTTAGTTCCACAATTGTCCGCGGGACTTCTTTCGTGAAATGGACTTTAGGCTGTAAGTAATGCCTTCACACCTATTATAGACGACAATATGTGCAGGGCATAGGCAGATTTACAGGCCAGATGGCGTGGTTGGTTAAGATACCACCTGCCATGCCGCTGGTCGTGGGTTCGATTCCCATCCAGGACAAACATTTGTGTGCATGAACATGTCTGTTTATCCTGAGTCTGGGTGTAATTATCTATATAAACTGTATGTATTTACAAAAAAAAAAAGTAGTGTATGTAGTTTATCAGTTATCTGGTTTCCATAGTACAAGCTCTGCTTAGTTTGGGATCAGATGACCGTGTGTGAACAATGTCTTAGGATATTATTATTATTATTATTTACTGATTTTCTTGCACAAGATTTCGATATGGGTTTTCCAATTCAGTTTTTTGTCAATGTGGAGCCTTAAAAATTTTGTTGTTTCTACCTCTTCTATAGGCTGTCCATCGTAGTGTATATTTCTCTTACTATTGATCCGTTGACTAAAATGTATTAATTTAGTTTTAGTCACGTTAATTTTTAAGTTATTGTCATCTAGCGACTTTACCATTAGATTCATAGTGTAGCAACATACCTACATACAGCGCGTCTCACATCCGACTACCGCCGCACGTTGGTGCGCGCGCACTGGCGCGCCGCCGCGGAGCGTGTCCGGCGCGACCAGCGAGACTGTTTCTAGAACATTCAGCGGTGCGCGGCGTCTTTCGAGAAGGTGTGGCGACACGGTAGGTAGGTATGTTGCTACAATAGAATCGTTTATCTCACTTTCATAAGTATCAACACTTTTACAAGTTATCGTTATGGTGCTATCATCGGCAAATAGTGTCAGTGGGTGAGGGATGCCTTTCGGTAGATCATTCATGTATAATAAAGGAGGCCCTAGAACACTCCCCTGTGGCACACCAAACGAAACTATACGTTCTGAGGATTTAAATACAATTTCATGTTTACTTTTCATATTAATTTGGTTTATATTTGTTATTTACGTTCTGTTATGTATGTAAGATTTCATTAGATTGTGAACATTTCCTCTAATTCATATGCTTCTACGAGTAGTTTATTTAAGAGTGTACCATAATGCACATAGTCAAAGGCTTGCGTCATGTCACAAAATACACCACAGACCGGTTTCCTCTTATCCACGTTAAATGTAACATTATATAAAAAATCGTAAATGGCCATATTAATAGTTCTACATATTCTAAATCCTTTCTGTTCCTCACATATAATATTATGTCTCTCTATAAATGAATTTAGTTCCTTGTAAATGTATTTTTCAAATATTTTAGAAACGATTAGAATTAGTGATATAGGCCGATAGTTCTCCATTAACTCCCTATCATCTTTCTTAAATAGTGGCTTGACGATAGAAACTTTTAGAGCATCAGGGTAAACGCCTGCGCTAATGCTAAGATTGATGACATGACTCAAGTGACCGCAGATTTCATCCGCAACGTGTTTTAGTATATAAGTAGCGATACCGTCATATCCCACACTGCTTGTTTTTTTGAAGGACATTATTATCTTTTTAATATCGTCTGGTATACTAGGGGCCATAAACATAGTTTTGTTATTGAAATCTAATGTATATACACGCCCCAGGTTTGCAGTCGACATCCAGTTTTGGCTGTATTTTATTCATAAAAAAATCATTAAATGCTTCTGCAATGGTCTTGTGATGAGATATGACGCAGCCACCCATTTTAATTTTATTTATGTTAGATTTAGGTTCGTTATACTTTGCACGATTGATAATTTGCCACGCAGTTTTCGATTTGTTTTTAGATGTTCTTATAATGTAATTGTTTTGTGCCTTTTGTGTTAAGTGGATAATTTTTTGTACATTTTAGAATAATTATATAATATGGTTTTATTAATATTGCTACGATTAAGCCTAAACTGCCATAGGAGTTTCCTTTTCTTTTTAGTGCATAGTTTGATCCCTTTTGACAACCACTTAGTTCTTCTTATTGTATTTATTTTAACCACTTTTAATGGAAAACACAGATCGTATCTTGAAAATCTCAATGAAATGTTTATAAGCTACATTTGGATCATCCGTGTCATATAGTTCTGAAGAGGTAAGATTCATTAGATGGTTTTTAAATTTTACTATGTTTTCCGTACTATAGTCCCTTCTAGTTGCGTACCAATACTTAATACAACATATTTTTTGTACTGGACACTGAAGCAGCTGTGCTGTATGATCCGATAATGCCCAATCTAGTACTTCAGTCTTACATGCGGTAAAGTTGCGCAAAGTTGTCAATGCACGATAAACTGGCCATGCGAGTTGGTTGTTTCAAAGCAAGTTTCAGATTGTAACTCATTAAAAGTCATTAGTTGCACTATTTTGCTTGAGTACATCAATGTTAAAATCTCCTCAGATAACAATTTTCTTACAGCATGGACGTAAAATTTCCTGCAAGAGCAATTCAAGTTTGTCGAAGGAATAATTTAAATTATTTGAGTTCGGAATTCTATATGTATATATAGAATTCCGAACTCAAATAATTTAAATTATTCCACAATTATTATCTTATAACTAGTCAGTTCCACGCCACAGCACTCAAATATGCCTGGAGTTGATAACTTTGCTACTTTTGGCAATTCTTTCCATTGTAGCCCATTTTTAACAAGGATACATGCACCACCCCTTTTTGTTCTATTCTACAATAATGTACAGCAAAATTATAGTTAGGTAAAGATAGTAAATTTTGATAGCCTTCCATGATAAAGTGCTCCGTAATACACAAGATATCAACATTTTTTATTAGATCTGTGATGCCACAACACAAAATCTTTTTATAGCTTATGCAATTGCAATTGTTTGTTGCCAGCTTATACAACACTGGACTCAGAAGTCGGACGCCTAAGTGTGCATCTCTGTGTGCATCCATATTGCCAGCGTAGTGCGGTTGCGACAACGGGCGCGAAGTATTAAACATATGAAACCAACGTTTGCGTCCATAGTGTAATGATTAAAGGCCTATTCAAACCTAAGCGGTATTCGCTGCCGCTAGTATTATGTTTCGCTTTAGTATTATGTTTCGCGGCAAAAGCGGTACAGATGAATGAACAGTAATATTACCGCATACCCACTCGGTTTTCTCTACCGCAGACGGTAGCGAATACCGCTTAGGTTTGAATAGGCCTTAAGGAGAAAGCGTCAGGGCAGCCCGCGAAATTCAAATTTTCTTACATTTTTGCAATTTGCAAGTCAGTATATAATAATAATAATAATCATTTATTTCATAAAAAGGAAGATTGTAGTACATGAGGCACACATAAAGTAACACATATAAGTTTTGTAAGTATTAAGTTGTATGTTAAATAAAGTATGATTTGCGGCCGTAACAAATAAGTATTTACAGAATTATATACAATAGAATCAGTAATACAACTCCTTAAGATAGTATAATCCTAAAATGTCAAGATTTCATGAAATAGTCATTTTTTAGGATTGGCCAGCATGGCTAACATGACACACGCGACAATTACTCACTCTCGCGTGATTAATTTTCTGACAGCGCAACACTTTTCTCGTTTTCTAACAGCGCTGCGGTACAAAATAATCAACTCGTTCTGTCAAACTTGATGTTTTCTCGACAAACCCTAACATGGCACCTAAGTTATCTCGATTTTTGACAGTTCAACACGAGATAATCTGCGATTCTTCTGTCATTTAGTCGTCCTCGATTTTGACGACGAGATGAGTAGACAAAATTATGATAAAAAAAAATAATAACTCCAAATTATCATGGCAGTTTCATAATTGTACTTATTTTAGTTATACTTTAATTTTGCAATATATTAATAATAAAAATACTTAGTTCTAATCTACTATTTATATTGGAACGAAGTTCCTTCCGGCGGCCACATAGAAACTGTGGCGGAGTGCGGATGCGAGTGCTATACGAGTAATAGATAGAGTTCAGCGCTGTACACGGATGGTTCTCGACTCCTTGTCGACAAGTTGCGACCTGCATAGTTCCTGCATAGATTTGATTTATTATTACGCAATCATTATGCACGCAAGGATTGAGAGAGTTCGGACGTCTTTTAAAGTAATTATAATTATTTTATTTTTACGAAATAACTGCGATAGAAGCGTTTCAGCGGAGATAACACGCTATGACGGCTTTCACTCTTACGACGCTGTATGCGGCTGATAGAAGCAGAGCTGTAAAAGGGACTACTCACACTTATTCAGCTTATGCCCATAGAAAACAACGATTTTGTATGGAGACGCGTACGCATCCGTTCAGCTTTTCTCGTCTATTCAGCTTTCGCGGCAAACAAGTATTAAATGAGGACGAATGTGCTATTATCATGCGAGTGCTATAGATAGAGATCAGTGCTGTTCTGCCGTGTTCAGCGCTGTTCCACCGCATTCAGCGTCCAACGCGGCGGAACAGTGCTGTACACGGATGGTTTTCGACTCATTGTCGACAAGTTGCAACCTGCATAATTCCTGCATATTTGATTTATAATTACGTAATAATTATGCACACAAGGATTGAGAGAGTTCGGACGTCTTCTAAAGTAATTATAATTATTTTATTTTTACGAAATTTAAAGCTTTATAAGCGTTTCAGCGGAGATAACACGCGGCTGAAAGAAGCAGAACTTGTGACCAAAATCGTTCAGCTAAACGCGAACGGAGCTGAATAAGTGTGAATACTCCCTAAGTGTGACCAAAATCGTTGAATGTGTGTTTAACACAACATCTTGACTCTATAAACTGGACTACAACGTTACAAAACTGTGGGACCATTGATGAAATGGTTGAAATATTTTACGAAAAGGTAATGGATGCTATTAGCCACAACGTTCCTTTTTCCTATAAAGTAAATAACAATAAACAACCACCGTGGTTTACGAAAGACCTCACTAAGTTACTGAAGCAAACATACAACCTTAGAATAAGAGTTAAAAATATAACAACGCTTTGGATAAGATTAGTTTAGCATTACTGAAGGAGAAGTGCCGGTTATTAAACAAATCTTCTTACATTACCTATATAAAAAATATAGAAGCTAGAATAAAAACCAATTCTAAATACTTTTGGACATAAATTAAACATAAGCGTAAAAATAAAAGTATAATTCCTGAAAAAATGAATTTAAACGATGAAGTAGCTGCCAACAATACCGATATATGTCAACTATACGCAAAAAACTTTTCATCGGTGTATAACCAGAACCACCCCTTACAGGTAACTAATTCATCAAACAGTTTATCGAGTTGTGGAAGTCTGAATGTATTAAGTCACATATCGCTTACAGAGGAGATGGTCGCTAACAAACTGAAATGTCTTGACGTACGCAAAGGATCAGGACCTGAGGAGCTTTCCCCAATTCTCCTCGCTAAGTGCGCGAAGTCATTCACTACGCCTTGAACCATTCTTTTTAAACGCTCACTAGAGACAGGTTGCTTCCCATCAGTGTGGAAGAAAGCTAAAATAGTCCCTATTTTTAAAAATGGTCGCAAAAACGATATAAAAAATTATAGATCCCAAAAGTTTTCGAGTTATTGTTGTATCCTTATCTGTATAGCCACTTGAAAAATCACATAGTAGGCAATCAACATGGTTTCTTTCAGGGCAGATCAACTCTCTCCAATCTAGTAACTTTTTCACAAAATGTTATAGAGTTTGTGGACCAAAGGATTCAGGTTGACGCAGTATACTCCGATTTTAGTAAAGCGTTCGACAAAGTAGACCACCAACTTTTAATACAGAGACTAGAGAGCTGCGGAATCTACGGTCCACTATTGCAATGGTTTCAGTCATACCTCAGCGATCGTTTGTCGTTCGTTGTTTTGAACGGGGTCCATTCTGAGGATTTTCATGTGACGTCCGGGGTACCACAAGGCTCCCACTTTGGGACCTTTGCTTTTCAATATTTTTATTAATACCATTATCCAATGCTTCCACCACGCAGAATCTTATTTATTTGCAAATGATCTCAAGTTAACCCTGCCTTTTAAATCTATAGAGGATTAGTATTTGCTACAAGCTGACTTGGATAGATTAGTGGAGTGGTGCAAGGAAAATAGGATGAGCTTAAATCTACAAAAATGTTTACACATAAAATTTTGCCGCAACAAAAATGTTTTTAAAACAAAATACTCTATTTCGGGTAAGAAACTCAACGAAGGTGATACTATCCGGGATCTGGGAATCTTGATGGATAGCAAATTGACCTACAATGATCATATAGATAAGATAATATCAAACGCAAACATAATGTTGGGTTTTGTCCTAAGGACCTCAAAGCCGTTCATCAACTCTATGACCAAAATAATTCTATATGAGACGTTGGTTCGCAGTAATCTGGAATACTGTTCCCAGTTATGGTCACCCCGTTATAATGTTCATAAGCTACGTATTGAGCGAGTCCAAAGGAGGTTCTTGTATCATCTATCCTTAAAAAACAATACGGCGAAACAAAACCTTATAAAGACCGTGTTCATTACTTTAGACTCCAAAGCCTCACCAATCGTAGAAAATCTTTGTTTCCTTCACAAATTAGTGACATCTAAACTAAATACTGACCTACTATCCAAAATATGTATTAATGTTCCTAGCAGGTTACCACGGTCACATACCTACAATCTGTTCAGACAACCTTTGCACAAAACCAACTTAGGTGACAACACTCCCCTTACGAGGGCTACCAAATTGTATAATGCTATATGCCGCAAGGCTGAAATTGATATCAATCATGACAGTCTTAACACTTTTAAAAATAAATTATATAAGTATTTTCGGTTAGAGGACATTTGACTTATCATTCCAGTAATTTAATCATTTAACTTTTTCTTTTAAATTTAATGTAATCTATAATTCAATTTCTTACTATTATTTTGTATTCTTTAATTCATTCGGACATAATATTGGTTTTATTGTAATATATGGATGCAATTTTATTATTTTTTATTAACATTTAAATCTTTATAATAGAATGTAAATTGTCTTTTTTTGTTTTGTATTGTTTTATGTATTCTTAATTTAATTATGTATTCAGAGCATGTGTAATTACTTGATAATGTGTAAGCTGTGGTTACCTGTAATTGAGTGTGCATTACAGGATATCGTATTTATTATACAAGTTATAATATTGTAAAAGGTAATTGTAATGTATCTCGTTGGTAATCCTTAAATAAATAAATAAATGTGTAGAACGCTTGTGCAGGCTGAATAGAAGATAAATGTATCGTAAAATAAATAATAAATAGCATTTTTGTTGCTTGTTTAATGTTTTATTAATAAGTACAGTAAACTATATAGATATATCCAGTTCACTGTACTTCTGCCCTAAAGCGAATCTGTTCTAAAGCGAACAAGTGGAATGGAGCTGAATGTGTGAGTAGTCCCTAACATTAATTGCGTAGATTAGTTGGCTAACTGTGTTCGCTCTCACTTTAGCTAAGATTAACCTGCATAAGTCTATCTCGTTTACTCTTGAGTAATTTTTGAATGAACTCTCTAGGAGATACTTACTCTACGTTTGTGGAACATTCCGTGAACTGAATGTCTATGGTATTGTTTTGTGTTTTTTTATTAGTTTCCGCGGCGCGCGCTACGCTACGCTGTCTGTTTCTGCACGTCACGTCATTCGTCAAAATCGTCAATCAGTGAAATACACAGAACATATATATTATAGTGTATAACACTTTACTATACTACTCAGCTGCTCAGTCATACTAATTCCATTTCCTATGTTTCATTCATTGCTACACCAGTTGATTATTTGTCCGCTATAATTTGATAACTTGACTTTACTCCGAATGCTTTGATATTGCTTCATCAGACAACTGTATAGTACTGAATGTATCTGTGTGGCTCCAAAGAACCAGAACATGGTCGTTACGGATATTATGGCGATGAGACAGCCAATTTATTGAATAACTACTTGCATCGTGTAAAGTTTTTGTGAAACAGTGATTCATACTCCGGCCAATCTATAAACAAACAGATTTCAGTGTAAGTAATTTTTATTATCAGTCTCGTTTATTTTCGTATACTTTCAGATGATCGTCTCAAAATGATGTCAATGATAAGTTTCTATGTTCAAAGTAAGACGGAATACTTTGCATTTTGCAAATCAAAAAGTATTTCTTATTTTCTTTTGTTAATAACTCTCTTAGCGCATTTGTAGATAAGACTGCTTGTTGTGTTTTTAACTTTTAGCAGTTAGATTTAGATGGCCCCAATCGAAAATTATTTGAGCAAACAGCATTGAAATCACACTTGGTAGCCTATTTTTTGTAACAGAGAAGACAATGGAAAAGTCTTAAAAGTTGGATATCATTTTAAAAGTAAACTTTATGCTAACAGCATTTTAAAGAACAACAAATAAATGAACAGGTATCTACTTACAGAAATCTTCCTATTGTGGATGTTCTTATTTATAGACCCTCACATACCAGGTAGCTATTAAACCTAATGAAATAAAAACAGCTATTCTATAGAAAATTGACAGCAACCAATTGTAGAATAACTATAGATCTTATCTAGCTGTCCTAAAAATAAAATACTGGCAAGATTTCCTATATATATTTTGCCTCACCGTTGGGTTAAGCATAAACGACTGTGATCAATGTCATTGGCCACTTCCCCCTGCAATAAGCATTTTTTTTATTTGCATTGACTAACTATTCCATATTGACAAATAAAAAAAATCCCAGTTTGTAATACTTGACTGTCCCATTTATGAAGTATTGAACTTTTAAACTAAGCACAAATATTTCTAAGCTTTGTGGATTTAATGTACCACTTTCTCTATCAATGGCCTAGTTTTTGTTTACATGGCCTACTTTCTGTGCAATTTGTAATAAATTAAAAAATCTCTTAATGGATTTTAGTCATGGCATGGAACAAATATTTCAATAGTGTTTAAAAAATATGTCAATGGATGGACCTGTGTAAAACCAGCTAATGCTAAATTGTATTCATGCACCAGAGAGCATTTCTTGTGGCATTTCTTTTCCTTCAAAGACTTAGCCTTAGAATTGCTTATTGTTGCCACAACTACTATATTATTATTTAACATATTTTTTAAGCACTTTTTTTTTTGGTTCTTTTAATTAATGAAGTTTGCAATGAGTTTGCAAAAAGACAAAATGTTGGCAGTTTTGGTTTTAAATATTTTCTGTAGTTACCTTTCAATTCTAAACTTTGCTACTGTCTGGCTGATCGGAAATTAGTAAAGTTAGTCTAAAATAAAATTGACCTACTTCTAAGATATGTAGACATTTTGAGTGATATTTCTGAATCCAGGGTCTCTCCAAATATGATGACAATCCTGGAGTTTTCAGTATTATACTTTAAAACTTTGGAATATAAATGGATAACTCCAGTATTTATAATATTATTTATGTATAACCAGTTATCTGGTGAGTCAGGAAGTTGGCCTTTGTTTCATAGCCTCTAGGGGTCACTTACTAAAGTTATCAATAACTTACGTAGAGGAATTTTATATTGCAAAATCATCATTGAGTAATACTACAATTTCTGTACAGATTTTAAAATTTATATCTATATATAGTTTAGCAGATGTCTAACTATATTATATTTTTTTGTAGGTACTATGCCTATGGCATGAGCAATATTCTAATTATTGGCAGAGACAACATCTGGTTAACATATTTCGAACAACTGTGTTTATTTTGAGTGTTGGAATTGTTACCGTCAGGTTGTCCTCATTATTGTGAAACATCAAATTAAAGCGTAGCTTTAATACTTTGATGGACACATAAATACCCATAGGCGTAATAACAACAAAACTTCTATTGTGTATCGTCTCATTTGGATGACTAAAAAATATTTTTTTGTCTGTCATGTATATATTAAAATATATTGGATACGTATTTTTTTTTTCTACATAATCAAAAGATTACGGCGATATATTGAGTTAAAATGTAACGTAGCGAGCCCCTATTCCCGAACTTTAATACGTATTATCTAAGTCATTTTTTATTAATATGATACAGCAAAAAAATCGTGTCTAATATTTTTTTATTATCTGATTGACGAACTAAATAGAATTTCGTTTTTTTCATCCCTATTACCTACTTAATTAGGTTTTTTTTTTAATTTCCATAAAATTGTTAATTTTGGACCTAAACAAAAAAGAAATATGGATGCTTATTGCTTAAAATATTTCAATGCCTAAGAATATAACAACACTTGTTATGCCAGTAAACTGTCAACATCTTTCATTTTATTAAGTAAATAAAAACAAAACAAAAACATTTTTTATAATCTTAGGTATGTAATATCCCAGCCAACTGTGTTTCTAATTCCTGGAAGTGTAAAACTTTTTTCACTATACTGTCTAGTATGAACAGCACTTCTTTTGCTTATCACAAGTGACTCATTGGTTACAACTACTTACAAACTATTATCTTAATCACTACAAACTAATAAGGAAATGCTAAATGTGCATCCAAATATGTATGTTTATTTATTTATTTACTAGCAGTGCCCCACGGTTTCACCCGCGTAAGTCTCGAACCCGTGGGATTATGGGAATAAAAATTATCCTATGTGTTAATCCAAGTTATAAACTGTCAATGTACCAAATTTCATCAAAAATCTGTTCAGTAGTTTTTGCGTGAAAGAGTAACAAACATCCATCCATCCTCACAAAGTTTCGCATTTATAATATTAAGTAGGATTTAGGATCTCCAAAAACAATTATTTAAAAAAAAAGTAAATAGAGTATAAAATAATATAGTCAATATTATGTAACAGGCTATCAATAGAGTATTTAGTTTTCTAAGTTACTTAGAAGTTACTATCTACTTATACCCGAAACCTATTACCAAATTGCCACAATAATTTTGTTAAATAATCATTGCAATTGCATGTTATTTTTAAGTACATTCACAATTTATAAGCAAAATCTTTGTAGCTTCCACCTATACAAAACTTTATACAATGACGCCACAGTATAATATTTTGTTCCTTCCTCTTTGACGTGTCTTGAGAAAAGCAATCACGCTATGCAGAGGTAGTGTGCATATTGAAAAGACGTCTTTGTGTTGAAGGGTTTTTTAAAGTAGCTGTGTCTCTATGAATTATTAAATAAAAAGTGGACCCTTTAATATTGTTGTTGTCTTTGATACGTTATCATTACATCCTGAATGAAATGCGGATGCGTCTGCGTCGCGCCCAGATCTCTTTGGTAATAGCTGACTGTATGTGGTTCAAGTCATGAGCATTATCTCATTTACTAATGTTTAGGGATGACCACACGCAGTTTTTTAATTTAGAGAGCATTAATTTTGATAATTCAAGTAGTGTTCCTTTATCGAATTTTTGCATGTAGTGGGTAGGTTCGAAAACAATAATGTCAATGTTATAATCGTAAACAGTTTCTTCATTAGTTCATTATCATCAATATGGCGTGTTCGTAGGCGTTCGCAAGTTCGCACGAGTACGGTATATCGCTCCACTTTCGCTCCTTGCACCGCGTGCCGGTATATTTACCCATGCCCACACGTTGGTGCGGTGACCTGTTTAACTCATGACATGATGAGCTCAATTGTTTTAGTCTTCAAACATCGCTGACTCGTGTTTTGACAATATTCGCCACGACCATAGAATGTTACTTACTCAATAAGCAATCTGCATCGCTTGACCTACTTGTAAACTGATAGGTAAGTAAAGATAATATATCCTTATGACGCGTTACTTACTATTGCCATTCCTTTCTACACCAATTAGGTATGTAGGTACTTTATATTAATAAAGCTTATCTTGACTCAAGTGCAGCAGCAATGGGTTTTAAAAATGATTGGATATTTTTACAAGATAACGATCCTAAACAAAAAGCATGGAATACTAAAGCATGGATCCTATTTAACACACCAAGTCTCCTTGAAATTCCTCCCCAATCACCTGATATTAATGTCAATGGCATGCATGGGATTATCTCAAAGATAAAATTCAAAAAAGACCAATTTCAAGTAAACAAACGCTAAAAATTGCACTTCGCTAAGAATGGGAACTGATACCACCTTCTTATGTCTCGAAACTAGTTGATTCGATGCCGCGGAGACTCCAAGCTATTATCCAGAATAATGGTGGACCAACAAAATATTAATAATGACTTTTTTCATTTTGTTTTTAAATATTTTTATTAAGTGTACGAATACTTTTTGCTAGCGGATTTTCGCATAGTGGATAAAAAGTATTTTTATACTGCGTATAATTTTTATTTGAATTTTTTTTTTGTCATTAATAAAGTACAACTGACCTGAGCTACTTGTTAGTATTTCCTAAATTAAATAAATGAAAAATATGTTAAATGAAACATTTGTTTTTTCATTAAGACCCTAGGTGTACGAATACTTTTTACACCCACTGTATATGTAAGTAGGTAAATAGGTAGTATATCGATGGTGGAAAGGAAAAACAAATGTAGCGCCATTTGGCCAATTGTTCAGCAGAGCTGTTTAAAGTTTTATTATTTTTTATTATTATAACTTTTTTATTTATAAATGGATTTTTCTGAAATTTTGTGAGCAGATCAAGTTTTTTATGCTCTTTATTTTGTATTTAATTTTAAAATTTAAATGAATTAAGGTCAATAATTTAAGAACAAAGTGTCGTTTCATTTAAATGACATTTAGGGTAAGCAGGGAAAAACACTTCATAAGCCACGTAGAAAAAAAAACTTGGAAGGATACATTAATTCATTCACCAAATCTCCATAAAAATTCGAGGGGAAAATTATTTTAAATACAAAATCAAATTAAAAACAAAAACATAGAAGGAAAATGCTCTATCACTTAGATGACGAAGAAACCTATAAGTACGATGCCTATTAATTTTTTTTAGATCGGTAAAATAATTTATTGACCATATGCGGTTATGAAGTTTAAATGTTATGCATTTTTAGGATAGGGATTTAACTGACTTCGTTTATTTCGATCTTCAAAAATTTCATTATGTCACTACAGTGACCATACCATACCATCAAAAATTTCATTACCTACAGGTAATGAAATTTTAAAAAAGAACAAGAAAGGTAAAAGGAACAAGACCGTTACCGCCGATCAATTTATTTTAGCCCTATTACAATTCGACAAAACTTTCCTGCGATGATCTCCGCTGCGAATGATCCTACGTAATTCATATTTTGTCTTAGTGAATTCACAGCTTTACTTTACCTCAATCATCATTATTGCCTATCCACTTTTAACTTATTCGATAGGTCAGTTTTATGTAAATATAGTACATAGCATTTAAAATAATAACTTAGTAAAGGAAAAACACATCTTATTGTAATAGTACCATTGGTGACTGGTAGGTTTGATTGATACGACGAGAGTGTAACCTTTTATCACACAATACTGCAATTCAGAAACGTTTTAAAAATACACCAATGAAACGCCAACTTTGTTAAAAATCAAGAAAGGAAAAGCAAAATATTTGCTACTGGCAAAATTATTTATGCCCGTAAAAGTAACTGATACGACCTTTTTATTTAATAGTAGGATGGGCACTGGGCAGTGTCTACAACTCTCTCTGTCAAAATTACGGTGTTGCTGGTCTAAAAAATACGGTAAGTGGTAGAATATTACGGTAGGCAAACAAAATATAATACGGTAAAAATACGGTAACCTTTTTTTCATCAGTTGTTAAAGAAAACTGAATTGTTTGTATTCTAAATACGTATACTATTATTTATTTATCATAACAATTAATTATCTCACTTATATCCAATTAAATACCTACTGATCCGTTTCTTTTATACATCGACACATAATTTTTTTTATCATCTCATAGGCGGGATGGAAATCAGCATAGTTTTGGTCATGTCTCTTAATAACCTGTTGCGTGAACAGGTTTTCAGCAATAGATTTTGTGGACAACTGATTCCTTGCGTTCAAAGTCGGCGTTTGCATGTGGCAGGGATAGCATTCCTAACAGAAAGTCCATTTTGCACTTAAAATGAAACGCCAAAAAATGCTTCCGATTGGCTTCTAACCTAGACACATCGATAGAGAATCCAAAACCCTATCGAACTGTATAAAACTAATTTTCGACCAAAGTGGCGTTTGGCATTTGTTTTTCCTTTCCACCCTCGATATTATTTCAATTTCGCAGCAATTAATTAATTAATATTTTTTGCAACAAAGCGGGGAAAAACCTTGAAATAAATATACCTTTAATACATTACAAATATTCGTATTATTCGTATTGTCGGTAGGTGCGTTGGCTATCGCTATAAATTACAATAGACACGTTTTATTGTTCGTACTCAGTTCACTGAGTGCCTCTTGGATGTATCATGTATGTTCTTTTTAATATTATAAAGACACTGAGAAAAAAGTAGTTTATTTTCAAATGTTAATTACACAAGTGGTTTTGTAGGACGTGATGGTACATGCTCGACGAATTGCTGAATAGGTAACTATGATAATATGTTAATTTTATATCGGTCAACTAAACCGACTTTTGGAATATAGAATGCCTATAAATAACCTATTCACCAAGAAGCTCTGTTTTCAATGCTGTCAAGTTTTAAACTTTCCCTGCCCTATAATATGGACTGGAAATCAGCTAGCCCAGACAGGCCTAATTTATCCAGAGACGATTCTATCCTTCGTCGTGTGAATATTTTTTCAAACTTATTGACTCTCAGACCGGATATTTTTGCTGATCTAACTCCCACGTAGATATGTACAGTGACTGTTGCGAGCTAAGCTGTTTCTGTTTTATTTTTTTTTTAGTTTTATGTCTACGTATTTGCTGATCTAGAAATAAATTCAAACGTAAAACTGCCCGGATCAGCAGCGTATTTTGCGCAAATTCATTTTATTTTTATTTGTATGGACTAAGTTAGCACGGTCTGCAGAGACAGCACTATCCCAAGGTGTGTCGTGTCGTGACTAGGGTATCCAATCCCGCAGATTATTGGTAATCTCGGAATTTTCTGGATCGATGATTTTTGATCTCGCGAGATCTCGGTATTTGCGAGTTCCTGCATCTACATAATATGATATAAATGCCGCATGCTCTGCTGTGTGGGACTGGCTATATAGGCAGACTTTAAAACTTTAAAACTTAAAATACAGTGTAATATAGTGAAACATTAATTACTTTTATTTATGAGAATATATAATATTTTAGTAACTTCAAGCCATTTTTTGCTGAAAATATTTTCGGAGAACACATACCATGTGTATGGTTTCGTCTGCCAGACTGCATCTAATAAGTGTGGGATGCTAAATAGCCGGCAGCAGAAAAAGACCTAAAAGAAGAAAAAGCTTCCGCACTAGTGGACGGAATAGACTTGAGGGCATTAAATGTGAATATTGAATATTTGCCCATGGAACCTCCCGATTCATACGAAGTTATTTCTCAAAATCACGAGTATAATTATGTGCATGCAACTTCACAAATCAAAATAATAAGTTGGGGAAAAAGTTTCTTCGCATTTTCTAAGAAAATTCAAAACATTTTTTAATATAGTTTATTTACATTTAACTAAAGTATGTAGGTACCATTTTGTTCGATAACTTTTTGCCATCTTGTAGGTAGGGACATGATCCCATTGCTATAGAAATTTTGGGACTTCTGGTCAAAATACCGCGACAAGTGGTTTTGGCAGTCCTCTCGTGATGTTAACCTGACACTGCCTAAAGAATTCTGAAGAGACCGAAATAGGTGGAAATCTGAAGGTCAGGACTATACGGCGGATGCATTAACACCTCCCAGCCAAACTCTCTTAATTTTTGCTGAGTGGCTAAAGATGTGTGAGGTCTAGCGTTATCATGATGAAAAACCACACCCCTTCTGTTGATTAATTCCGTCCGCTTTCTCTCAACTTCTTGCTTTAATCTCATCAGTTGTTCGCAGTAGAGTTCAGAATCGATGGTCCTGCCTGGTGGTAACAGCTCATAATGGATAATGCCCTTGCAATCCCACCACACACACAGCATCACCTTGTTGCGAGTTAACCCGGGTTTCGCCACAGTCTGTGAAGCCTGACCGGCCTTTGACCACGACCTTTTTCGCACGTTCTTGTCTTACGTGATCCACTTTCCAGTTATCAGCTTCTTCAAAAATGGTTCAGTTTCATTACGTCGTAATAAAGAATCACAAATGAGTACTCGGTTCATTAGGTTTCTTTCAGTGAGCTCGTGAGGTACCCAAATGTCGAGCTTTTTTGTGTACCCAGTTTTTTTCAAATGCGCCAAAACTGTTTTGTGGTCAATTTCCAGTTCTTCAGCTACGTCGTAACTACTGATATGCCGATCTTGCTCCACTTTTTCAAAAATGGCATCCATTTTATCCGTAATAGGGCGACCAGAGCGACGTGCATCTTTGTCATCAAAATTTCCGGATTGAAAACGCTTAAACCAAATTTGTGCTACTCTCACAGACACTGCACTAGGTCCATAAACATCACAAATTTTTTTCGCGGCTTGCGTTGCATTTTTACCTTTTTTGTAGTAAAATTTTAAAATGTATCGAATTTCTTCATTAGATTCACTCATCTTGGCGGTACGAAAAACAAATGAAAATCACACATTTTCCTAATTTGAACTTGGAATTATGTTCTTTAAAATTTAAACTTTCAATGATACCAAAACCAGCCAGATACAAATAGTATAGCCAAAGAGATTTTATTACAAGTTCATACATACTATAATGCGAAAAGACTTTTTTCCCAACCTAATATAAACGTACCCTGCCGCCCACGCGCGCCCCCTCAACGGCCTGTCGAACAAACGCTAGCCGCAAGCCTCGTGCGCTGCCGCCGGTATACCGAGATTGGATGCCCTAGTCGTGGAGAATCAGTTAAATAAAAATTTACTTTAATAAAAGTAAAAATGGACTTCAGAAACCTAAAACGAATAAAATAACTTTCATAAAAAAACTTAACAGCTTCTGTCTGTTCAAGTCGGTGCCAAACTAAGGTTCATTGAACAATTGAAGACACCGACTTCAGAAGCTGTTAAGTTTTTTTTTTTTATGAAAGTTATTTTATTTGTTTTAGGTTTCTGAAGTCGGTTTTTACTTTTTTTAAATTATATTTATTTTTCCATTTTGATTAGTTGGATGTACAAACATAAGCCCAAGACTAAAGAAAAGAAGTTACTGGAAGCTTATGGCATTAGAGGCAATGTACTAAATCTCATAGAATCTTATCTGAAAAATCGTAAACAATATACAGAAATTTCTAAAATAAATATTAACACCAAAAAAGAAGAAACATATGCATCAAAAAAATGTATAGTTAAATATGGAGTGCCGCAAGGGAGCGTATTGGGTCCTTTGTTATTCATAATCTATATAAATGACTTGCCACTAGTAACTAATTATCCAGTATCACTTTTTGCTGATGACAGCACAGTCACTATTAATTCTATAAGTAAAGATAGGTATGAAAATGAAATTAATAATACAATCAATTCAATAATTAACTGGTTAGATAACAATAATTTAAAAATCAATCTTGAGAAAACAAAAATTATGTTCTTCAGTCAACGTTTCGAAGACCCAAATATTAATGTTCAACACAAATTAACTGTTATAAAAAAGGTAGACACAGCAAAATTTTTAGGTGTAACCATTGACAAACGTCTGGACTGGAAAGCACACACAGAAGAATTAAATAAAAAAGCATGTTCTTCTGCCTATGCCCTCTATAAACTAAAACCTATTATAAGTACCAATGCGCTTATAACTGCCTACCATGGTATTGTCGGCTCCATGTTAAGGTTCGGAGTTATATTTTGGGGAAACTCTACTAATAAACAAATCATTTTTAAGTCACAAAAACGGTGTATTAGGGCTATGTTTGGTTTGAAAATAACTGATAGTTGCAAAGAGTATTTTATTAAATATAAAATTTTAAGTCTGCCTTCTTTATTTATTTATGAAATAGCTAAATTTATAAGAACCAATCCCAACCTATTTAAGAAATTATCAGACGTTTCTATATGTAATCGACGGGATAATAATAAATTATGCGTACCAAGATCAACCACGGCATTGATGCGTAAAAAAATTTTTTGTTTAGCACCAATAATTTATAATAAAATCCTTAAACCTATTAGAGAAATGCCAACTGCTCTGTTTAAAATATATTTAAAAAAATATCTCATAGCCAAATGCTATTATACCTTAGCGGATTTTTTAAATGACCGCAATTTAATTAAATAGATTCCTATAATTACGACATTTTCACAATTTGACCTCCAAATCTATATAACAATACTTTATTTTTACATTTTTTAATTATCATTAGAATTAAAATATTAACTTCATAGTTTTCTGTGTAGACTCAATTTTTTCTGGTTTATTCTAAACCAAAAATATGATGATTGTACGCCAAAACTGGCAAAACATGCAGATCTACCTGTTATTTTAAGACCTTGCACATACTATTTGATGCATACTCATGTTTTTACAATAAATATATATTCTATTCTATTCTAAAGAAGAATCATAAAATCCGCTTAGAAATGGTGGAGATACAGTACATCCATGCATATAACTTCGTACATAAGTTTAAATACTTCATGTATTATACACTAAAACCTTCCTCAAAGTATGTAGATCACGTTAGTGAAAGATTCATCAAAATTGGTTCATTAGAAAATCGTGGACATACAAACATACATACATACGGGTCGAATAGAGAACCTCCTTTTTTGAAGTCGCATAAAAAGGACATTGATTTCGCCCATATAAATCGTTTAGCGGTAATGTTTAGGTGAGCATAAACATCGGTGTCGGTTACGTTGCGAAAGTTGTGGAAATGTGGCCTCAGGTTCTTTCTAAACAATCATCATTCTCTTGGCCTTATCGCAATTTCTTTGGGGGTCTTTTTCTTCCATACTTCTCTATTAGTCGTCATCTCAGTCGGTCATCTCCTTTCTTTCCTTTTAGAGGACGACTACAAACAAACTATCGATGGACTGAGACTGAGATGATACCATCTTTCACACAGTCCATCCATAGTTTGTTTGTTTTTCCACCACCTCTACTAGCATTCAATTTCATACTCGAACTTTCCTCACGACATTTTCCTCATTCCTGAGCTTACTATACATACATATTTTCTTGTTCATTAACATGTTCTTTTTTTGTGTTAGCGTCATGTTTACTGCAGATTTTCTTCTTCTTTCTATCTCCAAAAAACTTACTTACCATTTTACTACATTTTACATTTCGCGCACTTGGCTGTGATGTGACTGGTCAATCGATGATTGTCGATTGAGTCCGTTACTTACTGGTCAAGTGATCCATGCCATGCGTATCAATATGACTGGTTGATGCACTTTCATTTCATTCATAATTGGAGCTACAACTACTAATTCAATGAATAACAAGTCACTGCTAATTTTCTAGCTGTATCTATAAGGTCAACCTTTCACGTGGTCGACGTTTTGGTGGGTTTTTCTCGATTTTATTCGAGTTGATGTTGAAATTCACATACCTAAATACTTATACATATTAACACATTCTCTGCTTAATTCTTTATGCAAACGCTTCTGTATGCTACACCCTTACCGACCCTTCTTTTTACGATGTTTTCGAAACAATAGAGATGCACAACGAACGCACATGTGCGGCGCGCCGCACTCGAAGAAAGTTATGAAAACGCGCATGTGCGTTCGCCGCGCCTAATGTATTAATGGTAGATAGATTTTCAAACTATCTTCTGTCTGGGCAGGTTATAGACTTTAATCCAGCAAACAAGTCTCTACCGAACGGGCAAATTAATGAATTTTATTTAGAAAAAAATATTTTATGCTTGTAATTACCAGATCAGAGGGATTAAAACTGTACTTTTCCGTCCCTGGGAAACGATTACTCTGCTGTCAAAATATTTGAAAACTGCAATCCATATCCCAACTTTTTATACAGCCACTCTGTTAAATCGCGGCGTAAAATTGTAATTAAAAACAATTTTGTAACATGACTTTATACTTTTAATTAAGTTTTCATTAAATTGATAATTAATTTACATAGATTTGAGCTAAATATTTACCATCAATCAATCTCCCTAGCCTTTTCCCAACTAAGTTGGGGCTTTCCGAGGCACGGAGAAGTCTCGGTATGAACAGATGGTCACCCATCTACAGACCAACCCCGGCAAGCGTAGCTTAACCTGATGGATCGACCCGTGCGGCTGTTATTACTTAGCCATGAGCTCCTCGCTAAATATTTACCATCATCAATGATAAATAAAAAAAAAAGTAGTAAAAAGAAAACTGAAAAACCCGACTGCGGTAAACAATGCGAGGTAAACATTCTGCTTTTGATTTCGAATATGAGGAAAGTAAATAAAAAACTGATTAGTTAAACTAACTATATTTTATTAAAACATAAAAATTAATATTAGTAAGATAATATCTTAGATTTAAAATTAATATTAAGTATAATTAGAGCAATTATTAAATGTAAGGGAAAGGTTCTTTCCTGTATATTAATGTTGGATATTTTTTGCGAAACTTGAGTTTCTTGTGTTTCTGTAAATGTTGAAAGCAATATTTTATCATTTTCTTCAGCTGGAATAGTTTTATTTTTTTACTTCGCTCTCTCTCTTTGGAACTATTGGCGCAGGAGCGGTCCCTTTCATCCCTTTTATAACAGTCTACTATTTACCAACTGCTTACTGGGTATTCGATTCGGCGAAGTTATGTTAATTGGTCAAAATTGTCCACCAGCTATAATAGGAATAGGAACATATTTTTGGTACAGTCAGCAACGAAACTCGATTACCAAAAGGGGATTAACAAAAGTGGACTTACCATAGAAAAAATAATAATTTACTTATCTGCAGTTGGTACATAACTCCATACCCAGAGTTCGATAAACAATGCCTTAATGTAGACATGTTTTTAACCACAATGATGCAGAAAATATACTGTTTACTGAACATAATAGACTAACTTTACTAATAAAGTAATAACTTAAGTATAGTACTCGTATTACAATAGCCAATCTCTTGCAATATATTGTGGTCAGCATAGTAGCATATGTAACTACTAGCTGTTGCCCGCGACTTCGTCTGCGATCCAGGATGAATAAGAAGGCTACTTACTATTCATCCTGGATCGCAGAAGAAGTTGCGTGGCATAGGGACATAGGCATGTCCTTCTCCAGGTCATGGTCTACCCAAGTGCCAAATTTCATCCAAATACGTTCAGCTGTTTTAGCGTGAAAGCATAATCAACAAACAAACAAATACTTTCGCATTTGTAATATTAGGATAGTTAGAAAGATAAAAAATCGGTCTATCGACACTCTAAACTCACAAGATGTATTAGGTACTTAAATAAAAAAACAACTATTAACACACTACTAGTTTCTATAATAATATAATTCAATAATGATTCGAAAGGCCAGTTGACGTGGTTGGTTAAGATACCACCTATCATGCCGCAGGTCGTGGGTTCGATTCCCATCCAGGACAAACATTTGTGTGCATGAACATGTCTGTTTGTTCTCAGTCTGGGTGTAATATGTATATATATAATCTATATATGTATGTATTTAAAAAAAAAAGTAGTATATCAGTTATCTGGTTTCCATAGTATAAGCTCTGTTTAGTTTGGGATCAGATGACCGTGTGTGAATAATGTCCCAGGTTATTATTATTATAAAGACACGTGGCGCCATCTATTATCTTAAAGAATGTTATTGTTGTTTTCCTCGGGAACAGTACTTTTGGGATGAAAGGTACTCCTATGTCCGTGTCTGTACACCTGACAACGTATATGCAAAATTTCAGGATGATAGGTTCAGTGGTTTAGGCGTGAAAAGGTAACAAACAAACTTACTTTCGCATTTATAATATTAATTAGGAAGGATCCTACAGTGAGGAAAGGACAAATCTAACATAAATAATTACAAACTAATAAGGAGGTAAATAACAGTATATTCCCAAGTTTGTGGATACTGAATACAAACTGTTCTCAATCATGTAAAAAAAATTGTAAACTCATTCTTATCCCACTGATTTTAAATTTCTTATTCAATTAATCATGACACTTCATTCAGTGCTGGGTGAGCTAATTACCAGTATTTTTCGAGATAATTGTTTTACCAGACATTTCTGATTGCCTGATGCTGTTAGTTACTTTTAAGGCATTGCACACACGTAGTGGGCAAGCATTGGGTCCACGTTTTGTAACTTTAGCTTGATATTTTCGAGGTACATTACATTTCAAGGAATGCTAGAGTACACTGCAATTATGACTTCTCTATAATTAATTATGCGGACTTACTGGATTCCATACGTGCAACAACATTATCTGTTTTCTGTATCCTATTTTTAGACCAGTTCTACTCATCCAGTCCAAAGTCAAAGCTTTTCTTGTTTGTACCTAGTAAACATAAATGCACTCGACATGCATGATACATACCTACCCACAATTCTACAAACCTACGTAAAGATAAATGTGAATCACTGTTTATAATGTATTGACATAATTATATTATGTTTTTTTCTATATAAATTAAAATCAATTGCCATATGTAAGCGCATCACTTCAGAACGGTTGCACCTATTTGGAAATTCTTTTGTTGTTTGTAATTGTCAGGACAAAGTTTGTATGAAAGAAAATGTTTGAAAAATTGTACGGAAAAGTGAATAATTTTGGTTAAAACGACTCTATATAAAAAAGTGAGTAAGCTGTAAGACAGAAGACAGTAGGGAGATCTTCAAAAATATTGACAGATTGACGTTTAATTCTTCAGTTTCCTAAAATGTTTTATCTGTTACATCCGAAAAATAAAATTGTAGTTTTGTGAAAAAAGTACTAAAAAAGTTGTAGAACGTTATTTATACTGCTTTTTTTTAGGGTTCCGTACCTCGAAAAGAAAAAACGGAACCCTCATAGGATCACTTGTGTGTGTGTCTATCTGTCTGTCACACACAGCCAATTTTTCTCCGAATCTAATAGACTTATTAATTTGAAATTTGGTACACATAAGCATTTCTGTGACCCAAACACGGATGTGCAATGTAAATAAATAAATTTTTAATATGGGGGTCACTTTTGGGGTGCAACCGGGCAAATAAGAAAATTTAAAAAAAAGTTTTGCAAACTGTACCTACCATTTGATATATCAAATGAAAGGGTCTCAAGTAGATTTTTTAAGTTATTTAAGAAAATAGACGAAAATTGACCATTCGCCCTTATCTCCGAAACTACTGAGCCTAAAATTTTGAAAAAAATACAGAAAATAGTTCTATACTTATACATAGATTACAGGAAAATTAATAAGAAGTCTAATATCATGGTAAATCTCTCAATGTTGTGCGTACAAACTTACATTTGCAGTTGGAATGTATGGTAGAACATGTTTTTCAACTATAATGTTAAGTTTGTTCTTGGGATAAATAAAATTCATCCCAACTAAGGAACCCTTCCTTGTGCGTGGTCCGACACGCATTTGGCCGGTTATTTTTTTTATACCGGCAATAGTAGTTTATAGAACTCAGTGTGTTAAATATCGTTGTGAAATTATTTAAATATCATTTTATTTCATTACATGGTCGTACTGTAAAGGGAAAATTTGGTCTCATTTTCTTCATTAGTACACCCGTGCAAAGCCGGGGCGGGCAGCTAGTTATTCATAAAATGTACAATAGTAGTTTAATAATAAGTTTAAGATATTGAAACTGCTTATTAGTATATTTTGCTTGATGCTTCGTAAGCATCCACGTGGAAAGCAAATATTATTACCTCTATCGTAGGTAAATCTTAAAATCATAACGGGCAAAATCCATGCTAAAGTCGTCGAGCTAGCATGTTTACTATACCTACATACATATTATTTGAATTTTTATAGGTATATAGAAATTTATTTACTAGTTTTTTTTTTATACACAACTGTAAAAAGTAACCTGTTTTAATTAATATTCTATTCCTCATCTAGCCAGCCAGTAATTTCGACTTTCGTCGCTGACCGTACTATATATTATCCCGTTGTTAGACAAAGGCCAGTCACTGGAGTATCCATATTTTTTTGTAATGCATGAAAATTTTATTACCATTGCATCAATATCTTATAGCCACAGGCCACCGTAGATTTAAATTGTAAATATTTTTTTATTACAATAAGAATAATGTAGGAATTGTATCAACGATTCGTGTCCTGTCGGCTGTCTTGTATTATAATAAACATATTGATGAGCTGACAATCTGTCGTCTCGTTGTCTGCAATGCCGTCTCACTCCCCACGACAATTTTAGTACCTACTTACTCTGACTCGTGTGTTCAAGCCCTTCACTTAATATTATAAGAATCATGAATAACAATTGTAATATAAGTAAAAACACAATTATATTAATTTACAAATAATCGCTGTCACTGTGGGGAAGCTGTCGATAGTCTCGGGCACCATGGCCTGTCCTGCTGCAGGAGCGCAGTTCGCATAGCACAGCACGCCAGCATCAAAGATATTATTCGTCGAGCCCTTGTCACCGCCGGCGTACCAGCGGTATTAGAACCAAAAGGCTTGGTACGTGACGATGGGAAAAGACCAGACGGCATGATGTTGTTGCCTTGGAAGGTGGTTGGTCTGGTGTGGAACTCAAACGCAACCTGTGTCGACCACGTGTTCCTAGCACGGTGGATAGTTTTCAGCAGTTTGGGGTCCAATCGCTCGGGTCGTGTCCGCGTCCGTGTGTGCGCGTCTCCTTTTTAAGGAATTTCTCGCCAACTAGTCGACACTTCACGTGACTGGCTGAGCTGGCGTGAGGGCTGGCTCGTTCTTTGGCAAAAGAATTAGCATTGCCATTCAACGTGGCAATTTATTTCTTTCTAATTAGCAAAATAGTTGGGCAAACGTCATCTAAAACCATTCCAAAATTCAAGTTGTTAGCATTCGTAGTTTTTGAGATATGCAGCTGTGACAGACAGACATACCGAGTCGTACCATAAGGGTTCCTTTTTACCATTTTGGGACGGAACCCTAAATAAGTCATTAGCAAAGTAAAACAATCCTGCAGTGTCTATAATGGATGATGTAGAATTGTAGACAATGGAATAGACGAAACCGATAAACACTCAGTCAGTGATTGATTATAATATATATAATAAAAAACCGGTCCAGAGCAAGTCGGACTCACCCACCGAGGGTTCCGTACCTTCCTTCCTACTTCTCCTACTTCCTATCCTACTATTCTACTTAATATTATAAATGCGAAACTTTGTGAGGATGGATGGATGTTTCTTTCAAGCAAAAACTACTGAACAGATATTCATGGGCATGCACACAGTTTATAACCTGAATTAACACAGGATACTTTTTATCCCGATATTCTTACGGGTTTCAGACTTACGCGGGTGAAACCGCGTCATATATAAAAAAGTGTGCTATTTACAGACATCGTTTTATTTTTCCTGTAATTTTTACATAAACTTCTGTCGCACAGAATAATTTCAGATTTATTTCTATGCAAACTTTGAGATAAGGGGGGGGGGGGGGACGGTATTTTTATTTACATTTTTCATCAAATGTCGAAGACTATGCTACCTAAAAAAAAAAAGAAAAAATGTTTGAGAATGTGCAAACAGCGCTCTTTCATATGATATCTCATATGCCCTAGTAGCTCCACTTCGAATTTTTAAGACCCCTTTTCAGTCCCTGTTGTAAAAAAAATATATACATTTTCATTTCTTTCTTATTTGAAAAATAGTTGGGCAAACGTCATCTAAAACTATTCCAAAATTCAAGTTGCTAGCATTAGAAGTTCTTGAGATATCTAGTGTGACAGACAGACTGAGTCGCACCATAAGGATTCCTTTTTACCATTTTGGTACGGAACCCTAACTAGCTTCTGCCTGCGACTTGGTCCGCGTGAAATTTCTTGTTCCACCGAACCACTCCGTCGCATCAGGTCGTCTGCCCCCCATGCTGTTACTTCGTTTTCGGTTAGCGTTCTTTCTGACTTTTTTTCTTTTTGCTTGGCTCCTAAGGGTCCTATGGTGTTATAAGCCTATAAGCCTTTCTTAAGAATTGGGCTATCAAATGCAAAAGGAATTTTTCAAATCCGAGTGGCAGGTCCAGAGGTTAGCGCGTTCTAACATGTATAAATTATAAAACGATGTAATTGAAGCTGTTATTATTTTACTTTATTAAACGTTTGTAGGCAAACCATACATTGGTAGAATATACGGACGTTCTTTTGTTAACACTAACATTGTCAACTTAAACTTAATGTACTTGTCTTTCTGTCTTCCAAAGGATCCACAAGTAATACATGGTCTTTATTTTCAGATAAAATTCAGCAGCACTGTTCCGCAATAGTTGTAGAAAAAAGTGCAACGGAATCGGATTGAATGCCTATTGTGACGTAAACAAGCCAAAACAATAGTTTTGTTATGGAGATAAAACGTCATATTGCGTGAACTGAAGTCGAGATGTGGTCGGTGCTAAGCGTTTTGTTTGCGCTCGTGAGCATTAATTATGCGCTGCTGGAAGGCCCCAATGTCTGCACTAGACAAGAAGCGTGAGTATAATTTATTATTGATTTAACTTAAAAATATAAATTGTCTTCAAAACTACTTTGCGAAAACGTTCTTGAATTTAACTGACGAGCCAGCTACGCGCCTGGATGTGTTCAATAAACACTCTTATATTTTCGAACACTTCTTGATTTCTAGGTCGAAGACACAAATTAGAATTTCACGGATGCCATGATGATTTTGGGGCATGAAATCTGAGATTTACCTAAGTATTTCAGTTACTTAAAAAACTGTCTTGTGTTGAGTATGATGACTTTGTTTTCGGAAAATTCGATTTCGGGATAACTAATTTAGCCCTGGAAAATTGTTGCACCGCTACTCCTCTTACCAGACATTGCGAGTGCTCTGAAAAACGGTTTTTAATTGTTATCTAATTGAGAATGTGAGACACTTGATGGTGTTTATTTAATTGATAAATAATTTCTTATTATTTGCAAATTGTAATAAAATAAATAACTCAACCCAAGCAGTGATCTCGTAATTTGTTGCGAAATGCATAGAGCACATTGTTTATGAAATATGGACAGTTACGGAAGAAAACCTGAATCTTGTTTGAGGTTGTCAATTCAGCAAAGTAATAAGTTCCAATTGGGTAGGTATAGGTTCACCTCTATAAACTCTACATATAGGCCACTAGGTCACACGGATTTATAACACGCTAGCAACACGAAAAGTTTTTTTTATTTTTATTAAATGAGGCTTTGCAGTATTATTGTTTTATATGTATGTTGGCTTATCTTTATTAATTAATGGTACTTCGGATTCATATAACTTTTAGTTACTAGTACGTCACTGTCACAGAAAATATGAGCTTGGAAACGTGCACAGTTCTTAATATTATTCAAGTATCGAGAAAACATCCAGAATAATAAACGCATTATTTAAAACCCACCCTATTTTAATTAATTTACAGGCGTATTAAAAATGTTGATCTATGAATTACAAATAGGTTGATAATCGCATTGTTTTGTATTAATCGATTTTTAATTTTTCATATAGGTAATGTTTTAACAATCGCAAACTTTGATGCCGACTGTTCTTATAGCAAAGAGTAGAGACCAAAGAGTTTATATAAGCAAGCTATAGAGCACGCGCATCGCTCTAGTGCCTTTATGCCAACCGTAAGCAGATGTTGTATAGATACTGATTTATAGATGTAGCGGGTGGTAGCGGTAAAATAGTGATGCGCCGTGACGTGACTGACGCTTGCGTACAGGTATTATTACTTAAGTACGTGAAGTACCTAGGAGTATTAAGTAAGTTTACGTTTTAGCAGATAAATAAAACAATAAATAATATACTGATAAAACAATATTTATTAAAAACACACAAAAATTTACAAGTCATTATTGCCACTTAAAAAGAGTTAGTTAATTTATTGTAAAATTGTCTTTTTCTTTGATTGATCACCGTTTTACGTAAGTACATACTAGATATTTTGTCCTTATATCTATATATTTTTGAATATCAGTAATTGCTGCAAGGGGATTGATTAATTACTGTGTTCATGAAGAGACGTAAAAATATATTTTCCTATAAACAACTTCAAGTTCGACTTCGATCTATTGCGCGAAAGGAGGATAAATTAACAAACCGACAAACCAAAAACACACTTTCGTATTATTGGTAAGTATGATTACAAATACTCGAATACAATGCAGTACAACACTAGCTCTAAAGCGGGGAAAGTATGAAGCGGGAGGCGTGGGAGCACGTGCGGCATTGAACAGCCCGCGCGCCCGCGCAACCCCCTTTCACGCCTTAAGTAGTTTAGATAAAATCTGTGTTTTCTTATCAAAATAGTAAACACCGGTGAAAGGTTATATCATTATTCTTTTTATTTTGCTTCCATGAATTGTTTTTACAAGTTGGCACTGCACATTTCACGATGAAAACTTAGAATTTTAATTAATTCTGTCGGGAGAAACAACCAGCGCTGACGACCATTTGTTACTAATTTGGATGCGCTTGCGATTTCGAGACTGTTCATACCCGTGCTTACTGTTCATACTCGCTAACGCTTGCTCTATAGCTTGCTAATATAAACTCTTTGGTAGAGACAATCGAAAATCGTTGTTGGTCGTTGTTTCCGTTTTCCTCCGATTGCTGGTTTTTATCAACAAAATGTTTAATAATGTTTGTTATTGTTCAATTAGCCGATTGTTTAGTTAATTAATAAATGAATTGATCGTTGTTTGCCCTGATTGTGGTATTTTATCTTTATTGGGTAATTTAAAAAAGTTATGCTATGTTTACAAATTTGGAGGTAAATAATATTTAAAACAGTAGACTGATAGATTACTGATTTAAATTATTTTGTGGTAGCAATTAATAGTGGTTTTATAATCTTAATCAGCAGACGCTGATTTAAAACACAAATAAAATGAGAAAGATTTTGTTGGTTTTGTAAGTGCTAAGTGCTAATATTGTTTGATATCTGACAAGTAATCAATCTGATTATAGTTTGAAAGTGTCGTGCGTAAACTTCTGTTACTCGTACGATGGGGAATTTTTAAATTCACGGAATGGGGTTATGAATGGAAATAAAAATACATTTCTTTTCCTATTTAGTATATGTACATATATTAAATAGGAACCTGCTACCCTAATAGATTTTTTTTGATCTTTCAATTAAGTTATGTATCTTTGTCTGAACAATTTGCTGATTCTTCACTTCTTCATCACTTGAAAATTTATTGCCACGAAGTTCGTTTTTCAAGTTTAGAAATAGGTAATACTCGTAATCGCTGGAAGCCAGGTTAGAGCTGTAATTGTGGTGAGCCAAAATTTGGAAGACCACCTTCTAAAGGGCGGCCAAAGCAACACGGCTCTTGTTGACAGGCGCGTTGTCGTGCAGAAGAGGACACCTTTGGTTAATTTTTCCCTTCTTTTTTTTTCTCTAACTGCTCTAGGGCTTCTTTAACCGCTCTAGGATTGAAGCATAGTATTCGCCAGTTATGGAGACACTTTTATCTTTGTAATCGATCTACAGGATCTCTTCCGAGTCCTCGATTGGCCGTCCTGGCCGTGGGTTGTCTTCAAGTGAGTCCCTGCCTTGCTTAAAGAGGGTATGCTACTTGTAAACCATAGTTTTACCCGGATAAGAGTCCCCGTAAACGGATGACATTGCTTCCACTCTTGTTTGAATTGATTTTCATTACTTGGTAAGGATTTTTATAACAGCGCGGTACTCGATTTGCTCCATATTATTATTACACATTTTATTCCCGATTGACTAGTTTGGTCGACGACTATGGTCGACGATTACTACGATAGTTCAAAGTCTACCTAACTACCCATTCCTCGAATTTAAAAACGGACCTTCGTACAATACAATGTTGTTGTTACAGCAAATTAGTTATTAAGTCCTCGTAAACTTAATATATTTTTGTCTACACTGTACACAACAGTGCAAAAACATACAGTAGAGTACTTTGATACTAATTGTTCTGCATGATCATAATACAGAATGGTTTTACAGTTAGAATAGCAGCCACAAGCCGCAAATTAATGATAGAAGTGTACATTACTCATTTACGGTTAAAAAAATATTTTTTTAATAAATAGGGAAAACTCACTTTTGTTACTTTATTAATTAATTTATAATTTTCCTTAATGTTTTTTTTTATACCAGCGTACTTTGACGTATCAAGTGTCTATTGAACATTAAATTAAAAAAAAAAATCACTACTATCTTTTTAATGTGACTGGTAATTAGTGAGCGATACTTAAACACATGATTATACTCATGTTAACAAACAACTTTTATTATGGAACCAAACCTGAATTCGCGAAAGAAAAATCAGCTGCCCATACATTCATATCTCGTCAAAATGTAGGGAGCAGCAAATTTTTTTTTCGTGACTTCAGGTTTGGTCCCATAGTAAAAGTTGTTTGTTATCATGAGTACAATCATGTGTTTAAGTATCGGTCACCAATTACCAGTCACCCTTTATAGCATGTATATGTGCTAGAGCTGTACTATTGTCAAATCTGTGTAGCTACTAGTCTTATCTACGTGCAAATTCTTAGAAAATCACATCCGTTTTATGGTGGAGTTGTTAGCAAGTCACGTGCTTATATTTTTATACATTTGTATTTGAGAAAATAAAGTCCTTCCATATTACGCTCTTTGTTACCATAAATTGGTTAAGTGAGGGCCTGTTTATTATTTACTTTCGAATGCTGGGGCGACTGATTGTCGCTGATCAGTGGCGTTACTCATCGGGTCAGTTAACTTTATCGAGTATTCCGTCCCGCAGCCCTTACGTCCACTTGTTGGCGACGTGAGCATAACAGTTCAATGTTACTATTATCGATATCCGTTGGTGCATGCTTTATCAGTTGACAGTGAACCTTAAGACTTTGCAATGCTTTGTTGCTCTCATTTGAGTCATTAGTTATGTGGGACAGTAGCTATTGATTCGGATAATATAGGCAGTAGAACAATGTCCGTAAGCATCTCTAGATAACTCTAGGTAGGTAGGTAACACATCTGAACCGGAAACAATTTGCCAGCAATTACATTGTGACACTTGTGAGAAATACATTACGTCACTTAATTTAATTAGCAATTATTATACTTTTTCAGATACACAACAACGCTACGGGTATCAGAGAAACAGCCATACCAAGTGAAAGAGTACACATGGTGCTTCAATGTTCCGCCTAAATGTTCGAAATACAAGATTAAGTTTCGAGAGGTGTTCAAGACTGAGACGCGGGTGAAATATAGGCCAGTTGAGGAGTGCTGTGCGGGGTACGCTCCTGATTCTCAAGGGGAGCAGTGTGTGCCGGTGTGCGTGGAGTCCTGCATCCACGGCAAGTGCGTGGCGCCTAATACATGTGCCTGTGCGCACGGCTACGGAGGCCCCGCCTGCGACATATGTAAGCCACGATTTTATATATAAAATTTCAATAGCGTAGCGAGTTCCCCGTACTCAACTACGGTTATGAATAACGCTATAAACAGGATGTTGCTAATGTGGTGTTTCTGTCACATATGCGAGTTCACATGGAGCAGCCGTAAATAACGAATACTGGTTTTTAGTTTTAATTGGCTATATTTTATTTTGCAATGCTGTCTGTATTACAGTTGAACCACCGTAATAAAACTGATGGGTTCAAAGTTCGCTATGGTGTTCAGAAACGAAAGCTACACCTCTATACTTAACTTTTTCAGATATTTGATACTTACAGTTCAGTAGCACAATTTATTTTCTTCTCAGAAGTCGTAAACTGAGTTTATCTGAGTAAAGAGAAATTATTGTAATTGTGTGAATCAAAAAGTCTATCGATCGGAACACCTATACAATTTTATACTGTAAATAAGTACACAGTTCGTTTTTTTATAGTCGGACGAAGATTTATTGTTGAGAGGAATATTTAGTCTGAAAGGTTATTCGAAAACTGGCTATATGCTCTACATAGCTCATTTCAAAAACAGTGTCTCGGTTTGTTAGCGATGTAGGTCTTTTCAGCGTGCCTAAACTGTACATTTGGTACACATTGTCAGAAAAACGTGGCAATTATAGTCGCCAAGACAAAGATTGTTTCAGTCATCGATAGTTCACGGACATGCGACTACGGAAAGTATGAATCATGTGTATAAAGATCTTAGTAGAATTTTATTGTTAACGAAGCATATAGCGGAAACAATTGACGTAAATACGAATATGCATTGTCTCCTGATGTTTGTATAAGAGATATTTGTGTAAGCAAATCGAGGCTTACGCTGAAAAAAATATATTTACAAATTTTAGCCCATCCAATTTTTTTTTTTTTTGTAAACATTACCAAGTGCCGTCGCGGATTGTCGGTATTGATAAAACTAACTGTTCAATTATCTGTATCCATTGTTTTTCTGCAATAACAGCCACTTGAAGTTCCTAGTCTAGTTTTTAAGACAGTAGTATTAACGAGCCTTTTTAAAAGCTAAACGCCCAACGTTTGCCCAACTCAACGTACTCCAGACAGGTGGACGTTGAGTATTACCATACAAATCTGACGTTTCACTTGCAGCATGTCCCGACGGAAAATGGGGACGGAACTGTCAGAACGAGTGCAGTTGTATGAACGGTGGTACGTGCGAACCTTTGACCGGTAAGTGCGCGTGCACTGCCGGCTGGCGAGGCGATGCGTGCGAGCGAGCGTGCGCGCCGCCCACCTACGGCGACAACTGCGACGAACTCTGCCAGTGCAAGAATAACGGGACCTGTAACCCTGCTACCGGAGCCTGTAACTGTCTACAAGGATTTACTGGACCTTTGTAAGTTTATGACTGATACTGACTGTCTCTTAAGGCGCTTTAATTTCTTGAGTAGAGCAGTGGTTGCCCAATGCCCAGTGGTAACAACCCCGCAGGCCTATTACGTATCTTGCAGAAACCTTGCGATAGCGAAATTTGCGGAATAATTTTTCTTCAATCGCAAATCCGTATTATGTAGCAACGATAGCCACATCAAAGCAAACTAGCGATAGTGCTGCCTCTGTGGAACAATCAGTTAACTAAAAGGTGCATTGATCGCATGGTGATCGCGATTATTTCGTAATACGCATGGTTTTTGAGAGCAGTGCGACAGCCATCGGCGAGCAAATTTGGCTGTCTAATTGCTATAACCTTTTCCCTTGTTGTTGATCGCTTGCCTATCGCTAGCTGATTACTAATTACAAATTAGTGTTATGATTCCAAGAATTTTACCTAAGACTGTGTAAATTTAACTCCGTCGTGTGTTCATTAGAATAAACAGTGTACTTCATTCAGTGTGTTGTAGCGATATTAAAAATTGTTTGCGTCTCTTTCTTCTTTGGATCTTGACCCAAGGCCAAGGACGCTTAGCTAGATACTACGAGTTGGTCATTGGACACTCAATTTGCCAGTTTATACTGAAACAGGATTAGGTACTTACTGTTAATTTTAAAGTTAACTTTGTTACACTTTCGGTTCGTCGGTCTGTCTGTCTGTCTGTCTGTTCGTCTGTCATAGCTGGATATCACAACAACTACTAATACTATCAACTTGAATTTTGGAATAGCTTTAGATGACGTTTGCCCAACTATTTTGCAAATAAGAAAGAATTTTTTTTTTGCCAAACGGACTGACAGGGGTCTTAAATATTCGAAGTGGGGCTACTAGAGTATGTGGGGTATCATATGAAAGAGTGCTGTTTGCACAAAAAATAAAACGATGTCTCTAAATAGCACGTTTTTTAAATATATGGCACAGAACACTCAGTGCGCGAGTCCGACTCGCTCTTGACCGTTTTTTTTTAGTTGTGCACCTTAGGACTTTAGGAATATACGACACTAGGAAGTCTCTTTCAATACGTAGAGTCGCGGCCAAATTGGTGACCCGAAGGGTGTAAGGTCTCCTTGTTTGTGTAATTTATTTCATCACCACTGCTCTCAAAACGGCGAAAGAAAACATTGTGAGGACACCGGCATGTCTTAGAACCAAAAATTCGAAGACGTGACATCCACCAATCCGCACTGGACCTAATTAATGGAATTATGGCCCATTCCCTCTCACAGAGAGAAGGCCTGTGCCCCAGCAGTGGGAACATTTTCAGGCTTATTACGTTTCCTCTTTCCATTGACGAAGACAAAGGCAGAGGCACAGGTTAACAGATCCCGCACTCCGCAAAATCATTTAAATAAAAAGCGACTCTTGCTACAACACAATAAAGTGCAATTCAGGTCGCACAACGCTTATTACCTACAAGTTATATTCACCTACAAGTTGCGTCTCTTTCTATCGCGTAACTCTTATTCCTTCTGACCACGTTAGGGCAGTTAGGGTTACTGCTGCCGAATACAGGCGGTACTTTAATTTTTTAGTCTCTGTTATTTATTAATATGTACCTACGTAATTTGTCAAATAAAAAAGTTCTTCTGTTTATTATAACATCCGTACACACAACAATTGTTAGTATTACGCTTATTATTGCCATAACAAACGGTGCACAAAATAAAATAAAAATGACGCGTTCGTGTCTCGCTGAGCGCGTATAGACCCTAGTCAACACTGTGTTGTCGCGAGCTGTAGGCACTTATTTCGAGCGGAATGTACCAGTGCAATGGCACTGGCAGAGGCTTTACCAGAGCAGAAGTTGGCATTTCATTCAATTTCACCGAGCGTGAACAATAACTATAGGACGGTAAAAAGCAGCTTTCTGGAGAAAGTAGGCAATTGATTTTTACCAAAATAAAATGTTAATAATTGTTTCTGTATTATTATGTTTCTTTGTTTATAAAAGTTTATAGCACTCTTCTAATTAAAAACTTTGCCCCACAAAAAAAGTTATCACGGTTTGTCTGTGGGAACAGACGGTCTCCATCTCTTATTCACTCACATTTAATATAGATAACAATAATTAGTCTATAGGTGGCAATGTGCACAGTGTATTATGTTATGATACAGGATCCCTAATGTTTATAGTTCTTACTACTAGTCAGTATCTTATTACCAGAGGTCGTAATAGGTAGAGTATAAATACCTAAACTTCAGGAAGGAAGTAACAAGAGTGGATAATACCCCCTATAAAATCCCGAAATCATAAACATGACGATTAAATCTCGGGATTTAAGAAATTGCGAATTATTTGTTATAAATATTGAATTTGTTATGAATGTATTCAAAGTAAAATAAACCCGAGATTTAATCGCTATGCTCATGATTCCGGGATTTTATAGGAGGTATTATCCACTCTTGTTACTTCTTTCCTTGAAGCTTAGGTATTTATTCTCTACGTATTCCGGCCTCTACTTATTACACATGCGTTGGATATTTGGATAACATTCGGTTAAGCATAATGTTACGTACGCATCATATTAAGGCGAAAACGCCAGGGTAGCTCGCGAGATTCAAATGTTCTTACGTTTTTTACAATTTGCAATTCAGTTTCGGGGTAATACATATTTGTTACGGTCGCGAATTATATTTTGATCAACATATAACCTGAGAATGACTTGCAAATTGCAAAAAACGTAAGAAAATGTAATATTCGCGGGCTACCTTAGCGCATTTAAGGAGCTGTTTTATCGTTGTTTCAGATGTGAAGAAGAATGTCCTAAGGACGAGCCGTGCCCGGAAAGATGTCGATGCCAAAACGGTGGAAAATGCACTTTTATAATGACTTGTGACTGCCCATCAGGGTGGACTGGGGAAGTTTGTGCTAACAAGTACGTAAAAATAAAATTTTCAAAAGATATTTTTCTTTTATGTCTTCACCACGCAGATGTTAATAATGTCTTGTCCAATAGATGTCCAGCGGGTAGATGGGGTCCGAAATGTGAGAATACATGTGAATGTGCGAATGGAGCTGGCTGTCATCATGTTACTGGCCGCTGTCAGTGTGAAGCTGGATTTACTGGAGAAAAGGTAGCTATAACATAAGAAATTACCCACTGTCATAGTTAATAATAATAATAATATGCTGGGACATTTTCACACACGGTCATCTGATCCCAAACTAAGCAGAGCTTGTACTATGGACACCAGATAACTGATAAACTACATATACTACTTTTTTTTTTTGTAAATACATACTTATATAGATAATAACACCCAGACTCGGGACAAACAGACATGTTCATGCACACAAATGTTTGTCCTGGATGGGAATCGAACCCACGACCAGCGGCATGACAGGTGGTATCTTAACCAACCACGCCATCTGGCCCATTAAACGGTACAGCTCTGCCCAGCCAATGCTTTATCACAGAACCAGCTGTTCCAGGATGAAAAGTAGCCTTTGTCCTTTTCCGGATCATGGTCTACCTATGTGCAAAGTTTCATCAAAATCCTTTCAGTCTTTTTAGTGTGAAAGCGTAACAAACAAAGAAAGAAACTCACTTTTGTATTTATAATATCATATTACGATGAAAAATCAAAATCAAAAGTCATTTATTCAAACTAGGCTGAGAATCAGCACTTTTCGAATGTGAAAATTACATACGACAGTCCCCCAAAACGCCCGCCCTTCACCACTTCCTAGTGCTTTAGCTGGGAAGAAGTGGCGCAACAAACTCCCCAGCAGCACAGTTCAAAAATTGAAAATGGCCTTGGACCTCTCTCCACCCGTAGGTGACAGGGACCTTTTTTCGTAACACCCTATGTCCCAGTGATAAACTGATAATACAACATAACATCACGCCTTGTTTCTCCGGAGGGTTAGGCAGGGTTGTAACTATAGTACACCCACATTTCGAAGTCCCATGTAATAGGGGGCGAATCTACCGCACAACCGGGAGCAAATCCAGGCTCCAGGCAGCTACTGAGGAATTCCTGATAGAAAAACACAATACTACAAGTGATGCGTGATTATTTTTCCTTTAGCCACGGTTCCATTTTGGCACTATTGAATCACCGTAACATACACTTATTTTATTTCAGTGCCTTGAAATTTGCGCCGTGGGTACTTGGGGCGTGGACTGTTCACGCAAATGCAACTGCGAGCACAACGGTGAATGTTCAGCTAAGGATGGATCGTGTACGTGCAAGCCGGGTTGGACCGGCGACCAGTGCCAGAAGCGAGCCTGTCCGCCAAACAAGTGGAGTGCGAACTGCGACCACGACTGCGAGTGTAATCCTAACACTACTGACATGTAATTATTATTTTTATATTACCTTATGCCCGCGGCTTTGCCCGCGTGCAGGTCGCAAATTATTCCACAGGAACGTGGTACCGGAAAAAGCATCCTATGTCCCAACCTAGGTTATTTGTGCCAAATTACATCTAAATCCGTTCAGTCTTTAAGGCTTTCGCATTTATAATATTTTAGCCGGATTCGCTCGCGTGGATGTCAATACGGAAGTATTGACATCCACGCGAGCCATCTATTTGAATTGGATTTTTTCAGAATTTCGTAATTATTTTTTTGCGCGTAACCCTAATTCTTTTTCTAAAATAAAAGTAGCCTAAGTTATTCTTTGAACATTAGCTATCTGCCAGTGAAAGTCCCTTCAAAATTGGTCCAACTGTTTCGGAAATTAGACGGAATATACACAGACAAAAATTAAAAAAAAAAGTGTTATATTAGGTTGGGGAAAAAGTCTTTTCGCATTATAGTATGTATGAACTTGTAATAAAATCTCTTTGGCTATACTATTTGTATCTGGCTGGTTTTGGTATCATTGAAAGTTTAAATTTTAAAAAAACATAATTCCAAATTCAAATTAGGAAAATGTGTGATTTTCATTTGTTTTTCGTACCGTCAAGAAGAGTGAATCTAATGAAGAAATTCGATACATTTTAAAATTTTACTACAAAAAAGGTAAAAATGCAACGCAAGCCGCGAAAAAAATTTGCGATGTTTATGGACCTAGTGTAGTGTCTGTGAGAGTAGCACAAATTTGGTTTAAGCGTTTTCAATCCGGAAATTTTGATGTCAAAGATGCACGTCGCTCTGGTCGCCCTATTACGGATAAAATTATCTGATCACTGCGGAACGGTGCACAAAGAGCTATCCTTAAGGTCTCATATAGATTAGGAATCCGATACCCCACTGATGTCTTATATCGAGAAAAGAGAGTGCTTACGGTCCGTCAACTGTACATTTTATCAATGCTACTTAGATTTCATAAAACAGCAGCTACCACAGAGGTAACGGGTTAGCACACACGTAGGAAACCTAAGTGGAACAGAGTTTTCTTTTTGTTACCTTTTAGTCCTAAATTATTTAATCATACTGAAACCGTCGCATTTGTTATCTCTATTATTCACATTATTACATATGGATGCCAGTTTTGAAAAAGTGGAGCAAGATCGGCATATCAGTAGTTACGACGTAGCTGAAGAACAACGTAGTTGTCTGGAAATTGACCACAAAAAAGTTTTGGCGCATTTGAAAAAAACTGGGTACACAAAAAAGCTCGACATTTGGGTACCTCACGAGCTCACTGAAAGAAACCTAATGAACCGTGTACTCATTTGTGATTCTTTATTACGACGTAATGAAACCGAACCATTTTTGAAGAAGCTGATAACTGGTGATGAAAAGTGGATCACGTATGACAAGAACGTGCGAAAACGGTCGTGGTCAAAGGCCGGTCAGGCTTCACAGACTGTGGCGAAACCCGGGTTAACTCGCAACAAGGTGATGCTGTGTGTGTGGTGGGATTGGAAGGGCATTATTCATTATGAGCTGTTACCACCAGGCAGGACCATCGATTCTGAACTCTACTGCGAACAACTGATGAGATTAAAGCAAGAAGTTGAGAGAAAGCGGCCGGAATTAATCAACAGAAGGGGTGTGGTTTTTCATCATGATAACGCTAGACCTCGCACATCTTTAGCCACTCAGCAAAAATGAAGAGAGTTTGGCTGGGAGGTGTTAATGCATCCGCCGTATAGTCCTGACCTTGCACCTTCAGATTTCCACCTGTTCCGGTCTCTTCAGAATTCTTTAGGCAGTGTCAGGTTAACATCACGAGAGGACTACCAAAACCACTTGTCGCGGTATTTTGACCAGAAGTCCCAAAATTTCTATAGCAATGGGATCATGTCCCTACCTACAAGATGGCAAAAAGTTATCGAACAAAATGGTACCTACACACTTTAGTTAAATGTAAATAAACTATATTAAAAAATGTTTTGAATTTTCTTAAAAAATGCGAAGAAACTTTCCCCAACCGTATATACTTTCTTGCATTTAATAAAAAGCTGTTATTTTGGCATTACAAACACACTTCAATTTGATTTATTTTTATATGAATATTTTCACGATCCTGTATTATTCTATTGTAGGGTAGCCTCCCTTTCCGATTCCGCACACTTCCACTCTCGAGTTCTTACGACAATAATGTATTTACACCAATATTTCAATATTAGGATGCCACTTCACTTGGAGTGTTTGTACAAATATTAAATATTTTGCTTAGAAAAATAAATCTTCGCAGAGATATAATGTATATTTTGGTTTGGCAGAAAAACTTACATATTTAAACTTATACTCCAGTTGAAGTGCCAGCATGAAACTCGTGTTACTGTGTTGCTGATTATTGCTAATTTTGTACATTTTCGCTTGAAAAGATATGCTTCAATGAAATGTATTGTCCAAGATAGGTACATTTGTGATAAAAATGTAAAATGCAGGATGCGATGAGATTCATCACTTCCTGCGTGTTTGCGAATAGGTTTATCCAGAATTGTGTCAAATGATATGTTATAGTTTGGCCGATACCGCTGTAGCACGCCTTAGGTATGTGCGCGGCGAGACGGGGGGCAGTGCAGGCCGCTAATTCGTCAACGCTCGGCATCCCGCCCCCCGCGGTACAGCGGTATCGGTCAAACTAAACAAACGAAGAGCGTTGACTCTGTTACTCATTAGATTACCCGTGTTAGAAAAACTTTTTAATTAAAGTCGATGTACCTGTTAATAAGGTTTTAAAAGCACCCTGTCCATTTGCGCTGCTAAAGCCATTTCATACGATTCTCAAGGAATGACAGTTGTATTGTGATTATAGCGCTCCAAGGTTCTTCTGGCGTGTGGCCAAAATCTGAAGGAACGCTTGTTTTTCCAATACATTTCAGGAAACAATAATAATTATGAATGTTATTATGTAAAATGGTTGTGAACTAGAAGTATCAAAATTCAACTTAAACCTAAAAATCGAATTCGAGATCAAAAATGTAAACAAAGGTGTTGCCAATTTTAAATAATATGCTCAATTGTGCAGTTTGATGAAAAGTACTATAACATAGCGCTAAAATTGTAGCAATATCTTAAACAGTTAAAATATAATATTGCACACAGTTTCCAACTTTAATGCGACGTAGACTACGATTCAAGAATAAAATATAACTGTTTGAAGTAAAATAGTGCAAATTATTTTTATGCTACTGGCAATAAGGCAGTGGTCTTAAACATTTGGACTTCATTTAGTGTTTTCAACTAGCGAAACACCTCGGCTTCGCATCGGTAATTTTTACTACTGAAATAAAATAAAATTTTCTTACACAAACGTTGTACTGACAATAATGAACAGAACAAAAAAGAAATTGGCCAAATCGGTCGAACTGTTCTAAAGTGATGATTATTCGACGACGCTTGCAACACCATAATATTATATGCGGCAACAGATTTTTATATAAATCTAAATATATAAATCTATCTAATATTTTATATACAGGGTTATTGGTAAAACACCAACAACCTCTTAAGGGGTCTTTGTACTCATCATTATGAACAACTTTTACTATAGGACCAAACCTGAAATCGCGAAAAAAATTCAGCTGTTCAGTACATTTGTGTTCGCATAATTCGTCAAAATGTACTAAACAGCAGATTTTTTTTTCGCGATTTCAGGTTTGGTCCCATAGTAAAAGTTGTTCATAATGATGAGTACAATGACCTCTTAAGAGGTGGTTGGTGTTTTACCAATAACCCTGTATAGAAAAAAAAAAAACTTAATTTGAATTACTAGGGAAATGTTGACTATCCCTGAACTATCACTTTGACATTGACATTTCTTTATTTATCCAGAAATCGAATTCAAGATCAAAAATGTATTTTGATCTTGAATTCGATTTCTGGGTTTAGTTTTGTAAATGATTTTAGATTTATTATTATTTTGGAGAAATATTAGGTATATAGCCATTGGTCACATGACAATGAACGTGGATCAGAGCGCGACACGTCACGATCTTCAGTCTTATAGCCATAATGTCACTTTGATAAAATAACATTGTTTCAGGGTTCCCCACCTCAGGAGATTTTTTAGATAAAGTAAACGACATTCGCCTGTTTATTTATGGATACGATTGAAATGTATGATTTTAAGAAATGTCAAAACGAAAACGTCAGATGGGTTTTGAAAAACGAGCTATTGATTGAGTGGCCGTTACACTAGATAATATTTAGACCAATATCATCACTTCTTTATTCTGAATCTCTATTAATCGATTTGATTCAACGAGTAATAATCAATGATATCGATTATTTAACTTCTTTTTAGATTCCATTGATTGTTAAAAAAAAACTTACAAATAAATACTCAATTATTTGTATCGATATCACACATCACAGAGGAAATCCAAGGGCAGAGGGTGAAAGCACTAAGAATTTGTTTTTGCTTGTTTGACAGCAGACAATCTCTCACAGATGTTGCAGATTTGACGACTATAAAGATGATGACATCACTCGAGCCGCCATACAGTACCTGTAGCCCGTTTTGACTATGAAAATTAAATAGTTTTATAAATGAAAAAAAAAAATGTATTGTTAATGTTAATATTTTGATAAAATATTCATGCTTTATTAAAAATATACAAACACAGATTAATACAGATGGGACACTCCGCAAAATCGTTTAAATAAAAAGCGACTCTTGCTACGACACAATAAAGTGCAATTCAGGTCGTACAACGCTTATTACCTACAGTTATATTCACCTACAAGTTGCCTCTCTTTCTATCGAGTAACTCTTATACCTTCTGACCACGGCAGTCCTACTGAATTGGCCCAGTGAGATAAGCCCGCCGCGTACCTGTGCCACAAGGAACATTTTTAATGGGTTTCCTAAAAACTGTCAACTAGCCTATTGCGAAAATATTTACCAGCGCCCCCCTGTCAACGTCATTCGAGTGCCAAAAGATTCTTGTAGCAGTGTAACGCTCTTAAACGACGTTGATTTGTGTCTATTTTCTCAAGAAACATTTTTCGTCACTGTAATATGTCATGCGTTTCTCAGGTGTGATCCCTGGACGGGTGCATGCGAGTGCTCTGCGGGTTGGGCCGGTGAGTCCTGCGAGCGACAGTGCCCACTGCTGACGTACGGCAAAGGTTGCCGATCTACATGCCGCTGTGAGAATAGTGGGCTGTGTTCCCCTGTTAATGGTAATTATACCTCCACTAGAATTGATAGATAGAAGATAGAATACTGTTTATTATGTACACCAACACCATACTAATTACAGACAGATATAAATGTAGAAATCCAGGATGTGTCTAAGGGCCGGTTTTTTGATCCGTAGTTAAGTCAACCATGGTTAAACATAGTAACTAATGGTTGAATTTTGGCTAAATGTGAAAGTCTAATCATGAATGAGTTATGCCATTACTTACTATTTTTAATATGAATGAGCTAACATGAATACATTTATGTTTAGCCTTTCACATTTAGCCCAAATTCAACCATTAGTTACTATGTTTAACCACTAGTTGAGTTAATTACGGATCAAAAAACCGGCCCTTAGATCTCCTAATCTTTTCCCCATTCTTATATTATTTTTAAATTATATTTGAGAAATGAGCATGCATGTGCATAATATAGCAAAGCTGCTATCCCTTTTACTCACCGGAAGAAGGTACGGATAACTGCACGTCAGTAATACCATTTAATCTACGAAAACCGCTCTTATTGCTTCGAAATAAAGTCGCTTTCACTGTCACAATGTTGCTACAGACGTGTGACTGACTGTTATAGTTCGATTCAAACTTAATGGCGGCTCGGAAGTTAGCTACGAGTGCAGACCGTGCAGGTACAAATTGACAATAATTTTGGCTCCATTTGGATTTGGCTCGATTAAGGACCAGTTTTTTGATCCGTAGTTAACTCAACCAATGGTTAAACATAGTAAATGATGGTTGAATTTTGGCTAAATGTGAAAGGCTAAACATGAATGAGTTCACATGAATGTATTCATGTTAACTCATTCAAGTTAAAAAATAGTAAGTAATGGCATTTTGGCAAACACATTTAGCTAAAATTCAACCATTAGTTACTATGTTTAACCACTGTTTGAGTTAACTTGGGATTAAAAAACCGGCACTAAGTTTGAATCGTACTAAACCTGCACTCGCAGCTAAGATCCAAGCCGCCATTAATTTTGAATCGAACTTTACTCGTATATTATTGTTATTGTAGGTATGTAACTGTGTTGATAATTATTTTATCTACACAGGATCCTGTCTATGCGCGCCGGGCTACCGCGGTATTCGGTGCGAGGAGACGTGTCCATATCCGTACTACGGCGACAACTGCTCTGACACCTGCGACTGTTACAACAACGCTACCTGTTCCCCTGAGACTGGTCTCTGCGACTGCAAACCTGGGCAAGTATTTTTTTTAATATAGTTTGACCGATACCGCTGTACCGCAGCAGGCGGAGACACCGTGAGTGTTGACGAATGAGCGGTGGGATGCCGTGAGCGTTGACGAATGAGCGGTCTGCACTGGCCTCCCGTCTCGCTGCGCATATACCTAATTTATTTATATACCTATTATCCTCATTTCCACCTAAGTCCAATTGTTTGAACTCCGTTAAGCTGAGTATTTTTTAGAGTTCCATAGTGAACAAGGAACCCTTATAGTTTCGCCATGTTAAGCTGTCTGTCTGTCGCTTGTCTGTTTGGCTTAGCTCAGCTACTCTTATACATATTAAACACGCCGACAAAGTGGTAAAATAAAATTTGGAAAAATAAATTTGCGCGGTGAAGTGGGGATGATATTTTTTTTCTCGTCTACCCCATGGTGTAGGGTATTGTTGCATATGCCGTTTAAAATTACAGTATTGCGGGTGTGTGAAACCATTTTACGATTCAAGGGATCCATTTGCGTAATATTAAGCTTTAAAATGCTAAGTAATGTTAGAGTCAAGTGTCCCCCTCTGCCAGCTAAAGGGTTGTTTGGATATGTGAAAAAATCACGTCAGTAGTATACATAGGGTGACTAGTAATTAGGTGACCGATACTTAAACTCATGTTTGTACTCAACAAACAACTTTTACTATGGGACCAAACCTGAAATCGCAAAAAAAAATCAGCTGTTCCCTACATTCTGACTAGTTATGCGAAAGTAAATGTAGAGAACAGCTGATTTTTTTTCGCGATTTCAGGTTTGGTCTCTTTTGGACCCTTTATTGTGCGTGGTCCGACACGCACTTAGCCGGTTTTTTAATCTCATCCTGGTAATTGATAATGATGTAATATTTAATTTTTATTGTGAAAGATAACGGTGCGCAGTAACCCGTTACTTTATATAGCTAATATTTTATAAACATCGAGTCACTTGACACGTGCCTTTGTTTTGATAACGTTAGTATTTTTTGTGTCACAAAATTGAAATATACGATAACCCTAGAACGCACTTAGTGCATTGATTTGCATTAAAGCTTTTTTATTTAGGCCTTGTTTACAAGGCGTGGTGCCCATTTATGCTTTGGCGATAACTGTAGCATTTAAAAATTGGCTCTACTAGAATAATGTTGTATTAGAATTACCAATGGCGGGGTATTGCATATAGGTATATAGACTAGTCTTTGCCCGCGGCTTCCCCGCGTGAATGCTGGAAATTATCCCATGGGAACATACTGCCGGAATACGAAAAGTATCTTATGATCTTACCCAGGTCATGGTCTTTCCATATGCCCAAGGGCGGATCCAGCCTTCGAGTCAAGATATGTTATTCAAGGACCTGTATTTATGAAAAATAAGAATGTAGGATGCAAGAGCGACCGAGGCGCGCTCGAGTTTTTTTTTCACCCCGTCTCGGAATTCTAGTTTAGGTTTCTATTGAGCATTCTTACGGAAATAGGAGTTGCTTTGTCGACTTATGCAGAAAAGTTCCGAGTGTCAGAAGAATATAGGATGCAAGAGCAAGCGAAGCGAGCTTGAAAAGTAAGGTTTTCTTTGAACAGTCATACCTAAATAGGAGTTACTTTGTCGACTTAGGTACGCAGAAAGTTTGAGCACGTAGGCTGTAAAGCAAGTGAAGCGAACTCGAAAATTTTGGCATCCTATACATTTATATTTTGCATACGTACGGGGCCTCCAACTCTAAACTAGTTCTTACTGAATATATTTTCAGCGCGTTTAGGATTTGATTAAAAACTACTTGTTAACATTTGGGGCCCACCAAGGACCGAGGGAACTTCTTGACTTTATTCTGGCGTATTTAATTTCCACGTCTAGTTGCTCAGCTACTTCTTTTGCCACTTTAAAAAGCTGTCGGAAAACTGTCCACCTATTCAATTTTTGTTGTAGGACACTCATTGTATCACTTATAGCGTCTAAAAAGGACATACTAATTCCATGGGTGTCACCGACACATCGGGTGATCAAAAGCGTGGTCGCGAATGAATCGGGAGGCGGGCAGTATGATAAATGCCTCAATAAACGGACATCACTTTTGTATTCTATTAATCGAAAGTATGAACTATTTTGAATGCAAGAGCAGAACTCTCAAATCTTAGTGTGGATTTCACCAAAGAAACTGAACGCGATCATCATAGCGAGTTCAAGAGCTGTCAGTGTCAATATTCTAAAGAAAATAATGATACTGACAGCCTTTAAACGTGGTTTATGTGTTGATCGCGTTCAGTTTCATTGGTGAAATCCGCACTTCTTTAAAACAGAGTTATAATTTTTACTAGATTTTTTTTTTATTTTCAGAAAAACTATGCAATGAAAATATTTGCACATATGTTTTTGAAGATTATTGATATTATACAGGGTGACTTGTAACTTGACGTATTCCTTCCAGGACGTGATATAGACTTGCAAGAATTAAGCACCCCATAAAGCCTAGACCAAATTTCATGGGATTCGAGAAAAACCAAAGATTACGTATTTTTGAAAATTTCCCAGTTTTCGTCACTAAATGTCAATTTTCTCTAAACACTCAAATTGAATGATCTTCATTGGTGTTCCATTGGATACCTAATACTTGAACGAACCTTTCGATGTAACCAAATTTTCTAAAACATCAAAGAGTCAAAGGAAGAAATTACTAACCATTTTCAACAAGAATATACGTACATGAACTTTGATACCTCTCGTTATCTCAAAAGTTTTGTATGGAATTAACCGTACAAAATACGCAGAAGACATCTTCATTTAAACAGCTATCTAACAAGGTAAAAAAGTTAAAAAAAAAATGTTTAGAGGTGCCGATGAAACAGTTGTAAATAACAGTAATACTAAGGAGAAAAAAAAGTTTTTGTTTTCAGATATTTGATTAGTGAGTTAAATTAGTTAGAGTAGTTAGTATATTAGTATATAACCCTAACAAAAAAATCTAAACTCGAAAAATCCGAATTCTTTCATGGTAAGCATCTGATATTTGACAGGCAGTTTAACATAACTACACAATAATGTGTGTGAAAATAAAATGCTACTACCCTATAAAACCTGCGCAAAAAATGATTTCAAAGTTACAGTAAAAGTTACGTAACTTGCTTTAAATTTCACCTAACAATTTTTTTTTGTTGTTTTTAAATATAGCAGGTATTTGGCTTATTTGGCTTTATCGCATACTATAATTAAAGGATGTATCTCCTTGCCAAATTTTATCCAAATCCGTTCAGTGGTTTGCGCTTGCAAAGGTACACAGTTACTTACGAAATTTTAATATTAGTACGGATATATGTACAGATGCCAGCACATCAAGCTACTACAATCTGCCAAATTTCTTTAATAGATTTCAACTTTATCGCTAAAGCATTAGGTTCAAGGTTGATTGGAAAAATTTACAGTTTCGGGTCGCTTGACTTGCTGGCGTCTGTACTTTGCATGTGTACGTGAATGCAGTGAAGAAGACTTTTCAAACAAGGAAAACACGCCTGCTACAGTAAACTTACTTTGTTCCAACTTACAATGTGGAACAACTTTAAATCTTTTGCATATTATTATTATTCTTCTCAATATTCGTTTTGTGTTGCAGGTATGAAGGTCTCAAGTGCGATCGCCCATGCAACGGTAAAACCTTCGGATTAAACTGTCGGCAACCATGTAATTGTGAAAATGATGCTCCTTGCAATCCTGTTAACGGTATGTATAGCGATAATGACGTATGACACTCCTCAGAATTTGATCTTTATTAGCGACACCATTGGATGTTGCAATAACCACTCTGCTCGATAAGATTTTGACATTTGAAATATTAACTGACTTGGCGGCATGTTACGAATTACGTCATTAAATCAGGAATTCACATCATCTTTCAGCATTAGAATTTGGTAAGAAAAATATGTTACCGTCATAGCTATTTTACACAATGAGTTTGTGGCAAATAATATAGAATACGGTCAAACCGCGTCAGTTTACAGCGAAAGTCGTGTAAAAAGGCCTACCTTTTATATAGGTAATAACCTATATAAAAGGTAGGCAACCTAGATTCACTGGAAATATGTGTGTCTCATTGCGGGCGAGAGTAGCTGTCGCAGTTATTTTGTCTATGGTTTTACCTGAATTAAATAAATTTTTAATAATTTATGGTGCAAGCGGACCTAAAACCTAGTTGTTTTGTCGGCAGGCGAGTGCGTGTGCGGCGCGGGCTACACGGGCGAGCGCTGCACGCGGCGCTGCGCGGCGGGTTCGTTCGGGCTGGCGTGCGCGCACCGCTGCGACTGCTCCGAGTACGCGCTCGGCTGCCATCACGTCACCGGCCAGTGCATCTGCGAGAGCTCCTGGAGAGGTCAGATATCAGTTGTTTATTATTCATAGCATGAAGTTCAGTTCCCGTAATTAAAAACGTTCGCGCTAGGATGAAAAGTAGTCTTATGTCCTAACCCAGGTCATGGTCTACCCATGTGCCAAATTTCATCTGTTCAGCCGTTTTAGCGTGAAAGCGTAACAAACAAAACTCTCTTTCGTATTTATAATACAGTGGATTTCATTTATTACGACCTTGGTTGTAGCGACGTTAAATCTAAGTCCCTTGAATTTAAAGCATACTTTAGTACAAAATTCATGTGGCTATAGCGACTTTGGATGTAACGCCGAGTTCGGGTGTAGCGACTGTTTTTAATGAATCATTTGTAACAAATTCCTAGAAATCCCATGCAGATATTGCGACCGGAGTCGGCCGCCAAAGACACAAAGATTTTTTTCTTACACAAACATTTCTTATCTTTTGTTTACATCCATTGCACACAGATGGTCAGCAAGTGTGGAGACCTTTACCTTTTGTTTATAGATATCAACTAAGTAGGTAGGGAAGCGTGTACGTTTCGGAGCTTTTATGGTTCAGTTACAAAGTGATATTCTGAGTAGCAACTGGGTTTAGTAAACTTTTGAATAAGTATGGCTGCTAGACGCGTGTCTGTATCACTTTACCTTTGCATGTAACGACTTCCGGATATAACGACGAAAATAGAGTGGTCCCTTCATTGTCGTTATACCCGAAATCCACTGTACATATTACTTAGGATCTAAACATCATATTACAGGCACTGGTTAATTAAATGCACAAACTTAAATGTGACGTTCCACGGGAAAAGGTACCTTATGGTGCTTTTTAGTTTCTGAGATATTAAATGTTTTGTAAAAATATGTAAAATAATAGTTTTTTTTATTATTGCTGTTTCGTAAATCATAAGATGTAACATTTATTTTCCTATTTTAACTTCTTATGATATGTAAGGTATTATTAGCCCATAATGTGGTTTCAAAGTTTAGTAGAAAAGGTACCTTATGGCCGTGTGTTATGAAAAATAAGAAATTAATACTTGCAATCATGTCGGGACATGCTCCGCTTAAAAAAAGTATAAAAAAGTAAGAAGGAACTGATTATTTTTGTAGCAGTTTATTATTAAAATAATAGTTAAAATTGATAAAGGATCATTTATGGTCCTGACATATTGTTTGTAATTTACATAGAGTACCTTTTCTTAAATGTATGAAACAAAGACTGTTATTGTGATGTAAGTAAGTTTAAGTGACATAAAAAGTTTAAAATAGTCTCTAAATGCGATTTATCAGTTTTATTATATGCTAATGAAAGAATATTGTGGTTTTGTGTGCAAGAATTTATATTGTTTGTTAAATTAAACATAAATCGTTAAGTTTTCTGATTTTGCATGAAATCATTATAAGTTATTCTTGTCTCTAATTGTAGTTTTTTTTTTTTAATTGTTTTGTAATTGTTTTCTAATTGATTAAAAAATTGGGCGTTCTCATCGTACAAAATCGTGAAAATTAAGATTTTTTTTATAAATTGTTTATTAGGCATATTCATTAGCCTATAATCTTTTATGGACTACCGCCCCCTTTACAAGAAAAAAAATCCAACGCTGCCTTTACACAACAGTTAATTATACCAATTTTATGTGGCTGTCTACTAACTAATTAATAATCACAAATTAAAAATTAATTCTCTCTCTCTCTCTCTAACCTATGGCCTATATCAAAGTTTTGATTTGTAATACAGAACTTATCACAACATTTTTTGAAGGACAGGAGCCCAAGGAATTAGTTTCCATAGCCCACTATGTAACTTACAACGACAACATTGTTTTTGAGGTGGCTAAACTTAAATTGTATGATTTGTAAAATTGCACAGTTTCCAATTAAATCTTTAAACAAATATATCTCCGTAACTGCACATCGTAGGGGCTTGATCTATTTTGATATCGACAGCTTATTAATTTCAGATTATTATGGTATACATAACTACATATGCACTATAACCTTTACCCGTGGAACGTCACAAATAGAGAAAGGTGTTGAGGTTGTTGTAGGAATGTTGCTAACTACACAGGGTGGCGGTTTAGTCATCTGCATCCGTTTAAGAGGGAATTCTACCCGTCATACTAAACAACTTTCTCTATGATATTCATATCGGATTCTTGAAAAAAAAAAAAACAAATTCCTATAGGACAGTAGACATATTATTTCGATGCATGTCTGTTAAAAGTTTGTTTTTTTACGAATCGGATATGAGTTTCATAGCGAAAGTTGTTTAGTATCACCCCCTTAACGGAAGCAGATGACTAAATCACCACCCTGTATAATAATAATATTTAGTTCCACTTATCGCAATCTCATCACAGCGACTTTTAAAGTCAAAATGTATGGAAATTAAAGGTGTAGCGCACAACAAGTTAGTTTTCGCGCGTGGCCAAAATCGGAACTAACGCCGCCGACTTGCTTTTTCAATACAAATATCACAAAACAATTGCACAAAATAATGTTTATCAACAGTGCCCCCCTGTCATGTCATTCGAGTGCCAAAAGTTCCTTTCCTTTCCTTTCGAGTTTTTCCTTGTAGCAGTGCATTTTTGTCAGTTTTACAGACTGAGATTAGAATACTTTATTAAAAATTGGGGAATGGCCCCTCTGATAGGCTTACGCTTGTTGACCACTGTCTCACGTGTTGGTAAAGCCGTTTACGGTTTCCTAGAAGAGCGGTCTCCGCACTTAACGGCCGCAGTGACAGCCGTCATGAAAATTATGACAATGTCAAAGATTTAAATCGTTAGATTCGCCCTACTGCATCAAAAGATAGTCACATTTCTGTTTAGGTTTGACACCTCTGACACACAATGACGCAGTGACTTGACTTGATTGTCATGGAAACGCTACTTAATAAATGTGTGAGCTCACTCTTCTCAGTATGGACACTTTTGCGTGACTAAGTGTAAGTATGTTGACGGAAAATCTGGCGATTTAAATCTTTGAGGGGGCGGGGTTTGAAAATTACAGATTTTCATGACAGCCGTTACGACAGCTTTCCTAGGAAACCGTAGCTTAAGTGAAGGTACGGTCGATAACGGTGCAAGGAGTTGATTGTTGAGCAGATTGACCATCAACTTAAATGTACTATAAATTAAAAACACAACTGTGTATCTGCTGTGCTGTGTCATTATTTTCCAGTCATATGAAATGACTACAAGGTGTAACTTAAATAACGCACAACCTCGTAATTGGTCATTGTACTCATAATTATGAACAACTTTTACTATGGGACCACACCTGAAATCGCAAAAAAAAAATCAGCTGTTCCTACATTTATGTTCGCATAACTCGTCACAATGCCAAACCTGAAATCCCAGATTCAAGTTCAGGTTCCAGGGAGTTTTCATGTTTGGTCCCATAATAAAAGTTGTTCATAAGAATGAGTACAATGTCCCCTAGAGGTTGTGCGGTTTTTAAGTTACTCCTTGTATAGCAAAATATCAACAATCAAGTTCTCTCACTGTATTTGACAAGTTTGATATCACTGCCAGTTTTTGTTGCGTAAGCAGTAAAGTTTGCGTAATTCAAGTGACGTGCGACGCTATCTATAGAGGTTTGTGCTAAAAAAAACAACAATAACTATTCATAGAATCCTGTAGGTTTAGATTTTATTTATTTATAAGATTATGTTTTTGATCCAGGTCTTGCTAGGACAGGTACGTATAATCAAAATAATAATTTTGTATAATGTTTTTATTTTTAACTTAATACAGATTTGTTTGGGCCCACCGTTATGTACGACACTTTGTGTGACAATATTAACATCACAATACTCACGGGCGATGAAAACAGGATCATTATGAACAGGAACATTACCAGAAGGGACGAGATGTTCCAAATGATTCACTTGAAAGACGACAAAAAAGGCGTCACGGCGCCCGAATTCAACAATGACAAACGAGAATACGATCGGGACTTCGACAGATTAGCAATATTGAACGAAGTTATGTCCGAAGAATACAACCACTTAAATCAAATACCTATCAGCAAATGCGCGTCCTGGAATTCAAAAAAAGAACACGCCGATCCTAACCTCGTCATACCGATGGTAACGCATGCCCTCAGTAGCTTAAATGTGCCTAGTGTCAGAGCTATAGTAGCATTGGTCAGTGAAATGAAACCTCAATATGATAGTGCAGCAATATGGGAAGTATCTATCAATAAAGGACAAACCTACGTGAATGAGCTATCTTCAGCAGTAATAAATAGACCCGAAATACACAGTAAACATTAGTTGATATATGCCTAGTGTTTGATTGTCTTATCTATAAATAAATAAAAATCAATTACCGAATTTATGTACGCGCATCACTTCAGAACGGTTGCACCTATTTGGAAAATTCTTTGTTTTTAATTATGGTTGTGATTGTCAGGACAAGGTTTGTAGGAAACAAAATGTTTGCAAAGGTGCCGGGAAAATTAGGAAATTCGGGAAAACTGAAAGTGCATTTTCAATGGGAATTTTGTATGAATTATTGAAATTTTGACAGAACAACGTTCGTCGGGTCAGCTAGTTTGTAATAAATGAAACAAGATTATGTTGAATATAATTGTGTAATTTGTATTATGTTTTGATGAACTATTACATCAAACATTTACGCATAGGCGACCTGGAGCGTGCAGTATTGCCATGTGCTTTCCAATCACAACTGTTCCTTCGACCAGATTCTCTTTCAAGGTGGATCCGCGAAATTCAAATATGCGTTTTTTGCCATTTGCGGGTTAATGTCAGGTTGTATCTTGATCAATATAATATGATACGCGATTATAACAAAAATATGTTAAGTTAGATTTGTTAAAAGAGAACAAATCTAACTTAGAGATATGTATTGATGATTCTTATTGTTATGATACATTCGCGAATCATATCTTGATCAAGGTACAACCTGACACTGGCCTGCAAATTGCAAAAACGCAAGAAAATTTGAATTTCGCGGGCTACCACTGCGGTTCCACCTTAAAAGAAGTTCAATGGTCTGCACTATTTATACCTACTTATTACAGCGATGGGTGCCAAACCGTTGACCTAAACCAAACTTGGTTTTATTTAATCATCATCATCGAGGTATCCCTTTGTAATCATCTCAACACATACCACTACACACTTAGTCAGTACAGGTTATTTTATGCATTACTAAACCAGACAACCACCTAACATTTTGCATTGCTGCCTTCAACAATGAACCTTATTTGCCAGCAATAATTAAAAAAATCCATAGGTAATTACGAAGTTTCCGAGATTAACAATTTATTTGAAATAACAGAAATAAATAACTACTTGTATTTTTTTATATCGTGTGTATTACAAAGTTTGTATACAAATAGGTCCTGTATTAAGCGTAATGTGTTTCATCCGTTCTATTCTTTTGTAAAGCACGACACTGTTCGATATAGGCTGATGCATCGGTTCAAAGTGAACACAGAACTTGATTGCTGAGCAGATTGGCACAATATATACGTCAAATTGCCGTGTTGTAGCCAATTCACACGATATTTGAATTTACAGTCAGTTTTAAGTTTATAGTCAACTAGCTGTTTGCCCGCGACTTCGTTTGCGTTCCAGGATGAATATGCCTATGTCCTTCTCCAGGTCATGGTCTATCCATGTGCTAAATTTCATCCAAATCCGTTCAGCCTTATTAGCGTGAAATCGAGCGTAATCAACAAACAAACACACTTTTGCATTTATAATATTAGTTAGGATAGTTAGAAGGACGAAAAACCGGTCTATCGATACTCTAGCTAGACTCACAAAATGTGTTAGGTATTTAAATTAAAAAAAAAAAACTTAACTCACTACTAAAGTTTCTATAATAATTTAATTCAATCATGATTCAAAAGACACGTGGCGCCATCTGTTATCATAAGAAAGTTATTGTTGTTTTCCTCGGGAACAGTAAATTTTTTTGGGGTGAAAGGTACTCTATGTCCGTGTCTGTACACCTGACAACGTATATGCTAAATTTCAGGATGATCGGTTCAGCGGTTTAGGCGTGAAATGGTAACAAACAAATTTACTTTCGCGATTTGTTTATCAATCAAGTTCTTTGAATTTACCTATAGGTAAAACAAAACAAAATTCGGTTCGATCCACTTTCGGCATGATATTGCTTATGCCTCGTCCAAATATGCTAGCCTCGAAACTGCCGGAACTGCCTCAAAACTGCCGCTGGACAAAAGTCGCTGGCGAGGGCGACCTATGAATTGAAGGCTGCCTTTATAGATAAGGCATTTTGCACCCAACTACGCGCGTAATACTGTACGCAAAGAAGCGCTTCATGTATCTAAACTCACGCGTAGTTGAGCGTGTGCAAAGTTTCGCTGCCGCTGGACAAAAGCCGCTGGCGAGGGCGACCTATGAATTGAAGGCTGCCTTTATAAATAAGGCATTTAGCACCCAACTACGCGCGTAATACTGTACGCAAAGAAGCGCTTCATGTATCTAAACTCACGCGTAGTTGAGCGTGTGCAAAATTTCGCTGCCGCTGGACAAAAGCCGCTGGCGAGGGCGACCTATGAATTGAAGGCTGCCTTTATAGATAAGGCATTTTGCACCCAACTACGCGAGTAATACTGTACGCAAAGAAGCGCTCCATGTATCTAAACTCACGCGTAGTTGAGCGTGTGCATGTTTCGCTGCCGCTGGACAAAAGCCGCTGGCGAGGGCGACCTATGAATGGAAGGCTGCCTTTATAGATAAGGCATTTTGCACCCAACTACGCGCGTAATACTGTACGCAAAGAAGCGCTCCATGTATCTAAACTCACGCGTAGTTGAGCGTGTGCATGTTTCGCTGCCGCTGGACAAAAGCCGCTGGCGAGGGCGACCTATGAATGGAAGGCTGCCTTTATAGATAAGGCATTTTGCACCCAACTACGCGCGTAATACTGTACGCAAAGAAGCGCTTCATGTATCTAAACTCACGCGTAGTTGAGCGTGTGTATGTTTCGCTGCCGCTGGACAAAAGCCGCTGGCGAGGGCGACCTATGAGTTGAAGTCTGCCTTTCTAGATAAGGCATTTTGCACCCAACTACGCGCATAATACTGTACGCAAAGAAGCGCTCCATGTATCTAAACTCACGCGTAGTTGAGCGTGTGCATGTTTCGCTGCCGCTGGACAAAAGCCGCTGGCGAGGGCGACCTATGAGTTGAAGGCTGCCTTTCTAGATAAGGCATTTTGCACCCAACTACGCGCGTAATTCTGTACGCAAGGAAGAGCGCTCCATGTATCTAAACTCACGCGTAGTTGAGCGTGTGCATGTTTCGAGATATCTCAATGCTGTAAATAGAGTATAGGGGGAAGTGTCAAATGAATTAACATGAACAGGACAACACTTACTGTGTTTCATTAAAGGGGTAATTCCCATATTTTTAAGAACGTTGATACTTTAATCTCATGTCTCAATCTGTCAAAAATAACTTCTATATTAAATTTTTGATCGTCGCTGAGATGAGATTGAAATTAGATTTTTAATGTTCTTAATTACAACAATTGGTATACAGATGTGTATAAACTCAAGTGAGCGTGTGCATGTGCATGTTGCCCCTGCAAGATATTTTATGCTTTACTAGAGTATAGGGAGTATTAGTAAATGAATTGACATGAACAGGGTAACATTTATTGCGTTCCATCAGGTGTGCGCTGCGAGACCCAGTGCGCGGAGGGTCGTTACGGCGAGAATTGCTCCGAGAAGTGTCCGTGCGGCAACAACTCGTCGTGTGACGCGTCGAGCGGGCGCTGTGTGTGTTCAGCTGGGTGGTCGGGCGACGACTGCACCACGCCTTGCGCGCACGGGACTTACGGCGCCGGATGCACGCAGCTCTGCCCCCAGTCGCCAGCTGGTAACTAAACTTGAACTCGGAACACAAACACAATGTCATACATGATAAAGTTCATATTCCATTGGTGCTAAAAGTTATTTAGGAACTTTTATCCCAAATGGTCACTAAGAATTCAATACAGATAAACCAGAAAAGGTATGCGCTTCGGTAATATTCGTATTTCTGAAGATAGACGATCATTGCCGAAGCGTATACTTTTGCTGGAAGATGTGTATGTAACTCGAATACTTGAGTTAGAATAGCACTGTCTTCTTTTTTACGATTTTGCGATGTACGTTTTCCTTTCATCATTGAGCTGATAGACGTCCACTGCTAGACATAGCCTCCACTACGCATAGCCACAACGACCAGTCATGTTCTTCCTGCATACGGCGTATTCCGTCGAACTTAATCAGGCCATCAGTCGGCCTACTAACTGTTCTCCTATTTAAAGATTCGATCCGATCGTATTGAGTGTTTACAGACTTTTGAAATGGTCAAGTCCGATTACACAAGCAGTAAACTTCCAGTGTGTATGTTCGCAGTATAAGTTTGTAAACTTATTTGGTAAATGTTTGTACGTAACAATGTTATCGTTTGTTAGGTAACGCGACGTGTGATCCCGTAACGGGTATGTATAGCTGTCCGAGCGGCTTCACGGGCGTGACGTGCGAGTACCCATGCCCGCTTGGAACCTTCGGCGTCGGATGCAAGAAGAAATGCAAGTGCATGCATGGTGCTGATTGCCATCATGTTACCGGTGAGTTGTTTGATATTTCATTATTATTTTACTTTACAGTACAAACAAAGAGAGCAAAAAACAAAAAAAAAATAAATGAAAAAAAGAAATCATCGGGATCTTGTTTGAGTGTTAGACTTCGGTCGGAACAGTTTCAGGAGTTCAATATTCAGACAAAATTATAGTGTTTACCTTGGTTTTAGTTTCTGGGGGCATCTAAAACTTTCCATTGCACCTGCGCAAGCATATCTACTTATCTTCGCGCTAAGGCTACTATAGCATACATACATGGTCAGTTCTACCTTAAGATCCATATAATGTGATCAAAATCCGCTCTATGTTATCCGTTCTTTTATGGTTTCCAGATCGATCACCAATAGTAGCCGGAGCAATCACTCCCTAAAGTTAATCGTTTAAAAACTGATGTGATCGTTTCACGTATGCGTGGCGTCCGGTCTGTTCCTATTGATTTCACCATAATATATTAAATATCCCCTTAAAAAACATAAGTATATTATTTAGAAAAGTATTTAACACTGATATGTCCATAGGCGAGTGCCAATGCCAGCCAGGTTGGCGCGGCACCCGCTGCGAGACGGCGTGCAACACGGGCTGGTGGGGCGCGGCGTGCTCGCAGCCGTGCCGCTGTGCGGCGCACGCTGCCTGCCGCCCCAACGACGGCTACTGTCGCTGTCCGCCCGGCTACACCGGACACTACTGCACGCAGTGTAAGTATACTGCGAGACGGCGTGCAGCGCGGGCTGGAGGGGCGCGGCGTACTCGCAGCCGTGTCGTATTAACTGTATAATCAATATCCAAGATGGCGGCTATGAAAATTCGAACATTTTTCGTCCTGGATAATTTTCGAGGGTGCCGATGCCGAACATAAGGTTAAAATTAAAATGCAAGATGGCGGGCAGAATTCTACGAATATTTTCATCAAATAAAACATCGTTAAAATTCTGCTGTCAATCAATGATAATACTGTTATAGGTATGCGGGTGCAGGAATAGGTGTATGACGTGGTATGTAATCAAAACAACTCACGGTTTATAGTATGTATTCTCCAACAATCCTCACAAACACCATATGATTAAGAAGGCACAACGGGAATAAAGCATAAGCACAAGCGTAGCACAATAGTCAATGTATTAGGAAGATGAGACAGAGTCCAGATGAGCAGATGGAAAGCACAACTATGAATTACAAGCAAGTTTAAGCAGTTCGCGGCAGCACAACCATGCGAGCGAAGGACATGCGCTCCGCGCCGTAGATAAGTCTCGACTGGTTTGACATTGACGGTGACCGCTGCGCCAATGTGCGCAAGCGACGCGTATATTACCGTTAGATTAGTGATGTCCAGTGAGTCGATAGTTTATCGCACTTATTATCGATTATCGACATCGACCAACTGGTGTTATGTATATAATGCATATAATAAATAAATGTAAATAAATAACAATGTAAATATAATAATAAATATATACTATTATGTGAGTAATTGTAAACCAGTGTTGTTAATATGTAAGTTTTTAGTTAGGTATAGTATTAATAATTATTATTAATTAAATAAATAGGTAAGTAGTAGCCTACACCACCCCCCTCCAGAGACCGTCAAGGGCGATAAAAATCTGTAAATTTCACTCGACGTCCGGAACGGGTTACGTAACCTTGTGATTCTTCGGGTGTGGTTTTTGTTTCCCGAACAGAGAGTATGAAGGCAGGCTTGAGCCGGTCAATGGACACTGTCATTTCCCTATTTTTCACGATTATTTTAAATACTTTATCCCCTCTAGACACAACCTTGTGTGGACCGGAATATGCTGGTGTGAGTGAACCCCGTGATGCGTCTTCTCGAAGGAAAACGTGATCACAGGTTTCAAGTTCTTTGAAAATGAACACCTTGGAATTACCATGACGGGAAGCTGGTACAGGTTGTAATTTTTCAGCAAAATTCCTGAGTCTTGCGGTGAATTCCGATATATCTGTGGTTCCGCTAATAGTAGGCTCAAAGAACTCGCCGGGCAACCTCAGTGACTCCCCATACACCAGCTCCGCTGAGGATGCTTGTATGTCTTCCTTAAATGCAGATCTTACGCCTAACAAAACCCACGGTAGTGACTCGGTCCACCTATCATTTGCATGGCATACAATTGCGGCTTTCAGTTGACGATGAAAACGTTCAACTAACCCATTGCATGCCGGGTGATAAGCTGTTGTCCGCTTGTGCTCGAATGCGGCGATCTTGGACAGACATTGAAACAAAGCCGATTCAAATTGACGGCCGCGATCAGTTGTGATGTCAGTCGGGCAGCCGAACCGAGATATCCATGCTGACAACAAGGCTTTGGCGATTGTTTTTGCCGTGATATCTGCTATCGGTACTGCCTCTGGCCAGCGAGTAAATCTGTCCACAGCCGTTAAGCAGTACCGGTAGCCCTCGGATAGTGGTAGAGGTCCTACTAAGTCAACATGTATCTGTTTGAATCGTGCACGTGGTAGATTATAGGTGCCAAGTGGGGAAGTCACGTGACGTGTGACCTTTGCCTTTTGATACGAAATACATGTGCGTGGCCATTCCCTACAGTCTCCTCTAACCCCTGGCCAAACGAACCGCTCAGCTACTAATTTAGCCGTTGCGCTAGCGCCAGGATGGCTCAATGAGTGGGGGGTGGTTTTGGGATTCGGGGTGGTTTTGGGATCTACCTCCTAGTGGTCCACCCCGGGCAACGGCACCACAGGCTTGCCTGTGGTACGGCTGAACGATCCCACTTAGCGGTGGTAGGCTCCGCAAGGGGCCGCCTGGCTCGCGACCACCATCCCACCGGAGTCCGGCGCCAAGCAGCTTGCTGTGTTCCGTCGGTGTGTGGGAGTGCCAGTGCCTTTGGGGGAGAAGGAGATTGTCAGTTGCGCTGTTTGGCACCGGTTGTGGTCTCTGAGTCAGCTAGCCGGGTAACTCATTTTGGAGGGTAGCGGGATCCGAAGCACGGTGCCAGCCGTTGGCCGACCGCAGTCAGTAGGGGGCCCAAGTAGCACGCCAGCCACGTGCCAAAGGCTGCCCCGCCAACTCGCGAAAAATCCCGGTATGCTCCACCGTGCCAGCCGGCGACTGGATGGGAGGACCCGGTGGCCATATCCGGGGGGGTTCGGGCGTCCCCGCAGTCTCCAGATGAGTTTCCCGTAGGTTTGGTTGGCTCTAGTGTTCCACTTGGATCACTGAGCGGCGCCTCGACAAGTCGACTTTTTCCCCCAACAACTCCACTCAATATGACACACAAAGCGAAGAAAAATAAGGTAAATCAACGGCTGCACTTCCTCCCACTAAAAGTGCACCTCACTAATATCAGGGGGTTGCACTCCAATCTCGATTCGGTCCATCACCACCTTGAGACCGAGAAGCCGCACCTGTTTTTCCTAACGGAGACGAAGATAACAACCCCGTCGGACGTGGCGTACCTCAACTACCCGGGGTACTCTCTTGAACACAAGTTCAAGAAGCAAGCTGGGGTCTGTGTGTACGTCCGCGATGACATTTGTTGTCGTCGTCTCCGTTGCTTTGAGAAATCGGGTTTCTCTGCCATATGGCTACTTGTGGATACTGGCGTGGAGAAATCTCTCTACATCGGCATCTACCGATCGCATAGCGGTGACCAGGAGACAACAGCGCTCTTTAATTTCCTCGTGGAGTCGACTGACGTAGCCCAGCAACGGTACCCAACGGCGAAGCTCATTTTTCTGGGGGACTTCAACGCCCATCATAAAGAATGGTTGTTCCCATACCAGAAAACTGACCATGCTGGGTTGGAGGCGCGCAATTTTGCTTTAACGCTAGATCTAACCCAGATGGTGAATGTGGCAACGCGGGTACCGGATGTTGACGGCCATACACCCAATTGCTTGGACCTTCTGCTGGCATCTGATCCGGACAGTCATTCAGTATCGGTCTCAGCCCCGCTGGGAACGTCTGACCACTGTCTGGTGAAATCCATATCAACCTGCTCTCCTCCAGATGAGAGCCCTAGAGGCACGAGGCGAGTATGGCGATACGGGTCAGCAGACTGGGATGAGATGCGGCACTTTTTTGCGTCTTATCCATGGCGGCAAGTGTGCTTTTCCTCGGGTGACCCCTCGCGCTGTGCTGACGCGGTTGCGGACGTGATTCGGCAGGGGATGGAATATTTTATTCCATTCTCCGACATCCCGCTCGGTCACAAATCCCGGCCTTGGTATAATGCAGAATGTGCCCACGCTGAGGCCCGAAAAGAGACTGCCTACCAAGCCTGGGTCAAGGCCCGCGACCGCAAAGTTAGAGCGCGCAGGGTTCGCGCGAAGAAGAGGGCCTTTAATTCTGCCGCCAAGTTCTGCAAGCGGGTTTTGCGTAGGGCACGTTTTGACCATGTCGGACATATCGGGGCCAGGCTGGCTTCGCACCCTCCGGGTAGTAAACAGTTCTGGTCCCTGTCTAAAGCGGTTGAAACGAATTTCTGTCGTCCCACTTTACCTCCTATGATGAAACCTGATGGGTCGCTGGCTCACTCTGCAACTGAGAAGGCAAATTTATTTGCATCTCTCTTCGCAAGCAATTCACGTCTGGACGCTGGCTCAAAGCAACCACCTACTGTACCTCATTGTGACTCCTCGATGCCAGAGATCGCAGTACACATTAAAGAGGTCCGAAGAGTACTGTGCAGTCTAGACGTGAACAAGGCCAGCGGGCCTGACGGCATTCCAGCGAGAGTGTTGAGGCAGTGTGCGCCTGAACTGTCTCCTGTATTGACACGTTTGTTCCGCCTCTCTCTTGAAAAAAGAACGGTGCCGAAATCCTGGAAGCTTGCAAATGTACAACCAGTGCCCAAAAAAGGCGACCGTGCAGACCCTGCCCATTACCGTCCGATCGCCATTACCTCCATTCTGTGTAAAGTTTTGGAAAGGGTACTGAACAATAAGTTGCTGAACTACCTTGAAGACAATGATCTTCTCAGTGACCGTCAATATGGCTTTCGCCGGGGACGGTCAACTGGCGATCTTCTTGTGTATGTCACGCACTGCTTTGGCGAAGCCATCGAGAAACACGGCGAAGCACTGGCTGTATCGCTTGATATCTCGAAGGCCTTTGACAGGGTCTGGCACGCTGCTCTGCTCAGCAAGCTTCCTGCTTATGGCATCCCAGCTGATTTTTGTAGCTGGATATCAGATTTCCTTAGTGAACGGTCGATTAGAGTAGTTGTTGATGGCTGCTCTTCTGACCTTATGGCTATTGATGCCGGAGTTCCTCAGGGGTCTGTTCTCTCTGCAACTCTTTTCCTGCTGCACATCAATGACCTGCTTCGGCCTGGTATTGTTGGGTACGCAGATGACAGTACAGTTTCAGAGAGATACTTGTCCAGCGCAAAAACCAGCGGGGCTGAAGTTCGTTCCTTGAGAGAGGCCATGGTAGAGCGGACAGATTTGACCTTAAGCTTTGTCTCCCAGTGGGGTGATGATAATCTGGTCTCTTTTAACGCCACCAAAACGCAGGCGTGTCTTTTTACCGCTAAAAAGAGTCGTTTCGCCCAAACTCCTACTTTTCGGGGTACATCTGTTCCTGTAACTGATCGACTTGAGCTCCTAGGCATGGAGTTGACATCAGGTCTCAACTTCGGCACCACCATCGAGTACAAGGCCCAAACTGCGGCCAAGAAACTGGGCATCCTAAATAGGGTGAAGCGATACTTTACGCCTGGACAGCTTTTAACCCTTTACAAAGCGCAAGTCCGATCCTGCATGGAGTATTGCAGTCACCTTTGGGATGGATCAGCTAAGTACCAACTAGCCGCGCTTGACTCGGTGGAACGCAGAGCTAAGAGGCTCATTGGCGACGTAAAACTGGTGGATGCCAAGCTTCATAGCTTGGCTCATCGCCGCAAGGTTGCCTGCTTGTCGGTCTTCTACAGATTGTACTTCGGAGAGTGTGCCCGAGAACTCCACGACCTCATTCCACCGGCCCCCTTCTACCACCGGACATCTAGACGCACTGCCAGTTACCATCCCTACCTGGTTGCTATTCCACCAATTCGCACTAAGCGCTTCCAAATGTCTTTTATAATGCGCACAGCAAAAGAGTGGAACTCACTACCTGCGTCTGTGTTTCCGAACGTATACAACCCTAATCTCTTCAAAGTGAGAGTGAACAGGCTTCTTCTGGGTAAGCTCACTCCATCGTCGACTTTGTCTCTGTCACCTCTGACCTAGACTAGAGTCAAGAGCAAACCCATCACAAATAAAAAAAAAAAAAATGAGTGCAGGCTATCAAATACCTGCTTGCGTAAATGTTTGGGTACATAAGGCCTGGAAGCTGAGGTACTGACGTCACAGTACAAAGAAGTTCGACTTCCAGGGACATGGAGTTTTTTAAATTCTAAAGATGAACCCTCACTCAGAAGTTTTTCGAGTTCAGGGTCGTCAACCTGGGCTTGGGCTATCATTTCTAGGCTAATTGGATCCGACAGTTCTTCAATGCGCGACAAGGTGTCGGCAACCACGTTATCCTTGCCGGATATGTGGCGGATGTCTGTGGTAAACTGAGCGATAAAGTCCAGGTGTCTATACTGCCTTGGCGAACAGTTTTTCTTCCTGCCGTGGAAGGCAAAACTGATCGGCTTGTGGTCAGTATAGACTATAAAGTGCCTAGCTTCCAGCATGTGGCGGAAATATTTAATCGCCTCATAAATGGCGAGCAGCTCCCTATCATAGGGAGAGTGTTTAGTTTGGGAAGTGCTTAATTTCCTTTAAAAGAAAGCCAAAGGTTGCCATGCGTCACCGTTAAATTGTTGTAGGACTGCCCCTATTGCTTTGTCTGAGGCGTCAGTAAGTACTGCAAGCTTAGCGGTACAGTCCGGGTGAGCCAACAGTGCAGCGTTGGTGAGACTATCCTTACAGGCCTGAAAGGCTGCCAAAGTTTCCTCTGTCAGAGTAATTGGCTGCGTTCCTTTGATCGATCCCGTCAACAAGGCATGTAATGGGGCTTGGATCTCTGCTGCTTTAGGAATAAATCTCCTATAAAAATTGAGCATGCCCAAGAATCCTCTTAGCTGCCGCACGTTCTTTGGTGTGGGAAAATCTTTCACTGCCTGAACCTTTGACTCGACCGGCCTGGAACCGTTTTCAGATATCCGATAGCCTAAAAAGGTTACCTCTTGCGCTCCAAAAACGCACTTCGAGGTGTTGACCAACATACCGTACTGCTTCAGCCTCTTGAATACTTCTCGTAGGTGGTGCTCATGCTCTGAATCACTCTTGGAAAATATTAAAAAATCGTCAAGAAAAGAGTATACAAAATCAAGTCCCCTCACGATCTCGTCAACAAACCGTTGGAAAGTTTGTCCCGCATTCCTAAGACCGAACGTCATATAAGGAAATTCAAATAGACCGAACGGGGTCGTGATGGCGGTCTTAGGAATGTCCTCCGGGTTGACAGGTATCTGATTATATGCTTTTTCAAGGTCTAGAGTACTGAAAACTTTACACCCAGCTATACTATGGGAAAAGTCATGAATATGCTTAATCGGATACCTGTCAGGCACAGTACGGGCGTTGAGCTGCCGATAATCCCCACAGGGACGCCAGCCGTTATTTTTCTTCGGTGCCAAGTGCAAGGGCGACGACCATGGGCTCTCTGAAGGCCTAGCTGTGCCAATGGCCAGCATAGACTGAAACTCTTTCTGGGCGATCTTAAGCTTGTCCGGAGCTAAACGACGGGGAGATGAACACCCCGGGGGACCTGGTGTCGTACGTATGTGATGTACTGTTTGGTGTGGTGTAGTGTGATGCCTACCAGCTGGTCGTGTGATCTCGGGAAACTCATCTAGAACTTTATGAAACCGAGTCTCACCAGTCACGACTTTAACAGAGTAAACATTCTTACAATTAGCCAAAGCAGCTACAGCTGTCACTGTTGTTAAATTGTCTATTAAGCGTTTGTTACGGCAATCTACTACAAGGTTGTAAAAATTTAAAAAATCTACGCCAATTATTGGTTTCGTGACATCGGCAACAACAAAACGCCAGTGAAATATCCTACGTAAACTAAAATCTAATTCTAAATTAACAAAACCATATGTAGCAATATTAGAACCATTAGCAGCACACAGATTATATCCAGTCCGATTACGACGATCGTGAAGCATAGACCGTGGGAATACGCAGAGGTCGCTTCCAGTGTCAACCAGGAATTGCGTTTTCGATGAACGGTCTGTGATGAATAGGCGACCAGTTGTATTTAAAGGGCAATCGTCGGTCGTCATTATCGACCGCCCTTTGAGTTTTCCGACTTGAAGTCACAGGGTCGAATACACTTATGGGCTTGATCTGCGTACTTGGCATGATACCAACAAAGTGGGAACTTTTGGTAATTGGACTGCGAGCGCTGCCTAGACTTACTTCTAGTGTCTCTGGAGGAGCGAGAGCGTGACCTGCTGTTCCGATCGGACGCCAGCTTCTGGAACTGCTTCCTGAGTTCACCTACTTCCTTGGTCAGATCGCTGAGAGCTGAACCGGGGATAGGGTCGTTAACCGCAGCGACCCTCGGTGTTGTAGCAGCCAGATCGTTTACCCGATCAGCTAAGTCGGCTAGGTCTTCTATCGAAGCAGTACTTGGTTGACCTGCGAGCACTGTCTGTATGCCATGAGGAAGGCGACTAGTCCAAATGGTCTTCAAGAAGTCATCTGGTACATCCAAGCCTGCGAGACTTTTGAGGTGGCGGAGAAACTGGGATGGTTTTCGGTCCCCGAGTTCCTCGTGCATCAACAACTGCTTGATTTTCTTTTCGTTGGACGCGCTGAGTCTCTTAATCAATTCTGTCTTCAGCTTTTCATACTTGTTAGTTGCAGGCGGGCTGATGATAATATCTTTGACCTCCCTGGAGTACTGATTGTCAAGATGCCCAATCACGTAATTGAACTTGGTGAGGTCATTTGTGATTCCGGCGATGGAAAATTGACCTTCGACTTGGGCGAACCAGATTTCCGGCTCTTCAGGCCAGGATGGTGGCACACGTACGCTGACTTTGTAAACATTACTTGGATCTATCGACATATCGTTCCCCTCACTAGTGCTGGGCGGAGATGACGTATCCGAGCTACATGCAGCTTTATATGAATCCCCTCCCATGTCCTTACGGGGTCACCAGTATAGGTATGCGGGTGCAGGAATAGGTGTATGACGTGGTATGTAATCAAAACAACTCACGGTTTATAGTATGTATTCTCCAACAATCCTCACAAACACCATATGATTAAGAAGGCACAACGGGAATAAAGCATAAGCACAAGCGTAGCACAATAGTCAATGTATTAGGAAGATGAGACAGAGTCCAGATGAGCAGATGGAAAGCACAACTATGAATTACAAGCAAGTTTAAGCAGTTCGCGGCAGCACAACCATGCGAGCGAAGGACATGCGCTCCGCGCCGTAGATAAGTCTCGACTGGTTTGACATTGACGGTGACCGCTGCGCCAATGTGCGCAAGCGACGCGTATATTACCGTTAGATTAGTGATGTCCAGTGAGTCGATAGTTTATCGCACTTATTATCGATTATCGACATCGACCAACTGGTGTTATGTATATAATGCATATAATAAATAAATGTAAATAAATAACAATGTAAATATAATAATAAATATATACTATTATGTGAGTAATTGTAAACCAGTGTTGTTAATATGTAAGTTTTTAGTTAGGTATAGTATTAATAATTATTATTAATTAAATAAATAGGTAAGTAGTAGCCTACACTGTAAAGTATAACCATGTTTAATTCAACAGTCTGCCCAGAGGGTTACTTCGGCGACCACTGCATGGAATCTTGCAACTGTTCTTCGGAAGGCAACTGGGTATGCGACCCGGTTGTTGGATGCATTTGCCATCGCGGCTTCATTGGAGACCACTGCAATGAAAACGCCAGTGACGCTAGAGTCACTGGGATTGATACGCGTAAGTTTAATTTGTTACTAGTCATATGTATTTCTGGCCTTCGCGATGCAACATCCGTAAACTTTTTATGCGAAGCGTGCTGTTGTGATTGTGAAGACGTAACGTAACCTTCATGTGCCGTCAAGAAATGTAGCTGATTAATATTTAAAAAAAAACAACGAGCGAGCCTTACAGTAGTCGCATATGACGTCTAACATCCATCTGTTGGGTTGGTACCATCTGACGGCCAACTCTAGCATCGCGCGTGCTTATTGGTCAAATCAAAAAGCGCGCGCTTCCCAGCTTCCTGTTACACACTTCCGTCCCTTCCCACGAACACCCGTCCCTTTTCACGAACGCTTTCGTCCCTTTTCACGAACACTTCCGTCCCTTTTCACGAAATCACTCTCACAAATTGCAGGAAAGCGAGAGTAAAGATGTTACACATCAAAAAGATTATTTTATAAAGAATTGCTTCCTGCGCAAAAGCTTGATGGGAATAGCACCCAGAATATATAAGGTCCTTAGCACATAAAATGTTATGCATAGACTCATCATCAAACTGTGAGCGTGAAAACAGACTATGTTCACATAACTGGACGAAATCGAAGCTAACCTAGATGTGGCTGTGTATGGCATATTGACGATCTTATTTTTGGTTACACCTAATTATTAAACTCAAGCGAGACCACAAAGCTTACAATTTTATGAAACGTGTGTTAATTTTTCAGGAGAATCATCGAGCTCCGGTCTTACAGTTGTGATGGTGATACTAGCGTTCATCTGCGCCGCTACAGCGATCCTGGTGTTGCTGTACTATCGCAAGCGCGTGCGCAACCTCAAGCGTGAGATCGCGCACGTGCATTACACTGCAGACCCTAACTCACAACCTGGTAAGTATGATGAAGTTTTTGTTCAATCGTTGAAGCTTTAGTTTAGCGTAGAAAATACTGTTCTAGTATTAGAAGGCTTTGTCATTTTTATTTTATTGTGGTAGGAGAAGAATTTATTACTATGACACCATTTTAGTTGTAGAAACTATAAGCTGTTTATGATTAAGATGGTTAGGTATTATTTTACCTCAACCGCCACTGTTAAAAAAAAAAAGTGATTTGGAGGCCAACTGCAATGTTCCAATGGTTCAGTTAACTGAATACAATTATCAAATCGTGATTTTTTTGTATTGTTTACGATTCAATACCAAGGAAATCCATGAACCATCATTGTAACCAATAACGTTTGTATTACACAGAACAACAGCACTTCGACAACCCAGTGTATTCGTTCCAAGGCTCGACCCGAAGCGATGATTCAACCACCCTGCTCAACAACGGTACACACATACTCAACAACTTGGGTCCGGGAACTAAACTGAACAACACTACTATGGAGAAACTGAGGATGAAGTCTTCTGGTTCTTCTGATAGTAAGTCGAAGTACTCTTTTATATGTATATCATTTTATTTCTGTCGAGCAGACATAATGCTCATTGCAAAATGTTTATCTATCTTGGTGGTAACAATTAATGATCTTGCCAACGGAGCTGTTACTGGTTGTTGCTTACATTGCAACGGTGTAAAATTTTTGGAGATGTCTTTTTGTTAAGGTTTCCATTTGTCGACAACATTTAGAATTTTGATACTAAAGGCTACAAAAGCCGATGATTGAATTTACTGTCGTTGTAAAGTTTCTGTGATCAATTTTTTTCAATTATGGGAGCAAGGACCGGCCTTTTATAAATATGAATAATAAACAACAACTGTGTCTACTAAACTAGCAGATGAACAAAAGACATTACACATTCATGTATTATGTTTTATGTTAAATAAATAAATAAATGTAATTAAAACTCTTAATTTGGTGAGGCTAATAACTTGTAGCTCAATCATGAATACATGTGATGCTAATCTATGCCATTTTAATTTCAAGGCTACGACCCGCTGTCATCTTTGAAGAACAAAGACGCGGATGCGAACAATCCTAACTTGTACCAACAATATGAAGATGATAATAAATTGGACCATGTGTACGATGAGATCAAACATAAGGAGGGATATGGTAAATTTGACTTTATTTTTGCTTTTTTATAAAGTTGAAATCAGAAAACAAAATCTGTATACTGAAAAAAGTACAAAAATATTTCATAATACTGAAGCACACGTTGATAATGGTTACTTCATTTCAGAAATGGAATACGATCGGCTGAACTACACGCCGCCTGCCAACAAATGGAAGCCGCATTATCAGCGTATGAACAACGGCTTCCCCGCCGCCAACAGCACTCAGTCGCCGCCCTCGCGTGCCGAATCGCCCACCCCACCGATCCCCCCTCTGCCTAAACTAAACATCGCCCCACCACCGCCCCCCAAGAGAGACGAGGAACCTCTCGACATACCTGAACCACCAAAACGAGAGGAACTACCAACAGCCCCGCTAACGCTAACACCAAGCGACGAAGAAAATGATGCGACGCTACCGTGACATAAACAGTGGGTGACATAAAATATAGATAACTAATACCACTAGCAATAAAATAGTTGAAATCGTACCCAACTCACGTATTAAAGTTAGGCTACGACAAAATCAAGATTTATTTTATGAAAAAAGTTGTCTAAAAATATTTTGATAATGATCTTTTAAAATAGTCCGTAGTTGTTTTAGATGTGGATATTATCTATAAGTGAAGACTTGGAGTGATCTCGTTTACTCTTTTGTGCGAACTTTAGAACATAGTTATATTATATTATCATTATATTCAATATTAATTCGAATAAAGAAAAGGTCAAATTAAATTTACTGGTAAAACATGACGGACGTGATATACGCATATTTTATCGTCTGTAGATATCGATGCGTCCCGTTCATGTCTCAGTACTTTCACCAATTAATTTAATTTGAGCTTGTACAGTTCAGGCATATAACCGTGATTACAAAAGTATGTGTTGTAAAAAATAATAAGCAATAAAACTAAATGCTCCCTATCCATCCATGCTCACTAATGCTCAGTTTTTAAAGAATTAATGGGTTTCATGCCGCGTGTTGTGACTATTTTCTATTGATTGGTTAGGAGAGCAATCAGAAAGTATTTAATATAACAAATATGACGGGTTCGTTTCACAACAATTGGCATTGAATCTCATTCTCCTGCTACTTTTTAATTCTTGAAAAGACTCACAGCGCTGTTCTTTTAAATTTGATCTTCTCATTTAACACATTCGGTGCGGCAGACACACATGCGCGTTTTCATATCTTTCTTCGAGTGCGGCGCGGCGCACATGTGTGTTCGTTGTGCATCTCTATTGTTTCGAAAACATCGTAAAAAAAAGGGTCGGTAAGGGCATAAAGAAGCGTTTGCATAAAGAATTCAGCAGAGAATGTGTTAAAGAACTGCTGATTTTCAACAATTTTATATTGACTGACCTATTGTAAAACTAATATAGAGTCACCCCGCCGCAGTAGGAAAATTTTTATTTCACGGTGTATGACATAGGATAAGCATATTATTTGTATAGCAATATGTAAAACAGTATTTAGTTTTAATTAATTAAGAACAATTGTAATTTTATCGTGATTTTGACGCGACGAAGCGTGGGATATACTGTGTGCGTGAAGGTATGAAGAAGAATGTTTATGCCATATAATGATGTAATCGTAAAGTTGAGGGTCGTTAGTTTTTTTTGTAACATAACTATGGTTGTATAAGACGTGTTCAAATTAAAATAATAGAATACGTAGGTATAATTCACGGATAATATTCGATTATTTACATATCATAAAGAAAATCACACAGCATTAGGGCCTATGCTTATGTCGCTATTTATAAATTATACTAATATTTGAACAGCTGTAAAGCATTTAATTTAGAAAGTTTTTAGGCGTTATTGAAATCTTACATTTAATCCGTATATTTAAGGAAGTAAGTTAATATTTTGTCCAGCAACCATTTAAATATTTACCGTATTACATCATAATTATTCATCGGAATATAGTGCTTCAAATAATAATAATAATTTTGCAATGCATTGTCATGATGTACGAGTATATAAACTAATTGCTAACAGCATGAGGTAAATTCTATTCTTCTGTACTGATAAAAAAAAAAAAATGTTTTGACGTCCGTAGACGAAGCTTATAAACTTACTGCAAACAATGCACTTGTTATATTTGCAGAAAGCCGTAAAATGTACAATAGATAGTGTGAATTATGAGGCGTAGTGTCTGGCCTTCAGGTTTCTGAACAATAACCTTGGTCTGATCCAATAGGTTTGGAATGCTCACACCAATGTAAATATTTTTCTCGCAGTATTTCATGTCTTATGTTGCCAGTAAATAATTGATCATATTTCAGTGTTCTTGTTCATTCTTATGTCGCATGTGGAAAATACTCAAATACTTTACATTCCACTCGTTTACAATATGCGCTTTACAATTACTACTTTTAATATTTATTTACAATTGTTTACATTTTTTTTTTGATACTTCACTATTTTGACTATTCTGAAGTGTTAAGTAATTTTATTTACCTTTTAAATATTATTTGATAATTTACATGTTTCAAATCGCAACTATAATTTACTTAAAATTTTATAAACGATATTATTTCTTAATATTTGGATATTAACGATTTATCGACCTTTATTGTGATCAATTTCTAACAAGGTATAGGGTAACCTACATCTTTAATTTCTTAAAATCATTATATAATTAAAACTAGGTGTGTTCAAATATTAACCTTGAGTATAGAAAAAATATAAATGTATATATTAGAATCGGATAATATTGCTCAAGAAGTGCCAAATTCTTATATTTTACGAAATTGGTGACTATTACTCTAATGCGCAGCTGGCAATGTCTTATTGTTTATATTGTAGTACCTTGTATGACCAAATATCCGTCTATTTTCTATGTGTAGCACATTCATTGTTTTTAACTGTTAAAGAAAAATTAGGTTTATATTCTATAATTCTGTAACAGTGTGCATTGATTTTATTTTCTTTTTGTTAATCACCAGAAAAGGTCGAAATATATTTTACCACAAGTACTATTAAATTATTAAATTCTGTCTCACTAGGGAACTTTTTTTCTGTGTAGCCGTTTTACATAACTTTCAAACCACCGGCTGTTAAGTGGTATAAAAATAACCTCCACAGTATGTTTTTGACTTTAAACGCTTTAAACTCACTAATAGTAGCACGAGTGCAATCATAAGAATGATAGTATGATATTGTCAGTACGTATCTCAAGATGAAATATCTGACAATAAATGATTATTTAGCTTTTCCATAGACTAAAATATTTATAATATATTAATTATCAAGATTACAGTAAGATTTATTTATCATGAAAATGCGGAGCAGTTTAAAGTGTTATTTATGAGTTAAGAATTGCGTTTGTGATATATTGTATTAAGCTACTCAAAAATAAACGAACTTTCATTATTAGTATGTAATAATTATTATTTCGGTATCCACATGACCACTTTGACTTACTATAAACAATATAATTGGTTTATAACGGTGTGACGTTAAATATTTGCACAGATGTATGAACTTAACAATAGCGCGTGTCTTTCTTGATTGTGCAAACAGACGTAAACCAATTGTATGGAAAATTAAAAGGACGGCCATTCCGAACTCTGCGAGTATGTCTGCGTGCCTGAAAAAGGTTGGTGGTGATACTCCAAGTGTTAAAATCAGTGCATCATGAAAATATCAGTGATCATTACAACTTTACTGGTCGCGCAGGTGCGTTTATTATTGACAGTTAAAATAAAACACGATGTTGCAAAATGCACATGTAAGTATTAACGATCTTTTATTAATTCCAGGTGTCGGCTTCATTTTTCGATGTATTTCACGGCGCGGTACTATCAGTCCAAAATAGTTTTGGAAAACTTTTAAGTGACGTAGTAACCGATGTCAAAGATACTGTAGACTGTACTATATTGGCGGTGGAACACATTCTATCTCTGAGCCAAGACGCTACTACACGTTATTATGAAAAATGTGGAAGTGTAAATAATAAAACTGATTCAGTCAGTGAACCTCGGCAAGATGCAAGTGTGTCAAAACTGGAAGTTACATTTAATTTGCCAAATAATTCGGAATACCTACAAAAGGTTATACCTGCTGAATTAGATGCAAGAATTAATGAAACACTTACAAAGGTTTTTGGCAATTATAAACCTCATGATAGAGCACTAAGTATTGAAAAAGTGTTGGCTAAGGAATCTGAACAATTAGCTGGTGTTAGTGTTTTAGTAAAAAAGGAATTGGATAAATTGTCCCATGAGGTTACTACTGATTTACAGAAAATAGAGAAGCAAAGAGATTCAGAACCTTCAGTAGATACCATTTTACAAGAAATAAATGTTTTAGAAAAAATAGAACTAAGCACAAAAAATACTTCAGAAGCTAGACAAATTCATCAAGTAATTGATCAAGTTTTAAGCAAATTACATGCAGTTGAAGCGGCTGAAGCTAACGAAAATATTAAACTTGAAGAAATCTTGAAAGATTTGGAAAGCGATTCAAACAATAGTTATGTGGGTTTAAGGCAAAAATTTGAAGAATGGAAAGAAAAAGAGTCAAGACATTTAAGTGAAGTAAAGAGTAAAATAGAAGAACACGAGAATATCGATAATTCGGAATCAAATAATAGGCACGGACCTGAGCACCCACAACCTGTTATATATAATATAGACAAAAATAGAGATGATGTTCCTATTAAGAATTCTCAAAAAATATCCAGTCATACCACCACCCAGGTCAAGGAGACACTTGATAACAGTACGAGTTCAAGAACGATCGGAGACAGTAACGACAAATCATTAATATCGGTTGCAAATGAAACTTCATCTACCCAAAACAGATTGAATGAAAGCGAACCGAATGTTACCGTAATAATAAACAGCTCATTCTCTACTACAGAAAACCCACTTGGAAATGAGACAATCCATCCATTCGAAAGCCCTACAGCTGTTGGATCTAGTGAATTTGCAACTTTATCTACAAATCAATCTACAATCCTGCAAAACAATTTAACCAGAAATGATAAGAATGAGACCGTGACGAATACTACATTAGGGGTTATTAACAGTGCACCTGTAAATGAGAATATTCCGTCAGGTGACTTACTTGCGGATTTAGATAAACAAGAATCGACGACAGTGACTGCAAATGAACCAAATACTATCTTATCTACAAATGAAAATAATTCGAATGAAACTGTGACCGCGAGTAATCCCTTACAGCCACTAGAAATTACAGCAATAAAAGACGTGACACTTCCAGTAAAAACAAATAGGGACTCTGGAAAAGAGGATTTATCTGATTCCGCTACAAATAATGTCACCCTTATTATAAGAGCAGTAGAAACAGTGGAAACAGAGACGACTTCAACCTCTCAAAGTAATAATAATTCGAATGATACAGTGATTAGTAGCACAGCCAATACGATGATTGAAAACACATCTGTAAATGCAAATAGTTCTGAAAACGTGGAATCTTCAACTTCAGCGACAAATGAATTCGTTACTACTCTTGTAACATTTGGCGTCATTGCATTAAATGACGGCATACTAACGAGTACATCATCCTCTATAAACTTTAGCATACCCTTAAATGTAACGATTCTATCCACCGAATCTAGTATGTCTACTGTAAATGAAGAATCATCAACAGTTGCATCGAAAATAATTAGTGGCAATAACAATGATTCCGATAACACCATGTTACCTAGTACTTCTGCACCAAATTTAGAAAGTACACCAATAAGTGAAACTATTCAAACCGAAGAAACCACATTGGCTTCTGGTAAAGACCAATCCACAACAGAATTATATGACGCTAAAATAACGAGTACTTCTTTACCAACTGTCGAAAACACACTTGTAAATGTGACTATTCAACTCGGAGAAATCGGTACAATTTCTGATAGTGAAAAGTCTTCAACAGTTACAACGAAAATAGTCAATGACAATGATTCGAATAACACCATGATAACTAATGATTCTTCACCAATAGTAGAAAACACATCAGTAAGCGGGTCTGTTGAACCCGAAGAAACCGCTACAGTTTCTGGTAACGAGGAATTTTCAAATGATTCGAATGGAACCATGCCAACTACTTCTTTGCCAATTATAGAAAGCACACTTATAAATAAGACTATTCAATCCAACGAAACCACTACGGCTTCTAGTAACAAAGAATTTCCAACAGAGACATCGGAATTGACAACAACTTCAAAAATAGTAAATGAAAACGATAGTGTTACAATAACCAGTACACCAACCCCTATCATAAGCACATCTGAAAGTGGGACTATTCAAGCTATAGACATAACTACAGTTTCTACAAGTGACGAGGAATCATTAGGTTGCTCGACTGCAAATAGTCTTACAGGAAACACATCAGATGATGATGATGATGATGATGATGATGATGATGATGACGATGATGATGATTCGAGTGCTGCCGTGGTAATGATGACACCACAAACGATTTCAGAAAGCATACCCAAAGAAAATATTACTGCAGCCAAAAATGATGAAAATTTAGCATCCACTACGAATCAGCCAATAGCGTCTCCGGCTACGCTAATAGACACTGATTCTAATATTGGCGCTATAACTAGTACAGCATTCCCGCCAACAGAAAGCATACCTACAAGCGAGAGCGTAACGGCTTCTGGAAATGAAGAGGATTTGAAGAACTCGCCGACTTTAGAAGCAAATGCATCAAGGACTCCAGAAATCACAAATAGCCCTGATCTGAATTTCATGGCAAGGAGTCCACCTTTGAAAATTACAGAAAGCCCTCCTGTGAGTAGAGAATGGTTGACACCTAGTACGTTTAACCAACAAAACTATAATACAAATGGAGCACCAAGAAGTAACTATGAGTTCAATGCTCCGATATCATTAAGCGATCGTTTACCGCAAACAAGACGATCACTTATGAAACCTGAAATTCCAATGTATGGCCAAGTAGCACCTCCTATTGCAAGAAGCTTGTATAACGGCGCTCCGAAGTTGTTGACTCCTGATAGGCTGATTCCTAATGATCCCAATCAGCAACGTAAAATTGAAAACGAAGCGATAGAACAAGCTGCATTCAAATTTTTTGATTCTATTCATGAACGATTATCGCATTCGGATTCGCCATTTGGCCCAGAGGAAGATATTCTAAAAATAGCTGATATACCTTCAACGGATGCTCCAAGGAAACCCATATATCCGCAAAGAATAAATTACGAAAAGCCTTCATATGTGCCAACACCTAAACATCCGACAGGTCCGCCTTCTTATTTTGGTGATAGCTTAACTACACTTAAACAAAAAAAAACAGCTACTCGTGCAAATAATTATAAAAGCCCACCCATGGACTACGGTTCTTTCTTCCATGCACCTCCAAGGGACTCGAAGGCACATCAACGCGCTTTGAAAGAAGCTCAACAACTCATTGCGAACAGCGAACGATCAGATCGCATTATGAATAGAATTATGAAAAACAAAAACAAATTCAATGCACGAACTGTATTCGGGTAAATTAAATCACTTTTATAGTCTTTTATTCTCTTCAACATATTCCATAAAAGATGTGTTAAAAATTAGCGCTCCATTGTGGATATTAGATCTACCGCTGCACCGTGCTCTGGGCTAACTACCACCTTACTACAGGTACTAAGTACGCCTTGTGTCCAGGTGGCTTTCTGTATTGACCCAGCTGACTAGCGAGCGCCCCTTTGGGGATTGATCTAACTTTATTATTATTTAGTGTTGACTTTGTTGCATTTATTCTTGACAATACAGTAAAACCATTGCCGTAGAACTGAGTGATTCAATGGAAATTATATAATCATTATTATGTACTTTTCCTTTTAGGATTTCCCAATGCGAATTATTTAAAATAACTAAGGCTACTAAGTACTTAGATACTTACTTAATAATTTATTAGTGAAAGGGAAATGAAAAAAGTCTATATATAACGATTTTATTAACAATATAAATAAGTACTTACAAACTTATACTTCTACAATTGAGCTGCGCTACTCTACTGCGAGCAGTCAATGTGTGTTAGGTATATCTTAGTTATTAATTATATTAGATTATTAATGTTTTACAGGGTACTATACTATGCACCAGTACTTTTCTATTCGTTTATTGACAGTAAGTGTACGTATAGCCGAATATTTAAACGCCAGAAAAGAGGCAAAATTTTATGTACTTAGATGTGTGTGTGTGTAATGTCGGATAAATGGTCTACGAGCACCATCTAATTTTGTATCAATCAGTCGTGCTGATAGACAAGTGATAAAGTTAATTCCGTAAACTGATTACTTGGCTGTAGATTTTTATTGAGGAGCTTTTCAATATTCGACTATAGCCTCGCATTTCATTAGTGACTAAACTATGATTTCTATCATCATAATTTCATTTTGTTTCATCTCAGTACAATAAGCTTTTAATCTTAATGTTTTATATATTCGTTATTTATTTTTGTACATATTTTTTTTAAATTTGGTAATTTATTGTGTATTGTTCATATTCAATTAATAAATAGTTTCAATTCCTGTCCAAAAGTTTGACACGGTCATTGCTCGAACGCGTGCCTCAAATATAATTATAATATTGATTTTATTTACAGTGACTATATGTATATATAACAAACGTACATAATTAACACAATAGCTTAAAACATAGGTCAATAACATAACAGATATCAGCTAAGGTGTATACAAAGGCTGATCCAAAAGTAATGTTATATGATTAATATATATTTTCAAATTATTATTTTTATGTTTGCTTATTTACCCACTAAGTCAGCATAAAAAAAATCATATAAATGGACCACAATTCCCGGGAGGTACATTCATTTGAATAGTTTTATTTTTTCATTACTTTTGGATCAGGCTAGTAGGTACATAACACCGATTTGATAAAGGGAAAGGACTTAGATTATAGAATGTCCAGATTCCTAGTAGGCCACCGTAAATTGATTCCAAATTTAAGTGGCCAATACTAGCTAAGTTGTTCGATACCCGCGCCACACGTCAAGGAACGTTCGCCGCCTAAACGGTGTTTTAATTTCTAAAAAATTACAATTTGTGCTGTGAAATCGTGTAAAAATTACACTACAAAAAAAGAAAAGTATACTAATATCTCATTTCATAAGTATTCAATTACACCGTTTATTTCTTAGTTAAATTTGAAAACGAAAAATAATAATGTGACGTAGTAACTGTTGAAGTGTTGCCTAGGGCATGAAATCAGTTTACCCATATTTTTAACACCTCATGAAAAAAAACGAGGGATGACAAAAGAGTTTACGTTTACCATATACGATGATTGTTTTTGTGAGTGTTAGTTTATTTAACCGTATAGTTCGGATACGCCCTCGATTGGATTGGATAGTTAATTAACACAAGTAACCATGGTGTAATAAGACCCATTTTTTTAAAGGCGCCAGCGAAGTGAGAGCCAAAAATTAAGAACACCTTCGCAGTGCAATTAAAAAAAGTTATGCATGATGTTTTTTTTTTTGAACATTCACAAATTTATAACAAAGATGCGGTCGTAGCGAGCACAAAAAAACAATATTAATTTATTACTCCTGCTCTGTGTAATAAAAACGTTTGCGGTCGCGAAACCCCCGTCATTAACGAAGTTCCTTCATACGTACCTATGATTTATAACAAAAATAAAATTTTGCAGCCGCCATCTTGGATTTTCATTCAGACTTCACTATCGGCTTTAGCACCCTTGAAAATCATGAAATCGATACCCATGATGAAAACTTTGAAAATTTTCGCAGCCGCCATCTTGGATACCCATGATGAAAACTTTGAAAATTTTCGCAGCCGCCATCTTGGATATTCATTTTGATTTCACTATCGGCTAGCACCCTCGAAAACGATGAAATTGATACCCATGATGAAAAATTTTTAAATTTTCGCTGCCGCCATCTTGGATTTACATTCTGTCGTCACTATCGGCTTTAACACCCTCGAAAACCATGAAAACGACACCCATGATAAAAAATTTGAAAATGTTCGCTGCCGCCATCTTGGACTTACATTCTAACGTCACTATCGACTTTAACACCCTCGAAAACCATGAAACGATACCCATGATGAAAAATTTGAAATTTTTCGCAGCTGTCATGTTGGATTTTCATTTTGACCAAATTCACACTTTTTTTGTCTTTTATATTCACACTTCTTCAAGCTGGTAACATACAAAATTAAACAAATAACAACAAATCATCAACAGTAATGATGAAAATTATCCTTTACAATTTTGTTTTAAATCTTTCTTTTGTATTTATAATTTCCCACATTTTTAGGGTAATCTCTATGCACTGGTATTACACACGTGTTGCAACATACGCAAAATGCGTTATGTAATACACTCGCGAGCGTGGCGCTCACTCGCACTGGTATAAAAAGTGGCTTCACGGTAAACGTTGCGTTTTGTATTGAACACGGAAACTGGACATTCTATAATCTTAAGGTAAAGCACAGGTACACGTAACATAAAGTGTGTGCAGGTAATACAAAATTACTCGCTATAGCAGTAGCAGAAATAAGGAAGGAACGGATTTTAAAATTGAGCAATTATCTTCTTAAATTAAATCATTATGTTGTACTTATTATCATAAGGATATTTTTCTTCACACTGGTCTTGTAAATCGTTACGATATTCATGAGTCTATTAACAGAATCTCGTTCTTTCAAAGCCAACAATAAAATTGTTTTATAAATACGTTACTGTATTTCGTAGGTTTCAAATACTATTTTTTTTTCTTATAAATAATAAAATCGATATTCTTATTTTAAAGTACATGTTCTATTCTACGACAAATTATAGTAATGTTCTTAGAAATAGAATTAGAGTTGGAAGAATATCTATAGACGATAGTTTCAGCATGATTTCAAGACCTCACTACCTCTAGTGCCTATGAATTCCTTAAAATTACTTTTGATTTCGATGTCTACATTTAGCACTAATGTTGACGATTGTGCAGTTCTGCTATAAAATTCTTACATGAACAAGCGAGGTGCTCTATGCAGACTTGTCGGGCTATTGCTCTGGGGTGAGCTTAGATAATGGTGCTACTACATTATGTATGCTAATTAGCTAAATGACGTTTTTGAACACAGATACATTTACCATGGTGGTGTTTCGTTCATTTTCTTATTCCTATTCGTAGAGACTATAATATCTCTAGATGATTTTATGAAGTCGCTTTGGATTGTGATACCTATATGCAATTATTAGAAATAACTACAGAAAACAATTGCTACATTTTATTGTCACATAAGACGTTGATATGAGCAATTTTAAATGCTCTCGAATTGTTGCATGAGGGAACAGAATGAGTAAGTATGGATATGCGCTAATACTAATGTAGGGTGCAAGAGTAGATATTATGAAGAGATATGAAAGTACTTAAGATTATACGTAAACTTTAGAGATATAGTTACGTGTCGTGGAATAGAACACGTTCCGGGCGGGACGGGTGTGCGTTGGGTCTTGTAATTGCAACGGCGACGCAATATGTCCTACGGTCTTACTGTAACTTGTTCATGAAAATCGTTAAGAAATGCCAAATATTGTATAAGTATGCCATATGTAGACAACACACAGATTTTTTTTTCGATTACACTTTTTCGATTAAATCGATTTTCCCAAACAAATCACTGCACCTTTTAAAGACACCGTTGCTTATAATTATTGAATAACCATACTATTAGACATGTCTATAGGTAATATGACGTCAGACTAATCAGTTCAGACGTTATTTATTAGAAGTTTAGTTTTGGGAAGAATCCTAAGATTTGAGAAGTCAAAGCCTACACAGGTGTATAACAAGTCATCAGTTTTGTTCTAAATATATGAATAAAACTTGCTATAGGTACTGACATCATATTTCCATACACATGTGAAGTCAAGATTTCCCTATTACGAAGGTGGTGGACACCGCACTAGCGACGAGGTAGCATACTGGTTGAAATGCTTGTCTATGGGCACTCGGTCGTCGTATAGTGTGGGCGCCTGCAGGATGATGCCTGCCGTGCCCACTAACACAGCTAGCGTGAAGATCCACAGGAATAAACGGTCAAGCACCATCGCTACGTATTTCCAGTCCTCTTTTACCTGTTCATAAAAAGAGTCAATTTTAAAATGTTTCGGTCAAAAACTGGTAATGTTGCAATATTTCTCGTGTCACTGACTCTGGCAGGGCCACCATCAGGGATTTTAATTTTGAAAACGCGAAAAATTAGTCGCTAATTAGTCGAAATTAGTCGCCAAATATCAGAATTAGTTGGTCACTGGTTCAAAAGATATAAGGGTTTATAGGTGGCCCTGCTGGAGAGACTCTCCCCAGCAGGGCCAAATTTATATCTCAAAAACTAGGGCACCTAGCGCAGATCTGTTTTCTCCCATATTTAGTCGCCAATTAGTCGGAAGTAGTCGCCAAATATCAGAAGTAATCGGTCACTGGTTCAAAAGATATAAGTGTTTATAGGTGGCCCTGCTGGAGAGAGTCTCCCCAGCAGGGCCACATTTATATCTCAAAAACTAGGACACCTAGCGAAGATCTGTTTTCTCCCATATTTAGTCGCCGATTAGTCGGAATCAGTCGCCAAGTTACAGATTTAGTCGGGTCTTAGTTTAGGAGATATAATGAGTTCAATTAGTAAGGTATAGTCCAAGAGCTAGGTCGAAGAGTTAAAATTACCAAGACAAAATATTTATATTAATATGTGTAATATACTTTTAGTTTTATCGGTCTAAAGTCTTTAGAAATGTCCGAGAGAGATAAATTCTCAATTAAATTCATGTTTTTATGTTTTTAATTACTAGTTTAGAGTGGCTTAAACTTCTTTGAAAACATTAAACCTTACTCTTGGTCTATTTGGTGTCAAGATGTACAGTCGCATGCAACTGTTTTACCAGTTTACAATGTTAACCTCTAATTAACGTTAGAATAATAAAAAAATATCGTACCTTTAGTAAAATGTTTAAAATACTAAAACGTTGAAAACGTATTGTCAATTGTAATCAAATTTTATTTTATAAAAATGAATTTTCAAAAAGTTCGTTTGATGTGTGTTGTGTTTGTGTGTATTTTGAGGTGATTGTGAGCGTTGTGTTGTGGGTATGGACGGGTTGAGTTTTTATTTTATCTTAATTTAGGTTAGAATAATAAAACTTCTGTTGTCGAAATATAAAATGATTACACATTACATCGTACATTATTGTAGATTTGTTTATAAGTAATGAATACAGCTTTCCTATGGTGGGTTGAAATTATAGACTAAGTTTATATTTATTTAATTCGAAACAAACATTCCTCCATAAGACGTCATAGATACTATCTAGAAAATACATAAAGTATTTTGTACTCGCTTGTACCACTGTATGGGGAAATTGAATTCTTTAATATCTTTTTAATTACAAACCGACTAAATCTGTAACTTGGCGACTGATTCGGACTAATTGGCGACTAAATATGGGAGAAAACAGATCTTCGCTAGGTGTCCTAGTTTTTGAGATATAAATGTGGCTCTGCTGGGGAGACTCTCTCCAGCAGGGCCACCTATAAACCCTTATATCTTTTGAACCAGTGACCGACTAATTCTGATATTTGGCGACTAAATATGGGAGAAAACAGATCTTCGCTAGGTGCCCTAGTTTTTGAGATATAAATTTGGCCGTGCTGGGGAGAGTCTCCAGCAGGGCCACCTATAAACCCTTATATCTTTTGAACCAGTGACCGACTAATTCTGATATTTGGCGACTAATTTCGACTAATTAGCGACAAATTTTTCGCGTTTTCAAAATTAAAATCCCTGATGGTGGCCCTGCCAGAGTCAGTGACACATATTTCTCGACAATATGCAAGTACGTACAATTTGACTGGATTAGGACGATAACGTTGTTTCTAATAATATCAAATCTTTTAGCATCGTTAAGCTCTCGATACACGAGCATTTACTAAGCAATGCATGGCTGTTGTATCGCTAATTAGGGTTTCGTACTAAATTATTAAAAAGGAACCCTTATGGTGCGACTCAGTATGTCTGTCTGTCACAGCTGGATATCTCAAGAACTACTAATGCTATCAAGTTGGATTTTGGAATAGTTTTAAATAACGTTTGCCCAATTATTTTGCAAATAAGAAAGAGATAAAAACACTGATATTTTTATTTGCAACAGGGACTGAAAGGGGGTCTTAAAAAATCGAAGTGGGGTTACTACGGCATGTGGGGTATCATATGAAAGAGCGCCGTTCGCACATTCTCAAACATTTCTTTTAAGCCGCATGGTTTTCGACTTTTGATGAAAAACATAAAAAAAAAACCGCCCCCATTATCTCCGAAGTTTGCATAGAGAAAAATCTGACATTTTTCTATGTGATAGAAGATTATGTACAGATTACAGGAAAATAAAACGATGTCTCTAAATAGCACACTTTTTTTAAATATATGATAGTACGGAACCCTCGGTGCGCGAGTCCGACTCGCTCTTGACCGGTTTTTTATATTTAGTTCCTGTTAAGTAAACGAATCGAAGAAAACGCACCATTTTGTTTAATAACTTAGGGTGCTAATGGATCGTTTTTTGCAAAATATTTGGTTTTCACTGCCTTTAAGAGAAAAATAAGAACCGGCCAAGAGCGAGACGGACTCGCGTACTGAGGGTTCCGTACCATCAAAAAAAAAAGAGTGCTATTTAGAGACATCGTTTAATTCTTCCTGTAATCTTTACATACTTCTATCACATAGAATAATTTCAGATTTTTCAGATAAGGGGGGGAGGGGGGGGGGGCGGTATTTTTTTCCATTTTGTCATCAAAAGACGAAAACTATTTTGAAAATGTGCAAACAGTGTTCTTTCATATGATAGCCCACATGCCCTAGTAGCCCCTTCAGACCCTGTTGCAAAAAGAAATATACAGGATAACTTTAAAAGGACTGCGGATATATCAGGATGTAATCAGGTGTATAAAACCGCACAACTTCCCCAAGGAACATAGGTTGAAAATCGACTTTTTATACAAAGTAACCGGTCACGTGACTTATGTTTGTATAAGAAGTTGAATTTTATTTTTAGATTTCGACCTAGGTATGTTCCTTAGAGAAAGTATTGCAGCCTGATTACCTCCTAAAATATCCGCACTCCTTTTAAACTTATCCTGTATATATTTTTATTTCTTTCTTATTTGCAAAATAGTTGAGCAAATGTCATCTAAAACTATTCCACAATTCAAGTTGATAGCATTAGTAGTTCTTGAGATATCCAGCTATGACAGACAGACTGACTGAGTCAAACCATAAGGGTGCCTTTTTACCATTTTGGTACGGAACCCTAGAAACTAACGTTTGATTGAAATCTAGGTTTCAACACTGATGTCATGATTCGTGTTTCTGTAAGAACGCGGAAGGACTTTCACAAGAGCTATCGAGACAAAATCCCTACCTTAGTAGAATCCTCGAGCATCCTAGTGTGTTCTGCGATGAATCGCACGCAGAAGCATGTTTTGTGCACTTCTGGCGGACAGGCAGAGTGGCTGAAGCCGGGTGGCGGGTCGGGCACGGGGCTAAGCGTCTCGTCTTCGGGGGCTAGCCCCCCTGCCAGCCCCCCGGCTAGTCCCGCACCCGGCCCCGCACCCCCTTCACTTGACCCGTGCACTAGGCAGCTGCCGCCGAATCTATTGCTGTCACCCATCCTGAAAGCCAACGCAATTATAGGTCTTCTGCAGTATATTTTTTTTTGTCTAATTAATGATGACTGGTTCGCCTGCTACCACGGAAGATCATGCTGCCATTAAGAACTTGTGTGGGTTTAGGTACAGTCATGAGCATAATATATTTCTAGGGACACATACTGTGCCATTATGATAAATAGGCAGGATATATATGCCTATCTATTCATACTATGCGAGCGAAATCAGAATAGTACTGTCAAGACGCCATTTTGTTCCGCAATACTCGCGAACTTCATTACCCAAGCTTAACACATTCTCTGCTGAATTCTTTATGCAAACGCTTCTTTATGCTACACCCTTACCGACCCTTTTTTTTACGATGTTTTCGAAACAATAGAGATGCACAACGAACGCACATGTGCGCCGCGCCGCACTCGAAGAAAGTTATGAAAACGCGCATGTGCGTCTGCCGCACCTAATGTGTTAAGGTGTGCAAAAAAATAAATAAAGAATAATTATACTCTCAATCAATAAAGAATAATTATACTCTCAATTATAAGAACAATTTTACGCCAAATTAATTATACATGAGTAGGATTTGAAAAAAAGCATGTTAATTAAAAACCACTGTCTTGCCACGAGTTTTTTAGTCGGCGTGGTTACTGTGCCCTGGGTACTCGGGCCTGCAGCCATAGCAGCGGCTTCGGCGTCGTTCCTTTCACGCCTAATCTTCGAAACTGTGTCCTTAATTACGCCAGTTGACAAAGCGACTCGTTCCGTAGCTTTCACAGAAGACTTTAAAAATCTCCCAATTGCTCATAAAGTTCTCTGGATATGGATATGTCACCATCTGGAGTACTTTGTCTTCCTGCCAATGTGAAATTGCGCTGAAGTTCATTAGCACGTTTTTTTCATTTCAAAGTACGTGTGCATATCTATTAAAAACTATTTCGCGTGCCATACGATGGAGCACCGCCCCTGTCTTCGAACTCATATCGAGTTGAAAGTTTACTCTAACGCACAAACAACAAATATGAAGAAACAAAGTCAACAATGATAACAAAAAAAGCAGTCTAGTAGGTAACAGAAACAACACACACGCGCGTATACACGGAAGCGTAGCTAACAGATGACTACAGATGGGATACTCCGCAGTTTAGGTATGAAGCTACAAGTACGCGGCGGGTACGAGTTGTCGGGCCAATTCAGTGCGGGCTGCCGCGCACGGGCCGGCTGGCACGGTCACACGCCGCGTCGTAAGACAACCCTAAGGAGTCGGAAGGTTTAAGAGTTACGTGATAGAAATAAAATAATAAGCGTTGTGCGACCTGAATTGCACTTTATTGTGTCGTGGCAAGAGTCGCTTTTTATTTAAATGATTTTGCGGAGTGTCCCATCTGTATTATTCTGTGATTGCGTAGCAAAATGGCGACATATTAGGGTGGCCAGTAGCATTTCGTGAAATTAACTATACACCGTGTTTTTTTTTATATACCATAACTCTAGGGATCATTTTGAACAACTTTTACTATGGGACCAAACCTGAAATCGTGAAAAAAAAATCAGCAGTTCCCTACATTTTGACGAGTTTTGCGAACATACGGGACAGCTGATTTTTTTTTCGCGTGTTCTGGTTTGGTCCTATAGTAAAAGTTGCTCAAAATGCTCATTAATACCCTATTAAGTCAATGGAGGCTATTGTGACTAAAAAAAACATGTTGAAACTTTAACCTTCGTCAAAAATGACATTCTCGCTTTATGGGGCAATCTATTACATCTATATGATTAAGGATATATCTGAGATTAGTTTTGACCTAAAATAATGTGAAAAAGCTGTAAGATTTGGTTAAAATCTTATTATAACCCATCTGGGCAGAAAAAGTCACATTAACCCCATGCGGGGGTAAATGCAACTATCTAAACTAACTCTTTGGTTTTTGTAGCTTCTATGCTCACAATCGCAGCACATGTCACCCAGTGTGAAATTTATGCAAAAATGATCTTCGAGTTGCACCAGTAGTCCCGACTAAAAGTATGTTTTGTATTTTTTGGGGCTAATGTGACTATTTTCTGTGGGATTAGTGTTGTGTATGGGATTAGTGTCGAGTGCCTTGAGAAGGTTTTTTTTTTGAATAGCTCTTTTCTGTTTTTCTTAATATACTCGAGCCATCTAAAACAAATCGAATATCAAATTAGTTCAAAGCTTCCAAGATAGTTTAGGTAGGTATAGTACACGCGCGAATTGAATGCATTGGTCGGGGCCTTAGATAAACCACGTAAATAAATGTGTTAAATAATTTATCTAACCGTACTACCTATGTGTATTTACTTCTTTATAGGAAAATGGATTTAAATTTCACTTTTATTTACGCATACTACCCCAGGCCCCAGTTGCATTCAGTTCGTGCATGTTCTAGATTGTACTGTAACCATGTCGATTTGCAGTTATCGACATTCGACATCACTAACATATTTGTTTTTGATACAATCACGAAGGGGCTATTGTAACTAACAAAACTAGTCACAATCGCCCCGCAACGCGGCAAATTGAGGCTAATGTAACTATTATATTATCTTACGTAATATAACATATAACGTCATAAAAATAAGTGTAAAGAATACTTACCTTTACTTTTCTTCGTTTTTGTATAAAACCTTGCTTAAAATGCACGAAAAGTATTTTACCCATAGTTGCAATAGCCTCCACTGACTTATATAAACAAAAAAACACGTTGTATATTGGTATTTTTTTTAATGAATACTGTTTCCATGTATTATTAATTTATCCAAAATTATCTATTTATGCAATTCAAGAAATAACGTTTTATAAAAATTAATATAAATAATAATGAAATCCATGAATAAATTAAAAAATATAACTTTTTTTTCACAGTAGTTTTTTGCTGGCAGTACTAATTTGAAGCTATCGTGTGAAGTTGGCAGCAAGCGCGATTCTATTCTTAGTTGGCTCGCATAGTACACGAAATTTTTGAAGGGGTCATTATACACGGGACCAAAGCTGAACTCGTAAAAAGAACCAGCTGTTCCCTACATTTTCGTCACAGCTGATTTTTTTTTTAATATATGTATTTGCTGCATCTTGACCAGATCATATTAATGGATGAATCTTGAAATTAGATACATACTATGCTAGTGACTGTAATTGGTTGGTTTAACTGTAGTCTAGATTATATATATATATAGATTCATCCATTAAAATCACCTAGATAGTAGTAGTATTCGATAGTATTTGCAAGAACTTCCTTGCAGCGGAGGGGTACCTAAGGAGCATTTATTGTCAAGCACCTTCTGTTTTACTAATAATAAAATGGCAGTCCCGAAAATATTATTAACCATAAGAATCATCAATATATCTTTCTAAGTTAGATTTGCCGTGGTTTGGTCCCGATTTCAGAAATCAGACGGCAAATCTACATAATTATTTGATATTGACGCTATTAAAATTTTCGAGACTACCATTTTAATTCGGCAGCATTATATTTCTCGGAGGGACCACGGGTAATGAACGCAAAATCTTACCCAGAATTGAGGTAGGTGGTGTGTGTAAGGTCCTCCTTGCTCGGCGTCCTCGTTAGAGGCCGCGGAGGAGGCGCAGCAGGCGGCGGCCATGCGCCGGGCGCGCAGCAGTCATCATCTGCCGCTGCAAGTCGGTACGGGTACAGAGGACGCGCCGTGCCCCCGCACCGCACCACCACGCCGCACGCCGTGTACCGCGATCTGTGGCAACAGATACCAAATAGGTAAAGAAGACCGGTTTAATACACTGAGCGAAAACATACGCACACGTAGATACTCGCATTTGTTTGCCATAGCTTTCATGTGCATCTGGACTGAAGGCCCATTTTTTTAAATTCTTGTCAAACAAATTGAGACTTATAGGGAAACTAGTTAAAAATGGTAAAAACTTAAAGCAATGGTCCATAAATTTCATAAACATGAATTAAAGCTTTTATGAACAACTGACTTGGGCTCTCAATCCAGAGCCCTGTTTAAAGTGACACAGCATATATCTCAGAAAGTACTATCGCTGTGTTAATGATTTTTATTTTAGAAATTAGTTAAGATTTTCTTAAATGTTAAGAAATTCACAACCCTCTAGAATATGGCGTTACAGATTTATAGCGGTTTAACTTTGGTCCCTCAGTTCATTAATGTCTGTACTGAGGAATCTACAAAACATGAGTTTAACTGAAGAAATACATAAATATGCCTTTTATATCTTACTAGATAGCCTCTGCCCGCAACATCGTCCGCGTGACATTTCTTGCTCCCCGGACCCACCGCGTCGCATCGCATTGCCTGCCCGCCGCGATATTACCTACTACGTTTTCGCTTAGCGTTCCTTCTGAGTTTTATTTTGCCAGCCAGTTGGCGTGGTGGGTACCACCTATCACCCCGCAGGTCGTGGGTTTGATTCCCACCCAGGACAAACATTTGTGTGCATGAACATATCTATATAAGTATGTGTTTACAAAAAAAAAAGTAGTGTATGTAGTTTATCAGTTATCTGGTTTCCATAGTACAAGCTCTGCTTAGTTTGGGACCAGATGACCGTGTGTGAAAATGTCCCAGGATATTATTATTATTATTTTTTGATTTTTTGATATTTGACATTTCTCGGGACCCTGGGATCCCGGACCTTTGGAAGGCATACGAGGAGCCGAAGCCAACTCGCAGAGGCCCCTTAGATAATTTTAAATGATGAGGAGGCACCAACCGACGATTATCCCTGTATGCACTATGCAAGTGCACCCAAGGTCAACCCCCGGTTGGTACAGGACTATTGTTGTACGTGGAAAGAAAACATATTGAGCTATGGGTTTGGGTGGCTAAAGTGGATTGGGTAACTTGAACTATGGAAGAACTATGTCCCCTGCCTGACCAATGTTATATGTTATACACGGATAAAATGGCAGGGGGTGACTTGCACACTCAATAATGGGCCCCCGGAGACGGCCGCTAGCACATAGTGACGTAGCGACAAGGGGGCAACACTTCCTGAGGTGCTTGAGGAGTGGAGAGGTATTCCACGGCTATCAGGACAATCCCGGAAGTACGGTCAAGATCCCTACCAGCACCTTACTGGAATACTTCCTCCCTCCGAGCACGTTTGCTCTTGCGAATCTCCACTCAAGCCAGCCAATAAAGGCAAGAAAGAAGTGGGAGCTCTGTTCCTAGTCAGTGTTCACTCCAGCCGGCCAATAAAGGCAAGCCAGAGATGAGGACAAGATTTCTCCCGGGAGATAGGGTCCATGGGGTCGCTACTGCCCATCAGCTCGCCACATGCTGCCCTGCGGGTTTTTGTATCTCTCTTGGTCCGGCTCCTTATCCTAGACCCGTTCCGGCAAACTCTACCGGATTATTATTATTATTATTTTTGATCGGCAGTTAAGGGTTCTTGCGTGATGTTATTGGGTTGGCTAATAAGTAATGAGCGACATACAACAATTTTATTTGTATTTATTAATTAAATGAATAATTGTTAATCATTAATAATATATTCACCGTCGTTTTCTACTACCATTCGCCATCGATCTGGCAAAGAGTGAATGCCATCCGCATAGAACTTCGTTGGTTTTGAATTGAAGAAGTCATCTATGTATTGTTTCAAGTGTGGTTCATCGTCAAAGCTTTTTTCCCGTAAATTATTACTAAGTGTTCGGAACAAGCTGAAATCAGTTGGTGCTAAGTCCGGTGAATATGGAGGGTGGGGTATTATTTCCCAATTCTCCAATAGTTTTAGCCTGGTACTCTTAGCAATATGCGGCCGGGCATTGTCATGCAGGAAAAATATTTTGTCGTGTTGTGGACGTTTGCGATGGATGTCAAGCTTCAGTTTTTCGAGTTGATCACAATATACTGTTGCTGTAATCGTAGTATTAGTAGGAAGGAATTCCCAGCTTATTACTCCATGTATATCCCACCAGACAGAAAGCATTACCTTGCGAGGATGAAGATCACCTTTTGACGTTGGTTTTCCCTGTTCTTTACATCCCAGCCACTGGCGCTTGCGTGTGTGATTAACATAGAGAACCCACTTTTCATCTCCAGTGACAAGATGATTTAACCAATTAAATGTGCGGCGGAAAGATAAAAGTTGTACACAAATCTCAGCTCGGTAGGTTAGCTGATCTTTACTTAATTGATGGGGTACCCAAACACTATATTTGTCTTTCCCAAATCATGTAAATGATTTTCTATGGTGCCACAACAGCACTCGAGCTGAACAGCCAAAACGCGTGTAGTTCTTCGAGGATCTTCTTCCATTAATAGTTTTAATTTATCTATTTCCACGGGGCGCCCAGACCTTGGTTGAACGGTTAAGGAAAAATCGTTATTGCGGAACCGTTGGAACCAGCGTTTTGATGTTGCTTCGGAGACTGCATCGTGAGCTATCCTTTGACATACATTACGTGTAGCTTCTGCAGCAGAATGCCCAGATTGAAACTCATATAATAAACGATGTCGTACGTGGGTTTTAATATCACTCATTTCTTTGTGAACTTTAACGCACTAACAGCCAAACTATCAATAACGCACATGAGCGCGACTCGCTCTTTATATACCCTCTGCTACAGAACGTTCTCGAACCTTTCCGAAAATTGTAGAAATTATAAACTAAAACGCTCATTACTTATCAGCCAACCCGATAAATATCTATAGCCTTCCTTTAAGAATTGGGTTTTCAAAAGCAAAGAGAATCTTTCAAATCCGACAGGCAGTTCTAGAGATTAGCGCGTTCAAACATACAAAAAACAAAAAAATAAATAAATTCAGTTTAGATACAATATAGATTTTCAAATAAACTGTGTCCTCTTCACCACGACAGCTCCATTTTAAAAAAGCGTTTGGTACGTTTCCATTGTATGACTTAAACATTACTTATACACATTTTCGAGTTAAGCAAGCAGTAAAATCCACCCCTGTAACTTTATTACCTACCCTTTTCCACCACTCCGTTAGGAGATGATTTTTGAGAAAACCTGAAAGACGTACTCTTTTATTTTTGGTAATAAGTATTGAAATTAAATGAAATTTTATATTTATAATGAAGTCGATATCACTTTTGAACGTCATAATAAGAAGTCGACATTGTCACGTTCGTTTTTATATTAGTTATAAAAATCAAACGATCGCAAATTTAATAGAAACAAAAGTATATTAATAAAACCGTTAGTTACAATTTAAGAAAAATACGGGTGGTCGAAATTATCTAAAAGTACGAGGGTTCGTTATAACCCGGTCTAAAGATCGGACTACGTAGAAGGCCGTCAATACCGCACTCTCCTGCTTGGTGATGAACGGTGACGTCTGTGGTGGCCCCGGAGTCAGTCAGCGGAGCAATGACGCTGGGTAGGAATCTAGTTTAGCCAGCCAGCTGCGCAGATCTTCAGCCGCATAGAAACCCCCAGTACCCCCAGATTTAATCAGAAATAAAATTATTTTTGTTAAAAGATGATATGGTTAAATATTAATATCATCATTTGAATCATGTATTTTTATTTAATTCTTTGTCCAATTCCCATGTCCGGTTTATCATTTTTCCCTATATCTTCCAATATGGTAGCCTAGATACATTTAGTTAGGACAAAAATATATAAAAACTAAATAAATTACCCTCTTTTTATTTCCGGAGTGATCACCTACAGGTGACACTGGGTATTTTGTAAAGACTCTAAAGCACACATGCGATTTTTATTATTCTTTAGGTAGGCATTAAAAATAAAATTGCTTTGTGTGGTAAAAAAAATATATTTTAAACTTCTGTCACCTACACTGGCAATGGGGAAGAAAACTATCGAATTAGATCCGCGTAGATGGCGCTAAGTGTTTGTTAATAACAAACTGTTAAACTCCAAAGAAATTAAACAATATTTTATTTTTTGTGTCTAAAATCAATATAATGGGTTGTTGTGTAGCCTTTGGATGCAAACAAATAGGCGTTGAAAAAATTCCAAGCAATGTTCGCATGAAGATAAAGTGGGAAAAGGCACTGAAATTAATAAACTTCAAAACAAGTGAGTTTTCGAGGCTACGTGGGAAACTTTTCAAAGAAACAGACTACGAGACTACGTCTAAGGCGACAAGTTGCTACGATACCTATTATTAATGATGACTTTATATTAATAATAGTAAAAAGTCTTCCAACCTGTGAAGGAAAATATGGTTTCTTTTCAAATAACCATACTTTTTGTAACAAGTAACTTTACATTTTGTTTAGCATTAGTATCATTATAAAGAAAAAAAAAGGGGTTTAGTTTATTTTATAACTTATAAAACCGTAATATAGTCTAGAATACAGCTAAAAGTCGATAAAATGTTAAATATGATGTACAGACGCCAGCACATCAAGCTACTACAATCTGTCAACTTTATTTAATAGATTTTCAACTTTATCGCTAAATCATTAGGTTCAAGGTTGACTGGGAAAATTAGACAGTTTTGGGTAGCTAGACCTGCTGGCGTCTGTACCTTACGACAAGTATGGCTTTCTTTCCTTGTTGCGATACTCCCCTTTTTTTCAATTTCTCCTTCAACTGGGCGATACACCAGGTAGAATATATTATGAAGTACACAAATAGATAAATAAAAACATGCATGTACTTAAAAACCATCCACACAATACACACATTTTTATGAAAACTTTTGACAAAATTATAACAAACTCACAGCGCTCTCTTGCGGCGAAGCTTCCGGGGAACAACCCCACTGACGAGTTAACTTCAAAATCAGAATCAGTAAGCCCGTACAACAGAGTATGTAAATAAACAGGTTGTTCTTCTCTATTATTACAAAATCTTACGCTCAGTTCCGATAGCAGCGTGCATCGGAACTAGCGGGTGGTAGACGTATGGAAGTGGGATATGAGGTAACGGCGAACTTGAAATGAACGGGTAGTAGTTTCTTTATGACTTTTTGGCTGCGCTTTATAAAAAATATTTTGAATTCTTTTAATAATTACGAAGAATATTATGGTCACCCTACCAAATTTGTTCCTATAAAAATTTAAAATGCAATTTCTGTTAAAGTAAAAAGTAGTATTTAGAAAAAAGGAAGATTTGTCAAATTTTAATGAGAAAATAGTAAAATAAAAAAAAAGGCCTAATTTGTATTAATCTATGAGGTTGAGCCTAGCCAATATAGTTGAAAATATTGGACTCTCAGTTCAAACATTTTAAGAAAATTCTACTTTCATTTACTTTTCAACCAATAACTTTTGAGGCATTATTTCTTGTCACAGAGATATTCTTCTATAAGATATAAAAGGAATATTTATGTATTTCTTCTGTTAAACTTATGTTTTGTAAATTCCTCAGTACAGACATAAATGAACTGAGGGCCCCAAATTAAACCGCCATAAATCTATAACGTCATGTTCTAGCGAGATAGAAATTTCTTAAAAGATTTAAGGAAATCTTAACTAATTTCTAAAATAAAAATCATTAACACAGCGATAGGACTTTCTGAGATGTATGCTATGCCACTTTATACAGGCGTCTGGATTGAGAGCCCAAGTCATTTGTTCAAGTTTTAATTCACGTTTAAGTTTATGGACCATCACTTTAAGTTTTTACTATTTTTAAATAATTTTTCTCTAAGTCTCAATTTGTTGCGCAAGGATTCAAAAAATGGGCCCTCTGTCCAGATGCACATATAGCTTTCTACTAATATAATAATCTGTGGTTTGCCATATGTTAGTATACTCTGTATAAAATAGACGTGTGCGTGCGCCTGTCCACGGTATGAAGCCGGCCTTTTAACCTACCGATATAATCCGTGCTATACTCGTAATAGGATTAAAACGTTAGATTACGTCGGCGACCAATATAAAATGTTCCTTTCGCAATGACTAATTATACGCGTAATGTTTATTCAATAAGAAGTGCACTTAGGCTTCCTAAGGACCTTAATGTCGACTTGTTCTGCACCAGTGTGGCGACCTTAAGACGGCTTTTGGCACAGTTATTTTTCAAGGAAACTTGTCTGCTACTCTCTTTACTAAATCACTTATTATTAACTTGTATGTACTTTCTTTTTTATCGACTTTTTGTTAATATTACATTCTTTATGTCATTGGTTTGTTAGTCTGTAAGCCTTTTATAAAATAAAATAAATAAATAAATAAATATACGATACTATAATCTGATTATTGACTACCAGAAGGCACTTACTTGGCAACATTGGCCTTAAGTAAGTTTTCTGAAAACAGGTACAACGTATATCTGTTTACTTTGCAAGTAAGCACTTGTGAAAGCCAGTAAACGTAAAAGGAAAATAAAGTGCAATCAAATAAATTTGCAAGCGCTCTTCAATCGCTCGCTATCATTCAATTTGTTGACTTTATTCTCTGTGAAACTGTAGTACCTAAAAGTAAAAGTACAATAGGAAGTGAACCGGGATTTGTAAATTCGGTTAAATCTAATTGTACTGCCAGCCAGTCTTTCACCACCTAATCTTGTTTAAAGGATTAGGTAATTAAAAGCAACCTACAAATAACTACTAAATATATTCAATACCTACGCAGCTACGTAGCGGTCTACGGGGAGTCATACGTAGCAGTTAACTTTGGTTATCATCAATAATAATGATTTTCTTTACAATTTTGTTAGCGTTGCATTATTGCCACTTGGCTGGTGAGGTCGGACCGAGCCACAGCGATAAGCCAGAGACCGGGGTATTTATTATTTTTACATAAAAAATGCATTTCGCTACGCGGCTACGCCGTAGTGCCGTAGCCCGTAGACGCTTAGCTACGCTGAGATATACGAGTAGCTATGATTGGACCATGTTAACAGGCTGTAAGATCCACTTTCACTTTTAATGTACGTATTTTAAAACATTGCTAGCTGATTTGATTTTTTTTACTTTTAAATGTTATAGTAAAAATTCTAACTAATATCAGAAATGCGAAATTAAGTTTGTTTGTTTGTTTGTTACCTTTTCACAACTAAACCACTGACACGATCATCCTGAAATTTTGCATATACGTTGTCAGGTGTACAGAAACGGACAAAGAGTACCTTTCATCCCGAAAAAAGTACTGTTCCCGAGAAAAACAACAATAACGTTCTTATGATAATGGATGGCGCCACGTGTCTTTTGAATCATGATTGAATTAATACGCTTTCATGATAAAACTGCTGAACGGATTTGGATGAAATTCGGCACATGGGTAGACTATGATCTGGATTAGGACAGAATAATTTTGATCCCGCTAGTACGTTCCCGTGGGATAATTTCCGACAACCACGCGGGCGAAGCCGCGGAAAAAAGCTAGTAAATAATAAGAATCCAACGCGTTATTATTTGTTTTAAAAATAATGAACTTTAGTTGCGGCGGAGTCGGTCAATAAATCCTAAACAATCTGTATGTGACCCAGCTCCGAATATTCCAAAGTTTATTGTCAATTATTTACATACGCATTACTACTTTGTAGGAAATATGCAGTATGTAGGCGTATTTGTTGGTTTTAACTTCTAAGGCGATACCTTTTAGACTTAGGTACCTTATGAAACTTTTGCAAATGTCATGTTTTGTGTATTAATTTAAAAATTAAAGTACACAGTCATAAGCCTTGACATTTAACGATCCGTCGATTGATTTCAATAAAAAGTCTCCGCGTAATGTAGGTGACGAGATTCAAACTGACATAAAGTTTAAACTAATCACCCAAAACCCAGAAGCCACATTAGTGGATATATTTACGAGGACCTCAACAGATGAACCGAGCGTGTGATCTGCCTCAGTGATCCATTTACTTAATGTTGGGTAAGTCAGCAACCACACCGATGCGGCGGCCATTAGGTATACCTCTAGTCTAGTTTAACAGACATAAGTGAATTACGATACCGACTAGCTATCCGCACGAATCATTCGCGAGCCAGTTAACTGACTGACATAGATACTAAACAACAGCTGTTCAGGCATTCTTGTGTAACCAGCGACTGGCTACGAGTGGTAAACGGATGTGGTTAATAATAGCTATACGCTGGCGGATCAATAGTTCTCTTACAATCAACAGTTAATGCATCAACCTAGATATAAAGTTCCATAAGACTCGTGTGTAGTTATCGTGCAGATAATGTACCGGATTTTATAAATAAATTAAGGCAAACATGTTGATAAAAATGTTTGATGTCTGGCCGTAAAATTAAAACATTAACTCGGAATCTCGCAGAAATACCTCAAAGTGATGTTAGTTCATAAAAAGCCGTGCGGCGTAAACAAAGTTGTCACCAGAACACGCTTTAAAAAAATCTCCGGCACGCAATCTTTACAGTTCATTCCGTTGGTTTTTTAACTTTAAGCTTTGTATTAAAGTTGAGTAAAAGTGAGAAATAAACGCCTGACTGTTGCGGCCGCGACCGGCGACACTTTTAAACTTATAATTAATTTAGAGTTGTTACTGATCTGCGGTCGGATTTACGAGTTGGCGGCCCGGCCGCTCGGACTCAGCAATGTTCACTCAGAGATTCAGATTAGAACAAATAAAGTCCGAAGTAATTTGAAATTAATTGCGAAGATTGTGAAACAAAGTTTAGCCTCACCTTGTTGTGTCAAACTTGTACTGCGGTCGTTTCATGAAGAGTAGTCGTGGCAGGATGTGAATGAAAACTCGCTTCACCCAAGGCGCCATCCGGTGTGTCTGCGGCGAACGGAAGTGGACGTTTAGGACCACTACCGTCACACATATACTAAAAGCAATAAAAGGTTTTATTACTCAAGGACATGGGTACAATTAATAGCTTATATTGGCTTGTTGAATAAAACCAATAAAATGCTGGCCGTAACTGTAATTAGGCTCTTCCCATTGCTATACATGCTTTTATCTTAATATAATATTGTCAATGGATATATTCAGTTTGAGAATGTTTGAGTTTAGAACTTTATAAAACACACATTGAAATCACTGATCAAACAAACCTTTGTAATTTCCAATGCCATCCAATGCTTTCCTATGTTTATCTTGCTCGCGTGTATTTAAAGGATCAATGACTAACAATCCCTACGTCCATTTAGGTAAATTATTAATGCTAATAGTTTTATTCATAAGTTTACACAATAGTGCTACTAATAATGGTGGGGAATTTGTTAGTCCCTGATGAATAGTGCTGAATCAGGTGTTATGTGCCGCAGCCGTGTTACCGGTTTATTTATGAATAGTTAACTTGGTAATAGTCTGTAAACCATGTAGGTATTATTATATTGGTAGTAGAAACCTGCTTGCAGCATAACTGCAAATCCTAACGAAAAGGAATATGATTATAAACAATACTCTTCTTAAATTGTTTAAGTAACACATTTCTAAGATCTATTGACATAATTTTATCTTTTTATTTATAAAGTGTTTTTGAAATTTACTCCTTAAGAATCGTTTTCATATAAGGCCCCCAATAGGGAAAAAATATGAGGAGTGAAATTCAAGCGAAGTGTTGTTGCGTTTTTGTGTTTTGTTTATTTTCGGCCAATCTTCATTGTAGCGGTCAATCTATTCATTCTATTCAAAGACAATAAAGAGCCAGTCCAGTCCAGTCGGCTAAGGGTATTAGTGTTCTGTGACTCCAGTCGTGCGTCGGAGCTGAGGCTGGGAGACACACTTTTTATGTTCAATGAATCAAAGTAGAAGATAAACTAAATAGAGGATATAATCTTTGGAATCATATAATCTTAGAAGAGACAGAGATTAGCAAACAATGACGATAGTAACATCAAAAGTGATCTGATAGATGACAGTGAAATAGAAAATACCGTTGATATATGTATGTAACAAATAACTATACTTAATCTACATCACATTTGTACATACGGCTACATATTAAGCTATAGTTCCAGTCTTGGCTGATCTCGCATTGTATAAGATTTCCGTACAATGAGAGGTTAGCTTATACTGGAAATGTATAGCTTGATAATTATGTAGCCGTGTGTACTGCCGTCAGTTGCAATAACAAGAAGTCAGTTTCCAATAAGCCATTTTTATGTATATGGTGATATCTACACATTTGACATTATTATATGACTTTACCTATTAGGTACCTACTTGCTTTGTTATCGCATAGGCACACGTTTTATAATACATACTAAATAACTTCTATTTTACATAAAATAAATCCTAGCCTTAGCTTAGACTTTTAGCAACTTTTGTAGCGGGTCTTGGTGCAAATGTTTCCAATTATCCTAACTCAATGTCGGAGGTTGAGTTGTTAAAAATTAAATTTTCTTGAAGCTAGAGCACGTAATCAAATATCTTGTTTAGAAACCAGCTTTTAATTTATATGGAAATGTGGTAGCTAGCACGCCCCAACCGGGCCATATTTAAATAAATTACTTTTGTACAAAATGTAGGTATTATTATAGCGCTTTGATTTTATAAAATTTAACTCGAAGTAAGCTTTGCTCTTTTACACATGATATTAATAAAGATATTTTAGCTAGATTATTAACTTATGTGGCTGAATAAAAACTTAATAAAACCTTGTAATTTATTTATTTATATATACTTATTGTACAGAAAAAAAAATACATACACTACAAAACTTATAATGGGCGGCCTTTTCGCTTTCTGCGATCTCTTCCAGGCAACCTTTGAATGGACAGGTAATGGTATTTTAAACCTATCGTATCAAAACAATCCTCTAAGGTATTTAAGAACTATTTTCTAAAAGGTATCTAATTTCCTGAAATTCGATCAATTAATACTCCGCTACGAAACTGACTTACATATAGGATTATTGTCCTTTGTCAAGACAAAACAAGTACAACAGTTACAACTATTTATTTAAAAAAAAAAAATAAACAGAAATACTTGGAACCAAGGATTACTGTTAGTGTGTATTAAGCTGAGATGGACGCATATACCTATACGTATATGTAGCTATTACAGTTGTTTCCTCCCATGTGACGAGGATCAAAGGGGCGCTGAGAATTAAATTAAATACCCTCCACTCTCAATTTGCGAAATTATTACATTCACCAAATAAACATAGAACGACGGGAGCATCCTTGTTTATTTATTTATAATCAAGAGATAGAGCGCGTAGCTCGATGGTAGTTTACTGCGCCGTTTCCTTTTTAGAGCTATAAAACTTTTTGAAACGATCGTAGTGGGTCGTAGCGTGGCGTCTTGGCTATCAAAGTGCACATTTCTGGTAAAGACAACTTGGTATATCTATAATCACAAATTAAAAATTAAATTGCTATATAGTTTAATATTGAATAACATCAAGAGCATAAATAGATTAGAATGATTTTATTTTATTAACTAAAGCCCTTAATATAATATTATTTTACATAGATTAGTGTAAAGGTACTTTTCAACTTGTTAAATAATTTTCTGGCTACATATTTTACATGCGAACATTACGTTGTCAGTGCCGCTTACAAGGAATGCCATCATAAATATTAATTTAGCCTTCAGGGCAAATAAAACCAGCACGTCATCAAATAATAGAAATTTCGCAATATATACGTATAGAGGAGTAAACTTTCCTTGTAGACTATGTAGAATGTATTGTACGCTTCCCCTCGTGGAAGTGTACAATAAATTCCTCTTACGTCAAACTTACCGACAAGCATTGTACTTCTACAAGATGGCGGGAAACTTACTGCTGAAACTACGGAGCTTTACTTCACGAGGCCAAATGAGTCGCCAACGGGACATGAGAAAAACTGAGCTACCACAGGTAAGGTAAGGCTCTCCCTAAGGGCGTTTCTATTCCATATATTCTATATTTCTGCGGCTCTGCGGTCACCGACAATCCGCTTGTCCATGTCTACTGGCCCTACTTTTTTTGGGACAGATATATTCCACGTTTGACGGTTGAAGGCACTGATTCTGCGAGACACTGGTTCTGCGTGGTTGATTATGGCCAACTCCCTCTTACAAAATGAGGAGGCATGGGGACATTATAGGCTGATTATAGGTTATAGGCACGTACCTGATAGAAACGAGGATCATGGCGAATATAAGGTACTTTCCCAAGAGGGGCACAACCAGGGACGTAGGAGGGATGATTTCGACGACCAGCAGGAAGAACACGTGGAGACTAATCAATATCGAGATCGATAGGGTTACCTGTTAACAAGAACACACTCATATTAATATATATTTCAAAAATATTTCAAAACCCCTATTATCTTCCTTGGAAGAAACTGAGGCTTTCTTACCTGAGGAGCCAGTGCCACACAAATATTTCGCCCCATTATAAGTTTGTAAAATACTGTATTGTTGGTAACTGATGGTGAAGTCGGCCGATCAGCTGTCAACTGAAGGTTATAAAAGAGGCGCGCGGTGCGGCAACGGTCCTTTTTCTGCTTGGGACGGCGCTCGGAACGGACGTGCTACCTGACCATTATTGTGTGCTTAGTTATTTTTCGGTTATTTTGTGTTGTTTTACTGATTATTCCTTTTGACTTGTGTGATTTCTATTTGATTCATATTTACGGCATTTATTTTTATAATTTTTATAAAAGTGTAATTTAAAGGTATTAAAGATTGTTTATTTTTTTAATGATTTCACTTCTGATTCCTAACAGTATTATTATAACGAATCGAGATTTTGATGTCTTACAAATAACAGATAATAATTTTAAATAGAACGTAAGTCCAACAACTTTTGTGATGAAATTAGACCAACAGTTTCTTAAGCAAATAAAAGATACGATTTTATGCGTCAATTAAAGTTTGATCACAGCTTAATGAGCCTTTCAGTTAACAGCCTAGTCTTTTAACTAAACGGAGCTGTTCAACTAGCGGCCTGAATGATATTCAATTATAGGTTAGGTTAGAACTGTGACTAACCACGTGCGAGCCGAGTGAGCGGAGTCGCGGTAGCGGCCGGCGAGCACTGCTTCCAAAGGCTAGGGTGTTAACTTAACGGCTAATTAAACTAGTTGGCTGCGACATGCACATTCAAGTTACACACGCTTGACACCAGCCCCATAACCCAATAACCAATCATTTCATCATAGCGATTTACGACTTTTATCCATCCACGCATACAACATAAACTATTTCTGATAGCAAAATCGGCTAGCGTCGTGGGTTTTTAATGAAAGTGTTCTTGTGTAAAATTTTAATCTTGTATAGATAGGGAATAATATGGATGGATGAATCTAAATGTCATATCTTTTTGTTAAAGGTTAAATAGTACCTATGTAACTATAATTAAAAAGTAACTTAGGTACTATCTAAGTGTAGCCGATTCCGGGCCACCGTAGGCGCGGGCTTGCGGACGGTGAGTAGTGGGTAGCTCGCCGTCCGGTGAGGACCAGGCCCGGGTCGACGGCGCGTTGTGTTCCACGCGCGCCTCAAAGAGATGTCAGCAAAAGATGGGGTCCAATAGGGCCGATGCCGCTGGGGTCGCGGGTTGTTTGAAAAAGATACCGTGGCCCTGGCATAGGCAACTGAAGGAACACGGGTGGGTTTTAGTCAATAAAAGTCTGACACGCCCTTCCGCTCCACCCAGAGCGGGAGAAGTTATTTGATAATTTCCCATCCACAAAAAAAAAAAAAAGGTACTATCTTAGTGTGTGCACCACAGTGTAACGTTATCGCATAGCACTAGGTACCGTACATGTAACGTAATCTCAATTCCAGCGTTGAATATCAGTGAACGTAATGAGAATGAAATATTTGCAACACAGTGTTATCTTACATAATTAATTGAACTTAGATTCTACTCCATCTTCGTGAACGAATAAACATACTACTCGAAATTAATTCAGATTCTGAATGCGATGATCGATAGTGATTTTACAAAATTAAATTGAAGATATAATGAAATATTAGGCAGGAATTCAAATAGTTATTAGTATTTACTGATATTACAGGACTGAATTACTGAATTTGAAAGTAGCGCCAGTGACAGAAAAGGTGAAAGGAAATCGTTTGGCTTGAGCATGTGATGAGGAGGGAGGAAACCACGGATATCTATGGAGGAAATACATGAGACTAAAATAGTGAGGAATATAAACGTTTATAGATGGAGATGGAGAGGAAGGACAAAGAAAAGATGGAAGGAATGATATTTTTTATTTTGCTAAGAAAGAGACACTCCCTTCTCTTTCTTAGCAAAATATAGCGTGACGGTTGACAGGGGAGAATGAAAAGAGAAAAACGTGTTGCGCCGACCCCAAGTAACATGGGATAAGAGCAGGAAGATGATGATGATATTATAGAAACAATGTAAGTACTTAAATACGCGTCATAAACGATCCAAAGTGTGATGGTAATCAAAAACCTGATTGAGATTTACGTCAAAAACTCTTCAAGAACTTTTAGGTGATTGAATAGTTCCATCCAATGATGTCCCTTGAGTGAAATAAAAGAGACCACGCACTCTTCGTTAGGTATATGTACACAGATATTGAATCGATATCGAAAGAGTATGCCAAGGCTGCTATAATTTAAGACTGAGAAGGTACACTTCACAGTGAGGTACGAGTACCAATATCTTAAAGGACTGTGGCAAATTGAATTAAAGATAAAGAATACAGTAGAGTACAATATTTTTTACGATTTTTTGTTTAGTAAATTATATTTAAAGGATTATTTATTATACTTAAATACTTTAATATTTTATTTTCTTACATTAAGGTTAAATTGTTATATGGCATGCGATAAAATAAGTGAATACTTGTTTGCTAATGATTTTGCTTAATTTAGGGCTGATTTTATCTGAATAGTCAGATGATTTTTAACTGAAAAATAAATATGACAGTTTGACATATTTTCTATACAAAAGCTGTCAAACCGCCATATTTATTCCATAAATAAAAGTTATCTGACGATTGAAAAATTAGGCCTTAATAATTTTTTTTATATATTATTACTTTTTTACTTTTTATTACTGTCATTGTTTACAACGTTTATAAATAAACAGAAACCAAATGGATAACTTAGTAAAATGCCTGATAGCGCAATTCATTCAACTTTTTAAATTCTGTAACAGTCTGTTCTTTTTGCAAGTCGTAGTAAATATAAAAGAGGATTCCTCGTTTGAAAGAAAACGAAGTATACTAATTAAAACCTTCTTTCAGTTATGAAATGAATGACAATACCTAGAAAGAAAAAGAGCGGCAAAGAAAAGCCACGTCTTTGCACAACAAGCGACTGATACTACGGCGTAGCAGAGGCGTAGCACATCGGCTACGATGCGACGGCTACGTCGTAGCAACATTACAATTCATTTTAAAGTGCCTTGCTTATTAAAATATGCTGTTTCTGAGCAAAATAATTTTGTTACAGAATGCTCTAGTAATTGAAGAGCCATATTAACTAGTGATGTACTGACTAGTCGGGAAAGCCGGCGACTAGTCGGCCTATTTTTATTAATATGCTTAAAAATTTAGAAGAGGGTGATTGAAATGAAATTGTATGATGATATGAAAATGTGTGTTGTGAAATCTTTACTGTTATTATTTTATAATAATCAGTTTTACAGTTTACTTTCAGTGCAATCAAGAATAGGATAGGAAATCAGGATAGGAATAGGGGAGCCCTTCATTTGGTCCATGAATTAATTGGACTAAGATCCGGAAACTAAATAAAGTAAAATTAATTAATACTTCTGACAAAAAAGAAGAAACTCTCTAGCAAATAATTGGCAATAAGTAGGTTTACAACTTAGAAATACGAAGTTAGGAACTCTTTCTTTGACCTAATAATAATGAATTAGACTTCGATAGAATTAGAGAAATCAAATCAAAATAATAATAATACTTTTATCTACCAAAAAAAATGAAATTATTTAGCAAACAGTATAGAAATAGGAAAGGAACTCTTTCTTTAATTACTTAATTGGACTTAGACCCAGAATTCAAATAAAATAAAATAAACTTCTGTATAACATTACAACCGAAAGCAGTGATCGGCTATTTTGCAGCCGACTAGTCGGCTAGTCGGCCAAAGTCATAGTCGGCCCACCTCTAATATTAACTAAAAGCTTACGTAAGTTTTTATGGTATTCAAAGTACCTCTGATTTAGTAATGTGATTTTTTTATTTTATTAATGTGTATAGTGGATATGACATTATTGCAAAACTTCATCTCTCTTTTCAATCTTAACTCACTAATCTCTATTTCCACTCACTATAGTCAATTATATATACGTAAAATTAAACATTTAATTAAATGTTTTTATAGTTCATTCCATCGATTTTGACTTCTATCCCGTAGGCATAAGGATGGCATTAAAAGCAAAAGCGTGGTTACAATACCTACTGTTTACTGCAGGTGCCATTTGTCATGCCACCAACGCAATAGAAGTCAAAATCGGTTAAATGGACTGTAAAAAAGGTTTATTTAAATTTTTAATCTTATTTCATATGGAGTCATCACCTGCCTAGCCTTTTCCCAACTATGTTGGGGTCGGCTTTCAGTCTAACCGGATGCAGCTGAATACCAGTATTTTACATGGAGCAACTGCCTATCTGACCTCCACAACCCAGTAACTGCGTAATACGATACCCTTTGGTAAGACTGGTTGTCAGACTTTCGGGCTTCTGACGACCCGTAACGCCTGTCAAAGATCCACAAATGACAGCCGGGACCAACGGCTTAACGTGCTTTCCGTAGCACGGAGGGGTTTTGGTATGTAAAGATGGTCACATCCACGGACCAACCGCGGCAAGCGTTGCTTAACCTGATCGATCGACCGGTCCGGCTGTTATTACTTAGTCACAGGCCCCTCTATTTCAAATGGAGTATAAAAAAAATGCAGAAATAAGACGGCAGCCAGACATTTGTATGCACAGGTAAGACGAAATTGTAAGCTAATGAATGTAAGCTTGATGTATACCACATTCTCTTTAACTTGATCACTATTAGGCGTCAGCGTACCAAAACCTTCTTAACATATTTAGAGATAACAGTATAATATCATTAGTTTACATCCCCTTGATATAATCGCGTCGCAGTAACTCACAATACTCGCGGGAAGGGTCGTATAAATCATAAGTAACCTCGATTTAAACGCTTGATACACAAATGAAATACATTTTTATTACGTTGGGGTAGGTAATCACAAGAGAACAATAAAAGAACACGTTGAGTAATCGTATTTGAGCAATTTGAACCTCGGTTGTAACAATATTCACTGTAAAACTTTACGGACCGCCCCAACTTTGTCGACAAAACGCGCGGAATTTTTGTTAATTTGTTTTTAGAAGTTCACTCCAACAATAACAGGGTAGAAAATTTTATTCCTGTGAGCTAAATTAATATCATAAAAACATGACGTGCTTTCATTAGGGCTAGCTTGGTTTTTTATTGTTTTTTGGCAAACAATGGGTTATTAAACGATATTTAATACGACCTAAATATTAAAAGGGTTTAAGACTAATTATGTTGAAAATTGTGTACTGACCCGTATTGCTCGAATTCATAAGAATAGAATAGAACAAAATAAATATTTATTGTTTCCAGTATTACAGCTAGGAGTAGCGGTACGTACACAAAACTATAATACCGGAAGCAAAAGGTTTAAACGTCAGCATTATGCTTAGGTGCCGCAGCGGATTGCTAACATAACACAGATTCTCCATAGTGGATATATTTAATTGTACTAAACCTACATTCAAAATATTAAAAACCATAAAACAAAGGCAGATAGCAAACACCTAGGCTCATTAACAAAATAAGTCACAAAATTGTATACTTAACTTTAGATACTTAATGTAAGGTCTTTTGAACTTAAATATTTCTTTGTAGTCCGTTCGCATGTTTTATACTTAGTCTAGTTAAACAGGGTAACCTATATTAGCCTTACAATATTGTAATACATTATTCTGTAACATGTTATATGTATCGCCGTTGGTTACTTAAATAAATAAATAAGTAGTATTATTTAAGGGTGAACTTATTGTGAATTGAACAAAACCCAAGAGAAAAATTAAACATTTATGATACCGTATTAATTTGCCTAACGACTTCCCTACAATTAGAATTTACTTACCTATCTAAGAAATCGTTAGAACCAAAAACGGTTAATAAATGCAAAAGTTTAGTGCAATTTATCCGATGTTCATCTTTGTTAGTACTTCATAAATAAAAACAGAATAAATCACCTGAAAGTCAATTTGTCTACAAACACTTTTAATTGTTGTTGTTTGAATATTGATTCAGTATTGACATTTGATTTTGAATTAAAACATTCTGAAATCTAGGAATCTGGTCCTATGGTAGCATTACGTTCTTTATAGGTTAAATATCGAGCTGTAGTAGGTATGTATACCTACAGGCTACATAGATCAAAAGAGACAACGAATTCCCGAAGGGGGCTTTATCAAGCTTTGTATCTTAGGCTCTTTATAGTTTGTAGGGAAATGGATGGAGAGGTTTATAAATCACTAGCTGGTCTTCGTCTTCGATCGTCCTAGCGACTTCGTCTGCGATCTAGGATGAAAAGTAGCTTATGTCCTTTTCCAGGTCATGCTCTACCCATGTGCCGTCATTTCATCCAAATCCATTCAGCCGTTTCAGCGTGAAAGCGTAACAAACAAACAAACTCACTTTCGCATTTATAATATTAGTAAATATTTGATCAATAATATACTAGTACGTTTGTATAATATTTAAAATGTATAATTTTAAAATGTTTGCTATTTGATTGATGAATATGACTGAAACAACGTAATATGAACGATTGAACACATTCTTTAAAAAAAAAAAAAAAAACTCTAACAACATTGACTTCACTAACTTGTCGATGTCGACTTGAGTGAGTTTCGAAGTGAACTTAACAGAGCTAAACTATACGTTTATTTAGTTTAATATATAACAAGTAGTGAGCCCGATGGGATTTCTCTTCGGCAAAAATTACGCACTTCCATAATGAAAAACTTACATCCCCTCTCTATAACCCCTTTAGGGGACGAATTTAAAAAATAAGACGCTTCCATAGTTTCGTTATACAAGGAACTCTTGGCTGTACGTGGTCTGTCAGTGAATGAATGAATAAGTTTAACATTATAATTAAGTAGAAGAAGATTACCTTCTCTCCGCTATCTGAAGGCAGGTAAAATGTGAGGACGGTAAGGAAAGAGATCCCCATACAAGGGATGATGATGTTGACTGTATAGAACAGGGTTTTTCTCCGCATCGTGATGTTGAATGTGATGTCCAGGTAAGGCTCGTCACAGCATGTGTAGAACTTCTCATTCCTGTGCAAATAATCATACAGGGTATTAGGTACATGATTAGGTTGCCATTGCCATTGTAGTTACTATTTTTAACATGAATGAGTTAACATGAATACATTCATGTTAACGCATTCATGTTTAGCCTTTCACATTTATCCAAAATTCAACCTTTAGTTACTATCTTTAACCATTCAAAGAAACGGCCCTAAGAATACTTTGAAGACAGCATCGTTATTGTATTGCCTTTCAAATGTGTCTTATTAAATTACTCAAAATGCGTAGAACTCTGAAATTAAATTACTGGACGGAATACAGCCATTGAGTCTGCAACAGAGGCTCTTCAAACGAAACTTTGTCAAAGCCAAACATCAATAACAACACTTTTGCCTTTCAGTTACAGTTGAAGTTTTACAAGTGATTTTGTTATTTAAATATCATTTTAAAGGCGGGTAATAGAAAGTTTTAAGTAGTTGAGATTAAAGCTGTAGACACGTAAGACTACTTTGAGCCTTCTGAAAAGATTGGAATAGTTACACAGTTGTACGTAGAAATCTTAATGCCAATTAGTTATAGAATAAATCACAAACCTACACAAAGCAAAGTTAATACAAGATAGGTACCTAAACGCTTGCAAATTTTGTAAAACAATATTTTATGGGTAGCCATACGAGTATAAGAAGTATGTGTTCGTGTAATTTCGTAGAGTAGCTCGTAAAAGCTTTGAAGGAATATGAAAATGGCATTTATATCGTTTCCAGGGAAATCATTTGATATGGAAAAGCGCAGTTTGTCCCGACCGTTCAGCTATCCGTCAATCAAACGAAGGGTTACATTCCATATGCAAAGTTATGATATCATATTTCACGATGATAAAACATGACCGGCTTATTATTGGGCTAATATTTTTGGAGGAAACCAAGTATTGTTTTATTACGCAAAGTGTGTGTACAAATACTAATATGTCTATAGATTTATATTTTGGTACGTCATATTTCTTCTGTAAACAATTAAAAATAACCTAAAAGGAAAACACAAAGCACCTACTAGATTTTCATTGTAGATATTATAATAAAACCCGTTAATTTATACCCTGAACAGCGTCTACGACAGCGGCTTTAGAAAACGTCGCAGCTTGTAAAAGCACTTGACAATCTTACCGTTGCAATAGCTTTGTTAACGTGGAAATGCGAACTTTATTCAAAGCAAGCAGGAGTCAGCCGCGGGCTGTGTTACAACTATAGAATATGTATAAAGGACATTACCGGGGGCTCGCCTGTAAGTAGATTTTACTGTGTTGCTTCAGCAAGGACCTTTGTTACTCCAACATTTTCACAATACGCCACCCGTGTAAGTAAAGCTGAAATACTGTTTTATTTTGATGAGGTACTTAAACGTCAGTTTTATAAAGCTGAGTTATTTTTGTGAAATATTTTATTTCTAAGAACAAACACCCTCCTTTTACTGCTTGTTTTCTTTTAAGTATACCGAGCACCTCTTCCTTTTTAAAATCCTCTTATAATTTTAAAATGACTTCTATAAAGGAAAATGTACATTGAGCAAGCAAGGATCTGCTCAGCGTTTCTAGACAAGCTGATTAGATTATTTGGTGGATACCGAGGTACTTGAACCTTCGACAACGTGACTTATCAGAACATCTTACTCAGGTATTAGAGCCACGCATTTTAAAGGGATTTAAATCGGTAGGTGTTCGAAGCGTAAGTCTATAAGCAAGTGCAGCTTAACGTGGCAAAGCGGATACACGTCGTAAAAGTGATGGCGAGGTAAGTGACGTCGGGTTAATAATGACACTCGTGTGTTCGAGAGCCGGATAACGGCCCGTAGCCGGCAAGGAGGGCTGAGGACAAACGACCGCTGTACATCGAGCTCCAATTAACTTTTGTTTACCGCCTACGGGACGAATTTCGTGCTGTATTAACCTTTGTTTGGGCCTTTTTTTTAATTACTGTTCAAGTGCGTACCAAATATTGTTTTGAAGAGGGACATTTTATTTAACGGTAAACAGAAAATATCTTCCTATATGAAAAAACCCGAATGTAACTTTTAATACTCAGTTAAAAGACCAAAGAAAGAATTTACTGGAATAAAAATAAATGATCCCTGTCGTAATAACATAAGTACTGATAGCGGTCATTTTGTGCAGCCGTCACCGGCCCGCCTATAATAAGTGAAACTAAACGGTCGTACGATAAACTTTTATATTTCTGAGCACGAACACGAGTATCCTTGGTATCCTTACACCGTCCTAGTTTAAATAATTCAAGGAAATGTGAGAGAACATCGTTGGGTTCATCCGTCATAGCCGTGCACCGGTTATTATTTTACGGTGAGATCAACTGCGAATAACATGGGAGATATCTTTTGTAGCGTTATACGAGGAAATTGGGACTGTTATTTCAGGTATCTTTTATAAGCTGCAGTATGAGGGATTAAACAAATTTAGCTTGATAGCAGATGGGATCTAATATGGCAATAGAAACACAGACTGACGACTCGTATTGACAGAAACTAATATAAAACGGGACCAGTATTTCTTTAGACTCTCTTAAATTCGGGTTTTGCGAATAATAAAGACATCTTGAAAAGATCTGAGAGGAGTCAGGAAATGTTGCAAGAAAAGGTAGTAGGTATTTATTATAGGTAGGTAGGTATTGCAGCGTGGGTTGATCAGTGCTCGACTAAAACGCAATACTGCGTATTTTATGGTACGTATGTATCAGTATCAGTTATCAAAGAAAATACAGTTACTTTTCAGACTAAACAATAACGCCCTATAACGCTATTTATATCGAAAATGGTGCTTTTACTAGCCGTCTTAAACACAAAAAGACATACCTATTATCAAGTTTTCGTGAATAAGGGGTTGGGTTAGGGCGTGTAAAAAACATCTTAAAATTCAAAGGGAATTTGCAGTACTTACGTATTCTTTTGGCCCCGTTCGGCCGTTCACAGGCTTGGGCGATGACTTGCGTCAAGCTACACGCGCGTGCATCGCCTGTTTCCGTCCGTCGCTCCACAAGCTGTGGCGCGGCGCCGTGACTCTTGGCATGCTCTTTCATTAGTTTTCTCCACAGTCGCTGTCACAAGACGCGCGTTGCTTGAGCGTGTACCTCGTAGCCAAGGGATTAGGTACTCGTAGTATTACGTACCTGACAGCCGGCACCTCGAGTATGTCCCACTCGACGGACATGTAGAACTCTGACAGGTCAACGCCCACCGACACCACGTTGCTGCCGGCTTGCTCATCCATATGCCTCAAGTCCACCTGTGTACATACCAACTCACAAAACTATTTACTCGTCCCAACATACGTGAACATTCACAAGGCACCGGAGTTCAAATGAATATATTCATCTTAATCCTACGTCTTGAATGAACAAAATTGATTAGAATTTCCAATGTGGGGTATGCAGGAGATACGTGTGTCTTGATTGCGATTATGAACGTTACGTGTTCGCTTTGAAAAGGGGCTAACATTCAAGCTTAGTTCATTTAAAGCGACCTCGGTTAGACCAAACTTAGAAGAGCAAGGAAATATGAAAGTATTTGCGTTGCTAGCAGTGAAGTAGTTGAAGACTCTTTCTATTTGTGCTGTATTCTACTTAAAGCTATTTTGGTCTTGTATGATTCTTTTCCTAGATGCAATGTAAGGTTACTACTTATCTTTCTTTAAATCATTTTGCTGTCCACGTCTCTGGAAGAAATCTGTTAATACTTACTCAGATTACTCACACTTTTAACCTTCTAGTAAAACTCCGGTGCCAATAAATTAAATTTTGATAAATTGGTATACTATATTCTCTCATAACTTAAAATTAGTCTAGGTAAATACACATCGATAACTTTAAAAAGACACATATATAGGGAAGTTTAACACATTTGCTATTACTTGTTTAATCTTATGATATGCGTTTATAATGATGCAGGTTAGTTCTACTTATTAGTATCTCATATGGAGTAAAAAACAATGGTTAACTTTTTAATTAATTCGATTTAGACTTGATTCCCTTTTTCTGTAATCCGAGTGAAATATTAAGTCATCCACGTTATATAATAAAGGAATCTATCGTAATTTGTGGCTATAGTAGCACACGAATCGTTTATTTACCCAAGCTAATTGATAGTAATTATTTTTTACTCCATCGTAGGATAGTGATTAGTTGTTATATCTATTTATTTAATTTTAAGTCATTGCCTATTTAGTCATAAGAATTACTTATTTGATACATGCACCCTGTCACACAATGTGTTGAATTATCTACATAAATATCCCATCAAATCTTGCCAACGCAGACATTAAAACTGTGTAGTTCACTATCTCGGACTCTTTAAAAAAAAAACAGTATATTCCAAGCTGGTATTCGCATGAGATGCCTCGAAAACAGTACCACAGAGTGTGCCAAGTGGGATGTACCTGAGTACAAACTGAGAGCAATACCTTTAACGACAAACCGACACACTTATCTTCAATGTAGACATGTCACAACAATTCGATTCATGCGAAGAAATAACAACGCGAAAACACAGAAAACACCGAATATAACGAGTGATCGTGGAGCTTTCGACAAGAGTAAATAGGATGAGGACGACCTCCTTCTCCTGGTCCCTTAACGTCATCGCGTAGAATAAGCGCACACTTCGTGTCGGAATATCGTATCTCGGAAGTAGCGCACTTCATTCTCAACGACTCGTCAAAAAATCAGATAAGGAGGTCGAAAGCGCCGGCTCCGCCGCGCGTGTGTGTGTCGCGCGGACGCAGCGTCCCGAGCGACCCGCCTCATGCCACTCGGTCTGAGTCTCTTTGTTTAATGAAGATAAACCAACGATTGCGTTCGTTATAGTGGCGGCATGTTGGCATAAGACGCGTGCTTCGGTCGAGTGTTGGAATAGCATGCAACGACCGTCTCCTCGACAGCCCGAGGGTCCTCGACGCTTCGACGAGACGGTGAGTTCTACTTTAACATTTAGATTTTTGTGCAATATGGACTCCGTGTCAAAGATTGGGAGTGGTATCGTCTTTCTTTGTAATGACAACATGCAATGGACTGCGACACCGCACTAGGTACAGCCAGTAAATATATGAGTCGCTAATAGGGAAAGGTATAAAATATGCAACATGATGACTATTTTATGCTCGATAGTGTAGAGCAACAAGTGTGGATCTTTATCTTCATTTGGTTTCACGTGCTGTGCTAAACCTGTTCGCGTGTAGGTTCGTGTGAAGCTGTGTACAAGAGTCACGACCGCGTCGAGCGGCGAGCGATCGCGCCGTGATCGGGAATGCAAGTGATTCGGAAACAAGCTAGAGACATGCGGTGAGTAGAGTGTACACTGACGGGATCGCATGCAGCAAGCTCGTGTGGCGCTCGTGTGGCTGGCGTGTGGCGGGTGTGTGTGTGTGTGTGGCGCGAGCGGAGCCAGCTATGGGAGGGTGTGACAGCTCCGAGAGACGCCGCTCCGCGTACCGATGTGATTGTTAGCTCATCGTTCATCTAAGTGGTATTTACCTTCGCACGCGCGGCTTATCGTGTAGCACGGAAAGGCTCTATCGGAGCGGGATGTGTCGGGTAGGAACGGATCGAGTGAAGTTATTGCATCCCATATCACCTGGCTGTTAGAATTTTATACCTTTCCGTGTCGAGCGAGGAAGGCCGAACGAGCTAAGTGGACCGGCCGAGGATATTCTGGAGCATTCGTGATCACACACGTCGACATAACCGCTACTCCATATACTTAAGTCATCGCCATCGCAATAGAAATGTAAACTTGCAACATGTCAGAGCTAGGGAGCGAGCCGGGGGCGGGGAGCGGGCGTCGGCACCGAGCGCACGCTCTACGCCACTACTCTAGCGTCGTCGTTACAGTCAATATGTAAAAGTGAGATAACATACCACATGGACAGAAAAGTAATATAATTACACGACGAATTACGTTCGAGCCAACAAGCTATTGCATGGACATCGGCCGGGGCGGCGGGCCCTACGGCTACGGCCCGCGCGCGCGGCGCCAAGCAGCGTACAGCGGGGCGTCACCTTGAAGCCGTCATACGTCCAGCTGCCTAACTTAAGCACACAGGTTTGCACGTCGTAAGGAAAGAACTCGACGTCGATCGAGCACGAGGACTTATAGACGGCGGGCGGCTGCCACACCACCATTCCGTTGTAGTACACGGTGGCCTTGGTCATCAGCGTCACCTCGTAGTTGCCGTCGGCGCTGCGGACAAACAGAGCGGTCAGCGAGAGCGGTGACGGAGCTCCACGCAATTACCTTGAATCCGTCGTACGTCCAGCTACCGAACTTAAGAACGCACGTTTGCTCGTCGAAAGGAAAATATTCCACGTCTATTTCGCAGGAAGACTTGTAAATGGCAGGTGGTTTCCATTCCACCAGCCCCTGATGATAGATGGTCGCCTTGGTCGCCAACGTTACCTCGAAGTTGCCGTCGGCACTGTAATGTTAACGCACGTTTACAAGCCGTCTCGCGGCCTACCGTTCACTTGTGTCTCACCAAATACCCTCAAGTGCGTTAGTACGAGTATGTTGTGTGTGGACCATGTCGCATGTGCGGGAAACTTTGTGTCACTAACCGTTTCAGAACATTCAATTTCACAGGTTCACGGGCTACTTGAACCGCGTAATAACTAGGTAATTTACCTTACAACGTATTTATGCTACGTTTTAGAACGAATACCGGTACTTATGCTGCTGTATTTATACAGCTGCTCTACTAAACAATGTGCGACCTAAACAACGAAAAATTACATTGTTCTGGTATAATTATAATCTAAATAATGCATTATGCGTAATAATTTATTGTCACTCTTGACAAATATTGGTTTAGACAATTACTCATCGTATTTACTTATTAAGTTTATGTTCGCTGAAAGAAAACAATTAATAAAATAGTTTGTTTTTTTATATAAAAACAGATCAGATCATCCTTTTTTTTTTTGACGTCGCAGTGAAGGCGATATATATACGTATTTAAACGTACGTCTTCGTAGGTACGTGTACATGATTCGTTACATCGACCTATTTACAAAGGTTTTAGTTACTTTTATAATTTTATTTTGTTTAATTTAACACAATACAACACAACATTAAACATGCATTAACAGCGAAAGAAAATAACATATTTATTGCATCATTTATATAATTTGTATTTAAACGATGTGGATGAAAACGAAGACATCCAATAAAACAATGGAAAAATATGATAACAAAAATATGAAACACGGACGGGCGAAACTCGATGATAAGGGTTAACAAATCACTGCGTGGGGGACAGTACACAGCGATTCGTTCATTCAAAGGGTCTTCATCGCAGGTGGTCCAGGGTTGAGGTAGAAGCGAAAATGTGCACATTAGACGGGGGGCAGACGGGAAGGGGGAGGGCACAGGTCGCGAGAAGGGACAGGAAATGAGTAACGATTGCTGTCCCGGCCATTTATCAAAGTCCGACGCCTCAAGGTGGCGGCTGCGACAAAATGAATGCCAACTACGAGCACAATACACAAGTAAAACTTGTAACTCAAGGCTCTTGCCGGTGTTGTGATATTTAGTTATAGAAGATTTAGTTATAAAACGTTTTAGAAAAGTTGCACTTGCTTAATTTAATCGATTTACTAGTCCTTATGCCATTTTTAAACAAAACTTCTTTACGTTCAAAGATTAATGTTATAATTAAAAATTAATATAGACAAATTAAATAAAAGTAATCATCTAAGCTAAAAGGATTACCAACTCCGCACCACCTTACTTTCAAAGCCGAAACGTTGAACGTTTAAAATTAACTGTCTTCGTCTTTAATGGAAATTTTATTCTTAGAAGGAAAATCGATGTGCTTGGAAGGTGAAAGATGCAAGGAGACCGCTGGGAGAGGAAGGGTATTTGTTCGCTTGATTTTCCTGAAACCTCGCAAGGTTTATCCCGCGAGAGTTTGCAGGTACTTGCAAAATGTTTTCATGTTTTCATGGAATTTTATTTAACAACCAGTCGACAAACGATTGTTATGAACGTTGTAATAGTATTAAGACAACCATTTTCATGATGCTTTAATAGTTTTTGAATTATTGTGGTTTAGGACAGTATAAAGTGTTGCCCATTGTCATGAGATTGCGTTACTCGATTCGTATAATTATTGTTTAATAGTAACAATTTACGCGGTATTTATCATTATTTGCTTTTTTTTTCATTTCATTCATCTATGTGTATAGTTTTACTCTACCACGATTGTGTATATAGCTACGCGTACGCGTACCTTAATATCATAAAATGTACAGAAACTAAACCGTGGGTTAATAGATGATATGAATATAAAGGATGATATTAAATTCCGATTCAACTACACTTGTAGCAAATCCTATTTTTTATGAGGGTTTCAAATAATTTTGGTTTAAGCGATAAATATACGCAACCGGTAAAGGAGGGGAAGAGGGGTGACACAGTAATCTCGGGCCTCCGTCAATTAGAACGGGTACAACGCAGAATTCACGGCGTATCGGTTTTTGTGGGACAATGCTGTGCTTTTGTGAGCCTTTATCGCTAAGATTGTACTGTAAGTAAAATACGATTCGTTCACAGGCTTTGTTTTGTCCTTTCGACGCTACGGGATTTTCTGATATTCCCTACGATAAACACAATTTGGAGTTCAGACATAAGTTATTCGAATTGTTACTGTGTGTTGTTAAATTTTGGGTCCAACGTCCTTTGATAATTGAGAAGCATGATGCATGATTTTATTGAACAAATTACATGAATTCTTGATAAAAAACATTAATAATGTTTTATATTGAATGCAATGCAATTGGGTATTACACTGTCACTACTCGTTATTTAATATAAAAGTACTTATCTGTTTTCAAGTAATGGGTATTTGTGAGGATGTCAGTGTTGGGTGGTCGATGGTGTAGGTGTAAAACATAAGGGCACTAGTACAAAATAAGTGTAAATGGAATGTCATTTGTATTAGTTTGACACATTTTTAAAATCTGGTGAAGCAACGAATCGTGGCGCAAACAGCTCAGGGCCCGGACGAGTAGCTCTTAGCTTCTTTTGTAAAACACTTGTGTTACACTTCGGACGCGAGGCATATCTCATACACACTTGAAAAATAGTGAAAACGTAAAAATATGCTGAAATAACCCTACATAAGTACTTCTAAATAACTGCAATATTAATCCCAAAACCTCTATATTATGATTGCCCAATTTGGTCTCTCAGAACTCGATTCTAAATTAATTACTTGTGTTACCTCGTATTGAGCACATTTTCGTTTTCATTAGAGGCAAGGCAGGCCAGCGACAGAATCACGGTAAATGATGCCGTCTCTTCCGTAATTAGGTTGTGCACCAGTTAGAACAGTTTAACTTAGTGAACCCGACTTGTTTGAAGTTCGTATCTATCTTACAACTTAATTTGGGAAAAAATATATATAAAAGAAATGGGAAAGGTATTGTAACAAATCACCCGAAAAATTTACTTTAAATATTAAGTTGGAGCAGATCTCGGAAATTAGACGAGTATGTTGGCTCGGTAACAAAAAAATCCATGAAGATTTTTCTTTTTCTCTTTTAGGTAACAGAAATGAAATTGCTTTTTCGTTTGAGCATTTGAGTTTTGTAAAAAGTGACTGAGTATTTAGAACCCAGATGAATTGTTTGTTTGGCTACCGAAAATATGTAATTGCCGTGAAAGTTTCTACAGGAATCTTGAATAATCGCTAAAATGGGCGGAGAAAGTTTTTATACTTCTATCATTCAAAGGAGGGAGACTCACAATAGAATAATTACTATAACGATAACTTGAGCGGAAATCAACGGTGCCCTGTTTAAAAAAAAAAACAGATAAAGCTCCACAATTCGCTGCCTCACCTTCAAAATTTATCAAACAACAATTTAGCTGTAGTATTTATCTGAAGCTTATAGATATGATTTGGTCTCACTTGTTATAGAGCACGATGTCTGGTCTCCAGATGTGGTCTGAGGGTACATGGAGCATGTGGACACCGCCGTATTCTTTGGGTTCCCAACGTAGCTTGTAGTCGTACCACGACTGCTCCACCCAAAGGTTGGTTGTCATTATCTGGTTCTTGAGATTCTGTTGGCAAAATAAACATAATAAATATATAAAGTTGCGAGCATATTCTTGGGGTCTCATTTAGAGGATATTGTTTTGAAGTAAGACTGGACCTCCGACCTAGCCTGCTACACCTGCTTTTTGTTGTTAACATTCTTTTGTTATTTATTTTTGATGCCTAGTTTAACTCTTGCTTTAAAACACCATCACTTAACTTATTATTCAGATTATTTTTTAATTTGTCTTTGAATCTTTGATATATCTCGGGACCCTATGTTCCCGGTCCTTTGGAAGGTGTTCGAAGGCCCCAAGCCAACTCGCAGAGGCCTCATAGACAATTTTAAATGGAATGAGACACTAACCGACGGTTATCCCTTGCATTCAAGGACAACCCTTGGCTGGGCCTGGATTATTGAAGAACATTGAACCAAAACATATTAGGCTTTGGTTTTAGGTGGCTATTGTTTGGTATTGGTTACCTGGAACTATGGGAGGATTTTGTCCCCTGCCTGATCAATCTATACTTACTAATATTATAAAGCTGAAAAGTTTGTTTGTGTGGTTGAACACGCTAATCTCAAGAATTGAAAAATTATTTTAATTTTGGATAGCCCTTTTATCGATGAAGGCTCTAGGCTATATAACATCACGCTACGACTAATAGAAGCGGAGCATCAATGAAAAATGTTGCAAAAACGGGGAAAATGTATTCCTTTTGAGAGCTTCCGTTGCGTGCGCTGCGTAAACGGTTAAAGTTACGCAACAATCATGTATGACGGAATTGTTTCTCTTACAAAGTTCTAAAAAAGTCTGCAATAGCATATGTCTATCTTTTAAGGTTAGCTCACCATAACTTTTTTAATGTTAATCATATCTAAAGTCCGGACTGACTGACTATCAACGCACAGCCTAAACCACTGGTCCTAGAGACATGAAATTTGGAAGGTGTATTCGTTATGAAGAGTACATATCTAAGAAAGGGTTCTACCCCTAAGGGGGTAAAATAGGGGAAGACATACGATAGACATATATGATTATAATAATAATATCATCATCATCATCTTATTCCTAGACTTGAAACTTGTCACAAAATAAAAAATAACGTGTAACAGGGTTTTTCGAAAATCTACCCCTAACGTGGTGAAAAGGGGTATTCTATTTTACAGGGAGAATTATACTGCATGGCTTGATTAGCTCGAAAATTGGCGTAAATAATCTTTCAGTTAAGTCACGGAAAACAGGGTACGTTAAATATGAAGAATCTTATTTTATTAGTTAATTAGTTAAATTTTATTAGTTAACTTGAAACTTGGCACAAATACTTGCCTAAGTAAGTAATAAAGTTTGTTTTTATTAGTTTTTCAAAACTACTCCTCAAAGGGGGGTTTAGGGATGTTAAATTTGTATGGAAGAATTTTTACGCGCGGTCCGAGTAATTCGAAATTCAGTATTTATACTTGAGAACATAAAATAAAAAATTACGTGTAATAGGGTTTTTCGAAAATCTACCCTTAACAGGGTGAAAAGGGGTAATCTATTTTACAGGGAGGATTAAAACCAATTTTCGAGCTAAGTAATAAAGTTTGTCATTATTAGTTTTTCAAAACTACTTCTCAAAGGGGGGTTTAGGGATGTTAAAATTTGTATGGAAGAATTTTAAAGCACGGTCCGATTAGCTCAAAACTCAGTATTTATTCTTTTGAAAGAAAATAATCAATAATAAGTTTTTGGGTTTTTTGAAAGTAGATCCTTGAAGGAAAGTCGACCCCTGAAGGGGCAAAAACGGGTAATTCAATTTTTAAGGGGAGGATTTTACTGCGTGGCTTTATTAACTCAAAAAATAATGCGCGGGCGCGCGTTTTTCTCGCGTGGTTTTTGAACACTGATCGTTCGATCTTGCCGCAGCGGTAGGCAGCGTGAGGGCGTCGCGCATCAACCAATGAAAGTGTCCGTGTGCAGTCCGTTCTTGTTGGCCTTTGATTTATTTTAAAAATATAGAACGCAACCTTAATAAGAAACATACTTATGGTGTGACACTAAGCTTTTTAAAATGACCCCTCACAAAGGATTTAAGGGGTGTCAAAGTTAGTAAGGAAAAAATTTAAAGTACTCAAACGGCCGTATTATATTAGTACCGAGTTTCGAGTTAATCTTACAATAAGATTAACTCGAAACTCGGTACTAATATAATACGGCCGTTTGAGTACTTTATGCAGCCTACCCAAATGTCCTTCTTTGATATTGTTCCTCGAGTCGTTAAGCTCCTTAGGTACTGAGTTGATTACTGACAAATGCTTGCCCTGACTGGGCAGGTCCAGTAAAATCTGTGTAATTCTTTTCTTAAAAGATCATTTCAGACGCTAATCTGCATGGTCTTCTCATGATCTGACGAAGATTATGTCTGGACTTTAAAAGAGACTTTGACCCTTGAGTTTGTTTCGCCATTTATTCTCAGGGGTAGTCAGATAGGAAATGTCGTTCAAGAGTGATATCGACTTCAGTATAAATATATTATATAATAAACTTCATTTAATTTTAATACTCAAAACCAAAACTAAAAAACCGGCCAAGTGTGAGTCAGACTCGCGCACGAAGGGTTCCGTACCATTATCTATAAAAACGGCAAAAAAGTCACGCTTGTTATATGAGAGCCCCCTTAAATATTTATTCTATTCTATTTTTTAGTATTTGTTGTTATAGCGGCAACAGAAATAGTTTCATCATCTATGAAAATTTCAACTGTCTATCTACCACAGTTCATGAGATACAGCCTGGTGACAGACGGACAGACAAATAGGGTCCCGTTTTACCCTTTGGATACGGAACCCTAAAAAGTACGTGTTTCAGGGTTTTTCAAAAATCATCTCCTAACGGTTTGGTGGAAAAGGGTAAGGGGTGGATTTTACTGCTTGCTTCAATTAACTCGAAAATTGTTATAAGTAATGTTTAAGTCTTACAATGGAAACGTACCTAACGCTTTATTAAAAACAAGCCCTGTCGTGGTGGAGAGGACACAATTTATTTGAAAAATCTTATTCCTGTGATCCATAAACTTAAAAATTGGCCTGAATATTTATTTATCTAAATCTATACTAATAATATCTGAATTTGTTGTTCTATGTTTTTTGTATGTTTGAACGCGCTAATCTCTGGAACTGCCCGTCGGATTTGAAAAATTCTTTTTGCATTTGATAGCCCAATTCTTAAGAGGCTATATAATTCAATAAAGGCTATAGCTATATTTAAAATCACGCAAGGACCCTTAGGTGCCGATCAAAAAGAAAAAAAGTCAGAAAGAACGCTAAGCGAAAACGAAGTAAGAGCGCGGGCAGGCAATGCGATGCGACGTGGTTGACAAGAAATTTCACGCGGACGTAGTCGCGGGCAGAAGTTAGTCTTATATAATACATATTATTCAGATTATTATTATCTCCTATATTTGATTTTTTACATGTATAAATTATATTTTTAAATTTTAGAATAATAATATAAAAATATAAAAAATAGAAATCGACCAGCATGGGAAACTGGGTCAAAGCGACCGGTGGTTAGGGCTCCAGAGACAGGAACCTCCTCACAATACGCGCCGTATTGTGAGGAGGTATTATTATTATTGTTATTTTCTTACATACCTCGGGACCCTGGGGTCCCGGACCTTTGGAAGGCTTACGAGGGACCAAAGCCAACTCGCAGAGGCCACTTAGATAATTTTAAATGATGAGGAAGCACCAACCAACGATTATATATATCTCTATATGCACTATGCAAGTGCACCCAAGGACAACCCCCAGTTGGTGCAGGACTATTGTTGTACGTGGAAAGAGAACATATTGGGCTATAGGTTTGGGTGGCTAAAGTAGATTGGGTAACTTGAACTATGGAAGAACTATGTCCCCTGCCTGACCAATGTTATATATTATACACGGATAAAATGGCAGGGGGTGACTTGCACACTCAATAATGGGCCCTCGGAAGCGGCCGCTAGCACATAGTGACGTAGCGACAAGGGGGCAACACTTCCTGAGGTGCTTGAGGAGTGGAGAGGTATTCCACGGCTATCAGGACAATCCCGGAAGTACGGTCAAGATCCCTACCAGCACCTTACTGGAATACTTCCTTCCTCCGAGCACGTTTGCTCTTGCGAATCTCCACTCAAGCCAGCAAATAAAGGCAAGAAAGAGGTGGGAGCTCTGTTCCTCGCCAGTGTTCAGTCCAGCCGGCCAAAAAAGGCAAGAGCCAATAATGGCAATAGAGGCCAGAGATGAGGACAAGATTTTTGACAAGATTTTCCGGGAGATAGGGTCCGTGGGGTCGCTACTGCCCAACAGCTCGCTACATGCTGCCTTGTGGGTTTCTGTATCTCTCTGGCAAAGTAAACTCTACCGGCACAGACCTAAAGGTCGGAGCGCGCAAGCCCCACCACGACGTTAACGTAGGAAATAGCGGTGGGGTTATTATTATTATTTTTGTTTTGACATATCTCGGGACCCTGGGGTCTCGGACCTTTGGAAGGCGTACGAGGGGCCGAAGCCAACTCGTAGAGGCCCCTTAGATCATTTTAAATAATGAAGAGGCAGCACCCGAGGATTATCCCTGTATGTACTATGCAAGTGAGCATCTAATGACAACCCCCGGTTGGAGCCGGACTATTACAGGACATAGAAACAAAACATATTGGGCTATGGGTTTGGGGGGCTTATTATTATTATTATTCTGTACGATAGGCAACTGTTTAATTATAATAATATATTATAATTAAACAGTTGCCTATCGCTGTTTAACCGGAATCATTTTGACAAATGTGCGTTGGAAAAACTAAACATCAAGTTGTATGCCCATCGGTATTTTATCGGATACATTTCCGAGAGTGTACGTTGGAATTATATGGCTTAATTCCCCGAAGCCCATTCCATCATCTGACGACGAGACGTACGGATATATGTGCCTATATTATATGGTTTATTCCGCCTATACGCATAGAGTATTCCGCTTACTCATTTATTATGTGTAAGTATCTACCGCTCAGAAACGGTACTTCTTGTCGAGGCCTGTGTTTTCAGATAGCTATGAGCTAGGATTTTCTATAGCTAAAGCTAAGCGGACTTACGTATAAGTCACTAGTGAACAGTTTTAGTTCTAAGCAAGCATGTACTATTGCTGGTATACGGACAAAGAGGAGACTATTAACAAAAATTACTTCAACGTTCGCTGTTGAATAATCCGCTACAGTCGCAGTAAAGAATATTTTATCTCACAAAAGAATTGGCAAAAAATATTTTCACCTGTGACCATCCTCTTGTCATCCTTTTGTCGCCTTTGAATGAAAGCTTGGAGTCTTTTGATCGGAAACAACACACATAAATAATACTTTTTTTTGCTTCATATTTCTACTAGATTTGTCTCGAGCATTTCCCGTCTGCAGGACGTCAGATAAAAGTGTAAGTGGATTATTCTGTTATACAATATTCTGTTATTTGCTCGGAACTAATTTGTTGGACGTAAGGCAGCTTCTTACTAAAAAAATCATTCGGAAAACCTCATATCAAAATGATAATATCTATAACTATTTTTTTATGTTATAACTTGATTTACTTATGGGGCGGTTTTTGAGGTCTTTTAAACGAGCAATATATATTTATTCGACAAAAATTGCGATGTTCTAATTAACACAGTGTCCAGATATGAAAAGTTTCGGTCTAATAGCACTGTCGAATTGTCCAACTCCGGTTAATAATACCTCCGAGCATTTAATACTGTCATTAGATCGAGGTCTGTGTAAAAAAACACTTTTGCCTCAACGAGGGTTAGGCCCAGTTTCCACCAAAGCAGAGAGGAGAGGAGACGAGAGGAGATGTGCTGCAAAGCTGGCAGGTTATTTCCACCAAAGCGGGAGGAGAAGTGTAGCGGGGAGGAGATGTGAGCTGCGTCAATCGAATTACGCTTTTGGGTGTGCGAGGTGCGTGGAGAAGGCACTTCTCCACTTTGCCGCGTCGTTTGCTCACTCGCCGCACAAAATTCTATAGAAAAATGAGATATCTCCTCTCCTCTCAGCTTGATCTATTTCCACCGAAGCTAAGCGGAGAAGAGATGTGGAAATAACGAAATCAGATTGGTTTATTTAAACACATTTCCTCTCGTCTCCTCTCCTCTCTGATTTGGTGGAAACCGGGCCGGGCCTTATTGGCGTAGCGGTATAAATAAAGCATTATTATTACCTCATAGGCAGCCAAAAGTCGCTTCATTATGCCATTGCCAGAAGGGTTCTAATTTCAAATTATATTTGAACTCGAAGTGGTTCAATTTCAAACATTTATCATTTGAACCCGGATTATAAGAAATCGTTTCAGTGGATTTGAAGGAAGATTTTTGTTTCTAGGACAGGCCGGTTTCCTCACGATGTTTTCCTTCACTGTTTGAGAGCAGTGCCGATGAAATAATTTACACAAAGGAAAGCGCCTGCCTGGGGTCAAACCTACGATCTAAAACACGTAAGTCGCGGCCGTTATCATAGGGCCAACACTACTCAAGTTGCACCTCCCATGTTTTCTGACTGGTAGAAAATGCCCCAGGCACCTTTCAGTCAGGCAGTCCACCTTTGTACGGTCTTTTTTTTTACTTGTACATAAAGTTTTAATAATTAAAGCTGGGTTGTTTCGAACTACCAAAAAACTAATAATTTCTCTTAAAATCTCGATACATAATCGTGAAAGAACTTCCTTTTGACTGTTTGTTGAAAATCCAAAGAGCAGGAATCCCTGTTGTAAAAAGTTATTTGTATTAGCTTAATATAATCTATTGTTTTCAAGTAGGTACACCTTCAAATCAATCCCTTGTCCTTTATAGATAATCCCGACTCCGATAATGTTAAACAACAATGAATTATTCATGACAAACAGAAACACTGTTTTGTATCGCGTGAATTTTCGAAGTGTGGCCTCGCCAACATTTTTTTTTGTCTAAACCGTAGGCACAACACTAAAAAAGTCCATGTCGCTAAAATGTGCCGACTTTCCTTCTTTTGCTCGCGACCTTTTTGTAACTTAAATTGGGTTTTATTCACATGAACGTTTCTTTACTCGTTCGTTGGAAAGTTTCGTAAACTTATCGCTACTGAGTACTTTGTAAAATCTTTATTTACTTCTCCGATATATCCTAACTAATATTATAAATGTGAAAGTGCTTTGTTTGTTTGTTACGCTTTCACGCTAAAACGGCAAAACCAATTTAGATGAAATTTGACAGATATGTAGCCTGGGACCTGGAGAAGGACATAGGCTACTTTTCATCGTAGATCGCAGACGAAGTCGCGAGCAAGCGAATAATGACTTTATATTATGACATGCTCGTGCAAGTCACAAACAAACCGAAGTTAAACAGAAGTTTGAGTCTGTGTGGTTTAATTTACTCGTAGTAGAGTAAGTATTGTATAATTTAAGTAAAAACAGTATTATTTTAGAAGGTATTATAATTTCTAAGGCACTACCATCACTTATATTTTATTCATAACGCAATAAGATAAGCTCAGTTTAGTTTAATACGACGATTACTTCAGCTTGAGCGAGGTTTCGTGAAATTCTTTAAGTTATTGTTCTCTCCGACTTGTAAGCAAAATGCTTATTTCGAGAAAGGCACCTACTGAGATAAAAACCCGCTTCAAAATATAACTGCCATTTTATTACGGGTTTGAAATATTAAACACTGGCATCAAGTGAGATGACCGAGTAATGATGACTTTTCCGAGAAACGTCGAAAACCATATATTTTATAAAGTTTCTCTATCATACTCTGCAAAATTGATAAAATAATATAATATACTTACTTTTTGTGGCTCGTAGCAATAACATGTTTTTTTTCGTTGGTAAAATAATGCCCGCAACCCAATTTAATGCAAACATATATTGATTACAGAATTTTCCAATTTTCCTATCTTTATCAAAAATCAATCCCTTTCCGAACGTATCTATAATTGAACAAAAGCCTAACAAATACTAAGAAAATTTTAACAAACGTGTCACATTGGATTAATGTCGGAGGCTCGCAACAGACAGTACGTATGTAAGGGTCGGTATCCATCATAACATTTGCGATGGGGCTCGATTTAGCCGAAGTCTTTCTGCTTATCCTATCTGACATTGTTCTGCTACGCTGTCAGCTTCTCACAAAACTTTGTCAATAAACATTGTGTGCCTTTGTTCCGCTAAGAAGTCGTATTTTGTTTCGTTTGCGGATAAACGTTATTTTGATGTAGATTTACATCAGGTATGATTGTATTTCAGTCGTGTGGCTTAACAAGATTTAGGACTTTCTCTCCATTTATTAATATCACGCCTGTATTCCTCGCAGAGGCCTCCCTTAGGTACACCTACACATCACCAGTTACGTTTAGCTTGTTATAGTTTTTTTATTAAACTAGCTGACCCGACAAACGTTGTCCTGTCAAAATTTCAATAATTCATACAAAAGTTTTCACGAATTTTCCAATTTTCCCGACAACTTTTCAAAAAAATTATTTCATACAAACCTTGTACAACAATTCTACCGCCGTAAAAAAGGACGTATCTACAGAAATATTGAAATGGAGAAAAAAATATTTTGTCTTGTTTAAACTATAAGATACAAAGGCAGGTGCGTCATTTAATAGTTACATGAATTCCGTCAAGTTTACGTCAATTTAAAAATACTGGTAGATGCGTCTTTTTTGTTGATTCCGAATACGTAAATAACTGTATTTCGTAAAAAATGTCAAATACGTCTTTTTTCCTTATGACGGCAGAATTACAAACACAACAAAAAAATAATTATCCAATTGGTGCAGTCGTTCGGAAGTTATGCGCGTACATACATTTTGGCGATTCATTATTATATACTTAGGTATATAGATTTATATTATTGTTTCTTCTATTAGTAAAAGATGCAGTGATCATCAAAATGTCAGCAGCAATATGACTATTCAGTTCAAAGATCATCATACCAACTGTAATTTTATTTCATTTTAATTTAATGTATTAATTTTAATAATTCACTTTAATATTAATTAACACTTAGCTCTCAGCTTCACCGATGATAAGTTGCGGCCATTGCTTGTGACTTGGGAACTTTAATTAGCTCGGTTAATAGAGTTATCTACTTTGTCAAAGTTTGAACTGATGATACCTACTATGGTAGTTATCTGTATATTGTTATTATGTATACTTGAGTCGAACAGTACTACAGTACAGATATTATTTTTGCATGGCACAGAACTAAGTAAAAAACCTACCTACATCGGCTACATCATGAGAGTACTGAGAGCAGCAAAACATATCCAATAAAGTATCTTTGTGTAGTACACGTCCCATCTTTGCCATTATGTCATAAGAACGTATTGTGTCTTCGTTTGCCATGTTTTTCGTACATTTCTGACTAAAACTTCGTTCAAACAATTCCTTTTTATCACTTCTGTTATCACAAGCATGTGTTCGCAAATACATCATGTTATTAGATACTTATGCTTCCTTTTGGACAATATTTTAAGACGCTTTTATCTTGAAGAAATCTCTGACGGTGAATATTTTATTTTCCACCGGGCTGCGCTATCACCGACTGTATTTTCCCAGAGGATATTAGATTTCTTTCATACGACAACCGAGACGTAGCTGTAACTTTGCCTGTGTTTGCTTTTTCTCGACGACTACACTGACCAGAGTAAAGGAAAATATTCTCCACGAAGATAAATTGCGTCGTCTCCAATTAAGCCAAGGAAAATGCTTTTAGGTACGCAACATACGTTTTAATTTGCTAAGCAATTTATTAAATAAATATTTATATTTTTGTCACAGAAATACTTGTGTTAAAACATAACATTATGTCCCCATCCAGAACAGTAAGTATTAACTCGACAGTTTTTAAAATAAAGTTTCTAAAATAAATTTCCTGGCGAGCGCTGAACAAGCACGAGCGACACGAAAATGAAAATCGTATAAAAAAGTAAGGGTTACGCTATGTTAGTATTTTCACGCTGGTTTGTGAACGAGAGAAACATGATATGTGTTAGTTGTTTTATTCCACGCCGAGTTGCTCGCTCGCTCGCTCGAAGACGGAAATTAAAAGTAGCCACTGTGGTTTCACACTATACAATGCATGCAATGGCCCCGTTTTAAATTACGTCTACCACCTAAGGTCTGCTACATGTATTTAAAGTGAAACATAGGCACCGAACATCTCTATTTTCAATTTTATACGTCCCTATCCACTTAACCCAGTTTCAGTTGACTTTTGGGGAATGAGTTTGATCAGTCTACATAAACTTTGCTAAAATGTTGTTCGAAGTTGTTCCTAAGATAATATTTCACGCAAAAGTCGCTGTGACATCTCGATAAGTAGGTACGCGATAAATACACTCGATAAACGTGCCTATGTAAAAAATATTAAACAAAAAGGGAGCGGACTAAAGGTAAAACTCAGGAAGTTGTCGTCGTGGAGGTAATTCTGTTTTATTAACGACACAAACAGCGCACACGGTCGTGTACTGCCGCCGTAAATTGTCTTGAGAATGGAGCAAAATGTACTTGTATACAGAAAACAGTTTTCTAATTGTGGGTAAAATACATTCAACACATAGGTACAAGATGTAATTTAATTAACGCAAAAGCTCTTAAGGAATCATTGTACTCATCATTATGAACAACTTTTACTATGGGACCAAACCCGAAATCGCGAAAAAAAAAACAGTGTTCAACATTTTAGTTCGCATAATTCGTCAAAATGTACTGAACAACTGATTTTTTTCGCGATTTCCGGTTTGGTCCCATAGTAAAATTTGTTCATAATGATGATTACAATGACCCCTGAAGAGGTTGTGCGGTATTTAAGTTACACTTTGTATAAAACAAATGGGCAATTGAGATCAGACGGGACAAAGAACATAATATGGATTTTGTGTAAATAGATAAACCAAAGAAATAAGCTAACAAAAAAACTACGTACCTAGTCATCTGAAAGGCGGTATAACATTATTACGAAACTTGACATAAATGCGTAGGTTTACACAGGTATTACAAAACTAACAGCCAACATTTTCCGGTACACGGCTGAAACGGATCCGACATCAGAGAAAACACTGTTTAATCAAAATATTTTAGAGCCTTTGCTAAAGAACGGTTTTTGCAATATGCTCTAACAAGTACTTATATTTTTTTTAAAACCTTACTTTAGCAAGGCACTGGCATTTTCAGACTAATGAAAGAAAAAACAGCAGACAATTTATTCCGGCTCTTTCTCTCTGGGAAAATAGGTCGCTTTTGTATATTTTGGCCGTGTCTGGTGGTATAAGACGAGTAGCTGACACTACTTTGCTTTATTAGTAATTAAAGCCTACCGCTGTAGGCATAATTGTGTTTGCGTGTCGGCCGTGCTCACCCTTATGGTGCAAAGTTTAAGGGATTAGTGAGACTCAGTGTATGTTGGTAGGTAATGTATTTGATTCTAAGCAAGGTTTGAATGGGGTCACACTATCTTTAGGTTCAGTGTGTTGATCAAGGCTTCTTGCCCCTATTTATACTATCTAATTACTCACCAATATACCAAACAAAAACTCAGTCAAAGTGATTACGGATTCCGTCAGACTTAAGTACGTATACAATAATAACAACGCAAATCGATGCGATTTGTGAGATACAACGATCTATGTTTTATTCATGTTTTATTTATTGCTGAATGGGCCTGCTCTTGATGCCTCGATCACGCCTGATAGAAAGCGATGGATGAGGTCTCTATGATGGAACGAGCGTACCCAGAAGATGCCTGTTCACTCTGGCTTTGCAGGCAGACGGGTTATATGTGAAAGAAAACATAGACGCTGGCAGAGAGTTTGGCTGTGCGCATAATAAATGTGGAGGAGAAGCGCTGAGTACGACTGGTCGGGTTGTCAATCAAGGGCGAATGGTACCCTGCAGTATGTCTGGTAGTCCGTATGTAATACTTAGGGCCGGTTTTTTGATCCGTAGTTAACTCAACCAATAATTAAACATAGTAACTAATGGTTGAATTTTGCCTAAATGTGAAAGGATAAAGATGAATGTATTCGTGTTAGCTCATTCATATTAAAAAATAGTAATTAATGGCAAAACTCATTCATGTTTAGCGTTTCACATTTAGCCAAAATTCAACCATTTGTTACTATGTTTAACCATTGGTTAACTACGGATCAAAAAACCGGCCCTTAGATACCTATAGGTATAAATCCAAGTCGCTTACAAAAAATTAGGTTCATAAAGCTTTTATGTTGAATGAAATGCTAGTCAATACTCAGTACAACTTCACATTACGGGGAATATCCATTCAAATACGTTCAGACAAATTACGGTCTTGTGACTAAGTTAATAGGTTCCTTTGTGACCTTGTGACCTATTTGAGGTAGGGAATCGAATCAAAAGGCGCGACGTCGATTTTATTTTGATTAACTTTGACTTTACACGAAGCTACCAAATAAAATACCTACCTAAAGGGCTAAAACTTTTTATCCGTAAATGTGTCAAGTCAGAGATATGTCGAGAAAATAAAGAAAATATTTCATTGAAACGCGAACAAAGTAATACAAATTCAATTTAATTTACGTACATATGTAGACAATGACACACCATTTCGTGCGATGCTGCATACAAATGCTTGCTGGTTTGTTTATTTTTTTTCTCTCGCTTGACTGACAAAAATTGTTCCTTGCTTTCATCAGCAGGAGTTACATAGAAACGTCATTTGAAAACGCACGTTTCAAACCATTTTATCGGAACAAAGGCTTTGGTTATATGGGTTCATATAATTATTTATTTTCTTTGACTGTAAAGGTCAATTTATTTTATTTTTATTTATCATTGACATAATCTACTCATTACAATGTTTTTTTTTTATGAGTGGTATTGCAAAATGTGGTTAGCTAGTGACCTCGACAATTGATCATAATTATTCCTGTCTGAGCAACCGGCAGCAGGTTCGTCATGCTCCCTTAGATGTCACTGCTTGCGGTAGCGTCGGGGGTCGGGTTGCCTCCTTCCCTCAAATATGGCGAGGGGGGTAATGGCTGATCTTTGCGTTATGCTCGTGAACGGGTGCTGCTTGTGGTGACTGGTCGTCTTGCTGACCTTGGTTTTGTTTTGTTATTAGTAATTTAACTCGTTTTTTTTTACTTTGATGGTCCTAGTTTATCATCTGTGACTTCGAGTTACGGCTATATGTAAGTGGGCACGCCCTTTATTACTGGAGGCTTTTAATATAGGTATAAAGTTCTACTTACGTTTTTAGTTTTGTAGTTTGATTCTGCTTGAGTATAGTTTTCGATTTTTTTTTCTTTTTTTTTTAAGTATATTGGCGTGTGCTAGCTGACTTATAGCAAATAATTAAATTTAATTTAATGTTTGTGTTGCGTAATGTACTTGCATGTAATTTGCACAGTGTTGTATAGAATATATATTTTTTTTTATTATTTAACTGAACAGACAGCTGTGCTGCTGAGGAGTTTGTTGCGCCACTTCTTCTCCTCAGCTAAAGCACTAGGAAGTGGTGAAGGGCGGGCGTTTTGGGGGACTGTCTTATGTAATTTTGACGTTCGAAAAGTGCTGATTCTCAGCCTAGTTTGAATAAATGACTTTTGATTTTGATTTTGATTGTTTACCTTAACAAAGTTACAGTTCACAAGAACTCACTGTTGACAGAGATTTCTCACAATAACAATTTTCAATAGAAAATTGTTCCCGTGCGTGGAAGTCGTGGAAATAGAAATACTTGGAAACATTGGTATATATTGATAATCATAGATCGACAATTTTATATTTTTAGCTCGAAGAGGCAATTTATTTATTTATTTTATTATTTATGTACACACAATAAAATAGATACCTACAGCTACGACATATAAGTATTGAGTAAAAAGGTACTGCTTATTTCTTCAGAAATTTCTCCCAGCAGATCTGCGAAAGGAGTTTTACGTTTACAAGTAGTAAAAGCCAGTTTTACCAAGGGGTATCGTATTACCCAGTAACTGGGTTGTGGAGGTCAGATAGGCAGTCGCTCCATGTAAAATACTGGTATTCAGCTGCATCCGGTTTGACTGGAAGCCGACCCCAACATAGTTGGGAAAAGGCTAGGCAGATGATGAGACCTGCGAAAGGAGAAATCAAATACAAATGTAGACAATAGTGTGTGAGAACAAGAAGTGAAAGAAGAATATGATTTTGTGACGTCTTAAACTAAAATCATACTTTCCTACTTCCTACTAATATTATAAATGTAAACGTTTGTATGTTTGAATGTTTTTTCCTCAATCCCGCAAAAACGGCTGAAGGGATTTTGATGAAATTGGGCTGTGTGCCCAATTTCATCCAAATCCGTTCAGGTGTTTTTAGTAGATAGTTTATAGCATGGATTAACACATAGGATACTTTTTATCCCGGTAATATGTTGCATGCGTAAAGGACGGTATTCTGGTCACGACACGTTGTGTACAATTTCTGAGCAGTAGGTAACCTAACAAAAAAGTATGTACTAGGCTTTCATGAATTCAAGATAGTATTTAAAACATTAGTATTATGTTTCTAATATGATTGGGATGCAAACAGCTAGTTTAAATCAGGATTAACACATAGGATACTTTTTATTGAGTACTGCACATATTATAATGCAATAATTTGCACCAATACTCACTACAGACTATATTTTTTTACTCATTAATTTAATCACAATATATGAGTTGAATGAATGTGTTTCTATAAGGATGAATGCAGCGATAAAAATTACTTCTAAATGGTCTTGATTTCAAGTTCTCGAGTCTTCATTAACACTTTTTTTTTAACTGGGGCACAGTTATTGAACTACTATTTTATAGGTTCCCTTTATAAAATAATAAATACATTTATACGTAAGTAAATATTTTTCCCTGAAATGTAACTAAATATTAACCTAGCTGAAACTTTCTGAACTAAAGTAAATAAGAGGAGCAAATAAAACCGCTTTCAAAGAAATAACTTTTATAGTGGTTGTGTAATACTATTAACTTGTGTGACTAAGAGCTATGGTAATAATCTTATATTAGCTTCATATAGTCTGAAGTTTTTCATTATGTGCAAAAATAATGGCCAGTATCACTACTTCCGGGAAAAATCTTGAGAATTTATCGGAAAGATAATTTCAAACAAATTCTGTTCCATTTTTAATTTACCTTGTCTATCCGGAGAATTTATAGCAGTTCGATGTTAGAAAAGGTTTTAACAGTTTTGTTATTGTAAATAAAAGTGATCTCAAAGAATATTGCCTGTGGTTAGCCTGTTCGGAATTGGTGACAGGTGTGGATGAAAAGCGATAGCAAACGTGACTTTTAATCGTTTATCGGTCTCGTTGAAACATCTCTGCTTTCATAGCAAAAACGAACATATGAAAGAAAGTATCCATTGAATTCTGAGAACTGAGAGGGCAAAGTTTAAAATGGCATGGATAAGTTATCTTGTGTAGGTACCTATTTACTACACAGAAAAGTATTTTATTATCATAATTGGCAATACCATCAGCCGACTCTAGACTGTCTGTACAGTAAGCTTTTGTCTTTTGACCTTGCGTCCTGTGATTCTCTTTTGTTTTTTCATTTTCACTTGAACCAAGAAAGTTTGCCATGGATGCGAACTTATTAACAACGTGAAAGCAAACATGTTCTGATTTCCCAGAAGAAAAGTCGCAGGACACTTTAATTGTTGTTTTGTTGTTACACATACCTAATTGAATTCTAAGCTATACTTACCTATTCTTAGAAGGAGGAGGGAAATTTTGCTCTATAAACTTACAAAAAATGAATCACATTGAGTAGGTACAGTGTCGTAGAAAAAGACAGTCGTAGATAGTAAGTACACTTGTTTTTAGTATAAAGTCATTTACAAAATTTTACAGCCTCAGCAGCTATAGTCCCCGCTCAAATGAGGGTCATCTCCTTAGTTCCCATTAAAGTTACAGAAAGTCATATAATAATATCCGTATGGTAGAATTCATGAATAAGCCCATTATCCGCGGACGTGAGTAGACGTTGTGTTGGAGTCACGTGTGGGCGACATGACGGCTGTGGACGACGCCGCCATTGTTCAGGGATTGGCGTTGCGATACTGTCGCTTATGGCCGCCTGACCTGAGCCCCTAATGACAAAACGTTGCGGTGCGACGGACACACTATTAGCTTAACCGCTTGAGCAAATCTGCTCCTATTGTTTGTCTTCATATTTGATCATCTCACCTACATGGTTTCAGATAACTGAGATTCCCCCTGCGTTGGGTCGTTTTAAACCGAAGGAGCTACAAAAAAACTTCAACTTTGTTTCTTGTCGGATGGTTACAGAATAAATAAATAATTTTACAACCACTGAATACACTGTAGCAAACTAGAGGAGTAGGTAGCAAAATATGTTTAAAAGAACAATCATAGTTTACGATGAAAGAAAACGTCTTGAGACGTTCCGTTGCCGATTACTGACCCGAAAAACGCTGTCCTGTCAAAATTTCAATAATTCATACAAAATTCCCATAGTAGAAATACACTTTCAGTTTTCCCGAATTTTCCAATTTTCCCGGCAACTTTTCAAAGATTTTCTTTCATACCAACCTTGTCCTGACAATTACAAACACAACAAAAAAAGAATTAGCCAAATAGGTGCAACCGTACTGAAGTGATGCGCGTACATACATTCGGCGAGTGATTTTTATTTATATAGAAGATAGATGGAGAAAAAACTGAGTCAGGCATATCGATAATAACTTACAGACGTTAAGTTTAATGCCCATGTCCATATGTCGTCGTCTGAGGGATATTACAAGTTTCATCTGTCTTTCACTCTCCCCTCCCGAAATGTTTATTTATGACGAAAACAATACAATACCTCTTTATTGGTTAAAGCCAAATATTATTACATATTCTTTGACAGATATTATTTATTTATCATCTTCCGCTTTCGCTTAATAAATCAGAAAGATATCTATGTTATTGTTTTGTTAGGATTACTTATACTTTCTGATTTTAGTGGGTCAAAAACAGAGCAGTGCACGTTTCCAGACATTTTTGGACATAATTTCATCACTTCTCATAAAATAGGGCAATTTTATTATTCCTCACCCATGTAGGTAAGTAATGTAATGCATCAGCCAGTATCGTTTAGTTTCAAACATGAATAATTGTATTGCAATCACCGAGGTCCAAAATATATTTAAACTATTACATATTGGCAGCACAGTCAGATATTATTACCGTCCGCGGCTGTCCACGGCTGGATGGATGATCGACCTCAGTTCGTGAAATCCTAGTGTGGAGGGATGATTGTGAAATGTAAACCGTAAATTGAAAGGTAATTTCGAAATCCTGGGAATATTAATTTAATGTATTTCTAGTTATTTCATGAATTTAAGCTAATTGTTATGAGCCTGAATGAGCATTCTATCTAGGTTGGTATCACCGTGCAATATAATAATATGATAGATACGTTCATATTTTGCGGTGCTTAAACGTGCTTAACTTAGTTGGTACAAACCAAGCTTGTAAAATGCAGTTTATAAATAATCTGGAAAATTGTCGAGTTATTTGAGATGCAGATGTAGTAAAGGCAAAATGTCTTTTGTTCCGATCTGACTCTCTTGTATTGTATAACTACAATACTAGAGAGCAACTCACGTTACCTAGTAAACCATCTAGTGAACTATGCTCCATAAAATGCGTTTCTGAGGACTCTCTATTGAACCTTCCTTTTAAAATTATCGTAATAAGTAAGGTTATTTTAAACGATGAAGATAAACATCGTAAGAGAACCGGCATTTCTTAATGGCATGTGAAGTCAAGTCCATGGGCGGCATAAAAACTCTGACACGAGGTTATTCACTGAACATACGAAAAAAAAAGAAGAGGCTATTTTATGAAATCTTGCTTTTTATTGAAATCTGCGTTGCTATGCGCCGCGACTTTGCTTGCACGACAGTGGCATTTTATGTAAATGAGACCTATAATAAATAACTACGAAGTATCTTCTCCATCATACAGTCCAGCCAACCATGTCAAACTCCGGCCGCTCGCCATTGTTTTCAACCTCATGCCGTCCTAAATTCTAATCCGTGATTTGTGCAAATGATGCAAACCACATCGTCGGCATCTGTGTCCAGAATTCGATAATCTTGGTCGACGTGTTCGTAATAATAGCGGTCAATTCGCTCCTGTTACTGCTGATATCGACTATGTGGTTACGGGCTCGGCAGATATTGTACAGTTTGCTAATTTCCGGAGAAAGTCCGCTCAAAGACTTTTCTCATTCTTTGGTACCAACAGTAGTGGGCTGCGGTGGACTGTTGTTAATAATTGATGTTTGTTAAAACATGGGTACTTTATAAAGAATTGAATTTAAGAGACGAGTTCTATATCTGCTCGATTTTCCAATATTTAGTTGTATATGAGTAAATATTTATGGAGCTTCGGTTACCTGAAGTCGACAATAGGTACTGTCTTCATCTTTCAAGTACCATCTAGTATTTACCTAGTATGTATCAATCAATCTACATAGCCTTTTCCCAACTATGTTGGGGTCGGCTTCCTGTCTAACCGGATGCAGCTGAATAATTTTACATGGAGCGACTGCCTATCTGACTTCCACAACCCAGTAACTGGGTAATACGATACCGTTTGGTAAGACTGGTGGTCAGAATTTCGGGTTTCTGACGACCAGTAACGACTGTCAAGATCCAATGACAGCCGGGACCAACGGGTTAACGTGGTTTCTGAGGCACGAAGGAGTCTCGGTATATAAAGATGGTCACCCATCCACGGACCAACCCCGGCAAGCGTAGCTTAACCTGATGGATCGACCCGTGCCGGCCTACCTAGTATGTATTTAGGTAGTTAATTGTTATGCAAACGTCTTCAAAAGATAAGGTTACTATGATAACGCAAGTTGCTCAAAAGGCAATTGAAAAATCAAAGGCAGCCAAAGCAAAATAAAGTCAATACTTAATTAGATACGCATGTAACTTTATGTCAACATTGACCTAGATATCCACAAGATTCCATCTGTTTTAACTAGTAGTCAAGAATCTGTGTATATGCCAATTATAAATCAGAACATGGAAATTGCAAGAAAGGATATAATTAATATTTGCAACGCCTCTATTAATTAATACTTAATTGCCAGTATCTACAAACAACGTGATAAATACCTAGTTTAATAACTCAACACACACAGATGTTTTCAGTTACATTGGAAGTCCTCTTATGAGGGGGGACTCTTATGAGTGAAAACCATGACACAAGAGCGAGCACAATATATGGATATACATAGTTTAACAACCCAGCTACTTTGCATGATTGATTAGATCCTTGATTGATTATATCAGCTGATTCCATGGAAAAACATTTTCAATTTCAAGTAATAAAAAGTTCCAAAGTGAGGACGTTACTCGTGAGATAATTAGGTGCTCGAAGTTTATATTATCATCTCATAATTCCGACCATTACTTTAACAGCTTACATTATATTATCACACGTTATACATTACACACAGAACCAACGAAATGTGGGTAAATACCTCAACAAAAGACTCGTGAGGATTATAGCCACGAAGGAGGATTGAATAAATATCGAAAGAAATACAATTCCTTTTATACGGGTGATTTATGGGATCTGATTTGAAATACAGAAGGAGGGAGACAGAGGGGCGCCTAGCCTGGGTAGCGAGCTGGGGAGGTGTGAATACGACACTTGCTACATTATATACCCATTATCACCAGTTACAAATGATTCTAACTGAGCTACGTATTTGAAAAAACTGGGTCGCAGCCTGAGGCGTTGATGCAATTCACGTCTATTTAAATTCCAAATGCGGCGCGCAAGTGCAAGCAAGGTATGCGTCCACACTGCACCCTTGGCTGTCTTCGATGTAGGTCAGGCTGGTGGGTATGCATATCAAAGTCATTTGCCTGATTATTTACACAGGGATTTCGGCGGCGTGGGGCACAGGAGGCAAAAGTAACACTTACGACGTCGATGAGTTGACTGAGTTTTAGTTTGATGCAGACTCGGAGCACGTCTGTGGTGTTGACGACGGGCCGGACGAGTTTGTTGTAGTTGGAGAGGAGGTCGTCGTAGAGGCGCTTGGCGTCGGGGTTGCCGGCGGTGGCGGCGCGGAGCAGGCAGGTGGCCGCCAGCCACCACACGAGCGCGGCCATCAGCTCGGCGGCATCGTTACGTAAAGCTCGGGTACACGGGCGGGTGGCCCGGGCGCGGCGCGTCGCTGACTGCCGCCCTGCGCGCCCCGAGGTTCCCCCGCGCGCCCCTTATCTGTCCTAGCTTATATATTATACGCAGAACTGACACTGCTTTTCAGATTAATGCAAAATCAAATAAGACAGTTTGTCTTGTAACCTCTGCTACACAATTAAAACTGATGTGGTTTGTGTAATTTATATTGAAACAAGTAGAAGAATTATAAGAAGAATTATTAGAAGATAGAAGAATTTACTGAATGAAGAGTTCATATCAGAATTTTTAAATAATTGCTTGTCTGAACCGGGAATAAGAACCCACTAAATGTGAAAAAAAAAACCTGAAGGCTGGATCATATACATTTATTTCTTCTACATAACATCTATATATATATAAAACAAAGTCGGGTTTGTTCGAACACTTATAACTTGAGAACGGCTTGGCCGATTTTCATGGTTTTTGATTTGTTGTATTTGTCTCCGTCCCGAATAGCAGAATAACTAATAAAACATCGAAAAACCACGAAAAAAAAATATGAAGAAATTAATTTTCTCATACATCAAATTTGGACAGGACAACGTCTGTTGGGTCAGCTAGTAGTATATAAAATAAAGAGAAGACCATGAAACTAAACATTTAAGTTAGCATCAGATCACGGAAAGGTACTTGGAAATACTTGAGATTTTAACGAGCGAGATTAATAATATTCCCGATTCTGACCCACGAACTTTCATTCTCCAGCAAGACGGGGTTCCGGCTCATAACAGTTGGAGGACAAGGGATTTTGAACATTTTCCTTCCTGAATCGGTACACATGGACAAATCAGATGGCCTCCGAGATCCCCAGTTCTAACCCCGTTAGATGTTTATTTTATGGGGTTATGTAAAAGATTATGTTTACAGGAACCAGTATGAGAGTGTGCAGGAGTTACAAACTGAACTTAGAAATATTATTTAAACATTCAGCATGAAAAAATAAATAAATCAACGAGGAGCGAAATTATTAAAAGAGTTCAATTTGTATACAACAGGATATTATTATAGATTATTATACACATTTTGAGCATTTAATCAATTTAATTCATTGTAATTTGTAGTTAAACGTATCTTATTTTAAATAAATGTTAAATTTCATGGTCTTCCTTTTTTAGATGCTATGTTATTTAGAAGAAATAAATGGATATGATTGAGCCTTTCGATCGGTACAGTAGAATTACTGGTTTTTTTTCACATTTAGCGGGTTTGGTTCAGACAAGCGATTATTTAAAATTATTTCAATGCAGTTTGTATTATTTTTATATTTAATAAAAATTAAGTCTTCGTTCAGTAAGGTGTTCTATCTGCAGTATTTAAGGTACTTTCCCTCCATGTGGCAAAGTCGTGAGACGACTTGTATATATTGTACGCATCGCGCAGTCATTCATTGAAAAATACTTATTCTTCTTCGTGTCGATGATTCCGTTTATCGCATTCTGTGGCTGTAAAAGTACCTATACTTTTTTACAATACCTATCCGTTGACCTCTCTGGAATAATGTATCTATGATTTTTTACCGACTTCAAAAAAAGGAGAATGTTATGCTTTAAGCGATTATCTTTTTCTTGGTCATGTATGTACACCGATTTCTTATTATAGTTTTTTGTTTTTAATAATAAGTTTACATCAGAAAGCTTTTAAATGACAATGTTAGGACCGCTCGCAAGTCCCGGGGGTCGCATGACGCCGCGTGTCTGTCTGGTCTGTGTCCGCTTCCCGCAGCCTCCCTCTACGAGTATAAATACGCGAGTCGATAGCGCATCGCATTCATCTGACCGGTGTTCTCAACGCTTACAACACAAACCTCTTATCACTTAAGTAACAAACTACTTCGGATAATGCGGGTTCACTTAATGCACTGTCCACAAACTTATCGCATTCCGCAAAGTTCGCCCCATACTCCTACTTTATGGGGACTGCAACTAAGTCCGGTATACAGTATTCAGGACTTAACAAGGCTAAGATCAAGTTTACAATCGATAGTTTGCGTGCTTATCCCGAATTATACAAATAAAGGAGATCGTCGGGATTAATAAGCTGAACGCTTTGATTACAAATGTAATTATGTCTGAACGTTCAGCTGCATGTAAACAGCCTAATTTACGATGCCTATTTCCTTGAAATTTAATTACATAGCGACCGGAATTTCCATGGAGCGATATAAATATGATATTTATGAGGAGTGTGCGGGGCCATGGTATTACGACGCGTTATGATAAACGTGTAATTCGCCACATAAATTATGAGACGATGCCGCGTGCTTTCGTAGACGCCGCGCGGCGCGGCGCGGTGCGGCGTGCCAATATCAAATACTTTATAATAATAATAAATGTCCACGAAAACTTTTTTAATCACTATAAAAAGTAATTAAGGGAAGCTCTATTATGATCTCTAATCTTCATCGAATTGAATCTATCGTAAATAATGCTTATAAGAAACCCCTTTCCAACTCCGTAGTCTTCAAAAGGACCGCAAGATACTAATTAGAAAGGAATCCAATAAAGTCGCCTTTATTGAATGAAACGAATCATGCGATATGAGAGCTGAATATTCTTAGAAATAAATTAATTGCAGCTTGAAAAGGATAAAAGGACTTCCATGTGCATAGAGCGAATAAAACTAAATTAGCTTTTCACACATGCAGTTTTTTTTTCATTTGATTTTGATTCTGATTCTATTCGAGAAGTAAAAATCGGGAAAGTAGTGTGGTTATTTAAGATAAATTAAGATTTGCATGCATTATAGGGATAAAGGTAATTAATAATTAAAGATTAATAGAAAATTTACTAGATTAAGGGCTAGTTTTTCAAACGTCAGATAACTTTTATATATGGAATGATGATGGCAGTTTGACAGCTTTTGTATAGAAAATATGTCAAACTATCAAACATCATTCTTCAGATAAAAGTTATTTGACTACTGAAAAATCAGCCCTAATGGCCGGTTTTTTGATCCGTAGCTAACCAATGATCAAACATTGTAACTAATGGTTGAATTTTGGCTAAATGTGAAAGGCTAAAAATTAATGTATTCATGTTAGAACATTCTAATAAAAAATAGTAACTAATGGCATAACTCATTAATGTTTAGGCTTTCACATTTAGCCAAAACTCAACCATTACTTAATATGTTTAACCATTGGTTGAGTTGACTACGGATCAAAAAACCGGCCCTAAGAAGAAAAGAAGTAATTTGACATACCTATTACTGAGTTAAACGTTTTCCGTCAATAAGAAAAGACACCAAACAAAGCATCAATACTCGTAAGTTACAAACGTCAGTCATAATCTTGAGTTTTTACGGAAAGTAAAAAGGGTCTTGAGATTCTCGTATCCTTCGGATCCAACGCCTCCGAAGCATAAATCAAAATTACATGGAAAACATCTTAGATTCATAACCGCGGTCTCTCCCTCGCTAGAGAAAAGTTTTCACTTCGTTTGATATATTATACATTGTGTACACAGAAATAAATGGATAAATGGAGGACATCAATACGTTTGGACAGGTGAGATCAAAATTTTGTTGAAGACGCTCTAGGTACTTGCGAGTGTAATCATGTAAGTCACTTCACCATAATTTCAAGAGTTTGAACCATGAAATAATACCGTTAATTGATGTTCAAAGTACGTAATTAACGGAAATATCGGTTCGCGGATGGTAAACGAGACACAATAGAACTTTTATTATTATTACGTCTATAGACGTAAAGCGCGCGCGAAAGCGTTAACAACAGAATTCACCTTATAAACACCCAAAATATGAACATAAAATGGAAAACATTTTGAGGGAAAGCCTTTGTAGAAACCAAAACAACTTAATTAAATATCATTTTCTGATATTTATCAACATTTCCTATAGAAATGAGCGTAGCTCACTCGACAAATAATTTTGAGATCATTATTTAAATTTTATTCCACGTTGGCGACCTTTGCAAGGCCCGTGAGATGGGAAAGGAAATGACTAAAGCAACAATAGCGCCGGTCTATATAATATTTTTAATATAAAATTGCAACACTTCAGATATTTTTGTCCACAATAAGGAAAAATTAGGCGTGATAAGACTAGCTGTTCTTTTATCAAAACCGGCCAAGTGCATGTCGGAGCACGCACAATGAAGGGTTCCGTAGTTGGGATGAATTTATCCCAAGAACAAACTTAACATTGTAGTTCAAAAAACTGTTCTCTCATACTGTAAATGTAAGTTTGTACGCTCAATATTGAGTGATTTGACGTGTTATTTTAAGACCATAGTCTTCTTATTAATTTTAATGTAATTTATAAGTATTCTCGGAACTTTTTTCAAAATTTTGGGCTTACCGATTTGTGGTTTCTCGAAGTTTTTCCATTTCTCGGGTCTTAAGAATTCTCGAACTCGATTTCTCGGGACTACCAGGAAAACCGAGAAATTTTCATTTATGTTTAATTTTGTGGTTTAAATACAGAAAAACTTCGTTAATAGACATAATGTTTATTTAAATTGAACAACAATCAACAACACCTCTGCTCAATAACAACAAATTACAGTATTTTCTTATTTTCATAGAATATATCAACTTTTTTTTTCATAAACTTAAACTACTTTCTTCTCACTGATACAAAACTAGTCAAATAAAAAAAAATTCAAGAATAAAATGGAACTCTGTAACTAATAACTATGTGAATAATCACAGCACTATTTTTGGCAATTGTGGGTTAATTTAAGCTTTGATTGGATTAGTAACTACTAAAAATTTTGAATTCATTCTGATGAAATATGCCTTATAGTAAACCAAAGCATTTATAACAGTGTCAGACAACCGGCACCTTATTTTGCTGACAACATTTCCCGACAAAGAAAACGCTCGTTTGTTTTCAAAATGCCGCAAACTAGGCACTTCAGTCAGACAAATGATTTCTCGAGTTCTCGACTTTTCTCGATCTGAATTTCTCGGAAACGAGAACTACGGATTTCTCGGGAATTCTCAGAACGAAAATTTTCGGGAATAATCCCTAGTGGGAATGGTCAGTTTTCATTTATTTTCTTTAATAACTTTAAAACCATTTATGTTAAAATGATATAAAGAATATACTGATATTAAGCTCTTTCATTTGATATGTCACACGGCGGAGTATATAAAACGTTTTTATAATTTTCTTATTTGTCTCCCAAAAGTGACCCCATATCCGCTAACATGTTGAGGCCGTCTCGCACCGTTATCGCGCGGGACCACCCAGAAGTGCCTTAACAGATTCGCTGATTCTCGCAAAATGGCCGCCAACTGATCAGCGGATTTCATTTATTGTCCGTGTTTGGGTAACAGAAATTGATGAGTACCAAATTTCAACTTAATCGGTACATTAGATTCGAAGCAAATTGGCTATGGACGGACACACGGGACACACGAGTGAATCTTATAAGGGTTCTGTTTTTTTGAGGTACGGAGCCCTAAAAAAAATACTCCACTCATAAAATAGGACAGGCCAGCTGGCGTGGTTGGTTAAGATACTGCCTATCATGTCCCAGGTCGTGGGTTCGATTCCCACCCAGGACAAACATTTATGTGCATGAACATATCTGTTTGTCCTGAGTCTGGATGTAATTATCTATAAGTATGTATTTACAAACAAAAAAAGTAGTGTGTGCAGTCTAGTATATCAGTTATCTGATTTCCATAGTACAAGCTCTGCTTAGTTTGGGATCAGATGACCGTGTGTGAAATGTCCCAATTAATAATCTATGTTATTGTTACTTACAGCTATTTAGGAACTACAGAATAACTTCAGTGTTACCTAATATCTTCTCATATTTACTATCTATTATTTGTGATCACAAATAGAGCAACTGAGTGATAATCCCCAAAACACAGAAAAGGTCACATAACCGTACTTGACCGACAAGGATCAAATTCACCTCTTTGTATTGGATCCTCTCTAAAATATTGACGTAAAATTTTCCATCAAAACTCATTATTATACGATTGGGAGAGCTTACTCTCGTCACAATCAGGGTGGCTAAGGCAAAAAGCATTTGATAAGAGGGTAGGAGCTAAGGGGTTTTGAGGGCCCTATAAAAAGTCAAAGCGTTTTCCCCACTCGTGTACCTATACCTATAGACATACGGTATAAAAATGTTATGGAGTGATCAATATCTCGCTTGCAAGAACGTTTTAGGGAAATTGCATTGATGAAAACTAATAGGACTATCAGCTTTTATCGTATGAAGCAAATATTTATAAAGTATTCTTCGTTTTACGGTTCCGTCCCTCAAAAGGAAAAAAACGGAACCCTTGTAGGATCAATCGTGTGTCTGTCTGTCCGTCTATTACAGCCAATTTTCTCCGAATCGAATGGACCGATTAAGTTGAAATTTGGTACAGGTTTGAATTTCTGTGACCCAAACTCGGACGTGTAACATAAAGGAATTTGGAATTCGGGGGTCACTTCTGGGGGGGGGGGGGGGGGGGAATAAGAAAATAAAATTAAACAGTTTTGCAGGCTGTACCGTGTGATATATCAAATGAAAGGGTTTACTGTGAGGGACTCAAATAGATTTTTTAAAAGTTATTTAAGAAAATAGACGAAAATTGACTATTCCCCCTTATCTCCGAAACTACTGAGCCAAAAATGTTGAAAAATTAAATACAGAAAATAGTTCTATTATATAGATTACAAGAAAACCTATAAAAAATCTTTGGTCTTAAAATAACATGGTCAATCTCTCAATATTGTGCGTACAAACTTACATTTGCAATTAGAATGTATGGGAGAACATGTTTTTAACTAGGTACAATGTTAAGTTTGTTCTTGAGATAAATTCATCCTTACTACGGAACCATTTATTGTGCGTGGACCGAGTCCGAGAATTAAATTAAAAAACCGGCCAAGTGCGTGTGCACTTGGCCGGTTTTTTAATTTAATTCTCGGATTAGACGCTCCGACCTATTGCAATTTGTTTTTGTGTAAGCCTTCGAGGTGGGACGAGTTAAAGAATTACATGTCAGATTTTCTGAGAGCGTGACCAATCCAACGCCAGCTGTAAGGCGCGTCGCTCACAAGAGCTAGAGTCGAAGCGGCATCAAGGCGCGCCGCCGCATCTACGTTTTCTTTAGGAATAAATGGCAGTGCGCTCATATACTAGCGTCGCGGCACGGGCGAGGTGGCGGCGGCGCGGGGTCGAGGTGGGGGCGCGGCGGGGGCGCTGTGCCCGACAGCGACGCGACCACCGCCATTTTGTCATTTTGTTTCGGAAAAAGTGAATTGGAATGAGAGAAGGAAGCATAGCCGCCCGCGCCTCGACACTACATAGCGACCACGCCTCGACCGTGCCGCGACCTCGCCTCGACTTACCAGTGAGCGACGCGCCTAAAAAATAAAAAGTAAAATATGGTTTAACAACGGTGCAAGTGCACCGTAGTACATTTTTATTGTTTTTCTTTTCTTTTGTATTCTATAGGAAAGTGATACGCAGTTTATTAATGTTTATTGGAATTGCTTTATTCATAAATAAAAGTAGTCTATGTCGCAATAAATAGAAATTACCATGAACAATGACATTGCTCCTGTATTTGTTTAGTACGACAATACACACTATAATACTAGGTCAATTGCACACGGCAATATAATCTACACAAAACAAAATCTATCTAATATTAGCGCCTTGTGCTTTGAATTTTTTTAAAGTACCTATATGGAGAACTATTTAAATTACCTAGTAGATTATGTGGCTGTGTGCAATCGTCAAGTCACTCTACTTATTAAAGAAATAAGGAAATGTAATATTGATATGGTTACTATAAGTGTACCAAGGTATCAATTTATGACAAAGTGGTTGGATAGCTGCTCCCATAGAAAGGTAGGTACTGAATTAACCGACTTGGTTTACATTCGATTTCACAACCTTTTACGGCAGAAAAAATGCATTGCTAGGCTAGGCATTTTTGTACATGTTATGTTTTTGTTGGGATCATGTTTCTCTTGTAATATTTTAAAAGCATTAAGTTGTTTATTTTCAATTCCTATACTTCCGAGAATATCCTCGAATCGAACGGATCTGGTGTATAACAACGTAATCCTATGTTTCAAGAGACTAGACTAATCTGATACAGTGGTTCTATTCTCAGTTCTAAACTAGGTCGCGCTAACATTATAGTAGGTAACTAATCCCAGCATTGTATTTCAGGAGATATTTTCATACAGATTTCATGAGATACGATTCTCCAAAGTTTTCGTATCGGTGCATTAGAATCTACTTAACATTTTCAATTGTTTTATTTCTTTCTTATTTGTATACAAATACAAAGACAAACTTTCTTTATTACAATTTTCACTCCCAGCAAACACCTCAAAGCACCTACCTACTTAATAATAAAAAAAATAATTGCCAGAACGTTAGTTTTCTACGCTCAACAAGTAAGGAAGTATTTTACAATCAAGTTAAAACATTCAAATAATAGCCCCAAAGGATCAGACTGAACACTGAAACAAACGTTGCTAGTTTCCAGGTGGACTTTCACCAATGTGTTATGAACATAAAACTCTACAGCTCCAAAGAGATAGGAACAGCAAATTAATAATGAATGATAAACATATACAACGTGTTTTTTTGATATACCATAACTCTAGAGTATTAATGAGACCATCATTTTGAACAACTTTTACTATGGGACCAAACCTGAAATCGCGAAAAAAAGATCAGCAGTTCCCTACATTTTGACGAGTTTTGCGAAGATACCCTACCCTACCCTATATAAAAAACGCGTTGAATAATGGCTTGAAAATGGCGAAAGGTACAACGATTTTCACCTCACCTCCGACATTCTGTTGACACTTCACATTCATGCATTGTTTTAAACTCTTATTTAACATTGTTTTAATATTTTATGAGCAAGTCTGATACATAATTTAAATGAGGTGATTGTTCTTTTGATGGTTTATAATTATAACACATACATAGCATCACGCCTGTAATCCCGATCAGTTATGCAGAGGTGCACCTATAGTACACCCACATTTCGCCATTTTTTTCGGCTTATACCTAGATAGGTAAGATACGCGTCATGTACGGTTAACACCAAAAGGAACTGATATAGTTCTTTTTATTAAATGAAATACCTACTAAAGGAACCACTTATCATTAAAGGTAGGCTTGAAATTATCATATTATACGTACATAGGTAGGTACTTTCAACGATAAAAACACTTTTAAAACTAAAAACTATTTTCACGCAAGCACGTTAGGTACAGTCACGTGACACGTGTTTTTAAAGCTGATGCAGTATCCTATATTTTGACTCGTCAGATAGTTTCGGTGTTGCTTCGATGTTCACATATTTGTGCTGCCACTTGTATATGCCTTCCACTTCCACATATATAGGGTGACTGGTAATTAGTGACCGATACATAAACACGTGATTGTACTCATTTTTTTTCGCGAATTCAGATTTGTACCCACAGTAAAAGTTGTTTGTTATCATGCGTACAATCATGTGCTTAAGTATCGGTCACTAATTACCAGTCACCCAATATATGATCACATATTAGTATTTGCCGCCAACTTGACGATAGATATTAATGGATGAATCATGAAATCAGATATTATTTCCTAGCTGTCCATAGTATTATATGCTCGTGCCTGTACATGAAACGAACTCTAACTGATTATAGATCACTTATCAGTGCTCACTATACAATTTATAGTAGATACATACCTGTCATGTAACCGCAACAGCAGCTGTCCGTATTACATCCAATACAATATTATTAAATATTACATATTAAATATTACATACAATGATCAAAGGTAAATCGTTGGATCATCCCTTTTTATTTTCGCAGAACATATGGTCAATGGGGCCGAAAGTTTCTGGAGTGACGACCGCGTACCGGAAGACGTAACGTTGGAAGGCCTCCCACGAGGTGGACCGATGGCCTTGAGAAGGCCGCAGGAGTTCGCTAGGTACGGGAAACACAGAACCGGTCAAAGTAGCGATGCTTGGGGGAGGCCTATGTCCAGCAGCGAGCGTCTTTCGGCTGAAGTGATGATGATTCCTTTAATAATTTTAATTATAATAATAACCTGGGAGCATGTTCACACACGTTGATCTGATCCTGAACTAAGCAGAGCTTGTACTATAGAAACCAGATAACTGATATACTACTTTTTTTTTGTAAATACATACTTATGATATAAAAAAATGACAAACATGACAAACTTTATGTAAAATCAAAGAAAAAACCTGGAAATGAAATTATTCAATGCACATACCGGAGATACAGGAATTTTTGTAATAATATTTTAAAGAAAGCTAAGATTGACTATGAAAAAGATTTGATTAGGAAAGCCGGAAATAATAAGAAGAAGTTGTGGGAAACCATTAAAAACATTACATACACCTCAAAGAAAAAGGACAAACCAATACAATTAATTTGCCCCAACAATCCGTCAGTTTCGGTCAATGATATAAACTCATTTTTCGCAGGTGTTGGTAAATCATTGGCAGAAAAAATTACGACTAATAAAACTAATACGCCATACAACACTAGTTCATCTCAATCAAAGAATGCTTTCGTTAATTCAATAGTACTATTACCTACAGACGAATTCGAAGTAAAATCATTAATATATAACCTCAGGAATGATTGTGCTGTAGGAGTAGATAAAATCTCAGGAAACTTCTTAAAACAATTCTCAGACGTCATTGTTCCTCCTCTAACATTTATATGTAATTTATCATTTAATACGGGTGTATTCCCTTCTGCTTTTAAACAATCCCAAATAGTTCCCATTTTTAAAAGTGGGGATAGATGCTGCGTCAACAATTATAGACCTATTTCTATCCTTCCAGCACTATCTAAAATATTGGAACGCCTAATGAACATCAGACTAGTTAGGTTTCTGGAAACAAATCAACTATTGTCTCCATCTCAATTTGGTTTCCGCGCACATAAATCCACGTCAGATGCTGTTCATCAATTAACAGAATTTATAGTGTCAAAGCTAGATAATAAAAAAAAGACCTTGGCCATCTATCTCGATTTAGCCAAAGCATTTGACACAGTGTCTGTCCCCATCTTAATCAACAAACTTGAACACTTGGGAATTAGAGGTTTACCACTAGATTTATTTGCAAATTACCTTATGGGTAGAACACAGGTTGTTAGAGTGGATGGTTGGGTCAGTGATGAACTACCTATTGAATATGGCGTCCCACAAGGCAGTATCCTCGGCCCGACCTTGTTTTTAGTTTATATAAACAACCTATGTAACACAGAATTGACCAATGGGAAAATAATTACATTCGCCGATGATACTGCTTTACTTTTTTATGGTGATACGTGGGAAGAAGTGTATAAATACGCCCAAAATGGGTTCAACCAAGTGTCTAAATGGCTTGAAGAAAACATCCTCACCTTAAATGTAGACAAAACTAAATTTATGACCTATACACTCAGAAATCAAGACCTACCTAACCTTCCCATCATCTCACACAATTGCAAATTTCCATCCAACAATTCATGTAATTGTCCGCATTTGTCAAAAACTAACACCATCAAATATTTAGGTATAGTAATAGATAACCAACTAAATTTCCAACACCACATCGATGCCTTGGTTCCTAGAATTCGAAAACTTATTTATATATTTAAATCTCTTCGTCATGTTGCTGACTCTTTCTTAATTAAAACGGTTTATCTCGCATTGTGTCAATCTCTATTGTCTTATTGTATAACTTCTTGGGGTGGAGCCGCTAAAACTCACCTACTAAAACTTGAGAGAGCCCAAAGAGCCGTATTAAAAGTAAGTTCTTTCCTTCCAATACGACACCCTACGTTTGATCTTTATCAGCGCTATAAGGTGCTGACTGTTAGACAACTTTTTATTCTACTGACAGTTACTAAAAAGCACTCAGAACTTTCTTACGACCCCGAAACAATATCTGGTAAGAGAAGAACCACCGATGTCTGCACTACAAATAGATATGGGTTCAGTCTCGCACATAATTTTTACGGTTTCCTGGGTCCATATTTATATAATAAAATGAACAAGCAGCTGTTAATTTATCCTCTTTCTAGGTCAGAGTGCAAGAAAAAAGTTTGCTCGTGGCTTCAAGGCATTGATTACAGTGCTACAGAACGTTTATTAAAACCATTAAGGTAACGTTTGCCAGCATGGAACGATATACAATTAACACACACTTACCCATCACACCATCTCCCATACACACACACCACACACACACACACACACACACACACACACACACACACACACACACACTCACTCATTCCCAAATCAAACGTTAAGCCATTTTTACTTTAGTTTTTAATTTCCCATATAGTTACACTTCACTTTTGTTATTAATTTGTAATAGTGTTTTATTATGTACAACCTGTATGTTAGGTTAATACAGTCATAGGTCATTCATGAGTTGTCCGATGGCGGTAAGCCTGGTGATCTGTAATACAGGTTTTACCTACAACAGACACCAGTCTCTATTAAGTGTTACCTTGACTTTGTACTGTGTTTGTGATTACGAGAGAAATAAAAGATTATTATTATTATTATTATTATTATTATTATTATTATTATATAGATAATTACACTTAGACTCAAAACAAACATACAAGTTCACACAAATGTTTTTCCTGGATGGGAATTGAACCCACTACCTGTGGCATGATAGGTGGTATCTTAACCAACCACGCCATCTGGCTTGTAATAACTAATTCAAATTTCCAAATTCGATTTAATTTGAACTTGAAGACGTTGGGAATAAGTCCTCTATATCTGGCGAATACATAGATATAATATGCGTAGTAGGTATACTACTAAATCTATGGGCGAATACTTCTTTGGATGTTCCAATTATTTCCGTGTGCAAATAAATAAGAAGAATAATCGATATTCCGGACAGGTAAGGATAGATACCGCAATTCCGATAACATATTTGGATCCCCGTTCCAACAACCACTAGCAGTTACACAGTTTTACTTTGTTTTCACACATTTTTTGCAAACGTTCCCATTGCTAAATTTTAACAAAGGTTATGCGGGAAACTCGTACAACGACGAAAATTCAAGTAGGTAAGTTTACGTTAGAATTTAACTTTTAGGAAATCTAAAATGAATTAAGTTAGGTTTAATTTTGAACCACAGTCGGAAAATTTACAGGAAAAGTTAGTTTTTGGCGCAGTGTTGACGAGGACCCGCTTGCTAGCACAAGCATAATATTTTGATAAAGTAGTTGAATGGGAGAATACCGACCGACCGTAATGTGCATTACAGTATACCACACTCTTAGTAGATAATCTAGGCAATAATCTCAAAGCTTTAAATCCACATTTTCAAATTTCCACACCTTACAGCGAAGTAAATAATGACATTATTACTACGTAGGTGTTAACACTACAGGGCCCCTGGGACTACTGCTTTCCATTAAACTCCTATTACGTACTCAGAGTCACCATTTACGAGCCTCGGGAGACAAGAGGTGATGTGGTGTGCTATTCACAACTAAGACAATGTGGACTCCGGCGTGAAACTACTAATTGCCATGGACAGCGCCGGCAATCACTAACTATCAAAACTTATTTAATATATTATCTAGACTTAATTTAGTACTGCATTATGATATATAAAAAAATGATTCTGTGTTTTAGAAGTCCTACCAGTATGCAATACCTAAGAAGGGATAATCGGGGAAATTAAGAGTTTATCAAACTGACATACTACGCTAAATTGCCGTGTTATAGCTATTTCATACAATAATAAATTGTCGTGAGTTGTGATTTGGATATATTATGGACAATTTAAGTTAAGGTAGTTAATTTGCAAAGAAGTAATTTCTAAAGTCATTACAGCTACATAACATAACATCACGCCTTGTTTCTCCGAAGGGTTAGGCAGAGGTGTACCTATAGTACACCCACATTTCGTCAGTTATGTGTAAGCCCCATGTAATAGCCTATTGTCATCAATCTGACACAAATCCAGACTTCGGGCTGCTACTGAGAAATTCCAGATAGGAAAACACAATAATACTTTGCCCGACCTGGGAATCGAATCCAGGACCTCATGCTCAGCAGCAGTGCGTGCGACCACTAAACCAACGAGGCAGGACTTACAACTAATTTAAGATTTTGCTAAAACTATTAAATTACATGTTTGAAAGTCCGGTCATTGTAGAATTCCTTTCACGATTTTTTTCTAGCTGCAGATGTATTCAGAAAATTCTATTCAAGGCTTCTTTGAAAGTACTTCCATGACTTCAGTTGTTTCTGTTTTCAGTCTAGTAAAGAAACACTGGAAAAAAATATACGTCCATAACAGAACTACTAAAAACTCAAGTTTTTCTGTCCTTTTGACTCAATCGGTGTTCGGCAACAAAAGCGGGATGCTGTAACATTTTTAGATTCACATGAAAATTGTTGTTCCCATTCAGAGAGAGTACGACATCACTCGCATAAAGAATCGCTTTATGGCTTGTATGGCTTTTATTTTAGCTGGTAAAATACAGGACAAATGTTGAATTTTTGATACGTCTATTGTAAGTAGATAAGTAGATGTGTTTAAAATTTTGCACGAAGATTTCAAATAGAATTAACTAATCCGATACAGGAATGCCGAAAATAACTCCTAAGTTCCTAAAACAAGAATATAGGTATTTTTACGGAATCCTCATTGGTTTATACCTAATTACAACATGCGACTGTAGGTTAAGGTAATTTGCTACAGTTGCAAGTTGCTGTCTAAATGATCTATAAGGGATTATTATATTGTAACATTAATTGTTACATGTCTTAATTCTTAATTATAATAGAAAAATAAACATAAAAAAAAACTATTTATTAACTATTAATTAAAAAAAAACTATTTACAATATTAAAATAAACTAAAAATGAACGCATCAAATCAGATTTCTGGCCAGCTGCAGTTTATCACCACGCACATATTAAAGCAAGCGACATATTAGGCACCCAGAAAGGAATTCCTTTGTTCTCGGCGCGGCGCGCGGGCAAGGGCCATAGGACAAACTACTTCCACGTCGCCGCCAGAGGACGATTCTGGTTGTCGAGGCGAGCGCACGTCACTTTTTCACGGTCCATACGAGTACCTATATCGAATCGCGATCAAGTTTTTATTGAAGGCGTCCCTACCGTTCCCTCGACATTTTATTATTTAAATCAGTACCTAATATACTGAGTAGGTACTCGTGCACGGTTAAACATATTCTGTGTGTGTGAATTAAACCCCGATTGGGGTTTCACGTACACCTTAATCACCTGCTTCCCCGTGGTGGATAGTAGCAGAACAACCGGCGAACCCTACCCAGCCGTTGGACCTGGCGATCGACGCGCGAGCACTCGTCTCCTGCAGCGGCCAGTGACGTCAGGGGAGTGCTAGACCTGTGTGGAGGTTAATCGCTGTATAGGCCCTAACCCAACTATAATTCGACCCTCAGTCTACCGAGCTATTTTAAAAATAAATGTTCCAATTTACTGTCTACCTACCTTTCATTTTGAAATCCTCCTAGGAATTCCTGTGCCTAGGTTAGGTAGGATTAGGTAGTGTAGCAGTAACTATAGTACCGGGACACTAGCGCCCTTAATCGTGGTAGTGTAGCAGTATCTATAGGACCGGGACAATATTGATAGATGGAGATGGAGCGTCCTTCTCAGCACGTACTAATAATATCGTAGTACGATTAGGCATTATTTGACAATTACCAAATAATTAATAGAAAGACAATGCAGCCATTGACAATTAATTAAATTATAATTCCGCATTATTAATAAGGAATCATGGTTTAAAGCCTATGGCGACTGGAAACAGTCGCTAGACTACTTTGGGCATTAAGTGGAGCTTCAACGACAAGGTGATTCCTTAACAAGTTTTTACTATTGCTAAAATAACAAAACACACAAACGGCATAACAAATTAATCAAAGCATACTAAGAGGCATATTGTCAGATAACTATGTCCCTCATGGCCAATTGTTTGAACAATCTGTGAAGAACTAATTATCACCGATAGATAGAAGATAATGACATAAAATACATGCATATTTATAGCCCGTGCGAGGCACCTTCTACGTCCTAGTTTCGCGGTAACGGTAAAGGGGGACTTAAACTAGTTACGACTTCACGAGTTCATATACTTATAATGAAACTTTAGGCACCGAACATTTAATTGGGTGATACCCATTTAGTAGAACTACTTTGGTCCCAGTTATGGGTCCTTATACCATGACAAAACAATGACGGTTGGGCTTTACAATAATTACTTTGCTAGGAAAGGTCGTGCCTTTTAAAGTCGCCTGTAAACATTTTTCCTCATTCATTGTCAGCAAGTCCGTAGCTACCTTTTGTTTAAAAATTTACGCCGTCTTCGGATTTACGTTCTGGGATTAGTTAGCGGTCGTCTTGTAAGATACAGTTAGAATTTATTTAGCAAGTTAAATAAAGCTCAAAGAAAATTGTTGGTATTATTTCTACCAAATTACAGTTTAGCGTCTACAACAACCGTTTCTGCTGAATTTCTTTCCTCAAATTATTCAGTTTATTCCCGGGCGGCGCCATTTTTTTCCCGGTCCGAGCCGTTAAGCTTTTAGTACATCGCTCATTGTCAGAATTTTAAGTATTACTTATTAAATAAAAAAAAAATTAAATAATCAAAAATCCGACTGCGTAGGAAGTGAATTAAAAAAAAAATGGAACCAAGTTGACTTATTTCTTTCTCTGATCCCACTTAATACTACAAAGCAATATCATGCCGTCGGATGCATCTTCTTTTTTATAGGTATATACGTAGACAGACACATAAATAGATAAATTTTGTTTTGGCTTATTTATGGAGCAACCAAGCGGTCCTGCAAGGGCCTATCTATAGAGTTGCAAACCGCTCCAAATAGATGTATAGATTTGGATGCGTAGGTTACCAATGGTTTGAGTGACGCGTCCACTGGGTCGAAATCGGAGCGTCCGCGTTTACAAAATGCCGATAGGGTGCGTCAACTGCATTCGGATTTAGCATCGGCAATATCAACCAGTGTTTCCACTTTTAGGGATTTCACCCTTTTTAACGACTTCAAAAAAGGAGTTCATCAAGTCGATACGTATGTATGTAATATTATTGGAACTGCGAGATATTCACATACGATGATCAATTAGGGCTTCCAAACAAATATACAAAATTTTATAGATGTATGTTTGTATGTATGTTTGTCCACGAATTCTCCGAAACTATTAATCGGATCGTGACCATTCTGTTGGCTTACATTTACTTCAACTTGGGGCACAGTGAAAGTTTCATCGAAATCGGTTCAGTACTTTTCAAGATAAAGACTAATACGTGTAAGTGTGACGGCCTGACTTACTACTACATGATACTTTCTGAAGGTCTGATGATGACCAGGTAAGTGCTTATCGGTTCTCAATAACGGAAATAGTTAGGATGACCCAGCTTTCAACATTTATCTAATTGAGCACGGATGCTACTACATGATACTTTCTGAAGGTCTGACGATGACCAGGTAAATGCTTATTGATCCTCAGTAATGGAAATTAAAAAATATTTTAAGTATTGTATTAGTTATTCGTTTGAAAGTAATTTTAACTAAAAATGTTTATGTTTGTTATACCTTTGTTAAGTTTTGTTATTGAATGTTACGTTTTAAACATTAGTAGTTGTTATAAAATACAGAATGGCTTTTGATTTCTTGAATTGAAGTAGTATTTATTTAACTTTTAAGATGGAGCCTGCTGCATATTGATAGATATTGATGGAGCCTGCTGGACACGACCATGTACTCTCCAATGTATGTACTTTCCAAGCAACTATCTACTAATCTTAATCTTTCCGAGCGCATGCAACCCTAATCTCTTCAAAGTGAGAGTGAACAGGCTTCTTCTGGGTAAGCTCACTCCATCGTCGACTTTGTCTCTGTCACCTCTGACCTAGACTAAAGTCAAGAGCAATTTTTACGTGATTGAAATACCTGGTAACACTGCGCGCGTTCACTGCGGATGACGTCAACGGCAGAAATAGTAGTCTCTGGCGCAGCTTTGCCCATCCAGTGCCAGTGAACGCAGTACCATAGAAATCAATACAAAACAACAAATCCGTACGGTACGGACGCTCCGATTCCGACTCAGTGGACGCGTAACCGGCCAACTGATAACGTATAACCACTGATCATTCAGAATCCCAGGAACAGTTCTGCTAGTTAGGTAGTCCTACGGGAACTACTATGGATTCTTCCAATTAAAATCCTTGATATGTCAGGTAGTAGGTACCTACACTACCCAGTGGTTTCCCGTATGTGTCCTCTAAGTGTCCGTTCACACAGACTGACTCGGAGAGGAGAGTACATTTTTATCGCGTTTAAAAGAGAGTAGTGGGTCATTTAAATAAGGTTGCTTATTGTTTTACACTGAGCGCGTTAGGTCGGCTCTTAAGCATTCTCATTTAAAAAACCGGCCAAGTGCGTGTCGGACTACACACAATGGAGGGTTCCAGAGTTGAAAAGAATTTGTCCCAAAAACAAACTTAACATTGTATTTAAAAAAACATGATCTTCCATACATTGATCACAGTCAATTCTCCCACTACACATTTAAGTTTGTAAACACATTTTTTTTTTTTTTTGTGATAAAATTACAAATTAACGATTTTCGGACTTTTCCCTTTATTTGTACTGTGAGACCTTGCTTCTTGCTAAATTTCATGATTCTAGGTCAACGGGAAGTATATCCTATAAATTTTGATTCCCTTGAGTGTCGAAATTTGAGGGCATGGAAGTGCCCCTGCCAAGTCGAGCAAAACAAAGCACGGCCGTACCATTCTTTTCTTGAAGCCATTCGGGCCATAGGTTTTTTTGCGGCATCAACGGCCGTATCTTTTTTTTACGGAAGGTAACTTAGAAGATTGATTTTTTCACAGCTTCTAGTTACTGTAGACTTGAGTATATACACACAAGGTATAGGTTTTCATTTCAACTCGATATCTCCACGCGTTCCAGAGACAATGAGTCTTGACAGACAGACAGACAACAAAGTGATCCTGTAAGGGTTCGGTTTTTTCCTTTTGAGGTACGGAAACCTAAAAAGAAGTGAAATGAAAAGTAACCTTGTTTTCAATGATCCAAAACTTTTTTTAAACGTGCTAAAAATGTAATCTCCTCTCCGAGCCGGTCTGTGTGAACGGACACTTAGCCTGCGTACTGTGTGTTGTTTTAGTTTGCCCCACGTTGGGCGCCATTGTAATGGCTAGGGCTGCGCGGGTAGTCTGCGCAGGCCGTTAACAATAGAGATTTGCTGAACGAGTTTTTGATTTTTTAAATTTACTTTTTTTATTTTACACTTCAGTGAATGGAAAAAGAGGGGCTAGTGGCTAAGTAATAACAGCCGCACGATAAGCTACGCTTGCCGCGGTATCTTTACATATCAAGACCCCTCCGTGCCTTGGAAAGCACGTTAAGCCGTTAGTCTCGGCTGTCTTTCGGGGATCTTTGACAGTCGTTACGGGTCGTCAGAAGCCCGAAAATCTGACAACCAGTCTTACCAAGGGGTATCGTATTACTCAGTTACTGGGTTGTGGAGGTCTGATAGGCAGTCACTCCATGTAAAATACTGGTATTCAGCTACATCCGGTTAGACAGGAAGCTGACCCCAACATCGTTGGCTAGGCAGATGATGATTTAATTAATGAAAAAATAATCCTAACTAACAAGTTAGCATTATTTTTCTCTCACGCTTTAGGTACCTAATGGTTGTTAAAATTGTCTTTCAAAGCAATAAAATTCTGGGTTTGTCATTTGATTTTAAGAATTGAATTGCTTTAAAAAATAAATTATAATAATTAACTCTCGTGCGTACAATAACCACTTATAATCGGGTGATAACGGCCTCTTACTCACTCGCTCCAAAAGTTCGGATTATCTTTTTTATCATTTCTCAAATTAAATTTAAACATAAAATTTGTATATATTTATGTAATCACCACATTTTGATACCCCCACTCGATAGGTTTGGGAGATATTTTTTTAAAACATACATTTTGGTGCCAAAAATCTGCATTTTGATTTTTTATCATTTTAAAATACCCAGTTACACTCGTGCAATGAAGAGTAATAAAAACGAATCTAATGACATATTCATCAAAATCGTTTCAGCCGTTTAGTAGTTACGAGGGAACATAGGGACGGACATACATACATTTTTGGCTTCGCTGCAATTGGGTAAATTACTATCGAAGTGGTCTTTTGTTTACACAATAATTGCATTTACTTGGAACAATGCAGGCCGTTGCTGTGCTCTGTGTTTGTAAATTAAAATGCCGTTAATGTATTTCGAATTGCCAATTACGTTTTTGTTCACCTACCGGGTATTGTTTTACTAAATTAAATGAAATGTCTGTTTTTCTTACATTATCTGTAATGAATGAACTCATTTCCATGATAAACACAAGAACCAATTTAAGGGGTCGTTATGCCAGGAAAATTGTAAGGTTATTAGAGCGCTTGTGGATGGGTCTTTGTGGATTACTAGATTATTGCTTTATAAGTGCTTAAGTACCTATAGACACTGTCTACGGTTTAGGTACTTGGTGTTCCCTGGGTTTAAAGATAACCTTTAATTTAATGACATTGCTCTGAATTTTGACCAAATTTCGCTTAACTATATAATATCCTGGAACCAGCAATCAGAGATATCAAGTTGGTAGGTACTACATGCCTGCAGCAGTGTTAGACTTTTACTGACTTAAACCCACCCGTGTTCCTTCAGTTGCCTGTGCCACGGCCACGGTAACTCTTTCAAACAACCCGCGACCCTGGCAGGTCCTTATTGACACCTATAATCTAAATTTCAAAAAGCTTTCATAAACTCGACGAGTATGGCTTCAAATTAATATTCGAATAGGGATGATGACTCAAAAATGTTTTTTGTCCGTCATGTAGATTATTAAAATATATTGGACACGTAGTTTTTCTTTTTCTACGTAATGAAACGATTACGGCGATACATTGAGTTAAAATGTGGCATGACGTCACGTCTTCGTAGATTTTATACGTAGAAGTGACGTAGCAAGCCCCCACTCCCGAACTTTAATGCGAGTTATCTAAGTCATTTTTTATTAATATCGCACCTTCGGTGCAACAAAGGCACAAATAGCCAAAACTGCAAAATCTAAAAGGATTTCTTTTAATAATTCAAAATAAGTTTTTTACGTGAAACTATAGCATAAGCAATTAACAATATTTTTTTTAATATTTCAAACCTGCTACATATAGTAATAAGGCAATGCGTAAAAAATCTTAAAAGTCCTCTCCTGTAAAATTTAAAAATGAGCTGTTGTGCCTTTGTTGCACCGAAGGTGCGTTTTGATAAAGCAAAAAATACGTATCTAATTTTTTTTTATTATCTGACTGACGGACTAAATAGAATTTCTTTTTTTTACCCCGGCATCATCCCTATTGGTATATTAAAAGGCACTTATTCCGTTGCGTTTTATTTCCTCGTTTTCGTGCAGTTAACGCTTCAATCAGGGCGGCATTAAATATGTACGAGTATACCTACCTAATCACTTCATTCAGTCCCTTCCAGCCTGAGCGAGGCGTCGTCAGCAAAACTGAACTTCATTATTTGTACAAGTGCTGTAATAACGTCAAATGGAATGAGTTTTCATTAGTCTGGCGTCCCGACACTGTCATCCCTTAAGATACCGACTGAACCAGTAACCACTGACAAAAGACATTGAATTTTTTTGTGACTTCACAATTTCAGATGATTATCCTTCCGCATCGGCCCAAAGTTTCGTGAATGTCTAGTCAGTGAGTTTTATGTCTACCGTTACTTTTCTGGCTGAATCACCCCTTTTGTTAGGAAAGTATTTCAGTAACTCATTCTGAGGAACAGTCCGAACAAAACTTTATTCGATAAAATCCTTAATATCTTTAGTTCGTGTGGAAAAAAGTGCTGGTGGTCACTTTTCCATGTAACGAATATGTCAAAACTTAAACAAATCCTTTGTTAAGTAAAATAACAGTACAAAACTCAGAATAAACTTTGCCATTTCATCTTCTATTTATGTACATGCGATTAGCTAGCTAGAGTTATATTTTCCGAATTCAAGAGAGGTACTTAAGTTTTTCTTTGAGTTCGCTTATGTACCGGCAAGCAGTCCTTGTACTAAATATCACTTACCTTGTATATAAACACTTGATTGAACGTTTATATGTAGTCCATGTACCTACACAAGTTACACTAATTATTGCTTTAAAACCCTCATCCATCTTTTAGAAGCATTGAAGGTTTGTTACACAAGAAAATGGACATTATTTTATAAATTCTTCACCCAAACAGATAGATCAACACCTCGTTTATATCTCCTACTTTGTAGTCACTGCGAAGTGCGGATTTATTTCAAATGGATTGCTATTTGTAAAAGTAAATCGATGAAATAAATTGCACTAGGAGTAGGAAACGCTATTGGTCAAATTAAATGGCTGTTTATAGCAATAACCACTACAAAAGCGAGTGAAATAACTGAGGCTTTATATGTAAGATTATAAGGAGGTCAAAATTCTACGCAAATAATTACCCATTCTATAACAAAAATGGTATTATTTATACCTGCCGTGTTGAGTACAATACCTCCGGATCCCCTTTTGTTCCAACCGGGGCAAATAAAACGATAAACCAGTACGAAGTCATTTTTATGTAGCCTGTGCCTGATAACGATTTGGAGAAAAAAAAAAGGTGGCAACCAAATCCAAATATATTTCATCGTTGTTTGCAAAGGCCGCAGCCCACGGTCCGGAATGACTAGGCATTCGAATAATGAGCCACTCATTTTTCACCGCAGTTCCATTGATACTTTCCTGTTCATGAATATTATTCAGCTCTAATTTAGGAACAAAACCAGGAAAAACATTTCGCCTATCATCTCGCCCCAGTTATAAGTAGGCTTGAAACTAATTTGTTCAGAACATTTTGGAACTTGCTGTAAGAGACATTACAAATAATCACCGATGAACTTGAAATGTTTGTAGATAAGGTACCCACTTACCTAGATAATCACTAAGTTTGGCAAAGTAGGTAATCGCTGTTTCTGCCCTTTGTTTGTCACCTCGAATAGATTGCTTCTCCTTGACTAGCTTAGGAAAAGCTATCAAACCATCCTTCTATCTTTAATATAGCTACCTTGGTACGTAATGCGAATGTGTAATATTTATATTATTGTATTACGTTATCTATGGGTGTATTTATTGAAAGTTGGATTTATATTTGGACAATAAAGACTTTATTTAATTTTAATTTTAGAAAAGAAAGTGTTTTTCGTCTTTATGTTCTATGTTATTGGGTTTGGTTTCCGCACTTAATCCTTCAAGTGGACCATTGTACGAGACGTGACCATTGTACGTTCGTCATTATAATCATTGATTAACTAGTAATTCATCATTAGTCATTTATTCATTTGTTCATATTCATCTTACTTTATACATGGATTTATACTATATTAGATTATCATATTCTCTTTGGTTTACTGGAATAAGGAATATACAGTTGCCTATACTGATCCATAATAATTATCAAAACCATCCAAGTGCGTGTCGAACCACGCTAAACGATGGGTTCCGTAGTTGGAATGAATTTATCCGAAGAACAAACTTAACATTGTAGTTGAACAACGTGTTCTCCCATACATTTCAATGCAAATGTAAGTTTGTACGTACAATATTGAGAGATTTACCGTATTTTTTTTAAGACCATAGACGTTTTATAAATTTTCCTGTAATCTATAAGTGTAGAACTATTTTCAATATTTTTTCAAAATTTTAGGCTCAGTAGTTTCGGAAATAAGTGGTGTAGGCCCTTACCTCCGAAACTACTGAGCCTAAAATTAGTTGTTAATTTTCGTCTATTTTCTTAGACAATTAAACAATTTACTTATTTTAAAATTATAAAAAAGATATTTGGGACCCTCACAGTAAGCTCGTGCCACGGTAGGTCCAGTTAGCAAAACTTTTTTTTATTTTCTTATTTGCCCCCCAAACGTGACCCCCATATTCAGAATTCATGTATTTACGTTACAAGTCCGTGTTTGGGTCACAGAAATTGATATGTGTACCAAATTTCACACACAGACAGACAAACAGACTGACAGACAAACCGACAGACACACGCATGATAAGGGTTTTTTTTCCTTTTGAGGTACGGAACCCTAAAAAGTAGCAAGCATGTCCAAACTTCACTGGGAAGTTTGACATAATTGTTTTGACGGCTCCAAAGGTTGAGCGAAGACGGCGAGAAGCTTATCAGCAATGTCACTATAAAGACAACAAGAGTAAGGCTCACGGCAGATAAGAGCCAAGTTATTAGACATTGTTTTGAAATATCGACTTTACCCCTAGTAATCTTAGTTCACGTGTTCGATTATACATTGCAATGTCACTGCACAAAAATAACATTGTCATATGTTTCATTGTATGTAGCTAAAAAAAATAAAAAAACCCAGATATAGCGCTGCGAACAACAATATAGTGAAGCATGCACAAAACTACACTTCGCTCTGTGCATACACGCCAAACTATAATTAAACTACACCTCATTACGTGCACACATGTTTACGAAACCCGATACGTGCGGCCTCACGACACTGTTGACAGCGTTATGTCTTTAGGTAACTTTTAACATAGTAAGAACCTCCTTGAACAAAACTTGTTAATAAGAATAAGGGTCGGCTTTTTGATCCGTAGTTAACCCATGGTTAAACATAGTAACCAATGGTTGAATTTTGGCTAAATGTAAAAGGCTAAACATGAATGTATTCATGTTAAAAATACTAACGAATGACATCTTGGCAAACACATTTAGCCAAAATTCAACCATTAGTTACTATGTTTAACCATTGGTTGAGTTAACTACGGATTAAAAAACCGGCCCTAAGGGTAGTCCTATATCGAGAGGATGGCAAATAGCACTAGAACGATCTCACGTCACTCAAGTTTCGAGAGGTTTCGGGCCTTATAAGTAGTGACCTTTTGGCATAAAGACTGCCTTTTGTAGTTGTATTACTCCCATTGTATGTACGTTGTAAGTGTGAATAAATCAACCGATTCCTCTGTCTAGCTTTTCCCCAACTATGTTTGGATTGGCTTAGAGACTAACCGGATGCAGCTGAATACCAGTAAAAGAGCGGCCAAGTTTGAGTCGGACTCACACGAAGGGTTCCTTGCTACCGTACAACATTTAACACTACATATTTTTTTAAACGCCGAAAAATACACGTTTCTTGTATTGGGGAACCCCTTTCATTAAATTCGTGCAGCGTGGCGGCTCGTGACGCGTTGGAGGTTTTTTTCAGTTTACAGACAGGCGGCGTGTGCAGCGGCCCGCGTCATCACACGCGCAAACATAAACACATGGCAATGTACGATGTTGTTTACCGCCGCGAGTGTCGCTACATTTTACCGTAAACGGAGAATGGCAGGAATAGCTGGCCGCAACGCTGCGTGCGCCGCCGCGGTGAAAGTATCGTGTGACGCGGCGTTGCCATCCGCGGGCCCCACCTGCGTAGTAGAATTAAATGGTAGACTTATACAAAAAAATGTACATTTTATTACGTCATCAATTCATCATACATGAGCCCGTTAACTTACAATTCTGAATCACTAAGAGGATAATCGTAACTTAGGTGCTCCTGACAATTTTGCTCCACATTATGTAGTCCGCACCGAAATTAAGATAAAAACGTTAACTGCCATTCCGAGTCCTTAACGGCACTCGCGGTCACGAGAATAAAATTAATTAAATAATGTGTGTTAACATCCAGTAAACCCAAAGTTAATTTCATTTGAGGAATTTGTAATTATTGCATGAGGATGTATTATAATGTTAGGGGTATAATATGTGTCCTCATGCAATTAACACAACCATTTAGTAACTTCTTTATTATTTCGCAGTCTCTTTATCATTTCGCCATTTGATTCCATAATGTCACAAAAATAAAGAAGAGTTAGTAATCTTCACGTTAGTATGTTAACATCCTTGTGCTATCCAGTTTCGGGTTGACTTTCCCATTCAAGGTAAAATGAATGGAGATTGTATCTTTCCCTCATTCGCATGGCCATGGTCCTTATGTGTCCTAAAGGGCCTCTCCAGTTTAATGTACCTTAACGAAGGCTGTCAATTTGACTTCAGCTGCTACTAACTATGGTAAATTGTTGTTCATTTTAGGGTCCGTACCTCAAAAGGAAAAAACGGAACCCGTATAGGACCGCTCGTGTGTCTGTCTGTCTGTCCGTCTATCACAGCCAATTAGCTCCGAATCTAATGGACCGATTAAGTTGAAATTATATGTATTTCTGTGACCCAAACACGGACGTGTAACGTAAATAAATGAATTTAGAATATGAAGGTCAATTTTGGGGGCAAATAAGATTTTTTTTTGTGTAAACTGTACCGTGTGACATATCAAATTAAAGGGGTTACTGTGAGGGTCTCAAATATTTTTTTTTTTTTGTAATTTTAAAATAAGTAAATCATTTTAAAGTTATTTAAGAAAGTAGACAAAGTAGACGAAAATTGACCATCCCCCCACCCTTATCATTCATTCATTAATTCATTTCATTTATTCATTAAACAATATTACATTGTGTTGAACATTACATATTAAATGATTAAATAAAGTTAAGTTATTACATGCAAGAACAATACATTTGCAAGCCCAATTAAATTTAAATTGAAAAGTAAAATAGTAAGTAGTCAAATCATTCAAACTATATCAAAATATAAATATAATGTCAAATCAATCGTAAGTATAATGTCAAAATCTAAGTCAAAATAGTAGAGTAGTGTACATTTAAAAAAAAAACTAATTTATAGATCATGAATTATATTTTATCGTTTGACATAAACTCTGAGACTGAGTATAAACATTTTTCTAACAAGAAGGCTTTTAATTCATTTTTAAAAGAGTGAGAGCTATATACTAATCTCCGAAAGTATTGAGCCCAAAATTTTGAAAAAATTACAAAAAATAGTTCAGTACCTTACCCCATAGATTACAGGAAAACTTATAAGAAGTAGGGTTCCGTACCTCAAAAGAAAAAACGGAACCCTTATAGGATCACTCATGTGTCTGTCTGTGTGTCTGTCTGTGCGTCGGTCTGTCCGTCTATCACAGCCAATTTGCTCCGAATCTAATGGACCGATTACGTTGAAATTTGGTACACGTATGTTTTTCTGTGACCCAAACACGGACGTGTAATGTAAATTAATGAATTTTGAATATGGGGGTCAATTTTAGGGAGCAAATAAGAAAATAAAAACATAATAATATTTGCAAACTGTGCCGTGCGATATATCAAATGAAAGGGATTACTGTGGGGTTTTCAAATACATTTTTTTTTTATAATTTTGAAATAAACTATTTTAAAATTATTAATGAAAATAGACGAAAATTGACCATTCCCGCCCTTTATCTCCAAAACTACTGATCTTCAAATTAAAAAAAAAAATACAGAAAATAATTCTATAACTATAGATTACAAGAAAACTTATAAGAAGTCTATGGTCTTAAAATAACCTGGTAAATCTCTCAATAATGTGCGTACAAACTAACTTGTCCATAGTTAAACGAAAAGGATCCAACCCACATTGCACCTAATGTGGGTTGGATCTTTTTCGTTTAACTATGGACATTTGTAGTTGGAATGTATGGGAGAACATGTTTTTCAACTACAATGTTAAGTTTGTTCTTGGTATAAATTCATCCCACCTACGGAACCCTTCATTGTGCGTGGTCCGACACGCACTTGACTGGTTTTTTATCTGTTTTTCGTAAAGCTGCTGAAACGGTCGAGTTTTTTTTATCGGTTTCACATAAAGCTGCTGAATCGGCCGAGTTTTTTTTTATCTGTTTCACGTAGAGCTGTTGAAACGGTCGAGTTGTTATCTCTTTCACATAAAGCTGCTGAAACGGCCGAGTTTATTTTTATCTGTTTCACATAAAGCTGCTGAAACGGCCGAGTTTTTTATCTGTTTCACATAAAGCTGCTGAAACGGACGAGTTTTTTATGTTTCACATAAAGTTTCTGAAACGGCCAAGTTTTTTTATCTGTTTCACATAAGTCTGCTGAAACGGCCGAGTTTTTTTGGAAGTTTGATCAGTTATGTCATAATAACGTATACTGCTCAGCATAGGCCTTTCCACAAGCACAGACTATAAACAGTTAGAATACAATATACATGAGGGATAATGCAAATATCGGGTTGGCTAATAAGTAATGAGCGTTTAGTTTATAATTTCTAGAATTTTCTCTAGAAATTTCTAGAGAACGTTCTGTAGCAGAGGGTATATAAAGAGCGAGTCGCGCTCACGCGTCCCTTGCACCCGCCCGCCCGCGCCGAGCAAGTAGCTTTAAACGCTCCTAATAATAATAACATACCTATTGAACAAGTCTCCACTTGCTCAGTAGTCAGTAGCGCCTTAAGCCTAGGTACGAGTCCCACTATGGGACGCCCTTAGCTGTGCTACTTAGTTTTAATTTCTAATCCGGCGAGAGGCCCTTCTGGCCCCGCCAACGCTCGGTTAAGCAGTCAATGCTTCCGGAGCAAACTGCGATAGGACCTTATTAAAAAAAAAAAAACACGCGCGTTATTGATAGTTTGGCTGTTAGTGCGTTAAAGTTCACAAAGAAATGAGTGATATTAAAACCCACGTACGACATTGTTTATTATATGTGTTTCAATCTGGGCATTCTGCTGCAGATGCTACACGTAATATATGTCAAAGGATAGCTCACGATGCAGTCTCCGAAGCAACAGCAAAGCGCTGGTTCCAACGGTTCCGCAATAACTATTTTACCTTAACCGATCAACCAAGGTCTGGGCGCCCCGTGGAAATAGATATCGATAAATTAAAACTATTAATCGAAGAAGATCCTCGAATCGATCACACGATTTGGCTGTTCAGCTCGAGTGCACTCATGGCACCATAGAAAATCATTTACATGGTTTGGGAAAGACTTACAAATATAGTGTTTGGGTACCCCATCAATTAAGTAAAGATCAGCTGACCTACCGAGCTGAGATTTGTGTACAACTTTTATCTTTCCGCCGCACATTTAATTGGTTAGATCATCTTGTTACTGGAGATGAAAAGTGGGTTCTCTATGTTAATCACACACACAAGCGCCAGTGGCTGGGATGTAAAGAACAGGGAAAACCAACGTCAAAAGGTGATCTTCATCCTCGCAAGGTAATGCTTTCTGTCTGGTGGGATATACATGGAGTAATAAGCTGGGAATTCCTTCCTACTAATACTACGATTACAGCAACAGTATATTGTGATCAACTCGAAAAACTGAAGCTTGACATCCATCGCAAATGTCCACAACACGACAAAATACTTTTCCTGCACGACAATGCCCGGCCGCAAATTGCTAAGAGTACCAGGCTAAAACTATTGGAGCTTAATTGGGAAATAATACCCCACCCTCCATATTCGCCGGACTTAGCACCAACTGATTTCAGCTTGTTCCGATCACTTAGTAATAATTTACGGGAAAAAAGCTTTGACGATGAACCACACTTGAAACAATACATAGATGACTTCTTCAATTCAAAACCAACGAAGTTCTATGCGGACGCCATTCACTCTTTGCCAGATCGATGGCGAATGGTAGTACAAAACGACGGTGAATATATTATTAATGGTTAACAATTATTCATTTAATAAATAAATACAAATAAAATAGTTGTATGTCGCTCATTACTTATTAGCCAACCTAAAAAAATTAATGACAATGATACTTAGTTGTTATAATCACCAGGTTCAGTGGATGGATTGGTTCGTAGTAAATCGTTATTAGAGCTAAGAAGGTGTTCGATCCGTGTGTTCCCGAATAAACTCAAGCCCGCCTATTCGCTGCTGGTCTTTCTAAATAATGGCTGTATTTCACAGACAATGCGCCGTATAACATTATATTGAACGTCCAAGAACTTTAACGTCAATAAAAATAAATTACAAGTTACGAGCCATTGCTTATTCCAACTATGTCTATTCCGAAGCGTAAACTAGTGACATCTAAACTATCGCTGTTAACGGTTTATTTGATAACGACCCACTCAGATGTAACCGAGATATTGTATCTGTACGACTGTCGGAAATCCCAGCTAATGTTATGGTTATGTATACCTACACAGCTATATGTCTGAAAGGTTGGTAAGTGCCCATGCATGACCCTCCCTTAACTTTGAATGGACAAGTACCGAGGGTTTTCGTTAGACTGCCAGAGTCTGGGAAAATGAGTTAGAACCTACCATTTGTCCGTGTTTGAAAACAAAGGTGTAAACAACAAAAATTAACCACATTACGAAATTAAATATTGGGTGACTGAAGATGATGGCAACGGTAGTATTGTCCCACGGCCCGCTTTCTCACAGGGCAGACCGCGCCAGGCCAGGCCGACAGGCCGTGGGAACAGTCGGCTTGCGGTGGCCTGTCGTCGCCCGTCCGATTGAATGTATGGGATGATCCGTGGAATGCTCGGCACGGGCCGCGACAGGCTTCGACAGGCACGGGCCGCGACGTGAGAACGCGGCATAAGAATAAAATAAACCATAAAACTTTATTACTTGCATAGCTTGTATACTCATTACTTAAAAGCCAGTAAAAGCATTTTAATAGCTTTCAGTGTCCTCGCGCCACAACAGTAATATAAAAGCAATATGCGAATGTTTGCGCGCGATAAAACTTTAATGTCTGTTGCTTTTTACATACGAGTACTGTGCAGATTTTTGACCCAACATTTTAAGAGTAATTTAGTGTTTTATTTATACGATAAATCATAGTAAGGCCTCGCCAATAAACTGGGCGCAATCTCGCTGGGAAAATCTCGAGGGCACTTCACTCGTTTTTTTGTAAAATCAAGAGCAATGCCCTTTTCATTTTACGCTCGACACATTCATGGTATTTTTCGTCTTTGTTCTTTTGTTCAAAGTGACAGTTCCACCGATGAAGTTATAAAAGACATTGTTGTTTTATATATTCATCCAAATGAAGACAGATTGTACAAAAACAGGGCTAAATAATATTCTGAATTAATTAATTGCTTGAACCCCAATTGACCTTTTCATGATTGTTGAATTTCGTAAATTTCGTAATACCTGATAAAACAATGTCTAAAAATATCTTAAAAGTACCTACAACATTTAAAAATAGAAACAGCAGACTATGAATAATTTCAAAAACTTTTATATTAACACCACCTTCAATGGTTGACATTCAAAGGAATTCTATCAGTTCAGTGGGAAAGCATTCTGATGTGAACGCGGTATATGAAATTCCTAGCCTTTGAGAACTTTCGAAAGTACTTCACAAAATTGTTTATCCGGAACCCTAGGTATAACTTAAAGCAATTTTGTTTAAACAAGGAGAAGTTGTAATTTGTTGTTGTGTTTGTTTTGCTGTTGTAACTTGTGTAGATTTAAGTTTCAAGACAACCACTAAACTTCAGTACAATAACAGAAAGTAACTATTCCATTTTGAAACTGTTCATAGCAAACCCGTGTAGCGAACTTAATCTAAATCTTAAACGTTGCCAAACTTTTATACCAACATAAGCCTTTCTTTAATACAAAAGGAGAACCCCTAGTATTCCCCCAGGTGTCATAAAAAGAAACTATGGCGCTACACTGAATGGGAAGCAGAAACCATCTGTGATCCGGACACGCTGCTATACTATCGCCGACCACCTTCTAACTATGATGTTACAATTTTCAGCCCCTTGTATGCTACAAAGAAGCGAAGTTCATAAAATTGAGCGAACTTATAATTCCAATATAATATGAATGAAATTGTTTAACTACTGAGATCTCTAATTGCACACGACATGCAAATCGATGGCACTTTTTTCAGCTGAAATGAATTTATTGCTCATTCTTCTTTCAAGAATTTTTTTTTGAAGATATCCGCGGTTGACAACTTTGAAAATTTGTAAAAATAAAAACCAATGCATGAAATGTGTTTTTTTATTATTATTATCTTCAATACATACTAATCAACTATAAAATGACACTATCTTTAGTAGTTTTTAAATCAGAGCTACAAATCTTTACAATTTTCATAATGTTGAGTAGCTGTTTTACTTTAAAATGATCGATTTCCAATATCGACATATTACCAATAACGTTGTATATATATATATTAGAATTTACAAATAACAGCGCTCTTACTCATTGATCAAACGGTTTGGTTATGTATTGCCTACTAAACGGCAGACATAAAAATGTTATTGCATTACGTCTCTGTTCGTAAATTGTATTTTATTGCGCTGGTAAATGCAGATGTCTCATTTCGAATTTATAAGACAAATAGTACCCAATGATGTCGTGTCATGTCTTGTTGTGTCTTTCGAAGATTTAAAAGAATGAGTATTCATTACATATTTGAAAAACTACCAAAAGAGATGTAAAGTAGAAAGGAAGCCATGACGGAACAAGTTTCACGATTTATTTCAGAAAAAAAAAATAACTTAGTAGCATTCAACTAGAAGCACATCTAAAAGCAATGCACTTACCTTTGTTCCGTAAACTAGTAACTAGTAGTAATTAATTAACTAATAGAGTGCACAATGTCGCCATTAAATTGATTGTTGATAGCAAATTGAAAATTAGAGAGCAAATTATTAACGCTCTCGTCAAAATAGCGGTCGCCATTATAAATTATTCGGCGGATTATTCTCGTGTTTGGGTTTCACGACCAATCAATTAACTGCATAGGCAGGCATCAACATGCCGGTGGCTGTTTATGTATAGAATAACTATGTAGAGAGACTCGACATGGATAGTCAGACCATGGATAAGAATATGATCAGAAATTGGTTGATTCGATAGTATTTAATAGTTTTCCCAGTATGTGGATAGGATTTACTAAGCTACTTTTAAGCCACCTACATGGGTTTTATCGTGCTCCATATTTTTACCACGGTATAAGCTAAAAACGTAGTGTGGAACGCCCCCCAGCTAGATGGACCGACGACCTTAAAAAGTTGGCTTTGACAGGCTGGATGCAGAAGGCGAAAGACAGGGTGTTGTGGCGCAGCCTGGGAGAGGTATATGTCCAGCGAAGACTGCGATGGGCTAAGTTGATTGATGAGCTAACGTTTATTTTCGTACCGACACAAAGGAAGCAGAATCTTAACCATTCATCATCTTCGTCAGCCTACTATGGAAGATGAACCGTTCCGCTCGATTCTTCATGAATATGATTTTTTTTAAAAGTAAAAACCGACTTCAAAAACCTAAAAGGAATAAAATAACTTTATATAAAACTAAACAGCTTCTGAAGTCGGTGCCAAGCTAAGGTGCATTGATGAATTGAAGACACCGACTTCAGAAGCTGTTAAGGTTTTTATGAAAGTTATTTTATTCCTTTTAGGTTTTTGAAGTCGGTTTTTACTTTTTTTTAATGTAAATTTATTTTTACATTTTTAGTTTATTATACAACTACATACATAAAGACGAACGAAAAGAAGAATCATCAAAATCCGCTTAGAAATGCCGGAGATACAGTACATTTATGCGCATAACTTCATACATAAGAATTATTACCTAAAGTACTATAATTATACTAAAACATCCTGAAACTATGTAGATCACGTTAGTGAAAGAATCATGAAAATTGTTTAATTAGGTTTTGAGAAAATCGCGGACATACAAACATACATACATACCGACTGCCGCAACGAACACTATCGATTCTGAAATTTTTAATTTGTTATTGTACTAATCGATACTGCATTTAATATAGTACTTGAAACATTAAACACATTTCTGAAAAAATAATATTTAAACAAGTTTTGAGCCGAATACAATCGATACACTTTGAGCAACTAACTTCATCGAATGTTACAAGTTCGATCGTGTTCGTGCGTGGCGGTAACATCATTATTAGTTAGTTGTCCATAGTTAAACGAAAAGGATCCAACCCACATTACATCTAATGGGGGTTAGAGTCGTTTCGTTTAACTATGGACAGTTATCATTACAGACCAAACTACAACTTAAACTGAAAGTACTTTAAAGTACGTGATTTGTTGTTGTTTGTACGGGTAATGAATAGAGAACCTCCTTTTTGAAGTTGGTTAAAAATTAATTTACTCTTTAAATACATCATCATCATTCTCCTGCCCTTGTCCCAATTTAGTTGGGGGTCAATACATACGTATACAGGCTGAAATTTAATTCATGGGCATCCTTTTAAGAGGCCATTGTAGGTACTCATTATTATAAACAACTTTTACTACGGGACCAAACCAGAAATCGCGAAGAAAAAATCTGCTGTTCTGTTGGGATAAAGGGAACAGATGATATTTTTCGTGATTCAGATTTGGCCCCATAGTAAAAGTTATTCATAATGATGAGTACAATGACCCTTTAAAATATATAGAATTTTTAATATATTATTATATTTTTTGCGCATGAAGTCAATTTCAATATAGGTATATCTTAGTGTTAGCTTGTATATTGTAAGTAAATGATTTATGCAAAAATAGTGCTTCCAAAATTGAATTTTCAAAAGATTCGATTATAGTTTGATTTGAATTTTACCGAGGTTAAATAAATTTTAATCTACATAAATTTTATTCTGTATACCTACCTAGTTTATTCCTTCCTGTCGCTGTGTCAACAAACTGGGGTATCGAGTCGTTCGGGTTATTTGCGAACCTTCCCGAGCTTCGATACGAATGCCTCAGGCGGCCGCCTGTATGACAGTACTGAAAATAGACTGTATTCTGTCATTTTGTTTACAGTAACGTGAAAATGGCTTTACATTCTGTAGGATCTAGGAGGATGGTGTTTATTAGTTTAAGTCATCCTAGCCTAGCTTTTTCCCTGGTAGTTTAGTATTGGTTTCCAATCTAACCAAAAGTTACTGACTACCAATAATTAACATGGTTAGATCTCCACCTGACCTCATCTAAAGAGAGAAAAGTTGTCAGAATTTTTAGTCTCAGACTACCTGTAACGACCGGCAGTCATAAATATATAATGTAGAACCGATTACCCATGGTCTGACTGTTGGCTGAACTATACGCATGAATATGTTTTACCCAGGACCCTCTCCAGTCACAGATACCGACCTTACAGAACTATTTCTTATTTATGTATATCTATAATGCCAACATAATTTCGCTTTTGTTTTCACGCTACGGCCTCACTTCCTGAGCTTAGAAGGAGATTTCTGATGTCGTAAGTCGGGTATGATAAACGATGGTTATGTGACGAGTTTGGTGGTCACATATTGTGACAAACATTTCGTAAAGTGTAGCGGAGAATACTAATCAAGTGAGCTGCACACAGTGCACACCACTATCATTTTTGGTGTCTCTTCAACATATCCTCATTCTCTTGCCCTTATCCCAATTTATTGGGGGTCGTCGCAACATACATAATGGCGCCGATTCCCTTGTTCACATAGTAAACTAATTTTAAGTTCAGTGCATCTTTTTCTTTATATTTCAATAAGAAAAGGACAGAAGGAATTAGTTTAGTCCTGTCAAATTAGTCAGCGCCTGACGTAAATTGACGTATTTTTAGTAGCCAATTTTTTAATCACTAATAATAAATAAAGGTGCATAAAGATAAAGATGCACTGAACTTAAATTTAGTTTAGTTTGTGAACATGGGAATCGGCGCCAATATCTCTTCAACATATTTAAAATGTTTTAGTTTTCAGACATACTAGACACATCGCTTCGGGTTGTACTAGAACAATGCCAATAAAAATGAGTAACAATGAAATAGACTCGTTATCTTACGAGAGCTGCCGCATTTTGTCACCTCTCGCGCGCACACAGGACCAAATTTTTAAGAATGTTAAAGAAAAGACGCTTTTTTGTAAAATGTAATCAATTGGCGGACTAATATATAATATTAATTTAATAAGTAATTATCAAAAACACATTTTTCTATTGTGTTATCTAATGAAACCAGATCAATAAGTATTATGATCTGTTTTTGAGAAGAGTTAGATAAATGACACAATAAAAATGGTTTTTAAAAATTACCTATTAAATTAATACTATTTATTAGTTCCCCAATTGATAATATTTTTCCAAAAAGCAACTTTTCATTTAACATTCTTAAAAAGTTGGTACGTGTGAGCGAGAGAGGTGATAAAATGCGACAGCCCTCTTAATTTTAATTTATTAGAAAAAAGCAATTTCTAATGGAATGTTTGAAATTCTAACAGCTCTAACACTAACAATCTATAAAAAATCTATAGCTTTCATGATTTGAGTTACGAATATATTATATAAAGGTATGAAGTTCGTACTCACAACCGGTGTTGTATATTGCCGTCATAAGGAAAAAAAACCAATCTGACATTTTTTTCGATATAGATATAGATCTAAAAGTAGACGCATATACTAGTATTTTTAAATTGGGGTAAACTTAACGAAAACCTCATTTCTTATTATTAAAAGACGCATCTGTCTTTGTATCCTAAACTTTAAACAGGACAAAATATTTTTTTTTTCCTTTTCAATATTTTTGTAGATACTTCCTTTTTCTTTATGGCGGCAGAATAGCAGGGTTAGGCGTACATCGCATCGGTCGGTCATCGCTTAAATATTAACCCTCACTGGTACCCGCTGTTATTGCGAACAGCACAACATCATGAGTGGTATCAACCCCATGTTTTATTCATTCGTTCGTTTTATTTACGCGTTCAAACAGTTTATTTACTTTTAATGTCGAGGTATTTGAGTGGACGGAGTGAAATATGAATTTTATTAATCCTTTAAAAATATAAGTAAACAACGTTAAAGTCAATGATTTAATAATAACATTTCGTTTTATACTCTTGGTGACTCTTTTATTGTAATTTGTGTACATTATTTTTAATCATTGTAACTATTTTACTCACGGTGGCTATAGCTAACATTTGCGAATATAATAAGCCACTATGTTAAATGTAACTTCAAACAACACAAAACAATGGCTTAAAGGTTAAATCGATTAGTGCATAAATTAAACTTATGCGAACTTAGGGAGCAATTACTTACAATGCTATTTTACCCTAATGACATCGAAACCGCTACGGCCACCCTCTACGCGCTACGAAAAACTTGCTGTAATATGTGCTATATGTGCTACGGCGTAGCAGCCGTTGATCATCTACATTCTACAGGAAGCTGCAATTTTAACCAATTTGTTTTCGGTATTGTTCTGTTCAATACGTTTGTATTTAAAGTTGAACTGTACGCAATTTTTATTTTAATGTTTTTTCTATATTATTTTTATGATAAAATTGTGCATATTGTCTGATCAGTCTTATCGCTTAGCTACTTAAGGCGAAATAGTATCGTAACGGGGTTTGCAGCATTGGTATGGCCAAACGGAGCATATAGAATTTAAAAAATATTTAATTTAAAAATTGTATACGCTGTGTTTCATTAATATAAACCCATAATCCTCTTATGTCTTTAATTTGAACTAAGACGAAATTTTATTGAAATTACTTTAATTACAATCGAATAAAACAGTTTTTGTTTTTTTATTAAAAATGCTAATTTTGAAGAAAGTTTGCGATTTTTTGTTATGAGCGAAATTGTGTCAATCGTGTTTTGGCTCTCATAATTGACTAAAGAAAATCTTTAATTTTTATAATCATGAAAAAGAATAAGGCAAATTTGTAGTTTTTGAGGACAGAAGTTGATTTTGCGTGTTGCCGGAATGCGTCAAAATATCTTCTTTGGGACCCATTTCGTATTAAGTCTACGTCATTTTGTTGCAACATATTTACAATACGTACCCGCCAACCTACCTACACAAATGCGTTTAAGTAATAACTTCTTCTCCTTCATGTTACCTTAGTAGTTGTTCTAAAAACATAATTGCTGGCGTAATATTTGGTCAATTTGATCCACCACCCAACTAAAATAGCTCGCGAAAGTTTAGGCTCCAAATCTCTGAATAAATTAAACAACAGGTTGTCAGAACGGCAACCTAGAATGTTGATCCGAGTACCTGTCTAAATTAACTGATAACAGCAGATTCTAATACCTTTAACCGGCTTGAAGCACTGCTGCACTGAATTAAATTTTGGTTTCGACAGGAATAATTTAATAGCAGAGATTAGGAAATCTACATGGGTTATTTTAAGTAGGCTAGCTAAACTCCGCAGACGCTAATCGATATCTAAACATGATAAAACAAAAAAAAACCGGCCAAGTGCGAGTCGGACTCGCGCACGCAGGGTTCCGTACCTTATCGTACCGTATCTTTGAAAAAACGGCAAAAAATCACGTTTGTTGTATGGGAGCCCCCTTAAATATTTATTTTATTCTGTTTTTTGGTATTTGTTGTTATAGTGCCAATAGAAATATATCATCTGTGAAAATTTCAACTGTCTAACTATCACGGTTCATGAGATACAGACAGACAGACGGACAGACAGACGGACAGCGGAATCTTAGTAATAGGGTCCCGTTTTACCCTTTGGGTACAAAATTATTTAATGATTTTTGTGGGGTCATCTATCGCAGTTATTGACTGCGGTCGATGATTGAAATATCAGTTAAAAATCAGTTTTTTGAGTGTAAACTAGGGTTAATGAGGAAATACTTATGAGGAAGAGAATGCGGATGAAGAACTATTAGAAAAACGTTTTGAGGAAGTGGATTAGGATGAGGATACGAGGAGGAGGATGAGGATTAGGAAGAGGATGCAGATGAGGAAGATAGAACCCGTGATTTCGAATTGAAATTTTAAATAAAAGAAAGATTGAGAATGGGCCAAATATGTAGAAAAAAAAAACAATGTAATAGTCAAAATTCTTGACTTTAAGGAAAATTAACTTTAAAGCTGTTTCTCCAGATATAGGGTTTCGGAATTCGTCGTCTGTTTATCTATATATAATTATGATATATTAAAGTCACTTTTCGTGTCTGTCTGTGTGACCGCGGTATTCTTCTTAACTACGTAACGGACTTTGATGCGGTTTTCACCATCAATCAATATGCCTAGCCTTTTCCAAACTATGTTAGGGTTGGCTTCCAGTCTAACCGGATGCAGCTGAATACCAGTACTTTACATGGAGTGAATGCCTATCTGACCTCCACAACCCAGTTACTGGGTAATACGATAAGACTTGGTAAGACTGGTTGTCAGACTTTCGGGCTTCTGACGACCCGTAACGACTGTCAAAGATCCACGAATGACAGCCGGAACCAACGGCTTATCGTGCTTTCCGAGGCACGGAGGAGTCTACGTATGTGAAGATGGTCGTCCATCTAAGGACCAACCCCGGCAAGCTTAGCTTAACCTGATGGATCGACCCGAGCGGCTGTTATTACTTAGCCACGAGCTCATTTAGAGAATGTATTCCGGGAGGTATAGATGTATAATCTATAACATCACATAGTTAACACAGTCGGTCCTTATGTATTCTCACTGGCACATAATTTTGAATTTAAGCACACAAGGCCAGAGCCGCCCAGGCGTGGTTCGAGCTCAACAACATCGACTTGGTAAAGCATGAAGATTCGCCCTCCTCCAGCCCTGACCTTAATCCATTGGATTACAAAATATGGCAGGTGTTGCAGGAGAAAGTCTGCGCTAAGCGTCATAAAAATTTGGAGAGTCTGAAGACACACTGAGAACAGCAGTGGCCGAAATATAATAGATATGAAATTGTTCGTGCTGCGATTGATGACTGGCCGCGGAGACTAAAGGCCTGCGTGGCGAATGGTGGTGGTGGACATTTAGAATACTAAACTTACAAATTAAAAAAAATCATTTTTTGAAAGTACAGTGAATTTTATGACCTTATTAATATAATATAATATAATATAATATCTTGTCACACACGGTCATCTGATCCCAAACTAAGCAGAGCGTGTACTATGGAAACCAGATAACTGATAAACTACGTACACTACTTTTTTTTTGTAAATACATACTTATATAGATAATTACACCCAGACTCAGGACAAACAGACATGTTCATGCACACAAATGTTTGTCCTGGATGGGAATCGAACCCACGGCCTGCGACGTGGCAGGTGGTATCTTAACCAACCACGCCAACTTGTGACATTGCTTAAGAACCGACTATATATGTTATATATAATAAAAAAGGAACAAAGTCAAAACTGTACATTGAATATTTTTGAGAATAAGTAATTGCTACGAGGTGAACGAGTCTGATGCTAAAAATATACTCTTTATTATTGTTCGTTCGTCTTTTTGTCTGTTTGTTTGGATGTATGTTCCAGATTGGCACATAAACGGCTGAACAGATTAGGCTGCTATTTGGCGCATAGTTTATAACCTGGATTAACACGTAGTGTACGTTTAATCTCGGTAGTACGTTCCCGAGGGATGTTTTCCGACATCAGCTCAGGCGAAGCCACGGGCACAAGCTAGTTCATATATATTAAACATACATAATAGGGATGATGCCTGGGTAAATAAAAAAATATTATATACGTATTTTTACTTTATCATATTAATAAAAAATGACTTAGATAACTCGCATTAAAGTTCGGGAGTGGGGGCTTGCTACGTCACTTCTACGTATAAAATCTACGAAGACGTGACGTCATGCCACATTTTAACTCAATGTATCGCCGTAATTTTTTGATTACGTAGAAAAAGAAAAAATACGTGTCCAATATATTCTAATAATCTACATGACGGACAAAAAAACATTTTTTAGTCATCATCCCTATTATAATAAAGAAATCTCAATGTTTTGTCAAGTCGTTAAAACCATGCGAAGCAGTGGCGGGTCGCTAGTGAACTATAAGCCTTAACGCATTAAAAACCATTCACATAAGCCTTCCAATTTGGATAAAGCCATCAAATTAATGCGAGTAAACATAAAATGAATCATTCAATATTGGCCATACTTTTTATTTTTGCCACTTTCAATCAATGTTGATACAAACAATACGATTCAACCGAAATAATTTTTCGGTTGGACCGTAATAATGTCATCGAACAAAGTAGATGTTTCCATTGCTCTGGAATAGTTTTATTTTATTTTTGCAGATCTTGATATAATCTTTTGCGTTTGTGTAGAAGTCGCAAGCGCTACTGCTGAGCTTGAGGTTCTGGGTTTGGTTCCCAGGTAGGGCAAAGTGTTATTGGATTTTCTTACTTTCTTAGTAACAGCCCGTAGCCTGAATTTGTGCCCGGTTGATGGCAATAGGCTCGCTCTCCCCTATTACACGGGACTTAAACATAACTGGTGAATAAACATAACTGGCACTATAGGTACACCTCTGCCTAACCCTTATCGGATTACAGGCGTGATGCAGACTCTGTTAGTATCAGACAGTCAGTCAGATCAATGAAAATTTTCTTTCGAAGATGTAGGAAGATCTGTATACAGTGTGCTCGGCGCATGGACCGAGACATTTTTTTCATTTGCTAGGTTTCACCCAAAGACCCCATGTCTTATGTGTGACGGTAATATGAGAATGTTCTTTTTTTTTGCTTTTACTTTGAATTACCCGAAATTGTTTTTTTTTTTTGTTTTTGGTTATTTATAATAGAACACAGTAACTTTTATTATAGTCTGATATATATTTTTATTTTAAATACATTATTATTTGTTTATGTGTATTTCCAAAGGCTTAAAAAGTTTTTTTTTTAGTTTATACCCGTTCCAACAGAAAACACATAGAAAACAATTCATTATGTAGTCAAAATAATAGTTAAAAGAGTCAGTTGTTCTTTACTTAAAACGTGTTTTAAGAAAAGACTTATTACAGTAATTATGTTTTAATTTAATTTTTAATTTATTTAGAATACGAATAAATTGCAGATAAAAGTTATTTTAAAAGAACTTTGAACTTTTTAGAGCTTTTGGGTTTTTTTTTTTTTGTAGAGGTTTTTGATTTTTAATACTGTAATACTTCTAGTATTACAACCATAAACAAAAAAAAAACATATAACAACTCAAAGGCGAGATTTTGGGTAATCAAAGAAAAATCTAAAAACCATATCTCAATTACCGGACATTATTACTTAGGACATGGGGGCCTTTGAGTGAAACCTAACAAATAACCCTCCAATCCCCAAAAACTTGTGTCGGCCCACGCACCAAACACCCTGTATGTGCAGATCTGCCTACATCTTCTGAAAATACAGTCGTGATGTTACATCAATACTTGACTGTAACCTATCGTTGACACTGAACTTGGTACCTTTTCATTGAACTCTTTACCATTCAGATGTCACCAATAGACTGGAAAAATGTCAAGACAAAGACAAAGGAAACTGAAAGTCACTACAAGCCGTAACGTTTAGACTCTTTCGTCGACTCATGACATCAAAGGGGCGATTCGGTAAAGGTACCTACACCTACCGCGACCAATCTACGTTGGGATACTGAGAGTAAGTTATGCTCGTAATTTTATATGCTCCTCTTTTTCATTACTTTTATCTTATCCTGAAGTTAATTAATCAAGGTTGTTTGTGTAGGTTTGATTTTCCTTGGTAAACAATGTTTGTTTCCGGGTTTGTTTTACGACATAGACGTACCATGTATGAGAAGCAATTCCCGAAAGTAGCTTGTTTAACTACTGGTTTAATTTCTTGCACTGCAGCTTCTCTCGCAGCGAGATTATTAAACAATTTACTTATTGATGAAAAACAGAGGCCTAAAACTAAGCAACAAGATTTTATTAAAAGCAGTCCTTAATATGCAGTATGATGCGTGAGATTCTTAAATAATTTGGTTTTACATTAATTGTAGGTAAACATCGTATGTTCTTCTTGGAAATCTTGCCTTTTGTAACACGCGTTGTAGGTAAACCTAAATGTATGTGTTTCCATGTATATTAGAATTGCGAAGAGAATTTCTCCGAAGCCGAACAATTGTAAAGCCACAACAATCCTGGTGAACGCGAAAACAATCGACTTGTGAACCAAACCTCACAAGAACTTGCTCGAGGTTTAATATAACTGCAAATCTCTCTGTTGTGGGGCAAATTAAATAGCTTTCGAGTATGTAATTGCCGTAAGGAAGGGTTGGTAACGGATTGAGACTAGAAGATAGGCAGCGTCCATTGGTCTAGTAACAACCATGTCCTGCAATAACCAAAATCTGGCAGAATCTGGTAGTACCTAATGGCGATGCTTTATTTCTTTCGTGATCTGATGGTTTAACACGTTAACTGTCAACCTACGAGTATACTCGTAGTACAAGATCTGGGCTCCACTGCCAACTACGAGTATCCTTGTAGTTGATTTATTTGTAACGAATTCTAAAAGAGTGGCAGTGGAAGGAGGGCGGGGTTAAATACTTTGGCATTTGAAGTAAAACATTATTAAATCAGAAAAAGAAGTTTAATAGAATTTTTTTTGAGTACTTGTATACTCGTACCTACAATTTTGTATGGTGGCAATGTGCATATAAAAAAGTTACTACGAGTATACACGTATGACAGCCAACGTGTTAATTTTTTGTTTTCGTTTTATATAATTAAGAATTCAATTTACGTCACAAGACATCCGTATGAGGCATTTTAGTGCAGATATGGGATTAGCTTTCTTTCTACGTTTAACAAAGAAAATCGAGTTTGCTTTTATACTTTCTGTCTAGCATACTTCACTCTGATAGCAAAAAATCATAAAGATTAGTTTAGAAAAGGTCAAACCCCAGTTGTTTTTTTTTTATGAATTCGTAGACTACTTTGTATTCGTAGACCTATCAACTTAGAGACAGTGTTTTTTACGTAGTTATCTTCACAAAAACTCTTGGATTTTCTTTTTCTAATTTCACAAAAAAAAAAAACATCTTGAAATTCTAGCACAGTGTTGATAAAAGCGTCTAACAAAGAAACAAAACAAAAGCAAAGGGATTCTAAACAATTTAATTGAATATTATCGCCAAACTTCAATCCTTACTCTTAATTTTCCCAAATCAGGGCTTACCCTGATTGACCCTACTGATTTGGGAAAATTGTTTGCCTCAACCACGACGTTGCGATGAATAAAATAATTACTTTATTGTTAATTCTGTAAATATTTAAGTTGGAGCTTATTTCTTGTTACCAACTTATCACTCGGTTTGAAAATATTTACAACCCGCTAAGATCTGAAATAATGAAAACCTAGAGAATTTAGAGCTACGAACAACTAATGGCATTTGAATGTTAGGTTTTGTAAAATGAGTAACTTTCTGATTTTTTGTAGGTACCAATTATCATACTATTAAATAGGTTTTAAGCCAATTACATCAGAAATTAACGAGTCATATTTTTCAAACCAGTTAGAATTCATCATGGCATCTAAAACTGAAATGAGCAAATGAAAAAATAGCAATCGACCTCAAACATTTCATTTCTGGGAATTATCGTGAATTACCAACATAGCTGCAACATTTCACTCATGAGATATTTTAGTAAATAACCCACGAAAAATGTTTTGATTTCAAATCTGTATTAATTTGGGTTAATTGGTCTTAATGCAGTGTAACCAAAATATTAACGTATGATCATTGTTTTAGCTTTTCGGATTTTGGTATAAATCGCTGCAGTTAGAGTTTACGTTGAAAGCCAACTTTTTACAGAATAAAGTGGGACTTTTTGACAAAAACATGTTTCAGCCAGTGGTGTTTCAGAATTCGGGGAATTTTGTCATGTGTAGGCGAAATATTAGCTCCGGTGAGGCTTAACGGAGACTTATCCTCGTGTTGAATGAGATCGTTGCCTACATAAAAAAGGAGCGGCGAAAACAGGTTGCATTATTAAAAACATTACGTAAAGTGTGCTGAGAATTTCGCCTCAATGAAATCCTCTTTATAAAGGAAAGAATAAAAAGAACATAAACGTGGACGTTTTTTCCTCTAAAATGTTGTAATATGGACAATGAGTATCTTTTCCACATGCAATTTATGATTTAAAAAACTAACAACTTCTAATCTCTCCTATGATGCGAGTAAAACCGGACAGCAGCCAGTCGATAATGAAATTAACTAGTTTTCAAAATCACTCTAAGCACGTTTTGAATTAGATACCTACTCTGTGACCCTTGAGAAATTTATAATATTTCGGTGTCGAATTAGCCAATTATAATTCACTGCTTAATTAAGTAGGTAATCAATTATATAAGTATAATGCTTTTCTTTAAAAAATCTAACTTCTTCGTGTAATAACGTTTATTTAATTTCAGTTAAATGTCATAAAATGGAAGCACACATCCAATTGTGGTTGCACGAATGTGGTTCTCTCCGCCGCGCGTCGTATGTATGAAATAAATTAACATAAAGCCAGCAAAGGGATTCGGGCTAGCGAAGAGGGGTTCAAGTATTGAACGGTTTTTAATGTTTTGGTTAATGGCACTTCACGCTGTTACGACATTACCTGTCAGATTGGACTTATTTATTGTTTCATTTGTAGTTTAAAATTCGTCAATTTTTCATTAAAGCAACACTAAGCGTTAGAAATCAGAAATCATTTATTTTGCAATGAATGTGGATACAAAATAAGATGTAAACACTGTAAAATCAGTTCCAACACACTCTACCTTACGACATGCAAAAGTAATAAAATATATATTAATATCTACTCAAAACAATCAAATAAACAAAAAAAGTACATTTATGTGGATCTACAGACTTCCTACATAAACTGAACATCAATAACAACAATCTTATTTCTATATTTTACAAATGGTTGATTAAATAGATTATTTTACTTACAAACAACAAAAAATCTTGTACACAATAAGTTAACCTAAGAGGAGCTCGTTGCTAAGTAATAACAGCTGCACGGGTCGATCCATCAGGTTAAGCTACGCTTGCCGGGGTTGGTCCGTAGATGGGTGACCATCTTTACATACCGAGACTCCTCCGTGCCTCGGAAAGCACGTTAAGCCGTTGGTCCCGGCTGTCATTCGTGGATCTTTGGCAGTTGTTACGGGTCGTCAGAAGCCCGAAAGTCTGACAACCAGTCTTACCAAGGGGTATCGTATTATCCAATAACTGGGTTGTGGAGGTCAGATAGGCAGTAGCTCTATGTAAAATATTGGTATTCAGCTGCATCCGGTTAGACTGGAAACCGACCCCAAAATAGTTGGGAAAAGGCTAGGCAGGCAGATTGATGTAGTTTAAAATTCAGCAATTTTTTTATTAAATTAACACTAAGCGTTAGCCTAAGCTAGCAATTTAATTGTAAAAAATGACTACAACGCTTTTAATAAGTACCTCGTAAATTGCAATAAAAATAACCGCTGCTTTTAGCTCAGTCTAATAATAATCTCCTTAGGTATGTAATTTGTATTACAATCAAACAGATTCTTCCAATACTACTCGTATGTTGGCGTCGTTCATTGGTTATCGATGCCAAAAAATATTAGGACCAAATAATGTTAATAGCAGTAATCAACATTTTTAACTAAGACGTTTAACTATTCAGATAGATTGGTGTAAATTGCCTGTGCGTGTGCGCATCAATACCGTAACAACTATTTAGTTAAGTTTATTTTCTCATCTAATGAATCGAGTGATTGTAAAAGTTGATAGTGTTGATGTCCTAGTACCTAACTATTGTATTTAGATAGAGATTTGATTTCTTGATACTAGTGTTTCAAGGCACACCCAGCAACACACAAAAAGCAGTTACTGGGTGTGTTTGCTTATATATATTCAACTAAAAGGTGACATACGAGTAGGTCAGCAACATCAACACCTCTCGTCTTCGTTTAAATAAATAGTCTTTTCACCAAAGGCCTGCAAGGCCTAAAAAAATTAAATCGCCACATAGCGCTTTGTTTTCCCATATTTTACCGGAGTGACAGGGTCCATTATGCAAAACGGCCCTGACAATAGATCGGATAACAATATAAATAAAACAAAAAAGCAAATTTAATGCTTAATCTGAATATTTATTAAAAAATACTCTGCGAAAGGATGAATGGCTTAGCCAGAACCACTACTACTACACAGAAATGGAGGCTTTATTATTTTGGATTATGTCTTTCATTATTATCGGCTTTCGGTCAATGTAGAGATGTTTTTTTTTGGATGTAGGTACCTAAACTATTTCATTACAACTGCGGATATCCGAAAGCATTGGTGCACTTATATTAAAAGTGGATTTATTTTATTCGTTTTTATTGATTTTGTTTGGGAGTTCGTAATCTTCACTAGAAACCACATTTCATTATTATGATGTATTATATCATTATATAATACCCACGCTACCCGCACTACCGATCAAAACATCGTGCACAATGACGTGTTGAACTGTTTCAATGAAATTACAATCACGCTAGTTATGAAGTGACTCAATTCGCTTGAACTCTGTACCACACGGGCCGCGTCTGAATAGTTAGTCACAAATAATCCAAACCTTATCATTAATATTCAAATTTTGGTATGTTAATATTTAACTGATTTCCGGGGATTATTTCTGAATAAATTAAAGACTAGGTATCATCGACATCGATGTGAGAAACCAACCCACCACAAACGATACCGTCCCAATATAAACAAATATCTGTATTAACCCATCTCTATGTACTTATGTAAGCGGATTACCGCCCCAGTCAGCCGATGGATAAATTGCAATATCCGTATCCGTATTATTCCGTATCCATATCCGCATATCAGATACATATCCGAGGATTTACGGATGCGCCGCTCTCAACGGCTTGACGCATTCAGTAAGTAATTGTTTCATATTATCTCATAATAATGGAATACGAGATAAGTATAGAACCGGAGCTAAATTCCTTTATTGACTGTGAATTTCCAGATAAGTGTATTTATACATCTATGCTATATACCTAAATGCGAAAACTCATCAAGTATTATTGTATATATACAACTAAAATTCTAAAACCCAAACTCTAACCAATTTTACTGGTATTAAGGTTGATCGGCAACCACAGTTTCTAACTATTATGCTATATTGCGATCCTTAAGTTTTACTCTAGACGCTAATAAATCGAAAACACTTTATTGAAGTAATATTAAAAGACTATACAAACACAAGAGCCTTCCATTCCTCTAGAGAGAATGTAAGTTCAAGTGGCCTCACGCGATCTTCGTCACGCGACCACCATGCCCTTAAATGAAATGATCCTTTGTTCTAGTAGGTACTAAATAATCAACTGAAGTGGATCATACGAAAATTGATAACAATTAGTAGCTCACTTTGTTTTCATACGGTTTAAATGTCTGGACGATAGGTATAATTTTTATAGGTCGACAAATTATGTTGTTTTGTTACTATTACGTCTTAATTTAAAAATGATTCATTTGATTTAAAATAAAACAGGGGTCATAGCTTACATCTTTCGGGACCCAAGCCAACCTCACCTGCACGCGATGCACCCTGCCGACAAACAAACGAGGCTATGGCGACTCGCCAACACGCACTGGACCAGCGTAGCAGGTTATGGTCCAAACTCCCCATGGATAGCAAAAAAAAAAGAGACAGGCCTCTTAGTTTCTAAATTTGATAAATACTTATCGTAGATGAGTATACCTATATATCTATTTACTTTAACACAGTTAGTAAATTCTCTGTATCTTCGTAAGACATACCTTGGAGAACCTGCTTGACAATTCTTTTACAATTTGTGTAGTTCAGGGAGTAAATGTTTGCTTTCAAGTTTAGTCTATTATAGAAGAGAGGACCGAGGTACAGGTAAAATTTGGATGTAAAAGCATGTTTTGTTAAGAAATAAATATTTTGTTGTTTTTGCTCTGTCAGACTTTTATTGACTAAAACCCAACCGTGTTCCTTCTGTTGCCTGTGCCACGGTAACTCTTTCAAACAACCCGCAACCCTGGCAGGCATCGGCCCTAGCGGTCCTCTTCAGCTAGTGCTGACATCTCTTTGAGGCGCGCGTGGAACACAATGCGCCGTCGACCCGGGCCTGGTCCTTACCGGACGGCGAGCTACCCATTGCTCGCCATCCGCAAGCCCGCGCCTATGGTGGCCGGAAATCGGCCAATATAAATAATATCAATTCTCGACGCCCAGGGCGTCTCCTACTAGGGGGACCGACTAGGGGCGTGAGAGCGCAAAGATTGCCTCTTCTGTCCGTCCGAACCGTTCCGTCCGAAACGTGACGGCTTCCCATACACTCTCGCTCCATACCATGGCCTGGACCAGGGCTGGACGCGAGAGATCGCCACCACCGATCGCCTCCGCGAGGACGCGGTGGTGCTCCGCCCAAGCCGGGCAAACCTCCACCATATAGTCTACCGTGTCCTCCGGGCGATCCACACAATGGTAACACCGGGGCGTTTCCTCCCGCCTTATCCGAAACAGGAACCTCCCGAAGAAACCGTGTCCGGTGAGGACCTGCGTCAGGCGGAAGGTGAGGACGCCGTGGTGCCTCTCCAACCACTGCTCAAAGAGGGGACTTATCGCCGCAATTGTGGCGTGCTGGCACTGGGTTGAGACATTCGCACTCTCCATGTCGACATGAGATCCCGCCGGAGCGCTGTCCGCTGTGCCGTGATTTCTCGCGGCAGCGGAGTTACGCTCCGGCGTTTTGTCTCCTCGCGACACTACCATGTGTAAGTGAGAACTTTTGCTTCCAGATCCCACAGTGGCACTCCGGCAAGGAGGCTCGCTGCCTCACCGTAGACCTTGCGGTATCCTCGAACTAGCCATGGTCCGCACGACCCCCGCGTCGAGCCTCCGGCAGGACGCTCTAGATTGGGCAGGAGCCGCTTCAAGGTAGCCCCCGCCCGCTCCAGCCTGCCAGCCAAACGTCGGAAATACTCCACGAAGTTCCACCGGCTGTCGAGGACGAGTCCCAGGTACTTCATCGTCGGCTCGACGCCGATGTGAACCCCTCCTACCGTTATTTGAGAACCCGACGGTGGCGCGTTCCGAGGACCATGAAAACACATGACCGCAGACTTGTGCAGGGCCACCTCGAGTCCCAATCAACGACGAAAATCACTTTGACTACCTACATACTTTTCTTTTCATTTTTCTTTTCACAGAAAATATCTATCTTATGAAATAAGCTTACATATATTTTTTGTAGTTTGTTTATTTACGTGTATATTACACACTTTACAGGACTAAATATTACCATTATTCCCTAGTTTAACCGAATAATTGGTTGAGCTATTCATAAATGATTCCAACATATACATACTTGGTGCACCTAGTTCTCCGTATCTCCTTGTGTTCTCAACATAACTTCGACTGATACCGGACACCGTCCATGCATCAACAGATTATGGCGGATCGCTACAGTCACAGATCAAAGATGTCTCGATTTGTTCAAGGCAATAGATAACCTAGATAAAGGCCTAGGACCTAGAAACTGTTTGATCAACCGCAAAGGCTCACAACGTGTGTATGTAATTTGAAGTTCAGAGCTAATAAATTAATATTCTCTATTGATTAAACTTACTACAGGGTAGATCATAAAATATCGCCATTTTGAAATATTCAGACACATTGGTCTTGGACACATTGGTATGCGCTTTAGTTAAATTACCTTCGTGAAATGCTCTTAACTTTGCAACGAAACCAAAAAATACTGGAGCATTGAACTTTTACCAAAAGTTACACAAACATTTATCCTATACAAGCTAAAGAAGAAACAACAAATTATTGAAATAAGTATGAGTATATTGTGAAAATAAATGTGTCATCTCATTTCTTTGAGCTTCCTTATCATAGAAAGCAGTAAGTCAACCCTATTTAAAAGAAATAACCAGTTTTATGTTCACAAGAATTCCCCAATTTCCGTCGTCGCTGCAAAGTACTTAATAGAAATATTATAAAGATTATAAAAGCAACTTGGGGAAGTCCCGGGGGCATCGCAGCGGGATGCACAGATTTAATGCCGCCGAGAGGGTTCTTTGTTCCTACTAATATAAGTTAGTGTTCCGTAGAAATCTAAATGTGAACTATTCTAAAGGTATTGTGCGCGTCAAATAACTTCAACCGGCACAGTGACGTTTTACGTTTTTTTTACAGCGACTGTATATGCGCAGTCAACGCCATCATCGCCATATTTGACGCGCACTGTACCTATAGTGATCGATAAATGATAATATAGACCTACTTTAATCAAGTAGATTGGCAAAACAATCAAGTATGAACCGGCAATTTTTCTCAACCCTACTACTCTCTACTGGAAACGTCTACTACTAAACAATGTAGGGTCGCAAAATATAGTCCTGAACCTAGTCCTGATGAAAAACGGATATTCAACCCAGAGCGTTTACTTATGCAAGAGCGGATCCTGCATCCTTCTTTATAACTTGTGAATGTAAATTATTAGGGCTGTATTATTCCATTCCTAAAACTAGCCAGTCAACATAGCAATACGTACATAGATACGTAGGCATGTATTAAAGCAAAAATATAAAATAAGCCTACCTCTAAGCGAAGGCTCTGGGATGTAATTTAATAATATCGCACAACATTCCAAATAAAAAATACGACCCTTACAGAAGCTTTTTAAATTAACAAAACATACTTTCGCCAACTTTTCACTTAGTAGAATACCTAAGTAAAAAGTTAAGAGAAAAATGTTTTGTTAGATACCTTATAAAACCCCATTTGAAAAAACTCCATTAAATATACTCACTTGGCCCTGTGTTGTTGTAGGTACCGTCAATAAGGTTATTTTAATGGCAGGACTTTAAACAAAGTACTTGGGTATATATAATATATTATATAATGTTGCAAGAACTGTTTGAATAGATAAATCACACTGAATGTGAAAAGTTTCGTTATTGTAATTGTAATATTAGTTTGGTTTCACAGAAGCTTTTAGTTTTCACAAAGGGTTGTTGCGTAGTACGGGTATTTCGTATACAAAATGAAAGTGTCAGACAAGCCTAAACCTACTGAATATTGGTTGAAATAAGCCCTTTTTAGCAAACCTTTGTCATGTACAGCAACTTTAATTTAGTTTCATTTGCGTTTTAGCAGTAAAAAAGTTGGGTCCCCGGATATTTGTGTTTATTTTATTGTTTTATTTAAATAAATGAATCGTGCATTATGCTGTATTACTAACAAAGAGATATGGAACAAGTGTCCGAAATAAAAGTTTTATTATTATATTATTATTATTACGCAGTCATAAATGTCAGCAAAACATATGTTTTACTGTTCTAAGTTATTCCCTTAATTATTCTTTTAGCGTATTTTATCTCGCCACAAACCCGGCTAGCAGAGTAGCATACTGAAATATATTCGCAATAAAACAGAAGTATTTCAACATTACTGCACGAAATTGCAAGCCCAGCTTTTAAGGGGAATTTCACATTTCATCACAGCGATCGTGGAAATTACATTCCAAAGAAAATAAATGATAAATGATAAATGATTTTTATTTCTGTAAGTAGGTTTGTACAAACACTTTTACAAGTCAATATTTTTTTTAAACTAGATGAGGTCGGCGTTTCCTATCTGACTACTCTGAGAAGAAAGGCCGAAACAAACTCAGAGGTCACAGTCTCTTATAAAGTCCAGACATAATCTTGGTCACTTCATGTGAAGACCATGTAGATTGGTGTCTGAAATGGTCTTTTGAGGAAAGAACCACACAGATTGAGAGGACCTGTCCAGTCAGTGCACGCATTTGTCAGTAATCGCGCAGCTCAACTCAGAACTTAAGGAGCTCAACGATTCGACGAACAATACCAAAGAAAGGACATTGGGGTAGGCCGCATAGATTACTCAAACTGCCAGACCATGATTAAAAATAACTGAGAGAAAAAATAAAACAAACAAAAAAAAAAGCAATGACCTACATAGTCTTCACATTCACAATAAAGTAAAATAATATAATACTTACAAAGTAAATATTAATGTCAACATTCAGTATGCAAAAATAAAAATAATATAAAATAAAATTGGAGCAGTTCAATCCCAAGCCTTTTTGTCCTCAATATAATCTTTAACGGTATAAAAAGCTTTCTGACACAACTTGCGTTTAATGAATGATTTGAATTTATTAAGGCTCAGATCTTGAACGTGGCTTGGAAGTTTATTATAAAAGCGTATACATTGACACCTGAATGACCCACCTATTTTCTTGAGCCTTGTTGGAGGTACAACAAATTTGTGTTTGTTCCTAGTATTGTGGATATCACTGTATTTTTTAAACAATTTAATGTTTTTATGGGCATATAAAAGATTTTCAAAAATGTACTGAGAAGGCAAAGTCAGTATATTAATCTCCTTAAATTTCTCTCTGAGAGATTGTCTCGGACTTAATTTATAAATGCATCGAACAGCTCTTTTCTGCAAAACAAAGATAGTCTGAATGTCGGCTGCATTTCCCCACAACAGAATACCGTACGACATTATACTATGAAAATAGCTAAAGTACACTAAACGGGCTGTCTCTATGTTGGTTAAATTACGAATTTAACTTTTCAATATTTATAGCCGCATAACTTTTCAATATTTAGTTCATAGTTTCGAGACTGTTAAACAAATAGTTTCACGAAATTTGCCTTACCTATCTGCGCTGCAGCTTTATCAAATAGGTGTTCTTGCTGTTTGCCAGAGTGTGCTTTGAATTTTCCCCCAACTTCTGTGCTCTTTGATCGGTCCATCTACCTACTGCTACATAAGCATTTCGAATAATTGAATAATACCACATTATTTTAGCAAAACTGCAAGTTTATAAAGTAAATTGAGGAAGTACGGAAAATAAACAAGCTTAGCAAGCAAATATGTACGTCAGGACAGTCACACATGTGTAAAAAAAAAGTCAGAATAAACTCCGCGAAATGTAACATTGTCAAAAGTCACGAACTCCTGTTTCGTTGTTCAAACACTACAAGCAAGTTCGAGCAGCGAACTGAATACTAAAATCATACCGAGGACAACTACTGTAACAATGGTTACAAACGTCGTAAACGACAACTTCCAGCATTTGCCTTTATTTGTATAATGACACTTGTATACAACGAACCCTGTACCTGACTTTCCTTATGCGCTATTACACCCTTTATTACTATATGCGGCTATAAAGTCACGACAAATCGGTTCTTGTTTGTGCCATTTGAAGTTAAGGGGCCTATAAGAAAATGAATAATGAGCTAAGTTCCATTCGTGCACTTTGTCTTTGCCAAAAGAGATAAATGAGTCTGAAAAAACCGGCTAGTGCGTGTCGGATCACGCACAATGAAGAGTTCCGTATTTGGGATGAATTTATCCCAGGAACAAACTTAACATTGTAGTTGAAAAACATGTTCTCCCACATATTCAAATGTAAGTTGGTACGCACAATATTGAGAGATTTGCCATGTTATTTTAAGACTTCTTATAAGTGTTCCTGTAATCTATAGATATAAAATTATTTTCTGTATTTTTTTCAAAATTTTTGGCTCAGCAGTTTCGGAAATAAGGGGGGAATGGTCAACATTCGTCTATTTTCTTAAATAACTTTAAAACAGTTTATTTGAAAATAATAAATATATATATATATATATATATAGGTATTTGAGACCCTTTCATAAGCCCATTCATTTGATATATCACACGGTACAGTTTGAAACCTATTTTTGTTTTACTTTTCTTATTTGCCCCGTAAATTGACCCCCATATTCAAATTTAATTTATTTACGTGACAAATTCAAATTTATTTATTTGTGACACATAGGTATAATGTTGTGGTGCATGATGTTATAAAAATAAAAATAAAATATTGTATCAGTATGCGCTGCCTTGCAAGGCGTACAAATTTGTTTACACAGTAACAGACTATAAAATTATAAAAGATACTGCTAAGTAGTTGTGTTAAATATTTAGCAATAAAATAAACATAAACAGAACCATACAAATTAAGGTAACAATTAATAGCTAGCTAAACTTATTAAATTAACTAAAGTATATTAAACATGGCTACCAAATGTTCACAACTTAATTATGGGGATCAAATGTAATCCGAGATACAGGTTTACCACCTAGTTCGGATGCAGATAGTGCCATGTGTATATTGTCATTATTCAATTTTGTAATGTGTTCTTATTTTGGTGAATAAAATTATTATGTCCTTTATTCATTTTAAAAACTTATTAAATACATTTTTAAATATTTTTTATAAAAAACATAAAAAAAAACATTTAAAAATATAAAAAATAGTGATCCGCCAGTAGCGGGAGCAAAGTCCAAGCTACCGGTGGTTAGGGCTGCAGAGACAGGAACCTCCTCACAATGCGAGCCGTATCAAGAAGTACTGCCTTCTGAATCTGGCCCTTGATCCAACCGCCTAACGAGAGCCTCGAAAGATGTTGATCGAGACTTTCGGCCATCAGGCCATTGGCCGTTACTACAATCGGCACAATGACAGCCGAGCTCACATTCCACATGTCAACAACCCCGTGTGATAAGTCGAGATACTTCATTTGCTTCTCTTTCTCAGCTTTCACGAGGTTCTCGTCATGTGGAATGGTAACATCGACAATCATTGCGCGGCGCACTAATCGATCTATCACCACTATATCAGGCTTATTGGCGACAATAGTCCTGTCAGTAATGATAGACCGATCCCAGTACAACGTGACATGGTCATTTTCGAGAACTGGGTCGGGCACATACTTGTAATACGGTACCTCAGAATCCACAAGTTTATATTTCAAAGCAAGTTGCTGGTGAATAATCCTGGCCACTTGATTATGCCTGTGCAAGTACTCGCCGTTAGCCAGACGAGAACAACCAGAGATAATATGTCTGATGGACTCACCCGGACGGTGGCATGCCCGACACACATCAACCGTCCCGTCCTTCATAATATGTCTCCGGTAGTTATTCGTCAGAATAACTTCTTCCATAATTGCACAAACAAAACCTCCAGTTTCCCCGAATAGGTCACCGAAACGTAGCCAGGATACGGACGCTAAGAAATCTACACCGGGCTCATGAAGGGCCCGATAGAAGCGCCCGTGAAGCTCCTTGTTTTGCCATACCTTCCTGCGGTCATCGGTAGTAAGTACTACAGGTTTGCGTCAGTTCTTTTTAGCCATGGAGAGCGGGGTGAGCCCCTTATCCACTATGACCACATCACGGTGCATACCCAATTCGGCTTTTAAAAAATATTCCCTGAGGCTGATGCACACCTCGCGGTTGTGGAGGGTTTTAGCATTTAAAAAGCCACGGCCCCCGCACTTCCGCGAGATGTACAGTCTCATCACCGATGAACGTGGGTGATGCATCCGGTTTGCGGTCAACAGTGTACGGACCCTCCTATCCAGGGCGTCAAGTTCGGTCTGAGTCCATTTGAGTATGCCGAAAGAGTACATCAAGATCGGCATGACCCAACCGTTGAAGGCGCGCACCTTATTTCCACCTGAAAGAAGACTAATTAATACCTTCTTCAAGCGACCAAAGAATCGCTCCTTCAACGATTGCTTCATGTCAGCATCGTTGATGCCTAAGGCTTCCGATATACCCAAATATTTATAGCTTTCGGATGAGGAGAGGGATCTAAGGTGTATGGAATCCGACAGTTGGATTCTCTCGGATTCCATGATTTCACCTCGCTTTACATGCATGACTGCACATTTGTCCACACCAAATTCCATCCTGATGGCGCTACTGAAAGTTTCAGTTGTTTTCAGTAGCTCCATCAGTCGCAATTTGTTGGGAGCAAAGAGTTTTAAGTCATCCATGTAGAGGAGGTGAGATATGACCTGACCGCCTCTCCACAACCGATAGCCTAGACCTGAATCCTCTAGCAGTGTACTTAGAGGATTCAGGGCTAAGCAGAACCAAAGTGGACTCAAACTGTCGCCCTGAAATATTCCCCGTTTAATCCATACATGCTCATCATTCCCCTGGATCTGTCGACACCCAGGATAGCGAAGGACCGTCCTCCATTGACCCATACACGACTCAAGGAAGGTGCGTAGAGTTGCATCTATCTTGTACAACTCCAGCACCCTCATGAGCCATGTATGTGGCACCGAGTCGTAGGCCTTCTTGTAATCTATCCAGCATGTCGACAGATCCTTGCGGGATCGACGAACCTGTTAGCTTATGGCCATGTCGATGAGGAGTAGCTCCTTAGTACCACGGGACCCTTTCCGACATCCATTCTGAGAGGCAGACATAATCGAGTTATTCTCAATATGCGTATTAATTTTCGCTCTCAAAATGGATGTAAGAAGTTTATAGATCGTCGACAAACATGTGATCGGTCTATAATTCTTGGGTTCCGCGGGACTACCTGACTTATGGAGCAGGTGGGTAACACCTGTTGTTAGAAACTGCGGTAGCGACCCAGACTCTAAGGATGACTGAAATTGAGATGCCAAGCGAGTGTGTGAACTAGTTATCCATTTCAACCAAAAGTTGTGCAGTCCGTCCGGTCCCGGTGATTTCCAATTCGGTAACGGACGGACTGCTCTGGCTACGTCTAATGGCGTAATTAGAACTGCTTCCATTTCTGGTATTGTTCCACACATTCGCTCAACAGTCTGCATCCAGTCAGCCTCAGAGTGACAGACGGGCACCGACCAGATGCTGCGCCAGAATGCGCTCGTGGCGGCATCATTCGGGCGGCACACGTCTGTCACATTTTGTTCAGGTCGCTCCCAAGCTCTATATACCCACCTCTCATCGCTCTGGAACATGCGATTCTGTGTGTATCGATCAACCCGCCGCTTATACCGCCGAATACGGCTCGCCCATGCATAAACTTTCTGCTTCAGGAAGTCGATGCGCTCTATGACACTGGACATGTATTCTCGAGGGCTGATTCCAGTCCCCGAGAATGCCCGCCTTACAAAGCGCATCACTCGTGGTCGTGTATTACCCTCCCTGAAGCAGTATAGTTTGCCGATGAGTACCCTGGCCCCATCGATACGACGCTCGATCCTGCGTTGCCAGGCTGGTACGGCTGGTTTTGGTCGAGTAGCTCCGTCACAGCTAGGAAACTTGACGTTAGCTAAACGACATGCCGCAACAGCCGCGCATTATAGAATCGTGTGTGTATCAACGAGATCCTCGCTGCTTTCGAAAAAATTCTTAAGCTGCGAGTCCAAGGCACACACCAGCGCCCTATTTTTCTTATGCATGGGTAAGCGTGGTAATCGGGGTCTAAGTTCGGTCGGAGTGGACCTAACTATACTCTCGAATCGCATCATTCAGTGCGCTCCTCAACCGGGTGTTGTATTGGCTACTTACTGTGGCAACCCTATCCTCCTCTTCTTCAACATGATTGAACCGCGGCGGGATTGCATCTATAGTCGACGCTTGTACCGCGGTTTGTGCTGGAGTCGAGACGATATGTTGGCTCAGTACCTCTGAGCGCAGCCTACCAAGTGCGGCATCGTCTAACCTGTGATTGCGTTGGATGACCCGCACCTGATCCGACAGTCGTTGGGCCGAGGTGTTGACGGTTGGTTCTAGTTCCTGGAACAGAGACAGCATCCTATCGCGGTACGCAGTGAGGTTAGTTCCCCCCTCTGTAGACCCGTAATATGCGCGCATGACGTTCTCGTTCATGGACTGAGTCCATCTCATGCGCTGCACACAACCACCGGCAGCGGGGACCCGACTCGGGGCTGGATGGCCCCTAAGTCCCAAGCTTCTCGGTGGCCGGCCTCTCCCCTGCCGACGTACAGGTGTTGGCGACGTCGGCGGGGAAAAATACTCGTCGCTCGAGCTCGACGCAATTACCACGGCCGGTGTCGTCACAGCGCTCACGGTGGGGCTGGGTACCGGCGGCAGCGAGGCGGAGCCGAGCGAGAGTCCGGAGGTGGTAGGCGTGCTCGTCTTGCAGCTGCTCTCGTCAACATTTTTTTATTTTCATTTGGGTTTGTATTGTTTTATCCGATTTGGCAGTTTTTTATGTATTTTGTACATTTTGGTAATTGCTGTATTTAAATTATCTTGATTATTTTTTCTTTCAGTGGCGTGTGGGTTTTTCTCAGGAAATAAAATAAAAAACTGCGACTAATATTAAACTGAAAATAATATAAAACTGAAAATATATGAAAATAAATTTTGACGTGTTGACGTTGGTGTTGCCAGCTTAAATTATTATTATTATTATATAGGTAACAAATACATCTGAGAATGAGACAACGGTTTTTATTTTTCTTCTAAATATTCATTTATGTTGTAGTATGCTTTATGTATTAGGAACTTATGGAGTGATTTTTGAAGGTATTTAAATCTTTCGAGGATTTTATAGCTTTAGGTAGTTTGTTGAATATTTTTGGAGCCATTCCTAGAAAACTTTTTGAGAACAGGGCGGTTTGGTGGGTTTTTGACTTAATTGCACCTTGATGACGTTTTGTGGATAGGGTTTCAAATTGGTTCAGGTTATTTTTAATAAACATGACAACTTCATAAATATGTACGGGATATGGACGGGAGTGTTAATAATTTTAAATTAATAAAAAATGGTTTGCAACTATCTGTGTTTTTGATCATGCATACTGCACGAAGACACTTTTTTTGGGCTTTAAAGGCCAATTCTCTATCCGTAGAATTACCCCAGAATATTACACCGTATCGCAGTGTGGAGGAGACATATATGCATGGTATGCGGTAAGAACGGTGCTTCGATTGGCGACCTTGCTTAAATTGTGTAAAGCATAGCAATATTGGTTTAGTTTTTTATTATGTGATCAATGTGTGTTTTCAATGACATTTGTTGAAGCCCAAGAAATTTTGTGTGGTCAGTTTTAGCAATCGTATTATCTTCATATTTAATGTTTGTATTAATAGAGTTTGTTCGCTGGTTAAAATTCATGATATGGTTTTTTCCTAAATTATTTTTTAAGTTGTTATCTATTAGCCATTGAATAATTAAGCCTAAACTATTGGTTATTTCAATTTCATATCTATCTAAATTTTTTCCTATAAATATTGTAGTACAGTCATCAGCAAATAGAGTCATGGAGTGTTCTATGGTTTTAGGAATATCATTTATATAACATAGGAATAACAACGGTCCAAGTACACTCCCCTGGGGTACGCCGTAATTTATAGATCTTTGTTTTGATAAGTAGGTTTTTTCTGTTTTAGTTCTATGACGTATTTTTACTATTTCAGTGATTTGTTTTCGGTTGACTAGGTACGACTCAATTAGTTCTAGGACATTGCCTCTAATTCCAAATTTACTTAATTTTATGAGAAGGATATTGTGATCTACAAAACCGAACGCCTTCGTCATATCCATGAATAACGCTGTAACTGTCATTTTTTTGTCCATATTTGCAATAATTTTATTTATTAATTCATAGATGGCCATATTAATATTTTTATGTTTTCTAAAACCGTACTGTTCTTTAGTTAAAATATTATTTTTTTCTAAGAATGAATAAAGGCTAATAAATAACTTTTTCGATTATTTTCGAGAACACTGGGACGAGTGCAATAGGCCTATAGTTTTTTCATATTTTGTGGATCAAAACGTGCGTGTTTGGGTCACAGAAATTCATACGTGTACCAAATTTCAACTTAATCGGTCCATTAGATTCAGAGCAAAGTGGCTGTGACAGACGGTCAGACAGACACAGGAGTGATCCTATAAGGGTTCCGATTTCTCCTTTTGAGATACAGAACCCTACAAATACCTGTTTTAAAGTTTACTCAAATTATCCTTTGTGCTAATGATTTAAAATGACCATCATCAAACATAGCCAAGAACCTCCCCGCTTGTGGCTATTTTAAACACCGCAATTAAATCGGAACATTCATTTAAAAGCTAAGATACTACAGACAGACAAAGGTTCGAAACATATTGAATCCTATCTCTGGAGTTAAAAAGCTTTATATGCTATTTAACTTTCAAAAACGGTTATATTAGATTACTTTCTGCCGTCACACGTGCCGTAACCAATTAGGAGATGGTAAAAACGGTTCTGCTGAGAATCATATTCTTTGTGGAAATAGGTATTAACGGTGTACCAATGCAGTGCCAATTTTGAATTACGGTAATGTAATATTCTGACTGATACATGGTTGCTAGGGTTTGGGAAGTCTCGACATTCTCAGTCTCGGGACACGAGACAACCCTCGATCAAAGTCCTGGGACGTCCTGGATAAAATTAAAATCGAGTCAATTTTGGGCCAGATGTATTTATTTACCAAAAAAATAAAAACCGACTTCCAAAAAAACTACAAAGTGAAAAATAACTTTCATTTCGGAAGTCGGTGGCTTTGGATCTTTTTTTTTAGTTTTTTTGCCACCGAATTCCGAATTTTTTCGTAGGTGGATGTTTTTAGGGTTCCGTACCTCAAAAGCAAAAAACGGAACCCTTATGTTAAGTTTACCCAATGTTAAGTTTATTCTTGGGATAAATTCATTCCAACTACGCCCTTCCCCCTTCATTGTGCGTGGTCCGACACGCACTTGGCCGATTTTTTTTTTGCAAATTTATTTAATATTTTTCATTTTGTAGTTATGGTACCTACCCCAAACTAATTTGCATATCACTACTTGCTATGCAAACAACAGTGACAAGAAGCATTATAACATCATCAAGATACATAAAGTGGATTAAATACGTATCTTACTAAGCTAACTCAAAAACTAATCCGAGCAAAGATGGGAAATTTATATGAGACCACCACACTAACTTTCTGTACCAAATGAAAAAGTAATTTTCAAAATTGACGAAAATGTACACCAAAAAAAAATTACATACAGCAATTTGTTTGTGATTTTTGTAATAATGCCACCAGACAAGGAGAACACTCTCGTTTTCAATAGATGTCGGTTTTATTGTGTTTACCTACGAGTAAAGGTTTGTAAAGTAGTTCCATACTTTCAGTACGTTTTTCGGTTGCTTCAAAGAACTAGAACTCCTTTTTAATGTTGCTCTTGAGTTTTTGCAAGAATTTCGGGTATTTTTAATTGTCTGTTCCAGTTGTCTTTGAAACGACTTTGTGTACTGTAGAGCTACTGGTACTAGGTTCAGTGTCCATTATTTCCAAATATGACGCTTGGATACGAGGGACATTTTCAAAAACTCTGCAATAACTCTGCCGCAAAAGTAATAAGTGCTGCGAGCAGTGCTACTTAAATTCGAAGTAAAAGAGAACCATCTCTTGTGACTGTAAGCTACGGTGGCCCAGTGTCTCGGGTCTCGACCCGAAAGTCTCGGGACCGGAGACAAATAAGTTTACAAAAAAGTCCCACGACTCAATTCTCAACCTAGTGGTTGCTGTTGAATAAAAGCTATTTGATCTAAGGTCTAAAAATGAGAGTAAGCCCTCTAAAAAGCTAGTTTAGTTAAATAATATTGTACTTCTTAAAGCATATACGAGGTTAACATATAATAAAGTTGTAGCAAAGTCAAAACTGTACATTTAAAGTTTTTTTTTTCGAACGATTCTAATGCCGAAAATCTAGTTTTTAGAATTTTTGTTTGTTTATCTGTTGTCTGAATTTTTTTCTGTTCACATCACGCTAAAACTACCTGATATATTTTGTTTAAATTTTTCATAAGTATTCCTCATATATTCACCCCAGCTCACCAAACTATCTGCTGCTATCAAGAAAAAATGGCGAAGACGAGTCAATGTAGTATTACTACATGATAACGCTCGACCGCATGTCGCATCTGCCGTTCGCCAACAGTCGGAGAACTTGGGTTGGGAGCAGATACCCCACCCACATTATTCCCCAGACCCCGCCCCATCAGACTATCATTTGTTTAGAGCCCTGAAACAAATTTTGCGGGGTAAACAATTTAATCATTTCTCTGATGTAGAGGCGGAGGTGAACAACTTTTTCGAGGCACAGCCATCCGAGTTCTGGACGAAAGGCATCCAAACTTTGCCGGATAATGATCCGGCAAAGAAGCTTAGACAATGATGTAATCACCATTAGCATCTAAGACTTCTTGCCAATGGGCAAGAAGTCTTAGATGCTAATGGTGATTACATCATTGTCTAAGCTTTTTGTATTGTAATAATAATAAAAAATATAAAAAGTAAACCGTCTCATTCCTTTTGTGCCAACTTGATATTTAATCGACGTCGACGTGGACGAACTGTGGGAGGATTTCCGGAAATCTTTAAGGACACTGCATTGGAAAAATGTTTTTATAAAAGTTGGGGAAGACACTACCAGAGGAGAGCGGCCAGGTGGACCTACCAGAGACTCTTGGTAGAGTAGTTCCCACTTTAGATGATCTGATTCGTCTGGCATACGGGGTCATCAGTCGAATACCGTACCAAGGGAGATCTTGGGTGAACGGGCCATTTTAACGCCCAACAATGATCAAGCTGCAGAGATCAACCACAATATTGCCTCGCAAATTGAAGGGAGTGAAGTAATATACATCTCCTTTAACAGTGTTGTGCAGCAAGATGACGACTTTACCCCGTAGAATTTCTGAGTTCGCTAATGACAAGTGGGCTTCCGGTGCTTATCATCCAGCTTAACGTCGATGTCCTGATTATGCTCCTTCGGAACTTAACTCCGCCGAAGCTGTGTAACGGAACCCGGCTCGAAATCATATCTTTGCAGAAAAACGTCATCGAGGCGGAAATTGTAACAGGTTTTGGCGTTGGCAACACAGTGTTTATACCGCGTATACCAATAATTCACCACAATTACCCCTTCCAGTTTAAGCGCGTGCAGTTCTGTGTGAGCGTATGCTTCGCGGTGACTATTAACATTTCACAGGGGCATACACTGAAGGCTGCGGGTGTCGACCTCAGGACAAGCTGTTTCTCACACGGACAGGTACATCGCTTGCTCCCGTGTCACCAGTTCTGATTCTTTGTAAATTTTGGTTGTTGAAACTAAAACTACAAACGAGTTTTATAAAAATGTAGCTGTTATTGTAGTACCTATATTGTGGTGTCTTACGACTTCCACGCGAACGAAGTCACGGGCAGAAGCAGAAGCTAGTCTTTTATAAAATACTTACTATTAAATGCATTTATTGTATTGTATTCCCCGTCTTGCTGTAGTTACCAGCACAAGTTCTAATATTATCCGCCTGCGGACTACGCCGCGCTCCGCTATTCAATGTCAAGTGCAGTGTGCAAATCTGCATCTCGTTCTAGGATGTTGGTTTTGTACTAATCAAGCTACGTCGCACCGTAATATTAGATTTATTTACATATTATTGTTTGATAATGGAGGTATGGAAGCAACATAACTTTTTGGAAAGCATTAAACAATTGACCATATCGACGCAAAAAAGCAAAAACTGTTTAATACAATTGACCATATCGACGCAAAAAAGCAGAAACGTAGTAGCCAGCACCCATGTCAAATTATTTTTATTCCAGATTCGGAATCAGAAAAAAAAATCTGCGTTGAATGGTCCGACTCCCGTGACTCTACGACCAATAGAATATTTTGTACAGCGTTTAAACTAAACGTATTTTTTGAGGGACCACCTAAACATTTGCTGTAAATACCAAAAAAAAAAATCATTTTGCATTTACACTAATTCAACATTTTGCATTTTTTTTTCTTTTTTGCGTCGATATGAGTATTTTCGCATTAGGTAAGTACACCTATTCACGGTATGTAGGTAAACCTAGAAAACAAGCAACAATGAAAGGAATTGTCACACGCAGAATGTTGTTGATGTTCACAACAAATAATGCATCTCTGCTCCAAACTTTGTAGTTTCAGGTTTAAAAGCATTCTAATTTAACACTTATTTCTGCCAAAATATTATAAACTTGAAACGTAGCGCATTTCGGTCCTAGACTGTATAGTGATTTAATTAATCACAAGATTAGCTATGCGCTCATTAAGCTTCTACAAATTGGGAATATTGGCATAATAGGATTAAGTGGTAAGCAATTGAAGAAGTTAATTAAGGATTGTTGTGAAGTCGACATTTGGAACATTCGGAGAATTAATTAATACAAATTAGGGATTGTTATCCGGCCGATTGACGACTGATCTCTGACCACTAGTCGAATAAGGATTACAAGGGTATGACCTTTTTACAATATTTAGAAACTTACATTATAATACAAGATTAAATCTTTAAAAATAATAAGACGTTGAACATAATCAATAATTTTATTTAGATATCAATATCGTCCTAAACCGTTTAATCTTGAAATTCTGTAAAATGATTGAGCTTTGAAATTGTAGCCGAATCGATAGCCAACTTTACCGTCTGATGTCACCGAAGTTCCTTGAACTGGGATCAAAAGATATTTTGATACTTCAAATTCAAATTGTTAACTACTGTTCCAAGAAGTAGGTAAATTGAGTCTTCAAAATTATAAATATCTAAGAGAACCTATTTTTCTTAGACTATACAGTCCAACAGACATTTAATACCCAATGACGCTTTAATTTTCAATCAAGTACATTTAGCGCGAAAATAATGTGGATCCATTCAATCGTTCCATATTGACATATCAGTATGACACACACGCGAGGAGCTCGTGGCTAAGTAATAAATAACAGCCGCACGGGCCGATCCATCAGGTTAAGCTACGCTTGCTGCGGTTGGTCTATGGATGGGTGACCATCTTTTCATACCGTGACTCCTCCGTGCCTCGGAAAGCACGTTAAGCCGTTGGTCCCGGCTGTCATTCGAGGATCTTTGACAGTCGTTACGGGTCGTCAGAAGCGTGAAAGTCTGACAACCAGTCTTACCAAGGGGTATCGTATTACCCAGTAACTGGGTTGTGGAGGTCAGATATGCAGTCGCTCCATGTAAAATACTGGTACTCAGCTGCATCCGGTTAGACTGGAAGCCGACCCCAACATAGTTGAGAAAAGGCTAGGCAGATTGATTTATGACACACACGCGAGGCCATTTTATTTTGCTCGCCATGATCTGCTTTCTGATTTACGTAGAGATTTGGTTTTGTTTACTTTCACGTTGTTTATCCACATAAAAGAGTAAACAGGAAAATCTAAACCACTATATTTATGTAGGTAGGTACATGTTATAGAGGTTAAAATGTCCGCGTTCAAAAAATAACTTACAGTATTATAGGTAACTATCTGCGCCCTGCGGTTTCACCCGCATACGTCTCGATCCTGTGAGAATATCTGAATAAAAAGTACTCCATGTCCTAACCCAGGTCATGGTCTACTCATTTGCCAAATTTCATCCAAATCCGTTCAGCCATTTTAGCATAACAAACAAACAAACTCACTTTCGCATTTATAATATTCGTTAGGATCTTGTCTCTCGCTTACCGTGCTGGGTAAACAGAGATTAAAGCTGAATTCATCATCATGAAGGGGGTGAGAAGGAAGTGTAGGTAAACATCCAGTAAGGCCAGGGATGAGGCAGATATCACTGGCAATTAGCAGCTAAATGTATGCAGACTTACTGTAAAGCGAGCTTAGCTAACTGAAGTGAAGGATGAGCTTTAAACCGGCCACGTCAATGCTCACAGATACTTTATGTAAATTAACGCTCATTTTTTATTTATGCCCTAATAAACATTTTATTTGTAGTTGTCATTCGATATTCCATAAGATTGGCTACTTAACTGATAGCACAGGTCAGGTAGCTAAGATAATAATTAAAGACATTTTTCTTGTCGCAAATCAATATGTGGAGTAACATAACGTCGTCGACACGTGTGTGAAGTTTATTTTCTGCGTTGTGCATCTTGCTTGTTCAAAATAGTTACTTATCTACGATCCAATCTGTTCTGTCAACATCATAAATTATTCCGAACTTTTTTATTGGATTTGTTTGAAAGTTGTTGACATATTCACATGAATTTACGCAGGTATTTTCACACTATTTATTAAGTCTGAGATAAGAAGCGATTCAACTCACTTCATCAAATTGTTATTGTTCAATAGTAGGCAAGTAATACTGACGTAGAAAAATACTTTGTCGTGATTCATATCTTTCACGACACAACAAACAATAAGTGTATTGTGTGTCCTATATAAATCCAATCCTACTAATATTATAAATGCGAAAGTTAGTATGCTTGTTACTCAATCACGCCAGAATGGCTGAACGGATCTAGACGAAATTTAACACAGAGATAGATTAAAGTCTGGAATAGCACATAGGATAATGTTTATCCCGGAAAAATGTACGGTTCTAGTGGGATAATTTAAAACATCCACGCGGGTGAAGCCTCTGGCAACAGCTAGTCAGCCTATCACGGACACAGGTCTCCTCTCTTTGACAGGGAGTGGAACTAGCACACGGGCACAGTGCGTGTTGGTACCCAGTGCGGGTTGTGTGTCCTACTTGACATTATTATGTCCGTCCTGCTCGAATAAAATGCTCACGAATGAAGAAGTTCGTCGATCAACATAATAACCTATCTATTAACCGGCCATTCTATACAGATTTGACTAAAAGCTGGCCACTTTAATCCACTTAAGCATAAATTCACAGCGGTCTCCGGGGAACGGGGCGAAGCATCCAGTGTCTTCAGGCCACCGACGACGACACAAATAGACCTGATTGCTCCTTGTAAAACACCGCAAGTATTCATACGAACGACACGTCGCGAACAATATCAACTTACTAAAATGAAATTAAGTTTCTTAGTAGCACTTATTTCCTTAGTTATAATATCCTACTGTGAGTTAACGAATCCATACCCAAGTCTAATCCGAGTGGAAAATGAAGTCGACAAAAGTTACATAGAAAAAGTTCGTGAGTTATGGAATTATGAAATCAGAATAAAAGTTCAGCAAATGCAATTGGACAGAAAAAAGCGGTCCACAAACCAATCGGGCGTCGAAACGGCATATAGAATAGCGGACTCGCTCGAAACGAAAAACCTTACTGATTCAGCCAACACTTCGACTGTGAACAAGCACGCTTTATTACTTGCGAATTTCGAGCGAGTTTGGCCCGTATCTCGATGGAGACAGTATGGATTTTTCTCTGACGACTATCTGGATTTGATCAACGAACACTGGCTACAATTTCCACCTCCTAGTGAATCGTTGCAGAAGATTTTAGGCGGGTTCTACCTTATGTTTAGTACGATCGGCTGCTGGGGAAACATCATCGTTTTGCTTATGTATCTCAGGTAAGTAGGTAAATGATTATATTATCAATTGGCATTACACCACTACATATTTACATTTTATGAATAATCAACTTTTCCTCTCGTTTCCTTTGTGAAACATTTATGATTTTCTGTTACATACAATGTCCGATAACAATACGATTAAATGCTTCTATATTTTTTGTTTGTTATAAATGAAAACATCTTTGCCTAAAACTTATATGTAGATTTGATAAGTGATAAACGATTTTATTTCTGTAAGTTTCAATCATATTTTAAAAACTAGATGAGGTCGGCGTTTCCTATCTGACTACTCTGAGAAGAAAGGCAGAAACAAACTCTAAGGTCACAGTCTCTTTTAAAGTCCAGACATGATCTTGGTCAGATAATTTTTGGTTGATTTAATATTGGGTTTAATATTTGTTCAGGTTCGTGTAATTGGAAAATCATTCATATTTCTTGTTCATTAATTATCTGTAGGCACCTGTTCTTCGTGTAAACCTTCAGAAAACCGCTCTTTTATCATTATATTAAAACTGGCAAATTGATTGATCAAAAGAACCATGCTTTGCTTTCTACAAAGCAAAATTACAGAGGGTTTTTCTGTCTGTGTTGTATATACTGGGTGACTTTTTTACCGTCTTGATAAAAATAGGGTATAATAGGTGAACAGAGTAGAAGTCTATGGCATATCTAGTTGTTTTAAAAAAAAATATCGAAATTCAAATCATACGCACTACGCACCCTGCATAGTGGATATGATTGAATTTCGATATTTTTTAACGAGCTATAAAGATTTTTCAAAATTTCTGTGTCTATTGTTCTAGTTTACTTCAAATGTGTACTGTTTATTGGCAGACCAATTTCTGTCTAAGCTATTGAAAAAACAAAAATAAAACTAGGTATGCCATAGGCTTCTACTCCGTTTACCTATGGTACCCTATTTTTTTCAAGACGGTAAAAAATCATCCAGTATAGGTATACCTAGGTATTTATAAACAAACAGAAGTGAAAGATGAAAGTAGTGAAAATACATTAATAAGGTGTAGTTATAAAAAATTAATGCCATGAACTGAATGTTTCCTTTTCAATAAACAAGTGCTTAAAAAAAACATTAATAAAATTAATATACAGATATCAAAATATATAATTCTCCTAATCATGTTAATACTCCACTTTAATATATAATTTTAAAAGCAGCTGTACATACTGTAGGCACAGCTGCTAAAAGGCCTATACACCTACATTAAAAAAATTCACGGCCCGATAAAACCTCTGGAGGAACATACTTAGGTTCCAACTCAACGCTCTTAAAACTCAACGTTAAACAAGAAGTAATAAATAAGGCGAGTACTTGGTTTAAATTTTATTGAGGTGTTTGTTTGCCAGTGTAGACGGTCTAAATATAGCTAAGTAGCGTCGTTTTCTATTTTTGCAATATTCCGTCCTCAAAATAATTCCGCTCTGGGAAACTTTAGAGATTAGTCGGGTCCGGAGCATAGTACCGCATCCTTACCCGGACACATTTCGCGACTCCCTGACGCACCAGCAACATTTTGTCTCGGAAACGATCGTGAGCGGTTGTGTCCTATTAATTTATAGACACACCACGACTTCTCCGTAATATAACGTAAATACTATGTTGAGTATATTAATTATTGCTCTGGTGTCGGCCTCAAAAATAGTTTACTGCATGAATTTTGACACGACGACACGAGTGGTGGACAAAACTTATATAGTTCAGTTACAAAGTGACAAAAACAAGTGCATATATTGTAAAATAACAAAAATAGTGGCACTGAAACCATTTAAGTGTCATAACGATTTTTTGTGGCGTTGTTTGGATGATTTAAAGCAGTGGAAAAGGCGAAGAAGGAGTTCTGATCACTTCAAAAAGAATTTGAATGATGACAGCAGCGGATTGAAAGGGACAGATGGTGCGGTCAATGACTTGGCTTCTTATCAAAATAGTTTAGATATTATAGAGACAACAGCACTGAGTGTTTCTGATAATAAGTTAGCTTTGGTGGCGAAGTTCATAGAGAGATGGCCGGTGGAGAGATGGCGCTCAATTGGTTTGTTTACGGACGACTACCTGCTGCGTATCAACAGTCACTGGCTGGAGTTTCCTCCTCCTGACTCCTGGATACAGTACACCTTCGGCAGCACATATGTCCTGCTGGCGGGCGCCGGCGCCTTCGGGAATGTCCTTGTACTGCTTATGTATATGAGGTCAGTAGAAATACTCGGTAAAGTCAGCAACATTTGCTGAAAACGTAATCAAATTAAATCAAAACTTCTAAAACATATCAAAGAAATGTGGAGTGCTTAATGAGATACATCTATTTGGCTTATAATTTGATATGTTTACAATATATGTACACGTAATTACGTAAACACTGCTCTTAACACAATGACGTACATATATTTTGTGAGCTCACAATTTCATGCCAAGTTTCATGCCAAGCTTAGGTAATGTTTGTTATTACCTATGTAGGTACGTACCTACAGATGATTAGATGACACTTAGAACCATATTAAATCTGATTTTTCTGAGAGGACAGGTCAAGCAGCAGATCTTGGTTCTGTGTAAGCAAATCATAATAAAATGCACAACTGATGGTCGTATACACGCTAATGAGAATCAATCAGTTCCGGTAAGGTCAGCAAACTTTGGCAACCAGCCAGGATGTACCTAAAATTGAATAAGTTGACAATGTGTCAAGCAAAAAGTACTACTCGTATGTACACTAAAACACGTGTATTTATTTTCACGTCACTATCTCAATAACATTATATTATTTATATCGTTAGAGTATTTCTGCACGTTATATTTTGATGTTTCAGCGTGTGATTTGATGACCCATTAATTAAATTATGCGAAACCTCGCCAATAAACATTGGTTTTATTAGGCAAGCGAAGCCAGTAGTCGTTTACATAACTTATTAAGCTCATTCACATAACTGCGTATACTTGATATAAAATTTAATTCGGTTATCCTCGATGTTAATTACACAACCTCTCTCGGCAAATATATGGATCAATAAGCAATTTCGCACAATAAGCCGAGATTAGATTTAGCCAAATAAACTTGAGACACTTGAAAATGAGTAATCTCATTTTAATACCCCAATTTACATACAGTTTGGTTTTGTGACGTCATTTGCGAGCCTGTCCCCAACCATATTAGAGAGAAATTTCATATTGCCCCCAATATGAAATTTCTCCCTAATATGGTTGGCTTATTAAACTGGAAGACTCCCCAGTCTTCCAGTTTAAGAAGAAGCTGAATATCAATATTTTGGTTTTCTTTCGATATGCTGAATTCTTAGCAAGTTTCCTTAGGAACAAATATCTAAATCTTTAAAAAATTAAAGACGGGCGAACTCTTTGCACGGTATAAGAATCAGTCATATAGGTGCTCAAAGAGCTCTAGTACCTAGACCTCTTTGAAGTTGAAGAGGTATTTGTGAAAGAGCTCGAATCGTCCGAGGAAACTAAGTAGATGCCACTACCATGCCATTCTTATTCACGCTGAAATTTTGTGAAAAAAAACTAGGATCGTCTCGTAAACGAAAATAGCAATGACTTTTTTATATTTAAAAAATGGACCATCTTTACATACCAAGAACCCTCCGTGACTCGGAAAGCCGTTGGTCCTGGCTGTCATTCGTGGATCTTTGACAGTCGTCACGGGTCGTCAGAAGCCCGAAAGTCTGACAACCAGTCTTACCAAGGGGTAGGTATATCGTATTACCTGGTATTCAACTGCATCCGGTTAGACTGTACGCCGACCCCAACATCGTTGGGAAAAGGCTAGGCAGATGATGACTTGTCTGACGGATGCAGGCAGTCCTTACCGGATAAGAGAAGAACATGTAAACTTATGAACAAACTGTCATGCATCTACATCTAACATCCAGTTCTGAATGGGTAAATAACAATATGGAAGAGTCACCGAACAGATACAAATTCATCTTCTGTTCATAAATATTCTATTTGGAAAATGTTATGGGGAATTTGTTTGCATGAATTTCGCATCAAATTCTGCTAAAGCTGAAATACACAAAATGTATTCCGAAAATATACATAACATCATGCCTGTACTCCAAAGAGGTAGATAGAATCCCAGCCTTTAACTCGAAATCAATTTTTCCCTGTTATCGGTATCCAATACTTCATATTGAATTTTATAAATATTTAATAAACATAATAAAAGCTCCTTTTTAATGCCCTGAAGGCGCTGAAAAATGAATGCCCATTTTTTGGAACGGTGTTGTACAAAATCGTGTTGAAAGCAAAAATATTAAAAAATTCTGCGAACCCGACCTTGCTACTAAAAATCGAGCAAAATACAATTTAATTTTGGCACAATTGTTTATAGATACTTAGGTAGGTTTCTTAAGGTTTTAATCTTAAGCTATTGATTCGACAAAGTTATCTATTTAAGCGAATTTCTTCAAAGTCTCTCTTCCATACTTAACTGTGTGTTCAGAAACGTAAAGTGCCAAGACATCGAACAAATAGCATTATCAAAAAGATGAACTTAGGTTAAGAATATCTTACAAAACAGGCATAATCACACTTAAGGCTCTATAGGCTTAGATTAAAGAGTATGTAGGATTAAAACACACACTTTAGTAGCCTTTGTTAGTAGTTAAGTACCTATGTACTTATTAGGCTCATTTCTCGTATGAATTTACATAGAAATGTATAAAATTCTATAAAGTACGACTCTAGTTATACTCTCAAATCCACTATGCGGGTTTTATCGCGGTTACTTTGCTTTGAAACATTCCTTTGATTGCAATTTAAACATACATAGAACAGAAAGCTTTCATTTTTTACAATTTCCGACATTTCTATATTAGCTCTTTACAAATTTAAATTGTACACGTCATTAGAAGGTAGGTTCATCCTCCATAGAAAGGTGAGGAAGGAAGATCTTCTGACCAGACGGATATTGTTTGGTAGACTTCTGTCCGACAATTGTTGTCGAGCTTCTGTGTAATGTTAATTGCGCAGATAACTGCGTATGTGGCGGTGATAAGGCCACGTGTCCACCGCACACCGTTGCGTATCTCATTTCTCGTTGACGTCCCGTTTATAATGTACTCGCTAGTCCCGTTGACGTTATGCGGTGGGCAAACAGTGTTAGACTACCAACATTACGTGCGAAATCAGAAAATTGTTTATCAGTTCAGTTCCATAATTTAACAAGAGTTGACATTTTTCAGTATTAAGAGCGTGAAGCTCATAGTACCTATATTATTGCTTTGATGATGGTTAACTACTTAGTATGATTTACTTTCCAAACTTCTAACTTTTATCTATACTTAAACATTTACAAAAACTACCCCATAACCTGCATCAACAAATAGGTAAAACATTTTCTTTTCTTATACTTAGTAATTGAAAAGCCACATTTTAAAATCGCCATTTTTCCATGGTTTTCCTTTTCAGCAAACACGAATGGCTGATCTTTGTTCCTTTCTCCTTTTATAAAGTAGGTAGATAGGTCCTTTATTACACACGAAACGGACCGGTGAACAACCGGAGGAAATGGATTGCTTAGATAATAGCCGTAGACAATGAACTGACGTCTACATTTGGCTATCTACCTGGGCAATGGTACAATGACTTTTAAATCCAACAAGTCGATCTCTTTACGCTGAGAGATTTTAAATATTTAAAAAAGTAATTCTTTCAAATTGCACATCACAGGCATTTACAATGACACTGGCTTGAAATGCACCTTATATTACATCAACGTTTTTTTTTTTAGTCCGGAACCAATGCTCGCAGAGTATTTTTTATGCTATTCTGTAAGTATCTCCGTGAAAACTTGAAGTGAGCGTGGAGTGAGCTGTCAGTGTCATCCCATCTGATGCTAGGGATGGACCAAGCACATTTATACAATCATAACCGAGCTTTTAATAATATTTTTATGCTATTCAGAAAGCTGGCAGCAGACTGGGCGGAAAGGGGCATTAAGGTTTGACGTAAAAGATTATCCAATCTCCGTTTTGCCGACGATATCGTCCTTTTTCGCCTTCAGTCTCCGAGCTGACTCAGATGCTAGAAGATCTTGCACGGCAAACCTCGGTCGGACTTCAAATGAATATGTCAAAGACCAAGTCGATGACAAACAGCGTGCATCACAGGATCACCTTTGGGGGGGTGGGAAGGTTGAATATGTCGATGAGTATCTCTATCTTGGTCAAATAGTCTCTTTTCAGGCAAGACAAAACAAAGAAGATGCAAGACGCACCGAGAATGCCTGGAAGAGCTATTGGGCCATGAAAGATCTAATGAAGGGCGATCTTCCTCTATCCTTCAAGAGAAGACTCATCAACAAGTGTATTTATTCTCAAATATGGTCTTTGACATATCAGCAGAGGTCCACGCTCGAGGTTTGCCAGAGAGCTATGGAACGAATGAAGTATTCAGGGTATCAAACTTGTGGACCGGGTTAAGAATACAACAATCCGTTCCATCACTAAAATAACTGATGTCACTCAGAAAGCTGCCACGCTTAAATGGAATTGGGCTGGACACATCTGCCGGATGTCAGACGATCAGTGGGCCAAACTTACGACCCAGTGGGTCCCATCGCGGCAGGCCCAGACGGAGATGGCGGGATGAGCTGGACTCCTTTGACAATGGTTTAGGGTTATTTTTTTGTATCGAGCGGATCAAATTCAATTAAATTCCTGCTAAGTAGCGTGTGATCCCGCGTTGAAACTTTATTTTTCTTATACCTTGTCTAGTCTATTATCATTTGATGATATGAATATGTGCATAAAGTTGCAACTCTGCCAAATAAATGGATCGAAAAAAAAAAGAAAAATTACATAGAATAAAAAGCTTCATTTTTTATTGTCGTAAGTTCTTTTAAGTTAATTTTGATATATTAAGTAAAAGCACATAATAATACATATAATTACTTAACAACTAACAACAATACATTTAAAAGGTCCCTAATTAGCTTAAATTTACTAATATATACATTACTAGCTTTTTCCCGCGGCTTCACTCGCTTGGTTGTCGAAAAAACTCTTAACACACTACTAAAGTTTCTATAATAATATAATTCAATTATGATTCGAAAGACACGTGGCGCCATCTATTATCATAAGAACGTTATTGTTGTTTTCCTCGGGAACAGTACTTTTTTAAGATAAGAGATACCCTATGTCCGATTCTGTACACGTGACAACGTGTATGCAAAATTTCGGGATGATCGGTTCAGTGGTTTAGGCGTGAAAAGGTAACAGCAAACAAACAAACTTACTTTCGCATTTATAATATTAAGTTAGGATTTTAAAATGTGGATCTATGATTTTCAATTTGTGTATTTAATGACTTTAATTAGTTTATAAAATGTTCTTTTAAGTTAGATTTAATACTGAATAGTAAGTAAAAATAGATACTAATACATACTTTATTAGTAAAGGTAAACTAACTTACTCCCAACACAAGTAAACTCAAAACTAACTATATAAAACATCAAACTTTACTATTTCCTTTACTAGGTTTAGTTGGTTAGGATATTATTTTTGTAAATTTATTTTAGTGTTAGATTATTTGTTAGATTGTAAAAGAATGTTGTTTTAAAGCTCGACAATCGTTTGAATTAAGAACCCCTATTAAACCTTCTAAAAATCCAAAAAATAAACTATTTCCTTTCAATTATAACATCAAAACTAATTAATAATAAAAAACTAAGAAACAATCTACCAAAAATCTTATTCACTATCGCTATCTTGTAAATTATCTACATCAATAAAATTTAAATCGGATTCTGTGGGAAAACCTAGCAGAAGCTCTTTGACTTTTGGAGAGAGAACCATATTTTGTTTCACCAGTCGAGGTTTTAGACTTGTGATCTTTGGATCAGAAGACAAAAGAAGATCGTGTAAAATATCCTCATTTGTCGCCATTCTTCTTACCTTTCTAGAATGATTCTCTCTATATTTCCGGAAATCTTTATTGCGAGCTCCTGCTGCTTCTTTCGACAATTTATTTATATTTATTTAGGCATGGCACCAAAGTGCTTAATTATAGCACTCCTATCTACCAACAATTTATGTACACTGGAAGGCATATAATACCAGGGATATTAGTTAGCATACAATTCTGCAGTATCTCTACAAATTTCGAAAAACTTAGAAAGGTCCACGGGTTGTCCAGATGCAACAGTCTCAAGAATCACGTGAACCTTTATATTCAATCCTTACGTGTTTTTGTTATGCGGGCTGCTGTTTCTGCATCCCTGAAAAATCTTCTGGCAGTAATGCTGTCATTGGTTGTGCCTACTCCTTGCTTGACTACATCGATAAGTAAACCACATTCCTTCTTAAACGCTTGCTGTATAGCGCTCTTTCTGAGTAACATTTTTTCTTTGTCATCGCCCCTGCAACTTCATGTTTTGAAGTACAAACGATAAGCTGCAAACAAAAAGAAATGTCACTTAAAAAATAATCTCACAGGAAACTACGTAACATGAAAAAAAAATTATGAAGTAATAAAATTATATTTACCGATATTAAGTAAGCACTCCATCCATCTTATCCAGGCATGTAAAGATGACGATCCATACTGGAAAATTTCTTCATTGTTTTCTCATTGAGCAATTGACTCTAAATTGTTCATCTCTGACGGTTTTGCTTTGCAAATATCACAGATAGCTGAAGATGTGTCTGACAAATATGACGTTGTTCTGCCGTCTGGGTAAATATTCGAGCGTTTTAACCGCCGTCATTACCATTCGCCAAAAGTTGATGAAAGAGAATATATTTAATGAAATATTTCAGCAATTCCTGATTCTGGTCCTTAAGGAGATTCTGGGATTTGATAAAATATTTCATTAAATATATTCTCTATCATCAACTTTTGGCGAATGATAATGACGGCGGTTAAAACGCTCGAATATTCACCCGTCTATCATCGTCATGTGCAATTGATGCTTAACTTCAACTTGATTGATTCTTGATAGCTGACGTCTGTCTATTTATTGTGTTATGCTAGCTTTTATAGTTACCTCTGTTGACTGCGTTTCTTTGGTAACTTTGAACATTATCGGACGGCAATAGAAAGTTGATGAGGGTCGGTCGATTTCCCAAACAATTGTTCCATCACATTGTTGAAGCCTTATAGGAACTAGACTGGCCATGAAAACAGTCCATCAAAGCCCCATTTGCTTATAAGCAGTAACTCTGTTGCCGAGTCCAAATCCAAAGCAATCACATCTAAAAGCCTAGATTTCGTCAAGTTGAGAAAAGCTTGCAGTTTAATAGCAGCTCCTTCTTCAGTTATAATTATGTCTTCTTTCCCTGGATAACATTTTGATTTCGCTTGTTTAATTTTATAATAAGAAGGATTTTCACTTGCTGCTTCTCTTAGGCTTATATACTGCCACTTACTTAATTTTATTGAAACTAATAAAGACTGTACCTTATCGGGTGAATATGTACTACTTTTCGCTTTACTTGTACTTAAACACTGCTTAACTTTTTCTAGATCTTCGGGGTGATTTAGCAAATAGTTCATTATTCTTCCTACATCCTCATTTCCAGTGTTTCTTAAACTAGCAATTGTAATAGCTTTCAGTTCATCCGGGGATAACGAAAGCGATTGGTTAATTTGTTCAACGCGTCTTGGCTTTTGCCTGGAGCCCAATTCTTCGAAAGGTTTTCCGGGTGTAAATGTAGATGTCGAAGCTTCTGTAGTAGATGGTGGTAGATTTTCAACATAGTATTACAAATCTTGAGCCTTTCCTGTTCAGTATTCACAGCTTCAGGTATCATTCCTTCGGGCCAGTTTATTGCACGTTCTAACCAATTAGCATTTATTCTTATAAACTGTGCTAACGTGCGACTACTTCTTTCCCATCTTGCACTTATATTTGAACAACAGCGCGTACAGAATTTTTGGAGCTCAACACTGTTCTCTTCGGTCACGTTTACTTTATGTTGTAGGAATTGAAACAGTTTTTTACTATCCGACAGCGACTTCAGCTGCTCTCTTAAAATCATAAATATATCTAAATTGTTAACTAAACACTCCATTGTAAAGAAAAAGGGACGATCACAATTCACAATCACGAGATGTTAGTAGTAGTACGAATAAACGAACACTAGTTAGTATATAATAAATATGGTCATTATATACTTCCAGTTACAAACCAATGTTTACTAATTTTTCTACTACCTTAATGTTAATCATTACAGTAATGGCTAAAAGTGAAAAATAAACGTTGTTTTTTATAAAGTAAAAGGTTAAGCTAATAATTACAGTCATTAAACACACAAATAGAAATTCACAGATAAACATCCACATTTTTAAATAATAATAATAATAAAAATAAAAACGTTTATTTGTCACTAAAAGAAATATACATTAAAAAACATTAGGATAGACACTCAGAGGCACAATCTTACAAGAAATGTATTACACAGAATATTGTTCCTAACTCCCAAACTAGGCCTAGGCCTGTATTTTGGGGATCAGTGTTCAGTCATGGGACTCATTAAAAGCAAGACAGCATTTTTTAGACAGGAGTGTCGCCACATAATAGACACGCTATACAGGAATGAAGGTAAGTGACACGTGGAGTGGTACAAAAAAGACAATGCAGTAACTAAACTATTTAAAAGAAAAAATAAAAAGTGAATATAAAATAATATCATAATAATAGACGGTTTCAGGGTATGTTGTGTGGTGGTATGATTGGATGAGTGTGTGTTAGGTAGATTGTTAGTGTGTGAATATGTGTGTGCATGTACGTGTGGGAACGTGTTTGAGAAAATGGTTGGGAAAGCACCTTATGCAGGGCGGGGACGATATGCGGATGTTATAATTAAACCTTACGTGATAAACTTGAGTAAGTCCTCCGTCTCCTGGTAATCCAGGCTACGAAGCCACTCCGTAACTTTCTTTTTTATTTCAAGTCGGCACATATTGGCAATGTTTAGCTTCCTATGTATGGTGTTATAAAGTTTGCTGCTCATGCTACTATACTGGCGTTGAGCAAATGCAGACCGGCAGGGCACAGTAGGGCATATTATGGATTTGCTACGCCTATTTGGGTCGGGCAGAGGAACCCCCGGATGTCTTCTAAGGATGGATTTGAGCACATAGAGCTGGCGCACTGTAAGTACTTTGCATTCAGCAAATAGTTGCGACGTGGGAAATCTATAAGGCTTTTTGGTCATGACCTTAAGCACGGCTCTCTGCGCTCTCTCCAATCCGAGAAGTCGAGTTTTGGCTGCACCCCCCCACACGGTTATGCAGTACTGGATAATGGACTGGCATAGAGCCATGTCAACTAGTATCAGCTTTTCTAGCGTTGCAGAATCTCTAAGGGTTTTTATGACAGAAATTAACCGCCTAGTTCTGAAAATAATTGTGTCAATCTGCTTGTCCCATCTCAGTCCACCATCCATCTGCACTCCCAGATACCTAACACTATCCACCCGTGAAATTACCTGGCAATTACATCCATCATGCCAACCGCAAATATGTGCTTTTAAAGAGAAATCTAGAGGGGGTTTAGTATTGGGTCTTAGAGCGAAGGGTAGGAAATTGGTTTTGTTTAGGTTTAGTGTGAGCAAATTTTGTCTTAGCCATAACAAAATTTTGGAAAGGGAAAATTCTGCACTCTCCTTGACCGCTTCCCAGTTTGGTACAAGGACAGCGGATACAAGAACAGCGGTATCATCTGCATATGTGAACAATGCAGTGTTTGGTAAAGACAATGTGCAGAGGTCATTTATGTAAACCTGGAATAAAGGAGGGCCCAGAATGCTCCCTTGTGGGACTCCAAAGAAGATTGAGCGTTCATCGCTGAGATACTCACCTATCCTCACACATTGTTTACGCTGGGAGAGATAGTCTCTAAATAAGTTATGCGTAATACCTCGAACGCCTATCCTTTCCAGCTTAGACAGGAGAATGGGAACAGAAACCGCGTCAAAGGCTTTAGAGATATCCAAAAATATACAAAGACATCTATTCTTCTCATCTAAATTTTTCACTATCAGCTTCGTCAGGTCCAACACGGCGTCCTCGGTAGAGATACCTGACCTAAATCCATATTGATTGTCGGCTATGATTTTAAAGCGGTTTAGGAAGTTTTTAAGCGATTTGTAGAGTACCTTTTCCAGGATCTTTGACAACGCTGGTAAAACTGATATGGGCCTGTAATTGTTAACGCAGTCTCTGTCCCCAGTCTTGTATATAGGGTGTACGATAGCTTTTTTTAAAGCGTCAGGAAACACACCCGTGGTAATAGCCCGATTACAGATGTGAGTGATAGGAGGAATCAGGGCACGTCGACACTCTCTGAGAAGGGAGGACGGGATTCCGTCCCATCCAGTGGCACTGTCCGGGCGCAGTTGTAAGATGGATGACTCAATATCAGCTTCGTCCACTTCCAGGATAACAAGCGAGTTGGGTAGATAAATAATACTTATATTAGTAAATTTAAGCTAATTAGGGACCTTTTAAATGTATTGTTGTTAGTTGTTAAGTAATTATGTGCATTATTACCTGTTTTTACTTACTATTCCATATTAAATTTAACTTAAAAGAACTTGCGAAAATACACAGTACATAGTAATGCAATTTTAAATTTTTTCGATCCATTTATTTGGCAGAGTTTCAACTTTGTGCACATATTCATAGCATCAAATGATAGTCGACTACACAAGGTGTAAAATAAATAAAGTTTCAAAGCGGGATCATACGCTACTTAGCAGGAATTTAATCCGCTCCATACAAAAAAAATAACAAAACACATTTTTGTACCGAAAGTATAAAGTTTAGGAAAAAACATCAAGGCAATTTATTATTGAGATTAATGATCTCTATCTATCCGCATAAAGAAAAAGTAAAAAAACGAAGTTGGTCCCTAAGTCACTAAAATCATAGTTTCGACCCACTGTGCGGCGGCGCGTGAAGCGGCACTTATCATCGCCGCGTAAACACAAACATATGGCAATATAAGATGTTGTTCATAGAGATGCGAGACGGCAAGAGTGGAAGTGCCCGCCGCCTGCGCCCGCGGCGAATCCTCAACCGTGTAGCAAAGCACGCGGCGGGCATCGCCGCGGCGCACGCGGGGTACTCAATCAAACCGGTAGGTTTTTTGTTACAAGTAGTGATGTGGTGATGTATTTTGTTTACTATACCTACATATATAATCAAAAGTTGTAGTAGACATCCGTGTATAACCATGAAATACACCATAATCTCTTTCTCTTATTGGCCTATAAAGAGTTGCATATTCCCCTAACTTTATATTAAATAATTTACTTTTTAACATAGAATTTTCTTCTAAAAAAAAGTCTATCATATCGTACTCCATTGCGACGGTGACTACGTCTGCGGTGTGGTATTTTCAAATAAGAGTGGCAGACGGTTCCGCCGCGGGCATCGCTTCATCGAGAATTGCCGCTGCGTGCGCCGCCGCGATAAACGCCGCGTGAGACGCGTCGATGCCATCCGCGGGCTCGGCCGCAAAACGCTCCATTTCAACCAAACGCGTGTAAAATCATTTCTCCGTAAACGCACTCATACAAAGCCATATGTTTGAATTAACTGTGGGCCACGCCGCCCAACGCACCGCGCGACGCCCTGCGTCTCTGTAAATGAGGCCTAAACGTGGAGGGTTTAAGAATAGGTGACCTTCTTACTAATTTCATACTCGACATAATATCATACATACGTGTAAAAATAAATACATATTTACGATGTCAATGTAAATGTAGTGTTTCGTCATTTACGTTTGAAAATTGCTGATAAATATGTGACGGATTTTATGTGGGTATTTATCTAGAGCAGCCATACATTCAACGTGTGGGGCTCTGCGAAAATATGTCCAGCAGTGGACGTCATTGCTTTGTGATATTTTAGTTGCTCCAGAATCATCCGAATCTAGTAAGAATAGTTTCTACTTTTTATTATTTAAACTGTTTCATTTTCGCCATATTATTTTATTAAATCCAACAATACCTGGCCCTAGTGAGAAATAGTGAACTTCGAGTTTATGCGAGTGTTATTTGACCCACCAGAATCAATGAGTGGGATACAGTGGACGACAAAACTGAACTTTGTTCCACTGCAGTGGGACAGATTGGTGGGGCTAAATGGAATAATCCATAAAACGCAGTTTTTGATTTGGGCTCAATTTTTTGGGGGATTCGGGGGATCATTTGCTAGGTTTCACCAAAAGACCCCACGTTCTAAGTGTGACGGTAATTGAGATATGTTTTTATTTTCTTTTTTCTTTGAATTACCTGAAATCTCGCATTCAAATCGTTACAATTTTTTTGTTTATGGTTACAATAGAACAAAATAACTTGTATTATAGTCTGCAATATATTTTTATTTTAAATATAATTATTATATGACCTAATTGATTTGTAGAAAACGCCCCATGTGCTTCCAAAATCTTAAAAATGTTTAAATGTATGAAAAATTACAAATTCTAAATTAATTATCAAAAAAAAGAACACTTTTTGAACTTAGTCTTATTTAGAACACTCCCTGTGTTTGAAGAAAATACTTATTACGGTAATTATATTTTAATTTATTTTTTTATTTATTTAGAATAAGAATATATTGCAGACTATAATAAAAGTTATTTTGTTATATAACAACCATAAACAAAACAATTATTATTTAAAGGAAGATTTTAGGTAATTCAAAGAAAAAACTAAAAACCATATCTCAATTTACCGTCGCACTTAGGACAGGACTGAGAGTCTTTGGGTGAAACCTCCAATCCCCAAACAAAATTGTTTATTATTATTATTATTATATATAATTGTAATATAATATATAATTGATTTATATATATATATATATATATATATATATATATATATATATATATCAATTACCGTGCATAAAGGTGGTTTTACACCGCCGATGCGAGACGTGGATGGGATGAGAGAGAATTGAAATTTGTATAGCAAAATTTATATCCACGCCCTGCCCATCTTTGGTGCAAAATGTCTAGATGCGCGAGGATGTGCGAGCTGAGAATTTAAATATTTGTTAGTACAATATTGAACTTTACTGCTCTAAGAATAGAGTATTTATTTGTAAAACTGATATAAAAATCTCGCAGCGGCTATCGAGTACCCGCACGATCTCTCTCCGTCAAGCGCTGAGTCTCGATGTCTCGCGATGGCTCGCGCTGGCACGCGTTGGCACGCGCCGGCTCACTCTGACCATCGCGAGACACGGCTGTCCGGGCGGCGCGTGATAGCACGAGGTAGCGATGGTCGGCGCGTGACATCGCGAGCTGGCGCGAGGCAGCACTGGCAATCGCGAGACGGCGCGGTATAGCGATAGCCATCTTTCGGTGTAATAGGGTAAGCGTGATTTCAATTCTCGCCCATCCCATCCACGCCTCGCCTCGCCGGTGTAAAACCACCTTTAGTCTCGCAAAAACTCGAAAAAGGCTCGACCGATTAGATTTTTTTTTTTCGTTTTTACTGGGATGGTTTAGGAAAAACCCAAAGGAACAGCCGTGTAACATTCAAGACGTTCAAGTCACAAGAAAACATCTGATATGTACCCACTACAAAAAAATAATTTTTGAAGCTCCAGCGGCAAAAAATTAAATAATTATAAAAACAAAAATAACTCGAAAACTACAAAAAATCGCGGAACATACATAGGGTATTTTCGAATACCCTTGGGTACAAGAAATTCAGATTCATCCTTTGGACGTCACTAAACGGAGAATACAAATGGCTCACTACCGATATCACTTGCATTAGGTAAGGTAGGTATATACCGCGAGCTTAGAAATCTTTTCTAATACATTCCTCAAAATAGGATAGAACTGATTAAAATCCTTTTGTTAAAACATAAGCTTATAAGTAAGTGCCGGTTTTTTGATCCATAGTTAACTCAACCAATGGTTAAACATAGTAACGAATGGTTGAATTTTGGCTAAATGTGAAAGACTAAACATGAATGAGTTATGCCATTAGATACTATTTTTTAATATGAATGAGATAGCATGAATACATTCATGTTTAGCCTTTCACATTTAGCCAAAATTCAACCATTAGCTACTATGTTTAACCATTGGTTGAGTTAACTACGGATCAAAAAACCGGCCCAAAGTAGATAGGTATTTGTAATATTATTTCTGTAATTCTGTGACAGCATCAACGCATTAAAATCACTTCAGGTAATGTGTTTCTGCGTTCTGTCGCGTCTCATGAGTCTCATGACCGTAGTCTGATCCTGAACTATACAATACAAAGGGAAACCACGGAATCAGCAAAACAACGTGATAGGTACTTGTGTGTGTGAATATTAATTAGAGACAAAGTATCTCCGAACGTTAGATATAACTACCTTAATTGACATCCTATTAATAAGTCCTTTGAAGCTCCTATGTCGCCCACGCCTGATGTTACCAATATTTTGTAACAGTATTTTGATTTAAAAGAGTGTCCATGGAGTTTCTTGTCCGTTGTTCTCCTTGTATACCTACACGCTTTGGAATGGGCAACTAGCTTCATTCATCTTTCTAACTGACCGACTCCTTGGCAATTCGAAAGTGCAATAAATCCTTTGAGTTTTAGTTTTGAGTTTGACATGACCTTTTTCATTTTGCCTAATTGCGTAACACGCTATCAATCGGAATCTGAATCATTTTGAAGCAAATTGCTAATCCATTGCTTCATACGTTCGATTTTATCTGCTCGATAACGTAAATCACGCAATTAATTTTGCTGAACTATCAAAGCAAACCGATTCCGATTGATAGTGTGTTACGCAATTAGGGTCAACATGTCATTAAATAATATTAAATCCTATATAAGTATTTGCAGGCCTTAAGGACTGTCGATTTATTCAAATGAAAATTCTTTTCTTATTGTGGGTCCAGACAGACGCTTGCTATGATAAATTGATAATAACTAGGTATATAGAGTGACTGGTAATTAGTGACCGATACCTAAACACATGATTGTACTCTTGATACCAAACAACTTTTACTATGGGACGAAACCTGAAATCGCGAAAAGAAATCAGTTGCTCCCTATATTTTGACGAGTTATGGGAAAATGAATGTATGGGACAGCTGAATTTTTTGTCTCGATTTCGGTTTTGTTGAAAGTTGTTTGTTATCATGAGTATGTACAATCATGTGTTTAAGTATCGGTCACTAATTACTAGTCACCGTATATACAAGGCTTCACTCGAGTTTTATTTTGTTTTAATATATTTTCATAAGGTATTTCGAAATGTATTTATCACTTTTAAATGTATTTTTTTTTGTGTCAATAATAATAATATAATAATAATAATACCATTTATTTCAGGCGACATAGGCCCATAGAAAAATACCTTAACCTAAACATACATATTTTTGTAAACAAAATCTTGTGTTAATAAATAAAGCTTAAGACTATGTTAGTAACACTTCACTTTGCACTAGCTTGACTTTGTGCTGTCCTGTGGAACTTGTCCGCGGAAGCGACGGAACACCACGTCCTGGGGCCAAAAGTCTTCTTCCATGACGAGGGGCAGATAACAGTTCGGTACACGCACGACGAACGCCTTGAAGTTGACGTTCCGGCGTGATTCCAGTAACTGCACCCTCGGCGTGTACCTCGTCTTTTGTCGCACGTACTCTACGATGTCCTCCGCCTTAGTGGTGTAGTGCAGGCGGGAGATGTACACCGGTGTGTTCGGCTTTGCGGCACGCAGGTTTATTTCAAGCACTGTAGGAGCTTTGCCGCAGCGGTTCTTGTTTGGTCGCGATCGGCGCTTCCTCCTTTGCACCGTCACAAAACCATCATCTTTATCAGCCCTATTCAGCGCCTTTTCTGGCATGGGCTTGATACTAGAAGCGCCAGGAGCACTCGCAGTGACGCTAGCGAAATCCCTTTGCAGAGGTTTCGGCAGGGCTTCAAGTACTGGCTGCGGGATGGGGCGAGGGGCTCGGGCGGCGCTGCGTGGAAGAGCCGCGGTGACGAGCGCGGGGCTGCGGGGCGCGCGGGCGGGGTGCTCTGCAAGCTCAGCAAACGACGGATGCGCTGGCGACGAAACTGCTGACGTGGAATTCGACGACGATATATCGAGGCCGGCTCCGCGACATAGCCTACTGTATTCCTTAACTTGACAAAAGAATAGGGCCTGGTCATAAGACATCAATCAAGGGTATTATTTTATATAACAAAGTGGTTCCATATTTTATCAATTTTAATGACGCGTAGTTATTGTTATTTTAGAATGCTGGTCTTGTCTTTATTATTGATCCATTACGTTACAAATATATACCTAATTACAAGTAGGTATTGTTACAAATAGATTCTGAAACTATTTGTAACTGTTTGTTAGTAACTGTTGTTGTTTTTGTTTCTATCTGTGAAACAAAAAGTGAGTGAGAGCAATGTAGAACAAAGCCTTAGACAATAACAACACAACAACACACAACAACAACAATACAACACAACACAATAATTAATTATTTAATTATTTATTTTAATTATTAATTAATTAATACTTAATTAAATTAATAATTAAAATGATTAATTAGTGTATAATAATTTGAATTCAGAAGTAAGTAAGTACTTTATTGTTGTTGAAATAAAAAAACAAAACAACAGTAAAGTACATAGTACTGAATTCAAATTATTACCTATACACGATGAATCTAATACTGATGGACATGGAAATTAGCATTCGTTTGTATTCGGAAATGCAATGATTGCCCAGGTACATTAAGAAAATAGTTGTACTGTACCTACGTACCCGCTGTCCTTTCCTTGATACCAAACTTTGTTTTGGTATATAATAATAATAATAATAAATAACAAATATATACCTAATTACAAGTAGGTATTGTTACAAATAGATTCTGAAACTATTTGTAACTGTTTGTTAGTAACTGTTGTTGTTTTTGTTTCTATGGAAAAGTATCTATACGTTGACGTCGTGGTGGGGCTTGCGTGCCCCACCGCTGTATCTATACGTTGACGTCGTGGTGGGGCTTGCGTGCTCCAAACTTTAGGTCTGTGCCGGTAGAGTTTACCGGAACGGGTCTAGGATGAGGAGCCAGACCAAGAGAGATACAAAAACCCGCAGGGCAGCATGTGGCGAGCTGTTGGGCAGTAGCGACCCCACGGACCCTATCTCCCGGGAGAAATCTGGTCCTCATCTCTGGCTTGCCTTTATTGGCCGGCTGGAGTGAACACTGACGAGGAACAGAGCTCCCACCTCTTTCTTGCCTTTATTGGCCGGCTTGAGTGGAGATTCGCAAGAGCAAACTTGCTCGGAGGAAGGAAGTATTCCAGTAAGGTGCTGGTAGGGATCTTGACCGTACTTCCGGGATTGTCCTGATAGCCGTGGGATACCTCTCCACTCCTCAAGCACCTCAGGAAGTGTTGCCCCCTTGTCGCTACGTCACTATGTGCTAGCGGCCGTCTCCGGGGGCCCATTATTGAGTGTGCAAGTCACCCCCTGCCATTTTATCCGTGTATAATATATAACATTGGTCAGGCAGGGGACATAGTTCTTCCATAGTTCACGTTACCTAATCCACTTTAGCCACCCAAACCCATAGCCCAATATGTTTTGTTTCCACGTACAACAATAGTCCTGTACCAACCGGGGGTTGTCCTTGGGTGCACTTGCATAGTGCATACAGGGATAATCGTCGGTTGGTGCCTCCTCATCATTTAAAATTATCTAAGGGGCCTCTGCGAGTTGGCTTCGGCTCCTCGTACGCCTTCCAAAGGTCCGGGACCCCAGGGTCCCGAGAAATATCAAAAAAAACATAATAATAATAATAACCACTTATATAATAATAATTCTAACCCACCGCTGTATCTCTACGTTGACGTCGTGGTGGGGCTTGCGTGCTCCAAACTTTAGGTCTGTGCCGGTAGAGTTTGCCGGAACGGGTCTAGGATGAGGAGCCAGACCAAGAGAGATATTGAAACCCGCAGGGCAGCATGTGGCGAGCTGTTGGGCAGTAGCGACCCCATGGACCCTATCTCCCGGGAGAAATCTTGTCCTCATCTCTGGCTTGCCTTTATTGGCCGGCTGGAGTGAACACTGACGAGGAACAGAGCTCCCACCTCTTTCTTGCCTTTATTGGCCGGCTTGAGTGGAGATTCGCAAGAGCAAACGTGCTCGGAGGAAGGAAGTATTCCAGTAAGGTGCTGGTAGGGATCTTGACCGTATTTCCGGGATTGTCCTGATAGCCGTGGAATACCTCTCCACTCCTCAAGCACCTCAGGAAGTGTTGCCCCCTTGTCGCTACGTCACTATGTGCTAGCGGCCGTCTCCGGGGGCCCATTATTGAGTGTGCAAGTCACCCCCTGCCATTTTATCCGTGTATAATATATAACATTGGTCAGGCAGGGGACATAGTTCTTCCATAGTTCAAGTTACCCAATCCACTTTAGCCACCCAAACCCATAGCCCAATATGTTTTGTTTTCACCTACAACAATAGTCCTGTACCAACCGGGGGTTGTCCTTGGGTGCACTTGCATAGTGCATACAGGGATAATCGTCGGTTGGTGCCTCCTCATCATTTAAAATTATCTAAGGGGCCTCTGTGAGTTGGCTTCGGCTCCTCGTACGCCTTCCAAAGGTCCGGGACCCCAGGGTCCCGAGAAATATCAAAAAAAAAAAAAAATAATAATAATAAAGCCTTTTATTTCCATGCACATTACATTGAATTTAAACTAACATAATACTACTAAATATATAAAAAGGTGTGTTTAGGGCAGCCATGCCCTAAACACACCTCTCCGGATATAGGCCTCCTCCAACTGTTTCCATAGTTTTCGATTTGCCGCCTTCGTCATCCAGTCTTCGCCGGCTGTGTTTTTAATTTCATCGACCCATCGATCTTTAAGTCTTCCTTTGTTCCCTTTCATTTAGTGACTCGTTTAGTCCATCTCTTGTCTGTACTGCGGGTGATGTGACCAGACCATCTCCATTTTAGCTGTTGTGCGTGACGTCCTGCATCTATTAATTTTGTTTTCGTGCGAATATCTTCGCTCTTGATTTTATCGCTGAGCTTAATTCCTAGCATACTTCTTTCTGCACGCTGGCACGAACGAATTTTATGTTTAGTTCTCTCTTGGAGAATCCAAGTTTGTGCTCCATATGACAGACATGGTAACAGGCAGGAATCTACAACGTTCTTTTTTAAGTTTTAATGGAAGTTTTGCTTTTAGCATTTCTTTGTAGCTCCAGTATTTCCTCCAAGTTATGTTGATACGACGCTCTATTTCATATTCATGTCGCGATTTCTTGAATGAGATTTATTTCCCAAGGTACACATAACTGTCCACATACTCTATCGGTGTTCCATTTACAATTATAACCTTTTGTGTACTATTTGTAGAGACTTTTGTTTTGGATGAATTTAAATGTAAACCTATTTTTTGCTGGCGCTGTTTAGTTCGCAAATCATTGCTTCTAATTTTTTTGATGTTTTTGCAAAGAGAATGATGTCATCTGCAAAACGTAGGTTGCTTATGAACTTTACATCTATTTTTATCCCTTTGTTTCTCCAATCTAAGTTTTGCATTATATCTTGTAGCACGGCTATGAATATTTTCGGTGATAAAGGATCTCCTTGTTTCACTCCTCGTCTTATATATATTTTTGGCCCAATTTTATCTAACTTTACCCTGCTTGTACTGCTCTTGTATATGTTTCTGATGATGTTAATGTAAGTATTTGAAACGCCTTGGTTTAAGAGTGATTGCCATATGCTCTCGTGTGCGATTGAATCGAAAGCCTTCGCGTAATCTATATACTCGACGTATATAGGTTGGTTGAACTCTTGATTTTTTTAAACAGATTGGTATTCTCACGGTGGCATCACAATTCATCTTCGCCAAGATCTTATATATTAGACAAAATATACATTTATACACTAAAAACAGTGATATTCACAATGTTAACACCAGAAATAAGGACAAATTACGTGCTCCATTTCACCGGCTTCATAAGGTTCATAACTCATTTGTTGGGCTTGGTATATCTTTTTATAACAAGCTGCCCTCTTCTTTGCTAGATTTGCCCTTTAATGCGTTCAAAGCTAAAGTAAAATCTAACCTTTGTTCAAAGGCATACTATTCTATTAACGATTACTTAAACGATAAGAATAGTTGGTCGCTGTGTTTAACTTAAGACAATGTTTATGTTCTTTCTCCAGAATTAGCATACCTACTGACAGGTTATATGAGTTCATATAATTATTTATTTTCTTTGACTCTCAAGGTCAATTTATTTTAATTTTATTTTTATTTATTATTGACATAATCTACTCATTTCAATGTTTATTTTTTATGAGTGGTATTGCAATATGTGGTTAGCTAGTGACCTCGACAATTGATCATAATTTTTCGTGCCTGAGCAACCGGCAGCAAGTTCGTCATGCTCCCTTAGATGTCACTGCTTGCGGTAGCGTCGGGGGTCGAGGTTGTCTCCTTCCCTCAAATATGGCGAGGGGTATAATGGCTGATCTTTGCGTTATGCTCGTGAAAGGGTGCTGCTTGTGGTGACAGGTCGTCTTGCTGACCTTGGTTTTGTTTTGTTATTAATAACTTAACTCGTTGTTGATTTTACTACGATGGTCCTAGTTTATCATCTGTGACTTCGAGTTACGACTACATGTACGGCTATATGTAAGTGGGCACGCCCTTTATTACTGGAGGCTTTTATTTAGGTATAAAGTTCTGTTTACGTTTTTAGTTTTGTATTTTGTTTCTGCTTGAGTACAGTTTTCGATTTTTTTTTTTTTGGTATATTGGCGTGTGCTAGCTTACTTATAGCAAATAATTTAATTTAATGTTTTGTGTTGTGTAATGTAGGTACCTAAATTATTATGCGCAGTGTTATATAGAATCATTTTTCTTTTAACTGAACAGACAGCTGTGCTGCTGGGGAGTTTGTTGTGCCACTTCTTCTCCCCAGCTAAAGCACTAGGAAGTGGTGAAGGGCGGGCGTTTTGGGGGACTGTAATTTTGACGTTCAAAAAGTGCTGATTCTCAGCCTAGTTTGAATAAATGACTTTTGATTTGATTTGATTTGATATTTTTCCACTATTTGGTCTAATGCATGGATGTGGTCCATGGTAGAGTAATCCGGGCGAAAGCCGGCCTGTTCCACTGGTTGGTGCTTCTCTATGCTTATCTCTATTCTTTTTTCTAGAGACATGGCAAATAATTTATACATTGTCGGTAGCAGGCTGATAGAGCGATAGTTATTAATATCTGAGGGATCTCCTTTTTTGTAGAGCAGAATTATTCTTGACTCTCCCAATTTCTCTGGAATTTCTTGCATTTCTAGTATTTAATTAAACAAGGTTGTGACAGGTCCTATTAGAATATTTTTTTCCTATTTTCAGGGCTTCATTAGGGATGTTATCGGGCCCTGGGCTCTTCTTTCTTTAATTTATCTATATTTTTCAGGATTTATCTACCATCAAAAGGTGTAACGGGTGGTTCTGCTTGCTTTTCTGTTTGTTCGTACGTATTTTTTCTTCTGTGTTCGTCCTCGTAGAGGTTTTGGTAAAAGTTCGAAGCAATGTTTATTATCTCTTTTCGTGTTTGTAGTTTATCTATTGTATTCTGTGTTTTCAGAGTTGGTATCCATCTTTTTTCTGTGTTTAGTTGTTTGTATGCTTTCTTCTGGCTTCCAGTAGTAAGTAGGTTATTTTCAATAATTTCCATCCTGTATTTTTCGTAGTCTTTTCTTAACATTTTGTTTGTGCTTTTATAGATACCTGTAAGTTCCTTATTTTCCTCTTTGTTTTTGCATGGTTTCGATTGCAGTTCAGAGCGTCTTTTAAGTTGTTGTTTGGTTTCTTCTGTTAGAATATCTTTCTTAGTTTTCTTTGAGGTGGCAGAGCTTAGGCTCTGTTTTATGACCGACTCTATTTTGAAATAGAATGTATCTATGTTGTCGCTATTTTCCCACTGGATTTTTTGTGTTTTTTCTTGTAGAGTCCTTAGATATGGTTGTTGATTTTTCTCGCAAGTTAGATCCGTATGGGCTTCACTAAAGTTTGTTCTGCTTCGCCTCGGTTTTCCCAATCGAACTGTGCCTCTGAGTAGTCTGTGATCAGTAGGAAAAATATATTTTTTTAAATCTCCATGTTTGAGAATAATTTAGGGCATTTGCTCATAATGTAATCAATTTGGTTTTTATATTGCTTGTCTGGTGTGGTCCAAGTCCATAGGTTTTTAAGGTTTTTCTTAAATGTTGTATTTATTATGGTGAATTTGTTAGCTAATGCATATTTGAGTAGTTTATCTCCTCTAGTATTTCTTATTCCGTTGCAGTATGGCCCCATAATTGTGTTTTCTAATGGTTTTCTTTGAAATTCGTCCTATTTTTGAATTAAAATCTCCCATTAATATAGCTTTTCCTTTTGCAAATTTTTGAGCCGCTTCGATTTGGTCATAGAAATTATCTATTTCCTCTTCAGGTGCTTCTGAGGTCGGCGCATAAACCTGTATTATTGATATGTTTACTAAGTCGAACTTCATGTTTAGAAGGCACACTGTCTCTGATAAACCCACGTAGTTTTCTATATTATTTTTGTATTCCTTTGTGATTAAAAATCCTACACCTCCACCCCTGTTCTTAAAGTCCTTAAGTCTCTCCTGTATAGCAGAAAATATGGTTTTCGTCCTCTATAATTTCATTTCCTTTTTTATAACTTCTGACAATCCTGAAATATCGTATTTTTTATTTGATAATGAATGTTTCAACAGTATCATTCTTTGCGGTGATAACAATGATTTAACATTGTATGTGCAGATGTAGAGTTCCTGGTTAATTGGAGGGTTGCAGTCGTATTCTCCCGCGGTGACTGGTCGTGCTGGGAGATGAAGATGAAGAGGGGCCTGTATTGATTCCTATTGCGTATTTCTTAGATCTTGAGGGTTTGCAGTGGTTTGTTCTGAGCTATATTGCAAAATTGTTTTTTTTTTTAATAAGAAATTATCCATATTGTTGTTTCTGTTTATTTTTGCTGGTTGCTTTTCCGTTTTGTTTTTGGAATTCGGTGTCGTATTTTCTGGTGACTCTGATAGAGATCTTTTCTTGTTATCTAAAGTTTAGTTTTCAGTTTGTGGGTTTCTATTCTTGAGGATAACAATTTTATCATATTTTATTATCGTCAACCGACCCTGTTCTCTTCCTTTGTTGACTACTTTTTGGAGTTCCTTACGTTTGGTGAGTATTTCAGGGGGGAAATCTTCTTTGATGTAGTAGGGCGTTGAATGTTCGAACTTTTTCTTGTTCTTTAGTATTTTTATTTTAAGCCCCATTGTTGTAAATGTTATAACAATAGGCCTTACTTTTTCGCCCTTTTTTCCATGCCTTCTTAAGTACTCAATACTATTGCTGTCGCATTTAATGTTATGTATGCTATTAAATATGTCTAAAACTTCTTTCTCTAGATCACAATAAGTCCTTTCGTTTTCAGCGACTCCGAATAAAAGTAGACATTTTTGCCTTAAAGTTCTTTCTAGATTATTTATTTTTACTGTCTGTGCTTCCAGCTTTTGCTCTATAATCTCATTTCTGCTTTCCAAGTTTTTAAATTTCTCGTTGATATTGTTGTTTATTGTGTTTTTGATATCCTCCTTCTTATCCCTCATATCGATTTTCTGATGCCTTATTTCTTCTTGCATTGCTTTTAACATATTTTTTATCTCGTCCATATTTCCTTAATTGATCTTCAGTATGTATAAACAGAGAGTTGTGGTATGTAGCTCCCTCTTGCGGTGAGTATAGAAACTCGTTCGATATTGAGCTAGTTTTGCGGTTTTTCTACTCGCCAATAGATGTCGCTAGCAGTCCAATAAAGTAAGACAATTGATTGCTATCAATCAACTAGCAATCCGTCCAGAAGTTAACCTAAAAATGTGGTTGTGATGTGCACTTGTTGTTTCAGTCCTGCACTCATTTAACAAAATGTCTTTGTAGTTGCTTTGATTCACTTTTCTTCTTATTCACAGTTCTTGATAACCGTCACAAATGTTTATTGTTTTTTGTCCGTTACGATGTTGCACATTATTTTTCGTGTTTAACACTAGATCTTTCACTTTTATGCGTAGACTTCACTTTGTCCTGGTGATTTATGGGCACTAATACACGTTTTCACAAGTTATAGCTACTGTTCGCTACTATTTATATTTATTTTTCGGCGAAATGTACGGAGCTGATGTAAACAGTAGTACTATGGCGCCCTCTCCTCGTTTTGGTAGGTTTATTAGTTTATTACCTTTACAAAATTTCGTCGGTTAGGCCGTTTATTTAATTATTATTCAAACTAGTTTGTTCTAAAACGTTTCCGTTTTACTGATAAAACTTACTTTCGCATATTTATTCATTAATGTTGTTTTTTAAAACTCAAATGTAAGTACTTAAAGTAACTGGTAGTTATTAATTGTTTGCTAACAATTCCAAGCCTACTTTCAGGATGCCTCAGATCTATCATCTCAGTGATTAGAGAGATTGTAGAGAACTATTTGACGTTCGAGCATTGGCAAACTAAGTTCAAAGGTGAACTTCGTTAATGGTTCAGACGGGAACAGTACTGTAGTTACCTACCTATGTGTGATATGTAGAAGTTCAGACGATTATAAGTTTCTATGACATTGATTATCCTGATGTGTGGCTAAATGATAACAACCGCACGGGTTAATTGAAAGTTAAGCTGCGCTCGCCACGGCTGGTTCGTGGATTGGTGACCATCCATTACATATCAAGACCGTTACGGGTAGTCAGACTCAGAAGCCCAAAAGTCTGATTGCGTGAGTCTTTCCAATAGGTATCGTGTTACCTAGTAACTGGGTTGTAGAGATCAGATAGGCGGTCGCTCCATGTGCCAGTTCATGAGTTTGATGTTTTATAAAACACAAAGTCATCGACTCATCAATCATCAATCTGAATCTGGACTCAAAATATTGTCATTGTATACAACGATGGCTCTCTTTTTTTTTCTTATCATAACTGGCTGTATTAATTTGTCATTACCATTGTTCAGGTAGACAATGGACTGAGGCTTTACATCCCAGCTAAGAATAGCCCTTTCCCTTCGTTCGCAAGTTTTAACAGGTAAATTCAAAGAAGGCCGGCACTATCCTCTTGAACTCGGATTAAAATGATTCCGTCTGTGCCCAGGTCCATTGTCATTACAAAAGTTATGAGTTTGGATATAAGTTATTAAAGGATTTACGTAAGGCGTAACTTTGTTTCGCTGTCTTTCCTTTCATAACAAAAAATATCAATGACGCAGTCTGTTTCTTGACACGCTCTTGTACTAAGACCAATATTTAGCAAATAATCGATTTCATATCGTTGCCGTAATCATCGTTGAGTCTCGAACCGATCGGCCCACCACGAATCCGTGTATCAATAGTAAAAGATAATCCCTGAGGCCTTAAACATCGTTTATCCATTTTTCTCTGGCAGTGTCATAAGCTCTCATTTCGGGCATTTGGCGATAACGTGAGAAATCCAGCTAATAAAGCGAGAGGTCATCTGAATATCAAATAGGCGTCGGCTGCTGGATTCGTGTCGTGATTATCTGAGATCAGGCGTGCCACAAATCCTGGATTCTTTATCTGTTTACTTCTTCACGGGATTTTAAACTATTTTTTTATTTTATTTTATTTTTATTTAACCATTTATGTACACACAAATAAACAGACAAGAATAAAGGAACAGAAAATTACGTACAAAGGTGATGCTTATTTCTAAAGAAATCTCTTCCAGCATACCTGCGATAGGACAGAGGATAAAAAGAGATGTAGACACCGTGTGTAAGAATAAGAGAGAAAATAAAAATACATAAAATCTAAAAAAAACAACTCACTAAGCTAATAAAACCTATAATAAATACTTAAATACATACATACTTCTAGAATAAATATCACTAAAATAACTATGACGAAATGGAAAGATAGTGTTCTTTCACTCTTCTTTTAAATACTGCAACAGTTTGGCACTCCCTAATGTCAGGTGGAAGTGAATTCCACAACCGAACCGCGTGCACAGTGAAGGAGTAGGAGTAGAAGTCAGTGGAATGGGAAGGAAATTTTAGGAGGTTTTTAAGATGCGACCTGCAAAGCACATCAAATGGACGGGCATAAGAAAAGCGTTCCCGCAAATAGGAAGGTGTTTTAGGGTTGTGAAGGATGTTAAATACCAGACACAATATGCGAGAGTTCCTGCGAAGTCGAATAGGGAGCCACTTGAGAGTCTTGCGAAAGTTAGAAACGTGGTCATACTTTTTAAGGTTAAAAACAAAACGAATACAGATATTTTGTAAACGCTCAAGTTTATTCAAAAGCTCCTCAGTGGCATCCAAATAACAGGCATCTGCGTAGTCAATAATAGGCTAAATGAGAGTTTGAGCAAGGGAGATTTTGGTGTTCAGGGGTAAGAAGCACTGGAGGCTTTTCAAAGAATGAAAAGTGTAGTGCACTTTACGACTGACTTGAGCAACGTGGTCTGTCCACGACAAATAGGAGTCCAAGGTCACCCCCAGGTTTTTAACCGTATTTGCGTATTCAATCTGAACTCCATTCAGACAGAGTGGAGACAGCGACGCAACATCCAGCCTATTCCGCATATATCTACCGCCAATAATTATAGCCTGGGATTTCCTAGGGTTGATTTGCAGTCCGAAAGACCGCGACCATTCGCTAATCAAATCCAGGTCTCTGTTCATGGCACACACAGTGGCTTCCGCATCTTCCCTTAAGAAATGGCTGTACAGCTGCAGATCGTCAGCATAGAGATGGAAGTAGGAAGAGATGACACTGGTGACAGAGTTGATAAAAATGGAAAAGAGAAGAGGAGAGAGGACGCCACCCTGAGGTACCCCTGCAGTAAGAGAGCACCAATCAGAAAAAGTCCCGTCGAGACAAACCCGCTGCGACCGGCCTTTGAGATAGGAGTCGAACCAACCGATAGTACTAGAAGAGAAATTGAAAGACTTAAGGATCCCAAGAAGGATGTCGAAATCAACAGAGTTAAAGGCACTGCTAAAGTCAAGAAGTACAAGTAAGGTAAGAGATTTGCGGTCCATAGCCCAGCGGATGTCATCAGTAACCTTCAAAAGAGCAGTGACCGGGCTATGACCGGGTCGAAAACCAGATTGAAAAGTACTAAGAAGGTCATTCGCAGCTAGAAAGGCAGAAAGTTGCTGATGAACAATGTGCTCAAGAACTTTAGAGAGATAAGGGAGGATAGAAATGGGTCGGAAATCGGACGGTGAGTCCGGGCTAGAATTTTTGGGTAAGGGAATGATATGGGCTTGTTTCCAGGCCTCAGGAACTGTAGAAGAAAACAAGGACAAATTGAAAATGTGGGTCAAGATGGGGAGTAATGTGGGGAGGATAGGAGAAATCATTCTTGAGCAAAGATTATCATTACCAACTGCAGAGGAGGAAATAGCAGAAATAGCTTTTTTGACCTCATTTTCACTCACAGGACTAAATTGGAAAGAAGAACACTGTGGCACTGGCAAACAGGAAAGTTTATTTAAAGAAGCTGATTTGACGTGCGGATCTAAAGTAACTGGGGGATGAGAAAAGTGTTTGTTAAGGGCACACACGTCAGTGTCATTACTGGAAATAACTTGAGACTTACCAATGCCGACAGTTTTCAGAAACTTCCAGAATTCAGAAGAGTTACGGTTGTCGAGAGAATTATGGAAGTAGCTCCTCTTTGCATCTCTACACATACGACTGCAGCGATTACGCAACACCTTGTACGCAATCAGATTGTGCTCGGAAGGACAGCGTTTGAACCTCTTTTTGGATCTGTCCCTACTCGCCATCACATCCTTAATGGCAGGAGTAAGCCAGGGAGCCGGAACATACTTGACCTTAACTCGACGGATTGGAGCATGACGATCGTATAAGCTCAGTATTGTGCTGTTGAAAATGTGAACCATATCGTTGATACATGCGCTCTCCAAAACATTAGTCCAGTCGATACTACCAGCATCACGCAGCAATGCCTCCAGGTCTATACCCTTATAGTTTCTAAGGAAAATATAGTTCGGCTTACGCCTCGGAGGGCGAATCCTGTAGGACATAAAGATTAAGTCGTGGTAAGAAAAACAAGCAGTGAGCTGACCGTGGACAGCTACATTATTAGAATTAGAGACAATCATCAGGTCCAAAAGAGAAGGGGTGCAGTTAGGGAAATGATGAGTAGCGGAAAGAGGCAGAATACTTAGGTTAAAAGAAGATAAGAGAGATTGAAGTTTGTGAGTACGACTATCATTTTTAAGAAGGCAAGTATTAAAATCGCCCATCAAGACTACATGGTCATAAGAGGGACAAAAATCATTTAAAAGCGAATCAAAAGAGTCAAAGTAATCGATATTGAGATTAGGACTGTACATCACCCCAAGAAGCATTTTAACGTGATGCAAGGAAATTTCAAGAAATAGATGTTCCGCTGACCCTGAGTAGGAAGAAGGAGACGTGCTGATAATCTTGTAGGGAATATCAGCACGCAAGTAAATTGCAACACCACCACCGCCCTTCCCAGTTCTATCATTACGGATAAGAACAAAGCCAGGAAGTGCATAATGAACAGATAAAAGGGACGGTTTGAAGAAGGACTCTGAGATCAGCTTGAACTATAAAATACAACCTGTTTTTGCTCTCGCTTGAACAATCGCAAATTCCATATTTTGAAAATAAACAATGTACAGTCACGAACTGGGATTGTTGAGCCACTAGCTTATCATCTTAACTTGGTTGTGTTACACGAATGCCGCCCGTTTTTCGTTATTGAAATGTCACATGTCAAATTTCACGGGCGGCATTCGTGTAACACAACCAAGTTAAGAAGATAAGCTAGTGGCTCAACAATCCCGGTTCGTGACTGTACCTGCTAGAATTGAACTAGCACGCTAACGTATACAAACTACTTAGTTGCATCCGTGGGACCTACATAATGGGGAGGAAAACTAACTTTTTATCACGATAGATGGCGCAAAAGCGACTGTACCTTGTTTTGATATATTAGCTGTCAAATGGTATGGATTTTTGCAATCTACTAAGTTTAGCTTTCCTATTTTCCATAATTTTGTCCAAAATGCCTCAATGTAGTTCGTTAACTTGTAAAAACAGATGAGTATATTTATTTCCTAAAGAAAGTAAGGGCAGACAACAATGGGAATTGGCGTTACGTATTAAAAACTTTAAGGCAAGTAGTACCGCAAGATTATCTGCTGCGCATTTCACAGAAGAGGATTAGATACTAATCTAATCCTCTTAAAGAAGCTGTCCTTTAGGCTGGGTACTATATCTATAAAACAAAAGAATCAAGCTTGTTACCTAATAAAATAAAATTATTGTCATCAAAATAAAAGCGTCGTAAAATAAACCATATTAACTAATCTATGTAGTAAATAATTCTCCTAAAGGTTTAATCAATCAATATAGGTACTTAGTTTTCAAAATATTCCTGTATTGCCTGTCTGTTAATCACTGGTAAAGGAATATCTGCATTTATGTCTCTGAATGTATCAGAAGGTGGTCATAGGTGTCATCTTAGATGTCGCAGTCAGCACCAAAGTTTTGGATTCGATCCTACGAATGTAATCTATAAAAAAATAGGAATTAAAAAAATAGGCTTATAGAAAAAGGCTCACAAACAATCATAACCTTAAATATTTTAAGTGTTTTCCTTTCAATCAAATCGGCCTTTTTGTCGGCAGTTGCAGCGTTCGTTTTACGGAGCTCAACTTTTACTTGAGGTACAGTCATAAACGCGTACATATTATAGACGAATTACACTTTAAAATCTCATAAATACCAGTCACACTACTGACAAGAAAGGTAAACAAGGTACAGTCGACTACAGCGACATCTACACACAGCTTTGAGTGTGGCTCCTCATTACCGACAGTGGTAATGCTTGCATGCAGTATAAAATAATATAACCTTAGATTTATTTTTGCCCATTTGCTTTCACAACACCTCTGAAATAATCTGCTCAACTTAAATAACGCGCGTCCACACATGTTTTTTCTGTTCTTTTTTCTCAACGGGGCTTATTACGTATACATTTATTATACCAACGCTAAGGGCTCCGAATTAAGCTGTCGCCCGTGACACGAGGGCACTTTGGTATTTCAGCTTTACGGAGGCATAATTTTATAACGACATCCTTTATACCGAAATCCTGACACTTAACAACATCTGTCTGCACTAGTGACGCAAATTCCTTAAATTAAATACCTACAAGAATTGCGTCAAAGAAAGATTTTTATTAATACTTGTAATGTTTGTAATTATTAACACACTAATATTATAAAGGCGAAAGTTTGTGAGTTTGTGTCTGTGTTTGTATGTTTGTTACTCTTTCACGCAAAAACTACTGAACTACTATAACCTGTATTAACAAGTAGGATACTTTTTATCCCTATATTTCTACGGGTTCGAGACTTATGCGGTAGTAACCGCGGGGAGCTGCTAGTCTACTATATAAAATTCTTAAATTCATTCATTAATTCACCGACTGACAACGTACAGCGTAAACTGCTGGGTCTAGCTACAAACATGTTATTTTGCCAGTGAGCTAAGGAAAATGGGGACGAAAGGGGTTCAATAGGGGATAAAAGTTTTTGTGGAAGTTTGTCATTTTCGCCGATAGGAAATCCTATCGGGCACACGGCTTGTGCAGTTGTTATATTTCGTTCGACCCAATTGGCGTAGTGAATAACTCCTTGACTGTCTGGCGTACACCAAGTGTGCGTAAGAAATTCTTTTTGAAATCTTTACATTATATACGTAGGTATATAAAAACGTATATCTTAAATATACAAACGTAAAAAAAAATATCCTATGGCGACCGCGGGCTACAGTACTGCCGAGCGGCAGTACCGTAAGCCCGCGGTCACCAAGAAAAAAGGACGTATCTATAGACATATTTAAATGGAGAAAAAAAATATTTGGTCCTGTTTAAAATACAAGATACAAAGGCAGATGCGTCTTTTAATATCATTCTCCTGCCCTTGTCCCAATTTATTTGGGGTCGGCGCAACATGTCTTTTTCTTCCATACTTCTTTATTAGTCGTCATCTCGGTAGTCACTCCCTTTCTGGCCATATCATCTTTCACACAGTCCACCCATCGTTTCTTTGGTCTTCCCTTACTCGTATAGCCCTCCACGTTCATACTCAACACTTTCCTGACGACATTTTCCTCATTCCTCCGCATCACATGCCCATACCATGACAACCGATTTCCACACAACTTTTCAGTCACCGGTGTCACTTTAATTCTGTGCTTAACAGTTCGGTCTACTTCGCCATCGCTTTGCACAAGTGAACCAAGATACCGGAAGTCGGAGCAGACCGGGAGAAGCGCGCCATCAAGCGCTATGGCTCCAGCACTGGAGAGACCGCCGAAATCGCAGAACATATACTCGGTCTTGGTTCTGCTGATTTTCAAGCCGACATTCTCCAGTTTCCGTTGCCATTTCTCCAATCTGCTCTGGATCTCAGGTCCATCTTCACTGACAAGAACGATGTCGTCGGCAAATAGTATGCACCAGGGTGCCTCTTCCTGTATGTCCGCTGTCAGAGCGTCCATAATTAACAGGAAGATGTAAAAACTTAAAGCTGACCCCTGATTAGTTTATCGTTAAGTTTACGCCAATATAAAAATACTGGTAGATGCGTCTTTTTTGCTGATTCTGAATAAGTAAATAACTCTATTTTGAAAAAAAAAATCAGATACTTTATCCTTATGACCTTGACATTCGACATGACCTTGACATAATGTATGGGGATTTTCAGACGTTTGAGGGAATAAGCTCGGATCTGCGCACAGAGGTAACATAAATGTCAGTAGGGCGGACCTAATTTGGGGCACATGCAGTTATTTGATCATACATGACATTTCTGCCTCTAGTTTAACCATGATGCATGAGATGGAAGTATTTTAGTATAGATACCTAGTTACATTCCAGCATTTCTTATTGTTAGTCCAATTAATGCATTTACCTAATTACGTGAAACATAAACTGGATAAATAATTAGTTCGTTTATTAATCACCTTGCTTGAAATGAGGTCTATTGTGTTATCTAATAAAATCAGCTCAAAAAGTATTATGATCTGTTTTTGATGGTTTTGTTTAAATAAATGACACAATAAAAATGTATTTTTACTACAATAATTACCTATTAAATTAATATTATTAACTAGTTCGCTATTTGATTACATTTTTCAAAAAAGCATCTTTTCATTTAGCATTCATTTTCAGCACATAAAACACATATTTAAAAGCCGAACTTTGAGTCACAAGGCCGCAAAAAAGGGAGTTTGACAAAAAAAAAATTGAATAAAACATATTTTTCAAGAAAATTCCAAGTTTGTTTTGGTTGTTTGTGAGTGATTTCAGTTTCAAATACACATTATTTTGGCCTCCTCTTCCTCTGTCTTTCTCACCAAAGTTAGTAGCAGCATTATTAGCGGAGAACATTACGAGTTTGTCCGAAAGATTTTTGGGTGTGAATTGGGGGTGGCGCGGTCGCGGGTAGTAACACAGAATATGTAGCTAGTATGTGAACTTGCGCGTCTTGGCGAGTCAACGAGTCTCTTCTCGCTCACTTCTTTCCGACTGAAGTAACTGAACGATAGATATAAAAAGCCGGACGGGCAGACTGCAGTCCAATTTGGCCGGGCATGAGTTCAAAAGGCCTAACACTGTCCGACTTTAACCGGACGGATGGCAACGCTACCGTCGGCGCTAATTACGAATTGAATGAAATTTAATCAGGATGATGCAATTTCAAAGAGAATCAAACAATGTTTTGTATTTAGTTTTATAATTACTAGTTGTTATTTCCGATTGAGTTTTTGTTGAAACATCATTGATTAGAGTAGGTATTAAATAAGCGTAACGAACGCGTTTCCCGTAATAGTTTTTATATCTCGGTAGGTATTACCAATTTTGATTGGGCTGCCATTCTTGTTGATTTCCTATGATTGAATTTAATTACTTGCATTTCTCTGTTGGTGAATTGTTCTATCAATAACCACTTTCGTATTTTAACGTGTATTGGCAAGATTTTACAATATTTAAAGAAACCTGTCACGTCATCGCCACCATAAAGTGTTTTTTTTTTTATTTTATTTTTTTTTGGTATAATTATTTTTAATAAAGGAAGTTGTAGCTTGTATATTTTGACTAGGTAAGTTTTAAAAGTTCTGCCATAGCTAGTAATTCCATATGAAATTATTGACTGCGCGAATGCATTATCTTTATAAGTAATATTCTAAAAGGTACTTTGTATTTAATTATTGCAAATTTGACTAGCATTCCTCGCATATGGAGTCAATGTGATAACCCCAATTAAATCTGTCATCAACGACTAAACCCAAATATTTGTTGTTGGTAACCTGTAATTAATCAACCATTTAAAACCTAACTCTGTCGCAAAACTTTTCTTGAATAGGTACAGAAGGTATTTCACCCTCAGAACTTAGACCTATACCTAGATGTCTTAATTACTTAATGAATGGAACTTTATTCCAGTCTGGAACGGACAAATAAAACCGAGTTAAGCAGAGGTAGATTTACCGGCCCCTACTTTTGCCAATATAGAGGCCAAATATATATGCCTCATACCTTAATCAAGCTGTTTTATGGCGGCAGAGTAGGGAAAACTCTATTTGCATAGTGCGACCTCGTATAGCCCGCTACGAATGTGTTTTGTTTGAAAAAAAGTTTTGGCGGAACACACTTTTACCTACCAACCTTGTTAATATCTTTGTCAAAGTTGTTCATTGGACTGACGATATCTTACCATATTTATAGCTACGCATGTTAATAAGAATCCATTGCCAACTGTTTTCTGCTCGGAAATTAATTAATTTCATTAATCCAGACTTGTGCAGGCTATAAATCTTTGTTTGGCGCGTTCCGCAAGAGAATAGGAAGTGGGGCGTACGATGTGCTGAACTTTGTAAAGTTTGAAGGATTCCGCAAATATAATATGTGTGCAAAAACACCTCAAACTTTGGTTAAAAGGTTCTACGAAAGACTATTAAAAAGAGCACGTACCTATTCTTTACATAACAAAGTATTTCGTTGAGTAAAATGTAAACTTAGGCCGTTTTTTCGGTGTTTAGGACCAACTACGTTCTCATTACACACAGTTAGATACAATATCCTAATACATGTACACATTACATGCTATGTGTATTTATTATACAAGCACATTACCAATCTACCAGACAATGACTATAGTGGTTTAATTCTCTTTGGTACCAGAAGACGAATCAACGCATGTAATGCGATTGAGATGTCCGTAGGCTTAACGTACCTTCCAACTTTGTCCATGCACCTAGAGGCATCTCTACTAACTTAGAAATTAACTTATCTAAGTTGAACCTAAGTAAGCACTCGGATATTACGTGATTTTAGTATATTACTGTTCACTAAAGTTAGGATATTAATCTACAAGAAGACCTACACCTACATAAAACATTAATTAAATGCCTACTTTGACAAAATGTTACATTACTTGCTGGACTTCTCGTGCGTGTCCGACGGGGTTAGCAAAAGTTTAGTTCTTATTTCAAGAAGTCGCAGCCATTTTTTTAAAGAAATCAAGTCGTTAAAATAGAGAAAAGGAAAAAAGAAACTGGTCTTGTAGCTTTCACAATCGCGATCGGTGGCTCGGGTTAATCCAGGTAAGATTAGCCCAAGTCACCGATTGTGAATAAAACTTTCACTGGAGGTGGTCCAAGCGATTCATGATGTATGATTCATGATGAGCCTTATAAGACTTATAGCCCTCATTAGGATTTCCCTGCGTAACCCCCAGAGACCCTCTTCACAGAGACTCTAAATAGACCGTGAGATAACAACGGAGCAAAGGTTTTTAATTGTCGCTCGTATCTCAAGAAAGTAAATCAATATTTGTGACAAAGTACTACGCAATCTTTCACCCGAGGAAACGCCGGAAAATAAGGGATGTTTAAATGCTATCTACACAATTTCGAGGTCAAATTAATTCAATTATTATTTCAAGCTCCGCAGGGCAGATGGCAACTACGCCGGATATTTCAAATGTTTATAAAATCGAACACGCCAGAAGTTTCAAACATTTAATAAAAGGAAATTCATTTTGAATTTATTGAATAACCTACTTTTGCGTAGTTAGATACTTAGTTTAAATTACAAAGGAAAAAAATATTCTTACTTAGAATGGGAATAAGATGTACGACAAAGTCCATGCAGTGGTTTGCATGAGCGGCAGATAATTTACCTACTTTTAAATCTTTTTGATATATTAAGTAGTCTGCATTTTCACCCTTCCCGGTATCGGTAATTTGCCGAATTCTTTCTTCTTAAATAGATCTACAGCATGGGTGTCTGTCGCATTGTTGAGATTATTTTCAGCCGCAGGAGCCTCAATTGAACTGCTGATATTTGGGAGTTGTGTCCACATATCAACACGATTGTCAGGTGCTGAAAAAAGAAAAGGAGTCATCAAATTTTAGAACACCTAAATAGAAAAATATTTGTCAAACTCAAACACAAAGCATTCATCCTACTTATATAATATTATAAATGCGAAAGTTTGGATGGATAGATGTTTGTTACTCTCGGATCGAACGGATCTGGATGAAATTTGGCACAGAGATAGATTATAGTCCGGAATAGCACATAGGATACTTTTATACCGGAAAATGTACGGTTTCCGTGGGATAATTTCCAACATCCATGCGGGCCAAGCCGCTGGCAAAAGCTAGTTTCAAATAAACCAATTACAGGCACATTTGAATTGTCAAGGTATCGTTATTTATCGATAAATATTTTTAATATTTACTGCAGAATGAGTAAATTACCTTTGGCAAAAAAAATGTCGCTGTCTCATAGTTTCTCAAAAGTTGAAGTTGATTACAAGTGACAAGTTATAGGAAACTTACTGAATTAACTACCCAACTATATTAACCTAAATTATGGACAATTGTATTTCCAATAAATAGGTAACGGACGTTGCTAGAATAAGCTAACTAGAAATAAAAACGAGGAGCTCGTGGCTAAGTAATAACAGGCGCCCGGGTCGATCCATCAGGTTAAGCTACGCTTGCCGCCTGCCGGGGTTGGTCCCTGGATGGATTACCATCTTTACATACCGAGACCCCTCCGTGTCTCGGAAAGCACGTTAAGCCGTTGGTCCCGGCTATCATTCGTGGATCTTTGATAGTCGTTACGAGTCGTTAGAAGCCCGAAAGTGTGACAACCAGTCTTACCAAGGGGTATAGTATTACCCAGTTACTGGGTTGTGGAGGTCATATAGGCAGTCGCTCTTTATTAAACATTATAACGCTGAAAAGAAAAAGCTAAAAAAAAGAAACTGAAAACCAATATTATAAAGCTGAAAAGTTTGTTTGTTTGTTTGGTTGGTTGAACGCACTAATATCAGGAACCCATTTATCGAGGAAGGCTATATGCTATATAAAATCACGCTACGCATAATAGGAGCAAAGCATCAATGAAACATGTTGGAAAAAGTAGTGTGTATTTATTCCGATTGGATTATAGAATATCCAGGTTCCCAAACATATATTTTGAAAGGACACTGATTTGAAGACGATATAATATGAGGAATTTAAAATTTCTATACAAAACTTATTTTTCTCATACTTCATGTTTAAATCAATGTTCTTATTTAATATAAATTTGGGAACATATTCTGTCTCACTTGTCTCAGTCTCGCTTGTGCCACGTTCCGATGCGGACGTGTTTGCATAATATTCTGTTTTAATTAGCGCGGCGCAAGCTGTCGCTCGTGAGTTACTCGCCATGAGCAATGAACTTGTGGCGAATGAGCTGCTGGCGTTCCTGCAACAGAAGCTGGATGTGATGGACGAGGTGTCTGCTGTCCAGATCTGCGCAACGAACTTCAGCGAGGAAGACATAGCTGCTGCCAAGCTGTTGTTGTTCAGTGTGCTGAACAAGCGCGACCAGATGGTGTCCCGCCGGCGTGACGGGACTAAGAAGAGCCTGCAGGATATAATCACGCTGTTCAAGGAGACCGACCCGGACGACGTGCCGACGTTTGTGGCGAAGGAGTTGCACAAGCTTCCACCCGTCACCTTCGACCACGTCGACGTAACGAGCCTTCTGAAGGACATTGTCTTCCTGAAGGCCCGCCTCGCGGATGTTCTGGCGAAATTAGATGCATCCCAAAACTCCGTCACCGAATTGCGCAAAGAAGTTAGCGAGTTGCGTAACAGTGTGGCGGTAACTAGGTCATCAGCCGATGCATCTAACATGTGTCGCGGAGCCGGCCTCGATTTATCGTCGTCAAATTCCGCGTCAGCAGTTTCATCGCCAGCGCATCCGTCGTTTGCTGAAATTGCAGAGCGCCCCGCCCCCGTGCCCCGCAGCCCTGCGCCCGTCACCGCAGGTCCTCCGCGCAGCGCCGCCCAAGTTCGTCAGCCCGTCCCGCTGCCAGTATCTGCAGCCCTGGCGAATCCCTTACGAAAGGACTTCGCTAGCGCCCCCGCGAGTGCCCCAGGCGCTCCAAGTATGAAGCCTATGCCAGAAAAGGCGCCGAATAGGGCTGATGAAGAGGGTTTCGTGACAGTGCAAAGGAGGAAGCGCCGGTCGCGAACCAACAAGAATCGCTGCGGCAAAGCTCCTACGAAGCCAGAAGTGAGCTTGCGTGCCGCTAAGCCGAACACACCGGTGTACATCTCCCGTCTGCACTACAGCACTAAGGCGGAAGACATCGTGGAGTACGTGCGCCAGAAGACAAGGTACATGCCTAGGGTGCAGTTACTGGAGTCGCGCCGCAACGTCAATTTCAAGGCGTTCGTGGTGCGAGTACCGAATTGTTACCTGCCCGTCGTCATGGAAGAAGATTTCTGGCCGCAGGACGTGGTGTTCCGTCGCTTCCGCGGACAAGTGCCACAGGACAGCTCAAGGACAAGCTAGTGCAGTGAAGTGCTACTAACATAATTTTAAGCTATATTTATTAACACAAGTTTTGTTTTATACTTTATATATTATATGTTAGTTTGTAAGGTATGTATCTATGGGCCATTGTAGCCTGATAATAAATGTTTTATTATTATTATCTCCTTTATTTATTTTTTAAACTTATTTTATTACATTTTTAAATATTTTTATAAAAACATTAAAAAAAAAACATTTAAAAATATAAAAAATAGTGATCCGCCGGTAGCGGGTGCAGGGTCCAAGCTACCGGTGGTTAGGGCCCCAGAGACAGGAACCTCCTCACAATACGCGCCGTATCAAGGAGGACTGCCTTCTGAATCAGGCCCTTCACCCAGCCACCCAACGAGAGCCTCTTGAGATGTTGGTCGAGGCTCTTAGCGATAAGGCCATTGACCGTAACGACTATCGGCACAATGATTGCCGAGTCCACATTCCACATAGCGACAACCTCGTGGGCTAAGTCGAGATACTTCAATTGTTTCTCCTTCTCAGCCTTCACGAGGTTCTCGTCATGCGGGATAGTGACATCGATTATCATTGTGCGGCGCACTGATCGATCTATTACCACTATATCAGGCTTATTGGCTACAATAGTCCTGTCAGTGATAATAGATCGATCCCAGTATAACGTGACATGGTCATTCTCGAGAACTGGGTCGGGCACATACCTGTAATACGGTACCTCAGACTCCACAAGGCCGTATTTCAGAGCAAGTTGCTGATGGATAATCCAGCCAGGATTATCCATCAGCAACTTGCGGTGCAACTTGGTTATGTCTGTGCAAATACTCGCCGTTAGCTAAACGAGAACACCCAGAAGTAATATGTCTGATAGACTCACCGGGACAATGGCATGCCCGACATATGTCGATCGTCCCGTCTTTCATTATATACTTCCGGTAGTTATTCGTTAGCATAACTTCATCCATAATTGCACAGACTGAACCTTCGGTTTCCCCAAAGAGGTTACCGAAGCGTAGCCAGGCCACGGACGCTAAGAAATCTACGTCGGGCCCATGAAGGGCCCGGAAAAAGCGTCCGTGAAGCTCCTTGCTTTGCCATACTTCCTTGCGGTCATTGGTACTAAGCACCACAGGTTTGCGCCAGTTCTCTTTAGCCAAGGACAACGGGGTGAGTCCCTTGTCCACTGCAACCACATCTCGGTGCATACCCACGTCAGCCTTGAGAAAATATTCTCTGAGACTGCACACCTCGCGGTTGTGGAGGGTCTTAGCATTTAAAAAACCTCGACCCCCGCACTTCCGCGGTATGTACAGCCTCATGACAGACGAACGTGGGTGATGCATCCGGTTTGCGGTCAACAGTGACCGGACTCTCCTATCCAGGGCGTCTAGTTCCATCTGGGTCCACTTTAGTATGCCAAAGGAGTACATTAGGACCGGCATGACCCAACCGTTAAAGGCGCGCACCTTGTTGCCGCCTGACAAAGAACTATTAAGTACCTTTTTCAGGCGACCGAAGAAGCGCTCCTGCAACGATTGTTTCACGTCAGGTCCGTTAATGCCTAACCCCTCTGACATACCCAGGTATTTGTAGGTATCAGTTGCGGAGAGTGATCTCAGGTTTATAGAATCTGAGAGTTGTAGTCCCTCAGATTCCACAATCCCTCCCCGCTTTACATGCATGACTGCACATTTATCTACACCAAATTCCATCCTGATGGAATCAGCAGTTGCAATTTGTTGGTGGCAAACAGTTTCAAATCATCCATATAAAGCAGGTGGGATATTACCTGACCCCCTCTCCGCAAAGGACAGCCCAGCCCTGTACCCTCCAGCAGAGTGCTAAGAGGGTTCAAGGCTAAACAAAACCACAGTGGACTCAGACTGTCGCCCTGGAATATTCCCCGCTTAATCCTAATAGGTTCGTTGCTCCCCTGAATTTGTCGGCATCCTGGATAGCGAAGAACCGTCCTCCACTGCCCCATACACGTCGTTAGGAAGGTGCTCAGAGTTGTATCAATTTTGTACAACTCTAACACCCTCAAGAGCCATGTATGCGGCACCGAATCAAAGGCCTTCTTATAGTCTATCCAACATGTCGACAAATCCTTTCGGGATCGACGAACCTTTTGGCTTATGGCCATGTCAATGAGGAGTAGCTCCTTGGTGCCGCGGGACCCATTCCTACATCCATTTTGAGAGACAGACATAATAGAATTCTTTTCTAAATGAGAATTAATTTTCTCTCTCAAAATGGATGTAAGAAGTTTATAGACCGTCGGCAAACAAGTGACCGGCCTATAATTTTTGGGTTCCGTGGCATCACCTGACTTATGGAGCAGGTGGGTAACTCCTGTTGTAAAGAGCTGTGGCAGCGACCCAGACTCTAAGGCCGACTGGAATTGCGATGCTAAGCACGCGTGTGAACTTTGCAGCCATTTAAGCCAAAAATTGTGCAGTCCGTCCGGTCCCGGAGATTTCCAGTTCGGTATCGGGCGGGCTGCACTGGCTACATCGGAGGAAGTAATTATTACTTCCTCCATCTCCGGTATGGCGTCACACACGCGCTCAACATCCCGCATCCATTCAGCCTCAGTATGGCAAACGGGCACCGACCAGATGTTACGCCAGAATATGCTAGTGGCATCATCATCCGGGCGGCATACGTCTGCCACATTTTGCTCAGGTCGCTCCCATGCTCTATACACCCACCTTTGATCACGCTGGAATATGCGATTCTGGGTATACCTCTCAACCCGTCGCTTATACCTACGGATACGGCTTGCCCATGCACAGACCTTCTGCTTCAGGAAGTCAATGCGCTCTGTGACACGGGACATATATTCTTGAGGACTGATTCCAGTCCCCGAGAACGCCCGCCTCACAAAGCGCATCACTCTAGGGCGAGTATTGCCCTCCCTGAAGCAGTATAGTTTGCCGATGAGCACCCTGGTCCCCTCGATACGCTGCTCGATCCTGCACTGCCAGGCTGGAACAGCGGGTTTTGGTCGTGTAGCTATGTCACAATTTGGAAATTTGACATTGGCTACACGACACGCCGCAATAGCCGCGCAATACAAGATCGAGTGCGTATCTACGAGATCTTCGCTGCTTTCAAAATAAAAACCAAGCAGCGAATCCAAGGCACACACCATCGCCCTATTCGTTCTGTGCATAGGCAAGCGAGGTAAATGTGGTCTAAGTTGGACGGGGGCAGTTCTAAACTCCCGAATCGCATCCTCCAGCGCGCTCCTCAATCGTTCGTTACACTGGCTACTTACCGTAACAATCTCATCGCCCCCCTCCTCATCATTAACATAAGACCGCGGTTGGGTTATGTCACTGACTAGAGGTTGCACCGCGGTCTGTGACGGGACAGGGACGATACGATTGCTCAGTACCTCTGAGCGCAGCCTATCAAGCGCGGCGTCGTCCAATCTGTGATTCCGTTGGATAACCCGCACCTGATCCAACATTATTATTATTATTATTATTAACACCTCCCAGCCAAACTCTCTTAATTTTTGCTGAGTGGCTAAAGATGTGTGAGGTCTAGCGTTATCATGATGAAAAACCACACCCCTTCTGTTGATTAATTCCGGCCGCTTTCTCTCAACTTCTTGCTTTAATCTCATCAGTTGTTCGCAGTAGAGTTCAGAATCGATGGTCCTGCCTGGTGGTAACAGCTCATAATGAATAATGCCCTTCCAATCCCACCACACACACAGCATCACCTTGTTGCGAGTTAACCCGGGTTTCGCCACAGTCAGTGAAGCCTGATCGGCCTTTGACCACGACCTTTTTCGCACGTTCTTGTCATACGTGATCCACTTTTCATCACCAGTTATCAGCTTCTTCAAAAATGGTTCGGTTTCATTACGTCGTAATAAAGAATCACAATTGAGTAAACGGTTCATTAGGTTTCTTTCAGTGAGCTCGTGAGGTACCCAAATGTCGAGCTATTTTGTGTACCCAGTTTTTTTCAAATGCGCCAAAACTGTTTTGTGGTCAACTTCCAGTTCTTCAGCTACGTCGTAACTACTGATATGCCGATCTTGCTCCACTTTTTCAAAAATGGCATCCATTTTATCCGTAATAGGGCGACCAGAGCGACGTGCATCTTTGACATCAAAATTTCCGGATTGAAAACGCTTAAACCAAATTTGTGCTACTCTCACAGACACTACACTAGGTCCATAAACATCGCAAATTTTTTTCGCGGCTTGCGTTGCATTTTTACCTTTTTTGTAGTAAATTTTTAAAATGTATCGTATTTCTTCATTAGATTCAGTCATCTTGACGGTACGAAAAACAAATGAAAATCACACATTTTCCTAATTTGAATTTGGAATTATGTTCTTTAAAATTTAAACTTTCAATGATACCAAAACCAGCCAGATACAAATAGTGTAGCCAAAGAGATTTTATTACAAGTTCATACATACTATAATGCGAAAAGACTTTTTCCCCCTAATATATAAAATTTAATATATATAATATGACCCTTAGGAGCCGAGCAAAAAGAAAAATAGTCAGAAGGAACGCTAAGCGAATACGAAGTAATCGCGCGAGCATTCTACGCTATGCCAAGCGACGGAGTGGGTCGGGGGAACCAGAAATTTCACGTGGACGAAGTCCCTGGCAGCAGCTAGTAGTATACAGCACCCAGTTAGACCAGAAGCTGACCCCAACGTAGTTGTGAAAATGCTAAGCAGACTAAATGGACATTGCTAGAACGATGCGGACGGCAGTCACTCCAATGCACGAACCCGTACGTAATCAATCCCACGCGACTTGCGTCTGGATTCCGGGTATGATGTGAATAATATAAAATCAAAAATAATTTAAGTACCTTTTAAAACGACTTCAAAAAAAGAGGTTATTAATTCTTCACGTATGTATAGCATATTACTGGAACTGCAATATATTCACATATGATAAACTAAATATTAGGGCTTCCAAACAAATATACAAAATTTTATAGATGTCCACGCATTTCTCCGAAACTATTATTCAGATCGTCACCATTTTACTTTTATTGGCTTACATTTACGTCAACTTAGGAAACAGTGCAAGTTTCATCAAAATCGGTTCAATAGTTTTAAAGATAATGGACTAATACTTGTAAGTACTGCACAAAAAAGTAAAAATCAGACCAGACTACCACTCATTAACTTCCAAACGCGTCTTCCACATTCCTTTATAAAGAACCACCTCTCTCCTAGCCAGACGATGTCCCTCTTACCTACACACTTTTGTATATAACAAGGTCACCAGTATATTGCCTTATGACTCAAAAGATCTCTCCCTCTCTGCATGTAAAATAGTGGTAAAGAATTGGCTCTTAGGTCTTTCTTACGACGAAACCGAAAGCTTTCTCATAACATAACTCACATCCGGAATCTCACTACCACGACAGACACACCCACCTACCTACACACTACACTCCACATGCACAAACACCCACACCTTATTTTTATTGTTTATTATTCTTTAGGTTTAGGCCTTGACCATTGTTTGCAATTAATTACGTATTCCCAATCCACACCAGTTAACAAACAGATTCAGGTATCGCAACTCAGCTCCCCAATATACAGACACCGCCTAGTTTGGGGACCACCGTATATAACAAAATGAATGTACCAACAGTTAGACAGAATTTATTAATATGTCAAACTAATTTTAAAGTAATAATTGTAACAATGTTTATTTTTATTTTTTTGACATTTCTCGGGACCCTGGGATCCCGGACCTTTGGAAGGCGTACGAGAGGCAGAAGCCAACTCGCAGAGGCCCCTTAGACAATTTTAAATAATGAGGAAGCACCAACCGACGATTATCCCTGTATGCACTATGCAAGTGCACCCGAGGACAACCCCCGGTTAGTGCAGGACTATTCCAGGACATAGAAACAAAACATATTGGGCTATGGGTTTGGGTGGCTATAGTGGATTGGTTACCCAGAACTATGGAAGGACTATGTCCTCCGCCTGATCAATGTTATATGTAATAAATACATGGATAAAAAGGCAGTGGGTGACTTGCACATTCAATAATGGGCCCCCGAAAATGGTCGCTAGCACATAGTGACGTAGCGACAAGGGGGCAGCACTTCCTGAGGTGCTTGAGGAATGGAGAGGTATTTCACGGCTATCAGGACGATCCCGGAAGTACGGTCAAGATCCCTACCAGCACCTTACTGGAATATTTCCTTCCTCCGAGCACGTATGCTCTTGCGAATCTCCACTCAAGCCGGCCAATAAAGGCAAGAAAGAGATGGGAACTCTGTTCCTCATCAGTGTTCACTCCAGCCGGCCAATAAAGGCAAGCCAGGATGAAGAATAAGACTTCTCCCGGAAGATAGGGGCCCGTGGAGTCGCTACTGCCCAGCAGCTCGCCACATGCTGCCCTGCGGGTTTCTGTATCTCTCTTGGTCTGGCTCCTCTTCCTAGACCTGTTCCGGCAAAGTGAACTCTACCAGTTCTCTACAGTTCAGAGCACGCAAGCCCCACCACGACGTCAACGTAGAGATACAGCTGTGGGGTTATTATTATTATTATTATTATTATAAGTATGACGGCCTGACTTATTGATACGAGCTACGGGTGTGGTGTCAAAGGGAAAAACATCTCAAAACCTTGGTCAAATTCTAGTGCAATATTTATAACAACACTATTAACTACTTATGACAAACAAATATTCCAATTTTTACTAAAAACTATGAAATAAAAAAAAAATATTTAAAAAAATTAAATCGACTTCAAAATTAAATTATCTCAAAATTATGAAATAACTTTAATTTCGGAAATCGGTGGCAAAAAACTAAAATACAAATTCCAAGACACCGACTTCCAAAATGATAAGTTATTTCATCATTTTGAGATAATTTCTTTTTGAAGTCGATTTTTTTTTTTATAGTACTTCACTATTCGTAACGTTCTTTACAGTGGAGTACAATTCTAGGCTCGGCATCAACTTCTAAATCCGGTGTCTTCATTTGTGTCAGCCCTTTCATCGAACTCCCTATAATGTTTGTCACTAACCGAGATATGTGTCGTGGCAGCTTTCTAGGTATCGGTAATGTACCGAATATTTTTTTCTTAGAAGGACTAACAGCATTAGCGTCTGTGGTATTGATTGAGTACTTTGCTGATATTTAAGAGATGCATCCACTTGTCAAAGAGATTCTCGGTTGTAATAATTATAATAATGTGACGCTGTTGGTCTTACAGGCAGGTCACGGTGCAGATGGCATAGTCACTCCAACCAAATGTAATACTTATTAGATGTGTGACGGAATTTCGTTTAATATACAAATACATCGGACACCGACAGAGCCGCATGCACAATCTGTTTACGCAACTGCCATCCAAAACTGTAGCCAGAGCCGAATCCCCAGTCTGTCGTACTCTAAAGATGCTAAATGCCCTTCTAACTGCACACCCTGAATATGATGTGTTTGCGGATGAATGGAGTAAAATTATTATGCGTATGTCTGGTGTTCTGTGTGTCAAATCAAATATCAAATCAAAATCTTTTGTACCTAGTACTTGCATTAGAGACTTCACTATTTGTAACGTTCTCAACTGTGGGATAATTTCTAGTAGCAGGCAAGAGCCTACTACTGGAAAACGATATGTTAGTACGATACGTTTCGTACTGAATACGGGAGGGGCAGACGATGATGAAGACATCACCGTCTGCCCGTCCCGTCTTCGGTTTATTAAACTGTGCCAACCCTTTCATCCAAATCCCTGTAATGCTCTTCATCTACCAACTTCCCTGTTGCGGACTTCTCGTTATCGGTAATTTACCGAACTCTTTTTTCGTAAAAGGACCGACAGCATTAGCGTCTGTCGCATTGATGAGCGTACTTTCAACTACAGGAGCTTCACTTGTGTCCACTTATCAACGAGATTGTCGGGTGCTGAAAGAAGGCAAAGAGTTACTTACGTTAATTATACCTATTAAAATGGAAAGCGATAGGGAGGTATATTAAAAACAAAACCAATTTACCTTGTGCAATAGGTACTCGCATTAAAAACTTAATTATTTGTAGCACCTACTTTAGCTCTTATCTTTAAAAACTGTATCGACTGTGGGGAGTTTCCTGACCTTATGAAATATAGTAAAACCTTTGTTTAAATCAGGTAGTACATCCGACCCCACAAATTATAGACCTATGTCAGTACTACCTACATTTAGTAAAATTTTTGAGAAATTAATTTTAGACCAACTGCAAAGATTTTTTAATAAACATAAATTATTACATACCAAACAGTTCGGTTTTACAAAGGGTCGTTCAACTTGAACTTTTAGGACATATTTATAATGCCTGGGTAGATAAATGCGATGCCTTGGGCATTTTTTGTGATTTGTCCAAGGCATTCGATTGCGTTCTTCATGAAACGTTAATCAGGAAACTCCGCCATTACGGGATCCGGAACACCACCGTGGATCTTCTTACTTCATACTTGAGTAATAGGATTCAGAGCGTTGACGTTAATGGAAAAAGATCGCTCGGATCTATAGTAACAATGGGAGTCCCACAGGGCTCGATTCTTGGTCCTTTCTTGTTTCTTATTTATATTAACGACTTGCCCTACCTCATAAAGGATAATCAAGATATAGTTTTGTTTGCGGATGATACTTCACTTTTGTTTAAATTTAAACGTTAGCAGCTGGTTACTGACGATGTAAACAGAGCAATCTCAAAAGTAGTTCACTGGTTCAATGTTAATAATTTACTCCTTAATGAAAAAAAAAACCAAATGCATTAAGTTTACGCTACCTCACGTTAGGCAGGTGAAAACTGACGTGTTGATAAAGGGCGAAGAATTGAATCCTGAAGATAGCACAGTATTCTTGGGCTCAACTTTGGATGCTAAGCTTCAGCCCACATATAGACTAATTGTCAAAAAAGCTAAGCTCCGCAGCATACGCTGTTAGGAAAATTCGTAACTTAACCAACATAGAGACAGCCCGTTTAGTGTACTTTAGCTATTTTCATAGTGTAATGTCGTACGGTATTCTGTTGTGGGGAAATGCAGCCGACATTCAAACTATCTTTGTTTTGCAGAAAAGAGCTGTTCGATGCATTTATAAATTACGTCCGAGACAATCCCTCAGAGAGAAAGTTAAGGAGATTAATATAATGACTTTGCCTTCTCAGTACATTTTTGAAAATCTTTTATATGCCCATATAAACATTAAATTGTTTAAAAAATACAGTGATATCTACAATATAAATACTAGGAACAAACACAAATTTGTTGTACCTCCAACAAGGCTCAAGAAAATAGGTGGCTCATTCAGGTCAATGTATACACTTTTATAATAAACTTCCAAGCCACGTTCAAGATCTTGTGCCTAGCCTTTTCCCAACTATGTTGGGGTCGGCTTTCAGGCTAACCGGATGCAGCTGAATACCGGTATTTTACATAGAGCGACTGCCTATCTGACCTCCACAACCCAGTTATTGGGTAATACTTTACCCCTTGGTAAGACTGGTTGTCAGACTTTCGGGCTTCTGACGAGCCGTAACGACTGATATCATATTAATAAATCCACGTTCAAGATCTAAGCCTTAATAAATTGAAATCATTCATTAAACGCAAGTTGTGTCAGAAAGCTTTTTATACCGTTAAAGATTATATTGAGGACAAAAAGGCTTGGGATTGAACTGCTCCAAATTTTCTTTTTTCTCTTTTTATTTTTGCATACTGAATGTTGACATGAATATTTACTTTGTAAAGTATTATATTATTTTAATTATTGTGAATGTGAAGACTATGTAGGTCATTGCTTTTTTTTGTTTTTTTTTTCTCTTAGTTATTTGGAATCATGGTCTGGCAGTTTGAGTAATTTATGCGGCCTACCCAAATGTCCTTTCTTTGGTATTGTTCGTCGAATCGTTGAGCTCCTTAAGTTCGGAGTTGAGCTGCGCGATTACTGACAAATGCGTGCACTGACTGTACAGGTCCTCTCAATAAGTGTGGTTCTTTCCTCAAAATACCATTTCAGACACCAACATGGTCTTCACATGAAGTGACCAAGATTATGTCTGGACTTTATAAGAGACTGTGACCTCTGAGTTTGTTTCGGCCTTTCCTCTCAGAATAGTCAGATAGGAAACGCCGACCTCATCTAGTTTAAAAAAAAAACATGATTGACTTGTAAAAGTGTTTGTTTACCTACTTACAGAAATAAAACAACTGTGGAATAAACAGTAGTAGGCTCCTCATCATCGTCTTTTGCAACTTCTTCTGCATCCGGTCCATTTACCTATGCCAGCCCTTTCATCACACCCCCCATAATGTTCGACTCCCTATAATGTTCGTCTCTAACCGCGTTCGCTCTCGTGACAGCTTTCTCGGTAACGGTAATGTACCGAATTCTTTTTCCTAAAATTACGAACAGCATTAGGGTCTGTCGCATTGATGAGAGTACTTTTGCTGATATTTGGGAGTTGCGTCCACTTGTCAAAGAGATTCTTGGGTGCTCAAAGAAGAGAAAGAGTTACTTACCTTAATTATATAATAGGTTGGGAAAAAAGTTTCTTCGCATTTTTTAAGAAAATTCAAAACATTTTTTAATATAGTTTATTTACATTTAACTAAAGTATGTAGGTACCATTTTGTTCGATAACTTTTTGCCATCTTGTAGGTAGGGACATGATCCCATTGCTATAGAAATTTTGGGACTTCTGGTCAAAATACCGCGACAAGTGGTTTTGGCAGTCCTCTCGTGATCTTAACCTGACACTGCCTAAAGAATTCTGAAGAGACCGAAACAGGTGGAAATCTGAAGGTGCAAGGTCAGGACTATACGGCGGATGCATTAACACCTCCCAGCCAAACTCTCTTAATTTTTGCTGAGTGGCTAAAGATGTGTGAGGTCTAGCGTTATCATGATGAAAAACCGCACCCCTTCTGTTGATTAATTCCGGCCGCTTTCTCTCAACTTCTTGCTTTAATCTCATCAGTTGATCGCAGTAGAGTTCAGAATCGATGGTCCTACCTGGTGGTAACAGCTCATAATGAATAATGCCCTTCCAATCCCACCACACACACAGCATTACCTTGTTGCGAGTTAACCCGGGTTTCGCCACAGTCTGTGAAGCCTGACCGGCCTTTGACCACGACCTTTTTCGCACGTTCTTGTCATACGTGATCCACTTTTACATTATCAACTGTGGAATAATATACAGTAGTTCGGTTCCTCATCAACGCCGTACTTCAAAGTGATCATTTATGACATTAACAAATTATAATACCTCATGATTTCAAAACAACGTCTACGTATTGAAAAACTAATTTGATGAAACTTACGAATACGACGTTTTTCCGTATTTATCGGGGCCTTAGCACATCTCAGCCGCGAAACCGCGAAACAGCGAAACCGCATGATGTTTCGCTGATGTTCCGCTGACATGCGAGTCAGTTGAATAAAACTACTGTGGTGTCGCTGCTATGGTTTTGCGGCGGAGGTGTGCTAAAGGCCTTAGGCTTAAACAGTTGTGTAAATACATATGCTTATTTCGTGTGTTTAATTATGTAATGAGGATTTTAAGAATTTCGTACAATAACTCTACGCGTGTAGTTTATATTTAGACCTTGACGGATTTTGATATTTTTTAGGGTTCCGTATCAAAATGGTAAAAAGGAACACTTATGGTGCGACTCAGTCTGTCTGTCTGTCACAGCTAGATATCTCAAGAACTTCTAATGCTATCAGCTTGAATTTTGGAATAGCTTTAGATGACGTTTGCCCAACTATTATGCAAATAAGAAAGAAATAAGAATGTTTATTTTTTTTTTTGAAACAGAGGATGAAAAGGGGTCTAAAGAATTCGATGTGGGGCTACTAGGGCATGTGATGAAACGTGTAAATAAAAATACCTCCCCCCCTATCTCCGAAGTTTGCATAGAGAAAATCTGAAATTATTCTGTGTGATAGAACTTTATGTAAAGGTTACAGGAAAAATTAAACGATATCAGCTGTAAATAGCACACTATTATTAATTATGACTAGCAGCGCCCCGCGGTTTCATCCGCGTAAGTCTCGAACTCGTAGGAATATCGGGATAAAAAGCATTCTATGTGGTAATCCAGGTTATAAACTATCTGTTTGCCAAATTTCCTAAATATCCGTTCAGTAGTTTTTGCATGAAAGAATAACAAACATCCATCCATCCTCACAAACTTTCGCATTTATAATATTAGTAGGATAGGAAGTAGGATGGTACGGAACCATCGGTGCGCGAGTCCGACTCGCTCTTGACCGGTTTATCATTTACTGAAAAGTTTCAAGTGCACATAGCTACATATTTGTGCTTATGCGTACGGTTGTGCTATCTCTAATTTTATGTTACACATTGTCTTGCTTATTGTCGTGCTATGTCCTCTGATTATTCCAGAACATCCTCAACTATTCACTTTCAGCGAAATCACAGCGTACAGATCTACAAAATTTTCTTACCCATGGCAGTTTGTAATACGACAGTACTTAAAGCGACCCTCTCTATATATTTAGTCCTACACAGCGGGTTACGAAATTGGAGCACGTTTCTATTTTAATTAACTTTCCATGTAACTAGTGGTGGACAAAACATCAAAGTGATGTGATTAATGATTCAGTGAACTTATTAATGCGTTTCAGATGCCGCACACTACGCACTCCTGGCAACATCCTTGTGGCGAATCTGGCACTCAGCGACTTCCTGATGCTTGCCAAGACACCGATATTCATTTTCAATTCGTTTAATCTCGGACCCGCACTAGGGAAAACAGGTAGGTACTTTGTATACTTGCCTTTGCCTCACATTAATATCATAAATCGAAATGGCAGAAAATTGATATCCATCAGAAGCTAGTGCTTCCTCGATTGACAAGGAAAATGTTTTCCCGTTTAAAAAATATCGTTAAAATCAGATCTAAGTCAAGATAGATCTTTAAAAATTTTTGTCTAAATGTTGGAATTAAAACTTTTTAATTCCAACATTTAGACAAAACTTTTAGTTAATTTCCACCTTCCTGTTCATCAGAATCTCAATATTTTAATTAATTCATGAAAGTCTTAATAGCCACGTTAAAAGTAACATAACATGGTTTATGTACCTACTTAGATAAGTATAGACAACATAGACTCGTAAATGGGTGAAGACCATTGATCTTTATTTTTCTATTATGAAAACTATTAAGTTATCAATTTCCCGGAATGCAAAAAGTTCATTGGTCCATGTACAAGACTGTACCACTTACCATAGTATTATCTTAATGAAAACATTGTTACATTTTATTGTACATAAATAGCTATTTAGAATTAACAAATACCTACCTACCACAAACACTTTAACTCTATTTCTACCAATATAACCTTCATGACTAACACATAAACATGATTTCAGTACCTAGTTATTTCTCCGCGCACCCTTTTCCCAACAATGGGATTAACCAAATGTCAGGCAGGCCCAGACCAGACTGAAGATTGTAATAATTCATGCTCGCAGATATTTCATGTAATAATAATAATAATACAGGGCTATTGGTAATATGTCGGCAATCCATTAGATAAGGGGATTTAGGAGAGGTCATTTGCAACCAAATGACCCCTTATGACTCACATGCAAATGTCAACCATTTTCTTCAAAATATATAAAATATTAAATTACTCGGAAATGTTTGAAATTTGCATAGGGGTCATAAAGGGTCATTTGGTTGCAAATGACCTCTCCTAAATCCTCTTAATGGATTGCCGACGTATTACCACTAACCCTGTATATTATGTTAGCAGCCTTCGAATTTTGTCCAAATAAAATCTTTCTTACCTTTCTTTCTTTTTCTTGCCGTTCTTACGTTGTATGAAACGCAAGAAAGCGAATCGAACCAACACCCTAATTGCATAACAAACTTTCAATCATAATCTGAATGATTTTGAAGCCGATTGCTAATCCATTGCTTCATATGTATGTTCGAAAAATTTGTCTGCTCAACAACGTAAATAACGCAATGAATATTGTTGAACTGTCAAAATGAAAGCCATTGCTACTGTCAGTGTGTTACGCAATTACCCCGCAGTGCAGTTCAATAGCTTTGTCATTTTTCAACTGTATTATCAAATCCAGCCACGCATTGACTCTCCAACAAACGAACCGTAGTAATGGGGGTGAAAATCTTTGATTGATGTTCTTTATCATTATCAGTTTTTTGTACACTGGAAAGATAGAGTTTCTAAAAAAAATACCTACGTGAAAATTATAATGGCATAATATATTGTTACAGGGTGCTTGATATACGGCTTCGTGGGTGGTTTGACTGGCACCACATCGATCGCCACACTATCAGCCATCGCGCTGGACCGCTACTGGGCAGTGGTGCGACCTCTGGAGCCACTTCGCGCGCTGACAGCTATACGGGCACGACTATTAGCCATCGGTGCATGGCTATATGCCTGTATCTTCGCGATAATCCCAGCGCTCAACATCGGCTATGGCAGCTATGTTCCAGAAGGCTACTTGACCAGCTGTAGCTTTGATTACCTCACAGAAGACTTTTCACCTCGATGTTTCATCTTCGTTTTCTTCTGCGCAGCGTGGCTCGCACCATTCTGCACCATTACGTTTTGTTACATTCGTATATTTCGTGTCGTAGTTTGTAACACAAGTATGTCTTATGGTAACCAGGACCAAAGGCTATCAACGAGACATGTAAAAGAACGCACGAAGAGGAAAGCAGAAATAAAATTAGCCTTTCTAGTCATGGCAGTCATCGCTCTATTTTTTATATCATGGACACCGTATGCGGTCGTGACACTTCTGGGCATAACTGGAAGAAAGGATCTATTGACTCCCATAACGTCAATGATTCCTGCATTATTCTGCAAGACGGCTGCATGCATCAATCCATTCATTTACATAATAACGCATCCAAAATTTCGTAAAGAGTTCAAGAAAATGTTATACAGGGATAAGTCTAAGCGCATGAGTGGAACTCTAAGAACAATAGGTTATTATACTGATACGACCAGAATGCATAGACCAAGTAAGGATTTGAGTGATACAGAAGTTGAGATCGTTGAAATGAAGGATATACCTTATCAATCCGATGAAAAACGTGAAGTTAAAGTGAAGACAATATCGTCCAGGGTGGCAGAGCGCCAGGACTCACAGACGAGTATGCAGTCTATAAAAAGTTTGGAAGAGAGCATCGTCAGTCCGCCTTCCTGGTACATGAAACCTCAGTTTAACAAAAAGAGAAGTTTTCACCGACGTTCTACACGAACTGATTTATCACAAACTAGTGACCCGGATCCCACTACTTAAAAAAGATTAAGTATTTATTTATTAGCTTTATTTTTAAAAGAATTATAGGGGGCTTAAGATTGGCAGCTCAGAATTGAAGGAATAAAAGGAAAGGAGTGACCCAAAGCTGTCCTGGGGATAGTATCCGCTGATACTGGTGTACCTAAACATACTTTGCTCGCACCCTAACTCACTATTCGTAAAAGTTCTCTTTTCATTCAAAAAGATGTACTAATTAACGAATCTATCTGTAAGTCTACCTCCACCAGTAGTTACCGACGTAATGTCTGCTCTAATCTACTAATGTACCATCTATATCTTGTTTTGTTAAAAAAAACAGTAGTAATATTACTTATGATAGTGTTGATACCCGTCCCAAAATCAAACTACCTACCCGTAGATATTAGAATAGAACTTGAAATTATATTTTAAATATCTATGATGAATGTTACAAATAAAAAATCTTCTATGTAATTTGCTTTCGTTGGTTGCTAATTATTTCCACACAACTCCGGCTTCAGACAACATGACCACGCTTACCTATGTAAGTACCCAGTTCAGGTATGAAAATCATATTTTGTTGGTTGGTAATCAAACACAGTTCCTGCCTTTAAGAGGTAAAAAGAAGGTAAACAGCAATGTAGCAGGTAGATTGTGATGTAGATCCACAATCTATTAGTTGTCAGAGCTGTAAAAGTTATGCAGCAGGGGCCATTATATAAAGATACCACACTCGCATTGGAAAACTGAGAGGATTTCTTAAACTTAGGTAGGTATTGGTTATCATAGTATGTTACTGATAGAGCGCTAAATGACTCTGTGAGCCGAGTCATTAAGTCAAATTGTATTTAAAACCTTTAAAAATAATATTTTCTAGTCCATTAAAAAAGCGGTAGTAAAGTCCCGCGTCTATTAATTTAACTTACTAATACCACAGATTAATACAGATGGGACACTCTGCAAAATCATTTAAATAAAAAGCGACTCTTGCTACGACACAATACAGTGAAATTCAGGTCGCACAACGCTTATTACCTACAGTTATATTCACCAAGAAGTTGCCTCTCTTTCTAACGCGTAACTCTTATACCTTCTCACCGCGGCAGTCCTACTGAATTGTCCCAGTGAGATAGGCTCGTCGCGTACATAAACTGTAGCTTTATACCTAAACTGCAGATTGACCCATCTAGTTAACAACCGTCACACGCACGTCTACAACGTCGCGTCCCCGCGTCTCGGACTCACGTGGCTATATAGTACTTACTAATTCCATACGTGGACTATTAAACATAATTTTATTTACAGAACGCATGTTTTTGTACATTTGGTTGGTAGCACCTGATATATGTCATTGTCAACTTTGACGTCGGTCTTTGACATTGACAGTGTTATTGTTGTTGCTGAAATGATTCATAACCTATCTTCTCATCTAATAAAAATTGTATATAGGAGAAATAACTTATTTGCGAGGCAATACTCCACCGCAAGATCATATAAACTTCTTTTCTTCGGATCAGATGGCATCGCACTCAGTAGCTTACGAAAAATAAATGAACTTAGGTAAGAAAGAACTCCCTTTAAAAAATTTATCTGTTATATTATTATAAAAGTTTATAATTATTATACATTAGATTCATTATAATGAGGAGGCTTTAACCTAAAATTATAATTTCTTTCAGAAAAAAGGAAAATCATCTCATTGACCGGTTGCACTTGGTCACTACAAACACGAAACATAAAACAGATATTCAAAAATATGCTGAGGCAGAAAATATAAATACAATACCATGGCCTTTACACAATTTACGTGCTGCAGAATACGACTTGGGATTAATAGTCGCATTTGGTCACCTGATTAAAACAGATCTCCTAAGCAAATTCCCTCTGTAAGTTGGTATTTCTTTCTTAATTCTTTACCATTCACAATTCGACAGATCTTTCAAAAATATTACCTACAGATGCTAACTAGGAAGCGAGCTTTCTACTGACCATTAGTTACAACTCCCTCAGGAGACTGATAATCTTCATTTTATAGTATAGTAAGAGTATAATATAAAGTAAGCATTCTTAATTTTATATCCACAAAACTTAAACAATAATTCCTTGTTTTCCCGCTGTCCCATAGGCCATTTCCCTCTAAAATAAATAACCTGTGACAAGGACATGGTTAACGGGGACAATAGGAATACATTGTTGAAACAGAATATTAATTGATTTTCTAGTGGTATGGTGAATGTACATCCCAGCCTATTACCGCGGTGGAGAGGTGCTGCCCCTATCATCCACACACTGCTGCACGGAGACCAGGACACAGGAGTCACACTTATGAAAATTAAACCTGATATCTTTGATGTGGGTAAGCATATTTTGGTATTACTAAGTTACCAACTTTTTGGTAATTAATGTCTTTTCAAAGTATTTAAAAAAATACAGTACTTACTATTCTTTGAAGAGTTCTCATTTGACCCATTTACCATCAAAGCCTCCATACACAGTCGGCTGAACGCTGACTTCTTTAAAAGTGCATAGTACTTATTGTACCTTATATAATATATTATTTTTTATTGTGCTTGTTGGTGATCCTAAGATTTCTACTACTTTTTTCTGTTTTTCCCCATGAGAACCTGTAATTGGCTCTATGTTTTATATACAACTAGCTGACCCAACAAACATTGTCCTGTCAAAATTTCAATAATTCATACAAAATTCCCATAGAAAATGCACTTTCAGTTTTCCCAAATTTCCCAATTTTCCCAGCAACTTTTCAAAGATTTTCTTTCATACAAACCTTGCTCTAACAATTACAAACACAACAAATAAAGAATTATCCAAATAGGTGCAACTGTTCTGAAGTGGCATCACTTCAGAACAGTTGCACACATACATTCGGCAATTGATTTTTATTTATATAGATTGGGTGCTCCAATTCTAAAAATCCCTAAGTCCACTTTTTCACTTTGAGGAGTAAGGCACAATTTATTTTTTATTTTTTTAAAGAGCATATAAAAATTAAAATACCATCAATTATTTAACTATAAAAAACCAAAACCCATAAAATTAGTTTAATACCTATAATTGAAAAAAATAAAGTTTTAGACTTATCATCAGTAAACAAGGACTCAGGGATTTTTCGGATTGGGGCACCCAGTTGTTATCCATCTGTCATAGCTATTGGTTCCCCTATTAATATATTAATAAATAAACTTATTGGTTGAGGGAGAAAAATGCTTTTATCTACTTAATTTTTTTACACAAAATTTGGCTATGTATGGTAGGTACTACATTTATAAAGATTTTATTCTACACAGTAGAATTCACATACAAAAAGATTATCACTTCTTATTTCTGACATTTCAGGTGAAATAATAAGTCAAATAAAAGTGTCAGTATCCAAAGACATAAGGTTACCAGAGCTAACTGATCAGCTCTCTGAATATGGTGCAGAAATGCTGGTAGACTGCATAAAGGCCTTACCAAGGAGTTTAGAAAACGCACAACCACAAGGTTCAGAAGGAGTTACTTATGGTATGTTACTTATTTAAATAGCATTACCCAGAATATACTATATACTGGATTATAATCTATATGGGTGGAGCAAAAGTGGTAGATATTGGTGACTGGCTGCAAATTGAGTTCCCCATCCAGATCCACCAAAGGTCAAGATGAATGCTAAAAATAGTCAATAATGTCTTCCTTGTCATATCTGATTCTCATTCCTGTATTTAAGTCTCATAGCATAGCACAAGTAGTGATCTGCTTTGATTGTTATTATTAACTATCTAAGTTATATTCTGCTATATAATAGGTTGGGGAAAAAGTTTCTTCGCAGTTTTTAAGAAAATTCAAAACATTTTTTAATATAGTTTATTTACATTTAACTAAAGTATGTAGGTACCATTTTGTTCGATAACTTTTTGCCATCTTGTAGGTAGGGACATGATCCCATTGCTATAGAAATTTTGGGACTTCTGGTCAAAATACCGCGACAAGTGGTTTTGGCAATCCTCTCGTGATGTTAACCTGACACTGCCTAAAGAATTCTGAAGAGACCGAAACAGGTGGAAATCTGAAGGTGCAAGGTCAGGACTATACGGCGGATGCATTAACACCTGCCAGCCAAACTCTCTTAATTTTTGCTGAGTGGCTAAAGATGTGTGAGGTCTAGCGTTATCATGATGAAAAACCACACCCCTTCTGTTGATTAATTCCGTCCGCTTTCTCTCAACTTCTTGCTTTAATCTCATCAGTTGTTCGCAGTAGAGTTCAGAATCGATGGTCCTGCCTGGTGGTAACAGCTCATAATGAATAATGCCCTTCCAATCCCACCACACACACACAGCATCACCTTGTTGCGAGTTAACCCGGGTTTCACCACAGTCTGTGAAGCCTGACCGGCCTTTGACCACGACCTTTTTCGCACGTTCTTGTCATACGTGATCCACTTTTCATCACCAGTTATCAGCTTCTTCAAAAATGGTTCGGTTTCATTACGTCGTAATAAAGAATCACAAATGAGTACACGAATTTTGACATCAAAATTTCCGGATTGAAAACGCTTAAACCAAATTTGTGCTACTCTCACAAACACTACACTAGGTCCATAAACATCGCAAATTTTTTTCGCGGCTTGCGTTGCATTTTTACCTTTTTTGTAGTAAAATTTTAAAATGTATCGAATTTCTTCATTATATTCACTCATCTTTACGGTACGAAAAACAAATGAAAATCACACATTTTCCTAATTTGAATTTGGAATTATGTTCTTTAAAATTTAAACTTTCAATGATACCAAAACCAGCCAGATACAAATAGTATAGCCAAAGAGATTTTATTACAAGTTCATACATACTATAATGCCAAAAGACTTTTTCCCCAACCTAATATAATATTCTGCCGTCATAAGGAAAAAAGACGTATCTGACTTTTTTTTTAAATAGAGTTATCTACCTATATGTTTATTCGGAAATTCGGAATCTGCAAAAAAAAACGCATCTACCAGTATTTTTATATTGGATTAAACTTAACAAAAACCTAATCATTCTTACTATTAAATTATGACTCATCTGCTTGCTTGTATTTTAAAAAGGACAAAATATTATAAACAACAACACAACCAATATAAGAACACGTTCCAGGTGTTGATAGGGCTGCCGCGTTTTTGTAGCGCGTCCGGCATGTTTGCCGACGCGGACGTTGGTAGTTTTTCGGCCATCATGCGCAAGAGATGTGCATCTCTGCTACGGCGTGTTCGCGCCAGCCCCAACACCATTCTTGGAACGTTGGCTGATAGGTGGGACTCTCCGATCTTGGGGCAGTGGATACGTCTGCATGCAGTCAAGTAGACATTACTGGGATCGGCGTGCCTTACGCTTAGAATAATAATGTGACCAACACTAGTTTATAATTGATTCCGAAATCAATGTTTATTATTATTATTATGATTTTCTCCATTTCAATATTTCTGTAAAAACGTCCTTTATCCTTAAGACTGGAGTTTTATTAATTAACGCATTCCGTCGCATCGCATCGCCTGCCCGCGCTATTACCTCGTTTTCTCTTAGAGTACTTTCTTTGTTCTTTTTGTTCGGCTCCTAAGGGTTTTAGCGAGATGTTAACCCTTTAACCGCCAAGATTTGCTACCTTTGACTTACCTCCAGCGCCACGTCACTTTAGGTATAAGTTGGAACAGTGTTGGGAATAACTAATATCGATGCATTCATTATTTATTTATTAACAAAAATAAAAGTCTGAATCATACTCGTAATCAATGTTTTATTATCACTTATTAATTTTACAATATTTAAATCAGTCTTCAATCAATCTACTATATTAATACTCAGGAGATGGGCACATTCTTCGTTTTTCTTCTGACTAAATTCATTATCTTCATGGAAACTTCTGAGCGAATTTCTGGCCGCACACTTTCCAGCTCAAAAGCTATTAAAGACGCGAAGTATACATTACGTGGGTCACTCGGTCTCAAAAATTGAAAACCTTGAAAACTACGGTGACGGCGACCGGTGACTGTCTGCACTAGTGAGGTTCTGCGTTATCGATATTTCTATATTTTTCATCGTAAAAATACCGACATTTTAAACTTTAATACACTTTATTGTATAATAAATAAATAAATACTTGTACTAGAGCAACATTATGGTTATTTCTAATGAAAGTACTCACTTTCAGTAGAAATGGTAATGGTAATTTCAATAGTGCGTTGTTTATTGTTCCGAATTCGCCCATCCCTAGTACCCGTAAAATTACGTGATTGGCGATACAGGTAGGGACAAGCAGTGATCACACTGCATTTGAACCTCAAAATTCACAGCATTTTTCATTCGAAACATAGAAAAAACTGTCCTTATCAATATAGATACATCCTAAATCGTAAAATTGACAAATTTTGTATGCAATTTGTGCGCACTAAGAACTGTTTTAACAAAATAACATAATATTACGTGTGTGGCGTTCGGGCACTATCTTCAAAGCCCGTGATATTCGGTGTCGGCGGTTAAAGGGTTAAATAGCCTTCCTCAAGAATTGGGCTATCAAATGCAAAAAAACATATTCAAATCCGATTGGTAGTTCCAGAGATTAGCGCGTTCAAACAAACTCTTCAGGTATTATTCGTATAGATTAGTATACATTAATCAAAGGTTTGTTGCTATAGCATTTCAACAGCTGCATCTGTCTGAGTTTTCGATATAATACCTACCTATTTTACATAATGTACTTAGCCTTACCTAATATTCTCCTTATTTCCTCTTTCAGCTAAGAAAATAGATAAAAGCATCAGTGAAGTCAGATGGTCCCAGATGTCTGCAGTTGAAGTACACAATCTTTATCGTGCTATATACAGTTTGTATTCACTTACCACAACATTTAAAGATAAACAAATGAAACTCTTTGATGCATTTATCCAAGATACTGATAAAGTAGACCATAGTGATAAACCAGTAGGAACATTGGAATATAGTGAGGAAACAAATGCAATCAGAATATTATGCAAAGACCGAAGATATATTTATTTCAAGTCACTTAGGATAGTAGGGAAAAAACAAATATCTGCATTAGATTTTTATAATGGATATATTAAAAATGTTCCAGTAGAAAAAAGGGAGTGTACAGTTTCTAGAAATCAATAAATCGATGATTTAATGCTGTTGTTATCATTCAGACTATACTTTGTTACCTACCATAAAAATGTGGGGTATGCTCATTGCTAAATGTTGTTACAATAACTACTATTAAAACAAATAATAATCAATAAAGTAATATTAATTTTGACAGAGGATTGGAGATTAGGAAAATAAGTAAATAAATATTTGTTAAGTCTAAAATATATATATTAGAACATTTACAAAATATATATAAATACATAAAAGATATTCCACACCCAAAGGATGCAGGGTTACAATATTGTTTATACATTTAATAAACATAAAATAAATAAATAAATATTTGTTAGTATGTAGGTCTATAGTCGGTAGTGGAAATTTGTGTTAACGTAAGGAAAACAATCTTTGGTTGTTAAATTACCTATTTAACATTTTAGTTGTAGTAGACAACTATCAGGACTAACTTATTCGCTACTTAGTTGATCAATTGGCTTTCCTAATTCATTTGCTAGCAGAAAACTACGATGTTACTTCATCAAACCCTTACCCTGAAAAAAAAAGAGAACAATCAGATTCATATTTCCTCGGTTTGTGGGTGACAGGCGATATGTTATTTGGCTTTAGAATGAGCTGTCGCTCTTTCTGTTGACGTAGCAAGGCTGCTGGTGACTAAGGGATTATAATTAGATGTCTGGTAGCATCATTACAATAAACAAGGGAAATGTACCTAAAATATTGATCATAGCAAATTTTGCTCAAAAGAAACATTTTGTTTTTAAAAACAGAATGTTACTTTTATTAAATAGTAAAATAGCTTGCTACCGCCGGGAATCGGACCGACCCAAATACAAAACAAAAAATAACATTCTGTATTTTTACCACCGATCCATAGGGTCAACCATAAGGATCAGATCTCTAATAAACGTGTCCAATTTCCACCTTGTATAATAATTATATCGACAGACCAATCTGCGAGGTCGAGTGCGCTTGCCGCAGTAAGCTTCGCCCACACCTGAGCGACCAAAGCGACTGCGAAGCGGGAGCGTCAGTCACGCGGCGGACGCTACCCGTGTTATCATATGTGCTACGTGTGTAGATCTTGTCTACTTAGATCAAAGCGAGAATTTTATGAATAGTGACTATCATTCGTACCATTTATGATGTTAATAGCGCTTTACAATGTCAACTCTCAAATATCATACTATTTTCGTGATTAAAATAACCGGCCTTGCAAAAAATACGGACTCGTTAGATCGCGTCCGGGAGACATCTATTGAGTCCGTATTGCAATGCCACTGGCTGTGTATACTTAGTACAAAAATGAAAATTAATTCATAAGAAGGTATATTTAATTTCACACAAAGTACAGGATGGGGCAAAAGATACGCATCGGTTTTGAAGGGCTACAGAAAAAAGAAACGATTTATATATAAATGCTGTTTATCTTATTTAAGTCACCATGAAATGCTATTTGTTACAATTTAGGTGTAACAAATAGCAATAATAAGCTACGTTAACGGCCTGAGTGCACGCTCGACCCGAGCGTCCGGCGGGGCGGGGCGTGCGACGTTCGTGTTGCTATTCCACCAATTCGCACTAAGCGCTTCCAAATGTCTTTTATAATGCGCACAGCAAAAGAGTGGAACTCACTACCTGCGTCTGTGTTTCCGAACGTATACAACCCTAATCTCTTCAAAGTGAGAGTGAACAGGCTTCTTCTGGGTAAGCTCACTCCATCGTCGACTTTGTCTCTGTCACCTCTGACCTAGACTAGAGTCAAGAGCAAACCCATCACAAATAAAAAAAAAAAAATAAAAAAAACACTCGCGAGTGTCCTGAGTGACGGCCGAGCGGCGCTCGGTGAACGCTCTTCGCCGCTTGCACGCAACGCTGGACGCTTTTTCACTAAGGTCGTGCGCTAAGCTATAGACGTGCGGCTTCAGTGACTAAAAATGAGGTACGCGGTTCGCGCTGTAGCCGCGCAGCGCAGGTATGCACGTAAAGGTTCGTGTCCCCCGTCCTGCTACTTGACGCGCGGTTTGGCCGTAGCAATCTGTGTAGTCCATTCTTTTCCAGTATTATTGAGACCAAATCGTGGCTTGGAAAATACGTTCAATCGTCTTGTCCCATTTAACGTTCAACTTTCTAATATCAGGTATTGCCTTAGAATGTTAGAGGATGCCAGTTGCTGATTAGACTGGAAGCCATTGAAGCCATTGCCAACATGGGAATAGGCAATAGGCGGATAACTTATATGTGTATACACATACTCATACCGAACTACAAGACATTGCCGTTACTCTTTTGATAACTGCTTTGCCTCAGTCTGTGTTGTGGTTTTAGTTGCCTTTTAAAAGGTATAGGTTTAGTACCTTTTGGTCTCACACTAGCCACAGAAGCCAGGTGCACAGAAATATCGTGTCGAATTTTTAGACGGAAACATCACAAGTTGAAATATTTACAACATCGATACAAGTATGTTTTATTTAACAGTGATTCCTAATACTTACCATTAGACGACAAGATGGAACATACTATTCTAAGTGAGCTGCGCACTTAAGCCGATTGTCACAATGTCACACTATAACTCAAAATATTTGTGTTTAATAAAAGATGAACTGTGCAAACACAAGACATACCAAATGATGTTATTATGGACAAGCATTGCTGAATGACAACTACCATTTGATAATATTAATTGTTAGTCCTCAATGGTGGCCGATTTCAATGGTTTAAAATAATAGACAGATTTTAAAAAATGCAATGTATTTATGTAGATATAACATATAACTATGTACATGTAACATAAAATAATTATCACAAAAACAGAAGCCTTCTACCTTACCTTTGTATACTTTTTAAGATATACAGCAATGTGATTTTTGTGTTTTTCTAACTATCCGTATCCTGAAAAAAAATAAAGGTGATGTATGCCCGAAGCAGCAGTGTTTTTGGCCACACCGTTTTAAGGCTTCTGTTTTTCTGAACATTCCAATGAGTTGTGCATTTTCTCGATAAATGACACGTCGAAATTGTGGCTGGTGGCTTGATTTAAACCACAGCTAAACTATCGCTACGAATGTGTGTCATGGGGATATGTACAATACTCATAATATTTTTTAGGTACGCTTATAATAATATCGAAAAATTAACAGTTCGACTACAACACAAGATGCGACGAACCTTTCTCGGTGCAAAAAAAAAAAACAAAATATAAAAAAATACAGACTAGATGCATAATGGCTTGCCTCTGCGAATAGATGTGGCCCAAACCCTAAAAATATTTTGACCCATCCCATTTACCTACACGGTGACTTGTGATTTGACGTATTTCTTCTAGGACGTAATAGTGTGACCCATTAGCAGCAATTAAGCACCCCATAAAGCCTAGGCGGAAATTCATGGAATTCGAGAAAACCCATTTTTTATATATTTTTGAAACCCAGAATACGTCAACAAATACAATTTGTATAATCACCTTTTAAAACCCCACCCAAATATTTTGATACCCAATCGATAGGCTTAGATTTTTTTTTTTTTTGTAAACACATTTTTGCGCCACAAGCCCGCCATTTTGATTTTTATAATTTTAATGTACCAACTGACACTCGCGCAATAAAGACGAATCTGACGACATATTCATCAAAATCGGTTCAGCTGTTTGGTAGTGACGAGGGAACATAGGGACTTACATACATACAGATCAAACACATAACATAACTCTCCTTTTTTGGCTTCGCCGCAGTCGGGAAAAAATATTTTACGTACATGAATTTTACTATGGCACTAAGCGTAAAAATTACTAGGAAGATTCAGCTATCTAACGAGGTACAAATTTAAAAAAAAAATTGAGGTGGCCAGTGGCCATGAAGCAGTCGACAATGCTGGCAAAGGCAGAATTTGCAAATTGTTGAAACATTTAAAAATTGAGTGATAATCAAATACTATTTTTTTTTTATTATTTTAACAATTTGCAAACTATCCTTTGCCAGTATTATCGACTGCTTCATGGGCACCTCTAAATAATATTTTTTTAAATATTTGTACCTCATTAGATAGCTGATTAAATGAAGATGTAATTTGTATGCGAGTTTATTATTTAACCCCATAGTAAAACTTTGAGACAACTGCAGTCAAATATTATGTACGTAGATGATTTTTGAAAATGGTTAATAAACTTCTCCTTTAACTTATAACTGTTTGATGTTTTATAAAATTTGATTACATCGAAAAGTTTGTTAAAGTATTAGGTATGTACCTACTCAATGCGATAGCAATGAAGGGAATTCATTCTGTGAGTTTCGAGAAAAGTGAAATTTTGTGACGAATTCTGGGAAATTTTAAAAAATACATAAAATTAGGTTCTCTCGAATGCCATGAATTTTTACTTAGGCTTTATGGGCTGCTTAATTGATGAAAATGGGTTATACTATCACGTCTTGGAAGGAATACGCTAAATTACAAGTCACTATAAAATTGCACACTAAACGACTACATTTTGCAGATAGCTAATCGTAAAAGGTATTACAGTGTATTATCTACTTTTATTCAATAGATTAAATCACTCGAATGGAATACACACACTTGATTTTAAACTTTCAGTGTGATATCGATAAAAGCTTGTGTCCCTGATTGAATTTTATGAACTTAATAAGTTGATAAATTATTTACTTACACTAGCAGTCCGCATGCAATTCTTTAAATCAATATTTTTTAATTGCGATGATTAAAAATTCACGCAGTAGTTCTCTAGTCTAGATTACGCCTAGGACGAACAAACATCTATAATATATCGTGGCCAGATCTCAGAATTAGTCATTTCATGAAATGTTCGGTCATTTTATGAAATGGTTGTTTCATGAAATGGCCAGCTAAAGTTAACCGTATCGTTTAAACATCTACGTTTAATGATATGTCAGTCGACGATTGGCCATATCATTAATGTAGGGTATCTGTTGTGGTCCGATTGTAGAAATGGTCATATAGTGACGAGAGTAACCTATTTATCGACATTCCCAGCTGACCACTGGCCATATCGTAAAGTAGTTCCATTTCACGCCGCTAGTGGCACCCCGACCAAATGGGTTAGGTTAGATTAAAACTGTAACAACGCGCGCGAGCCGAGCGAGCGGAGCTAGCGCTGCCGCGGCAGCGGTCGACGAGCGCTACATCGAAATACGTTGCAGTTACTTAACTATTTAGTACTTTAAGGACAGATGTACAACAAAAACAAAGCGACATTAACGCCTCTACCAGTGGATAATCTATTTTACGACATGATGATGAGTTTGAATCTGCGCGTGCAAAAAATCTGGCATTCTCATCGTAAAAGTAAAAAAACCGTAAAAATTATGAAAAAAAAAATTTAGAAATTGGATATTAGTATTAGGCATATTCATTAGTCCATATTAAGGTTTTGACTTGTAATACAGAACTTATCGCAACATTTTTTGAAGGACAGGAGCCCAAGGAATTAGTTTCTATATCCCACTATGTAACTTACAACGACAACACTGTTTTTGAGGTGGCTAAACTTAAATTGTCTGTTTTGTAAAATTGCAGTTTCCAATACCATCTTTAACCAAATATATCTCCGTAACTGCACATCGTAGGAGCTTGATCTTGATTGATTATTATGGTATGCATAACTGCATACGCACCACAACCTTTACCCTTTGGAACGTCACAAATATAGTATAGTCAAACGTCGAATATTCAATGATCTGGCTAGACCACATCATGATGTGACCAGCAGTCGATGTTCTATTTCATGAAATGGATCGAACACTTCATGATGAAATGATCAGTTCCAAGATCTGGCTACGCGACATCGATATACATAAACGTAGTCGGGAACTTTTATTTTTGTTATGCAATTATAATCATACGGACTACTATAAAAATTAAAAGTGTAACATACAAACTTCAGTTACACATCACATAACAATGGTTTTCATGCAATAATGATGTTAAGGCGAAAGCGTCAGAGTAGCCCGCGAAATTCAAATTTTCTTACCTTTTTTGCAATTTGCATGTCAGTATTAGGTTGTACGTTGATCAAAATGTAATTCGGCCGTAACAAGTATGTACTTATATAATATAATAATTAAAGTCATCAACACAAGTCTTTAAGACCAGGCAGTCCTAATGAATGACTGTTTCATGAAATCTTGACATTTGAGGATTTTTCTAACTTAAGGAGTTGTATTACTGATCCTAATGATTATAATTCTGTAAATACTTATTTGTTACGGCCGCGAATCATACTTTATTTAACATATAACTTAATATTGACTTGCAAATTGCAAAAAACGTAAGAAAATTTGAATTTCGCGGGCTATCCTGACGCTTCCCCCTTAAGTACATTTTTCCAATTAGATACCTACATCGCGCTTTAATGTACTGATACCATAAAAATAAAAATGAGAAACAATCGGAGAAAGTAAGAATAGGAATGTCGTAAGGCGGCCGTTACCAAGTTACGTTATAATTTTTCATTAGGTAAAGGTAGCGTTTTTAATTATCACTTTGATAACACCTACAGCGTCACTATCAATTTATCAATGCCGCAAAGGCTCAAAGGTGGACATTTCCTGCGTTCACGTTTCTAATTGAAAAAATGTATGTGTGGGTGTGTAGTGACAGAATTATGCTGGCGTGCCGGACGACAAATGCAACAGTTTCAAGTTGATGACAGACTCTGACAGATGAGGCGCCTCACTTGGTCACAGAGAACATTTTGGCGCTGGCTGTTTCCTAGAATATTAGTATAAAAACATGTTATTTTTTTTCATTCATGACGATGAATTGTTAAATTAATAAAAATTAAACACACTGTCTTGCAAAAATCGTTACATTGTGTTGAATTTTTATGAAAATTAATAACTTATGAATGATTCAATGGACTAACAACTGCAACATAAAGACAGCCGATCCTAATAAAAGATTTATTAATAAACAATAACATGCAAATAAGCCACAAAAAATAAATATGATTTAATAACAAACACAACATGCATATAGAAAATAAACAGATGCAGCAAACCGGATTAGTACAACATAATTTTCAATGGAATGGCATTCAGTAAATACTAATATTCTTGGGAGCAAATCTGAAAAATTAAATTATCACGATTAATGAACAATACGTGAAGTAGACGAATACAAGTTCATTAACCCCGTTTGATGATTTTATTTGAAATAACCAGGAACAAATTCAAAAACAAATGTAGAAGACGAAACAACAAGAAACCAGGAACAATAATTTGAGAAGGATAATGAAAAGTATTAGCATTTCTAAGTACGATATTTTATTCAACAAATATTTACTTTTTTAATCAACTATTTAGATACAAATAAACTATAGTTAGGACTAACGTGCAATATACATATATTGGTTAATAGAAAAGATAACTAGTGATATATTACATTACACCCCTACACAGAGTAACGTTACGAGGTATACTTGTTTGTACTTAGCGCCTACACAACAGTAATAAACTTTATCGGAACAACAACCACTCGAATATGTTCATTTATTGTGTAGCTACTAGCCTAAACATCGATAACAGATCCGCGCCGGCGATATTTGTTAGCTTATTTGACAGATAATACATCAGCAGAGATAATAGTAATGACGCTTACTCATTATTAGCAACATGTAATATAACAACGGGTCTCTTTACTACAAGCTTTATTTGTTATTGTTACATACAATTGATGAACTGCGTGGCTGCACTCAAGTATTGCAAGTATTGTTCACATCACTGATTTTTATAACCATGATTCTATAAAATCAATTCTTTATCGGTCTAGTTCTGGACCGATAACCGTGATTATATTCATTATAATAAATACATATTACATAAATAGCTTTTAAAATTCAATAGCATATTTCACAAAAAAAAAACACTATTTATCATGCACTCTTGTCGCATTCATTAAGATCGCGAAGCAAGCTATTTTTTACGTTAATTTGCTTTCATTAAAAGTGCAGCCAAACAATGGATCTTAATGCTTTACGTATAATATTATTTATATCTAAGTACTAGCACCCTGTAAAATAAACATACATATCATGTTATGTACACAATAAGTTAATCGGCTCTATTCTACGTACATTATTATGCTCTAATTATCTAGTTTAAGCTAGACAGAGAAGGAAGCAGATACAAGCGATGTGTCTTACATGTGTTCTGGATGACTGCGGATGCAGTTGATGAAGTCATTGGGCTTCAGCTCGCCTCGACAGATGCGGAACACGGCGGTGAATAGTGGGAACCTGGAAGCAATTGTACATTCATTCGACCTTGTTCAATAAGCATAGTTTATCTAAGTATCTATTCAGCCAACTGCATTCGATTCTCAGGAAATGTATTGCCTACACTGCCTAGTAGGTCAAGAATAAGACAGGTCAATCAGACCGTTTTCCGCACCGATGACCGCTAACCGTCATCGGCCTTACATTTTAGAACTGGCACAATCTTACAAAATTAAATCTGAACAAATGTATTCAGTTATCACGGTTATCACAAGAGAAGCCAAGTATAGTACCAATTTTTGAGATTGTTGGCGACTTGTCAATGTTTATGTTTGAGTAACACAAATTATCAGGTTGACTTTGACATTGAGTTTCGTAACATGTAAAGACGGTAGCAGACCGCGTATAGCTAGAATCTAATTTACATTTCCTTGTCTAAATTAGATTCTAGCCACACCACAATCTTATAATTAACACTAGGTGCCGTAAATGGCTATTTGAACGATATTACATCGTTGGCAAGCACGTTGTGCAGTGGTGGCCCAGTGGCAACGGACCCGACTCTTGTTGGGTTCGATCCCAGGCAGGCGCTTTACTTTGTGTAGATAATTTCATCACCACTGCTCTCAAAACATCGTGAGGAAACCGGCATGTCCTAGAACCGAACATTCAAAGACATGTGATATCCACCAACCCGCACTGGTTCCGCGTGGTGAATTACAGCCCACTCCCTCTCGAAGAGAGGAGGCCTGGATCCTGGCAGTGGGAACATTATAGGCTGGTTATGTATGAATGTTAAGTAAGCACGTTACCTACCTACAGTTAAATTTGTCGTGGATAGGTACAACGAAATGTCGCAGAAATGCTGCAACATCCTTCGTTTAAGGACGCGTTCTCAAAACAGATAGGTATCGAATCGCCACTACACTGACACGGCTCAAACACACACACATACGCAAGGTTAACTGCGGGATTAATGAGTAACTCAACTGATTTTGATACTTTAGCAAGTTTCAATATTTTTCTTTGGACCTACGTAAATATCCAGACAATGACAAAATAAAATAACCCTTAATACCACACGTGAAGATTCATGCGCAGCAGCAAAATATGTGAAAAATTAGACGGTCCGTGTTTATTTTTTTCTGAGATTATTTTTGTAACATTTTTGTGAATATTTCACCCACATTTTTGAAAATATTATATCTGCTTACCTAAGGTATTTTTTAAGAAACAAAATTATGTACATAATAGCAGAAAAATGATCCCGAACTAAGCCTCACATCGTCAATTTTGTGTGAAGAGGTAACGGAAAATCGTTTTTACGATATCAAATACAAAAATTTCAAACCAAAAAACGGCCATTATTTGGGGATAAAGAAGTAATTTATTTGTTACTATTGTTAGTTTAGTTTGATTTAGTTTCATTTCATCGCAAACTTTACCGAAAAATAGTTTATTTTTGTCGGATTTGTAAACGCGTCCTTAATGCAGCACTGACCTCAAGTGACAAGTGGATGCAAGCCAAGACGAACTATTTTAGTTCAACCTACCACGTTACGATTATATCAGCTATAGATTATAATTGTCCCGTCGTTATCTATATACACGTTCTGAGATCAACAACAACGTAACACTTCCGTATGTTTTGCACGCTGCAAGCAATAGCTCTATAAATGCTAGACGATTTATGCGCTATTATTCGCTTGAACGCGTTGTTAAAGTCCTTTTTATGACCAACTTTTATCAGCTGTTGTTTTATGCTGCGATGCATTAGAATTACGATAAACACTAAATCTGCCTAGCCTTTTTCCCTATGTTGGGGTCGGCTTCCAGTCTAACCGGATGCAGCTGAATACCAGTATTTTACGTGGAGCGACTGCCTATCTGACTTCCACAACCCAGTTACTGGGTAGTACGATACCCTTTGGTATAAGACTGATTGTCAGACTTTTGGGCTTCTAACTACCCGTAACGACTGTCAAAGATCTGCGAATAACAGCCGGGACCAACGGCTTAACGTGCATTCCGAAGCACGGCGGGGTCTCGACATGTACTGGATGGTCACTCATCCACGAACCGACCGCGGCAAGCGTAGCTTATCATTCGATCGACCCGTGCGGCGGTTATTATTACGATAAACACTAACGTTAGAAAGATCTGGATATGTTTAGGTCTGCCCTGTCTAATTTGATAAGAAAGTTAATGGATATCAAATTCATAAACAAGACATGTTGAGGACGATTGTAGTGTTACTTACTTGTTCTCCATGTTTTTGTTGGCAAGCATGTGGTTAACTTCCTCAGCGGTGATTGGTCCCTGAAGTTTCTGTCCATTCAACATCTCGTCTTCCAGCTCCTTGATTGATCTGCCAGTCTTTACGAAAGCTTCTGCCACTCTCCTGTTCCTACCACCTATAATAGAGATACATCGAATATTATGAATAGGTAGGTACCTAAACATAAGTTTGAAGTGTCATGCAAAAAGGGGCGAGACCATTGCCACTAACTTTTCACAAATCCAGACAGTATTGGGACTCAAACATAACTTGCGGAACGTGGGTACACAAATGTGGTAACACCTCCACATTATCTTTGGGAAATACAGGCGTGATGTTGTTATCTACACTTGCGTGCAAAAAAATTGGCCCATCCCATGCTCTCTACTGTCAAAGAGATACCTATTTGTGAGACGATATCTCAAACATTTAAATGTAGGTATATTTTAATTATTATAATATGTTGTGTGAAAGTAGCTAAGATAAAGTTTATTTACACATATACCCTATACTTGGAATATTCTTGACAAAATCGACTCGATTCTTTAGATGTCCTCATCACTCACTTTTGTTTGGAAAAACTGGGTGACATTTTTTGTCATTGAAGTTGACAAAAGCATTTTTGGATTATTACTTATACTCGTTTATTAATCATGGATTAATCAAGTATTTTGGTAAAAAATATATTAGGTTATTATCTATTAATTAAACTTGATGAATTATCTTGTTTCAATTCGAAGAGAACGGGGTGGGTCGATTTTTTTTGCACGCAAGTGTACATATTATTATACTAAAGATAAAGCTGAAGAGTTTGGTTTTTTGTTTGTTTAAGGGGGAAGCGCTAAGGTAGCCCACGAAATAACGTAAAACGTTTTTTTTGCAATTTGCAAGTCAGTATTAGGTTTTATGTTGATTCAAATATAATTCGCGACCGTAACAAACATGTATTTACAGAATTATAATCATTAGAATCAGTAATGACTGGCCTGTTGGTCTAGTGGTTAGTGGCCCTGACTGCTATGCCGGAGGTCGTGGGTTCGATTCCCACCCAGGACAAATGTTTGTGTGATGAGCATGATCATTTGTTCTGTGTCTGGGTGTAATTTATCTATATATGTATGTATTTAGAAATATATAAGTATGTTTATCAGTTGTCTAGTACTCATAACACAAGCTCTGCTTAATTTGAGGCTAGACGGCGTTGTGTGATAGTTGTGGAATATTATTATATTATTATAGTAATACCACTCCGAAGTTAGAAAAGACCTCAAATGTTAAGATTTCATGAAATAATTATTCAATAGAGTAATATGAACTTAGAGAGTTGTACTGATGATATTAATTATTATAATTCTATAAATACAGATTTGTTACGGTCGCGAATCATATTCAGATCATCATATAACCACTGACCTGGAAATTGCAAAAAACATAAGGAAATTTGAATTTCACGGGCTACCCTGACGCTTTCGCCTTAAAAGCGCTAATCTCTGGAACTACCAGTCGGATTTGAAAAATTATTTTTGCATTTGGTAGCCCAATTCTTGAGGAAGGTTATAGGCTATTTATCATTACGCCACTACTCTTAGGAGCCGAGCAAAAAAAATAAAAATCAGAAAGAACGTTAAGCGAAATCGAGCGCGGGCGGGCAATGCGATGTGACTTGGTGGGTAGGCGGAACAAGAAATTTCACGCGGACAAAATCGCGGGCAGAAGCTAGTGAGTTACATTAGCAATATTTTAATTGATTCACTCAACACATAAGTCCACTTTAATGTTACCTAATGCGGTAGTTATTTTATTTAGTTTCCGGAAGTGGTCGATATAAAACCGTACTATAGATTGCTGATGCAGTTGTTTTTCGCTACCTTTTTCTATTGTTTAGAATAGGCCTAGAATTTTATACTTATTATGTAAGTACCTATTAACACGGTCATAGCCAGTTCAGAACGATCCCATTCCGAGCCGCTTAACGTGCCTGTTGGGTAGATAATTAATAATAATTATCATAAACTTGTATTTGAATGATAATATAGTTAGGTATACCTAATTTATTAAACTGATGTGTGATCATAAAAACAGTTGCGTGTCATTCACAATGCGTGACTCAATAAATACATAAAGGAAAAATATAAGTTCCTACCGTAGTTCCGATATATCCATATCTTAACACAAAGTGGTCAATGTTCGCGGCCTTTGTCCCCATTCGATAATCACTTCACAATGAAGTAAATAAATAAAGTACATAGCCAGCTTTTCTAAACTATTTCATAATAAATATATCTGTAGGTAGGCTCATATTTCTAAAGATTCCAATAGATGAATAGGTATCTATCTAGTGTCTTCCGATTCTGATGAATCACCATTTTTTTTTTTGTTAGCCGATATTGTGTTCTACTAGTGGGCAAAGGCACACCTTTTTTCTTCCAAATCTCTCTATTTTATGCGATATCTGGCCACTCCGGTCCCGCAAACATGATTAGATCGTGCACCTTCGCCGCGGCCTAGCTCGATGTCCTCCCTCAACCGTCCAGTGAATCACCGAATCACCCATACAAGAAACATAATACTTATATTTACACTATACAGGGTGATTTTTAAAACATGCGACAAAATTTAAGGGGGTGTTCTACCCATCAATATGAACAACTTTTACTATGGGACCAACTCGGAATTCGCAAAAAAATTTCGACCTTTTTATACAAAATGATCCAATCGGGTATGTGCTTTTACATGGGAAGGTATTTTTTTTTTTTGCGAATTCTTAGTTGGTCCCATAGTAAAAGTTGTTCATATTGATGGGTAGAACACCCCCTTAAATTTTGTCGCATGTTTTAAAAATCACTCTGTATAGCTTTTGCCAGCAGCTTCGCCCGCACGGATGTCGGAAATTATCCCACGCGAACCGTACATTTTTCCGGGATAAAAGTAGCTTATGTGCTATTCCAGACCATAATCTATGTCAGTGCCAAATGTCATCCTGAAACGTTCAGCCGTTCTGGTGTGATTGAGTAACAAACATCCATCCATCCATCCAAACATTCGCATTTACAATATTAGTAGGATTTTCGATGCAAAAAGAAGTCTTTTTTTTTACGACGTCTGAAGTAATCCTACCAAAGAATTTCACTTCCATCGATTTACTTTGTTTACGATACAACAAGCGCGAACAGATCGATAAATATTGCAAGGTATTGAGATCAAGACGTCAGCTAATTAAAGTAATTAATCATTCCCCTTCAACTGTCCGCTATATATTTAAGGAACCCCATATGTTCAGGTCAATTTGTGCTCGAATGTCAGCCGAACCCCATAGGTTCACAACTACTGTAAGCCGGCGGTCGCCATTAGATGATGGTTTTTTACGAGAGGATCGTAATGACTTACGATGATGAATTTGATATCTATTAAATGTTGGATGATTTTAACAAGCAATCAGAATTTTGTCGCATATAAATCATAATTTATCATCATGATATATGTTGCAACTAAAGTTTTCCAAAACTATTGTGTAGGTACCGAAGCTGATAGCACACCGACCACATTCTGGCAATGTCCAAAAGTTTTGCACAAGCTCTCGACAACATATTTGCGAAAGATAAATTTTGTTACTAAGTGCAAAATCGATAGTATGCAACATGGCTTAGATGGCCACTGTGAATTTCTATTATGTACTGTTCTACTTAATACCTCGCTACCATTACGATCTATTCAACGAAATTATATTCACGAAGTGCAGAGATATTGGATTCTAGATTCCTGCCTCACACATGACAGCAATGTCAGCAATGCAGCACTTAATATAACCGCTTTGAACTCGTTCAATGATAAACTCATAATCATTTGACCAGATAAACCGTGGCATTTTACTTCGCGTAGGTCGTGGTACGGAAAAGTCGTAGGCGTCAGTGCAATAAATATAGGTAGATGCAGTTCAAATATACCGAAGTAGGTACATTAACTCAGGTATTTTATCAAGGCCCCTTCACCCTGTAAAATATGCTACAAGGTCAACCAGATGCAACTACACAAACAACGTTGAAATAGCTAAGGTCGATTGAACCAGGCGTATACTACATAAGCCTGGTTCAATTGACCTTAGCCATTTACCTACATTACCTTCAATTAACCATAACTTAGGGTCCAATTACAATTGAATTATCCTTACGTATATCGGGATGAGATAAATACATATACGTAAACGGCATTGTGTCAAAGCCAAGTTCGGCAAAGACACACACGGGTTATACCAACCATTTCAAGCTATTTTTGGCCATCAGATAGACATACATTCTTACTAGCCACCAAGATAAATAAAGGCAATACGTAAGTCTATTTTTGCCGCATTTGTAATGCGGCACTGAACATTTCCGAGTTTGGCATTGTACACTCTAATTAATGCAGAAGCAAAACTCACCATAACAGGTAGTAATGAGGTCAGCTACACCGCACGATTCGAAGAAAGTGCTAAGTTTGCTGCCCGGGTAGAACACATCCACGAATTTGATCATTTCCATGAGACCTAGACGGATGACAGCTGCCTTTGTGTTGTCGCCAAAGCCAAGGCCGTCTACGAAACCAGCTCCCACGGCGACAATGTTCTACGCATTCAAATTCAGTCATTAACACTCAATTATAAATTTCGACACTTCACGTAATGCTGTGACAATCTCCCCGTACCTTCAGAGCTCCACAAATTTCGACGGCGTCTTCGTCGTCAACCACGACTACTCTGAAGTATTCGGTCTGAATGATGTCACGCATCGTTGGCGCCAGCATAACGTCCCGGCATCCGATCGTGGTCTCACAGAATTTCTCATCGGCAACCTACGAATGAAACTCTGGTAAAATAATCATTGTTTTAAGAGGGAGTAATTCAACTAGTATACTTAAAATAACAAGTCTGGATGTTTTTAAGGTTCAATATTGTACAAAAATTAGATCTAGAGCATCAATTATCCTAACTGGTCGATTATGTGCCTACCGAAGTATGTAATTTAAGTGGAAGACGTTTTAAGAATGTTGTGTTTACAAATTACACTGAAGTCGTTACGAGTAGTTCTGCAATTACTATTGTTCCTACGGGTTAATTTCCAAATGGAATGTTAAAAAAAACATATTACACTAACGTGCAATGCCTAGGCAGTTTGCCAGAACAGTGTTGCTAAGTGTTTTTGAGTTCGTGAGTAAAATACCTTGACACGGCGCAAACTCGTGTGAGGTACTTAATACCTAAAGATAATTTTCAGGATTGGGGTTCGGATGCCAAGAGGTACCTACTCCAGAAACTTTACCTACATGCTTCTAAGCCATATTCACTAGGTATCTTCTACAAGAATCCTCAGAATAAAAGATTTAGAAGCATTTTTAAAACACGTCGTACTTTTGAAACTTTGCCCTTATCGACAGTAAGACACACAAATTATAACACAGTTTGTAGAATCATTTTATATATTATCGAAAACGGTATTTTTACCTATTGAATTTGGATTGCTAATCGGCCATTAATCTGCAAAAGTGAGTTTACAACCCAAGATTATATCATGTTTACTTTATGAATTATTAATTTTTATCAACCTGTTTTAAATTGTTCATGCTTGATATGCGATGATATCGTGATTGTTTTTTTTTTATTTGAAAGCCTTGATTTTTTAAACGACTGCATTGTGGATAGGTACAGGTTTTAGTGATTCGTACCAAAATTTTGCACCTTTGCAATCAGGCAGTCATCGGGATGAATTTTCTCTGAAATATTTGTGCAGGTATGTACTAGTTAAGGAGGTAGGGGGGCACGAAGAGCGGAAAGAATGATGTGCAATAGAGGAGACCTACGACAACCCGCACCGGGTTGGTTCAACCTACGGGTTGCAGAGAGAGACACACAGTAACCCAACAGGGTTATTCTGAACTTAATCGATATACCTATTGGTTTCCAAAAATACAGGGGATGTTATTTTACCATCAATTGACGAGCAATGACACAATTATCTTTTATTAAAATTTCTTCTGATTCAGGAACTCTCCTTGCCTTTTTGCCACCCACCCTGTATAATAAGCTTGTGATTGTGTAGTTACATGCAGTTACGCAATAGGTAATCTCGAATCATGAACACCAAAACTAGTCCTAAATATCCTGTCAGTCATCATCTAGCCTAGCCTTTTCCCAACTACGTTGGGGTCGGCTTCTAGTCTAACTGGATGCAGTTGAATACCAGTACATGGAGTGATTGTACCCGTTGGTAGGACTGGCCGTCAGATTTTTGGGTTTCCGACGACCCATAACAACTGTCAAAATCTAAAAATGACAGCCCGGACCATCGGCTTAACGTGCTTTGCGAGGCACGGAGAGGTCTCGGTATGTAAACGGCAAGTGTTGAATTATCTGTGCTGTCACTGTGGCAAATTATTTCGAAAGGCGTACATACCGGACGACTTCGTAATAGAAGGGTTACAAAATGGAATAAGTATAGGTACTTTTGTAGCCAGACTTGTACTGCCGCTTGTTATATTGCTACTTACCTCAGACGCGATGTTAGCCCCCATCAACACAGCGCAGGGGATTTTGAGACACCTTGTAATAATGTGTGAGATTAGGTCGATACCACCACCTTCCGCAATATCAAAGCCCTGGAGGAATGAACGATATATTTATTACATACTAGCTGACCTGACAAACGTTGTCCTGCCAAAATTTCAATAATTCATACAAAATTCCCATCGAAAATGCACTTTTAGTTTTCCCGAATTTTCCAACTTTCCCGGCAATTTTTCAAACATTTTCTTTCATACAAACCTTGTCCTGACATTTACAAACATAACAATAAAAGAATTAGCCAAATAGGTGTAACCGTTCTGAAGTGATGCGGATACATACATTCGACAATTGATTTTTATTTTTATAATAATAGATTACCAAGTATAGGTACGTATATTATTTGCTAAACATAGACGCAATTATCTCAAACACGTGTACCTTTATCAAGGAAAGTGCAGCTGCCGTCGGTTTTATCTTTCCTAAGAGTGTGGAGCAGATAGTTCTGACGAACTGGTGGGGTACTACGAAAATTAGAAGGTCGGCGTCCTTCGCTGCGTCGACCACCTCGGGAATGGCAACCTGTATGACAGAATTCACCAACTCAGTATAGGTAAAACTAAAAACAAGTATAATCCTAGTGATGAAAAGAATAGAAATTTTGCTCTTGAAATCTTGAAAGAAGGATGTAAGTACAGTGCTCTCTCAATCTGCCTAGCCTTTTCCCAACTATGTTGGGGTCGGCTTCCGAGGCACAGAGGAGTCTCGGTATGTAAAGATGGTCACCCATCTACGGACCAACCCCGGCAACCGTAGCTTAACCTGATGGATCGACCCGTGCGGCTGTTATTACTTAGCCACAAGCTCCTCAGTGCTCTCTGACAATTAAATATCTACCTAATTACACCAATTATAACAACAATGAGCGACATTGTAAAACCTTTGCACATAATTATCTTGATTAGTTTTCTGTAAAGTGAAATTATATTGGAATAGATTGGACTGCATTGTTGCTACACTGTCCTTTAACTACAATTTATGTGTAGTAGTTATATATATATATATATATTTTTTTTTATAGCATGTCTGCTAATAAAAGCATAATGCATAATGACTTGTTTACATTGACTGAAAATAAAAGAGTTTACTGTAGTATACAACTATACAAAGTGTTACATAATGCACTAGGTATATACAGATATGACACAGTCACACTTAATCAATTCCAAGGTCAAGCCAAACACTGCAAGATCTCAATTGTGAATATGGACATCGGGAGATTCTTTTGTTCCAATGACATTGAAAATATGATATGAACTAGAGTTGCCGTTGTGCTACTAAAACATTAAATAACAATTATTTTGTAATAAATATTTAATTAAATAAATACTTCATGTTCAGAAAAAATATTTACCATTATTAATTTGGCATAGTGTTGAGTTCTTATAATAGGATCATTGAAATTGAAAATAAGAGTTAGCTTGTAGCATTGGCAACAATATTTTGTAAACTGCATCTGATAAAAAGATAATAAATGTTTACATGTGCCTAATATTTTGTGTACCTACATATTTTTAATATGTTTTACCATAGCAATTAATTTGTATTTGCTCTACAAAATATGAGTTGTTTCTTGATTAGAGGTCACCCAGTTGAATAAAGGGAAATTGTGGTGCAGTATCTGTGTCATATAATATAAAAATGACTATTTTTGGGGCACCTTTTAAGCATATTTAATATCAAATTATATTAATTAATTCATACACATAGTTAAATCATCAAAAAATGTAATTACTTAGCACAGAGGTTGTGAGATAACATTGGCATTGAATTGCTTTCACAACGAACTGTCACCAAAATAGATTGAACATGTGTTATTCACATGGCACTGTCAAGAACAAAATATGTTACAATCCAACAGCCTATAGTGAACCACAAATATGTACACAAGTGTATATTAAGAATCAGATTTATTTCAAAGCCATCAATTTTGCTGCTACAGTTAGGTCAGCATAATCTTGAGATGTACCTATTTAAAAAATATTCTAATCTAAAACAGGAAAATTTAACTTTATAAGTACTTACCACATTTTCAGGAAGTTTGTGTCCAGGCAAATATTTAACATTTTCATGGGTCTCATTGATGATCTCTGTCAACTTCTTCCCTTCAATCATCTCTTCGTATACCCACATAGTAACTCTGTCTTCAAAGTTAGGCAGTCGGGCTGCATTGCGACCCACAATTTTGGCAATTGCAGATCCCCTGAATTCATAAAATTAATAACTATGCAGTGGACAAGTGGCATTTTACTTAATTAAAATTAAATTCATTCAAATGACAGTTATTAATTATCAGTCATAGGTTATGAAGTTGTTAGTGGATAGGAAGTTTAAAATTGTGTTATGTCATCATTCTGATAAAGGTCAGTCAGCACAGCACCACTTCTGATGTCCGCAGTACGTAAGTGATCGAATTACACATGCAGTGAAATATTATAAATGATTAAAAATGCACGAAATTAATAAAACGTCTTACCAGTTACCAGAGCCGATAATGCAGACTCTGTTTTTCAATATTTTCTCTGCCATTATAATAATGTATTAAAAATACGTAAATAGTAAACGGAAATAAATGGTGGAACACAAATCTAGATTCAACAAAACCTGCGTCCAATTCGCAACGCGTAGCGAGACTGGCAGACTGCACACCGTCTATGAACGCACACGCGCCGCACCGTGCTTTAAAGCGAGTGAGTGAATCAATCAATCAACACAACATCACAATCTATTCGTTATCAGCAGAGAAAATAACCAATTAACCACTGATAATATTTCCTCCGCCAATGAGGTTACTCGGTTTCTGTCAGCTGTCAATGTCATTAGAAAAAGTGTCGATATATCAATACATCGATATATTTTATTCGATACCTAAATTTTTTTTTACGATAAGGCTATTATTTCGGTATTGGTGTACAAACAAACAGTCAGTCTGGTAGGCATGGATAATATCGCTTTTAGACTGTATCAAATCGTATCTATGTATCGGTTTAGTATATCGGATATCGCATCTATATATTTCAATATCTATATATTGGTTGAATCTGTCTGTAACTCGGGATCGAAAGTGCTACTGTGATTTTTAGGTTTCGGTTTTGTTCGATATATCGCACCTTCGGTAAGACAAGGCCATAAATGTCAAAATTTCATACAGTCGGTTAAAAATGCCAAACTGCTTTAAAAATACCCTTTTATCTGAAATAACAAAAGTATAGGGCTTATTTCATGCAAAGATCAATCATTTCAAGGTGGTAAGATGGTATGACGTTCGAAAAGTGCTGATTCTCAGCCTAGTTTGAATAAATGACTTTTGATTTTGATTTTTGATTTTGATTTATGACCAGAATAATAAGGTATTTAATGTAAAAAAAATCTTTAAGTGGCTCTCCTGTAAAATCATAAAAGTACAGTTGTGCCCTTGTCTTACCGAAGGTGCGATATGTAGTACGTACACAAACATCACTGTATTTTATTAGTAACTGCAAATCAGTGAATGTACCTATTGTTAGGTCGGTAGTGTTTATAATATATCACTGAAATAAAACTAGTACAGTGGTTTTGGTTTTACTACTTATTTATATACCCTAGGTAGTAGTCGGTGAATTAAACAGTGAAAATTAATTAAAAACTACTTTTTATTGTGAATGCCATATCATTTTAAATCCTTTGACGTATATTGGTTTCTTGTTTACAAGTGTTTATAAAATAATGTACTTAATCGGTATTTAACTTTTGTAAATAATGTTTAAAATTAGTATTAGACATAAGCGTATCGCAGTCTTTCACTCGTTCATATTATAGTATAGTACACACACCGGCAAAATTAGAGGAACAGAAAAAAAAAGTGCCTTTTTTTTTAAACATGTGGGTATTTCGACAAGTGGTCCTGTTATTTGAATAATTACCCTTTTTTCATACAAAGTTAAGAGGATTTTTGACAGTTTTCAACCTTCTAACATAAATTATACCCACATAAGCGTTTGTTTACAATTTACGCTTCTGAGTGTTTTTGATAAGAAATTTAGTTTAAGCAGTCAATGGTGGCCCTACCTCATTTTGTTTGTTTTGTTTGGAGAGTTAACATTGTATTGCATACAGAATGAGTGATTTGCCAGCAACTGAAGTCGCCAGGGCTGTAACAATGATTGAGGAAAGTCACACACACCTACTGGTGGCATGAAAATCCGGAACTTCTATTGAAGTCCGTGGCGGTAAAAAGGTTAAAAAAACACTCAAATTGTCATAACTTTTAAGGAGATCAAGATAGGGCTCTGCCACAAAGATATTTTTTACTGCAAATAACCCCAATCTACGCTTTTTTACCCACCCTTTATAGTATCTGTGGTGTAGTGTATAATCACGAAACAGAAAAACAGTGGAAGTGCCCCAGAGCTTCCCTAGTACGGGAACCAGTGTCACCAAACTCACACATTTACAAATTTGTACTAATTAGCTACAAACTATAAATGCAACTTTGGCGAAAAACTTATTTATTGTTGTACAAAATTAAGTATTATTACAACTCCTGACAGTTGTTTTTATTTTATGTCAAAATTAAATTTAAAATACAAACAACATCGTTACATTCGAGATATCATTGTGCGATGAAACCGCTCGCGCGATATGAAATTGTGTGTCCTGTTTTGGAGCGATGCGATAACACTCGAAATGGCTCTTAACAGAGATGCACAGCTTTTGCATGATCGCGCGATCTTCAATAGGACATTTAGTAGATATCAGTATGTTTGAACGCACGGTCGCACGTGATCATTTTCGTCGGTCGCACGCATCATCGTCCGAGCGTCCTGCGGGATGTCGCTACGCCCCCGTAAGGGGGCGCGGCGTGCGGTGTCGGGGCATAGCCCCCCGACCGCGGAAGCCATACGGTGACCCGTAACCACGGGCCCCTCATTTTGTTCGCCGCTGGCGAGTGGATGGTTGGGCGTGCGGCATACACGCCTATGTAAAGAGGTGTCTGAAATTTGTGTCTGTAGGCACGCCACGACGTTGATGCCCAACGCCGCTTGCTTCACCGTAACTCGGCGGAGAACCCCTACCGGGTGAGACCCCCACCTACATGGGGGAAGCCCAGCAGATGGCATCCAGCGACAGAGTTACGGACTCGACGTTCCTACAGAAGGGGTGTATGGCCCCCCTCACCTCTCCGTTTTCAGGTCGAGCCGAGCCCGGATGGTGAGAAGGGACCGTGTTCTGAGTGTGTGGGCGGTATTGTACTGTGTAACACCGCCCGGTGTATACGCGAGTCGCCCGCCCGCATAAAAAGAGCCGCGACTTCGCGTGTGAGTTGGGTGCCTGTATAGAGGTGAATGTCTATTGTTTGCTACGTGACACGCCTATATTAACCTAGCACGCGCCACGCAACAGATGCATGTATTTGTATGGAGTCAGTCTCACAAGTGAGCCGCGTGTAGGGCTGGACTGAGGGCGACTCACTCGGAAGTCCAGTCCGGTGATGGGGTCTGTCGTCCGCAACTAGGTCGCGGGGCAAGGGTCTCCTCGCGTCTGGGGGGCGCGTATGCCAGGGCGCTATCTGCTTGACATGGGGCCAAGCGGATGCGTCGGCACGCGTGAACATCCCCTTCGCGAGGCGCCGCACAAACTCGTCCAGGCTCTCAATCCGGAGGTCCCTCTGAATGATGTCGTTCCTCACGAAGCGAGGGGCGTCCACGATGGTCCGCAACGCAAGGTGTTGCTGCGTGCGGAGGAGCTTGCGGTTCGTCTCGCTCGTGAGGGCGAACCATGCAGGAGCGGCGTACGTCAGTATTGGGCGCACGTACAACTTGTACACGCCCAACTTGACGCGCGCCGGGATGCGGGACGAGAGCACTGGTCGAAGGAGGTTGCGGGCGACCCTACCTTGTGCGACAACATTGCGGACGTGTGACCCCATTGTGAGTCGACGGTCGATGGTGACGCCCAGGTACTTGACCCGGGGCGACCACTCGACGTCAGCTCCCTGCAGCTTCAAGGGTGGTGGGAGAGGCGCGGACCCGGTCACCATCGCCTGCGTCTTACCCACGTTGACCGACAGCCGCCACTTAGACAGCCACTCGGGAAGCAGGTTGAGCGCGCGCTGCATCTTGACCGCCGCGTACTTCGCATTAAGCGAGGTGGTAATGTACGCGGCGTCGTCGGCGTACAGCGCGAGCATCGCGTCCGGAGTGGTGGGGATGTCGTCGGTGTAACGTGAGTAACACGCCGGCGACACGCAGCTGCCCTGCGGCACACCGGCGAGCACCGGGCGGGCGCTTGACAGCGCTCCGTCGACCACCACCCTGAAAGTTCTGTTGGAGAGAAAGTTAGAGACCACCATAACAACGCGACGGGGCGCGTCTGAGGTGGCCAGCTTATACACGAGGCCGTCGTGCCACACACGGTCGAAGGCCTTCTCCATGTCGAGGAATACTGCAACCGCGTATTCCTTTTTATTCATAGCCGCCGAGAGGTGGTGCAGTACCCTCGACAGCTGAAGCGTCGTGCTATGTTCCGCCCGAAACCCGAACTGTTCCGGCCGTGACGAAATATGTGGCTCGAGATGTCGCAACAGGAGTGCTTCGAACACCTTGGAGATCGTTGGCAGCAGCGTGATTGGCCGATAGCTCTCCGGCTTCAGAATGTTTTTCCCCGCCTTGGGCAGCATAATGACGCGCCCCTCCTTCCACGAAGCAGGAAAGGTCCCCGTGCGCAGTATCCCCGTGAACAGGCGCGCCAGCGCCGCTACCGTACGGAACGGCAGGTGGCGCAGCACTGTTGGTGATACCGGCAGCACCGGGGGCCTTCTTCGGCTTCGTCCTTAGGATGGCGCGTCTGACTGCCCCGGGCGAGAAAAAGATGGCGTCTTCCTCGGGAGCTATCGGCGTGGCGAAGTAGTCCCCAAGGTGTTTCTCGACCGCTGCGACATGCTCGGTGTCGCTGGTCGGGTTCGGGCAGAACTGACGCTCCAGGTGCTCGGCGAAGACCTCCGCCCGGTCCTCCGCTACATACTTTAGCGCCCCGTCGCTGTTTAGCAGCGGTCGCACCGGGGCTGGGGTGTTCGTCAGCTGGCGGCAAAGTCGGTGCACTGAAGGCCAGCTGCCTGTCGCGGCGTCAATGCGTTCCTCCCAGCCCGCGGCGGTGTAAGCCTGGAGCTCGGCCTTTACCTTTTCCGCGAGACGGTTTAGCTGCCTTTTGATGGTAGGGCATCTCAGTTGTTGCCACTGCTTGCGAAGGCGCCTCTTCACGGCAATTATTGACCTAATATGCGCCGGCAGGGGCGGCAAAAGCACTCGCCCCTGCGGCTGCGTCGTCGTCGCCGCTTCTAAGGCGCTTTGGATGCAAGCAGTGACATCCTCCGCCGTCTGGTCCACGTCCGCGGCGGTAGTAATAGGCCGAGTCGGCGTGGTGGTCTCTAACCTCTCTTCGAACACAGTCCAGTCCGTTAATCGACGTGGCGCTATGGGCTTCAGTCGGGTCGGCATACCCGATAAGACGACGAGCACGGGCTGGTGGTTTGACTGTAGCTCGTCGTCTATCACTTGTTGTGTGGCCTGACAGTGTAGCCCTCGGTGGACTACGATGTCCAGCACATCCGGTGTGTGGTTGGCAACGTCCGGGTAATGGGTTGGCGTCTCTGGGCCGGACACCGTATAGCCGAAGGCTTCCGCATCCGCAAAGAGCCGTCTCCCCTCGGTATTCACAAGCGACGAGTTCCACGCTGGGTGCTTGCAATTGAAGTCCCCGGCGAGGAAGGTGGCGTGCTGTGACGCATGCAACAGGGCCCGCAGCTCGGTATGGTCCAAGCGGGCCGCGGGTGGCTTGTAGCATGCGTAGATGCTGATGTCCTCGCCGGCCACGTGCAGCTGAACACCCAGCGCGTAAAATGTGCTGAGCGACGGCAAGGGGAGTTCCTGATGGACGACTCTTCGCCTCACAAGTACCGCCAGGCCACGGTATCTGTGGTTTAATGCCGACCGTTCGTCCTTCCTGTAAGCGAGGTATCCCGGGAACCTGACCCTGTCCTCGGGCCCCAGGAGCGTCTCGCTTATGAGCGCCACGTCGATATCTTGTTCCCTCAGGAGATGGCGGAGGGGGGCGACCTTATCCCTTAGGCCGCGGGCGTTCCAGTGTAACACCCTTAACGGTCTAGCCATGGTACAGGGTTAGTAGCGTGGCCAGACCGTCAAGGATGACAGTCTCTATGTCTTGACCCTGCCTGATGGCCTTTATTAGGTCCATCAATAATTGTATGGCGCAGGCCGTGAATTCCTTTTTGTGTGCGCCGGCAGCGTCACCACTCTTTGGATTGAGGAACTTTTGTGGTTCCACCCGTTGCCGCCGCGGTAAGCCGGCGCCAGTGTCGGTAGCGCCGGCGGCGGTTTTGGGTGGTTCCTCAGTTGTCCGCTGCGCTATGCCGGCGCTAGCGGTAGGTTCCTTCATTGTCCTCGTTTGGTTAACGACCTGCGCCCCATCTGAGGCAGGGCCGGCCTCTGGGATCTCTTCCTGGGTCGCAGGGGGCTTGGGCTTCTTGCCCTTACCTTTTCCCCCACGTCCCTTCTTCCTCCGCCTTGAGGAGGTGGCCTTGGTCCTATCTGTGGGCCCGTTGGCTGCCGCCATTAGCGTCTCGCTCCTTGGGCCTCTTCTGGCCTCTCTGTTATAGGCCTTTCGGTAGCCTCTTGTGGCCGGCGTGTGGTTGCTGTAATGGCGGCAGTCCCCGCTCGCTTGTTCCGGATCTCCGCCTGGAACACGGGGCACTTGATGTTGCACGCGGGGTGCGGGCCACCGCAGTTGACGCAGGTGGCCGGCTCGTCCCGCGGGCGCGGGCAGTCTCGTGCCGCGTGCTCGCCTCCGCATCGCACACAGCGAGCGGGCGGTGGCACTGGTGCGAACTGTGCCTGAACCGCTGGCACCTGTGGCACTGTGCGGGCCCACGTTTACCTCTCCAGGCCTAGATCTTGACACCACGCATGTACATGAACACGGTGGTGTCAAAGATTGCCCGAACGTCGGGGGTCTTTTTTAGGATGGCGTGGAAGACACAGCCGGGTCGTCCTTGTGCGCCTTTGATGTGGCGCCCATACTCCGGCTGGTACCCCAACGCCCGGAGTTCCTCCTCGATCTCCTGGGGATCCGTATCCGCCGGTAGCCCCCTTATGGCAATCTTCATGCTTCGCTCCGCTGGCAGCGAGTAAGCGAACCAAGACACGCCGCTGTCTTTTTCAAGGCCAGTCAGGTAGCGCTGGACCAGCCTATATTCTTCCTCTGAGTCGGGGGTAAAACGAACCCCCGTCCCGTACGGGCGCGTATCGTCCGAGCGATGGCAATAGACGGCGCCTAATACATAATACGTTGTATGCCGAGTCAATATTAGGCCAGACCAAAGAGTAAAGTAATATAAAAATAGAAACAGTAGCAACTCTGTGGTAAAATTTGCATGTATGGAAAGTGCTGCCACCTCTATTTTGGCAAGTGAATTAAGGCTATAATAATAATATATACACGGTAGGTGTATAGGTATGCATACTTATGTACTATGAGTAGCGAATGAGTCTTCCCTACCTATTTAGGAAGCGTCAGAGTAGCCCGCGAAATTCAAATTTTCTTACGTTTTTTGCAATTTACAAGTCGGTATTAGATTATATGTTGATCAAAATATAATTTGCGGCCGTAACAAGTATCTAATAGGTTGGGGAAAAAGTTTCTTCGCATTTTTTAAGAAAATTCAAAACATTTTTTAATATAGTTTATTTACATTTAACTAAAGTATGTAGGTACCATTTTGTTCGATAACTTTTTGCCATCTTGTAGGTAGGGACATGATTATAGATGCTGGCGGGAAAAATTCCGAATCATTCCCGTCGAATACTTCGGAAGTATTCCGAAATATTCCGAAACTTTGGGAATATTTCAACGTTTATTCCCATTGAATTAATCGGGCGAAATATTCGGCGGAAACATTCGATTGCGGGGTACGAATGTTTCTCGCGGGGGGGAAAACTTCTCCGGGGAGCATCTCCCCTCTTACCGCACCTCGCACCGCCATCGCCTGCACGCACGACTCGTGGCAGTCGGGCGTGCGCGGCGCGGCGGCAGCGGCCGGCGCACAGAGGGGCAGCGGCGGCGGCGATCGACGATCGATGCAAAATACGATATTTCAGCAAAAAAAATAAAAATCTTAATTAAATTCATTTTGAATAATTCTGATTTAACGAAACTTTCCCAGAAGTATTCCGGAATTATTCAGAATTTTTCGGAAGTTTTGCAACTATAGACATGAAATAGAAATTGCTATAGAAATTTTGGGACTTCTGGTCAAAATACCGCGACAAGTGGTTTTGGCAGTCCTCTCGTGATGTTAACCTGACGCTGCCTAAAGAATTCTGAAGAGACCGAAACAGGTGGAAATCTGAAGGTGCAAGGTCAGGACTATACGGCGGATGCATTAACACCTCCCAGCCAAACTCTCTTAATTTTTGCTGAGTGGCTAAAGATGTGTGAGGTCTAGCGTTATCATGATGAAAAACCACACTCCTTCTGTTGATTAATTCCGGCCGCTTTCTCTCAACTTCTTGCTTTAATCTCATCAGTTGTTCGCAGTAGAGTTCAGAATCGATGGTCCTGCCTGGTGGTAACAGCTCATAATGAATAATGCCCTTCCAATCCCACCACACACACAGCATCACCTTATTGCGAGTTAACCGGGGTTTCGCCACAGTCTGTGAAGCCTGACCGGCCTTTGACCACGACCTTTTTCGCACGTTCTTGTCATACGTGATCCACTTTTCATCACCAGTTATCAGCTTCTTCAAAAATGGTTCGGTTTCATTACGTCGTAATAAAGAATCACAAATGAGTACACGGTTCATTAGGTTTCTTTCAGTGAGCTCGTGAGGTACCCAAATGTCGAGCTTTTTTGTGTACTTTGTTTTTTTCAAATGCGCCAAAACTGTTTTGTAGTCAATTTCCAGTTCTTCCGCTACGTCGTAACACTCGTAACTACTGATATACCGATCTTGCTCCACTTTTTCAAAAATGGCATCCATTTTATCCGTAATAGGGCGACCAGAGCGACGTGCATCTTTGACATCAAAATTTCCGGATTGAAAACGCTTAAACCAAATTTGTGCTACTCTCACAGACACTACACTAGGTCCATAAACATCGCAAATTTTTTTCGCGGCTTGCGTTGCAACTTTACCTTTTTTGTAGTAAAATTTTAAAATGTATTGAATTTCTTCATTAGATTCACTCATCTTGACGGTACGAAAAACAAATGAAAATCACACATTTTCCTAATTTGAATTTGGAATTATGTTCTTTAAAATTTAAACTTTCAATGATACCAAAACCAGCCAGATACAAATAGCCAAAGAGATTTTATTACAAGTTCATACATACTATAATGCGAAAAGACTTTTTCCCCAACCTAATATTTACATAATTACAATCATTAAAGTGATCGATACAACTCTTGAAGACCAGGTAATCCTAATGAACGGATATTTGATGAAATCTTGACATTTCAGGATTATACTAACGGAGTTGTATTACTGATTGTAATGATTATAATTCTGTAAATACATATTTGTTACAGCCGCAAATCATACGTTATTTAACGTACAACTTAATACTGACTTGCTAATTGCAAAAAACCTAAGAAAATTTGAATTTAGCGGGCTACCCTAACGCTTCCCCCTTAATTTATACTCTTTGAGCGAGTTTGTGTTAGGGTAACAGTCAGGGGAAAAAACACATATAGAGTTCAGAAAAATGACCTTTTATTATAATATTATCAAACAATGATATTATATTAAAATGAGCAAGATATGTTACTACCACGCGTTTTGTGAAGTCTCGAAAGCGTCCTAATTGGGGCACATTGGGGTATTGTCTTGTCTCACGCGGACTAACCGCGTCAAGCAAAGCGTAATAATAATACAGCACTACCCTTTTTTTCTGGGACATTGAGCACGACCAGATTTTAAACGTTGGTTACTATGAACGTAACACATCTTGTGTATAACACTGCCGTCATAAGGAAAAAAGACGTATCTGACATTTTTTTCGAAATAGAGTTATTTACATAGGTATTCGGAAACAGCAAAAAAGACGTATCTACCAGTATTTTTATTTTGACATAAACTTAACAAAAACCTAATAATTCGTACTATTAAAAGACGCATCTGCATTTGTATCTTGTATTATAAACAGGACAAAATATTTTTTTTTCTCCATTTCAATATTTCTGTAGATACGTCCTTTTTCCTTACGGCGGCAGAATATCATTGTTATCAAACATACATTTTATTAATATTTATTCGTTTTATAGTTATTATAATAAAATAAAATTATGGAATAACATAGCACTTTTTCTTGGTTATAATCAAGGTAATACGGTACGGTATGGTAATGGTAATAAACACTTACAAAAAGCATCACAGCCAAAAAATACAATCTCTTCGTCGGAGTTCACTCATGTTAACAAAACAACAAAAAAGACAAACGAAAAACAAAGTGGTAACAATATTATGAAATACAAACAAAACAAATAACAGTAACGAGAAACAGTTTTCAACAGAATTGCGCATCAACGTCGGGAAAGCCGGAGTCACCAGAGTCACAGAGTACTTTTATACAAGGTTGATATGAGCGAGAGGCATTCTATCAAACCACATATACTATAGGTGTATAGTGTTAACTAAGAACTATTATAAAAAAGTTTAGGTGAAAAATAACAACAAACTTTTTTCGAACAAATAAAATAGCTTAGTAATAGAATTAAAATGTAAACATCCCTTGTACAGATTTCCACTAACCTGCATAACAAAACGGCAACGTCGCGTCGCCAAACACGTGCGGCGCCTAGTAGCACAGATTAAAAGATCTTGCACTTCGCAAAATCATTTAAATAAAAAGCGACTCTTGCTACGATACAATAAAGCGCAATTCAGCACAACGCTTATTACCTACTAGTTATACATAGCTAGCTACTAGGTATATAACCTACAAGTTGCTTCTCTTTCTATCGCGTAACTCTTATTCCTTCTGACCACCTTAGGGTAGTTAGGGTTGCTGCCGGCCTGCGGACGGTACTTTTATTTTTTAGTCTCCATTATTTATTAATATGTATGTCTCGCCGAGCGCGTATATACCCTAGTCAACACTGTGTTGTCGCGAGCTATCTCGCGCGGAATGTACCCGTGCAATGGCACTGCTAGCAGTTAGACAAAGCGGGGTGGCCGGCCGGGTTTGAAGTAGGTAGGTAGGCAACATGTGGTGTAGGGTAATATATGAAGATACGAGCACAATAAAAAATAATATAATAATAATAATAATATATATTTTATTGAACTTAATGGGCATATACAGACAAACATTTATAAAAAAGAAAAGCATGGATCATGAAAAAAATACACATTAGAACTTAAACATAAGACTATTAATGTCAATTTAACACAAGTGTTTGTATGAACTCTGGTACCCAAGTAAAAGATTTAACTTGTGTTATGGGTACCAGCATTCTCTAATTAAATACGAATTGTGACACTAATGTTACAATTTAGAAGTAGTCGCCCGTGCCTGTTAAATAATAATTAAATGTCAGTATAGTACAGACGCCAGCACATCAAGCTACAACCATCTGTCAAATGTCTTTAATAGATTTTCAACTTTATCGCTAAAACATTAGGTTCAAGGTTGATTGGGGAAATTTGACAGTTTCGGGTAGCTTGACCTGCTGGCGTCTGTACATACGCACACAGTAATTCTCAACATAACACTTTAAATCTTTAAATGTTCGATTTGTCTGCCGTTTGCATTTACACACAAATTATAACGACGTACATATCATGTCATTGTATTTTGCCGCCGTGTATGGAGCACGAGGCATTATGAATGTCTTACGTGGGTATTTACGATATAATTAATATCCTTTGATTACTTACATGTCTAGATAGAGAGTTCAAGCGCCTAAACGCTAATAAAAATATCAGCCAACTCTTGGCTCATAAACTCGTCCCGCCCGCTCAGTGGCGACGCTTCCACTGTACGGTAAACACGCGTTCTGTGGCATATAAAAATGACGATTTGCGCTTTAAAAGTGTGCAGGAATTACAAAGGATGGATGAAAACAACTAAAAAAGGTTACCTATCATCGGTAAGTAAACGTTAAACGAATATAATATATTCGTTTAAAGTTTGGTGGTTTAGTGGATTTTATTAAAATCCAAAGATGTAATGCAATTTGACGTTATATTTACAGGGTTGCCTGTTTGTTGAATGCAAACTTTCCCATGTAAACGTTAGCTAATTAAAAAAAAAAATGTTTAATCATGATCCAGAAAGTACATTTGGAGATTTCGAGCCACCATTTAACTGTAGTGCTGGATAATATACAATATTATATGTATGTCCAAGGTGGCGGACATCGTTTATTTTAATTAATAATCTGTTAAGGGTGTAATTTCGGGGGTGCTGATTATAGATGCTGGCGGGAAAAATTCCGAATCATTCCCGACGAATATTTCGGAAGTATTCCGAAATATTCCGAAACTTTGGGAATATTTCAACGGTTATTCCCATTGAATTATTCGGGCGAAATATTCGGCGGAAACATTCGATTGCGGGGTACGAATGTTTCTCGCGGGGTGGAAAACTTCTCCGGGGAGCATCTCCCCTCTTACCGCACCCCACACCGCCATCGCCTGCACGCACGACTCGTGGCAGTCGCCAGTCGGGCGTGCGCGGCCGGCGCGGCGGCAGCGGCCGGCGCACAGAGGTGCAGCGGCGGCGGCGATGGACGATCGATGCAAAAATGATTTTTCAGCAAAAAAAAAATAAAAATCTTAATTAAATTCATTTTGAATAATTCTGATTTAAAGAAACTTTCCCAGAAGTATTCCGGAATTATTCAGAATTTTTCGGAAGTTTTGCAACTATAGTGCTGATAGCGAAAGTAGTATGTATTATAAGTATTTTAATGGATAATACTCATTTATTTGACAGAAAATACAAATATTAATAAAATTGTAATTTACCTATTAATATTATAAAAAAATGTGACAGGTTTTAAGTGCTGAAGCCAGTGTTGTGTAAACTTTTAATTTATATTTTTTTTTTACAGAATACCTAAAGATCCTATTTTAAGAAGTAGGCGAATAGAAATAATAAGAAAAAGCCGCGGAGAAGATCTCTGGCAACCAGCTAAAACAACAGTTATTTGCTCTGATCATTTCCGTGCCAAAGAACAGTATTTTGTCAACCGTCGTTTCCAATGCAATCCAAATATGAATAATCTAAAATTAAGAATGGTTCTTCAATTTACCTTGTTAATGTATGTATAATAATAATGTTGCAGTTAAATGATTCCGAACTAGAATATTAAGAATAAATAACATTCAATAGCAATATCTCTTTCATTACAAATATATTTTACCTAGTAATTTATATGCACAAACTCCTAACATGTGAAAAAAAATCATAATTAAATTAATTTAAATTTAAAACAAATTATAGATACCTCAAAATCACAACATATTTTTTCTCTCCTTTTATGGGAAATATTCAAGGGCTAGTATCACTCAGTATGCCCCCACCAGTGATGCGCCCGCTTGTTAACCCTTTAACCGCCAAGATTTGCTACCTTTGACTTAACTCCAGCGCCACGTCACTTTAGGTATAAGTCGGAACAGTGTTGGGAATAACTAATATCGATGCATTATTTAATTACTAACAAAAATAAAAGTCTGAATCATAATCAATGTTTTATTATTACTTATTAATTTTACAATATTTAAATCAGTCTACAATCAATCTACAATATTAATACTCAGGAGATGGGCACGTTCTTCGTTTTTCTTCTGACTAAATTTATTATCTTCATGGAAACTTCTGAGCGAATTTCTGGCCGCACACTTTCCAGCTCAAAAGCTATTAAAGATGCGAAGTATACATTACGTGGGTCACTCGGTCTCTGATCAAAAAAATTAAATACATAAATTAAACTTACCAAATCAACATCACTATCTGTAGAACTGTCGTCACTTGGTAATTCATTATCGCCTTCCAGCATTTTTTACAATTACAGTATATGATAAAACGATAAGCGCCTACAACACTACTATTATGCAGTTCGAAAAAAGCTTTCCCGTGATTTCACGGCGACGGCGCTGGGGCAGCTGACAATATGGCGTGATTTGACCTTGAATCTATTTGGTCCGCACGTAAAATTACGGTGACGACGACCGGTGACTGTCTGCACTAGTGAGGTTCTGCGTTATCGATATTTCTATATTTTTCATCGTAAAAATACCGACATTTTAAACTTTAATACACTTTATTGTATAATAAATAAATAAATACTTGTACTAGAGTAACATTATGGTTATTTCTAATGAAAGTACTCACTTTCAGTAGAAATGGTAATGGTAATTTCAATAGTGCCTTGTTTATTGTTCCGAATTCGCCGATCCCTAGCACCCGTAAAATTACGTGATTGGCGATACAGGTAGGGACAAGCAGTGATCACACTGCATTTGAACCTCAAAATTCACAGCATTTATCATTCGAAACATATAAAAAACTGTCCTTATCAATAAAGATACATCCTAAATCGTAAAACTTTTGTATGCAATTTGTGCGCACTAAGAACTGTTATAACAAAATAACGTAATATTACGTGTGTGGCGTTCGGGCACTATCTTCAGAGCCCGCGATATTACGGTGTCGGCGGTTAAAGGGTTAAACAGTAGAAGCTACGCTTACTTGTGTGCGTAACATGCAAACAAGCGCTTCAAATCTGGCCTGTTGTATTCGTTCCGATTGCAGCGCAACACTCTATCTAGACGTGTAAATAATCCAAGTTACTCTCACTAACACTAATATAACTATCACTGTTCCAGTCACAATGGCAAAACTAAATCACAAAATACCTAAATAAGTTACGTGTCCTGTCACAATAGTAGAAATAAAACACTAAAATAAGTTCCTTATCCCGTCACAACTACACAAAATAAGCACTATCACTACAAATAGTCATAAGTTCAGTATCCTATCTAACTAACAAACACGGACAATATGACGCGTGAACGACAATAACCGCGCGTAGCGCAGGAGTATAGATGCTGGCGGGAAAAATTCCGAATCATTCCCGTCGAATATTTCGGAAGTATTCCGAAATATTCCGAAACTTTGGGAATATTTCAACGTTTATTCCCATTGAATTATTCGGGCGAAATATTCGGCGGAAACATTCGATTGCGGGGTACGAATGTTTCTCGCGGGGGGGAAAACTTCTCCGGGGAGCATCTCCCCTCTTACCGCACCCCACACCGCCATCGCCTGCACGCACGACTCGTGGCAGTCGCCAGACGAGCGTGCGCGGCCGGCGCACAGAGGGGCAGCGGCGGCGGCGATCGACGATCGATGCAAAAATGATTTTTCAGCAAAAAAAATAAAAATCTTAATTAAATTCATTTTGAATAATTCTGATTTAAAGAAACTTTCCCAGAAGTATTCCGGAATTATTCAGAATTTTTCGGAAGTTTTGCAACTATACGCAGGAGCATTCGGCACTTTCGTGTTACGTATTATGCACCCCGGAATGCCCCGGATGTCTAACGTCGTCGCACTAAAAAAAAGTAAACTTTTTAAACGTAACCTACTTACAAGTACCAGCCACCCGCTTAGAGGGAGACGTTTAGCATGATCGGTTACTCTCTTTTAATGAAAGTGCAAATGTGTGTATTTATTGCTTCCTTGTTTATGTTGAAAACTTACCTACGATGCAGAACGACAACGTCGCATAAATTCTGTCGTTTTAAGGTGTATGACCTTAGATAACTATGCGTAGGTACTTAGGCAGCTGTTAGGGCAGATACATCGTGTTTCAATAAAAAAAAAACTGAAAAAATATCCTGTGACTAAACTATTGCTTCTATTTATCTGATTTTTAATGTAGAGGCTGAAAATGATACAAAGTATATGTGGTTTGATTAAATTCCTCTCACTCATATCAACCTTGTATAAGGATAGAGACGTCACTCAAACCAATGATATTATAAGTAAAAAGACGTAGATAGGTTATACACGCTCCGCAAGTGATACGTCAAAATGTGGCTAATTAGCCACATTTTCGTCGTCTTTTCTCTTTTTCGCTCCCGATAATTACGACATGCCGTCCTTCTTCCACGAGCCATCTAATAGTTTGACGTTGTGCCGTTTTTGAACATCGGATGTTGGGTAAGTAACCTATCTACGTCTTTTTACTTATAACATCATTGACTCAAACATTCGAGGCACCTCCTGGCAACAAGTAACAACAACAATCCATGCAGCATATAGGTATCTATATAGGTACCTACGCAATGTACGCATAGCTATTTTCTTTCCTTTTAGTTAAGTATGTTGCTAAAAATAAAACATTAGATACAATGTCAAATACTTTATTTCAATCTTTTTTTTACAATATTTGAAGGCCAACTCCTGAATTTTGTCTTCTACATCATACATAATCTTTACGTGATCCACATAATAATTTATTTGTATCAATTACACCAGTCACATATGAACAAATTAATACACAAATATTCAATTTTTGAAACTTATTGCACTTTGTGGTCGTTGCACTTAATAACACTATAATATTGATATAATATAATATAAATGAAAATATTGTTTTCAAATTTGATATTTACGCGAGTTGCGATCCTTTTTTCCTAGTTCTTGTTCACTTACATCGCATCGATAAACCCGTCGACATCCGCGGACGATCCACTAAATCGAGCTGTGCACTTTGGAAGTTCGCGGCAGGCGTTGTCATCCATGACAACCACTTCAGGCGCCGGTGTCCAAGTTCTAGCATCCTGGATGAGGTATTGGGCAAATTCCACGCTAATCAGCTCACCCCTTTTCGAGGACGAGTAAATGAGTGCCCTCCTCAGCCACTGGAGCCTAAGAAAAAGCGAGGCCGACCTCGCTTACAACCAATTTCCAATTCTATTAATGTAGGGCTAGACCACGATCGAGGACGTAATTGTGATCTTGAGGGGGAGTATGTAACGCGGCAACCCCACGACCATAGCAGTAGTGATAATGTTGGCCGCACTGTTAGTAACATCCAATCGGATGATCACGGGAACAATAAAAAGGTTGGCGCCACTGACTTGGGCTACCAATCACGCGCGCCGAATGTTCCCGCGCGACTCGTTTCTGGCGTGGTCGTTGAGCAGACGCCTCACCCAGTCCGGTGGCAGTCCGATTCCGTTTCCTGTGCCACGCGACGTGTTTCTGGCCGCGCTCGCAAACTACCGGCCATTTTAGACCTCTAACAATTCTTACTTCTAGATAACTATGTCATTCTTGTTTTGTTTTCCCATAAGTGTATTTTTGGTGAATTAAAGTAGTGTGAAATTAGCAAGGACTTTCACTCAGAGGCCGGAACCCTATGCCCGTCGGCTACACTACATATATTTAAAACCATAGAATGAATTATGCTTTACTCTAACATTAAGTTGATAACAGTTTCAAAAATTAGCGTTGCGTTATTGGAGGATTATAAACATATAAACAAACGTTGTATGTTAACACAATTAATTTAAAAGGTGTCTGAACTCCTTAAATATTTTTTCATTGAAAAAAATATTAGGTAATTTAATTTATTTTTTAATATTATTAATAGTGAAATGGGAAGGTCTAATAACCGAAGTGCTGACTACAGCCTGTCTATTAATGACAACATAATAAAATCAGACGCACAAGTCGCCGCGGCCTTTGAAAATTTCTTTTAAGATATTCCCGTTTCAACTACTAAATCCCTAAACTCATCAACTTCTGTTGCTGAGTCTTTGCTTAAGGAAAATGTTAATGCTTGCGGTTCGGAATTTAATTTTGAACATATTACCTGTAGAGATATAATTAAAACCTTTCACACTTTAAATGTAAAAAAGACAGCAGATCTGTGGGGTAATTCTGTAGAAGTTGCTAAGTCTATTATTGACATTGTAGCACCTACTTTAGCTCTTATCTTTAATAACTGTATCGACTGTGGGGAGTTTCCTGACCTTATGAAATATAGTAAAATAATACCTTTGTTTAAATCAGGTCCCAGACCCCACAAATTATAGACCTATTTCAGTACTACCTACGTTTAGTAAAATTTTTGAGAAATTAATTTTAGACCAATTGCAAAGATTTTTTAATAAACATAAATTATTACATAACAAGCAGTTCGGTTTTACAAAGGGTCGTTCAATTACTGATGCCGGTGTTGAACTTTTAGGACATATTTATAATGCATGGGAAGACAAATGCGATGCCTTGGGCATCTTTTGTGATTTGTCCAAAGCATTCGATTGCGTTCTTCATGAAACGTTAATCAGGAAACTCCGCCATTACGGGATCCGGAACACCGCTCTGGATCTTCTTACTTCATACTTGAGTAATAGGATTCAGAGCGTTGACGTTAATGGAAAAAGATCGCCCGGATCTATAGTAACAATGGGGGTCCCACAGGGCTCGATTCTTGGTCCTTTCTTGTTTCTTATTTATATTAACGATTTGCCCTACCTCATTAAGGATAATCATGATATAGTTTTGTTTGCGGATGATACTTCACTTTTGTTTAAACTTAAACGACAGCAGCTGGTTACTGACGATGTAAACAGAGCAATCTCAAAAGTAGTTCACTGGTTCAATGTTAATAATTTACTCCTTAATGAAAAAAAAACCAAATGCATTAAATTTACGCTACCTCACGTTAGGCAGGTGAAAACTAACGTGTTGATAAAGGGCGATGAATTGAATCCTGAAGATAGCACAGTATTCTTGGGCTTAACTTTGGATGCTAAGCTTCAGTGGGGCCCACATATAGATAAATTGTCAAAAAAGCTAAGCTCCGCAGCATACGCTATTAGGAAAATTCGTAATTTAACTAACATAGAGACAGCCCGTTTAGTGTACTTTAGCTATTTTCATAGTGTAATGTCGTACGGTATTCTGTTGTGGGGAAATGCAGCCGACATTCAGACTATCTTTGTTTTGCAGAAAAGAGCTGTTCGATGCATTTATAAATTAAGTCCGAGACAATCTCTCAGAGAGAAATTTAAGGAGATTAATATAATGACTTTGCCTTCTCAGTACATTTTTGAAAATCTTTTATATGCCCATAAAAAGATTAAATTGTTTAAAAAATACAGTGATATCCACAATATAAATACTAGGAACAAACACAAATTTGTTGTACCTCCAACAAGGCTCAAGAAAATAGGTCGCTCATTCAGGTGTCAATGTATACGCTTTTATAATAAACTTCCAAGCCACGTTCAAGATCTGAGCCTTAATAAATTCAAATCATTCATTAAACGCAAGTTGTGTCAGAAAGCTTATTATACCGTTAAAGATTTTATTGAGGACAAAAAGGCTTGGGATTGAACTGCTCCAAATTTTATTTTATTCTTTTATTTTCGCATACTGAATGTTGACATGATTATTTACTTTGTACAGTATTATATTATTTTAATTTATTGTGAATGTGAAGACTATGTAGGTCATTCCTTTTTTTGTTTGTTTTATTTTTTTCTCTCAGTTATTTTTAATCATCGTCTGGCAGTTTGAAGTGACCAAGATTACGAGTATGTCTGGACTTTATAAGAGACTGTGACCTCTGAGTTTGTTTCGGCCTTTCTTCTCAGAGTAGTCAGATAGGAAACGCCGACCTCATCTAGTTTAAAAAAAAACATGATTGACTTGTAAAAGTGTTTGTATAAACCTACTTACAGAAATAAAAATCATTTATCATTTATCATAAGAAAATCAGAGTAAAATGGAACATTTTGTTTAGAAAAAACCTATCAATATTTTGAGGACAGCGCAATCTGTCAATATGTAACATTAACTTTTGATATTACTATACGAATAAATAAGAAAGAGTAGAGTGTCTCCAAAAGCAGAAGTCTACCTAAACTGACTGGTTAGCCCGATCAACGGGGCTTTTGTAACCCGAAAAATTCCCCCGCCTATGAAATTTGGCATGGAGGTTAAGTAATACAGATTACAGATGTACAATAATCCAACAAATTTTATTACTAGAAGTTAGGTATTTTTACCTAAACATGAAAATCGCTTATAACTCTCTGTGAATATTTCCTCAGACTGAAATACTTTCTGTATACGTACGTATGTACTAGTTAGAATAAGTATATAAAAAAATCCAACAGTTTTTGATTTGAAAGATACTTCAAGTTTAACTTTTAACATTTTGCGCTAATCTTCTACAGAAAAATTGCTCTGCTAATTTTTATTTTTAATATGGTTTTTTAACCTTAAATAAATCGCTTTATTAAGTTATCCAAAAGATTTACCTTTAGAACATTTTTTTCATTTTTACGTAATTACGTCATGTGAATAATTGCTCAGGTTAATTCTATATGTTTATTAGTTATAAGTCGCTGTATTTTAATAGATCTTCCAATAATCCAACGGAAATTCGGCCTAATTCCAAAATTTTTACCATCTCAATCAATAATTGCTAAGTATAAGATTTGCCGTCGCTTAGGAACGACGCCGACGGATCGCGGGTGTGAACAGGGGTGAGGGGCGCTCGCGCAGCGGTGTGGGCGGTGTGTGTGGCGCACGCGCACCCCATGCTTTCAATAGGACACAGTTACTGCGTCGCAGTAATATTATAAAAACCAATGGGCGTACCGCGAGGACTTGGGAATCAAAATCTATCAGAACAATATTATATTGTATTTGACTTTACATTTTACACATTATTTTCAATGCTATGAATATTTAAAGATTTTGTGTATCTACTTACCTACTTATAAAATAAAACATAAAATGAAAGTCTCGTAATTTAGGGTAAATTATTAACCCATTTTTTTCATCTAATCTGGTACTGCAATATTTTGCGATATTGGAGTTTTTTTTTAATTCTCAACTAGCTTTTGCCAGTGGCTTCGCCCGCGTGCTTGTAGGAAATTGTCTTCCAATGAACTTTGTATTTTTTGTTACACACACGGCTACATACCTTGATATAACTTCTTCTACTTCTAACATATCTTGGTATAGCTTGCTATACATTTCAAGTATAAGCCGACTTCTCATTGAACGGAAATTCTATACAATGCGAGATCATCTTATACTAGAAAAGTATAGCTTGATATGTAGCCGTGTGTATCTACTGAATTGCAAATATAATTTCGAAGATTTTAAAATTTTATTGTAAGTCACTAAGGGCCGTTTCCTTGATCCGTAGTTAACTGAACCAAAAGGTAAAAATAGTAACTAATGGTAAAATTTGTTCAATTTGGTTCTCATTTTGCCATAATTGTAATTCAATTGCCATACTATTTTTACTTATTCGTTGAGTTAACTACGGATCAAGAAAACGGCCCTAAAGGAGATTGGGCAATTTTTTATTGAGCGTGGGTGGTCCGTGGTATAGTTGCAAAACTTCCGAAAAATTCTGAATAATTCCGGAATACTTCTGGGAAAGTTTCTTTAAATCAGAATTATTCAAAATGAATTTAATTAAGATTTTTATTTTTTTTGCTGAAAAATCATTTTTGCATCGATCGTCGATCGCCGCCGCCGCTGCCCCTCTGTGCGCCGGCCGCTGCCGCCGCGCCGGCCGCGCACGCCCGTCTGGCGACTGCCACGAGTCGTGCGTGCAGGCGATGGCGGTGTGGGGTGCGGTAAGAGGGGAGATGCTCCCCGGAGAAGTTTTCCCCCCCGCGAGAAACATTCGTACCCCGCAATCGAATGTTTCCGCCGAATATTTCGCCCGAATAATTTAATGGGAATAAACGTTGAATTATTCCCAAAGTTTCGGAATATTTCGGAATACTTCCGAAATATTCGACGGGAATGATTCGGAATTTTTCCCGCCAGCATCTATAGTCCGTGGCCAAGAATGATTTTGTTATTTATTGATGTGGCTTAGTAATACTGTGTAAAAGTGTTATCACTGTGGTGGACTTCTAGAACAAATAAAATACATTTTTGTTCCGAACACTTTATATAGTTTTATCCTGTACTAGCTTTTGCCCGCGGCTTCGCTCGCGTGTTAATTGGAAATTATCCCAGGGGAACTTACCACCGGAATAAAAATTATCCCATGTCCGAACCCTGGTCATGACCTATCCGTTAAGGCGTAAAAAGGTAACAAATAGACAGACAGACAAAAATAAATTCAAATAATCTCAAAAGATTATTTGAATTAAATTTTTGTCTGTCTGTCTATTTAAATAAGTTTTTATGATTTCAAGGCCAGCTTGTTTGAATTTTTGTATCCCTAAAATAAGCCATGCTAGGTTTCTCATTCAAAGGGGTTTGAACCTTTTGGGCCTCATCCCGGTTCGCCATCTTGATTATTTTTCAAAATGGCGTCGCCCGATAATACCTATATACAACATTAGTTTTAGTATATGTGAAACCCGAATCACGTGTCTAGTTTATGTAAAGAACCTATGTACAAAATTTCAAAACTGTGTCATGAAAAGTGACAAAGTTATAAGCATATTATGTTACCTGGTTGTCCGTACAAAAACATGGTCAGCACGCGCTCCGAGCCACCCACGCGCGCCTGTACCTCCAGCGTCGCGTTACACTCGTTCACGATTGTTCAGTCGATCCTCGATAATTTGTCACTCAATAAATTGAATCTCTCGATAGTTAGAATTTTTTTTCTGGTCCCTTAAAAAATACTCGATAAATTGAATAAAATCAATGTTAATTATTGGTCCCCTCGGTAATTTGAAGCTGACGGAATAGTGTCTTGCCCGTGAACATGCAATAATTTGAAGTCCGGGCTTTCTTACTCTATAATTTGAAGCGTTTATCATGCACCTATCGTTTGTTTATATATATATATATATATAGTATAGGTATAGGGTATATATATATATAGACAGACCTGTCGATTGTTTACATAAATAAGATATGAGTGAGATACAGTTCGCATTCCAGTCTACCTTTGAACGTTAAAGTGAGTCAGCTTGTTTACTTCATTTTTTTCTTCCCTCCCTCTAGGTTATTAAAACTCCTGTTATTTTGAATTCTTGGTAATTTGAAATTTTTCTCTGGACCCTGGAGTTTGAAATTATCTTGAGATGACTGTATTGTAACTAACTGGGCTTTGGACTATCGGTATGGTCCAGTGTAGGTAGAACTTTGTTTATATTACTTCGATGGTCCTAGTTTATCATTTGTGACTTCGAGTTTCAGCTTCATATATGTAAGTGGGCACATCCTTTATTACTGGAGGCCTTTATTTAGGTATAAAGTTCTGCTTACGTTTTTAGTTTTGTATTTTTATTTCTGCTTGAGTATAGTTTTCGTTTTTTTTTTTTTTTGATATATTGGCGTGTGCTAGCTTACTTATAGCAAATAATTTAATTTAATGTTTTGTGTTGCTCAATGTACCTAAATTATTATGCGCAGTGTTGTATAGATTCAATTTTTTTTTTTAACTGAACAGACAGCTGTGCTGCTGGGGAATTTGTGGCGCCATCGCCACTTCTTCTCCCCAGCTAAAGCACTAGGAAGTGGTGAAGGGCGGGCGTTTTGGGGGACTGTCTTATGTAATTTTGACGTTCAAAAAGTGCTGATTCTCAGCCTAGTTTGAATAAATGACTTTTGATTTTGATTTTTGTGTGCGTGTAGTGGAGATGGTTCGAACCTCGGTGCGCACATTCGACTCTTTATGTTTTTTCGTTTTCGTGTCAAGAGTTCAATTATTTATTGAGTTTCGTTAATACAATGACAATAGGGTATAGAGGGTAAAAATAAAGTATAATAGGCAATTTAATTTAAAAAAGAGAGCAAACAGAATAAGATCATCTTCTGTAAGTAATTGGAAATCGTCAAAAATAGGCTGATCACCGGTGATGCTTTAGAACGTTGCTCTTTGTCCGTTTATATTACTACGAACAACTAGTCGGCCAGGTGATTATGAATCAATTCAAGCGGTCATTTATAATGTCCACAAATGTGGCTGAATGTACGCTATCATGTATGGGCTCCTGAAAAGCGTTGTACGGTTAAGTACGTTAAGTATTGTGGCAGCTATACGTGCTATGAGGTACTTATAAATAAAAGACGTGTCCTACATAGTGAACGGCTTAAGATGTAGTTCATCTAGATGAACTATGTTTATTGAGTCAGCGCGTGAGTGAGTAACATACATCTCCTTATATACTGTTCCCCGCGCATGTGCGAGCGCGTGCGCGGCACTTCGAGAAAACGCGGAATAGCTGGTCTTCCATCTAGAACATTCAGCGGCGCGCGGCGTTCGCGCGGCGTCCTTCGAGAAGATGTGGCGACACGGATTGTTGTTCTAGAAAATCTCGCTGGCCGCGCCGAACAAGCTCCGCGGCGGCGCGCCAGTGCGCGCGCACTCAACGTGCGGCGGTAGTCGGACGTGAGACGCGCGCGCTGCATGTAGGTACTCGTATGTCAGCGGCGCGTCGCTACAGTACTCCCTCAAGCGAAACGTACGTTTGGCTTGCATACTCTGCCGGTCCTGGTGATGTATGGTTGGCGTGAAGGATTCACGATGCTCGGCGTGCTTGCTGTGATCTGAAGCTTCTGTCATGATAGCGATGGTACTTCCTTGAATTGGATGTGAGAGCATGGTGGCCTCTGTGATGCCTTGGCGGCACTTCTCAAAGGCTTGCTCTGCGTGATGCTGACTCTCTCTATGCTGCTCTAGTGATGCTGATTCTTTTTGGGTTGCTCTAGTGATGCTGATTCTTTTTGATGATGCTGATTCTCTTTAGGCTGCTCTAGTGATGCCGATTCTCTTTAGGCTGCTCTAATGATGCTGATCCTCTTTAGGCTGCGCCTGTGTCCACGAGGAAACGTTCGTGCGTTTTTGCGGTCGTGTACACAAAAGCGGCTACTGGTATACGGGACACCGACGTCCACCACGGTCGGTGTCGACCAGTTTTGCATCTGATTCTCTTTTGCCTGCTTCCTTCTGCGCCTGTGTCCACGAGGAAACGTTCGTGCGTTTTTGCGGTCGTGTACACAAAAGCGGCTACTGGTATGAGGGACACCGACGTCCACCACGGTCGGTGTCGACCAGATCGTCGATCGCCGCCGCCGCTGCCCCTCTGTGCGCCAGCCGCTGCTGCCGCGCCGGCCGCGGACGCCCGACTGGCGAAGTGGCGACTGCCACGAGTCGTGCGTGCAGGCGATGGCGGTGCGGGGGGCGGTAAGAGGGGAGATGCTCCCCGGAGAAGTTTTCCCCCCCGCGAGAAACATTCGTACCCCGCAATCGAATGTTTCCGCCGAATATTTCGCCCGAATAATTCAATGGGAATAAACGTTGAAATATTCCCAAAGTTTCGGAATATTTCGGAATACTTCCGAAATATTCGACGGGAATGATTCGGAATTTTTCCCGCCAGCATCTATAGTAGGTACTGATATTCAAATATCTTTTTCTAAATGAAATACAACTTAACGCTCGTAGTAAATGTAATTCCTAACTAATAATAAGTTCCTCCATTCATTTGACACTAATTTCTTTATTGGCCGCCGCCCCTACAGAATGCCCATTCTTTTTCGAGTTTTTCGTAGTTCCACGTAAGCCAGTTACATCTTATCAGTCTAAAGGCTGGTTTTTTGATCCGTAGTTAACTCAACCAATGGTTAAACATAGTACAAATACAATACAACTGACTAATGTAACTAATGGTTGAATTTTGGCTAAATGTGAAGGATAAAGACGAATGTATTCATATTAAAAAATAGTAACTAATGGCATAACTCATTCATATTTAGCCAAAATTCAACCATTAGTTAAGTACTATGTTTAACCATTGGTTGAGTTTACTACGGATCAAAAAACCGGCCCTGAGGGCTGATTTTTCAATAGTCAGATAATTTTTTATCTGAAGAATAAATGACAGTTTGACATATTTTCCATACAAAAGCTGTCAAACCGCCATATTTAATCCATAGATAAAAGGTATCTGACGGTTGAAAAATTGTATGACGTTACAATATAAGAGTTCTAATTATGAAATAAATAACATTTCAAACCTCAATTCTATAGATAATCGTTTATTTTAAATGCATATAATAAATATTAATTTTAAATATACAGCGAATTTGTAAACACTGTTGTACTACATTGTGCATAATAAGATAAAAACAAATTATAATAACGGTGGCCACCAAACTCGCCTACACTACTCAAAAAGTGCGTGGCAAAGCAGCTCCGAGCGGGCAAGTGACCTTACACTCTAACTTAAATCAGCGAATTTTAGATTCTAAAAAATATAGGGTCAGGTGGGGTAAATGCGAGTATCATAACTAGAATGACATATTCAACCTTAGACAACATTTTACTTTTTAGCAGTATTAAATTTATAATTATCACGTGTATTAAGTATTTAGTAGGCTAAAGTTTTAAGTTATTTGTTTAATTATAATCACTCTGATAATTTAGGTAATCAAATTTAAAAAAAAGTTATCTCACTTATTACATTTACCCCGTGTTCAGGGGCAAATGTAATAATGTTGGTCAATTTCTCAGTACTTTAGATAGTTGCAAATCAGGGGTAATAGCAATGAAATGCGAAAATTGAATTAACTTTGGTTTTTTATTTCAAAAAGATCACGTGAAAGCTTACAAAGATATGAATTTTTCCTTACAGACTAAATAAATCAATCAAAGTGTTTACATAATAATCATATTTCTGAATTTGAAATCAAAGTATATTATACCACGCTTGGTTATTGTAGGATTAGGCAATATTTACATATCAGAGATGGCAGCACCAATTTTTTTTAGTAGTTAGACCGTAAACAAGCCTTATTGCTTATACCCCGTTATTGCAATTACCCCACCTGACGATAGAACGTTGGAAAATTTGTTGGATAGTTGATAAATCTGATTTAATATAAAATCATATAACTAATAAAGGTATAAAAATAGACGGAGTTATTTTTCACATAACGTAGTTAAGCAAAAATAAAAAATAAAATGTTTAAAAAGGCAAATCTTTTGGATAACTAAACAAAGCTATGTATTTAAGGATATAAAACCATATTAAAAAATAAAAATTATTAGAGATTTTTTCTGTAAAAGATATAGCGCAAAATGTTAAAATTTAAACTTGAAAAGTATCTTTCAAATCGAAAAACTGTTGATTTTTTACATACTTATTCTAACTAGTACATACGTACGTATACAGAATGTATTTCAGTGGAAGTCTCCGTACAACAAAATATCCTCGTTGATTGGACTAGGTTATGATCCCTTACTTTTGTTCTAATTCTAAAGCTATAGCACTGTGGCCGGAGTTGACAATGGCGACAATGACATTTATTTGATTATTTTGACCACGACAAGATGGCTGCCAAGTTATTTTTATCCCACTAAACTGCAGATGTCACTGTCGTCGATGGAAATTGATGACAGTGTGCCCCCGTCACTGTTCTCCCTGGGCCAGACACAGACTCGAAATGTTACAGTTTGCAATAATTTAATGCCTTTGGTTAATGTATTCTAACCACATTCTTACTTAATTCCGAGTTTTTAAGTTGCCTACTACGCAACATTAATTTTAGATCTACTCTTTCAACTCTGACCACGAAGTATTTTTGCCTTAATTGTCGTTCAATACCAGGCCTAAAGATTTTCTCTGCGATTATATTGAATCGTTTCATAGATGTTTAAAATTTTCACTGTGGGATGCTAAAGAATCCAGATCGATGGTGTTCCCGTCAGTGTGCACCAGATTATAGAAGTTTCTCGAATGTGCTTTCCATCGACTCGACAAACCCTCCTCACCTCGCCGCCCCTTGCTCGTTGGCTCGTTCGATCAAACGTCATTTGAAGTTGAACGAATCTCGTGTGGAGAAGTGCTTGTACGGCGTGTTTCGTGCTTTTTTGGAAGTGCTCGTGAATATTGTGAACTGGTGTTTCTAGAAGTTTTCAGAACTGTGAATAAATTCTCGAAGTTTAAAAGGAATCGAGGTGAGTAGTAATTCAAAAATAACTGGTAACAAAGCAATCTTCATGGGAAATGTGTATGACGTTTCCGTAGATTCCTTTCTGTAAAAAATTATTTTAGCTTGAATTGTCTCCTTTATCAAACTGATATTATAAATCGATTAGTTAGATCGTCGAGCATTGCTTGCTTGTTCTTTCCCATTTTACTCTTCGTATTTTCGTAAATTTAAAACTACGTGGTCTTCACCATTAATAATTTAACGCATTTATGGTGTCAAATTGTCAATACCAATTAGTATTGATTAGTCTCTAAACCAAATTATCAGCTCGGTAATTTCGCTATATATTTGATTAGAAGAGAAATAAAACGACTAAATCTAGGTAAGGCTCTAGAATTTTCTTTAGCATTCTAGTTATTAGACATCATCCTCATCTTCTGCCTAGCCTTTTCCCAACTATGTTGGGGTCGGCTTACAGTCTAACCTGGTGCAGCTAGTATTTTACTTGGAGCGACTGTATACTAGTTTCTATACAATAGGCTGAATATAGTAATCATTTTATTTATTTCCATAATAGGTACTAAAGATGGTGAAAGAAACAACATACTATGATATCTTGGGTGTGAAACCCATTTGCACAAATGATGAATTGAAAAAAGCCTACCGGAAGCTAGCCTTGAAGTACCATCCTGACAAAAACCCGAATGAAGGAGAAAGGTTCAAACAGATTTCACAAGCCTATGAAGTACTGTCTAATCCGGACAAGAGGCGTATTTATGACCAAGGTTTGTTTCTAATTTGTGAATATAACAACAAAACCATGACAAAACACTTCAGTGAATCCTTTACTCTCTACATCATATTGGTATATTAGAGTATACCTATAATTAACTACAAGTCCATATTACTTACATGTGCTAATGATAACCTTTTCATACTACTTCAATCAGAGAGCAATAAAGTACTGTAATAAAAATTGCAAAGCCATGATGAGAATAGAAAAATATACAATTAAATGTAGAACACTAAACTAAGATTGGTTATGCATGTAAATAATTCTATTATGATGTCACAGGTGGTGAACAAGCATTGAAAGAGGGAGGCGTTAGTGCCAGTGGCTTCTCCTCACCCATGGACTTGTTTGACATGTTCTTTGGTGGAGGATTCAGTGGTGGTCGTCGACGTGGACGTGAGCGGAAGGGCAAAGATGTTATTCATCAGCTATCTGTGACACTTGAAGAGCTTTACCGTGGTGCTGTAAGAAAGTTGGCTTTGCAGAAGAATGTTATCTGTGAAAAATGTGAGGGTCGTGGTGGCAAGAAGGTAACTAACTAATAGAGTATTTAAAAAGATACAATCTTTTGTTCTTTTTATAATACATCTACATCAAATCTTGAACTCAGATTAAAGGTTATGTTTATCCTTTTCAGGGTGCAGTACAGACTTGTACCACTTGCCGTGGTACTGGTATGCAAGTTCAGATTCAGCAGGTGGCACCTGGCATGATCCATCAAATTCAGACCGTCTGCAGTGAGTGCCGTGGACAAAGGGAGATTATCGACCCTAAGGACCGATGCAAAGTCTGCCAGGTTTGAAACTACAATTTTTTTTTTTTTTCAAAAGTATGTCTATACTTCAAATACATTTATTTATAAACTTATTAAAGAAGACGCAACAGCATATACATTCAACATTGGTTTACAAAGAGTGGGCCGACTATGACTTTGGCCGACTAGTCGGCTGCAAAATAGCCGACTAGTTGGCCAAGCCGACTTTTGCTTTTGGTTTTTATTAAAGTTAGAAGTTTATTTCTTTTTATTTGATTTCTGGTTCCAATTCCAATTAAGTAATTAAAGAAAGAGTTCCTTTCCTAATTCTAAACTGTTTGCAAAATAATTTGGTTTTTTTGTGCTAAATAGAAGTATTATTATTAGTTTGATTAGATTTCTGGATCTAAGTCTAATTCATTATTATTAGGTCAAAGAAAAAGTCCTTAACTTCCTATTTCTAAGTAGTAAAACTACTTATTTCCAATTTTTTGCTATATAGTTTCTTTGTATTTGTTAGCAAGTAGGTCCTATTAATTAATTTTACTATATTTAAGTCCAATTAATTAATGGACCAAATGAAGGGTTCCCGTATTCCTATCCTATCTAGATTGCACTGTTATTATTTTATAATAATCAGTTTTACAGATTATTATAAAATAATAACAGTAAAGATTTCAAATTCATTTCAATCGCACTTTTCTAAATTTTTAAGCATATTAATATGAGTACAAATTGGGCCGACTAGTCTGCGGTTTTAGCCGAAAAGAAGACTGTCATTGTTTAATTTAGGTCAAAAACTATTGTCTTCAAAATATTAGAAAAGCTTAATTGAATATCATTGTAATGTTACAGGGGCGCAAGACGGTGCGTGACCGCAAAATTCTCGAAGTCCATGTGGACAAGGGCATGACTGATGGCCAGAAGATTGTCTTCAGTGGAGAGGGCGATCAAGAGCCAGAGCTTGAGCCTGGTGATCTTGTTATAGTTTTAGATGAGAAGGAGCATGAAGTAAGTATTTTTGTCCCATTTTAAGACAAAAACCTCACGCTTTTTACCATGAGTATTGGCAGAAACTACGAGCGCCTGTGCTACGATCCTGACATACTCTTTGCTCTGTCTATGTAAATTAGTGGTATTTATTTATTCATTTTTTTATTTCTTCTTTCTAGACATTCAAACGTTCGAGCCATGATCTTATAATCCGGTTGAACATTGAGCTTGTGGAGGCACTTTGTGGCTTCCAGAAGGTGATCCACACCCTGGATGACAGGGATATTGTGATAACTGTTATGCCCGGCGAAGTTACTAAGCATGGTGATGTCAAGTGTGTGTTGAATGAAGGTACGTCAAAACAACATAACTTATTTATTTCTAATAAATAGCCCTAGCTTTAAAACTCGGCAGCAGAAAATTCCTTTAGTCTTGGGATTGTTTCTTTATTATATAATATGATATCCTGGGACATTTTCACACACGGTCATCTGGTCCCAAACTAAGCAGAGCTTGTACTATGGAAACCAGATAACTGATATGTCAAAAAAGAAAAAAGTAGTAAGTATATGTAGTATAACATACACTACTTTATTACACCCAGACTCAGGACAAACATGCACACAAAATGTTTGTCCTGGATGGGAATCGAACCCACGACCTGCGGCGTGATAAGTGGTATCTTAACCAACCACACCAACTGGCCGCTCTATTATTAGTGTGGCATATGAATCATCATTGTTCATTATCATTCTTAATTGTTTCCTCATAATTTTACAGGTATGCCGATGTACAAAAATCCATTTGAAAAGGGCCAGCTTATCATACAATTCCTAGTTAACTTTCCCAGTCGCATTCCACCCGAAGTCATTCCTGCCCTTGAGAACTGTCTGCCGCCTCGACCAAGGGTGAGTGTAAATCTTATTGCATAATGCCTTTAAATTAAGATATTCTGTTATGTAAATCACAAACGTGACGGCGTTTGCATACGTCATTGCATTTGTGCGTGGGTAAATTATGCAGGGTCATGCATGCCAATGTTATATGTTAACTAGCTGGTCCCTGTGACTTCGTTCGCGCGGAAGTCGTTAGGGTGTTACCAAACCAATCGATCGAACGTCGATCGATGCGCCATCGATCGACATCGGTCGACGTTGATCGATTGGTGTGGTAGCTTTAATTGATCGATGGAAACCGGTCGACTAACCAATCGATCGATTGCCGGTCGATTGCATCGGTCGACGTTGATCGATTAACCCCGGCTATATTCCATCAGTTTCTTTCAGCTCGTTCGACGTCGACTCATCCATTCTACCATCGATCGATTGGTGTGGTAACATCCTAAGATACACGATATACTAAAGTAACAGCCAGATTTCAATAAAACTTTTTTTTTAGGTTTTTATTTTTCTTGCGCGGAACCCTAATTTTTTTTCTAAAATAAAAGTAGCCTAAGTTACTCCTTATAATATCAGCTATTTTCCAGTGAAAGTCCCATCCGTTTTGGAGATTAGCCGGAACAAACAGGCGGACAACATTTTTTGAAATTTTTTATTAGTACCGTATATACACACATCCATATGCATTTAGTAAAAAGCTGTTATTTTGGCATTACAAACAGACACTTCAATTTTATTTATTTGTATAGATTACATTTGGCAGCAATCATAGAAAATCATAAGCAAATAATTCTGGGAATGGAGAGCAGAAAATTAAATAAATGTCTAATATTACAGATTGAAATTCCCGAATTGGCTGAAGAGTGCCAGCTGATCGACTTGGATCCGGAACAAGAGTCACGCCGGCGACGTGCACACCACGGCCACGCATACGAGGAAGACGACGAGCATCCTGGTATGAACCGAGTGCAGTGCGCCACTAGCTAGATGTCACCGCACTCTCGCCTAACGAGCGCCAGCGATGGACCTAATCCAAACAAATTACTGCTGATTGAAATATTAATAGCAATTATGTATGAGATTGATGAACATGATGAGCTAATACAAGTTGGTACTGTATAATGATATAGTTACGTGATTAATATTCTCTCACTTATTTATGTTCATTTATCATTTAATCTGCATATTTTATTTAGTAACGTATTTTATCTAACACCGTAGTGTGGAATAGTATCATCCATCATTCATGTTATGTGCAATATAACAATATTTATATATTACGTTAATTAATAATTGTGTTATATAACGCTATTTATATTTCGTCAGTTGTAAAGCAATATTAGCATGTTAATTAAATTATTTATATGACTTGCTATTAGTTTTTCAATTCATGTGAACATCACATTCACCAGTTAAAGCTAGAGCAGTCCAGTGAGGTCAAGATACTTAGTAAAAAAAAAAAACATTAGATAGTTGGAGAAGCTCGTTGAAATTGTTTTTCATATTAAACCTGCCTTAAATATTATTAAGATACTTAGTCACAATGTAGGTCCATTGTTTTAGGTGATTAGTAATATTGGTGAATTGACTATCTACCTACTTATTTTAGACTCAATTTTGCTCTTCTGAAGCTTTTACTATTTACTCATCAAGGCAACCTAGCTAATATTGATTTGTTATAATATGCATTCGTTTTTAACATATTCAGTGCCAACAATTAATAATTGTTGTATTATACTACTATTGTGTGATCAACTGATCACTATCACAGTATAAAATCGTTATGATACAGAGTCAGTCTAGGAGAGTAGTAGTTAGACATTCCAGTCTTCTGTTTCTACTAATCATAGTTTATTTTAATTAGTCAGATCAGATGTGATGAAAAAAAAAACTGCTTGAAATTGAATATAAATTCAAAAGCTTTTTAGCATAATATGTTCAATTAGTAACATTTGGTAGGTAACAGACAAGCATAGGTTGAGGTAGGCGCTGTTGTTTATGTATCCCACTGCTCATACACCGACGTACAGAGGTATGGCAGTAGGACTGCTAAGCGCTTAAAAATGAAATAGGAATATTTCGCAGTATGTGTTAATCTGTAAGCCACCTTTGAGACGGCTGAGCTGACCAAATGGTTGTTTAGGCATTCATAGAAAGTTGTCTAAATATTCACACGCTAATAATCTTTCTGCGAATCCGGAAACACCTTTGGCACTGGAAATGTTTATAATGCAGCAGCTTCATTTAAATGTTTTATTTTATTTTTATGTAGCAAATTATATGGTCTGTTAGTTAAAGGTTTTAAAGGGAACATTTTCTACATATTAGGTCTGTGATTCGTCATGATTTGGTGGTTGAATGGTAAACGTACTATGGCTTGTGCTCAGATTTTTTTCACAGAAAAATAGTTGAAAGTTTTGTTTTAAATAAACTTTTTTGTCTCAAAACTTTTGTTTGATTATTTATTTGTATGTATGTACTAGTGATAACACACATTACAAGCTGCTGAAATGATACACCAAACTGCTACGAGTTACAAACACTGACGACTACGAATAAAGATGGACCTACCTATCGTTCGGTCAATTCATGAAGCGAGACGAGGGGCTTGTGGCATTTTAACAATTCGAAGATTTAATAACGCGTTCACTATCAGTGACCCACATATGGGTCATTTTTGGTTGGAACGAGAAGTCGGTGCCATACATGTGGGTCACTGCACTTTTCGTACATAATGGGTTCTAACTTCGTGGACATAAACATACTGGTATTATACGTGAACGTAATGAGCAATTATGTAGGTAAAATAAAAAGCAATGAGCCATCGATTTTTGTTATTGATTTAGGATTTAGCTTTGACAGGCCAGGTGGCGTGGTTGGTTAAGATACCGCCTATCATGCCGCAGGTCGTGTGTTCGATTCCCATCCAGGACAAACATTTGTTCTGAGTCTGGGTGTAATTATCTATATAAGTATGTATTTATATAAAAAAAGTAGTTTAAGTAGTATATCAGTTATCTGGTTTCCATAGTACAAGCTCTGCTTAGTTTGGGATCAGATGACCGTGTGTGAAATGTCCCAGAATATTATTATTAGCTTTGATAAAAATAAATTTAAAATGGTTCCTTCAACTTTATGGCCTCTAAGGACCATGAAGTGGCGTAAAGGCAAGTATGTACATACCTCAGTACATAGGAACGAAAAAAGTAAATTGGACGTGTGAGATAATTTTGGCTGGACAGTGAACGTGTCAAGCTACGCTTGCCGCGGTCGGTTCATGGAAGGGTGGCCATCCATTACATATCAAGACCCCTCGAGCCCGTCTGAAATTCAATCTCAGAAGATCCATCATGGGATGGATCTAGTGACGATTATTTTCTCATTAGGTCTACCTATAAAATAATAATTAAAATGGATCAATCAGAATTTTTGATGTGAAAATAAAATAATGTTACAAATACAAATAAATATCACTAAAGAGGAGCCACACTCAAAGCTGTGTGTAGATGTCGCTGTAGTCGACTGTACCTTGTTTGCCTTTCGTGACAGTAGTGTGATTGCTATTTATGTGATTTTAAAGTGTAATTCGACTATAATATGTACACGTTTATAACTGTGCCTCAACTAAAGTTGAGCTCCGTAAAAGGAACGCTGCAACTGCCGACAAAAAGGCCGATTTGATTGAAAGGAAAACACTTAAAATATTTAAGGTTATGATTGTTTGTGAGCCTTTTTCTATAGGCCACGGACTAACATTCCTATTTTTTTTAAATTGATTACATTCGTATGATCGAAACCAAAACTTTGGTGCTGACTGCGACATCTAAGACGACACCGCATACCTATGTCCACCTTCTGATACATTCAGAGACATAAATACAGATACTTCTTTACCAACGATTAACAGACAGGCAATACAGGAATATTTTGAAAACTAAGTACCTATATTGACTGGTTAAATCTTTTGGAGAATTCTTTACTACATAGATTAGTTAATATACCTATGGTATACCTACTTTATGACACTTATCTTGATGACAATTTAAAAAAATTGTTAAATTTCTTCGTTCCTTTATGAGCAATCATTATGAAATTTTGCATAGCGCGCGCTCTATTTGGGAACTATTTTTGTGTATAATTTCCATCGTTTTCAAGTAGGTACGGTCATAGGTACGCTAGCTTGATCGTTATGCCAGCGTACACAGTAAAAGTCTTTATTTCTTAAACTAAAGAGGCACTATTATTTTTTTTTGCATTAATTAAGCTCTATTTATTGGGCATAATAACCGCCGTGAATTACATCATATATACGATACCATAACGGACACGATATATTGGTTTTTTTTTTCTTATCTAAAAATATTCATATTGTGGAGGCCCCCCTTTGTAGGGGCCTGGGGCTAGAGCCCCTGTTGCCCTGCCCTAATTTATTGAATCCGGAATAAGACTGTCTGATTCGGGATCCAATAAATTCTTATTCTTCTTAGAAGAATAAGAATTTTTGTAATCTGATTAGAAGTTTACAAAAATTCTTACAAAGATAGAAAGCTACACTTTTACCGAGTGCCATAAAATATGTTTTATCTTAATAAACGAGAAACTTCACGCGAATGAAGTCACAGGCTGAAGTACCTATAGCAAACCACTACACAAAGTAGAAAACCTCCGTCCTAGCCTCCTGGCTCTGTCAGGATATATTATGTGTTCTATGCTCCTGGCTAGGTAGAGGGGCAATCTTATGTGGGTGGATTGATTCATAGGGTAGCTAGTGCTGTATAGTGTGCACTTGGAGTAGAGACCAATAACCAGCTCTCAGCCGTGGAACTTTTATAAACTGATAAGCTTTTCTTGTGAATAAACTGACAATAGAGAACAGTTCCTACTTTCACAACACAAATTAGTACTTACCGAGTAGACAGATACTAAAATATTAAAAAAAATAAAATGACAATATTATTTGTTAATTCTTTATTATTAATAATTTTTGTAATACTTAAGCCTATACAAATATGCACACCCTTTATTGTTCCCCAGTGCCATGTACCCACTGTTGGGTGAAAAATTAACTGAATCAACTTGATGGAGATTCAATGTTGGGCTGGGGAAATTAGCAAAAACATGGTAAGAGGGAATATGCACAAGTTTCACTGCATTAGGATAGAATGCTGATGAAGCTGAAAGTATCTCAGTTGTTGCATTAAAATTAAGGTTTGTTATTTTAGTTGTTAAGTTTGAAATCACTTTGAAAGGAACTGGTTCAGAGGTAGTTAAGTTTTCAGTTTGGTATATGTTGACAATACCTTCCCCACTTCCTGTAGCTAATAACTTCCCACAAGGGCTTGTGGTCAGACAAGATGCTGTAACACATCCATGGTCATAGAATTTTTTTAATGGTCTGTAAGTTGACAGGTCCCATATTGTGATTTCTCCTTCAACACCATAACAATATAATTGTGCACAGTCATGGCTAAATGTGACAGATGCAATATTAGAGTTGTGTTTTAATGATTTCAGCAATTCCTTGGATGCAGTGCATATCAGGTATACTTCCTCAAACCCGTCACATGTTGCTATGTATTTGCCATCTCTTGACACTTTGAAAATAACAGGTTTCTTCACTAATCTTGGCAGTTGAATCAATCTTGGTTCAGCCTTAACAAGATCGTATACACAGTATGTGTGGTTAATTTTAGATGCAATGAATGCCTCTGACCCATTAGGAGAGAACTGAGCTGCACTTATGCGCCATTTCTTTAATTTGAAGGTATGTAGTTTGTTGTTTGAATCTCCACCAACAGAGAACAATGATACAACGCCTGAATGGCCAGCAACAAGGGCAGCACTTATTTTAGGATGAAACTCAACACAGGTTATGATTGATCCTTCATTTTTAGTAGCTGAATTTATTTGTGGGAACTTCTTTATTTCCAGGAAATCTTTAGGAAGTTGGTTAGAGGTTTTATTGTGAATATGTCCTACAGTTCTTAATATTTCATCTTCGTCTTGGTCTTCTTTTTCAGATTTTTTGTTCAGTTTAGCCCAACTTGGAGTACCCATTAAAGTTTCATATTTTTGTTTTAGCTTTTCTGTGTACTGACTTGTACTTTTAATGTTGGGTATAATATTTGCTCCAAAGTTCTCATCGTCTTCATCAACCCATGCTGGTAGCAGATCAGAACCCACTTCCTCTTTAGCCTTTGGGTTTAAATTTTCAACAAACTTCTTTGTTTTATTAAATAACAATTGTGAGACCCTGTAACATTAAATAAATTCATGAGGATCTTCAAAGTTTTAAAGGATCATTTAAACACGAGTAATTCTTGGTGAATAAATATTATGAAGCACATCGTAGCAAATTCTGATACGTTTCATACATACCTCGCTTCTTCATCGTGTACTAAAGAAGATTTGCGCTTCATTTTAAGTGAACAATTACAAAAACTTTATAAATTTACGATCACACAAATTATAGGTTATCTCCACAACACTCGCATTGACAGTATTGCATTGAGTCTAGTCTATGCTATGCAGTATTGACAGTTGACAGTTTGACACAATTATTTTTTTGACAGTCAACGTCTGGTGCTGGTCAGATCAGAACTGCAGTAAAAGGGAAGAGCTACCAGCAGAGGCAACTAATATATTATACCGCGAGTCTCAGAAATTATACAAAAACATATCTGATTAAAACGAAACAGGAGAGCCTTACAATAGTCGGATACATCTGACATCTCTTTGGGTTGGTACCATCTGACGGCCAGGGTGAATATTTGACCTTTTAACCGCCCGTCATTACCTTCCGCCAAAAGTTGATGAAGGAGGATATATTTAATGAAATATTTCAGCAATTCCTGATTCTGGTCCTTAAGCAGATTCTGGGAATTGATGAAATATTTCATTAACGATATTCTCCTTCATCAACTTTTGGCGGAAGGTAATGACGGCGGTTAAAAGGTCAAATATTCACCCGCCAACTCTAGCACGTCAAATCGAATAGTGCGCGCTCCCCGGCTTCCTGATACACACTTCCATCCCTTTTCACGAAATGACTCCCACAAATTGCAGGAAAGCGAGAGGAAAGATGTTACACATTGTAAACTAGAACGAATTTCGTTGCGTGTATACTGTTTTTAAAAGAAATTTTAATAACGTATGAATGTTTTTTGATGTGTAACATCTTTCCTCTCGCTTTACTGCAACCTATGGGAGTGATTTCGTGAAATGGGACGGATGTGTGTAACGGGAAGTCGGAGAAGCGCGCGCTATTTGATTTTACCAAAGAGCGCGCGCGATACTAGAGGTGGCCGTTACATGGTACCAACCCAAACAAATGTCAGATGCTACACATCATATGCGACTACTGTAAGGCTTGCTAGTTTTTTTTTGCTCGAACTTGTAATACGAGTACTGTTACTAATGTTAGCACTAATATGGTTCACGTCATTTAAGTTTGCCGCTCTGAAGTAGGCTACAAGTGACTGTGCAGTTATACTAAAACAGCGCGCCATGCCATACGCATCGGAAAGCCTGGTTTCAAAGCGGCAAACTTACGTGAAGCAAATTTTAACAAGTATAGTACTTAAAATTAAGAGACGACATGATTATTATCGAGTTGGCTTTCAGGCTAACTGGATGCAGCTGAATACCAGTATCCCACTTGGGCCTTGTCCGCGCGCTTGTGTTGTTGTTGGTGCTTATCGTGTTCGCATCATGTAAGTTTGCAGCTCTGAAGTTCGCGCAAATGTGTTAGAATTAAAAGAGTCTATGTTTTTAATATTGATATTTTTGTTCTATATAAATTTATTTTTCTACATTTCTTTTTCATTTCATGTCATCTGGTGACAGTGTCAGATAATTTTACCTTCTTTGTGTGTCAATTGGAATAAAACAAAAACATAAGTTTGATCTAAGCGTTTATTTATAACAAAGTTTTATATACCAACTTTCATCATCTCCTGCATTCCACATTATTGTAAGCGCTAGTTAAGGAACCCCCAATCCCCCAGTATTGGTTTCATCAGCTAATACGAGTAATTATATTATTTTAACATAGTATGTACAGAAATTATCTAGGACATACGTGACTAGTATATATGATTGGTTAGCAATAAGATTAGTATATAAGATCAATATTTTGTAGAATTAGATAATTGCTGATATGCTGTAACCGGGTACGAATAAAGTTATTCTTTTAAACTCCTTCGTGGTCATTTAATTAATTCACTCGGCACGCTAGTGGGACTTGAGCAGAACCACTAACAAAATGACTGCGCAGTAATAAATATCTGCTGGTGCTATGAGCACGCATGCGCGGTTGAAGAAACTCTACCCAGTGCGGCTGGGCGCATATGTGCGGCGTTACAAACTTGTCCCAAGTGCGGCGAGACGCTTATGTGTGTTTGAAAATTTTCCAGTCTTATGAGTCATAAAACAATTACGCCAATAACAATAGAGATGCACAATAAACCCACAGGTGCGGCGCGCCGCATTCGAAGGAAGTTATATAAATTGTATGGACGCGCATAAGCGCCGCCAGCACATGGTGAACGTTCGAAAATCGCGCATGCACGTTGGCCGCACAGAACGTGTTAAGAGCGGCAAAGTTATTTGACGCGAACTATATGACTGCTTGCCAGAGCCGTAACGGCTGTCAAAGATCTACGAATGACAGCCGGGACTAGCCGGGACCAAAAGCTTATTCGTGCATTCGGAGGCACGGAGAGGTGTCGATATGTAATGGATGGTCACCCATCCACGGACAGACCTCGAAAAGCGTAGCTTAATCTTCAATTGGCCCGTGCGAGTTATTACTGATTACAAGTCCACGAACCTCACGGTATAATTGTAAAATAACCGTAAACTACGGATTTTTTGTAACTACCGATAAGCAGCCGGGTTAGTGCGTATAGATCACATTCGAAAACTCATTCGTGTATCTAATGAAACAAGGCAATCTGCTATACAAGCATGTAACACCACATGAACAAATTAAACAGATTGCATTTCCAATTATACAAACTTCAACTCTGTACTATACTCACCTTGACTAAAGAGACCTAGCGACCACAGATAACTAGTCAGAGGAAGTGACGCTAGAAGTGAAAGCAAGAGAACAGGAGATAGTCGAGAATCAGACTTAGAACTCTTTTCAATACGGAGTAATCAAATAACAAAGCTTCAAAAATAAAATATAAGAAGAAAATGCTTAAGTTTTGATAAAAAGTTTTTTTTTGTTATTATTACGAGAATATCATCGTGAATAAGTCGGTAAAACAGCCAGGATGAGTGTTTGTTTAACTTTTTAATAGATGTCACTGTTGTTTATTTATGCGTCCTTTTTCCTCCAATAGTAACGTAATACGAGAAAAGAAAGAAAGAAGTGAGTTGTGATTTTATAAGTATACCTATCATGTCGTATCGTATGTGTGCAAGTCGTTTTCTTTCATTTCATTCGTTATTTGCAGTGTTTCACTTTGTAAGCATCGGATTTTGATAGTGAGATACTAGTCTAGGATTTATCACCATTGTGGGAGCAAACTTACTTATTGGAATAATCAGAGAATTTGGTGATTAGAATTGCGAAAGACTGTGTACCAAGAAGATGAAACGAAGACTTATTATTCTGTGACCTTTTTGCATCCTCAAAGTGTGTCAATATGTGTAATAAACCAATGAATAAAAGACAAAAACAGTAGTCAAGCTAAAGCTACCTGTTTTATTGCAAGGAGCCGTAACTTTTACAATGGGGCCCAAAGGGGCTCCGCCATAAAATTATTAGTCGGTTGTTAGTCTATCGTAAAACAATAAAAATACGATTGATGACTCTGGCACGTAGTAAAGCAACAGCCGATGATGGTCAAGGAGCTCCAGGTGATACGGAGGCCACCGAGCGATGATACGAGGCTGGTCGCAAGCAATGCCAGGTGGAGTCACATCAGTAGATCGCGTCACGGCGCGCTCAGCTAGTGAGGAGCCAAGTTACGCGGCGTGTGATGTTTGTGCGCAATGTCAGGCAAGCCCGCGAGTGTGGGCGCGTCGCGAGCGGGCGTGCCGGGCACTCCGCGCGTGCTGGTGTACGTGGCGGACCCGCGCCAGCTAGAGCCCGGCGCCGCAGGCCCCGACCCGCCGCTCGCAGCCGGCCCCGCGCCCTCGGCGCCCGCCGCCGCGCAGCCACCGCACGATACCCTCTATATCCCTGAGAACATACATCACCAAGTGAACTTGCCTAGGAATACAGTCTATAGAACACAATTTGATAGAAACAACCAGAGAAACTTGCCTGTTAATATTTACTACAAACAGTTAAATGATAATGATGGCAAAGTAAATGTTTATGGTATGCCTGATAATGTTACACAAAGAACAGAATTGTATCCAGTTTCACAACAGTATATAAAGGAAACATGTTCAAAGAATGAAGATAGTAGGAGTGACCGATCAGGTAATATAAGTTGTGTGAAACGAGATTGTTCTGAGCAAGCAGGTACAGAGTTTAACAGTGTTGAAACTTTTCATACAAGAGTACCTGTAGAAACAGTAGATCTGGCAACATATCAGGCAAGATGTTCTGGCCCCATTGGTTCAGATAATATTATGAATTCTATGCACCCAGCTGCATTGTGTCACGGGCAGAACCAATACAGTGAGAATGTAACAGTTCAGAGTGGTGGTGAGGGATCAAATTGTAGTGAAAGAGAGTTATCTGTGTGTAAAAGTTTTGTGAACTATCAATTCTTAGAACAGAGTGTATCTCATCAGTCGATAGTGAATCAGAGTATAAGTATACTAAATCAACAAGTAGGAGCGAGTAGAGGAATAGTAAGTGAAGGTGATAGTGGTAGTGCACCACAGCTGGTGAGGACTGCAGACGGTGTGGTCCTGGCCGTACTGCCGGCGCCTGTCCTGTCCCACCCCCCTGAAAATCCAGAGCTCAGCTCGAGGACAGTGGTGCAGAGTGATTCTCAACAAACTGTAACAGTGCCCCTAGGTTGGAAGAGAATAGTTAGTGGCACATCAGTTATCTATGTTAGGTAAGTAATTTCCAAGTTGGTTAATATAAACTACTTCTTAAGGCAGTCTAAGGGTGCCTGTCCACAGAAGCGGTTTGAGGCTGCGGAGCAGAGAAATGGAGAAATATTAATCAACAGGATTGCATAAATCTCTGTTCCGCTCTAGGAGCCAGGTTCCTATTGGTTAATATTTCACTGTTTCTCTGCTCAGCAGCATCGCTCCGCTTCTGCGGACAGACACCCTAAGGCTTATTTTTTTGTTATGTGGGAGTAGCTTTGCAGTTATTAGATGTTCGCATGTGATTGCACCTCATTACTCACATTACTTAGATAAAAGTAATAATATGTTCTATTTACATAATTATCATATTAAATGTAAATATGTACTAACAATGGCCCCATAAAAATAATATAAAAGGTAATTTATGATTCTACACTTGTTTGTTTGTTTAAAAAAATGTTTAACACTTACTAAATAACAACTATAAACTTTTTTTTTTTTTCTAGTAGGCTTATAGTCATCTGAATCACACAGAATGCTGGTTACAGCTATTAAAAAAGAATCGTTCATTTGAGAATAAAATTATAACATGCTAAAGATAAGTACAAAATAATTAAATGTTCAGTCAGCATTGAATGAAAAATATTATCTCTCTCTGTGGTTATTACTGTAAGTAATAACCACAGAGAGAGATAATATTTTTCATTCTATTTCTGTGTAATGTGAAATGTAAAATCATAATATTGTAAGAATTATAAGTTCTGCCTTTGGGGGTGTCTGTTACTAGGGTTTACTGGAGCATGAGGCAGAACTTATACTTTACAATATTAAGATTTTACATTTCACATTACACAGAGCTGTTTAGCAGCATTCAAATTTGCATGACTATACTATTTCTCAGCTAAACCCCTTTAAAATCTACTTTGGGGTCTCTTTAAGAAGTGTAAACCCATACATTGAATTGAATTGGGTTAACTTCAAAAGCACTTTGTTATAAGTAATACAAAGTGGGTTTTCAAAGCCCATAATGCGCATTTACTTAGGCTAATAATGATAGTCGCTGAAGAAAAGCCTCACGCAAGTCGGGCCACGACACCTGACTGTCCCCACAGTCAGATCTTTGCAAGGGGCTTTACTCAAGGACTTTCCTGCTATTTCTACTTTTTGTCCCTTTTTAGACATGGACAGCTTGCACAACAGCAACAGCTAATACTTGAAAATTCTTCTGGCTTTTTAAACTACCCAGTTCTTTGAAAGTATATTTCGTCATTTTTCTTCTTTCGTGTTCGCACGAGCTGTGCTGTGATACCAAAATACGAAGCAAACTGTATGCCGTGGTGAAAGCATAGCCAGTCGACGAGGTTCGTAGGGTAGGTACTCCGAACATACGCGAAGTATCGTCTATCATGGCGGCACCCAAAACAATTTGCTCCTTGAGCTCCTTAGCTCATGGACTTCTAAAATTAACAAATTTAACGCACAGCCAAAAGCGCTAGTGAACAAGCTTATAGTGCCTGTGATTGAGAATACTCGAGCTTTGATTGCTAAATACAATATAACCCAATTTGATCTTTCATAGACTCTTTTTAATGTGTATGCCATAAATATATGTAATTCAGCTTAGTGAGCTGTTCGAAGTGAATATAATTCTGTACAATTTCGTCGATTTGACAAATGTTAAATCGATAATGACAAAGGCTATCGCTGAGATTCCAGTAAATTTTGCTTTTGTTGAAGTGTATTCAATCTGACTACCGAAATCGTCAGCAAAACCTCGCTGTCCACCGTAATGCCAAGTCCAATTAAAGTTATCGTTAGGATAGGTACACTCATACTCATTTGAATAATAAAGAAAAGGAAGAAAAAACTTTATTTGCGGTTATGACGCAAAGAAAAAACATTAAAAAAATATGCGTCACATCCAAGCAAAAAAAGAATTAATTAGGTATTTGAATTTTGAATTTGAAAACGCCGCAGCTCAGCGTAATGCTGTAACACTATGCGAGACAGAGCCACAGTTCTGGTTTTCAGGATATTTGAATTTTGGTCCTAGAAGAATCCACATAGATAACGTGGCATAAGTGCTCATAATATGCACGATCGGCATGGGACAGCGGTAGAGGCAACTGCAGCCGTCGACACGCGTTGACGGCAGAGCCTACGGCTGTAGTTGCCGCATACACAAGTGGCGACGTGTCGGCAGCTGCCGTCGACACGTCGTCGCCGCTGTGTAGGTATATGAGCACTTACCAGGCCACCTAAACAGCGAAGCAAATTGTGGGAAGAGAGGTATCCACCACCTCACGACCGCATGAAGCTCCAAGAACACTCGTCCCCCGGTCGTGAAATGCAGTGGCCTATTTCGAAAGCACTTAATCGATTGCGTACCGTTAGCCTCTGCAAACATAATCTGACGGAATGGGGTATTATCGATTTATCTAACACGGCTAACACCCATAGTGTAAGTGCGGTGCTACTGATCAGACATGAACCATTGCTGGAGTGTCCGAAATGTCCGTTCACATGCATCCTTGACGATCTGAACAAAGCCTCTGACACCGCAAGAAACGTGGCCCAAACAGTTAATAAAGACGTAGGTACCGTCGCGTCGATACGAAACGAAAAATAACGGTTTCGATATTCTGATCTTTCGTAGTACGTAATGTGCCAAGCCTTTGGTCAAAAAGATTCAACCTGCATGAAATACTTTGCATTATCTTGTATAAAAATTTCTTAATTCAATATTAAGTTATAAGATAAACTGAGAACGAATTAAATTAAAATAATTAATTAATATTAAACCAATTCTATTGAGCCCGTCACAGTCTGCGGTTGCGCATTGTTAACGCTCTCAAATAATATTATTTAACGATCAATGTTCGAGATGGTTGAGCGGTAATCAAGTATAGGTGGAATACAGCGGCGTGAGCACCGCGGATCGTGTGTTAACGTTAAATCAATCCGGCACAACCGCACAAGTGGACAAACCAGTCCGGCAGCTGTGCGGACGTTTTCGATGTAAGTGAAGAAAGTTACTTTACACCAATAAAACTGGGCATTTGGACCAAACGGCTGCTGTACCTTTTATTTGCAGATCGTATAATTGCATCTGCTAAACATTTGCATTATAATGCCCTTTTATTTCGTAACTTGAACGTTAAAAAGAATGCTCCTTGACAGCATAAAAACTTTTAGTATCGTTCGAGTTGCGAAGATTGGCAGCTTACATGACATTGCGACTCTTTAATGGTTCTTCTCGCTTGTTGTCTAAGGGCCGGTTTTTTGATCCGTAGTTAACAATACCTACCAATGTTAGTTACCAATGGTTAAACATAGTAACTAATGGTTGAATTTTGGCTAAGGGCCGGTTTTTTTGAATGGTTAAACATAGTAGCTAAGGGTTAAATTTTGGCTAAGGGCCTTTTGAATAGGGTTTTTTGAATGGTTAAGGAGGAAGCGTCAGGGTAGCCCGCGAAATTCAAATTTTCTTACGTTTTTTGCAATTTGCAAGTCAGTATTAAGTTGTATATTAAATAAAGTATGATTTGCGGCCGTAACAAATATGTTTTTACAGAATTATATACAATAGAATCAGTAATACAACTCCTTAAGTTAGTATAATCCTAAAATGTCAAGATTTCATGAAATAGTATTTTTTTGGGATTACCTGGTCTTAAAGAGATGTATTGATCACTTTAATGATTCTAATTATGTAAATAGATACTTGTAAATTGCAAAAACGTAAGACAATTTGAATTTCGCGGGCTACCCTGACGCTTCCCTCTTAAACATAGTAACTAAGGGTTGAATTGTGGCTAAATGTGTTTGCCAAAATGCCATTAGTTACTATTTTTAACATGAATGAGTTAAAACATGAATACATTCATGTTAAGTCATTCATGTTTAGCCTTTCACATTTAGCCAAAATTCAACCATTAACGATTAACAACCAACCAATAACGATTAATTTACGGATCAAAAAACCGGCCCTAAGATGATCATGTCTCGATGTTCCGTAAAGCCCTAAACTCTTAAAAAACGAGTTTAGTAACGAACTTGGAATTGAGAATTGGTCCATTATTTCAGTATGAAGTGGTACTGAATCAATAGATCAAATCATTACCCTATTTTCGCAGTACCCTCGTGTTATCCTAATATCACACCTAAGATATTAAATCCTGGACAGCTGCATAATTTTAACTGTTATAGTTAATAAACATGATTAGTCGATTGTCACAAAATAGGCCGTGAATATAAAATGTGTGAGCATCTGGTTGCAGTACGTTATTGATGTTGATGTTTTCGTCATTGTAAACTTTGTGAATGCACTCTTTTAACACTTATGTGTACGTGGTATGAAACTATGAACCCTCAGGTCACGACCTACGTTACCTGCATTTGTGTCACATAAAGGATATTACATAATTATAGAACACTGGTAACCGGCGCCGATATGCCAGCGCTTCGCGGCGCCGACAAGTGCTGGTTATCAACCAAAGAGAATTGTTGTCAACGCTGGTCGACGCATGCAGTTTTCATTTTTCATACTTTTGCGCCGGTTACCAGCGTTCTACTTGAATACACCCTTACCCTTATTCGATTATGAATTCGATAAAGTCTGCATAAATGCAATACGCAGTATTAATATATTGGAAGTAAAAGACAAGAATATGGTTAAATGCCATAGGATTCTTCACATCACAACCCAGTAAATGGGTAATACGATACCCCTTGGTAAACCTGGTTGTCAGACTTTCGGGCTTCTGACGACCCTTAAAAACTGTCAAAGATCGACGAATGGCTGCCAGGACTAACTGCTTAACGTGCTTTCCGAGGCACGGAGGAATCTCGGAATGTAAATATGGCCACCCAACCTTGGCAAGCGTAGCGGCTGTTACTTAGCCACGAGCCCCTCGTGGCTGATTAATTAGTAATTAATATTATTGATGTTACTCAGCGTGCATAGGACACAGACGTAAAATTGCATCGCTGGGCTGTTAGAACGCCATGTAGACAATCCATGGCACTGTCTCCCTTCTACAGTTCTTCCCGATATACAGTATAAAGTGACATTTACATGGTATGAATGTTACTCGTAAATGTAATTTGTACTGAATATTTTAAAAACTAGGTTTACGCCTGGTATTTTTAGGGTTCCGTAAGTCAAAAGAAAAAAACGGAACCCTTAGGCGCGTCGCTCACTGGTAAGTCGAGGCGAGGTAGTAGTGGCGGCGGCGGCGTCGCGGTACGGTAGCGTGCAATACCCCTCGCACCCCGTCCCCCGCACTCCTGCACCGCACGCCCGCGCCTTGACGCCGCCTCGACTTTAGCTCGTGTGAGCAACGCGCATTAAAGGATCACTCGTGTGTCTGTCTGTCTGTCCGTCTGTCACAGCCAATTTCCTCCGAATCGAATGGACCGATTAAGTTGAAATATGGTACACGTATGAATTTCTGTGACCCAAACACGGACGTGTAACGTAAATAAATGAATTTCGAATATGGGGTTCAATTTTGGGGGCAAATGAGAAAAAAAAAGTTTTGCAAACTTTACCGTGTGACATAATTATCAAATGAAAGGGCTTACTGTGAGGGTCTCAAATATATATATACTTTTTATAATTTTAAAATAAATTGTTTAAAAGTTATTTAAGATAATAGATGAAAATTGACCATTCCCCCCTTTTCTCCGAAAATAGAGCCTAAAATAAATGAAATACAGAAAAAATATACACAGTCTGGCCATAAATACTGTTACAATTAAAAATAAGAAAGATATTACATTTTAATTTGGAATCTGTCATTTTTATACGATTGTTCATTGAGTTTCCTAATTTTGGCGCCAATACATTGTACAGACGCCAGCAGATCAACCTACCCGAAACTGTCAGATTTTCCCAATCAACCTTGAACCTAATGCCTTAGCAATAAAGTCGAAAATCTATTAACGAAATCTGACAGATTGTAGTAGCTTGATGTGATGGCGTCTGTACAATATTTTGCGATATTAAAATGAGTGGGGTGATAAAGAGAACCGAATCGCTGTGATTGCATTACACAAAGTTGGTATGGAGCCAAATGCAATTTTTAAAACTCTCCATACGCTTGGTATTAGTCAAATGTTTGTGTACCGGGCTATTAATAGGTAAAATGAGACCTCCTCTGTTTGTGACAGAAAAAGATCTGGCCGTCCACGTAGTGTTCGTACGAAAAAGGTGGTCAAAGCAGTAAGGGAAAGAATTCAAAGGAATCCTGTCCGAAAGCAAAAGATTTTATCTCGGGAGATGAAGATAGCACCCAGAACAATGTCGCGTATTTTAAAAGGTGACTTAGGGCCTGCAGCCTATAAGAGACGCTCTGGTCATTTTTTAACTGATAATTTAAAAAGGAATAGGGTGGTAAAATCGAAACAACTACTGAAGCGGTACGCAAAGGGAGGTCACAGAAAAATTTTGTTTACGGATGAGAAAATCTTTACAATTGAGCAACATTTTATCAAACAAAATGACCGTTATGCTCAAAGCTCTAAGGAAGCTTCCCAATTCAGACAGAGAGCAACGTGGGCATTATCCGACTTCAGTGATGGTTTGGTGGGCTGTTAGCTATGAAGGAGTGACTGTGCCATATTTTTGTGAAAAAGGTATCAAAAGAAGGTAGTTAAGCCCCTTAACAACACCATGTTCAATAACCAAGTATGGTCCTTCCAACAAGACTCTGCGCCGGGTCATAAAGCTCGGTCCACGCAGTCTGGTTGGAAGTGGACGTTTCGGACTTCATCAGAGCTGAAGACTGACTGTCGTCTAATCCCGATCTTAATCCGCTGGATTATGATTTATGGTCAGTTTTAGAGAGTACGGCTTGCTCTAAACGCCATGATAATTTGGAGTCCCTAAAACAATCGATATTGCCAGGGAATAATTTTCCCATGGAAAGAGTGCGTGCTCTATTGATAACTGGCCTCAACGTTTAAAGAACTGTATTGCAGCCAATGGAGACCACTTCGAATAAGCTTTTTATATTTTAAATTGTTTTATATTTATGTATTAAACTGACACACTGTAAAAGTAATAAATATTATTTACAATAAAAAAAAAACATACATTACAGGAAAACTTATATTATGAAGTCTGTGGTCCTAAAATAACATGGTAAATCTCTCAATATTGTGCGTACAAACGTACATTTGCAGTTGGAATGTATAGGAGATGTTATTAACCGACTTCCAAAAGTAGGAGGTTCTCAATTCGTCTGCATGTTTTTTTTTTTTTTTTGTATGTTTGTTACGCGATTACTCAAAGACGGATGGACCGATTTAGAAAATTCTTTTTTTGTTTGATAGGGTATACTTCCGAGGTGGTCCCATATAAATTTTATTAACTTTGCTTGGGGAGTTTTTGAGTTAGCTTCAATAATGCGTATATTTCCCACTTATTTTATGTGGATGATGTGATGGTGTTTTAATAACTTCTTATCACTGTTATTTACATAGCTATATCTACAATTATTGTGCTCAATTATGTATTCGAATTTGTGTGGGGTAGGTTCCACAACTAAAAAGTGAAAAATAAAAACTTTTTAGCAAAAAATAAAACCGACTTCCAAAACAAAACACTACAAAGTGAAAAATAACTTTAATTTCGGAAGTCGGTGGCAAAAACGAAAATACAAAACCCAAGACACCGACTACCGAAATTAAAAGTTATTTTTCACTTTGTAGTGTTTTGTTTTGGAAGTCGGTTTTATTTTTTGCTAAAAAGTTTTTATTCAACTACAATGTTAAGTTTCTTCTTGGGATAAATTTATTCCAACTACGGAACCCCTCATTGTGCGTAGTCCGACACGCACTTGGCCGGTTTTATTATTCTGCGGTTTGTGACATATATTTATTATTGATGCCTACGGCTACGCAGCTACGCGGTGACTACGTGCCGTATCACTATCTGGGCTAACTTACGAAGAGGTTTGAGCTCAATAGATTCCACTATAACTTGTATCGTGAACTCTATGCGCATAACCTGCGCTTATCTGTCATTGCTGTAGGGTACAATGCCCAAGAACTGAACAATACTGAAACAAACATTTCGTTCGCGTGTACACAGTACCATAAAGTTTTATTTAATTGCTTTGCGTTCAAGCTTCCTTGTGCACTACTACTACTTTCTCCCTAGTGTTTTCGAGCAAATTGTCATGAAATACTTTTTTACTTTTGAGATTTAATTAATCAAATGGGATATATGCAAAATTCGCACATTGACGTGAGTTGCGGATACCAGCCCGTATTACCTATTTATTACCTTAAGTACGGGATAGTCATTATGAAATCATACTAAGAAAATGTTACGTCAAAATCGGAAACGATTGTTTCCTCAGACGAGGCAACAGCTCGAACAGATGTTCGACCGTCGTAAATTATGTTACAAGAAACAATAAAAATCTTATTCTTCCACTTTTCTTTGTGTCAATTGTCAGTGTGCTTATTGACGTTGGGGACTAGCTATTGCTCAACTGATTTATAGCCACCATCACAACGAGGTAAAGAACACCGTCTGGTTTTTTTCGAAAGTCGCATTGTATACGCATGGATTTCTCTGGCCTTTGTGAGGTATTGCACAATGTTGGGATTGTCCGACTTCAACTCGTACGGCTCCTCTCAATTGTTTCGACGGATTTGATGGGCGTCACCAGGCGCTCTGATCCGCTTTACAATTCGTTCCAACTTTCTTTTAGGCTGCCAACAGACGGACTGCACAGCAACAACCGCACGCAGTCGATATATTCAACTGCATGCAGTTGTACTACGTTCGTCTTCGTGATATCAACTTCACGCGGTCGGCTGCAGTCGTGTGAAGTCGGTATTAACTGCATATAGTCGGGACATCATTGATGTCACACTCACTGTATACGGTTAGCGATCAACCGCATGAAGTTGAAGTATCGACTGCGTGCGGTTGCTGCTGTGCAGTCCGTCGGTTGGCAACCTTAGTCATCGTTTACAATGGCACTGCATACTTGCATCGAGACTTTTATCTATTGTTAAAATGTTTGACTCATGTAAGGTAAATTATAACACTGGAAAAATATTTTTCATTCCAATCGGCAATAGCAATTGTTTCAAGTTGACTAAAATGTCCTACTACCCATAGTTTCACAGAACTACATAGTTTCATAGTTCTACATATTGTACTTCGGTTAGTGTGCCCAAGAACTCCACGACTTGAATCCATCGGACATCTAAACGCACTGCCAGTTACGAGTGGTGTAGTGCGAATAGGTGGAATATCAACCAGGTAGGGATGCTACCTGGTTGATATTCCGCCAATTCGCACTAAGCGTTTCCAAATGTCTTTTATAATGCGCACAGCATAAGAGTGGAACTCACTAGGTACCTTTTTTTTTAAACCCAGCCGTGTTCCTTCAGTTGGCTGTGCCAGGGCCACGGTAACTCTTTCGAACAACCCGCAACCCTGTCGGGCATCGGCCCTAGCGGACCCGTTCAGTTGGTGCTGACATCTCTTTGAGGCGCGCGTGGAACACAACGCGCCGTCGACCCGGGCCTGGTCCTTACCAGACGGTGAGCTACCCATTGCTCGCAATCCGCAAGCCCGCGCCTACGGTGGCCGGGAATCGGCTATCGATACCCGACGCCCTGGGCGTCTTCTGCGGCGACTAGGGGCGTGAGGGCGCAATGATTGCCTCTCCCTCACGCGTTCAGCCTCCACCTTCGCGAGCATTACTGCTTCGCAGAAGGAGGTGACGGCTTCCCTTGCACTCTCGCTCCGTACCATGGCCTGTTTCAGGGCCGGACGCGAGTGATTGCCGTCGCCGATCGCCTCCGCGAGGACGCGGCGGTGCTCTGCCCAAGCCGGGCAGACCTCCACCGCATGTTCCACCGTGTCCTCCGGGCGATCCACACAATGGTGTCACCTCTGACCTAGACTAGAGTCGAGAGCAAACCCATCTCAAATAAAAAAAAATGTTTAGAATTTAGCCTGATGTGCCATCGCAACAATAATATTAATTTACGTGGCTGACATATAGCTGATATATTATATTCTCCCCACTTCCATACAGCTACTATTTTTTTTGGGTTGAAGATGATTCCAAAAAACCTAAATAATCAAAGACCGTCCCATAAGGTTTTGGCGCGGTATGAAATGATTTTTATAAGTTTTTTTACAACTTTGACTCTGGTTTCCCTTTTAAGTGCGGCGGCTGACTCTCACATTCATGAAACAACAACTAGAAATGAAATTTATTCGGTATAAAAGTGGTCGCATAAATCAAGCAGTACTACTAGTACGAGCCCTCGAAAGATCTATTTTAATTTCACATAGACCTTACAGCGGTGAACTCTATGGTAAACCCAAGAGATCACTCTTGCTAAGATTTCACCGAAATTAATTTGGTGTCGCTGTTGGTGTCTTCTAAAAATGTATTATAAAAATGAACGCCCCTCCACAGCACTTACGTCCACATGCAAAGAAGTTGTATCGACGCAATACACATAATTGGTCTTTGTCATTGCTTGCTCAGTCACCGGCGAGAAATGAAAGTGGGACCACGCGTCGTTTTCTCCGCAAAAGTACGGTCAACATGACAACGCAAAAAACTACGTGTCTAGAAAAAATGTTGAACAAAACCTAACGTTTGTAATGGCTCTAATAAAGGAACGAATTGAAATTATTGATTGTACTATGTGGGAAAATATATGTATTTTGAATTCATTATTAATGTTGAGTCTGATTCTGATGAAAGTGAAGGGTATAGGTATTGATAAATGAGTAATTGGTTAATGAATACTGTATTTCATAACGTTTGTTTGTATTGCATAATGTTTTATTACGCATTGCGTTATAATATTAGTAATAAGTCAATAAATTCTTGAAAATATAGGTAATATTTTCATCATTTATTTTAAGGCAAGAATTCACATAATATATGAAGTAGGTATAGGTACAGTAAATGAAATGACCCATATTAAATAAATACCTTACAAACATAGCATAACAATTTAAACAATAACACCAACTTTGTTTTATTCAAACGGTATCTACGTACTGTCCAAATGCCGAACCGCCGGATTTCTTGATCAACTACCTAATGTATAAAAGAAACGAACGCGCAACAGAGCGAACGTGTCGTACCATACAAAGCGCACGCTCCCCGCCGTACAATTCAGGTACCTGGACTGATCGCACGATTAGTTAACCTCTAAGTGCGGCGACGCGTCCATGTTTACAGTAAAATCGTCGCACGCACACAAGTAAAGTGTTGGAATAAATATTTCCTCTCGCACTTTACTAATATGGAGGGGCGTTCATTTTAGAATAGTTTATCTATACCTAAGTAATATGCATTACATCCAGGTCCAAATTCTGTACTTACTACCCACAGACCCACTTTATGAATATCTCGACACACACGCACGATCAATCACTTCAACTGTAATAAAATTATGAGTTTAGGTACTCATATTTTTTGTTTAACAATTAAAAGCAAGAAACAAGTTTTTTAATGTATGAGCAAGGTCACAACAATATCTGTATTTGAGAGCTAATTTAATTAAGTAATCAAAACAGCATGCAGAAGCGTATCAGCGTATCTTTGAATTCATGACCATTACTGGCACCTTATAAAGAATATCTAGTAGTCTGGTTTAAGATTTATGGAACAGTGACAATGAGGCTGGGAGGCGAGATCATACGCGCGTTGACCTCCGCTTTGGCTTCGACGCGGAAATAATATGGATTACGTAAGCACAGTCGAACATTTTTTATTGCTCCATTAAATGAGGCACGCCGCCGACTCTGGGTGGAGAGCGTCTCAACAACAAATAAACGAATTTAACATCCATGATACGGCCATTAGTCTCACTATTCTTAATTGCTAAAGTTAAATCTGGACTGTTTGAACGTCGTGACATGTAATTATTCAAACTTGGTGTAACTAACAAGTAACAACATATAGCTTGTTTTAGCTCCATACTACTTACTTGTTGACGGACTAAAATGTTTATGATTATTCGGTATTATTATCTGGATTAATTTAATAGCATGCTGATTTATAATTACTCAAAGGTACTTAAGTCAATTAAAATTTTATTGACGATCTATACGAGGAAAACCGCTAACCGCAATTGGGTCTTAAAATTGAACATTGTTACCTTATTACCCAACTGCGGCGAAGCCAAAAAAGGAGGGTTATTTAATTATGAGGTTATGAGAACGATATCAGGCTATAAGGTGGAAACTATCAGATGTAAAATAATAATATTATGCTTAATAGATGGTACTCACCGCGAACTTTCGTTCGAGCATTCGTTGTGTGAGCTTTTGTTACGTAACGAACATTCATTCGTAAAATGAACGTTCGTTCACGAGCAAAGTTACGCTACATGGTTATTTTAGCTCGTGGCCAAAATCGGGACTAATGTCGCCATCTTGTTTTTTAAATTCAATTTCTGTGACACGGAAATCTAAATAATAAGGCAACTGTGACACAATTTCACAAATGTTTACCAACAGCGCCCCCCTGTCAATGTCATTCAGACACCAAAATATCCTTGTAGCACTGTATCAGAACTCAGAATTAGTTTTGGATCCATTTAGGTACCCGCCAAAATGTTCATTCATGATGATTGTTCGTCGCGTAACAAAAGCTCGCACAACGAAGGTTTGCAAAACAAATTATTGAAGGGAATGCTCACGGTGAGTACGTTCTTTAAATAAAATGTCTAATCATAATTATTGGTTCTGAGTTTCTGACCAAAGAAGAGGGGAGAACAAACAGGCTAAAATAATACAGATAACATCATTAAGTACCTGTTTATTTAGTCCGTCCAATTACTTGAAGTTGAAAAATATAAAGAAAAAAAAAACTAATAAAAGTAACAGATACTGGTATAATTTTCAATGCAAGCATAATTCAACCCTAAAATACCATAGCATTATATACCTAACAAAGTTAGATAAATAAACATGAACGTCGTCGACGAATGGCGTACGACCCTTGCGAGAAGTCTGCCGGATGCGTCAGCTCACATGGGCTCCAGACGGACGAAGTAAATGAAATGTGTTCTCAATCGTTCCCACAGAAGCGTAGCCGAGGGGATCGAGTCAAGGTTGCCATGCGAATCTAAGAAAAACTCTTTGAAATATGCCTTGCAAAAACTAGGCGACGACGTTACACGTCCTGCAATATTCAAGTGAATTTATTTGCTTTTCGATGCGGCGCTTGGCTTGGCTTGGCATGTGGCAGGTGTTGCCTGCAAACCTGAACTTGACTGGACAACATTTTATTCACCTGTGATATCGTTTTATTTTAATGTGTAATTATTTATCTACATACCTATGGGGACTGTACTGGCTTGAGAGGTCAATACTTTGTACTTGGAAGGTAAAATAGAATCTTTGAGAATATTAAAAAACAACATTGTAAATAGCTGGACTTGAATTCTTAATTAGTATTTCTATTTAAAAGTACAAAGTCAATAAGTCATGAAATAATTTATCGATTAATTGGGTATTGGATTTCAAAGATATTCAGTTCGGAAGCTTTATAATCTCGGATACTCAAGAAACATAAAATAATATTACCTAGTAAGCTCTTATCTTAATTTTTAAGTAAGGCCACAAAATTTACAGTATTTAATAGTATTGATAAGATTTATGAGTAATTTTATAGCCCGTAATTCCTAGGTAAACCGACGTACCTTCCAAGAACCAGCTATGCTGATGTCTGAACAAATAGCGGCAAACCTGCAGCACAACCAGACCTCTCCTCTGTGGAAAGTTGGAAACGAGCCAACATGATATCACAAGTCTATTGGACACAATATTCAATAGATTCCAATCAACTATGAAAGACATGATGGGACAGTATGATGGATCAGATGATCAAGGTAATAACCCGCCTGGCTTCACCGAAGCACTAAATATCCGCATTATCACCCAGAATGTCAACGAGTTGACCGACAGACGGCAAGAGCTTGAAATGTTCATGAATATCGAGAAAATCAAAGTTGCGCTGATATCAGAAACAAGACTTATTCAGCGATCCCACGTAAAATTTAATAATTACACAATCTATAGGACTGACCACCCCATCCGGCTACTCACACACACAGCGGTACTGCTGTAATAGTGAAAGGCAACATCAAACATTATTCCCTCGAATCTTACAAAATTAAAAAAAAAATACAGGCAACATCAAAATACAACATAAGAACAATGGACACGACACTCACTGCCTTAAACTGCCCACCACGACACAGAATAGGATCTGATGAATTTAAGCTATTCTTTAACCAACTGGGCTCAGTATTTATCTGTTAACCCAAGGGGAAGACAATAACATAAAGAGACGCTAGACCTTAATCTGGAATGCATTTCCCACGGAGAGCCAACATATTGGCCCACGGATCACAATAAGATACCAGATCTTCTAGATTTCTATGTAACAAAGAACCTTGGACACAATTACTTAAACATTGAAAAATGTGAAGTTCTATCTTCAGATCACACTCCAGTTATACTTGTCTTCAAACAAGCGGTTGCACACGAGCCGTCTCACAGTGTTCACAGCAAAAACACAAATTAAGACCTTTATAGAGAAATTATATCAAGTGAACTAAACATAAAATTAAAAACAGGCGAAGACTTCGAAACAGCTGTCGAAATGTTCAACAGCACAATATATCTGGCAGCCACCACTTCAACACCTAAAAATGGAAAGCAAAGACAAAGCAGATGGAATCACCAAAGAACATGGGGAATATTGGGTAGGTCAACGATCGGCGCAATGAGAAAAGAATGGAATAGAAACAGATACCTTTTGGACAAAACTAATTTAAACAGAGCAACAAAAGAATTGAAGGACATGATCAAATAATCTGAGAACGTCTGCCTACAAAGCATTAACTACTCGCTGTGGCGCGTGACCAAAAACCGAAGACCATATCCCACCGCGCCGTTGCGAAGACAGGACAGAGGTTGGGCTAAATCTGAAATAGAAAAAGCAACCGCATTCGCCGTACATTTAGCAAATGTCTTTTTACTTTGCACTGACCTCGATAAGGATGATGAGATAGCCAACTACCTGCAGTCGCCGAACCAGTTATGCTTATCCTTAAAGGCAGCTCTACCACCAAGGAAAGCACCAGGCTATGACCTATTAGATGCAGAACTGCAAAACAACCATGCCTGTCAACGCATGCCTGAGACTCCTCCCACTACCCATCCCAGTGGAAAATTGCTCAGGTTGTCATGATTCTTAAACCTGGCAAACCATCAGAAGAAACCTCATTTTATAGACCAATTAGCCCTTTGGTTGGCAAACTTTTCGAAAAAAAAACATCCTCAACAGAATGCGTCCTCATCTAAAAAGCGTACTTCCTGGACACCAATTTGGCTTCAGACAGCAGCATGGATGGCACCATCGAGTACGTCCATAGATTGACAGACACGATTAGCCACACGCTGGAAAACAAAAAAATACTGTTCTGCGGTCTTCCTGGACATCAGTCAGGCGGTCAGGCCTTTGATAGGGTCTGGCATGTCGGCCTCCTGTTAAGTTAAAAAAATACCTACCCCATCCGTTCTTCAAACAAACGATGTTTCGAAGTCAAACCTAATCATGTCACATGAGACCTGCACGAAATCAGGTCAGGTGTACCTCAGAGGAGCATTTTGGGGCCCGTGCTGTAGCTCATCTATACTGCTGACGTAGATTGCAATATCTTCATCGCTACGTATGCAGACGATTCTGTAGGTTTGCTGATGGGACATCTGGTGTGTACTGACATTATTGCAGTATCGTTCACTTTGAAGAGATAAGGGTTGTATGCGCTCGGAAACAGAGACGCAGGTAGTGAGTTACACTCTTTTGCTGTGCGCGTTATAAAATACATTTGGAAACGCTTAGTGCGGATTGGTGGAATAGCAACTAGGTAGGGATGGTAACTGCCAGTGCGTCTAGATGTCCGATAGTAGAAGGGGGCTGGTGGAATCAGGTCGTGGAGTTCTTGGACACACTCACCGTAATACAATCTGTAGAAGACCGACAAGCAGGCAACCTTGCGGCGATGAGCCAAGCTGTGAGGCTTGGCATCCACCAGTTTTACGTCGCCAATGAGCCACTTAGCTCTGCGTTCCATCGAGTCAAGAGCGGCTAGTTGGTACTTAGCTGATCCATTCCAAAGCAAAGGTTGCTGCAATACTCCATGTTGTAGGGTCGGACTTGCGCTTTGTAAAGGGTTAAAAGCATGTGCATCTGGATTGAGGGCTCAATTTTTCAATGTCTTTGTAATAAAGTGAAACTACCTACCCCACCCGTTCTTCAAAGAAACGATGTTTCGAAGTCAAACTTAATCATGTCACATGAGACCTGCACGAAATCAGGTCAGGTGTACCTCAGAGGAGCATTTTGGGGCCCGTGCTGTACCTCATCTATACTGCTGATGTAGATTGAAATATCTTCATCGCTACGTATGCAGACGATACTGCAATAATGTCAGTACACACCAGATGTCCCATCAGCAAACCTACAGAAACACATTGGTGATTTATTTTTATTTGAGATGGGTTTGCTCTTGACTCACCCGGTTCACTCAGCCGGTTCACTCTCAAAGTTGAGAGTGAACCGGCTTCTTCTGGGTAAGCTCACTCCATCGTCGACTTTGTCTCTGTCACCTCTGACCTAGAGTCAAGAGCAAACCCATCTCAAATAAAAATAAATTACCAATGTGTTTCTGTAGGTTTGCTGATGGGACATCTGGTGTGTACTGACATTATTGCAGTATCGTTCACTTTGAAGAGATAAGGGTTGTATGCGCTCGGAAACACAGACGCAGGTAGTGAGTTACACTCTTTTGCTGTGCGCGTTATAAAATACATTTGGAAACGCTTAGTGCGGATTGGTGGAATAGCAACTAGGTAGGGATGGTAACTGCCAGTGCGTCTAGATGTCCGATGGTAGAAGGGGGCTGGTGGAATCAGGTCGTGGAGTTCTTGGACACACTCACCGTAGTACAATCTGTAGAAGAGCGACAAGCAGACAACCTTGCGGCGATGAGTCAAGCTGTGAGGCTTGGCATCCACCAGTTTTACATCGCCAATGAGCCACTTAGCTCTGCGTTCTCGAGTCAAGAGCGGTTAGTTGGTACTTAGCTGATCCATTCCAAAGCAAAAGTTGCTGCAATACTCCATGTTGTAGGGTCGGACTTGCGCTTTGTAAAGGGTTAAAAGCAATGATATTATAAGTAAAAAGACGTAGATAGGTTATACACGCTCCGCAAGTGGCACGTCAAAATGTGGCAAATTAGCCACATTTTCGCCGTCTTGTCTCTTTTTCGCTCCCGGTAATTACGACATGCCGTCCTACTTCCACGTGCCATCTAATAGTTCGACATTGTGGCGTTTTTGAACATCGAACGTTGGGTAGGTAACCTATCTACGTCTTTACTTATAACATCATTGGTTAAAAGCATGTGCATCTGGATTGAGGGCTCAATTTTTCAATGTCTTTGTAATAAAGTGAAACATTTAGGAAAATTAGTAAATAATAATAAAAACCTAAAACGAAGGTTCAAAAATCTCTAAAACTTAAAATAAATGTGTTATCACCCTATGAAGAGTGCTCTCAGTTCAGACGCTAGAACAAAACATGATATTTTAAATCTCAAAACCATAGTACATATATATATCGATGCTCAAAACGTATAACCTTTGTAGCAACTGATTTTATCTCAAAATTTAATAAACAATTTCTCACATCTTTCAGAAAAATTTCTCCTTCGTAGACTGAGAATTTTCAGATTTATAGCAGTTTATCTAGAGCCCTCAGTTCAGTACTTGTCTGAACTGAGGGCTCAACCAAAACTAAGTCTGGCTGAAAGAATTCGTAAAACAACCTAGTGTATATTATAATATATGTTAAAATACAATTCCTAAAATATAAATAATGGTTTGCAAGTAATCGGTTGCAAAGTACATTGAATTAAAATTATAGTGAAGCGTCTCAACTGAGAGCTCAATATTTTCGTTTTTATTTTAAATACTCAAATACATTATATCGAAACAAATTAGTTTATATGTTTTAAGAATAATTTTATTAAAACTTGGTAAAAGTTCTATTATCCTACATGCCGTAATTAGGAAAATCTGCTTTTTCAATACATTAGTAACAGAAAACAATGTAGGGTAGATATGTTTTTGGTCATTGTTTCGCGGATAAATTTACCTACATCATAGAATTTGTTCAGTCGGTTTCCCAATGTATTACGGTGCATATTCATGGATGTAGAAATCAATAATATTATAATAGTATTAAGCGATATCCTGGCCGATATTGAGTTATTTACCTGCATTAAAAAGTGAAAAATTTAAAAAACGGATATATAGACACTATTGATTATTGACCGTCGTTAGGCCACCTTTTCGTAAAAAAATATTGATACTTTTTTGTGTTATTTTTCCGAATAATTAAACTTTGAAATGCTCTCCTGTAAAGTTCCAAACATGCTTAATACAAATAGCCCGTGAACCCTCGATATAATAGTGCAGTGTATCTACTATTGATAATTTTTACATTTTTACATAATTTTTATACATTTTAAATCTCAAAACGTAAGTTTTGAGATTTAAAATGTCATGTTTTGTCCTAGCGTCTGAATTGAGAGCACTCTTCATAGGGCGATAACACATTTATTTTAAGTTTTAGAAATTTTTAAAACTTTGTTTTAGGTTTTTATTATTATTTACTAATTTTCCTAAATGTTTCACTTTGTTACAAAGACATTGAGAAATTGAGCCCTCAATCCAGATGCACATGTTAAAAGCTGCCCAGGCGGAATGTATCGCTTCACCCTATTTAAGATGCCCAGCTTTTGGACCGCTGTTTGGGCTTTGTACTCGATGGTAGCGCCGAAGTTGAGAGCAGATGTCAACTCCATGCCTAGGAGCTCCAGCCGTTCAGTTACAGGAACAGATGTACCCCGAAAAGTAGGAGTTTGGGCGAAACAACTCCTTTTAGCGGTAAAAAGACCAGCCTGTGTTTTGGTGGCGTTAAAAGAGACCAGATTATCATCAACCCACTAGGAGACAACCGTCCGCTATACCATGGCCTCTCTCAAGGAACGAACTTCGGTCCCGCTGGTTTTTGCGCTGGACAAGCATCTCTCTGAAACTGTACTAATGATAGTACAGTTTCATAGAGATACTTGTCCACTATATCACCTGGTATTGTTGGGTACGCAGATGACTGGCGTACCCAACAATACCAGGTGATATCAAAAAGTGACTAAACATATGGAGAATAAAGGCGAACCAAAACAAATCTGTACACGTCACCTTCACTCTGAGAAAAGGCAATTGTCCCCCAATCACATGAAACGAAGAACAAATTCCACATGATGACAATGTGAACTACCTCGGCATGCACCTAGATAGAAGACTGACTTGGCAAAAGCATAACTGGAAGAAACGAAAAACACTAGACTCAAGCTGAGAAGCATGACGTACTGGCTGAATAGTAAAAGGTCTCAGTTAACCAACGAAGGCAAAATGGCAATATACAAAACTATATTGAAACCGGTTTGGACATAAAATAAAATAAATATGGTATTGAACTTTAGGGAACAGCAAGTAACAGAAACATTGACAACCTGGAAAGGTTTCAGACCAAAACCATTAGATCCATGCTTGACATTCCTAAATGCATCTTGCAAGATCTGAAGCTCAAAACTGTGAAATAAGAAATCGTTGCCCGTAGTCAAAACTACCAGAAAAAAAATAACCAAACATGTCAACTCCCTGGCTGCCGATTTAGTGGCATCTGGAAGTATTGTATACACAAAACTCTAGGAGGAACAGTGTTCCAACTCTAATAAACCGATTCCCAACAGAATAAGCGAAAGTGGTCAATGGACAATTCCTCATGCTGCAAAGACCAATTACAGAATAACTATGTCTAAAGACAGATTGTTTCGTTAAGCAGGATATTAAAAAAAAATCCTCAAGCTAGAAAGAAACGTTGGTACCTAAATCTATAAAGTGGGGGTTGGTTGATCGCTTACTCGTGGAGCGAGTACTTGTCGCATAGGTCCGGCCATTCACCTCAAGTTTAATACCATTACGTAATAGTACATAATATAATACTTTCACCCTTATCAATGTTGTAGTCGTTATTTGTTACTTATCAATTCTATATTTAAATGATTTTGAGGTTAGCAGGTGGAGCGGTCTGATTACGTGTTATTTGAAGCTACTTTTAGTAATCTTGACATTAGACACATTTTTTTAGAATCATTAAAAGTTTTCTAAAACATCATGCTGCAATGTAAAGATTTAGATAGGCATCACACAAGGAAGAAAAAGCTATATTTATTTATTTATTCACAAAATTCACTTCTCTTTAACGATTTTACTTAAAATAAATAAACTAACCATACAGCCAATTACGGATTTACAATTTAGTAGCTACACTTATTATATGCATTAGAAACAAACAGCAACATCCATAATCTGGGGGCACGGTAGTGCCCCTGCCAAGACGAGCCAAGCGAAGCACAAGGGCACTCACTACCTTACCTTTTCTCGAAGCGCTTCGTCGTTTTTTGAACCCTCATAACTAGGTTTGGATTATAGCAAATAAACAAAATTCTCGGGATATGCTATCCTATCAATAGTGGACTTATTAAACATACAAAGTTTCAATTGCATAGCTCTTATACTTTAGATTTCATTGATATCTAAAAAACCCTGATTTCGTCACTGACTGATGATCATCAAAACTCTTAGGGTACTTCCTGAAGTCCTAGAAAGCTGAAATTTGGTATGTAAGCTAGTATTAGTACACAAACCACAAAAATATTCTAAAATTTGGAACTTACCCCGCAACCCCTTAAACTAGGGGATGGAAGTTTGTATGAGACTTCCGCAAATTTTGATGATAGAGGTCTGAAAATTGATATCCTGGAACAGATACTCCTTGTTATCAATAATAAAATACATATTTCTGGATTTTTAGGAAATCACCCGCCACCCTTTAAAAAAATAACAAAACAAAAAGTATAGTCATAAGCAAAAAGAAGTGAAACCCCACCAAAAACATTTTCATGTAAAATGTTGCCAAGACGAGACCTTAAGGCTCGCACTGTCAAAAGTTATCAGATCTCATGTAGAACTACGCTTCTAACTCTACACGCCCTAACTTCACAAAGTCTACACCTTAGTCAAAATATGTGACTTGGCCGTTGCGCTACCGTCACATGGGCGTAAGGTAAAAAATTAATTCACTGTTCATTATTTTTCTGTTTATACTTTGACTAAGGTGCAGAGTTTGTGAAGTTAGGGCTTGGAGAGTTAGGGCATGTAGAGTTAGAAGGTTGGCGCTACATGAGATCTGATAAATTTAAATTGACAGTGCGAGCCATATGGGCTCGTCTTGGCAACATTTTACATGAAAATGTTTTTGGTGGGATGTATGTATCTACCTACCAGTACATACATATGTGAAGTTCCACGGGTAAAGGTACTATAACAGTCAGAAGTCGACTAGCAATCTCACAAAACTATAGCATAGCAATATTAGTTGTACTTATGACCTTCTTCTATAAGAACGTTGGAACATCACTCACGCCGCAGCCCGTATAGGGCAGGTGATAATGGTCATTGCGGTGTAAGTGGACTTCTAGACTTTGACTGTACCTTGTGGTGCGTATGGAGTTATACATACCATAATAATCTGGAATTAATAAGTTGTCGATATCAAAAAAGTTCAAGCTCCTGCAATTTGGAGTTACGGAGATATATTTGTTTAAAGATTGTATTGGAAACTGTGCAATTTTACAACCTCAAAAACAATGTTGTCGTTGTAAGTTACATTGTTGTGGCTATGGAAACTAATTCCTTGGGCTCCTGTCCTTCAAAAAATGTTGCGATAAGTTCTGTATTACAAATCAAAACCTTGATATGGGTTTAATGGATATGCCTAATAACCAATTTCTAGAAAATATGTTTTTTCTTAATTTTCACGATTTTTTACGATGAGATTGCCAGATTTTTTACTGATGAATTATAAAAAAAAATACTACATAAAATTTAGATAAGAAACAAAAACAAGAATTAGAGGTAAGAATAACTTTTAATATTTTCATGCAAAATCACAAAACTTAGCGATTTAAGTTCTAATTTAATAAACAATATAAATTCTTGCACACAAAACAACAATATTCTTTCATTAGCATTTAATAAAACTGATAATATCGCATTTAGAGGCTATTTTTAACTTTTTAAGTCACTTAAACTTACTTACATCACAATAACAGTCTTTGTTTCATACATTTAAGAAAAGGTACTCTATGGAAATTACGTAACAAACAATATGTCAGGACAATAAATTACCTTATTATTAATTTTAACTATTATTTTAATAATAATTAGTTAATAATAACTACAAAAATAATCAGTTCCTTCTTACCTATACTTTTTTTAAGACTTTGGGACAAGTGGGGTACAATGAAACGAAAAAAGCATTTTCAATTTATAAAAAAAAAAAACTATATTAATAAACTCAACGTATTTTTTTTTCTATTTCAATATAAAGTATAATCGGAGGAACTTAATCACTTAAGCGAAGCATGTCCCGTCATGACTGCAAGTATTATTTTCTTATTTTTCATAACACATGGTCATAAGGTACCTTTTCTAATAAACTGAGGCCACATTATGGGCTAATAAATTACATATCATAAGAAATAAAAATAGAAAAATAAATGTTACGCCTTATGGTTACGAAACAGCAATAAAAAAAAAACTATTTTTTTTACATATTTTTACGAAACATTTTATATCTCCGAAACTAAAAAGCGCCACAAGGTACCTTTTCCCGTAGAACGTCACATATTATATTTTGTGACGTTGCAAATCACAATCCTCCTTATAGCAGACCTGCAATCTATTAATAATAATGACACAATATTGCAGATCATTGCCTTGAGTCTCTTTATATATAAGAATTCTTTCATATATTTCAGCCTCAAATATGGGCAAACGAGGCTTCGTATGAATATATTTTTTTTTTAGGAAAGCTACATCTGTCACTTCATGCAAATATGTAACATTTTTAAATAAAGCATAGAAAATGAAACGTTTCATCCAATTATTGACGCTACTCGTACTTCATACATTTTCTGGAGAAAATGCCGAGTTGGTATTGTTGATCGAAGTCGAGAAGAGCTCATGATTTAAGAAAGATTTGGCAAGACATCGATACGAAATCATTTACAGTATAGATCAGTCACTGGATCTACAAAACAAAAATCTGTAATGTCGACCCAACACGAGACTCAACTTTTACCGACTTAAGACTTATTCACAATAAAACGACATTGATAAACCCTTTAGCACCGAGCTAAGAGTGTCCTTTATAAAGCGGCCTCGACCCATTTCAGCCTCGTTCCCCTTACGTGCATAAATAAAAGCTCAATTTGTAACTTACTCGTTTACCAACTCATCGATATGTCTCCGTTTCGATACATATAATCCTGATCCCTGTTTGGCTTTGCAGTTATGATGAAAATCATGATGGATGGATTGTAAAATTTCCTAGATGGAGTCAGATAGAAAAAAAGTATCCCTTATGGACTTTCTATTCGTTACTTTGCTGAATTCACTGCTAAAACGTACGAGTTCAACAACTCCGATTATACTTTGTAGCTTAAATAAACTCTGGTAGAAAGTAAAGTTCTGTAGATTATAGAACCTCGATATAATCAATGTCGTTAGTATTTATTCAAAGAAAAAGAACTTGATTGTTTCTTGTATGCGGTTTTTGTAGCGTTTGTAGGCTTAGTACTGATTTGCGAGCGTAGCCGCAGAGCAAGCCTTTGTAAGTGGTCTCGTAATTCGGAAAGTGAACGTGTTTTACGATTCATGGTCAATTCTTCATATTCTACACTAGACTTTGCACGCGGCTTCGCCCTCGGTTATGGTGGAAAATGTCCCACGGAAACGTACTACCGGGATTAAAAGTACCCTATGTGTTAATCCAGGTAAAGAAGGCACACACAGCAGCAGCAGCACTGCAGGCTCGCATTGCTTATAGATATAGTGACAGACCAGCTGGCGTGGTTGGTTAAGATACCGCCTATCATGTCGCAGGTCGTGTGTGAAACAGACATGTTCATGCAAACATTTGTGTACATGAACATGTCTGTTTGTCCTGAGTCTGGGTGTAATTATCTATATAATAAGTATGTATTTATATTAGAGATCGATGGTATTTACAAACAAAAAAAAAAGTAGTGTATGTAGTAAATCAGTTATCTCGTTTCCATAGTAAGTACAAGCTTTGCTTAGTTTGGGATCAGATGACCGTGTGTGAAATGTCCCAGGATATTATTATTATAGTATCCGAGGAGCTATCCCCTATGAATTTCTAAAAAAAATAGTTACCTAAATAGTTATAGGCCCGGAACTTAGTAAATTCTTCTTAGTAAAAAGTTATTATTCTCAACCCCTAGGGGATGATTGTCCAAAAACGCCAAAACACGTCATTCATAATTTCTAAACTAAGGGCTAAAATATCATTTTCCTTACAAACTTTTATATCCTATTTCCCCCTTAGGAGATGAATTTCCAAAAACGCTCAAACACGTGGTTTTTAACTACGAGAATGCTAAATACCAATTTTCGTGGTATTACATACACTACAAAAATGACGATTTTCCATACAAACTTTCATCCCATTTTACTCCATTAGGGGTTGAATTTCGAAAAGTCCTTCCTTATTCCTTGTCTACATTATAAAGGGGACCTCTGTGCAAAATTTCAGCTTTGGTGCAAGGGTTTGGGCTGGGCCGTTCATGAGTCAGTCAGTCAGGACTTTTATTTTTATATACATATAGGTATAGATAATATAGATAATAATATATAGTATTTCAATGCAGTTGTATAATAGCTGTGGTACTATTTATTCATCCGCACAGTGTGTTTTTCACCCTAAAAATCGGACATGCCCTTTTTATTCCAATAATAGATGCTCTAACATGTTTGGAATGCGAGAGTAGAACACCCAGAGTTCAATTATATTTAAAACCAAAGTTAAAGTCGTTTTTATTATTTTTCTATGGAAACCAGAAAAACCACAAAAATATTAATATAAAAAAAACTATTGAATAATTCTAATATATTTATGTACAGTATTATAAAACACCATTTCGTCTTTATTTTAAGATAATACTTGTAATTTTAACTGCATTCAAATGGGTGTTATGGATTTTTTAGCTTCATTTCGTAATTTATTTTTATTTTTTTTATCTTAGCGAATATGGATTTTATTTCCTAATGTTGTTATTAATTATATCTTTATCCATTTAAATTCAAAATATCTAATCCATATCTAGTAGGATCTCGAAGATATCGGATTTTGAAAATGACGACCTAGGGTTGACACAAATCCAAAATGACAAAATATTTTCTAAAAAAATACCTAATTGTGAAGAGATGATCGTCATACGTAATAATAACGTTTTGCGCTTTTAGTGTAAGTTAATTAAAATAGAAGTAATTTTTCAAAATATTGTTTTTTTTTTTGAGGTAGTAGTAACCAATACCAAATAACCTATTCTTGTAATAGGTAGGTACTACGTGCAATATGGGTGGGATTAACTTGAACTTTTTCTCTGCATCATCCAAAGTTTGACTAGTAGAAAATTACTTTTATGCCTATAAAATTAAGTCCACCTTAAGCAATTCATTTACATTAACCGCTCAGGTACCGCGCGCGTGTTAATCATTATGCGCGCGGGGCCTGACCGATTAAAGTTTTAAATAAATGAATAAGAAAGACTTAGAAATTCAACAATACCATGAACGTTCTTTTTATTTTGCAATAATTGTAAGTATTTAAGCATAGGTTCCTTCTTCTTAATATATCGGAATATAAATATTGACATTAAAAGTGATTTTAATCTGATGAAGGAGATTATTTGGTAAAGGGAAGGGGTCCGCCCTCGTTAGGTTTCAACTAAAACCCTTTACTGTTAAATAATCTCTGGAGGAACGGGGGTGAGGCACCATGGAGCCGTTAAAGACCCATGGTACCACTTCGCCTCAACAGGAGTTGACCCAACCTGTTGAGGGATGTCTGTCCGGGCTCCGACCGGCTGACTTAATGCAAGGAGAGCAAGAGGGCGCCAACCCTCTTGTTGGTCAGCGAGTGGCAAATGAAGCTGTGGATACCGCCACAGCCGGTGCTCTTCAGTCTCCGAGAGTATCCGCAAATGCGCAAGGAGAACCTTTAACAACTAATTTTACCAAATTAAAAGCGTACCAAATACTTGTCGGCGCTGCTAAAAAACTTGGAAAAAATGTCCGACCCACTGATTTAGATATAAGCGATCGCATTTCAATTATTTTAGAAGCTCTGTCATTACCCTTAACTTACCAAACCAATAAAGACTTGCATAATTTAATCATTAAATTTACATCTAAATGTGAAACATTATACAAAAAATGTAATTATAATTATAATATTTTTATAAGAAAACACAAAAAGTGGCTAAACGAAGATTTTTGTAAACAGTGGTCTTGTGTGATAGCCGAACCTCTTCTTAGTAATTCTATTCTTGAACCTAGTCCCAGTTCTGTCCCAGATTACATTCCAAGCTTTGATTTATGTCCTGATTCTGAACCTGGTCCCAGTCACGTCCTTGATTCATATCCTGTCTCCGCTTCCATCCCCTCTACTGATTCATCTTTGATTCCCGGTTCTGTACCGATGAGTAGATATGATGATCCTATTCTTGAACCTAGTCCCAGTTCTATCCCAGATTACATTTCAAGCATTGATTTATGTCCTGTTTCTGAACCTAGTCCCTTCCATGTCCTTGACTTAGACCTTCCATCTCAATCAATTCCCAATTCGAACTATCCTATCCCTGAACCTGGTCCCAGTCACGTCCTTGATTCATATCCTGTCTCCGTTTCCATCCCCTCTACTGATTCATCATTGATTCCTGGTTCTGTACCGATGAGTAGATATGATGATCTTTCCTTAAGACAGAAACACAGAGCTCGAAAACGCTTGCAGGATTATTTAGAAAATGAGTCCCCTAATAAAGTAATATCAGTCTTTGCGAGCACTGTTGAAGTAGGAGGTAGAAAATTAAAAAAGAGCGTTTCCAAAGACCTAGAATTTATTTTTGATTCATGTGTACAGACTCCAACAAGACCGACAAAAATTGCTTCAAAAATTAGAACGCAACCGACACCTTATTCAGCAGATGAAACACTAGCTATTTATATTGACAGACAGTTTTCAGTAGAGACATACAAATTTTTACAACAAGATTTAAAAGCTCGTGGATTTAACGCCTTCCCTCTATACAGCCAAGTGCTCCAAGCCAAAAAACAATGCTACCCGTTACATCCAGTCCATGTATCTGATACAGAAGCTATTATACCAGTTTCCAGCCTAGTTTCTCATTCTTTCGAAAGACTAGTTCAATCGTATGACGCAACTTTCACTGACTACTGTAATCGAAAAGATACCAATAAATTAAATTGTATTTTTGAAGCATCTTGGGGGTTTGACGGTAGTACAGGCCAATCACTATATAAACAGAACTTTTCCCAAAATGAACATGACGAAAGTTGCCTTTTTGCAACTACTTTTATACCGTTGCAGATCAAAACAACTTGTGGACAAGTTCTGTGGCGTAACCCTACTCCACAATCGTATAGATATTGTCGCCCAATTCACATTCAATATAAAAAAGAAACGACTGATTTAATAATGGCTGAAAAACTATTAATACAAAATCAAATTGACCAATTAGACAGATTTGATACTAAAACTTTAAGTGGTCAAACTATATCTACAGAGTTTAAACTATATTTGACAATAATAGATGGTAAAGTCTTAAATATTATTACTAATACAATGTCTCAACTTCGGTGCCCTTTTTGTAAAGCGACTTCTAAAGAATTTAATAATTTAGAGTCTGTGTATTTAAAACCTGTCGATCAAAACCTTTTAAGATATGGCATAAGTCCGTTGCACGCCTGGATTCGTGTTTTGGAATTTTTATTACATTTAGGTTATAAAATTATTGTAAAGAAATGGAGAGTACCTAAAAGTTCCCCGGAAGGTGTTCTTGTCAATGAGAATAAAAAAAAAATTCAGGACGAAATCCGCAGTAAATTAGGGCTGCTCGTAGATGTGGTTAAGCCTAATACGGGTACGACTAATGACGGAAATACTGCAAGGATGGCCCTGTCTAATAAGTGTCGTACAGTATTTGCTGAAATTTTAGGACTACAACAATGGCTTTTGGATGACTTACATGTCATACTAGTAGTTTTATCAAGTGGATTACCTGTTAATGCAGATAAATTTGATGAATTTTGTAAATTATTGGCCAAAAAATACGTAGAAGAGTATTCGTGGTATCCAATGACCGTAACTCTACATAAAATACTTGTGCACGGCAAAGCTATCATAAAAAACTCTGCACTACCCATAGGATTGTTATCTGAGCAAGCTGGGGAAGCACGTAATAAATTTTGGAGGCACGACCGCGAGCACCACACAAGAAAATCAGATAGAGAAAAAACAATTTTAGACCTTTTCCATCGAGCACTTGAATCCTCTGACCCCTTTATATCGAATATAAGGCTTAATAAAAGATTAAATAAGCTTAAGCGTCAACCTCTTCCACCCCAAGCCCTCATATTGTTAGAGCCTTTTGAAGTTCCAACGGACGAAGAAGAAGCTGATCCTGAGGAAAATACAACCACTATGGAGAATGACCTCCCAGATAATTTTGAAATGTTATCTGAAGATGTGGATTTTGATGATTCGTAGTCTTCTGGGTTGTCCGATACTGTACAAGAATCAGATATTTGCACTTATTTTTTTACACCTTTCTGTATCTCAGACAATATCTATTGCATTGATCTAGAAATATAATTCTTAAAATACAAATAATAATTATTTACTTTTAACAAAAAGTAAAACCGCCTTCAAAACCCATAAAATAAACTTATAATAGATACGGTTTAGGAAGTCGGTGGCAGTTTTTCCTCAATTAAACTATAATAGTTTATTTTATGGGTTTTTGAAGACGGTTTTACTTTTTTGATAAAAGTTTTATTATTTCTTAATTTTTAGTACCGAAAAAAAAGTAATCTTCGATTTACAACAATCATAATAATTGATTTACACTCACAACTAAAATTAAATAAAATGCAGATGTAACAATAATACAGCACCTACACCCTTTACTGTATTATTGTTACATCTGCTTAAACATTTACAGTGTACAGGCGTTATGTTATTTTATGGAAGGGTGTAAACAAGGCATAGTCGTACGATTAAAGGAATCGCGGGCAATTTGCTGTAAGTTATTGAAGAGTTCCGTTGTCTGTCTCCGAAACTCTTCATCAGATCTTTACTAAATTTGTGTGGTACCATTTCAAAGTGAACTTCTTTCAAACAAAAAAAGAATTTTGCAAATCCGTTTACAAATGACGGAGTTATGCCCGAACATAAAAACATAATGTAAACATCCGAATTCAAAACCTCCTCCTTTTTTGAAGTCGGTAAATAATAAATAGGTAGCATAGCAAAAAGCGTAACAATCAATAAATTAGGGTAATCGCTACCTATGCAATCCGAATTTCTCAAAATATTTCTACAAAGTTTATTTTCCAAGAGAGGCAACCCTAAAATCATAGAAATTCTATGAGAACTTTAGAAGCATGTTTCTCCGAGATCCTACTGGATATGGACACGATTATTTTTTTGGGGTTTAATTGTATCTTAGTCAATGTAATGAGTTTAAAATAAAATCCATATTCGTTTGGATTTATCATAAAAAAAATAAAATCTTAAATTAAAAAAAAAGCTGATACTGGGTTTCCTTGCGGAGTTAAAGTCTTGTAAGTATAGTCAAAAAATGCCTAAAATATACCGTTAGTTGTGTATTGTAACAGAAATAAGAGAAACTTTTCCTGAGACGAGATATTTTCAGATTTATCAAAATACCTAAAAATATCAAAATGGCTCTAACTTTGGTTCTAAGTATATTTGACCTCCGGGTGTTCTACTCTCGCATTTCAAACAGTTTTCAGCATCTATTAATGAAATAAAAAGGGCATGTCCGATTTTTAGGGCAAAAAACACACTGTGATCCGTTCCAATTAGATTAGACTCGATTATTATGTTGATGTATTTCAGCTTTTAATAAACATATCGTGTTTGAATCAGCACTCCACATTTGCCTAATCGAATTGGGCACGAAGCTGGCTCTGGATAAAATAACGCATGAACAATTTGAACATCTGGGATAAGATAACAAGCTGCGAAAAAAGTTTGAGTAAAATCTGACAGTATACTTGCTCAATTTTTTATCAATTTATATTATACGTAGTGTTCTATCATTTAATATCAAGTCCAGCCGCAATTATCAAATTAAAACGCTGTTTTTGCATTTGGCTATTCGGTCGGGTCGAGTAAGTCGCCAATGAGTCATTCAGGGAAACCCTTTCGTGACTCAACTCGTTATCGACTACAGCAGGCATTGAGTGGAGTTGACACTCACCCTGTTTATATTGATAATGTCCTTGTTGCCACAATTGAAACGTTGTTTGAAAACTGACTGATGTATTGTGCGCTCTTTCCTTTTATTAGGCGGCACCGCTGCTGTTGTTCTTTTATGAGATAACTTATTCAATGTTTGAACCGACTTCAAAGGAGGTTCTGTATTCGAACCATGTATTTTTGTATGTCCGCGTTTTTCTCAAAAACGAATGAACCAATTTTGATGATTCTTTCACTAATGTGATTTACGCAGTTTCAGGAAGGTTTTAGTATATAATACCTATGGTAGGTAATTATTCTTATGTATGAAGTTATATACATAAATGTACTGTATCTCCGGCATTTGTAAGCGGATTTTTGATGATACTTCTTTTCGTTCGTCTTGGCTCTATGTAATTGCATATTAAACTAAAAATGGAAAAATAAATTTACTTCAAAAAAGTAAAAACCAACTTGAAAAACCTAAAAGGAATAAAATAACTTTCACAAAGAATCTTAACAGCTTCTGAAGTCGGTGTCTTCAATTAATGCACTTAGTTTTTTTATGAAAATTATTTTATTCCTTTTAGGTTATTGAAGTCGGTTTTTACTTTTTTTTAAGTAAAAATAAATAGAATAAACCAAATACTAGAGAAAAGTAAAGTCTTACAAACTTTGAGCTGGTGCACGTTTCGACTTTGACATCGGTAGATATTTCACAATTTTATACATCTCAGGATGAAATGGCCACCAAAATGGCTTCAGAGGTTGACGGCAGACGTGGGACGACACAAAATGAAAATCGGGAGTTACAATTTAGACAAAATGTTCGTACAGAACTTTACGACCGGGTTCCAATTAATAAAGGATGTTGTCTTTACGTAAACAAACAATTCTTGCTCACCATTCCAAGCAATTTTGAATTCTGATATTATCATTAAATTTTTAGTGGAACAAAATGTCGTCATGTTTTGTGTGGCAGCGTACATTGGCTTGGCGCCAGAATATTTCACCCATTATACATTGCCCGGTCACAAAGGAAATGAGATCAATCACAATACTAGGGGCCAATAATACCGATGTCTCTTGGAGATTGTAAACAGCTATCGATGTTATCTTTATTTTCGCTCAGCAACAAAAGCAGGAAACTGTAGGCTGTATTGTTCGTGTGTATGTTTTACTTTATGAAGTCTTTAGCTACTTTAAGTCTTTAAATTACTTTGCATGTGTGGTTTAAAACGTTGCTGTAGATCTTTTTAAGAGATTGATGAGCATCAATCAATCTGCCTAGCCTTTTCCCTACTATGTTGGGGTCGGCTTCCAGTCTAACCGGATGCAGCTGAATACCAGAATTTTACATGGAGCGACTGCTTATCTGACATCCACAACACAGTTACTGGGTAACACGGTACCTACCCCTTGGTAAGACTGGTTGTTAGACTTTCGGGCTTCTGACGACCCGTAACGACTGTCAAAGTTCCACGAATGACAGCCGGGACCAACGGCTTAACGTGCTTTCCGAGGCACAGAAGAGTGTCGATATGTAAAGATGGTCACCCATTCACGGACCAACCCCACCAAGCGTAGCTTAACCTGCTGGATCGACCCGTGCGGCTGTAATTACTTAGCCACGAGCTCCTCACGAGATTTTAAGAAATTTGCATAACTACCATATAAGTAAGTACTCCTAAGAAGATTCTTTATAAAGCTCCGGAGATTTATTAAACCGGTCGGTATTGGTTCGTTCGATCGTTACGGTAAAGATGTAACATCATTTTATTTTAATAGTATGAAGTAGAAATTAATGGGTTCGTCATAGGACACATCAATAGAAGTTGAGATAATATTATTTATTAGGTATTTCACATTACATAATCAGCCTATAATGTTCCCACTGCTGGGACAGGCCTCCTCTCTTCGAAAGGGAGTGGACCATAATCTACAACGCGGGCCCAGTGCGGGTTTTTTGGTTTTAGCACATGCTGGATTCCTCACGACGTTTTCCTTCACCGTTTTGGAGCATTGGTGATGAAATTATTTACACAAAGTAAAGCGCCTGCCTGGGTTCGTACCTATGACCTAAACTCGTAAGTCGGGGCCGCCGTTACCATTAGGCCACCACTGCTCTTTTATTTATTTTTATTAGACATTTTATTGACTTAAATAAATTTACTTACACTTACTAATACACTTTTACTTCGTTGTCGTATTTACTTAAAAATATGATTTCTTCGAGCTTGCCAAATTGCTAATCATTCTTATATCAGTTTAGTCGAGCTGACTTTACCATCCATTTAGTAATTTTGTCCAGATGTTGCTGTTATTCTTGTTGATTATGCTTTTATTCTGATGCTTTTCGTAGATCTTAGAACTGCAAAATTCAGTGTCTGACATTTTCCAAAACTGGAATTTTCTTACTGTTGGTCCCAGGACAGAGCCTTTCGTTACGCCCCGCCTTAATATTACAGAATTTTGAGTAAGCGTACTTAATTTATTTTGACTCGAGATATTCTTTCTGAACTTCAACAGACTATAGGTTGTATGGCAGTTTAACTCTTCGCCTTTGATCATCCAGGCATATGAAACAGTTTGGCAATTTTATCACAAGTGCCTGTTGCAAATCGAGAAATACAGTGGAGTAGTAATTCTTTGATCCGATGCATTTCTTACCTTGTTACTACCCTTTGCTTGTTATACTGTTGAATGTCCACCTCTTTAGACAGAATCATGGAGCATTGTTAAGTTCTGGGTTCATTAGAGTTTTGTTAATCTCTCCAGGAGAGCACCTTGGTAGTAATTTGATTATTCCTGGTAACAACTAATTTCTCTTTGATATAATTATGTTCGCTTCCGGAGTAGGTAAATACTCCTACTAAAGAGCCAAAAGCTCTCTCTCTCCCTTCATCATCATCATTCTAGCCCAAGTTCCATTATTCATTTTAACGAAAAATAAAATTGTCTACTTATAAACATAATCAAGTTTCTTACACCTGCAAACCTAGGTAGGTACCTACAAAGTTGTGTGTTGTGAAAACGAGGCTAGTTAACTTGTTTTTAGAATAAAATAAAATAATTAAGTTTAACGTGTATCTTATTTTTATTATCTGTTTTCATGTTTCTCAATGAGGATAAATTATACAGCGACTACGATTAGTCATAAATGAGTACTTCTCAAGGCTATGAAAGATGGCTGTCTGCATAATAAATAACACAGACTTGTGAGGCTTGTTTTCGTGGAACATTCTGTGACACATTGACTTTAATAGGATTTATGTTCGATTCGTTTATTTTATTAGCAGCAACATTAAGAATGGTCTTTATGGCTGCTCTTATTGTGTTTATCTTCTTATGTTTGAATGGTGTCTGCTGCATTAGGTGGTGACGATGTAGCGTAGCGAACATCCGTCTAGAGTAGTCTAGACGCTCTTTGTTGCACTTCGGCTAGATTTTTGATCCCGAATAATTTGTAAACTACACTCTTGTTTTAGAATAGTTGTTTGTCACTGACATATGAATGATCATATTTTTTTAATAGCCCATTAATTTCAGGATCATAAAAAATAATAAAAATAAACATTTGTTAATACTAGATAAATGTCATGTCATGATTATGTCGCGGTATTGTGATTTCATTATAATTTAAGGCATTATCTGACGAGTTGATTGAATACACAACTAAATAGGATAGTAGCGGCCGCAAGGTGCGAAAGGGTTCGCGTGTTGAGTAATTATTATCGGCAGCTGTCTACGTCCACGCTCCCCCAAACATGCACGCGATCGCAAAAAACGAATTTCCCCGTTTACTCTCTATCCGACTGCGAACACTCCGTATAGTGGTCAAAGCCGCAGACTCCGCGCATGAATAAAAAGCGGGTAAACAAAAATCTTTTTTGCGGTTGCGGTTTACCTTTACCAAGTGTACCAGACCGTGAACAATCGGCGTGAATTATCATGTGGAGCATTTATGAAAGAGGCTGTTTGTAAAGCGAATCGAGATGTAATAATGGCGGCAAGCTATGCTCCGAGCTGTCATCGTAAAAGGATTGTGTTGTTTGCAAATTGTTCTTAATATCCCTTTGGGTTATTGCGTGGTTGCAATTTTCTTTTGAACGACACAATCTGCGGCAAAGTTATGTCGCAGACAAGGTGTCATGATGAAAAATTCGTTATGGAATTTGCACGTTTATTTAACCAAATTAATAAGTAACCTAATGATGTGTGACTTCTAATATTGTATGATGTAGAGAGCATCGAGGTAAGTTCAGAGAAGTTTAGAAATGAACTATCGATTGAACGCACTGAAGTCAGTTAGCCGTTTGATTAACCCGCTCGAGTTGGGGTGCGATCACGCTTGACTAGAAGCTTTTGCATCATGCGCTTTCAATAAATACGCCTTCAATCGTTTACATGAATCACTGCTTCCGCTCACCTAATAGTTCAAATACGTTTTATAAAGTGAAATCGGATTTTGCTGAATAATACCCTAAGTTTTGTGTGAGTATGCTATTGTTGTATGCAGTCATGATTTACTTTGCGGCTGCAGTTTAAGCAAAATAAATATGCAGTTTTTGAAATTCTGATCAAGGCTGCTAAGTATCGTATAAAAGTCAGGGCCAATACTTTACTATCTCTACCAAAATACGAGGGTCACTACGCCAAGGCTACACCACTACTAACTTTTACCTAACCTCGTAGATCAATTGATTTATGTGATAGCAATTTAGTCAAATTCAAATTATTTATTTGCTTAAAACATGGTGTTTATAGGTCTTACAATTAAACAGGAGTACAAACATGTTTAGCTATTGGAACTATAGCATGCAAATTCGAGTCATACAATGATTTCAAAAGGATAAAGTAATATATAATAATAATGAAGTCGTAGCTTAAATCGAGTCATAATTTATTTTCGAAGAATATTCTTCTACTTAAGGGAGTAGAAGTTGTGGGCTTTCAGCCATTCCAACAATTTATTCTTAAACAGTCTATTATTTAAGTTTTTAAGTTCTCTAGGTATCTTATTATAAATTCTTACACACATAGTTAGACAACTTTTGCTGTATTTGGACAATCTAGGAGTGTCATAAAAAAAACTACTCCATTTTGGTCTCTGCGATTTCTAGAGCTTACGTCAGACACTTTTACAAAGTATTCTTTATATTTCCATACAAACATGCATATTTCATATGTATATAGAGATGGTAGCGGTAATATACCAAGTTTTTTGAATATTGGCTCGCAGGACTCATCAGGCGCTAGCTCATAAATTGCTCTGATGCATTTTTTTTGCGCAACAAACGCTCTATTTCTTTCAGTACTATTTCCCCACATTATAAGCCCGTATCTTAGAATCGATTCTACGTACGCGTGGTAGCATGTTATGGCTGTTTTTATGTTAGTTTTATTTTTAACTTGTCTTAGGGCATATAGAAACCTATTTATCCTGTTACTTATATTTTCTACATGTGCTTTCCAATTTAAGTTTTGGTCTATAATAACTCCTAAAATTTTTGTTTGATTTTCTTCGTTAATTTTCAATATTTTAAGTTTAAAATTGTATTTTGAGATATGAGATTGATTAAGTTGTAGGTATTTAGATTTATTTAAATTCATTTTTAAATTATTAATATTTAGCCATTCTATAAATATCTCAATTGTAGTTTGTGTGTATGTTATTATTCTATAAGTATGTTAATGTCAATTTCGTGATTTTTGATTCCGTCAATTTTTTTTGTCAGATGTTACTAAAATAGAGATGTCATCAGCAAATAAAATACATTTATGATTTGTAATTTTGGTTATGTCATTAATGTATAATAGAAACAAAATTGGTCCTAATATGCTACCTTGTGGGACTCCATTGCTGTTGTATCGATATTCGGACGAGTACGACGTCATATTGTTATGTTCATCTAATTTTGTGATTACAACACATTGCTGTCGGTTTTTGAGATACGACGACAGCCAATCTAGTGCGGGTCCTCTTATACCAATTGCCTCTAGTTTTTGCAATAATAAGTCATGAGATACATAGTTGTGCAGTCTCAATAATCCGAAATTTATCGCAAAAATCGCTAAATCTTTTGTACATACATTTTTCAAATAATTTTGATAAAATTGGAACTAAGTAATGTGATTGGACGATAGTTAATTAGATCTTCTTTTTCCCCACTTTTAAACACTGGTTTTACAATAGACAGTTTCAATGCCTCGGGAAAGGTACCAGTAAAAAAAGATAAATTATTACATGCGTCAGGAGGTCAATTAGATCAACCGCACAAACTTTTAGAATTTCTGTGTTGATTTCGTCATAACTTTCCGAACTGGTATTTTTTAACGACATTATTTCTATTTTAACCTCATATTCCGACATTGGTCTAAGAAGTCATAAACCCTCATTATATTCACTTCGGTACCCAAGGCTTACTGGTGACACGGTTTAGAGGCGCTGACAAAAAAAAAAAAAAAGATTTTATATCCTAAAAGCTATAGACTCCCACATCTTCGATTACTGCTACTCAGTTTCTTTGTTAAAACCTTAATATTGATCATTTTTGTTGCAGTCCAAGCGGAACAGCGTTGAGTACTCTTCCACAGTTGCGGGATTATCTTCAGACATCCGGCACTTGTAAGTGTGGACTTCCATGTCCATTGAGACCGGAAACAGCCTTCAGTTTCGATCCAAAGGTACATATAACTTGTTTTTTTTTTTTTAAATAAATAAACCAGCTGACCCTTCCGACGTTGTCCTGTCAAAACAAAATATATACTACTTTCTAACATGTCAAATTTCAATTTCGATTTTCCGGCTGTTTCTTTGGGTTTTTCCTAATTTTCTTTTTTCCTAAATCAGTTCAGTATTGAGGAGACCCAAACAAAAAAATAATTGAAATCGGTCGAGCCATTTTTGAGTTTTTGCGAGACTAATTAATGTATGGCAATCGCTTTTTATATAATAGATAAACAATTAATTTAAATCACTTAAATTATTCCCGGGAATAATGACCAGTTGAAGCAGTGATGGCTTCAGTTCCGATGAGGTTCACCGATACATTCCATAAAGCAATTCATCGGCAAACGGAATGCTTGTTGTCGAGTCGTTCCACTTTTTCTGCTCTGGGAATGTTTCGATCGCAGCCGGTTACCGAGTCGCGTTAAAACTTTTTACGTCTCCTTGACGATCTTACCAAGCGAAAATGTGTCATTTATATCTATTTGTGAATGTTTATGGTTCAACTACAGTAAAAAGAAACATCATGATAGAGATAATATCAGCAAAATTTGTGTTCCTTCTCATTGTAAGCAGTATAAAAAGTAATAATTTTGATATAAAATACTTGACAACATTATGACTTAAAAATATCGTTGAAATTTTAAATTTCAGTAATTATATATACATTCAATAATTATGGGACTTCGTCTGCTTCTCTAGTTTAGAAAAATCCTAATTTGTTTCTTGTTGGAATTGTATAACTTAATAAAATATGATAAACGTTGCGATATAATAGAGTGAAGGGCCGACTTCGCACAGAATTGCCTCGCCTTCTGTCTGACATTAATAAATTAGGGCAATTATCATGTCAGTGTCACCTTGACATACAGTGAGGACGATAAAATACAAGTAATAATAGTTCATATTATTTTAAAGTGTTGCAGCTTGACTGATGCCCGGTTTCTGAGGTTTTTAAAAGGAGTTTAACTATTCGATAGTGATTATTGGTTCGGTGTCGTGTTTCTGAACACTTGGTTAAAGAAGAATATTTAGCTTAAAAGTCGAAAAGTCGAGTGAATTATGTTCTATCGAGGGTTTATCTGATGACCTCAAAAACCCAGAATAAGGACGGAATTCGCTTATTTCAATAATTTTGTCGGATCAATAGCTATTAAGAGTTTATATTCCGTTTAAGATATCTTCAGAAACCGGGTATTAGACATCAAAAGATCAGTGCAAAACTGTGTCAAGAATAATTAATTAATTTGTTAGAATTTATAACAACAACTGATTAACATAGACTTATCTACTTATGCTGTTTCGAGGCGATATCAAAATGTAAACCTAACTGCTTTAGTCTAAATTACGTACATCAGCTGCTATTGTATGTACTCAATATTACACATATAATTATTTTACTCATCAACTGATTCTGGTGTGGTCGCTAAGCGACAAAGCCCTTTAAATAAATTAAAAAAAAAAAAAAAAACTGATTCTCCAAACAAAATATTAGGCCTTTACCTATGAAATTGCCGTTTAGTATGCAGAAAGTTAATTCTTATAAAAATATTTTCTATCAAACAAAATATGCACCCATGCTATCGATGCATCTCTGCCAGCGCAGTGGTAATTTTTCAATGCCCTTCTTGAAGAAGTCAGGTGTACGGAAGCCAACAAACTTCAAAGGCATTTTATTTTGTACTGCCTCTCGGGTATTGATTTTTTTCCCTGCCAAGGATTTGTTCAAATTTTGGAAAAAGTGGAAGTCTGTCGGCGCAAGATCTGGTGAGTACGGTAGATGACGCAAAACTTCCAACTCTAGCTCTTGTAGCTTAGAGACCGTCATGAGGTCGAGCATTGTCGTGTAGGAGCAGCGGGGACAAGCGATTAACCAAGGCTGGCTGGAGATTTGCTTGTCCATCATTTTGTCCAGTTCCTCACAGTACACATCCGCAGTAATGCTGGTGCCATTTGGTAAAAAGCTGTGATGAATTATACCAGCACTAGACCGCCAAACAGTGACCATGACTTATTTAGGGGTAAGTTTTCGTTTGGGGCATTGACTAGGCGCTGAACGAGGGTCTAACCAACATGATGACCGCTTACGATTATCAAAAAGAATCCACTTTTCTTCGCAAATGACAATGCGGTACAAAATCACTTCGTTTCTGTGTCTGTTAAGCAACGCAAGGCATACCTCAACGCGTTCGTCACGTTGGCGATCGTTAATTTCGTGCGGCACCCACTTATCAAGTTTTTTTACCTTGCCAATTTGACGCAAATGGACCAATATTGTTTCGATACTAACGTTGAAAGCTGCTGCTAACTCAGCCGTAGATTGAGTATGGTCAGCTTCCACTATCGCCTTTACGAGGGCTGCACTAAAAGTATCGGGAATGGAATATTTCCATTGTTCCTGTCATATTAAAATCTTTTTAATTGAAAACTCCTTGGTTTTAAAAATCGAATACCATTTATTTATTTTAAAAAAGATTCTCGGTCTTGTCACAAGGTTTTGTCAAACTTGTTTAGTCGTTGAGAAAATGGAATTGACTCGAGAAAATTCAAGAGCGATGATTTATTATGACTTTCGAAGTGGTTTAACACAAAAATAGTGTGTTGACCGGATGATTTCTGCATATGGTGATGAAGCCCCATCCAAAACCACAATTTACCGCTGGTTTCCTGAATTTCAACGTGGACGTGTCAAGCTCAGTGATGATCCCCGTCAAGGTCGTCCAAAAACTGCAGTCACCCAAGAAAACGTTGATGCTGTGCGTAAGCTGATTGAGGAAGATCGACCTGTGACATACCGCGAAATTCAGGCAACTTTAGACATTGGCATGAGTCAAATACAAATAATCTTGCATGAACAATTAGGTGAAAAAAAGTTGTTTTCCCGGTGGATACCGCATTCGCTCTGTGAAGAGCAAAAAGCGGCTCGCGTTACTTGGTGCGTCAGAACTCTCGAAAGATTCCACGCAGGATCCTCAAATGCTGTATACAACATCGTATCAGGTGACGAATCCTGGATATACGCGTACGAACCCGAAACAAAAAACCAGTCACGAGTTTGGGTGTTCGAAAACGAGTTAAAGCCAACAAAAATTGTTCGTTCACGGAGTGTTGCAAAAAAAATGGTGGCCACGTTTGTCTCCAAAACCGACCATGTTGCGACTATTCCTCTTGAGGGACAAAGAACGGTTAATGCAGAATGGTATGCTAGCATTTGTTTGCCACAGGTCGTTTCTGAACTCCGTAAAGAGAACTGCAACCGCCGCATCATCCTCCATCACGACAATGCGAGTTCTCACACCGCGCACAGAACAAAAGAGTTTTTAGAGCAAGAAAACATAGAATTATTAGACCATCCGCCGTACAGCCCCGACCTAAGCCCTAATGATTTCTATACTTTCCCTAAAATAAAGAACAAATTGCGTGGTCAGAGATTTTCATCACCTGAAGAAGCGGTGGACGCCTACAAAACGGCCATTTTGGAGACCCCAACTTCCGAATGGAATGGTTGCTTCAATGATTGGTTCCATCGTATGGAAAAATGTGTCAAATTTCGCGGAGAATACTTCGAAAAGCAATAAATACATTTTTAAATAGTAATGTTGTGTCACTTCCTTGATTCCCGAAATTTTCAGTGCCGCCCTCGTAATTCGTCGTTGCTGACATTAGTTTTCGGGTGACCACGGGGTTCATTTTTTAGATCAAAATTTCCATGTCGGAAGCGTTGAAACCAATAACGAGTCGTGCGTTCGTTTCTAGCATAATATCCGTGGTTTGTAGTGTTCACTCCGTACACGTAATTAATTACCGTACCGTTTGTGCGGCATTGCTACCGCGACGGAACTCGTATTCCATAATTACTCGTATTTTGATCGTGTCCGTATTGATGAAAAAGATACAAATGTAGTGAAAACAAAACACTAATCAATAAACAAATGACTGAATTTGAAAATAGAATTCCATATTTTTAATATAAAATTCATTGGAAATTAGAATTTATTGCGAGCCGTACATAAATTACGTTTATAATACCTATTGTTATACAGGTGAGTTTTTCGTCAGGAATAACTATTTTATTTTATTAGGGAAAACAACAATCGTACATTGTATACTAAACTAGTTACACAGCACGCTATTAGTAAATGTACAGTCCACTACGTTTCCACATGTTACTAGCTTATATTAGATACAGTTATGGTAAAATTAAATAAACTCAATTTATAACAACAATACAATTTTCTCGCTATCTTAAATTCTAATAGTTTAAGATACTTAAATAAGTAATACACAATAATGAAAACTTTATAGAAAGGCGCTTAATCATTTGTTTTTTTTTTAATTTTGTTTAGTAATGGCAAATACATCGATATCGTTAAAATTATTATTGTAAGCTTGAACCAATCTCTGGAGCGGCACTCACTCTCCTGAATTTGTACGACAGGGAGTTGTAGCAAACAGTGGATAAGTGATGAACATCATCGCGGGTGTACTTTTCAGATTTGCCTAATTTTATTGCAGTTATTTGGTACCTTCTGTGAACCTTATGTACCTCTCCTGAAAGTCTGTGTACGTACACCCGTACAATGATATTTAAAAAATTAGGTACTACACCCGCCATCCTGATGTCAGAACCGCGGGTGTACTGCTAACCAATATACGTAGCTAAGTGCACTGTATAAATGGATTTGGTACCTCTTGTGTACTTGCAGAAACAAGTATTAAATTAACAACATACTGTAAGGTTGCTGCGAAAAGTAATAAAACCGATTTTCTTTCTTTGACGACGTTATTATTTTATAAAATAACAATCTTCAGTATTAATAACTTAAGTTAAATATTTAAAAATCCTATTAGAAAAACAAACACCATTTGGCATATTTTCGAATTGTGAAGGTTTTTAGAATTAGGATGTTTGTCAGTGTTTCTAGAATCAAAATGAAACAAGAGACCGTTTTAAAGGATTTTTTAATTATTTGTTGTATTTGGATTACACTGTGCAAGGACGCGGTCATTATATTTCCTTGTTGCCTATTTATTGTTATCCTGATATCAATAATAATACAATATGAAATTATTTCCATTCAGTTCCAGGACCGAAATAGATACGTATCAGTATATTTATACATATCAAACTAGATAATTTATGCATATAGTTTTGTTGTTCACACTTGGTTTATCGTTTCTCACTATTTTCTAATGCCTGGTCCTAAAACGGATAAAAGATCACATTGTTTCAGAGGCAAGCGATGGGAGTGCTATGATGACCTTCGTAATCATGTAACAAAAAGCTCTAATTGAACATAAATATCGGGTTGACTAGTAAGTAATGAGCGTTTTAGTTTATAATTTCTAGAATTTTCGGAAAGGTTCGAGCACGTTCTGTAGCAGAGGGTATATAAAGAGCGAGTCGCGCTCATGCGCGTTATTGATAGTTTGGCTGTTAGTGCGTTAAAGTTCACAAAGGAATGAGTGATATTAAAATCCACGTACGACATTGTTTATTATATGAGTTTCAATCTGGGCATTCTGCTGCAGAAGCTACACGTAATATATGTCAAAGGATAGCTCACGATGCAGTCTCCGAAGCAACAGCAAAGCGCTGGTTCCAACGGTTCCGCAATAACGATTTTTCCTTAACCGATCAACCAAGGTCTGGGCGCCCCTTGGAAATAGATATCGATAAATTAAAACTATTAATCGAAGAAGTTCCTCGAAGAACTACACGCGATTTGGCTGTTCAGTTAGAGTGCTCTCATGGCACCTTAGAAAATCATTTACATGGTTTCGGAAAGACTTACAAATATAGTGTTTGGGTACCACAACAATTAAGTAAAGATCAGCTGACCTACCTACCTTTAATTGGTTAGATCATCTTGTCACTGGAGATGAAAAGTGGGTTCTCTAAGTTAATCACACACGCAAGCGCCAGTGGCTGGGATGTAAAGAACAGGGAAAACCAACGTCAAAAGGTGATCTTCATCATCGCAAGGTAATGCTGTCTGGTGGGATATACATGGAGTAATAAGCTAGGAATTCCTTCCTACTAATACTACGATTACAGCAACAGTATATTGTGATCAACTCGAAAAACTGAAACTTGACATCCATCGCTAACGTCCACAACACGACAAAATATTTTTCCTGCACGCTAATTCCCGGCCGCATATTGCTAAGAGTACCAGGCTAAAACTATTGGAGCTTAATTGGGAAATAATACCCCACTCTCCATATTCGCCGGACTTAGCACCAACTGATTTCAGCTTGTTCCGATCACTTAGTAATAATTTACGGGAAAAAAGCTTTGACGATGAACCACACTTGAAACAATACATTGATGACTTCTTCAATTCAAAACCAACGAAGTTCTATGCGTACGCCATTCACTCTTTGCCAGATCGATGGCGAATCGTAGTAGAAAACGACGGTAAATATATTATTAATGATTAACAATTATTAATTTGATAAATAAATACAAATAAAATAGTTGTATGTCGCTCATTAATTATTAGCCAACCCAATAGATATTTCATTAATACAATTATTTACGTTAAAATACCTACTGTGTAGATAATACAGAACCGAAGATGTTTTACTTATTTACTAGTCTAATTTAATTTATAAGTCTGGTAACAAATTATTAGGCCGAGTTAAATGCACATGGAATCAATGCGTTATTCATATTAATCATAATTTACTTCTTTACCATTAAAAAATCCTTTAAAACGGTCTCTTGTTTCATTTTGATTCTAGAAACACTGACAAACATCCTAATTCTATAAACCTTCACAATTCTAAAATAGGCCAAATGGTGTTTGTTTTTCTAATAGGATTTTTTAAATAGTTATTAATACTGAAGATTGTTATTTTATAAAATAATAACGTCGTCAAAGAAAGAAAATCGTGTTTTTACTTTTCGCAGCAACCTTACAGTATGTTGTTTATTTAATACTTGTTTCTGCAGTACACAAGAGGTACCAAATCTACTTATACAGTGCACTTAACTACATATATTATATTGGTTAGCAGTACACCCGCGGTTCTGACATCAGGATGGCGGGTGTACCTAATTTATTTTTAAAATATCATTGTACGGGTTTTCAGGAGAGGTACGTAAAGGTACACAGAAGGTACCAAATAACTGCAATAGAATTAGGCAAATTTGAAAAGTACATCCGCGATTCTGATGTTCACGATAAGTGCGCGCCTCACATTACTGTTCTAGGTAACATACAATACAGCATATTTTACTTATCAATTCAGAGCAATCAAACTTATTATGTACAAGTCCATGGAGCATCATTCCTTGCGTTGCTCACAAGCGTCTAGCTAGAGCGTAATGTTAATAGTCTAAACTTATTCAAAGCGTTTTTATAGGATCAACTATGGCAGCTACGTATATAATACTCACCTATGTTTCTAATAAAAAACCGGCCAAGTGCGTGTCGGACTACGCACAATGAAGGGTTCCGTAGTTGGGATGAATCCCAAGAACAAACTTAACATTGTAGTTGAAAAACATGTTCTCCCATACACTCCAACTACAAATGTAAGTTTGTATGCACAATATTGAGAGATTTACCATATTGTTTTAAGATCATAGACTTTTTATAAGTTTCCCTGTAATCTTATATTGCACTATTTTCTTTATATTTTTTCTAAATTTTAGGCTTAGTACCTACTTTCGGAGATAAGGGGGGGGAATGGTCATATTCGTCAATTTTTTTAAATTACTTTAAAATGATTTATTTTAAAATTATTAAAAAAATATATTTGAGACCCTCACAGTAATCCCTTACATTTGATATGTCACACAGTACAGTTTGCAAAACTTGTTTTTAATTTTATTATTTGACCCCCATATTCAAAATTCATTTATTTGCGTTACACGTCCATGTTTGGGTCACAGAAATACATAAGTGTAACAAATTTCAACTTAATCGGTCCATTAGATTCGGAGCAAATTGGCTGTGGCAGACGGACAGACAGACAGACAGACACACGAGTGATCCTATAAGGGTTCCGTTTTTTTTCCTTTTGAGGTACGGAACCCTAAAAATGCAATGCTGTTTCTTGGTAAGCGCACTCCAGAACGGCATCGGCAGGCCGCAGCCGCAGCCGCAGCCGATTTGGCAAATTTTTGTTTTAAAATGTTCGTAATAGTCCGAATTAGGTTCTAACGGAAAAATTTGAAAAGTGGTCGGGAAAATTAAAAAAAAAAAGTTAATTAAATTCACCATGTCTTCAGTTCGTGCGCTCAGTCGTGTTGTATGTACAAGTTACCAGCATGAAAATTACAACCTGTTATCGATAAAATTGTCACCAAATAAATTACTATCGAGTTTTTTGTATATTGGTAATAAGTTTAAAACCCGTTTGAAAAAGACTCGGCTTTCGCTTGGGCGACTTTTAATTTTAAACAAACTAAACATGTATATATTCAAAATGAATACCTACCTATACACAGTTGAATATACACATTATCAAAACTGCGCAGATTATAAAGAAAATCATCAGTAATCTGCATTATGGTACTTCTACATAATATTCACATAATAAATAGGAGATGATAATAGATGTTGGATGTAAATTACTCTTGTGTGCTAAACCCAAAACATGACTTCAAACATCTTTTGTACATGTAAATTAACTCCAATTACACCTCATTAATTAATTACCATGATCATGTTTCACCATAATTACTGGGAATTCGCGACTGTTTGTGTAATGTACAGTGAATATATTTACATTGGGTAGAACACACGTAGAGCTAGATCCACGTGCTGTCGATAACAAGAAGAGCAATATACATAGTCGAGTGGCCACATTACTTATTTTTTATTCAGAGCACACTGCCATTGCCTAACAAGTGACTCGTTAGTTTACTCTAGTTTATCCCACTTTATTTACAATGGTCTCGCTATGCAATTTGGGCTATTTGCATTACTTCTTCTCATTTTCGTGTATTTTTCTGAGATATACTGAGGAGTTCATAAGGACTTTTTCATAAATTGTGTCGTTGCTTAATTGACATCAGACCAGAATTTAAATTAATTTCTAAATTAAAAACTGCTGCAGGGCCTTTGACAGATGGCAAATCAAATTCTGAACGGGATGAACTGTGAAGTGCCTCTAACATTCCAAACGAGACGTTGTACAGGCGATCCAATAAAGGTGAGCCTTCGCAGTTGCATTTGTGCGACGGACAAGTTAATTCTGTCAAAGCTTGCTGCGACCTCCTCGCATCGCCTTTGTATGCACTTGAAATGTACAAATTGCACCGCGGCCCGTGGGGGTGGGGGGAGGTCGGTGCACTCGCCTGTATCCCCACACTCCCGCACTCTCATCGATTCCTCTTTGTTCCATGCATTCGTCTTGAGATACACTCGGCGACATCTCGATTTCACATTCAGTTGAAGCACTGATCATCTCTTATCTGTGCCTATCGTCGACATTGGATGATATTTGAGTTTGATTTGGCATCTGTCTTACCAAAGTAAAAGTAAAAGATAGAGACTCTAAGCTCCCAATCAACAGAGAGAAAAGAAAAAGGGTGAAATAGAACATCAAAGAACCAATAAGTTGTAAATTGTAATGTCGTAAATGTGCTTCCATCATTGACTCTGACAATGATGCATCTAAGGACTAGAATGCACCATCAACTTGATATCTAATAGTCTATATTAATTATAATATAGTCTTAAAACGATTTTAACTACATACATATCTCTTTTATCCTAAAGTTTAGTTTTTTAATTTTTCTGCATTCCAACTGTCGGCATACGACAAAAAGAAATTCGGTGTTGGATGAAAGCTGTGTTTAATGGTCTCTCAAGATGCTGATTTAAAAAAGAATCTACTTTGTTGTTATATTTTTGAAATTCAGATGACGTTTTCACTTTGATAGCTAATAGTTGCATATTGTTTACGGGCCTAGCGTATATTTTAAAATCCCCAATCAATCTTACAATCTGATTATTGTAACCGTGAGGCCGCCTCCATTAATTTTCTAAACACTGTTGATGGTCAGCCCCATAAAAGCGCGATGTGGTGAAATAATATGTCTAGACACGTTTATTCTTTAGATACTTATGTATTAGTTGCATCTGTTGTCTATTAAATTATTGCTTTGAAATATTTCTTCTCAACATGACACATCATCTAATAAATTTTAATGTTAGGACTCACAGCTTATGTGACTATAAATAAACTTATTCAGGACGCAAGTTTTGTAATGCTTTTAGGCTTGTATATGATTCACTGCAGTATAAAACAACAGGAAAAAATATATGATATTCTTAAGAATATATAGTATGTTGAAAACACAATACAACTAATTTGATACGATAACTGCATCCGTTAGACTGGAAGCCGACCCCAACTTAGTTGGGAAAAGGCTAGGCAGATGATGATAACAAAATTACGAAGATAGCTCTAAAAATTTATTTTAATGTTTAAAAACATACTAATATAATCATTCCGATATTTTGTCAGATTAATTTACAAGCAATATATTAACGTAATATTGTGTATTTTAGTCCAATTAATAGATTTTTAAAAATAGATAATTGCTTCATATTTTGCAATAAATTACTAGCGTTGTGTCATCGCGCTTCTCTTTCTTTTCTATGCAGTCCAACAGTGACCGCGCTTTAGGTCCTGTAGTCCCCATAAGGTGATTGCGCTAAGGTAGCCCGCGAAATTAAAATTTTCTTGTTTTTTTTGCAATTTGCAGGTCAGTGTAAGGTTGTATCTTGATCAAAATATGGTTCGCGACAATAAGAAATATGTATTTACATAATTTTAACCATAAAAGTCATCAATACATCTCTCCAAGTTAGATTTGCTCCGGATTCGTCTGATTTCCGAAATCTTGTATTGATGATTTTTATGTTCAAAATTATACATATTTCTTATTTATTATCGTGAATCATATTTTGATCAAGAGACAACCTTAGACCTGCAAATTGCAAACAATGCAAGAAAATTAGAATTTCGCGGGCTACCACAGCGGAACAACTTTAATGCAACATCTTCAGATAAATGCATCTAATTTTGTCTGCATGTCAGCAATAAATGTGATCACATGGATATTTATTCCGGTTTCAGCCGGTCTATTCTGTACAAATCTCACCGTGAAAAGTTAGGTGAAGTGAGCGGTCATTCCACCTGATGCTAGGGATTACCACTAGTGACAGCTCACTCCACACTCACCTCACCTAACTTTTCACGGTGAGATTTGTACAGAATAGCACTGCAGTTCTATGTTCAAGGAAATATTAAGAATTTCAAGTACAATGCCTGCAGTTATACTTTATCATTCAACTCCCTCAATAAACCTTCCCTGTTTTCGCCTTCTCGGGCCGTCCGTAGCCGTACTGATGCATACAATTCACTGATCGCCGTCTCCGCATGTCCAGATATAGTAGTATTTATGATAACTACCTGCCTAGTAGTCGGCTCTCCATCGTGACGCTGTGTCGCGGTCCTCGCCAGTCGTGAGGTAAGCGCTGACCCTCCGGCACTGACAACGATCCTATCGCAACCACACTTTCAGCTGTTGCTAAGACGTTTATAGACCATTATGTTCCTATTTATGATCGGCCGATTTGAAGCATAAATTCCAAAATATCATTTTGGATTGCTTGGCAAGATTCTCTAGTAAAGACTCAGCAATCGAGTAGGTGTTCTAGCTTTCTTAAATTGAATGAGGACAGCTTCATTTGTCTGTGTAAATATTAACCTACCTACAAATTTCGAAATATGCATTTCCTACACATAGTAAGTATTTATAAAATAAGACCATGCCATTTTAATATTTCAACTTCAAACTCGCAACTTCACCTTGAATTGACTGGTAAACAATGTCGATTTATCGGAAAGGTTCGCAGTGTGGCGATAGTATCTCCCTGTTTTGACTTGTCTTCATCTGAGAACAAAGAATCACGGCTCTTCCGCGTGGCAACCGCTTCAAGTGACATTTAAGCTCATTTAAGCGATCGATCGAGGTCGTGATCCTTATGCTCAATGTTATCCGATTTAAATAATTGTACTTTCAATCGGTTATTCTTGTTGTATCGTATATATTCAGTGTGGCGATTTGCATTGGTAAATCATTCTTTGATATATTTATTTTGATGAAGATATTTCCATTAATTACACGATTCCATCAATCAGCATGTTATACATAATTTAAATAATTGACTAAATGCTAATCTGTCATTTGTTAGTTAAACAGTTTAAAGCTAAAACATTATAGCAGAAAATGTGTGTACCACATTGTGCGAGCAAGTTTTAATAAACGTTTAGTCGGTCTCTAAACGCTGCCAACTTTCCAACAGTGAGGTGAAAGTGGCGCTGGCGACCGTGCAGGGCAGTACGTAACATTCCGATCCGATAGGAACCTCGTTTGGAATAAAGCGAGAGCTAGAACATTAAATAAATTGTATTGGTACTTGGTACTATGGCTGGTTGTACGGTTTTGTTCTCACCAATTTCTGTTTAGATTAGTCTCACTGTAACGGTTCTTCTTGAACTCTCTCTTTTAGACCCATTTAGTGCTGATGCAGTGTTTTGTTGACATTTGCTTTTAAGGCATCTTTGAATACGCCGTATTTCATTGGATTATCTAATAAAAGTTATGTTCATTTAGTCTTATAACAATGACATGTGTTTGTGAACAGACAGTAATTTACTTGATCTTCGTGTAATAATTATAAGGTAAATGAAAGTTTATGTACGTAATAATTTCCGCAGGGTTTATTTCTACACAACACGCTGGCTTTATGTGAATGCGAGTTAACATGCGTGCATATGGGACAGTAAAATGTATTCACCGACAGTCGTAAGCGACACGCTTCGCCGCCCCGAACGCGATGGTGAGATACGGCTAGCTAGCCACCGAAGCCGGCATTGTCTGAGTCTACGAGCTTTGTTTATTGACCATTGTAAACCCCGGGATCAGCTCCCAATGCAGAATGGAGCCATATACTATGACAGTTCACGAAGCTGTTCATCTTGCCAATGTTCTTACTAAGAATTGCCTCATATAAAGAGAATTCCCTTTCAAATTGCACTAGGTAGTTTACATACAAATTAACTTCCAATTTGTAGTAACATGACAGCATAAATGTTTAATGATGTGTCGAGGGGACTGCAGCAACCCCTGTTGTGTTGCTATCGAGGTCAAGGCTATCGATATTCAATACACATAAAGATACTTCCCTCACCCCAAGTGACGAGCATGGTTTGTTATTGGGTTTGGTTGTAAGGGGATAGAATGATAGGTAAACAGATAACTGGTAATAATAACATAACAAGTCCTTTGTTGATAAGATTATCAACCCCTCTTTATTCCCACAGTTTTAAAAAATCCTTTTTAAAAGTTGTATTTAGGTATACTTGCTGTATTTTTCAAGGGGGTGTGGATGGCCAAATCCGAAACTATGAGGAATAGCGAAAAGTATTCAAAGGAGTCTCGGGCTAGATTTTGATGAAAACTAAAACTGCGTCATTGGATTTTTGAAAAATCAATATCAATACCTATTACACATTAGGTAGGTAACATAAGAAAATAAAAAAAACCTATTTTGTTAAAAATAATCTCTTTCCTTTTAGTTTGCCATAATTATGTCATTACTTCCCAGAATTCAATCCTTATCAGCGACACTATCGAATGGTATAATAACACAGAGTGTTTTTTGTCAAAATCATTGGGGTCGATTACTAGCTAGAAAAATTTATTTTTCAAAAATCCAATGATGCTGTTTTAGTTTTAATCAAAGTCAAGCCCGAGGCTCCTTTGAGTACTTTTCGCTATTCCTCATAGTTTGTTGTCGTCGTCTCCGTTGCTTTGAGAAATCGGGCTGCGTCTACCGATCGCACAGCGGTGACCAGCAGACCTCGTGGAGTCGACTGACGTAGCCCAGCAACGGTACCCAACAGCGAAGCTCATTTTTGTGGGGGACTTTAACGCACATCACAAAGAGTGGTTGTTCCCGTACCAGACAACTGACCTTGCTGGGTTGGAGGCGCGCAAGTTTGCTATAACGCTAGATCTAACCCAGATGGTGAATGTGGCAACGCGGGTACCGGATGTTGACGGCCATACACCCAATTGCTTGGAACTTCTGCTGACAACTGATCCGGACAGTCATTCAGTATCGGTCTCAACCCCGCTGGGAACGTCTGACCACTGTCTGGTGAAATGCATATCGACCTGCTCTCCTCCAGATGAGAGTCCTAGAGGCACGAGGCGAGTATGGCGATATGAGTCAGCAGACTGGGATGAGATGCGGCACTTTTTTGCGTCTTATCCATGGCGGCAGGTGTGCCTATCTTCGGGTGCCCCTCGTGCTGTGCTAACGTGGTTGCGGACGTGATTCGGCAGGGGATGGAGTATTTTATTCCGTTATCCGACATCCCGCTCGGTCACAAATCCCGGCCTTGGTATAACGCGGAATGCGCCCACGCTGAGGCCCGAAAAGAGTCTACCAAGCAAGCCTACCAAGCCTGGGTCAAGGCCCGCGACCGCAAGGTTCGAGCGCGTAGGGTTCGCGCGAAGAAGATGGCCTTTAATTCTGCCGCCAAGTTCTGTAAGTGGGTTTTACGTAGGGCACGTTTTGACCACGTCGGACGTATTGGGGCCAGGCTGGCTTCGCACCCTCCGGGTAGTAAACAGTTCTGGTCCCTGTCCAAAGCGGCTGAAACGAATTTCTTTCGTCCCACTTTACCTCCAATGGTGAAACCTGATGGATCGCTGGCTCACTCTGCAAATGAGAAAGCAAATTTATTTGCATCTCTCGTTGCAAGCAATTCACGTCTGGTCGCTGGCTCCAAGCAACCACATACTGTACCTCATTGCGACTCCTCGATGCCGGAGATCGCAGTTCACATTAAAGAGGTCCGAAGAGTATTGTGCAGTCTAGACGTGAACAAGGCCAGCGGGCCTGACGGCATCCCAGCGAGAGTGTTGAGGCAGTGTGCGCCTGAACTGTCTCCTGTATTGACACGTTTGTTTCGCCTCTCTCTTGATGGTGGCGAAATCCTGGAAGCTTGCAAATGTACAACCAGTGCCCAAAAAGGGCGACCGTGCAGACCCTGCCCATTACCGTCCGATCGCTATTACCTCCATACTGTGTAAGGTTATGGAAAGGGTACTGAACAATAAGTTGCTGACCTACCTTGAAGACAATGGTCTCCTCGGTGACCGTCAATATGGCTTTCGCCGGGGACGGTCAACTGGCGATTTTCTTGTGTATGCCACGCACTGTTGTGATGAAGCCATCGAGAAACACGGCGAAGCACTGGCTGTATCGCTTGACATCTCGAAGGCCTTTGACAGGGTCTGGCACGCTGCTCTGCTCAGCAAGCTTCCTGCTTATGGCATCCCAGCTGATTTTTGTAGCAGTATATCAGATTTCCTTAGGGAACGGCTTCCTCTGGGTAAGCTCTCTCCATCGTCGACTTTGTCTCTGACACCTCTGTCCTAGACTCAAGAGCAAACCCATCACAAATAATAAAAAAAAAGTTTCGAATTTAGCCATCCACGCCCACTTGAAAAATTCATTCTGTATATACAGGTGATTTTTTTTAAATTCAGCGTCCATCGTAAATGTAATAATATTATTATGTACAGACGCCAGCAGGTCAAGCTACCCGAAACTGTCAAATCCCAATCAACATTGAACCTAATGCTTTAGCGATAAAGTTGAAAATCTATTAAAGAAATTTGACAGATTGTAGTAGCTTGATGTGCTGGCGTCTGTATATTTACGATGGACGTATAATAATAATAACCTGGGACATTATTCACACACGGACATCTGATCCCAAACTAAGCAGAGCTTGTGCTATGGAAACCAGATAACTGATATACTTACTACATACACTACTTTTTTTTTTGTAAATATATACTTATATAGATAATTACACCCAGACTCAGGACAAACAGACATGTTCATGCACACAAATGTTTGTCCTGGATTGGAATCGAACCCACGACCTGCGGCATGATAGGTGGTATCTTAACCAACCACGCCAACTGGCCTGTCAAACCAACGTATCTATCTATTTATTGTTTCGTATTATCTTTCTAAGGACAAAAGTTGTATTGTTTACCTTTAGGCAATTCTCGTGCGAGTGTCCGTTATGGTAGCGTACACATGATGTAATTCACGGTTGTTGTTATGCCCAATAAATAGAGCGTAAATAGTGCTTAACACATTCTCTGCTGAATTCTTTATGCAAACGCTTCTTTATGCTACACCCTTACCGACCTTTTTTTTTTACGATGTTTTCGTAACAATAGAGATGCACAACGAACACACATGTGCGCCGCGCCGCACTCGAAGAAAGTTATGAAAACGCGCATGTGTGTCTGCCGCACCGAATGTGTTAATTAGTGCAAAAGTGAAAAAAAAATTGCGCCTCTGTAGTTTAAGAAATAAAGACCATTTTTACTGTGTACGCTGGCATAACGATCAAGCTAGCGTACCCATGGCTGTTTTTGAAAACGGTTTATATTAAAGCATCGGAATTTACACACAAAAATAGTTCCCAAATAGAGCGCACGCTATGCAAAATTTCATAATGCTCTTATAGGAACGGAGATATAGAACAAGACTTGTAAATAACATTCCGACAGGTGTTATGGCAGCGTACGCCAATTAGTGTTTATAGAAAGCGGACTTTTCTTTTTATAAATGCTATATGTATAAATAGTGCGTGAAATTTGGCCCCTGCCAGTCCAAATACTTTATGTGAATTCACAGTGGAGCAATAATATATAATGTATGTTAAGTTCTAGGAACAATTGTACTGTCGAACACTCGCACACAAAAGACATTTCACAGCGCACCGAAACCAAACACGTTATGATTTATTAGTGACTTTGAAATATGTTATTACGCCTTCAAATAGTGCAAGTTATGAAAAAAATGTATGTTAAACTCGAACGCGTACACATCAATTCTATATGTGAATAATTAAGTATTGTAGTAAAATACTTTATGAAATAAATTCAGGAAGTAATGTCTACCCAAAAAATAAAAACGATATTACTTTCTAACTTCTTACGATAATTTCATGTTTTTTTTTTGTATGAACAGACTATTTTATTATTTATAATTATCTTATTTATAATTATTTTATTATTTATCTGTTTATTTTTTTCAAATATTCATATTTTCGTTATTAAAAATAAATATTCCCTATGAAGCCGAATGGAATGCGGCGAGTCGCACAAATTCACCAGCACTTATCGTCACCATAACCAACATTTGAGACGAGTCTGACACAGTAGTACTTTATACACAAGATAACCTTTCTGAGACAGAAATAGATTTGCCATGTTGACAAAACACTTCTGAACATATCTGTACTTCTACTATGATAGAAGTTTACATACATTTTTTTATATTTTTCCACTGCGAATTCACATAAAGTATATGTACTAGCAGGGCCCAAATTTCACGCACTATTTATACATATAGCATTTATAAAAAGAAAATTCGGCTTTCTATAAGCACTAATTGGTGTACGCTGCCATAACGCCTGTCGGAATGTTATTTAAAAGTCTTGTTCAATATCTCCGTTCCTATAAGAGCAATCATTATGAAATTTTGCATAGCGCGCGCTCTATTTGGGAACTATTTTTGTGTGTAAATTTCGTTGCTTTAATATGAGCCGTTTCCGAGAACAGCCATGGATACGCAAGCTTGATCGTTATGCCAGCGTACACAGTAAAAAATGGTATTTATTTCTTAAACTACAGTGGCACTATTTTTTTTTACTTGTGCACTAATTGAGCACTATTTGCCCTCTATTTATTGGGTATAATAAAAACCGTGAATTACATCATGTGTACGCTAGCATAACGGACACCTCGTGCGAATATTTATCTGTATTCATAGGAGTTTGACCCAAATTACGGAAGAGTAAACCCTGCAGAATGGGCCCATTAATTTACTTTTACGGCCTACCGTTCAACGACAAGATAACGACTCTCAAAGCTCCGTGCAGTGAACTGTTTTATATGCAAATCAGACACATTATGCGGTAATTTGTTTACTAACTTATTTATGCAATCATTACTTACCGATTTCCTTTAAACAGTCGTGTAATAACGATGTTTAAATGGCCGCCATCAACAAAATTTCCTATTTGCAATACAATAACCGGACGGGTGTTTGAACGTAATTTATCAGGGCTGCCGCCAACACTAACTTTGCAGAGAATGCACTGCGGCCACCGCAGTGGGGGTGAGGAAATTGGGAAGCCGTGTTGTACCGATACAGACAAGTTTGGCAGCCGTAAATGTCCCCGTTAATTAGTGGCGAGCTCCCGACGATACAGCGACAAATTACTTGACGGATTGCGATACCGCACGCAAATAAGATGTAAAATTGGTTGTATCCACATTTTTTAAAAATTAATACAGTACTTTAGTTTCGAAAGTATTAATTAACACTTGAACAAAGCATAACCTAAAAGAAAAACAGTTTCAAAACGTTTGTAAAAAATAAGTTATTGCTATAACCTACACGAAGCGCTCTGTATTCAGGCTACTGTACTGTTACAAGCTAACATTAGTTACATTCCATCAGCTCTATTGGATATTGAGTCAAATAACGCATTCAGCTGCGATAGGTAGCTATTAATTAGACTCCAGTCATTAGTTAGCGCGGCGTGTTCAGCTCAGGACGCGTCTGTCACACCGATGTATGTAGCCGCGTCCATCACGTTGATTGGTTTCATATTGTAATGACCAGCTGCATTGAGTTGCACAGGCTTATCTATAATATATATTAGTATAGTCATTGTAGATCCTAACTATTCATATTATAAATGCGAAAGTAAGTTTGTTTGTTTGTTTGATACCTTTTCACGCTTAAACCACTGAACCGATCATCCTGAAATTTTGCATATACGTTGTCAGGTGTACAGAAACGGACACTTACTTTCGCAGTTATAATATTAGTTAGGACTAACACACTACTACCAGTTTGGTGTATTTAGTAGTGTGAATTATTTGTCAAATTCTAAACTAATGCGAGCCAAGCCGCGGGCAAAAGCTAGTAACTAATATTTCTCCCTTCAAATTATTCAAATGCCTAATTTGCAAGTTGCCATGGCTTGCTTGAGAGGCTCGTCAGTGGTCAAATATTTCTGATAACCAACTACTACAAGTGGTTTTTGCGGTCTTTTGCGCTGCTATCCTTATTGTCTTCATTTGATAACTGCATATATATTCCTATACTATACTTTATATGGATTTATCTCTGATAGGATTTGATCTGATCTCTATATACGATCTAATAGGTATAGGCATCCCATTAAGTTAACAGCTTTCATGGCCACATGCACTTAACTGACAGTTTTGGTCGTGCTATCTATAATTCAATAGACAATGCAATAATGTAACCAATTAGGTCGTAAGTATTTGAACGTTTAGCATTCCAATGTTAGTATTTGAATTTTAATACGCTGCTGAATCGTGCACGTGACGTCATGCCTTTATTTAGGTGCGAAATGTTGGTAAATAAGTACCTATTTAATTACGTTAATGCTGAATTAATGTAGCCAGCTCAATAAATTCTTTCAATGCTAGTATCATGAATTTGTTTGATAGTGTTCCTATAGTATAGTCTGTTATTCTCTTTTATTTGGTGACCCAAAATATACGGAGAGACATTTTATGATTCACTAACTTTCACCGTAAGTATGGTCACGGAGTACGCAAATTAACTGAGTCAGATCGTTACAGTACAGTATCGGCCTGAACATCTTCCGAACAAGACTCCTCATGAATTAAAACCTGCTAAGATTTAAAAAAATCTCTAATGTCCTCATATCACTTAAATCCTTAGATCTGTAAATAAATGACACGAGAAAATACAATTATAATTTTAATTGACCAACGTGAATGGTTGCCAGACACGCGTATTAGCTATGTATACCATAAGTCATAATTTGACGTTTAGCTGCAAATGTGATTGCACGCTAACTGTTACAAGGACAGCTACGACCTTCTGTTTGCGCTGCATGAAGGTACTGTCTTGTTTATGTTAATTAAAAACTGGACAAGTGTGCGTTTATAAGTTTGGAAACAGATGGTTCCGTAATCATCAAGGTTCTTGAATTCGTTTATTGTGAAATTAAGTTTGTCGGTTACTGATGACGCGCTTAGGCTTATTTATAAGGTAGACAAATGAAACGAAACAAAATGCTTTTATTGATGTGACCACAATGCGGTTGGAAAACGGAAGGTAAAGCAACCTGTAGGCCCAAAATAATAACACCAATAGTGTCCAAAGAAAGTGGACGGTGGCGCGACAGGCCGGCGAGACCATTTAGAATTAATTAAAATTGAGAAAAGGAAGAAAGGGTTTTGCTTAATCTTTTCCTATGCTACTCATAATATGATAGGCTACAAAGATCTAACAAGACCAAATCTGAACAAGCAAGCTGAAATGCAGAATTCCTAGTAGATGCCTCGATGGACAATCAGAACGAATCTGTTTACTGTATCTTTCCCTTATTCGCACCACACTGCTTAGCAGGAATAAGCTGTAGAACATTTTGTAGCAAATCTACTTTTGCAGCTTTTTAAACCTCGCTGTCATTACCATAGTAGTGCTAACACTGCTAACACACCAGTTACTTAGAGCCGCGGGAACGACAATTTCCTCGTTTTGTACAAACATTGGGTACAAGTCGTATGCAGCTGTGTCAGCGGGCGAGCGTGGAGCAATTTGCGTGTGCAGCCGTGCACAGTGGGCGTCCGTCCATAATGAATGGCGGACGTGTTCGCAGATCGAGCACAATATTATCGCAACCTAACTGTACTGTATTCAATGCATACTCTGTTGCATTGTGAGCACAGCTTAAATTGAACAATGACCACATATAGTCAAACGTGATTACGAAACATTACGATAGATTAATGATACTCGTACGCCTTTGTGAGATAAATGCAAGCCTGTAAGGTAAATCTAATTTAGATTTTCTTAAACCTTTAATTATAAATTCTTAGAGCAAAGCCTATAAGTTTGTGTATTTTGAGCCTGAATTTAGATTAGCTAATCCTATTCCTAGAAACGGGACTGAAGACTTTCTAAGCAAGGCTCTGTATCGAAGTTCCTTTTGTCTGCTCTAAGATTTCTTAGGCTAGGATGTTAAATATTTATAATGAACTGATTGTTTGTTTGCATAGTTAGTACTCATTTCCTTACTATTATAAGGAAGCAAGGATGTCTTCCACAATGGCGTAATTGAACATTGTTTACGATTATTTACGAGTATAATTAATAACTTATTTCATGAAGCAATCTAAGGTGTTATGTTAGATATGCGATCTAGATCGTAACTAGCGGTTGGTTGGCGTGAAATCAGGAAATGCAACGCTCTATGATTGGTTACACTCACTAGTAATGCTGAAAGTAGCCTAGTTTCAATCGATTCCGGTTATTAAAATATTATAGTCACCCATGTATTACCCTTTAATATAATTATCGCACTTTAAATCGTAATATATTTTTCATAGGCCGTTTTAGATCGAAAAAAAAAAACTTTTTTTAAAGAAATATTGTCGATGCACTTTTGCCATTTTAATGAAAGTTCGTTGATGCCTCTGCTATAGAAATCCTGGCGATGAGAATTTTTTTCCCTGTGCTGGCGTCTGTATAGCGTGTGTATAGAGACAGGTTTAAATGAATAAATTCTCTTTGATTAACGCCACCATACCTACTAAAATCTGTGAAAGCTCATACATCGGCCAAACTAAACGTTCATTCGCCGAAAAAGTACTAAAAGTTTTAAAACAAATTGTCTGCTAAAATACAAACTATTTGAATTAAACGTAAGGTTATTTGAAAAGTACTAATAAAATGCTGATAAGAAATATGACTGTCTGGGCTGAAAGCGTCAAAACAAAATAGGGTCCCGCTGGCATGATAAAAGTGTCATAGGTGCATTCCTCATAAAATAATAATTATTTTAAAATAAAACTAAGATATTTTTAAGGTTCTAATACACCGCTAAACGGGACCATATAAGATTAGTCTGAAGAGCTTCAAACTGCGGAGGGTCCTGCTGGAAAATAATTTAAGATTTCGCTGTAGCAATTAAGGTACAATTTTTTTACTTATACAATTCGGAAGGTACTAAATACTACGCACGTCAAACTTTAGCTTTCAGTCGGATTAAACGTAGGGTCCAGCTGCGTATACAGGCATTTGAGATCAAAATTTCCAGAACTCGCACCGTGCGTTCACTTGCGGTACTTAGGTCCATACAAGTCAATTTTTTAATGGTTACAGAAACATAGATATCAAAGGAAAATCGAACGGCGAGAAAACTAATAAATTTTTAATCAGTTGGATAAAAAATAAATGTGTTGCGATGTTATAAAATTAATTTGAATTTGGAACTAATTAGAATGAAAGATATTGATCTTCACTCTAGCCGGTATCAAAAATCAACAATTTGATAGATAAGGACGTAATAGTTCAGTCAACGAATGCTTGAGCAGGGACCGATGCGATTCCGTCAGAAACTTGTCCAGTGTGCTTAGGGAGTGAACATACTAATGAGCCTTGGGGGCAAAATTCCCAAGCTCAAACAATTCTACAACTTTTATTCTATTCTATACCCTTTTTCCGAATTCCCAACTGTTTTCGAGCTTCGAGTTATCTATACATGCCAATTACGTTTTCATCCCCTTAGGCCTTGAGGGTCATGGCAAGGGTTCTTTCTCCAGGGTATCCTCATCCTCAGTGGCTTCGAGTTATCTATACATATGCCAATTACGTTTTCATCCCCTTAGGCCTTGAGGGTTGGCAAGGGTTCTTTCTCCAGGGTATCCTCATCCTCAGTGGTGGTTCTAGGTCGTCTTCATCGTCGTCCTCGTCAACAGACACGCCGTGGATCATTTCCCTTGGTACTGTTCAATGAAAGTGGGATGAGGAACTCGACCAAATCTGTCCTGTACACCCACCATGTTCAATGGCAGTGGAGGCACGCCGCAGAACAACCAGGGACCAGCACGTTTTTGCTAGTTTCTAAAAATCGGGCTTTTTAATAATATTTTCTGTAACTCCCATGGATACTGTTTAGTAAATTTCGACATTTGAAAAGGGAATACTTTTGAATTTCGGTCAAAAGATGAAAATCTTCTGTCAAGGCGTATTCCTATAATCCTTTAAGGCCAAATCAGTAAAATACGATAAATACAAAAGAACATTATTATGGAGAGAAGACGCCATTTCAGCTGAGAAGAATTGATCAGAGCCGTGGGAATGTTGGAAGCTGGTTCTTGGCTACGTGCTATGGCAATCGATCTGGGCACTACACAGAGTGACATTTCGTTTCTTAGTTTTTGACATCGCACCGTAGAAATCATTTCTCATTTTGTCTTTCGTTTCTAGCGATCTTTATCTAGGTCTTTTTTATGTAGACTATTTCGGAAGAAAGTTTTCATTCCCAACTGTCAAATCCACACTGCCCACTGATAATTGTCTAGGGTAGTAAAGACAATTTGCATCATGCTAAAGACAGTAGAAAACTTTCTACTCGACGGCCGCAAAGTATATACGGTTATTTACAAAATAATTTCTTTTTTTCTCTTCTTTTGCTTATATCTCAAAAACGGTGTGGCCAATCGCAAAATAATGAAAATTTTGCCCCCCTTTATAAAACTACATGTAGGTAATAATTTTTCATATCTTCCATACAAAAAGTGAAAAATTTCATTTAAAACACGTTGAGTATCGCATCTTCTCCGGTGTTATGGGCTTGCAATTGTATTTATATGTGTGACTCAATAATTGTAAAAATTAAGAAGAAAAAAAATCCTATGAAAAACAAAGAATTGTGAGTCGAATTATATAAAAAAGTGAATTTCGTAAAATTGCAGTTGACTCTTTCTACTTTGTTGCCGTCGTACTTTTTACACGGAAACGTCATTTTTGTCTACTCTTCCGTCGACAAGACGCTCTCTACGGTTCCCGTGTTAAGTCTGCAGGAAGTCCAGGCATACAGTGGTGAAAAAAACATGATATTATGGGCGGGTATTTGGATTGGCGGAAGAACCGAACTAATTTGGATCAGAGGCAATCTCATTGCACAGATTTACGCTGCAACGATTGTATCTGATGTTGTCATTCCTTTGCGGACACAATTTGGTGCTTCATTTCTGCTTATGCATGATAATGCACGTCCACACACTGCCAGAGTCGTTGCAAACACACTTGCCACAGCTAATATCGATATCCTACCATGTCCTGCTCAATCGCCAAACTTGATTCCCATTGAGCACGCATGGGATATGCTTCAAAAATGAGTTCTGCCAAATATGGATGCCGTACACACACCAAAAAATCTTTTTCGTCTGTTACAACGGACTTGGGCGGCCATTCCGCAACGTGATTTGGATGAACTCATATTGAGTATGGCCGAATCGCTGTTATTATGTTATACGCGTTAAATGCGGAAATACAGTCTACTAATGGTTTATTTTACGCAATATAAACCTTTTTAAAACTTTATTTTTAACTTTTTTATCACATTTTTTTATGAATCATAGAATTAATAGGCTTAGAACCGCAGTAGTCGCACGCAAAGTGAAGCTATTTCAAGTTAGGCCTTAGTAAACAGCTCCCGCAATTTCGCAATAAAAAATGACGTACTGTGCAGTGAAAGGGTGTCACAACTCATCACATAATTATGAAAAACATTGATTTTATTGTTTTGATGAAGTGAATATGTTTTTACCATTTTTTTGATATTTGTTTTAGGCTGAATAATATACGCCATGACTGTTTCTTTTTTTAAATTCTAATTAATTCCGATGCACATATTTTTACATTTGCCAAATAGACGACAAAGTTCGCCACTAGCTAAAAGTGGTGTATAAAATTAAGTTAAAGATAACATCAACGTTTAGCCAAATATTATTAGCATTGCCACTTAATAATAGCATTTTTTTTTAATATAGTGTAAAGATAAATAATAAATATTTATAAATACATATATAAATATACCACTTCTAACAGAATAATGTTATCACATAGATTTGTGAATATATTTATAAGTTATAACTTAGTTTATAACGCAAGATACGTATGTAAATTATTAATATTACATTAGTAAACAAGCGACACCCTACCAGTCATGTACAACAAGAGTGCAAAAAATGGGGCACTAGCAATGTTTAGAAACCATTTTTCTGACACAAGTTTATATACCAAGTCTTATTAATTTTAAATCAATGTGATCGTTTAGAAACCATTTTTATTATGTTATTATTTTATTTTTGTTATTTTTATTTATGTTATTTTTATTATTTTATTATTACCATTTTTATTTATTTTTCTAGCAATGTTTAGAAACCATTTTTCTGACAGAAGTTTATATGCCAAGTCTTATTAATCTTAAATCAATCTGATCGTTTTCATGCACATTTATTGCCTGATAAAACACGGAGGGAGACAACACTGACAAAGATTCAAAATTAATTCCGTTTTTAGACGTTTTTGCCAGACTGCACTAATTAGTTAAGATAAATGTGTAACTCTATGCTACATCGTGCAATGAACAAATAAATAAAATTAAATAAATTAAATAAACAAATGAAATAAATCATTCTAAACGCAATTTAAATATTAATTCTATGTCTATGCAAGGTTGGCAAAATTTGAACCGTTCCATTTTCTCCACTTTTTGGGGACATTTACTTGTAGTAGGTATTACTCGATTGCTTGTGTGCGTGTCGGTGAACGTAATTACGCGCTGCATATGCACATATTCATTGTGTTGTTGGTTAAACCTTGAACGGAATTTTGTATGAAAGTATTACTCTAAGGCTCATTTTCACCACACATCACTAATCGCGTTTAACGCTAAACGAGTTTAAAACATAATTCTGTCTCTATCATCTTCAAACGATTGAAAGAAACGGAGAGATGTTTTAAACTCGTGTAGCATTAAACGCATTTAATGATGTGTGGTGAAAATGAGCCTAAGTCTAATCACTCTAAGGTCAGGATTAACTAAGGTGAAAAATCCAGCATAAGCAAAAATCGTGAAAGTATTAATGCAAAAGCAGAAAGTTTCGTCGATCTACACATGCTACATGTACATGTTATTTAATCAATTTAAATATACATTTTTATTTATTTAATACTTTAAGACAGAGGCGGACTTAATCCCATAGGTTTTTTCTACCAGTCGACCGTGATTAAATTTCAATAAAATATAAAAAAAAAACATTCATCCTTAAACACTTTGATATGTGTAGTTTAGACGATCATCATCTGTCCGCCTTTTCCCAATTACACACCTCAAAAGTGGCTAGGGATCAAAATCAACTGTCAATCAGTATTCCTATAAAAGTATTTGCGTTTTTACAAAACCATTACAATTTCTGCATCGAAACTGAAAAAAATTGCATCGCGAGCCTTCGAAATGTTGCAAGCTCATTCCAGGCAACGTACTGTGGCTGTCGCTCTTGGCACTACACAGAGCGTCATAAGCCGCCTCTGGACACGCTATCGTATCACGGGCAGCGTGGCCGAGCGACATGGAGCACGATTTAGCATCCCCACTCGCAGACAGGACCGGTACATCCAAAATACTGCTCGACGGAATCGTACCATGACCGCCATGATGTTGGCTACGAGGTTCCACAGATCTTCAGGGTTGCTGATTAGCGACCATACCATTCAAAATCGTTTACGTGAAGTGGGTGTGTGTTCCCGAAGGCCGCTGAGAGTTCCACCTATAGTACCCCGCAATGGTAGGGCCCGTTTACAATGGGTTCGCGAACACAGAAATTGGGAGAATGAAGACTGGCGTTGTGTTTGCTTTTCCGATGAATTTAGTTTCGGTATGAGGCCGGATACATGACGTACTCGAGTTTGAAGGACCTCTGGACGTCAGGAACATTTTAAATTTTGTCAGGAAGTTCAATCATATAGAGGGAGAACAATAATGGTTTCGTGGAAGAACAGATCTCATTTGGATCAAGGGCGGTTGCCCAGCTCAATGCTCAGATTTATGCGGACAGGATTGTTTCATACGTGATCATCCCTTTGCGAAGCCGGTTGGGTGATGTATTGACTAATGCACGTCCACACACGGCTAGAGTCGTGACACGCACTCTTGCCGATGCTCGCATCAACGTTCTGCCGTGACCTGCTCAATCGCCAGACCTCAACCCAATTGAGCACGCATGGGATATGTTCCAAAGAAGAGCTCTGCCGAGTATGGATGCCGTGCATACCCCACAACAACTTTTTGACTTGTTAGAAAGAACGTAGGAGGCCATTCCTCAAACTGATTTTAAGCATGCCAAATCGCTGTAATTGTGTGATTTGTGTTGGAAACGCAGATAATTTTTTTTTTACCTTTACAATAAAAAAATTAATAATCCTCATTTTTGCCTTTAATTGTCATTTAATTGACGACATTAACGTAGGTTAATTTCCCTTAATTTGTAAAAATCGCAATTTTTCTTAATTTTTACAAAATATAGGGATAAGTTGTTAACATAGGAATTAAAGTAAGAAGCCAGTCTGGAAGACTAGATTTGGTAAATATTACCTAATTGGATATTTTTTTAAAGTTAAAAATGTACTTTATCCCTAGACATATTCGATGTGTTTATGATGGGGTCGGCTTCCAGTCTAACCGGATGCAGCTGAATACCAGTATTTTACATGAGGCGACTGCCTATCTGACCTCCACAACCCAGTAACTAGGTAATATGATACCCCTTCGTCTGGTTGTCAGACTTTCTTGCTTCTGACGACCCGTAACGACTGTCAAAGTATAAATATAAACAGGTATGAATTAGTCTTACCTGACCAATCCAAACTGAAAGTGGGTTCCAACCCTTGGTAAGACTGATTGTCAGACTTTCGGGCTTCTGAAGACCCGTAACGACTGTCAAAGATCCAAGAATGACAGCCGGTACCAACGGCTTAACGTGCTTTCTGAAGCACGGAGGGGTCTCGGTATGTAGACCCATCCACGGACCGACCGCGGCAAGCGTAGCTTAACTGATCGATCGACCCGAGCGGCAGTTATATTACTTAGCCACGAGCCCCTAAAACAATGTGTAGTTTAGACGATACGAAGGAATATTTGGTAAAAATATTTTTTCGAAAATTTTTACTTTTCCGGAACAGTTGGGAATTCGTAAAAACTGTATAGATTGTAGATTTTATGAGCTTTCATTTGTATCAAAAAAAATTTCCTTACGACGCACTGTTTTTGAGATATTAGCGAAAAACCCAAAAGTGGGAACTTTGCCACTCCGCACTCCGGCTCACCTCCTAGACGTCAGGACTCTTAGTATGTTTACTTCCTAAGCACCCTGAACGATTAGGTCCCTGCTCACGCACTCTACAACATCTTTATTGACTGGACTAAAAATTAAGAAATAACACTGGATGGATAAAATGGCGGCAGGTCACGGGAACAATCTGCGACTCCCGCATTCCCCTTAAACTCAATGGGAAGATTTATAAAACAATTGTTAGACCTGCTGTCTTGTATGGATCAGAATGTTGGGCCTCAAAAACAATGAATGAAAGGCAATTGCATGCAGCTGAGATTAGAATGCCAAGAGGGAGGTGTGGTGTTACGCGTATGGATAGAATAAGAAATGAGTATGTAAGAGGAAGTCTGAAAGTGACACCGGTGACTGAAAAGTTGTGTGGATATCGGTTGTCATGGTATGGGCATGTGATGCGGAGGAATGAGGAAAAGGTCGTCAGAAAAGTTTTGAGTATGAATGTGGATGGCTATACGGGTAGGGGAAGTCCAAAGAAACGATGGATGGAGTGTAAGATGATATGGCCAAAAAGGGAGTGACTAGCGAGATTTTTTTTTTTTTTATTTATTTATTTTTTTATTTTTTATTTGTGATGGGTTTGCTCTTGACTCTAGTCTAGGTCAGAGGTGAAAGAGACAAAGTCGACGATGGAGTGAGCTTACCCAGAAGAAGCCTGTTCACTCTCACTTTGAAGATGACGACAAATAGAGAAGTATAGAAGAAAAAGACATTGCGCCGACCCCTAATAAATTGGGACAAGGGCAGGAGAATGGATGAATCTAAATTCTGTTAAATACTCGTACATTAGCTTTTAAATCAACACATATCTAAGTAGAGTGATTTAGTATAGCCAATTCTTAAACTACTCCATTTTTTACAATCGTAAATACATTAGGCACTTATATTTTGAACTGAACTAGCTTATAGCATTCTATTTCGAGTTCTCGACATTCCGAAATTGAAGACTCTGGGTCCCTAGTTATGGGGAAAAAGCTGATCCTGGCCAATGTACAAATTAATACCATTTAATAACGCCAAACAGTAAAATAGGTTCCATAGTAAAATTTATACGACCCATCTCAATGAGTCACCCATATTGCATGGGTTTCAATAACATAGAACGTCATGCAAATATTTCCAAGATTAATCTTGTAGATAAGGATACCATTAATTTTAATATCTAGGCGCTTACTTCTAAATATCTCTTGTTATAGTAGACTGGTCATAAGTTTTGTTACATATGGAAAGTTGAATAACTGACACAATGAGTTACGCACTACACTACAAACATTTATACATCAAATGAAAGGGTATACAATACAGATTTACACCACATTAAAATTATTCGAAATGTCCTCCTCTTGCTTCGATCAAGCCTTCAATCTGCAAGGCCAGTCATCAATCGAAGCACGCACGACGTTCATGTCAATATCGGCGACTGCTTTAATCAGGGATGCTTTAAGTGACTCGCAAGTTGCGATGGGGTTTAGCGCAGACCTTCTGAGTGTTCTGTTTTGAGTGCTGCCATATTTTGTAATCCAAGGGATTTAAATCTGGACTGGATGAAGGCCAATCTTTATCAGGCATGAGCCTGATAAAGTCGATTCCACGGGTCGTGAGCCAGTTTTGAGTACTTTTCGCCTTATGAGCTGGCGCAGAATCCTGCTGGAATACCCAGTGCTTATTTTCGAACATTGTTTGTGAAAGAGGTTCCACAATGTTTATTAGGACTGTATTTTGATATACAATAACACTGATTTTCACTCCATTTTCACAAAAAAAAAACACCTCCGTTGGACCCAAATAGGACACCCCAAGCCAAACCATGCATGCCGAAGGGTGATGATCACGCTGAACACGTGGGCACGTCTGCTCGCTTCTTCACTAGAGTGTGCATACACTTTAACATTTTGTTTGTTGAAACTCTCCTCAACATTAAACATTTTTTCGTCTGAAAAAAGTATTTCGCGGTATTTTTTTCCCGTGTACTGCCTTAACAAAACCCGGCTTCTTTCGAGTCTGATTTTCTTCAGCCGTGCGTTAAGAAGATGTGTTTTTTTTTTTTTTTTTTTTTTTTTTTTTTTCTCTTTCTTCTATAAGCACGCAGTCCTAGGTCTTCATTTAACACCCTTTTAACAGTAGTTCTGCTTAGTCCCATCTGCAGAGCCAACATTTTTTGCTTGCGGACCGGATTTCGTTGGATTCGCGCCTTCTGCTTTGATGACCGCTGGAGTCCGAACACTCAAAATCAAAAGTCATTTATTCAAACTAGGCTGAGAATCACCACTTTTTGGACGTCAAAATAACATAAGACAGTCCCCCAAAACGCCCGCCCTTCACCACTTCCTAGTGCTTTAGCTGGGGAGAAGAAGTGGCGCACAAACTCCCCAGCAGCACAAGCGTAACAGTACGAGGTCGACTGCTCCTTTGTTTATCTTCTAAACTTGAATCTTCCCTGAATCGTTTGGTAGTACGATAAATAAATCTCAGTGGAATTTTCAAATTTTTCAGCAATTACTTGCGCGTCCACTCCATTTTAGAAAATGAACAAAATTCCAGAAACCCTTTGTTTTTATTTTCTTTAAATATTCAAATTTCGAATGCCCATAATATTTTCCTCGGCTTGCATTCTAAATTTGAAATTTTACCTATGTGACAGAACTTATGGCCCGACTACATATTATATTTAATTACACTAAAGCACGAATGTAACGTAACCTCACGCCCGGGGAGGTAGGTGGAGAGTATACCTTCCCACTTTTCTCCAGAAACGTTAAAATCCCATGTAATAGGGAGCAAGCCTATAGCCATTTCATAATGGAAAACCTATTATAAACAACACTATTCCCGACCTACCGTTAAATCTACAACAGTTTTATTAAAGGATAGTGCAAATAAATAAAATGCTACTTTATTTTTTTCTTCAGGTGTTAAGCAAGCCTTATCAAGCGGCTTCCGGCGCGGAGCTGACTAAACTGTGCAACCATAAGCGGAAACTGCTGACGACGCTACAAGCGCGCGCGCAGTCTCCAGCAACACCACCCCCACAAAACATGGAACCGAAAAAAGGTATAATGCATTACAATTTGGGATAACTCATGAATGAGCAAGCTAGTGGGCTGATGACTAGCTCTGGCCTACTTGTACTATGAGGACTTAGCTCTGGCCTACTTGTACTATTAGGACAATTTTTCACTGAAGTCGAGTTCCGTCCTGAATTAAATCTAAAGACACCATTTGGTGGCTTAAGTCAGTAATCTTAGATAATTAATCAAATATCTGGGCTTAACGTTAAGCAAAAGTAAGCAAACGAGGGTTGCAGTTTCCCAACATCTTTGATTAAGGCAGGTTGCATTTAATGTAGCGGTGGTAGATATCGTCGAAGGAAGCTCGTCTTTTAATGGAGGAGAAGAGCATAACTTGTAATCCCGAGAATTTCCCGGGAATTTAGTAATTGCGAATTATTTATTTTATTATAAATATTTCATTTGTTCAATAAAATAATTCACAATTTCTTAAATCCCGAGATTTAATCGCCATGTTTATCATCCCGGGATTTTATAGGAGGTATTATAAATCTACTCTTGTTACTTCTTACCTCGAAGTTTAGGCATTTATACTCTACCTATTCTGATCTCTGTTCATACAGTCGCGAATCATATTTTGATCAAGATACAACCTGACACTGACCTGCAAATTGAAAAAAACCCAAGAAAATTAGAATTTTCACCGTAATTAAATTACACGAATGAAATTTAAATCATTAATTGTTTTAATTAATGAGGTCTGTTCTGTGAGCTAATGCCGCGTTCCCACGGCCCGTCGCGGCCCGTGCCAGACGCGGCCCGTGCCTGTCGCCCGTGCCAAGCATTCCACCGATCATCCCATACAGTTGATCGGACTTGCGACGACAGGCCACCGCAGGCCAACTGTTCCCACGGCCTGTCGGGTTGGCCTGGCGCGGTCTGGCCTGTGAGAAAGCGGGCCGTGGGACCGTGGCATTACAGTTACCATCATACAAATATTATTCATCAGCAGTATTGCAGCGAAAGCTGAATTTATAATCAGTATTTAAAAGTTGAATGCGGTGAGTATGTTTTCTTTTAAGGGACTACTCACACTTATTCAGCTCCATTTGCGTTTCGCTGAACGATTATGGTCACACTCATACAGTTCTGCTTCTATCAGCCGCTTACAGCGTCGTAAGAATGAGAAAAGCCGTCATAGCGTGTTATCTCCTCTGAAACGCTTCTATCGCTTTTATTTCGTAAAAATAAAATAATTATAATTACTTTAAAAGACGTCCGAACTCTCTCAATCATTGCGTGCATAATGTTTACGTAATAATAAATCAAATCTATGCAGGAACTATGCAGATCGCAACTTGTCGACAAGGAGTCAAGAACCATCCGTCTACAGCCCTGTTCCGCCGCGTTCGACTCTGAATGCGGCGGAACAGCGCTGAATGCGGCGGAACAGCGCTGAACGCGGCAGAACAGCGCTTAACGCGGCAGAACAGCGCTTAACGCGGCAGAACAGCGCTGAACGCGGCAGAACAGCGCTGAACTCTTTATCTTTAGCACTCGCATGATAATAACACATTTATCCTCATTTTATACTTGTTTGCCGCGAAAGCTAAATGGATGCGGAAAACTGAACGGATGCGTACGCTTCTCCATACAAAATCGTTGTTTGTTATGGGCATAAGCCGAATAGAGCTGAATAAGTATGAGTAGGCCCTAGATTCGGTTTTAAATACAAGTTGTACCATAAATAACGTAGTGGTCATTGCACTCATCATTAAGAACAACTTTTACTATGGGACCATACCCGAAATCGCGAAAAAAAAAACAGCTGCTCCCTACATTTTGACGAGTTATGCAAACATGAATGTTGGGAACAGCAGATTTTTTTTGCAGTATAAAATTCTTTTTTGGTCAAAAGATACGAGATTGAGAAAAAGATATCCCCATGCATACATGGGGAAAATCTTTTACCACTCATAGGTACAGTCAGCGACAAAACTCGAAAAATTAAGTTTTTTAAATCTTAATTATTGAGTTAACATTGGCTTACATAAATGGTGTAAAACTGTGTCTCTGTGTCTGTGTACTGTTACAACAGTACCCACTAGTTATAATTATGCACTGCATTTTACGTAGAAAAATAAAGGAATAAGTAATACAAGTAATCGTTCTGTTTGATAAGTGTCGCGTGAAATGTGGGCTCCATCGTTAGAACGCAAAATGTGCCACCACCCTCTAGGGGCATTTACCTCTAAATTAAAAGCTTTTGTGTAACACTCGCGTTGACTAACTCAGCATTGAATGAACTAGGTAAGTACCTTTTAAACCTTTAAAATGGTCTTTTGTTTGTGTATACCGTGGCGTTTTTAAATTAAACATAGTTCATAGTTAATGTGTTTGTAGTTTGGTGTAACAGTAGGTTCATCGGGGGCATTATTATCCGATTAGCGGGCGGGCGTTCCGGGCGCAATCTCGGAGCTCGGCCCTCCTTCATCCAATTACATGAGTGTGAACCGAACGGGATTAGCCGGGGAAACGCCGACCTGCACCTTACCGGCCCGTCTTTAATAAGAGTTGGCACATTGATACTAACTAGGTTTACGACTGCTCGCCTTACAGTTATATACATATAGTTTACATAGATTTACCTGTAAGAAGTCATTGATCCATGAATTGCGTCATAAAAGTCGCAAGCTGCGCACGTTACATTGTCACAATTTAGTGCTTTTGATATTAGTTCAAAGTAGGTTTTATGATCCATTAATGACAATGTTTCGTTGCTATTATAAGATCCAAATTGTAGTAAAATACATATTAAAAACGATTGGGACACGTCTCGTCAAGTAAAAGAAAAGCACACGTTACAGTTTAAAAACCGGGTGCTCTTAAATTACTATCTGAACTTTCTGTAACTAAATTAACCTTAATACTATTAGCAGCAAAATTATAATTGGTAGTAGTTAATTATTAGTAGTTACTTATAATCTTGACTGTTTACATTTATATAGTCCATCAAATTAAATACATATTATAAATAACTCATTAAATTTATGCATATTTAAAATAACAGTAAAGTTTTGCAAGGGAGATAAGTAAGCAGTGTCATTATATACGTCGGCACCAGCTATCTCCAAAGGACTAAACTAACACTGAAAAGTGGTTGTTCGTAGGACGGAGTTGTTTCTTGTAACAAAGAGGGTAGAAGCGGTCTCTTTGTTGTTAAGTGGCAGCAAGTGGGAGGGGCGCGGGGGTGCATTTAGTGTGGCATGAATAGCGGGTAACTGCACTTCGTCAGCCGTCCGTCCGGGACCCGGGAGTATCAACCCGCAGAACACCCGACACCCCTCGCAATTCATAGCCTTATCTCCACCTGTGTTTCTACTATTACAATTATCTTTTTTTTAATTGTATCACTTTATTATGCCTGTTGATGATGCGCACCTATTGTCTGTTAAAGTTATTTATAGCCCTCAATCATACTCATCAACGTTACTAATATTAGCCCACGAGTCCCTTTTGATAGTGTTTGGCCGACCCTGGCAAAGGCAGTCTTTATTAAGTTATTTATAGACTACGCAACGAAACATAATCTTCCCATCAATAAATAAAAATAATTGCGTGTTTACTAAATATTATTACAGCAGTCCAGTAATGTTCTCATAATCACAACATTAACTGCATTGGGAGTGAATCGGGAAATCTGTACGGCTCGCCGCGGAATGCGTAATTACCGTAAAGGAAGTCGGTCGTTTAGAGCAAACAAAAACTCGGGCGACTCGATCAGTGGCGGGAACAAAGGCGGGTGTAATTTGAAACAATCGGCGGTGGTGCAGAACGGCCGGTGGCGTGGGCCCGCGCCCCTCCGACTATTGATCTGACGAGTCGCGCCACCCTGCGGCCCCCGGGCGCCGCCGCGCCCCGTCCTACTGCACCCTGCCGCTGAGGAGACCACCCTCGACTCGCCGAGAGCCGCACACAACCCGTATTTTAATTGCAAATCTGCCAGATAATGTGCAAATAGATAACGGTATTATACTCGGCTTGCTAACTAATTATGAAACACTATCGAATTACGAGAACGTCGCTGGCTGAAAATGACTTTTTTGTATCGTGAACGTATTATAAATGCTATAATAATACGTCACGTAATGCCGCCCTGTTGTTACATAATACATATTTAAATTGCGACGTCATAAACCGTTTTAATAAGGCACTGTCAGCTTTATGGATTGACAGTTCAGTTTGTTATTGTTGTTGCTCTTTTAATCCAATATTTCACGCACAACTGAGACGGTTATATTAATGTAATAATTATATTAGACTTGCTCACCGTTCTACCTTACTGATGGGCTATTTAAATAGTTTAAGAATTCTAAAACTCATGAAGCATTTGTTTTAAGAATCGTATAATATATATAGAGTTATTCATGTTTTAATCAAAACGATAAGATCAAACTCAGCAATTCGCTTGTGAAACTTTTACTTTTTATTAGACATATTGTTTTAAATTATTAGGTCGTCTGGAGAGCAGCTCAAAGTCACCCGGTCAGTCTCCCACATCTCACCTCACTCAATGACTTTGTGTACAATGTTTGCTGTGTTCTTCTATTTGAGTTATATTCAAGTGAATCTCTTTGTCCCGATTGTACGCACTGAAGTATCGATCGTATTAAAGTTTATGCAGTGGTTTATACGCCTCTGCACCTGCAGATCTAATAAGATAGATTTAAGATATAATCAACGTATTAGTTTTTTGTGTTTTAATGTTACGAAGGAATGGACAGTATAGCATCTTGAGTTCTACTCGTTTATAAAACAGTTACTTGCGATTACTAATCAAGTTTGCCAAGCTAGGTATAACTCAATTTACTATAAATTTTCTCATTTTATGTACTTAGGCTATTGCTGTCTGTAACGATTATGCTTTTTAGGAGCCGTTGCAGATTAAACTAATTTACTCTTCTATAAATTCCAGTAACGGGCTCCGAAGTATCCGTACTCAAGAAAAAGACGAAGAAGCGAGCTGGGTTCTCTGCAAACGTGAGCGTGTCACAATTGATGGTGCAGAGGGAACGACCGCTCAACGAGTTCAAGGTACGTGTGATATTATGTATTCATAGTCATGATAAGAGCTCAACCGTTGCCAGCATTACCTATCTAAGGCTATTCCTTACTTTTATTACGCGTGTTGTCGACGTGTACGTAACGGAGTACGGGAGAGTTAGTTTATGAGTTCAGTAGTGAAAATGGGATAGCTATTGGATTTTTTTGAGTTTCTAAACGTAACGTTGATGATTCTATATTTATTATTTTACAGGGACAAGGAACAGAAGCCAACAGAGAAAATTCAAAAGGAATGGGAGCCCAGCGAGCAACAAACGCCCAACATTGCATGCCTTCATATCAGCCAGTCCAACAAATTGTTCCAAATACTGCGCCCCAAGATAATGAAATAAAACAAGAGACGCACGTACAAAAAAGTTCGCATTATCTCACTGTTAATAGTGGCTGGATATCACAACAGTTGGAAGACTTCGAGTCTCAGGTTGCACAAAGACATAATATTAACTCGCCTGTAAACTCACCTCTTCCAGGGATGCCAGTGCGAGGCGCGAACGGGCAAATAATAGGTGTGAACACCGGGCAAAAACAGTCAACCTTCTTAAAAAATAATCCGAACTTAGCTCAGTATGCGCTCGAAGCAGAAGCAAAGGAAGAAAAGAAAGAAATGTCCGTCGTGCAGCAAAACATTCAGGGCAAATATCCTTTCAAAGAAGAAGAATCACAAATGTTCTGCGGCTTAAATCAAGCCCTAACGCCCGAAGTGATGCAGAAAATTAATGAACAACAGCAAATATTCATACAGCAAAATCAGAAGCAGATTGAAATGGCTATGAAAGGATATAGAACACAATTAGCAGAAAACATAAACCAAAATAAGTCTCAGGGGCATGGTCAGTATGTACCTCAGGGACAGTTAGTAATACAAAATGGTACTGTGATGAAAACGAATCCTGCAAAGACTCCTCCTTGGCAAGTGAAGCGAAACGAACCTAGCGCCTCCAACTGTATGACCAGTCCTGGTCCGAAACATGCCAAATCTGAGAATGATTATGAAGAATCGAATACCAGCATATCTGAGGACTCTTCTTCATCGTCTTACAGTTCTTTTTCGAGTAATGAACAAATGAACCAAGGCATGTGCTCTCGCGTCCCGCCTCTACCGCAGCACTACAATATGATGGGCCAGCAATGGCCAGTCGTCGATACCAACAAAAAGAAGGCAAAAGGCACTAACAATAAGAGCGGCAAAAAGAAAAATAATGCAGAGAACAAGGTTCTTACATATGGCAGCAATGGAATGAGAATGATGCAGGAATCAAAAGGAATGAGTGATGAAGTACAAATGAATAGTGTTGTTCCATCATTTATGGACGATCCCAGCGGATATCTGGCACAGCAAACGGTTTTGCTAAACAATACTATCTCTAAACAAGTTGGAATCAATTCTTCTTATGAAGCTAACCGATACGAAGGTTCTAGTGCCGTTAATTGTTGTGTTCCGCAACACCAAATGGACAAAATGAATGCTATGTCTAAACCAGGTGAAAGTTCTAGTGCTTACAGGAATAATGTGCCAAATCCGTCGCATTCTCCTACTAGTACACCTGATAGTAGCGTTTTATCAGAGAAACCTGGAGATAATAACATGCAACAGTGTTGTAAAGGCTGTGTATCTATGAAAAGTAATAGTCCAGATTATTCTGACAACCAAATGCGCCTTAAATACATGAAACATCAAATGTATAAAATGGAAATGGAGAGCAATCCCACGACGTCTAGTCCTAAACATTCATTTGAAGACAATCCGGTGACGTCTTCAACGTTCATTGAAAGGAGTCCTATGGTGAATGATAGCTGCGGTCCTATTCAAGCGGCGACGGTGAGCACCAGCAATGTGTCGATGACAGAGACTCTGCAGCCTCCCGAGCCATCGCCGACGTTGTCGAGTAGCTCGCGTAGTACAGACACGCCGCATAGCAATGCCAGTAATAGCTCTCCAATGCAATCCAATTGCAACTACCCAATGCCTAGTCCAGCTTATTCAAACTCTGGTTCTTGCAGAGATAACTTTAGTAACCCCTCAACGCCTGGCAGCAATCAAGTTTACCCTTATAACTCGCCTGGACCTCCTAACAATAACCAGTCCATGACAGGAACTCAAGTAATGCATTTCATATCAAACCATAATGTCAATAAAAATCTCATGGAAGTTGATAACATATCAATGGTTGGTGTAAAACCAGGTTTAAAACCATCACAAGAATTGTATAGGTTGGAACCGAGGAGGAGAATAGAAAATGCGATGCCTGGTTACTGCCCCCCACCTCACTTGGGCGGAGGCCCCGCTCACACGCTAATACAGGCGTGTTATGTGCAGACGTTTGTCACTACTATGGCGAGTGGATTTTCCGTCACTCGGGATACAGTCACCTCAGTCTTAGCCGGAAAGGCCAACACTGCCACTACATCCATTAATGCATCTCAAGCGAATTTCATACGACCACCTCCACCGCCGAGTGTTAACCTCGCTACAACATATGCCATTCCAAACAATCAACCAGATCCTTTTATTAATTCAGTTAATTTACCAACGAGCTATCCATTGCATATAGCTGGTACAACGGCACAGAATATGATCTCCAAATCGCCGATGGAAATGGTACAAAATGTTATTGGTAGTCTACCTTCGAAATTAGAAACGAGCGGCACGCATTCAATGTCTCTATCTCAATTGAATAGAAGAGCAACAACGCCTGGTCAAATATTGATATCATCGACTGGTCAGATTATGGTGTCAAATAATCAAATGCCGCCTCCGCCACCAAAAACTTCGACAACTATGTCGTCTATGCAGGGCAACATGACCAATGTGAGCACATCGGTGACGCAAGTCGTGTCGGCAGTAGGGGGGATGCAACCCATGGTGAATCAACCCACAGTGGTAGTCAACGCAATGCCGGCTCCGTTTGTTATCCAGCCGCCCATGATGGCTGTAGACGGACAAGTCATGCAGCAGAACAATGTGATGCCTCAAATAGTTGCAGGAGGTATTGTGTCAGGACAGTCACCAAATGACAGCTCTCGGCAAATTGAAATGAAGAATCAACATAGTTTCGTTCAGGGCGTGGCTATGTTATCACCAGAAAGTTTGAAAAAGCGAAGTAAGAAAAAGAAGAATCAATCAAATATTACCAACGTCTTACAAATAACTGCTCCGCAACAAAATCCCAACAATATTATGGTTCATCATTCCTCACCGCAACATAATACTAGTCCTCAGTTCTCACCCCGTGGTTTTCAATTATCTCCAAATAATAATATATCGCCAACTCCTATGTTGCAAGCGTTGACTATAGTGCCAGGAAAATCTGGAACACCAGCCCATATAGTTATGAATGGACAAGGGAACACTAACAATTTTGGATCCCAACAAATAATTACGAATACATCTCCATCGCAACAAATCAATCTACTTCAACCTGTCAATCTTATAAACAACGCTAGCGGTGTGGTACCGAACTTCCCAGCGTTCCAGCAGTTCATCGTGCCCAACCTGGGCGGCATGATGATGACGGCGGATGGCACGGCCATAATTCCAGATAACTCCACGGGAATGCCTGTGCAGTTACAGTTACAAACAGTCAATGGCCAAAACGTTTTGACTCCTGTACAAAACCCTGGAGTATTCGCAGCCAGCACAAACGGTGGTGTCGTCTTACGAGCTCAAAACCAGCAAGGCAAAATAATACAATCACAGCACAGTCCTGGAGCCCAATTCATATCTCCTAACAGTCAAGTAATGATGAATAGTCCAAACTTCAATGGTCAACTTAGTCCTTTGCTTGCTAATTTGAGTCCAACCAACGTAACATTCAATAACCCCCAGGTCAGATCTAGTAATTTACAGACACAAGAGTTCATACAGACCAATCAGATGGGACAAGCTTTAATGGTTCCGCTATCTCCGAAACAAGTGTCTCTGTCGTCTGGGACGAGCAACCGGGGCAACTCAACATTTGTGCACCAGAACACGACGATAGTGCAACAGCAGACTACTCTCGTTTCGAACTCTCACAACACGCAGTTGTCGTCCATGACGACTAATTTGGGTGGGAACGCGTCGAGATTGAGTATAGATCCGAATATTTTATTGGCTAATAAGTCGACGGGGAATCAAAGGGGGAGGGGTAATGTCGAGTCTCCGCCTAGGAACGTTCAGGAGGATCATAGGGAGGCTAAACACCGTGGGGTTCAGTTGAGTCGCGGTCAGATGGAGGGTCCGGTGAAGGCGGAGGCGGACGGTTACATGAAGTTCATGGGCGAGTTCCCGCTGGCGGCGCACGTGCGCCACTCGGTGTCCACACAGACGCGCCTCAACCAGGCGCGCGGCAAGTCGCCCTCCGCGCACGCTGTAGCCAGTCCGCCTGACACCACCACGCACAGGTAATAATTCCTTTTTTTATATGCAATTGAAAAAACCATACAACACCCAAATATTACTTTACATTCTGTTTTATCCTAGCTAAACATGTTTGTGCCATTATAATTATTTTGAACACCATTGTATCCCATGTTTTATGCAAATAAATGATTTATTATGATGATTCAGTCCTTTGGGCGCGCTGGAGGCGGCGGGCAGCCCTCGGCTGTACGCGGCGCGCGGCCTGGCCACCCAGGCGCACTACGCCGACACTACCACCAAGTCGCCCGAGCCGGCGGATGCTAGCTCCTCGGTAATACTCTTCATTTTATTTTCTTATTATTTCTTATTTTGTTACTCTCTCTAAGTATTGTGTCCCTACAACCTATCAGCATCAAAATATAATAAAGCAGTAAAATAGAGAACTACCTGAGTTTCCAAATGGCACTTTAACCCAAACAAATTGTATTGTAGAATGCGCTGGTGTCGGGAACTCCACGTTCAAGCGCGTAGTATGTGCACGTAATCAATACTAATAATAAAGCTGAAGGGTTTGCTTTTTTCTTTGTTTGAACGCGCTAATCTCTGGAACTATCAGTGGGATTTGAAAAATTATTTTTGCATTTGATAGCCCAGTTCTTGAGGAAGGCTATTACTTTAACATCACGCTAGGACCATTAGGAGCCGAGCAAAATGAAAAAGAAAGGACGCTAAGCGAAAACGAAGTCATAGCGTGGGCAGGCGATGCGATGGGGTGGATCAAGGAAACAAGGAATTTCACGCGGACGAAATCACGGGCAGAAGCTAGTTATAGAATAAAGCCGCTTGTCTGTCTCGCGATATTCTTCTAAACTATACAACGGATTATGATGCGGTTTTACCATCATTTAGAGAATTTATTTCGGAAGGCTAAGTGTGACATCGTCTTCTTAATAAAAGTCATAATTCATTCATTCACTGACAATCAACGCACATCCTAAACCGTTAGGTCTAGAAGCATGAAATATTGCACAAGAGTTCCTTATAGCGAGAGTAAGCACTAAGGAAGGGTTTTTGAAAATTCATCCCCTAAAGGGATTTAAAATTTTTAGATTTATGTAGGTAAATCTGATATAATATGTGCAGTAAAATGTGTTTCGTACAATTTATTAAAAGACTTACCATCCACTTTCAGATTATTATTTAACGATTTTTGTCAATTATAACTGAATGAAATGATCACTGTTGCACCATGTTGCCACGCAAACGTAAGCAATGCATTGACGTACCTATATGACAGTGACACCTGTCAATTGTTTTTTTTTTTAGTGAGTAGAGGGACACAGATAACATAATAATAGTAAACTCAAGTTACAGAATCTATAAAAACCTGATGAAATCGATACAAATACGTAGTATAGTTTTTGATACAAGATGATGATTTATAGGGGATGAAAGTTTGTAACTGAAGTTTGTAATTTTTGCGGATGAGAAATCCCAACGGGCACACAGCATTTAATCTAACTAATATTATACAGGATAATTTTTTAAGTAGTGCGCAAACTTACACAGGCTATTCTACCCATTAATATGAACAACTTTCACTATGGGACCAACCCTGAAATAGCGAAAAAAAAATCAGCTTTTCAGTACATTTTGACGAATTATGCCAACATAAACGTACTGAACAGCTGATTTTTTTTTCGCGATTTCAGGTTTGGTCCCATAGTGAAAGTTGTTCATATTCATGGGTAGAATAACCTGTGAAAGTTTGCGCACTACTTAAAAAAATATCCTGTATGTGCGAAAGTGAGTTTGTTTATTACGCTTTCACGTTAAAACGGCTGAACGGATTTGGATGAAATTTGACAAATAGGTCATCGGGGATAGGAGACATAGGCCACTTTTTATCCTGGATCGCAGTCGAAGTCGCGGGCAACAGCTATTAATATTATAAACTAACTGTTGCCCGCCTATCTATCCTATTCTAAATGCTAACCAATTTGGATTTCAAAAGAATAAAACTACATCATTGGCAATATACAAACTATTCAATACTATTTGGGATAAAATCAATGATAAAAAACAGTGTGCTGCTCTTTTCATTGATATGTCAAAAGCATTTGACTGTGTAAAATATGACATTTTGCTTGAAAAATTAGAAAAAATAGGAATAAGAGGTTTAGCTCTTAATTTAATTGAGGATTATTTAAACAATAGAATGCAGGGCACTGTAATTGATGTATACAATGAACGTACAAAAATGGTGGAGGTTGTGAAATCTAAATTCGAAACTGTAATACTAGGCGTACCGCAAGGCAGTATATTGGGACCCCCGTTTTTCCTATTGTACATTAACGAGCTTCCGAATATTATAGACCACCTTTGTGTAATTGTATGCTGATGACGCTTCTATATTTATTTCAAATGAATATTCCAATAATATTATTTACGAAAGTGAAATAAATAGAACATTAATAATGGTGACTGATTGGTTGCAATCAATAAATTTAAAAGTCAATGCCTTAAAAACCAAATTGATTCAATTTAGAAATTATAAAAGTAAACAGTAAATTGAGTGTAACCATTTCTGATACAGTGATTGAAGAAGTAAAAGATACAAATTTTTTAGGAGTTACCATAGACCAACACTTAAACTGGAAGGCACATATTGAGAAAGTTAATAAAAAAATATCTAGTGCATGTTACGCCTTGTCAGTTCTTGCAGAAACTACGAATCTAAGTGTAACTAGAAATGCTTATTTTGGAAATGTGTACCCACTGTTAACTTATGGTGTAATATATTGGGGGAACTCGACAAACGTACAATCTACATTCATTCTCCAGAAAAAATGTCTTAGAACAATATATAACATGCATAGTACTGAATCATTAAGAGATGTCTTCAGAACGGAGGGTTTCCTGACGCTGACTGGTATTTTTATACTTGAATTATGTTTATTTGTTAAAAACAATATGCAATATTTTAATCTCAAATCAAATTCTAAAAGAAACATTCGGAAACAATATAAATATGACATTAATTTACCAGTTATCAATAATATGATGTATTACAAAAGTACCTATGTTACTGCTATTCGTGTGTACAACCAGTTACCGCCAGCCATTAAGCAATTAAATGGAAATATGTTTAAAAATAAATTGAAAAAATTTTTGATTGACAATGTATTTTATAATTGCATGAGTTTTTTGACAAAAAATAATATTTATGTGAATGCCTAACTTCCATCAAAACTATTGCATATCCGACTTGGGTAGACTGTTGAAACTAAAAATGTAATGTTTATAAATACGATCTTAATGTACACAGTTACGCAATAAATATATCTTTATCTTATCATGTGCCAAATTTCATCCAAATCGAAAGACTAGTGGCGCCATCTATTACCATAAGAACGTTGTTGTTGTTTTTCTCGGGAACAGTCCTTTTTTCGGGATCAAAGGCACCCTATGTCCGTGTCTGTACACCTGACAACGTATATGCGAAATTGCAGGATGATCGGTTCTGTGGTTTAGGCGTGAAAATAACAAACAAACAAACAAACTTACTTTCGCATTTATAATATTAAGTTAGGATGTAACTGTCTGTTTGTTACTTGTTCTCGCCTAAACAAGTCGCTCGTTATGATGTTTCACTATTAGGTAAGCCTGGGTCCTGGAGAAGGACATAGGCTACGCCTGGATCGAAGACGAAGTCGCGGGCCAGAGCTAGTAATATAATAAATGTAACTGTCTGTTTGTTACTTTTTTTCGCCTAAACCACTGAAACGCTCGTTATGAAATTTGACTAATAGGTAGCCTAGGACCTGGAGAAGGACATAGGCTCCTTTTCATCCTGAATATTTGTATTAAAAAATGATTAAATCCAAAATACACGTAAGTGAAGTCGCGGGCAACAGCTAGTATAAAAAAAACCTCATTTGTTTCTATGTTAGATTAAAAATATCTTCACAAGTACAATAGAGAGCTCGCTAAGTTTCCAAATGGCTCTGTTTCACTCTTTCAGGACTTGCTCTAATGTAATTTATTCTATCAGGTTGGCGGAAAAATATTGCACAAGAAATTGTAAATTACTAGAATTTTCCGGAGTATTTGGTATTGATCTGGGATACGAAAGAATATTGTAGAAGGTTCTCGAAGCTCATCAAGGGTATATAAAGGCGCCCTAGTGAGCATTTGGTTATTTTGTGAAAATGATTAGTGAACATCTACTTCGAACGAGCATCTTTTACCGAGTGGCGTCAGGGACACAACGTGAGTGTGACTATCGCTAACATCAGCAAAGCGTTCGGTTAAGGTGTTGTATCGCGATGGAAGATAAGCCGCTGGTTTGCTCGCTTTGCATCGGGAGATATATGTAACTCTTAAAGATCACGAGCGATCTGGGCGACCATCCACCTTCGACGATGAGGAATTACTCCGCTGTTTAAAGGCTAATCCAGAAATAAATACGCGTGATTTGGCAGAGACTCTTGGCTGTCATCATTCGACCGTCGAGGCTCATTTACACAAACTCGGGTATCGTAAAGTAATGGCAGGATGGATTCCAACATCAACTAACTGACAGTCATCGTTAAGTCAGGGTTAGCATTTGTGAATCGCTTCTTTTTCAGCCACATCGGAAAGAGTTTTTTGAAGATCTGGTAACCGGCGATGAGAGCTGGTTTCTCTATGATAACAACACACGGCACGCCGTCTGGCTTCCTTACGAGCGACCAACACAGCCAAAGCCGAACCGTCACTCACGCAAGCATCTTCTCTCCGTTTTGTGGGATACGAAGGGCCCACTGTATTACGAGCTTCTCTCCGCGAGAAGGACGAATACGACTTCCATTTATACTTCTTACCATCTACCAATCACCTAGCACAAAAGTCAGCACTCAACATGGCGACCGTTCACGCATAGACACGATAATTGACGTCATACAAGAGTGTTTTCAAATTTAGTCCTTGACAAACATTTAGGTGTCTCCCTTTTCATACGCAGCTCTTGATTAGTTAAAAAGAAACAAAACGCTTTTTGACATGCTGTGTCGATATGACAGATATTTGTATACCTTTCTTATATGCCATCTCCATGTTATTCTATCTCAGTGACTGGTATGTAGCGACATTCATGGCTTACCCTGTTTTAGAGTGCACTAATGTTCGTGTATGACGCGTCTAGTTATAATACGTCATTGAGTGCACATTTTTATTTAAAGCGTATAACAAAAATCAAGAAAATGTTTTAATTGTGAATGTTTTGACAATTGTTTCCAGGCTATGGTGCAGTGCGTGTCTAGCAGTGAGCAAGATATGGCAGAATCGCGTGACCACCCTTGGCCCGTGACACGTAACGACTTCAACTCGGACACAGACACGCAAAGTAAGTTATTTATGTACTTTTACATTTACATATTCATTTATTTCCTCTAATTGACAAAATTAAATCTGGCAAAATTAGCTTTACTCTGTTTGTTGGTACTCCTCTACAGGTCGTATTATACAACCGATCTGGACGAAACTTGGTATACAGGTTTAACGACAGAATTTTGTCGTCGGGATTTTTGATTGGAGGGGTACTTCCAAAAAGGGGGCTACTGGATATCTCCGCCTTATGAGATCCGATTTCGATGGTTCTTTTTTTTTTGAAAGGTAGTAACTTTAAGTTGGTCTCATAAAAATTTTGTGAGGATCTTCGGCGTGATTAGCAGAATAGCTCTTCAACCAGTGGAATCAGCCCTTTAACTACTAGGTAGGGATTGATGGTACCTGGAACCACCTTCTCATCACAAAACTAGAGGATTTTGAAAATAATTATCAGAATTCTTTATAACGAGTCCTTAAAACCAATATTAATGTTAGTTTTACAATAAGGTCACTAGAAGGCGCTACTGTGCACCGCTAGATCGCGCTGTCGTTGTCGCTCGCCAAATGGTTAGGTCCCGTTGAACATTTTGTGTGACTAAGATTCGTGTTTAACTGATAGTACCAACTACTATCAGTTAAACACGTTAGTTGTGGGTTACTTTATTTCTGTAAAATTATCATTTTGCCACTTTCTATGATTGTTTTGGCGCGGTAGCTTTAATTAGTTTTTTAACTGCTTTGACTACCCAAAGCATGTTCTGTTTCGTCATGGCTGCGACTGCTGGTTGAGGTATAATAATTGTTGCAAAAAAGTTTGTGCTCGCGAGGTCTACTGTTCACAGAACTAGAAAGAAAAGAAAGAAAGAAAAATATGTTTATTTGTCACAGAAACACGTGCATACAAAAATATAATTAACTCGAGTTTTACAATAAGAAAAATAAAACACAAATCACGAGCACAAAACAAAAGTCGGCAGCTGCTGGCACGCCATGCCTGTGACAAGAAGGCTTCTAGTCAAGTAAAAAAAAAAGCCCAAGATTTACTATCTACCTGATCTACTTGATATCAATTCGAGTCATCAAGATTATAGAAATAACTTGGCATTGCTTTAATTAAATCACAATATGTGAACAAGCAGTTTAGAGAATGTATAACAACAGGTGATACATTTTAATAAAAGCCATCCCTCTTAACATTTTTATTTCAGCTGCATGCATTCTCCTCTGCTTTAGCGTCCATCACATATCTCCAATAGAACAGGATACAGGACTCTGTCTTGAGGAACTCCTTTTCGCAACTTAAAAAGACTAGGAGAAGTCATTTATATTTACACCTGTTTCTTCGTTAAGCTTGAATATAAGGGAAACGGAATGGATGTAATATGTACTTCTTTTACATAAACGGTTATCCGCGCGAATTGTCATCACACACCTACACAGTAATCAGAATACCGTAAAAGTATCACAATATTATTGCATTATCCATGTTTATGCTTTCCCATTCGCTGCGATTGTTTTACAAACTTCATTATTATGTTCATTTGGGATTTTCATTAGGCAGATAGCTGATTAGCTACCTGAACAAAAGGTGTGCTGTTACTTTTTATCAAGGCCAAAATATAATATGTCGTTCAAGTACAAGTAAAGTTTTTCTATGTTCATTCCAGGCATGATATCAAACACGCCTATGATGCGACAAAGCCGCTCGCACAATCCTGTCGAGTCAACGGACATGCACTTCAATCAAAACATGAGCACTTCGCCAATGAACAACCAACAAGTCATGCCGATGACATCAAACTATTACGAAAGGACTCAGACGTACAAGAGAAAGAATGACTTCGGTGACCCATCCACTTATAGGCCTGACAAAATCATGAGGACAGCAAATTATAATATGGTACATGGATTACAAAAGGATACAGATTATGAATCAATGGGTATGAGTTCTCCAGATAAAACACAGTCAAGACATTTCTCCCTTTCGGGCACGAGCTCAGACTCGTCTCCTATGCCGAAAGTATTTGATAGACATAATATAGGTTCTGGCGATGGTAAGTCAACTTTTTATAATCTTTCTCTGTGCTATGCTTTGGACTCTTTGCTATAAATGTTTAAAACAATGCACTTTGGCGGAAAACTCTATTTGTTAGTTTCAGTGTACTAAATACACATAAAAATTCATTTGTCTCATTCACAGCTACATGATAAGTTATCTAAAATAAAAAAAAAGTAATTTTTGTGTATTATAATTATTTACTGATTAGTAAAAAACCTACTCGTAGATGTGAGCAAATTAATAACTTATTTGTAAGGACTGGAGTAAATTAAATTGATTTTTAATAAATTTTCCCCTTTTGTTTACAGCAATAAAAGTAATATAATCGACAGAATTACCAATTTTAATGAATTCTTTGTTAGTAATTCCCTTTTGTTGTTTATAAAACTCTTGATCTATCTTACGTTTTCTTTACATATCTATCGATTGTGCGGCCATCAAGTTTACTGCCTCTGTACTAATAAATGTCCAGAACCATCTCACGCTTTAGTCACAGCTAACAAAATTCAAAATTTATCATAATGTTGTGTCTTGTATTGGTTTTGGATTGACTCTCTGCAAGCGGACTTACTAAATTGTATTATGTTTGTAGAGTGTTTGTCAACGAATACGTCTTAATGATGTGTATTGTGGTATATTTCAGCTTCTACATAATGCGATACTATTGGTCATTGGTTTTCTTTTGGTTGGGTTAATACAAGATACAGCTGTTAATAAAGGGTGTACTGGAAACTAATCAGAATAAATCAGCGATGTGCAGCGTCCAAACGTTCTCACCCGGCTTTCTGTCGCTTTCCATTGCACCACATTCGAAGTAACAAATTGGTACAAAAATTGGGATTCCATTACTAACGCATCATTGTAAGCCATCATCATTTCATCTGTTCATCATTGTAAGTAAAGCACATATTCTCTTTACTACGACAACGTACCTTCTTTTCAGGTGCCAGGAAAAAATACATACATTCGTGGTAGACCATCAAATAGTTATTTCGTAAATATAAATCAAGAGTATTGTATTTTTTCTATGCTCACCCAAGGTAAAATTATGACTAATAAACTTGCGAAGTGCTCAACTACCGCTGTCGAATGCTTTTCTGAATTCTCGCTGCTACTTCTGTGAAACCGCAGCGTTTCGAGTTCGCACTGTGTTAATTGGAAATGTCCGCGCGGGCGTGCTTTTATATCACGGCGACCATTCGTCGGTGGCGGAAGCTCGGTGGAGGTTCTCGTACTCCGCGCACCGGCCGCGCCTAACAGCTGTGATCGGTCGATAGATGCCAAGAGCTCGGAGGAGTCGGGGGCGGCCGGGGGTCCGGCGGGGCCGCGCGCGCGCACTTTTGCGGTGGGCGACGTGGTGTGGGGCCCGGTGAAGGGCTACTCGTCGTGGCCCGGCAAGCTGCGCGCGCGCCTGGCGGGGGCCCGCTGGGCGGTGCGCTGGTTCGGCGCGCTGGGGCCCGCCGCGCTGCCGCAGGCGCGCCTGCTCACGCTGTCTGAGGGGCTGGACCAGCACCATGCCGCGCGCACCAAGCACCGGAAGTGAGTCCGCCCGACCACACACCCGACTACCGCACTACCGCACTCACGACCAGGACCGCTAGGGACTTGCATTTCCAAATTATTATTACTTGCTGTTGATTGTAGAAATCCCCGTAGTTGCCCCTTATGATTTACAATGAGAGTTTCGTTGTAGTTTCACTACTTGCCATCATTTATGTGCGTCTAAAGATTTAATTTTGTTCGACACATTTGTAAATATTAACCCAACCTGAGATTTTTGTTTAATTAAGTCGCGCGGTGAGGCTGCTAATATCCACAATACGGATCCCTCTCGTGCGTAGATGACTAAATAATTACCGTTTACTACAACAGGAGTAGAAAACTGAACACCTTACTCGAGAACGCGATTCAGGAAGCCATGGCGGAACTCGACAAGAAGAGCGAGAACTCGGGCGAGCGGGACGATAGTGCGGAGCCGATCGCTGACGAAGATGACGTCACGGACGCGCCGCGCCGTGCCAGGAAGCCCGAAAAGGCGAGGAGTAGAGACAGGCATCACAAGAAAAATCCGGCGAAGATGGCGGCTGCAGCGAACACGTCGGGGGACGGCGCCAGGCTGCGCAGCTCACGATGACGAGCGCAACTTGGACTGACACTGTTAGCGCCCTTCTAAATCACGCGGTCTGAATATTCAATATTTACTAACAAGCTGAATCAAATATCTTTTGTTGCCGATGATATAGAGTGTTAGTATTCAGTTGACTGTTCAGTGCGCCCCTCATTCGGTGTAGGAATGTGGTACAGAGTCCGCCTTATTGAGACGTTATGTAGATTTAAATATTATAAAATATATAGTATATTATAACGCGAGATCTAAAAGTTTGAGACTGGCTACTTCGGATGACGTAACAGAAATCACAAAAATAAAGTGGTTTATTTGCAAAATTACTTTTCATCTCTTAAAAACATCACAACGACATTTAATTTTACAATTTTTAATTTATAGACGTTAGTTAGAACAATGCTGTTGAGATTCATTACGTTAAAGGCTGTTTTATTTCCAGCTTGTATATTTAATATACCGTTCAGTGATTATATACCATTCCGTATTACCTATCGTTTAATTGGGATCACTGTATGTAAGGTTCGTAAAGTTTGTGTTCGAAACGTGTCATCTTTGGATCAAAATTCCTTCTAGACATTAGATGTTCCTAAAAATATGCAAATTATTATATTTCCATTCTATTGACGAGATACGCAGTGATTTATCACAGTTTGATATTAAATTATAAATGTGCATTGTTTAGGTGTTGCAATCATGATTTAAAATCATTGTTGTTTCACATTATATGTATTAGAATAAGTGAAGGTCATACTTTAAGTAGGTTTCTCTCGATATTAAAGAAATTATTGAAATTCCACACCTGTCATCGATGTATTGTACAATTTTAGTGAACTGTAAATTGATAAGAAATTATGCTATATATCTTGTAAATTTTATGTGTTTTGTTAGAAAATAATAAGTATAACATGATTTCTAGTCAAAATATTGAGCATATTAAAATGTAGATATTATAGATGAGATAATTGACAATAACACTGGCCTGGCGAGTGCCGGCGCGCACGGCGTCGACATTGTTTCGGTTGAATAATGAATAAGTACAGTACATATTAGTTTCGACATTGTGCTACTTGTTTGCGTTAATAATTTTATACTTTTGTTAATACTTTAGAAATAGTAAATGATACAATTATTTAAATGGGAAATACGAAAAGATTTTTGATAATGAAGCAGTCAGATTTTATCTTTACACAAATATTGCTATGTTGTGTCGTAGTAAACATACAGCAGACCTATTTATACATTTTGTAAGCAATTATAATGAACTAATCATGAATATTGTAGGCCTACATAAATATACAGAAATAGTTTTCATGTAATGAATGGCATTGAACGTTTGTGTTTCATCGTTAGTAGGACATCACAGCGACATTCATTTGTTAGCACACGTATAGAAATTAATCTCATCATCTCATTTTTTCTGTTTTATTTATATACATTTAAGATATTTCTAAGGGTCGCTTAATTGATAAACAATTTGATTTGTGGTACAAGGGAGATTATTTTAAATCATTTCTAAAATGCTTTTTAATCACAATAATTTTTAGATAAGAAAAGTTTAAAAAATCTAGGTAATGTTAAATAATAGGTCATGCCATGAGTACATTTTGATAGGTAATTTGTTATCAACAGTCATTGTTAGATTTATCAATGTGCAAAATTACTTTGGGTGATCTTTGGGTGTCCGATGAATATATCAAGAATTATCATAGCTTACTGTTTTATATACCTATCGTATTTTATCGTAATTTAGGGATTCAACTTAAATTTTTCCTAACTAATAAATGTGACTCCAAATATCGACATAGTATTTAAATGTTAAATGGATATTGTTTATTATATTATAGGCTGATAGCACTTCCCTGTGAGATGGTATTATGTACATAATTCTTAATGTAGTTATGTATAGTATTTTATTTCAATGAAATTAATGTTTTATAGACTAATATACAACATAAGATTATTTATTTGTTTTGCTGTGTACATATTTTTTTCAATAAAATGTACCTGTTTTATTTAAACGTTTACTTTGATTTCTTGCTCTCCATCAGCTTGCCTTGATACAGTGTGTTAGGTTAAACGAGGGACACACATGTCCCGGAATTAATGCACAACCTGTTAAGAGGGCAGAGCGTGCATTGTGCATACTAACGAAATACCAAAATAATTTGTAAATCAAACATATTCTTAAGGTAGTGTAAATTTATTCCGATTGCATTACAGAATACGTAGGTTCCCAAAATATATTAAATAAGAACATTGATTTAAACATGAAATATGGTTAAAATTTCTATAGAAATTTTAAATTCCTCATATCTCGTCTTTCAATTAGTGTTCTTTCAAAATATATACACTACCGGTCAAAAGTTTTCGCCCACCTGTTAAACCATTCATTATGTTTTAATATACGAATCTTTTCCGAATTCTAGTCTCATAATTTTTAACCTAAGTTCAGAACGATCTTATACTGAAAAAAAAAAAAAAAATAATTATGCGTTATTTGTTTACAAGGTGTTCGGCGCATGGACCGACACAATTTTTTGGGGGATTTGGGGGTCATTTGCTAGGTTTCACCCAAAGACTCCCATGTCCTAAGTGTGACGGTAATTGGGTAATAAATGAATGAGATATGGTTTTTTCTTTTTTTCTTTGAATTACTCAAAATCTATATCTAACCGCTGTGCCGAACCTACTGTGAACCAAATAACTTTAGTTATAGTTTTGCAATGTATTATTATTCTAAAATCAATCTGCCTAGCCTTTTCCCAACTATGTTGGGGTCGGCTTCCAGTCTAACCGGATGCAGCTGAATACCAGTATCTTACATGTAGCAACTGCCTATCTGACCTCCACAACCCAGTTATACGATAGTTAGGTAATACGTTACCCCTTGGTAAGACTGGTTGTCAAACTTTCGGGCTTCTGACGACCGTAACGACTGTCAAAGATCCCGACAATGACAGCCGCGACCAACGGCTTAACGTGCTTTCCGAGGCACAGAGGGGTCTCGGTATGAAAAAATGGTCAGCCATCCACAGACCAACCCCGGCAAGCGTAGCTTAACCTGATGGATCGACCCGTGCGGCTGTTATTGCTTAGCCACGAGCTCTATGTATGCAATGTATTATTATTCTAAATAAATTAAAAATTAAATTAAAACATAATTACTCTAATGAGTCTTTTCTTAAAACACTTCCTGACTCTTCTAACCAATATTATGACTACATAGTGAATTGTTTTCTGTGGCATGTAGTATACCGTTAGAAAGTGTATAAGCTAAAAACTTTTTAAAATAAAACTAAGTTCAAAATAGCTATTTGTGTTTTTTATAATGAATTTAGAAGTTGTAATTTTTCATACAAATACACACATACAAATCAATTAGAGCAAATAATAATTTATATAAAATAAAAATACATTGCAGACTATTTTAAAAGTTATTTTGTTCCATTACAACCAAAAACAAAAAAAATATAACGATTTAAAGGAAAGATTTCGGGTAAATAAAAAAAAAAACCATATCTCAATTACCGTCACACTTAGGACAGGGGACAGGTCCTTGGGTGCAACCTAGCGAATGACCTCCCCAATCCCCAAAAAATTGTGTCGGTCCTTGCGCCGAACACCCTGTATACTCGAGCAAGTTTATATTTTGTAGGTCTCTGTGAAAAATTAATACTTTCAAGTACCCGATTTTTTTTTAATTTTTGTAAAAGTGAAATATTTCTTTGGTGTTTACTATTGTAGTTTAGTGCCAATCAGCAATGTGAAAATAAAATAACGTACAGTATAGTGGCATAAACTTTCTTTTTGAGAAGTTCGTATTCGAATTGTTTTCACTACAAAAACGAGAAACTCGATTGAAACTCGTGCATTTATTTTTATACTACTACTCGTGCATTTATTTAGTTTTCATAATTAAGGCAAAAGTAACCGTGCCATTGTCTCTGAATTGAAAATATCTCGTCAAACCGTGGACTATAACGTGAATAAATACGCATCCACAGTCTCCGCGATAGAAAACGTTCAGGACGGCCTCGAACAACCACAATTGCTGAAGATAAACATATTGTATTGATCAGCAAACGAGATCGACGACTCACAGGCGCAGAGATCGCAGCTCAAATCAATTTTTCTAGGGATTTGCCTGCGAGTACTTCTGCTGTGAAAAGAATATTGAGAGAAGCTGGCCTTTTTGGGAGGGTGGCAGTGAAGAAACCACTTTTAAGACGTCAGAATAAAATCAAAAGGTTGCAATGTGTCCAAAAACATAAAAATTGGACGCATGAAGAGTGGGAGAGAGTTTTATTTAGCGATGAGTCAAAATTCGAGGTTTTTGGGTCTAAACATAGTGTTTGTGCACAGGTCAAGTCAAGAACGGATGTTAAATTCATTTATAATCCCTACTGTGAAACACGGTGGAGGTTCGGTGATAGTTTGGGGATGTTTTGGTGGAAGGGCGACAAATTGAAGGGATTCTTAAGAAAGAAGGCTATAAAAAAATACTAAAGGAAAATGTAGTATTTTCTGGCCAGCGCCTGATCGGCAAAAAATTTATCTTCCAACACGACAACGATCCTAAACATTCATCAAAGCTTTGCAAAGAATATTTAGAACAATTGGAAAGGAAGAATGTGCTGGTTTGGCCGTCACAGTTGCCCGACCTCAATCCGATAGATTTGTTGTAGGATAAATTGGACAGAGAAGTCAGAAAGCAGTGTCCTATTTCTACTAGACACCTTTGGGAAATCCTGCAAAACGAGTGGAACCAAACAAATGATGATTATTTATCGAAATTATTACAGAGAATGCCAAATCTGTGCGCCGCGCCGCAGTAATCAAAGCAAAAGGAGGTTATGTCAATGTATCAAAAAGCGGTTCGAACCTTTTGGGCCTCGTCCCGGTTCGCCATCTTGATTATTTTTCAAAATGGCGTCGCACGATAATACCTATATGTATATGGATACCTATATGTTTAAGGATAGGAGGCATATAGACAAACAAAAATTTACAGTGATATAATGTCCTAAACTGTCACATTACCTAGACAATTAACGTTAACAAGTGTATTATTTACAAAAATGTTTTTAAATACAAGCTTTTATTAGTCTGGATATCATCTAGGACCGAAGTCCTTGTCAAGACAAATCAAATGAGCCCAAATTCGATAGAGTTGCATCGTTTTATTACTGAGTTCCCATGGCCACCTTCCGGCTCCATCATCAGATCAGCCCCATTTCATAATAATATTGCATTGTCATCTGATTTACATCTGCATGTAAAATTTCAACTCAATCGGAAACCGGAAAGTGGGTCAAATTTAACTTGCAAGATTCGATTACAAGCATCGGGACAGGTGAAAGTAAATTAAAGCTTGTAATGATCCGGGTAGTAAACAGTTCTGGTCCTGTCTAAAGCGGCTGAAATGAACTTCTGTCGTCCCACTTTACCTCCAATGATGAAACCTCATGGGTCGCTGGCACACTCTTTTCGCTTCGAAGCGAATGCCATTTGGCTACGCCTACTGTACTACGCGTACATAACGAAGCATAGTGTTTCAAATCAAAAGGAGGCTGAGAATCCTTTCGAACGTCAAAATCACCTAAGACAGTCCCCCAAAACGCCCGCCCTACACCACTTTTGTAGTGTTTTAGCTGGGAAGAAAAAGCTGTGCAACAAACTCCCCAGCTGCACATCTGTGTGTTCTGTTAGAAAAACTAGATTCTTTACAATAGTATGCTAAATAATTTACATTACGCAACACAAAACAATAAATTAAATTATTTCCTATGTCGTTGGCCTAAATTGTTAACCTGCCAAGTCAGTCCATTTTTGCATAGTTTGCAGGACGAAGTAAAACCGACTAATATTTATTTATCGCTTTAGCAATCGAAATTCTGAAAATCCCGTTGGTTCTTACAAGTTTAAAAAAAATAGGAAATAATATAGAGCCAGCTTTACTTGGCAGGTTAACGAATTAAGCCGATAAATGAATTTTTTGACGATAATGTCAGCTAGCACACGCCAGTATACCTACCAGCAAAAAACAAAACTTAATACCTACTTAAATAAAAGCCTCCAGGCATAAAGGGCGTTCACGGCACAGCGAACAGAGCTCCGGCGGGATCTCATGGCGACATGGAGAGTGCGACTGTCGCAACCCAGAGTTGGGCACGCCACAATTGCGGCGATAAGTCCCCTCTTTGAGGTTTGGTTGGAGAGGCGCCAAGGCGCCTCACCTTCCGCCTGACGCAGGTCCTCACCGGACACGGTTGCTTCGGGAGGTTCCTGTTTCGGATAAGGCGGGAGGAAACGCCCGGGTGTTACCATTGTGTGGATCGTCCGGAGGACACGGTGGAGCATACGGTGGAGATCTGCCCGTCTTGGGCGGAGCACCGCCGCGCCGCGTCCTCGCGGAAGCGATCGGTGACGGCGATCTCTCGCGTCCGGCCATGTCCCAGTCGGCTTAGCATGACTACTAGTCTATCTCTACGAAGAGTAGACAACCTTTTCTATACAAAGTGAAGTAGAAATCCTTCTACAATTTGTCATTTTGTCTTTGGTTTCTAGCGATCTTTGTCTAGGTCCTTTTTTATGTAGACTATTTCGGAATAAACTTGTCTTGGGTAGTGAAGACAATTTGACTATGTAATCGCCATGCAGACAGTAGAAAACTTTCTACTCGACGGTCGCAAAGTACCTATATACGGTTATCTACAAAATCATTTTCTTTTTTCCTCTTCTTTTGCTATCTCGAAAACGGTGTGTCTTATCGCAAAAAAACAATGAAAATTCGACCCCTCTTTACAAAGCCCATAAACCCATAAAACTCTTATCTACATGTAGGTAATCATTTTTCATATTTTCCATACAAAAAGTGAAAAATTCCATATATTCCATATAAAACACGATGAGCATCGCATTTTATCATATCTCCGGCGCTACGGGCTCGCCTCCTCTGTTGTATTTATATGCGTGACTTAATACTTATTTGTAAAAATTGAGAATTAAACGAAATACTATGAAAAAACAAAGAATTCTGAGTGGAATTATTTAAAATAGTGAATATCGTAAAGTGCAGTTGACTCTTTCTACTTTGTTGCCGTCGTACGTCATTTTTGTCGACTCTTCCGTCGACAAAACACTTCTCTACGGTACTCGTGCTAAGCCGGCAGGCTATGGTACGGAGCGAGAGTGCATGGGAAGCTGTCACCTCCTTCTGCGAAGCAGTAATGCTCGCAAAGGAGGAGGCTGAACTCGTGAGGCAGAGGCAATCTTTGCGCCCTCACGCCCGTAGTCGGCGCAGGACACGCCCTGGGCGTCGAGAATTGATAGCCGATTCCCGGCCACCGCAGGCGCGGGCTTGCGGATGGCGAGCAATGGGTAGCTCGCCGTCCGGTAAGGATCAGGCCCGGGTCGACGGGGCGTTGTGTTCCACGCGCTCCTCAAAGAGATGTCAGCACTAGCTTAAGGGGTCCGCTAGGGCCGATGCCTGTCAGGGTTGCGGGTTGTTTGAAAGAGTCGCCGTGGCCCTGGCACAGGCAACTGAAGGAACACGGGTGGGTTTTAGTCAGTAAAATCTGAGCGGGAGAAGTTATTTGATTTCCCATCCAAAAAAAAGCCATAAAGGGCGTGCCCACTTACATGTTCAATACTGGAACATGATTATAAAGCTGTAACTCGGAAGTCACAAATGATAAACTAGGATGGTCCTCGTAAAATAAATAAACAATAACAAAATCATGTCAGCAAGACGACCAGTCACCACAAGCAGCAACCCTTCACCCTCGCCATAATTATTTGAGAAATTAGTGTATTAAGTCGCGCGCGCTCAGTCTCGAAATCTTGTTCGAGATCTCTACCAATAGATACGGTAGAGATAGCGAACGAAATTTTAAGGACGAGATCGTCTTCCCACGATAGTGAGTCTCTAAAAAAGGCTTGGGATCGAGATTGCTTTCACTAGTTGATGTTTTCATATGAGTCAAGGGTCATTTGGTTGCAAATGACCTCTCCTACATCTCTTGCCGTCATATTACCAATAACCCTGATACAGGGTTATCTGCCTGGCCTTTTCCCAACTATGTTGGGGTCGGCTTCCAGTGAAACCGGATGTAGCCGAATCCGATATTTTACTTGGAGCGACTGCCTATCTGACCTTCACAACTAAGTTACTGGGTAATACGAGACCCCTTGGTAAGACTGGTTGTCAGACTTTCGGGCTTCTGACGACCCGTATTGACTGTCAATGATCCACGAATGACAGCTTAAAGTGCATTCCGAGGCACTCTTGGTATGTAAAGATGGTCACCCATCCACTGACCATAGATGGACAGGCTGGATGGATGGATGGACTGGTCCGCAGATGAATGGATGGGTCAGTGGATATGGGACCGCACGGGTCAATCGATCTTAACCTGATCGATTGACCTGTGCCGTGCGGCTGTTATTACTTAACCACAAGCCTACAGACTTTTACTAAAAGAAATTTTAACTTGTATGTTTCGATCATCAATTTTCGGAATGTGAACGTGTTTATTTTGATTGTAGATAATAATGACTTAGGTCTAGAACCCAGTGAAGGGGTCCGCTAGGGCCGATGCCCACCAGGGTTGCGGGTTGTTCGAAAGAGTTACCGTGGCCCTGCCACAGGCAACTGAAGGAACACTGGTGGGTTTTAGTCAGTAGAAGTCTGACACGCCCTCTCGCTTCACCCAGAGCAGGAGAAATTATTTGATGATTTCCCATCCAAAAAAAAAAAAGGTCTGGAACCCAGTTCTAAAGATAATACATCCCAAACATACAGTTCCAAACATCACACAACACTGAAACATCAGTACCGGTTTTAGCACTACCGGCGCTCTGGGCGAGATTTCTGCGGCGCCCCTACAATACTCTAGAAGAAGAGCTAAACTGTTTAATCTTTATTCCTGTGCATTGATATAGGTACCTAGTTTAATAAGAGGTCTTTGTCAACTTATGCAGAATAGAATAGGGTGAATGCATGATGCAAGGCCGAGCGAAGCAAGCTGGAAAAATTTTATGGATATGTTGAATTTTCTTTTGAACGTTAGAGAAAACGCAGGATACAGCGAGCAAAGCGAGCTTGAAAATTTTGAGCACTTGATATTTTTGAGTTTTCTTCTGATCATTCTTACAGAATAAAGAGTATTTTATTGACTTATGCATAAATGGTTGAGAACTCAAAAGATCGTATGCTGCCAGAGTAAGCGAGGCGAGCTCAGAATTTTTTGGCATCCTGCCTCGGCTAGGTTTTCTTTTCGCCATTCCTATAGAAATAGCATTAACTTTTTTCGACTTGTGCAGAATAGCTGGAGAAATAAGAGAACTTAGGGTGCGAGAGCTCGCTCGCAAATTTTTCTTCCCTACGTTTATATTTTGCGTTACGTACGGGGTATTCTAATGGCTTTAGCAGTTAATTCAAAACTCAATGTAGTTGAGACAGACGAGATGGGAACCAGACATGAACGGGCGCCAAAAGCATCCCTACATACCTTGCGCCCTTGGGCGGTCGCCCAACCGCGCCCAGCCCTAATGCCGCTACTTTGAATCTAGCTCAGAACGTTGCGTATTTGCGGATTTAATTATTTTTGTGACTTCAAACGTAACATACTTAATGGAATGTATTATGTAAAAAGTTAGTAGATTTCTCGGTTGTAGATTATTTATTTGATCGAAATGATTTTTATGTGAAGTTATTTAAGTGTTCAGCCTAGAATTTCGAATCGGTAACCAAACATCCTGAGGTGACCACCAGACCATTCTGCCCCCCGGCCCCCATCTATATACGCATAAGCTTCTAGATATTCTGCTTCTGCTTCTTTGCTCAAAACTGTTTCCTTCCTTGCTGGTATTTAAATTGTGAATTTTCCTCCTTATGACCGATTTTCTTTTAGCTTCTCTGTATGATAATTCACACTTTCTTACTTTATCTACCGCTTCTTGCAGCTTTGAGGCACTATAACTTTTGTGTTTTGGTACATATTTGCGTGGTATCTTTATTCACAATTAATATCTGCTGTCTTAATATGTGTACTCACGTCTTATATTTTCCCAAATGCGCGTCTCCTTTTTTACCCTCCATACAACGTGAGCTTCCTGATAAGACACTGCACGTATTTTAAAACTGCCGCTCTCCCGCGCAAGTACGGGTCGCACGGGATGCTGAGGGCGGGTGTGGGGGCCGCGCACGCCTGAATGAGAGAATGCAAACGGAAAGTTCGTAGTGCCCAATGTAAAATTTTTGCGCCAATTTTCTTTGGTCGTTCCGTTATGTAAAACAGCTGAACCACGTTTAGCGATTTTCCATAATAACTGAGTTTTAACACGTAGAATTGCATAAACGTTTTGCATTTATCAATGCAGCGGGGCAACGATAAGCGGTGATGTAAAACAGTGTGAAATGAAACACCAGATTGTAGATTTAAGTTCTAACTTTTGACACTCGTAGCTCTGAAGCTCTGTGTGTCATAACAAAAATAATGGCGCCCAAAACAGAAATAAATAGAACAAGTAGCTAATACGAGTGAAAATTAACTCCAGGGAAAACAGTGATTTTAAGGATAATTTTAACGTAAAGTTATAGTTATATAGTCGGTCCTAAAAATACTAAATATCCAAAATGCGACCAACTAGGAAGAAGCGCGCGCCGGCTGCTGCCGCGGGCTTCGCTCACTCGGCTCGCGCGCGGTGGGTCACGGTTCTAACCTAACCTAAACCATTGGTCAGGATGCCCTAGCGACCGTTTCGGCATTAGAAGCCAAACCAAACTCTTATTGTGACTAGATAAGCCGTTCTGCATTACGTCTGTACGTACCGACGTATAGACGTAATGCAGAACGGCTTATCTACAGTCACAATAAGAGTTTACCATTGCGTTACGTTTAACAAGTCTGCCACCGAGCAGACTTGTTAAACGTAACGCAATGGTAATCAAGCTGAACGTTGTTCAGCTGTTTTACAAAACGGAGCTGTTTTGTAAAACAGCTAGTGGTTATGTAAAACAGCGGATCACCAACCTAACGGGCGTTTTATTCCCGTTTATTGAGTGACCGACATAGAGCTATAGGGATCTGATGACCATTCGTCACATTAGCTATTTCGTCGCTATCCCTAATATGTCACACTCACATTCACTAATACGTCACCTTGTGCATCTGGTCAGTTTTATTAACTCGTTTCATGCTGATTTTGACTCATCAACTCCCAACTCGTCCGATGCATACCTATGTATGACTTATGTGATACCTAAATAAAATTCGATTTATAACTAAATAAATAATATGTGATTTCGCTTGTAATAGGTACCTACTTAAATAAAATTTCGTAATCTTCTTAAGCATTCTGACATGTCAATCGCATTTTTTTCAACGCAGTCATATACAACGCACTTTAGTCTTTTATCTTATAAAGGAGCACGCTTTTTCCGATTTCTTTGAGGACAAAATATTAACTTCGTTTTTACACTTTGAAATCTATAAAAAGAAAATAGTACAAGGCTCTTTATATTGACTCACTTATTAACCCTGTTGTGCCACCCCTCCCCTCTACTGTATTTATCGTGCGGCGGCGCTGATCATAGCAGCTAAATAGCAACAATGAGTCAAACCAGGTCTTTGAAAAATAATCGTTGAACGACTGAAAGTTTTCTGCTTCAGGTGAACTGTTCAAAAAAAGGGCGCCATCCATCTAGGATGTGATTCTTTGGAAGGTGAGCAAGAGCTGTGCATTTTGAAATGTGCACGTCCTTTTTTCGTGTCGCTTAACTTTATTTGTCCAGCTTTGGAGTCTCACTTGTGCCGCGTTCTAATGCGCACGCGTTTGCATATTCGATATATCGAGTAGCGCGGCGCAAGCTGTCGCTCGTAATTTACTCGCCATGAGTAGTGAACTTGTGGTGAATGAGCTGCTGGCGTTCCTGCAGCAGAAGCTGGATGTGATGGATGAGGTGTCCGCTGTCCAGATCTGCGCAACGAACTTCAGCGAGGATGACATAGCTGCTGCCAAGCTGTTGTTATTTAGTGTGCTGAACAAGCGCGATGAGGTGGTGTCCCGCCAGCGTGACGGGACTAAGAAGAGCCTGCAAGATATCATCACGCTGTTCAAGGAGACCGACCCTGACGACGTGCCGATGTTTGTGGTGAAGGAGCTACACAAGCTTCCTCCCGTCACCTTCGACCACGTCGATGTAACGAGCCTGCTGAAGGACATTGTTTTTCTGAAGGCCCGCCTCGAGGATGTGCTAACGAAATTAGATGCATCCCAGAACACCGTCACTGATTTGCGCAAAGAAGTTAGCGAGTTGCGCAACAGTGTGGCGGTAATTAGGTCACCTGTCGATGCGTCAAACGTAAACACATGTCGCGGAGCCGGCCTCGATATATCGTCGTCGAATTCCGCGTCAGCAGTTTCGTCGCCAGCGCATCCGTCGTTTGCTGAGCTTGCAGAGCGCCCCGCCCGCGCGCCCCGCAGCCCCGCGCTCGTCACCGCGGCTCCTCCACGCAGCGCCGCCCGGGCCCCTCACCCCATCCCGCAGCCAGTACTTGAAGCCCTGCCGAAACCTCTGCAAAGGGATTTCGCTAGCGTCACTGCGAGTGCTCCTGGCGCTCCTAGTATCAAGCCCATGCCAGAAAAGGCGCTGAATAGGGCTGATAAAGATGATGGTTTTGTGACGGTGCAAAGGAGGAAGCGCCGATCGCGACCAAATAAGAACCGCTGCGGCAAAGCTCCTACAGTGCCTGAAATAAGCCTGCGTGCCGCGAAGCCGAATACACCGGTGTACATCTCCCGCCTGCACTACACCACTAAGGCGGAGGACATCGTAGAGTACGTGCGACAAAAGACGAGGTACACGCCGAGGGTGCAGTTACTGGAATCACGCCGGAACGTCAACTTCAAGGCGTTCGTCGTGCGTGTACCGAACTGTTATCTGCCCCTCGTCATGGAAGAAGACTTTTGGCCCCAGGACGTGGTGTTCCGTCGCTTCCGCGGACAAGTTCCACAGGACAGCACAAAGTCAAGCTAGTGCAAAGTGAAGTGCTACTAACATAGTCTTAAGCCTTATTTATTAACACAAGATTTTGTTTATAAAAATATGTATGTTTAGGTTAAGGTATTTTTCTATGGGCCTATGTCGCCTGAAATAAATGGTATTATTATTATTATTATTATTATTTGCGCCACCTGCATTGATAAAAGTGAAAGAAACATCCAACTACGATATTATATTCGGCGCTTGGAAAAACTTTTGAAATAGCGTTTATCATCGCTTGCTCAAAATCAACGTCAAATTTTCCTGGATCGAAAAAAAAAAAAACTTTGATTTGATCAGCCTTAGCAGTCTAATGTAAGCGGAATGTAAGGTAAGTGGTTTATCTGGCAACTAGCAGTAAATCAAGGGTATTACATTTGATTCTTCTTCTGTACTTTGTATATGCTGGGGCATTTTTTTTTATTTGAGATGGGTTTGCACTTGACTATAGTCTAGGTCAGAGGTGACAGACACAAAGTCTACGATGTAGTGAGCTTGCCCAGAGGAAGCCTGTTCACACTAACTTTGAAGAGACTAGGGTTGTATGCGCTCGGAAACACAGACGCAGGTAGTGAGTTCCACTCTTTTGCCGTGCGCATTATAAAATACATTTGGAAACGCTTATAGATAACGATATGGATGGTAACTTCCAGTGCTAGACGCACTGAAGATCGATGGTAGAAGGGGGCCGGTGGAATAAGGTTGTGGAGTTCCTGAGCACACTCACCGAAGTACAGTCTATAGAAGACCGACAAGCAGGCAAACTTACGGCGATGAGCAAAAAAAAAAAAATTAATGTTTGTGTTGTGTAATGCACTTAGATATATTATTTTGTGCAGTGTTGTATAGAGTTTTTTTTTTTAACTGAACAGACAGCTGTGCTGCTGGGGAGTTTGTTGCGCCACTTCTTCTCCTCAGCTAAAGCACTAGGAAGTGGTGAAGAGCGGGCGTCTTGGGAGACTGTCTTATGTAATTTTGACGTTCGAAAAGTGGTGATTCTCAGCCTAGTTTGAATGAATGACTTGATTTTCATTTTGATTTTTCAAGCTGTGAAGCTTGGCATCCACCAGTTTTACGTCGCCAATGAGCCTCTTAGTTTCACTGAGTCAAGCGCAGCAAGTTGGTATTTAGCTGAGCCATCCTAAAGGTGGCTGCAAGACTCCATGCAGGATCGGACTTGCGCTTTGTAAAGGGTCAAAAGCTGTCCAGGCGTAAAGTAACGCTCCATTCTGTTTAGGATGCCCAGTGTTTTGGCCGTAGTTTGGGTGTTGTGCTGGATGGTAGCGCCGAAGTTGAGACTGGATGTCAACTCCATGCCTAGGAGCTCGAGCCGATCTGTTACAGGCACAGATGTACCCCGAAAAGTAGGAGTTTGGTCGAAACGACTCCTTTTAACGGTGAAAAGACACGCCTGTGTTTTGGAGGCGTTAAAAGAGACCAGATTATCATCACCCCATTGGTAGATAAGGCTTAGGTTCAAATCTGTCCGCTCTACCATGGCCTCTCTCAAGGAACGAACTTCATCGCCGCTGGTTTATGCGCTGGACAAATATCTCACTGAAACAGTACTCTCATCCGCGTACCCAACAATAACACGCTGAAGTAGGTCATAGATGTGCAGCAGGAAAAGAGTTGCAGAGAAAACAGACCCCTGAGGAAGTCCAGCTTCAATGAATCATATAAGCTAATCATCATGCTCAGAGGAGCAGCCGTCAACGACCACTCTGATCGATCGTTCACTAAGGAAGTCTGATATTCACCTACAAAAACCAGCTGTGATGCCATAAGCAGGAAGCTTGCTGAGAAGACTTGCGTGCCATACCTTGTCAAAGGCCTTCGAGATATCAAGCGATATAGCAAGTACTTCGCCGTGTTTCTCGATGGTTTAGCCCCAGCAGTGCGTGACATACACAAGAAGGTTGCCAATTGACCGACTCCGGCGAAAGCCATATTGACGGTCACTGAGGAGATCGTTGTCTTCAAGGTAGTTCAGCAACTTACTGTTCAGTACCCTTTCCATAACCTTACACAGTATGGAGGTAATAGCGCATAGCGATCGGACGGTAATGGGCAGGGTTTGCACGGTCGCCCTTTTTAGCCACTGCTTTGCTGCTGCATTAGCTAGCTTCCAAGATTTCGGCACCGTTCGTTTTTCTAGAGAGAGGCGAAACAAGCATGTCAGCACAGGAAACAGTTCAGGCGCACACTGCCTCAACACTCTCGCTGGAATGCCGTCAGGCCCGCTGGCCTTGTTCACATCTAGACTGCACGATACTCTTCGGACCTCTTTTGTATGAACTGCAATCTCCGCCATCGAAGAGTCACAACGAGGTACAGTAGGTGGTTGCTTGAAGCCAGCGTCCAGACGCAAATTACTTGCAAAGAGAGATGCAAATAGATCTGCCTTCTCACATGCAAAGTGGGCCAGCGACCCATCAGGTTTCATCATTGGAGGTAAGGTGGGACGACAAAAATTCGTTTCGATGCTAGTTTGACCGCGATACGTCCGACATGGTCAAAACGTGCCCTACATAGAACCCGCTTGCAGAACTTGGTGGCAGAAATAAAAGCTCTTTTTCTCGAACGAACCCTACGCGCTCTAACTTTGCGGTCGCGAGCCTTGACTCAAGCCTGGTAAGCAGACTCTTTTCAGGCCTCTGCATTATACCAAGACCGAGATTTGTGACCGAGCGCGATGTCGGAGAATGGAATAAAATACTCCATCGCCTGCCGAATCACATCCGCAACCACGTCAGTACAGCACGAGGGGTCACCTGACGAGAAGCACACATGCCGCCATGGGTAACACGCAAAAAAGTGCCGCATCTTATCCCAGTCTGCTGACTCATATCGCCATACTCGCCTCGTGCCTCTAGGACTCTCATCTGGAGGAGAGCAGGTCGACACGGATTTCACCAGACAGTGGTTAGTCGTTCCCAGCGGGGCTGAGACCGATACTGAATGACTGTCCGGATCAGTTGTCAGCAGAAGGTCCAAGCAATTGGGTGTATCGTCGTCAACATACGGTACCCGGGTTGCCACATTCACCAGCTGGGTTAGATCTAACGTTAAAGCAAACTTGCGCACCTCTAACCCGGCATAGTCAGTTTGTGGTACGGGAACAAACATTCTTTATGATAGGCGTTGACGTCCCCCAGAAAAATGAGCATCGCTGTTGGGTACCGTTGCTGGGTTACGTCAGTCGACTCCACGAGGTAATTAAAGAGCGCTGTTGTCTCTTGGTCACCGCTGTGCGATCGGTAGACGCCGATGTAAATAAATATCTCCATGCCAATGTAAATAAATATGTCCACAAGTAGCCATATGACAGAAAAACCCGATTTCTCAAAGCAAAGTAGAAGACGACAACAAAACGTCATCGCGGACGTACACACAGACCCCAGCCTGTTTCTTGAACTTGTGTTCAAGAGAGTAGCCCGGGTAGTTGAGGTACGCCACGTCCGACGGGGTTGTTATCTTCCTCTCCGATATGAAAAACAGATGCGGCTTCTTGGTTTCAAGATAGTGATGGACCGGATTGAGATTGCGAGTGTAACCCCCTGATGTTAGTGAAGTGCACTTTTAGTGGGAGGAAGTGCAGCCGTTGTTTTACCTTATTTTTCCTTGCTTTGGTCATTTTGGTTAGAGTTGTTGGGAAAAAAAGTCGAACCGTCGAGGCGTTGTTCAGTGAACAAGTGGAACATTAGAGCTAGCCCAACCTATGGGGAACTCATTTGTAGACTGCGGGGACGCTAGAATCCTCCGATATGGCCACCGGGCCCTCCTATCCAGTCTCCAGCTGGCACGGTGGAGCATACCGGGAATTTTCGCGAGATGGCAGGGCAGCCTTTGGCACGTGGCTGTCGTGCTACTTGGGCCTCCTACTGACTGTGGTGGGCCAACGGCTGGCACCGTGCTTCGGATCACGCTACCCTCCAAAATGACCCTCCCCGCTAGCTAACTCACTGAGCAAGACCGGTTCTGAACAGTGCAACTGACAACCTCCTTCTGCCCCAAAGGCACTGGCACTCCCACACACCGACGGAACACAGCAAGCTGCTTGGGCCCGGACTCCGGTGGGTTGGTGGTCGCGAGCTAGGCGGACCCTTGCGGAGCCTACCATTGCTTAAGTGGGATCGTTCATCCACACCACAGGCAAGCCTGTGGCCGTTGCCCGGGGTGGACCACTAGGAGGTGGTAGATCCCATATAACCCCACATACTTATAGGAAGCACAGAAGAAGAAATGGTAACATGGAATGTGTAAAGCTGGTACAAAAGGCGGTGAAACATACTTGAAAATCCCAATCGACAAATAATTCACGTAGGTATATTCTGTAGTAATTCTTGAGCATCTTTAGTCATAAAAATTAAAATTTGATCAGTTCTGCCGTCTTCGAGGACCAAAAAATCATTACTAAATACTTCAGGTATTACTACCTCCTCTGGCCTTTTGAAAACAGTTTTAGGTACAGTAAACGCTCAAAATTCCATAAGCGTGCTAAGGATTACATGAACTGTGCGAGCACGAACCAGTACGTGTGCGTGTATGAGCGATGTCTCACTCAACATTCCGGAGATAACACACACTAATGAATTGTCGCATGTCGTCGTACTACGCGAAATAACATTATATTTCTGTTGCATTTAGAATACTCGTCATAGTGGCGACCTGTTCTTACCATTGCATTGCTAAAATTCGCATAAACATAACATGTGCTGGTAGCTCTTTGGGCTAAGCAATGGTTTCACGATCAATGAAGTCTGAGTTCGAATCTTAATCACAATGTGGGACTGTTTTTTGTTTCTTTGGAACCATAATAATATATTTGTACTATTTTAAGCAAAAACTTGTTAGATGTTTATGTTCATTTATTATTTATTTTTATAAGAAGTTATATATTAGTTATTGTATTATTATTTAACTATTTTTGTGATTTTTAATTTATCTTTTCGGTGTTGGAAGGTTGAAATAAAAAAGTCGTGCTGAATGGTAACAAAAATGTTTATTCGTTTTATTTAGTTATTTATAAAATTAACAAACTTAAGAGAATTGTGACGCTACATTCCTACTAGATAAAAGAAGTTTTTTTGTAACCGTTCATAGGATTTTATGTTGTATACCCACTTAGTCAATTCATAATAACATAATAAATACCTTTCTAACTTTACGAAATGAGTGACCAAGCGAACAAGATAAAGAATATTATATTTCTGTTCCATTACTTCCAATCAAGTAAAAACTTACAAAAAGTCAAGTACTGCGTGAGATTTGAACTCACGGCTCACTGATTCACGCATCTACGAGTATCTGCACGCGCTTAACCGCTAGGTCATTTTTACAAATGTTATAACTTTGAAATTATGAACTACAATCAGTTGTTGACGACAATAATTATGCATGTTTATGTTCTTGGAAATAGAAGGTCTTAAGTCAAACTAAACGCCAAGCTATTGCTTTGTGAGTTTGCTTATCGACTTTTGGTCGCGACTGTACATTTAAAACTTTTTACGATCCCGCTGTAAACAATTCTTCACAGAATTAAAATCAGGTACATCATTTACTAGGCTAGTATCATCTCGTAATGTCTTCGTTGTATCTTCTAAAATCTTTTTTACTGGTCCAAAATCAGTACCTACATACTTTTTGCTTGTACCTACTGATCCAACACCATATCAACAGCATTCGTGGCTAGATCTGGAGTACAACTGTGCTGTGGTTCTCTTAGTACATACAACGTTGGATACGGTGTACCTACTAAGGGAATTGAGGTGAAGTTAAATTTTTTATTAGGTATTGAGAGCATTGTGAACAGTCTGCTCGTCTCGATACTTTGTCGTTGACTGTACATTGTACCACAGAACAGTTAAATTCATCTGTTCTGTGCATTGTACAGTCACGAACCGCGATTGTTGAGCCACTAGCTTATCATCTTAACTTGGTTGTGTTACACGAATGCCGCCGGTGAAATTTGACATGTGACATTTCAGTAACGAAAAACGGGCGACACTCGTGTAACACAACCAAGTTAAGATGATAAGCTAGTGGCTCAACAATCGCGGTTCGTGACTGTAAATATTCATCTGACGAGGTGGGAATGAGTCGAAATATAGCATGAAACGAGTTAAGAAAACTGATCAGATGCACAAAGTGACGTATTAAGGAATGTGACCTATTAGGGATAGCGACGAAATAGCTAATGTCATCAGATACAGCTATAGGTAGGTAGGTAGAGGTACTTACAAATACACAGTTATACTGAAATGTTTAGGTAAACTTAGTTATAACATTACGTGCCCATACAAAATAGCGTAGACAGCAGATTGCAGACAGGACATGATATATTAGCACTGTAACAGTAGGATCACCGCAACAAGCCAGTATGCATACCCACATAATTTTCAGAAAGGATAATCCCATTTATTACCGCTATTTACTATTGTGAACGTTCATTCTTGTGAAACGTTGCGAGTTCGTGCGTTATATTATATCAGTATATATGTATATCTACATGCGGCACTTGAATGTAGGTACCTATATGAAGTTATTATTTGTTAGTTCTGGTAACTTGCTTTACTTGGTAGTAACATAGTGGATACAATAAAACTAAATGGGGAAACAGAATAGATAATTAAACGAAATCTAGCTGAGGTGGTAATTTGTTGAGGAGCAGCCTGTCAAAGCGAGAAGTGAGTTCGATTCCCACTCCTAGCTAGTGCACATACCTATTAGGTTTGTATTTACTTATGTACCTACCTATTTAATTAGTTAGGTAAGTACTAGTGAGGAATGGGTAATTTAAATTACCTACTGCGATTTCTTGAAAAAGAACTCCATAAATTTTAAAGAGCCCACACCTACGCTTCGATGATCGAAGCCCAAGCCTAACCCACATGAGAAAAAGGTCATTAAAACCAATTGCTATTATTACTGAATGTTGATAAACATGATTTGTATGGAAACTTAATTAAAAGTATAAAAGAGAGTAGCTATGTTCAGGAAACAGAATCCGGTTACTAAGTTTGAACATTTTCTTGGCCATTACTCGTGAACTGGTTGCGCTATGGGCCGTGCAGTTATAGCTTCCACGACTTATTGACGCATCCAAACTTTGGAGAGCTGTGCATTGCTGGTAGCTATCTATAGACGTAGTTTGTGGTTAAATTATATTTCCTCATATGCTTTCATGTGTTATTTGATATCTTGCGTCTTTGAAAACGCACCTATCTGTTTTCGCGAATCAATGTTGGTGCCTTAGCTTTCAAAATCAGAGGCCTATAGCTACCTATGTTTATGTATGATCCGCGCAATTGTCACCAGTGCAGTACAGCACAAGTGTCCACTAAGCAAACCCCAGAAATAGCACCCTACCTACCCCAGTGGCACATCACTGTCCACGGGGCAGCTACGGTGCTATTTCTGTGCCCTTATGGCTGGCATGTTCCTGGGCGTATCTATCGATGAAAATCGTTTTATGAACAGATGCGAAGCATGAATACATAACGAGTATTTCTACGGTTATGTAGGACCCACACACGAAGTCCCGCAGCATACAAAGTTGCATTCAGTCCGCATGCATATTTGTATTTTGCACATCACGCCGGGCGGCTCTCCTATTCAGTGCTATCCGAATTCACATAAACAAACAACATTCTATGAGCGGCTGGAGCTACTAGTAAACTTGCCGCCTGCAATATGTTCGGATTACAAAATAATATTGCGTTTCTTTGCTCGCGAACTCACAGATTAATATACGAGATGGCACTCCGCATATACATTTAAATAAAAAGCGACTCTTGCTACGACACAATAAAGTGCAATTCAGGTCGCATGACGCTTATAACCTACCTAACCTAGTTATATTCACCTACAAGTTGCCTCTGTTTCTAACGCGTAACTCTTATACCTTCTGACCGCGGCAGTCCTACTGAATTGGCCTGGTGAGATAGGCCCGCCGCGTACTTATAGCTTCATACCTAAACTGCGGAGTGTCCCATCTGTATTATTCTGTGGCTAACTACTCGTACACATCCTTTGGATGATTCCCTGTGTGAAAAGATAGTTTTTTCACCTATGTTTTTATTAAACTACCCACATATGCACTTAGGCTTAGCTATTAATGTTTAGAATGTGAAAGGTCAGGCAGAATGTTTTCGATTCTCCTTTGAAAAAGAAGACGTAGGTATTTACTGAGAACCTATAAGGAGTAGGTAGCCTAGGTAGATAGATAATGTGGATACTATTGAGAATCTTTAAATCCATATACTTAGGTACCTACCTACATACATAATAGGTTGGGGAAAAAGTTTCTTCGCATTTTTTAAGAAAATTCAAAACATTTTTTAATATAGTTTATTTACATTTAACTAAAGTATGTAGGTACCATTTTATTCGATAACTTTTTGCCATCTTGTAGGTAGGGACATGATCCCATTGCTATAGAAATTTTGGGACTTCTGGTCAAAATACCGCGACAAGTGGTTTTGGCAGTCCTCTCGTGATGTTAACCTGACACTGCCTAAAGAATTCTGAAGAGACCGAAACAGGTGGAAATCTGAAGGTGCAAGGTCAGGACTATACGGCGGATGCATTAACACCTCCCAGCCAAACTCTCTTAATTTTTGCTGAGTGGCTAAAGATGTGTGAGGTCTAGCGTTATCTTGATGAAAAACCACACCCCTTCTGTTGATTAATTCCGGCCGCTTTCTCTCAACTTCTTGCTTTAATCTCATCAGTTGTTCGCAGTTGAGTTCAGAATCGATGGTTATGCCTGGTGGTAACAGCTCATAATGAATAATGCCCTTCCAATCCCACCACACACACAGCATCACCTTGTTGCGAGTTAACCCGGGTTTCGCCACAGTCTGTGAAGCCTGACCGGCCTTTGACCACGACCTTTTTCGCACGTTCTTGTCATACGTGATCCACTTTTCATCACCAGTTATCAGCTTCTTCAAAAATGGTTCGGTTTCATTACGTCGTAATAAAGAATCACAAATGAGTACACGGTTCATTAGGTTTCTTTCAGTGAGGTCGTGAGGTACCCAAATGTCGAGCTTTTTTGTGTACCCAGTTTTTTTCAAATGCGCCAAAACTGTTTTGTGGTCAATTTCCAGTTCTTCAGCTACGTCGTAACTACTGGTTGCCGATCTTGATCCACTTTTTCAAAAATGGCATCCATTTTATCCGTAATAGGGCGACCAGAGCGACGTGCATCTTTGACATCCGGATTGAAAACGCTTAAACCAAATTTGTGCTACTCTCACAGACACTACACTAGGTCCATAAACATCGCAAACTTTTTTCGCGGCTTGCGTTGCATTTTTACCTTTTTTGTAGTAAAATTTTAAAATGTATCGAATTTCTTCATTAGATTCACTCATCTTGACGGTACGAAAAACAAATGAAAATCACACATTTTCCTAATTTGAATTTGGAATTATGTTCTTCAAAATTTTAACTTTCAATGATAGGTACCAAAACCAGCCAGATACAAATAGTCTAGCCAAAGAGATTTTATTACAAGTTCATACATACTATAATGCGAAAAGACTTTTTCCCCAACCTAATATGTGCTAAGTATTCTTTGTTTAATTCTCTAGATGAAACAAATTAAACAAAAACAAAACGCTGCTTTGTACCTAACGTATTCGAAGATAATCTTAAAGCTTGTATACTAAAATTTGGACATGCGGGCTCAAGCTAGCTTCAGGGAAGCACAATAGCGCATCAATCACTCACAGTGGTGAATGCTGGGAACTAATGGGAACTGGGAGTATCCCATCGTTCCTGCAGGAAGTGTAGTTCACGCTCCGTTTCACAGATGACGCTATCTTCACGTGCACTGTTCCTAGAGATTTAGCTAGATTAATAATAATAAAACACCAGTTAAGTGCGTGTCGGACCACGCACAATGAATGGTCCCATAGTTGCGACGAATGTAGGCCAAAAACAAACTTAACATTGTGGTTGAAAAACATATTTCCCATAGATCAATATACGTCATGTTCAATTCTCCAACTGCAAATGGATTTTTTGTAATAGCAAAAAACAATATGTAGGTAGGTACTTATGTGATAAAACTGCAGAATAACGATTTTCGGACTTTTTTATTTACATGTGCTGTGCTTGAATTTTCATGATTCTAGGTCAACGGAAAGTACCCTGTTTTGATTTATTTACGAGTTTTGAAATATATAATATGTAAAAAATATGTTTTTATTGCGTTGACTTAAGAAGATTTTTTAGAGCTCCAAGAGACCGTAGACTTTTATTTATTTATTTATTTATTTATTTATTTGGGACAAACAAACAGTAACACATTATATCTGCGCAAGTAATATAAACAAAGATATTATATAAATGTGAAACTCACAACGTTATCCACAGCATATACAATTCATATAATCTTACTAATGAACAATCTATGCGAGTAAGACTACAAGACTGTTCAAATAACTATACATCGGAATCCTTAAGTTTCTTAATCAAAGCAGAACGAAATCTATTTGCTGACACTGAGAATAAATCTAATTCTGTAGTTTCTGAACAAAAATCATTATAGTTTTTGCACAAGCGACGTAGAGGCGCCCGCAAACCAGCATTGGTGCGGCAATGGGACACAGCAAAAAGAGGACGTGCGCGCACCTCTCGTCTAATAACAGTTCTTGGGACATAGTAGCATATTTTATTAGTAATCTCAGAGCAATTATACCTGTTATAGCATAAATCGAAGAGAAATATAATTTCTAGATATAAACGTCTAGACTTCAGGCTCATTAGATTATATTTATTAAGCAGATTTTTATAGGTTGGGAAATTGTGGGAGCACCTATAGTGCATCGATCTGAGGAATTTGCGCTGCACTTTTTCTAGCATCTCAACATACTTATTATAAAAAGGGTTCCACACTACCACTGCATATTCTAGTTGAGATCTAACTAGTGCTTTATAGAGATGAGAATAAGTGCTTGCGTGTTTAAATTCAGTAGCTGATCTCATAACGAACCCGTACATACGATAAGCCTTTTTGGTGATGTTATCAATATGTTGATCAAGGTGAAGTTTGTTATCTAGCAGTACCCCTAGGTCTCGCACGGATGGAGCTTTCAATAGAGTTACATTGTTTAGATTATAATTATGATTTAAAACATTTTTATTTTTTGTGAATGATATTGTTAAACATTTAGAAATACTAAGGTAAAGTTTGTTTTGAATGCAGTATTCAGAGAATCGATTTAGATCTTCTTGTAACTGACAACAATCTGCAGGTTTTCTTATAGCTTTAAAGATTTTTAGGTCGTCAGCATAGAGCAAAAATTTTGAGTTTCTGAAACAATTTCCAATATCATTTATGAACAAAATGAATAAAAGAGGCCCTAAAATTGAGCCCTGGGGTACGCCAGATGTTACGACAGCAGTCGCCGAGTGGAATCCTTTGATAACAACCCTTTGTGATCTATTACTAACATATGATGCAAACCAGCGAAGCAAATCTCCTCGTATGCCGTTAAATGCAATTTTGGTAAGAAGCAAATTGTGGTCTACTTTGTCGAACGCTTTTTGAAAGTCTGTGTACACTGCGTCTACTTGTACTTGTTGATCCATATTATTAAAAAGAAAGTCGGTAAATATTAATAGATTAGTAGTTGTAGATTTACTTTTAACAAATCCATGTTGTTGTTCAATTATAATTCTGTAAATTATCTTATGAATTTCCTGATAAACGAGCCTTTCAAAAAGCTTCGACAAAGCAGACAAAATAGATATGGGGCGATAATTTTCGACCTCTTGTTTGGACCCTGATTTGTGTACAGGAGTTATGTTAGCCCTTTTAAATTGTTCAGGGAAGGTGCCCTCTGAAATAAACATATTAAATATAATTTTCAGGGGTCTGTATATACTCTTAGCAGTCTTTTTAAGGAAATAAGGGGGCAGTTGATCCGGTCCAGGACCTTTAGTGGAATCTAAAGCTTGTAATGACTTCAAGACCTGATCTTCGCTAAACGTAATACTAGTAATATGAGTGCATTTGTCACTACTCTCTTCAGGGGGTAGCCATTCGTTCAAATTTAGGTTTGAGGGTTCATAAACCGAATGAAAGTAGTCCATGAACATATTGCAAATCTCTTCCGGATCACTGGATGTCCGGTTTTTAAAAAACATAGTGGAAGGAATGCCGACATTACCCTTACGGTTATTGACATAGCTCCATAGGTATTTTACGTTCTTTTTAACATTGTCCTCAACAGAATTCAGGTAGTCAGCGTAATTTGACTTGCATAAGATCCGAAATCTATGCCGTAGAAGCGAAAATTGTTCATAATCCGAAATGTTATTATACGTTTTCCATTTCACCCAGGCTCTGTTCTTGTTTTTGAAAATGCGAATTAGTGATTTAGAGAACCAAACAGGGAATTTAGATGAACGTGAGTTAGAAAAGGGTGTATAAGTTCTTATAACATTGAAAATAACATCGTAAAAAGTATTCAGACAATCCTCCGATGACAACCCCTGCAAACGATTAGTCCAATCTATATCGGCCAATTCTTTGTTTATGAGTTCGTAATTCGCTTTATAATAGTTATACTTTACAATTTTTGCAGGATTGATTGTCTGTAACGTCGTTTTATATCTTATATCGGCGCAAAAGGGTGGATGATTTTTATCGAGAGGCAACAAATTACATGAAGGTGCATAAGTTGCGCACTCGCTATTGGATATTAGTAGATCCAGAATACGCCCCTTATAATTTTTGAAACTATTGTATTGATAAGCGCTAAGCAAAGATAAGAAATTACTCATATGTCTACAAACAGATGATGAGCCAGTACCAATAAGTGCAGTCGTGTTATTGTTTGTAGCAGGGAGCCACTCAATATGCGGTTGATTGAAATCTCCGAAAATATGAAAACGATTAAAGCCGAATTTGTCAATCAGATTTTCTAATGTTTCAAAATAATCAACATAGACTTCTTTGGCCGTGTTGGTTGGAATATATACAGCGCTTATTAGAAATTTTTCGCGTCCGGCAAAAGGTAGTTGTATAAAAACATCTTCAATATGAGAACTGGCCTGGGAATCAAATGGTACACAGGTGGAATGTAATGTTTTTAATACAGCTATAAGAACACCTCCCCCATCTTTCTTATTGGTAGCAATACGATCGCGATCATTTCTGTAAACTACGTAGCGCACATCAATAAACTCATCGTCAAATATTTCAGGGGTTAGCCAGGTCTCAGTTAAGATAATTATGTCATAGCAATTTGATAATATGTTCATGTACAAGAGATTCAGTTTAGAACGAGTACCCCTACAATTTTGGTAGTATACTGTTAACTTATCTAACACGGTGAAAGTGAAACAATACTAAGAATAAAACAGTAGTAAACATGCACGCAACCAACATGAAACGGAAGTCCAGATTATGTATAATATGCAAGATTAAAATTACTATTTTTATGAAAAGTGATGACAACAAGTATAACATGTTTTTAAAAAAGCTACTATGCCATTGTTTAAGAATTACACTATGTAAAAATAATATATGAAGACATAATATTAGACTTAATAGCTGTTTAACAGAGCAAAGTAAATAAACAAAAAAATACTCAGATTCTATAAAGTTGTGAAATACTAAACAGCTAAAGTATGTATAATAATCACTTCTAAACATGATCGGTACCGGGTTTGAATTTTTCCATTTTGGGCTTGATTTTAGAAATGTCTTTCTCGGATCGTATAGCAAATGCTGGTTCGGAATCAATTTCGCGCACGAGAATAGTAGCATGCTTAACCCACACATATTTGAAGTTGTTCTTGACGGCGGCATCCTTACATTGTCGAAATAATTGCTTCTTTTTGAGAGTTAAGTGTTCATGCATATAAATGGGAGTAGAAGGTCCTGTAAGTTGCAGTTGGTTAGTATCTAGTCCTTTTGCTAGTCGGTAAGTACTTAACAAATTGTCCCTTAGGATGCGTGAGCTTAGTTTTACGATGATATTTTTCGGCTTTTTATTTTCTGTGTGTGCGTGTGGCACTCTATGTATAGCAAGGATATCCTTAGGACATAATGTAAACTGTATTTTTGTGCAAATATTTTCCATAAGGGTAATCAAATTTTCATTACGCAGTTCCGGAACATTGCATAGCTCCAGGTTACATTGGCGGGCTTGTTGTTCAAGAGAATCGATCTTCGCTTCAAGGCCAGTAATCATATCAGTAATAGTTTCTGTGTTTACAGACTGAATGAGTTCCATCTTTTTCTTAAGGTCGTCCTGTTCGTCCATGGTGTACTGGACAGAATTCCTGAGAGTTTCCACGTCCTTCACCAGCCCATTGTGTTTAGCGTCTAGGCTACACACCTTATTATCTAAGCCAGTGTGTTCGCAACGCAAACTGTCTAAGTCGGTCTTGATATCGCAAGTAACTTGGGTTACGGTGGCTAGATCAGCTTTAATAACTGTTACACTGTCAGTTATTTTAGATATTGCGCAGTCCAGCTCACCACGCCAGTCATCTAACTTTTTGTTAATTTCTTGTGACAATGTCCTAACGGCCTCGGCAAACTCTGACTCAGGTTGTTTACGTTTTCTCTGAGTGACGTTTCCCGCAATCTCAAGCGAGCCAGCAATATCTGGATTAGAGTGACTCTTATCGGGTGATCGGAACATTATAATTTAGTGCTAGAATATGTAGAAAGAAAATCGAACAGCAAACAGGTAACCGAGCTTATTGCGTTGCGTATCCGTTGTAGATAGCGGTCACCAATTTCGCGCCGGGCACCTCACTCACAGTTGGTCTAGCGGCGCGACGCTCCGGCACCAATACCGCGACACACGACGCGGCGCAGGTTCGAGCCTCAGGGCACGCGAAATTTTTCGGATGTTTCCAATTTGTAAAAGTTCAATATCTCACCGTCACATGAGCGGGATGGCGCTATACAAATCCAAAGATGGCGTCGGCAGCATAAGGGCACCTCAACAAGATAGTAAGAGAGGCACCGAGTTTCGACAAGCAACCAGTTCACAAGAAAGACAACAGTCAAGGATTAAAATATCAAACAAATGTGCAACACGTCCACTCGCGACGAAGTCCACAGGCGAAAAAAAGACTTACGTATTAATTTCAACTTGATACCTCCACTCGACGCGTTACTGAGAAAAAGGGTGTTGACAGACTGACAGATAGACTGACGGACAACAATGTGGTTCCATTTTTTCCTTTTGAGTTACGGAACCTTAAAAATTAAGAATGTGTAAATTCTGAGGCTAAGGCAGGCAGACTTAGGTTTATTTTATGATTGATCTCGAACAGCTTTCTTATCAGCTCTATCAAGTAAGTCTATATTTAATTTATTTTCTGTTCATATTATCAAGGGCTACCTCTATGGGTTGGCATATTGTCGTTGTTGAGGTCATCGTAAAATGACAATAAATTAATAGGTACTTAGATCATATTGACACGTTTATTGGTAGGTAGGTATCCAAAAAGCTTCCAACACGATCATACTGATACCTAGCGGTTTAAGTAAAGCGATTAGCAACAAAGAAAATTATAATATTTTATTTTTCTGTCGATAATGCTATGTGTTATGATGTCAGAATTTTAAAATTACATTTCAATATCACGACGTGTCTGCTTCTGAGAAATTCTATTTCCGCCAAGAGGATTAACAGGTGACGTTGTAAGTATGTGTCGCAGAAATATTGCAGAATTGCTTATTTTGCAGCAGATAAATGCGATGTAAACCGAAATACTGTTAAGTTATTTAAAGAATGTCGCTATGACTTTGAGTACATAGGGCAGAGTTATATGGTTGCTTTAGTAGGTGCACCAGATGGGAAATATACATAGAGGTTAACACCCGTATTTATAAAGAAGTAAAAGTGAGTAAAACTCAAGTAACGATTTTTATTCTATAGTTTAGTATTTGCTTAAATTTAGAACTGTTAAAGGTTAGGATTCGTAGCCAAGTAATAGTCACCATTTTCTTTACTTAAGTACTGAGAACTCGACCATTTTGCGTTTGATTTTGCAATGGAACGTTGATTCTTACGCAAGTAAGTAACGTACATTACCCGACTAAAGAACAAGATTTTGTAAAGAAGAATTATATCCGCAAGTAACGATTTCATCAAGAAATTACTTAGCAGCAAGTAATTGCTTGTTTGTAAAGTTGGGTGTAAGAATCTAACTTGTACGAGAGCAAACAGTTGGGCTATCTTATTACCATCAGAGATCTTTAATGACTTAATGGGTTTTAAAAAGAAGAGGCCCGTAGCGAAAGGGCATAAAGCAAACATTAAAATATTGATGATGGTCAATATTTTATAATGAAATACCGATACCTACAGATATGTTTGTGTCTGTATGCTTTCTTTAAACCTATAGTAAAATATCTAAGTAGATACATAGAAATGCAGATGGTAGACTGGTACATGAAGAATAGTAACATATGAGAACTAAACAAACACCCTTTTCCCTTCTTAAAATAAAGACTAAGCAACTGACCTAAGCTATTTATTAACAATTTAGATTTACAATATAGATGTATCCCTATATATCTCTTTACATTTCCTTTCTCATAGGCTCTGCCGAGAGCAGAAAATCGGATCGCCATTAATCTAGCGGAGGCCCGCGCGGCCGCACCGATCGCAAATGAATGGTCATTGAAATGAAGACATATGGACCAAACATATCACTCGGGCATTTTATTTCATTTGCCATCTGCGGCCTGTCCGGGATCCTTACAAAAGACGTTTGTTTGCTTTAACTTAAAACTACTTTTCCAGCTTTCCATGAGGCTAATTCTAAACTTTCTACCTTCAAACATTTTTCTTTTTAGTAATTGCACGGAATGGTAGGGGAGTTACTAGTTTCTGCAAATGTGGAGTGTTGAGTTTAAAGTGTTGCTGTTGGCACGAAGTTAAATTGGTCTCTAAGGAGATTGTTAGTTTCCGTAATTTGTAAAGAGCGATTTAAAGCCATTTTTAAGTTAGGCAGGGACCTACCTACACATGGTAAAAAACCGATATAAATATGAAACTGTGAAAAAAAATATTTCGCGATAAAACTTTGCAAAAACTCAAACTGACACGTGACTCTCTGAAGGCTTGAACTTTGCTGAGACTATCTAGCAATCACAGTAAACACGCACGTACCTCAGTGACGCCTACCAAAACCTGGAATAACTTCTAAATTCGTCACGTTTGTTCTCTAGCAATAGGTGCTATTGTGTACCTATTGGGAATACTCTTGCCTACTGCCTTCATAATACAAATTCAGCACCATTAGGGTTCAGGTAGGTATATACGATTTTTTTTAACGGTTTAACCATTTCACTGTCTCAGGTACAGTTAGGTTTGGGGTGCATGGACAGGAAACCTCCCCGAGTGCCCGTGGGCTGGAGTTCCCTTACGGATACGTCCGGGGGGAAGGCCAGTCTCCGGGACGGTGCACCCTGGGGTGCGGGCAATGGTTCCCCTTAGGCACGTGTGCCTAAGGGGTTTTGTTGCCCGTATGCCAATATCCTGTCGGAGGTACGCTCCAACGTGTGTCCCTCTGCTCTAAGCAGAGACGCACAGCGGCGGAGTAAGAGCGGGCTCGGTGTGCACTAACCCTGTCGCCGGGCAGGCAGGAGGAAGTCATTTCCTTCTGCCACCGTTAGTCTCGTAGCCCCGAAGATTGTTCAAGGTCATGTCTCTGACTTTTGACGGGGGTCGAGGGTCTTGGCTTAACCGCCCGGACCGCGAGGAAGAAAACCTCTATAAAAAATTACCCCAAACCTTCAAGCGGCGGCGCACCGTGAGGGAGGTTGGTAGCTTGATTAATGGGTAGCTAAATTAATCGCTAGTGCGAACCACAGTTTTGAGCCAGTGATAAAGTTTTTACTCGTGGGAACTAATATGGGACCAAAGAAAAACGAAAGACGAGAAGAGGAGAGGGAGAGGAGTGATGCGGGGTCGGAGTCCGACGCCGCATCGGGAGTGAAGGGCGCGAAGGGCACTTTTAAGAGCCCGGAGTGCGTAGTGGTGGGGGCCGCTGGAAGGAAAAATGCTTTCCTGAAGCGGACCCTAAATCCAGGAGATGCCCAGGAGTCTTCCTCGGACGGCGGAGTTAAATCGGCTCCAAAATATGCTCGCCGGGGCCTAGGCCGGAAGAGCAGGAGCCGGGTAAACGCCGTACAAGAGGACGGCTCAGCCGGGTCGGCCGAGGGGAGCGCCGTGGAGGCGTCTGGCGATGAGTCGGACGCCGCTGGTGGCTCCAATTCGGACCGGGCCAGGTTTGAGGAGGTCGTGGCCGCTGCAGTCAAGGGTGTGGCCTTGAAGAAGAAGCAGTCATCTAAAGACAAGGCCATACCCGCAGCCAAGGCCTCCATTATGGCGGCAGCGGAGGCTCTACTTCAAGGGCCTCCGTCGGACGGAATGTCCGAAATGCGGGCGGAGGTCGCCCGCTTGACAGCCGCCATGGAGCTTCTCCGAAAGGAGAATGAGGAGCTCCGAGCAGACCTGGCCAGGCTCCGCGGAGCCGGCGCTCAAGAGGGGGTGCAGCAGAGGCAAGGCGGCCTCGGGCCTGCAGAGGACCGAGTTCTGGCCTTGGTGCGGAAGGAGTTGGCTTCCCTTAGCAACCGGTTCTCGGTCCTTGAGGGAATCGTCCTGCGGCCCCCGCTAGGCCGACCGGCGGCCTCGGGCCAGCCAAAGGCGGCTTCGTATGCCGCCATGGCTGCCACGGCCAAACCAGGGTCGGCAGGGCAGGCTAAGGGCGGGGCCGAGGCTGCGAAGGCGCCTGCGACGGCGCCTGCGAAGGCGCCCACAAAGGCGGCTGCGAAGGCGCCTGAGAGGGCCCCAGCTGTGGCGGTGACGACGCGGCTGCCCCCGCCTCCCAAATCTCCTCCGGCTGACGCCGAATGGCAGGTAGCTGGGGAGAAGAGGAAGGAGGGCAAGGCGGCAAGGTCGGCCAAGCGGAGGGAGAGGCGGCGGCGGCGCAAAGAGCGAAGCGTCGCGGCGAGGTTACGTGCCCCAAAGTCCGCAGCTGTAGTGATCACACTACAGCCGGAGGCGGAGAAGAAGGGCGTGTCCTACCGCGACGTGCTCGCCAAGGCGAGGGCGGCGGTGAACCTGGAGGAGATCGGTGTCACCGAGGGCTTGCGGGTAAGGGTCACTGCGACTGGGGCTCGGATGCTCGAGATCCCCGGTGCGGCCAGTGGCCCGACCGCTGACGCTCTGGCCGAAAGGCTCAGGGCGTCCTTAAATGCGGACGAGGCCCGAGTGTCCAGACCCGCCAAGTGCGTTGACTTGCGCATCCTGGGTCTGGACGACTCCGTGACGGAGCGAGAGGTGGTGGCCGCCGTGGTCAAGACTGGGGGGTGTGCCTTCGAACAGGTGAAGGTAGGCACCATCCGTCCTGACCTCACGGGGATGCGAGCCGTTACGGTGAGCTGCCCCGTATCGGCGGCCCACAAAATAGTTGGGGAGGGCCGAAGGTTCCAGGTGGGCTGGGATTCCACGCGGGTGAAACTGCTGGAACCCAGACCTCTGAGGTGCTTCCGTTGCCAAGTGGGCAACCACGTGGGGGCAAAATGCACCTCGGAGGTGGATCGCAGCAGTCATTGCTTCCGTTGTGGTCAGCCCGGTCACAAGGCCGGCTCGTGCAATGCCACGCCGCACTGCTATCTATGTGCGGCAGCTGGCAAGCCGGCCGATCACCGGGCTGGAAGCAAGGGCTGTGGTCCACCCACCAAAGCCCGGGGCAGGGGCAAGCCCTCCGCCTCCGCTACCGCCGTCACGGCCGCAGCCGCCGCCACGGCCGCCGTCGCTGCCGCCTCCACTGCCGTCGCCGCCGTACTCACTGCGGCAGAGCCCTCACAGGAGGCTCAGGGGGGGGGCTAATATGGAGTGCCAGTAATGGCCCCATTACGCCTCCTCCAGGCGAACATCAACCACTGCGTCGCCGCTCAGGATCTGTTGCTCCAGAGCATGGCGCAGTGGTCGATTAACATCGCCGTGGTCGCTGAGCCGTACTTTGTCCCGCCCAGTGATTACTGGGTGGAGGACCTGAGCGGCTCAGTGACCCTCATTTCGTCGGCCGCCTCCGGTACCCTGTCCCTCGAAGCCGTCAAGAGGGGACAGGGTTGCGTTGCAGCACGGTTCGGGGGGATTGTCGTGGTAGGGGTATACTTCTCCCCGAACCGAACTCTCGCCGAGTTCCACAACTCCCTTGCGGAGTTGAAAAACGTCGTCGTCGGGTTTCGTTCCCTTCCCGTGCTCGTCCTCGGGGACTTCAACGCCAAGAATGTGGCTTGGGGTTCCCGGTATACGGACACACGGGGCAGGATGGTGGAGGACTGGGCTCTGGAGACAGGCCTGGTCATCCTAAACCGGGGTTCTGTCCCCACGTGTGTGCGGATGCGGGGCGAATCAGTGGTGGACATTTCGTTCGCCAGCCCCGCTCTGTTGCCACATGTTGTTGACTGGCGCGTCATAGAGGGGGTGGAGACCTACTCCGACCACCGGTACATCCGGTTTGATGTCTCCGCCCAGACCTCGAGCGCGCCGGTCCGACAGGCCCCGAGTGGTCCGCGGTGGGCGCTGAAGAAGCTGGACCGGGAGCTCCTCCTGGAAGCCTCGATCGTGCAGGCCTGGGTGTCACCACCGGACAGGCCTGCCGACATCAACGACGAGGCGGAGTGGCTCCGGGAGGCCATGTCCGAAATATGTGACGTGGCAATGCCCCGGGTCCAGCCCGGTCGCGCCGGGCGCCAGGTGTATTGGTGGTCGCCGGAGCTGGCGGCTCTGCGCGAGGCGTGCGTTGCTGCGCGGCACCGGTACACCAGGCACCGCAGGCTCCGTATCCGCCCTCCGGATACGGAAGCCATTCAGGCGGAGCTGTACGAGGGGTACAGAGCGGCGAAGACCGCCCTCCGAGCGGAGATCTTGCGGGCCAGGGATCTGGCTCGCGAGGAGTCGCTGGAGACTCTAAACAGGGACCCTTGGGGACGCCCTTATAAAATGGTGCGGAATAAACTCCGCCCATGGGCGCCCCCGCTGACGCAGAGTCTCCGGCCCCAGCTCGTGGAGGACGTGGTGAGCGCTCTGTTCCCTTCGCGAGGGGAACATACTCCCCCGCCCATGGCTCCGCTTCCTGCGGTGCCCATTGCGGACCACATCACCGACGACGACGACGATGCTCCGGAAGTGACCGAGGTAGAGTTGAGAGCGGCGGTACGTAGGCTGAGTGCCAAAAATGCCGCCCCAGGACCCGACGGCTTACCTGGAAGAGCCTGGGTTCTGGCCTTTGGGGCTCTCGGGCCTCGACTAGGGGGGCTCCTAAGCGCATGCTTGGAGAGGGGCCAGTTCCCACTTCGTTGGAAGACGGGGAAACTGGTCCTCATTAAGAAGCCGGGGCGCCCTGCGGACTCTCCATCCGCTTACCGACCCATCGTGCTGCTCGACGAGGTGGGCAAGCTCTTTGAAAGAGTTATTGCAGACCGCCTCGTCGGGTGGCTGGTGCAGGAGGGGCCGGATTTGGCGGAGAGCCAGTTTGGTTTCCGCAGGGGGCGCTCTACGGTGGACGCCATCATGCGCGTGCGAGCCCTCACGACGGGGGATGCTGTGGCCCGGGGTGGGGTCGTCTTGGCGGTGTCTCTAGACATCGCCAACGCCTTCAATACCCTGCCCTGGAGTTGCATCAGGGAGGCACTCCGGTATCACCGGATGCCGACCTACCTCTGTCGAGTGGTTGAGGCCTATTTGACGGATAGGGCCGTCATCTACCCCGGTCATCAGGGAGAGTGGAACCGGCGAGAGATGTCGTGCGGTGTCCCACAGGGATCGGTCCTGGGGCCGCATTTGTGGGACATCGGGTACGACTGGGTGCTGCGCGCCGACCTCCCTAGCGGCGTCAGCGTAGTATGTTACGCTGACGACACGCTGGTCCTGGCGCAGGGGAGGTCGCACCAGGCGGCGGCTGAATTAGCGACACGCGGGGTTGCGATAGTCGTTGAGAGGATCCGGCAGTTGGGACTCGAGGTGGCCCTGCACAAGTCCGAGGCCACGTGTTTTCATGGTCCTCGGAATGCGCCACCGTCGGGTTCCCAAATAACGGTAGGAGGGGTTCGCATCGGAGTCGAGTCGACGATGAAGTACCTGGGACTCGTCCTCGACAGCCGGTGGAACTTCGTGGAGCATTTCCGACGTTTGGCTCCCAGACTGGAGCGGGCTGGGGCTGCCTTGAAGCGGCTCCTGCCCAATCTAGGTGGTCCAAACGCCTCCTGCCGGAGGCTTTACGCGGGGGTCGTGCGGTCCATGGCCCTTTACGGGGCACCGGTGTGGGCGCGTTCCCTGAGGCTGCGGCCAGTCCGCCGGTTGAACGCGTCCCAGAGGGTCATGGCCATTCGGCTAGTCCGGGGTTACCGCACGGTCTCCGGTGAGGCGGCGAGCCTCCTTGCCGGATTGCCGCCGTGGGATCTGGAGGCGAAAGTCCTCGCGCACGTGTGGGAGTGGCGCGAGGAGGCAAAACGCCGGGGCGTAACTCCGCTGCCGCGAGAAATCACGGTACAGCGGACAGAACTCCGGCGGGATCTCATGGCGACATGGAGAGTGCGACTGTCGCAGCCCAGCGCTGGGCACGCCACAATTGCGGCGATAAGTCCCCTCTTTGAGGAGTGGTTAGAGAGGCGCCACGGCGTCCTCACCTTCCGCCTGACGCAGGTCCTCACCGGACACGGTTGTTTCGGGAGGTTCCTGTTTCGCATAAGGCGGGAGGAAACGCCCGGGTGTCACCATTGTGTGGATCGCCCAGAGGACACGGTGGAGCATACAGTGGAGGTCTGCCCGGCTTGGGCAGAGCACCGCCGTGTTCTCACGGAGGCGATCGGCGGCGGCGATCTCTCGCGTCCGAGCCTGGTCCAGGCCATGGTGCGGAGCGAGAGTGCATGGGAGGCCGTCACCTCCTTCTGCGAAGCGGTAATGCTCGCGAAGGAGGAGGCGGAACGCGTGAGGGAGAGGCAGCCTCACGCCCTCAGTCGCCGCAGGAGACGCCCTGGGCGGCGGGAATTGATAGCCGATTCCCGGCCACCGTAGGCGCGGGCTTGCGGACGGTGAGTAGTGGGTAGCTCGCCGTCCGGTGAGGACCAGGCCCGGGTCGACGGCGCGTTGTGTTCCACGCGCGCCTCAAAGAGATGTCAGCAAAAGATGGGGTCCAATAGGGCCAATGCCGCTGGGGTCGCGGGTTGTTTGAAAAAGATACCGTGGCCCTGGCATAGGCAACTGAAGGAACACGGGTGGGTTTTAGTCAGTAAAAGTCTGACACGCCCTTCCGCTCCACCCAGAGCGGGAGAAGTTATTTGATGATTTCCCATCCACAAAAAAAAAAAAAAAAAAAGGTACAGTTAGGTTTACAAAAAGTAAAAAAAAAAAAAAAATGGACTTAATATTCAGCATATTAAGTCCATTTTTTTTTTACTTTTTGTCTCTCTATATTTGATTGATAGACATCATTATTATATCGTGGCAATATAAGTAATCAGTGCAACAGGTGGTACGAAATCAACAAGTTAGGTACAGTTTCTAAGATCCTATGAATGTAATCCTTTATCTAACATTACGGAAGATTTTGTAGCAAGAGTTGATTGTATTACGAAGTAAATATACCTCAAGGCTGTATACTCAGACAAAATATGAGCAAGCTTGGCAGCATTATAAAATAGCACTTTAGAAAATCTAATTCTGTTCTGGCGCTATGAAATAATAATAATAATAATAATAATCTTTTATTTCTCTCGTAATCACAAACACAGTACAAAGTCAAGGTAACACTTAATAGAGACTGGTGTCTGTTGTAGGTAAAACCTGTATTACAGATCACCAGGCTTACCGCCATCGGACAACTCATGAATGACCTATGACTGTATTAACTTAACATACAGGTTGTACATAATAAAACACTATTACAAATTAATAACAAAAGTGAAGTGTAACTATATGGGAAATTAAAAACTAAAGTAAAAATGGCTTAACGTTTGATTTGGGAATGAGTGAGTGTGTGTGTGTATGTGTGTGTGTGTGTGTGTGTGTGTGTGTGTGTGTGTGTGGTGTGATAAATAAAAGTTAGGTAGTCTTTATATAACATCATAAACATCTTAGTAGCAAAATGGAGTTGCAACAGTATCGTAGTGTGGAACCATGTGTATTTTCATTTTAATAGCAACATGGAGTTGTAGCAGTGTCGTAGTGTGGCACCATGTAGTGTATTTTCAACTTTGTAGCAACATGGAAATGTAGCAGTATCTTAGTGTGGAACCATGTAGGTAGTGTATTATCATCTTAATAGCAACAGGGTTTGTAGCAGTATCTTAGTGTGGAACCATGTAGGTAGTGTATTATCATCTTAATAGCAACAGGATTTGTAGCAGTATCTTAGTGTGGAACCATGTAGGTAGTGTATTATCATCTTAATAGCAACATGATTTGTAGCAGTATCTTAGTGTGGAACCATGTAGGTAGTGTATTATCATCTTAATAGCAACAGGATTTGTAGCAGTATCTTAGTGTGGAACCATGTAGGTAGTGTATTATCATCTTAATAGCAACAGGATTTGTAGCAGTATCTTAGTGTGGAACCATGTAGGTAGTGTATTATCATCTTAATAGCAACAGGATTTGTAGCAGTATCTTAGTGTGGAACCATGTAGGTAGTGTATTATCATCTTAATAGCAAGTGGATTTGTAGCAATATCTTAGTGTGGAACCATGTAGCTAGTGTATTATCATCTTAATAGCAACAGGATTTGTAGCAGTGTCGTAGTGTGGCACCATGTAGTGTATTATCATCTTAATAGCAACAGGATTTGTAGCAGTATCTTAGTGTGGAACCATGTAGGTAGTGTATTATCATCTTAATAGCAACAGGATTTGTAGCAGTATCTTAGTGTGGAACCATGTAGGTAGTGTATTATCATCTTAATAGCAAGTGGATTTGTAGCAGTATCTTAGTGTGGAACCATGTAGGTAGTGTATTATCATCTTAATAGCAACAGGATTTGTAGCAGTATCGTAGTGTGGCACCATGTAGTGTATTTTCAACTTAGTAGCAACATGGAAATGTAGCAGTATCTTAGTGTGGAACCATGTAGGTAGTGTATTATCATCTTAATAGCAACAGGATTTGTAGCAGTATCTTAGTGTGGAACCATGTAGGTAGTGTATTATCATCTTAATAGCAACAGGATTTGTAGCAGTATCGTAGTGTGGAACCATGTAGTGTATTATCATCTTAATAGCAACAGGATTTGTAGCAGTATCGTAGTGTGGAACCATGTAGTGTATTATCATCTTAATAGCAACAGGATTTCTAGCAGTATCGTAGTGTGGAACCATGTAGTGTATTTTGATTTTAATAGCAACATGGAGTTGTAGCAGTATCGTAGTGTGGCACCATGTAGTGTATTTTCAACTTAGTAGCAACATGGAAATGTAGCACTATCTTAGTGTGGAGCCATGTAGGTAGTGTATTATCATCTTAATAGCAACAGGATTTGTAGCAGTATCTTAGTGTGGAACCATGTAGGTAGTGTATTATCATCTTAATAGCAACAGGATTTGTAGCAGTATCTTAGTGTGTAACCATGTAGGTAGTGTATTATCATCTTAATAGCAACAGGATTTGTAGCAGTATCTTAGTGTGGAACCATGTAGGTAGTGTATTATCATCTTAATAGCAACAGGATTTGTAGCAGTATCTTAGTGTGGAACCATGTAGGTAGTGTATTATCATCTTAATAGCAACAGGATTTGTAGCAGTATCGTAGTGTGGAACCATGTAGTGTATTATCATCTTAATAGCAACAGGATTTGTAGCAGTATCGTAGTGTGGAACCATGTAGTGTATTATCATCTTAATAGCAACAGGATTTGTAGCAGTATCGTAGTGTGAAACCATGTAGTGTATATTCATCTTAGTAGCAACACGGAGTTGTAGCAGTATCGTAGTGTGAAACCATGTAGTGTATTTTCATCTTAGTAGCAACACGGAGTTGTAGCAGTATCGTAGTGTGAAACCATGTAGTGTATTTTCATCTTAGTAGCAACACGGAGTTGTAGCAGTATCGTAGTGTGAAACCATGTAGTGTATTTTCATCTTAGTAGCAACACGGAGTTGTAGCAGTATCGTAGTGTGAAACCATGTAGTGTATTTTCATCTTAGTAGCAACACGGAGTTGTAGCAGTATCGTAGTGTGAAACCATGTAGTGTATTTTCATCTTAGTAGCAACACGGAGTTGTAGCAGTATCGTAGTGTGAAACCATGTAGTGTATTTTCATCTTAGTAGCAACACGGAGTTGTAGCAGTATCGTAGTGTGAAACCATGTAGTGTATTTTCATCTTAGTAGCAACACGGAGTTGTAGCAGTATCGTAGTGTGAAACCATGTAGTGTATTATCATCTTAGTAGAAACACGGAGTTGTAGCAGTATCGTAGTGTGAAACCATGTAGTGTATTTTCATCTTAGTAGCAACACGGAGTTGTAGCAGTATCGTAGTGTGAAACCATGTAGTGTATTATCATCTTAGTAGCAACACGGAGTTGTAGCAGTATCGTAGTGTGAAACCATGTAGTGTATTTTCATCTTAGTAGCAACACGGAGTTGTAGCAGTATCGTAGTGTGAAACCATGTAGTGTATTATCATCTTAGTAGAAACACGGAGTTGTAGCAGTATCGTAGTGTGAAACCATGTAGTGTATTTTCATCTTAGTAGCAACACGGAGTTGTAGCAGTATCGTAGTGTGAAACCATGTAGTGTATTATCATCTTAGTAGCAACACGGAGTTGTAGCAGTATCGTAGTGTGAAACCATGTAGTGTATTTTCATCTTAGTAGCAACACGGAGTTGTAGCAGTATCGTAGTGTGAAACCATGTAGTGTATTTTCATCTTAGTAGCAACACGGAGTTGTAACAGTATCGTAGTGTGAAACCATGTAGTGTATTTTCATCTTAGTAGCAACACGGAGTTGTAGCAGTATCGTAGTGTGAAACCATGTAGTGTATTATCATCTTAATAGCAACAGGATTTGTAGCAGTATCGTAGTGTGGCACCATGTAGTGTATTATCATCTTAATAGCAACAGGATTTGTAGCAGTATCGTAGTGTGAAACCATGTAGTGTATTATCATCTTAATAGCAACAGGATTTGTAGCAGTATCGTAGTGTGGAACCATGTAGTGTATTATCATCTTAATAGCAACAGGATTTGTAGCAGTATCGTAGTGTGGAACCATGTAGTGTATTTTCATCTTAGTAGCAACACGGAGTTGTAGCAGTACCGTAGTGTGAAACCATGTAGTGTATTATCATCTTAATAGCAACAGGATTTGTAGCAGTATCTTAGTGTGGCACCATGTAGTGTATTATCATCTTAATAGCAACAGGATTTGTAGCAGTATCGTAGTGTGAAACCATGTATTGTATTTTCATCTTAGTAGCAACACGGAGTTGTAGCAGTATCGTAGTGTGAAACCATGTAGTGTATTTTCATCTTAGTAGCAACATGGAGTTGTACAAGGTGGCGCAAAATTAATCATCCAATTTTGTTTTTGGATAACATTTTTACTAAATAAAAAAATATATTTTGAGTGATGGAAATCTCTATTTGGACCGTTAGATTTTTTTCTGTTAAATGGAAAAGATCATATCTGTCAAGTGGCTGCCGCCAGTGTTAATACACTTTTGTGCCCGTATTATCGCATTTTCCATGAATTTCCACAAGATTTCCGGTGATAACTGTTCGCATTCCTGTAGAATATTCTCCTTAAGGGCTGCGATTGTTTGAGGCTTGTTGGCTGCAGGAATTGAATGAGCGGGGCTTGGTGAACATGTGGTTTGGTGGATGCGAAAAGTTATCACCGGAAATATTGCAGAAAGTCGGGCACAAATTTGTATCAACACTGGCGGCAGCCACTTGACGGATATGATCTTTTCCACTTAACAGAAAAAAATCTCATTGTCCAAATAAAGATTTCCATCACTCAAAATATTGTTTTTTTATTTAGCAAACAAGTTATTCAAAAACAAAATTGGATGATAAAGTTTGCGCCACCTTGTAGTAGTATCGTAGTGAAAAAGTGGTTCCAATGTACCACCATGTAGTGTATTTTCATAGATTGATTTTTGAAGTGAAAACTTTTTTAGGCGCATTAAGAGGATACCGAGCGCACAGCGGGGCGCCCTCGTCGTATGTTTGGTTGTTCCTTTTATTTTAGAATTAAAATGCAGAAAATAAGCATGTTACGTTGTGCTCCACAAGATTATACGTTATTATTATTACAAACAGTAGTTTTATACAATTATACATATGCATCAAAAACCTAAAACGAATAAAATAACTTTATTAAAAACGTAACAGCTTCTGAAGTCGGTGTCTTCAATTCTTCAATTCTTTCTTGGCACCGACTTCAGAAGCTGTTAAGTTTTTTAGTAAAGTTATTTTATTCGTTTTAGGTTTTTGAAGTCGGTTTTTACTTTTTTAAAGCAAATTTTTAATCCTATATTTTTTAACTAGGTATGCATGCATGTACGAGTATATACATTAGTATAATTATCTGCGTTGTGTCTTCGTTGAATTTAGCTCCGGAAATGGGTTTCCTATTTTGTAATGTGGCTGATTCTGCAGCTGTAGCATGTCGTGACCTAATTACGCAAATTGGTGGTTGATGCTCACATACTGATTAGTTCCTCAAGTGCCAAGCAGCAAATCCTACTACATTATCCTGCTGATTGAGGCTTATCCATCCGTAATGCTGAACTTTCGCAAGCGCTACTGTTGAGCAGGAGATCCTGGGTTCGATTCCCAGCTCAGGCAAAGTGTTATTTAGTTTTTCCAACAGGAATTTCTCACTAGCAGCGCGGAGTCTAAATGTGTGCCCGGTTGCTAACAATAGACTCGCGCCCTATTACATGAGACTCACAACATAACTGGCTAATAATGGGAGTACCTATAGTACCACCTCTGCCTAAACTTCCAGGGAAAACGTGAAGTTATGATGAACGACAAAATCAATTTAATCATCACACAGCCTGGCTGTTATGGCAGGATTTATGAATTTTATGAGTGTGCATACGCAACCCAATGACATCAGTCGTTATAAAAGAACCCAGTGGTTGATATAACGACAGCTGTCACAGATATATCAACTGGGAACTACGACTGAATGATCTATTCGAGTCACTGAGAGTTCGAGATCGTTAAATAGGGTCGCATTATTGTAGCAGGAATCTATCAGCTTGAAACAGCTTCAATACATCATTAAATCCGTTATCAAATACTACGTAATATGTCACTACAATTGATACCATTGCTGAGCCATTGTGATAATTTATGTGACTATCACAGTGGTGTCATGTCACGTTATCCAGCGCGTTAGCCGAGAGGACGGCGGCGGCGCCACAAACCGACTGCACGATAAATGGCACTGATGCTGATCGAACGACCGCTTATACAACTACAGTTTACTCTAAAATACGAGGCAGACTTGCCGAATCGACGATCAATAGTAGCTATTGGTCTTTACTACTGCTAACCCACATATATCACTTTTGTGCACTATCATTTAGAATTATTTATCACTACGTTTATACAAATTCACGTGAACCAGGCAGGTTCACGTGAATTTGGTTTATATGTCCATATGCTGAAAATATTTGTTTTCGACAAGCAAAAATACGTATTACAGAAGTTTTACGAAAGTTTATAGTGCTACGGCTTGGTGCTACGTGGTATGCTACGCGTGCTACGTCGTAGACATTGCCTACGTATACTACGTCATAGGCATGGGCTACGTTTGCTACGTCGTAGGCATGGGCTACGCATACTACGTCGTAGGTATGAGCTACGCATGCTACGTCGTAGGCATAGGCTACGCATGCTACGTCGTAGGCATGGCATGGGCTTTGCATACTACGTCGTAGATAAAGGTAGTAATGTAATAAGAGTTATTAAACTAATTCTCCGAATAGTACATTAGTTCCCTGCTAAACGTCGGCCAAGGTTTTTTCGAAAAAGGATAATGTTCAACATTAACATTACAATATTACTTATATTGAGAGAAAATTGCCGAATTGTGGCTCTTTTCAATCTTCATAACGCTCTTGTCGTTAAAGTCGCAGTATGACATACAGACATACTTGTCATCTTACGAGTTACGAAGGATGTCGTTTAAGCATAAAGACGTACATTTATAAGTAAATACATTCGTCGCGGAGAAGCGTCGCTCTTCCTGGGGTGGGATGTTATATCAGCAGACATTAGTTTGGCCCCTAATGTGGTGTTGCGCTGCTGGTGCGTTGGCAAGCGCACGGCTGTCGATGTCGCCGGCCGAGATTTATCTTCCGAGCCCCGCCCCCGGGGTGCTCCCGGCCCATTCGACTTCATTTCAACACAGACGATAGTTTCATTTTTTCCTCGACTGTCTGTTATAGACAGATAAATTCAACGTTGTCAACTCAATAGAATACCAGAATCGTTAATAAATAGAACGAATTAAACAGACGCTTTCAATTTGGAAATGAAACTCATAATGTTTTCCGATATTGCTGCAAAGCGGCGAGCGCGCGAGCCGCTGCAAAATTAATGCGACCAGAGGGAAATATTTCACGATAGCATCTCTTTCAAACTACAAGTTTTTCGCTAGCAGGTAATTTTTATTTTAAGAACAGAAAAGTCGTGAAAGCGTGAGATTTTATAGTCGTCTGTGCAAGCAGCTAGTCTTGTATAGCGTCATGAAAAAGTCGTAAATACTGCGTACTGGCGTGTACGAGTGAAATTTTCTACTTGAGCAGGCGCGCGATCTACGGAACATGCAAAATTTTATGAGGCCTGCCTCCACCCCCGGCTCTATCCTCTTACCTACGGTTTCTATTTTATGACTTCAACTGTTAAAGTTATGGCCACGTGAGGTGAGAGTCGAATTTCAGCAAATGTCGTATTGGTTACGTCTATCTATCCCGTATCTGCCTCACATGTATGTAAATGGAAAACGTTTTCTGAAAGTTATGCGTAACTTCTTTCTTAGTAGGGTTATTGCTACAGTAACTGGCCACTCATAAAAAAGAGGTAGAAACAAGGTAATGCAAGCAAGCACAGGAATGAAAAGCACAACAAATATATAGTTTGTGCTTTTCATTGATGAGCTTGCTTCTTCTCCTTGTTTCTGCTTCTTTTTTATATGTGGCCAGTTACTATAGCGTGGCCAATTATTACTATAGCTGTTACCCTAATAGTTTTAAAACTTCTCGCATTATCTATGTAGAATAGAGAAATCATTCATCTGGGAGCTAGGTTCGAGTTGGTTTGAATTCTTAGGGACTACTCACATTTATTCAGCTCTATTCAGCTTATGCCCATAGAAAACAACGATTTTGTATGGAGACGCGTACGCATCCGTTCAATTTTCCGCGTCCATTCAGCTTTCGCGGCAAACAAGTATAAAATGAGGACAAATGTGTTTTTATCATGCGAGCGCTATATATAGACCTCAGCGCTGTTCTGCCGCGTTCGGCGCTGTTCCGCCGCATTCAGCGTCGAACGCGGCGGAACAGGGCTGTACTCGGATGGTTCTTGACCCCTTGACGACAAGTTGCGATCTGCATAGTTCCTGCATAAATTTGATTTATTATTATGTAATCATTATGCACGCAAGGACTGAGAGGGTTCGAACGTCTTTTAAAGTAATTATAATTATTTTACTTTTACGAAATAAAAGCGACAGAAGCCTTTCTCAGCGGAGATAAAACGCTATGACGGCTTTTATCATTCTTACGACGCTGTAAGCGGCTGATAGAAGCAGAACTGTATGAGTGTGACCAAAATCGTTCAGCGAAACGTGAATGGAGCTGAATAAGTCCGAGTAGTCCCTTAACATTAGCTTACCAATTGTATATTAATCTTAGGTAGCACCGTTAACCAGTTTCTGCTAGATGACTACACAAGAGACAGTAACAAGTGTAGTTTCAACCACCTCGCGCTCTCCAGGAAACATAACGCAGATGACAATTGTATTCAATTAGTGCTGCACCATATTTACAACGAAATTGGAAAATGCAATGGAATGAAAATTGACTATGAAACTGTATGGAAATCGACAACTGCTTACCGGTATCTAATTATCATTGAAATGGAAATTCTATTTGCATTTTCGTTTTGATACTAAAAAGCTCGGTTCGCGAACGCAGTGAGTTGAAGAAACACCGGAACTGGAATCCTTTAGTTTGATGTTGCTTTACTTTTTTAAAAGACATCGTTAAACGATAGAATTTAAATATAAATAAAAAAGAAGAAAGCAAGCACCTATTTTCTATTTCGGCAAATTTTATTCTTAATAATTTCTAGATGTTTAGTACGTAATGAAATATTAAAAAAAAAACCACCAACATCTTCACGTGTCACGTTTTTATTATAAATATTTCCCGTTAAACCTAGCGCAGACCTAGCATGCGTTTGGATGCAGTAAAGCTAGAAGTTGCCGAAGAGTGTAAAGTTAGCGACACGAGCACTTACGAAGCAATGTTTTACTGGTTGAAGCGGGTTTCGGCAAACACCCTAAATAAGATAAGTAGGCAGCTACGTTTAGGGAAGTATCTACAAGTTATTTACACATTTAACCTTTTTCTTGGTCGTAGAAAGCTATAGATTTTTAGAAGCGCGATTAATGTTCGAAAAGAAACCACAAATCTTTAAGGTGTTTTTCATTTACGAACATTTGAAGAACCGCTTAAATAAGTTTGTCTAAAATCGTCTTTTCCTTATTTTCTCAAACATAGCTGTTGAAGTATGGAGGTCGAAAGGAAACACTGTATATCGGGTTCACTGTATATCGGGGTCATTTGAACTAATTGACAGACAGACCAGTTAGTCAACTGGTCTGTTATAAACTGTCCAATTGTAAGATTCGGGATTAGTAGATTATGGGAGTTGGAGGCGCTCACACCGAATATCAAAAATGATTCACTAATATACAGGATGTCCAGTGGCAGAATTCAAAGTTCGAAAATGTAAAAAAAACTACACCTCTAATACAAAGAATGTTTATTGTAATTTAATAACAATAAATGCGGATTTTATTTTTTGGAAACCACGGTCTCCAAATGGCGACCATTGAGCCTAGCACATACTTCGAGTCTAGCACGCATGTTTTCAAAAACGCGTTTACAAAGCGACTGGGGAATCCTGCTGACTTCAGCTCGAATATTTTCTTTAAGTTGTGTCGCAGTGCTCGGATTTTTTTTTGTAAACGACGGATTTTATGTATCCCCATAAGAAAAAGTCACACGGGCTTAAATCTGGTGACTTGGGTGGCCACAGTATGGTGCCGTTTCGGGATATGTTTTTTTCAGGAAATAACTGCCGCACTGCATGCATGGAAAAATTTGCAGTATGAGCTGTGGCCCCATCCTGCTGTAACCACGTATTTCGGTTTGAAGTATGGATGATTCTGTAGTTTCAGTCTAAATAAGTCATTTATAATCTCGGTATATCTCTCCGAATTGACAGTTACAGTCGGGCCGCATTGGTTTTCAAAGAATTAAAGCCCTATGATGGCACATTTAGGCATTGCACACCAAACTGTAACTTTAGGTTTATGTAAAGGCTCTTGATGCATTTCTCTTGGGTTGCGGACATCCCAGTAACGGAAATATTGCTTATTCACATATCCTCCAATCTGAAAATGGGCTTCATCACTAAATAATATGTTACCCATACGAGTAGCAGTACGAAATCTCGACAACATCATCGTGTAAATCTTGAACGATTTGAATTTTATACGGATGGAACTTGTGTTTTTTTCGCATCATAACCTGTAAGGTTGATTCCGTAATCCCCAGTATCGATGAACGTATACATGAAGTGATGAACGGGGATTTTCAGTCACAGAAACCATAACACATTCAACATTTTCGCCCGCGGCTACCGTTGGTATAGGTCCTGGCCTGGGTACGTTTAATGTTGATCCTGTAGCTCTGAACTTTGCTATGCCAGACTGAATGAGGTTGATCGATGGTCCATCACTTAATCGACGAATATCGTAACGATTATTATTAATAATAATAACCCCTACCGCCGTATCTCTACGTTGATGTCGCTTGCACGCTACTGAACTCTAGGTATGTGCCGGTAGAGTTTACTTTACCGAAATAGGTTTAGGGTGAGGAGCCAGACCAAGAGAGATGCATAAACTTGCAGGGCAGCATGTGGCTATCTCCCGGGAGAAGTCTGGTTCTTCACCCTTTTTTGGTCCGTGGAGAAATGCTCATGCATCAGTATGCTCACTACAACGTATGTAGTAGTATCTATTTATCAGTACCACGGTGAGATAGTGCAGTTATGTGGGACTCTAACCCACTAAAACTCCACAGTGTCCTCCTCTGCCGCTTGTGGCGGGAACACGGGCACGCGTTAGCACTCACCGCGAACCCGCCGCGGCTGTCCGTCACCGGACCCTCCTCTGGAGGCACCCCCCATCACCATCGCACAAGAACACATTACGCGCCGTAACCACCCCAAACCAGCACAAGGGCCGCTAGACGACCCCGTGTCTAGGCACCCTTGGTCCCCCTGCGACCGGTCAGGTCAGTGGCCCGGCCGCCTACCACTTTTCGGCGGAGAGCGGCCAACGAAATACCGACACTCCTCCTCCCCTGCGCCCCACCGGGTCCACCATCAGACGGTGGCGACCCCGTCAAGGCCGTGGAAGGTAGGGAGAACGGCGCACCGCAATACCGGCACTCCTCTCTCGCCGCGGCCTCCAACCCTCAGCCGCGATGTCTCCTTATGCCCGATGCCTCCTCATGTCCGATGCCTCAGTTGCGATGTCGCCCAAGCGGCACCGCCCGCGGTTTCGCCCGCGTAAGTCACGAACCCGTAAGAATATCGGTATAAAAAGTACCCTATCTATTAATCCAGGTTATAAACTATCTGTGTGCCAAATTTCATGAATATCCGTTCAGTAGTTTTTGCGTGAAAGAGTAACAAACATCCATCCATCCTCACAAACTTTCGCATTTATAATATTAGTAGGATAGAAAGTAGCAAGTAGGATAGTAGGAAGTAGAATAGTAGGAAGTAGAATAAGTAAGAAGTAGGATGGTACGGAACCCTCGGTGCGCGAGTCCGACTCGCTCTTGACCGGTTTTTTTTGTAAATAATATTATAGATAATTACACCCAGACTCAGAAATCGACGACGTGCTTCAGAAAGCGAAAATCCACTTGAAATGCAAAAGCGAACGCAAAAGCGCGGTGCTCTCCACTCCACCGCTCAATATAATATAGTGTATCTATGCGCTCAATGGCTACTAAAAAATCCGCAGCGCTTACGCTGTCAACGACGCCCCCCGCGCCCCTCTAACGTGTCGCGTTCAGAAATTACGTTCGTTCAAACTTTAAAATCTGCCACTACACGCCCGTTACTAAACAATTTAAGAAAATTTTCTTCAAAACCATCGTTCATGCATGTCTGCAAACAGTATGTGTCTGTATCATCAAAGACTCAGTCATATTTCCTAACCTACGCGCGGGTTGTGCTTACTTTAATTAATAACCAAAATCTTTCTTTGATCGAAGACCGCGACTTAGCAAGTTTTTTAATTTGTAATATTAATAATTAAATTTGTAATAATAATCCTGACGATATAATAAAAAAATATTTCACAACTTCTCTAACAAAATTCGATGAGTGTCTATAAAAGTTAAGGTTTCCATCCAATCTGATTTTGTAGGCTGTCTAGCGTTTACCGCTGCACTCAGAATATTTAATCAATTTAATAATTTTCAACGAAACTAGGTTAACAGTCACGTCCGAAGTCTGAGCTAATCCTGCTGATCAGACTATTACCGTCACGAATAACTATAATGAAACGAGGACAAAGTTTAGAAGAACTTTATCAACTTACATTATTATAAGATCAAAATAGAGGTAGATACATACAGCCCTGTGTGACTAAAACAGAAAAGTTAGTCAATTTTAGGTCTCATTAATGCAGCATTATTGCAACCGATTTGAATCTAAGACCCTGATCATTGCATGCTATTCGCAAGCCTTATAATGCTACACAGTCTTTGATTGAAGAAACGACAGAATTTTTAAGTCCACTCCTAAGCAGATAGACAAATTCGCATGCATTAGAAAAAAACTTTCGTTCTTTCAAAAATGTAGCAAACTATTAAAGGAAACTACGCAAAAAATTTGCAAACACCACATTTCAGTACATAAAACAATACCGTTGCTTTAGGTACCTACGTATATTTCCAAGCGGCCGCTTAGTAGCAGTTTATGGAGGGACTATAGTGTCCATATTATCGGCACATATCAGGCGCCATGTGTTGCTGCAACAGCCGATCAATAGCATTGCTATGTGCTACTTTCGCACAAAACGGACCAAATTCATGAGCCGTGTATGGTCGTATTATGGACTAGATTTCGTTACACGCTCAAGCGCCTAATTACATACTCGTAACGTTCCTGAAAATTTATTGTAGAAGTAAATCTTTTAGATTTACTGCTAATTACGTTCTCTCGGTAGTGTTCCTGACGTTCCCGTGAGACAATCAATGTACCCAGGACTTGATACTTATTAGTATTCTCAATTAGAAGTAAAAGTGTCGATTTAGGCGACATTAGGAAAGTATGCATGTTTTTGGATTGTAATCTGGTAATTAGCTGTAATTCTTTGTTTGTGCTGTAGTTAATCTTGTTCACATTTAGAATTTTGAACTAGTGCTGTTCACCGTAACGATGTATAATTTTATAGATTAGTCAGTTATGCATGTCATTAAATCTACATTTCTTCTTATAACATTATCGACAAATGTATCAACATCTTAGTCCTTAACTATTAATTTAAGTACCAATCTCATTATTAAATCGTCCCTAAGTTCCTGTTAATCATATTCTAGTTAGAGGTATTGTCCTTCCTATAGCTCCATCAGTTTGCAATACATCATCATAAATCTCGTTGAGCGGCACTCTGGAGTGTCGTGGCGTCGTGTGCATGCCCTCAATTTGAGAGGTCCAGACTTGCGCCCGACACATCCCCAACTTGCCCTAGATATGTTAAATAGACAATTGATTTGTTTACTTAGGCCGATCTGCGGAACTATCCGGACATGTCAAAACACAATAGAGGTAACGTAATGTAACGGCCAAATCTGAAATAATTTTCTGAATAATTTAGATTTCTGCTTGTTTGATGCTTGTAATGCTTCCCTTGACAAATAAACGACACCGTTATAATTATCAAAGGGGAATTTTAACCGACATAAAATGTTAACAATTTTTCATGATCAAAGATAGAAATGTTAAATACGTTTCCTTGATATTTAATTATGTCGGAAGATTAAATAGGCGTACTTTGCGTACGGGACCATAGACAATAGACCACTTTTGTTTTTTTAATGGGAAAGAAATCGCAAAGCTATAAACAGGTGGTGCTGCTATCGCTTGACTCATAACATCGCGCTGTCATTTTGATCTCTCAATGTTTTCTAGGTTAATAAATTATTATAACAGGAACTAGCGTGTGTTTTTTATTATTTTAACGAACAATGTATTCAACGTGGACAGTTCCTCAGTTAAAAGCTGAACTGAAGAACGGAGGAGCTTCACTAACAGGCCGAAATGCGGATCTGGTCAGCAAGTATTTACAGCATATTTTCTTGCAGCATATTTTCAGCATATGATCTTGAGTTTCCGCAAATTCTGATGTTTACACAATCATATATATTTTGTGCGGTTGCTTTGTCTCCTTCAACATCGGGATATAATATTTAGGTAGATACTGCATACGTTTGTGTTCACCTTCACTTAAATCGAGAAAATATATGAAGTTGATGATATTTTTTTGCGGTTTTAATATTGTTTCCGTAGTAAAATTGGTTTATAACAGAACACATAAGTGGGTAAAGATTTCGTAAGGCTTAATTGAACGTACGTTCAACTACTCATAATATTTTTAGTTCTGTACCGTTTATTGTTGACAACAATATAGGTTAGTGGATGACTTATAATATTAGGCTCGTTTATTTTACTTGTAAAGAAATAAGCCATCTACGAGTATATTAAGGTACGTACCCCCGTCGAGACACAATAGCAGTTTTATTGTTATGACGTCTATAATATGGCCGTTTAGTGTCCTTAAAAGCATTAACATATTCATGGGTAAATATTATAACCTAACCTAACCACTTGCATTGATATTCAGATTTTAAGATTCAACGATTTTATAGGAAGTGTGAACGTGCTATATTTTAAATGTAATAGGTCGGCCGTTTGGCGCGAATTGTAATAAATTACCTTACATTTATCGCACTCTCGGCTCAATTAATTGGCTGCGTGTGGATACCACGCTCTGTTTGAGTAGTATCGAAACAATTTTATCGAATAACGATATCAGAGTGATAAAAATGGACTCTCCAATATTTTATTTGAGTGATGGTTTAAAACGTGATGAACTCTGACGTAGCTTTTGCCAACAGCCAGATTCACTACAAATATTTTGCTAGCTCAAAGCTGAGCACATCATCTAAAGTTAACCAATAACAGTAAACAACAATACTAAAAAGCAATATTAAAATAGTGAACATTTACAGATAAATGTTTTTTTTTCCCGGGGCGACGTCGCATTTCGTAAACTTGTGCCATACATAGCGAAACCCAATTGACTCAGCGTTTTTATATTCCCCTTATCGGTGATTTAGCTCAGGCTCTTTTCGGTTGTTAAATATAAATCTAACTTACGGATGTTGAAAAATCATTCTTCGCGTCATAAATTGTGCCGCACCAGCAGGGGTGCCCAACAGTGAAAAATTGCACTCGCTGTGTAATCGCTGTGTCGAAGCAGAGGGTGCTAATGTTGCAAGTTAAATTTATCTTGTAAAACATTTATTATATCCGAAACTACACTTGCGACGGTGACTCAGCCAATTGAGCTTATGGAAACGTATAGCTATGCTTTATAAATAAAATTTTAGCATCAATTTTATTGTAATGAAAATACCTACTTTATTAAAGTTACGATTGTATTGTGTGTCGCAGTCGGTCAGATTTTTGTTACCGCCGTTGTGAAATGTTCGTATTTGGAAGATTTAACATTTTTTACGGAGTTAAGTTATGACCGCGATACTATGGCCAAAGATTTTTATCTTTAAACGTAAAAGAAAAGTAAGTGCGTACTAAAAACAAAGTCTTACGACCTCTACGTTAAGTTACTTATTTATGTATAAAAGCGTTATTTTTGATCAGAGTGAGAAACGATCACCGAAGCAGTAAGCTTCTTGTAATGCAATTACACTATAGTTATATACGGTTTTCCTTTGTCTCCCTTCACGGTTGACTATTTTACAAGGAATGACAGCGCGAGCCCAGAGGAAGCCCCTTCAGACGTGCGGGCGCCTCTCTGTCGCCTACCCTTTGCGGTCTTACCCTCAAGCGAATTATAAGCCTACAGCCTTGGAATACTAAGAGGGCCGGATAAAAATTCACCCTTAGGTAGCCACATCTAAGCCGACAGATAACTTCGCCTTGCAAGCACGAGACAAGGATGAAATCCTTAAGGAACAAATCAATCCCTCGTCTGTGGGATTGCGAGATCAAGCGAACAGGTAAATAAAAATATAGGTACGAGTTCGCTTGTTGATCCTCAACTAACAATACAATGCTAACAATGTCAGGGCTTTAAAACACATCTGTATAATTTTGTGTAAATAAAACTTTGAGAGATTGAGCTGACGTAGCAAAGTTCATTGACTTGTTTGAAAACTTCATTTTTAAACGTTATAGTTTAAATCAAATCTTCGAAATTCTGCGAGTACAATGACACGCCAGGCTAAAGTCATGACGTAAGTGCTTAATGACTGCTCGTTGGTGCTATGCCTAGTTGTGTGTTTTGGTTCAAATTACGTGCTGCTCGCGGCCTATTTCCCGTCACGTAGACAAGGCGCAAACGAGTAGACACAGCAAACGAGGCGCTTGCGAGTTTGTCGCGACCAGACTCGCAACACACCTAACGTGAGCATATTATTATCAGTCCTTTGTTGATGAAGCCTATTTATGTAAAAGTCGTGAACGCGTAAAATAAGTGTTCGTGAGAAACTTTTGGTTCGTAAAACTGTTTTCTTGTATCTGCTAGACAAAAGCCCCTGAGTAAAGGTCGTATAATGTCCATTAAGTTCCACCCCTTTCATTCAAATTAAGTGGATGCATAAAAATACAAAGTAATTTTATTGTCACTTCTTGTTTTAGTTACTAGTGTCATGGCTTGTTATCTACCTGTTTACAATGTATTCCTGCTACTCCTACAAAAGGGCAGTAAAATAATGTGGTTATATCATTGATTATATTGCCAATTATTTTTAAAAGAGTAATCGTGTAGTTTCTTGCCGGCTCTTCTCCATAGGAAACGACCAATCGGAACCGTGCATCTAGCTTCTGACTTTTCATAAGTGCCCATGTAGGTATATGTGAAATAAAATATTTTGATTAACCGACTTCCTGTTTTTATTTGTGCAATCGCCGTATCAGCTGTTACAAATACAGGATGTATCAGAAAGATGTCAAATTATAGGGTGTCGTACAGACCATCAAACTGAACAACTTTCTCCATGGGACCAACATCGTAATCGAGAAAAAAATATCAGCTGTCCCGTACAAAGGTTCAATACCTACTCAGCCCAAATGTATGGGATGGCTGATTATTTTTTCTGGACCATAGTCCAGAAAAAATAATCAGCCATCAAAAAATAATCAGCAATTTCTCCATGGGACCAACATCATAATGTTGGTCCCATGGAGAAATTAGTTCAGTTTTATGATCAGTACCACACCCTTTTTGACCACACCTTTCTGATACACCCTGTATATTCTATTATTATAAACGATGTGGTGTTATCATAAGATTTGCAATATATGCAAATCTTATGATAACAAGTTAATAACCATATACTAGCCTTAGCATTGAATGTAATGGCCGAAGTAATCACTGCGCACTACTGCAATGCTCTGTAACATGAGCTTCTACGCCTCGCCTTTCATCATACGTGTTTCCCCACTGACACAATTTCTTTATAAAACACCACTTTTATGAAGTGGCAACACACGAATATACGGAGCTGGAATTTTAAGATGCGCCTGGAATAATTTTTAAGTTAAATTTCCCGGCACGGTGGACGTACGAGAGTATATCTTGAATGTCCACGAATCCACGCTAATAACTTTAAAATGTACATTTTTTTTTTTTACAGAATGTCCCATTTCTGGCCACAATTCGAGATAAATTTTCTGTTCTTTTAGCGACGAGATGTAGTCAGTCTACCTATTGAGCTACAAATAGTAAAATATTTTCAGGCGATGTTTTTTAAATAAATTGAACGTTGAAATCAAATATTACAGTTTTCAAGAATTTGTGATTTAAATTCATTTAAGAGACGAGTAATGAGTATTCTTGATGCGCTTGCACAAAACTAATTGGCTCGCGTAACTGCAACGAAATAAAATAAAAATCCATTAGGTGCACCGCTCCGCTCTGGCGAGACTAGTGTTGTTCAAATATCATAGCTCATTGGAGTTTAACTGAGTAGTTAGTGAGCTATTAAGAATGTCTAACTGCAAACGGGTAGAAACCATAAAGCAGTTTTGATTGTCTATATATTTAGGTACCTACGAATAGGAACTATACCTATTGGAAAGTGTTGAAGCAGTGAGGTGTAAACAAGGTAGCGAAGGATCACTCAAATAAAGTAAACGATGGGAGCAACACGTTTCAGGCGCCTCTTACCGGGATTACCAGTGTCGTATTAGCACGTGATCGATAGTGTATCGTAAGCTGCAGGCCACAGCACTGGCCGTGGCGGCCATCTTGCCGGTCAGTCCTATCACGTACGTAACGAATGAAGGATCTCTGCAGCGACCCCGGCCCCGACTACTCGTCCGTCCGTCCGGTTCCTTACACCGTATTTATAGTGTAAGTTGCAAGCGTTTGAGGAAACTTAAGGTGTGAACTTTGTTGGTATTTGAATGTGGAAATCAAATAAATCGATATCTATACTTTTGTCAATTCAGTGTTCATCAATGAACAAAAAGTCTTCTATTTTCCTTTATTCAAGAACAGTAATTGTTTGAGCGTATCTTATTACGACTGACTATTATTTCAGCGTAGTCAACTGACATAAAGGGCAGATTGCATAAACTCTTGACATTGATTTATTACACCAATGTTCCTCACTTCATATCGCACGAAACCTGGTGAACAAGATGGCAGATATTTGGGAACAGTTCACTTGTCATGACATTTGTTAGAGAACTAGTTTCAAAGTTCTTGATTAACATTATGGCAGTTGTGAAAGTACTATTAATTTTCTTTAAGACACTGTTACAAGTTGATTTACTAATATATGAATCTAAAATAAAGTAAGTCTAGTTACCCCACTAGTTTACTGTATTAAGAACCATTACAAGTAACTCAAAGTTTACTAAGAATATTAGGGAGTCATCTTTAATCTCAAAGATAGATAAACCTTAAGCTTACATATTATATACGCGCATGATTAGTATGGATTAACGTGTACACACATACCACGTAGTTAGTTAGACGTAGACACACACGCGACACAGAAAATCACTCGAGACGGGACGAGAGCCGGCCCTACAATAACGGTAATCAGAATTCAATGGGTAATCACTGAATATGCAAGCGTGTATAATTCTACATTGTATACGTTCAGTGTAGACATTGTACTGTTAGATGGTAGCCGCCCGTTTAATTAGCGCGGTCCATTAGTGTTGGTCGTCCGAACAAATAAAAGTCGTATTATGAATAGCGGCTGAGTTGGAACTGTCACTATTAACGTGATTGCTTCCCTGAATGACGTGGTCGTACGCTACCTACATCTATCCACTACTTTCGGGCCTCTGTTTATCACACGTTTGTTTGTGTTAGCCGCTCAGAAAAAATATTACTTTTCTCATGTAAACATTGCCTAGAATTTAACTCAAGTTTTGCACGTTATTCGATTGTTTGTTAGGTACCGACGTTCTGTGAATAGAAATGGGTTCAGGTTTTCTCTCACCTTAAGTTCTTGTTTTTCTAGAGAAACTTGAAGTTGTATTAACGCGAGGTGCAAACTCGCTGGAAGCCACGCTTCAGCAAAGTGTTGTGTTTAAAGAACCAGATTGTGCCTAAGTAGAGATGTTGTGTCTAGGAGGCGGCAAGCACGTCGACACAAGTACGGAATTAACCTATTTCTCTAAGTTGACTCGTACGTGAGATGACGAGCGACGGAAACACTACGTTTTTATTTCAGGCTCAAACTTACTAACTATCGGGTAATCTCTGCCAAAGGCAACATAAAGTTTAATCAAACCATGATTCCGAAAGTTTAACGTTATTAAAATATCCTCGCCATGAACATTCGACACGAGGATTTGTTTTATTGAAGCTATAGAGACCTAGTTAAGATAATATCCCAATTTTCCCGGTCATTGGTTCTCAATAGTGAGTGTTCTATTCGTCATAAGGGTTCTCATCTACTTTAAAATATTGGAGTTCACTCTTACGTTCGGAAAATCTCGGGTGTTCCGCAATATTTGTTCTTCTGACTTCGAAAGGCGCAGAGCTGTTACATGTAGTGTATAGGAACAACTATTTATTTAACGTGGACGGCAGAAAGATAACGTAAGCAGATGTCTAAAGAAAATATTAGTCTCGGGAAATCGCTGGGGACAACTTGATTGCGAAATAAACCCTGAAAACACAAGAGCTCTCGAGGAGATCGTTGTGAACTAAATAGCCCGAGTTGAGTCGAGTCGTGGAAGTCGAGGGAATTGAAGCGCGGACCAGCGCGGGCATTCGAGAGAAATACTTCTGTAGCACGTGTCTCGGACAAGACTGCACGTAAAATAATAACAAATATAAATGAAGGTAACATATAACCTCGTTTTTTCCACACGAGGATTTCCAGAAGAGTTGATTAAGCACTGAAATATCATTTAATTATTTGGAGTACAAACACTCGATTTATATTTCGTTTTAATAGGCAATAGCACTAACTAAGAGTACTGTTATCTATTGTTTGTTACAAAAAACGTTCTAAAAACGATAGTCATTTATTTTATAACGAGTGTAGCCGCACCAGCAAGCCAGCAGTTTCAAAATACCAAACAACAGAGAAACTAACAGCAATTGTAAAATGTTTTTCACGATAGCTTGATTTCCGGAAAGCCGTCCCCCGGGACAGGCGATAGGAATATATGGCTACTTTGTACTTCATATCACTTTATAGCTGGTGTCGGTTGTGAATTTTTAACGCATCAATTGTTTGTAATCTCTTTGTGTATTACGGTGAAAACAAATAGCGTGATGGAAAACCACTACCATTTATTGAACAAGTACGCCCGAGTGAGATAAAATGAGACCATGGCACATTGGCCAAAGGCTATCACAAACAAACATTATTTATACGTAGCTACGGCTGGTTTCCTTTTTCGTAGCATGTTCGTAGCGTTATCGTAGCGCAGTGCTACGAATCTACGAAGACGGTTGATGTGTACGAACAATAGAGTAGCGAGCTAACCGAGCACGGTGAGCACACAGGCAACGTTAGCTGAAATCTTTTGAGCTCCCGTCAGACGGAATAGACACGAGGTTTCGTGTGCAAACTCTACTTGTTGTGCCAAGTGCTTACAAGTGCCTAATTTCGAGGAAGGCACATGTAGGGTTGGTTTTAGATGTTTATTTTTGAACAGAAACATCCAATTTATTATTATAATTAAAAAAGGGATTCCTTTTTAATCGTTGTTAACTGAACTGTTTGAATTTTTGCGGTACGCAGCGGCGCTCGAAAAGATAGAAAGAAAATTAATTCAAAAAATTCTTTTACTTTCATTTTGATAAAATATGGATTTTCCGGCGGCGTTTTATGGAGTTAGGAACACTTCGTAATCTACCTTTGCGAGGATTAACGTAAAATTGACGGCAGCTAAAAATATTCCGCTCTGTATCGACGCGGTGCGGTGGTTAATTACTCTTGAATATTTATTGGTCGTTTGAATAAATCGCTCGGGGCGGATAAGCCTTTAACTTGTATTATATTCACTTTTCATGGCGCTAATTTTTGGTTCCTGTTTAAATCTGTTTTTCGTGGCAGATACATAAGCAACATATTAAACGTTCGTAAAGTTAAAATAACTTACTAAAATAATAAGCGAGTCTTCAATTACAATTTTAAGTAGTCAGAATTTCGCAAAAAAATATGTTGTTTCATTTTATGGTGTACTACGAGCGATTTTTAGTGAAGTTTACGTTGTCGGCATCTGTTGCCCTGTCGCGAGATGCTTAACGTGAGAGTCTGTAACGGGTTGGTATTGTAAATAACCCCTGTTTAGCAAAGTCAGAGAAGGGAATTACTTTCGCTGATCCCCGGAAAAGTTTCACTATTACGGAGCGCAAGTGTGATCCCTTTCGTATTACTTTTATGAGTGTGCCAGCAGTTGACGGGACCTATGCAAATGTTATTGCGTTCGCTAAGGAAACAGCCACATCACTCGAGGACTACGGTTACTGAGAAATATGAATGTAATACCAATGAAAACATAGCTATATTTCGTAATTTTCGTTTACTTGATAATATAATTTAAATATTGTGTTTGTAATTCTTCTCAACCTATAAGTAAGTCTTACCTACAGAGTTTTAATTCAGCTTTTCGGCGATAAATTGTAAAATTATGCCCGTGGTACGGCCACAAGTTATGAAGCTGGAAATAATTGCAGTATTTATTGGTTAAGAAGTACAAGTTTGGAATCCCTCATAAAATACATTCTCAGTCAATGATTATCTGAATGTATGCGAGTGGTGGTGGCTGCGCGGCGCAGATAACTCGTAATATTGTGGAATACTTGCTGCGACAGAGAAAGAGGTTCGGCGCCCACTACGTACTAATGAATCAACTTCGGAGCCTGGCGCTCTGCCCGCCGAATTCAACTTTTAATTGATTTGACATTATTCCGTTTGTGGATCCCGAGCGATTGCGCTGCGCCCCTTCAATTATAACTCATCTCCCAATAAAATGATCAAATGAAAATTAATTTACGAAAGTTAAATGAAGTTATTAAAACCCTCGGGAAGATGTCGTTCAACATAACAATTGAATCGTGGCTGACAAATATGTATATATATGACACTATACTTAGTTATTTATTATTTGTATGCACTCACTAAGGCGCAAATCTACCGCAGCGCATGCTGTGCACGGGCATGCGGCGCATTTTAGCTGCGTGGATCCATTTGTTTGACAACGTGGGTCTACGTTTCCACTGCAGTATACACGCGTGCGTGGCCTACTGCGGCGCACGGAGAGGCTACGCACGTGTTTTACACATACAGTTGTACATAGTCGTGGGTTAATATTCGTGTATAGTGTGTAGGTACCGCATGCACAGCGTGCATGGCGTTGACAGCGTTGAGCTATGTGAGCGCCATATTCGAGCAAGCCACGCGTGTACTAATGACGTCAATTGATGCGTAGCGTGTCTGTGGGTTACAGAGGACACAATCACATACATTTTCTTGCAAAGCGAAGCTTAACACACGTGCGTCCCCTCTCCGTGCGCCGCGGTGTGTCTGCGCCTTTAAATAACGTATTCAATGAACCACCTTTTAAACATGATACAGAAACAATAATTTGGTAAGTAAGTAGAGTGTAAGCTGTCGTTCGTGGATCTTTGACAGTCGTTACGGGTCGTCAGAAGCCCGAAAGTCTGACAACCAGTGTTACCAAGGGGTATCGTATTACCTTCGTAGTATCGTATTACTTGGTTGCGAAGGTCAGATAGGCAGTCGCTCCATGTAAAATACTGGTATGCAGCTGCATCCGGTTAGACTGGAAGTCGACCCCAACATAGTTGGGAAAAGGCTAGGCAGATGATGATGATGACGTAGTGTAGTCATTTATAGGTTGTAAGTAATTTGATTTGCACGTCACCGCTAGTCCTTATCTCACATCCCAGGTAATGCTATGTTATTCTCAAACACTTACAAAACCTTCGCCAAAGTTATTATGTTCAATACATCAAATGAAACAAGTTATATTTTCTTCTATCTTTAACAGTTACTCCTACCTAAAGGGGAGTGACTATATGCACTGAACACCAAGGCTCATTTTCACCACACATCACTAAACGTGTTTAACCGTAAACGAGTTTAAAAAGACCATTTTAGACGCCAATCTACATGGTCTTCACATGAACTGACCAAGATTATGTCTGGACTTTATAAGAGACTGTAACCTCCGAGTTTGTTTCGGCCTTTCATCTCAGAGTAGTCAGATAGGAAAAGCCGACCTCATCTAGTTTTTTTTTATATATAAAAAAAAAAACATGATTGACGTGTAAAAGTGTTTGTACAAACCTACTTACAGAAATAAAATCATTCATCATTTATTATCACTCAGTTTCTTTCCATCGTTAGTGATGTGTGGTGAAAATGAGTCTAAGTAGTGTAACTCAGCCCAGTAGTCCGCCATTACATGTTCTACATATCGTGAATGAGTGGAAATTGCAAAGTTGCCGCGATAGCTCGCGAGGTTTGCTCCAAACTTGCAAATGAAAAGTGAATACACAACTTTCTGACAGGCGCGGCCGCTCTTCGACCTCCTAACACCGCTCAAATGAATTTAAAACTTTTTAATTATTTGCTGCGACAAGTCCCAGATTTGTCATCACCGAGTTATCAGATATCTACTCACCCTACCTCTTCACTCACTCAAAAACACACGTCCACTGAAGGGGGAGCTTTAGACAAATAATATTATATTTGATGCTTGTCTATAACCACATTACGAGTATGGGCGTGTGATGAGTGATAGTCGACAAATTGTCTTTATAGCTATCTGTGCCCAGTAACTTTCACGAGTGTCTGGCTACGTGTGACAGAAATTTATACTTGCGAATAAGCACTCCAACTTTCACGGGAGCTTTACGAAAGAAAAACAGTTTTTATTTTCTCGCGCAAGAATAACGCCCACTTTATTTTTTAGGCGCTTCAACGTTATTAAACTGGTAAAGGATGAATATTTTTATATTAGGATATTGTTTCACTGTGTGTGGACCTGTTTGGAACATCCGGTGCACGATACACGCCGTGGAAAAGATTATCGGATACAGCGCAGATTATAAAATCGGACGGCATAAAGCCTATCTATATCAGCGATTAGCGTGTGTTCATTAAACCAATTATTAAGCCCACGCTATGTTGTTATAGGTCCAGAGTATATACAATTATGGCTATATTGTCGGTTATTTGTATGAAGTATTTTGATGCGATGACGTAACATTTTGAAAAGCACGTTTTAGGACGTGTGTGATGACTTTTTTGCCTCAGCCCTCGGTCGTCCTTTGTGAAACGAGAGGGTAGCCTCAAGGAGTACCTACGTATTAGTTATTTTGTTGTAATCAGTGAACTAGACGGGCGAGTTACTACTATGATGTTAGTTTACAGGCTATCCACCTTAATATCACTTCAGTTACTTTTACGACACACAAGAGCATAAAATAGGTACCTATAGTTTTATTTATAAATGGGATGGGATGCGTACTCAGAAAACAACCTCTAGTTACTTTATAATAGCAGTTAGGTACGTATTATTCATTGAAATGATTAGGTCGATAGGCACCTTATTATATTTATTGTATTGACAGACATCTGCTCCGGTCCTTGAGACAGATTAATTATTTACTTTTGAAAGAACTCATTACGTCGAGTCTTGCTTTTGCTATTCAAAGTATTTTTGTAGGGCATGAAATATACCTACCTAAGTATATTATGAGTACATTTGTAGGTAGATGCTGCGCTGGTTGTAATCAATGCCTCGCGTATAGAAAAGGAGATTATTACGTCGAGTCTTGCTATTTCTATTCAAAAGTATTTTGTACGACATGTAGGTGCTATACCTAAATACCTATGAGTACATATGTAGGTAGACGCTGGTTGTAATTAAGGCCTCGGTTTTAGAAAAGGATATTATAATAGGTCCTTCCTACATCAGTTTAAAAGTACAGGTAGAAAATTATTTAATTTCAGAACATTATAGGTAGCTACACATTTAGAAACACGGCGTCCCAAAGGGTTCCGCCAGCCAATCCGCAGAGCTGCGGCGCCTCGGAGCGCTCAAATTAAACGCTTGCCTAAGACCCCTTATAAAATTACATTAACTTTATAATACCATAAAACGTAACCAGTACTCGATTAAAAGGGCCCGTACAAAGATAATTATGGCCCAGGTTACAACGCTCAGCGGGACCTCATTAGTATGATATCGGTGTCTTGTGTAAATGTTTTGTATTGCTTTCATGAAATTTCATGTGGTTAATGAATAAGCAAGTTGTTATCTGTACTGACCACACGAGCCCGTAGCCATTCAGTTGTTTTTATATATAAAGCAGACCAGCTGTGCTATTCTATACAAACCTCATCGTGAAAACTTAGGTGACGTGAGCGTGGAGTGAGCTGTCAACAGTGTCAATCCCCTAGCACCAGGTGGACTGACAGCTCACTTCACCTAAGTTTTCACGGTGAGATTTGTACAGAATAGACCGGCAGGAACGGTTTCCATTTTCAATGCTTATCTGTTACCTGGTTGGGCTGTCTTGCCCATATTTCTAGTTTATTGTTTATCTATTATACTTATACATGTTTTTCAATTTTATATATTTTGGGTAATGATAAGTGGAAGAGCGGAGACTCCTAACACAAGCATTTCATTGCTTAAAAGGAGTCTCCAAACCATATAATGTAAACCAAATATGTTGACTGAAATAAACAAATAAACATTTCTAGACATCTTGCCTAGACTAGCTAGACGCAGCATAGGCCGCTGGAGTAAGGTTTTGACTGAATTGTGGCAAAAGTTACGCCATAGAAACCAAGGACATCCAAAAGCGCGTTGGGCCGACGATATCATTAGAGTCGCGGGAAACACCTGAATAAGGGAACTACAGAACTGGGAAGTATGGCGGAAATAAAATGAAGCCTTCACGCATTGGGTGATTGCATGTTGAAATGATGATGATCATTTAAATAATCAGTGGGTGAGCTATGGGAACCAAGGTAATCTTCAGCGAATGTTCAAGCTTAATGAAACTAGTGTTGAATATCTCGATACGTCGCTGTCTCACAGGTTAAGCCGCTTATACGACGTTGCACTCCACCGCCTTAGGTACCTAACTATCGGCGGGCGTGACGAGATAATTTTATAAGGAGATTATTATTAATTCAATTTATTCAGTAACAATTCACATTGCGTTCGAATATTAGGTTGGGGAAAAAGTCTTTTCGCATTATAGTATGTATGAACTTGTAATAAAATCTCTTTGGCTATACTATTTGTATCTGGCTGGTTTTGGTATCATTGAAAGTTTAAATTTTAAAGAACATAATTCCAAATCCAAATTAGGAAAATGTGTGATTTTCATTCGTTTTTCGTACCGTCAAGATGAGTGAATCTAATGAAGAAATTCGATACATTTTAAAATTTTACTACAAAAAAGGTAAAAATGCAACGCAAGCCGCGAAAAAAATTTGCGATGTTTATGGACCTAGTGTAGTGTCTGTGAGAGTAGCACAAATTTGGTTTAAGCGTTTTCAATCCGGAAATTTTGATGTCAAAGATGCACGTCGCTCTGGTCGCCCAGTTACGGATAAAATGGATGCCATTTTTGAAAAAGTGGAGCAAGATCTGCATATCAGTAGTTACGACGTAGCTGAAGAACTGGAAATTGACCACAAAACAGTTTTGGCGCATTTGAAAAAAACTGGGTACACAAAAAAGCTCGACATTTGGGCCTCCTCACGAGCTCACTGAAAGAAACCTAATGAACCGTGTACTCATTTGTGATCCTTTTTTACGACGTAATGAAACCGAACCATTTTTGAAGAAGCTGATAACTGGTGATGAAAAGTGGATCACGTATGACAAAAACGTGCGAAAAAGGTAGTGATCAAAGACCAGTCAGGCTTCACAGACTGTGGCGAAATCCGGGTTAACTCACAACAAGGTGATGCTGTGTGTGTGGTGGGATTGGAAGGGCATTATTCATTATGAGCTGTTACCACCAGGCAGGACCATCGATTCTGAACTGCGAACAACTGATGAGATTAAAGCAAGAAGTTGAGAGAAAGCGGCCGGAATTAATCAACAGAAGGGGTGTGGTTTTTCATCATGATAACGCTAGACCTCACACATCTTTAGCCACTCAGCAAAAATTAAGAGAGTTTGGCTGGGAGGTGTTAATGCATCCGCCGTATAGTCCTGACCTTGCACCTTCAGATTTCCACCTGTTTCGGTCTCTTCAGAATTCTTTAGGCAGTGTCAGGTTAACATCACGAGAGGACTGCCAAAACCACTTGTCGCGGTATTTTGACCAGAAGTCCCAAAATTTCTATAGCAATGGGATCATGTCCCTACCTACAAGATGGCAAAAAGTTATCGAACAAAATGGTACCTACATACTTTAGTTAAATGTAAATAAACTATATTAAAAAATGTTTTGATTTTTCTTAAAAAATGCGAAGAAACTTTTTCCCCAACCTATTATATCAACATGAAACATGAGTATTAGATCTACAAATATAATAAAGGAATATATGCATTTAAATTAGAAAATATTACTTATTTAAATAAAAAATAATAATAATGTAAAATTCCATAAAACATAAAATAAAAATCATATGTCAACAAATTAAAAACAATTTAAAAGAAAACAATAATCAAAAAATAAAAGTCATATGAACACAGAACACAATAATAACATCATATACAAATAATGACATGTCAGTTTTACAAGCATTAAGACCATTACAAGTCATCCAATGAGTAAAGACACCTTTCCAACAGGAATGCCTTGAGCCTTGCCTTGAATGAGCCTGTGTACAGTATGCTTTTTAGCTCGAGCGGTAATTTATTAAATATTTTAACTGCCTGATATTGTGGAGTATGTTTAACAATTCCAAATGCCGGGATTATCTTGTTTCCAAAGTCTTTCCTACGCGTTTTTTCCCTTACCAGCCTATCCTCGCCTGTTTCGTAATTATATATATATTTTTTTTTTAAAGTGCTTAAGGTGATATGTTGAAAAAAATGTGGTTTTTCTATTTCGTGTGTGGTCGTTAAATATGTGGAGTAGGGATTTAACATTTTAGTATATGTTTTCTGACTCTTTAGTCTAGTATCATGTAAAAGGAATACACGATTCAATGATTTTTTCTCGATACAAAAAAATTGCAAAGTTATATCTATTTTTTTACTTTTTTCGACATCACGGCGTAACGCTTAAGAGTTATTAAATGAAATTTACTTTAAAACATAGATAATTATAATATTAAAGTTTACTCAAAGTAGTTTTAAATTAAATTGATTTATTTTGTTAAAAAAGGAGTAAATTCGTTTTGGCACATACGTCGTTTAATTTCGAGCAAACGCACATTATAGCCTTCTCTTCTATTGCGTTTCAAAAGTAATTGCATCACTTTCGCTCGCTTACTGGATCAGTCGCCCGGTGCGCTTCATCGACGACGAGTCTATGTCATTTTTTAACAGATCGGTGCTATCGGATTTTCGTGATTTTAATAAATGTTTATATAGTAAAAGCTATTAAATTGTTAGTTAATTAGTGTAGAAGTGATATATAAAGACTTCTTGTGATTGAACAGTACCTATAAAGTATCGTGTTTCTATTTGTGACGAGTTTTTAATGATTTATAAATAAAAATGGGAAGAAATAGGAAACCAAAACTAAATAAAGTACAACGTTTAGAGTAGGTACCTGAGGGTGAGGGCTCAAAAAATGAGAGAGAGCAAAAGTAAGTATATAGTTATGTACAATAGTTTCTACTTTATCAGTTATGGGCACGTTCTTGACTGCAATTACTGCCCGATGGAAGACAAAGATGACATTGGATATATACGTAAATAATGAGTTCGCGAGATACTTCTTTTGTGATTTTTTTGTTGTTCGAACCTAAATTCCTAACCACTTGACCGGTTTTTATCAATTGACTCATTTTACAGGAAATCGGTATCAATAGCTGATAATAACAAATAATCGAAGTCGCCACCTTCGCTCATAAATTTGGATAATCAGCTACAACCTATCCTCGCCTCGCAAAGTAATAATGGGTAAGCATTCTATATGCTAGAACAAAATATCTGTTTTAATTTTTGTAAGTTACCTATAATTGTGTATCTAATGAAAAAGGCTAAAATGTAATTATAATTAATTTTAGGTTAGAAATATGTCAACAATATACATCGGTCATACGTCAAGTACTATTACTGCGTGTGACAGACTAAGAGCACAAAAAGCAATGGAGTCGCATTTGAATTGCGAAAAAAGGTGAGTTTAGTCGAAATTATTTTTTGATCTTTATTGAAGTATGGACTATTGTGTGTGATTTAATATAATAGTTTATTTTAGTTTTTTTAAACATTTTAGTTTTCTTTCCAACAAGTGTTGATTTTTTTATGATTTATAAAAATCGTGGAACAAAAGTTATCAAAAAAAAAAAAATCTGCATGAATTTGATTATGCTAGCTCCACTTGAATGTTGATGAACGTTTTTATTGCAGAAATAAAAGGAAGCAACAACCACTGCCATACGAAATCGAACATGAAGAAAATGTGAGTTCTCTTATTTTATTTACTATGTACAGACGCCAGCAGGTCAACCTACCCGAAACTGTCAGATTTTCCCAATCAACCTTGAACCTAATGCTTTTTGCAATAAAGTCGAAAATCTATTAAAGAAATCTGACAGATTGTAGTACATAGGTTGATGTGCTGGCCTCTGTACTATGAACTTTAACTTTATAGAGTTTGGCATAAATATCATTTGTCCATGTTGACTTATACTTTTCCTTTCAGGAGTCCAAAACTGCCGACATCAGTGGCCACAGAGTTGTTGATGTAAATTATTTTTTTAATGAATTAGTTAAAATATTGAATCACGAATCAATGTTCCAATGTGACCTTACCACCATCAAATTAGAATCCGAAAAAGTTTCTGGCCTTACATCTGAGTATCTGAGTTTATGTAAAATAAAGTTTAAAATACAGAACTCAACACACAGGTTGAATAAAATGGCGGTGGCCGGGATAATGTCAGCTGGTTGTGTTAACGCTCAACTGAAACAGTTTTCGGCAGCTGTCGATTTACCATCCCGGTAGAAGGTTCCCGTGGGATAATTTCCGACATACACGCGGGCGAAGCCGCTGGCAACAGCTAGTATATTAAGACATAGGATACTTTTCATCCCGGTAGAAAGTTCCCGTGGGATAAAATCCGACATACACGCTGGCAACAGCTAGTATATTAAGACACAGTATACTTTTCATCCCGGTAGAAGGTTCCCGTGGGATAATATCCGACATACACGCGGGCGAAACCGCTGGCAACAACTAGAATATTAAGACATAGGATACTTTTCATCCCGATAGAAGGTTCCCGTGGGATAATTTCCGACATACACGCTGGCGAAGCCGCTGGCAACAGCTAGTATATTAAGACATAGGATACTTTTCATCTCGGTAGAAGGTTCCCGTGGGATAATTTCCGACATACACGCGGGCAACAGCTAGTATATTAAGACATAGGATACTTTTCATCCCGGTAGAAGGTTCCCGTGGGTTAATTTCCGACATAGCCGCTGGCAACAGCTAGCATATTAAGACATAGGATACTTTTCATCCCGGTAGAAGGTTCCCGTGGGATAATTTCCGACATACACGCGGGCAGCAAATAGTATATTAAGACATAGGATACTTTTCATCCCGGTAGAAGGTTCCCGTGGGATAATTTCCGACATACACGCGGGCAACAGCTAGTATATTAAGACATAGGATACTTTTCATCTCGGTAGAAGGTTCCCGTGGGATAATTTCCGACAAACACGCTGGCAACAGCTAGTATATTAAGACATAGGATACTTTTCATCTCGGTAGAAGGTTCCCGTGGGATAATTTCCGACATACACGCGGGCGAAGCCGCTGGCAAAAGCTAGAATATTAAGACAGGATATTTTCATCCCGGTAGAAGGTTCCCGTGGGATAATATCCGACATACACGCGGGCAACAGCTAGTATATTAAGACATAGGATACTTTTCATCCCGGTAGAAGGTTCCCGTGGGATAATTTCTGACATACACGCGGGCGAAGCCGCTGGCAACAGCTAGAATATTAAGACATAGGATACTTTTCATCCCGGTAGAAGGTTCCCGTGGGATAATTTCCGACATACACGCGGGCGAAGCCGCTGGCAACAGCTAGAATATTAAGACATAGGATACTTTTCATCCCGGTAGAAGGTTCCCGTGGGATAATATCCGACATACACGCGGGCAACACCTAGTATATTAAAACATAGGATAGTTTTCATCTCGGTAGAAGGTTCCCGTGGGATAATTTCCGACATACACGCGGGCAACAGCTAGTATATTAAGACATAGGATACTTTTCATCCCGGTAGAAGGTTCCCGTGGGATAATATCCGACATACAAGCGGGCAACAGCTAGTATATTAAGACATAGGATACTTTTCATCCCGGTAGAAGGTTCCCGTGAAATAATTTCCGACATACACGCGGACGAAGCCGCTGGCAACAGCTAGCATATTAAGACATAGGATACTTTTCATCCCGGTAGAAGGTTCCCGTGGGATAATTTCCGACATACACGCGGGCGAAGCCGCTGGCAACAGCTAGTATATTAAGACATAGGATACTTTTCATCCCGGTAGAAGGTTCCCGTGGGATAATTTCCGACATACACGCTGGCAACAGCTAGTATATTAAGACATAGGATACTTTTCATCCCGGTAGAAGGTTCCCGTGGGATAATATCCGACATACACGCGGGCAACAGCTAGTATATTAAGACATAGGATACTTTTCATCCCGGTAGAAGGTTCCCGTGGGATAATTTCCGACATACACGCTGGCAACAGCTATTATATTAAGACATAGGATACTTTTCATCCCGGTAGAAGGTTCCCGTGGGATAATTTCCGACATACACGCGGGCGAAGCCGCTGGCAACAGCTAGTATATTAAGACATAGGATACTTTTCATCCCGGTAGAAGGTTCCCGTGGGATAATTTCCGACATACACGCTGGCAACAGCTAGTATATTAAGACATAGGATACTTTTCATCCCGGTAGAAGGTTCCAGTGGGATAATTTCCGACATACACGCGGGCAACAGCTAGTATATTAAGACATAGGATACTTTTCATCCCGGTAGAAGGTTCCCGTGGGATAATTTCCGACATACACGCGGGCGAAGCCGCTGGCAACAGCTAGTATATTAAGACATAGGATACTTTTCATCCCGGTAGAAGGTTCCCGTGGGATAATTTCCGACATAGCCGCTGGCAACAGCTAGTATATTAAGACATAGGATACTTTTCATCCCGGTAGAAGGTTCTTGTGGGATAATTTCCGACATACACGCGGGCAACAGCTAGTATATTAAGACATAGGATACTTTTCATCCCGGTAGAAGGTACCCGTGGGATAATTTCCGACATACACGCGGGCGAAGCCGCTGGCAACAGCTAGTATATTAAGACATAGGATACTTTTCATCCCGGTAGAAGGTTCCCGTGGGATAATTTCCGACATACACGCTGGCAACAGCTAGTATATTAAGACATAGGATACTTTTCATCCCGGTAGAAGGTTCCAGTGGGATAATTTCCGACATACACGCGGGCAACAGCTAGTATATTAAGACATAGGATACTTTTCATCCCGGTAGAAGGTTCCCGTGGGATAATTTCCGACATACACGCGGGCGAAGCCGCTGGCAACAGCTAGTATATTAAGACATAGGATACTTTTCATCCCGTTAGAAGGTTCCCGTGGGATAATTTCCGACATACACGCGGGCGAAGCCGCTGGCAACAGCTAGTATATTAAGACATAGGATACTTTTCATCCCGGTAGAAGGTTCCCGTGGGATAATTTCCGACATAGCCGCTGGCAACAGCTAGTATATTAAGACATAGGATACTTTTCATCCCGGTAGAAGGTTCCCGTGGGATAATTTCCGACATACACGCTGGCAACAGCTAGTATATTAAAACATAGGATACTTTTCATCCCGGTAGAAGGTTCCCGTGGGATAATTTCCGACATACACGCTGGCAACAGCTAGTATATTGAGACATAGGATACTTTTCATCCCGGTAGAAGGTTCCCGTGGGATAATTTACGACATACACGCGGGCGAAGCCGCTGGCAACAGCTAGTATATTAAGACATAGGATACTTTTCATCCCGGTAGAAGGTTCCCGTGGGATAATTTCCGACATAGCCGCTGGCAACAGCTAGTATATTAAGACATAGGATACTTTTCATCCCGGTAGAAGGTTCCCGTGGGATAATTTCCGACATACACGCGGGCGAAGCCGCTGGCAACAGCTAGAATATTAAGACATTGGATACTTTTCATCCCGGTAGAAGGTTCCCGTGGGATAATTTCCGACATACACGCGGGCTAAGCCGCGGGCAACAGCTAATATATTAAGACATAGGATACTTTTCATCCCGGTAGAAGGTTCCCGTGGGATAATATCCGACATACACGCGGGTGAAGCCGCTGGCAACAGCTAGTATATTAAGACATAGGATACTTTTCATCCCGGTAGAAGGTTCCCGTGGGATAATATCCGACATACACGCGGGCAACAGCTAGTATATTAAGACATAGGATACTTTTCATCCCGGTAGAAGGTTCCCGTGGAATAATTTCCGATATACACGCGGGCGAAGTCGCTGGCAACTGCTAGTATATTAAGACATAGGATACTTTTCATCCCGGTAGAAGGTTCCCGTGGGATAATTTCCGACATACACGCTTTCAACAGCTAGTATATTAAGACATAGGATACTTTTCATCCCGGTAGAAGGTTCCCGTGGGAAAGTTCCGACATACACGTGGGCGAAGCCGCTGGCAACAGCTAGTATATTAAGACATAGGATACTTTTCATCCCGGTAGAAGGTTCCCGTGGGATAATTTCCGACATACACGCTGGCAACAGCTATTATATTAAGACATAGGATACTTTTCATCCCGGTAGAAGGTTCCCGTGGGACAATTTCCGACATACACGCGGGCAACAGCTAGTATATTGAGACATAGGATACTTTTCATCCCGGTAGAAGGTTCCCGTGGGATAATTTCCGACATACACGCTGGCAACAGCTAGTATATTAAGACATAGGATACTTTTCATCCCAAAAGAAGGTTCCCGTGGGATAATTTCCGACATACACGCTGGCAACAGCTAGTATATTAAGACATAGGATACTTTTCATCCCGGTAGAAGGTTCCCGTGGGATAATATCCGACATACACGCCGGCAACAGCTAGTATATTAAGACATAGGATACTTTTCATCCCGGTAGAAGGTTCCCGTGGGATAATTTCCGACATACACGCGGGTGAAGCCGCTGCCAACAGCTAGTATATTAAAACATAGGATACTTTTCATCCCGGTAGAAGGTTCCCGTGGGATAATTTCCGACATACACGCTGGCAACAGCTAGTATATTAAGACATAGGATACTTTTCATCCCGGTAGAAGGTTCCCGTGGAATAATTTCCGACATACACGCGGGCGAAGCCGCTGGCAACAGCTAGTATATTAAGACATAGGATACTTTTCATCCCGGTAGAAGGTTCCCGTGGGATAATTTCCGACATAGCCGCTGGCAACAGCTAGTATATTAAGACATAGGATACTTTTCATCCCGGTAGAAGGTTCCCGTGGGATAATTTCCGACATACACGCTGGCAACAGCTAGTATATTAAGACATAGGATACTTTTCATCTCGGTAGCAGGTTCCCGTGGGATAATTTCCGACATACACGCGGGCGAAGCCGCTGGCAACAGCTAGTATATTAAGACATAGGATACTTTTCATCCCAGTAGAAGGTTCCCGTGGGATAATTTCCGACATACACGCGGGCAACAGCTAGTATATTAACACATTCCTTGCTCACCACTCGGATCCGAGTGGGGCGGGGCTGTAGTAGCGGCGCCTCACACTCGGATCCGAGCGAGCGTCCTGTTCATTTTGTAGTAGTCAGTAAACCGCCGATATTTGAGGCGAGTCAACGTTGCTTTGCGCGGCCACTCTATCAATATAGTCAACTTACGAAAACGAGTATTGGTTTCATTCTTACAGTGTGGTAGTAATTTGTACACACTATCGTACGGAAGGTATTTTCGCGTCAAAATGGACAGTAAGGCTGAGTCGTCCAAATGTAAAATTAAACCGATTATTTTAACATCTCGTGTTAAAAAAAAGCGTCGACAAAGTGATGATTATGATTCGGAAGGTTCTGGAGAATATAGTGATATAGAAGTGTATTCGCAAGGAGTTCATGAAGAGGAGTTTTCTTCAAGTTCAGAAGGATCTGGTAGCGACAGTGATTTAAGTATTTTAAATTCAAGATTGAAACCGAAGACGACCAGCCAAAGTTACCAGATTCAGATATTGGTTCCTCAGCATCAAAGCCAGCGCTTCGCCAACTAGAATTACATTAGCACATTCTTAAGATTTTTGAAATTGCATTTTTTATATTTTATTTTTTTGATGTCAAGAGATCACTCATTTATGCTAGTGACAATTTTTTTAGATTCGGATTTTGTTTCAGTTCTTTGTACTTTTCTTTGAGTATCTCACTGTCATTCAGAGTGACAAATTTTTTAATTAAACTTATAATTATGATGTTTTTGATACTCTTGACTGTATTGCTTTGATTAGATTTTTGATACTTTTGATTGTATCGCTACTTTGCTCAGATTTGTTAATGTCTTCCTAAATAAAAAATTCTCCAAATGCATATATCTATTATTTTAAAGATAACAAGACAAGTCTCACATGATGATGGTACGTCTGAACTGTATGTTATGTATGTATGTCCTGTGTGTGTGTCCTATGTATGTGTGTGTGTGTATGTGTGTCGGTTATATGTTACAAGATTTTGCTCAAGAACTGGTTTTGATTAGTTTCCTTAGATGATTTTGATCAAGACTCTGGAATTTGATCAAAAACACGGGTTTGTCAAAATCTTGTGACATATTAGTACGCAAATGCAATCGTGGAACAAATATCTATAATATTAGTGAACTAAACCATTGCCATCCTTGGCGCTCGGATCCGAGTGTTCGGCACCCAGCGTGCTGTGTGCCGACCACTCGAATCCGAAAAATATGTTTTTTATTGAAATAATAATAATAACAATGTACATTTATCCATATTTTCAAACATTCATATGTACTTAATCAAAATTCGCCTTAAAAAGTTTTGGCTCCCAGCTATTATTTTTATTTATTTTGTAGGCAGTGAATGTGTTAAGACATAGGATACTTTTCATGCCGGTAGAAGCTTCCCGTGGGATAATTTCCGACATACACGCGGGCGAAGCCGCTGGCAACAGCTAGAATATTAAGACATTGGATACTTTTCATCCCGGTAGAAGGTTCCCGTGGGATAATTTCCGACATACACGCGGGCTAAGCCGCGGGCAACAGCTAATATATTAAGACATAGGATACTTTTCATCCCGGTAGAAGGTTCCCGTGGGATAATATCCGACATACACGCGGGTGAAGCCGCTGGCAACAGCTAGTATATTAAGACATAGGATACTTTTCATCCCGGTAGAAGGTTCCCGTGGGATAATATCCGACATACACGCGGGCAACAGCTAGTATATTAAGACATAGGATACTTTTCATCCCGGTAGAAGGTTCCCGTGGAATAATTTCCGATATACACGCGGGCGAAGTCGCTGGCAACTGCTAGTATATTAAGACATAGGATACTTTTCATCCCGGTAGAAGGTTCCCGTGGGATAATTTCCGACATACACGCTTTCAACAGCTAGTATATTAAGACATAGGATACTTTTCATCCCGGTAGAAGGTTCCCGTGGGAAAGTTCCGACATACACGTGGGCGAAGCCGCTGGCAACAGCTAGTATATTAAGACATAGGATACTTTTCATCCCGGTAGAAGGTTCCCGTGGGATAATTTCCGACATACACGCTGGCAACAGCTATTATATTAAGACATAGGATACTTTTCATCCCGGTAGAAGGTTCCCGTGGGACAATTTCCGACATACACGCGGGCAACAGCTAGTATATTAAGACATAGGATACTTTTCATCCCGGTAGAAGGTTCCCGTGGGATAATTTCCGACATACACGCTGGCAACAGCTAGTATATTAAGACATAGGATACTTTTCATCCCAAAAGAAGGTTCCCGTGGGATAATTTCCGACATACACGCTGGCAACAGCTAGTATATTAAGACATAGGATACTTTTCATCCCGGTAGAAGGTTCCCGTGGGATAATATCCGACATACACGCCGACAACAGCTAGTATATTAAGACATAGGATACTTTTCATCCCGGTAGAAGGTTCCCGTGGGATAATTTCCGACATACACGCGGGTGAAGCCGCTGCCAACAGCTAGTATATTAAAACATAGGATACTTTTCATCCCGGTAGAAGGTTCCCGTGGGATAATTTCCGACATACACGCTGGCAACAGCTAGTATATTAAGACATAGGATACTTTTCATCCCGGTAGAAGGTTCCCGTGGAATAATTTCCGACATACACGCGGGCGAAGCCGCTGGCAACAGCTAGTATATTAAGACATAGGATACTTTTCATCCCGGTAGAAGGTTCCCGTGGGATAATTTCCGACATAGCCGCTGGCAACAGCTAGTATATTAAGACATAGGATACTTTTCATCCCGGTAGAAGGTTCCCGTGGGATAATTTCCGACATACACGCTGGCAACAGCTAGTATATTAAGACATAGGATACTTTTCATCTCGGTAGCAGGTTCCCGTGGGATAATTTCCGACATACACGCGGGCGAAGCCGCTGGCAACAGCTAGTATATTAAGACATAGGATACTTTTCATCCCAGTAGAAGGTTCCCGTGGGATAATTTCCGACATACACGCGGGCAACAGATAGTATATTAAGACATAGGATACTTTTCATCCCGGTAGAAGGTTCCCGTGGAATAATTTCCGACATACACGCGGGCGAAGCCGCTGGCAACAGCTAGTATATTAAGACATAGGATACTTTTCATCCCGGTAGAAGGTTCCCGTGGGATAATTTCCGACATAGCCGCTGGCAACAGCTAGTATATTAAGACATAGGATACTTTTCATCCCGGTAGAAGGTTCCCGTGGGATAATTTCCGACATACACGCTGGCAACAGCTAGTATATTAAGACATAGGATACTTTTCATCTCGGTAGCAGGTTCCCGTGGGATAATTTCCGACATACACGCGGGCGAAGCCGCTGGCAACAGCTAGTATATTAAGACATAGGATACTTTTCATCTCGGTAGCAGGTTCCCGTGGGATAATTTCCGACATACACGCGGGCGAAGCCGCTGGCAACAGCTAGTATATTAAGACATAGGATACTTTTCATGCCGGTAGAAGCTTCCCGTGGGATAATTTCCCACATACACGCGGGCGAAGCCGCTGGCAACAGCTAGAATATTAAGACATTGGATACTTTTCATCCCGGTAGAAGGTTCCCGTGGGATAATTTCCGACATACACGCGGGCTAAGCCGCGGGCAACAGCTAATATATTAAGACATAGGATACTTTTCATCCCGGTAGAAGGTTCCCGTGGGATAATATCCGACATACACGCCTGTAACAGCTAGTATATTAAGACATAGGATACTTTTCATCCCGGTAGAAGGTTCCCGTGGGATAATTTCCGACATACACGCTGGCAACAGCTAGTATATTAAGACATAGGATACTTTTCATCTCGGTAGAAGGTTCCCGTGGGATAATTTCCGACATACACGCGGGCGAAGCCGCTGGCAACAGCTAGTATATTAAGACATAGGATACTTTTCATCCCAGTAGAAGGTTCCCGTGGGATAATTTCCGACATACACGCGGGCAACAGCTAGTATATTAAGACATAGGATACTTTTCATGCCGGTAGAAGCTTCCCGTGGGATAATTTACGACATAGACGCGGGCGAAGCCGCTGGCAACAGCTAGAATATTAAGACATAGGATACTTTTCATCCCGGTAGAAGGTTCCCGTGGGATAATTTCCGACATACACGCGGGCTAAGCCGCGGGCAACAGCTAGTATATTAAGACATAGGATACTTTTCATCCCGGTAGAAGGTTCCCGTGGGATAATTTCCGATATACACGCTGGCAACAGCTAGTATATTAAGACATAGGATACTTTTCATCCCGGTAGAAGGTTCCCGTGGGATAATATCCGACATACACGCCGGCAACAGCTAGTATATTAAGACATAGGATACATTTCATCCCGGTAGAAGGTTCCCGTGGGATAATTTCCGACATACACGCGGGCGAAGCCGCTGGCAACAGCTAGTATATTAAGAGATAGGATACTTTTCATCCCGGTAGAAGGTTCCCGTGGGATAATATCCGACATACACGCGGGTGAAGCCGCTGGCAACAGCTAGTATATTAAGACATAGGATACTTTTCATCCCGGTAGAAGGTTCCCGTGGGATAATATCCGACATACACGCGGGCAACAGCTAGTATATTAAGACATAGGATACTTTTCATCCCGGTAGAAGGTTCCCGTGGAATAATTTCCGATATACACGCGGGCGAAGTCGCTGGCAACTGCTAGTATATTAAGACATAGGATACTTTTCATCCCGGTAGAAGGTTCCCGTGGGATAATTTCCGACATACACGCTTTCAACAGCTAGTATATTAAGACATAGGATACGTTTCATCCCGGTAGAAGGTTCCCGTGGGAAAGTTCCGACATACACGTGGGCGAAGCCGCTGGCAACAGCTAGTATATTAAGACATAGGATACTTTTCATCCCGGTAGAAGGTTCCCGTGGGATAATTTCCGACATACACGCTGGCAACAGCTATTATATTAAGACATAGGATACTTTTCATCCCGGTAGAAGGTTCCCGTGGGACAATTTCCGACATACACGCGGGCAACAGCTAGTATATTGAGACATAGGATACTTTTCATCCCGGTAGAAGGTTCCCGTGGGATAATTTCCGACATACACGCTGGCAACAGCTAGTATATTAAGACATAGGATACTTTTCATCCCAAAAGAAGGTTCCCGTGGGATAATTTCCGACATACACGCTGGCAACAGCTAGTATATTAAGACATAGGATTCTTTTCATCCCGGTAGAAGGTTCCCGTGGGATAATATCCGACATACACGCCGGCAACAGCTAGTATATTAAGACATAGGATACTTTTCATCCCGGTAGAAGGTTCCCGTGGGATAATTTCCGACATACACGCGGGTGAAGCCGCTGCCAACAGCTAGTATATTAAAACATAGGATACTTTTCATCCCGGTAGAAGGTTCCCGTGGGATAATTTCCGACATACACGCTGGCAACAGCTAGTATATTAAGACATAGGATACTTTTCATCCCGGTAGAAGGTTCCCGTGGAATAATTTCCGACATACACGCGGGCGAAGCCGCTGGCAACAGCTAGTATATTAAGACATAGGATACTTTTCATCCCGGTAGAAGGTTCCCGTGGGATAATTTCCGACATAGCCGCTGGCAACAGCTAGTATATTAAGACATAGGATACTTTTCATCCCGGTAGAAGGTTCCCGTGGGATAATTTCCGACATACACGCTGGCAACAGCTAGTATATTAAGACATAGGATACTTTTCATCTCGGTAGCAGGTTCCCGTGGGATAATTTCCGACATACACGCGGGCGAAGCCGCTGGCAACAGCTAGTATATTAAGACATAGGATACTTTTCATCCCAGTAGAAGGTTCCCGTGGGATAATTTCCGACATACACGCGGGCAACAGCTAGTATATTAAGACATAGGATACTTTTCATGCCGGTAGAAGCTTCCCGTGGGATAATTTCCGACATACACGCGGGCGAAGCCGCTGGCAACAGCTAGAATATTAAGACATTGGATACTTTTCATCCCGGTAGAAGGTTCCCGTGGGATAATTTCCGACATACACGCGGGCTAAGCCGCGGGCAACATCATATATATTAAGACATAGGATACTTTTCATCCCGGTAGAAGGTTCCCGTGGGATAATATCCGACATACACGCGGGTGAAGCCGCTGGCAACAGCTAGTATATTAAGACATAGGATACTTTTCATCCCGGTAGAAGGTTCCCGTGGGATAATATCCGACATACACGCGGGCAACAGCTAGTATATTAAGACATAGGATACTTTTCATCCCGGTAGAAGGTTCCCGTGGAATAATTTCCGATATACACGCGGGCGAAGTCGCTGGCAACTGCTAGTATATTAAGACATAGGATACTTTTCATCCCGGTAGAAGGTTCCCGTGGGATAATTTCCGACATACACGCTTTCAACAGCTAGTATATTAAGACATAGGATACTTTTCATCCCGGTAGAAGGTTCCCGTGGGAAAGTTCCGACATACACGTGGGCGAAGCCGCTGGCAACAGCTAGTATATTAAGACATAGGATACTTTTCATCCCGGTAGAAGGTTCCCGTGGGATAATTTCCGACATACACGCTGGCAACAGCTATTATATTAAGACATAGGATACTTTTCATCCCGGTAGAAGGTTCCCGTGGGACAATTTCCGACATACACGCGGGCAACAGCTAGTATATTAAGACATAGGATACTTTTCATCCCGGTAGAAGGTTCCCGTGGGATAATTTCCGACATACACGCTGGCAACAGCTAGTATATTAAGACATAGGATACTTTTCATCCCAAAAGAAGGTTCCCGTGGGATAATTTCCGACATACACGCTGGCAACAGCTAGTATATTAAGACATAGGATACTTTTCATCCCGGTAGAAGGTTCCCGTGGGATAATATCCGACATACACGCCGGCAACAGCTAGTATATTAAGACATAGGATACTTTTCATCCCGGTAGAAGGTTCCCGTGGGATAATTTCCGACATACACGCGGGTGAAGCCGCTGCCAACAGCTAGTATATTAAAACATAGGATACTTTTCATCCCGGTAGAAGGTTCCCGTGGAATAATTTCCGACATACACGCGGGCGAAGCCGCTGGCAACAGCTAGTATATTAAGACATAGGATACTTTTCATCCCGGTAGAAGGTTCCCGTGGGATAATTTCCGACATACACGCGGGCGAAGCCGCTGGCAACAGCTAGTATATTAAGACATAGGATACTTTTCATCCCGGTAGAAGGTTCCCGTGGGATAATTTCCGACATAGCCGCTGGCAACAGCTAGTATATTAAGACATAGGATACTTTTCATCCCGGTAGAAGGTTCCCGTGGGATAATTTCCGACATACACGCTGGCAACAGCTAGTATATTAAGACATAGGATACTTTTCATCTCGGTAGCAGGTTCCCGTGGGATAATTTCCGACATACACGCGGGCGAAGCCGCTGGCAACAGCTAGTATATTAAGACATAGGATACTTTTCATCCCAGTAGAAGGTTCCCGTGGGATAATTTCCGACATACACGCGGGCAACAGATAGTATATTAAGACATAGGATACTTTTCATGCCGGTAGAAGCTTCCCGTGGGATAATTTCCCACATACACGCGGGCGAAGCCGCTGGCAACAGCTAGAATATTAAGACATTGGATACTTTTCATCCCGGTAGAAGGTTCCCGTGGGATAATTTCCGACATACACGCGGGCTAAGCCGCGGGCAACAGCTAATATATTAAGACATAGGATACTTTTCATCCCGGTAGAAGGTTCCCGTGGGATAATTTCCGACATACACGCTGGCAACAGCTAGTATATTAAGACATAGGATACTTTTCATCCCGGTAGAAGGTTCCCGTGGGATAATTTCCGACATACACGCTGGCAACAGCTAGTATATTAAGACATAGGATACTTTTCATCCCGGTAGAAGGTTCCCGTGGGATAATATCCGACATACACGCCGGCAACAGCTAGTATATTAAGACATAGGATACTTTTCATCCCGGTAGAAGGTTCCCGTGGGATAATTTCCGACATACACGCTGGCAACAGCTATTATATTAAGACATAGGATACTTTTCATCCCGGTAGAAGGTTCCCGTGGGATAATTTCCGACATACACGCGGGCGAAGCCGCTGGCAACAGCTAGTATATTAAGACATAGGATACTTTTCATCCCGGTAGAAGGTTCCCGTGGGATAATTTCCGACATACACGCCGGCAACAGCTAGTATATTAAGACATAGGATACTTTTCATCCCGGTAGAAGGTTCCCGTTGGATAATTTCCGACATACACGCGGGCGAAGCCGCTGGCAACAGCTAGTATATTAAGACATAGGATACTTTTCATCCCGGTAGAAGGTTCCCGTGGGATAATTTCCGACATACACGCGGGCGAAGCCGCTGGCAACAGCTAGTATATTAAGACATAGGATACTTTTCATCCCGGTAGAAGGTTCCCGTGGGATAATATCCGACATACACGCGGGCAACAGCTAGTATATTAAGACATAGGATACTTTTCATCCCGGTAGAAGGTTCCCGTGGGATAATTTCCGACATACACGCGGGCAACAGCTAGTATATTAAGACATAGGATACTTTTCATCCCGGTAGAAGGTTCCCGTGGGATAATTTCCGACATACACGCCGGCAACAGCTAGTATATTAAGACATAGGATACTTTTCATCCCGGTAGAAGGTTCCCGTGGGATAATTTCCGACATACAGGCGGGCGAAGCCGCTGGCAACAGCTAGTATATTAAGACATAGGATACTTTTCATCCCGGTAGAAGGTTCCCGTGGGATAATTTCCGACATACACGCGGGCGAAGCCGCTGGCAACAGCTAGTATATTAAGACATAGGATACTTTTCATCCCGTTAGAAGGTTACCGTGGGATAATTTCCTACATACACGCGGTTGAAGCCGCTGGCAACAGCTAGTATATTAAAACATAGGATACTTTTCATCCCGGTAGAAGGTTCCCGTGGGATAATTTCCGACATACACGCTGGCAACAGCCAGTATATTAAGACATAGGATACTTTTCATCTCGGTAGAAGGTTCCCGTGGGATAATTTCCGACATGCACGCGGGCGAAGCCGCTGGCAACAGCTAGTATATTAAGACATAGGATACTTTCCATCCCGGTAGAAGGTTCCCGTGGGATAATTTCCGACATACACGCGGGCAACAGCTAGTATATTAAGACATAGGATACTTTTCATCCCGGTAGAAGGTTCCCGTGGGATAATATCCGACATACACGCCGGCAACAGCTAGTATATTAAGACATAGGATACTTTTCATCCCGGTAGAAGGTTCCCGTGGGATAATTTCCGACATACACGCGGGCGAAGCCGCTGGCAACAGCTAGTATATTAAGAGATAGGATACTTTTCATCCCGGTAGAAGGTTCCCGTGGGATAATATCCGACATACACGCGGGTGAAGCCGCTGGCAACAGCTAGTATATTAAGACATAGGATACTTTTCATCCCGGTAGAAGGTTCCCGTGGGATAATATCCGACATACACGCGGGCAACAGCTAGTATATTAAGACATAGGATACTTTTCATCCCGGTAGAAGGTTCCCGTGGAATAATTTCCGATATACACGCGGGCGAAGTCGCTGGCAACTGCTAGTATATTAAGACATAGGATACTTTTCATCCCGGTAGAAGGTTCCCGTGGGATAATTTCCGACATACACGCTTTCAACAGCTAGTATATTAAGACATAGGATACTTTTCATCCCGGTAGAAGGTTCCCGTGGGAAAGTTCCGACATACACGCTGGCAACAGCTATTATATTAAGACATAGGATACTTTTCATCCCGGTAGAAGGTTCCCGTGGGACAATTTCCGACATACACGCGGGCAACAGCTAGTATATTAAGACATAGGATACTTTTCATCCCGGTAGAAGGTTCCCGTGGGATAATTTCCGACATACACGCTGGCAACAGCTAGTATATTAAGACATAGGATACTTTTCATCCCAAAAGAAGGTTCCCGTGGGATAATTTCCGACATACACGCTGGCAACAGCTAGTATATTAAGACATAGGATACTTTTCATCCCGGTAGAAGGTTCCCGTGGGATAATATCCGACATACACGCCGGCAACAGCTAGTATATTAAGACATAGGATACTTTTCATTCCGGTAGAAGGTTCCCGTGGGATAATTTCCGACATACACGCGGGTGAAGCCGCTGCCAACAGCTAGTATATTAAAACATAGGATACTTTTCATCCCGGTAGAAGGTTCCCGTGGGATAATTTCCGACATACACGCTGGCAACAGCTAGTATATTAAGACATAGGATACTTTTCATCCCGGTAGAAGGTTCCCGTGGAATAATTTCCGACATACACGCGGGCGAAGCCGCTGGCAACAGCTAGTATTTTAAGACATAGGATACTTTTCATCCCGGTAGAAGGTTCCCGTGGGATAATTTCCGACATAGCCGCTGGCAACAGCTAGTATATTAAGACATAGGATACTTTTCATCCCGGTAGAAGGTTCCCGTGGGATAATTTCCGACATACACGCTGGCAACAGCTAGTATATTAAGACATACGATACTTTTCATCTCGGTAGCAGGTTCCTGGGGATAATTTCCGACATACACGCGGGCGAAGCCGCTGGCAACAGCTAGTATATTAAGACATAGGATACTTTTCATCCCAGTAGAAGGTTCCCGTGGGATAATTTCCGACATACACGCGGGCAACAGCTAGTATATTAAGACATAGGATACTTTTCATGCCGGTAGAAGCTTCCCGTGGGATAATTTCCGACATACACGCGGGCGAAGCCGCTGGCAACAGCTAGAATATTAAGACATTGGATACTTTTCATCCCGGTAGAAGGTTCCCGTGGGATAATTTCCGACATACACGCGGGCTAAGCCGCGGGCAACAGCTAATATATTAAGACATAGGATACTTTTCATCCCGGTAGAAGGTTCCCGTGGGATAATTTCCGACATACACGCTGGCAACAGCTAGTATATTAAGACATAGGATACTTTTCATCCCGGTAGAAGGTTCCCGTGGGATAATTTCCGACATACACGCCGCAACAGCTAGTATATTAAGACATAGGATACTTTTAATCCCGGTAGAAGGTTCCCGTGGGATAATATCCGACATACACGCCGGCAACAGCTAGTATATTAAGACATAGGATACTTTTCATCCCGGTAGAAGGTTCCCGTGGGATAATTTCCGACACACACGCGGGCGAAGCCGCTGGCAACAGCTAGTATATTAAGAGATAGGATACTTTTCATCCCGGTAGAAGGTTCCCGTGGGATAATTTCCGACATACACGCGGGTGAAGCCGCTGGCAACAGCTAGTATATTAAGACATAGGATACTTTCCATCCCGGTAGAAGGTTCCCGTGGGATAATATCCGACATACACGCCGGCAACAGCTAGTATATTAAGACATAGGATACTTTTCATCCCGGTAGAAGGTTCCCGTGGGATAATTTCCGACACACACGCGGGCGAAGCCGCTGGCAACAGCTAGTATATTAAGAGATAGGATACTTTTCATCCCGGTAGAAGGTTCCCGTGGGATAATTTCCGACATGCACGCGGGCGAAGCCGCTGGCAACAGCTAGTATATTAAGACATAGGATACTTTCCATCCCGGTAGAAGGTTCCCGTGGGATAATTTCCGACATACACGCGGGCAACAGCTAGTATATTAAGACATAGGATACTTTTCATCCCGGTAGAAGGTTCCCGTGGGATAATATCCGACATACACGCCGGCAACAGCTAGTATATTAAGACATAGGATACTTTTCATCCCGGTAGAAGGTTCCCGTGGGATAATTTCCGACATACACGCGGGCGAAGCCGCTGGCAACAGCTAGTATATTAAGAGATAGGATACTTTTCATCCCGGTAGAAGGTTCCCGTGGGATAATATCCGACATACACGCGGGTGAAGCCGCTGGCAACAGCTAGTATATTAAGACATAGGATACTTTTCATCCCGGTAGAAGGTTCCCGTGGGATAATATCCGACATACACGCGGGCAACAGCTAGTATATTAAGACATAGGATACTTTTCATCCCGGTAGAAGGTTCCCGTGGAATAATTTCCGATATACACGTGGGCGAAGTCGCTGGCAACTGCTAGTATATTAAGACATAGGATACTTTTCATCCCGGTAGAAGGTTCCCGTGGGACAATTTCCGACATACACGCGGGCAACAGCTAGTATATTAAGACATAGGATACTTTTCATCCCGGTAGAAGGTTCCCGTGGGATAATTTCCGACATACACGCTGGCAACAGCTAGTATATTAAGACATAGGATACTTTTCATCCCAAAAGAAGGTTCCCGTGGGATAATTTCCGACATACACGCTGGCAACAGCTAGTATATTAAGACATAGGATACTTTTCATCCCGGTAGAAGGTTCCCGTGGGATAATATCCGACATACACGCCGGCAACAGCTAGTATATTAAGACATAGGATACTTTTCATTCCGGTAGAAGGTTCCCGTGGGATAATTTCCGACATACACGCGGGTGAAGCCGCTGCCAACAGCTAGTATATTAAAACATAGGATACTTTTCATCCCGGTAGAAGGTTCCCGTGGGATAATTTCCGACATACACGCTGGCAACAGCTAGTATATTAAGACATAGGATACTTTTCATCCCGGTAGAAGGTTCCCGTGGAATAATTTCCGACATACACGCGGGCGAAGCCGCTGGCAACAGCTAGTATTTTAAGACATAGGATACTTTTCATCCCGGTAGAAGGTTCCCGTGGGATAATTTCCGACATAGCCGCTGGCAACAGCTAGTATATTAAGACATAGGATACTTTTCATCCCGGTAGAAGGTTCCCGTGGGATAATTTCCGACATACACGCTGGCAACAGCTAGTATATTAAGACATAGGATACTTTTCATCTCGGTAGCAGGTTCCTGGGGATAATTTCCGACATACACGCGGGCGAAGCCGCTGGCAACAGCTAGTATATTAAGACATAGGATACTTTTCATCCCAGTAGAAGGTTCCCGTGGGATAATTTCCGACATACACGCGGGCAACAGCTAGTATATTAAGACATAGGATACTTTTCATGCCGGTAGAAGGTTCCCGTGGGATAATATCCGACATACACGCCGGCAACAGCTAGTATATTAAGACATAGGATACTTTTCATACCGGTAGAAGTTTCCCGTGGGATAATTTCCGACATACACGCGGGCGAAGCCGCTGGCAACAGCTAGTATATTAAGACATAGGATACTTTTCATCCCGTTAGAAGGTTCCCGTGGGATAATATCCGACATACACGCGGGCAACAGCTAGTATATTAAGACATAGGATACTTTTCATCCCGGTAGAAGGTTCCCGTGGGATAATATCCGACATACACGCGGGAAACAGCTAGTATATTAAGACATAGGATACTTTTCATCCCGGTAGAAGGTTCCCGTGGGATAATTTCCGACATACACGCGGGCGAAGCCGCTGGCCTATAATATAATATACTAGCTGTTGCCAGCGGCTTCGCCCGCGTGTATGTCGGAAATTATCCCACGGGAACCTTCTACCGGGATGAAAAGTATCCTATGTCTTAATATAATAGCTGTTGCCAGCGTGTATGTCGGAAATTATCCCACGGGAACCTTCTACCGGGATGAAAAGTATCCTATGTCTTAATATACTAGCTGTTGCCAGCGGCTTCGCCCGCGTGTATATCGGAAATTATTCCACGGGAACCTTCTACCGGGATGAAAAGTATCCTATGTCTTAATATTCTAGCTGTTGCCCGCGTGTATGTCAGATATTATCCCACGGGAACCTTCTACCGGGATGAAAAGTATCCTATGTCTTAATATACTAGCTGTTGCCAGCGTGTATGTCGGAAATTATCCCACGGGAACCTTCTACCGGGATGAAAAGTATCCTATGTCTTAATATACTAGCTGTTGCCCGCGTGTATGTCGGAAATTATCCCACGGGAACCTTCTACCGGGATGAAAAGTATCCTATGTCTTAATAAACTAGCTGTTGCCAGCGGCATCACCCGCGTGTATGTCGGAAATTATCCCACGGGAACCTTCTACCAGGATGAAAAGTATCCTATCTCTTAATATACTAGCTGTTGCCAGCGGCTTCGCCCGCGTGTATGTCGGAATTTATCCCACGGGAACCTTCTACCGGGATGAAAAGTATCCTATGTCTTAATATACTAGCTGTTGCCCGCGGCTTAGCCCGCATGTATGTCAGAAATTATCCCACGGGAACCTTCTACCGGGATGAAAAGTATCCTATGTCTTAATATACTAGCTGTAGCCCGCGGCTTAGCCCGCGTGTATGTCGGAAATTATCCCACGGGAACCTTCTACCGGGATGAAAAGTATCCTATGTCTTAATATACTAGCTGTTGCCCGCGGCTTAGCCCGCGTGTATGTCGGAAATTATCCCACGGGAACCTTCTACCGGGATGAAAAGTATCCTATGTCTTAATATTCTAGCTGTTGCCAGCGGCTTCGCCCGCGTGTATGTCGGAAATTATCCCACGGGAAGCTTCAACCGGCATGAAAAGTATCCTATGTCTTAATATACTAGCTGTTGCCCGCGTGTATGTCGGAAATTATCCCACGGGAACCTTCTACTGGGATAAAAAGTATCCTATGTCTTAATATACTAGCTGTTGCCAGCGGCTTCGCCCGCGTATATGTCGGAAATTATCCCACGGGAACCTTCTACCGAGATGAAAAGTATCCTATGTCTTAATATACTAGCTGTTGCCAGCGTGTATGTCGGAAATTATCCCACGGGAACCTTCTACCGGGATGAAAAGTATCCTATGTCTTAATATACTAGCTGTTGCCAGAGGCTATGTCGGAAATAATCCTACGGGAACCTTCTACCGGGATGAAAAGTATCCTATGTCTTAATATACTAGCTGTTGCCAGCGGCTTCGCCCGCGTGTATGTCGGAAGTTATCCCACGGGAACCTTCTACCGGGATGAAAAGTATCCTATGTCTTAATATACTAGCAGTTGCCCGCGTGTATGTCGGAAATTATCCCACGGGAACCTTCTACCGGGATGAAAAGTATCCTATGTCTTAATATACTAGCTGTTGCCCGCGTGTATGTCGGAAATTATCCCACGGGAACCTTCTACCGGGATGAAAAGTATCCTATGTCTTAATATACTAGCTGTTGCCAGCGTGTATGTCGGAAATTATCCCACGGGAACCTTCTAATGGGATGAAAAGTATCCTATGTTTTAATATACTAGCTGTTGCCAGCGGCTTCACCCGCGTGTATGTCGGAAATTATCCCACGGGAACCTTCTACCGGGATGAAAAGTATCCTATGTCTTAATATACTAGCTGTTGCCCGCGTGTTTGTCGGAAATTATCCCACGGGAACCTTCTACTGGGATGAAAAGTATCCTATGTCTTAATACACTAGCTGTTGCCAGCGGCTTCGCCCGCGTGTATGTCGGAAATTATTCCACGGGAACCTTCTACCGAGATGAAAAGTATCCTATGTCTTAATATACTAGCTGTTGCCAGCGTGTATGTCGGATATTATCCCACGGGAACCTTCTACCGGGATGAAAAGTATCCTATGTCTTAATATACTAGCTGTTGCCAGCGGCTTCGCCCGCGTGTATATCGGAAATTATTCCACGGGAACCTTCTACCGGGATGAAAAGTATCCTATGTCTTAATATACTAGCTGTTGCCCGCGTGTATGTCGGATATTATCCCACGGGAACCTTCTACCGGGATGAAAAGTATCCTATGTCTTAATATACTAGCTGTTGCCAGCGGCTTCACCCGCGTGTATGTCGGAAATTATCCCACGGGAACCTTCTATCGGGATGAAAAGTATCCTATCTCTTAATATACTAGCTGTTGCCAGCGGCTTCGCCCGCGTGTATGTCGGAAATTATCCCACGGGAACCTTCTACCGGGATGAAAAGTATCCTATGTCTTAATATACTAGCTGTTGCCAGCGTGTATGTCGGAAATTATCCCACGGGAACCTTCTACTGGGATGAAAAGTATCCTATGTCTTAATACACTAGCTGTTGCCAGCGGCTTCGCCCGCGTGTATGTCGGAAATTATTCCACGGGAACCTTCTACCGAGATGAAAAGTATCCTATGTCTTAATATACTAGCTGTTGCCAGCGTGTATGTCGGATATTATCCCACGGGAACCTTCTACCGGGATGAAAAGTATCCTATGTCTTAATATACTAGCTGTTGCCCGCGTGTTTGTCGGAAATTATCCCACGGGAACCTTCTACTGGGATGAAAAGTATCCTATGTCTTAATACACTAGCTGTTGCCAGCGGCTTCGCCCGCGTGTATGTCGGAAATTATCCCACGGGAACCTTCTACCGGGATGAAAAGTATCCTATGTCTTAATATACTAGCTGTTGCCCGCGTGTTTGTCGGAAATTATCCCACGGGAACCTTCTACTGGGATGAAAAGTATCCTATGTCTTAATACACTAGCTGTTGCCAGCGGCTTCGCCCGCGTGTATGTCGGAAATTATTCCACGGGAACCTTCTACCGAGATGAAAAGTATCCTATGTCTTAATTTACTAGCTGTTGCCAGCGTGTATGTCGGATATTATCCCACGGGAACCTTCTACCGGGATGAAAAGTATCCTATGTCTTAATATACTAGCTGTTGCCAGCGGCTTCGCCCGCGTGTATATCGGAAATTATTCCACGGGAACCTTCTACCGGGATGAAAAGTATCCTATGTCTTAATATACTAGCTGTTGCCCGCGTGTATGTCGGATATTATCCCACGGGAACCTTCTACCGGGATGAAAAGTATCCTATGTCTTAATATACTAGCTGTTGCCAGCGGCTTCACCCGCGTGTATGTCGGAAATTATCCCACGGGAACCTTCTACCGGGATGAAAAGTATCCTATGTCTTAATATACTAGCTGTTGCCCGCGTGTATGTCGGATATTATCCCACGGGAACCTTCTACCGGGATGAAAAGTATCCTATGTCTTAATATACTAGCTGTTGCCAGCGGCTTCGCCCGCGTGTATGTCGGAAATTATCCCACGGGAACCTTCTACCGGGATGAAAAGTATCCTATGTCTTAATATACTAGCTGTTGCCAGCGGCTTCACCCGCGTGTATGTCGGAAATTATCCCACGGGAACCTTCTATCGGGATGAAAAGTATCCTATCTCTTAATATACTAGCTGTTGCCAGCGGCTTCGCCCGCGTGTATGTCGGAAATTATCCCACGGGAACCTTCTACCGGGATGAAAAGTATCCTGTGTCTTAATATACTAGCTGTTGCCAGCGTGTATGTCGGAAATTATCCCACGGGAACCTTCTACTGGGATGAAAAGTATCCTATGTCTTAATACACTAGCTGTTGCCAGCGGCTTCGCCCGCGTGTATGTCGGAAATTATTCCACGGGAACCTTCTACCGAGATGAAAAGTATCCTATGTCTTAATATACTAGCTGTTGCCAGCGGCTTCGCCCGCGTGTATATCGGAAATTATTCCACGGGAACCTTCTACCGGGATGAAAAGTATCCTATGTCTTAATATACTAGCTGTTGCCCGCGTGTATGTCGGAAATTATCCCACGGGAACCTTCTACCGGGATGAAAAGTATCCTATGTCTTAATATACTAGCTGTTGCCAGCGGCTTCGCCCGCGTGTATGTCGGAAATTATCCCACGGGAACCTTCTACCGGGATGAAAAGTATCCTATGTCTTAATATACTAGCTGTTGCCAGCGGCTTCACCCGCGTGTATGTCGGAAATTATCCCACGGGAACCTTCTATCGGGATGAAAAGTATCCTATCTCTTAATATACTAGCTGTTGCCAGCGGCTTCGCCCGCGTGTATGTCGGAAATTATCCCACGGGAACCTTCTACCGGGATGAAAAGTATCCTATGTCTTAATATACTAGCTGTTGCCAGCGTGTATGTCGGAAATTATCCCACGGGAACCTTCTACTGGGATGAAAAGTATCCTATGTCTTAATACACTAGCTGTTGCCAGCGGCTTCGCCCGCGTGTATGTCGGAAATTATTCCACGGGAACCTTCTACCGAGATGAAAAGTATCCTATGTCTTAATATACTAGCTGTTGCCAGCGTGTATGTCGGATATTATCCCACGGGAACATTCTACTGGGATGAAAAGTATCCTATGTCTTAATACACTAGCTGTTGCCAGCGGCTTCACCCGCGTGTATGTCGGAAATTATCCCACGGGAACCTTCTATCGGGATGAAAAGTATCTTATCTCTTAATATTCTAGCTGTTGCCAGCGGCTTCGCCCACGTGTATGTCGGAAATTATCCCACGGGAACCTTCTACCGGGATGAAAAGTATCCTATGTCTTAATATACTAGCTGTTGCCCGCGTGTATGTCGGAAATTATCCCACGGGAACCTTCTACTGGGATGAAAAGTATCCTATGTCTTAATACACTAGCTGTTGCCAGCGGCTTCGCCCGCGTGTATGTCGGAAATTATTCCACGGGAACCTTCTACCGAGATGAAAAGTATCCTATGTCTTAATATACTAGCTGTTGCCAGCGTGTATGTCGGATATTATCCCACGGGAACCTTCTACCGGGATGAAAAGTATCCTATGTCTTAATATACTAGCTGTTGCCAGCGGCTTCGCCCGCGTGTATATCGGAAATTATTCCACGGGAACCTTCTACCGGGATGAAAAGTATCCTATGTCTTAATATACTAGCTGTTGCCCGCGTGTATGTCGGATATTATCCCACGGGAACCTTCTACCGGGATGAAAAGTATCCTATGTCTTAATATACTAGCTGTTGCCAGCGGCTTCACCCGCGTGTATGTCGGAAATTATCCCACGGGAACCTTCTATCGGGATGAAAAGTATCCTATCTCTTAATATACTAGCTGTTGCCAGCGGCTTCGCCCGCGTGTATGTCGGAAATTATCCCACGGGAACCTTCTACCGGGATGAAAAGTATCCTATGTCTTAATATACTAGCTGTTGCCAGCGTGTATGTCGGAAATTATCCCACGGGAACCTTCTACCGGGATGAAAAGTATCCTATGTCTTAATATACTAGCTGTTGCCCGCGGCTTAGCCCGCGTGTATGTCGGAAATTATCCCACGGGAACCTTCTACCGGGATGAAAAGTATCCTATGTCTTAATATTCTAGCTGTTGCCAGCGGCTTCGCCCGCGTGTATGTCGGAAATTATCCCACGGGAACCTTCTACCGGGATGAAAAGTATCCTATGTCTTAATATACTATCTGTTGCCCGCGTGTGTGTCGGAAATTATCCCACGGGAACCTTCTACTGGGATGAAAAGTATCCTATGTCTTAATACACTAGCTGTTGCCAGCGGTTTCGCCCGCGTGTATGTCGGAAATTATTCCACGGGAACCTTCTACCGAGATGAAAAGTATCCTATGTCTTAATATACTAGCTGTTGCCAGCGTGTATGTCGGATATTATCCCACGGGAACCTTCTACCGGGATGAAAAGTATCCTATGTCTTAATATACTAGCTGTTGCCAGCGGCTTCGCCCGCGTGTATATCGGAAATTATTCCACGGGAACCTTCTACCGGGATGAAAAGTATCCTAGGTCTTAATATACTAGCTGTTGCCCGCGTGTATGTCGGATATTATCCCACGGGAACCTTCTACCGGGATGAAAAGTATCCTATGTCTTAATATACTAGCTGTTGCCAGCGGCTTCACCCGCGTGTATGTCGGAAATTATCCCACGGGAACCTTCTATCGGGATGAAAAGTATCCTATCTCTTAATATACAAGCTGTTGCCCGCGGCTTAGCCCGCGTGTATGTCGGAAATTATCCCACGGGAACCTTCTACCGGGATGAAAAGTATCCTATGTCTTAATATTGTAGCTGTTGCCAGCGGCTTCGCCCGCGTGTATGTCGGAAATTATCGCACGGGAAGCTTCTACCGGCATGAAAAGTATCCTATGTCTTAATATACTAGCTGTTGCCCGCGTGTATGTCGGAAATTATTCCACGGGAACCTTCTACTGGGATGAAAAGTATCCTATGTCCTAATATACTAGCTGTTGCCAGCGGCTTCGCCCGCGTGTATGTCGGAAATGATCCCACGGGAACCTTCTACCGGGATGAAAAGTATCCTATGTTTTAATATACTAGCTGTTGCCAGCGTGTATGTCGGAAATTATCCCACGGGAACCTTCTACCGGGATGAAAAGTATCCTATGTCTTAATATACTAGCTGTTGCCAGCGGCTATGTCGGAAATTATCCCACGGGAACCTTCTACCGGGATGAAAAGTATCCTATGTCTTAATATACTAGCTGTTGCCAGCGGCTTCGCCCGCGTGTATGTCGGAAATTATCCCACGGGAACCTTCTACCGGGATGAAAAGTATCCTATGTCTTAATATACTAGCTGTTGCCAGCGTGTATGTCGGAAATTATCCCACGGGAACCTTCTACCGGGATGAAAAGTATCCTATGTTTTAATATACTAGCTGTTGCCAGCGGCTTCACCCGCGTGTATGTCGGAAATTATCCCACGGGAACCTTCTACCGGGATGAAAAGTATCCTATGTCTTAATATACTAGCTGTTGCCAGCGGCTTCGCCCGCGTGTATGTCGGAAATTATCCCACGGGAACCTTCTACCCGGATGAAAAGTATCCTATGTCTTAATATACTAGCTGTTGCCGGCGTGTATGTCGGATATTATCCCACGGGAACCTTCTACCGGGATGAAAAGTATCCTATGTCTTAATATACTAGCTGTTGCCAGCGTGTATGTCGGAAATTATCCCACGGGAACCTTCTTTTGGGATGAAAAGTATCCTATGTCTTAATATACTAGCTGTTGCCAGCGGCTTCGCCCGCGTGTATGTCGGAAATTATCCCACGGGAACCTTCTACCAGGATGAAAAATATCCTATGTCTTAATATACTAGCTGTTGCCCGCGTGTATGTCGGATATTATCCCACGGAAACCTTCTACCGGGATGAAAAGTATCCTATGTCTTAATATACTAGCTGTTGCCCGCGTGTATGTCGGATATTATCCCACGGGAATCTTCTACCGGGATGAAAAGTATCCTATGTCTTAATATTCTAGCTGTTGCCAGCGGCTTCGCCCGCGTGTATGTCGGAAATTATCCCACGGGAAGCTTCAACCGGCATGAAAAGTATCCTATGTCTTAATATACTAGCTGTTGCCCGCGTGTATGTCGGAAATTATCCCACGGGAACCTTCTACTGGGATAAAAAGTATCCTATGTCTTAATATACTAGCTGTTGCCAGCGGCTTCGCCCGCGTATATGTCGGAAATTATCCCACGGGAACCTTCTACCGAGATGAAAAGTATCCTATGTCTTAATATACTAGCTGTTGCCAGCGTGTATGTCGGAAATTATCCCACGGGAACCTTCTACCGGGATGAAAAGTATCCTATGTCTTAATATACTAGCTGTTGCCAGAGGCTATGTCGGAAATAATCCTACGGGAACCTTCTACCGGGATGAAAAGTATCCTATGTCTTAATATACTAGCTGTTGCCAGCGGCTTCGCCCGCGTGTATGTCGGAAGTTATCCCACGGGAACCTTCTACCGGGATGAAAAGTATCCTATGTCTTAATATACTAGCAGTTGCCCGCGTGTATGTCGGAAATTATCCCACGGGAACCTTCTACCGGGATGAAAAGTATCCTATGTCTTAATATACTAGCTGTTGCCCGCGTGTATGTCGGAAATTATCCCACGGGAACCTTCTACCGGGATGAAAAGTATCCTATGTCTTAATATACTAGCTGTTGCCAGCGTGTATGTCGGAAATTATCCCACGGGAACCTTCTAATGGGATGAAAAGTATCCTATGTTTTAATATACTAGCTGTTGCCAGCGGCTTCACCCGCGTGTATGTCGGAAATTATCCCACGGGAACCTTCTACCGGGATGAAAAGTATCCTATGTCTTAATATACTAGCTGTTGCCCGCGTGTTTGTCGGAAATTATCCCACGGGAACCTTCTACTGGGATGAAAAGTATCCTATGTCTTAATACACTAGCTGTTGCCAGCGGCTTCGCCCGCGTGTATGTCGGAAATTATTCCACGGGAACCTTCTACCGAGATGAAAAGTATCCTATGTCTTAATATACTAGCTGTTGCCAGCGTGTATGTCGGATATTATCCCACGGGAACCTTCTACCGGGATGAAAAGTATCCTATGTCTTAATATACTAGCTGTTGCCAGCGGCTTCGCCCGCGTGTATATCGGAAATTATTCCACGGGAACCTTCTACCGGGATGAAAAGTATCCTATGTCTTAATATACTAGCTGTTGCCCGCGTGTATGTCGGATATTATCCCACGGGAACCTTCTACCGGGATGAAAAGTATCCTATGTCTTAATATACTAGCTGTTGCCAGCGGCTTCACCCGCGTGTATGTCGGAAATTATCCCACGGGAACCTTCTATCGGGATGAAAAGTATCCTATCTCTTAATATACTAGCTGTTGCCAGCGGCTTCGCCCGCGTGTATGTCGGAAATTATCCCACGGGAACCTTCTACCGGGATGAAAAGTATCCTATGTCTTAATATACTAGCTGTTGCCAGCGTGTATGTCGGAAATTATCCCACGGGAACCTTCTACTGGGATGAAAAGTATCCTATGTCTTAATACACTAGCTGTTGCCAGCGGCTTCGCCCGCGTGTATGTCGGAAATTATTCCACGGGAACCTTCTACCGAGATGAAAAGTATCCTATGTCTTAATATACTAGCTGTTGCCAGCGTGTATGTCGGATATTATCCCACGGGAACCTTCTACCGGGATGAAAAGTATCCTATGTCTTAATATTCTAGCTGTTGCCAGCGGCTTCGCCCGCGTGTATGTCGGAAATTATCCCACGGGAACCTTCTACCGGGATGAAAAGTATCCTATGTCTTAATTTACTAGCTGTTGCCAGCGTGTATGTCGGATATTATCCCACGGGAACCTTCTACCGGGATGAAAAGTATCCTATGTCTTAATATACTAGCTGTTGCCAGCGGCTTCGCCCGCGTGTATATCGGAAATTATTCCACGGGAACCTTCTACCGGGATGAAAAGTATCCTATGTCTTAATATACTAGCTGTTGCCCGCGTGTATGTCGGATATTATCCCACGGGAACCTTCTACCGGGATGAAAAGTATCCTATGTCTTAATATACTAGCTGTTGCCAGCGGCTTCACCCGCGTGTATGTCGGAAATTATCCCACGGGAACCTTCTACCGGGATGAAAAGTATCCTATGTCTTAATATACTAGCTGTTGCCCGCGTGTATGTCGGATATTATCCCACGGGAACCTTCTACCGGGATGAAAAGTATCCTATGTCTTAATATACTAGCTGTTGCCAGCGGCTTCGCCCGCGTGTATGTCGGAAATTATCCCACGGGAACCTTCTACCGGGATGAAAAGTATCCTATGTCTTAATATACTAGCTGTTGCCAGCGGCTTCACCCGCGTGTATGTCGGAAATTATCCCACGGGAACCTTCTATCGGGATGAAAAGTATCCTATCTCTTAATATACTAGCTGTTGCCAGCGGCTTCGCCCGCGTGTATGTCGGAAATTATCCCACGGGAACCTTCTACCGGGATGAAAAGTATCCTGTGTCTTAATATACTAGCTGTTGCCAGCGTGTATGTCGGAAATTATCCCACGGGAACCTTCTACTGGGATGAAAAGTATCCTATGTCTTAATACACTAGCTGTTGCCAGCGGCTTCGCCCGCGTGTATGTCGGAAATTATTCCACGGGAACCTTCTACCGAGATGAAAAGTATCCTATGTCTTAATATACTAGCTGTTGCCAGCGGCTTCGCCCGCGTGTATATCGGAAATTATTCCACGGGAACCTTCTACCGGGATGAAAAGTATCCTATGTCTTAATATACTAGCTGTTGCCCGCGTGTATGTCGGAAATTATCCCACGGGAACCTTCTACCGGGATGAAAAGTATCCTATGTCTTAATATACTAGCTGTTGCCAGCGGCTTCGCCCGCGTGTATGTCGGAAATTATCCCACGGGAACCTTCTACCGGGATGAAAAGTATCCTATGTCTTAATATACTAGCTGTTGCCAGCGGCTTCACCCGCGTGTATGTCGGAAATTATCCCACGGGAACCTTCTATCGGGATGAAAAGTATCCTATCTCTTAATATACTAGCTGTTGCCAGCGGCTTCGCCCGCGTGTATGTCGGAAATTATCCCACGGGAACCTTCTACCGGGATGAAAAGTATCCTATGTCTTAATATACTAGCTGTTGCCAGCGTGTATGTCGGAAATTATCCCACGGGAACCTTCTACTGGGATGAAAAGTATCCTATGTCTTAATACACTAGCTGTTGCCAGCGGCTTCGCCCGCGTGTATGTCGGAAATTATTCCACGGGAACCTTCTACCGAGATGAAAAGTATCCTATGTCTTAATATACTAGCTGTTGCCAGCGTGTATGTCGGATATTATCCCACGGGAACATTCTACTGGGATGAAAAGTATCCTATGTCTTAATACACTAGCTGTTGCCAGCGGCTTCACCCGCGTGTATGTCGGAAATTATCCCACGGGAACCTTCTATCGGGATGAAAAGTATCTTATCTCTTAATATTCTAGCTGTTGCCAGCGGCTTCGCCCACGTGTATGTCGGAAATTATCCCACGGGAACCTTCTACCGGGATGAAAAGTATCCTATGTCTTAATATACTAGCTGTTGCCCGCGTGTATGTCGGAAATTATCCCACGGGAACCTTCTACTGGGATGAAAAGTATCCTATGTCTTAATACACTAGCTGTTGCCAGCGGCTTCGCCCGCGTGTATGTCGGAAATTATTCCACGGGAACCTTCTACCGAGATGAAAAGTATCCTATGTCTTAATATACTAGCTGTTGCCAGCGTGTATGTCGGATATTATCCCACGGGAACCTTCTACCGGGATGAAAAGTATCCTATGTCTTAATATACTAGCTGTTGCCAGCGGCTTCGCCCGCGTGTATATCGGAAATTATTCCACGGGAACCTTCTACCGGGATGAAAAGTATCCTATGTCTTAATATACTAGCTGTTGCCCGCGTGTATGTCGGATATTATCCCACGGGAACCTTCTACCGGGATGAAAAGTATCCTATGTCTTAATATACTAGCTGTTGCCAGCGGCTTCACCCGCGTGTATGTCGGAAATTATCCCACGGGAACCTTCTATCGGGATGAAAAGTATCCTATCTCTTAATATACTAGCTGTTGCCAGCGGCTTCGCCCGCGTGTATGTCGGAAATTATCCCACGGGAACCTTCTACCGGGATGAAAAGTATCCTATGTCTTAATATACTAGCTGTTGCCAGCGTGTATGTCGGAAATTATCCCACGGGAACCTTCTACCGGGATGAAAAGTATCCTATGTCTTAATATACTAGCTGTTGCCCGCGGCTTAGCCCGCGTGTATGTCGGAAATTATCCCACGGGAACCTTCTACCGGGATGAAAAGTATCCTATGTCTTAATATTCTAGCTGTTGCCAGCGGCTTCGCCCGCGTGTATGTCGGAAATTATCCCACGGGAACCTTCTACCGGGATGAAAAGTATCCTATGTCTTAATATACTATCTGTTGCCCGCGTGTGTGTCGGAAATTATCCCACGGGAACCTTCTACTGGGATGAAAAGTATCCTATGTCTTAATACACTAGCTGTTGCCAGCGGTTTCGCCCGCGTGTATGTCGGAAATTATTCCACGGGAACCTTCTACCGAGATGAAAAGTATCCTATGTCTTAATATACTAGCTGTTGCCAGCGTGTATGTCGGATATTATCCCACGGGAACCTTCTACCGGGATGAAAAGTATCCTATGTCTTAATATACTAGCTGTTGCCAGCGGCTTCGCCCGCGTGTATATCGGAAATTATTCCACGGGAACCTTCTACCGGGATGAAAAGTATCCTAGGTCTTAATATACTAGCTGTTGCCCGCGTGTATGTCGGATATTATCCCACGGGAACCTTCTACCGGGATGAAAAGTATCCTATGTCTTAATATACTAGCTGTTGCCAGCGGCTTCACCCGCGTGTATGTCGGAAATTATCCCACGGGAACCTTCTATCGGGATGAAAAGTATCCTATCTCTTAATATACAAGCTGTTGCCCGCGGCTTAGCCCGCGTGTATGTCGGAAATTATCCCACGGGAACCTTCTACCGGGATGAAAAGTATCCTATGTCTTAATATTGTAGCTGTTGCCAGCGGCTTCGCCCGCGTGTATGTCGGAAATTATCGCACGGGAAGCTTCTACCGGCATGAAAAGTATCCTATGTCTTAATATACTAGCTGTTGCCCGCGTGTATGTCGGAAATTATTCCACGGGAACCTTCTACTGGGATGAAAAGTATCCTATGTCCTAATATACTAGCTGTTGCCAGCGGCTTCGCCCGCGTGTATGTCGGAAATGATCCCACGGGAACCTTCTACCGGGATGAAAAGTATCCTATGTTTTAATATACTAGCTGTTGCCAGCGTGTATGTCGGAAATTATCCCACGGGAACCTTCTACCGGGATGAAAAGTATCCTATGTCTTAATATACTAGCTGTTGCCAGCGGCTATGTCGGAAATTATCCCACGGGAACCTTCTACCGGGATGAAAAGTATCCTATGTCTTAATATACTAGCTGTTGCCAGCGGCTTCGCCCGCGTGTATGTCGGAAATTATCCCACGGGAACCTTCTACCGGGATGAAAAGTATCCTATGTCTTAATATACTAGCTGTTGCCAGCGTGTATGTCGGAAATTATCCCACGGGAACCTTCTACCGGGATGAAAAGTATCCTATGTTTTAATATACTAGCTGTTGCCAGCGGCTTCACCCGCGTGTATGTCGGAAATTATCCCACGGGAACCTTCTACCGGGATGAAAAGTATCCTATGTCTTAATATACTAGCTGTTGCCAGCGGCTTCGCCCGCGTGTATGTCGGAAATTATCCCACGGGAACCTTCTACCCGGATGAAAAGTATCCTATGTCTTAATATACTAGCTGTTGCCGGCGTGTATGTCGGATATTATCCCACGGGAACCTTCTACCGGGATGAAAAGTATCCTATGTCTTAATATACTAGCTGTTGCCAGCGTGTATGTCGGAAATTATCCCACGGGAACCTTCTTTTGGGATGAAAAGTATCCTATGTCTTAATATACTAGCTGTTGCCAGCGGCTTCGCCCGCGTGTATGTCGGAAATTATCCCACGGGAACCTTCTACCAGGATGAAAAATATCCTATGTCTTAATATACTAGCTGTTGCCCGCGTGTATGTCGGATATTATCCCACGGAAACCTTCTACCGGGATGAAAAGTATCCTATGTCTTAATATACTAGCTGTTGCCCGCGTGTATGTCGGATATTATCCCACGGGAATCTTCTACCGGGATGAAAAGTATCCTATGTCTTAATATTCTAGCTGTTGCCAGCGGCTTCGCCCGCGTGTATGTCGGAAATTATCCCACGGGAAGCTTCAACCGGCATGAAAAGTATCCTATGTCTTAATATACTAGCTGTTGCCCGCGTGTATGTCGGAAATTATCCCACGGGAACCTTCTACTGGGATAAAAAGTATCCTATGTCTTAATATACTAGCTGTTGCCAGCGGCTTCGCCCGCGTATATGTCGGAAATTATCCCACGGGAACCTTCTACCGAGATGAAAAGTATCCTATGTCTTAATATACTAGCTGTTGCCAGCGTGTATGTCGGAAATTATCCCACGGGAACCTTCTACCGGGATGAAAAGTATCCTATGTCTTAATATACTAGCTGTTGCCAGAGGCTATGTCGGAAATAATCCTACGGGAACCTTCTACCGGGATGAAAAGTATCCTATGTCTTAATATACTAGCTGTTGCCAGCGGCTTCGCCCGCGTGTATGTCGGAAGTTATCCCACGGGAACCTTCTACCGGGATGAAAAGTATCCTATGTCTTAATATACTAGCAGTTGCCCGCGTGTATGTCGGAAATTATCCCACGGGAACCTTCTACCGGGATGAAAAGTATCCTATGTCTTAATATACTAGCTGTTGCCCGCGTGTATGTCGGAAATTATCCCACGGGAACCTTCTACCGGGATGAAAAGTATCCTATGTCTTAATATACTAGCTGTTGCCAGCGTGTATGTCGGAAATTATCCCACGGGAACCTTCTAATGGGATGAAAAGTATCCTATGTTTTAATATACTAGCTGTTGCCAGCGGCTTCACCCGCGTGTATGTCGGAAATTATCCCACGGGAACCTTCTACCGGGATGAAAAGTATCCTATGTCTTAATATACTAGCTGTTGCCCGCGTGTTTGTCGGAAATTATCCCACGGGAACCTTCTACTGGGATGAAAAGTATCCTATGTCTTAATACACTAGCTGTTGCCAGCGGCTTCGCCCGCGTGTATGTCGGAAATTATTCCACGGGAACCTTCTACCGAGATGAAAAGTATCCTATGTCTTAATATACTAGCTGTTGCCAGCGTGTATGTCGGATATTATCCCACGGGAACCTTCTACCGGGATGAAAAGTATCCTATGTCTTAATATACTAGCTGTTGCCAGCGGCTTCGCCCGCGTGTATATCGGAAATTATTCCACGGGAACCTTCTACCGGGATGAAAAGTATCCTATGTCTTAATATACTAGCTGTTGCCCGCGTGTATGTCGGATATTATCCCACGGGAACCTTCTACCGGGATGAAAAGTATCCTATGTCTTAATATACTAGCTGTTGCCAGCGGCTTCACCCGCGTGTATGTCGGAAATTATCCCACGGGAACCTTCTATCGGGATGAAAAGTATCCTATCTCTTAATATACTAGCTGTTGCCAGCGGCTTCGCCCGCGTGTATGTCGGAAATTATCCCACGGGAACCTTCTACCGGGATGAAAAGTATCCTATGTCTTAATATACTAGCTGTTGCCAGCGTGTATGTCGGAAATTATCCCACGGGAACCTTCTACTGGGATGAAAAGTATCCTATGTCTTAATACACTAGCTGTTGCCAGCGGCTTCGCCCGCGTGTATGTCGGAAATTATTCCACGGGAACCTTCTACCGAGATGAAAAGTATCCTATGTCTTAATATACTAGCTGTTGCCAGCGTGTATGTCGGATATTATCCCACGGGAACCTTCTACCGGGATGAAAAGTATCCTATGTCTTAATATTCTAGCTGTTGCCAGCGGCTTCGCCCGCGTGTATGTCGGAAATTATCCCACGGGAACCTTCTACCGGGATGAAAAGTATCCTATGTCTTAATATACTAGCTGTTGCCCGCGTGTTTGTCGGAAATTATCCCACGGGAACCTTCTACTGGGATGAAAAGTATCCTATGTCTTAATACACTAGCTGTTGCCAGCGGCTTCGCCCGCGTGTATGTCGGAAATTATTCCACGGGAACCTTCTACCGAGATGAAAAGTATCCTATGTCTTAATTTACTAGCTGTTGCCAGCGTGTATGTCGGATATTATCCCACGGGAACCTTCTACCGGGATGAAAAGTATCCTATGTCTTAATATACTAGCTGTTGCCAGCGGCTTCGCCCGCGTGTATATCGGAAATTATTCCACGGGAACCTTCTACCGGGATGAAAAGTATCCTATGTCTTAATATACTAGCTGTTGCCCGCGTGTATGTCGGATATTATCCCACGGGAACCTTCTACCGGGATGAAAAGTATCCTATGTCTTAATATACTAGCTGTTGCCAGCGGCTTCACCCGCGTGTATGTCGGAAATTATCCCACGGGAACCTTCTACCGGGATGAAAAGTATCCTATGTCTTAATATACTAGCTGTTGCCCGCGTGTATGTCGGATATTATCCCACGGGAACCTTCTACCGGGATGAAAAGTATCCTATGTCTTAATATACTAGCTGTTGCCAGCGGCTTCGCCCGCGTGTATGTCGGAAATTATCCCACGGGAACCTTCTACCGGGATGAAAAGTATCCTATGTCTTAATATACTAGCTGTTGCCAGCGGCTTCACCCGCGTGTATGTCGGAAATTATCCCACGGGAACCTTCTATCGGGATGAAAAGTATCCTATCTCTTAATATACTAGCTGTTGCCAGCGGCTTCGCCCGCGTGTATGTCGGAAATTATCCCACGGGAACCTTCTACCGGGATGAAAAGTATCCTGTGTCTTAATATACTAGCTGTTGCCAGCGTGTATGTCGGAAATTATCCCACGGGAACCTTCTACTGGGATGAAAAGTATCCTATGTCTTAATACACTAGCTGTTGCCAGCGGCTTCGCCCGCGTGTATGTCGGAAATTATTCCACGGGAACCTTCTACCGAGATGAAAAGTATCCTATGTCTTAATATACTAGCTGTTGCCAGCGGCTTCGCCCGCGTGTATATCGGAAATTATTCCACGGGAACCTTCTACCGGGATGAAAAGTATCCTATGTCTTAATATACTAGCTGTTGCCCGCGTGTATGTCGGAAATTATCCCACGGGAACCTTCTACCGGGATGAAAAGTATCCTATGTCTTAATATACTAGCTGTTGCCAGCGGCTTCGCCCGCGTGTATGTCGGAAATTATCCCACGGGAACCTTCTACCGGGATGAAAAGTATCCTATGTCTTAATATACTAGCTGTTGCCAGCGGCTTCACCCGCGTGTATGTCGGAAATTATCCCACGGGAACCTTCTATCGGGATGAAAAGTATCCTATCTCTTAATATACTAGCTGTTGCCAGCGGCTTCGCCCGCGTGTATGTCGGAAATTATCCCACGGGAACCTTCTACCGGGATGAAAAGTATCCTATGTCTTAATATACTAGCTGTTGCCAGCGTGTATGTCGGAAATTATCCCACGGGAACCTTCTACTGGGATGAAAAGTATCCTATGTCTTAATACACTAGCTGTTGCCAGCGGCTTCGCCCGCGTGTATGTCGGAAATTATTCCACGGGAACCTTCTACCGAGATGAAAAGTATCCTATGTCTTAATATACTAGCTGTTGCCAGCGTGTATGTCGGATATTATCCCACGGGAACATTCTACTGGGATGAAAAGTATCCTATGTCTTAATACACTAGCTGTTGCCAGCGGCTTCACCCGCGTGTATGTCGGAAATTATCCCACGGGAACCTTCTATCGGGATGAAAAGTATCTTATCTCTTAATATTCTAGCTGTTGCCAGCGGCTTCGCCCACGTGTATGTCGGAAATTATCCCACGGGAACCTTCTACCGGGATGAAAAGTATCCTATGTCTTAATATACTAGCTGTTGCCCGCGTGTATGTCGGAAATTATCCCACGGGAACCTTCTACTGGGATGAAAAGTATCCTATGTCTTAATACACTAGCTGTTGCCAGCGGCTTCGCCCGCGTGTATGTCGGAAATTATTCCACGGGAACCTTCTACCGAGATGAAAAGTATCCTATGTCTTAATATACTAGCTGTTGCCAGCGTGTATGTCGGATATTATCCCACGGGAACCTTCTACCGGGATGAAAAGTATCCTATGTCTTAATATACTAGCTGTTGCCAGCGGCTTCGCCCGCGTGTATATCGGAAATTATTCCACGGGAACCTTCTACCGGGATGAAAAGTATCCTATGTCTTAATATACTAGCTGTTGCCCGCGTGTATGTCGGATATTATCCCACGGGAACCTTCTACCGGGATGAAAAGTATCCTATGTCTTAATATACTAGCTGTTGCCAGCGGCTTCACCCGCGTGTATGTCGGAAATTATCCCACGGGAACCTTCTATCGGGATGAAAAGTATCCTATCTCTTAATATACTAGCTGTTGCCAGCGGCTTCGCCCGCGTGTATGTCGGAAATTATCCCACGGGAACCTTCTACCGGGATGAAAAGTATCCTATGTCTTAATATACTAGCTGTTGCCAGCGTGTATGTCGGAAATTATCCCACGGGAACCTTCTACCGGGATGAAAAGTATCCTATGTCTTAATATACTAGCTGTTGCCCGCGGCTTAGCCCGCGTGTATGTCGGAAATTATCCCACGGGAACCTTCTACCGGGATGAAAAGTATCCTATGTCTTAATATTCTAGCTGTTGCCAGCGGCTTCGCCCGCGTGTATGTCGGAAATTATCCCACGGGAACCTTCTACCGGGATGAAAAGTATCCTATGTCTTAATATACTATCTGTTGCCCGCGTGTGTGTCGGAAATTATCCCACGGGAACCTTCTACTGGGATGAAAAGTATCCTATGTCTTAATACACTAGCTGTTGCCAGCGGTTTCGCCCGCGTGTATGTCGGAAATTATTCCACGGGAACCTTCTACCGAGATGAAAAGTATCCTATGTCTTAATATACTAGCTGTTGCCAGCGTGTATGTCGGATATTATCCCACGGGAACCTTCTACCGGGATGAAAAGTATCCTATGTCTTAATATACTAGCTGTTGCCAGCGGCTTCGCCCGCGTGTATATCGGAAATTATTCCACGGGAACCTTCTACCGGGATGAAAAGTATCCTAGGTCTTAATATACTAGCTGTTGCCCGCGTGTATGTCGGATATTATCCCACGGGAACCTTCTACCGGGATGAAAAGTATCCTATGTCTTAATATACTAGCTGTTGCCAGCGGCTTCACCCGCGTGTATGTCGGAAATTATCCCACGGGAACCTTCTATCGGGATGAAAAGTATCCTATCTCTTAATATACAAGCTGTTGCCCGCGGCTTAGCCCGCGTGTATGTCGGAAATTATCCCACGGGAACCTTCTACCGGGATGAAAAGTATCCTATGTCTTAATATTGTAGCTGTTGCCAGCGGCTTCGCCCGCGTGTATGTCGGAAATTATCGCACGGGAAGCTTCTACCGGCATGAAAAGTATCCTATGTCTTAATATACTAGCTGTTGCCCGCGTGTATGTCGGAAATTATTCCACGGGAACCTTCTACTGGGATGAAAAGTATCCTATGTCCTAATATACTAGCTGTTGCCAGCGGCTTCGCCCGCGTGTATGTCGGAAATGATCCCACGGGAACCTTCTACCGGGATGAAAAGTATCCTATGTTTTAATATACTAGCTGTTGCCAGCGTGTATGTCGGAAATTATCCCACGGGAACCTTCTACCGGGATGAAAAGTATCCTATGTCTTAATATACTAGCTGTTGCCAGCGGCTATGTCGGAAATTATCCCACGGGAACCTTCTACCGGGATGAAAAGTATCCTATGTCTTAATATACTAGCTGTTGCCAGCGGCTTCGCCCGCGTGTATGTCGGAAATTATCCCACGGGAACCTTCTACCGGGATGAAAAGTATCCTATGTCTTAATATACTAGCTGTTGCCAGCGTGTATGTCGGAAATTATCCCACGGGAACCTTCTACCGGGATGAAAAGTATCCTATGTTTTAATATACTAGCTGTTGCCAGCGGCTTCACCCGCGTGTATGTCGGAAATTATCCCACGGGAACCTTCTACCGGGATGAAAAGTATCCTATGTCTTAATATACTAGCTGTTGCCAGCGGCTTCGCCCGCGTGTATGTCGGAAATTATCCCACGGGAACCTTCTACCCGGATGAAAAGTATCCTATGTCTTAATATACTAGCTGTTGCCGGCGTGTATGTCGGATATTATCCCACGGGAACCTTCTACCGGGATGAAAAGTATCCTATGTCTTAATATACTAGCTGTTGCCAGCGTGTATGTCGGAAATTATCCCACGGGAACCTTCTTTTGGGATGAAAAGTATCCTATGTCTTAATATACTAGCTGTTGCCAGCGGCTTCGCCCGCGTGTATGTCGGAAATTATCCCACGGGAACCTTCTACCAGGATGAAAAATATCCTATGTCTTAATATACTAGCTGTTGCCCGCGTGTATGTCGGATATTATCCCACGGAAACCTTCTACCGGGATGAAAAGTATCCTATGTCTTAATATACTAGCTGTTGCCCGCGTGTATGTCGGATATTATCCCACGGGAATCTTCTACCGGGATGAAAAGTATCCTATGTCTTAATATACTAGCTGTTGCCAGCGGCTTCGCCCGTGTATGTCGTAAATTATCCCACGGGAACCTTCTACCGGGATGAAAAGTATCCTATGTCTTAATATAATAGCTGTTGCCAGCGTGTATGTCGGAAATTATCCCACGGGAACCTTCTACCGGGATGAAAAGTATCCTATGTCTTAATATACTAGCTGTTGCCAGCGGCTTCGCCCGCGTGTATGTCGGAAATTATCCCACGGGAACCTTCTACCGGGATGAAAAGTATCCTATGTCTTAATATACTAGCTGTTGCCGGCGTGTATGTCGGATATTATCCCACGGGAACCTTCTACCGGGATGAAAAGTATCCTATGTCTTAATATACTAGCTGTTGCCAGCGTGTGGTCGGAAATTATCCCACGGGAACCTTCTACCGGGATGAAAAGTATCCTATGTCTTAATATACTAGCTGTTGCCAGCGTGTATGTCGGAAATTATCCCACGGGAACCTTCTACCGGGATGAAAAGTATCCTATGTCTTAATATTCTAGCTGTTGCCAGCGGCTTCGCCCGCGTGTATGTCGGAAATTATCCCACGGGAACCTTCTACCGGGATGAAAAGTATCCTTTGTCTTAATATACTAGCTGTTGCCCGCGTGTATGTCGGAAATTATCCCACGGGAACCTTCTACTGGGATGAAAAGTATCCTATGTCTTAATATACTAGCTGTTGCCAGCGGCTATGTCGGAAATTATCCCACGGGAACCTTCTACCGGGATGAAAAGTATCCTATGTCTTAATATAATAGCTGTTGCCAGCGTGTATGTCGGAAATTATCCCACGGGAACCTTCTACCGGGATGAAAAGTATCCTATGTCTTAATATACTAGCTGTTGCCAGCGGCTTCGCCCGCGTGTATGTCGGAAATTATCCCACGGGAACCTTCTACCGGGATGAAAAGTATCCTATGTCTTAATATACTAGCTGTTGCCAGCGTGTATGTCGGAAATTATCCCACGGGAACCTTCTACCGGGATGAAAAGTATCCTATGTCTTAATATTCTAGCTGTTGCCAGCGGCTTCGCCCGCGTGTATGTCGGAAATTATCCCACGGGAACCTTCTACCGGGATGAAAAGTATCCTATGTCTTAATATACTAGCTGTTGCCCGCGTGTATGTCGGAAATTATCCCACGGGAACCTTCTACCGGGATGAAAAGTATCCTATGTCTTAATATACTAGCTGTTGCCAGCGGCTTCGCCCGCGTGTATGTCGGAAATTATCCCACGGGAACCTTCTACCGGGATGAAAAGTATCCTATGTCTTAATATACTAGCTGTTGCCAGCGGCTATGTCGGAAATTATCCCAGGGGAACCTTCTACCGGGATGAAAAGTATCCTATGTCTTAATATACTAGCTGTTGCCAGTGGCTTCGCCCGCGTGTATGTCGGAAATTATCCCACGGGAACCTTCTACCGGGATGAAAAGTATCCTATGGCTTAATATACTAGCTGTTGCCCGCGTGTATGTCGGAAATTATCCCACGGGAACCTTCTACCGGGATGAAAAGTATCCTATGTCTTAATATAATAGCTGTTGCCAGCGTGTATGTCAGAAATTATCCCACGGGAACCTTCTACCGGGATGAAAAGTATCCTATGTCTTAATATACTAGCTGTTGCCAGCGGCTTCGCCCGCGTGTATGTCGGAAATTATCCCACGGGAACCTTCTACCGGGATGAAAAGTATCCTATGTCTTAATATACTAGCTGTTGCCAGCGTGTATGTCGGAAATTATCCCACGGGAACCTTCTACCGGGATGAAAAGTATCCTATGTCTTAATATAATAGCTGTTGCCAGCGTGTATGTCAGAAATTATCCCACGGGAACCTTCTACCGGGATGAAAAGTATCCTATGTCTTAATATACTAGCTGTTGCCAGCGGCTTCGCCCGCGTGTATGTCGGAAATTATCCCACGGGAACCTTCTACCGGGATGAAAAGTATCCTATGTCTTAATATACTAGCTGTTGCCAGCGTGTATGTCGGAAATTATCCCACGGGAACCTTCTACCGGGATGAAAAGTATCCTATGTCTTAATATACTAGCTGTTGCCAGCGGCTATGTCGGAAATTATCCCAGGGGAACCTTCTACCGGGATGAAAAGTATCCTATGTCTTAATATACTAGCTGTTGCCAGTGGCTTCGCCCGCGTGTATGTCGGAAATTATCCCACGGGAACCTTCTACCGGGATGAAAAGTATCCTATGGCTTAATATACTAGCTGTTGCCCGCGTGTATGTCGGAAATTATCCCACGGGAACCTTCTACCGGGATGAAAAGTATCCTATGTCTTAATATACAAGCTGTTGCCAGCGTGTATGTCGGAAATTATCCCACGGGAACCTTCTACCGGGATGAAAAGTATCCTATGTTTTAATATACTAGCTGTTGCCAGCGGCTTCACCCGCGTGTATGTCGGAAATTATCCCACGGGAACCTTCTACCGGGATGAAAAGTATCCTATTTCTTAATATACTAGCTGTTGCCGGCGTGTATGTCGGATATTATCCCACGGGAACCTTCTACCGGGATGAAAAGTATCCTATGTCTTAATATACTAGCTGTTGCCAGCGTGTATGTCAGAAATTATCCCACGGGAACCTTCTACCGGGACGAAAAGTATCCTATGTCTTAATATACTAGCTGTTGCCCGCGTGTATGTCGGAAATTATCCCACGGGAACCTTCTATCGGGATGAAAAGTATCCTATGTCTTAATATACTAGCTGTTGCCAGCGGCTTCGCCCGCGTGTATGTCGGAAATTATCCCACGGGAACCTTCTACCGGGATGAAAAGTATCCTATGTCTTAATATACTAGCTGTTGCCAGCGTGTATGTCGGAAATTATCCCACGGGAACCTTCTACCGGGATGAAAAGTATCCTATGTTTTAATATACTAGCTGTTGCCAGCGGCTTCACCCGCGTGTATGTCGGAAATTATCCCACGGGAACCTTCTACCGGGATGAAAAGTATCCTATGTCTTAATATACTAGCTGTTGCCAGCGGCTTCGCCCGCGTGTATGTCGGAAATTATCCCACGGGAACCTTCTACCCGGATGAAAAGTATCCTATGTCTTAATATACTAGCTGTTGCCGGCGTGTATGTCGGATATTATCCCACGGGAACCTTCTACCGGGATGAAAAGTATCCTATGTCTTAATATACTAGCTGTTGCCAGCGTGTATGTCGGAAATTATCCCACGGGAACCTTCTTTTGGGATGAAAAGTATCCTATGTCTTAATATACTAGCTGTTGCCAGCGGCTTCGCCCGCGTGTATGTCGGAAATTATCCCACGGGAACCTTCTACCAGGATGAAAAGTATCCTATGTCTTAATATACTAGCTGTTGCCCGCGTGTATGTCGGATATTATCCCACGGGAACCTTCTACCGGGATGAAAAGTATCCTATGTTTTAATATACTAGCTGTTGCCCGCGTGTATGTCGGATATTATCCCACGGGAATCTTCTACCGGGATGAAAAGTATCCTATGTCTTAATATACTAACTGTTGCCAGCGGCTTCGCCCACGTGTATGTCGGAAATTATCCCACGGGAACCTTCTACCGGGATGAAAAGTATCCTATGTCTTAATATAATAGCTGTTGCCAGCGTGTATGTCGGAAATTATCCCACGGGAACCTTCTACCGGGATGAAAAGTATCCGATGTCTTAATATACTAGCTGTTGCCAGCGGCTTCGCCCGCGTGTATGTCGGAAATTATCCCACGGGAACCTTCTACCGGGATGAAAAGTATCCTATGTCTTAATATACTAGCTGTTGCCGGCGTGTATGTCGGATATTATCCCACGGGAACCTTCTACCGGGATGAAAAGTATTCTATGTCTTAATATACTAGCTGTTGCCAGCGTGTATGTCGGAAATTATCCCACGGGAACCTTCTACCGGGATGAAAAGTATCCTATGTCTTAATATACTAGCTGTTGCCAGCGGCTTCGCCCGCGTGTATGTCGGAAATTATCCCACGGGAACCTTCTACCGGGATGAAAAGTATCCTATGTCTTAATATACTAGCTGTTGCCGGCGTGTATGTCGGATATTATCCCACGGGAACCTTCTACCGGGATGAAAAGTATCCTATGTCTTAATATACTAGCTGTTGCCAGCGTGTATGTCGGAAATTATCCCACGGGAACCTTCTACCGGGATGAAAAGTATCCTATGTCTTAATATACTAGCTGTTGCCCGCGGCTTAGCCCGCGTGTATGTCGGAAATTATCCCACGGGAACCTTCTACCGGGATGAAAAGTATCCTATGTCTTAATATACTAGCTGTTGCCCGCGTGTATGTCGAAAATTATCCCACGGGAACCTTCTACCGGGATGAAAAGTATCCTATGTCTTAATATACTAGCTGTTGCCCGCGTGTATGTCGAAAATTATCCCACGGGAACCTTCTACCGGGATGAAAAGTATCCTATGTCTTAATATACTAGCTGTTGCCCGCGTGTATGTCGGAAATTATCCCACGGGAACCTTCTACCGGGATGAAAAGTATCCTATGTCTTAATATACTAGCTGTTGCCAGCGTGTATGTCGGAAATTATCCCACGGGAACCTTCTACCGGGATGAAAAGTATCCTATGTTTTAATATACTAGCTGTTGCCAGCGTGTATGTCGGAAATTATCCCACGGGAACCTTCTACCGGGATGAAAAGTATCCTATGTCTTAATATACTAGCTGTTGCCAGCGGCTATGTCGGAAATTATCCCACGGGAACCTTCTACCGGGATGAAAAGTATCCTATGTTTTAATATACTAGCAGTTGCCAGCGTGTATGTCGGAAATTATCCCACGGGAACCTTCTACCGGGATGAAAAGTATCCTATGTCTTAATATACTAGCTGTTGCCCGCGTGTATGTCGGAAATTATCCCACGGGAACCTTCTACTGGGATGAAAAGTATCCTATGTCTTAATATACTAGCTGTTGCCCGCGTGTATGTCGGAAATTATCCCACGGGAACCTTCTACTGGGATGAAAAGTATCCTATGTCTTTATATACTAGCTGTTGCCAGCGGCTTCGCCCGCGTGTATGTCGGGAATTATCCCACGGGAACCTTCTACCGAGATGAAAAGTATCCTATGTCTTAATATACTAGCTGTTGCCAGCGTGTATGTCGGGAATTATCCCACGGGAACCTTCTACCGAGATGAAAAGTATCCTATGTCTTAATATTCTAGCTGTTGCCAGCGGCTCCGCCCGCGTGTATGTCGGAAATTATGCCACGGGAAGCTTCTACCGGCATGAAAAGTATCCTATGTCTTAATATACTAGCTGTTGCCCGCGTGTATGTCGGAAATTATCCCACGGGAACCTTCTACTGGGATGAAAAGTATCCTATGTCTTTATATACTAGCTGTTGCCAGCGGCTTCGCCCGCGTGTATGTCGGGAATTATCCCACGGGAACCTTCTACCGAGATGAAAAGTATCCTATGTCTTAATATACTAGCTGTTGCCAGCGTGTATGTCGGAAATTATCCCACGGGAACCTTCTACCGGGATGAAAAGTATCCTATGTCTTAATATACTAGCTGTTGCCAGCGGCTTCACCCGCGTGTATGTCGGAAATTATCCCACGGGAACCTTCTACCGGGATGAAAAGTATCCTATCTCTTAATATACTAGCTGTTGCCAGCGGCTTCGCCCGCGTGTATGTCGGAAATTATCCCACGGGAACCTTCTACCGGGATGAAAAGTATCCTATGTCTTAATATACTAGCTGTTGCCGGCGTGTATGTCGGATATTATCCCACGGGAACCTTCTACCGGGATGAAAAGTATCCTGTCTTAATATACTAGCTGTTGCCAGCGTGTATGTCGGAAATTATCCCACGGGAACCTTCTACCGGGATGAAAAGTATCCTATGTCTTAATATACTAGCTGTTGCCCGCGGCTTAGCCCGCGTGTATGTCGGAAATTATCCCACGGGAACCTTCTACCGGGATGAAAAGTATCCTATGTCTTAATATACTAGCTGTTGCCCGCGTGTATGTCGTAATTATCCCACGGGAACCTTCTACCGGGATGAAAAGTATCCTATGTCTTAATATACTAGCTGTTGCCCGCGTGTATGTCGGAAATTATCCCACGGGAACCTTCTACCGGGATGAAAAGTATCCTATGTCTTAATATACTAGCTGTTGCCAGCGTGTATGTCGGAAATTATCCCACGGGAACCTTCTACCGGGATGAAAAGTATCCTATGTTTTAATATACTAGCTGTTGCCAGCGTGTATGTCGGAAATTATCCCACGGGAACCTTCTACCGGGATGAAAAGTATCCTATGTCTTAATATACTAGCTGTTGCCAGCGGCTATGTCGGAAATTATCCCACGGGAACCTTCTACCGGGATGAAAAGTATCCTATGTTTTAATATACTAGCTGTTGCCAGCGTGTATGTCGGAAATTATCCCACGGGAACCTTCTACCGGGATGAAAAGTATCCTATGTCTTAATATACTAGCTGTTGCCCGCGTGTATGTCGGAAATTATCCCACGGGAACCTTCTACTGGGATGAAAAGTATCCTATGTCTTAATATACTAGCTGTTGCCCGCGTGTATGTCGGAAATTATCCCACGGGAACCTTCTACTGGGATGAAAAGTATCCTATGTCTTTATATACTAGCTGTTGCCAGCGGCTTCGCCCGCGTGTATGTCGGGAATTATCCCACGGGAACCTTCTACCGAGATGAAAAGTATCCTATGTCTTAATATACTAGCTGTTGCCAGCGTGTATGTCGGGAATTATCCCACGGGAACCTTCTACCGAGATGAAAAGTATCCTATGTCTTAATATTCTAGCTGTTGCCAGCGGCTCCGCCCGCGTGTATGTCGGAAATTATGCCACGGGAAGCTTCTACCGGCATGAAAAGTATCCTATGTCTTAATATACTAGCTGTTGCCCGCGTGTATGTCGGAAATTATCCCACGGGAACCTTCTACTGGGATGAAAAGTATCCTATGTCTTTATATACTAGCTGTTGCCAGCGGCTTCGCCCGCGTGTATGTCGGGAATTATCCCACGGGAACCTTCTACCGAGATGAAAAGTATCCTATGTCTTAATATACTAGCTGTTGCCAGCGTGTATGTCGGAAATTATCCCACGGGAACCTTCTACCGGGATGAAAAGTATCCTATGTCTTAATATACTAGCTGTTGCCAGCGGCTATGTCGGAAATTATCCCACGGGAACCTTCTACCGGGATGAAAAGTATCCTATCTCTTAATATACTAGCTGTTGCCAGCGGCTTCGCCCGCGTGTATGTCGGAAATTATCCCACGGGAACCTTCTACCGGGATGAAAAGTATCCTATGTCTTAATATACTAGCTGTTGCCAGCGGCTTCGCCCGCGTGTATGTCAGAAATTATCCCACGGGAACCTTCTACCGGGATGAAAAGTATCCTATGTCTTAATATACTAGCTGTTGCCCGCGTGTATGTCGAAAATTATCCCACGGGAACCTTCTACCGGGATGAAAAGTATCCTATGTCTTAATATACTAGCTGTTGCCCGCGTGTATGTCGAAAATTATCCCACGGGAACCTTCTACCGGGATGAAAAGTATCCTATGTCTTAATATACTAGCTGTTGCCCGCGTGTATGTCGGAAATTACTCCACGGGAACCTTCTACCGGGATGAAAAGTATCCTATGTCTTAATATACTAGCTGTTGCCAGCGTGTATGTCGGAAATTATCCCACGGGAACCTTCTACCGGGATGAAAAGTATCCTATGTTTTAATATACTAGCTGTTGCCAGCGTGTATGTCGGAAATTATCCCACGGGAACCTTCTACCGGGATGAAAAGTATCCTATGTCTTAATATACTAGCTGTTGCCAGCGGCTATGTCGGAAATTATCCCACGGGAACCTTCTACCGGGATGAAAAGTATCCTATGTCTTAATATACTAGCTGTTGCCAGCGGCTTCGCCCGCGTGTATGTCGGAAATTATCCCACGGGAACCTTCTACCGGGATGAAAAGTATCCTATGTCCTAATATACTAGCTGTTGCCAGCGTGTATGTCGGAAATTATCCCACGGGAACCTTCTACCGGGATAAAAAGTATCCTATGTTTTAATATACTAGCTGTTGCCAGCGGCTTCACCCGCGTGTATGTCGGAAATTATCCCACGGGAACCTTCTACCGGGAAGAAAAGTATTTTATGTCTTAATATACTAGCTGTTGCTAGCGGCTTCGCCCGCGTGTATGTCGGAAATTATCCCACGGGAACCTTCTACCCGGATGAAAAGTATCCTATGTCTTAATATACTAGCTGTTGCCGGCGTGTATGTCGGATATTATCCCACGGGAACCTTCTACCGGGATGAAAAGTATCCTATGTCTTAATATACTAGCTGTTGCCAGCGTGTATGTCGGAAATTATGCCACGGGAACCTTCTACCGGGATGAAAAGTATCCTATGTCTTAATATACTAGCTGTTGCCAGCGTGTATGTCGGAAATTATCCCACGGGAACCTTCTACCGGGATGAAAAGTATCCTATGTCCTAATATACTAGCTGTTGCCCGCGGCTTAGCCCGCGTGTATGTCGGAAATTATCCCACGGGAACCTTCTACCGGGATGAAAAGTATCCTATGTCTTAATATACTAGCTGTTGCCAGCGTGTATGTCGGAAATTATCCCACGGGAACCTTCTACCGGGATGAAAAGTATCCTATGTCTTAATATACTAGCTGTTGCCCGCGTGTATGTCGGAAATTATCCCACGGGAACCTTCTACCGGGATGAAAAGTATCCTATGTCTTAATATACTAGCTGTTGCCCGCGGCTTAGCCCGCGTGTATGTCGGAAATTATCCCACGGGAACCTTCTACCGGGATGAAAAGTATCCTATGTCTTAATACACTAGCTGTTGCCAGCGGCTTCGCCCGCGTGTATGTCGGAAATTATTCCACGGGAACCTTCTACCGAGATGAAAAGTATCCTATGTCTTAATATACTAGCTGTTGCCCGCGTGTATGTCGGAAATTATCCCACGGGAACCTTTTACTGGGATGAAAAGTATCCTATGTCTTAATACACTAGCTGTTGCCAGCGGCTTCGCCCGCGTGTATGTCGGAAATTATTCCACGGGAACCTTCTACCGAGATGAAAAGTATCCTATGTCTTAATATACTAGCTGTTGCCAGCGTGTATGTCGGATATTATCCCACGGGAACCTTCTACCGGGATGAAAAGTATCCTATGTCTTAATATACTAGCTGTTGCCAGCGGCTATGTCGGAAATTATCCCACGGGAACCTTCTACCGGGATGAAAAGTATCCTATGTCTTAATATACTAGCTGTTGCCAGCGGCTTCGCCCGCGTGTATGTCGGAAATTATCCCACGGGAACCTTCTACCCGGATGAAAAGTATCCTATGTCTTAATATACTAGCTGTTGCCGGCGTGTATGTCGGATATTATCCCACGGGAACCTTCTACCGGGATGAAAAGTATCCTATGTCTTAATATACTAGCTGTTGCCAGCGTGTATGTCGGAAATTATCCCACGGAAACCTTCTTTTGGGATGAAAAGTATCCTATGTCTTAATATACTAGCTATTGCCAGCGTGTATGTCGGAAATTATCCCACGGGAACCTTCTACCGGGATGAAAAGTATCCTATGTCTTAATATACTAGCTGTTGCCCGCGTGTATGTCGGAAATTATCCCACGGGAACCTTCTACCGGGATGAAAAGTATCCTATGTCCTAATTTACCAGCTGTTGCCCGCGGCTTAGCCCGCGTGTATGTCGGAAATTATCCCACGGGAACCTTCTACCGGGATGAAAAGTATCCTATGTCTTAATATTCTAGCTGTTGCCAGCGGCTTCGCCCGCGTGTATGTCGGAAATTATCCCAAGGGGAACCTTCTACCGGGATGAAAAGTATCCTATGTCTTAATATACTAGCTGTTGCCCGCGTGTATGTCGGAAATTATCCCACGGGAACCTTCTACTGGGATGAAAAGTATCCTATGTCTTAATACACTAGCTGTTGCCAGCGGCTTCGCCCGCGTGTATGTCGGAAATTATTCCACGGGAACCTTCTACCGAGATGAAAAGTATCCTATGTCTTAATATACTAGCTGTTGCCAGCGTGTATGTCGGATATTATCCCACGGGAACCTTCTACCGGGATGAAAAGTATCCTATGTCTTAATATACTAGCTGTTGCCAGCGGCTATGTCGGAAATTATCCCACGGGAACCTTCTACCGGGATGAAAAGTATCCTATGTCTTAATATACTAGCTTTTGCCAGCGGCTTCGCCCGCGTGTATGTCGGAAATTATCCCACGGGAACCTTCTACCGGGATGAAAAGTATCCTATGTCTTAATATACTAGCTGTTGCCCGCGTGTATGTCGGATATTATTCCACGGGAACCTTCTACCGGGATGAAAAGTATCCTATGTCTTAATATACTAGCTGTTGCCAGCGGCTTCGCCCGCGTGTATGTCGGAAATTATCCCACGGGAACCTTCTACCGGGATGAAAAGTATCCTATGTCTTAATATACTAGCTGTTGCCCGCGTTTATTTCGGATATTATCCCACGGGAACCTTCTACCGGGATGAAAAGTATCCTATGTCTTAATATACTAGCTGTTGCCCGCGTGTATGTCGGATATTATCCCACGGGAATCTTCTACCGGGATGAAAAGTATCCTATGTCTTAATATACTAGCTGTTGCCAGCGGCTTCGCCCGCGTGTATGTCGGAAATTATCCCACGGGAACCTTCTACCGGGATGAAAAGTATCCTATGTCTTAATATAATAGCTGTTGCCAGCGTGTATGTCGGAAATTATCCCACGGGAACCTTCTACCGGGTTGAAAAGTATCCTATGTCTTAATATACTAGCTGTTGCCAGCGGCTTCGCCCGCATGTATGTCGGAAATTATCCCACGGGAACCTTCTACCGGGATGAAAAGTATCCTATGTCTTAATATACTAGCTGTTGCCGGCGTGTATGTCGGATATTATCCCACGGGAACCTTCTACCGGGATGAAAAGTATCCTATGTCTTAATATACTAGCTGTTGCCAGCGTGTATGTCGGAAATTATCCCACGGGAACCTTCTACCGGGATGAAAAGTATCCTATGTCTTAATATACTAGCTGTTGCCAGCGTGTATGACGGAAATTATCCCACGGGAACCTTCTACCGGGATGAAAAGTATCCTATGTCTTAATATACTAGCTGTTGCCAGCGGCTTCGCCCGCGTGTATGTCGGAAATTATCCCACGGGAACCTTCTACCGGGATGAAAAGTATCCTTTGTCTTAATATACTAGCTGTTGCCCGCGTGTATGTCGGAAATTATCCCACGGGAACCTTCTACTGGGATGAAAAGTATCCTATGTCTTAATATACTAGCTGTTGCCAGCGGCTATGTCGGAAATTATCCCACGGGAACCTTCTACCGGGATGAAAAGTATCCTATGTCTTAATATAATAGCTGTTGCCAGCGTCTATGTCGGAAATTATCCCACGGGAACCTTCTACCGGGATGAAAAGTATCCTATGTCTTAATATACTAACTGTTGCCAGCGGCTTCGCCCGCGTGTATGTCGGAAATTATCCCACGGGAACCTTCTACCGGGATGAAAAGTATCCTATGTCTTAATATACTAGCTGTTGCCAGCGTGTATGTTGGAAATTATCCCACGGGAACCTTCTACCGGGATGAAAAGTATCCTATGTTTTAATATACTAGCTGTTGCCAGCGGCTTCACCCGCGTGTATGTCGGAAATTATCCCACGAGAACCTTCTACCGGGATGAAAAGTATCCTATGTCTTAATATACTAGCTGTTGCCAGCGGCTTCGCCCGCGTGTATGTCGGAAATTATCCCACGGGAACCTTCTACCCGGATGAAAAGTATCCTATGTCTTAATATACTAGCTGTTGCCGGCGTGTATGTCGGATATTATCCCACGGGAACCTTCTACTGGGATGAAAAGTATCCTATGTCTTAATATACTAGCTGTTGCCAGCGTGTATGTCGGAAATTATCCCACGGGAACCTTCTTTTGGGATGAAAAGTATCCTATGTCTTAATATACTAGCTATTGCCAGCGTGTATGTCGGAAATTATCCCACGGGAACCTTCTACCGGGATGAAAAGTATCCTATGTCTTAATATACTAGCTGTTGCCCGCGTGTATGTCGGAAATTATCCCACGGGAACCTTCTACCGGGATGAAAAGTATCCTATGTCTTAATTTACCAGCTGTTGCCCGCGGCTTAGCCCGCGTGTATGTCGGAAATTATCCCACGGGAACCTTCTACCGGGATGAAAAGTATCCTATGTCTTAATATTCTAGCTGTTGCCAGCGGCTTCGCCCGCGTGTATGTCGGAAATTATCCCACGGGAACCTTCTACCGGGATGAAAAGTATCCTATGTCTTAATATACTAGCTGTTGCCCGCGTGTATGTCGGAAATTATCCCACGGGAACCTTCTACTGGGATGAAAAGTATCCTATGTCTTAATACACTAGCTGTTGCCAGCGGCTTCGCCCGCGTGTATGTCGGAAATTATTCCACGGGAACCTTCTACCGAGATGAAAAGTATCCTATGTCTTAATATACTAGCTGTTGCCAGCGTTTATGTCGGATATTATCCCACGGGAACCTTCTACCGGGATGAAAAGTATCCTATGTCTTAATATACTAGCTGTTGCCAGCGGCTATGTCGGAAATTATCCCACGGGAACCTTCTACCGGGATGAAAAGTATCCTATGTCTTAATATACTAGCTTTTGCCAGCGGCTTCGCCCGCGTGTATGTCGGAAATTATTCCACGGGAACCTTCTACCGGGATGAAAAGTATCCTATGTCTTAATATACTAGCTGTTGCCCGCGTGTATGTCGGATATTATCCCACGGGAACCTTCTACCGGGATGAAAAGTATCCTATGTCTTAATATACTAGCTGTTGCCAGCGGCTTCGCCCGCGTGTATGTCGGAAATTATCCCACGGGAACCTTCTACCGGGATGAAAAGTATCCTATGTCTTAATATACTAGCTGTTGCCCGCGTGTATTTCGGATATTATCCCACGGGAACCTTCTACCGGGATGAAAAGTATCCTATGTCTTAATATACTAGCTGTTGCCCGCGTGTATGTCGGATATTATCCCACGGGAATCTTCTACCGGGATGAAAAGTATCCTATGTCTTAATATACTAGCTGTTGCCAGCGGCTTCGCCCGCGTGTATGTCGGAAATTATCCCACGGGAACCTTCTACCGGGATGAAAATTATCCTATGTCTTAATATAATAGCTGTTGCCAGCGTGTATGTCGGAAATTATCCCACGGGAACCTTCTACCGGGATGAAAATTATCCTATGTCTTAATATACTAGCTGTTGCCGGCGTGTATGTCGGATATTATCCCACGGAAACCTTCTACCGGGATGAAAAGTATCCTATGTCTTAATATACTAGCTGTTGCCAGCGTGTATGTCGGAAATTATCCCACGGGAACCTTCTACCGGGATGAAAAGTATCCTATGTCTTAATATACTAGCTGTTGCCCGCGTGTATGTCGGATATTATCCCACGGGAACCTTCTACCGGGATGAAAAGTATCCTATGTCTTAATATACTAGCTGTTGCCAGCGGCTTCGCCCGCGTGTATGTCGGAAATTATCCCACGGGAACCTTCTACCGGGATGAAAAGTATCCTTTGTCTTAATATACTAGCTGTTGCCCGCGTGTATGTCGGAAATTATCCCACGGGAACCTTCTACTGGGATGAAAAGTATCCTATGTCTTAATATACTAGCTGTTGCCAGCGGCTATGTCGGAAATTATCCCACGGGAACCTTCTACCGGGATGAAAAGTATCCTATGTCTTAATATAATAGCTGTTGCCAGCGTGTATGTCGGAAATTATCCCACGGGAACCTTCTACCGGGATGAAAAGTAACCTATGTCTTAATATACTAGCTGTTGCCAGCGGCTTCGCCCGCGTGTATGTCGGAAATTATCCCACGGGAACCTTCTACCGGGATGAAAAGTATCCTATGTCTTAATATACTAGCTGTTGCCCGCGTGTATGTCGGATATTATCCCACGGGAACCTTCTACCGGGATGAAAAGTATCCTATGTCTTAATATACTAGCTGTTGCCAGCGGCTTCGCCCGCGTGTATGTCGGAAATTATCCCACGGGAACCTTCTACCGGGATGAAAAGTATCGTATGTCTTAATATACTAGCTGTTGCCCGCGTGTATGTCGGATATTATCCCACGGGAACCTTCTACCGGGATGAAAAGTATCCTATGTCTTAATATACTAGCTGTTGCCCGCGTGTATGTCGGATATTATCCCACGGGAACCTTCTACCGGGATGAAAAGTATCTTATGTCTTAATATACTAGCTGTTGCCAGCGGCTTCGCCCGCGTGTATGTCGGAAATTATCCCACGGGAACCTTCTACCGGGATGAAAAGTATCCTATGTCTTAATATAATAGCTGTTGCCAGCGTGTATGTCGGAAATTATCCCACGGGAACCTTCTACCGGGATGAAAAGTATCCTATGTCTTAATATACTAGTTGTTGCCAGCGTGTATGTCGAAAATTATCCCACGGGAACCTTATACCGGGATGAAAAGTATCCTATGTCTTAATATACTAGCTGTTGCCCGCGTGTATGTCGGATATTATCCCACGGGAACCTTCTACCGGGATGAAAAGTATCCTATGTCTTAATATACTAGCTGTTGCCAGCGGCTTCGCCCGCGTGTATGTCGGAAATTATCCCACGGGAACCTTCTACCGGGATGAAAAGAATCCTATGTCTTAATATACTAGCTGTTGCCGGCGTGTATGTCGGATATTATCCCACGGGAACCTTCTACCGGGATGAAAAGTATCCTATGTCTTAATATACTAGCTGTTGCCAGCGTGTATGTCGGAAATTATCCCACGGGAACCTTCAACCGGGATGAAAAGTATCCTATGTCTTAATATACTAGCTGTTGCCAGCGTGTATGACGGAAATTATCCCACGGGAACCTTCTACCGGGATGAAAAGTATCCTATGTCTTAATATACTAGCTGTTGCCAGCGGCTTCGCCCGCGTGTATGTCGGAAATTATCCCACGGGAACCTTCTACCGGGATGAAAAGTATCCTTTGTCTTAATATACTAGCTGTTGCCAGCGGCTATGTCGGAAATTATCCCACGGGAACCTTCTACCGGGATGAAAAGTATCCTATGTCTTAATATAATAGCTGTTGCCAGCGTGTATGTCGGAAATTATCCCACGGGAACCTTCTACCGGGATGAAAAGTATCCTATGTCTTAATATACTAGCTGTTGCCAGCGGCTTCGCCCGCGTGTATGTCGGAAATTATCCCACGGGAACCTTCTACCGGGATGAAAAGTATCCTATGTCTTAATATACTAGCTGTTGCCCGCGTGTATGTCGGATATTATCCCACGGGAACCTTCTACCGGGATGAAAAGTATCCTATGTCTTAATATACTAGCTGTTGCCAGCGGCTTCGCCCGCGTGTATGTCGGAAATTATCCCACGGGAACCTTCTACCGGGATGAAAAGTATCGTATGTCTTAATATACTAGCTGTTGCCCGCGTGTATGTCGGATATTATCCCACGGGAACCTTCTACCGGGATGAAAAGTATCCTATGTCTTAATATACTAGCTGTTGCCCGCGTGTATGTCGGATATTATCCCACGGGAACCTTCTACCGGGATGAAAAGTATCCTATGTCTTAATATACTAGCTGTTGCCAGCGGCTTCGCCCGCGTGTATGTCGGAAATTATCCCACGGGAACCTTCTACCGGGATGAAAAGTATCCTATGTCTTAATATAATAGCTGTTGCCAGCGTGTATGTCGGAAATTATCCCACGGGAACCTTCTACCGGGATGAAAAGTATCCTATGTCTTAATATACTAGCTGTTGCCCGCGTGTATGTCGGATATTATCCCACGGGAACCTTCTACCGGGATGAAAAGTATCCTATGTCTTAATATACTAGCTGTTGCCCGCGTGTATGTCGGATATTATCCCACGGGAATCTTCTACCGGGATGAAAAGTATCCTATGTCTTAATATACTAGCTGTTGCCAGCGGCTATGTCGGAAATTATCCCACGGGAACCTTCTACCGGGATGAAAAGTATCCTATGTCTTAATATACTAGCTTTTGCCAGCGGCTTCGCCCGCGTGTATGTCGGAAATTATCCCACGGGAACCTTCTACCGGGATGAAAAGTATCCTATGTCTTAATATACTAGCTGTTGCCCGCGTGTATGTCGGATATTATCCCACGGGAACCTTCTACCGGGATGAAAAGTATCCTATGTCTTAATATACTAGCTGTTGCCAGCGGCTTCGCCCGCGTGTATGTCGGAAATTATCCCACGGGAACCTTCTACCGGGATGAAAAGTATCCTATGTCTTAATATACTAGCTGTTGCCCGCGTGTATTTCGGATATTATCCCACGGGAACCTTCTACCGGGATGAAAAGTATCCTATGTCTTAATATACTAGCTGTTGCCCGCGTGTATGTCGGATATTATCCCACGGGAATCTTCTACCGGGATGAAAAGTATCCTATGTCTTAATATACTAGCTGTTGCCAGCGGCTTCGCCCGCGTGTATGTCGGATATTATCCCACGGGAACCTTCTACCGGGATGAAAAGTATCTTATGTCTTAATATACTAGCTGTTGCCAGCGGCTTCGCCCGCGTGTATGTCGGAAATTATCCCACGGGAACCTTCTACCGGGATGAAAAGTATCGTATGTCTTAATATACTAGCTGTTGCCCGCGTGTATGTCGGATATTATCCCACGGGAACCTTCTACCGGGATGAAAAGTATCCTATGTCTTAATATACTAGCTGTTGCCCGCGTGTATGTCGGATATTATCCCACGGGAACCTTCTACCGGGATGAAAAGTATCTTATGTCTTAATATACTAGCTGTTGCCTGCGGCTTCGCCCGCGTGTATGTCGGAAATTATCCCACGGGAACCTTCTACCGGGATGAAAAGTATCCTATGTCTTAATATAATAGCTGTTGCCAGCGTGTATGTCGGAAATTATCCCACGGGAACCTTCTACCGGGATGAAAAGTATCCTATGTCTTAATATACTAGTTGTTGCCAGCGTGTATGTCGAAAATTATCCCACGGGAACCTTATACCGGGATGAAAAGTATCCTATGTCTTAATATACTAGCTGTTGCCCGCGTGTATGTCGGATATTATCCCACGGGAACCTTCTACCGGGATGAAAAGTATCCTATGTCTTAATATACTAGCTGTTGCCAGCGGCTTCGCCCGCGTGTATGTCGGAAATTATCCCACGGGAACCTTCTACCGGGATGAAAAGAATCCTATGTCTTAATATACTAGCTGTTGCCGGCGTGTATGTCGGATATTATCCCACGGGAACCTTCTACCGGGATGAAAAGTATCCTATGTCTTAATATACTAGCTGTTGCCAGCGTGTATGTCGGAAATTATCCCACGGGAACCTTCTACCGGGATGAAAAGTATCCTATGTCTTAATATACTAGCTGTTGCCAGCGTGTATGACGGAAATTATCCCACGGGAACCTTCTACCGGGATGAAAAGTATCCTATGTCTTAATATACTAGCTGTTGCCAGCGGCTTCGCCCGCGTGTATGTCGGAAATTATCCCACGGGAACCTTCTACCGGGATGAAAAGTATCCTTTGTCTTAATATACTAGCTGTTGCCAGCGGCTATGTCGGAAATTATCCCACGGGAACCTTCTACCGGGATGAAAAGTATCCTATGTCTTAATATAATAGCTGTTGCCAGCGTGTATGTCGGAAATTATCCCACGGGAACCTTCTACCGGGATGAAAAGTATCCTATGTCTTAATATACTAGCTGTTGCCAGCGGCTTCGCCCGCGTGTATGTCGGAAATTATCCCACGGGAACCTTCTACCGGGATGAAAAGTATCCTATGTCTTAATATACTAGCTGTTGCCCGCGTGTATGTCGGATATTATCCCACGGGAACCTTCTACCGGGATGAAAAGTATCCTATGTCTTAATATACTAGCTGTTGCCAGCGGCTTCGCCCGCGTGTATGTCGGAAATTATCCCACGGGAACCTTCTACCGGGATGAAAAGTATCGTATGTCTTAATATACTAGCTGTTGCCCGCGTGTATGTCGGATATTATCCCACGGGAACCTTCTACCGGGATGAAAAGTATCCTATGTCTTAATATACTAGCTGTTGCCCGCGTGTATGTCGGATATTATCCCACGGGAACCTTCTACCGGGATGAAAAGTATCCTATGTCTTAATATACTAGCTGTTGCCAGCGGCTTCGCCCGCGTGTATGTCGGAAATTATCCCACGGGAACCTTCTACCGGGATGAAAAGTATCCTATGTCTTAATATAATAGCTGTTGCCAGCGTGTATGTCGGAAATTATCCCACGGGAACCTTCTACCGGGATGAAAAGTATCCTATGTCTTAATATACTAGCTGTTGCCCGCGTGTATGTCGGATATTATCCCACGGGAACCTTCTACCGGGATGAAAAGTATCCTATGTCTTAATATACTAGCTGTTGCCCGCGTGTATGTCGGATATTATCCCACGGGAATCTTCTACCGGGATTAAAAGTATCCTATGTCTTAATATACTAGCTGTTGCCAGCGTGTATGTCGGAAATTATCCCACGGGAACCTTCTACCGGGATGAAAAGTATCCTATGTCTTAATATACTAGCTGTTGCCAGCGTGTATGTCGGATATTATCCCACGGGAACCTTCTACCGGGATGAAAAGTATCCTATGTCTTAATATACTAGCTGTTGCTAGCGTGTATGTCGGAAATTATCCCACGGGAACCTTCTACCGGGATGAAAAGTATCCTATGTCTTAATATACTAGCTGTTGCCCGCGTGTATGTCGGATATTATCCCACGGGAACCTTCTACCGGGATGAAAAGTATCCTATGTCTTAATATACTAGCTGTTGCCCGCGTGTATGTCGGATATTATCCCACGGGAACCTTCTACCGGGATAAAAAGTATCCTATGTCTTAATATAATAGCTGTTGCCAGCGTGTATGTCGGAAATTATCCCACGGGAACCTTCTACCGGGATGAAAAGTATCCTATGTCTTAATATACTAGCTGTTGCCCGCGTGTATGTCGGATATTATCCCACGGGAACCTTCTACCGGGATGAAAAGTATCCTATGTCTTAATATACTAGCTGTTGCCCGCGTGTATGTCGGATATTATCCCACGGGAACCTTCTACCGGGATAAAAAGTATCCTATGTCTTAATATACTAGCTGTTGCCAGCGTGTATGTCGGAAATTATCCCACGGGAACCTTCTACCGGGATGAAAAGTATCCTATGTCTTAATATACTAGCTGTTGCCAGCGTGTATGTCGGAAATTATCCCACGGGAACCTTCTACCGGGATGAAAAGTATCCTATGTCTTAATATACTAGCTGTTGCCAGCGTGTATGACGGAAATTATCCCACGGGAACCTTCTACCGGGATGAAAAGTATCCTATGTCTTAATATACTAGCTGTTGCCAGCGGCTTCGCCCGCGTGTATGTCGGAAATTATCCCACGGGAACCTTCTACCGGGATGAAAAGTATCCTTTGTCTTAATATACTAGCTGTTGCCCGCGTGTATGTCGGAAATTATCCCACGGGAACCTTCTACTGGGATGAAAAGTATCCTATGTCTTAATATACTAGCTGTTGCCAGCGGCTATGTCGGAAATTATCCCACGGGAACCTTCTACCGGGATGAAAAGTATCCTATGTCTTAATATAATAGCTGTTGCCAGCGTGTATGTCGGAAATTATCCCACGGGAACCTTCTACCGGGATGAAAAGTATCCTATGTCTTAATATACTAGCTGTTGCCAGCGGCTTCGCCCGCGTGTATGTCGGAAATTATCCCACGGGAACCTTCTACCGGGATGAAAAGTATCCTATGTCTTAATATACTAGCTGTTGCCCGCGTGTATGTCGGATATTATCCCACGGGAACCTTCTACCGGGATGAAAAGTATCCTATGTCTTAATATACTAGCTGTTGCCAGCGGCTTCGCCCGCGTGTATGTCGGAAATTATCCCACGGGAACCTTCTACCGGGATGAAAAGTATCGTATGTCTTAATATACTAGCTGTTGCCCGCGTGTATGTCGGATATTATCCCACGGGAACCTTCTACCGGGATGAAAAGTATCCTATGTCTTAATATACTAGCTGTTGCCCGCGTGTATGTCGGATATTATCCCACGGGAACCTTCTACCGGGATGAAAAGTATCCTATGTCTTAATATACTAGCTGTTGCCAGCGGCTTCGCCCGCGTGTATGTCGGAAATTATCCCACGGGAACCTTCTACCGGGATGAAAAGTATCCTATGTCTTAATATAATAGCTGTTGCCAGCGTGTATGTCGGAAATTATCCCACGGGAACCTTCTACCGGGATGAAAAGTATCCTATGTCTTAATATAATAGCTGTTGCCAGCGTGTATGTCGGAAATTATCCCACGGGAACCTTCTACCGGGATGAAAAGTATCCTATGTCTTAATATACTAGCTGTTGCCAGCGTGTATGTCGGAAATTATCCCACGGGAACCTTATACCGGGATGAAAAGTATCCTATGTCTTAATATACTAGCTGTTGCCCGCGTGTATGTCGGATATTATCCCACGGGAACCTTCTACCGGGATGAAAAGTATCCTATGTCTTAATATACTAGCTGTTGCCAGCGGCTTCACCCGCGTGTATGTCGGAAATTATCCCACGGGAACCTTCTACCGGGATGAAAAGAATCCTATGTCTTAATATACTAGCTGTTGCCGGCGTGTATAATCGGATATTATCCCACGGGAACCTTCTACCGGGATGAAAAGTATCCTATGTCTTAATATACTAGCTGTTGCCAGCGTGTATGTCGGAAATTATCCCACGGGAACCTTCTACCGGGATGAAAAGTATCCTATGTCTTAATATACTAGCTGTTGCCAGCGTGTATGACGGAAATTATCCCACGGGAACCTTCTACCGGGATGAAAAGTATCCTATGTCTTAATATACTAGCTGTTGCCAGCGGCTTCGCCCGCGTGTATGTCGGAAATTATCCCACGGGAACCTTCTACCGGGATGAAAAGTATCCTTTGTCTTAATATACTAGCTGTTGCCAGCGGCTATGTCGGAAATTATCCCACGGGAACCTTCTACCGGGATGAAAAGTATCCTATGTCTTAATATAATAGCTGTTGCCAGCGTGTATGTCGGAAATTATCCCACGGGAACCTTCTACCGGGATGAAAAGTATCCTATGTCTTAATATACTAGCTGTTGCCAGCGGCTTCGCCCGCGTGTATGTCGGAAATTATCCCACGGGAACCTTCTACCGGGATGAAAAGTATCCTATGTCTTAATATACTAGCTGTTGCCCGCGTGTATGTCGGATATTATCCCACGGGAACCTTCTACCGGGATGAAAAGTATCCTATGTCTTAATATACTAGCTGTTGCCAGCGGCTTCGCCCGCGTGTATGTCGGAAATTATCCCACGGGAACCTTCTACCGGGATGAAAAGTATCGTATGTCTTAATATACTAGCTGTTGCCCGCGTGTATGTCGGATATTATCCCACGGGAACCTTCTACCGGGATGAAAAGTATCCTATGTCTTAATATACTAGCTGTTGCCCGCGTGTATGTCGGATATTATCCCACGGGAACCTTCTACCGGGATGAAAAGTATCCTATGTCTTAATATACTAGCTGTTGCCAGCGGCTTCGCCCGCGTGTATGTCGGAAATTATCCCACGGGAACCTTCTACCGGGATGAAAAGTATCCTATGTCTTAATATAATAGCTGTTGCCAGCGTGTATGTCGGAAATTATCCCACGGGAACCTTCTACCGGGATGAAAAGTACGAGTATCCTATGTCTTAATATACTAGCTGTTGCCCGCGTGTATGTCGGATATTATCCCACGGGAACCTTCTACCGGGATGAAAAGTATCCTATGTCTTAATATACTAGCTGTTGCCCGCGTGTATGTCGGATATTATCCCACGGGAACCTTCTACCGGGATAAAAAGTATCCTATGTCTTAATATACTAGCTGTTGCCAGCGTGTATGTCGGAAATTATCCCACGGGAACCTTCTACCGGGATGAAAAGTATCCTATGTCTTAATATACTAGCTGTTGCCAGCGTGTATGTCGGATATTATCCCACGGGAACCTTCTACCGGGATGAAAAGTATCCTATGTCTTAATATACTAGCTGTTGCTAGCGTGTATGTCGGAAATTATCCCACGGGAACCTTCTACCGGGATGAAAAGTATCCTATGTCTTAATATACTAGCTGTTGCCAGCGTGTATGTCGGAAATTATCCCACGGGAACCTTCTACCGGGATGAAAAGTATCCTATGTCTTAATATACTAGCTGTTGCCCCCGTGTATGTCGGAAATTATCCCACGGGAACCTTCTACCGGGATGAAAAGTATCCTATGTCTTAATATACTAGCTGTTGCCCGCGGCTTAGCCCGCGTGTATGTCGGAAATTATCCCACGGGAACCTTCTACCGGGATGAAAAGTATCCTATGTCTTAATATACTAGCTGTTGCCAGCGTGTATGTCGGAAATTATCCCACGGGAACCTTCTACCGGGATGAAAAGTATCCTATGTCTTAATATACTAGCTGTTGCCAGCGTGTATGTCGGATATTATCCCACGGGAACCTTCTACCGGGATAAAAAGTATCCTATGTCTTAATATACTAGCTGTTGCCAGCGTGTATGTCGGAAATTATCCCACGGGAACCTTCTACCGGGATGAAAAGTATCCTATGTCTTAATATACTAGCTGTTGCCAGCGTGTATGTCGGATATTATCCCACGGGAACCTTCTACCGGGATGAAAAGTATCCTATGTCTTAATATACTAGCTGTTGCTAGCGTGTATGTCGGAAATTATCCCACGGGAACCTTCTACCGGGATGAAAAGTATCCTATGTCTTAATATACTAGCTGTTGCCAGCGTGTATGTCGGAAATTATCCCACGGGAACCTTCTACCGGGATGAAAAGTATCCTATGTCTTAATATACTAGCTGTTGCCCCCGTGTATGTCGGAAATTATCCCACGGGAACCTTCTACCGGGATGAAAAGTATCCTATGTCTTAATATACTAGCTGTTGCCCGCGGCTTAGCCCGCGTGTATGTCGGAAATTATCCCACGGGAACCTTCTACCGGGATGAAAAGTATCCTATGTCTTGAAAGAAAGAAAAGAAAGAAGAAAGAAAATACGTTTATTTGCGATAAACATGGCGCAAAGAAATAAAATAACAAAATAAAACAATTAAAAACAAGTTTGGGGAAAATATGCGCCATATTCACGCAAAACGGCCGTCGCTCAGCATAATGCCGCGACCCCATACGAGACAGAGCCTCAGCGCTGGTTTTCAGCGACAGCCGGCATTGACGTAATGACGTCGACCGGTGCATCATGCAGTGGAAGTAAAAATGCCAATTAAAATTAGATAAATAAGATTATTGAATATTTTCAAAGTTTATGTAAATATAATAGGTATAGAAGATGAGTACATACATTGCGTTTTGTCAGCGCTAGCACCCACCGACTCCGACGCCGGCGCTGTGGACGAATGCCTTATCTGTGCCGTGCGCGCGGCGCAGCTGTCAGAAATATTTTAGCTGCTGTTGTTTGTTTTGTCGGATAATTATATAACATGGCGCAGCACATTATATAATTTTATTGTATGATGGGATTATGTAACAATGATGTTTTTGTGTGATTGTGTGAGTTTGTGTTAAAAATATAGATTTTATAACAAAATAAAATAAAAAACTCGGCGACTCAGAGATCAACCTCAGCTAGATGACAAATTAAATGGTAAGTGTGAATTACATTATAGGTACCTAAGGGTTCATGATTAAAATGAAATTATATTACTTTTACATAAATGAAATTAGATTGATTATAAATTAATTATATATGATAAGATATATTTAAAAAAAAATAAGATGGCGTTCCTAAGCAATGAGGATGACTGAAGTCATAATATTACTGACTGAAGTCTTAATATTCTAGCTGTTGCCAGCGGCTTCGCCCGCGTGTATGTCGGATATTATCCCACGGGAACCTTCTACCGGGATGAAAAGTATCCTATGTCTTAATATACTAGCTGTTGCCAGCGGCTTCACCCGCGTGTATGTCGGAAATTATCCCACGGGAACCTTCTACCGGGATGAAAAGTATCCTATCTCTTAATATACTAGCTGTTGCCAGCGGCTTCGCCCGCGTGTATGTCGGAAATTATCCCACGGGAACCTTCTACCGGGATGAAAAGTATCCTATGTCTTAATATACTAGCTGTTGCCAGCGTGTATGTCGGATATTATCCCACGGGAACCTTCTACCGGGATGAAAAGTATCCTATGTCTTAATATACTAGCTGTTGCTAGCGTGTATGTCGGAAATTATCCCACGGGAACCTTCTACCGGGATGAAAAGTATCCTATGTCTTAATATACTAGCTGTTGCCAGCGTGTATGTCGGAAATTATCCCACGGGAACCTTCTACCGGGATGAAAAGTATCCTATGTCTTAATATACTAGCTGTTGCCCCCGTGTATGTCGGAAATTATCCCACGGGAACCTTCTACCGGAATGAAAAGTATCCTATGTCTTAATATACTAGCTGTTGCCCGCGGCTTAGCCCGCGTGTATGTCGGAAATTATCCCACGGGAACCTTCTACCGGGATGAAAAGTATCCTGTGTCTTGAAAGAAAGAAAAGAAAGAAGAAAGAAAATACGTTTATTTGCGATAAACATGGCGCAAAGAAATAAAATAACAAAATAAAACAATTAAAAACAAGTTTGGGGAAAATATGCGCCATATTCACGCAAAACGGCCGTCGCTCAGCATAATGCCGCGACCCCATACGAGACAGAGCCTCAGCGCTGGTTTTCAGCGACAGCCGGCATTGACGTAATGACGTCGACCGGTGCATCATGCAGTGGAAGTAAAAATGCCAATTAAAATTAGATAAATAAGATTATTGAATATTTTCAAAGTTTATGTAAATATAATAGGTATAGAAGATGAGTACATACATTGCGTTTTGTCAGCGCTAGCACCCACCGACTCCGACGCCGGCGCTGTGGACGAATGCCTTATCTGTGCCGTGCGCGCGGCGCAGCTGTCAGAAATATTTTAGCTGCTGTTGTTTGTTTTGTCGGATAATTATATAACATGGCGCAGCACATTATATAATTTTATTGTATGATGGGATTATGTAACAATGATGTTTTTGTGTGATTGTGTGAGTTTGTGTTAAAAATATAGATTTTATAACAAAATAAAATAAAAAACTCGGCGACTCAGAGATCAACCTCAGCTAGATGACAAATTAAATGGTAAGTGTGAATTACATTATAGGTACCTAAGGGTTCATGATTAAAATGAAATTATATTACTTTTACATAAATGAAATTAGATTGATTATAAATTAATTATATATGATAAGATATATTTAAAAAAAAATAAGATGGCGTTCCTAAGCAATGAGGATGACTGAAGTCATAATATTACTGACTGAAGTCTTAATATTCTAGCTGTTGCCAGCGGCTTCGCCCGCGTGTATGTCGGATATTATCCCACGGGAACCTTCTACCGGGATGAAAAGTATCCTATGTCTTAATATACTAGCTGTTGCCAGCGGCTTCACCCGCGTGTATGTCGGAAATTATCCCACGGGAACCTTCTACCGGGATGAAAAGTATCCTATCTCTTAATATACTAGCTGTTGCCAGCGGCTTCGCCCGCGTGTATGTCGGAAATTATCCCACGGGAACCTTCTACCGGGATGAAAAGTATCCTATGTCTTAATATACTAGCTGTTGCCAGCGTGTATGTCGGATATTATCCCACGGGAACCTTCTACCGGGATGAAAAGTATCCTATGTCTTAATATACTAGCTGTTGCTAGCGTGTATGTCGGAAATTATCCCACGGGAACCTTCTACCGGGATGAAAAGTATCCTATGTCTTAATATACTAGCTGTTGCCAGCGTGTATGTCGGAAATTATCCCACGGGAACCTTCTACCGGGATGAAAAGTATCCTATGTCTTAATATACTAGCTGTTGCCCCCGTGTATGTCGGAAATTATCCCACGGGAACCTTCTACCGGAATGAAAAGTATCCTATGTCTTAATATACTAGCTGTTGCCCGCGGCTTAGCCCGCGTGTATGTCGGAAATTATCCCACGGGAACCTTCTACCGGGATGAAAAGTATCCTGTGTCTTGAAAGAAAGAAAAGAAAGAAGAAAGAAAATACGTTTATTTGCGATAAACATGGCGCAAAGAAATAAAATAACAAAATAAAACAATTAAAAACAAGTTTGGGGAAAATATGCGCCATATTCACGCAAAACGGCCGTCGCTCAGCATAATGCCGCGACCCCATACGAGACAGAGCCTCAGCGCTGGTTTTCAGCGACAGCCGGCATTGACGTAATGACGTCGACCGGTGCATCATGCAGTGGAAGTAAAAATGCCAATTAAAATTAGATAAATAAGATTATTGAATATTTTCAAAGTTTATGTAAATATAATAGGTATAGAAGATGAGTACATACATTGCGTTTTGTCAGCGCTAGCACCCACCGACTCCGACGCCGGCGCTGTGGACGAATGCCTTATCTGTGCCGTGCGCGCGGCGCAGCTGTCAGAAATATTTTAGCTGCTGTTGTTTGTTTTGTCGGATAATTATATAACATGGCGCAGCACATTATATAATTTTATTGTATGATGGGATTATGTAACAATGATGTTTTTGTGTGATTGTGTGAGTTTGTGTTAAAAATATAGATTTTATAACAAAATAAAATAAAAAACTCGGCGACTCAGAGATCAACCTCAGCTAGATGACAAATTAAATGGTAAGTGTGAATTACATTATAGGTACCTAAGGGTTCATGATTAAAATGAAATTATATTACTTTTACATAAATGAAATTAGATTGATTATAAATTAATTATATATGATAAGATATATTTTAAAAAAAATAAGATGGCGTTCCTAAGCAATGAGGATGACTGAAGTCATAATATTACTGACTGAAGTCTTAATATTCTAGCTGTTGCCAGCGGCTTCGCCCGCGTGTATGTCGGATATTATCCCACGGGAACCTTCTACCGGGATGAAAAGTATCCTATGTCTTAATATACTAGCTGTTGCCAGCGGCTTCACCCGCGTGTATGTCGGTAATTATCCCACGGGAACCTTCTACCGGGATGAAAAGTATCCTATCTCTTAATATACTAGCTGTTGCCAGCGGCTTCGCCCGCGTGTATGTCGGAAATTATCCCACGGGAACCTTCTACCGGGATGAAAAGTATCCTATCTCTTAATATACTAGCTGTTGCCAGCGGCTTCGCCCGCGTGTATGTCGGAAATTATCCCACGGGAACCTTCTACCGGGATGAAAAGTATCCTATGTCTTAATATACTAGCTGTTGCCAGCGTGTATGTCGGAAATTATCCCACGGGAACCTTCTACCGGGATGAAAAGTATCCTATGTCTTAATATACTAGCTGTTGCCCGCGGCTTAGCCCGCGTGTATGTCGGAAATTATCCCACGGGAACCTTCTACCGGGATGAAAAGTATCCTATGTCTTAATATTCTAGCTGTTGCCAGCGGCTTCGCCCGCGTGTATGTCGGAAATTATCCCACGGGAAGCTTCTACCGGCATGAAAAGTATCCTATGTCTTAATATACTAGCTGTTGCCCGCGTGTATGTCGGAAATTATCCCACGGGAACCTTCTACTGGGATAAAAAGTATCCTATGTCTTAATATACTAGCTGTTGCCAGCGGCTTCGCCCGCGTGTATGTCGGAAATTATCCCACGGGAACCTTCTACCGAGATGAAAAGTATCCTATGTCTTAATATACTAGCTGTTGCCAGCGTGTATGTCGGAAATTATCCCACGGGAACCTTCTACCGGGATGAAAAGTATCCTATGTCTTAATATACTAGCTGTTGCCAGAGGCTATGTCGGAAATTATCCCACGGGAACCTTCTACCGGGATGAAAAGTATCCTATGTCTTAATATACTAGCTGTTGCCAGAGGCTATGTCGGAAATTATCCCACGGGAACCTTCTACCGGGATGAAAAGTATCCTATGTCTTAATATACTAGCTGTTGCCCGCGTGTATGTCAGAAATTATCCCACGGGAACCTTCTACCGGGATGAAAAGTATCCTATGTCTTAATATACTAGCTGTTGCCAGCGTGTATGTCGGAAATTATCCCACGGGAACCTTCTACCGGGATGAAAAGTATCCTATGTCTTAATATACTACTGTTGCCAGCGGCTATGTCGGAAATTATCCCACGGGAACCTTCTACCGGGATGAAAAGTATCCTATGTCTTAATATACTAGCTGTTGCCAACGGCTTCGCCCGCGTGTATGTCGGAAATTATCCCACGGGAACCTTCTACCGGGATGAAAAGTATCCTATGTCTTAATATACTAGCTGTTGCCAGCGGCTATGTCGGAAATTATCCCACGGGATCCTTCTACCGGGATGAAAAGTATCCTATGTCTTAATATACTAGCTGTTGCCAACGGCTTCGCCCGCGTGTATGTCGGAAATTATCCCACGGGAACCTTCTACCGGGATGAAAAGTATCCTATGTCTTAATATACTAGCTGTTGCCAGCGTGTATGTCGGAAATTATCCCACGGGAACCTTCTACCGGGATGAAAAGTATCCTATGTCTTAATATACTAGCTGTTGCCAACGGCTTCGCCCGCGTGTATGTCGGAAATTATCCCACGGGAACCTTCTACCGGGACGAAAAGTATCCTATGTCTTAATATACTAGCTGTTGCCAGCGGCTATGTCGGAAATTATCCCACGGGAACCTTCTACCGGGATGAAAAGTATCCTATGTCTTAATATACTAGCTGTTGCCAACGGCTTCGCCCGCGTGTATGTCGGAAATTATCCCACGGGAACCTTCTACCGGGATGAAAAGTATCCTATGTCTTAATATACTAGCTGTTGCCAGCGTGTATGTCGGAAATTATCCCACGGGAACCTTCTTTTGGGATGAAAAGTATCCTATGTCTTAATATACTAGCTGTTGCCAGCGTGTATGTCGGAAATTATCCCACGGGAACCTTCTACCGGGATGAAAAGTATCCTATGTCTTAATATACTAGCTGTTGCCAGAGGCTATGTCGGAAATTATCCCACGGGAACCTTCTACCGGGATGAAAAGTATCCTATGTCTTAATATACTAGCTGTTGCCCGCGTGTATGTCGGAAATTATCCCACGGGAACCTTCTACCGGGATGAAAAGTATTCTATGTCTTAATATACTAGCTGTTGCCAGCGTGTATGTCGGAAATTATCCCACGGGAACCTTCTACCGGGATGAAAAGTATCCTATGTTTTAATATACTAGCTGTTGCCAGCGTGTATGTCGGAAATTATCCCACGGGAACCTTCTACCGGGATGAAAAGTATCCTATGTCTTAATATACTACTGTTGCCAGCGGCTATGTCGGAAATTATCCCACGGGAACCTTCTACCGGGATGAAAAGTATCCTATGTCTTAATATACTAGCTGTTGCCAACGGCTTCGCCCGCGTGTATGTCGGAAATTATCCCACGGGAACCTTCTACCGGGATGAAAAGTATCCTATGTCTTAATATACTAGCTGTTGCCAGCGGCTATGTCGGAAATTATCCCACGGGATCCTTCTACCGGGATGAAAAGTATCCTATGTCTTAATATACTAGCTGTTGCCAACGGCTTCGCCCGCGTGTATGTCGGAAATTATCCCACGGGAACCTTCTACCGGGATGAAAAGTATCCTATGTCTTAATATACTAGCTGTTGCCAGCGTGTATGTCGGAAATTATCCCACGGGAACCTTCTACCGGGATGAAAAGTATCCTATGTCTTAATATACTAGCTGTTGCCAGCGGCTATGTCGGAAATTATCCCACGGGATCCTTCTACCGGGATGAAAAGTATCCTATGTCTTAATATACTAGCTGTTGCCAACGGCTTCGCCCGCGTGTATGTCGGAAATTATCCCACGGGAACCTTCTACCGGGATGAAAAGTATCCTATCTCTTAATATACTAGCTGTTGCCAGCGGCTTCGCCCGCGTGTATGTCGGAAATTATCCCACGGGAACCTTCTACCGGGATGAAAAGTATCCTATCTCTTAATATACTAGCTGTTGCCAGCGGCTTCGCCCGCGTGTATGTCGGAAATTATCCCACGGGAACCTTCTACCGGGATGAAAAGTATCCTATGTCTTAATATACTAGCTGTTGCCAGCGTGTATGTCGGAAATTATCCCACGGGAACCTTCTACCGGGATGAAAAGTATCCTATGTCTTAATATACTAGCTGTTGCCCGCGGCTTAGCCCGCGTGTATGTCGGAAATTATCCCACGGGAACCTTCTACCGGGATGAAAAGTATCCTATGTCTTAATATTCTAGCTGTTGCCAGCGGCTTCGCCCGCGTGTATGTCGGAAATTATCCCACGGGAAGCTTCTACCGGCATGAAAAGTATCCTATGTCTTAATATACTAGCTGTTGCCCGCGTGTATGTCGGAAATTATCCCACGGGAACCTTCTACTGGGATAAAAAGTATCCTATGTCTTAATATACTAGCTGTTGCCAGCGGCTTCGCCCGCGTGTATGTCGGAAATTATCCCACGGGAACCTTCTACCGAGATGAAAAGTATCCTATGTCTTAATATACTAGCTGTTGCCAGCGTGTATGTCGGAAATTATCCCACGGGAACCTTCTACCGGGATGAAAAGTATCCTATGTCTTAATATACTAGCTGTTGCCAGAGGCTATGTCGGAAATTATCCCACGGGAACCTTCTACCGGGATGAAAAGTATCCTATGTCTTAATATACTAGCTGTTGCCAGAGGCTATGTCGGAAATTATCCCACGGGAACCTTCTACCGGGATGAAAAGTATCCTATGTCTTAATATACTAGCTGTTGCCCGCGTGTATGTCAGAAATTATCCCACGGGAACCTTCTACCGGGATGAAAAGTATCCTATGTCTTAATATACTAGCTGTTGCCAGCGTGTATGTCGGAAATTATCCCACGGGAACCTTCTACCGGGATGAAAAGTATCCTATGTCTTAATATACTACTGTTGCCAGCGGCTATGTCGGAAATTATCCCACGGGAACCTTCTACCGGGATGAAAAGTATCCTATGTCTTAATATACTAGCTGTTGCCAACGGCTTCGCCCGCGTGTATGTCGGAAATTATCCCACGGGAACCTTCTACCGGGATGAAAAGTATCCTATGTCTTAATATACTAGCTGTTGCCAGCGGCTATGTCGGAAATTATCCCACGGGATCCTTCTACCGGGATGAAAAGTATCCTATGTCTTAATATACTAGCTGTTGCCAACGGCTTCGCCCGCGTGTATGTCGGAAATTATCCCACGGGAACCTTCTACCGGGATGAAAAGTATCCTATGTCTTAATATACTAGCTGTTGCCAGCGTGTATGTCGGAAATTATCCCACGGGAACCTTCTACCGGGATGAAAAGTATCCTATGTCTTAATATACTAGCTGTTGCCAACGGCTTCGCCCGCGTGTATGTCGGAAATTATCCCACGGGAACCTTCTACCGGGACGAAAAGTATCCTATGTCTTAATATACTAGCTGTTGCCAGCGGCTATGTCGGAAATTATCCCACGGGAACCTTCTACCGGGATGAAAAGTATCCTATGTCTTAATATACTAGCTGTTGCCAACGGCTTCGCCCGCGTGTATGTCGGAAATTATCCCACGGGAACCTTCTACCGGGATGAAAAGTATCCTATGTCTTAATATACTAGCTGTTGCCAGCGTGTATGTCGGAAATTATCCCACGGGAACCTTCTTTTGGGATGAAAAGTATCCTATGTCTTAATATACTAGCTGTTGCCAGCGTGTATGTCGGAAATTATCCCACGGGAACCTTCTACCGGGATGAAAAGTATCCTATGTCTTAATATACTAGCTGTTGCCAGCGGCTATGTCGGAAATTATTCCACGGGAACCTTCTACCGGGATGAAAAGTATCCTATGTCTTAATATACTAGCTGTTGCCAGCGGCTTCACCCGCGTGTATGTCGGAAATTATCCCACGGGAACCTTCTACCGGGATGAAAAGTATCCTATGTCTTAATATACTAGCTGTTGCCAGCGGCTATGTCGGAAATTATTCCACGGGAACCTTCTACCGGGATGAAAAGTATCCTATGTTTTAATATACTAGCTGTTGCCAGCGGCTTCACCCGCGTGTATGTCGGAAATTATCCCACGGGAACCTTCTACCGGGATGAAAAGTATCCTATGTCTTAATATACTAGCTGTTGCCAGCGTGTATGTCGGAAATTATCCCACGGGAACCTTCTACCGGGATGAAAAGTATCCTATGTCTTAATATACTAGCTGTTGCCAGCGGCTATGTCGGAAATTATCCCACGGGATCCTTCTACCGGGATGAAAAGTATCCTATGTCTTAATATACTAGCTGTTGCCAACGGCTTCGCCCGCGTGTATGTCGGAAATTATCCCACGGGAACCTTCTACCGGGATGAAAAGTATCCTATGTCTTAATATACTAGCTGTTGCCAGCGTGTATGTCAGAAATTATCCCACGGGAACCTTCTACCGGGATGAAAAGTATCTTATGTCTTAATATACTAGCTGTTGCCAACGGCTTCGCCCGCGTGTATGTCGGAAATTATCCCACGGGAACCTTCTACCGGGACGAAAAGTATCCTATGTCTTAATATACTAGCTGTTGCCAGCGGCTATGTCGGAAATTATCCCACGGGAACCTTCTACCGGGATGAAAAGTATCCTATGTCTTAATATACTAGCTGTTGCCAACGGCTTCGCCCGCGTGTATGTCGGAAATTATCCCACGGGAACCTTCTACCGGGATGAAAAGTATCCTATGTCTTAATATACTAGCTGTTGCCAGCGTGTATGTCGGAAATTATCCCACGGGAACCTTCTTTTGGGATGAAAAGTATCCTATGTCTTAATATACTAGCTGTTGCCAGCGTGTATGTCGGAAATTATCCCACGGGAACCTTCTACCGGGATTAAAAGTATCCTATGTCTTAATATACTAGCTGTTGCCAGCGGCTATGTCGGAAATTATTCCACGGGAACCTTCTACCGGGATGAAAAGTATCCTATGTCTTAATATACTAGCTGTTGCCAGCGTGAATGTCGGAAATTATCCCACGGGAACCTTCTACCGGGATGAAAAGTATCCTATGTCTTAATATACTAGCTGTTGCCGGCGTGTATGTCGGAAATTATCCCACGGGAACCTTCTACCGGGATGAAAAGTATCCTATGTTTTAATATACTAGCTGTTGCCAGCGGCTTCACCCGCGTGTATGTCGGAAATTATCCCACGGGAACCTTCTACCGGGATGAAAAGTATCCTATGTCTTAATATACTAGCTGTTGCCAGCGTGTATGTCGGATATTATCCCACGGGAACCTTCTACCGGGATGAAAAGTATCCTATGTCTTAATATACTAGCTGTTGCCAGCGTGTATGTCGGAAATTATCCCACGGGAACCTTCTACCGGGATGAAAAGTATCCTATGTCTTAATATTCTAGCTGTTGCCAGCGGCTTCGCCCGCGTGTATGTCGGAAATTATCCCACGGGAACCTTCTACCGGGATGAAAAGTATTCTATGTCTTAATATACTAGCTGTTGCCAGCGGCTATGTCGGCAATTATCCCACGGGAACCTTCTACCGGGATGAAAAGTATCCTTTGTCTTAATATACTAGCTGTTGCCCGCGTGTATGGGAAATTATCCCACGGGAACCTTCTACTGGGATGAAAAGTATTCTATGTCTTAATATACTAGCTGTTGCCAGCGGCTATGTCGGAAATTATCCCACGGGAACCTTCTACCGGGATGAAAAGTATCCTATGTCTTAATTTAATAGCTGTTGCCAGCGTGTATGTCGGAAATTATCCCACGGGAACCTTCTACCGGGATGAAAAGTATCCTATGTCTTAATATACTAGCTGTTGCCAGCGTGTATGTCGGATATTATCCCACGGGAACCTTCTACCGGGATGAAAAGTATCCTATGTCTTAATATACTAGCTGTTGCCAGCGGCTATGTCGGAAATTATCCCACGGGAACCTTCTACCGGGATGAAAAGTATCCTATGTCTTAATATAATAGCTGTTGCCAGCGTGTATGTCGGAAATTATCCCACGGGAACCTTCTACCGGGATGAAAAGTATCCTATGTCTTAATATACTAGCTGTTGCCAGCGGCTTCGCCCGCGTGTATGTCGGAAATTATCCCACGGGAACCTTCTACCGGGATGAAAAGTATCCTATGTCTTAATATACTAGCTGTTGCCAGCGTGTATGTCGGAAATTATCCCACGGGAACCTTCTACCGGGATGAAAAGTATCCTATGTCTTAATATACTAGCTGTTGCCCGCGTGTATGTCGGATATTATCCCACGGGAACCTTCTACCGGGATGAAAAGTATCCTATGTCTTAATATACTAGCTGTTGCCAGCGGCTTCGCCCGCGTGTATGTCGGAAATTATCCCACGGGAACCTTCTACCGGGATGAAAAGTATCCTATGTCTTAATATACTAGCTGTTGCCCGCGTGTATGTCGGAAATTATCCCACGGGAACCTTCTACCGGGATGAAAAGTATCCTGTCTTAATATACTAGCTGTTGCCAGCGTGTATGTCGGAAATTATCCCACGGGAACCTTCTACCGGGATGAAAAGTATCCTATGTTTTAATATACTAGCTGTTGCCAGCGGCTTCACCCGCGTGTATGTCGGAAATTATCCCACGGGAACCTTCTACCGGGATGAAAAGTATCCTATGTCTTAATATACTAGCTGTTGCCAGCGGCTTCGCCCGCGTGTATGTCGGAAATTATCCCACGGGAACCTTCTACCCGGATGAAAAGTATCCTATGTCTTAATATACTAGCTGTTGCCGGCGTGTATGTCGGATATTATCCCACGGGAACCTTCTACCGGGATGAAAAGTATTCTATGTCTTAATATACTAGCTGTTGCCAGCGTGTATGTCGGAAATTATCCCACGGGAACCTTCTACCGGGATGAAAAGTATCCTATGTCTTAATATACTAGCTGTTGCCCGCGGCTTAGCCCGCGTGTATGTCGGAAATTATCCCACGGGAACCTTCTACCGGGATGAAAAGTATCCTATGTCTTAATATTCTAGCTGTTGCCGGCGTGTATGTCGGAAATTATCCCACGGGAACCTTCTACCGGGATGAAAAGTATCCTATGTTTTAATATACTAGCTGTTGCCAGCGGCTTCACCCGCGTGTATGTCGGAAATTATCCCACGGGAACCTTCTACCGGGATGAAAAGTATCCTATGTCTTAATATACTAGCTGTTGCCAGCGTGAATGTCGGAAATTATCCCACGGGAACCTTCTACCGGGATGAAAAGTATCCTATGTCTTAATATACTAGCTGTTGCCGGCGTGTATGTCGGAAATTATCCCACGGGAACCTTCTACCGGGATGAAAAGTATCCTATGTTTTAATACGAGGGCGGGTCAATAAGTCCGTGACTTTTTGAATTTCTGACCTCTTTACTGAAAAACTGTCAGTTGACTCCTGTCAAAATTTGAACTTGCTGCGTCAGTTAGTTTGTGTTTGACAGCTATCTTTATCAGACTACTCAGTAATTTGAGGAAAAAATGGAAAAAAGTGAATTTCGTGTGCTTATTAAGCATTATTTTTTGCGAAAAAAAACCATTACCGAGACCAAGGCTAAGCTTGATAAATACTATGGGGACTCTGCACCATCGATTTCAATGGTAAAAAAGTGGTTTACTGAATTTCGTTGTGGCCGTACAAGCACTGAAGATGCCGAACGTCCTGAACGCCCAGTTGAGGTCTCTTCACCCGAAACAATCGAAAAAATTCACGATATGGTGTTGGCCGACCGAAGATTGAAAGTGCAAGAGATTGTGGAAGCCGTAGGGATCTCGCATGGCTCAGTGGTTTCAATTTTGAATGATCACTTAGGCATGAGAAAGCTTTCCGCAAGATGGGTGCCGCGTTTGCTCACAGTCGACCACAAACGCAATCGTGTAACAACTTCACAGGAAGGTTTGGCGTTGTTTAATCGCAATATGGAGGAGTTTTTGCGCCGTTTTGTAACCGTGGACGAAACATGGATCCATCACAACACACCAGAGACCAAACAACAGTCAAAACAGTGGGTTTCTAAGGGTGAATCGGCGCCAAAGAAGGCCAAGGTGGGTTTGTCAGCCAATAAAGTTATGGCGACTGTTTTTTGGGATGCACGCGGGATAATCCACATTGACTACCTTCAAAAGGGAAGAACAATCAATGGGGAATACTATGCCAACTTATTGGACCGATTCAATGACGATTTGAAAAAAAACCGACCTCATTTGGCCAAGAAAAAAGTTCTTTTCCACCAAGACAATGCAAGGGTGCACACATGTGCAGTTGCCATGGCAAAAATCCATGAATTGGGCTATGAATTGCTCCCTCATCCGCCCTATTCTCCAGATTTGGCTCCGAGTGACTACTTCTTGTTCCCAAACCTGAAGAAATGGCTTGGTGGAAAAAGATTTGACTCCAATGATGAAGTCATCTCGCAAACAAAGGCCTATTTTGAGGACCTCGACAAATCATATTTTTTGGAAGGGATAAAAAAATTGGAGAAGCGTTGGACAAAGTGTATAGAGCTCAAGGGAGACTACGTTAAAAAATAAAATGATTTATTTATCAAAAAATCTGTGTTTTATTCCAAAAGTCACGGACTTATTGACCCGCCCTCGTATACTAGCTGTTGCCAGCGGCTTCACCCGCGTGTATGTCGGAAATTATCCCACGGGAACCTTCTACCGGGATGAAAAGTATCCTATGTCTTAATATACTAGCTGTTGCCAGCGTGTATGTCGGAAATTATCCCACGGGAACCTTCTACCGGGATGAAAAGTATCCTATGTCTTAATATACTAGCTGTTGCCAGCGTGTATGTCGGAAATTATCCCACGGGAACCTTCTACCGAGATGAAAAGTATCCTATGTCTTAATATTCTAGCTGTTGCCAGCGGCTACGCCCGCGTGTATGTCGGAAATTATCCCACGGGAACCTTCTACCGGGATGAAAAGTATCCTTTGTCTTAATATACTAGCTGTTGCCCGCGTGTATGGGAAATTATCCCACGGGAACCTTCTACTGGGATGAAAAGTATTCTATGTCTTAATATACTAGCTGTTGCCAGCGGCTATGTCGGAAATTATCCCACGGGAACCTTCTACCGGGATGAAAAGTATCCTATGTCTTAATTTAATAGCTGTTGCCAGCGTGTATGTCGGAAATTATCCCACGGGAACCTTCTACCGGGATGAAAAGTATCCTATGTCTTAATATACTAGCTGTTGCCAGCGTGTATGTCGGATATTATCCCACGGGAACCTTCTACCGGGATGAAAAGTATCCTATGTCTTAATATACTAGCTGTTGCCAGCGGCTATGTCGGAAATTATCCCACGGGAACCTTCTACCGGGATGAAAAGTATCCTATGTCTTAATATAATAGCTGTTGCCAGCGTGTATGTCGGAAATTATCCCACGGGAACCTTCTACCGGGATGAAAAGTATCCTATGTCTTAATATACTAGCTGTTGCCAGCGGCTTCGCCCGCGTGTATGTCGGAAATTATCCCACGGGAACCTTCTACCGGGATGAAAAGTATCCTATGTCTTAATATACTAGCTGTTGCCAGCGTGTATGTCGGAAATTATCCCACGGGAACCTTCTACCGGGATGAAAAGTATCCTATGTCTTAATATACTAGCTGTTGCCCGCGTGTATGTCGGATATTATCCCACGGGAACCTTCTACCGGGATGAAAAGTATCCTATGTCTTAATATACTAGCTGTTGCCAGCGGCTTCGCCCGCGTGTATGTCGGAAATTATCCCACGGGAACCTTCTACCGGGATGAAAAGTATCCTATGTCTTAATATACTAGCTGTTGCCCGCGTGTATGTCGGAAATTATCCCACGGGAACCTTCTACCGGGATGAAAAGTATCCTGTCTTAATATACTAGCTGTTGCCAGCGTGTATGTCGGAAATTATCCCACGGGAACCTTCTACCGGGATGAAAAGTATCCTATGTTTTAATATACTAGCTGTTGCCAGCGGCTTCACCCGCGTGTATGTCGGAAATTATCCCACGGGAACCTTCTACCGGGATGAAAAGTATCCTATGTCTTAATATACTAGCTGTTGCCAGCGGCTTCGCCCGCGTGTATGTCGGAAATTATCCCACGGGAACCTTCTACCCGGATGAAAAGTATCCTATGTCTTAATATACTAGCTGTTGCCGGCGTGTATGTCGGATATTATCCCACGGGAACCTTCTACCGGGATGAAAAGTATCCTATGTCTTAATATACTAGCTGTTGCCAGCGTGTATGTCGGAAATTATCCCACGGGAACCTTCTACCGGGATGAAAAGTATCCTATGTCTTAATATACTAGCTGTTGCCCGCGGCTTAGCCCGCGTGTATGTCGGAAATTATCCCACGGGAACCTTCTACCGGGATGAAAAGTATCCTATGTCTTAATATTCTAGCTGTTGCCGGCGTGTATGTCGGAAATTATCCCACGGGAACCTTCTACCGGGATGAAAAGTATCCTATGTTTTAATATACTAGCTGTTGCCAGCGGCTTCACCCGCGTGTATGTCGGAAATTATCCCACGGGAACCTTCTACCGGGATGAAAAGTATCCTATGTCTTAATATACTAGCTGTTGCCAGCGTGAATGTCGGAAATTATCCCACGGGAACCTTCTACCGGGATGAAAAGTATCCTATGTCTTAATATACTAGCTGTTGCCGGCGTGTATGTCGGAAATTATCCCACGGGAACCTTCTACCGGGATGAAAAGTATCCTATGTTTTAATACGAGGGCGGGTCAATAAGTCCGTGACTTTTTGAATTTCTGACCTCTTTACTGAAAAACTGTCAGTTGACTCCTGTCAAAATTTGAACTTGCTGCGTCAGTTAGTTTGTGTTTGACAGCTATCTTTATCAGACTACTCAGTAATTTGAGGAAAAAATGGAAAAAAGTGAATTTCGTGTGCTTATTAAGCATTATTTTTTGCGAAAAAAAACCATTACCGAGACCAAGGCTAAGCTTGATAAATACTATGGGGACTCTGCACCATCGATTTCAATGGTAAAAAAGTGGTTTACTGAATTTCGTTGTGGCCGTACAAGCACTGAAGATGCCGAACGTCCTGAACGCCCAGTTGAGGTCTCTTCACCCGAAACAATCGAAAAAATTCACGATATGGTGTTGGCCGACCGAAGATTGAAAGTGCAAGAGATTGTGGAAGCCGTAGGGATCTCGCATGGCTCAGTGGTTTCAATTTTGAATGATCACTTAGGCATGAGAAAGCTTTCCGCAAGATGGGTGCCGCGTTTGCTCACAGTCGACCACAAACGCAATCGTGTAACAACTTCACAGGAAGGTTTGGCGTTGTTTAATCGCAATATGGAGGAGTTTTTGCGCCGTTTTGTAACCGTGGACGAAACATGGATCCATCACAACACACCAGAGACCAAACAACAGTCAAAACAGTGGGTTTCTAAGGGTGAATCGGCGCCAAAGAAGGCCAAGGTGGGTTTGTCAGCCAATAAAGTTATGGCGACTGTTTTTTGGGATGCACGCGGGATAATCCACATTGACTACCTTCAAAAGGGAAGAACAATCAATGGGGAATACTATGCCAACTTATTGGACCGATTCAATGACGATTTGAAAAAAAACCGACCTCATTTGGCCAAGAAAAAAGTTCTTTTCCACCAAGACAATGCAAGGGTGCACACATGTGCAGTTGCCATGGCAAAAATCCATGAATTGGGCTATGAATTGCTCCCTCATCCGCCCTATTCTCCAGATTTGGCTCCGAGTGACTACTTCTTGTTCCCAAACCTGAAGAAATGGCTTGGTGGAAAAAGATTTGACTCCAATGATGAAGTCATCTCGCAAACAAAGGCCTATTTTGAGGACCTCGACAAATCATATTTTTTGGAAGGGATAAAAAAATTGGAGAAGCGTTGGACAAAGTGTATAGAGCTCAAGGGAGACTACGTTAAAAAATAAAATGATTTATTTATCAAAAAATCTGTGTTTTATTCCAAAAGTCACGGACTTATTGACCCGCCCTCGTATACTAGCTGTTGCCAGCGGCTTCACCCGCGTGTATGTCGGAAATTATCCCACGGGAACCTTCTACCGGGATGAAAAGTATCCTATGTCTTAATATACTAGCTGTTGCCAGCGTGTATGTCGGAAATTATCCCACGGGAACCTTCTACCGGGATGAAAAGTATCCTATGTCTTAATATACTAGCTGTTGCCAGCGTGTATGTCGGAAATTATCCCACGGGAACCTTCTACCGAGATGAAAAGTATCCTATGTCTTAATATTCTAGCTGTTGCCAGCGGCTTCGCCCGCGTGTATGTCGGAAATTATCCCACGGGAACCTTCTACCGGGATGAAAAGTATCCTTTGTCTTAATATACTAGCTGTTGCCCGCGTGTATGGGAAATTATCCCACGGGAACCTTCTACTGGGATGAAAAGTATTCTATGTCTTAATATACTAGCTGTTGCCAGCGGCTATGTCGGAAATTATCCCACGGGAACCTTCTACCGGGATGAAAAGTATCCTATGTCTTAATTTAATAGCTGTTGCCAGCGTGTATGTCGGAAATTATCCCACGGGAACCTTCTACCGGGATGAAAAGTATCCTATGTCTTAATATACTAGCTGTTGCCAGCGTGTATGTCGGATATTATCCCACGGGAACCTTCTACCGGGATGAAAAGTATCCTATGTCTTAATATACTAGCTGTTGCCAGCGGCTATGTCGGAAATTATCCCACGGGAACCTTCTACCGGGATGAAAAGTATCCTATGTCTTAATATACTAGCTGTTGCCAGCGGCTTCGCCCGCGTGTATGTCGGAAATTATCCCACGGGAACCTTCTACCGGGATGAAAAGTATCCTATGTCTTAATATACTAGCTGTTGCCAGCGTGTATGTCGGAAATTATCCCACGGGAACCTTCTACCGGGATGAAAAGTATCCTATGTCTTAATATACTAGCTGTTGCCCGCGTGTATGTCGGATATTATCCCACGGGAACCTTCTACCGGGATGAAAAGTATCCTATGTCTTAATATACTAGCTGTTGCCAGCGGCTTCGCCCGCGTGTATGTCGGAAATTATCCCACGGGAACCTTCTACCGGGATGAAAAGTATCCTATGTCTTAATATACTAGCTGTTGCCCGCGTGTATGTCGGAAATTATCCCACGGGAACCTTCTACCGAGATGAAAAGTATCCTGTCTTAATATACTAGCTGTTGCCAGCGTGTATGTCGGAAATTATCCCACGGGAACCTTCTACCGGGATGAAAAGTATCCTATGTTTTAATATACTAGCTGTTGCCAGCGGCTTCACCCGCGTGTATGTCGGAAATTATCCCACGGGAACCTTCTACCGGGATGAAAAGTATCCTATGTCTTAATATACTAGCTGTTGCCAGCGGCTTCGCCCGCGTGTATGTCGGAAATTATCCCACGGGAACCTTCTACCCGGATGAAAAGTATCCTATGTCTTAATATACTAACTGTTGCCGGCGTGTATGTCGGATATTATCCCACGGGAACCTTCTACCGGGATGAAAAGTATCCTATGTCTTAATATACTAGCTGTTGCCAGCGTGTATGTCGGAAATTATCCCACGGGAACCTTCTACCGGGATGAAAAGTATCCTATGTCTTAATATACTAGCTGTTGCCCGCGGCTTAGCCCGCGTGTATGTCGGAAATTATCCCACGGGAACCTTCTACCGGGATGAAAAGTATCCTATGTCTTAATATTCTAGCTGTTGCCAGCGGCTTCGCCCGCGTGTATGTCGGAAATTATCCCACGGGAACCTTCTACCGGGATGAAAAGTATCCTATGTCTTAATATACTAGCTGTTGCCCGCGTGTATGTCGGAAATTATCCCACGGGAACCTTCTACTGGGATGAAAAGTATCCTATGTCTTAATACACTAGCTGTTGCCAGCGGCTTCGCCCGCGTGTATGTCGGAAATTATCCCACGGGAACCTTCTACCGGGATGAAAAGTATCCTATGTCTTAATATACTAGCTGTTGCCAGCGGCTTCGCCCGCGTGTATATCGGAAATTATTCCACGGGAACCTTCTACCGGGATGAAAAGTATCCTATGTCTTAATATACTAGCTGTTGCCCGCGTGTATGTCGGATATTATCCCACGGGAACCTTCTACCGGGATGAAAAGTATCCTATGTCTTAATATACTAGCTGTTGCCAGCGTGTATGTCGGAAATTATCCCACGGGAACCTTCTACCGGGATGAAAAGTATCCTATGTCTTAATATTCTAGCTGTTGCCAGCGGCTTCGCCCGCGTGTATGTCGGAAATTATCCCACGGGAACCTTCTACCGGGATGAAAAGTATCCTATGTCTTAATATACTAGCTGTTGCCGGCGTGTATGTCGGATATTATCCCACGGGAACCTTCTACCGGGATGAAAAGTATCCTATGTCTTAATATACTAGCTGTTGCCAGCGGCTTCGCCCGCGTGTATGTCGGAAATTATCCCACGGGAAGCTTCTACCGGCATAAAAAGTATCCTATGTCTTAATATACTAGCTGTTGCCTGCGTGTATGTCGGAAATTATCCCACGGGAACCTTCTACTGGGATAAAAAGTATCCTATGTCTTAATATACTAGCTGTTGCCAGCGGCTTCGCCCGCGTGTATGTCGGAAATTATCCCACGGGAACCTTCTACCGAGATGAAAAGTATCCTATGTCTTAATATACTAGCTGTTGCCAGCGTGTATGTCGGAAATTATCCAACGGGAACCTTCTACCGGGATGAAAAGTATCCTATGTCTTAATATACTAGCTGTTGCCAGCGGCTATGTTGGAAATTATCCCACGGGAACCTTCTACCGGGATGAAAAGTATCCTATGTCTTAATATACTAGCTGTTGCCCGCGTGTATGTCGAAAAATTATCCCACGGGAACCTTCTACCGGGATGAAAAGTATCCTATGTCTTAATATACAAGCTGTTGCCAGCGTGTATGTCGGAAATTATCCCACGGGAACCTTCTACCGGGATGAAAAGTATCCTATGTTTTAATATACTAGCTGTTGCCAGCGTGTATGTCGGAAATTATCCCACGGGAACCTTCTACCGGGATGAAAAGTATCCTATGTCTTAATATACTAGCTGTTGCCCGCGTGTATGTCGGAAATTATCCCACGGGAACCTTCTACCGGGATGAAAAGTATCCTATGTCTTAATATACAAGCTGTTGCCAGCGTGTATGTCGGAAATTATCCCACGGGAACCTTCTACCGGGATGAAAAGTATCCTATGTTTTAATATACTAGCTGTTGCCAGCGTGTATGTCGGAAATTATCCCACGGGAACCTTCTACCGGGATGAAAAGTATCCTATGTCTTAATATACTAACTGTTGCCAGCGGCTATGTCGGAAATTATCCCACGGGAACCTTCTACCGGGATGAAAAGTATCCTATGTCTTAATATACTAGCTGTTGCCAGCGGCTTCGCCCGCGTGTATGTCGGAAATTATTCCACGGGAACCTTCTACCGGGATGAAAAGTATCCTATGTCTTAATATACTAGCTGTTGCCAGCGTGAATGTCGGAAATTATCCCACGGGAACCTTCTACCGGGATGAAAAGTATCCTATGTCTTAATATACTAGCTGTTGCCGGCGTGTATGTCGGAAATTATCCTACGGGAACCTTCTACCGGGATGAAAAGTATCCTATGTCTTAATATACTAGCTGTTGCCGACGTGTATGTCGGATATTATCCCACGGGAACCTTCTACCGGGATGAAAAGTATCCTATGTCTTAATATTCTAGCTGTTGCCAGCGGCTTCGCCCGCGTGTATGTCGGAAATTATCCCACGGGAAGCTTCTACCGGCATGAAAAGTATCCTATGTCTTAATATACTAGCTGTTGCCCGCGTGTATGTCGAAAATTATCCCACGGGAACCTTCTACTGGGATGAAAAGTATCCTATGTCTTAATATACTAGCTGTTGCCAGCGGCTTCGCCCGCGTGTATGTCGGAAATTATCCCACGGGAACCTTCTACCGAGATGAAAAGTATCCTATGTCTTAATATACTAGCTGTTGCCAGCGTGTATGTCGGAAATTATCCCACGGGAACCTTCTACCGGGATGAAAAGTATCCTATGTCTTAATATACTAGCTGTTGCCAGCGTGTATGTCGGATATTATCCCACGGGAACCTTCTACCGGGATGAAAAGTATCCTATGTCTTAATATACTAGCTGTTGCCAGCGGCTATGTCGGAAATTATCCCACGGGAACCTGCTACCGGGATGAAAAGTATCCTATGTCTTAATATAATAGCTGTTGCCAGCGTGTATGTCGGAAATTATCCCACGGGAACCTTCTACCGGGATGAAAAGTATCCTATGTCTTAATATACTAGCTGTTGCCAGCGGCTTCGCCCGCGTGTATGTCGGAAATTATCCCACGGGAACCTTCTACCGGGATGAAAAGTATCCTATGTCTTAATATACTAGCTGTTGCCAGCGTGTATGTCGGAAATTATCCCACGGGAACCTTCTACCGGGATGAAAAGTATCCTATGTCTTAATATACTAGCTGTTGCCCGCGTGTATGTCGGATATTATCCCACGGGAACCTTCTACCGGGATGAAAAGTATCCTATGTCTTAATATACTAGCTGTTGCCAGCGGCTTCGCCCGCGTGTATGTCGGAAATTATCCCACGGGAACCTTCTACCGGGATGAAAAGTATCCTATGTCTTAATATACTAGCTGTTGCCCGCGTGTATGTCGGAAATTATCCCACGGGAACCTTCTACCGGGATGAAAAGTATCCTGTCTTAATATACTAGCTGTTGCCAGCGTGTATGTCGGAAATTATCCCACGGGAACCTTCTACCGGGATGAAAAGTATCCTATGTTTTAATATACTAGCTGTTGCCAGCGGCTTCACCCGCGTGTATGTCGGAAATTATCCCACGGGAACCTTCTACCGGGATGAAAAGTATCCTATGTCTTAATATACTAGCTGTTGCCAGCGGCTTCGCCCGCGTGTATGTCGGAAATTATCCCACGGGAACCTTCTACCCGGATGAAAAGTATCCTATGTCTTAATATACTAGCTGTTGCCGGCGTGTATGTCGGATATTATCCCACGGGAACCTTCTACCGGGATGAAAAGTATCCTATGTCTTAATATGCTAGCTGTTGCCAGCGTGTTTGTCGGAAATTATCCCACGGGAACCTTCTACCGGGATGAAAAGTATCCTATGTCTTAATATACTAGCTGTTGCCCGCGGCTTAGCCCGCGTGTATGTCGGAAATTATCCCACGGGAACCTTCTACCGGGATGAAAAGTATCCTATGTCTTAATATTCTAGCTGTTGCCAGCGGCTTCGCCCGCGTGTATGTCGGAAATTATCCCACGGGAACCTTCTACCGGGATGAAAAGTATCCTATGTCTTAATATACTAGCTGTTGCCCGCGTGTATGTCGGAAATTATCCCACGGGAACCTTCTACTGGGATGAAAAGTATCCTATGTCTTAATACACTAGCTGTTGCCAGCGGCTTCGCCCGCGTGTATGTCGGAAATTATCCCACGGGAACCTTCTACCGGGATGAAAAGTATCCTATGTCTTAATATACTAGCTGTTGCCAGCGGCTTCGCCCGCGTGTATATCGGAAATTATTCCACGGGAACCTTCTACCGGGATGAAAAGTATCCTATGTCTTAATATACTAGCTGTTGCCCGCGTGTATGTCGGATATTATCCCACGGGAACCTTCTACCGGGATGAAAAGTATCCTATGTCTTAATATACTAGCTGTTGCCAGCGTGTATGTCGGAAATTATCCTACGGGAACCTTCTACCGGGATGAAAAGTATCCTATGTCTTAATATTCTAGCTGTTGCCAGCGGCTTTGCCCGCGTGTATGTCGGAAATTATCCCACGGGAACCTTCTACCGGGATGAAAAGTATCCTATGTCTTAATATACTAGCTGTTGCCGGCGTGTATGTCGGATATTATCCCACGGGAACCTTCTACCGGGATGAAAAGTATCCTATGTCTTAATATACTAGCTGTTGCCAGCGGCTTCGCCCGCGTGTATGTCGGAAATTATCCCACGGCAAGCTTCTACCGGCATGAAAAGTATCCTATGTCTTAATATACTAGCTGTTGCCCGCGTGTATGTCGGAAATTATCCCACGGGAACCTTCTACTGGGATAAAAAGTATCCTATGTCTTAATATACTAGCTGTTGCCAGCGGCTTCGCCCGCGTGTATGTCGGAAATTATCCCACGGGAACCTTCTACCGAGATGAAAAGTATCCTATGTCTTAATATACTAGCTGTTGCCAGCGTGTATGTCGGAAATTATCCCACGGGAACCTTCTACCGGGATGAAAAGTATCCTATGTCTTAATATACTAGCTGTTGCCAGCGGCTATGTTGGAAATTATCCCACGGGAAACCTTCTACCGGGATGAAAAGTATCCTATGTCTTAATATACTAGCTGTTGCCAGCGGCTTCGCCCGCGTGTATGTCGGAAATTATCCCACGGGAACCTTCTACCGGGATGAAAAGTATCCTATGTCTTAATATACTAGCTGTTGCCCGCGTGTATGTCGGAAATTATCCCACGGGAACCTTCTACCGGGATGAAAAGTATCCTATGTCTTAATATACTAGCTGTTGCCAGCGTGTATGTCGGAAATTATCCCACGGGAACCTTCTACCGGGATGAAAAGTATCCTATGTCTTAATATACTAACTGTTGCCAGCGGCTATGTCGGAAATTATCCCACGGGAACCTTCTACCGGGATGAAAAGTATCCTATGTCTTAATATACTAGCTGTTGCCAGCGGCTTCGCCCGCGTGTATGTCGGAAATTATTCCACGGGAACCTTCTACCGGGATGAAAAGTATCCTATGTCTTAATATACTAGCTGTTGCCAGCGTGAATGTCGGAAATTATCCCACGGGAACCTTCTACCGGGATGAAAAGTATCCTATGTCTTAATATACTAGCTGTTGCCGGCGTGTATGTCGGAAATTATCCCACGGGAACCTTCTACCGGGATGAAAAGTATCCTATGTCTTAATATACTAGCTGTTGCCGACGTGTATGTCGGATATTATCCCACGGGAACCTTCTACCGGGATGAAAAGTATCCTATGTCTTAATATTCTAGCTGTTGCCAGCGGCTTCGCCCGCGTGTTTGTCGGAAATTATCCCACGGGAAGCTTCTACCGGCATGAAAAGTATCCTATGTCTTAATATACTAGCTGTTGCCCGCGTGTATGTCGGAAATTATCCCACGGGAACCTTCTACTGGGATGAAAAGTATCCTATGTCTTAATATACTAGCTGTTGCCAGCGGCTTCGCCCGCGTGTATGTCGGAAATTATCCCACGGGAACCTTCTACCGAGATGAAAAGTATCCTATGTCTTAATATACTAGCTGTTGCCAGCGTGTATGTCGGAAATTATCCCACGGGAACCTTCTACCGGGATGAAAAGTATCCTATGTCTTAATATACTAGCTGTTGCCCGCGTGTATGTCGGAAATTATCCCACGGGAACCTTCTACCGGGATGAAAAGTATCCTGTCTTAATATACTAGCTGTTGCCAGCGTGTATGTCGGAAATTATCCCACGGAAACCTTCTACCGGGATGAAAAGTATCCTATGTTTTAATATACTAGCTGTTGCCAGCGGCTTCACCCGCGTGTATGTCGGAAATTATCCCACGGGAACCTTCTACCGGGATGAAAAGTATCCTATGTCTTAATATACTAGCTGTTGCCAGCGGCTTCGCCCGCGTGTATGTCGGAAATTATCCCACGGGAACCTTCTACCCGGATGAAAAGTATCCTATGTCTTAATATACTAGCTGTTGCCGGCGTGTATGTCGGATATTATCCCACGGGAACCTTCTACCGGGATGAAAAGTATCCTATGTCTTAATATACTAGCTGTTGCCAGCGTGTTTGTCGGAAATTATCCCACGGGAACCTTCTACCGGGATGAAAAGTATCCTATGTCTTAATATACTAGCTGTTGCCCGCGGCTTAGCCCGCGTGTATGTCGGAAATTATCCCACGGGAACCTTCTACCGGGATGAAAAGTATCCTATGTCTTAATATTCTAGCTGTTGCCAGCGGCTTCGCCCGCGTGTATGTCGGAAATTATCCCACGGGAACCTTCTACCGGGATGAAAAGTATCCTATGTCTTAATATACTAGCTGTTGCCCGCGTGTATGTCGGAAATTATCCCACGGGAACCTTCTACTGGGATGAAAAGTATCCTATGTCTTAATACACTAGCTGTTGCCAGCGGCTTCGCCCGCGTGTATGTCGGAAATTATCCCACGGGAACCTTCTACCGGGATGAAAAGTATCCTATGTCTTAATATACTAGCTGTTGCCAGCGGCTTCGCCCGCGTGTATATCGGAAATTATTCCACGGGAACCTTCTACCGGGATGAAAAGTATCCTATGTCTTAATATACTAGCTGTTGCCCGCGTGTATGTCGGATATTATCCCACGGGAACCTTCTACCGGGATGAAAAGTATCCTATGTCTTAATATACTAGCTGTTGCCAGCGTGTATGTCGGAAATTATCCCACGGGAACCTTCTACCGGGATGAAAAGTATCCTATGTCTTAATATTCTAGCTGTTGCCAGCGGCTTCGCCCGCGTGTATGTCGGAAATTATCCCACGGGAACCTTCTACCGGGATGAAAAGTATCCTATGTCTTAATATACTAGCTGTTGCCGGCGTGTATGTCGGATATTATCCCACGGGAACCTTCTACCGGGATGAAAAGTATCCTATGTCTTAATATACTAGCTGTTGCCCGCGTGTATGTCGGAAATTATCCCACGGGAACCTTCTACTGGGATAAAAAGTATCCTATGTCTTAATATACTAGCTGTTGCCAGCGGCTTCGCCCGCGTGTATGTCGGAAATTATCCCACGGCAAGCTTCTACCGGCATGCAAAGTATCCTATGTCTTAATATACTAGCTGTTGCCCGCGTGTATGTCGGAAATTATCCCACGGGAACCTTCTACTGGGATAAAAAGTATCCTATGTCTTAATATACTAGCTGTTGCCAGCGGCTTCGCCCGCGTGTATGTCGGAAATTATCCCACGGGAACCTTCTACCGAGATGAAAAGTATCCTATGTCTTAATATACTAGCTGTTGCCAGCGTGTATGTCGGAAATTATCCCACGGGAACCTTCTACCGGGATGAAAAGTATCCTATGTCTTAATATACTAGCTGTTGCCAGCGGCTATGTTGGAAATTATCCCACGGGAACCTTCTACCGGGATGAAAAGTATCCTATGTCTTAATATACTAGCTGTTGCCAGCGGCTTCGCCCGCGTGTATGTCGGAAATTATCCCACGGGAACCTTCTACCGGGATGAAAAGTATCCTATGTCTTAATATACTAGCTGTTGCCCGCGTGTATGTCGGAAATTATCCCACGGGAACCTTCTACCGGGATGAAAAGTATCCTATGTCTTAATATACTAGCTGTTGCCAGCGTGTATGTCGGAAATTATCCCACGGGAACCTTCTACCGGGATGAAAAGTATCCTATGTTTTAATATACTAGCTGTTGCCAGCGTGTATGTCGGAAATTATCCCACGGGAACCTTCTACCGGGATGAAAAGTATCCTATGTCTTAATATACTAACTGTTGCCAGCGGCTATGTCGGAAATTATCCCACGGGAACCTTCTACCGGGATGAAAAGTATCCTATGTCTTAATATACTAGCTGTTGCCAGCGGCTTCGCCCGCGTGTATGTCGGAAATTATTCCACGGGAACCTTCTACCGGGATGAAAAGTATCCTATGTCTTAATATACTAGCTGTTGCCAGCGTGAATGTCGGAAATTATCCCACGGGAACCTTCTACCGGGATGAAAAGTATCCTATGTCTTAATATACTAGCTGTTGCCGGCGTGTATGTCGGAAATTATCCCACGGGAACCTTCTACCGGGATGAAAAGTATCCTATGTCTTAATATACTAGCTGTTGCCGACGTGTATGTCGGATATTATCCCACGGGAACCTTCTACCGGGATGAAAAGTATCCTATGTCTTAATATTCTAGCTGTTGCCAGCGGCTTCGCCCGCGTGTATGTCGGAAATTATCCCACGGGAAGCTTCTACCGGCATGAAAAGTATCCTATGTCTTAATATACTAGCTGTTGCCCGCGTGTATGTCGGAAATTATCCCACGGGAACCTTCTACTGGGATGAAAAGTATCCTATGTCTTAATATACTAGCTGTTGCCAGCGGGTCCGCCCGCGTGTATGTCGGAAATTATCCCACGGGAACCTTCTACCGAGATGAAAAGTATCCTATGTCTTAATATACTAGCTGTTGCCAGCGTGTATGTCGGAAATTATCCCACGGGAACCTTCTACCGGGATGAAAAGTATCCTATGTCTTAATATACTAGCTGTTGCCAGAGGCTATGTCGGAAATTATCCCACGGGAACCTTCTACCGGGATGAAAAGTATCCTATGTCTTAATATACTAGCTGTTGCCAGAGGCTATGTCGGAAATTATCCCACGGGAACCTTCTACCGGGATGAAAAGTATCCTATGTCTTAATATACTAGCTGTTGCCCGCGTGTATGTCGGAAATTATCCCACGGGAACCTTCTACCGGGATGAAAAGTATCCTATGTCTTAATATACTAGCTGTTGCCAGCGTGTATGTCGGAAATTATCCCACGGGAACCTTCTACCGGGATGAAAAGTATCCTATGTTTTAATATACTAGCTGTTGCCAGCGTGTATGTCGGAAATTATCCCACGGGAACCTTCTACCGGGATGAAAAGTATCCTATGTCTTAATATACTACTGTTGCCAGCGGCTATGTCGGAAATTATCCCACGGGAACCTTCTACCGGGATGAAAAGTATCCTATGTCTTAATATACTAGCTGTTGCCAACGGCTTCGCCCGCGTGTATGTCGGAAATTATCCCACGGGAACCTTCTACCGGGATGAAAAGTATCCTATGTCTTAATATACTAGCTGTTGCCAGCGGCTATGTCGGAAATTATCCCACGGGATCCTTCTACCGGGATGAAAAGTATCCTATGTCTTAATATACTAGCTGTTGCCAACGGCTTCGCCCGCGTGTATGTCGGAAATTATCCCACGGGAACCTTCTACCGGGATGAAAAGTATCCTATGTCTTAATATACTAGCTGTTGCCAGCGTGTATGTCGGAAATTATCCCACGGGAACCTTCTACCGGGATGAAAAGTATCCTATGTCTTAATATACTAGCTGTTGCCAACGGCTTCGCCCGCGTGTATGTCGGAAATTATCCCACGGGAACCTTCTACCGGGATGAAAAGTATCCTATGTCTTAATATACTAGCTGTTGCCAGCGTGTATGTCGGAAATTATCCCACGGGAACCTTCTTTTGGGATGAAAAGTATCCTATGTCTTAATATACTAGCTGTTAACAGCGTGTATGTCGGAAATTATCCCACGGGAACCTTCTACCGGGATGAAAAGTATCCTATGTCTTAATATACTAGCTGTTGCCAGCGGCTATGTCGGAAATTATTCCACGGGAACCTTCTACCGGGATGAAAAGTATCCTATGTCTTAATATACTAGCTGTTGCCAGCGTGAATGTCGGAAATTATCCCACGGGAACCTTCTACCGGGATGAAAAGTATCCTATGTCTTAATATACTAGCTGTTGCCGGCGTGTATGTCGGAAATTATCCCACGGGAACCTTCTACCGGGATGAAAAGTATCCTATGTTTTAATATACTAGCTGTTGCCAGCGGCTTCACCCGCGTGTATGTCGGAAATTATCCCACGGGAACCTTCTACCGGGATGAAAAGTATCCTATGTCTTAATATACTAGCTGTTGCCAGCGTGTATGTCGGAAATTATCCCACGGGAACCTTCTACCGGGATGAAAAGTATCCTATGTCTTAATATACTAGCTGTTGCCAGCGTGTATGTCGGAAATTATCCCACGGGAACCTTCTACCGGGATGAAAAGTATCCTATGTCTTAATATACTAGCTGTTGCCAGCGTGTATGTCGGAAATTATCCCACGGGAACCTTCTACCGGGATGAAAAGTATCCTATGTCTTAATATACTAGCTGTTGCCAACGGCTTCGCCCGCGTGTATGTCGGAAATTATCCCACGGGAACCTTCTACCGGGACGAAAAGTATCCTATGTCTTAATATACTAGCTGTTGCCAGCGGCTATGTCGGAAATTATCCCACGGGAACCTTCTACCGGGATGAAAAGTATCCTATGTCTTAATATACTAGCTGTTGCCAACGGCTTCGCCCGCGTGTATGTCGGAAATTATCCCACGGGAACCTTCTACCGGGATGAAAAGTATCCTATGTCTTAATATACTAGCTGTTGCCAGCGTGTATGTCGGAAATTATCCCACGGGAACCTTCTTTTGGGATGAAAAGTATCCTATGTCTTAATATACTAGCTGTTGCCAGCGTGTATGTCGGAAATTATCCCACGGGAACCTTCTTTTGGGATGAAAAGTATCCTATGTCTTAATATACTAGCTGTTGCCAGCGGCTATGTCGGAAATTATTCCACGGGAACCTTCTACCGGGATGAAAAGTATCCTATGTCTTAATATACTAGCTGTTGCCAGCGTGAATGTCGGAAATTATCCCACGGGAACCTTCTACCGGGATGAAAAGTATCCTATGTCTTAATATACTAGCTGTTGCCGGCGTGTATGTCGGAAATTATCCCACGGGAACCTTCTACCGGGATGAAAAGTATCCTATGTTTTAATATACTAGCTGTTGCCAGCGGCTTCACCCGCGTGTATGTCGGAAATTATCCCACGGGAACCTTCTACCGGGATGAAAAGTATCCTATGTCTTAATATACCAGCTGTTGCCAGCGTGTATGTCGGAAATTATCCCACGGGAACCTTCTACCGGGATGAAAAGTATCCTATGTCTTAATATACTAGCTGTTGCCAGCGTGTATGTCGGAAATTATCCCACGGGAACCTTCTACCGGGATGAAAAGTATCCTATGTCTTAATATACTAGCTGTTGCCAGCGGCTTCGCCCGCGTGTATGTCGGAAATTATCCCACGGGAACCTTCTACCGGGATGAAAAGTATCCTATGTCTTAATATACTAGCTGTTGCCCGCGTGTATGTCGGAAATTATCCCACGGGAACCTTCTACCGGGATGAAAAGTATCCTATGTCTTAATATACTAGCTGTTGCCAGCGTGTATGTCGGAAATTATCCCACGGGAACCTTCTACCGGGATGAAAAGTATCCTATGTTTTAATATACTAGCTGTTGCCAGCGTGTATGTCGGAAATTATCCCACGGGAACCTTCTACCGGGATGAAAAGTATCCTATGTCTTAATATACTAACTGTTGCCAGCGGCTATGTCGGAAATTATCCCACGGGAACCTTCTACCGGGATGAAAAGTATCCTATGTCTTAATATACTAGCTGTTGCCAGCGGCTTCGCCCGCGTGTATGTCGAAAATTATTCCACGGGAACCTTCTACCGGGATGAAAAGTATCCTATGTCTTAATATACTAGCTGTTGCCAGCGTGTATGTCGGAAATTATCCCACGGGAACCTTCTACCGGGATGAAAAGTATCCTATGTTTTAATATACTAGCTGTTGCCAGCGGATTCACCCGCGTGTATGTCGGAAATTATCCCACGGGAACCTTCTACCGGGATGAAAAGTATCCTATGTCTTAATATACTAGCTGTTGCCAGCGGCTTCGCCCCCGTGTATGTCGGAAATTATCCCACGGGAACCTTCTACCCGGATGAAAAGTATCCTATGTCTTAATATACTAGCTGTTGCCGGCGTGTATGTCGGATATTATCCCACGGGAACCTTCTACCGGGATGAAAAGTATCCTATGTCTTAATATACTAGCTGTTGCCAGCGTGTATGTCGGAAATTATCCCACGGGAACCTTCTTTTGGGATGAAAAGTATCCTATGTCTTAATATACTAGCTGTTGCCAGCGTGTATGTCGGAAATTATCCCACGGGAACCTTCTACCGGGATGAAAAGTATCCTATGTCTTAATATACTAGCTGTTGCCCGCGTGTATGTCGGAAATTATCCCACGGGAACCTTCTACCGGGATGAAAAGTATCCTATGTCTTAATATACTAGCTGTTGCCCGCGTGTATGTCGGATATTATCCCACGGGAACCTTCTACCGGGATGAAAAGTATCCTATGTCTTAATATACTAGCTGTTGCCAGCGTGTATGTCGGAAATTATCCCACGGGAACCTTCTACCGGGATGAAAAGTATCCTATGTCTTAATATTCTAGCTGTTGCCAGCGGCTTCGCCCGCGTGTATGTCGGAAATTATCCCATGGGAACCTTCTACCGGGATGAAAAGTATCCTATGTCTTAATATACTAGCTGTTGCCCGCGTGTATGTCGGAAATTATCCCACGGGAACCTTCTACCGGGATGAAAAGTATCCTGTCTTAATATACTAGCTGTTGCCAGCGTGTATGTCGGAAATTATCCCACGGGAACCTTCTACCGGGATGAAAAGTATCCTATGTTTTAATATACTAGCTGTTGCCAGCGGCTTCACCCGCGTGTATGTCGGAAATTATCCCACGGGAACCTTCTACCGGGATGAAAAGTATCCTATGTCTTAATATACTAGCTGTTGCCAGCGGCTTCGCCCGTGTGTATGTCGGAAATTATCCCACGGGAACCTTCTACCCGGATGAAAAGTATCCTATGTCTTAATATACTAGCTGTTGCCGGCGTGTATGTCGGATATTATCCCACGGGAACCTTCTACCGGGATGAAAAGTATCCTATGTCTTAATATACTAGCTGTTGCCAGCGTGTATGTCGGAAATTATCCCACGGGAACCTTCTACCGGGATGAAAAGTATCCTATGTCTTAATATACTAGCTGTTGCCCGCGTGTATGTCGGAAATTATCCCACGGGAACCTTCTACTGGGATGAAAAGTATCCTATGTCTTAATACACTAGCTGTTGCCAGCGGCTTCGCCCGCGTGTATGTCGGAAATTATCCCACGGGAACCTTCTACCGGGATGAAAAGTATCCTATGTCTTAATATACTAGCTGTTGCCAGCGGCTTCGCCCGCGTGTATGTCGGAAATTATCCCACGGGAACCTTCTACCGGGATGAAAAGTATCCTATGTCTTAATATACTAGCTGTTGCCAGCGTGTATGTCGGAAATTATCCCACGGGAACCTTCTACCGGGATGAAAAGTATCCTATGTCTTAATATACTAGCTGTTGCCAGCGGCTTCGCCCGCGTGTATATCGGAAATTATTCCACGGGAACCTTCTACCGGGATGAAAAGTATCCTATGTCTTAATATACTAGCTGTTGCCCGCGTGTATGTCGGATATTATCCCACGGGAACCTTCTACCGGGATGAAAAGTATCCTATGTCTTAATATACTAGCTGTTGCCAGCGTGTATGTCGGAAATTATCCCACGGGAACCTTCTACCGGGATGAAAAGTATCCTATGTCTTAATATTCTAGCTGTTGTTAGCGGCTTCGCCCGCGTGTATGTCGGAAATTATCCCACGGGAACCTTCTACCGGGATGAAAAGTATCCTATGTCTTAATATACTAGCTGTTGCCGGCGTGTATGTCGGATATTATCCCACGGGAACCTTCTACCGGGATGAAAAGTATCCTATGTCTTAATATACTAGCTGTTGCCAGCGGCTTCGCCCGCGTGTATGTCGGAAATTATCCCACGGGAAGCTTCTACCGGCATGAAAAGTATCCTATGTCTTAATATACTAGCTGTTGCCCGCGTGTATGTCGGAAATTATCCCACGGGAACCTTCTACTGGGATAAAAAGTATCCTATGTCTTAATATACTAGCTGTTGCCAGCGGCTTCGCCCGCGTGTATGTCGGAAATTATCCCACGGGAACCTTCTACCGAGATGAAAAGTATCCTATGTCTTAATATACTAGCTGTTGCCAGCGTGTATGTCGGAAATTATCCCACGGGAACCTTCTACCGGGATGAAAAGTATCCTATGTCTTAATATACTAGCTGTTGCCAGCGGCTATGTTGGAAATTATCCCACGGGAACCTTCTACCGGGATGAAAAGTATCCTATGTCTTAATATACTAGCTGTTGCCAGCGGCTTCGCCCCCGTGTATGTCGGAAATTATCCCACGGGAACCTTCTACCGGGATGAAAAGTATCCTATGTCTTAATATACTAGCTGTTGCCCGCGTGTATGTCGGAAATTATCCCACGGGAAACTTCTACCGGGATGAAAAGTATCCTATGTCTTAATATACTAGCTGTTGCCAGCGTGTATGTCGGAAATTATCCCACGGGAACCTTCTACCGGGATGAAAAGTATCCTATGTTTTAATATACTAGCTGTTGCCAGCGTGTATGTCGGAAATTATCCCACGGGAACCTTCTACCGGGATGAAAAGTATCCTATGTCTTAATATACTAACTGTTGCCAGCGGCTATGTCGGAAATTATCCCACGGGAACCTTCTACCGGGATGAAAAGTATCCTATGTCTTAATATACTAGCTGTTGCCAGCGGCTTCGCCCGCGTGTATGTCGGAAATTATTCCACGGGAACCTTCTACCGGGATGAAAAGTATCCTATGTCTTAATATACTAGCTGTTGCCAGCGTGAATGTCGGAAATTATCCCACGGGAACCTTCTACCGGGATGAAAAGTATCCTATGTCTTAATATACTAGCTGTTGCCGGCGTGTATGTCGGAAATTATCCCACGGGAACCTTCTACCGGGATGAAAAGTATCCTATGTCTTAATATACTAGCTGTTGCCGACGTGTATGTCGGATATTATCCCACGGGAACCTTCTACCGGGATGAAAAGTATCCTATGTCTTAATATACTAGCTGTTGCCGGCGTGTATGTCGGAAATTATCCCACGGGAACCTTCTACCGGGATGAAAAGTATCCTATGTCTTAATATACTAGCTGTTGCCAGCGTGTATGTCGGAAATTATCCCACGGGAACCTTCTACCGGGATGAAAAGTATCCTATGTCTTAATATACTAGCTGTTGCCAGCGTGTATGTCGGAAATTATCCCACGGGAACCTTCTACCGGGATGAAAAGTATCCTATGTCTTAATATTCTAGCTGTTGCCAGCGGCTTCGCCCGCGTGTATGTCGGAAATTATCCCACGGGAACCTTCTACCGGGATGAAAAGTATCCTTTGTCTTAATATACTAGCTGTTGCCCGCGTGTATGGGAAATTATCCCACGGGAACCTTCTACTGGGATGAAAAGTATTCTATGTCTTAATATACTAGCTGTTGCCAGCGGCTATGTCGGAAATTATCCCACGGGAACCTTCTACCGGGATGAAAAGTATCCTATGTCTTAATATACTAGCTGTTGCCAGCGTGTATGTCGGAAATTATCCCACGGGAACCTTCTACCGGGATGAAAAGTATCCTATGTCTTAATATACTAGCTGTTGCCAGCGTGTATGTCGGAAATTATCCCACGGGAACCTTCTACCGGGATGAAAAGTATCCTATGTCTTAATATACTAGCTGTTGCCAACGGCTTCGCCCGCGTGTATGTCGGAAATTATCCCACGGGAACCTTCTACCGGGACGAAAAGTATCCTATGTCTTAATATACTAGCTGTTGCCAGCGGCTATGTCGGAAATTATCCCACGGGAACCTTCTACCGGGATGAAAAGTATCCTATGTCTTAATATACTAGCTGTTGCCAACGGCTTCGCCCGCGTGTATGTCGGAAATTATCCCACGGGAACCTTCTACCGGGATGAAAAGTATCCTATGTCTTAATATACTAGCTGTTGCCAGCGTGTATGTCGGAAATTATCCCACGGGAACCTTCTTTTGGGATGAAAAGTATCCTATGTCTTAATATACTAGCTGTTGCCAGCGTGTATGTCGGAAATTATCCCACGGGAACCTTCTTTTGGGATGAAAAGTATCCTATGTCTTAATATACTAGCTGTTGCCAGCGGCTATGTCGGAAATTATTCCACGGGAACCTTCTACCGGGATGAAAAGTATCCTATGTCTTAATATACTAGCTGTTGCCAGCGTGAATGTCGGAAATTATCCCACGGGAACCTTCTACCGGGATGAAAAGTATCCTATGTCTTAATATACTAGCTGTTGCCGGCGTGTATGTCGGAAATTATCCCACGGGAACCTTCTACCGGGATGAAAAGTATCCTATGTTTTAATATACTAGCTGTTGCCAGCGGCTTCACCCGCGTGTATGTCGGAAATTATCCCACGGGAACCTTCTACCGGGATGAAAAGTATCCTATGTCTTAATATACCAGCTGTTGCCAGCGTGTATGTCGGAAATTATCCCACGGGAACCTTCTACCGGGATGAAAAGTATCCTATGTCTTAATATACTAGCTGTTGCCAGCGTGTATGTCGGAAATTATCCCACGGGAACCTTCTACCGGGATGAAAAGTATCCTATGTCTTAATATACTAGCTGTTGCCAGCGGCTTCGCCCGCGTGTATGTCGGAAATTATCCCACGGGAACCTTCTACCGGGATGAAAAGTATCCTATGTCTTAATATACTAGCTGTTGCCCGCGTGTATGTCGGAAATTATCCCACGGGAACCTTCTACCGGGATGAAAAGTATCCTATGTCTTAATATACTAGCTGTTGCCAGCGTGTATGTCGGAAATTATCCCACGGGAACCTTCTACCGGGATGAAAAGTATCCTATGTTTTAATATACTAGCTGTTGCCAGCGTGTATGTCGGAAATTATCCCACGGGAACCTTCTACCGGGATGAAAAGTATCCTATGTCTTAATATACTAACTGTTGCCAGCGGCTATGTCGGAAATTATCCCACGGGAACCTTCTACCGGGATGAAAAGTATCCTATGTCTTAATATACTAGCTGTTGCCAGCGGCTTCGCCCGCGTGTATGTCGAAAATTATTCCACGGGAACCTTCTACCGGGATGAAAAGTATCCTATGTCTTAATATACTAGCTGTTGCCAGCGTGTATGTCGGAAATTATCCCACGGGAACCTTCTACCGGGATGAAAAGTATCCTATGTTTTAATATACTAGCTGTTGCCAGCGGATTCACCCGCGTGTATGTCGGAAATTATCCCACGGGAACCTTCTACCGGGATGAAAAGTATCCTATGTCTTAATATACTAGCTGTTGCCAGCGGCTTCGCCCCCGTGTATGTCGGAAATTATCCCACGGGAACCTTCTACCCGGATGAAAAGTATCCTATGTCTTAATATACTAGCTGTTGCCGGCGTGTATGTCGGATATTATCCCACGGGAACCTTCTACCGGGATGAAAAGTATCCTATGTCTTAATATACTAGCTGTTGCCAGCGTGTATGTCGGAAATTATCCCACGGGAACCTTCTTTTGGGATGAAAAGTATCCTATGTCTTAATATACTAGCTGTTGCCAGCGTGTATGTCGGAAATTATCCCACGGGAACCTTCTACCGGGATGAAAAGTATCCTATGTCTTAATATACTAGCTGTTGCCCGCGTGTATGTCGGAAATTATCCCACGGGAACCTTCTACCGGGATGAAAAGTATCCTATGTCTTAATATACTAGCTGTTGCCCGCGTGTATGTCGGATATTATCCCACGGGAACCTTCTACCGGGATGAAAAGTATCCTATGTCTTAATATACTAGCTGTTGCCAGCGTGTATGTCGGAAATTATCCCACGGGAACCTTCTACCGGGATGAAAAGTATCCTATGTCTTAATATTCTAGCTGTTGCCAGCGGCTTCGCCCGCGTGTATGTCGGAAATTATCCCATGGGAACCTTCTACCGGGATGAAAAGTATCCTATGTCTTAATATACTAGCTGTTGCCCGCGTGTATGTCGGAAATTATCCCACGGGAACCTTCTACCGGGATGAAAAGTATCCTGTCTTAATATACTAGCTGTTGCCAGCGTGTATGTCGGAAATTATCCCACGGGAACCTTCTACCGGGATGAAAAGTATCCTATGTTTTAATATACTAGCTGTTGCCAGCGGCTTCACCCGCGTGTATGTCGGAAATTATCCCACGGGAACCTTCTACCGGGATGAAAAGTATCCTATGTCTTAATATACTAGCTGTTGCCAGCGGCTTCGCCCGTGTGTATGTCGGAAATTATCCCACGGGAACCTTCTACCCGGATGAAAAGTATCCTATGTCTTAATATACTAGCTGTTGCCGGCGTGTATGTCGGATATTATCCCACGGGAACCTTCTACCGGGATGAAAAGTATCCTATGTCTTAATATACTAGCTGTTGCCAGCGTGTATGTCGGAAATTATCCCACGGGAACCTTCTACCGGGATGAAAAGTATCCTATGTCTTAATATACTAGCTGTTGCCCGCGTGTATGTCGGAAATTATCCCACGGGAACCTTCTACTGGGATGAAAAGTATCCTATGTCTTAATACACTAGCTGTTGCCAGCGGCTTCGCCCGCGTGTATGTCGGAAATTATCCCACGGGAACCTTCTACCGGGATGAAAAGTATCCTATGTCTTAATATACTAGCTGTTGCCAGCGGCTTCGCCCGCGTGTATGTCGGAAATTATCCCACGGGAACCTTCTACCGGGATGAAAAGTATCCTATGTCTTAATATACTAGCTGTTGCCAGCGTGTATGTCGGAAATTATCCCACGGGAACCTTCTACCGGGATGAAAAGTATCCTATGTCTTAATATACTAGCTGTTGCCAGCGGCTTCGCCCGCGTGTATATCGGAAATTATTCCACGGGAACCTTCTACCGGGATGAAAAGTATCCTATGTCTTAATATACTAGCTGTTGCCCGCGTGTATGTCGGATATTATCCCACGGGAACCTTCTACCGGGATGAAAAGTATCCTATGTCTTAATATACTAGCTGTTGCCAGCGTGTATGTCGGAAATTATCCCACGGGAACCTTCTACCGGGATGAAAAGTATCCTATGTCTTAATATTCTAGCTGTTGTTAGCGGCTTCGCCCGCGTGTATGTCGGAAATTATCCCACGGGAACCTTCTACCGGGATGAAAAGTATCCTATGTCTTAATATACTAGCTGTTGCCGGCGTGTATGTCGGATATTATCCCACGGGAACCTTCTACCGGGATGAAAAGTATCCTATGTCTTAATATACTAGCTGTTGCCAGCGGCTTCGCCCGCGTGTATGTCGGAAATTATCCCACGGGAAGCTTCTACCGGCATGAAAAGTATCCTATGTCTTAATATACTAGCTGTTGCCCGCGTGTATGTCGGAAATTATCCCACGGGAACCTTCTACTGGGATAAAAAGTATCCTATGTCTTAATATACTAGCTGTTGCCAGCGGCTTCGCCCGCGTGTATGTCGGAAATTATCCCACGGGAACCTTCTACCGAGATGAAAAGTATCCTATGTCTTAATATACTAGCTGTTGCCAGCGTGTATGTCGGAAATTATCCCACGGGAACCTTCTACCGGGATGAAAAGTATCCTATGTCTTAATATACTAGCTGTTGCCAGCGGCTATGTTGGAAATTATCCCACGGGAACCTTCTACCGGGATGAAAAGTATCCTATGTCTTAATATACTAGCTGTTGCCAGCGGCTTCGCCCCCGTGTATGTCGGAAATTATCCCACGGGAACCTTCTACCGGGATGAAAAGTATCCTATGTCTTAATATACTAGCTGTTGCCCGCGTGTATGTCGGAAATTATCCCACGGGAAACTTCTACCGGGATGAAAAGTATCCTATGTCTTAATATACTAGCTGTTGCCAGCGTGTATGTCGGAAATTATCCCACGGGAACCTTCTACCGGGATGAAAAGTATCCTATGTTTTAATATACTAGCTGTTGCCAGCGTGTATGTCGGAAATTATCCCACGGGAACCTTCTACCGGGATGAAAAGTATCCTATGTCTTAATATACTAACTGTTGCCAGCGGCTATGTCGGAAATTATCCCACGGGAACCTTCTACCGGGATGAAAAGTATCCTATGTCTTAATATACTAGCTGTTGCCAGCGGCTTCGCCCGCGTGTATGTCGGAAATTATTCCACGGGAACCTTCTACCGGGATGAAAAGTATCCTATGTCTTAATATACTAGCTGTTGCCAGCGTGAATGTCGGAAATTATCCCACGGGAACCTTCTACCGGGATGAAAAGTATCCTATGTCTTAATATACTAGCTGTTGCCGGCGTGTATGTCGGAAATTATCCCACGGGAACCTTCTACCGGGATGAAAAGTATCCTATGTCTTAATATACTAGCTGTTGCCGACGTGTATGTCGGATATTATCCCACGGGAACCTTCTACCGGGATGAAAAGTATCCTATGTCTTAATATACTAGCTGTTGCCGGCGTGTATGTCGGAAATTATCCCACGGGAACCTTCTACCGGGATGAAAAGTATCCTATGTCTTAATATACTAGCTGTTGCCAGCGTGTATGTCGGAAATTATCCCACGGGAACCTTCTACCGGGATGAAAAGTATCCTATGTCTTAATATACTAGCTGTTGCCAGCGTGTATGTCGGAAATTATCCCACGGGAACCTTCTACCGGGATGAAAAGTATCCTATGTCTTAATATTCTAGCTGTTGCCAGCGGCTTCGCCCGCGTGTATGTCGGAAATTATCCCACGGGAACCTTCTACCGGGATGAAAAGTATCCTTTGTCTTAATATACTAGCTGTTGCCCGCGTGTATGGGAAATTATCCCACGGGAACCTTCTACTGGGATGAAAAGTATTCTATGTCTTAATATACTAGCTGTTGCCAGCGGCTATGTCGGAAATTATCCCACGGGAACCTTCTACCGGGATGAAAAGTATCCTATGTCTTAATTTAATAGCTGTTGCCAGCGTGTATGTCGGAAATTATCCCACGGGAACCTTCTACCGGGATGAAAAGTATCCTATGTCTTAATATACTAGCTGTTGCCAGCGTGTATGTCGGATATTATCCCACGGGAACCTTCTACCGGGATGAAAAGTATCCTATGTCTTAATATACTAGCTGTTGCCAGCGGCTATGTCGGAAATTATCCCACGGGAACCTTCTACCGGGATGAAAAGTATCCTATGTCTTAATATAATAGCTGTTGCCAGCGTGTATGTCGGAAATTATCCCACGGGAACCTTCTACCGGGATGAAAAGTATCCTATGTCTTAATATACTAGCTGTTGCCAGCGGCTTCGCCCGCGTGTATGTCGGAAATTATCCCACGGGAACCTTCTACCGGGATGAAAAGTATCATATGTCTTAATATACTAGCTGTTGCCAGCGTGTATGTCGGAAATTATCCCACGGGAACCTTCTACCGGGATGAAAAGTATCCTATGTCTTAATATACTAGCTGTTGCCCGCGTGTATGTCGGATATTATCCCACGGGAACCTTCTACCGGGATGAAAAGTATCCTATGTCTTAATATACTAGCTGTTGCCAGCGGCTTCGCCCGCGTGTATGTCGGAAATTATCCCACGGGAACCTTCTACCGGGATGAAAAGTATCCTATGTCTTAATATACTAGCTGTTGCCAGCGGCTATGTCGGAAATTATCCCACGGGATCCTTCTACCGGGATGAAAAGTATCCTATGTCTTAATATACTAGCTGTTGCCAACGGCTTCGCCCGCGTGTATGTCGGAAATTATCCCACGGGAACCTTCTACCGGGATGAAAAGTATCCTATGTCTTAATATACTAGCTGTTGCCAGCGTGTATGTCGGAAATTATCCCACGGGAACCTTCTACCGGGATGAAAAGTATCCTATGTCTTAATATACTAGCTGTTGCCGGCGTGTATGTCGGAAATTATCCCACGGGAACCTTCTACCGGGATGAAAAGTATCCTATGTTTTAATATACTAGCTGTTGCCAGCGGCTTCACCCGCGTGTATGTTGGAAATTATCCCACGGGAACCTTCTACCGGGATGAAAAGTATCCTATGTCTTAATATACTAGCTGTTGCCAGCGTGTATGTCGGAAATTATCCCACGGGAACCTTCTACCGGGATGAAAAGTATCCTATGTCTTAATATACTAGCTGTTGCCAGCGTGTATGTCGGAAATTATCCCACGGGAACCTTCTACCGGGATGAAAAGTATCCTATGTCTTAATATACTAGCTGTTGCCAACGGCTTCGCCCGCGTGTATGTCGGAAATTATCCCACGGGAACCTTCTACCGGGACGAAAAGTATCCTATGTCTTAATATACTAGCTGTTGCCAGCGGCTATGTCGGAAATTATCCCACGGGAACCTTCTACCGGGATGAAAAGTATCCTATGTCTTAATATACTAGCTGTTGCCAACGGCTTCGCCCGCGTGTATGTCGGAAATTATCCCACGGGAACCTTCTACCGGGATGAAAAGTATCCTATGTCTTAATATACTAGCTGTTGCCAGCGTGTATGTCGGAAATTATCCCACGGGAACCTTCTTTTGGGATGAAAAGTATCCTATGTCTTAATATACTAGCTGTTGCCAGCGTGTATGTCGGAAATTATCCCACGGGAACCTTCTTTTGGGATGAAAAGTATCCTATGTCTTAATATACTAGCTGTTGCCAGCGGCTATGTCGGAAATTATTCCACGGGAACCTTCTACCGGGATGAAAAGTATCCTATGTCTTAATATACTAGCTGTTGCCAGCGTGAATGTCGGAAATTATCCCACGGGAACCTTCTACCGGGATGAAAAGTATCCTATGTCTTAATATACTAGCTGTTGCCGGCGTGTATGTCGGAAATTATCCCACGGGAACCTTCTACCGGGATGAAAAGTATCCTATGTTTTAATATACTAGCTGTTGCCAGCGGCTTCACCCGCGTGTATGTCGGAAATTATCCCACGGGAACCTTCTACCGGGATGAAAAGTATCCTATGTCTTAATATACTAGCTGTTGCCAGCGTGTATGTCGGAAATTATCCCACGGGAACCTTCTACCGGGATGAAAAGTATCCTATGTCTTAATATACTAGCTGTTGCCAGCGTGTATGTCGGAAATTATCCCACGGGAACCTTCTACCGGGATGAAAAGTATCCTATGTCTTAATATACTAGCTGTTGCCAGCGGCTTCGCCCGCGTGTATGTCGGAAATTATCCCACGGGAACCTTCTACCGGGATGAAAAGTATCCTATGTCTTAATATACTAGCTGTTGCCCGCGTGTATGTCGGAAATTATCCCACGGGAACCTTCTACCGGGATGAAAAGTATCCTATGTCTTAATATACTAGCTGTTGCCAGCGTGTATGTCGGAAATTATCCCACGGGAACCTTCTACCGGGATGAAAAGTATCCTATGTTTTAATATACTAGCTGTTGCCAGCGTGTATGTCGGAAATTATCCCACGGGAACCTTCTACCGGGATGAAAAGTATCCTATGTCTTAATATACTAACTGTTGCCAGCGGCTATGTCGGAAATTATCCCACGGGAACCTTCTACCGGGATGAAAAGTATCCTATGTCTTAATATACTAGCTGTTGCCAGCGGCTTCGCCCGCGTGTATGTCGAAAATTATTCCACGGGAACCTTCTACCGGGATGAAAAGTATCCTATGTCTTAATATACTAGCTGTTGCCAGCGTGTATGTCGGAAATTATCCCACGGGAACCTTCTACCGGGATGAAAAGTATCCTATGTTTTAATATACTAGCTGTTGCCAGCGGATTCACCCGCGTGTATGTCGGAAATTATCCCACGGGAACCTTCTACCGGGATGAAAAGTATCCTATGTCTTAATATACTAGCTGTTGCCAGCGGCTTCGCCCCCGTGTATGTCGGAAATTATCCCACGGGAACCTTCTACCCGGATGAAAAGTATCCTATGTCTTAATATACTAGCTGTTGCCGGCGTGTATGTCGGATATTATCCCACGGGAACCTTCTACCGGGATGAAAAGTATCCTATGTCTTAATATACTAGCTGTTGCCAGCGTGTATGTCGGAAATTATCCCACGGGAACCTTCTTTTGGGATGAAAAGTATCCTATGTCTTAATATACTAGCTGTTGCCAGCGTGTATGTCGGAAATTATCCCACGGGAACCTTCTACCGGGATGAAAAGTATCCTATGTCTTAATATACTAGCTGTTGCCCGCGTGTATGTCGGAAATTATCCCACGGGAACCTTCTACCGGGATGAAAAGTATCCTATGTCTTAATATACTAGCTGTTGCCCGCGTGTATGTCGGATATTATCCCACGGGAACCTTCTACCGGGATGAAAAGTATCCTATGTCTTAATATACTAGCTGTTGCCAGCGTGTATGTCGGAAATTATCCCACGGGAACCTTCTACCGGGATGAAAAGTATCCTATGTCTTAATATTCTAGCTGTTGCCAGCGGCTTCGCCCGCGTGTATGTCGGAAATTATCCCACGGGAACCTTCTACCGGGATGAAAAGTATCCTATGTCTTAATATACTAGCTGTTGCCCGCGTGTATGTCGGAAATTATCCCACGGGAACCTTCTACCGGGATGAAAAGTATCCTATGTTTTAATATACTAGCTGTTGCCAGCGGCTTCACCCGCGTGTATGTCGGAAATTATCCCACGGGAACCTTCTACCGGGATGAAAAGTATCCTATGTCTTAATATACTAGCTGTTGCCAGCGTGTATGTCGGAAATTATCCCACGGGAACCTTCTACCGGGATGAAAAGTATCCTATGTTTTAATATACTAGCTGTTGCCAGCGGCTTCACCCGCGTGTATGTCGGAAATTATCCCACGGGAACCTTCTACCGGGATGAAAAGTATCCTATGTCTTAATATACTAGCTGTTGCCAGCGGCTTCGCCCGTGTGTATGTCGGAAATTATCCCACGGGAACCTTCTACCCGGATGAAAAGTATCCTATGTCTTAATATACTAGCTGTTGCCGGCGTGTATGTCGGATATTATCCCACGGGAACCTTCTACCGGGATGAAAAGTATCCTATGTCTTAATATACTAGCTGTTGCCAGCGTGTATGTCGGAAATTATCCCACGGGAACCTTCTACCGGGATGAAAAGTATCCTATGTCTTAATATACTAGCTGTTGCCAGCGGCTTCGCCCGTGTGTATGTCGGAAATTATCCCACGGGAACCTTCTACTGGGATGAAAAGTATCCTATGTCTTAATACACTAGCTGTTGCCAGCGGCTTCGCCCGCGTGTATGTCGGAAATTATCCCACGGGAACCTTCTACCGGGATGAAAAGTATCCTATGTCTTAATATACTAGCTGTTGCCAGCGGCTTCGCCCGCGTGTATGTCGGAAATTATCCCACGGGAACCTTCTACCGGGATGAAAAGTATCCTATGTCTTAATATACTAGCTGTTGCCAGCGTGTATGTCGGAAATTATCCCACGGGAACCTTCTACCGGGATGAAAAGTATCCTATGTCTTAATATACTAGCTGTTGCCAGCGGCTTCGCCCGCGTGTATATCGGAAATTATTCCACGGGAACCTTCTACCGGGATGAAAAGTATCCTATGTCTTAATATACTAGCTGTTGCCCGCGTGTATGTCGGATATTATCCCACGGGAACCTTCTACCGGGATGAAAAGTATCCTATGTCTTAATATACTAGCTGTTGCCCGCGTGTATGTCGGAAATTATCCCACGGGAACCTTCTACTGGGATGAAAAGTATCCTATGTCTTAATACACTAGCTGTTGCCAGCGGCTTCGCCCGCGTGTATGTCGGAAATTATCCCACGGGAACCTTCTACCGGGATGAAAAGTATCCTATGTCTTAATATACTAGCTGTTGCCAGCGGCTTCGCCCGCGTGTATGTCGGAAATTATCCCACGGGAACCTTCTACCGGGATGAAAAGTATCCTATGTCTTAATATACTAGCTGTTGCCAGCGTGTATGTCGGAAATTATCCCACGGGAACCTTCTACCGGGATGAAAAGTATCCTATGTCTTAATATACTAGCTGTTGCCAGCGGCTTCGCCCGCGTGTATATCGGAAATTATTCCACGGGAACCTTCTACCGGGATGAAAAGTATCCTATGTCTTAATATACTAGCTGTTGCCCGCGTGTATGTCGGATATTATCCCACGGGAACCTTCTACCGGGATGAAAAGTATCCTATGTCTTAATATACTAGCTGTTGCCAGCGTGTATGTCGGAAATTATCCCACGGGAACCTTCTACCGGGATGAAAAGTATCCTATGTCTTAATATTCTAGCTGTTGTTAGCGGCTTCGCCCGCGTGTATGTCGGAAATTATCCCACGGGAACCTTCTACCGGGATGAAAAGTATCCTATGTCTTAATATACTAGCTGTTGCCGGCGTGTATGTCGGATATTATCCCACGGGAACCTTCTACCGGGATGAAAAGTATCCTATGTCTTAATATACTAGCTGTTGCCAGCGGCTTCGCCCGCGTGTATGTCGGAAATTATCCCACGGGAAGCTTCTACCGGCATGAAAAGTATCCTATGTCTTAATATACTAGCTGTTGCCCGCGTGTATGTCGGAAATTATCCCACGGGAACCTTCTACTGGGATAAAAAGTATCCTATGTCTTAATATACTAGCTGTTGCCAGCGGCTTCGCCCGCGTGTATGTCGGAAATTATCCCACGGGAACCTTCTACCGAGATGAAAAGTATCCTATGTCTTAATATACTAGCTGTTGCCAGCGTGTATGTCGGAAATTATCCCACGGGAACCTTCTACCGGGATGAAAAGTATCCTATGTCTTAATATACTAGCTGTTGCCCGCGGCTATGTTGGAAATTATCCCACGGGAACCTTCTACCGGGATGAAAAGTATCCTATGTCTTAATATACTAGCTGTTGCCAGCGGCTTCGCCCGCGTGTATGTCGGAAATTATCCCACGGGAACCTTCTACCGGGATGAAAAGTATCCTATGTCTTAATATACTAGCTGTTGCCCGCGTGTATGTCGGAAATTATCCCACGGGAAACTTCTACCGGGATGAAAAGTATCCTATGTCTTAATATACTAGCTGTTGCCAGCGTGTATGTCGGAAATTATCCCACGGGAACCTTCTACCGGGATGAAAAGTATCCTATGTTTTAATATACTAGCTGTTGCCAGCGTGTATGTCGGAAATTATCCCACGGGAACCTTCTACCGGGATGAAAAGTATCCTATGTCTTAATATACTAACTGTTGCCAGCGGCTATGTCGGAAATTATCCCACGGGAACCTTCTACCGGGATGAAAAGTATCCTATGTCTTAATATACTAGCTGTTGCCAGCGGCTTCGCCCGCGTGTATGTCGGAAATTATTCCACGGGAACCTTCTACCGGGATGAAAAGTATCCTATGTCTTAATATACTAGCTGTTGCCAGCGTGAATGTCGGAAATTATCCCACGGGAACCTTCTACCGGGATGAAAAGTATCCTATGTCTTAATATACTAGCTGTTGCCGGCGTGTATGTCGGAAATTATCCCACGGGAACCTTCTACCGGGATGAAAAGTATCCTATGTCTTAATATACTAGCTGTTGCCGACGTGTATGTCGGATATTATCCCACGGGAACCTTCTACCGGGATGAAAAGTATCCTATGTCTTAATATACTAGCTGTTGCCGGCGTGTATGTCGGAAATTATCCCACGGGAACCTTCTACCGGGATGAAAAGTATCCTATGTCTTAATATACTAGCTGTTGCCAGCGTGTATGTCGGAAATTATCCCACGGGAACCTTCTACCGGGATGAAAAGTATCCTATGTCTTAATATACTAGCTGTTGCCAGCGTGTATGTCGGAAATTATCCCACGGGAACCTTCTACCGGGATGAAAAGTATCCTATGTCTTAATATTCTAGCTGTTGCCAGCGGCTTCGCCCGCGTGTATGTCGGAAATTATCCCACGGGAACCTTCTACCGGGATGAAAAGTATCCTTTGTCTTAATATACTAGCTGTTGCCCGCGTGTATGGGAAATTATCCCACGGGAACCTTCTACTGGGATGAAAAGTATTCTATGTCTTAATATACTAGCTGTTGCCAGCGGCTATGTCGGAAATTATCCCACGGGAACCTTCTACCGGGATGAAAAGTATCCTATGTCTTAATTTAATAGCTGTTGCCAGCGTGTATGTCGGAAATTATCCCACGGGAACCTTCTACCGGGATGAAAAGTATCCTATGTCTTAATATACTAGCTGTTGCCAGCGGCTTCGCCCGCGTGTATGTCGGAAATTATCCCACGGGAACCTTCTACCGGGATGAAAAGTATCCTATGTCTTAATATACTAGCTGTTGCCCGCGTGTATGTCGGAAATTATCCCACGGGAACCTTCTACCGGGATGAAAAGTATCCTGTCTTAATATACTAGCTGTTGCCAGCGTGTATGTCGGAAATTATCCCACGGGAACCTTCTACCGGGATGAAAAGTATCCTATGTTTTAATATACTAGCTGTTGCCAGCGGCTTCACCCGCGTGTATGTCGGAAATTATCCCACGGGAACCTTCTACCGGGATGAAAAGTATCCTATGTCTTAATATACTAGCTGTTGCCAGCGGCTTCGCCCGCGTGTATGTCGGAAATTATCCCACGGGAACCTTCTACCCGGATGAAAAGTATCCTATGTCTTAATATACTAGCTGTTGCCGGCGTGTATGTCGGATATTATCCCACGGGAACCTTCTACCGGGATGAAAAGTATCCTATGTCTTAATATACTAGCTGTTGCCAGCGTGTATGTCGGAAATTATCCCACGGGAACCTTCTACCGGGATGAAAAGTATCCTATGTCTTAATATACTAGCTGTTGCCAGCGGCTTCGCCCGCGTGTATGTCGGAAATTATCCCACGGGAACCTTCTACCCGGATGAAAAGTATCCTATGTCTTAATATACTAGCTGTTGCCGGCGTGTATGTCGGATATTATCCCACGGGAACCTTCTACCGGGATGAAAAGTATCCTATGTCTTAATATACTAGCTGTTGCCAGCGTGTATGTCGGAAATTATCCCACGGGAACCTTCTATCGGGATGAAAAGTATCCTATATCTTAATATACTAGCTGTTGCCCGCGGCTTAGCCCGCGTGTATGTCGGAAATTATCCCACGGGAACCTTCTACCGGGATGAAAAGTATCCTATGTCTTAATATACTAGCTGTTGCCCGCGTGTATGTCGGAAATTATCCCACGGGAACCTTCTACTGGGATGAAAAGTATCCTATGTCTTAATACACTAGCTGTTGCCAGCGGCTTCGCCCGCGTGTATGTCGGAAATTATCCCACGGGAACCTTCTGCCGGGATGAAAAGTATCCTATGTCTTAATATACTAGCTGTTGCCAGCGGCTTCGCCCGCGTGTATGTCGGAAATTATCCCACGGGAACCTTCTACCGGGATGAAAAGTATCCTATGTCTTAATATACTAGCTGTTGCCAGCGTGTATGTCGGAAATTATCCCACGGGAACCTTCTACCGGGATGAAAAGTATCCTATGTCTTAATATACTAGCTGTTGCCAGCGGCTTCGCCCGCGTGTATATCGGAAATTATTCCACGGGAACCTTCTACCGGGATGAAAAGTATCCTATGTCTTAATATACTAGCTGTTGCCCGCGTGTATGTCGGATATTATCCCACGGGAACCTTCTACCGGGATGAAAAGTATCCTATGTCTTAATATACTAGCTGTTGCCAGCGGCTTCACCCGCGTGTATGTCGGAAATTATCCCACGGGAACCTTCTACCGGGATGAAAAGTATCCTATGTCTTAATATACTAGCTGTTGCCCGCGGCTATGTTGGAAATTATCCCACGGGAACCTTCTACCGGGATGAAAAGTATCCTATGTCTTAATATACTAGCTGTTGCCAGCGGCTTCGCCCGCGTGTATGTCGGAAATTATCCCACGGGAACCTTCTACCGGGATGAAAAGTATCCTATGTCTTAATATACTAGCTGTTGCCCGCGTGTATGTCGGAAATTATCCCACGGGAAACTTCTACCGGGATGAAAAGTATCCTATGTCTTAATATACTAGCTGTTGCCAGCGTGTATGTCGGAAATTATCCCACGGGAACCTTCTACCGGGATGAAAAGTATCCTATGTTTTAATATACTAGCTGTTGCCAGCGTGTATGTCGGAAATTATCCCACGGGAACCTTCTACCGGGATGAAAAGTATCCTATGTCTTAATATACTAACTGTTGCCAGCGGCTATGTCGGAAATTATCCCACGGGAACCTTCTACCGGGATGAAAAGTATCCTATGTCTTAATATACTAGCTGTTGCCAGCGGCTTCGCCCGCGTGTATGTCGGAAATTATTCCACGGGAACCTTCTACCGGGATGAAAAGTATCCTATGTCTTAATATACTAGCTGTTGTCAGCGTGAATGTCGGAAATTATCCCACGGGAACCTTCTACCGGGATGAAAAGTATCCTATGTCTTAATATACTAGCTGTTGCCGGCGTGTATGTCGGAAATTATCCCACGGGAACCTTCTACCGGGATGAAAAGTATCCTATGTCTTAATATACTAGCTGTTGCCGACGTGTATGTCGGATATTATCCCACGGGAACCTTCTACCGGGATGAAAAGTATCCTATGTCTTAATATACTAGCTGTTGCCGGCGTGTATGTCGGAAATTATCCCACGGGAACCTTCTACCGGGATGAAAAGTATCCTATGTCTTAATATACTAGCTGTTGCCAGCGTGTATGTCGGAAATTATCCCACGGGAACCTTCTACCGGGATGAAAAGTATCCTATGTCTTAATATACTAGCTGTTGCCAGCGTGTATGTCGGAAATTATCCCACGGGAACCTTCTACCGGGATGAAAAGTATCCTATGTCTTAATATTCTAGCTGTTGCCAGCGGCTTCGCCCGCGTGTATGTCGGAAATTATCCCACGGGAACCTTCTACCGGGATGAAAAGTATCCTTTGTCTTAATATACTAGCTGTTGCCCGCGTGTATGGGAAATTATCCCACGGGAACCTTCTACTGGGATGAAAAGTATTCTATGTCTTAATATACTAGCTGTTGCCAGCGGCTATGTCGGAAATTATCCCACGGGAACCTTCTACCGGGATGAAAAGTATCCTATGTCTTAATTTAATAGCTGTTGCCAGCGTGTATGTCGGAAATTATCCCACGGGAACCTTCTACCGGGATGAAAAGTATCCTATGTCTTAATATACTAGCTGTTGCCAGCGGCTTCGCCCGCGTGTATGTCGGAAATTATCCCACGGGAACCTTCTACCGGGATGAAAAGTATCCTATGTCTTAATATACTAGCTGTTGCCCGCGTGTATGTCGGAAATTATCCCACGGGAACCTTCTACCGGGATGAAAAGTATCCTGTCTTAATATACTAGCTGTTGCCAGCGTGTATGTCGGAAATTATCCCACGGGAACCTTCTACCGGGATGAAAAGTATCCTATGTTTTAATATACTAGCTGTTGCCAGCGGCTTCACCCGCGTGTATGTCGGAAATTATCCCACGGGAACCTTCTACCGGGATGAAAAGTATCCTATGTCTTAATATACTAGCTGTTGCCAGCGGCTTCGCCCGCGTGTATGTCGGAAATTATCCCACGGGAACCTTCTACCCGGATGAAAAGTATCCTATGTCTTAATATACTAGCTGTTGCCGGCGTGTATGTCGGATATTATCCCACGGGAACCTTCTACCGGGATGAAAAGTATCCTATGTCTTAATATACTAGCTGTTGCCAGCGTGTATGTCGGAAATTATCCCACGGGAACCTTCTACCGGGATGAAAAGTATCCTATGTCTTAATATACTAGCTGTTGCCAGCGGCTTCGCCCGCGTGTATGTCGGAAATTATCCCACGGGAACCTTCTACCCGGATGAAAAGTATCCTATGTCTTAATATACTAGCTGTTGCCGGCGTGTATGTCGGATATTATCCCACGGGAACCTTCTACCGGGATGAAAAGTATCCTATGTCTTAATATACTAGCTGTTGCCAGCGTGTATGTCGGAAATTATCCCACGGGAACCTTCTATCGGGATGAAAAGTATCCTATATCTTAATATACTAGCTGTTGCCCGCGGCTTAGCCCGCGTGTATGTCGGAAATTATCCCACGGGAACCTTCTACCGGGATGAAAAGTATCCTATGTCTTAATATACTAGCTGTTGCCCGCGTGTATGTCGGAAATTATCCCACGGGAACCTTCTACTGGGATGAAAAGTATCCTATGTCTTAATACACTAGCTGTTGCCAGCGGCTTCGCCCGCGTGTATGTCGGAAATTATCCCACGGGAACCTTCTGCCGGGATGAAAAGTATCCTATGTCTTAATATACTAGCTGTTGCCAGCGGCTTCGCCCGCGTGTATGTCGGAAATTATCCCACGGGAACCTTCTACCGGGATGAAAAGTATCCTATGTCTTAATATACTAGCTGTTGCCAGCGTGTATGTCGGAAATTATCCCACGGGAACCTTCTACCGGGATGAAAAGTATCCTATGTCTTAATATACTAGCTGTTGCCAGCGGCTTCGCCCGCGTGTATATCGGAAATTATTCCACGGGAACCTTCTACCGGGATGAAAAGTATCCTATGTCTTAATATACTAGCTGTTGCCCGCGTGTATGTCGGATATTATCCCACGGGAACCTTCTACCGGGATGAAAAGTATCCTATGTCTTAATATACTAGCTGTTGCCAGCGGCTTCACCCGCGTGTATGTCGGAAATTATCCCACGGGAACCTTCTACCGGGATGAAAAGTATCCTATCTCTTAATATACTAGCTGTTGCCAGCGGCTTCGCCCGCGTGTATGTCGGAAATTATCCCACGGAAACCTTCTACTGGGATGAAAAGTATCCTATGTCTTAATATACTGGCTGTTGCCAGCGGCTTCGCCCGCCTGTATGTCGGAAATTATCCCACGGGAACCTTCTACCGGGATGAAAAGTATCCTATGTCTTAATATACTAGCTGTTGCCGGCGTGTATGTCGGATATTATCCCACGGGAACCTTCTACCGGGATGAAAAGTATCCTATGTCTTAATATACTAGCTGTTGCCAGCGGCTTCGCCCGCGTGTATGTCGGAAATTATCCCACGGGAAGCTTCTACCGGCATGAAAAGTATCCTATGTCTTAATATACTAGCTGTTGCCCGCGTGTATGTCGGAAATTATCCCACGGGAACCTTCTACTGGGATAAAAAGTATCCTATGTCTTAATATACTAGCTGTTGCCAGCGGCTTCGTCCGCGTGTATGTCGGAAATTATCCCACGGGAACCTTCTACCGAGATGAAAAGTATCCTATGTCTTAATATACTAGCTGTTGCCAGCGTGTATGTCGGAAATTATCCCACGGGAACCTTCTACCGGGATGAAAAGTATCCTATGTCTTAATATACTAGCTGTTGCCAGCGTGTATGTCGGAAATTATCCCACGGGAACCTTCTACCGGGATGAAAAGTATCCTATGTCTTAATATTCTAGCTGTTGCCAGCGGCTTCGCCCGCGTGTATGTCGGAAATTATCCCACGGGAACCTTCTACCGGGATGAAAAGTATCCTTTGTCTTAATATACTAGCTGTTGCCCGCGTGTATGGGAAATTATCCCACGGGAACCTTCTACTGGGATGAAAAGTATTCTATGTCTTAATATACTAGCTGTTGCCAGCGGCTATGTCGGAAATTATCCCACGGGAACCTTCTACCGGGATGAAAAGTATCCTATGTCTTAATTTAATAGCTGTTGCCAGCGTGTATGTCGGAAATTATCCCACGGGAACCTTCTACCGGGATGAAAAGTATCCTATGTCTTAATATACTAGCTGTTGCCAGCGTGTATGTCGGATATTATCCCACGGGAACCTTCTACCGGGATGAAAAGTATCCTATGTCTTAATATACTAGCTGTTGCCAGCGGCTATGTCGGAAATTATCCCACGGGAACCTTCTACCGGGATGAAAAGTATCCTATGTCTTAATATAATAGCTGTTGCCAGCGTGTATGTCGGAAATTATCCCACGGGAACCTTCTACCGGGATGAAAAGTATCCTATGTCTTAATATACTAGCTGTTGCCAGCGGCTTCGCCCGCGTGTATGTCGGAAATTATCCCACGGGAACCTTCTACCGGGATGAAAAGTATCATATGTCTTAATATACTAGCTGTTGCCAGCGTGTATGTCGGAAATTATCCCACGGGAACCTTCTACCGGGATGAAAAGTATCCTATGTCTTAATATACTAGCTGTTGCCCGCGTGTATGTCGGATATTATCCCACGGGAACCTTCTACCGGGATGAAAAGTATCCTATGTCTTAATATACTAGCTGTTGCCAGCGGCTTCGCCCGCGTGTATGTCGGAAATTATCCCACGGGAACCTTCTACCGGGATGAAAAGTATCCTATGTCTTAATATACTAGCTGTTGCCCGCGTGTATGTCGGAAATTATCCCACGGGAACCTTCTACCGGGATGAAAAGTATCCTGTCTTAATATACTAGCTGTTGCCAGCGTGTATGTCGGAAATTATCCCACGGGAACCTTCTACCGGGATGAAAAGTATCCTATGTTTTAATATACTAGCTGTTGCCAGCGGCTTCACCCGCGTGTATGTCGGAAATTATCCCACGGGAACCTTCTACCGGGATGAAAAGTATCCTATGTCTTAATATACTAGCTGTTGCCAGCGGCTTCGCCCGCGTGTATGTCGGAAATTATCCCACGGGAACCTTCTACCCGGATGAAAAGTATCCTATGTCTTAATATACTAGCTGTTGCCGGCGTGTATGTCGGATATTATCCCACGGGAACCTTCTACCGGGATGAAAAGTATCCTATGTCTTAATATACTAGCTGTTGCCAGCGTGTATGTCGGAAATTATCCCACGGGAACCTTCTACCGGGATGAAAAGTATCCTATGTCTTAATATACTAGCTGTTGCCAGCGGCTTCGCCCGCGTGTATGTCGGAAATTATCCCACGGGAACCTTCTACCCGGATGAAAAGTATCCTATGTCTTAATATACTAGCTGTTGCCGGCGTGTATGTCGGATATTATCCCACGGGAACCTTCTACCGGGATGAAAAGTATCCTATGTCTTAATATACTAGCTGTTGCCAGCGTGTATGTCGGAAATTATCCCACGGGAACCTTCTATCGGGATGAAAAGTATCCTATATCTTAATATACTAGCTGTTGCCCGCGGCTTAGCCCGCGTGTATGTCGGAAATTATCCCACGGGAACCTTCTACCGGGATGAAAAGTATCCTATGTCTTAATATTCTAGCTGTTGCCAGCAGCTTCGCCCGCGTGTATGTCGGAAATTATCCCACGGGAACCTTCTACCGGGATGAAAAGTATCCTATGTCTTAATATACTAGCTGTTGCCCGCGTGTATGTCGGAAATTATCCCACGGGAACCTTCTACTGGGATGAAAAGTATCCTATGTCTTAATACACTAGCTGTTGCCAGCGGCTTCGCCCGCGTGTATGTCGGAAATTATCCCACGGGAACCTTCTACCGGGATGAAAAGTATCCTATGTCTTAATATACTAGCTGTTGCCAGCGGCTTCGCCCGCGTGTATGTCGGAAATTATCCCACGGGAACCTTCTACCGGGATGAAAAGTATCCTATGTCTTAATATACTAGCTGTTGCCAGCGTGTATGTCGGAAATTATCCCACGGGAACCTTCTACCGGGATGAAAAGTATCCTATGTCTTAATATACTAGCTGTTGCCAGCGGCTTCGCCCGCGTGTATATCGGAAATTATTCCACGGGAACCTTCTACCGGGATGAAAAGTATCCTATGTCTTAATATACTAGCTGTTGCCCGCGTGTATGTCGGATATTATCCCACGGGAACCTTCTACCGGGATGAAAAGTATCCTATGTCTTAATATACTAGCTGTTGCCAGCGGCTTCACCCGCGTGTATGTCGGAAATTATCCCACGGGAACCTTCTACCGGGATGAAAAGTATCCTATCTCTTAATATACTAGCTGTTGCCAGCGGCTTCGCCCGCGTGTATGTCGGAAATTATCCCACGGAAACCTTCTACTGGGATGAAAAGTATCCTATGTCTTAATATACTAGCTGTTGCCAGCGGCTTCGCCCGCCTGTATGTCGGAAATTATCCCACGGGAACCTTCTACCGGGATGAAAAGTATCCTATGTCTTAATATACTAGCTGTTGCCGGCGTGTATGTCGGATATTATCCCACGGGAACCTTCTACCGGGATGAAAAGTATCCTATGTCTTAATATACTAGCTGTTGCCAGCGGCTTCGCCCGCGTGTATGTCGGAAATTATCCCACGGGAAGCTTCTACCGGCATGAAAAGTATCCTATGTCTTAATATACTAGCTGTTGCCCGCGTGTATGTCGGAAATTATCCCACGGGAACCTTCTACTGGGATAAAAAGTATCCTATGTCTTAATATACTAGCTGTTGCCAGCGGCTTCGCCCGCGTGTATGTCGGAAATTATCCCACGGGAACCTTCTACCGAGATGAAAAGTATCCTATGTCTTAATATACTAGCTGTTGCCAGCGTGTATGTCGGAAATTATCCCACGGGAACCTTCTACCGGGATGAAAAGTATCCTATGTCTTAATATACTAGCTGTTGCCAGCGGCTTCGCCCGCGTGTATGTCGGAAATTATCCCACGGGAACCTTCTACCGGGATGAAAAGTATCCTATGTCTTAATATACTAGCTGTTGCCCGCGTGTATGTCGGAAATTATCCCACGGGAACCTTCTACCGGGATGAAAAGTATCCTATGTCTTAATATACTAGCTGTTGCCAGCGTGTATGTCGGAAATTATACCACGGGAACCTTCTACCGGGATGAAAAGTATCCAAGTTTTAATATACTAGCTGTTGCCAGCGTGTATGTCGGAAATTATCCCACGGGAACCTTCTACCGGGATGAAAAGTATCCTATGTCTTAATATACTAACTGTTGCCAGCGGCTATGTCGGAAATTATCCCACGGGAACCTTCTACCGGGATGAAAAGTATCCTATGTCTTAATATACTAGCTGTTGCCAGCGGCTTCGCCCGCGTGTATGTCGAAAATTATTCCACGGGAACCTTCTACCGGGATGAAAAGTATCCTATGTCTTAATATACTAGCTGTTGCCAGCGTGTATGTCGGAAATTATCCCACGGGAACCTTCTACCGGGATGAAAAGTATCCTATGTTTTAATATACTAGCTGTTGCCAGCGGATTCACCCGCGTGTATGTCGGAAATTATCCCACGGGAACCTTCTACCGGGATGAAAAGTATCCTATGTCTTAATATACTAGCTGTTGCCAGCGGCTTCGCCCGCGTGTATGTCGGAAATTATTCCACGGGAACCTTCTACCGGGATGAAAAGTATCCTATGTCTTAATATACTAGCTTTTGCCAGCGTGTATGTCGGAAATTATCCCACGGGAACCTTCTACCGGGATGAAAAGTATCCTATATCTTAATATACTAGCTGTTGCCCGCGGCTTAGCCCGCGTGTATGTCGGAAATTATCCCACGGGAACCTTCTACCGGGATGAAAAGTATCCTATGTCTTAATATACTAGCTGTTGCCCGCGTGGTTGTCGGAAATTATCCCACGGGAACCTTCTACTGGGATGAAAAGTATCCTATGTCTTAATACACTAGCTGTTGCCAGCGGCTTCGCCCGCGTGTATGTCGGAAATTATTCCACGGGAACCTTCTACCGAGATGAAAAGTATCCTATGTCTTAATATACTAGCTGTTGCCAGCGTGTATGTCGGATATTATCCCACGGGAACCTTCTACCGGGATGAAAAGCATCCTATGTCTTAATATACTAGCTGTTGCCAGCGGCTATGTCGGAAATTATCCCACGGGAACCTTCTACCGGGATGAAAAGTATCCTATGTCTTAATATACTAGCTTTTGCCAGCGGCTTCGCCCGCGTGTATGTCGGAAATTATCCCACGGGAACCTTCTACCGGGATGAAAAGTATCCTATGTCTTAATATACTAGCTGTTGCCCGCGTGTATGTCGGATATTATCCCACGGGAACCTTCTACCGGGATGAAAAGTATCCTATGTCTTAATATACTAGCTGTTGCCAGCGGCTTCGCCCGCGTGTATGTCGGAAATTATCCCACGGGAACCTTCTACCGGGATGAAAAGTATCCTATGTCTTAATATACTAGCTGTTGCCCGCGTGTATGTCGGATATTATCCCACGGGAACCTTCTACCGGGATGAAAAGTATCCTATGTCTTAATATAGGTACTAGCTGTTGCCCGCGTGTATGTCGGATATTATCCCACGGGAATCTTCTACCGGGATGAAAAGTATCCTATGTCTTAATATACTAGCTGTTGCCAGCGGCTTCGCCCGCGTGTATGTCGGAAATTATCCCACGGGAACCTTCTACCGGGATGAAAAGTATCCTATGTCTTAATATAATAGCTGTTGCCAGCGTGTATGTCGGAAATTATCCCACGGGAACCTTCTACCGGGATGAAAAGTATCCTATGTCTTAATATACTAGCTGTTGCCAGCGTGTATGTCGGAAATTATCCCACGGGAACCTTCTACCGGGATGAAAAGTATCCTATGTCTTAATATACTAGCTGTTGCCAGCGTGTATGTCGGAAATTATCCCACGGGAACCTTCTACCGGGATGAAAAGTATCCTATGTCTTAATATACTAGCTGTTGCCAGCGGCTTCGCCCGCGTGTCTGTCGGAAATTATCCCACGTGAACCTTCTACCGGGATGAAAAGTATCCTATGTCTTAATATACTAGCTGTTGCCCGCGTGTATGTCGGATATTATCCCACGGGAACCTTCTACCGGGATGAAAAGTATCCTATGTCTTAATATACTAGCTGTTGCCCGCGTGTATGTCGGATATTATCCCACGGGAACCTTCTACCGGGATGAAAAGTATCCTATGTCTTAATATACTAGCTGTTGCCAGCGGCTTCGCCCGCGTGTATGTCGGAAATTATCCCACGGGAACCTTCTACCGGGATGAAAAGTATCCTATGTCTTAATATAATAGCTGTTGCCAGCGTGTATGTCGGAAATTATCCCACGGGAACCTTCTACCGGGATGAAAAGTATCCTATGTCTTAATATACTAGCTGTTGCCAGCGGCTTCGCCCGCGTGTATGTCGGAAATTATCCCACGGGAACTTTCTACCGGGATGAAAAGTATCCTATGTCTTAATATACTAGCTGTTGCCGGCGTGTATGTCGGATATTATCCCACGGGAACCTTCTACCGGGATGAAAAGTATCCTATGTCTTAATATACTAGCTGTTGCCAGCGGCTTCGCCCGCGTGTATGTCGGAAATTATCCCACGGGAACCTTCTACCGGGATGAAAAGTATCCTATGTCTTAATATACTAGCTGTTGCCAGCGTGTATGTCGGAAATTATCCCACGGGAACCTTCTACCGGGATGAAAAGTATTCTATGTCTTAATATACTAGCTGTTGCCCCCGTGTATGTCGGAAATTATCCCACGGGAACCTTCTACCGGGATGAAAAGTATCCTATGTCTTGAAAGAAAGAAAAGAAAGAAGAAAGAAAATACGTTTATTTGCGATAAACATGGCGCAAAGAAATAAAATAACAAAATAAAACAATTGAAAACAAGTTTGGGGAAAATATGCGCCACATTCACGCAAAACGGCCGTCGCTCAGCATAATGCCGCGACCCCATACGAGACAGAGCCTCAGCGCTGGTTTTCAGCGACAGCCGGCGTTGACGTAATGACGTCGACCGGTGCATCATGCAGTGGAAGTAAAAATGCCAATTAAAATTAGATAAATAAGATTATTGAATATTTTCAAAGTTTATGTAAATATAATAGGTATAGAAGATGAGTACATACATTGCGTTTTGTCAGCGCTAGCACCCACCGACTCCGACGCCGGCGCTGTGGACGGATGCCTTATCTGTGCCGTGCGCGCGGCGCAGCTGTCAGAAATATTTTAGCTGCTGTTGTTCGTTTTGTCGGATAATTATATAACATGGCGCAGCACATTATATAATTTTATTGTATGATGGGATTATGTAACAATGATGTTTTTGTGTGATTGTGTGAGTTTGTGTTAAAAATATAGATTTTATAACAAAATAAAATAAAAAACTCGGCGACTCAGAGATCAACCTCAGCTAGATGACAAATTAAATGGTAAGTGTGAATTACATTATAGGTACCTAAGGGTTCATGATTAAAATGAAATTATATTACTTTTACATAAATGAAATTAGATTGATTATAAATTAATTATATATGATAAGATATATTTTAAAAAAAATAAGATGGCGTTCCTAAGCAATGAGGATGACTGAAGTCATAATATTACTGACTGAAGTCTTAATATTCTAGCTGTTGCCAGCGGCTTCGCCCGCGTGTATGTCGGAAATTATCCCACGGGAACCTTCTACCGGGATGAAAAGTATCCTATGTCTTAATATACTAGTTGTTGCCCACGTGTATGTCGGAAATTATCCCACGGGAACCATCTACCGGGATGAAAAGTATCCTATGTCTTAATATACTAGCTGTTGCCAGCGGCTTCGCCCGCGTGTATGTCGGAAATTATCCCACGGGAACCTTCTACCGGGATGAAAAGTATCCTATGTCTTAATATACTAGCTGTTGCCCGCGTGTATGTCGGAAATTATGCCACGGGAACCTTCTACCGGGATGAAAAGTATCCTATGTCTTAATATACTAGCTGTTGCCCGCGTGTATGTCGGAAATTATCCCACGGGAACCTTCTACCGGGATGAAAAGTATCCTATGTCTTAATATACTAGCTGTTGCCCGCGTGTATGTCGGAAATTTATGTCGATAATTTCCGACATACACGCTGGCAACAGCTAGTATATTAAGACATAGGATACTTTTCGTCTCGGTAGAAGGTTCCCGTGGGATAATTTCCGACATACACACGGGCGAAGCCGCGGGCAACAGCTAGTATATTAAGATATAGGATACTTTTCATCCCGGTAGAAGGTTCCCGTGGGATAATTTCCGACATACACGCGGGCAACAGCTAGTATATTAAGACATAGGATACTTTTCATCCCGGTAGAAGGTTCCCGTGGGATAATTTCCGACATACGCGCGGGCGAAGCCGCTGGCTACAGCTAGTATATTAAGACATAGGATACTTTTCATCCCGGTAGAAGGTTCCCGTGGGATAATATCCGACATACACACGGGCAACAGCTAGTATATTAAGACATAGGATACTTTTCATCCCGGTAGAAGATTCCCGTGGGATAATATCCGATATACACGCGGGCAACAGCTAGTATATTAAGACATAGGATACTTTTCATCCCGGTAGAAGGTTCCCGTGGGATAATTTCCGACATAGACGCGGGCAACAGCTAGTATATTAAGACATAGGATACTTTTCATCCCGGTAGAAGGTTCCCGTGGGATAATTTCCGACATACACGCGGGCGAAGCCGCTGGCAACAGCTAGTATATTAAGACATAGGATACTTTTCATCCCGGTAGAAGGTTCCCGTGGGATAATTTCCGACATACACGCGGGCAACAGCTAGCATATTAAGACATAGGATACTTTTCATCCCGGTAGAAGGTTCCCGTGGGATAATTTCCGACATACATGCGGGCGAAGCCGCTGGCAACAGCTAGTATATTAAGACATAGGATACTTTTCATCCCGGTAGAAGGTTCCCGTGGGATAATATCCGACATACACGCTGGCAACAGCTAGTATATTAAAACATAGGATACTTTTCATCTCGGTAGAAGGTTCCCGTGGGATAATTTCCGACATACACGCGGGCGAAGCTGCTGGCAACAGCTAGTATATTAAGACATAGGATACTTTTCATCCCAGTAGAAGATTCCCGTGGGATAATTTCCAACATACACGCGGGCAACAGCTAGTATATTAAGACATAGGATACTTTTCATCCCGGTAGAAGGTTCCCGTGGGATAATTTCCGACATACACGCGGGCTAAGCCGCGGGCAACAGCTAGTATATTAAGATATAGGATACTTTTCATCCCGGTAGAAGGTTCCCGTGGGATAATTTCCGACATACACGCGGGCAACAGCTAGTATATTAAGACATAGGATACTTTTCATCCCGGTAGAAGGTTCCCGTGGGATAATTTCCGACATACACGCGGGCGAAGCCGCTGGCAACAGCTAGTATATTAAGACATAGGATACTTTTCATCCCGGTAGAAGGTTCCCGTGGGATAATTTCCGACATACACGCGGGCGAAGCCGCTGGCAACAGCTAGTATATTAAGACATAGGATACTTTTCATCCCGGTAGAAGGTTCCCGTGGGATAATATCCGACATACACGCTGGCAACAGCTAGTATATTAAGACATAGGATACTTTTCATCCCGGTAGAAGGTTCCCGTGGGATTATTTCCGACATACACGCGGGCAACAGCTAGTATATTAAGACATAGGATACTTTTCATCCCGGTAGAAGGTTCCCGTGGGATAATTTCCGACATACACGCGGGCGAAGCCGCTGGCAACAGCTAGTATATTAAGACATAGGATACTTTTCATCCCGGTAGAAGGTTCCCGTGGGATAATATCCGACATACACGCGGGCAACAGCTAGTATATTAAGACATAGGATACTTTTCATCTCGGTAGAAGGTTCCCGTGGGATAATTTCCGACATACACGCGGGCAACAGCTAGTATATTAAGACATAGGATACTTTTCATCCCGGTAGAAGGTTCCCGTGGGATAATTTCCAACATACACGCGGGCGAAGCCGCTGGCAACAGCTAGTATAGTAAGACATAGGATACATTTCATCCCGGTAGAAGGTTCCCGTGGGATAATTTCCGTCATAGCCGCTGGCAACAGCTAGTATATTAAGACATAGGATACTTTTCATCCCGGTAGAAGGTTCCCGTGGGATAATTTCCGACATACACGCGGGCAACAGCTAGTATATTAAGACATAGGATACTTTTCATCCCGGTAGAAGGTTCCCGTGGGATAATTTCCGACATACACGCGGGCGAAGCCGCTGGCAACAGCTAGTATATTAAGACATAGGATACTTTTCATCCCGGTAGAAGGTTCCCGTGGGATAATTTCCGACATACACGCTGGCAACAGCTATTATATTAAGACATAGGATACTTTTCATCCCGGTAGAAGGTTCCCGTGGGATAATTCCCGACATACACGCGGGCAACAGCTAGTATATTAAGACACAGGATACTTTTCATACCGGTAGAAGGTTCCCGTGGGATAATTTCCGACATACACGCGGGCAACAGCTAGTATATTAAGACACAGGATACTTTTCATCCCGGTAGAAGGTTCCCGTGGGATAATTTCCGACATACACGCTGGCAACAGCTAGTATATTTAGACATAGGATACTTTTCATCCCGGTAGAAGGTTCCCGTGGGATAATTTCCGACATACACGCTGGCAACAGCTAGTATATTAAGAAATAGGATACTTTTCATCCCGGTAGAAGGTTCCCGTGGGATAATTTCCGCCATACACGCGGGCGAAGCCGCTTGCAACAGCTAGTATATTAAGACATAGGATACTTTTCATCCCGGTAGAAGGTTCCCGTGGGATAATTTCCGACATACACGCGGGCAACAGCTAGTATATTAAGACATAGGATACTTTTCATCCCGGTAGATGGTTCCCGTGGGATAATTTCCGACATACACGCGGGCGAAGCCGCTGGCAACAGCTAGTATATTAAGACATAGGATACTTTTCATCCCGGTAGAAGGTTCCCGTGGGATAATTTCCGACATACACGCTGGCAACAGCTAGTATATTAAGACATAGGATACTTTTCATCTTGGTAGAAGGTTCCCGTGGGAAAATTTCCGATATACACGCTGGCAACAGCTAGTATATTAAGACATAGGATACTTTTCATCCCGGTAGAAGGTTCCCGTGGGATAATTTCCGACATACACGCTGGCAACAGCTAGTATATTAAGACATAGGATACTTTTCATCCCGGTAGAAGGTTCCCGTGGGATAATTTCCGACATACACGCTGGCAACAGCTAGTATATTAAGACATAGGATACTTTTCATCCCGGTAGAAGGTTCCCGTGGGATAATTTCCGACATACACGCTGGAAACAGCTAGTATATTAAGACAAAGGATACTTTTCATCCCGGTAGAAGGTTCCCGTGGGATAATTTCCGACATACACGCGGGCGAAGCCGCTGGCAACAGCTAGTATATTAAGACATAGGATACTTTTCATCCCGGTAGAAGGTTCCCGTGGGATAATATCCGACATACACGCGGGCAACAGCTAGTATATTAAGACATAGGATACTTTTCATCCAGGTAGAAGATTCCCGTGGGATAATATCCGATATACACGCGGGCAACAGCTAGTATATTAAGACATAGGATACTTTTCATCCCGGTAGAAGGTTCCCGTGGGATAATTTCCGACATAGACGCGGGCAACAGCTAGTATATTAAGACATAGGATACTTTTCATCCCGTTAGAAGGTTCCCGTGGGATAATTTCCGACATACACGCGGGCGAAGCCGCTGGCAACAGCTACTATATTAAGACATAGGATACTTTTCATCCCGGTAGAAGGTTCCCGTGGGATAATTTCCGACATACACGCGGGCAACAGCTAGCATATTAAGACATAGGATACTTTTCATCCCGGTAGAAGGTTCCCGTGGGATAATTTCCGACATACACGCGGGCGAAGCCGCTGGCAACAGCTAGTATATTAAGACATAGGATACTTTTCATCCCGGTAGAAGGTTCCCGTGGGATAATATCCGACATACACGCTGGCAACAGCTAGTATATTAAGACATAGGATACTTTTCATCTCGGTAGAAGGTTCCCGTGGGATAATTTCCGACATACACGCGGGCGAAGCCGCTGGCAACAGCTAGTATATTAAGACATAGGATACTTTTCATCCCAGTAGAAGATTCCCGTGGGATAATTTCCAACATACACGCGGGCAACAGCTAGTATATTAAGACATAGGATACTTTTCATCCCGGTAGAAGGTTCCCGTGGGATAATTTCCGACATACACGCGGGCTAAGCCGCGGGCAACAGCTAGTATATTAAGATATAGGATACTTTTCATCCCGGTAGAAGGTTCCCGTGGGATAATTTCCGACATACACGCGGGCAATAGCTAGTATATTAAGACATAGGATACTTTTCATCCCGGTAGAAGGTTCCCGTGGGATAATTTCCGACATACACGCGGGCGAAGCCGCTGGCAACAGCTAGTATATTAAGACATAGGATACTTTTCATCCCGGTAGAAGGTTCCCGTGGGATAATATCCGACATACACACGGGCAACAGCTAGTATATTAAGACATAGGATACTTTTCATCCCGGTAGAAGATTCCCGTGGGATAATATCCGATATACACGCGGGCAACAGCTAGTATATTAAGACATAGGATACTTTTCATCCCGGTAGAAGGTTCCCGTGGGATAATTTCCGACATAGACGCGGGCAACAGCTAGTATATTAAGACATAGGATACTTTTCATCCCGGTAGAAGGTTCCCGTGGGATAATTTCCGACATACACGCGGGCGAAGCCGCTGGCAACAGCTAGTATATTAAGACATAGGATACTTTTCATCCCGGTAGAAGGTTCCCGTGGGATAATTTCCGACATACACGCGGGCAACAGCTAGCATATTAAGACATAGGATACTTTTCATCCCGGTAGAAGGTTCCCGTGGGATAATTTCCGACATACACGCGGGCGAAGCCGCTGGCAACAGCTAGTATATTAAGACATAGGATACTTTTCATCCCGGTAGAAGGTTCCCGTGGGATAATATCCGACATACACGCTGGCAACAGCTAGTATATTAAGACGTAGGATACTTTTCATCTCGGTAGAAGGTTCCCGTGGGATAATTTCCGACATACAAGCGGGCGAAGCTGCTGGCAACAGCTAGTATATTAAGACATAGGATACTTTTCATCCCAGTAGAAGATTCCCGTGGGATAATTTCCAACATACACGCGGGCAACAGCTAGTATATTAAGACATAGGATACTTTTCATCCCGGTAGAAGGTTCCCGTGGGATAATTTCCGACATACACGCGGGCTAAGCCGCGGGCAACAGCTAGTATATTAAGATATAGGATACTTTTCATCCCGGTAGAAGGTTCCCGTGGGATAATTTCCGACAACCACGCGGGCAACAGCTAGTATATTAAGACATAGGATACTTTTCATCCCGGTAGAAGGTTCCCGTGGGATAATTTCCGACATACACGCGGGCGAAGCCGCTGGCAACAGCTAGTATATTAAGACATAGGATACTTTTCATCCCGGTAGAAGGTTCCCGTGGGATAATTTCTGACATACACGCGGGCGAAGCCGCTGGCAACAGCTAGTATATTAAGACATAGGATACTTTTCATCCCGGTAGAAGGTTCCCGTGGGATAATATCCGACATACACGCTGGCAACAGCTAGTATATTAAGACATAGGATACTTTTCATCCCGGTAGAAGGTTCCCGTGGGATTATTTCCGACATACACGCGGGCAACAGCTAGTATATTAAGACATAGGATACTTTTCATCCCGGTAGAAGGTTCCCGTGGGATAATTTCCGACATACACGCGGGCGAAGCCGCTGGCAACAGCTAGTATATTAAGACATAGGATACTTTTCATCCCGGTAGAAGGTTCCCGTGGGATAATATCCGACATACACGCGGGCAACAGCTAGTATATTAAGACATAGGATACTTTTCATCTCGGTAGAAGGTTCCCGTGGGATAATTTCCGACATACACGCGGGCAACAGCTAGTATATTAAGACATAGGATACTTTTCATCCCGGTAGAAGGTTCCCGTGGGATAATTTCCAACATACACGCGGGCAAAGCCGCTGGCAACAGCTAGTATAGTAAGACATAGGATACATTTCATCCCGGTAGAAGGTTCCCGTGGGATAATTTCCGTCATAGCCGCTGGCAACAGCTAGTATATTAAGACATAGGATACTTTTCATCCCGGTAGAAGATTCCCGTGGGATAATTTCCGACATACACGCGGGCAACAGCTAGTATATTAAGACATAGGATACTTTTCATCCCGGTAGAAGGTTCCCGTGGGATAATTTCCGACATACACGCGGGCAACAGCTAGTATATTAAGACATAGGATACTTTCATCCCGGTAGAAGGTTCCCGTGGGATAATTTCCGACATACACGCGGGCGAAGCCGCTGGCAACAGCTAGTATATTAAGACATAGGATACTTTTAATCCCGGTAGAAGGTTCCCGTGGGATAATTTCCGACATACACGCTGGCAACAGCTATTATATTAAGACATAGGATACTTTTCATCCCGGTAGAAGGTTCCCGTGGGATAATTCCCGACATACACGCGGGCAACAGCTAGTATATTAAGACACAGGATACTTTTCATACCGGTAGAAGGTTCCCGTGGGATAATTTCCGACATACACGCGGGCAACAGCTAGTATATTAAGACACAGGATACTTTTCATCCCGGTAGAAGGTTCCCGTGGGATAATTTCCGACATACACGCTGGCAACAGCTAGTATATTTAGACATAGGATACTTTTCATCCCGGTAGAAGGTTCCCGTGGGATAATTTCCGACATACACGCTGGCAACAGCTAGTATATTAAGACATAGGATACTTTTCATCCCGGTAGAAGGTTCCCGTGGGATAATTTCCGCCATACACGCGGGCGAAGCCGCTTGCAACAGCTAGTATATTAAGACATAGGATACTTTTCATCCCGGTAGAAGGTTCCCGTGGGATAATTTCCGACATACACGCGGGCAACAGCTAGTATATTAAGACATAGGATACTTTTCATCCCGGTAGAAGGTTCCCGTGGGATAATTTCCGACATACACGCGGGCAACAGCTAGTATATTAAGACATAGGATACTTTCATCCCGGTAGAAGGTTCCCGTGGGATAATTTCCGACATACACGCGGGCGAAGCCGCTGGCAACAGCTAGTATATTAAGACATAGGATACTTTTCATCCCGGTAGAAGGTTCCCGTGGGATAATTTCCGACATACACGCTGGCAACAGCTATTATATTAAGACATAGGATACTTTTCATCCCGGTAGAAGGTTCCCGTGGGATAATTCCCGACATACACGCGGGCAACAGCTAGTATATTAAGACACAGGATACTTTTCATACCGGTAGAAGGTTCCCGTGGGATAATTTCCGACATACACGCGGGCAACAGCTAGTATATTAAGACACAGGATACTTTTCATCCCGGTAGAAGGTTCCCGTGGGATAATTTCCGACATACACGCTGGCAACAGCTAGTATATTTAGACATAGGATACTTTTCATCCCGGTAGAAGGTTCCCGTGGGATAATATCCGACATACACGCTGGCAACAGCTAGTATATTAAGACGTAGGATACTTTTCATCTCGGTAGAAGGTTCCCGTGGGATAATTTCCGACATACAAGCGGGCGAAGCTGCTGGCAACAGCTAGTATATTAAGACATAGGATACTTTTCATCCCAGTAGAAGATTCCCGTGGGATAATTTCCAACATACACGCGGGCAACAGCTAGTATATTAAGACATAGGATACTTTTCATCCCGGTAGAAGGTTCCCGTGGGATAATTTCCGACATACACGCGGGCTAAGCCGCGGGCAACAGCTAGTATATTAAGATATAGGATACTTTTCATCCCGGTAGAAGGTTCCCGTGGGATAATTTCCGACAACCACGCGGGCAACAGCTAGTATATTAAGACATAGGATACTTTTCATCCCGGTAGAAGGTTCCCGTGGGATAATTTCCGACATACACGCGGGCGAAGCCGCTGGCAACAGCTAGTATATTAAGACATAGGATACTTTTCATCCCGGTAGAAGGTTCCCGTGGGATAATTTCTGACATACACGCGGGCGAAGCCGCTGGCAACAGCTAGTATATTAAGACATAGGATACTTTTCATCCCGGTAGAAGGTTCCCGTGGGATAATATCCGACATACACGCTGGCAACAGCTAGTATATTAAGACATAGGATACTTTTCATCCCGGTAGAAGGTTCCCGTGGGATTATTTCCGACATACACGCGGGCAACAGCTAGTATATTAAGACATAGGATACTTTTCATCCCGGTAGAAGGTTCCCGTGGGATAATTTCCGACATACACGCGGGCGAAGCCGCTGGCAACAGCTAGTATATTAAGACATAGGATACTTTTCATCCCGGTAGAAGGTTCCCGTGGGATAATATCCGACATACACGCGGGCAACAGCTAGTATATTAAGACATAGGATACTTTTCATCTCGGTAGAAGGTTCCCGTGGGATAATTTCCGACATACACGCGGGCAACAGCTAGTATATTAAGACATAGGATACTTTTCATCCCGGTAGAAGGTTCCCGTGGGATAATTTCCAACATACACGCGGGCAAAGCCGCTGGCAACAGCTAGTATAGTAAGACATAGGATACATTTCATCCCGGTAGAAGGTTCCCGTGGGATAATTTCCGACATACACGCTGGCAACAGCTATTATATTAAGACATAGGATACTTTTCATCCCGGTAGAAGGTTCCCGTGGGATAATTCCCGACATACACGCGGGCAACAGCTAGTATATTAAGACATAGGATACTTTTCATCTCGGTAGAAGGTTCCCGTGGGATAATTTCCGACATACACGCGGGCAACAGCTAGTATATTAAGACATAGGATACTTTTCATCCCGGTAGAAGGTTCCCGTGGGATAATTTCCAACATACACGCGGGCAAAGCCGCTGGCAACAGCTAGTATAGTAAGACATAGGATACATTTCATCCCGGTAGAAGGTTCCCGTGGGATAATTTCCGTCATAGCCGCTGGCAACAGCTAGTATATTAAGACATAGGATACTTTTCATCCCGGTAGAAGATTCCCGTGGGATAATTTCCGACATACACGCGGGCAACAGCTAGTATATTAAGACATAGGATACTTTTCATCCCGGTAGAAGGTTCCCGTGGGATAATTTCCGACATACACGCGGGCAACAGCTAGTATATTAAGACATAGGATACTTTCATCCCGGTAGAAGGTTCCCGTGGGATAATTTCCGACATACACGCGGGCGAAGCCGCTGGCAACAGCTAGTATATTAAGACATAGGATACTTTTAATCCCGGTAGAAGGTTCCCGTGGGATAATTTCCGACATACACGCTGGCAACAGCTATTATATTAAGACATAGGATACTTTTCATCCCGGTAGAAGGTTCCCGTGGGATAATTCCCGACATACACGCGGGCAACAGCTAGTATATTAAGACACAGGATACTTTTCATACCGGTAGAAGGTTCCCGTGGGATAATTTCCGACATACACGCGGGCAACAGCTAGTATATTAAGACACAGGATACTTTTCATCCCGGTAGAAGGTTCCCGTGGGATAATTTCCGACATACACGCTGGCAACAGCTAGTATATTTAGACATAGGATACTTTTCATCCCGGTAGAAGGTTCCCGTGGGATAATTTCCGACATACACGCTGGCAACAGCTAGTATATTAAGACATAGGATACTTTTCATCCCGGTAGAAGGTTCCCGTGGGATAATTTCCGCCATACACGCGGGCGAAGCCGCTTGCAACAGCTAGTATATTAAGACATAGGATACTTTTCATCCCGGTAGAAGGTTCCCGTGGGATAATTTCCGACATACACGCGGGCAACAGCTAGTATATTAAGACATAGGATACTTTTCATCCCGGTAGAAGGTTCCCGTGGGATAATTTCCGACATACACGCGGGCAACAGCTAGTATATTAAGACATAGGATACTTTCATCCCGGTAGAAGGTTCCCGTGGGATAATTTCCGACATACACGCGGGCGAAGCCGCTGGCAACAGCTAGTATATTAAGACATAGGATACTTTTCATCCCGGTAGAAGGTTCCCGTGGGATAATTTCCGACATACACGCTGGCAACAGCTATTATATTAAGACATAGGATACTTTTCATCCCGGTAGAAGGTTCCCGTGGGATAATTCCCGACATACACGCGGGCAACAGCTAGTATATTAAGACACAGGATACTTTTCATACCGGTAGAAGGTTCCCGTGGGATAATTTCCGACATACACGCGGGCAACAGCTAGTATATTAAGACACAGGATACTTTTCATCCCGGTAGAAGGTTCCCGTGGGATAATTTCCGACATACACGCTGGCAACAGCTAGTATATTTAGACATAGGATACTTTTCATCCCGGTAGAAGGTTCCCGTGGGATAATTTCCGACATACACGCTGGCAACAGCTAGTATATTAAGACATAGGATACTTTTCATCCCGGTAGAAGGTTCCCGTGGGATAATTTCCGACATACACGCGGGCGAAGCCGCTGGCAACAGCTAGTATATTAAGACATAGGATACTTTTCATCCCGGTAGAAGGTTCCCGTGGGATAATTTCCGACATACACGCTGGCAACAGCTAGTATATTAAGAGATAGGATACTTTTCATCTTGGTAGAAGGTTCCCGTGGGATAATTTCCGATATACACGCTGGCAACAGCAAGTATATTAAGACATAGGATACTTTTCAACCCGGTAGAAGGTTCCCGTAGGATAATTTCCGACATACACGCTGGCAACAGCTAGTATATTAAGACATAGGATACTTTTCATCCCGGTAGAAGGTTCCCGTGGGATAATTTCCGACATACACGCTGGCAACAGCTAGTATATTAAGACATAGGATACTTTTCATCCCGGTAGAAGGTTCCCGTGGGATAATTTCCGACATACACGCTGGAAACAGCTAGTATATTAAGACATAGGATACTTTTCATCCCGGTAGAAGGTTCCCGTGGGATAATTTCCGACATACACGCGGGCGAAGCCGCTGGCAACAGCTAGTATATTAAGACATAGGATACTTTTCATCCCGGTAGAAGGTTCCCGTGGGATAATATCCGACATACACGCGGGCAACAGCTAGTATATTAAGACATAGGATACTTTTCATCCCGGTAGAAGATTCCCGTGGGATAATATCCGATATACACGCGGGCAACAGCTAGTATATTAAGACATAGGATACTTTTCATCCCGGTAGAAGGTTCCCGTGGGATAATTTCCGACATAGACGCGGGCAACAGCTAGTATATTAAGACATAGGATACTTTTCATCCCGTTAGAAGGTTCCCGTAGGATAATTTCCGACATACACGCGGGCGAAGCCGCTGGCAACAGCTAGTATATTAAGACATAGGATACTTTTCATCCCGGTAGAAGGTTCCCGTGGGATAATTTCCGACATACACGCGGGCAACAGCTAGCATATTAAGACATAGGATACTTTTCATCCCGGTAGAAGGTTCCCGTGGGATAATTTCCGACATACACGCGGGCGAAGCCGCTGGCAACAGCTAGTGTATTAAGACATAGGATACTTTTCATCCCGGTAGAAGGTTCCCGTGGGATAATATCCGACATACACGCTGGCAACAGCTAGTATATTAAGACATAGGATACTTTTCATCTCGGTAGAAGGTTCCCGTGGGATAATTTCCGACATACACGCGGGCGAAGCTGCTGGCAACAGCTAGTATATTAAGACATAGGATACTTTTCATCCCAGTAGAAGATTCCCGTGGGATAATTTCCAACATACACGCGGGCAACAGCTAGTATATTAAGACATAGGATACTTTTCATCCCGGTAGAAGGTTCCCGTGGGATAATTTCCGACATACACGCGGGCTAAGCCGCGGGCAACAGCTAGTATATTAAGATATAGGATACTTTTCATCCCGGTAGAAGGTTCCCGTGTGATAATTTCCGACATACACGCGGGCAACAGCTAGGATATTAAGACATAGGATACTTTTCATCCCGGTAGAAGGTTCCCGTGGGATAATTTCCGACATACACGCGGGCGAAGCCGCTGGCAACAGCTAGTATATTAAGACATAGGATACTTTTCATCCCGGTAGAAGGTTCCCGTGGGATAATTTCCGACATACACGCAGGCAACAGCTAGTATATTAAGACATAGGATACTTTTCATCCCGGTAGAAGGTTCCCGTGGGATAATATCCGACATACACGCTGGCAACAGCTAGTATATTAAGACATAGGATACTTTCATCCCGGTAGAAGGTTCCCGTGGGATAATTTCCGACATACACGCGGGCGAAGCCGCTGGCAACAGCTAGTATATTAAGACATAGGATACTTTTCATCCCGGTAGAAGGTTCCCGTGGGATAATTTCCGACATACACGCTGGCAACAGCTATTATATTAAGACATAGGATACTTTTCATCCCGGTAGAAGGTTCCCGTGGGATAATTCCCGACATACACGCGGGCAACAGCTAGTATATTAAGACACAGGATACTTTTCATACCGGTAGAAGGTTCCCGTGGGATAATTTCCGACATACACGCGGGCAACAGCTAGTATATTAAGACACAGGATACTTTTCATCCCGGTAGAAGGTTCCCGTGGGATAATTTCCGACATACACGCTGGCAACAGCTAGTATATTTAGACATAGGATACTTTTCATCCCGGTAGAAGGTTCCCGTGGGATAATTTCCGACATACACGCTGGCAACAGCTAGTATATTAAGACATAGGATACTTTTCATCCCGGTAGAAGGTTCCCGTGGGATAATTTCCGCCATACACGCGGGCGAAGCCGCTTGCAACAGCTAGTATATTAAGACATAGGATACTTTTCATCCCGGTAGAAGGTTCCCGTGGGATAATTTCCGACATACACGCGGGCAACAGCTAGTATATTAAGACATAGGATACTTTTCATCCCGGTAGAAGGTTCCCGTGGGATAATTTCCGACATTCACGCTGGCAACAGCTAGTATATTAAGACATAGGATACTTTTCATCCCGGTAGAAGGTTCCCGTGGAATAATTTCCGACATACACGCGGGCGAAGCCGCTGGCAACAGCTAGTATATTAAGACATAGGATACTTTTCATCCCGGTAGAAGGTTCCCGTGGGATAATTTCCGACATACACGCGGGCAACAGCTAGTATATTAAGACATAGGATACTTTCATCCCGGTAGAAGGTTCCCGTGGGATAATTTCCGACATACACGCGGGCGAAGCCGCTGGCAACAGCTAGTATATTAAGACATAGGATACTTTTCATCCCGGTAGAAGGTTCCCGTGGGATAATTTCCGACATACACGCTGGCAACAGCTATTATATTAAGACATAGGATACTTTTCATCCCGGTAGAAGGTTCCCGTGGGATAATTCCCGACATACACGCGGGCAACAGCTAGTATATTAAGACACAGGATACTTTTCATACCGGTAGAAGGTTCCCGTGGGATAATTTCCGACATACACGCGGGCAACAGCTAGTATATTAAGACACAGGATACTTTTCATCCCGGTAGAAGGTTCCCGTGGGATAATTTCCGACATACACGCTGGCAACAGCTAGTATATTTAGACATAGGATACTTTTCATCCCGGTAGAAGGTTCCCGTGGGATAATTTCCGACATACACGCTGGCAACAGCTAGTATATTAAGACATAGGATACTTTTCATCCCGGTAGAAGGTTCCCGTGGGATAATTTCCGACATACACGCTGGCAACAGCTAGTATATTAAGACATAGGATACTTTTCATCCCGGTAGAAGGTTCCCGTGGGATAATTTCCGACATACACGCTGGCAACAGCTAGTATATTAAGAGATAGGATACTTTTCATCTTGGTAGAAGGTTCCCGTGGGATAATTTCCGATATACACGCTGGCAACAGCAAGTATATTAAGACATAGGATACTTTTCATCCCGGTAGAAGGTTCCCGTGGGATAATTTCCGACATACACGCTGGCAACAGCTAGTATATTAAGACATAGGATACTTTTCATCCCGGTAGAAGGTTCCCGTGGGATAATTTCCGGCATACACGCTGGAAACAGCTAGTATATTAAGACATAGGATACTTTTCATCCCGGTAGAAGGTTCCCGTGGGATAATTTCCGACATACACGCGGGCGAAGCCGCTGGCAACAGCTAGTATATTAAGACATAGGATACTTTTCATCCCGGTAGAAGGTTCCCGTGGGATAATATCCGACATACACGCGGGCAACAGCTACTATATTAAGACATAGGATACTTTTCATCCCGGTAGAAGATTCCCGTGGGATAATATCCGATATACACGCGGGCAACAGCTAGTATATTAAGACATAGGATACTTTTCATCCCGGTAGAAGGTTCCCGTGGGATAATTTCCGACATAGACGCGGGCAACAGCTAGTATATTAAGACATAGGATACTTTTCATCCCGTTAGAAGGTTCCCGTAGGATAATTTCCGACATACACGCGGGCGAAGCCGCTGGCAACAGCTAGTATATTAAGACATAGGATACTTTTCATTCCGGTAGAAGGTTCCCGTGGGATATATTCCGACATACACGCGGGCAACAGCTAGCATATTAAGACATAGGATACTTTTCATCCCGGTAGAAGGTTCCCGTGGGATAATTTCCGACATACACGCGGGCGAAGCCGCTGGCAACAGCTAGTATATTAAGACATAGGATACTTTTCATCCCGGTAGAAGGTTCCCGTGGGATAATATCCGACATACACGCTGGCAACAGCTAGTATATTAAGACATAGGATACTTTTCATCTCGGTAGAAGGTTCCCGTGGGATAATTTCCGACATACACGCGGGCGAAGCTGCTGGCAACAGCTAGTATATTAAGACATAGGATACTTTTCATCCCAGTAGAAGATTCCCGTGGGATAATTTCCAACATACACGCGGGCAACAGCTAGTATATTAAGACATAGGATACTTTTCATCCCGGTAGAAGGTTCCCGTGGGATAATTTCCGACATACACGCGGGCTAAGCCGCGGGCAACAGCTAGTATATTAAGATATAGGATACTTTTCATCCCGGTAGAAGGTTCCCGTGGGATAATTTCCGACATACACGCGGGCAACAGCTAGGATATTAAGACATAGGATACTTTTCATCCCGGTAGAAGGTTCCCGTGGGATAATTTCCGACATACACGCGGGCGAAGCCGCTGGCAACAGCTAGTATATTAAGACATAGGATACTTTTCATCCCGGTAGAAGGTTCCCGTGGGATAATTTCCGACATACACGCGGGCAACAGCTAGCATATTAAGACATAGGATACTTTTCATCCCGGTAGAAGGTTCCCGTGGGATAATTTCCGACATACACGCGGGCGAAGCCGCTGGCAACAGCTAGTATATTAAGACATAGGATACTTTTCATCCCGGTAGAAGGTTCCCGTGGGATAATATCCGACATACACGCTGGCAACAGCTAGTATATTAAGACGTAGGATACTTTTCATCTCGGTAGAAGGTTCCCGTGGGATAATTTCCGACATACAAGCGGGCGAAGCTGCTGGCAACAGCTAGTATATTAAGACATAGGATACTTTTCATCCCAGTAGAAGATTCCCGTGGGATAATTTCCAACATACACGCGGGCAACAGCTAGTATATTAAGACATAGGATACTTTTCATCCCGGTAGAAGGTTCCCGTGGGATAATTTCCGACATACACGCGGGCTAAGCCGCGGGCAACAGCTAGTATATTAAGATATAGGATACTTTTCATCCCGGTAGAAGGTTCCCGTGGGATAATTTCCGACAACCACGCGGGCAACAGCTAGTATATTAAGACATAGGATACTTTTCATCCCGGTAGAAGGTTCCCGTGGGATAATTTCCGACATACACGCGGGCGAAGCCGCTGGCAACAGCTAGTATATTAAGACATAGGATACTTTTCATCCCGGTAGAAGGTTCCCGTGGGATAATTTCTGACATACACGCGGGCGAAGCCGCTGGCAACAGCTAGTATATTAAGACATAGGATACTTTTCATCCCGGTAGAAGGTTCCCGTGGGATAATATCCGACATACACGCTGGCAACAGCTAGTATATTAAGACATAGGATACTTTTCATCCCGGTAGAAGGTTCCCGTGGGATAATATCCGACATACACGCGGGCAACAGCTAGTATATTAAGACATAGGATACTTTTCATCCCGGTAGAAGATTCCCGTGGGATAATATCCGATATACACGCGGGCAACAGCTAGTATATTAAGACATAGGATACTTTTCATCCCGGTAGAAGGTTCCCGTGGGATAATTTCCGACATAGACGCGGGCAACAGCTAGTATATTAAGACATAGGATACTTTTCATCCCGTTAGAAGGTTCCCGTAGGATAATTTCCGACATACACGCGGGCGAAGCCGCTGGCAACAGCTAGTATATTAAGACATAGGATACTTTTCATCCCGGTAGAAGGTTCCCGTGGGATAATTTCCGACATACACGCGGGCAACAGCTAGCATATTAAGACATAGGATACTTTTCATCCCGGTAGAAGGTTCCCGTGGGATAATTTCCGACATACACGCGGGCGAAGCCGCTGGCAACAGCTAGTGTATTAAGACATAGGATACTTTTCATCCCGGTAGAAGGTTCCCGTGGGATAATATCCGACATACACGCTGGCAACAGCTAGTATATTAAGACATAGGATACTTTTCATCTCGGTAGAAGGTTCCCGTGGGATAATTTCCGACATACACGCGGGCGAAGCTGCTGGCAACAGCTAGTATATTAAGACATAGGATACTTTTCATCCCAGTAGAAGATTCCCGTGGGATAATTTCCAACATACACGCGGGCAACAGCTAGTATATTAAGACATAGGATACTTTTCATCCCGGTAGAAGGTTCCCGTGGGATAATTTCCGACATACACGCGGGCTAAGCCGCGGGCAACAGCTAGTATATTAAGATATAGGATACTTTTCATCCCGGTAGAAGGTTCCCGTGGGATAATTTCCGACATACACGCGGGCAACAGCTAGGATATTAAGACATAGGATACTTTTCATCCCGGTAGAAGGTTCCCGTGGGATAATTTCCGACATACACGCGGGCGAAGCCGCTGGCAACAGCTAGTATATTAAGACATAGGATACTTTTCATCCCGGTAGAAGGTTCCCGTGGGATAATTTCCGACATACACGCGGGCAACAGCTAGTATATTAAGACATAGGATACTTTTCATCCCGGTAGAAGGTTCCCGTGGGATAATATCCGACATACACGCTGGCAACAGCTAGTATATTAAGACATAGGATACTTTCATCCCGGTAGAAGGTTCCCGTGGGATAATTTCCGACATACACGCGGGCGAAGCCGCTGGCAACAGCTAGTATATTAAGACATAGGATACTTTTCATCCCGGTAGAAGGTTCCCGTGGGATAATTTCCGACATACACGCTGGCAACAGCTATTATATTAAGACATAGGATACTTTTCATCCCGGTAGAAGGTTCCCGTGGGATAATTCCCGACATACACGCGGGCAACAGCTAGTATATTAAGACACAGGATACTTTTCATACCGGTAGAAGGTTCCCGTGGGATAATTTCCGACATACACGCGGGCAACAGCTAGTATATTAAGACACAGGATACTTTTCATCCCGGTAGAAGGTTCCCGTGGGATAATTTCCGACATACACGCTGGCAACAGCTAGTATATTTAGACATAGGATACTTTTCATCCCGGTAGAAGGTTCCCGTGGGATAATTTCCGACATACACGCTGGCAACAGCTAGTATATTAAGACATAGGATACTTTTCATCCCGGTAGAAGGTTCCCGTGGGATAATTTCCGCCATACACGCGGGCGAAGCCGCTTGCAACAGCTAGTATATTAAGACATAGGATACTTTTCATCCCGGTAGAAGGTTCCCGTGGGATAATTTCCGACATACACGCGGGCAACAGCTAGTATATTAAGACATAGGATACTTTTCATCCCGGTAGAAGGTTCCCGTGGGATAATTTCCGACATACACGCGGGCAACAGCTAGTATATTAAGACATAGGATACTTTCATCCCGGTAGAAGGTTCCCGTGGGATAATTTCCGACATACACGCGGGCGAAGCCGCTGGCAACAGCTAGTATATTAAGACATAGGATACTTTTCATCCCGGTAGAAGGTTCCCGTGGGATAATTTCCGACATACACGCTGGCAACAGCTATTATATTAAGACATAGGATACTTTTCATCCCGGTAGAAGGTTCCCGTGGGATAATTCCCGACATACACGCGGGCAACAGCTAGTATATTAAGACACAGGATACTTTTCATACCGGTAGAAGGTTCCCGTGGGATAATTTCCGACATACACGCGGGCAACAGCTAGTATATTAAGACACAGGATACTTTTCATCCCGGTAGAAGGTTCCCGTGGGATAATTTCCGACATACACGCTGGCAACAGCTAGTATATTTAGACATAGGATACTTTTCATCCCGGTAGAAGGTTCCCGTGGGATAATTTCCGACATACACGCTGGCAACAGCTAGTATATTAAGACATAGGATACTTTTCATCCCGGTAGAAGGTTCCCGTGGGATAATTTCCGACATACACGCGGGCGAAGCCGCTGGCAACAGCTAGTATATTAAGACATAGGATACTTTTCATCCCGGTAGAAGGTTCCCGTGGGATAATTTCCGACATACACGCTGGCAACAGCTAGTATATTAAGAGATAGGATACTTTTCATCTTGGTAGAAGGTTCCCGTGGGATAATTTCCGATATACACGCTGGCAACAGCAAGTATATTAAGACATAGGATACTTTTCATCCCGGTAGAAGGTTCCCGTGGGATAATTTCCGACATACACGCTGGCAACAGCTAGTATATTAAGACATAGGATACTTTTCATCCCGGTAGAAGGTTCCCGTGGGATAATTTCCGGCATACACGCTGGAAACAGCTAGTATATTAAGACATAGGATACTTTTCATCCCGGTAGAAGGTTCCCGTGGGATAATTTCCGACATACACGCGGGCGAAGCCGCTGGCAACAGCTAGTATATTAAGACATAGGATACTTTTCATCCCGGTAGAAGGTTCCCGTGGGATAATATCCGACATACACGCGGGCAACAGCTACTATATTAAGACATAGGATACTTTTCATCCCGGTAGAAGATTCCCGTGGGATAATATCCGATATACACGCGGGCAACAGCTAGTATATTAAGACATAGGATACTTTTCATCCCGGTAGAAGGTTCCCGTGGGATAATTTCCGACATAGACACGGGCAACAGCTAGTATATTAAGACATAGGATACTTTTCATCCCGTTAGAAGGTTCCCGTAGGATAATTTCCGACATACACGCGGGCGAAGCCGCTGGCAACAGCTAGTATATTAAGACATAGGATACTTTTCATCCCGGTAGAAGGTTCCCGTGGGATATATTCCGACATACACGCGGGCAACAGCTAGCATATTAAGACATAGGATACTTTTCATCCCGGTAGAAGGTTCCCGTGGGATAATTTCCGACATACACGCGGGCGAAGCCGCTGGCAACAGCTAGTATATTAAGACATAGGATACTTTTCATCCCGGTAGAAGGTTCCCGTGGGATAATATCCGACATACACGCTGGCAACAGCTAGTATATTAAGACATAGGATACTTTTCATCTCGGTAGAAGGTTCCCGTGGGATAATTTCTGACATACACGCGGGCGAAGCTGCTGGCAACAGCTAGTATATTAAGACATAGGATACTTTTCATCCCAGTAGAAGATTCCCGTGGGATAATTTCCAACATACACGCGGGCAACAGCTAGTATATTAAGACATAGGATACTTTTCATCCCGGTAGAAGGTTCCCGTGGGATAATTTCCGACATACACGCGGGCTAAGCCGCGGGCAACAGCTAGTATATTAAGATATAGGATACTTTTCATCCCGGTAGAAGGTTCCCGTGGGATAATTTCCGACATACACGCGGGCAACAGCTAGGATATTAAGACATAGGATACTTTTCATCCCGGTAGAAGGTTCCCGTGGGATAATTTCCGACATACACGCGGGCGAAGCCGCTGGCAACAGCTAGTATATTAAGACATAGGATACTTTTCATCCCGGTAGAAGGTTCCCGTGGGATAATTTCCGACATACACGCGGGCAACAGCTAGCATATTAAGACATAGGATACTTTTCATCCCGGTAGAAGGTTCCCGTGGGATAATTTCCGACATACACGCGGGCGAAGCCGCTGGCAACAGCTAGTATATTAAGACATAGGATACTTTTCATCCCGGTAGAAGGTTCCCGTGGGATAATATCCGACATACACGCTGGCAACAGCTAGTATATTAAGACGTAGGATACTTTCCAACATACACGCGGGCAACAGCTAGTATATTAAGACATAGGATACTTTTCATCCCGGTAGAAGGTTCCCGTGGGATAATTTCCGACATACACGCGGGCTAAGCCGCGGGCAACAGCTAGTATATTAAGATATAGGATACTTTTCATCCCGGTAGAAGGTTCCCGTGGGATAATTTCCGACAACCACGCGGGCAACAGCTAGTATATTAAGACATAGGATACTTTTCATCCCGGTAGAAGGTTCCCGTGGGATAATTTCCGACATACACGCGGGCGAAGCCGCTGGCAACAGCTAGTATATTAAGACATAGGATACTTTTCATCCCGGTAGAAGGTTCCCGTGGGATAATTTCTGACATACACGCGGGCGAAGCCGCTGGCAACAGCTAGTATATTAAGACATAGGATACTTTTCATCCCGGTAGAAGGTTCCCGTGGGATAATATCCGACATACACGCTGGCAACAGCTAGTATATTAAGACATAGGATACTTTTCATCCCGGTAGAAGGTTCCCGTGGGATTATTTCCGACATACACGCGGGCAACAGCTAGTATATTAAGACATAGGATACTTTTCATGCCGGTAGAAGCTTCCCGTGGGATAATTTCCGACATACACGCGGGCGAAGCCGCTGGCAACAGCTAGTATATTAAGACATAGGATACTTTTCATCCCGGTAGAAGGTTCCCGTGGGATAATATCCGACATACCCGCGGGCAACAGCTAGTATATTAAGACATAGGATACTTTTCATCTCGGTAGAAGGTTCCCGTGGGATAATTTCCGACATACACGCGGGCAACAGCTAGTATATTAAGACATAGGATACTTTTCATCCCGGTAGAAGGTTCCCGTGGGATAATTTCCAACATACACGCGGGCGAAGCCGCTGGCAACAGCTAGTATAGTAAGACATAGGATACATTTCATCCCGGTAGAAGGTTCCCGTGGGATAATTTCCGTCATAGCCGCTGGCAACAGCTAGTATATTAAGACATAGGATACTTTTCATCCCGGTAGAAGGTTCCCGTGGGATAATTTCCGACATACACGCGGGCAACAGCTAGTATATTAAGACATAGGATACTTTTCATCCCGGTAGAAGGTTCCCGTGGGATAATTTCCGACATACACGCGGGCAACAGCTAGTATATTAAGACATAGGATACTTTTCATCCCGGTAGAAGGTTCCCGTGGGATAATTCCCGACATACACGCGGGCAACAGCTAGTATATTAAGACACAGGATACTTTTCATACCGGTAGAAGGTTCCCGTGGGATAATTTCCGACATACACGCGGGCAACAGCTAGTATATTAAGACACAGGATACTTTTCATCCCGGTAGAAGGTTCCCGTGGGATAATTTCCGACATACACGCTGGCAACAGCTAGTATATTTAGACATAGGATACTTTTCATCCCGGTAGAAGGTTCCCGTGGGATAATTTCCGACATACACGCTGGCAACAGCTAGTATATTAAGACATAGGATACTTTTCATCCCGGTAGAAGGTTCCCGTGGGATAATTTCCGCCATACACGCGGGCGAAGCCGCTTGCAACAGCTAGTATATTAAGACATAGGATACTTTTCATCCCGGTAGAAGGTTCCCGTGGGATAATTTCCGACATACACGCGGGCAACAGCTAGTATATTAAGACATAGGATACTTTTCATCCCGGTAGAAGGTTCCCGTGGGATAATTTCCGACATACACGCGGGCGAAGCCGCTGGCAACAGCTAGTATATTAAGACATAGGATACTTTTCATCCCGGTAGAAGGTTCCCGTGGGATAATTTCCGACATACACGCTGGCAACAGCTAGTATATTAAGACATAGGATACTTTTCATCTTGGTAGAAGGTTCCCGTGGGATAATTTCCGATATACACGCTGGCAACAGCTAGTATATTAAGACATAGGATACTTTTCATCCCGGTAGAAGGTTCCCGTGGGATAATTTCCGACATACACGCTGGCAACAGCTAGTATATTAAGACATAGGATACTTTTCATCCCGGTAGAAGGTTCCCGTGGGATAATTTCCGACATACACGCTGGCAACAGCTAGTATATTAAGACATAGGATACTTTTCATCCCGGTAGAAGGTTCCCGTGGGATAATTTCCGACATACACGCTGGAAACAGCTAGTATATTAAGACATAGGATACTTTTCATCCCGGTAGAAGGTTCCCGTGGGATAATTTCCGACATACACGCGGGCGAAGCCGCTGGCAACAGCTAGTATATTAAGACATAGGATACTTTTCATCCCGGTAGAAGGTTCCCGTGGGATAATATCCGACATACACGCGGGCAACAGCTAGTATATTAAGACATAGGATACTTTTCATCCCGGTAGAAGATTCCCGTGGGATAATATCCGATATACACGCGGGCAACAGCTAGTATATTAAGACATAGGATACTTTTCATCCCGGTAGAAGGTTCCCGTGGGATAATTTCCGACATAGACGCGGGCAACAGCTAGTATATTAAGACATAGGATACTTTTCATCCCGTTAGAAGGTTCCCGTGGGATAATTTCCGACATACACGCGGGCAACAGCTAGTATATTAAGACATAGGATACTTTTCATCCCGGTAGAAGGTTCCCGTGGGATAATTTCCAACATACACGCGGGCGAAGCCGCTGGCAACAGCTAGTATAGTAAGACATAGGATACATTTCATCCCGGTAGAAGGTTCCCGTGGGATAATTTCCGTCATAGCCGCTGGCAACAGCTAGTATATTAAGACATAGGATACTTTTCATCCCGGTAGAAGGTTCCCGTGGGATAATTTCCGACATACACGCGGGCAACAGCTAGTATATTAAGACATAGGATACTTTTCATCCCGGTAGAAGGTTCCCGTGGGATAATTTCCGACATACACGCGGGCAACAGCTAGTATATTAAGACATAGGATACTTTTCATCCCGGTAGAAGGTTCCCGTGGGATAATTCCCGACATACACGCGGGCAACAGCTAGTATATTAAGACACAGGATACTTTTCATACCGGTAGAAGGTTCCCGTGGGATAATTTCCGACATACACGCGGGCAACAGCTAGTATATTAAGACACAGGATACTTTTCATCCCGGTAGAAGGTTCCCGTGGGATAATTTCCGACATACACGCTGGCAACAGCTAGTATATTTAGACATAGGATACTTTTCATCCCGGTAGAAGGTTCCCGTGGGATAATTTCCGACATACACGCTGGCAACAGCTAGTATATTAAGACATAGGATACTTTTCATCCCGGTAGAAGGTTCCCGTAGGATAATTTCCGCCATACACGCGGGCAAAGCCGCTTGCAACAGCTAGTATATTAAGACATAGGATACTTTTCATCCCGGTAGAAGGTTCCCGTGGGATAATTTCCGACATACACGCGGGCAACAGCTAGTATATTAAGACATAGGATACTTTTCATCCCGGTAGAAGGTTCCCGTGGGATAATTTCCGACATACACGCGGGCGAAGCCGCTGGCAACAGCTAGTATATTAAGACATAGGATACTTTTCATCCCGGTAGAAGGTTCCCGTGGGATAATTTCCGACATACACGCTGGCAACAGCTAGTATATTAAGACATAGGATACTTTTCATCTTGGTAGAAGGTTCCCGTGGGATAATTTCCGATATACACGCTGGCAACAGCTAGTATATTAAGACATAGGATACTTTTCATCCCGGTAGAAGGTTCCCGTGGGATAATTTCCGACATACACGCTGGCAACAGCTAGTATATTAAGACATAGGATACTTTTCATCCCGGTAGAAGGTTCCCGTGGGATAATTTCCGACATACACGCTGGCAACAGCTAGTATATTAAGACATAGGATACTTTTCATCCCGGTAGAAGGTTCCCGTGGGATAATTTCCGACATACACGCTGGAAACAGCTAGTATATTAAGACATAGGATACTTTTCATCCCGGTAGAAGGTTCCCGTGGGATAATTTCCGACATACACGCGGGCGAAGCCGCTGGCAACAGCTAGTATATTAAGACATAGGATACTTTTCATCCCGGTAGAAGGTTCCCGTGGGATAATATCCGACATACACGCGGGCAACAGCTAGTATATTAAGACATAGGATACTTTTCATCCCGGTAGAAGATTCCCGTGGGATAATATCCGATATACACGCGGGCAACAGCTAGTATATTAAGACATAGGATACTTTTCATCCCGGTAGAAGGTTCCCGTGGGATAATTTCCGACATAGACGCGGGCAACAGCTAGTATATTAAGACATAGGATACTTTTCATCCCGTTAGAAGGTTCCCGTGGGATAATTTCCGACATACACGCGGGCGAAGCCGCTGGCAACAGCTAGTATATTAAGACATAGGATACTTTTCATCCCGGTAGAAGGTTCCCGTGGGATAATTTCCGACGTACACGCGGGCAACAGCTAGCATATTAAGACATAGGATACTTTTCATCCCGGTAGAAGGTTCCCGTGGGATAATTTCCGACATACACGCGGGCGAAGCCGCTGGCAACAGCTAGTATATTAAGACATAGGATACTTTTCATCCCGGTAGAAGGTTCCCGTGGGATAATATCCGACATACACGCTGGCAACAGCTAGTATATTAAGACATAGGATACTTTTCATCTCGGTAGAAGGTTCCCGTGGGATAATTTCCGACATACACGCGGGCGAAGCCGCTGGCAACAGCTAGTATATTAAGACATAGGATACTTTTCATCCCAGTAGAAGATTCCCGTGGGATAATTTCCAACATACACGCGGGCAACAGCTAAGTAGTATATTAAGACATAGGATACTTTTCATCCCGGTAGAAGGTTCCCGTGGGATAATTTCCGACATACACGCGGGCGAAGCCGCGGGCAACAGCTAGTATATTAAGATATAGGATACTTTTCATCCCGGTAGAAGGTTCCCGTGGGATAATTTCCGACATACACGCGGGCAACAGCTAGTATATTAAGACATAGGATACTTTTCATCCCGGTAGAAGGTTCCCGTGGGATAATTTCCGACATACACGCGGGCGAAGCCGCTGGCAACAGCTAGTATATTAAGACATAGGATACTTTTCATCCCGGTAGAAGGTTCCCGTGGGATAATTTCCGACATACACGCGGGCGAAGCCGCTGGCAACAGCTAGTATATTAAGACATAGGATACTTTTCATCCCGGTAAAAGGTTCCCGTGGGATAATATCCGACATACACGCTGGCAACAGCTAGTATATTAAGACATAGGATACTTTTCATCCCGGTAGAAGGTTCCCGTGGGATTATTTCCGACATACACGCGGGCAACAGCTAGTATATTAAGGATACTTTTCATCCCGGTAGAAGGTTCCCGTGGGATAATTTCCGACATACACGCGGGCGAAGCCGCTGGCAACAGCTAGTATATTAAGACATAGGATACTTTTCATCCCGGTAGAAGGTTCCCGTGGGATAATATCCGACATACACGCGGGCGAAGCCGCTGGCAACAGCTAGTATATTAAGACATAGGATACTTTTCATCCCGGTAGAAGGTTCCCGTGGGATTATTTCCGACATACACGCGGGCAACAGCTAGTATATTAAGACATAGGATACTTTTCATCTCGGTAGAAGGTTCCCGTGGGATAATTTCCGACATACACGCGGGCAACAGCTAGTATATTAAGACATAGGATACTTTTCATCCCGGTAGAAGGTTCCCGTGGGATAATTTCCAACATACACGCGGGCGAAGCCGCTTGCAACAGCTAGTATAGTAAGACATAGGATACATTTCATCCCGGTAGAAGGTTCCCGTGGGATAATTTCCGACAACCACGCGGGCAACAGCTAGTATATTAAGACATAGGATACTTTTCATCCCGGTAGAAGGTTCCCGTGGGATAATTTCCGACATACACGCGGGCGAAGCCGCTGGCAACAGCTAGTATATTAAGACATAGGATACTTTTCATCCCGGTAGAAGGTTCCCGTGGGATAATTTCTGACATACACGCGGGCGAAGCCGCTGGCAACAGCTAGTATATTAAGACATAGGATACTTTTCATCCCGGTAGAAGGTTCCCGTGGGATAATATCCGACATACACGCTGGCAACAGCTAGTATATTAAGACATAGGATACTTTTCATCCCGGTAGAAGGTTCCCGTGGGATTATTTCCGACATACACGCGGGCAACAGCTAGTATATTAAGACATAGGATACTTTTCATCCCGGTAGAAGGTTCCCGTGGGATAATTTCCGACATACACGCGGGCGAAGCCGCTGGCAACAGCTAGTATATTAAGACATAGGATACTTTTCATCCCGGTAGAAGGTTCCCGTGGGATAATTTCTGACATACACGCGGGCGAAGCCGCTGGCAACAGCTAGTATATTAAGACATAGGATACTTTTCATCCCGGTAGAAGGTTCCCGTGGGATAATATCCGACATACACGCTGGCAACAGCTAGTATATTAAGACATAGGATACTTTTCATCCCGGTAGAAGGTTCCCGTGGGATTATTTCCGACATACACGCGGGCAACAGCTAGTATATTAAGACATAGGATACTTTTCATGCCGGTAGAAGCTTCCCGTGGGATAATTTCCGACATACACGCGGGCGAAGCCGCTGGCAACAGCTAGTATATTAAGACATAGGATACTTTTCATCCCGGTAGAAGGTTCCCGTGGGATAATATCCGACATACCCGCGGGCAACAGCTAGTATATTAAGACATAGGATACTTTTCATCTCGGTAGAAGGTTCCCGTGGGATAATTTCCGACATACACGCGGGCAACAGCTAGTATATTAAGACATAGGATACTTTTCATCCCGGTAGAAGGTTCCCGTGGGATAATTTCCAACATACACGCGGGCGAAGCCGCTGGCAACAGCTAGTATAGTAAGACATAGGATACATTTCATCCCGGTAGAAGGTTCCCGTGGGATAATTTCCGTCATAGCCGCTGGCAACAGCTAGTATATTAAGACATAGGATACTTTTCATCCCGGTAGAAGGTTCCCGTGGGATAATTTCCGACATACACGCGGGCAACAGCTAGTATATTAAGACATAGGATACTTTTCATCCCGGTAGAAGGTTCCCGTGGGATAATTTCCGACATACACGCGGGCAACAGCTAGTATATTAAGACATAGGATACTTTTCATCCCGGTAGAAGGTTCCCGTGGGATAATTCCCGACATACACGCGGGCAACAGCTAGTATATTAAGACACAGGATACTTTTCATACCGGTAGAAGGTTCCCGTGGGATAATTTCCGACATACACGCGGGCAACAGCTAGTATATTAAGACACAGGATACTTTTCATCCCGGTAGAAGGTTCCCGTGGGATAATTTCCGACATACACGCTGGCAACAGCTAGTATATTTAGACATAGGATACTTTTCATCCCGGTAGAAGGTTCCCGTGGGATAATTTCCGACATACACGCTGGCAACAGCTAGTATATTAAGACATAGGATACTTTTCATCCCGGTAGAAGGTTCCCGTGGGATAATTTCCGCCATACACGCGGGCGAAGCCGCTTGCAACAGCTAGTATATTAAGACATAGGATACTTTTCATCCCGGTAGAAGGTTCCCGTGGGATAATTTCCGACATACACGCGGGCAACAGCTAGTATATTAAGACATAGGATACTTTTCATCCCGGTAGAAGGTTCCCGTGGGATAATTTCCGACATACACGCGGGCGAAGCCGCTGGCAACAGCTAGTATATTAAGACATAGGATACTTTTCATCCCGGTAGAAGGTTCCCGTGGGATAATTTCCGACATACACGCTGGCAACAGCTAGTATATTAAGACATAGGATACTTTTCATCTTGGTAGAAGGTTCCCGTGGGATAATTTCCGATATACACGCTGGCAACAGCTAGTATATTAAGACATAGGATACTTTTCATCCCGGTAGAAGGTTCCCGTGGGATAATTTCCGACATACACGCTGGCAACAGCTAGTATATTAAGACATAGGATACTTTTCATCCCGGTAGAAGGTTCCCGTGGGATAATTTCCGACATACACGCTGGCAACAGCTAGTATATTAAGACATAGGATACTTTTCATCCCGGTAGAAGGTTCCCGTGGGATAATTTCCGACATACACGCTGGAAACAGCTAGTATATTAAGACATAGGATACTTTTCATCCCGGTAGAAGGTTCCCGTGGGATAATTTCCGACATACACGCGGGCGAAGCCGCTGGCAACAGCTAGTATATTAAGACATAGGATACTTTTCATCCCGGTAGAAGGTTCCCGTGGGATAATATCCGACATACACGCGGGCAACAGCTAGTATATTAAGACATAGGATACTTTTCATCCCGGTAGAAGATTCCCGTGGGATAATATCCGATATACACGCGGGCAACAGCTAGTATATTAAGACATAGGATACTTTTCATCCCGGTAGAAGGTTCCCGTGGGATAATTTCCGACATAGACGCGGGCAACAGCTAGTATATTAAGACATAGGATACTTTTCATCCCGTTAGAAGGTTCCCGTGGGATAATTTCCGACATACACGCGGGCAACAGCTAGTATATTAAGACATAGGATACTTTTCATCCCGGTAGAAGGTTCCCGTGGGATAATTTCCAACATACACGCGGGCGAAGCCGCTGGCAACAGCTAGTATAGTAAGACATAGGATACATTTCATCCCGGTAGAAGGTTCCCGTGGGATAATTTCCGTCATAGCCGCTGGCAACAGCTAGTATATTAAGACATAGGATACTTTTCATCCCGGTAGAAGGTTCCCGTGGGATAATTTCCGACATACACGCGGGCAACAGCTAGTATATTAAGACATAGGATACTTTTCATCCCGGTAGAAGGTTCCCGTGGGATAATTTCCGACATACACGCGGGCAACAGCTAGTATATTAAGACATAGGATACTTTTCATCCCGGTAGAAGGTTCCCGTGGGATAATTCCCGACATACACGCGGGCAACAGCTAGTATATTAAGACACAGGATACTTTTCATACCGGTAGAAGGTTCCCGTGGGATAATTTCCGACATACACGCGGGCAACAGCTAGTATATTAAGACACAGGATACTTTTCATCCCGGTAGAAGGTTCCCGTGGGATAATTTCCGACATACACGCTGGCAACAGCTAGTATATTTAGACATAGGATACTTTTCATCCCGGTAGAAGGTTCCCGTGGGATAATTTCCGACATACACGCTGGCAACAGCTAGTATATTAAGACATAGGATACTTTTCATCCCGGTAGAAGGTTCCCGTAGGATAATTTCCGCCATACACGCGGGCAAAGCCGCTTGCAACAGCTAGTATATTAAGACATAGGATACTTTTCATCCCGGTAGAAGGTTCCCGTGGGATAATTTCCGACATACACGCGGGCAACAGCTAGTATATTAAGACATAGGATACTTTTCATCCCGGTAGAAGGTTCCCGTGGGATAATTTCCGACATACACGCGGGCGAAGCCGCTGGCAACAGCTAGTATATTAAGACATAGGATACTTTTCATCCCGGTAGAAGGTTCCCGTGGGATAATTTCCGACATACACGCTGGCAACAGCTAGTATATTAAGACATAGGATACTTTTCATCTTGGTAGAAGGTTCCCGTGGGATAATTTCCGATATACACGCTGGCAACAGCTAGTATATTAAGACATAGGATACTTTTCATCCCGGTAGAAGGTTCCCGTGGGATAATTTCCGACATACACGCTGGCAACAGCTAGTATATTAAGACATAGGATACTTTTCATCCCGGTAGAAGGTTCCCGTGGGATAATTTCCGACATACACGCTGGCAACAGCTAGTATATTAAGACATAGGATACTTTTCATCCCGGTAGAAGGTTCCCGTGGGATAATTTCCGACATACACGCTGGAAACAGCTAGTATATTAAGACATAGGATACTTTTCATCCCGGTAGAAGGTTCCCGTGGGATAATTTCCGACATACACGCGGGCGAAGCCGCTGGCAACAGCTAGTATATTAAGACATAGGATACTTTTCATCCCGGTAGAAGGTTCCCGTGGGATAATATCCGACATACACGCGGGCAACAGCTAGTATATTAAGACATAGGATACTTTTCATCCCGGTAGAAGATTCCCGTGGGATAATATCCGATATACACGCGGGCAACAGCTAGTATATTAAGACATAGGATACTTTTCATCCCGGTAGAAGGTTCCCGTGGGATAATTTCCGACATAGACGCGGGCAACAGCTAGTATATTAAGACATAGGATACTTTTCATCCCGTTAGAAGGTTCCCGTGGGATAATTTCCGACATACACGCGGGCGAAGCCGCTGGCAACAGCTAGTATATTAAGACATAGGATACTTTTCATCCCGGTAGAAGGTTCCCGTGGGATAATTTCCGACGTACACGCGGGCAACAGCTAGCATATTAAGACATAGGATACTTTTCATCCCGGTAGAAGGTTCCCGTGGGATAATTTCCGACATACACGCGGGCGAAGCCGCTGGCAACAGCTAGTATATTAAGACATAGGATACTTTTCATCCCGGTAGAAGGTTCCCGTGGGATAATATCCGACATACACGCTGGCAACAGCTAGTATATTAAGACATAGGATACTTTTCATCTCGGTAGAAGGTTCCCGTGGGATAATTTCCGACATACACGCGGGCGAAGCCGCTGGCAACAGCTAGTATATTAAGACATAGGATACTTTTCATCCCAGTAGAAGATTCCCGTGGGATAATTTCCAACATACACGCGGGCAACAGCTAGTATATTAAGACATAGGATACTTTTCATCCCGGTAGAAGGTTCCCGTGGGATAATTTCCGACATACACGCGGGCGAAGCCGCGGGCAACAGCTAGTATATTAAGATATAGGATACTTTTCATCCCGGTAGAAGGTTCCCGTGGGATAATTTCCGACATACACGCGGGCAACAGCTAGTATATTAAGACATAGGATACTTTTCATCCCGGTAGAAGGTTCCCGTGGGATAATTTCCGACATACACGCGGGCGAAGCCGCTGGCAACAGCTAGTATATTAAGACATAGGATACTTTTCATCCCGGTAGAAGGTTCCCGTGGGATAATTTCCGACATACACGCGGGCGAAGCCGCTGGCAACAGCTAGTATATTAAGACATAGGATACTTTTCATCCCGGTAAAAGGTTCCCGTGGGATAATATCCGACATACACGCTGGCAACAGCTAGTATATTAAGACATAGGATACTTTTCATCCCGGTAGAAGGTTCCCGTGGGATTATTTCCGACATACACGCGGGCAACAGCTAGTATATTAAGGATACTTTTCATCCCGGTAGAAGGTTCCCGTGGGATAATTTCCGACATACACGCGGGCGAAGCCGCTGGCAACAGCTAGTATATTAAGACATAGGATACTTTTCATCCCGGTAGAAGGTTCCCGTGGGATAATATCCGACATACACGCGGGCGAAGCCGCTGGCAACAGCTAGTATATTAAGACATAGGATACTTTTCATCCCGGTAGAAGGTTCCCGTGGGATTATTTCCGACATACACGCGGGCAACAGCTAGTATATTAAGACATAGGATACTTTTCATCTCGGTAGAAGGTTCCCGTGGGATAATTTCCGACATACACGCGGGCAACAGCTAGTATATTAAGACATAGGATACTTTTCATCCCGGTAGAAGGTTCCCGTGGGATAATTTCCAACATACACGCGGGCGAAGCCGCTTGCAACAGCTAGTATAGTAAGACATAGGATACATTTCATCCCGGTAGAAGGTTCCCGTGGGATAATTTCCGTCATAGCCGCTGGCAACAGCTAGTATATTAAGACATAGGATACTTTTCATCCCGGTAGAAGGTTCCCGTGGGATAATTTCCGACATACACGCGGGCAACAGCTAGTATATTAAGACATAGGATACTTTTCATCCCGGTAGAAGGTTCCCGTGGGATAATTTCCGACATACACGCGGGCAACAGCTAGTATATTAAGACACAGGATACTTTTCATCCCGGTAGAAGGTTCCCGTGGGATAATTTCCGACATACACGCTGGCAACAGCTAGTATATTTAGACATAGGATACTTTTCATCCCGGAAGAAGGTTCCCGTGGGATAATTTCCGACATACACGCTGGCAACAGCTAGTATATTAAGACATAGGATACTTTTCATCCCGGTAGAAGGTTCCCGTGGGATAATTTCCGCCATACACGCGGGCGAAGCCGCTTGCAACAGCTAGTATATTAAGACATAGGATACTTTTCATCCCGGTAGAAGGTTCCCGTGGGATAATTTCCGACATACACGCGGGCAACAGCTAGTATATTAAGACATAGGATACTTTTCATCCCGGTAGAAGGTTCCCGTGGGATAATTTCCGACATACACGCGGGCGAAGCCGCTGGCAACAGCTAGTATATTAAGACATAGGATACTTTTCATCCCGGTAGAAGGTTCCCGTGGGATAATTTCCGACATACACGCTGGCAACAGCTAGTATATTAAGACATAGGATACTTTTCATCTTGGTAGAAGGTTCCCGTGGGATAATTTCCGATATACACGCTGGCAACAGCTAGTATATTAAGACATAGGATACTTTTCATCCCGGTAGAAGGTTCCCGTGGGATAATTTCCGACATACACGCTGGCAACAGCTAGTATATTAAGACATAGGATACTTTTCATCCCGGTAGAAGGTTCCCGTGGGATAATTTCCGACATACACGCTGGCAACAGCTAGTATATTAAGACATAGGATACTTTTCATCCCGGTAGAAGGTTCCCGTGGGATAATTTCCGACATACACGCTGGAAACAGCTAGTATATTAAGACATAGGATACTTTTCATCCCGGTAGAAGGTTCCCGTGGGATAATTTCCGACATACACGCGGGCGAAGCCGCTGGCAACAGCTAGTATATTAAGACATAGGATACTTTTTATCCCGGTAGAAGGTTCCCGTGGGATAATATCCGACATACACGCGGGCAACAGCTAGTATATTAAGACACAGGATACTTTTCATCCCGGTAGAAGGTTCCCGTGGGATAATTTCCGACATACACGCTGGCAACAGCTAGTATATTTAGACATAGGATACTTTTCATCCCGTTAGAAGGTTCCCGTGGGATAATTTCCGACATACACGCGGGCGAAGCCGCTGGCAACAGCTAGTATATTAAGACATAGGATACTTTTCATCCCGGTAGAAGGTTCCCGTGGGATAATATCCGACATACCCGCGGGCAACAGCTAGTATATTAAGACATAGGATACTTTTCATCTCGGTAGAAGGTTCCCGTGGGATAATTTCCGACATACACGCGGGCAACAGCTAGTATATTAAGACATAGGATACTTTTCATCCCGGTAGAAGGTTCCCGTGGGATAATTTCCAACATACACGCGGGCGAAGCCGCTGGCAACAGCTAGTATAGTAAGACATAGGATACATTTCATCCCGGTAGAAGGTTCCCGTGGGATAATTTCCGTCATAGCCGCTGGCAACAGCTAGTATATTAAGACATAGGATACTTTTCATCCCGGTAGAAGGTTCCCGTGGAATAATTTCCGACATACACGCGGGCAACAGCTAGTATATTAAGACATAGGATACTTTTCATCCCGGTAGAAGGTTCCCGTGGGATAATTTCCGACATACACGCGGGCAACAGCTAGTATATTAAGACATAGGATACTTTTTATCCCGGTAGAAGGTTCCCGTGGGATAATTCCCGACATACACGCGGGCAACAGCTAGTATATTAAGACACAGGATACATTTCATCCCGGTAGAAGGTTCCCGTGGGATAATATCCGACATACACACGGGCAACAGCTAGTATATTAAGACATAGGATACTTTTCATCCCGGTAGAAGATTCCCGTGGGATAATATCCGATATACACGCGGGCAACAGCTAGTATATTAAGACATAGGATACTTTTCATCCCGGTAGAAGGTTCCCGTGGGATAATTTCCGACATAGACGCGGGCAACAGCTAGTATATTAAGACATAGGATACTTTTCATCCCGGTAGAAGGTTCCCGTGGGATAATTTCCGACATACACGCGGGCGAAGCCGCTGGCAACAGCTAGTATATTAAGACATAGGATACTTTTCATCCCGGTAGAAGGTTCCCGTGGGATAATTTCCGACATACACGCGGGCAACAGCTAGCATATTAAGACATAGGATACTTTTCATCCCGGTAGAAGGTTCCCGTGGGATAATTTCCGACATACACGCGGGCGAAGCCGCTGGCAACAGCTAGTATATTAAGACATAGGATACTTTTCATCCCGGTAGAAGGTTCCCGTGGGATAATATCCGACATACACGCTGGCAACAGCTAGTATATTAAGACGTAGGATACTTTTCATCTCGGTAGAAGGTTCCCGTGGGATAATTTCCGACATACAAGCGGGCGAAGCTGCTGGCAACAGCTAGTATATTAAGACATAGGATACTTTTCATCCCGGTAGAAGGTTCCCGTGGGATAATTTCCGACATACACGCGGGCTAAGCCGCGGGCAACAGCTAGTATATTAAGATATAGGATACTTTTCATCCCGGTAGAAGGTTCCCGTGGGATAATTTCCGACAACCACGCGGGCAACAGCTAGTATATTAAGACATAGGATACTTTTCATCCCGGTAGAAGGTTCCCGTGGGATAATTTCCGACATACACGCGGGCAACAGCTAGTATATTAAGACATAGGATACTTTCATCCCGGTAGAAGGTTCCCGTGGGATAATTTCCGACATACACGCGGGCGAAGCCGCTGGCAACAGCTAGTATATTAAGACATAGGATACTTTTCATCCCGGTAGAAGGTTCCCGTGGGATAATTTCCGACATACACGCTGGCAACAGCTATTATATTAAGACATAGGATACTTTTCATCCCGGTAGAAGGTTCCCGTGGGATAATTCCCGACATACACGCGGGCAACAGCTAGTATATTAAGACACAGGATACTTTTCATACCGGTAGAAGGTTCCCGTGGGATAATTTCCGACATACACGCGGGCAACAGCTAGTATATTAAGACACAGGATACTTTTCATCCCGGTAGAAGGTTCCCGTGGGATAATTTCCGACATACACGCTGGCAACAGCTAGTATATTTAGACATAGGATACTTTTCATCCCGGTAGAAGGTTCCCGTGGGATAATTTCCGAAATACATGCTGGCAACAGCTAGTATATTAAGACATAGGAAACTTTTCATCCCGGTAGAAGGTTCCCGTGGGATAATTTCCGCCATACACGCGGGCGAAGCCGCTTGCAACAGCTAGTATATTAAGACATAGGATACTTTTCATCCCGGTAGAAGGTTCCCGTGGGATAATTTCCGACATACACGCGGGCAACAGCTAGTATATTAAGACATAGGATACTTTTCATCCCGGTAGAAGGTTCCCGTGGAATAATTTCCGACATACACGCGGGCGAAGCCGCTGGCAACAGCTAGTATATTAAGACATAGGATACTTTTCATCCCGGTAGAAGGTTCCCGTGGGATAATTTCCGACATACACGCTGGCAACAGCTAGTATATTAAGAGATAGGATACTTTTCATCTTGGTAGAAGGTTCCCGTGGGATAATTTCCGATATACACGCTGGCAACAGCTAGTATATTAAGACATAGGATACTTTTCATCCCGGTAGAAGGTTCCCGTGGGATAATTTCCGACATATACGCTGGCAACAGCTAGTATATTAAGACATAGGATACTTTTCATCCCGGTAGAAGGTTCCCGTGGGATAATTTCCGACATACACGCTGGCAACAGCTAGTATATTAAGACATAGGATACTTTTCATCCCAGTAGAAGGTTCCCGTGGGATAATTTCCGACATACACGCTGGAAACAGCTAGTATATTAAGACATAGGATACTTTTCATCCCGGTAGAAGGTTCCCGTGGGATAATTTCCGACATACACGCGGGCGAAGCCGCTGGCAACAGCTAGTATATTAAGACATAGGATACTTTTCATCCCGGTAGAAGGTTCCCGTGGGATAATATCCGACATACACGCGGGCAACAGCTAGTATATTAAGACATAGGATACTTTTCATCCCGGTAGAAGATTCCCGTGGGATAATATCCGATATACACGCGGGCAACAGCTAGTATATTAAGACATAGGATACTTTTCATCCCGGTAGAAGGTTCCCGTGGGATAATTTCCGACATAGACGCGGGCAACAGCTAGTATATTAAGACATACGATACTTTTCATCCCGTTAGAAGGTTCCCGTGGGATAATTTCCGACATACACGCGGGCGAAGCCGCTGGCTACAGCTAGTATATTAAGACATAGGATACTTTTCATCCCGGTAGAAGGTTCCCGTGGGATAATTTCCGACATACACGCGGGCAACAGCTAGCATATTAAGACATAGGATACTTTTCATCCCGGTAGAAGGTTCCCGTGGGATAATTTCCGACATACACGCGGGCGAAGCCGCTGGCAACAGCTAGTATATTAAGACATAGGATACTTTTCATCCCGGTAGAAGGTTCCCGTGGGATAATATCCGACATACACGCTGGCAACAGCTAGTATATTAAGACATAGGATACTTTTCATCTCGGTAGAAGGTTCCCGTGGGATAATTTCCGACATACACGCGGGCGAAGCTGCTGGCAACAGCTAGTATATTAAGACATAGGATACTTTTCATCCCAGTAGAAGATTCCCGTGGGATAATTTCCAACATACACGCGGGCAACAGCTAGTATATTAAGACATAGGATACTTTTCATCCCGGTAGAAGGTTCCCGTGGGATAATTTCCGACATACACGCGGGCTAAGCCGCGGGCAACAGCTAGTATATTAAGATATAGGATACTTTTCATCCCGGTAGAAGGTTCCCGTGGGATAATTTCCGACATACACGCGGGCAACAGCTAGGATATTAAGACATAGGATACTTTTCATCCCGGTAGAAGGTTCCCGTGGGATAATTTCCGACATACACGCGGGCGAAGCCGCTGCCAACAGCTAGTATATTAAGACATAGGATACTTTTCATCCCGGTAGAAGGTTCCCGTGGGATAATTTCCGACATACACGCGGGCGAAGCCGCTGGCAACAGCTAGTATATTAAGACATAGGATACTTTTCATCCCGGTAGAAGGTTCCCGTGGGATAATATCCGACATACACGCTGGCAACAGCTAGTATATTAAGACATAGGATACTTTTCATCCCGGTAGAAGGTTCCCGTGGGATTATTTCCGACATACACGCGGGCAACAGCTAGTATATTAAGACCTAGGATACTTTTCATCCCGGTAGAAGGTTCCCGTGGGATAATTTCCGACATACACGCGGGCGAAGCCGCTGGCAACAGCTAGTATATTAAGACATAGGATACTTTTCATCCCGGTAGAAGGTTCCCGTGGGATAATATCCGACATACCCGCGGGCAACAGCTAGTATATTAAGACATAGGATACTTTTCATCTCGGTAGAAGGTTCCCGTGGGATAATTTCCGACATACACGCGGGCAACAGCTAGTATATTAAGACATAGGATAGTTTTCATCCCGGTAGAAGGTTCCCGTGGGATAATTTCCAACATACACGCGGGCGAAGCCGCTGGCAACAGCTAGTATAGTAAGACATAGGATACATTTCATCCCGGTAGAAGGTTCCCGTGGGATAATTTCCGTCATAGCCGCTGGCAACAGCTAGTATATTAAGACATAGGATACTTTTCATCCCGGTAGAAGGTTCCCTTGGGATAATTTCCGACATACACGCGGGCAACAGCTAGTATATTAAGACATAGGATACTTTTCATCCCGGTAGAAGGTTCCCGTGGGATAATTTCCGACATACACGCGGGCAACAGCTAGTATATTAAGACATAGGATACTTTTCATCCCGGTAGAAGGTTCCCGTGGGATAATTCCCGACATACACGCGGGCAACAGCTAGTATATTAAGACACAGGATACTTTTCATACCGGTAGAAGGTTCCCGTGGGATAATTTCCGACATACACGCGGGCAACAGCTAGTATATTAAGACACAGGATACTTTTCATCCCGGTAGAAGGTTCCCGTGGGATAATTTCCGACATACACGCTGGCAACAGCTAGTATATTTAGACATAGGATACTTTTCATCCCGGTAGAAGGTTCCCGTGGGATAATTTCCGACATACACGCTGGCAACAGCTAGTATATTAAGACATAGGATACTTTTCATCCCGGTAGAAGGTTCCCGTGGGATAATTTCCGCCATACACGCGGGCGAAGCCGCTTGCAACAGCTAGTATATTAAGACATAGGATACTTTTCATCCCGGTAGAAGGTTCCCGTGGGATAATTTCCGACATACACGCGGGCGAAGCCGCTGGCAACAGCTAGTATATTAAGACATAGGATACTTTTCATCCCGGTAGAAGGTTCCCGTGGGATAATTTCCGACATACACGCTGGCAACAGCTAGTATATTAAGACATAGGATACTTTTCATCTTGGTAGAAGGTTCCCGTGGGATAATTTCCGATATACACGCTGGCAACAGCTAGTATATTAAGACATAGGATACTTTTCATCCCGGTAGAAGGTTCCCGTGGGATAATTTCCGACATACACGCTGGCAACAGCTAGTATATTAAGACATAGGATACTTTTCATCCCGGTAGAAGGTTCCCGTGGGATAATTTCCGACATACACGCTGGCAACAGCTAGTATATTAAGACATAGGATACTTTTCATCCCGGTAGAAGGTTCCCGTGGGATAATTTCCGACATACACGCTGGAAACAGCTAGTATATTAAGACATAGGATACTTTTCATCCCGGTAGAAGGTTCCCGTGGGATAATTTCCGACATACACGCGGGCGAAGCCGCTGGCAACAGCTAGTATATTAAGACATAGGATACTTTTCATCCCGGTAGAAGGTTCCCGTGGGATAATATCCGACATACACGCGGGCAACAGCTAGTATATTAAGACATAGGATACTTTTCATCCCGGTAGAAGATTCCCGTGGGATAATATCCGATATACACGCGGGCAACAGCTAGTATATTAAGACATAGGATACTTTTCATCCCGGTAGAAGGTTCCCGTGGGATAATTTCCGACATAGACGCGGGCAACAGCTAGTATATTAAGACATAGGATACTTTTCATCCCGTTAGAAGGTTCCCGTGGGATAATTTCCGACATACACGCGGGCGAAGCCGCTGGCAACAGCTAGTATATTAAGACATAGGATACTTTTCATCCCGGTAGAAGGTTCCCGTGGGATAATTTCCGACGTACACGCGGGCAACAGCTAGCATATTAAGACATAGGATACTTTTCATCCCGGTAGAAGGTTCCCGTGGGATAATTTCCGACATACACGCGGGCGAAGCCGCTGGCAACAGCTAGTATATTAAGACATAGGATACTTTTCATCCCGGTAGAAGGTTCCCGTGGGATAATATCCGACATACACGCTGGCAACAGCTAGTATATTAAGACATAGGATACTTTTCATCTCGGTAGAAGGTTCCCGTGGGATAATTTCCGACATACACGCGGGCGAAGCCGCTGGCAACAGCTAGTATATTAAGACATAGGATACTTTTCATCCCAGTAGAAGATTCCCGTGGGATAATTTCCAACATACACGCGGGCAACAGCTAGTATATTAAGACATAGGATACTTTTCATCCCGGTAGAAGGTTCCCGTGGGATAATTTCCGACATACACGCGGGCTAAGCCGCGGGCAACAGCTAGTATATTAAGATATAGGATACTTTTCATCCCGGTAGAAGGTTCCCGTGGGATAATTTCCGACATACACGCGGGCAACAGCTAGTATATTAAGACATAGGATACTTTTCATCCCGGTAGAAGGTTCCCGTGGGATAATTTCCGACATACACGCGGGCGAAGCCGCTGGCAACAGCTAGTATATTAAGACATAGGATACTTTTCATCCCGGTAGAAGGTTCCCGTGGGATAATTTCCGACATACACGCGGGCGAAGCCGCTGGCAACAGCTAGTATATTAAGACATAGGATACTTTTCATCCCGGTAGAAGGTTCCCGTGGGATAATATCCGACATACACGCTGGCAACAGCTAGTAAATTAAGACATAGGATACTTTTCATCCCGGTAGAAGGTTCCCGTGGGATTATTTCCGACATACACGCGGGCAACAGCTAGTATATTAAGACATAGGATACTTTTCATCCCGGTAGAAGGTTCCCGTGGGATAATTTCCGACATACACGCGGGCGAAGCCGCTGGCAACAGCTAGTATATTAAGACATAGGATACTTTTCATCCCGGTAGAAGGTTCCCGTGGGATAATATCCGACATACCCGCGGGCAACAGCTAGTATATTAAGACATAGGATACTTTTCATCTCGGTAGAAGGTTCCCGTGGGATAATTTCCGACATACACGCGGGCAACAGCTAGTATATTAAGACATAGGAAACTTTTCATCCCGGTAGAAGGTTCCCGTGGGATAATTTCCAACATACACGCGGGCGAAGCCGCTGGCAACAGCTAGTATAGTAAGACATAGGATACATTTCATCCCGGTAGAAGGTTCCCGTGGGATAATTTCCGTCATAGCCGCTGGCAACAGCTAGTATATTAAGACATAGGATACTTTTCATCCCGGTAGAAGGTTCCCGTGGGATAATTTCCGACATACACGCGGGCAACAGCTAGTATATTAAGACATAGGATACTTTTCATCCCGGTAGAAGGTTCCCGTGGGATAATTTCCGACATACACGCGGGCAACAGCTAGTATATTAAGACATAGGATACTTTTCATCCCGGTAGAAGGTTCCCGTGGGATAATTCCCGACATACACGCGGGCAACAGCTAGTATATTAAGACACAGGATACTTTTCATACCGGTAGAAGGTTCCCGTGGGATAATTTCCGACATACACGCGGGCAACAGCTAGTATATTAAGACACAGGATACTTTTCATCCCGGTAGAAGGTTCCCGTGGGATAATTTCCGACATACACGCTGGCAACAGCTAGTATATTTAGACATAGGATACTTTTCATCCCGGTAGAAGGTTCCCGTGGGATAATTTCCGACATACACGCTGGCAACAGCTAGTATATTAAGACATAGGATACTTTTCATCCCGGTAGAAGGTTCCCGTGGGATAATTTCCGCCATACACGCGGGCGAAGCCGCTTGCAACAGCTAGTATATTAAGACATAGGATACTTTTCATCCCGGTAGAAGGTTCCCGTGGGATAATTTCCGACATACACGCGGGCGAAGCCGCTGGCAACAGCTAGTATATTAAGACATAGGATACTTTTCATCCCGGTAGAAGGTTCCCGTGGGATAATATCCGACATACACGCTGGCAACAGCTAGTATATTAAGACGTAGGATACTTTTCATCTCGGTAGAAGGTTCCCGTGGGATAATTTCCGACATACAAGCGGGCGAAGCTGCTGGCAACAGCTAGTATATTAAGACATAGGATACTTTTCATCCCAGTAGACGATTCCCGTGGGATAATTTCCAACATACACGCGGGCAACAGCTAGTATATTAAGACATAGGATACTTTTCATCCCGGTAGAAGGTTCCCGTGGGATAATTTCCGACATACACGCGGGCTAAGCCGCGGGCAACAGCTAGTATATTAAGATATAGGATACTTTTCATCCCGGTAGAAGGTTCCCGTGGGATAATTTCCGACAACCACGCGGGCAACAGCTAGTATATTAAGACATAGGATACTTTTCATCCCGGTAGAAGGTTCCCGTGGGATAATTTCCGACATACACGCGGGCGAAGCCGCTGGCAACAGCTAGTATATTAAGACATAGGATACTTTTCATCCCGGTAGAAGGTTCCCGTGGGATAATTTCTGACATACACGCGGGCGAAGCCGCTGGCAACAGCTAGTATATTAAGACATAGGATACTTTTCATCCCGGTAGAAGGTTCCCGTGGGATAATATCCGACATACACGCTGGCAACAGCTAGTATATTAAGACATAGGATACTTTTCATCCCGGTAGAAGGTTCCCGTGGGATAATTTCCGACATACACGCGGGCAACAGCTAGTATATTAAGACATAGGATACTTTTCATCCCGGTAGAAGGTTCCCGTGGGATAATTTCCAACATACACGCGGGCAAAGCCGCTGGCAACAGCTAGTATAGTAAGACATAGGATACATTTCATCCCGGTAGAAGGTTCCCGTGGGATAATTTCCGTCATAGCCGCTGGCAACAGCTAGTATATTAAGACATAGGATACTTTTCATCCCGGTAGAAGGTTCCCGTGGGATAATTTCCGACATACACGCGGGCAACAGCTAGTATATTAAGACATAGGATACTTTTCATCCCGGTAGAAGGTTCCCGTGGGATAATTTCCGACATACACGCGGGCAACAGCTAGTATATTAAGACATAGGATACTTTCATCCCGGTAGAAGGTTCCCGTGGGATAATTTCCGACATACACGCGGGCGAAGCCGCTGGCAACAGCTAGTATATTAAGACATAGGATACTTTTCATCCCGGTAGAAGGTTCCCGTGGGATAATTTCCGACATACACGCTGGCAACAGCTATTATATTAAGACATAGGATACTTTTCATCCCGGTAGAAGGTTCCCGTGGGATAATTCCCGACATACACGCGGGCAACAGCTAGTATATTAAGACACAGGATACTTTTCATACCGGTAGAAGGTTCCCGTGGGATAATTTCCGACATACACGCGGGCAACAGCTAGTATATTAAGACACAGGATACTTTTCATCCCGGTAGAAGGTTCCCGAGGGATAATTTCCGACATACACGCTGGCAACAGCTAGTATATTTAGACATAGGATACTTTTCATCCCGGTAGAAGGTTCCCGTGGGATAATTTCCGACATACACGCTGGCAACAGCTAGTATATTAAGACATAGGATACTTTTCATCCCGGTAGAAGGTTCCCGTGGGATAATTTCCGCCATACACGCGGGCGAAGCCGCTTGCAACAGCTAGTATATTAAGACATAGGATACTTTTCATCCCGGTAGAAGGTTCCCGTGGGATAATATCCGACATACCCGCGGGCAACAGCTAGTATATTAAGACATAGGATACTTTTCATCTCGGTAGAAGGTTCCCGTGGGATAATTTCCGACATACACGCGGGCAACAGCTAGTATATTAAGACATAGGAAACTTTTCATCCCGGTAGAAGGTTCCCGTGGGATAATTTCCAACATACACGCGGGCGAAGCCGCTGGCAACAGCTAGTATAGTAAGACATAGGATACATTTCATCCCGGTAGAAGGTTCCCGTGGGATAATTTCCGTCATAGCCGCTGGCAACAGCTAGTATATTAAGACATAGGATACTTTTCATCCCGGTAGAAGGTTCCCGTGGGATAATTTCCGACATACACGCGGGCAACAGCTAGTATATTAAGACATAGGATACTTTTCATCCCGGTAGAAGGTTCCCGTGGGATAATTTCCGACATACACGCGGGCAACAGCTAGTATATTAAGACATAGGATACTTTTCATCCCGGTAGAAGGTTCCCGTGGGATAATTTCCGCCATACACGCGGGCGAAGCCGCTTGCAACAGCTAGTATATTAAGACATAGGATACTTTTCATCCCGGTAGAAGGTTCCCGTGGGATAATTTCCGACATACACGCGGGCAACAGCTAGTATATTAAGACATAGGATACTTTTCATCCCGGTAGAAGGTTCCCGTGGGATAATTTCCGCCATACACGCGGGCGAAGCCGCTTGCAACAGCTAGTATATTAAGACATAGGATACTTTTCATCCCGGTAGAAGGTTCCCGTGGGATAATTTCCGACATACACGCGGGCAACAGCTAGTATATTAAGACATAGGATACTTTTCATCCCGGTAGAAGGTTCCCGTGGGATAATTTCCGACATACACGCGGGCGAAGCCGCTGGCAACAGCTAGTATATTAAGACATAGGATACTTTTCATCCCGGTAGAAGGTTCCCGTGGGATAATTTCCGACATACACGCTGGCAACAGCTAGTATATTAAGAGATAGGATACTTTTCATCTTGGTAGAAGGTTCCCGTGGGATAATTTCCGATATACACGCTGGCAACAGCTAGTATATTAAGACATAGGATACTTTTCATCCCGGTAGAAGGTTCCCGTGGGATAATTTCCGACATATACGCTGGCAACAGCTAGTATATTAAGACATAGAATACTTTTCATCCCGGTAGAAGGTTCCCGTGGGATAATTTCCGACATACACGCTGGCAACAGCTAGTATATTAAGACATAGGATACTTTTCATCCCGGTAGAAGGTTCCCGTGGGATAATTTCCGACATACACGCTGGAAACAGCTAGTATATTAAGACATAGGATACTTTTCATCCCGGTAGAAGGTTCCCGTGGGATAATTTCCGACATACACGCGGGCGAAGCCGCTGGCAACAGCTAGTATATTAAGACATAGGATACTTTTCATCCCGGTAGAAGGTTCCCGTGGGATAATATCCGACATACACGCGGGCAACAGCTAGTATATTAAGACATAGGATACTTTTCATCCCGGTAGAAGATTCCCGTGGGATAATATCCGATATACACGCGGGCAACAGCTAGTATATTAAGACATAGGATACTTTTCATCCCGGTAGAAGGTTCCCGTGGGATAATTTCCGACATAGACGCGGGCAACAGCTAGTATATTAAGACATAGGATACTTTTCATCCCGTTAGAAGGTTCCCGTGGGATAATTTCCGACATACACGCGGGCGAAGCCGCTGGCAACAGCTAGTATATTAAGACATAGGATACTTTTCATCCCGGTAGAAGGTTCCCGTGGGATAATATCCGACATACACGCTGGCAACAGCTAGTATATTAAGACATAGGATACTTTTCATCTCGGTAGAAGGTTCCCGTGGGATAATTTCCGACATACACGCGGGCGAAGCCGCTTGCAACAACTAGTATATTAAGACATAGGATACTTTTCATCCCGGTAGAAGGTTCCCGTGGGATAATTTCCGACATACACGCGGGCAACAGCTAGTATATTAAGACATAGGATACTTTTCATCCCGGTAGAAGGTTCCCGTGGGATAATTTCCGCCATACACGCGGGCGAAGCCGCTTGCAACAGCTAGTATATTAAGACATAGGATACTTTTCATCCCGGTAGAAGGTTCCCGTGGGATAATTTCCGACATACACGCGGGCGAAGCCGCTGGCAACAGCTAGTATATTAAGACATAGGATACTTTTCATCCCGGTAGAAGGTTCCCGTGGGATAATTTCCGACATACACGCTGGCAACAGCTAGTATATTAAGAGATAGGATACTTTTCATCTTGGTAGAAGGTTCCCGTGGGATAATTTCCGATATACACGCTGGCAACAGCTAGTATATTAAGACATAGGATACTTTTCATCCCGGTAGAAGGTTCCCGTGGGATAATATCCGACATACACGCGGGCAACAGCTAGTATATTAAGACATAGGATACTTTTCATCCCGGTAGAAGATTCCCGTGGGATAATATCCGATATACACGCGGGCAACAGCTAGTATATTAAGACATAGGATACTTTTCATCCCGGTAGAAGGTTCCCGTGGGATAATTTCCGACATAGACGCGGGCAACAGCTAGTATATTAAGACATAGGATACTTTTCATCCCGTTAGAAGGTTCCCGTGGGATAATTTCCGACATACACGCGGGCGAAGCCGCTGGCAACAGCTAGTATATTAAGACATAGGATACTTTTCATCCCGGTAGAAGGTTCCCGTGGGATAATATCCGACATACACGCTGGCAACAGCTAGTATATTAAGACATAGGATACTTTTCATCCCAGTAGAAGATTCCCGTGGGATAATTTCCAACATACACGCGGGCAACAGCTAGTATATTAAGACATAGGATACTTTTCATCCCGGTAGAAGGTTCCCGTGGGATAATTTCCGACATACACGCGGGCTAAGCCGCGGGCAACAGCTAGTATATTAAGATATAGGATACTTTTCATCCCGGTAGAAGGTTCCCGTGGGATAATTTCCGACATACACGCGGGCAACAGCTAGGATATTAAGACATAGGATACTTTTCATCCCGGTAGAAGGTTCCCGTGGGATAATTTCCGACATACACGCGGGCGAAGCCGCTGGCAACAGCTAGTATATTAAGACATAGGATACTTTTCATCCCGGTAGAAGGTTCCCGTGGGATAATTTCCGACATACACGCGGGCGAAGCCGCTGGCAACAGCTAGTATATTAAGACATAGGATACTTTTCATCCCGGTAGAAGGTTCCCGTGGGATAATATCCGACATACACGCTGGCAACAGCTAGTATATTAAGACATAGGATACTTTTCATCCCGGTAGAAGGTTCCCGTGGGATTATTTCCGACATACACGCGGGCAACAGCTAGTATATTAAGACCTAGGATACTTTTCATCCCGGTAGAAGGTTCCCGTGGGATTATTTCCGACATACACGCGGGCAACAGCTAGTATATTAAGACCTAGGATACTTTTCATCCCGGTAGAAGGTTCCCGTGGGATAATTTCCGACATACACGCGGGCGAAGCCGCTGGCAACAGCTAGTATATTAAGACATAGGATACTTTTCATCTCGGTAGAAGGTTCCCATGGGATAATTTCCGACATACACGCGGGCAACAGCTAGTATATTAAGACATAGGATACTTTTCATCTCGGTAGAAGGTTCCCGTGGGATAATTTCCGACATACACGCGGGCAACAGCTAGTATATTAAGACATAGGATAGTTTTCATCCCGGTAGAAGGTTCCCGTGGGATAATTTCCAACATACACGCGGGCGAAGCCGCTGGCAACAGCTAGTATATTAAGACATAGGATACTTTTCATCCCGGTAGAAGGTTCCCTTGGGATAATTTCCGACATACACGCGGGCAACAGCTAGTATATTAAGACATAGGATACTTTTCATCCCGGTAGAAGGTTCCCGTGGGATAATTTCCGACATACACGCGGGCAACAGCTAGTATATTAAGACATAGGATACTTTTCATCCCGGTAGAAGGTTCCCGTGGGATAATTCCCGACATACACGCGGGCAACAGCTAGTATATTAAGACACAGGATACTTTTCATACCGGTAGAAGGTTCCCGTGGGATAATTTCCGACATACACGCGGGCAACAGCTAGTATATTAAGACACAGGATACTTTTCATCCCGGTAGAAGGTTCCCGTGGGATAATTTCCGACATACACGCTGGCAACAGCTAGTATATTTAGACATAGGATACTTTTCATCCCGGTAGAAGGTTCCCGTGGGATAATTTCCGACATACACGCTGGCAACAGCTAGTATATTAAGACATAGGATACTTTTCATCCCGGTAGAAGGTTCCCGTGGGATAATTTCCGCCATACACGCGGGCGAAGCCGCTTGCAACAGCTAGTATATTAAGACATAGGATACTTTTCATCCCGGTAGAAGGTTCCCGTGGGATAATTTCCGACATACACGCGGGCAACAGCTAGTATATTAAGACATAGGATACTTTTCATCCCGGTAGAAGGTTCCCGTGGGATAATTTCCGACATACACGCGGGCGAAGCCGCTGGCAACAGCTAGTATATTAAGACATAGGATACTTTTCATCCCGGTAGAAGGTTCCCGTGGGATAATTTCCGACATACACGCTGGCAACAGCTAGTATATTAAGACATAGGATACTTTTCATCTTGGTAGAAGGTTCCCGTGGGATAATTTCCGATATACACGCTGGCAACAGCTAGTATATTAAGACATAGGATACTTTTCATCCCGGTAGAAGGTTCCCGTGGGATAATTTCCGACATACACGCTGGCAACAGCTAGTATATTAAGACATAGGATACTTTTCATCCCGGTAGAAGGTTCCCGTGGGATAATTTCCGACATACACGCTGGCAACAGCTAGTATATTAAGACATAGGATACTTTTCATCCCGGTAGAAGGTTCCCGTGGGATAATTTCCGACATACACGCTGGAAACAGCTAGTATATTAAGACATAGGATACTTTTCATCCCGGTAGAAGGTTCCCGTGGGATAATTTCCGACATACACGCGGGCGAAGCCGCTGGCAACAGCTAGTATATTAAGACATAGGATACTTTTCATCCCGGTAGAAGGTTCCCGTGGGATAATATCCAACATACACGCGGGCAACAGCTAGTATATTAAGACATAGGATACTTTTCATCCCGGTAGAAGATTCCCGTGGGATAATATCCGATATACACGCGGGCAACAGCTAGTATATTAAGACATAGGATACTTTTCATCCCGGTAGAAGGTTCCCGTGGGATAATTTCCGACATAGACGCGGGCAACAGCTAGTATATTAAGACATAGGATACTTTTCATCCCGTTAGAAGGTTCCCGTGGGATAATTTCCGACATACACGCGGGCGAAGCCGCTGGCAACAGCTAGTATATTAAGACATAGGATACTTTTCATCCCGGTAGAAGGTTCCCGTGGGATAATTTCCGACGTACACGCGGGCAACAGCTAGCATATTAAGACATAGGATACTTTTCATCCCGGTAGAAGGTTCCCGTGGGATAATTTCCGACATACACGCGGGCGAAGCCGCTGGCAACAGCTAGTATATTAAGACATAGGATACTTTTCATCCCGGTAGAAGGATCCCGTGGGATAATTTCCGACATAGCCGCTGGCAACAGCTAGTATATTAAGACATAGGATACTTTTCATCCCGGTAGAAGGTTCCCGTGGGATAATTTCCGACATACACGCTGGCAACAGCTAGTATATTAAGACATAGGATACTTTTCATCTCGGTAGAAGGTTCCCGTGGGATAATTTCCGACATACACGCGGGCGAAGCCGCTGGCAACAGCTAGTATATTAAGACATAGGATACTTTTCATCCCAGTAGAAGATTCCCGTGGGATAATTTCCAACATACACGCGGGCAACAGCTAGTATATTAAGACATAGGATACTTTTCATCCCGGTAGAAGGTTCCCGTGGGATAATTTCCGACATACACGCGGGCTAAGCCGCGGGCAACAGCTAGTATATTAAGATATAGGATACTTTTCATCCCGGTAGAAGGTTCCCGTGGGATAATTTCCGACATACACGCGGGCAACAGCTAGTATATTAAGACATAGGATACTTTTCATCCCGGTAGAAGGTTCCCGTGGGATAATTTCCGACATACACGCGGGCGAAGCCGCTGGCAACAGCTAGTATATTAAGACATAGGATACTTTTCATCCCGGTAGAAGGTTCCCGTGGGATAATTTCCGACATCACGCGGGCGAAGCCGCTGGCAACAGCTAGTATATTAAGACATAGGATACTTTTCATCCCGGTAGAAGGTTCCCGTGGGATAATATCCGACATACACGCTGGCAACAGCTAGTATATTAAGACATAGGATACTTTTCATCCCGGTAGAAGGTTCCCGTGGGATTATTTCCGACATACACGCGGGCAACAGCTAGTATATTAAGACATAGGATACTTTTCATCCCGGTAGAAGGTTCCCGTGGGATAATTTCCGACATACACGCGGGCGAAGCCGCTGGCAACAGCTAGTATATTAAGACATAGGATACTTTTCATCCCGGTAGAAGGTTCCCGTGGGATAATATCCGACATACCCGCGGGCAACAGCTAGTATATTAAGACATAGGATACTTTTCATCTCGGTAGAAGGTTCCCGTGGGATAATTTCCGACATACACGCGGGCAACAGCTAGTATATTAAGACATAGGATACTTTTCATCCCGGTAGAAGGTTCCCGTGGGATAATTTCCAACATACACGCGGGCGAAGCCGCTGGCAACAGCTAGTATAGTAAGACATAGGATACATTTCATCCCGGTAGAAGGTTCCCGTGGGATAATTTCCGTCATAGCCGCTGGCAACAGCTAGTATATTAAGACATAGGATACTTTTCATCCCGGTAGAAGGTTCCCGTGGGATAATTTCCGACATACACGCGGGCAACAGCTAGTATATTAAGACATAGGATACTTTTCATCCCGGTAGAAGGTTCCCGTGGGATAATTTCCGACATACACGCGGGCAACAGCTAGTATATTAAGACATAGGATACTTTTCATCCCGGTAGAAGGTTCCCGTGGGATAATTCCCGACATACACGCGGGCAACAGCTAGTATATTAAGACACAGGATACTTTTCATACCGGTAGAAGGTTCCCGTGGGATAATTTCCGACATACACGCGGGCAACAGCTAGTATATTAAGACACAGGATACTTTTCATCCCGGTAGAAGGTTCCCGTGGGATAATTTCCGACATACACGCTGGCAACAGCTAGTATATTTAGACATAGGATACTTTTCATCCCGGTAGAAGGTTCCCGTGGGATAATTTCCGACATACACGCTGGCAACAGCTAGTATATTAAGACATAGGATACTTTTCATCCCGGTAGAAGGTTCCCGTGGGATAATTTCCGCCATACACGCGGGCGAAGCCGCTTGCAACAGCTAGTATATTAAGACATAGGATACTTTTCATCCCGGTAGAAGGTTCCCGTGGGATAATTTCCGACATACACGCGGGCAACAGCTAGTATATTAAGACATAGGATACTTTTCATCCCGGTAGAAGGTTCCCGTGGGATAATTTCCGACATACACGCGGGCGAAGCCGCTGGCAACAGCTAGTATATTAAGACATAGGATACTTTTCATCTTGGTAGAAGGTTCCCGTGGGATAATTTCCGATATACACGCTGGCAACAGCTAGTATATTAAGACATAGGATACTTTTCATCCCGGTAGAAGGTTCCCGTGGGATAATTTCCGACATACACGCTGGCAACAGCTAGTATATTAAGACATAGGATACTTTTCATCCCGGTAGAAGGTTCCCGTGGGATAATTTCCGACATACACGCTGGCAACAGCTAGTATATTAAGACATAGGATACTTTTCATCCCGGTAGAAGGTTCCCGTGGGATAATTTCCGACATACACGCTGGAAACAGCTAGTATATTAAGACATAGGATACTTTTCATCCCGGTAGAAGGTTCCCGTGGGATAATTTCCGACATACACGCGGGCGAAGCCGCTGGCAACAGCTAGTATATTAAGACATAGGATACTTTTCATCCCGGTAGAAGGTTCCCGTGGGATAATATCCGACATACACGCGGGCAAGAGCTAGTATATTAAGACATAGGATACTTTTCATCCCGGTAGAAGATTCCCGTGGGATAATATCCGATATACACTCGGGCAACAGCTAGTATATTAAGACATAGGATACTTTTCATCCCGGTAGAAGGTTCCCGTGGGATAATTTCCGACATAGACGCGGGCAACAGCTAGTATATTAAGACATAGGATACTTTTCATCCCGTTAGAAGGTTCCCGTGGGATAATTTCCGACATACACGCGGGCGAAGCCGCTGGCAACAGCTAGTATATTAAAACATAGGATACTTTTCATCCTGGTAGAAGGTTCCCGTGGGATAATTTCCGACGTACACGCGGGCAACAGCTAGCATATTAAGACATAGGATACTTTTCATCCCGGTAGAAGGTTCCCGTGGGATAATTTCCGACATACACGCGGGCGAAGCCGCTGGCAACAGCTAGTATATTAAGACATAGGATACTTTTCATCCCGGTAGAAGGTTCCCGTGGGATAATATCCGACATACACGCTGGCAACAGCTAGTATATTAAGACATAGGATACTTTTCATCTCGGTAGAAGGTTCCCGTGGGATAATTTCCGACATACACGCGGGCGAAGCCGCTGGCAACAGCTAGTATATTAAGACATAGGATACTTTTCATCCCGTTAGAAGGTTCCCGTGGGATAATTTCCGACATACACGCGGGCGAAGCCGCTGGCAACAGCTAGTATATTAAAACATAGGATACTTTTCATCCTGGTAGAAGGTTCCCGTGGGATAATTTCCGACGTACACGCGGGCAACAGCTAGCATATTAAGACATAGGATACTTTTCATCCCGGTAGAAGGTTCCCGTGGGATAATTTCCGACATACACGCGGGCGAAGCCGCTGGCAACAGCTAGTATATTAAGACATAGGATACTTTTCATCCCGGTAGAAGGTTCCCGTGGGATAATATCCGACATACACGCTGGCAACAGCTAGTATATTAAGACATAGGATACTTTTCATCTCGGTAGAAGGTTCCCGTGGGATAATTTCCGACATACACGCGGGCGAAGCCGCTGGCAACAGCTAGTATATTAAGACATAGGATACTTTTCATCCCGGTAGAAGGTTCCCGTGGGATAATTTCTGACATACACGCGGGCGAAGTCGCTGGCAACAGCTAGTATATTAAGACATAGGATACTTTTCATCCCGGTAGAAGGTTCCCGTGGGATAATATCCGACATACACGCTGGCAACAGCTAGTATATTAAGACATAGGATACTTTTCATCCCGGTAGAAGGTTCCCGTGGGATTATTTCCGACATACACGCGGGCAACAGCTAGTATATTAAGACATAGGATACTTTCATCCCGGTAGAAGGTTCCCGTGGGATAATTTCCGACATACACGCGGGCGAAGCCGCTGGCAACAGCTAGTATATTAAGACATAGGATACTTTTCATCCCGGTAGAAGGTTCCCGTGGGATAATATCCGACATACACGCGGGCAACAGCTAGTATATTAAGACATAGGATACTTTTCATCTCGGTAGAAGGTTCCCATGGGATAATTTCCGACATACACGCGGGCAACAGCTAGTATATTAAGACATAGGATACTTTTCATCCCCGTAGAAGGTTCCCGTGGGATAATTTCCAACATACACGCGGGCGAAGCCGCTGGCAACAGCTAGTATAGTAAGACATAGGATACATTTCATCCCGGTAGAAGGTTCCCGTGGGTTAATTTCCGTCATAGCCGCTGGCAACAGCTAGTATATTAAGACATAGGATACTTTTCATCCCGGTAGAAGGTTCCCGTGGGATAATTTCCGACATACACGCGGGCAACAGCTAGTATATTAAGACATAGGATACTTTTCATCCCGGTAGAAGGTTCCCGTGGGATAATTTCCGACATACACGCTGGCAACAGCTAGTATATTAAGACATAGGATACTTTTCATCCCGGTAGAAGGTTCCCGTGGGATAATTTCCGACATACACGCGGGCAACAGCTAGTATATTAAGACATAGGGTACTTTTCATCCCGGTAGAAGGTTCCCGTGGGATAATATCCGACATACACGCGGGCAACAGCTAGTATATTAAGACATAGGGTACTTTTCATCCCGGTAGAAGGTTCCCGTGGGATAATATCCGACATACACGCGGGCAACAGCTAGTATATTAAGACATAGGATACTTTTCATCCCGGTAGAAGGTTCCCGTGGGATAATTTCCGACATACACGCGGGCAACAGCTAGTATATTAAGACATAGGGTACTTTTCATCCCGGTAGAAGGTTCCCGTGGGATAATTTCCGACATACACGCTGGCAACAGCTAGTATATTAAGACATAGGATACTTTTCATCTTGGTAGAAGGTTCCCGTGGGATAATTTCCGATATACACGCTGGCAACAGCTAGTATATTAAGACATAGGATACTTTTCATCCCGGTAGAAGGTTCCCGTGGGATAATTTCCGACATACACGCTGGCAACAGCTAGTATATTAAGACATAGGATACTTTTCATCCCGGTAGAAGGTTCCCGTGGGATAATTTCCGACATACACGCTGGCAACAGCTAGTATATTAAGACATAGGATACTTTTCATCCCGGTAGAAGGTTCCCGTGGGATAATTTCCGACATACACGCGGGCGAAGCCGCTGGCAACAGCTAGTATATTAAGATATAGGATACTTTTCATCCCGGTAGAAGGTTCCCGTGGGATAATTTCCGACATACACGCTGGCAACAGCTAGTATATTAAGACATAGGATACTTTTCATCCCGGTAGAAGGTTCCCGTGGGATAATTTCCGACATACACGCGGGCAACAGCTAGTATATTAAGACATAGGGTACTTTTCATCCCGGTAGAAGGTTCCCGTGGGATAATATCCGACATACACGCGGGCAACAGCTAGTATATTAAGACATAGGGTACTTTTCATCCCGGTAGAAGGTTCCCGTGGGATAATATCCGACATACACGCGGGCAACAGCTAGTATATTAAGACATAGGATACTTTTCATCCCGGTAGAAGGTTCCCGTGGGATAATTTCCGACATACACGCGGGCAACAGCTAGTATATTAAGACATAGGGTACTTTTCATCCCGGTAGAAGGTTCCCGTGGGATAATTTCCGACATTCACGCGGGCTAAGCCGCGGGCAACAGATAGTTATTTAAATAAAAAATATTCTTAGTACATGTACCACGTTTTTATTATAAGAACATAATTGGACTAAAAGAAATAAGCATTTGTTATATGCCTTCATTACCAAATTATTTTTTATTACATGGTTTACTAAATAAAATAAAAATGGTTGAAAATTAAGTATTTGTATTATTTGTCTACTCCATAATCTCCTATGTGCTAATATTTCAAAAAATCCAAGAAGTGCGTACTCGCTTTTCCCGATGCGACCGCGTACTTTGCAATTGCCTCTCCCCGCGCGGGGGAGCTAAGTCACGCTCACCGAGCTACGATTTATTTTCGAGATAGCCCCTTAACAGTACCATCACATAAAGGCTAGGTACGGTGAGAATTCCAATGGTCCGGATCGCTCTTTTTTGGAGAATGAATGCCCTATGCCAGTTGTAATGGTAGCTGTTACTCCAAAACTGTATACTATACCTCAGTTTGGACTCAATCAGCGCGTAATATACTATTTTTAAATGTTTTATGCTCACTACATCCCGAAGAGTTCTTAAAGCATAGCAAGCAGATGATATAGATGAATCCAATGCAGATAATTATTTCTTCCAATTTAACAATTCATCAATATAAATACCTAAAGACTGCTCAATTTTAACTTTGTCTAGTTCAATGTCCATACTATCTTTATTACGCGCAGTGGTTTTAAATAACATAATGTTGGTTTTAGTCGTATTTATTAAAAGCATATTCGCATTAAACCAAGAATGAAACGCCTCTAGAGCTGCATTCACCTTTGCAGTAAGGTCTTGGATGTCGTTAGCTGCAACTATAGCATTTGTGTCATCCGCAAACACTACCGCTGTTCCACAAAAATAAAGGCTGTATAGACAGCACTCTACGGTCTGAGGAACTGTTCTTATAAACAGGTGCACAAGTGAGCAATGCGTGTGCGAGCATCCATTTGTTTTATTTTATTTATTTATTTACTAATTCATGTACAGATCATTTAACCTGACTTAATTTCCGTACCTACGTCTTTTTCAGGTGACCACTGAAAATCAGCGCTGTGCCGTGAGCCCCCCATAGCACAGCATCATGCTGAGTGGAAGCCTTCTTGTCACAGTCATGGCGTGCCAGCAGCTGCAGACTTTCGTTTTGTGCTCGTGATTTGTGTGTTTTATTTTTGTATTTTCAAAACTCGAGTTAATTATATTTTTGTATGCACGTTTTTCTGTGACAAATAAAGATATTTTTGTTTGTTTCTTTCTTTCATCCTAATCCTAACTTAATATTATAAATATGAAAGTAAGTTTGTTTGTTAACTTTACACGCCTAAACCACTAAACCGATCATCCTAAAATTTTGCATATACGTTGTCAGATGTACAGAAGCGGACATAGGGTACCTTTCATCCCGAAAAAAGTACTGTTCCCGAGCAAAACAACAATAACGTTCTTTTGATAATAGATGGCGCCACGTGCCTTTCGAATTATGATTGAATTATGATATTATAGAAACTTTAGTAGCGTGTTAAGATTTAGTTTTGTACCTAATACATTTTGTGAGTCTAGAGTGTCGATAGACCGGTTTTTTATAATACTATGAATGCGAAAGTGAGTTTGTTTTTTTGTTACGCTTTCACGCTAAAACCACTGAACGCATTTGGATGAAATTTGGCACATGTGTAGACTATACCTGGATTAGGACATAGGATACTTTTCATCCTGGTAGTGCGTTCCCGTGGGTTAATTTCCGATAACCACGCGGGCGAAGCCGCTGACAAAAGCTAGTTAGTAGTTAGTAACAATAAAGTCAGCGACAAAAATGCTTCGTGGGCGAAAACACAACACTGCAGACGAGGCCGTCGAAGAATAACGGCGGTTATTTATCGACCTCTCGCAAGATACATTTTTTTAATGTTTCGAAAGCTGGTTCACCCGAATGCATAAGTGCATTGGGGTTGGAGGCGAGTATTTTGAAAAGCTTTAAATAAACTTTTTTTAAAGCTTTTCAAAATACTCCCCTCCAACCCTAATTTGTAGGCCACCCCCTACAAATTGGGCTTTCAATTCAGAATTAATAATAACTTACGAAGTGCTGCGATCATAACTCGTAGTAGTTTTCGTAGCTACTTATGGCTACGTCTACAGTAACCTGGATTTATAAAGTAAATCTCGTTATCCTTATTCTTTCGAGCAATATGTTAACAATTTATACGACATCTACGCATAATACGTTGACTTTTGAATGGCCGCGGCTGAGTTGTTCGTCGCTAGGTCCACAGGACAAGGGTGCAACTTCCTATTTACAATATAACTTGACGTACATGTGTGTGTGACCCTGTATATCTACTTGCACCATCATAAGTTTTGGGAAGTCGCTACCTACATACTCGTTTACTTTACGCATGTTTGGATACAACATCTATATAATATCTACTAAGTGAGGTTTCAGCAGGTGCGATTTATAGCTTTTAGATTAAATTCTATCAAAGGAACTTTCTTAAGTATTACGCTTTAGTCCATAACACAAGCCTGCCTGACCGGGCAGAAATGGTAATAACTTTAATATCGGTATTATAAACGGGTTACAATTATTATTATAATGTCAAAGCGCTGCGATTGTAAGCCAATAAATCAGAAGTTACGAGATTCCAAGTTCGATGTCTGGCACAAATTAAAACTTCCAACATTCAGTGTTTTCACTTCCACTTTTTCTATTTACTTTTCTATTAAACTTTGTTTTCTGTAGATACGGGATGAGGCAGCTTCGAGATTTATCTACGCGATACCGTTCTATTTGGCCGAGGGAAAATTCAATTTGGTTTTTACCTGAGGGTGCTCCGTGCGAACCCTCGCATCCTCTCTTTAATGTTGTTGGATTCTTCGTAAGAAAATATAACCATGATATTTTTACTGCATATTGTACATTTCATATATAGTTTGATTGAGATGCGGTGACACGTAAAATACATCGAATATGCAGGAATTATTTTTATGCAAATATTTATACGAGATTTTTCGGTGTGCCAAAATCTTGCTGTTTAATTTAAAAACATCGACACCGACGATAAAGGTAGAAACGATAACTACATGAAATAATTGTAAAAAGTTACAAGTTGTCCTGGAAAGCTACGACGCGACGCTACGAAGTGCTACGATACGCTCGTAGCACATCGTAGCTACTTATGGCTACATCTATACCTACTGTTTAGGCTTAAATAGTATAACACTTTATCTGCTTAATTCTTAGCGAAATATATGCAAACGCGTCTTTATGCTACACTAATCCTGCGTGGCAAACGCTCGGGTGCGTGCAAAAAATATCTTGGGTGTAGACACCCTTACCGACCCTTATTTTACGATGTTTTCGAAACATAGAGATACACAACGAACGCACAGGTGCGGCGCGCCGCACTCGAAGAAAGTTATGTAAATTGTATGGACGCGCATACGCGCCGTCGAGCACCTGGTGAACGTCCGAAAACGCGCATGCGCGTCTGCCGCGCCAAATGAAATAAAACAGTAAGTATATTAGGTAATTCTTTACGAGATGTTCTACGCGCTGTCGTCGTTTGCGGAGTGTCGGACGGCGCGGCGTGGGGTGCGCTCGCGCGTTACCGCGCCCCCTCGTCCCTCTATTTCACCTCGCTCGCCGTAGTGCGGGGCGCGTACACCTACTGTATAAATTAAATCCCTTTATTATTTCAAGCAATACGTAAATATCCGTACAACCAAAGATTAACTTTGTCTTAGTAGATAAGATGGGCTAACCTCTCCTAGTTGAATGCTACTTTGGTGGAAATCCTTAAAATGTCATGTCAGACGGACTTTAGAGCATAAACGGTGTATAATCGTTGCCTTTTGGTTTGGTTGTCAAATGCTTTTTACATTCAGGGTTTCTAAGTTAAATCACTTCAGGTCGCAATCCCATCTGTCGCGAGTTTTTTTACGGCCGTACTAGAAAGTCTTTATGTCCTAGCAATGGCTAACTGATTAACTATAAAGCAGTCGATTTCTGAAGTTTAGACAAATAAGGCCAACATTTAAAGGCATGTAATTTTTGTATTTTTGCATTCCGAGTATAATGGCTTAAATATTCGCTTTTCTTTGAAGAAAAATATTCATAATTGTAATATCTACCTTCGCACGTTCATTCAGGTACCTGTTTTCTAAACGAGTTTGAGAACTCAGTAATGATAATTACTTGAGAATAACTTGTTTTATAACAAAGAGAATCACCCCCTGCCACCTCAACGTTACTGAAAAAATATACATTTTTCCTTTGAAACGTCTTTCCTGTAAAGGTCTGTTATAAATTCATCTTCTGAATTCGTAAGGTAGGTAGACACCCACCATAACTTCGACTCTGTATTTAAGACGTTTTTAGAAAACATTTCTGAATGTCGACAATGGATGAAGAAAAACAGTTGACAAAAGCGATTTTGCTGTTTTCATTTACTTTCCATTATTCTTTAACTCGTTTGTCATTCTTTTCTCCGCCCGAGGCGTATAAAGAAGAAGAATGAAGGTTGTTTATATTTACGCTGCTAAGTGACTGGGTAGCAAGAAATAAGTAACATTATGCAGCAAAGATTTGCTGCTTGCTGTTTGTAATACGCAGGCGACGCGTAGATATTACGTAAACATAAACGTCGCGACGTTTATGCGCAGGACATTAGCACTGTCAAAGGAATACTTACTTTAAAAAATGTATGTGTGTTACACCCAATTTCGAGTAAGCTAAAGAAAATTGAATTGAGCATTTTCATCAGAATCATAACTCGTAAATTCGTAATCACAAGAAGACGAGTTAACGTTGTTATGAAGTTATACACTTAGGTATTCACAAAGATACATGCGAATGGTTCTGTAATAGATATAAATGAGATTTGTGAGTCTCTAGAGCGCGCCATGGTTCACTATCATTTCTCTGGGTTGGAATTAATCACTTAGTCAGACAAGCTCTCGTCTCTGAGATATCGTTAATTTAACACTTAAAACGTTTTTATTCGAGTGGATAATTGCAAGGGGGCGTCGTAATGGGCCACGTTCGGGCTCGGCAAAGATTGATGGCGTGCTGTGGAACATTAAAATAGCCGTCTACATTTGAATAAGAAATACTTGATCGCCCGCGGGATTACGCGATCAAACGATCGTTTGTATTTTTTCGGCTCGCGATTGTGAATGTAGGAAATTCGCGAGTGGAGGCTATTATACGATGTTTAAACGCTTTCCATACATGGAAATGATACTTTGTTTTGATATTCAGTAGGAAGGTAATGTTACTGCTGCCGTTATGTAAATGTTTCAAACTTGCTTTTAGGTTGAATTGAGGTATGTACAACAGTGTCGAAATAAATCTATCATATTTGCGAGAAAAATTACTTACAAGTACTTTTTATTTTCTGTGATTATTTATCATTATGTAGTTTGGGACCCAGCGGAGAGGACCGGAGTCACAATTGCAGAAACTTGTGAAAAACTTGTAAATGAAAGATTTATTTAATCTTATTTCAGGTAGTATTTCCTCCTCGTACCGGCTGTTTGTATCCAATGTAAAGATAATGTTAGAAAAACAACGATACATATAGGGGAGAGGGTCGGGCGCTAATCTGATAGCTGAGTGAAAAGATTTAGTGTTCACCCCTCCGTATAATCTATAACAATATTATAGGTAGCTACGTACAGCTTCACTTCTAATATTCGAAACCGTATTACTTTACGAATGAGGCTCTCCATAGTAATTAGCAAAATATAATTTATTTCGTGGAGACAGAAATTCAATACTCGTTTATTTAGATGGCTTTTGGGATAATCCGCAAAGCGAACGTAAAGCAGTGGACATTTACGAGCCGATATAATGATCACGTTGAAAAAAAAATACTTTTTCATTTCCAATTGATGAAAAACTTGTAGAAATAAAAGGAATAGATTGTAAGAGTGTATCGATATTGTTTGTAAGGATAGTAGCTGTAAAGGCTATTGCTTCTACTCAGATAAACATTGGCTGTATCACAAATACATTTTTTCCAATTGAGTCTGTTGTATTGCACAATATTAGCAATATCGAATGCGCGAGATCCTTTGCAATAGAAGGCAAATGCCAGCAAGCGAGCTCACTGTACGACTATATTGCGATTCAATGGCGGTATGATATTGGAATTCCTATGTAAAATAATAACATAAGAAGTGCACAGGCGGACTGTTTATTTGAAATCTAATTTGAACAGATGTAAGGGATTCTAGCAGGAGAATGGTATCTTTAGCTACAATACATCTTAGTAATACAAACACCAAGGGCGTTGGTCCACGGCTTCGTCAGTGTAGGAATACTGAGAAAGCCCGGCTGACTACATCCCGTTTAGTGGTTTTGGACATTAGACCATTAACTTATACGAAGTAGGTATAATGGTATATAGGTTAAGTTCATTGGGGTAATTACGATCGATGATGATTTCTGCCAAATGCAGCGGCATTTTATATAGTTACAGCGAAAGACGGAGGCCGATAAAATCGCGTCCAATCATTATGTTGCCAATATTTGTAAAATGCCGCTGCATTTGGTGGAAATTATCATCCCCAAATTACCCCATTGTCGTAATTACCTCAATAAACCTTATTATTAATTATTTAATTAAGTTATTCGTTTAATTAAGACACATCGGACCTGTATTTAAAAGTTGTAAGTGTGTTTCTTTATTCAAGTTCTAAGAAACATTTGAAAAAGAACCTTGTTTTATATTAAAAAACATCTTAAATAAAATCTAAAATAGACAAAGAACAGTATTTATTTTCAAGATCAACTTACAATAAAATACAGATACAAAAGAAATTATGATCAACATTTAATCGGAATCATCTTCGATAACTATTCTTCGCTTCTTTTTATCTCGTCTCGACGACACAATAACGTCGTCATTATCTTCAGAGCTGCTGTTATCTGTAATGAGAGAGAAAATATCAATAAATTGAACGTTATGAAAGGAACAATAATTAAAAACTAAGTGAGGATTTTTGACATTTTGTTTTTATTTACGATGATTTCGGTGGCGAACATGCTAGACATCCATCTGCTTTTGTAAATATTGCTGAATTATGTTGAGGTAGGAGACTTTTTCACCTGGCAAGGGTCTATTTTTAATTAGTTTGTTAGTTTTTAACCGACTTCAAAAAAGGTAGGAGGTTCTATGTTCGTCTGTATGTATTGTTTATGTATGTTCATCAACTTTTTCTTCGATTGTGGACCGATTTTAAAAATTCATTTTTAATTTGGTAGAGGAAGCTTGCGCGGTGGTTCCATATGAATTATAACATATAACTTTGCGTCGGTAGGTTTTGAGATAACTTCAATAATACGTATTTCTCCTTCTCCCACTTAGTATTTATGTGGTGGATGTTATAATATCTTTCTGTGACTATTATTTACATAGCAGGTAGTGGTATTCCAATTTGTGTATGACAACTAAATAGTGAAAAATAAAACGTTTAAAAAAATCAACAACTTTTAGTAATTTTTCACTTTGTATTGTTTTATTTTTTGTAAAAAGTTTATAAAGTTCCTTCGCTTCTTGTGCGTGCCTCAAATAATATATTTTTCTTTCTTTCTTTTTATCTGATGGTAAGTAGTCACTGCCGCCTATATAAACGCTTTTGCAAAAAAACGGGCACTAGATTTTTTCTCTACGTCAATGAAGAAGAACAAGAAAGAGGTTTTATTAATTTGACGATGTATTGGCATGTTACTTGAAGCATCCTGGTATGATTCTTTACGTTCCAAATTTAAATTTTGAAATTAACAAAAGAAAAATAATCATTTTTGTGGATTATTGTACAATTGCTTTACTAATGCCGCGAATCGCTGAAACGATTTTTTTACTGATTAATAAAATTTTAAAACTTTTTTGATATTTTCTGCAAATTAAACAATTTAATCTTTAGTTTTACATTAAATACCACTTTTTGATATAAGTGATAAAGCGATAAGGGCCGGTAAAATTAATAGCCCTACATGAAGAAGGTTGTTCGTAAACTTACGTGTCTCAGCGGGTAAATGTGAGTCGTTCAACTGTCCAGAGGACTTGGCAACGGTATCAAGAAACCGGCTCGGTCAAAAGAAGAGCCGGTTCGGGAAGAAAACGATGCACAGAATCAAGAGATGTTTTGGTGAGTCAGGCGTTGCGGAATCGTAAGGCGTCAAGTATGGACATGAAGAAGAGCCTTGAAGAAGTAAGAGGAGTAGAAGTTAGCTAGTGGACGGTCAGGAGGAGGCTTTTGGCTGCCAATGTCAGGAGTTACCGCCCGGCTCGGGGCCCTAAATTACTCCGTGAGCACCGTTTTCCTCGACTTCAGTTTGCTCGAAACTGTGCTTCATGAACTCTGGAGGACTGGAATAAAGTATTGTTTTCTGATGAAGCTAGAATCTCTTTGTGTGGAGAGGACCGAAGCTGGCGAGAGCTTCGAAGACCACGGGAACGCTATGCTGAAGAGTGTTTCGAAGAGATCACTCCTTATGGCGGAGGCTCCGTTATGTTTTGGGCAGCAATTAATTCGACGGAGCGTACGGAGTTAGTTTTTATAGAAAATGGAATATTAAATGCACATCGGTACATAATGGAAGTCCTAATTCCATATACACAACCCACATTGACTGCACTTGGGGAAGATTCCATTTTTATGGACGACAATGCTCGCCCGCACCGTTGGAAGCGTACATGCAAGAAGTTGGGATCCGTCGTTTAGATTGGCCAGCTCGAAGTCCTGACCTCAATCCAATTGAGCATGTCTGGGATGTTCTAAAGAGACGGGTAAGATCAGTGCAACCTGCTCCACAAAACATCAGGGAGCTAAGTCATTGCAGAAGAGTGGGAACGTATTCCTCAAAACGTTATTAAAACATCGTGGAAAGCATGCCCAGAAGGATTCAAGCTGTGATTATGGCAAGAGGAGGTCAGACTCGTTATTAGGTTTTTACATTTCTAACTTTATTTAATCAAAAAAAGTTAAAAAAATCTTCTTGTCTTTATTGCCGACCACTTCTTATTGTTTGGCCGTGTACATCGGTTTTAAAGAATTCATCGAAAATTTAAAAAAAAAATGCCAGAATTCACTTCACGCGTATTAATTTACACGCTTATAAGTATGCAGACTACGTCAAACAATTAAATTTCATTTAATTAACTCAAATCGACCTTAGAACGAAAATTTCCTTAGGTGCCCGTCTTTTTTGCAAAAGACTGTAGTTAGCGTCACGTAAGTTTGCTGCTATGAAACCAGACTTTCCGATGCGCAAGCATGGCGCACTGCTGTTTTAGTAAAGGGTAACTGCTATGGTAATTAGCCACGCTATAGTAATTGGCCACTCATAATAAAAGAGGTAGAAACAAGGAGAAGAAGCAAGCTTATCAATGAAAAGCACAAACAATATATTTGTTCAGAGCGGCAAACTTATATGACGCGTACTATAGTTATATGCATTATCAGAGACATCACATCATTCGTAGCTGCATTGTTTTCTCAGAGACAAAGCTAAAATCTCATGTGTTCGTCACTAACTACTGGCATCAACACTAGGTACTTGAAAAAGAGAGAAATAGGCTACCTAGTACCTACGGTGGTAGTTATATCCCGGGTGAGCAACTTCACAAAAATCTCTAATTCTTTCTTTATGTCTGCACACACTTAAGTACAGAAGCTGACCATAAAACGTGATGCGCTACAGAATGAAAGATGTGGGAAGGATAATACTATAATTACAAAGCTTAGCAGGTGCATAGGTGATGGACATGGAGTGTAAGGGTGAAATAATCCTTAAATCTCTTACGACGCCGCGCCGCCCTTAGGATGGGGCGGATACGCTAGTGGTAGTGTTGCTGGCATTGTTGGATTTTTAATAGCAAACGATCTCCAAAGTACTTTATTCGTAATCTATAATATTATAAATTGAAGTCCCGTTTCACGTTTGTTTGTGTGACCGCTTTGTTCTTCTAAACTACGCAACAGATATTGATGCAGTTTTCAGCATCATTTAGAGAATTATCCCGAAAGGTTATGTGTAACTTATATAAAATAAAGAAATTTTGATGTTTTGTCAAGCCGTAAAAACCGTGCGAAGCAAGGGCGGGCCGATACTCGTAGTTCTGCAATAATTTTGGGTTTGTGTACTTACCACTGTCCAGTTTTGGTATATTGCTTATAATATCCTCGCTGTCAGGCAAGTCTTCATGTTGCAGCGTTCTCTTAGCGAAGGACAGAATATCGTCATCATCGTCATTGGCCACACTTTCGTCGCCCTCGTCAATTTTCTGCATCTTCCCTCGAGTATCTTCCTCATCAGAATCACTGCGGGTTCGCTTCCGATTACGTGTTATTTTATTGGAATTACTACCGCCACTTTTATCGATAACGTTTTCAACGTTATTTTCCCGCATCTTCCTCAAATTATCGAACAAATCATCGTCATCGCTCGATTCCTCTACCCTTTGAGTTATTTCTACGTCGGGCGTCACCTCTACCGCCTCACTAGTATCGATAATAAGTTCTTTGTTAGTAGCTTTTATAATTATTTCGCGCCGTTTCCTGATTGTCTCAAAGTGCAAGGCGCTCGGTATTCTCCAGTATTTTTCCTGTAACGACGGTGTGATTAATTTATTATCTAAGGGAACAAGAGATTTTCCGAGGACTTTTAATGTGGCTACGGTGACAAGGTACTTTATGAATACTTGAAATATTTTAGTGGAATGCTTTGGTTTATCAAATACTATAAAACGTCGAATACAGAACTGTACCTATATTTCAAAGTTTACTTATTTGCTTATTGCAGATTACGGGCATATATATCGCATCTACACAAAAATAATAACATAAAAAAAAATCGAATTCGAAAAAAAATTCTTAACTCAAAATTATGACTTCATAACTTTGATAACTTTAATTTCGGAAGTCGGTATTTTGGGATCGTATTTTAGTTTTTTTTTTGCCAACGAAGTCGATTTTTTTTTTAATTATTTTTGATTTCTTAATTTTTAGTAAAAACTGAAAAATTTGTTTGTAATAAGTAGTTAGTTAAATAATAGTTTTGTTATAAATATTGCACTAGAATTTGACCAAAGAGATCAGAGGTTTTCCCTTTGACACCACACCCGTAGCTCGTATCAATAAGCCAGGCCGTCACACTTACACATATTAGTCCATTATTTTGAAAACTTCTGAACCGATTTTGATGAAACTTTTACTGTGCTCTAAGTTGAAGTAAATGTAAGCCAACAAAAGAGAATGGTCACGATCTGATAAACAGTTTCGGAGAAATGCGTGGACAAACATACATACATACAAACATACATACATCTATGAAATTTTGTATGTTTGTTTGGAAATATGTTTGTTTGAGGAGCTTGTGGCTGAGTAATAACAGCCGCACGGGTCAATCCATCAGGTTAAACTACTCTTGCCGGGGTTGGTCCGTAGATGGGTACCGAGTCTTCTCCGTGCCTCGGAAAGCACGTTAAGCCGTTGGTCCCGGCTGTCATTCGTGGATCTTTGACAGTCGTTACGGGTTGTCAGAAGCCCGAAAGTATGACAACCAGTCTTACCAAGTGGTATCGTACTACCCAATAACTGGGTTGTGGAGGTCAGATAGGCAGTCGGTCCATGTAAAATACTGGTATTCAGCTGCATCCGGTTAGACTGGAAGCCGACTCCAACATAGTTGGGAAAAGGTTAGGCAGTTTGATTGTTTGGAAGCCCTAATAGATTATCCAATAATATTACATACATACGTATCGAATTGATAACTTCTTTTTTTGAAGTCGTTAATTACCTGTTCATCAAAAGGTGGCACCACTCCTACTCCCAGCAGCACTTTCTTAAACAACTCATTATCCATAGCTTCAACAGACTCCTGAGATATTGGCACCAGTGGGATGCCTTCACCCTCAGGGTCATAACCTTCCGCCTCTTGGTCCAACGCAACCTCTTCCAAACTCTCCGCCAACCATTTCAAAGCTTCTGTTAAATCTATTATAACCATTTTCATTAAATGTTTATATCAATACCATTTTATTGAACTGCGATATTAGTTTGGACTTAATATACGAACAGCGGAAATAACGTGGGAAGTAGAATTATTAGAAACCCGAGAAGTAATAAACCGATTTTGCTCGAACAAATTAAAAAGTAAATAAAAAAGCAATGCTGTGTGCAACACTTTAAAAAGTGGAGCTTTTAAACTTTTTAGTTTCTCGTTTGTTTACGCGTGCTTTTTTAACAGTGCAATTAAAAAGTAATTTGTTACTAATGTAGGTTAAATTATTAGGGTTCAGTACCAAAGTGGTAAAAAGGAACCCTTATGGTGCAACTCAGTATGTCCGTCTGTCTGTACGTCTGTCAAAGCTGGATATTAAGAACTACTAATGCTATCAACTTTAATTTTGAAATAGTTTTAGATGACGTTTGCCCAACTATTTTGAAAATAAATAAAAAAAATAAAAGTATGTAAGGATTTGTTTTTGCAACAGGGACTGAAACATAGTAGCCCCACTTAATTTTTTGAAGACCCCCTGTCTTGTGGGGTATCATATGAAAGAGCGCTGTTTGCACATTTTCAAACCTTTTTTCTTTTTTTTTTAGGCCGAACAGTTCTCGACTTTTGATGAAAATGAAATATTAAAAAAATACCGTTCCGCCCACCTTATTTCCGAAGTTTACATAGAGAAAAACCTGAAATTAATTTATGTGATAGAAGTTTATGTAAAGATTACAGGAAAAATTAAACGATGTCTCTAAATAGCACACTTCTTTTCGATGGTTCGGAACACTCGGTGCGCGAGTCCGACTCGCTCTTTGCCGGTTTTTTTTTTCATAGTATTGCTTATATAATAGAACAACTTATTCATTGTAAATCACGAGTGCTAAATAAGTAGGAATATAGGATTTGTTTTTGATTCAAATGTTTTGCTTTTAGCAGTCAATACCAAGTCGTTCATTAGCAAGAAAAATGTTATTAATTATCAAGAATTCAAGTTTAACAACCTTATTTTATCTTTAATTATATAGGGTGTTTGGTAGATGGGTGCAAAGCCTGAAGGGGGTGATATCTTAGACCATTTAGAACTAATTAAGCTAAACTTGTCTTAGACGAAGTCTGTTCCTTGTATTTTTTTTTAACTCTGAGGTTTTTAACAATAATACCCATTTTTTTCAATTAATTGTTAATAGTGTCCAGTAAAAGCTGTTATGTTATTATTTTTTATTTATGTAATGTATGATTACTCAAACAAAATAATCCCCAAGCATCTGTGTTATCAGAGAAACATTCTACGCCATATTCAAGTTTAAGAAACTTTTAAAAATCAAGAACATGTTTTGTTTACGGCACAATAAAAAAAAAAAATAGCCTCAGTCGTTCAAACCATTTTAAAAACATGCTTGGTTACTGCCCTTTCTTTTGAGGTACTATTTACGCAGATATCTCTTGGAATTAGGATGTACAGACGCCAGCACATCAAGTTACTACAATCTGTCAGAAAAAACATCAGAGTTTAAAAAAAAATACAAGGAACAAACTTCTTCTAAGACAAGTTTAGCTTAATAAGTTCTAAATGGTCTAAGATTTCACCCCCTTCAGGCTTTGCACCCGTCTACCAAACACCCTGTATAACAAATAAATTAAGACGTTATTCGAATGGCTTTGGAACGTACGAACAATGTTCATAGTGACTGTTACTTACCGCTGTCGACGGCTTGCACCATGAGCTTAGCGATCTCATTAGCAGTCAGCTCGATACGTTTCTGTTGCTTCCCAATCTTCTTATTTGTCGGCTTTGGAGCGCTTTTCTTCGCTGGTTTATTATTAACGGGCTGTGGTGACGCGTCGCTGTCGGAGTCCGAGTTATCGTTATTTGACGATTCGGATTCTGATGATTCACCTAAAATATAGCTAAATATGAATTGTGTTTCATGTTTGTAAACTTTTATTCATAAAGTCAAAGTAGAATCGTTTATTTCAAATTGGCTGTTATGGACACTTGAATGTCAAAATTTACAAGAAAATTGAATTGATTCTATGCCTCTTCCAAAAGGTAGTTTCGTGTGGAGAAGAGTGGGCAATAAACTCTTTACAGGACAAGTTCTTAAGCAGTGCGCAAATTTTCACAGGATGTTCTACCCATGAATATGAACCACTGTCACTATGGGTCTGGCCCGAACTGCGCCACCTACCGGGTCAAATTGTGAATCTAAATCATCCAGGAACCCAAACAAATAATTTCATAAAAATCGGTCCAGCCGTTTAGGAGGAGTTAAGTGACATACAGGATAATTATAATGATACATATATACAGGGTTATTGGTAATTTGTTGGCAATCCATTCATCCAATAGGAAGTCATTTGCAACCAAATGGCTCTTAAGCAAATGCTAATATTTCTTTTTTTTTTCAGAAATCGACCATTTTAATCAAAAACCTGCCCAAAATTATGAAAATTGTAACGATTTGTAGCACTGATTTAAAAACAATTATAGATACTTGTCGATTTATGGTTGATTATTATGTACTGAAAGTTAGCCAGGAGATAGTAATAATTTAAAAAAAAAACATTACATGCATTGGTGTTTTTTTTATAAATTTTCAAAGTTATTTAGGTACCGCCGTTATCTTCAAAAAAATTTAAAATGTCAAATTACTCGAAAATGGTTGACATTTGCATAGGGGTCATACGTTGTCAATACACAACGTATGACCCCTATGCAAATGTCATTAAGGGGATTAGGAGAGGTCATTTGCAACCAATAGGTTGCAAATGACCTCTCCTAATCCCCTTAATGGATTGCCGACATATTACCAATAATCCTGTATAAAGATTAGCAACCAATGTGATTCGGTCTAGACTAGATTGTCCCATGCAGAATGGAACAGCATGCTAGTCCTGTTCCATATTTATTTATTTAGTAATTATTACTAATTTAATTTTTTTTTTTTCGTGCATGGTATCTCGTAGTTGGCCTAGAGAGGCCGTGACTACTTAACCGGACTATCCTGTGGCTGCCTTAAGTGAACTCAAAGACTCCAGCCAGGGGCATAAACTTACAGACTAAGCGACTACACGCTAAGGGCTCCCCCTGTGGGAAACGGGCCTCGGCTTAGGGCGTCGCTGGGGGGAGGACAGCAAGATGGGACAGGCTGGATCAAATTTGAATGATTATTATTGTCATGGGAGTTTAAAGCTACTGGCTCAGCTACGCCACCAGCTGGCACTTCATACCCGAGCAAGGGACGGGGGGGAGGACGATTATTACGGGGTCGTCGCGAGGGACCTCGGCGGCGAGGTCGATTTGTGTTTGTTCCTACGGTCCCTACTGCTCTCCTGGAGAAGAGTTATGGGGTCGTCGGGATCTGAGAGGACAAGCCTAGGGCGGCGGACCTTACTAATACGAGAGGGGACATAGCTAGCCGCCTCGACAACCAGAGGGTTGCGATGGTTGGTGGCCGAGTCGAAGAAACGCTTGGAATTGCGTTTCAAGAACTGGGAGATGGTGGGAATGTCGAGATCTAAGTGGAGGATTTCGTTCCGAACGAACCAAGGGGCTCCCGTTGTCTTTCGGAGGAAACGGTTTTGGAGGGCCTGCATCCTATGAATGAGGTGAGGTTTTGCGTGCGCAAACACTGAACCCGCATAGGTCATGATGGGGCGAATGCACGCTGTATAAATGCGCAATTTGCACCTAAGTGACAATTTGCTACGTGCATTCAGAACGGAGTGGAGTCTACCGAGAGCGAAAGCGGCACGCGAACGCACCTGCTTTATGTGCTCAGCGAAGGAGAGGTGGTGGTCGAGGGTCACACCGAGGTATTTGGCTCGCGTCTCCCAAGGGATCGGCTTGCCGAACATGGTGATCGGTCGGGCATAATTATTATAAAATAATACCTATTTATATTTTATTTTTTGACATATCACGGCATCCCGGACCTTTGGAAGGCGTACGAGGGGCCGAAGCCAACTCGCAGTGGCCCCTTAGACAATTTTAAATGATGAGGAATTATTATTAATTATTTTTATTTATTTATCTTGAACATAATTATATAATTTGTGTGTTTCCAAAGTATATTTTTAATATAAATGTAGGTAATTATAATGTATGTATGTTTCTTCATTGACAAAGCGCTCATTAAAATATTAACTAGGATAGGAGGCTACAAATTAAATACAGGTTAGTAGTAATAAAACTTAATATGAGATAGTTTTCTGAGTATCGGTTAATGCAGACTGATTCAAAGACTTATGATATATTATGAGATCTACACGAACATTTACTTTTCATGTAACATGTGTTTTGCGATGGTATGATTTTATTATATAACGTGAACATAAGCGATGAAAATCATACACCCACTTGGAAAACTGAAGGAAAACGTGTAAGGATAACCCACGCATTAATAATGAACACGTGTGGGTAGGCATAATATACAATAATATTGACGGCGATGAGTGGAAGGAACGGATGGTTTTGTATCAAGTATCAGTTTACGGGTACTACGCATACAAAATCGATGTTTGAGTATACTTATATCCTTCAAACAACATTAAGCAATCCGTCAGTTTATTTACGTTCATCCCTTTCAGCTATTTTAGAAGGATAAGTAAAAAAATGAATCCTTCTACTGACATGGGGTCGCGAGGGAGAGGGAGCACGTCACGGCGCTAAGAATAAAGCTAAGGGAACTAGTTTAGTAACTTACTGTTCGATTTATCGTCATCTGCGCCACTGCTTTTAGCATTAGATTTCTTTTGTCTCTTTTTGCGACATTCCCTTTTGTCTTGAATCATACCTAGCTCCAGTAATCTGTCGACGTAGCTACGCTTTTGACGCTTGCGGGGCATACGAGGTATTATTACGCTCATTGGATCTGAAAGAACTCTGCCTTTTATAACTACATAAATTAATGGATTTTTAGGAATACAAAACGAATAGAATTGAAGACGTGTATTTTTTTAAATTAGCATTCAACACATTGATTATGATCACAGAATGATCAAGCCTCGTATTCATTGGAAACAAAGTTAAAATAGAAACAGTCGCGCAACAGTTTCTTGCTAAATCAAATGTTACTAGCAACAATATTGTGCAACATTGTTTCGTTGGGACCGTGCGTTGGGAATACTGGGCTTAATAATAGTAACACATGTTTAATTATGTCACTTACCGGGTACATCTTTAAATTGCTCCCACAGATCTGTGAGCATCTGATCTTCTTCTTCACTAAACACTTTAGGAGTCTTCTCTCTAGCCGGTTCTCTATGGCTACGCTTGGTCGGCGCACGGAATATTAGACCTAATTCCTTTAATTTCTTTATGACGCTGCGTCTAGTCCGCGTCTGGTCTATTAGGTTCTCCAGAATCCAGTCGATCACATCTTAGAAACAGAAATACAGGGAAATACAAGTGTATTATTTAATATATTTGTTAAAAAAAAGCTTTTATTAGGCTGGATATCATCTAGGAGCCTATGACAGAGACCTTGACAAGTCGAATCAAACGAGCCCAAGCTCGATAGGGTTGCGTCGTTTTATTACTAAGTTCCCAAGGCCACCTTCCGGCTTTATCATCAGAGCAGCTCCATGTCATATATTGCATTGTCATCCAATTTACATATGCATGTAAAATTTCAGCTCAATCAAATGGGTGGAAGTGGTTCTTTAATTTGCAAGATTAGATTACAAACAGACAAACAGACACCGAGACAGGTGAAACTAAATAAAAGCTATAAAAAATCCATCTTAGCCTTTATCTACGCATTCTGTACATACTCCCATCAATAACTTTTGCTCAGTGCTACTTGCATTGAGCAAAAGTTATTGATGAGAAACGACTTTTATTTTTGGCGCGAGAAAACGCGCCATTAAACGCACGCAGAACATTGTGCAAATGGGTGCATGCAACGGTACAGGAGCCGTGAGAAAGTTAAGTTATAACATTTAAAACTTGATTTCGTGAAAAAAAAGTTAGAGCTTTGACCTTCAGTAGGTATCTAGAACTCAGGAGGTTCCCAAATATGGTTCAGTATAAAAAATATAAATGGTTGGGAAAAAAGTTTCTTCGCATTTTCTAAAAAAATTCAAAACATTTTTTAATATAGTTTATTTACATTTAACTAAAGTATGTAGATACCTTTTTGTTCGATAACTTTTTGCCATCTTGTAGGTAGGGACACGATCCCATTGCTATAGAAATTTTGGGACTTCTGGTCAAAATACCGCGACAAGTGGTTTTGGCAGTCCTCTCGTGATGTTAACCTGACACTGCCTAAAGAATTCTGAAGAGACCGAAACAGGTGGAAATCTGAAGGTGCAAGGTCAGGACTATACGGCGGATGCATTAACACCTCCCAGCCAAACTCTCTTAATTTTTGCTGAGTGGCTAAAGATGTGTGAGGTCTAGCGTTATCATGATAAAAAACCCCTTCTGTTGATTAATTCCGGCCGCTTTCTCTCACCTTCTTGCTTTAATCTCATCAGTTGTTCGCAGTAGAGTTCAGAATCGATGGTCCTGCCTGGTGGTAACAACTCATAATGAATAATGCCCTTCCAATCCCACCACACACACAGCATCACCTTGTTGCGAGTTAACCCGGGTTTCGCCACAGTCTGTGAAGCCTGACCGGCCTTTGACCACGACTTTTTTCGCACGTTCTTGTCATACGTGATCCACTTTTCATCACCAGTTATCAGCTTCTTCAAAAATGGTTCGGTTTCATTACGTCGTAATAAAGAATCACAAATAAGTACACGGTTCATTAGGTTTCTTTCAGTGAGCTCGTGAGGTACCCAAATGTCGAGCTTTTTTGTGTACCCAGTTTTTTTCAAGTGCGCCAAAACTGTTTTGTGGTCAATTTCCAGTTCTTCAGCTACGTCGTAACTACTGATATGCCGATCTTGCTCCACTTTTTCAAAAATGGCATCCTTTTTTCCGTAATAGGGCGACCAGAGCGACGTGCATCTTTGACATCAAAATTTCCGGATTGAAAACGCTTAAACCAAATTTGTGCTACTCTCACAGACACTACACTAGGTCCATAAACATCGCAAATTTTTTTCGCGGCTTGCGTTGCATTTTTACCTTTTTTGTAATAAAATTTTAAAATGTATCGAATTTCTTCATTAGATTCACTATCTTGACGGTACGAAAAACAAATGACAATCACACATTTTCCTAATTTCAATTTGGAATTATGTTCTTTAAAATTTAAACTTTCAATGATACTAAAACCAGCCATTTGGCTAGTTTTAGTATCATTAGTACAAATAGTATAATAGCCAAAGAGATTTTATTACAAGTTCATACATACTACTCGTATAATGCGAAAAGACTTTTTCCCCAACCTAATATTATCACAATGACGGGAAGAACAAGTGAATCTCGATTTCGTTAAGCGTCTTCCTACACCCGTTATCATAGTCGCAAGCGCGACTGCTGAGCGTGGGGTCTTGGTGTTGATTCCCGGGTCGGGCAAAGGTGTTATTGCTTCCTACACCCGTTATCATAGTCGCAAGCGCGACTGCTGAGCGTGGGGTCTTGGTGTTGATTCCCGGGTCGGGCAAAGGTGTTATTGCTTCCTACACCCGTTATCATAGTCGCAAGCGCGACTGCTGAGCGTGGGGTCTTGTAGTTGATTCCCGGGTCGGGCAAAGGTGTTATTGCTTCCTACACCCGTTATCGTGGTCGCAAGCGCGACTGCTGAGCGTGGGGTCTTGGTGTTTAGTCCCGGGTCAGGCAAAGGTTTATTGCTTTCTACACCCGCTATCGTGGTCGCAAGCGCGACTGCTGAGCGTGGGGTCTTGGTGTTGATTCCCGGGTCGGGCATAGGTGTTATTGCTTTCTACACCCGTTATCGTGGTCGCATGCGACTGCTGAGCGTGGGGTCTTAGTGTTGATTCCCGGGTCGGGCAAAGGTGTGATTGCTTTCTACACCCGTTATCGTGGTCGTAAGCGCGACTGCTGAGCGTGGGGTCTTGCTGTTGATTCCCGGGTCGGGCAAAGGTGTTATTGCTTCCTACACCCGTTATCGTGGTCGCAAGCGCGACTGCTGAGCGTGGGGTCTTGGTGTTTCGTCCCGGGTCAGGCAAAGGTTTATTGCTTTCTACACCCGCTATCGTGGTCGCAAGCGCGACTGCTGAGCGTGGGGTCTTGGTGTTGATTCCCGGGTCGGGCATAGGTGTTATTGCTTTCTACACCCGTTATCGTGGTCGCATGCGACTGCTGAGCGTGGGGTCTTAGTGTTGATTCCCGGGTCGGGCAAAGGTGTGATTGCTTTCTACACCCGTTATCGTGGTCGTAAGCGCGACTGCTGAGCGTGGGATCTTGCTGTTGATTCCCGGGTCGGGCAAAGGTGTTATTGCTTCCTACACCCGTTATCGTGGTCGCAAGCGCGACTGCTGAGCGTGGGGTCTTGGTGTTTCGTCCCGGGTCAGGCAAAGGTTTATTGCTTTCTACACCCGCTATCGTGGTCGCAAGCGCGACTGCTGAGCGTGGGGTCTTGGTGTTGATTCCCGGGTCGGGCATAGGTGTTATTGCTTTCTACACCCGTTATCGTGGTCGCATGCGACTGCTGAGCGTGGGGTCTTAGTGTTGATTCCCGGGTCGGGCAAAGGTGTGATTGCTTTCTACACCCGTTATCGTGGTCGTAAGCGCGACTGCTGAGCGTGGGGTCTTGCTGTTGATTCCCGGGTCGGGCAAAGGTGTTATTGCTTCCTACACCCGCTATCGTGGTCGCAAGCGCGACTGCTGAGCGTGGGGTCTTGGTGTTGATTCCCGGGTCGGGCATAGGTGTTATTGCTTTCTACACCCGTTATCGTGGTCGCATGCGACTGCTGAGCGTGGGGTCTTAGTGTTGATTCCCGGGTCGGGCAAAGGTGTGATTGCTTTCTACACCCGTTATCGTGGTCGTAAGCGCGACTGCTGAGCGTGGGGTCTTGCTGTTGATTCCCGGGTCAGGCAAAGGTTTATTGCTTTCTACACCCGTTATCGTGGTCGCAAGCGCGACTGCTGAGCGTGGGGCCGTGGTATCGTTTCCCGGATCGGGAAAAGGTGTTATTGCTTCCTACGCCCGTTATCGTGGTCGCAAGCAAGACTGCTGAGCGTGGGGTCTCGTTTTTCCATTAGGAATTTCTTAGTACCTACTGCTACTAATATATTACGAATGGAAAAACCAGGAGTTTGGAAGTTGGCGGTATGATACTCCCGTGCCTCGGTGCGCACGTTAAGCTGTTGGTCCTGCGCCTGATCTCTCTCCGGTCGTGTCGGATTGCTGTCCCATCGGAAGAGTGAGGAAGAGAGAGTGCATCTGTGTCTGCGCACACACTTGTGCACTATAATATCTTCCGCGCCGAAGGCTGGTCTCCGCTGAGATTCGTTGCCATGGCCGAAATTCGGTCTGGAGGACTATATTGGTATTGGTATATTTCAAAAAACGTCCTAATGTATGTAGGTAACCTCGGGTTGAATCCATAAGGAGTCGTTTGAGGTACTAATGCATATGTTAAACGAGTTGCCGCAAATGTTCAGTTTATGCACACATTATTCGGACTTCTAACACCACAAGTTGCTTTGAGGTCCTTCCATGACTTCTGCGGTTACAACTAACTAACATGTTTTATGATAATGTTTCATTAGCACTCTACTAAGTAATTATTGCGGTAAAAACAGCGTGAAATACTTTTTACAAGTCGCTGAACACGGTTTGTTAGTTTAAGTGTGTTGAGTTTGCGGACCTCGCCACATAAACATAACTCCGATATGTGGGTTGGTAAGCTCACACGTGTGATCGCGGTACTACGAATAGCTGAACTGAACCTTTATTATAATTATCACGCTTTCAAAAATCCCAGACTGTGGTGAATTTAAATTTTAGTAGTATGATAATAAGGTTTTGTTACATGAATGTAAAGGCCACGTACAGGCAAATACATTTTTGAAAGTTTCAATATACATACATAAAGGCACATGGGCGTAACTAGAATTTGATTACAAAAGGTTTTACAAGACCACCTCGGTTCTGTTTAAACAAACCTCGTCCGTGTGTACAAAACACAACACAAGAGATTTACGTAGGTTATATGCAATATGGTTATTTCGTCTTACCTTGGTCAGTTTGTGGATTGCTTTGGTTCTCCATATACAATCTACGAAGTTCTTCTTCCTGTTCCTCGGACCAAACTCCTTTACCGGGCTTATCCCTAGAACAAACAATTTTGTTACACATAAGACACACTCGCAACCGGCGTGCGTGTGTGACCAGCTGTATGAACGTAAACGAAGCAAAAGAAGTAGGTAAGGATTGTAGCAGGTGGCGTTCTGTAGTTTCTGCCTACGCCTATGGGACGAAGGCGTAAATTTATGTACATAATTTAAAACTAGTGCCCAAAAGAACACCAGATTGCTACAATATTCATCAAGACCTTACTTATGCAAGTTTTAAATAAAGAACGAAAAAAAAACACAAAATAGGTACAAGATAGCGGCAAAGTTAGCGCCAGCTAGCATTTCAGCTGGCACTATCATTGAATACATTAAACAAAGTTACAGGTGTCCCTGCATTTTGTAGCAGCACCTACCTACCTACTACGACAAAAAACGTTACCTAAGGTTTTAAATTGTAGAATTAGGTCAAACAAGTTGTATATTTAACTAAAACAAACCGTATTCTTTATAGTTGGCCGCATTAATATAAAATAGTCTAGATGAAAAAGTGTTTTTTTTTTTATTATTTTTGTCTGAAACCCTGGAATGGTTTGCCGCGGAGATGTAGGGTACAAACACATTCTTTTCATTTTTAGAGGTAGAAAAAGAAAGCTACTACAATGACGTTCAACTGCTCAAGTGCACTTATGGTAAAGTTCAGTATCCGGCCATAAATATGACGTTCAAGTGCGCTGATGGTAAAGTTCAGTATCCGGCCATAAAAATGAGGTTCAACTGCTCACAAGTGCGCTTATGGTAGTTCATTATCCGGATGTAAATATGACACATCAAGCTTTACAAAGAGTCTGTCACACACGTATCAGTGACAGACGTTCAAAAAAGCTGAACTTATTCTAATGGCAAGTTTACACAGTGCGAGCTATCGCGCGAGTCTGCCTACCGAGTACCTGCAGTGCTGCAACTCGCACGGTGTGGACGTATCATACGAGTTATCCGTACTTGCGAGTTGGACAGTAGCTCGCAGCCGAGTAACGTCAACATTTTTTGTTTTCATCCTCCTGCTCGCCATCACCCGCATCGTTTGGAAGCTTTCAGCAGTAGCTCGTCAATCAGACGCAAGAGGATCCTTTATCATCTTTCCAACCAATTCTAGGCCCTCCGCACACGGATCGTAAGCGTAGTCGTATCGTAAGCATAGTCGTATCTTAAGCGTATCGTAATACGCGCGTAGGACGAGAGCCATACGAGCACGTACATGTTCAAACTTCTCCGCAGACGAAGCGGTGCTGCAGCGAATCGTATGAGATTTTTCGTGCCAATGCGGTATGACGATACGCTTACGAGACGAATATCCGTGTGCGAAGGGCCATAATCTTCAAAACACGCAACTCGACTGCGAGACTAGGCAGCTACTATCATAATAAAAACAGCCAAGGCAAGCCGAGCTATTGACATGCGTGTACACAGTGCGAGCATGTGTCTACTGTCTAGTCAGCAGCTCGGACTGTGTAAACCCGCTTGTACCAGAAATCACTAGTTGCACTGCATTTAGTGCTAAGCCACTTTAAAACATTCTTCTGTTTCTGTCAATGGTTTGAAGATGACACAGACAAAGATGTTTTATGTTTATCGCTAAAGGTATTTAGTGACTTATGGTGCAAACCTTGAACTCGATGTGCTATATTTACGGCCGACCCGTGTTTTCAATTAACCCCTTTACTGCATTATACAGTGTATCTATAAATATATAATTGTTCTAAAAACAGATTTGACCTCTTTGGTAATCAATCATAGTTTAGAGACGCGACCTATATCAACATTATCTTGTCCAATTAACGCGCTCAAACGTTTAGAAACTGTGGACAAAGATTGATGATATCAAATGTGAAAATGCTGTTACAAGGGGCTATTCACCTTACGCATGGAAATGTCAATATGAGATGGGTCAACATTGTGACTAATTGGGTGAGTTTTATTGCAATTACTTGAAACATACAGATGTAATTTTGTACTTATATCTAGGTAATGTGTTGAACTTGTGAATATTAAAAAGTTATTTTTAAATTTAATTTCCCGTAATACCTAAATATTAGATATTACAATAGTGCACTCACCTGTTGTCAGTATATAAATCATATCCATATTCAATATCAAGAGAATCCTTCGAATTTTTCCAGAACAAGAGCTCAATAAACACTTTGGGATTCTTCGAAGCAACTTCAGTGAACTTCCTCAATATGAATATAGCGAACTTTTCCAATTCCTGTTAACAAAAATAGCAGTATTCCTACGAGGTTTTTAAATTAAATAAACCTAGTTTACAAAACATACCAACCAATTTATTAAATAGCTTCACCCGGAAAAAATGCATTTACTTTTGAAAGTATAAGACCTAAATGATATTATTCCTCGAGTACGCGCAAGATAATAAATAACAAGATACCATTCCATTTTACGGTGCAGTACTTAAAATTCCTCGGCATTTTTATTTACATTTCAATTTAGGGACGATGCTAGGGTAACATCAAGACAAACATTTTATTACTGAGTGGCAGATAGGAATCAAATTTTGCGCCAGGTTAATTTAGATTCTCGATACATTTGGTAGGAACCTCCGACACCCCTCGTGTGTCGATAAAATCTGTCCCCTGCCCCTCCACACCTCGCATGCACGACAGAGAAAAAGCTTAAATTTGGTCACACGTGTCGTAATATGGGAAAAATATCAGGCTATAAAAACCAGTTGAACTTATCCAAGGGAAAATTGCGTTATTTTTACATAATTTACTGGCCGCATGACTAGTTTGTGACTATATTATTTTATAATGTGCGTTAAGTTGATTCAAAATCATACATCAATCAATCTGTCTAGCCTTTTCTCAACTATGTTGGGGTCGGCTTCCAGTCTAATCGGATGCAGCTGAATACCAGTATTTTACATGGAGCGACTGCCTATCTGACCTCCACAACCCAGTTATTGGGTAATACCATACCCCTTGGTAAGACTGATTGTCAGACTTCTGACGACCCGTAACGACTGTCAAAGATCCACGAATGACAGCCGGGACCAACGGCTTAACGTGCTTTCCGAGGCACGGAGGAGTCTTGGTATGTAAAGATGGTCACCCATCTACGGACCAACCCCGGCAAGTGTAGCTTAACCTGATGGATCGACCCTTGTGGCTGTTAACTTAGCCATCATACATCTAAGTTTAAATAAATAAAGCTGTTGATAGACATCAAATGTTTGACACTGTTTTATAGATTTTATAAAACGCCTGCATAGTGCGCAAAATATGTGACGTTCCACGGGAAAAGGTACCTTATGGTGCGTTTTAGTTTCGGAGATCATATTAAATGTTTCGTAAAAATAATAGATTTTGTTTTTTTATTGCTGTTTCGTAAACCATAAGATTTAACATTTTTTCCTTATTTATTTCTTATGATATGTAAGTTATTAGCCCATAATGTGGCTTCAAAATTTAGTAGAAAAGGTACCTTATGGCCGTGTGTTATGAAAAATTAGAAAATAATACTTGCAATCATGTCGGGACATGCTCCGCTTAGATGATTGAGTAAATTATATCGAAATTAAATCAATCAATCATAGTTCAATCAATTATATATTATTCAATCAATTAAAGTTTGTTAAATTAAAACTTAAATCGTTAAGTTTTGTGATTTTGCATGAAAATATTAAGTTTCCTCTAATTCTTGTTATTTTTTGTCAAAATTTTATCTAGTAATTGTCTTCTAATTAATCAGTCTGGCGTTCTCATCGTAAAAAATCGTGAACATTAAGAAAAAATATATTTTTTAGGAATTGGTTATTAGGCATATTTATTAGCCCATAACTAGGTTTTGATTTGTAATACAGAACTAATCGCAACATTTTTTGAAGGACAGGAGCCCAAGGAATTATTTTCCATAGCCCACTTACAACGACAACATTGTTTTTGAGGTGGCTAAACTTAAATTGCACAGTTTCCAATACAATATTTAAACAAACAAATCTCCGTAACTACACATCGTAGGAGCTTGATCTTTTTTGATATCGACAGCTTATTAATTCCAGATTATTATGGTATGCATAACTCCATACGCACCACAAGGTTCCTTTACCCGTGGAACATCACAAATGTATTAAAAATTTGCACACTTGCTCAAATATCCGTGCTACACATCACGATTTTGTAGGTAGGTATTTGCGTTTTCGAAGCTATCTCTGGCTGTTTTAACTACACCTTTGGGCGTGAGTAATCATTTGTTATACGGCCAAAGTAACTTGACGTATACGGTTCAAAAATAGAATGACAAGTTAGCGGCTCATCGATCTTAAATACCAGCGGCGCTTCCCTCTGAAGAACTTCACAACTTACGTGGGCGTACTTACATTGTGTTTCCTTACTTTAATATGGATCAAGTTACGTTGACATTATATACAGCTACAAATCTAATTTCAACTATTTATTAGTTGCTTTTGTGGACAGGATATTAATTCAGTTGTAATGGCATGTCATTTGGTTTAAATAAGTTTTTATGTTTATTATTTTAATAGATTCTTTTAGATTTTTTGAATGTGAGAACGTTGTAGGCTTAATAGACTGTATATTTGTTGACCATTATCTATTTTGTTAAGTACCTGGTACTTGTTGACAGGCCTACACTGTCCTGGTAACACTGTAATTTGAAAACAATGTAAAAACCAATTCTTTTTAAAAGAGTAATCGTTGCGAGTTTCTTGCCGGCTATTCTCCATAGGAAACAAGCAATTGGAACCGTGCACCTAGCTTCTGACGTTTCATAAGTGCTCTTGTAGGTTTATGTGAAATAAAATATTTTGATTTTTGTTTCATTAATTTGTGTTTTATCTAAAGTAATTGTAACAGAACTATAAGTATATAATTTACATAGAGTTTCCAGTGCTACTGGCACAAATAAGGATATAAATTTTTTTCTACGTGATAGTTTCTGAATAGTTGAGTTACATAGTATAATGATGGTTGATAAATAAAAGGGTTATATTTGTGTATGTTGACTTGGATCTTTGCCAGCTAACATAATGGGGAGGGACCGGGGAACAATATCATTTTTTCCGACCATTATTTGTGATAGCGGCCTTTGTTTTGTTAGTTGAAGCCGCGTTTTAGACACCGTTATTATCTATTGTAGGCGTTCGTCCAACGTATACGCTGCGTAAACGCGTCGTTATTTTTTACAGAGTAATGTCGACGTAATGCTAGAGCAGCTTCGGCCACTTTGAACGATAGCTGAGAATGTAGCCTTGATCACCAGACTAAATGTTAAAGACATATTTTATTAACCAACTTCAAAAAGGAGGAGGTTCTCAATTCGTCTGTATGTTTTTTTTTTGTATGTTTGAAAGGGTGAAACATAACTTTAATTTCGGAAGTCGGTGGCAAAAACGAAAATACAAAACCAAAGACACCGACTACCGAAATTAAAGTTATTTTTCACTTTGTAGTGTTTTGTTTTGGAAGTCTTGTTTTATTTTTTGCTATAGAGTTTTTATTTACACAAAAACATTACTTCGTCAAAGACACAGAATAAATAAATACAGTTGACAAACACGTACCCTGAATTGCGGCACTCGATTGTCGAGTATCCTTTGAAATATGAGGAAAAGTGAGGCTTGGAACATCATGGAGGGCCGCTTACAGTCCCACGCGATTCTGTGCAACATCTTAATTATGCTGTGGTTTATGTCGGGTAGGTTCTTGTCATAGCGTTCGAGGAGATATACACAGGCGCTTACGACTCGGGGGTGACAGAATCTAGACGAGGAAAATACTTTATTAGGTATATTATGTATGTACAGTCAAGTCTTTTATAATCTTGCAGCAATGATTAGCCATGTGCTTCAAAATGATTCAGATTCCGATTCATAGTGTGTTACGCAGTTATGATACAGTTCAGCAACCTTGAGTTAGGTTAGTTAATTTTACCTGTTCACGAAGTCTTGAAAATCGAAATCAGTTTCCACGACTGCTGCGCTTCTCCCTTCTTCCTCTTCTTCGTCTAGAATAAATATACTTAATATTAAGATAGTTCTAATTAATATATTCATAAGCTACACAAAAACGCGGACGAGGTCTACAACGCAATAATTTTACGAAAGTTTAAGAAACACTTTACTTTGGTGGTGAAAGGACAATTGTCCATAGTTAAACAAAAAGGATCCAACCCACATTACACCTATTGTGGGTTGGATCCTTTTTGTTTTTACCCGACTGACCCAGGAGGAGGGTAATGTTTTTCGCGCGTATATATGTATGTATGTCCATTCCAATGTGATCATCTGTAGCCTAAATGGGTGAACCAATTTTGATGAATACCTAATAATTATGTCGTTAGATTCGTCTTTAAGCACGAGTGTCACTGGGTATATTAAAATTATAAAAAACAAAAATCTAAATGCGGATTTTTGACGCCAACATAAGTTTTCCAAAAATAAAAGGTGTTTACAAAAATATATACCAATTATATATTTAAGTGTAATTCCGAATGCGAAATGTTAAAAAAATACAGTCCCGAACTTTTGGAGCGAGTGAGTAAGAGGCCGTTATCACCCGATTATAAGTGGGTTATTGTACACGTGATAGTTATATAGTTAATTATTATATTATAATTAAATATAATTCTTAAAATCTAGCGACAAACCCAGAATTTTACTGCTTTGAAAAATAATTTTAACGACCGTTACCTAAAGCGTTACATAATACAGTGAGAGAAAATAATCCTAACTAGGAGACAAAATAGGTCATCTTGTTCCCATCTTTTTAAAGTTCGCTTTTTACGCAGTTGGGATTTTAAATTTACTTTTTTATTGCATGTCAACACTTATCAATAAATTCACTAGACTGATGCTAATACGAAGAGCAAAAAGTCAGCCAATGTTTGCTTAGTAGGGTCACGGCCACTTACCGTCTTCGTCATGCTCCGAATTTTCTTGAGTTTCATCTACATCCTCAGCGGTTTCTGTAAAAAAAAAAGTACATTGAACACATTTCCTTCATTTTGGTTCTTTAATTTTTGTCCAACAGGACAAAAATAAAAGAAACGAAAATGAATAAAACATTTTTTTTCTCAAAGAAAATGTAGGTGAAGTATATAATTTAAGGAGAAACGGTACGTATAGTTAAACGCCGGTTTTTTGATCCGTAGTTAACTCAACCAATGGTTAAACATATTAAACTACATGGTTGAATTTTGGCTAAATGTGTTTGCCAAAATGCCATTTGTTACTATTTTTTAACATGAATGCATTCATGTTAATTCATTCATGTTTAGCCTTTCACATGTCGCCAAAATTCAACCATTATTTACTATGTTTAACCATTGGTTGAGTTAACTAGGGATAAAAAACCGACCCTAAGTGAGGCTCAAGTTACTAAGTGCGGATTTCACCAATGAAACAGAACGCGATCAGCACATAAACCACGTTTAAGAGCTGTCAGTGTCATTATTTTCTTTGGAATATTGGTGACACTGACAGCTCTTGAACTCGGTTTAGGTGTGCTGATCGCGTTCAGTTTCGTTGGTCAATTCCGCACTAAGGCGGTTACTTTTTGACGTATACGAGTACGTACCACGAATCAGCTTCCACGATGTTTTGAGTCAAAAGTTTTCTAAAATGTTAAGTGGTCTCGGGCTGGAATTTAGAGGTGGTACATAAACTTGGTTGGTTAATCCTATTTTTGTCTAGACGGTTCTCCTTTCATAGCATTGAATTACTAATTTGACATAACACACCATCACGACTGAATTCCTTGACGGGTTAGGCAGAGGTGTGTACCTACAACCTATAGTGCACCCACATTTCGCCAATTATATTTAAGTCCCATGTAATGGCGGATGAGAATTACTATTTTAAAAACAAACGTAAAAAAAAAAAAATTGCGATGCTTACCAGTTAGTTCTACTCCTAAGTCGGTGCTGTAAACAGTTTCAAGCATTGTAAGTTCTTCGTCTTCCGTTATTCCATTTGTACCGAATATTCCTTCATCAGGCCAAACTTCCCTAAAGAAAAATAGTTCATGAGTTCTCTGATCAACGATGCAACGAATTGGGGATAACAAAAAATAAACGTATTCTTCTGTTGAAACAAAGTTATTTAACGCTGCTTGTGGTAGGAGTAAACTGGCAGAATTTGTGACGTAACGAATAAGCGATATGTCGTCAGTGTCAAGTGTCAAAAGTTTTTGTTTTTAACACAGAGCCATCTAGTATGTCATCTAGTCAGTCTGATCTGTCATCTAGTATAGTAGTAGTACGAAAGGATTAGATATTTAAATTAAATTTAAATTTTTGATATAGCAAGTGTAGTAGTGGTGGTAGCAAGCTAAAAACTATACTAGATGGTTCCGTATTAAAAAAAAAAACATTTTGACACTTTAAACTTTAGACCAGAATGATATAGTAAGATAATAAGAGTAATAGTGTTCTGTGGTCCCAACCGGATGTCGCACGACACGTCCCGACTTTCTTTTTTCATTACTCTGTTAATTGAATTGCATGCCAGTGTGGAAGCATCTTTACTTACCTTGCAGCTCTAAACATTCCGACAGCATCTTCGAATTTGTATTCTTTCATCAACTTCTGCACATTCTTCATGCAGTGTTCTCTAAAGAAATAAAATACATGATTAGGTACATAAGAAAACATTGTACATGTTTGTACTGTGAATTTTCTAAAATCGTTAATTACGTAGCGGTATAATAAAGAATAAGTAAATACAATAGCAAAACATTATTTTGATCGAAAAAATCAGTCAATTTCTCAGTTTTCGCGTTGTTTAAAAACATTATTTGAAAATTCCATTGTCTTTCATTGTTTAAATAACTGTATATATTGTACGTTACTCATAATGACAGCAATTCAGCAAAGTACAAAAGCTAAAAAGTACAATAAATTAAATAAAAAATGTGTTACTTTTGCTGGTCAATGGGCACGTCTGAGGCGGCGTCGAAGGGCGGCGGATGTTCGTCGACGCCCGAACTTAGGACCACGGCCAACTGCGCCCTTACCTCCTCCCATTCGGCCGCCGGCGCCGCGACCTTAGGCTTTTGTAAACCCGCCTTTTGTTCTGAACCACAATATTAATTAGCTCTCCCTCCTTTTATCACATCTGACCGTAAATTACTTTTAAAAGTAGTTATACGATTTAAGCTTTGTACGGAAATAAATGAGGGTCTTTTGTTTTTTTTTTTGGGTTGTTAACAGATAAGAAAGGTCTTGTTTGGGTTGTGTGAAAATAAAATCGAATAGACAATTTTATTGGCATCGATTTTTTGGTAAATTATGATACATACAACATAAATCTGGATATAAAATTAAAGGTCTAAATTGAATCAGGTATTCTGAACCGAAATTAATTAAGAAATGAGCGTCAAAAATCCATTTATTGGCGAAGACTCCAATAGAACAGAAGCTATGCACAAAGCTGGCAACATTAAAGCAACCCTCAAACAAACACTCATCTTGATACATTCGATTGCCTTATACAGGGTTTGTCGTAAATAGTGGTCCAACGTTAAGGGGTCGATACATCGAATATTCAGCTATCACGTACCACAATTTGAACCATTCTTTCTAGTCTCAGAATAAAATATTTTTATATTATTATTTGAAAAATTTACACCATGCTTTACTAATTTGGCTGTATATTCTATAAATGACATTATTTTTTAAATTTGTTTTTTTTTTATAACTGAAATGCATGTGAAGTGGCCAATTTAAAAAAAATGTATTCTGAGACCTAGTAAAAAAATGGTTCAAATTGTGGTATGTGATAGCTGAATATACGGTGTATCGACCCTTTAACGTTGAACCACTATTTACAACGCACCCTGTATGTAACGTTATTAACGTTGATAAAGCAAATATGCGATGAGCCCCCTTACTTATCGGCTGAACTGCTTGGAAGCTGTAATAATCTGTAGCATAAGCATAAACACAATGTATGTTGATATTATGCACTGCGTCGGCAGTTCCGCTCATCGTGATGTATGGCGCCACCTATCGTAGTTACCGGTGCATTACACACATTAGAAATTTATCATTTAATGGCCTGGGGATATTTGCAATTTGTATCAAACGAAATTTTAGAACGCAGGATGAGTCGCTAATATTGTAGGATAAACAATTTGTAAAACGAGTTCTCTTTTTGATTTTTGGTCGCTGTTATCTATCTATCAATATAAATGAAAATCAATTGCCGAATCACGATGTGCCGAATGGATGTACGCACATCACTTCAGAACGGTTGCACCTATTTGGCTAATTCTTTTTTGGCTGTGTTTGTTCTATATAAATAAAAATCAATTGCCGAATGTATGTACGCGCATCACTTCAGAACGGTTGCACCTATTTGGCTAATTCTTTTTTGTTGTGTTTGTAATTGTCACGACAAGGTTTGTATGAAAGAAAATGTTTGAAATGTTGCCGGGAAAATTGGAAAATTCGGGAAACTGAAAGTGCATTTTCTATGGGAATTTTGTATGAATTATTGAAATTTTGACAGAACAACGTTTGTCGGGTCAGCTAGTATTTAATATTAGGTGGACAATCAAAATAGGAAGTATGACTAAAATTGTTTATGGCATGGTTTAAGATTTTTTATAACTTACTTTTCGGCTTTGACTTGGCCTTCTTCCTCACTTTCTTTTGAACAACTAGCCCGGTTTTCTTGCAGTAATGTTCTAACATTTTTAGAAACAAGTGCACAGTTTCCATTAAATCCACTAAGTATGACCTAAAATAAAATAAATCCAAGTTATAAAGTTCATTACAATGTAATATTTATAATTTAGTGTAAGTACAGAAACAAACCTCGGCATTTTATTATCATCATAATTCAGAAACGTCGAAATAATAAATTCTCTATATTCCAATACATAAAAAATGTTGCTCTTTAAAACTTTTGCGGATTCTTTAACACTGGGATCAGTACTTTTGTCCATAGCTAAAAGAGTGTTGAGCAACTCCTTATAAGCTCTTAGAGCTAAATGCAGCCGCCTCACCCAAGCTGTGAACTTTTTCTTTTCCACTTTTATCATGTCATAGTACTTCTCCATTTGCTGCTGCACATAATGGAACATCGGGACTGACATAGTTTCACTGAAATTATGATGTTAGTTAAACACAGCCAGGATTCTAAATTCAATTATATTTTTGTTATTGATGGTTGAAAACACACATGAGAGGAGCTCGTGGCTAAGTAAACAGCCGCACATCCGTGCGGCTGTTTACTTAGCCACGAGCTCCTGATGGGGCACCTGATGGGTCGATCCCGACCCATCAGGTTAAGCTACGCTTGCCGGGTTGGTCCGCGGATGCGTGACCATCTTTACATACCCAGACTCCTTCGTGCCTCGGAGAGCACGTTAAGGGTCTCGGGCGTCATTCGTAGATCTTTGGCAGTCGTTACGGGTCGTCAGAAGCCCGAAAGTCTGACAACCAGTCTTACCAAGTGGTATCGTATTACCCAGTAACTGGGTAGTGGCGTTCAGATAGTCGCTCCATGTAAAATGTTGGTTTTCAGAAGCATCCGGTTAGACTGGAAGCCACCCCCAGCACAGTTGGGCAAAGGCCAGGCAGATTGATTGGTTGAAAACACATGAATTCCTGAAGCGTCATCTGATGACTAAAAGGTCGGAATTAGTCGGCACACACAACATAAACAAATGCGTAAAACCTTTACCGATTTATTGAGAAATATAAAATAATGCCGCGTGATGAGCTCCTGACTAAGACCTATTTATAGTCGAGTACAAAATTAGTTGGGAAACCCGAAATAAATTCGTAAATTAAATGAGTAAATATTCGAATTACTCTCACAATAGAAACAGTTATGAATTAAAATCTTACCTGACCAATCCAACCTGAAAGCTGTGTCCTCTATTGAATTCCATAAAGAACTTCACTGCCCATAAGTAGTAGGACTCATCATTTTGTTGAGCTTTGGCTCTCACTAACACGTCTTTCACATAATGCATTAGTGGATTGTAAGAGCTGTTCAAGAATTCTATGCAAAATTCTTTCAGGAATAATCTAGGAAAAAGAAAAATATTAGTTTGAGCTTTTTAGTCCAAACGCATGTAAAGCTTCAGGGTATATAGTTAAGGGGTATTAGCAAGCTAACTTCATAAAAACAATAGAGTATGAACAGAAATACATATAATGAGAAAATTATTTTTAGCAGTTGTTGATGGTAGGGCTGCACGAGGCAAGTGGCGACAAGCACTTAATATCATGGTTGCTCCCATAGAGTAATCTTTGCATAGAGCTGGTTAAAATTTATGATTATTTACGTCATAAAATTAAAAATATTATCACTTACCTAATAGCAAAAGCTGACCTCCTCTCTAAGATGCCACTTTCAACAGGTCTTCGATTCTTAGGTTTAACCAGATTTGATTTCTTGCCCCCACTGAAGTCTAAATTAGATATTTTGTTCAAAGGTTTCAAGGTAACAATCTCATTGTCTGATAAAGATTTCATATTTTGTACCACATAGGTGCCTCCAAATCGAGAATGCCTGCATGAAGTTAGTTTGTATTAAAAACACTTACAAAAATGTACAAGTTAGCCTTCATACCCCGCGGGCGTCTTTTTAACGCGGCGATTTTAAATCGCGCACTGGATTTTCAACTCACTGCTTAGCGCCGAGCGTTGAAAATCCAACAGTGGGTTCTTAAAGGGGTCTTCATATTAGGGCATGAGAAGTTTTGAGGACATACCATGAAGTGTTCCAGCCATTTGTATTCTATTGAAAAAAAGGTTTGGAGCTATTTATGCTGTATAGCTCCATTTTTTACTCTCACACAAAAACAAAGGTTTCTCTGACACATCATAGTCAGCTATGAAAATTGCCGGCAAAATTGCCAAAGTTGCCAAAACTGCCGGGAATGTTTTCAAACTTCCCGGCAACATTGGGCAAGAAACGTACAAAATAGAAAACAACTTTTACTAATATAATTCCTTAGTAGGATAAAATTACGGTCTGCAGGGAGCTAGTTTTTATGCTTATCTACAATATCCAATCGAAAATTTTAGTTTTTACATTTATTTTCTTACTGATAAACTAAAGAAAAAAAAAAGCTATCTATGATAGTTCATTGGTGATGAAACCATAACTATTTTAGAGATATGGTATTTTTTTTTGTACGTTTTTATAATTTAACTTCACTTGTATGTAAGAAAGTATATACATCTATATGTATACAGATCTGTATGTATAAAAGGGTCAAACATTGCAAGACGAATTGATCAGCAACAACGTGTTGACGTGTTTAACCGACTTCAAAAAGGCGGTTCTTTATTCTATCCGAATGTATGTATGTATGTTTGTATGTTCGCGATTTTTTCAAAAACTACTGACCCAATTTTGAAAATTCTTTTGACGGCACGATTTGCGCTATATAAATCATATACTACACAGTTGTATGATTTATATTTATTTCATTCGGTATCAATACCCTCTTTCTTTTTTTATAAAAAATATAAGTGAAATTCTTAAAAAAAACTATGGGCTCAGCTATCATGAAGTTACCAGTGTCATAGTTTAACTTTATCTTCATATATATGCAAGGATATTTATAAATTAATTATAACGAACAATTAATTAAAAAGGCTTACTAGTAATACGTATAATTACACCATTACATAAAACCCCATGAGCGCATAAAGATTGAAAAAGGCATTTGAAAAACCCTATATAATCTGGCAACTTTGACAAATTTCCAGCGATATTGGAAACATTGCTGGTAAGATTCGGAAATATTCGGCAATTTTCATCCCTAATAATAGTACGGTACAGGCCCAAATACTAAAAGTACAGATGCCAGTACATCAAGCTACTACAATCTGTCTTTAATAGATTTTCAACTTTATCGCTAAAGCATTAGGTTCAAGGTTGATTGGGAAAATTTGACAGTTTCGGGTAGCTTGATGTGCTGGCAGCTGTACCTACATGAGAAATATTATTAAATAACAACCAGTTGATCATAATATTACCTAGTGCCTGAGTATTGTTTAATTTTATTAATCCGTTGCTTATTTTCCGACATTCTTATTGAGAGTAGCTCTTGGTCATCTCTAAGCTTCTCGTCAACACTGCGCTGTAATGCCGCATCAGCCAAACTGCTGGGGTTCTGTTCTCTCAGCAAGTGAGATATTATTTCTAGAATATGCATAAAATACTGCTTCTCATTTTCTGAAGACATGTACAGGATAATGTCAAGAATGCCTGACTGATTAAGAGCCCACAGCACCTAAAATAAATTATTTATAAAAAAAAGAAAACGCAATACTATAAGACTTGACTGTGTAAATTTGGATTAAAAATATCAGGCACTAATCTTATTCCATTCTAAAAAGTATTGTTCAATAGGGTATTACACCCATTTTTGAAATGTGTCTCAATTAGATTCTATAGTTCCTAATAAACTACTAAAAACAACCATAAAATTTTTATTCAACGATAAGTGCCATATAAATGCATTTAAATTTTACATTTTCAAATTTCGCGCGTAATTTGACGAAAACGCTGGACGCAGTGGACGCCATATTATTGATCTGTGGTTATGACGTCAGTTGCTGTGTAAACAAATGCGCTGATATTTTGAAAAATGAGTTATTATTCTACATATCGTTCGTGCGATGTTCCTGTGTGCAAGGATACTAGTGTAAAAATAATAAAAGTACAAAGTGTGCTTTACACGCTGATCAGTTGACACTTTTTAGTTTACACAGCCTTATGACGTAATTAACATGGCGGATTGGCGGCTACTATTTCAGTGTTAAAAAACAGATTAAAAAAACTCAACACTTTGAATTGAATTTTAAAATTTATTTTGTAATTTTATGAACTAAAACTAACATTTTCCGACTGCTTTTAGCCTAAGCTACCTCAATAATATTTTAGATTTTTTCTCATATAGAGTAAAAATACCCTATTGAATAAAGGAATAATAATAATAATAATACCCTAATAATAAGTTTATATTATAAAGATAGTGGGAAGTGTTCAATTTAATAAAGATAATGAAAAAGAAACGACAATGATGTATGAGACTCGCACGGACCAGGGAAGCATGTCACAAAATGGAGGAGTCCTATACTCAGTAGTGGGTGGAACAAGGCTCCGATGATGATGATGAAAAATATCAACTATTTAAATTAAGAAGGATCTGCAGTGGTAGCCCGCGAAATTCAAATTTTCTTGCGTTTCTCTAAGTTAGATTTCCCAAGGTTTGATCTGATTTCGGAAATCAGACCAAACCACGGCAAATGTAACTTAGGAGAGATGTATTGATGTCTTATGTATACTGGGTGACTTTTTTACCGTCTTGAAAAGAATACTTTTTGGTAGAGTAGGTATTGAACTTTTGTATGAAACAGCTGATTTTTTTTTTGTGATTTCAGAGTTGGTCCCATAGTGAAAGTTGTTCATATTCATGGGTAGAACACCCTGTTAAAGTTTAGTTAATGATTTAAAAATAGCCCTGTATAGTCATAGTCTACCCATATGCCAAATTTCATCCAAATCCGTTCAGCGGTTTTAGCGTGAAAGCGTAACAAACAAACAAACTCACTTTCGCATTTATAGTTATATGAAAAACCAGTCTATCGACACTCTAGACTCACAAAATGTATTATATACCTACTTAAATAAAAATAAAAAACTCAACACACTACTAAAGTTTCTATAATAATATAATTCAATCAAGATTCGAAGAATTCATAACGAGAATGTTATTGTTGTTATCCTCGGGAACAGTACCTTTTTCAGGATGAAAGGTACCCTATGTCCGTTTCTGTATATGTGACAACGTATATGCAAAATTTCAGGCTGATTGGTTCAGTGGTTTAGGTGTGAAAAGGTAACAAACAAACATACTTTCGCATTTCTTTTTTTAGTTAGGATGTAAAGACATATTTTGATCAAGATACCTACAACCTGACACTGACATGCAAATTGAGAAAAACGCAAAAAGAATTTCGCGAGCTATCACTGCAAATCCACCTTAAAAAAATTCTAACCTGGTCGTGCACACTGGCATCATTCTCAGGTCGCCTTTCTTTGTCCAAGTCAGCAGGAACATGCAGTACATTTCTAATTAATATCAAAATCCTTTCAATGATAAGTCCCGTATCTTCATCTCTTTCTGACCAATCCTATTTAGAACAAACAAAAATACAACTTTATATTGTATGATCTGCTGGTCAACAGTGCAAGAAGAAAAGAGTTTAAGGTAATTGCGCTAAGGGAGCTTGCGAAATTCAAATTTTCTTGCAATATTTGCAATATGCAGGTCAGTGTCAGATTGTATCTTGATCAAAATATGATTTCCAAAATCAGACCAATCCGGAGCAAATCTAACTTAAGAGTGATGTATTGATGATTCTTATGGTTATAATTATATAAATACATATTTGTTATTGTCATGAATCATATTTTCATCAAGATACAACCTGAAACTCACCTGCAAATTGCAAAAATACAAGAAAAATGAATTTCGCAGGCTACTTAGCACTTCCTTTTTAAGAAATACAACACAAGAAATCCTTATTAGGGTCAGGATGGACTTTAATAAGGATTTCTTGTCTTATCTCAACTTCCAGGTGTTTTAACCCTTTGTATGCTGGAATATAGATGTACAGATAAAATAAATATAGATAAAAAATATAGATCTACACAATGGCTTTTTAATTGTTTCTGTAATTACCCACATATGAGTGGTTAATACTTAGGGACATGGAGAATGGACAACACTGGATAGCAGTAGCCTTTTATCTCCTAAAAACAATATACTTTATCACCAATCCATTTGCCAAACAGTGATTGTATCCATTTAAACATTATTTGTTTCTTTTTTTGTAGTAAATGTTATTGGACTAATAATATAAATAATAATATAATAACTTACTTACAATTTCTAAAACCATTGCCAATTTCTTAGCAAAAATGTTCCATGTATCAACTTTGGTGAAAGCGTCTTCTTTGTAAGACTGCAAATGTAACAAGATTTGAAGGTAGTTGTGTCTGGCTGTTCTTTCAGTCGGCACTTCTTCTCTATACAGCAGCAGAGCAGGGTTTGTAAGGTTTACTAGCAGTCTAAAACAAGGGAAAGGATGTCAGTCGTCTGTGGTATATATAGGGTGACTGGTAATTAGTGACCAATACTTAAACACATGATTGTACTTGTAATAACAAACAACTTACTATGGGACCAAAACCTGCAATCGCAAAAAAAAAAAACAGCTGTCCCATACATTTTGACGAGTTATGCAAACATAAATGTATGGGACACCTGATTTTTATCCGCAATTTTGGGTTTGGTCCCATAGTAAAAGTTGTTTGCATGAGTACAATCATGTGTTAAGTATCGGTCACTAATTACCAGTCACCCTATATCCCTTTAAGACCGGGAAAAAAAAGTATTACGTAGCTTGTTTTCGATCTTATATTCTAAGTACCCATGTCCAAAGTCATCCTAGAAAAATAATAAAAAAAAATCCCGCCCCCTCCCCCCCTGAGAAAACGCCATGTCACGATAGTGCGATATTGGCGCGAAAATATTTTTGTAAAGTTGAACGCACAATCGTATAAGAGCGTCGTTAAAGGAATATAAAACTATGATTTACTTTTTGGCTAACAAATCTCACATTAATTGTTGACTTGAAAAACAAGAGTTAATCATCAGCAGCTGATGTTCAGATTTAGCAATATAAAAAAATATTCACTAAATACCTAACTAGGGGTTGATATCAGTGTCCCAGAGGTTGACATAAGTACGAAAACTGATTTTGGGGGTTCACAAGGTCCAAAAATCAACCCCTATTAATTAACACAAGTTCTTATTTGAAACTTTTAAGATACTGTATAAGTTGTGTTACGTATACCAACTTGTTATGACTTGTATTTTGTATCAATAGGAAAAAAACTAGAGGTAGAATTTTTACAGTAATTTGGCTATGGGGGGTCTGAGGTATCAGTTCATTTTGGAAAAGAGGTCTCTTGCCCAAAATAATTTGGGAACTCCTATAATAACATAAAAATATTATGCTAGAGAACAACAACTCTTGCTAAAATAAATAATTTGGGAACTCCTATAATAACATAAAAATATTATGCTAGAGAACAACAACTCTTGCTAAAATAAATAATTTTAATCATCAACAAAAGAAGACTTATGTGCTGATAAGACAATAAGATATTTAACATACTAATTAATTTAATGGTATTTTATTTTAAATACGAAACTCAATGTTATAAAAAAAAAAATATATATATAATATCCTGGGACATTTTTCACACACGGTCATCTGATCCCAAACTAAGCAGAGCTTGTACTATGGAAACCAGATAACTGATATACTACATACACTACTTTTTTTTTTGTAAATACATACTTATATAGATAATTACACCCAGACTCAGGACAAACAGACATGTTCATGCACACAAATGTTTGTCCTGGATGGGAATCGAACCCACGACCTGCGGCATGATAGGTGGTATCTTAACCAACCACGCCAACTGGCCCGTCAAAATATTTAATTATGATATATGATATGATCATACCGTTATGATCATACATTGTAGTTTAAGTGTGTGCTGATGCCTCTTTTTGTAGAAGAGTTTAAGGTTAAGTTTAGATATCTCTCCAATAAAGGATGATAAGACTTCCTCTAAGATGATTAAGGGATATTTTTAACAATATTACTTAATTATTTATTCGCTACTTATCCTTACGCTACATACCTGAGAGTAACGTCGAATAATTCTGTATTCTCCCAATGATCAACCAGCATAGGTAGAAGATCACTTTGTAACACTTTTGTTTGTCCAAAATGACGTCGAATTTCGTGATCCTCGCCATCACGACGCAAGTAACGAATTAAATCTTTGACTGTGTTAAGAGTAAAGTCATCAATTAAATATTTTCCGGTCTTTTTATCATACGTTCCTAGGGCATTACAAGTAGCTGATAATTCCGCTGATAAAAGCGATGTCATGATTGGAAATTATACAAAACACGCAAGAAATACTACTGAACGCATTTATTTATTCACTTTTCAAATAAAACATCATTGTCTTACACACGAATTAAGGGCACTTTTGAGAATATTTTGCTCACAATCAAACTTTTGTAGTGACATTGACATTTGCTATAATTATGTCAAAAAGCCCGCGAAGATACGGCGCGCAGTTTCGTTAAGAAATTGAAAACTTGTTCGTTTAGAAATAATGAAAAATATTTTTACATGAACAATTTTTATTTTGGATAAGTTATTTGTTTGAAACTTGAAGAGTTTATCCAAAAAGTGTTAGCTAATAATTCAGGATGCTGCTTTTAACCCGTCGAACGCTATACCTACGCGATTACTATCGAGTTATGGACCTATGGGGGGCCGGTCGGCATTCTTTGGTTTAATTACGGAATTAACATTACTTTTTATCTCAGAAGAACCCACGTTTCAAAAACTGCAATTGAAGTTAAATGAAAATAATATGGCCAACCGTCAGAGCTTACTTTACCAATATTCTCGCACTCGCACGGGCAGATATAGCCTTATAGGAACCTGTTATTCAAAATTTGAACCGATTTTTTAGGTAGGGTACCTATAGCTTTTTCGCGTCGTAAAACCTGTCAATAATATGTAGGTACGTATGCAACAATATACCTAAATGGTTCATCGTAGTTCGTCTTTTTACACACACACAATAACGCTTCATTTACTTAATGGCTCCTACAGACGATGGTGGCCGATGTGGGCACACTGATAGATTACTAACTACTTTGAAATGTGGTTTTGTGAGTCATGAGTGTACGGGTGCTTGTGCTTAGGAGCGAAGTGATGAAATATATAGTGGTTTACGTGAGTGGCGTACCACATACCTGTACTGGATACCTACTTAGCTGCAATGTCCTATTCATAATCATTCAGAATCTCAACGATCGGTAGGTATAAGTTGGGCGGGATCTGGGTAGGTACCTGCAGCTTACGCTTGTTAGCACTAGGTACCTACAATACATTAAGAGATTCATATTAGTTATTATTATATTAATAAAATACTGGAATTATAATAGCGGGTAGGTACCTAGTAAAATATTTTTTTTGGAGTATTTTTTTTAAGGTTCCGTACCTCTAAAGGAAAAAACGGAACCCTTATAGAATCATTCGTGTGTATGTCTATCTGTCGTATGTCACAGCCAATTTGCTCCGAATCTAATGGACCGATTAAGTTGAAATTTTGCACACATATGAATTTCTGTGACCCAAACATAAATACGTAAATAAACGAATTTTGAATATAGGGAGGTCACTATTGTTCGTTTTAAAGTTATTTATGAAAATAGACGAATATTTACTATTACCTCCATTAGCTCCGAAACTACTGAGCCTAAAATAAAAAAATACATTCGGAAAATAGTTATATACCTTTAGATTACAGGAAAACTTATAAGAAGTCTATGGTCTTAAAATAACGTGGTAAATCTGTCAATACTGTGCGTATAGATAAACCATTCTAAAAATGAACGCCCCTCCACAGCGGTTACGCTCACATGCAAAGAAAGTGTATCGACGCTATACACATAATTGTCACCGGCGAGACATGAAAGTGGGACCACGCATCGATTTCGCCGAAAAAATACGGTCAACATGTCAACACAAAAAAACTACGTGGCTACAAAAAATGTTGAACAAAACTTAACGTCTATAATGGCTCTAATAAAGGAACGTATTGAAATGATTGATTGTACTATGTGGAAAAATACATGTAGACATGTTAGTGATATCGAAAAACAATATATGAAAAATGAATAATTGGTTTATGTAGTGGGCAGGTCACGGGAACAATCTGCGACTCCCGCATTCCCCTTAAACTCAAGGGGAAGATTTATAAAACAATGGTTAGACCTGCTGTGTTGTATGGGTCAGAATGTTGGGTCATAAAAAGAATGAATGAAAGGCAATTGCATGCAGCCGAGATGAGAATGCTAAGAGGGATGTGTGGTATTACGCGAATGGATAGAATAAGAAATGAGTATATAAGAGGAAGTCTGAAAGTGACACCGAGGGACTGAAAAGTTGTGTGGAAATCGGTTGTCATGGTATGGGCATGTGATTCGAAGGAATGAGGAAAATGTCGTCAGGAAAGTATTGAGTATAAACGTGGAGGGCTATACGAGTAAGGGAAGACCAAAGAAATGATGGATGGACTGTGTGAATGTTGATATGGCCAGAAAGGGAGTGACTACCGAGATGACGACTAATAGAGAAGTATGGAAGAAAAAGACATGTTGCGCCGACCCCAAATACATTGGGACAAGGGCAGGTGAACGATGATGATTGATAAATTAATAATTGGTTAATTAATACTGTATTTCATAACTTTGTTTGTATTTGCATAATGTTTTATTACGTATTGCATTATAATATTAGTAATAAATCAATAAATGCTTGAAATAATAATAATTTCATCAATTATTTTAAGGCAAGAATTCACATAATATATCCAGTAGGTATACAGTAAATGAAATGACCCATATTAAATAAATACCTTACGAACATAGGTACACAATAACACTGATTTTTTTTATGCAAACGGTACCTACCGACTGACCAAACGCAAAAAAGCCGGACTAGTGTATCTGTATAAATGAAACGAACGCGCAACAGAGCGAACGTATCGTGCCATACAAAACGCACGCTCCCCGCCGTACAATGCAGGTACCTGGACTGATCGACGATTAGTTGACCACTAAGGGCGGCGACGAGTCCATGTTTATAGTAAAGTCGCCGCACGTACATAAGTAAAGTGTTGGAATAAATACCTATTTCCTCTCACACATAATTATTGTGGTGGGGCGTTCAATTTTAGAATGGTTCGTATACAAACTTACATTTGCAGTTGGAATGTATGGGGGAACACGTTTTTCAACTACAATGTAATGTTTGTTCTTGGGATAAATTCATAAAATCATCCCAACTACCGAACTCTTCTTTGTGCGTGGTCCGACACGCACTTGGCCGTTTTTTTTTGTTTTTATATACTTAGTGATCTTATTGTTGTGATATTCTTCAGAAAGGTCAGGTGCGTAGTACTTACTCGCAACCGGCGTGCGTCAGATGTATGAACGTAAACGAAGCAAGAGTTATAGGGGTTTCTGCTTACCCCAAATGGGAAGAAAGCGTGAGACGTGCAAACATGTTTATGATTGTATGTACTTTTGTGTAAAATTTTTCTTACATGGATTAAGCCTCAATCCCCAAGGGCTAGCTAGGTCCTACCTATAGGTATTTACTTTATCAGATCTTTATGTATAGTTACAAAGGTAAGTAAGTAGATACTGATATCTTTAAGAAAATTCCCTATGCATATCGATCCGCGAAGTTCATGAGGATTTTCGGTCAATAGGTGGTAACACTTTAACCTTGAGCATTATTATTTATCCCAAAATGACTTTGTGATTCAGATATTTCAATAAACTGCTATTCTTACTGCTTTCAAAAACAATGCACAATTAGTTGTCGTTTGAAAACACATTGATATGCAGCATAAACGCGTTTCCAGCAAACAAACTAACAGCTAAAAACATTGATTTGGCAACCATTAATGTAAAATAATTATTATGTTAAATAGGCAATACTTACTTACTTATTGTATGATAAGGTATTTAAAAAAAATAAAATAAAATAATAACATAATAATAATAACTTCATCCGCGTGAAAATCAACCAGCAGGAAGTCCGGCAAGGGTCCCGACGATTAGATCATGTTGATCTAGATACTTACCTACTTCAGAATTCATTTTGCCCTGATCCCTCCTTCGCTTCAATAATAAAAGTAACGGCTCGATTTTCAATATCTACTACGCTTTTTCTATTGAGGACCTATCCCTAAGTATATAAAGAAAATGTTTGCCTTTGTTGTTAAAACATTAATTTTCTTTATTCAGCGATGCTAGGCCCAAGTTCCTTTTTACATAACCAGAGTAATCCAGTCCAAACATTTTGTTTGAAAAGTTTGTTTATTCTTGTGACTCTTAGTTTATTTCAAGAGGGAAGATCAAATGAATAAGTGTGCGATTAAGGAACAAAAGAATTAAGGCAAGAGGTGAAAGGGGTTGGAATTTTAGACGTCGTCGGCATTTCATTTATAAGAACGTAGTTATGTATACAGGATAACTTTTGAATGACTTTCAATTTGTATGCTGGCTGTGTCACTGAACTCACCGAATCTAGATTTTGATTTTGTATTAGGAACGGAGTTTCTAACATACGTTTATGTACAGGTATTTAACACAAGCTCATAGTTTTTTTTCTATTTTCGATATGAAATATTGGCCGCTACGTATGACTACGTGCCTATCTGTTATGTATTATATCCCACTAAAACTGTGGAACGCATTTATTACTCGAAGCGCTCTGAAATATTGTTGAGGTGCTCAGAGAACGTACCTTCACTACCTGCTCGTAGATACATGAAGTCACTAATTAAACAGTTTCCTTTACCGATACATTTGTTAAAGACGTACCTATCTACTGCCTACCTATAACCACATATTGATACAGATAAGACACTCCGTAGTTTAGGTATGTATGAAGCTACAAGTACGCGGCAGGCCCTTGTCGCCGGGCCAATTCAGTGCGGGCTGCCAGTTCAGTTCGATACTCACTCACACGCTTCGTCGTAAAAAAAGACAAATCTAACGAGTCAGAAGGTATAAAAGTTACGCGATAGAAAGAGAGGCAACTTGTAGTTGAATATAACTGTAGGTAATAAGGGTTGTACGACATGAATTGCACTTTATTGTGTCGTACCAAGAGTCGCTTTTTATTTAAATGATTTTGCGGAGTGTCCCATCTGTATTAATCTGTGCTATAACATGCTACATTTGTGTGCGTACATCTTAATTAAATACATAATAGTATAGTTACACCTCGTCAAGAACTGTCTTGTTGTCCACCTTGTGTCTTGTGTTATTGGTAAAACACCAACAACCTCTTAAGGGGTCATTATACTCATCATTATGAACAACTTTTACTATTGGACCAAACCTGAAATCGCGAAAAAAATCAACTAAGGGCTATGTTCACCAACTTTTAAAACGGCTGTTTAGTTATTTAAACAGTTGGTTTATGTCAAACTTTCTAAGGAAAGAACCGATTTAATATCTAAATAGCCGTTTTAAAGGTTGGTGAACACAGCCCTTAGTAGTTCCCATGAAATAAATTAGCACTTTTAAAAGTTATTCACGTTTCATCATCATCATTTCAGCCGAAAGACGTCCACTGCTGGACACATGCCTCCCCCAAGCACCGCCACTTCGACCGGTTCTATGCTTCCCGCATCCATTCCCGCTTACTACTAGCACTTAAATAAAGCCTTTTATTTGCAAGTCCGATATTTATATCTTAATGGGGGCTTAAGAGTAGCCTTGGTACATAATGCTCTCGGCTTAGCTCACAGGCAAAACTAAGAGGCTAAAACGTAGGTAAGTCAGACCAAATATCTAGACTAGACTTTACGGAAGAGCTTTTAGTCATTCCAGGTTTAAGCAGCCTGCAGTAAATACCTAATTAGCATTAAGCATGCTGCCGGCTTAATGTTCCTAGTTTTTTGTCTGATAAATAAAAGGTTTTATTCTGAAAATATCTTCGCACTTTAAATAGGAAAATTATTTATGGTTAAAAAAACATTCTAGTGCTTTTGAAACTTTTTGTACCCATTTAATTGCCGTTGAAATTGTATAGGATATTAAATAATGAAAAGTAATGGCTGGTTTACGCAGTCCGAACTGCTGACTAGACAGCTGCTCGCATTGTGTACTTGCATGTCAGTAGCTCGGCTTATCATGGCTGTTTACACAATGTGAGTTGCTGCACTGTAGCTACTCGGTAGGCTGACTCGCACGCTAGCTAACACTGTGTAAACTAGCCATAAGACTCGACTTGAAGCTAAAAATAGAAGTTGTCACAAGTTTGTTGATAATTATGAAAAAATAAAATACTCAAGAATGATAATTTATTTCCAACGTTTTATTTCTTGAGGCTCGTAGCAAGAAGTCGTAGCTCGTAGCACTTTTGACACAAATGTTGTGTTTGGAGATGTCTAACGGAGCCCAAGCAGCTACCAAATTCAAATTGTTTTAAAACGGAGGCCCACATAATCCCAAATGACCTATTGGCATACTAATTTAATAATAATATTAATAAACATAATAATAATTAAACCGATGCCCTACTGGTTTTATTAATTTTACATAAAAACAATACCAATAAACCCGCGCAAATAACAGAAAACCGCATTCATGAAATAATAATTAAAACACATGAGCTCCATTATATTAGCATAACTCAATAAACCAATCTATTAACGTAAGCTAATGTGCACGCACTAAATACAGGGTGTAGTAAATCTTGTATTTTGCGTTGTAGCCATTGCTAGCGGGACGAGATAATCCGGACTATTGGTGTCGTGCCAGAACGCAGCCCGAGCATTGTCGGGTTACTGGCTCCCGGCCAGGGATAATGGGCTTTACACCAAATGGATTTGCCTACCCAGGTCAACGTAAAACCTGGAAGGTACAGATTAACGGCAAATATAGCCTTTAAACCATTTTTATAATGCAGTTGATGCTGACGGAACGCCGTAATGGCCGTGTTTAAGCTTTTTATGGCAATATGTTTTGGGCGGCGATTTTGTTTTATTATTTTAATAATAAAATTATGTTATGTATGTCTCAGCCAACTAGTTTAATTAGGCGTTTAGTTAACTACCTAGCCTTTGGAAGTAGTGCTCGCCGGTCGCTACCGCAGCACCGCTCGCTTCGCTCGCTCGGCTCGCACGCGGTTGGTTACAGTTCTAACCTAACCTAACCCGTTCGGTCGGGGTACCCTGGCTTAGTTACTGCGACCAATTCGGGTCGCACGCGGGTTGTCACTGTTCCAAGGTAACGTATAATTGAATATCATTCAGGCCGCTAGTTGAACGGCGCCGTTCAGTTAAAAGGCTAGGCGGTTAACTGAACGGCTAATTAAATGAGTTGGCTGCGACATATACAATTATATATATAGAGAAAGTCAGTTTTTATTCAATTAATATTGAACAAAAAGTAATACATGTGAATTCGACCTCAAAAACGTATAACGATGTAAATAAGAGTTGTAATTGAGGAGCTCCGGAACAAAAGCCGATGTTTAGTTTCTTGGTTTCTAAGTATAAAAAGTCTTAAGAGGATTGTGAAGTGCCGATACACGGCGCGATTTTTAGAGGCATTTGCCTACATTTCACACAATTATTTACATAAATATTGTTTCGGGCGATAACGTTTTTACTCCCCTAAACCTATACAAAATGAGACAATTTTAATCTCATTACATTCAGTACACTTTAATCTAGGTCTGTCAGTTTTTTATTTTTAGTAATTCAATTTAATTTAATTAAAAAAAAATAAAAACGCGCGAGGATGTTTTTATTTTATTTTATTTTATTTTATTATTTTTGGAAAACTTACAGCTAATCAGACACAATAGTTGCTAAGTTTAAAACAAGATGATGGCCAATTACAAGTTTTCACACATAGAATAACAATTAACATTATACTAGGTAGCAGACAGTGTAATTTTCGCGTTCTGTATATTCGTATATAATGCAAGGACTACGTTATTTTGTCGAAGAAGTGATTGCAAAGAGCCTTCTTTAATTTAGGCACACTAGTATTGAAAAGATATATTATATATATATTATGTAAAAAATATAGATATTTAGATGCTAATAACTTATATTGTATACAATATTTCTTTATAATAAAAACGTACGGACCTAGTTTTTTATTATACCAACAACATTTCCAAAAATTATGAAAATTAAACTATGTTTACGGGGAGAAAACGTTATCTCTTTTTGTATGAAAATTTACAGCTTCACAATCCTCTTAAATGAGGTTTGTATTAGTAGATATTCGTAAGGTAATGGTAAAATAAATAGTAGTGGACAGCTGTAGTGTAGGTACTATTAGCATGGACTTAACTATTAGATCCCTAAAGCTCCATTTACACGGTGCAAGTTTCTGGAACGTTCAAGACAATAATTGCATGCCATAAAGCACGTTCAATTTTATTGCCATTCAAGAATTGCATGCAAGTGATCACACGCGAGCAATTCCATAAAATGGCATACAAAATAATTGAATGCATGTTTTGCCATTCAATAAAATCGCATGCGACTTAATTGTACGTGTTGTTTAGACGGAGCCAGTTAATTGCCCTACAATTTTATGGTTTGCCACTGGCAATAAACTTGTACCGTGTAATTGGAGCTTTAATGATAAAATTGAGAGAAAAGTTGCTTTGATCTTGACACACACATTAAATTTTAGTAAATTGCAAAAACGCCTAAAAGTGAATCTGTGGATTAGTCCAATTTAATCGTGTGATGAAAACTCATCCATTTCATCAAATAGATCTACCTAATTAGGGTTTTGTTTAGATATGTTTACAGCTACCTGCTTGATAACCTTTTTATCTGTTTAGCGAACATTTCATTTCATCCGTCCCGTGCAAATATTTCTACCCTTTTGCCGATGTGCCAACAGACTTTGATCCTTTTAATTGACATTCGGTTTGCAGATAATTTCGCAATCGCAAAATATTTGCGGTTAAGTAAGTTTTAGGTCTACCATTAAGCAAAAAAAATTAAGATTTTTTCATATAACAGCGATAAATTATGAGTGAACAGCCTCTACAGTGAATTGGAACGTGACACAAAGTGCGGAGCTTAGGAACCTCTAAAATTGTTGAATACCTGTCTAAGATGATCTCTTAACAGAATAAGCCATTCAGTCTTCAAGTTAGTGAAATGGAAAATTCATTTTCTCGCAATTTTCTTTTCTTTTATGATACTTTTTGCAGTCACAGAACTTTTTCGAGAAATAAAAAGGGTTTACCTACCGCTGCGAGACGGAAAGATTCCGTATTCTTTGGGGACCGCGAACACAATGAACGTGGCATAATGAAACTGTTCCCTCTGCGATTATGTGTATATCAGTCATTTATTTACTTCACTGTAGTTGTTGAAACTACTCTCGGTTCGTATAGTTTCTGTTTGATTTTGCATTTGTTTGGAAACGATTGTTAATCAAATCCAATTAATAGCCTACCTGCAATTTGATTAAACACAATTTAGCTGGCGTGGCAATCGAAATTCTATCCTAAAATATGTAAAGAATTTAAAGTCAAGCTCTATTAAAATCTCGTTATTTCTTAAGGACCTACCTATCTATTGTAACTGTTATTTCAATACTCATCACTTTTATTCATTTGTATGGTATTTAAACGCTGTTAAGATTTTCATTTTGCGTTATATCTTTAGAATAGGTATAAATTATAATAAGTATTGTAGACGTAGTCGTTAGGTACCTAGCTACGTAGTTGTTCGTTAGGGCTCAAAGATATTACTTAATTTGCATTATCCAATTGACTATCAGAGATGGTCGCTAATGTAAAAGGTACAGTCTAGCCAGTTTTAGAGGTAAATCGGCGTGAAAATAAAATCTGAAGTCATTCACCCGGGGTTATATTAGGATACCGGTGATCCATCATCATAAGAGCACCTACATTTTCATATAACCAGAACCTACATTTTCATATATCGATTTGGTTTTTGGAGGACAAAGACTTTCAGACTTCTTACACAATGGTATAATAATTAAGTGCGTAAACGATAAAAGACTTCATAAATCAATAAACAAGTTCAGTTCAGTAATAATTTCGTAAGAGCAAGTTAAAGTACATATTAAGTAGGCAAGCCTCTCAGAAAATTCAAATTCAAAATCATTTATTTGCTAATATGGATAATTACCCAGTTACTGGGTAGTGGAGGTCCGATAGGCAGTCGCTCCATGTAAAATACTGATATTCAGTTGCATCCGGTTAGACTGGAAGCCGACCGAAAAGGCTGGGCAGATGATGACGATGGGTTATTACGTAAAGTTGTTAAAAATTAAGTATGGTTCAACTATATTATAGCTTGAGGCAGCAAACTCAAGCTTTGACTGTATCACAACATAATTATACAACTACTTGCAACCATTTTGGTAATTTCACTGTGAGAAATAATAAATGAAACATTAGCAAATAATAATGTCACTAGAATAATTAAAATTTAAAATGTCATGTATTAAATGATGAAATGAGAATGTCAAGTTGTATTTGTAAATAAATGTTAAGTAATATTAATATATTAGGTTGGGGAAAAAGTCTTTTCGCATTATAGTATGTATGAACTTGTAATAAAATCTCTTTGGCTATACTATTTGTATCTGGCTGGTTTTGGTATCATTGAAAGTTTAAATTTTAAAGAACATAATTCCAAATTCAAATTAGGAAAATGTGTGATTTTCATTTGTTTTTCGTACCGTCAAGATGAGTGAATCTAAAGAAGAAATTCAATACATTTTAAAATTTTACTACAAAAAAGGTAAAAATGCAACGCAAGCCGCGAAAAAAATTTGCGATGTTTATGGACCTAGTGTAGTGTCTGTGAGAGTAGCACAAATTTGGTTTAAGCGTTTTCAATCCGGAAATTTTGATGTCAAAGATGCACGTCGCTCTGGTCGCACAATTACGGATAAAATGGATGCCATTTTTGAAAAAGTGGAGCAAGATCGGCATATCAGTAGTTACGACGTAGCTGAAGAACTGGAAATTGACCACAAAACAGGTTTGGCGCATTTGAAAAAAACTGGGTACACAAAAAAGCTCGACATTTGGGTACCTCACGAGCTCACTGAAAGAAACGTAATGAACCGTGTACTCATTTGTGATTCTTTATTACGACGTAATGAAACCGAACCATTTTTGAAGAAGCTGATAACTGGTGATGAAAAGTGGATCACGTATGACAAGAACGTGCGAAAAAGGTCGTGGTTAAAGGCCGGTCAGGATTGGAAGGGCATTATTCATTATGAGCTGTTACCACCAGACAGGACCATCGATTCTGAACTCTACTGCGAACAACTGATGAGATTAAAGCAAGAAGTTGAGAAAAAGCGGCCGGAATTAATCAAAATCAAAAGTCATTTATTCAAACTAGGCTGAGAATCAGCTCTTTTTGAACGTCAAAATTACATAAGACAGTCCCCAAAACGCCCGCCCTTCACCACTTCCTAGTGCTTTAGCTGGGGAGAAGAAGTGGCGCAAAAAACTCCCCAGCAGCACAGCTGTCTGTTCAGTTAAAAAAATGATTCTATATAACACTGCGCATAATAATTTAGGTACATTACGCAACATAAAACATTAAATTAAATTATTTGCTATAAGTAAGCTAGCACACGCCAATATACCAAAAAAAAACGAAAACTATACTCAAGCAGAAACAAAATACAAAACTAAAAACGTAAGCAGAACTTTTACCTAAATAAAAGCCTCCAGTAATAAAGGGCGTGCCCACTTACATATAGCCGTACATGTAGTCGTAACTCAAAGTCACAGATGATAAACTAGGACCATCGAAGTAAAATCAACAACGAGTTAAGTTACTAATAACAAAACAAAACCAAGGTCAGCAAGACGACCTGTCACCACAAGCAGCACCCGTTCACGAGTATAACGCAAAGATCAGCCATTACCCCCCTCGCCATATTTGAGGGAAGGAGACAACCCGACCCCCGACGCTACCGCAAGCAGTGACATCTAAGGGAGCATGACGAACTTGCTGCCGGTTGCTCGGGCAAGAAAAACTATGATCAATTGTCGAGGTCACTAGCTAACCACATATTGCAATACCACTCATAAAAAAAATAAACATTGAAATGAGTAGATTATGTCAATAATAAATAAAAATAAAATTAAAATAAATTGACCTTGAGAGTCAAAGAAAATAAATAATTATATGAACTCATATAACCTGTCAGTAGGTATGCTAATTCTGGAGAAAGAACATAAAGATTGTCTTAAGTTAAACACTGCGACCAACTATTCTTATCTTCTTCTTAATCAACAGAAGGGGTGTGGTTTTTCATCATGATAACGCTAGACCTCACACATCTTTAGCCACTCAGCAAAAATTAAGAGAGTTTGGCTGGGAGGTGTTAATGCATCCGCCGTATAGTCCTGACCTTGCACCTTCAGATTTCCACCAGTTTCGGTCTCTTCAGAATTCTTTAGGCAGTGTCAGGTTAACATCACGAGAGGACTGCCAAAACCACTTGTCGCGGTATTTTGAGCAGAAGTCCCAAAATTTCTATAGCAATGGGATCATGTCCCTACCTACAAGATGGCAAAAAGTTATCGAACAAAATGGTACCTACATACTTTAGTTAAATGTAAATAAACTATATTAAAAAATGTTTTGAATTTTCTTAAAAAATGCGAAGAAACTTTTTCCCCAACCTATTATAATTAATTAGTGCATTAATCAATTGTCACATCCACAACAATATTTCCGAGATCAATATGTCCTTACATCCTATATTAAATAATTCTCAATACTATAGTAACATTTAAATAGCAAGAATCTTTTTAATTTCTTTTTAAATTCATCGATGGATGGAGTTTCTAGTATAAACTTTGGTAAATGGTTGTATATACGCGGTGCCATACTGAAAATGCTTCTGGCATATAAGGCCGTCTTGTTAGAAAGAAAAGAAAGAAAACTATGTTTATTTGTCACAGAAACAGGTGCATACAAAAATACAATTAACTCGAGTTTTACAAAAAGAAAAATAAAACACACATCACGAGCACAAAACAAAAGTCGGCAGCTGCTGGCACGCCATGACTGTGACAAGAAGGCTTCCACTCAGCATAGATTGTTAGATTTGCAACAAATTTTATCACTATGCCGCTTACTTCTGTAGGTACTTATCAAAAACATGTTTGTTAGTTCTTGTGAAGCTTGCAATCTCATAAATGTAGACACACGGCAATGTCAATATATTAAATTTGACAAAATATGGTCTGCGGCTATCAGTCTGGTTGATATTAAACATACTCCTATTACACCGCATTAGCGCCCTGAATGCAATATCCTTATTGGTGGAATGCCCCCAGAATATAATACCATACTTCATCAATGATCCCACGTAGTCATGGTATGCTGAAAGTACAGCAGAAGTATCTACCGTTTTTGCCAGCATGTGTACAGCGTATGATTGCTTATTTAATTTTTGATTTAAAGTATTAACATGTGTCTTCTAATTCTAATGTATAGTACCTACCTACCTATATATATTTTAGTGTTTAGTTTATGCTGCTGTAGGTTGCTTAAGCTGGATTATACCTGCATAAAAGTATACTTACGTAAAAATCTCGGCAGCCATTTTAATTTATAAATACTTTGGGCCCACGTGTACTTCAATCTGTAAACAAAACAAAAGTGAAACAAAAGGGATTTAAAAATGTTTATTCATCAATCCCCTCATCAATTTAAGGAAATTTTGCCGTTCTAAGCTCAATCTTGCCCTCTTTTAGGGTCGATGATAAAATAAAAATGCTCTTTTGATCCTTATTTCCTCAGGGAACAAGTGAATATACAGTGGTGATTGTGTGAAGCTTTTTAAATTACACCTCATTACAGAAAAGAGTCGGAGAAAGGAGTCACGTGTATATTAGCGTGAAACGATTGTAAGTGAACGGAGAATGACCCCCCTTCACCCCTAAGTACCACCTCCAACGTTTTTAACTTCATATAAATTGCGAGAGCACTGTCCTTGCCACACTGTACAAATCTGATCCAGCCTGTCCCATCTTGCTGTCCTCCCCCCAGCGACGCCCTAAGCCGAGGCCCGTTCCCCACAGGGGGAGCCCTTAGCGTGTAGTCGCTTAGTCTGTAAGTTTTTGCCCCTGGCTGGAGGCTTTGAGTTTTTCTTAAGGCAGCCACAGGATAGTCCGGTTAAGTAGTCTCGACCTCTCTAGGTCAACTACGAGATGCCATTCATAAAAAAAAAAAAAAAAAACCTTGCCACACTTTTATTTGTTACGACTTCCATTTACGTGTCATTTTACGGAGAATGTTCCTGTCGCGACTTCACTCACTCTACGTCCTAAAAGCAACACACTTTTCTACTAAATATTTTTTCATACACCTCAAGAATAAGATACGTGCCCGAGCCTAAGTAGGTACCTACATACATGAAAAATTTTAGGCAAAATTTTCAGAATGTTAACCGAGTCGGCCGGAGCATTTTTAACATTTATAAAGCATATTTTCGCTTCTGTTAATAGAAAACACGGTCGCAATTTATTCATAATATGCCAAAACGCATTCTATTTTGATTTTACGGATGAAATATAGGCGCAGAGAATATGAAGTTGTTTTGCTAGCAACGTAATACTGCTTTATTTATAGCGGTCGTTGTAGGGGCAATAAACGAAGTGGTCATCCGTCAGCCACACTCTTGAGTCAAAGGAATGTAATCAAGACATTAATCACGAGCTCACATCACTCAAACGACCAAAAACATTGTGTGGTATGTACAAGGTGACGTGTACCTATCTACTCGCGACGTGAAAGAATGATTGCTTGGGGTTTTTTTATGTTTGACGGATGAGGATATATTGTCATGTAACATTATCCACATTACTTTTTAATAAATGAAATATCGTGTTCAGCAGATGTTTGAAACAAAACGAGAATGTGTGACAAACGGCAGCGTCATGAGATGATCCACAAAAAGGATATATTATAAGAGAATGGTTCGTTGGTTCGGTATCTCCGCGATGGTGAACCCTGTACTCACGGGTGGGTACCCATGCACGACGCTAAACGTTCCTCATTTTTCTATAGTTGGAGGAAAATTGCTGTCGTATTTCCGGCTCACATGTCCTTAAGCCGGAGACAACGAGATTATCCGCGGGGAAATAAAATGGAGACAGGAGCATCATCAATCTTTTCCGCACAATCTTGTTGATGGAACTAACTAAATTAGTAATTATACGAAAGTTGGTGTGTTCTAAAAGTACGGTAGGTACCTAATGTATTACATTGATTGAATTGATTACTTACTTACTAAATTTATTTATTTACATTTCAAAAAGTAATATATGGTTTTTATATAATGAAAATTTAAAATCTTTTTCATAAAATTCATAAAATAATGTTAGTGTATCAGCCACTTCAAAAGTTGAGCGTAAATTTAAGTTCTATTACTCCCTTAACAAAAATACTTAAAATAACATTCTAATAGTCGTAGTAAAAGTAATTACAGGGGACAAGTAAAAGTTGGCCGCAGTCCCACAGCCGTCGCTCTGGCCTAGCAAAAGTTGTGCCAATTATAGCTGAGGTGACCATGAGCTGCCGAACCTCTGATTAGGAAAATATGCTCACGTTATACTGATTCATTTTGACAAAACTCTCAAGCGAAAGCTCTTAATACACTTTAATACATTTTTGTCCCTCACAGCTTAGCGGATACTTTTCTATACTTTTCCGTGATTTGTGTTGGCCATTTATTGTTTATCAAAGTATTTTTTCCAATAGGGGAAGATAAAGTCGACCATTATTCTTGAGGGGATCGACGAGGATTTCCACATTAAGTACCTTGAGCGGAAAATCACCAAACGTTTGAATTTAATAGGCACTTCTAATCACGCTTGAAGATAGTTCAAGAAACTCGGGGCGTAGGGCCACCCTGTTAATAGCCCAAGTACAACGCTAAGGGGCGCCGCTAGGTCTTATCTCGCCGCTTCCGACGACGGCGACGTTGACTTACATTTAATTGTCCAAGTTTTATTGTAGCCACCCTAATAGCAATATTGGAACCAAAGAACTGATATAGATCGAAGTTTTGAATAGCATTACTGATACTGTATTCACATTGCGATTACAATGGCAGTTTCCATGTGTGCGTACCTATCTAAACTTCTTTGTTACATAAAAGCCGTAAAGCGAATGGAAATGTGGTAAGGAGCGAACGTATTTTTTTGGATTTCCAAGAGCTTTTCCTCTAAGTTAATCCAGTACCTAAGTATAAAACGTGTTTATGGAACTTACAGTTCCAGTTTGAAACGACATTTTTATTTGCAGTATCACATGAGAGAACGTAACATGGAGCTAGCTATAAAATCATAAAGTTAAAAACGTAACACGGCATGCTAGCGGCCATTGGCTCATGCAGCAAGGAACAACAGCCCGGAGAACAATTCAATTTACTTTTATAGCCTGTGCTGATCCCCTTGTGCGGATCAGCTTCCACGGGAACTAATCATCGAATCTACGCCTTGATTCGTTATCTGTTCTTCGCAACTGATTGCTTTTAAATCCCAATACTCGGCCGTAAAATACGTCGTTTGATGGCCATATTGGAAATAAAAATACTTTTTATGAATAGTGCAATACTTGGATGATACTTTAACGGATGTCGCTGATAAAAATTACATTAGAAGCAGGGATACTTAACCTTTTATGACGGGCTGTAAATATATGCATGTATGTGTGTACATTCTGGCTATTTTATGAGGGCCGCAGGTGATCACCCTTTCTTGAAGAAACCAGCGTCTTGCATTTCAAATGCTGGCAGGAGTACAGCCATAAATATACATCCACCCCATCTCAACCTGTCCCGCGCATTATGGTTTTATTTTGCAGATTCGCAGTAAGTAAGTCTCAGTGGTCCGCTGGGGGAGGCTCGCGGCCCGCACGTTAAGTATCACTGCACTAATTCCATTGCCGTCAGTGATTATAAATGGAAACATTTATTAGTGGTAAAAGCTTTTTATGAGAAAAAATTAATTGGGTGTTTTATCTTCTACGGTATGTCAAATGGTTTTAAAGAAAGAGATAATATTTATAATTTGTACATTCAGACGTGTTAATATATAGAGATATCTAAATAAATGTTGCATTGTAGCTAGGTTCTACAGTGATACTAATATGGAATTTTACGAAACTGCGGATAGTTATAAATACTCCACAACTGACCTACGGTAACAAAAATGTTTTACTGTATTAAAATATCTTTAAGTTAACTATTTCATAACACAAAGATTGCAGGCGACCCAAAGTTTTAAACCAAGAGAACATAAATAAAAGTTAATGTGCCTGAAACTTTTAAAGATTTTCGTTTCCGCTGAGTTATTCAAAGCATATTGTCTTCACTTTAAATCACTGATGTGAGTAAACCAAGAAGCCAACCTAGTTTGAAAAATTGTTCTCAGAGGACGAACCCTTACTGTAACCTTTTTCTTTTATACCGCTCTACCTAAACTACAATTCTCTCAATTTACTTTCCGCAAAGGAATGTATTGGGTAGGTTTGTTTTGATGTTAGGTATATAGACCTAGTGTTATATACATATTCTGATGTGATTATACACGTAATAACGTGTTTTTAACATTATACGGTATGGAACCGACAGATATATAATCAACAAAATTGCAAGTAATACTAGTACACAGAAGTATAACAAAATGAAATATTAAATTAAAAACCGTAAATTAAAAAGTAAATTTTTCAAACAAAATAAATATCAAATGAATAATAATCACTCTGTTTAGACAACTGAGCTGGCCACCTGCGGTGCACCATGGTGCCCAATCAATTGTTCGCCCAACAAGTTTTTTTTTATTGCACACATTATTCAAGGATTCAAGTTCATTGACTCATTGACTTACTTTTTGACCTAATTACTGGACCGATTTCGTTAATTTTTTTTATCGTCAGCAAAGGCGATAATCAGTATGTGGTTTAATTTATTGCATATATGTGAGGTCCAAGGATAGATAATGAACTGAATACATTTTAGACATGGAAAGAACAATACATATTCATGTTTATTTTACTATATTATAAGTATCCAACGTAACATAACTATGTATTCTGTATGAATTTTTGAAAAGAATACTGTTCATATCCAACGTCATAATTAGGTATTGTAAATAAAATTAAACCATTATCATAATGATCGCTACAATAATCTGCAAGCTGGAAAATATGGAAATCGTAATTATGTTTATTAATTATACTTATTTATTAATTAAAAAAAAAATAAATAAATAAAGTTTCCATATTAGCAGAAAAACATTAATTTACGTGCAAAAGCCACTACTGGGTAAATGTCAGTGATGATTTATTGCACAGCGAGTTTGACGGTTATAAATCAAATTTTTCAGTTGCAGCTTCAGGATTAACCGACACAGACGAAGCATTCATCATGTCGTGTCAGTTAATTATATTTATCAGCACATGCATTTGCAAAGCTTAATTAGACTAATGGAATTAAAGCAAGGATTCCTGAACATACGCTTTCCGTTTCTGTATAGCTTTCTGGTTATACCAAATAATTTCCTAGAACTTATGTCTTCGAGTTTAAAGTTGAATGTAAACTTTTCCTTTCTCCTGCTTCTAATGTAAGCTTTTTTTTTGCTGTAGCTAAGGAAGTAATGATATTATACGAAAGTAAATATTGCACATGGATCTGTATTCGAGATATGTGAATAATATAACCTTAGGTAATTAATTCATTCTTCAATATAATTGTCTCACTATCCCAATATTTGACAGGCCAGGTGGCGTGGTTGGTTAAGATACCGCCTATCATGCCGCAGGTCGTGGGTTCGATTCCCATCCAGGACAAACATTTGTGTGCATGAACATGTCTGTTTGTCCTGAGTCTGGGTGTAATTATCTATATAAGTATGTATTTACAAAAACAAAAAATAAGTAGTGTATGTAGTATATCAGTTATCTGGTTTCCATAGTACAAGCTATTCTTAGTTTGGGATCAGATGATCGTGTGTGAATAATGTCCCAAGATATATTATATATTATATTATATTATTATTGCGAGCATCAATCTATTTTGTTCCGGAATCGGATCCAGGAGAGATACGATCAAATATTTATTCCTTTTCTTCATACCCATGTTCTATTGTTAGAGTATAATAGATCCAGAATCCATTTACTTTTAAATTAATGAAACCTACTGTGAATGTATACATTTTAGCTGATTAAAGTTGTATTGTTGCTCTCTGAAAGGAAGATTTTGCAATTTTCTTATAAACTCGCCTCAAGGTGTAGCTGTTCTGTATGTAGGTCAAAGTGAACGATTTATGTCAATGAATAAAATAACAGCAGTCTTTATATATTCCGATTGTACCTACTTTAGTTCCACAAGAGAAATCTGACCAAGTTTTATGAGTCGGGCAGCGCGTCACGTCGTCCCATGTAAATTTTATCGTCTCCCTGAACAAAGCATCGTGTGCCTGGCTTGCTGTTCGTTCCTTTTATTATTCACTTACCAAGCAAGCAACATCTGAAATATATTACAAATTAATGTAACACATATCCCAATAGTACTGCTGACATTTTGCCTACTTTTAGTTATCTAGAATCCACTATTTTAACACAGCCTTGCCTATTTATTCAGGTAAGATCTTCATTGGTACAAAGGGCAAGTCCATTTATATTCGAAAAGAGACGATCGTCAAAATATTCAAACGAATAGCGTGCCTCGGGACTTCGTTTACATACTATGTATATTGTAGATAATTATTTTGTGTTATGATAATTATTATCACATTGCGGTTATTATGTAAACCACCTTAGATATAGTAAAGTTTTTAGACATATCAAAGACTCACACCATTCTAAGGGTGGGTTATTTGTCCGTAGTTAGCTCAACCAATGCAATGGTTAAACATAGTAAGTATTGGTTGAATTTGGCTAAATGTGAAAGGCTAAACATGAATGAGTTAACAAGATTGTATTCAACTTAAAAATACTAACTAAAGGCATTTTGGCAAACACATTTAGCCAAAATTCTACCTTTTACTTACTATGTTTAACCATTGTTTGAGTTAACTACGGAACAAAAAACCAGCCCTTTCTTTTAATATGTTCCTGTCATACTTTATTAAATGATATTTTTTTATTATTTTCGACCAACATTACACATTTTTCCGCGCCTAACATTAAATAAATCTCTAATATCTACGTAGGTAATGGATGAACATAACCAAGCCCTTGTATGTCTGCCCTCGTCATAATATGATGGCAGCACTGTCACGTTACCTCAACCACAACATCACGCTCTCGTCGGGACAGTAATGGTAAGTAGAGAAATAATGAAAATATGTATAAATGCAATGATGCCACACGTCACGTAGTGTGCCCTCAGCATGTGACGGCGGTCGGCGCGGGCGCGGGCGCGGTCTACCCGCGTCTGGCTGGACCGCAACCACAATGCTTCACTCATACGTCTGCCTAGCCGTGCACAGTTTTATAACTAGCTGTATACTCGTAGTTGCCGGCTTGAATCGTGAGCATAAATTCCACATGAACTGTGTTGCCGTCGTCAACGGGCTCTTGTACTCTGTTTTCTACCTCTATACATAAATAAGCTTGATCTTATATTAACCTCATTGCCCCTGCCTGTGTACGAATCGCCGTAATCTTCTATATCTATCTTCTATACAAATAAATAAAACTGAAGTGTGTGTTTGTAATGTCAAAATAATAGCTTTTTACTAAATGTATAGGTAGGTATGTAAGAAGTATATACGGTACTTCTACAGGGTTATTGGTAAAACACCAACCACCTCTTAAGGGGTCATTGTACTCATCATTATGAACAATTTTACTATGGGACCAAACCTGAAATCGCGGAAAAAATCTGCTGTTCAGTACATTTTGACGAATTATGCGAACATAAATGAGAGCGAAACCACTCCTTTTAGCGGTAAAAAGACACGCATGTGTTTTGGTGGCGTTAAAAGAGACCATTTTCATATTAAACTTAAAGAGCCAATACAATACATACCTATTATTTTTTCACTTTTTAGAGGTTTTGGTTTGTGTCGGGGTTTTTAAAATTTTTAATTTAACTTCTATAATAAATCTATCCTTACCTCCTCTATTTATCACTACGTCGTAGGAACTTCGAAAAATTCTCATTTGAATTAAGATTGTTTAACGATATTTAAATTATGTTTCCTCCGGGTGGTGTTCGTTTATTTAGCCTGTAAATTGCCTTTCTGCACCACCCGACATCTTGCTTCTTTTAATAGCCTATTTTATGACCCACGAGTGCGCTTCCTTTTTTAAGTTTTCTTTTTTTCGCTTTGTAACTTCTCTATTTTCATATCGATCGGTCTGCATAGCAAGACGTGGACTTATTTACTGTTTATTTTTATACCGCTGTCGACGTTTGGCTAACCACAGACGGCCATTGGTCCGTGACAATTTGGTATTATAATCTTGGTGTAGTGATGGCATTTTACAATACTATATGTGTAAATACGCCATTATTATCATACTGTTTCACATTTAAGTAGGTATTGTTGGTATTCAATTTAATTAAAATAGTTTTTTTTAACCTATAAGTATTTTATCTACTAGGTAGAGATGGGCCGACTATAACTTTGGCCGACTAGCCAACTGGCAGACTAGTAGGTTGCAAAAGACCGACTAATCGGCCAAGCTGATCATTACTTCCCTTGCGTTCATTCAGAGTTTTAGTTAAAAATAAAATAAAATTGTAAACGCAGTTTGAGTCCACGCCGTTTGTTTGCGTGAAAACAGACTGAAATTCTACTGCAGTTTCCGAAACTGCCATAGCCATGGTAATTGTTCGACATTAGAATTAGTATGCTCATTGCATTCCTTATAAAGTAAGCTTTCACGGATTATGATATTTTTTATTTTACAGTTCTGAGCAGATTTACGGCCGATATGATCTTAAACTTTTTTGCTATTTGCAACAGATTTTCGTATGGTTTCTGACATTGCCGTAGCTATTGTATTTGCTCGGCACTAGACTTTTAGGCTTATTGCATTTCTTTTAATGCAAGCTCTCTTTGGTGGCGTTTTTTTTTCCATTTCTGAGCAGATTTACGGCCGATATGAGACAACATCCCACATTATTTTGCTGTTGTCAAATTCATATTAATTTTTAACCTTATTTTTTCCAATAATTTTTTTCTCTTTAGTACCTGGTAGTGGTTTGCTAACTCTTTTTCGAGACACCAGAACAACGGATCTAGCTAAACACGTTTTTGCGCTATACGAATTGATATTTCGACGCATAGTGAAAAGTAGAGGGTCGAGCACATGCGCGTGCACTCGCAATTTGTGACACACAAATTAGATTCGGCCTTAAAATTGTTGTAAATATGACCTATCTTTTGAATGCTCAACCATTATTCTAGCATTAAATGTCTCGTAGTTATTAGCTACAAGTTACAAAATCTTACAAGTTTTTGTCGGTCAGAAATATTGAACTTGCCACCAACCAGCCACCACCGAGCGAAAAGATGTTTTCACGTCAAAAAAAAAAAATTTTTTTTCTTGATTAAAGTTCAATTATTGACTACCAAAGGAAGAGTTCCTTTTCCTACATTATATTACAAACTTTAAGGCTGATACAATAAATATTATTAACAACAAAGTTTATGATTTCATTTCACTCACAACCTTTAATTATATTGTATGATTAGAAATATGAATAAAGTAATATTAAATTGTATAATAATTTGCGAAATACATTATTGTTTTCCAATTTGGCACAGATCTGTCCAATATGAATGAGATCGTATCTCTCTAATGTCATTGGTATTTTCATTCATTCATTTTAATTAATTGATAAGTATGGTTTGTGCAGATTGTTGAAGGCAGATTGATTGGATATAATCTGGTGATTTATAAATCACCAGATTATATCCAATCAATCTGCCTAGCCTTTTCTCAACTATGTTGGGGTCGGCTTCCAGTCTAACCGGATGCAGCTGAATACCAGTATTTTACATAGAGCGACTGCCTATCTGACCTCTACAACCCAGTTACTGGGTAATAAGATACCCCTTGGTAATACTGGTTGCTAGGCTTTCGGGCTTCTGACGACCCGTAACGACTGTCAAAGATCCACGAATGACAGCAGGGACCAACGGCTTAACGTGCTTTCCGAGGCACGGAGTAGTCTCGGTATCGGTCACCCATCCACAGACCAACCCCGGCAAGCGTAGCTTAACCTGATAGATTGACCCGTGTGGCTGTTATTACTTAGCCACGAGCTCCTCTTTTTTTCAGTTTATATCCAATAGATCTAATAATAGATAAAAAAATAGTCACGCCAAGTCTTATTTTGTTTTTGTGCTTTTTGTGCTTCAACGAATAAAACAGAACGGCGCCTTGCTGGGGACTTAATTTTTTTTTAATACACTAACGAGTTGCAATTCAGCATTTGTACACAATTCTAATTATGTAAGTATTTCTTTTGAAGGTACTAACAATCGCAACTAAACATACTTACCGATATAACACATTTTTGATAAACAGAAGGCGATGTACTGTGGAGTACAAATATTGCAGACTCATCGTACTCGGCGCCAACATAAGATATTGAAAGAGGGTTAGGCAGCCGGACCAAATCTGTACCTATTATGGTAATAGAGTCCGCCGTCCAACAGTTTTGATGATAGCGAGCTAACTAATAAAATATTTCATCTAACATCAATGTTTATTCAATGTGCTGCCGAACATACTTTCATATTGAAACGGGAAACTGAAATAGTGTGCTCGGCAAATCGCGATTTATGTGAATATTCAATCCTTAATGAGTTATCGAGTGAGCAATGCGATAATATTTGACGTGCGAAACGATAAACACGTGATAAAGTTAACTTCATTGGATAAACGACTAATCAGTAGTGTGAACCACGGACAAACATAAATAAATGTCGTTTAAACGTTGTCGATTGCTTTCTTTAGAGATATACACACTGGTTCGTGGGGACGAACGCAGACGGAATGTTCGAGAGCTCACTCCATTCGCCCCTTGTTTGTCTGTCAACACAAATATTGAAAATCCATTAGCAACCACCGCTCGAGCGCAAAAAAGTCGATATTAAAAATAACAAAGAAATCGGGCCGTTCAAAGTTTCTCGTCGCGAAGGGGAGTTACTTTGAGATGTTTATGTTATATGTGCGACTTGTACAAGTATCTGCATGCGAAATGCGGAACATTTCCACGGTTTATGCAGTGAATTAGTGTTTTGGAAACAGTATTTTGCTGGCCAGTTCCCCAGACGCACATTTGTGTTGCGTTTCGCCGTCAAATTATTGTTCCCTATCAGCTATGGCTACTGGCGAATATTCCTACATAAAGGAGTACGTAGACGGTTGAAAAACTTTTTATTACTTTACTGATATTGGGGAAATATTATATGTTTCAAAACAGGCGATAGACAAAGTTAAAATTTCAATTCTTGGTTTATACCTTGAACTGGTTTGCTTATACAATTTTGTTTTGTGAACTGAATCAACGAAAACGTTCTTGAATATTTATCATACTTACCTACAATTTTCAAAAATTTTAACTGTGTTTTTTGTAAATTATGTCCTAATCTTTGGCAATAATTAAAATATATTAATGGATTTCAGTCATAGTAATATAAACATCAATTTATAAATGTTAATCAGTATCTCAATACGAAATACCTTAAAACTCGGGTGCTTCCCTTTATCTCATCTACAACATCTATTACCCTTCATACCGCTGGGTTATAAATAAACCACCCTTTAACCTTTGACCAAAACTTTGTTCCAAATTCGGATACCTACAATGATTATCCGAAACAGCTATAAAGATTGTAATCACTAATAACATCGGCAGTTCACATGTTTCTGCGAGCGTGTAGCGTGTAGTGTAAAGTGTAACAATGCAGTACAAATTGGCAGTGAGGTGAAACCACGCGTGTGCTAGGCGCTCGCGTCGGCAGCGCACACAACGACTAATTGCGACAGACGTGACTCACGACGCGTACTTGTCATATACGAATATACTGGAATATATCCAAATGCACTTAGTTAGCTAAATATGTGGAATACGCAGTGTTTTGAGAGCGGAAGGTAATTGAGGTCGCAAAACACACAGTTCCTGGAATCGATAAGCATTGACTTGTATAATGTATAAGAGTGTATAGTATACATATAGGCATAACGGACAGTCCTCTGTGCAGGGCTTGCATGGAGGCTGAGGAAACCATTGCACATGTGCTCTTTGAATGCACAGGCGTCGCCCAAACCCTCTATCACAGAACATAGAAGAGTATATAGTACGCTCCTTATAGAACAGTCAGCCTCAATAAAAAGATGTAAACATGGACAAGAATGAACTTAATTTTGTAATACCTTTGTTCCATAATTTTGTGTCAATATAACCATAATAGTATCTAGTTTCTGAAACTATTGCATAATGAGGGGTATTAAAACACGAGTTTAGGTGAGGTTTTTAATAGTATCACACTAGTGTTTTAATACCTAGTTATGTGCAGTTTCATACACTACTTTATCTATACTCATGCAATAGGTTACCTAGTTACCTATTTATATATATATAAAAAACAAAGTTAGCAAAAAGTAAACAAACACAAAATTGGCTCCGAAACGGACCGGCTCCGGTTGACGTTATTATGGTTACGGAGCTATCATCGGTCAACCGCGCATGCGCCCTAGCGCGGTCCCCATATACAATGATAAAAATCGAATTGAGAACTCCTTGCTCGATCCGAAGTATACTTTAATAGAAAAAAAGTTGTTTTATAGCATTATGTTGTTAAGAAATCTGTATCATAATAAACTTTTTAATTTTGTTTCAGTCGTACATGCATAAAGTCTGTCATTATGGTACTATTTTTGAATTCATAATCAGAACTTTACGATATGAGTGTAGATAAAACGTATTACACATTGGGTACTTAATTGTATCTACACATTAATACAGTATTATGGAACACAAATTGTAGACAATCAAACGAATTCTTGTCGATGTAGATCTTTCAGAGGCTTGCTGTAAATCAACCAGCAGGTTTATAACCAATTAAAAATAGTTGAACCCGTGTAAGCCAAGAGATTGGTCAGCGGCGCGGCGGCATGCTCCTAACTAACCAACAATTGGTTGATTAAACGAGGTGATTGTGGCGGTAATCTCCCGTGACTGTTCATTGTATAGGCCTAGTAGCGTTTGAAGTGTGTTGTTGACTGTAGCTGATGTTGGTTGAAATAAGTAGGAAGAATTTGGCACTGAACTATCTTCTTAATTGAGTGTGGAAAGAGATGGAGCTAGACGTTCTGTATAGCTCCATCTCTTTCTCACACTGACGTAACCTTAAAATAATACTGCTTTAAAAAGTGGTGGTTGACCCCCTGAACTATCTAATTAAAGTCGCTTTGTGTGTCTGTCTGTGTGACCACGTCGTTCTTCTAAACTACGCAACGGATTTTGATGCGGTTTCCACCAACATTTAGAGAGTTTAATCCGGAAGGTACATAACATTAATATTAAACCTACATATACCTGATACAGAAATCTCGATGTTTTCTCAAGTCGTAAAAACCATGCGAAGGTAGGGCGGGTCGCAAGTTTTGTATGTATTGGGTTTCTTGTATCACGTTAACCTAAAAAACCATTCTCATACCAAGTAGCTGGTAAAATGTAGAAACTAATAAATTATTAAACTTATCATTTTTATTCTGCCTAAATAAAATCTTTGATTAACAAAAACTATGAAATAATAACATATATTAACAATAACACAAGTAATCAAAACCATCGTTCCACGAGTACCACCATGTTTGATAGTCAATATTTCCTGGATATTAATTTAATTAGTCGACAATAATTGAGTTCACAATTGATATCCCTGGGGTGATGTCACGTGTCCCGACTACGTTCGGGGAGTAAAATCCAGTTATCGTCGGTGATTGGGCCCACAACGCCTAGCAATACGATTAAACGAGGAATCAATATCAAACTAAGCGGGAAATAGCTTCGAACAATATAAGGTGTATAGGTACCGATAAATAACGTTGTTTTGCATTGTAGTTTATTTTCTAGAGTTATTAAGTGATGTTTGAGGTTGTTTGGTAGTCTTACGTATTTTTAAAGTAACGGTAGTTTTGCAGTGATAAGCCCACAGCAATCACAGCTAAACGATACGTGCTACGGATCGTAGCATTCGTAGCCATACACTACGCGTCGTTGCATGTCGTAGCACGCGTAGCTATTATTAGCTACGCGTGCTACGATATGCTATGACTTTATTTGAAGAGAATAAGGGACTACTCACACTTTTTCAGCTCCATTTGCGTTTCGCTGAACGATTTTGGTCACACTTATACAGTCCTGCTTCTATCAGCCGCGTACATCGTCGTAAGAATGAGAAAAGTCGTCATAGCGTGTTATCTCCGCTAAAACGCTTCTATCGCTTTTATTTCGTAAAAATAAAATAATTATAATTACTTTAAAAGACGTCCGAACTCTCTCAATCATTGCGTATATAATGATTACGTAATAATAAATCAAATCTATGCAGGAACTATGCAGGTCGCAACTTGTCGACAAATAGTCGAGAACCATCCGTTTACAGCGCCGTTCCGCCGCGTTCGACGCCGAATGCGGCGGAACAGCGCTGAACGCGGCAGAACAGCGCTGAACTCTAGCACTCGCATGATAATAACACATTTGTCCTCATTTTATACTTGTTTGAAATTTGAACGGATGCGTACGCGTCTCCATACAAAATCGTTGTTACTATGGGCATAAGTTGAATAGAGCTGAATAAGTGTGAGTAGTCCCTACGAAACAATTTAGGTGTTATTTACCTCTTCACCTTCTACTTAGATGTCAGTCTTAGCATGGTAATGCTAGGACTGACATCTAAGAAGAAGCTGTAAAACCTGATGGTAACTACGGCCTCAGAGTGATCCCTGAGGGCGTAGTTACTACATTACTTTGTTATGGTGGCATTACTTTGCCCGTAGGTAGGAACATATCTAGACTCTCGACTTTCACAACGGGTCCCATCTGCACCTTAGGATATATTTCCACCACTAAATTTGTCGTAGAGAAAACGGTCGTTTGTGTTTATAAAGTGCAAGAGAAAATCGGTTAAAAAAGAGAAGTACAGTTTAATGTTACAGGTATTTTTTAAATGGCTTTCAAAATAGTGTACTATTTTTCTCAAGGGTTTATTTAATTTTTCTTTGTCATGAGAAACTTTTTACAATACTTGACCCGTTTAACAAATAATTCCATAAAATAAGTATTGAACAAACCGTTATTTTCCTTTCAAACAAGTAATCGAGATGTATTTTCGTCCGCCTAAGGCCTGTAATTGGCTATTTCACTTGTATTTTATTACTATTGCCCTTTGTTTAATCAAGCACCGACTGTTATTGCGAATTATTTAACACTTCATAAACTTATTTCTAGTTCATTATTACACTACTTTTAACCCTTCGAATGCCGGAACGCAGGTCTGCGCACCATTTTTTTATGCGAGTGCGCCACTCGAAAGAACACCTAATTACATTAATGTAATTAGGTGTTTTTTCGAGTACAGCTAAAATCGCGCAGACCTACGTTCCCGGCATATGAAAGGTTAAACTGGCATTTTTGTTTGGATTATTTGGATTTTCCACCTCGTAAAGTCCACCTAGTTTACATTCTTGTTTAGTTTACTTCATTATCTTTTACAGAAAACAAAGCTTTATTTATGTAAAGCTTATTTTACTTCATAATTATTTGTTACAGTCCTACATAACTCTACTCATTATGTTATATGTAAATGCTCTGAAAAATATTATTTATCAAAAATAATTAATTTGAAAGTCATCGCCAAAAGTCACGCCCTCTAAATGGTCTTTAAATGAACATTCAGAATAATAACTTAGTAGTAAGTTGTTCTAACCTCCATATCTTATAATTTGAACTCGAAAAGTAATAGAGATACTTCAACATTGGCTTTTGATAGCTGCTGGCTCACGATGCCGCTTTCTTTGAAATAAAAGTTTCAAGTGGGATCATGGCTGTATCGAGGGCTCCTATTTGCCGGCGTATGGCGCACTTGCGAACGATTCTATGTCTTCTGCCTTCGAGATACTGTGTCACCACACGAAGCTATTTCACTCACGAATCACGCTCGAATTCGACTTTCTTTTGATGGAAGTATTCGCATTCCTAGTTCACGCAAGAATTCACTCCACGCTAAGTTTTTCTCTAACAACAGCCATTGAAACTTCGCCTATTCAGCATGAAAGTGTACGTATGAGAGTTAAAAGGGCAGCCATGGCCTCCGATAATGGTCGTGTTTTTAAATTTTGTTAGAAACAGTATTGCTATTGTTCTGCTGTTCTTTTTCTAGTGTTGTCTCGGCCTTAGTAGCCATAAAGTCAATAAGTAAGGATTTGGTCAGTTTTGATGGCCAGACTAGGCTCATAGCGTAATATCTTATTAGGACTTTTGCAGCGAATCTTTTATACACATATAATGTCTCATGTCTCACCCACTCCAAAAATTCCATCTAATTCTCAGATTCCCAGAGTATTGTTACAAATCCCGGATTCCTAAAACATATCTTGAAGTATGTTAATAATTTATAAAACTACGTGCTTACAACTTATTTTTATTTATTAAAATAAATTAATATAGTTCTAAAGTAAAGAGCAGTGTGAAATAAAAAAACCATTTAATATGAATTTAATATTAGAATGAAATGGAATATTGAAACGGCAATCCAATATTCCAATCCTATTTATTTTGTTTCAAAAGATTTCAAGAGATTTTCACGCAGATTTCACATTGCTCTGTTAACTGATATTATTGGTTGCCAGTATTGATAACCGATTTACTGATTCGATTAACACATAGTAATCACGCTTTTATTTTATTATGTAATAGAGTTTATTACTGTCAACGAGCATTTTCACGTAAGATTTATTTTATAATATCATTAACTATTTTATTAAATCACAGTTCTATTTCAAACATTATTCAGATCATTTTGAAACAATAAAGTTGATAAAAACATTTAAATATGTTTTTATTTCAGCAAGGCAATTCATGTCTTATAGTGATTCATTTTAAGAACGCTACAATAAACGGTATTAGAAATTTAGAACAAATAAATAATAAAAACGCAGGACCATACTGCACGGCTTATAAGGTTTCCTTAACCTTCGCAGCCAACAAAGAATATTTATTAATAGCGCGGGTCCGAACGGTGTTTAAACGTTTAATTAATTGGATTTACTTCTGAAGCCCGCCCACAAACTAATTTACATCGGGCCCTAAACAATAACACTGAATGAAGAGGCGTTCAATAACGAAAATTGCCCCAAAATGAGTTGCCAACGCTCAGTAATACTTTAGAACAGAATTGATTTATTGTAACATAATTTGTCGATGACTGTGAAATGGAATCTACGATCAAAGACGGTTCCCTGAAAATTTCCTGTTGAAAATTTAATAACATGTATTTATGATATTACAACATCCTTTTCACAAAGCCGCGCATTTTTTTTTTTGTGTACTGTTTAAATGATTATTTTGGTCACCTGTTAAAAAGATTATCAGCGTGTTTACAAAATAATTACTTTAGAAAATCAATCAATCCACCTGGCATTTTCCTCAACTATATTAAAATAATTACTTTCAATAAAGAGTTATATTGGGGACGTTATTTTGGGAAACGAAAGATTCAGGAAAATGGCTAGTGCTGCATGGATGCAGGGAAAAATTACAGCTTTTATACAGGGTGACTGGTAATTAGTGACCGATACTTAAACACATGATTGTACTCATAATAACAAACAATTTTTACTATGGGACCAAACCCGAAATCGCGAAAAAAATCAGCTGTTCCCTACATTACACATAGAAAAGCTGTTTATTTTTGCGCGATTTCTGGTTTGGTGTCATAGTAAAAGATCTTTGCTATCATGAGTACAATCATGTATTTAATTATCGGTCACCCTATATAAATACAAAGTTTAGACACGACCTGCTATATAAAATTTGTAAGGTACAGACAGACAAAGAACGATAGATATTGAATTTTCTTTATCCTCGAAAAGTAATGAGATTTGCCGACACGCGTTCGCTTATGGAGCTACTCGTAGAATCCCTCGTCTGAAGTACGAGTAAGAGATTTACTTATTGTCTTTGATCATCCAAAAAATATTTCTATTTTGTGTTTATATCAATAAAGAGAATATGGAAATGTCAAAAAGCTTTTCAATTTTTATAGTTTGTTTGTAAAATACGTATTGATTTTGATGAACAAATAGCGGACAATAAAGTGATTTTTGTATGTGAAAACAAACATTGGTGAATGAAAAACGGACAATAGTAAAACAGCAGTAGACAGTCTATAATTGTGTGATTGATGGTGACGATTTTGTTTATGTTTGATTATTTTGCAAGACTGCTAAGGTGGGGAACGTTTCAAACAACAGGGACACGAATTAGCTGCAACACTATCATTGCAACAAGAAACTCCTTCATATTTGACAGTCGGCTAGCTTTTATTTATATTTACATGTTGAATGTATAATGGCCGCGCTTTGCCGTCGTACAACAGACCGTGCTCTCCGTATGTTCGCACAGTGGCATAAAACAGAGGTTGTCAGACAAGCCTTCGTTTCCGCCAACTAATAGAATCAACATTGTGAGCCACTCGACACAATGCCAGTGTTATGAATACATAACGAGATATTAGCTCACATATATTTTGAGCGTTTATTAGCCACACATATAAATAATACAGCCGAGTGATAAATTAACCAGTTCCTGCGACTCTATGAAAATGTTATTGAAGTTTTTGTTGTGTAGTGAAATTTTTGGTCTTTTTCTTTCATCGCGAAAGTGTTTTCTGCTGTGTTTCACATGCAAGTAGAACTTGAATACAACACAGTTTCAACTTAATCTGTCGCATGACATAATTGACCGAGCGAGCGAAGCGTCTCTGCTCCAAGTCTGGCAAAATTTGCTCTCATCTGTCAGTTTATTGGTACTCCTCTACAGGTAGTATTTTACAATCGATCTGGACGAAATTTGGTATATAGTCATGTATTGTACCTATGAACGCTTGTACCTTTGGACATTGATTATAATAAACAAAACTGGCAGTACTAAAAATATAATATTGCAACACTGTGGTGGCATTTTTATTTTCTAGCAACACCAGTGAGTGGCGTGACGCTATCGGTGATGTGTGCAGTGTGAGGCCATTTTCGAGATAGTCTTAAACGTCCTACAGTTTTTAAAACTATAGATTTTTTGTCATCGGGGATTTTTGATTGGAGGAGTACTTCCTCCCTCCAAAAAGTGGCAAAAAGGGGGCTACTGGATATCTCTGCTTTATGAAATCCAATTTCGACGGTTCTTCTTTTATTTCAAGTTGGTCTCATAAAAAATTGGTGGAGATCTGACGAAAAAAAAAACATTGTAAATATCCCTTTTTAAATAACTTTATTGGTATATTAATTATTGCAAAAAAGTTTGTGCTCACGAGGTCTACTGTTTGCAGAACTACTAGTTATATTCAGCAGTGACCGCAGTATTTAAGATTTGTAATTGAGGGCTGAATATGAATACACGACTGGAAGTGGTTGTTCTTCTTTGTAGTACTCCTATATACAAAGAATAAGCCACTTCCAGCGGATTAGGCAGCTACTTCGACATACGCATCGTAACTCCCCTATTTATGTTAAGTCTTATAAAACAAGTTACCCTAACCCATAACAAACAATATATGTGCCCTCTCATTTCGTTGACATTAAAATGACAAGGACAAGTAGAATGTGTAAGTTATTAAGTGTAAAGTTTTTATGAAAGGGCTTATAAGGACTTTCATTTTTATATAAGTAAGCGTTAAGTTGAAAGGCCCTTAAGAAAACAAGGCGTTTCTCATAAAGTTTAAACTGCGCGCTGAGATCCAATTACATTGACTATAAGAGGCTTATGATGTTCAGAATCAATCAAAGTTGCATTCATCTTAGATACTTACTTGCGATAATAAACTTTATATTATGCATTCGTAAAGGAATAGCTAGATTTAGTTCAAGTAGGTATTTACAGAATCTGTGTACGTTGTCGTTGCTTTTCCCACCTAAAATATGGTACTTACTCACTTAATTACCACCCTACAATAAATTGGACTACGTTGTATATCGGAATTTAGTATAACAACAAATAAAACAAGAAGACAACAATGGTTAACAAAATCAGAGCAAGGAATCAGATGTTAAAGTGAATAAGTTATATCTATACGCGGCAGGGTGCCCATTGTCAACGACAAATTACGGCCTGCTATTTAAGGCACGATAAATTAGGTATCCCTTTATGTAGCGTTATTTACGCAACACAATTTATATTGGGTATATGTTAGTAGCAAGTTATTCGCAGCATTTGGAGAATTAGGCACATTTATCTCCCTCCAATTGTGGAACGAAATCATGGTATACGTTTTTTTGAGCGCAAGAAGTAAAAGACGAGATGTGTGGCTAGGGCAGGACTGAAACAAGGTATTTAAGCAGAAGTTACGATATACCCCCGGCTCCAATAGCCGCTGTAAATAACGGTCTATCTGCGCAGCGCCGCCGCGCGCCCTGCCAAATTGCTTGGCAACCTCCTCAGACTTCCTCTTTGAATAATATTATAACAAACCGTACAACAAAGCAAAAATAAAACTTATTACGTCTCCTACTCGAAGTCACATAGTGAACTCAACGTAGAAATTATTAAAAATTGTTTGCTAGCATGGTGTACGTGTGAACGCCGCCTGGCGCCCCGCGCGTAAATAAATAAGTTAATATTAAATACGGAATAGTCCTTTATAATCCAATTTGCGCAAAATGTGCTGATAAAAAGCGTCCCGATAAAAAATCCGATATTGAATGGGAATTATAATCTTACGAAAAGAAAGGAACTTTCTCCTCCAAGAAAATTACTGTCATTGTTGGCACAGCCGGTACTTAATATAGATTAAACAGCGAATTTATAAACAAGGAAATAATTTGTGATATTTTGACAACAATAATCTGTTAACGCAATGGATCTACTTACATGCGATTCAAAATATGGTCTTTATTAATATATTCCTTCTGATATTCGAGATCCTCATATTTATAACTACCAATATTAACACCAAAAAAATCTGCCTAGCCTTTTCCCAACTATGTTGGGGTCGGCTTCCAGTCTAATCGGATGCAGCTGAATACCAGTATTTTACATGGAGCGACTGCCTATCTGACCTCCACAACCCAGTTACTGGGTAATACGATACCCCTTGGTAAGACTGGTTGTCAGACTTTCGGGCTTCTGTCAACCCGCAACGACTGTCAAAGATCCTCGAATGACAGCCGGGACCAACGGCTTAACGTGCTTTCTGAGGCACGGAGGAGTCTCGATATGAAAAGATCACCCATCCACAGACCAATCCCGGCAAGCGTAGCTTAACCTGATGGATCGAGCCGTGCGTAATATTAACTAAGTAATATTAACACCAATTCAATAAAATATTCTTTGTAAATAAAATATTTATCTCGCTGATATTGCTCGAAGTCATAATTATATTTCTGGTTACATAACTTCAACGTTTATTCGTAAATATTAATGTAAATAGGTCAAACAGGTATAATTTGTGTGTACCGTTATCGGCCGCAAACTGCCCGCGATGTCGGTCACTCAACTAAAGCACTAAATGATACGAAACAAATAATTTTGTATTGCATCACTGTTGTATAATTGTTGGGCTATTGAGCTGCTATTTCGTATTTCAGCAATTTGAAATATTGTTACTGTTTAGTTTATATTGTACTATTTGCGGGTACACATGACTGTGGTGTAGCACCGCAACACAACATCATGCGTTGCGCGACAGAAGAGGCACAAATAGTAGCTGCTACGGTCTACGCCGTAGACACCTCGTAGCTATCTCGTAGCAGATTTGCCTCAGGGTCAAGCATTGCGTTCGACATATCTGTTAAATCTGCCTGTCGATATGCATTGCTCTATTTTGGTTTTGAAGTTAGGATGATTTTGTATTTTATTATGAGTACCTTTGCACTGGGCTATTGCCTAGCGTAGGCATTAATGCTGCTAAGACGCCGCGCGAACGTTAAAATCATCGAAAAAGATGGATTCCAAGTAGGATACACTGCTGTAGGCAATAGAAAGTAATGTGTAAGACAAATAAAATCTGTAGGGGTTGGATCATGGGTACAAACAACTACCCACTTACTTGGATATTGTTGAGTTTTTGGTCAACCGAAAGATATAACAATATTGTGCTCTTTTGTATTTAAGTACTTTTTAATTTTAATTTTGACAGGCCAGCTGGCGTGGTTGGATAAGATACCGCCTATCACGCCGCAGGTCGTGGGTTCGATTCCCATCCAGGACAAACATTTGTGTGCATGAACATGTCTGTTTGTCCTGAGTCTGGGTGTAATTATATATATAAGGAAGTATTTACAAAAAAAAAAGAGTAGTGTATGTAGTATATCAGTTATCTGGTTTCCATAGTACAAGGTCTGCTTAGTTTGGGATCAGATGACCATGTGTGGAATATCCCAGGATATTATTGTTATTATAATTCCCTAAATATTTGAGTCACGATTGTACAAATTGGTAGCGTAAACTCCTGCGTTGGATCAACGTAATGACACTTTAATACTGAAGGTGTACTGCTAACTACTCAGCCCATGATGATAAGTGGAATAATTGGCGATATTCGTAGGAGGCGATACAAAGACGGCTTGAAATAGTCTCCCACGATACACACCACACTCACATCTGTTATTATCAATTTTTTTACAGACTATTCCTACCATTTGGGGATTACAGGCGTAATGTTATGTGTTATTATGTACATATAAATAAATAAATAAACTGTAATTCATTTTCAGATTTTCAGTTGACCTTAGTTTCAATTTTCTTTAAACTTGTTTGATCGCGGGGTAGCGTGGCTTGGTGTGTGGATGTTTATGCTTTTAAACAATATTATAGAAACTAGTTTTACGTAAAACTACCTATACAAATAGCGCTTTATCGGGCATTGGTTACGGGTGCGTCGCCACTGCGAGCATTCTTCCGCGAGCGATACGGTTGTTAAATTTGATTGCCAGGTAATCACTCTTTTGTAAATCAATGTGATTAGAAATAGTGGGCCTCGTTGAAACTCGAACGCCTCTTTTAAAGAAACTTTCTGAATGCGAACTAATGCTCGCCAACGAATGTTCTCTAAAAAGAACGCTATGTGAAACGTAACACACATTGAAACGAACATGCCATCCAAATACATAGATGCAACATGAAATATAATAATAATAATAATTTAATTTTTTTTTTCCCACCGCTGTATCTCTACGTTGACGTCGTGGTGGGGCTTGCGTGCTCCAAACTTTAGGTCTGTGCCGGTAGAGTTTGCCGGAACGGGTCTAGGATAAGGAGCCAGACCAAGAGAGATACAAAAACCCGCAGGGCAGCATGTGGCGAGCTGATGGGCAGTAGCGACCCCGTGGACCCTATCTCCCGGGAGAAATCTTGTCCTCATCTCTGGCTTGCCTTTATTGGCCGGCTGGAGTGAACACTGACGAGGAACAGAGCTCCCACCTCTTTCTTGCCTTTATTGGCCGGCTTGGGTGGAGATTCGCAAGAGCAAACGTGCTCGGAGGAAGGAAGTATTCCAGTAAGGTGCTGGTAGGGATCTTGACCGTACTTTCGGGATTGTCCTGATAGAAGAGGAATACCTCTCCACTCCTCAAGCACCTCAGGAAGTGTTGCCCCCTTGTCGCTACGTCACTATGTGCTAGCGGCCGTTGGTGCCTCTTCATCATTTAAAATTATTTAAGGGGCCTCTGCGAGTTGGCTTCAGTTCCTTGTACGTCTTCCAAAGGTCCGGGACCCCAGGGTCCCGAGAAATGTAAATAATAATAATAATAATAACCCCACCGCTGTATCTCTATGTTGACGTCGTGGTGGGGCTTGCGTGCTCCGAACTTTAGGCCTGTGCCGGTAGAGTTTACCGGAACGGGTCTAGGATGAGGAGCCAGACCAAGAGAGTTACAGAAACCCGCAGGGCAGCATGTGGCGAGCTGTTGGGCAGTAGCGACCCCACGGACCCTACCTCCCTGGAGAAATCTTGTCCTCAGCTCTGCTTGCCTTTATTTTCCGGCTGGAGAGAACACTGACGAGGAACAGAGCTCCCATCTCTTTCTTGCCTTTATTGGCCGGCTTGAGTGGAGATTCGCAAGAGCAAACGTGCTCGGAGGAAGGAAGTATTCCAGTAAGGTGCTAGTAGGGATCTTGACCGTACTTCCGGGATTGTTCTGATAGGCGTGCTATACCTCTTCATTCCTCATGCACCTCAGGAAGTGTTGCTCCCTTGTCGCTACGTTACTATGTGCTAGAGGCCGTTTCCAGGGGCCCATTATTGAGTGTGCAAGTCACCCTCTTCCATTTTATCCGTGTATATAACATTGGTCAGGCAGAGGACATAGTTCTTTCATAGTTCAAGTTACCCAATCCACTTTAGCCACCTAAATTCATAACCTAATATGTTTCGTTTCCATGTTCTGCAATAGTCCTGCACCAACCGGGGGTTGTCCTTGGGTGCATAGTGCAGATAGGGATAATCGTCGGTTGGTGCTTCCTCATCATTTAAAATTGTCTAAGGGGCCTCTGCGAGTTGGCTTCGGTCCCTCATACGCCTTCCAAAGGTCCGAGACTCCAGGGCTCCGAGATATACGAAAATAATAATAATAATAAATCATTTATTTTCAGGTTACAAAGACCCATAGATAAATACCTTAACCTAAGTATACATATAATAAGAATTAAATAATGTAACTCATGTTGAAACGAACATGCCACCTAAATAGATGCAATGCAACATGAGATGTAACACGTTGAAACGCACATGCCTTCCAAATACCTATATATGCAAAGCAAGATGAAATGTAACACAAGTAGAAACGAACATGCCATCCAAAAATATGTAATGGAACATGAAACACATGGAACACATGTTGAAACAAACATGACATCCAAATATATGTCTCTTATGTAACTTTGACGTTCAAAAAGTGCTGATTCTCAGCCTAGTTTGAATAAATGACTTTTGATTTTGATTTTGATGTAATGGAACATGAAATGTAACACATGTTGAAACAAACATGCCATGCTCACCTTAGAGCTCACCTCTATTAGGATCCAAATATGTACATAGGAATTAGCCAATGTCCAGCATTAAAGCGCCAAATTGTCTGTTTCTCGCATACTAACCTAGCTAGATATTTAGGTCACCCACCTTGCGGGTCCCACATTGTCTTCGTCTATTCGTGGCGTCAATTAAGGGCCCTGTGTGGGATGTCATAAGTACGGGCGGAGGCGTTAGTTAGTAAAAGTAATTTTATACCAGCTGAAAATCATACCAAAAATAGTTTTGCCAAGGGCAGAAGAGATCTGAGGGCAGTTGCTTCAATAGTGGGGGTGCCCAAAGTTAGAGCATGTCAAAGTTGTAAAAAAAACATATGAAAAAAGTAATTTCATACCGCGCCAAAACCTTATGGGACGGTTTATGCGATTATCTTCAATCCAAAAAAAAAAAATGTCAGCTGCATGGAAGTGGGGGGAATCTATGGTAGTCGCGTAACAACAGGGCTAAATTCGAAACTATGGGTAGTACGGAAAAACCTGAAAGAAAATAAAACTGCATTTTTTGTTTTTTGAAAAGTCTTTTTACAACTTTGACATGCTGTAACTTTGGATTCCCCCTGGGTGCGGCGGCTGAGTCACATTCCTAATTATTGAATGTTAAACAACTACTAGAAATGAATTTTTTTCGGTATAAAATAGGTCGCAAAAATCGAGCAGTACCTCCCATAATATTAGAAAATACCTGAATAACGGCGAAGTCAATAAAGTGTTCTAACATATTTGGCAACAAAAAGAAACCTACCTACACATTTGTAATTTTGCAAGCGTTGGTTTTTATAAACTGTTTTCGTAAAGCTGTGTAGGTAGTTGAGCTGTACCACAGATTAATACAGATGGGACACTCCGCAAAATCATTTAAATAAAAAGCGATTCATGCTACGACACAAAAAAGTGCAATTCAGGTCGCACAAGTTGCCTCTCTTTCTATCGCGTAACTCTTATACCTTCTGACTCGTTACGGTTGTCTTCTTTTACGACACGGCGTGTGAGTAGTATCGAACTGACCGTGCCAGCTGGCCGGTGCGCGGCAGCCCGCACTGTTTTGGCCCAGTGAGATAGGCCCGCCCCGTACTTGTAGCTTCATACCTAAACTGCGGAGTGTCCCATCTATATTAAACTGTGGCTGTACTAAAGTAGCTATATGTGTGTGGTTTTGAAAAGCCAATATATCTATTATTATTATACATACGTTAACATAACAATGTACTAGTATTATGTTTAGTACGTGCCACAAGGCAAACGCTCCAAATTGTGTTAGATCAAATATCAATAGTTTGGCATCGTCGACTGTCTGCAACATCAACCAGATGAAACTCAGTATCTGCTGTTATGTAATTATTATTTAATAAACAAGGAATATTTAACTTTACTAGTAGACATTTTAATTTTAATGAAACCTACTTTAATTTTATGTAAATATCAATCAACGTTGTCAACAGTTTCATTTGTTGTCGGAAAATGATCTTGTTGTGTAAAGTTAGTTACTTTAATTATTATTTATTTACGTTTTGACTTATTTTATTGAGTACCTAATTAATTTATTACTACAGAAAAGTAACGTGTAAAGATTTACGTATGTACGTAGCAGGGTTCCCAATGAATTCTGTTAGTATTGCTGCTTGGTGATAGGAATATGTACGGTCACTTAAACAAAAAACATGTCCATGATTTTTCACAGACCGGTTTTTGTTCATTAAAATCCTTTGCAAAATCGAGTATCACTATAGTAAATTTATCGCTTAGGACTAATAAAAAGTACTTTAATATTTTGTGTTGTTTATCCTTGAAAGTCTAGTCAAGAATAAAACAATAAAAATAGAACAACAATATTATCTTCTATTTCGCAAAGAAGAAAAGAAACTCAGTGGGTAATTTGGACATTTTCCGAAAGCTTTATTTGAACAATATTATAAAAAATCCAGGACTCATTAGCTGACAGCTGTGCGTCAATTAAACGTAAAATATAGTCCTTGGAGACACGGTCCCCCCGCCCCCGCGTCCGTTTCACCCCCTGGCATCCCCTGTGCCACAACTCAACCCCTCCCTGCGCGATCTCATTAGTGGAGCTCTGAATGTACAATTTGTTCTGAAACAGACACCGATTGCTACTTTAAAAAGCGTAGCCACTCGTTTAAGGTCAATTTTTAGTCTCTCTTCAACTATAATTACAGTCCCCTAATGGTCCTTTTTGTTTACGCTTAATTGGGTATTGTTTACATTATTAATTTGAGTTTATGTGAACCTTATGGTGGCAGTAGAATTTGTTTGTGTTATTTGATAAAATGTAGGTACCGGTTCAGTCTTGAAGTACGGTGAAGATCTTACTTTCTTTGAAGGTAAATTCTGATAATACAAGTCTTAATTTGTTACTCTGGTCGCACTGTGTAAACGCTCCAAATATATGTTATTCCTGCTAAGATGCATGGAGCGCGGGCGCCAGGAGAAAATTTATGTCGCGGTGTCGAACATGTCGGCTTTAATCCAAATCCGAGACTTGGTAGCCGCACAATCTAACTAAGCCGAGCCTGTTAGAACTTTCATTTCCATCATTCGTTGAACGCGTTCGCCCCACGAAGCCCTCCTAATCCGCCCCGCGTGCACAAACCATTTCCACTCCCTTTGTAACTTTTGCTTCTGAAAAGTTTCGAATTAAACCCAAGAAACTGATTTAATAAAGCTATTTCAAAACTATTTGTATTTCATTAAATGTAACTGGAGTTTGCTTACGACGGTAGCTCGAGATCAATACAGTGGGGAATTATTGGGCTCAGGTTGTGTAAGTGTGTTATGTAAAATATATTGTTTTAATACGTCTTCGTACTTCTTTGAAATGTCATGCTGATTTAAGAATAAAATGTCATTAGGCTGTGTGTACACTGTGTGAGTTATGCCTCGCTTGGGTGTCGTGCGAGGTTGTTGGACTCGTCTATTGACGTATAATATTTGCCGTTTTCGAGCGAGTTGTTAACTGTTGGCTTAAAATAGGTCACTATGGTACTAAATCATTGCTTTAATTCAGCGATGTTCTGCTGCGAGCTTTCAAATGTGCATTGTACACCTGGTACAATCTGATCAAACACACTAGTTTACAATAAGACCTAGTGAGGGGGAAACACGAACAATATAGCCTGTATTTGAGCCTAAATGCGCTTGAACGGTGATTACCAACTAATTGTTTGTCACGTATATATGGAGTCCTAAATTTTCGCGTGTTATTTATAGAAGTCATGCTCGTGTTGATATGTGCTAATTGCAATTTTCCGATCCGTTTTTCTCTGTAACGTTGCAGTTGAGAATACGGAATATATTTCCGTGTTCTCAACTTCTTGTACAGCAAGTTGTAGTTCGGCACTCTGTGTTGTGCTTGTCTACGAATATTATATACATTTGGTCAAAAAACGTTTAAAAGTCACCACGTTCCAATTTTTCAGATTAGTTTTTCTCTTTATTTACTCATCCAAATTAATAACAAATTAGATGTTAATTTTGTAAGAAGAATGCTATGGTTGTTTTGGTATTTTAGAATCCATTCGTTTTTTTTTTAATAATTCGAAAAATACCTAATTTAATGTAATTTTTACGTGACCCAAGTCTATAGAAATTCCGCCCTAAATGTATGGGATTTGAAAGAAAGAAGAAATCATGTTACTTCGCGCCTTAAACTGTCTCAAAGTCTTCTTTCTTGAATCGTTTCTTACAAAGACCCATGCGCAGTATTTAATAGCTACCTATTATTATTATTAAAGTTTATTAAAATACAACTTTGGTCCACAATAATTGTTAGTAGTAGATCAATTAAACTACATATTACTTAATTAAAAATGTCACTCAACTAGGTACATAAAGTACCTAGTTGAGTGACATTAAAAACCATATTCGTTAAAAATTTTCGTCGGTTATTAAAAAAATTTTTGCTCTGCCGTACATTTTGACTGCGTAGGTAGGTAGGACACTTTTGTCGATGTTCCTGCCACCCTGTATGTAAGGCACACTTATGTATATCTTCCGAACTCATAAATAAGGAATACTCAATAAGTAAGGAATTTGTCGCCTCATTATTATAAGGGCGGTGAAAACTGCCGGATCAGGTTTGTCAGGCCGGGCCCTAGTAGATGTATGGACGTCTACTTATATAATGTGTTACAAATACACATTGTTGTTGTTTTTTTTTTTTTTTTTGTATATTTGTAAAGGATAGATTTGCTAGATTGGGGTGCATCTTTGGAAACACTTCTTTATTCAGGATAGAAACGGATTTTTTCTAACGGGATGTAGAAAGTCATACTGAAAATTAATATTGAAGATACTATTTAAAATTTTGGTAAGCTGCGGCGGCATCTACATCGCTACATGCGAACGCTGCATCTGCATCACACTGACGTCACGCAAAATCCTGCATCGCGCAATCAGAGTTTACCACACGACTTGCATATATACAACGTCCCGACATCAATCATCGGGCAGTATCCCACCAGACACAACACCCGTCTGGTCGAAGGACCCTCCCTTTTCTATCGAGGATAAGTGAGCTTTACACCCTGTTCCTCATACCTATAATAAGCCTAATAAAATCTTTTCATTTTATTACTACGTTCGAAAGAATTTATGAGTGTGTAGGTATACTACTCAAAGATATTAAACACTCCATTATTTTAACATTATCCTGGTCTTAATTTCTCATCATACAACAAAACCTTAACCTCCATATATTTAAAGAAAAAACAAAAATGTGGGCGCAGTTCAAGTCCGCACCGTTTGTTTTCGTGAAAACACATTGAAATTTTGACTATGGTTTCCGATAGTGCCGTAGCCACTGTATTTGCTCGACACTAGACTAAGTAGGTTCATTGCATTCCTAGTAAGCTGTCACCAATTATAATATTTTTCAGTTTCGAGCAGAGTTACGGCCGATGTCAGAAGACATCTTAAACTCTTTGCTATTTGTAATAGATTTTCTTATGGTTTCTGACACTGTCGTAGCTATTATATTCGCTCGGTACTAGACTTCTTAGGCTCATTGCATTCCTTTTGATGCAAGCTTTCTTCAAGAGTTTTTTTTTTTCATTTCTGGGCTTATGAGACGACATCTGACATTATTATTATGCTATTGTCAACTTCATATTGATTTTGGCCCTATTTTGGCCAACATTTCTATTGTTTCTCTTTAGGTCCTGGTAGTGCTTCGTCAACTCTTGACAAGACCTGGTGTCTTTATATAATAACTAATCTAGCTAAACACGTTTTTGCGCTATACGAATTGATATTTAGACACATTGTGAAAAGTCGAAGGTCGTGCGCATGCGCGTGTACTCGCAGTATGACGTCACACGCAAATTATATCTGGCCTTAATTTTTTATAAATTTTACCTTTCTTTTGAATGCTCAACTATTACTCTAGCATTAAAAGTCTCGTAGTTATTAGCGGTTGAAATCTTACATGTTTTTGTCGGTCAGAAATATTGAACTTACAGTACAGAGAGAGAGAGTTACCAGTACACCGAGTGAAAAGACGTTTTCACGTCAAGTGTGTGTCAGTTCCGACGCACGACTGGAGTTTGTCTTTGAATATAATGGATAGATTGACCGCTACAATGAAGACTGGCCGAAAATAAACAAAATATAAAAACGTGACAACGATTCGCTTGTATTTCAATCCTCATATTTTTTCCATACTGGGGGCATTATGACAATCGATTCTTAAGGAGTAAACTCCAATAAACTCCAAAAACTGATGAAACATAGCCACTTAAATTCAGTTGTAAAATAGTAGTATATTATGAAGTAGACAATAAGTAATTGTACCACAAAACTGTATCCACGGGAACACTGCCGACAAACTGTACAGCCGTTTGGCAGAAAATATGTGTTTTTTTCTATATTTTTTCTTGAATAAAAACAAAAGTTACGTTTGTGAAAAATTTCAGTTTTGAAGTACCGAGTTATTAAATTATTTGAATGGAACTTGAAACAATCTACTCTGCCGGATTATATAGGCATGATTCGCTAGTCGTAACACTGATTATGCTAACACAGCGCGGAGTCCGCCATTTTATATTATTTCCCTCATTAAAAGAGCTTCCCTGGTATCCAACAGGAGATAGTCATCAAAAGCCGATTTTAATTAGGGATTTTAAGATTATTATTATTAAATTGACCTGAACCTAACAAAAGGACGTCGATCTCTGATCGTAATAAATGAGTGAGGCAGTGTGGATTTTCAATCTACGTTTATTCATGTTTCTTGATTCCATTTTAATTAATTTCAAGGATCCAAACTTATTAAATAATTCTTGGATATTTTACACATGTTCTGAAGTTACGCAAGTACATATTTGGACTGATGTCCTAAAATACATCAGATAATTTATATGAGCCAAGGTTTCGTCTGCTCTGTTAAAACGTAAATATTTATTAATTAAGTAAATCACTTAATGCATAAGTAGTAAGTAAGTAACCTTCTGAGTTCTAAATATTTTTTGAAGTTTTAATTGTTCTATTAAAACACAAAGTTATGGAAGTGCTTCTAAGTGTTTTTAAGTTCTAAATGAAGATTCTAAACGAAGTAACTTAAACTATTATTCATTGTATTTATTTGCTATTAAAAGTTGTTGTAACAAGGCCGTAAAAAGGTTATTAATGTTTCAGATCAAGAACTTCCAACTTCCAAGTAAATTTCCCGAGACTACTTAACTCTGTAAACTAGACTATACTAACTAAATATTTTTATTTGAACAGAGTATTTAATTTTCCTGAGAGACAATAAGAAAAAAGGTTGTTATATTTCAGCGCAACTGTTTCAGAAGAGTGTCAATTTTTGATTCCGTTAATGGAACCAATCAATCAATTACTGAATGTCCTCCGGTAAAATCCTATTGTGTTTAGAAGGAAAAAATATTGAAATGCTTTGTATATTTTACTTTTGTATTTACAAAGTTTCAAGTAAGTACTTACCGACTTTGTTTGCTGAGCTGAGCCGTTAAAAGAGCTCTTTAAAACTTTAAGCGGAAACAAAGTAAAGTTGACAATGTGTCGACAAAAATTATATAACTAGGGAGGTACAGGTATGTTTAATATTCAATCAGTGCGGGGTTGCATTGTGGCTCTTCCCGCCACTCGACGTTGAGTGGGGTAATAAAGTAATAAATAAACAAGTAGGTTGACGTCGGCCCGTGGCTCCGGGCCCCGGCGGCGCTTGTGATCCATTCACACAATGGCCGTTCATTAGGGTTATATTTGCTGAATTAGACACACGCATTAACTAATATATTATGTATGTTACATATTATCGAAGAATTTCTGCCATAAATATATATATATTTTTTATAATTTCTTATGTGCTTACAACGAGCTGAAAAGAACCTGCGTCTGAAAAGCACTTCCCATTGAAGTCACATAAATTCACCTCAGTCCGCACAAAAATAGTTCGTGCTCGCTAGAACAGGTGACCTTATATAATATTCTGTAACACCTTTGAAACCGGCTCTCGCTGACAGTTTACTTCTTGAAAGGAAACCCGCCTTGACCTCGTTCCTGGAAAACTAACGAGGCTTTCGATGGTGGCTCTCATTATGTCTCCGACGAACTGTCCGTTTAATTACATACGGTGGCAGACGTGATTGTATTTCTAAATAAAGACTATTTATTTTAGCGCGCTCCCTGATATAAATCTTGATTAAGAATAACAAAAAATACGTTTATGTACTTAATTCCTTGTTTACTATAACGGCATCAAAGTTTGCCTGGCTTTGATGACTTGAGTAATATTTGTTTCTAAATGGAGATATTCCCCCGGTGCGAACGAAATAAGGGGACATAAACTTACCTAATACGCTCATCATCTCGTAAGTTATGAGTATCAAATGGGGGAAACGGGTTAACGGGTGCTCTTAAGCGGTGATCTACCTAACCTTTAAAAAACTCAACCTCTTTCTTTTACAGACTTCATTCAGATATACGAGCAAACGAGCGGATAAAACCGTCGTTCATAAACCGTGTGTACTTTATCTCGCTCCAGAAATTATAGAATTATAATAGTTGGAGAATTCACGGCTAGTGCACATAGCCATTCGGCGTGGCTATCTCACAAAGTTAGCGCACAAACTCCTCCGAGGCACTAGTCAGAAAATTAATCTTATCTCAATTTTCCCGTGTTTTCCTTCTCCACAGTGTTTAATTGTGCAAGTTTTAATTACATGCAAACCGAATGCTCGGCACCGACGTGGGCCCGTTTATTCGCTAGATATTTACGACGACATTGTTCTTATTAGCAGCAATATAACCGTACTTACGAACTGTTTATTGTTACATTTGGAATAGCTCTCGCGAGGTAACAATTTAGTTTTGTGTGTGATTCAACTTGACACACATTTATCTCTGAACTTTCTGTGATTTTCCTTAAATAGGAAATTGTTAGTAATTCTTTGATAATTTTATGAGAGAAACTGTCTATTTCTAGCCGTTTTATTCGAGAAAACGGTTTCATTTTCCTGTGAAAAAAGGGCGGGTTATGTGATAATCACGTTTAGGTATATGTTATCCCCACCACGGATACAAAAGGGTGTGTTAAGAGGCAATTAAGGGATTACGTCAGGTGTAAGGACAGCAGCATCTACCTGCACACGCATATCACGACGCAGGAGTATTGCGTTATCCCCCAAGATCATCCAAAAGGAGGCTCAAGCTTCAGTTTGAGATGACTACAGGCCTTATGTGAAGAAACTGTGAGGTATTGTTTACTATAAATACATGATTGCGCTTTGTTGACGCATAGTCACATATACATACAGGGTGTAACTTGAAACAGTGTCAACCTTTTAAGGGGTCATTGTTCTCATCGTTATTAACAACTTTTACTATGGGACCAAATTTGAAATCGTGAAAAAAAATCAGCTGTTCCCTATATTTTGACGTATTATGCGAACATAAACGTACTGAACACCTGATTTCTTTCGCGATTTCAGGTTTGGTCCCATAGTAAATTTTTTTCATTATGATGAGTACAATGACCCCTTAAAATGTTGACAACCTGTATAAAGTTTTTTTCTGTAGTTATAAATATACAAACTGATTGCATTGAAGTGTATGGTGTAGTAATGTGTTAGAATTGTGTAGTTTTTAGGGTTCCAAAAATTGGTAAAAAGGAATCCTTATGGTGCGACTCAGTCTGTCTGTCTCTCTGTCTGACTGTCCATCTGTCACAGCTGGATATTTCACGAACTTCTAACACTATCAACTTGAAATTAGGAACAGTTTTAGATGACGTTTGCCCAACTATTTTGTAAATAAGAAAGAAATAAAAGTATATACAATATTAGTAATTCTTGCATGTATACGTATGTATATGCGAAACCCGAAATACATGTCTAATATTTTTATATAAAGAATCTATGTACAAAATTTCAAAATTGTATCATAAAAAATGACAAACTTATAAGCATGTTATGTTACCTGGTTGTTCGTACAAAAACATGGTCACCACGCGCCCCGAGCTGCCCACGCGCGCTTGTAACATCCAGCGTCGCGCTAGGCTCGCTCATTGGTAATTAATTTGGCAGTAGGTACTAACCGTATGGCCATCGTATTATAATTAACTGGTGATAACATTTTCCATCACACTTGCAGGCTTTGGACTGTCGTAATGGTTAAGTGTAGGTAGATATTATTATGTACTTTATTCGTAAATGCAGCCGTAAGTGACAAAATGGGAACAATGCGATTTGTTGCACCTTTGCCAACCCCTTAAAGTTCAAAGTGGATGAAAAGTGTTAAGCATCGCATTACTTCACCAAATCAGGCTGTAGGTACAAATAATAAGTTTCTACAATTAAACTGTCTTGGCGTGTTTAAAAATGTTAATCATCACTATTTACAATATATATCACTACTTACGATTGATTGGCGACTGAGTTATCACGGCTAGCGGCTGTCGGAGGCCGAAAGGTACCGTAGTCCCTAGATCTTTGTGTGACGGAAAGCATTGTGTAACGTATTACACGTTACTCTGATGCCGAATTGCTCCTAGTACCGCTACCGCCGCACTGCCAACTGCAAACGTCCAGTACACAGAAATGGTACGTACCATTTCTGTGTACTGGACGTTTGTGTATGAGAAAGACACGGTTACACGATACTTTTTACATACGATAGGTACATACACGATCAACCAAAACATAACTGTAGGCCCACGGCGGCCGTGCTCTCGCAGGGAGCGTGATACGTGCGTGCGCGTCAATTTGCAGCATCCGGGCGACTGAAGGGGTGATTTTACCCCCACCCCGCTGTGCGCCCGCGCCTGGGTACCTGTGGAGTGCGGTGCGCGTGATTGCCTATAGTTGTCATTGACTTATATCGCTCAGTGTCCAACATGTAACCTTTTTAAAATATTTTTGGGACAAAATATAACATGGTGTAAAAATTACTGGAATCGATTCAGTTACTTATTCTGAACAAACTATATTCAGGTTTCGCATATACTAAAAACAATGTTGTATATTTTATATTGCAACAGGGACTGAAAGGAGGTCTTAAAAATTTGAAGTGAGGCTACTAGGGCATGTGGGGTATCATATGAAAGAACGTTTGCACATTCTCAAACATTTTTCTTTTTTTTTGGCCGCATAGTATTGACTTTTAATGAAATATGTAAAAAAAATACCGTTCCCCTCCTTATCTCCGAAGTTTGCATTCCTCGGGTCCCGGCTGTCATTCGTGGATCTTTGACAGTAAAGACAGAAGGCAGAAAGTCTGACAACCAATCTTACCAAGGGGTATCGTATTACGCAGTAACTGTATTGTGGAAGTCAGATAGGCAGTCTCTCCATGTAAAATACTGGTATTCAGCTGCATCCGGTTAGACTGAAAAGTGACAGCAACATAGTAGGGAAAAGGCTAGGCAGATAGATTGAGTGTTAAAATTCTCTGACAAATATAGGCTTCGCCGAAGAAAATTTAAAAACATTACACGTTTCACAACCAACATAATGATGGCACAGAACCCTCGGTGCGCGAGTCCGACCCGCTCTTGACCGGTTTTTATTACATACGTACTGACTGAAAGGCTGACTACCATACAGCATACATACTCGTATATTCTGGACGTACCTACCTAATGGATGTTTGCAGCTTTGTCGAGGTCTGCAGTTTTGTTTTCAGAGTACCTACTCAAAGTGTTTTGCTACGGTTATTAATGAATGTAGTCTATCTCTTTTTGTCAATTCGAGAAATACAGACGTGGTGGCAGCCATATCTACAAAGTAAATCTGCGATTATTCAAAGGAACATAAACATAAGCATAACCAGCCTATAATGTTCCCACTGCTGGGACACAGGCCTCCTCTCTTCTAGAGAGAGTGAATAATCCACCTCGCGGACCTAGTGCAGGTTATTAGATGTCACAAGTCTTCGATTTTTTGGTTCTAGGATAAGCCGGTTTCCCCACGATGTTTTCCTTCACCGTTTTGGGAGCTGTGGTGATGAAAATATTTATATACACAAAGTAAAGCGTCTGCCTAGGTTCGAACCCACGACCTACAACTCGTAAGTCGGGGCCGTTGACACTGGGCCACCATTGCTCTTAAAAGAGTGTTCCTGGAACCTGTAGCGATCGATATGTTGCCTCCGACAGCTTTTCCGAGAGGCTAATAACAAGTCCTAAATTATACAATATACGGATCAATGTCTAAGTTACACAATGCTGAAGGTCACCTACGATAACATTGAAACTATCAGTTTTTAACTTGGCAGACAATAACTTGACATATTAGGTTTGAATATTGTGCACAAAATAGATGTAGGTATACAATAGAAATAATATGTTCATTGTTGTTTAAATCCAGACGCAGTACGCGTGTATTTAATACCTACGGTAATGTTTTATGTAGGTAAGTCGTGTATCCCTGGGGTGCATTAGTTGGTATTGTAATGTTTATAATTGGATATGCAAGTACAACACAGTTTTAGTGTAATTCACTGAATATTGCAAAGATATAATAGGTATTAACGTAACATAATTACGACATTTAATACTTCGTTCGTGATTGCTATTTACGATATTTTTACGACTTGTATATTCACATCCCGTTTTATTTAAGCACCTTTGCTTATCTCGTAATATCTTTATGACATGGTTAAAAATCTCTTCTCTTTCATTTCATTTTTTATTACTGAGTTTTTATAACACAATTCTTGTCTATATCACCATCTTAGCGGCTGAGGAGAGGGTATGAACAGGGGTGAGAAAATAATGCTGACTTGCAATATGAAGATGACTTTAATAATTCCAGTCGTAATTCATAAAACTTTACTAGCGAATTTTTAAGAATTACCTACTCAAATATTTTTAACTAGAACGAAGTGGTATAAAATCTAAGGTTTGCTATCTTCATTGCGAGTTTTAATAAGACTACTTTAAGCTTAAAAGGTTTTCATAGATATGTACTAATATTATTTTAAAATTTAAGACACAGTAATCATTGAAACCGAAACGTTTTTAAAAACAATTTTTAATAAAACAAAACAATACCTCGTAATAAATCTAGCATAAAATAAACAAAGTATAGGGCAGTGATCTCTTAACCGTTGATAAATAAGAGCGTTTAAAAACGTCAGTGTAAAGTGCTGGGGTCATAACAAAAGCGTGAGTCACAATGTGGGGAGAAACGTAATAATGCTTCGCGACGCACGAGATTCTTTCTTTGGCAGCCGGGTGTATTAAGAAATACCCACGATACCGTGCGACTATTTCATTTCCGTTATTCACTTACACACGGCGTTTAATGAAAATAAATTATAACGATGAAATCGAATTTATTGTGATATTTTTCTGATAAAATAAAGATGATATGGCTAGAAAGGGGGTGACTACCGAGATGATGACTAATAGAGAAGTATGGAAAAAGGGACATGTTGAGCCGAGCCCAAATAGATTGGGATAAGGGCAGGAGAATTTTTGTGATAAAAAGTCTTGTTACCAACAAGACTTGAGTACTTTGAAAAGAGGATCATTTCTGTGGGTGTATAAGCTGTTCTGCCTCTGTTTTGAGCATCGGTATACATATTCTCATGCTTCGTGCCTACTGAGTCGGATAGTTAAGTGACCTGTTTAATCGAAACAACGTCAGTTTACTTATGTTTATTAATTAATGCTCGGTTCCTACAAACGGTAAGCAAAACGATTCGTTTTGCTTACCGTTTTGTTTGCAGTTTGATTTGTTTGATTTGCAGCATTACACTGTGGTTGGCCCATACTAAGGTGCGACAAAAATACAAACTACTTTCATTGTAGGATATAATTAATAAAACATGTTAAATATGGAGTATTAACGATTTAATAATGTAAATAAGAATGAAAAACAGTTTATTACCATATTACAAATTAAAAATACAAAAAATAATAAAATTAAAATTCAAATTACAAATAAACATTTTTCTTCAAAATTTAACAAACCTAAACATACCAAAACCCTTAAAATAAACAAAAGAAGTCACCTATACAAAGTTAAACAATATTAAATATAAAAAAAAAAAAAAAACGTTACAATACCTTAAAAACTCAGTAGTTCCAAAACAACTTTTGACAAAACTGTTTTTTTTTTCTTTCTAGGCAACCTTCTAAGTCCTGTTATAAGCCTATTTATATACAAGAGGTCTCTATTTGTCATAACCCTCGAAAACTTCCTAGTGTGGCAAAGTCTAAACATCTTAATATCTTTATTCTGGCTTCTGCCACTTCTTCCGAAAGCGCGTGTTGTATTATGCCAGATCCATGCAATATAACCTTGTGGACAGAAGCGGGCAGATAAACCATGGATAGGCTTGGACAATTTGCCTGGCCGATTCTATAGCAAACTCTCCAAACTTGTCCGAGTTTATTTTGTAGCCAGAATGTAAAGCTTGCTAAATGGTGACACAACGTCTATGAAGTTCCTGTTCCTGTAATTTAAACGAAATTCTCAAAGAACTTTCTAGTCGTGTTGCTATTATTTGAAGTCCCACTTCCGCCTGGCTTAAGATTGTCTACTACCAAGTCCAGCCTTTCCCTTAATTTGGATTGAATGGCCTGTTTCTTTCTGCCAAGGTATTTTTTTTTCAGATTGACTAGCTTGCAACATGTAAAAAGAATTCGAAAAACTTTATCTAAATTTCAAAGACGCGAAAATAGACACTTCCGACTTAAACCTAGAAGAAAACTCAACATTTTTAATAAATAAGTGCAAAATAGAAAAAAATCAGCGATATTTAAAAATAATACGTGTTCGTAGCAAAATGCTACGGAGAGACTACTTTCGCGTAGCACCTAAATAACTCAAAATGGTGGAAAAACGTGGAAAAGGTTAAAGTGAAATCATAAAGAATAAGGTATCACCTAACATATAAAAAAAACTGTGACCTAATTATGCTCCAATGTAAACTAAAACTCAAGAAGTATCTTTACAATTTAAAATGCTCTCGAAAAACAGTACATCACGTAGCAGCCAAATAAAGAATAAAACGAATGTTCTTCAAATTATAAATAAAATTAAGATATAATGTACATACCATGCTCTTGGAAATCCACAATTAATATAAATCACTTGTGTAATAGGTTTCCGGGAATCGGTGGACAAAAACACGTAACAAATGTGTGAACCCCTGATAACGTGTCGCAGCACACCGGTATTCACACTTTCGATGACGAAATGGGAATGAAAATAATTAGCCAAGTGCACTTAATTTACACTTTTGTTAAGGTTGGACTTATAATGATTATTACTTTTAGAAAATCGCAGAGTGGCCTTGGGTGATTTTTTGTCGTACTAGGGAACCACAGTACATTATATCGACCTGCAGTCGTCCACTGCTAAACAAGAGGGTTTTTTACATAGAATATATAACTAAAGGTTAGCCCTGGTTGTTTAGATTACATTTTGAAACAGTATCAAAATAATATGATATTAGTTCACGTCATCATTAACAGTTAGTCTTGTATCAGTTTATGAAATCATTGAATATGCAACAATCTCTGTTTAAACAATAATGATAAACAGAAAATAAACATCAGCCAAACGGTTTTAATCAAACAAATCACAAACGGGAATCTATTTGTGATTCTGCTCAGAACTCACAAAATAGGTTCGTTGAAAATTCATCAATTTCTGATTTAATTGAAAACGGCGATAATATTAGCGGGGTGGTGTGGGAGCTGCCGGCTCGAGATAAAGGATTTGTCGACTGCTGAGCTCAGGCATGTGCCAGCTAATCGGCCCCATAGGCCGAACCCCGAGCTCCCTTGTGTCAGGAACAGACATTCTGTTACAAAGACTAGCGACGGCGACGCCAGTAATTATGACTCAGACAAAACTAATCTATTGACGAACCTGGGGGCTTTATTACTTTGCTCCCGTCAGATTAAACAAATACTAAGGGGAGAAAAGACTTACCTACTTGATAAATTATTTATAACATAGATGAGGAAAATTGTAGATAAGTACTTATTACCACCGTGTTATCAGGAGGCAAGGAGGTGATTACGCCTATTCATCTATCTGCACAAACCACGGACGAACATTTTAAATCATGAAAATGATGGAAGCATTTCCCCGTTGCATGGCGGAAAGGTAATGACAGTGAAAGTGTCGAGTATATTCTGTTGCCCCATTGCCCTCGCTTCAATGACCGGAAGTTTCTGATAAGTCCAGCCTAACGTCTTAAATATTATTTCATAATTCCTACTTCATTTTCCCCAGCGTACACCGAGTCTCCCTGAATCACAGCTCTTTGTTGCGTTCTGATATTATTCTAGGTGTATGTAATCTCGTTGTGTTGAATTTTATTGCTTGCGCGTTATTCAGATGTGATATACGAATACACTATAAAAAGCATTCAAAGCTAGAAAAACTGACCCCCATTCGTTAGGTGAGGTGCGCTTGTCGACGGTGATAAATTTGACGGGTGAAACGGTAAAGGGTGCAAATCCTTTTGCAAATGACAGGTCGCATGACCCTATCGACGTCCGAATCGAATAGCTTTCGTAGCTGAACCACCGCAGCCAATAAATGTTTGTATAGCTAGATGTAATTATACATGACTGGAACATTTATATCAGCATTGAAAATCACTATCGAATATAAACATATAGAGACAGTCAAAATTACGCAGATAAAAATAAAACGCAGATAACAATATTTATGACGAATAAACATCTACAGCGAAAATTCGGATTTGAGTAGTTACCCAGTTTTTCGAAGCTCTCAGTTCTCCAAGGCGTAAAATCCATTTTATTAGGATAGTGTGTAAAGAAAAGTCATAAAATCCATTCTGTGACTCTTTCACAGTGGAAATGTGAACTAGTTTTATAGCTATGGGGAATTCCCAAGACACTTGTCAATTGTTCACAAGTGACCCCTAAATCTTTATTTTCTGTCACTTTTATAATTGACGTATTAGATTTAATGATTGCATGGAAAAAATAAAGTTTCATTAAAGGTTTCAATGTTGTATCTGATTGTAAGTAACATAATGCTATTCTGAGGCCATTTAGATTAAAACCTATGCAGATGTAGGTAGTCGAGATCTTATAACTTTATAATCCCATTAAATCGAAGTAAGATTCATGGTCACAGATGCACATGGTCTGTTATTCAATAGCGCCTCGACGGAACTCCATACAAATGCAATTTTGCACAGAGACTGCTGACGTGAGCAGAATGATACTAGATACTTTGGTTCTTTTGTTTGTACTCTGAAACTGTTTAGAGTTTTCTAAGAAAAATGACATGAAATATCAATTACATTTGTTACTTCACTTACGCGAGTAAAGTCATAGGTGAAAGCTATTATTGTAGGTACCTATTACTCGTATATCAAAACGCGTCGCTACGCTAAATCACATCAATTCACATTAAATGACTATTATCTACGGTTAAATAGACCATTGTCACTAAATTACTGGCAAGTGCCTCGGGACGCGTTGATTGTATCGATATGAAATATTCAGGACCAGGGCTCAAGTTACATGACGCCAAATACATATCAATAAATTGATAACCAAACGCACAGGTAAGGTAGGTAAGTATGTACATTACCGAAACATATGATAGTATCGGTAGACTTATTTGTTTTAGTTAATTCGTCAAAACATTTGTATTTTGTGTTTTAGATAAGTAGGTAGGTACTCGTTATTATTTTTGTTAAGTTTTTATTTTATTAATACTATTTCTATAAATACTACTAAAAAAGTAACAATGCGTTTAGCACAAGCAAAGCCGTGAGCTCTAGCTCAACTTTAAAATTGAATTCTTAGAACGATATTCCCCTGTTTTTTATTCAATGTTCCCCCAGTAGCCTCAGGCTCACAATTCCCACATGTTTCCGTCACAATTGAAATATATTTGTCTTTTTTACAACTCTGTTGCTCTAATTTTCGTAGTTTCTCCGTATTAAACTCGACTATTTAGTTTTACCTACAGTAGGTACTTTGTAAAACTGTAAAATACTACAAAAAACTGAAAACTCCGACCTTCTCTTTCACACGAAATGTAAATGTAATTTACAAAGACAACTTATTATTTAATTAGCATCGGATACGTAATTAAATAAAAAACGTAAAATGGTTCTTTGATGGGGTGCATTCGTCTATCTGTGCAATATTTCTGACGTAATGAGGTAGAGGTTATTCCATTAATGTTATTGAAAAATAGTCGTTAGTGTGAGTGGCGTGGAGTGGCCGGGAGTGGCCGGGAGTGGGGGGTGAGTTTGGTTGGAACTCTCCGTATGAAGTTAATTGGATTTTTCCGTTTGCCGCGTGGCGTACGTGTGCTGTGTGAATATTAAGTGACTTAATAGTATTTTGAGCACACCACTGAAGATCTTTCGTGCCCTTCTCGAAAACGTTCATTGTAATTACGTTTCCCTATTGAAAAATTCAAATAGTCAAATAGCTATTAGGTAGAACTGTATAAGGAAGAAAACTTACTGCTATTTGTTTCCGCTAAACCAACGCTTTCGATCCGGGTGTCAAGTAGTGTTAAAAATACGGCAAGTGGGATCAAGTTTAGTTTGGAACATTTCAAATAGTTTTAACTGAAATTTTACTTGTAGATTGTTTGACACCACGGAAAGGACGTATGGTTCCTTTGGGAAAACAGGAAAGTTTCACAAGGCTGAAACAGTTACAAACAACAGATAATATATTTCAAAACTAAAATGTATATTTTGGTCAAATTGTTCCTTAATTGTGTTATAATAACAAGAAAAACCGGCCAAGTGCGTGTTGGACCACGCACAATGAAGGGTTCCGTAGTTGGGATGAATTTATCCCACGAACAAACTTAACGTTGTTGTTGAAAAACGCGTTCTCCCATACATCGTTATACGTCAAGGTCATTCTCCAATTGCAAAATTAAGTTTGAATCACAAAAATAATGTAATAAAACTACAAATTAGCAATTTTCGGACATTTTCCTTTACTTGTGCTGTGAGACCTTTCTTCTTGCCAAATTCCTTGATTCTGGGGCACGGGAAGTACCCAGGTTTTGATTCCCTTGTGAAATCGCAAAATATGCGAAATATTGCGACATAAACGTTCATATCTTTTGATCGCGTTGACTTACAAGTTTGAATTTTTCACAGCTGAAAGAAACTATAGACCCGAGTAGGTATTTGATATAAACAACTTGATACCTCTACGCGTTCTTGAAGAAAAGGGTCTTGACAGACAGACAGACAGGCGGACAGAGGACAACAAAGTGTTTCTATAATTGTTCCTTTTCGTTTTGAGGTACCGAACACTAAAAATAGGTAGGTAGTATCGGTCTGTATTCTTATTTACAAACATTACGTTATGGGTGTAATCTGAATACAGGATCAACTGTTACGGATAAGAGCAACACTGAAAAGATTAATAGGATAGATTTGGCCATCATAACATAATTACATTATATTATTAGAAGGGTGATGGCTGCAGTTGCTGCCCAGCAATTTAAAATAAATCCTTTTGTGACATGAGGCTAACAAAAATGTGCTTGTCGGGATTACTTAAAGAGATTAATTGGGGACAGCTATTTCAAATCAAGCATTATTACTGAAACACAGCAAATCCAAGGCCCTAACAACTATACTATACGTATGCGAATTACCATTAAATTAAAATAGGGTAGGTAATGTGATGTGTAACAGTATAACGTTCGGGTAAACAATTCTATGTAAAGGTTTACAAGGGTATGGAATTAATTATTCCCAGTTTCACAGGTGAACTAACAAGGGCCGTGCAAACGTCGCGCGGCGGCCCTCATCAACACGGCCCTAGTATTAGTGGAAGACTGATAACTGGTTTATGTGACAATTTGCCTATTCAGTGACGCCGGCTGAATTACAATATTTTCTAGATAAGTCGCTTTATGAATATTAATACTGCTCCCGCCTTCGCCATGCCCCATACGTGTGTATAGACTGGTTTCAGCTCATGCAATAGTGCGATGTAAACAAAAACAAATCGTAAACCTGAGACAAACTTTAGTGTTTTAATTAAACAGTAACAAACGATCGTTTCGTTTCGTCATTTTTGTCGACAAGTATTTGCCACACTAAACATATTTTTTTTCTGGCAATTTATTCAAGTTGATAAAGACATTAATGATGTTTAAAATATGTATGTTTATCAGAAATTTCATTTTCATTAAGACTCAGATGTATGCCAACGGCCTTGAGTGATTGGGGCGGCATAGCTTGCGTGTTGCGGGTGTAGTCGTACGTCCACCCAGCAATAGGACCCGCCCATCAAGGAGCGCTATACCAAATTAGATGCATTATTAATTTATTGTTGTACATTAAAAGGTATTATATTAAAACACTGACTGATGTATCTGCATTGTGACAGCGGGACCGCACTTTTTGTCTCAAGGCAGGGTAGTTACGCATAGTGGCACAGTGTTAGATTTTTGGGAGTGCCCACGAACCTAAATAATTATTTTGTAATACTTATGTAATAATATAATATCAAATACGTCAGGTAAATTGTAAGTCCGAGTGTCGAAAGACAATGATTAGTTTTAATACTTTATGTTTAAATTTGTTCTCATGTAAGTGAAATGTAAATACCTTTACAAGAATTAAATGTATTTATCCAGAACACGTACACTGAAAGATAAATAATAAAATTATCTTTAAAATGGTGAAAGATAAAAATACGCTTGATATTTTTTGCGTGATTCTCATTTTTTTTATCCGCATCAGACATAACTTTAGATATTAATTACACTATGTAATATAAACATAATCCAGAATATTCACATTTTAAGTTATTAAGAAAATATTTTAATTTAACATAAGTAGGTATATTTTTTCCAAATCATTAACACTGCTCGTTTAAAGACGTGATCTTCAGTTTAAAATCATTAAAAGTCGTTGATCGTCGCCTTAACACACCACTCCAGACAAAGGCTAGAATTGATTTAATTAAATGATCAATCAATCATGGTCTATTCCACCGTACAGTTGATTAACGACAGTCTAGCTTTGACTGCCGAACACAGATATAATGTGACTTGTAAGTATAATGAGCACCATTTGTAATATTAACGAATGTTACTTTGGCTTTATGTTTTCCCCTTAGATACTACAAGAAAGAACCCAATATTTTTTTTATTTTTATGGTTCCGTACCTCAAAAGGAAAAAAAACGGAACCCTTATAGGATCACTCATCTCTGATCTGTCTGTCTGTCTGTCTGTCCGTCGTCACAGCCAATTTGCTCCGAATCCAATGGACCGATTAAGTTTTTTGGTACACGTATATATATATTTCTGTGACCCAAACACGTGTAATGTAAATTAATTAATTTTGAATATGGGGGTCAATTTTGGGGGGCAAATAAGAAAAAAAATATATTGCAAACTGTACCGTGCGATATATCAAATGAAAGGGCTTGCGACTGTGAGGGTCTCAAATATATTGTTTTATAATTTTAAAATAAACTATTTTAAAGTTATTTAAGAAAATAGACGAAAATTGACAATTACCCACCTTTATCTCCGAATCTACTGACCTTAAAATTTTGAATTAAATTACAGAAAATAATTCTATAGCTCTAGATTACAGGAAAACCTATAAGAAGTCTATGGTCTTAAAATAACATGGTAAATCTCTCAATATTGTGCGCACAAACTTACATTTGTCCATAGTTAAACGAAAAGGATCCAACCCACATTATACCTAGTGATGGGTAATTTTCGGAAACTTTTCAAAACTTGGAAATTTTTCCGTTTATTTTTCCGAAAAATTCCAATATGGAAAAATAATGGAAAAATATTGTTTACTGTAAAATGTTGACTACAGGAATTAAAATAACATATGAATTAAAGGGTTTTATTTATACTGAACATATTTACTGACTGACTGAATGAATGACTGACTGATTGATTGAATAAAATGACTGACCGACTGACAAATCAACGCACGGCCGAAACTACTGGGTCTAGGAACGTGAAATTTTGCACACGGCTTCCTTTTATAATTTAGGGGAACACTAAGAAGGGGTTATTGGAAATTCAATCTTATAGGGGGTGAAAAGGGGGGTTTTTGTTTGTATGAAAAATCTTATTCCTTGAGTTAATAAACTTGAACTTGGCGCGAATACATATTTATGTTAATTATGAACATTTTAATTTTCGTTTTTCTAAACTACCCATTTTGACACACCGAATTCTCCTTTAGGGGGCTATAGGGGAATTGGGTGTGTCAAAATTTTAACGCGCTGACCAATTAACTCTAAACTCACTATTTATACATAAGACTAAAAATAAAGAATACTTACGGGGTGAAAATGGGCAGTAAATTTTGCAGGGGAGGATACTACTACGTGGCTTGATTAACTCGAAAAGAACAATGGCGAATTCTTATTTGAACGTCTAAAAGTGACATTTATACAAAATAAATTCAATTAATTATCTATGTTCTTTTATGCTATCATATTATCTAATTAAGGCCAAATAAAAAAATATGTTCAATGAAAATTTTTACTACTTCGTTCTAAAAGGTTAGGAAATTGTTGGTTGGATTGGCAATACTAAACTAAAATTGTCATTTTATGTTTATTTTCCTATACAGTAGGTACAGCATAATTGTCGTGGTGTTGTTATCATTTTTAGTTTGTTGTTTTATTTACATGAGGTAAATAATATGTCGGCGCCTCCGCTTTTCTAGACTGTCAATTGTCATGTTGTACAAATGGCAACGTCAAAAACGAACACCGAGCACTCTGGTAAGGCGGCCATCTAGTAAAATGAGCAGGTAGGTAACTTCGGATTTTTGGTAAGATGCGCACGCAACCATGTGGTCGGTGGACGTTATATTTTAATCGCATCCCTCTTAATCTAAGCGATCTATTATTATTTTGTGTAGTGTTTGATTGAATTATCGAGAATTAGAAGTGGAGTGATTGTGATAGGTGTTATTTTTTGAAATACTGCCTTTCTACCCGATAATCCACGCCTACCTGAACATGGTCGGCGCCTCCGCTTTTCTAGACTTAATTGACCTCAAAAACGAACATCGAGAACTGGTGAGGCGGCCATCTTGTGAAACGAGCAGTGAACTCGTGGTCGGTGGACGTTTTATTCTAATCGCATCCCTCTTAATCTAAGCGATCTATAATTACTTTGCGAAGTGTTTGATTGAATTGTGGAGAACTAGAAGTGGAGTGATTGTGATAGGTGTTATTTTTTTAAATACTGCCTTTCTACCCAATAATCCACGCCTACCTGAACATGGTCGGCGCCTCCGCTTTTCTAGACTTAATAGACTTGTTGTACAAATTTCAACCTCAAAAACGAACATCGTGAACTAGTGAGGCAGCCATCTTGTAAAACGAGCAGTGAACTCGTGGTCGGTGGTCGTTTTATTTTAATCGCATCCCTCTTAATCTAAGCGATCTATAATTACTTTGCGAAGTGTTTGATTGAATTGTGGAGAACTAGAATTGGAGTGATTGTGATAGGTGTTATTTTTTTAAATACTGCCTTTCTACCCGATAATCCACGCCTACCTGAACATGGTCGGCGCCTCCGCTTTTCTAGACTTAATTGACTTGTTGTACAAATGTCAACCTCAAAAACGAACATCGAGAACTAGTGAGGCGGCCATCTTGTAAAACGAGCAGTGAACTCGTGGTCGGTGGACGTTTTATTTTAATCGCAATCCTCTTAAACTAAGCGATCTATTATTATTTTGCGAAGCGTTTGATTGAATTGTGGAGAACTAGAAGTGGAGTGATTGTGATATGTGTTTTTTTATTGTTTACTGTAAAATTTTGACTTCAGGAAGTAAAATAACACAGAGTTTAAAGGGTTTTATTTACATTCAAAGGGTTTTATTGCATTAACACATCTATTCTGTTGAAGAATCCGAATCATCACTGGCGAAAAGTATCATGATCAATATTTTCTACTGCATCTACACAAACAATAAATCTTCAGTTGGTGGGTTTTATATCACCAACAAGTTTCAGAGAAAAACCGATCTAGTTATACAAACCCGAAAATCAACCAAACCCAGGAAAAGAACCCGTCAAAATTAAGTCAGCTGTAGAAGAACAGCGCAATACAAGCAAAATTAATCATACCTCTAAAATGAAAGAGTATGAAATTCATACACTTTCATTTTAGCGGTATGATTAATTATGCCCTGATTTTTGTGCCAAGAAACAAGAAAATATTGACAAAATAAAATGATTTTTGCGTTTTAATGTTAGAAGAATTGCAATATGTACTACCGTACACGAGAAACTTACTATCTTTTAAAACTTGTAGACGGTTATAAAAGAAAACATGTGAATGTGGACAAGTAACAGTTCAGTATAATGCTCCGCCTGGACGTGATTAAGTACAGTAGTCCAATTAGTCCCCAATCTTTTTGGCCAGCACCCTAATTGCGTTACAACCTATCAATCAAATCTGAATCATTTTGAAGCAAATTGCTAATCCATTGCATCGCATGTTCGAAATATTATCTGCTCGACAACGTAAATAATGCAGTGAATGTTTTTGAACTGTCAAAAAGAAACTGATTCCAATGACGCAATTTGCCCCGCGGGTTGAAATGAGCGCAACCGCCATCTTGCGCCATCTGCACATGGTATTTTCCCAATTGTGCATTCTGCGCATCGTCGTCGGCTCACGTCTACCCGGCCAAAAAGAACTACTTGTGTACATACTTATAGTGCACATTGTAATTTCTTTTTTATTTATGTAGGTATATAATTTCCAATAAGAGAACATTATGGCAAAAAAAAAATAAAAAATTAAAGTTTAGATATTTATAATTTTTCAGTAAAGAAAAAAAAGAAAAGAAAGAATAACTGTTTATTCTGCACAAACAAAACGCACGTTACAAAAAAAAAGACCTAAAGTAATGACACACATGCAAAGCAGGCAAAAGACCTTAGAATAATAACTGCAGCAAAAAGTCTCGTAGATATTCAAGCAGTCTATTCATTGCTTGATGTCATTCATTGATTGTCAGTTCATTGCTTGATGTCAGAGTACACATTAATAGTCTTATTTTTTTCTAATCTTTAATCACAGTCAGCTTTTTGATTTGGAAAAATATCGGAAAAGTATTGGAAAAATATTTGAAAAATATCGGAAAAATATTTTTTTTCTTTTCTTTTCCTTCCGAAATTTTTCCATTACCCATCAGTAATTATACCTAATGTGGGTTGGATCCTTTTCGTTTAACTATGGACATTTGTAGTTGGAATATATGGGAGAACTTGTTTTTTTAACTACAATGTTATGTTTGTTCTTGGGATAAATTCATCCCAAATACGGAACCCTTCATTGTGCGTGGTCTGACACGCACTTGACCGGTATTTTTTATTGTTTGAGATGGGTTTGCTCTTGACTCTAGTCTAGGTCAGAGGTGACAGAGACAAAGTCGACGATGGAGCTTACCCAGAAGAAGCCTGTTCACTCTCACTTTGAATAGGTTGTATTCGCTTGGAAACACAGACGCAGTTAGTGAGTTCCACTCTTTTGCTGTGTGCATTATAAAAGACATTTGGAAGCGCCTAGTGCGAATTGATGGAATAGCAACTAGGTAGGGATGTGTAATAAGTCCTGCTTACGGCCGGACCCAATAACCTATCTATCTATCACCAGTTTTAGCATACTGGAGATAGAAAACCTATCTATGTATGGTTTTAACGTCCCAATAATCTAAGACAATTAAAACAAACGAACACGAAAGAACGGAAGGATTGTAAAGACAGATAGAATTATATTGTATGAAAATAGGTTATTGGGTTCGGCTGTAAGTGAAGGACATTCAATGAAGGATCTACAGTATGTGTATGCGGCCACATAACGGCCGCAGTGATGGCTGTTATGAAAATGATGGCAGCGGATTTAGACTTTGCATAATCAGCCTATAACGTTTCCACTGCTGGGACACAGGCCTCCTCTCTGTGAGAGGGAGTGGGCTGTAATCCACGCGGGCCCAGTGCGGGTTGGTACATGTCACATGTCTTCGAATTTTTGGCTCTATGACATGCCGGTGTCCTCACGATATTTTCCTTCACCGTTTTAAGAGCAGTGGTGATGAAATTATTAACAAAAAGTAAAGCGCCTGTCAGGGTTCGAACCCACGACCTACAACTCGTAAGTCGGGGCCGTCACCACTAGGCCAACACTGTACAACTAGTTTCACTTTACAGTGTCAAAAGCGCGCTTTAGTAAAACACACCAACTTACTTTCTTCAAAAAACGTTTCAGTGACGTCATTCGCCGGTAAATTGCAGACGCTATGTGGCGGTCACCGCTTTTCTAGGAATCCGTAGCTTTACGCTGGTATAAATAGCTATGGTGGTAGCTATGGTGGTGACAGAGAGAAAGCTCTACAAAGATAATAATAATAATAATAGGCTCGCGTGCTCCAATCTTTAGGTCTGTGCTAGTAGAGTTTATTTTGCCGGAACGGGTCTAGGATGAGGAGCCAGACCAAGAGAGATACAGAAACCAGCAGGGCAGCATGTGGCGAGCTGTTGGGCAGTAGCGACCCCACAGACCCTATCTCCCGAAATAAATCTTGTCTTCATCTCTGACTTGCCTTTATTGGCCGGCTGGAGTGAACACTGACGAGGCACAGAGCTCCCACCTCTTTCTTGCCTTTATTGGCCGGCTTGAGTTGAGATTCGCAAGAGCAAACGTTCTCGGAGGAAGGAAGTATTCCAGTAAGGTTTTTTTTTTTTTGTGGATGGGAAATCATCAAATAACTTCTCCCGCTCTGGGTGGAGCGGAAGGGCGTGTCAGACTTTTACTGACTAAAACCCACCCGTGTTCCTTCAGTTGCCTATGCCAGGGCCACGGTATCTTTTTCAAACAACCCGCGACCCCAGCGGCATCGACCCTGTTGGACCCCATCTTTTGCTGACATCTCTTTGAGGCGCGCGTGGAACACAACGCGCCGTCGACCCGGGCCTGGTCCTCACCGGACGGCGAGCTACCCACTACTCACCGTCCGCAAGCCCGCGCCTACGGTGGCCGGGAATCGGCTATCGATTCCCGCCGCCCAGGGCGTCTCCTGCGGCGACTGAGGGCGCGAGACTGCCTCTCCCTCACGCGTTCCGCCTCCTCCTTCGCAAGCATTACCGCTTCGCAGAAGGAGGTGACGGCCTCCCATGCACTCTCGCTCCGCACCATGGCCTGGACCAGGCTCGGACGCGAGAGATCGCCGCCGCCGATCGCCTCCGTGAGAACACGGCGGTGCTCTGCCCAAGCCGGGCAGACCTCCACTGTATGCTCCACCGTGTCCTCTGGGCGATCCACACAATGGTGACACCCGGGCGTTTCCTCCCGCCTTATGCGAAACAGGAACCTCCCAGGCTTTCTCGCGGCAGCGGAGTTACGCCCCGGCGTTTCGCCTCCTCGCGCCACTCCCACACGTGCGCGAGGACTTTCGCCTCCAGATCCCACGGCGCCAATCCAGCAAGGAGGCTCGCCGCCTCACCGGAGACCGTGCGGTAACCCCGGACTAGCCGAATGGCCATGACCCTCTGGGACGCGTTCAACCGGCGGACTGGCCGCAGCCTCTGAGAACGCGCCCACATCGGTGCCCCGTAAAGGGCCATGGACCGCACGACCCCCGCGTAAAGCCTCAGGCAGGAGGCGTTTGGACCACCTAGATTGGGCAGGAGCCGCTTCAAGGCAGCCCCAGCCCGCTCCAGTCTGGGAGCCAAACGTCGGAAATGCTCCACGAAGTTCCACCGGCTGTCGAGGACGAGTCCCAGGTACTTCATCGTCGACTCGACTCCGATGCGAACCCCTCCTACGGTTATTTGGGAACCCGACGGTGGCGCATTCCGAGGACCATGAAAACACATGGCCTCGGACTTGTGCAGGGCCACCTCGAGTCCCAACTGCCGGATCCTCTCAACGACTATCGCAACCCCGCGTGTCGCTAATTCAGCCGCCGCCTGGTGCGACCTCCCCTGCGCTAGGACCAGCGTGTCGTCAGCGTAACATACCACGCTGACGCCGCTAGGGAGGTCGGCGCGTGCAAGTCACCCCCTGCCATTTTATCCGTGTATAATATATAACATTGGTCAGGCAGAGGACATAGTTCTTCCATAGTTCAAGTAACCCGATCCACATTAGCCACCCAGACCCATAGCCCAATATGTTTTGTTTCCACGCACAACACTAGTCCTGCACCAACCGGGGTTGTCCTTGGGTGCACTTGCATAGTGCATACAGGGATAATCGTCGGTTGGTGCCTCCTTATCATTTAAAATTATTTAAGGGGCCTCTGCGAGTTGGCTTCGGCTCCTCGTACGCCTTCCAAAGGTCCGAGACCCCAGGGTCCCGCGAAATGTAAAAATAATAATAATAATATCCTGGAACTATGTATGTCTAAACCTCGCTGTGTCATACAGTGTACGTACATATCAGTCGTGGATTGTAGATACCGATTGTTTAATTTCCACGACCAAGCATTAAATATTTTCAATGAAAAAATGTCGCACCTTTTCATGTCGCGTCCAAATGTTGAAATATTTACAACCATTCGTTACATGCGAATCAACGAACGCGTAAAATTGCAGTCCACCTATAGTCGCCTATATGTTTGAAAAAAAAAAAAAACAGTCGAACGGAATTTATCATACATTGCTATTATAAGCCTAGCCAGGAAATATATTAGGTTACCTATGAAATTGCCGATTTACATAGAATAAAATCAAACAATTTTTTTTAAAGAAATATTGTCAATGCACTTTTGCCATTTAAATGAAAGTTCGATGATGCCTCTGCTATAGGTATCCTGGGAACGGGAATCGATAAATTCTTTAAAGGCGTTTTTCATCTCCTGTTGGATTTCAAATTTTTCCCCGGGGCTCATTGTTGAGATCAAAATTTCCGGAACGGAAGCGATCAAACCAAAAACGCACCGTGCGTTCACTTGCGGTACCTTGTCCATACACGTCGTTAATATTGCGTGCTATCTATTAGTGTTGCGTTGGTGCCACGTCAGAACTCGTATTCGAAAGTAGCGCGCAATTTCGATTTTTCCATGGTTATAGAAACATCGATATTAAAGAAAAATCGAAGGGCGGGAAATAAATGAACAACTGATTTTTTTAATGTCATTCTATATAAAATTACTTTGAATATGGAATTCTAAATAGAATGAAAGATCTTCACACTGACTAGTGTTAAGGTCTTTCATTCTATTTAATTCATTACCGACTGGTAACAAAAATCAGCAATTTCATAGATTATTATTATTATTATTATTATTATTATTATCACCTATTATTTAGGCTGGAACACCATAGCATAGTGTTGTGAATAAGAGGATGGTAGTGAAGCTACTACAGCGGGTACTCTCAAGCTCGTACATATTCACTCTGCCTGAGGTTTTCCTTCCATCTGCGTCTAATTATTGCTAAAAAACACATGAAAATTATTAGTTTACTTACCAGCTACTATAACAGTAGTTGTTTACTTGGTTCGGCCATTTATTATATAATACACGAATAAGACTGTCAGGCCCAACATTCATTATTTTGAACGCAAAATATACGAATAATATTTTTCTCTCAGCAAAACATTCAAAAATTGTGGAAGGAGTGGCTCGGACCCGGCGGCCTTGCTTGTGAGTTCTAGACAATCAATCATCATATAATAGAATTTAGCCTGCCAGTCACACAATACGTTTGTTGGCTATGCTTTTATTTTTATTAATGCCAAGTAAAATGTTTGTGCTATATGTTGTTTGGTTTGTGTACACAGTTTTTTTATTTTATTTTAGAATCTTTGCAATTCTATACATATTATAAATTAAAGTCGCTTTTCTTTTCTGTCTGTGTGATCGCGTTGTTCTTCTAAGCTCCGTTACGGATTTTGATGCAATCCACCATCATTTAGAGAATATTTCAGAAGATTTATGTGTATAATACCTACCTTAATGTTAAACTTACATAAATAACTAATAAAGAAATCTTAAAGTTTTGTTATGGCATAAAAACCGCGCGAAACAACGGAGGGCCGCTAGCATAATTTAATAAATCTTTAAATTAAACTATTACAATGGAGTAATAACATAAAACGGCGCATTACTTCTTAGAAGGAAGACATGACCCATCAAACACTTTCATAGTTTCTCATAACGAGCTTCCTTACTTGGTAACTTATTAACGAATACCTTATTACTTTGTTCAAGTTAAATAGTCAGCCTTACTTATATAAGATCAAACTTCCTAAGCTATAACCTCAAAGAAAAAATGTTCAGTAAGGTCAAAGAGCCAAGCATTCTTCTTTATCCTTAAATAAGAATGACTTTATTAATCTTGGTTCCAATCAAACTTACCTAGTTACTTTTGTAGTAAGTGTATTTATACTGTATACAAAAATAAACCAATGTCTACTTAAAACCTCCAGTGAAAAAAGTATAATGAGTTGGATTTTGAAATAGGTATAATTTTTCTTTCGCTTTGACCGCGCAGAATTATACCACTCAGTAAAGTGTAATAACTTTGTTGAAAGAAAAAGTAAAAACTTGGTCCAGCTGCTTTCCAACTCAGTTAGGCAGAGCTGTCGGCAAAGGATTTGAGAGAGGTCTCAATTACTAAGCTAAAGAAAGTTATCTTTATTGCATGCGTTTCTTATTTATTTACTTTATTCTTTGGAACTTTTCTTAAATTTCTCTGTTGTATAATATTTTCTCCTGACTTTATTTTCTCTTATAATGGGAGATTTATAAAACAGATGCTTATTTGATCCTTGTTAAAAGCTCGTTTGAAGTAATGACGTAATATTTGATGAGATATCGACTTGAGATTGTATTCATACTCGCAATCAGCGGAGCGCTTTTCACATTCGAGAAGTTGATTACGAGCAACGACTCTCAAACAACTTACCCAGCTTATAATAAACAGAGACACGGAAAATTATTCACTAACTTTAGCCTGAGCACAAAATTTATGGTACGTTTACCACGAAATTTCTGAACAATGAACGACTCGCTTGGGTTTTAAGCTTTATAACTTTGCTCGTTGTGGTTTACGATTCAGATAAGCAATATCTGACAAAAAGGTATTGGATCGGACAGAACACAGATCAACAAATCCAGATTCCACAAAGAGTTTCGCAAACTGATGCCGAAACTGAGGAAACTATACAGAGTTTATGTTCACTGTTACTGTATAAATCGTGGTCTTAAAACAATAGGCCACAAATGTAACAATTTTTCATCGAACCAAATAGACATTCGAACTTTCGATAAAAATATTCCGAAACAGTGCTTGATGTTGAGATTTGATCATTGCATCGCCTCTTCGGAAGCCGAGTACATTAATATGTATCTCCTCGAGCGAATCCGAATCTTCAGTGAAAAGGAGCGCCGCGAGTGATTCCGTCCCTTGTTCACACCGAAAAATACCGACTTGTGATTTACGTAGCGACAAAAGGCTCACACCGACAGTTAGGTTGTATTGTAAGACTATTTTAATGTTGATAATCAATTTAATATTTTTTAATAGTTTTCTGATTGAAGTAAATAAATAAAATTAACTAATGTAAAATATTTATTACCCCTACTACGCGTAAACGATCAATATTTCTAGAATATTATAAGCTGCAGAATATCTGTTGCTCATCAAACGTACAAAGCTCCTATTGATATCAATACGTAAATGTTTATTACCATTTAAGTATTCAACGTGCAAATAGTCGTTAAGGCGTATCTACATTCATATATCATATTCTCTTTGACAATAATGACACTTCCAACTCGCTTTAGATACGATTATTTAGGCGTGGACAAAGCCATTGTAGATCGTCATTCTCTCACCCTAATGAGATATAAACATTATTATCTGTAGCCTTCCCAAACTCCACTCGAGTCCCTCTGGACTCTGGCCCTTTAGATGCGGGTTTAGAATTCCGGAGCTCGTCTCTGTGACATCTGTAGAGTAGGATCGACTGCGGACGTATAAAAATCGACGCTTTCAATTCCGCTTCAGAATTCCATTTGGTTTATTAGTGGCGTATAAAAGTGTCAAAGCGATTTTTGCCCAATCTTATTTACAGAAAAAAAGGAAAAAAGGCTAAGCCCATATTATCGGTTCAACTGTTTCAAAACAGTAACACGACTTACTTGCAAACCAAAATTCGAAGTCAAAACCAGCCAGTAACCCATGTGCATAGCCATTTTAATAGATGCATCCAACGTTAATAAATTAGGTTTTATCTTCATCACCGGCTCATTAGCGGAGCATGTTGCTTTCTATCGCGATAGCCGCACATCGATGACCACGTTATGCACTGCTGGCCCGTGCCATTGATCGCTTACTCATTGTTGGCCCGTCCGCTTCAATAATTCACCATTTGACCGATCATCTGATTAATACAGTGCTGTAAACTAGGCCAATTTGGTAAGTGTGGTCGCTAATAATTGTTTATAGGGGGATCTGTCATCATCTGCCTAGCCTTTTTCCCAACAATGTTTGGGTCGGCTTCCAGTCTATCCGGACTTTTGGGCTTCTGACGACTTGTAACGATGGTCAAAGATCCACAAATGACAGCCGGGACCAGCAGCTTAACGTGCTTTCCGAGGTCCGGAGGGGTCTTAGTATGTAAAGATGATCAACCATTCACGGAGCAACCGCGGCAAGCGTACCTTAACCTAATCGATCGACACGTGCGGCTGTTATTATTTAGCCACAAGCCCCTGATGATCTGTAATGTTAAACATTTTACACAAGAATTTTACGTATAAATAAAGCAAACTATAGGTGATTTTATAATTTGACAGTCGTTAGAATTGAAAACGAGCGACCTAAATGATGGCAAGCAATTTTGTCTAAAATTTGTTTTTCTTTATACAATCCAAACCAACTCATCTAGGCTAACAAATGAGAAAGTCTGTCTTTTAATTATGGTATTCCAGGCCAAAATATTTTTCAAAGCCATCTTGCTACCTGTATCTAGGAGTTTAGACCATATAAGTAATGAAATTCATAGGCGAAACACAACATAGGTTCTTGTGGCTAAGTAATAACAGCCACACGGGTGGATCGATCATGTTAAACTACGCTTGCCGCGGTTGGTCCGTGGATGGGTGACAATCTTTACATACCAGGACCCCTCCGTGCCTCGAAAAGCACGTTAAGCCGTTGGTCCCAGCTGTCATTCGTGGATCTTTGACAGTCGTTACGGGTCGTCAGAAGCCCGAAAGTTTGACAACCAGGCTTACCAAGTGGTATCGTATTACCCAGTAACTGGGTTGTGGAGGTCAGATAGGCAGTCGCTCCATATAAAATACTGGTGTTCAGCTGCATCCGGTTAGACTGGAAGCCGACCCCAACATAGTTGGGAAAAGGATAGGCAGATGATGATGATTAGAGACTGTGATCTCTGAGTTTGTTTCGGCCTTTGTTCTCAGAGTAGTAGAGAGAGAGAGATAGAGAGAGATAGTAAACGCCGACCTCATCTAGTTTAAAAAAAAAACATGATGACGTGTAAAAGTGTTTGTACAAACCTACTTACAGAAATAAAATCATTTAACATTTATCAATACGATTCTAGATAAAGCTTAACCACAGACTTAAACTATTCTAGAACAAAACTATTGAGTGCTACATTAATCAACGCTTTTACTACTATTAACAATTTTAATCAAATTAAATATTAATGCTAGTGACTACTCGTCCTTTTCAAAAACCCAATGTCAAAGTTCCTACGTAAGTGAAATTAAAGTGTACATGTTTAATAAAACGATTTCAATTTACAAATGCGATCTTCATTTCACAGCAAAGGATTTTGTGAAATTATTAAATCTTGTCATTACTTTTTAAATTTGGTCTAGCCAATCCTTTTATTTATACTAACTTCTGCCCTCTGTTTTGCTCGCTTATTTTATTTCTACGTCGTATATTATTGGCAATCGTGTGTGTAGGTAATTAGTGCGTAGGAATCATAGGGGCCATTTACTGAACTGCCATAGTCAAGTTATTGCTATATAACCTCATTCAGAAATAACGTGATTACCCCTAGCGCTGGGGCTCTATCTCGCATATGGCTGCAGCATTATGCGGAGCGATGGCCGTTTTGCGTGGATGTGACGCATATTTTCCATCAACTTGTTCTTTTTAGGGTTCCGTACCATAATGGTAAAAAAGACCCTTATGGTGCGACTCGTTCTGTCTGTCTGTCCGTCTGTCACAGCTGGATATCTCAAGAACCACAAATGCTATCAACTTGAATTGTGGAATAGTTATAGATGACGTTTGCCCAACTATTTTGCAAATAAGAAAGAAATAAAAATATATATATTTGCAACAGAAACTGAAAGGGCGTCTTAAAAATTCGATATGAAAGAGTGCTGTTTGCATATTTTCAAGCATTTTTTTTTTAGGTCAAACAGTTTTCGACTTTTGATGACAAATGTAAAAAAAAATACCGTTACCCTATGTTATCTCTGAAGTTTGCATAGAGAAAAATCTGAAATGATTCTATGTGATAGAAGTGTATGTAAAGATTACAGGAAAAATAAAACGAAGTCTCTAAGCGCGAGTCCGACTCGCTCTTGGCCAGTTTTTTTTGTTTTTGTGTTCTATCCGCAAATAAGCGTATTTTCTTTCTTTCTTTGATTTATCGCTGACAAAGAATTGTAACATCAGTTCTAATTATATTCCTATATTCTATGTAGTTCCTGGGAATCGTTAGATAGTGATCAATATTCTTGTACATAAAAAAAACCAAACACGACGAAAAAGAAAGTCAATTGAAGATACTTGGCTTTCTTTATTCCCAAGTAAATACTTAGTTACTTACTTAATAAACTGTTAATTTTTTTTAAATCACTGATTTTCTGAATCACAATTTAACTCGGTGACAATTTGCGTAGGAAGTACTCCCACTTTCTATTGATAAGCGGAAAACACCTTACTAGGTACCTACCACTTTCTTTCAATTAATTTCCCATTGGAGCTCGGCTTTGACTTTTAGTGACATCTCGGAAAATGATAGAGTGGTTTATAAATAGATCGTTCGGGGGCAACAGTCAATCAATCATCTATTTATTTGGTTTATCTGTATACCATCAACTTCGATAAATATGTACAAATTACATAGAAAACGTATACGTATTTTTGGTAGCCTATTTTCCCATTCGATTTTTTTACTATCACGAGATTAAGGATAATTTAGGAACCTGAATATCGATTTTCCATTTTCTTACGAAATGTATTGAGTGTGATCGTTACGGTCCACCTGTAGCAACAACTTGTTGAACATTCGTTAACCAAGAACAATCCTGTTCTCATAAAAGCCTCGCTATGTCAGAAAGTAAACCTTTAAATTGATGACCGATTTTTAAGCCAACACAATATTTCATGAAGTGGTTTATCCTTGAACCATTGATGGTCATTGTATTTGTCTAACACAAGAGTGCCCTTTTTCGAATGGAGCGCGTGCGCATGGATTGCAGGTCGCGGGGCACGGGGGGCTTGTCACCGGATGTAATGCATAGATGAATAACTCATAACATAACTTCCGTTATGCTGTTGAATGTTTAATGCGGCTCGACGAATGTAGCAAGGTCGAGCTCAAATTTATTTGTTTTTCTGCTCCATTGCATATAATTAGAATACAAAATCATCTCGTGGTTAAGTCGATCAAACAGGTTAAGCTACGCAGATTGATTGACAAAATCATTTCACGTTGGCATGTCAGTCGAAGTTAGCTTGAAAGGAATAGGTAGCTTGAGTGAATGTGAAAGGCACTGAAGGATGCAAGAACTGGGTGCTTGGGGGCAATTTGGAAAAGGCAAATGCCCAGCAGTGGACTGCGATAGTACGAGTTGATTGAATAATTTCAATGTTTAAAGCCTTATCGTAAAATCTATGAACTTTTGCGGTCATAAGTACGTAATGGAAAATTATGCAGATATTTATATAGGCAACAAAATACACGTACATTACCTGTAAATACTCTTGTTGAGGTAATAAATCCATCACTTACGTACCTACATGAAAATACACGTCCGTACCTATGAGTTTGTTTGCAATCACAATGTGTACTATTCCAAATCCCTCGGGTCAGTATAAGGTTTTCCCACATTAGTCCGCACTAATCCAACTGAAGCTGGTAATACTGTTTATCGTCATCTTTGTTTAGTTCTTGCGGTTGTGAGCCGGACAACAAGTGTTTTATAATCCCTACAGACGTCGGTCTGTGCAGTTATTGTAATTAAATCAAGTCGATCGTAAATGTGTTTCCGATATTCGTAGATTTTTCTTTCTATTGGGTTATGGTTTCCGTAACGTGCTTCTGCTGTGAATTGTGTTTTATAAATGCAACTTTAAAAGCTCCAATAAGGGTCAAACTTACCAACTTAGCGATTATTTACACAGAACCTATAGACAATATTGCAGCTCCCAACGCTGTTCACAGATATAGCTAAACTGTGAACAGCGTTGTGGGCTGTATTGTCTATACGTTTTGTCTATGTCTTGTTTCTATGTTTTATATTGTAGCTGTTTGTTCTTCCTTTTGAATAAAAAAAAATAAGGTGAACCACCTCATGTGGGATGAAACAGACTTTTCAGCCCTTTACCATTTGATATTTGCTTACCTAAATATGGTAGGAATGGTAGGATTGATAATGCAGTTTCATTCTGGTGGAATACTTATAATCATATAATGTTACTAGCTTCTGCCCGCAACTTCGACCGCGTGATATGTACCTACTAAATAAAGTACATATGACGCTTGGCAATACAGCATCTTCCCATTAGCGAAAGAATTTTCGGAATCGGATTAGTAGTTCTGAAGATTACCCCCCCTACAAACTTACAAACTTTAACCTCTTAAAGTACTATAGATAGAAGGTTTATTTAATTTAGTTATATTTACCATTGTTGTTTCCTCCATTCACTATATATGTGTAAATGAAATTTTTGCTGTGAAATATTTTATTACTGTGTCTTCATTAATCAAACCCCACTCTAATTGTGAAAGTTTGTGTTAGTAAGCATGTACATAATATGTTTGTTACTTCTTCACGCAAAAGCTAATGAACCGATTGCGATGAAACTTGATAGGTACATAGCGGTTACCTATAGCTGTTACCATTTATCCCGATATACCCACGGAATCAACACTTACGCGGGGGAAACCGCGGGGTGCAGCTAGCAAAAGCTAAGCTTGCATGAATTAAGGTTGCACTAGTCGGCGACTCGAACTCGTTGGTGGCGTGACTAATATGCATGCTATTTACTTTTTTTGTCTATTTATTTAGTTTTGTTTATATAGTATTTATTTATATAGTTTTTATTTATTTTGTGAAATAGACGATGATTTATAACGAAAACGAGCGCGTAGAATTTATTGAACAGACTTTTGGGCGTATAGATATTATGAAAAAAGTACTGGATGTATTTATTGAAAATATAGTTATTTGAATTCTTTAATAAATTATCTATGCCTGTACGGTAACAATTTTGCCATTTTCATACTCCGGTAGCTATTTATTTACACCCATAAATGCGTTAAAATTAGTGTTGAAATATGGAAGTTTCGACGCTCACAACTTCCAAACCAATATATTTTTTTCCGATTCTGCTTCCATATAAGACTAGACGAGACAAATTCATATAATTTATAGTTTTGAAAGTACACCGTAAAACAGACGAGTAATCACTACGAGTATACTATTTTATTTGTATGGAAAAATGACCGACTAGCGTAACCTCGATACTATTGAATTGTTAGTATTATGCTTCTAATAGGATTTAGATTTGGCTCACAGATAGCTTATAACATAGAATATTTTTATCCTAGCTTTTTTCCATCGGCTTGGCCCATCTGGAAGATGGAAATTAACCCACGGAAACGTACTACCGGGATAAAAAGTATTCTTTTTTGATTATGTGTTAATCCATGTGCCAAATTTCATCTAAATCCTATTAGAAGCATAATACTATTGACTCAAATATTCTGGTTAATTCATGCAAGCCTAGTACTTTTTGTTAGGTTTACTGCTCAGCAATTGTGCACAACGTGTCTTGTCTTGTATACCCTGTATGTGTGAATTTTTCAAGTGGGAGTGGATGGCCAAATTCGAAACTTTAAGGAATAGCGTAAAGTACTCAAAGGAGTCTCGGGCTTGATTTTAATGAAAACTAAGGGTCAACTCACATCTGTCAGCACGGAATCGCATTTTTTCATGCTCTATCCTTTTCTATCTCTCAGGATCGTCATTTGCTAGAGCTCGGATAGAATTGGCGATGCGTTCGCATTCCGCCGCGCGCACTCTATCTTTCTCGCTCTATCTTTCAGCAAATGACGATCCTGAGAGATAGAAAAGGATAGAGCATGAAAAAATGCGATTCCGTGCTGACAGATGTGAGTTGACCCTAAAACAGCATAATTGGATGTTTGAAAAATCAATATTTCTATCCAGAAATCGAACCCGTTAATTTTGAAAAAAAAAAAAATACACACACTCAAACTATATCACATCTACATCACTACACCATTCGATAGTGTCGCTAATAAGGATCGAATTCTGGGAAATAATGACATACGGCAAACTAAAGAAAAGAGTTCATTTTTAACAAAATACTTTTTTAAATTATTCTTATGTTACCTAGGTTTAGGTACAAGTAGGTTTTCAAAAATCCGATGATGCAGTTTTAGTTTTCCTCAAAATCGAGCCCGAGACTCCTTTGAGCACTTTTTGCTATTCCTCATAGTTTCAGATTTGGCCATCCACGCCCACTTGAAAAATTCACCCTTTATACCTACTATGTTGAATTCATGCAATCTTAGTACTTTTTGTACGGTTACAGAGGTATTTCTTTCCCACGCGACTGAGCCGCGCGGGTACCTTACTTCATATCACTATTTTGTTTAAATAAATTATAGCCTATGTTACTTCCAGCTAATGTAGCTTTCTATTGAAGAAATAATGGTTAAAATCGGTCCAGTAGTTGCAGAGCTTATTCGGTACAAACAAACCACAAAATCTTACCTCTTTATAATAATTTAGTATACGTCGTAACTACTGATAGATAGATCTTGCTCCACTTTTTCAAAAATGGCATCCATTTTATCCGTAATAGGGCGACCAGAGCGACGTGCATCTTTGGCACCAAAATTTCCGGATTGAAAACGCTTAAACCAAATTTGTGCTACTCTCACAGACACTACACTAGGTCCATAAACATAGCAAATTTTTTTCGCGGCTTGCGTTGCATTTTTGCCTGTTTTGTAGTAAAATGTTAAAATGTATCGAATTTCTTCATTAGATTCACTCATCTTGACGGTACGAAAAACAAATGAAAATCACACATTTTCCTAATTTGAATTTGGAATTATGTTCTTTAAAATTTAAACTTTCAATGATACCAAAACCAGCCAGATACAAATAGTATAGCCAAAGAGATTTTATTACAAGTTCATACATACCTACTATAATGCGAAAAGACTTTTTCCCCAACCTAATACATACAAAAGTAAGTTTGTTTGCTTGATACCTTTTCACGCCTTAAACCGCTATTCTAAATTAACGCGAGCGAAGCCGCGGGCAAAAACTAGTAAAATTATAAATGCGAAAGTTATTTCGTTTGTTTGTTACGCTTTCACGCTAAAACGGCTAAACGAATTTGCATCAAATTTGACACTTGGGTAGACGGTGACCTGGGTTAGAATATAGGATACTTGTTATAGCAATATTCTCACGGGATCGAGACTTATGCGTGTGAAACCGCAGCTAGTAATTATATTCTAAGACTGTACGAGTCATGTATCGTACATGGCACGCGCCCATTGCATAGATCAGCACCTTTCCGTCGCCTTGCACAAATCACAGTGTAACGCGACAGTACACGATCAGCGTTCATAGTCAGCTGTACTCATTCACACATTCATATAGCATTAGTTACGTGATACTTAAATATATTCAATAAACCATCATCTTTGGCTATCCGTGACTTATCATTCAAGCTAACACCCAAGGTGTGTGCGATCCATTCAGCAGCGCATACAAATACTTTTTCCAGAAGAGAAGACCAGGATTAGCTTGAACTAGTATTAATTTTCCACAGTTCGTGCCTTTCCAGTAACATACATATCATAAAGATTCATACTAAGCTCACTAAGTCCAGCCTATACTTGGATCAGTTCGTTAGGCTAGCGTTCGTTTATGATATACTTCGCGCGCGCAGTGCCACCCGGCTTAACTGGTTGGCTATCGCATTGCTATTGACTTATTGAATGAGATCGTAACCTCTAACCAGCTTACTGCTATGATTCTGTACTAAATCCTTGTTTTAAATCTTACAAGCTTTTGCCAGCGGCTTCGCCTGTGTGCTTTTCTGTTTTCGGAAGTTATCCCACGGAAGTATATATACAACCGGGAAAAAAAGCATTGTATGTCCTAGTCAGGTCATGGTCTATGCCCGTGTGCCAAATTTCATCCAAATCCGTTCAGCCGTTTTGCGTGAAAGCGTAACACACAAACAAACTCATTTTTGCATTTACATAATTATAATATTAGTTAGGATGGGATGAGTGTAAAAAAAGATTGGAGAAATTCTGTGGTAAAAATGGACCGACTATTCTAAATTAATGTTTTATGTGTTTTGAATAATAAAATATTGTTTAAAACTGTCAACCAATTTCTCATTATTAGTGGATACTTTAATAAGCAGACAAGATCTTTATCACATATCTACCTATTAATATAAAGAATTACTATTCGACATAGGTAGGTACGAAATACCATTCCTATTTTTTCTTATAAGTCGATCACATTCAGATATCCTTTTTTGCGCGATCCCGGTCTGATAAATCAAAATGATTTTTCCAGAGCCAGACAGGCACAGGTACCTAGAGCTAATCCGAATAAGACCTACTTTTATGACAGGAAGATAAATGCGTAAGAGTTTTTTTGGATATGTTTGAAAAATGAGGCCACTAGCAACAAGCACGGTACCGTTTGGTTCATTCAAACTTTTTCTTTGACACGTTTTTCACGAAAACAATGTGATGATCCTAAGCACAAAATTGATCAGACAAGCCACGTACACATATTTAAGCAGCGTACGTCGAACTAATTATGCTAATATTTGCGTTGCGCCAACGATATAAACGCGGTTAGATAACCTGTTTAGGGAATCGCCTCTGAGACTCTTGAAGCGCCCTAACCAAACTAACAGCATCTGACCAGAATACTGATCACGCGGCCCTTACTTAAATATTCAATGAAGATGTAGCCTTTTTGGTAACTTAATTATAATCAATATATTAATGAGAATTATATCCATATTCAATTCATGCTGATAGTCCTGTTATTTTCGGACTCTCGACAAGATTAGGATCTTAGGTGCGTATTAATGAAATTCCTCCCATCAAATTATAGATATTTCGTTACGTGATAGGGATACTTGGGATAGACATTTTTCGGATGGTTCCTTCATTAATCGGCAGGTTTGAGGTGTTTACGAATGCTGCGAACGTTTTGCATTACGTAATAACGCTTATAAAAGGACCGCTAATAAATGTTTTTGTTAATTTTTGGGACATACCAAACTTCGGTATTAATAATGTCATTACGTAGGAAGTAATAGCAGAAAACACTACACTCCTTTGTATGATCTGTTAGCGATGTAAATAGAACGGTGAAATTGAATTTCATAATTAATTGATTGTTAGCACCTACTGGTACAACAATATCACATTCCATTTCATTTATATACACGTATATATAGGTACTATGTGCACGTCCTACATTTATTAATCAACTTCCAATACTTAAGAATAGAGTTCCGTTCAGGATTATTAATATAATACTAGTAGGTATTTCATAGCCATTTGCCGGCGTTCCATTCAGCTCACGCATGGACTGAGGAAACTTTCAAACCACTGAAACGTTAATTACTTTACTTTTTGTTAGCCACGACCGCTCAAATTTGTTGAAAAGCTCGCTACTCGCTACTACGATGTGAGGATTTCACATAATACCGTAACTATGTTGAATCAAGATGAAAGTTTATCAGTGAATCCCACAGATATAGATATACGTAGATAGAGCTAGATAACGCAAGTATCACCTGTCTATCTATATTAAAACAAGCCTGTCATTTTTCGACTACAAGACGTCAGAAGCGCTACTTAGTGATGGGAAAGAGAAACCCAAATCGATTCAAAGTAGCCGCCGCGTGCGGCTCCCGTGTCACCCTACCCCGCGCCAGCGCTCACCCAGTAGTACCTACGTGTTATTTTTAATATATTTTTACTGCTGTAGACTTACAAATATTAATAACCAAACATTAACATCGATTCCAATCCTATTTTCAATTTTTTTTTTGTAATATATCTCCATAACTAAGGGAATAAACAAAAGGTTAAGATTATTTTTTAGAATTGTCTACATAATAAGTATAAAATACAAACTCTATTTCCAAAATCGATTCTCGAGAATCGGTTTATATTGTGTAGAATCAACGATGTCGTTGCGTAGAATGAACAGTACTAATCGACAGAAAAGTGATAAAAGCCCCTGTACCACGAAACTGAAGCGATACACGATAATATTACTTTTTTCGTGATTCATCACCTGGTAACACAGAACCTCACATCAACCGCTCCAAGTAAAAGCCGCAATGTATTACGAATATAAACATTTTATATGTTTTGACTGACCTCCGACTAGCGCGGCGGACAGGCGCAGACTGAGCCTGCTTAAGCATTTTATGCTTAAGCTGGGCACGCGAAGTAGGTGCTCTTGCTTTATCTACACTGGTCAGCAAATAAACCGAGCCACCCGCTACCTAGGAACTCTGATTCGATTTTCTCAAAAAGTATAAAACTTACAACTATCAAAGTTATACCTACAAAAAGTGCGTTTCATGGTGATTAAAATGACTACAAATTAATTCGAAAGTACCGTCAACTCACATTGTAATCAAGCAACAAACACGTAATGCTAACGATTTGCTCGGTTTTCACCAGAGTTTGAAATTAGCGTTCTTTTTCTCTACAATGAGGGTAGTCGGATATTTCTTATCATTTCTTTAGTTTTTGTCCATCGTTTGCTCAGATGCGTGTGTTTTTGCTACTTTTTTCGATTAATAATGGATACAACACCTCAGGAAGCAGCTCAAGCTGTAGCATTACTTCAAGCAGGCATTGCGTAACGTGAAGTCGCTCGAAGGCTTCGAATCAGCAGATCTTCGGTGCAACGAGTTTACAGACGATACCTAGAGACTGGAGCATTCGATCGCCGTCCAGGTACGGGCAGACCTAGGGCTACATCAGCAGCAGATGATCGTTATATCCACCTTACTGTTCTGCGAAATCGCCACCTCAACGCAGTTCAAGTCCAACAAAGTCTGCGTGACGAACGCCAAGTGGTCATAAGTTCAGATACCGTCAGAAGGAGACTTGCTGACCGGAACCTGACCCCAAAAAGAGCTGCAACAGGCCCAGCATTAACGGTAGCACACCGTCGAGCACGACTTGAATTTGCTCGAGAGCATAGGGATTGGACATTAGAGCAGTGGAGTATTGTACTCTTCACTGATGAGACCAGGGTGAGTCTACATGGAAGTGATCGACGTCAGAAAGTATATCGTCGCCCTGGAGAACGTTATTCTCAGTGTTGCATCGAGGAAACTGTTGCTTATGGAGGAGGATCTGTAATGGTCTGGGGCGGCATCTCGTTAACAGCACATACAGCGTTAGTTTTCATCGAACCGACGGGCCATACACGTGGACTGACTTCTCATCGCTACATTACTGAAATCCTCGCAGACCATGTGGTACCTTACGCAGGATATATCGGACAGGATATGCAATTGATGCATGATAATGCACGGCCTCATGTTGCTCATGTGGTGACCCAGTATCTACGCGACGTCAGCATTCGTACGATGGACTGGCTAGCTCGAAGCCTGGACTTGAATCCGATAGAACACTTATGGGATGAGCTGAAACGTCGGGTTCGAGCCCGGGTACCTGCACCAACAAGGCTTCCAGAGCTGCGAATCGCAATTGAAGAGGAGTGGAATACAATTCCTCAAGATTTTATCGTCAGGCTCGTAAGGTCGATGAATACAAGGATGCTGGCAGTTATTCGAGCAAGGGGAGGGAATACCGAATATTGATCAAAAACTTTTTTTTGATTTTGTCTTTGTTTTTGGCTTTAATTTTTTTTTTTCACTTTATCATTACTAACGATTGTCACGACTGGAAAACGACTCTTCTTTGTAAAATCCTTAATAAACACTGAAATATTGATTAAACCCAATGAGTTTCCTTTCATTTTAATCACCATGAAACGCACTTTCTGTAGGTACAACTTTGATAATTGTAGGTTTTTTAGTTTTTGAGAAAATCGAATTAGAGTGCCTAGGTAGCGGGTGGCTCGGTTTATTTGCTGACCAGTGTAAGTATATCTATATATCTGGTAAAACCGATTATGTATACGTAGGTATCCATAGAAGATCTGTTTATGGTTCTAATCACGTGCATGTTTCGAGGCAGCAGCTGATTAGTTTTGCACTCAAACCAGCCCATAATAATGAGCTGATCACGTGGTGAGGCTGCAAAATTTGGTAAGAGTGAAATGTTTACAACAACGTGGACTTAAACAATTCTACTACCCATCAGAATCTAGGCAGATTTTCATGGCTGATTCTATGTGACCACTAGTTTTGATCCATAAGGTGCTAAGCTACACCTTAGAAACCGATGCCAATGCTGTGCCTCCGATATCCACAAAGCTTGTTAAACTTGCACGCAATATCTGGGTATGCAGACTCGGTTTAAGTCGTCAAATACGCCTCAAGTGCACTATTACGCCTCACAGTTCCACAGTGCCACTACATACGCGACTACATTCCTTGTCAACTCCTTGAGGACCGCATTGCAGCATTTGAATTATTTATCAGTTTCCTTTGTGTTACATCCAAAACCAACTTTTCGATCGGGGTTCCCGATTTCCACAGGTATCTACTTTATTGTTTTGGTAACAAATCGACGTACGGGCACTGAGATTGTCGTTACTTAATCAACGGTATTCGTGTCAAAATTACACACGGCGACTGTACCCGGACAACCCTCGTCTCATTTGTCATTAGACTAATTGTTTCCAAGCAATTACCTCGTAATTCCATCTAGAAGTAATAATGACATGCGGCTAGTACGATGATCGATTTCGTTTTCCATATTTTCCTAGCGCACAGGCAAAATGAAAAACAAATACAATGGGAATTGAAAAGCATGTTGCAAATAAACAATACCTTATGGCTCGGTGCCTACTGCAAGCTCGACCGCCGCCGTTCGTCCAATATGTGTCCCTACGAACATAACCTACATATATGTATATCTACCTACTTTTTTTGTAATGTTGATTTTTTACTTGGGAATCTGTTTATGTGTGCCTTAAATGTGTTTTTTTTCCGAAATAACATTTATTTATTTACTTATTTTTGTTCACAATTACTTATTATACAATACCTACTTGCAAAAACTTCTTCAACTTATATAATTCGTATATCAAATTATAAATAAACATTCCATATTTATCTTCCTTGAAAATATATTTTATCCTATCAAAACATTTGTACAAAGCTACGTTTTCCGGATTATTTTATTCATTTTCGATTAACAAAAAACAAAAAAAAAACGAGCTTGTTTCCTTGTTACAAAGGTGCGTTGCTTGTTATTATTTTGATGTAAAGCTACGCTTCTCAGGTGGAATTTATCAAGTAATTCGATGATGGGGATATTGTAAGTAAAAAGTGGCTGAGCCATACTCGGCGCAGCGTAACAAGAACAACGATGTCTTTATGAAATTATGTTTTGTCCCGCGTTGAGTGGCTGACGTTGACAAATGACGCGAGGGTTGTTTTTCACTGTCAGATCGAAGTGACATGTTTTCCCGTGACTGTGAACTGGCGAATCAGTAAAGTTAAATAAGCTCGCGCTAAAACATCGTAGACTCTGGTGATAGATAAATGAACAATGTTAGTTAGAATAAGACATAACTTCGTTAGTTATAACCTGAATAAGAAAAGCAATCACCAATAACAATAAAAACAATTTAGTACATAAAATCAGAGGATTTTTATACACAAAACTTATAAGACGCAATAAAACGAGTGTCATAAGTAACAATAAACTAATACGAACAATCACGGTAAGCGATCCGTCTATTGATATATTCGGGCAAATGGCGCCCTATCCTCTCGTGTGATATTCAACTGTTCTCCACCACTGATATAACTGATTGATAGACTCAACAGCGCCCTCAATCTATCTAAGCTTGATGACATCGGCCGATATTGCGATGCATCGCTGCACCCTCTTGCAAAAACTAAATCGAATCTCCGGCAGCTGGAGGTATAGACGAGAGTCGATAGATGCTATCTCTAAAAGAAGGAAATTGATGCATCAAATCTGTTATTTGTTTGTGTGAGGTCTGTTGTAAGCACATATATGTAAAGACTAGCTTTGCCAGCGGTTTCGCCAGCGTGGATGTTGGCAATTATTCCACGGAAACCGAACATTTTTCCGGGATAGAATGTATCCTATGTTCTATTCCAGACTATAATCTATCTCTGTGCCAATTTGCATCTAGATCCGTTCAGCCGTTCTGGCGTGACTGAGTAACAAACATCCATCCATCCATCCAAACTATCGCATTTATAATATTAGTAGGATTAAGTAGGATAGGATATGTGCGTATTTGTTCCTTGTTCAATACTATATTCCGTATTTCATACTAGGAGTAAGAAGCTGCGCAACACGACGAGCTGTAACGTTGACGTAAACAAAGGTCTTGCCATCGCATAAACAGACCCATAAACATATTTCTTTTGCTCAGAAAACGAAATAGCTATCGAGATTCCGTAGTAAAAATTCGAATGAGACTGCTGTTATTTATTATTTAGGTGGAGGACAGATTTATCGCATTTTTAGGGTTCCGTACCTCAAAAGGAAAAAACGGAACCCTTATAGGATTACTCGTGTGTCTGTCTTTCTGTCCGTCTGTCACTGCCGATTTGCTCCGAATCGAATAGACCGATTAAGGTAAAATTAGGTACACGTATTTATTTCTGTGACCCAAACACGGACGTGTAACGTAAATAAATGAATTTTGAATATGGGGGTCAACTTTGGGGGGTAAATAAGAAAATTAAGAAAAGAAAAAGTTTTGCAAACTGTACCGTGTGACATGTCAAATGAAAGAGCTTACTGTGAGGGTCTCAAATATATTTTTTTAATAATTTTAAAATAAATCATTTTAGGGTTATTTAAGAAAATAGACGAAACTAGACAATTCCCTCCCTAATCTCCAAAAGTACTGAGCCTAAAATTAAAAAAAAAATGCAGGAAATAGTTCGATACCTATAGATTACAGGAAAACCTACAAGAAGTCTATGGTCTTAAAACAACATGGTAAGTCTATCAATATTGTGCGTACTAACTTACATTTGTAGTTGGAATGTTTGGGCGAACATGCTTTTCAACTACAATGTTAAGTTTGCTCTTAGAATTCATCTCAACTACGGAACCCTTCACTGTGCGTAGTCCGACACGCACTTGGCCGGTTTTTTTTTTGTATTAACAGGAAATAAATCGTCCCTAGGCTCATCATTTAATTTAAAAAGAATGATATATTAAGTCGGGTTTTTACAAATCTTTAATGGTAAAGTTCTCGTTACGCGTAGGATGAGTTTATAAGACTCTAATTTATTTTGGTACATAAGTAGGTAATACACAAGAATTAAATATTAAAAACACTAGGCAGAGAAAATTTCTTGTAATATTACGAGTAGACAATTCGACAATATTATAAAACATACCCATTTACATATATATGAGTGTCTATTACGCAAGACCGAATAAGTACATTTATTACGACGGGGAGAACAGAACCCACCTAAAAATAGACAACCCTTTTCTGCACGTGGGTGTATAAGATGTTAACTAAGGGATTATTTTCTAGGCATCATCGACCCTTACACATTATACATAACAAAGTCTACCAAGAATTGAAAATTGTATCCGTTATTATTATCCGTTACCCGTCATTAGGAATTTCTCCAAAAGCAGAAGTCTGAACTTGTGCCTTGTATATGTTACGGGTAATGCTAGAAGATTGAGTAAATGCTTGGGTAAACCTAGGTTTACTCAATCATCTAGCATTACCCGTAACATATATACCTCTGCCGGATATTTCGGGGACTACAAGTGTTATTATTATTCACAGATTCACTGCTCTAAGCATAAGTGTAATAAGAATCCTATTTCCTCTCCCCGTAAAGAAAAAGAAGGAGCAAAGTCAGAACAAAAGTGATGCACACACTGCACAAACACTAAAGCACTCACAACGTAACAGAACACCAGTAATCTACTAACAAGTCCATCAAACTGTAATCACAACTATGTTTACAAACAAGAAGTGTTAGTGTATACGATATTAGTCCATTATCTATCACTTAAACATGGCGAGGGGACGGACGCCCATCTAATGATTATCACATATTGCTTTAGTGCGGGCCAGCGCGGGAGTTAACTCGCTAATATCGCATTAAAACCATCTCCCGTTATCTGACGGCCTCGGCTAGCCCGTCCTGCAATAATCCCGGACTCCGTATCCCGATCCCGTGTTTACCAAGGATTACTTGCGTCTCTACGAGGACGATATAGGTTCATTTACAACAATGACTTGTGTTGATATTTGAGTACAGTCATCCTCCAAAAGACGCTAAGAAACAAAAACGAGAAGAATTCATTTAATTGTTTCCTATGTTTGTTCCATAATATTGTATTAATGTGTAGCCACAAAACATAATATTAAACATATACATCTTTTTGAGGCTGACTGTACCTAGTAGGTAGCGCATTTTCCAATGTCATCAACCTTCTAAAATTAATATGTTAAAAACATTCGAAGGTAGATCAATCACTCCAACTTTTTTAGTTGTTGGTTCAGTATCGTAATATTTTTGTTGGCAGCCAAAGTTGTAGGAATACAGCAAAATTTTTTTCCGGATACATAATTTTTTTTATATAATATTTAGATATCCGGACAAATATTTTGATGCAGCATTTTTATATAAGTTCCTAATATTTGATTTTCCATTCAACAGTTTGATGGACGATGTGTTCCGGTCTACAAAGAGAATGTTCGGTGGATTGCAAACCGCAAAGCTAATCTTGAGACGTGAATTATGTTGCTCGCCATCGTTTGTTAAACGTTTAATTAATAAATCCTAGAAGCCTTGCTTATGCCTAATTGCAACAAAAACATACCGTATTAAGATACCATACCTAGATTAAGTAGGTAAATGCTATAAGGGTTTCCTTTGCAGTTCCAAGATATACCCAAGGGTAAAAAAATAATATAAAAAACCGGCCATCAAGTGCGTGTCGGACCATGCGCAATGAAGGGTTCCCTAGTTGGGATGAATTACCCCAAGAACATAACAATGTAGGTAGGTGAAAAACATGTTCTCCCATACATTCCAACTGCAAATGTAAGGTTGTACGCACAATATTGAGATATTTATCATGTTACTTTAAGACTGTTACCATAGACTTATTATAGGTTTTCCTGTTATCTATATGTATAGAACTATTTTCGGTATTTTTTTTTCAGAATTTTATGCTCAGTAGTTTCGGAGATAAGGATAGAATGGTCAATTTACGTCTATTTTCTTAAATATTTAAAAAAAAATCTTTTAAAATTATTTAAAAAAAATCTATTTGGTATCCACGCAGTAATTCCTTTCATTTGATATGTCACACGGTACAGTTTGCAAAACGTTTTTTTTTTTCTTATTTACCTCCCAAAAGTGACCCCCACTTTCCCACCTGACTTAGATATATAATGTATTCAGCGACGAGCTACCGGGGTTCAGAAAGGAAATCACGATATCCTTGCCAAGTTATTTATAATTTCAAATTGTTTGTTACCTGTCTTATTTACGTTAGTCTGTTTTAGTTTATCTTAGTTTTAGTTTAGTCTAGTACATTAAATTTCAAGGCAGCAAGATATTGTAATCAATGATATGTACGCCGTAATTTTCATGTACAGACGCCAGCACATCAGGCTAGTACAATCTGCCAAATTTCTTTAATAGATTTTCAACTTTATCACTAAAGCATTAGATTCAAGGTCTTTTGGGAAAATTTGACAGTTTCGGGTAACTTGATGTGCTGGCGTCTAGATTATTAGTCCTTAGTTATTAAGATTATTTCTAGCATAAGTTTAATATATGTGATGTGTCTGTGCTTTTTCAAATATATAAATAAGGTTTCCTTTTTCAGCAAATAATAGTTTGGGGAAAAAGTTTCTTCGCATTTTTTAAGAAAATTCAAAACATTTTTTAATATAGTTTATTTACATTTAACTAAAGTATGTAGGTACCATTTTGTTCGATAACTTTTTGCCATCTTGTAGGTAGGGACATGATCCCATTGCTATAGAAATTTTGGGACTTCTGGTCAAAATACCGCGACAAGTGGTTTTGGCAGTCCTCTCGTGATGTTAACCTGACACTGCCTAAAGAATTCTGAAGAGACCGAAACAGGTGGAAATCTGAAGGTGCAAGGTCAGGACTATACGGCGGATGCATTAACACCTCCCAGCCAAACTCTCTTAATTTTTTCTGAGTGGCTAAAGATGTGTGAGGTCTAGCGTTATCATGATGAAAAACCACACCCCTTCTGTTGATTAATTCCGGCCGCTTTCTCTCCACTTCTTGCTTTAATCTCATCAGTTGTTCACAGTAGAGCTCAGAATCGATGGTCCTGCCTGGTGATAACAGCTCATAATGAATAATGCCCTTCCAATCCCACCACACACACAGCATCACCTTGTTGCGAGTTAACCCGGGTTTCGCCACAGTCTGTGAAGCCTGACCGGCCTTTGACCACGACCTTTTTCGCACGTTCTTGTCATACGTGATCCACTTTTCATCACCAGTTATCAGCTTCTTCAAAAATGGTTCGGTTTCATTACGTCGTAATAAAGAATCACAAATGAGTACACGGTTCATTAGGTTTCTTTCGGTGAGCTCGTGAGGTACCCAAATGTCGAGATTTTTTGTGTACCCAGTTTTTTTCAAATGCGCCAAAACTGTTTTGTGGTCAATTTCCAGTTCTTCAGCTACGTCGTAACTACTGATATGTTGATCTTGCTCCACTTTTTCAAAAATGGCATCCATTTTATCCGTAATAGGGCGACCAGAGCGACGTGCATCTTTGACATCAAAATTTCCGGATTGAAAACGCTTAAACCAAATTTGTGCTACTCTCACAGACACTACACTAGGTCCATAAACATGGCAAATTTTTTTCGCGGCTTGCGTTGCATTTTTACCTTTTTTGTAGTAAAATTTTAAAATGTATCGAATTTCTTCATTAGATTCACTCATCTTGACGGTACGAAAAACAAATGAAAATCACACATTTTCCTAATTTGAATTTGGAATTATGTTCTTTAAAATTTAAACTTTCAATGATACCAAAACCAGCCAGATACAAATAGTATAGCCAAAGAGATTTTATTACAAGTTCATACATACTATAATGCGAAAAGACTTTTTCCCCAACCTAATATTTCGTATATTCTTGGATTCTTCTGTACAAAAATACCTGTAATGTGATAGTCATCATATCCATACCAAAAATATGCATAATATTTCATTCATAACAAGTATCCCTAATAATATATATTTCCCCTCCTTTTGGCTGCAGTGAAGTTGGAAAAAACGTACCTACTGTTCGGTTACGTCAGACTTATTAGACATACTTTCTGATACGGAGACAAAGCAATGTTTTCAGGAAAATAAATTATTGCTATACTTTTTTTTGGAAGGACGGACGTATCGTCTGCGAACGTCTATTTTCTTTATTAAACGAGAAATGTGGTGGTTTAGTACAGTGAATTTATTCGATTTGTTTGTAAGCTACTATTCGAGCAAATATATGTATATTTATGGCTTTGGCGATCTTCATTTTACCCAGATTTAATATTCTATCTAAATTTCTAAAGCGATATCGTGTGTTGGCATCGGGTGTAGCGACTGCACCATGTTTTTGTTCGTGAACTGCAGGATATTGCTAGCCATGCACCTTGTATAATAACTTAGTATCATCCAAGTATTAAACTAAAGGAGAAACAGGGGGTCATGTTATTAAAAGGAATTTCAATAAAATGACCCCCTGGTTCTACTGTAGGTAGATCATTTTGTTTTATCGTGATAACTTTGTTTGGTTAAAGCAAATCTGGTAAACATTTGCTTAAGACGCAGATAAATGCCAATGGCCTTGAGTGGTTAGCTTGCGTGTTTTGTGCTGAGCTCACACAACGCTTCGTACGTCCAGATGTATAGATGGTCACCCATCCACGGGCCGACCACGGTAAGCGTAGCTTAACCTGATCGATCGACCCGCGTGGCTGTTATTACTTAGCTACGTTGCCCTCCGTCGTCTTATATAATCGCAATACGATATTCAAATTGATTCCTCGAATTCAGTTTAGAATTGAATGCTATCATTGCAGTCATGATCCCGAAGCTCTGCACGCGAAGGGGATCAATTTCAATTATAAAGTTATACCAATACCTATTCCAAATACTTTTCAAACATTTCTGCTTTCCATCTGTTAAATATAATGTAGGTAAACTAGGTGATATGTGAAGTTGTGCCTCGCGGAATAATTCATAACTGTCGCCGGCTTACAAGCGATTTACAAAATGTTATAAATGAGTCGAAGTGTCGCCCGCAACTAATCTAGCGAAACAATGAATTTAACTTCCCCACAATAACTCAGCTTCTGGAAACTATTATGGAGAAGAAATTTTAAACCACTAACGTCATGTTGTGGTCATTTATTTTGAGAGAGTCGTTTGGCCAGAAATGCATTATTTGCTTTGTGCACCTGCAGAGCTGGCATGAGCAAAGGGAAAATAGTGGATTCCATTAGGAATTTCTCAGAAGGTATTCGGAGTCTGAATTTGTGCCCGGTTGATGGCAATAGGCTCTCATCCTATTGCATGGAATTTAAGCACAAGAACTTTTACGTACGACTCTGCCTTCTGAAAATACAGACTGTATGTAAAATCAAGTAAAATAAAAAGGTTATGTCTTATAGATATTTTTGATTTCCATGCCTGATAGTCATATCCACCTAAAGATGTCTTAAGGCCAATCTTATCTGGATATCAATCGCTCGGGTCGTGGCTAACGAATGTGATCTGACTGAGGATGAATTTGATGTACAGATTTCAATCCAGTCGGGTGATTCTGAAGGTTGACCCAGATTGTGAATGCCCAGATAGTTCGAAGTATTTGAAGACAGTCACCCAAGTGGGTCGAGAATAAGTAGGTACAGCCTAAATTCCAAATAGTTGTGGCATAGGGGTTTAGTAGGTAGAGAATGAGACTCAAGTGTCACTTAAAACAGAGTTTAATTGTAGGTTAAGCCACAAGTTACAGAAGAGGGTCGTAGATTCTAGTTGTAAGGTTCTTTGCTGTGGTGTTATAAAAAGTGGAAGGGTACTGCCCTGGGTGGACCGTCTGGCTGGCGCTGCGGTGGCTCGGCGTGTTCGGCCTTAGTCGCCGATTAGAGGGCCGCTCCTGGCGCGTAGGCTGACGTAGAGGTTATGGGCCGGTAGTCTAGCCAAAGGTGGTCTAGCCGGAGCGGTGACTGAATCCGAAGCGGTGATTGTATCCGGAGCTGTGAAGTATCCGAAGCCGTGAACCCTAGAACCACGCAAGGGTGCGTCGGTGAGCTCAGACGAAGATCCGGTAAGCCTCTGTGATGTGCGTAGTTTCCTAATCAGACGAGTCCGTAGCCCCAAGACAAGGAAATGGGTCATTGGAGAGGAAAATCAACATCATAGTGGTTTACAAGATCATTATTTAGAATGAACACAAGATAAAACACAGTTACAGTAATACAAATACAACAATACAATATACAGATTCTCCTAAGGACACTATGAGTACTTACCCAATTTCGGGGAGCTATACAGACTTCAGTGGTTTTGGCGGAAAATGAGTGAGTCGCCGGTTAGAATTATTATAGACTCTCGAGTTTCTAGCAAGTACTAATAATAATTTAAAAAAAATAAAAATCGCACAGATAATTAATATATAGCTTTAGAATTCGTTATGCTACATAGTTTACGATGTTTCCAAGATAAATGTCGCGAGAAGGTTTAAATATCGATGCAAACAATAATAAATTATTTACCTAAAGTCTGGTTTTCCTTCTAAATATGTTACGTTAAAACGTATCGACAGTATAGTCTCTTAAAATATACATAATATAAGTCTCTTAAAATAAAAAAAATTAAGCAACCACTTAGTTTACTTATTTACGTGTTATTACCATATATCCAGATAAAACATAGGCACGGTTTTTTTCATTGTATATTATTGTATATTATTTTTATCTTTTTCAAACTTAGGATAACATAAAGTAATACAGCACTCAGTCGTATGTCGCACACAACCCTTATCGAAATCAGATAGAAAAGAGTAACTGAAAAGTAACAGGTACCTAAATAAGGTAGGTACAAGATGCTTATCAACACTGATTCAATGGAAAGTCCCAAGAGTTTGGAAAAATAGGGGTTCTCAGATGGGTTTTGGTAACTCTGAGATTATGTGTCCCTAACCCCAATTCTGATACAGTAGACAGTTTCCTGCGAATGATTAAAATATTGAATAAAGTAACCCCAATTAATCGCCCGATTCAAAAGAGTTGATTGACGACTATTTACCCAACAAATTGGTAAATAAAAAGATATTTATTTTGCGAACCCAATAAAAGTAGCTTACGGTATGTTCTCAAATGATATAAATGAAAATAACAAATTTGTTATTGAGGCTCCATTCTTCGGAACAGTTTCACACTAAACGACTGCGTTCATAAGAGGACTTTAAATTTTTACTAGGTGTGAATATGTTCGTTAAGTTGGGCATGAAATCAATTTACCGTAACAACGTAGCAAACATTTTTGTATCCATTTCATGGTACACAAATCAATCTGCCTAGCCTTTTCCCAACTATGTCGGGGTCGGCTTCTAGTCTAACCGGATGCAGCTGAATACCAGTATTTTACATGGAGCGACTGCCTATCTGACCTCCACAACCCACTTACTGGGTAATACGATACCCCTTGGTAAGACTGGTTGTCAGACTTTCGGGCTTCTGACGACCCGTAACGGCTGTCAAAGATCCACGAATGACAGCCGGGACCAACGGCTTAACGTGCTTTCCGAGGCACGGAGGAGTCTCGGTATGAAAATAATAATAATAATAATAATAATGCTTTATTTCGGACAACATAAGATCCCTTGTGTTAGTAAATGGCTTATTAACTAATGTTAGTAAAGTAATAATAATAATAATAATTTAAAAAACATGTTTACTTGAGATCGTTTCATGAGGGCGACACACAAGCGAAAGTAACCCAAAGAAAAAATGGTGAAAAGATGGTGGTGAAAAGATGGTCACCCATCCACAGACCAACCGCGGCATTTCATAGTACACAGTCAAACGTCAATTTGCTAAAAGTTACTTATTTATAAATCACATTTCCTTAGCATATTGAAAAAGTGGATGAATTTTTGGGATATCTTTAATAATACTCGTGTCAGGGGAGTTGAGTAGATATATTTAGCGCGAACTGTGTCAAGGAACCGATTGGCTCGATAACCGTAATTTTAGGCAAGTTGAGGCAGACTCGCGCTACTTTTTGCCGCCTTCATTTAATATTCAAGGCTCGGAGCACATAATTCGTAGCGGTGATCATGGAGAGAGGCGGCGGTATCTCGTTATCTCTTTTTCTATTCGTCACAGAACTTGAAATAAATTTTATATTAAATTGACATTAAAGGGAACTTTGAGAAATTCAAGATAAAATATGCAAATTTATAAGACGTAGCTTTATGTTTATTGCATTTCAATAGGGTAAGGGCGGTAATTTAGAAAAAAGAAAGTTGGTAGGTAAATGCATCGTAAATGTGGTGAGTCCATGAACAGAAATATTTTCACGAACCACATAAAAGAAGTATACTGGTTTCCGGGTGAACATTTTGAATGAAAGTAGAAGCAAACAGAACAACGAAAGATTCTTCAAGAGTCTTTCATGAATAAATTATCCTATACTATTAAATGAGCAATATTTGTACATATATATATACAGTATGTTAACCAACAGAGGGCGTTCCCGTTAACCCGCAATAGTATAGCATCCATACATGCTAAAAAAAATATTACCATTCGAAAACAAAATGGTTTTTATTTTTTTTTTTAATATTAAAATATTCACTAAAATATTCAAAAAAATATAAAAATATTCACTAAAAATAAAAACTAAATTGCGATGTTTCCGTCCTTCAAGTACGCGTGTACAGAGTGTTTCTTTTACGTATCAATTTAACATTTTTAGTGAATATTTTAATATAAAAAAAAAAATAAAAACCATTTTGTTTTCGAATGGTAATATTTTTTTTAGCATGTATGGATGCTATACTATTGCGGGTTAACGGGAACGCCCTCTGTTGGTTAACATACTGTATATATATATTTGTAATCACTTTCTCGAAAACGGCTCTAACGATTTTGATGAAAGTTGCAATATAGGGGTTTACGGGGACGAAAAATTGATCTAGCTAGGTCTCTGCTCTGATGGAAATAGAGAAAACAAATTTTCCCAGATATAAATCTTGGAAAATTCATTTTCTCTATTTCCATCAGAGCAGAGCTCGGTCGTCCAGTTACAAAAGATTACACAAGCAATTTTAAAATTTGGATGGTGGGCTTGAAACAAAGTGTTAGTACAATGTGCTTCTATTCGAAATTAATAAATATGCCCACTATGAGTGTGGTCAATCTTTGACTAGCTATATAATGACTAAACTATTGGGTATATTTGATTGAATTTTCGTATGCAAACTGGGAATGGCAGGCCTCGTGACTAAGTAATAACGGCCGCATGGGTCGACCGATCAAGGTTAAGCTACGCTTGCCCACGGCTGGTCTGTGTATGGGTGACCATATTTACACACCAAGACCCCTCCGTGTCTTGGAAAGCACGTTAAGTCGTTGGTCCTGGCTGTCATTCGTGGATCTTTGACAGTATTCACGGGTTGACAGTAGTCAGTAATTGGGTTGTGGAAGTCAGAAGGCAGTCCCTCCGTGTAATTTACAGGTATTCAGCTGCATCCGGTTAGACTGGAAGCTGACCCCAACATAGTTGGGAAAAGGCTAGGCAGACGATGAGACTGAAAACGGCATTCGCTGTTTAATTTACTGTCGTATTGTTGTCTCCGCCTTGTACTCGTATCGAGCTGTAGAAAATTAATATTACACAGGTAAAACTCAGTGTGCCAGATTTACAGCCTAGTGCAGTTGTAGTTTACATATCGTGCACAACACTCCATGTTTCCACCACATATTTGTAAAAACTAATCGGAATTGATACAGTTCAGTAAATGTTTGTTAATAAATTTAACTATCGACTTTACGACCACAGTTAGGCAAAGGGCAGCGCAGTGTGAAATTGAAATTTTACAGAAATAAAAACGAAACGTATTTTCGTTTCATAGACGCTATAAATTCGCGGCGTGGAGTAAGTTACGCCTTATTTGGCAGACGAATGTACTTGACTCGATGTGGAGTGATACCTCCCCTCTCCAACCCTTACGAGAGCACTCGTATTCAGTAAATCGAAAGTCGTTACACAAAAACCGAGATACTTTTTTTTCCTATCGCTTATAGAGCCACGTCTTCCCCTTTTAGAGAACGCTTTGATGATTTTCGCCTTTTGCGTTTACGTTTAGTTTAAGTTGGATTCGGGTTAGATAAACTATCTATTAGACTAGACGTTTCGAAAACAGACTCACATTTACAAACTCGTATTCTTGTTATTAAGATCACAATCGTAATAGATTGCTTAAGAGAAATAGCCGCAGATAAACGAGCCGGGAGACGTCTGCTCCGACCAATTATATTACAACTCAAATTAAATTATTCGGTTTATACTAAACGAACCGTCTTGTAACAAACATCAAGGATCGAATTAATATACCACTTCTCATTTTAGACCTCAATTAAAGTATTATTTTATTAACCGATGAAAAAAAGGAGGAGGTTCTCAATTCGACACGTATATATATATACGTATGACCACGCATAACTTTTTATGGAGTAGTCCGATTGGAATGATATTTATTTTATTCGGGAGGATGTACCTCGAAGTTGGTCCCATGTAATATTTATTAACTTTGCTAGGGTAGTTTTTGAATTAGCTTCAATAATACGTATTTTTCCCATTTTTTATGTGGATGATGTTCTAATTTATTTTGCAGGTATTCGAATTTGTGTGGGGTAGAGGTACCACAACGAAAAAGTGAAAAATAAAAAATTTCGGAAGTCGGTGGCAAGAACGAAAATACGAAACCAAAGACATCGACTTCCGAAATTAAAGTTATTTTTCACTTTGTAGTGTTTTTTTGGAAATTGGTGGTTTTTTTTTTTTTGTAAAAAGTTTTTATTCTCTCACATTTACTGCATTTATAACGGTGAAGGAAAATATCGTGAGGAAACTGTCATGTCCTAAAACCAAAAAATTCAAAGACATGTGACATCAACCAACCCGCACTGGGTAGCAGATTACGGCCCACTCCCTCTCACAGAGATTAGCAGGCCTAATCTCTGTGAGCAGTGGGAACATTATAGACTGATTATTCCATGTTATGTTTTTTTCTCTATATCTCTTTTGTTTTTTTTTTTATGGTGTTTGAAATGTAGATTTTGAAGTATTTATTCGGGTACACTTTAAGTTGGGAAAGCCGCAGAGCAGAAAAGAAACGAAGCTGAAAAGAAAATAAAATATTGCCACCTAAAAAACGGACACCCTTTTCTATACAAAACCAGGAGAGCAATCACTTTTTAAGCGCGCTACACACCTTCCAATATATTGCAGGAAAAATACTGACGTTGCAAATTGCATACAGATAGTCTGAAATATCGTGAGGGACGGACCGAAAATCGACAAATTTCCGTTTTATTTATATATGTGCAAAAAGGAAAAACGAGGTTGTATAGGATGATATAATAATGTATCAACGCTTAAGCTACACCACTACAGCTTGAGATTTGTAGGCATAGAAGTAACTGGAATTTTATGGAAGAAATATTTTTGGAATCTCGACTTGGAAGAATATAAAAGGGTGATGAAAGCATGACACACTCGGATGAAACGAGCAAAATACCTGCGTGGCATTTTCACATCAAATTCCTTAAATTTCCAGGAACGCCGTAATAACATTCAGACAATTTTTGTTTACCCATTGTTGCATTTTTTTTTATGAATTAAGTAATGTTTTTCACCCAGGAGTGGTTTTATATGTATACTTTATGCTCTAATCCAAATTTGGATGAGCCAAATCAGTTCAACAGTTTAGGTCGTGAAAAACAGTCGGAGACACTTTTACATACACATATATGTTTATGTCATATCAAAAAACCAGGATCAAAACTCATTTATTCAAACTAGGCTGAGAATCAGCACTTTTCAAACGTGAAAATTACATAAGGCAGCCCCCCAAAACGCCCGCCCTTCACCACTTCCTAGTGCTATAGCTGAGGAGAAGTAGTGGCGCAACAAATTCCCCAGCAGCACAGTTGTCTGTTCAGTTAAATACATTTTGATTCTAACAACACTGCGCAAAATAATATAAGTACAGACGCCAGCACATCAAGCTACTACAATCTGTCAGATTTCTTTAAGAGATTTTCGACTTTATTGCTAAGGCATTAGGTTCAAGGTTGATTGGGAAAATCTGACAGTTTCGGGTAGGTTGACCTACTGGCGTCTGTACATTACGCAACACAAAACATTAAATTAAATTAATTGCTATAAGTCAGCTAGCACAGCCTCCGGTAATAAAGGGCGTGCCCACTTACGCCGTATATGTAGCCGTAACTCGAAGTCACAAATGTTAAACTAGGACCATCGAAGTAAAATAAACAAAGAGTTAATTACTATTAACAAAACTAAACCAAGGTCAGCAAGACGACCAGTCACCACAAGCAGCACCCGTTCACGAGCATAACGCAAAGATCAACCGTTACCCATATATCTAAAAGTGTCTTCGACTTTGTATGAATTAACATATTTTGTTTCTAACTCAACTCGTTAACATATTATACTTCTTCATAGAAACACAAGTAAAACTAAAGAAATATGAGATACAGTATTTCGTTTAGTTATAATTCAACACGAGTAGTGAGCGGACGTGCTCTGTTGTTATTAATTATGTCAATATTTGTGTTCCCGAAGACGGGATAAGCACGAGAAACTTTGTTATTTATCTACAGCAAAGAAACATCTATTAACTAATTACTATCCGGATTATACGTGGCTATTATGCTGATCATTGTACATACGTAGAATGGATTTTCTTCTAATATGTTTCCGTTTCTAAAATACACAAAAATTCAACTGGATTTGAACGTATTTAAAGAAGTTCAGAACATAACAGACATGTTAAATTGCCGATTGTTATGAAATAAAATGCGCAAAATGAATTAAGCGAACGAATGCGAAGAACGTAATTAAAACAGCAATAAAAGAGCACATTTTCCAGCTTTCGACCGCGGCGTTATACTCCTTGTAAAGGTTATTATCTGCTTTTTAAACTTCGCTTTCAACTGCGTGAATTAAAAACGAAAATATAAAACGATGTGCCTTAATTTCGTCTGTCTCGCGCGAAACAATAGGAATGGGGAAGCGACCGTAGCTTTTAACATTTGCATGGCTATAGCTGCCTGTATTTTATTGTGTGTAGCTAGAAAATCGTTCGCTTTTACAAATTCAATGTTTTTATTTTATTTTATTCGGGTATAAAATGGTTGAGTAAAGATTTTTATAGGTATGTGCTTCGGGATGTTTTATGTATTTGCATTTTACTTTACAAACTAAACTTTACACTGTAGTTGCTTTGCTTCAACAACAAATTCATTACGGGTAGTAATGAATTTGTTATTTAGGTTCTCTTTTCCAGGTGTAATATACTTGTAGATTGCTAATACCGAATTTATTAAACAACTTCAGTAAATATTTTACAATATCTATCCTAATAATCGACCTCACATGTCGACGGTCCAGCCGATTGTGCGCACCTGCTGCAATTTCTGCCGAAAGTGTCATTCTGACGACTCCGGTTGTCAGAATGACACTTTCAGTCAGCAGTTCAATATTTATTACAGATAATATTTAAAACGTCGATTATTCTGTAATTAGCTTTTGTCAGCAGCTTCACCCGCGTGGATTTTGGAAATTATCCCACGGGAACTGTACATTTTTCCGGGATAAAAAGTATCCTATGTGCTATTCCAGACTATAATCTATCTCTGTGCTAAATTTCATCCGTTCAGCGTTCAGGCATGATTGAGTAACAAACATCTTCACTTTTGACTGGTCAGATGGCGTGGTTGGTTAAGATACCACCTGCCATGCCGGTGGTCGTAGGTTCGATTCCCATCCAGGACAAACATTTGTGTGCATGAACATGTCTGTTTGTCCTGAGTCTGGGTGTAATTATCTATATAAGTATGTATTTACAAAAAAAAAGTAGTATATGTAGTTTATCAGTTATCTGGTTTCTATAGTACAAGCTCTGCTTAGTTTGGGATCAGATGACCGTGTGTGAACAATGTCCTAAGATATTATTATTATTGTCTTCACAAACTTTCACATTTATAATATTAGTAGGACTAGTAGGATAAATGTTAGCTCTTTACCTATGAAAATGCCGATATGCATAGACAAAAATCAAACAATTTTTTTTTTAAAGAAATAACTTCGATGCACTTTTTCCATTTTAATGAATGTTCATTGATGCCTCTGCTATAGATATCCTGGGAGCGGGAAACGATAAATTCTTTAAAGGCGTTATTCAGCGCCTCGTTTTATTTGAAATTTTTCCCCGGGGTTCATTGTTGAGTTCGAAATTTTCAGAACGGAAGCGATCAAACCAAAAACGCACCGTGCGTTCACTTGCGGTACCTTGTCCATGCACGTCGTTAATATTGTGTGCTGTCTGTGTTGCGTTGGTACCACGACGGAACTGGTATTCCAAAATAGCGCGCAATTTCGATTTTTCCGTAGTTACAGAAATATCGCTATCAAAGAAAAATCGAACGGCGCGAAAAGAAACGGACAACTGAAGCTTTTTCAATGTCATGTTATATTATAAAAAATAATTTGAATTTGGTATTCTAAATAGAATGAAAGATTTCACACTAGCCGGTATCATAAATCGGCTATTTCATAGGTAAAGATAGGCTTATGAAATTGCCAAAACTAGAAGCCAAATCAGTGTTTGTTAGAGCATTTGATATTATTAAATGACAAAGAGTACACAGGAAGTCAATGCACGCTACCACATAAAAAGTTATTTTAGAGCTAAAACTATAACGTCAGTGTTGGTATCACGTCTATTGTTTTTCATATTTCTGGGCACGACACGAGATCAATCTTTAAAAGGTATCCGGTCATTGTTGGGTCCTGACATTGATTAATGAGCTCAATATATTGTTTCTTTCAGCTGCTTGGAGACTTCTTTTTATGTGCTCTAATTTTGTAAGAGAATACTCTTTAAAATAAAAAGACTGACATTATGTATGTACCTACTGATTTACAGAGCGGATCATATATCAAAATTATTAGCAAAATTGGGATCGCTGACGTCGACGGCGAAATGGACTACAATCCAACTCTGCTCTCCCGGGAATTTAGGCGATATACAAAAAATCCCGGAATTAACGCTCACCGCCAAACACCCCCAATGAGAATATTATGTTATAATCATAATACATACTCTGAACTTTTACTATTATGTATGAAACATTATTTGTTTATTAAAATAGTTATAATGATTGTGGAAAAAATTGTGGTCATTTAGATTATAAAACTACGCACGCCCTCAGTTACACACGTATAAGGGTCGAGCGAAGAAACCAAAATGGACAAAGTACCACCGTACTTTGTCCATTTTGGTTTGTTTGACTGTACAGCGGAAGTGTGACTGTAATTTAAATTACCTAGGTATATTAAAAATTACAGAAAACGAATCAGTAAACGATTCTGAATGAATAGCTTACATAAGTTAGCGTTTATTAATTTAGTTACACATTGTATATACGTACTTACGAATTAGGTACGTGATTTGGACAATATTGTTTTTTTCATAGAACGTTATCATCATCTCTATGTTTTATTCGTCTCTAGATGATGACCAGGCTTGGAGAATTGGCGACTAAAGTCATATAACGGGTGGATATAGCTTCCAAATCCGATATAATCCCTCAATCTCACGACATCAAAACGAAATAGGGTGAGGTATTATTAGTAGGGGACTGCAATAGCAGGGGGCCAAATTATTTTATTGACTCTTACAATGTTCGCGTGTGACGCCAAGCAAGTAAACATTTTTAGTTTGCACTTTTTTATAATGAAACTAGCTTTTGACCGCGGCTCCGTCCAAGTGGACGTAGGAAAATATCTCACGGGAACGTGCTGCCGGGATTAAAACCATCTTTATGCACGATAACGCTCGTCCCCATACAGCTCGGATAGTGTTTGACTACCTTAAAGATGTCTCTATCACACGCATGGAGTTGCCAGCATGCAGCCCAGTCTTGAACACCATCGAACATGCCTTGGACGAACTGGGACGACGTGTACGCCAGCGAAATTCCCCTCCAATCACGCTTCGTGAACTGAATGAAGCTCTGATAGAGGAATGGGAGAATTTCCTCAGCATCGGTTCAGAAATCTGGTGGAAAGCATGCCAAACCGTATAACAGTTGTGTTCGTGGTGGCAATACAAAATACTAAAATGTGTAAAAATCGCATATTTGATACCGTAGTACATTTTTCGAAATTTATTGAACATGGTCATTTTTATTTAACTTAAAGTTCAAAATAAACCTCATAATCTTGAACTTTTATTATATTGATTTAAGGACTACGTATATACAATTATCTCTAATGAAGTCTTTATTTCATAACGCTCTAATATTTTGGAAGTTATTGAGGTTTTTGTTACCGACCCGCTTTCTTTGCGGCCCTTGTATAAAACAAGCAAGAAGAATCTGAACACTATCCGAAAACACGGTGTGCCAGATATGAAGGCGGCAAAAACTGGACTAGCTTTACTCCGAAAAACCGGCCAAGTGCGTGTCGGAACACACAATTAAGGGTTCCGTAGTTGGGAGGAATCCCAAGAAAAAACTTAACATTTTAGTTGAAACCATGTTCTCCCATACATTCCAACTGCAAATGTAAGTATGTACGCACAATATTGAGAGATTTACCATGTTGTTTTAAGACTTCTTATAAGGTTTCCTATAAACTATAGGTATTTAACTACATTCTGTATTTTTTTTTTTTCAAAATTTTAGCTTAGTACTTTCGGAGATAAGGTGGGAATGGTCAGTTTTCGTCTATTTTCTTAAATAACTTTAAAATAATTAAAAAAATAATTAAATAATTTTAAAATTATAAAAAAAATATATTCGAGACCATCACAGTAAGTAATTTGATATGTCACACGGTACAGTATGCACATTTTTTTTTAATTTTCTTAGTTGCCCCCAAAATAGACCCCCTTATTCAAAATTCTTTTATTTACGTTACACGTCCGTGTTTGGGTCACAGAAATACATACATGTATCAAATTTCAACTTAATCGGTCCATTAGATTCGGAGCGAATTGGCCGTGACAGACGGACAAACAGACAGACAGACACACCAGTAATCCTATAAGGGTTCCGTTTTTTCCTTTTGAGGTACGGAACCCTAAAAATTATGTACTACAGTAGATACAGATACAGATTTACCACAGTAGATACACCCACAGCTGTGAGCTGAACGTGTTTCCATAAAAAAGCCGCTTCATCTTGATTGGCTAAGTTTAGAAGATTTTTCTGAAGTTAATTACTTAACCATCAGACGGAGCAGCGTGGGCGCGAATGTTGATAAATTGTATTTTTTGTGATTCGTAAATCCCGCAAAAGCCAACCATTTCCTAATTTTACTCAACGAAATATAAATACGGTTTAAAAGAATATTTTGAGTCAGAAACCAATATGAAATACTCGTGGTCAACTGAGCTAGGATACAAATAGACACCCTGCACGCCCATAAATATCGGTCACAGACAGCTTCAATTTTATGAACGTATTCCGAATACATTGAACTGTGCTCCAGTTCTCTACTAGCGAGTCTACCAACCATAATTTTACGCTTCATGAGACACTCTGAATGTGCCTTTATATCACGAATAGTTTAAGTTAAAGCAAATCCTCTAAAATATCCTAATAACAGTAGCTTACTTGACACATATTAAGATAAGGCAGGCGCGGAAAGCCACTTTACAGCGTCAGCCTACTTTGGTGTCTGTGTGTTAGTGTTATACCTACTTAAGTAGCAGTGCAGACCAAATTCTGTGGCGACGGCTTACCTAACAGACTGCGAAATGCAAATGAGTGAACAGTTGTGGGGAGTTGTATAAGAGCAAACGTTTGTAGAGTGCGGCCGAGCGGAGCAGCGCCGCGTCGCCGCGCGACTAATCTTTTATCATAATAGTGCACTGCATTCGTTCTAGCCACAGCTGTGATTGGACTAAAACGTTAATGTATTTAAACAATAACATTGTCAAACGAGCTCAACGTAAAAGCTCAATGTTTTCGTTAATTCATTTTGGGATATGTTTGCTGATGGATTACCGTGACTAGCGCAAGTGCGCAGCGAATATTTTATTATAACGCAAAATGAATTATTTTCCTGAACTAATTAATTATGATCCTTCATTTTCTTTGAAGTACTTGCTGTTCTTGTAAACCAAATTAAATTTAATACTATAGCCGCTACTCATTTGTTTAATTCTACGAACAAGTTTAGTGAAGTACTAGGACCTACGTTAACGAGTACGTACATAATTAAGAACTGGAGTTTCACTTCAAAATACGAGTTCTTATTAAAAAAAAAAAAAAGTTTATTTTATTTTGGTTAAAACAAAATATTGTGAGATTTCCTTAAACCTAGCAGAATAGCGGCCGTCTTAGAAGTTTTATCTCCTTATTCCCAGACTCTAGCTTCAGTTAAAGGCACTGCTCGTGCTTTATAATAATTTATAAATTTATAATAATAACCTGGGACATTATTCACTCACACACGGTCATCTGTTCCCAAACTAAAGAGAGCTTGTACTATGGAAACCAGGTAACTGATATACTACTTTTTTTGTAAATACATACTTATATACCTATAGATAATTACACCCAGACTCAGAACAAACCGACATGTTCATGCACACAAATGTTTGTCCTGGATGGGAATCGAACCCACAACCTGCGGCATGATCCACGCCAACTGGCCTGTCTGGCTTTATTCCTTTCTTTTGTTAATGATGCTAGATTATACCAGGGTTAAGAGGAAAACTAGTAATACACACCATAATTCCAGTAATAATTGGTTTTTAAGTACATACATTGACCCAACAGGTAGACATTTTTCATTATAGACAAGTCTTGCCAATTCTTTGGAATTTAGTTAAATGATAAATGATTTTTATTTCTGTAAGTAGGTTTGTACAAACACTTTTACAAGTCAATCATATTTTTTTTTATTTTTTAAACTAGATGAGGTCGGCGTTTCCTATCTGACTACTCTGAGAAGAAAGGCCGAAACAAACTCAGAGGTCACAGTCTCTTATAAAGTCCAGACATAATCTTGGTCACTTCATGTGAAGACCATGTAGATTGGTGTCTGAAATGGTCTTTTGAGGAAAGAACCACACAGATTGAGAGGACCTGTCCAGTCAGTGCACGCATTGGTCAGTAATCGCGCAGCTCAGAACTTAAGGAGCTCAACGATTCGACGAACAATACCAAAGAAAGGACATAGGCATAGGCCGCATAAATTACTCAAACTGCCAGACCATGATTAAAAATAACTGAGAGAAAAAATAAAACAGACAAAAAAGCAATGACCTACACAGTCTTCACATTCACAATAAATTAAAATAATATAATATAATAGTTCACGTTCAATTGATAGAATCAATACTTAGGTATTGATTCGGTACAAAAAACTTCCGATTGGTGAACTCCGTACAACCAAGCTAGCTCCGTTCATTTCCCAGAGGCACGCTGATAACGACCTTACATACCTTTAACCTCTATTTTCAATTAGGTATTCATAAATTAAATTCTACACTGCTCTCTCGCTACCAGGGATTATATCCTTTTGATTACATTCAATGTTCAATCATTTTCCTCATGGGCCCTCATAAAAGATCCCGTTGTTTTTCATCTTAAGTCCGACATCTAACACAGAATTGGTTTTAGAGATTTAAACCCGTCCGTCGTCGTCGCCTTATCGATGTAAAGGATGACAATTTGTGAAGTTAATTAAGTGAACAAAGCGTATACGTTAGATAACTATCTGGAGCATTGTTCTAAGAACGAGAATGGATGCTCTTCTCTACAAGTTTCTTATCGCTTTGCGTGAGTTATCCTCGCGAACTCCGGCCAACAGTTTAGTTGCTACGCTATAATCCGAGTAGGGCGTACAAGCCACATACACAGTAATTATAGCTCACTAAACTAATATCTTACGCTCGGGGTAATAATAAACATGAAATTTACTTGTAATTAAGAGCGCGGTAGTACGTTACAACAACTAATTAATAGAAACAGCTTGCGCCGTTTTATAGTCAATGTTAAATTGGCGGAACATTTTTGGGCGGCTGCTGCCGTCCTGCGTGCGTTGTACCAACAAATTAAAGGACACGTTTTTTTAGTGTCGGCGCAGAGCTAAATGCAAATAAGGGACTTGATTACGGATGGAGTAGACGTATAATTAATACGATTTTATTCAGTTTCACACCAGTCCTTCTATCTACGAGTAACAGTAAATTTTTCGCGGTACTTTCCGCAACTCAATGTAACAGAACTACGAGTACATGTACCTGCACACACGTAGTTTTGACGACAATACAATAGTATAATGCCACGTATGATCTGATGATAGAGCCGTATGAGCTGTGATATGATCTGATGATAGACGAGGAGCCCGTGGCTAAATAATAACAGCCGCATGAGTCGATCGAGGGTTAAGCTAGTCTTGCCGCGGTCGGTTTGTGGATGTGTGATTTTATTTTTATTTTTATTTTTATTTTACTTTATTGGGACATAAAACAGTTACACATTACATATAAGGTATGCCAGAGAATTTTAAAAACTAGGTAAACATGTAACCCACAAAAATGTCCGCGAAATAACAGTAACAAACAGTTATACAATTAAATTAAAACGTGCGCTAATATTACAGAAAAAGTATATAAGTAGTCGTTAGTATTTAGCCAATAATATTAGATGACTAAAGTAACTATTTTAAAGATTTTAAAGCCAATCTTTTAAACTTTACGTGAGTAAGCGCGAAAATATCCAATTTGATAAAGTGTGTGTTATACGTATCTACGAGAACCCTCCGTACCTCGGAAAGCACGTTAAGCCGTTGGTTTCGGCTGTCATTCGTAGACCTATGACAGTCATTACGGGTAGTCAGAAGCCTATAAGTCTGACAACCTGTCTTACCAAGGGGTATCGTGTTACTCAGTAACTGGGTTGTAAAGGTCAGATAGGCAGTTACTCCATATAAAATACGGGTATTCAGCTGCATCCATTCCAGTTAGACTGGAAGTCGACATCAACCTAGTTGGGAAAAGGATGATAAGTTGCTACCTATTTATTTCCATTTATATAATTCTGACTATATGAAATACAAAGTATTGTGTTGTTGTGTATCGCCACATCGTGACAGTGATCAATTGATACCCACGCTAGCTTTGTGGTCTAATTATATTATAGACATTGAATTATTATACCATGCGTTACTGAATGTTCAATTCTCCGTTCGACATTGTGTTTCCAAATTACTGAACGTTTACAGAGATAAATATTACTACCCACAATTTCATACTCCAATTTTACCTACTAAAGTTCGATTTTTAATTGTATTCAGTAACTTGATAGTTGAAGGGTTACCAGATTTGGACGAAAACAAAAAGTAAGATGGTGTAAGAATGAACGAAACTGAATGGACTTAAATAATGTACTTACATGCAAACTTTTTGTTTTAAATTTAATAACTTGTCTTAAAAATACGATATACACTATTAAAAATTGTAGAATTTGTTATATATTTTGTTTCTTAGTAGTAAGGTATAAAATAAAATACTCGTAACTTAGAGATGCATTGTTTATTCATATGAATCAGAAATTTCACTAGCGCGCCGCTTCTTACATTTATTATAAAGTTATCGATGACGTTATCAATAACATAGGCTATACGACACATATCATCTTCTACTTTTAATACGTGAGATACGCAAGCACTCCATGACGAAGGGGTCATATTACTAACCCCTTCTTCAAAAAACTCTTTAACTTCTTTCATTTTAAAAGATTTTTTGCGACATGCCCCTTTACCTGTGCCCAAACTAATTCTATTGGATTGAGTTCGCAGTGGTAAGGGGGCAGTCTTAGCAAAATTATGACATGTTGTGCTACCATCTCGTCAACAGCGTATTTTTCAAATACTTGATTTTGATTTTTCACCAAGTTTATGATAGTTGCCTTCACCATGTCTTCTTCGTATGAAATATTTTTATTATTCAGCCACTCTTGAATTTCTTTTTTCTTCCAGGATATCTTGGGAATTATTATAATTTTTCGCGAGTGGTAAGGGGCATTGTCTATTACCACAACCGAGTTGGGCCGCAATTTAGGTAAGATAGCCCCAATCCACTCTTTAAAACATTGGGCATTCATTTCTTCGTGGTAATCCCCACTTCGTTTCTAGGCTTCAAAAATGAGAAACCAGTCCTCCAGAAAGCCTGCGTCTCCCCCTATTTGCGAAATTATTAATCTTTTCCCTTTGCCAGTAGGATTTTTGAGCCCTGTTATGCTTGCCATGATGATTGTAGAGTCACGAACCGGGATTGTTGAGCCACTAGCTTATCATCTGAACTTGGTTGTGTTACACGAATGTCGCCCGTGAAATTTGACATGTGCCATTTCAATAAAGAAAAACGGGCGGCATTCGTGTAACACAAATGATAAGCTAGTGGCTCAAGAATCCCGGTTCGTGACTGTACATTTTCATCGGTCCATACCTTTTTGCAATATAACCCGAAAAAAGTGAATGTTGTACAATGAAGGATTTTTTATACAAATCATAGGACGTAAAAGTGTTATGCATCGGTAATAAGCTACCTTCACTGACCCAGGCTTCATCTTGATGTATAGTCCTTTCCTGCGATATTGTTTGATTAAGCGCAGATAACGTTGCAACCAAGAAATCTATAAGAATCTATCTATAGGTATAGGTCTATCCATAGGTACACTTTTGCGCTTTCGTATTGCATACTTAAAAATTAAATGTTTCAAAACTTTCGCTTCGTGTCTTTGGAAAAGTTAGGCAAATCTTTGCTTCGTTTACAGCCTGCATTACCTAAAACAAAATATTAGTTTTGATTTCACCAATATAATAAAGTCTTTATAAAATACCTAATACCTACATTTAAATGTACTTAAAATATTTTTTCTCTAAAAACTTCCGATCAGGGGGCCGATTCTCGCGTATATTCTCGATATTATCTCAATGAGACATAAATATGTCGAAACAAAACGGTGACGTTTCAACAAACTAATTTTCGTATTTTATGCCAGAATCGCCCCGCTGTCGGCCGATTCTCGCGTCATAGAACTAATTTATTGAAAAAAACTAATGTTCGTATTCTACTCTGGCGAGATAACGATCTCGCCAGACACACACTTTAATGATAAATGATTTTATTTCTGTAAGTAGGTTTGTACAAACACTTTTACAAGTCAATCAAGTTTTTAAAACTAGATGAGGTCGGCGTTTCCTGAAGACTAAAACAAACTCAGATGTCACAGTCTCTTTTAAAGTCCAGACATAATCTTGGTCAGTTCATGTAATACCATGTAGATTGGTGACCAGCTGAAAGGGTCTTTTGAGGAAAGAACCACACAGATTGAGAGGATCTGTCCGTCAGTGCACGCATTTGTCAGTAATCGCGCAGCTCAACTCAAAGTTAAAAAATTAAGAATGAGATTTAAACTTAAAAATATCTTGACATATGTGTATATTTTCCATACTGGAGGTGAGAAATCATCTGCCAAACTCAAGGAAGAAAACCTACCTTAACACATTCTAGTCCCCCTTTTTAGGGTTCCGTACCTCAAAAGGAAAAAGGAACCCTTATAGGATCACTTTGTTGTCCGTCTATCTGTCTGTCAAGACCCTTTGTCTCAAGAACGCGTAAAGGTATCAAGTTGATATCAAATACTCGGGTCTATAGTCTCTTTAAGCTGTGAGGAAATAAAACTTGTAAGTCAACGCTATCAAAAGATATGACCGTTTATGTCACATATTTTCGCATATTTTGCGATTTCACAAGGGAATCTAAACCTATAGGGTACTTCCCGTTGATCTAGAATCATGAAATTTGGCAAGAAGCAAGGTCTCATAACACAAGTTACGGAAAAGTCCGAAAATTCTTAATATTATCACATATATATTTTTTTTGGGTTTAAAAACGTGGGAGAATTGACTGCGACGTATATCAATGTATGGGAGAACATGTTTTTCAACTACAATGTTAAGTTGGTTTTTGGGATAAATTCTTATCAACTACGGAACCCTCCATTGTGCATTGTCCGACACGCACTTCGCCGGTTTTTTTTTTTCAATAGAGCCCATGAGCCATGCTTTCATATAAATTGCTAGTGGACCCTCGAGGAGGTTCACCGGCATTACTTTTGCGCTACAGTGAACCCTCTAGGTGGGTTCTTGGCATTAGGTTTAAAACTATATTATAAAAGACTGGAAACCGTATTAAAATAGTGTTTTCAGGGGGTCTCGCCGCTATAGTTAGTACCTCTGGGTTATTTTCATTTACACATGTGCATGGTGGGGAGATGAAATAATGAAAAACATAAAAATCAAGAAAAAATATCTCTCGCTCTGATACCGATAGAGTTGAACTTAGGTGCAAGCTGAATCTACTTATACGCTCCGAGCACAGCTTCCGCTGCAAGCACAGCTTTTTACAATCAATAATAAATGTTTTCGACATTTCAACTGCAACTGTTTACTAGGAACAATGGTCTATCGTTAGATAGACCAACAAAAAATGGCTCGGGCGGTAGGTAATCATCAATTTAGTTCGTGGATATTTTAATAAATAAGTAGTCTGTTTATGTTACGATACCAATGTTTACAACCAAGAACGCATTCCGTACAATGACTTTATATAACATATTTAGCATTGATTGAAGCAGCTCGCTACATGCTTATTGTGTGTTTGGACGATATGTTTTTTTTTATGTAATTTCAAACAGCCACTAGGTAAAAATTCGTGCAACCTTCGAACTTACTCAAACTTGCGACTATATACCATTTAGGGGGCGTTTCTGAGGCTATTGTCATAGCAACCTGAGTCGAGTATGAGTCAACAAAGTTCCTTCAAACAGACAAATTTACTACACCGTACACTAGTCTACGGCTTACATTTACTTACTACGCCTTACACTAGTCAGCTTGGGAATCGAACCCAGAATCACACACTCGCCAGCAGCGCTTTCGACTAAATGAGCCCGGTAAGGTTCAGAGATTTAAAATTATTCATCGTGTGGTTTCCGATGAAAAGGTCTGCAATTTGTGAAGTTAATTAAGCGAACGAACTCATGCAAGCATATTTTTATCCTTACTTTTATAAAGTAGGCAAAATTTAAAAAGGCTGTCGTTTTATTCAGACCGGTCCTATTAAAAGTAACATTTATTACACCGTCTAAGTAATCCATTAGCTTTAATCTCAGACAGTCAAAACTTACACCTAATATTCCTGAAGGAGATGAGAATGAGTCGGTTTCATTTAACGGTATTAGTTATAAGCTCCCTATTTTGGTGGGTTCCGTCCATCACGTTAATGTTCCAACTACACTGCTACCGAGCTCGGGTAAATTGCAAATGAACTAGCAAACATTCCGAGCAAACTACCTACCTGGTTTCGGTAGATTTTGTTAATAAGGATCCCTTTATATGGCACATTATCTGAATGGCACGGCGCAACATTACAGTGGGGCCGGGGTAATGTTTGAGACGCTCACATTACAGTATAAGACCTAGGTCTATTACTTTACGTGCTGGATGCATATTGCATACGGGGAATGGCCCTATCGTTGCAGATAGGACAGGCGACGTTAAAAATATTGCATTTATTTATTTTCCTAAGAAACAAGGGATGAAAACAAACACAATATTATTACAGCTTGAGTAGACATTTATGGATCGCAAATTGATGTACAGAAGTGGAAGTGAAAATCACTATCTATTTTTAGCAGTCTCGTCGCCAGCGCGTCCATCGATTGCTGAGCTAGCAGAGCGCCCCACCGGCGCGCCCCCCAGCCCCATGCTCGTCACCGCGGTTTCTCCATGCAGCGCCGCCCGAGCCCCTCACCTCATCTCGCGGCGAATGACTGCAGCCCCGCCGAAAACCCTACAAAGGGATTTCGCTAGCTTCATCATGAGTGCCACTAGCGCCCCTAGTATCAAACCCATTCCAGAAAAGCCGCCGAGTAGGGCTGATAATGAAGATGATTTGAGGAAGCGCCGATCGCGAACGAACAACAACCGCTGCGGCAAAGCTCCTGCGGAGCCCGAAATCAGCCTACGTGTCGCAAAGCCGAACACACCGGTGTACATCTCTCGCCTGCACTACACCACTAAGGTGGAGGACATCGTGTGCGTGTTGCGACGTTGTGCTTCGTCGCTTCCGCGGACAAGTTCCACAGGACAGCACAAAGTCAAGCTAGTGCAAAGTGAAGTGTTACTAATATAGTCTTAAGCCATATCTACTAACACAATATTTTATTTATAAAAATATGTATGTTTTAGGTTAAGGTATTATGTCTATGGGGCTATGTTGCCTGAAATAAATGGTATTATTATTATTCAAGTAATAACAGAAACTACATAATATTTAATAACATGAATTGGTATTTCCATGAGTAAATTTACTAATAATAATAATAATGACGATGTATCCCTACGTTGTATCTCTACGTTGACGTCGTGGTGGGGCTTGCGCGCTCCGAACCGAGGTCTGTGCCGGTAGAGTTTACTTTGCCGGAATGGGTCTTGGATGAGGAGCCAGACCAAGAGAGATACAGAAACCCGCAGGGCAGCATGTGCCGAGCTGTTGGGCAGTAGCGACTCCACGGACCCTATCTCCCGGGAGAAATCTTGTCCTCATCTCTGGCTTGCCTTTATTGACCGGCTTGAGTGGTGATTCGCAAGAGCAAACGTGCTCGGAAGAAGGACCTTACCGGAATAGTAAGGTGCTGGTAGGGATCTTGATCGTACTTCCGGGATTGTTTTGATAGCCGTGGAATACCTCTCCACTCCTCAAGCACCTCAGGAAGTGTTGCCCCCTTGTTACTACGTCGCTATGTGCTAGCGACCGTTTCCGGGGGCCCATTATTGAGTGTGCAAGTCACCCCCTGCCATTTTATCCGTGTATAATATATAAAATTGGTCAGGCAGGGGACACAGTTCTTCCATAGTTCAAGTTACCCAATCGACTTTAGCCACCCAGACCCATAGCCCAATATGTTTTGTTTCCACGTACAACAATAGTCCTGCACCAACCGGAGGTTGTCCTTGGATGCACCTGCATAGTACATACAGGGATAATCGTCGGTTGGTGCTTCCTCATCATTTAAAATTATTTAAGGGGCCTCTGCGAGTTGGCTTCGGCTCCTCGTACGCCTTCCAAAAGTCCGGGATCCAAGAGTCCCGAGAAATAAAAATAATAATAATAATGACTCTCAGTTAAAAATCGTGCCTATTGGTACTGAACAGACTATATAGCAGTGCTTCAGGCAACACATACATAATAACTATATTAAGTATATATATATTGTTGTGTATGGACTAGAACACAATAATCCACGATCGTAGTGTCGATAATGATGTCTCTTGTGTACATGTGTCTTTGTGAGAAGACTGGGGAAACAGGGACAGCTAAAGTGCGTCATCCACCCACGGAGTTACTTCGATTCACACGAGTTTCTAAATTGTACCTCTACTCATGAAAATTACACGTATTCCGTATACGTACTAATTAGCAAATGGATTAATTCACGAGCTTATTTAAAATTCAATTTTCATGAATTGTGTCTTTGGAGCGTTTGAGTGAGAAAATGTAATGTGACGGTCGTATTAGTGGTGTGTCGGGCTTAGAGCGTACGGCGCGTTGACGGCAGTCTCTGATTCCGGCTGCCAATAATACGCACGTGATCCGCGTCGGTAACGAGACCTTTTCAGAACCTCTCGTGCGGTTCTGTTATTGAAGAAAATGCTTATATGTATCCTGACATATGTAGGATGACTCATTTTGTCACGTGCGTAAGTAAGGGACGTAGCAGTAAAACTGTCTGTTTCTCGGTACGAATAATCCAACGTTTTGTTTAAAAAAATACGGCTCGGATTTTTCTTTCCAAGAATCGCCTTTGCTTCCTTCCATTTCAATTAAAGTAAATATCAGTAAACAATGGAATCACCATTCGAACCTTGAAAATGTCGATACTACTATGGTAAGCAGTTTCCAGAATATTAATTATTGTTCTCGACTGTGTCCGTATTTTTGTGTTTGTTTCCTTATCACACGTAGGTAAATAATGATAAAATAGGGTTTACAATATTTATGCTGCCGATGATTGAATAGTGTTAGTTCTAAACTATATTTCTAGGTACTTCAATATAGGAGTAATCATCCTCGAAAAGAAGTAATTAAAAAAAATATTATAAGAAAATATAGATTTTACTTTATGCCTTAATATTCTAACTCTATTAAATAAACTGCATTTGTAATACCCATACCGGACGGTCCTCTTGAATATATTGCCTTTCGGATTGAAAAATGCGCCATCTGTTTTTCAAAGGTGTCTATAAATCAAATAGAAGACTGTGAATTTGTTCCAATATTTTATTACTTCATCATGTTTGAATATTCTTATAAAGTCAACTTCCGAGATGAGGAATATACATATTATCAATAATATGTATTATTCATAGGATCAATTTATTAGAATATCTTCGTAGACATAGTCTATATTTTATTTATATTAACAAAGAAAAAGATAAACCTCTACACATACAGGGTGTAATTTTAATCACCGTTATCCTCTAAAGGGGGTTATTGTACTCATCATTATAAACATTCATGTTTGCATAACTCGTCAAAATGTAGAGAGCAGCAGATTTTTTTTTTCGCGATTTCAAGTTTGTGTGTGTAAAAGTTGTTCATAATGATGAGTACAATGACACCTTTAAGAGGATAACGGTGATTAAAATTACACCCAGTATAATGCTAAAACCTAACTACTTACTTATACACAAACTGACAATAATTGTTAAAATCGGTATAAATTGACACAAATATATATTTGTGTCACATGATCTTTCAAAACACCGGACCTTGTAAAGTGGGCAATACTCTGCGTTACATCACGCAGTACTTTTCTACATTAATAACATTTATTGCGCAATAGATTTTAACCCAATTCGATTTAACACAATGATAAATCCCCACGTGTCGATGCTAATTTTATTAGACTTTTCCTCGAATGCAGAATCGCATTATTTCTTACAGCAACCTACTCTTGCAGTTTCGAGACTCTCTATCTCATGCACAATAAATTCCTTTCCTATTCCGATAATCGGTGTCTCTTACGAAATATATGTTGACATTACAGCCGAGTTGAACGCCAAGCGCCGAAGAAAACAATACTTGTTCACCACTAAACATACCGGTGCAACAAAATATATACAACCCAGATTCCAAATGGCATAGTTTTATGTCAATTTGTGAGAATACATATTAAAATCCTCAGAAAGGAACCAATAAATAACCAAGCAAACTAATAATTAAGCATAATACCAAAAAACTACTTATGTATTATTAGTGAAGCACTGAATGATTTCCAACTAAATCCTGAGATGGTAAATCAGTGTAAATGTTTACATATTTACGATACCAGTCTAATGAAGTCACAGAGAGCTCTATCCGTGAATATCTGTCCTAATTAAAACGCTATGTATACATGTAAACTTAACACTCCTGAATGTAAATTGTGCCAAAACCAAATGAATAATAATCTTCGTAGCTGTGGCTACGAGTCTGCTACAAAAGAGCTACGCGAGTGCTACGAAAGTGCTACGAACGCTACGACACTCAAATTGAAACGGGAATGTTAGATTTAAGATAACATATCAATGTTATTAATTCTTACCGTTAAAACGTTTCTAATTCAGTTTCTCTTTATAAAATGGATATCTAGATATTATAATTTGTTGTTCATTTCATGGAATTTGAATATTAATAGCATTAAGAAGTAATGAAAATATTTATTAAGCTTAATATTATTTACTGTTGTCGACGGCTTTTCAGGATTATGCGAAGCGGGAAAAATGTCAGCAACAGTAATGTTTTCCTCAAATTTATGTTTGTGTTGTGTTTGTATCGTATGAAAACCCACGTTTGAGATGGTTGTCATAAACAGTTATTAATCATCGTGTCACCCGTGCAACTTCAAAGGCTCGCTTAATCAACTGCGAATGGTTCAGGCGTCTGAGCCATTACTCAACATGCTCGTTTACACATTCTTGCCTGACGTACTCGTTATCTACTCATTTATGTAATCTGAAACTCATCTGATTCTACTGTTTTCAAATTCCGAATACAACGAACGAGTTAAAACATTCTTAAGAAAAGTTGGCCAACATACAACATACCAATGCAAATGTTTGCGTAAGTTTCAGTAATTCATCAGTCAAACATTGACGTTTGAATTTAACAAGATATCTTTTAAAAGTTCCGTCTAAGCCGTGCTTCCACAATGCATACGAGTTGCAAGAAGTTAGGGTAACTTAACGACGGAAAAGTTATCCTTAAATATCTCGATATTAGTCTGCATGCTTCTACTCAAGTATTTATCTTGGAAAACAAGTTAAATCTGGACTTTTTACAAATTTGAAGGCATTGTGAAAGACATGCCAAGTATATTGGAGCATTAAATTAAATTGTTTTATGTTTTTCGTCTGGTTTGTGTCATCCCAGCTTGGGGCGTAGAACCCAGTCCTTTATGTTCGTCTTTGTAAGCTTGATTGCTGGCTCTCATGCATATGATGACGACCCAATTAGTCTAAAAGCTACTTACAGCTGTTTGCGACCCTTCACGAGTATTTGTATGGACGTCCTACAGATATTTGGTCAACTTTGTGTCTTTATGTTTCAATTTTTATTTTGTAATTACGTTACCCACCGAAATTAATACGGATACTATATGATGTTTTTGCAAATTATTACATTTTTTTTTAATTGGCCCATAAATCATATCTATTGTAAGGTATTTGACAACCTAGAAGGCCTTATTTAAAGACCACATCCTCAAATTGGTTCATTCGTAGCCACAACTATACGTCTAAATGATGGAGATGTTCGAATCGAGTACAAAGTGAGTATGGTACCACGCCACGGCCACTTAAGGCTGATCGCACGCCTCGACGCAAATCTAAATAAGTACAGTCAAACAAAGAGATTAGTGTACAAGCAGCTAACTTACAACTACTTTTAAACAATGTCGGTGTGTTAAGTAGTCAAATCATTATTTCAATTATACCATGTACGCACTTTTGAATTATCAAGGAGTAGTAAGAATTAGATAACTTAGATTAGTAAGAAAGTTTAGGCTACCCATTCCAAAACGTCTCTATGGAGAAGAACGGGCAAGAAACTGCATGGGAGTGTCCATGGAGTGTCAAATCTTTACCATCACTGTTTTAAATGCGTCTTTACCGTAAAAAGATATTACGCACACAGTAAATAAGTTAAAAGGCGACTAACAAATGGTATTTATAAGGCAGATGTTACTGGAAACGCCGGAAGGAGTCACACCAGAATGACGTTCACTGACCTTATTGGTAATATTATTGTATATGTGTGTGACCAGATGTATGAACGTAAACGAAGCATAAGAAGTATGTAAGGATCGAAGCAGTCGGCGTTCTGTAGTTTCTGCCTACTGAAAAAGGCGTGAATTTATTATGTATTTATGTATACATTTAAATAAATCAGTGTAGTGGAAAGATAAATATTTTTGCCTGTATACCAAACCTTGTTTGACTGTACGTTCACATGTTGCCGGTTTGTCCTCATTGCTTCAAAGGATATCGGATTTCAAAGCACGGGAACTCGGTTCTAGACTAATGTTCAATAGCTACCTATTGTGGGATATGTACTTGACGTATTGAGAGGTGCATCTGTCATAAAAGCGTTGTGCAAAGCTAGTTTCTTGAGAAAGTTATCTATGTACTTATGTCTTGAAATATTTCTTGTATCGATAACCGTTGTATCGCATTTTAAGTCATGCTAACTATTATTAATAACAATATTTTGCATACCTATTCTATATTTCGTTTTATATGTGTTAGAAAAAAATCTAAACTGAGATTGTGTGATACTATTTTAGATAGCCAAGCCAAACATAGGTTTTCTCTTAGGTGTAAGTAAGCTAGCTTGGGGTTAGAAAACTACCCAAAAATAACTATTACCTGTTAAAATGTGGGTACACATTTGCCCTTTTACTACTTTTGAGGAACACTTGTGTGGTTCGTTCAATAACACCGGTTCAGTCGAACTGTTAGCAGTTGCGAGAGTAATATTGGAATACGTGCAAAACTTTCACGTTACCATTAAATCGGTTGAAAATTCCCCAATAAATTTCCATTTCAGCTTTTGACCTCATATTAGCGTAGGTATCACTGGCAGAAACTATCCGTGTTTCGACTGAAATCGACACATATAGCTTTGAGAGGTCAAATTCATTCAAAACATCAACATAACTGACGTCTGACATGAGCTCCTATTCAGTGGCGGAGAGATGAGATTCATTGAGGGAATTTATGAACTCACTGCCAAATAAACAGCGTAATACATCTCGAAATGTATGAGAGCGTGCATGTGGAAAGAAAGAAAGAAAAAGTATTTATTGAGACTCGCACAGAAAGATTACAAATTAAACAATAAACATCCTAAAAAAATAAAAGTAAAATGACAATAAAAACAGAAAGTCCTGTACGAGGAGCTTTATAGTCATAAAGCTCCTCAGCATGATGCTCTGACATTTAAAAGTAAGTGTCGCAGCGCTGGTGTAGGTGAGAGAGCTGTGCATTTTAGGTTCATTTCTGTTCAATGATGATATTAAAATCCTAATGTATGACTTTACTTTTCAATTCAGAAATATAGTAACAAGCCCTCTTAAATAGTGACACGCGGGTAGTACAACTTGCTATCAAGTAGGTACTATGATTTATCATCGTAATTTATAAATCATAATCTTTTTCTAGACACCTTTTTGAAAACTAAAATTCTGATCACTTCCACGTTCAGACTATTAATTTAAAAATAAAATTAAAAGGTTTAAAGGAAATTGCTTCGGTAAGTAAGGTGTCCCGGGCGAGATGAGGGAACGAGTCGATAAGACGCGAGATAGTCCAGATGTTGGAGTTAAACTTTGCCTACGAGCGCGCTACTTAACTCTCTATTTTCTAACCCCCACAAGTTTGTAAGAAACGGTTCCGTATAGAAATTTATAGCTCCAGAGGATTACGCTCACAAAATGGAAGTTCGAACTTTGTTGATGTCTCTGGTTAATGTTATGATACAATAAAGTAACATTGAAATATTTACTTTGCATTAACTTGTTACGACTGTCTATAGTATCTATAGACACAATGAATAAGAATGAGTCAATACTAAATTATCAAACAAGCACTTTTCACGAGGACGCAAACGGAGTAAGACGTTCAGAAACACCTTTTTGTGAACCCTCGTGGGAAATCTAACGCCGAGTGTCATTACATTACGAATAAAACAGCCTTTTATTTCCGTAACACGTTTCGTGGAATGAAATCGCCACTATGTAACAACTTCTCATCAGCTCCCCACGAAATAGGCGAAGAAAACTGTATCGAAAGTTATCAGAGCATCGGGTCAGGAAATATCGCAACATTGTTGGATAAATAAAGGCATATTGCTAGCAATGATGGGTCGCACACGGCTCGCTGCCTCTTGTATCACGTCCCTCGAGATGAAACGAATGAGCATTACCCTCGCCGACTGCGAAACATTCCCTATTCCACCACTGATATTGTAAGGAACCGCTGTTTTTCAGCATTCACCGAATTTGAATGATTATACACTAGAAGCAAAGTTCACGCTTTTATATACAGCAGTACCAAAGTTTTTCAAGTAAGCTTGTTAATAGCCTTATTGATACAGTAAGTATATAGGTTGGCAGAAGTTATGTCCATTACCGGGTAGCCAGTAAATGGTGCTATATATCACGAAGCAACGTAATTGCTGAAGGTAACTAGTTTAAACGTGAAAAGAGTACCTTTTGTAACAGATATAAATGGTACAACTAGCACTTAGGAATAGAATGTTAAGGCCATAATATCTACATTAAAACGAAGTACCGGTGGCAGTGTCTGCGTCGTAACTTTAATAGGGACGCATTTTACGTCACATTCATCCTTATCTAAGGACTAATATCAGAAAGATCGACGGGTAAAGTACTCGGAGAGTGATTATGCGCGGTTACCCGACGAACATTTTCTAGCGTCATTATGCGTTACGAAAATGGCTGTCGGGCTAGCAACCCCACGACCATAACGATAAGAGGAAATTGGGATGTTAAGCAGCCAGGAACTGTTACGTTCCTAGTTCACAATTCACTAGAAATAATAAAAAAGATACAGTGTAGCCGAGATAAATGTACGAATCAGAGGGCTATTAACATCGTTTTGCGGATGAGCGGCGACAGTAATTGCCATGTCGGCGTGCGGGCACAAAATTTATGGCGCCCACTGCGGGTAATTGAGTCGACTCGCTAGTTACTGTGTGGCCTCCGCGACACCTGCCAAACACACTACACTCTTATGAGGAAAAAAGCTTAATGATTACGGGAAACAAAGGAACGCACTTGTGTGTTCTGAATTGCGTTTACCGTACGCCTTTTTATAAAGCTTTTCATAATGGAAAAGGAATTGAAAAACTAAAGTACGGGCGGTATGAAATTAAATTACTTAAATCTGCAGCTTAGGTAAAACTCCTTAAACATCTGCTGCGGCTGTTTTGTTGAATGTTACCTATAATCATGTTTATAATGTTTCTGGTTAAAGCAACTTAGACAGGTTAATGTCACATTTGCTCCATAATCCCATTTCCCATTATCCTGTATTACACAACCAAACACACCTCCGCTCACTTATGAACCAATAACGCACAAAATAGGGTGATATTATGGAAGAGAAGAGAAAATATGCGTTTTATATTTTAAATGATTAAAAAGGTGCACATCTTCTTACATAAATAAATCCCTACTGAGTAACCCCACAGATTTAATTTAACTTGTAAGTACTCGTATAGATCAAATTTTATTCAAATGTACGAAAACACAGAAATTCGGCGAGTCGGGGTGGCGCTGCGTTATGCTCCAGTGAGTCGGATGTGGTACAGCGCTGGGTTGAGGCTGACTGCTGGCGTCGATCAGGAGAGAGTTAGACGGCTCTGCTTGTTGACCGGCCGATAGTGCAGTGTGCTGTGCCAAGGTTGCTGATGAGGCTGACGGTGATGACTAGGAATACGCGTCCGCTACATGCTGGTGGTCAGAATTTCCGTTGAATCCGTGGATGCTGGCTGCCTGTGTGAATCGCTGCTCGAGAGCTTGAGGAATGATGGGTGTGAATCGGGTGATGATGACGTCAGTCTGAACTAGCTGCTCGTCAATGTCCATGTTAGGGGTCACCAGTATGAGGAACAGGGTGTAAAGCTCACTCATCCTCGATAGAAAAGGGAGGATCCTTCGACCAGACGGGTGTTGTGTCTGGTGGGCTACCGCCCGACGGTTGATGTCGGGACGTTGTATATATGCAAGTTGCGCGGTAAACTCTATTTGCGCGATGCAGGATTTTGCGTGCCGTTGGTGTGATGCGTAGTTGGCGTGTGGCGATGTAGATGCCGCCACAGATTTGATCAGCCAGTCCTCATTAATTCCATTCAGTTATAAAAGCAATTTTATTATTTATTCTTTTTATTCATTCGGCTATCTTAGAATATCCTTCTTGAAGTGAAAACTTCGTTGAGCGATTTTTGGCAGGGGAAAATCTTAAGAGTTCGCGTCACGCATCACCGTCACACGTCAAGTAAGCGACATGGTAATGTGACGTGTTGCGCTGTCAAGTTTTGCACTTCAATCGACTGACATTTGGACTATGTTTTTTTTAACACAATGTGGTTGGTTAATTCTTTGTTGTGCTTAAGGCTGGCTTTTTGATCCGTAGTTAACTCAACCAATAATTAAAAATAGTAACTAATGGTTAAATTTTGCCAAAATGTGAACAAAATTAAACCAAATTTAACCATATGTTACTTTTTTTACTATTGGTTGAGTTAACTAAGGGCCGGTTTTTTGATCCGTAGTTAACTCAAACAATGGTTAAAAATAGTAACTACTGGTTGAATTTTGGCTAAATGTGAAAGGCTAAACATGAATGAGTTATGCCATTAGTTACTATTTTTTAGTATGAATGAGCTAACATGAATACATTCATGTTTAGCCTTTCACATTTAGCCAAAATTCAACCAATAGTTACTGTGTTTAACCATTGGTTGAGTTAAATACGGATCAAAAAACCGGCCCTAAGGATCAAGAAACCGGCCCTTAGTAAGTTTATGATTATTTGGGGTTATTTGTTTATTATAATATTAAATAAAGAACTTAATCGCTATGCATTATACTAAGAAAGTAATGAAGGATTTATTGATGATAAGGAAATAATACGTATGAATAAAGATTTCGTAGAATCTACACTTCTGGAGGACGCATGGGAGGAAGTAAGACATAACCTCATAAAAAAACGGTATATTACCATTGGTTGAGTTAACTACAGATCAAAAAACCGGCTCTTAGTTGCAAGATTTGAGGCGAACATACATACATACAACCATTGCAAGTTAAATAAAAGCTTGTAAAAAAGCTCAGAGAAACAAGAAGCCAGCAGCAGCAGGATTGTTTTGCAGGATTTAATGTTTATCAGTAACAAATTCCAATAGCATTTTTTTTATATTTCTAGATACTACTAGTCTTACTCTGAAAAAATGAAAAAGCGTGAGGTAGTAAATAAGCGATTTATATATAATTGGTAAAGCCGCATCACGTCGTCACGAGCAACTGTAAGCGCGAATTCTCAGTGCTCCCACAGAAATGTTTCCACTAAAGTACAATAACGTACTTGCGAGAGGAGCTGTAAGCGGATTATGAGAGGTTCCGAAGTAGGCTGCTTTGAAACTCGCAAGAAAAGCAATATCCATTATCTTGGCGGGGCTTTGTGTGTCGACCGCTGCGCATTGTTGGGCGCTTGCAGCGGCGGCCGCGCTCGCACCGATATATTGTTTGACTTGAGAGGCATTGGACCCTGGCTTACCTCACGGAAAAAATTAAAAATCATCTTGGGAAGTTTTGGCTTTTGTATGATAACTTCTTTCCTGTAAAACCTTTTTTCAGAAATCCCTGAAATATTGAACTGTGGCCTGTTCCAAAAGAGTCTGAATGAAATGTAAGTGTAAGTATTAGGAAATGTGCCTGTGGATGCCACTTACAAAAGTGCTCTGATTTGATCATTTGAATACATCCCGAAATTCTAATTTAAATGTGATGATGTTTTTCATTTCTCATGTCGTCAAGAAAGTTTTGAGTATGAATGTGGATGGCTATACGAGTGGGAGAAGACTAAAGAACCGTTGGATAGACTGTGTGAAAGATGATATGGCAAGGAAGGGAGTGACTACCGAGATGACGACTAATAGAGAAGTATGGAAGAAAAAGACATGTTGCGCCGACCGCAAATAAATTGGGACAAGGGCAGGGAATGATGATGTTATTTATTGGACAATTAGGTATTAGTTTATTAGTATTTATTATTTGTGATAAATCTTAATTATGTTAAAATTGTATCCTCAACTTTCGTCGATGATTTTTCAATTACAATTTAATTATGTTATTCAAACAATATAATTGTTGGAAAAAGAGGTGAGCTATAAAGTTGAAACCTTCTAAATACAGATGGATGTGTTACTACCTCCTTTTAGTGACTGATGGCTTATCCTGAACAGGATTTGTTTACACTTTCACCTGATACTTTTGTAACATACCATACATTTTGATCACAGGGAGTACCAAATCATGCTTACGTCAGATAACTACACATTTGCGAATGTATTCTGCACAGACCAACCGAACCGCCAGATACCAAACATTTGTTCAGCACTAAACTGAGCACAGAGAAGTTACAAAGTACAATGCACACGAGTTATTAAAGCTCAGAAACAACACTCTTAAACGTAAACAATAAGAAAATTGCATAAAAATATGCTTGCTCCTTTAGGAGTGCCTGATAAGGAAATAGAATAAGCAGGTGCACCAAAAGGTATCTTATTTATCTCTTTATTCGTATACTGCACTTGTCATCTCATTAGAAACTGTATGAAATATATACATAAACTCGAACTTTCTTCCGACGGGGTTAGACAGAAACTACAGAACGTACTATCCCTACAGACTCCGGCGTGCGTGTATGACCAGATGTACTCGTATGAACGTAAACGAAGTTTTTAGTTAGTTTCTTTATCCGCTTTTACTTTTTTGTTTGATAACTGTACTTAGCATCTTCATTTAAATTAGTTTCACAGCATATCTTGGAGCTAAGAAACCTTCCGTTTGAAAAAGTTTCTATTATATTATTCACGAGTAAATAAGTATGTAAATGGGCGTGCAACAAACTTTCTTAGCATTTCTAAGTACCCTGATTTGCGAACTCGGCGCCAACACTTGATGCAAATATAGCTTCAAACTCGTACCAGTAGTTTTATTGAAATATTTTGCATACAATAGTTATAACTAAGTTACACAAGTAAATAAAAAGCGCTTTGGAGTTTGAAATTATAGGTACACCTACACCTGAAAGCGGAAATTCAAACGACAGACAAAACATGAACATGAATGTGAAACCATTTAAAAAAAGATTTTTCTTTACTGGAGTTTGTTGAGCTTTTTCGTCTTTTTTAAGGTTCCGTACCCAAAAGGTAAAACGGGACCCTATTACTAAAACTCTGCTGTCCGCCTATCTGGCCGTCTGTCACCAGGCAGTATCTCATGATCATAGTAGATCCACCAGTAACAGCCAACTGTCACTATCACTGTTTTTGCATTAGGCATAAAGTCTATAAATCATATCATAGTAGATCCACCAGTAACAGCCAACTATCACTATCACTGTTTTTGCATTATGCATAAAGTCTATAAATCATATCATAGTAGATCCACCAGTAACAGCCAACTGTCACTATCACTGTTTTTGCATTATGCATAAAGTCTATAAATCATATCATAGTAGATCCACCAGTAACAGCCAACTGTCACTATCACTGTTTTTGCATTATGCATAAAGTCTATAAATCATATCATAGCAGATCCACCAGTAACAGCCAACTATCACTATCACTGTTTTTGCATTATGCATAAATTCTATAAATCATATCATAGTAGATCCACCAGTAACAGCCAACTATCACTATCACTGTTTTTGCATTATGCATAAAGTCTATAAATCATATCATAGTAGATCCACCAGTAACAGCCAACTGTCACTATCACTGTTTTTGCATTATGCATAAAGTCTATAAATCATATCATAGTAGATCCATCAGTAACAGCCAACTATCACTATCACTGGTTTTGCATTATGCATAAAGTCTATAAATCATATAATAATAATAATAATATTTATTCAAAAATTACAAGGCATAAAAATTGTACAGTTTTGCTTAAATGTTAATTATAATCCTAAGACTTACGTGCCTGAACTAGGTAATCCTGTGTTTCAGGCGAAAAGAGCTCATAAAGTGTTATACAATTAATAAATAATCAAAGACGAAGAAAGTTGACAAAAGACAAATTAATTATATGTTGAGTAGCTTACCTCTTAGTTTCTAAATTTGATAAATACTTATCGTAGATGAGTATAAATCTATTTACTTTAACACAGTTAATAAATTCTCTGTATCTTCGTAAGACATACCTTGGAGAATCTGCTTGACAATTCTTTTACAATTTGTGTAGTTCAGGGAGTAAATGTTTGCTTTCGAGTTTAGTCTATTATAGAGGAGAGGACCGAGGTACAGGTAAAATCTGGATATAAAAGCATGTTTTGTTGTATTTAGCGGGCAGACCAAATCTTCTGTGCTGTAGGGTAGAGCTGTGTGTTGTTTTAATACAATACCCATTATAAATAGTTGCCGAACTGTTAATACTTCACAAGATTTGTATAGGAGGTTAGTGGGAAATTTGACTTTGAGAATCGCTCTCTGAGCTCTCTCGATGGTTAGTAACATAGTTTTACCCGCTCCACCCCACGTGGTAATACAGCAAGTTAATATCGATTGACACAGAGCAAAATAAACTTGTCTAACTATTTTTGGATCAGCAATATAGCGTAACTTTTTAAAAACAAATATCAACTTGCGAATTCTATTATTTAAAGCTTCTATATGTGGTTTTAATGAAAGTGTCTCGTCTATTATAACACCTAGGTATTTTGTTGTAACTACTTGCCATTTTAATGTTGGGACAAACACATTGGTTTAATGTGGGAATTGTACAATAGTGAGCATATAATGTCGAAGTGCTAGTTGATGTTTGCTTGCGCAATGAAAACTTAATGTACTTAATTTGTCTTATCTGCATTTAGTGTTAGTTAATTATTTTGAAGCCATTTATTAACAACATTGAAACCATCTTGCGCAAGCTTGTAGACGTTTTTTTCTGAATCAGCCGAGAATAAAAGGGCAGTGTCGTCAGCATAAGAAACAATTTGGCCGTGATTTAGATTTAGATTACAAAGATCATTTATGTATATCAAAAATAGAGTAGGCCCTAAAATGCTTCCTTGGGGAACTCCGAATGACGTGTTTTTTTGAATATCGCTGAGAAAATTACCAATCTTTACACATTGGGTACGGTCATCTAGATAACTCTTAAATAGTTTCAGCTGGGTGCCTCTGACACCTATGGCTTCAAGCTTGTGCAACAGAATAGGAATAGAAACCGTGTCAAAAGCTTTGGCGAGGTCCAGGAAGATTCCCACTGTGTGGTTACCTTTATCAAGTTCCTGTGCTAGATAGTCAGTCAGATGGTGTACGGCATCGTCTGTTGACATTTTAGGCCTAAATCCGAACTGCCGTTTAGATAAAATTAATTTATCCTCCAAGTATTTGAAAAGCCTTTTATTTATTATTTTTTCTAATATTTTAGACATAGAAGGCAGTAAGGAAATAGGTCTATAATTTGTCACTTGATCTTTACTGCCTGATTTATAAATAGGGACAACAACAGCTTTTTTAGGCACTCGGGGAAAAGACCTGTGTCTAGTCAGTGCGTCAGTGTCCAGCAACACAAAAGATGATAAAATAGTGCTACACGTAAATGGTGTGCTTGTTAGATATTGTGATTGGCCCCGAACCTTTTCAGCCAAACATTTTCCAACATTAACAAAAAAATTATTTGCAATGTTGGCAGATGTTAACTGTGATGAGTGTGCTTGTAGTAAACCTGAAGATGACTGATTTTGTTTTGAGTTATACGTTACACTTTTAATAAAATTCCAAATTTTTTTACTATTACTTCCAGCATTTTCTAGTGCAATTTTATCGTAGTTGCTTTTTACTTTCTTTAGGAGATCATTACAAAAGTTACGATATCGTTTATACGACTTCTGCAAAATTAGATTATCTGGATTAGATTTTGCTTTCATATGCAGTTTAACTCTATTTTTCATGCAACGAATGAGTCCTGCCGTGACCCATGGTTTTATGTTGTAGTTTTTGTTATTTAGCCGAGATATGACCGTGTTCTTCTGAATTGCATGTTGTACATTTTTGATTAGGTACAACATACAAAACTGCGGATCAGCGGAATAGTAGACTGGGTCAAAGTCGATATTACGTAAGTCTTCTTCAAGTTTATTTACATTTAAACTAGAAATGGTGCGAGTAACTACTTTTGGTAATTTACAATTTAAATTAAGTAGGGTAGCACTGTGATTGGTTATTGTTGAATTAGTTACAAGTGCAGGGAAATTCGACTTGAGTATTATATGGTCCAAACAGGAGCCACTTTGATGTGTAGGAAGCGTGTGAGCGGGAAGCAAACCATGGAAGGCGCATAGGTTTAGGTATGCCTCAGCGGATGCGTCAGCACTTTCTGGAAGAATATTTATATTAATATCTCCAACTAAAATGGTATTTTTAAAAGATGACAGGTTCTGCAAAGTGTCGTTTAAAGAGTCAGTGAAATTGTTTATATTTCTAAAAGAGGGGGGTCGATATAAAGCAAGTGTCGCTATTTCTGACCCAATTTTAACTAACAATCTGTTACAGTCGTGCATATTAGGTTCCTCGACAGACACATTGAGATGATTTCTTGCATAAACTATCACCCCATCGTTCTGATTGTAGTTTATATTACTTTTATACATATTATATCCTGGAATTAGTGGTATGTTATATTGTTTGGAAAGCCAACATTCGGTTAAGACAATAACGTCACAGTTTATGTCTAGACGTTGTAGAAAAATGCTAAAATTGCCGAAATTCTTAAAAACACTCCGAATATTTTGGGTTAGTATGGTTAGCGGACTAGTGTGGGAGGAGAGATATTGCTTACAGTGTTCAACGTCACAAACATGGGATTCAGATACAGAGAAATTATCTATGTCATTAATTAAATTATTAATCATAATTACAACTGTAAAAAAAAAAACAATAACAAGTGCCAGAAAAATACGTAGGTAATTAGCGGCGCTCTTAGGCGCCTCCATAATCTACAGAATTTATGTACCTCTTTTCAGCCATTATTTTTGCTGGGCAGTCAGCAGCACTTGTCTTGTGATTGCTCGGCTTTTTAAAGTGCAAGCAAGTAGCGCATTTTGGTTCCTCAGCCTTCTTTGTGCATTCCTTAATGGAATGGCCCTGATTACCACAGTGACCACAGGTATGTGTGGTCTCCCGGCATGATTTGGCTGCATGTCCGTACTGCGGCTGGTCTCTCACAGGGCACGACGACCAATTTACAAACACTCTGTCTTTAGATACCAGGGCTTTTCGTATGACTGCAGATACTTCTATTATATAATTACAAGTTTCAGCATCCTTCTTGCCTGACTTATGGCTCAGCTTAATGGAGCTCAAAAAGGTCTCGAGGCTGTAATCCTGCAGGGTCTCGGGTAGATTCTGGTGGAACAAATAAGTAAAAACTTCTATCTCTTGCATGGATGAGAGCACTCCGATAACTACTACTCTAGGCTTCCTTTTCGGGGGCTCGTCTACTGTAAGGCCTGAAGTTTCATTTGCTCGGGACATATAATTTTTTGGACAAGTGTTTTTGTCTCCTCATTCGACTTCAGTTTGTCGTTAGAGTATATGGCCACTTAGCTTACATTTATCGGCTGTATAAAATTGTTGGTACCTTTTTTAACCATGTCAGCAAAGGAAGTTCCCGTAACTGGTTTAACTGAAGCTCCGATTGACAGCTTAAGGTCTTGCAGTTGCTGTGACAGATCAATTTGGTCTTCGAGTGTTTGGACGGTGGAGTGGGCCTGGACGGCTCTCATCTTGAGGGACTGGTACCTGACGGCCATCTGCGATGTGCCGTGACTAACTTTTCGGCATAAAGTACTTACACGCAGTTTTTGCTCCATGTTTAATTTCCCTCTGATGCAATAGAGCACACTTCATTAAGGCACTGCTCAATGGACGACATCCAGTTCTGGATTTCCGGCGTTGATATTACTTCCATGACCTCGTCTCTTTGGTTGGGCGGTTGAGGGTGAGGTGTGGGCGCGGGTGCAGGTGCAGGTGCAGGTGTAGGTGCAGGTGCGGGTGCGGGCACAGGTGTAGGAGGTGGACTCCGAGCACATCTGCCACCCCGGCTGAAGGGACTGCTTGCCATTGTAATACAATTTATTTATTTTAAATCACTTAAACACATTTCCACAGAAACGATTTACACATAGTTGCATACGTATGACACAGTTTGCTTTACTACCGGCTATTTGGTAAAACCAGGTCACGATTCAGCAAGTGATTATTTATTTATTTTAATAAATCTTCGACACGTCTGTTTACAACAAAGACCAATATGTAATGATCATCATATCATAGTAGATCCTCCCATAACAGCCAACTACCACTATCACTGTTAGAATTTTGGGTTTATTCGTAATATCGACAGCGGTTGATTTACTTGGATAAGGCTTCATGACGTCACGTCCGACCAGATCTGTAAAGATCTGTAACGTTTATTAATTAAAGAAAAAATGTAACCAGTTACAAAGATGGAATAATAATATGTTGTACAATTACGTCTATTACAATTACGGCGTTGTATACAATACAGTTAATTTAAGGTTATAATGGTTCTCTCATCGTTGATAGCGATGTCTTCCAGACAACCTTCGGATGGGTAGGATGATTGAAAATTTAATAGGGTACCGTAATAATGAGCCACGTCAATAATGTAGGTACCTTAAGTGGTATTCTTAACGGATCTATTAAGCTAGGGGAAATATTTATCTGATCTCTTAAAAACTTATTGTCCTTGTAATGACAGACGCTTTTTTTACAATAAATTAATGAACGTCTAAGAACTTTTTGCGCTTCTAATGATGCAAACTTTTTAAATAATTGAGACTATTTTTAACTTTCTGGCCTTTTCTCATAGTTGGTTGCAGTATCTAAGCTAGGGAACCCCAACCAAACGCGTTAGGTAGGATAGTAACTGTGACAAGCCACGCTCGAATTGGTCGCATTAACTGGGCTAGGGTACCCTGACCAAACGGGTTAAGTAAGATAGTAACTGTGACAGAGGACGCTCGAGCCGAATTGGTCGCATTAACTGAGCTAGGTTACCCCGACCAAATGGGTTAGGTAATTTAATAACTGTGACAAACCACGCTCGAGCCAAATTGGTCGCATTAATTGAGCTAGGGTAACCTGACCAAACGGGTTAGGTAAGATAGTAACTGTGACAGAGGACGCTCGAGCCGAATTGGTCGCATTAACTGAGCTAGGTTACCCCGACCAAATGGGTTAGGTAATTTAATAACTGTGACAAACCACGCTCGAGCCAAATTGGTCGCATTAATTGAGCTAGGGTAACCTGACCAAACGGGTTAGGTAAGATAGTAACTGTGACAGAGGACGCTCGAGCCGAATGGGACGCATTAACTGAGCTAGGGTACCTCAACCAAACGGGTAAGGTAAGATAGTAACTGTGATACACCACGTTCGAGCCAAATTGGTTGCATTAACTGAGCTAGGGTACCTCGACCAAATGGGTTAGGCTTACCTAACTCGAAACCTAACCCGAACTATCTTAATAGTAAGTGTGACAGAGGACGCTCGAGCCGAATGGGTCGCATTAACTAAGCTAGCGTACCGACCAAACGGGTTAGGTAGGATTGTAAATGTGACCAACCATGCTCGAACCGAATTGGTCGCAGTAACTAAGCTAGGGTACCCCGACCAATCGGATTAGGTTAGGTTAGAACTGAGACCAACTGCGCAATATTCAAGTTGTTCGCAATTACTTGGCTATTTAGTATTTTTAGGACCGCGAAATACGAATTATTTGAGGTTCACTAATCATTATAAATATTAGAGTGTTCAATAATATTTTTAGGAAAGTAAAATGGGGATTATTAGAGGTTCAATTAAAAACATGCCTTAAACTAATAATAATAATATAATAATAATCTTTATTTGGAACTAAATAAAACATTTAGAGTTCCATTTTTCTGATGTATTCCATGTCCCAAATGAATCTCTATAATAACAAAACAAATTAAAAATTAAAAAAAACCCACGATGGAAAATTGTGACATGAAAAAACTTTAAATTCAAAAACCCACGACATTAAAGCGTAATGTGATTAATACATAAATACACTACCCCAATTTCTTATATAATTAATAGCCGTCGTGGGTAACCTATATTGTAGATTGTACATATTAAGTAGTACGTGTAAAGCTACTCGCTTTATTGTTAGTTAATGTGCATTCTTCAATACAGGTTACGCACGACGGTTATTAATAATATTATATACAATAGTTATTGTGGTTTTTATATATTAATCATGTTACACTTTAGTGGCGTGGGTTTTCAAAATTTTTAATTGAAGTATTTTTCATGTCACAATTTTCCGTCGTGTTTTTTTTTTAATTTTTCTTTTGCGGCTTGTTTTAGCTAAGAACATGCTCAGGAATGAGACATCTATAAAGCAAAAACCGTTTCAAATTGGCCTAGCCGTTTCCAAGAAAAACTGTAACAGACACACACACAAACACCTCTTACCCCAAAGTTTGAGGATGGGGACGGCCACGGAGACGGTAGGTATATGCGTTTGGGATCCAAACGCATATACCTACCGTCACCGTGGCCGTCGTGGGTAAAAAGATAAATCAATCTTAATAAAAGCTTTTCGACAGCTCACCAACTTACAATAACTTTTTTACGACAAAATTGCGAGCCGTCATAATTTGTCCCGATAGTAGAGAGCTACGTTTATCGAGGCTCCAATTACAAAGGATTGACAGCATTATGTTTTACTGATCCCTGCTAAGTGTTTTAATACAGAGGCATTAAATCGATTGGCATAATTTTGTTAGTGTTTTAAATCAAGACTTTATTTTTACCCAAACTTAAGTCTCACTTGTGCCGCGTTCTAATGCGCACGCGTTTGCATATTCGATATATCGAGTAGCGCGGCGCAAGCTGTCGCTCGTAATTTACTCGCCATGAGTAGTGAACTTGTGGTGAATGAGCTGCTGGCGTTCCTGCAGCAGAAGCTGGATGTGATGGATGAGGTGTCCGCTGTCCAGATCTGCGCAACGAACTTCAGCGAGGATGACATAGCTGCTGCCAAGCTGTTGTTATTTAGTGTGCTGAACAAGCGCGATCAGATGGTGTCCCGCCGGCGTGACGGGACTAAGAAGAGCCTGCAAGATATCATCACGCTGTTCAAGGAGACCGACCCTGACGACGTGCCGACGTTTGTGGTGAAGGAGCTACACAAGCTTCCTCCCGTCACCTTCGACCACGTCGATGTAACGAGCCTGCTGAAGGACATTGTTTTTCTGAAGGCCCGCCTCGAGGATGTGCTAACGAAATTAGATGCATCCCAGAACACCGTCACTGATTTGCGCAAAGAAGTTAGCGAGTTGCGTAACAGTGTGGCGGTAATTAGGTCACCTGTCGATGCGTCAAACGTAAACACATGTCGCGGAGCCGGCCTCGATATATCGTCGTCGAATTCCGCGTCAGCAGTTTCGTCGCCAGCGCATCCGTCGTTTGCTGAGCTTGCAGAGCGCCCCGCCCGCGCGCCCCGCAGCCCCGCGCTCGTCACCGCGGCTCCTCCACGCAGCGCCGCCCGAGCCCCTCACCCCATCCCGCAGCCAGTACTTGAAGCCCTGCCGAAACCTCTGCAAAGGGATTTCGCTAGCGTCACTGCGAGTGCTCCTGGCGCTCCTAGTATCAAGCCCATGCCAGAAAAGGCGCTGAATAGGGCTGATAAAGATGATGGTTTTGTGACGGTGCAAAGGAGGAAGCGCCGATCGCGACCAAATAAGAACCGCTGCGGCAAAGCTCCTACAGTGCCTGAAATAAGCCTGCGTGCCGCGAAGCCGAATACACCGGTGTACATCTCCCGCCTGCACTACAACACTAAGGCGGAGGACATCGTAGAGTACGTGCGACAAAAGACGAGGTACACGCCGAGGGTGCAGTTACTGGAATCACGCCGGAACGTCAACTTCAAGGCGTTCGTCGTGCGTGTACCGAACTGTTATCTGCCCCTCGTCATGGAAGAAGACTTTTGGCCCCAGGACGTGGTGTTCCGTCGCTTCCGCGGACAAGTTCCACAGGACAGCACAAAGTCAAGCTAGTGCAAAGTGAAGTGCTACTAACATAGTCTTAAGCCTTATTTATTAACACAAGATTTTGTTTATAAAAATATGTATGTTTAGGTTAAGGTATTTTTCTATGGGCCTATGTCGCCTGAAATAAATGGTATTATTATTATTATTATTATTATTAGGATTAAATGTTTCTATATTTGTTAATTAGGTATTAGGGTTCTTTTAGGGAAACACAATGTACGTAATAGGGATGATGCCTGGGTAAAAATAAAGAAATTCTATTTAGTCCGTCAGTCAGATAGTAAAAAAATATTAGACACGTATTCTGCCGTCGTAAGAAAAAAGGGCACAACTAACATTTAAAAAAAAATCTACAAAAAATTGAGCAGATTAGCCTTTTTTTCTGATTCTAAATATGTATGTAACTCAATTTTTTTTTAAATGTTAGTTGTGCCCTTTTTGCTTATGACGGCAGTATTTTTTGCTTTATCATATTAATAAAAGATGTACTTAGATAACACGCATTAAAGTTGGGGAGTGGGGGCTTGCTACGTCACTTCTACACATAAAATCTACCAAGACGTGACGTCATGCCACATTTTAATGTATCGTCGTAATCTTTTGGTTCAGTAAAAAAAGAAAAAATATGTGTCCAATATTTTTTACTATACAGAAAAAAATTGGTCATCATCCCTATTATGCATTCTCCTACGTTAGTTAATTATTAATGCATTACCGCCCCTGGGCAGTTGCTGTTACAGTATTTTGCAAACACATAATTTCGAATTTAATTAGTTACCTACGTATAAAGTACGGTAAACAGTCGTAACCCCAGCTATAGCTGAGGGCAAAATTAGGTACCTTTACAAAAAAAAAAAAAAACATTTTTACTTACGGATTCTTATATTACTTTCACCGCGTTTTAAATGCGAGTAGAAAATTTGATTACATAAAATTAGGGCGCGTCTTAGAGGGTCTAATTCCAGCGTTGTCTCTTTTACAACAGCCTCGCAAAAATATCTAATATAATTCACGCCCCCAGGGAGAACAATACGGATAATGAAATATCAACAACGGTTCACTACATCTGCCTTTTTTATGATGGTAATCTGACCTCTTGAGGATGGAAATTATATGGAATTTACAGGTTTACGACACCATCGCTCAACAGTGTATCGACAGTCGTTATGGATCAATATTAATCAGCCTAGCCTTTTCCCAACTATGTTGGAGTCGGCTTCCAGTCTAACCGGATGCAGCTGAATACCAGTATTTTACATGGAGCGACTGCCTATCTGACCTCCACAACCCAGTTACTGGGTAATACTTCGAGCGACTACTTCTAAATTGTAACATTAGTGTCACAATTTCGTATTTAATTAGAGAATGCTGGTACCCATAACACAAGTTAAATCTTTTACTTGGGTACCAGAGTTCATACAAACAGTTGTGTTAAATTGACATTAATAGTCTTATGTTTAAGTTCTAATGTGTATTTTTTTCATGTTCCACGCTTTTCTTTTTTATAAATGTTTGTCTGTATATGCCCATTAAGTTCAATAAAATATATTAGGTTGGGGAAAAAGTCTTTTCGCATTATAGTATGTATGAACTTGTAATAAAATCTCTTTGGCTATACTATTTGTATCTGGCTGGTTTTGGTATCATTGAAAGTTTAAATTTTAAAGAACATAATTCCAAATTCAAATTAGGAAAATATGAGATTTTCATTTGTTTTTCGTACCGTCAAGATGAGTGAATCTAATGAAGAAATTCGATACATTTTAAAATTTTACTACAAAACAGGTAAAAATGCAACGCAAGCCGCGAAAAAAATTTGCGATGTTTATGGACCTAGTGTAGTGTCTGTGAGAGTAGCACAAATTTGGTTTAAGCGTTTTCAATCCGGAAATTTTGATGTCAAAGATGCACGTCGCTCTGGTCGCCCTATTACGGATAAAATGGATGCCATTTTTGAAAAAGTGGAGCAAGATCGGCATATCAGTAGTTACGACGTAGCTGAAGAACTGGAAATTGACCACAAAACAGTTTTGGCGCATTTGAAAAAAACTGGGTACACAAAAACTTTTTAGCAAAAAATAAAACCGACTTCTAAAACAAAACACTACAAAGTGAAAAATAACTTTAATTTCGGAAGTCGGTGTCTTTCGTTTTGTATTTTCGTTTTTTGCAACCGACTTCCAAAATTAAAGTTATTTTTCACTTTGTAGTGTTTTGTTTTAGAAGTCGGTTTTATTTTTTGCTAAAAAGTTTTTATTTTTCACTTTTTAGTTGTGGAACCTACCCCACACAAATTCGAATGCATAATTGAGCACAATAATTGTAGATATAGCCATGTAAATAACAGTGATAGGAAGTTATTAAAATATCATCACATCATCCATATAAAATAAGTGGGAAATATACGCATTATTGAAGCTAACTCAAAAAGTCCCCAAGCAAAGTTAATAAAATTTATACAAAAAAAAAAATACAGACGAATTGAGAACCTCCTCCTTTTGGAAGTCGGTTAAAAAAGCTCGACATTTGGGTACCTCACGAGCTCACTGATAGAAACCTAATGAACCGTGTACTCATTTGTGATTCTTTATTACGACGTAATGAAACCGAACCATTTTTGAAGAAGCTGATAACTGGTGATGAAAAGTGGATCACGTATGACAAGAACGTGTGAAAACGGTCGTGGTCAAAGGCCGGTCAGGCTTCACAGACTGTGGCGAAACCCGGGTTAACTCGCAACAAGGTGATGCTGTGTGTGTGGTGGGATTGGAAGGGCATTATTCATTATGAGATGTTACCACCAGGCAGAACCATCGATTCTGAACTCTACTGCGAACAACTGATGAGATTAAAGCAAGAAGTTGAGAGAAAGCGGCCGGAATTAATCAACAGAAGGGGTGTGGTTTTTCATCATGATAACGCTAGACCTCACACATCTTTAGCCACTCAGCAAAAATTAAGAGAGTTTGGCTGGGAGGTGTTAATGCATCCGCCGTATAGTCCTGACCTTGCACCTTCAGATTTCCACCTATTTCGGTCTCTTCAGAATTCTTTAGGCAGTGTCAGGTTAACATCACGAGAGGACTGCCAAAACCACTTGTCGCGGTATTTTGACCAGAAGTCCCAAAATTTCTATAGCAATGGGATCATGTCCCTACCTACAAGATGGCAAAAAGTTATCGACCAAAATGGTACCTACATACTTTAATTAAATGTAAATAAACTATATTAAAAAATGTTTTGAATTTTCTTAAAAAATGCGAAGAAACTTTTTCCCCAACCTATTATTATTATTATTAATACGGTACCCCTTGGTAAGACTGGTTGTCAGACTTTCAGGTTTCTGACGACTCGTAACGACTGTCAAAGATCCTCGAATGACAGCCGGGACCAACGGCTTGACGTGCTTTCCGAGGCACGGAGGAGTCTTGGTATGAAAAGATGGTCACCCATCCATAGACCAACCCCGGGAAGCGTAGCTTAACCTGATGGATCGACCCGTGCGGCTGTTATTACTTAGCCACGAGCTAATAAACACACAAAATCATGTATTATTAAATTATGAATGGACAAAATCAACAGTCTGAATAAGCGAAAATATAATCATTTACAAAACATGTTGTTCGGACAACTATTATAGCGTTTTCCAGGACTAGTTTACAACAACACACAGTACGTAGTTATTTTTCATGAACTTTATAAGCCGCTAATCCACACATATCACGTTACTGAAGCACTGTTCCCATGTTTATTGTCAAACAGGATTAAAGGATAACGCACATTAGGCTTTTCTAGAACATTAACTTCACCGCCGCCGCTGTAAATAAACGACACACGTTACTCTCTAATGTTTCATTGTCGTCGCCCGCCATCCCTTTTTGAATAAATGTACCCGTATATTCGACTCAATATATTTGTACACACGCCCTTATCAGCTGTTGAGCTGTGTGCTCTTCTGGTCACATGGTTTGAAGTAAAGGTGCATGTGCTTATCATTTAAGAGGGAAGCGTCAGGGTAGCCCGCGAAATTCAAGTTCTTTTTCGGTTTTTGCAATTTGCAAGTCAGTATAAAGTTATATGTTAAATAAAGTATGATTCGCGACCGTAACAAATATGTATTTACCGATTTATAATAATGAGTATCAGTAATACAACTCCTTATAATCCTCAAATGTCAAGATTTCATTAAATAGTCATTGATTAGGATTACCTGGGGACGTATTATGAACAATGGGCATTGTTCATATTTTTTTATATGTTGTAATTGAAAAACCATTTCGAGGAATAGCGTTACTGGTCATTACGGACTAATTAATCATGAAAAATATTCATATTTTATTAATATTTTCGATAAAATACGATTGACCTTGTTTGCCCTTCAAATTGTGTTAGCTTTGGCCATAGTTTTGTTTCGTTGCCTCAGAAAATAAAAAGTAAGTGGCAAGTATTGTCTATAGTCTGTCGTGTCAATGTCAAAATTATAAACAAATTATTTACATTAAAATAATTTACGATATTTCAATATTCTTGCGACTTGCTTCATAATCTCGTATTATCTCAACACATATTGGAAAAGAGCGGAATACAGGTAGTGCTTTGTTCCAACTTGCAGCAATAATAGTAATAATAGTGCAAACAAAATGTTTGTTCTTATTAGAGAAGACTTGCGAGAAAAGTGGTGTCGTGATGTAGGCGTGGAATATTACAAGGTTTATACAATGTATTATTGTTGCGAAGATTACATCTTCCAAAACCACTTTCCGTTTAAAACTTGCTACTGTTTCGGACGAAATTTCGAAAAATAAGATTGTATTTGTAAATAAGAAAACCGGTCAAGAGCGAGTCAGACTCGCGCACCGCGGGTTCCGTACTATCATATATTAAAAAAAATGTGCTATTTAGAGACATCGTTTTATTTTTCCTGTAATCTTTACACAAACTTCTAGGGGGACTTTTTTTTACGTTTTTCATCAAAAGTCGAAAATTATGCGGCCTAAACAATAAAGAAAAAATGTTTGAGAATGTGCAAACAGCACTCTTTCATATGATACCCCACATGCCCTAGTAGCCCCACATCGAATTCTTAAGACCCCCTTTCAGTCCCTGTTGCAAAAAAATATCTGTATTTTTATTTCTTTCTTATTTTAAAATAGTGGGACAAACGTCATCGACCGAGCCAAGGGAGGCACTTTTTAAGGTTCCAGCAACCCGTACAAACTTATTAAAGTTTGCACCGGTGATTCGGGCAGTAAGAATCCTTAATAGTGTCTCTCGGCGTTTGGACATATTTTCTTGCTCTTTGGCGGAATTCCATGAGATATCCAGCTGTGACAGACTGAGTCGCACCATAAGGGTTCCTTTATCATTTTGGTACGGAACCCTAATAACATTGATTCGATTTTGTATGATGTCTATTGACACTTTGACAGATGTGAGATGGATGATGTTGTGTTGACAGATTTAAATTTTTAATTATGTACTAGTGAGGCAACAGCACATACTTTTGTGCACCCTGATGACGTCACCTACATTGAAAATATAAAATATTTTTTTTTTTTAATAACTACTGAACCAATCATCAAAATATTCAAATTAGTTTCTCAAAATGCTCTAAATTTTCAAAAAATAAAATAAAATGTAATGGTTAAAAATTTTAGACAATCCCCATTAATCAGTTTTCCAGTGCTAGAGAGAGACGGAGCTATACATGACCTATAGCACCATTCCTTTTTCGCAACGGAATCATGATGGCGTTAACAGTTCATAATACGGCCCCTGGTCGTAAAGAGTTGTATTGATCACTTTAATGATTATAATTATGTAAATATATACTTGTTACGGTTGCGAATTATATTTTGATTAACGTACAACTTAATACTGACATGTAAATTGCAAAAAACGTAAGAAAATTTGAATTTCGCGGGCTACCCTGACGCTGTCGCCTTAAGGAACGGTTTCTTAGGACAATGGTGGCCGCCACATAGCGTCCGCAATTTACCGGTGACTGACGTCACTGAAACGTTATTTATGAAAGTAAGTTGGTGTGTTTTCCTAGAGAACGTTTAAAATCAAATCAAACTTTATTTGTGAACATAGGTACATACATAAAAGGTCTTAAAATAAACTTTCTAGCGTGGTCTCTATATTCTACCAATGCAATTGGTATGCAAATAATTTGTTATATAACTTTAATAAGTATTTCGTCTGCTTACGGATAAAAAGTAATATGTGCAGTTAGTGTCAATTGGAGTAAATGGCTTTTCGTGTGATCTATTTCAAAACTCATTAAATAAAAAAAAATGTTAAAGCAAAATGTTGCACTAACTGCCCTTCTTTTAAGATTTACTCGTAGTAAAAAATTAAGATCGAAAGGTGAAATATCTTCTGAATTCAATGATTTCAAAAGCAAATAAGTATAAGGTTCATAATAATAAATGCGTTTATGAATTTTGCTCAGAATAACTCTTACCATTTTTTACTATTTAAATTATATAGGTAATGTAAAAAAAATTTAACCGAATTCATTGTTTTTTAGCTGTATGAACTGAAACGAATTTAAGCCGTAAGATTCAATATCTCTGCAACCATTGGACATTTCGTATATTCGGTTTTACCAGTAGACAGCGCGTAAAAAATTACACGTTCCTAACTGCATTTTTAACTCGATTTACTAAAAAAAATGCATTTATCTTGTTTTACCAGTAAGCAGACGATTTATAATGATTCGGAAACATGCACAAAAGAATTTAATAAGCTTAAATAAATAATTTCAAAAGTCTAATTTAAGTCAGTTACTAAAATATTATAATGTCGATGATGTCATAAAAATGTCAATAGCCGTTAATATTAAAATGTCAATGTCATAAAGTATTATTTAAAAATCCTCTGTGGAGTAATACGTCTTCTCTACTAGAAATAAGAACAATTTACTGTTAAATTGGCCAACATTTTCTAGGTTTATGACACCGTTCAGTCCACTGACTTGTAAACCTATGGACTTGCCCTTTTTTTTGGATGGGAAATCATCAAATAACTTCTCCCGCTCTGGGTGGAGCGGGAGAAGTGTCAGACTTCTACTGACTAAAACCCACCCGTGTTCAGTTGCCTGTGTCAGGGCCACGGTAATTCTTTCGAACAACCCGCAACCCTGGCGGGCATCGGCCTTAGCGGACCCCGTCAGCTGGTGCTGACATCTCTTTGAGGCGCGCGTGGAACACAACGCGCCGTCGACCCGGGCCTGGTCCTTACCGGACGGCGAGCTACCCATTGCTCGCCATCCGCAAGCCCGCGCCAACGGTGGCCGGGAATCGGCTATCGATTTCCGACGCCCAGGGCGCAAAGATTGCCTCTCCCTCACGCGTTCAGCCTCCTCCTTCGCGAGCATTACTGCTTCGCAGAAGGAGGTAACGGCTTCCCATGCACTCTCGCTCCATACCATGGCCTGTACCAGGGCCGGACGGGAGAGATCGCCGCCGCCGATCGCCTCCGCGAGGACGCGGCGGTGCTCTGCCCAAGCCGGGCAGACCTTCACCGTATGCTCCACCGTGTCCTCCGGGCGATCCACACAATGGTAACACCCGGGCGTTTCCTCCCGCCTTATCCGGAACAGGAACCTCCCGAAGCAACCGTGTCCGGTGAGGACCTGCGTCAGGCGGAAGGTGAGGATGCCGTCACGCCTCTCCAACCACTCCTCAAAGAGGGGACTTATCGCCGCAATTGTGGCGTGCCCAGCACTGGGTTGCGACAGTCGCACTCTCCATGTCGCCATGAGATCCCGCCGGAGCTCTGTCCGCTGTGCCATGATTTCTCGCGGCAGCGGAGTTACTCCCCGGCGTTTTGCCTCCTCGCGCCACTCCCATGTGTATGCGAGGACTTTTGCCTCCAGATCCCATGGCGGCAATCCGGCAAAGAGGCTCGCCGCCTCACCGGAGACCGTGCGGTAGCCCCGAACTAGCCGGATGGCCATGACCCTTTGGGACGCGTTCAACCGGCGGGTTGGTCGCCGCCCCAAGGAACGCGCCCACACTGGTGCCCCGTAAAGGGCCATGGACCGCACAACCCTCGCGTAAAGCCTCCGGCAGGAGGCGTTTGGACCCCCTAGATTGGGCAGGAGCCGCTTCAAGGCAGCCCCGGCCCGCTCCAGTCTGGGGGCCAAACGTCGAATATGCTCCACGAAGTTCCGCCGACTGTCGAGGACGAGTCCCAGGTACTTCATTGTTGGCTCGACGCCGATGTGAACCCCTCCTACCGTTATTTGGGAACCCGACGGTGGCGCGTTCCGAGGACCATGAAACACATTACCTCGGACTTGTGCAGGGCCACCTCGAGTCCCAATCGCCGGATCCTCTCGACGATTATCACAACCCCGTGTGTCGCTAGCTCGGCCGCCGCCTGGTGTGACCTCCCTTGCGCCAGGACTTGCCCTAACTACAATACTAGCGTGCATACCTACGAAAATCGGGCACTCAACATGGCCGCCTTTCGAAGGGATGTATCTGCGAGTGCAAGAGAGAGAGCAAGCAACCGTTTGACAGCACATCTACCACAATCTACCACAAAACTCATCAATCATCTACCACAAAACTCAGCACTCAACATGGCGACCGGTCCCGCATAGGCACGATTTTGACGTCACACAAGAGTTTTGTCAAATTTAGTCCTTGACAAACATTTAGATGTCTCTCTTTTCATACGTAACTCTTGATTAGTTAAAAAGAAACAAAACGCTTTTTGACATGTCTGTGTCGATATGACATATATTTGTATAATTATACTTCATAGAGTTGAATATGCCATCTCCATGTTATTCTATCTCAATGGTTCAGTCAAACCCCGGTGCCATAGTTTTCTTGACAGCCGTCACTGCGGCCGTTACGTAGCGGACACCGCTCTTCTAGGAAACCGTAGCTTTACAGCGTGTCCCGCTAAATGAATGTGCAAGAAAGTTCCGTACCGTAGTTACGATGGTTAGATACTTCTATGTAATAGGTAATAAAAGATACTTGTATGTAATGTGCAAATGCAAATACAATGTGTGGCATACATAATACAATGTTACCGTCGTTTGCGCACTGTACCTACAAAATGCAAAAGGCGAATTTTGGCTTATACAAACACTTGGCACTTTGTTTACATTATAAAATGGATTTAATTAAAACGGGATGTGTCTGCTCATTCTGGATTTTCGTAATTACAACGCAAAGTGAAGAAATATTATGATATAATATTCGTAAGCGTTATCGCCTCCACTGTGGAGTTTTATTAAAATCATAAATCCCGTGTCAAATGCACCCGCTCAGTGCCAAGACTGAATAACAGATGTACTATTGTACTTTATGTAAATCAGTTTCATTTCAAAAACGTACCTAATGTAAATAAGGTTCCCAAATGTTGGTGTAACCTTTACAGTAGGGTTCAACATTTTTTCTTTTTGAAATGAACACTAAATTTTAACCCAACTGGAGTCCTGGTAATATAAAGTTGTTGAAATATGTATATTTTAAGTTACAATAATGGAGTCGTCGTAACTTACACCTAATTTACCCTTGACAACTACATTATGTATTTATACACGGTTTGTGACTAAAGACAAAAGCTTGTCCTGATAGTTATTAAAATAATTAAGTGCTTAAGGAGATATCTTACTTCTGCGGCGTTCATATTCTAATTATGTTTAGTAACTTTGCTCCTTTAAACTCGGCTTCGAGTTAAGGTCTATAAAAGTACATCAAAGTTAACTTATTAGAGGAATAAGTTAATAAGGGAATAACTTTGATGGTAACAACTGAGTTTCGTTTTTCTGTTAACTTAAGACTTCATCAAAAATTATCGAGGCGTGCTCAAAAATTTAAGTACAGGATGAAACGCGAGCTTAAGAAAGAAAGTGAGGCGTACTCTGTCGGTAATGAACTTGGAGCCTTACAAAATAAATAATGATTACAGTACATTAACGGTATCTACCTACACAGCAGGTTATAGACATGTACCGTTCGTTATACTCCAAAAATCCCCTAAAACACGTGATCTAGGGGCGATAATGCCCTCAACACGCTTAGCAGCGAGTTTTTAGTGATCGCAGCAAAATGATATCAGTTTACAGGTGAATAACGCTGTAAACCTACTGGAGAGATTATTATCTGTCATTAAAAACAGTGCCCCTTCAGTGCCAACGAACACCCAAGGACCAAAATAAGGTATCATAATATAAAGAAATGGTTTTCAAAGTGCCTATTTGAATTTGAAGAAAATGCCACCTCGAACAAAGTGTTCTATTATCAAACATAGAATATTTTTTAATACAGTGCACGGGAAGTTATTGCGTACCTTATACTTAGGTACATACCTATAAAGATGCAGATCAAATGAATTAGAACAGGAACCCTTCTTTTATTTTTGACATCATTTTCAAGAAACTATAAGATACCCTTTTTCTTCACTTATCAACATAAGTATAGCATAAGCATTAGTCTGAATGGCAGAACGTGTTTCCAAAGAAACCCGTGGGTCCCTGTGTAACGGCTTATGACAGGATCCGTCCGAAACCGGGGCCCGGAGCCCAAACCCGGCCCCAATTTTACACGCTTCAAGAAACTTGTGCGGATTTTAGTTAAACACCGCCTAACTCATATGTGATAAAAACCCATTTACTCATCAAAATGAACAGGTATTGTTTATTCATTTTGTATGTACAAAACAGTCAAAGGTCCTTTAGATTTATTTATTAAACGTGAAAAGAACTATTCTCACAAATCCCTTTTCATATTTGTGTAAGTACTAACACATCCCATTTCACGACTACTTAGTTAGTCTAGTGGCCGCAAGCGTGACTGTTGAGCATGAGATCCTGGGTTGGATTCCCAGGTTGGGCAAACTGTTATTCGGTTTTTCCATCTGGAATTTCTCATTAGCAGCGCGGAGTTTTTAATTTGTGCCTGATAGTGGGCAATAGACCCTATTACATGGGACTTAAACAAAACTGACGAAAAAAATGAGTCCTCTCTTTTTTTATCTGAGGAGTTAAAACATAACAGGTGAAATGTGGGTGTACTATAAGTACACCTCTGCCTCACCCTTTGGGGAAGCAAGGCGGATCATACGATCGTGTTACTGAGAAATATTTTGATTGTTTAATATTATTTACATAATTATCTGTAGATATATTATTACATTTCAATTAAAATTTATGTTATATTATATGACAACAACACGAACTCGTAATGAAGCCTTTTCAAGTTGGTATAGGCAACTAGCTTCACTATAATTATAAACATGAGCCCAAATTAAACTACGTTCTACTCTGTTATTAATATAAAGTTACGTTTGCAAACACAAACATAGAACAATTGAAGGAAATATTAAACTATGAACTTTTACAAAACTGGAATTGAAAATAAATATAACCCAAGTGAGCATTTCAAAAGTTAAATAAATTTCTGTATAATATTTATAATAATATCCTAAACAGCCGTCGGTCGTCGTATGTAAGGTATAAGTAACAACTAAGTCGATGCTATTGAAAACTATCATACTCAATATGAAATACTTTCACGAAGAAGTTCCACATTCTATAATACATCATGAAATACATGACGCTAGGATGTGAACTCTCACGTTTAGGCGAACGCGAGTTCAATTTGCTTTATTTGCTAATTAGTAAAGTTTCCCCTTTGACGTAGGCGACGACGGTACGTTAGTGCTCGTTCGCTACGTGCGCGAGTGTGGCACGAGCTTTTCATAATAATTATCATCGTTAGTGAACTATACGAGCCATCCGCACCGAACCGAATACATCACTGTCACTGTGTGAAAAACTCTTTAACGTTCGATTCGCAATCATTTTAAAATCAAATCCACGCAGCATCCGACAGGTAGATTAAGTTTCACGTGTATAATGATGTGGCGCTAATGAACATACAATTTGTTATTGCACGATGAGAATAAACATAACAATAAAATATTGAAATTAAAAGCCAGTTTTGTTTGTTTTCTTCTTTGAAGTTCCTTTGTCCGTTGCGCCAACAACGTTCTGTATCCATGATACGAGTACAGTGAGTGATTGGTTTTTCGGTGAGTGTGCTGAGTACTGTTCAACCTTAACAATTTAAGGAAAACCATATATGTAGTCCCCGTATAATATTTTCGTCAAAGAGCGGATTCTAATGTCTACAAAATCAATATAATCCCTTGTTCGCCACTTACTCGGACCACACCCATGGGATATGGTAGCTTAATCTCAGTCAGGGACCACAAGTCAGCGAAAAGGTTTTTATTATTATTTACTAACCAGACCATAAATAAATTCATACTGTGAATTTACACGCTTCTTTCCTTATTTATAGGGAAAGTGGAAGTCAAAACAGCTCGCTTTGAAGCCACGTCTACCATCAACATATTGCTCCATTACTTACTAGTCTCATAGCAACGCTATTTCCTAACTGCACTCGAATAATTTGTTTGTAAAATTGGCCATGATTCCTTACTACTTTTTAGTGTTCTAAAACCAATTAATTTTAATTTAAGTACAAACTTAAACCTAACATCGCGATAAAAATCTGAAATAGAATAACTTTAAAGTCATTAAAGAACTTAATTTGAACTTCTCGGGAGACTGAAGACAATTCTGAAGCTATCTGTGTAATAATTTCGTTGATTTCAATGTTTCGTTTGTTATAATATCTGTCGCTGACAAAGATAACGTCAAAGTTTAGCCGGATTATCCTGTCGGCCGTGGGTTCGGGCCCTCCATTATGTCCTCAGTCCTCACCGCCGCGCCGGGCGGGGAGGGCTCCAATAATTTCAATTATCGGCACTCATCGTAGGGACACGTAATTAGTGATTTATTCACGTGTATTTTAAACCTGACACGCATTTCGTTTCAACGAATCGCAAAGTGCGCTCTTTTGTTGTGACTTTCGCCATTTGGCTCCAATTAATTTCGAGAATTACTGTAGCTTTTATTAAAACAACAAGTGATTTAACAAGCTTTTGCAATTAATTGCGATACAATTAAGATAAATACCATCTGAGCTAAATCAGCAATCAACAAAAATAGAATCGTACCTATTTAGGTCAATAATAGGTAGGAATGTACCTAATAGGTTTAGTTAGACTTAATCGCGTTGCAAAAGAAGAAACAACTAATATCAAACAAGTGTATTCAAATTGCCAGTTTTAGTGAGCACACAAAGGTTGTCAATCAGTGTATTTGTGGAAAGTTTTTATAACTATTTAAATTAGTTTTGTGGGTGCCATAATCAAAACAGTTTTAGAAATTCTACGAAAGTGAAAACGGTACTTTTAGTTTTATGACGATATACAATGTACCCTCATTGTATTCCTCCACCACGTCATGAACAGACAATGTTCAAAGGCAACCAAAATGTCCTACGTGTTGTGGATGGTATAGTCGTCCTCGTTATTGCTATCACTTTAGACAACAATTCCCAGTAAATTGAAACTTCACTAACGGTCGAACCCAATAACCTATCTATCACCAGTTTTGGCATACTGGAGATAGAAAAACCTACCTAGCTATGGTTTTAACGTCCCAATAATAAGGAGTCATCTATAAAATACGTCACACGAATTTCATCACATTTATGAGATTCCGAGGAGGAGTCTCACAAATGTGATGTACCTAGTGTGACGTCACATATTTTGCAATTTTACATCTAGAAATTATTAAATTAAAACAGCAGTTCCAAAATTTGTTATATTTCCATTTAAATTATTTTTTAATAAAATCAACATCAAATCAAACATTTAAAAAAAATAACAAAACAAAAAACGATTAATTATATTAATAAAAGATACAAACTTAATCATCTTGAGTCTGACTTTGAGCCCACTCCTTTAAAATATTATCCACTTCGTTCTCGTTTGGGTCGTTAATGTCTTTTTTGTGGGTTGTTAATCTTTTTCATCCAACCATATAGCATCATCGTCATCATCGAACAAATAATTTCAATTTTCTCTGGCACTTCAAGCAGCAATTCTTTGAGGACGTATCTTCGTGATGGGCAAAACTTTTTGTTGCCTCTTATGTGATTGATTGTGTTGGTGGCTGTATTTTCTGGCTATAAATATTGTTTTCTTTCTTCCTTGCTTTCTTTCTTTCTATCTAAGTACCTATATAGCGATTTCCGGATAAAGCGACATATTACAGTGGTTCCTTCATCGTTGTTCTAACCGAAATCCACTGTATTACATTTTGAAATATGACGTCACGAAATTCAGGATCCCTCCCACCCCTCGTCACACACTGTCACAGTTCGTCGACCCCTCCCCCCCTTAACTTGTGACGTAATTTATGGATGGCCCCAAGACAGATAAAACAAAAGAACACAAACGAAGGAAATTAACTTATTGAGACAGATAGAATTATATTGTCCGTCATCAATAGTGATTTGTCTATTACTGGAAATAGGTTATTGGGTTTGGCCGTAAGGTTGAAACTATCTAACTGCCACACGAACAAATATACCTTGTCGTGTTATGACGTGCAAGTGACATTCAACCTTAGTGTGTTAAAGCAATAGGGATGATGCCTGGGTAAAAAAAAAGAAATTCTATTTAGTCCGTCAGTCAGATAATAAAAAAAAATATTAGACACGTATTTTTTTGATTTATCCTATTAATAAAAAATGACTTAGATAACTCGCATTAAAGTTAGGGAGTGGGGGCTTGCTACGTCACTTCTACGTATAAAATCTACCAAGACGTGACGTCATGCCACATTTTAACTCAATGTATCGCCGTAATCTTTTGATTACGTAGAAAAAGAAAAAATACGTGTCCAATATATTTTAATAATCTACATGACGGACAAAAAAACATTTTTTAGTCATCATCCCTATTATGAGGTCGAGTTTACTTTACATAAAATTGTACACTAAGAGGTTTATTTAAAAACGTTGCTTACTGCTTTTATTTTATCAACATACAAAACGCCGAGTTCGATCGCCGTGGACAAACGATCGCGGTCACCGAGACGTCACGTTCGGATTGAATAATCTCGTTACTCGGTGACGTCCCGGTGACGGATGTAGTGGATCAACGCCGTTAAACAGTCGCTAATCATTACTATACTGCCGCCGTAAGGAAAAAGGACGTATCTACAGAAATATTGAAATGGAGAAGAAAAATATTTTGTCATGTTTAAACTATAAGATACAAAAGCAGATGCGACTTTTAATAGTAAGAATTATTAAGTTTTCGTTAAGTTTACGCCAATTTAATAATACTGGTAGATGCGTCTTTTTTGCTGATTCCGAATATGTAAATAACTCTATTTCGAAAAAAATGTCAGTTACGTCTTTTTTCCTTATAACGGCAGAACATGCAACCCCCATGTGTCGGTACCGAAATCTTATAAAATAAAGGGTCGTTCCTCTTGAGAAGCCAATTCAACCTCTGATCAAGGCAAATGTAATAAGTCCGTAAATATGGAGGAACAATAGATGGTAAATTAGTTTTTGGGAAACGAAATTCAATTGTCGAAAAGGATTGCTACGCTTCATCTGATGAACAAGTTATTTTCTTAGAACTTTATAAGATATCCGCTCCACTTGATAATTTTGCGTCGTTTTATTATTCACGACACGGTGGAGGCATCAAGCAAATGGACTAGCCACACGCAAACGTCTTGAATATTTAACTGCCTTATAGGCAAAGTATGTTGTAAAATACTTTTTAATTTTGACCAACTTTATTTGTTAAACACCTGCATCAACAATATATTATATTCTTTTCAATTCTATTATTTTCTATTATATTCTATGGACTGGCCAGCTGGCGTGGTGAGTCAAGATACCGCCTATCATGTCGCAGGTCGTGGGTTCGATTCCCATCCAGGACAAACATTTGTGTGCATGAGCATGTCTATTTGTCCTGTGTCTGGGTGTAATTATCTATATAAGTATGTATTTACAAAAAAAAAGTAGTTTATGTAGTATATCAGTTGTCTGGTGTCCAGAATACAAGCTCTGCTTAGTTTGGGATCAGATAACCGTGTGTGAAATGTCCCAGGATATTATTATATTATATTATTCTATTCTATTCGGTGTCGTTGTTGTGACTGGAAACCAGTCCATTTCTGCTGATCCTTTGGTGATTTGGCATCCGCGCTTTGTTCTCGGCCCGCACACAAACCCTACATAGGTAGGCTCGCAGGCTCTCCAATGTAACGGTTTATAAGGGCGTATCGCATTGTAGCAAGGCGGAGACTGAAAACAGAATACTCAAATCAATTTTGCTTGAAATAAACTCCCTTTACAAAGCACCTATAACAAACCCACAATGTAAACAAACTCATAACATGATCTCAGCTCTCCACATAATTTACTCGATTCCCTGAAATTCTTACTTCCTTCTAAATTGTTCAACAAAATTTACATTTTCAATAAGCAAGTTCCCTCCAATTAGTTAACAATGCTGTTCCTAAATATTTGTCGAGTAGCCAACGAGGCTGGATGGAGTTACGAGTAGAGTTTGCTTGCCGGCTCATATAATGTGGGATGTGAGATTATGACCCAACTAATTTCAAGTTTCTAAACTTCATTATCCGCGCCGTTGGAGATCCAAGGTGATGACAAAATTATTATAAAGGATTGCACGTAGTCTTGTGTAAAGTCTTGCGTTTAATATTCCAGCTAATTCCTTGGCTTCTGCCATGTCTTCTTTTATGTCAAAACTTCTTAAAAGTACCTACGTACGTGAGTGATAGTCCTGCTTACCTTTTCGTGTCATAATAAATCAGCGGCTTTTATTTAATAAAATCACATTCTACTTTCATATCATTGCTGTTTTATATAAATTTTATGAATGTGGCGCGTTCTAGCCGAAAGCGATTTATGCCGCCGCTCTTGACTCAACATCGGTCACCTTCGTCTCCCTTTATTGGTATAGCTACGTTTTTCACGGCGATCTAGAAAAATAGATCGTAAAATGGTCTCACAATGTTTCACGACCTTGCCAATACAATCTAGATCTAAAACAAGTTCGATTAAATTGGTTTAACTTGAGCCGTTTGAATGCTAAACTCGTTTCGTGTCGAATGTTGTTCAACGCTGAAGCTTTGCTTGTGTTTAGTTTAGGAGATCGTCCGGCGAAAGCGACGTACGTTAGTAATTAACCGTTTGTAGTGTTCAATTAGAGAAGACCCATTTAGCTTACGTCAAGACTGTCTACGTACTTAAACTCCCAGAGTAAACAAAGCAACGCTTCTTTTATTTTTTCCATCCCTCAAACTGGGCGCATAGTTTACAAAAGCCTTTTGCATACTGTAATAATTAAAAATTAATAACCTAGACGCGAATATAATTAACTTGTGCAAATATTTGAATCTAACAGTATAATACCGCCAATCTTGCCGACGAATTACGACATTGTCCCTCAGGAACGTTTATTTTCGTGGTTCAGGGGGAGGCTTGTGTTCTACAGAAGACATTAATGAGATTTTATGTCTAAGGTGAATCAATTAGCAATTAATCTCTATAAAATTCATTTTTATTCAAGTTTTTATTTAAATGTTTAAAAATAGCAAACTTCCGTACATTCCTTTCATTCATTCATTCCATGCACCTTATTACTCGACAACGCTGGTATCGATCGCCTAGCCGTAATAATGTATAGCCCGACATGTATTGCCATCGTAGTCTTATAATAGTGGCAATACGTAGAATAATAAATATAGGTAGGTATGTAGCTTTTATAGGGCGGTACATTCCCAGTCGGCATCGTGTGTGCGATTTCATTTCGTTTTATTTGAACTGTTACTCGCTAGACTGTAACGCAGCGGATTCAGCATTTCTCTTTTATAACGTTTTTAAAATTATCATTAGCGAAATGTTTCGTGTTTGCAAGTTTGGCCACTTGAGATAAACTGGAAATTAGAACAAGACGAGGGTGGCAGCCTGGCAGGCTGGCAGGCTGGCAGGTGATTTAAGTTGTCACAATAAAACCGACACTAATGGTAATTGTGTTGCGGAGTGATGTCGTTACAGCCGCAACACTTTGTTCAACTGTATCACTTAGACATGTTTACGAGATGTTCGTAATTGGAAGTGGAGTGTACCTGCTTTGAAATCTGCCACCTTTTTAAGTACTTTACTTAGATACCTACAATCAGGTTCACGTGTGTACTAAGTACCTACTAGGGGGTCTGAAAAGTTTTGAGCCTAAGTACCTTCAAGTGTCATTATTGTCTCGCGCTGCGTATTACTAATTTGCGAATACCCTCTTTAGAGTAAATACAGAGTTTCATGTCATTAACATCATTACGCTTTTAGTAATTAATCCGTAAACATCATCATGTCTCACTCATCCGCAGCTCATTCCTAGACTCAAATCTTATAAGCCCCCTAAAAACCGAACCTTTCAGCTATTCTGATGGCTACCACATCAGAATAGCGCTCACCGTGATTTTGTGCAGTGTCGCTGCAGCTCTAATATTAGAAGAGATGCAAATAATAAATTGTCACGTTTATTTTGTGCACGATTCGATCGTTACCTATAACGGTAAGCGAAAATGGTAATTCTACCTGTGTAATAGGACTTACTCTTCTTTATTTTGTAATAAAATGCGTCATCATCGCCCGGTACACTAACGAAACAAAGTGTCGACCTAACAAGAGTAATAACATGAGAATAAAATAACAACCCGATATCGTGTGCTCGTTATCTCTGCGTTTGGTACACCCTCACTACATCGCATTATCCACGCCGCCCCATATACGATGTCAGGGCTTGTTTACCTCTGATGGCGATACTTTACGACAATAACAATGAAATATATCGCACGAATAACCCAACTTTATGATAGATGCCGTCAAACGCCTACTGTTTGACTACCGTGCCTCCAAACCGAGTTATCAGATTAAATTTTTGGACTTTACGGGTACGATTAATAAAATAAGTTCCTAATACAAACGAGAGTATAGATTGTTGACTGGCTAAAAGTGTAAACATGTGGGTTGTTTACCTTCTGGAACTCCATACTCCATAAACATAAACAGGAGTATGTTTGTCAGCGAAGAGGGCCCAGTTTTATCCATAACAACGTTCTGCGTCGTTTTCCGGTCCCTTTTCTTTAGATTTTCCCTGATTGGATTTTGTTAACAGATAGATCGGCGTAATCTTTTTACGCTACTGATGTTACACGTGCCACATTTCTTTACGCTGCTGATGTTAAACGTGCCACATGTTTTTACGCTGCTGATGTTACACGTGCCACATTTCTTTACGCTGCTGATGTTACACGTGCCACATTTTTTTTTATCTACTGTCTATATGAAAAAAAGTTTGGTGGTGTCGTGGGACACCCCGTTGGAACGAAGTTCCTTTCGTTGTATATTATGTATAAATACAGAGCCATCTAGTATAGTACAGGAAAAAAAAACTGGTCAAGAGCGTGTCGGACTACGCACAATGAAGGGTTCCGTAGTTGGGATGAATTTATCCCAAGAACAAACTTAATATTGTAGTTGAAAAACATGTTCTCCCATACATTCCAAATACAAATGTCCACAGTTAAACGAAAAAGATCCAACCTACATTACACCTAATGTGGGTTGGATCTTTTTTGTTTAACTATGGACATGTAAGTTTGTACGCACAATATTGAGAGATTTACCATGTTGTTTTAAGACCATCGACTTCTTATAGATTTTTCTGTAATCTATAGATATTGAAATATTTTCTATATTTTTTTCAAAATTTTAGGCTCAGTACTTTCGGAGAAAAGAACCCCATCCTTTGAAATTGTCAATTTTCGTCTATTTTCTTAAATAACTTTAAAATGGTTTATATTAAAATTATAAAAAAAATATATTTGAGACTCTCGCAGTAAGCCCTTTTATTTGATATGTCACGCGGTGCAATTTGCAAAACTTTTTTAAAATTTCTTATTTGCCCCCCAAAGTTGACCCCCATATTCAAAATGTATTTATTTACGTTACACGTCCGTGTTTGGGTCACAGAAATACATACGTGTACCTACCAAATTTCAACTTAATCGGTCCATTAGATTTGGAGCAAATTGGCTGTGACAGACGGACAGACAGACACACGAGTGATCCTATAATGGTTCTGTTTTTTTCTTTCTGTGGTACGGAACCCTAAAAACAAAATAAAAGCCAAAACTTTTAACACTTGAAACTAACGGCATATGTATTTTTCATTACGTCACAATTCTGCCAGTTTACTCCTACCACAAGCCGCGTTAAAGTACTTCTATCCAATAACTTGATTGCTTCACGTTATACCGAATAAAAGCACTCAACGAGAATTTCTCATATTCATGCGTATTTGAAGGATGAATTGGTTTCAATTCACATTTAATTACCGAGCACAAGTTAACATCAACATTTGCTCGTGCGCTCCAAACCTGTTCAGACCACCACCGAGTGTTTCGCGAAGAAAGCTTTCTTGAGTGAATCATTTATGTTCTTAGCCAATGTACCGAATATAAACGACATTTTCTCACGATCGTGCAAAATTAAATAATGTAGCTAATTTCATTACCTACGTACTTTGTTTATATTTTCTTTATAAGCAAAACTTTCATAAATAACTAAGCAAAATTTAAAAAGATCAAATGATTATTTAAATTAGTTATGTAAAAATTATACAAATCTTAAGAGACTTTATTTTTTAATACTCAGAACAGAAATTCAAAGTAGAATACTAATAGAAATTTCAAGGAATATAATTTACAAAAATAATTGGATCGCCTACAAAAAACGCCAGTATGTAAGTGTAGAGATTATTAAATTACCTATTACTGTGACAGACCACCTGACTAACTAAATCTCCACGGAAAACCAACTTGATTGAATAATTTTTATATAATCTATAGCCCATTTGATTTGTCCCGTAATTTTTTATAAGCTCCATTTATTTTAAGTTGCCATTACAATCTATAAGCGATGTTAGAATCGTTTCAATTTGATGTCCTTTGTGTCTCTTCTCGGAGCTCAATGATTGTACTCATCAAAATGAAACAGCTTTTGTTTTACATCTTTTGAAAATAATTCAACTTTTTTCAACTTTTTATATTCTGTTGTTCAGAAGCGAGGATAAACTGTAGTTCCAAGAAAATTAAACAGACATACCTAATTACTTAACTTAACTAAATGGAGTACTTTTATACTAACTGATAACGTTTCTTTTAACAAAGACATTCAACTTGTTGAGATTATAAAACTTCGCTATTATTTAAAGATGAAGCTGTAGTGGACATTTAAAAAGATGAAGCACTGAGTTCCTTGAAACAAATGCGAAATTAAATTCGAGAAAAAGCAGAAGAATCTTAGTTAAGAGCGGGAAGCTAATAAGGGGAAAAGAAAAAGTTGCAGATGAAGTTTTACGTAGCTGATGATATTCTCCTTATGAAAACATCGGGAGAGTTGGCTCAGATTGTGCTAGTTTATTTTACCCGCGACTACGGTAATGAATTCACTCTTTAGCCGTAATAAATTATCCAATTCATACTACTTTTATGGCTTCAGGACAAAAAACATTGACGATTATAACTTTAAAAAATACTCTTACTTTCTCAATTTTTTTTTGTCGTCTTACATACCTTCTCTGTAGGTAATCTCGCTGACATCGAGATCACTAAATAGAAGCTTTTAAATGATTGTTTAGCTGAGCACTAGCAACATTGCATACCTATGCATAATTAATTTTTATCCTAAAAAATCTAAAATAACATTTTTCGTTTTCAAAAAAACTAACACGGCATTTTTCATCGGATCACACAAGCTACTTTGGTAATTTATTATGCGTATGCAAGCTACTTTGGTATATTCTATATGTAAAAGGTATATTAGTCTTGTACTGTAACGAAACGTAACAACTGTTTGCATAAAAACATAAACACAAACAAAGTGGACTTCAAAGTACAAACAAAAAAACATTGTCACACTCTCTGTGTGCATAACCGTTTCATCATTGCATTTTTCACTGTTTGTTAAACAGACAAAAGAGGAGCTCGTGGCTAAGTAATAACAGCCGCACGGGTCGATCCATCAGGTTAAGCTACGCTTGCCGGGGTTGGTCTGTGGATAGGTGACCATCTTTTCATATAGAGACTCCTCCGTGCCTCGGAAAGCACGTTAAGCCGTTAGTCCCGGTTGTCATTCGTGGATCTTTGACAGTCGTTACGGGTTGTCAGAAGCCCGAAAGTCTGACAACCAGTCTTACCAAGGGGTATCGTATTACCCAGTAACTGGGTTGTGGAGGTCAGATAGGCAGTCGCTCCATGTAAAATACTGGTATTCAGCTACATCCGGTTAGACTGGAAGCCGACCCCAACATAGTTGGGAAAAGGCTAGGCAGATTTAGATATCGCTACCCATCACGTCTGCAGAGTTTCGCTGTTAAACAGACACAAGGTAAAAATTGTGTGAAACAGATAGACAATGGACTTATTACGTCCACAGCCATATAGCTTTAAATCCATGTAAAGTATTTAGTAGTATCCAATTCTCGTATGGTTCCAGGAAAAGCAAACGCATATACTTTGAGCCATCTAGTATTCAAGACTTAAGAGTAGAATCCAAGGAACAGCGTCGTAACTACGTTTTTCCAATTGCCCAGGCGAGATTTGTTAGCGGAGACCTTACTTTACGAAGAAATTCCTATTTCCTACATACATAATATGCAAAGAGGAAAAGATTCTTCGGAAACTGGGTAACGAAGATCAGAAGGTATTTTCTTTCTAAGTATTTTCATCTAAGCGAACTGCATTACGCTGTACGGAACCCTCGAATACTTTCTTATCTTTCTCCTTACGTATGGTATTATAAGACGCGACGTCTTTCTGTCCGATTCTAGAGTTAATACTCGAGAATTTACGTGTTTGTATGCGTTCTGTCTATGTTTTCCAAAAGTAAGTGTATGTATGTAACTGTCAATTTTGTTACAAGTAGTGCCATCTATACAGAATAAAACTGTTGTCTGTTTGTCTGGATGTATATGTTCCGGATTGGAGCAAAAATGGCTGAACGGATTTGGATATTTGGCACATACATACATAGTTTATAACCTTGATTTACATAGGGTACTTTTAATCCCGGTAGTACGTTCTCGTGTGATATTTTCCGAAATCCACGCGGATGACCATGCGTGACCGCATTGTCCTTCTAAACTACGCAACGGATTTTGATGCAATTTTCACCATCATCTAGAAAATTTATTCAGGATTTATGTGTCACTATTTGTATAATTCAAAGTAAAGTTAATGTCGATGTTTTGTCAAGTCGTAAAAACCGTGCGAAGTATAGGGGTGGGCGTTAGTAAGAAATAAGCAAAGATATTATGTATTTTTAGTTTGCCACGCGCATAGCCATACCAAGGGCTGATTTTTCAATAGTCGGATAACTTTTATCTGAAGAATAAATATCACAGTTTGACTTATTTTCTATACAAAAGCTGTCAAACCGCCATATTTATTCCATAAATAAAAGTTATCTGACGATTGCAAAATTAGCCCTTAGTTGTTCGAGTTATAAGTACCTACAACTTATATTAAAAATAAAACTGTTAAACAGGAATTAAATAAAGTTACCAATATCTACACAGATGAATTCTCGCGTAAAAAGAGGTAGAAAATCGTTAAATCCATTGCGACACAATACATAAATTAACGTTTCAATGAATAAATACATACATCGTACAGGCTCTATGGTTTTCATTTCAGTGCCCTTTCTTTGTTAACGACTGCAGTTCGATCCCAATAGAAAATACACACAAACACACTTGGTATAAATTAAGCTCTCCTGATGATTAATTTGCGTGAGCAACAATCAAACAACTACTTATTCCCAGAGACAGTGGGATGAGCCGCTCTGCAGGTTGGTACGGAATAAACTTATTAATATCTACGTCCACCAATACTGCTGAGCGTGGCCGCCTGCTGGCTGTGGGTGAATGGGAGTCGGGCCTCTGGCTTCAGGCGCTACCGTCACCCAACATAGGCACTATTCTGAGTGACGCCACATTCCGGCTCGCTACATGTTTGCGTGTGGGTGCTCCTTGCGGGGCTCCACATCGCTGTCAATGCGGTGAAGAGGTGGACTGCCTCGGACATCATGGCCTATCCTGCAGCAAGAGCGCTGGTCGGATGGCACGGCACGCCAGCATTAACGACATCATATGTCGGGCTATTTTAGAACCCAATGGCTTGGCACACGACGATGGGAAGAGGCCAAACGGAATGAACATAATGCCTTGTAAGTTAGGTAGGCCTTTGGTGTGGGATGCAACCTGTGTCAACACCCTCGCGCCTTCCCATCTTCTTAGCACTGCGGGTTGTGCTGGGGCGGCTTCTGCAGGAGCATAAAACCTCAAACGGCGCAAATATTTAGCAACCTTATTGGGAGCTATATGTTTGAGCCGTTTGGGGTTGAAACACTAGGGCCTTGGGGTCCAAGTGCTCATCGAGTATTTCGGGACATCGCCAACCGGTTGGTCGATTCTTCACGGGACAGGAAAGAATCAGCATTGCCATCCAACGTTTTTTATGTCCTATGACTGCTTCCCTTTTTTATTTTTATTTTGTATTATATACTTGTTTAAAATATATATATTTTAGTACTACTTATTAGTTTCAGGTTTTTATTTGGATTTTTGTCTAGACTACTCTTTAGTAAGTCACACACTCATGTAGTTTCACCACACACACTCATGTGGTAGACCGTTCTCATGAACGGTCAACATTTAACGGTGTACAATTACTCACATATGTTTTATCTGGTTGGGCTTAAAATAAAAATACCAGGAACCACCAAATAAGCTAAAGCACAAACAGACCTGTATATCCGACTGTAATCCTGTACACTGCATAGATGCGTACACTAAAAGCCCTCGACGTTCGGATGCGACTTGAATTTGATCAGATTTTTCACGAAAAAATTCGTTTCACTACTGTAGTGCCGATGCATATAACGCCATGTTGTTTGTGTAGACATACAGAACATGGCAGATCTTCTATATCTACTTATAACAAGAATTTAATGAATGTATTTAAAAAAAATGTTGTTTAGAAAAACAGAACCAGCTCTGCGTAGAATCAATGTTTGGAAGATATGTTTCCTCAGCAGGGGGAAAACAAGTGTTGTTCCTAAATAAAATATGTAGGTATAAAGAGACTATGTTTTGCCGTTGAAGGAGTAGAAATATCAATGAAGTATCTAAAATTGAGCAGTGGTGGCCCAGTGGTATCGGCCCCGACTTACGAGTTGTATGTCGTAAGTTCGAACCCAGGCAGGCGCTTTACTTTGTGTATATAATTTCATCACCACTGGTCTCAGAACGGTGAAGGAAAACATCGTGAGGAAACCGGCATGTGCTAGAAGCAAAAAATCCAAGACATGTGACATCTACCAACCCGCACTGGTCCTGCGTAGTAGATTACAGCACACTCCCTCTCACAGAGAGGAGGCCTGTGTCCCAGCAGTGGAAACATCATAGGCTGATACATCTAATTACACATAAGTAATAGATTAAATCGTAAAATAATATACACTAAAATATCCTAAGTAAAGATTTATCTAAGTACTAGTTTCCGCCCGCGACTTCGCCCGCGTGGTATGTTGATAAAAAGTACCTAGCCTGTCCAGGTTCCTTTTCCAGGTCATGGCTTACCCGTATGCCATTTTCATCCGAATCCGTTCAGCCGTTTTAGCGTAAAAGTGTAACAAACTAACTCACTTTCGCATTTATAATATTGATTACGATAGTTAGGAGGATGAAAAACTGGTCTATCGACACTCTAGACTCACAAAATGTATTAGGTAAATTAAAACAAAATACTCATAACACACTACTAAAGATTCTATAATAATATACTCATGATGCGAAAGACACGTGGCGCCATCTATGTGTATTATCATAAAAACGTTATTGTTGTTTTCCTCGGTAAAGTACTTTTTTTCAGGATGAAAGATATCTATGTCCGTTTCTGTACACGTGACAACGTACGAGTATATGCAAAATTTCAGTATGATCGGTTCAGTTGTTTAGGTGTGAAAAGGTAACAAACAAACAAACTTACTTTCGCATTTATAATATTATAAGTTCAGCCAGCCAAACATAGATATGAAGTTTGTACGCAAAAGAAAATCCAGAGCAACAGCTAATATAACACAAAACAAATATTTTATGAAAGTGGTTCTCGTTATTTTATTTCGCTCTAATTACGTAAACAAAGTTTTTAGAAGTAACAGACTGTTCGCGCGACTGTCCGCTTCGGTGTTATTTTTCTGGTCCGTTGCTAGCAGATGTGGCTGACAAGTTCCTGGAAATATTATCCTACTAACGAGGAACAATTGTTGGCAGTGAGTTTCGACTGACATATCTACGAGATCCATGTCACTAAAAACGATGGTAAGAAGGATATGAAAATTGAAATGGATACAACCAATACAGTTCATGAACAAGGGTGTATGTTAGACAAAACTTTGAACTAAATCTCTCGAAATCGGAGGCTATATCAATTAGCTCTAGGGCCTCTAGGTGAACTGCAAATGAGCTGTTTTCCTCAGATGTGTCGAAACTTGAGACGGTGCAACGTGAGTATGATTATTATAGTAAGGAGCAAGGTTTGCAAAATTCTTGATCAGTTTCTACACCAAGTACAAGATCTACCATTCAGTATTCTATGTTAACCGATGAAAGAAGATGAATTAATAAATAGAACGTCTTCACAAACACGGATCTTGATACGTGAACTGGCTGTACTGAAACCAAGTTTATACTCAATAAAATAAGGAAACTATATTTTGGAGATTGGATCACTGCAGCTTTATCATGTTCCTTTGCTTTTCCAACTGCGTCCGATGACTCACCATCCTTGCGATATCTCGCCACCAGTCGACTATGAGCTCTAACGTCGCCTCTAACATTCATTTAATTCGAAGAAGTTTTTTAAAGAAGAAGGCTCCTTTTAGATCGGTTTTATTTCGTAAGCTCCATAAATCAAGTGATGGGTGGACAGCTGCGATACTTATCGGAGAAAATAGTTGTAAAAGCACAGTACGCTTGTACCTACTTACTTAGTTGGTGCTTTCAGTACGTTCACCGAACTCATTTATTCACACGTAAAATAAAATCAAAAGCTCTCACAGAAACAAAAAAGTAACAAACAAAATCCCTCTTCGAAAAACAATTGAAGTCATTAGGCGCAAAATGTTATATTATTGATTGCTTCGCCTTCCCTTCGATCTAACAATAAGTTGTTGAATAGAATAATTTCTCGGCTCACGTAAAATTCGGAGGTAAGTTTAAAGATGAAGGGCGTCCAGCCGGGCCGCCCTCACCTGGGTTTCAATAATAACTTTTTATTGCCATGAAGACGGCACTCAAATTGCCGAAACTGGAAATGTAATGGGATTATCGCTGATCCGAAACGATGAAGGCCTCTCGTGTAGTACGTAATAAAATTTACGAAATGCTTCGGAAAAAACTCGCGATCTTCGACTGTGAAACATTTTACGTTACTTTTATTTCTGTGATGTGTAATCTTAACTTTTATTCTTCATATTTGATAATTATTATCAGCCGGTAGCCAATAACCCTGACATATATCATACAACAAAAGAAAAGTGTTTGTGAAATGTTTCATATTTTTGCAATACTGTATTCGAACTTATTTATTGAACAAATCGCTGCCCTAGTTCAATAGTAAGATATTTTGATCGAGGTATGAGTTGCGCTAATACGAGTATAATTCACTTGCTTTTTTTTTAAATGTGGTTGATTTATTAAAATGATAATTTAGTTTAATGCTCCTGGGAGTTACTTATATTTCAATATGAATAAAATACATATTTTTGTATAATAGTTTTAAGGCATTTAATAGTAAGATAACCTCATATAGAACTCGGATCTTTTTAAAGATATCTTACTATTGAACTAGGGCAGCGAAATATAAGATCAGAAAATGTATGTAAGAAAAAAAAAATCTATTTGTACAAATGTATGAGTTTGATATCTAAAACACAAAATCTAAGATACTTTGAGATAGACAAGGAATAGTAAATTTGCAAATTGCGTCAGAATACCTATTCAATTTACTTTGTAGTTTTGAAGATCACTGGAATATGTTCTTCTAACAAAATTCTTGAGCATTGTGTACTGTATTTTGTCATCCCACAAACTATAGACGTACCCTGAAAGATTCTAATAATAATTCGTAATTTTATAATTTACTAACTTCTGCCCGCGACTACGTCCGCGTGAAATTTCTTGCCCCCCCCCCCCCCCCCTACCCACCACATCGCATCGCATCGCCCGCCCGCGCTATTACTTCGGTTTCGCTTAGCGTTCTTTCTGACTTTTTTCTTTTTGATCGGCACCTTGCGTGATGTTAAATATGGCTATAGCCTTTCTTAATAATTGGGCTATCAAATGCAAAACGAATTTTTCAAATCCGACGGGCAGTTCCAGAGATTAGCGCGTTCAAACATACAAAAAACATAAAAATCAAAATCAGCTTTATTATTAGTATAGATTTTTAATTTTTAATAGTAATTTTATAGATCACAGGAATAATATTTTTCAAATAAACTGTGTACTCTTCACCACGACAGGGCTTGTTTCTAAAAAAGCGTTTGGTACGTTTCCTCTGTATGTATGAATTAAACATTACTTATACCCAATTTCGAGTTAATTAAAGCAAGCAGTAAAATCCACCCCTTAAACTTTATACCCTTTTCCACCACCCCGTTAGGAGATGATTTTTGAAAAACATACCTGAAACACGTACTTTTTTTGAGTTTCGAGTTACTCGGACCGCGCGTTAAAATTCTTCCATATAAACTTTAACACCCCCCATCCCTCCTTAGGGGGGTGTTTAGGAAAACAAAAAATTTCAAACTTTATAATTTACTTAGGTAGATAAGTATTCCTGTCAAGTATCAAGTCTATTAACTCAAGGAATAAGATTTTTCATACAATCTTTCCAGCCCTAGTTTACCCCCTTAGGGGTAGAATTTCGAAAAACTCTTATTGGATACCTATTCTTCATAATGAACACAACCTCCAAATTTCATGTCTCTAGGGCCAGTGGTTTAGGCTGTGCGTTGATAGTCAGTCAGTCAGGACTTTAGATAGGATTATCATTAAAAAAGTTATGGCGAGCCAACCTTAAAAGATAGACATATGCTATCGCGGAATTATTTTTTTAGAACTTTTTAAGAGGAACAATTCCGTCATACATGATTGTTGCGTAACTTGCGCAGCGCACGCAACGGAAGCTTTCAAAAGGAATAAATTTTCCCCATTTTTGCAACAATTTTCATTAATGCTCCGCTCCTATTGGTCGTAGCGAGGTGTTATTAGCCTATAGCCTTTCTCGATAAATGGCCTATCCAACATTAAAAGAATTTTTCAATTCGAACTAGCAGTTCCTGAGATTAGCGCGTTCAACCACCAACAAACAAATTTATCAGCTTTATAATATTAGAATAGATTTCTACTATATTTAGAAAGAAAGCAATTTACCTGCCAAATACGTATTGTCAAACTTTTATGATGAATAACATCATCCTAGATACTTTGAACTAGACCACAGACAAATTAGAAATCTCTTCAATCCAAAACCATTTGTGAGCAATTTAAACAGTACAAACTTGTATTCTCTGTTTTAAATAAAAAAATACAGTTTTAATATTTATGAGGTAATCATCGCTTTGTAAAAATTTTATTCTTAAAAGTTTGGGACGAGACAATTAAACTTCATCTATTAAATATTACTGCTACCAAAGTAATATTCAGTCGGAGAGAAATGAGATGGAGAATAAAGTAAATGCGTAGGCAATAGCTATTCGCTTAGAAATAGCACATTTAAGTCTAGGCTCATAGGAGATCTTATTTCAATAAAAGTTCTTTACTCACTAAAAGTAAATCACTGTAGTCGTTTCATGATAAAGAAACGTCAAATACTTGTTTGAGCTTTATCATATACATATACGTAAAGAAATAATTGAGTTCAAAACGTTCGTAAAACCTTTCACATATCAAACGAGTACGTGCGTACTTTCAGCTTATTCATTTGTAGTACTTACGTAATATTTCTCCGCCTCTTCATATATCAAAGGATAGGGCAACCAAATCCCTAACTTGTTATATTGAAGAGGCACTTGATAGAGGGAATTTATCGCCTTCTTTATTGATTACTATTAGTTTCAGAGTATGCTGCATCCGGGGCGGCTTGTTAGTGTCCGATCTGTCGGAGTTCCCCTCGGCCTCTGATCAGTCCCTTACATTAATTGGCACAAGTTTTCCGCGCGGCAGGCACTAAGTCTGTCTAATGCGAGACTGCGGCCAAGTTTCACTCGTTCCTCTCTAATTAGTTTTATTGCCTTCTTTCACCATTTATTCATAAGATCATTGTATTCTCTGATTATAATTTTGCATTGATATTAAATATTATTCCGCTCGGTCCGCTTCACCGCTTCCGAAAACCTCCAAATTAATCATTTTTTGGAGATAACCCTACTTAATTTTCGCCTTTCATATCGAACATGAAAAGCCCAGATTTATTAAAGCGCATAACCGATTACTGCAGTGTGAGTGCACACAGCATTTATCATGGAAAAACGGTTTTAATTTTGCTATATTTGAGGACATTCTTCAACGTAGAATGCAGTGAAATAAGCTGTTGCATAATAATGATGTCACCCGGTTCATATTAGGACACAAAGGTAGCGTTAAGTCGACTTATGCAAAACATGGCGACTACTTCATTCAGCGTCTATCCGCCATTTGTTGGAAGGTGACCCGGATAAAGGCGTCAAATTACCAACGTCAAATTCCAGTGTCACCTGAGCCGGGACGGGTGCTGGCGCCATTTTTATCCTACTCTGAGTTAATATTCCGTGGACGTCCGCTGGGAGCTGGCCATGTAACGGACACCCCTGAATCATGAAGCTACGAATTACTAAGTTTCTTCGCCCGGCAAGATTTATTTCTTATTTGCTGGAATGATGTTTGAATTGCGTTTGTTATGAGCTTTTCTCGGTTTAATATTACGAATGTCTTTGTGGTTCCCTTGTAAATGAGGATGAATGTAGGAAACATACAAATTACTTTGTGTATTAAATGCTAATACACTGTGTTACACGTAGTCCGTTTTATCTATTATATTTTATTTGTCATATATACTGGGTTATATTTGTATAAATGATAATAATATCATAAATTCATCTATTCTATATCGAATACCTTAGAGAGTTTGTTTCGGCCTTTCTTCTCAGAGTAGTCAGATAGGAAACGCCGACCTCATCTAGTTAAAAAAAAAAACATGATTGACTTGTAAAAGTGTTTGTACAAACCTACTTACAGAAATAAAAATCATTTATCATTTATAAGGTAATCATTTTTTTTTTATTGTATTGTAGGCACCTACTTGCTTTTTAATATTTGCCCTAATAATCTATAACTTATTTCAAACAAAAGTTCTGAATTTGAATGGCCTTTATTACACGTCAAATACAAATATGCCTTAGTCCAATTTCATACATCCATGTGGATGGTAATTTTCTTTGTTACTTTCCGTATCAATTCAAATAAGATCACTGTAATTTCATTGCTTTCTAGCTCATTCAATTTTCATGAAATAGGCTAACAAGCTAACGATCTTTTTAAATTTGATTTTATCCATTTAAATAGACGTTTAGAATATAAACAATTATTTAACTAATACTTACATTAAATTAAATAAAGGCTTTTCATTTATATTTCCATGATCATGATTTGGTCAAACAGAAATAATTATAATTACCTAAATACGTTCGTTAGTTTAAGGAGACCAATTAATTTAAGAGCTCACAAAATCAACAGAATATCATAGACATACTACTTAGCTATAACAGACAGGTACCTAAGCATAATACAACTAACAATAGAATAACCTAGAAAGCTTTAACTTTTTTCAATAACAGAAACTAATATACAAGCACAAAGAAAACCACTTACCCAAAGCAAACAAAGTAGAAGCAAAGTGAATCATAAAATAATGTAAACGGAAGTTTATTCATAAAATTTATGTAAAAACGTATAAGTTGGGGACAATCGAATAGTGATTCAATAGCGAATGAATTGAACGAAAAGCATTGTGCTTACCATGCACCAACTGCATTCAATGGGCACGCTGCACACTGTCCAATATAGTTCATTCAATGACGTGATTTACATTTATTGCCCGACGGGAAAAGACTCACTCAATTTAAAAGTCGTAGAGGTCTCCCATTTTAAAGCTACACAAATGTTAATCGAAAAGGGGATTCCATCACTCCCGTGGATATCGTAAAAGGTGACGTCGAGATGCTGGCTTTTAGTATCACTATTTATGGTTAGATTGAAATCTTTATTATATTGTCACGCCATCGTGTGCGCTTTTTACGTGTTTTTTGTCTTTACATGGGAATTTATACGTAGAACTTGCCGATATAAATACCAATGCTGCCTGCAAAATTCTCTTGGAAAAGGATAACCAGCTTGACAAAAACACTGAAGTCATTCCTATTCCAGTACGCAGTATTGATCTAAGAGGAAGTCTTTGTATGTTTCACCTCATTGCAATCTATTGTATCTTCTCCGTGATAAAATGGTAGCAAAATCTGCCTTCATCGAGACGTAGCCGGAAGAAAGCTGCGCGAAATGTGCTTGGAAAGCAAACGACCATCTATATTAGCTCTTTGACGGCTTTTCGATACGTTACGGTAGCTTACGAAAAGTTTGTTGTTCTTTTTTAGTCATTTATTGGAGAGCTTCCATTTTTCATTTTTATTTGCGGTGGATATATTTTTATAGGTACTTACTAATTTTTGCTGCAAAAAGTCAGGTAGGTATTCGTTCAATCCATGTGTCAAAGTCTTTATTCACACGGAGAGAAAGTTTTTGTTCATTATTGAAGTATTTCTTTTAGTTAATAATATGCCAATTTTTATAACGCAGTAACCTTACCTTCCAATAGCATTTTACGTAAGTACCTGCTTTCTTTCATAAAAATAATTCTACTTCAAACCTTTTATCTCAGTTTTCCTTCCCTATTGGTAAATGGTTTCCGAGCATTTCGACTAAATGTGAAATGCTGTATCTATACATTGACATATGCTCTCATGGGGAATACGCATAAAGGGCGGCTTCCCCGAACGTCGACCACACTTGCACGCGATGCAGCTACCGCTGACCGACGAGCTCCCACGACCGGCAAACATTACCGTACGACCTGCCAGTTTACAATAAGGCTGCGTTCAGACGACACGCGCCCACTACACACACACCACGGACGTCAGCACCCGCGTCTAAACTCGCTTTGAAATTTGCGCGTGCTGACGCCCGTGGCGTGCGCGTAGCGGGCGCGTGTCGTCTGAACGCAGCCTAACTGGAAGGCCCAATTCCTAGAACTAAAGACGTTCAAAATCTATACGCAATCTCATACAATGCTACCAGGATCTATCGGCGTTCGAAAGACATTCACAGGGGGGCGCTGTTGCTAAACATTTCTGCATTTGTTTTGTGAAAGGTAACTTGAAATGGACGGTTCACAGTTTATTTTACCTCTGACAGCTCTGATAGCAGCAACCCTAAAGCCCTTTATTGCAACGAAAATAAAAATCACTTTGTTTTTGACAGACTTGTCCATTGACAAGTCTGTCAAAAACAAAGTGATTTTGACAGACCATTGTAGCAACCCAAAAGTAATCTTTTTGCGATCGATAATAAAGATTACTGTGATTTTGACAATGAATTTGATTTTTTTCTATTCTATTCTATTCTAAAATAACTGTAAAAAGTCTGTATTCAAAAAACAAGATGGCGGCGTTCGTTTCTATTTTGGCCACGTGTCAATGACAAAACCATATACGTACAATTTTTTACATATTGAGACGAGATGAGAGATGCGGGAATTGGTCATTAACTCGCTTTGACAAACACTGAAGTAAAGAGGCGTTACCATCCAAATGCTCATTGCGTCCATAATGATTCTTTTTAAAAAATTTTGCAAACTTATGTTGTGATCCGGAAGGTTATTAAAAAATAATGTTTCGATCCAAATTTATGACCAAGTGAATTAAAATATCAGAAATTAAGTAATTAGTAAGTCTTTGTGTTGATCTGCGGTTTGCATTATTCAATGAGTAACAAGCAATTTCATTGAGGTGTTTATTTAAAAAAGAAACACCAAATATACAAGTAGTTGGATCATCACACTAATTACAATATTTTAAGGAAATACTTCCTTTGTATCCAACCTTCAAAGAATATTTCATTTGAAAGGCTATATTCCGAAAAATTGAAGTGAGATTGATCATAGACAGAACAATCTTGCACGCACAATGCCAGCCACTCTTGCCGCATTCACTGCACTGGGTGACTGAGATAAGGCATCGAAAAGAAGACAATCCCTCCATTATTTTAATTATTACTGAAAGGAACGAATTAATTAACACGTCTGCACATATACATTTTATACAGTATAACGCGCCCTTTATAAAAATAACACTTTTGCTGAATTATCTACAAATATCTATTACATTTATAAGTCGCTTTTCGTGTTTGTCTGTGTGGCCGCATTGTTTTTTTAAACTACACAATGGATTTTGATGCGGTTTAAACCATCATTTAGACATTTTATTCTGGAAGGTTACATTAATATTAAACTTACATATTATATTAAAATATCAGGTTGACACAAAACTAATGAGACAATTGGTTTACGTTTTATATTTTTTTTATTATTATTAAAATACAAAAAGCTTAGTCAATGATGTAATCACCATTAGCATCTAAGACTTCTGGCCAACGATCCGGCAAAGTTTGGATGCCTTTCGTCCAGAACTCTGATGGCTGTGCCTCGAATAAGTTGCTCAACTCCGCCTCTACATCAGTGAAATCATTAAATTGTTTACCCCGCAATTTTTTTTTTCAGGACTCTAAGCAAATGATAGTCTGATGGGGCGAGGTCTGGGGAATAAGGTGGTTGGGGTATCGTCTCCCAGCCCAAGTTCTACAACTGTTGGCGAACGGCAGATGCGACATGAGGTAGAGAGTTATAAATATAATAGTAAAACTACTTTGACTCGTCTTCATCGTTTTTGCTTGATAGCAGCAGAAACTTGAGCTGGGTTGAATATTTGTCAGCGTTTATAGTTTCATTGTGTAATAGTTCATAAAACAGCATGCCTTGCGCGACCCTGAAACAGCAAAGCAGAACTTTTACGCAGTTCTTTTGACTCAGCTTCGGCTGAGTTGATGGCGTTTCTTCTGGAGGCGGCCAAAAAGCACGACGTGTACCGTTCTCGTAATGAATCCATGATTCATCTCTAGTAACCAGATCATACATAAACTCTTTACGTCGGGGTCGCAGTAAAAGTGATTGACAGATAGCGACACGCACTGCACGACTGGCGTCTGTACGGATGTGCGGTACTCACCGAGCCAAAACTTTTCGATACCCAAGCTCATGCAGATGGTTTTCCACGGCGTGGTGACTGCAGTTAAGCGCTTCCGCTAATTCACGTGTGGTAGCATCCGGATTCGACGGCAGTTCGCGGCGTAAATCGTCATCATTCACTGCAGGTGGTCGTCCAGACCGTGGCTGACTTTCAAGGCTCCTGTCTCCTGATTTAAAACGGTCAAAGCATCGCGACACCGTCGCATGACTTGTACTTCCAGCACCCAATGCAGTGTTGATACTGTCAGCCGCAGCCCGCGCAATGTGGCCTAACAAGTACTCGTATAATTATAGTGTTCGAACTTGTCGCTCGTCCATTTTTCTTCAAACTGACTAAACCGATCGCGAGGTCGGCTTTATATACCCGCACATCACAAGTACCTAGAATATTCTACAACATTCTAGAATATTATAGAAAACAATTAACTTGAAAAAGCAAATGTATAGAGTTTTGTAGAGATTCTCATTACTTTTGTGCCAACCCAATATGACCAACGAAACGATGAGTTGACTGTGTGAAAGATGAAATGGCTAGGGTGACTACCGAGATGACGACTTAGGCAGTTGTCCCACCGTCGACGATGAACAAGTAGCGACTAGAACCAGGAACTGTAAACGAGTTAGCGAGTAGTGAGTAGCGAGTGCGTAGTTCCGATAGTTTTGTTGCTGTGCTATCAGCGAGTGTCCGAGTGCAACGGGCGATTACTCGCACCACTCGTTCGGGGCGGTTAGTCCTACATGGTTTCAGTCGACTAAAGTTCTAGTATTTGTGCTGAATTCATAATATGTGCACCGCTGGTTGGTCTCTCGGCGTGAGCTCTGACCGCCAAGCGAGCATCGCTGAGCGAGTATTATCTTTAATAGCTCTTATCGCTCAGCGACAATTCAGTGGAGCGAGTCCTCGCCGGCAGAGTGAACAGTCAGCGATCAACAATATATGCATCACTTTTGTTTACACGGAATGTACGTATATCTATTGAACGTTTCTTGAGCGAGAAAATAGCCGATAGTTAGTCGCTTCCTCGCCGGCAGTGGGACAACTGCCTTATGCTCGGTTCCTATAAACAAAAACAAATCGTTTTGTTTACCAATGGTAGCATTCTTTGTTTTCAAAATTGGCATATAAATAAATTCATAAGCTACGTTTATCTGTGATAGCTACTTCTATATGGGAGGGTCTATTATGCAAACCTATGTCTTTGCCTCATTATTGGTAAAGTAGTACAAGAGTCTTAATTTTAACCAATAACAGTCCGTAATTTATAGGAATCGGTCATAATAGAGAAGTATGGAAGAAAGAGACATGTTGCAGCGAACCCAAATAAATTAGGATAAGCGCAGAAGAATGTTGATGATTATTATAATAAAGAAATCACGTTGTTTGGTCATGTCGTAAAGGGGTGCGTGGACAGGAAACCTCCCCGAGTGCCCGGGGGCTGGAGTTCCCTTACGGATACGTCCGGGGGGAAGGCCAGTCTCCGGGACGGTGCACCCTGGGGTGCGGGCAATGGTTCCCCTTAGGCACGTGTGCCTAAGGGGTTTTGTTGCCGGTATGCCAATATCCTGTCGGAGGTACGCTCCAACGTGTGTCCCTCTGTTCTAAGCAGAGACGCACAGCGGCGGAGTAAGAGCGGGCTCGGTGTGCACTAACCCTGCCGCCGGGCAGGCAGGAGGAAGTCATTTCCTTCTGCCACCGTTAGTATCGTAGCCCCGAAGATTGTTCAAGGTCATGTCTCTGACTTTTGACGGGGGTCGAGGGTCTTGGCTTAACCGCCCGGACCGCGAGGAAGAAAACCTCTATAAAAAATTACCCCAAACCTTCAAGCGGCGGCGCACCGTGAGGGAGGTTGGTAGCTTGATTAATGGGTAGCTAAATTAATCGCTAGTGCGAACCACAGTTTTGAGCCAGTTATAAAGTTTTTTACTCGTGGGAACAAATATGGGACCAAAAATAACTAGACGAGAAGAGGAGAGGGAGAGGAGTGATGCGGGGTCGGAGTCCGACGCCGCATCGGGAGTGAAGGGCGCGAAAGGCACTTTTAAGAGCCCGGAGTGCGTAGTGGTGGGGGCCGCTGGAAGGAAAAATGCTTTCCTGAAGCGGAACCTAAATCCGGGAGATGCCCAGGAGTCTTCCTCGGACGGCGGACTTAAATCGGCTCCGAAATATGCTCGCCGGGGCCTAGCTCGGAAGAGCAAGAGCCGGGTAAACGCCGCACAGGAGGACGGCTCAGCCGGGTCGGCCGAGGGGAGCGCCGTGGAGGCGTCTGGCGATGAGTCGGACGCCGCTGGTGGCTCCAATTCGGAGCGGGCCAGGTTTGAGGAGGTCGTGGCCGCTGCAGTCAAGGGTGTGGCCTTGAAGAAGAAGCAGTCTTCTAAAGACAAGGCCATACCCGCAGCCAAGGCCTCCATTATGGCGGCAGCGGAGGCTCTATCTCAAGGGCCTCCGTCGGACGGAATGTCCGAAATGCGGGCGGAGGTCGCCCGCTTGACAGCCGCCATGGAGCTTCTCCGAAAGGAGAATGAGGAGCTCCGAGCAGACCTGGCCAGGCTCCGCGGAGCCGGCGCTCAGGAGGGGGTGCAGGAGGGGGTGCAGCAGGGGCAAAGCGGCCTCGGGCCTGCAGAGGACCGAGTTCTGGCCTTGGTGCGGAAGGAGCTGGCAGCCCTTAATAACCGGTTCTCGGTCCTTGAGGGAATCGTCCTGCGGCCCCCGCTAGGCCGACCGGCGGCCTCGGGCCAGCCAAAGGCGGCTTCGTATGCCGCCATGGCTGCTACGGCCAAACCAGGGTCGGCAGGGCAGGCGAAGGGCGGGGCCGTGGCTGCGAAGGCGCCTGCGACGGCGCCTGCGAAGGCGCCCACGAAGGCGGCCGCGAAGGCGCCTGAGAGGGCCCCAGCTGTGGCGGTGACGACGCGGCTGCCCCCGCCTCCCAAATCTCCTCCGGCTGACGCCGAATGGCAGGTAGCTGGGGAGAAGAGGAAGGAGGGCAAGGCGGCAAGGTCGGCCAAGCGGAGGGAGAGGCGGCGGCGGCGCAAAGAGCGAAGCGTCGCGGTGAGGTTACGTGCCCCAAAGTCCGCAGCTGTAGTGATCACACTACAGCCGGAAGCGGAGAAGAAGGGCGTGTCCTACCGCGACGTGCTCGCCAAGGCGAGGGCGGCGGTGAACCTGGAGGAGATCGGTGTGACCAATGGCATGCGGGTAAGGGTCACTGCGACTGGGGCTCGGATGCTCGAGATCCCCGGTGCGGCCAGTGGCCCAAACGCTGACGCTCTGGCCGAAAGGCTCAGGGCGGCCTTAAATGCGGACGAGGCCCGAGTGTCCAGACCCGCCAAGTGCGCTGACTAGCGCATCCTGGGTCTGGACGACTCCGTGACGGAGCGAGAGGTGGTGGCCGCCGTGGTCAAGACTGGGGGGTGTGCCTTCGAACAGGTGAAGGTAGGCACCATCCGTCCTGACTTCACGGGGATGCGAGCCGTTACGGTGAGCTGCCCCCTATCGGCGGCCCACAAAATAGTTGGGGATGGCCGAAGGTTCCAGGTGGGCTGGGATTCCACGCGGGTGAAACTGCTGGAACCCAGACCTCTGAGGTGCTTCCGTTGCCAAGTGGGCAACCACGTGGGGGCAAAATGCACCTCGGAGGTGGATCGCAGCAGTCATTGCTTCCGTTGTGGTCAGCCCGGTCACAAGGCCGGCTCGTGCAATGCCACGCCGCACTGCTATCTATGTGCGGCAGCTGGCAAGCCGGCCGATCACCGGGCTGGAAGCAAGGGCTGTGGTCCACCCACCAAAGCCCGGGGCAGGGGCAAGCCCTCCGCCTCCGCTACCGCCGTCACGGCCGCAGCCGCCGCCACAGCCACCGGCGCTGCCGCCTCCACTGCCGTCGCCGCCGTACTCACTGCGGCAGGGCCCTCACAGGAGGCTCAGGGGGGGGCTAATATGGAGTGCCAGTAATGGCCCCATTACGCCTCCTCCAGGCGAACATCAACCACTGCGCCGCCGCTCAGGATCTGTTGCTCCAGAGCATGGCGCAGTGGTCGATTAACATCGCCGTGGTCGCTGAGCCGTACTTTGTCCCGCCCAGTGATCACTGGGTGGAGGACCTGAGCAGCTCAGTGACCCTCATTTCGTCGGCCGCCGCCGGTACTCTGTCCCTCGAAGCCGTCAAGAGGGGACAGGGTTGCGTTGCAGCACGGTTCGGGGGGATTGTCGTGGTAGGGGTATACTTCTCCCCGAACCGAACTCTCGCCGAGTTCCACAACTCCCTTGCGGAGTTGAAAAACGTCGTCGTCGGGTTTCGTTCCCTTCCCGTGCTCGTCCTCGGGGACTTCAACGCCAAGAATGTGGCTTGGGGTTCCCGGTATACGGACACACGGGGCAGGATGGTGGAGGACTGGGCTCTGGAGACAGGCCTGGTCATCTTAAACCGGGGTTCTGTCCCCACGTGTGTGCGGATGCGGGGCGAATCAGTGGTGGACATTTCGTTCGCCAGCCCCGCTCTATTGCCACATGTTGTTGACTGGCGCGTCATAGAGGGGGTGGAGACCTATTCCGACCACCGGTACATCCGGTTTGATGTCTCCGCCCAGACCTCGAGCGCGCCGGTCCGACAGGCCCCGAGTGGTCCGCGGTGGGCGCTGAAGAAGCTGGACCGGGAGCTCCTCCTGGAAGCCTCGATCGTGCAGGCCTGGGTGTCACCACCGGACAGGCCTGCCGACATCAACGACGAGGCGGAGTGGTTCCGGGAGGCCATGTCCGAAATATGTGACGTGGCAATGCCCCGGGTCCAGCCCGGTCGCACCTGGCGCCAGGTGTATTGGTGGTCGCCGGAGCTGACGGCTCTGCGCGAGGCGTGCGTTGCTGCGCGGCACCGGTACACCAGGCACCGCAGGCTCCGTATCCGCCCTCCGAATACGGAAGCCATTCAGGCGGAGCTGTACGAGGGGTACAGAGAGGCGAAGACCGCCCTCCGAGCGGCGATCTTGCGGGCCAGGGATCTGGCTCGCGAGGAGTCGCTGGAGACTCTAAACAGGGACCCATGGGGACGGCCTTATAAAATGGTACGGAATAAACTCCGTCCATGGGCGCCCCCGCTGACGCAGAGTCTCCGGCCCCAGCTTGTGGAGGACGTGGTGAGCGCTCTGTTCCCTTCGCGAGGGGAACATACTCCCCCGCCCATGGCTCCGCTTCCTGCGGTGCCCGTTGCGGACCACATCACCGACGACGACGACGATGCTCCGGAAGTGACCGAGGTAGAGTTGAGAGCGGCGGTACGTAGGCTGAGTGTAAAAAATGCCGCCCCAGGACCCGACGGCTTACCTGGAAGAGCCTGGGTTCTGGCCTTTGGGGCTCTCGGGCCTCGACTAGGGGGGTTCCTAAGCGCATGCTTGGAGAGGGGCCAGTTTCCACTTCGTTGGAAGACGGGGAAACTGGTCCTCATTAAGAAGCCGGGGCGCCCTGCGGACTCTCCGTCCGCTTACCGACCCATCGTGCTGCTCGACGAGGTGGGCAAGCTCTTTGAAAGAGTTATTGCAGACCGCCTCGTCAGGTGGCTGGTGCAGGAGGGGCCGGATATGGCGGAGAGCCAGTTTGGTTTCCGCAGGGGGCGCTCTACGGTGGACGCCATCATGCGCGTGCGAGCCCTCACGACGGGGGATGCTGTTGCCCGGGGTGGGGACGTCTTGGCGGTGTCTCTAGACATCGCCAACGCCTTCAATACCCTGCCATGGAGTTGCATCAGGGAGGCACTCCGGTATCACCGGATGCCGACCTACCTCTGTCGAGTGGTTGAGGCCTATTTGACGGATAGGGCCGTCATCTATCCCGGTCATCAGGGAGAGTGGAACCGGCGAGAGATGTCGTGCGGTGTCCCACAGGGATCGGTCCTGGGGCCGCATTTGTGGGACATCGGGTACGACTGGGTGCTGCGCGCCGACCTCCCTAGCGGCGTCAGCGTGGTATGTTACGCTGACGACACGCTGGTCCTGGCGCAGGGGAGGTCGCACCAGGCGGCGGCTGAATTAGCGACACGCGGGGTTGCGATAGTCGTTGAGAGGATCCGGCAGTTGGGACTCGTGGTGGCCCTGCACAAGTCCGAGGCCATGTGTTTTCATGGTCCTCGGAATGCGCCACCGTCGGGTTCCCAAATAACGGTAGGAGGGGTTCGCATCGGAGTCGAGTCGACGATGAAGTACCTGGGACTCGTCCTCGACAGCCGGTGGAACTTCGTGGAGCATTTCCGACGTTTGGCTCCCAGACTGGAGCGGGCTGGGGCTGCCTTGAAGCGGCTCCTGCCCAATCTAGGTGGTCCAAACGCCTCCTGCCGGAGGCTTTACGCGGGGGTCGTGCGGTCCATGGCCCTTTACGGGGCACCGGTGTGGGCGCGTTCCCTGAGGCTGCGGCCAGTCCGCCGGTTGAACGCGTCCCAGAGGGTCATGGCCATTCGGCTAGTCCGGGGTTACCGCACGGTCTCCGGTGAGGCGGCGAGCCTCCTTGCCGGATTGCCGCCGTGGGATCTGGAGGCGAAAGTCCTCGCGCACGTGTGGGAGTGGCGCGAGGAGGCGAAACGCCGGGGCGTAACTCCGCTGCCGCGAGAAATCACGGTACAGCGGACAGAGCTCCGGCGGGATCTCATGGCGACATGGAGAGTGCGACTGTCGCAGCCCAGCGCTGGGCACGCCACAATTGCGGCGATAAGTCCCCTCTTTGAGGAGTGGTTAGAGAGGCGCCACGGCGTCCTCACCTTCCGCCTGACGCAGGTCCTCACCGGACACGGTTGTTTCGGGAGGTTCCTGTTTCGCATAAGGCGGGAGGAAACGCCCGGGTGTCACCATTGTGTGGATCGCCCAGAGGACACGGTGGAGCATACAGTGGAGGTCTGCCCGGCTTGGGCAGAGCACCGCCGTGTTCTCACGGAGGCGATCGGCGGCGGCGATCTCTCGCGTCCGAGCTTGGTCCAGGCCATGGTGCGGAGTGAGAGTGCATGGGAGGCCGTCACCTCCTTCTGCGAAGCGGTAATGCTCGCAAAGGAGGAGGCGGAACGCGTGAGGGAGAGGCAACCTCACGCCCTCAGTCGCCGCAGGAGACGCCCTGGGCGGCGGGAATCGATAGCCGATTCCCGGCCACCGTAGGCGCGGGCTTGCGGACGGTGAGTAGTGGGTAGCTCGCCGTCCGGTGAGGACCAGGCCCGGGTCGACGGCGCGTTGTGTTCCACGCGCGCCTCAAAGAGATGTCAGCAAGAGATGGGGTCCAATAGGGCCGATGCCGCTGGGGTCGCGGGTGGTTTGAAAAAGATACCGTGGCCCTGGCATAGGCAACTGAAGGAACACGGGTGGGTTTTAGTCAGTAAAAGTCTGACACGCCCTTCCGCTCCATCCAGAGCGGGAGCAGTTATTTGATGATTTCCCATCCACAAAAAAAAAAAAAAAAAAATGGTCATGTCGTAAAACTGTGCGCGTGCGAAAAAGGGGTGGGTCGCTAGTGGATAGATATAGCGAATATTCCGTGTCATATTCAGTGTAATACGAGTATTCTCTGACGCTCTTTACTGAAACACTGAATAGAGATGCACGTGTCTCTGATCGCAAGTATATCAATCAGCAAATACATAGGTACTGGTGAGCGCTCAAGGAGAGAGGGCATTAGATCCTAATCAGACGATTGTCAAGGCACGTGGGCGACGTGACGTGTCCCCGGAGTCCATTGTGTTCTCAGCTCTAACTTAAGGCGAGGATAACCGACTTTTAATGATTTTAAACTAAAGATCTAAACGAGTAGTGCTAATGATTTGGGAAAAATATATCTTAAATTAGGGCATTTTCTTAACAACTTAATATGTGAACATTTTAGATTATGTTTATACACACATACATAGAGTAATTAATTTGTAATGTTATGTCTAAAGCGGAAAAAAATGAGAATCACGAATTAGCTATCAATCGTATTTGAAATCTTCACCATTTTAAAGATAATTTAATTATTTATGTATATGTATAAAAATACCTTTTGTTGCATGTATAATAAATTAATAATGCATCTAATTTGGGATAGCGCTCCTTGATGGGCGAGTCCTATTACTGGGTGGACGTACGATGCGTTACGTGAGCTCAGCACAGAACATGCAAGCTAACCACTCAAGGCCATTGGCATATTCCTGCATCTTAACCCTATGTGCGCCGGACGGCATCGGCATGACTCGCACTCACAATATCTCCAGAAATTTTACCTCAATACACCATAATAGAGGATTTATTATATATGGGTGTTCAAACGAATTTCACTATTATTAGGAAACACTGTGTGTGACCTCTGAAAATTCAATAAGGAAGAAATTAGACAAAAAAAAAATATAAGCCGTTCCTTTTCGTGGGCGTTTTCGGACTCAGTCATTTTTTGTAAAAATTGGCAATGACATCATATTTATGTCCCAAGATAATATATTATTTCGCTTCACATTGTAGTACATAACGTCGCTTTTAGTGCTTCACGTCATTTGGCGTTAACGTCAAGACACGTGTTCCGAATAATATGTGTTATTTTCATTGATTCTATACAAGAACTTGGCCATTTTTATTTTTGTGCTTATTGGGCTGGTGATGAAAACGTCTGTGGAAGCTGAATTTATTTCGGCCTCGATAAGCCTTTTTAACCGCCTTCGAAAAAGGAGGAGGTTCTCTATATATATATATATATATATACCTATGTATGTACTTAAAGCGATTTCTTCATAAATTGTGGACCGATATTGATATATTTTTTTGTTTATGTGTTTCTAAACCTGTATGTTAAGCCGGTTAATAATGTATTTTTTTTTTAATAATTGTCAGAAAAGTCGCGTCATTTCAAAGCATTTTTATTTTAACTTAAGTTTAAACTTGACGAGCCTTTTAAAGCTGATGTAGGAGCACTTTGTAGCTCAATAACGCGCCTGCATTTACTGTTAAAGTGGCCGTGGCGCCCTATCACGAGGGCTCTACAAAGGTTGCTCGCGTGAAAAACCACTCGATGCACCCTGCGTACTTTATATGTAGGTATTTACTTATTTTAGTATTCATATTTTAGCATGTTCCATCCGTTCATGACTGAAGGGGATTTTATTTTGTCAAAATATTTTTTTTATTTTATTTGATCCGCACGTGATAGTTTGATTTGGGTAGGCACAGCTAGTGACTGTAGGTACTCATTCACTTTTGTTTTTAAATAGATTTGAAGAACAGTTTTGATAATATTTTTTTGAAGCAGCACTTGTTCGTCTAGTAGGTGAAGAAACATTTGATAGTTTACTCTAATGCGACGTTCCCACGGCCCGTTGAGGCCTATTGCGGCCCGTGCCTGTCGATGCCTGTCGCGAACCGTGCCGAGCATTTCACGGATCATCGCATAGATTCGATAGGACGGGCGACGACTTTTCCCATAGCCTGTCGGCCTGGCCAGGCGCGGTCTGGCCTGTGAGAAAGCGGGCCGTGGGACCGCGGCATAAGGTAGGACATTCTCGATCAACGTAAAATCATTATTAAATCATTGCAATGTAACTTTTATCTCGATAAGATATGGTATACATTCGAATGATTGCCGAGAGTTTTATCAAATTGACGGCAGTCATTCTAATATCTACTTTATAACAGTAAGATAAGAGTTTCATTGCAATGACTTACTAATGGTTTTACGTCATTCAAATTTGATCGTGAATGCGCTTCTATAGAAAATTAGTATTCACACACATATTCATTCCATTTGATAACAATGGAATTCACTTTATGCCCTAAAATATATCAAAGAAAGTAAGTGCTTCAACAAGCACGCATTTGTAAACATAAATGAAGCGAAAAAATCGTATAAACCAAAGATGTACATAAATGTCACTGATGTGTAAAATAAGGTAGGTATTCATTACATTAGTGAAAGTAAACTCAGCCATCTCTTCAGTGTCAAAGTAAAAGGTTGAGCGTGACACCAAGACGTGACTTAAGTAAATTACGTTGACTTTAGATATGAATCTAGTCTTGTGTTGAAAAAAGTTTACTTTGGTGAAGAATTCTTCTAAGTTCTAAAGTAACTTGTTATCTAAAATTATGTAGTTAAGTAGTAAATTCAACAATATTGAATAATAAGTAATATCTTACAACAATATTATACCTAATATCTATTCAATCAATCTGCATAGCCTTTTCCCAACTATGTTGGGGTCGGCTTCCAGTCCAACCGGATGCAGCTGAAAGTATTTTACATGGAGCGACTGACTATCTGACCTCCACAACTCAGATACTAGGTAATACGATACCCCTTGGTAAGACAGGTGGTCAGACTTTCAGGCTTCTGACCCGTAACGACTGTCAAAGATCCACGAATGACATCCGGGACCAACGGCTTAACGTGCTTTCCGAGGCACGGAAGAGTCTCGGTATGAAAATATGGTCACCCATTCACACATCAACCCCGGCAAGCGTAGACCCGACCTGATGGATCGACCCGTGCAGTTGTTATTACTTAGCCACGAGCTAATATCAATTATGACTCATTTTAACAGTGTACATAGAATGAGGTTTGCTCTTATTTGTACCAAACTTTATATAATGTGTTATTTAAATAAGTGTCAGCCTCTTAAGAGGTCATTGTACTCATCATTATGAACAGCAACGAAAAAAAAAATCAGCTGTTCCCTACATTTTGACAAGTTATGCGAACATAAACGTAGAACAGTTTTTTTGATGCTATAGTTAAAGTTGTTCATAATGATGAGTACAATGACCCCTTAAGAGGTTGTGCGTTATTTAAATTACATCTTGTATAAAGCATTTAACATTTATCAAGCCTATATTCTTCGAAGGGTTAAGTAAAGCTGCATATATGTAGGTATAGCATATTCTGGGTAAGCTCACTTCATCGTCGACACTGTCTCTGTCGCCTCCGACCTAGACTAGAGTCAAGAGCAAACCCATCTTAAATTAAAAAAAAAAATAAAAACTGTAGGCGAAGGTGGGGGGATACCGGATAGTTAAGATAAAGACACAATAAATAAATCCCTATGTTATTAATTAAGATAATCAATATCATAAATGTTGAAGTATATATACCCTAGGCATTTTTTTTTTTTTTTGTGGATGGGAAATCATCAAATAACTTCTCCCGCTCTGGGTGGAGCGGGATCTCAAACATTTTAATGCCCTAGGCATAACTTTGACATTAAAATGTTTGAGATCAATCTTAATAACTACAAACTATAACAATTATAATCAAAAATTATAAATCCGAATTGACACCATACCTATGGGTCAAACCGGATAGGCAATTTATATTAAAGGGGTGAATACACATTAAAACAAAATATCCAAATTATTCGCAGATTTGTATACAAAAAAATAAGAATTCTTGCTCAGAACAACGAAGGCAACTTTCGTGAGCAGTGCATTGGTACCGTTCATCTGTGGACTTGGTTAGACTCTACTTTTCGCCACAAACCAAACACTCCCATTCCTCTTGTTTGTTTTCTTTATTCGCCTTGTTACCTTTAAATTTTATTTTAATAACTGATGGCGTAGCCTTTTCAGCCAGCTCATTTTTATACGGCCATTCAGTTAAAATTGCGGGTTTTCATGGACGTGCTGGCTGCATGTTCTTTTTAAAATGAGATATGTTACACATCAAAAAAGTAATTAAATAGAGGAATAAAACAAACGCCCACAATACCTACATATTCGTATAAATCAATGGGGCAAAACCGGATAGTCGAAATCACCCCGTCCGCTTGTACCCCACAGGTACGATGTTCGAAATTGTAATTATGTTTACACTCACAGCAACCACAAATACCGTTTTAGAAGGTTAAATGTGTATTACTTCTTAAAAAAATACAACTGTATATGATAGCACATAGCTAAACTTAATGATAACACTTTAAAAAAATCAAAATATTAGATAACTTACCTTTGTTTTCAATTTCCGCTTAGAGACGCACGCGCTGAGATATTACCGTCGCCGCTGCACCGCTTTTTGCAACCGCACTGAGTAAGCGTTTGCGCGCATTTATCCACTAGCGAGAACAAGACAGCTATACGCGGAGTAATGAAATAGCAGCTATCTGGTTTTACCCCCTATCCGGTTTCCCCCCTCATTCCCCTATTCTTCTTTCTGTTTTGTGAAATTGTTTTTATAATCATTATTAATTTGCACTGCAGAAACATGCAATCATAAACATAAATAGGTAATAGTTTTGTTTGATATACAGTAAACAAACAGGATTGGTTTGGCTGATCACATTAAAGAGGTTGTCTGATTGATATGACGACTTCAGTAAGCAAGTAAGGAAAGCCAATTTCACCAAATATTTTGAGAAGGGTGACCCTAATAAAATATCGACGTGAACGATTACGTGAAAGTAAATTATTAAATCGTATTTAGCTCTCAGATTTCTAATCATTTGCTCAAAGCTGTCGGCACTTAAATTAAACCAAATGACGAGGTTATTAAATCGGGAAAACGAAAGGTAGATCCGATTGTACTATACCTACCTACGTACACAAAATCATGAGATAAGCTGATTAGCAAGTTAAAAGGATGCCCGCAAATGCTGTGGAGAAGTTCACCGAATTAAAACAATCTCATTATCCACTCGATGTCAGCAAAAACCTTGTTTTGACAAGCTACGTAAGGACGTACTGCCTCAGTGTCTCTTTTACACCTTGTGCGTGACTAATAATACTTATACAATATTAGAAATTAGATTTCTGCTACGTGAAAGAGATGCCTAATGGCTCAGTTACACGAGGAGTGTATCTCGCCTGCCTCAAATAGCCGATTATCGAAAGGAGATAAAAAGTTGATTCTCGCTTGTCGATAATCTCCCATCTTTTCGAAACTGACAGCGTCCGAGCTCATGTAAGCAAGAAAACTTATTTCGAGTTGTCACCTGCCAAGTCTCGTGCCTATGACATAAATTGTATTCGATTTTTTTTTCTCATTTGAGCGTAAACACATAAGCGCTATAATCGCCTGGCTAGTCTTGACTTGAGTAGTCTTGACTGCGTAGTCTTGTCTTGAGGCTAGTTGGTTGGCTAGTTTATATTGATAGTCTGTCGATGGTCGATAAACTCTTCTCTTGTAAATGAGCCTCAAATCTGTTCTAATACATCTTCAGACCTATGTTTAGGTCAATGTCGAACGTTTAGATGAGTAAGGACGGGTCGTACTAAAAGGTACGTGATGCCAAACGAACTTCGACCCGAGAAAGGTCTTTCTTAAAAAGGGTTATACTAACAGTACATCATTACTAAGCAAGTGTAAGTACATTAAATAGAAACTGAAGACGGTTTACTTAAGGCGAAGAAAACCGACTTTAAATTATTTTAAACTGAAGATCACGTAAGTATAAACGAGTTGTGTTAATGATTTGGAAACAATATAATGTTAAATTAGAGCATTTTCTTAATAACTTAATCTGTGAATATTTTAGATTATATTTATATTACATAGTGTAATTAATTGGTAAAGATCTGTTTACGTTTTTATTTTTAAAGAACACGCAAGCTAACCACTCAAGGCCGTTGACAGTTATTTATTTATTTAACCATTTATGTGCACACAAATAAACAGACAAGAATAAAGGGCCAGAAAATGAAGTGCAAAAGTGATGCATATTTCTAAAGAAATCTCTTTCGGCATACCTGCGATAAAACGCGCCTTAAAACTATGTTAAGCTCATAGATAGGCTTCACTACGAGTGTACTACCTACGTAAGTCTAAGTTTTTTTTTTTTTTTTAACTGTTTTGTTGACACTGCCTGTGACCCAAGGGCTGCCTTTTACCTTGGCCAGAGGCTAGCATTGCCATACAACGTGGCAATGCCGCCAATCTCTTGTGTACACTATCTGTCGACAGCGATGCGGAGGTATTTTTCGACGCCATATGTTAGATTATATATAGGTAGTTTTTATTATTATTTGAAATGGGTTTGCTCTTGACTAAAGTCTAGGTCAGAGGTGACAGAGACTAAGTGTACGATGGAGTGAGCTTACCCAAAAGAAGCCAGTTCACTCTATCTTTAGTAAGGTTAGGTTATTATATTTTTATTTTAATAGTTTGTTAGTTAATTTAGTTTAAAAAGTTTATCCAGTGTAGGTATATATTTTTATTCCCGTACGAAAAATAAATTAAACTGACATTCATTCAACGTTAGCCACGTTGTTAATAAATCAATGAAATTGTTTAAAGAGTTTTTAAGCCGTTTAAATAAATGTTTACTATAAAGTTTGTATTAATATTACGAATGGGTTATCATTAGAGTCATTGACTAGGTGTACCTGTATCCATTTTCTTCTAAGGGCTAAATATCTACTATTATACACAACATATCGCTCATCATTACGTCATTTTTTTATTGGATGAGCGATATATATTATTATAATCTGTATCTACTCAAACTTAATCTACATCTAAGCAATATACTTATTCGTAAAATCGGTTTAGTTCAGAACAAACTGTTGCCTTCAACGTAAACCACCAGGAGACCCATCAGTTAAATGTTCATTACCAACGAGAATTTATTACTTCAAGCTAAATACGCAGATAAAACATCAAATAGAGTTACCACCTACAAGTTCTCCATGAAAATATTTATATTTTATCTTCTTTACGCAAACTAAGTATCACAGTATGGATATAAAGTAAACACAGCTATAAATTAAATATTTCATATTGCCCGCGGAGATACTTTAAGGCACCATATATTTTACCCTTTTCCTCTCCTATATTATCGTTTTTACCGGCTACATTTTTTCTTCACACTATTATTCGGAAAATTTGTTGCACAACCGCTTACCGCAAGCGGTAAGAACGTTAAAACCGTCCCGTTTGAAAATATGAGAACAGCTCGGGTTTAATGTAATGAAGATTTATTTTAACTATGTTATCTTTACGAGTAAATTGTTCTCTCGTAAAAGCAGATTCATATTTTTGCTGTCTTATTAGAAAACGTGCGAGTATGACCAACACAAAAATTATTTTGCGTTTCAGTTAGCTGTGCAAAAATAGGCACAAAATTGTGTACGGGCGCACGGAAATTCCAATTTTTTTATTGTAATTACCTACATGCAATTATCTGTTTTTATGTGAGTTGGTAGGTAGTCTGCCACTACCCCTACCCTCGTGGCTATTGTAAAACGCAACAAGGGTGTAATTTGGCAACGGGTTGCGATGCTATCGCGGCGCATTTCCCTACAGATATCGCGTTATTTAATACCGTTGTTTGGCTCGCAACTGTGACAAAGAACAGTCGTTGTGAGTTTGTTTTTGCGTTAATTGAGTGGAACATAAGCCTATCTATTAATATACTCACACAAGTACCCACATTCAAAACAACAACAGTGCTTCTTTACGAATGAAGCTTCGCCTGTAGATAAGCTCCTTCTATAAAATTTTATTATTATAACCTATCAAAACTTAAATACCTACTTTTATTCTCGTGTAAGTAATCAAAACTTCGGTTTCCAAGCCGCTATTTTCAAAATATATTCTGAACATCTTGAAACTTTGCAACAAGAAATCTTAGCGAGTTATTTCTTAAATATTTTAGAGTAAACTCGTTCACCTGGCGCTTGTTTAAAATTCTGAGGTGTTGTAGGGGCAGACATGAGAAACTTGCCAAAGTTGTTGGAGTTTCTCTGTCCTGGGAACAACAAGCCGACGTTTGACACCTCCAACGACTTTGGAACTGACAACGATCACTACAGAAACACTCTCACTTTCATTCCAAAGTTGGACGTAGTTAAACGAAAAGGATCTAACCCAGAATATGGCCGTAAATTAGTAGTGTATACCAAAACACTATTTGTAGTTAAAACCTAAATATCACGACAACATCCTAATCCAAGTAAACTTCAAACACGAATCATATTCGCGTTTCACAACTCATTTTCGACCATATTGTGGGTTGGATCCTTTTCGTTTAACTACGTCCAATTATCCTCGAGGCGTTCGTGTGCGTGAGTAGGTACACAGTTTGCGTAACAATAGCGTTCTTTTCATAAAACCATTTCAAAAGATCATCGATATAGAAATAAGTAGGTAAGTACGTAATTTCCTCGGCCTCGTCCTTGGCTCGGGACAAAAACATAATTCAATGGACGAAAAGTCAATTTAGACAAAACGTCTGTAGCAGGCACATGTTAAAGCAATATCGACTTTAATTATGTTCCTTCCTTTGATATTCTGAAATATGTTTTTATACAATATTGCTTCGCGTAGATAAACATTTTGTTAGTGAATAATTTTCTTAGTTATAATTTTATTTGTATCTTCTGGGAGATGCCTGAACTGCTTGTATTTTATCCGTGCGATTACTAAGTTTCCGGGTTGGAATACCAAACGAAGCAAATAGTTTGTGTTCTCACAGTCGATAGCGAGTGAGCATCTTGGTCAGCTATCGACCAGACTGGACTTATAACTTAGAAACCAAACTAATTTAATTAGCATAAGCTTGCTGAAATTTACTAGATTCATATCTCGGTCTGTTGTGAGACCTTCGTTTATATAGTTTTGCGACTTCATCGTTTTCTAATATTGAATACCTACTTAGTTTATGTTCTACAACGTTTTTTTTTTTTTTTTGTTGAAGTTGTAACTCTCGCTCAGATGTAGGTATCTGCGAATTGTATAACGTTTTTCAAAACAGTATTAGGTATTTACTCTATGTTGTTAATTTATTGCTCACATATGATTTCACTAAAATTAAATAAGTAAGCTAACTGATACAAAACGTTCCCGTGGTCTGCAGGGAGCCGAGGAAACAAAGTGAGTGCACCAGACGTCTCCCGTTCACCCTCTAATTGGATTAGTTTGCAAAACTTTGTGCTGGATTCTTTCTCCTTGAATTACGTCTAAATAGTTGTCGTTGTCTATTACAAGTTGCCTTTTGAAACGTTGTGCACTTGCTAAACATACACAGCCGTCTATCAAAACAACTCTGGTTACCAACTCCGGCGGAGTTGTGAGTTATAATAGTAATCAATTCATCTTTATATACCAAGATTCTAATTGCGTAACTTCATCTTGTAATATAAAGTAGACCAAGGCGAATACGAATCAAATAAACTCTATTTAATTTTGTTTAATAATGGGTTGGAAGGAGAGTAATGAGCGTATTTTATGGAATTTCTAGTTTTTGCTTGAAATAGTCTAGAACTGTCCTTGTCTGTATTGTGTGAGGTGGGAGGGGTAGATTATATAAATACGTATCAGTCGCAGTTGGGCATTTAATTATTCTTTGAAAAATGGAAGCGACGAAGGAGGACGTACGACACTGTCTTTTATATGAGTATCGTTAGGGTCATTCAGCAGCGGTAGCGTTCGGAATATGCGCAGTGCAGAAGGGGAGACGCATTCTCTGATGCCACAGCAAGACGTTGGTTTAAAAGGTTCAAGAACAAAAATACGAAAGTTTTTCGAATCACAGCCCAAAAGTTTTTTACGCTAAAGGCATATACAATTTACTTAAACGTTGACAATAGGTTGTAGATAACAATGGTATCTATTATGAACAAGAGTAAATCCAAATAAAAATTATTCTTTAAAATGTTGTTTTTGATTTACAACGCTCATTACTTTCCTTCCAACCCAAATTTAATGTCCAGATGCCGATTGTGGCTCTTATCATTCAGCTGTTTGTGGCAGACCTATGATTGCACCTAAAATGATGTCGCAAAAGCAATGCGCTCAACAAGGTTATCCCAGCCTGATTATGATGACTTCCAAAGAAAATCACAACCCGTATTATGGGAGAAGCTATGGAAGGTACTAGCTGAGACAGGTGTCCCGGTCCATTTTATAATGCCTTTCTACCTTTATGAGTCAGGATGTGGCACTTTAACATCACCTATGATGTTACATCAAGTCATTTCAGTTTTCACAAGGGAGTCAGACAGGGATGCGTGACGTCAACCATCCTATTTAAGACCAAGCCTTGTCATTGATCGTGTCGAAACCATCCAGCCTACCGACATCTTAGCAGAATATGAAACCGTCGACCAGTTTCAGTATCTGGGCTATATATACGTAGTTATCGATGAGGGTAGGTGCGAACTTGAAAGAACAATGTCAGGTTTCGGCCTACAGAACTTTTAAAACTAAATTCACACGGACACAAAGTTTTTACCTACAACAATTTAAATATAAAATTTCAACTTATTAAAAAATATTTAGTTCTTTTCGAGAACTTTTCGAAAAGAAAATCATTTTAATAAGTTACCATTTTACTAATCATGTTCTTGAATTCCATGTTTTTCTTTTTTTAAATAAAAAAGTGTCAGGTTGTACCTGTTCTGCCACTGTAATCGATTATTCTAAATAATTAAAGCTCTTTACTCTTTATTATATTTTATCTAAGCTCTTTACTTTTTATTTACCACCTCATAATTGTCTATTGTTATTATTGTTATTTACCTGAATAACACGTTCATCGTGTTTATTATAAATATAGTTGTATTTTTTAAAGAATGTAAAAACGAAAATCAAGAAATCGATTTTCCTGATCTATGTTCGATAACTTAATCGCCTTGTAATGGCAACCCTGTTAGGTTACGTCTTCTGCAGTTCTGTCAAGATCGCTCGCGCTTATTGGCTTAAACTGACTGAGTTGACGATGACAAGATGTCAAACATCTTGTAATGATGTGTTGTTCTCGGTGTTTTCCAATGAGTAAGTTTGTTTCGATTCATTCTCATTCGAGAATGCGTTTGTGTTATAGAATTATTGTGTTATATCCATACCACACATTTTTTGACAATGTCTCATCAAACACGTTGTATTAATTGTGGTATAAATGTGTTCTGGATGGAAAGGCATTTAGTTGAATCTGACGATGTCTGTTCATTATTACGGCAATGGACTTCACTTTCAGAGGTAAAGTAGATTTAATTGAATTTGATAACGAAATTGATGATAATGAATAATAATGGTGAAAAAGAATAAAACTTATCAATTACTATATATTTTTTGTTTAATTTACTCACTGTAAAAATACATAACCTCCAATTTAAAATGTCTGAATAACTTCTTTTTTAGAAGTTCAGTGTAAAAGTGGAAATCACAGAAAAGCTTTTGACATTAATCTACACTACAAAACGTAAGAATTTTCACTGTCCGTGACAAATTAATATTGAGCCAAAGTTAATAAGAACATCTGACATTGTTCTTTGAAGATGAATTGGAATGGCTAAAACAGCGATGACTCAAGTTGACAAAATATGGAGAGATAAAAATAGCACAAAAGAAACAGCTGGTCCGCACACTTCTCTTCTCCTTCTTTATCTATAGGGCAGAGACTTAAACAATCAAAGCGACCGACAGACAAAGAATTGACGATTTCGAAATGTGATGCTGGCGCTGCCTATTGAGGATACCATGGACAGCCCACCCCATAAATGTCTCGATCCTCAAACAACTTAAACTAGAGAAATCACAAAAATTGTCTTTAACCTGCCTGCAACGTGTTGTGAGATACTTTGGCCACATTGCCCGCAGAGGCACCAACAACATGGAATGTCTAATGGTGACAGGGAAGATAGAGGGCAAAAGACCTAGAGGCCGAAGCCCAAAACGGTGGTCGGGTCAAATATTTGAGCAACTACTCCACCAGGCCCCGTTCGTAACAGATGGAGTAAGACCGTTGACAATTTGAAACGGAGTCACGATTCTCAGCAGTGAGAGAGCGGTTGGAAAGAGAGAGAAAACTTGAATTTATTCGCACAAAATTCATAATTCATATTACATGTAATTCATAACTACACGTACGTGTCGAAGCGTGAATTTTTAACACCGACAATGATTTAAACGAAACCATGTCAATAAAGTTTAAACTGTAACAAAAAAAAATAAAATCTTATGAACGCCTATGCATAAATTGGTGTGAATGGCCCAATGAAATTAACGGGAGCTTATAATTTCAGCAAACTGTATTCAACCGCATTATCTGGCCAAAGTTAGAGAATGTGAACAGAGGTATCATAAAGTTTTGCTGAATGAGATAACTCCACAATAAACTAGTCGGTAACGAGATAGAAATAGATTCCGAGATCGATACGACACATTTTAGGGCAATTTACGAACATAGACACAAGGTTGCTGTGTAAATGTAAATCTTAATTATCAACCCTGTTGTCCTTGTCGTGTAGAATACTGATTTTCTGTTACTTTGGCTTATATTGGAAGCTAGCCGAAGCAGTTTGGCATAAGAATAGGATGTTAATTAATTAATTTGTGGTTTTTCTTTTAGCTAAAACTACTGTTTTATGTAAAAATCATTCCGACTTGTGTTTCTCAATTAACTTCATCCTCTCTTGTCATTAGTTAATTAAGTATAATCAAAAAAATTTAACCTGAATGAAGAAATAATCATGTAAATCTATAAATAATTATATATTGGAGTCACTTTTTGTGTCTGTGATCGCGTTGTTCTCCTAAACTTCGCAACCGATTTTGACGCGGTGTTTACCATCATTTAGAGTATTTTTTTCCGAAAGGTTTATATGTATATGTTATGGCTAAAACCCGAAGTGCGGCTACACCTAGTTTTAGCCGGCTAGAACTAGGTGTAGGTAACCATTGCATTAGGACCCTGGCACTCACCGGCCGCCGCCGCGGCACCACAGCTTCTCTCGCTCGGCTCGTACATTGTGTGGTCACAGTTCTAACCTAACCTACCTTTCAGCTTACACCTAAGTTTAAGCAACTGCTATAGTTGTAACCTAGCCGCACTTCGGGTTTTAGCCGTGACATATACATCACTATTAAACTTACATATAATTTAGAAGTCTCGATTTTTGTCAAGTTGTATAATCCGAGCGAAGTAGGGGCAGTTTGCTAGTACTGATATAAACTAATATTAACATAACATCTCGCCTGTTTCCCCGAAGGGTTAGGTAGAGGTGTACCCATAGTAAACCCTCATTTCGCCAGAAAAAAAATTGATCATAAATTAAACGTTTCAGAAGTGTTAGTTTAATTTTCGTGTATTTCTCTGGTTGAAACAGAATATTTAGTAATGCCGACAGATGCGGTGGCGCCAGTCCACAGTGCACTCGGCTTCAGTATAATATACGTAGTAGCTGTAACATCCGTCACTTGTTTGTTTGCAACATGCCCAGTTAACTTTTGAAGCTTCAACACTATTGTGCTAGGTACTCCAGCACTTTCTGTTTAAATTTAGGTATAAAATATTGACTGTGTGGTTTGCGGGTTTATTTGACAAAGATAGGTAGTACTTACCTTGTATTTGTCTATGCATTAATCTCAGTGCTCATATACACGAGCGGCACGTTGCCATCGGCAGAGATATATTTGATACAAAAAGACTTCTTTAACCTAAAACATCGTGAATCTCCAATATGTGTAGCACACAGGTTAATAGTGTGATGACGAGAGCTCGTTTCTTTTCTGTGTGAGAATCATATCCCACATAAGTGCTCATATGAATACACGAGCGCCACTTTGCCGATGGCAGAGGAACCGCAGCCGTCGTCGCGCGATGTCGACGAGTGTCATGCGTGTATTTAAACACGTAATCAAATACACGAGCGGCACGTTGTTGACTGCTGCAGTTGCCTGAGCCGTCGGCGTCGACGCGTCTACGGCTGCCTCCGACGAGTGTCGACGGCTGCGGTTCCTCTGACGTTGGCAACGTGCCGCTCATGTATATGAGCACTTATGTGGGATATGATTCTCACACGGAAAAGAAACGAGCATTCGTCATGACACTATTAGCTTGTGTGCTACATACGTAGGTTGTTCTGAAAGTCTTGAGATACTTAATAATACTAAGGCGGATGGCCGATGCGAGCACGTAGTTTGATTGTTTATGTTATGATGTGAGTGTCAGTGGTCATTTGATTGCATTCAGTAATGCCGCAGATCGTGTTCGAACAAGTTCACTATAGTGGCTTCGTGGACGACTATCGAATATCGCGCAATTTTGCGTTATAACTTTTTACGTACATTAAGTCCAGAAAACTGTTTAGAAGAAATGAAGCTTATACTTGGTGATGACTGTCCCTCTCAAGCAACCGTGTACAGATGGTACAAACAGTTTGAGCGTGGCTGTTTTAAGCTAGAAGACGACCCGCTTTCAGGACGACCGGCGGAAGCAGTTACTCCAGAAAATATATCTGCAGTTAAAAATTTAATTGAAACTGACCGGCGAATAACCTACCGGCAAATAGAGTCCGTACTGCAGATTGGCTCAGCAGTGTTACATTCAATTATTCAACATCATTTAGGTTAAAGAAAAGTTTGTACTCTTTGGATTCCACATAAACTTACCGATGAACGAAAGGAACAGCGAGTTAAAAGGTGTAAAAAAAAATGCAAAGTTTGAAAACGAAAAATCTAAAGACATCATTTCAATCGTCACGGGCGATGAAACGTGGCTTTATTATTACGACGTGCCCACAAAGCAGCAAAATAAAATATGGGTGATAGAATGCGACGAAACTCAGACTAAAGTAAAAAAGTCTAAGTCGATAAAAAAGAAAATGATCGTGGTGTTTTTTCGGTATTCGGGGATTTATTTAACAAGTAGTTCTCCGTGAGCAGAAGACTGTAAACGCTGCTTGGTACACCACTGTCTGCATTCCTCAACTTATTCAGGAATAAATAAATAAATAAATATTATTTATTTATTATTAAAAAAAAAATATTATTTATTTATTTATTATTCAGGAATTCAAGAAGCTTCGTCCAAATTCACAACTCTGCACCTGGTATCATCATCATGATAATGCTCCGGCACATCGTGCTGACGTTACATGCCAATTTTTGCGAGATGCCGGCTTGAAACTTCCTGAATATCTGCCTTACAGCCCAGACTTGGTGCCATGTGTATTTGGACTGTTTCCTTTCGTGAAAAGAAATTTGAAAGGGCAAAGATTTCGAGACGAAGAAGCTTTACTTTCGGCCTGGGAAAATATATGTGCGGAAATTCCTGAACAGAAATGGAAAGATATTTTTAGTGATTGGGTTATAAGGATACAGAAGTGTATTAATTGTGGTGGCAATTATTTTAAAAACTGTGAAAAATAAAGTTAGATCTCAAGATTTTCAGAACATCCTACGTATATTGGAATTGTTTTAGGTTAGCGAAGTCATTTTGTATCAATATATTAAATGTTTGTAGAGCAATTTTAATAAAGAAGTTTATCAACTCAGGTATTACAGTTTATAAACAAAAGCAGATTGAACAAATCAAAGAAAATATTAGCGCTTAAAATATTTCAGTAGGTAACGAACGAATCGTTTATTTATCGTACGCCAGAATGTTATTATTTTATTTCTGATGAAAAATCACATGGAAAGTTACTGTATTACAACGACACGTTTTCATAAATATTTAATGCGATTGATGAAATTTAGAGCTCACAAAACTGATTTTATTTCAGTGTATTACCAATTTAATAAATAAATATTAGTAACCATACGATTTTTACGTATATTCCTAGCAATTCCCATGTGCCGACAATATCGAAAACATTCGGAAAGATGACACATAAATGCACACATTCATCACGCCTACATTTTCCAACGGTGTAGGTAGAGAGTCGTATTATTCAACCACTTTATGTTCAAGTCCTATTCCTATAACACGTAGTAAAAGTTAAGTTCTAAGTCCCTGTAACTTTTTATATAGTCGAATAAATATTATAGTACGGAGTGTCTGCTCCGGCGACCTTCACGTCCAGAGCGACGTGCAGTAAAAACTACGAGATCGAGGTCGCCAGCTGAAATATCATCATTTAGACCTCGTTTATGGCCTAAGCGCTGCGACTTGCGCCACGCGGATAGCTTCAAGCGACACGCGCGCGCGTCAGCTTCCGTCGTGTCATATTGCGTCGCGGTGACTCTCACTCTAACCTGTATTTATAAACAAGAAATTACTTGCTGCTAAGTAGTTTCTTAGTGAAATCATTACTTGAGGATAGAATTCTGTATAAGTATATATTTACAACAACAAAAAAGTAGTGTATGTAGTATATCAGTTATCTGGTTTCCATAGTAGGTCAAGCACTGCTGATGGTCGTGTGTGAACAATATCCCAGAATATTATTATTATTATTCTATAGTCGAGTAATGTACGTTACTTACTTGAATAAATGCTTGAGTCAGAAACAAGGTCCCATTACAAAATCAGCTGCAAAATGTTCGAGTTCTCAATTCTTAAGGAAAGAAAATTGTGACTATTACTTGGCAAAAAATTCTAAACTTTGACAGTTTTAACTTCAAGCAATTACGAAATTATGGAATAAAAATCGTTACTTGAGTCATTACTTTTACTGAAGTAATCACTTTTACTTGTCTATAAGTACGGGTGTTAGCATGCTCTGAACAACTTCTTTCATTTGTTTTTTCCACTGTCGCTGTCGCAAGCAGCGTGTCGGTTGAGCACGTAGCCACGGCGAAGCCATCTAAGCAATTGTCTTGAATTTCTACGTTGTTGTAGTTTCTTGTAATTTTTTTCGGACATATAAGTTTAATGTCAATAATTTCATAATAATTATCACGATCTACGGTTATCGATGGCTACAAACATTATAATTGAAATGTGTTGTTTATTAAATTCAAACGAATCGATTTGTGTATTGAATTGAAGCGCTATTTCGGGCAGGTGTTACTTTAATTAAACCACATAAACAATGAATTTTAACCTTTATATATAATTTCAGTAATTTGACGTATTGCTATTGCTAGTTTAAAATTTTCCCTGAATAATGCTAACACTATTAACACTTTGACCGCTTGTTAAAAAGATGTGTGAGATGTAGTCAAAGGCTGTATGCCAAAACCACGCTTTCAAGTCATCATTTCCGAAACTAGTCTCAGGTTTCTGCAAGCCTATTCAATTTCAGCCACGAGTTGTCAAATCACACGTACGTTGTGATTTTGGTCGAGAATTATTAAAGCTAACGTGATAATTAACAGAGAATTTACTAAAAATTAGGGGTGCATCTGAGACGGATACTGATGCCGATATATCGGCGATAATTAGGGTTTCCCGACATATCGGCATCGGCAATATTTTTATTGCCGGTACAACAATACTTTTCAAATTTCGCGCTTCAAAAAAATTACTTTTTTGAAGCGCGAACGCGTAAACGCTCGTACTGTTTTGTCTTTTTCGTTACAAACGAGGAACGAACAATGACGTATTTTAGTTTTCTAATGAGTTCTGTCGCATCTGAGAGACTATTTTCAGGTCTCATTCAAACAGACTTGCAAAATCGCCTTATCTTCACAAAACTTGAGAATACTTGGTTTTTCAAACAAAAATCTTATTAATGTTAATTTTAATTACCAACACATTAACCTTAATTATTCATTTTAATAATGAATAATCTCATTGTATATAAAAATTCAACCATTATTTACTACGTTAAACCATTAGTTGAGTTAGCTACGAAACAAAAACCGGTCCTAAGTAAAACAGCCGCACGGGTCGATCCATCAGGTTAAGCTACATTTGCCAGGGTTGGTCCGTGGATATGACCATCTCTACATACCAAGACTTCTTCGTGCCTCGGAAAGCACGTTAAGCCGTTGATCCGGCTGTCATTCGTGGATCTTTGACATTACATCTTTGACATTTTTGTCATTATGGGTTTTCAGAAGCCCAAAAGTCTGACATCTAATCTCACCAAGGGGTATGGTATTACCCAGTAACTGGTTTATGGAGTTCAGATAAGCAGTCGCTCTATGTAAAATACTGGTATTCAGCTGCATCTGGTTAGACTGGAAACCGACTCCAACATAGTTGGAAAAAGGTTAGGCAGATGATGACCCTTTCATACATATGTCATCGTCGGCTACTATACAATTCTGCTGGACCGGACGGCCTCAAGGGAAAACTCTCGTGATCCATACAAAATATCCCTCATGAAGAACGGTTACCCGAAGTAATATTATTTCACTTTTGTTTTCGTGTTTTATTTCTTCGTCTAGCTGCCTCTAAAGGCAGGTGCCATGTCAAACGTCTGTCCGCTTGATAAGCATGAATATGTAAAATATCTTCATGTTACGACTTATTCTTGTTTGCGACGTAAGTAAATAAACAAAGAGATAGCAGTATATTGATATTTACTTTGAATATCTGAAAGGAAAATATTGTCTGATATTATTGCTATAAGATATGAAAACTTGTTAACACATGAAATTCATCGTACTTACCAAATGTTGAGTATGATTGACTTTGATAACTTTTTGATTTTGATTCGGATCCATTAGTTGAGTTAGCTACGAAACAAAAACCGGTCCTAAGTAAAACAGCCGCACGGGTCGATCCATCAGGTTAAGCTACATTTGCCAGGGTTGGTCCGTGGATATGACCATCTCTACATACCAAGACTTCTTCGTGCCTCGGAAAGCACGTTAAGCCGTTGTTCCGGCTGTCATTCGTGGATCTTTGACATTACATCTTTGACATTTTTGTCATTATGGGTTTTCAGAAGCCCAAAAGTCGATATGACACGCAGAACTTACGCAATCTTTAATTCATAGGGATACATAGAGGCCGGCTGCACGGAACCCTAGGACCCTTCAGATAATCACAAGGAATTGTTCATGTGGGGCTGCCAGTACCACCACACTTAGCGGCCGGATTTATGATACGTATATAAGCCCTTAATCTGCTCTTATGTCACCCACGGGAAGCGGCCTTGTCGATTTATATCTGAAACCACACAGCTTATTAATAATTTTAGATCTAGCCTAGATTTTATGTGACGTAACGATAAGTGCAGATCGATGACTCGGTAAACCTACTTTGTTATGAAAATCTATGAAGTAAGTAGGACATTGTTTACGCGTGCTGTTGAAGATAGGTTAAAATGAGGTTATGCAAAAAGACAAGGATTGCAATGAACTCCATGTCGGATGATGAATATCTCAAAATCTCATTGGTCCACTTAGTAAAATGAAGCCATGAATGATTCCTTTGAAAAAATGTATTGTGATAAAACTTCTACCTCAGCTATTTCTTTTGCACAGACTGAGAAAAAAGAAGAATAGTCTATTAATATAAAAACCAAATCCGAGCTAAAAGTAGTTTTATTTTCTGGGTAGAAATCCTTTGTGCTATTTCAGGAAACATTCCAGCTCTGCTCTCTATCAATTTAGCACTTAAGCCTTAATTAAGTATCGAACGTCAAAACTTTGCAGTTTTTAAGGTTCTGTACCTCAAAAAGTAAAAACGGAACCCTTATAGGATGACTCGTAAGTCTGTCTGTCACAGCCAATTTGCTCCGAATCTAATAATAATAATAAGTTTTATTGACATAAAAAGGTTACATAAAAATATATAAATATATGCATCCCCGGCCTAAACTAGCGTTAACTGTATCATAGGGACCAGATAATGGACCGATTAAGTTGAAATTTGGTACACTAATGAATTTCTGTGACCCAACCACGAACGTGTAACGCAAATAAATGAATTTTGCAAATAAGAAAATTAAAAAAAAGAGTTTAGCAAACTGTACCGTGTGATATGTCAAAGCCTAAAACTTTGAAAAAAATACAAAAAATTGTTCTATACCTATGAGTCTATGGTCTTAAATTAACATGGTAAATCTCTCAATGTTGTGCGTACAAACTTTTGGACCGGCCAGCTGGCGTGGTTGGTTAAGATACCGCCTATCATGTCGCAGGTCGTGGGTTCAATTCCCATCCAGGACAAACATTTGTGTGCATGAACATGTCTGTTTGCCCTGAGTCTGGGTGTAATTATCTATATAAGTATGTATTTACAAAAAAAAGTAGTGTATGTAGTATATCAGTTATCTGGTTTCCATAGTACAAGCTCTGCTTAGTTTGGAATCAGATGACCGTGTGTAAAATGTCCCGGGATATTATTATATTATTATTATTATAAACTAACATTTGCAGTTGTAATTGTATTGAGAACATGTTTTTGATCTACAATAATAAGTTTGTTCTTGGGATACATTCATTCCAACTACGGAACCCTTCATTGGGCGTAGTCCAACACGCACTTGGCCGGTTTTTAAATAAAGTGAGACAAGATATTCTTTTAAATCGGCAGTTTTATAATCTCCGAGCTGCAGTAAATTTAACTGTGTTGGCAACGCTTTAGGCTTTATTTTGCAGTTTTTTATCATGGGCCCAAGATAGAATACTAAGTAACCAGTTTGGTCTTCTAATGTATGTAACAAAGCGGTACTGAAATATTTCTGAATTTCTTTTGTCATCTGTGAAAAATCGCTTTAATGTTTTAATCTTTTTTGAAAATTTCACAGAAAGCTTATCGTATTTGTTAAACGTTTACGAAAAATATCTAAGCCGTAACCAAGAAAAATAAATTGTGTAAGATTCTATTTGTAAATACAACTGGTTTCAAAAGCATCTGGATACCATAAATCTTGTCGTAAGGTTCTTACCGTTGAACACTAGGTTTCTATTCTTAAATCACAACAATAAAGATACAATGAAAAGGTTTATACAACCCTTCACGAGCACAGACACAATTGCCCAAAAATCAGCGAAATTCCATTAAATACCAATATGGTAACAAAAGAAAATCTATCTGATTTATTAGTACAATTACGAGAGATAGGGGGATGGCTGTAGCCTTTGTCTGATCAAAACACAATTCACCGAATCATAAATAACAGGAACAATAGTCAATAAAATTAGATAGCGATGGGTTCGGAATTGGCAGGGAAAATAAATAAGGTTTTACGAAGAGGATATGAGGTTCCACTTCATCGGCATAAGCTGATAATATTCACATACTTATCAAAATTATGGCGTCGATCGGGTCATTCCCTCTGCCGCACGCCGATACGAGCTATGAGCCACGTTCGCTTCAGACTTATGTAATTTACATCACATTTTGAATGACGTGTCATCATCAATCATTGTGTAAATTTTTGGGAAAATATATTGTTACCGAAGATGACCTAATTCCTTTTCAATGTATAGAAGTGAGTGTTTTGATGAATATAAGACTTTCGCCTTTTGATATCAGTCACAAAAATAAAGCAGAAATGAAATCCGTTGAATTTTAACATCATTCCATCATCCTTTTGTTTGTTTATGTTTGATTGAGACAACATTTGCTCCATTCTTCGAATAACCGTTGAAGCATGAGTAATAAGCCACAGTTTATTTTCGCCTGATAAGCCTCCTGCATTGTTGGTCAAAAATGTTACTATAAGCCTGAATTATCCCATTGCTGGGCAAAGGCCTCTCCCCATGACTTCCAGCTCTTTTGATCCAGGGCTAATTTGGGCCACTGGTCGTTTGTTTTCTCCAGCTTGTCCCGCCATCTTCTACGGAGTCTGCCGCGACGCATTCTGACTGTGTCAGGGCGCCACATAGTGGTTATTTTAGCCCACAGCTTATTGGCAAAGGACGGTTTCCTTTCATAGGCACTTTCATGGACCAGTAGCTCTTCCAGGCATTTTCGGTTCGTCTTAAGACTTCCTTGTCTTCTCTGGGAGACTAACTGGCCCAAGTAGAAGTATTCATGGACATATTGCCATTCCTCACCATTCACTCTGATCCCATATTTAGTAGTGTTTGAAATCAGCTTGGTCTTCGACATGTTCATTGCCCGTCCAACCTCAAGGCTTGCATCACTGAGTTGGTTTAACATTAGCTCCAGTTCTGCCACCGTGGAGCAGAATACGACAATGTCGTCAGCGAAGCGGAGGTCTGTTAACCGCAGCCCACTGACTTCAATGCCGCCTCTCTGCCACCTTGCCGTTACCTTTTTAAACACTTCTTCAAGAGCGCTGTTAAAAAATTTGGGTGAAAGTGGATCTCCGTGTTTTACGCCTTTTTCAAAACAGAATGATGGTCCGGCTGTTTGTAATCTAACTGAGTGCTGTGCAGATATACGTTACGAAGTAGGTTGATGTAGGTGGGATTAATTTTTTGTTTGTTCAGAGCGTCAAATATAGCATCATGGGTCAGACTATCGAAAAGCTTTCGAGTAGTCGATGAAGGCAAGATATATAGCTATTATGAACTCTTGATATTTTCAATTATTTGGTTTATTGAATGCTGGCTTTCGACCAGGCCTATCCACTACTGACCATCTGTCAGTTGGCTCACTTTCGGTGGGTTGGATTGGTTCACTGACAGATGGTCAGTAGTGGAGAGGCCTGGTCCAAAGCCAGCTTGTTGTGGAGGTTGGCGTTTGTCCCATTCAGGCGAGATACGATTCGAGGAGAGGGGCTCGCGACTAAGTAATAACGGCCGCAAGGGTCGACCGATCAGGTTAAGCTATGTTTGCCGCGGTTGGTTCGTGGATGGGTGACCATCTTTCCATACCGAGACCCCTCCGTGCCTCGGAAAGCACGTTAAGCCGTTGGTCCCGTCTGTCATTCGTGGATCTTAGACAGTCGTTACGGATCTTCAGAAGCCCGAAAATCGGACAGCCAGTCTTACCAAGCGTATCGTATTACCCAGTAACTGGGTTATGGAGGTCAGATAGGCCGTTGCTCCATGTAAAATACTGGTATTCAGCTGCATCCGGTTAGACTGGAAGCCGACCCTAACATATGTAGCTAGGAAAAGGCTAGGCAGATGATGATGGGCCGAGATACGATTGTCTATTACTTTAATGAAGGCCTTATAGAGATGGAATACAAGAGAAATCGGCCAATATTTGATAAGGTCCCATTTATCTCCCTTTTAGGGTTCCGAACCTCAAAAGGAAAAAACGGAAACCTTATAGGTTCACTCGTGTGTCTGTCTGTCCGTCTGTCACAGCTAATTTGCTCCGAATCTAATAGACCGATTAAGTTGAAATTTAGTACACGTATGAATTTCTGTAACCCAAACACGGACGTGTAACGTAAATAAATAACTTTTGAATATGAGGTTCAATTCTGAGGACAAATAAAAAAATTAAAAAAAAAACGTTTTGCAAACTGTACCGTGTGACATATCAAATGAAAGAGCTTACGGTGAGGGTTTCAGAAATATATTTCTATAATTTTAAAGTAAATCGTATTAAAGTTATTTAAGAAAATAGACGGAAATTGACCATTACCTTATCTCCGAAACTTCTGAGCCTAAAATTTTGTAAAAAAAATACAGAATATAGTTCTGTACCTATAGATTACAGGAAAACTTATAAGAAGTCTATGGTCTTAAAATGACATGGTAAATCTCTTAAAATTGTACGTACAAACTTAAAAGTTGCAATGTATGGGAGAACATTTTAAGTTTTTTCCTGTGATAAATTCTTCACAACTACGGAACCCTTCATTGTGCGTAGTCCGACACGTATTTGGCTGTTTTTTTTTTTTTATGTAAACGTATTATATTTGAGTGGCAAAAAATCTATCAGAAAAAATATCAGGGAAAACTAACAGGGAAACTATCAAGGACACTAAAACTATCAGGGAATATACCTGTTTTTAAAATGGTATTGAATACATTTGTAATTATAGGGAGAAGAGTAGACTCCCCTATTTTCAAAATGTCGGTACTCTTACCTGGTCAAAACGAATATAATTAATTTCGTAGGATCTGTTACAGTTTCAGCGTAGCAGAGTTTATGAAATGCCACAACTGCCAATACCACGTCAGCTTAAATTGTAGACTACCAAAGCAAATACGCTTGAATTCGTAGAATCTGCTACGATTTCAGCATAGCAAGGGCTACGTAGACGACATAACACATGCTATCATACAAATGTTTTTTTTTTTTTTGTCATTTTGTACTTTTTGTTTATGAAACGCTAATAAAATAACACGCTTTTTCGCACAACCTGTTTTTCGCAGAATGTGCTACAGTTGCTGCGTAGCGCCTGCTACATACTCGGCGTAGCAGATGCTGTAGCAGTGGCTACATGTAATAATTTTGACAATTATTTTATATCGCATTTAACTTAACTTATTATATTATACTGGTATATACAATTTTATAGAGCGCTTTGTGATCGTGCACAGAATCGTAGCAATTGTAGTAGTTTTTGTAGAGAAGTATTTAAAAAATCGATGGAAATTATTTTAATTCTGCCTTAAATTAATGCCCAAATAATACAAAATTAAAAGAGCAATTAAAGTAAAAGGGCTGTCCATGTTTGAACTCATTTCATCTGAACCAAGAGCGAGCAAATATTAACCCTTCAGCTTTTCATTTTATTTGATAAAAATGAGTCCTCTCGATTTTTATCTAAGGTTAATTTCAGGAGTTAAAACATAACTGGCGAAATGTGGGTGTACTATAAGTACACATCTGCCTAAGCCTTCGTGGAATACAGGCGAGATGTTTTGTTGAGTTAAATTCCGCAAAAGTTTTCTGCCAAATGTATTAAAAGTCTTTTAATAAATTTTGTTGAACTATCGAGAGTTTTTAATGATTTTTTCCGAAAACGTTTTCAACACAAATTGTCCGTCAGCAGTAAGTTATTCGTAAATAATATTGATAATAACTGGAACTATCTCATTGCAGGATATTACAGAGAAATGTGTGACATTTTCGCTTTTTTATTTTGGGCATGTCATACCATTGAGTCCTATAGCCTAATTGCGTAACACAATCACAGGCCCTTTTCATTTTGACTTTTGACAATTCATTCAATAGTATTCATTGGGTTATTTACGTTGTCGGACAGATGAATTTTTAGATAAAATATGAGAGGCATTGAATTATGTTGTATCGTCAAAATGAAGGAGATTGTGTCTGTGAGTGAGTTACACATGTGCTACTGGTTTCTTCACACATTGCTACTTATCAGAGGGGCAATTTCATCATTCTCCTGCCCTCGTCGTTATTTATTTGGGGTCAGCGCAACATGTCTTTTTCATCCATAATTCTCTATCAGTCGTCATCACGGTAGTCACTCCCTTTCTAGCCATATCATATTTCACACAGTCGATCCATCGTTTGGTCTTCCCCTACTCGTATAGCCATCCACACTCATACTCAAAACTTTTCTGACGACATTTTCCTCATTTCCCACATGTCCATACCATGACAACCGATTTTCACACAACTTTTCAGTCACCGGTGTCATTTTCAGACTTCGTCTTATATACTCATTTCTTATTCTATCCGATTCCCGTATTTTTAAGAACGTTCGCATTCTAAACTCAATATGTCAAAAAATCATCTATACTCTTTTCAACTATTTATTTTACTTTTGACATAAGCAGAGCACGCCTATGAAGTTCTTTATTTATTGACAAGCAACCATAGACTAAAAAAATGCAAAACTTAATGGAAGTTATTAAGTTCCTTAATTATTGCATATACGCAAAAATGCAATACTTCATAGACGCTAAAGTAAAACTAATATTTGTGAATCTTTTTTGCAACAATTAATATACCGCTAAAGTTATTTAAAATGGGATATTTACCATGTTTTTTTTTCATCAGATCTTCACCAAATTTTTATGAGACCCACTTAAAATTACTAGCTTTCAAATTAAAAAGGATCATCGAAATCGGATCTCATAAGGCGGAGATATCCAGTATCCCCCTTTTTGTACCTTTTTGGTGGAAGTCCCCCTTCAATTGAAAATCCCTGACGACAAACAATTCCATAAAGTCGTAAAAGCTGTATACCAAGTTTCTTTCAGATCGGTTATAAATTACGACCATACGAAGATTTGTTGCTACTCCTCTAGAGTACCAACAAACTGACAGAGCAAAGCAAATTTTGCCAGACTTGAAGCTCAATGACGCTTCGCTCACTTCGTTTGTTCGGTCAGTAAATGGTTGGAAAGATTATAATTTCCTTACATTTCTTACAGGTTTTTGACATTAATGTTCGCTGAGATGAGAATTCGACTGGAATTTAAATATTTTTTAAATACGAGAATTGACCTTCTGGTTCTTAACCTGCAAGCTGCTATAGAAACCCCTTCTTAGTCCTTCTTACCATAACGACTCTTACCCATAATAATTTATTAAGGTCAGGTTCAAACCCACGACCTCTCCCTCGGCAGGCCATATGTCGCCCAAATCGTTGACGTTATTATATGACATTATGCGCAGGTTTGAAGCGTCAACCACGGTACTCAGGGTTCCGGATTCCATTCCTGAATTGAGACAAGTATGTAGGCCCACAAATATTTGTCCAATGTGTGGTAGTTTGTGCATGCTATTTGGGATGTAAGTATTTTGTGATAATTAATAAATAACATAGTAATAAATTCAATTATCATTGTTGGGGATATAATAATTGAAAGTGTAGTTTCTACGGTCTCAGTCAATAAGCAAAGAAATAAATGAATGTCACATTTTCTAAGTTTTCTTTACTAAGAAGTGGCAAAGGGACTAGATCTACTTTTATTATTCGTAGACTAGGTCCCACTAAGGGCAGAGTTCACCGACTTTAAAACAACTGATTAGATTTTGAATTAGTTTTTTCCTTAGGAAATTTGACATAAACCAACTGTTTAAATACCTAACCGATTTTTTTAATGTTGGTAAACACAGGCAATTGTTAAACATAGTAACCAATGGTTGAATTTTGGCTAAATGTGAAAGGCTAAATACGAATGGGTTATGCTATTAGTTACTATCTTTTAATATGATTGAGCTAACATGAATACATTCATGTTTAGTCTTTTACATTTAGCCAAAATTCAACCATTAGTTACTATACGTATATTTAACCATTGGTTGAGTTAACTACAGGTCAAAAAACCGGCCCTAAGGTTTTAGGTTCCTTAAAATAATGATAAAGACCTACATACTAACCTTATTTTTTAACAAACTTTATATAGGATTCATTTATTTTTGTATTCCTGGTGTTTTCGCTAATCAAGAATTGTTGAACACGGGCTAAATTCAACTTTCTTCAAAACCGATATTTGGTTTTTTTTCCAAAGGCTAGTGAGAATGCTTCGATTGTTAATCTATCTATAAAAGCAGACATAATCACGGCATGAATAGTTAGCGGCGCGACAGAATGTCGTGTGGTTTACACCGCCCATGCCAATTTCACTTGATTCCTTGCGTCCCATTCTATGGGGTTTATTGCTGCTCTTCTATTGTCTTCGTGTTCCAATTTATGTGCTTAATAGTCTTTACAAATGAGACTATGCTAATACTTGTGGTGTTTGCTGCTATAGTATATCTTCAGGTTTATGATCGTACTGAAATTATAAAGACTGTGCAGTAACAAGCAAAGAGAAAGCCACTGATCCTACTAATATTATAAATTAATGTGTTTGGATGTTAGTTACTCAATCACACTAAAACGGCTAAACGGATTTGGATGAATATTGGCACACAGTTTAAAACCTGGATTCCCAGAGGATGATTTCCAACCTCCATGCGGGCGAAGCAGCGGGCAAAAACTAGTTTTTCATAAATTTAAAAAGAGTAAACCTACAGAATGTTATTCAATTCACAACGCAACCAATGCCTTTGAATACAATACAAAACGCTACCAAAATAAAGAACTCGAGTTGAAACATTTTCAAGCCATCGCAATAAATTCTTGGACACAAGTGCACTTGAGTCCATTAACTGTAAAGTAACACCTTCCACTCTGCAGCTTAAAATCGTGTCCGGTCACAGAGAACCTTATAATACTGTTGTCTGGTGATATTTCCAAGTAAGAAATAATCGTAAGTGAAGTTATTTATACAGGTAAATAGTATATTTCCAAGTAAGAAGTATTCGTAAGTGAAGTTATTTATACAGGTAAATAGTAGGGTAGTTAGAACTAGACGTTATTCGAAGCAAAGTAAGGTCGTGACAGCAAAAGCCTCGATGAATTATTCAGGGTCGTTGAATGTACGCCGGAGCCGACCGCGGTCGCAGCTGACCACACCTTCCTCATATAAAGGCATTCAACCTTAACTATACTATTATTTCATTCATTACTTTAATGAACGGTTTTTTAGCACCAGTTTTTTTTTTTAAAGTACCTAATAGTTTGAGAAAATGTAAGTCCACTACTTTTACATTTTAATAGGTATTCTACTATCAATTCACAAGGTTATTACCTAAATAGGAAAATGATTACTGCTGGATTCCGATGTGACGATTTGATGAACAAGAGTTTGCTTCTTATGTCAATCAACAGACGTCCATAGTTAGCTCAAACGGTCAACTCAACAAATATTTTGCGTCGCCTCCAAATGACAAACAGACACAGTCCACCATAAATCGTCGAAAATTTAAAATCATTATTTTATTAACAAACAATTTGTTTTGTTATACTAATTAAAAACTGTAAAGTAGCTTGTGTCCAAATAAGGAAGCAAATTCGCTTACACAAATAGTAAAAATTATACGGTATTCACATAGTGAAAACAAAAGAATGAATCGCAACTATAGTTAGGAAGAGATGAATAATTCAGTGGCGCTCCGAAGCCGGCCGGACCTCGAAGCACCGATATGCTGTGTCAGATTTATATCAAAGATTGACCCGCCCAACTTTCATTGTACTGACTTCCAAGTCCACGAATTAGCCTTTTATAGTGAGTTAAACATGAATTTCTCAGTAGTAGCCCGGAGTCTGGATTTCAGCCGGTTGATGGCAATAGGCTCGCCCTGTCACATAGGATTTACATTGGATTTTTTAATTACAGCTACATCTTTGCCTAACCTTTCGGAAACTACAGGCGTCATTGTTTTGTTATTATCATGTTTGATAAACAGATAAGTGCTAAAAATCTTTACAGTGTTAGTAATTGGTGTAGTAGGTAGGTACTACCACTAAAGCAGCATTTATTATGTGTAGGTAAAGGGATAGTTTAATTGAAGGCATGTGAGACACATGTCAACTTTGTCTCTAGGATAAACAACGCTCCTACGATTCCCCGGTATCACAGCTATTTTAAAGGCAGCGGTGACCACTTAGCATCATGGTTGACTTCCAAATTGTTTCCCACTAATATTTTAGTGGCAAACCATTTGGAATTACAATTTCCGACGTAAAAGATAAGATACCTACCAGTATTCTGCATAAACGAGCATTGTATACGTACTTGACTATTTTACCGTGTGTACGTAACGTTTGTTCCAGCCCGATGGCGGCGCTAATGAATGGCAATAATTTCCTTAATGCACTCACTTAACTTCAGACTCCGTATGAATAGAACTGGAAGCAGTAACAGAGCTTTATGCATTTATACTAAACCCACATGGGTTGACACTTCACTGTTTAAATTGGGATAGTTATTTCTCATAACATTAATGAATTAAGTTCACTGTTCGTTATAAGGAACGAAAATAGATTTTAAACGGAATAGTCGACTTTCTTCATTTAAGTTACGTACAAAGTTGTCCAACCTACATTAAGTTTCTCCTAAATTTCACTTTGAGCTCCGAATTCAACAATCGAGTTTATCGAACTCAGGTACAGTTACAATCCTTAAGCTCTCAAAAATCAAATGAGGTAAAGGGGTAACCTTTACTTGTATGTGTATCTCACAACTATATCGGGAAGGGCTGCACAGATAATGTTTAGCCCAGCCCGATGGCCACGGTAACGAAGCCGAAGGCTTGAAATATTAATGATACCTTCTAATATTAGATCAAGGAATAGTCTGCCTGTTTGAGCGAGATCTGCGTAAATTCACACAGAAACGGAGCTGTGTTACAGAATGAAGTATTTTGAGTGTATTTGATTTGCCAATTCCGAGGCAATTTAACAGTTCAGAAAATTTAAAAGCCCCTATGTCATTATGCCTACATACCATTCGTAAATTTGAGAGGTTAGCTACACCACAAAGCAATATAACCGCAGGAAGTAATTAGGTAGGTACTCGCGTAATCTGACTGATAAATCGTCGCGAGGTATTTGAAGTATTAATAAAGGGACTCCCATTTCATTGAAACCCAATCCCTCGTTAGCGGTGTTTATTAAAATTTAACTTGCAACACTGGTTTCTTAGTAGAGCGTGTTGATGTATTTACTGCTAAAATTTTAATTAAATGCTTTTATTGGAGCGCGGTATTAAAGGGGTTGGTAATTAAAGCCAACCAGAATAAACGACCTTTGTCTACTATAATTATGATTTATTAAGTCAGAGCATGAAACCAGCTCATCGTCTCAGATCCGAGCTTGTGTCGTAATCATTAGGTACCCATAGCTTCATTGTTTCAGTTAGCTTCCAAATTATAATTAGTCAATAGATCCGATGCGTTTAATATCGTTAATAATGGATATGAAACTTGTGTATGCTAATTATGTTAATCAATCAATCAGTCATCATCAATCAATCAGTCATCAGTAGTAGATATTATTCTACAACTAACTGAAATAAAATGACAATTAAATAATTTCACAACGCTAACACACCGAGTTCTATAAACTGCTGTTGCTGGTATTTTTAAAAATAGCAGGTATAAGGTTCGTTCGTACGTTTTTTTTTTTTTTTTGAGATGTTACAGATAAAATATTGTAAGAAACTGAACAACTAAACGTCAATCTGTCAATTCAGTCAATATTTTTGAAGTTCTGTCTCAGTCACTTACTCACTTTTCTAACCAAAATTGTTCACTTTTCCGTACAATTTTTCAAACATTTTCTTTCATACAAACCTTGTCCTGACAATTACAAACACAACAATCAAAGAATTAGCCAAATAGGTGCAACCGTACTGAACTGCGCTTACATAGTTTCGGCAATTGATTTTATTTATGTACCTATAGATTAGGGTAGGTATCGTTAACATTATAGGCATAGGCTCAATCTTAGTTCATACATAAGTTTGGCAGAATATTAAATGTGTTTTGAAGTAGTTAGGCGTTATTTTTACCCGACTGTCCCAGAAGGAGGGTAATGTTTTTCGAGAGTATGTAGGTATGGATGAAACTTTAATTTCTGTTTACAATATTTACATAATACATAAGCTAACAGACAATGAAAAAATTTTTCCGAATCGCTGCAACAGGAAAAGTGCCGAAAAGGCTGGTATGTACGAGTATGTATGTCTATTTCTTTGGCACACTCTGTAGCCAAAACGGCTTGATGGGTTTTAACATAGTTGTCGTTAGATTCATCTTACTTGTGGGAGTGACATAGGCTATATAATATTTATATATTGCATCTGCAATTACAAAAAAGGAGGAAAATATAATATTGGTATAAAATAAAAGCTAGTAATGAGTCAATTCCAAATATATCTTCAACATGTAACAAAAACCCTGTTGTTCCTTTTAACACATGATTGTACTCGCGATAATAAACAACTTTTACTATGGGACCAAACCTGATATCGCGAAAAAAAATCAGCTGCTCCCTTCATTTTGACGAGTTATGCGAACATGAATGTGTGGGACAGCTGATTTTTTTTTTTTTTTTTCGCGATGTCCGGTGTGGTCCCATAGTAAAAGTTATTTGTTATCATGAGTTCATTTGTTAAAAGGAACTACATGGTTGTTGTTACATATTGTATAAATATTAATAAAACTAAAAGCATGATATAAAGCAAATTATTTAAAAAAAATACCCGTCTTGTAAAACACAACTGAAAAGAGAATTTGGGTATCGCAGGCGAGAACAAACCAATAACCTGGTGTAACTTTTGTCTGTCCCTGCAATAATAAAATGCTTGTATTTCTCTTTTCATTTATGTGTTAGTGCAATCGGTTTTTTTTTTTAATAATTTGTTTTTTTATTAGTTGTAGTGTTACCGACGGTCTTTCCTTATCGTTTTAAAATTGAATTTCCCAAATTACCTAAGGGTGCCAGGTTGGGGCGTCTCCAAGGGCTACATAGATGAAGGGTGCTGGTTCCACGTTAAAGATTTAATTTACAAGTGCATTAATCAGAAACAACAAAAAGCAGCTGCGTCACTGTAAATTAATTAAGTAGCGACATCTTTCTGAAATGAATGTGTATTGCAGTTACATTAATTAACTCAAATTTCAGTCTATAAATAGGTAACGTTTATAACAAATAAAGACAGAAACCTTTTAATATAGAAACTCAAAAGACTAAACACTAACAAAAAGATAACTTTTTATAAAAATCAATTTAGCTTTTGGTAAACTTCACGTAATTGCTAATTTAGGAGCCCAATTATACAATACAAACAATAGTAGACATGAATCATGGAATTATAAAATTAAATAATTGAGTGGGGAATCTCGGAGAAGGGCTGGGACCAGAAACAGTGAGCTGCCGAACTGAGCCGCCATATCAATATTTAAGCGGGACACAGACGCCGGCGCCGCTCCAGACTGTTTGTCTTGTGTACCACGACTCATAATAGCCGAAGGGCTGTTTACATTTCACTATACAATCTGGAATAACCTTATTAACATTTTCATGTTCCGCCTACTTCGGGATCATTCGCTTTACGCCTTCCTGTAATGTTGCCACTTAGCAAGTCAATGCGCTGTAATGGATGAGGAAACAGCGCACGAAATAGGAATGCAATAAAAAGGTTATCTTAATGCGAGCTACTACTGGCGCGATCTCATTTGCAGTTATTTGCTCATCAATTTGCTGTGAAAAGAGACATTCATTGATGTTTGTTTTTATTAAAAAACATTGCTGTGCCTACTAATTTAATGTCAAGACCCTTGCTACTAGGACTTTGTACAGTGAACCTTATAAAAAAAAAATACAATTACATTACAAACTCTTAACTAATTACAACTTTTTACTGTACACCTTATTACGTGAATAACTCTCCTTCCAGAAAAACCACTGAACGACAATGATTTACCTAATAGTTTTCCCGAGTAAATAATTTAGTGTTAGGTACATTACTCCGCGGATTACTATATTATGTAAGCACGCTTGTCCTTTGAAAATATCATCTTTTCATTCTACTAAATCGCCTACTACACCCCTAATTATGTCTGTCTACAGCACCTGCCGTCAAAGTAATTACTTTGGCCTTAATCAATATCTATTTCTACAAAATTTTCGTCTAATAATATGATATTAAAAACATTAATCAAATGTAACGGTTCATTTAGGTATATTAACAGTGAATTTTAATGAAACTATTCCCTTAAATGTGTATCAATGAGCACTCAAACTTATATTTAAATAGCTTGAATTCCCAATCGAGTTGAATTGAAATAGTCCACTAGCCCTATGTGGGCCGACTATATTGATCTGGACGGAAAGTGCTGACTCACCAGGATCAGAGAGTGGATTGCTCAAAGGTGCTTGTCAGTCAATTGGGTTTCCTAGACGTAGTGAAATTGCTATCATCGAGTTCCTTGTCATAATCGTTATCTTATTTTGATCTCTCTTAGGTATACCTACATACCTAATGTTATGGCTGGAGAATTATTACTTAACTTTCCAAATAGAAGAGAACCTATGTGTTTTCTCGTCATATAAGTAGAGTGCTACAAGAATCTTTTGGCGCCTGTGACAAGGGAGAGTTGTGGGTAAATGGTTGATAACAATTTTACTGTCAAAATAAATTGACAAAACAAGATGGCGGTGTTAGTTCCGATTTCTGCCACACGCCAAACGAACTTTACAGCGTTTGTTTAGTATCTATACTCCGATTTTTAATTTGCTAGACTAAAATGACATAACATAAGATGACTAAAATGTCAAAATGACAAAAAATCATTAATTTAGGTTTAGCAAATTAAAATCAGAATCAGAATTAATCAATTTAGTGCAGACGCCAAAGAAAGTTGAGTACCTATGTAAAATATGAGGACCGCATTCTGTAAATTATTTTAAGCTCAGAAAAGCTTATGGATGTTGCCAGTAAGTTTATTGGTCCATTTATTTTTTATACCCTATCACCTTAGATATCAAGTAAATCGATTGAACAAATGCATTTAAGGAGGAAGCGTCAGGGTAGCCCGCAAAATTAAAAATTTCTTACGTTTTTTGCAATTTACAAGTCGGTTGTTTTTTTTTTTGTAAAAAAGTTTTTTATTTTGCACATTTAAGTGGGTTTGTAATTTATCTAAGTTACAATCATCACCTTTTACAAAATATTGCTTTACCCGATGCACGGACGTTAATTGTTGAGGAATGCTCCTGGTAGTTCACTATCAGCTCCACTTCACCTTATGCATTACGACGAGCATAAATTGCTTAGCAACCAGATAAAGTAATCGAATCGCATCCCTTGAAATACTTATTATTGAGAAGCTCCGGTGGCCATCTGTGGTCTTCATCATCAGTTCCACTTCGCCAAATGATGCTTTCCGAGAGCAAATGTGCGAGTTACTATAAAAAATACCCAAATCGCTATAAGTGTGTCAATAATATTTGAAGAGTTCCCATCATCAGACCTGATGACAATGGAAGTATACCCTTATTGCCTTTCAGGCAAAAAATAATTGTCCAAATCGGTCCAGCCGTATTTGATTAATCGGAGAATATACATAAAAAAAAAGATTCCGAGGAACTGAGAACCTCCTCCTTGCTTTGAAGTTGGTTAAAAAGCTGCATTTTTGGATTTTGTACAAAAAAACTCTAGCACATTTAGGAACCCCATACCTAAGTGTCGAACAGTTTGCACATAAGATGCTCTACATTTACTTTTGTTTAGAGCTTCAGCACAAACATATTTATAGATAAATGCTGACCAAACACTTACTTTCCTATTGATTACACCTTATTAGGCTATGAAAAAAAAGATAGTAATAAATTGTACCCACGCAACTGACGAAGCGATCTTTGCCAGAATTTTTGATTTAGCCCTGTACATGAAAATGATCAAACACAAATTACTTAGTAATTGTATTTTGTTGTTATTAACAATGACTGCCAAAATAAAAAATTGATTGTTTGTATTTGTTTTGTACATTTAAGTACCTATGTTAAAATTTGCTTTTCGTATTAATTTTTTTTTTTTATCAACAATTTTTGTTTTTATTTCTCTTTTATTGTTTTTTTTGTTTCAGTTGACTAGCTATAAGTATCTTTAATCATAAGAAATCATTGGATATTCTCATTAAAACAATCATTTAAGGAGGAAGCGTCAGGGTAGCCCGCGAAATTCAAATTTTCTTACGTTTTTTTGCAATTTACAAGTCAGTATTAAGTTGTATGTTAAATAAAGTATGATTTGCGGTCGTAACAAATATGTATTTATAGAATTATAATCATTAGAATCAGTGATACAACTCCTTAAGTTAGTATAATCCTGGAATGTCAAGATTTCATGAAATAGTCATTCATTAGGATTACCTGGTTTTAAAGAGTTGTATTGATCACTTTAATGATTCTAATTATGTAAAAAGATACTTGTTACGGCCGCAAATTATATTTTGATCATCATACAATCTAATAACGACTTGGAAATTGCAAAAAAGTAAGAAAATTTGAATTTCGAGGGCTACCGTGACGCTTCCTCCTTAAATGATTGTTTTAATGAGAATATCCAATGATTTCTTATGATTAAAGATACTTATAGCTAGTCAACTGAAACAAAAAAACAATAAAAGAGAAATAAAAACAAAAATTGTTGATAAAAAAAAATATTTAATACGAAAAGCAAATTTTAAATGTATGAAAAAATATCTTTCATAAAAAACTTAACAGCTTCTGAAGTCAGTGTCTTCAATTCTTCAATAAGGTGCATTGAAGAATTGAATACACTGACTTCAGAAGCTGTTAAGTTTTTTATGAAAGATATTTTATTCCTTTTAGGTTTTTGAAGTCGGCTGTTACTTTTTTAAAGTAAATTTATCACTCTGTAGTGTTTTTTTTTTTGGAAGTAGGTTGTTTTTTTTTAAGTTTTTAAACCATTTTTTTCGAGCCCTGTCTGCTAGTCATGTCGCAACAACTTAGGGAGTGTAGTGCTGGCAAAATACGACAATTGTTTTCGCCCCTTGAAACATTTTGTTAGATCATCAAATCCTCCACAAACATATAAATCGCAATCTTCTTTTTACAAACAATCTTCTTTGTACAAAGAAATCGAACGAGATGAACCTTATGCATGCTTTTTCAGAAGTATTTACAAAGTTGTAAGTTTTTTTAGGGTTCCTCAGAAGGATAAAACGGAACCCTTATGGGATCACTTCACTGTCCAACTGTTTATCTGTCTGTCAGTCTGTCTAGATCCTTTTTCTCAGGAACGCGTTGAGGTATCAAGTCAAGAAATTAATATCAAATACGTAGAAGCTTGATTTTAGAGCTCCAAGGGACCGTCTCTTGGAGCTCTAATAAACCAAGCTTCTAAGTCAACGCAATACAAAAATACGGCTATATATGCGACATATTATGATACTCGCAAATAAATCAAAACCTATAGGGTCTTCCCGTTGACCTAGAATAATTAAACTTGGCAAGAAGCAAGGTCTCACTGCACAAGTAAAGGAAAAAGACCGAAACTCGTTAATTTGTAGTTTTTAAAGTGATAAAACTACAAATTAACGAGTTTCGGTCTTTTTCCTTTACTTGTGCTATTAAAAAAATAATAATAATAAAAAATTGTTGCGATTACAAACTTACATTTGCAGTTGGAGAATTAACCGTAACGTATATCGATGTATGAGAGAACATGTTTTTCAACTACAATGTTAAGTTTACTTTTAGGAGTTATATACTATTTGTGGAGGATTTGATGATACAACAAAATGTTTCAAGTTACATGGCTCTTCATTTTTGAGGTGACTTAAATTCGAACCATTTAGAAGCCGATTCGAGAATTTTTTGCCACTTATTTCAGGTAAATTGTACCCACGGCAACTGACGAAGCGATCTTTGCCAGAATTTTTGATTCAGCCCTGTAAATGTACCTACCTACATCAAACTGTCAAACAAATGTAACAAATTACAAAAAAAATGTATTTTGTTGGTATTGTTGATCGAAGTGCAAATAAATAACAATGACTGTCAAAATAAAAAAGATTGACTATTCGTATTTTTTGGGCACATAAAAGTTTGCTTTGTCATATTAAATATTTTTTTATCAACAAGTTTTTTTTTTTTACATCTAAGGGGATGGGGTATAAAAAATAAATGGACCAATAAACTTTCCGGCAACATTCAAAAACATAATCTGCAAGTGTTTTTGAACTTAAAACAAATTTACAGAATGTGGTCCTCATATTTTATAGACTCTACTCCATCAAGCTCCCGGTCTAATTTATGGTATACCTCCAACTAACTATTATGTTTAATTTGATAATACGGCTGCTTTTTATTAATAAATTCGTGGTATTTTTTTTTTCAGAACCTAATAGTTATTGAAATGCTATTAGTACTACTCTTTTTACCAAATACAAACCAAAATTTGAATTATTACAGTGCCCAAAGGGGTTCTTTTTATAAAGCCCTCAGATAAATAGGATTCATGAAGCTTTAAATTATTTTTACTAAAGTAGGTCAAGTTAAATATAGACTTTAAGTCTAGACAATACAATAATAAGAACAAAACGAAATCGAAACATGAAAAAAAGAAACTTAAAGGTCAAATAAATACTGCTCAGTTTGACCTTTGATTTTCTGTAGACAGCTTATTGGTTAACTAACAATTGATTAACAACTTCTCCAAATTAATAACACTAAGTACTGAAAGTTAACCACTGAAAGTTGATTAATTACCAAGTTTACCACTTACCGCAAATTATTGATATCGTATTGAAAACTCATTAATAATTTTAATTAAATTAACATTTATTTATCATAATTACCGTAACATTGAAACAAGTTCCAGGCCGCGAACATTGTAGACCACACTCTGCCAGACATCGTACGGTCAACCGCACGTCAGTGGTAACTTGAACTAGGAAAACCGTTCTTGCCGCTACGACATAGAGCCGTTGTCAATGTCAAATTATAATTGGGTTCGTAGTACCGTATGTTTGCTCTCAAAACGGTGAAAGAAAACATCGTGACCGGCATATCCTAGAACCAAAAATTGGAAGACATGTGACATTTACCAACCCGCACTGGGCCCGCTTGGTAGATAGGCCCACTCCCTCTCGAAGAGAGGAGTCCTGTGTCCCAGCAGTGGGAACGTTATAGGCTGATTATTACATTAGGCGCGGCAGAGGCACATGCGCGTTTTCGGACGTTCACCAGGTGCTTGACGGCGCGTATGCGCGTCCATACAATTTACATAACTTTCTTCGAGTGCGGCGCGCCGCACCTGTGCGTTCGTTGTGCATCTCTATTGTTTCGAAAACATCGTAAAATAAGGGTCGGTAAGGGTGTAGCATAAAGAAGCGTTTGCATAAAGAATTAAGCAGACAATGTGTTATGCTATGCTAGGGTACTCGTAGCATCGCATGGCATTTAACAGTTTTGAGAAGTTGCTAAAGAGCTAAGGAACAACTGACGCAAGCTCAGAAGGTGCACTTCTTATATCTATGGTAAGGTGCCATTACCTACTATTGTTGCTTATTTTAGCAAACGAACGCACCCGTAACGTAGTCTCGGTACCATTATTGTGAGTTGGAGACTCGCACAGTGGTGAATGCTATCAAACATTGACGACAGTATTTTTATGAGGTCTTGTGATAATAGATGGTAACTTGGTTTCAGTGACTTATCTCCCGGAGTACATGTAGGCACCATGGATGATGGGATGTGGGCCGTTTGATTTTGATGTAGAGTGCTGAGAAGGCCAACGAATGTTACACGCTGACTTTACTGGCTCTACGCCGAACAATATGCGATAAGAATCACTGTAAGGTTATGAATGAATTAAGGAGATAAATATGCTTATTTTCGCTCTTTATTTACTAACTATGTCGATAGAAGATATTACGCCCATTGAAGAAGACGAAAATATCTTGTTCTGGGGTTAAAACAAACCTATTTCAGATATATCCCATTAATTAAATGACAGCGTATTAATTAAATGTTTAATTAAATATTGTTTCGATGTACTACCAAACAATCACATTATTAAAAAAAAATGTGTCCTTTCAAATTTAGATAATTACCAAGTTAATGTAAGGCACAAGTTATATTCTGCTACCCACTCAGTGAATAATATACCTGTTAAGCCGCGTTGCCGGACCGGCGAGGCCAGTCGCGGCCCGTGCCTGTCGAGACCTCTCGCGACTCATTCCACGGATCATCCCATACATTCAATGGAACGGGCGACGATAGGCCACCGCAGGCTAACTGTTCCCACGGCCTGTCGACCTGACCTGGTGCAGTCTAGCCTGTAAGAAAGCAGGCCGTGGGACCGTGGCATTACTGAGAAGCTGGTACTTATTTACAGAAATGTCAAATGCACAAAATCCGTGGCCTGATACGTACTTATGTACATGAATAAATAAAAAAGACTATATCATTTGAAAATGTCCTTCTCTGCCTCACAGATAAATAAAGCTGCGCTGCAAACGAAGCAGCCCTTTATTTCCTCTGTCAATACAAAATAATATTGAATAAAATATTTTCTTATAAATAAGCACACCCTATTTATAAAACACCCCAAGGTTACCTTACCAATATTATTTAAGTAGATAGTTTTGAAAAGTTGCATTATCTAAGCAACTAAGAACATTATCTTGATACTTACTGTACATTATTACCTACAAGTGTCTGATTTGAAGTGAATTAATTTAATCACTGATGAATTCGTTGTGCAGTCGAGTAGGTTCGTAGTACCGTATATCTAAAAATATTTTAAAGTATTTAAGCACTTAGGTTTTTAAATAGAAATAATACTATCCGCATCCTCATTAAATGTCCTCTAAGAGTTACGCAAATCTATCACGCAGTTTCAAAGTAATCAGTAAACATTCACAAAAAAAATCATTGAAATTCTGTACCTTCATCTTTTTGAAGTTGGTGTAAAAATCATTACAAGCGTCCTCTTTTTCTTTCCAAATAATCACAATTTTTCTTCAGATGAGTCTTAAAGAAAATTACTTTCGGTTCACTTGTTACATTTTAGTCGACTTGTTCTTATTTCGAAGAAATGTATTTCTGAGAGACTTTTATTCATATTTGACTCTTCAGGTGTGTAAGCAAATCGAACATTGTAATCTCGATTTTGTTATTCAAATGACAGACACAAAGGTCGTAACACAAAAGGTGTCAGGGTTTGCAAAACGTAGTAAATAAATAAAAACATAGTACTCAATCTATTATTTATTAAATCTTTGGCTATCTGTTTGTACATCATAATCTACGATTCACGTAAAAACATATATCTACACATCATTTTCCTCAAAATGTTTATATATCAAGTTACAACCTTAGGTTTCAGAGTGATGAATGAAATAACATTAATTATTAAGTGAAACACTGAGTATAAACTACCGATCAACAAATCAATCCGTGGCTATTTAGTTTCCATATTTAATATACAGCACATTTTTATAATTTAAATAGTGTATATGGCCTTTTTTATACTTGATTTATGGGGTAAGCTAAAACTAACATTTTTACTGAAATAACTGGAAAATATTCTGTATATACGTAATCATTACATAATCAAACAGGTATAACATAAACAATTACGTATTATAGTAGGTATGACATGATTCATTTACATTTCTCCGATATCAGAAGCTGTGTTGATTAGAAAATGTGTATAGGGACGTCATCACATATAACACACAGTGAACGGAGGTACCGATGTCTCCATAATAAATTGGTTCAAAATTAGTTTTATTTCTTGTGTTTTTAACATTATCAACGAGGAGATAATTAATCAGATTATGCGTTATACGTTTAACGTACATTACAATGAAAATGAAAATTGTTTAGAAATCAGTACCATCAGTTTTCCTAAAGCCATAGGCCTATAGGCGAAGCTGTAAGTCTTTGTGTTCATTTCGGGTTCAATTCCCGCACCAGGATAAATATGTGTATGCCCAAAGACCTTATTTGTTCCGGATAAATGTGCACTTCCATTAAATATCAAACCTAACATAATATGCAATCATAATAAGAGTGAAATGACAAATAAACAGACATATTGGTTGAGTTTTGTGCTAATTGTAATGATGTTCAAGATACAAGTCTAAGTTTTTATTACGAAACAAAATATTTTGGCACTTCAGTAGAGCACGTTACGCGATAAATTGTTTACAACGTTATAATTACAAGGTTTACAGGGAAGACATGATCTGCTTTCACGATATTTTGCGCAATACAGTGTTCAGCCATAACGATACAACCATCCATTGTAGGTACACCACGAATCTTACTTTCGATATGGTGACGTAACATTACGTATTGCGATATATCATATGTACAGTATGTTGTAGCCTAACCACAAAAAGCCCTTAAGTACGGCGTAGTAGACGAAGTCAGCTAGGTTAGGTTTCTAAATTAAAATCACGATTCTACGACGACTTTACATAAAAATAAGTCTATAAACCTACGGTCACCATAAGTCAACAAAACTATTTACACTGACAAAACAATTCATAGCCCCGCTGCTCAGTTAACCAATCTATTTGTACTTATTTCATAAAAAAATATGTACGTCCAATTATATCACAAAACGCCGTCCATACCTCGTGCAGCCGACCGCTTCGAACTGGAACAAAAGAGAATTGCATCTACAACACTGTTGCACTAAATTTTACTATGGGACAAAACAACTTTTACTATGGGACCAAACCTGAAATCGTGAAAAAAAATCAGCTGCTCCCTACATTTTGACGAGATATGCGAACATAAATGTATGGGAAAGCTGTTTTTTTTTTTCGCGATTTCAGATTTGGTCCTATAGTAAAAGTTGTTTTTTATCATGAGTACCATCATGTGTTTATGTATCGGTCACTAATTACTAGTCACCCTATATATACATATATAACCTCCACTGTTTGTATTGTAATTTAGTCCAAATATCATACGGTTGGCTGGAAGCAAATCAGGTTTACATACAAGTTAGTCCTACTCCTTTGACAATACTCTATTGATCTTCCATTTACTTTATATGTAACTACTACCTAACTTACAATCCAGTTGTCTACAAACTACTAATTAATTATAATACTCACATTGCATTAGTTCTACGTAAGGAGAGAATCGTATTCGAAGGGCGTAGGGTCGGCTGCCCGCAGGTGTCACCACAACACCCCTCCGGAGATATTCGACACCTCTATTTGGTCCTCCGCTTCTGTGTTGACAACGGGCACATTTCTTCTTCTGTATCTCAGGCGAAAACTCACCCACAGTATCAAAGACATCACTATTAGTCCACATACTGCTACTGTACCTATGTACTGAGCGTAACTTTTATCAGCAGACTGATACGGTGAATATTCAATTTTGTATTTTGGATGTTTTGTCTCCATCTCGTGAACACTCACGTTTTCTGATTCGCTCAAATGCTTACTCAATAGAAGACTAGATTTGGATTCTGAGACAATATTTTCTGCTTGCTTTGTTATATTCAGTGGCGTGTTCAAACGCTTTCCAGATCCATTTTTTCGATAAACTTGGCTTTTATCATCTTTGTGATCTTTCTTATAATTACGTGTTGATACAGAGAAGTACGGTTCTATGTCTAAAAATCTGTGATCAATATTCAGCTGGTCGTTTTGAAACTTATTTTGATCCAAAATTTTAGAGGACTCCCTTGCTTTAACGATAGTTGTTTCATTCATGTAGTCGTTTGTTGAAATTTTGTTTTCGCTTCTTTCACTTCCTTTAGTTCCTTCTTTCATTAGTTCAGACAAGTTGTCGCTTTTGTCTAGGCTAGTTATCGTTGTGTTTTTAACCTGCCCGTGTGATTTCATGTTTTTATAATCATGTTTGATTTTACTGTTCCCGTGTTTAAAAGTTTTTTCAGTTTTATTATTCAAATATCCATAGTATCTCAGTAACTTATTAATCATTTCTGTGCTGTACAAGTTGACGGGCGGGAGGCTGTCACTTATCGTAAACGTTTCTGGGAATGTACAATTATATTTAGTTATTTCTACTTTAGCTTCCGAAGTAGAATAGTAGCAAGTTTCACTACTGGATAAGCTCTTGTTCCAGTTCATCCAGTCTTTCAGCCATAATTCGGCACTACAGTTGATATTGTTTCCGTGCAATCTTAAAGTTTTTAGTTGCGCCAAGTAAAATAACAAGTCATTTCTGATCGCTGATAAATTATTCATTCTCAAGTCGAGGTACTGTAAATGGGAAAAGGCAGCTAATGCCGCTGAATCAGCCAATAGTTGTCTGGCCAGTCCGGGGCTAGACTGCAGATGTAACATCTGAACGCTTTCCGGCGACGACATTGGAAACGAGCCATCTCGTTCTGGCACTGACAAGTTTAAGTAACACAGTCTTAAATCTCGAAGTGACAATGGACCATCAAATGTACTCCATGACAATGTTTGGATCGGGTTATTTGACAAATCTAGCATTTCTAGCGAAAGTAAATCGTCAAACACGTGGTCTTCAATGTAATGTATATCGTTGTTTTGTAACAATAATATTCTTAAATTAGGCAAGTTTTTTAAATCAGGAATAGACAGATTCCTAATTAAATTATTATTGATTGATAGATATTTCAATTCATCTGGCAGTGATTTGGGGACAGTCGTTAGAAGATTTTTGTTTATATTCAAAAACAATAACATTTCCAGTCTACCTAAAGAATCATCTTCTACAGAAACTACTTTATTATCAGAAAAATCCAGTGACTGTAGTAGGGGATAACTGTCGAAATCCCCACATCTCACAGCTGATATTCTGTTTCCGACTAACGATAGGAACCGTACAGAATGTGTGAATGCTTCGGGAACTTGGTGTAAGCCTGTTCTTGATGCATCTATTTGTTGCAGTCTCCGACCAGTGCCAACCAATAATTGTGTATCCAGTTGTGTGATGCCCAGATGTGGGTTATCGGTAAGTAACAATCGCGCCAGATTCGGCAATAACTGTAAAGCACCCGGAGCCAGCTTCCTTAAATTATTGTGTGACACGTCGAGGTGTTGCAGTAACCAATTATTAAAATAATTTTCATGGATAAACTCCAGGTTATTTCTACTCAAATTGAGATGCTGAAGATTTTTCAGTGGAGTAAACACATTTGTCAACATAGTCAAGTTATTTTCTGACAAGTCCAAAGTTTCTAGTTTAGACAATCCATCGAAACTCTCCTCAAATACATTAATAATTTTATTTCTGCTTAAAATCAGTTTCCGAAGATTCAGGAAGTTATTAAAGACTCCTTTTGTAACGTATTGCAAGTTATTGGAAGATAAATCAATTTCTCTCAAGTTCTGTCTTTTGATATTGATCCTTATTTGAATGAAACTGTTATTTCTTATTTGTAGAGAGTTCGTATCTAACCTTGGTAAGTCGAAGTAAACAATACTCGCATTACACGTAGTGCCGAAACGGGCGGTAACTCGGGCAATAGTTTTATTTGCATACTCCTGAGGCCACGCCGACAACTTTACTTCTTCATTACAGCAAACAGAGAGCTGGTGGTGCACGTCTGTGTGCTCCTTTAATGTGATGTTATACGAACATTGTTGACACAAAGTTGTATTCGAGACACATGCACAACTATCGAGACAAATAGAAGCCAAATTAGTTATTTGCCACCAAAATATAACCGTTAAAAATAAACACCGTTTAACAAATACAGCCATTTCTGAAAATATCGTCTGAATCTCCTTGGATCTAAGCCGGATTGAATGTTAGATGATATTGAAGTTCACATTTGCGACACATATTCCTCTGAATCACATTATCACTTATGGAGTTTATTTGGAATGAACAAAACATCTTGTAAGTTAACACACGCACAAAACTCAAGTAGGCGCTTTTTTAGTCACATCGCTGTCACTCATGTTGATTACCGCAGATGGCTCGTGTCTCGGTGGCGGACACTGGGCAGTAAGGTGCGAGGATCACTGTGACAGCACGTGACACTGATACGTAACAGCGGCGTCGTGTTGCGTCGTGGTCGCGCGCGGCTGGGCGGACACTGCCGGCGCCACCGCGTCTGTCTGCGAACTGTGCTCCGCGAGCCGAGAGGCGCGGCGCCGGCGCTCTGCCGCCGCTTTTACATCCCTCACAACCTCATTTTTATATAGTCAACTGACTTCCACACCACCACTATTTATGTCATACTCGGCGCTCCTTAATACGTTATTTTAAGGACGCGACTATTTGTAAGTGTGCGTTATATTTTTCGGTCGCTACGGCTGAGACTGCTCCCTGTTGGGTTTTCGTGGAGGGACAGCATGATTTAAACGATAAGTTATTATTGCGCGATATTACGCCACTTTGTATGTCAAAACTAGAAGATAGATAAGAATGGGAGAACGAAGTCTTTTTGTTTCGTTGTAGATTTGTTAATAATCTATGCATACATATAAATAAAATTGAAGTGTCTGTTTGTAATGTTCAAATGCTGTTTACTAAATCCATATGAAAGTGTATACAATATTTATAACAACAACAAAAAAAAATTTTTTTTTAATTTTTGTCTGTCTCTTTGTACCGGCTAATCTCCAGAAGGGCTAGATCGATTTTTAAAGGACTTTCACTGGCATATAGCTGATGATATAAGGAGTAAGTTATTTAAGCCGCTTTTATTTTAGAAAAAATAAAACTCATAAAATTGTGAACAAAATCCGATTCAAATAGAGAAGTATTGTCATCCACGCGGGCGAAGCCGCAGGCATCAGTTAGTGCATCGATAAAGTTTGTTAAAAATTAATTGAAAGATCTGTCATTTTTTGAGACAGTCCTACGATAATATTTTATAAGTAGGTACGACGCTTAAAATAATTGATAACTGTCATTAACTTTTTCCTAAAGAGTTTGTTGCAGCCGCGAAGTTAGTCAAAGTGAAAGGTAAAAGGACTGCCTCAAAGCCTATCTTATTCAACCCTTTATATCTACTGTTTCGAACATCTTTACCGGAACGTTGGGCCAGCATTTTCATGAATTGCTCCCGCAAGGCTTTCCGAAGGGTCTCTTTATTGCACTCCTTAATTTGGGTTATTTGAACTTTTCTTGTCCCTTCCTGAATAACTTGAGGAGGAAAACATCGTATTTCTGCCACCTCTAACATGTTGTATGCTGGCCACCTAATGCCAAAGTTATGACTTTTTTCTTGAAGGCTCGCGCCAAACAGAAGCGGCCCAATGTAAACGTTATGAATATGAGTGACATAATATCTGAGTACTATAACCATCATATATGTTTACATCACAGTGACAGATATACTAAATACGTACTATATTATTTATTTATTTATTAAAGAGCACCAACAGCATATACATTCAACATTGGTTTACAAGAGTATCTAGGAAAGGTAAATTATAGGTGTACAAAACGTTTAAAGAAAAAAAAAAGACATTATCACTTAACTATGCAGTAATATAACAGTATTAAAAAAATATTATTTTACTGTAGCCAATTGGTGGTTTTATTTGTGTAAAATTGCATGGGTAGGTATGTATAATATATAATAATTGTGTATGTCTCTAATACCTAAGCCTGTTGATGGAAATGTGGTAATAACTCAGCATTTTACTTTACGGCATTGACACATAACTCTCCCAGTAGGGTTAATAATTTAATACATTTTCATCCAGTTGGAAACGTCTATATTTTCTGTATATTAGATTATTGCATCCAGAATATTCCCCATCCATTCTAAGAGCACCTTTCCCGAATACATTTATTAAAGTGACCCTCAGCTTAGAGGCCGCAAGATAAATCATAGTCAGGAAATGGCGGGTTTTCGCGGTAAACCGAATAAAAAGGGAAACCTCTACACTGTATCTAATAACATATGCGAATGTAGGTACATAATATACGTACCTCATCATCGTCTGCCTAGCCTGTTCCCAACTATGGTAGGGTCGGCTTCCAGTCAAACCGAATACCAGTATTTTACACGGAGCGACTGCCTATCTGACCTGCACAACCCAGTTACTGGGTAATACGATACCCCTTGGTAAGACTAGTGGTCAGACTTTAGGGCTTCTGACGACCCGTAACGACTGTCAAATATCCACGAATGTGACGGTTGCGGTCTTGGTACGTAAAGATGGTCACCCATCCACGGACCAACCGCGGCAAGCGTAGTTTAACCTGATCGAACAACCCGTGCGGCTCTTATTTCCTTAGCCTCAAGCCTCTCTAAACATAAGTATTTATACTCTACAATTAGACAGTTCGTCATAAACTAGTAAATAAATGGTTCTAGTAACATAACTGGCGAAATATCGCCTCTGCTTTACCCTTCGGGGAATTCAAGGTGTACCCACATTTATGCAACACGCTTGTAGCGTGTTGCATAAATGTGGGTACACCTCTGCCTAACCCATAGGGGAATACGGGCGTGACGTGTGAATGTGGGTACGCCTTTGCCTTACCCTTCGGGGAATACGGGCGTGACGTGTGAATGTGGGTACACCTCTGCCTTACCCTTCGGGGAATACGGGCGTGACGTGTGAATGTGGGTACGCCTTTGCCTTACCCTTCGGGGAATACGGGCGTGACGTGTGAATGTGAGTATACCTCTGTCTTACCCTTCGGGGAATACGGGTGTGACGTGTGAATGTGGGTACACCTTTGCCTTACCCTTCGGGGAATACGGGCGTGACGTGTGAATGTGAGTATACCTCTGCCTTACCCTTCGGGGAATACGGGCGTGACGTGTAAATGTGGGTACACCTCTACCAAACCCATCGGGGAATACGGGCGTGACGTGTAAATGTGGGTACACCTCTGCCTTACCCTTCGGGGAATACGGGCGTGACGTGTAAATGTGGGTACACCTCTACCAAATCCATCGGGGAATACGGGCGTGACGTGTGAATGTGGGTACACCTTTGCCTTACCCTTCGGGGAATACGGGCGTGACGTGTAAATGTGGGTACACCTCTACCAAACCCATCTGGGAATACGGGCGTGACGTGTGAATGTGGGTACACCTTTGCCTTACCCTTCGGAGAATACGGGCGTGACGTGTAAATGTGGGTACACCTCTACCAAACCCATCGGGGAATACGGGCGTGACGTGTGAATGTGGGTATACCTCTGCCTTACCCTTCGGGGAATACGGGCGTGACGTGTAAATGTGGGTACACCTCTACCAAACCCATCGGGGAATACGGGCGAGACGTGTGAATGTGGGTATACCTCTGCCTTACCCTTCGGGGAATACGGGCGTGACGTGTAAATGTGGGTACACCTCTACCAAACCCATCGGGGAATACGGGCGTGACGTGTGAATGTGGGTATACCTCTGCCTTACCCTTCGAGGAATACGGGCGTGACGTGTAAATGTGGGTACACCTCTACCAAACCCATCGGGGAATACGGGCGTGACGTATAAATGTGGGTCTACCTCTGCCTTACCCTTCGGGGAATTCAAGCGTGATGTGTAAATGTGGGTACACCTCTGCCTTACCCTTCGGGGAATACGGGCGTGACGTGTAAATGGTTCTAGTCTAAGTAGTTCAAAATTGAGCCAAAAGGTGAGTCTATTATCTAAGATCCATGTTAATGTCCTACCCACATATTTAAACCAGAATCTGAATATTCAAATCTTATTAAAGTGCATGTAGGGAGTAGAAAAGCGTCCGAAGAACATATTGAATATTCTTTGACAGCAAATAAATTATAATGCGGAGCTCAGAAAACTTCTCAAGATTTGTGTCCAAGTCAAACTCGTAACCAAGTTATTTATGATCCTGTATTGTGGAAGTAGTTTATATTATCCCTATTATCCATAAGCTATTGTCAAGTAGGTATCTATTCAGTGAAAGCTTTAAATAAAAGGCTAATTCTGTCTTGTCGGTGACTTGAACCTACAGGTTCTCGGTAGCTAATATATTGCATCTTCTACACTACAACACTTTCATAAGCTTTAAACGAGCGCTTCTAACGTACATAACATCATGCCTGTTTTCGCCGAAGGGTTAGGCAGAGCTGTACCTATAGTACTCCCACATTTTGCCAGTTATGTTTAAGTGCCATGTAATAGGGGGCGAGCCTATTGCCATCAACCGGGCACAAATACAGACTGCGAGCTACTACTGATAAATTGAGAAATTCCTGACGGAAAAACACAATAATACTTTGCCCGACCTGGGAATCGAACCCAAACCTCATGCTCTGCAGCAGCGCTTCTGAACACTAGACCAACGAGGCAGTCGAATGCTTCTAACTACATTATATATTACTAAAAACAAAATAACGGCCCCTTTTTATTTTTTTATTTCAGTGTAATTTAAAGAAAATTAACTAATTGCTAAGTAGCAAAATATTGATGTTACGAACTCTTCGATATCTAACCTCTTAGATGTTTACTTGAGATCAAATGCTGGCCATAATTTAAAAAAAAATAATTTTAAATTTTCTTGTAATCTTGTTTCGATTTTTCTTTATGTTTTGTTTTGGTTAGCGGCTTAGTATTCTGAAAATTATCTTAATTTTATTTAGTTATCTTGTTCAAACAACATCTTGCGTTAAACGAACACAATTATGGGCACAATTACTGCAACCACTGATCCAAGAAGGAAATTCGCAACACCACTCACCGACGAGTGACGAGTATTTTTTTTAATGACGATCGGCGCATTGTGGTGTGGAGACGAGCGATTTTTGGAACCCTGCATACATGCAGTTGAACGTTTCGGTGATCCCAACGTAATGATTTGGGGTGGGTTTAGCTTACACGGCAAAACAGAGCTCGCTATTTTAAATGTGGGTTCCGTAACTGCCCAGCGTTAAATTGAGAAGTCATGGCCTCATGTGATCCCAATTGCCCAGCAAATGGGTCCTGGATTTGATCGAGAGAATGCATTCCAGGCTTCAGGAGTGCACAGCTAAAAGAGGAGTGCATACGCATTATTAAAAAACAGAAAAAGAAATAAAATGTGAAGATTTTTTAGTTTTTACTGACTTTTCGTTGTTTGTGTGTTTGAAAGGACTTTTTATGCTTGTATGATACAAACATTATATTACTTTTTCCCCACAGTTATATTCGTATAACTCATGTAAATGTACGAAACAGCTGAATTTTTCGCGATTCCAGGTTTGGTCCCATAGGTTTGGTCCCATGTGATTCATAATGATGAGTACAATGACCCGTTAAGGGGACGATATCCGACTTTTAATTTTAAACCGAAGATCACGTCTGAACGAATTGTGTTTGTTGTGTGTGTGTTGTGGAAAAAAATATATAAAAACTAGAGCATTTTCTTAATAACTTAATATTTGAATAATTTAGATTATGTTTACATTGCATAGTGTAATTAATTTGTAAAGTTATGTCTAACGCAGATAAAAAACTGAGAATGACGCAAAAACTATTTTATAAAACCTTCACCATTTTAAAGATAATTTAACCATAAATTTATCTTTTAGTATACGTGTTTTAATATAATACCTTTTGTTTTATGTATAATAAATTAATAATGCGTCTAATTTGGGACAGCGCTCCTCGATGGGCGAGTCCTATTACTGGCAAAACGTAACGCGTTGTGTGAACACACAAGCTAACCACTCAAGGCCATTGACATATTATTATACATATTTGCGTCTTAAGAGGTTGTGCGTTACTTAAGTTACACCTTGTATATTTATATCGTTATCTATTATTCATTTAAGGATTAAAGTCAAGCCGGGCTTTTCACTCAAAGTCGTTTCAGTAATGTAATGAGTCGTCTTGATAATACGATTCAAATGTCAGTATCACTGGTCAGACGTTAAAGCCATTAGGTATCAATTAACCTTAATAGAGACCGGAACATCTTTCACTCGATAAATCAGGCACACAAGAAAAGGAACAAGGCTTCCTACTCGTATCGAACTGAACGCCGTATTTACCGACGCTAGATAAAGGTGATTAAGTAACGAAATAACCGTGGAACAAGCAAGCATTAGGCCATTAGCGACGGGTAACACTAAACGGTTTCGTGGAACTAAAAGTGCGCCTTCAGTGGAACAAAATCGCTGTCATTAGGGTAACGAGGGACGCCTGCTGACGCAGCGGGAGTGGCCGACGTAACTCTTTAGCTTGCAAGACCTAATGAACCGGGAGCTGGGAGCCCGGGCGGCCGGAGCCGGCAGCCGGCATCCCTGGATGCTCGCCTCACTGGCCGAGCACTGATTGCCGCTGGCCGTACTGTTTTTTCTAGAGGTAAAAAGCTAATTGTCCGTCTTGCTTTTTAAAGCTAACTAGCCACGAACTCTGCTTGTTTTGTTGTAAAATATATTGTAGAAATGTTTGAGGTCTCATCTTTTGTTTCTGATCATTACTGGTACGGACTGGAAAACTAAACTTTCACAATGTGAAAAAATCGAGAGAAGTCGTACTTTTACTTCCACAACAATACAGCGTTATTTTAAATTGACTAGCTAAACTCCGCAGACGCGATAGGTATCGGTATCTAAACACGGTACAATAAAAAATAAAAAGATTTGATGTTTTTATTGGGAGGTCAACGACCGCTGTTAGTGTTGTCACTTGAAGTACAGTTGAGAAAAACTGTTTTCTTATGTTTTATAGTGGTTTAGATATCGATACCCATCACGTCTGTGAAGTTTATATTAAAGAAAAAAAAACAGTTTTTAAAACTAGTGACTACAATAAATGCGGTCGATGACGCCACATAAAAATCATTAAATTAATTTATTTTTTGTTTTATCATGATTATCATCTAATCATCCATCGCATATGCATCTGCGGAGTTTGGCTTAATTATTATTTTATTTAAAAAACAAGAAACAAAAAATCCTTCAAAATGTCAATTTTAGAGGTATTTTTGGTTTTCAAACTTGTTTTGTTGCAGAATATTTTCGTAAACTATAATCAAAAACTTAAAATTTATTGCCAGTGATAAAATAATTAGATTCGTGAAATAGAATAATCTGGGGATATTTGTTAAATTGTTGCAAGTGAACGTATGATAGTACAAGCGTCCTCATATTTATGGCATGATGGCATGTAACACAGGACATGTCCTTTAATTACATGTCATAAATATGAGGCATGATGGCGTGTAATACAGGACGTGTCCTTTATAACATGCCATAAATATGCAGCATGATAGAATGTAATACAGGACGTTTCCTTTAATTACATGTCATAAATATGAGGCATGATATCGTGTAATACAGGACTTGTCCTTTATTACATGCCATAAATATGCAGCATGATATGTAGAATGTAATACGGGACATATCCTTTAATTATATGTCATAAATATGAGGCATGGTGGCGTGTCATACAGGACTTGTCCTTTTTAACATGCCATAAATATGCAGCATGATAGAATGTAATACAGGACATGTCCTTTAATTACATGTCATAAATATGAGGCATGATGGCGTGTAATACAGGACTTGTCCTTTATAACATGCCATAAATATGCAGCATGATAGAATGTAATACAGGACATGTCCTTTAATTACATGTCATAAATATGAGGCATGATGGCGTGTAATACAGGACTTGTCCTTTATAACATGCTATAAATATGCAGCATGATAGAATGTAATACAGGAGATGTCCTTTAATTACATGTCATAAATATGAGGCATGATGGCGTGTAATACAGGACTTGTCCTTTATTACATGTCATAAATATGAGGCATGATGGCGTGTAATACAGGACTGGTTCTTTATAACATGCCAAAAATATGCAGCATGATAGAATGTAATACAGGACATGTTCTTTAATTGCATGTCATAAATATGAGGCATGATGGCGAGTAATACAGGACTTGTCCTTTATTACATGCCATAAATATGCAGCATGATAGAATGTAATACAGGAGATGTCCTTTAATTACATGTCATAAATATGAGGCATGATGGCGTGTAATACAGGCCTTGTCCTTTATTACATGTCATAAATATGAGGCATGATGGCGTGTAATACAGGACTGGTCCTTTATAACATGCCATAAATATGCAGCATGATAGAATGTAATACAGGACATGTCCTTTAATTACATGTCATAAATATGAGGCATGATGGCGTGTAATACAGGACTTGTCCTTTATAACATGCCATAAATATGCAGCATGATAGAATGTAATACAGGAGATGTCCTTTAATTACATGTCATAAATATGAGGCATGATGGCGTGTAATACAGGACTTGTCCTTTATTACATGTCATAAATATGAGGCATGATGGCGTGTAATACAGGACTTGTCCTTTATAACATGCCATAAATATGCAGCATGATAGAATGTAATACAGGAGATGTCCTTTAATTACTTGTCATAAATATGAGGCATGATGGCGTGTAATACAGGACTGGTCCTTTATAACATGCCATAAATATGCAGCATGATAGAATGTAATAGGTACAGGACATGTCCTTTAATTACATGTCATAAATATGAGGCATGATGGTGAGTAATACAGGACTTGTCCTTTATTACATGCCATAAATATGCAGCATGATAGCATGTAATACTGGACATATCCTTTATTACATGCCATAAATATGCAGCATGATGGCATGTAATACAATATTATATAATAGTAGAATAAACTTAGTAAAATCTTACGTTTTGTGGCAAATTAAATTAGCGATATGAGTGGCCGTGACCGGCCGTCCGCGAGAAACCAGGCGAAACCACAGAACACTACTCGTAGCCATTACTCCTAGCGGAGGGCGAGACTGACAAGACGGCAGCCACGCGCGGGTTTCAATTAGTCCGTTCCTCGAGTGACTTGAGCCAAACGTATTTTACTTGGCTTTCTGGTAAGACAGTGGGCTTTCTCAGCCGGCCTTACCTTAAAATGTTGATTTCAGTTGTTTTTTAATTCAATGCAGGCTCTCATAATGCAACGAGCATAAGGTACCAATTATGAATTGGAGCATACTGCTTCTATTTAAGTTTTTGACTACCACAGTCACCTCCCTATTGCGATTGCAAACTTCATATTTAATTGAAGTTTAGTCAAGTAAAGTAGACAAACACAATAATGAACATAATATTTTTATTTTACAAATAAAAATAATTGAATAAAGAACGGGTAGTTAAACCGAAAAGATTTTAAATGTAAAACTCGAATGTCATGTAAGTTTGCTCATGCCAGTACTCTAAGTTGGCACCGAGGTACTATTATTAAATGTAAGAAACATTTTTTTATACTTCGCTCACTAAGCCGCCGCGCCAGCACTAGTGAATGCCCTGGGGTGCTAATACGACTTCTCAAATCGCACATCTCCGAACGTGAAAGAGCAACATAAGCGACAAGTTTAAAAATAAAAATCATAGAATTTTACAGCTTTGAAAGCAAGTTGCCCTTCTGGAAAAATGTAGCAACAATTATTATACAAATTAATGTAAACATAAAAGTATAATTTAACAGCGAGCAATAATTAAATGAAGGATCGTTTTACGTATTCTACAAAGCAAAATGAACAATAATGTGTCGGTAATCTGGTAGCAACTAAATCCGTTTACACATTGTTAATCGGCCTGTCCAGCGAAGAGTCGGTTGAACGTGGGAACTGTAATAAGGGTCGTAGCGTAAAACTTTATTACTCGCTCCACCTCGGCCTACAGCCGGGATGCGAAACGACTATCATTCTCATTAACCTCGCCTCCGCCACCTCGCTTTGTATCAATGCCAGGTACTTTCCTTTTGTATACAAAAACTGTTGATGTACGCAAAAAGTAGACATTTACCTTTAAGGGAAGTGGGGCTAAGCGGTATACTCAGAAATTCGGGGAAACTATGACAAGCGTACTATTTAGTCAGGTTCAGATTGGTGCATTAAGGGGAAGCCCTAAGGTAGCCCGCGAAATTTAAATATTCTTACTTTTTTGCAATTTGCAAGTCAGTTTTAGGTTTTTTGTTGATTCAAATATAATTTGCGACCGTAATAAACATATATCTATTTACAAAATTATAATCATTAGAATCAGTAATACAACTTCATAGGTTAGAAAAGACCTCAAATGTCAAGATTACATGAAATAGTCATTCAATAGAGTAATACGAACTTATAGAATTGTATTGATGATTTTAATGGTAATAATTCTATGAATGCAGATGCATCATATTCAAATCAAGATACAACCTAATACCGACTTGTAAATTGCAAAAAACGTAAGAAAATTTTAATTTCGCAGGCTACCCTGACTCTTTCGCCTTAAGTAGTAAAAGATTATTTTCAAACAATTACGGCAATGTGGAATCAAAATCAAGCCAATATATTTTTCCAATAGTTTTGTATTAAACTTTTTCTAAATAAAAAGCAAAATTTTCAGGAAAATGAGGCTTTGTGTTTTTTTTGCAGCTAGAGAAGCAATCAAGTCACGACGCAACATTATTAGTCACTACTTCTTGGTTAGCCCATAAATTGTCTTCAACATATTAAGTAAACCTGCCTGAAATCCGAAAGCATATTTATTGTAAAGAAAGTCCTAACTGTACAGAATTCATTTTGTGTCGGGCCAAGAGTTATGTAGTGAATCGGTCAGTGGCAAACAGAAATCCTGAAGGTCGACACTTTAATCAATCACACTCCGTTCGCTTCAAAATGCACGTACATGCCTTCTTGAAATATGAGAGCCGGCTCCGGGGAACTAATGTTTTATATTCTATCGTTGTATTGACACTCGTGACTTATTGCCTGACAGATTGCGCTCTCGTCACCAACTAAAACTTCGCCAAACTGGTTTGTTGTGTAATGTTCAACTGAAGTTAGATAATGCACGTAGCGTAACAAATAAATGGTTTAATATTCCCCATGTGATGTCGAGGTACGTAATATTGTATCGAAGCAGCGAAGTTACGGTTTTATGATTTGTTCTCCCTCGGGGAACTTAATTCATTTGTTTGTGGAACTTTACACAGACAAACGAATGCGGTGCTGCAAATTAAATACGTTATACAATAAAGTTACCAATAGGGATGTCAAGTAGCGTAGTAATAGATATTATTTCACGTTTTTCATTAAAACGTTACCAACTTGTGAGAGACACTATTAAAGACATCGTAAAAACGCCGCCACACTTTCTTTCTCTTTATATTTTTATGGCGCTCTGGATACCACCTACGCCGTAAAAAGTGAAATATTGTGTCTCAGAACGGATACCTTCTCCCTTTAGGAGATTGAACTGAAATCCGATAAAAACGTTATACGTTACCTAGATACCTACCTACCATTCATATACGCCACATTGAATACTATTTTCAGATGTTAACCAAACTAAAAACAAAGAATCAGCATCACTATTCAGTACTTTTAAAATCGAGAGAGGTTGGGGAATGTTCTTCCACTCGGTTTATTATAATAGCATTTATAAAAAAAAAATGTGTCTTTGTAATCATTCCTTACGTATCATTGAATATTATTTTCAGACGATAACTAAACTGAAAACAACGATTTGGCATCACTATTCAATACTTTTAAAATGGAGAAAAAAAGGACTTATAAAAAAATTGTCCTTATGTAATCATTCCTGATTACATTAATTTCGACTCGTTTAGGTGCATTAACACGTTCAGTGCCAGGAGCCCTCCAGGTTGGTTCACTCAAGTCTCATATAGGATGCTGGGAGCCCTCGCGGAGGGATCATTTTAAATATACGTCTTTCTTAGCGAATACAGCATTATAAACTGTGAAAATAAAATCAGTTGTATTTTAACAAGATTTTATAGTATACTCGTTGGTTTTCACATAAAGTGAGTGGGGAAAAATGAAAAACGGGGTAACCCAAAAAGTCATCCATAACACCTGATACAGTGCAGTTTTTGCAGTGATGACAACATTGTTAAGACTACCATTTTGATGCGTCACAAATCTCGGTCAGCGTTTGCCGCTTTAAGTGAGCAGTTGTGTGAAAAAAGCAAATGTTGCGAAGTGACTTTTTCGCAAGTTAATCGAGTGTTATAATCTTACCCCGTGTCCTCACTCCTTCACTTATGAGGTAGGAATGTGAGTTTTATTGGAATACCTACTCATTATTTTTAATTCTTAGTTGTGTTATTACATCTAAATAAGGCAATTTTTCGTATTTTAGGATTTATTACAATTTTCCGTTTTAACCCATCGATATTTGACGGGTTGAGATGGACATTTATAAGACTGAGATGAAAGAAGGATGCAAAATTTTGATTTGTTATATCTCTGTATTAGAATAAAGTAAAGGTAAAGGATTTATTTGATTGACAGTGATGTTTTATTGTCAGTATAACCTTAAGCAATTACTGTGAAAAGTTTTAGAGCCTCGATTAAAAAAAAAAAACTTAAACTAACTTTAACACTTACTTCACACACAATTACACACACACACACACACACTTACACTTTCTTTTTACTTTAACTTAATTTGTTTAAAAAAAAATGTTTGCTAAAGTATTTTGACACTACCGGCAGTTCAAACTATTATATATAAACTATAGACTAGTGACCATCAAGAACGTCTGATATTCATTTGAACGATTTGAGATTTGAGTTAGTAACATTTTGAGATAAACAACATCACTCGACTATGACTGAGAAGCCGCTACAACGCTACATTAAAAACTATTTCGATCTTTCCCATCACCTTACCGTCTTTTTTTTTGCTTTGTCTGAGATTTAACAGATGTTATCAATATGATAGAAAAAAAAATAAACGTGACAATTTATTATTTGCATCTCTTCTAATGGTAGAGTCGCGGCGACACTTTGCACAAAATCACGGTGAGCGCTATTCTGATAGCCATCAGAATAGCTGAAAGGTTTGGTTTTTAGGGGGCTGAAAAGTTTGAGCCTAGGGATGGGCTGCGAATGACTGAGACATTTTAATGACTAAAAGCGTAATGATGCTAATGACATGAAACCTAACTTAATATAGTAATCTCTTCAGTATTTATACTAAAGAGGGTAAAAAAATAATAATAAATGGCAAATTAATCATATGCAGTGCGAGACAATAATGACGCTTGAAGGTACAGACGCCAGCACATCATGCTACTACAATCTGTCAAATTTCTTTAATAGATTTTCAACTTTATCGCTAAAGCATGAGGTTCAAGCTTGATTGGGAAAATTTTACAGTTTCGGGTAGCTTGATGTCCTGGCGTCGTACTTCAGCTCAAAACTTTTCAGCCCCCCTGGTACCGCAGAAAACTTGAGAACTTTTACTGATCAAGTGATTTGATATATTATTACTACATAAAGTGTGAATAATATCTTAGCGCCAAGCCGAGCGTGCTGTGTGAACGGGGTCGCAAAGAGCGTAAAGACCGAAGTTGCAGTCCATAGGCCTAAAAGCGTGCCGCAAATGCCGTTCGCGATGGTTGCTCGTATCATCATCATTCTCCTGTCCTTGTCCCAATTTATTTGGGGTCGGCGCAACATATCCTTTTTTCCATAATTCTCTATTAGTCGTTATCTAGTTAGTCAGCCCCTTTCTAGCCATATCATCTTTCACATAGCCCATTCATCGTTTCTTTGGTCTTCCCCTACTCTTGTAGCCATCGACACTCATGCTGAAAACTTTCCGGTCGCTCTATGCGCAGTAATAATAGCTCAATGTTTGGTACAGATTTTTATCTCCCAGCTGGTTTTTGTAGCTTGATATCAGATTTCCTTAGTGAACGGTCTATCAGAGTAGTCGTTGACGGCTGCTCCTCTGACCTTATGGCTATTGATACAGGAGTTCCTCAGGGGTCTGTTCTCTCTGCAACTCTTTTCCTGGTGCACATCAATGTCCTGCCTTCAGCCTGGTATTGTTGGGTACGCAGATGACAATACAGTTTCAGAGAGATACTTGTCCAGCGCAAAAACCAGCGGGGCCGAAGTTCGTTCCTTGAGAAAGGCCATGGTAGAGCGGACAGATTTGACCTTAAGCCTTGTGTCCCAGTGGGGTGATAATCTGGTAATCTGGCCTCTTTTAACGCCACCAAAACACAGGCGTCTCTTTTTACCGCTAAAAGAAGTCGTTTCGCTCAAAGTCCTACTTTTCGGGGTACATCTATTCCTGTAACTGATCGGATTGAGCTCCTAGGCATGGAGTTGACATCTGGTCTCAAGCTTCACAGCTTGGCTCATCGCCGCAAGGTTGCCTGCTTGTCGGTCTTCTACAGATTATACTTCGGTGAGTGTGCTCAAGAACTCCACGACCTGATTCCACCGGCCCCCTTCTACCATCGGACATCTAGACGCACTGCCAGTTACCATCCCTACCTGGTCGATATTCCACCAATTCGCACTAAGCATTTCCAAATGTCTTTTATAATGCGCACAGCAAAAGAGTGGAACTCACTACCTGCGTCTGTGTTTCCGAGCGCATACAACCCTAATCTCTTCAAAGTGAGAGTGAACAGGTTTCTTCTGGGTAAGCTCACTCCATCGTCGACTTTGTCTCTGTCACCTCTGATCTAGACTAGAGTCAAGAGCAAACCAATCTCAAATAAAAAAAAAAATTACATATATTATAAATTACATATTTTTATAAGTGAATCATTTTCCATCTGATTATCGATTCGTTTATGGAATGAAATAAGTTATTAAGAATATTAATTATTTTTTATTACTCGGCAACACCGAATGTTAACCTACCTACCATCTAACCACCTACTCATCTAACCTACCTACCAAAATCACCACCCAACCACAACCCTACCCACCTATGCACCTACGCCACTACCACATATCTCCACCATCACCACACGACCACTAATACCCACCACACAATCACCACCACCACCACCACCAACCATCCAGCACTACCACTACCAACCGCCATACCTACGAAACCACAACCCACCAATATTCAAAACGCGCCACCACCCCACCACACCACCACCACCATCTCACACCACCACCCCACACCACACACACACCACCAATAACCACCACACACACATCATTAACAACTACCAAATAAACCATACCACCACTAACTACTCCACCACTCCATCAATCACCCTCCGCCCCCCCCCCTCCCCCCTCCCACGAAAGTCCTACAGAAAAACCAGACAAAAATTAAAATTAATACTTTGCATGAAAATTTCATTAAGGGTTGGACACCCCTGTCTCGGGATTTTAGCAGAAACGTAATGCGGGTGACCCTTCAGGTTGGTCCACTTGCAATATGTATGGCGGCATGGCGTATCTGCTCTACGGAAAGTGGGTGGAGTCGAAAGTGAATATTTGTCATTTACTTTCCAGGAAAAGGTAGGTACAGATACTGTGTACTTACCAAGTCATTGCGAGAAAGACAAATTTAAGAAATACAAGAATAATGAACCAAATATTGTATTTTATTTCAATATATTCATGTTATGAAAACATTTGATCCACAAGGAGAATGAAAGCAAAACACACAAAGTACCAGATGTTCATATTCCCGTTGAATTGTAAGGATCGTACGAAACGCGGTATTGTTACCATAGACAGGCAATACATTATTGTATATTATATGACGATTTATATCATATCGCTTACGTAAAACACAGCAGTATTGTACATACAATATATTCAAATACTTATTGTCCCTGTAAACGTCCCCCAACTTGAATGCCGTCTCAAGGAACCGCGGTCGTTAGGGAAAATCGCTTAGCAAACGGATTGGCGACTATAAGAGGTAGCAACGCAGTTAGGACACTCTGCTCATGTCTTTGCGGTGGCGAACATAAAAACATTGCAGGGTGTAGTGAAATAATGAATGTTACAAAAATGATATCAAAATAATGTATTAAAACTCTAGAAATATAGAAATCAAAGCAAATATTTTTTTTAACTTATAGTTTATTTATAGACCTACCTACCCAGAAACTAATCTACTATGTAGGTAGGTACGTACCTTCTCCAAACATGGGTACAGTGTAACTTAAACGAGTGGGTACCTACGTATTCTATTTTTAGAACCCTTAACACATTAACTGCTGAATTATTTGGCGAATTTGCTCCAAGTGCTGCTTTATGATACACTAAACCCTGTGCGGCAAACGCTCATGCGCGCCCAAAAAATACTTCGTGTGGTGCTATGAGCGCGCATGCGCGGTTGAAGAAACTCTACCCAGTGCGGCTGGGCGCATATGTGCGGCGTTACAAACTTGTCCCAAGTGCGGCGAGACGCTTATGTGTGTTTGAAAATTTTCGAGTTTTATGAGTCATAAAACAATTACGCCAAGAACAATAGAGATGCACAAAAAACCCACAGGTGCGGCGCGCCGCATTCGAAGGAAGTTATATAAATTGTATGGACGCGCATAAGCGCCGCCAGCACATGGTGAACGTTCGAAAATCGCGCATGCGCGTTGGCCGCACAGAACGTGTTAAAACATAGTTGGCTGGTTTTATAGAGAGCTTTTACCCAATACTGCACCCTAATTACGTAACACACTATCAATCGGAATCGGTTACATTTTGACAGTTCAATAACATTCATTGCATTATTTACAGTGTTGAGAAGACAAATTCGAACATATGAAGCAATGGATTAGCAATTTGCTTCAAAATGTTTTAGATTCCGATCGATGGTGTATTACGCAATTATGATGCTGGACTAGAGGAGAGCCCCGAGGGAAAAATACGGTGCTTTCTTTATAGTAGGCAACTTATTTTTTGCAAATTGTGATAAGCTCATAGCTAAAAAACCTAATGGTGTGAAAGCTGATCGTTTGTCCGTAGCCCCTGGGATTATTACTATCTATTTTTGCATGAACAGACTAGATTCACACAATGTCTTTCCATCCAATATATTACAAATAAGAACTACCGATCCATTTTAGGGAAAAAGGTCTCGCCGACCGATAAATTCTTTTTTAAACCAAGTACGCAACTTTGTTCAAATATATCTGCTAGAAATATGCGCTATAAAAGTGACAGATACTCGTATACTTTGAACAAAGTTCATGAAGTGAGATCGGATAAGGTTTCTTTAAGAAAGGGCTTATGCAGATTTCCACTCAACTTGTTTTATAATATCCGATTTAGATAATTAGTTGGATGGTGTGCGTCATAATGTGGTGGGCGGATCGGGGCCCAGGGGCCCGGAGCCCAAGATCGGACTCCATCCGGTGCTGTTATCTGCACAAACAAACCTCAACATCCCCGGCTATTATTGGCGACAGTTTGGCGACTACGCCTGTACGACGTAAGTACTTGGTTACATAATATTTATGTTTAGGCAAATATTTACTTTCATTTTCCACACTGTCTGGTTTGGTAGTCCTAGAAAATTTGCGAAGGTGAATTATTTAGTGAGTTGTTGGATGAGCGAGTCTATGTTTTTCATATGGTTTTCAGAGATTTAGGTAGGGTAGGACATTACACAAAAATAGACGCGAAAATTCACCAAACTGCGACACAGAATACCTACCTTTTTAACCATTCAGATAAATCCATTTTGCAAACACGAAAAACGGAATCCTATTAGGTAAATTTACAGTACCTTGGTGCAGTGAATACCTATTATATTACTTATAATATTGCATATGTACCTACATATTACAACTTTACTCATGTATAAGATTCTAGTGAGATACTAGGCAGCCGAAAATTACAAACCCCATTTACCTATGTTTGGTTTATGCATCATAGAGCTGCACACAAAACGTGCAGCCTGAGCGTTTCATTTGCTTGTTGGCAGAATATGCACACTCAAGTGCTCTGAGATTGAACATTATGTTTGTTCTGCCTGCTATGTCCCGCGACCCTCACTGAAATGCGAAACGTCTCCCCATTAAGGCGAAATACACATTATTATTATTTTCATTCTGAGCTGTAATCACGGCTCCGAATCGACTAGATAATCGGATTAATGATACTAATGCGTTTAATTTCCTTACTCTTTCATTAAAATAACGAAGGCTTATTCAAAATTAAATTTTAGCTAAAATAAAATTACATGCAAGAAAACGTTCAAAGGAGAAGACTAGGTCGCCGCAGTACCGGAACATTTTTACTGGTGTCTACACCACAAGATGAAGCGAGCGTGCTTGTTAAAAACAGAGTTGGAAACGATGTTATACTATAACTGGATTATATTAGATATTCCATATGTGAAATCAAAATAAATAACCTAGATTTCGGCTGACGAATGAATATTATATTAATAATAAATATTTCACGGAAAACTCACTCGGAATTTTCCTGAATAATAATAATAATAATGATCTTTATTTGCATAAAAAAGGAGTTTAACAAAAAATAGTGAAGCCCTGCCTCCTGTGTTAGGACCACCTGTATTACTCGTACAGGAGTTAGTTTCTTCTCCCAGTTACATGAGTATAATTTTATGCAATAAAAATCCATTTAAAATGTGGTGAAAATGAGCCTTAGTTATTGTAGGATTTTTACACCTTTTATGATGATAGTTTGAGTGATACGCAAGAATACGTAATAATAACTTTTATTGATTGGTGATTAATTGAAAGATAATGAGTGCACGCGATTTGAATGATATTTGTGTACTTAAGTATAGATCACGCGTACTCGTAGCAAGTAAAGTGCTGACACAATGATGTCAAATTTGTATGTGCTTACACTGTACAGTTATTTTTTTTTAATCCAAATTAATTTTCTACAACGTGCGGTGGTTAGGTTTATGTGTTGGTGCCAGCTTTGAAACTCGGCGTTTTGGGTACTTACACAATACTCTATTTTCGCCGACGCCTATCACAAAATTGCGTTTTGACAGATTAGATATATTTTGGCAGTTTTAATTAGATACGTTTATTTTGAGGCCTTATAATTTATTTTTATTTGGTTTTTTTTTTCGTCTAAATTATAAAATTTTAATTTCTTTTGAACTAATGTTTATTCTGGTATAAATTTTACATAATAATATTGGGTTGGCTAATAAGTAATGAGCGACATACAACTATTTTATTTGTATTTATTAATTAAATGAATAATTGTTAATCATTAATAATATATTCACCGTCGTTTTCTACTACCATTCGCCATCGATCTGGCAAAGAGTGAATGGCGTCCGCATAGAACTTCGTTGGTTGGTTGAACTGAAGAAGTCATCTATGTATTGTTTCAAGTGTGGTTCATCGTCAAAGCTTTTTTCCCGTACATTATTACTAAGTGATCGGAACAAGCTGAAATCAGTTCAAGTCCGGCGAATATGGAGGGTGCGGTATTATTTCCCAATTAAGCTCCAATAGTTTTAGCCTGGTACTCTTAGCAATATGCGGCCGGGCATTGTCGTGCAGGAAAAATATTTTGTCGTGTTGTGGACGTTTGCGATGGATGTCAAGCTTCAGTTTTTCGAGTTGATCACAATATACTGTTGCTGTAATCGTAGTATTAGTAGGAAGGAATTCCCAGCTTATTACTCCATGTATATATATCCCATCAGACAGAAAGCATTACCTTGCGAGGATGAAGATCACCTTTTGACGTTGGTTTTCCCTGTTCTTTACATCCCAGCCACTGGCGCTTGCGTGTGTGATTAACACAGAGAACCCACTTTTCATCTCCAGTGACAAGATGATGATTTCCACGGGGCGCCCAGACCTCTGTTGATCGGTTAAGGAAAAATCGTTATTGCGGAACCGTTGGAACCAGCGCTGTTCTGTTGCTTCGGAGATTGCATCGTGAGCTATCCTTTGACATATATTACGTGTAGCTTCTGCAGCAGAATGCCCAGATTGAAACTGATATAATAAACAATGTCGTATGCGGGTTTTACTATCACTCATTTCTTTGTGAACTTTAACGCACTAACAGCCAAACTATCAATAACGCGTATGAGCGCGACTCGTTCTTTATATACCCTCTGCTACAGAACGTTCTCAAACCTTTCCGAAAATTCTAGAAATTATAAACTAAAACGCTCATTACTTATTAGCCATCCCGATAGTAATGTAGTAAGGAGAAATTTACAGTTACTGCTGAGCGTTTTTAGTAGTTTTATGGTTTTGAATGAGATTTTTTTCAATTTCATAAACATTTCAAAATTCTGAGGCCGCTTTGAAATAAACCATTATTTAAGATATATTAGTAAATATTTTTCATTTGCTTATATATATAATTCCTCAATCCACGAGCTCGAAAAAAAGCAATCACGCATTTTACGAAAACTTGCATCATAATTTTGGCTTTATTTATAAAGACAAGAAAAATTGCGAAAAGCGAGGCCGCTATGAACTATACTAATAACTATTCTCTATCACTCAATAAGTCAAAGTTGTCGAAGTCTCCCAGTTTCATAGAATAAGAACGCCAAAGTTGACCAATTTACGCCAAAATTACGGTCAAAATGTAATATGCCTCTTTAAGCCGCTATCAAACGCTTCACTCATTCGTGTATCATACCACGTTCAGAATAGTGATGCCCGATTTTTTGCTTTGAATCGATCTTCTGGATCGTAATGGATCGTAACCTCGTGAATCGATTCACGATCCTAATCGTATTGTATTGAATCGAACTTCTCGATCTCGGAAGATCGTATCGTAATTTTATAAAAAAAAAGTCACGCAAAATTATTATAAAAGTGAAGAAGAAAGTTCTACAGTACAGTACAGTACAAGTACAGCAACTTGCTGTAGTAGAACGTTCTTGTTCACTTTTGCTTACATCAGAATTACCTTTGTGAAGACGTCTGAGATGATTTTTTTAAAATTGGTACAACCAATTATAGTCTATAACTATTTCCTTTCGTTTTAACAATCTGTTTACACAATTTACATTGTCCACCAATGTCACATTTATTAAATGTCCAAACGTTTGATTTTGTTGGCGGGGCCATATTAAAAATTATTTAAAATAATAGGTCAGGCTCACAGAATAGATAGAACTCTTCCTATTGCAGTAATACAATTACAAAGAATGAATGAAGTGTTAATCAGATAATGCTAACATACCCGATACCTGACAATAAAATAAACGAAAATATTATCACGGTATCACCTACCTTCATATTTCCTACAATACCGCTTTTGTATAATGTAACTCGAAACAGTCGAAACTAATCTCATTCAATGTTTATGTAGGTAATCTTACTTTGTTGTAGATCGTACGATACGTTTCTGTTGACGTTTAGGTTTTAGTTGATACGATTTTTTTATACGATCTTGGCGCATACGATTCAATCTGGGTTAAGATCGCATCCTGCTGAATCGATTAAAAAAATCGGTAGATCGTATGACCGTGAATCGATCTTCTGGAAAATCGATTCAGATCGGGCATCCCGTTCAGACGACACCGACTAAATTATATAGGAATGAACGTTCATCCGCTGCTTTCATTTCATTTTTTGGGTTCCATACGTCCGAATGACAAAACGGAACCAAAGATAACTCGTGTATCGGTCTGTCTATCCGTCTGTCACAGCCAATTTGCTCCGAATCTACGGAACCGATTAAGTAGAAATTTGGTACACATTTGAGTTTCTGTGACCCACACACGGACGTGTAACGAAAGTAAATGAATTGATTATTGAGGTCACTCACTATTGACTTTGAGTGGCAAATAAGAAAATAAAAAAATAAAGTTTTACAAACTGTACCGTGTATTATATCAAATGAAAGGGCTTACTGTGAGGGTCTCAAATATATATTTTTTTTTATAATTTGAAAATAAACTGTTTATAAGTTATTTAAGAAAGTAGACGAAAACTGACCATTCCTCCTTATCTCCGAAACTACTGAGCCTAGAATTTTGAAAAAAATACAGACCCTCAGTTCCTCAGTTCTATACCTATAGATTAGAGAAAACCTATAAGAAGTCTATGGTCTTAAACACAAACATCCACATGGACAAACATGGACATGGTAAATTTCTCAATATTGTGCGTACTAACTTACATTTGCAGTTGGAATGTACAAGAGAACATGTTATTCAACTACAATATTAAGTTTGTTCTTGGGATATTCCCGCCCGTCGCTTGTGAAACCCTGCGTCGCCGTCGTCGTCGACGCCACATCTGCGACGTTGCCCGTTCATTTGAAGCTAGAGCGACTACGAAATACTCCATTAGAGCGCAGCTGTCGGACGAATTCGTAATTGGCAGCCCTATAAATATTTCTCAGTAACGTTACCGTAACCTGTTCTTAACTATCCCATCCGTCAGGATAAGGTGAAGTTGTTTCATTGACGCAGACCATCTCATTAGTCTTGTGAAATCAAGCATGGGAAGGACCTAATGACCGGATACAGTAATACGGTATTTGTTTTAGAAAACTGAGCTGTTCTAGATTTTCCTTCTGGTTGGTACCTAATTATGAAATAGACTGAAAATATTTATCCATTTAAAACAATGAATAGTGAATGATGATATATTCTATTTACGCCTCCGCTTATTTGGGATAAGTCTGGTTTCATAGTTCTCTGGATTCGTAGTTTAGTTAGTGGTCTATTTAATTTACCTATAAGTATATTCGTAAATAGACTTGAAACTTTCAATGCACATTTTTGCCAATTATGCATTGCAATTTTATGAACAATTTTTGTAGTTTAGTTAATCAATGCGGATGCAGATGTGGGTGGAATAGGTTGAATATAAGTAAAATCATAATCAACAAAATGGAAATTATAATCATATAAATCATCAAAATAGCTGTAAACCGTCATATTTACACGAATTAGTCTTTTATCCATCAAATATACATACCAGGGATCATCAAATATACATCCATCAAATATACATACAACTACATACCAGGGATGTTGTGATGCAGATTTTTTCACATCCGCGGAAGCGGATGTGGATTTTGGGTGGCTCACTTCCGCGGAAAAAAGTTTTTTTAAGGAAGCAAGCCGTAATTCAAAATTTCTTACTTTTTTTTGCAAATCGCAGGTCTGTTTCTTGTATGTAGATCATAATTCAATTCTAAAATAATTACTAAATTATAATCATTAAAAATCAATATAGCTCTCGAAATTATACAGGGTGTAAGTGTAAACTGGCAATCTTTTAATGGGTCATTGTACTCATCATTATGAACAACTTTTACTATGGAACCAAGCCTGCAGCAAGCCTTTCAGTACATTTATGTTCGCATAATTCGTCAAAATAGAATCGACCACCTGATTTTTTTCGCGATTTCAGGTTTGGTCCCATAGTAAAAGTTGTTAATAATGATAAGTACAATGACCCCTTAAAAGGTTGACACTGTTTACACTTACACCCTGTATAATTTCGAGAGCTATATTGATTTTTAATGATTATAATTTAGTAATTATTTTAGAATTGAATTATGATCTACATACAAGAAACAGACCTGCGATTTGCAAAAAAAAGTAAGAAATTTTGAATTACGGCTTGCTTCCTTAAAAAAACTTTTTTCCGCGGAAGTGAGCCACCCAAAATCCACATCCGCTTCCGCGGATGTGAAAAAATCTGCATCACAACATCCCTGGTATGTAGTTACTAGCTAACAACATTACAATGGACTAGCAATATTTGTGGCAGTGCTGGTAAAATATTGACATCGAATATTTGGATATTACGAGCAAATATTCACTTAGCTTTTAATTTATATATTCAACTATTATTTTCTTTAAAATCAGCGTTCTAAATCTAAAACATACCTAAACGGACTCCAACTCCATTATTTTTAACGTGAACCGGCTCAAAAAATGTTCAAAAGGGGCTTGATGTTAGCAAAGTACTCGTTTTAATTATATCGAGACTAAGCATAACGATTATTACACATTAAGCTCCCGCCATTCAGAGAGCGTATACTTGGAAGTTACATTAATTAATTCTATTAAATCAAAACAACGTTCCTCCAAAGTCTCCGGTGGTTCACTTTAAATTTAATTGTGGAGGGGCGAAAAGCAGAAACAAATTGCCCAAGGAAATTCGAAGCGGGAAATTCCAGCTTGATATTTGGTTTACTAAAACTGGGTAAATATTAAAAAAAAAAAGTTTACATAACAGCTTCAGGACATATATATGCCGCCATCTTATGTTACAAAAAATGAAAGGTTTCCTGTGACAATGCAGAATTCAGCTAATATTATTATGATGCAACCTGCAACGTTAATTAGGTCTAGCAGTACTTTGTACTAAAATAATAATCTTCTGTGCGATACTTACTAAATTATGTGATTATATTTGTATAATTTAATTTTTTAAATGTACTTAATTAACTGTCTACAATATTCAAGATCATGAAAAATATGTAGATATGTACTTTTTAAAGGTACACCATAGATAAGTTTTTGTTAATACCTAATCTGCAAGTTTACGACGACGACTCCTGTGTAGGTGCTGACCTGCGTGTGGCCTGTGTGTTTAAGAAATTGATCAGTGTAGGTACTTTTTTCTATTATATATTTCTACTTCTGTAAGTTAATATACCTCCAAAATATAAAAAACTAAAACTATTCAAAAACTAAAATATGGCGTCGAAAAATTCCTCCGCATCCGCGCTTTCGATTGGTAATGTACCCAATAGACTGGCAGCATTGCCACGTTGTATGGCAATGCTTAGCCTCTGGCAAAAGCCAGCACTTGGGTCGCGGGAAGTCTCAATCAGCCGTTTGGGGATGAACAAACCATAAGCACTCAGACCCCACGGCCCGAGAGTTTCAACTCCAAATGGCTCCAAAATATAGTTAGTAGTTTATAGTAGTACAAGGTTATAATACCGCCGCTTGAGGTTTTACGCAGCCGCAGCAGCAGTGCCAGCACAGCACGCTGCGCCAGGAAGGTGGAATGGCGCAAGAGTATCGACACACGTTGCGTCCCATACTAAAGCTATACATAATAATAATAATCTTTATTATCAAAAGCCATATGCAATTTGTCCATCTCAACCATAACATAAAAACGCTATTATATGGATTACAACGCTATGCATTATTGAGACAGAGTGAACGTCTGTGTCTGTGCTAGTATAAACTGTGTTACAGACACAGGCGCCTTCCTCTTACATTATTTCAGTGTTAATTTGCTGCACTTAGTAGAAGTGTTTGTAGGCATAAAACTTAGAACTTATTTTACATAGAACTTTTTAAAATTTATGTACGCAAGGAATGGGTGTGTGGTATGTGTGGGTGTGTGTGGTGTGGGTGTATGCTTGGATATGAATATGTGTTTATTTTGTGTCACAGTATAAAAATAGATAGTAAAGTAGCAATTTTAATCTGTTTTTAGACGTTCAGTAAGATTTCTTTGCAAATAGTTGTTCAGTCTCATCGTACGTCAAATTTTGAAGAAAACTACTAACTACAGTTTTACATTTAAATTTAGGTAAAGAATATACGTTGCAGCTTTCGTTTATAGTGTTATAAAGATGGCTGCTAAGACACGGGTAGCTTCGTCTCGCCAGAGTAGTTTTGGTGGTGACAGGTGGGCATACAGGATCTTTACGTCGTTTATTTTGCTCTAGTAACCTTGGATCATAGGTCAGTGATGAGTGTACACGTAAAGTGATGTTAAGTGCACAGAGAGACAGTGAGTGCAGATATGTCTTTATAAAGCTGGGTAGTCGGGTACCGGTAAGGTTTGTGAAGCATGACTTTCAAGACTGCTCTTTGTGCCCTCTCAAGGCGAAGTAAATACGTTTTAAATGTACCACCCCAGACAGATATGCAGTAGGTAAGAAGTGACAGCTAGGGCAAAATATATGGTTTTTAACAATCGGTCTGCAACCCACCCATACCCACCTGCCATGAAAATAAAGACATGCCGTCCGGTCTCTTACCATCGTTGCGTGCCTAACCATTGGGTTCTAATACAGCTGGAACGCCGACGGTGACTAGAGCTCGTTGGATGATTTTTTATTTTATTTGAGATGGGATTGCTCTTGACTCTAGTCTAGGTCAGAGGTGACAGAGACAAAGTCGACGATGGAGTGAGCTTACCCAGAAGAAGTCTCACTTTGAAGAAATTAGGGATGTATGCGATCGGAAACACAGACAGCAGTGCGTGACATACACGAGAAGATCGCCAGTTGACCGTCCCCGGCGAAAGCCATATTGACGGTCACTGAGGAGATCATTGTCTTCAAGGTAGGTCAGCAACTTATTATTCAGTACCCTTTCCATAACCTCGCACAGAATAGAGGTAATGGCGATCTGACGGTAATGGGCAGGGTCTGCACGGTCGCCCTTTTTGGGCACTGGTTGTATGTCATTAATGTTCGCGTGCCGCGCTAAGCGACCAGCACTTAGGCTGCAAGACAGGCGCTGGTCTCCGAGGCTGTTGACAACTTCGCCAGAGTGACAGCGATGAGGACAACAACAAAGAGCTCCTAGTCGCTGGGAAGCGGCGAGGTGGAAAGTAGTGTCGTCGAACAAAGTGCCTATGTTTGACGATGGTAGTGCATGAAGCCACAAACCCGACTGCCACTTACCCACAACCAGCAGGCGCGCACGCTCCGCAGTAGTAGCAGCCGTGTCAAGTAAATTGTTCTGATACTACTCTGCAGAGTGGCTCATCCCACCGTCTCTGGGAGATGGATTGTCGGATAGATCTGAATTCGGGCAAGCGAGTCTCCAGGCATCCATAGCCTCGGTGAAACAAGGCACATCAAAATAATAATAATAATAAATATTTATTGATCATTTACAAGTATTGCAGTACATGGGTATGTAAATTATACATGGTAAAATTACAAATTTGCTACAATTACAGTAGTTGCAGTTCTGATCTCCGAACTAGGTTACTATGTTCTAACTAAATGTAAGTAAAGAAAGAAAAAAAAAACTTTAACTGAGAACAAATTTGAAAAAAAGATGACTAAAAAGTATTACATGTGTGTGTGTGTGTGTGTGTGTGTGTTTGTGTGTGTGTGTGTATGTGTGTGTGTGTGTGTGTGGTGGAAAGTGTGTGTGTGTGTTTACTTACCCACAAATAAGATTTTTTCTGTTTCTTCGTATGTATACTCTAGAAGAAATGAGTAGACCATTTTCTTACAGTTATAGTATGTTAAGCCGTATACTGGACAGTGTTTCTTTATTTTATTATATAAAAAAGGGCCAAGAAAATAAAAGAATCTTTTGATGAAAGCGGAAGGTGCACGTAGGAGAGTACAAATTATGTGTTTTCTACGCTTATCGGTTGTCCTATAAGGCGTTCTTTGGTGTTGTAGGAGAACTGCTTGCATGATAAACTGTTGCCTTACGTTTAGAATATTCCACTTACGGTATAATTCATTAATAGGGAATATGATAGGCCGAAAGGCCGAAACTTTTAATACTGCTCTGTGTGCTATCTCTAATGGCTGTAAAATCGTTTTAGCAGCACCACCCCAACATTAAAATATCTGACAATAGATTGGCATAAGGCAAAATAGACATTGCGTATAACAGTTTGATTAGCAATTTTCCGAAGTGTTTTAAATATGAATATAAGTTTCCGGACCCTACGTGTAAGAATGTTTATATGGGACTTAAAGTTTAGAGTTTTGTCCAATGTCACACCCAGATATTTAATTTGGTCAACAGAGGTTAATGATGGACAGTTGCAATGAGTTTGGGGTTGATTATTGCAAGAATGAGCTATTAAAGTTATTGGGGTGTGTGGTTGAGAGGCTGCACTGATTGAATATGTAAGGAAGTTGGTTTTGGAAGTATTGAGTGTAAGGGTGTGATCATTGAGCCAGTTTACGTAGTGCTGTGTTGAATGCGAGTTGCGCTCTAATTTCTAGTTGAGACCATGTTTCAGCTACAACAGTTATCGCAGTATCATCCGCGAATGATATTATGTTACGATTCTCGATATTGAGGTTGCAAAGCTCATTGATGAAGATAAGAAAAAGGGTTGGCCCAAGTATACTTCCCTGGGGCACACCGTAATAAATAGGAAGTTCATTACTACTGTTATTATTTATACGGATAATTTGCGATCGATTTGTTAGGTAGCTCTTGAATATATCCAGTTGAACACCTCTGACACCCACTCCCTCAAGTTTTAATAAGAGAGTAGCGACGGGGACCGTGTCGAACGCTTTTGCGAGGTCTAAGAATATGGTTAGGACTTTTTTATTATTATTAATACTTTGTACCACGTTAGTTAATTCATGGACTGCGTCACATGTTGATAAGTTTCTGCGAAAGCCAAATTTAAGAGATGATTAGCTTATAGTAGTCCAAGTAATTAACCAATCTCTTATTGATTAAACCTTCGAGCACCTTAGATAACGCACTTAGAACTGCTATGAGTCGGTAATTATTAGGTAAAGTCCCGTCCCATCCCCTGAAAATTGGATGAATGCCTTTTTAAATGAAGTAAATTCAAAAAACATCGCAAATTGTTTACCTACGTGCATACGATAGAGCTAGATGAAATTATTTACAATTTTCTTAAATTGCCTACTTAAGTCGTACCTATTCAATTGATCAAGAAAACAATTTTGAGTCAACAATCAAAACTGAATTTCTATGCATTTATCAATGGGTTTCATAACCTAATTTCCATGAACATGCAGCAAGCCACCTCCCGCGAATTGAACGTTGTCAAAATTTAATAGGAAATTGAGCGAAATATTCATTGCCGGGTTTCAGCCCCTGACGAATTCGTTATCAGATAGCTAATAATCCAATTGGAATGGGCTGTTCTTGCGTAGGACAGAAATTGCTTCAATCTTTGCGGGCAAAATAGAGCTTTATTTTTTTCTAACGAAATCAATAAAGACTAGACGCTGTACAGTGTAGGTATAAACCTTAAGCATTAATGCCACTAGGAAATTAATCAAGACATGTTTTGTGTTCTAAGAACTTTTAGGCATATATAAGATGCATGTGTAGGTGAAGAAATGATTGTACATACATACTTACTCATGATAACAAACAACTTTCTACTATGGGACCAAAACTGAAATCGCGAAAAAAATCTGCTGCTCCCTACATTAAGAAGAGTTATACGAACATGAATGTATGGAACAGCTGATTTTTTTCGCGATTTCAGATTTGGTCCCATAGTAAAAGTTGTTTGTTATCATGAATACAATCATGTGTTTAAAGTATCGGTCACTAATTACCAGTCACCATACATAGATCCCACCTGTGTTAACGAACCCGACTGATTGCTTAATTGACTTTAGGTACAATCTTTTTTTGTCTTTGTCGTGGTCGGGTAGGTATTTAAAATTATATTCGGTCTGGCGAGTCATATTACACCCACGCTAGAAAATAATCATTTCAAAGGGTCGCCGCTATTGAAATCTATAAGGATATATAGTCCAAATTATTATATACTCAACAAATAAGGACTACAGTACTCAATGATAGTACCTAAATAAACCCTACATTGTAGTATTTCGCTATTTTCGCCCACATTTTACACAACACCAACAAACCACCAACGTTGGTACTGTATTGTGCCTATGGACCCACCTACCTGATCAGATCCATACATGGCTGCGCCAGATACCTTAATCCGATATAATAGAAATCAAATCGTTATATTCAATCATATTCCGCCACACATTAAACAATTACATAAATGTAAACTTATTTAAAAAACAACTAAAGAACTTTCTATTACAAAAAAGCTATTATAATATTTCCGAGTTTTTAATGGACAAAGTATTGATATAACTTTGTATTTTTATTTACCTCTCCTATTTACATTTTATTGAATATTAAATTTTAATTTTTAGTTTCGGATTATTATTTTTTTTAGTTTATTATTGATTGTATGTTTGTTTGTTTTAATAATTTAAATTTTACTGTTTTACTTGTAAATTTTGTGTTTGTGTACATTTAACTAAGATTTGCACACCAGATACCTGGTAGAATATGACGGAAAACTATGTATTAAAACTATATTTTTGTCAACTTATTTTACTCGTATTCTTGCAAATAAATAATATTCTTATTCTTATTCTTATACATTTACAAGAAAACTTAAAAAATATATATATATATATATAAAAGGTCTTTCCCTGCCTTTCGATTAATCAAAAATATATTTTTTTTTTATTTGTTTGCCCAGAAGAAGCTCACTCTCACTTTGAAGAGATTAGGGTTGTATATGATAATTAATGATAATCTAATTAATGATAGTCTATATAAATATATAAAATCATAAGTTTATGTACAATATATATATATATATACAGTATGTTAACCAACAGAGGGCGTTCCCGTTAACCCGCAATAGTATAGCATCCATACATGCTAAAAAAATATTACCATTCGAAAACAAAATGGTTTTTATTTTTTTTAATATTAAAATATTCACTAAAAAGTTAAATTGATACGTAAAAGAAACACTCTGTACACGCGTACTTGAAGGACGGAAACATCGCAATTTAGTTTTTATTTTTAGTGAATATTTTTATATTTTTTTGAATATTTTTAGCATTTTTAGTGAATATTTTAATATTAAAAAAAAATAAAAACCATTTTGTTTTCGAATGGTAATATTTTTTTTAGCATGTATGGATGCTATACTATTGCGGGTTAACGGGAACGCCCTCTGTTGGTTAACATACTGTATATATATATATACTTATAACAAATTCAATAAAACGCTTATGTTCTGCACTGTGTCATAGGCCTTAGTAAACACGCAACAACTATTAAATTGCACCATACCCACATCTCTCAAAACTGTTGTGTTGTTTCTTGTGTTTAACCTGCCCTCTTCTGATTTGTATATTTTGTAATTGTTATGCTAAAACAATGTATGCTAAGTCGAAGTATTATTGTAATGTTAGTTTTAAGAGTTTTAAAGATACTTGTTTGTTTTTGTTTTTTATCTACGCTTACTGGCAGATAACTCTGTGTTACACCTGTTTATGTTTTCTCTATAAGTGAATTTGTAATTCTTTTGAGAAATAAATATCTTTAACCGTAATTAACTACAAAACAGCAGTTAAATAGTATAACTCCCTGTAACGCACGCAGGGCTCCCGAAGGCTATGTCCCGGCTTGTTCGGGCTCGATAGTACATGGGAGCGACTAATTGCCAGGCCGACAAGCGAGTGCGATTGGCAGCTCGTAGGCACGCGTGTGTGACAGATCAAAGCTTCACTAATTAATATCACCTATCAATGTCCCCAACAGAACATAGGTCCTCTGCAAATCAGAAAAATATCAACAAAAATCCGGTGAGTGAAAGCGTGCGCCAAGATTTTGTGCTTATGAATACAGTTAATTCAGGGTACTTGAAAGGTTTCATGCAATGGGTAGCCTTATGTTGTACATACATGCTGAAAATAGCTATAGTTACATTCGTGGTCACGTAATCTATTTCCTTGAAATGTTTCCCACATAACCTCGAAAAATCACTTGATTTGAAGTTTTTTTCTTTTTTTTAATTTCAGTGCCTATTCCCACTTTCGCTTTATGCGAAAATTACTTGGGAATTTGCCAACGCCTATTTCTTTGCATCCAAAGGCTACAACGACCCATTATATTGATAAAAGTCACAAAAACACAAAATATTGTTTAATGTCTATGGAGTTTGACATTTCGTTTGCAATAAACACTTAGCGCCATTTATACGCGGAACTAATTGACAGTTTTCTTCCCCATTGAAACACGTAAACCACGCTTAAGAGCTGTCGCTGACATTATTTTCTTTGGAATATTGACACTGACAACTCCTGAACACGGCTTAGATGTGCTGATCGCGTTCAGTTTCATTGGTGAAATCCGCACTTAGTCAAGTGTCGAACTACTTTTGAATCTCCATAAAGTCTGTGGTCCAGTCGAAATGTAGTAGGGTTAGAAGGAGCATATTTCCTTGAGAAAAACCGATAAAACGAAGAAGTACATCCTCTATTATTGTAGCTTAGCCCACTCGTTAGATCCCTATAATACCTACTCATTATTAAGGATTCAGGAAGTTCCTACTGTCAGCGTTGATTCAAAAACACACATTACAACATAATGCCTGTGTTTCCCGAAGGGCTAAGAAGAGGTGTATAGTAGGTAGGTACAACCAAAAACATGTCAGTTCTTAAATCACCAAATCTGTGTGTTGGGTGTTTTCACCGAACACCTTAGTTACCAACACAGGCGTGGCGCGTTGACTTATTTTATTATTTTATATTAGATTGAGTGCTCTTTCATAAGCGCGTTAGCCGGGTGTAGGTATTCATCTTCATTGTGATAACATTTTAGCACTAAGCACAGTTTGGAAGTGAGACAATAAACAGTGTTCAACATAAACATTTGTTTCTCCTCCGACACTGTGTTTTTGACTACCCAACTTAAAATATTTACTGGCAAATAACCAATTCGGCGTTGCGTGCACTCCCCATAGGTACCTACATGCAAGCATTCATGTTTCGCCGCTACGGTTGCGGCTGTGAGGAATGGAATTATTATTATCCAGCCAATGTTCCAATCGAATGCTTCCGGAGACAACGCAGATTGTGACGGAAATTTGTTTCAAACGTCATTTCAAAATGTAACCACCTTGCCAGTGCAAGAAAAAGGTAATTTCCTTACTTGCTTTTCCTTACTTTTCCATACTGCCTTTTCGTCATTTTAGGTGTTTGTGTGAAAAATTGTGTTGCAGTTAAAATAAAAAACATTCAATTATTTATTTTTATTGAATCGCAAGCTGCATCGGTTGATTTTTGATATACCTACCTAGCTATCTAAAGATTTTTTTTTTATACGTGCGTTTTTAGAGATCTCTGAATTTCTCGATAAATGAACAAATTACTAACACACACACATACTCACGTACGCACAAATACACCATAGCTCCCCTGCCAGAAATCTTCGTTGGTCTGTTAGTGACATTCCCAACCTTGATATTTACTATTATTATCCATTCTTCTCACTATATATTATATATAGTTTAGTAAGTTATATTATTTAAATACGTATGTCGTATTCAAGTTACCTACTACATACAGACTTTAAGCTATATAATTTACATAAAAACTATCTAACTTAGTAAACTCCCTTTACCAAATTCGAAAGGAATGAAAGTTTGGAAGCGATCGTTCAATTTCTCGATGCGACGCACCAAAGTAGAGGGATCCAAAATGAAAGTCACTTGAGAAATGATTTTCCGAGTTTATCGGATCTTCTGATAAACTGCAGACGTTTCGTGACTGCTCATTGCTTCACAAGTTAGATGTTAGGTAAGTTACCTACCTACTATAATTCATATCAATTTGACAAAATAATATGCAGATCTAGGCTAACAATTTTTATGACCTGACAGGACTGAAAACTAGGCCTTGCTTGCTTTAAAAAACAAAATACCTACGTGTCGACTTGTGAACCTCCTCCTTTTTTCGTCGTTTAAAAATATGTAGATTTTTCGTTACCTAATATAACACAACATAATAAAATAAAACCACTTTACGACTCAAATTGAAATCGACAATCTCACACATAAAATAAGTGTTTTTTTTTTTTAATTCAAACTGAGTTTCATAAAATATTATCTAGTGATAGGCGATGTTATACCTAAAATGTTCACAAATAAAGTAGTTTTGTGGAGTGTTGTGATACTTGCATCAATAGTCACTCTGTCGTTATGCGCTTCATCACCGAAGTACGACTTTTTAACACTGAAAGTGTTTTTTCGATCGCTTCAGTATAGCGCCCATTTTCGCTCAGAGTGTGACATCGCCTTGGTGTCGTGAGTTTTAGGGCTATATGAATGGTTGAGGTCTCAAAAGTCGCGTATCAACAGGGGCTACAATACGGAGAAACAAATATTGAAAAAGTCAAAAACTATTTTTGGAAATCGCAAAAATGTGAAAAATTCGATCAATTTTTTAGGGTATTTTGTGATAAAATCAACTATATCTCAAAAACAGAATGTGATATCGAAAAAATGAAAAAACCCTCGGGCTACACTAGAAAAAAAATCGGACCTCTGTATCACTAATAGGGCAGGAGGGTGCCCTTTGTGTGGCGTAATTTCGGTGAGCACATTCCTTAGATGCGCGTCGCGTCGCTGAGTTGTGTTATGGGAGTGTTTAAGAATTTGATCGTGAAATGTATTTGTATGTACCTAATTTGTAAATACGTATTTTAATTTAATTTTTTTAAATTAATTTTGGTTTTGCGATACTTTGAAAATACTTCACATTAGGTACTGATTAGAAGTTTATATTTGAGACTAAAATTATTATTTCTATATTCATAACTATTTTGTATCACTTCGTTGTTGTTGTGTTAAAGACAAAATGATTTTCTTTCAAAAATAGTGTTTAGAATATTTCAATAAAGTTCAAAATTGCATGGCGTAATTTTTACCTTACGGATTTTACTTCGTGCATTTGAGCTCTATATATACGTATAATATTACTTCAAAGACGATACTAAATCTATTAGGTCTAAATCTATTAGATTAGGCATCGTACAAAATTAAAAGCCTCCCTAAGTGCATTTTCAATGTACCCGAAGGCCATATAGAGCAGATCTGTGATTTTTTTTCAAAATGTAGCCCAACTTAACGCCTTTATTATTTTTTCGAAACCGTATTTAGTTTTTTAGATATAGTTGATTTTATGACAAAAGACCCTAAAAAATTGATCGAATTTTTACATTTTTGCGATTTTCAAGAAAAGTTTTAGATTTTTCATTTTTTTTTCACTATATTGTAGCCCTTGTTGATACGCGTCTTTTGAGACCTCAACCATTTATGTAACTCTAAAACTCACGACAATAAGGCGATGTCACACTCTGAGCGAAAATGGGGGCTATACTGAAGCGATCGAAAAAAACAGATCTCGTGCTCTACACGACCTTCGGGTACATTGAAAATGCACTAGGCAGGCTTTCTTCGGGTAATAGAGCTCAAATGCACGAAGTAAAAAATCCGTATGGTAAAAATTACGCCATGCAATTTTGAACTTGAAAGAAAATATTTTTTTTGTTTAACACAAGCGTTATAAAATAGGTTATGAACATAGAAATAATAATTTTAGTGTCAAATATAAAGTTCTAATTAGTAATTTGAAGTATTTTCAAAGTATCGCAAAACAAAATTAATTTAAATTAAAATCACTATAAAATTAAATTAAATACCTATTTACAAATAAATACAGATACATTTCACGATCAAACTCTTAAACACTCCCATAACAACTCAGCGAAGACGCGACGCGCAATTAAGGAGCGCGCTCCCCGAAATTACGCCACACAAAGGGCTGGTCCTCCTACCTAGACTACTAGTGATACAGAGATCCGATTTTTTTTTTTAATGTAGCCCAACTCAATACCCCGAGGGTTTTTTTAATTTTTTCGATATCTCATTTAGTTTTTGAGATAAAGTTGATTTTAAGACCCTAAAAAATTGATCGAATTTTTCACATTTTTGCGATTTTCAAGAAACGTTTTGACTTTTTCCACTTTTTTTCACCATATTGTAGCCCTTGTTGATACGCGTCTTTTGAGACCTCAGCCATTCATGTAACTCTAAAACTCACGACACTAAGGCGATGAACAACTATTACAACTCTGAAATCACGAAAAAATATCCGCTGTTTCATACAATTTGGGCGAGTGGGTTTTGGACGTTTGTTTGAAACAGCAGATTTTTTTTCGTGATTTCAGAGTTGGTCCTATAGTGAATGTTGTTCTTTTTTATCACCCAGTGAAAATTTGGCTACTGATAAAAAAATTGCCCTGTATAGCGTGTATCAGAAAAGTTTGGTAAAATTTAAGGGTACAACCATCAGTCCATCAACTCAAATCTCTGTTTTTTTCGCGATTACGATTTTGGTGTCATGGAGTAAATAGTTGATTTTGATGGGCTGTACCACACCCTTAAATTTCACCAAATCTTCTGATACATGCTGCTGCATAGAAATGTCGGTCAACCCATCTTTGACACGCGTTCCTAGAAAAAAGTAATTTAGCATGGAGTAAGTTACTTTTTTCTACGACGATTTTTTAAGACGCTCAAAATATGAACCAATTTCAATTATGTACTTGTTGAATCTAATACTCTAACTCATTGTCTTTAGGACTCAAGAGGGTGTGGAAGTAGCATTGGATACAACCATTTCTTTCTACAACATGTTTATACAATGTATACACTCAACAATGCCATCCATGAAGTAAGTTACATGAATGAACACATTCTAACACAACTTTTAATAGTAAATGTAAATATTTCTTAACTATAAAAGAAAATGGTCCAAAAACATTTGGATGAATAAAAAGTCCTTTATTAAATCTGTTTAAAATTATAAGATTTTATAATTACAGATCGGATAATCGAATGCAGATTTATCTAAAGTTGAGGTGTTGGTTAAAATGCAATGGGCTTTTGTATCGAAAATATCCCGGGATTCCGGGATCGACCATTTCAGTTCTGATTATAGAATCGAATGTAAATTTAGGTACTTACGATCAGTGGGCTTAGCATGACCACTTGTATATCTCTACGAAGAGTAGACAATCTTTTCTATACAAAGTGAAGTAGAAATCCTTCTACAATTTGCCATTTTGTTATTCGTTTCTAGCGATCTTTGTTTAGGTCCTTTTTATGTGGACTATTTCGGAAAAAAATTGTCTAGGGTAGTGAAGACAATTCGATTTTGTAATCGCCATGCTAAAGACAGTAGAAAACTTTCTACTCGACGGCCGCAAAGTATATACGAATATCTACAAAATCATTTTCTTTTTCCCTCTTCTTTTGCTTATATCTCGAAAACGGTGTCTCCTATCGCAAAAATAATGTAAATTTCGACCCCCTTTACAAAGCCCATACTAAAACTCTACATGTTGATAATCATTTTATATATTTACCATACAAAAAGGGAAAAATTCCATGGAATATATCCATATAAAACACGTTGAGAATCGCAACTTCTCCGGCGCTACAGGCTCACGTCCGCAGTTGTGTTTGTATGCGTGACTTTGTAAAAATTGAGAAATAAACAGAAAAAATAAATCCTAAGTCGAATTATGTAAAAAAGTGAATATCGTAAAGTGCAGTTGACTCTTTCTACTTTGTTGCCGTAGTACTGTCTACACGGTAATGTCATTTTTGTCTACTTTTCCGTCGACAAGACGCTTCTCTACGGTGCTCGTGCTAAGCAGGCAGGTGTTGACTAATATGGATTGCACTTTTGTATCGCAAAAAATCCGGGATTTCAGGATCGAAAAATTTAGAGTTCGAATTACATAATCGAATGTACAGACGCCAGCAGGTCAAGCTACCCGAAACTGTCAAACTTTCCCAATTAACCTTGACCCTAATGCTTTAGCGATAAAGTTGAAAATCTATTAGAGAAATTTGACAGATTGTAGTAGCTTGATGTGCTGGCGTCTGTACGTTCAGGTGTCGGCTAATATGGAATGCACTTTTGTATCGATCATAAAAATCTCCGGAAATTGATAAATTTAGTACTTTTGACTATAGAATGAATCCTAGCTAAGTTACAACATTAGCTATCAAATCGTAGGTTGTCAAACTAGCATAGCAAACGTCAGGATAAGTAATGTTAAAAATGAATTTCAAGTAAACAAGCATACGAATAGTTGTGATCCCGGGTATCATGGTATTTTTAAAATAAATAAAACCACATATAATATTTAAGAAGTCGTTTCCATATCATCTACCAGATTAGATGTGCATTCCCGGACTTTCTGGAATCCTGGGATTTATATTGAGAAAAAAATATTAAGAAGCCGCTTCCATAATTTCTTAGCCAAAAATTAACTTTATGTAAATATACATCCGATTATCCGATCTCTAATTATAACGGCATGGTTGGTTAAAATACCACCTCCCATGCCGCTGGCCGTGGGTTCGATTCCCATCCAGGACAAACATTTGTGTGCATGAACATGTCTGTTTGTCCTGAGTCTGGGTGTAATTATCTATATAAGTATGTATTTACAAAAAAAAGTAGTGTATGTAGTTTATCAGTTATCTGGTTTCCATAGTACAAGCTCTGCTTAGTTGGGATCAGATGACCGTGTGTGAACAATGTCCTAGGATATTATTATAACACTAAGATATGATGCTTGCAAGTCTCGTAATTAGTGCTGTAGGTAATAAATCTCCCAAATATCCAGCACCCTAATAGAGTAACACAGTTTCAACCACAATCCGAGAGTTTAGAAAGATATTACTAATACATTGCTTCATAGATTTGAAAAATTCGTTTGCTCAACAACGTAAATAACGCATTAATCGTGGGTGAACTGTCAAAATGAAACCCATTGCAATTGCGATCAATTGTAAGTATGTGTGTTACGCAATTATCCCGCTGTTCTTTTGCTAACTGTGATAGGTAGTTAAATACCTACATATACTTCCATCTTCCGTAATAAGGTACCTACTTACTTAATGATTTTTTATTTAGATTTGCCCTGGACGATCCTAAAAACTTTGTAAACTATCCTTCGAGAACTACTGTGGGATTTGCACCACGATTTACAAGCAATCGAAAATTTTTTGCTAACCTGTTAAGCTCTCCGGAATTCAAAAATATGTTAGAAACGGATGAAAAAGAACTCAGGCAGAATTTAATAAATAAGATGAAGTATTGTGACTCAGTCGTAATGGACGAAGGTCTGTTACGATCCATGTATAATCGAGAGGTAGACCAGACAAAAATGTGAAAAATATATTTAGTGCATTTATTTTTTTGTTTCTTTTTACCCATTTTATTTAACTAGTTATTTTAACTGTCACGCTGCCTGTCGGCTTAGCACGAGCGCCGTAGAGAAGCGTCTTGTCGACGGAAGAGTAGACAAAAATGACGTTACCGTGTAGACAGTACGACGACAACATAGTAGAAAGAATCAACTGCAATTTAGGATTTTTACTTTTTTACATAATTCGACTCAGAATTCTTTGTTTTTTCACAGGATTTATTTTTTCTGTTTAATTCTCAATTTTTACAAAAATTAAGTCACGCATATAAATACAACTGCGGAGGCGAGCCCGTAGCGCCGGAGAAGATGCGATTCTCAACGTGTTTATAACTAATATATTTTTGTATGGAAAATAAGAAAAATTATTACCTACATGTAGAGTTTTAAGGGTTTGTGGGTCGAAATTGTTATTATTTCTTGCGATAGGATACACCGTTTTTGAGATATAAGCAAAAGAAGAGGGAAAAAGAAAATGATTTTGTAGATAACCGTACATACTTTGCAGCCGTCGAGTAGAAAGATTTCTACTGTATTTAGCATGGCGATTACAAAATCAAATTGTCTTAACCACCCTAGACAACTTTCTTTCGAAATAGTCTACATAAAAAAGGACCTAGACAAAGATCGCTAGAAAAGAAAGACAAAATGACAAATTGTAGAAGGTTTTCTACTTCACTTTGTATAGAAAAGGTTGTCTACTCTTCGTAGAGATAGACTAGTGGTCATGCTAAGCCCACTGGTCTAGTGGTCGCAAGCGCTACAGCTGAGCATGAGTTCCTGGGTTCGATTCTCAGGTCGGACAGTGTTATTTGGGTTTTCCATCAGGAATTTCTGAGTCTGGATCGTGCCTGGTAGATAGCAATAGGCTCGCCTCCATCAACATAACTGGCGAAATGTGGGGGTAGAGACTACTTAGAGGTAGGTACACCCTTTGGGGATTAGAAGCGTGAGGTTTATTATCTATTGTTACGAGTGGGATCCGCCGGGTGCATCTTATTTAGGCTGACACATATACCTACACAGCTACAGCTTCTGAATTGTTGAGATGCCAGATACTCAGCGTATTGTTGACGCCGATCATGGGACTGTTCTGGTGTCTCAGTAGCTCTGGGTGCTGCCTCACGCACCGCCTACTACAACCTTCGCAGCTCAACTTGTTGAGACGTCTCGTTACTTTTAGCTATTTGCAGGTCTCGAGCTAGGAAAAATCACAAAATCGGTAGTAATTTTCAAAATTACAACTAAAACGTTTTCAATAGTTAATTAAAAAAACTAATCTACCTTCGTACTACTTATAACACGACTATACCTAAAACTACACGTTATTCTTATACTAACAAAAAAAAGCAATTGTAATAATCTAATGAAAACAAAACGAAACTGCCTACTTTATAATTACAAATACAACCTATAAAAAAGCCGGTCAAGTGCTTGTCGGACCACGCACAATGAAGGGTTCCGTAGTTGGGATGAATTATTTATCCCAAGAATAAACTATTACATTCCAACTACAAATGTAAGTTTGTACGCACAATATTGAGAGATTTACCATGTTATTTTAAGACCACAGACTTCTTGTAGGTTTTACTGTAATCTATAGGTATATTACATGTATTCAAATTCAAAAATCATTTATTTCAATCCAAGATTAAGATCATATGTAATAGGTTGGGGAAAAAGTTTCTTCGCATTTTTTAAGAAAATTCAAAACATTTTTTAATATAGTTTATTTACATTTAACTAAAGTATGTAGGTACCATTTTGTTCGATAACTTTTTGCCATCTTGTAGGTAGGGACATGATCCCATTGCTATAGAAATTTTGGGACTTCTGGTCAAAATATCGCGACAAGTGGTTTTGGCAGTCCTCTCTTGATGTTAACCTGACACTGCCTAAAGAATTCTGAAAAGACCGAAACAGGTGGAAATCTGAAGGTGCAAGGTCAGGACTATACGGCGGATGCATTAACACCTCCCAGCCAAACTCTCTTAATTTTTGCTGAGTGGCTAAATATGTGTGAGGTCTAGCGTTATCATGATGAAAAACCACACCCCTTCTGTTGATTAATTCCGGCCGCTTTCTCTCAACTTCTTGCTTTAATCTCATCGGTTGTTCGCAGTAGAGTTCAGAATCGATGGTCCTGCCTGGTGGTAACAGCTCATAATGAATAATGCCCTTCCAATCTCACCACACACACAGCATGACCTTGTTGCGAGTTAACCCGCGTTTCGCCACAGTCTGTGAAGCCTGACCGGCCTTTGACCACGACCTTTTTCGCACGTTCGTGTCATACGTGATCCACTTTTGATCACCAGTTATCAGCTTCTTCAAAAATGGTTCGGTTTCATTACGTCGTAATAAAGAATCACAAATGAGCACACGGTTCATTAGGTTTCTTTCAGTGAGCTCGTGAGGTACCCAAATGTCGAGCTTTTTTGTGTACCCAGTTTTTTTCAAATGCGCCAAAACTGTTTTGTGGTCAATTTCCAGTTCTTCAGCTACGTCGTAACTACTGATATGCCGATCTTGCTCCACTTTTTCAAAAATGGCATCCATTTTATCCGTAATAGGGCGACCAGAGCGACGTGCATCTTTGACATCAAAATTTCCGGATTGAAAACGCTTAAACCAAATTTGTGCTACTCTCACAGACACTACATTAGGTCCATAAACATCGCAATTTTTTTTCGCGGCTTGCGTTGCAGTTTTACCTTTTTTGTAGTAAAATTTTAAAATGTATCGAATTTCTTCATTAGATTCACTCATCTTGACGGTACGAAAAACAAATGAAACACACACATTTTCCTAATTTGAATTTGGAATTATGTTCTTTAAAATTTAAACTTTCAATGATACCAAAACCAGCCAGATACAAATAGTATAGCCAAAGAGATTTTATTACAAGTTCATACATACTATAATGCGAAAAGACTTTTTCCCCAACCTAATATGTAGGTACAGTAAACGCTCAAAAGTCCATAAGCATGCTAAGGATTACATTGCTATGAACTGTGCGAGCACGAACGAGTACGTGTGCGTGTATGAGCTAACATTCCGCAGATAACACACACTAATGAATTGTCGCATGTCGTCGTACTAGTCTACGCGGAATAACATTATATTTATGTTGAATTTAGAATATTCGTCATAGTGGCGACCTGTTCTTACCATTGCATTGCTAAAATTCGCATAAACATAACATGTGCTGGTAGCTGTTTGGGCTAAGCAATGGTTTCACGATCAATGAAGTCTGAGTTCGAATCTTAATCACAATGTTGGATTGTTTTTTGTTTCTTTGGAACCATAATAATATATTTCTATTTTAAGCAAAAACTTGTTAGATGTTTATTATTTATTTTTATAAGAAGTTAAATATTAGTTATTGTATTATTATTTAACTATTTTTGTGATTTTTAATTTATCTTTTCGGTGTTGGAAGGTTTAAATAAAAAAGTCGTGCTGAATGGTAACAAAAATGTTTATTCGTTTTATTAACTTATTTATAAAATTAACAAACTTAAGAGAATTGTGACGTTACATTCCTACTAGATAAAAGAAGTTTTTTTTGTAACCGTTCATAGGATTTTTTGTTGTATACCCACTTAGTCAATTCATAATAACATAACAAAGAAAGGATATTCTAATAACACATATATAATTTTCAATACCTATTTAGTTTTCTATGATCTACCTTTCTAACTTTACGAATTGAGTGACCAAGCGAACAAGATAAAGAATATTATATTTCTGTCCCATTACTTCCAATCAAGTAAAAACTTACAAAAGTCAAATACTGCGTGAGATTTGAACTCACGGCTCACTGATTCACGCATCTATCTGCACGCGCTTAACCGCTAGGTCATCTTTACACATGTTATAACTTTGAAATTATGAACTACAATCAGTTGTTGACGACAATAATTATGCATGTTTATGTTCTTGGAAATAGAAGGTCTTAAGTCAAACTAAACGCCAAGCTATTGCTTTGTGAGTTTGCTTATCGACTTCTGGTCGCGACTGTACATCTAAAATAAAAATTAATTAAATTATTATTAGCATCAAACCGTAGTTTTCGAACTACCGTGTGGTGATGCCTATAAAAGCAGAGCGCGGCCAGTACACGCCCCCCCCGACCGATCGCCATGTTCGCCAAGCCGATCCCTTGGGAGACGCGAGCCAAATACCTCGGTGTGACCCTCGACCACCACCTCTCCTTCGATGAGCACATAAAGCAGGTGCGTTCGCGAGCCGCTTTCGCTCTCGGTAGACTCCACTCCGTTCTGAATGCACGTAGCAAATTGTCACTTAGGTGCAAATTGCGCATTTATACAGCGTGCATTCGCCCCATCATGCCCTATGCGGGTTCAGTGTTTGCGCACGCAAAACCTCACCTCATTCATAGGATGCAGGCCCTCCAAAACCGTTTCCTCCGAAAGGCAACGGGAGCCCCTTGGTTCGTTCGGAACGAAATCCTCCACGTAGATCTCGACATTCCCACCATCTCCCAGTTCTTGAAACGCAATTCCAAGTGTTTCTTCGACTCAGCCACCAACCATCGCAACCCTCTGGTTGTCGAGGCGGCTAGCTATGTCCCCTCTCGTATTAGTAAGGTCCGCCGCCCTAGGCTTGTCCTCTCAGATCCCGACGACCCCATAACTCTTCTCCGGGAGAGCAGTAGGGACCGTAGGAACAAACACAAATCGACATTCCGACCTCGCCACCGAGGTCCCTCGCGACGGCCCTGTAATAATCGTCCTCCCCCCCGTCCCTTGCTCGGGTATGAAGTGCCAGCTGGTGGCGTAGCTGAGCCAGTAGCTTTAAACTCCCCTGACAATAATAATCATTCTAATCTGATCCAGCCTGTCCCATCTTGCGTTCCCCACAGGGGGATTCCTTAGCGTGTAGTCGCTTAGTCTGTAAGTTTTATGCCCCTGGCTGGAGGCTTTGAGTCATCTTAAGGCAGCCACAGGATAGTCCGGTTAAGTAGTGACGACCTCTCTAGGTCAACTACGAGATGCCATACAAAAAAAAAAAAAAAAGTACACGCCCCTTACTCCGTCTCAAGCAGCCGTCGTGATAACATCATTTTGCTATATTGTTTAATATCGTTATTTTAAATCAGGAAGTATATTTTTGTGTAAAATTGTATTTGTTTTAAATTGATTAAGGACTAGTGTTTAGTCATTTCGTTTAATTTTTTTTTTTAATAAAATTAATATCAACCGCCATTATCAGAAGTGGGATAGGCGTTTGCCTATCTTATCTTTTTTAAAGTTTTTTTTTTTTAAGTTTTTGAATCATGTCTGAACGAGCTACCACTCGTAATAGAGGTAGAAATAGGCGTGATCAAAATGGTGATTCAACCGAACTCCAAGAAACTCTTGGAGCTATTCTGGCGCGCCTGACCGCGCTAGAAAATACCGGCCTACCCGCAACTAGCACCGTGTCGGCGACAACGACTCCGGATGCACGTGCCGTGGTGGTGCCTGGCCAGATCGTCGCGTCTTCGCCGCCACAATCAGCAGTGCCCGTTTCGAACACCAGCATCGTTGGAGAATCGCTTGGAAGTACCTCGACCTCACTGGATGCTACAGATCGCCTTATTGGAGCGTTGAGTGCGTTAACGAAGGTCAGATCCACCCATTATTATATTTCAAACTTTGATCCCAGCATACATGACATCGATTCTTGGTGTGAAGAAGTTGAAAGGGCACGTGATATTAATAGATGTGATGGCAGCGAGTGTTTGTTCCGGATTGCTAACTGCCTGAAGGGAGATGCTCGTAGTTGGCTAAACGACTGGGTTACAAAAGACCGCACCTGGTCTAACTTTAAGATCGAATTTAAACCACTTTGCTCACGAAGAATCGATGTTGCAAATATATTGTTTGACGTCATGAGTACAAATTCCGACAAATATTCCACGTACGCAGAATATGTGAACGTAGTCATACGTGGTGTAACTGATGCACAAGTACGTGCCGCTGCGACTAATGCTAATTTAACGACTAAAGTTCTTGTTGAATTCTTTTCTATTTATACTAAACCGAATCCTAACTCGTCTGTCTGTAACCTCTGTCAAATCTTCCCAAAGTAAACCGTTTGACCGAAACTCTCGAAAACGTGCACATAGTAATAAAAATGGCGAAATAACGTGTTTTTCTTGCGGTAGTGTGGGTCACATACAGCGCGCGTGTCCTAAACAATCGAAAACTGTTAAATCCGACAAATCGGCAGAAACGATTAGTATGAAACCGAATGGGTCGTGATCATTCTGTAAAAAGCCAGGCCATGACGCCTCTGTCTGTTTTGCTAAACAAAGATCTGAAACGCATAATAAAAACAATGTTAATTTTTGTTTCGAGTTGAAAGGTGCGTCAACAGACAGTGACGTCACAACGGCCGTAATACAGGGTATACCTACAGATGTGCTGATAGACAGTGGATCACGCGTTTCACTTATTTAGGAATCTGTGCTAAAATATTTCAAGTGTACCCGATTACCCACATATCAGGTATTACGTGGTACAGGTGATCAAAATATTGTGTGTAATAGCCGCGTAATACTAGTTATAGAATTTACCGACATCTCATTAGAGGTAGATCTTTTTGTTGTTTTCCCCGAAATGTCTAAACGTGCCTGTAGTAATAGGAACAGATTTTTTGAACCGCAAGGGTGTAACATACATTCGTGCAAACAACGAACAACGTCTTACTCGTATACCTAGTTCAGTTAACCAAAATGCTCATCAACTCAAGTGATTAGTTTTCGGTTAACACGCCGCTTGAAGGTAGCGATCGTGAAAAATTAATGTCAGTTGTGAATCAGTTTAAGGAATACTTTATTATTGGGACTGCTTTAACAACAGTCACAACTGGTAATATGCGCATTGAGTTGACGAGTGATACACCGATTTGTTATAGGCCGTACAGACTTTCATTCGACGAAAAATTAAAAGTGCGTGATATCGTAAAAGATTTGTTTGACAAGAAAATAATCCGCGAATCCAACTCTCCATACGCAAGTCTGATTATTCTTGTCAAGAAAAAAGACGGCAAAGATCGCATGTGCGTTGATTACCGCGCGTTGAACGCAGTTACCGTCAAGGATCGCTATTCATTACCCTTGATAGAAGATCATATTGATCGCCTTGGTAAGAGTAAGTTCTTCAGCTGTTTAGACATGGCGACAGGCTTCTACCAAATTAAGTTGGATAGCGACTCTGTAGCGAAGACCGCCTTCGTGACCCCAGAAGGTCATTATGCATTTTTGAAAATGCCGTTTGGTCTCGCGAACGCGCCTGTCGTATATCAACGAATAATCACAAATACGCTTAAATCACTAATAGAGTCTGGTAAAGCCCTAATTTTTATTATGTCTTATTATTAGCATCTTCTATTGATGAAGCAATCGAGAACGTACGCGAGGCATTAAAAACACTTACTTCTGCGGGGTTCTCCATTAACTTGAAGAAAAGTACATTTGTGGCTACAGAAGTTGAGTACCTAGGTCGAACTATCTCTGAGGGTCAGGTTAGACCGAGCGAACAAAAAATTAAGGTTTTAATTGACTCCCCTGTGCCCACAAATGTCAAACAGATTCGACAGCTACTCGGTTTGGCAGGGTATTTTCGTCGCTATATACCCAGCTATTCATCTAAGACAGCGCCCATTGCTAGTTTAACACGGGGTAACGTTAAATTTCACTGGGGCGAAGAACAAGAAACCGCGTGTAAATACCTAATCTGTTGTCTTACAAGTGAACCTGTGCTTGCTATTTTTGATCCGTTATTACCAACCGAGTTACATACGGACGCAAGTTCAATCGGTTATGGCGCAGTTCTTATTCAGGTGCATGAGAATGGTAAACGGCGAGAAGTGGCGTACTTTAGTAAAACTACGCAAGGTGCTGAATCGCGATACCATTCTTATGAGCTTGAGACGCTCGCGATTATTAAAGCTTTACAACACTTTCGCCACTATTTGTTAGGTATTTTGTTTAAAATTGTGACGGATTGTAACGCGCTTAAACTGACGGAACGTAAGAAAGATCTTTTACCACGTACGAGTATCGCGCGTTGGTGGATATACATGCAGGATTTTAACTTTACGATAGAATACAGAAAGGGTGTTATGATGCAGCACGCCGATTATCTAAGTCAAAATCCTGTTGATGTACTCCAAATAACTAGGCCGAGAGACTGGGCACAGATTGCTCAATCAGCGGATGAGGAAACTCGTACGCTGATTGACAAAGTCAACAATAACGAGCTAGACTCTTCCCGGTATGTTGTTCGTAACGATCTGCTGTATTATAAATACACCCCCACGGGCCAGGAGCCAAAGCTACTATGGTTCATTCCCAAAGGGCACCGATTAAGTCTCTTAAGGATTTTTCATGACCAGCATGACCAATATATGTGCGGATAATTTTAGTTTCCAGGGCTCTATGCCTTTGTAAGGAAATACGTAGATCATTGTTTGATTTGCCTTTCGTCCAAGAGAGTTCCTAGGGGAGCCCTATCATTACCCGATTTCATCATGGCATTGAGCATTGGCTCTGCCGAGACGTGCTAACTGTGTACCTCCGTCTCAGTTTGTGTGATGGCATTGAGCAATGGCTCTGCCGAGACGTGCTAACTGTGTGCCTCCGTCTCAGTTTGTGTGATGGCATTGAGCAATGGCTCTGCCGAGACGTGCTAACTGTGTGCCTCCGTCTCAGTTTGTGTGATGGCATTGAGCAATGGCTCTGCCGAGACGTCCTAACTGGGTGCCTCCGTCTCAGTTTGTGTGAGGGCATTGAGCGATGGCTCTGCCAAGACGTGCTAACCGGGTGCCTCCGTCTGTTTATAAGGGCATTGAGTTATATGTAATTCTGCCGAAAGAGACGTGCTAACTGGGTGCCTCCGTCTCAGTTTATTTGCAAGGGCATTGAGATGTGTCTCTGCCAAGACGAGCTAACTCCGTCTAGATGTGTTGTATTTAATGGATGTTATTAATAAGTGCTATTCTCTCATTTGTAGCTGAAGAGGATAGTCTCGCAGCACCATCTACTAGTGCAACTAGCTGCGAAGATTATTCAAGTCGTGGAAATGCAAACACACACCAGAGTCCATCTGATGCAGCCATTGAAGACACGACCCCTTTGCGTCGCCCGAGTCCACTTGCCGAAGATCGTGACTGCAGCGAACAAGGACCATCATCTGAACAATGTGGCTGAGGACAACCACACGTCAGGAGAGGCCATATTAGCATCAAACCGTAGTTTTCGAACTACCGTGTGGTGATGCCTATAAAAGCAGAGCGCGGCCAGTACACGCCCCCGACCTTGAGTCGCAGAATATCTCAGTGGACGAGGTCCACCGTATGCACCGCGCCAGAGGCGGGGCTAAGTTCGCCATGGTTCTCGTAGTCTGTCCACCATCCGAGGGCCACCATCTCATATTCTCGGTTCGATCGATCGGTGCCTTACAGGCATTCAGATTGAGAAACCGGACAAGAGCAGCATCGTAGGCCAATGCCACCGGTGCCAGTTCTATGGTCACTCACAAAGGCATTGCCATGCCACACCGAGGTGCGTAAAGTGCCTGGGAGAGCATGGCACGGCCGATTGCCCCAGGCCAAAAGACCGCTCCCTCTGCCCCGACCCACCCAGCTGTGTGCTATGTGGCTTGTCGGGGCACCCAGCCAACTACCGTGGCTGCTCAAAGGCCCCCAAGTCTTCCTCCCCCAAACTGGCCAAGCGTGCCAACGCTCGCCAGCAAAGGGAATGCCCCTCTTTAGCCATCCCCTCAACCCAGATGCCCACGCGACTGAGTCCTCAGAGACCCAGTCCATGGAGTTATCTTAACCACCAGCAGGCCTTCCCTGCTCTGGCAGCTCCTGCTGTTTCAGCTCCCCCCCCCCCTTCCCTCACCCGCAGGAGTCAGTCAAGGCCTGCCTCTAGATAACTTCAGTGTTATCTCTTTCTTGACCTTTATGTCCCCCCGCGCTACCTAAATGGCCAACGAAATCGTGGCCGCCAGGAATGCCTGCGATCTCTTCAGACCAATGGACCACAACCAACAATGGATAAAGGCATCTTACCTAGATTTAAACCCCGATCCCTCAAGTTAGGTTTTTTCAATGCCAATGGCATTCATAGCTGCTGAGATCGCCACTTTCCTCCGCGATCACCAAATAGACATCCTCTTAGTTCAGGAAACCTTCTTAAAGCCTCGTCAACGGAACCCGTCTATTGCCAACTATCGCATAGTTCGCAACGACAGGACTCGATGTCATCAGGGCGGCACCCTTATCTACTACAAGAAGGGCCTATACTGCATCCCTATAGAGGGTCTACACGAATATGTACTACCTATAAATTATAAATATGCCTACTTTATGTCGGTAATAAATAGCTTCGAATTGAATAAGCTGTGGAAAAATCGCAAAATGAACACAATCGTCAACGAAACGACGCGCTCACGCGTCTGGCTTTTCGTCAAGACTTTGGCGCTCAGGTCATTTTAATTGTGGTAACTTTTAAACTATTTATCCTAATTACTTAGTGTAAAAGACAAAGTTTATCCACATTTAATTCCAAAAGCGTTGAAGGTATTCATTTTGACAAGAATTAACTAAATACTCTAAAATGGGCATTGTAAAAAATATCCAATTTAAATGTATTTAGGGCTCACTAACTAAGCAGCGCACGACAAGATAACTCTCAGAGGGCAGTATTTTTTCCGACTTACTTGATACTTATCGTTATATTATGGCCAAATCACACAAAATCTTAATAAATTGTAGCCTATGTGCTATTCCAGACTGTATTATATCTCTGTGTTAAATTTCATCCAGATCCGTTCAGTCGTTCTGGCGTGATTGAATAACAAACACCCATCCATCCATCCAAAGGAGATGTTTCAAAATGGGCCAGGTCTGTGTACACTACCTCAAAAAAAAAGAGAAAAATCCGTAGAATTTGAGAAAAATACAGATAATTCATTTAAATGTATACTGTTGTGGTAGGGAATTGATATTTATCAATTATTTTTATTGACTCACCGATTTAGATACTCTATGCATAAAAACAATGACATTAAACCATAGATCGACCATTGATCATAGAATGAGGATTGTCAGCTATCACAACAGTGTCACTTCAGTCCTTTTCTTGTCATGTCAAACATAATTAATCAATTAAAATGACAGCTTACCCCCATGACGGGTTTTGTTGTGTTGCAATTTCAAGTGTAATTAATTGTGGTTTACCAGCAAACGAAGCCATTTTAAAGTCATTGGACAGTTGAGAACTGTTTTAAATATAATTCCCTATTTTTAGGTATAGTGTACACGTACCTACCTGGCCCAAGGCCCATACATTTTTGAACATATCCTTTCGCATTTAAAATATTAGTAGAAAGTAGGATTATAGTAGGATAATAAATAGATAAATAAATAACCTGGCAACACTGATACGTCAACAACGTCAATTTTTTCTGCGTATTTCGCATATTTATTTATTATAGATTCAACATAAAGAGAAACGCCTACAATTATACATGATTATACCAGATGAAAGTAAAAATTAAAAATCATTGACTATATATTACTGGCATAAGGACCGGTCTAACCAGCGCGCTAGCCCTAAAATGTCAGTTTATGACAGTTGTCACAGATAGCGCTACTTTTTGCATATATGAAGAAGGCTTTGATTATATATATGTCTAGATAGAGTGAATTAAGTTAGCTGGAGCCCGAGGATGAAAAAAAAAACCAATTTACTTTAGACTAATTTATTAAAAAAAATGAAATTACAAATTATAACTTAAAATTACGTAGGTGATAATTGGTCGATGGTTGTACCAAGAATGCCCGAAAAACGTGGAATCGTGGATGGCATCGCTGGTGTCCGGTCCCACGGTTGCGAAGTGCTGTGTAGGCACCACGTGTGGTCGTTGCGATGCGCAATATCGAGGTGACGTTGTCCACAGTCCATGTGTAATACCGAACTGTAATATCAGCGATCCTTATGTTATACCGCTGCGTAACGTCTCCCCCCGTAGAACAGCAACTATTTGTTAACTTTTGTTAAAAAAGTTGCTGTGAGATGACTGGGGTCCATCTTGATTCCCGCTGGATGAATATTTCTTCTTGGTTCCGTTTCATCATAAATGTCTTGACCTGCGTTCATCTCTATAGATTTATGGTCGATCTTCTTGTCCTTATTTCCCATTCAATGCCGGTATGTAAGAGCAATGGCAAGTATACCTGCACTAAATAGTAATAGGTATACAGGTATGGTAGTGTGGTAGAGGCTTCCATCTGATATCTGGTTAAGTATTACTGGAGGCTCTACTGAGACTTTCTTGTAACTCTCGTGGAGGTTCTCGAGGTTGATTGAATTAAACTGTATCGATGATTCTTCAGTCTTTGATGTAGTGTTCTGGTCCCATAGTGTGCGTATTCTAAGTACGTGTCCCTTAACTCGGTTGTCAATGTTAGTGATAGTGAATTCGGTGGTTCTCATCAGGCAACCTTGCGGTATTGTAGCCAAATAACTTCCTTGAAGTGTTCTGAATTCTTCCTGAAGTTATGAGCTGCTGCACGCAGTCCGGCTTGTCTATAATCTTGAAACCAACTTTTTCTTCGCAGAGGTACCATGAGTTAAGCTTCGGACATTCTGTCTCTATGTACATAGAATATGATCCCTGAATTGCTATATAAGGTGAGGTAGGAATAAGGGCCATATTATTTTTGTTAGGAATTATGGATAACTTATATAGGATGAAGGTTCTTGGTAAGACAATCGGCACCTTTATAACTATAATTATTTCCTTATCACTATAATACGATCCTAATTTTAAAATATTATAGTACTCTCGAAGGTCGATATCAATGACTTCGTCTTTTGAGTATAATAACCCTAATTTGCTTATCATTTTTCTAAGATTACCTAAACTAATCATAGAATGGGTAGTGCTGGAAGAAGCTACCATAAGTTCTATTTTATTTAACTCATCCGATAATGTCTCTATATTATCGTTTAAAATAAGTAGGTGTTGTGCCAAATGGGCATACGAGTACGTTACTAGGTCTGCCTGTCTGGATGCGTCTTGTTTTATGATTTGGTTAAGTTTATTAGCAATAATGTTCTGATTGTCTACCATATTTTTTAATACATTAGAATGTTCTAACATCCATTCTTTAGTCAAGCTTATGTGACGGTTAAGTTCCGTTTCCAGCTTATTGTCGTTACCTTCTAAAACTTGGATGGCGTTATTATATTTAATTGCATCTGTGTAGTCTAAGTTTCCCGAGATACTTTTATAACTGATCCTAATCCATCAATGAGTCCTCGTTTGACACGACTAGGTTTAAAACTTTCTAATTGTATAGATATCTTTTCAAGTTTGTCCCCAAGGTAACCTATGTGGGGTTCAAAGAGTGACTGTGTTTTATTGTTAATTAACGGCCTAAACTCACTTAATTGCAATTTGACTAAATCAATCTTTGACTGAATATCCTCTAAACCAATGTGTAGGAGGAAGGAATGATACTGAGACACGATTTTTGTAGGTCCCAATTTGAAAGGGAGTAATCCGGGTCCGTCTTCTAGGGGCTCAAGTAATATGTCCTCCGCTTGGACCAGGTGTAGCAATATCGTCAGTGGTATTCTGCAACAATTGTTTCGTGTTAGGTGTTCGTTTAAGACGTGATTTGGCAATGGGACCACGCTTCTTTTTTGTGTAAATATGAATGGACAGGTCAGCTAATACTGTGAGATTCTGTCTGTTAGCTAGTGGATTCTTAACAAATACCTGTTGGTCTGGCTCGTATTCCTTTTCAGGCTCTCTATCTTTGTTCCTATTTTCGATTAGTTCTGTGCGTTTATGCAGGGACGTTTCATTAATGGCCTCGTATACCTTAGACATTTTATCTCGGTGTTCCTGCACATATTGCTGTAGCAAGTGTACAGATAAGTCTATATCTAAGGGATCACGAGGATCCGTATGACCGGTAATTACTTCAAGTGGTCTACATTTTGTGAAGCTGTGTATGCTACTATTGTAGGCTAATAAGGCGTATGTCATTAGGTTAACAATCGCTTCACTACGGTGTTGTAATTTTAGAATTCTCAAGTGTTCTAGTAAAGTGGAGTGTAAGCGCTCCACCATCCCATTATCGTTGGGAGTATGGGCCAAGGTTTTATGATGCTGAATTTTATGGACACGCGTAAATTCGGTAAATAGTTGATTGGTGAATTCATGTCCCTGGTCCGTGATAATTGATACCGGAACTCCGTGATGGGAGCAAAACTTCAAAAAGGCTTGTACTACACTAACTGCTGTGCCATCTCTAAGATGGTATGCCTGAGCGTATTTAGAGAAAGCATCAATGATAGTCAGGTATTTCTCATTTTGGGCCGTAAACAAATCTAAATGAACTACATCAAACGGTTTTGCTGGTGGTGGTACTATGCAGAATCTTTGTTTTATAGGATTTCGATCGTATTTAGCTTGCCCACATATATTGCATTCATTTATATATCTTGAAATTTGGTCTTTCATTTTTGGCCAATAGTATCTATAGGATAAGGCTAGGTAACACTCAGTTATACCGCCATGATTATTTTTACCTTCGTGGTATTTCTGAATGATCTCTTGCTGTCTGAGGTATTAAGAAAGAAAGAAAAATGCGTTTAATTGGCATTACAGCATAAAATAAATACACCTTAAAACTATTTCTACTTCGGTTTTAGTCAAAACAAGGTTCATAGCGGAGCTCTTGAACTTTTCTTGGATTATTGGAACTATTTTATACATAGCTAATGGGGGATGTATTATGATGCCAGTCTTAACTTTCGGGTTTGCGAATTCTTTAATTGCGTTTATTACATCCTCCTCTAAATTCGATTCGGAGAGATGGATGGAGGTACGGGTATGAGTCTCAAATGGCTTGGTGACTGCTGGGCGTTTCTTTATGTCGCTAACTACTGTAAAACATATTTGTCTGTTAAATTTGTTTAAGGGGTCATCTGAAATCGGTATTTCTAATATTGGACTTTCGGCACTAGTGTGAGCTGTGAGAGTGGATGAGTCCCCTACAGAAGGTGGCTTTTCAGATACGTTAACTATGATGGAGCTCGTTTCTTCATTATTAATTTCGATTCGCCATAAAACATCGGCATTTGCACTTTTACCCTGCTTATAAACTACTGAATAGTTATATTCACTGAGCTTGAGTCTCCAACGAGTTAATCTCGAGCTAGGTTCTTTCAGGCTCATGATCCATTGAAGCGGTTTATGATCTGTTATAATCTTGAATTTACGCCCGAATAGATATGGCTGAAAATATTTGGTTGCCCAAACTAGAGCTAAAAGCTCCTTTTCTATCGTGCTATAATTGATCTCGCTAGTGTTTAGCGTGCGCGAAGCATAAGCTATTGGTTTGTCTGAACCTATAGGCCCCTGTGAGAGTACGGCTCCTATGGCTAAGTTTGATGCGTCTGTTGTGAGTAGGAAATCTTTGCTAAAATCGGGATATTGTAAAATCGGATCGTTGGTAAGTAGTGTTTTACATTTTTCGAAGCAATTTGCATAGTTGGTATCATCATAAGTTATTTTTGAGCCTTTCTTTAAACATTGGGTCATTGGTTTCGTGATTTTGGCAAAATCGAGAATGAACTTCCAATAGTACCCTAGTAACCCTAAAAATCTTTTAATTTCCGTGGCTGTTTTGGGAAGTGGGAATTTTCGGATAGCTGAAATTTTATCGGGATTCGGCTTAATGCCATCTTTACTGATTATATGTCCGACATTCACTAGGTGGCGCTGTATGTGTGTTGACCTACGTATTTTGCCCTTTGTAAACTTTAATTTATAAAAATAGAAAAAGCCGTTATTGTTGTGTTTGTTCACCGTAATTGGTTGAAACAAGTCTTCGAACAAGTCCAGAGTTGAAGTGAACTGAGTTTATTGTGTGAACTGTGTTTGAGTGCATCATAAACAGTGCTGTTTACGCCGTTAATTAAATAATTGAAACCTGTCGAGTGCCGTTAATACTTATTTAGATACTTTTTAACAATATTAAAATCAGTGTGTGTCGCATAAAAACTCAAAATCATTGTCTCTTAAAAGTTTTGAGACTTCAATTGGTGATTTGCAAAACTTCGATTTTGCACTGTCATGCTTCATCGCCCATATAAACCAACGCCATCTGTGACTAATCATTAGAACTGTTATAATCGCTCATTAACTCCGAACAGTTTGCTAATCTACGTGCAAGCGATACATCGATCGACTGTTACGCCTTACTTCAATCTTTCACACGGCGCGGCGGTAGGTGGCACTGTTTGTCGTCTAGCTGGCCAACAATCCATTGTTTGTAAACAAACACCCAGCGATAACATCTTATTCAACATGAACTGTGCTGGCTGTAATATACTTCTAGTAACCGGGGCTCGACTTCTTAAATGTAAAATCTGCGTAGGCAGTTATCATTTTGAATGCCTAAATATAACGCCTCAACAATTTGAAGCTCTCACAAATGAATTTAAGGCAGCCTGGAAATGCCCCTCATGCAGCAATGTTACGCGCCGTGCGTGGTCTAATTTGCTTACACCTGTACAGGCTGCACTGGTTCCTTCATGCGAAGATAGCATGAACATGTCATGCGATATCACAGAACATCGTCCTGCTTCACCGTGCAACTCCTCGACGATCCTAGCTAATGAATCCGTCGTTCAGGATACAGCTGATACTTTCCAAGCATTTACAAATGAGCTACACATTACGTTGCAGGGATGGAGAAGCGATATAAATAATACGCTAGCATGTTTCAAGGACGATATAAAGAGTACATTGAACGGCTGGCGTGACGAAATAGATACAAGTTTAAATAAATTGAATAGTGACTTAAGATCTGCCCTGGGTGAAATAAGAGATGAGATGAGCAATCTTCGTACTCAACACAATACTTTAAAACAAAATGTATCTGATTTATCCCTTGAAGTGACAAAATCGCAAACATCTGTGGAATTTCATTCGGGGGAACAGGTTGAACTTAAGAAACGTATAGATGAAATAAGTCGACAAAGTTCTGAGCAATCTAACCTGTCTATTAGTCTCCTCGAGACCAAACTTGATAATCTCGAACAGCAAGCAAGACAGTGCAATGTGGAGATCTTAAACATACCGGAAACGCGAAGTGAAAACCTGATTCATATAATGGAGTCGATTGCTACTGCTATCAACTTTCCCGTTACTCAAAGAGATATCATATCGATTCACAGAGTTCCACATGCTCACCAGCAAACAAATAGGCCAAAAAACATAATTGTAAAATTATCGTCGCGTATCCTGCGGGACAACTTACTTGCTGCTTTTCGCAAGGTCAAAAACATAAAGTCTAGCCAACTGGGTTTCACATGTGCCCCAGCGACTATTTACATGAATGAGCATCTAACACTCAAGAAGAAACATTTATTTCGGAAAGTTAAAGATGTCGCCACATTGCACCAGTTTAAATACATCTGGATTCGAAACGCCACCATTCTCGTGCGAGAACGGGATGGCGATACTGCTTTTGCAATACATACAGTCGATGATATTCGTAAGATTAAAAGCAGTTCTACAAATACCAATATTGATAGTAGTTCCAACCCCAGCAAACTATAATTACAATGTATACGTGCATATTTCTCTTTCTTTCCATGGTGTTTTAGCATGTAATGTAATAATCTGTATTGTATTTGGTTTGATAAGTTACTCTGTTGTCTGTAAATGCTGTGTTTCAAACTGCTTGTATATGCCTAGACTGTACGCCCGATTGTCTGGTATTGTAGTTTCTGATAGTGATATATATCACAAACATTTGAGGAAATGGGTGGATAAAATAAAAACCCCAAATAATATAAAATTAATATGTACTAAAGTAATTCAGGTTTTTGCTGGAGTATCAAAACCGGGTCATGACTTATACTTAAAAATACATATACATAATAATACTCTGTGCATTTCATTTGTGTCATTTAATTTTCTGGGTCTAACTTTTGGCAGGCTGCCCGATTTTGTAAACTTAGAACTACATATAATAGTTTATATATCTAGTCAACTTGATTTTATGTGTGCTTTGTACTTGTTAACGCATCGCCTTAGTATGGGTGTTAATATGTGTTTTAATATATTTCTGCCGTAACTTGCGAATATTATGCTAGCTATTATACCTGTTAGTAACCTTCTTACTGGGTTATATCTTAAATGCGTCTATTGCTGTATCGTCAGAGTTCAGTGTTGCTGTATGCCTGGTGTCAATTTTATTTTTATAACTGAGAAACATTATTTTTACTTAACTGTTATATTCTACATTGAGCATTACACGTACAGACGCCAGCACATCAAGCTACTACAATCTGTCAGATTTCTTTAATAGATTTTCGACTTTATTGCTAAGGCATTAGGTTCAAGGTTGATTGGGAAAATCTGACAGTTTCGGGTAGGTTGACCTGTTGGCGTCTGTACAAATTCCAGTTGCTTGAACTTGTATTGCTGGTAATTTTTATATTAGTACACCTATTACATAGTGATGAGTAATAAGCATTTATCCATATACTACCAAAACTGTAGAGGCATCCGTACAAAATTACACACGCTTTATATGAACATTCTGAATTGTAACCACGATATCATCGTACTCACGGAAACTTGGTTAGTTCCGGAAATTAGCAATAATGAGTTCATTGATCAGCGCTATGTTGTGTACAGGTGTGATCGTGATCGTATTACCACTAAAAAACAAGATGGCGGCGGAGTGTTAATGGCGCTTCTACGAACGCTTAAGTCCTCTGAACTTGATACCTCTGGCATTCTTGCTAATTCACAATCTTGCAATCTTATTGAACACATACTCATAGAAGTGCCAAGTGCACTGCCGTCCAAGCGTCATGTCATCAGTGCCGCTTATATACCTCCCAGAATGGCCACCTCTGTATATGAACAACACTTTGAAGCCTTACAGCAGGTAATGAGTGACCCTAGTGTTGACTGTTTCTACATATTAGGCGACTATAATCTCCCAGAAATAACTTGGATTACACTGGGACCAGATGGACCTCTTATTTCGGGCAGTGGGCTGGGTACGGGTGCTTCCATAACTTGTAGCCAGTTAAATAACTTAATGTCATTACTAGATGCTACACAATATAATGTAGTGGCAAACACTAATGGCAAAATTCTTGACCTACTTATATCCAACCACCCATGTAAGGTATCGGCTGCGTTGTTTCCTCTGCTTCCAATTGACACGTATCACCCACCTTTTATCTGTGACATAAGTCTAAATGTAGATGTTAAACCTATGAAAAAGCGACCGCTACAAAAATACAACTTTTATAAATCTGATTACGAGCACATTAACCGCAAAATTCAGGATATTGACTGGGCGGACCTTCTTGCCCATTTGGGATCCGAAGAGGCACTAAGCACATTTTACAATAAGATTGATGACATAATTAAACAGCATACACCACTATCAGCATCTAGGACGGCTGGTTATCCGGTCTGGTTTTCTAAAACATTAATTAGTACACTCAATAAAAAACAAAAAGCATGGGTTAAATGGAAGAAATATGGCAACATTGTAGACTACGAAAAATTTTCACAGCATAGAGCCTTCTTTAAGGAAAATTGTAATAAATGTTTCTCTAAATACATTCAGTCGATTGAGGATAGTATACATAAAAACATTAAGGATTTCTGGATCTACATTTCCAACCGCAAAGAAAAACCCGGTATACCGGCGAAAGTTCATTATAAGGACGATGTATCCAACGACCCTCAATCGATATGCAACCTGTTCTCTGATTTCTTTTCTTCCGTATATGAACCTGCTTCATCTGCACTCTCTCAATGGGAGTTACCTTCTAAAACAGTGTCTAACGATATTGTTGTTTCTAACCTACACTTTAAGGAAGAATCGATTTTGGCTGAACTGAAATCTCTTGATCCATCTAAGGGACCAGGTCCTGATGGGCTGTCTGCGTTCTTTCTTAAAAATACTGCTGCCTTTATTTGTAGACCCCTAGCTATAATCTACAATAAATGTATCACAGAAGGTGTTATGCCAACGGTGTGGAAGCAGGCTAATATCACACCTGTACACAAGGGTGGATCAAAACGTAGTGTTGAGCCATACCGACCTATTTCTATTTTGTCTACCTTGTCGAAGCTTTTTGAAAGACTGGTACATAAAGAAGTGTATCCTATCCTACATAACACTATTATACAGCAACAGCACGGTTTTGTGAAAAAGCGATCCACGACAACAAATTTATTGGTATTTTCTAGTGACCTATTTGATAACATTGACAATCGTATACAGGTTGATGCAGTGTACACAGACTTTCAAAAAGCTTTTGACAAGGTGGACCATGAATTGCTGCTGAACCGAATAGCTTTCAACGGTATTCGTGGTAACTTATTGCGATGGTTCATTTCGTACATCACTAACCGTTGTCAGCGGGTTGTCATTAACGGATACCACTCTCATGCTACTCGGGTTACATCTGGTGTCCCACAAGGCTCTATTCTCGGTCCCCTTTTATTCATTATCTTTATAAATAACATAAGTAAGTGTTTTCATCATTCCAAATTTTTGTTATATGCTGATGATCTCAAAGTATACAGACCTATTCGTAGCATTCAGGATTGTTATCTTCTCCAAGAGGACCTGGATAGACTGACGGACTATTGTTACACTAGTAAACTCCATCTGAGCATTCCCAAGTGCAACTACCTAAATTTTACCAAAAATAAAAATATTATAAGGTTTTCATACTCATTGTGTAATGTTTTATTGAATAAAGTAAACTCCGTTCGTGATCTTGGCGTATTGCTTGACTCAAAACTCTGCTTGGATCTGCATATCGAACAAATTGTAAATAAAGCATATAAGATGTATGGATTTATAATGAGATCTACTCATGATTTTAATCGAACCTCATCGTACCTCTGCCTGTACAAAACCCTAGTACGTTCCCAGCTCGAATATGCCGTATCCATCTGGAACCCGTACTATCACAAATACATTGATATGATAGAAAACGTTCAGCGTAGATTTCTTCGTGCAATGCATTACAGGTGTCACAAAAGTTATCTAAAGTATAACCAGTTGCTCAGTAAATACAAGCTTTTGACGCTCAGCTCTAGGCGAAAACAATTAGAAGCAATGACATTGTATAATATAGTTAATGGCAATTTTGATTGTATAGATTTAAATAATGTATTGTGCTATGCAGTTCCCAGAACTATCCATAGACGACGGGTGCGTGCAGGCAAACTCTTTGCAGTAGGCACCTGCCGATCTAATACTGGTCTACGATCGCCAGTTCGTCGAATGACAGCAACTTATAATGAAATATTCGAACACATAGATATATTTGCATGCTCTTTGAAAAGGTTTCGTAGCCTTTTGTATGAGAAACTTGAAGCCTTGGACTAATTGTTTTTAATTGTTTGCTGTTGTTTCTAAAATACTAATATTTTTAACTATTTTTTTTTTCTTATTGTTTTTATAATATAAGTGTAACTGTCATGCATGAAACAGTTCACCTCCTAGTGACTTTAAGGTTTGTTTATGTATGGTAATCTGTGAACAGCGTTGTGGGCTACATTATTACTTATGTGATTTATGTTTTTCTGTTTGTAATATTGCATAATGTAGCTGTTTGTTGTTCCTATATTAAAAATAAAAATAAAAATAAAAAGACATACGCTGTTTCCAATTTTAATTCCGACTTATCCATCTGTATTTTAAAGTTCGAATCTCTGAGTCTTTTAAAAACCTTTTCCGAATTTATTATATGCTCCTGTAAACTAGTGCTAAATACGATGATGTCATCTAAATATACTAGAAAAATAGAGTTTTGGAGGTCCCTAAGCACATTGTCCATAACTCTTCGAAAAGTTGATGGTGAATTTTTTAGTACCATTGGCATGCGTAGGAACTCAAAATGGCCATGCTCCACATTAAATGCAGTTTTTGGGATATCGCTTGGGTTTATTTCAACTTGATAAAAGCCACTGGCGAGGTCGAGAGTTGTGAAATATTGGCAATTGCCTAATTTATCTAACACATCAGTTATGTTGGGAATAGGGTACCTACTTATCGTCGATGGTTTTTTCGTTCAGTTTCCTGAAATCCACTACAATTCGCCATTTGGCTTTACCGGATGCATCAGCTTTTTTTGGGACTACCCAAATGGGTGAGCTCCAAGCTGATTCTGAAGGTCGGATGATTCCCTGTTCTAACATTTTTGAAATTTGACTGCGTACTTCTTCGCGGTGTATGAATGAGTATCTATAAGTTTTGGTATAAACTGGTACCTCATCTGAAGTACGTATGCTGTGTTTTATTTTATTGGTAAAGGTAAGTGGTTCTCCCTCTATATAAAATATATCGGCATATTGCGAAACCAAGAACTTCAGGTTAGCACGCTCTTCTTCATTTAGATGATCAGTGCGTAACCGAGATAATACTTCCTCTACCCGGGATTGAGGTGATTGGTGAGTACATTCTAAATGATATGTTACCGCTTTGATAGGTTGGTCCATAGAAAAAATTAAGTCATTACTAGTTGGATTGAAAATTTCTAGATAACCTCGATTGTTCTTGACACTCGTAATACACTCATTTATGCAACAATTTGAAATTATTTGATCAGGAATTAAAGCATCACCATCTTGAATATTAACTGGGACTCTGACTAACTTCGAGGAATTTGCTGGGATAATATCTTCATATAAGTTGCTGTTACGCGAATTATACATAACTATTGGGTTGACTGCAGCTTTTGTAATTAATTTATTATTTTTAAGATCAATATTTGACTCCCGTTTGTTTAACAAATCTAAATCACAATAAGGTTCAAACATATATGGATACTCATAGCATTCGTTGAAATTCATTTCTCTTGTCTTAAAATAGTTAGAAGGTGGTGGGTTCCCCAGTCTAGACCAATCATTACCCCGGAATGGCATTTGTCTCGGTACGAAATGAGATACACCACTCATTAGTTTTGGTGTATCATTTGTGTTTGGCCCTTTAAATTTATTATTACCAGATGAATTATTTTGTGGATTATAGTTAGAAGGACGTGCCCCGAATATCTGTTGCGTACGCGATGGACCTTGCTGTTGAAACTGCTGTGGTTGGTTAAAGCCTGGTCTCCACATTTGCGGTAGACGTTGCAGTGGATGTGGCATAGCTATATTTGGTCGAGAGGGACCGGGCACATTAAAATTAAATGGCCTCTGCATGGGCATGGGAATGTGCGGCATGACAGGATTGAATAATTTGGTCTGACCGGTCGGTGCCTGAGGCTGTGGCTTTTTAGCTGGTGTATGCTCGTTTCGCTGTTGTAAGTAGAGTGTATTCATCTCCTCATGAACAAACTCAAGTGCTTTTTCGATCGTGTCCGGCCGCATGCATCTAATGCGTGAACCTAAGGGGTCACGAAGGCCCCGTAAATATGATTGCAAAGTTAATTTTTTATAAAGGGAACGTTTCGAATCGATTGTACTTTGAACGGTTTCATGTAGTGATACATAGGTCATAATAGTGGTAAACAGAGTTTGGCACTTTTCGTAGAATTCCTGTGGTGTGGAAGAGCCTTGAGTTAATAGAGCCATGTCGTTATAAAGCGAGGTCTCATCGCGTTGGTCAGAGAAATTGTTAACTAAAGAACTACGTATGCCATCCCAAGTTTCTGGTACGCCGTTGGTGTTAATTAACCGGGCTGCGGGTCCAGTTACCTTGTTAAGAATCCCGTTTAAAAGAGTCAAATTTATTAATTCGCACCCTGATTCAGGTAATACATAGGCCTGCACTAACTGGTCGCACAGTTTAATAAATCTAGTGAGTACATTAGGATTTCCGTCAAATTCGGGAATTATGCGCAAGGCCTTGTAAATTTCGTCTATGGCCGACATTTTTATGGCTATTTCCCTATTTTCTAATCGCCTAAATGAGTCTAATAATGATGATCTGGAAGATCTGTCTAACCTAGGGGTCCTCGATTGCTTGGGATGGAAAATCTTGGGTTTTTTATGATTAACACTTAAGGATAAGGACTCAAGAACTATTCTAAAGTACTCACATGAACATAATTGGTCCCTCTGCGGTATCGATGTCTGGATACTCCTCCCGACGACAGCTTCTGAAGATCCGGATACTCGTACGGTGCTTGATAGTCACCCGGGTGACTCGCGAGTAGCGATCCTAAGGTCGATCCTATGAATTTACTCTCGCGAACCGGCCCGCGAGTATCCTACCGGCTGCGCCAATTAAGTTAGCTGGAGCCGGAGGATGCAAAAAAAACCAATTTACTTTAGACTAATTTATTAAAAAAATGAAATTACAAATTATAACTTAAAATTACGTAGGTGATAATTGGTCGATGGATGTACCAAGAATGCCCGAAAAACGTGGAATCGTGGATGGCATCGTTGGTGTCCGGTCCCACGGTTGCGAAGTGCTGTGTAGGCACCACGTGTGGTCTGCCCACCAGAGACTAAAGAGCAGTAACAGTCCTTTTGTGATTTTTCGTTTTATTAGTGATTCTGAAAGCGGGTTTCTTAAGCTTTCTATTGAATTAACTTACTTATTTCTAAGACTATTAGAATGGTTTTTATTTAACAGTTTTCACTTACTGCAAACGAAAAAAATTAACAATTTGGCGTGATTTCCCAACTAAAATACAGTATAAATTATACTGCAGATTAAATTTTAAGGTTTCATAACTAAAATGCAGTAAGCAATATAATTTTACAGTTCTTTAGATAGTTTTATATTTCTGGAAAAAAATTTAAAAAAAAATTAATACGCAGTAAAATTTACCGCCATACAAGCTATTTTTACTGCAAATTAAGAAAATACAATTTATTGTCACGAACTCCCAACTAAAATGCAGTAAAATCAAAGCTTGTCGCATTTTAGTTGTGAATACTTAACATTCTTTTATCATTATAAACTGACTAACACGCAGTAAAATACAGCATTACTGCAGATTAGTTTGGATAGCATAATGACACAGATATGATTATTCCTAGCTAAAGTGCAGTTAATGTTTTAAATAATGTTATATATGTTAATATTAAGAGAAAACTGTCAAAGGAGGTTGTGCATTCTGCGCAGGGTCCTTTATTAATTAGATGTTTTTTTTTATTTTTGATATGTAAATTTTACATAAGTGAGTTGAATTATTGTGATTAAATAATAAGAAATAAACGGTCTTTAAAATGTGAACTAGCTATTTTTCTTACTGCACTAGTAAATTGAACACTTTTTTCTTAAAAAACTAACTAAAATGCAGTATTTTTTTGACCTTACTGCATGTTAGTTGGGTTTCTTGACAAAATAACTGATCCAAACGCAGTAATAGGGCTTTTTGCTGCATTTTACTAAGTTTAAAATGGTATTTTTTACAAAAAAGGCTATGCAGTAATAGGCACCAAAAAGAATAAATGGCCATAATAAATTCAGTTATTAAGATATATTTTTTTTTATTGCTTTAACGTGTGAACCTATGCCTTTACAACCTTTCTGCATTCAAATTTTTTTGCTTATACATTCTGTTGATTTTTTTAAATCAATTCTTAACTTTAAATGCGTTTTACTCGAAATCGTGATTTTGCTGTTACTGCACTTTAGTGTATGGTGGGCAGTGGTCGTTGCGATGCGCAATATCGAGGTGACGTTGTCCACAGTCCATGTGTAATACCGAATTGTAATATCAGCGATCCTTATGTTACACCGCTGCGTAACAAGTGTCGCGTTACAAAAGAACTAAAACAAACAGGCCAACTTTGTTATTCTGGTGTGCGTGTGGGTGTGCGTGACAACTACATCTGACATTCGCGACACGTCATTCTGCTTTTCTTAAGACGTGAGGCATAAATATTGGATTAGGTATGTTGATTAGGTATTTTTCGATGCGAGTCCGTACCTAATCCAAAGCGTTGAGGATTAGGTATGGCACAAAATATTCATTCACAGTCTACACAGAAGATATTCCGTACCTTAATATGTGAGGAATAAGTTTCAAGTTTAATTAGCACTGCTGCCAGCGCCATCTATGTAGAATACCACTGAACTAGTTAATGCTCTAGCAATAGACATGGGTCGAATTAGGTAAAAACGATACCAAATCCACCTAATCCTAGTATTAGGTGATTTTGCAAACATCGTACACGTCTCGTGAGGCATAAATTAGTCCGCCATCATTCCGTAAGTTTACCAATTTGTGGTATTCCAATTTATTATCCGTAGTTAGGATTCAATGCAAGCCATGCAGTTTATATGCCGACGTAGACACCTTACTACGAAAACAGCTATATATCCAACAATTTGTTGAATATATTCACATGCTTGGGAATCGTCTAGGAAACGAGACATAATGCTTCCGTTTTCTTCAAAGTTTTCAGTAAATCCTTCACTCTCATCTTCATCTGTATCATCCATTCGTGAAGATGGAACAGTTGCATTAATACTGTGCAGTGAAGAACACATCAAAATGCTGACGTTTTCTAACGGGACACAGTTTCCTGATTTAATTGATTTTAACTTCATGTGACAAAGTAATTTACTGTAAATACCTTTGACCTCCTTAACATTTCGATTATCATTATAACCCCCGTGCATATAGCCCCAGAAAAAAGTTCCAAATGATCTTGGCTGATCCTATATGTAGATAAAAATTCATTTTTTGGAGTCTATTAAGGATTGGTACAGAAATTTTAAACTTTTAATACAGATGAGGACACCAATAAATCATGTAAAAGACTGTGACTTAAGTACCGGTGTGTAGTATTTAAATATATAATTGTTTTTAAGGATTGTCGTTCCTCATATGTTCTCTTTCTGGAGACTTATATTTAAGTTTAAAATTATATCTTCCGCTCTTCAAGTACAGATAATACTTCTGTTTTATTTCCTGGGAACAGAGGATGCTTGAAAGAGTGCGCTTTCAAGTTTCTAGAATTAAAAAGCTACCGGTGGTTAGAACTGCAGAGACAGGAACCTCATCACGATGCGAGCCGTATCGAGGTGTACTGCCTTCTAAATCAGGCCCTTGATCCAACCGCCTATCGGGAGCCTCGAGAGATGTTAGTCAAGGCTTACGGTCATCGTCCTGAATCGGGGCTCGGTCTACACGTGCGTGCGGCAGCGGGGTGGGTCTATAGTGGACGTCTCGTTTGCCAGCTCCGCTGTTGCGGGCCGTGTCCGCGACTGGCGAGTTGCCGTAGAGGTGGAGACGTTGTCGGATCATCGTTACATTCGTTTCGACGTCTCCACCCAGAGTGCGGGCGGCGGCCGCCCGTCTGCCTCGCAAGTGGATGGTCCTCGCTGGTCGTACAAGCGAATCGACAGGGAACTTCTCGAGGAAGCTGCTATTATCCAGGCCTGGGTCCGGGAGTCACTGACGAACGAACCCGTCGACGTCGAAGGGGAGGCGCAGTGGTTCCGCAGGACGATGACGCAAATCTGCGACGCGTCCATGCCCCGTGTCCGCACAGAGCTCACAAGGCGCCAGGTGTACTGGTGGTCCGCCGCAATCGCGCAGATGCGCGTGACTTGCGTGGAGGTTCGGCGCCAGTACACCCGATACCGGAGGAGACGTCGTCGGGTTCCGGAAGAAGAAGCCGCGCTGTATGAGGTGTACCGCGCGGCGAAGGAGGCTCTGTGGCTGGCCATCGACGAGTCAAAGACTCGAGCCAGGGAAGAGATGCTGGCGACCCTAGACGGGGATCCGTGGGGACGTCCATATCGTGCGGTTCGAGGGAAACTTCGTGCCTGGGCGCCCCCACTCACTGAGAGTCTAGAGCCTCAGTTACTAGAGGAAGTGGTCGCAGCCCTTTTCCCTGCTAGAGAAGAGCATGTGCCGCCGCCGATGGCTTTGCCCACAGCCGCAGAGTCGGAGGATGAGGAGGTCCCTGAGGTGACACAGCCGGAGATGACGGCGGCCGTAACGCGGCTCCGGGCCAAAACAGTTGCCCCGGGGCCCGATGGAGTTCCCGGCCGCGCGCTCGTTCTCGCTTTAAAGGAGCTAGAGCCCCAGCTGAGAGGACTCTACTCAGCTTGCCTTGAGCAGGGCCGGTTCCCTACTCAGTGGAAAACAGGTCGTCTGGTCCTGCTCAGGAAAGTGGGGCGCCCAGCAGACTCGCCGTCCGCATACCGGCCTATAGTGCTGCTAGACGAGATGGGTAAGCTTTTTGAGCGGATAATTGCAGCCCGCCTCGTCGGCCACTTGTGCAGAGAGGGGCCGGATCTGGACGACAGTCAGTTCGGTTTTCGGCATGGGCGCTCCACTATCGACGCGATAATGCGGGTGAGAGTCCTGGCGGAGGAAGCGGTGTCCCGGGGCGGGGTGATGCTGGCGGTGTCCTTGGACATTTCCAATGCGTTCAATACCCTGCCCTGGAGTTGTATTCGGGAGGCACTGCGTTACCATAGGGTGCCTCCCTACCTCCGCCACATCGTTGGGGCTTACTTGGCGGAAAGGTGTGTCACCTATAGGGGACGCGACGGCGGGGGCCGACGCGATATGTCGTGCGGTGTTCCACAGGGTTCGGTTGTAGGTCCTCTCCTGTGGAACATCGGATACGACTGGGTGCTGAGGGGCGAGCTCCAACCCGGAGTGGACCTGACGTGTTACGCGGACGACACGCTGGTCACGGCCCGGGGGAGTTCGTACAGGGAGGCAGCGTTGCTGGCTACGGCTGCGGTCTCGCAGGTCGTGAGTCGCATCCGACGCCTGGGCCTGGAGGTGGCCCTCAACAAGTCGGAGGCCATCGCATTCCATGGCCCCCGACGGGCGCCGCCGCCGGGATCACACATTGTGGTCGGAGGGGCTCGAATTGCTGTCGAGTCAACCATGAAGTACTTAGGACTGGTGCTCGACAGCCGGTGGGACTTCGGCCCCCACTTTCGGCGGCTGACGCCCAAGTTGATGGGCGCGGCGGGCGCGCTCGCAACGTTGCTTCCCAACCTGGGGGGCCCGAGCACCGCCTGTAGGCGGTTGTACTTGGGGATCGTGCGATCCATGGCCCTGTACGGGGCCCCGGTGTGGGCTTCTGACCTGACGGCTGGCTGCATCGCAATACTGCGTAAACCACAGAGGGCGATGGCCGTCAGGGCTATCAGGGGGTATCGCACGATCTCCTATGAGGCGGCTTGTGCACTGGCCGGATCCCCGCCCTGGGACCTAGAGGCGAGAGCCCTCGCGTCTCTTTACCGATGGCGCGAGGAAGTGCGAACGCGGGGCGGTGAACCGATGCAGCGAGAGTTTGAGCATCGTCGGTCACAGCTCCGCGAGGCTTTGGTGACGGAATGGCGGAACAGGCTTCTGCGCCCTACTGCCGGCCTCGCTACCGTGGAGGCGATCCGACCAGTGCTCGGCGAATGGCTCGGGAGGAGGCACGGCTCTCTGTCGTTTCGGGCGACGCAGGTGCTTTCGGGGCATGGCTGCTTCGGGAAGTTCCTGTGTCGCATAGGCAGGGAGCCGGACGCTCAGTGCCATCACTGCGTCCACTGTCGGGAGGACACGGCGTGGCACACACTGGCAGAGTGTGTCGCATGGGAGGAGCCGCGCCGTGCCCTCGTATCAGTAGTCGGAGCCGACTTATCGCTACCGGCCGTCGCTCGTTCTATGGCCGGGGGCGCCGAGTCGTGGGATGCGGTGATCTCCTTCTGTGAAACGGTGATTTCGCAGAAGGAGGCTGCGGAGAGGGAGAGGGAGATTGAAACCACTCTCCCGATCCGCAGCAGGCGAACTAGGCGTCGGCGGAGGGCGGACAACGCCCTCTTCCAGCCCCCGTAAATAGGTCCGGAGGGACGGCGGACTCGGGGACGTCCGCCGCCCCTCATCCAGCAGGACCCGAGGCGGCGGCGCGTAGTGTTCCACGCGCGCCCCTAATAGACGTCGCGGGGGGAGTTTTCACACCTCACTCCCCCCGCGGGCCTGAGGTGGCCCGCAACGGCGGGCCGGCACTAGCCGAGGATCGTGGAAGGCGCACAAGTTCCCATGATCCCCGGTCCAAGTGTGGGAAGGGAACACCGGGGTGGTTTTTAGTCAGTAAGAGTCTGACAGACCCCTCCGCCCGCCCCAGGGCGGAGGACATCCATGAGGATTTTCCACCCCGGAACAAAAAAAAAAAAAAAAAAGGCTTACGGTCATCAAGCCATTGGCCGTTACGACAATCGGCACAATGATAGCCGACCTCACATTCCTCATGTCAACAACCTCTTGTGCTACGTCGAGATATTGTATTTCTTTCTCTTTTTTCAGCCTTCACGAGAGGTTCTCGTCATGTGGAATGGTAACATCGACTGTCGATGAATCGTTCTTTGACCACTGTACTTATAAGGCTTATTGGCGATAATAAAAGCCAGTACAAAGTGCCATGGTCATTTTCGATTTCTGGGTCAGGCAAGTAAGTACTTGTAATACGGTACCTCAGAGTCCACAAGTTTATATTTCAAAGCAAGCCTGTGCAAGTACTCGCCATTGGCCGGACGATTTGATATGTCTGATGGACTCACCCGGACGGTGACATGCCCGACACACTTCAACCGTCCCGACCTTCATAATATGTCTGGTAGCTTTTCGTCAACATAACTTCATCCATAATAATTGCACAAACTAAACGTTCCGTGTCCCGGAAAAGGACACAGAAGGTTTTTGCTCGGCTCCGTATTGCATTATTGCGTACGGGAGGATACGGCTTGATTAACTCGAAAAGAACAATGGCGTATTCTTATTTGAACGTCTAAAAGTGACATTTATACAAAGTAAATTCAATTAATTATCTATGTTCTTTTATGCTATCATATTATCTAATTAAGGCCAAATAAAAAAATATGTTCAATGAAAATTTTTGCTACTTCGTTCTAAAAGGTTAGGAAATTGTTGGTTGGATTGGCAATACTAAACTAAAATTGCCATTTTATGTTTATTTTCCTATACAGTAGGTACAGCATAATTGTCGTGGTGTTGTTATCATTTTTAGTTTGTTGTTTTATTTACATGAGGTAAATAATATGTCGGCGCCTCCGCTTTTCTAGACTGTCAATTGTCATGTTGTACAAATGGCAACGTCAAAAACGAACACCGAGTACTCTGGTAAGTCGGCCATCTAGTAAAATGAGCAGGTAGGTAACTTCGGATTTTTGGTAAGGTGCGCACGCAACCATGTGGTCGGTGGACGTTATATTTTAATCGCATCCCTCTTAATCTAAGCGATCTATTATTATTTTGTGTAGTGTTTGATTGAATTATCGAGAATTAGAAGTTGAGTGATTGTGATAGGTGTTATTTTTTTAAATACTGCCTTTCTACCCGATAATCCACGCCTACCTGAACATGGTCGGCGCCTCCGCTTTTCTAGACTTAATAGACTTGTTGTACAAATGTCAACCTCAAAAACGAACATCGAGAACTAGTGAGGCAGCCATCTTGTAAAACGAGCAGTGAACTCGTGGTCGGTGGTCGTTTTATTTTAATCGCATCCCTCTTAATCTAAGCGATCTATAATTACTTTGCGAAGTGTTTGATTGAATTGTGGAGAACTAGAAGTGGAGTGATTGTGATAGGTGTTATTTTTTTAAATACTGCCTTTTCTACCCGATAATCCACGCCTACCTGAACATGGTCGGCGCCTCCGCTTTTCTAGACTTAATTGACTTGTTGTACAAATGTCAACCTCAAAAACGAACATCGAGAACTAGTGAGGCAGCCATCTTGTAAAACGAGCAGTGAACTCGTGGTCGGTGGTCGTTTTATTTTAATCGCATCCCTCTTAATCTAAGCGATCTATAATTACTTTGCGAAGTGTTTGATTGAATTGTGGAGAACTAGAAGTGGAGTGATTGTGATAGGTGTTATTTTTTTAAATACTGCCTTTCTACCCGATAATCCACGCCTACCTGAACATGGTCGGCGCCTCCGCTTTTCTAGACTTAATAGACTTGTTGTACAAATGTCAACCTCAAAAACGAACATCGAGAACTAGTGAGGCAGCCATCTTGTAAAACGAGCAGTGAACTCGTGGTCGGTGGTCGTTTTATTTTAATCGCATCCCTCTTAATCTAAGCGATCTATAATTACTTTGCGAAGTGTTTGATTGAATTGTGGAGAACTAGAAGTGGAGTGATTGTGATAGGTGTTATTTTTTTAAATACTGCCTTTCTACCCGATAATCCACGCCTACCTGAACATGGTCGGCGCCTCCGCTTTTCTAGACTTAATTGACTTGTTGTACAAATGTCAACCTCAAAAACGAACATCGAGAACTAGTGAGGCGGCCATCTTGTAAAACGAGCAGTGAACTCGTGGTCGGTGGACGTTTTATTTTAATCGCAATCCTCTTAATCTAAGCGATCTATTATTATTTTGCGAAGCGTTTGATTAAATTGTGGAGAACTAGAAGTGGAGTGATTGTGATATGTTTTTTTTTTATTGTTTACTGTAAAATTTTGACTTCAGGAAGTAAAATAACACAGAGTTTAAAGGGTTTTATTTACATTCAAAGGGTTTTATTGCATTAACACATCTATTCTGTTGAAGAATTCGAATCATCACTGGCGAAAAGTATCATGATCAATATTTTCTACTGCATCTACACAAACAATAAATTTTCAGTTGGTGGGTTTTATATCACCAACAAGTTTCAGAGAAAAACCGATCTAGTTATACAAACCCGAAAATCAACCAAACCCAGGAAAAGAACCCGCCAAAATTAAGTCAGCTGTAGAAGAACAGCGCAATACAAGCAAAATTAATCATACCTCTAAAATGAAAGAGTATGAAATTCATACACTTTCATTTTAGAGGTATGATTAATTATGCCCTGATTTTTGTGCCAAGAAACAAGAAAATATTGACAAAAGAAAATGATTTTTGCTTTTTAATGTTAGAAGAATTGCAATATGTACTACCGTACATGAGAAACTTACTATCTTTTAAAACTTGTAGACGGTTATAAAGGAAAACATGTGAATGTGGACCAAGTAACAGTTCAGTATAATGTTCCGCCTGGACGTGATTAAGTACAGTAGTCCAATTAGTCCCCAATCTTTTTGGCCAGCACCCTAAATGCGTTACAACCTATCAATCAAATCTGAATCATTTTGAAGCAAATTGCTAATCCATTGCATCGCATGTTCGAAATATTATCTGCTCGACAACGTAAATAATGCAGTGAATGTTTTTGAACTGTCAAAAAGAAACTGATTCCAATGACGCAATTTGCTCCGCGGGTTGAAATGAGCGCAACCGCTATCTTGCGCCATCTGCACATGGTATTTTCCCAATTTTCCCAATTGTGCATTCTGCGCATCGTCGTCGGCTCACGTCTACCCGGCCAAAAAGAACTACTTGTGTACATACTTATAGTGCACATTGTAATTTCTTTCTTATTTATGTATATAATTTCCAATAAGAGAACATTATGGCAAAAAAAAAAAAAAAAATTAAAGATTAGATATTTATAATTTTTCAGTAAAGAAAAAAAAGAAAACTGTTTATTCTGCACAAACAAAACGCACGTTACAAAAAAAAAGACCTAAAGTAATGACACACATGCAAAGCAGGCAAAAGACCTTAGAATAATAACTGCAGCAAAAAGTCTCGTAGATATTCAAGCAGTCTATTCATTGCTTGATGTCATTCATTGATTGTCAGTTCATTGCTTGATGTCAGAGTACACATTAATAGTCTTATTTTTTTCTAATCTTTAATCACAGTCAGCTTTTTGATTTGGAAAAATATCGGAAAAGTATTGGAAAAATATTGGAAAAATTTCGGAAAAATATTTTTTTCTTTTCTTTTCCTTCCGAAATTTTTCCATTACCCATCAGTACGTCTGTGAAACATACTGTAGAACGCTTTAGCCTGTCACGCAGACAGAGCATGTAACTTAACTGCCAGTGTCAGTACCTGTCAGTACTGCACATAGACATAGAGAATTGGAATATGACGAGGCTGAATGGTCTATAGATCGATGCCTGCCTTTTAATACAGGCGAAAGAAAAAAAAAAAAAAAAAACATAGAGAATTGCAGGTACCTACTGCAGTACTATCCTAATGTCACAAACAAAACTTAGCATAGAGTTGAAGTTGATTGATAACACTTATCACAATGTATTAATTATATTTTCATGTAAATGATTCGGTATAAAACGTGCGTAATAACAACTAGTTTACAGTAACTCAATTAAATATTTTTTTCGTTCAATAGACACCTATATTGTGGTAGTTCAGACTTCAATAAGTTTTTACAAAGAAGTCTACATTGAGCATATTACAGAGTGACGAAATTTGGCATCAAGTTTAGCAACTTCTTTGATCATTATTTTTACGAATATATATTGAGGTTTTTAAGCAGGTAAAGTGTACGCATTATTTTTTTATTACATTTAGGTTTAAAGAATTTTATTTCTCGTAAAAACTTCCATAACAGTTCACTTAAAATGAAATACAAAGTACTTACGAAGTTAAATTATCATATATGCCTCTTAGGTGTTGGTGACGTTATATGGTACATACATGTCTCATATGTCTTGTTTTAAATATGCTTATACTATCACACCTTTTTAAATCCTCCGGTAAATTATTGAACAGCTGTGCTCCCTCAACCAATATTGTTTTTTTACTGCAGTCAGTCCGTGCTCGTGCAGTCATTTGTTGAAACTTGTATTTACTTTTTCCATTATTCCGATTGTTAAATGTTAAACTAACCCAAGAATAAAATGTTGTTACACATATTATTACACTTGAAAAGTACGTCAAGATCATGACCAATCTCAAGTCAGTCAGGGTCATTAGAACATTTTATCACTAATCCGTGATTACTTTACTTACTTTTATTACTAAGTGTGTAATTTGAATGTTTGTTTTGAACAATATTATTTTAATTAATCAAATAGCCACTTATTAATGTTAGTTAATTTTATTAGAAGTACCTACTTATTTTATTAAGATTACAAAATTTGACCATGCTTACCAAAACTTTACTTTACTTAACAGGTTAATCAAATAAAATGGCTTCAATACCTGAAGAATTAAAATGCAGTGTGGAAACAAAAGATGGTCCTATTTGTGGATTTATTGATAAAACTGATAAAGGAACTTATTATAAATTTGGAAGTATTCCTTATGCTAAACCACCAGTTGGCCGCTTAAGATTTTTGGTAAGTCAATTTTTTTTTTACATAATATACACATTTTATCCTGCTCTAGTGTGAATTAAACAAAAAATCAGCCAAGTTCGTGTCGGGCTACGCACAATGAAAGGTTCCGTAGTTGAATGAATTTATCCCAAAAACAAACTTAACATTGTAGTTGAAAAACATGTTCTCCCATACATATATTACAACTACAAATGTTCATAGTTAAACGAAAAGGATCCAACCCATTACACCTAGTGTGTGTACGTAAGTTTGTATGCACAATATTGAGATTTACCATGTTGTTTTAAGACCATCGACTTCATATAGGTTTTCCTGTAATCTGTAGGTATTAACTATTTTCTATATTTTTTCAAAATTTTGTACTTTCGGAGATAAAGGGGAATGGTCAATTTTTGTCTATTTTCTTAAATAACTTTAGAATGGTTTATTTTAATATTATAAAAAAATACATTTGAGACTCTCACAGTAAGCCCTTTCATTTGATATGCCACACGGTACAGTTTGCAAAAGTTTTTTTAATTTTCTTATTTGCCCCCCAAAGTTGACCCCCATATTCAAAATTTATTTATTCACGCTACACGTCCGTGTTTGGGTCACAGAAATACATGTGAACCAAATTTCAACTTAATTCGTCAGTTAGATTCGGAGCAAATTGGCTGTGACAGATGGACAGACAGACAGACACACAAGTGATCCTATAAGGGTTCCGTTTTTTCCTTTTGAGGTACGGAACCCTAAAAATTGTTAACTCTTCAATTTTCGGTCCTGCCAATAACAGGGATTTCAGTGAACACTTATAGTTAATAGTTAGATATAGTACCACCACAGTCAAAGGTTCCATCAATGGTTATCTTTGTATAGCAGAAATTCGACAAATAAAATTAGACTGAGTCAACCTATTATGTATAAATTAGGTGGGAAAATAAATCAATTTCTTTTGGTACCTACCTAAATATTCAGTTTTTATATGTCAAAATCCATTCATCCAAATCTGTCCTATAGTTTATGGGTAATTAATTGGCTGCCACACAATAACACTATGCTAGGTTTTGTTGAGATTATTAGGGTTCCGTACCAAAATGGTAAAAAGTAGAGTCCGACCGAAACTGGTTTTCCGGCCGAAACCGAAACCGAATATTCGGCCGTGGCTTCAGTTTCGGCCGAAACCGAAACTCACGTGGTCAAGTATAAAATTCCTTAAAATACTGAAATTTGGTGCATTTTACCCATTATTCTGCATTAATTAGGACATGAAATGGAAACACAGTATATTAATTTTGTTTTAAAAAGTGTTTGTGTAAAAATAAATATTAATAATATTTTTATTATTTTTTCAAATTAAGTTCTCATAGCAAAATGTATATCAGTTATCAATAATCAAATCACTAATTGTTACTGTTTCATTAAATACTAAGTATTGGTATTTTGAAATCTTATTAATTAATACTTTGGTTTGTATTTGTACTTAGAAGAATTAACAATCTCTTTTAGGTACCTCTTATATAAAAATAAAAATTACTAAAATTACTAATACACTCACGACACACGACAACTCCCCAGCGTCCACCAAAGCGTTGCCGCGAGAAACGAAGTTAGAAAAGCGTGCACGATAACTTCCGAAATCAGTTTCGTTTTCGGCAAAAGTTTCGGCCAATTTTGGCCGAAACCGAAACTGCCGCCGAAACTTGATTTTTGGCCGAAACCGAAACCGAACTTTCGGTCGGACACTAGTAAAAAGGAACCCTTATGGTGCAACTCAGTCTGTCTGTCTGTCACAGCTGGATATCTCAAGAACTACTAATGCTTGAACTTGAATTTTGGAATAGTTTTAGATGACTTTTGCCCAACTATTTTGCAAATAAGAAAGAAATAAAAATACAGATATTTTCTTGCAACAGGGACTGAAAGGGGGTATTAAAAATTCGAAGTGGGGCTACTAAGGCATGTGGGGTACTATATGAAAGAACGCCGTTTGCACATTATGAAAAACGTAAAAAAATATACCATTCCTCACCCTTATCTCCCAAGTTTGCATAGAGAAAAATCTGAAATTATTCTATGTGATAGAAGTTTATGTAAAGATTACAGGAAAAATAAAACAATGTCTAAATAGCACAATTTTTTTAACCGGACATTACTACTCATGTTGCGACGTACTAAGAAACTACTCATACGCCTGCGAGGCGCATCATATTGACTAATGATTTTATTCAAAACCTATAAGTATGATTGATATGCTATGACTGTTTATATAATTGTGTATATTACTAAAAAGAGAAAAACATAATTTTAAATAATATTTATATATTTTTATTATAAAATCTTTAATCAAATAAATCTTAGGAACAAATTTTAGGAACTTAGGCAATTAGTTAATTAAAGTAGGTAATTAACTAAAAAAAACTAACAAAGTAACAAAAATAAATATTTTAGAAGAATTTTATTAATAGCGCAAAACTTACATACAAGCTACTCATACGTCTTTGGAGCGCCAAGGGCAGTAATATCAAAAAACTAGCACTGTTACTGTAACGCAACCACCGTCCTACGACACGTGCTGGCGATGACTGAGATGTCCTTGAACGTGATGCCATACGCGCGAAGGATAAAAAAATAGAGCAATATATCAAAAACGCGGGCGCCTCTGCGACGTATAGTAATCTAGGGTTAATATATGATGGTACGGAACCCTCGGTGCGCGTTTCCGACTCGCTCTCGACCGGTTTATTGCATTTTAGTTTTTAACTGTTATATCACCACTGTATATACCATGGTACTTTGTTATGGTTATAATTCCATTTTTGTGTGTTGTCTATTTCATTTCTAAAATATGTGGATGGTATATTGATTTCAATGAATTTCCTTACGTGCACATTTTGAAAAAATAAAAAAAATATTACATATAAATAATATACCAACAGCTGTACAGTCAATTTATCCCCTAAGGTAATGACATACGCATTTAGAATAGGAATAAATTCATTATCATTAATGTTGTAAACAACAGTAGTAACCACTCATTAGTCATTAATTATATTACCTCAAGTGGTAATTTAGAACATCAAATGGTCACTTGTATAAGCAGTTGTACCTATTAGGTGACTTGACACTTTTTTGGGTACTTATACAGTGGCGTAGCTAACATGGGTGGCACCCGGTGCGCATAATTGTGGTGTCACCCAAAAATGAATCTCTTAAAATGAATCAACATTCAATAAACGTATAATATGTTTTTATTTAATTATTATAAATAAGTCTTTCATAATTACAATAGAAATTTTAATAAAAATAGTTACTAATTACCTACATTTGTTTATACTAATCTAAGTACAAGCACTAAAATCTCTTTTTTCTAGCTTTAACAGCTGCAAACTCGGAAATCACATCATCAAAATTTATATTTTGTGTTGCCTCGTGTTCTATTGTTAATATGCCAAGATTTTTAAGTCTGTTTTCGGTCATTGTTGCCCGCAAGTATTTTTAATTAATTTTAGTTTGCTGAAACTCCTCTCACATGAAGCAACTGATACGCAAATTGTCATAAATAACTTTAGTGCGACCATAAGATTCGGAAGAGATTCTGTAAAGTCCCATTCCACGATGAATTTCAAAAAGTCTAGAGTCACCCAGCTAGAAACTGTAACATTAGCCGCTTTTAAATGTCTTCTCTACCTCGGTATCTCTAAAAAGAGTTCTGTTTCTGATATATCATCATAAAAACCAGTAAATTTTAAAAATTCGCGAAAGAAATGACCAATGACACAGGCGACAAGCAACGACTACTTCAGGGGAATCCCCAATCAGTTAGTGTAGTAGGGCTAAATAAAACGACAACATTTTGAGGGGCTCCCCGATCGATCGCGCCATAGAGCCATGAACATAAAAATAACAGTGTGTACACTGGAAAAAAATCAAGGTCTAATGCGTGGTCAGAGTGAATAATTTCTTGTTAACATTTATTTCAAATAATACGTGCATTTATAAATAATCACAATTGATAAATTAAATTATTTTGTTGGGATAACTTGATTAAAATAGCTTCAAACCCATATTATTTTTCATTAAAAAACGTGACAGTTTGTGTAAATTTTTTTATACAGTCAGTTGTCACCCCGGAACCGGTGACACCCGGTGCGGACCGCCCCTGACGCCCCCCCCTAGCTACGCCACTGTACTTATAGCTTATATTCACAAACAGCAGACTGATCTACCAATTTTAAACAAAACACAAATATGAAAACAACAATAATGATAACATCATTAATATAATAAAAAATAACAGTCATTGGTAAGCCATAGGTATATAATATGATTCACATTTTAAATAATAGTAAGAAAGCAGGCAAACAACTGGCTCACCATTTGACACGGGCCTCGGCATGGCACAGCCGCACAGCAGTGGATTTTTGTAAACTAACCTGAATTTGAATCTTATTTTGATACTGTTAGCACTTCAATTTCTTTGATTTCGTCACAGGGACACTTGAGTATATCGCGGCAAGCTCGGCACTTCGATGATAATAGAAAGTACAAAACATTACCATCTCTTTGGGCGGCGGCAGTCGTGAATAGGTACATACAATTATTTGTTTTCATTCAGAATATACAGGGAATGGCGTAAATAGTGGTCCAACGTTAGGGGTCGATATACCTTATATTCAGCTTTCACATACCACAATTTGAACCATTTTTTTTTAGGTCCCAGAATACAATTTTTGTTTTTATTGACAACTTGCTTTAGTACCTACATTTCGTAGAGCGTAGGAGTATTTGCGTAGGATTGTCATTATTCCTAGAGCGATAGAAAAGGAAAGAACATGAAAAAGGCGATTCCGTGCTGACAGATGTGGATCGACCGCCGAAGGTCCGCGTGGCTATGACTGCTACGAGGAGCAAGCGCCCGGAATTATACCTTGCACACTATTTTCAACTTTATCTCAGTTGCATTTAAGTTCATTATCAATTTTGCGGTTGGACTGCAGCTGCAGTCTGCGATCAGCCGTCGCCTTCGGAATTATACTTTTACTCTTTCATAATTATTGTTAATTTTTTTTTGCAGCCACCGACTCCAATTGACCCATGGGATCAAGTAATTGATTGCACTGAAAATGCCCCTTTGCCTCTATGCTTTACCCTAAATAAGGAAATAGAAGGTTCAGAAGACTGCCTCTATATTGAAATTTCATCGCCAAGTATACAGCCTAAGAAACTTATGCCAGTTATGTTCTGGATAGGAGGTTGTGGATATACGGGTCTAATGGATAACTTATTTGATGTATCCTTAATCAATGACCAAGATGTTGTATATGTAAGATGCGGCTTCCGAATGGGACCGTTTGGTTTCCTCTCTATAAATGATTTTACAGCACCAGGTAATTGCGGACTAAAAGACTTGGTCATGGCCTTAAAATGGGTTCAAAAAAACATAAGTGCCTTTGGAGGCGACCCAGATAATGTCACGATTTTTGGAAGTTCATCAGGTGGAGCGATAGTCCATTTCATGATGTTATCCCCAATGGCGACAGGTCTGTTCCATAAAGCTATTGTACAAAGCGCTAGTGCATTAAATAGTTGGTCTTTAACCAAAAACCCCTCTCAAGCTGTTATTGACCTGGCAAATGAATTAGACATAAAGGAAACTTCTAAAGTGGAATTAGTTGAAAAGCTACGTTCTTTACCCGCAGCAGAAATAATGACTGCATTGGCAAACATGGCTCAGGAACGACACACAGCAGCAGACCGTGATCAGATTGATGCTATCTTCAAGCCGTGCATAGAAGTTGACTTTGAAGGCCAACCTGCATTTATCACAAAAAGTCCTCATCTAATCATGAAATCGGGAAATTTCAATAAAGTGCCCTTAATAATTGGTAGTAATAATATAGAAGGCGCTTTATTACAATTCATAAAAGAAGATTTTTATTCGGATTACGAAAAGTATAACGAGAATGCTAGTCTTATTGTACCTAGATCACTAGCCAGAGAAGATAAATTAACAAAAAATATAGGTCAACAATTATTGAAATTTTATTTGGGTGGCGAAGAGCATTTAAGAGCAGACACGAGAACACAATATTTACAATTAATAAGTGATTACTTTTTTTTATATTATGTTAATAGAACTGTAAGACTGCACAGTCAGTTTGCACCTGAATGTCCGATATACTATTATATTCTAAATTTCCCTGGTGAGTGGTCAGTACCATCACGTTTAGATTTTCTGAACTCTGCTGGACATTGTGCAGAACTGCCTTTTCTGTTCGGTCTTAAGATGCCAACAATCTGCAAGGGTAGTCGGGATTCAGTGATGACAAGGAGCAGAGTAGTCAAAATGTGGACAAATTTCGCAAAAACCAGGTAAAGAATATTTCTCTTTAATCTGTTGAAGCTATTGTTATCCAATTCTATGTCTACTTTATGATCAGTGATTGATGGAATTAGGTGAGCTGAAAGGGTTCAACAAACGCGAATGTTTATATCAAAATAGAATCGCCATTTTTTCGGTATACGGTACGTTTTTTTATACAAAACTTCATTATGAATGAAAGCTGAGCTGTTTTATATACTTTTCCGTACATAAAACACTAATTCCTAACAGCTCAACTAATTCCTACGCTGGTTAGGATACAGTTGACACTACCCTAACAATGTGTTATGACATATGTGCCTTTTTCTTTTGTTTTCAGTAACCCAACACCTGATGATAATGATCCACTTTTGCAAATAACTTGGGACCCTGTTGAAAATAAAGACAAGCTAAACTACCTTAGTATAGGGTCAGAGCTTACAAAAGGTAGAAATCCTTTTGATGAGAGAATGAAATTTTGGGATACTCTTCACCAAGAACATGCATTTCTCAGAACTATAGTTTATTTCAATGACATTGGAGTTTCGTGGTAAGGCAGGCTCGGCAGATTGAGGTTTTGAATACCTATTTTTATCACTTTTAACTAATAAAGTTATACTTAATTGTATTTACAATTGTTTATTTCTGCTTTTTATTTTGAAGTTGAGAATGGGACAGCCAAATGTATGAAAATACTCCGAAAAAAATTCAATGGAAGAGAGACCAAATTTTTTTTCAACAAAAAAAAATGATTACACTTGGCATGACACTTAGTCAAAAATTGAGAGCAAGGTCGCCTGCCTCTACCCGTCTGGGCCCTATAACACAAAACATTACGATTGCAAGTTACAATTTACTAATTGTACCACAAAGCCACGCAATTGTAACGGAAATACCTTACAATCATGTAAATTGTACTGAAAAGTCCACAATATTGTAACTCATACATAGTTATAATTTATGTGTTACGCAATTTGTTCTACAATTTAACAATATTGTAGACTTGGAAGTTTTGTGGTACCTATATGACCGTGGTTAGTTTGGTCTAATTCGTTTCTTCTTTTATTAAGAAAATAATTAGTACCTACTTATTAGCTTTTGCCCGCGTGGAGGCCGGAAAATATCCCAGACCCACGGTAACGTAATAATAATAATAATACTGGGATAAAAATTCATCATCAGACTAGCCTTTTCCCAACGACGTTGGGGTCGGCTTCCAGTCTAACCGGATGCAGCTGAATACCAATATTTTACATGGAGTGACTGACTATCTGACCTCCACCCAAGATTACTCAAGATTATTTATATATTGTTAATTAAAACGGTAGCACCAATTACATTAATTAACATAAGATTGAAACAAGTGGAGTAAATTAAAATATTTCAAATATTAACATATAGAGGACACCCTAGCATACTTACTCTCACAAAACATCAGACATACACGCATAATTCTACTCCATTCATCAGCAAACAGATCACATTCAGGATTGGTGGTTAGGAGGGCGTTAAGCATCCTTAAAGTACGACATACAGGAAACTGAGCTCTGGCAACAGTTGTAGATGACGGCGGCGCAAACAGATTGTGTCGACGGCTTTGGCGATGGCCGATGTAATAGGTTGGGGAAAAAGTTTCTTCGCATTTTTTAAGAAAATTCAAAACATGTTTTAATATAGTTTATTTACATTTAACTAAAGTATGTAGGTACCATTTTGTTCGATAACTTTTTGCCATCTTGTAGGTAGGGACATGATCCCATTGCTATAGAAATTTTGGGACTTCTGGTCAAAATACCGCGACAAGTGGTTTTGGCAGTCCTCTCGTGATGTTAACCTGACACTGCCTAAAGAATTCTGAAGAGACCGAAACAGGTGGAAATCTGAAGGTGCAAGGTCAGGACTATGCGACGGACAAGCCTGACCGGCCTTTGACCACGACCTTTTTCGCACGTTCTTGTCATACGTGATCCACTTTTTATCACCAGTTATCAGCTTCTTCAAAAATGGTTCGGTTTCATTACGTCGTAATAAAGAATCACAAATGAGTACACAGTTCATTAGGTTTCTTTCAGTGAGCTCGTGAGGTACCCAAATGTCGAGCTTTTTTGTGTACCCAGTTTTTTTCAAATGCGCCAAAACTGTTTTGTGGTCAATTTCCAGTTCTTCAGCTACGTCTTAACTACTGGTATGCCGATCTTGCTCCACTTTTTCAAAAATGGCATCCATTTTATCCGTAATAGGGCGACCAGAGCGACGTGCATCTTTGACATCAAAATTTCCGGATTGAAAACGCTTAAACCAAATTTGTGCTACTCTCACAGACACTACACTAGGTCCATAAACATCGCAAATTTTTTCGCGGCTTGCGTTGCATTTTTACCTTTTTTGTAGTAAAATTTTAAAATGTATCGAATTTCTTCATTAGATTCACTCATCTTGACGGTACGAAAAACAAATGAAAATCACACATTTTCTTAATTTGAATTTGGAATTATGTTCTTTAAAATTTAAACTTTCAATGATACCAAAACCAGCCAGATACAAATAGTATAGCCAAAGAGATTTTATTACAAGTTCATACATAGATACTATAATGCGAAAAGACTTTTTCCCCAACCTAATATTTGTCCGGAACAAATAGCCGACAGAAAAGATCGTGGAGTCCACAACCCAGTTACTGGGTAATACGTTACCCCTTGGTAAGATTGGTTGTCAGACTTTCGGGCTTCTGACAACCCGTAAATGCCTTTTAATACATGCATGGAACCCGGCGCCTAAGTGTATGGGCACTTACGTTATCTTTAAAGTTCGTTCTTATACGTTGACTTAGTCCTTCAATTGGACCATTATACGTGAGTCATGGCGGCCGTCGGTGGTTATTCCAACCAGCCCACCTCCCTCCAGAAGTTAATCAGGCTTCTGGTCTGTTCAGAACATCTGTGAAAGATCTGGGTGCCCCAAGGGTTTCTGTTCCAATCTGGGTAACGCCTGTGCATTCAAAGAGCACATTGAGCAACGGTTTCCTCAGCCTTCATGCAAGCTCTGCACAGAGGGCTGTCCGTTATGCCCATTGTGTAAAAGTGTTTGTTCAGCTAGCAGTGTCCTGTGATGGTCCCCGTCATCAGGTGGAGGCCATTCCTGTCCAGGCGTAAAAGTCGCCTGGTTAGTTTGCCATCTAATCTTGGCATAGCCTCCCTGGACTGACTGCAACCTGGTGTCGAGGACCACCACTCCTCTGCTTGTGTGTGTGGGTGAACTCTTGCAGTCACCTGCGTAATTGGTTGAAAGGGATGGGTACGATGGCTTCGGGTCCACAGACTGACGCGCTGGATGCTCTCCTAGCAAGTTCGTCAGTACACAGGACACAGTGGCTCGTTGGGTAACGATGTACGTTACCTAACGACTCACTGTGTCCTTTTATCCATTACATTTTATTTTTTTACATTTTTGCCTCGGTGGTGCAGCGCGAGCGACATGTTCGCCGCGGGCCGCGCGCCCTGCTGGCAGGCGCTGCTGAGGAGCCGGTCGGCGCACCGCCATACACCGATCGGCCAATTCATTGGTGGCCGCGGTACGTGAATGGCACCACAGCCCCTTACATATAAGGTGGCAGTCCTACCACACGCCGATTACCTAGTGTGTAGTGGCGTGTGTGCGTGTGTATACGTATAAGGTGTAGGTGTATTATTTATTTATCTATTTAGTTGTGATAGTTATGATATTGTATTGTATATTGTATGTTTGTTTATTTATTTATGTGTGGATTTTTATATCTGGAAATAAAAGATTTCATTTCATTTTCATTTCATTACAGTGTCACTGTATTGCGGTTAGATACCATTACTCGTTCTAACGCTTTGTGACATTCTAGTATTAGTCTTGAAGTAATATATTTTTCTCTAAGGTTTGGAGTACTGAGGCATTGTCGGAGAGTATACGTATATGGGTATCCGTAACTTTCCTGGCCTCTTTGGCATACGCCGCTTGGATAATGCCCACACATTCTGCCTGGTAGACAGTGTTGAACATTCCCAGCGGGCTGGATATGTTTATGTTGAGGTCGTGTGAGAAAACTCCGACACCGGTTCCGGAGTGGGTCTTTGACCCGTCGGTGTAACCTCTCAGCACTTTCGGGCCCGAGTAGTCGCACTGTTCTTCCGTGAGTATTATGTTGTTAATGCTTTTGAAAGTAGTGTTGTTTCGGGGCTCTGTCGCAAGCTGATGCCATCATTGGCTGTCTTTTGATCGCATCCTCCCTTATGCGTATGTGCTTAACTCTGGAGTCTTTGCTCCGGGTTCCGTTTATATTGAGCCTAAAGGCGGCCAAGGCTGCCTCCTCTCTCACGATGAGGTGTAAAGGAGACAGTCCAAGCATAGCCTGTAAAGCGGCCGTTGGTGCAGTTCTCATGCAGCCAGTGATTGCGAACACAGGCGAATCGCTGTAGTTTTCCGAGAACTTTCCGGGTTGTCTTCAGGTCTGTCCTGGGCCACGTGAAAATTACGTTATTTATTACGTAGTCACTACGCGACTACGTCTAGACGCTACTGGATACAAAATCCGGTCGTGTGAAAGTAAAATGTGTTACCGGACGGTCGGCACCGGCTGCGCGGCAACCGTGACGTATGAAAAGGCCGTGCTTTCCGAGCCACGGGGGCAATGATTTCAAAGGAAGGATACGCCCATCGGATTTATTCCAGAAATCCCCAGCAGTGGGGATTTTTGGAAAAAAAAATAACAATCCCCACCAGATGTTGTTTTTAAATTATTTAACATAAAATAATAATATAATAATAATAAATTTTATTGAAATAGTATGTTTACAAAAAGTGTACATATATTTCAGTATATAACATTAATCAAGGCCTATAATAGTATTATAATAATCTAGGTAAAAACTATGGTATGAAAAATATATGATTACAGTTGCAAAATAAAATAAATAAATTAATAGAATTCTGAAGTTAATGTAGTGTGTTGCCCGAGCTAGGTTTATTTAAACCTGTGTTTCAGGCAGTGGCGTGCACTCCATACATGCAAATAAGCACTGCATACCCTGTAGTGCCATACATACATGCCCCTCTAATTTTAAATGATAAATAACTATAGTTCAAAAAAAATAAATTAATCTAACTTATTCGCCATTCACACGAACAGACATTCGCTTCCCGTTTTTACAGCGCGATTTAAGCGCCAGCTATTGCAGTGGGCAAAAGCATTACTACGCCGTGCTTATTTTTCATACAACGCATGATTTCGCGAGTCGTGTAGTACACAGCGAAAGTGTGTCTGTGTGCGTGAAAACGTGTGCGTGTGTTCGAGAAAGAAAGAAAAAGAAAGAAAATACGTTTATTTGCGATAAACATGGCGCAAAGACATAAAATAACAAAATAAAACAATTCGAGTTTTAGAAGCACTGCTTATATTGCAAACCGTCCAAATTGAGAAGCCGTAAAAGGACCGCCTAATTGTCGATTGCAGAGGGTCGACTTTTTTTAGTCGGATTGGCCAAATGACCGACTAATTCATTCGTTCGTATTAGTTCGGAACTGTTCGGAACGTAATTGCAAAGTTTGTCGCCATATTGTTTGTATGTTATTCTCAGCGCAAGTGATTGATTGTCTAAGTAATTATTTAGTAAGTATATTGTAAAAAATGGAAAATTATACCTGTGAGTCCTGTGTTGGCGAAGTGTGTTAAAATAAATTAAAATCTGCCGCGTTTTCGACGTTATCTTTCGAGGAAAAATTTAAATTGATTGCAAAGGAAAGGTGTGTACCCGGATTGAATTTAACTCAAAAAAAAAGGTAATGCAGCTATTCGTTACTTTCATGAAAAGTTTTATGATAATTATCACTGGCTGTCGTTTTATGATAATTATAACTGGTTGTGTATGTACTCACAAGCATATTGTACTGTTTCCCTTGCATTTTGTTTACAAACCAAGATAAAAAGAATGTTTGAATAACGGATATTCAGATCTAAATAATTTTCACAAAGCGGCTGGCTGCTAAACACGATTCTTCAGAAAAACATCTGGAATCTTGCTTGAAGTTCCAAACTGTTGGTAAAGGTAGAATACAGACTAGTTTGAATAGCCAGTTTAAGTTAGATATTGAAAGGCACAACGTGAAAGTTGAGAGAAATAGAAATATTTTCAAACGGTTAATTGATGTAGTTTGTTTTCTTGGTAAACAAGAATTAGCATTCCGTGGTCATGACGAATCCAGCTTGTCTTTTAATAAAGGCAATTTTCTAGAAATTGTAGATTTGTTAGCTAAATATGATGGAAATTTGGAAACCCACTTACAATCAACATCGGGTAGCTGATTCACGGGGTTATCGAATAGGACCCAAAATGATTTAATTTCTAGTATAATTAAATCAAAATTCAGTAGCGCTTCGACCGAACGATCATTTTCTAGTCTAAAACGAATTCATACATATTTACGAAACACACAGGGCCAAAACAGACTCACAGATTTGTCTATTGGAAAAGAACTTTTAGTTAAACGATGTAGCAGTTTTTACGACGACGTTTTGCAAAACTATCTGAAAAAAAGATAGGCGCGTCGATTTGATTTATAAACATTAACTTGTAGAAAGTAATCAGTTAACATTAAAGTACTAATTTATTTTGAATTTAAATTCATTTGCGCAAAGAAAACAAAATAAACTTCCCACGGCCTTTTTAAATGCCACTTTGCATATCATATAAGTGTCACTTATTTAGATATTCATAGTGGTCGCAAACAAACATCATGCGAAGCCAAAGGCTCCTGTGGTAAAACTCAGGTAGGGTAGGTAGTCCTAGCCGTTGGGCCACCGACAGCAACAAGCTGAAACTGGTAAGTTTCTTTTTTAGCTGTGCATACCCTGTCTGAAATCTCTGTGCACGCCACTGGTTTCAGGCCATATCGAACGATAGTACTTTTCAAATAGGGCAGCCATTGAATTTATTTAACATATACATATTTTCAATATCTAAGCAGTAGCAATATTTTGCGTTAACTTGTCTTAAGTTTAAACTAGACGTATAGGATATATTTATATCTATAACTGAAATTATTATAATATTAGTCTAGGTAAATACAGTAAAGTCAGCTATTTTATTTCAGCTCCTCTAGAAGTTTTTCCGTGTCTGAGTAATAAGTTGTGATAAATAATCGGATAACATTATACTACTGTTATAACTTACATTGTATATTTTAAGCAATTTGTTAAATTTATTATATAAAAAAGGACCTAGAAACAAATAAAATCTATTAGTGAAAGCATGTTTAGTGTGAGGGTTCGTGCAAACCAGATCCTTTCTTCTCTTATCTGAAGGTACTGGTTTAAAATCTAGTTCAGTGTGTTGCAGCAAAACTATACTTAGAACAAACAGTTGCCGAACTGTTAGCACCTTGCATGCCAAATAAAGCTGGTGTGTGGGAAATCTGAACGGGCGACCGGTGGTGACTTTTAGAATTGCTCTTTGAGCACGTTCTAGGAGAAGTAAACTTGATTTTGCGGCACCACCCCAGGAAGTAATGCAGTAGGTAAGAATAGATTGACCCAAAGCCAAGTAAACCCGTTTAATTAATTTAAAGTCGGCTATGTCCCGCAAATTCTTAAAAATGTATATTCATTTACGTAATCTAATGCATAATAAATCGATATGTTTACGGAAGTTCATATTTGTGTCAATGGTGACGCCTAGGTATTTGATATGGTCGGTTTGAGTTAAAGTAGGACAAGCGCATGCCGTGTCAGCGTATGTATAACAATTGTGCGCGTGAATGTTTTGATTAGTATTTCTCATTGCAAACAGAATAAAATTGGTTTTATCGGAATTCAACGTTAATAGATTGTTATGTAGCCAATTAATGTAAGCGGCAAAGGTCATTTATATATATTAAAAATAAGGTAGCCCCTAGAATGCTGCCTTGTGGGATTCCGTAATCACTATTTTTAAGTTCAGAGCTCGTGTACTGACCTATTTTAAGAGACTGATAACGGTCGTTAAGATAGTCAGATAACAATTTTAACTGTGCTCCTCTAATCCCAATTTTTTCCACTTTAAGTAATAATAGAGAGCAAGAAATGGTGTCAAAAGCCTTGGCGAGGTCTAAAAAGATACCAATGGCTTGCATTCCATTATCGAGATTTTTACTCATGAAATTTGTCAATTTGTGTACTGCTTGGCTCGTTGATCTTTTGGGCCTAAAACCAAATTGTTGATCTGAAAGCAATTTGTTATTTTCCAGATATTTTACTAGTCTGTTATTAATGATTTTTTCCAAAATCTTTGAGCGTTCTTAGTACTGAAATAGGTCTATAGTTAGTAACGCAAGTTTTGTCTCCGGATTTGAAAACAGGGGTGACTACGGCTTTCTTGAGCAATTTTGGGAATATTCCTTGAGTTAAACATATCTGAAAGATGGGAGTTAGTGGAGGGGCAATTAGATATTTAAGTCTTTTAAGCACAGTATTAGGAATTTGGTCCCAACCGACGGCGCAGACGTCCTTTAACCCGTCTGTTATATCTATCACTTCACTCACGTCCGTATCTAGTAGAACAAAAGAGTTCAGTGTAGTATGAGTCATAGGTGGACTTTGAATAGAAGAATGCCTGTGTGATGTGAAGTTTTTTTCTGCCAGATCTTTCCCAATGTTTATAAAGCAATTATTAGCTATATTCATCGCTACGGATGGGTTCAATTCGCCTGATAAAAATTCGAGCGGAGGTTCAGAGTTTTTATTCATAAATGTGCTACTTTTTATAAACTTCCAGATAAGTTTACTGTTTTTTCCTGCCTTCTGTAGCTAATCTTTGTCATATTGTGTTTTTAGTTTTTTCAACATATTATTGCAGAAATTTCTATATCGCTTATAAGTGACTGAGAGTATTGCATTGTTAGGGGAAAGTTTACATTTTTGGTATACTTTATCTCTATGTCTGATACAGCGAACAAGTCCGGGAGTAATCCACTGTTTAATGTTACTGTACTTTCAAGGTATTACTGTAGTTAGAGTATTCTTCTTAATCGCAGATTGTAACAAATCAATCAACCACAGTAACGAAATATTTGGGTCACTCGAATTATTGAATACGGGGTCGAAATTAGTAGCTCGTATGTCATTTTCAAGATTAGTCATGTTGAGTTTAGCTGCGCATGCAATTTTTTCTAGGTGAAGGTATTTGCAATGTTAGTAAAACGGCTTGATGGTCGGTAAGTGACGTATTAGTAACCAGTGTTTTGGACGGCACTTTTGACTTTATAATGTTTGTGTCGAGGCATGAGCCGCTCTGGTGCGTCGGGTAATAATGAGGTGGTAGAAGTCCATGCAATGCGCAGATGTTCAGATAGTTATGTGCATGCGTATCAATTTTCCCGGAACCAATGTTAATGTTAATGTCACCTAAAAGTACGATATTTTTAAAGGATGACAATTTTTCTAGGTTTGCGTTAAGCGAGTCTAGGAATCTGTCAATATTTTGAGATGGAGGTCTATAAATAGCCATAATTACCGTATCTGGGTAAATTTTAGTTATCAAGCAATTACAGTCTTTAATTAAGGGTTCTTCTACCATAGGTTCTAAACTATTTTTAATATACACAACTAAGCCACTATTTTGGTTAATGTGGCTATTGGTTTTGTGTAAATTGTACCCGTCTAGAGATGGTATATTCGTTGTTTGCTCGAAGAGCCAACATTCTGTTAATACAATAATATCACAACTTATTTCAAGATTCTGTAATGGCACTTCAAAGCCGTTAAAATTTCGGTTAATACTACGAATGTTTTGTGTAAGCACGGTTAACATTTTCTTACCAATGTGAAGAAGATTTTTGCACTCCTCAAGATTACAAATTACTGCTTCGGATACGGAAAAGCTGTCTAGATCTCTGATTAGCTGATTTGTCATGTTACTAAAAAACTAACTTATCTACTGTTTATGTGCGAATTAACAAATTATTCGATGGGGCTCTTAGGCGCCTTCATAGTCTATTGAATTTATATAATTGTCTTCAGCGTATTTTCGTGCTGGGCAATTCACGTCACCAGTTGGGTGATCATACTTCCTCTTGAACCGTTTGCACGTTGCACACTGGGGAGGAGAAGTTTTGTTACTGCATTCCTTGAACGAGTGACCTATCTCTCCACAGAGGTTGCATGTTGGAGATTTTTCGCGGCAAAACTTAGCTGCGTGCCCGAACTGCTGGCAAAAGTGCTTCAAAGCACTTAGTCACTATAGTAAAATCTCTTACTGGGCATGATGTCCAGTTTATAAAAATACGGCCTTGGTTCACCAGAATTTTTCTGATGCTGGGAGGTACTTCAAGGATATAATTACATGTGGGGCGATCTTTCTTTCCTGATTTATGGCTCATTTTCATTTTTCCAGAGAGGCCTCTCGAGTAAATTTCGGCAATTTGTCAGATAGGTTTTGTTCATAAATGCAATCCAATACCTCTTTCTCATTGTGAGCTACGGGGACACCAACTACTGCTATCCTAGGGCGGGGTTTAGATGGTTCTTCAATTTTAAAGCCTGAGGAAACAAGTTTCTCCGAATTTTTTAATTTTTCAATGTCGTCATTGCTATCAGTGCTAATAATGACGCCTCCATTCCTAATTTTCCTTAGACTGCGGACCCGAAGTTTTAGTTCCTCCGGCGAAATAATTTGCTGTACCAGTGTTTTGGTGTCGTCACTGGAACGTGTATTATCACTAGGGTAAATGGCAACGGAACTCAAATTTTCAGGGCGGATGAACTTGTCTGTACCCTTTTTCACCATATTAGCGATTACGAAGTACTTTCTGGTTGCGTCATCTTTTTTTCGACGACCTCTTTCAATTGTTGCAATGAGTTTGCAACGACCTGCTGTTCTTGAAGGAATTGGACGGTGCTGTAAGCCTGAATAGATTTTTGCTTCAGGGGTTGGTATAAGACAGCCTTTTGAGATGTCCCATGTGCGACCTTTCGACAAAGATTGGTGACGCGGAGCTTCTGATCGGAGTTCATTTTTACTTCGGCGACTGTAGAGCAAACTTCGTTTAAAATGGTCTCTATGGATCCTAACCATTTCTGGATCTCCGACGTAGCGATGACATCAGCCCGTAAGTCATCCTCAGAGGAAGCTGGTGGCGCTGTTTCTATTGGTTGGTTTTGGTCAGGTCAGTTGATTAGACATAACTAGCACAGAAAATCACTATTTTTGTGTATATAAAGCGCGACACACTTTACTCAATATGACTGACTCCGCAAATTGTTATAATATTATTATTCGTAATTACTTAGAGGCATTATAATTAACAAAACACGACCGCTTAGATTCGCGACTCGAATCAAGTATCAAGATTTGAATTTATAATTCCCGTCGCATGTGTTGCCTTGGAAGTCATACGACCATCACAGATGATTTGCAGTTGGCAATCCGTGCAGCAGACACAGAGCCAGGTGTTAGGTTTTTGTAATGGTGTCCATTTATTGTTGCAGGTTTCGGATGTGTAGATGCATTTTGATAATGTAATGTTTGTTATTACGCCAATTTCGCATGGAATTTGATGATTTCTCATGTTACGTGTTGGTTTGTTTAATGAACAGATATATGTACTTGGTTCAATTTTAATATCGGGTTGGCTAATAAGTAATGAGCGTTTAAGTTTATAATTTCTAGAATTTTCGGAAAGATTCGAGAACGTTCTGTAGCAGAGGGTATATAAAGATCGAGTCGCGCTCATGCGCGTTATTGATAGTTAGTGCGTTAAAGTTCACAAAGAAATTAGTGATATTAAAACCCACGAACGATATTGTTTATTATAAGAGTTTCAATCTGGGCATTCTGCTGCAGAAGCTACTCGTAATATATGTCAAAGGATAGCTCACGTTGCAGTCTCCGAAGCAACAGCAAAGCGCTGGTTCCAACGGTTCCGCAATAACGATTTTTCCTTAACCGATCAACCAAGGTCTGGGCGCCACGTGGAAATAGATATCGATAAATTAAAACTATTAATCGAAGAAGATCCTCGAAGAACTACACGCGATTTGGCTGTTCAGCTCGAGTGCTCTCATGGCACCATAGAAAATCATTTACATGGTTTGGGAAAGACTTACAAATATAGTGTTTGGGTACCCCATCAATTAAGTAAAGATCAGCTGACCTACCGAGCTGAGATTTGTGTAGGTACAACTTTTATCTTTCCGCCGCACATTTAATTGGTTAGATCACCTTGTCACTAGAGATAAAAAGTGGGTTCTCTATGTTAATCACACACGTAAGCGCCAGTGGCTGGGATGTAAAGAACAGGGTAAACCAACGTCAAAAGGTGATCTTCATCCTCGCAAGGTAATGCTTTCTGTCTGGTGGGGTATACATGGAGTAATAAGCTGGGATTTCCTTCCTACTAATACTACGATTACAGCAACAGTATATTGTGATCAACTCGAAAAACTGAAGCTTGACATCCATCGCAAACGTCCACAACACGACAAAATATTTTTCCTGCACGACAATGCCCGGCCGCATATTGCTAAGTGTACCAGGCTAAAACTATTGGAGCTTAATTGGGAAATAATACCCCACCCTCCATATTCGCCGGAATTAGCACCAACTGATTTAAGCATGTTCCGATTATTTAGTAATAATTTACGGGAAAAAAGCTTTGACGATGAACCACACTTGAAACAATACATAGATGACTTCTTAAAATCAAAACCAACGAAGTTCTATGCGGACGCCATTCACTCTTTGCCAGATCAATGGCGAATGGTAGTAGAAAACGACGGTGAATATATTATTAATGCTTAAAAATTATTCATTTAATAAATAAATACAATTAAAATAGTTGTATGTCACTCATTACTTATTAGCCAACCCAATACAATGTTCCAGGTCACTGTCTGTGAGTTGTATGTATGTCTCTTTTCTTATATTGACTGCGACATATTCTGAACTAGTTTTCATTGTAAGCGAATGTTTGTTATTTTTTATCATCGGTATAGGAACTGTTTTATAGATAGTGAATGGAGTGTCCCCTGTTAATGGTAATGTGATTTCGATGATAAATATTCTCCAACAATCTAGACTTTACTTCTAGTAGCTTGTATAATAGGTTGGGGAAAAAGTTTCTTCGCATTTTTTAAGAAAATTCAAAACATTTTTTAATATACATAGTTTATTTAAATTTAACTAAAGTATGTAGGTACCATTTTGTTCGATAACTTTTTGCCATCTTGTAGGTAGGGACATGATCCCATTGCTATAGAAATTTTGGGACTTCTGGTCAAAATACCGCGACAAGTGGTTTTGGCAGTCCTCTCGTGATGTTAACCTGACACTGCCTAAAGAATTCTGAAGAGACCGAAACAGGTGGAAATCTGAAGGTGCAAGGTCAGGACTATACGGCGGATGCATTAACACCTCCCAGCCAAACTCTTAATTTTTGCTGAGTGGCTAAAGATGTGTGAGGTCTAGCGTTATCATGATGAAAAACCACACCCCTTCTGTTGATTAATTCCGGCCGCTTTCTCTCAACTTCTTGCTTTAATCTCATCAGTTGTTCGCAGTAGAGTTCAGAATCGATGGTCCTGCCTGGTGGTAACAGCTCATAATGAATAATGCCCTTCCAATCCCACCACACACACAGCATCACCTTGTTGCGAGTTAACCCGGGTTTTGCCACAGTCTGTGAAGCCTGACCGGCCTTTGACCACGACCTTTTTCGCACGTTCTTGTCATACGTGATCCACTTTTCATCACCAGTTATCAGCTTCTTCAAAAATGGTTCGGTTTCATTACGTCGTAATAAAGAATCACAAATGAGTACACGGTTCATTAGGTTTCTTTCTGTGAGCTCGTGAGGTACCCAAATGTCGAGCTTTTTTGTGTACCTACCCAGTTTTTTTCAAATGCGCCAAAACTGTTTTGCGAACCTTTCGTCTAGCACGCCGAACAGACTGTTTGCAAGGTAACCTATTCCACTGACAAGACCTCGAGTAACGCGCCCCCTTGTCTGCCCATGATGTGTTTCCAACATGTAATTGTTATGATCAAGTTCATTGAGTTCCTGTTCGAATTCAGTCATAATAATAGTCTTGCACCTCGTTTGACATGCAAATTGCTCACACCTTTCTCCCAGGTGTTTCACAACTCGATGTATGTTTTCCATGCCATGCCAGTAAGATGTCATATTGTAGTAGGTAACAATCTTCCAGTCATCATGTACGTTTTGCAAATTGCCGATTTTGTCAAAGTACACTGTTCTATTTGGATCGAACGGTGTCACATTTATGACGTCACTGACTTGCTTTGTGGGCTGGAGTAATGTTAGTAATGTTAAGAGTGTACACAGCAGGCTGGAACTTATTTTATTTGATTTAGATCGTTGTTTTCGGTTAGTGTTATTTATTGTTGATTTTTGTTTTTCCTTGCAGACTGTTACATAAGAGGTGGTGGGGTCAGGTTTTTCTATATGAGATTCTGGTAATGGGAGTTTAACTAATTTTGTTATTGGTCTTGTTAGTAGCCCTGTCTTTGTTTTCATCGTCGCTATTCTGACCAGATTGTCTCTCCCCGGATGAACTTCTTGTATTCTGCCAAGTGCCCATTTCGTAGGAGGAAGGTTATCTTCTTTGATTAAGACAATATCCCCTATTGATAAATTATCTGTTTTACTTAGCCATTTACTACGAACTTGAAGTTGTTGCAGGTATTCTGACGACCACTTGGTCCAAAACCCTTGCTTCATTTTGTTTAGTAACTGCCACTGTCGAATGCTGATGTTTCGCTCTTCAATATTTTCAGTTGGTAGGAATGTTACTGGTCGGCCAATTAAAATAGGTACCACGACATAACCTTTACTCGTTCTGACGCCTTGGCCCTTGTTTAGTTTAACGCTAACGAATCCTGTGAAGTCCACTCCTGTGTGATAGAAAGGTGGTGATTGCGTTATCATCTCACTGGGTAAGTCAGCCATTAATTGGTATTGTTTCGATGGTTTGAAGCGACAGCATTTTACACAGTCTTGTAGGTATTTTTTAACGGTGTGGTTTCCTCCTGTTATCCAATATTTTTGTCTCAATGTAGCCATAGTTAATCTCGCTCCACCGTGTAGTGTCGTAACATGCGCACGGGCAATGAGAAGGTATGCCAGCTTGCTATTTTTAACCGACTTCAAAAAAAGGAGCAGGTTCTCAATTCGACGGTGTTTTTTTTTTTTTTGTACGTTTGTTACGCGATTACTCCGCCAATTATTAATTGATTTTGATGATTCTTTTTTTGTTTGATACCCTATCTATCCCTATCTACTATGTTTGATAGGGTATACTTCAGAGGTGGTCCCATATAAATTTTATCGAAATTGATTAAGCACTTTTTGAAAAAATCAACAATAACAAAAAATATGTACACAGATGACTTTATTGTTTCCCTTCAGCAATAGTTTTTTTCATCACAGAAACTCATCACGAAAATGATTCTGTGTGTGTATTTGGGAGCCGTCATCATAAATAAACTACCTAGTTGTTGGAAAGATTACGCAACCGTGTCATTTCTGTTAAAGCTTTCTCATCGTGGGGTCGATTTAATAGCTTATTTGCATCCAAATTAGATAAGGCAATGCCTTCTAAGGTTTTGACTCGACTGAGGGCTACATAAATCTGTCCTTTTGCGAAATTCTTCTTACCTAAATCGATTACTGCTTTGTCAAGGGTAGTACCCTGAAGTTTGTGGACAGTTACGGCCCAGCTTAAGATGAGCGGTAACATTCTGCGTTCAACATCTCCATAACCTCTTTGCGCTTGGAATGTTGTGCAAACAGGTGAGATTGCTACACAACCGTCATAATCTTTTATTTTAATGCCAATAGTCGTGTCATCAAATTTTATAAGCACAGTTTCAGGCAACTCGCCTTCCTCCAATTGATCTCTTCGGAGAGCAGGCCATTTAATTTTCTTAACAATGCCCATGGCACCATTCACGAGCCCATCGGATACGGAAATATTACGCCTTAACATGACTCGCGATTCGATACCCAACTTTATAGTTGGTAAGAAACCACCACAGTTGTTAATGTCTTTAGGAATAACATTGTTTGGTGGCTTTCTACCATAGGTTGCCGCCTCGCGAGACTCATCTACAGCGTTGATTGTGTACATACGGTGCGCCTTAGCATTTTCAGCGGTCATTTTTTAATTATATGTGTCAACTTGTCTAACAGTAGGGAATATACGGACAACAACCCCATCGGCAAAATCTCCTGACAAAGGCACGTGTCGCCGCTCACAAAGCAACTCCAGCTGAGCTGTCGTTAATTCACCAACCCGCAAGCTATTCAAGAGGTCAATGAACTCAATGTCATGTCGCTGTCTCATATTTATCGTAAGTTCACAAAAAAGTTCTCGTTGCCGCCTAATGAAACACTCCTCAGCGGTTTCCTCTTCAAGTAGAAGTTCACTCTCATCACGAAATGGTACATGACATACTGACAAGCTGTAGTAATAGGCTTCTTTGTCGCTGTTCAATGTAAAGTATCGTGTGCGCAATACTGCGGACTTATTTCTTATACGCATCCGCGTGTTATCTCTTAGTCGTATAAATCTTGCCGGCGTAACATCTTCACTCCTTAATTCTGCATCACCATCGTCTTCGTTCCATGTTATGTTAGACACCGTTTCAAAGCGCACAGCAAATTCAGCGAGACTTAAGTCTTCTAGTTCATCTGGGCGTAATACATACCGGTCAAAAATATTGTTGTAAATGGATGTATCATCACTGTCGAATCGTAGAAGTCTGAAACGTTCATTAGGCTTACAACTGTTTATGAAGACTGTTTTTCGGGAAGACATTTTTAGCGGTAAATGACACAATCTATATGCGCATTCCGGAGCACTTAAAAGGCGTTGAAATAGAATGGCCATTGAGACTGCAAATAACTGATTCCACACAGGACCACCTTGCCTCTTGGCCTTCGCAACGGCTTCTCGTACAACTCGGGCTCGCATTTACCTACTTGCGTATTTAGCCACATAATACGCAACTGCTGTTACGTTACCACACGGCTGCACATCAATGTTTCCTTTCCATATACTCAATAGAGTAGGATTGTAGTTGTTCACCATAATTTCGTCTGCAGTTCGTTTCAAACAACAAAATCGTCCATTGTTTGTTATTACTTCATCAGGACCTAAGCAAACAGTAGTCTCATATGCGGGCCTTGGGAACCCAAAACGACAATAACTATCATTGCGGTTTTTATAGCAAGTAGCCGTGTGTTTATGTATTTGCACGTCTTCTATTAATTTCGGCAATACAGGATCATTGGGCATTAAGGAGCATGACACAACCCTTTCGATAACTTCAATACCCTCATGAGTCGAGAAATCTGGGATATGGTCACACCACACCAACATATGAAGGTGTGGACTTCCGCGATTTTGAAACTCTATTCTATACCAAAAGTCTACAACTGGACCACCTAAGCAGCCTGGATCGCGTTTGAGGAATCGCATCAGAGCGTTCACGCGAACCGTAAATTGTCGAGAGACAATCACGGGATGATTTTGTACCAACTGCAAACGCTCGGGAAAAGATAGGCTCTCCGCTTCGTTTACATCACGACCATCTGCGATTAGTAAGGCTTTGATCATGTCTGTCCAATTAAGGTCGTTGCAAGAGAACGTCATGAACCACGTAGGAGGCCCCACAGTTCGGACCATTGCAGTAAGTTCAGAGCAACATTTATGCCAATAAGACGCTGATCCTCTGATATTCCTCATAGTAAGATGCATGTTATCTATTAGTCCTTGAGGTGTCTGCTCGCCCTGGCCCTGACGCATCCGGCATGATACAGACACACTGGATTTAGCTCGATAATATTCAACTATGGAAAGAGCAAAAAACAAATAGTCGTTTCGATTGAAACGCTTGTCCAGGCTCATTACTCGACTTTGAAAATAGTCCAAAGGAGTAATTTGGATATCTCTTTCCTCTCCAAAGCCATTTTTGCCATCAGGAAAAAGACAATACCAAGCAAGCTCTTCCGTTCGTCGCTCTCGATCCACATTTAATGGTGGCGCTGTTTTTCTTGTAATCTCAGCTAATCTCATCTCGTTAGTGTTCGTAGTTGGATTGGGACTCAAATAAACTACACTTTCTAGATTAGGGACCGCTTCGTCTATGCTACGAAGCATACTAGTTGTTTCAATTATAGTGACAATTGGTTGTATTTGTGATAACGATCTTTCTTGTTCTGGAGCTAAGGTTGGTCGAGACAATAGTTGAATAGTGTTGCTATTTTCAAGTATAGGAATTGTATATGTAGGACTCTCTGACCGAGTCTCTGACGTTTTAAAAGAGTCTCGTTGAGGAGTGTTGCTATTTTCAAGTATAGGAATTGTATATGTAGGACTCTCTGACTGACACTCTGACGTTCTCAAAGTGTCTCGTTGAGGAGTGTTGCTATTTTCAAGTATGGGAATTGTATATGTAGGACTCTCTGACGTTCTCAAAGTGTCTCTGCGCACTTCTGCCTGGTTCTCCGGTGTTATAATCAAAGGAGTTAGTGAGTACACATTGAGAAAGTAATCTTGTGCCAGTAATTTTTCGTCGGTGTAAACAAATTTCGTCGCAGTTTGCCATGTAATTTATCTATATTACGAAATTTCACGCAACAAGCTGCACCACGTCTTGGGGCTATAGCTCCCTTAGGCCCACGTGCATGTGAATCAAACAACCAATCTTTGTAAGCATCAGTTTCAGCTTTACAATATATAGCCACAGTCATGGAATTTGCAGTAAGCAACCCGCAACAGTTTTCTCTGTAAAATAATGTCAGAGCATTATTTAGGTTAGGGAACCCGTCAGTACTTCGATATGTATCTAAATGACCATTATAATTTGTTTCCGCAACTGAGATGTTAATTTTCTTTCTGTTATATAATATTTGCTGTGGAAGATCACTTGCAGCAAGATACTCAGGGTTAACTTCTCCATTTGCGGGATCCTCTCTAGAAGCAATGGACTCACGGTAGAGCTTATCTCCGAGTATAACTATGTAATCAATGTCACTTTTTGACCATTGACTTGGCTCGTCTGTACAGAATGCTGCACAAGCTACAGCTGCTACAGCAGTGCATTGTTTGCCACGAGATTGTAAATCAAATCTTAAATTGGCTTGATGAAATGATCCGTGTAGTATAGAAACGTCTTCACTTATATCAACGTAATTATTTTGAGGAGTAGATTGTAACTCCATAAGCTCACCACCATCTGCAGGTTCTTCCGAAATTTGAACGATTTCAGAAATGTCAATAAAATTTTCAAAATGGGGTCTTATATCTTTATAGAGTATATTGTTTGACATTAACCAGGTTAGAGCCTGATACAATCTGTTCGTATCCACAACAAACTCTTGGGAGCGTTGCAAGTTCTCGAGACTTTCCACAACCAGAACCAGTCCTACTTGGTTTGGCGCAAGTGGCAGTTGTTCAGCGACTTCAACAACGTCTTTTGCAAACAAAGTAACTTGTCCCTTGCACCAATCTTGGCAAAAACGGTTTTGTAGTTTCATTATTTTAAGAAACGGTACAACACGGCATAAAACCGTTTTTCAAGTTTCGTCAAATTAGCTAGCTCTTGAGGTACAGTCGCGACTGTCATTTTGTTCCAGAAAGCTGCCGGCGGAATTTTCCATTTCCTAATATTATTTTGACAGCGAGAGCATGTTATGATATTACCCAGAGAAACCAATTCTTCGGGTAATAATGCACTGTACATTGCAGTATGTAAATTACAACGTTGTGGTGGATATAACGCTTTATTACAAACGGCACATGGAACGTCTGCAAAAATGTTAATAGCCTGTTCAAAATCATTTACAGAAGATATATGCCTGCGGTTGCGACTAGCTTGACGCATAGCGTCTAATCGAGTCGATCTGGATTCGGTAGAATCATTTGATAAACGTTCGTGAATCAAGCCAAGTCGATGAGAACGTTGCTCTTCAGTTTCGTTTGATAAACGTTCGTGAATTAACCCAAGCCGATGAGAACGTTGCTCTTCGGTTTCGTTTGATAAACGTTCGTGAATCAAGCCAAGTCGATGAGAACGTTGCTCTTCAGTTTCGTTTGATAAACGTTCGTGAATAAACCCAAGCCGATGAGAACGTTGCTCTTCGGTTTCGTTTGATAAACGTTCGTGAATCAAGCCAAGTCGATGAGAACGTTGCTCTTCGGTTTCGTTTGATAAACGTTCGTTAATCAAGCCAAGTCGATGACAACGTTGCTTTTTGGTTTCGTTTGATAAACGTTTACGAATCAAGCCAAGTCGATGACAACGTTGCTTTTTGGTTTCGTTTGATAAACGTTTACGAATCAAGCCAAGTCGATGAGAACGTTGCTCTTCGGTTTCGTTTGATAAACGTTCGTGAGTCAAACTGAGTCGTTCAGCATGACTTTCTTGACTTTCATTAAGCCTTGTTAAGTTCGTGTATGCCCTCATCTGAGAAAGTCTACAGGCCCGCTGCTCTTCACTTTCATTTGAAATATTTATCGCATTTCTTTCCCTAATTTTCTTTAAACGATCTTCACTCATATAACTACATTCTTCCAAACGGCGCCGTCTCATTTGGGCGGCGCGTTTAGTAGGCCTGCCCATATTATTTATAAACAAAATACACTTACTTCCCACTAAAAATTGATAAATAATTTTTGTTTTTTGAAAAAAAAAAAACAAAAACTGTCTTCTAATCTATACCTATATATACTACATATACAAACTTAAGCTAAAAAGTAGAAATTAATAAAACAAAAATACAAATACTTCCCACTAAAAACTGACAAATAAAATTATTTTTTAGAAAAAAAAACAAAAACCGACTTCAAAACTATACCTATATGCAAACTTAACTAAAAAGTAGAAAATAATATTTTAATTACTTCAAAGCAAAGAACATTAAAGGACAATCAATGAAATTATTGATACTTATATACCTATTTACAATTTATAATCAGTATTTTTTGGAGTCCTTAAGAGAACTTAATTTGGAATTATGTTCTTTAAAATTTAAACTTTCAATGATACCAAAACCAGCCAGATACAAATAGTATAGCCAAAGAGATTTTATACTCTAAGTAAGTTCATACATACTATAATGCGAAAAGACTTTTTCCCCAACCTAATATTTTAATGAATTTAATAAGAAAAACAATAATATTTGACAACTAACGTGGGAAATGAGATGCCATCTTTCATGTAATTCACAATACAGCTGTTAATTATACAAACAATCACTGAACAACGCGGCATTTTGTCAAAAATCATAAGCAGCGCAACCGTCGCAAGTTGACATTCGACTAATAACTGAAACTGGCATCAAGCCGCTTTGTAGCCAGATGCGTTCGCAAGCGCCACGCCTCCTTGCCATATCTCCTGTGTTTTTATGATCTGTGTGCTAAGCCATTTGAGGTAGTATAGGCTCTTAAGGAAGTGGTGAAAAACTGATTAGGGAACAATAAAAGCTCCGACTATAAAGAAATAGTAACGAATTTGGGTATAACGACCTGTAATATGAGCAGGAAACTTCATTTCCTGAATTCGAATACTGAATACTTTCTGGGAGCCGTTAGCAAGAACAAGGCAAAATTTTCATCAAGATTTGAAAGAACTTTAAGACATGTATCATGGATCATGGAATACCAGCATGATGGACTATTGTTGGCTACTGAAGCGCGACGATCCAAAACAGAAATTTAAGAGAAAATCGCACAACAGAAGCTTTGGGGAAAAAGGACCAGGTTCCACATAAAAAAATGATTTGTATTTTATAGCTTTACGACGTATTGTAATTATATTTTAACAGTTTTTAAAGTTAGAAAGTAGGCACATTTTTAAAGATATATTTTTTTCTGAGTAAAAGCGTGTTTTTCTCGATTTTTTATCTGTAGCTTTTCCAAAAAATCTAGAAAAGATAGAAAAAACAGTGATAGAAAAATATTCGTAATCAGCGCATCAAAATACCTCAGAATCAGTTGGCAGATTCTAGAGAGGACGTCATGACCTTAAAGTTGCAGGTCTGTGTAATATTAGTTAGGATTGCCGTATAACTAAATTACTTTCAAGAAATTTGTCAAGCGCCCGCGCTTGAAAAATAAACTGCTGCGATAATCATTCAACCTATCGCAGCAGAATACGTGCGCTTGACTATTTTGTCACATTAATTTTGCGATAATTTTCGTTCGAGAAGTTCTGGGCCTAGATGTTATAATATTTACCGTATTATTTCTATGTCTGCTTCCAGTTAACAAATGCTAAAACCAGGAAAAGGGGTTAAATTAAATAATCATTTGTTGTTACCAATCTGTAATACATTATGAAATGATACTTTACACATAACAATATACAAGTTTAATTAGTTTTAGTAACAAAAGCTTGAAGGCCAACAAATACATACTACAAAATAAATGAACTAGATACGCCATTATCTACAGTAAAAAAATAAGAAGGCGAATTCCTTTGATAATTATATAAATTAATAAAATAATCTATACATAATGGGTGCAACAATATAATTACATACACAATGTGTAGATAGTTTGATCAGAAAACAGTTAATGCAACGAAGTTGTAGATACTACCCACTTCTGTATACACATAGATATCTGAAAAAAGAAATTCAGTCTTCAGTCACCATAAATAGAACAATAAACCTTAGATAAAGAAATACATGTTGAGAGTAAACTCCCTCGGAAAAATAAGTTGGACATCAGGCGATCAAAGAACATTGCTATGATTTTGTGGGTTTTTTACCACTCAATTGAGTAGGCAGTAGCATCTAAAAATTGAACATGATATTACAATACATAGTTGGTATTATCGTCATTGGTCGTCTGCCTACGCAGCAGTACACATGTTTCATCGATACCATTCGTAGTTGCGCCCCTTTCCAAGAAATAGTTAACACATTCGGTGCGGCAGACACACATGCGCGTTTTCATAACTTTCTTCGAGTGCGGCGCGGCGCACATGTGTGTTCGTTGTGCATCTCTATTGTTTCGAAAACATCGTAAAAAAAGGGTCGGTAAGGGTGTAGCATAAAGAAGCGTTTGCATAAAGAATTCAGCAGAGAATGTGTTAATCATCATCATTACCATTCAGCAGCCCAACGTGATCTGGTAAACTACGGAATGGTACGGAATAAGTGGCTAGCGCGCGTTTCAGTGATAAATAATTAATTTAAAAAAGTCGTCTACAAATCAAATGTTGCCAGGATTTTGACCCAGACAATGTAGTCTAAAATGACCTCAAAAATGCTCCAAAGTATCAAATCCTGGCAACGCACACTAGACATTACGTTTACTACGATAATTATTGCATTCAGGAAATATTTAAAACTAGCTTTTGCCCGCGGCTTCGCCCGCGTGGATGTCGAAAATTATCCCACGGGAACTACCGGGATAAAAAGTATCCTGTGTCCTATTCCAGGTTTGGTCTACCCATATGCCAAATTTCATCAAAATCCGTTCAGCCGTTTTAGCGTGAAAGCGTAACAAACAAACAAACTTTCGCATTTATAATATTAATTATAAAATTATTATTAGGATTTACATGCGGCTCTATCTACATTGATGTGTTACTTACTTAGTAAATTACATAGGCTAGATTTTAACGACATATCGTCAAGTGATTATTACATAATGTTCCTACAGCCTATTCCTTTTCTTAAGAGAACAATACGTAGCAAAAAGCTCTATGAATAAATCATTTCATAAAAGTATTCTTTCTGTAGGGCTCTTTTCTGGTTGGACGGTACGACACAAAAGTTGCAATAAACACGGTATACCGAAACACTGCTTAGGGGGCGTTCATTAATTACGCGAGGCGTTTAGGGGAAGGAGGGGTTCGAGCCGAATCTCATCCAGTCTCACGTGGGGAGAGGGGGTCTCGGCAAATATCACGTGATTTTTTTTTTCGCAAGAAACTAAAATTGCAAGAAAAGTGTAATTATTATAAAAAATAATCAACTCTTCAATTGCTAGTGTCACTTGTAGGTAACTGAAGTTCATTTTTTTCTACCACAAGGCAATTTTATTTTTAATTTCTACTCAAAGAATAACAAAAATCGCATATGGGTCAAAATCACCAAGGTGGAGAATCAGCTTTACCAGCAAATAATCGTCTAAATTTAGTTTATTTAAACAAATCGTTATTGTAAATATTACTTAACTCGGTTCATATTAACTGTAACGTTATTTTATACTGAAAAAGTAAATCACATTTATTATTATTTGAAGAAATAACTACAAAAAATCATTTCGAGAACGCGTCCTTTGTAGCAATCTTCAGAAACTAACTTTGGAAATATTCATAAAATAAAATAAATTGATAAGTTTTTCGTGCTTAATGGCCTACAATTTTATCTTATATCAATTAATTATTGTTATTACTACAGAAAGAAAAGAAATTAAAGAAAATCAAGTCAACATATTGTGTCCGGCAATGGCAGCGTCATTTTAGTGAACGCAATGTTTATTCTCAGTAAAAATTCAGTTTTTGAACGCAATCTTTAGTTGTCTATAGTACAGTGATGTGAACGATGTAAACAAACGGTTGTCATCTCTCGTTTCCGCCAAAACAATTGAAAATAAGTGGTAAGTATCTTTCAATTCATTATTTATAGAGCGTACATCAATACGTCATCATACCGGGAATGCGTTTTTCGACTTGGAATATTGAAAAATATGTTTTGTAGTGTTTTATAGGAAATAGTCACCTCAAATATTTTACAATAACAAAGCCTAACATGATGTCAAAGATGGCTGCCGTCTAAAAAGGGCGCGATTATTTAAAAAAGTCATTTAGGGAACGGTCATTTCGGGACCGTTCCCGGACTTGACGGAGCGTTCTCGAAATGATGATGACGTTCCCGAAATGACTTTTTCAAATAAACGCGCCCTGTTGTTATAACTATTGGTTAATTCATTTAGTGTATGTTGTGCTAACATATTTTTTAATATTTTTTAGCAATATGGAGTCTCATGTGGCTGAAAAAAATAAATAAACGTCCGAAAAAGCAAGTAAAAAAAAATAGTTCGGCTTACTTGCGACAACGAGAGAAAGCCAATGCCAGGAAAAGAAAATTTTTAGATAAGATGAAAGATGACAGAGGAAGAGAGAGAAATAAAAAGGGCTAATGATAGAGCGTACTATCAGAAAAAAAAAGCTGAAAAGTTGATGAGATGACTGAGAGAGAAAAGCGAAAGCAGAGAAAAAATTGGAAAGAAGCTTAAAAAAAATACAGATAAAGGAAGAATACTTCTTCTTTTATCTGTATTTTTTTTAAGCTTCTTTCCAATTTTTCTCTGCTTTCGCTTTTCTCTCTCAGTATAGTTAACAATACTCCGCCCCATTCTGATGATGAATTAGCTACAGAACGGTCTTTAGTGAGAAGAACAGTGGAAGAAAAATTGTTCGGAAGGATGGAGCCAAAGCATACCGTAAAATAAAACAACAAGAGAAAACAATTGCTAACATAAAACGTAAATATGAAACTTTAATGAAAAGACTAAGGAGAAAGGAAAAAAGAGATCAGAAAAAGTTCAGGTACCAAAAACTCCTAACAGCAAAGTTGATTAAAAAAAACACATTGATTAAAAATGTCGACGTGCCTCCTGAAGTGCGCAAAAATCTCTTATTCTACGAAGTAATGACTGCGCAATTAAAAGAGAAGGCCTGTACTTTAAGAAAAAAATCCAAAGAGAGGGAAGTCTTCCAAAAATGTGTTAGCGGTGACATGGTACGGAAATATAAATTGCTTCATGTGGCTAAGACTTTTTCGCCAAAAGAGAGAACCAGTACATCGATTCTGAAGTCTGATACCAAAATTCGTGAGGTTGCTTGGAAGGAGGAAGTTCGTAAAAAAGTAAAAGATTTTTTCGAAAGAGATGATGTCAGCAGGATGTGCCCAGCTAAGCGAGATTTTGTGAAGAAAACGGTATTAAGAAGCAAAAACGCCTCCTTTTATTCACAGATAAAGAACTGACGTCAAAATTCGTTAGAGAAACTGGAATAAATTTATCTTAGGCAACATTATTAAGAGCAAAACCGTTTTGGGTGGTAGCTCCAACATTCAGAGACAGAGAATCTTGTTTATGTGTCAAACACGAAAATTTCGAATTTAAACTGAACAAATTAAAAAACTTACAACAAATTAATCACGGGAGTGTAGAGAAAAACATCGAGGATTATAGTTACGACATAACTTCTTATGACTGCATGAATGGTTTGTGTGACACTTGTGAAAATCCGAAGCTTGAGTACAGCAATAAAAAGGCTTTAAAGTGATTTTAGTTACGTTTTTGTTAATTAAGAACCTTATGCCAAAATGAATAAATAAGTACGACGTACAAAAACATTGCTTATGATTTTATAAACCTAAATTGTATCTATATCGTCATTTAGGGAACACACGCATCATTCCGCGAACACCTCATCATTTTCGGGAACATCACTAAACTCACAAATAACACATTATTATTTTACTTATTTAAAGAAAAACCCTGGTAATATTAAAATAAAGCGAACTTCTTATACCTATAGCATGTTAATTTATATATAAGACAGCGATATTTCTCATATTTAGATATTTTAGACAAAGAAATCGACATAATAACTCCATTTGCACTATATTTTGCATTTAAACGTCTTTATTGTCAATTTCATTACATTTCTTTAAATTATATTTATAAATAATATATAATATATCCGCTATTAAACAAGGAAAAAAATAAATACTTATTTTTTATTTTAATATAAACCTCACAAAAACGTTCCCGTAATGACTTTTTTCAGCGATAGCTCTCTTTAAAAATAAAATTACAAGAGTAGTAATCAATTCCATGCTCTGCCAACGCAAATATTGTTTAAACATAACTTTACTGATCATTTAGGCTGATCATCAAAGTAATAGCTGCTAGGTAAATTCATCATAAAACAGAATTTGGAATTTGCCACCTTGGTGATTTTGACCCATATGTCCTTTAGAGTTTTAACTTACACAATACCCAGTGGCACCTGTAGGTGAACCCCAGAAACAAATAGAGGGTAGTTTTCGTTTTTATATATATTTTTGTCCTTTCTAAAAGTATCTAAGCTATTCTATTGGAAGATATTGGAAAAAGATGATTAACTTGGACATGGGAACTGAAGAGTTAAGCAAATTATGTTTATTTAAATAAAACCAACGCAATCAAGCACAGATCAACACATTTACACTAAAAATACGCATTTTGAAAAATCTCACGTGAGATTAGGGGGGAGGGAGGGGGTTCGAGACAAATCTCACAACATCTCACCGAGGTATGGCAAAAAATCGGCAAAATCGCGTCACTTAATTAATGAACGCCGCCTTAACTCATAGGATACAATGCGGCCTACAGCAGTCGATGTCGCATTTGAAACTGGCTTCCGATGGTGCGCGATTTCACTAGACAATTTACACCGAATTGCTAGCATCATAAATACCAAAATAACAAGGCGAGAGCAATAACTGTTTGTATAAGTAGAACAAGAAAGTATCTCAAAAAAATCTCATGTATTCTGGTCGAAGAAAATATGAAATGAAAAATATTATTTTTTTAGTTTTGGCAACTTTTCTCTATTATTTCATTTTTGACTTTTTTTATTAGATTTCTCGAAAACTTAGAAAGAAATGACGTATAAATATATAAAAAATGCCGAAGTTGTAAGCGTTTTCAAGTCTATAGCACTACACTCATCGTCACAGCTCAGACATCTCAACACAGAAACGCATTGTAACTTCGTGCAATACAGTACAATGACCATTTTGCGTGAGAATAGAAAAAAACTACAAAAGCCACCAATTTTATTGTTTTTACAAATCTTGTTTTTTCTGTATCACTTATAAATAAGTATTCATGAATATTTTTGAGAGTAGGCAAATACCCTGTCAGTTTTTGTCAAGTCCAATTTCAACTTACACTGTTCGCTAATGAACACTGTAGAATTTTTTTTCACATTCACGTGAATGCCCAAAAGCAACAAAAATTTATTCGCGGTGTCAACTTCGGAATGACACCGATAAGCAACGTTGCATTATGTCCTACCGACCAATCGTGTAAAGACTCAATTATGCTTGTTCATTGTAAATTCAACATACCGATTTACCAAATATTGTTATTAACAAGTAGTGTAGTAATGGATGCCAATAAAGTAAAATTCGTAGACAGAGTAACCAATAGACAATTAAAGCGTTTTTTTTTTTTACGAATACCTCCCCCTCTCCTCTCCTCTCCTTTTACGAATACCACAATGCAAGAAAGTATTTGTCCCTTTCAGCACTATAACCACTTTTCTACATCTTTCAAAATGTATATCTGATATGTCGAAATTATGAAACATGTTATTAGTGTAGGTAAGAATATTTAGTAATCAGTTTAGGACTGGCCAACTTTTTATGGTCATTCTTTTTGAGATGCAGTATATCCAACAATAAGTATAAAACCCATGTGCGTGTTATTTGAAAAATTACTTTATAATAATTAAGGTAAAAAGGTTAAAAGTACATTCTCAATTTCATTGTGTGAAGTTTTGTTAAGGCGGCCTAGTTACACTATCTCTTTGTCTATTGATTTCTCGCTCTACAGTTAACTTATAAAAAACTAAAATATCCCTTATAGGATTGACTACAATTTTATTTGCCAAATTCGAAATTGTGACTTTAATAATACGATAAATTAAACAAAACATCACAAGATATACTCACTGCACGGTCAGCATCAATATAAAGTAGAATTAAAAGCCTAGGTTAGAATTGGAAGCCACCCATTGGAACCGATTGATCGGCGCTGAATTGATATTGGTCCGTAGTCGATGACACCGCAGGCGCAAGTCTGCCGTCTTCTTCTTCAGATCCAAAATAGTTCTCAATTATCTCGAAAGATTTTTGATAAATGTCAAGGTTTTCGTGTGACTGGAGGAATTCTATCTTATCCAAACCTGAAACAAACAAAATACAAGTTTTGCTTTCACAAAGATTTTCATGTTTGCTATTATTGAAACTAACAAAGAAACCTCACCGCGGCCTAACATAGTCGTCAAATTAAGCTTCGCCAAACTATCTAAGACATTGAAACAAAAAATACGCACTGTCCTGTAAGCGCCACGGACTGGTAGTGCAGTCAGAGCAAAGAAGTAACATTATGTCGTTTAACATTGAAAGCGCCTTTATGTCGTAGCAATAAGGGCTGTTTTCGAAGTCCAATTATTTTTACCGATGTGTTGGCTGTACGCACTAGAAACTCCTCAAACAAATAATTGACTAATAATTCGGATTCGGTGTGTGCGCAGGATCTCAATGACCTGATCCCAACATTTCCCTTTCACTACCGGATTACCAGACATACTGCAGAGTAGCATCCGCACTTGGTTGTATCCCGACTAGTCATACTCAGAGCTTCTTCCCCACATTTATTATGCGCACAGCCAAAACGTGGAACTCTCTGCCAGTGTCTGTGTTGCCTTCCACAAAATAACCTAGCATATGCCTTCAAAGCAAGAGTAAACAGGCATCTTCTGGGCAAGCTCGTTCCATCGTAGACCTCATTCATTGTTTTCCATTAGGTGAGATCGAGATTAAGAGCAGGCACATTTCGCAATAAAAAATAAGCAGAAAATATAAAATCAATACTTACCGAAGCACTCCTCAATAAGAACAGCGTAAGGATTATCACGTTGGTCGGATTGTTGTCCAGCCTTTAATATATTGTCTAATCCATTTAGAGCCACTTGGACTGTCTTAGCGTCCGTTAACGTTAATAAGTCACATAGAGGTGGTATACAACCTTGTTCAACTAAATACCTGGAAAAGATACAGTCATGTTAGTTAGATTATAGTAGATCCCGATTTCTGAATGCTTCAGATTGAATTGCCTGTCTGTTGTTATTTGGTTGGCCAATCATAAACGAGTATGTAAGAATCCTTTCAAGTGGCGTTCTGTAGTCATAGGAAAAATCCGTGTAAGTTTTTATATACAAATCCTTGACTTAAAATTTTCATAAAATAGGTAAAATGAATAATGTTTCATACCTAATTTGGTCATGACTGCCTCCACTAGTTGCATTTGTTATAGCCCAAGCCGCTTCTTTCCGCGTCTTAAATTCAGCTTGCCTTAAAATTTCAATTAATGCTGGGAAAATGTTGGCATCTATTACCGCCTGAAATGATAAACAAATTACAAAATTAATATTTATGTTGACATCATTCATATAAATACATGGCGCTTATTGAACTTTGATCAACATACAACGTAAAACAGCACTGCAATTTGAAAAATACCTTTCTTAGGTTTTTACTTTGACATTGACGGATCCCCCTTATTTCGGTAATTTTTATTTTATTTTATTGTGTTTGGGTGGCTTACAGCTAACAATACAAAAATTTATAGTGAGGCAATCAACGAAAAGTCATTTACAAGCCAAACACAAGTAATATACTTTTGAGTGTTGATGATGTACAACGCAGTCATGCGCACGACTGACGTAATGTTGCCTGGCTTCACAGTACCAAGATTCTCCGATTTTAAGAGGAAATGCGGGCTGCGAGACTTTTGAAAATTAGGTATTTGAAGAAACCATCGCTGTCGCTCAGCGAGCGCTCAGCGTCCGGCCACCCTATCCATGTGTGTGTTGTATAAGTTTGTGTAAGTGTAAGTTTGTGTGTTTGTGTAAGTGTTTGACTGGCCTGTTGGTCTAGTGGTTAGTGGCCCTGACTGCTATGCCGGAGGTCGTGGGTTCGATTCCCACCCAGGACAAATGTTTGTGTGATGAGCATGATCATTTGTTCTGTGTCTGGGTGTAATTTATCTATATATGTATGTATTTAGAAATATATAAGTATGTTTATCAGTTGTCTAGTACTCATAAGACAAGCTCTGCTTAGCTTGAGGCTAGACGGCGTTGTGTGATAGTTGTGGAATATTATTATTATTATATTATTATTATATTATAAGTTGACCGTGGGTGCGTATCTCCTTCGCGAGCTCCCACCGCGTGTCCGATCGCCCCAGTCACTCGTTACTGAATTTTTTTGGTGTTCGCACGATGCGAACACCAAAAAAATTTCACTACGCGAAGTGATTGATTTCTTAGGTATGATTTTAAAATTATAAAATACTAGCTTTTGCCAGCGGCTTCGCCCGCGTGGCTGTTGGAAATTATCCCACGGGAACAGTGGCAGCTGCACCTTAAGTGCGCTCGTGCGCCGCACTACCATTTTAAACTTTATAAAATAATATGCACCTACTTTCTACAGATGGCCTTATAATAAAAAGATCAGCTATGATCCGCCCGTATAGGCGTACAATATCATCAAGAAACAATTTATCAGTTGAAAATTAAAATAATAATATATAACAACTAAATAATGTCAGAAAAATTAATAATGTCGGAAAATTAAATGGCATAAAGTAATACAAATCAAATAATGTAAAAAATAAATAAGTAGTTGTAATAATTTAAAAAATAAATTATATAGATGTCAAAATTAAAAAGAAAAAAAAAATAAACTCCTAGGTATTACTGTACGCATCATGACTAAGGTAGAGTGTATTGTGCAAGTAATTTATCAGACAAGAAATCGTTTACGGAGTAATAACATTTCTCCACTAACATACCATACTACCTATAAAGCATAAACTTTCAAAACAATGACCTATACTTATAACAATCCATACTATCCTACACAGAAATGACATATCTGATTACATCGTTTTGTTATGCGAGTTAAATAAAATCAAGCTGACCAATTTTGATTTCTACTACAAAAGAATTAAATCTTATTGTAGCTTGAACAAAAACGGCCCCGTGCGCTTGTTAAAGTGCACGCAGCGAGCTCTAACAACTTGTATGAAAGATGATGCAAAACGTCGGGCGCGTGAGACGGAAGATGCTTAGTACAAAATGTATGGCATTTTTAGGATAGATACTCGAGATAAAAAGTATCCTATGTGCTATTCCAGACTATAATCTATCTCTATGCTAAATTTCAGCCAGATCCGTTCAGCCGTTCTGGCGTGATTGAGTAACAAATATCTAATCTTCACAAACATTCACATTTATAATATTAGTAGGATTTTTATTAGTTTTTATTGTGCCTGACATATCTCGGGAGTCGGGACCCTAGAGTCCCGCACCTTTGGAAGGCGTACGAGCGGCTGAAGCCAACTAGTAGAGGCCCGTTAGACGCTTTCAATGAAATGAAGCACAAACCGACGATTAGACGGCGTTCATTAATTACGCAAGGCGTTTACAATACATTGTACAATATTTTGCGATATTAAAATGGAGTGGGGTGATAAAGAGAACCGAATCGCTGTGATTGCATTACACAAAGTTGGTATGGAGCCAAATGCAATTTTTAAAACTCTCCATACGCTTGGTATTAATCAAATGTTTGTGTACCGGGCTATTAATAGGTACAATGAGAACTCTGTTTGTGACAGAAAAAGATCTGGTCGTCCACGTAGTGTTCGTACGAAAAAGGTGGTCAAAGCAGTAAGGGAAAATTCGAAGAAATCCTGTCCGAAAGCAAAAGATTTTATCTCGGGAGATGAAGATAGCACCCAGAACCATGTCGCGTATTTTAAAAGATGACTTAGAACTTGCAGCCTATAAGAGACGCACTGGTCATTTTTTAACTGATAATTTAAAAAATAATAGGGTGGTAAAATCGAAACAACTACTGAAGCGGTACGCAAAGGGACCTCCCTTTGCGTACCGCTTCAGTAGTTGTTTCGCTTCAGAAAATTTTTGTTTACGGATGAGAAAATCTTTACAATTGAGCAACATTTTAACAAACAAAATTAACGTATTTATGCTCAAAGCTCTAAGGAAGCTTTCCAATTAGTCGACAGAGTGCAACGTGGGCATTATCCGACTTCAGTGATGGTTTGGTGGGGTGTTAGCTATGAAGGAGTGACTGAGCCATATTTTTGTGAAAAAAGTATCAAAACATCGGCACAGGTGTATCAAGATACCATTCTTGAGAAGGTAGTTAAGCCCCTTAACAACACCATGTTCAATAACCAAGTATGGTCCTTCCAACAAGACTCGGCGCCGGGTCATAAAGCTCGGTCCACGCAGTCTTGGTTGGAAGTGAACGTTTCGGACTTCATCAGAGCTGAAGACTGGCCGTCGTCGTCCCGATCTTAACCCGCTGGATTATGATTTATGGTCAATTTTAGAGAGTACGGCTTGCTCTAAACGCCATGATAATTTGGAGTCCCTAAAACAATCCATACGATTGGCATTGAAGAATTTTCCCATGGAAAGAGTGCGTGCTTCTATTCATAACTGGTCTCAACGTTTAAAGGACTGTATTGCAGCCAATGGAGACCACTTGGAATAAGCTTTTTTATATTTGAAATTGTTATATTTATGTATTAAACTAACACACTGTAAAAGTAATAAATATTATTTGCAATATTTTTTTTTTTTTTGTGACAATATTTATGGCAAGACTAGGTATATCACTGGCAATGGTTTACAAATATTATGCCGCCGCACAGTGTGTTTTTCACCCTAAAAATCGGACATGCCCTTTTTATTCCAATAATAGATGCTCTAACATGTTTGGAATGCGAGAGTAGAACACCCAGAGTTCAATTATATTTAAAACCAAAGTTAAAGTCGTTTTTATTATTTTTCTATGGAAACCAGAAAAACCACAAAAATATTAATATAAAAAAAACTATTGAATAATTCTAATATATTTATGTACAGTATTATAAAACACCATTTCGTCTTTATTTTAAGATAATACTTGTAATTTTAACTGCATTCAAATGGGTGTTATGGATTTTTTAGCTTCATTTCGTAATTTATTTTTATTTTTTTTATCTTAGCGAATATGGATTTTATTTCCTAATGTTGTTATTAATTATATCTTTATCCATTTAAATTCAAAATATCTAATCCATATCTAGTAGGATCTCGAAGATATCGGATTTTGAAAATGACGACCTAGGGTTGACACAAATCCAAAATGACAAAATATTTTCTAAAAAAATACCTAATTGTGAAGAGATGATCGTCATACGTAATAATAACGTTTTGCGCTTTTAGTGTAAGTTAATTAAAATAGAAGTAATTTTTCAAAATATTGTTTTTTTTTTTGAGGTAGTAGTAACCAATACCAAATAACCTATTCTTGTAATAGGTAGGTACTACGTGCAATATGGGTGGGATTAACTTGAACTTTTTCTCTGCATCATCCAAAGTTTGACTAGTAGAAAATTACTTTTATGCCTATAAAATTAAGTCCACCTTAAGCAATTCATTTACATTAACCGCTCAGGTACCGCGCGCGTGTTAATCATTATGCGCGCGGGGCCTGACCGATTAAAGTTTTAAATAAATGAATAAGAAAGACTTAGAAATTCAACAATACCATGAACGTTCTTTTTATTTTGCAATAATTGTAAGTATTTAAGCATAGGTTCCTTCTTCTTAATATATCGGAATATAAATATTGACATTAAAAGTGATTTTAATCTGATGAAGGAGATTATTTGGTAAAGGGAAGGGGTCCGCCCTCGTTAGGTTTCAACTAAAACCCTTTACTGTTAAATAATCTCTGGAGGAACGGGGGTGAGGCACCATGGAGCCGTTAAAGACCCATGGTACCACTTCGCCTCAACAGGAGTTGACCCAACCTGTTGAGGGATGTCTGTCCGGGCTCCGACCGGCTGACTTAATGCAAGGAGAGCAAGAGGGCGCCAACCCTCTTGTTGGTCAGCGAGTGGCAAATGAAGCTGTGGATACCGCCACAGCCGGTGCTCTTCAGTCTCCGAGAGTATCCGCAAATGCGCAAGGAGAACCTTTAACAACTAATTTTACCAAATTAAAAGCGTACCAAATACTTGTCGGCGCTGCTAAAAAACTTGGAAAAAATGTCCGACCCACTGATTTAGATATAAGCGATCGCATTTCAATTATTTTAGAAGCTCTGTCATTACCCTTAACTTACCAAACCAATAAAGACTTGCATAATTTAATCATTAAATTTACATCTAAATGTGAAACATTATACAAAAAATGTAATTATAATTATAATATTTTTATAAGAAAACACAAAAAGTGGCTAAACGAAGATTTTTGTAAACAGTGGTCTTGTGTGATAGCCGAACCTCTTCTTAGTAATTCTATTCTTGAACCTAGTCCCAGTTCTGTCCCAGATTACATTCCAAGCTTTGATTTATGTCCTGATTCTGAACCTGGTCCCAGTCACGTCCTTGATTCATATCCTGTCTCCGCTTCCATCCCCTCTACTGATTCATCTTTGATTCCCGGTTCTGTACCGATGAGTAGATATGATGATCCTATTCTTGAACCTAGTCCCAGTTCTATCCCAGATTACATTTCAAGCATTGATTTATGTCCTGTTTCTGAACCTAGTCCCTTCCATGTCCTTGACTTAGACCTTCCATCTCAATCAATTCCCAATTCGAACTATCCTATCCCTGAACCTGGTCCCAGTCACGTCCTTGATTCATATCCTGTCTCCGTTTCCATCCCCTCTACTGATTCATCATTGATTCCTGGTTCTGTACCGATGAGTAGATATGATGATCTTTCCTTAAGACAGAAACACAGAGCTCGAAAACGCTTGCAGGATTATTTAGAAAATGAGTCCCCTAATAAAGTAATATCAGTATTTGCGAGCACTTTTGAAGTAGGAGGTAGAAAATTAAAAAAGAGCGTTTCCAAAGACCTAGAATTTATTTTTGATTCATGTGTACAGACTCCAACAAGACCGACAAAAATTGCTTCAAAAATTAGAACGCAACCGACACCTTATTCAGCAGATGAAACACTAGCTATTTATATTGACAGACAGTTTTCAGTAGAGACATACAAATTTTTACAACAAGATTTAAAAGCTCGTGGATTTAACGCCTTCCCTCTATACAGCCAAGTGCTCCAAGCCAAAAAACAATGCTACCCGTTACATCCAGTCCATGTATCTGATACAGAAGCTATTATACCAGTTTCCAGCCTAGTTTCTCATTCTTTCGAAAGACTAGTTCAATCGTATGACGCAACTTTCACTGACTACTGTAATCGAAAAGATACCAATAAATTAAATTGTATTTTTGAAGCATCTTGGGGGTTTGACGGTAGTACAGGCCAATCACTATATAAACAGAACTTTTCCCAAAATGAACATGACGAAAGTTGCCTTTTTGCAACTACTTTTATACCGTTGCAGATCAAAACAACTTGTGGACAAGTTCTGTGGCGTAACCCTACTCCACAATCGTATAGATATTGTCGCCCAATTCACATTCAATATAAAAAAGAAACGACTGATTTAATAATGGCTGAAAAACTATTAATACAAAATCAAATTGACCAATTAGACAGATTTGATACTAAAACTTTAAGTGGTCAAACTATATCTACAGAGTTTAAACTATATTTGACAATAATAGATGGTAAAGTCTTAAATATTATTACTAATACAATGTCTCAACTTCGGTGCCCTTTTTGTAAAGCGACTTCTAAAGAATTTAATAATTTAGAGTCTGTGTATTTAAAACCTGTCGATCAAAACCTTTTAAGATATGGCATAAGTCCGTTGCACGCCTGGATTCGTGTTTTGGAATTTTTATTACATTTAGGTTATAAAATTATTGTAAAGAAATGGAGAGTACCTAAAAGTTCCCCGGAAGGTGTTCTTGTCAATGAGAATAAAAAAAAAATTCAGGACGAAATCCGCAGTAAATTAGGGCTGCTCGTAGATGTGGTTAAGCCTAATACGGGTACGACTAATGACGGAAATACTGCAAGGATGGCCCTGTCTAATAAGTGTCGTACAGTATTTGCTGAAATTTTAGGACTACAACAATGGCTTTTGGATGACTTACATGTCATACTAGTAGTTTTATCAAGTGGATTACCTGTTAATGCAGATAAATTTGATGAATTTTGTAAATTATTGGCCAAAAAATACGTAGAAGAGTATTCGTGGTATCCAATGACCGTAACTCTACATAAAATACTTGTGCACGGCAAAGCTATCATAAAAAACTCTGCACTACCCATAGGATTGTTATCTGAGCAAGCTGGGGAAGCACGTAATAAATTTTGGAGGCACGACCGCGAGCACCACACAAGAAAATCAGATAGAGAAAAAACAATTTTAGACCTTTTCCATCGAGCACTTGAATCCTCTGACCCCTTTATATCGAATATAAGGCTTAATAAAAGATTAAATAAGCTTAAGCGTCAACCTCTTCCACCCCAAGCCCTCATATTGTTAGAGCCTTTTGAAGTTCCAACGGACGAAGAAGAAGCTGATCCTGAGGAAAATACAACCACTATGGAGAATGACCTCCCAGATAATTTTGAAATGTTATCTGAAGATGTGGATTTTGATGATTCGTAGTCTTCTGGGTTGTCCGATACTGTACAAGAATCAGATATTTGCACTTATTTTTTTACACCTTTCTGTATCTCAGACAATATCTATTGCATTGATCTAGAAATATAATTCTTAAAATACAAATAATAATTATTTACTTTTAACAAAAAGTAAAACCGCCTTCAAAACCCATAAAATAAACTTATAATAGATACGGTTTAGGAAGTCGGTGGCAGTTTTTCCTCAATTAAACTATAATAGTTTATTTTATGGGTTTTTGAAGACGGTTTTACTTTTTTGATAAAAGTTTTATTATTTCTTAATTTTTAGTACCGAAAAAAAAGTAATCTTCGATTTACAACAATCATAATAATTGATTTACACTCACAACTAAAATTAAATAAAATGCAGATGTAACAATAATACAGCACCTACACCCTTTACTGTATTATTGTTACATCTGCTTAAACATTTACAGTGTACAGGCGTTATGTTATTTTATGGAAGGGTGTAAACAAGGCATAGTCGTACGATTAAAGGAATCGCGGGCAATTTGCTGTAAGTTATTGAAGAGTTCCGTTGTCTGTCTCCGAAACTCTTCATCAGATCTTTACTAAATTTGTGTGGTACCATTTCAAAGTGAACTTCTTTCAAACAAAAAAAGAATTTTGCAAATCCGTTTACAAATGACGGAGTTATGCCCGAACATAAAAACATAATGTAAACATCCGAATTCAAAACCTCCTCCTTTTTTGAAGTCGGTAAATAATAAATAGGTAGCATAGCAAAAAGCGTAACAATCAATAAATTAGGGTAATCGCTACCTATGCAATCCGAATTTCTCAAAATATTTCTACAAAGTTTATTTTCCAAGAGAGGCAACCCTAAAATCATAGAAATTCTATGAGAACTTTAGAAGCATGTTTCTCCGAGATCCTACTGGATATGGACACGATTATTTTTTTGGGGTTTAATTGTATCTTAGTCAATGTAATGAGTTTAAAATAAAATCCATATTCGTTTGGATTTATCATAAAAAAAATAAAATCTTAAATTAAAAAAAAAGCTGATACTGGGTTTCCTTGCGGAGTTAAAGTCTTGTAAGTATAGTCAAAAAATGCCTAAAATATACCGTTAGTTGTGTATTGTAACAGAAATAAGAGAAACTTTTCCTGAGACGAGATATTTTCAGATTTATCAAAATACCTAAAAATATCAAAATGGCTCTAACTTTGGTTCTAAGTATATTTGACCTCCGGGTGTTCTACTCTCGCATTTCAAACAGTTTTCAGCATCTATTAATGAAATAAAAAGGGCATGTCCGATTTTTAGGGCAAAAAACACACTGTGCGCCGTCAGGAAAAAGGACGAGATACGTCTACAGAAATACTGATGTAGAAAAAAAAATGTTTTGTCCTGTTTAAACTATAAGATACAAAGGCAGATGCGTCTTTTAATAGTAAGAATTATTAGCTTTTCGTTAAGTTTACGCCAATTTAAAAATACTGGTAGAAGCGTCTTTTTGTGCTGATTCCGAATGTGTAAATAACTCTATTTCGAAAAAAATGTCTCTCTATTATCCATATCCAGCCAGTGTAGGACATTGATTTAGTTTTATTTCGGGTGGCATCACGCCGTGTCTCCAGGCAACACCTATTTTTAAAGGGCTTGAAAATTACAGGTTAGTCGATTCATCAATAATCGACTCTCTTGCATTCTACATCTCTATGACCGGCTGTGAACGGCCAATTAACTATAGATTAAAAAAAATGATAATCTTTTAAAGGGAGTAAAACATTATCAATACTTTTTTACTTTAAATTAAATTCTCTATTCAAAAACCAAATCCCTGACGGGTAATGTCATAAAAAATTGTGAAAATAATTACTATAAAATTTTTATCTTGATGCGTGAGAATTTTTGGTACCACTTTTGGTCATTCTCCTTTTCAAATTTTCCTCGGCTTGCATTCTAAATTCCAAATTTTACCTATGTGCAGAACTTATGGCCCGACTACGTAGAGATTATATTATGTGCCACTAATTTTGATTTCCGTCATTTTGTATTTTAATTTCGGCATGCCAAAAAAAAATATAATTTTAATAAAAAAAATTCAGTTACAAAAAGAACTTATCATAAATTAAAATAGGTGGACGTAAAATAAATACAGTACGTACTATATCCGAGGGTAAAATCGAATGAATGAGACGGAACCTCAAGCCGATGTTGCTATGATAAAAATTATTTTTGTTTTTAATAACTAGCTACATCGAACTCTCGTCGCGAGATAAAGAAGTGTGAAAGTGCTTTTTCAAGTTTACTCGAGCCTGTCGGTCATGTTAGGTAGTATAATAACGTCAAAACCGTAGAATTTCGACAAATCGAGAAAAAGAGCGATCTCGCGCTTGTCATGTTAGCCCTTTTTTTTTTTTTTGTGGATGGGAAATCATCAAATAACTTCTCCCGCTCTGGGTGGAGCGGAAGGGCGTGTCAGACTTTTACTGACTAAAACCCACCCGTGTTCCTTCAGTTGCCTATGTCAGGGCCACGGTATCTTTTTCAAACAACCCGCGACCCCAGCGGCATCGGCCCTATTGGACCCCATCTCTTGCTGACATCTCTTTGAGGCGCGCGTGGAACACAACGCGCCGTCGACCCGGGCCTGGTCCTCACCGGACGGCGAGCTACCCACTACTCACCGTCCGCAAGCCCGCGCCTACGGTGGCCGAGTATCGGCTATCGATTCCCGCCGCCCAGGTCATGTTAGCCCTGCTGAAAGGAATCAGGCGAGAGCGTTTGCATGGAGAAAAGACAACCCGCATTTCCTCTTAAGATCAAAAAATATAAAAGTTGCAGAAGAAACTAAACTTTATGTTTATTAGTATTAAATATACATTTCCGAAATCACATAAATTGTGAAGGCAGCTCACCTGTATCTGTGCAGCATTTCCTGCAGTAATGTTAGACAGCGTCCAACAGGCCTCCTTCCGTAGCGCCTCAGTGCTGGAACGCAGTAGAGCGTGTAGGTTCGGCAGCGGGTTGCAGTTGAGGACAGCCTGCGTCTGCGCATCGTTGCCCGTCACTATGTTACCGACAGCTCGCAACGCCGCTGAGACTACCGTTGATTTGTTGTGCCTGTTGAAATAAATGTGTCAGTATTCGCTATTCCCCGCGTCCTAACCAAAATATATTATATGCTCTTAATTTTAAGTTCCTGTAATTGTGATGGCTTTTGGTGAAAATAAAGAATTTATTATTATTTATGATTATTATAAAAGCGATCGGGTCGCGGATACGTGATCCACACGATCGTTCGTACGAAATATGACGCTCAAACGCGACTTTATTGATAACGCGATTATGTCATATTCAAGAGCGACCATCGCTTCTGATTAGGACACGGCCTTATAGTCCTTCAAAATATTGGTAAGGAATATACTACTACGTGAATGGAACACAAATATTTTCAACTCAATCAGACTCGAGACGATTCTTAATAACAGGGATGACGACTATTTTTACTTTTTTATTTGTCCGTCATGTAGAATAGTAAAAAATATTGGACACATATTTTTTCTTTTTTTACATAATCAAAAGATTACGGCGATACATTGAGTTAAAATGAGGCATGACGTCACGTCTTGGTAGATTTTATACGTAGTTGTGACGTAGCGAGCTTCCACTCCCCAACTTTAATGCGTTTTATCTAACAAGGAGACCTTACACCCTTCGGGTCACCGATTTGGCATTTCACTACCTCTTGAAAGGGATTTCCTAGTGTTGTATATTCCTAAAGTCTTAAAGAGCACAACTCAAAAATAAGGAAGAAATTCTTCTCTAAAGAGTCAGTCTCGCCATTTGTCCAAGTTTCCTAAATTTAAACTTTCAATGATACCAAAACCAGCCAGATACAAATAGTATAGCCAAAGAGATTTTATTACAAGTTCATACATACTATAATGCGAAAATACTTTTTTCCCAACCTAATATGTATTGTATTTATCGAGAGAACAAAAAGATCTATGCGTTCAAATTACGCATCTTTTTTATGTCGCAATTTTCACGACGTCTGGTGACGCATCTAGTCTGTTAATTTGTACGAACATGTCTCGACACGTTCTAGTATACCGAAACCCTAAACCTAAACTTTTCTCACAACGGTGTGATAATATAAACTTCATCTACGCCCGTATATCTCATTCTACAGTACGTTTAACCACATCCACTAAAAAAAAACAACAGCAATTCTTTAATTACGTAATTACCTACTTACAATTAAATTATATTGACAAATAATTACTTTTGTAAAATCACCTCACTAAAAACCTTTCAAGCTATTCAGACACAACAATTTTCGTAAGTTTCGCAAGAAATTTCTGCCTGATTAGGGTTCCATGGTTCTCTATTGTGTCACCTAACTTTTTTATCCATAATTTAAAGTGCCATAATTTTTTTGTCCTAATCATCATTTCTCCGAATGATAACTTACCCGAACTTAATATCACATAATATCACATGCCATAAAATTGAAATCCCTAAATATAATATTTCCTAAATCAATTTGTCATAAATATTACAATCAATAATATACAAAAGATATAAAACCGTTTTCAATAAAAGTTATAAGTCCTAATTTCAAATTCAACATGCAGCAGGCATGGTTTCTGTCACGGCTCCGGCGGTCCCACGCAAGTTTATCGTCGCAGATGGGTTTAACGCTCACCACCTGCTCCTCAACTCGCGGCCCGCCTCGCCCCTCCGCGCCTACGCGATTTTAAATTACACTCTAGGGGTAGAGCAGACAAGACTGCGTGGAGTCGGATTTACAGCGATTCGTTTCTGTCACTAAAACCTAATTTTTAGCAAATGTTTTAGGACTAAAAAAATATTATAAATGAACATTCGGAATAATTCACATTATTTAACACAATACTTAGGACATATGACTTTAGGTCATGTAAAATTAGGAGACTCAATTATTATAGTACTTGATATTATGACAGAATACTTTTATAACTAAAGATAATTATGTTAAACAAAATTTCGGGATTTTGAACATTATGGTTACTGAAGTTACGCGCGTAACTGAATTTTATAGCAAACGTGTTATGGATAATGATTTTCGGACAAACACTTTTAGGAGAAGCAAGGGAGTACCGGGTTCCATACCAAAATGGCAAAAAGGAACCCTTATGGTGCGACTCAGTCTGCCTGTCTGTCTGTCGGTCTGTCTATCTGTCTGTCACAGCTGGATATCTCAAAAACTACTAATGCTAAATACTTGAATTTTGGAATAGTTTTAGATGACGTTGGCCCAACTATTTTGCAAATAAGTAAGATTATTTCTTTTTGCAATGGACTGACAGGTCTTAAAAATTCGAAGTGGGGCTACTAGGGCATGTGGGGTATCATATGAAAGAGCGCTGTTTGCACACTCTCAAAGAATTTTTCTTTTTTATAGGCCGCACAGTTTTCGACTTTTGATGAAAAACGTAAAAAAAATACCGTTAAATTACTCTTATCTCCGAAGTTTGCATAGAGAAAAATCTGAAATTATTCTATGTGATAGAAGCTTATGTACAGATTACAGGAAAATAAAACGATGACTCTAAATAGCACACTTTTTTAATATATGATGGCACGGAACCCTCGGTGCGTGAGTCCGACTCGCTCTTGACCGGTTTTTATTTTAGTTGTGCACCTTAGGGCTTTAGAAAAATACGACACTAGGAAGTCTCTTTCAATACGTAGAGTTGCGGCCATATCGGTGACCCGAAGGGTGTGAGGTCTCCTTGTAAGTATGATAAAGCAAAAAATACGTGTCTACCTATTATTTTTTTATTATCTGACTGACGGACTAAATAGAATTTCTTTATTTTTACCCAGGCATCTCCCCTATTCAGTACAGAATGAATATACGCCAGAAACCAATATATGTGTGTGAAAAAATTGTGAAGCCACCTGCATACGATAAGTTAGCACAGAATAGTTATATCAGGGCCCCAATTCTGTATTGTATTTATGATTCCCCGCTTATATCTCACCACGTGCAAATCACGTCAATGGTTCCGCTTCTCTTGTTCAATAACTAAAATAAAAATAGAGAATCACTATCGTTTACTATCAAGCAGCGCGAGGAAAGGACGGCTATATCTTGAACTAAGTTAGAGATGTCAACCTTGGATGTCAACAAATTTGTATGGAAATATTAGTTCAACTAAATTTGACAGCTCTAATTCACGTCCGTCTCTTTCTTGTTTTATTAGAGTGAAAAAGTTACCAATAGCCTAAATTAAGTTTAACTTGTGCACAACAGACTCGGCATCATTATCGTGTCTTGTAGAAACCTACTTAGTCATTGTCTCATAGAAAAAGTTACCAATAGCCTAAATTAAGTTTAATTTGTGCACAACAGACTCGGCACCATTATCGTGTCTTGTAGAAACCTACTTAGTCATTATCTCATAGAAAAGGTTACCAATAGCCTAAATTAAGTTTAATTTGTGCACAACAGACTCGGCACCATTATCGTGTCTTGTAGAAACCTACTTAGTCATTGTCTCATAGAAAAAGTTACCAATAGCCTAAATTAAGTTTAATTTGTGCACAACAGACTCGGCACCATTATCGTGTCTTGTAGAAACCTACTTAGTCATTGTCTCATAGAAAAAGTTATCAATAGCCTAAATTAAGTTTAATTTGTGCACAACAGACTCGGCACCATTATCGTGTCTTGTAGAAACCTACTTAGTCATTGTCTCATAGAGAATACGTTACTAGCAGATGTCGTGATTAGCATAAGGAATTGACGTGGTTTCGAAGCAAGGAATCCTTAAGTGGTCATAGAGAATTAGGGCCCAGGAAGGTAAGTCGACTACAATAGACAGAAAATATATTTGCTGTGAGACCCTTACATAAGTAGTTCCACAAGCCGCCTACAAACTCCAGCATCAATCACAGCTTGAATCTTCTCATTTGGTCCGTCCGATAGATAAGAGAGAGCCCAACACGCGTCGCTTAGCACATCTGCATCAGTGTGATGTAGCAATCGTGCTAAAACTGGAATACCTAGAAAATACATTAAAATCAACATTAAAATTTATTATTAAAATTAAATTTAACTAACCTGTCATACAAATATGTAATTACAATATTATATTAGTGTTAATTCTAATAAGAATTAATTTAGCTTGTATGCAGTATGCAGTACGTTTCCCGCCCAAAAAGTATGCACGTGTGTAGAAGATGCAATTATTATAATATACAGGATGACCGGACGAATGACGGCCAAAGATTAAATTTTCACCCCATATATGTTCCGCGAAAATTAGTAGTTTACAAAGAGAATTAAACCACTTGAGAGCTTATTATACTGATTTCGTCTAGGCACACGACTCACCAGTACGAGCCGGGGGCCGAAGAATATGCAGCGGTTGTAATTGGCCGATGCAACAATGTCAGGACGAATGTTCCAAACATAGTGTATACACAAGTCAGTTTTGCAACAATAATATCGATATCGATAAAATCGACGTGTATTAATTCTACATTTTTAAACTGTACTGATAGGGTGTTAACTGGATGCAAATAAAGCCTATAATTATTAAAAAAAAATACTTTATAATATGTAACTTATTTTTTCTCAAAATTAAAAATATTAGACTGAAATATGTATATAATAAAACATAACAAAACAGGGCAAACACAGGGTCGGTGTTGCTGAACTAAATAAACGGTGTCGATTCTTTAGTTTCAAATCAATCAGCTGTGAAATGCCTTGAACAAACAACGCTATATTTTTTTGGAATCCAATTTTCCCTGTAAACTGCATCAGTCCGCTTTTCTTTCAGTTCCGAAATATTTGGAAATCTAAAATATAAACATTAAATAATATTATTTTTTTACAATTTTTACCATATCGATAATTGTATCGTCAACATGGACTTTGTTTTGAAGTTGTCACAACACTACAGTATTAGTACAGATAGAAAGGGACAGACGTATGGACAATGCCCTAGTGAGAGAAAAAGACTTTTCAAAAACATCAACGCGGTATACATTTTTGTGCCATTTTACGTAAACAACCAGTTTAGCTTGAGCCCTGCAATTATTCATAATATTATTAAATTATCAATATAGTTTACTGACTGATGAAACCTTATGGCATCTATTTTATAGTTGGATGTTCTAGACGATTTCCCACACTATTTACCAGGAACTCATAATCAGTGATCGGATAATCGGGCGCTAATATACCTAGACTTCACTTTTATTCCCACGAAAGAATAATACGGATATGCCTTTCAGAATCCCTTCTGTTCGTATAAAATACAATAAATTTGTCGATTCGATCACTAATCTGTTAGATAGATAAATCAATTTCCACTACTTGACCACATTGTGCACATTATCATTTTTTATTGATATTCCATTTGTTTTGAATAAAATAAAGATACTAAATGAAAATAACCACTGCTATAATTTCATTAAGTTTGTTATAGTTCAATCAATCTGCCTAGCCTTTTCCCAACTATGTTGGGGTCGGCTTCCAGACTAACCGGATGCAGTTGAATATCAGTATTTTACATGGAGAGACTGCCTATCTGGCCTCCACAATCCCCTTGGTAAGACTGGTTGTCAGACTTTCGGGCTTCTGGCGACCCGTAACGACTACCAAAGATCCACGAATGACAGCCGAGACCAACAGTTTTTAACGTGCTTTCCGAGGCACGGAGAAGTCTCGGTATGTAATAAGTTTGTTATAGTTATTATTACAAAATTGTTCAATCCCGGGAACCCGGGATTACTTATTTATTCAGAAAAGAATATAATGCACATTCATGGGAAGACGTAAACGTCTTCCCATGAAAGCAATATATAATGGGTATATAAGCGCTCGATTATCCGATCACTGCTCATAATTCTTTTTATTTACGCAGAAATGTTTTAAAAGGTATCAAAATAACCGCATGTGCAGAGATCCAATAACTGGTCATCTAACATAAGAGCAATTTCATTTGTGTCGTGATCCTGAGTCGTCAAGAGTTTGAAACTTTTTTTTTGACGTGATAACGTCTTATAAATCGATGAACGCCGGCTGCACGCACGAAAAAGCATGGCTGATTGTCACGTTCCGCCTGAGACGAGCGTGCGAGCGAGAGCGCGGAAGAATAGAGATAGCATTATCACCTAAAATTATCGTCCGTAAACCGACTTAACAGTCAACCAATTTTTTTTTTGTGATAATTCGTCTCCATAATGACAGTACTTGTCATTATGGAGACGAATTATCACAAAAAAAATACTACAACTTTTAAAGTTGTACTAACTTTAAAAATTGTAGTATTATTGAACATGACTGAAATTGAGTAGAGTTCAACATTACAGCTTGACTGGGAGAAAATGCTTACGCCATTAAGACCGCCTTTGTACATTAGTGTGCGTAAAGTAAAAAAAAAAATTAAAACCGATGTCAGGTGAATTTTATGGAGGAAAAAAAATCTATCTCCTAAACTACGGTGAACGTTGACTTGACTACGTTAACGTAGGACGCCGCGCCGGCTGTTCTTATCGCACAAACCAGCATACTACTATACTATTCTAGCACGCGTGTGTTAGAGAAACAATATTCTTTACCTGAGTACTTGTATTCATAGTTAAAACTTTTTAGCAAAAAATAAAACCGACTTCTAAAACAAAACACTACAAAGTGAAAAATAACTTTAATTTCGGAAGTCGGTGTCTTTCGTTTTGTATTTTCGTTTTTTGCCACCGACTTCCGAAATTAAAGTCATTTTTCACTTTGTAGTGTTTTGTTTTAGAAGTCGGTTTTATTTTTTGCTAAAAAGTTTTTATTTTTCACTTTTTAGTTGTGGAACCTACCCCACACAAATTCAAATACATAATTGAGCACAATAATTGTAGATATAGCCATGTAAATAACAGTGATATGAAGTTATTAAAACATCATCACATCATCCATATAAAATAAGTGGGAAATATACGTATTATTGAAGCTAACTCAAAAACTCCCCAAGCAAAGTTAATAAAATTTATATGGGACCACCTCGGAGGTATACCCTTTCAAACAAAAAAAGAATTTTCCAAATCGGTCCATCCGTCTTTGAGTAATCGCGTAACAAACATACAAAAAAAAAATATACAGACGAATTGAGAACCTCCTCCTTTTGGAAGTCGGTTAAAAAAGGGATAACACGCAACTCGACAAGATGATGTAATTTCCGAAAACAGTCCGTCAAACATTTTACTTTTAAAATCAGATAATAACAGAAGTGAATTTTTGAAACTTGTGCTCTACCACGCTCTACTGAATCTATGTATATATAAAACAAAATCGGGTTTGTTCGAACACTTATAACTGGAGAACGGCTGGACCGGTTTTCATGGTTTTTGATTTGTTATATTTGTCCCGAATAGCAGAATAACTATTAAAACATCGGAAAAATACACGAAAAAAAATATTATGAAGAAAATTAATTTTCTCATACATCAAATTTGGACAGGACGACGTCTGTCGGGTCAGCTAGTTTACAATAAATCACAATTTTAAGAAAAATTAAAATCAATTTTTCTAATTTTCTTAAAAAAGTTACTCATTTTTACTTTGAAGGCAAGTTACAGAAAATAAATCCCGACAGGTCTGGTATTTTTAAATGCTTTTGGTTATTGAAGTAGCATAGCACTTTTTAGAAACATTTAGAAGCCATTGCCACAATGTTGTATTTTTTTATCATGAGTCGAACTTTTGTACCTTTTACGCTTGAGCAGTAATTTTGGACTCTCTACTGAATTTCAGTAATGTCCCATAAGATCCAGGTAAACCACAATTTATAAGGTGGTCTTTGACATTATGGTGATAAATTATCACAAAAAAAAACATCCATAAACGTCCAATAGAAAGATAAAAAAAAAAAAACAAAACCGATGTCAGGTGAAAATTATGAAAAAAAAAATTAAAAATTCTTTTAAAAAATCTATCTCCTAAACTACTAATCATCGCGAAACATCATATGGGGATGATTCGGATATTCTGCAATAAAAGGCATCTAAATTTTATCTTTAGACGTCATTCGTCCGGCCAACCTCTATTAAGCAACATGCATAAAGCATAACATATTAATGGCGCTGTGTGGATTGTATGTGATGGATTTCGGCAAAGTAACACCTGCTTCTATTTTTTAACCAGACATGTTACTTCGGCTATGGCACATTACATTACCTTGTGATTTGACACTGAAAAGCACAAGATTCAGCTTTTCAAATATAACCAACAAAGGTTTGAAGACTGCCTGGTAAATGGTAATACTGTACCACCGTAATTATAGTGACAACCAGTTCTTGTCGAAAAAACGAATAACTTACCTGGAGCAACGGCTTCAAAGTTTGTAGGAGGATTTTTGCCTCGACACAAATTTGAAAGAGTCCAAACTGCATTTTTTGTCATAGATAGCCTGGTATACTTATTTAATATCCTGAAAAAATATAAGAACAAGTAGAACTATTAAAAAAACTGAATTTCATGTGGTAGTATGCTTCATTCCCTAGATAATGTCAAATCATAAATGTAAATAGTACATCATCTATAGCAGAAATACACGTGTCTGCAGCTTGTAGAAAATTATACAAGTAGCTGGCATGCCGTTGTGACTTTCACCAATCAGAAATTGTTATGGCACACGGCATGCAAGCTACTTGCTTACTTTTGTGCAAGTTACAGACAGTGTATAATACACTGCCTGTAACTTGCACAAAAGTAAGCAAGTAGCTTAGTGTAGGCGAGAATAATTCTCGCCGTCAGGTCAGTAAACCGTAACCATAACGTTTATGACGCCAATTTTAATTTAATGTCAGTAATTATACTTAGAAAGACACTATTTTTTTACCTTTCAAAAGAGAGAGACAACAACGCGTTGTATGAGTTATCCAGTGTTAGTTGTTGTAAATAATAATAAAAAAATTTTTAGTTTCTGCTGATTTACAAGTAAAGGTGAAAATGTATGTAAGTGTATTTTGTATTTCATAATGTTTTATACAAAAACCAGGCTGAAAAGAAGCCTATGTTCATCCCAAAGTATAAGTGAAAACTTGGGTTGCGCTGTCAAGTTTTACACAGACTATGTTTTTTTTAATTTTATAACAATCAGTTTAGGCGTGAAATGGTAACAGATAGACAGCCGGAGATACTTTCGCATTTATATCATTAGTATGGATGAAGAAGGCAATAGTTACTCTAGTAGCGGCGGTAGGACGCCCGCTGCGAGAACGGTGTCGCGACAGCGCGGCGAGTCACCGGCAACGTTGCCGAGCGCCCAAACCGCCTGCTCGCGCACGTCGTCACTGCCGCCGCCAGCCACCAGGCTGACCAGCACAGGCACCGCACCGCATTCGACCACCACGCGAGTCTGTTCTGAAGAACCTGATGCTATGTTTGTGAGAGCCCATGCCGCTTCGAACTGAAATAACACATTGTTTTATTGTAAATCTAGTTTGTTCGAATTACACATTTATTTTGAAGATAAACAAAGTTTTTCATGCATCACACACATTATTTTAATGATGGTATTTTTATTGAGGCTATTCTGGTGGTTATCCTCTTGAAAAAGTTTAGGTGTAGCCACCAAGCAAAAAAGTGGGGATGCGCAGTCCGGAATCCTGTTACGTGATTGAAGCGACCAATCACGCAACAGGACTCCGTACTGCGCATCCCCACTTTTTTGCCTGCTTGCGTGGCGAAGACTGTACCTAGCTTATTGGTGTGCCACTACAGCAGAAAACATAAATTGTTTTCAACAACAGGTGTTAAGAATCTCCTCCTTTTTTGAAGTTGGTTAAAAGACTGTTGAAGTCTTATTGAGGGTCAAAAAAACTGTTTTCAAGATTAAATTAGATCAGATTACCTGCAGTGTTGGATTAGTGCTATTGGTAAGAAATTCCACAAATTTAGGAACTATTCCAGTCCGTATCACTTCATCGATTGGTGGATTAGGCTCTTGACTCAGTAGTTTTCTAAACTTCTGAGTTGCCATAACTTGCTCTTGGGGATTATCCCCATACAGAGCCGCAACCATTGCTGGAGTGATGTCATCTGATGGTGATATATTGATGTCATCCTAAAAAGTAGAATAAAACATAGTCTATTATAATTAAAAACAACCTAAAACCCTTTAAAAAAAACCTTGTAAATAATCCTGCATAATTCAGATGATGACAGTGTTTTTTGTAATTAGTCCTCTTATTTTAGAGGACCATTATTTGCCCTGTAAAAGCAAGTTACAGACACTGACACGTGTACTCGTAACTCCTACACAGCACAACTTGTTTATTTAATTACAAACATCATCGTCATTTGCCTAGCCTATTCCCAACTATGTTGGGGTCGACTTCCAGTCTAACCAGATGCAGCTGGATACCAGTATCATTATACATGGAGCGACTGTCTACCTGACCTCCACAACCCAGTTACTGGGTTGTGGTAATACGGATACCCCTTTGTAAGCCTGTTTGCCCGACCTTCGGGCTTCCCGTACGGGACGACCCGTATCGACTGTCAAACCCTACGAATAACTGCCGGGTCCAACGGCTTAACGTGCTTTCCTAGACACAGACTTGGTATGTAAAGATGGTCACCCGTCCACGGACCGACCGCGGCAACTGGCAAGCGTAGCTTAACCTGATTGATCAACCCGTGCGGCCGTTGTTATTTAGCCACGAGCCCCTGTATTTAATTATAAACATGGGTACATAAGCAAGAAAGGTGTGAACAAAATTTCCTTTCTTATTTTATCCAACTGCAAAGAAGAGTTATGATTTGAACAGTCTATATTGAAGAACTGAATGAATGAATGAATGCATCCTGCAATGTGCAATTTTCCATTTGAATGCCAGTTATATGCAATATGACATAACTGCATAGCTATTTACTGCACTGCGAAGCATGCTAAACTCAGGAGAGGAATTTGCTTTAACTATAATAATAGTCAATCTATGTGACTTGCATACTAATTGTGTATATCGAAACAGCATTGTGTAATAGGATAGTTAAACAGACCAACTATATTTTCTAAATTATACTGCAAACTAAAGTGATTAAGTTTTGTTTTCAACAATTACATTTTAGTTTTAACTAACAATAAATGGCAAAATGTGTGTGTACTAGGTACACTTCTGCCAAACCTTTCGAGGAATCAAAGCGTGATATTGTGTAAAGCATGAACGTGATTATGTTAAGGCTATTGCGCGCGAAATTCAAATTTTCTTGAAATCAGATCACTCTTGGGCAAATCTAAAATCAGAGGGATATATTGATGATTCTTAAGATTTTATACATATTTGTTATTGTCGCGAATCATAGTATGATCAAGATACAACCTGACTCTGACCTGCAAAGAGCACAAGAAAATTTGAATTTCGCAGGCTACCACTGCACAATCACCTTAAGGGGAAGCGCTAAGTAGACCGCGAATTCAAATATTCTTACGTTTTATGCAATTTGTAGATCAGTATTAAATTTAATGATTATTCAAATATAATTTGCAACCGTAACAATCATATATTTACAGAATCATAATCATTAGAATCAATATTGATGATTTTAATGGTTATAATTCTATAAAAACAGATTTGTTACTGTCGCGAATCATATTCAAATCAACATACAAGCTAATACCGACTTGTAAAATGCAAAAAACGTAAGAAAATTTGAATGTCGAGGGTTAATCTGATGCTTTCGCCTTAATGTTAAGAGACAAACATTACTTCATTAAAACTGTAATTTGAAGAGCTGGCGAACAAATCCAGACTTGTCCACACACTCGATTTTTTATTTTTTGTGCGTTTGTGTACTCTTATTTACTAACTAAATATTTTCAATCAAGACTGGCTCTAAGTGCCTCGAAATAATGTTAAAACCGTGTTTTCAATGAAATTCAAAAGAAATTCTTCAAAAAAAGAAAAAAAAATTAAGGGGATTAGGGTTCCTATTGAACTAAAGCCAGATCCGGGCTTAATTTTGATACACTAGTCATTTACTAAAACTTAAAATTCTACCTAATTAACTTGTAGCTTATTTTGGTTTTTGACCTCTACTCTAAAAAATCAATTACAGGACCGGATTTGTTCGCCAGCTCCTCATTTGGTATAATTATACTCGTTGTATTGGTTTAGTAGGAAAGTAATGAGCGTTTTTTCGTAGATTATCTGTTTTTTTCTAGAAAGAGGCCACTCAGCATCCGTAGCTACTCGAAAAATACGCAGTGCAGAAGGCGAAGATGCAGTCTCTGAGGCAACCAAGACGTTGGTTTGAAAAGTTCAGGAATGGGAATTATGATCTAAAGGATTTGGCCCGTAGTGGAATACCAGTTGAAGTTGAGGTGCATGGTTTACAAGAATTAATTGAAAATGATCCCTGTCTTACTTCTCGTAATCTTGTTGAAGAGCTCAATTGCAGTCATGTGCAAGTATTGGAACACAAGCTGGGTAGAATCTGGAAATTAGGATCTTGGGTATCACACCAGCTGAGTGCGACGCAGTTACATTACAGTTACATTACGTAACATTACGTTACGCGCTAACACTTGCACGAGTCTTTTGTCCTGGCGTCGCACTCAACATTGGCTTGACAGTCTGGTTACTGGAGATGAGAAGTGGGTTTTGTATGTGAACCACACGCGTAAGCGTCAGTGGCTAGCTAGATCGCAATCAAACACCTGTGCCGACGCCAAAAAATGAACCACGTGCAAAGAAGGTTATTATCTGTATGGTGGGACGCAAAGGGATTTTTATACTGGGAGCTACTACCAGATAATATCACCGTGGACTCGACAATATACTGCACTCAGCTTGACCGACTCCGTACAGAAATCAACAAAAAAGGCCGCGAACACTCAAAGATATACTATCTTCACGACAACGCTCGGCCGCACATAGCCAAAGTCGTTCGTCACAAGCTATTGGATTTTGAATGGGAGCTACTGCCACATCCACCTTACTCACCCGATCTAGCGCCAACGGATTTTCATTTGTTACGCTCTCTCAGTAATCATACACAGGACAAAAAATTTGATGATAGAGCACAGTTAACAGATTTCCTCGAAAGCTTTTTTGCCTCACGGCTTCCAAGTTTTTAAGCTGAAGGTATCCATGCTTTACCTAATCTCTGGAAATGGGTTGTAGATAACAACGGTGCCTACTATAAAGACAAGTAATGGTAAATTAAAAATATAATTGTAAATTGTATTGTTTATTTGCAATGCTCATTACTTTCCTACGAACCCAATATAATAGGTTGGGGAAAAAGTTTTTTCGCATTTTTTAAGAAAATTCAAAACATTTTTTAATATAGTTTATTTACATTTAACTAAAGTATGTAGGTACCATTTTGTTCGATAACTTTTTGCCATCTTGTAGGTAGGTACATGATCCCATTGCTATAGAAATTTTGGGACTTCTGGTCAAAATACCGCGACAAGTGGTTTTGGCAGTCCTCTCGTGATGTTAACCTGACACTGCCTAAAGAATTCTGAAGAGACCGAAACAGGTGGAAATCTGAAGGTGCAAGGTCAGGACTATACGGCGGATGCATTAACACCTCCCAGCCAAACTCTCTTAATTTTTGCTGAGTGGCTAAAGATGTGTGAGGTCTAGCGTTATCATGATGAAAAACCACACCCCTTCTGTTGATTAATTCCGGCCGCTTTCTCTCAACTTCTTGCTTTAATCTCATCAGTTGTTCGCAGTAGAGTTCAGAATCGATGGTCCTGCCTGGTGGTAACAGCTCATAATGAGTAAAGCCCTTCCAATCCCACCACACACACAGCATCACCTTGTTGCGAGTTAACCCGGGTTTCGCCACAGTCTGTGAAGCCTGACCGGCCTTTGACCACGACCTTTTTCGCACGTTCTTGTCATACGTGATCCACTTTTCATCACCAGTTATCAGCTTCTTCAAAAATGGTTCGGTTTCATTACGTCGTAATAAAGAATCACAAATGAGTACACGGTTCATTAGGTTTCTTTCAGTGAGCTCGTGAGGTACCCAAATGTCGAGCTTTTTTGTGTACCCAGTTTTTTTCAAATGCGCCAAAACTGTTTTGTGGTCAATTTCCAGTTCTTCAGCTACGTCGTAACTACTGATATGCCGATCTTGCTCCACTTTTTCAAAAATGGCATCCATTTTATCCGTAATAGGGCGACCAGAGCGACGTGCATCTTTGACATTAAAATTTCCGGATTGAAAACGCTTAAACCAAATTTGTGCTACTCTCACAGACACTACACTAGGTCCATAAACATCGCAATTTTTTTTCGCGGCTTGCGTTGCATTTTTACCTTTTTTGTAGTAAAATTTTAAAATGTATCGAATTTCTTCATTAGATTCACTCATCTTGACGGTACGAAAAACAAATGAAAATCACACATTTTCCTAATTTGAATTTGGAATTATGTTCTTTAAAATTTAAACTTTCAATGATACCAAAACCAGCCAGATACAAATAGTATAGCCAAAGAGATTTTATTACAAGTTCATACATACTATAATGCGAAAAGACTTTTTCCCCAACCTAATATATCAAATGCTTCTTTGGCACAGTTATTTGCATGACTAATGTTATTAGTATTATGTATCATAACCAGCCTATAAGGTTCCACTGCTAGGACAGGCCTCTCAGTGACAGGGAGTATGTGGTTTGTTAAAGAAATAGACAAACATTCTGGTTGATGCACATAGTTGGAACAGATTATCAAGATTTCTGGTATACTATAATGGTGTTCCAGTTAACATAACATCATACCTGGATCCCCCAAAAGGTTGGCCAAAGAGGCACTTCTTGGAAATGTCTATTTTCTTGAATATGAATAAAAATATCAATTTTACCTGCAAAGTAATATCTGGTGCATTTGGCGCAGGAAGATTAACATTTCTACGCTTGAATAGCTGCTGTTCTCTCTTCTGTTTCCGCAGCTGTACGCCTTCCTCCTCCCGGCGGCGGCGCAGCTCATCTGCGCTCAACCCTGCATTCTTGTAACGATGCTTGTGTCCACCAGACATCTTAGAAACAATCAAGGCGTGGTTGGTTAAGATACCACCTATCATGTCACTGGTTGTGGGTTTGATTCCCATCCAGGACAAACTTTTGTGTGCATGAACATGTCTGTTTGTCCTGAGTCTGGGTATAATTATCTATATAAGTATGTATTTACAAACAAAAAAAAAAGAAGTAGTGTATGTAATATATCAGTTATCCGGTTTCCATAGTACAAGCTCTGCTTAGTTTGGAATCAGATGACCGTGTGTGAAATGTCCCAGGATATTATTATTATTTTAATATTTTTCGGGACCCTGGGGTCCTGGACCTTTGGAAGGCGTATGAGGGGCCGAATTCAACTCACAGAGGCTTCTTAGACAATTTTAAATGATGAGGAGGCACCAACCGACGTATATGCACTCTGCAAGTGCACCCAAGGACAACCCCCGGTTGGTGCAGGAATATTTCAGAAAGTGGAAATAAAACATATTGGGCTATGGGTTTGGGTCGCTAAAGTGGATTGGGTAACTTGAACTATGGATGAACTATGTCCCCAGCCTGACCAACGTTATAGATAATGTTATGGATAAAATGGCAGGGGGTGACTGACACACTCAATAATGGACGCCGGAAACGGTCGCCAGTGACAAAGCGACAAGGGGGCAACATTTCCCGAGGTGCTTGAGGAGTAGAGAGCCACGGCTATCAGGACAATCCCGGAAGTATGGTCAAGATCCCTACCAGCACCTTACTGGAATACTTCCTTCCTCCGAGCATGTTTGCTCTTGCGAATATCCACTCAAGTCAGCCAATAAAGGCAAGAAAGAGGTGGGAGCTCTGTTCCTCGTCAGTGTTCACTTCAGCCGGCCAATAAAGGCAATACAGGGGTGAAGAACAAGAATTCTCCTGGGAGATAGGACTCCTTGGGATCACTACTGCCCAAGAGCTCGCCACATGCTGCCCTGCAGGTTTCTGTATCTCTCTTGGTCTGTCTCCTCATCCTAGACCTGTTCCGGCAAAGTAAACTTTACCAGCACAGACCCAAGTTTGGAGCATGCAAGCTCTACCACAAAGTCAACGTTCTCTACATTATATATAGCGGTAGGGTTATTACTAATGATTCCTACAGTATCTGACTAATAACTAAACAATTTAGGTATCTGATATGGAAGTACAACAATAACATATGATTACCTTTGTTTATCTTTTATATCTCAAATAAGAATGTACTTTATATTTTTTCTTTCAACGTAATGGACTGCCTAAAAAGTAATTCACTAATAGAACAAGGTTTCTCTACATGCCATTGAATATTGGAGGACTTAATTATTCCTCTTCCACCCATAGCAGAGATGCGCTCAAGGAATTATCTATATGGTAACATACGGCAGAAGCCTATTACTTTCAATAACATAATTGACAACTTCGATAAAGTAACTTATCGCCATTTAGGAATCCTTAAAAAATTCAAATATTTGTAGTAATAGATGATGCAAATAATTACAACCTACAAGTACAACAACGAAAAGAATACACAAGTTAAAATTGAAATGAAAGCAACTCTATCGACGACATTAAAGGAAAAAACTGCAACCGAATTACAACAATGTGTTGTCCATTGATACAGCTTCATCAAAATGTACTTACAATTATTTTAGGAACCAGAAGTATGAAAACAAAGAAAATATAATAGATATTGCAAATCAATCCACCATCGATTATTTAAAAAAAAATATTAGATGCATGCAGACTATAGCTATAAAATATCATCGAACAGATATGACGGAAGACAGAACAGAACACACACACACACAGAGTCACAGACCTGCCTGAACCAGGCGGCAGCAAGCCAGCAAACAATCAGAATCACGTCACTTTTGTTGCTAGATACCAAAATCAAAGTAAGCAATGTTTTATACAATACACCAAACAGCCTATTCAAAACAATTACGAATAAAACAAATTAATTCTTTTAAAACAAAACCATTTCAAGCAAGGTGAGAATTTTGAATATAATCACAATATTAATGGGAAAGTTTGCAACACCAGAAGTCACTTCACAGATAAAGAAAAGGAATTATTTACGATTTGAACCTCAGACTAAGTATCCTGTAGACGGAGCTATAACTTGTTGCCGCTCTTGTATCCGTGTGTCAAACAAAGTATTGTTCTCTCTGTCTATTTCACAGAGTTCAGGAACGAGTAAAAGGTACAGCACATGTAAGTTTGGCAACGTCGCACTGTCTGTGTAAATCGTGTCAACAAGTGACCGACTTAGTCGGTCAAAACATTGCGGCTTGGTGCAGTTTAAATGCGAAATATTAAATAATATCAGTAGTTTGGCTAGGACAAAATTAGTAAAGTGAAAATATGCTGTGTGCGGCTGTATATTATTCATCAAGAATAACGAAAGAAGGCGTAATAGACCCAGAATTATCATTTCACACGTAAGTCTATGACAACAATTTTATCGTTAATTACAGAGGTTAACTGTTAGCAAATCGATAAACATTGAAGATTTACATATTAAGACTAAGATTGTCTTATATCATATTGATAAAAAACCAAGTTTTATATTCTAAATTAATGTTAAACTTAGGCATTGTTTTAGGCGTGAACAGCAGGGATGTGTACAATATTATCGATAAAATCTATCGACGTTTGTTGTTGATATGGTATAATAATGTTTGCTTACTGTTGTAGGTTTTCATAATATTGTGAAATTAATAAGAAGCGAGTGGATTAAAGCTGTTAGACGTCAGAACTAGGAACATGAAATATTCAAGGCTCCAAAGAAAGCCACAGCTATCCTGCTTCATAACGAGTTTATCTACAAAAAAAAAACTAAAGTCTGTTTCGGTGCCAACAGTATTCGAATATACAGAATATTGCCAATATCCAATTTGCAAAATAAACAATTTCATTTCATTTCATTGTTATCCAATATATGTACCTGTGTAAATATTACAATAAATAAAATCGTAAAAATATACGTCTGATTATTTATTTAAGTTGTACCCTTAATTATTAACAAATTGTTACATTATGGTAATAAATTGTTACATTAATTTTACATATTACCATATTTATGTGCCCATATTTTTTATTTAACAAAGCACACATTTTATTATAGTAGGTAGGTACTAGCTTCTATCCGCAGTTTCACTCCTGTGCATTTTCGTTAAGCAAAAAATCGAAGTACTACAGATTCCATAGTATGCTTTGAAGCGTCGACCCTTCCCTAGTCACGCACACTAATACTACTCTAGAGCCGCACACTAACAAGAAAAGGACACGCGTCTCTCTTATAGGCTCCGTCTACAGGATATTTAGTCTGAGATTTGAACCGTACTTGTTTGTTCTTGGATTTTAGTTCATTTATCATTTCTTTGTGGGTTTTGCCCGTGGCATTGCCGGCGACCTAGCTGTGCAGGATAAAAGGATCATATGTCTTGGTCTACTCTCTTCTCAAGAGAAACTGCAATCCGCAGCTTGATTGACGCAGACTAATGGACGGGCTCTGCTTGTAACAGGCGAGCCAAGATCTGCCCGGCCCATATTCCCGGCCGCTATCCAGTGCCGGCCCGGTGCTGGTGGGCGTACCACAAGGTAGCTGCGTGTCGCCTGCGTGCTACTCGCGATACACGGACGACATCCCCACCACAGAGGAGGCAATGCTCGCGCTGTACGCTGACGACGCCGCGTACATTTCTACTTCGCTCAATGCGAAGCACGCGGCGGTCAAGATGCAGCGCGCCTTTGACCTTCTCCCAGACTGGCTGTCGAAGTGGCGGCTATCGGTGAACGTGGGTAAGACGCAGGCGATGGTCACCAGAGCCGCGCGACTGCCACCACCCCTGAGGCTGCAAGGAGTCGACATCGAGTGGTCGCCCCGGGTCAAATACCTGGGTGTCACCATCGATCGTCGGCTCACGATGTGGCCGCACGTCCGCAACGGCGGCCTTGCGGACGTGCGGCCCCATCACAGGGTAGGGTCGCCCGCAACCTGCTCAAACCAGTGCTCTCGTCCCACCTCCCGGCGCGCGTCAAGTTGGGCGTGTACAAGTTGTACGTGCGCCCAATATTGACGTACGCTGCACCGGCTTGGTTCGCCCTCACGAGCGAGACGAGCCGAAAGACACTCCGCGTGCAGCAAAATCTTGCGCTGCGGACCATAGTCGACGCGCCTCGCTTCGTGAGGAACAGCGTCCTGCAACGCGACCTCGGGACTGAGAGCCTGGATGAGTATGCGTGCCGCCTCACGAAGGGAATATTCGCGCGTGCCGACGCGTCTGCCTGGCCACATGTCAAGCAGATCGCGCCCTGGCATGCGCGCCCCCCTGACGCGAGGCCCCTCCCCCGCGACCTGCTTGCGGACGATGACCCATCGCACCGGACTGGACTTCCAAATGAGCCGCCCTCAGCTTACACGCGGCTCATTTGTGACAATGACTCCATACAAATACATGCATCTGCTGCGTGGCGCGTGCTAGGTAATACTAGTACTAGGTAATATAGGCGTGTCACGTAGCAAACAACAGACGAGGATCAGCTCGTGGCCGTCCACACAAGATCTTTTGTAAGTTCGTGTGTGGGTACTTTTGTTTCGCGCGGACCGCCTATTTTTTTGTTTTTCCTCTGTGTTTACACTAGTACCAGCCGGCGCTTGTGTAAGCACAGAGGGAGCCACCGGGCTGCTCGGTGAGCTTGCTCACCGCCGCGGTCGCGGAAAAGCTACGCCTACCACGATGCCGAAACCCGGCACGCGCGGCTCGTTGGGCCGCGATGCCGGGTCCCCGGAGGCCCAGCCGGCGTTGGACCGGGCGATGTCGCTGCCGAACATCGGCGACGCGTCGACCGTTCCACCGACAGCTGGGACATCGCAACGAAGGAAAGAAGAGGAGGGACGAAGAGGGGGGGGGAACGGGGGTTGCAGTAGCTGCCGATCCGCTGGCGACGTCGACGCAAGTGCGCGTTTCGCCGACGCCGCCGTCGAGCCGACAGCGGGAGGTGCCCGTGCGCCCCGCTAGCTTCCGCCCGGTACCAATACAGGCCCCGGGGCCTGTCGCGTCGACCAGCCGCGCACCACCACCCACGCGCGCGACCGCACCCGCCCGCACCTCTGCACCCGCGACGTCCACCGCGCGTACCGCAGTGCAGTTCGCCGCGCGCGCCGCCGCGCCGCCTACCTCGCGCGCCGCCGCGCCGCCTACCACGCGCGCCGCCGCGCCACCCGTCATGCGCGCCGCCACATCGCAAGCCGCGCGCACCGCTGCGCCGCCCGCGAGCGCTCCCGCCCCGGCTGCGCGCCCCCGCGCGTCCACCGTGCGCTCCGCCGCGCCACTACCTCGCTTCGCGACTCCGCCCGCGCCTGCCGCACCCGGTCCCCGCTTCTCGCTGGCGGGCCCGGCATCTGCGTCGCAGGCGCCGGCGTCGCCGGCGCCCCCCCGCACCTCCGCCTACGATTCGCCCGCCATGCTGTCGGCATGCTCATCGCGTGCGGGATCGAGCATGTCGCTCGCATCGGCGGGCTCGGCCGGGTCCGGTCGCGACGACGTGTCCTCGGACACGACACCGCGAGCCGATGCCCGGCCCACCGTGGGAGGAGCCGACACCCCGCTTGGGTTTGGCTTCGAGTTTTCACTCGCCGAACCCAAACCCCGGCGGAAGCATCGCAGGCGGAGTTCCGGCGAAGCAAGCATTGAGGTGAAGCGGCTGGACCTGGGCGAACCAGCGTCGCCCACCTTCGCCGACGCAGTGCGCTCACCGCCACCGACGCCAACACCGGACATCGAAGTCACAGGGGTAAGTGACATTATTTTACCCCCCGCCCCCTTTGCATCTTCCGTACCCACGGGTATCGCCCCCGGCATCACGACAGCGACGACGTCGACGACGACAGCGACGAAGACGACAGCAGCGAAGAAGCCGGGGAAGAAGCCGCGCTACCCGCCGCTGGTAGTGGAGAGGCTGCCCAACTGGGCCGCTCACTTCAGGGCCATCAGCGCCAAGCTGGGCCGGCCTCCCAATGCTCGTCCGTACGGGACGGGGGTCCGATTTACCCCCGACTCGGAGGAAGAGTATAGGCTGGTCCAGAGGTACCTGACCGGCCTGGAAAAGGACAGCGGCGTCTCCTGGTTTGCCTACTCGCTGCCAGCGGACAAGAACCTGAAGGTAGCCATAAGGGGGCTACCAGCGGACACCAATCCCCAGGAGATAGAGGAGGAGCTCCGAGCGATGGGATACCAGCCGGAGTACGTGCGCCACATTAAAGGTGCACAGGGACGACCCGGCTGTGTATTCCACGCCATTTTAAAGAAGACCCCTGATGTCCGGGCCATCTATGACACCACCGTGTTCATGTACATGCGTGGTGTCAAGATCGAGGCCTGGAGAGGCAAACGTGGGCCCGCTCAGTGCCACAGGTGCCAACGTTTCAGGCACAGTTCGCACCAGTGCCACCGACCGCTCGCTTGTGTACGATGCGGAGGCGAGCACGCGGCACGTGATTGCCCGCGCCCGCGGGACGAGCCGGCCACTTGCGTCAACTGCGGTGGCCCGCACCCCGCGTGCAACATCAAGTGCCCCGTGTTCCAGGCGGAGATCAGGAACAAGCGAGCGGGGACTGCCGCCATCACGGCCACCACACGACGGCCGCAAGAGGCCACAGAGAGGCCTACAGAAGAGAGGCCAGAAGAGGCCCAAGGCTCGACGCTGATGGCGGCGGCCAACGGGCCCACAGATCGGAGCCAAGGAACCTCCTCAAGGCGGAGGAAGAAGGGACGAGGGGGGAAAAGGAAGGGTAAGAAGCCCAAGCCCCCAGCGACCCAGGAAGAGATCCCAGAGGCCGGCCCTGCCTCAGATGGGGCGCAGGCCGCACAAAAGAAAACAACAGTGGAACCCACCGCTAGCGCCGGCATAGCGCCGCGGACAAATAAGGAACCACCTAAACCCGCCACCGGCGCTGTCGACGCCAGCGCCGGGCCATCGTGGCGGCAACAGGGGGAACTAAAAAAGTTCCCCAAAGAGAAAAGCGGCGGCGCTGCCGGCGCACACAAAAAAGAGTTCACGGCCTGCGCCATTCAACTATTGATGGACCTAATAAAGGCCATCAGGCAGGGTCAAGACATAGAGACTGTCATCCTTGACGGTCTGGCCACGCTACTAACCCTGTACCATGGCTAGACCGTTAAGGGTGTTACATTGGAACGCCCGCGGCCTAAGGGATAAGGTCGCTCCCCTCCGCCATCTCCTGAGGGAACAAGATATCGACGTGGCGCTCATAAGCGAGACGCTCCTGGGACCCGAGGACAGGGTCAGGTTCCCGGGATACCTCGCTTACAGGAAGGATGAACGGTCGGCTCATAATATTAGATACCGTGGCCTGGCGGTACTTGTGAGGCGAAGAGTCGTCCACCAGGAACTCCCCTTGCCGTCGCTCAGCACATTTTACGCGCTGGGTGTTCAGCTGCACGTGGCCGGCGAGGACATCAACATCTACGCATGCTACAAGCCGCCCGCGGCCCGCTTGGACCACACCGAGCTGCGGGCCTTGTTGCATGCGTCACAGCACGCCACCCTCCTCGCCGGGGACTTCAATTGTAAGCACCCAGCGTGGAATTCGTCGCTCGTGAATACCGAGGGGAGGCGGCTCTTTGCGGACGCGGAAGCCTTCGGCTATACGGTGTCCGGCCCAGAGACGCCGACTCACTACCCGGACGTTGCCGGCCACCTACCGGATGTGCTGGACATCGTAGTCCACCGAGGGCTACACTGTCAGGCCACACAACAAGTGATAGACGACGAGCTACAGTCAGACCACCAGCCCGTGCTCGTCGTCTTATCGGGTATGCCGACCCGACTGAAGCCCACAGCGCCACGTCGATTAACGGACTGGACAGTGTTTGAAGAGAAGTTAGAGACCACCACGCCGACTCGGCCTATTACTACCGCCGCGGACGTGGACCAGACGGCGGAGGATGTCACTGCTTGCATCCAAAGCGCCTTAGAAGCGGCGACGACGACGCAGCCGCAGGGGAGAGTGCTGTTGCCGCCCCTGCCGGCGCATATTAGGTCAATGATCGCCGCGAAGAGGCGCCTTCGCAAGCAGTGGCAACAACTGAGATGCCCCACCATCAAAAGGCAGCTAAACCGTCTCGCGGAGAAGGTAAAGGCCGAGCTCCAGGCTCACACCGCCGCGGGCTGGGAGGAACGCATTGACGCCACGACAGACAGCTGGCCGTCAGTGCACCGACTTTGCCGCCAGCTGACGAACACCCCAGCCCCGGTGCGACCGCTGCTAAACAGCGACGGGGCGCTAAAGTATGTAGCGGAGGACCGGGCGGAGGTCTTCGCCGAACACCTGGAGCGTCAGTTCTGCCCGAACCCGACCAGCGACACCGAGCATGTCGCAGCGGTCGAGAAACACCTTGGGGACTACTTCGCCACGCCGATAGCTCCCGAGGAGGACGCCATCTTTTTCTCGCCTGGGGCAGTCAGACGCGCCATCCTAAGGACGAAGCCGAAGAAGGCCCCCGGTGCCGACGGTATCACCAATACAGTGCTGCGCCACCTGCCGTTCCGTACGGTAGCGGCGCTGGCGCGCCTGTTCACGGGGATACTGCGCACGGGGACCTTCCCTGCTTCGTGGAAGGAGGGGCGCGTCATTATGCTGCCCAAGGCGGGGAAAAACATCCTGAAGCCGGAGAGCTATCGGCCAATCACGCTGCTGCCGACTATCTCCAAGGTGTTCGAAGCACTCCTGCTGCGACATCTCGAGCCTCATATCTCGCCACGACCGGAACAGTTCGGGTTTCGGGCGGAACATAGCACGACGCTTCAGCTGTCGAGGGTACTGCACCACCTCTCGGCGGCCATGAACAAGAAGGAATACGCGGTTGCAGTATTCCTCGACATGGAGAAGGCCTTCGACCGCGTGTGGCACGACGGCCTCATTTACAAATTAGCCACCTCGGACGCGCCCCGTCGCGTTGTAATGGTGGTCTCTAATTTCCTTTCAAACAGGACTTTCAGGGTGGTGGTCGACGGGGCGCTGTCAAGCGCCCGTCCGGTGCTCGCCGGTGTGCCGCAGGGCAGCTGCGTGTCGCCGGCGTGTTACTCACGTTACACCGACGACATCCCCACCACTCCGGACGCGATGCTCGCGCTGTACGCCGACGACGCCGCGTACATTACCACCTCGCTTAATGCGAAGTACGCGGCGGTCAAGATGCAGCGCGCGCTCAACCTGCTTCCCGAGTGGCTGTCCAAGTGGCGGCTGTCGGTCAACGTGGGTAAGACGCAGGCGATGGTGACCGGGTCCGCGCCTCTCCCACCACCCTTGAAGCTGCAGGGAGCTGACGTCGAGTGGTCGCCCCGGGTCAAGTACCTGGGTGTCACCATCGACCGTCGGCTCACAATGGGGTCACACGTCCGCAATGTTGTCGCACAAGGTAGGGTCGCCCGCAACCTCCTTCGACCAGTGCTCTCGTCCCGCATCCCGGCGCGCGTCAAGTTGGGCGTGTACAAGCTGTACGTGCGCCCAATACTGACGTACGCCGCCCCTGCATGGTTCGCCCTCACGAGCGAGACGAACCGCAAGCTCCTCCGCACGCAGCAACACCTGGCGTTGCGGACCATAGTGGACGCTCCTCGCTTCGTGAGGAACGATATCATTCAGAGGGACCTCCGGATTGAGAGCCTGGATGAGTTTGTGCGGCGCCTCGCGAAGGGGATGTTCGCGCGTGCCGACGCATCTGCTTGGCCCCACGTCAAGCAGATAGCGCCCTGGCATACGCGCCCCCCAGACGCGAGGAGGCCCCTGCCCCGCGACCTGGTTGCGGACGACTGACCCCATCACCGGACTGGACTTCCGAGTGAGTCGCTCTCAGTCTACACGCGGCTCACTTGTGACACTGACTCCAAACAAATACATGCATCTGTTGCGTGGCGCGTGCTAGGTTAATATAGGCGTGTCACGTAGCAAACAACAGACATTCACCTCTATACAGGCACCCAACTCACACGCGATGTCGCGGCTCTTTTTATGCGGGCGGGCGACTCGCGTATACACCGGGCGGTGTTACACAGTACAATACCGCCCACACACTCAGAACACGGTCCCTTCTCATCACCCGGGCTCGGCTCGACCTGAAAACGGGGAGGTGAGGGGGGCCATACACCCCTTCTGTAGGAACGTCGAGTCCGTAAATCTGTCGCTGGATGCCATCTGCTGGGCTTCCCCCATGTAGGTGGGGGTCTCACCCGGTAGTGGTTGTCCGCCGATTTAACGGTGAAGCAAGCGGCGTTGGGCATCAACGTCGTGGCGTGCCTACAGACACAAATTTCAGACACCTCTTTACATGGGCGTGTATGCCGCACGCCCAACCATCCATCCGCCAGTGGCGAACGCAATGAGGGGCCCGTGGTTACGGGCCACCGTAAAGCTTCCGCGGTCGGGGGGCCATGCCCCGACGCCGCACGCCGCGCCCCCTTACGGGGGCGTAGCGACATCCCGCAAACAACAGACATTCACCTCTACACAGGCACCCAACTCACACGCGAAGTTGCGGCTCTTTTTATGCGGGCGTGCGACTCGCGTATACACTGGGCGGTGTTACACAGTACAATACCGCCCACACACGGCGGTGTTACACAGAACACGGTCCCTTCTCTCGGGAGAAAACGGAGAGGGGAGGGGGGCCATACATCCTATCTGTAGGAACGTCGAATCCGTAACTCAGTCGCTGGACGCCATTTGCTGGGCTTCCCCCATGTAGGTGGGGTCTCACCCGGTGGGGGCTGTACGCCGAGTTACGGTGAAAAAAGTGGCGTTGGGCATCAACGTCGTGGCGTGCCTACAGACACAAGTCACAGAAACTCTCTTTACATGGGCGTGTATGCCGCAACTATCTGATCGCCAGCGGCGACCATGACGAGGGGCCCGTAGTTACGGGCCACCGTATAGCCTCCGCGGTCGGGGGCTGTGCCACGACACCGCACGCCACGCCCCCTTACGGGGGCGTAGCGACATCCCGCATTAGACGGGGCAGTTGGAACGTATCGACGCCACGACAGGCAGCTGGCCGTCGGTACACCGGCTATGCCACCAACTGACGAACACCCCAGCCCCGGTGCGACGCTGCTTAACAGCGACGGGGCGCTTAAGTATGTAGCGGAGGACCGGGCGGAGGTCTTTGCCGAGCACCTGGAGCGTCAATTCTGCCCAAACCCGACCAGCGACACTGAGCATGTCGTAGCGGTCGAGAAACACCTAGGGGACTACTTCGCCACGCCGATAGCTCCCGAGGAAGACGCCGTCTTTTTCTCGCCTGGGGCAGTTAGACGCACCATACTAAGGACGAAGCCCAAGAAGTTCCGTACGGTAGCGGTGCTGGCGCGCCTATTCACGAGGATACTGCGCACGGGGACCTTTCCTGCTTCGTGGAAGGAACGGCGCGTCATTATGCTGCCCAAGGCGGGGAAAAACACACTGAAGCCGGAGAGCTATCGGCCAATCACGCTGCTGCCGACGGTCTCCAAGGTGTTCGAAGCACTCCTGCTGCGACATCTCGAACCACACATCGCGCCACGGCCGGAACAGTTCGGGTTTCGGGCGGAGCTTAGCACGACGCTTCAGCTGTCGAGAGTACTGCACCACCTCTCGGCCGCGATGAACAAAAAGGAATACGCGGTAGCAGTATTCCTCGACATGGAGAATGTGGCACGACTGCCTCGTTCGTGCCTCGTGCCAGCCACCTCAGACGCGCCCCGTCGCATTGTAATGGTGGTCACTAATTTTCTCTCAAACAGGACTTTCAGGATGGTGGTCGACGGAGCGCTTTCAAGGGCCCGCCCGGTGCTTGCCGGTGTGCCGCAGGGCAGCTGCGTATCGCCAGCGTGTTACTCACGCTAACCGATGACATCCCCACCACTCCGGACGCGATGCTCGCGCTGTACGCCGACGACGGTCAAGATGCAGCGCGCGCTCAACTTGCTTCCCGAGTGGCTGTCCAAGTGGCGGCTGTCGGTCAACGTGGTAAGACGCAGGCGATGGTGACCGGGTCCGCGCCTCTTCCACCACCCTTGAAGCTGCAGGGAGCTTACGTCGGGTGGTCGCCCCGGGTCAAGTACCTGGGTGTCACTATCGACCGTCGGCTCACAATGGGGTCACACGTCCGCAATGTTGCCGCACAGGGTAAGGTCGCCCGCAACCTCCTCCGGCCAGTGCTCTCGTCCCGCATCCCGGCGCGCGTCAAGTTGGGCGTGTACAAGCTGTACGTACGCCCAATATTGACGAACGCCGCCCCTGCATAGTTCGCCCTCACGAGCGAGGCGAACCGGAAGCTCCTCCGCATGAAGCAGAACCTAGCGTTGCGGACTATAGTGGACGCCCCTCGCTTCGTGAGGAACGTCGTCATACAGAGGGACCTCCGTATTGAGAGCCTGGATGAGTTTGTGCGGCGCCTCGCGAAGGGGTTTTTCGCGCGTGCCGACGCATCCGCTTGGCCTCATGTCAAGCAGATAGCGCCCTGGCATACTCGCCCCCACGACGCGAGAAACCCGCGACCTAGTTGCGGACGATTGACTCCATCACCGGACTGGACTTCCGAGTGAGTCGCTCTCAGTCTACACGCGGCTCACTTGTGACAAATGACACCTACAAATAACACGCATCTGTGGCGTGATGCGTGCTAGGTTAATATAGGCGTGCCACGTAGCAAACGACAGACACTCACCTCTTAATAGGCACCTAAACACACACGCGAATGCGCGGCGCGGGCATTCGACTCGCGTATACACCGGGCGGTGTTACACAATACAATACCGCCCTCACACTCAGAACACGGTCCCTTCTTCCCGTCCGGGCTCGGCTCGATTCGAAAATGGAGGGGGAGGGGGGCCATACACCCTATCTGTAGGAACGTCGAGTCCGTAACTCTGTCGCTGGTCGCCACTTGCTGGGCTTGCTGCTCATGTAGATGAGGGCCTCACCCGGTAAGGGCTGACCGCCGAATTTACGGTGAAGACAGCGGCGTTGGGCATCAACGTCGCGGCGTGCCTACAGACACAAATTACAGAAACTTCTCTACATTGGCGTGTATGCCGCACGCCCAACCATCCACTCGCCAGTGGCAACCAAAATGAGAGACTCGTGGTTACGGGCCATCGTACAACCTCAGCGATCGGGGGGCCATGCCCCGATACCGCAAGCCACGCCCCCTTACGGGGGTGTAGCGACATCCTGCAATTGAACTGCCCCGTACGGGCAGTTCAATTTGAAATGCCAAATATGATTTACTAATGAGTGAACTAAAAGTGATTCTGTTTAAGTTTCTGAATACTGTATATGTGATTATTTAAATATAGGGTGTTTTTGGTGTAAATTGGTATAAATTTATTTATCCCGAACCCCAGCTCGTAACATTATTTTTAACGCGAAAGCGTCAGGGTAGCCCGCGAAAACAAGTCAGTATTAAGTTGTACGTTGATCTAAATGTAATTCGCAGCCGTGAAAAAACTGTATTTACATAATTATAATGACTAAAGTGATTAATACAACTCTTTAAGACCAGGTAATCTTAAATGAATTACTATTTCATGAAACCTTGACATTTGAGGATTATACTAACTTAAGTAATTGTATTACTGATTCTAATGATATATATTTTTTTAATTTATTTATAAAGGTACACCAACAGCTTCTGTATACAAAATATCAATTAACAGTAGGTATTATAACATAGTTTTGGGCTTATACAGTTGCCAATAACAGGTGAACCAACATTCTCAAATACAGTGATAACCTAAGCTAAAAAAGAAATGTATAAAAATTAAGTGGTAACAAACTATAGAAAGAGAAATATAAAATTACACAAGTTATGTTACAGGGGTTGCTAGAAATACCTACATACTAACACAATGAGTCTTTAGCGCGTGCGTGCTTAGGGACCTTAGAATTTGGGTTTTAAAGATATTTTTGGAGTCATGATATACGAGTATGTCAACATTTGGAATGGATTTTATAATAAAAGAGTTCACCTGTCGGCTGAGTCTATTGAGAGGTGAGTTTACTCCTATATTTGTGTTGGATGCTTTAGTGTGGAATAAATGGGTAATGGGACATCTGGGTAATTTATAGGGGACTTATAGTCCAATTTGTTCAATTAATTTATCGCAGTCCAATTTATTGTTAACCAATTGGAAAAAGGACATCAGATCTTGTACCAGTCGACGGTCGCGCAGAGTAATCATTTTCGTATGGACACCGGGGAGATATATCACCGAAGGCATATGCTAGGTGTTTTGTGAAGGCCCTTTGGATGCTTTCTACTCTTTGCGAGTGTACTGCATAGTGCGGGTTCCACACCATGCTGGCAAATTCAAGGTGGCTCCGAACTAAGGCTTATATATCACAATTTTTGTTCTTACCAGCTTAAACCCTTTAGTGCTTCTCTTAAGAAATCCTAGTAGCCGTGCCGATTTCATAACGTGTCAATATGTTACGAAATCGGCACGGCTACTAGGATTTATAATTATGTAAATACATATTTGTTACGGCCGTGAATCATACTTTATTTAACATACAACTTAATACTGACTTGCAAATTGCAAAAAAACGTTAGAAAATTTGAATTCCACGGACTACCCTGACGCTTCCCCCTTAATAACTTAATATGTGAATATTTTAGATTATGTTTCTATTACATAGTGTAATTAATTTGTAAAGTTATGTCTGACACGGATAAAAACTAAGAATCACGCAAAAACTATGAGACAACTGCCTAATGATTAATGACTAAACGAATGATTAGTTTAATCAGTTGTTGGTGACTAATGCTTGATTAGTTGTAATCTTAGTCAAGTAATCATGATTAATTATTTATGATTGGAATTTTCACAATAAGACACTCAAAATAAGACACTGACTTGCCATCTGTCGAACAAAAATCTGTGTAAAAAAATGTAATGGAGTACCTAATCGTTATTTATTCATTCTACTTATACACATAAATTCCGGCTCATAATCCCAAAATGATTGAGCAGAGCTGTTTTTTTTTTGTGTATGGCATCTCGTAGTTGACCTAGAGAGGTCGTGACTACTTAACCGGACTATAAGCAGAGCTGTATGTCACATCAGGTTATAAAGCCACATTTGACAATACTTAGGGTTTATTCCGTGTACGTATGCCACAGACAAAATGGAGCACCGATCTTTATCAATTCTAGGCAATATATTTTGAACATGTAAACTTAAAGATATTATGATAAGCTGTCATATCATATCATCAGTATGATGTTACACTCCTACCAACTTATCTGTGAAATGGCGAAAATTAGAACTACGGCCGTCATGTTGAAATGTCATTCGATTGTCAGTGTCTACCACATTCGGGTTCTCTAAATCAAAATCAAAAGTCATTTATTCAAACTAGGCTGAGAATCAGCACTTTTTGAACGTCAAAATTACATAAGACAGTCCCACAAAACGCCCGCCCTTCACCACTTCCTAGTGCTTTAGCTGGGGAGAAAAAGTGGCGCAACAAACTCCCCAGCAGCACAGCTGTCTGTTCAGTTAAAAAAAATGAATCTACATAACACTGCGCATGATAATTTAGGTACATTACGCAACACAAAACATTTAATTAAATTATTTGCTATAAGTAAGCTAGCACACGCCAATATACAAAAATAATAATAATAATAATCGAAAACTATACTCAAGCAGAAACAAAATCCAAAACTAAAAACGTAAGCAGAACTTTATACGTAAATAAAAGCCTCCAGTAATAAAGGGCGTGCCCACTCACATATAGCCGTACATGTAGTCGTAACTCAAAGTCACAGATGATAAACTAGGACCATCGAAGTAAAATAAACAACGAGTTAAGTTACTAATGTAATGATTTCGTAAAATAATAATTAAGAATAAAACTTTTATTTCCACAAGCGACAGATGGCGCTAGTGGTTGCATGAATTTTATACATCCGTTTTAGGTATTCATTTGTAGAAGATCGGTATTAAAGAATATTTTATTTTGTATAATTAATAAATCATTATTGTTTAAATTAAAAACATTTATTTATAGTTAATTATAAGCCCTAATGTATTTTTGTTAGTCAAGTGACTGTATGTAACAGTACATACAGTCACTTGACTGTATGTACTGTCTGGTTGTCTGGGTGTATTGTCTGGTTGTTTTGTCGTGATATTGCTGAATTTATAAAGTTAAATATGCCAAAAGCTATTAAAAGTGATGCTCGAAACATTATAATTCTAAAGGTTAAAACTTTTTTTGAAGAAGAAGCTCGGGTGGGGTCTCCTATTATTCCATTTAATCAAATATACAAATGAATTTCGGCAGCGACAGGTTAGTGTTGTCAACTTTCTTGGTATAAATTACCCGATACTTAACTAATTATTTAAGTCCACGAAATATTCGTTTCTATTCTTGCTGCAGGTTAGCGTAACGGTAACGTACATCTAATAGGTAACCTGCTAAGTGAGTGAGCAAACTAACTTGCCAGATTTCAAATTTCTACTAACATTTATTTTATTATCTTATATTTCAGGTGTGATCACGTGGAATACGGGCATTCAACTTCACGGTATGTTAAAGCAAATTGCACTGAAAAACTTTAAAATAGAGTTTATTATTGTCTTGACACAGAATGGCGTTTGCTTCGTAATACGAAAGAATTTGAGTAGCTCGATTAAAAAACAGAAGAATTTTGGACAAGAGTGAGTTGCATGAAATGTGATGATGGCTCACGCATGTTTGAAAACTTGTGTTCTTTTGTTATCAAAGTTTTGAGTTTGCCACACTCATCTGCAAATGTGAAAAGAATATTTTCATCTATTTTTATAATAACTAAACAACGGAATAAACTTTCCACTAAGTCAGTGATAGGTCTTTTACACACAAAATATGTACAGGAGAAAACAATCAAAGTTACTACCATTTTAATATAGATGACAAAATGTTCACAAAAATAGCTAGCTAGGTGGCACGAACACGGAAAATAACTTTGGTATATATCAATCTTGAATAAATGATTGTATGTATGTACCTGTCTAATTGAACAAACTATTGTAATTAAATAAATGAGTGTATTCTTAGCATAAAATACTTTTGTTATATTCCGGATAAAAGTCTGCGGATTTTTAGCCGGGAAATTCAATGATTTTTAATTTTACACTTTTGCAACACTGTGGGAAACGCCGTTCATTATCGCGATGATGGACGTGCTATGAATGAATACACCTACGGTTAACGTCCATTATCACGATAATCAACGGCGTTTCCCGTTCTTTGGTGGCCCCAGCAATAGAAATACTTATACCCCTTATTTTTGTAAACAAAGGTGATAACAGACCAAAAAAATATCTTCTTAATGGTAATTCACAAAAAATGGCGGAAAAATGGTTAGAATTTGTTTTAAGTACCTATTGATTTAAGAAATAATAATTTAAAAATTATCACACCGTTATTATTTTAAGAAATTTTCGGTTTTAAACAAAGTTATGAGAGAGATTATGGAATCCGAGGGAATTCAACTCTCGGATTCCATAAACCTTAGATCCCTCTCTTCATCGGAAAGCTATAAGTATTTGGGTATGTCGGAAGCGTTAGGTATCAACGTTCCTGACATGAAACAATCGTTGAAGGAGCGCTTCTTTGGCCGCCTGAAGAAGGTATTAGGTAGTCTTCTTTTAGGTGGAAACAAGGTGCGCGCCTTCAACGGTTGGGTCATGCCGGTCTTGATGTACTCTTTCGGCATACTCAAATGGACTCAGACCGAACTCGACGCCCTGGATAGGAGGGTCCGTACACTGCTGACAGCAAACGGGATGCATCACCCACGATCATCGGTAATGAGACTGTACATTCCGCGGAAGTGCGGGCGTCGAGGCTTTTTAAATGCGAAGACCCTACACAACCGCGAAATGTGCAGCCTCAGGGAATATTTTTTAAAAGCCGAAGTGGGTATGCACCGTGATGTGGTCGCAGTAGACAAGGGGCTCACCCCGCTCTCCATGGCTAAAGAGAACTGGCGCAAACCTGTAGTACTTACTACCGATGACCGCAAGGGGATATGGCAAAGCAAGGAACTTCACGGGCGCTTCTATCGGGCTCTTCATGAGCCCGGTGTAAATTTCTTAGCGTCCGTATCCTGCCTACGTTTTGGTGACCTTTTCGGGGAAACTGAAGGTTTCGTCTGTGCAATTATGGACGAAGTTATCTTAACGAATAACTACCGGAAACATATTATGAGGGACGGGACGGTGGACGTGTGTCGGGCATGTCACCGTCCGGGTGAGTCCATCAGACATATTATCTCTGGTTGTTCTCGTCTGGCTAACGGCGAGTACTTGCACAGGCATAACCAAGTCGCCAGGATTATTCACCAGCAACTTGCTTTGAAATATAAACTTGTGGAATCTGAGGTACCATATTACAAGTATGTGCCCGACCCAGTTCTCGAAAATGACCATGTGACGTTGTACTGGGATCGGTCTATCATTACTGACAGGACTATTGTCGCCAATAAGCCTGACATAGTAGTGATAGATAGATTAGCGCGCCGCGCAATGATAGTCGATGTTACCATTCCACATGACGAGAACCTCGTGAAAGCTGAGAAAGAGAAACAAATAAAATATCTCGACTTAGCACACGAGGTTGTTGACATATGGAATGTGAGCTCGGCTGTCATTGTGCCGATTGTCGTAAAGGCCAATGGCCTGATTTCCGAAAGTCTCGATCAACATCTTTCGAGGCTCTCGTTAGGCGGTTGGATCAAGGGCCAGATTCAGAAGGCAGTACTTCTTGATACGGCTCGCATTGTGAGGAGGTTCCTGTCTCTGCAGCCCTAACCACCGGTAGCTTGAACTTTGCTCCCGCTACTGGCGGATCACTATTTTTTATATTTTTAAATGTTTTTTTTATGTTTTTTATAAAAAAATATTTAAAAATGTATTTAATAAGTTTTTAAAATGAATAAAGGACATAATAATAACGTTTATTTTCTCCACCACATAATGAAAAATTTGTAGGTACAGACGCCAGCACATCAAGCTACTACAATCTGTCAGATTTCTTTAATAGATTTTCGACTCTATTGCTAAGGCATTAGGTTCAAGGTTGATTGGGAAAATCTGACAGATTCGGATAGGTTGACCTGCTGGCGTCTGTACAATACATAATTTGTGTATACAAACATACATTGATGTTGTGGAGACTGGAGCCTGTACTAGGAATACCTGTGTTACAGGTCTCCAGGCCTCCAAACTACACGGACAAGTCACAGTAATATAAATAGATGATTATGTTGGGATGGCAGTTAAAACAATTTAAGACAAGGAAAAAACAAATAATTAACTAGACAGCAAAGTAGGGTGTGTTGGTGTGGGTGAGTGAGTGTGTAGTGAGTGTGTGATATTCAAAACTGGTCTCCTAAAATGGCATATAAAGGACATATCAAGCTGCTTTTTATGAGATGACTTCTAAGAGTCTCTCTGTATCTTAACATAACTTATCTTATCTTAACTTATCTTAAAATAACAAACGAAAATCAAAGTGGTAACAATATTATGAAATAGAAACAAAACAAATAACAGTAACGACAAACAATTTTCAACAGAATTGCGCATCAATGTCGGGAAAGTCGGAGTTGACAATGGCGACAATGACATTTATTTGACCAAGACAATATGGCTGCCAATTTTTTTTTGCCACTAGACTGTAGATGTCGCTGTCGCCTATGGAAATTGATGACAGTGTTAAGTGTGCCCCCCCTGTATATAAGAAAGTTGTCCCCGGTGCACACTGCTATTTTGTTTTGCCATTGTGTTTGTGTGTGACCTTGTAAAACGTAGACAGAGAATAGAGGTAGACAAGACCTCAGTGTAAAACAGTATGAGATAGCGATAGTTCGACATAAGTACATTACCACGGCTTTTACAGTCATATATACAGCAATTCACCATCACTAAGCACTAAAGATTACTTTTTGCATTATCAATAAAGTCACAAATTACACAGAATAAGCGTTTCACAGTTTTTATCAACGAATATCATTCGACAGCACGATTTGTTTGCCACTATAGATGCTGGCGGGAAAAATTCCGAATTATTCCCGTCGAATACTTCGGAAGTATTCCGAAATATTCCGAAACTTTGGGAATATTTCAACGTTTATTCCCATTGAATTATTCGGGCGAAATATTCCACGGAAACATTCGATTGCGGGGTAAGAATCTTTCTCGCGGGGGAAAACGTCTCCGGGGAGCATCTCCCCTGTTACCGCACCCGCACCGCGGGACAGCGGCGGTGGCGATCGACGATCGTTGCAAAATACGATTTTTCAGCAAAAAAAAAAAATAAAAATCTTAATTAAATTCATTTTGAATAATTCTGATTTAAAGAAACTTTCCCAGAAGTATTACGGAAAGATTCAGAAGTTTTGCAACTATATTTGCCACCAATGACCAGTGGTGGCAAACAACAAGAACCCGAGACGCAAATAGAGATAGGATAACGATGCTATGTCCTGCTCATACATACAAATTTTGACTTATATGTCATCCCACTTTCGCAATTATAATTATTCTAAAATCATGTCTACTTTTATTCTCTGTCTACGTTGTAAAAGGACCTTGTAAATCGTTGTAAATGACGTTTGTGGATCTATCATTCCATCAGAACGAATCGGAATCATGCTATGTAATCATGCTCTGTGCAATCAACTCCTTGTACTTTCTTTGCACTGACTTGTAAACCTACGGACTTGCCCTAACTACAAAATTTGCGTGCATACCTACAAAACTCGGGCACTCAACAAGGCCGCCATTCGTAGGTTTGTAATTGCGAGTGCAAGAGAGAGAGAGAGAGCAAGCAACCGTTTGACAGCACATCGACCAATCATCTACCACCACAGAGTACTTTATAATAAACTGAAACTAAGATTGAGCGACCTGTCTACCACAAAACTCAGCACTCAACACGGCGACCGGTCACGCATAGACATGATTTTGACGCCACACAAGAGTTTTGCCTTTAGTCCTTGAGATACATTTAAATGTCTCTTTTGTATTCGTAGCTCTTGATTAGTTAAAAAGAAACAAAACGCTTTTTGACATCTCTCTCTTTATCGATATGAGAGATATTTGTCTAACTCTTCTTCATAAAGCAGTGTCCCCACCTTAGGGTATTTTCCCTTAGATTTAGAGGATTTTTGTACGTATAGGGGATTTTTTAGGGCATAAAATTATTTAGGGGAATGTTAAGGGTAAAAAAAATATTTAGGGAAAGTTTTGATTTTAGATTCGCAAAAGAAATTAATGCGTGACTGCTGTATCCGAACGTAACTTGGCGTGCCGATGTACCGTTCTTTAGCGCTAGCAACAAATAATAATATATTTTTCGCTTTCGCGTTTATAGATTTGTGTACCCGGAAGGGATATGTCGCATACGAATAATGCTGCTATGCATAAGTACTATATTATTTCTCTAAATTCTTGCAATTTTAATAATGATTTGGGTTTCGAATTCCAACTGTTCAGTGTTTAATACATAATTTTACTCATTCAGTTCATGTTCAAAAAAATATACATATTAGTAGTAGTATGTTTTTTTTGTTTTATTCGTAGAATAAATTTGAAGGGAAAAAAAAAATTAAAAGTGCCTAATAGAGCCCAGGGAAAATCGAAATCAGATGGTGGCAACATTATCGTAAAGCTCTGCACTATTCTATGTCTATGCATAGAGTTGCCATCTCCATGTTATTCTATCTCAATCTCAATGTTTCTTTGACTTTCATTTCACTCAGTTTCAGTCAGTCATTGCAGTTCTGTCAGTGAGTTGTTCAATCTTCAGTTTAGTTATTTCTGTCAAAATAATCAAAAGTTAAGTTTGATCACAGAGTACATATGATATTAGAGTGGGTGGGTGGTAGCGATTGTGAAGTGAATTTCTGTTAATATCTTTGTGAGTTTTACCTGCATAATTTAACTTAGAATTGCGAATTTACGAAACTAAGTGAAGATTAAAAATGAATAAAATATTATCATTACGATTACGATCATGCCTCTGTTCAGTAAGGAGGAATTATTGCGCACCACCTCCCAGTACACCTAGCCCGAGTAGCCAATCTGCTGCAGGCGCCAAAAGTATGGCTCCAAGATATAAACCTACAGAATTCCAGAAGTTTATTTTGGTATGGACGAAAAAGTTCAAAACTAAAGAAGAGATCCCCACATACGTTTCGTACGTTCTAAACTTTGTATTCTTAGTTTTTATGTAATCGTTAGTTTTGACGCATGTAATGAGAGAACAAAAATTAATTGGAACAGATGAATGATTCTGCATTATTCAATATGTTGTCCTACATGACCTTGGATAATTTTATTAGAATCATGTCGGTGCATTGCTGTAAACATTACAACTGGATGTATTTTCTATTCATCTGTCTCACGATAATTATTTAAGTTGTGTTAAATAATAAATTATCCTTGCTCTACTTAATTACACAGGTCATTCAACTGTCATACAATGTTTTTTTAGTATTTTCTAATAATTCAGCATTTTATTTCAGTGGTGAAATTATAGATAAATCGCGAACCCAAGCCAGAATCAAGATTGCAAATGTGCTTATGTTACTCACAGCACTTGCTAGTCTTGGAGCAGTTATAGTAGGAAAGTCAGCAGCAAAAAGAGGTGAATCTGTTCATCAATACAACCTTGACTGGCACAAAAAGTATGAAGAGGAATTCAAAGCAAAGGAAGCAGCTGCTGCTGCTACAGCTAACAAATGATGTAAGATGTGCAATAAAATGTATAACTTTTATGTAGTTGTTAGTATTTTCTCAAACTTATTGTTTGTTTAACCTTTTTTTAGAATTTTGAATTTAGTGACAGGTTCTGAATCTGAATGTCTTCAGAATTCAGATGCTGTGAATAAATTATCTGGATAATTTAATTTATGAAGATTTTTAAAATAAATATGCCCTCGCTAATGTTTTATTCTATTATTTTTAACTTCCTTATTCCTACTTGCCATTTATTAAAAATTAAAAAAAAAAAACCGGCCAATTGCATGTTGGACAACGCACAAAGAAGGGTTCCGTAGTTGGGATGAATTTATCCCAAGAACTTGTAGTTGAAAAACATGTTCTCCCATACATTTCAACTGAAAATGTAATTTTGTATGCACAATATTGAGAGATTTACTATGTTATTTTAAAACCTAGCCTTCTTGTAGGTTTCCTGTAATCTGTAGATATAGAACCATTTCCTATATTTTTTCAAAATTTTAGGCTCAGTATTTTGGGAAATAAGGGGGGAATGGTCAATTTTCATCTATTTTCTTAAATAACTAAAACAATTTATTTAAAAGTTATTAAAAAAATATATATTTGAGGCCCTCACAGTAAGCCCTTTCATTTGATTTGTCACACGGTACAGTTTGCAAAACTTTTTTTTTTAATTTTCTTATTTGCCCCCAAAATTGACCCTTATATTCAAAATTAATTAATTTATGTTACTCATCCGTGTTTGGGTCACAGAAATACTTATGAGTGCCCAATTTTAACTTAATCGGTCCATTAGATTTGGAGCAAATTGGATGTGACAGACAGACACACAAGTGATCCTATAAGGGTCGGAACCCTTATAGGATCACTCGTGTGTCTGTCTGTTTAGTCCTTTTTATCAATTTACTACATTTTTGGGATGACTAGAACACTAAAAGCATGCACTTAGGAGGTACTTTTAAGAAGTAGGGGGAAGAAGTTAAAAAAGGCAACAGTCTATATTCTATTTATATAAGTAGGTATATACACTATAAGTTCCAAAACAAGGATAAGTAAAATGCATGTCATCAGTCTTCATAAGTTGTTGGGCTTGTAGTAACTTCTACATTTCTCTGAAAATAACTTAGTTGTCTTTTCTTTTATGACTTCCTCCACACTGAGTTCTGTTTGCAAAAGTCTCAGCTGTAAAAAAGGCACCAAATTTCAAGTCAATACATGTCATTGGTTTCACAAGATAAATCTTGACCTACTAAAGTAGGTATTGAATTTCTCTAAACATGATACTATAAATTGTTTACATTTGTGGTTTGTGGCTATGTGAATAAATACAACAATAAGGTAGATGCATACCTTTTTTTGTTCAGCTTTCAGGTGTTTCATTACATCATAGTCATCAGGTTTACTATCTTTAGCTGCCTTTAAATGTTTTACTGTTTGTGCAGTTGCTAAGATGCAATTTTTAATAACATTTTCTCTGTCTGTATGTCCTTTTTTTATTTGAAAATATAGATCTTCACAGGCCAAGTGGGCATCAACTTTACCTGCGAAAGATTCTGTGGGTATTGAAGTGTTAAGCGCATAAACTATTTTGTCATCCAGAACACGCATTTTTTTCAGGACATCCTGTGAAATAAATAAAGAAACATTGGTCAGTGGGTCGTCTTAGCGGCGGAGGGGCGGACCGAGTAAAAAACAAAGGTAAAGAATAGATACAAAATTTGTATTATGTTTCATTACAAATTGTTACAAAGTTTGAACACACAGGTAACACTTACTTGAAATTCTAAAAAATCTGGGCAATTCATTTGGCTAAACATTATTCAATAATAAATAATAATCTCTGTCGGAAATTTTTGGTTATTTTTGTCCGATAAGCTACAATTGGAGGTTATTTATAAAATATAGATTATAAAATAAACTTAATAGTCTGTGCTATAAACATTTTTATTTGTAAGGCCTGTTTAGACAAGACAGTACCAAACTGATTAGACGGCGTAAACGGGCAACCGACCACAGCCACCAGTGGCCAGCGACAGCGACTTAACACAGTGTTTCATATATTTCGTATAGACGCACCGCACACGTGTAGCCCGCTACACAGCAGTACTCAACACCGCAGAAAGAGGCGACATAGCCACCGGTGGCTGTGGTGGATGGCCCGTTTGCGCCGAACCTTAGTAATTTGATTACAGTCAAAGTTCAAGAAAGTTATTGCTACACTGTAGGTACTCGCGTGACAGTAGCTCGGCTCGCCACGCCACCTACACTCGATGAGAGTGGGTGGAGAGTGTAGTAACAATTTCTAGTAGATCTTACTAAAACACTGGCATGTCATAGTCCGGTAGCTTCTAGCAGTTGTAGCTATTGCTTCATTGCTTGAGAGAGACCTATAGGAAAGTGCTGCTGAGTGCGATTTTGCCTTGTGGCGTGGCGAAAATATTGTGCTGACTAACTCACATATTAATATATTTTATTATGATTATGACAGTAACTCGTATGATAACTGACTAGACCTGCTCACAACGTGAAGCCTAACCTTTAAAAGCATGTTCGTTTTATTTTAGATAGATATACCAAATTAGATTTTGTTTAGTTGAATAGTAACTGAATCAGTAAGCTCGTCGTGAATGTCAGTCACTTCTACATAAAAACGTGGTTCTCTGTGGTTATGTCTTGTTTGACGTTTGTCCTTTGTCTATGTGATTCTCCTTTTCATTTCGTCAAGTCAAAATGAAGTACGTTTTTCGTAAATTACAAATACATTTTGCACAATCTGAATGATCTAATGCTATTTTATTTATAATGTGACATATTCTAAAAGTGCTGTGATGTCTTATCATTGTGTGTGATTGATTTTCAGGATCGGACTTTGCGCGTACAGTGGGTACAAGATCTATCCTGGCCATGGAAAGACCATGGTTAAGGTGGACGGCAAGGTAATATTTACTTGTTGTTTGTTCTGTCTATTGGCATGGCTGATACTTACCTTTTCTTGATCAGAAACCTCTGATAGGCTTAATAACAGCCGGCTTTCACTACGCATCACATGATTTTTTGATGTAAACATGTTATTAAAATTTGGTTGAGTACTTACAACTAGTTAAAACTATGCTCTGAATTCCTTTGTAATAATGTCTGTAGTTACAGTGTGTCGTAATTTATTTTTATAGACCTTCACTTTCTTGAACTCAAAATGTGAGGCTGCACATTTGATGAGGAGGAATCCTCGTAAAGTGACATGGACTGTGCTGTACAGGTAATATTTTGGTTTGTTATTCAAACTAGTATTCTTTTTGCTACACGATTAATAGAATCTTCTATTTAGTTTTATTACAAAAACTAACCTAACTTTATCAAACCGTTCTAACCTATCTGTGGACAATAAAGTTAGGTTAGCATACCTACTCGTTGTTACTGAGAGTTCTAGCTAAGCCCCTAATGTGACACAAGGCTTCCTAAGTTGTCTTTTCATTTGCTGTTAGGTTTACTCCTACAGGATTATTATTGAAATCACTTATGTGTTACCTATGTCCGGTTGGCTGCTGGCAATACCAATGAGTTCAGTGTGACTGTAGGCTTGCACCAAGGGTCGCCTATAAGTCTTTACCTCTTCCTTTTGATTAATGACGCTCTGATGTCTAACATACAGGAAGAGGCATCCTGGTACATGCTGTTTGCCAATGGAATTGTTCTTGTTGGTGAAGATGAACCTAAGATCTAGAGCAGATTGGAGAATGTTGGTTTGGAAATCAGCAAAACCATAATTGATTGTATTATGTTCTGTGATTTCGATGGTATCTCCATTTCTGGAGCCGTAGCACTAGATTTCGTGCTTCTCTGTCTGTTCCTACTTTTGGTATCATGGTTCACTCGTGCAAAGTGATGGTGAAGTAGATTGGACGGTTAAACATTGGATGGATGAAATAGCGGCAGGTCATGGTAACAATTCCCACATTCCCCTTTAACTTGAGGGGGAAGCTCCAGGTAGCTTAAAATTCTCTTAGGTTTTTTCTAATTTGCAAGTCAGTATTAGGTTGTATTTTGATTTAAGTACCATTCACAACCATACTATATATGTATTTACAAAATTTTAATCATTGACATCAGTAATACAACTCCTTAAGTTAGTACATTGTATTATTCTAAATATCATAATTTCATAGTCATTCAAAGATTATATGAACTTAGTACTGTTGATTTTAATTCTATCAATAAAGATTTTTTATGGTCATGAATCATATTCAGATACTGAACCTGATACTGACATGCAAATTGCAAAAATGTAAGAAAAATTGAATTTCGCAGGCTACCTGGAGCTTTCACAGGAATATATATAAAACAATGCTAAGACCTGCTGTCTAACAGAATGTTGGGCCACAAAAGGAATGAACGAAAGGCAATTGCATGCAGCTGGGATGAGAATACTAAGAGGGATGTGTGGTGTTACATGAATGGCTAGAGTAAGAAACAAGTACATAAGAGGAAGTCTGAAAGTTACACTGGTGACTGAAAAGTTGTGTGGAAATTGGTTGTCATGGTATGGGCATGTGATGCGGAGGAATGAGGTAAATGTCATGAGCGGAAGACCAAAGAAATTATGCATGGACTGCGTGAAAGATGATATAGCTATAAAGGGGGTGACTACAGAGATGATGACCAATAGAGAAATAAAAAAGGGAGGGACATTTTGTGACAACCCCAAATAAATTGGGATAAGGGCAGGAGAATGATGGTGATGATGATTCATGTTTTAGTGTTGTTTATTATTTTAACAAAAAAGGGAATGGTAGGAAACTCATCTTAATTTGATGAACTGATTAATTAAAGTCCATATCTTGAATATTGGAGAAAATCTATTATTGGGGGGTCTTTATTAATGCAATAGAACCTGAAACAATGATTTTTAGATTTTTTCTTTTTGTTTGTGTTTTACCACACTAATCTCAGAAACTTGAATATTTATCAATTCCTTTTCTTAATGAAATAGAAAGAAAAAGATGCACTGAACTTAAATTTAGTTTAGTTTGTTAACAAGGGAATGGGCACCAATGTATGTTTTTTATGACCTTGTTCATATTTACTTCTCATCTCAGTTAACTTTATATACAACCTCATTGTATAAATTCAGATTGCCCATTTTCTACTTTTTATCCACTTCCAAATGTTCGATTAACAAGAAATTTGGTTAGCAAAACAAAAACTTGATGCCAGTTTAAATTAAAAAAAAGCTAGCAACTGATTATTAAGCTGCTACTTTCTACTTAAAGTTTCCTTTGTTGTAGCTGCCAACCTACTATTTTTGGTACTGGCTTTAATTATATTTTAATCCCAAATTGAGATTAATATGTCGCCGCGTTAAATACATGTTCTGAATAACTTGCAAGTGGTACTGTTCCATTATATTCTTCGAATTTCATAATATATCACACCATCTAACTTCATTCAGAAAGTTATAATAGTAAAAACATTCAACACTGTGTTATTATTAGTATTTATTATTATGTAGCACCTTTACAATAGGGTTTTTATATGCAATGCTTTATTTTATTATAATGTTTGTAAGCCACAAAAAATTATATTTTACTACACAAAAATATCTATCACACTCCATCATAGTCTTTCAGTAACTAATTCTTTCTCACAGGCGCAAGTTCAAGAAGGGTCAAGAAGAAGAGCAGACGAAGAAGCGCACTAGGAGGACCCAGAAGTACCAGCGTGCCATCGTTGGTGCCTCACTCAGTGACATCATGGCTAAGCGTAACATGAAGCCCGAAGTGCGCAAAGCTCAGAGGGATCAGGCTATCAAGTAAGTATAACAGAAGTTATATCAATCTGCCTAGCCTTTTCCCAACTTTGTTGGGATTGGCTTCCAGTCTAAACGGATGCAGCTGAATACCAGTATTTTACATGGAGTGACTGCCTATCTGACCTCCACAACCCAGTTACTGGGTAATATGATACCTCTTGGTAAGACTGGTGGTCAGACTTTCGGGCTTCTAATGACCCGTAACAACTGTCACAGATCCACTAATGACAGCCGGGACCAACGGTTTAACATGCTTTCCGAGGCACGGAGGAGTCTCGGTATTCATTTGATTTATTCATTTATTTATCCTCCAACTAGATCGCCATACAGCAATTACACCAATGGAGCAAAAAATTACTTAATGCCATTGATGCTTCATGCGCTGCTTTACATCCATCCTGTGGACATCGAACGGGTGGCAATGCATCACGCAGCGTCAAGACACTTCTCTATAGCGCCATAACTCCATCCATATTGTGCACATTCTTTGTGATTTTTTGATACTCAATGAATTAAAAAAATATAAATGTCTTACCAAGGGGAATACCCCTTGGTAAGACTTAGTAAGGCTCCACGAATGACGATTGCCTATCTGACCCAGTTACTGGGTAATACTATCGTATTACCCAGTAACTGGGTTGTGGAGGTCAGATAGGCAGTCACTCCATGTAAAATACTGGTATTCAGCTGTATCCAGTTAGACTGGAAGCCGACCCCAACATAGGAAAAGGCTAGGCAGATTGAAATGCAATTCTGTCTCACTTTATTATCATCACGTCAAACTTCAAATGTGGTTACATGCAGTGGCATCGGACTTAATTACTTACTAGAAAGTAGAAAGATTTAATGCATTTCAGACATGTCAGACTGTGTATGTAAACACTCAGGGATTCTCTCAATTATATCATGATACACACTACCTAATCAAAAATAATCATGCAAATGTTGTATGTGTAAAATCTCATGGAGAACTTATAAATTACAAAAAAAAAAAACTTGGATCATTTTTAAACCTAAATGTTTGTGTTGCTGTGCTGATATAAAAAACAACTTGTTTTTCTTTTCCAGGGCTGCAAAGGAACAGAAGAAGTCCACAAAGGCCGCTAAGAAGGCCACAGCACCAGCAGCGAAGGCTAAGGCAGCACCTAAGGCCAAGGCTGCTAAAGTCAGTCAAAAGTCAGCCCCCAGGGTTGGAGGAAAGCGATAAGAACCTAAAATAAACTGATTTTGTAAAAGCCACAAGTTTGAGTTTGATTTGTAGTTATCACTGGTATTTACTTGTTAATGACTTCAAAAAAAGAAGTTATCAATTCAACACATGTATGTAATATTATTGGAACTGCAATATATTTGTTGGAGTATAGCAAAAGCTAACGACCCTATTTCAACATATTAGTCTTTGTTTCTAACTGATTATTTTTTGTATGAGGCCCACCTCAGCACTTGACTGAAATCCATACTTTCTCATAGTGTCACTACTATTCTATTAGCCTTGCGTGAGACCACACATCTTACGTGTAATATTAGTAAATAACACCTTCCAATATACAAGGTTATTGGTAAAACACCAACAACCTCTTAAGGGGTCAATGTACTCATCATTATGAACAACTTTTACTATGGGACCAAACCTGAAATCGCGAAAAAAAATCAGCTGTTCAGTCCATTTTGACGAATTATGCGAACATAAATGTACTGAACAGCTGATTTTTTGAGATTCATATACTTTTAGACATTATAAAACTTGCGTTAGGTATTTGCGTTTAGGTCTTGTAATCCTCATAAGAGGATTGTGAAGCTGTAAATTTTCATACAAAAAGAGATAACGTTTTTAAGACCTAGATTGAAGTGTAGGTAATGAGACCAAAATTGTCTCATTTCGTAAAAGTTTAGGGGAGTGAAAACGTTATCGCCCGAAACAATATTTATGTAGATAATTGTATGAAATGTAGGTAATTGCCTCCAAAAATCGTGCCGCGTATCGGCACTTCACAATCCTCATAACAGTGATGCACATACCCGCACCCGACCCATCACGATGTCCGGTCAACAGTCCACTGAGAACTTAAGACCAAATACCTAGAGGTTACCCTCGACAACAAATTAAAATTCACCGAGCACATAAAGACAGTACCTACGTAACCGTGCTGCTTTTGCACTCGGTCGCCTCCATTCACTTCTCAATACACGCAGTAAACTAGCCCTTAGGTCAAAGGTGCGAATTTACACCACGTGTATACGCCCCATTATGACACACGTTAAGCCGTCACGACTAAAGAAACTACAAACCCTCCAAAATCGATTCATGCGACGAGCCACAGGCTGCCCCTGGTACGTACGTAATGAACAACTACAATGTAGTTGTTCATTACGTACCTAAAAAGTGCCTGATTTAAATCGACATGTCATGTCGATTTAAATCAGGCACTTTTTCAAAAAAGCGAACAATCGCTTTTTCGATTCAGCTACCACACACACTAACCCACTATAGTGACAGTAGCTACTCGATATACACCGTCATGCATTTCACGCATACGACGCCCTAAACACGCTATGCTAGATAAAGACGACGACATCACTCTCTATCAAGAGAGTATCTCAGATCAACAATTTGTTGATCTGAGGAGAGTATGAAGTCAGTCCGTAAAACAATAAACACTACACATGATAGACGTCCTATAACTACCGTACTCGCCGGCGAGTACCACCACGACATAGAGTAGTACGTTAATCCCCCCGACCCCCGTCGGGTGCAAAACCCGCCCGCGACGCCCCTAATAATAATAACATACCGATGCAACAAGTCTCCACTTGCTTAGTAGTCAGTAGCGCCCTAAGCCTAGGTTCGAGTCCCACTATGGGACGCCCTTAGCTGTGCTACTTAATTGTATTTTCTAACCCGGCGAGAGGCTCTTCAGGCCCCGCCATCACTCGGTTAAGCAGCCAAGGCTCCCAGATCCAACTGCAATTGATCCGTATTAATAAAAGCGAATCGTCAGTCCGACCACAGCCACAGAAGAGGCAGAAGACAAGAAACAGAAGCCGAAATCTGCGGACAAGTATCAAGAAAATTCCTGCCTTTCATTTCTCGCTGCTTCGCTCCAGTCTCCCCGAGGTCCTAGTAGGTTGTACTCAGCTACGTTCTTACGCATTCAGGGGTGCGTGGTGACGTGTGTCGCCAGCAGAGTCACATGACTGAGGTAGTAGGGAATAGACGTCAAAAAACGTTGGGAGATCGTCCCAGGACGACTGCGGGTACTGGACGTACCCCAGCTGTCTGCAACAGTTGGTCCTTCGAACCGGGATCCCTGCCAATAAAAAAAGCAGGCGGAAGAGCCCAGAAGACAGTAAGATGCCTGTAACCAGGTCGCAGAAGGATGACCCCTTACGTTCCCCGTCCTGCAGTTGTGTACGAGACAGAAGAAGCGTCAGGGTCAGAAGAGGCCACGTCTGCGTCAGCGTCATCCGGAACTACAGCTTCATCGGGCACGAACACTTCTTCGGGTGCAACAACTACAGAGGGGACCACGGCAACAGAGACTACGGTTGCGACTGCGACTACAGCGGCGTCCGAGAAGAATGGACAGAAGAAAGAAGATACCGCACGAAAGGGGACGACCAAGAAAACCCTAGAAGATGTCCCGGAAGAGGGTGTTCATGGTTCAGCCACGACTCTAAAACCGAAAGGGGTCGGTCGTCGTGCCAGGTCCACGAAGACCACCAGCTCCTCGGCCAGAAGACGCGAGCTAGAAGCCAGAGAAGAATTAGCACGCCAGGAGCTGAAGCAAGCGCAGGTTGCGGCGAAGCTAGTCCGTGTCAGATTGGAGATGGCGCAATGTGAAGATGAAGACTCCGTGGATGAAGACCAGGAAGACAGAACAGCGCAGGTGCAGAACTGGATCCAGTTACCCGTATTGGAAGATGGCAACATGGAACAAACCAAGCTGCGAGGTCAACCTTCAGAAGAACCACAGAAGATGAAGCCTGAAGAGAACTCCTCAACGAAAGGGGCTACGATCGAGATTCAAGCGTTGGCGACAGCATTGAAGGAAGCTTTTACCACAAGAGGAGGAACAGCAGCGCAGCCGAAGTACATCCACGAGTAACCCTACTTCGACGGCAACAGCAGCGAGTGGTTGGCCTTCAAGGTTGTCTACGAAGATACAGCAGTGATGTTCAACGACGTCCAGAATATGGCTCAACAAAGAAGAGCTCTGAAGGGCAAGGCAAGTGAAGCTATCAAGAGCCTGTTGTACTCTGAAGCCTCTTCGTTGGAAGTAATGCAGGCCCTCGAAAGAAGATACGGAAAACCTGATGCGCTGGTGCTGGCAGAATTGGATAAGGTCAAGGCGTTACCGAAGATTTCAGAAAATCCAAGAGACATATGCGTCTTCGCAAGCCAGATCAATAACAGCGCAGCAGCAATAAAAGGACTGAAGAAACCACAGTACCTGCATTCACCTGACATGGTGAAACAAATAATAGAGAAGATGTCGACAATTCTCAAGTTCCGATGGTATGACTTCACTGCAGCATCAGAAGAAGGGGAGTTCTCCCACCTGACGCTGGTATCAAAGTTCCTGAACAGAGAAGCAGACAAGTGTGGAGCCTTTGCGACTTCAGAAGAGAAGAGTGGGTTCAAGAGGACTCATCGACAAGCGACACATTCAACAAAATAAAAGGACTTCAAAGAAAAGGATTCAAGACAACCTGAGAAGACTTGCCCTATTGTGAGGGTGAACACTTCCTCGTCGAATGTCAAAAGTTCCAGAAGGCGTCAGTGCAAGATCGGTGGGCAACGGTCAAGAAGAGTCACGTTTGCTTCAAATGTCTTCAAGGAAGGCACCGGAAGGAGAGCTGCAGAAGTGCAAGGACTGCAAGAGGTGGCATCATCATTTACTGCACGTCGAGTCAGAAGAAAGGACTTCGGGGAACCAGAAGCAGGAGACACCGCAAGAGATAGCGAGCGCTACATCAGTGAATGCAGTCAACAACGCAAGGGCATACCTGAAGATAGTTTTTGGAACGGGACTTGGATGGGTGCTCCATGGATCAGACACCGGAGGCGCAAAGCAAGAAAAAAGAGCAATCCTCATTTTTATCATCTATGCAATCCTCACTTCAAGAAATTAAATCTCAGTACAGCAAACTACAACAATCTGTCGATTTCACGGCAAAGAAATACGATGAGGTAATGAATAAAATGATACAGTATGAGGCTGAAAGAAAGGAGAGTAACCTCTACATTAAGAAGCTGGAAGAACGGGTGGATCAACTAGAAAAGCAAACAAAAAACACCTGCTTTGAAATAAAAAACATTCCAAAGAAACCTAACGAATCCAAAATGGATCTCGTAAATGTGGTCCTTAACATCAGCAAAACCCTTGGACCTTTGATAGCGGAAAACGAAATTAAGGATGTCTTTAGGATCCATTCGTCCACCTCTATGAATAACACCATCATTGTAGACCTCACAACAGTTATAAAAAAAGATAACGTAATGCAAGCAGCCAGGACTTACAATAAGGAGAACCGTAATAATAAATTAAACACCGCCATCCTGCAGCTTGATGGTCCAAAACTCCCGGTGTACATCTCCGATAATCTGACTACGAAAACTAGGAAATTATTTTTTCTGGCCAGAGAATTTGCTGCTCTTCATCAATTCAAACACTGTTGGTCAGCTCATGGCAAAGTGTACATTCGCAAAGAAGACGGAGCGAAACGGTACTGCATTAACTCGGAAGGGGATTTATCTAAGACTGTTGAAAAATGACTAGGTCACCGATATATGTCTTTCCTAGAACGCTGTGTAGACGCTTGCTTTGTGATGTGTGCTCACATAAACATTATGAACTTCTTGTTTTGCTTTGTTTGTTCTACCATTGTACATTTTTATGTTTTCATTTTGTTACCCAGTTTAACTATCTTATATGTGACAATAATCACGCTTTTACACTCCACTAAAATCATTAAGCACCTAACACAAATATATACAAACATACACTTTTCAGCCACCAGTAAATTACATCCTATATTGCACTCAAACTGCTTTCATACTTGTATTAGCCACGCTACTTTCTTGTCCTTTTTATCTGTTTTGTGTTTAATTTCTATTGAAATCTTACAATGTAATCCAAGATCTCATATGCCACATCGTTCCATCCTCTCTGAGCACAACCTAAGTTCGAACACTGTTATACTTACCGTAAATCATTCGATAATCTAAATAGTATCCAAGATGAGCTGGATAACGTCTCAGTAGCCGACTCTGCAACCTGTAACATAGAGGAGTGCAACAAAATTGCTAGGTCACACAGAAATGCGCTAAAGCTTCTATGTCAAAATATAAGAAGTGTAAATAAGAACTTTATTGAACTTACTGCCTTACTCGAAAGAAGCGGAACATCCTGGGATATAATAGTACTCACTGAATGCTGGTTATATAATTCCCCTTCACTGCCTGTACTTGATAACTATACTTCCATGGCTACTAGCAAACATAGCACACAAAATGAGGGAGTGATGGTTTATTTCAGGAAACACCACCCGATTTCCGTCACGGAATACAAGCTTCAGGATGCTAACTGTCTCGTGGCTAAATTTAATAAAGACACAGTAATCATAGCTATATATCGCCCTCCTGCATACCGAAATGTCTCACCGTTCATTCAATCTTTAAACGAACTTATTATGTCTGTTTCCTCCTATAGTAATATTATTGTCACGGGTGACATTAATATTGACATTTCCAACAGTAGTAACGACTCTCGCGCTACTGAGTATCTCACTTTGTTTGCATTTCACGGTATGTTGCCGGCACATACGCTTCCCACTCGCTACAATAGCTCGTGTCTTGATCATGTAATGCTAAAATCAAAACTCCCAGCTTTCTCATATGTCGCTAACACCTCAGTCACTGACCACGATACTGTTCTGTTGTTCGTTCAACTTTCTAATCCTTTAAATGCCCTTCCATTAAAATGTAAAACATCAAAAGTGCTCGACTACGGTAAAATTGAAATAATGCTTGACCAATTTGATTTCAGTCCTCTATACAGTCTGCATGATGTTAATGAAGCTACTAACTACCTAATCAATACGCTAAATGTAATCATGCAACAAAACATGATCCTCACAGTTGTGCCTTATCGGAGACGGCTGAAAAAGCCATGGATGACCCCGGGGCTATTAAGATGTCTCCGAAACCGTGATAACCTGCATCTAAAAATAAAGAAATCTCCAGAAAACGAGGTTTTACAAGTTATATTTAAAAGGTACAGGAATTACTGTTCCATGTTGCTAAAAACTGCTAAACGTAACTACGATAAAAAGCTTATTAATAACGCACAAAACAATAATAAAAATTATGGGAAGCTATAAAAACAATTACCAACACAACAAAACAAAAAACACTTGCAACTGATCTTTTGTCATCATCTGATGCCAAACGATCGGTTGATGAAGTCAATACCTATTTCGCGAATATTGGACGCGCACTTGCTGAAAACATACTCGTACCAGCTACACCCTTACAACATGATAACCAGAATCACAAAACCTTTGTCCTCTTAAATACTGACAATTCTGAGTTGGAACTTCTAATTAACGCGCTCAGGACTGATTGTGCAGTAGGCTCCGATAACGTGAAACGTACATTTCTTAAAAAATTTAAGCACTTACTTATTCCCCATCTCACATATTTATACAACCTAGCATTTAGTGCAGGAGTTTTTCCTGATGCGTTCAAGCTGGCAATAGTCCATCCTGTGCATAAAAGCGGTGAAAGAGATAAACCTCATAATTACAGACCCATATCAATCTTACCTACACTATCTAAACTGCTAGAAAGGCTCATGAATACTAGGCTCGTCAAATACCTTGAGCAAAATCATCTTTTATCTTCTAGCCAATATGGTTTTCGTTCGGGAGTGTCTACCAGTAATGCGGTTCTAGATCTCACAAATCATATTGTGTCCTGTCTAGATAATAAACAGTATGTTATAGGCGTCTTCCTAGATTTGGCAAAAGCCTTTAATACAATCTCAATTCCCGCTCTCATTGCTAAGCTTGAGAAGATTGGTATCAGAGGCGATCAGCTCTCACTCTTCGCGAGTTATCTTACAGGAAGACGCCAATGTGTCAAAATAGGTGACTGGATGAGTGACGAACTCCCTATAACCTACGGTGTGCCCCAGGGTAGTATCATTGGACCGACCTTGTTTCTCATCTATATTAATGACCTCTGTCGTCACGAACTTTCTAATGGATCCATCTTTACCTACGCCGATGATACTGCCTTAATATTCCACGGGTACTCCTGGCAGTCGACATTTAAACACGCACAACTAGGACTCGACATTGTTACTAACTGGTTGTCGCACAACTTACTCACTCTTAATGTAGATAAATCTAAATATCTTACCTTTTCTCTGTCAAAAGTTAGTAAACCTTCAACATCACATTTTTCATTGATTGCACATTCTTGTAATACATCACCTCAAACACCATGTAGCTGTCCTCTTCTGGGTCGCATAGATAGTGTGAGGTATTTGGGTGTTCAAATAGATGACTCACTATCATTTTACAATCATATAGACTTACTTACCTCCCGACTGCGCAAATTGATATTTATTTTTAAGAATCTCCGCCATGTGGCCGACACACAGGTGCTTAGACAGGTCTATCTAGCTCTCTGCCAATCAATTGCACAGTACTGTGTAGTTGTCTGGGGTGGGGCAGCAAAAACATATTTGTTAAAATTGGAACGTGCTCAAAGAGCAATCCTTAAAGTAGGTTGGTCCCTTCCTTATCGTTTTCCTACCACCGAACTTTATGAAACCTGTCAGGTCCTCTCTATTCGGAAATTGTTCATTCTAATTCTAACAGTCCACTCTCGCAATTCCTATAATCCCAAAAAGTTCGAAGCCTTGAGACGTAAGCATGCAGTGTGTTCGTCCATTCCTGTTCATTCAAAGTTAGCTCAACGATTCTTTGGCTTTCTTGGTCCTTATGTATACAACAAAGTTAATAAAATATTACATATGTACTCAATGGCTAAACATAAATGCAAAACTACTGTAAGGAACTGGCTGCTGGATATGGACTATGAAAGTACAGAAAGCATCATCCAAACCATTCAATAATTTTGAACGTACTTCCCACTCATACTTGCTAATACTCGTAAGCACAAACTCTCATAGGATTTACATGCACATACAAACAACACATTCACACACTACACTACACACATATTCCTACAATAACATCACCTAACATTACACTTCACAAATATAACCATCTTTTTATATAGATTTACCTCTCTATCTAAACTGTTTGCTAATAGTGTTATGTATAGAGTGAATCAAGACGCCGTTAAATATAAATATGATTAATATTTAAAGGGGTGTGAGCCTGGAGATCTGTCATACAGGTCCCGAACCTAGTTCAGACTCCAGCTCTCACAAAGGTTCTAGCATAAGGCAAAAATGTATATACACACTACTGTAACAATGTACCTTTATGAGAGAAATAAACAGTGTTATTATTATTATTATTATAAAGCTAGTACACTTCCTGAAAACGGCCACCAAAGATCATTTCGCGATCGATGCGCTCGGGGTGCAACGAAGAAGACCAACTACGGACTCAGAAGGAAGAGCACTCACCATCCTAGAGAAGACCTGCAGAAGTCTTGAAAATGGTCGATTTGAAACTGGACTTCAATCGAAGTACGAAGAAGAACAAATGCCAGAACTACACGTCTGCCAAGAACCGATTGATCAACATCGAGAGGAAGATAGACAAGAATCCTCCGTTGAAGGTAGAATACAGCAAGCAGATCCAGCACCTAATCGACAGCAAGTACGCAGAAGAAGTACCTAATGGACAAGAAGATTCCAAGAAATTATGGCACCTCCTTCACTTCTCCGTGATTCATCCATTGAAGAAGAAGATAAGGATCGTCTTCGACGCTGCAGCCAAATCAAAAGGAAGAAGCCTCAACGCTCTACTGCCGGGACCAGATCTACTACACAGCCCCGGATCTAGAATTTTCTCGAGACGGGGCAAAAATTTCTGTCTGCCGCCCCCCGCCCCAGCAGGCAGCTATCCTTTATCCTTTTCTATGAAGACTTTTTTAATATAGGACAGGATACGATTTTAAATAAATCGTGAGATAAACAGAATATTAGAATTATCTACCAATAATTTTACTAGTCGAGCCTTTGTTCTGCAAAAAAGTCGATGGCCTCGAATTAATCCTGATGTGAGCTCCGATTTCCGATTGCAAAGATCGCGGGACTCGGTTTAAATGCAGAAAAGCTTAACGCGAGCGCGAAAATTTTGGCACTCTGCCTCAGATAAGTTTGATGTTTTTAAGTAAAATCGACATAAACAGAAAAGTTTTACCTAATCATATTCATAATCATTTATTAGGGTTCCGTACCAAAATGGTAAAAAGGAACCCTTAGGCGCGTCGCCCAGATGGTGTGACTGTCTGTCTGTCACAGCTGGATATCTAAAGAACTACTTATGCTATCAACTTGAATTTTGGGATAGTTTTAGATGACATTTGCCCAACTATTTTGCAAATAAGAAAGAATTTTTTTTTTTGCAACGGACTGCAAGCATTAAACCAACCTGAAAGGGTTTCTTAAAAATTCGATGTGAGGCTAATAGGGCATGTGGGGTATCATATTATGAAAGAGCGCTGTTTGCATATTTTCAAACATTTTTTTCTTTTTAGGGTTCCGTAAGTACCTCAAAAGGAAGAAACGGAACCCTTATAGGATCACTCATGTGTCTGTCTGTCACAGCCAATTTGCTCCGAATCTAATGGACCGATTGAGTTAAAATTTGGTACACGTATGTATTTCTGTGACCCAAACACGGACGTGTAATGTAAATTAATGAATTTTAAATATGGGGGGTAAATAAGAAAATTAAAAAATATATATTTGCAAACTGTACCGTGCAATATATCAAACGAATGAGGGTCTCAAATATATTTTTAAAAATAATTTTAAAATAAACAGTTTTAACGTTATTTAAGAAAATAGACCAAAATTGACCATTCCCGCTTATCTACGAAACTACTGAGCTTAAAATTTTGAAAAAAATACAGAAAATAATTCTGTAGCTACAGATTACAGGAAAACCTATAAGAAGTCTATGGTCCTAAAATAACATGGTAAATAAATCTCAATACTGTGCGTACAAACTTACATTTGTCCATAGTTAAACGAAAAGGATCCAACCCACATTAGGTGTAATAATAATAATATATTTATTTGCATAAAAACACGGTATAAAAAGATGGTAAAAGTACAATTTAGAACAAAACATGTTTTGCCAATATAATAATAAGCATGCAATTTTTTCAGTTTTTTTCAGAAATTTTGTTTGTCTTCTTCAATTTTATGTATATTTAGTTTTATATCATATTTAAGATTATTTGATTTGTTAAATTGTATATAGACGGACTTATTTAGATTTATTGATAAGTTATTTATGTTTAACCATTCAATTAATTTTTCAATTGTGTTGTTTATGTCAGTCTCATGATCACTAACCGTGTTATTCGTTCTATCGAATGTAACAATAATAGAAATATAATCGGCAAATAGTACACATTTATGATGTGTTATATCAGTAATGAAATTTATATAAAGTAGAAATACGATCGGCCCTAGGACACTTCCTTGGGGGACGCCAAATTTGTTGCATTTATATTCGGATGAATATGGTACCATGTCCTTATTTTTCTTATCTATTTTTGTAATAGTTACCCTCTGTTGTCTGTTCAGGTACTCTGATATCCATAGAAGTGCAGGTCCTCTAATCCCGACTTTTTCTAACTTCTGTAATAATAAATCATGAGACACTAGGTCAAAGGCTGTTGATAAGTCAAAGAATAACCCTGTAGTAAGATGGTTTTTGTTAACATTCGTTAAAATTATATTAATAAGAGAGAAGATAGCTAAATTAGTGGATTTTTGTTTTTGAAAGCCGTACTATTCGTTCTTAATAATATGGAATTTATTGCAAAATTGAATCAATCTTTTATACATGCATTTTTCAAATATCTTCGACAGAATGGGTATTAACGTTATTGAGCGATAATTATTTACGTCGGATTTTTCCCCCTTTTTAAAAAGCGGCTTTACTATGGATAGTTTTAATGCTTCGGGAAAAGTGCCAAGAGAAAACGATAAATTTATTAGATATGTCAATATTATAATTAGGTATTTCATTAGCGCATGCGTTTAAAATTTTCGTGTTAATTTCATCATAACCTTCAGAATTCGTGTAATGTGGGTTGGATCCTTTTCGTTTAACTATGGACAGTTGTAGTTGGAATGTAGGTATTGGAGAACATGTTTTTGAACTACAATGTCGCACCTTCGGTGCAACAAAGTCACAAATAGCCAAAACTGCAAAATCTAAAAGGATTTCTTTTAATAATTCAACATAAGTTTTTTTACGTGAAACTATAGCAAAAGCAATAAACAATGTTTTAATATTTCAAACCTACTACAAATAGTAATCCAGTAATAAGGCAATATAATATATGCGGAAAAAATGTTAAAAGTCCTCTCCTGTAAAATTAAAAAATGAGCTGCTGTGACTTTGTTGCACCAAAGGTGCGATGTTAAGTTTGTTCTTGGTATAATTTCATCCCAACTACGGAACCCTTCATTGTGCGTGGTCCGACACGCACTTGACCGTTTTTTTTTAGATCGAATAGTTTTCGTCTTTTGATAAAAAATGTAAAAAAAATAACTTCCTCCCCTTATCTCCGAAGTTTGCATAGAGAAAAATCTGAAATTATTGTATGTAATAGAAATGTATGTAAAGATTACAGGAAAAATAAAACGATGTCTCTAAATTATTATTATTATTATTTATTTATTAAAATACAAAGTTTATAAAAGTCTTAACTTAATAACTATGCCCCACAAAACCGTTTTCCCGGTTTGTCTGTAGGAACGGAACATACAGTTTTGCAAATAAGTATTATGTGCGGACACTTATCGTGGCCACATTACTTAAGCAGTTCCCCGCGAAAGCCCGCAGACTGCTGATGAAGAACAATCAAGCACTAACTAGCCTCAAGTTAGATACCCAAGACTCTCCGATATGCAAGATATCCTTCCACAAGACAAGATACCTATTATCACTAGTCACGTTATAATAACGCAACTATGATAATAACAACAGGCATCCCGTCCCACGGAAAGTGAATAACCCAAAACCAAAACCAATCAATCACTCAACTGCTCCCCCCTAACAATCCGCAGACTAACCAGAAGTAGGTATTTATGTTTTAATCTGATAGGAAGAATTTTACAAATTTTAAATAACTTATTATAATCATCTTTACATTTTGTTTTTAGTTTTCTTACTTACTAATAGTTTTAAAAATCTAATTTGTTGTGCTTCTAATTTTTCTAAGTAACTTTTCAATGTGAGTCCATAGCAGTCAAGAGCGTAACTTAATATCCCTTTAAGACCGGGAAAAAAAAGTCTTGCGTAGCTTGTTTTCGATCTTATATTCTAAGTACCCATGTCCAAAGTCATCCTAGAAAAATAATAAAAAAAATCCCGCCCCCTCCCCCCCTGAGAAAACGCCATGTCACGATAGTGCGATATCGGCGCGAAAATATTTTTGTAAAGTTGAACGCACGATCGTATAAGAGCGTCGAGTCGTTAAAGGGATATTGACTCAACTAATCTTCTATAATATAAAAATGAATCGCTGAATGTGTTGCTAAGCGCAGATCTCGAGAGCAGATGAACCGATTTTGCTAATACTTTTTTTAGAATATTCCTTGAAGTACGAGGATGGTTCTTACGGAGAGAAAAATTTAAAAAATTGCCTGAAAAGGTCTAAAAACAACACTTTTCTATACTCCCATACAATAGATTCGTAATAATACTTAAAAGTCAATTTGAACTTTAATACCATACCATAAAGTTTAAGTGTTAGTGGAGAGGTTCCGGGAAGGCAAAACGTTAGTATTGTATAAATATTAGGTACTCGTAATGTCAATATTTGTCAATATTTATACGATGGTGACATTACTCAAAAATAAATTCATTGTGATTTTTTAGTGACTATTAAAAGAATTTTAGGTGGTTTATAATTTCTGTTTTGATACAATGTAATTGTTGACTTATTAACTTTCTTTTTTCTTTTTTTATTTTACTAGCTGACCCGGCCGTCCTGAATATAGTGTTAGGGTTAAAGGGGAAAGCCAAAGGAAATACCGTTCTAAGGATTTCAATAGTATGTTTATTATCCTTTACTTTATATATTAGAAGGTGTGATTTACTAATATTATGTGAGACGTGTGGTCCCACGCAAGGCTAATAGAAGAGTAGTGACGCTATGAGAAAGTATGGATTTCAGTCAAGTGCTGAGGAGGGTTCGGATAGTCGTAAATTATATTTATGAGTTAGAAACAGAAAGACTAATAGTGTTGAACGCCCCCTCAAAAATAAATCCCTTTCTTTTCAATTTCGATATAATGTATCAAGCGTCTGTACCTATACAATTACAAAATCACACACCTTCCAATTTTTCTCTACCTGGGGATACAATCATCATGGTCCAACATTCGTTGCGCAGGATTAGGGAAACCCAGTAAAACCTAATCAGACAATCAATCAATCAATCAATAACCTAATCAATCAATTCATCCATTATAATTGGATACTCTTAATGTTATTCATCTACTTATAACCAAGCTCTTATAATTATCATATCCTTATCCACGTTGTATATACATAATTGTATACATAATTACAACGTCACCCCGAGTCTCACTCTCATCTCGGTGAAACGCACCGCGGGTAAAGATTTTGTCAGGATATCAGCCAGCTGGTTATCTGTAGAAACATAAACCATTTTAATCACATTTTTCTCAACTTATTCTCTAGAAAAATGATACTTTACATTGATAAATGTGTTTAGATCTTTTGTGACTAGTAGGATTGTTTGCGATGCTTATGCATCCATTATTATCCTCATAAATATAAATAGAATCTAGTATCGCAATGCCAATGCTTGTTGTTAATTACTTTAACCACACAGTTTCTTTTACTGCTTCATATAGAGCCATGTACTCTGCTTCAGTAGCCTATATTGCCACTGTTGGCTGTCTCTTTGCCAGCATATTGTGCATTGATCAAGTAACCTGTAGTACTTTTTCTATCTATTGTATTACCACCCCAGTCCGAATTAACAAAACCATGTAGATTGATAGTAGTCAAAATGAAAATCCAAGATGGCGACTGCGAAAATTTTCATATTTTTCATCATGGGTGTAGTTTTCATGGTTTTTGAGGGTGCTAAAGCCGATAGTCAGGACAAAATGAAAATCTAAGATGGCGGCTGCGAAAATTTTTATATTTTTCATCATGGGTGTCGTTTTTATGGTTTTCGAGGGTGCTTAAGCCGATAGTGAGGTCAAAATGAAAATCCAAGATGCGGCTGCGTAAAATTTCATATTTTTCATCATGGGGGTCGTTTTCATGGTTTTTGGGTGTGCTAAAGCCGATAGTCAGGTCAAAATGAAAATCTAAGATGGCGGCTGCGAAAACGACCCATGAGGAATAATTTGAAAAATTTTGCAGTTGCCATCTTAAGTTTTCATTTTGACCTCACCATCGACTAGATACTTAAATACTAGCTTTGAAATAATATAAAATGATCAATAGAATAGCATGAAAAATATTATTAAAATCTCGATTATGATTCTATAAATGTGCTTGGTCCATCCCTAGCATCAGGTAGGATGACATTGACAGCTAACTCCACGCTCACTTCACTTAAATTTTCACGGTGAGATGGCTAGTAGCCATCTCACCGTGAAAATTACAGCACAGCTGTCTGCTATGCTATTCTGTAGCCATTGGCTACAGAATAGCATAGCAGACAGCTGTGCTGCTGAGGAGTTTGTTGCGCCACTTCTTCTCCTCAGCTAAAGCACTAGGAAGTGGTGAAGGGCGGGCGTTTTGGGGGACTGTCTTATGTAATTTTGACGTTCGAAAAGTGCTGATACTCAGCCTAGTTTGAATAAATGACTTTTGATTTTGATTTTAACAAAATGAAATTAAAAAATGGTACATTATAATTCAATCGTTAAATTTGCAATTGTTATAAACTTTAGCTTGAATTTGGGAAACTAATCCATCGATATTTGGATTAATTCCACTGATACAAAGACGTAAAGAATTTTCCAAATTATCGTCAGTCAGTCTTGTACGATGTGTTTGATGATTAAACGAACTTACTTGTACGTGAAGTTCGATCATAATTATACGAAGTGCTTCGTTCGAAGAGATTAGTTCTATTCGTTAGTTCGTTAGTTTATTAACTTTCATCAATGAAAAGAACTGTTCGCATTATAAGTACTGCCAAACGCACAAATGAATCTTCTTGCGAATTTTCTAAACTGCGGAAAATTGTCTTCTTCTATAAATTTTTTGTAGAAATCGCACAACTCTACGTCTTCAAATTTGGATTTTAGGAGTGAGTTTTCTTGAATCTTGATCAACTTCATTTGTAAGTGTATTGGAGCATTTTGTACATTACATTTTGTAGGAGTAGCAAATAAACTGAAACAGTCTTCCCATGTTTTTGAAGTCGCTAAATCTGTTCCGACAGTGAAAATTGTTCCGACAGTAACTTGAGTTCTTCAGCATATTGAACATAAGCAATATTTTCATACGCAGAGAGCGTGTTGAAATGGTAACTGTTACCAGACAGCATCTGTGACTCCCACAAGCGTAGTTTGATCTGAAACGCTTTCAAATGGCTGTACCTACAAATCATTTAAGTACTAACTGTCCTTGTTTTTGAAGTTTCAAATTTAAATCATTCAAATAGTCTGTAAGATCGACCAGAAATGCTATGTCACATATCCATTTTGGGTCACTTAATTCAGATAGTGGTTTATCTTTTATTTTCATAAAGTCTGCTATCTCAATTCTAAGCTCGTAAAACCGTTTCAACATTTTGCCTTTGCTCAGCCATCTGACTTCACAATAATATGTTACGTCGTTATATTCAGCTTCCAAAAATGCCTTGAACTGACGATGTTTAAGCCCTCTGGATCTAATAAAGTTGATGGTTTTTACTACCACATTCATAACATTCTGGAATCGAATGGACTTGGAACACAAGTTCTGTTGGTGGATAATGCAATGAAGGACTATCAAATCATCTTTTTGCACATTTAATTCTGTTGCTTTTTCATTCAAAATTCCGATGAAACCTTTACGTAAGCCGACCATAGAAGGTGCACCATCAGTGCGTACTCCAATTAATTTTGACCATGGCAAGCCAAAACTTGTGAATACCTTTTGAACTTCAATAAAAATATCCTCTCCTGTAGTGGTTCCTTTAAGCGGCTATAAAGCAAGCAATTCCTCAGTAACAGTGAACTCCTTATCAACACCTCGAATAAATATAGCCAGTTGAGCTGTGTCAGACAAATCAGTGCTCTCGTCTAATGCTATGGAAAATGATTCAAAACCAGCCATACGGTCAGTCAATGTTGTTTTTATTTCATTAGCCATCATTTCTATACGTCGAACAACAGTTTGTCTTGAGAAACTAATTTTTTCAAATTCATTTTTCTTTTCAGGACACAAAATACTGCAAACTTCTAACATACACTCCTTGAAAAATTCTTTTTCGGCAAATGGTTTTAATGCCTTTGCCGATTTTGAGCTAACTATAAACTAGCTTTCACAACATTATCAAGTTGTGTTCTTTGTTTATGAAACATTTGTTGCTGTTTTTTCCAAATTTGCGGTAAGCTTCTGGATTTTGTCTGTTCTTAATTGTCCTGTCAGTGAGTGCAGCGTAGCATGCTTAGTTGAGTAACGCCTCTTTATATTGAATTCTTTCATTACTGAAATGGATTCATTACACAGCAAACAAATAGACTTACCATTGTGCAAGATAAAAAAGAATTCTTCAGTCCATTTTTCTTGAAACTGGCGACCCTCTGTATCCACTTTTCGTTTCTTTCCACCAGACATCATTTTTGTTTACTTTTCATTCAATAAACTTAATAACAAACTATAGTTAGTAACCACTCAAGATGCACACAAAGTCACAAAGCAAGTTGACGGCTCGAGCAGTTCTCTAGGATATCGCTTGTCCAAGTTATCACCTCGGCAGCTCAAATAGAACTGAACTAACGTTCGGTTTTTTTTTTTTTTTAATATGCATCTCGTAGTTGGCCTAGAGAGGCCGTGACTACTTAACCGGACTATCCTGTGGCTGCCTTAAGCGAACTCAAAGCCTCCAGCCAGGGGCATAAACTTACAGACTAAGCGACTACACGCTAAGGGCTGCCCCTGTGGGGAACGAACCTCGGCTTAGAGCGTTGCTGGGGGGAGGACAGCAACATGGGACAGGCTGGATCAAGTTAGAGTGAAACTAACGTTCGGGCCATCCACCCGCTTATATAGGCAAAATGAAGGAATAATCTGGAATAAACTAGTTTAGAATAATGGAGAAGCAAAAAATCTTTTGATGTGTAGCCGATTTGAAAGGATTTGATGTTAGTCAAATTTTATCTCAATTGCCCCAATCCAAAAGGGGCTCCAGCACTGTGGTAAAAAATGAAAGGAAATAGTGTCGCCTTTGCATTTACAGATATCGGAAAGTGTGGGACGCCCGGCGCGGCGCCCCCGCTACGTGAATTAATATTTCCAAAATAAAGGATTTTTCCTTAAAAATTTTACTGGTTCGCCGCGGCATTGATCTGTTGCAAGAGAAAGAAAGCTAGCCTTGTTTATATCACCTAATAAGAATGGATAATGGGGCTTTAAAAACGGAGAGTTCCTGGCAGAATTCAATTGCGCGCGCCCGCAACCTGCTCACACCGTTTGACGATCCATGCCTAGCCTACGCTAATCACATAGTGATTTCCTCATTGCGGCATCCGCAGAGAAAGGCGCTGCGCGTCACATTTATCGCCATGTTGCAGTGCGCTGGCTGATGCACTTTTGTTACGCTCGAATTTGCCGCCCCCTGAAGTTGGCGCCCGGGGCACGGGCCCCGGTTTGCCCCCGCCCCCCATTCCTAGATCCTATCTCTGGCTGGGGCTGGCCTATCTCTCTCTATCTGTCATTAGGTTATTACACTACCCTACCTAGTGTACGTTACTCCAGCTGGAAAGTGTCTCCTTAAGTGATATGTATAATGTGCGCCAAATATAAAATGTGTGCGCTTTGTCGATTCCTGCTGGAGTAACGTGCAGATAACGCACTAATTATACGTACCACTAATAACACTCTAGGATAGGGATGCCCGATCTGAATCGATCTTTCAAAAGATCGATTCATGACCATACGATCTACCGATTTTTTTAATCGATTCCACAGGATGCGATCATCGCCCAGATCGAATCGTGTGCGCCAAGAAGATCGTATGAAAAATCGTATCAACTAAAACCTAATCGTCAACCGAAACGTACCATACGAACTACAACATTACGATTAGTTTCGACTTACATTATTCAAACGCGGTATTGGTGCCGATTTACTTGTTCAATAATTAAAATTAGAGAATCGCTATCTTTTACTAACCGGCAGCGCGAGAACAGGACATTTATATCTATGAACTAAGTTAGAGATGTCAAACTAGTTTACGCCTTGCGCTTTACCGTGTTTTTACGTGTCGTCTGAATTTGTATGGAAATATTAGTTCCAACTAAATTTGACAGTTCTAATTTACGTCCGTCTCTTTCTTGTTTTATTAGAGAGAAAAAGTTAACAATAGCTTAAATTAAGTTTAGTTTGTGTACAACAGAATCGGCACCAATGTATGAAATATGAAGGTAGGTGATACCGTGATAATATTTTGTTTATTTTGGGTATCGGCTATGTTAGCATTCTCTGATTTTGTTTTCATTCATTCTTTGTAATTGTATTACTGCAATAAGAAGAGTTCTGTGAGCGTGACCTATTATTTTAAAATACTTTTTAATTGGCCCCGCCAACAAAATCAAACGTTTGGATATTTTTTATTAAATGTGACACGAGTGGACAATGTAACTTGTGTAAACAGATTGTTAAAACGAAAAGAAATACTACCAATTTAAAAATTGCATGCATACTGTGCTTTCATGATTTTTATAAAATAACGATACGATCTTCCGAGATCGATGCACGAAGTTACGATTCAAAGCAAAAATCGGGTATCCCTATTCCCTACTCTAGGAGACACTTTCCTGCTGAAGTAACGTACACCCCTACCTAGGAGTTAGGGACCCTACCGATTGGGTAGTGTGATAAGCCTTTTGCTACTAACATACGCTAAGCTATTTTGAATTTTTGACACTAACAATGTAGACCACATTGTAGTCTGAATTAATAAAGATTGCTATTAATAACTAACTTGGGTTTTCAAGAATAATCTCATGCCGCGGTCCCACTTTCTCACAGGCCAGGCCGACAGGCTGTCTCTGGTAACAGTCGGCCTGTCGTCGCCCGTCCGATCGGATGTATGGAATGATCCATGAAATGCTCGGCACAGGCCGCGACAGTGCCGCCGTGTGAACGCGGCATTACATAAATACCTAGATAATGTAATTATGTCACTAGGTTAAATTAGGTACTAACTAGTGCCTTACCTATGATAGGTATTATAATTACGTAAATATCGTTGGTGGTATGGCATACATTGCAAATTGGCTCAAGTCCAACCTAGCATCAAAATTACATGATTTTGACAGCAAAAAATACTTTAGATAATAATACCTACAATATGAAGAACTTAAATCATAGTGTGCTATTAATTTGTAGTCTCACACCTAGGTCTATTGGTCACTGTAAAAGCAAGACCAGTATTTTGAGTTTCTTTTTTTTTTTTGAAGACCTAACAACTTACATAAATGTTATGTAACATGATTTATTATGAAATAATACAAAGTATAAGTTACAAATTTTATTTTTTATCTGGTACAGAATGTTTATCTACAATACCTTTGCTTGATGTTTACATAATTTATTGGATGCATAAGCAATAACTTATGTTAATAATGGAGATCCTAAAAACTAATTCATTTACGACTTAGCCAGAGTTTCGGCCTTAGCCACAACTTCCTCAATTGGTCCCACCATGTAGAAAGCTATTTCAGGTATATGATCATATTCGCCCTGCAGGATTTTAGAGAAGCCCTTGATAGTTTCCTCAAGGGGCACCAGTTTCCCAGGGTGTCCAGTGAACACCTCAGCCACCTGGAAAGGCTGGGACAAGAACCTCTGGATCTTACGTGCACGAGCAACAGTCAGCTTATCTTCCTCAGACAATTCATCCATACCCAGGATAGCAATGATGTCCTGGAGTGACTTGTAGTCCTGAAGAATCTTCTGAACGCCACGTGCAACATTGTAGTGCTCAGTGCCAATAATGTTGGGATCCATAATACGGGAGGTGGAGTCAAGAGGGTCCACAGCGGGGTAGATACCCAGCTCAGCAATAGCACGTGACAGTACGGTGGTAGCATCCAAGTGAGCGAAGGTGGTGGCAGGGGCAGGGTCAGTCAAGTCATCAGCTGGCACGTAGATAGCCTGCACAGAGGTGATGGATCCCTTTTTGGTAGTGGTAATACGTTCCTGCATTGTACCCATGTCAGTAGCCAGGGTGGGTTGGTAACCTACAGCAGAGGGGATACGACCCAGCAGGGCAGACACCTCAGAACCAGCCTGGGTGAAACGGAAAATGTTATCAATGAACAGCAGCACATCCTGACCCTCCTGATCACGGAAGTATTCGGCGACGGTCAGACCAGTCAGAGCGACACGGGCACGCGCGCCGGGGGGCTCGTTCATCTGTCCATACACAAGGGATACCTTGGAGGTTTTGTCCTTCAGGGAAATGACTCCAGACTCTATCATCTCTTGGTACAAGTCGTTGCCTTCACGGGTACGCTCGCCCACTCCAGCGAACACGGAATAACCACCGTGCGCCTTGGCGACGTTGTTGATCAGCTCCATGATGAGTACAGTCTTACCGACTCCGGCGCCGCCGAATAGTCCGATCTTACCTCCCTTGACGTAGGGGGCGAGCAAGTCGACGACCTTGATGCCAGTGACGAGGATTTCCTGCTCTACGGACATGTCCACGAACTCAGGCGCTTCGGCGTGGATAGCAGCGGTCTTGTCTGTAGGAATGGGGCCGCGCTCGTCGATGGGCTCACCGATGACGTTCATGATGCGGCCGAGGGTCTCTGCGCCCACAGGGATACGGATGGGCGAGCCGCAGTCGTGTACGGGCTGGCCGCGGACCAGACCCTCGGTACCGTCCATGGCGATGGTGCGGACAGTGTTCTCTCCCAAGTGCTGCGCCACCTCCAGCACAAGCCGGGGTTGACGGTTCTGTACCTCCAGAGCATTTAGGATGGGTGGAAGGTTGTCTTCGAACTGTACGTCTACGACGGCACCGATAACGGCAACCACCTTACCTTGTCCCTTGCCTGCAGCTTTGGCCGCATAATCACGTTTGTTCACCACGGGCGCCGCGACTAAAGGTGCCTTGTCGGAGGTATTATTTACTACCGTCCTTGTGGCCAAACGGCCGGCCCTGCAGACGGTAGAGAACATTTTCGTTTAGGAGAATCGATCGAATAAATGCACAGTAGATAGCCGGAGAGGTCACGAAAGAGGTTCGGTCGGATTCTTTACGTAACAATTCGACGTTCGGAAATCGGTATCAGTAATACAGGATGATTACGGCATTGCCGTATCCGGATCTACAGATTATAAAATTTTGAATTTGGATGATACTCTCCGCGCTTTTACCTAATTCTGTGACAACTTTTGGGGAAGCGTCAGGGTAGCCCGCGAAATTCAAATTTTCTTAGGTTTATTGCAATTACGTACGTTGATCAAAATATAATTTGCGGCCGTAACAAGTATCTTACATAATTAGAATCATTAAAGTGATCAATACAACTCTTTAAGACCAGGCAATCCCAATGAATTACTATTTCATGAAATCTTGACATTTCAGGAGACTGATTCTACCCTAAAACATTTTTTTTGCGTCTCCGCTAGTTGGGGGACGACACGGAGTATGTGGGACTCCCTGCCAGAGTGGCAGTATACCCACTAAAACTCAGCGGTGTTCCCACATCGCCGTGATGGGAGGGCCACGGGAAACCGGCTCAGCCTTTACTTCCACAACCCTCCCGGCGCATGCCCACCTAGCTGGCGGGCCCTGCATGCCCCCCAGGTTGGGGGGCTACGGGAATGACCGGGAACACCTGGCCATTCCCGTCCGACACTGGTGGAGGCCTGTGCAATAGAGGCAAGCGTGGCCTGCTGGACTCACCCTAAAACCTAACCTAACCTAACCTGTCCGAGTCAGGGTGCCCCAATGCCCGAGCTCGCTTCGCTCGCTCTTGCATCCGAATTCTAATTAGAAAGCTCCTAACTCGGAAACGGACCATGCTTCGCAGAACGTACGTGGTTTCTATGGTCAAGATTGATAAGGTGCTGCAATAAAAAAAAACCGCAGAATGATCGACTGACACTAAAAATTTAGTTCTTTTTTTTTTTTGGAAATGTTAGCGAGACTAAGTAGTCTGAACGTACAACGGAGCAACCTCGAAGTGAAATTCATACGTTATCTATGATATAAACTCTCTGAGTAATAGTGTTCTGTGGAGGTAAAATGCCAATTTTATTGTGTAAATTAGTTGAATTTTCTGAAACTTTAGTTTTTTTTTTTTCTAAAAAACTAGGGGTCTGTGTAGTGTAAAATTGGGCGTAAGTTATTTACACGAAGGCATGTGATAAATTTTCTGAATAATAGTGTTCTGTGGAGGTAAAATGTCAATTTTATTGTGTAATTCAAAATTAATTTTCTGAAACTTTAGGATTTTTTTTCTCAAAAACCGATCATTTGCGTATTGTAATATTTTGCAAAAGTGTTTTACTCGAAGACACCAACTTGCTATAAAATTGTGAACTTTCGGATGGGCGGGTTGTTAATGTACAGTGGCACTCGGGATAAATAAGCCACGCGTCAAAGGACATTGGGCACACATGTATGGACTCTGGTCCTGAACGCAATAGATATAAATATTATATCATTAGAAAGGTATATTCTCATAGAGCATGAATAGGTATGGCGCTTGTCCTCATATGTTGTCCGATTGGAGTACGCGTACCTTGAATATTAAATAATTTTGTGATTATATCTCTAAGTATTTTTGATATATTTTTTAAACGGCTTAACCGATTTTAATGAATTAGATCTTAATTGAAAGGTACAAGGGTACATAAAATGCGACAAAATCAAGATGGCGACCGTGAGCTTTAATGTGTTGGGATTTACTGTAATGTGTTAGCGATTTATTTAGTTTTTGCTCGAAAGTGGAAAATATACATGGTTTTTAATTTAATTACTTTCTTTACATACATACATATACATCACGCCTGTCTCTTAGAGGGGTAGGTAGAGACTATAGTTCATATACCCAACTTTTACTACCATAAATCAACGTAGGATCCAACACAGCACTACATACAAACCATCTGCTCAACCCTTTCACCATCAATTCTACTGTCATTACATTTTGATTAAAAGCTCTTTCATTTTAGTATATTTTTATTTTACATAACACATACCTACTTCATTACAATAATAGGTACTTAAATAACTAAACATCGTCAATAATTACATTGTACAAAAAAAATTGCGGGTTCCGTGAAACCTGAGAATATGAAGATGTCTAGCATATCCTCGGTACCATATTATTGAAATAATATTCATACAGGAGCTCACAGTGTGCCGACCTGTCAAGCATGTACAATAGTGTTTAATAATTGTAATACAGTTCTGTCACGGCACTCGTGTAGATCGCCCGCACGTGACTATATTACGGTGTAGAAATTGCAAATTAATTATATTGCGCGCTCATCGGTGATGCAGGATTATACCTAATAATGGCCACACATGATGGTGGACAAGAAAAAACTAACTTCGATCAGATTGATAGGGAAGAAGTGAGTCAGTTAGATAGTTGGATGTCACATGTAGAAGATGAAGAAAATAAAAGTGATTCGTTGGATAATATTAATGAATCGAACTGCTGTGAAGTACAAATTATGGAGGAAGATGTAGGGATAAATAAACCAACAAAACGAGAGAGAGAAGAGGAAGAACAAAGCTGGACTAAAGTTGAGGGTAACAGAGGAAAGAAACAGAAACAAGTCAAGAAAGAGGTTTTTATTTGGAGCAAAGAGAAATTACCTAAACAGTTTGCTATCGCAAAACTGTTTAACAGTATGGGACTGACTGAGATAAACCATATTAAGTATATTAACCCATATAAGTTAAAAATTGAGACTTCAACCGAGGAATGTGCGGTCAATTTGTTGAACTGTCAGGAACTCCAAACCAAAGAGTGGAAGGTTTATAGTGCAATGGACGTAAACATTTCCTACGGTATTATACGGAACGTGGACCTCGAGCTGTCTGATGAGGAGGCATTAAAAGTGATCAAGTGTCCAAATGATGTTCAACTCATAACATTAAAAAGGCTACAAAGACGAGATGATGAAGGTGGCTGGGTACCTAGTGAGGTAGCAAAGGTGGGCTTTAGGGGTTCACACCTGCCAGCATTTATATATGTGGATTGTCTACGTGTCAAGGTTGAACCTTATGTTTTCCCGGTAATGCAGTGTTCAAACTGTTGGAAATTTGGTCACGTAAAAGCAAGATGTACGTCCAAAAGAACTATATGCCCTAAGTGTACAGAAGAACACAGTAACTGTGAAGTTACAATATTTAAATGCGTGAACTGTCGGGGTAACCACATGGCGTTGAATAGAAGTTGTCCAGTATTTGCTCGGGAGAAACGCGTGAGGGAGCTTATGGCAGAATTCAACTGTACATATCACGTAGCCTGCAATATGTATGTTAGACCCAAATCACCAATTGGTTTACAAACAGTAAGAGATATCAATAAGCCGATGATCAACAATAACAACAGCTTTAGTGGTTTACTATTGGAAGAATCGGAAAACATTAATAAATATACTCCAAGTCAATTCCCACCTTTGTTTACGCAGAATCGACCGAAATCACCGCGAGCAAGTTATAAAAATAAGCAGTCACATTCGAAAAACATAGGTAAAACGGAGTGGTGGGGACAGCGGGTGTCACCGGAGCGCACGCCTGAGCGACTAGCTGCTACTGATAACGATCTCGGAGACAACGTAAACAATAAGCGGCAGGTACATTTTGACGAGTTAATTACTCGATTGAAAGAAATCATTTATTTGCGAGATCTGAGTATAAAAGAAAAGTTTAATAATGTTATTAAGAGTTGTATTGAATGGTTAGTACTAGTTGTGGTAGATCATATGTCTGAGTGGCCTATTTTGAACAAGTGTTTAGAGTATTTTTTCGGACTTAATAAGTAATGGCACCTAAAAATAAAATTGTTAAGTTAAAGTTGTTACAGTGGAATGCACAAAGTTTAAGACCAAAAATTAAAGCCTTTGAGAACCTTTTATTGATAGGTAAAATTCACATATGCATTGTATCTGAGACCTGGCTTGAACCAGACAGTCATTTGAAAATTGGTAATTATGATATTTTTAGACAAGACCGGGACGATTCATACGGCGGAATTGCAATTCTCGTCCATAATTCCATCAAAGCACAGATCACTAATTTTAATTTACGTAATCGAAACATTCAAGTTCTCCATATTAAAATATTTAACTGTAAATTCTTAGAAAACATTATTGCGGTGTACTGTCCTCCTAATATCCACACTACAGATGAAGATTGGAAAATGCTATTTTCTAAAACGCCAAATAAAACTATTATAGGGGGAGATTTCAACGGGCATCATACAAACTGGTCATACAAAAGCGATCGCAGGGGTTTACAAATTCACAATGCAGCTGATGATTGGCAGTATGTTTCCCTCAATACTGGAGACCCTACCAGACTTAAGTTAGTCTTAAATCAGCTACAAAAAAGTTCGCCTGACGTCACGTTTGCATCATCAGATATTGCACTTCGGTTTAAGTGGAGTGTTTTACATGAAAACTTAGGTAGCGATCACTTAATGGTGGTTATAAATACAGAAATAACATGTAATAACTTAATAAAATCGAAACGTAATTTTAAAAAGGGAGATTGGCAGAAGTATAAGGAAACAATTTCAAGTAAAATTAGTAGTATTAGTTTAACAGGCGACACCCAACAAATGTATGATGCTATTACAGATTTAATTAATTTCGCGTCACAAGCATCAATTCCAGAAATTAAGATTTGTGAAAACCCCACCAGTAAGTTTATTCCAAGATCATATTGGTCCCCCGAGTTGTCTAGGGCAGTGGCGGAGCGTAGATTGGCATTAGCACAGGTGAGGAAGAACCCCATCCCCACCAATTTTATCATTCTTAAACAGAAGGTAGCTACAGCACAGAGACTAATACGTAAAGCTAGTGCAGAATCTTTTCATCAGTTCTGTGACAGTGTGAGTGAGATGGTGTCTAGTAGCGAGTTGTGGAACAAAATGCGATGGCTCAAAGGATATCGTACTAGTAGAATTTGTTTGGATGCAGAGAAAGCTGGTGAGTTCTTACGACAACTAACGCCAGATTACGTTCTGCCCCTATGTCCTGTCTTTAGTTCAACTAATTTACAGTTGGAGGCACAGATTTCGGAACAGGAACTCTCTAATGTAATGAAGATGAAGGATACCGCTCCAGGGGAGGACGATATTTCTTATTCAATGATCTATAATTTTCCCAGCAAACATTTGATAGTTGATTTATTTAACAAGTGTTTGTCTGAAGGTGAGGTTCCAAGGCAATGGAGGAATGTTAAAGTAGTGCCTGTACCAAAACCTGGGCGCGATCCAAGCAATATAACAACTTTGAGACCTATATCACTCATATCTTGTCTTTGCAAAACCTTTCACAACATTATTACGCGACGTCTTGAATGGTTTTTTGAAAATAAAGGTCTTCTTTCTAAGAATACAGTGGGATTTAGAAGATCTCAGTCAAGCCTGGACAATCTTGTACGACTAGTGTCACAAATTCAAATAGGTTTCACCAATAATCAAAAGACATTGGGATGTTTCGTGGACATAGACAACGCATATAATAATGTCAATATATTGAAAGTAGTATCTAAGCTGGATGAGATGGGGGTAGGGGCTTCTATATGTAGATATATATGGGAATACTTAAGGGAGAGACATTTAGCTGTGTCACAAATAGGGAGTAATGTTTCGATTACAAGATGGGCATGTAAGGGATTGGCCCAAGGAGACCCTATGTCTCCAATATTATTTAACATAGTTACTAGTGATATTTGCAAAGAGATTATGTGTGTGTATGTATCTCAGTACGCCGATGATTTCGTCCTCTATATTTCTGGCCAAGACATTAGATTTATGACTACAACTCTTCAGGAAGCCATACACAGTTTGACGAATTTGTTGGGAGTATTGGGTCTGGAACTATCTCCCACGAAAAGTAAAATATGTTTATTTTCTAAGGGAAAAACTGTACAGTCGGCAAATATCAAAATCAACAATGTCTGTTTGGAAAATGTTCCAGTGGTTAAATATTTAGGACTCTGGCTAGATTCATCTTTGAGGTGGCGCAAACAGATCAATGAAACCTGTGAAAGGAGTATGAGATTTTTAAATGTTTTTAAGGTGCTAGCAGGTTCGTCATGGGGAGTCCATCCATTGCATTTAAGACGACTATATATTGCAATAATTCGCAGTCGGTTAGATTATGCAAGTTTTTTATTCGATAATACCGCTAAGACCAATATTTCGAGATTAGACAAAATACAAAACCAAGCCATGAGAGTGGTTGGCGGTTTTTTAAAAAGTTGCCCAATCCACGTGATGGAATCGGAGTTATGTCTGTCACCATTGTTTGTTCGACGCAAATATTTAGCTGCAAAATTTTGCTTAAAAGCTATGTCTATTGTTGACGGTGACACCATTTCAATGATATCCAAATTAACATCGATATGCGAGCAGGAATCATACTGGCGCAATAAGAAAAGACCGTTACTAACTATCGTTTACAGTGAGATGTCTAATCAAACATTACACCGTTCTAAAATTCTAGAGATGTTCTCACTGTCGACGTGGATGGCAAATATTGATATTAAGTCACACATTAACCTAAATATTAATAATCTGACAGGTCCTAAAAAATCTTATACTTCTGTAGCACTTTTCAGGAAATCTGTAGAAACTATTGCACGAAATTATGACGGATTCTATCAGATTTACAGTGATGGGTCCAAGGACGATAATGGAACAGGAGCAGCCTTCTTTGATCCTCAATCTAACACGGGAGCTAGTTTCATATTGAATCCCAAAGTATCCATAATGACGGCGGAATTGTATGCTATTTCGGAATGTCTGTCGTACTTGATGTCATGCAATTGTACTGAGTTAGTGATACTTTGTGATTCAAAGAGCGCTTTGCAGCATATAGCTCGGTGCACCTCGGGCATACGAGGTCTGCCCGTAGCTTATTCTATACTAGACTTCTATTTAAGATTGAGAGAAAGTGGCAAAACGGTTAAATTCCAATGGATTCCATCACATGTTAGTCTGTTGGGAAATGAACAAGCAGATAAGTTAGCAAAAACAGGAACCTATGAAGGAATATCTGTCAATCATCTACCCTTCTTTACAGATATATTAAGAGATTTTAAAATCATTTGCAATAATATGTGGAAAGTACACTTTGACAAAAGATCTGAAGAGAAGGGTATATGGTACAGGACTATTCAGTCTGAACCACCAAGGATTCCGTGGTTCTCTGAAGTACAGATTAATAGACGATTATTAGTAACAAGCATGCGTCTACGATCCGGGCACATTCCATTGAATGCGTTCGGGCATCTTATGAAGGTGGTTGATACCCCAAACTGTCTCATTTGCAATATGAGGGAAGACACCTACCACGCTCTGGTGGAATGTGCTCGGGTTGGGGCAGAACGGAGATTTTTGGAATCAGAAGCAGGATTTAGCTTAAGGGATGTTGGCGTATGTAATTTGATCTTGTCTAATCCTACATCCAAATTAGCTATTAAGTTATATTACTTGATTGTTAAATTAATTAAGTTAAGATCTTAGTTATTACCTATTTATTATTAATTTTGTGAAACTACGAGGCTGGCATAATCGCTGCGCGATTAAAGCCTTTTTTCCAAATAAAGATATAAAAAAAAAAATAATTGTAATATTATTTGAGTTTAACAATACATAGTAAAAGTATTGCTTTGCTCTAACGTGTCGAGACTGAATGCGGCCTCGCAAAAGCCACGTATTTTCTAGTATGCCATATTCTTGTATGTCATGTAAGGCATCTGCCCTATATATTTCGATAGTATAGCGTCCATTATGTAAGTGCTCGCTGCTATACGATTTTGCAAGTTTGAGTTGATTAGTTCCCAAGGACAGCAATATGACATCGTTTAGCTTCTACTAGTTATATAAAATGTTCGGTGTATGCATTTTGTGTTATTCGTTCAATGAAACCTTTTGCATGTTAACTGTCCGTGATTGGGACGTGGACGTGGTTTGTTATGGCAGCTACTATTTTTAAGTCACAGAACATATGAAGCAGTGCATTATTAAAATATTTTTGTCTGAACAGTTTGAATTCGATCTTAAATCGCCCTGTTACTACCTCCACTACTCAACGACATATTGTTATAAGTCTTGAATCGTTTGCTTGATCGGTGGTGAGCTGCGTATCTTCTCGGTTTTTCGTCGGTAGACCGTCAAAATCGTTGTCACACACATAAACGACTAAAACGGCGGCGCGTGCGCCGGGCACTGCCAGGTAGCGGGCAGGGGTGGGAGCTGACCTCCCACCTATTCGCAGAATTAGGCTATTGTTAATACTTGCTTGGTAATAATAACAACTTGTAAGCCTAAATCTATATGAATGCCTTTTTACCTAAATAATAATTCATATTAAAAACACTAGGTACGTACCTATATAAATATTTTTATGCAGTTTTTGCTGATGTGGAGTGAGTTGGCATATTCATTCCAACTTCGTTATTACTACACAATACGTATTTCATTGATTTTTTGCGTACTATCTGAGATACTGAAAACACATATTTTATAAGTCGATATCTCGAATTGGACAACAAGTACAAATGTAACCCAATAATAACTTTTTTCCGCTTGAAAAGACCTATCCATTGATGTACGACTCAAGTCCATTGGTCATAAGGACCAAAATGCCCGAACCCCTTTTGTCTATGTATGAGTCAGTGTTACAACAGGTGACAGAATGAGATGCCATTTACGACTGGTCGCTTAGCAAAAAAAGGATAAAGAATCATGTCTATATATATAAATATAACTATGAATTAATGTTTAGTTTAGTTTAGCTCACACATTGATTAAGGCTGAGGCCAAACGAACGTAATTTTTTGAGCTGTGAGTCGCGTAAATTGAGTCGCGGAATTTACGCTGCATTCAGTTTCATACTTAAGTCCTGTTTGTGCCACACGGCGACGCAAAATGAGTTCATCTCATTTTATATAAAAAAAATCTGCGACTCATTTTACGCGACTCATAGCTCAAAAAATTACGTTCGTTTGGCCTCAGCCTAATACAGCTATAACGGACTCTGTGGCTAATATATTTGAGACTGTTATTAGTATTACTGTACTGTCATTTCCTAGGCTTGTCTACAAGCATTGGGCTGTTTCTGCTGGTTTTCCGTAATGTTTTAACTGTTAAATTATTACTTTTACTAGCTGTTGCCCGCGACTTCGTCTTTGAAAAAGGAACGCAGCAACTACCGGCAAAAAGGCCGATTTGATTGAAATGAAAATACTTAAAATATTTGAGGTTATGATTGTTTGTGAGTCTTTTTCTATAAGCCACGGACTAACATTACTATTTTTATTTTATAGATTACATTCGTATGAACGAAACCGAAATTTTGGTGCTGACTGCGACCTCCAAGACGACATCGCATATCTATGTCTACCTTCTGATACATTCAGAGACATAAATACAGATACTCCTTTACCAATGATTAACAGACAGGCAATACAGGAATGTTTTGAAAACTAAGTAAAATATAATAAAATAAAATATACTACCTAGTCTTGCCATAAATATTGTCACGAAGAAATTTTTTTTTTATTGCTAATAATATTTATTACTTTTACAGTGTGTTAGTTTAATACATAAATATAAAACAATTTAAAATATAAAAAGCTTATTCGAAGTGGTCTCCATTGGCTGCAATACAGTCCTTTAAACGTTGAGGCCAGTTATCAATAGAAGAACGCACTCTTTCCATGCGAAAATTCTTCACTGCCGATCGTATGGATTGTTTTAGGGACTCCAAATTATCATAGCGTTTAGAGCAAGCCGTACTCTCTAAAACTGACCATAAATCATAATCCAGCGGATTAAGATCGGGACTAGACGACGGCCAGTCTTTAGCTCTGATGAAGTCCGAAACTTTCACTTCCAACCAAGACTGCGTGGATCGAGCTTTATGACCCGGCGCCGAGTCTTGTTGGAAGGACCATACTTGGTTATTGAACATGGTGTTGTTAAGGGGCTTAACTAACTTCTCAAGAATGGTATCTTGATACACTTGTGCCGATGTTTTGATACCTTTTTCACTAAAAATATGGCTCAGTCACTCCTTCATAGCTAACACCCCACCAAACCATCACTGAAGTCGGATAATGCCCACGTTGCACTCTGTCGACTAATTGGGAAGCTTCCTTAGAGCTTTGAGCATAAATACGGTAATTTTGTTTGTTAAAATGTTGCTCAATTGTAAAGATTTTCTCATCCGTAAACAAAATTTTTCTGTGACCTCCCTTTGCGTACCACTTCAGCAGTTGTTTCGATTTTACCACCCTATTCTTTTTTAAATTATCAGTTAAAAATGACCAGTGCGTCTCTTATAGGCTGCAAGTCCTTAGTCATCTTTTAAAATACGCGATATGGTTCTGGGTGCTATCTTCATCTCCCGAGATAAAATCTTTTGCTTTCGGACAGGATTTCTTCAAATTCTTTCCCTTACTGCTTTGACCACCTTTTTCGTACGAATACTACGTGGACGGCCAGATCTTTTTCTGTCACAAACAGAGGAGGTCTCATTGTACCTATTAATAGCCCGTTACACAAATATTTGACTAATACCAAGCGTATAGAGAGTTTCAAAAATTGCATTTGGCTCCATACCAACTTTGTGTAATGCAATCACAGCGATTCGGTTCTCTTTGTCACCCCACTCCATTTTAATATCGCAAAATATTGTACCTACAATGTATTGGCGCCAAAATTAGAAAACTCAATGAACAATCGTATAAAAATGACAGACTCCAAATTCAAATGTAATATCTTTCTTATTTTCAATTGTAACAGTATTTATGGCCAGACTGTGTATATATATATATTAGTATTAGCCTGTACATATAGTTCGAATAAATGACGTTGAATTAAAAAAAAATGTATATTTTATGACACATTTATTTTGATGACAATAATTTTATTTTAGTAGATAATCATTTTGATTCTTTTGTTTTATAGATATAGCACCCAGCCTAAAGGACAGCTTCGTTATTAATCTAATCCTCTTCTGTGAAATGCGCAGCAGACAATCTTGCAGTACTACTAGCTTTAAAGTATTTAATACGTAACGCCAATTCCCATCGTTTACTGCACTTACTTTCTTTAGGAAACAAATGTACAGACGCCAGCACATCAAGCTACTACAATCTGTCAGATTTCTTTAATAGATTTTCGAATTTATTGCTAAGGCATTAGGTTCAAGGTTGATTGGGAAAATCTGACAGTTTCGGGTAGGTTGACCTGCTGGCGTCGGTAAATACTCCTCTGTTTTTACAAGTTAACAAACTAAAAATAGGAAAGCTAAACTTAGTAGATTGCAAAAATCTATACGATTTGACAGCTAATATATCAAGACAAGGTACAGGCGATTGTGCGCCATCTATCGTGATAAAATGTAAATTTTCCTCCCCATTAAAAAGGAAGCACAGTGCTTGCTTTTTAATTCTGTGACCATCACCGACACATCCAGTCATTGCCGACAGTGACGCCGGTCAGATTTTGAGATTTCACAATTGACTCCTTTTTGACATTGACACTTGTTGCTAATTTCTATTTCTACGTGGTAGAAGAAATATAACTGGGAAAGTGGGAACTGCGAAGAATGTGAACGGAACGGCGGCGTGTTCATCTTCGTTTTATTTTCAAAAGTATAAAATTACATCCATTTACTTAGTGTCATATACTAGACTACACAGTTCTTTACAATGGAATATATTCCACCTGAAAATGAAGCTGCGCTTACTGGTGCACGAGTGTAAGTTGATTTTTAGGTTAAATAACACAAAATATGCACTTTCGTTTCTATAAACAATATTGTGAAATTTGTGTTCAAAAGTAAATACGTGCAAAAACTTTTAACATACCTAGCAAGAAGTCCTAACATTCAGCAGTGAATATGAATGTGGTTTCTATAATCATAATAGGACCGTGTTATGCAGAAAGCAGCTATGTCGCGAAAAGTACAAACAGAGTTATAAGCATGTTTCTGTCGATGGTTGCATTATAGATATAAATCTATACAACACACAACAACAACAACAAGGCTGCATATAACGGCTCATATCTCCGTGATAAATAGAGATATCGACATGGCTGTTTTTGCAAAAAATCTTGTATGTCGAAATTAGTACGACTGTGTTTATAACTCATTTTTGGAAAAACTGCCACATGGCTGCTTTCTGCATAACTAGGTCCAATAATGCTCGGAGGAAAAAAGAATTCCAGTAAGATTCTGGTAGGGATCTAGTCCTCTCCAATCCTCATAAGCACCTTAGGACATATTTCGCCCTTGTCGCAACGACATTGTGTTAACAACCTTTTTTGGGGACCCATTATTGAGTGTGCAAAGTCACCACCTGCCATTTAATCTGTGTATTCTATATATATAACACATTGGTCACGCAGGGGCTATATCTTTCCATAGTTCTAGGTAATCAGTCCGCTTTAGCTACCCAACCTAGAGATATTTCAAAAACTTTACATAATAATATTAATCAGCTTGTATTGTCCCACTGCACCCTTTCCTTTTCACACTCAACTTGATCCTGAGCCGATATTCTCCCTTATCATAGTGTATTTAGTTAAGTCTGAAACTGTGAACTTAGTAGATTTTCCTAATCATACCAGTTTATTGATTGGTTTATTTGTTATGTTTCCAGATTATGTTGCCAGTGTGCTGTGCCTATAGAACCCAATCCTTCGAACATGTGTGTGGCATGTTTACGTACTGACATAGACATTTCGGAGGGTATACCCAAACAAGCAACTATTTTCTTCTGCAGAGGATGTGAGAGGTAAACGACTTACTTAATAGTAATTTATTGGGTATGAAATTATTTATAAGCTTGAGTTTTTGATGTATTGAAATAATAAACAAACAATATAATTTCACAAGACAGCAATAAAGTTTTGTAAAGTTATATTATTATTTCCCTGTTTTAAGTTTTGTCTAAATCATTCAAGTAGCTTTAATTGTAGAAGTTGTTAATGGATATCAGGAAAACCTATGAAATATGTCTAGAATTTTTTTTTTTATGTGTCTCAATACTCAATAATTCTCTAAACTCTTAAGATATTCTTAAACTTCATTTGAAATATTCTTTATAAACTTTGGTGCCAATCACTTTATAACAATATTTTATCTGTTTTAGATACCTGCAACCACCCGCAGAATGGGTGGTAGCTTCTCTAGAGTCCCGGGAACTCCTCGCGCTCTGCCTCAAAAAACTGAAAGGGCTGGGCAGGGTTAAACTTGTTGATGCTTGCTTTGCTTGGACTGAACCACATTCCAAGAGAATAAAGGTATATAATTGTAATAATAATAATAATAATAATACTGGGGCCTAATACTGTCCCACTGTAGGGCAAAGGAAAATACAGGAAAGGCATGAGCATTGATCACCATGCTTGCTCTAGGCGGTTGGTGATTCATAATAATAATAAGTCATACAGTCTTATTCAGACTACAGATAAATAGTAATGACTGTTTCCAAATAGAATAATATTAACATAAAATATGTTGCATGAATGGTTAATTGCTTTGGCTGTATTGTGTCTGATGTGATTGATGATCAATTTAAATCCAAATTATATTATATAATAAGTGTTGATTAAAAAAAATAATAAGTATCATCGTAGTGGTGATTTATACTATTTTATAAATCACCACTATCCATTACATTTCTAGTTTATTCCTATTGTTTTTGTGCTTTGAATCGATTTTCTGGATCGTAATGGATCATAACCTCGTGAATCGATTCACGATCTTAATCGTATTATATTGAATCGATCTTATGCGATCTTGGAAGATCGTATCGTAATTTTATAAAAATAATGAAAAGCACAGTATGCATGCAAAATTGTTTATTTTAATCTAATCTACTTAATATATCTGTTACAAAATGTGCCACGGACGCCGTTGTGACAGATAGCCGTAATAGGCGATCCAGTGTGTATGCAATTACACAATTACAAATAATGAAAGAAAACAAAATCATAGAATGCTAACATACCCGATACCCGACAATAAAATAAACGAAATATTATCACGGTATCACCTACCTTACTTCATACAATACTGCTTTTAAATAATGTCAAACACAGTCGTAAAAACAGTCGAAACTAATCTCATTCAATGTTTATGTAGGTAATTTTACTTTGTTGTAGTTCGTACGGTACGTTTCGGTTGTCGCTTTAGTTTATACGATTTTTTCATACGATCTTGGCGCATATGATTAGTACTGGGCAAAGATCGAATCCTGTTGAATCGATTAAAAAAATTGGTAGATCGTATGGCCATGAATCGATCTTCTGGAAGATCGATTCAGATCAGGTATCCCTAATTCCTACTAAAAGTACAACTAATGCCACCCTCTTGCCCTTATCACAAATTATGGAATGTATGTTTTTTCTTCCACACATTTCCCTCTGTATCAGCTGTCATTTCAGTGTTCACTTCCTTCCTAGCCATAAACCATATTACCTTTCAGTATGTGGGTGACTGAGCTCTGCTCTGGTGAAAATAAATCAAATCAAATAATTATTTATTTTAAACAACAAAGTCCTTATGGGTTAGTGTATAAGTACTTAAGAACTATGTTAGTGGTATGAAAATTTATTAAAACTAAAAAGATAAGTAATTTTTCCAGTTATGAGACTTAGCTAGAGCGATTTTCGGGTTTATTCCCGGTCGACCCCGCCCCGTCGTCCCCACTGGGCACCAGTGGAAAAAAAAAGTTTCGTTCCTCCCCAGTAGTGACGATTAGAACATTTTATTTCTCACTCGTTCCGCTATAGACCGAGAGTCAAAATGCAATAATGGGGATATGAATAAGAGATTTCACGGATTGTTAAAATGTTTTAAAAACGGACGACGGCCCGGAGACGACAGGGAATAAACCGATTTTCGTTACAGCTGTCATCGAAATTGTTAGAACCGTTTTTGAGAATGTGATTACTTTATATTTATAATCATGTTCTCATCACGTTCTCATGTGTTACCCTGTTGTTCCTTCTACCTACGTTTTAAGAATCGGTATACATCCTAACTTTAATATAATAAATGCAAAAGTAAGTTTCTTTGTTACCTTTTCTCGCCTAAACCACTGAACCGATCATCCTGAAATTTTGCATATACATTGTCAGGTGTACAGACACGGACATAGGGTACCTTTCATCCCGAAAAAAAGTACTGTTCCCAAGGAAAACCACAATAACGTTCTTATGATAATAGATGGCGCCACGTATCTCTCGAATTACGATAAAATGATATTATTATAGAAACTTTAGTAGTGTGTTGTTTTTTTTTTTAATTTAAGTACCTAATACATTAATACATTTTGTTACCTAATACATTTTGTGAGTCTAGAGTGTCGATAGACCGGTTTTTCATCCTCCTAACTATAATATTATAGATGCGAAAGTGAGTTTGTTTGCTTGATACCTTTTGACGCCTTATATTATTACCTTTACCTGTACCATCATGATGATCATAATGACATTTTGCATATACATTGTCAGGGATACAGAAAAAAATACCCACCTTTCATCCAGAAAAAAGTACTGTTCCCGAGGGATTAAATAATGAAACAAGTACTTTCGCATCCTAATTAATATTATAAATGCGAAAGTGAGTGTGCTTGTTTGTTACTCTTTTACGATAAAACGGCTGAACGGGTGCTACTCTTTATCCCGGTAGTACGTTTTCAACCTGACGCGAGCGAAGCCGCTGGGAAAAGCTAGTTGAGTAATAAAACAAATCTTGTTATAGGTAAAACTGACAATACAAGGAGAAGTAATGGGGGGTGCAGTGCTTCAGCAAACCTTCATTGTAGAGTACAGTATACAGCATCAAATGTGTGACGCGTGCCACCGGTCTGAGGCGCAGGACTACTGGCGCGCCTTGGTGCAAGTGAGACAACGCGCTAATAACCGGAAGACCTTCTATTATCTGGAACAGCTGATCTTGAAACATAAGGCACATGAAAATACTCTTGGTATTAAGCCTAAGCATGGTGAGTGTGCTTCTTTTCAATTATATGGAATTGACATCTGGTCTCAACTTCGGCCCCACCATCGAGTACAAGGCCCAAACTGCGGCCAAGAAGCTGGGCATCCTAAATAGGGTGGAGCGATACTTTACAGCTGGACAGCTTTTAACCCTTTACAAAGCGCAAGTCCGATCCTGTATGGAGTATTGCAGTCACCTTTGGGATGGATCAGCTAAGTACCAACTAGCCGCGCTTGACTCGGTGGAACGCAGAGAGCTAAGAGGCTCATTGGCGACATAAAACTGGTGGATGCTCATCGCCGCAAGGTTGCCTGCTTGTCGGTCTTCGACAGGTGGTACTTTGGTGAGTGTGCCCAAGAAGTCCACAACCTCATTCCACCGGCCCCCTTCTACCATCGGACATCTAGACGCACTGCCAGTTACCATCCCTACCTAGTTGCTATTCTACCAATTCGCACTAAGCGCTACCAAATGTTTTTTATAATGCGCACAGCAAAAGAGTGGAACTCACTACCTGCGTCTGTGTTTCCGAGCGCAGACAACCCTAATCTCTTCAAAGTGAGTGAACAAACTTCTTCTGGGTAAGCTCACTCCATCTTCGACTTTGTCTCTGTCACCTCTGACCTAGACTAGATTCAAGAGCAAACCCATCGCAAATAAAAAAATAAAAAAGAAACAAAATTTTGACATGTCACTTGGGCAGTGTTGCCAGACGTCCAAGTATATAAAGGATTCCTCATCAGCACCTCAATTTCATAACTCATCCATAACCACAACCACAATGTGGGTAATTATTACTCCCCTTCATTTTGAAGGTGTGTGGGTAATAATTACTCAGTCTCGAAGTTTTAAAATTCATAACACCTTACATATTCACAATTTTCTGTTTACTTTCAGATGGATTAGATTTCTTCTATGCAACCGAAAACCATGCTCGCAAAATGGTGGATTTCATCCAGTCAGTGCTGCCTATAAAATGCAACCATTCCAAAAAGCTGATATCACATGACATCCACAGCAATATTTACAACTACAAATTCACATTTAGTATTGAGATTGTACCATTGTCTAAGGACAGTGTGGTGTGTCTGCCTAAGAAGTTGACACAGCAGCTTGGCTCCATATCTCCTATCTGTTTGGTTAACAGAGTAACAAGCACGATTCATCTGATTGATGCTAGGACTGGACAAGGTAATTTGAGAATAATATAATAAAGATCGGGTGGCCCATGGGCGTGTAATCGCAGGATTTGGTTTGTACTCCTGTAAAAATCTCTTCCCAGTATTCAAATTCTCATCATTACAAAATAATTAATCACATACATAAAGCGGAACTGTGATTTTGCTAATACAGTAATCAACAAGGCAAGGCCACTAATTATAACTTTTTAAGATCGTAATCATAGCGAATGTGTCTGCCAATGCATCAGGATCATAAAATATGTACTACGTGACCAACACAATAAATCTTCATAGCTGTTATGCGCCTAGCATGACAGCTATGAAGATTTTGGAACTAGGGAGGAACACTGGAACCGTGATTGATATTATATGTATTATCATTACTGCCGGAAGCGAGTATACGACAGTACGTCACTACGGGAAGCGCGGAGATAGGTGCGGGGTGCGGGCGCCGAAACCGACTTCCTGTCATGCGCCTAATTGTTTTGGTCAAGTAGTATGCTATACAAATGCCTGTCGTTTTAATTTGGATTATAATGTTTTTAATTCTTGTTTCAGTGTGTGAAGTGTCCTCTACAGTTTACTGGAGACATCCATTCTCTCCAATATGTAATCCTAAACAACTGGTAGAATATATTGTGATGGACATTGATATATTAAAGGACCATGTAAGTTAATGCACATTCAAAATAGGGAGTCAGTTGCGGGTCTTTAGCTCTCTTGTTCTAACAAAATTTTGCTGGCCCAAGGATAATACAAGACAAGTAAAAATGTATTAGTATCAGCACCACTGCTTAGCAATAATCATCCTTAAGGCACTATGATCCGACAGAGACCGCGCTTACTAGTTCTTTGAATCCATGGGAAACATAAAAAAACAGTGTTTTAAGATTCTAAGAGACACGATCGTTAACTTTGCTGGACACAAAAAAAAGCAAAGTGCACCTTTTCACCATTTTTTATATAAATGAAATGATAGTAAGTATGTTTAGCACAATTCGCCGAGTTTGTCTTGATGTAATGATTAAAATAATTACTATGTTTAAATACCTTCCGAATGCGCGAGTCAACCACTCGCGAGCCTACTTCAGTTCAGTACAGGACTCGAGCGCCTGATGATAGCGCCTTAAGTGCTAATCTCCCCGTTGTAGATCTCAAACGAAAATACAGAGATCCTTATTTTCTTAGCAATAGAGATGTTTTTAATGCTAATCGATTTAAAACTTTTACAGGAAAAGAAAGCATTCCCTGGTCAAGGCATGGTCTCTAGTAAGCATGTGGTGGCAGATGTCTGGGTTGTAAAAGCCAGTGAACTTGGTTTAGACGTCAACCCTGTCCACACTAGAACACATTTGGGACATATTTTAAAGCCTGGTGATACAGTTCTGGGGTAAGCTATCTTTTAAAACTAAAGCAGATTGGAACGGGCCGCGCCGCAACGCAACGCATTGCAAAAATCTTCATCTCCTTCATCACTTTTATACATTTTCTATGATCCACCGTCGGAAAAAACAATTGTGTCCAATTGATGGCCGCATTTTGCACACACAATAGAAAAGCAGAATGGCGAGACGTAGTTGTCACGTACACCAGCATAATAAAGTTGGCTTGTTTGTTTTAGTTCTTTTGCAGCGCGACACTCAATTGTCAACAAAATTTTAACTTTGTCGTACCACACGGACTTTCTTTTAATATTTTTTTACTTTAATTGGTGGTTGTAAGTAAAAACAACGTCGAAAAAAAAATAGTGTCCAATTGTTGGCCGCATTTTGCACGGACACTAGAAAAGCAGAATGGCGAGACGTAGTTGTCACGTACACCAGCATAATAAAGTTGGCTTGTTTGTTTTAGTTCTTTTGCAGCCTCAATGGTCAACAAAATTTTAGCTTTGTCGTGCCACACGGACTTTTTTTGATATTTTTTTACTTTAATTGGTGGTTGTAAGTAAAAACAACGTCGAAAAAAAAATAGTGTCCAATTGTTGGCCGCATTTTGCACGGACACTAGAAAAGCAGAATGGCGAGACGTAGTTGTCACGTACACCAGCATAATAAAGTTGGCTTGTTTGTTTTAGTTCTTTTGCAGCCTCAATGGTCAACAAAATTTTAGCTTTGTCGTGCCACACGGACTTTCTTTTAATATTTTTACTTTAATTGGTGGTTATAAGTAAAAACAACGTCGAAAAAAAAATAGTGTCCAATTGTTGGCCGCATTTTGCACGGACACTAGAAAAGCAGAATGGCGAGACGTAGTTATCACGTACACCAGCATAATAAAGTTGGCTTGTTTGTTTTAGTTCTTTTGCAGCCTCAATGGTCAACAAAATTTTAGCTTTGTCGTGCCACACGGACTTTTTTTGATATTTTTTTTACTTTAATTGGTGATTATAAGTAAAAACAAAATAGTTAAGTGTATTTTTTTATTATGAAGTGATGCTCTAAGATTTTCTTGATTTAGCTACTGGTTGGTCCATTTTAATTGTCCAACAGTAGTCTGCATATTTAGGCTCCATTTGCCCTGGTATCGCTTTTCCATCTTGGTAATGTCCTGATAGATCCTCTCACTTTGTTCGTCGGTGACAGCCCCAATATTGGCAGGGAAGAAATCCCGGTTGGGGGTCTAAAAAATGTATCTTGAGTGACATGTTGCAACCCAATGCTTGATAAGCCAACAATAGCAAACGGTATAGGTCGTGATCTTTCTTCCAATCAGTCAAATTCATCACACACGTTACGCAACAGACACGAGGGTCCCAGGATTTATCTTGATGGGCGACAGAGAAACTAAAACACCGGTGATAACACTCAAACACAAGTTTCGTAAAATTTCGTCGTCGTTTTTTGAACGTAACTTCTCTACAAACGTGACAAAAAGAGTTGGGATCATTATTACACTTTTTCGACATGTTAATATAATTAATAGGTAAATCACAAAAATGTAATCAAATCCACCGACAAAGAGTTTTATGGCAATTTACTTGCGAACATTCCTTTGTTTTTATTGCCGTAGTACTAGTTATGAGTATTACCGTATCACAAGAAATCCGAGGCTAATTGACACATGACAACTGCGATATAATAATGAGGGTAGATTGATAAAACAGAATTAGCTGTCAAAGTTCGTGTGGTAAAACCAGTGTTGACCAGTAAATCCAACGCAAAATACAGGCGGGCTGCAAAATGCGTTATGTTGCGGGGCCCGTGGCGGCTGTAATGTGCGCTTCTAAGGGGAAAATTTCATCAATGAAACTGAACGCGTTCAACAATGTACATATTTCTATTAAAAAATATATATATTTATAACGTAACCACTTTTTCTTGATAAAGTTAAATTTTAAAATATATCATCTTTTTTTGATGGTCATCACGAGGTAAATAAGCGGCACTTAACTATAAAAAGTTTTTCAGCTTTAATGGGGACGAATTTAAGGAGCGAGTCGTAGTTATGTTGGCAAAATAGGTTTCGTAATGTTAATTACTTCCCATACTATTTTAGCTACAACATCGGTGATTCAAACGTGAACGACGCAAACTTTGACAAGTTGGACCAGAACGCAATTCCGGACGTGTTTTTGGTCAAGAAATATTACGGAGAGAGGTCTGCGAGAAGACGCGCGCGCGCATGGAAACTCAAACACATGGCTGAAGAATTACATGAAGGACTTAGTTCTACTAATGAGTAAGTATACTAAAGTACCTAACACTATTTATAGCGCTAGGTTATTTTGGCGCCACCATCTTGTTTTTTTCTTTACACTTCACAAGACAATTGCATAAATGTACAACTAAATTAAATTAAATTAATTGTCAACTAAAACCTAGGCCGCGAGTCAGGTACTATCGAACAAACTTACATCTGACCAATTTGTAAACAAAATCCCGTGCATACGATGACCACATTTATTAGCAAGCGTTACTATAGCGGCTGAGCGCTGAAGGCAGGAATAGTCCTTACGGTGTATAGATGTTCGTTTCTCCGATAGTACCATACCAGAAGTGAACCTTCGGTGATCGAAAGAATTATGAACATTTGTGTATAGACTAGGTTGAATTTGGTAGACTATCAGTAAGCACATTTCATTTCTGCGGCAAAATTCGTATGTGACGAAGGTAGCCGAGTTTTCCTCTGATTCGGTGATCACTGGACGTATCAATAAATACGAGATCTCGTTTAGATTACGATCCCCCCCGTCCCTTGCTCGGGTATGAAGTGCCAGCTGGTGGCGTAGCTGAGCCAGTAGCTTTAAACTCCCCTGACAATAATAATCATTCTAATCTGATCCAGCCTGTCCCATCTTGCTGTCCTCCCCCCAGCGACGCCCTAAGCCGAGGCCCGTTCCCCACATTTTATGCCCCTGGCTGGAGGCTTTGAGTCATCTTAACGCAGCCACAGGATAGTCCGATTAAGTAGTCACGACCTCTCTAGGTCAACTACGAGATGCCATACACAAAAAAAAAAAGATTACGATTACAACGTGTTTACTACTGCTGTAAAATGCAGTTTAGATTGCAACCAGAAATCAGTTCCTTTATCACATAATTTCAAATTGAAAAGGGTACTCAGTTCAATTTACCTATAACTATACAAATTAATAAAATTGAAGTGTCTATCTGGAATGTCAAAATAATAGGTTTTTTTTACTAAATGCCTATGTCTGTCTGTTCCGGCTAATCACCGAAATGGCTGGACCAATTCTGACGGGACTTTTACTGGCAGATAGCTGATGTTATAAGGAGTAACTTAGGCTACTTTTAGAATAATAACTAGGGTTCCGCGCAAAAAATAAAACCCATGAATTCAAATTCATGGTTTTTATTTTTTAACAAAATCCGATTTTAAAAAGGAAGTATTGACATCCACGCGAGCGAAGCCGCTGACAACAGCTAGTAATCAATATTATCTTTAGCTTATCGCATATTTGCTCCCTTTGCGTAAATAATATTAATCATGGGGCCCTTGACATAGTCCTATCGTTCAACATTTCGTAATTCTTATTAGATGGGTTTTTGAAGTGGAATGAATATTTTCTTATGATAACTTGGTATTTACTGAGACTTTCGCAATGATCACTTGGATATACTAACAACTTCGTTGTATCTCTTTCATATTTTTAAGTTAGTGCCCTATTTTTCTGAACTCGTCATTAATTGGCAATTCCAATTCAAAAAACATTCAAAAGCCCGAAACTGCTGTACCGTGCCTTAAGGATGTGCGCGCCGAGACCGGGGGCAGTACAGGCCGCTCATTCGTCAACGCTCACAGCGTCCCGTCCCCGCTTCGCCGCGCATTCCTAAGATCGTGGTTCATACAAAATTAAGACTTATTGCGACTGACGAAGGTTGTTATTATTTTACATTTTTCCGCATAATTGTGATACGCACCGGATAGCTGCGTGGGCACTTCCACTTGTTTTTTCTATACCGTGGGTACAGCGGTTTTGGTCAAACTGTATTCGCAATCTCATCTCAGACACCATCAATATCAAAAATGTAGGTAGAGGTATTTTTGACAGACTCTAGTCTTAAAGCTTTGAAGGACAATATACGGCCTTAGCAGTGATAACAATAAATCTTTTATTGTGTCTCATTTAGTGTCCTTCGAAACGTTAATAATACGGAAATTGCCTCTAAGAATCAAAATATATAACTTTGTATAACCTACTTTACAGGGATTACAACGACTTCTTGGACGACTTGGAAGAAGACCCAGCATTTAGGCAGAACGTCAATATATTTAAAGACGAGAACAAAATACCAGTGGATACTGACGAGATCGATCCTACTCTGCCTCGCATCACACTCGCCGAAATGTTGGATGACATGGTCATCGAAGATGTGGACATGACCGAAGTTTAACGTTATTTCGTTCAAATTATGTATTATACTTAAGTTTTTATTTTATATATGAATGGTTAATAAAATATGTATGTATGTTTATTCAAGCGTTGTTTAATTTCGTAACATTTTGAAAGTACTTATATACAAAACCCTATCTTAGAAAGACAGACGTCTCTTGATTAGTTCATCGTAATAAAATTTCCGCAGCTAGATTATTTGGATCGTCTCATTAACAGCAGCACCAGAGTGGGCTGCTATATAGATGGTATCTGTGTAAATAATATTAGTTATGCAGACGATATGGTGCTCCTGAGCGCGTCAATCTTTGGTCTCAGGAAGTTGGTCGCCAAATGTGAGGAGTATGCCAAAACACATGGTTTGATATACAACACCAATAAATCGGAAATCATGGTCTTTGAGGCTGGGAGTAGTCCGGGTTATTTACCACCTGTATTCCTCAAAGGGCCTCCACTATACTATACTGTATTTAAGTTTAAATACCTTGGTCATATATTGACCCCTGACCTCAGTGACGGACTCAATATTAAGTGAGAGCGGAGGGCGTTGTCGGTAAGGGCGAATATGCTAGCTCGCAGGTTTGCACGCTGCTCACTTAAAGGTAAAATTACTTTGTTTCGAGCTTATTGCACAACGTTTTACACGTGCAGACTGTGGTCTAGATATACCCAACGGTCGTACAACGCCCTTCCTGTCCAATATAATAACGCTTTCAGGGTATTGGTGGGGCTGCCCCGTGCTTGTAGCGCATCGGGAATGTTCGCGGACGCACATATAAATTGCTTTTACGCAACGATGCGAATGAGGTGTGCATCCCTGGTGCGCAGAGTGCGGGCCAGCTCCAACAATATCCTGGAAATGATCGCTAGCAGTCTCGATTGCATATATGTAAATCACTGCAGTGCCATCTCCCATGGGATAAAAAAAAAAAAAAACTAACGTAGTAGCCCACCGGTATCGGGAATAGGGTCCAAGCTCCCGGCGGTCAGGACTCCAGAGAGAGGAACATCCTAACAATGCGAGCCGTGTCTAGAAGTGCCGCTTTCTGAATCGAGCCCTTGATTCAGCTGCCCAATGAGAGCCTCCTTAGGTGTTGGACGAAGCTCTTGGCAATTAAGCCATAGGCTGATACGACTATCGGCACAATGATCGCAGAGTCCACATCCTACATGTCGACAACCTCGCGAGCCAAGTCAAGATACTTGATTTGTTTATCTTTCTCGGCTTTCACGAGGTTCCCGCCATGCGGGACCGTTATGTCAATAATCATTACGTGCTGCTCTATTCGATCCACCAGCACTATATTAAAAACCTTCGGTTTCCCCAAAGAGGTTACCGGGACGCAACCAGGCTACGGACGCTAGCAGATCTACATTGAGTCCATGCAGGGCCCGGAAAAAGTGTCCGTGAAGCTCCTTACTCTGCCATACCTCCCTGCGATCGTTAGTGTCAAGCACTACAGGCTTGCGCCAGTTCTCTTTAGCCAAGGAGAGCGCGGTGAGACCCTTGTCCACCGCGACCACATCTCGATGCATCCCCACGTCGCCGTCGGCTACTAAGAAATATTCCCTGAGACTGCATATCTCACGATTGTGGAGGGCTTTTGCGTTTTGTCACCTCTCTCGCTCACACGGGACCTAATTCTTAAGGATAATTTGAATAATTGGACGTAGTTAAGCTGAAAGGACCTAATCCACTGTTTGGCCGGAATTGAGTTAAGTATGCCATCATACTTCTGAGGGTCGAATCTATCATACAGTGAAGACTTTATTTTCGAAATGTATATAGAAACTATTTTTTTTACTACCCCGACTCATCCCACATGTATGAAGAGCACGAAAAAAAAATTTGCTGAACGAACCCAACCTGCTTGAATTGTTTCTGAGTAATGCAATTTATATGTACGTATTCTTAAAGATAATTTATCAGATAAAACTCAAACAGTTTGGGTCCTTTCTGAGAATTAAATTTTGCCTAACAATTTAATCTTGAAAATCACTGAAACGACTTAAACAATTTGGGTCGTTTCTGTGTTTTAGGTTTACTGCAAACGAACTTCTGTTTTTGTTTATTAGAAACGACTCAAAACACTTAGGCTATTTCAGAAAAGAGGTTTTATATGAAACATCCATACAATTCTTAATAACCTAAAGTGACTCAAGAAGGTTAAGTCGTTTATAAGAAAAAGATTTAGTGATTGACTCATACACTTATATTTTAACTGAAACGACTTTCGTATTTATATTTGGACGTAGTTAAGCAGAAAGGACCTAATCCACATCAAGTCACTTTTGAGTAATGGGCGTTTGAAGTTTCAGCTGTAAATTGCTCTAAGAGGAACATTCTTTTTTTTCAGAATGTTTTTTTTTTATTCTAGTAGTCTAATATTGTAATTGTTAACGTAATAAAAACATTATTTTTTTCAGTAGGTTTTGAGATATTAAGCAAAGTGTGGGTTGAGTCCTTACAAAGAAAAGCTATTTTTAAAGAAGTCGTAAAAAATTTTAATTCCTCAGAAAAAACTCAAGCCACAAAATAATTTATTAAAAATCAAATTAAATATTTATTAAAAAATAATGTATTCAATCAGCTTCATTATGCTCTCTTTGGCACAGAAAAAAATAAAATAAACTTAAAAACGGTACAGACATGGGCATAGAGAACTTCATTATTCTTCCTCCAAATCAAAATCCAATGTTGGTCCATATCCATCTACATCTTCGTTTATGTCCGTTCCTGTGAGGTTATTATAAAACGCGTGGCAATCTTCGGGTATCAAATTATACATAGATTTGAGATCTGCTAGCTTTGCTTCGGCAATAGCCTTTCCTTGAGGCCACAGGATTTCGAAATCTTCTTCTGAAAATTTGATCAAAACACCTTTGATCTTTTTCGATACATCTAAGGTTTGAATGAAATATTTATGCACTTGTTACAATTTGTAACAAGTGCATAAATATTTTGAAAAAAGATGATCCCTACTTAATTACCATGATATCAGACAGTGGACAGATTCAAACCTTAGATGTATCGAACAAGATCAAAGGTGTTTTGATCAAATTTTCAGAAGAAGATTTAGAAATCCTGTGGCCTCAAGGAAAGGCTATTGCCGAAGCAAAGCTAGCAGATCTCAAATCTATGTATAATTTGATACCCGAAGATTGCCACGCGTTTTATAATAACCTCACAGGAACGGACATAAACGAAGATGTAGATGGATATGGACCAACATTGGATTTTGATTTGGAGGAAGAATAATGAAGTTCTCTATGCCCATGTCTGTACCGTTTTTAAGTTTATTTTATTTTTTTCTGTGTCAAAGAGAGCATAATGAAGCTGATTGAATACATTATTTTTTAATAAATATTTAATTTTATTTTTAATAAATTATTTTGTGGCTTGAGTTTTTTCTGAGGAATTAAAATTTTTTACGACTTCTTTAAAAATAGCTTTTCTTTGTAAGGACTCAACCCACACTTTGCTTAATATCTCAAAACCTACTGAAAAAAATAATGTTTATATTACGTTAACAATTACAATATTAGACTACTAGAATAAAAAAAAAACATTCTGAAAAAAAAGAATGTTTCTCTTAGAGCAATTACAGCTGAAACTTCAAACGCCCATTACTCAAAAGTGACTTGATGTGGATTAGGTCCTTTCTGCTTAACTACGTCCAATTGTCCGTCTGGCACAGCCAATTTGCTCCGAATCTAATGGACCGATTAAGTTGAAATTTGGTACACGTTTGTATTTCTGTGACCCAAACACGGACGTGTAATGTAAATTAATGAGTTTTGAATATGGGGGTCAATTCGAGGGGCAAATAAGGAAATAAAAAAAAGGAATTGCAAACTGTACTGTGCGATATATCAAATAAAAGGGCTTACTGTGAGGGTCTCAAATATATATTTTTTATAATTTTAAAATAAACCGTTTTAAAGTTATTTAAGAAAATAGACGAAAATTGACAATTTTGAAACAAGTACAGAAAATAATTCTATAGCAATAGATTACAGGAAAACCTATAAGAAGTCTATGGTCTTAAAATAACATGGTAAATCACCCAATATTGTGCGAACAAACTTACATTTGTCCATAGTTAAACGAAAAAGATCCAACCCACATTACACCTAATATGGGTTGGATCCTTTTCGTTTAACTATGGACATTTGTAGTTTGAATGTATGGGAGAACATGTTTTTCAACTACAATGTTAAGTTTGTTCTTGGGATAAATTCATCCCAACTACGGAACCCTTCATTGTGCGTGGTCAGACACGCACTTGACCTGTTTTTTTTATCAGTTGTTCATTTGTTTTCTCGCCGTTCGATTTCTTGAACCATGTTCGATCGATGTTTGTTGTGTTTGAACCATTTTCGAACACGAGTTCCGTCTTGGCACGCAGCACAGACAACACGCATTATTAACGACGTGTATGGACAAGGTACCGCAAGTGAACGCATGGTGCGTTTTTGGTTTGATCGCCTCCGTTCTGCAAATTTTGATCTCAACAATGAGCCCCAGGAAAATAAAATCAAAAGCAATGAGGAGGAGAAAACGCCTTTAAAGATTTTATCGATTCCCGTTTCCAGGATACCTATAGCAGAGGTATCAACGAACTTTAATTAAAATGGCAATAGTGCATCGAAAATATTCCGTAAAAATTTTATTTTATTTATTTATTCTATGTAAAACGGCAATTTCATAAGTAGGACCTAATACGTAACGTTGTGGCGTAGTAAATTCAAGGGTAGAGCAATTAGACTAATGTGTCACTTGAACAGAGTTTATTTTAAGGTTATGACAAAGTTTACTGTAGAGGGTCGTGAAGTTATCGTGTCTAAGTCGATTCTTTCGAGGTGATAAAAAGGTGGAAGTGTACTGCCCTGGGTGGACCGTCTGGCTGGTGTTGCGGTGGCTCGGCGTGGTTAGGCTTAGATCTGGCTGTCAGCCGTAGTCGCCGGGTAGTGGGCCGCGTCTGGCGTGTAGGCTGCCGGAGTAGTGGGGCCAGTAATGTGGCCGTCATCCGTAGTTGCTGGTGAGAAGATCAGCGGCCGCCGGTGCAGTCAGTAAGTAGGTGGAGATGAGGGTTCAGGACGGTAGCTAGTCGGTGTAGTGGGTTATGGCCAGTAGTCTAGCCAAAGCTGTGGTCTAGCCACAGCTGTGATTTAGCCGAAACAGCGATCTATCCGAAGCAGTGGTCGACCCGAAGCAGTGATACCTGGAAACCCGCAAGGGTGCGTGTGCGTCCGTGAGCTCAGAGGTAGATCCAGTAAGCCTCTGTGATGTGCGTAGTTTCCTAACCAGACGAGGTCCGTAGCCCCAAGACAAGAAAAAGGGTCAGTGGAGAGGAAACTAGCATCACAGTGGTTTACAAGATAAGAATAATAATGTAGAATGAACACAATATAAAAACACAGTTATAATAATATACAGATTCTCCTAAGGACACTATGAGTACTTACCCAATTTCGAGGAACTATACAGGCTTCAGTGACTATAGTAGAAAAAGGAAGTAGTTCCTCTCATCTACTCTATTTATAGACTTTGTGTTTCTAGCAAGTTCTATAGGGTGATGTTACAGACTAATTAGCAAATCCCGCAGATAATTAATTTCTAGTTAGTCGACTAATTAATGGTACAGTACATTGATATGCTACAACGTGGTTTAGAATATGGGCATAGCGTGGAAATCTTCTAAATCGCGTTTGTTTTGCCTACTGATTATCAATTTATTTTACAAAAGTGACTTAATGTAATTTGATGTAGGTATTTTTCACACCTGTTATGATTTATTATAATGATTATGAATACACCAGTAACCACAGTACACTCGTGAAAGTTATACATACTTGCACTATCTATTGGAATGCTTGTAAGCCCGCATGCCTATAATAAAATCGAAACGCTCAAATAATGTCAATAATTTCGATTGCTTGTCGCACGAGTTTGGTATCTCGTTTATCTATATAAAGGTGGAATACTTTGTTATCAATGTTATCATTCATTGTTGAACAATCAAGCGGGCAAGATGAGGTTGCTAGTATTTATAGTAACGCTATTAGCTTCGACCTTTGCAACAGAGTTATCTATAGGTAATTGTTTACAAAATAAAATGCAATTTAATTGAATTGAATTTGTGTTACATTATTGGAAAGTGTATAAATGTTCGTGTTTTAGATGAAGTAGAAGAATTGTTTAAAAAGCACATGAGGCATGAGTTGACTGCTTTAGAAAGTCAACAGCTGGCAGATGTTATCGATTTATTTCATAGTCCGGAACATGCCTCTAGACAGTCATTGGAAAATGCTTCAGAAGTTAGAACGGTAAGTTCTATTGCCTAATAAGATTTTATTTAATAGTTGTGGCTCTAATTTGCCAAGAGATTTGAAAAACTGTATGAATCTTAACAGAAAATAATTGTTTATATCCGGGGCAAAATCGTCTGAACTGGCCCTTTGAACAGAGCCATAGCATGCATTGCTTGCATGGTGACAATCAATGCTATCCAACCTGCATCAGGCATCGCTTTATTTTAGGGAACTTATTCACGTCACAATGCACAACTATTATAGGTAGGTACCATCGCGGACACTGGCGGGAACCTAACTGGTCTGAACATAAGCTCTACGAACTTTCGCGGTCGTTCTCTCACTCACACTCGCCGCATTTGGTTCATAAAAAATGTTACTGCGCAGCCTTCTGGGCGATCCGGAAGTGACCGAGGTAGAGTTGAGAGCGGCGGTACGTAGGCTGAGTGCCAAAAATGCCGCCCCAGGACCCGACGGCTTACCTGGAAGAGCGTGGGTTCTGGCCTTTGGGGCTCTCGGGCCTCGACTAGGGGGGCTCCTAAGCGCATGCTTGGAGAGGGGCCAGTTCCCACTTCGTTGGAAGACGGGGAAACTGGTCCTCATTAAGAAGCCGGGGCGCCCTGCGGACTCTCCGTCCGCTTACCGACCCATCGTGCTGCTCGACGAGGTGGGCAAGCTCTTTGAAAGAGTTATTGCAGACCGCCTCATCGGGTGGCTGGTGCAGGAGGGGCCGGATTTGGCGGAGAGCCAGTTTGGTTTCCGCAGGGGGCGCTCTACGGTGGACGCCATCATGCGCGTGCGAGCCCTCACGGACATCATCGACGGAGCGGGATCTCATGGCGACATGGAGAGTGCGACTGTCGCAGCCCAGCGCTGGGCACGCCACAATTGCGGCGATAAGTCCCCTCTTTGAGGAGTGGTTAGAGAGGCGCCACGGCGTCCTCACCTTCCGCCTGACGCAGGTCCTCACCGGACACGGTTGTTTCGGGAGGTTCCTGTTTCGCATAAGGCGGGAGGAAACGCCCGGGTGTCACCATTGTGTGGATCGCCCAGAGGACACGGTGGAGCATACAGTGGAGGTCTGCCCGGCTTGGGCAGAGCACCGCCGTGTTCTCACGGAGGCGATCGGCGGCGGCGATCTCTCGCGTCCGAGCCTGGTCCAGGCCATGGTGCGGAGCGAGAGTGCATGGGAGGCCGTCACCTCCTTCTGCGAAGGAGGAGGCAGAACGCGTGAGGGAGAGGCAGCCTCACGCCCTCAGTCGCCGCAGGAGACGCCCTGGGCGGCGGGAATTGATAGCCGATTCCCGGCCACCGTAGGCGCGGGCTTGCGGACGGTGAGTAGTGGGTAGCTCGCCGTCCGGTGAGGACCAGGCCCGGGTCGACGGCGCGTTGTGTTCCACGCGCGCCTCAAAGAGATGTCAGCAAAAGATGGGGTCCAATAGGGCCAATGCCGCTGGGGTCGCGGGTTGTTTGAAAAAGATACCGTGGCCCTGGCATAGGCAACTGAAGGAACACGGGTGGGTTTTAGTCAGTAAAAGTCTGACACGCCCTTCCGCTCCACCCAGAGCGGGAGAAGTTATTTGATGATTTCCCATCCACAAAAAAAAAAAAAAAAAAAGCCTTCTGGGCGAAGTTCGGACTCGCCAAGATACGTCGGCCCTATTGTACAGTCAGCAACGAAAGTCGATTAGCATTGTTACTTTTACATTATTATCTTAAAGTACCCAAGCTCTGCTCGGGTAAAAATAGAGACCTACACTTATAAAAGCTGCTGCCTACACTTAAAAATGTGCTGAAGAATTAACGTTACCGCTAACTTATTTAATAAATCAGTCTTTAGATGAAGGCTCAGTCCCCGACCTGTTGAAAGTATCGATAGTGAAACCAATTTACAAAAAGGGAGACCAGACTGACACCAGTAATTATCGTCCGATAGCATTGCTACCGACCTTCTCTATAATATTAGAGACTGCGATGTCAAAACGACTTTATTCTTATTGCGAAAGATATAAAATATTCAACGATAGCCAGAATGGGTTTAGGAAAAATCCACGACATTAGCAATATTTAAGTATATCCAGGAAGCTTTAAATATAATCAATAACAAAAATTATGCAGTGGGGATTTTACTGGATATGAGCAAAGCCTATGACAGAGTTTCATACGAAATTTTACTCAATAAATTGTATGCAATAGGTGTTTGAGGTACAGCACACAAGTGGTTCTGCTCGTACCTAGAAAATAGGGAACAATTCGTAGAGGTAGAATATAGCGACCCACACACTGGCCAAATAACACGCGTAAGATCTAATAAAGCAAAAACAACGATGTCAATACCACAAGGCAGCTTTTTGGGATGTTTATTATTTCTAGTTTATATTAATGACCTCCCTAAAGAAATTGACGCTCAAAGTATTTTATTTGCGGACGATATTTCTATCATTTTTCCTTACACTAATACAGAAAACCTAAACTTAAGTCTAGACGATAAGCTCTCCAAAATAATGGCATGGTTAAAAGATCATAACTTAGAATTAAATTTTGACAAAACAAAGCTAATGCAATATAGACCATGCCAGAAAAACAAATTGGATATCAATTACAAATACAAGAACATAAAGCTGCAATGCATAAACGAGTTTAAACTGTTAGGTTTGACTGTAGATACCAATATATACTGGAAAGCCCATATAGATACACTGACAAACAAACTAGCCAGCTTTATATATGCCTTGCAGGAGCTTAAAAGAGCTACCGATTTTAAAACTGCCATAACAGCATACTATGCCTACGCATACTCCTGGCTAAATTATGGAATCGTGGTGTGGGGAAATGGTGTAGACAAAGATAGACTTTTTATTCTACAAAAGAAATGTATACGAATTCTTGCCAATATAGATAACACAGAAAGCTGCAAGCCATTTTTTGTAAAATACAAGGTTCTTACACTAACTGGTATCTACATTTTAGAAGTAAGAAAACACCAGTCACTATTTCCATTCACTAAGGACCTTCGTCCACATCATCGCAGTGTTAGAAGCCAAAAAAAAAAAACGAATTAGCCTTACCAAGCTCAAAATTAACTATGTTCCATTCAGGACCTTTAGCCATGTGCGTGAAAATATATAATAAGCTTCCAAATTCAATTAAGGACATTGAATACGAAAATAAATTTAAAACCAGTCTCCAAAAATACCTATTATTAAAATCTTATTACACTCTAAAGGAATTCTTTGACGATAAATACATTTTGACATTGAAATTCACACCTGTACACAATACACACAGCATCTAAACTTTTGACTTACTACCAAATTGACCTATGTTATGTTATTTTATGATTATTATTGTTATCGCTATTTGTTTTAATTTAAATTTTTTATCTTTTTTTCATTTGTGAATGGAAATTATGACTAATAAATTGTTCTCACCCTATCCTATATTACCCGGCACCTGAAACATTTTAAAAATAGTATTTTTGTTAAGCACAGTGGTTTGTATATTATTGTGACACTGTAGCACTTTATACTATTATATTTATATTGCTGTGCCCTAGAGCAGGGTCATGTATGAAACCTATATACTTGTAACAACTTGTAAACTACATGAATGCAATAAATGATGATGAGAAAACGATTTTTTTCCAGAAATGAGTCTTAGCTAGTTAGTAAACCTCTATAGTGCAACTTTCATCCATCGAAATCGTTAGAGCCGTTTTGAAGACCGTGATTACAAATATATATACAGATATTGCTCATTTATAGTATAGTTGCTCGTGTATAGGATTAATTATCTTAAATTCTACACTAACAACCGATTTTTTAATTCGCTTTTTTCAGTATTTCTTGTTATAGTTAAGTGAGAGTACCTATATATGCTCTTTAACTTAGTTTTAAAGGTGTTCCGATTTTCTTAAATCAATAAAGCGTTGAATATTTATGATTTAATCTGAAAGATGGGATGGCCATACATAATAAGAATTAACAGTTTGTTGAGATTTTCACAAATTTACGGTTAACTACTTGCGTAATATTTTTTTTATTAGATCTAAATAAGTAATTACATGTAAATACTTAGTTTATCGCGAAAAACGTATCAAGTAATTTAACTATGGATAAAATAATCCAAATTCCCTACCTACTGCTGGCATAATCCAATATCGACTTCGACGTATCTAATCGTAAAAGATTTATGAGTAAACTTACAATTTAAATCACGCTTATCAGAAATAAAAGGTAAGAAAACAATAATTACAAACAACACAGTATAATCAATCATAGTTCGAAAGTTTTTAGCTAAGTGTCACTATTAAAAATATTAGGAATGAGGGATAAGTGTGGGATGCACATTATCAACATGTTAAAATCTCCAGAAATTATCATCATCATTGTCCTGCCTTTCTTATCCTACTTAATTTATTTGTTGCCGGCGCAACATTTCTTTTTACACGACTGCCCAAAAAAGGAGTGTAATGTTTTCAGGGTTCGTGTATGTATGTGAGTTTCTTTATTCTACCATAACTTTTAAATTCCTAAACAGATTTGGATTTATGGGGTATCGTTAGAATCCTTTCATCATCCCGAGTGACACTGACAATAAATAGTTGTCCTGTCAAAATTTCAATAATTCATAAAAAAAAACCCAGAGAAAATGCACTTTCAGTTTATTTATTAAATATAGTTCGTTTTTCGTAGATCAGACGTTTTTTTTAAATTATTTATTTTTTCTTCCATAGTTCTCTATTAGTCGTCATCTCGGTAGTCACTCCCATTCTAGTCAATCCATCGTTTCTTTGATCTTCCCCTACTCGTATTGCCATCCACATTCATACCAAAACCTTCCCGACGACGAGATTTTCCTCATCCCTCCGCATCACACGCCCATACCATGACAACCGATTTCCACACAACTTTTCAGACACCGGTGTCATTTTCAAACTTCCTCTTATATACTCATTCTTATTCTATCCTTTTCCGGAACACCACACATCCCTCATAGCATTCTCATCTCAGTTACACGCAATTGCCTTTCATTCATTCCTTCTCTCCAGGAATTATAATGAATTCATATTCCTATAATCCCTGGAGAGTTTAAGCTAGATATAGGCATGCAGGAAAATGGGTTCAAGTCAGTAATGCAACAAGTGGCTTGGAAACTAGTAGAAATCTCATTCGCCATTCAAGTCAATCTTCCCTCAGTCAGTCCCTCTCGGCAAGTCCGATGTCTCAAATGATTACAATGCCGTCCGTGGACCACCGCTTCATCATTTCAATAATATGATCTTACATTTTCAGACGCTGGACTGTTTAGTATGTCGAAGCGCGTTTGCTACCGTGTTTGAAGGTATTCAAAACGGGCAATCCGATGAAGAAATCACGAATGTTGTTGTTAACCTCTGCACTGCTTTGAACATAGAGACCTACCCTGTTTGCTACGGAGCTGTTGGTCTAAATGTGGTATGGAATTTAATACATTTATTTACTATTATTTTGTTCGTCCTATCTTTCATTTCATCGTATACCCATGTGATCAATTTAGGATAGGTACAAATGGAATACGTATATAGGTGATCTCAGATGATGATTCAGGACATTGTTTGTAAGAGGTAGGTAATCTATAGAAGTACTTATCCGATTACAAAAACTATTACACAGATAGAAAGCTACACTATTGCAGAGTACCACAGGATATGTTTTATGATATAGTTTCACACAGTATGATAGATTTCCAGCAGATCGAAGTCGCTAATAGAGGAGGAAATACGTAGTAATATCATACTGTCTTATATTTGTAGCCAATAATAACGCACATAATCAGAACAACGCCCGAAGCTAGTCCTAGAATATTTTGCGGACTTGTTCTGCAAAGAAACGATGACCCAAACGCTTGCAGATTTGAAGATCCGAGGTTTGAATGGCAAGTGGAACTGCCTGAGCCAGCGCCGACAAATAATGTAAGTATGTATTACCTATTTGAAAATTGGAGATTCTACTGAAGTGTCAACTAAAATCGGATTTAATAAATAAAGATACTGTCGTACCGTCAGCAGAGAAATTTAGTTTTTTTTTTACCATGACCGGAGCTCATAATAAAAAAAAAACTAATTATGTTGTACTTAACACTTTGAGGGACATTAAACGCCCATAGGCGTAATAACAATAAAACTTCTATTCTGTCTCGTTCAGTGTTCTTCAACTGATTAATATTAAAGTAACCCAAATTAGACCACATGAAATATACAAAACGAGTAAAGAGTATCGAATAAGAATAATTTCTGTTACTGATACATACTGTTACTGATAACATTCTTAACTTTCTAAGCACCATCATTAAAACCTATACAGTGTCCGGTAATGAATGGATCACCTTGAAATAGTATAGTTAATATAATAGGCCGGCCGTTCTAAATAAATTATAAAAATAATATATCCCAAGTATATTTTCCCTTATTTTACATTCTTCTTCACAAATGAATGAATTCCATCGTTTACTTATTGTTATAATATTGTACGTTGACTATGCCGACAGAGAGGCAGTCAATAGTGTGACTAGAAATTGCACAGTACTTTTTTCCCTAAAATATCGTATCTTAGGTACTACTTGGCTGTATATACTTTTTGTATTTTTTTTTAGAACGGCCATAACGTTTATTTTATATGCAATTTCAAAGTTATCCATTCTTTACCGGACATTAGGTTGTGGAAAAAGTCTTTTCGCATTATAGTATGTATGAACTTGTAATAAAATCTCTTTGGCTATACTATTTGTATCTGGTTGGTTTTGGTATCATTGAAAGTTTAAATTTTAAAGAACATAATTCCAAATTCAAATTAGGAAAATGTGTGATTTGCATTTGTTTTTCGTACCGTCAAGATGAGTGAATCTAATGAAGAAATTCGATACATTTTAAAATTTTACTACAAAAAAGGTAAAAATGCAACAAAAGCCGCGAAAAAAATTTGCGATGTTTATGGACCTAGTGTAGTGTCTGTGAGAGTAGCACAAATTTGGTTTAAGCGTTTTCAATCCGGAAATTTTGATGTCAAAGATGCACGTCGCTCTGGTCGCCCTATTACGGATAAAATGGATGCCATTTTTGAAAAAGTGGAGCAAGATCGGCATATCAGTAGTTACGACGTAGCTGAAGAACTGGAAATTGACCACAAAACAGTTTTGGCGCATTTGAAAAAAACTGGGTACACAAAAAAGCTCGACATTTGGGTACCTCACGAGCTCACTGAAAGAAACCTAATGAACCGTGTACTCATTTGTGATTCTTTATTACGACGTAATGAAACCGAACCATTTTTGAAGAAGCTGATAACTGGTGATGAAAAGTGGATCACGTATGACAAGAACGTGCGAAAAAGGTCGTGATCAAAGGCCGGTCAGGCTTCACAGACTGTGGCGAAACCCGGGTTAACTCGCAACAAGGTGATGCTGTGTGTGTGGTGGGATTGGAAGGGCATTATTCATTATGAGCTGTTACCACCAGGCAGGACCATCGATTCTGAACTCTACTGCGAACAACTGATGAGATTAAAGCAAGAAGTTGAGAGAAAGCGGCCGGAATTAATCAACAGAAGGGGTGTGGTTTTTCATCATGATAACGCTAGATCTCACACATCTTTAGCCACTCAGTAAAAATTAAGAGAGTTTGGCTGGGAGGTGTTAATGCATCCGCCGTATAGTCCTGACCTTGCACCTTCAGATTTCCACCTGTTTCGGTCTCTTCAGAATTCTTTAGGCAGTGTCAGGTTAACATCACGAGAGGACTGCCAAAACCACTTGTCGCGGTATTTTGACCAGAAGTCCCAAAATTTCTATAGCAATGGGATCATGTCCCTAGCTACAAGATGGCAAAAAGTTATCGAACAAAATGGTACCTACATACTTTAGTTAAATGTAAATAAACTATATTAAAAAATGTTTTGAATTTTCTTAAAAAATGCGAAGAAACTTTTCCCCAACCTATTATATTAATCCAGTTTTAAATTGTTGTCTAACATTTCAATTAATTTAACAGGTCCCAGCCACCGATTCACGACCACTCAAAATTGCCGTAATTACCGATGCTCATATAGACCCTTTGTACGAAGCATTCGGAGTCGCCGACTGCGATGAGCCAGTGTGTTGCAGAATAGGACAATCACCAGTCGAACGTTATGTATTCCAATCTGACGTAGAAGAATATATAATCCAACAGAGTATTAAGAACAATACTGGCGAAGTATCCCTAGATTTGAGTGTAGCTTCCAAGATACGGGAACTAAGGAGGTCGTCACAAACTAGGTTTGTAACCGCAAGAAATGCTGAGCCTGCAGGCTTTTGGGGTGACTACAGGAACTGCGACACACCGATTTGGGCATTCGATAATGTTATTGATACCATTACTGAATCACACGAGGTAATTTTTTTTTGGAAATTTTCCCTTTTGACCCCCTTTTTTTGGGTGGGAAATTATCAAATAATTTCTCCCGCTCTGGGCGTAGCGGAAGGGCGTGTCAGACTTCTACTGACTAAAACCCACCCGTTCCTTCAGTTGCCTGTGCCAGGGCCACGGTAACTCTTTCAAACAACCCGCAACCCTGGCAGGCATCGGCCCTAGCGGACCCCATCAGTTAGTGCTTACATTGACCTCTTTGAGGTGCGCGTGGAACACAACGCGCCGTCGACCCGGGCCTTACTAGACGGCGAGCTACCCATTACTCGCCGTCCGCAAGCCCGCGCCTACGGTGGCCGGGAATCGGCTATCGATTGCCGACGCCCGGGGCGTCTCCTGCGGAGACTAGGGGCGTGAGGGCGCAAAGATGGCCTCTACCTCACGCGTTCCGCCTCCTCCTTCGCAGAAGGTGGTGACGGCTTCCCATGCACTCTCGCTCCGTACCATGGCCTGGACCAGGGCCGGACGCGAGAGATCGTTGCCGCTGATCGTCTCCGCGAGGACACGGCGGTGCTTCGCCCAAGCCGGGCAGACACAGACCTCTCCAACGACTCCTCAAAGAGGGGACTTATCACCGCAATTGTGGCGTGCCCAGCACTGGGTTGCGACAGTCGCACTCTCCATGTCGCCATGATATCCCGCCGGAGCTCTGTCCGCTGTGCCGTGATTTCTCGCGGCAGCGGAGTTACGTCCCGGCGTTTTGCCTTCTCGCGCCACTCCCATGTGTGTGCGAGGACTTTTACCTCCAGATCCCACGGCGGCAATCCGGCAAGGAATGCTGGACCCCCTGCGTTGAAAATTTTCGTCGGTTATTAAATAACAAAACCGGCCAAATGCGTGTCGGACGGACCACGCACAATGAAGGGTTACGTAGTTGGGATGAATTTATCCCAAGAACAAACTTAACATTGTAGTTGAAAACATGTTCTCCCATACATTCCAACTACAATACAAATGTAAGTTTGTACGCACAATATTGAAATTAAAATATCTTTATTAAACGAAAACGCGAAACCGTATACGTGTGTCAAATTAATGTGTATACAACATTAGTTTTAGTATATGCGAAACCCGAAACACATGTCTAGTATTTTTATGTTAAGAATCTATGTACCTACAAAATTTCAAAACTGTATCATGCAAAATGACGCAAAGTCAAGCATGTTATGTGACCTGATTGTCCATACAAAAACATGGTCACCACGCGGCGCCAAAATGTCGAAATTAGCTCTCACGTCCAATTTACGTTTTTCGCTCCTATCTTTATTGAAATAAATTAGAGTTACAAAATCTATGAAGCCTCTGAAACCCAAACTAGGTAAAAACCTGTATGTCAGATTTCAGCGCCTTCACCCAATTCATTACATTAAATTTTTATACCAACTAAGACTTTTAATGATCATGATAATTTTGAGCATGCAGAAATTACAGTAGAGATAGTACTTTAAAAGGTATTGAAAATGTAGTGTGAGAGTAGTGTATGATTGTGGAGTGTGGATGTGTGTGTGGGTGTGTATGTGGGTGTGTGTCTGAGGGTGAGTTCATCTTACCCCGTAAAATGTTTTTCCGTTTCTTCGTAGTTAAGAGTAAGAAGCCAGTTCTTAACCTTGGACTTGCATTCATGAAAAGAGAGCGGGTAAATGTTTAAAATTTTATTAATTTTATTGTAAATGTGCACAGAAAGAAAACGCCTTTGATGTCTGGCTAATGCAGTACGTGTTCTTTCGGAGACAAATACATTAGCAATAGTACGTTTGTTTCTTAATTTCTCTGGATCATATGGGGTAGACACATGCAGTTTGATGATAACCTGATAAGCAAAAAGCTGCCTTACCGTGAGAACTTGACACAGCTCATATAGCGTTCTAGTGGGGAATCTATAGGGTTTAAATGTCATAGTTTTCAGCAAGGATCGTTGAGCTCGCTCTAGTTGTATGATATGCGTTTTGCATGCACCTCCCCATACTCCAATACAGTAACCGATGACAGACTGAACAAGGGCATAGTAAACAGTACGAAGAAGTTCCAGGTTAGCTACATGCCTAAGATTTTTGAAAACCCATATTAATTTTCTAACACGTGCCGAAATCATGTCGATATGTGGCTTCCAAGTTATATTCTCATCTAGAAGTACTCCAAGATACTTAACTATCGGAGTTTTATTAATGAATGGACAAGAACATTGCTGATGTAAAGACTCGCATGTGTGAATACGAATCACTATATTTTGCTGTTTCGCGTGAGAATTTGCAAACTGTACCAATAGTGTTTTCGAAACGTTTAAAGTCAGAAGATTTTGCTTTAGCCACAAGTGCACCCTGCGTAGTTCCTTTTCCGCAGTTTGTCGTACCTCGTCCCAAGTTTCTCCCTTAAATACTAGAGCGGTGTCATCGGCATACGTAAAAATTTAAGTATTATCCTATGTACTGAGGTACTTGCCTTTACACCACTTCAGGCCCTTGGAGAGAGGCCATAAAAGTTGAAGGAACCCTTTTAAATTGAAAGTCCTAAATAAATAAACATTGCTTTTTTATTTTACCTACATAATTGCTCATACGTTCATTGTGTTCTAGTATGTTTCTTTTATGTCCACGAAGTAAGAACCCATTATGTATGAAAAGTGCAATGACCCACATGTATGGCACGGACGTCTCGTTCCAATCCAAAATGACCCACATGCGGGTCACGGACAGTGAACGTGTTAATTTGGCAGTACGTACTAACCGTACGGCGATTGTATTGTAATTAACTGGTGATAACATCACACTTGCAACATCGCATTACAAAGCAGGCTGTAGTACCTACAAATAATAACTTTCTACAATTAACCGTCTTGGTGTGTTTAAAAATGTTAATCGTCATTATTTATTACAATAATTGACTTAATCACTATTTACGATTGATTGGTGACTGAGATATCAACGGCTGTCAGAGGCCGAAAGGTACTGTAACCCCTAGATCTTTGTGACGGAAAGCATTGTGTTCCACAATACTCTGCTCCTCGTATCGCCGCACTGCCAGGGATACATTAACACCACAAACCGCTAGTGTACAGTCATGAGCACTAATATGTTTACACTGAGCAACTTTTAAAATTGATTTTTTCCTACTGTATTGATTATAATTTCATTTTGTTACAATCATAACATTTTGGTACCCATACTATTATGAAATAGGTCATGTCTCAAAATTGCAATCGTTATTATACGAGAAAAACTATTTTGAATTTTGTTATGCGTATACATATTTTTGCTCGTGACTGTACGTACCATTTCTGTATACTGGACGTTTGTGTATGAGAAAGACATGGTTACACGATACTTTTACATACGATAGGTATACGATCAATGGAAACACAACTGTAAGGCCCACGATCACGTTATGTAACTGAACGGCAGCGTGATACGTGCGCGTCAACCTGTAGCATCCGGGCAACTGAAGGGGTTATTTTACCCCCGCCGCGTTGTGTGCCCGCGCCTAGTGCCGCACCGTACAATGTGTGCGCGTGATTGCGGATAGGTACTTAGTGGTCATTCGGTGTTGTCCAACTTGTAACCTTTTTAAAATATTTTTGGAACAAACTATAGCATGGTGTAAAAATTATTGGAATCGATTCAGACACTTATTCTGAACAAAAATTATTGGAATCGACTCAGACACTTATTCTGAACAAAAATTATTGGAATCGATTCAGTCACTTATTCTGAACAAACTATATTCAGGTTTCGCATAATTATACTAAGAATAATGTTGTATAAGCTATTCGGCGTATGGACCGACACAATTTCTTGGGAGATGGGGGGGTCGTATGCTAGGTTTCACCCAAAGATGTCCTAAGTGTGACGGTAATTGAGAAATGGTTTTTGTTTTTTTTGAATTACCAAAAATCTCGCCTTTGAAGCGTTATACTTTTTTAGAACTATTTTCTGTATTGACAACGGTAATGTATCGATTTCAAGAACTTATATTGATCGGGGCGAGCATCATACTAGAGATTTAGACCTAAAGGAAAAATCCAATAACGCTTTACTCGACATGGGGTTTGAACATGGACCCCCATGATCAGAACGAACCTCTTCCAGGCAATGCATTGAGTACTTAACAATGTTTATCCATGATTATGAACATTAATACTGTCATCCTTAAAAATCAAAATCAAAAGTCATTTATTCAAACTAGGCTGAGAATCAGCACTTTTTGAACGTCAAAATTACATAAGACAGTCCCCCAAAACGCCCGCCCTTCACCACTTTCTAGTACTTTAGCTGAGGAGAAGAAGTGGCGCAACAAACTCCCCAGCAGCACAGCTCTGTTCAGTTAAAAAAAAAATTGAATCTATACAACACTGCGCATAACAATTTAGGTAGGTACATTACGCAACACAAAACATTTAATTAACATTGATAAAGGTTGTATAATTTCAGGGCATAGATGTAGTATACTACATAGGTGATACTATAGACCACGGTGTTTGGGAGACAACGTACGAACTGATCGACGATATGAACCAACACCTTGTTGATAAAATAAGGACCAGCTTTGGCGATAATGTGCCAGTTATTCCTGTCATCGGTAATCATGAATCTCAACCTACAAATCAGTGAGTTGAAATATTATGTTTTTATTTGAATTCTAAGCTAATAATAAAGATTTGATAAGAATTACGTCCAATTTACAGTAGGTGCTATCGACAAAACTTAAACAGTTATCAGGTGTCAGTTTAGAAAATATTTCTGCGAAAGCGCAGCCAGTGACAGACCACATCCCTTCCTGGTTTCGCCCAATTAGAGACAATATGCATTTGTGAGAATACAGGGCGTGTAACAAAAAATAACTACAAATATTAGCAACAAATCAAGTCAAAAACAAACGCGCATCCTATTGGTTAAAACTCGTGCATCAGGCGATCGAGTCGTGAGCCGTGCTATGCTATTATCGCCTTAAAGGTTATGCGGAAGTTTGGCCACGAGTAAGCTTGCTCAAATAAAGGTGAACAGAGTGATGAATTATTAGTGTTGTGGATAAGGAGAGGAAGATCCAAGAAAGGACGGGTAGTGTGTGTTAGGGATGAATATTCAATATCTCTGGTGAGAGAAGATAGGAATGAAGGGAGTCAATGATAACGTGTTGGCTGACAAGGTAGAAACAGGAAATTGTTTCGGGCCGACACCCAGGTATAGATTCATTCTAAAAATGAACGCCCCTCCATAAAACATGATTATTTCAATGTGTGAGAGGAGATACTTATTGCAACACTTTACTTGTGTGCGTGCGGCGACTTTACTGTAAACCTGGACTCGTCGCCGCACTTAGAGGTCAACTAATCGTGCGATCAGTCCAGGTACTAGCATTGTATATGGCGGAGAGCGTGCGCTTTGTATGGAACGACACGTTCGCTCTGTCGCGCGTTCGTCTCATTTATACACTAGTTGGCAGAGAAATCCGGCTGTTCGGCGTTTGGGCAAGTTGGGTAGGTACCGTTTGCATACAAAAAAATCTGTGATTTTTTGTAATTTGAAACAAAAAGTATTTTCTTGGCTGCGACGATGCTTTTTCGTTGACATGTTGTTGACCGTACTTTTGCGGTGAAATCGACGCGTGGTCCCGCTTTTATGTCTCGCCGGTGACTTTCAGTACAGTACAATGTACTCTGTGCCGGTGAGCAACCAAAGACCAATTATGTGTATTGCATCTATACACCTTATTTGCATGTGAGCGTAACCGCTGTGGAGGGCGTTCATTTTTATCTATAACATGGGACAAAGTGCGATAGACGAAGGGGTTTCATTTATTTATTTCTTTTTAGATTTGCACCACCATCTGTGACTGGCGAACATTTTAACACGACTTGGTTGTATGACGCTCTTGTAAGAAAATGGGGATTCTATTTGGATGAAGAAGCAAAAGCAAATCTGCGTGTTCGTGGAGAGTTCTCCATGGTGCTCAGGCCAGGGCTGAGAGTTATCACTTTGAATAACAATGTTGCATATAAATATAATTGGTAAGTTGGTGATTATAAAGTTTTGACTGTTATTCCACTTTGTGATGTTGCTAGCCGTTTTTAAATTCTTCTTTTTGACATTTAATATGTACACTTTTGAAACTTTTTATGGTTGTTACCTAGTCTTGCCATAAATATAGTCACGAAGAAAAAAAAAAATTTTTTTTTGCAAATAATATTTATTACTTTTACAGTGTGTTAGTTTAATACATAAATATAAAACAATTTAAAATATAAAAAGCTAATTCGAAGTGGTCTACATTGGCTGCATATAGTCCTTTAAACGTTGAGGCCAGTTATCAATAGAAGCACGCACTCTTTCCATGGGAAAATTCTTCACTGCCAATCGTATGGATTGTTTTAGGGACTCCAAATTATCATGGCGTTTAGAACAAGCCGTACTCTCTAAAACTGACCATAAATCATAATCCAGCGGATTAAGATCGGGACTAGACGACGGCCAGTCTTCAGCTCTGATGAAGTCCGAAACGTTCACTTCCAACCAAGACTGCGTGAACCGAGCTTTATGACCCGGCGCCGAGTCTTGTTGGAAGGACCATACTTGGTTATTTAACATGGTGTTGTTAAGGGGCTTAACTACCTTCTCAAGAATGGTATCTTGATACACTTGTGCCGATGTTTTGATGCCTTTTTCACAAAAATATGGCTCAGTCACTCCTTCATAGCTAACACCCCACCATCACTGAAGTCGGATAATGCCCACGTTGCACTCTGTCGACTAATTGGGAAGCTTCCATACAGATTTGAGCATAAATACGGTCATTTTGTTTGTTAAAATGTTGCTCAATTGTAAAGATTTTCTCATCCGTAAACAAATTTTTTCTGTGACCTCCCTTTGCGTACCGCTTCAGTAGTCGTTTCGATTTTAACATCCTATTCTTTTTTAAATTATCAGTTAAATTAAATAAAATCTTTTGCTTTCGGACAGGATTTCTTCGAATTCTTTCCCTTACTGCTTTGACGACCTTTTTCGTACGAACACTACGTGGTGGGCCAGATCTTTTACTGTCACAGAGGACGTCTTATTGTACCTATTAATAGCCCGGTACACAAACATTTGATTAATACCAAGCGTATGGAGAGTTTTAAAAATTGCATTTGGCTCCATACCAACTTTGTGTAATGCAATCACAGCGGTTCGGTTCTCTTTATCACCCCACTCCATTTTAATATCGCAAAATATTGTACAATGTATTGGCGCCAAAATTAGAAAACTCAATGAACAATCGTATAAAAATGACAGATTCCAAATTCAAATGTAATATCTTTCTTCTTTTTAATTGTAACAGTATTTATGGCCAGACTGTGTATACGCGTCAAGAAGGATCGAATAGTTTTCAGCGAGCTTATACGTTTTCTCATTTAGGCGCTGCGATATTTAAAGCGCGATTACTTGAAAATTATAAATATTTTCATAAATCTAATTCTGTCACAAATACGCACAAATTAAGAGCTACTCGTGGATGTTAATTCTATAGGCGCACATACAATGGTTTTAGAGATACACGATTCTGCAAAACGTTACTCTAGCAGGAAATGCAATATCTCGAAAACCTGAAGACGCACAAATTATATTTTCGCCGCACATTTACAGCAGATTACGCACTAATTATACGTACCACTCATGTCACTCTAGAAGCAACTTTCCTGCTGGAGTAACGTTTACCAACGTTACTCCAGCAGGAATCGTTTTTCCGTTTTATTCCAAAACGACAACGCACACAAATTTTTTATTTGGCGCACATTTACAGCAGATTATGCACTAATTATACGTACCACTCATATCACTCTAGGAGACACTTTCTTGCTGGAGTAACGCACTCACTATCGAGGGTGTATCTGAGGACCTCAAAAACCGAGCATAAGGAAGGAATTGCTTAAATAAATGATTTTGTCGAATCAATAGCTATCAAGAGTTTAAACTCCGTTTAAGAATTCTTCATAAATCATGTACAGTCAGCAACGAAAGTTGGTTAACATTTACTTTCACATAACATCTAAAATCAACACAAAATTATTTGATACACTGCTTTACAATGCTACAGTCCATTAGAATCAAAAATATTTATTTTAATATTACATCTCTACAGATATACAGGGTTATTGGTACAATACCAGCAACCTCTTAAGGGGTCATTGTAGTCATCATTATGAACAACCTATGGGACTAAACCTGAAATCGCGAAAAAAAATCAGCTGTTCAGTATATTTTGACGAATAATGCGAACATAAATGTCCTGAATAGTTGATTTTTTTTCGCGATCTCAGGTTTGATCTCATAGTAAAAGTTGTTCGTAATGAAGAGTACAATGACTCCTTAAGAGGTTGTTGGCGTTTTACCAATAACCCTGTATAACAGCCGTGGGTGGGTGACCATCTTTACATACCGAGAACCCCCATGCCTCGGAAAGCACGTTAAGCCGTTGGTCCTGGCTGTCATTCTTGGATCTTTGACAGTCGTTAGGGGTCGTCAGAAGCCCGAAAGTCTAACAACCAGTCTTACCAAGGTGTATCGTGTTACCCAGTAACTGGGTTGTGGAGGTCAGATAGGCAGTCGCTCCATGTAAAATGCTGGTATTCAGCTGCATTCGGTCAGACTGGAAGCCGACCCCAACATAGTTGGGAAAAGGCTAGGTAGATGATGATCTCTACAGTACAGATATATTATATCTGTACTGTAGAGATCATCATCTACCTAGCCTTTTCTTTTATTACTGTTTAGTTATGATTTTATAAACTGAAGTATTACCTGTTTATAAACAGTTGCCGATTTTGCCCTAATCGTTTACCTATCTTTCAGGTGGCTAGTATACGATCCTCAAGATGCGAAACGTCATTTAGACTGGATGGTACAAGAGCTGTATAAAGCTGAACAGAAGGGAGAAAAAGTACATATTCTAGCTCACATCCCTCCCGGAGTGAGTGATCTTACTCACACTTGGACAAGGGAATATAACAGAATTGTTAACAGGTAAGATATCGAACTGTTAGTGACTGTAGCGTGTCGCGACATGATAATTTGAGAAAGCGCACCAAAATCGATATTTTATTTAAACAATATATATCTGATTGAGTATCACTGTACATTAGCATAAGCTTAATCAGGCTATAATGTTCCACTGCAGGACACAGGCCCACACACCACGCGGGCCCAGTGCGTGTTGGTAGATGTCACATGTCTTCGAATTTTGGTTCTACGGCATGCCACTTTCCTCACGATGTTTTCCTTCGGTTTTGAGAGCAGTGGCGATGAAATAATTTACACAAAGTAAAGCGCCTGTCTTGGTTCGACCTACGACCTACAACTCTGTATGTCGCGGTCGTTACCACTGTGCTTCCATTGCTCTCATTGAACATTGAATATCAACAAATAAACCTGCCGGTAGAAGCTCGCTCGCTCGCGCACATTTTGGGTTTCATCTCTTAACGAACCAAAGTACGCAGTGGTACGGTGCATTTGATGCTGTTTATTTATTTATTTATTTGGGAAAACAAACAGTTACACAAATGTTTATTAATTAAAAATACTTAGTATCTAAAGTTAATAGTGTATGTGTAGCTCACAACGTTATCCACATGTTACCCATTCATTTTTCTTTCATAAGAACTAAACTAGGCATGCGAGTGAAGTTTACATAACATTATGCTTCGGTTACAGTTATAAAGTAAATTTAGTTTGTTAATTTTTGGATAAGAGTATTTCGAAATTTGTTAGATGATAATGTAAATAGCTCAATGTCCGAAAAATTTGTGTTATAATTATCTGCTATACGACGTAGAGGTGCGCGAACTCCAGGAAGATAAATTAGTGTTATGGGCAATCTGACGCGAAACGACGCGCGTGGTCGTGAACACTTTGGAGGCGGATATACCTAAAATTAAAAATATATAAGTTTCAATTAGATTTAATGTTTTCAGGTTTTCGGCAACAATAACAGCTGAATTCAACGGACATACTCACTCGGACGAGTTCAAAATATTCTACAGCCTGACTGATGGCAGTCCTATTAATGTGGCGTGGGGTGCAGGCAGCACTACCAGTTTCTCTGACTACAATCTAAACTACAAAATTATTGACTTTAACCCCGTAACTTATGTAAGTATCGAATATTGGATTGGATTAAGTTACGAGGCATGGCCAGAAAAACTTCTTTTATGTACGTATATAAGATAAACAAATTGGCCGATTCTCAAAGGACATCATTAGGAACTGCCTTAGGTATAACCGTGCTGTTGAGGTAATCGATATTTTTCCCGAGACGTGCTAAAGGGGCAAAGGGGGTGGTTTGAGTCGCTAGCAACCCGACAAAACGAGTTGTCAACGAAACCGAAAGGTTTCCTATAGAAACAATTAACAAATATAAACAAAATTGTTTGGGCCGGCTAAACGCCATCTTAAATAAAACCTTATGGCGAAATGGGTCCCAAAGATAGTTTGACGCATTTCGGCTGCACGCAAAATCAATTTTTGTCCTTAACAACTACAAATTTGCCTTATTCCTTGTCATGATTATAAGAATTGAAGATTTTCTTTAGTAAATTATGAGGGCCTAAACACGATTGACACAATTTGGCTCGATACAAAAGAATCGCAGTTTCATCAAAATAAGCATTATTCATGAAAAAAAAAACTGTTTTATTCGATTGTAATTAAAGCAATTTCAATAAAATTTCGTCTACACGTTCACTATTAAAGACTTAAGATGATTATGGGTTTATTAACCGACTTCAAAAAAGGAGGAGGTTCTCAGTTCATCGGAATCTTTTATTACTATTTTTTTATGTATGTTCCCCGATTACTCGGACGGCTGGACCGATTTGGAAAATTCTTGTTTGTTTGAAAGGGTTGGTCTTTCTAGTTGGTCCCATTGTCATCAGGATCTGATGATGGGATCCTGGAGAAATCGACGAAATCTTTTCAAATATTATAGGTACATCTATAGCGATTTGGGTATTTTTTTTAGTAACTCGTGCATTTGTTCTTGGAAAGCACCATTTGGTGAAGTGGAACTGATGATGACGATCACAGATGGCCACCGGAACTATTCAATAATAAATATTTCGAGGGTTGCGATTCGATTAGGCACCTACTTTAATAACGTAATAATAAAAACGTAATAATAATAAGTAATTTATGCTCGTCACAAAATTTATGGTGATGTGGAGTTCTCCTGGTACGTACCAACAATTAACGTCCCTGCATCGGCAAAACAAATATTTTGTAAAAGGTGATGAGCAGTTGACATTAGGATATTGTAACTTAGATAAATTACAAACTGACCCACTAAAATGTGAAAAATAAAAACTTTTTTCCAAAAAAATCAACCGACTTCCAAAAAAACCCCACAAAGTGAAAAATTCGGAAGTCGGTGGCAAAAAAGTAAAATACAGATCCAAAGAAACCGACTTCCGAAATTTAAGTTATTTTTCACTTTGTGGGTTTCTTTTGGAAGTCTGTTGATTTTTGGGAAAAAAGGTTTTATTTTTCTTATTATAAGAGTACCTATATAGAATTTTAAAAATATTTTATTTTAAAATTCTATATGCTCAGTTTGGTCATACCAATGCTCCAAGCTCCGTTCAATACTATTTAGGTTTAAATAAGTCTTGGGTTCAAAAATATACCGAATTCTAACAACCTATTTTATCTTTATAGCAACCGGAAAGTATAGTAAACTACGTGTACAACCTCACTGAAGCGAACCTATGGCCGAACCGAGCACCACACTGGTTCCAACTTTACGATATGAAGAATACATTTTCACTTGCCGACCTATCCGCTTCTTCTATGGATGACTTAGTTCATAGAATGGTTACAAATAATAGGCATTTACTGGATCTCTATGCAGCGTTCTATTCAAAAGTGAGCGATAACCGTTGGCGAAATTGCAATGATTGGTGCAAACTTGATAACCTTTGTAAAACTGTAGTTACTGTATTGTGGGAAAGGTCGAAGTGTGAGGAACTGAAAAGTCTTTTTTATAGAAAATAAGTATCGCAGTTTGTCACTATTTTTATAACATTAGAAATCTCGAAATTATTCGTGTTAAATACGTAACACTTATAGTTGGTACAAATCAAGAGCGCGCGTCATGTGACTTTTATAAGCATTGACATAAGGTTTAATTTACAATGACAGTCGCGCGCTCGTGAAATGAAACAACTATAACAACTAATTCATTATTTTATTTGCTATACAATGCAAATGCAGAGACAATGCTTTTGAGAACTTGTACACAACACAAACATGGCGAAGTAACTATGCTATTACATACAAAATAACTTTTGTAAGTGTCCAAAGACTTAAATTGTAGATTAAGACTTAATAGCTCCTGTGTCCGCTGATTTTTGATGTGTAACATCTTTCCTCTAGCTTTCCTGCAATGTGTGAGAGTGATTTCGTAAAAAGGGATGGAAGTGTGTAACAGGAAGCTGGGAACGCGCGCGCTATTTGATTTGACCAACGAGCGCGCGGGGTACTAGAGTTGGCCGTCAGATGGTACCAACCCAAACAGATGTCAGATGTTACACATACTATCTATGCGGCTAGGTACTGTAAGGTTCGCTCGTTTTTTTATTCATCTTCTGAACTTATGTAGAACTGTCTCATTTTATTTCATTAAAAGAATCAAATAATATTATATTACTTACTCACAGATCTTTTTATAGTAGTCACTCACCCTTTTAGTTTGCGCTTAGAATACCATGCTCGTGCATGTCTTATTGCAGAGAAAATAATTATTATAATAATAACACTTGCAGAATTATCCGAAAATTCTTTCAGAATGACAATGATGCACAAATATCACACCCACAAACATCATCAACAACATAAATCCTAAACATATCATCACACCATAATGTTATATCATCTATCACTTAGGTTAGTACTGCTAGGTTAGCACTTGGCTTCGGCCCGTGTTATCCTATAAAACCGGCACATCAGCGCCGAGATACAAAAATGTATAACAAATAATAATAATAATAACATCCTGGGACATTTTACACACGGTCATCTGATCCCAAACTAAGCAGAGCTTGTACTATGGAAACCAGATAACTGTACTTTTTTTTTGTAAATACATACTTATATAGATAATTACACCCAGACTCAGGACAAACACACATGCACACAAATGTTTGGCCTGGGTGGGAATCGAACCCACGACCTGCGACATGATTGGCGGTATCTTAACCAACCACGCCAGCTGGCCTGTCATTGTAGTACAGTATTGTTTTAATAATTTAAGTTGGAAGGTTTTTAATTAAATATTTGATTTTAACAAACAACAATCGATTTATTTCATTACCTAACTTAAATTTTCTAACTTCATACATACGTTCGTAAATAAGATAACATTAGTGATCTGATATACTTAACCAAGTTATGTTAGGTTTCGACTTCAAATCTTCACTTGGGATCTTATCTAATTCTGCAATCTGCAAAAAATCACATAGAACTTTAAAACAAGGAGTACCTATTCAAAAATGAATATAATGCTTGGTTTATGGCAGCACTTAGAAATGCGCGCGCGCAAGCATTTAGATTTGATTGTTAAGGGGACAGTGGTATAATAGTTATTCATGAAAACTTCATACAGCGTTATTGGTAATAAATATGTCGGCAATCTATTAAGGGGATGTAGGAGAGGTCACTTGCAATCAAATGACCAGGTTATGCAAATGTTCCATTTTCGAGAAATTTGACATTTTATATTTTTTTGAAGATTATTTTTTCTTCAAAAAAATATAAAATAAATATATATTTCGAAAATTTAAAAAAATCGAAAATGGTTGCCATTTGCTTAGGAGTCATAAGGGGTCATTTGGTTGCAAATCAACACACACAATCAATGGCTACATCCTCTTAATGGATTTCCAACATATTACCAATAACCCTGTATATACTCCTACATTTAAGCCCTTCAAACTAAACTATTGGGTTGGCTAATAAGTAATGAGCGACATACAACTATTTTATTTGTATTTATTTATTAAATGAATTATTGTCAATCATCAATAATATATTCACCGTCGTTTTCTACTACCGTTCGCCATCGATCTGGAAAAGGGTGAATGGCGTCCGCATAGAACTTCGTTGGTTTTGATTTGAAGAAGTCATCTATGTATTGTTTCAAGTGTGGTTCATCGTCAAAGTTTTTTTCCCGTAAATTATTACTAAGTGATCGGAACAAGCTGAAATCAGTTGGTGCTAAGTCCGGCAAATATGGAGGGTGGGGTAATATTTCCCAATTAAGATCCAATAGTTTTAGCCTGGTACTCTTAGAAATATGCGGCCGGGCATTGTCGTGAAGGAAAAATATTTTGTCGTGTTGTCGACGTTTGCGATGGATGACAAGCTTCAGTTTTTCGAGTTGATCACAATATACTGTTGCTGTAATCGTAGTATTAGTAGTAAGGAATTCCCAGCTTATTACTCCATGTATATCCCACCAGACAGAAAGCATTACCTTGCGAGGATGAAGATCACCTTTTAACGTTGGTTTTCCCTGTTCTTTATATCCCAGCCACTGGCGCTTGCGTGTGTGATTAACATAGAGAACCCACTTTTCATCTCCAGTGACAAGATGATCTAACCAATTAAATGTGCGGCGGAAAGATAAAAGTTGTACACAAATCTCAGCTCGGTAGGTCAGCTGATCTTTACTTAATTGATTACCCAAACACTATATTTGTAAGTCTTTCCCCAACCATGTAAATGATTTTCTATGGTGCCATGAGAGCACTCGAGCTGAACAGCTAAATCGCGTGTAGTTCTTCGAGGATCTTATTCGATTAATAGTTTTAATTTATCGATATCTATTTCCACGAGGCGCCCAGACCTTGGTTGATCGGTTAAGGAAAAATCGTTATTGCGGAACCGTTGGAACCAGCGCTATGCTGTTGCTTCGGAGATTGCATCGTGAGCTATCCTTTGACATATATTACGTGTAGCTTTTGCAGCAGAATGCCCAGATTGAAACTCATATAATAAACAATGTCGTACGTGGGTTTTAATATCACTCATTTCTTTGTGAACTTTAACGCACTAACAGCCAAACTATCAATAACGCGCATGATTTTTTTTTTTTTTTGTGAATGGCATCTCGTAGTTGACCTAGAGAGGTCGAGACTACTTAACCGGACTATCCTGTGGCTGCCTTAAGAAAAACTCAAAGCCTCCAGCCAGGGGCAAAAAACTTACAGACTAAGCGACTACACGCTAAGGGCTCCCCCTGTGGGGAACGGGCCTCGGCTTAGGGCGTCGCTGGGGGGAGGACAGCAAGATGAGACAGGCTGGATCAGATTTGAATTATTATTATCAGGGGAGTTTAAAGCTACAGGCTCAGCTACGCCACCAGCTGGCACATCATACCCGAGCAAGGGACGGGGGGGAGGACGATTATTACGGGGTCGTCGCGAGGGACCTCGGCGGCGAGGTCGGAATGTCGATTTGTTTTTGTTCCTACGGTCCCTACTGCTCTCCTGGAGAAGAGTTATGGGGTTGTCGGGATCTGAGAGGACAAGCCTGGGGCGGCGGACCTTACTAATACGAGAGGGGACATAGCTAGCCGCCTCGACAACCAGAGGGTTGCGATGGTTGGTGGCTGAGTCGAAGAAACGCTTGGAATTGCGTTTCAAGAACTGGGAGATGGTGGGAATGTCGAGATCGACATGGAGGATTTCGTTCCGAACGAACCAAGGGGCTCCCGTTGCCTTTCGGAGGAAACGGTTTTGGAGGGCCTGCATCCTATGAATGAGGTGAGGTTTTGCGTGCGCAAACACTGAACCCGCATAGGTCATGATGGGGCGAATGCACGCTGTATAAATGCGCAATTTGCACCTAAGTGACAATTTGCTACGTGCATTCAGAACGGAGTGGAGTCTACCGAGAGCGAAAGCGGCGCGCGAACGCACCTGCTTTATGTGCTCAGCGAAGGAGAGGTGGTGGTCGAGGGTCACACCGAGGTATTTGGCTCGCGTCTCCCAAGGGATCGGCTTGCCGAACATGGTGATCGGTCGGGACCAACGCGCCTGAGCGCGACTCGCTCTTTATATACCCTCTGCTACAGAACGTTTTCGAACCTTTCCGAAAATTCTAGAAATTATAAACTAAAACGCTCATTACTTATTAGCCAACCCGATATTTTGCAAAAAAAAAAACGGGCTCTTTAGATTTTTTCTCTATTTAATGAAGAAAGAGATTTTATTAATGTGACGATGTATTGGCATGTTATTTGAAGCATCCTGGCATGATTATTTACGTTCCAAATTTAAATTTTGAAATTAACAAAAGAAAAATAATTATTATTGCGGATTATTGTAAAATTGCCTTACTAATGGCGCGAATTGCTGAAACGGTTTTTTTACTGATTACTAAAATTTTAAAACTTTTTGGATATTTTCTGCAAATTAAACAATTTAATCTTTCTTTTTACATTAAATACCACTTTTTGAAATGAGTGATAAAGCGATAAGGGCCGGTAAAATTATAGCCCTACTTGAAGAAGGTTGTTCGCAAACTTACGTGTCTCAGCGGCTAAATGTGAGTCGTTCAACTGTCCAGAGGACTTGGCAACGGTATCAAGAGACCGGTTCGGTCAAAAGAAGACCCGGTTCGTCAAGAAAACGATACACAGAACCAAGAGATGACCGCTTCTTGGTGAGTCAGGCGTTGCGGAATCGTAAGGCGTCAAGTGTGGACCTGGAGAAGAGTCTTGAAGAAGTAAGAGGAGTAGAAGTTAACTTGTGGAGGAGGCTTTTGGCTGCCAATATCAGGAGTTACCGCCCGGCTCGGGGCCCTAAATTACTCCGTGAGCACCGTGTTGCTCGACTTCAGTTTGCTCGAAACTGTGCTTCATGGACTCTGGAGGACTGGAATAAAGTATTGTTTTCTGATGAAGCTAGAATCTCTTTCTGTGGAGAGGACCGCCGGCGAGTGCTGTGAAGACCACGGGAACGCAGGTTATGCGGAAGTGTTTTTCGAAGAAATCACTCCTTATGGCGGAGGCTCCGTTATGATTTGGGCAGCAATTAATTCGACGGAGCGTACGGAGTTAGTTTTCATAGAAAATGGAATATTAAATGCACACCGGTACATAATGGAAGTCCTAATTCCATATGCCACAACCCGCATTGACTGCACTTGGGGAAGATTTCATTTTTATGGACGATAATGCTCGCCCGCACCGTTCTGGCGACGTGGAAGCGTACATGCAAGAAGTTGGGATCCGTCGTTTAGATTGGGCAGCTCGAAGTCCTAACCTTAATCTAATTGAGCATGTCTGGGATGTTCTAAAGAGATGGGTAAGATCAGTGCAACCTGCTCCACAAAACATCAGGGAGCTAAAAAGAGTCATTGCAGAAGTGTGGGAACGTATTCCTCAAAACGTTATTAAAAACATTGTGGAAAGCATGCCCAGAAGGATTCAAGCTGTGATTTTGGCAAGAAGAGGTCACACTCGTTATTAGGTTGTAACATTATTTAATTTAAAAAAGTTAAAAAATCTTCTTGTCTTTATTGCCGACCACTTCTTATTGTTTGGCCACGGCCAAACAATAAGAAGTGGTCGTACATCAGTTTTAAAGAATTCATCGAAAAAATAAAAAAATAAAAATGCCAGAATTCACTTCACGCGTAATTCACTTCACGCGTATTAATTTACACGATTATAAGTATGCAGACTACGTCAAACAATTAAATTTCATTTAATTAACTCAAATCGACCTTATAACGTAAATTTCCTTATGTGCCCGTTTTCTTTTTCGCAAAAGAGTGTATTATACGAGTAGATATACGAGGTTGATGAATACAGAGGTGATCAATTTATGACTCCAGTTGCAGATGCATTTGCAAAGTAAAATATAACAGAATAAAATTAGAACAAACAATTCAGTCTAGACTAAACATGCATATTGAAAGATTGAACCACAACATACCAACTATGAGAAGTGTAAATAATGAATAAGGGACTAATTACGCTTATTCAGTTTTTAACCATAGAAAACAACCGTTTTGTATGGAGATACGTAATTGTGCGTAGGTGTAATAAGCATTGATCGGGCCTTGGGTGCTGTTTGAGACGATATCACTAATATGGATATGACGATAGTCCCGGGAATCCGGGATTTCTTGAAGAAATATTTAATATTATTAAAAATGTGTTGAAGTCGTGCTTGCTTGAGAAATTTGGGTGATATTTGAGTCAATATCACTAATATGGATATTATGGATATGACGATAATCTCAGGATTCCGGTATTGCTCGAAAAAATATTTATTAATATTTAAAATGTGTAGAAATCGTGTTTATTAGGGAAATACATTTATCCAATAGTATTAAGCATTTAAACAGTAAAGACTTACCAATGGAAAGAAAGGGTCATCTTTAAAAGTGCGACAGAAAATAATTAACATTACCAACATGAAACCGATTTCATTTTCGGAAAAAAAATAGCTCAATTAGATAGAATATATTTCTTTTAACAATAGATAAATATTTCTAGCAAAATTTTGTTGTTCGATTTACATCCAAAAAGTCTAATTTCGTACGGGTTAGTAGCTCTCGAAGTAGTAAAAGGCTGCCGGCGGTGCACGTTCTATGCGGGTGAGAGAGTACATATTTGCCATCTCGCTCGCACAGAGCGGCACCATTTGCCGGCCCGCAAGAGCACCATTACATAAAGTATTACTTTGCACCATTAACGTCTTCAGATAATGAACAATCTTTTTCAATGTATAAATGTATATTACATGTCAAAAGAAACAGACTAAGTGCCGAAAATATAGAAAATCTCATGGTAATAATTATTTCGATTACACTGATCATATCCAACTTTCCGATGAACAATAATTGGATATCTGAAACTAAGTAATTTTAGATATCCCAAAGTTTTTCATCGGAAGATTACCTACTATACTACTTTGTCAAAAATAAAACTTAATTAAATTTGTTATGGGCCAATTTAACATACACAATATGCATGTCAAGATGTATAAGCTTAGAAAATCTAGTCAATGACTGGTTTGGCTTAAAACAAACTAGTTTGGTGAAAAAACTGATATACGGTTTACCCTGTAACATTATAATATTTTAGATTATGTTTATTGTTGGTTTTTGTAAAATTGTTTGTATGGACCACCTGCAGGCTTAGCACGAGAACCGTAGAGAAGTGTCTTGTCGACGGAAGAGTAGACAAAAATGACGTTACCGTGTAGACAGTACGACGGCAACAAAGTAGAAAGAGTCAACTGTACTTTTACGAAATTCACTTTTTTACATAATTCACCTCGGAATTCTTTGTTTTTTCATAGTATTTTTTTTTGTTTAATTCTCAATTTTTACAAATATTAAGTCACACATATAAATACAACTGCGGAGGCAATGCGATTCTCAACGTGTTTTATATGGAATATATGGAATTTTCTTTTTTCTCTTCTTTCGCTGATATCTTGAAAACGGTGTGTCCTATCACAAAAATAATGAAAATTTTGCCCCCCTTTACAAGTCTCGTTAACCCATAAAGCTCTACATGTAGGTAATCATTTTTCATATTTTCCATACAAAAATATGAAAAATGATTACCTACATGTAGAGCTTTATGGGTTAACGAGACTTGTAAAGGGGGGCAAAATTTTAATTATTTTTGTGATAGGACACACCGTTTTCGACATATAAGCGAAAGAAGAGAAAAAAGAAATGATTTTGTAGATAACCGTATATACTTTATGGTCGTCGAGTAGAAAGTTTTCTACAGTCTTTAGCATAGCGATTACAAAATCAAATTGTCTTCACTACCCTAGACAACTTTCTTCCGAAATAGTCTACACAAAAAAGGACCTAGACAAAGATCTATGAGATTTCTATGGTGCGATGTGAAAAACGGAAAATCACTTTGTATAGAAAAGGTTGTCTACTCTTCGTAGAGATAGACAAGTGGTCATGCTAAGCCCACTGTCCCCAGTTTTTTGTACTAAGATTGAGCGCCATTGTCTACTCTTCGTAGGTATATACAAGCAGTCATGCTAAGCCCACTGTTATACTTGTTCTTTTTTATTATAAAATATACTTTCAGTATTAAATGATTTCATTTACTTATTAAAAAAGCAATTTCCCGATAATATATGTATATTGAGTGAAATATTAATTATATGTGTAGAGAAAAACGTTGTAAGTATACCTAATAAGTAGAATAATCATCAGTTCTAGTAATGTTTTAATATCCATAACCAAAGTACCAAATCCTGAGAATTTTTGGTCATAGTACCAATTACTGGGAATTTTTGGTCATATCCATACTTTAGATAGTAATAGCACCCAAGATTCCATTCATTGGTAATAAGTCCCTTACTCTCTTTGAATGTCAAAGAAGGGCTGATTAATGTTAAACAACTGTAGATCCATTTACCTGATGCCTAATAAAATTGACGAGTGTCTCTATGTGTTCAGCTTTCACATCATCAGCTAGTGAGTAGAACCTCCTCCAGACAGCTGCAGCCAGGACCTTGTCATCGCTGAGCCCTTCATCGTAAGCCACTAGAGCAGCTTGGAACTGTTCTGACAACTCTGACACTTGCTTTCTTGCTATTGCTGGATTGGCACCCTGAAATTGATGAGGAATGAATATCAAAGATTTCTGTTTAACTTTTTCCAATTCTGGTCTATGGCTGAAATAGTAAAATTCTGGTAACAGCAATGAACTGTTGAAATTCTGGTGATCTGTGCTTCTATTGCCTATTGCTAACAACTTTTATCTTGAACTTGAAATTAATAACTCCTGTGTCTCAACTTCTATAATATCTAATATCCTGAGACATAATTCACACACGGTCATCTGATCCCAAACTAAGCAGAGCTTGTACTATGGAAACCAGATAACTGATATAGGTACTACATATACTACTTTTTTTGTAAATACAAAAAATAATTATATAGATAATTACACCCAGACTTAGAACAAACAGACATGTTCATGCACACAAATGTTTGTCCTGGATGGGAATCGAACCCACGACCTGCGGCATGATAGGTGGTATCTTAACCAACCACGCCAACTGGCCTGTCAAGTACAACAACAAATGCAACACTGCATATTGAAAAGTAGCAGACTTTCTTTGATAAGTCTAAAGATCTGATTTGTTATACAGGAATTATTAAATTATTTAAAATTTCATTTACCTCCAATAGTTTTATTTTATTGCCAACATCAGCCCACAGAGCCTCAATTATACAGTTCCTTACAAAGTGGCCATCTCCCTTTATATATTTTTTCTTTTCACCAGTAGGCAGCATGACATCTTCTGCCATATAGCGGACCATGACTAGCCATACATGCAGCTCTGTGATAGTAAACCATGAGGCAAATGTGTCCGGCAGCTCTAGGCTTTCAAGCCATTGAGAATAAGCCACATTTTCTGGTATACATTCATACAGAAAGTAGCCTGTTAGTTTTAAACGCTGGAAAAGCAACAGAAATTATAGGCCCAACATGAAAGAAGCTTAATGATGATATTTTTTAAAAATTAAAATGATTGTTGCCTTTATCCTGAAATATAGTACAATCAGTAATACTTTAAGTACAAGGTAAAATGAAAAATGAATATCAGAAAAAAATACTAATGTAAAATCACAATTTATTTACCCTCAATAATTGACATATTCAACCAACTCAATAATCAATATCGTACTAATAAGGGAACCACTTACCGTCCTAGATTGGTCCATCCATCCGACAGCATTCATAAACTTCTTAACATAGCTATCTTCAACAGTAACAGTATTCAAGTTTCTTGTGTTTGTTTTGGTAATACACAAGCTACTAGCGCATGGTCTTGCATAATTCGATTTGATGTGGACACGCTGTTGCCACAATATCTGTAAATATGCCTTGTACGTTTATAACTATCTAAATACCGAAATAACTTGGGAGTACAAAAATATAGTTCTAGGGTTAGAAAAACTGAACGTTGCATTCGGCTCAATTTAAACAATACACATGTGTAATAATTTATGTAATTAAAGATTACACTTACACGATATAAAGCGCGTGATCGAAACATGCCGTTTTTATTATATTTATCCAAATTCAGAATCTTCAATTGGATAACATTTTGCCTTTGCTTGAAATTTGTCACTTGTCAGTATGACACTGTCAATATATTATCACATAGAAGCCTAATGCCAACGTCAAGTTATTCGAGCATGGGCATCTGTCACTGTCACATTGGTTAATTGATAGAGATGCTCTGTGGAGATGATCATATCCTCATGCCCGAGCCTGCCTCTATGAAAAGGTTACGATCAGTCAGGGTATGTCGATGATGCTAAATACACACTATGCGACTGCTACTAGTCACCAGTGGCTCACTTGCGATTTCAAAATCTGAGGACGTGAGATTATGAAATCGCCAGTGGGTCGCTGACGGCTGAAGTCACTGCGTGTGTACAGACGGTTATATATCAAGCTATAAGTTTCCAGCTTAAGCTGATTTCGCATTGTATAAGATTTCTGTACAACGAGGTTAGCTCAAACTGGATATATAGACGTATGCCTGATATAAAACTAAAAAAAAAGTTTAATAAGCGCAGTTCCAGTAAGCGCCGTTTGTTTTCGTGAAAACATATTATTGAAATTTTACTACGGTTTCCGATTCTGCCGTAGCCATTGTATTTACTCAACACTAGACCGGTATTATAAAGTGCTCTGTGCACTAGACTTAGTTGAGTAGGCTCATTGGATTCCATAAAAGTAATCTTTCACCAATTGTAATATTTTTCATTTCTGAGCATATTTACGGCCGATAGAGATGACAGTCATCTGACATTAATTTGCTATTGTCAATTTCATATTAATTTTAACCCTTGGCTGTTGTTTCTTTAGGTCCTGCAGGGTTAACACGACAAGCGTGAGATCGCTCTTTTTCTCGATTTGTCGAAATTTGTCTACGATTCTGACGTTATTATAATGCCTAATTTCAAATGCCTTTTTTCAAGTTTACTCGAGCCTTTTTTTTTTTTTTTTTTTGTGGATGGGAAATCATCAAATAACTTCTCCCGCTCTGGGTGGAGCGGAAGGGCGTGTCAGACTTTTACTGACTAAAACCCACCCGTGTTCCTTCAGTTGCCTATGCCAGGGCCACGGTATCTTTTTCAAACAACCCGCGACCCCAGCGGCATTGGCCCTATTGGACCCCATCTTTTGCTGACATCTCTTTGAGGCGTGCGTGGAACACAACGCGCCATCGACCCGGGCCTGGTCCTCACCGGACGGCGAGCTACCCACTACTCACCGTCCGCAAGCCCGCGCCTACGGTGGCCGGGAATCGGCTATCAATTCCCGCCGCCCAGGGCGTCTCCTGCGGCGACTGAGGGCGTGAGGCTGCCTCTCCCTCACGCGTTCCGCCTCCTCCTTCGCGAGCATTACCGCTTCGCAGAAGGAGGTGACGGCCTCCCATGCACTCTCGCTCCGCACCATGGCCTGGACCAGGCTCGGACGCGAGAGATCGCCGCCGCCGATCGCCTCCGTGAGAACACGGCGGTGCTCTGCCCAAGCCGGGCAGACCTCCACTGTATGCTCCACCGTGTCCTCTGGGCGATCCACACAATGGTGACACCCGGGCGTTTCCTCCCGCCTTATGCGAAACAGGAACCTCCCGAAACAACCGTGTCCGGTGAGGACCTGCGTCAGGCGGAAGGTGAGGACGCCGTGGCGCCTCTCTAACCACTCCTCAAAGAGGGGACTTATCGCCGCAATTGTGGCGTGCCCAGCGCTGGGCTGCGACAGTCGCACTCTCCATGTCGCCATGAGATCCCGCCGGAGTTCTGTCCGCTGTACCGTGATTTCTCGCGGCAGCGGAGTTACGCCCCGGCGTTTTGCCTCCTCGCGCCACTCCAACACGTGCGCGAGGACTTTCGCCTCCAGATCCCACGGCGGCAATCCGGCAAGGAGGCTCGCCGCCTCACCGGAGACCGTGCGGTAACCCCGGACTAGCCGAATGGCCATGACCCTCTGGGACGCGTTCAACCGGCGGACTGGCCGCAGCCTCAGGGAACGCGCCCATACCGGTGCCCCGTAAAGGGCCATGGACCGCACGACCCCCGCGTAAAGCCTCCGGCAGGAGGCGTTTGGACCACCTAGATTGGGCAGGAGCCGCTTCAAGGCAGCCCCAGCCCGCTCCAGTCTGGGAGCCAAACGTCGGAAATGCTCCACGAAGTTCCACCGGCTGTCGAGGACGAGTCCCAGGTACTTCATCGTCGACTCGACTCCGATGCGAACCCCTCCTACCGTTATTTGGGAACCCGACGGTGGCGCATTCCGAGGACCATGAAAACACATGGCCTCGGACTTGTGCAGGGCCACCTCGAGTCCCAACTGCCGGATCCTCTCAACGACTATCGCAACCCCGCGTGTCGCTAATTCAGCCGCCGCCTGGTGCGACCTCCCCTGCGCCAGGACCAGCGTGTCGTCAGCGTAACATACTACGCTGACGCCGCTAGGGAGGTCGGCGCGCAGCACCCAGTCGTACCCGATGTCCCACAAATGCGGCCCCAGGACCGATCCCTGTGGGACACCGCACGACATCTCTCGCCGGTTCCACTCTCCCTGATGACCGGGGTAGATGACGGCCCTATCCGTCAAATAGGCCTCAACCACTCGACAGAGGTAGGTCGGCATCCGGTGATACCGGAGTGCCTCCCTGATGCAACTCCAGGGCAGGGTATTGAAGGCGTTGGCGATGTCTAGAGACACCGCCAAGACGACCCCACCCCGGGCCACAGCATCCCCCGTCGTGAGGGCTCGCACGCGCATGATGGCGTCCACCGTAGAGCGCCCCCTGCGGAAACCAAACTGGCTCTCCGCCAAATCCGGCCCCTCCTGCACCAGCCACCCGACTAGGCGGTCTGCAATAACTCTTTCAAAGAGCTTGCCCACCTCGTCGAGCAGCACGATGGGTCGGTAAGCGGACGGAGAGTCCGCAGGGCGCCCCGGCTTCTTAATGAGGACCAGTTTCCCCGTCTTCCAACGAAGTGGGAACTGGCCCCTCTCCAAGCATGCGCTTAGGAGCCCCCCTAGTCGAGGCCCGAGAGCCCCAAAGGCCAGAACCCAGGCTCTTCCAGGTAAGCCGTCGGGTCCTGGGGCGGCATTTTTGGCACTCAGCCTACGTACCGCCGCTCTCAACTCTACCTCGGTCACTTCCGGAGCATCGTCGTCGTCGTCGGTGATGTGGTCCGCAATGGGCACCGCAGGAAGCGGAGCCATGGGCGGGGGAGTATGTTCCCCTCGCGAAGGGAACAGAGCGCTCACCACGTCCTCCACGAGCTGGGGCCGGAGACTCTGCGTCAGCGGGGGCGCCCATGGGCGGAGTTTATTCCGCACCATTTTATAAGGGCGTCCCCATGGGTCCCTGTTTAGAGTCTCCAGCGACTCCTCGCGAGCCAGATCCCTGGCCCGCAAGATCTCCGCTCGGAGGGCGGTCTTCGCCGCTCTGTACCCCTCGTACAGCTCCGCCTGAATGGCTTCCGTATCCGGAGGGCGGATACGGAGCCTGCGGTGCCTGGTGTACCGGTGCCGCGCAGCAACGCACGCCTCGCGCAGAGCCGCCAGCTCCGGCGACCACCAATACACCTGGCGCCAGGCGCGACCGGGCTGGACCCGGGGCATTGCCACGTCACATATTTCGGACATGGCCTCCCGGAACCACTCCGCCTCGTCGTTGATGTCGGCAGGCCTGTCCGGTGGTGACACCCAGGCCTGCACGATCGAGGCTTCCAGGAGGAGCTCCCGGTCCAGCTTCTTCAGCGCCCACCGCGGACCACTCGGGGCCTGTCGGACCGGCGCGCTCGAGGTCTGGGCGGAGACATCAAACCGGATGTACCGGTGGTCGGAGTAGGTCTCCACCCCCTCTATGACGCGCCAGTCAACAACATGTGGCAACAGAGCGGGGCTGGCGAACGAAATGTCCACCACTGATTCGCCCCGCATCCGCACACACGTGGGGACAGAACCCCGGTTTAGGATGACCAGGCCTGTCTCCAGAGCCCAGTCCTCCACCATCCTGCCCCGTGTGTCCGTATACCGGGAACCCCAAGCCACATTCTTGGCGTTGAAGTCCCCGAGGACGAGCACGGGAAGGGAACGAAACCCGACGACGACGTTTTTCAACTCCGCAAGGGAGTTGTGGAACTCGGCGAGAGTTCGGTTCGGGGAGAAGTATACCCCTACCACGACAATCCCCCCGAACCGTGCTGCAACGCAACCCTGTCCCCTCTTGACGGCTTCGAGGGACAGGGTACCGGCGGCGGCCGACGAAATGAGGGTCACTGAGCCGCTCAGGTCCTCCACCCAGTAATCACTGGGCGGGACAAAGTACGGCTCAGCGACCACGGCGATGTTAATCGACCACTGCGCCATGCTCTGGAGCAACAGATCCTGAGCGGCGACGCAGTGGTTGATGTTCGCCTGGAGGAGGCGTAATGGGGCCATTACTGGCACTCCATATTAGCCCCCCCCTGAGCCTCCTGTGAGGGCTCTGCCGCAGTGAGTACGGCGGCGACGGCAGTGGAGGCGGCAGCGACGGCGGCCGTGGCGGCGGCTGCGGCCGTGACGGCGGTAGCGGAGGCGGAGGGCTTGCCCCTGCCCCGGGCTTTGGTGGGTGGACCACAGCCCTTGCTTCCAGCCCGGTGATCGGCCGGCTTGCCAGCTGCCGCACATAGATAGCAGTGCGGCGTAGCATTGCACGAGCCGGCCTTGTGACCGGGCTGACCACAACGGAAGCAGTGACTGCTGCGATCCACCTCCGAGGTGCATTTTGCCCCCACGTGGTTGCCCACTTGGCAACGGAAGCACCTCAGAGGTCTGGGTTCCAGCAGTTTCACCCGCGTGGAATCCCAGCCCACCTGGAACCTTCGGCCCTCCCCAACTATTTTGTGGGCCGCCGATACGGGGCAGCTCACCGTAACGGCTCGCATCCCCGTGAGGTCAGGACGGATGGTGCCTACCTTCACCTGTTCGAAGGCACACCCCCCAGTCTTGACCACGGCGGCCACCACCTCTCGCTCCGTCACGGAGTCGTCCAGACCCAGGATGCGCAAGTCAACGCACTTGGCGGGTCTGGACACTCGGGCCTCGTCCGCATTTAAGGACGCCCTGAGCCTTTCGGCCAGAGCGTCAGCGGTCGGGCCACTGGCCGCACCGGGGATCTCGAGCATCCGAGCCCCAGTCGCAGTGACCCTTACCCGCAAGCCCTCGGTAACACCGATCTCCTCCAGGTTCACCGCCGCCCTCGCCTTGGCGAGCACGTCGCGGTAGGACACGCCCTTCTTCTCCGCCTCCGGCTGTAGTGTGATCACTACAGCTGCGGACTTTGGGGCACGTAACCTCGCCGCGACGCTTCGCTCTTTGCGCCGCCGCCGCCTCTCCCTCCGCTTGGCCGACCTTGCCGCCTTGCCCTCCTTCCTCTTCTCCCCAGCTACCTGCCATTCGGCGTCAGCCGGAGGAGATTTGGGAGGCGGGGGCAGCCGCTTCGTCACCGCCACAGCTGGGGCCCTCTCAGGCGCCTTCGCAGCCGCCTTCGTGGGCGCCTTCGCAGGCGCCTTCGCAGCCTCGGCCCCGCCCTTAGCCTGCCCTGCCGACCCTGGTTTGGCCGTGGCAGCCATGGCGGCATACGAAGCCGCCTTTGGCTGGCCCGAGGCCGCCGGTCGGCCTAGCGGGGGCCGCAGGACGATTCCCTCAAGGACCGAGAACCGGTTGCTAAGGGAAGCCAACTCCTTCCGCACCAAGGCCAGAACTCGGTCCTCTGCAGGCCCGAGGCCGCCTTGCCCCTGCTGCACCCCCTCCTGAGCGCCGGCTCCGCGGAGCCTGGCCAGTTCTGCTCGGAGCTCCTCATTCTCCTTTCGGAGAAGCTCCATGGCGGCTGTCAAGCGGGCGACCTCCGCCCGCATTTCGGACATTCCGTCCGACGGAGGCCCTTGAAGTAGAGCCTCCGCTGCCGCCATAATGGAGGCCTTGGCTGCGGGTATGGCCTTGTCTTTAGATGACTGCTTCTTCTTCAAGGCCACACCCTTGACTGCAGCGGCCACGACCTCCTCAAACCTGGCCCGGTCCGAATTGGAGCCACCAGCGGCGTCCGACTCATCGCCAGACGCCTCCACGGCGCTCCCCTCGGCCGACCCGGCTGAGCCGTCCTCTTGTGCGGCGTTTACCCGGCTCTTGCTCTTCCGGCCTAGGCCCCGGCGAGCATATTTTGGAGCCGATTTAACTCCGCCGTCCGAGGAAGACTCCTGGGCATCTCCCGGATTTAGGGTCCGCTTCAGGAAAGCATTTTTCCTTCCAGCGGCCCCCACCACTACGCACTCCGGGCTCTTAAAAGTGCCCCTCGCGCCCTTCACTCCCGATGCGGCGTCGGACTCCGACCCCGCATCACTCCTCTCCCTCTCCTCTTCTCGTCCATAGTTTTTAGTTGGTTCCATATTTGTTCCCACGAGTAAAAACTTTATCACTGGCTCAAAACTGTGGTTCGCACTAGAGATTAATTTAGCTACCCATTAATCAAGCTACCAACCTCCGTCACGGTGCGCCGCCGCTTGAAGGTTTGGGGTAATTTTTTTATAGAGGTTTTCTTCCTCGCGGTCCGGGCGGTTAAGCCAAGACCCTCGACCCCCGTCAAAAGTCAGAGACATGACCTTGAACAATCTTCGGGGCTACGAGACTAACGGTGGCAGAAGGAAATGACTTCCTCCTGCCTGCCCGGCGGCAGGGTTAGTGCACACCGAGCCCGCTCTTACTCCGCCGCTGTGCGTCTCTGCTTAGAGCAGAGGGACACACGTTGGAGCGTACCTCCGACAGGATATTGGCATACCGGCAACAAAACCCCTTAGGCACACGTGCCTAAGGGGAACCATTGCCCGCACCCCAGGGTGCACCGTCCCGGAGACTGGCCTTCCCCCCGGACGTATCCGTAAGGGAACTCCAGCCCACGGGCACTCGGGGAGGTTTCCTGTCCACGCACCCCAAGTTTACTCGAGCCTAACGGCATGACCGTTACACTTGAAAAAAGCACTTTGACACGTCTTTATCTCGTGACGAGAAACCGATGTAGCAAGTTATTAAAAACAAATCATTTTTATCAATATAGCAATATCGCCTTGAGATTCCGTCTCATTCATTCAATTTTACCCATATTTATTTTACGTCCACTTCTTTTAGTTTATGTTAAGTTCTTAGTGTAACTGACTTTTTGATTATAATTAAATGTTTTTCCTTGGCATGCTAAAATTAAAACACAAAATGAAAGAAATGAAAATTAGTGGCACATAATATTATACTCACTAGATATACCAATATCCCTCCGTGCCTCCGAAGCACGCTAAGCCGTTGGTCCCGGCTGTTATTCTTGGGTCTTTGACAGTCCTTACGGGTCGTCAGAAGCCCAAAAGTCTGACAACCAGTCTTACCAAGGGGTATTGTATTTCCCAGTTACTGGGATGTGGAGGTCAGATAGGCAGTCGCTCCATGTATAATACTGGTATTCAGCGGCATCCAGTTAGACTGGAAGCCGACCCCAACATAGTTAAGAAAAGGCTAGTCAAATGATGAATATACTCACTAGATAACAACCACAATTGACAAATGAGCCGCCGGAAGGAACTTCGTGAATCGTGAATGTAAATAGTAGATTAAAACTAAGTATTTTCATTATAATATATTGAAAAATAAACTTATATGTGTCGCTTAACTTCAAACTCGGATAAATCCAATTCTGAGATTTTTTAAGATTTTGTTGTCAAAAGAAACGGAAAAAGAAATGCTTTTAAACAATTTTATCAGTTGTGTATAAATCCGCATGGTTCTTGAGAAATAAACCGTTAAAATCATAATATTTTATCTAAGTCAGATAGATCCATGAGACAGTTTTTTTCAAATGTAGTTAAGTCCATGAGAGCCAATCAGGTAATTGCGTTTGTTCAACATGGCCGTCAGTCCACGTAAACTCTGCGACAGTAACACCGTTCACTCCCGCTTTTTATTGTTTCTTTTTATTATTTGGACAGTTCCCATGGATAATTCCATTAAAATTGTGTCACCAAGTAAGGCCCGCAAGCGATAAAACTTTGCCGTAAGAAAGTGGAAAGAGCGAAAATTCGGTAAGTTTAAAATACCTATACCTATGCGTCGTTTGGAATCCTGGGTTGGCACTAGTGTTGTGTTAACCATTATCGATTATTATTATTTTGTTGTTCTACTGTTACAGAATGATTTGGATATAATAATAAGTATGTAAGGATATAATATTGAGTACATTAATTATATTCTCCGATCAGATTTATGTAGATATATAGGATCATGTAAGTTTTAAAATATAAGTGGTTTGTGGAGTTGGTCGTTGATATGTTTTGCAATTTTGCTTATTTTTTATATGCACGTTATATAATTAAAAATATAATTGTTAACGTCCGAGAATATTTATTTATTTAAATGATATAATAAAGTAACATTAATATTTTTATTAAATTTTAACTCTGGGGCAAATAATCTCACTGAACTTCATTTTCAAAACAGTCTCTCGCATCGCATTTAGCTTCGTTTTAAATTATTTCTGTCTTATAAATAAACTCCTTTTACTTTTGTTTGCATTATTTTTTGGTTGGTCTTGCCTGGTCGCATTTTGCGTTACGTAATAAATTTTAAAACTAAAGCTTTGATGTATTTTTAGTTATTCAACCAATCAACCACCAATAAAACCGACATGCGGACATAAAACCAAAGCTTATCAATGTAGCAAACTTAACTCAACCGATATCTTATTCTTTATAAAATTGAAATATTATTACAAAAGTGCTTAACAGTGAGAACGTGATAGGGCGACCAATGCACGAAGAAGAAATTGAAGAAGATGACTCGGAAGAAATATTGAATTTTTTATAAAATGATTAAATTAGATACCTCCTATTATTGTAAAATAAAACTAGATTTCCTTATTTTGTTTGTATTATTTTAGTTTTATTCAGTTAGCTGCTACAAATTAACTGTCGATAGTATACCGTGACTTCGCCACCACCACATCCCTAGTTCTAATCGTGTTTTTTCAAATCCAGATAAATCCGAATCCATTAAATCAAAATTCTATAAATCCACACTGAGTTTTTTCAAAGATAGATAAATTGCATTCCATTATATCAAATGAAGGTAAATCCAACCTAAATGCTAATTTTTTGAAAGAATGAGTGATTTAAATACTGAATTGGCTAAACAGGATCGTTTTCTTCAATAATGTTGCCATAATAAAAAAATACTGTGTTTTAATTCATGAAATTAAGACTATTAACACTTTTTTTTAAATATCTCCTAACAGGGTAGAGTGGATTTATCCGAGTTTGAAGTTAAGCGACACATATCTAAAATAAGTACAATTATGAAACTGCCATGTGTCATAATTCACACACCTCGTTGTCAACATCGAGGACGACTAAAGGACAGAAGTGTCGCAGATTATCTCGTGTTGAACTGTCAAAATTCGAGATAACTTAGGTGCCATGTTAGGGTTTGTCGAGAAAACATCAAGTTTGACAGAACGAGTCGAGTATTTTTTTTTTCTTTTGGCTTCGCACCGTTTGTGCATTTAGCTATTATCAAGTTTAGACGACTTTGTTGAATTGCTACTTTTATTGAATAGGGCCCTGGAAAAAGACAAAGGTTACTTTTTATCGACATACCACGCGGGCGAACCCGCGGGCGGAAGCTGTAATAATAATAATGTAGTGAAAATCAGTCGTAATGGTCGTCATGGTCATGGTATGGTATGAATTAATGTGATGCAGAGGAATGAGGGAAATATCGTAAGGAAAACTTGTCTCTAATGTCGATGGCTATAAGAGTAGGGGACTGTAGGGGAAGATCAAAGAAACGATAAATGGACTGTGTGAAAGATGTTATGGCTAGAAAAGAGGTGACTACCGACCGAGACAACGACTTACGGAAGTAAGAGACATGTTGCGCCAGCTGACCCCAAATGAATTGGGATAAGGGCAGGATAATAATGCTGGTGATGATATGAATTTAATAATTTTATCTTGATTTGAATGTAATTTTAGGTCACTATCATGACTATCATAGACAACGTAGCTCGTAGTGACATCCCCAATGGATGGCCCGTTCACGTTCAATACTTCACGTTTTGCGATTTCGTGTCTATAGTTATTTTTAAGGTTACATAATTTACGGGCGGGCGCGGATTTTCGCCCAAGTGCATTAAAAGATTTAAAATGTTGGGAGCTGTAAGTCGGGTTGGAAACGGCCTTTTAGCCGTAAAGTCGGTAGCTGAAAAAACCCTCACAGAATGTGGCAAAATCGCGACCGTATCTGCCATCAACAAAAGGGATTATGCTGCCAAAGCCGCCGCAGGCAAAGGGCAAGGTAAGGTAGTCGCTGTTATCGGTGCCGTAGTGGATGTACAGTTCGAAGACAACCTTCCACCCATCCTAAATGCCCTTGAAGTACAAAACCGTCAACCCCGGCTTGTGCTGGAGGTGGCACAGCACTTGGGAGAGAACACCGTCCGCACCATTGCCATGGACGGTACCGAGGGTCTGGTCCGCGGCCAGCCCGTACACGACTGCGGCTCGCCCATCCGTATCCCCGTGGGCGCCGAGACCCTCGGCCGCATCATGAACGTCATCGGTGAGCCCATCGACGAGCGCGGCCCCATCCCCACAGACAAGACCGCCGCCATCCACGCCGAGGCGCCCGAGTTCGTGGACATGTCCGTAGAGCAGGAGATCCTCGTCACTGGCATCAAGGTCGTCGACTTGCTCGCCCCCTACGTGAAGGGAGGTAAGATCGGCCTGTTCGGCGGCGCTGGAGTTGGTAAGACTGTACTCATCATGGAGCTGATCAACAACGTCGCCAAGGCGCACGGTGGTTATTCCGTGTTCGCGGGAGTGGGCGAGCGTACCCGTGAAGGCAATGACTTGTACCAAGAGATGATTGAGTCTGGAGTCATCTCCCTGAAGGACAAAACCTCCAAGGTATCCCTTGTGTATGGACAGATGAACGAGCCTCCTGGCGCACGTGCCCGTGTCGCTCTGACTGGTCTGACTGTCGCCGAATACTTCCGTGATCAGGAGGGACAGGATGTGCTGCTGTTTATTGACAACATTTTCCGTTTCACCCAGGCTGGTTCTGAGGTGTCTGCCCTGCTGGGTCGTATCCCCTCTGCTGTAGGTTACCAACCCACCCTGGCCACTGACATGGGTACCATGCAGGAGCGTATTACCACCACCAAAAAGGGATCCATCACTTCTGTGCAGGCTATCTACGTGCCAGCTGATGACTTGACTGACCCTGCCCCTGCCACCACCTTTGCTCACTTGGATGCCACCACCGTACTGTCCCGTGCTATTGCTGAGCTGGGTATCTACCCCGCTGTGGACCCTCTTGACTCCACCTCCCGTATTATGGATCCCAACATTATTGGCACTGAGCACTACAATGTTGCACGTGGCGTTCAGAAGATTCTTCAGGACTACAAGTCACTCCAGGACATCATTGCTATCCTGGGTATGGATGAATTGTCTGAGGAAGATAAGCTGACTGTTGCTCGTGCACGTAAAATCCAGAGGTTCTTGTCCCAGCCTTTCCAGGTGGCTGAGGTGTTCACTGGACACCCTGGCAAACTGGTGCCCCTTGAGGAAACTATCAAGGGCTTCTCTAAAATCCTGCAGGGCGAGTATGATCATATACCTGAAATAGCTTTCTACATGGTGGGACCCATTGAGGAAGTTGTGGCTAAGGCCGAAACTCTGGCTAAGTCGTAAATGATTTTAAGTGGTAGCGGTAGTAAGGCAATATCTGCCAAAAATCCTTAATCAAATGTTGACACGAATGCATGAGGAAGTAATGTTATTTCTAAATAAAATGAGTGAAAAATAATATCTCTTTTATTTGTACTACCTGTGTGTGTGTTGTGGTTTTAGGTTAATGAGGTTAGGTCTAAATGAATCAGTATCAGCTGATTGCACAATATGTCAAAACACTGATGCTGGTTGTGGTCGTTGTGGGTAAGGTACCTACTGTCAGTTTTCTTGCGTGCTTACGCATTACTGTCACTACAATGTAATGCTTTCTGTAGCCCTGTAGGTAGATAAGTAGACTTATTATACCCCATACCCTAGTGGTTACGCAATAACTCGCAAAAATTATATAAACTCACTGTGAATTGAGATTAACTTGTTTTTGTGTTACGGCCTCTGCATGTAGCAAGCCTACAACTACAAGTATTCCATTCACGACCTGCAAATGTGGCCTCAATAATAATTTTTCAAAAGCATAGGTATTTAACCTACCAAGGCCATAAGAAAATCTTTTGCTAATTAAGTACCTAAGTAAATTCATTTAGGCAATTTGTAGTAAGGATGTTATTGAATCAATATTTAGCGTAGCTATCTGCATACAATTTGTCCGAGAGGCCTATCGAATGTTGGACAAGTCAATTCCGAATGGAAGCAACCAAGCAAGGCCAAAATCAAGAAATAACCACCAACCAAGTTAACAGTAGATAACCTATACCCATTTATTTCTTTACGGGGCCCGGAGCCTGGATGGTCCCTTTAAATAAATAAACCAGGCAAAGCCAATTCCGTCGCGAAGATTTACTGAACTGTTGTCAGTCATGAATGCATTCATACACGAGGTGACGAGGCCAGTAACTGAACTGACTCAGCCCCATGTCCGGAGTCCATTTAAAGGGTTATAAGAATACAAAGAGAGGGTCACTTGGGAAACAGCCAGGATTGGACACTACAGTCTCCTAGTGACATGGCATAGACTTTAATTCTAGGTAGCTTCCTCATGACTGAAAGCCGCGGGCGTGGCTGTTATGGGTATTTCTCGCCACAAGGACAAGCCCTCCCAGACTGCTCTCCTGCGTTAGGTGTGTGTAGGTAAGGTCGTAGCCTCTGCCCATTGTTAGTCAGTAGTTTACCTATTGAATGAAACAAAAATGAGGGCCGACTTCGATTTCATCCGCCTTATAGGACAGAAACGGAACAATAAAAGTTGCACCGTCTAAACAGTGCTACATGTTGCTTCAATTTAATTGTGTCATGCATACCACAGGCAAGAAACTTGTCTCGATTGGGGCTTTAAAGGGTAGTGCTCTACCCACAAAAAATGTATCGACAGGTACCTATACCTAGGAGTAGCGTTGGGTTGGGTTTAACCAATGCGATGAATATCAAACATTTGGAAGTCGGCAAATCCAAATCAATTCCAGTAACAGATGCAGCAATAAAAAATCAGACGACTAATACCAGCGGCCAGAAACTGGCAGCGTACCAGCGAACTTGCCGATTCCAACGGTAAGCGCGGGGCGGTTTTTTTTGTAAATGGCATCTCGTAGTTGACCTAGAGAGGCCGTGACTACTTAACCGGGGCGCGGGGCGGCGAGCGGTAAGAACAATCATAAGTACTAAAATGTATGAAGCACGTCACGAGGCGCTGCACATAGTGACTTCATACATTTGTTCCCAGCGCTCGCCGCCCCACGCCAAGTAACCGCTTCACGCTGGTAGCGGCAAGGTCGTGGCCGAGCGGATAAATAGAGCGTACGAGAGTTCGGTAAACAGCGATCTAGATAGGCATACAACCAGTTGACCAGAGATAGGTAAACAGTGGAGAAGAGATAAGTAAACAGTTGAGAAGAGATAGGTAAAGTGGAGAAAAGATAGATAAACAATGGACAAGAGATAGGTAAGAAGCGGACTACAGAAAGGTAAACAGTGGACTAGAGATAGGTATATAACCAGTGGACCAAACATAGTTAAACAGTGGACCAGATATAAGTAATCAGTGGACAATAGATAGGTAACCAGTGGACCAGACATAGGTCACCAGTGAACCAGATATAAGTAATCAGTGGACTAGAGATAGGTAACCAGTGGACCAGAAATAGGTAACCAGTGGACCAGACATAGGTCACCAGTGGATCCGAGATAGGTAAACAGCAGACCAGAGATAGGTAAACAGCAGACCAGAGATTGTGTCAATAACGTTAGGAAGTGAAAACTAATTGTTATTTCTTAAATGTAATTTAATTTGTTATTTCTACCTAAAAGCATAGGTACTTAATGACATAAAACGAAATATGCTTCAAAGCAAAAACAAAGATATAAGTTTTAATTATCTTTAAAAAAAATACTTATACAGTTGTCTTAACATTTTCCGATGTACCCTCATCAGTTACAGGTTCTTCAATAATGTCTTGCATAATAGCAACATTTTCAGTGATACTAGATTCATCATTTATTATTTTTAGATCCTCATTATCATTTGAAGCACGTTCCTCAAAATCGGTGGGTTCTTTGCTCGCTTCATGGTTAGGCGGTACTACTACAGATGCACCATCATTATTCTCTACAGGTTTAGTAACATTTTCATTCCTTTTTGGTGTTGAAGTGTTTATTGGTGATTCCGACGACGACGCTGGCGCCGCTTGCTCTTTATTTCTATTACACACATCAAGGGCTGGTCGAGATATAGCACAATCCACTTTTGGGACTTTCACAACTACTACTTGATCCTGATCGTCCCCGGAACATCTTTTAGTTGGATCTTTTATTTTAATTGTTTGGAATTTAAGTGGAGTGTTCAATTTTTGTGTACCATCTTTATTTCTGTGGATTGGTTTGATAACCAATATTTTGGTTTTCAATCCGGATTTTGTGAAATCTGTGATATTCTTATTGATTATAGGATTTTTCATAACTTCTAAACTTTGTCGACGAAATTTGAGTGGAACAATGGAAGGAAGGCTTTTTGGTTTAACCATCTCATTAAGTTTACTTTTCAAACTGTTTTGTTCTTCTTTAGACGAAACTGTATTTACAACAACAGTCTTTAAATTAACTTCTTTCTTTGAATCAACTTCTGTCTTTGAACAAACGTCTGTCTTTGAACCAACGTCTGTCTTTGAACCAACGTCTGTCTTTGAACCAACGTCTGTCTTTGAACCAACGTCTGTTTTTGAACCAACGTCTGTCTTTGAACCAACGTCTGTCTTTGAACCAATGTCTGTCTTTGAACCAACGTCTGTCTTTGAACCAACGTCTGTTTTTGAACCAACGTCTGTCTTTGAACCAGCGTCTGTCTTTGAAACAACGTCTGTCTTTGAATCAACGTCTGTCTTTGCACCAACGTCTGCCTTTGGACCAACGTCTGTCTTTGAACCAACGTCTGTCTTTGAACCAACGTTTGTCTTTGAACCAACGTCAGTCTTTGAACCAACGTCTGTCTTTGAACCAACGTCTGTCTTTGAACCAACGTCTATCTTTGAACCAGCGTCTACCTTTGAACCAACGTCTGTCTTTGAACCAACGTCTGTCTTTGAATCAACTACTGACTTTTCATTATCTTCTGCCTTTATAGTAACTTCAGTTGTAATGTTTGAAGCTTCTTCCACTAGGTGCTTTTTAGGAGTTGTAACTTCTTTCACAGGACTAGGGGATAGGGATTCTTTCGCTTTCACAGGACTAGGTGATGGGGATTCTTTCGCATCTTCATTATTGTCTTTTCTAGGAGATATTTTGTCTCCCCTTGAAATAATCTTAGGTAACATGGGTCTTACAAAAATATTTGTAGGTCTTGTGTCTTTCTGCGGATAAACACTTGAGAAATCAGTTTTTATATGTGCTCCAGCTCGTTCAACAGATTTCTTTGACATAGTGACTAGTGCTCCACAGCAATCTTTGTTAACATTATCATAATTAATTTGAACTTCTTGAACCTTTTTCTTGATTTGAGTTGTTTTTGCACTTGCCATTGTTAAAGAATCTCTATACCCCTGCGCTTCCATTTTTAATAAATTTGAAAGATCATATTCAAAATCTGCATTTTTAGGTTTAGCTTTTCTTCTTACTGGTCTTCTGGAAGCCACAGAAGATGAATGGTTACTTGATAACTGCTTTTTAGCATCAATATCATCTATGTCTGAAGAATTCTCTTCAAAGTTTTTGATATTTGAGGAGGTAAAGTTTTCTATGAGATTTATATTTTTGTCAAGAGAGATATCACCATCCTTGTTTTGTACAGCTGAAACGACAAGTGAATTATTAAATCATTGAGTAATTTCATAACGCTTATTTTATTTTTTGTAGAAATTTACCTACCTTTCATCACAAATTCTTTTCTTCTTTTTGCACTACTCTTACTTTGGTACATTTTCCTCTTTCTTCCTAAGGCTTCTAAGCGAGTACTGCTCGACGAACTATCATCAGACAATCGACTCGAATCACTGGAGCATCGGCTAGGACGTCTAGAATCAGGACTAGTTTCATTAGCATCGGGTAATTCGTCAGTAGACTCGCACAGTTCCAAAGCTTCGGTGCCATCGATTGCTTTTACGGTGCTATTATAGAAGTCTTTATCACCTTTCAGCTTATGCACTACTTTCACATGTTCAGGCAGCTTTTCGAAGGAGTAATGCTTATAGTTACACAACTTACAGGCATAACGCAACCATTTAACGTGTTCAGCTATATGATCATACAATTCTTGGGTATCGCTAAATCGGGCATCACATCTCTTACATAGCAATTTGTTAACTTCTATTTCTGATTGGATTCTTTGTCTGAAAGCTGTGAGGTTACTTTTTTCTGCTTGATGAGCGAAAGGTAATCTGATATTGAGTTTGGGTGGTTCAATGCGTCGTTTTTCAGGCTCTTTTTCAGGGGATTCGGTGGCGTCATTGGATTCCAGTTCATCATCGCTGACGTCCATGGGAGCATCATCGTCGTCATCTTCGTCTTTATCTTCATCAACATCTTCATTATCTTCCACCGCGATTTCCTTCACTTCTTCTTTGTTAGGTTTAGATTCAATTGGTTCCTCTTTGGGAATTTTGTTTTCTGTGGAATAAAATATTATCAATGATATTTTAATGTGGTAACTTTTAGTGTGTTTTTTCACTGTGGTACTCTAATATTGTGTACGAAGGTATGATGGCAAAATACCTACGCAATAATTTTATAGGTTTTTACGCAGAATAAACTAAACACCAAACTACCCACCGCATAAATAATTACCATTAGCATCGGTGGTCTTTACAGGCAGATTCAAATTAACAGGTGGTCCTTTGTGGTAGTCTTTGCGGATTTGAATTTCGATCTTCTTAGTTTCCTGCGGGCGGCGCGCGAGGGCGCGCGAGCGCGGCTGGCATGTGTGCGTGTGAGCGGCCAGCGCCGCGCGACGTTCGAATGTGCGACCGCAACCGCCGCACCGCGGCAACTCGCCGTCACCTTCCATGTTGTCCATCCAAGCCTTTGGAAGAAAGGTATTTTTAAATTTTTTTTTTCCGAAAAACTGTGCAGCAAAGAGCTTTATTATTTTCGGGACTCAAGCTAGAATACAATTAAATTATGCTTTTGATTTTGTAACCAGAATTTGCATTAAGCTCTTTGGGTTATTAATTCCTTGAAGATAACTGGTGATGGGGAGATTATAACAATTTCTAGGGTAATAATAATAACTAGAAATTATCGTTTAGTAAGTACCTGGTTTTCTTGTTCCAGTCTTTCCTCTTCAGATATTTTCTGAGCAGCGGCAGACTTCATATTATTCTTACGTTTTTCATAGAAAGCAGGTGGATTGTTCATTTTGAACGCTTTCGCTTGAATTGATTCCCTCAGTCTTCTGATTTGTGCAGCAGTTTTCCTGAAAAAAGGTTAATAATTTTATTTTACATCAATAATAGAAATTACTCGTTTACATTAATAACAACAATGCCAAAACCCGTAATGCTACAAAAAATACTGAATGGAAAAGAAAATAACGCCCCACTTGGGATAGATTTGAAACATCCTGTATCACACGCGGAGGTGAGACTTCTTCCATTAACCCCTGTCAACTGTCACGCTATCATTCACTCCCTTCTCTTTCATATCATTCCTCATGCAATCCATCCATCTTTTTTCTTTATTTCCTTCCACCCATTAACATTTATATTCATCACTCTTTTAGTCACATGTTTTTCTTCCCTGCGACCATGAGACGTGTATCCTCTTATTAATAAACCCCTAGCAAAGCTATGCCAACCTGAATCCTCGTAGAATGTATGGTTATATTGGTTGTAACTTGACTCCGCTTTTATTAATGCCTGTGTTTAAAAGAGGTGAAAAAAAGGAAGTGGTAGGTTACTGTGCAAGAACTGTACCTTTTTTATAGACTAGGGGCATTCCCTCCGCATGCTTTGTTCGCTTCTGCCACATCATTATAATAGCTCATTATCATTCTTCTCTCTCCTTTTCAGCCAATGGGCAAGTAGTATACCCCTTCCGACAACCTTCCTTCTTCCCTCATATTAAATGAAAAATATTCACCTATGTACTTTGAAGAGATGCCTGTATACGCTCCAGGATGTGGAGAAGATCTCCAAACAGTCAGGACATGGGTACACCAGGCGGCTTTCAACATGCTTGTATTTCATGTGGAACTTCAGGGTCTTTTGAGTTGAGAACTGCATGTCACCTGAAACATGATTGTAACATGAAATTCGGAAAAAAGTAATAACAGTAATCTATAACATATTTCACACATGAGGTTAAACAATCCGCTCTCCTGCGTTACGCAACTAGGAAGTCACGACAAGTGAAAAAACCAAAAGTGAAAAAATACAAGTAACTACATTGGTAGATAAGAACCTTTTTGAAAATGAATTAGCTTAGAAATGAAACACCTGCAAGAGGCTCATTTTCGCTGGTGTACATTGAGGTAAGCTAGAAAATATAATAAGAACAAAAGCTGCCAAGTCTACTCCCAGACCCCAGTCATTTAATAAATGTACATGTGTTATTTACTCACAGACTTTACACTTCAGAATGTTAGTGCTATCACTATTTTCTTCATCATCACTTATTTGTATTATATTATCAAGCTCTTCTGAAACAGAACTCTTGATTTTGAAATTGCCATCACTTTGCAGAACAGCTATGTCTCTTGATAAAATTTGGTCCAGCTCATTTACCTACAAATATAAAGATATTTACATAAAAAAAGCCTTATGTTCAGTGGTGGAGGAGTTGGTTGTGGACTTAAAAGTCCTGGATTGGATTCCAGGAAAGTCAATATAATATGACATCCAGAAAACACACATCTGCCAAAGGTAGTTGCAATCATCTGTGTGATGTTTTAAAACAAGAAAAGTATGTACTTATAGACATCATAATGATAAATGCTACAACATGATGGCTAATAATAATTTTGTCTAATCTATATTTACAATACCTACATATATGTTTGGTCAAGGATATAAGAAGTAAGACATATAGGTACGACATATTGTGTATTACAATAAAGATGACAGACACAGGATACGAAGGGTGAGAAATCAAGGGATAATACAATATACAAAGTGCAATTTTATGACTGCCCATATTTATATCATACTAGCTTTTGCCCGCGGCTTCGCCCGCGTGGATGTCGGAAATTGTCTAGCAGGAAAGTACTACCTGGATAAAAGTATCTTCTGTCCTACCCCAGGATACCATCAATCTCCTTGCTAGATTTTACCGAAAACCGTCCAGGGCGTGAAAAGGTAACATACAGACAGACAGACAGATTTACTTTTGAATAATATTATAGTATGGATGACAATGTGACAGTATTTTTTATATGATTTTTATTTAATGTAAATTATTATTTAATGCAATTTGCACACTCACTTGCACTTTTATATGTTCCTTCTGTTTGTCTTCGCATGAATTAACACTCTGAAAAACAGCTACAGAACTATTTGGTATCTCCTCCAATGCTATTTGTTGTTCTTTATGATTATTTTCACAAACTTCTTTGTTTTGTGTTATCTTTTCTACAATAGCTGTCAAATCCTTGGTCAGTGGTATCCTGTTATCAACATCATCTGGTTCTTTTTTTTCAATTTCGACACTTTCCTTGAGAGACTCTTGATATCCTTGCTCCAAGCGTTTTATTTTCAGTATTTCACTATACTGTAATGAGCAAATAAACATTGCAATTAGAAATAGAAAATAAGATAACATATAACATTGACGAAAAAATACTTACCGTTGAAGTAGCTTTGATAAAATGGCTATGTAAGGAGGTATTGAACTTCTCCTTGCAGTAGACACGTTTGTGAGATAAAAAATTAGCTAAACTTCTAAATATATTTCGACAGACTTTGCATTCATATAGTAAATCACACTCATTCGATAGTAAGTCTTTAAGCTGGAAAAAAGGAATACAAATAATTAAGTAAATACGTGTGGAAAAAAATATAAGTAATGAAAAAAAAAAAAAAAATGTTTATCAACTTACTTCTTCAGTAGCCAAGTCAAAAATCTTCCTTGCTTGACCAAACCCAGTAATGCTAGTGTGAATAGGTTTTCTAAGCAAAGCATAGTCAGTGTCCTCTGGCTCTTCACTACTTTGAACTACAGTCTTAGAGCTAGCTTTACTTCTATCTTCTTTACCTTTTGCCTTCGTATTCACCTTGTTACCAGCCATGCTGAACCTAAAATGACAGGCATACTTATTATGTAAATGACATATTTTACTTCAAGTAGCAATAAAATATACTAAACACTTCTATAAAAAGTCGTGATAAGGTAAATTACATTTTAAGATTTTAATATAATTTTCTACGCATTGTATGTTGGCACTGTTTTGTATAACATTGACCAACCATGTTGACAATGAAGTAACAGATAAAACTTTACAGATAGATATATCACTAATAGTCGGCTAAAGCATTGTTATTATTTTACTACTTCCGTAACATCTAGGAACGAAACGATATCATGCCTTTTATCTGACTCAGACATGGTAATATCATATTCCACAGCTACCAAGACATTCGCCGTCTCTCCCTCAAATATACACAATAACACGCGATTTTAAGCTATATACACAAACGCAATTAACATTTGAATTAATACAGATTACGATACGCGTGTTTAATTATGTTCACTTACGTGTAAATCTTCACAACCGCAAACTTGAAAATCCTAGTCTTGCGACAACTGCACCTCCATCACGCCTCCATTTTCAACAAATGAATATCTCCAATAGAACGTAACTGTGTTCTCATGGCCATGTACAACTATAGCATGTAAAGAAATAAATAATAAGGAGTTTTCATTCAAATATTTTAATTTTATTATGCAAATATAAAATTAAAAGCCTGAAACTATCAAGTCTACATTGTTACTTTACTGTAAATAAATTAATGTAACGCACTGAAAGTACAAAATAAGTGTGGTTGATTGATTGAAAGAAAGAAACCCAGAAATCACCACTTCATATCTAGGACGAGGGCGCCACTAGACATTTGGAAAAGGAAGTTATGCACTCGTTTTTTTTCCTGTTTCTGTAACGACTTTTATTATTGATACAAAATTAGACTACTGTAGTGTTTTTCTATTGAATAAAGAATTATCATAATTACATAGGAGCTATTATCGGTGTTTTTTTCATGAGAAAAGCACATTTTTTGTAATAAAGTAGGAAGTGTTTTATAATCTGTTATTACTGACATCTAAAATTGACAGACAAGTGACATAATTGCATAGATAAAACTGTATTGTCTGTATCTGTATTGTACTAAATACATAATTGAGAGTACCTACATACAGGGCTTTGGCTTGCGAATTAAAATTTTGCAAACTTACCGGCCTATCAACTATCAATAGTCGTCAATGTCAATCAACAATCACTACCTACATGATACATAATATTTAAAATACTGATACACAATTAGTGGTTTTAAAATCTAATTTGCTATTGTAAGGAAAACAGTTGTAGCATTATGGCATCCGGCGAGAATCGGACATCATCAGATTACCAGCAAAGAAGATGGTATCATATAAGAAAGCTGTTGGAAAGATCTGGTCCTTTCTGCCATCCTGATTTTGAGCCGTCGCCTGAAATATTGGACTTCATTATGGATTCATGTAAAGTGCTGATTGTGGGCGCGGGAGGCCTAGGCTGTGAGTTACTAAAAGACTTGGCATTGATGGGATTCAAAAAGCTACATATTGTGGACATGGATACTATAGAACTTTCCAATTTAAACCGACAGTTTCTCTTTAGGAGGCATGATATTGGATTATCTAAAGCTAAGTGTGCTGTAGAATTTGTTAACAAAAGGTAAGCATGTGTAATTGAATAATTTTTAATAAAAATAAGTTTGTATTATTTTATATCGTATATATTTATCCATTTCAGAGTACCTGGATGTGAAGCCATAGCTCATCATTGCCCTATTCAAGACTTAGATGAGGGATTTTATAGACAGTTCCACGTAGTTGTGTGTGGTCTTGATTCCATTGTTGCTAGACGCTGGTTGAATGGCATGTTGATGTCACTGTTGCAGTATAATGATGACAGTAATTATGGTTTTTAATTATTCACTAACCCGTCAACTGTTTGTTATATACTTAAAAAACTACATAGGTCATGTCAATGTGTGCTCGAATTTTAACCGAACCCTACTCACAACTACTGAAGCCCGCGGTCGCCATTGGATGATTTTTTTTTACAGTTATATATATGATATATGTTTATATACATATTATATAAAGATTATTTTTACGTAGACCGTATGTATGTAAAACACTCAACGAGTTAAAGCTTTAAATTGGAGGTTTTCAGTTCATTGACACCCACACTTCTTTCTGTATCTAAAAGCTACCTTTTACTCCAACTACAGTGTGTCCCAACACTTAGTTATAACACTCAGTTATAAAATACATACTCTCTAAGTAGCTTACCTAAATACTTTCTTGGAAAATTTGTGTCTTGTTTTGTTATTATAGCTTTCAGTCTATTTATGATGTTATGAAATATATATTTACCGATAATTTAAATTTTCAGGAAGTTTAGATCAAAGCAGTGTTATTCCCATGGTTGATGGAGGCACTGAAGGGTTCAAGGGCAATGCAAGGGTTATTCTGCCAGGCATGAGTGCTTGTATTGAGTGTACCCTGGACTTATATCCACCACAGAAAACTTTCCCACTCTGTACCATTGCTAATACTCCAAGGTAATTCAAGTTAGAACTTCTTCTATTTTATACTACATTGTTTTTCAGAATTTTCCAGAATTCTCTTTTGCTTGTGTCACATTTCAGATTGCCAGAACATTGTATTGAATATGTTAAAGTGATTCAATGGGCGAAAGAAAACCCATGGGGTAGCAGCACAGCTCTTGATGGTGATGACCCTCAGCATGTTGCTTGGGTGTTTGAGAAGGCTCAAGACAGGGGTGTCAGGCATGGGATATCTAATGTTACCTATAGACTGACTCAGGGAGTTTTAAAGAACATTATTCCATCAGTAGCCAGTACTAATGCTGCAATTGCTGCATGTTCTGCTACTGAGGTAAGTCTGTGTCATAATTTTTTTTTTTATTTCAGAACTTTTAGGATTTTAATTAAAACTAATAATAACTCCCTGCAGGTTTTCAAACTGGCCTCATCATGCTGTGCCAACATGAACAACTACATGGTGATGAACATGGCCGATGGTGTGTACACATACACCTTCAATGCTGAAAAAAGGCCTGATTGTGTTGCTTGCAGTAACACCACACGAGTTATGGAGATTGAGCCAGAATCAACCTTGCAGACAATCTATGACAAGCTCTGTGAAGATCCAGTGTTCTTAATGAAGAGTCCAGGTTTGATAATATTTAAGTTCAATGTATACAAATAGTTTATAAAGGATGAAAAATATATTAGATTTATTTTATTCTCTTCCAGGAATAACAACAGTAATCAATGGCCGTAACAAGACGTTATACATGTCTTCCATAAAAAGTATTGAGGAAAGAACTAGGGATAATTTGAAAAAGAAAGTAACAGAATTAGGTTTATATAATGGCGCTGACATTCTGGTGGCTGATGTTACAACCCCAAACACTGTTACAATAAAACTCAAGTTTTTGGAAAATCAAGACCTTGAAATGGCACGATAAGAACTTTCAGAGAACTGCCTATGTATTATTGCAATATATATTTTAGGCATTTTACTTTATGAATAAACGCATTCAAGTGTAATTTGTTTGATTTAATTTTATTGAAGGAAGCCTTTTAATAATATTAGAGTGAATACACATTTACGACTACGCTCTATCACAATCACGAAGATGCATGAAGATCTGCTTTTCAATCTCACAAAATCTAACATACGAGTGCGTTACTCCAGCAAGAAATTGTCTCCTAGAGTGATATGAGTGGCACCTATAATTAGTGCGTAATCTGCTATAAATGTGCGCCAAATAAAAAAATTGTGCGCTTTGTCGTTTTGGAAAAAAATGAAAAAAAAACGATTCCTGCTGAGTAACGTTGGTAAACGTTACTCCAGCAGGAAAGTTGCTCCTAGAGTGACATGAGTGGTACGTATAATTAGTGCGTAATCTGCTGTACAGGTGCGCCGAAAATATAATTTGTGCGTCTTCAGGTTTTCGAGATATTGCGTTTCCTGCTGGAGTAACGTTTTGCAGAATCGTGTATCTCTATAACCATTGTATGTGCGCCTGTAGAATAAAAATCCACGAATAGCTCTTAATTTGTGCGTATTTGTGACAGAATTAGATTTAAGAAAATATTTATAATTTTCAAGTAATCGCGCTTATTTAAAAAAACCCAAAAAATATCGCAGCGCCTAAATGAGCAAACGTATAAGCTCGCTGAAAATTGTATTCGGTCCTTTGACGCGTATAATAGCTATAAATTTTTTTAAAAGTGTACAGACGCCAGCACATCAAGCTACTACAATCTGTCAGATTTCTTTAATAGATTTTCGACTTTATTGCTAAAGCATTAGGTTCAAGGTTGATTGGGAAAATCTGACAGTTTCGGGTAGGTTGACCTGCTGGCGTCTGTACATGCATGCGTTATTAAATAATATTGCTAAAAGTCAAAACGATGGTGTCATAACTTTGACGGCAAAATACAAGAAACCGGCTCAACCCAAGATGTGGAGATTTACCCAAAAATTAGTGCGTAGGTATAATCAAAAATATATAGTGAAAATATTCAGTTTGAAAGGTTTCGCATTAAGTAGATGTAAACAAAAAACTAAACATGTCAACAACGGCTGGTTATCCGACCAAATTCGAACGACTACAAAAAAGCGACAGATTCGTACATATGGAAGACCTTCTTAACTTTCCTCACGAATCGGTCGAAACGTGTTGTGCCTGAGTACACTGAAGTAGAAAAGAAGTAAAAAAAATAAACTTGTTATTGGATTTTGAAATTCTACTAGCTATTACGTATTACGTATTGTTATTACGTAGGGATTTGTAGTAAGAGAGATTCAGCTCTGAAGGTCTGCGCTCTTAGCTTTATCCCTGCGAGCCATAAGCTCTTTAATTTGTAGCGTTATCCATGGTGCGGGGTTGTGTCGGACTTTGACACGTCGGATAGGGGCATGTTGATCATATAAATCGAGAACGGTTGCGTTAAAACAATTCACCTTATCGTCGATGTCATCGTACTCGACCAGAGGGGTCCAGTCGAGATAGCCGGCATCACGCCGCAAAGCCTCCAGGTCTATGCCCTTGTAGTTACGGAGATATAAAAGCTGGGACTTACGCTTGGGAACACGGATACGATGGGAAAGATAAATGAGATCGTGGTAAGAAAAATTAGCCGTGAGTTGACCGTGGTAAGAAAAATTAGCCGTGAGTTGACCATGGTAAGAAACATTCTTAGGAGAGGAAACAATCATAAGATCTAGAAAAGAGGGTGAACAATTAGGAAAATAGTGAGTTGCAGAGAAAGGCAAAACTTGAAGATTGAAAGAAGACAAGAGCGAAAGGAGTTTCCGGGAGCGAGAGTAATTTTTAATTAAACAAGTATTAAAATCATCCATTAAAATAACGTGTTCATATATGGGACAAAGATCACTGAGAGTGGAGTCGAGAGAATTAAAGTAGTCAACGTGAAGATTAGGTTGTTTTGACTTTTAGCAATATTATTCAATAACGCATGCACGTATACTGTTGAAACTTTTTATGGCTATTATACGCGCCAAGAGGGACCGAATACAGTTTTCAGCGAGCTTATACGTTTTCTCATTTAGGCGCTGCGATATTTTTCGGGCTTTTTAAAAAAGCGCGATTACTTTAAAAGTTATAAATATTTTCTTAAATCTAATTATGTCACAAATAAGCACAAATTAAGAGCTACTCGTGGATGTTATTCTATAGGCATACAATGGTTTTAGAGATACATGATTCTGCAAAACGTTACTCCAGCAAGAAACGCAATATCTCGAAAACCTGAAGACGCGCAAATTATATTTTCGGCGCACCTTTACAGCAGATTACGCACTAATTATACGTACCACTCATATCACTAGGAGCAACTTTCCTGCAAGGGGTAACGTTTACCAACGTTACTCCAGCAGGAATCGTTTTCTCAGTTTTTTTCAAAACGACAAAGCGCACAATTTTTTTATTTGGCGCACATTTACAGCAGATTACGCACTAATTATAGGTACCAGTCATATCACTCTAGGAAACACTTTCTTGCTAGAGAAACGCACTCGTAACATACAATACGGCCGACGTCTCTTGGCGAGTCCGAACTTCGCGCAGAAGGCTGCGAAGTAACATTTTTAACAAGCTTTTGTTATAGTAGGGGAGGCCACGATGTTTTTGGTGATTTACTCGAGCGTCGTGGGGAACTACCTATTGAATTTTGAAGATTAGATGGTAGAAAGAGAAAAGGTTTTGATGTATGCTCTTCACTGGTGGTGGGAGCGACTACAGGTATTGAAAAAGGCAAAAAAAAAACTGCCACATGGATTTACTCGAGCGCGTCAGATATTAATGGTCTATATGCCCCACGTGTTTCTGATAACGGAGGAATATTAATCTGCCGGATTGCATGGGGGATAAAAAAAAAATGGGGGAATAAAAAAAATATTCGGGCGCGTCAGACATTCAGAAAGGATGTTAAGTAAACCCTCCTGCGGCTCTTATAATGAGCACTCGTTGCACAAAACACATAAGGCCGGTCCTCGCGGCCCCAAAAGGCCGCGCGGATCGCAGTGGAGACGTTGCTCAAACAAGAAATAAACCGCGGCGACGCACAGTGGGACGAAAATCGAGTTTCATAGACATAGACCACTTACAATTTTTTTTGACGTTTTCTTGCTGGAAACCAATGCAGACCAGTTAAAGAAGCCCCAACATTATCATATATTTGTACGTCAGGTGATTCTGACGCGAAAATATTTTTTTTAAATAAAAAAATGTATGGAGGATAACAGAAAAATCCATTTTAATCGAGACTCGTGAGAGTGCCCGTTATATCCTGTGGTATGATTTTTGTCCTTATTTTTTACTATTTTTTGACATATCGCACAACCCTCGCACTCGATGGACTTTAGGTGAAAAAAAAATGAAACGTATTTTTTATTATTATTTCATTTTATTCCGAGTATTTACGGTATGTAATGACCTACAAGTAGTAGTTAACTTAGTTAATTAATTAATTAACTTAGTTAGTTAGTTAGTTAATCCAAAACCGTGCTCGGCATTGTATTGCCGTCCAATACAATTCATGTTTGCAAAAGAGTCCCAAGGTTTTAGTGCAAGAACAGTTGGCCAAAATGGAAAACGAAAAAAAAAGTCTAAAGGCTACCCAGTACGAGAGTAACACAAATGACCACAGTCTGGTAATGACTATGATCGACGGAAAGATATGCACATATCTTTCAGACGCCAAATCGTCTGCAATTTGTTACTTGTGCTTGGCAAAACCTTCAGAAATGAATGATTTAGAGAGAGTTTCGCAAAGACACGTACAAACCGATCTGTACAAATTTGGATTATCTCTGCATGCTCGCATCAATTGTATGGAGTGTCTGCTTCATATTGCATACAGACAAGATTTGAAAATCTGGTCTGTCAGAGGAGATAACAAAAATATTTTAGAGGCCAAGAAAAAGGAAATCCAAGTTCCGGGCAGAGTTAGGTCTACTGATCGATAAAGTTAAGCAGGTTTCAGGAACAACCAACGATGGGAACACTGCAAGAAAGTTTTTTGAGTTTCAGATAAAACTGCTGGCATTACTGGCTTAGATGAAGAGCTCATACGAAGATTTGCAGTAATTTTGCAAGTCATAGCATCTGGTGAAATTATTCACGTAGAGAAATTTAAAGACTATACTCGGAGAACAGCGGAAAGGTATCGGGATATGTACAATTGGTACTATATGTCAGCAACGGTGCATAAGATCCTCATGCATGGTGCTGACATAGCTAATGTAGCAATTGTGCCCATCGGAAAACTTTCTGAGGAAGCTTCAGAGGCTCGAAACAAAGAATTCCGCAGGTACAGAGAGTTTCATGCTCGGAAGACAAGCAGGGTTAATACCAACCAAGATATTTTAAACATGATGCTTCTCTCGTCCGATCCTGTCATTTCTTCTACAAGACCTGTACTCGATGCAGCTCGAAAAAAAAAGTTAAGTGCAGAAGCCCTAGAACTTTTACAAATTACTGCCTCCGATTATCCAGACTTAGAGTTTGTAAATGTAGTCAAAATTGATCCTCATACGGATACAGAATCCGGAACTGATGAATAGTTGTAAGAATATTATATTAATTATATATTTATGTTTTTTTTAAATGTTGTATGTATATAGCATTTAAAAAGAAATTAATATCTTATTTAGCTAGTAAAGCATATTATGATGTGAATGAATTTTGAATGGAATCATTTTAAATTGACATGCTCTTTTATAAATTAATTTAACTGAAATGAATGTACTAAATGTAATAATGATTGTTTTTAATGATTTTGATTGAATATTATGGACCAACGTTGACATTATAATATATTATGTTTTTAGTTTAAGTAAATATTTGAATGTTTCACAATTTTTGTATGTAATTCCTATCGATTTCTATATTATGAATTAATTATGTTATCAACCAAATTAATTTAATTTATTTATTCATGTCAGCATTTTGTTTTTTTAATTATAAACTTGTTTTAATATTTGCACACCATGGCAATATGGTAAACATGTTACCTCTACTCCATTTTATATTACCTTGCATGCATTGTTTTCTTCCTTTATAATTGTATGTACACTCAAGTTAAGCAAGTAAAGTATCTGAATCTGAATATATTCAAACACAATGTAAAAATTGATATCAATAATTAAAATGATAATGAATCAAAATTTTTCTAATACTAAGTAAATAAGCAACAATGATAAGCCAAGTAGAACGACCTCTGTCGAGCCCATTGTCTAGGTTAATCACGTATGGTCATTAGTAAGGGATTAATTAAAAAATGACAGATTAGCAGGTAAACTCATTAAGGAGGCAGTAAGTAGCATGTTTTAGAGAATAGGCCGAGTGTTAACTACTACTTGTAGGTCGTTACATACTGTAAATACTCGGAATAAAATGAAATAATAATAAAAATACGTTTCATTTTTTTTCACCTAAAGTCCATCCACCTAAAGAGTGCGAGGGTTGTGCGATATGTCAAAAAATAGTAAAAAATAAGGACAAAAATCATACTACAGGATATAACGGGCACTCTCACGAGTCTCGATTAAAATGGATTTTTCTGTTTTCCTCCATACATTTTTTATTTAAAAAAAATATTTTCGCGTCAGAATCACCTGACGTACAAAAATATGATAATGTTGGGGCTTCTTTAACTGGTCTGCATTGGTTTCCAGGAAGGAAACGTCAAAAAAAATTGTAAGTGGTCTATGTCTATGAAACTCGATTTTCGTCCCACTGTGCGACGACGGCGTTTTTGGGTGCGACGAAGTTTACGAGTATCCAGCAGAAAAAAATTCAGTGCAAGTACAGCCCGCGGCACGTAAGTTGGCAAGAGTCGTTAGATGCGCAGAAGTCATTTTTTAGATCTCTTTGGTCGCGAGCGGGACGCGGGGAATGAGGTAGCATCATTCCGAGCGCGCGATTGGTTGGTCAGTCGACCCTTGTCTCTCGCGTCGCGTCCACGTTCCATTCGCTCCCGAGTACACTTGCGTGCACTAAAATTGTAACATTTGTTTTTGTTGAGCTTTTGTTACAAGTTCTTGTTATTGTTTTGTTTGAATTTTTAAATTTAGATAATGCCACAAACAAATACCATTTTACGTAGACATGCCAGAAAAATGGTTTATGATGTGTACTTTTACATATTTTGACGAATTATGCGAACATAAATGTACTGAACTGCTGAATTTTTTTTCGCGATTTCAAGTTTGGTCCCATAGTAAAAGTTGTTCATAATGATGAGTACAATGACCTCTTAAGAGGTTGTTGGTGTTTTACAAATAACCCTGTATATTTTATTTATTACTCCTAATATACTTCACGAATTCTTCTCCTTTCTTTAACTTTCTTGTAAATAGTTATGTTTAAAAATAAATTATGGTAATAACCACAGAATAATGACAAGCAATAAAAGTGACCATTTTTTTGTTGCAATAAGTGTAGCATGCGCGAACTTACCCCCACTACGCCTAAACCTTGCCAACTTACGTGCCGCGGGCATTTGATACAAGATTAAATACCTATTAGATGATGTAGATCAATTAAGTCGTGATTATTATATCTATGTAATGGGTACCGTAAAATGCTGCAACTTTACCAACTAAGCTCAAGTTTGCCTATTTCGTTTAAATTACGATATTTCGCGTTAGCTTAGTTTTTTCTTATTTTCTGCCATTTGGTATTAATTTTACATTATCAGGGCAACATATTTTTCATTTTTTATAACGGTAGCTCCATTAATACTCTGTCAGCTGTGCGACAAAAATTGGTGGGAATAGGTGAAAATTTTTAGGGTCCTGTAACTTTTGCAGTTCCTAGCTACAGAAAAGGTGTTTTCATGCAGGAAAAACGTCTCAAGGTAAGAAAATATTTTCTATTTTCCGTATGGTTTGATATTTTTTTTACGAAAAGGACTTAATTTCATTAAAATAATTTAGTAGGCAATGTTGTACACTGTTTTGGAAACTTGACTGACAGATCTTTGCCTGGGTCTAGGGTTGTCACTTGGCGGTGATAATTCTACACATGATTTCATTCAGTCAACATAACTGGCGAAATGTGGTGTACTATACAATACACCTTTGCCTAACCATTCGGGCTTTAGTGGCGTGACTTTGTGTTGTATTTAAGTACTTAAGTCTTAATTCTATTGCAGTTATAATGAAGAAATGGAAACCAGGAGCTCGTAATATTATGCTGATTACTCAGTCGAAACAAAGTTTTTTCATCATACGAAGCCGTTAGCAAAGAACAGTAGGTACCTATTTATTTCGTTTTAAAATAAATTAAAAGTTAAAACAATACTCAAATCACTCAAACATACTCAAAATAAACCTTACGGTGAAGCCAAGTTATATTTATTTTTTTTACTTATTATATTTGTTACTATGAGGCACTATTCCCAAAAAAACTTGTGATTGTTTCTTTTTATTAAAAAAAAAAGTAATTAAAAGTATTAAAAAAATAAGCTGTAAGTATTTTCTTGGACAACCCTAGAGTCAACGATACATTTGTATGGAAAGTTTGTGGTGCCTGCTACAACTTTGCCCATTAGCTGTGAAAATAATAATACTACTTTCATGGCAATAATGTAACTGCTGGGGACAAGAACGGTGTCTCATGCACACGGAAAAAAAATACTGAAAATATCAACAACATAATTATTGAGATATCCTTCTAGGCAAAGTTGTGTCTTTTACCTACAACTTTGTCTACGACTTTGGGTGCTTGTCATTTGGAAAAATACCAAGGTTTACAAAGATTTGAGATCTTTCTGGCAAGGCATAAAGATCTGTTTACCATGTGAAACTAATTAAAAGCTATAACAATAAATAGGTTGAAATGTAAAAAAAGAAATAAATAAAAAAGAATAGGTACATAAAGGTTCAGAGATACGAACAAAAAACGTAACAATCCAGGAAAAGTTGCAGCATTTTGCGGTACCTATTTGAAATTTTTTCGCACGTCAACCACTTCCAGACTTGTTCGAGTCTCTTTTTCTCTTTTTAATTGCCATGAAAACTTGAAAGATTGTGAATCAACTTGATCTTAGCCCACTTATAGAATTGTAGCAATCTCTATCAGGGTATCATTCCTTTGAGTCCGCGTATCACTGGTCAGTTTCCCTCAGTCGTCAGTTTATTTAATTCGCCAGTTTCGTTGATTAGTCGGTTTCACTCATTGGTCAGTTTTGCGGATTAGACAGTTGCGTTAACTCTACAGTTTCCAGTGTTTGCCAGTTTTCGTCGATTCGTCAGCCAAAGTACAGTCGGTAAAAAAACTACACAGACGTCTGCTGATTTAAATATACCTAGTCTTGCCATAAATATTGTCAAGAAGAAAAAAAATTTTTTTTATTGCAAATCATATTTATTACTTTTACAGTGTGTTAGTTTAATACATAAATATAAAACAATTTAAAATATAAAAAGCTTATTCGAAGTGGTCTCCATTGGCTGCAATACAGTCCTTTAAACGTTGAGGCCAGTTATCAATAGAAGCACGCACTCTTTCCATGGGAAAATTCTTCACTGCCAATCGTATGGATTGTTTTAGGGACTCCAAATTATCATGGCGTTTAGAGCAAGCCGTATTCTCTAAAACTGACCATAAATCATAAACATAATCCAGCGGATTAAGATCGGGACTAGAGGACGGCCAGTCTTCAGCTCTGATGAAGTCCGAAACGGTCACTTCCAACCAAGACTGCGTGGACCGAGCTTTATGACCCGGCGCCTAGTCTTGTTGGAAGGACCATACTTGGTTATTGAACATGGTGTTGTTAAGGGGCTTAAATACCTACTCAAGAATGGTATCTTGATACACTTGTGCCGAAGTTTTGATACCTTTTTCACAAAAATATGGCTCAGTCACTCCTTCATAGCTAACACCCCACCAAACCATCACTGAAGTCGGATAATGCCCACGTTGCACTCTGTCGACTAATTGGGAAGCTTCCTTAGAGCTTTGATACGGTCATTTTGTTTGTTGAAATGTTGCTCAATTGTAAAGATTTTCTCATCCGTAAACAAAATTTTTCTGTGACCTCCCTTTGCGTACCGCTTCAGTTGTTTCAATTTTACTACCCTATTCTTTCTTAAATTATCAGTTAAAAAATGACCAGTGCGTCTCTTATAGGCTGCAAGTCCTAAGTCATCTTTTAAAATACGCGACATGGTTCTGGGTGCTATCTTCATCTCCCGAGATAAAATCTATTGCTTTCGGACAGGATTTCTTCGAATTCTTTCCCTTACTGCTTTGACCACCTTTTTCGTACGTACACTACGTGGACGGCCAGATCTTTTTCTGTCACAAACAGAGGAGGTCTCATTGTACCTATTAATAGCCCGGTACACAAACATTTGACTAATACCAAGCGTATGGAGAGTTTTAAAAATTGCATTTGGCTCCATACCAACTTTGTGTAATGCAATCACAGCGATTCGGTTCTCTTTATCACCCCACTGCATTTTAATATCGCAAAATATTGTACAATGTATTGGCGCCAAAATTAGAAAACTCAATGAACAATCGTATGAAAATGACAGATTCCAAATTCAAATGTAATATCTTTCTTATTTTTAATCGTAACAGTATTTATGGCCAGACGTGTATACAAACTGTAGTTCGATTTTAATATTAATAATTAATAATTTATTTCAGATTATATCCATATGTGTTAGTATACTTGCGAGCTTATAAACTAGTGTTAGTAATAATTAATAATAAATAGAAATAATAATTTAATTAAACAATACACAATAAAAATAATAACAATTTTATTGTATATTCTTCAATCAAACAGTAAGTGGCAGGTCCGGGTGGACTCCGCGATGTCGGTGACAAAACACTATACGACTGCGTGCAGCCGTATCCAGCGAGCCAGCATCGGAGAGTCCCACCGGTCAGCCAGCGCTCGCAGGATAGTGTTGGGACTGTCGCGCGTGCGCCGCATGATAGAAGCGCATCGTTTGCGCATAATGGCCGCAAAGCTGTCTGTGGCAGCCGCCGCGAACATCGCGGAGGCGCTGCAGTGGCGCGGCAGCCCCATCAGCACCCGGAACGCGTTATTGTATTGAACGCGCAGATCGCTGTATGTCCGCTGCGTATAGCTAACCCACAGGCTGCAGGTGTAAAAGGACTGACAGTACGCTTTAAAAAGCGCAACTTTGACAGTCCCCGTGCACCGTGCAAACCTGCGGGCCAACATGTTGCATCGGACAGACAGCGCTCTGCGCTCCCTCTCAACATCTACATTGTCCTTAAGATCCTCAGTGACCCAGTGACCCAAATACTTAAATTGCCCAACTTTGTGTAGAGCTGTACCACACAAGGTGAAATTCGGAACAAACGTGTATCGCTTGTTGTCCGGCCTGAAAATCATTATTTCACTCTTTTTTGTGTTGTATTTGAGCCCAGAGTCACCGCATAGGACTCACATATTTTCATGAGCCTTCGCAAGGCACCAATCGATGGGCTCAGCAGCACCATATCGTCTGCGTAGCTGATGTTATTCACACATATTATCCACATGTGTTTATTCAACACGTACAAAGTTTTCCCTTGAGTATACAAAACTGACGAATCGACGAAAACTGGCACACACAGGAAACTGTCGAGGTTTAGTCCGCAAAACCGACCAATCAGTGAAACTGACTAATTAATGAAACTGGCGAATTAAATAAACTGACGACTGAGGGAAACTGGCCAGTGATACGCGGACTCATTCCTTTTGTTTTTATTTTTATAAAAACAACTCTGACAGTCCCATAATACCGAGAGCTCCTGATACAAAAGAGTTTGATCGTCGTTCCACTCCATTTTGGCGCGAATACAGACACAACTCGGTATAGCGGCGGTCACCGGCCGCACGGCCCGTTCCCACTACCCATAGCCGCGCGGCTTTCAAGTAGACCGACAACCGTCGAGTCGGGTTGAGCGAGGCCGGTCGCGCCGCTCTGTTCTCTCACGTACACACTTACGAGGCTGCACATCAAGCTCTCATCTGCAAACTTTAATAGATTTTCAACTTTATCGCTAAAGCATAAGTTTCAAGGCTGGTTGGGAAAATCTGACAGTTTCGGGTAGCTTGACCTGCTGGCGTCTGTACATATTTACAAACACAGAAATTTATTATTTTAAGTAATTCTATTACATTTACTACTACTTATTACATTGTGTTCCTATTTTCACGTACCTACTTTTGTACATGTATATGTTACTACGTAAACAAAACAATTAGGCCCATGACAGCTATTGGAACTAGGGAGGGAACACCGGACTGGCGATTGATATTGTAAGTACGTATTATCATCACTGCCGAAATCTGAGTATACGACTGCACGTCACTACGGCAAGCGCGGGGATAGGTGCGGGGTGCTGGCGCCGAAACCGAATTTCTGTCATGCGCCTAATTGTTTTGGTCAAGTAGTACGGCTAAAACCCGAAGTGCGGCTATAACTAGTTTTAGCCGACTAAAACTAGGTGTAGGTACCCGTTGCAGTTGGTTAAACTTAGGTGTAGGCTGAAAGGTAGGTTAGATATAATTATGTTCGATATTAACTAAAGCTGAGTTTGCAATTTCACCCCGGTCTAATTCATCAAGTGTATTTAGGGTACTATCCATTTTCGTTTGAGAAGTCTAACAGACATAGCTCACGGTGCACGATTGAAAATAGCCATTTATGAAAATACATATTAATCAAAATTACAATATAACTAAGTCGAGATTTTTGTTCAAAGAGGGGTACAATGGGTGAATGAGTGGATGTGTGGTGTAGGCGAGAGATGTTTGTAATTTGAAATTTAGTTGGTGAGTGTAGCGTGGAAAGTTTGTATGAGGTGAGTTTTTTTGGTGTTGATAATAGATGAGCATGCTTTACACTAAAAAGGTTGTTATGAAAGATATATCTAAATAATAGTAACAAAATATGGGAATCATTAAATAATCCTAACAAAATAAAGTCCTGTACTAAAGCAAATAAAAGTAAATGAACAAAATAAATAAAACAAATGTACAGAATTAGTCATGCACTTTGAAGCAAGCTATGCACTTGTGCTTCACTCTTCACGGGGATCGTCTTAGAATCTTCGTCCTTTTTTAGGAAAACACGACCAAAAGCAGTCCAGCAGAATTTATACTGCTTTGATTTTGCTAAGTCCCGGGCTATGAAAAATAGGCGAGCGTTCTTGGGAGTAAGTTGTTCTGAAACGAACACAGGAGCGTCCCCGTTACTAGAGACAGCAAGGTGTTTCGCTTGAAGTTTCGTCTTGTTTTTTATGTTAAATGACTTAGTGCTTTTCAATAAATCCTGTTTCAGAACTTGAGAGTCCAGTTCCACTACGATAGGGGGGCTATTTACCCCCTCCTTCCTCCCCTGCGATCTGAAGATGTCCTTGATGTCTCGCTTACTCATATCAAGATTAATATTCTTAGCCAAACTAAGAACCATATTTATTAAGTCCTCTCTGGTTTCTTGGGTATTACGAGGAACATTCTTTATTTCGATATTATTCCTGCGCGAGCCCCGTTGCAAGTCCTCAATTCTGTGTAATGTCTTTCTTTTAAGGTTGGCTCGCCATAACTTTTTTAGTGGTAATCGTGTCTAAAGTCCTGACTGACTGACAGATATATCAACGCACAGCCTAAACCGCTTATCCTAGAGATATGAAATTTGAAGGGTGTGTTCGTTATGAAGATTAGATATCCAATAATAAAGGGTTTTTCGAAATTCTTTTTTTTTGGATGGGAAATCATCGAATAACTTCTCCCGCTCTGGGTGGAGCGGGAGGGCGTGTCAGACTTCTACTGACTAAAACCCACCCGTATTCCTTCAGTTGCATGTGCCAGGGCCACGGTAACTCTTTAGATCAACCCGCAACCCTGGCGGGCATCGGCCCTAGCGGACCCCTTCAGCTAGTGCTGACATCTCTTTGAGGCGCGCGTGGAACACAACGCGCCGTCGACCCGCGCCTGGTCCTTACCGGACGGTGAGCTATCCATTGCTCGTCATCCGCATGCCCGCGCCTACTGTGGCCGGGAATCGGCTATCGATTCTCGACGCCCAGGGCGTCTCCTGCGGCGACTAGGGGCTTGAGGGCGCAAAGATTACCTCTCCCTCACGCGTTCAGCCTCCTCCTTTGCGAGCATTACTGCTTCGCAGAAGGAGGTGACGGCTTCCCATGCACTCTCGCTCCGTACCATGGCCTGGACCAGGGCCGGACGCGAGAGATCGTTGCCGCCGATCGCCTCCGCAAGGACACGGCGGTGCTCCGCCCAAGCCGGGCAGACACAGGACACGGTGGAGCGTGTCCTCCGGGCGATCCACACAATGGTAACACCCGGGCGTTTCCTCCCGCCTTATCCGGAACAGGAACCTCCCGAAGCAACCGTGTCCGGTGAGGACCTGCGTCAGGCGGAAGGCGAGGATGCCGTGACGCCTCTCCAACCACTCCTCAAAGAGGGGACTTATCGCCGCAATTGTGGCGTGCCCAGCACTGAGTTGCGACAGTCGCACTCTCCATGTCGCCATGAGATCCCGCCGGGGCTCTGTCCGCTGTGCCATGATTTCTCGCGGCAGCGGAGTTACGCCCGGCGGTTTGCCTCCTCGCGCCACTGTCTGCGAGGACTTTTGCTTCCAGATTCCACGGCGACAATCCGGCAAGGAGGCTCGCCGCCTCACCGGAAACCGTGCGGTATCCCCGAACTAGCCGGATGGCCATGACCCTTTGGGACGCGTTCAACCGGCAGGCTGGTCGCCTCCCCAAGGAACGCGCCCACACTGGTGCCCCGTAAAGGGCCACGGACCGCACGACCCCCGCGTAGAGCCTCCGGCAGGAGGCGTTTGGACCTCCTAGATTGGGCAGGAGCCGCTTCAAGGCAGCCCCGGCCCGCTGCAGTCTGGGAGCCAAACGTAGAAAATGCTCGACAAAGTTCCACCGGCTATCGAGGACGAGGCCCAGGTACTTCATCGTCGGCTCGACGCCGATGTGAACCGGAGGAGTTCCGTTACTTGGGAACCCGACGGTGGCGCGTTCCGAGGACCATGAAAACACATGACCCAATCGCCGGATCCTCTCGACGATTATCGCAACCCCGTGTGTCGCTAGCTCGGCCGCCGCCTGGTGTGACCTCCTCTGCGCCAGGACCAGCGGTCGTCAGCGTAGCATACCACGCAGACGCCGCAAGGGAGATCAGCGCGCAGCACCCAGTCATACCAGATATCCCACAGATGTGGCCCTAGGACCGATCCCTGTGGGACACCACACGACATCTCTCGCCGGTTCCACTCTCCCTGATGACCGGGGTAGATGACGGTCCTGTCCGTCAAATAGGCCTCGACCACGTGACAGGGGTAGGTCGGCATCAGGTGATACCGGAGTGCCTCCCTAATGCAACTCCAGGGCAGTATTGAAGGCATTGGCGATATCTAGAGACACCGCCAAGACGACCCCACCCCGGGCCACAGCATCCCCCGTTGTTAGGGGTTGCACGCACATGATGGCGTCCACTGTAGAGCGCCCGCAAACTGGCTCTCCACCAAATCCGGCCCCACTCGCACCAGCCGCCCGACGAGGCGGTCTGCAATGACTCTTTCAAAGTGCTTGCCCACCTTGTCGAGCAGCACGATGGGCCGGTAAGCGGACGGAGAGTCCGCAGGGCGCCCCGGCTTCTTAATGAGAACCAGTTTCCCAGTCTTCCACCGAAGTGGGAACTAGCCTCTCTCCAAGCATGCGCTTAGGAGCCCCCTTAGTCGAGGCTCGAGAGCCTCCAAGGCCAGAACCCAGGCTTTTTCAGGTAAGCCGTCGGGTCCCGGGGCGGTATTTTTGGCATTCAGCCTACGTACCGCTACTCTCAGCTCTGCCTCGGTTATCTCCTCGGTGGTCCGCATCGGCACTGCAAGAGGCGAAGCCTTAGGCGGAGTATGTTCCCCTCGCGAAGGGAACAGAGTGCTCACCACGTCCTCCTCGAGCTGGGGCCGGAGACTCTGCGTCAGCGGGGGAGCCCATGGGCGGAATTCATCACGCACCATTTTGTAGGGGCGTCCCCAAGGGTCCCTGTTCAGAGTCCCCAGTGACTCCTCGCGGGGAAATTCTACCCCTAAGGGGGTAAAATAGGGGAAGAAAGATTGTATGAAAAATCTTATTCCTTCAGTTACAAGACTTGAAACTTGACACGAATACTTACCTAAATAGATTATAAAGTTTGAAATTTTTAGTTTTCTTAAACTACCCCCTAAGGGGGGATTGGCGGGTATCAAAGTTTGTATGGAAGAATTTTAAAGCGCGGTCCGATTAACTCGAAACTCAGTATTTATACTTGAGACCAAAAATTAAAAATAACGTGTAACAGAGTTCTTCGAAAATCTACCCCTAACGGGGTAAAAAGGGGTAATCTATTATACAGGAAGGATTTTACTTCGGGGCTTGATTAGCTCGAAAATTGGTGTAAATAATCTTTCAGTCAAGTTACGGAAAACAAGGAATACATAGGTACTTATATGATAAATCTTAATCATTTGGTTAATTAAATGTTTAGTTAAGTAATAAAGTTTGTCATTATAAGTTTTTCAAAACGACCCATCAAAGAGGGGTTTAGGCATCTAATAATAAAGCTGAATTAGTTTTTTTTAAATGTTTTTTGTATGTTTGAACGCGCTAATCTCTGGAGCATCTGGTCAATTTGAAATTTAGTTGGTGAGTGTAGCGTGGAAAGTTTGTATGAGGTGAGTTTTTTTGGTGTTGATAATAGATGAGCATGCTTTACACTAAAAAGGTTTTGAAAAATTCTTTTTGCATTTAATAACCCAATTCTTAAGAAAGGCTATAGACATATTTAACATCACGCAAAACGTTTGCGAAACTTTTTTTTTTAATTTTCTTATTTGCCCCCCAAAGTTGACCCCCATATTCAAAATTCATTTATTTACATTACACGTCCGTGTTTGGGGTCATATATGTTAATATGTGTACCCAACAACTTAATTGGTCCATTAGATTCGGAGCAAATTGGCTGTGACAGACGGACAGACAGACACACGAGCGATCCTATAAGGGTTCCGTTTTTTTTCTTTTAGTTACGGAACCCTAAAAATGAAAAGACATAGGTAAAACAAAATTTAGGTGGCAATAAATAAAGTACATATTCCCGTTATTGGCGCCGATTTTTCGAAAAAGGGTCTTCACAAACTAAACTAAATTTAAGTTCAGTGCATCTTTTTCTTTCTATTTTTTTTTTTTTTTTTTTATTATCTTTCATCATTGTATAATATGTTAAAAAACCACAGAAGCCTTTGATGGCTTATATATGGCTAGTGAGTTCGGAAAATATATATCTAATATGCTACTAGAAACAATGTGTTTTTAAGTTTTACTTACAAAAAATCAAAATAGTCTTACTTTTTATATAATATAATAATAGCACAATTAAAAATGGTTGTAAGTATATCAAACTAAAGTATATACTCATAGTTTGTAATTTGCAGAAAATGTTTTTTTAATAAGCTTTTTGCTTTCTTAGGGTAACAGAGATATTCACTTTGTATGTCCGCAGGAAGTTCATTTATTATTTTTGGTAGTATGTAGGTGTATGTTCTCATACCATATGTATTGTTACATCTGGGCAAGGTAAAAGTTTTTATGTTAGCTAAAGTTCTTAATTTAGGATGACGTGTTCTTTTATTTAAATTATTTATATTGACATATTCATCTTTTAGTATTGAAAGTCTTGTCATGTTTTGTATTGGCAATACGTTGCAATAATGAAATAGTTCAGAGTAATCATTTTGGTATTTAGTTTTAATTTTAGGTGGTACAATATTTTTAAGGATTCGTTGTTGTAGTTTGTAAATTTTATCTAAATTAGTTTTGTATGTTCTCCCATAGCTACTGAGACCATAACTAATTATGGAGTCAGCTAGGGCTAGATATAGTAGTCTTAAAGTTTTATATGGCATTTTATGTTTAAGTATGATTATTCTACCCAGGATAGATCTTAGTCTATCACATAGATAGTTAATGTGTGGTACCCAATTAAATTTGTAGTCGATTATGAGACCAATGTATTTGTGTTCCTTGACGAATTCTATTGTTTCACAGCTACAACTATCGGTACATACTGTGTGTAGACAGGCATGGTTATGCGCTTTGATGGATGGTGTGTAAGTGGCTTGATTATGTGAAGAATGTATGTGCATGGCTTTGGTTTTGTCAGCATTTATGACGAGACCAACATCATGCGACCACTTACATAGTAAGTCAAAGTTAGTTTGAAGAAGGCGCTCGGCCACCTCAGTGTCTTTATCAGCTACCACGATGCAGGTATCATCGGCAAACTGGTATACAGAGCCTACCTCTATAGTATTGCACATATCGTTAACATAGAGTAGGTATTCAGTAGGCCCGATTATTGACCCCTGTGCCGTGCCTTTTGTTGTTAATTTCATGTCGCTATACGAGTTTCCTAGCTTGACAGTTGTATATCTGGTGCTATGGTAGCTCATAAACCACCGAAGTAGAGGACCCCTTATACCACTGCATTCTAGTTTTTGGTAAAGTGTATTATAATTAAGTGTGTCGAAAGCTTTGCTAAAATCAATAAAAATTATTAAAATATGTTTTTTATCATTAAGGTATGTATTAATTTCATTGCTAAATTGACACAATAGCTGAGCGGCGCTTCGGTCTCATTCATTAACCCCTCGTGTGTTTGGCGTACATACTCTGTACATATGAAAAAATCTTTATATAACATGTATATAAACGTATATCATATATATATAAACGTTAAAAAAACATCATGCCATGGTGACCGCGGGCTTACAGTAGTTGTGGACCTATGGGGTTCGGTTGATATTCGAGCATACATTGACATGACCAATTATGCGGTTTTTTTCGTATATAAAAAACACTCAGGAAAAAGGACAGACGATAAATATTAGTTTATTCCTGTCAAATTAAGATACTCCGTATACAACATTAGACGTGATTAAAAAATTGGCTACTAATAATACGTCAATTTACATCAAGCGCCGACTAATGTGACAGAACTAAACTAATATTTATCTTCTGTCCTTTTCTTAATGAAATAGAGAGAAAAAGATGCACTGAACTTAAATTTAGTTTAGTTTGTAAATAAGGGAATCGGCGCCAGTGCCTTGCGACCTTTTGTTAACCGACTTCAAAAAGGAGGTTCTCGATTCGACCCGTATGTATGTATGTTTGTATGTCCACGATTTTCTCAAAAACTAATGAGCCAATTATAGTTCTTTCACTAACGTGATCTACATACTTTCAGGAAGGTTTTAGTATCTATATATTATCGGGTTGGCTAATAAGTAATGAGCGTTTTAGTTTATAATTTCTAGAATTTTCGGAAAGGTTCGAGAACGTTCTGTAGCAGAGGGTATATAAAGAGCGAGTCGCGCTCATGCGCGTTATTGATAGTTTGGCTGTTCGTGCGTTAAAGTTCACAAAGAAATGAGTGATATTAAAACCCACGTACGACATTGTTTATTATATGAGTTTCAATCTGGGCATTCTGCTGCAGAAGCTACACGTAATATATGGCAAAGGATAGCTCACGATGCAGTCTGCGAAGCAACAGCAAAGCGCTGGTTCCAACGGTTCCGCAATAACGATTTTTCTTTAACCGATCAACCAAGGTCTGGGCGCCCCGTGGAAATAGATATCGATAAATTAAAACTATTAATCGAAGCAGATCCTTGAAGAACTACACGCGATTTAGCTGTTCAGCTCGAGTGCTCTTATGGCACCATAGAAAATCATTTACATGGTTTGGGAAAGACTTACAAATATAGTGTTTGGGTACCCCATCAATTAAGCTGACCTACTTAGCTGAGATTTGTGTACAACTTTTATCTTTCCGATCATCTTGTCACTGGAGATGAAAAGTGGGTTCTTTATGTTAATCACACACGCAAGCGCCAGTGGGTGGGATGTAAAGAACAGGGAAAACCAACGTCAAAAGGTGATCTTCATCCTCGCAAGGTAATGCTTTCTGTCTGGTGGGATATACATGGAGTAATAAGCTGGGAATTCCTTCCTACTAAAACTACGATTACAGCAACAGTATACTGTGATCAACTCGAAAAACTGAAGCTTGACATCCATCGCAAACGTCCACAACACGACAAAATACTTTTCCTGCACGACAATGCCCGGCCGCATATTGCTAAGAGTACCAGGCTAAAACTTTTGGAGCTTAATTGGGAAATAATACCCCACCCTCCATATTAAACTTAGCACCAACTGATTTCAGCTTGTTCCGATCACCTAGTAATAATTTACGGGAAAAAAGCTTTGACGATGAACCACACTTGAAACAATACATGATGACTTCTTCAATTCAAAACCAACGAAGATCTATGCGGACGCCATTCACTCTTTGCCAGATCGATGGCGAATGGTAGTAGAAAACGACGGTGAATTTATTATTAATGATTAACAATTATTCATTTAATAAATAAATACAAATAAAATAGTGGTATGTCGCTCATTACTTATTAGCCAACCCAATACATTTGGTAATTATTCTAATTTACGATATAAGTACTGTTATGCATAAATGTATTTCCGGCATCTTAAGCGGTAAAATTTAAGTACTTTAAAAAAAGTAAAAACTGACTTCCAAAACCTAAAACGAATAAAATAACATTCATAAATACTTAACAGCTTCTGAAGTCGGTGTCTTCAATTTTTTATTGCACTATAAATAGCTTGGCACGACTTCAGAAGCTGTTAAGCTTTTGATGAAAGTTATTTTATTCGTTTTGGGATTTAGAAGTCGGTTTTTACTTTTTTAAAGTTTTATTCCGTTTCTGTTTGCTTCTTGGCTAATATTGGCCGCATTGGTCATATTGGTCAACCTTGGTCAAACATTTGCAGGAGTGGCTTAAAATCGTTAATTTTGTTCAAAATTTGATATTACCTATTTGTTAGTTTTAAGCTTAAAATATAACTTATTCTACAAATAAAACACTCCGGCTGTTAAATTGCTTTTCGAGCATTACTTTTGCAATTTTTGAATACACATTGTAGCATTGTGAAACGTGTTTACATTGGCTGTGTTTCAAGCGAACTAAACTAAATAAGAGCTCACATCTCAAGTGCGCTGTTATTTACCGAGATGTATTTTTTGCGTCGACCCGATAACTAGGTGGTTGGTATTGTTGATCGAAGCTAATTCAGATAATTTATGTAAACAAACGGGATAACAGTTCTAAAAAATATCTTCTTAATGGTAATTCACAAAAAATGGCAGAAAAAGAGGTTAGATTTTCTATTAAGTACTGATTTTAGAAATAATACTTTAAAAATGATCATACCGTAATTATTTTTATAAATTTTCGGTTTTAAACAAAGTTATTAAAAAAAGGAGATTTTCTGCTATAAAATATTTTATGATACTAGTAACACTGCAGGAGTTACAAACTTACAATTTTTAACATTTTCATACTGCAAAAGTAGAAGATGAAATGTGCCAACTCGACCACATAATTGATAACGTTACTGATTGGTTTGTCATGAATAGAGATGGGCATATACCCGGTAAAAACCCAGAGTTTGGTTAAATACCCAATTATACCCATTTTTACCTACCCATTTTTAATTTATACCGGGTAAAAATTAAATCAGTTTAAACTAATTATTGTATTTTTTAATAGATACTTTGACATACAGAATTTTATAATTTCTTTTATTTGAGACCGTCCTCGGTGTCGGGCATATACGTTATAGTGTTATAGCACTGTAACACGGACTAGAAAAAAAAGAACTTTTTTTTTAGTTGTCACACAGTGCCAAAAGTACCTAATGAATTAATAGAGAGGTTTAGTCAAGTTTAGTATTATTGTGTTTAATTAAGTGGAGATTGGTAATTTAATGATGACGACTAACACTAATCCTACAAAATAACTTAAGTAAGTAATTGTGATATGTTAGGTAAAAAAGGGTTTAGACAATGTGATTATGATGTGTTAATGTTTTTTTATTTATTTAAGATGGGTTTGCTCTTGACCTTAGTCTAGGTCGGAGGCGACAGAGACAGAGTCGAAAGATGGAGTGAGCTTACCAGAAATAGCTTGTTCACTCTCACTTTGAAGAGATTAGGGTTGTATGCGCTCGGAAACAGTTACTTAGTGAGGTCCACTATTTTGCTGTGCGCATTATAAAAGACATTTGGAAACGCTTAGTGCGAATTGATGGAATAGCAACTAGGAAGGGATGGTAACTGGCAGTGCGTCTAGATGTCCAATGGTAGAAGGGGGCCGGTGGAATGAAGTCGTGGAGTTCTTGAGCACACTCAACGAAGTACAATCTGTAAAAGACCGACAAGCAGGCAACCTTGCAGCGATGAGCCAAGCTATGAAGCTTGGCATCCACCAGTTTTACGTCGCCAATGAGCCACTTAGCTATGCGTTCCACCTAGTCAAGCGCGGCTAGGTGGTACTTAACTGATCCATACCAAAGGTGGCTGCAGTACTCCATGCAGGATCGAACTTGAGCTTTGTAAAGAGTTAAAAGCTGTCCAGGCGTAAAGAATCGCTTCACCCTATTTGGGATGCCTAGTTTCTTGGCCGCAGTTTGGGCTTTGTAATCGATGGTGGCGCCAAAGTTGAGACCAGATGTCAACTCCGTGCCTAGAAGCTCAAGCCGATCAGTTACAGGAACAGATGTACCCCGAAAAGTAGGAGTTTGAGCGAAACGACTCGCTTTTAGCGGTAAAAAGACACGCCTGTGTTTTGGTGGCGTTTAAAGTGACCAGATTATCATCATCCCACTGGGAAACAAGGCTTAAGGTCAAATCTGTCCGCTCTACCATGGCCTCTCTCAAGGAACGAACTTCCCGCTGGTTTTTGCGCTGGACAAGTTTCTCTCGGAAACTGTACTGTCATATGCGTATTCAACAATACCAGACTGAAGCCGGTCATTGATGTACAGCAGGAAAAGAGTTGCAGAGAGAACAGACTCCTAAGGAACTCGGGCATCAATAGCCATAAAGTCAGAGGAGCAGCCGTGAACGACTACTCTGATCGACCGTTCACTAAGGAAATCTGATATCCAGCTACAAAAATCAGCTGGGGTGCCATAAGCAAGAAGAGCAGCGTGCCAGACCCAGTCAAAGGCCTTCGAGATGTCAAGCGATACAGCAAGTGCTTCGCCATGTTTCTCGATGGCTTCGCCACAGCAGTGCGTGACATACACAAGAAGATCGTCAGTTGACCGTCCTCGGCGAAAGCCATATTGACGGTCACTGAGGATGTCATTGTCATCAAGGTAGGTCAGCAGCTTATTGTTCAGTACCCTTTCCATAACCTTGCACAGAATGGAGGTAATGGCAATCGGATGGTAATGGGCAGGGTCTGCACGGTCGCTCTTTTTGGGCACTGGTTGTACATTTGCAAGCTTCCAGGATTCCGGCAATGTTCTTTTTTCAAGAGAGCGGCGGAACAAACGTGTCAACACAGGAGACAGTTCAGGCGCACACTGCCTCAACACTCTCGCTGGAATGCCGTCCTTCCTTCCTTTCCTGCCGTTCCTAAAATTAAAGGAATTATGAAGACTTGATTTATACACTACAGGGTTATTGGTAAAACACCAACAACCTCTTAAGGGGTCATTGTACTCATCATTATAAATAACTTTTACTATGTGACTAAACCTGAAATCACGAAAAAAGAACAGCTGTTCAGTACAATTTGACGAATTTTGCGAACATAAATGTACTGAACATCTGACTTTTTTTTTCGCGATTTCTGGTTCAAGAGGACATCAAACTAATTGTGCAGTTTTAATTTTTTTTATGATTATTGCTTACTGTGGATATACGTATACTATTACTATCTATTGGGTTGGCTCAAAAGTAATGAGACACTACAAAACTCTATACGTTTCCTTTTTCAAGTTAATTGTTTTCGATAATATTCTAGAATGTTGTAGAACATTCTAGGTACTTGTGATGTGAGGGTATATAAAGCCGCCCTCGTACGCGAGCCAAATACCTCGATGTGACCCTCGACCACCACATCTCCTTCGCTGAGCACATAAAGCAGGTGCGTTCGCGCGCCGCTTTCGCTCTCGGTAGACTCCACTCCGTTCTGAATGCACGTAGCAAATTGTCACTTAGGTGCAAATTGCGGATTTATACAGCGTGCATTCGCCCCATCATGACCTATGCGGGTTCAGTGTTTGCGCACGCAAAACCTCACCTCATTCATAGGATGCAGGCCCTCCAAAACCGTTTCCTCCGAAAGGCAACAGGTGCCCCTTGGTTCGTTCGGAACGAAATCCTCCACTTAGATCTCGACATTCCCACCATCTCCCAGTTCTTGAAACGCAATTCCAAGCGTTTCTTCGACTCAGCCACCAACCATCGCAACCCTCTGGTTGTTCGAGGTGGCTAGGCTATGTCCCCTCTCGTATTAGTAAGATCCGCCGCCCTAGGCTTGTCCTCTCAGATCCCGACGACCCCATAACTCTTCTCCAGGAGAGCAGTAGGGACCGTAGGAACAAACACAAATCGACATTCCGACCTCGCCGCTGAGGTCCCTCGCGACGACCCCGTAATAATCGTCCTCCCCCCCGTCCCTTGCTCGGGTATGAAGTGCCAGCTGGTGGTGTAGCTGAGCCAGTAGCTTTAACCCGTTGTATGCCGGAACGCAGATCTACGCGAGACACAATAGCTTTTTAATTGTGTCTCTAATTACGGCATACGAGAGGTTAAACTTCCCTGACAATAATAATCACTGAAATTTGATCCAGCCTTCTTCCATCCAGCCATCTTGCTGTCCTCCCCCCAGCGACGCCCTAAGCCGAGGCCCGTTCCCCACAGGGGGAGCCCTTAGCGTGTAATCGCTTGGTCTGTAAGTTTTATGCCCCTGGTTGGAGGCTTTGAGTTCGCTTAAGGCAGCCACAGGATAGTCCGGTTAAGTAGTCACGGCCTCTCTAGGCCAACTACGAGATGCCATATAAAAAAAATCGGCTTAGTCAGTCTGAAGAAAAATGGACGAGCGACAAGTTCGAACACTATACTTATACGAGTCCTTGTTAGGCCACAGTGCGCGGGCTGCGGCTGACAATAGCAACACTGCATTGGGCGCTGGAAGTACAAGCCATGCGACGGTGGCTCGATGATTTGACTTTTTAAATCAGGAGACAGGAGCCTTGAAAGTCAGCCACGCCTTGGACGACCACCCGCAGTGAATGATGTCGATTTACGCCGCCAACTGCAGTCGAATCCGGATGCTACCACTCGTGAATTAGCGGAAACACTTAACTGCAGTCACCACATCGTGGAAAACCATCTGCATGAGGTTGGGTATCAAAAGTTTTGGCTCGCACACCCTTACAGACGCCAGTCGTGCAGTCCGTGTCGCTATCTGTCAATCACTTTTGCTGCGACCCCGACGTAAAGAGTTTTTGTCTGATCTGGTTACTGGAGATGAATCATGAGTTAATTACGAGAACGATACACGTCGTGCTTTTTGGCTGCCTCCAGAAGAAACGCCACCAACTCAACCGAAGCTGAGTCAAAAGAACCCCTTTTAGGTTCTGCTTTGCTGTTTCTGGGACGCACAAGGCATGCTGTTTTATGAACTATTACACAATGAAACTATAAACGGTGACAAATATTCAACGCAGCTCACCAAATTATCTGCTGCAATCAAGAAAAAACGACGAAGACGAGTCAATGTAGTTTTACTGCAGGATAACGCTCGACCTCATGTCGCATCTGCCGTTCGCCGACAGTTGGAGAACTTGGGCTTGCAGACGATACCCCACCTTATTCCCCAGACCTCGCCCCATCAGACTATCATTTGTTTAGAGCCCCGAAACAACATTTGCGGGGTAAGCAATTTAATGATTTTTCTAATGCAGAGGCGGATTTGAACAACTTTTTCGAGACACAGCCATCAGAGTTCTGGGCGAAAGGCATCCAAACAATGCCGGATCGTTGGCAAAAAGATGATGATGATGCTAATGGTGATTACATCATTGACTAAGCTTTTCGAATTGTAATAATAATAGAAAATATAAAACGTAAACCAAGTGTCTCATTACTTTTGTGCCAACCTGGGGCTGTATTATGAACTATTAACGCCATCATGATTCCGTCGCGAAAAAGGGATAGTGCTATAGGTCATGTATAGCTCCGTCTCTCTCTAGCACTGGAAAAATGATGGCGTTAATAGTTCATAATACGTCCCCTGATAGGTTTCATTGGAATTATTGTATAGTGAAACGAAAAAACTCAGTAATTTTCACTCATTTACTTGTTTTGAAATGTTTTCACGATATATATGTTTCTTATCTACATAATTCATAAAGGTAGTGTACAGCATTTAGTTAAAACATGTGCAGTCAGTACAGTAGGTACTCATTTGTTTTGGTTCTAAAAAGTTGATTTTATTTGAAAATTTATGTTGAATAATGATTTAAAAGACATTTAACTTCGTTTTACTTGAAATCAATATTTTATCTTCAATGGTCAAGGTCAAAATTAACATGATTGGTCGTAGTATTGATGACGAAGCCAATTAAATAATATAACGACATTATTCATTTTTTACCCGGTATTTTTTATTAATACCCGGTAAAAAAGGGTATTTTTTCTTTTTTACCTTTTCTTACCTTTCCTTCCAATTTATACCTTCCCATTTTATACCCACCCATCCATCTCTAGTCATGAATGAATCCGATTCCGAAAATAGGTTAGGTAGTCCGTCATAGGTTCGAACCGAGACAGGCACTTTACTTAGTGTAAATTACATCATCACCACTGCTCTCAAAACAGTGAAGGAAAACATCGTGAGAAAACCGGCATGTCCTAGAACCAAATATTCTAAAATTCTAATTAAAAAATCTACTAATCTGCCCTGGGTTCATGTGATGGATTACAGCCCATTCCCTCTCAGCGAGAGGAGGACTGTGTCCCAGCAGTGGGAACACTATAGGCTGCTTATGCCGTAACGTTCGGTTGCGTAAATCAGTAAGATAGACTAGAATGCAATCTACGTTTAACATAAATACATTGGATACTTACATTCAAAAATAATATTATGACTATTGTTAAAAATTTTAATAATAGTAATTTTAATATATGATGAACTAATTGAAGGATAAAATCCAATAAAAACTTCAATTGAATATTATGCGTGTCCAAAATTTTATCGATATATTTTTACTACTCTAGCTATCTGACGTGGTGCTGTCGACAAGACGACAACAGCGAAAGGCGATAACCAAAAAACTATAATACTTTCCTGTAGTTGTTAGAATATTTACAGAAACCAAAATGTTGGACAGCATATTCGATGATGTGAAGCGCATGAACAAACGGCAGGTAATGTTTAATTGAGAATTTGTAAAATTACGCTAATAAATCACCGGCTGTTATTTTACGTTTGTTCTCTATATTTTTCAGTTCATCTACCAAGTATTAAGTTTTGGTATGATAGTTTCTTCAGCCCTTATGATATGGAAAGGTCTAATGGTTGTTACTGGCAGTGAAAGCCCGATAGTTGTTGTGTTGTCCGGTAGTATGGAGCCTGCCTTCCACAGAGGTGATTTATTGTTTTTGACAAACTACCCTGAGGAGCCCGTACGTGTAGGAGAGATTGTTGTCTTTAAAGTGGAGGGACGCGACATTCCAATCGTTCACAGAGTACTAAAGCTTCATGAAAAGTGAGTAGTCTATTATTTCTTGATTTTCTAAGAACTGCTTCTTTCTGTTGCTAAACTGTTGCTTTCATCGCAAAGATGTTCGTCAGATAAACATGATCTAAATGTCAATGTATTTAAAATTATCTGGTTTATCTTTTTTAGCTAATCAAATATTGTTTTCTACTTCAGGAACAACGGCACAGTTAAATTCTTGACTAAAGGTGACAACAACAGTGTGGATGACCGAGGCTTGTATGCTCAGGGACAGCTGTGGCTCACAAAGAAGGATGTTGTGGGTCGTGCCAGAGGTTTTCTGCCTTACGTTGGAATGGTCACAATTTATATGAATGAATATCCAAAGTTTAAGGTACATAACAAACATGGTACAATTATGGCATTTTTACTAACATTCTGTACCAAAATAAGACAACAAGGGTAAATAACTGCCGTCAGTTTCAGTCTATGTGTAAAAGCTAATCTTGAACTGTGCTAATATTGGCCTGGCTGGCCACTATTTATGTTACCTTTGTTTATTGTTACTGAGTATTTTTACCTTTCTGAGAAAAGCCAGTAGATATCCACTGACTGACTGACTGGTAGATTGCTTCAAATTGAATAGATGTGAATTATTTCCAGTTTTTCTTTTTTGCATGATTCATGTTTAAATAGCACAGTATGTATGTGTGCTATATTTTCTAGTCATAATCATCATGATTCATTGATTTGATTTGATTTGAAGTCATGACCTATGCATATTTATCTTACACTCAGAGATTGTTCTTGTATAAGGTAAACTATGTATAAAGTCATGTTTGATGAGATATGTAGCATCTTACAGACAAAACGTTATTCCTCTGGTTTCTCCTTAGATTATTTTGATAATGAATGACACTAATATTATCAATGCAATCTTATATTTAGTCTTTCTGTTTATTTCTTAAATTAATTTATGGATTTTATATACAGGGTCAAATTAAAATAGCGAGCGAAACTCCGCAGACATGCATGATGGGTATATCAATATCTAAACGCGATTAGATCTAAAAAAGATTAGATTATTATTTTTTGGGGTTGATGACCACTTGTAATGTTTACCAACCACTACGACCAAACCTGAAATCGCCCAAACAAAAATCAGCTGTTCCTACATCTTGACCAGTTATGCGAACATAAATGTAGGAGGCAGCTGATTTTTTTTCGCGATTTCATGTTTGGTGCCATAGTAAAAGTTGTTTGTTATCGTCACTAGTAGACTAGTAGTATCGGTCACTAATTACAACACAATCAACTTTTACTATGGGACCAAACTTGAATTTGTGAAAAAAAAAAACCAGTCGAGAGAGAGTCTGACTCAAGGATCAAATCAAATGTCAATCTGACATCAAACACCGGGGGTTCCGTAATATCATTTATTAAAAAAAAAAGTGTGCTATTTAGAGACACTGTTTTATTTTTCCTGTAATCTTTACATAAACCTTTATAATTTTTATAAATTTGCATAGAGAAAAATCTGAAATTATTCTGTGTGATGATAGCACACAGAATAATTTCAGATTTTTCTCTATGCAGATTTCGGCGATATGGGGAATGATTTTTTTTATATTTTTCATCAAAAGTCGAAAACTATTAGGACTAAAAAGAAATGTTTGAGAATGTGCAAACAGCGCTCTTTCATATCGCTGCCCTAGTTCAATAGTAATATATTTTGATCGAGGTATGAGTTGAGCTAATTCAATTCACTTGTTATTTATTTAAAATGTGGTTGATTTATTAAAATGATAATTTAGTTTAATGCTTCTGGGAGTTATTTATATTTCAATATGAATAAAATATTTTTTTTTTAATAATAGTTTTAAGGCTTTTAATAGTAAGATAACCTCATGTAGAACTCAGATTTTTTTAAGATATCTTACTATTGAACTAGGGCAGCGATATGATACGTCACATGCCCTAGTAGCCCCACTTCGAATTTTTAAGACCCCCTTTCAAGAATATTATTTCTTTCTTATTTGCAAAATAGTTGGGCAAATGTCATTTAAAACAATTCCAAAATTCAAGTTGATAGCTTTAGTACTTCTTGAGATATCCAGCTGTGACAGACAGACAGACAGACAGACTGAGACACCATAAGGGTTCCTTTTTACCATTTTGGTACGGAACCCTAAAAATCAGCTGTACCATACATTCATGTTCGCATAACTCGTCAAAATGTAGGGAGCAGCTTATTTTTTTTTTCGCGATTTTAGGTTTGATCCCATAGTAAAACTTGTTTGTTGTTATGATTACAATCATGTGTGTTGTAAGTATCGGTATCTAATTACCAGTCACCCTATATGCAATAAGGGGTAATATATAATAATTTATAATATTATAATTATACTATATTCATTTAAAATGTATATTTTTGTTCCAGTTTGCGGTATTGGCGTGCTTAGCGATGTACGTGTTAGTGCACAGGGAGTGACAGCTTTAATTTGATCTGAAGTGTTGTTAAGATGTCCGTCTGAAGAGATACATTTGGCTCTGTGGATGTATTTAATTTTATGATTAAATGAAAGTTCTCTCTAGTGTTACTTAATGTAATTGTTTGACTTAAATATATTTTAAAATTTTGTTTTGCAACCTTTTTATGACTTTTTTTAGGGGTTGCGATGTTACATTGGGACATCTTAATATATCCTAGAATATATAATTTTTTTAAGAGAAATTACGAGTTTAAATTTATAATATCATTAGTGATTGAATAACTTGTTATCTACTTCGCAAACACCACGACTCGCAAATTAGGTATAGCATAAAAAATTGAAATATGTGCGTACTGAAAATAAGCAGGATGAAGATGCAAATTAGTTTAGCGATCTCTTTATAGCGCCGCGCATAGCGGTACTTTTACAATATTGACGTTTCAATGTTCCTATCTATACTTATTAATTAACTTGAAACACATTTAATTAATTAACTTGAAACATGGCACAAATACTGCCTAAGTAAGTAATAATGTTTTTCATTATTACTTTTCAAAACTACCTCTCAAAGGGGGGTTTAGGGATGTTAAAATTTGTATGGAGGAATTTTAAAGCGCGGTCCGATTTGCTCAAAACTCAGTAAGTATTTATACTTTTGATAGAAAATAAACAATAATGAGTTTTTGGGTTTTTTGAAAGTTGATCCCAGAAGGGGCAAAAAGGGGTAATTCAATTTTTAAGGGGAGGATTTTACTGCGTGGCTTTATTAACTCAAACAATGCATTGTTTGTGATAATAAAGCCACATAACAAATGGTATAAATAATCTTTGAGTCAAGTTATGGAAACTTCCCAAACGAGTTTTAATAATTCCACCCCTTAGGGGGTGAAAAGAGGGGATACAGTTTATAATTGTGAAAAATCTTATTTCTTTGCTTAACTTGAAAATTGGCAATATTTGCCTCAGTAAATAATAAAGATTGACACTAAGCTTTTTAAAATGGATTATTCCGATCTGTCACCCTGCTTTGTCCCTTTAGAGGGACAACAAATTTTGATCTGTCCCCCTGTTAGCAACGAGGGAATAGTTCGAACTTTATTCATGCCTATCTGGGACAGATAGGAGTGAATAAAGTTGCTAACAGGGGGACAGATCAAACTTTTTTCCCGATCTGTCCACCTAAGGGGACAAAACAGGGTGAAAGATGGGAATAATCCTTTAAAATGACCCCTCACAGAGGATTTAGGGGGTCTCAAGGTTAGTAAGGATTTTTTTTTAATGCATTGTCGGTTTAACTCGAAACTCTGTATTCTGGCCGTTTCAGTACTTTATGCGGCCCACCTAAATGTCCTTTCTTTGATATTGTTCCTCGAGTCGTTAAGCTCCTTAGATACTGAGTTGAGCTATACGATTAATCTGTGTGATTCTTTTCTCAAAAGATCATTTCAGACGCATGATCTGACGAAGATTGTGTCTGGACTTTAAAAGGGATCCCTGAGTTTGTATCGCCACTTCTTCTCAAGAGTAGTCAGAAAGGAAATGTTATGACGTTCAAGAGTGATGTCGACTTCATTATAAATATATTATATAATAAACTTCATGTAATTTCAATATTTAAAACCAAAAATAAAAAAGTATGTGTTTCGGGGTTTTTCAAAAATCATCTCCTAACGGGGTGCTGGAAAAGGGTAATAAAGTTTTAAGGCGTGGATTTTACTGCTTGCTTCAATTAACTCGAAATATACGTAATGTTTAAGTCATACAATGGAAACGTACCAAACGCGTTAAAAACGAGCCCTGTCGTGGTGAAGAGGCCGTTTTTTTTTTTTGAAAAATCTTATTCCTGTGATCTATAGGTACACCGTGTTCTTCATGTTATCCAGTAACTTTGGCAAATGCTTCTATGGCTTTTACAAATCCAATCTATCAAAGGAAGTAATACTTAAAAAGGCTTCGTTACAAAGATATTCGTAATTTCATTTAATGAAATTTAATTGAGCTATGCAGTAAAAAAGGGTCTTAATTTGGCCTATGTTGCCGCTAATGATAAATCTATCAAATGTTATTTGCATTGCATTTGCACGTACGAGAGGAACCGACGAAGTACGATCATTTTTGATACCTAACGAATCTATCATGGAGATTATACTGGTCTCTCTATGGATACCTAAGTTGTTATTTGTCATGCATGATTTTAACTGTCAGGTTTGTTGTTTATTGTATTTTGCTTTTGGGTTTCCGATTAATTTAATCAATCATTTTGATTACAACATGCACTATGCCGTACGAGTATTCGGCTCAACACCAAGCTGATATTTACTTCGTCTACGGTTTCTGTGACGAAAATGCTACAGCGGCTGTACGAGAGTACCAACAGCGATTCACTGGTCGGCGCGTTCCTGATATAGGTATGAACATTTATTAACATACACAGGAGATTTGAGCGTCGCTCATGAAAACAGAATAATGAACCTTATTATTCATGATCCTACACTCTCGACAAGACGCATTGGGAGAATCGTAGGTGTATCCCATAAGCTAGTATAACTGGAAAAGATATGGTTTGCATGCCTACCACTACAGAAATCTCAAGGCATAAATAATACCACCTGATCACTTCTCAAGAATAGTTTTTTGCCAGAGAATGAACCAAGAACAGATAAATACTGCTTAAAAAAAATCTTTGGATGGTTGAAGCCCTATTTACAAGAGCGGGAGTATTCAATTCCAAAAATCAAGTGCAGTGGCATGAGAGCAACCCGAATTTACATTGGCAGGCGTCACATCAAACTGAATTCTCTGTAAACATGTCGGCTGGTGTTTTTAACAATCAGCCCTATTGAGATTCCCCACCGCCTAAATGCTGAAAACGTCACTTGCTTACAGCTTGGAATTTTTCGAAACTGCGAACCATGTGGCTCCAACATAACATGATGGGCCCGTGCACATTATGGCACACAACGCGTGAATATTTAAATGCAACGTTTCCAGCAGGGCTGGAAACGTGAAATTTGAACTCGTTTGAATATTTGTGTCGAAAAAGAAGGTGGTCATTTCGAAAACTTTTTACATTAAGTTTATTTTTTGCTTTTTCGAGTGTATTTTTTATTTAACATGACATGCGCGAGAAAATTGTCGCGCGAGATGTCAAAAGTTGTCGTTGCCGACTCGTTTGTCGATTTTCCCTGACATGACCGCCATACTCGAGAAAATAACTCGTGCATTGGACGAGGTAGCACAAATATCGCACGGCAGCTAGGTCCCCAGACCTCACTCCTTGATGAAAGATTTTTATGTCTAGGGAACCTTAAAGGAGAAGGTGTAGGTACTCCATACAAATTTAGAACCATGAACAGCTCTTAGAAAGAATATCTCAGGCTGCTGAACAAATGAGACAAATGTCTGTGAATTTAAATGGCCAAATTAGAACTCGTTTGAATATTTGTGTCGAAAAAGAAGGTGGTCATTTCGAAAACTTTTTACATTAAGTTTATTTTTTGCTTTTTCGAGTGTATTTTTTATTTAACGTAATCATACGTAGGTATCATACTCGACAAGTTAGGTGGTTACTAGGACTAAAGTGTACCTACCTACTAAATTTTATTCAATAGTTTTCAGATTGAATGTTTGTTACTTAAGCAAAAACGGCAGAATGGGTTAGGATAATTATGATAACCTGGTTCGATTCCCGTCGTCAGAGGACCTGCCTTGCTCTAAGCGTAGACTAAAAAATAAGGACTACAGAAACGTTTTGCGGAGGCTGCATATCGTGGGCAGAGGCTATCATGATTTGGTTATGAAATTTTGTTTTTTATTCTTCCTTAAAATGTCACAATTCGAAGTATGTACCTGCTTGGTAGCCTTATACATTCTCTTTAGATAAGTAGGGCGTTTGATTGAGAGTGCTACCTACTAATGAAGTCTGAGGGAAATAAAGATTAAACGCATTAAAAAAAGGAACGAGATAAAAATCCAAAGAAACTTGACAAGTTTCAGCCTGTCAAATCTTCGATCGAACGAAGTTCGATACGACGATGTTGCCAATTCGGATAAAGAGGCATGCATATTGGGTGAATTACGTCAAGGTATTTAGTTTGTATGAAAATTACCAAAAAATAAAAAATAAGAATTCATTAATGTGTCCATAATGAAAAATGCTTATTTTCATGGTCTGAACATCTGGTCGAAGTTTATGTAGGTATATAGTCCGGAACACAGTGTATACTTAAAAATTGGCCTGAATATTAATTTATCGAAATCTTTACTAATAATAAAGCTGATTAACAAAAAAAAATGTTTTTGTATGTTTGAACGCGCTAATCTCTGGAACTGCCAGTCGGATTTGAAAAATTCTTTTTGGATTTGGTAGCCCGGTTCTTAAGAAAGTCTATAGCCATATTTAACATCACGCAAGGTGCCGATCAAAAAGAAAAAAAGTCAGAAAGAACGCTAAGCGAAAACGAAGTAATAGCGCGGGCGGGCGATGCGATGCGATGCGGTGGGTCGGGGGAACAAGAAATTTCACGCGGACGAAGTCGCGGGCAGAAGCAAGTTTATGAATAAAGAATTGTACTGCGATACGCGTTGGCAAAGAAGCAAAGAAGGCGTCATTTCCAGAGCCTGGTATAACCGCCCGAAGTGAAACAACAATAGCATATTATAATAATAATAATAATGATGAGAGAAGTAATAATAATAATAATAATAGATAATAATGCTGACGAGAAGTCGGGCACGACGAAACACACGCCCAACATCTTCGGGTTCGTCGCTCAGCTCCGCCTCGCAGTTGCCGGAACCTGCTCTAGACGTGAGTCCAGTGATACCGGCTGCTGCAGTTGCGTCGAGCTCGAGTGACGAATACTTCTCGCCGCCGACAACACCACCACCATTAGGTCGGCGCGGAAGAGGCCGACCACCGGCCAGCTTAGGACTCCGAGGCCCATCGGCCTCTGATAGGGTCCCCGCTCCCGGTGGAAGTGTGCAGCGCATGAGGTGGACACAAACCATCAACGAAAATGTCATGCGCGCATACTTTGGGGCTACAGAGGGGGGAAGTTACTTGACTGCGTATCGTGGTCGGATGCTCTCTCTGTTTCAGGTGCTTGAACCAGCTGTCAACCTATCGGCGCAACGACTGTCGGATCAGGTGCGGGTCATCCAGCGTAACCATATGCTGGATGACGTCGTACTTGATCGACTACGTCTCGAATCACGGAATAGCCATGTTACGCCTGCTTCGCCACTGGTCGCGGTGCAACAACCCAGTGCCTCACCGCGACCCGACCGCGTTAGTGATGAGGATGATGACGGGGCTATGTCCGTGAGTTCCCAATGCAATGTACGATTGAGGAGCGCTCTGGAGGATGCTTTCCGGGAGTACCGTTCCACTCCGCCTGGGCTTAGACCACGTTTACCTCGTTTGCCCATGCACAAGAAAAATAAGGCGCTGGTGTGTGCTCTAGATTCGCAGCTGTCAAATTATTTTGACGGCAGCAAAGACCTCACCGATACCCACTCAATCTTGTACTGTGCTGCTGTAGCGGCATGTCGTGTAGCTCATGTTAAATTTCCTAACAGTGACAGAGCTCCACGACCAAAACCAGCGGTACCAGCTTGGCAGTGCAGGATTGAGCGTCGTATTGGTGAGGCTAGAGCACTCATCGGCAAGTTAATCTGCTTCAGGCAGGGCAATACTCGCCCTAGAGTGATGCGCTTTGTGAGGCGGGCGTTCTCGGGGATGGATATTAGTTCTCGAGATTACTTGACCCGCGTCACAGAGCGTATCGACTTCCTGAAGCAGAAGATCTGTGCATGGGCAAACCGTATTCGTCGGTACAGGCGGAGAGTGGACCGGTACACTCAGAATCGCACATTCCGGAGCGATGAAAAATGGGTCTATAGGGCTTGGGAGCGACCAGACCATGGTGTGACCGACACGCGCCTCCCGGATGATGACGCCATGTATTCGTTCTGGCGAAGCATCTGGTCGGTGCCTGTCAGTCACACCGAAGGTGATTGGACTAGGGAGATCGAGCGAACGTGCGATCAAATACCAGAAATGGAGGCACTTACCATCAGCCCCCAAGATGTAACTTGTGCAGTCCGTCCGTTACCTAACTGGAAATCCCCAGGGCCGGACGGGCTGCACAACTTTTGGATAAAATGCTTCCATAAGTCGCACGCCCGCTTGGCATCCCAGTTCCAGTCAGCCTTAGAGTCGGGGTCGCTGCCCCAGTTCCTAACGACAGGAATAACCCACCTGCTCCATAAATCAGGTAGTACTGCGGAACCCAAAAATTATAGACCGATCACTTGTCTACCGACGGTCTATAAAGTTCTTACATCCATTTTGAGAGCTAAAATTAACAAACATATAGACAATAACTCCATCATGTCTGCCTCTCAAAATGGATGTAGGAATGAATCCCGCGGTACTAAGGAGCTGGTCCTCGTAGATATGGCCATTAACCAACAGGTTCGTCGTTCCCGAAAGGATCTGTCGACATGCTGGATAGATTACAAGAAGGCCTATGACTCGGTGCCACATACATGGCTCATGAAGGTGCTGGAGTTGTATAAAGTAGATGCAACTCTGCGGACCTTCCTGATGTCGTGTATGGGGCAGTGGAGGACAGTTCTTCGCTATCCAGGATGTCTACATATCCAGAGGAATAGCGAGCCGATAAGGATCGAGCGAGGTATATTTCAAGGCGATAGTTTGAGTCCACTTTGGTTCTGCTTAGCCTTGAATCCTCTAAGCACACTGTTGGAGGATTCAGGTCTAGGCTATCGATTGAGAAGAGGTGGTCAGGTTATATCTCACCTTCTTTACATGGATGACTTGAAGCTTTTTGCCCCCAGCAATTTTCAACTGATGGAGCTATTGAAGGTAACCAAAACTTTCAGTAGTGCCATCAGGATGGAATTTGGTGTGGACAAATGTGCGGTCATGCATGTAAAGCGGGGGAGGATTTTGGAATCCGTAGAAACCCAACTCTCGGATTCCATACACCTAAGACCCCTCTCCTCACTCGAAACTTACAAGTATTTGGGTATGTCGGAAGCGTTAGGCATCAACGCTGCTGACATGAAGCAATCGCTGAAGGAGCGCTTCTTTAACCGCCTGAACAAAGTATTTAATAGTCTTCTATCAGGCGGAAACAAGGTGCGCGCCTTCAACGGTTGGGTCATGCCGGTTTTGATGTACTCTTTCGGTATACTCAAATGGACTCAAACAGAACTTGACGCCTTGGATAGAAGGGTCCGCACACTGCTGACTGCAAATCGGATGCATCACCCACGGTCATCGGTGATGAGACTGTATATTTCGCGGAAGTGTGGTGGTCGAGGCTTCTTAAATGCTAAGACCCTGCACAACCGTGAGGTATGCAGTCTCAGGGAATACTTCCTAGAAGCCGACGTGGGGATGCACCGAGATGTGGTCTCAGTGGACAAGGGCCTCACCCCGCTCTCCTTGGCTAACGAGAACTGGCGCAAACCTATAATATTAGATACTAATGACCGCAGGGAGGTATGGCAGAGCAAAGAGCTTCATGGGCGCTTTTACCGGGTCCTACATGGGCCTGATGTAGACCTCTTGGCGTCCGTATCCTGGTTGCGATTCGGTGATCTCTTTGGTGAAACCGAAGGTTTTATCTTTGCGATTATGGACGAAGTTATAATGACGAACAACTACCGGAAATATATTGTGAAGGACGGCACGGTTGACATCTGTCGGGCATGCCACCGTCCGGGGGAATCTATCCGACACATTATTTCTGGCTGTTCTCGTCTGGCTAACGGAGACTACTTGCATAGACACAACCTTGTAGCCAGGATTATCCATCAGCAACTTGCTCTGCAATACAATCTTGTGGAATCGGAAGTACCGTACTATAGGTATGTGCCCGACCCAGTTCTCGAAAATGGCAATATCATGTTGTATTGGGATCGATCTATCATCACTGACAGGACTATTGTTGCCAATAAGCCAGATATAGTGGTGATAGATCGAAAAGAGCGTCGCACAATGATTGTTGATATAGCGGTTCCGCATGACGAGAACCTCGTGAAAGCTGAAAAAGATAAACAGATTAAGTATCTTGATTTGGCTCGCGAGGTTGTCGACATGTGGGATGTGGATACAGCAATCATTGTGCCGATAGTTGTGACAGCCAATGGCATAATATCGAAGAGTCTCGACCAACACCTGAGGAGGCTCTCGTTAGGCAGCTGGATCAAGGGCTTGATCCAGAAAGCGGTACTTCTGGACACGGCACGTATTGTTAGGAGGTTCCTCTCTCAGGAGCCCTGACCACCGGTAGCTTGGACCCTGTTCCCGATACCGGTGGGCTACTATTTTTTATATTTTTAAATGTTTTTATTTATTTTAAGTTTTTATGAAAATATTTAAAAATGTAAATCATATGTATATAATAAAAAATAAAGGAAATAATAATAATATCCTAGGACATTGTTCACACACGGTCATCTGATCCCAAACTAAGCAGAGCTTGTACTATGGAAACCAGATAACTGATATACTACATACACTACTTTTTTTTTGTAAATACATACTTATATAGATAATTACACCCAGACTCAGGACAAACAGACATGTTCATGCACACAAATGTTTGTCCTGGATGGGAATCGAACCCACGACCAGCGGCATGGCAGGTGGTATCTTAACCAACCACGCCATCTGGCCTGTCAAAGTAATGAAGTAGGTAAGACTATCACTGCTGTTGTAAAGCCAGCATTGTTATCTCCAATATTGGAAACAGTCAAGCTTCGGTACAACACAAGACTGGTAGTAAAGACTGCCTCATTATTCTAGTGGTCGTGAGCGCGGTTGCTGGGTCCTGATTGATGGGTTCGATTCCCGGGTCGGATAAATTGTAACAGGGAGTTTCTCATGCTGGCGTGCCTCTGGCACGTCCAAAACGAAAACGATACAGTCTTCCTCTAAGCCTCTTGTGGTTTACGGCAGCACGTGACAGGATGTCCTGTTACCGTGCTCAGCGGCACCAATCACCAACGTCAAACGACGTCGCGACACCAATCTTAAGGGAATCGCGCAGGTAGCCCGCGAAATTCAAATGTTCTTATGTTTTTGCAATTTGCAGGTCAGTGTTAGGTTATATGTTGATCTGAATATGATTCGCGACCGTAACAAATCTGTATTTATAGAATTATGATCATTAAAATCAAAAGCATTCAAATGCCGATGAAACTGGTTCACAGCCGTTACAAGTATGTGTTTATACAATTAGAATCATCAATACAATTCTGAATATCGTGGGCTACCCTGGCGCTTTGGCCCCGAACGTGAAGGTATCCTAGACATAAAGTCTTTGAATGTAGGTGCACAATTTCGCTTAGAGAGCAATGCCTACTGCACGATCTATGAGACTATGACTGACCAAGCCTATCTGAGTTTACGATCAGAAATCACTCGAGCAGTGAACTTCCAACCTACTTAGAAAAAGTTATTTTTTATTGCTTGGTCATAATGATATCATAATTTAAGTAGATTTAAGTTATAAGTGGGAATCTGACAAGAAAAAGTGCGTTGAAGATCGCAAGATTGATAGTTTTTTCATCCCGGGCCGACATTTGCTAGAAACTGGTAATGATACGGACCACTGATCTGATTTAAACCATCTTGAGATGAAAAAATGTTAAGTCATTACTCACTTATTTATCGCATCGACTCGTACGTACGTAATAGGTGGTAAGTAGGTGTATGAAAATAACGATGTAGGTACCTTCTACGTTTTCTTAAGGCAGGTGTCATCTGCTCTATTTTATACTTAGGAACCTGCCTACTGATTGGTCGTACCTATTTATGCACATTTCGCCAGTTATGTGTAAATCCAATGTAATAGGGGACGGGACTGTTGCCATCGACTGGACACGAAACTAGAATCCGGACCGCTACCGAAAAATTCCTAAGGAAAAAACAATATTTCCCGACCTGGAAATCGAACCCACACGCAGCAGTACGTACGCTTGTGATCACTCTATTCCAACGAGCCGACATTCAATGGAGCCGATACCCTTGTTCACAAACTAAACTAAATTTAAATTCGTGCATCTTTTTCTTTCTATATCATTAAGAAAAGGACAGACGATAAATGTTAGTTTAGTCCTGTCAGATTAAGATGAGTTGGTTAACTACGGATCAAAAAACTAGTGTTGCCCAAATGCAAGAACAAGACGAGACTTAGCCAGTCTTGGTCTTGGTCTTGCGCTCCCAGTCTTGGTCTTGGTCTTGGTCTTGCAGCAAGAGTCTTGCAAGTCTTGCAATTACCTATTAGTCTATTACTATTTATTAAAGTTTACTTTAAATCTTAGAAAAACGTATTAGAATTGGAACATTGTGAGCTTGAATTAACATAGCCATAGTAAAGATCAAGCAGATTAATAAATAACTGAAGATTTGATAAGAAATTCGAAAAATCAACTGACCTATATGTCGTTTTCCATGGAAGTAACTGTTTCTTAATAAACATTTATGATTTATAAGCTTACATTTGCTAAAACATGTAAAAAAACAAATTAATTACAATAACTTGACTGTATTTTAAAGAACAATACTTATCTGTCTAGAAAAAGATTGAACCCTCAACTTATAAGAAATTTAATAAAAGAGTTTTACGATTTATCATTTATTTGAATAAAAAATAAAATACAACACAAATCAACAGCTTTATCATTAGGTTATGATACTTTATATCATTTTTTTTGACCAAGAATTAATACAAAGTAACCATCTGGCTGACTCATCACTTAACCTATTTCTATGTTTTCTAATTACTAATGATGCTTTAGAAAATAACCTCTCAGCAGGTACTGAAGTTGCAGGTATTGAGAGAAAATCACGGGCCATTTTCGATAAAATCGGATACTCTGTCTCATGCGTCCTCCACCAATCTAAAATGTCTTCCGAGCTGGCAGTTCTTGGTTTTCTCAGGTACTCCTCCAACTCGTCTATCACTAAGCCTTGAAGACAAGATCCAGATGACGTCGAGGGACATTCATAGAGTTTATCAAAGTCTATTACGTCTTCATCTTCATCACATACTTTATTTTCTTTTTCTGGTAATTCCAGAGATTTGTTCAGTGAGTGTAGACTTTTATATTCTTCATAAAGTTCATTGAACTTGCGCAGACTTTCTGTTTTAAGTTGCTTCCCCCACATTGTCAGGTCAAAAGTCTGAGCCTTATGCCTTGGGTCTAAAATTAAAGAAGTACAATAAATCCAGTTGCTCTTCTTGTAATGTTTAAGCATTTTGTCTCGAGCTGCTTGGAAAGCTAGAATGAGCCTTTCATCCACTTCAGATCGATTAGGTTTCTCATCTAACTGTTTTACCATGGATTCAATTTTATCTAGCAAGAGATTGAATGATACAATGACTAGCGGTAATGTAACATACTCGTATTTGTCTCCACCAAGTTTTGTACTTAAAAGTTTAAAGTTTATTAGAAATTTATGTAATTTTTCGAGTACCTGCCATTCATTAGCTGTGATTTGAAAATCATTTAATTCGGTGACAGAACTGCACAATATGTCAATGCCCGCTCTCACTTTTAAACCAAATCCAATCATATCATGTGTGGAATTCCATCTCGTTGGACAGTCAAGAATGGCATTTAGATTTGATGGCACGCCAGCTGCTTCACAAGCAGACTGAAACTTCTTCTTCACTATCTCACTTCTTTTTATTTTACTGGAAATACTGCGTAACTTTGTTACAGATGTACGCGAGTCAGCAATATTTGGTGCAGATTCTTCATCTTCCTCATCCTCAGTTTCGTCTGCATAGTCTTCGTACTGCTGATCTTGCGCGTTAGTGTCAGACTCACAGTGTAATGCTAAGGTCTTTAATAAATCTTGTACACCAAGGTTTAAAATGTGAGCAAAGCACCGGAAATGTTGATTGTCTGAATCAAAGTGTGGCGGCAGCTGTTTGCCCAGTTCATACATAAATTTGGTATTTGCAGTTGCGTTGTCGACCGTGATACCTTGTATTTTATCAATTATGCCATATTCCAATAAACATTCATGGAAAATCATTGCAATATCTTCCCCAGTATGTCGACCGCGTGATGGTATAAAATCAAGAACTACAGATTGATACTTCCATTCGTTGTCTATATAATGAATAGTAACCCCGTAGTAACTCCTACCAGCAATTGACGTCCACCCATCAATGGTAAAAGACATTTTAGATGATAATTGTTGAAGTCGTTCCTTGAGATTCAATTGGAGCTCTTCAAATCGCTCTTTGACTTTCCTTCTAAGTGTAGACCTTTTAGGAAACACCATATTAGGGCAAATACGTCGAAAATATACTTGTGTAGCTTCGTCATCGAAAAATGAGAAGGGAAGATATTTTTTCACCACCCAATCAACTGTAGCTGTCGTGATGTTGTCACTGCTGTTTTCCGACTGAAACAAAACAATAAATCTTGTGTTATTATTTAAAACATACTAGGTTTGAGCGTATAAGAGGAGGAGGTTTGTTGTTGTTAAATCGAGAAAATCGTTAAATTGATATTTGTTATATTAAGGCTGCACTGTACTGTAATTTACCAAAATAAAGTACTTAGTTGTTACTGGCCGATTAAATGAAAATATGGGTGTTTATAAAAAATATTTAAGACGATAATTACATACTTAATATGTCGCACCCCTAGATGAAAACACCACTAACTCAAAAATACTTACGTAAGTTAATGGCGTTTTTGAAAGTATCGCATGAATAGCTACGCGGAGTTAAAATTCTTTTAACTGTTAAAAAAATATTCTTACCTGTCCACTTCTTCCAGCGGTTACTAAAAAGCTTGTGATATCTCCACTTAATTTTGGTTTAACAGGAAGAAATATTTCTGATTCCTTTTTGTGGAAAGATATTAGATGTTTCCTTAAGCCTGAAGTGTTTCTGTTTTTCATTTTTATTTCAATCTTTTTATGTTGGCACAATTTACAGAAGGCAGTTTGGGATGCATGAATTATTTCGAAAAACTCCTCAAATTTGCTTTTGGGTCTTTTAGATCTGTGACTCAAACTCTCGTTACTCGGACTAGAATAATTTGAATCTTCGTCACTCATATTAAATTGTACACGTGATACGTTTTTAGAAAACAACGAGAATTAGTAAAAACAATTATTAAGTTAGACTCGAAGCACAGCTCAATTGGAAATGACTGGAATTAAAATAATTCCTTTATTTATAGTACGTTTCCTTGCTTTCTACCGCGCCGCCTCGCCACGTGCCGGCTCTATGAAAAGGATGCCGCCGCAAATCAAACAATGCCGCGTGCGGCGTACAAACACACACTAAATATTACCTACTTGTACAGACGCGACGCGTGAATAAAATAGAATTAGTGCCAATCACTATTCTTTACATATAAGTGAATGTTTTGGCGTACATCTATACTAATATTATAAAGCTGAAGAGTTCGTTTGTATGTTTGATGACAGAAGTTTTAAAATAAATAAATAAGTCCTGAACGTCACTATACCTCCAAAGTTACTATTCCTCGTGGACGAAGTTGCGGGCACAGCTAGTAAATACTTACTCTCATCATCTCTCTCAGAGATATTCGGGCTGGTAAGTAATACAAAACTCTTATCGCAGGCTTTTTATTTTATTAGTAGGTAAGTACCTACGCTTTTTATATTATTTTATTAGTTTTGTAGAATTTTTTTACACGTTTCAAGTATATTTAAAAGTGGCTACAATATTTATTAAACGGGTGATATTTGAACACTTTTTTGCTATTTTTTCTTGTAAAAACTTAAGAAATATAATGACTAAATGTACAATAATAGTACCTAAGTAATTAGTTTAAAACCATATAAGTAATCAATATTATAATATATACTTACTAGAATGAATTAATATGACATCTACTACCTATCCTTACCATTTTATCCTAATCATAATACTACTTGCGTGATCAGTATAATGTATTCATTTTCATTCTAAGCACTCTGAAACTTATTTATTCTTTGGAACACCTGTAGGTACTCTTAAAAAAATTCGAAATTATTTTGCATGAGTATACCTACGCCCTATGGCGGCAATCAAATAGTGTCAAATTGTTTTAGATTTCAAAAGAAGCCGCCGGCGCGTGTATCATAACCATGTACTTCCGAAAAGCGGCAAATTTCTTTGAGAAGTAAGTACAAAACCTTTGATGCCGCATTATCAAAGTGCCGATGGTTAAAACATAACTATGCATGCACTCAGTTTGATTTTAATAGATATTTTTTTATTCGCTATGTTTATGGTATTAGTCGTAATGCGCATAGGTCCAGTTTTTCATATTCTTTGATACAGTTTTTTGCGTCTCATAGAATTCCTAAGCGTACCTACCTATACACCGAACTGTTACACCTAACTACTCAGTAAAATAGCGCTAAGTCCTAGCTGCAAGACGCAAGAGTCTTGCAGGCTATGTCTTGTTCTTGCTCAAGTCTTGCACGGTCAGTCTTGGTCTTGGTCTTGCTAAAAATACGCGGTCTTGTTCTTGGTCTTGGTCTTGCAAAAACGCAAGAACAAGACCAAGACTGCAAGACCAAGACTGAATTTGGGCAACACTACAAAAAACCGGCCCTAAAAATTGGCTAATTTTAATACGTCAGTTTACGTCAGGCGCTAACAAATTTGACAGGACTAAACTAATATGTATCTTCTGTCCTTTTCTTAATAAAATAGAAAGAAAAAGATGCATCGAACTTAAATTTAGTTTAGTTTGGTTTGTGAACAAGGTCATCGGCGCCAATGTACGTAGTCGGGCCATAAGTTCTGTCACATAGGTAAAATTTCGAATTTAGAATGCAAGCCGAGGAAAAATGGACATTCGAAATTTGAATATTTAAAGAAAATAAAAGCAAAGGTTTTCTGGAATTTTGTTGATTTTCTAAAATGGAGTGGACGCGCAAAGAAGACAGATTCGCAGTAATTGCATTGCATCTTGGCGGTCACGCGCCAACAGATTTTCAAACTGCTGAAAAGTTTGAAAATTCCACTGAGATTTATTTATCGTACTATCAAAGGATTCAGGGAAGATTGAAGATTAGAAGATAAACAAAGGAGTGGTCGACCTCGTACTGTTCGGACTCCAGCGGTCATCAAAGCAATGAAGGGTTGCGAATCCAACGAAATCCTGTCCGCAAGAAGAAAATGTTTGCTCTGCAACTACTGCTAAAAGGGTGTTAAATGAAGACCTAGGACTGCGTGCTTATTGAAAAAAAAAACAGCAAATCTTCTTAACGCACGGCTGCAGAAAATCAAACTCGAAAGTAGCCGGGTTTTGTTAAGGCGGTACGCGGGAAAAAAATACCGCGAAAAACATTTTTCAGACGAAAAAATTTTTAATGTTGAGGAGAGTTTCAACAAACAATATGATAAAGTGTATGCACACTCTAGTGAAGAAGCGAGCAGACGTGTACCACGTGTTCAGCGTTCACCCTTGGGCATTCATAGTTTGGCTTGGGGTGTACTATTTGGGTCCAACGGAGGTGTCTTTTTGTGAAAAAGGAGTGAAAACCAGTGCCCTTGTATATCAACACACAGTCCTAACAAATATTGTGGAACCTCTTTCACAATCAATGTTCGAAACAAGCACTGGGTATTCCAGCAGGATTCTGCGCCGGCTCATAAGGTGAAAAGTAACCAAAATTGGCTCACGACCCGTGGAATCGACTTTATCAGGCATGAGGATTGGCGCTCATCCAGTCCAGACTTGAAACACTTGGATTACAAAATATGGCAGTACTTAGAGGAGACGGTCTGCCCTAAACCCCATCGCAACTTGGAGTCAAAGCATCTCTGATTAAAGCAGTTGCCGATATCGACATGAACGTCGTGCGTGCTTCGATTGCTGACTGGCCTTGCAGATTGAAGGCTTGTTCGAAGCAAGAGGAGGACATTTTGAATAATTTTAATGTGCTGTAAATCTGTATTTTATACCCTTTCATTTGATGTAAGTATAAATGGTTGTAGTGCGTAACTCATTGTGTCAGTTATTTAACTTTCCATATGTGACAAAACCTATGACCAGAATACGTAGTAAAGGTAGGTACCTACTTATATAATATTATTTCGTACCTAAGTAGGTACCTAATAGGTGATAGGTACCTTCACTATAAAGAGGGGGCCACAATTAGCGGTGCTTGTATATGTAGATAGTTCAAAGTAGCAGGAGAATAATAGGTAGGTATTTATAGTGGATATCTATACCTAGTGTCAAACTAGACGGGCCATAACGAAACATTATAGGTACCACTTAAGGGGACTACAGGACCTAAAGCGCGGTCACTGTCTAACTGCATAGAAAAGAAAGAGAAGCGTGATGACGCAACGCTGGTTATTTATTGCTAAATATGAAGCAATTATCTATTTACAAAAAATCTATTGATTGGACTAAAAAATTAAAACACGTAGTACGTAAATTTTTTGCTTGTAGAATAATCTGACAAAAAATCAGAATTCAGGTTTTTAATCGTTAAAAGAAATTTTTTGAGGTATCTTCGTGATTATTTTTATAGTACTTATCAAATTAGTTGCAATTATTATGTTTTCAACACACTATCTAACTAGCATATCGCATGCTTAATAATAAACTGACCGATTATGGTTCAGGTCCAAAATGAGTTAAGCGTACAAAAAAATTTCGTATATCTTCAAAATATAATTTCTGTATCCATAATCAGTTCATCAATCATTCCTACAATATATTGTTTCATTATTATTATGCTTTTTGACTAAGTTATATGCCATTTTGTAAGACAAGTCAGTGATTGCGATTTTTGTAGTTAAGTCAGTCCTAATTAAGCGTGCGATATCCTGAATATCCTGAAGAATATCATTTAGTTTTCTGATTTGGTTTGGTTACTGCAGTAGATCATATACTTTTAGACCTTATAAAACTTGCGTTTTGTATGGAATAAAATGCGTGTAAACTTTGAAAAACCTTTGAATTTTATTTTTTCAGACAGAGAACACAACCGCTTATCACAATCATTTAACAGGAAGGGCCGCAGCATAGACACAACACTCATAATTCAAATTTCCGTCTGGTGTTACAAGTTCATACATAAAAACTATTAAAATTACATTCACACGAGCAATATCCTTAGTTTCTATTGTATATGTTTAGATTGTTCTAAACATAATTGGGGCCGGCATTAATTTATTCTACAGAGCCGTTTAATTGACCTTTTGTACACTTTGTTTTTCATCATTACATCAGCAGCTCTTACCCTACCATCTCTACCTGGGTATGTTTTTACAATATGAGCCATTTTATATTCTAATGGAACATCGTTCAAATCTTTCACAATTACTAAGTCAGGGTGACTTAAGGTTGCGGATGCGGGGCGAATCAGTGGTGGACATTTCGTTCGCCAGCCCCGCACTATTGCCACATGTTGTTGACTGGCGCGTCATAGAGGGGGTGGAGACCTACTCCGACCACCGGTACATCCGGTTTGATGTCTGCGCCCAGACCTCGAGCGCGCCGGTCCGACAGGCCCCGAGTGGTCCGCGGTGGGCGCTGAAGAAGCTGGACCGGGAGCTCCTCCTGGAAGCCTCGATCGTGCAGGCCTGGGTGTCACCACCGGACAGGCCTGCCGACATCAACGACGAGGCGGAGTGGTTCCGGGAGGCCATGTCCGAAATATGTGACGTGGCAATGCCCCGGGTCCAGCCCAGTCGCGCCTGGCGCCAGGTGTATTGGTGGTCGCAGGAGCTGACGGCTCTGCGCGAGGCGTGCGTTGCTGCGCGGCACCGGTACACCAGGCACCGCAGGCTCCGTATCCGCCCTCCGGATACGGAAGCCATTCAGGCGGAGCTGTACGAGGGGTACAGAGAGGCGAAGACCGCCCTTCGAGCGGCGATCTTGCGGGCCAGGGATCTGGCTCGCGAGGAGTCGCTGGAGACTCTAAACAGGGACCCATTGGGACGCCCTTATAAAATGGTGCGGAATAAACTCCGTCCATGGGCGCCCCCGCTGACGCAGAGTCTCCGGCCCCAGCTCGTGGAGGACGTGGTGAGGGCTCTGTTCCCTTCGCGAGGGGAACATACTCCCCCGCCCATGGCTCCGCTTCCTGCGGTGCCCGTTGCGGACCACATCACCGACGACGACGACGATGCTCCGGAAGTGACCGAGGTAGAGTTGAGAGCGGCGGTACGTAGGCTGAGTGCCAAAAATGCCGCCCCAGGACCCGACGGCTTACCTGGAAGAGCCTGGGTTCTGGCCTTTGGGGCTCTCGGGCCTCGACTAGGGGGGCTCCTAAGGGCATGCTTGGAGAGGGGCCAGTTCCCACTTCGTTGGAAGACGGGGAAACTGGTCCCTGGAGTTGCATCAGGGAGGCACTCCGGTATCACCGGATGCCGACCTACCTCTGTCGAGTGGTTGAGGCCTATTTGACGGATAGGGCCGTCATCTACCCCGGTCATCAGGGAGAGTGGAACCGGCGAGAGATGTCGTGCGGTGTCCCACAGGGATCGGTCCTGGGGCCGCATTTGTGGGACATCGGGTACGACTGGGTGCTGCGCGCCGACCTCCCTAGCGGCGTCAGCGTGGTATGTTACGCTGACGACACGCTGGTCCTGGCGCAGGGGAGGTCGCACCAGGCGGCGGCTGAATTAGCGACACGCGGGGTTGCGATAGTCGTTGAGAGGATCCGGCAGTTGGGACTCGTGGTGGCCCTGCACAAGTCCGAGGCCATGTGTTTTCATGATCCTCGGAATGCGCCACCGTCGGGTTCCCAAATAACGGTAGGAGGGGTTCGCATCGGAGTCGAGTCGACGATGAAGTACCTGGGACTCGTCCTCGACAGCCGGTGGAACTTCGTGGAGCATTTCCGACGTTTGGCTCCCAGACTGGAGCGGGCTGGGGCTGCCTTGAAGCGGCTCCTGCCCAATCTAGGTGGTCCAAACGCCTCCTGCCGGAGGCTTTACGCGGGGGTCGTGCGGTCCATGGCCCTTTACGGGGCACCGGTGTGGGCGCGTTCCCTGAGGCTGCGGCCAGTCCTCCGGTTGAACGCGTCCCAGAGGGTCATGGCCATTCGGCTAGTCCGGGGTTACCGCACGGTCTCCGGTGAGGCGGCGAGCCTCCTTGCCGGATTGCCGCTGTGGGATCTGGAGGCGAAAGTCCTCGCGCACGTGTGGGAGTGGCGCGAGGAGGCGAAACGCCGGGGCGTAACTCCGCTGCCGCGAGAAATCACGGTACAGCGGACAGAGCTCCGGCGGGATCTCATGGCGACATGGAGAGTGCGACTGTCGCAGCCCAGCGCTGGGCACGCCACAATTGCGGCGATAAGACCCCTCTTTGAGGAGTGGTTAGAGAGGCGCCACGGCGTCCTCACCTTCCGCCTGACGCAGGTCCTCACCGGACACGGTTGTTTCGGGAGGTTCCTGTTTCGCATAAGGCGCGAGGAAACGCCCGGGTGTCACCATTGTGTGGATCGCCCAGAGGACACGGTGGAGCATACAGTGGAGGTCTGCCCGGCTTGGGCAGAGCACCGCCGTGTTCTCACGGAGGCGATCGGCGGCGGCGATCTCTCGCGTCCGAGCCTGGTCCAGGCCATGGTGCGGAGCGAGAGTGCATGGGAGGCCGTCACCTCCTTCTGCGAAGCGGTAATGCTCGCGAAGGAGGAGGCGGAACGCGTGAGGTAGAGGCAGCCTCACGCCCTCAGTCGCCGCAGGAGACGCCCTGGGCGGCGGGAATCGATAGCCGATTCCCGGCCACCGTAGGCGCGGGCTTGCGGACGGTGAGTAGTGGGTAGCTCGCCGTCCGGTGAGGACCAGGCCCGGGTCGACGGCGCGTTGTGTTCCACGCGCGCCTCAAAGAGATGTCAGCAAAAGATGGGGTCCAATAGGGCCGATGCCGCGGGGGTCGCGGGTTGTTTGAAAAAGATACCGTGGCCCTGGCATAGGCAACTGAAGGAACACGGGTGGGTTTTAGTCAGTAAAAGTCTGACACGCCCTTCCGCTCCACCCAGAGCGGGAGAAGTTATTTGATGATTTCCCATCCACAAAAAAAAAAAAACAAAAAAAAAGGTGACTTAAGGTGACTTAAGGACTTTAAGGTTCGGTTCTGGATATTTCCACTTGGGACGGCTTTGGAGTTGTGTTAAATAATCGATGGACCATAATTTCCAGAAACGTTATTTAAGTTTAGTACAGAGATTCCAAAATTTTAACCGATTAACTGAAACCTCTGTTAAATCTACTTCAGGATAGCTAGCCAAAGCTGTTCCAATGAGGAAATGAGCAGGAGTTAAATACTCACTATCAATTGAGTTTGCGGCGAGTAGAGGTCTAGAGTTTAATATTCCCTCGATTTGAACCACAGAACAGATAAAAAGAGGTTTGAACAATGACTGTATAAAGCTCTTCAAAAGTTAAACTTAAGTTGCCTACAACCCGTTTCAGGTGGTGTTTTATACTTTTTACACCTGCTTCCCATAATCCTCCAAACTCAGGTGAATACTGGGTATAAACCTAAATTTTATATAATGTTGAGTGCAAAAGACATCTACAGCATCCCTGTGATTTTTGGAAGATTGTAGGTCATACAATTTTTTCATTTAATTGGACGCTCCTTTATATGTTTTAGCGTTGTCACAAAATATGTTTGTGGGCATGCCACGCCTCGAAATGAAGCGCTTGAGACATACCAAAAAGCTTCAGTTGATAAGTCTGATACAAGCTCTACATGAATAGCTTTTATAGCAAAGCAGACGAAAAACGCGATGTAACATTTCTTAACAAAAGCCTTTCTAACCCTGGTTACCTTCATGTCGAAGAGTCCACAGAAGTCAACGCCGACATTCTGAAATGGCCTGGACGCTATAATTCTTTCCTGTGGGAGGGAGCCCATCAACTGCTTAGCAGCCTCAGCTTTTATTCGGAAGCATTTGACGCATTTACGCACCACTTTCTTGACCATTGACAATGAATTACCTTTGTGAAAGAGAACTCAATACCAATCTGGGGCCTGCGTGTGAAAGTCGCAAATGTTCACTTTCTATTAAGAGATTTGTTAAGTGAGAGTTTTTCGGAAGAATAGTGGGATGTTTCTTATCGAAAGACATTTCTCGAAAGGATTATCGAGCCTACCTCCTACTCTTAGAATACCTATTTTGTCGAGGAAAGGAGAGAGACTTCCTATTCCTGTCTTTATAACTTTTCCAGCAGCAAGTGACTCTTCCTCTTTCGCAAAATGTTGCTTTTGAATACAACGTACAATAACTGACATAGAGTGGCGAAGCTCTTGAGGTGTTAAGTAACACTTTGTTATATTTATTTTTTATTACTTGAACAATTATTAAAGAATCTATAAATAAACTGACATAGAGTCCAAAAACCTTTGAATTTATTTTTTTCAGACAGAGAACACAACCGCTCATCGCAATCTTTTTAACAGTAACGGCCGCAGCATAGTCACAACACTCCCGTCTAGTGTTACAAGTTTATACATAAAAACTATTTTTACATTCACACGAGCTTAGTTTCTATTGTCTATGTTTCCATTGTTCTAAACACGTTTAATTGCGTTTAGGTCTTGTAGTCCTCTTAATGCGAAACATACAAACAGTAAAACAGTAAATAATTTACAGGAATGCAGCGTCACAAAATAACATACGGCGTAGGTTATAGGACCCCGGAAGAAGATATAAAAACCTAGAATATCGCCAACAATTTCGTTCCTGAGTTGGTTTCGTTAAAGCTTAGTGCAAACACGTGCGGGCGTTTACGTGGATTCGTCGGGGCGTGTGAAAGTTCTTTGTAAAGAGCAGCTTGTCGAATATCCAACCGTCTGCTGTACTTGCATTACCGGGGAACTAAATTGGGGAGATATTTTAAATGTTTCGGTTCAAAATGTGTTATAAAATTTAGTTAAGTAGACCATAATTTGTTTCTAATTTGAAATACTTATTTTCTTTTTTCCATCATACTTAGATCTTAATTATTAACATTAAATAGCATTTACACTAGGTACTAAATTAAATGACTAATGCCCAGGTTCCGAGGTTTTTAAACTGAGTTTATCCGTTCGAAAGTGATTATTGGTTCGATATCGTGTTTTTGAACACTTACTTAAGGAAGAATTTAGCTTAAAAGTCGAGTGAATTACTATCGAAGGTTTATCTGAGGACCTCAAAACCGAGCATAAGGAAAGAATTCGCTTAAATAGATAATTTTGTCGAATCAATTGCTATTAAGAGTTTAAACTCCGTTTAAGAATTCTTCAGAAACCGGGCATGACTCACTAATTATAAAAATAAATAAAAAATCACAAACAAAAGGACACTTAGGCGTCGATATTTTCTTAGTTTTTGTGACCCAAGCTTTACCTAACACCTCGTGATAGTTAATTATCCAAGGTTTTAGACATTTTATTTACTACTAGCTGTTGCCCGCGACTTCGTCTGCGATCCAGGATGAAATTTGACACATGGTATACCCATGTCTCAAATTTCATCCAAATCCATTTAGCAGATTTAGCGTGAAAGCGTAATCAACAAACAAACAAACACACTTTCGCATTTATAATATTAGTTAGGATAGTTAGGAGGATGAAAAACTGGTCAAGCAACACTCTAGACTCACAAAATGTATTAGGTACTTAAATAAAAAATTTAAAAAAAAAACTCTTCACACATTACTAAAGTTTCTATAATAATATAATTCAGTCATGACGATAGACACATGGCGTCATCTATTATTATAAGAACGTTATTGTGGTTTTCCTCGGGCTTTATTGGTTTTTTTTGGGATGAAAGGTACCCTATGTACGTTTCTGTATACCTGACGACGTATATGCAAAAACTCAGGATGATCGGTTCAGTGGTTTAGGCGTGAAAAGGTAACAAACAAACAAACAAACTTACGTTCGCATTTATAATATTAGTTAGGATTAATCTAACATTATACCTAATGGCCATACGAGAGGGCCCATCGACGTTATTAAGTAGATATTAGTCTAAACTATTCAGGCAAACGCTCACGTCGTCAATTTATTATTCATGGACAAATAGGCAGTTTTTGTATCAAAACATGATACCTACACAAAAGCATTAAATTACAGTATTCGACGGACATTACAGTTTTAACGTGGGCTGGGCAATGATGTAAATAGGGGACAAGTTTAAGTGGCTACGAGTATGTAGGTACTCGTATGTACACAAATAGATACGAGTAGTTATTCATATTCATTAAATGCATTCCGTAGGTATTGTCAAAAAGATGTTACAAATTAAAGCTGGGTACAAAAATATGAACCCTGTAAGGGCACATATGTAACTGGATAAAATTAAAAGTACTTACAGAAAAAAAAAAAAAACAAAATTAAAACTAAGTATTAAATTAATATCATAATAAATTAAGGACATAAATAGTTATTAGGATTAGATTATTACAAATTATTATATCATTTATTAATTATAATCAGGTAATAAAACATGTAATTTAAAATTTGTCATTTTGATATTCATTGATATTATAATAGCATTTCGATAACATAAATTGTTTCAATTTATTTATGAATGTGTACTTGTTAAGTGCATTTTTTTGGATTAGGATTTTGTACTTGAAAATAAGGTTTACAGCTGTCGGCTTCTTCTATATTTACTTATTATTAGTCTTTTTGCAATGTGAAAGTGTCTGCGCTGTTACTAAGTAGGAATAGAAAGGTATAGCTACCTAGGTGTCACGTTGTCACGTTATCACGGTTATGTGTCACGTAATCACGTCTTAGGCTAACGCTCTCCCTACCCTCTGTGGCCGAAAAGAGGTAGGCGGCCGGGCACCGGTCGCAGGGGGACCAAGGGTGCCTAGACACGGGGTCGTCTAGTGCCCATGTGCTGGTTTGGTCCATAGGGTGGTCACGGTGCGCAAGGTGTTCTTGTGCACCGGTGATGGGGGGTGCTCCCCAAAGGAGGGTCCGGTGACGGACAGCCGCGGCGGGTTCGCGGTGAGTGCTAACGCGTGCCCGTGTTCCCGCCACAAGCGGCAGAGAAGGACACCGTGTAGTTTTAGTGGGTTGGAGTCCCACATAACTGCACTATCTCCCCGTGGTAGTGCAGTATACATGAGCATTTCTCCGGAAAATAAAAGGTAGAGTTACCTACTAATTCCATGGCTAGCTCACAGCACAGCAAAGCATAGCCTCTATGCTATGCAGTATGCCGTGCTGTGAGCTGGATGGACTAGGACTCTATGCCGTGGATAGAGTCATAGTTCATCCTCGCCTTTTTCGTGGATACCTATCTATACATAGGTATAATAAAATCGTAGCAAAGTCAAAAGCTGTACATTGAATATTTTTGAAACAAAGTTTCTAATGCCGGAAATATAGTTTTTCAGAATTTTTGCCCGTTTGTCGTTAGTCTGTTTGTCTGGATGTATGATCCAGTATCACACAAATACTACTGGATAACCGGATAGACATAACATAACATAACATCACACCTGTGTACCCAGAAGGGTTAGGCAGAGGTGTACCTATAGTACGCCCACATTCGCCAGTTATGTTTAAGCCCCATGTAATAGGAGGGGAGCCTATTGCCTTCAACCGGACACACATCCAGACTCCGGACTGCTACTGAGAAATTCCAGATGGAAAAACCCAATAAGACTTTGCCCAACCCGGAAATCGAACCCACGACCGGATTGATTTTCAAAATTCAAAATTCGTATTCTTTTTACTTTACCGCAAATTGTAAAAAGACGAGCCAAATGGTTAGAATATAGCAGATAGTTACAGATTTAACCTTTTATATGATTATTATCACGCCATACCTTTATGGAGCTAAGCAGTCAATCATGACATAATTATACAGGGTGGATTTTTGATATGGGGCATTAAGGGCAGGCATCTTAACCCTTGTCTCTACAAGAAAACGGTCTTAGGAGACTGTACTTACCTTTTGAAACGGTTTGATTTGCAATCACAGATTTTGAAAAAATGTACAGTCAGCAAGAAAATGTAAAATTTTCACAAAAACTTTTCGATGCCAATCGATCCTGTTTCTTTTAAGGATCAAAACCTCTATTGGACCAACTGAGGTTTAAATCAGGGACCGGACAACCCCGCTTAAGAGTTAAGCCTTTGGACAGGGTAACCCGTACATGGGGTAACTCATATCGCAGTGTTACCTTTTGTTCGAGTTACATCCTCGAAACCCAGCGAAATGGTTAACACCTTTATTAAGGTAACCACGTGAAGGGGTTAACCCCTTCAATGACTTAAGCCTTTGAACAGGATACCTTCTCGAAAAGCTTTTTTTCGTGTTACCCTGGGTTACCTAATAAACTTGAGCTAGTAGTTGCTAGTAGTAGTGCTTGAGTAGTTCCGTCCGAGTTCCGAATCAAATGACAAATTATGAAAATAAACAAGTATAGACACGAAAAAATTGTTTAAAAAATTAAATCGTCTTCAAAAAGAAATTAACTCAAAATTATGAAATAATTTTAATTTCGGAAGTCGGTGTCTTGGGATCTGTATTTTAATTTTTTGGCACCGACTTCCGAAATTAAAATTATTTCATAATTTTGAGTTAATTTCTTTTTGAAGTCGATTTAATTTTTTAAATTATTTTTTATTTCGTAATTTTTAGTTTTTAGTAAAAACTGGAATATTTGTTTGTATCATTATCTTGTAAAATACTGAACCGATTTTGATGAAACTTTCACTGTGCCCTAAGTTGAAGTAAATGTAAGCCAACAAAAAAAGAATGGTCACGATCCGATTAATAGTTTCGGAGAAATGCGTGGACAAACATACATACATACAAACATACATCTATGAAATTATGTATATTTGTTTGGAAGCTCTAAAAGATTTTCATATCGACGGCTTAACCTGCAAACCAGCTAACTCCACTTTTGACCCAAAATCATGTTTTGATGTCGTCGAATACGCGGAGTTGTCACTTACGGTATGCAAAAAGAAACAACTCCTAGCTTTCAAAATTACGGAGAAAATTGCGTGCACAATTGGGCAACTCCCAACACTGACATAGCAACGCGTCAAATTTTTTTGCCTTCCTCAAAAATTGTATAAAACGGATTTGGCCGATTTGCAGATTAAGCCATCGATATGTGAATATCTTGCAGTTCCAATAATACATACGTACATACATACGTATCGAATTGATAAGTCCTTTTTTTGAGGTCGTTAAAAAATAAATATAATTACAATGTTTAGCATGTGTGACGAGCAAAATTGAACTATAAGACCATATAGACAATATTTATTTTTCCATGTTTACAAGTCGCTCGGCAAGTCGGTACACGCAAGACTGGCGGACCGCCGGGCGCGGTACGATGTCACGTGCGACCGCAATTTATTTTCAAACTAATATCGATTGTAAACAGTGCATATTACAATGTCTTGAGTTGGAATGGCTTACCCTGTTACAGTGTTACAGGGTGTTGAAAGGGTAACCCGTTCGTAACGGGTTAACTACACCCGTTCGAAGGTGTAACATGTATCATAAGGTTTTTTTTTTGAAGCGCTTAAAAAAATCCCTTCAAAAACCCTTTCAACGAGTATCCGGCCGGTCCCTGGTTTAAATAGTGTAGAATTACCATTCTACGATAATCGTTTTTAATTTTTTTCAATAATCTTTCAATTCTCAAAAGTATTCAACCTTATAATTACGTTGGCTGTTTTTTTCACAATTGTTTCTTTTTATTTTTTTTTTCTGGTGATAGATGTGTTCGCTGGTTTGTCAGAATTTTTCCAATGTGACTATCACAGACTACTTTTATATACGGGAGGACTATTACCGGACTTCTCAGCCCGAAATTTTATTTTTTCCATTCTAAACTCCATGCAATAAGTGATAAATGATAAATGATTTTTATTTCTGTAAGTAGGTTTGTACAAACACTTTTACAAGTCAATCATGTTTTTTTTTTTTAAACTAGATGAGGTCGGCGTTTCCTATCTGACTACTATCTCTAATAACCTCTAATAATCTATTAACGCTAGTAAACCAATTTAACAATGCTATGACCGCTGTCGTGTCAATCATACAATACGTGACGATGAGATTATAAAATCTATTACAAAGTTCTTTACACCAACACCGTGATTATCACAGTCGTGATTGTTTGTAACGGCCAAGGGGCTAGTTCCATTTTGGACGCCAGATTTTTGGCTCCATCCCACTGGCTCCTTAGAGTTATGATAGAAGAGACCATGGGAGATATGTCAACTTTCTTCCCACGCACCACGTACTTCGTCTGATTGAGTGATTCACACCAATATCTGACCAGTTAATTCATTTCTATACTAACCTCTAAATTACTATTATTATTTTTTTTTTAATAATTCCTCACTCGTCTCGTATATAAGTGTTAATATTCATTTCAATTTAAGTCTACTCTTTGATTGTGTTCAAACTTTGAGGCGTATTCTTATGAATTATATCTATTTATTTGATTAAACGGCCTAAATCGGGGGCATTGCAATCTTTCTAATTATGTCGTACCTGAATTCACCTACCACATATACCTAGACGCCCGGCTAAAGTTTAACCGATTGACTTTTCTTACTAAAAATAACCTGATAACTTAAAAAAATATTGTATTTTCTTTAAAAAAAAGAATAATAACAAAAATCTGTTTAAACGTATATGATGGAAAATTCTATAGGCAAAATCATGTGATTCCTTTTTTATTTTTTCTATTTATTGTATTTTGGAAACTACATAAAAATATACGTTTTTTTGAAGTGGCAAAGTATACTTTTTTTAGTTATTCTGCTACAGTAGGTACTAGAAAAGTCAGAAATCGCAAAAAATAAATCGCAGGACTGGGCTGAATAGGGAATGAATAAGCAGATGGTTACAGATTTAACTTTTAAAATGGTTATATAACTTTATGGAGCCAGCAGTCAATCTTGAAATATATAAGAACGGATATTTTAGTCAATACTCAACAAAGCAAATAAAAGCTATTTGTTTTGTTGAGTGTTGACTAAAATGCTTCTAACACGGACAACCGTCGCTTGCTCCCGCGTCACCAGTCCTGACTCTCTTTATATTTTGGCTGCTGAGACCAAAACTACAAACGTAGTATACAGTATTATGCAAATGTGGCTGTTATTTTAGTATATACTACATATATAATAATATCCTGGGACATTATTCACACATGGTCATCTGATCCCAAACTAAGCAGAGCTTGTACTATGGAAACCAGATAACTGATATACTACATACACTACTTTTTTTTGTTGCAAATACATACTTATATATATATATAATTACACCCAGACTCAGAACAAACAGACATGTTCATGCACACAAATGTTTGTCCTGGATGGGAATCGAACCCACGACCTGCGGCGTGATAGGTGGTATCTTAACCAACCACGCCAGCTGGCCTGTCTGCGTGTATTAAGTAGCGTAGTATGTGGGTATATTGTTTAATGTCTTACGACTACCACGGGTTAGTAAAATATTATTTTCTTCAACATACATATGTCAGTAGTTCCTTCATAGGGAAAGCCACTTTGATATCTACTTGTCAGGTTTTTCTGCCCGGAACTTACCTTTAAGGAAAATGTCTCGTTTATACCTAAGAATGTAGTTATGATATAAGTACCAAGGTAGGAAGTCTTTAAATATCAAACAGGAAAACGACAACAGGTCACACAGAGTAGCGTGGGATTCTACCGAAGCTGTCACAATTATTTCAAAGCTAAAACAATAAACTAGAACTGTTCTCTCATCAGGCAACACTGTACTGTCATTTCGTTGAAAGCTAACTAGCTTTAAACGATGACTGAGGGTTGTTTAACAATAATTATTGTTAAAAAACCCTATTTAGGTTATTAGGATATTTAGGGATACTATATTAGGATGACTGAGGGTTGTTTAACAAAAATTATTGTTAAACAACCCTATTTAGGGAAGAACTTTAGGGATGGATTGGGAGGCCTGTCTCTGAGAAGGAGCTTTATATAATTATGATAGAACTTCACTCAAAGTAAGTTCGTTTAATCAAATAATTATACTTCCTCCTTATCCGAGACATATTAAAGTAAACAATAAATTACAAAAGATCGTGATATGACCACGAGCCTCGTTCATTGAATGATGAAAACTGACCGGCAACCTAGTGAGCGGGAAATCGCGTCTACGTCGAAAATGAAACGAACTGCCTGCATCCGTAGATTTTGTTCAACATGAACACGTAGGGGCTGTGTAAGTGTGTATGTATACTATGTACTCTGTACTAGTTCAATCTGTGCAACTCTACTCATCACGTGGACGGTGCCGATGATTTGATTGCCTTTCGAATTTCCATGTTTTCATCTCCTTACCTACCTACTCCGTTCGTAAGTTCCGTTTTTATTTTTCAGAAGAGTAGCTAATGGGTACCGTAATAAGGTTCATGGTGCATTTGTAATTACGGGACATGTTATAACAGAATCAGAATATTCAGATTTTAAATGATATGTTACTTAGATAACTACCTACTCCAAAAGTTTTTTAACGAACCTACTCTTCTAAAATTTAAAGATAATACAGTTTTTAAGAGTAGTGATTGTGGGATTATTTCTTCAAAATCGTTCACTCGGCGGCTTAGCAGAATATCAGAAAGCATTCAGTGCTAGGTAGTCGTTAATAGGTTGTATGTGTCAGTTTTTAGCAAACAACTAGCCCACACTCCTATGTACAGATTCATCATTGGCCTAGCCTTTTACTAAGTTGGGGGCAGCATCCAGTCTGACCGGAATCAGCTGAATACCAGTATTTTACATTGACAGGCTCTGGCATCCACAACCCAGGTACTGAGTAACACGATACCTCTTGGTAAGACTGATTAAGTATATTATCAGACTTTCGGGCTTCTAAACCCGTAACGACTGTCAAATATCTACAAATGACAGCTGGGACCAACTGCTTAGAGATATGTAGGTAATGGATGGGTCTCGATACGTAATGAATGGTCACCCATCTACGGGCCGAACCAGCAAGCGTTGCTTAACCTTGGGATCGACCCGTGCGGCTGGTATTACGTAGCCACGAGCCCGACGTACAATGTAGGTAAACAGAAAATAAAATCGAGATTATTTTTTCAATATAAACCTTGTTACGTTCAAAAATAACGCAGGTCATCATTTATTCGGATGGGCGATCCCCAGGCGGTGGCCGTATTCATAAACAAGTGCAGCGGAAGTTTGGCAGGGAAGTTTTTGTGTATTTACGGTGTCGCGCGCCGGGCCCGCCCGCGCCGGTGCATCCCAATTCCCATTCTCTATCATACGGTACGTAGCTATGTGCTCGCGCACTTGGCAAACGTTACCAGAATTTGGCAGTAAAAATTGTCAATCGGCTTTACAATATGGATCTATCTTATCTGCTCGTAAAAATGTAGTCTGACTATTATTTGTTTTTGGTTAAGAATGTTTGTTTTTGTAGGTTGGTAGGTAGGTGTTCAAGGCATGGAATCAGTATGTACTATTGAAGATTAATTTAGACTGCTTCATTGAAGGACCACCGATTTCAGGGTTCAATGTTTAGTTTCTTCTCTGGGTTTGGAAATGTAGCCTACCTCTCCTGCCTACCTCTCCTGCCTTCCTTATTGGGAAATTGTGTGGGATGTATGTTATATCGTGCCAGTGATTTTGAAAGGTACCTAATTGATTACGTCATAGTGTATGACAAGTAGGTAATTGAATGGTATTTCGATATATAAACATGTTGTTGGATTACATCCAACGAACGGAGCTCGAAGTCTAAACGTTGCTATATCCAGTTTCCTTTAGTTTCTTACCTAACGATAGGATACAATAATTACTAATTAGCGTCCATTACCTAGGGCAATAACTATTTGTGGTATGGATAGATACCAGCAATAATAATGGCAAAGATCAATGTGTCAGACAACAATTGCTGGAAATGGATGTTACTCAGTTTAGTTAATAAGGAATACGAGCTTTTCACTATTTCAGAATATTGTCATATTTACCACGTTTGGCAGTCAGAATGGTGATAGTAGTATCTACCTATCCATCAATACTAATATTATAAAAATGCGAAAGCAGCTTTGTCTGATTTTGATGAAACTTGGCACAGAGCTAGACGATGACATGGGTTAAGACATAGGATACTTTTTATGCCAGTTGCAGTGTTACGTTCTCGTGGAATAATAACTGTCAACCTTCGCGTGGGCGACACCGTGGGAAAAAGCTAGTGCTGTTATACGAATAAGTAGGTCAGCCAGCAGTCCAGCACTGGTGCCTATCTTCTTGACTTAATCCTTTAAGCATATCTAATTAGCTTTTGCCCGTGTTTTCGTCTGCAATCCAGGATGAAAAGTAGCCTATGTCCTTTTCCAGGTTATGGTCTACCCATGTGCCAAATTTCATCCAAATCCTTTCTGCCGTTTTGGCGTGAAAGCGTAACGCACACACAGACAAACAAACTCACTTTCGCTTTTATATTATTAGTTAGGATTGACTGTTGGAGACAGGATAGGTACCTATTCTAATCTATGTCTAATACCAAATTACCACACATTTTGCACTTAATCTAAGTGTTGAACTCCACAGTCGGTCAAGAAACAAATTCAGAGCAAGAAAGCATATTTCCCCAGGGACGTTTTACACAGTCAACAAGCTGTAACATGGGAAATAAATAAGGGAGAGCAACGATTAATATTAAACATTTGCATTTTAAGTGTTATTTCCTTGAATGTGGTTTTATAATTAATTTTTATTTTTGATGGTTGTTTATTATATACATTCTAACTGACAAGAATTTGGAAGGAGAGGATTGTAAACAAAACTGCTCTACTATATAAGTAGTACTTTTTTCTGGTATTTCAGTTAGTAAGTAAATCTGTATACATATTATAATTTATAAATTAAAGTCGTTTTTCGTGTCTGTCCGTGTGGCCGCGTTGTTCTTCTAAACTACGCAACAGATTTTGATGCACTTTTCACCATCATTTAGAGAATTTATCCCGAATGGTTTATTGTATAATATATTACTACTAAACTTACATATAATAAAGAAATCTCGGTATATTGTCATATCGTAAAAACCGTGCGAGGCAGGGGCAGGTCGCTAGTATAAGATGCGCTACGTCTCGTAGCATGTGCTACGTGGCGTAGAGTGTGCTACGTGTCGTAGCATGAATGTGGCTAAAAATTCTTAAAGAAGCTATATCCCTCTCAATACTTATTGCCACGTACTACATAACTTTTAATTATAGATACAACGAAAACAATAAAGATATCCAATTATAGCAGCCATTTAAGTAGAACAATTCACCAGCTCATTAAGTATGTGTGAGACGTTAAAGTAACCGCCATGGTGCGTTATGTTTCCTCAACACGAGAGGAATGGACACTCTAATGATCCCCGTTTTGTTCGCTTAATGTTTAAACAATAGTGTTCTTTATTCTCGGGCGCTGCGAGGGAGTTTTATTGTTCCTAGCTTTATTGCTACCGCCTTTATTATTGTAACTCGTGTAAATTGTTTAGTGATCCCGAAGAAAAGTACAAATCGATTTTATTTTGTTTTCTTTTTCTTGACAATGGCATAAGAATAAAATTTTGTTGGACCTAAACTTGCCACTTCCACAGCATTATCGGTGGCAGCGCAGAGGTTACTACGGCTGTATTTTTTTTGGGCACAGATTATTAGGATTAAATGAGGAAAGTAGTTTGCGACACAGCACCGTGAATATAAAACTTAACTCTAACAATACCTATGTAGTTATGCATTTCTTTGCTTTCCAATTAAAGCAAGTTTTCCTCTAGACTACAAAAGGCTTGCTAATATCTACCAACTGTTTCGAGTAACACGTTACTCTTCATTGGATGATCCTCGGTAAAGTAGGATGCGGAATACGTCGGGAAAAGCGTGCCGCCGAGCTAATTAACCGGAGCTAGCTGTGAACAAGAAAAGCTGCCTTTAAACTCCTTCTACAACTCTTAAGGCACCTTAATTCGCTTACACAGTGTTTGAATCAGCTGCTGTAACACTACTTGTACATACCTTCTGTCTGAATCCGAGGAACGCAGTACAGTGTAGTGTATACACAGAATCTCTAGCCACACACCACTGCACTAGACACTCGTGACTCGTATATGTGATATCTCTGTTTGCAATCTTTAATTGTATGCGTATTTTTTATTGTTTTTTTGGTGCATTTATCGGGGATATTGTACCTACGAAACATGAAATTGAAAAACATGATAACTGGACTGTATCTTGTTGATGTTACAAACAAATTCTGCTCTAGATACAGAGTTAACAATGCCCGTTCAGAAATAACTTTGCTCATATTTTCTGGAATAGTCGCATAGATTTGAAGGCTTTTCCCGGTTTGTAATGGACAGATTCAAGTGTGTAAACTAACAGCAAATCAATATCTATAACAGAGGCAGTTTCTATCAATTTAACTAGCACAGTCAGCCTTAAAATGACGTAAACATCGATGTTTACGTCATTTTGAGGCTGAAAGTTGTAGACAATTTAATGAATTATTGTCGACATTAATTCATTAAATTGTCTACTACTTTTTTCCCTAGTATTGTATCAGCAGCTACAAAACATATTATACATGGGGTTCTCAATTACAGCTACACATTGATACAGTATTATAGTACACAAATAATTGTAAACAATCAAATGAATTCTTGTCCATGCATACATCTTTTTTAGGCTGACTGTAATTAGACAATTAATTACACATTTGCTTATTAAGTCAATAGGTAGATAAGTTTGATACTCATCTAGTATCTTCACACACTTCCTATTTCAAGATTAATCAATCATAGTCAATAACATGCTCATTTATTAATCATCGTTGCTGTATGTATTAATAAACACTTTAAATTGCAATATGGTTTGTGATTTAGCTAAATATAGTTGGTGAATTTGGTTATTAAGTATACTAAAGGCCAGTTTGGTTAACCCTTACCGAATCGGAAGATAAAATCAACGACAAAGTTTTCGTGTGGAATTACTGAAAGCTTGTTGAACCATAATTTTTTAAGCAATTTTATAAACATTGTCGTTTCATGAAAATTAAATAGGTTACCTACTTTTTAGCTTTTTGTTGGAAACTAATACAAGGATTAATATTTCAAAAGAATAACTTGAAATCAACATAAATTGTCCCTCCTATATGTATATGTTTTCTTCCTTTTATGCTAGATGATTAGGTATACAAGTTCGATACGGAGAATCGAAGAGCTCGTGACTAAGTAATAACAGCTGCACGGGTTGATCCATCAGGTTAAGCTACGCTTGCAGGGGTTGATCTTTACATACCGAGACTCCTACGTGCTTCGGAAAGCACGTTAACTCGTTGGTCCCGGCTGTCATTCGTGGATCTTTGACAGTCGTTACGGGTTGTCAGAAGCCCGAAAGTCTGACAACCAGTCTTACCAAAGGGTATCCCAGGGTATTACCCAGTTACTGGGAGGTCAGATAGCAGCTGTATCCAGTTAGACTGGAAGCCGACACCAACATAATTGGGAAAAGGCTAGGCAGATGATGATATAACTTCGATACCTACGTCTTTTAGAGATTAGGAAAGCGCTTTTCAAAGCGTCTCTAAACGAAACTCTAAAGAAATCGACTTTATTTTCTATTCACGTTTAAAAACAAAACCTATTTCTAAAGCAGACACTAAGTTCCCGCAGATTAATCTCCAGCAGGTGTACTATGAACAATTTATTGCCGTATGCCAAGTGCCAACCGTTACAAAATGTACAGCGAAGAAACTTTACAGAGCAAATAAATTATATATCTATGTACACTCCTGTACATATTTACTAGTTGGTGGCACAGTACTGTGAAATGCCATCTGGCTATGAAATTACTTTGTCTGCTATTTGTAGAAGTTTGAGTGCAGCGAAACTGCTAATTCTGTTAAACCCTCCGTATGTAACGTTTCTGCTGTTTGATTTAGATATCAGCTGCTTGGTATATTAGAGTTTTTACTAATTAGACACTCGTCTTATCTACCCTCAAAATGTGAGTCATGTACCTAATTGACTCACTATATTTGAAGCCAAAGCAAAAATTCCTGATTTCAATCACATACTTGAAGCCAAAGCAAAGTGGAGCACGTAGCTAAGTAATAACAGGCAGCCGATCGATCCATCAGGTTAAGCTACATTTGCCGGTGTTCGTCCATGGATGGGTGACCAACTTTACGTACTGAGACATCTCCGTGCCTCTTAAAGCACGTTAAGCCGTTGGTCCCGTCTGTCATTTGTTGATCTTTGACTGTCGTTACGGGTCGTCATAAGCCCTCAGTTCTGACAATCAGTTTTACCAAGGGGTATTACCCAGTTACTGGGTTGTGGAGGTCAGATATGCAGTCGTTCCATGTAAATACTGGTATTCAGCTGCATCCGGTTAAACCGGAAGCCGTACCTAGCATAGACATTGGGAAAAGGCTAGGCAAATGGATTATATAATACTTGAAGCCAAAGCAAACATTCCTGATTTCACTTACGTAATTATATAATAATATGTAGAACTACATTATGTACTTCAAATGTCTAGATGAAAATTGCTCTCTCTGTTTACCAAATTTTATCCAAATTAATTCACCCGTTTTAAATGCATGATCGATTACATATACTCGTACACACTTTCACATTTTAGATATTAAAGTTGAAATGAATACGGAAGTAAGGATACTTCCTAAGGATTAACACATAAATTACCCGCTGAGGCAAAGGTATTTGTAACAGCCGTATCTGGTAACACTGGAAGCCGACCCGATACTTGGAGACGAGCTAAGAGGGCGCCTTAAATGGCAACACCATGTACCAAGTTTGAGTCATGTTTCCGCACTGTTAACGTTTGGCCGATGTCAGCTGCCATCTGAAACTGCGACACTAGTGTACGACACTCGCCTTGCAATCTATTCCTCACTACGAGTACTTACGTCAGAACTCACACAAGACAATAACTTACAAATATTATTCTTTGGTCAAACAAATTAACATACTGTACTGAACCAATGATGCCGTACAATTTTTTTTTTACGAATTTAAGCTAAGCTATGAGCTAAATACAAAACAAAGCCTCAGATTTCCAAAACTACATAATGTATTTTATGCGGTTTTCACAATAATTTGCAGCATTTATTTCGGAAATTTTATGTGTATGATACATTAATATTTAACTTATACGTAGATATATGCCTTGGAAGGTAGGTAAGCCTTTGGTGTGAGATACAACGTGTGTCAACAGCCTTGCGCCATCCCATCCTCCTAGCACGGCGGGCTGTGCTGTGGCAGCTGCTGTAGGTGCGCAAAACCAGAAACGGCGCAAATACTTCAATCTTATTGGACTTGTATGTTCGAGCCGTTTGGGATTGAAACCCACTTACTCATACTTTTTCGAGACAACGCCAAGCGGTTCGTCGACTGTTCACGTGACCAGAGAACTGTCTTATTTTTTGGCCAAAGAATCAGCATTGCCATACAACGTGGTAATGCTGCCAGCCTTTTGGATACTTTTCCTGTTGATAGCGATGCGGACGAATTTTTTGATATCCTAGGATTATTTCCCCTCCTTTTTTATATACTTGTACATATTATTATTATAATTTATGTTTCTTAGTTTTTAAATGATGTAAATATTATCTTGGAAATGGAATGAAACTAGCTGACCCGACAGATGTCCTGTCCCAATAAATATTTAGGTATACCGCAGAAATCTCGAAGTTTTGACATGTCGCCATAGCACCTGTGCGCAAAAATACTCTTACATGAATATAATAAAATATGTGAAAATATCCCAAGATGACTAGGAAAAATTTAATTTGCAAAGAATGGTCTGGGTCACTCCGGAAAAAAAAAAAACATATTGCATGTTCTGCCCATGAATATTTTCTGACCTGAGAGTTGAGAGAATATTGGAGAGACTTAGGAAGATTTCTTTATTTCTCTTCCTAATTTGGAAAAACCAGTATTTCAGTAATATTGGTTAAAAGTTCAGAAGCACGACCACCTAACAAAAATCTACTTAAGGTGTAAAAAATCATACTGTTTCGTATAAGGAAATTGTCAAACATTAAACAAGTAAAAACCGGTTACTTAGCCACAGTCTGCTAAAACACTAAAAGACTTAGTTAGACTTGGTTAGAGCACTAGTACAAAGTAAAGTAATCCTACATTTTATGACGTAAAGCTGCCAAACACGCGCCGGCCGAAATATGCCAAACAGGGTTGTGGTTAACTAGCCGCTGCAAGATGAAGTTTTAAATGTTTGAATTTAAACTGTTTTATGATACCGTATGACTGAGTGCTGCATACAGAATTACAGATGTAGCTCACTAGGGAATATTGCGAGACTTTGTAAATGAATGTGCTGTAAGAGCTTACTATTAGGAAATAATGTTATGGGTGTTATGTTGTTACCATTCGACCGACGTCAATTAATGCTAGGTATCAATCGATGTAGATGCCAACAAATTGCTTTGCAGTTTGGCAGGTGTTATGTGAAAATAAAACTCTGTATAGTTCGCGTCACGTAAGTTTGCCGCTCTGAAACCAGGCTTTCCAATGTGCATGGCATGGCGCGTTGCTGTATTGACTACTGCGCAGTCACTAGGAGCCTACTTCAGAGCGGCAAACTTACATGACGAGAACTATATTATCATTGTGGATAAAAAAACAAAGATCGATCGGATCTTTCAGCAAAGCAAAAACTGTCAATCGACATCAGACTTCTATCACTATCAGCAAATCATACAATAGAACACAATAGAAAAAACTATTCGCTTTTTGAAAAAGATGAAAAGGCTATGTCAAAGAGGAAAATAGCACAAAAGCCACTAGTAGTCCCTCGTAATAGGCTAAAAGTATGCAAAAAAAACTGTTATACCATGGCGGTCAAAATATATAACCACTTAGCTGAAGAATTTAGAAGTGCTACAGATTTAGAATTTAATAGAAAGCTATATAACTGGTTGTGTGAGAGATGTTTTTATTCCATCAATGAATATTTTGAGTGTAGATAAAATATAAAACATGTTTACTATAATTATTATGACATTTGCATACTGACATTACTTAAATAATACTAAAACATTTTAATTATTCTTGCTATTATTATTGATCGCTATTTCTATTATAAATTATTATTTTAAATGAATAGAATTGTATTTCATTTTAATATTATTAGCTGCATTGTAATCTAAATTTATATTATGAAATTATTATTACAATTATTTTTTATATGATTGCTATGTGTACTGCATGCTATTATGTATAAATTAAACCTAATATTTGTACAGCTGAAATGCCGAATATAGTGAAACCCATAGATCTTAAGAACTTAGCTACCTATATTCTTGCAAATAAATATATCATTCATTCAGAATATAATTCTCTTTATTATACACGAATTACAGACTATGTACTTTTTTATATACCTAATAATTTTAAATTAACGGATCGGATTCGAAACACAAAACTCCGCTTCAAAACAAAGGTAGTTGACGTGGCTCAAAAGGCTGCCCAACTTAAATGGGACTGGGCAAGATATGTCTGCCGCATGTCGGACAAACTGTGGGCCCAGATAGCACAGAACTGGTGCCCTGAGACAGTGAGGTGGGGCCACGGCAGGCCACGTAGAAGACGGCGGGATGAACTGCACAGATTGAGGACGCGCGGGCTCGTGAACGGTGGAAGGAGTGGAGGGAGGCCTTTACCCAGGAGTAGAACAGAGCAGGCTAAAAAAAAAAAATAATATCTCTAACAAAAGCTATGACAACATACATATTATAAATAATTCAGGTTACTAAGTAAAGTTTGCTCATAAATGTTTGTACTTGTACCTACTAAATAAAGAAATATTTACTAGTAGCAACACATGTAGACATATATTACAGATGGCGGTAGCAATTCTCCACACATTACGACTTACGAGTCTCACTGTTGCACCAAACGTATCCAGTTCAGCATATGTTGGAAACGGGTGCCCCGTTAATGTTACCTAGGATACGTTTATTTAGTTCGTTCAAAATCTCGGTGAAGCTCTGAGGAGCTTTATCACTGTAGCCTGTAAACTTCTACTGCTTATGCCAACCTTTTATACTTCACAAAGAGCTGTAACAAGAAAATAATAACCATGGTTCCTAAATGAATTGGTAATCGCATTTATATCAAAAGCACATAATGGACTTTGATAGTTTTATACGATAAATTCGAAAATGTTAGTTGACATCAGATTATTGATTTAAAATACTATCACACCTGTATTTTGTTTATAATCACAAGATTTCGATTCACCGCGAGACTTTCTCAAAATGGCTACCAGCTCATTAGGCGACAAGGCGGTATGAATGGTGGATCAAACAGATGCTCACGTGAAGTCGCCACTTTAGGCTCAAGTGGTCGTTACCCACCCGAGCGCACTCTTTTGCTTTGACTCCCTTTTTAACATTCTTCATTCTGAAAAACGCAAAATTGATTACGTAGAGTTGAGATCTATTAAAACTCATTTAGATGTTCAAACAAGGTTCGGGCTTACTCGTAGTCAAGGAGTTTAAGAATTGTACCTACTTAATTGGGTACTTCACTTACACAATATGTTTAAAAATAAAAGGCTGAGCTATCAAGAAGTCTTAAAACACGTGTAAAGCCGTCAGATTATTTGCTAATTTAATACATTTACTTGCAGTGTTCACGTGTAACCTGAGTATCATATCCGAGCTTACGTGCAAACTTAGCCATCATGTAACGAGTTCGGAGGCGGCATGTTTGAGTCTAGTTGCGTCACTCCGTTTGTTGTTTCATTCACTCTAATATTTTCCAACAGTTAATAATAAGGGCCTATTCAAAGCTAAGCGGTAATCGCTACCGTCTGCGGTAGAGAAAACCGAGTGGGTATGCGGTAATATTACTGTTCATTCATCTGTACCGCTCTTGCCGCGAAACATAATAAATACCTAAGCGAAACCCGCGCGGTATGTACCTTTACCCATAGCGGCAGCGAATACCGCTTAGGTTTGAATAGGCCTTAAGCGTTGTATACTTCTTTGATTCCTACGGCTTTTTATAATCCAATATTATATTTTTTTTGCAATCCACTAATTAAATCTGTGTTTACGAATTTTTGTGGTTTATGTCAACCAATTTTGCCAAGCGCTCTTCTAAAGGTATAAGCGTTCTAGACGTGCTTTTAAAATGTTGTTTCCCGGAAATGCTGGTACAGAATTAATATCGTACAAAACAAAATTAATTGACACTCAAAAATCCAGGGAAACTACAGATCCAAAGATAACCATTTAAATCACAACCAGTTTATTAAAGGAGCTTTATCACAAATACCCATTACATTTAATTTAATTTCAAAATCCCACGTCAAGTTGAGAAACTCCTTATTGCGCACGTGATAAGGAAAAAGTTAGTTGTAAAGATAAGAAAATTTAATTTTGAAAAGTGTGCCTCTAAGCTTTTTTTTATAAAATCATGTCGTTAAAATGAAAATGGTTACTATCTTGCCTTCTAATCTTGTTTTTCGATATGGGATTATTAACCTCGAAGCTTTTGTACTTGTAGACAAAAAAAAAAATGAATTCTGTGTGCAGATAGTACTGTTGAAACATCTTGAAAATACAATTAGATATAGTCCGAGAGTGAATATCGACAATGAGCCGAGCCGGAATAAATGCCACAGACGGGCTGTTTTCTTGGGATGGTCGTTGGTAACTTTTAGGATGTCTGATCGTGCAGCCGAGGGACTCATAAAATGAGATTGGCTCAATCGACGACGGTTTATTGACTTATTAAATCGATCTTTGGCTCGAATACTTGCTGAGAATCGTGTGCAGGGATTTCAATTTTGTGTATAAGTATCCACGCTACAAGATTTTACGTGTTTCTGTATTTATTTGAGCTCTTATTTGAAACATTGTAGGTATTTCTATTTTGCATATTCAACGAGCGTATTTCGTTAAGTGAGGTGAAGGCATGGCCGAAAATATCGAAATATTGATCCGGGTGTACTTATTTCAGTATGCACACATCCTGTTCATAATAAAATGAGTGGTTTTTGGGTACGGCTTCGGCCCTGGTCTCCTAAAAGCAACATAACTTTTTAACGGCAAAGCTTAAAATTGCTTCCAGAATTTTAACCGGGCTCTCGGCCGTGATCCGGCAATTTTTCTGTTATATCCGGACGGGGGACGTCCAGCCGGTCCAGCGGCCCGTGGTATGGTAGCACATTATTAATTACGATCTGGCCAAACGTTTAATATTTTACTGGAGTGCAGGATCGCCCTCAACCGCTCCAGCGTTAAGCCCCACTTAATTCCCCATATTTCGGCATTTCCAACGTTTATATGTTACGGAAACATATTTTTATTTTTGGTGCGATTACATTAAGTTTAGCGTTAGTGGCATACATTAACATAGGTTTAAGCTGACATGGATGATGTATTCTGAATTTTGGGTTAATTAGTCATTTGCATTAGTTAACTCATGCATGACTTAAGGATAGAGTTTACTTTCTTTAATGTTTTCAGCATTAGTCGTATATCTATTTAGAAGTAAGGCGTATTTAAATTTCCGGCACAAAGAGCCAAGCTTACAGATTTTCTCTTCTCTTTACAAAAAAACATAGAATTTCCTCTTCCCAATTTTGCTTATAGGATTATCCAAACAGGTTGATTCCCTACAGCGTTAATCTTTATAGTTCCGAGTGGTGCACGTGAAAGAAATATACTAATACGCAAAAGAATAGTTTACATAGCATCGATCTAACTGGAACGCTCTCGAATGCAATATCCGCTTTTAAACGAGTTTTTGGTTCAAAAAACTATTCGGTCTAGTTCAGGTAAACGTTAGAAACGAAATACGATACGATTCGTTTAACTGCTATTATTCGGAAAACTGAAATATGTAAACCTGTCGGTTTGTTTAGGTATTGTTTTACCTTACTTTTAGAACGATTTCAAATAGGTACTTACCTATTTCTAAATTACTATTTTGATTAAAAAAAATACTAATGGTTTATCACCCCGGTATATATCTCACTGGCAACTGGTTTAATTAGCAGTTTAGAAGCCTTTAAACGCCTAGCCTTTTAACTAAGCGGCGGCCATTCAACTAGCGGCCTGAATGATATTAAATTATGGGTTAGGTTGAAACTGTGATCAACTACGCGCGAGTCGTCACAGTAACTAAGCCAGGGCACCCCGACCATATGGGTTACGTTAGGTAAGAACTGTGATCAACCGCGCGAAAGTCGAGCGAGCGAAGCGAGCGATGCCGCGGCAGTGGCCGGCGAGCACTACTTCCAAAGGCGGTTAACAAAACGACTAATAAAACCAGTTGGCTGCGATATATGCATCAGAAAACCCATATATACAGTCGCGACCAAAAGTCGATAAGCAAACTCACAAAGCAATAGCATGGCGTTTAGTTTGACTTAAGACCTTCTATTTCCAAGAACATAAACATGCAAAATTATTGTCGTCAACAACTGATTGTAGTTCATAATTTCAAAATTATAACATGTGTAAATATGACCTAGCGGTTAAGCGCGTGCAGATAGATGCGTGAATCAGTGAGCCGTGAGTTCAAATCTCACGCAGTACTTGACTTTTTGTAAGTTTTTACTTGATTGGAAGTAATGAGACAGAAATATAATATTCTTTATCTTCTTCGCTTGGTCACTCATTTCGTAAAGTTAGAAAGGTAGATCATAGAAAACTAAATAGGTATTGACAATTATATATGTGTTATTAGAATATCCTTTCTTTGTTATGTTATTATGAATTGACTAAGTGGGTATATAACAAAAAATCCTATGAACGGTTACAAAAAAACTTCTTTTATCTAGTAAAAATATAACGTCATAATTCTCTTAAGTTTGTTAATTTTATAAATAAGTAAATAAAACGAATTAACATTTTTGTTACCATTCAGCACGACTTTTTTATTTAAACCTTCCAACACCGAAAAGATAAATTAAAAATCACAAAAATAGTTAAATAATAATACAATAACTAATATTTAACTTCTTATAAAAATAAATAATAAATGAACATAAACATCTAACAAGTTTTTGCTTAAAATAGAAATATATTATTATGGTTCCAAAGAAACAATAAACAGTCCAACATTGTGATTAAGATTCGAACTCAGACTTCATTGATCGTGAAACCATTGCTTAGCCCAAACAGGTACCAGCACATGTTATGTTTATGCGAATTTTAGCAATGCAATGGTAAGTACAGGTCGCCACTATGACGAGTTATTCTAAATTCAACAGAAATATAATGTTATTTCGCGTAGTACGACGACATGCGACAATTCATTAGTATGTGTTATCTGCGGAATGTTGGCTCATACGCGCACACGTACTGGTTCGTGCTCGCACAGTTCATAGCAATGTAATCCTTAGCATGCTTATGGACTTTTGAGCGTATACTGTACATAGTTTGTCTATCTAATTCAATATACATAGGTCGTACAATATTTTTGAGCGATTAGAATGTGTCAGGCGAGTGTGACTTTTTATGTTTACTGCTCATCCCATAAGGGAGTGTGCGTGAAGTTATAAATGAACCAGAAGGCGTCCACGTTTTCAGTTTATTTGACCCTCGTCACTGCGGCAGTCAACATTTTAATGTTTGAATCTAAACGAACTCATGTTTTACTTATCGCCTTCCGGGTCTTAATATTTGAAGAACAGCTTTTTTCTGCCACACTTTTGAATGTCTGGAGTTTAATTTGGCTCAAGAGATTACAGGAAGGCAGATTTAATTGAAACAGATCTAATAGGCTAAATGCGATGTTACAGTACAAACCACTTATATTAATTGCCTGCTAATCCGCTTATAATGCATCAATTAAGTATAAACAATACAATTTCGTAAGTATTTATCTGTTGGAATTTGAATATAATATTATATTCTACAAATTAAATACGTTTGACTGAACTATGTTCCTTAATAATGTTGTAATCATTATGACGTAAGTTGCAAGTAATTGCATGTGCAAGGTGTATTTCAGATTTAAGTCTGCGTGTCGTATGAACCCCAAAGGTTTAGACACAATGGCTTTCTAAATGTTTCTGTTCTCACGAGAGATCTTTAACCCATCGCATGTTGTAATACAAATAAAACTTTAGGTTCATCATTTGCCAAGCCTTTTCCCAACTATGTTGGGGTCGGCTTCCAGTCCGGATGCAGCTGAATATAAGTATTTTAACCTCAATAACCCACTTACTGGATAATACGATACCCCTTGGTAACACTGGTTGTCAGACTTTCGGGCTTCTGACGACCCGTATCTAAAGACGATGTATTTAGGATATTAATCCTAAGTATTTTTATTTGCTTGTCCATCTTCAAAAAGAAACATACAACTTAATACTCTAGTTTCTCTCACTAAATACTAAAGATAAAATTGTAATATTCTGTTTTTCTTTTCTCCATTTCAAGATGTTCAACCGTGTTTAAAAAGTATATTTTTGCATTTTTATTCGCTCTGCGTGTAAATTTAAATTACTTGTGAAAGCTTCATTTTATTCAATCAAAATGGCTCTATTAAGGACTATGCAGTTTTTGTCGTCTATCGTAACACTGTGGAAAATGCGAAAAACGCTGCACAATGCTTAATGCTCCGAATTTTAATATATCAACATAGAAATATAAGTATAAATTATTTTAAACTGCTACTAGCTCTTGCCCGTGGCTTCGCCCGCGTGGTGGTTGGAAATTATCTCACGAGTACTTATTACCGGGATAAAAAGTTCTATCCCAGGTCATAAAGTATAAAATTAAATTAAGTTTTTAATTTAATTTTATACTTTATACTCTTTGTTAATTTATTATATACGTATTATAGCATACACTGCACTTTCTAGCCTGAAACACAGGTTCAACCTAGTTCAGGCAAATAAACAACTGTGTTCTAGTTTATTTGTTAAGCTAACCTTTTTATTGTAAATGTGACCTTTTTATAAATAAACAATTACTATTATTATTATTATTATGGTCTACCTGTGTGCTCATTTTATCGAAATCCGTACAGCCGTTAAGGCGTAAAGAGGTAACAGACAGACAGAGTTAGGTACTTTTGAATTTATAGTATTAGTATGATTTGTATGCTTTCCATTCCCAGTCCAAGATCTAGAGGCAGACCCAAAACAAGGTAAAAACCTACACTCTTTCATGTCTTTTCTTTAGCACTACAGTGCTAAAGGACATGTAAAATCAGAGCTCACTCCATCGTCGATTTTGTCTCAGTCACCTCTGAGCTAGACTAGAGTCAAGAGCAAACCCATCTCAAATAAAAAAAAAAATAACGAATAAATCCCGGTATTTAAGAAATTGCGAATTATTTATTATTTACTATAAATTTTATAGTAAATAATAAATAATTCGCAATTTCTTAAATCCTGAGATTAAATCGTCATGTTTGTCATTCCGGGATTTTATAGGAATTATTATCCACTCTTGTTACTTCTTTCCTCGAAGTTTAGGTATTTATACTCTACCTATTCCGATCTCTGATTATAATATTTCAAAAAGATTCGATTTAATACCTGTACGTACCTGCCAACTTTATCCAACTTCTAGAACACAAACTCACAAAGTTATGATGAAGGTTATACAAATATTAAGCCATGAAAAGATTCGACATACCTAATCTTATATCGAATTCTTTGATAGTCGATCAGTTCAAAGTTTTAACAGGTGTCAATCTTTTCGTACTGAATAATTGAGACGTGTCCGAGGAGAGACACGATCCATCGACCTTCTGAATACGACGCTTAGCTCCACTGTTAATATATTTACTACTTTGAAACTTCTATCTAAATCTGATAGTTGTAATTGACAGTTGAATGTGGTGCTAGATGTATTTCAGTTAATAGATAACCGCGGCTTGGTATTTACTTTGAAGGTTTCGGTAGGTAAACACCATTCTGGAGCGTGTGTGAAAAATATGGTGCGTTGATTTTCTTACTTTATTTTGTTGTTTTTTCTTATTTATTTTATCATTTATGTACGAGTACATACAGTAAAATAGATAAAGAGAGATACGACAATGATAAATGATTTTATTTCTGTAAGTTGTTTTGTACAAACATTTTTACACGCCAAATTTATTTTTAAAAACTAGATGAGGTCTCATTTCTTAACTGATTACTCTGAGAAGAAAAGCCGATACAAACTCAGAGACCACAGTCTCTTTTAAAGTCCAGATATAATCTTGGTTAAATCATGTGAAGATCATGTAAATTAATGTCTGAAGTTGTCTTTTGAGGAAAGAACCACACAGATCGAGTGGACCTGTCCATGCACTCAGTGCACGCATTTGTCAGTAATCGTGCAACTCAACTCGTACCTTAAGGAGCTCAACGACATTGGTACAAAGGTGAGTACAAAGGTGGTTAGGTGATGGTATTTCTTAGGAATTTTCTTCCAACACACCTTTCTTATGACATATACAAGTAGTATGAAAATATCTTCAAGTTGCTATTTTTTAAATGACTTATATATCTGCAGTTCTTCAAAGTTTATTTTAGATTTTCTCTTGTAAAACACTAGATGAAGTACACTCCTTTAAACACCAAAGCACTGTGCTACTTCTATTGAATTTTTAACCGACTGAACTAATTGAAATGAGCAGCGATATTTCAGGATTTGTACGCGGGGCTACATCTAAAAGCCAACTCTATTTTTTATGTGGCCCTACGCGAATAAATCTCTAAGAAAACAGCTTATATAGAATATATTTTCCTTCTTGCCCCGGGGCTTAAGGTTTTAACAAAACCAAGTTAGAATGATTCGTCCCCACTACTCTGTAAGTAAAGGTGGCTCGACTTGGCGTTATTTAATAAAGAAAGGAAATGACGTAATCGCCAAAGTAGATAACGTTAATTGCTAATGAACTTTTACAAGAAGATACTTAAGTATCGGAAGGGTACTGTTTACAGCCTCATTGGTGTTTCTCTTGACGTGTGATCGTAAATTTTTTACGTCACGATTGAATGGTCCGCCCTTAACTAAAACAGGGAATAAACTTTCATGATTCCAGTTTATGGTACCATTCGTGTTCATTTTATAAATGATGTGCTTTAGCATTGCGCTTTATCTCTTGTCTTTTATTTAACTCATTTTTTTTTCTCTCGATTCATTTAGATTGATATTTGCTTTCAATGAGTTTTTAGACACGGAGTTGTTGTATATTGTATCTGTCCGATCGATTTTCTAATAAGATTTCTGTAATGCCTGCCAGTTGTAGATGAGTGGGCCGTTCAACGTAACATTTTACCAGATGTTTGGCAGAAAAAGGTAGATATCACGTCTTCGGTTTATTGCACGTTCGTTACGTCGCTCATTCTTCGTGACCCGGTATTTCGATATACGTGTCCGATGGGCGATGGATGCTAGAGAGTCAGTCGGTCAGAACGGACTCAATATATTGGGGAAACGATAGTCTAAATGAAATACGAATCCAGGCCACAACATCGGAGAGGACTAGAATTATTAATGCATTACAAATACTTGTGTTTAATCAACAACATTATTTGGATTAAAACTACTGCAGATAGTAACTAAACCGTCTAAACATGCGGCATTGTAACACTGCCCAAGTGAAGCTAATACAATCATAATACGATTACTAAACTATTCTGTTGCTGGGCCAGCTCATCAAAGGGTATGTAGATATGATTACTGCATCATAAAAGGAATATTCACTCCCAAACTCCTAAATCGAGCCACCCTGCACTTTTTATATAAAGGTGTGTAATTATATTTTTTAATGTTCGTGAGTTCTAGTTCGGGATAATGACGAAACCAAACTGATGGTCAGCGTGTCGGCTTCACAACTAAATAAGAACTTTTTCTTTGACTCATAATTATTTTGATGTTTTAGTTAGATCTTTATACCATACATGGAAATGCACGATGGCTCGATTTAAGATCCGGGAGTGTATTCTTGTGAGTGTGTCTTCAGATCATTGAAAGAGAAATAAAAATAAAATAATAACATAGAAGATCTATAAAAAATATTTCTCATTAAGTGAATCCAAGACAGAAACAGTTTAACTGTCGTTTCGACCATGTACCTACTTTTCGATACATATATAAGTATCGTCAAAATGCCGATTAAATCTGATTTATTCAGCCAACGATAGCGTAGCGGAACGTCTACGTGGGAAAAATTTTGAAAGCTGGTTTTGTGACATTCTGAAAATACAGGAATGGTTGTTATACTGAACAATATTTTTCAATACTTGATCGACAGCGTTATGTACATTATGTACATAACTAATATTATAAAGGCGAAAGTTTGTGTGTGTGTGTGTTGGTATGTTTGTGTCTCTTTCACGCAAAAACTACTTAACGGATTTTGATGAAATTTGGCAAACAGATAGTTTATAACCTGGATTAACACATCATATGCTTGTGGTGACTGGTCGTCTTGGTGACCTTGTTTTTTTTTTGTTATTAGTAATTAACTCTTTATTTATTTTACTTCGATGGTCCTATTTTATCATTTGTGACTTCGAGTTACGGCTACATAAAGGGCTATATGTAAGTGGGCACGTCCTTTATTACTGGCGGTTTTTATTTAGGTATAAAGTTCTGCTTACGTTTTTAGTTTTGTATTTTTATTTCTGCTTGAGTATAGTTTTCGATTTTTTTTCTTTGTTTTTGGTATATTGGCTTGTGCTAGCTGATTTATAGCAAATAATTTAATTTAATGTTTGTGTGGCGTAATGTACGTATATATATTTTTTAACTGAACAAACAGCTGTGCTGCTGGGGAGTTTGTTGCACCACTCCTCAGCTAAAGCACTAAGAAGTGGTGAAGGGCGGGCGTTGTGGGGGACTGTCTTAAGTAATTTTGACGTTCGAAAAGTGCTGATTCTCAGCCTAGTTTGAATAAATGACTTTTGATTTTGATTTTATGATCATTTTTGTCCCTATATTCCTACGGGTTCGAGACTTACGCGGTGAAACTGCGGGGAGCTGCTAGTCTATATATATACAAGGTGTAATTTAAATAACGCATAACTTCTTAAGGGGTCATTGTACTCACCATTATGAACAACTTTTACTATGGGACCAAACCTGAAATCGCGAAAAAAAATCAGTTGTTCAGTACATTTTGACGAATTATGCGAACATAAATAATAATAATAATAATAATATCCTGGGACATTTTCACACACGGTCATCTGGTCCCAAACTAAGCGGAGCTTGTACTATGGAAACCAGATAACTGATATGCTACATATATTATACTACTTTTTTTTTTGTAAATACATACTTATATATTTACAATTACACCCAGACTCAGGACAAACAGACATGTTCATGCACACAAATGTTTGTCCTGGATGGGAATCGAACCCACGACCTGCGGCATGATAGGTGGTATCTTAACCAACCACGCCAACTGGCCCGTATATACTGAATAGCTGATTTAGCGATTTCAGGTTTGGTCCCATAGTAAAAGTTGTTCATAATGATGAGTACAATGACCCCTTAAGAGGTTGTGCGTTATTTAAGCTAACAAAAAGAAAAGTACAAGGTGTACTTGTATTTTTCTTTTTGTTAGCCTATATTGTGTCCCACTGCTGGGCAAAGGCTTCCCCTTCTTTCTTTCAAACCTGACGGTCTTGTGCGATCGATGGTCATGTTGGCTCTGCAAACATCTTTAAATATTATAAATTAAAGTCGCTTTTAGTGTCTGTCTGCGTGACCGCGTTGTTCTTCTAAACTACGCCACGGATCTTGATGCGGTTGTCACCATCATTTAGAGAAATTATTTCGAAAGGTTTATGCGTATAATACATTAATATTATTTATATATTTATAATAGGTTGGGGAAAAAGTTTCTTCGCATTTTTTAAGAAAATTCAAAACATTTTCTAATATAGTTTATTTACATTTAACTAAAGTATGTAGGTACCATTTTGTTCGATAACTTTTTGCCATCTTGTAGGTAGGGACATGATCCCATTGCTATAGAAATTTTGGGACTTCTGGTCAAAATACCGCGACAAGTGGTTTTGGCAGTCCTCTCGTGATGTTAACCTGACACTGCCTAAAGAATTCTGAAGAGACCGAAACAGGTGGAAATCTGAAGGTGCAAGGTCAGGACTATACGGCGGATGCATTAACACCTCCCAGCAAACCTCTCTTAATTTTTGCTGAGTGGCTAAAGATGTGTTATCATGATGAAAAACCACACCCCTTCTGTTGATTAATTCCGGCCGCTTTCTCTCAACTTCTTGCTTTAATCTCATCAGTTGTTCGCAGTAGAGTTCAGAACCGATGGTCCTGCCTGGTGGTAACAGCTCATAATGGATAATGCCCTTCCAAACCCACCACACACACAGCATCACCTTGTTGTGAGTTAACCCGGGTTTCGCCACAGTCTGTGAAGCCTGACCGGCCTTTGACCACGAACTTTTTCGCACGTTCTTGTCATACGTGATCCACTTTTCATCACCAGTTATCAGCTTCTTCAAAAATGGTTCGGTTTCATTACGCCGTAATAAAGAATCACAAATGAGTACACGGTTCATTAGGTTTCTTTCAGTGAGCTCGTGAGGTACCCAAATGTCGAGCTTTTTGTGTACCCAGTTTTTTTCAAATGCGCCAAAACTGTTTTGTGGTCAATTTCCAGTTCTTCAGCTACGTCGTAACTGCTGATATGCCGATCTTGCTCCGTTTTTTTCAAAAATGGCATCCATTTTATCCGTAATAGGGCGACCAGAGCGACGTGCATCTTTGACATCAAAATTTCCGGATTGAAAACGCTTAAACCAAATTTGTGCTACTCTCACAGACACTACACTAGGTCCATAAACATCGCAATTTTTTTTTGCGGCTTGCGTTGCATTTTTACCTTTTTTGTAGTAAAATTTTAAAATGTATCGAATTTCTTCATTAGATTCACTCATCTTGACGGTACGAAAAACAAATGAAAATCACACATTTTCCTAATTTGAATTTGGAATTATGTTCTTTAAAATTTAAACTTTCAATGATACCAAAACCAGCCAGATACAAATAGTATAGCCAAAGAGATTTTATTACAAGTTCATACATACTATAATGCGAAAAGACTTTTTCCCCAATCTAATATATAGGTACTTCAACGACTCATTCACTAATAACATATTACATAAAATAACTTATTGTATACTGGTAATTTGGTCCTACTTTGCTCCTCTACGTGTAATTATGCTCCTGTTCTGTAAAATGTTTTCGCCTATTCTACGTTAAAAATTTTGCAACAATTAATTAAATTATAAACGCATCCGTTTTTATCCATTTTTTCGTTTTTACCCATATCTCACCAATTTATATCATCCAAAATAGCAAAACATATTATAACTGGAGCAGAGTTTGAATTAGGAAAGCATTAATTTGCTCCAACAGCTTTAACAATGGAGATTACATAGAAACTATATCTAGGAGCAAAGATACCCAACACCATGGGTAATTTTGCTCAGTATTATTTGTCAAAAATAAATTCATAATATACTTCATAATATCTATTTCCCTATATAAATACTTATCAAATAAGCTATATATCCATAAAATAATACATTAAGTAAATTGTATAGTTGATTTTCTAAAAATAATCATAATGTTCAACATTTGGAGCAAATATTGGAGCAAAGTAGGACCAAATTACGGTATCTATTAGTATGGTGAATTTGTCACTTAAAGAAATACACAGCTTAAACATAAATAGAAAATACATGCAAAATTATAACAATTATCTTAAAGTGATTTAAAATAAACTAACTTATTGTTTGTTACATTGAGAGATAATTAAGAGCTACACATAATATAGGAAGACAATATAAAAGAAAGTACAACGTCAGATTTACTTAATTAATTAATAAATACTAGATCCTTAGTTTAATTTTGGTGTGATAAGACGACTGCAATAAACGTGATCAAAATGTTATGAATGGTTGGGAATCATAAGTTTTTTACGGAATTGGCAAAAAGTGTCGGCAAAGATGTCGATGTTGCTGCTATTGTGGATTATATTATAATTATCCATAAATCGGTTCATGGGGGCACTGCGACCAAGATTTGTTCTTGATGAGGACATAGCAAATATATCATTTCTGCGTACAGATCTAGTTATAGTGCGCCTAGTTACAGTGATATTAAGTTCAGATAATAGCTCTGGAACATCGGACCGATTACGGATAATTTTATAAAGAAATATCTGATCGGAGGGACTTCTACATTATATTTATATTAAACTTACTTATATAAAGAAATCTCGATGTTTCGTTCAGTCATAAAACCGTGGCGAAGCAGGGCTAGTGAAATAATAAACGGGTTTAGGAGCACAGTTTGGCAGAGTAATATTCTGCACAATTTGATGATTTTTCAATTTTGTTATCGAGCTAATTGCCTTACCTGTATGTAAAAATAGCTCAGATCTTTATGGCCTTACTCGTAACTTCCACGAATCGCTTGATAGATTTATTCGAAAATCTAACCTTTAAATATATACCTTTATATTAAACATCAAAAACAGGACGATGTGTGATGTTGTAAGGTTTTATTAGACAAAAAGAATCCAGTGAAATTGCCTTTGTACAACAATCTATACACGTTGAAAAGTAAGTCTACAGTTTTTTTATTTTCTTTGGTCTCCTGAAAGCCCGTCTTTGCGCGGGCATAAAAGCTTGTTTTAAATATTGCCTCCCGATTTACCCTAGTAAAGCCTGCTTACACATATTACCCAACATGAGAATTACTTTAGGGAAATACATATTTTCTGGATCGGGGAATACTTTATGAAGCGATGCGACATTAAATATACGTTTTCTATTATCGGTGTATGCAAATAATGTAGTTATTTATGGCGTTTGAAAATGTTTTAAATTATTTGTGATGCTTATTTAGAATTACTCTTTATAAATAAATGTTAGAGAGGAAAACTTTGTAGGTTAATTAATTTTATTGGCTTAGCGAATTGACTATACAAGGTGTCTCAAACGTAGTGGTCCAAATAGGCAATTTATAATGTCATATAGAAAGGAACTAAGACTTTCCCGGGTTTTTATTGCAGGAATCAGTCAATGGGTCATTTACGAAGAAAAAATCGCGGAGTGCTGTTAAATTAGAGGGTGGATATTGGAGATAAGGGTGAAAATGCATCCTTGTCAGTTTTTGTAATATATCTCGTAAATGAATCAAAATTTTGCAATACTTTTTATGAAAGTTTTTGTAGAAAATTGAATTTTCCATCGAAATGTCTGGTTTGAAAAATTAAAACATTTTTGTTTGCAAATTTGAAAGAAAAAAAAACAAAAGCGAAAATTTCGTTTTTTTGTTTTGTTATTGCTTTCTGCGTATTACTTTTAGATAGATATAGGTATAGAGTCAGAGATAGGTATAGGCATTGCTTAACCTCTTAAGGGATCATTGTACTCATCATTATGAACAACTTTTACTATGGGACCAAACTAAAATTGCGAAAAAATCAGCTATTTCCTACATTAATTATGTTCGCATAACTCGTCAAAATGTAGGGAACATCGAATTTTTTTTCGCGATTTCAGGTTTGGTCCCAAAGTAAAAGTTGTTCACAATGATAAGTACAATAACCCCTTAAGAGGATAATAGAAAAAAAAAGAAAACAAAATTTCCTTTTAAATGCTGGGTCGAAATTTTTTTTGGGTTAAAACTTTTACTGAAATAAGGCCACACAATATAGCTTTATTTTCGATTTTTATCTTTCTAATACACATGTTGTTTTTTTGAAACAATTATTATGCTATTCGCCGATGGCATTGTGCTGGTTGCCGAGAGCGGCTGAGAGGTCCAGAGCAGATTGGAGGTGTGGTGGGAAACCGTTGGCCGGAGATTATGTTGGACCAAAATTCAGTATTTGTTTTGTGATTTACACAGTCTCTTCAGTTAATCTCTCGCCGGAACGCCCTTACCGATTTACTCCGACTTTCGGTACCTCGGGTCGCTTTTCCAAGGGGATGGTGAAGTAGACTGAGACGTAGAGCACCGATCAACTAAGGGTGGATGAAATGGTGACAGCTCACAGAAACCACTTACGACCCACGGATGCCCCTCAAGTCAAAGGGGAAAATTTACAAGCCCGTGATAAGGCCTTCGTAGTGTATGTATTGGAATACTCGGCCGTGAAGAAGATAAATGAAAAAAAAAAAATGCATGCAGCGGAAATGAGAATGTTGAGATGGATGTGTGGAGTGACGAGAATGAATAAAGTAAGAAATGAGGACCTATATAAGAGGAAGTGTGAAAGTGGCGCCAGTGACATAAAAGGCGAAAGGAAATACGTTTGGCTTGGTATGGGCATGAGGTGAGGAGGGAGAAAACGCAGAGAAAACGCATATGACTAAAAGAGTGAAGAATGGAGAATGAATGAATGAATGAATGTTGATGGATGGAGAGGGAGAGGAATGCTAAAAAAAAGATGTATGGATTGTGTGAGGAATGATATGAAAGAGAAGGGAGTGAATGGAAAGAGAAAACAAGGGCTGGAAGAAGATTTGTTGAAAAAATATTATTGTACTGAATAAAAAAGGTATTTTAAGTTTATTTGTTGATAATACATAACTATTACAACAAATGTATGTAACCATGCATGGTGCCATTACATTTATTCAATACTATTCTTAAACTGTATATTGATATCATCATCTATAGGTATAGCTTTAATAATATCGTCTTCTGCAATATCGGCTACTTGCACATTATCACAATTGATTCTCATACATTCTTTGCAAAATATGGAAAAGGAATTGGTAATTTTCTGCAACCACAGTTTCTGTGGCAACCTGTAGTGCAACCACAAGCCACTTTTTGTAGCAAAATATCTGGCGCAGGAAGTGCTGCAATTAGCACGTGATGCCATCAAACCACATGGCTTAAGAACGTATTTCTAAATTCAGCAGTGGCAAGGAAATCACTTAAACCCTCTGAACTAGGGTTGGAAAAATTCTAAATATGGATTAATTGCGATTCGCACAACAATACCTTCTGCGTCAGATATTATGCTAAAAAAGTGGCTGGAATCCTGAGTTGATCCGGTGCGTTACGTCTCGGTCTACTTCACCATCCTCTTGGACAAGCGACCCGAAGTCCCAAAAGTCGGAGCAGATCGGCAAGGGCGTTCTAGCGAGAGATATGGACTGGAGAGACCGCCAAAATCACAAAACATATACTAAGTTTTGGTCCGACTTAATCTCTGGCCAACGGACTCCAGTCTTTCCCACCACACCTCCAATCTGCTCTCGACCTCTCAGCCACTCTCGGCAACCAGCACAATGCCATTGGCGAAGAGCATTATAATTTTTTCAACAAAATGAAAACAACATCTGTATAAGAGGGATAAAAATCGAAAACAAAGCTATGTTCGACTGGCCATATTTCAGTCAATTTTTAAGCCAAAAAATTTTTCGACCCAGCAATTGAAAGGATATTTTGTTTACTTTTTTCTCTGAACCAAAAAAGTTATAGGCAAAAAAGCTAAAATAAAACAAAAAAAAAACCGGCCAAGTGCGTGTCAGACCACGTACAATGAAGGGTTCCGTAGTTTAAAAGAATTTATCCCGAAAACAAACATAACATTGAAGTTAAAAACATGTTCTCCCATACATTGATATACGTCACGCTCAATTCTCTAACTACAAATTTAAGTTTGTAACCCCAAAAAAATATTTTTATATGATAAAATTACAAATTAAGGGTTTTCGGGCTTTTTAACAAGTAAAGACTTGTGCTGTGAGAACTTGCTTCTAGCCAAATTTCATGATTCTAGGTCAACGGCTTTGATTTACTTGTGAGTATCAAATGGCCGTATTTTTTATTGCGTTGCCTAAGAAGCTTGATATTTTTAGAGCTCCAAGGGACCATAGACCTCCGTATTTGAGATTAATTTAAACTTGATACCTATGGAGGGTTCAAGTTTACGCCTTTTGTCTTGCAACGCATGGGCGTTCCTAAGAAAAAGAGTCTTGACAGACTGACAGATAGGCGGATGGACGGACGGACAACGAAGTGATCCTATAAGAAACCCTAAAACGAAATTTTGCTTTTTTCTTCTTTTTCTTTCAATATTTTTGACATTAAAAAAATGTTTTAATTTTTTTAAACAAGTCATTTTGATGGGAAGTTTAATTTTCTACAAAAAGTTTCATTTGCTCCGTTTGCGAGATATATTGAAAAAGTGAAAAGGTGCATGTTCACCCCTATCTCCAATTTCCACCCTCTAATCTAATAGCACTCTGTGGTTTTTTTTTTCCTTAAATGACCTGTTGACCGATTCCTGCAATAAACCGGGAAAGTCTTAGTTCCTTATAGCCCTGTTATTTAACAGTATAACAGTAACAATAGCCTAAAAGGCAAAGAGGGTAAAGCGGAGGTGGCCAACTATCATTTAAAATTTTTAAAGTTAATATTAAGTTGTACATTTTTTTTAAATATGGGCTTAGTAAGTTTCGCTAATGTTTAAAAAAAAGTTAGAAAAGTCAAGTAAAAATAAAATCTGAAGCATTGCAGAGCCATACTGAATGTAAATAGGAACATAATCTTGTACCTACACTATCAAGGCATCTTCTAGCCAGATGTGAACTCGCTACTTCGAAAATTTTGTTCACAGGCTCGAAAAATCGAAGTGAAAGTGAAAAGAAATTTTTCACTTTCACTTGGATTTCTTTTTCAGTGAAAATTTTCTGAACTGTTGAGAATATCCCAACTTGTAATTTTTTTTTAATGATAGGTGGCCACCTCCACTTTACCCCATTTGCCTTTGGACCTCTACGTTTTAGACATCCTGTTTAATAGTCAACAATATTTTAATATCGTCAAAGTCGTATTGCTAAACGATTATATTTTTAACCGACTTCAAAAAAAAAGGTTATCTATTCGACACGTATGTATGTAATATTGTTGGAACTGCCATATATTCACATATGATAATCTATTAGGCCTTCCAAACAAATATACGAAATTTTATAGATGTATGTATGTTTGTATGTATGTTTGTCCACGCATTTCTCCGAAACTATTAATCGGATCATAATCATTTTATTTCTATTGGCTTACATTTACTTCAACTTAGGGAACAGTGCAAGTGTCATCAAAATCGATTCAGGAGTTTTCAAGATAATGGACTAATACTTGTAAATGTGACGGCCTGGCTTATTGATACGAGCTGCGGGTGTAATGTCAAAGGGAAAAAAATCTCAAAACCTTGGTAAAATCTAGTGCAATATTTACAACAAAGCGATTAACTACTTATACAAATAAATATAAACTAAAAATTACGAAATAAAAAATTAATTAAAGATACCAAGACACCGACTTCCGAAATTAAAGTTATTTCATAATTTTGAAGTAATTTCTTTTTGAAGACGATTTAATTTTTTTTAATCATTTTTTTTAGTAAATATATATAATTTACAGTACCTACGACCGATTTATCTTGGCAACTCCGAACTACGCGCAGCAGCCTGTGCAGTAAGATTTTTTAGAAACCAAATGGTGACAGGAGGCGAGTGTGAGTGAGAGAACATGCGTGACACTTCATAGTGCTTATGTTCGCACCTGCCAAGATAAATCTGCCGTAGTGTACTTAAGGTGATTGCGTAGTGGAAACCCGCGAAATTCAAATTTTCTTACGTTTTTTGCAATTTGCAGGTCAGTGTCAGGTTGAATGTTGATCAAAATATGATTCGCGACAATAACAAAAATGTATTTACATAATTTTAACCATAAGAATCATCAATACATCTCTCTAAGTTAGATGTGTGCCAAAACTCTAACTTAGAGAGATGTATTGATGATTCGTATGGTTATAATTATGTAAATACATATTTCTTGTAATCGCGAATCATATTTTGATCAACATTCAACCTGACACTGACCAACAAATGGCAAAAAAAAAACGTAAAAAAAATAGAATTTCGCGGATGCCACCACGCAAATCACCTTAACTTGATCATTATTTTCATTATGGATTATTTTTCAGACAAAAGGCGTAAATAAAACAGATTTGTAACGTATCAGCTATTTCTAATCCTAAGACTTATTAGGCAATAAAACATTAAAAGTTATCCTGGATAGGAATTCGTTATCTGTAAAGTTCAATACAAACAAAAATTTAATATAAAAGGCGTCGAATTGACGTCTACAAAGGGCGCGTTTGGACGGTTGCTCGTAGAGGCGAAAACAAATTAATTGCTATCGGTTACGTTCCGATGTCGTAATTGCTTTGTTCTCGCGCGAACTGATCGATCAAGTGAAAAAAATTAATTGAAATGCTTGACAAACCCATGGACAGCAGCAAAAAGTGCCCTTTAATTGGTTTTAAATAATATTTCGGCGTGTTCATCTGTTTCAACACTTTCAATATTAACTGTTGATGTTTCCGCGCTGAAAAAATAGGAAAATTGTTTCGATGGAATTCGTTATCTACATTGATTTGTAACTTGTACCTAGAACTTTTGAAACGTAGGTGCATGTTTTTTCGAATCTATGTTAGTTTGGTAAGTATTTGATATAGTTAAACTTATTTTACCATATAAAATACTAATTTATTTTGACGCTAACAGTAAATTATATATACACGGTGTAATTTTAATCATCGTTGACGTTGATTAAAATTACATCTCGTATTATATACATACATGTATATATATAAAAAAATATTTTACCTTAAAATATTGCAAATTAAATGTATTTATTTGTGACACATAGGTATAATGTGTGGTACAGGATGTTATGTATATTAAAAATATATATATACATTGTATCACTATGCGCTGCCTTGCAAGGCGTACAAATATTGTTAACACATTAATCGTTGTACAGGTAGTAATATACACTCTTTTGCAAAAAACGGGCACCTAAGGAAATTTACGTTCTAAGGTCGATTTGAGTTAATTAAATGAAATTTAATTGTTTGACGTAGTTTGCATACTTATAATTGTGTAAATTAATACGCGTGAAGTGAAATATGGCAATAAAAAAAATGAATTCCTTAAAACCGATGTACACGGACAAACAATAAGAAGTGGTCGGCAATAAAGACAAGAAGATTTTTTTACTTTTTTTGATTAAATAAAGTTACAAATGTAAAAACCTAATAACGAGTGTGACCTCTTCTTGCCAAAATCACAGCTTGAATCCTTCTGGGCATGGTTTCCACGATGTTTTTAATAACGTTTTGAGGAATACGTTCCCACTCTTCTGCAATGACCCTGTTTAGGTCCCTGATGTTTTGTGGAGCAGGTTGCACTGATCTTACCCATCTCTTTAGAACATCCCAGACATGCTAAATTGGATTGAGGTCAGGACTTCGAGCTAGCTAATCTAAACGACGGATCCCAACTTCTTGCATGTACGCTTCCACGTCGCCAGAACGGTGCGGGCGAGCATCGTCGTCCATAAAAATGGAATCTTCCCTAAGTGCAGTCAATGCGGGTTGTGCATATGGAATTAGGACTTCCATTATGTACCGGTGTGCATTTAATGTTCCATTTTCTATGAAAACTAACTCCGTACGCTCCGTCAAATTAATTGCTGCCCAAAACTTAACGGACCCTCCGCCATAAGGAGTGCTTTCTTCGAAACACACTTCCGCATAGCGTTCCCGTGGTCTTCGCAGCACTCGCCGGCGTCGGTCCTCTCCACAAAAATAGATTCTAGCTTCATCAGAAAACAATACTTTATTCCAGTCCTCCAGAGTTCATGAAGCACAGTTTCGAGCTAACTGAAGTCGAGCAACACGGTGCTCACGGAGTTATTTAAGGCTCCGAGCCGGGTGGTAATTCCTGATATTGGCAGCCAAAAGCCTCCTCGTGACCGTGCACAAGCTAACTTCTAGTCCTCTTACTTCTTCAAGGCTCTTCTTCAGGTCCACACTTGACGCCTTATGATTCCGCAACGCCTGACTCACCAAAAAGCGGTTATCTCTTGGTTCTGTGCATCGTTTACTTCCCGAACCGGGTCTTCTTTTGACCGAACCGGTCTCTTGATACCGTTGCCGAGTTCTCTGGACAGTTGAACGACTCACATTTAGCCGCTGAGACACGTAAGTTTGCGAGCAACCTTATTCAACTAGGGCTATAATCTTACCGGTCCTTATTGCTTTATCACTCATATCAAAACGTGGTATTTAATTTAAAAAGAAAGATTAAATTGTTTAATTTGCAGAAAATATCCAAAAAGTTTTAAAATTTTTTAATCAGTAAAAAAATCGTATCATCAATTCGCGCCATTAGTGAAGCAATTTTACAATAATCCACAATAATCATTATTTTTCTTTTGCTAATTTCAAAATTTAAATTTGGAACGTAAAGAATCATGCCAGGTTGCCTCAAATAATATGCCAATACATCGTCAAATTAATAAAACCTCTTTCTTGTTCTTCTGCATTGAAGTAGAGAAAAAAATCTAAAGTGCCCGTTTTTTTTATTTAAAGATACTGCTAAGTAACCATCTTAAATATTTAGCAATAAAACATAAAAAACTGGCCAAGTGCGTGTCGGCCCACGCACAATGAAGGGTTTCCGTTGTTGGGACGAATTTATCTCAAGAACAAATTTAACATTGTAGTTGAAAAACATGTTCTCCCTTACATCGATATACGTCACGCTCAATTCTCCAAATGCAAAATGAAGTTTGTAATCACAAAAAAATATATATGTGATAAAACTACAAATTAATAATTTTCGGACTTTTTCCTTTACTTGTGCTGTGAGACCTTGCTTCTTGCCAAATTTATTGATTCTAGGTTAACGGGAAGTACCCTATAGGTTTGGATTCCATTGTGTAATCGCAAAATAATAGGTTGGGGAAAAAGTTTCTTCACATTTTTTAAGAAAATACACACACAGTTACCAGTGACCTTATCGCTGCTTAAAATGCATATTTTCTTTCTTGGTTCTTGAGGTACTTTGTTTATACTGTGTTCTGTCTGTGAAGAGATGTAATTCGGTCCTATTTGGGAGAATGTATTCAACATTGGTGTTTTATTTGCTGTAGTGTTAGCTAAATACAGTTTCTTCTTAAATGATTTTCTGTTAGGGGTAGACTGCTTAGTATTTCGGTAAAAATTTCATTGTCGCTCAAAAATTTTATGCCTTGTTCTTGTTTGTTCTTCTTCAAAGAAGTAATGGTATATTTTAAGACCGTGTTCTCGGACGATAACTGTCATTTAATCACATGTAAAATTTTTTCACTGTTATATTTATTTTTTTATTTGTCACAAACACTGCTATCATTGCAGGAAAATCTCAATGCGGTAGTGTGGTCCTTAATTAAACTATCTTAAATAACATAACACATACAAAATCGATCTTGTCAGCCGTGTCATTCAGTGCTTGTAATTTATTAATTTTATTAATTACCTACCTACCTACTTATTTTTAGAGGCGCAAATTACTTTTCCTAAGAATGGTTTAGTCGAAATATGAAAAGTCAAACCAAAGTTGAATTAAGGTGTAAAAACTTCTCGGTTTTAGTTTCAGAAACTGATTTACCCGTTAATGCAATCAGTATGTTCAAGGTTGTTTAAGCTCGTATACATACCCTATATTGCTATAGGTATATAAGTCTCCTGTGGATCGGCTATCAGTGCCCAGGTTCCGAATCTATAGCCGTGCTGTTTACTCTCCATCCGGTCCACTTGGCGAATTTGTATAGTACCTAGGGGATGACCGATTGGGCTTAATTCAATCGAGTATTATAACAGTAAATTATCGTAACTATATTGTTAAGATGCGTTGGTATAAAAATAACTGTTTGTGGCTATTATTACTGTATCTGTTCACACTTGTAGTTTAGTTTTAATTAATTGGATTTACCTCAAACATGTGATATACGGTTTTATAAAAATATTGTAATTTAAAATCATTTTATTAATTCTCTTTCGAATACTGGGTTTTTGACTTCAGAATTAGCGTGTAGGTACCATTTTTGTAATGTTCGTTTTATTTAAGTAAAATAAACTTATTTTACTTTCTTTATTGATAAGATTAAATATCGAAAATGCAAGTATTTATTTGAACATTTCTGAAAATGTGCTTCCGAACTGTATGAATGGATCGGATACGTTATTGTTACCAACATTCACGAGTATCTTTTAATCAATCGGAGTGTCAAAATACAAAACATTTGTTGAAAAAACAACTTCTCTTATAGGTATAATATTGTTTTCAGGTTTCATATTGTGTAAAAATAAACTAAGATTTCTCTTTATTTGTTTGTGGGAGAGCGTTTACTTTGATGTTATATAAATATACCTAAGAACAATTATAAAGGTTAAGGAAACCAACATAAATACCGAACAACATAAACACTGAACATGAAATAACTTCACGCCTTTGTCTGTTGAGAAAGAAAGAAAGAAAAATTGTTTTATTTGTCACGGAAATACGTTCATACCAAAAGAGTTAACTGGAATAATTAATAAAGAAAAATAAATAAAATAGATCTACGAGCAGAAATAGTCGGCAGCTGCACGTCGTGACTGTGGCAGGAAGGCTTCCACTCTTCATGATACTGTGCTATGGAGGAGATACAGCACTTGAGGTGGACACTAACTGCAGGCTAATAAGGAACTCCTTTCGCTTCCACATTAATGCACCTCAGTCAATCTGCCTAGCCTTTTCCCAACTAAGTTGGGGTCGGCTTCCAGTCTAACCGGATGCAGCTGAATACCAGTATTTTACATGGAGCGACTGCCTATCTGACCTCCACAACCCAATTATTGGGTAATACGATACCCCTTGGTAAGACTGATTGTCAGACTTTCGGGCTTCTGACGACCTGTAACGACGGTCAAAGATCCACGAATGACAGCCGGGACCAACGGCTTAACGTGCTTTCCGAGACACGGAGGAATCTCGGTATGAAAAGATGGTCACCCATCCACAGACCAACCCCGGCAAGCGTAGCTTAACCTGATGGATCGACCCTTGCGGCTGTTATTACTTAGCCGCCTGTTGCGCGAACGCTAACGATTTTCCTAGAACATCTCTCATTTCTATAAAATTTTGCATAAAATCACGCCTGTAATCCCCGAAGCGTTAGCCAGAGGTCTACCCATACCTAGTATATGTATGTACAAACATTTCACCAGTTATGTTTAAGTCCCATGTAATAGGGGGCTCGGCTATTACAAAAAATCCAATATCACTTTGCCCGACTTGAGAATTGAAGCCAGGACCTCATGCTCAGCAGTAGCGCTTGTGACCACTAGATCAACGAGAAAACTTGTTAAGTTGGAAACAACTTCAGAAATGTTTGTGTAAGTCACTGCTCTGTCAACACTTAAAACACCTACACATATATATGGACAGCTTCTGACTTCGTCCGTGTTTCTTGTTCCCCCGACGCACCCCGTCGCATCGCGTCGCATCGTGTCGCCTGCCCGCGCTATTACTTCGTTTTCGCTTAGCGTTCTTTCTGATATTTTTTTCTTTTTGATCGGCACCTAAGGGCCTTGCGTGATATTAGATATACCTATAGCCTTCCTTAAGAAAGTCCAGCAGTTCAGTTAAGTTCCAGAGATTAGCGCGTTCAAACATACAAAAAACAAAAAAGAAAAAAAAAACAAATTCAGCTTTATTATTAGTACAGATTTAGATAAATAAGTATTCAGGTCAATTTTTAAGTTTATAGATCAAAGGAATAAGATTTTTCAAATAAACTGTGTCCTCTTCACCACGACAACATACCTTGTCGTGTGTGTTTAATAAAGCGTTTGGTACATTTCCATTGTACGACTTAAACATTACTTATAGCCATTTTCCAGTTAACTGAAGCAAGCACTAAAATCCAGCCCTTTATTACCCTTTTCCACCACCTATATACGTATACTAGATAACTTTTGAAGAACCCTGAAACACGCACTTTTTTATTTTTAGTTTTAAGTATTGAAATGAAATGAAATTTATTATGTTTATAATGAAATCGATATCACTTTGAACGTCATATTATGAAGTCGACATTTCCTATATGACTACCTACCCCTGAGAAGAAATGGTGAAACAAACTCAGGGGTCAAAGTCTCTTTTAAAGTCTAGACATAATCTTCGTCAGATCATGTAATAATAATAATAATAATAACCCCACCGCTGTATCTCTACGTTGACGACGTGGTGGGGCTTGCGCGCTCCAAACTTTAGGTCTGTGCCGGTAGAATTTACTTTGCCGGAACGGGTCTATGATGAGGAGCCAGACTAAGAGAGTTACAGAAACCCGCAGGGCAGCATGTGGCAAGCTGTTGGGCAGTAGCGACCCCACGGACCCTATCTCCCGGGAGAAATGTTGTCCTCATCTCTGGCTTGCCTTAATTGGCCGGCTGGAGTGAACACTGACGAGGAACAGAACTCCCACCTCTTTCTTGCCTTTATTGGCCGGCTTGAGTGGAGATTCGCAAGAGCAAACGTGCTCGGAGGAAGGAAGTATTCCAGTAAGGTGCTGGTAGGGATCTTGACCGTACTTCCGGGATTGTCCTGATAGCCGTGGAATACCTCTCCACTCCTCACGCACCTCAGAAAGTGTTGCCCCCTTGTCGCTACGTCACTATGTGCTAGCGGCCGTTTCCGGGGGCCCATTATTGAGTGTGCAAGTCACCCCCTGCCATTCTATCCGTGTATAATTGTATACCATTGGTCAGGCAGGGGACATAGTTCTTCCATAGTTTAAGTTACCCAATCCACTTTAGCAACTCAAACCCATAGCCCAATATGGTTTGTTTCCACGTACAGCAATAGTCCTGCACCAACCGGGGGTTGTCCTTGGGTGCATTTGCATAGCGCATATAGGTATAATCGTCGGTTGGTGCCTCCTCATCATTTAAAATTGTGTAAGGGGCCTCTGCGAGTTGGCTTCAGCTCCTCGTACGCCTTCCAAAGGTCCGGGACCCCAGGCTCCCGAGAAATGTGAAGAATAAAAATAATAATAATAATAACCTGGGACATTATTCACACACGGTCATCTGATCCCAAACTAAGCAGAGCTTGTACTATGGAAACCAGATAACTGATATACTACATATACTACTTTTTTTTTTGTAAATACATACTTATAGAGATAATTACACCCAGACTCAGAAAAAACAGACATGTTCATGCACACAAATGTTTGTCCTGGATGGGAATCGAACCCACGACCTGCGGCATGATAGGTGGTATCTTAACCAACCACCATGTAGATTAGCGTCTGAAATTATCTTTTGAGAAAAGAATCACACAGATTTCAATGGACCAATCCTCTATGAGGGGATGTTTTAAAAAGCTTAGTGTCAATTTTTATTATTTACTGGGGCAAAAGTTGCCAATTTTCAAGCTTATTAACCAAAGGAATACATATATATACATACACACATCAATATATATATATACATATATATTTGTATGCGTATACCTAGAATACGTTAATACCTCTCCTAAATACACTAAACCATTGTTGAATGTATATGCTGATGGTGTTCTTTAATAAATAAATAAAATAAAATAAAATAAAGGAATACGATTTTTCACAATTATAAACTATATTCCTTCTTTTCACCCCCACAGGGGCGGAAATTTTTAAACTCGTTTGGGCAGTTTCCATATCTTGATTCAAAGATTATTTATACCTTTTTTTGAGTTAATAAAGCCACGCAGTAAAATCCTCTAACTAAAGATTAAAATACCCCTTTTGGCCCCTTCAGGGATCGACTTTCGAAAAACCCAAAAACTTATTATTGTTTATTTTCTGTCAATAGTATAAATACTGAGTTTTGAGCTAATCGCACCGCGCTTTAAAATTCTTCCATACAAACTTTAACATCCCTAAACCCCCTTTAGGGGTAGTTTAAAAAAATAATAATGACAAACTTTATTATTTACTTAGGCAACGATTGGTGCCAAGTTTCAAGTTAATTAACCAAATGTTAATTAACCAAGATTTTTCACATAGACTTTATTCCCTGTTTTCCAAATCCATACAATTTTTTTAAAATTCCACCCCGGTGGTACCCACAAGAGTGGCATTTAAAAAATATATGGGATATTTCCCGAACTTGACTGAAAGATTATGTGTATTTACACCAATTTTCGAGTTAATCAAGCCCCGCAGCAAAATCCTCCCTGTAAAATTGATTACCCCTTTTCACCCCGTTAGGTGTTAATTTTCGAAAAATCTCTGTAACACGTTACTCCATACAAACTATGACACCCACCAATTAGCCTTCCAATAACCAACCACCCTTAGGGGGTTTAGGAAAACAAAAAAATGTCTAACTTTATAACCTGCTTAGGTAAGTATTCGTGTCAACTGTCAAGTCTATTATCAAGGAATAAGATTTTTTATACAAACTTTTTTCCCCTAATTTATCCCTTCAGGGGTCAATCAATCTGCCTAGCCTTTTCCCAACTATGTTGGGTCCGGCATCCAGTCTAACCGGATGCAGCTGAATACCAGTATTTTATAAGGAGCGACTGCCTATCTGACCTCCACAACCCAGTTACTGGGTAATACGATACCCCTTGGTAAGACTGGTTGTCAGACTTTCGGGCTTCTGACGACCCGTAATGACTGCCAAAGATCCACGAATGACAGCCGGGACCAACGGCTTAACGTGCTTTCCGAGGCACGGAGCAGTCTCGGTATGTAAAGATGGTCACACATCTACGGACCAACCCCGGCAAGCGCAGCTTAACCTGATTGATCGACCCGTGCGGCTGTTATTACTTAGCCACGAGAAAATTTCGAAAAACCCTTTCTTAGTGGATACCTACTCTTCAAAACCCTCCAAATTACATGTTCATCCTCACAACGTCATACCAAGGGGTGTTCGGGAGTGGAATTATCAAAAATGCTGAGACACGTATAAATTAATTTTCAGTCATCAGCCTAAACAATAAATTTGAAGATCCTAACCTCGAAACTGACGGACTTTCATACAAACTATCATCCCCTATTTTTACCCCGTTAGGGATGGCATTTCCAAAAGTCCTACCTTAGTGGATGCCTACACTGTTTAAGGTACCTATGTACAAATTTTCAAGTCTCTAGGTCCAGCGGTTTGGACTGTGCGTTGATAAATCACCCAGTCAGTCAGTCAATCAGTAACACAGTCAGTTTACCATTGTAATATATATATAGATTTGGTGCCAGGCATATTCTTTACCAAACTGTGTATGTAATATGGATTCCACTGAGTCGTATATCTAGTTATGTACGTAAGCCATTGCTTACTTACGCAAATCGCTCGTTGAATATGCAACACCTAGTTTAGGAGCTCAGTAAGCATGTGCTTAGACTATTAAGTTCCTATGTACATCTCGGGGGAATTATTTTATTCTGTCCCCTATAATCCCTTCAATGGGTGATATGGTTTACGCTGTTATGAAACAATTATTGGGCTTCGAATATTGTTTCTCTATGAACCGAGTTTTTCTGTCGTTTCCTTTTGATGATGCCGGAATTTAGTCCTGAAGGGCAATTCGTGTTTTTAAGCATGTTCGCATTCTAATCTCAGTTTCAATCTGTCAAAAATACCTCTAATGTACCTACATGTTTTTGATATTGTTTGTTGCTGAGATGGGATCGAGACTAGATTTTGAACGTTTTTAATTACAGGAATGAGTTTGTTTACCGGAAGCTTCGCCGCGAGAGAGCGCTGTGTGTTTATCACTTGTCAAAGTCACCCCATTGGCCTTCTGTTTATTAATTCTCAGCTGCTATGCGACTGAGGACTTTTGTACATTACTTTGCTTCTCCTGGTGATTTGAGTAGTTAACAATGGTTAAACAATGGTAAGGAAAGGTTTTTTGGTGATAAATGCAAGTTGGTGATATTTTTCTTCACAAATTTATCATAGAATCGGCGAGGCATCGTCCGAGTCAGTTGAGATAAGCTACTGCGGTTTCGTTGCTATGATTCTGCGGTGGAGGTATGCAGAGGGCCTCAGTAATCAATATTCTGTAGTTTCTGCCTACCCCCATGTATATATATATATATATATATATATATAATATATATATGTATGTGTGTATGTATTATTAAGAATAAGAATATTATTTATTTGCAAGAATAGGAGTAAAATAAGTTGACAAAAATATACATAGTTTTCCGTCATATTATACCAGGTATCTGGTGTGTAAATCTTAGTTAAATGTACACAAACACAAAATTTACAAGTAAAACAGTAAAAATATATATTATTAAAACGGAAAAAATATACATTCAATAATAAACTAACAAAAATAATAATACGAAACTAAAAATTAAAATTTAATGTTCAATAAAATGTAAATAAGAGAGGTAAATAAAAAATACAAAGTTATATCAATAAAATTATATATTAATATTATATTTATATTAATAAATCAAAGTTATATCAATAAAATCAGTTATATCATTAAAAACTCGGAAATATTATTATAGCTTATTTGTAGTAGAAAGTTCTTTAGTTGTTCTTTTTAAATAAGTTAAATTTAATTGTTTAATGTGTGTCGGAATATGATTGAATATAATTGGCGCCAAGCCGAACACACTTTTATGCATCAGTGCTGTATTGGACTTTCTTACACATAATCTATTATAATATAAATAATCTGTGATTCACTACAAGGGTTTGTCGGGCCGGTGCAGACAGACTGCGGACGCGGCTCCGATCACGGACACCTCCAGATGGGTAGGTACGTACTTGAATCTGTCAGTGTCCGGTGTCCGCGGCTCGTCCGCGGTCTGTCCGTGCCGGGGTGACTGATCTTTTAGTGAAATAGTGCATGGTTGGTAGTTTTAACGTTAGTTTTTTTATTTTTATTGAACAAGCGCTTCTCGACATCAAACTGGAAAGTTTGGCGAGTAAAATGTTAAAAACAAAAAAAAAAATTATGTTGTAGAATAATAATACAAAAAAATCACCGCCACGCGCACAGTAGGTAACGAGAGAGCGCAAGCGAAAGGCTGCTAGTCTGAGGAAGATAGACATACGTCACTCATCTCATTCAACCGCTCTGGGAAGCTCTAATGCAACTTTTTGATGATGTCGCCAACTTACCTATATAACCAAAAAAACCTAACCTTACTCTACATAGCCCACACACATATTTACATCAATCCCCGAGTATATGATATGACCCCGAAACTACATCAACACCAGTCTATAGATAGCTATTACTTGAATATCGCGCCAATAACGACATATTCCAATACACAGTCCTCAAATATTCCAACATATGCAACATATTCCAATTGTACCAGCTTGTTAGTCCGCGAACACAACTGGAGCAACATGATGTGCAATTGATCGTCGAAAGGTTCTTTTTGAAACATTCCTTCAATATTTTACTTGGATTTGACGTAATTGGTATTCTATTTGAAGTGGTCTCACGAGACTCAATTCGTTCGTATCCTCAAAGTTCCATCTCCACTAACTATTATGATCAAGACTGAGTTCGGTTTCAATATGGGAACAACATTAATATTGCAGCAAGTTGTACGCAAACTGCTTTGGAGTGTGTACATGTTGTGTGTAAGTGCAGTTTCATACAGGAAGGTTCCCGGCGCGTTGGGGGGCGATGCGGAAAATCCAATTAGTTGGATAAACATCCGATTAAACTACACACTTGAGATAAGCTCTATTTACTTATCGAAGATGGTACGCCCTGATAATTTGAGATATCAAGTAAATTGTTTGTTGTACCTATTATTATTATGACCGCGGGATTAGTTAACAAGTGTTCCGTATGTGTTAAATGGTTTTATGAGCGTTTGTTGACGAAGATCTTACGGGATCTTTACACGGTGTCTCTTAGTGAGATATAGGATTAATATATAACAGTTTTGCGTCTCTTTCGGGGCTAAAGAAGACGCAATTTATAAACGGGATAGTTGAAGAACTTCTCAAATAAATAACTGCGTGTCTCCTAACAAAACGAACGTCTTCCTTATATCGGATATCCGACCAAATTCTCATATTATTCTTATTCTCGGCTATACCCGCATGGAATGTAAGACCCTCGTCAGGTTTTACCAAGATGTAATTCAATCTAGGCCTCGCCATCAATCTGTGAGTTCTCACGCATATATTTCTGTTGATTTGACAAATGAGAAGGGTGTGCTCGAGGTGGATGAGCTACGGACGCCTCGGAGCCGTAAAACTTTACCTATCGGTTTATAACTTTCATTATTGAATGTCATTGGTAATCTGCTAGAGTATTCTAGTAACAACTATATTATTTTACTGAAAAATCAGAGTGTCAAAGTGCCAATATGTCATTTATATGGATAACCTAGGGGATATTATTAATTGCACATCAAATAAATAATCACCAATCAATTTATTTCCATCATTTAAATAAATTTTTACATCAAAAATACTGACTGCACAGCAAATTAACCAGACCGTACATTCACAATACTCGCACTCATAGCACATTTTGCTATAACATGGCAACTAATATTAACCCGGAGGTTAGGTTTGGTTAGGTTACTTTAAACCCTTTACACAGAAATAGAAGCCCAGCGAAGCGGGGCTTCGTCGACATAGGATGGAAGAGCGAGCGAAGGCATGAAGGGTAAGTTACAATAATTTGTTTTTCTCAAGAATGGTAAAAGGTAATATATAGGTTTAATGTGCGCTAGTCATTATTAGCTATGCATTAATAAAAAAAGCTTTACTTTAAGATAAAGAGCGGTGCGCCACGAATATAAATTGTTGCTTATTTACTTATATTTTGAGTTGAGTATTTTGCTGTGCAATCATTAATCTTGGTTGGAATTCGGATTACTTTTGGATACAAAAGTAATTTTTTTGAATTGCGTTTAAATACTACCCATAACCTAGTAACCCTATTCTGCACGTACCTAGATTTGGTAAGGTGACCGAAAAGCGTCACGTTAAAGCGCATCGCTTAGTATTTTTAATGAGATGTCTACATAGAGTATTCCAGTTTTTTAATTAACATTTTTTTATCATGGATATCATTTAGATCGCAATTTTGCTCAGGATTCATTTTATAAGACATTGAAAACTTTCAGAGTTGCAGGCGAAGACTGAACAAAACATAATTAGATGGTGGTACAACAGCTGAGCTCCCTTGCTAATTGTTGCAGTCCTTTGACAAAATAGTGTAGTATAAAATTTTTTGTGCACTACAATGAACGGCAGCACAGTTAGGGTTTTGCAGAGATACTGCCAAGTCTGGCTGCAAAATGAAGCTTGCACGCACCATCAATTTAACTTTTCATTATCAGTATGGTTTTCTAACAGTCATCTCATATTGTTTATTTATCATTTTAGTTTGTTCCTTTCACCTTGTTGTTGGTTTTAAAGGCAAATAATCAAGCGATCATCTCAACTAAGTGATAACCTCAAAGTCATCCTGTATACGTCTACTAAGACCAACATACATCGATCCGTCTACAAAGCGTGATAATTACCTTAATATCTCTTAATTGTTAATTACAAAGCGGTGTTCAGATCATGAGATGTGACGATGAAATTAGAAACATCTCTATAAAAAAGTTTTCGACATTTGTAAATGAATACAAACATATATTTTTAATTGGTAAGCGTTTTAAAGCAGAGAGAAAAAGTTTCGAACCGTGTTTTTTATGTATTTGGGGTAGATACTGTACATAATAATTTTACTGAGATAACATCTCTGGCTGTGCGTTCGTATGTGCGCTACTGAGTTCGGAAGTGGCGGTCAAGCCTATAACATATGTATGATACCCCAGGGATGTACCTCGTTACCTAAATCGGTCAAAAATGTTAAAAATCGTTCAGTAATTAATGTTTTCTAATTTCTAAAGTGGTGTAAACTGGCTTTGTTATCTTTTCGTTAATTTAAATCTGCGTTTAACTTCCAACAACACTCGTAACAGACTTTCACTTAGTGCACGCAGTCCAAATACGCGTAATAACTTCAAACAGTTGCACCCTGAGTTCACAACCGCCCCTGGTCGTAAATTACGCAGCTCGCCCTCATTACGGCGGCCGCCCATCCGTGGATGATACGTGGGGTGAAGAGCCCTCACATTCGCTAACTGTCTATACCCTACACGTAGGTAACCGCGTTATGAGTGCTGCACACAGCACGCGGGTCGCACAGTCAGCAGCACTCGGACCCCTCTCCGAGTGCGAACGAACTACGGCGGCCCCACTTGCTATCAATGTTTTATGTTTTAATATTGTTAATGGAGATACTCTTCTGATGGAAATATTTATTTTAATACATCAAGTTTCATAAGTAAGGTGATGCAACATTGATGAATGATAATAGCGATGGTAGGTACTTACATTTCTGGTTTTCAATCACAGCTCTTTATTCTAATGGCGTATCTGAAGTTTGAAAATGTTACACTTCAATACAGTTTTAATACAGAAAACTTTGTGCGAGTCGATACAATTCTTGGAACTGAAACTGGAAGCGAATATAAGATGAAGTTACCAGAATGACTTGAGAAAATTATGCAATCTACGTAACCGCTAGCTTGCCAAAGAGATGTAGTTTATGGACATGAGAAAATGTTTCCGTAACATGAGAAAATGAATGAGAGTCAGGTTTTAATTATTAGATTGGACAAATCAAGAACTAATATGTCCTATACGTATCTTAAGTTAAGTCAATCAACTCAGTCTATCGCAGATCACTGCTGGACATTAGCCTCTCCCAGGCTGCGGCACAACACCTTGTCCTTCGCATTCCGCATCCAGTTTGTCCCAGTCAACTTCTTAAGTTCGTTGGCCCATCTAGCTGGGGGGCGTCCCACACTACGCTTGCCGATACGCGGTCTCCACTTCAGGACTCATCTGCTACACCGGGCATAGAGCCTTCGACAAACATGGCCAGTTAGCTATACAGACCTAAGACTGGTAATTAGTGACCGATACTTAAACGCATGATTGTACTCATGATAAAAAACAATTTTTACTATAGGACCAAATCTGAATTCGCGAAAAAAAAATCAACTGCCCCCTACATTTTGACGAGTTATGCGAACATAAATGTAGGGAACAGCTGATTATTTTTCGCGATTTCAGGTTTGATTCCCTAGTAAAAGTTGTTTGTTATCATGAGTACAATCATGTGTCTACGTATCGGTCAATAATTACCAGTCACCCTAATATGTATTTATGTATGTAAGTATGTATTGAGAAAAACATTGTATACTCAGAAATAGAAGCACATTATAAGTACACGTCTGTATTTGTAAAGGAAAACAGATGAGATTGTTATGTTGTTGTTTACTTTCCTAAGTTTTTAAAACCCCTTCCAAAGCGGAAGAAAGCGATATAAGACAGCAAAATGTCGATATTTCTTACTTATTCCTTACAAAATAATATTTGCTGTTTCGTAATGGATTACAAGTCAAGAGCAAGTTCAAATTAATCTATCGATGTATTGAAATGTCTTGATTAATGAAAATAAATAGAATAATGGATTTTCTTAAGTGATTAGGTACCGTAGACGCCCCTCTTGCACATTGATATTAATTGTTATTCTAGATGTTGCTTAAAGTAAAAACTTCTACCCCCTTTTGACTTGATCACTAAGGTTGAGTTTAGAAAAATCTCTCTCGTTGGAACATATCTTTGAAACATGTTTCTATTTTCAGTGATAGTGTAAATTGTGCCTCTGTTAGTATGTTAATCGGATATTTTTGTATCTGTGAGAGTGTGGCTTCTCACTGATCTCATCTGTAGGTGCATGATTATTTTTTTTACATTATAAAATCTCATAATATTACCAAAAAAACAGAAAATTTTTGACCGTAGCTTTAGCGTTTTAAGCAGTCGTTAAATCTGTATTATTTACATGGGTTCCAAACTACGCGGTACGGCGCGTGCTTCAACCCCAACCTAATATGTTATTACGTGAAATAAAACGTGCCACAACGGTCCCGACTGTGAGTCGACCATATCGTTACCGTCCAACTTGCCTTATCGACGTCTGCATGAGCACGGAGCCTTAATTAAAATATACGACCGCCATTTAAGAATAATTTCGAGTGGAGCCGATATTCTTTCGTTCCTAAATAGAAATTTATACGAATTATTTCATTGAAATTTATTGGGAGGGGCTTGCTAGAATATTAATAATGCACTTGTTAGCTAATGTGTGTGTTTATAGGTCATCCGACAAGATGGTTTTTTGAATAAATAAATAACTTGTAAAATAAATAACGCGACCTGACTATATGTAACCGCTTTAGTGGTTCGGCGAGTGCAAACAAAGCTGCGGAATGCGAGGTCGGAGTGCAATTCTCAGTCAGTGACGAAGTCATTGGAATAGCTAGATGGTACCTAATTGGTTCAATAAAAGATTAATTTTATTTTGTACATACAGTTTCTACACCTCACCGTAAGTAACTGTTCGGGGATTACGGGCATGATTTTATGTTATGTAATATGATACTGTTCACATGATATAAAAGTAACAGTAACATTACGAGCAGGTAGGTACGTCAGGTATCGGATACAAACTACGATGTAAAAATATTCGAATTACCGTAAACTCCTTAAAGTTGTACTTGCAACTCTGACTTGCACCAACTTTAGTTACTAAAAGTCGTGCAAAGGATTGGCGCTGCAACTTAGTCTATTTGAATTACAGAATAAGTTTGTTATCAAGTAATACTTAAGCTGGTATTTTATTTGAGGAAAAATCGGATAACCGTTAAGCGCCCTGTAAATGTATAGAAACATGTTTGGCAAACATTGTTGGCTATAACATGGAATAAGCAATTGTCGTACTGCACAAATGTTGGCTCTTGTTAAATCTTGACTAATTACGTTTGCTGTACGTGAAAATGTGTTTAAGAACTGCAGTTAACATCCATTCACGTGAGTGGAACCAAGTTTCAATATCAAGATAAAGTTTTATATAAAAACAAGAACCTGCGTTGATTGGACTTAAATTGACCATTTCTACCCATAGTCACCTATTGACTTCCTGAGAATTGACTTCCAAGACGTATCGAGTTACCCAGTAACTGGGTTGTGGAGGTGCATATGAAATATTGGTGTTCAGCTGCATCCGATTAAACAGGAAGCCAACCCTAACATAGTTGAGAAAAAGGCACCCATTGCTTAGTACTTAGCAGTGTTGGTTCATCTCGTATATTATTTTGCAATACCCATCACTGGATATCCTCCCAGTACCCAATACCGTGAAGGTCCCTCGCTAGCGATGTGGCGGTTACCTAAACACCTACATATAATTACGTACAATGTTTTAGATCCCATCACTTGTAAAGGTATTTTTTCGTAAAACTGTCAGCGCCGCCGGTCCCGAGAGTAATTCCGATAATGTTCTCAAGTGTCACTTAGATTCGCGCTATTGTGCTACGATTCACGTGTAAGTAGGTAGTAGTAGATAGACTATTTTTTAACTTTTTATTTCTATTGTCTTGCGCATAATAATGGGTTGTGGAGGTCCATATGAAATATTGGTGTTCAGCTGCATCCGATTAAACTCGAAGCCAACCCCAACATAGTTGAGAAAAAAGCTAGCCAGATGATGAGTCACCTATAATAAAATGTTATATTTACGTTCTTAATCTAATCTAATCTAAGTAGCATGTACGGTCCCACTGGAGGGCAAAGGCGAGGGATCTCCCTTTCCCACACCATACCATTCTGCCTTTTGCTAGTGTCAACCAGTCCTTTCGGTAGGAGACAAACTCGTCCCGCTATCTTCTTCTCGGCGTGCCACGATCTCGTCATTTACAAAGAAAAAACATAAATCAATAACATTTCGTCGCGGATAGAGCAAATCCGCGGAACTAGCACTGGATAACTCCGCGTATCTGACAAATGTAGCCAATTTCAAATTTCGCGGGCAATGCACACAAGATCCTAATTCACCTGTGACGTGATTTTCGTGGATGAACACATGAATCCTCATTTTTAGTCTCCGTGTAAAAATGAGGTCAAAAGCCGTTGAAATAAAAAATAAAAACAAAACTTATAACCTTCCCTTGTAGGTAAACCTAGTAGTGCAGATACGCACACTTTACGTATGGTAGATTCGCGGATTCGCACTATCCCCGACGATTTATGTTTTTCCTTTTTAATAGATAGAACAGCTTTAAATATCACATTAGGTATTATGTAGAGAAAGAACCGTTTCCAAAAATTAAACAAATCCATTTTCTCGTTCTGGCGATGTTGCTTCCTTTGCTCTCTGGTCTTGAGGTGTGAAGCTGAAGAGGTCAACCAACTCAACTTATCGTTGTCCACTGCTGGACATAGGGTTCTCCCACCTTCCAGTTTAAAGAGGTACGTAGGTAATGCAACCTAAAATAATAAAAGGCTATGTGAATTCAATTATTTTTCATTGACCAAATTGAAAATTGTCCTGTGAACTGACAATTAAAGGAGTGGATGGTGCACGAAAATAACCGCAGCAAGTACAAATTGGAAATTAGTTGATTGTCACATTGACTGGTGTGTTGGAGAGTGGACACTGAAATATTAAACCACTTCAAAGTAAATCCAATAATAATGTGAAATAGTTTGTCTCTCTAAGGGCCTCATATATAAGGACTGAGTTGTATAAATATAAGATTTTCGATTACAGTTAAGTTTCACAGTTTTTTCATTACATTTCTTCAATACCACCTGAAACAATGCGTGCTTAAAAATAACGTGTCACCTGGCCTTGCCGTCGACTCGTAGCGCTGCCGCGCTGTGCGTAGCCGCGCGTGCTATGAAATACTTACAGATTCGTAGCGGTTTTACCAAACTTTTTATTGCTTAATATGTGCGGTCAAAATAACATTAGACGGGGTTGATACGTAAATTGTGATTCAGTATTATTATTTAAATTCTGACGTTTACGTGTAGGCACTCGCCTAGCAAGCGTCAATCTTAACACCGATTTTCGATATTCGTAATACCTATACTGTACGAATGTCACGCTGAGATGTTTCAAATAAGGAATGTGTTCGACAGCGCTGTCACGTTCAGATGGCGTGTTCGGGTGCAATTTGCTAGGTCGCACCGCCTACTGTAATAACGACTTCCGTACCCCGTCGTGGCGCCTCCTCAAATTAGTCGCTTATCACCAATCTATGGTGTAGAGTAGAATACCAGTTGGGCCGGTCGCAATTTGTCAACAGTGCGCGTCAGTTAGTTGTTTCTTGTTTGCAAATTGGTCAAAGTTGTTTGGATGATCGATTTTATCAAGAGTAACGTGTTTTCCTGAATAAAGTTTTATTTATGAGCTAATGACAGGATTACTATAACGTATTCGTTTCTATAATGCTGAAAGTATACGCAAATGATATAAGAAGTAAGACACAAATTATTACCTCAATGCTAAGTATTCACGAGTTACGAGTGGCGCTGAAAACTTTGGTATATTTCTCCGGAGTATGTTCCAACTTACTGGTTTATTGCTTCCCGAGATATTATTTCAAAGAACTCTCGGAATTTATTCCGCACATTCGTCTAGGAAAGGTAATCCCAGAGGTTCTTATTCGGCTACTTAGTTCAAACAGTAGTCACATGTGGATATCAAACCATCTCTTTGTACATATTTAAACGTGATATAGGAAGCTTATTTTTCTCGTAGAATAAAATCTCCAGTTAGCTAAAAATAAAATGGCCTACAACGAATTAGAGGAAGACGAAAATAAATTAAAATGGAGTTGAGCAAAGCTGGGGTTTGAGAAATATATTCATGGCCGTCATGACCTGAGAGTGAAATGACTGTGCGAAAATGTTTGGTCCTCCTGCCACTCACTGCTGTTATCAATCATAATACGCGAGAGGGCGATGGAGTGCTTATTCTGATAGCCCTATAACTCAGGCAGAATTTTTTTTTTAATGAACACTATGAAATGTTTTGCTGCGGTAGGATTTCGAAGTAAATAGATATTTACTACAGAGAAGGTATTGTTATAAATGAGCAGAGGTGGCCCAGTGGTAATGGCCGCGGCTTACGAGGTGTAAGGTCGTAGGTTCGAACCCAGGCAGGCACTTTACTTTGTGTAAATTAATTCATCACCACTGCTCTCAAAACGGTGAAGGAAAACATCGTGAGGAAACCGGCATATCCTAGAACCAAATATTCGAAGACATGTGACATCTACCAACCCACGCTGGGCCCGCGTGGTGGATTACTGCCCACTCCCTCTCACCGAGAGAAAGCCTGTGTCCCAACTGTGTGAACATTGTAGGCTGATTGTTATTGTAATATTTTGTTTATTTTTATTCGGGTTTTGTTTACAGCTGTTGTAAGTTATTGTTAGCAAGAAGGTCGCAGTTATTTCTGACATAATATACACAGTTACCTTTCTTATGACCAATTCCATTCGAACTATATTAAATGTACGCGGAGGATTACACGTTAAAAATAGAATTGAAATGTTCCCTAACATATGTATGTACATAAGCCGAAAATATTGTAAGTTTGGGAAGGAATTAAATATAAAATGGTTGTTGTTGTTTTTAGCAATATGGTAGTCGTTGTAAGTGCTGTAAAAAGGCACAGGTGCTCGTTTTAAAATGTCGGTACGTTTGACATTTAGCTTCGGTATATTTGTTATTCATGATGCTGAAACATGAAAAACAGTAATACTTACGGTTTTCTTTTAAATTACCATTTTTGTGTAACTGCTAAAAAGTGCCTACGAAATGTTATTTTCGTCCAGTTGACCTTGTATTATAAATAACGCCGCTTGATGATTAGGAGTCTGGTTAGGTAATAAGCTACATGGAGAAATATTATATTAATGCCACAGTCGCCAGACATGGAAAGTTGTTGGAAAGCGCCGAACCCACGACTTGTAATGTTAGTGTATTATTAAATCATATGTTTGTGTGGCACGCACGCGTACCTATAGTTACTCAAATCATTCGTCACAGTTAACTTTTGGGGTAGCTAATATATAATTTTATATATCGACGATATTCATGGTTACAACATTCACTTTAAGAAGATATATTAGCCGCACTAATTTTATCAGTAAATCGTACTGTAATGTGATATTATTCTTAATTTTGATGCGTTATCAATATTGCCATGACAGCCAATGAACTGAACTGACGATGTCTGAGAACGTCAATTTGCAATCTAGCCTTCACATTACGACACAATGGGAGTACAGTTTGCATGCACAATGCTTTCACTGATGGAATTTTGTTCTATTACTATGAAGTATTTCAATGAATTGATTTCAAGTTTTTAGTCCAACGAGGCAACTCGTTTGTCTAGTAGTCGCAAGCGCTCGCAACTGCTGAGAATTGTATTCTGGGTTTGATGCCCCGGTCGGGCAAATTGTAATTGCATTTGTTTGTTAGGAAACTCTTAGCACCAGCCAGGAATCTGGAATTGTGGGGTTAATGGCAATAAGGTTTGCATACATGATAACAATAGGCAATTGTACAAATTACTTTCAAATTTGTTAATAAAGGCTATTTGAATAGCAATAGGGCTCTGCATGATAAAGTATGGACTGCCACGTTGGTCTCATGGTCGCAAGCGCGACTTCTAAGCGTGGGGTCCTTATTTTTTTTTTCGTGGAGAAATGCTCATGCTTACTGCACTACAACGGGGTGATAGTGCAGTTATGTGGGACTCCAACCCACTAAAACTCCACGGTGTTCCTCTGCCGCTTGAGGCGGGAACACGGGCACGCGTTCACTCACCGCGAAACCGCCGCGGCTGTCCATCACCGGACCCTCCTCAGGGGAGTACCCCCATCACCGGCGCTCAAGAACACATTGCACGCCGTGACCACCCCAGGGACCAAACCAGCACATGGGCACTACACGACCCCTTGTCTAGGCACCCCTAGGCCCCCTGCGACCAGTCAGGTCAGTGGCCCGGCCACCTACCACTTTTCGGCCGCAGAGGATAGGGAGAGCGGCCAATGAAATACCGAGACTCTTCCACCCTGTGGCCCTATCGCGTCCGCCAGCCGACGGTGGCGACCCCGGAAGGCCGCGAAAGGTAGAGAGAGCGGTGCACCACAATACCTGCACTCCTCTCGATCTCTCCTCGCGATGCCTCCCATACAACATCGCGACCCGCCTCAGTTGCGATGTTGCCCAAGCGGCACCGCAACCTACTTGTTGGCCGCTACGTCATCGGCTTGCTAGAAAAAACCCAGCTGAGCGGCTCCGCCTTGGTTTCCTCTTCGCTTCACCACAATACTCCCGTGCCTCGGTGCGCACGTTAAGCTGTTGGTCCTGCGCCTGATCTCTCTCCGGTCGTGTCGGTTTGCCGTCCCATCGGGATATAAGAATGAGAGAAGAGAGAGTGCACCTGTGTCTGCGCACACACTTGTGCATTATAATATCTCCTGCGCCGAAGGCTGGTCTCCGCTGAGATTGGTCGTCATGGCCCAAATTCGGTCTGAAGGACTAATAATAATAATAATTATAGTAATATCCTAGGACATTGTTCACACACGGTCATCTGATCCCAAACTAAGCAGAGCTTGTACTATGGAAACCAGATAACTGATATACTACATATACTACTTTTTTTTGTAAATACATACTTATATAGATAATTACACCCAGACTCAGGACAAACAGACATGTTCATGCACACAAATGTTTGTCCTGGATGGGAATCGAACCCACGACCAGCGGCATGGCAGGTAGTATCTTAACCAACCACGCCAACTGGCCTGTCAAATATAAGTATGACTGGCGAAATGTGGTTGTAAGGGCATGAGAAGAGGTGTACCTCTGAGACTTCGGGGAAAACAGGTGTGATGTTTTTAAGAAAACAACAGCTGAATATAATAAAACCATAATTATAAATTTTAAATACGTACGTTCCCGGGTAAACATGTTTGAATTTATGCTCGAATTAATTTTCATTTTACATCCCACGCGATAACCTTTCTTTCAAATGCTCTGAAATGGTTTTTCCTGTTCCTAAATTTACCCCCTACATTTCTGAAATAGTTGGTTTATGTTAGACAGGTATGTGTTTGACCTGATGGTAAGTGATGATGTGGTGGAGGATAGTGTACGCTTGCCTAGGAGTATCCTACTTTACTCAAGACCTGAACACTTGGTTCTATCCCATATGTAACTACAGTCCGGCCGTCAGGAGAATACGTTCCTGACACCTTGCAGATGGACAATATCTAGTAGTAATAAGGATCAAATTCGCAAAACACCTATTCGTTGCTATGAAACTGACAGGAATCAAGAACGCATTCTCTCGACGGCTGGAATGTAACAAGTAAATACTGTAGAGGAGGGTGAACAAGTGACTAAACTTACTGCTGTAAATAAAAGGTTCAGTTTCATTATAAACACAAAACTTTATTTGTACCGTTGTAAATTAATAAATAGCCAGGAACAAAAAAAAGCGTAAAGAGATCAAGTAGGCAAATAATGTTGACTGTGGTGCAAAAAACTATTTTTGCATAGCGGCGTGCATAACGAAAGGGCTCGTGTTGTGCTCGAAACTCGGTGTGCGGAGCTACCTGGAACTAGGGCTGTCGATTACCAAGTTTTAAGGTAAAAAAAAACCATTGTATGTAACAGTTAGTTTCTGAAGATGCTGGATTTTTGATCTGTGAAAGAACACGATAACAAGACGGTAGCGTATTTAAAGGGAAATCTACGAGTGTAAACAGTATTTTGGTAATCATCTTTAAGAATATTTTCGTTATATTTTTGTAGTTTGAATTGAAAGGACGAGTACATATTTTCTTTCAGTGCGAAAAATTTAAATAACATTAGCGGTTAGCGGTCACCCTACTTATGTGGACCAATATCAATTTTCTGGTAAAGCTTGTAAAGATTGGAATCTCCTGCCAACTACTACGTAGTCTGTGCTCTTGCCTATCTTTGTCCGGTGACGCGCAAACATAGGTCAGGACTAAAATGGTAGTTCCGACGACAGCAGCGGCCGCCACATAAAGAAAGAAAGAAAGAAAATACATTTATTTCATAAATAACGTTTCAGTGACGTCATTCGACGGTAAATTGCGGACGCTATGCGGCGGCCACTGTAGTGTTCGGAAACCGTAGCTTTACAGTTGAAAAGTCATTATTTTAGTGCTGACAGTCCGTACCTATATATCTACCTAGCGTTTTCCCAACTTTGTTGGGGTGGGCTTACAGTTTAACCGGATGCAGATGAATAACAGTATTTTACATGGAGCGACTACCTATCTGACCTCCACAACCCAGTTACTACGATACCCCTTGGTAAGATTGGTTGTCAGACTTTTGGTCTTCTGACGACCCGTGACGATTGTCAAAGATCCACGAATGACAGCCGGGACCAACGGCTTAACGTGCTTTCCGAGGCACGACAATCCCTACCTATCTTGAGATGTTCAGACACCTCGAAGGCCAGTTTTTAGCGATTGCGCAACTTGTTCAATTATACCTACATATAACGCTGGTACCATTAATTACCACCAAGAGTACTATTAATTACACAAAGGGTGGAACTCACTACCTGCGTCTGTGATCCCGAATGCATACAACCCGAATCTCTTCAAAGTTAGAGTGACTGGCTTGTTTTTAACGACTTCAAAAAAAAAAAGAGTTATCAATTCGACACGTATGTATGTAATATTATTATATTATTGGAACTGCAATATGTGAATATCATATGTGATATTCACATAATATGTGAATATCATATTATGTTAATCTATTAGGGCTTCCAAACAAATATAAAAAAATTCATAGATGTATGTATAATATGTTTGTGTGTATGCTTGTCCACGCATTTCTCCGAAACTATTAATCGGATCGTGACCATTATTTTTTTGTTGGCTTACATTTACTTCAACTTAGGGCACAGTGAAAGTTTCGTCAAAACCGGTTAAGTAGTTTTCAAGATAATCGACTAATACGTGTAAGTGTGACGGCCTGGCTTATTCATAAGAGCTACGAGTGTGGTGTCAAAGGGAAAACATCTCAATACCTTGGTCAAAATCCTAGTGCAATATTAGAACCAAACTATTAACTACTTATTACAAACAAATATTCAAATTTTTACTAAAAACTGAAAGTTACGAAATAAATAATAAATTAAATCGTCTTCACAAAGAAACTAACTCAAAATTATGAAATAACTTTAATTTTGGAAGTCGTTGGCGAAAAACTAAAATACCGATCCCAAGAATGATTCATAATTTTGAGTTAATTTCTTTTTGAAGTCGATTTAAGTTTTTTAAATTATTTTGGGTAAGCTCACTCCATCGTAATGTTTGTCTCTGTCATCTCTGACCTAGACTATAGTTAAGAGCATACCCATCTTAAATAAAAAAAAACACCATTGGTTACCATTCGCTATAAAAAAATGTATGAAGAAATAAAACGGTGAACAAATATCAATACTGTAGAGCTTCGGTTAACGCAATAGGGGCACAATAGATGTTATTATATTGCAACAAACAACAATGCCAGAGGTTACCGGTAAAGTCTGAAAGTAAATAGGAACCGCTATGGTCCTTATTACCTAATATGAATTACATAAATATCATATTGTGCACGTTTTTAGAAGAGACGGGAAAACACGTGAAATCTGTTTTTACGTTCCAAATAAAACCGCGTACGATTTTAATTAAAAAGGGAACTTTTATGTTGTGTAAGTACTACGACGGCAATATTCATAAAAATACTTACAACCTACAGTTCCGTACTATTTTTTAGTTTACATTTTGCCAGTACCTTGTATGCATTTAAATTACTTCGTGCACTTTATGAATGTAATTGTATCTCGTATTAAAAACTTTACATATCGTAATATACATGACTGCACTTCATTATTTTATTGAATAACTCGACCGTAAATGGCTTTTGTTCATTTCCTTGGCAATCCAGAATAAAATTATAGCACTGTTTTAGTTAGTTATAACCCCGTAGCGTGACGCTTGGCTCAGAAAACCTAGAATTAGAAAGTCATAATAAGTAAATATGTTAAGATTTATGTTCGAAACAATTAAGCGACTGTAATAGTATGTTTATTCAAGTTAATTCCTGGCTGCCGATACGTTTATATTTGGCGGTTCTAATGCCGTGTTTGTGCTTGTAATTGGGGTTAAAATAGTCCCGACATAGCCACATATTGCTACAATATTACTGCCTACTTTGTTGGTATAATAAGCGGCTATTGGTAACTTTGCTTACTTATTTTTTTGGACACGCTATACGAATTTGGACAACATGAAAATCGCGGTAAGGGTTTCTACGATACTATATAATTCATAACATAGTTTTATTACTTTTACTCAGCCGAGTTAGTAGCATATATAGGGTGACTGGTAATTAGTGAACTATACTTAAACACATGAGTGTACTCATGATAACAAACACCTTTTACTATCCTTACTATCTTTTGCTACCCCATAACTCGTCAAAATGTAGGTAGCAGCTGATTTTTTTTTCGCGATGTCAGGTTTGGTCCCATAGTAAAAGTTGTTTGTTATCATGAGTACAATTATGTATTTAAGTATCGGTCACCAGTCACCCTTGAATATAAATAACTTTCACTATGGACCCAAATCGGAAATCACAAAAAAAATCTGCTGTTTAAAATACAATTTGGTCGGTTGTTTCATAACTTTTGTACTTGTGGCAAAATAGCTGATTATTTTTCGTGATTACAGAGTTGGTTCCATAGTGACAGTTGTTCATATATATGGGTGAAAATTTAGCAAGTGATTTAAAAATTACGCTGTACTATAGGCGATTAAATTATTTTTGTTAATAATCGTCTCGGTTTAGCTTACATCTGAAGAGGCATCAATATAAAGCCTTGTTAAGTCTGTGCTACCTCGCGGAAAGTTCTCCCACAAGCACATGCACAGGGTTGCCTCAGACGATGGAATTCTTTTGATACAACGAGAAAAACAAACAAAAATATAACTTAAATACTTTCTCACAATACTCTGTATTTTGTTTGAAGTATTCTATTCAAAATAAAACATCAAAGGATTTTAATGGAATACTCCTTAGCTTGACTGCTGCTAGCGTTGTTTTATATAAAACTTTTGCTATTTGAGTTCTATACTTTTGGCAAGTAACTTATTCTATGTACAAGTTATCTAACGTTGACTGTTTTTCAAAAATAGTATTAATTTTCAAATCAAGATAAAATGGTGAGTCAATCAAATGAACACGTTTTATTTTGCACCGCATTTTCACAAAGGTGCAAAACATTTTGGTATCGGTATATTTAAGGGGGAGCGTGCACGTTAAGAAATGTCAAGATGCTGAGAGCGTGCGGATGTGACGTCACGGAGGTAACATGGCGCGAACACGTAACGTCAATCTTGTGTTGTTAGGCGTCGAAGCGACAGACTGTACAATTGTGTACGTTAGGTATGTCTGTATTAAGACATTGCTGCCAAATTGTGTTAAGAAATCATTTTAACATGGTAAGATGCTTACTGTGAATGTTTTTTCAATATGAGAGTGTCATCATCTGCCTAGCCTTTTCTCAACGATGTTGGGGTCAGCTTCCAGTCTAACTGGATGCAGCTGAATACCAGCATTTTACATGGAGCCTATCTGATCACCACAACCCAGTTATTGGGTAATACGATACCCTTTGGTAAGACTGCAATGGTTATCAGACTTTCGGGCTTCTGACGAAACGCAACGACTGTCAAAGATCCACGTGTGACAACTGGGACCAACGGCTTAACGTGCTTTCCGAGGCACGGAGAAGTTTTGGTATGTAAAGATACTCATCCACATACCAACCCGGCAAGCGTGGCTTAACCTAATCGATCGACCCGTGCGGTTGTTATTATTTACCCACAAACCTCAATATGACGATGTGGATATCTAAAATGTTCGCTTGAAAAGTTGATTGCTATGTCACTACTGTACGCAATTTGTACGAAAATTTTACTGTCCAGTTTATGATTGAGAATTATAATAAAATTGTATTAAGGGACAACGTTTCAAACTGTTAGAGACAATAAAGAAAAGTATGTATTTGAATAATATTATTTTCAGATTTTCAAATAATTGTCCTTTTTGATCCATTTATTCCAAAAAAAAAAACGGGCCAAGTGTGTGTCAGACCACGCACAATAAAGGGATTCCGTAGTTGAATTTATCCCAAAAACAAACTTAATATTCTAGTTGATAAACATGTTGTCCCATACATGGGAACGTGCAATTGTTTGTACGCACAATATTGAGAGATTTACCATGTTATTTTAAGACCATAGACTTCTTATAGGTTCTCCTGTAATCGAATAGATATAGAACTATTTTCAGTATTGTTTCAAAATTTTAGGCTCAGAAGTTTCGGAGATAAGAGGAATGGTTAATTATCGCCTATTTTCTAAATAACATTAAAACAATTTATTTCAAAATTATAAAAGGAAATATATTTAAGACCCTCACAGTAAGCCCTTTCATTTGACATATCACACGTTACAGTTTGCAAAACATTTTTTTTTAATTTACTTATTTGACCCCAAAAATTGATCCCCATATTCAAAACTCATTTATTTACGTTACACGTCCGTGTTTGGGTCACAGAAATTAATAATCGTACCAAATTTCAACTTAATCGGTCCATTAGATTCGGAGAAAATTGGCTGTGACAGGCGGACAGACACACAAGGGTTCCGTTTTTTCCCTATGAGGTACGGAACCCTAAAAAACATTCCAAAATAACATAACATAACACCTATATTCCCCGAAGGGTTAGGCAGAGCTGTACCTATAGTACACCCACATTTTGCCAGTTATGTGTAAGTCCCATGTAATAGGGGGCGAGCCTATTGTCATCAACCGAGCACAAATTCAGGCTCCACACATATTACACATCATACACATTTAAAAATCCCTACCAAAAACAAAACGACTACACTATTTCTCGGAATAGGCCAGCAGAATATGTCTAGTGAATTGGTGGGTTTGTTACTCTTTTACGAAAAAACTACTGAAAGGATTTTGATGAAACTGTACAGTAATATAATTTATAAAGATTTTGTGTGATTGGGGAGTTCTTATTCCATGATGAGCAGGTAGAACACAAAGTTACCTTGTTACCTACTGGTTTAATACCGTGGCTTCGGTTTTGAAGAACTTCGACATTTCCCATGAGTGTCGTAAGTGACAACTAAAGCTAACTAAGTGGGGATGTGAGTATCAAAGGGTATACCTGTTACAGCACCATCGTCAACCACGCAAAAGGGATTGTCGTTCTATCCGTTAAAACATATCTACCAAGCCTTTTCCGAAAAACTTACGTATGTTATGGTTGACTTCCAGTTTATCCGGATGCAGCTGAATATATTACATGGAGCAGTATTTTAGATGGAGTGACTTCCTATCTGACCTCCATAACCCAGCTACTGGGTAACACAATAACTGTTGGTAACCCTGGTTACCAGACTTTCGTGCTCCTACCCGACTACCCGAAACGGCTGTCAAAGATCTACAGATGGCAGCCGGGACCAACGACTTAACGTGCTTTCTGAGGCACGGTGTATGGAGTTTACATGGAGTGACTGCCGATCTGATCTCCACAACCCAGTTACTAGGTAATACGATGCCCTTTTGTAAGACCGGTTGTCAGACTCTCGGGCTTCTGACTACCCGTAACGATTATCAAAGATCTATAAATGAAAGCCGGGATCAAATGCTTAACGTGCTTTCCGAGGAATGCTGTCCGTCATATAGAAGGTCAGAATTGTGGTCATAGGCCATGTCAGGTATTTCTACCTAAGAGAAATGTCATTTACTTTTTTAAACTGTTCATTCACAATATTTATAAAGCATATTTTATGCGAAAAAAGGTTAATATAGCAATCAAACTTGGAGCTTAAGATGATAACATCAAAGAATGTTGCATGAGTTAGTGACTAGTAGATCGTTGACCTATTGACATGTAAAATGCGCCTTTCAGTCCCACCACCGTTTGACGCTCACACTCATAAACGTTCTATACAAAACTACCCTCGTAGTTTAGCACAAGCTTAGGTAACGCCAAGTAGTCATTTATTTGCTGTTTTTATTCAAAAATAAAAACAGCAAATAAATGACTATGACGAGCCTTCTTCGGCGATATACAAATGTTTTAAGTAGACAGCAATTGATTATATACATTGTCCTGCTTCTAATAATGTTGGAAAGTAGGTAATCTGAAAGTATACAAATTCATAATTTTTATAATTTCAGCATAACATTTTATCGCAGGATGTTAGAAGACATTTCGTGAGAGAGATAAAGAGGGGCTCGTGGTTGAGTTATAACAACCTCACGGGTCGATTTATCGGTTAAGCTACCACCTTTACATACCGAAACTCCTCCGTTTCTCGGGAAGCACGTTAAGCCATTGGTCCCAGCTGTCTTTCTTGGATCTTTGATTGTCGTTACCGGTCGTCGAAGCCCGAAACTCTGACAACCACTCTTACCAAGGGGTATCGTGTTACCCAGTAACTGGTTGTGGAGGTCAGATAGGCCGTCGCTCCGTGTAAAATACTGGTATTCAGCTGCATCCGGTTAGACTAGAAGCCAACCCCAACATCGTTGGAAAGATTTTGATGTTTGTGTTTAATTAGAAATGAATACTTTTATACTTTAGTTTTCTGTCCGTGCCTTATTTCCTGTGTGTAACCTAAATGAGTAAATAATGTTCGTATGGTGTCTACATTTTAAATACAATTGTGTCAGGTATAAGTACGTCGCTCAAGCTTAGTTAATTCGCGTGGCGTGCACCGGATTGCCGCTAAAACTTTTAACGGCGGAATAACAACTCAACTTTATATTATCAGTCGCTGGGAAATGCACGCTTTTTAAGGGAATTCTAAATAGAAATACATAAACAGGAATATAGAACAAGTAAAGGACTTTTTCGGTAGTAAATGCATAGTATATTGGTAGAACTTTACTCGGTACCTAGAAATTAGTTCTGTGTCGTGGGTGAGATTACAGACACAAAATACGCAAGCACTGAACTGGATATGATATGTGATATACAGTAGTGTCAAACAAATTAAGATGTTTCATGTGGGGGTTGAACCTGCGATATGAGACGCAGAGGAAAACTACTCTCTAATATGACATTAAGACGCAGATCTATGCCAACGGCCTTGAGTGGTTGGGGCGGCATAGTTTGCGTGTCCTGTGCTGAGCTCACGCAACGCGTCGTACGTCCACCCAGTAATGGACACCAGCGGTGGACACCCTCGCCTATCAAGGAGCGCTGTCCCAAATGAGACGCATTTTTAATTTATTATACCTAAAACAAAAGGTATTAAAACCCGTAGGTATACTAAAAGATAAATAATTAAATTATTTTTAAAATGGTGAAGGTTTCATAAAAATACGCTTTTTTGCGTGATTTTATCCGCGTTAGACATAACTTAACAAACTAATTACACTATATAATATAAACATATTCTAAAATATTCACATATGAAGTTATTAACAAAATGCTTTAATTTAACATATATTTTTTCCAAATCCATATTAACACTACTCGTTTAGACGTGATCTTCTGTTTAAAATCATTAAAAGTCGTTTATCGTCGTATGGTAATATTATATCGTTGAAGTTTTTAACATTCAATTGACTCGTGTAAAGAAAGAAGAAAGAAAAATAAGTTTATTAATTTGTGATAGAAACATCAACAACAAATGTGCATACAAAAATATAATTAAGTCGAGTAATACAGGAACAGAAAAATAAAACAAAATAAATATACATAATTATAATCACGAGCACAAAACAGAAATAGTCAGCAGCTGCTGACACGTCATGACTGTGACAAGAAGGCTTCTACTCAGCATGGTTCTGTGCTATGGGAGACCCACAGCACCGCGCTGATTTTCAGAGGTCACCCGAATTAGACGTACGGAAACCAAGCCAACCAAATAAATCGCCTTCAAAAAGAAACGAACTCAAAATTATGAAATAAATAATAAAATAATAAATATGTCTTGGGATCTGTATTTTAGTTTTTTACCACCGACTTCCAAAATTAAACTTATTTCATAATTTTGAGTTCGTTTCTTTATGAAGTCGATTTAATTTTCTTAAATTATTTTTTATTTCATAATTAAGTTTTTAATAAAGACTGGAATATTTGTTTGTAATAAGTATTTAATAGTTTTGTTATAAATATTGCACTAGAATTTGACCAAGGTTTTGAGATGTTTTCTCTATGACACCCGTAGCTCGTATCAATAAGCCAGGCCGTCACACTAACACGTCCATTATCTTGAAAACTAATGAACCGATTTTGATGAAACCTTGATGCCCTAAGTTAAAGTAAATGTAATAATGTAGACAAAAAATAAGAAAAGGAATTTTCGAAAGGATTTTTAGAAATTCTACCCATAAGGGAGTGAAATGTTTGAAATGTTTGTATAGAAAATCGTCAAATTTGTGGTTTAAACCATGAAAATTGGTACTTAGCATTCTGGTTAAAAATTAAAAACCACGTGTTTCAGCGTTTTTGGAAAATCATCCCTTAACAAACATTCAATCCACTACTTTCTCCCCTGGAAAGTAGTGGATAGAAAGTTTGTATGAAAACAATTGGCATTAAGCTCTTTGTTTGAAATTACAAATGATGTGTTTTGGCGTTTTTGGAAAATCATCCCCTAGATAGGGGGTTCAAAATCTTTACTAAGTCATTATCGCTCAGTCCGACTATCGCCATCGTCAAAGACAGATTCAGAGAAAAATAACTTTACTAAGTTTCGGACCTGTAATTATTTAGGTAACTATTTTTTACAAAATTCTCACGGGATAGGGAATAAAAGAGGATTTATATTTTCGCTTTAAAGTTGCTTTCTTTGGTATGCAAGTCAGTAATTTTCCGTTTCTATTATTAGGTTTTAGGATTTTTTACCCTCCAGAAATCATTGGTAGTTTATTTATTTATAGTAGTTTATTTCCACAAAACGACACGGGAGTGCATACTTCGAAGACAAACATCGGCTTGTCTACGCGAAGTGGCGAACTCGGAGCTGCTAGCAATCTTCGTACAGCCAGTGTAGATCGTGATGCAAGAGCTGCAGCATCTACCGCAGCAGCCACCTCAACAGCCACAGCCTCCGCACATTTTTCCTATGAAAGGTAAAGAGTACTTACTGAACCTAAAATGGGTCGAAATTAGACCAAAGTTGTGGAAAGTCACTATTTTTAATAAATGTTTAAACATATTTACGGGTTTTTTTTAGGTAAATGAATCGGCGCCTCGGATATTACATAAGCAGTGCGAGAAGACATTGTTTAGCTGGATTGATACATAGAGTACTTTTAATCCCGGTAGTACGTTCCCGTGGGATTTTTTCCGACAACCACGCGAGCGAAGTCGCGGGCAAAAGCTAGTTGTACATAAACATGTAACAAAATAAATACTGTTTATTTATTTAGAATATAATGCAACTATACAACCAATTGTAAGAAAAAATATGATTAAATAACATAAAAATTTATCCGTAGGCATCACGGTGCGTGCAAGAACATTACCACAAGAATAATTAAGTTGATCAACCCACACGAAAACATGAATGTAATCTGACTAAAAACTCATTGACCTCGTATATGGCATCCGATTGTTACGCTAATTGCAAAAGTGTATCCATTCGATAGCACACACAGTCGCTTTGGTCTATTGTCCACAACTCTAGTGTTTACGCACTGAGCACCGAGCGACTAGATGCGTCCCCTTTCAATCATCGGCCTAACTCTCGTTTGGTCAAGCCTTCGCTGCTTTGTTTAGATTACGTAATAGATGACTGTCAGAGTCCATTAGGGGATATGATTCGACTCCAGTAGGTCACATACACTCATGTTACCTACGTTTCATTTCATTACATTTATTCAGAACAATTCATATTGTATTGAACATTAAATATTATAATTATTGCATGCAAAAACAATTTATTAATACCCTTAATCTATTATTATTAAAATTCATGTAAAAGATAATGTCAAATTAATTTAAAATACTGTCAAATTGGTATAAAATATAACGTCAAATAAAAATAAAGTAATATGTCAAAAGAATAAAAAGTTTAAGAATTAAGTTTGTTCGTTGCAATTATTGTATCTGTTTTTTTATAATTTGACATAAATTCTGACACTACTCAGTGTCAGAATTTATGTATAAACATTTTTCCAATTAAAAGGCTTTTATTTTTCAATAAAGACGGAGAGATATTCTACACAATACCTCAGTAGTAAAACCTGATTGACGTGTCTAATGTGTATGCATAGAAGGCATGTAAAGAGCTCCGAAAGATGCCGCAGCAGCAATATAAAAAAGCCTGTACAAAGGGTTATTTCAGTTCCTTCATAAAACTAACAACGTTCGCGGTAACAAGACGCGAACGTTTCTCTCGAGCCCATATTCTCACAGTCATTGTCTCGTTCAGTAGACTTTAGGGGCTTGAGCCTGAGTGTTAGATTCAACAGACCATTGTTTAGCTTCCTTCACCTGGCAAGACGAAGCCCACACAAAGGCAACGCTCGTTTCTGCACTATTGTTTATTTTTGTTATGCAATTGTAGGTTTTCGAGCACGCCACGCTACGGCGGATCTTCGCTTGTTTGTGAAGTGGAGTAAAAGCAGACGACACCTGAATCGCACACATATGACTATGTCGAAACAGAAAGTTTTATATGCAGCTTGGATCATCGATTGGATTTAAAATGGGTGATTACTGTTTTAGAGAGCTTGCACTTTGCATTTCCTTTTTCATCGCAATATTAGCAAAGGCCTTTAAACTGAAAGAATTTCGAACGAGAAAATGGAGCGGTGTCTACATCTGTTCAGATTCGTGTTCGTAGCCAATTTACTTGAACATCGTCCAAATTGTCTTTAAAATATCCCAGCAATCACCATTTTGGTTAAAGAAGTAAGTAGAACTCTAATTGGGAGTGCCGTCGCCAGCGGCACTAGCTAAATAGCCAAATGTCATTTCAAAGTGAGGTGACGACTGACATGTTGTCAGATTAATTAATAATTAACGAACTGATTAATGACAGGAGTAATTATGTGATTTAGATGTCTGTTGATGTTAGAGCTGTCATAAGCACAGTCTCAGGTGTACAACTTGATGTCAGGCTCAGATGTACCTGAGTATTGTTTAAGCTGTTGTTCAAATTGTGTTTCGGAGTCCATTGTCTCGATAAGTTTAAAAGTCGATAATGTTACAGGATTGGGAAGTTACTAAAAGATTATTCAATAGCGCAATTAAATGTAGCTTTATTTTTATATGTAGAAGGTTTCAATCATGCATTCAGTGCAAATCTCCCGGAATTCGACTCTCACCTGATGGAAAAACAAGTATGTGAAGGAAAAGCTGCGTACAAAAAAAAGTTCTGAAGCCCGAATTATTTAGTTTTATAAATGTGGCATCGGTAACATACTCAAACACAGGGTGTTATAACGTCAGAGGGTAGGATGAAATGAATTGATCGTGTTACTAAGATGGAGTGGAGGAACTCTATACCCATGGGCCCCGAGTTCAGAAAAGTCGGAGCAAGGAGTCGGTTTTATTAACAAACTTGTTTACACTAATGATGGATAATGAAAGATAGATAGCTTCTATAACAATCTATTGAGGATACCGATACAGATCTATTCACTGTTCTAACTCTATTTATGTAACAATAGATAGATAAAAGGGTATGTAAGCAGAGTGAGAGAGAGATTGTAGCAGGTGTCGTTCTGTAGTTTCTGTCTACCCCATGCGTCCTTTTTTTAGAAAATATCTAAATAGTATTGTAATGACGTGTTTGTCTCAAGCAGAGATTTGAAACAGTATATGTAGGTACCTACTGTTTATTTTTTTATTTTTTTTTATTTGTGATGGGTTTGCTCTAGTCTAGGTCAGAGGTGACAGAGACAAAGTCGACGATGGAGAGAGCTTACCCAGAAGTAGCCTGTTCACTCTCACTTTGAAGAGATTACGATTGTATGCGCTCGGAAACACAGACGCAGGTAGTGAGTTCCACTCTTTTGCAGTGCGCATTATAAAAGACATTTGGAAGCGCTTAGTGCGAATTGGTGGAATATCAACCAGGTAGGGATGGTAACTGGCAGTGCGTCTACATGTCCGATGGTAGAAGGGGGCCGGTGGAATCAGGTCATGGACATTCAACCAAGATGAACTGAAACTCTTCTTAAAGAAATGGTTGAAAGATATACTTGCCTTGGTGGTCCATTTTTGTCTAATGGAATATAAATATGAAAGAAATAAGTTTTTCATATTTACTGTTTCTGATTTAAGTTTCCGTTTCAGAAGAACTTTAAAATTCAGATGCAGATGTTTGTTTCCGCTTATTCTTCTTTTTATGACGGAACTGAATCTTACTACTGTTATAAATGCGAACGTTTGGATGGATGGATGGATGTTTGTTACTCAATCACGCCAGAACGACTGAACGGATCTGAATGAAATTCGGCACAAAAATAGATTATAGTCTGGAATAGCACATAGGCTTTTTTTCCCGGAAAAATGTACGGTTCTGGTGGAATCATTTCCGACATCCACGCGGGTGAAGCCACTGGCAAAAGCTAGTCTAGTAGTTTTATGAATCAGATTTCGTAGTTTTTATATCGACACCTACAAGGAATAACATCGTAACTCAGTTTCGAGGCCATTTTGAGTAACAATCGTATTCTTGCTGTACAAAATTAATGCTGATAATATATTTTTGCACTCACCCCTGTTTATAAATTCCTAGAAGTAAAGATTTTTTAGAATCAAGGGTGAGTGAAAAAAAAAATCAGCATTAATTTTGTACAGCAAGAATACGATAGTAACTCAAAATGGCCTAAAACTGAGCTACGACGTTGTTTCTTGCAGATGAGTCGATATTAGCTCTTTCTGGAAGTGTAGGCAAAGGTTTGGGTCATAAAACAAATAGATTTTCAGAGAGCCTGATTTATAGATAACAGTACTCGGTCGGTGTGTGTAAGGCACATCGAAAAAGTTTTGATTTCCAGAGCGTTTTTATTTGTCAGTCTCTTTATGAAATTGGAAGTGTCAATTTTACGCTTGGTTTTTACTAGAGATCGGATAATCGGATGCATATTATTGTTTACCTAAAGTTAATTTTTGGCTAAGAAACTATGGAAGCGACTTCTTAATTTGTTTTTCTAATATACTTATAACTCCCAGTATTCCAGAAAATCGGGAAATGTACAACTAATCGGATACATGGTATGGAAACGACTTCTTAAATATGTCGGACCTATTATTCATTTAAAAAATACCGGGATCACCTAACGATTCGCATGCTTTTTTACTTGACATTATTTTTAACATTACTTATCCTGACGTTTACTATGCCAGTTTGGCAAGCTATTTTATAACATTAGTTAGTTATTCGATTATATAGTCAAAAAGTACAAAATTTGCCGATCCCGGATTCCCAGGATTTTTTCGATAAAAAAAGGCGTTATATAATAGTGTTTATTATTACATATAATAATAGGTATGACTTTCTGAATGATAAATTAATTTCAGTTTGATCGTAAGATAGTGAAATCTCAAGAGGTTTTCAGCTATGCGGCATGGTGACCATCTGGCGACTGACACGCTGCAGTCTGTGCACCGCCCGTAAATTTACACAATTTACAACCTTACACACAGTTTCTATCTTTACGACAATATGTACGAGTAGGTGTGTTATATGCTTTATTTATACAATACCTAGATTGACAATCTTTTAGCCATCTGGGCTGAAAACCAGTCTTAATCAGTTGACGTAGGTATGTTAATTCATTTTACAGCAACAATGTGCAATGACAACACACAAATTACATCAAATTTAAGGTGCTTTTAAATATAATTAATAGCAATTATTTTATTCAAATATATGTCAATCACGTGTAGACAAACGTAACATAACTTAACTTACCTATATATTTTCTTCCGTCCGTTTCGTTTAAAACCGTCAGAATTTTTATCTAAACTCAAATAATAACTGTTTACACAAGGACTGATTCTACTTAACGTAGGTAAAACAAAACCGTTCACCCGTCCAACCGACCTGTGGTAACCCCACATTATTTTGTAGCAAATAAATAAAATGTAAATAGCATATGGAACGGAACAAAGAGTATGATAATTTGCATAATTCTGTTCACCTTTTAGCTTCGGACATGGCTGGTTTGCCTGGTTTTGGTCTGGGCTTGAGCCAAGCCAAGTCCATTTAGCGACTTGCACGAAGATTATAAGCTTAGATCCTTTGGTTACAGTCTGCGTGCGTTAACCTCTGAAAAATACAGAAAATCCACCTCTCGCGGTGTCCTTTGAATTTAGAATACGTTCCGTTTTTCTCCCATAAACAAGGGATTTGGCATCGATTGTGTTTTTTATGTAAATACTTATTTTACTGAAGTGGCAATGGTATCTAAGTAAATGGTGCGAGGTTTTACAGGTTGATGTATGAATATTGAATGTGTTTGTTGTTGTAATTTTAGTATGTGGTTGTTGGTTGTGGTGATTGTTGTAGAAGTTTTTCTTTTCTTAATTCTGATAGATATTGCCAAATTAATTATAATTTGAGCTTTTTTTTTTAAAAAAAAATAAGTGAGCTATAATAAGTTCCTGACATGCAATGTGGTTAAAACTTAAATGGAACATAAGTACAAATTTTGATAAAGATCATTCAATTGGAACATTTATTTAATTCTGAGAGGAATTTCAGACTGGTAATTCCAATAAAGACTACATTATTGGTATGTAAAGATGTAAATACGATTACATCAATCGTCCGATATGGACGCTGAAATCCAGGTATTTTCAGGAAATCAAAGTATTGTAGCGAATACATTTAAAATTGTTGTAGATAGTTAATAAAAGATGTAAGAGTCTACAATCATTAGGATCATTTGCTTTATACATAATACTCTTCGGGTTTATTTTTATACGTAGCCTAAATTTAAGAGACGCTTACCTATATGTCATAAAAATTATGTTTAAGCAGACATAAATTGTGTCTTAACGTTTATAAATAAAAACTCTTTCAATAAAAAAAAAAAAAAAAAAATAAAAAAAAACTGGTAAATCACAAAAGTACCTATCAAGAATAAAGTCATCTTTAAAATGGAGTGGTTACGTTCTTCGGGTACGAAAATTATATCAGCCGTCCCCAACACAGACAAGAGTCACAAGTTCAGTTTTTATTTCTACGCCATGAAATATGGCTGGCCGGAGACTCGTTAAAAAGAACACGATATAGTATTACACTGGCTGGTCGAGCGACGGCTAACCCGCTTTATGTGCACTTAAAACTGCTTCCTACGCTTGTTTCATCCTCTCCAACTTAACGCGAATCTTAATTTAAGCTTTAGTAAGTAACTGGTGAACAAAAACAAAAGTTGTTCTTGTAAATCCCGTCCAAGTCAGCGAGTCTGTCGAAACGCTGAGAATGTTATTGGGAAAATGTGAAAATATTATTGGTACCTACGTCACACTCGTTTATGAAAAGAGGGAACATGCGAATATTTGACGGTTTTTTTTAATAAATATTGGGATGCCTTAAAGTCCTCATGTAAGAACAGGTGTTTCTAAATAAAGTGTAGAATAACCCTGACCAGTTTAGTTGTCTATACTAAGCGAACTTAACTCTCCGAACAGTCTATCTATAAATGGCAAAGTTTTTAATTAAATTACCGATATATTTCAATATCGGTGTAGGTGTATACGAGAGTAATTATTCTAGAGCTTCCAATAATAGGTCAACATTTTACCTTTACACTAACTATTATGCTGATGTATACGTTACTTCCTGGTAGTAACATAAATACTATCAAAACATCATGTCCTATGGTCAAACTGTTTTGTTTTGAACCTTTCTGTTCAATCGAGCGGTACGATTACCATATTATGTATGTTTATCTTTTAAAGTTAGCTTGTGGACGCAGGCATTAGTATTCCGCACCCGTCCGCTCACGTATAAACTTTAGCAAATAACATAAAATCAAGTTTGATAGTTGTATAAAATGTTGTTGCTAACCTCCAATCCGACCATTGAAAAGTTTCCAATAGAAACTTCTGAATTGATTAGTGCTACCAATAGTTGGACAGAGTTATCCCCGATTCAGATAACTTTGTACCTATTAACACTTGAGTTAAATTGGGGCAGGTGATTAGATAATATGTGTTACTGTCAGCGTATTACAAGTCCGGGCAGAATTTTGTTTTGTTTTACTTTTTATTCATCGTAAGTAAGCGTAACACAAGTAATTGAGCATAAGTCCGTCTCATTGTCCCGCAGCGTTGCTTGTGTCAGATGTTAATTGAAAGATAAGTGCCACCAAATAAGTATTTCTTTGTATTTTTCCTTCAGAGCTGTTCCTCAAATCTTTTACTTAGTTCCGGCGGCATCTGCCCCTTTTCAACTCAAGTTAAACAAATTTTCCCTAACAGACTTTTTCGAGATTCACCTCGAGGATTTGGGGGATCTACGAGGTTTTGTTTTTACAGTTTCCTTTTTTGTATTTACCTTGTGTGTATTTTTGCTGTATTGTAAATTGTCAGTATGTGCCTGGTCTAATCAGGTTCAAAATAAATACGAGTTAATATGTTTGTGAAATTAGGAGATCATCATCATAAATTCATCATATTTGTTATTACAAAATAGTGATAACTAGCGACCCACCCCAGCTTCGCACGGGTAGCACTAATTATTATTTATAGCCAGATGACTTGTGGTGGATGATTGAAATACTATCTTGAATTCATGCAAGCCTAGTACTTTTTGTTAGGTTAGTGTGCCTTTCATCCAAATCCTATTCGTGGGATAATACTAATGATTAAAGTACTTTGCTTTTTGTTAGGTTACTGCTCAGAAAATATATGACACAAAATTACCAAAAGGCAAAAAAAAAAATCAGTTGATCCGATAGCTACTAAACTTCACAGGATCACCCGCTGGGCTAATCTGAAGATTGCTTGAAAATTTCATCAAAAATTTCGCTCCACCCGTCTTGGAGTCCATAGGGAACATACATACAACGATTGATACAGCCATGTTGAATGGTTACTGGCTAGTTTATTTACATACAAAATGAAGCAGAAATTAGTTGTTACCGTCCAAAAGCCTGCAGCAATATGTTATGACAACGCTCCTAACGTTATTACATAGTTTTAATGGTAAGTTATAGTGTCGTTTCTAATAAAAGGTATTAGTATTCACGAGGTAGGGAAGGTTTCCGTAAGTGCGATGGCGAATGTTTTCGGCGTAACTCATCCACTCCAATATCATAGAGATTGAGAGCGTTAAGTTATAGCAGTAACAATTTCGTATTGGCCAATAAAACCTCACTTTCGCTTTATTTATACGCAGTAAAATGATCAATATTCGATATTGCCTTTAGATGGTTACATACATTTACATACGTTTATGGACGAGTCTTGTTCGAAAGTATTTTTAAGCGACTTCAAAAAAGGAGGATGGTTCTCAATTCGACCGTATATACGTATAATTATATATATTTTTATGTGTGTTCGCGGATAACTTCGTCGTTTATGAACCGATTTTGATGATTCTGTTTTTGTTGAAAAGGAGATATCCCAAGGGTTCCCATATACATTTTATTAACTTTGCTTGGGTAGTTTTTGAATTAGCTTCAATAATGCGTATGTTTCCCATTAAGTTTATGTGAATGATGTTTTAATCTATGCGGATGATGTTTTAATAACTTCCTATAGTATTCAAATTTTTGTAGGGTAGGTACCACAATTAAAAAGAGAAAAATAAAAACTTTTTAGCAAAAAAATAAAACCGACTTCCAAATCAAAACACTACAAAGTGAAAAATAACTTTAATTTCGGAAGTCGGTGGCAAAAAATGAAAATACAAAACTAAAGACTAACTACCGAAATTAAAGTTATTTTTCACTTTGTAGTGTTTGATTTGGAAGTCGGTTTTATTTTTTGCTAAAAAGTTTTGTAATTTCTTATAAGGTTTCAGGAACGTTAGAAGATTACTTAAAAGACTAACAGTATAAAATCCAGAAAATAAGTGCAATCCCCCATGCATTGCCAACAGATGAGGCAGTTGGAAATAGACTAATGAAAAATAACAATGGGCATAGGCTCTCGCGCCATCTTGTATTGGGTGCCACCCCAATAGCCGACTGCGATAAATTAAAATGATTAAATGAACAATCACCCTTGCTTTTGTAACACCTGATAATTCATACAAAAAGCCCTTACTTAACAAAAGTTCCACTAATTAAAATTCAACAAAGAGATCGTATCAAAAACTTGGCGCGTCCATAAAGAACGGTTTTTTCCAACGTTTTCACCGGGCAGTCATTCTATCCCGCTATCATATGAGTTATACTGGCTGAGATAATGATAAGCCGCGGATTGGGCGCTCCACTCCACATTAAAACCTCGTTAGCCTTAGTGTAAGCTTTTACTATTGTTCAGCTCCAACTTGCTACATCATGTGGAGAATAACGTGTACATATGTAGGTACACACTGAGCCAATTGCTAATGCATAGCAGTCGGAATTAGCGGAGTTGTTTCAGAGCTCCTGTTTGTCAATATTATGTTCAGACAGTCTTGGAAAGGACATCTATAAAAGGAAACCGTTACTGACAGACTGATCTATCAACACATAGCTCAAACCACTGAACGGATTGGACTGAAAAGCACACATATAGTTATTATGACGTAGGCATCTGCTAAGAAAGAGTTTTTGAAAATTCGACCTATAAAGGGGTGAAAAGGGATATTATTTGTATGAAAAATCTTATTCCCTGAGTTAATAAACTTGAGACTTTGCACGGCTACATAATTAAGTAAATAATAAAGTTTGACATTTTGAGTGTTTCTAAACTACCCCTTAAAGGCGAATCTGGGAGTGTCAAAGCTTGTTAACTATAACATAAATTGAAAAATGGAATAGACTTTACGTGTAATGATTAGCCAGTTACACCAGATAAATCATCATTCTTCGGGGAAAAAGGCTAGTTTAATTTTTATTTAAGAGGCCGTATACGAAATTTTGCCAATTTCGCTGATTTGCGTGATTTTACAATACTGTATTTCTATAAATTTTAATGCAAAACATGAAATATAATTTCAATTTTGATCTAATGAATGAGCTACTTTTTCATTTTTAATATTTAATTTGGTCTAATCGACTAAAACAGGCGATTATTTTCTGAATTTTTGTGTAAGAGGTTTAGAATATCACATACTTACGAATCATTTTGACGTCTAACGGGTATGAAAAAGTTGCAATGTATTAGGTTGGGGAAAAAGTCTTTTCGCATTATAGTATGTATGAACTTGTAATAAAATCTCTTTGGCTATACTATTTGTATCTGGCTGGTTTTGATATCATTGAAAGTTTAAATTTTAAAGAACATAATTCCAAATTCAAATTAGGAAAATGTGTGATTTTCATTTGTTTTTCGTACCGTCAAGATGAGTGAATCTAATGAAGAAATTCGATACATTTTAAAATTTTACTTCAAAAAAGGTAAAATTGCAATGCAAGCCGCGAAAAAAATTTGCGATGTTTATGGACCTAGTGTAGTGTCTGTGAGAGTAGCACAAATTTGGTTTAAGCGTTTTCAATCCGGAAATTTTGATGTCAAAGATGCACGTCGCTCTGGTCGCCCTATTACGGATAAAATGGATGCCATTTTTGAAAAAGTGGAGCAAGATCGGCATATCAGTAGTTACGACGTAGCTGAAGAACTGGAAATTGACCACAAAACAGTTTTGGCGCATTTGAAAAAAGCTGGGTACACAAAAAAGCTAGACATTTAGGTACCTCACGAGCTCACTGAAAGAAACCTAATGAACCGTGTACTCATTTGTGATTCTTTATTACGACGTAATGAAACCGAACCATTTTTGAAGAAGCTGATAACTGATGATGAAAAGTGGATCACGTATGACAAGAACGTGCGAAAAAGGTCGTGGTCAAAGGCCGGTCAGGCTTCACAGACTGTGGCGAAACCCGGGTTAACTCGCAACAAGGTGATGCTGTGTGTGTGGTGGGATTGGAAGGGCATTATTCATTATGAGCTGTTACCACCAGGCAGGACCATCGATTCTGAACTCTACTGCGAACAACTGATGAGATTAAAGCAACAAGTTGAGAGAAAGCGGCCGGAATTAATCAACAGAAGGGGTGTGGTTTTTCATCATGATAACGCTAGACCTCACACATGTTTAGCCACTCAACAAAAATTAAGAGAGTTTGGCTGGGAGGTGTTAATGCATCCGCCGTATAGTCCTGACGTTGCACCTTCAGATTTCCACCTGTTTCGGTCTCTTCAGAATTCTTTAGGCAGTGTCAGGTTAACATCACGAGAGGACTGCCAAAACCACTTGTCGCGGTATTTTGACCAGAAGTCCCAAAATTTCTATAGCAATGGGATCATGTCCCTACCTACAAGATGGCAAAAAGTTATCGAACAAAATGGTACTACATACTTTAGTTAAATGTAAATAAACTATATCAAAAAATGTTTTGAATTTTCTTAAAAAATGCGAAGAAACTTTTTCCCCAACCTATTATTTTTATGAAAGTCGTCTATGCAATATATACATCACTTTTTACCACTTTCAAATAACATTTTTGAGTAAAAAAATATTTAACTTAGTCAAATTTTAGAGAAAATAGGCAAATAATTGCTTTTGATTTCGGCTACTTAGAAAGTTAAAGTTCATAAAATTAAAACAACAGAAATAAACTTCAGTTCAAAATCAATCAATTTTCTCATTCATTCCGGAGATTATCCCGTACAAGCAAATTATTTTACTTCTAGTTAGATATATTAAAAATACGCTTTTGTGCTTGTCAGCCTGTTAGTGCAATTTTTGATATTGTAAATGACCCTTAAGCTCCTTAAGCTCCGTTTATACGGTGCAATTTTCTGGAACGTTCAAGAGTAATCGCATGCCATAAAGCACGATAAATTTTATTGCCATTCAAGAATTACATGCAAGGGTGCGATTCCATAAAACTGGCATACAAAATAATTGAATGCAAGTTTTGCCATTCAATAAAATCGCATGCGACATATTGTGCATGTTGTTTAGACGGGGCCAGTTAATTGCCCTTCAAATTTATGGTATGCCACAGGCAATAAACTTGTACCGTGTAAATTGAGCTTTAGTGTAACAAGCAATATCAGCTCGGACAATATGACACCGACCTATTCAGAGCCTGCTGCACGTTGCAAATTTGTAATGTATGGTCAGGAGGAAATATTGCCCGAGTCGTAAAAAAACCAGCCAAGTGCGTGTCGGACCTCGCACAATGAAGGGTTCCGTAGTTGGGATAAACTAATCCCAAGAACAAACTTAACATTGTAGTTGAAAAACATGTTCACCCGTACATTCCAACTGCAAATGTAAGTTTGTACACACGATATTGAGACATTCACCATGTTATTTTAAGACCATAGACTTTTTATAAGTTTTCCTGTAATCTATAGGTATAGAACTATTTCCTGTATTTTTTTTTCAAAATTTTAGGCTCAGTAGTTTCGGAGATAAGGTAATGGTCAATTTTCGTCTATTTTCTTAAATAACTTAAAAAATATATATATATATAAAAATATATTTGAGACCCTCACAGTAAGCCCTTTCATTTGATATGTCACACGGTACAGTCTGCAAAACATTTTTTTAATTTTCTTATTTGCCCCCAAAAGTTACACGTCCGTGCTTGGGTCACAGAAATTCATACGTGTACCAAATTTCAACTTAATCGATTGATAGAGATTCGGAGCAAATTGGCTATGATAGACGGACAGACAGACACACGAGTGATCCTTTAAGGGTTCTGTTTTTTCTTTTTGAGGTGCTGAACCCTAAAAACTGGCCCATCATATAAAATCTGCGGCACCTGTTTCCTTCGCGTGAGTACCGTTCGTCATACTCGTAATCGTAGAACAGTGACGGATCTGACACATGTTAAGCTTTACAAGGCAGTCATTTAAAATATTTTTTATAGTTTTTAGCGCTGAACTAATCCGTCAGTTTACCGATTGTTTAATTTGTAATCATTCACACTATTTATATATATATATTTTCAACAGGACATTGTTCTACGATCATGACCCGTTGTTCCGCAAGTCGCGTTGCGGTGATTCGTGGCCTGCTCTAAACAACTTCTTTCCTTTGTTTTCCCCACAGTCGCTGGTATAAGCCGCGTGTAGCTGTGGCCACGGGGTACCTACCGGTGAATAGGGGGAACATAGTCTTCGTAGAGAATCACACATGGAATCCTAACTAATATTATAAATGTGAAAGTGAGTTTGTTTGTTACGCTTTCACGGTAAAACGGCTGAAAGGATTTGGATGAAATTTGACAGATAAATAGCCTGGTACCTGGAGAAGCACATAGGCTACGAAGTTGCGGGCATCAGCTAGTTCTTTATATTGCCCTACACAGTGCTCCGCCGTAAATATGACACATCAACTATTGGAAAAGTACAGCTTTGTAGAGCCTTGTCTCACTCATACCTGTGTGAAGTCCCTTTCTAGAGCTCGGTGTGTAATGTTCACACCCGGACTCTGTATAGGGGTGTGTCGTCACGCAATCGTGGACAAGTGTTGCCACACGTATCTACATAATTATGAAAGTTTACTACCGGACTGAGGATTGTTGCGTTCATGTTTTAACGACATATCTAATTATTACCGTTTGTTGCTGTACCTAATTTTACATTTACATAATATATTATTTTCGACACTTTTTATATTTTGACGAACCAGTACCCTAATTGCGTAACACACTATCAATCGGAATCGGTTTCATTTTGACAGTTCAACAACATTAATTGCGTTATTTACGTTGTTGAGCAGACAACATTTTCGAACTTATGAAGCAATGGATTAGCAATTTGCTTCAAAACGATTCAGATTCCGATCGATAGTGTGTTACGCAATTAGGGTGCAGAGTTTTACGAAGCCTGCTACCTGTTTCGACGTGACTGAGTAAATAACAAGCGAACATTCAAACGTTACTTTGGATTTAATATTATAGTAGTAGCGATATGAATCAAATTATGTAGGTACGAGTAAATATTTGAGATGTAAGTTGTTATCTTTCAGCACACAATCATCATATTTATAGACACTATGGTCGAATATATTTTTCACCGTCTTATTATACAGGAAGTTTGGAAGCTGGGTGCAAAGCTTGAAGGGGTGATAGTTGACATCATTTTGAGCATTTTGAGCCAGACATGTCTTAGACGAAGTAGGTTTTAATTATATTTTTATTTTTTTATATAACCCAATTTCTGACAGTTAATTGTCAACAGTACCCCATTTAAAGTTGGTATGTTAAATCTGGACAATGAGATTGCAGAAAACTTTAAAATTTGATAAACATAAATCGGGTTCTTTAAAAAAAAAAAAATTAAAGTTAACAGTTAAAAAAAAAACTTCATCTAAGACATGTACATATGGCTCAAAATGCTATAAATGGTGTCAACTTTCACGCCCTTAAGGTTTTGCACCCAGCTTCCCAACACCAGCTTAGTTTTTCCAGCGTGTCACCTCCAAGTTCATCCATTTAGCGTAAATCTAAGCTAAAGTCTTCCTCCTTATCTTACAGCATCATTTGCTATCTTTTCCAAATGACCTAGGCAAACGGATTACTGTGTCCAGTTATCAGACGAGCGGCCATTCGTGTTTTATTTACTTTAAGTATTTTCTACTAAACCAACTTTATTATGTTTTTAAAAGCAATTTACTGCTTCAGAGAGTCGATTCACTGGCTTTAAAAGATACGGAATGGGTTATATACGGATAGGTAAAATTTACGTTTTCTTCCGAATTAAAACGAATAATTTATTATTTCAGACAAAACAATGATATCATCATTTTAGCCATCTTGTTTCGGCTCAGCGCGTTCTATGCAAGAATATACGGCTTGGAAACCACATACTTGTCTTGTTGCCTTTGCTGACGATATACAATTTGGTCCAGTAATAAGGTCAAATAATGAGCAAATTTGAACACTTTGTAGAATTGGATCACTCGGTCAATGATTCAATGAACTTCTTGAATCCTTGAACATGTCCTTGAACATATTTATTGCATATTCCATACCGTACGTGATTGTGGAAACTGAATTAGCCTGTCAGTAATCCTGCTGGGAAGACTTATTTCCCAGTGTGTATTGGACGTTATTTACATGTCATAAAACTTTCTTAATGCACTGCAAATAATTTAAATACTTAGCAAAGTGTTAATGATGCATGTAGGTAGGTAATCATAAGCAGTAGTACACACTTACTGCCCTCATAAAAAAAACAATCCCATAATCACACGCGAATCCAAAGGGGTTGTGTACGATAACATAATGGCGCATGGCGTGACGAAAACTTAACGAATTTAATATCCATTTTAGGCTGTAATTTCAAGGATAAAAATAATATTTTAGTAAGAAAAGTTTCTTGTGCACCGACAGCTTTTATCTCAGCAACGAAATCTGGGGCAAGTCCAGAGTTCCGAACATAAATAAGCGCGATATTTATTTTATATAGTAAGTCGACATCAGATTTTCTTAAAGTATAATTTTCAGTTAACGAACTCCTTCTCATTAAGACTTGGAGTCGATGTAGTATACATTAACGTGTGTAGCTATTATGCTTAAGTTTGTAGTTGTCTTCCTTACGCAGAATAGCTGTTCAATATGCTTCAATTTATAATGTATGATGTGATCCTCGTTAACTTCACAGACTGTTTTTAATTAAAATTAAATTGGAAAATAATCGCTTTAAAATAAAAATTAACTCTTATTTCTCATAAAGTTCGTTATCAAAATTAAAATTGGTTTGTTAATAGTCAATTATTTCGAAAACATGGGTTGGCGACAGCGTCATATTCGAAGTCCGCAATCAAAACACACGGCGGTAAGCTCGCGTGACTAATGTTTTTTTTCCATTTCTTATTGTTTTTCAGTGGTTGACCCTCCATCGACGTTTGTTGGCGGTATCATGGCTACCTAATTATACCACTAAAATGATTTATTCCAGACGATTGTTATGCTAGAGATTGTTAAGCTACCAAATTGGATTACGGTTCATGTCAACGACGCATTTAGCTCAACGATATGATTTAGCTGTACAATCAAATAGTTAGCGTTAGAGTTTTACTCATTATTGTTTAAAACCACGTATACCTTTATTAGAAGTTGCAATGGGTTTCAAGACCGTTAATACACTAATTGACGAGCTGTCGCATTTAAGTAGCGATACCGAATTATAATGGAATCGGTTCAAATCATTTTTGGTATAATTTGTCACTTGATCTACTTTTGCAATTACCTCGTTATTCATTCTCTAAAATAAAAGGGAAGCAAGATATTTGTAGCCACTTTTTGTGTGCATTCCAAAAGTTGCTTTCGCTCAGTTGTCTTTAGCTCTTTTGTCTACTCCTTTGAAGGTAAGCTTGCTGTGATCCAGCAAATGTTGAGCACGGGCTTTAGACGGTCGTTATTTTAAAAAGCAACACAGGAGTTTAAAGAAAATATGGTTGAAGATTTTCTTTCGAAACAACTAGTATTATCATTAAATCGATGTGTACGAGCATGAAGTAAAGATAGGAATATAAATTCTATTATTTTACTGGTTATGTTGCTGTTAATATAAGAAACAGAGATGATCAACCCGTGTTAGTTTTCGTTGTAGAATTTTTCTATTATATTTTAGTTTTCTATATTATGCATTGCGATTTCCAGTGGAAATGTTGCTTACCTAAGGAATATTTTATTAAAATAACAGTATGAAAGTAAAATCTGAATATTGTGATTTTGTTTTGGTTTCTCGTGCACTATTGCGGTCAACCGTCCAATCTGTGTGAAGTCACCGACTTCCGATATAAACGCAGAATAATACATGACTACTACATCTACCTACATATTTTTAGATTTGATTTCCCGGAATACGCTGAGTTCATCTGTATATTATTTTTGTCAAGTGTTATAAAACTAAAATCATTTTATCAAATAGGTAACTTACGTAAATTGCAAGTCTTAGAAAAACACAAAATTATAAATATCCGATAATGATTTGAGGTACTTACAATTAATCAGAATACAACGGCTATTTTAAGACACCGCTTTCCCACTTATCACCTCTACAATATTAAGTGCCTAACTCACTTTAAAAATGAACATCTAAGAATCAGAACCTACTTGAATTGTATATTATTTCACGGCTCTAGAGCTTAAATAGCAATAAATGTATCCAGTTCAGTCCCATTGCGTTTGTTTTCACAGGTAAAGTGTACTTTATAATATTATCCTGCGAGTCCTGGTTCAACCAGATCCCGGGAATAGGAGCAAAAATGAAGAGCGGCCTTAACTGTGCCCCGGGACTGTGCAGATAAAAGTCCTGGCCTCTTATTTGAGTTATGGGACTTTGACCGAGCTACATCAAATTATTATACTGGAGTGCTGCTGCGCTGTTCCTTTAAATTTAAAAGCAGTTAACTGACTGGTATGCCATCCAGCAGTAAATGAGTAGAAATAGATTGGGAAAAATATTGTTGTCAATGTCTGGTTTGTAAATAGATTGTTTGTTTCAGACATCTATCTATACCATGTCGCCTCAGTGTACTTATTCTAGACACCAGTCTATCATTTACTTGGGCGTGAAAGGTTATCAAAATAGTACCGTTACGAGAAGGATAGGGGATCGTTAATGTTATTAATTATAAAGCATTTGTAGATAGCACTTTCTTGCTGCTTCCGACCATAAGCTCATTTTACTTACCGTAGGTCTTAGAAATGGTTATACTTAGAGCACTTATTTTCTTGGCTTCCCACGACCAGCAGTGGGCGTTTGGAAACTATCTTGAAGTATCTGTTTTTATAGTATAATCTTCATTGCTATTTTTAAAGGCTGTTAAAACGGTAACTTATATTTGAAAACTTGATAATTTATTAAGCTAACACTCTTTGAACGTTTATGTTAAAGGCAGCGTCGATTCCTACGTCGACTTATTGTAGGCATCGTTAGGCTAATTTTCTTTTTTCGTAGGTATATAGATACTGATGTGCTAGTAAATAAACGTGTCTTGACGTCTAACCTCACGTACTCACGTCTGGTTATTTGTTTAACCTCCACGTTACCCCGAAATAGAACACAATATACATGTTTGGACAAAGCAGCTTATACTTTACCTTGGAAACACCTAAAAACCTACTTACCTGAGTAAAACCTAGAATGTTCCATATACTCTGTGTAGAACATAACAAGATACGCAGTTTACGACACGAGAACCATTCGCGAGTCAATCTCCACTTGTTCCGCGGATATGGTAACATTCGGATGCAGTTACACGGTTACCGGCTAAATTGGGCGCTTCCTACGTTTTGTACCAGTTTCTCCGTCGTATCGCTCCGTGAAATATAATCAAGCTAGAAACGTTAAATAAGTTTGATAAACGACTTCAGAAAGTAGTCGAGCTGCTCCTACTTGGGTTTATTTTTATTCTCCTCGGCTTGACTTTATACAGTATTTTGTTAAACAGAAGTCTGCCATTTTATGGTAGCGCGGTTTCTGTTATGCTGCAGTTTTATATTCATTGGTTTGCCTTTTTTGTTTAAGAATCATGTTTTAAATTAGGTACATTTCAATTTTCATGGCAGCCTGGATAATAATAATTGTTAACAATGATAGAATGATAGATTGATTAAAAGTATATAGGTGTAGGTTATAATATAGGTGCCTATAAACAACGTTTAATTGGGAGAAAGCACTACAGTCCTTTTCCAGCAGTGCTATGCTGTACTAATCTCACCGTGAAAACTTAGGTGAGGTGAGCGTGGAGTGAGCTGTCAATAGTGTCAATCCCTAGCATCAGGTGGAATGACAACTCACTTCAAGCTTACTTTACCTAAGTTTTCACGGTGAGATTTGTACAGAATAGACCGGCAGGTCAATATTGACTCTTGTTTTTCTTCTTTCGAATTTTTTTTTGAATTACTGTTTATAATAGATACACAGGGATTCTCCTGAGTTCAACTTGACCGCAAACCAAAATCTACAATACACGAATAGACAACACACACGCAGCGTAGGTCCACAGCTTTTCTATAAACTAAATTACACTAAAGTCAACATCAAGTCACTTCCAGGTACGTTATACCCACGCTTTAAGCATAGAGTGTGTGTTGCCTGTGAAATATTTTACGATTCCTGAGCCATAAGCCGGCGGGGTAGGGTTAAACATACCCGTATTTGTCCCTATTCGGTGATTTGTAAAGGTGAAGCCGCCAGAACATATTCTATTTCAATTCTTTGCTATAGATTTTTGTAAATTTTTAAAAATGTACTCGCAAATATTTCGATGTGGGTTTGTTTTTGATTGAATTTCAGACATTTTCAACAAAATATTTCAAGTTTGAAGCATTTTATTGAAGAGCGTTCTGAAAGCCTGCTCCAACGTTTCGAGTTTCGAGTCACGTGAATTCGATTAAACGTTTGAGGTTTAACTGTAGCAGCAATTTAAGCTGTTTTTGATCTTTATATTCTTTATGAACCTTTAAGTATTTCGGGCGAAGTTGTTGACATTTTGATCTTAAATCTGAGATAAAAACAAAATCCCATCGAAGCGTCCTACGAGCATAAACATTTCATTCATTTAATTCGAAAATAATTTACATTGTAAATTGTTAATTAAAAAAAAACAAGTCGATTAATAATAAATACCATCATTGTCTCAAATTAAATTAATAAAGCCACTAACTAATATACTAATGTTAATTAATTATATAGACCAACAATAACATAAAACAATGATCAATGATAATTCATTTGAAAAAGAAAATCATAACTTTAATTTCAATTCATCCGTTGTCAAACAATCAAATCATATCTATTACATAAAACCATTAAGAAAACACGTCATATAAAATAATAAATAATCAACAATGTTCAATAATACTTCATTTAAAAAAGAAAAATCATAACTGCAATTTAAATTCATCCATTGTTAAAGCTTCAAATCATATTACATAAAACCATTTAGAAAACACGTCACAGAAAATATTATATAATCAATAATGTTAAATATTAATTCAAATAAAAAAGAAAATAATAACTGCAATTTAAAATTTACCCGTTGTCAAAAATTATACATGTCATACCAAAAACTCTTAAAACGTCAAAAATTAAAATCTTGTCATAGCAAAAATTAATTTATATCATTACTTATAAAAATAAAAACAAAAATTTAAACATTTTACGACTACAAATGAAAAAATCACCGTTACACTATTGTTGAGTCATGAATTCATTCACGGAATAGAAACATTTATCCAGTAAGAAGCTTTTTAGTTTATGTTTAAATAAGGTGGTTTTATATAGCAATTGTTTTATATCCTTAGGCAAGCAATTAAACTTTATGCTTCAAATATTGACTTTTACGACTCAATCAAGCATAACGACAACACTGATGATTAGTTCTTTACCCATTTCTACTCGATATTAATTTATGAATAAAATTGTTGAGCTCATGTTCTACCTAGCTATAAACCTGTGGAGCTCAGGAGAACAGGTATGCATTCCGTTCCACGTGCCCAGCTGTTCAATCATGTTTACAAATTTCTGAAGCGGTCTAATTAGTACCTTTGTGATTTGACTCCGGAACTGGAATAGTCAGATTTTGGTTGATTTATAGACTTGTGAGTAGTTTTGGTTAATGACTTCGTATTTGATATTGTTGCAAACAAAAAAAAAAAAAACAAAAAAATCTTTTTAACAAAAAATAAAACCGTCTTCCAAAATAAAACACTGCAAAGTGAAAAATAACTTTAATTTCCGTAGTCGATGTCTTTGGTTTTGTATTTTCGGTTTTTGCGACCGACTTCTAAATTAAAGTTATTTTTTACTTTGCAGTTTTGTTTTGGAAGTCGGTTTTATTCTTTGTTAAAAAGTTTTTATTTTTCACTTTTTAGTTGTTGTACATACCCCACACAAATTCGAATGCCACTACCTGCTATGTAAATAACAGTGACAGAAAGTTATTATAACATCATCATTATTGAAGCTAACTCAAAAACTGCTCAAAGTTCATAAAAATTCATTCATTTCAAACAAAAAAAAAAAAAAAAAAAAACAGAATTTTCCAAATCGGTCCCGGCCGTCTTTGAGTAATCGCGTAACAGATGTACAAAAAAAAACACAGTCGAATTGAAAAACTCCTCCTTTTTGAAGTCGGTTAAAAAGAAAGAAGTTAGTTTTGTACAATGCACCACGTGCACTCTCGTAACTCTCGTGCAGTAGTTTTACTTTAAGTCTGAACTACTTTATAATTATTATGTTTGCTAGGAGAGATGGCTAAAAAAATGTCAATTATTGTCAGCTAAATAATAAACCAGTAAATAGTTGGCAAGGTTTTAGTTTTTGGTCCCGGCTGTCATTCGTATCTTTAAAACGGGTAGCGGGTAGTCAGAAGCCCAAGAGTGTGGCAATCAGTGTTACCAAGGGATATCGTGTTACTCTGTAACTGGGTGTATTCAGTTGAATCCGGTTGGAAGCCGACCCCAATATAGTTGGAGAAAAAGCTAGGCAGATTGGCAGCAAAACGACTAGACAGTATTTCAAAAGAAGTTTTCAATACAAAGTTCAATGATACATGTTCTTCTTTGCACTTATGAACTATATATGATAAGTCTTTAACACACCTCATAAAACAATTGAATGTGCAAATAAACATATTCCAAATGACCAAATAACATAAAAGAAAACAACATTTTACCCAGACACGGGGAGAAACGAACAAATTGAGGTAGCAAACGTAAAAAATAATAACTATCAAAAGTTCCCTCTTTAACATTTACTTAAGTGGAGGAAGGGAAATAAATTGTAAGACATTTTTGAGTGAATTATTTCACCCCTGGGTGCATAAGTTAAGTACCCCACGCCCTTTGGAGAAATAAGTATTTCCCCTCAATTTTTATACACCCTATGTAGGTTTTTCGTAAGGTACAGATTACCTAGGAATAGTTACGGTTGGTTGAAGGCTATACAGGCATAAAAGTATACAATAATCAAATTATAGGAGATTACGAGAGGTGATGACAATGTTAAGAAATTGCTATTTATCTATCTATTTTTTTTGTTTATACGAATAGTATTTACTATAGACTATTTCATATTACCGGTATTGAAGCTGAAAATTACATGATAGTTTTCGAGCTGTACACCTCTTTTTTTCCGTGGAGAAATGCTCATGCATGCTGCACTACCACGGGGTGATAGTGCAGTTATGTGGGACTCCAACCCACTAAAACTCCACGGTGTCGTGCTCTGCCGCTTGTGGCGGGAACACGGGCACGCGATAGCACTCACCGCCAACCCGCCGCGGCTGTCCTTCACCGGACCCTCCTCTGGGAATTTACCCCCATCACCGGCGCACAATAACACATTGCGCGCCGTTACCACCCCATGGACCAAACCAGCACATGGGCGCTACACGACCCCGCGTCTAGGCACCCTTGGTCCCTCTGTGACCGGTCAGCCCGGCCGCCTACCACTTTTTGGCTGCAGAGGATATGGGGAGCGGCCAACGAAATACCGACACTCCTCCTCCCCTGCGCCCCACTGGGTCCACCATCAGACGGTGGCAACCCTGTCAAAGCCGCGGAAGGTAGGGAGAGCGACGCACTGCAATACCGGCACTCCTCTCCCGCCGTGGCCTCCAGCCCTCAGCCGCGATGCCTCCCATACGACTCGCGGCCCGCCTCAGTTGCGATGTCGTCCAAGCGGCACCGCAACCTACCTGTTGGCCGCTACGTCGTCGACTTCCTGGGAAAAGCCCTGACTAGCGGGTTCCTCTTCGCTTCACCGTGAGTGATCAAGCCACGGCTGCTGAGCCCCCCCGCCTCGACAATGCGGGAACCCATCGGGGGGGAGCTGTACACCTCTAAAGGTACCTTTTCGCTATTATTTTTGTCATCACTTTTGCTCTTGCCTTGGACCCATACATTTAACCACTCAATCTTCAATTTACTTTATAGCAAAGTAAACAACTTTATCTACCTTATAAAAAATCAAGTTGTCTGATGCTCTATTTGATTCAACGTGGATGTACTGAAACAGAAACCAAGATTAAATCCTTAGATATAAAATGGCTTCTTGCCCATTAAAGTAATTGATTCGATAAGACATGGGAAAAGTTTTTATTTGACAAGGGACCGGACTCTATGAGTTACGATGAATCCAAGGAAATTGAAGAGGGAAATAGCTTTACTCTCTCTTTATTTTGCAAAATAATAGACGTATGTTTCTGGTTGTGTATGAACCTGAGTGATGCCATGGAATTCGAAACGTTTGCATTGTACGGTTGGTTCTTTTGTAGTATTTTCCACCAGGTTCTGATGATTGGAATCGAATATGATATTTTGGATAAAAAAATCTTCACGCATTTTAAAATCTTTTAATTGACTATCATTTAAAAACAGCGGTACTTTTATTTTGTAACCTAAACCTATAATCATAAATCCGTTCCACATACAAAGTTCAAGCTTACACTATCGTATTTTTTAGTCCAAACTGTTTAACATACATTGTATTTTTTACGTCAAAAGCTCCACGATAAACCAGGTAGGCAGTACTAAAATGATGTACGTAACATTACCAGAATAAAAGAGTAAACTAACTAGAACAACAAAACACGTATATTTTGAACGTATCTACTTTTGTTTTACGGCCGACAAACACTACCCTTTTGCAGAGCAGAACAGAAATGCAGTGAAAATATAAAAATATTGTCCGTAGTGAGATGCGAGTTGCATCGGTTCCCTCCGGGCACGATTTGGACGGTACACGCACTAGGCACAATAACTGCCTCGGTTTAAACCATGTTTCTTAGGCCGATATCTATTAACTTTACTTAGGACGTAGTCTGGCTTAGCGGTATTCCTGTCACTGTCCCACAACTGTCAAATTACAAGTACAAGATAAAGACGGGTAAATCCAAGTCAAAGCACAAGATAATTAAAGTTTGTAGATTTAGTCTTTTACGCGAGGCCTATCTCGTGTAAAAGACTAAGCAGAATCGAACGACAATTAGCACAGGTACGCACGGGCGATTTTTTCCTGCGGCGATTTGTTTTCGCGCACTGAATTTTCAATACACAAGAGTTGAAAATCCTACAGTTTGTTTTTTGGACGCGCTGAAATGCACTCTGTTGGATTCTCACCCCTCGGCTCAACACCGAGAGTTGGAAATCCAGTTCGCGGTATTTTTACGTCTGTGCGTACGTAGGCTTACAGACCTGTTACCTATAATAGGCCTGTAATTGTCGTTCGATTCTGCTAGTCAATTATAATTTGATTCTTGTTCTTCAAGGCATTCTCGCAACAGCTAAATTAAATATCGTTTTCACGTTTTCATCAATCACTTAAATAGAGCTCATTACTTATTAAATTATCATCATCTCATCAACTGCCTAGCCTTTTCCCAACTATGTTGGGGTCGGCTTCCAGTCTAACCAGATGCATATTTTCAATGGAGCGAGTGCCTATCTGACCACCAGAACCCAGTTACTGGGTAACATGATAGCTCTTGGTAAGATTGGTAGTCAGACTTTCGTGCTTCTGACGACCCGTAACGACTGTCAAAGATCCACGAATGACAGCCGGGACCAACGGCTTAACGTGCTTTCCCAGGCTTGGAGAAGTCTTGGTATGTAAAGATGGTCACCCATCCACGGACCAACTGCGGCATGCGTAGCTTAACCTAATCGATCGACCCGTGCGGCTGTTATTACTTAGCCACGATTAATTAACATCAATACTCATGAATTGTGTTTTACATTGGTATCAAAATCTAGAGGTAATTTAAACAGGATGTTGCTAATTGAAATGGGACTGAAAACTGAATGAATGAACTGAATGAAACTGAATGGAACTGAAATGTATCTGATTTAGTTATTGTGTTTATTGGATTGATGGTTTTAAATAATAATTAATATAATAAATTAATATTCAATGGAACCGCCTAAATAGCTATTAAATACTGTTATAAAGTTTTGCGTCACCTCACACAATAGTAAACCATATTTCGTCTTATCCCAATTTATTTGGGGTCGGCGCAACATGTCTTTTTCTTCCATACTTCTCTATTAGTCGTCCACTCGGTAATCACTAGTCACCCTCTTTGTAGCCATATCATTTTATTATTATCTGGGGACACGGTAGTGCCCCGCCAAGATGAGCCAAGCGAAGCGCAAGAGCCTGGCTGTTTCGCTACCGTCACATGGGCGTAAGGTGAAAAATTAGTTCACTGTTCATTAGTCTAAGATCATTAATATAAGATCTGATAACTTTTTGACAGTGGTCTCGTCTTGGCAACTTTTTGCATGAAAATGCTTTTGGTTTATTTCTTTTTTAAGCTATACGAGAGAAATTTATGATGATTGATTAATTTCATATAGATTTCTTCTGTCATAGCGGGTTTGGTTCCCAGTGCGTAACAGATATAGTCGGCCCAATGCGGCCGTAACTTCACGCGCGGCCGCCGACGGTAACGAGCAGCCACATAAAACAAAATGCCAGCAGAGAAGGGATCCTCTAAATTTGCTTAAATGCCAAATAAACTGCGAATTGCTTCGCCATTTATGAAAAAGACCCTAGATTCGGCCTATTTCAGTGGCGAGATCTTGTTTCGTGGAATTATTTCGATAAGATTTCTTTACAGAATATAAAACGGTTACAATCATGAAAATTTACATGTTAAAAGTTTTATATGTTGTCTGAAAAAAACTAAAGGTAAAATTAACGAATAAAAATAACGTTCATTGCATAAAATAAAGTAATATGTTACACGTAGATACATGCTTTACGTAGCGTAGGGGCAATTAAAACTGTGAACGATTTAATTAAGCTGTAGTTGTTTTCCCCAGCTTAGTCTCAAGGCTATTTTTTATATAGATTGCGTGCTATATACCTGAAACTGGGTGGGTAAATTAGTGGCAGCACATAAGCGGCAATAAAGCGAAAATAGACGTATCGTAAATACAAAGCGTTTTATAACGCCTTCCCCGCGTGAACGGTGAACGTGCCCTAAGATTTGTAACAAAGATAACGAAAAAGTTGGACGAACTAAATACAAAATAAAGTTTGCCAATCTGGAAAGTGGGGCATCGTAGTTTTTTAATTATTCCAAGTCTGCCAACGGTTACCATATCGGTGTCTATCTCTTTGTAAATAGTACATGTCGGAAGTGGTCGGTGGTGTATGGCTTCAAATATAATCCTTCGACCACTTCCCTCGGGTGTTGGAAGGAACCGAGCATTGGATAGCAAAATGTATTGTAATTATGGTTTCTAGTTACATGAATATAGCTCACAGGGTCGCTAGCTTCACCCTTCAGTATTTTCTCATCCTTTCGCTCACGCTCAAGCTACTGCTCGGATTAAAATATTTATTCCATGAAAATTAAAGTATTTCTGTATACAAATTTAAAAATAAGCTCTGAGAAGTACAAAGTTAGCAACAATGTTATTTCATAAAATCTACTATACCCGAGTCACTTTAGCATGGCAATAGCGGTAATTGCCCTCTCCCTAATATGTCTCCGTAGGAACATACAATAAACTTTGTATAGTTCTTCGTTATTGGAGCATGTTGAAGATCACGATAGATATTGATTTAGCACGTTAAATGACTTTATTTTCAGTTATTGAAATAAATAATTTTACAAAATGTGGGTGGGTCAATAACCGCTACTGTCACGCTAAAGCGATTCGGGTATTTTTTAGCTAAATAAACATATATTTGTATACTAGCTACATACAGATATTTCTCGGAAATAGATGATCCGATTTGTCTCTAATGTCTTTTAAGTAATAAAAGCTTTAGATATCAATGAGGAGCCACACTCAAAGCTGTGTGTAGATGTCGCTGTAGTCGACTGTACCTTGTTTACCTTTCTTGACAGTAGTGTGATTGCTATTTATGAGATTTTAAAGTGTAATTCGACTATAATATGTACGCGTTTATGACTGTGCCTCAACTAAAAGTTGAGCTCCGTAAAAGGAACGCTGCAACTGCCGACAAAAAGGCAGATTTGATTGCAAGGAAAACACTTAAAATATTTAAGGTTATGATTGTTTGTGAGCCTTTTTTATAAGCCACGGACTAACATTCCTATTTTTTTTATAGATTACATTCGTATGATCGAAACCAAAACTTTGGTGCTGACTGCGACATCCAAGACGACACCGCATACCTATGTCCACCTTGATACATTCAAAGAAATAAATGCAGATACTCCTTTACCAATGATTAACAGACAGGCAATACAGGAATATTTTGAAAACTAAGTACCTATATTGATTGATTAAATCTTTAGGAGAATTATTTACTACATATATTAGTTAATATAGTTTATTTTATGACACTTTTATTTTGATGACAATAATTTTATTTTATTAGATAATAATCTTGATTCTTTTGTTTTATAGATATAGGACCCAGCCTAAAGGACGGCTTCTTTACTAATCTTCTGCTTCTTCTGTGAAATGCGCAGCAGATAATAGTGCAGTACTACTTGCCTTAAAGTTTTTAATACGTAACGCCAATTCCCATTGTTGTTTGCCCTTACTTTCTTTAGGAAACGAATATACTCCTCTGTTTTTTACAAGTTAACGCACTACATTGAAGCATCTTGGACAAAATTACGGAAAATAGGAAAGCTAAACTTAGTAGATTGCAAAAATCCATACGATTTGACAGCTAATATATCAAAACAAGGTACAGTCGATTGTGCTGATAAAAAGTTAGTTTTCCTCCCCATTATAAGGATAAAACAACGTCAAGTATTGCAATAAAATTGCTGTCATTTAATGGTTACGTTGGTCATTTTTATTTAACCTATTTATGCTGCCAGTCTTCGGCACATTTCCGGATGACAGCTATGCTGACGAGTATTTCGACGCAAGTCTCACTTTCATCATACATCACTAAACGCGTTTAACGATAAACACTGTTAAAACATCATTCCGTCTCTGTCATCTTCAAACGATTGAAAAAAACGGAGAGATGTTTTAAATTCGTTTAGTGTTAAATGCGTTTAGTTATGTGTGGTAAAAATGAGCCTAAATGTAATTTCATTTCCTATAGTAAACTTACTGTAGGTACAAATATAAAAAAACATACAATTAAAAAAATAACCAACTAGGTATGCGCGTTTTCACCAACCCTAATTGACACTTAAATGAATCCCCAAATAAGCGCACTGTTGGATTTTCAACGCTAGGCTTAACAGCGCCTAGAGATTCATTTTCACTTCGGGTTGATGAAAACGGGCATAAGTCTTTCAATTTGGTACCTACCTATAGTGTAATTGGTTAGTTGTGTTATCTATACACATTATAAATTAAAACCACTTTTCGTGTCTCTCTGCGTAACCGTGCTGTTCTTCTCAACTACGCAACGGGTATTGATGCAGTTTTCACCCTCATTTCTGGAAGGTTTATGTTCATATGTCTACACCAATATTAAACTTACATATAATAAAGAAATCTCGATATTTTGAAAACTTTAACCTATTAAGTAACTAAACAAGAAAAAAGTAAAAGCAAACATTTTAAACTTTATATATATATATTAAAAGCACACATCGATACAAAAATCACAGCGGTTCATTTCACAGTTATTTAAGTGCTGCTATTTTTATATTAAGTAAAACTGGTGTAAGAGTACATAAATCATATGTCAGAGTTTAATAACGCTTGACAGATTCGAGAGCGCAGCAGATTCGAGCAATATGTCACATATTCACAACGCGAGGCGCTCCTCTATCTCTGACGTCACAGCGAGCTACGAAAACACTTGATATCTTCCCGAGAAATATTATATCAGAAACGTTTCCAACTCCGTTCTTAATTGAACCACTTTTGAACAAGTTTTCTTGGTTTCTCAATTGTAAGTAGTGGATGAAGTGTAATTAGAAACTGTTCATAAATCGAAAGGGCTGTTGGGTTATTTAATCTGTCTAGGAGATTCTTTCAATTTGCAATAAATTTATCATTGATAATGCTATACGTGATATCTCAGAAGAGTGGTTTCAAGAATGTGAAATAGTTATAGTCTTTAGTGATTTACAAATTTCGTTTAATTGATTTTTACATTATGCTTTTAGTGTTGTTGTATTCTTCGAATTCATAGTTCTACTCTAGTGATACACCTACCTGCAGTAAATTACAAAATAAATTAAATACCGCTCACATGAGGTTTGGGGTACAAATATTTACATTTAAACAATAAATATTTAAAATACTTTATTTAAATGGTTGAAAATTATTCTGATTATTTTACAGTTCGCTTATTACGATATATTACAAAACAAATCGATTGAACTTTCATGATGATGATTCGAGTATTAATTCAATGAAATTGAAAAGCGTAGTGTTTTTATTTGTTTGTTTGTTTGTAACACTGAAACATATCTAGTATATTGAAGTAGGTAAGTATATAATGAATGGTGAGGTGAAAGCATAAATTTTATTGGACGATAAAAAGTTTGCTGTTATTTTATATGTAGTTTTACAAAATCAATGAACATTTTATTATTTCGAGGGAATTACATAAACTGATTTGAAAGTAAAATAAGCAACAGTCCACCTGAAAAAGTACTGGTGATTATATATCACCTTCAACTTCTGGTAGGTATTGTGTCGGCGATTTTCGTTATTCTTTCTTTTCTTTATCTACTTACTCGCTTTCGCCAGCGGCTACCGAGATAAAAAGTATCTTATGTCCTATTCGAGGTCATGTTCTACCCGTGTGCCAAAATTTTATCCAAATCTGTTCAGCCGTTTTAACGTGGAAGCGAAACAAACAAACTCACTTTCGCATTATAGTTAGGATAGTTAGGAATTTGACAAAAGCTACACGTTTTAAAAGTTTAATTGGCACCAGTATTGCATCCTACTCTATAACAACTGTGACAGTCGTAGTTTGTGGTGATATGAGCAGTCAGCAAGATGTGACACGTTCTAGTGAACACAACGTACCTATTTAGATAATGCGAGAAGCAACATTGTGAGCCTAAATATACCTTAATTACCTAGCTTTACATTTTCATTTGCATTTGACACTTGACGCGACCCACCACGAATCCGTCATCTACGCATTCTGTACATCATACTAAGTAACTTTGAACAAATATAATTGCTGGCAACTTTTATTACATGACATTACATAACATCACGCCTGTGTCCCCCAAAGGGTTAGGCAGAGGTGTACTTATACCTAGAACCTACACCCACATTTTACCGACTTTTATTTTTGGTGTTAATTCGCTACTTACGGTAGTGCGCAGTGCGCAATGTATCGCACGCAAAACAAAGGTCCGCAACGGTACAGGGGTTGTGGGTGTATTTAAAGTTAAGTTAGGTTAGATATAGTTACATTTACAACTTGTTTTCATAAAAAAAAAAACGTCAAAAATAGTTGGAACTTAAACCTTCAACTAACTTTACCTTGAGATGCCGATGCATTCCACCAGCTTATATATTTTCTTTTCCAGTGCAAGCAGTACGTCCACTTTTAAAATTCTGCGCTTTTCATGCAATTTTGACCGTCTAGAGTCCCCTTTAGGACTTTGCGACTTTTCGGTCGTAAAGCGATCGCTATCTATGTCGAGACTGTAGCCCTTGGGAACCTTCTGGTTACGGAGATATTGAAAATAGATGGATAGGTAGAATACCCACTATTTATTATGCACACCATAAAAATTACTGATATAACAGTAGAAATTTTACAAACCACTTAATTCGGCCGTAAAGCGATCGCTATCTAAGTCGAGACTGCAGCCCTTGGGAACCTTCTGGTTACGGAGATATTGAAGATAGATGGATAGGTAGAATACCGACTCTTTATTATGCACACCATAAAAATTACAGATATAAAAGTAGAAATTTTACATAGGGTGACACAATAGGTGGTCTTATCGCTAAAAGCGATCTTTTACAGACGACCTTTGGGTGGATTAAGGGGAGAAGGAGAGACCATACTGTAGACAGTCAGTGGTGTACCATTTACATACAATAAATCATCGTCTGCAGCCTCATCATCTGCCTAGACTTTTCTCAACTATTTTGGGGTCGGCTTCTAGTTTAACTGGATGCAGCTGAATACCAGTATTTTACACGGAGCGACTGCCTATCTGATCACCACAACCTAACTGGGTAATACAATACTCCTTGGTAAGACTGGTTGCCAGACTTTCGGGCTTCTGACAACCTGTATATACAAAAAATATCATAATAACGGGAATAACACGTGACTATCGGCTTAGTTAAGGGTATTTTTACTCCTGCTTTATTGTAACTGGTGATCTCTTGCCTGCTGTTATGAAACAGTTTTATCTATTCAAAACGATTTTACCAAAATGTTGAAGGTATGGTTGGCAATTACAATTCAATAAGAAAAATAAAAATGTATATTGTATCTTATAAGGGATGTGTTAACCTATTGGATACTATCCCTATTATTCAAACTTCTGAGCCACTCCTATGGGCACCCTGTGGGCAAAGCATGGGTAAAAGCCTCTCTCCAATTCTCCCATTTCTCGCAAACCCGCGCTGTTCCCATTTAAAACAGAAATCGTTCAACAAATCCTTTGAAGTTAAAAACGCGTAAATTACAATATACATTTATAGGTCGCAGTCCCAGTTCTTGGAACCTGTGATGTGGTTCCGCTCCACTCCACGAAGGCTCCAGCTCCACTCCAAGTACCTACGTAGTGACGTAGAACATGGTGTTACGTTACACGCATTCTGTGCGAGTATGTGCGTCTGATTCAGAGGCTGCGTGATGATAGTATTGTATAATCAAGTATACATTGTTTGATGTTCGTGCTCTAAAGGGCTCTCCGGGCATATATTTTGTTACGAGTGCGGTGGAAAATGGATCAAGGATGAACTAAAATACTTAGTTATTTATGCTACAAGTGCGGAAAGTTGACACGAGGCGGAAATCATTTTGGCAATGTTTTACTAAGCGTTGTACAAGGTAATAAAAAATATATATTGAAATTTATTTATTGATTTAGCCGGTAAGAAGCTGTTGTTGGCATTTTGTGCTTCTTGAATAACATTTTCAGGGGTTAAATACTTGATTCGTCACTTGAACTCAACATTTTTAATAGATTTTCACAGATCGACTCCAAACTTAGACTCCGAGCATGAAATTAGTAAAATGACGGGCTAATTTTAAATACATGCGCGCTCAGCATATCTACTGCTGCACATGTGCAAATAGCTCATCGTATCGCAAAAAGGCATGAGCAAAATATACGTTCAGCCAAACATATTTAATGAATATTTAACATCAATTTATTGATCAAAATCTAAATCTAGAGTAATTAATAACGCGTTTAATGGAGTATTAGTTTTATTGTACCTTTTATATGAATGATAATTTGTACTTGACTAATTTGTAAAACTTTTCTCAAATAATAAAAACTCTGCGTCAGGCTGACGACGGAGTTAAAAAAAGTCTTTCTAGGAAAATACTCTTTTCGAGCACATGCAATCTAAAGGTAGTTTTTTAAGACAATAATATCTCAAAATTGATGTTTCATATTTCAATGTTTTCATATTTCTATACTCATTCGCGATGAACTTTAGAATTTACCGATAGTCAATAGGTACATATTCCTACAATAACACGAACAAAACTTTTCGCCCCGGGAAAAATGTTTTATAGGAATTTTAAGGACGCAAAAGTTAATTAGTCCAGTCAGTAGGTATTTTAGGAAGCCTCTTTTTGTCCCCATTGAGTGGATGTTGGCTATTTCTAGCTATAATTGGATTCAGGGTGACTTCTTCTTTATTTCAATAAAAATGCGGAGATATTAAATTGATCTATTCTTGAACAATGCGTAAAGTGAAGTAATATAAAAAATTGTAGTTAAAACTTAAAACTAAACGAATACGTGGAACATTGGTAGTGGTAACAAAACAACGCGATTGGCTCTTCATGACGTGATAGACGGTCATCATTGGTTGATGAAGATGACGTGGTTAAAGGTGCGTTCATAAGCTTGAACATCCTCCCCGGCCTTGGAAGTGGACCTTTCAAGTGACTGGAACAAGGCGATCCCGCTGCAGCTACTCATCTCGAATTGGCAGAGGGCAAATCTTCGAAAAAGCTCGTCGCACGATGCCAGAAGCGGTTTGGATATCGGCAACCCTGGCCACTCCATCCTTGCCTGGAAAAACGTCGACAATACGTCCTAAGCCCCATTTTAGTGGAGGCTGATTGTCATCCTTCATAAGAACAAGCGTGTTCTTCTGCAGACAATCTTGGTTTTCTCTCCATTTGCCTCTAGTCTGCAGTTCTGACACGTACTCCTTGGACCAGCGGCTCCAGAAGTGCTGACGGATTTGTTCGACCCTCTGGTAGCGCGTCAGGCGGTGTGTAGGCACGGCGGTGACGTCAGCGCAGACAGGTGCAGTCATCGGACGGCCAACAAGAAAATGAGCAGGGCTAAGAGGGAGATAGTCATGCGGATCTGTGGACATAGGAGTCAATGGTCGGGAGTTCAGTATGGCCTCGACTTGTGTCAACACCGTGCTGAGCTCCTCGAACGTTAAGTGCGCATTGCCTACCACACGTCGCAAGTGATGTTTACAACTTTTAACACCGGCCTCCCACAGGCCTCCAAAATGACTGGCGTAAGGAGGGATCATTTTAAATTTAATATTTTGAGCTGTGGCGTACTCTTTTATATTGTCAGAACAACTGGAAAGAAATTTGTTGAAGTCATTCATTAAGCCAACAAAGTTCCTTCCATTGTCAGAAAATATTTCAGCCGGTTTACCACGGCGTGAAATAAAACGTTTCAATGCTAATAAATATGCTTCCGAAGTGAGATCGCTGACCAATTCTAAATGTACCGCGCGCGTCGTAAAACATATAAATAAACAAACTTATGCTTTTACGGTTCTAGCACCCCTGCCCTTTCGGTTCAATACAAGCAGTGGCCCAGCGTAATCTACGCCGCAGTGTATGAACGGGAACCCATAATCTAATCTTTCCTTTGGTAAATCAGCCATTTTTGGTGTAACAATTTTGCCTCGCATACGTACGCACTTTACGCACATATGACAGGTCTGACGTGCGAGATTTCTACCACCTAATGGCCACCACGCTTCCCTGATAGTAAACAATAACATCTGCGGACCTGCATGCATTAACCGGTTATGCTCGTATCGAAATAATAACAATGAAAGTTGATGTTTACCAGAGATCAATATGGGGTGTTTTTTATCAAAATCAAAATTTGTACTGTTCCGTATACGACCTCCAACTCGAATCAGTTTGTTTTCATCGATAAATAAGTCTAACTTTGATAAGTGAGTCTGTGTTTTGTTTACATGTCCCTTTCTAATAAGTGAATCGCGCGCATCGGGAAATGACTCACGCTGTGCCAGCCTAGCGAGCGTTGTCGTAGAATTGTTTAGTTCAGATGTACTCAACGCCCCCTTCCACCGATCATCTTTACAACGCGTATTATGTATAAAGCGGAGTACATAAGCAGCGGCACGCTGCATGCGATTATACTGAGAAAACCTAGAAAATGGAAATAAGTTTTCTTCAGTTGTTTGATGAGTGAGAAGTGTGTGTGCGTCGTGATTTTTGAGCTCAGGTAAGTTTTCTGGCGATATTTGTATGCATGTATTTTCATCTAAACTGTCAAATTTAGGGTCCTGTAAAAATTGTGGCCCTGACCACCATAAATTGTTAACGTTTAGTGCATCTACACTTTGACCTCGCGACACTAAGTCAGCGGGGTTATCTACACCACTAACATGTCGCCACGAATGGCCTTTTGTCAATTCGTGTATCTCTCCGGCCCTATTCTGGACGTAGGTTTTTAGCATGTTAGGTGGAGTTTTTAACCAACTTAATACGATAGTCGAATCCGTCCAGAATACGACTTTATCAAATCTAGATCGCAGCGAACCTCTAATTTTTTCATATAATCTTGCCCCCACCAGCGCCCCACACAGTTCAAGCCTAGGTATAGTCATAACAGGTTTTATAGATGCGACCCTACCCTTTGAGCATAGCAATCTAACTGTGACGGTTGATGCGTTATCAATCGTACGTACGTAGGCGCAGGTGCCATAAGCTGCTTGTGACGCGTCGGTAAATATGTGCAGTTCAGTGTTTACGGGGTGTTCGCACATCACAAAACGAGGTACTCGAATTTTATTGAGCATACACAAATTATTAACAAACCGCTTCCAGACTTGCGTGACGTCATCAGGTAATTGTTGATCCCAATCGAGTTTTAGCAACCAACATTTTTGTAACAATATCTTTGCTTGTGTAATGACTGGACTCAATAAACCGAGCGGGTCGTAAATTTGTGATGCACCTGACAGTATGGTGCGTTTAGTGATCGGTTTTGTGTTAAAATCGAATTGTGTATGAAAATACAATTCGTCACAGTGTGGGTACCATCCTAATCCTAACGTTTTGCTGTGAACATACTCACCTAATGAGAAATCTTTTGCGTCGTTAGGCATGTCTATATTACTGGATTCTGCATTGAAATTATATACCCACTTGCGGAGCGGAAAACAGCCGGTATGTAAAACTTTTGCGGTATCATTACAGATCTGAATTAATTTGTTTTTATCGTTTTTTCCACAAATCAAGTCGTCAACGTAAAAGTCTTCGCGAATCGTTCGTGCCACGTCAGGATCGTCACATTCCTGTGCTAATTGTTTCAGACACCTGCAACTAAGAAACGGCGCAGACGCGGTACCATATGTCACCGTGTTCAACTGATAAATTCCTAAGGGATTCGACTTGTTTTCGCGCCATAAAATCAACTGAAGGTCACGTTGTTCCTTATCAATCAACACCTGCCTATACATTTTTTCTATATCTGCGCAAGCTACATACTTGTTCTCTCGGAACCGCAGTAAAATAGAAATTAAATCACCTTGTATAGGTGGTCCGACGTACTGTAGGTCATTTAACGACCTTCCCGACCTTGAAGCTGCGCTTGCGTTATATACAACACGCAGTTTTGTTGATGTGGCATGAGGACGAAATACGCCGTGATGGGGCATGAAATAATGCGGGGTTCCATATGTGGTGATACGACTCATATGACCTAAAGTTTCGTACTCGTTCATAAATTCAGTGTACAACTTTTTATAGTCTGGATAACGTTCCAACCGTTTTTCCAAAGCATAAAAACGTCGTTCAGCTTGTGCGAATGTATCACCTAACGTGTCAGGTTCATATTTGAATGGTATGCGTACGATAAATCTACCATCAGCTGTGCGCTTCATGGTATTCTGGTAATGATCCTCGCACGCACGCTCATCGTCGCTGCGTGAGTCAGCTGATTGGGTGCTAATGGGTAACTCTTCGAGCTCCCAGAAGCTGCGGACTTGTTTATCTAAAGAGTGAATACCTATAGATTGCGTAAGATTACAATTTACACGATTGGATTTTCGCGGGTAGTCTGAAATAGAACCTGAGATAATCCACCCTAACTTTGTATTAATAATATAAGGGCCATTATTTAGTTTTATTTTTCCTTCAGTCAGCAAGTCCCAAAACAGATTCGCGCCTATTAAAATATCAATTTTTTGGCTTTTATAGAATGTGGGATCGGCTAACACAATATTGTCGGGTAAATTGAACTGTTTCCGTGGCAAAGTAAAGTTTGGCAAATTAGAAGTAATTCCGGGTAAAACTAAACATTGTACACAAGCGGCAAATGTTTTATCCAAAGAACGCAGTTCTATGTTGCAATACTTTGTGCACTGCGTCACGGAATAAGCTACTCCTTGAACATTTTGAGTGGACTGTATCAATTGCGCGTTTAATTTGTCACATAACGATTGTGTAATGAAACACCTATCACTGCCGTTGTCTAAAATTGCGCGTACTTGGTGTAAGTTACCTACTTTATCAGGTATTTCGACTAGAGCAGTAGATAGCAACACAGATTCATATTGCTCGGATGACGATTGCGCGTTTATGTCTGGGTGAGCATTATTTACCTGGATTGAATAGCTTTGTGACTGTGCGTGTGTATGTGACGTATTGGAACTAGAGGCGGGGAGGTCGGCAGCGGTCGGCACCTCAGCTATCGAGTGCAGGGCTACCGAGCGGTTGTGTTCTTGACTCCCGACAATAATATCACATATTAACGAGTTATGTTTTTTTCTCACATCTTCTGCACGGACCGTACCTACACTCGGCAGCTGTGTGACCGATACGGAAACAATTCTCGCAAATTTCGTGTCTGCGTACAAGCTGTTTTCTCTCTTGCAAACCAAGATCGAGGAACTTTTGGCATGAATATAAAGGATGTGATGCATTACACATATAACACGTTCGTTTGCGAGATTGTTTGTTTTTGGTGTTAGTGTTGGTGTCCGGTTTTTGTGTAACTATGTTACAATTAACCTTCTGTGTGGAAGAATAATTGTTGGAAGATTTGTTTTGTGATGAATTGGCTTTGGGTGAACTGTGTGAGACGGAGTGTGAAAGTGTTTCTAACATATCTGCTTTCTGCCTAAGAAATTTCATTAAATTATCTAGTTTAATGCGTTTGGAATCATCCGTTACTGATAAAGAATTCTTATATTGTTCCCACTCGCGTTCAGTAGTTTGGTCGAGCTTGGAAACAACCATATGTATAATTAATATGTCCCAATGCTCGATGCTTTCGCCGAGTAACTTTAAAGCGCGTAAATTTTTTAAGGTTACGTCAATAAGTTTTCTTATCTGCGGCGATGATTCTTTTGTGACTGACGGCATGGAAAATAAAGATTTGACGTGCTTTTGAGCAAGAAGTGTAGAATTATCGTAACGATTGAGAAGTAATTCCCATGCAACAATGTAGTTATCTGCAGAAAACTCAACTGAATCGATAACTAAACGAGCAGAGCCTTTTAATGATGATTTAAGGTAGTGAAATTTCTGTATTTTAGGAATAGATCGGCAATTGTGAACTAGGGATAGAAATATATCGCGATATTCCAGCCAGTGCTCGTACGAACCGTCATATTCGGGCAGAGATATAGTGGGTAGTTTGACAGAAGGATTTTGAACTGAGTGGCTATCAGCTGATGCATTTGAATTATCAGCTTTCTCATCTTCATTATTAATTAAACATTGCGCTTTAGCTAATATTGAATAATATTCAGAATCAAAACTATCTCGTTCTTCTAATGCTTTAGGAATGTCTGTTTCGGACGTTGTTAATGTTTCAATTTTATATTGAACGTCATCGAATAACGAGTATAATTCTTGAATGCCTGAAACACGCAATTGCAACTCCGTACGCTGCCTAACAGTTAAAACGTTACCGTCTAGACCTTCTACATGTTTTTTAAAATTAGTGAGAGTCCTTTTGATGTGACCTCTTCTATTATTAAGCTCTCTAATTTTCTCCTTAACGTCAGTCATTCTGGAATAGTGTGGAAGTACTCACGATTCAACGGGTGCGCGATATTCAGAGCAGCTGAAGCGATGATTGAAGCTTCGGTTTCAGCTTGATAACCCTGGTTTGAACGTGAAGTAGGCAACCGACACGTAGCGGTCACCCAGAGGTCACTCAACACTGGAATTTAGCACAAAAAACCGAGATCACACAGGGATATGGACAGGTTTTGGATATTCTGGTTGGCTCGTCTCACCGAATGCGCTGCGATGCTGCTGATGTTAATTGACGAGGATCTTGCGTCGATCAATTCCCAACCGTCGTCGTAGCGTATATCCAAATTCTTGATCGCTGATGTCCGGCTCGAAGGACCAAATTATGGTGGCTATTTCTAGCTATAATTGGATTCAGGGTGACTTCTTCTTTATTTCAATAAAAATGCGGAGATATTAAATTGATCTATTCTTGAACAATGCGTAAAGTGAAGTAATATAAAAAATTGTAGTTAAAACTTAAAACTAAACGAATACGTGGAACATTGGTAGTGGTAACAAAACAACGCGATTGGCTCTTCATGACGTGATAGACGGTCATCATTGGTTGATGAAGATGACGTGGTTAAAGGTGCGTTCATAAGCTTGAACAGTGGACTAAGTAACGAATAATGTAACATTTTAAGAAGTTGATTCTACTCAGAATTTGAACAAAAGTAGGTACCCATAGAACCGCTTGTGAAAGAAAAATACGTTTTTCCAATTCCAATAAAATGAAAATAACCAAGTTAAAAAACAAATGCGTGTCGGACCACGTGAATTGAACTGATTGTGAAGGATTCCTTAGGGCCATGCACAGTATTGATTTTACCGAACGCAAAAATAAGTTTGTATTTCACATTTCTCGAAAAAGCTATGAAAAACAAAGTTGTTTACGCGGTTGCGACATCACATATCTCACAGACTATTGACTTAAATAAAAAAGTCATGTAGAAATATGACCATCTGTTTAAATATGGAACCCAACGATACCCCACACGCTTATGTGCACTGTTTTTTTTTTCTGTTACATGTATGGGGAGGGCCATTCCATTAGGCAACAAAATAATTATATTTTTTTCGTAATTTCACTACACTATTGCTTAGCGCTGCACAGAATATACCTTATTTCCAATTTTCATCAATTTTGAGTAAAATGGCTGCGTGACCTCCGGACGGACGTAAAGACGGATGGTCGGACAGACGGACATGACCAAATTATAGGGTTCTGTTTTTGCCATTTGGCTACGGAACCCTAAAAAAGATTTTATTATATTATTACTGATGCATTGCTGACAATATTTCGTAAAAAGTTGTAAAAACGTAAGTCGAATTGTACATAAAGTATCTAATCAAAGACGTTATTATAGCTTATTAGGTACTTCTAAAAACATAAAAATAAATTATGCCAAGAAAACAAATAGCTAAGTGACATTTATTTTTTCCTATTGTGAAGTGAAATGGGAACAGTACTTTGCCACCTTGTTATGACTTCTGACATTCATAGGGCTTCATCCATATTTTCTAGTATTGTCACGTTATTTGTGAGTTTGAAAGGTACGAGTAGTAGGTAACATATTGAATTATCGCACGTAGTTTTACAATTTCAAGATAGGAAGCAGGTTTAAAACACCTACTTTTTAAATTATATCATAAGTAAATGATAAATGATTTTATTTCTGTAAGTAGGCTTGTATAAACACTTTTACACGTCAATCATTTTTTTTAAACTAGATGAGGTCGGCGTTCCTAGCTGACTACTCTGAGAATAAGGGCCAAAACAAACTCAGAGGTCACAGTCTCTTATAAAGTCCAGACATAACCTTGGTCAGTTCATGTGAAGACCATGTAGATTGGTATCTGAAATGGTCTTTTGAGGAAAAAACCACGCAGATTGAGAGGACCTGTCCAGCCAGTGCACGTATTTGTCAGTAATCGCGCAGCTCAACTCAGAACTTAAGGAGCTCCACGTTTCGACGAACAATACCAAAGAAAGGACATTTGGGTAGGCCGCATAAATTACTCAAACTGCCAGACCATGATTAAAAATAACTGAGAGAAAAATAAAACAAACAAAAAAGCAATGATCCACATAGTCTTCACATTCACAATCATTAAAATAGTATATATAATAATAGTATATATACTTTACAAAGTAAATATTCATGTCACCATTCAGTATGCAAAAATAAAAAAAAAGAGAAAAAAGAAAATTTGGAGCAGCTCAATCCCAAGCCTTTTTGTCCTCAATATAATCTTTAAAGGTATAAAAAGCTTTCTGACACAACTTGCGTTTAATGAATGATTTGAATTTATTAAGGCTTAGATCTTGAACGTGGCTTGGAAGTTTTTTTTTTTTATAAAAGCGTATACACCTGAATGAGCCACCTATTTTCTTGAGCCTTGTTGAAGGCACAACAAATTTGTGTTTGTTCCTAGTATTTATATTGTGGATATCACTGTATTTTTTAAACAATTTAATATTTTTATGGGCATATAAAAGATTTTCAAAAATGTATTAAGAAGGTCATTATATTAATTTTCTTAAATTGCTCTCAGAGTGATTGTCTCGGACTCAATTTATAAATGGATCGAACAGCTCTTTTCTGCAAAACAAAGATAGTTTGAATATCGGCTGCATTTCCCCACAACAGAATACCATACGACATTACACTATGAAAATAGCTAAAGTACACTAAACGGGCTGTCTCTATGTTAGTTAACTTACGAATTTTCCTAACAGCGTATGCTGCAGAGCTCGCGGAGCATATAGGCCTCTTTCGTGCTTTTTAGACTGGATACCAATGACATGACTTATAGTGATAATAAAATTAAATAAACCTTTTAAACCTTTTTGACGCAGCCGTGAGGCACACACTACTGGTGATTAAACATTTTTTTTATTTCTTATTTGTATTTTGTGTTTCACGAACTGTGTGAAATAAATGCTAGGTATTCTTTCTTTCTTTCTTTCTTCTTTCTTTAAATAAAATAAGGAAATCATCAGTAGCAGGCCGGAGCCTGGATTTGTGCCCGGTTGATGACAATAGGCTCGCCCCCTATTACATGGGACTTACACATAACTGGCAAAATGTGGGTTACTATAGGTACACCTCGGCCTAACTCTTCGAGGAATACGGGTGTAGTGTTATCTTATGTTTTAATTGTTTAGGCACATACAATTGCCAACACATAATCAGCAAGCATGGTAAACAAAGCTCGTCCCTTCAATGTATGAAAAGAAATACATATCTAGATAAATGACCTGCAGGAGGACAGTTACAGGTATTTTCGGCAAACGCCAGGTCTTTCCAATTCCAAAACAATTTTGCTTGAAAGCTGCCAGGACAAACAAAGGACCATAAGGGCAGGGTGAATCAGTGTATACAAAAGGCAACTTTAAGCTGTAAAGGCGTCCGTTTTATCGATAGTACATTTCTTTGATAAGTTATTCAGGCAAGTATTTACTGAAGGACCCAATAATAAACAAAGATATCTGCTATCGAATTGAAAGAGCAAGAATGACGTATGTAGGTATTAATATAAATGGTGTTTCTAAGGCCGCCTGCCGCTGGCCTAGGGGAGCTGCAAGGAAATGCCCCTCCATTCGCAGAACTCAATTCTGTGGCGCCGGCCGGCCCGACATTATTTACTAGGAAACAAAATATATAGGCACGTTTTTAGAATTATAGGCACGTTTTTAGAATCGACCCATACATACGAAGAAATAGTTTTGCTGCGAAAATATGAAAAATTATGTCGCAGACATGAACATGTTGTTCAAAATATTGTGAAAGCAGCTTATCTTACATAACATCATCACGCCTGTAATACCCGAAGGGTTGGGCAGAGGTGTGCCTATAGTACATACACATTTTGCCCGTTATATATAATATATAATTATAATATATATATATATATATAATTTAGAGTAATGTTAATAACAATATTATGTCTAAATAGTTCATTTTGACATGATTTTTTTAATGTAATTACACTTTTTTCAAACCGAAAAATCACGATAAAACAGCGATATAAAACGTACAAATTGCCCTTTTTTTTTTTTTGTGGATGGGAAATCATCAAATAACTTCTCCCGCTCTGGGTGGAGCGGAAGGGCGTGTCAGACTTTTACTGACTAAAACCCACCCGTGTTCCTTCAGTTGCCTATGCCAGGGCCACGGTATCTTTTTCAAACAACCCGCGACCCCAGCGGCATCGGCCCTATTGGACCCCATCTTTTGCTGACATCTCTTTGAGGCGCGCGTGGAACACAACGCGCCGTCGACCCGGGCCTGGTCCTCACCGGACGGCGAGCTACCCACTACTCACCGTCCGCAAGCCCGCGCCTACGGTGGCTGGGAATCGGCTATCGATTCCCGCCGCCCAGGGCGTCTCCTGCGGCGACTGAGGGCGTGAGGCTGCCTCTCCCTCACGCGTTCCGCCTCCTCCTTCGCAAGCATTACCGCTTCGCAGAAGGAGGTGACGGCCTCCCATGCACTCTCGCTCCGAACCATGGCCTGGACCAGGCTCGGACGCGAGAGATCGCCGCCGCCGATCGCCTCCGTGAGAACACGGCGGTGCTCTGCCCAAGCCGGGCAGACCTCCACTGTATGCTCCACCGTGTCCTCTGGGCGATCCACACAATGGTGACACCCGGGCGTTTCCTCCCGCCTTATGCGAAACAGGAACCTCCCGAAACAACCGTGTCCGGTAAGGACCTGCGTCAGGCGGAAGGTGAGGACGCCGTGGCGCCTCTCTAACCACTCCTCAAAGAGGGGACTTATCGCCGCAATTGTGGCGTGCCCAGCGCTGGGATGCGACAGTCGCACTCTCCATGTCGCCATGAGATCCCGCCGGAGCTCTGTCCGCTGTACCGTGATTTCTCGCGGCAGCGGAGTTACGCCCCGGCGTTTCGCCTCCTCGCGCCACTCCCACACGTGCGCGAGGACTTTCGCCTCCAGATCCCACGGCGGCAATCCGGCAAGGAGGCTCGCCGCCTCACCGGAGACCGTGCGGTAACCCCGGACTAGCCGAATGGCCATGACCCTCTGGGACGCGTTCAACCGGCGGACTGGCCGCAGCCTCAGGGAACGGTACAAATTGCCCTAAGACTTTATTTTTTTACTAATTCATGTTAATAATAATCGATATTGTAGTACATTGTGTGTCGACAAAACTATATGTTTGATGCTTTAGGTATTTTTTTTAGTCGAATTTGTGAATTTTGTTGTCTGATGAATAAAGAATATTATTATTATGTCCTTTATTCATTTTAAAAACTTATTAAATACGTTTTTAAATATTTTTTATAAAAAACATTAAAAAAAAAACATTTAAAAATATAAAAAATAGTGATCCGCCAGTAGCGGGAGCAAAGTCCAAGCTACCGGTGGTTAGGGCTGCAGAGACAGGAACCTCCTCACAATGCGAGCCGTATCAATATACGTATCAATATAGCCTTCTGAATCTGGCCCTTGATCCAACCGCCTAACGAGAGCCTCGAAAGATGTTGATCGAGACTTTCGGCCATCAGGCCATTGGCCGTTACTACAATCGGCACAATGACAGCCGAGTCACATTCCACATGTCAACAACCTCGTGTGCTAAGTCGAGATACTTCATTTGCTTCTCTTTCTCAGCTTTCACGAGGTTCTCGTCATGTGGAATGGTAACATCGACAATCATTGCGCGGCGCACTAATCGATCTATCACCACTATATCAGGCTTATTGGCGACAATAGTCCTGTCAGTAATGATAGACCGATCCCAGTACAACGTGACATGGTCATTTTCGAGAACTGGGTCGGGCACATACTTGTAATACGGTATTATTATAAATATAAATTATAGATAGATAGTCTGAAGTTGACTCTGCGATGATTTTTCATTAAACTAGTTGTGGGAGATTAATCACCACAAAGTAAATAAATAAGTTTTTGTAAATGTGTTACATGAAGTATCAATCGAAAGATTGATCTTTTTTTTAAGTGTATTCAACAATGTCAGAGTATGACCTAAGACGGTCAATTAGGCGACTGAAATCTCAGATATTCGCGCGAAAACGTGAAATGGCTCTTAGGTCCCATATAATAAGAGGCGAGCCTATTGCCTTCAACCGGACACAAATTCATACTACGGATGGTACTGAGAAATTCCTGATGGACAAACCTAACAACATTTGGTCCGACCTGGAAATCGAACCCAGGACGTCATGCTCAGCGGTAGCGTTTACGACTTAGCTTATCATCATCTGCCTAGCCTTTTCCTATGTTGGGTTCGGCTTTCAATCTAACCGGATGCAGCTGAATACTAGTATTTTACATGGAGCGATTGCCTGTCTGACCTCCATAACCCAGTTACTAGGTAATACTCTTTGGTAAGATAGGTTGTCAGACTTTCGGGCTGCTGAAAACCCGTAACGACTGTCAAAGATCCACGAATGACAGCCGAGACCAACGGCTTAAAATGCATTTCGAGGCACGGATGTGTCTTGGTATGTAAAGATGGTCACCCATCCACAGACCAACTGGGGCAAGCGTAGCTTAACCTGATCTATTGACCCGTGCGGATGTTATTACTTAGCCATAGGCCCCTCACTACTGGATAGCTCATACTGTGTTTATTTCCAAGAAGCATTGTTTACATCTTTCTACGAAGAACAAGTCATTACTGACGCCATAGTTCAAAGGGTAATTAATATTAAAAAAATCAATGTTCGAAGCTAAGCATTTGCATGGTTTCCCGGTGTGGTGGTTGCGGTTTGAGTCGAATGGAATATTATTCATCGGTTGAAGGTACTCGAATTACTTCCAGTTGCCGATAACCAATTGAAACCTTTGGAAATTGTACACTCACTGTTGTAGAAGTAACTAATTGTAGGTAGAGCAAAGTTTCAGAATTTGTTTGATTAATGGGAACTTACCTGTTGCCATTTTTTAGGGTTCCGTGCCTCAAAAGGAAAAAAATCCGGCCAAGTGCGTATTGGACGACGCACAATGAAGGGTTTTTAGTTGGGATGAATTTAACCCAAGAACAAACTTAACATTGTAGTTGAAAAACATGTTCTCCCTTACATTCCAACTGCAAATGTAAGTTTGTACGCACAATATTGAGAGATTTTTCATGCTATTTTAAGACCATAGACCTCTTATATGTTTTCCTGTAATCTATATGTATAGAACTATTTTCTGTATTTTTTTTTTTCAAAATTTTAGGCTCAGCAGTTTTGGAGATGAGGGGATTGGTCAATTTTCTTAAATCGCTTTAAAACAATTTATTTTAAAATTATACAAAAATCTAGTTAAGACCCTTTTGAACCTTTTTTTACATTTTCTTATTTGCCCCCAAAATTTACCCCCATATTCAAAATTCTTTTATTTACTTACACGTCCGTATTTGGGGCACAGAAATTCATACGTGTACCAAATTTCAACTTAATCGGTCCATTAGATTCGGAGCAAATTGGCTGTAACTGACGGACAGACAGACACACGAGTGATCCTATAAGGGTTCCGTTTTTCCTTTTGAGGTACAGAACCCTAAAAACGGAACTCTTATAGGAGCACTTCGTTTTCCGTCTGTCTGTCTGTCTGTCAGTCAATCTGTCAAGACACCTTTTACCAAGAACGCGTAGAGGTGTCAAGTTGAAATTAATGTCAAAAACGTAGGCTTACGGTCTCATAGAGCTCTAAAAAATTCAAGCTTTTAAGTCGATACAATAAAAAAATACAGCCATTTATGCGACATCAAATAAATCTCCTACAGGGTACTTCCCGTTGACCTAGAATCATAAAATTTGGCACGAAGCAAGGTCTCAGCACAAGTAAAGGAAAAAGTCCGAAAATCATTAATTTGTAGATTTAACACATAAATAAATTGTTATTATAAACTTACATTGTCAGTTGGAAAATTAACCGTGACGTATATCGATGTATGGGAGAACATAATAGTTAATAATAATATAATATCCTGGGACATGTTTTTCAACTACAATGTTAAGTTTGTTTTTGGTAATTCATCCCAAAGAACCCTTCACTGTGCGTGGACCGACGCGCACTTGGCCAGTTTTTTTGGAGTGGGTGTACCTACTCATTAATACACGTAATAATATCTATAATATCCTAGAATAATGTACCTATTGGGCTCAATGATAAATGCATGGTTACTAGAACTTGTATGCGTAAGACACACATAAAGATAAGTCTAATACAAAGTTACTTATAGATCACAGGATCGAGACAAAATTGAGCGTGCACACACAGGCCTTGCATAGATTATACTTTTATGCTCAATTCATTATTATTCTGAGATGTCGAGAGTCGTAATGGAGCTTCAGTTTGTGAGCTATTATAGAACTTAAATTAAGTAAATAGGTAAATTAAAAAGCCTTTTAATTTCTCATCTACACCATATTTAAATTTAATTCTTAATATACTTAATTAGCATCTATGTATGTAAGTAGATATACAAAGTTAAGTATATAAGATAGCTTTTTCAGTTGTGTTGTTTCTATCTTTTTCTTTCTTATAAATTATATTTGTGATTTCATACTACAGCAAAGTTTCCTCACGAGGATTTTATTAAAAAAAAAGAACTCGCTGGTACCAAGCCAGGTTTGAACCCGTATTCTTAGGCTGTCCGTTAAACTCCAGACAAACACTATACTTATTTAAAAATATCAACATTTTTAATTAAATGGTCTAAATAGCTAAGTTCCACATATAGCGTCTAGTTTGAACAGGAATTTAGATTAAATCTTGGAGGCAGATCCTTGAGATTCTCGTCTGTATATTGTGATTGACATTTGAATTACTTGGGTTGATATATACCTAATAGAAGAACGAGTTAACCAATAAACTCGGTACTTTTCCGTATTATGAAAAGAAATGTTAGTATCAGAAGGTTAATGAATCGTAGGCGCGCACCTTGTGTGAAAGAGACCACAATATGGAGGAGGTGTCGCTTTCCGCCGGCTCCGGTATAACTCGCTTGCAACAGTTATCTGTGAGTCGTCGTGGGTGACGGTTGCGTGCAAGCCGCCCGGCGGATGTCTCGTATCAAACTTTTCACGAGATTTCGGGAAAATATTACGCGCTCTCCGATTAGACCGCCCCCTTAATCACTTTTTTGCGTGTGTTATATGCAATCTGAAAGAAAATTTACCCTTTGTTTTATGGTTCAGTTTGTTTATTTCGGTTTTTGTCATTCTCAGAAATAACCCGGCAGTAATATGTCAAAACTAGTTTGTAACCAATTATGGTGTCATGTTGTCAAATAATTTGATCACGATTGTATACACTGGAATTGATTTGGCGCCCAACGTGGGACTGAAATAAGTTTACTTTATTTAGAGCTAAAACTATCTAAGAAGTTGCGATTATTGTACTTAAAATATCATAATCACGATGATGTTATTATACAGACTGTGTTTATGGAAAAGTGGAAAACTGTTACTGGCGCTGTTCCTATTGGATTGGCTATTTGCTGCCTCTACAGACGCTACCACTCGTAAGTATGATTTACTTTTAATTATTGTAGACGATAGTAAGGTATCAGTATGCAGTACAGGCTAATAGCTTTAGTTTCATTGCTATGAAATTAGTGTTTTATTGTACATACTATTTTTATTATTTAAGAACTAAAAAAGATCACAACGTTATCATATCTTAAATTTCTCTCTTTCCTTTAAGGATAAGTATAAGCTACGTACAAGGAATATTGCAGCAGTCCAATAGCGTGGCGTGTACTTTATGACTAATACCAAACTGAACCGAAGAACTTGCTTTATTGCTTTCGTGCTGTTTAATAATCAGTCCAGCACTTTATGTTAGTAAAGCTTTTATGGCAGCTACAGTGATCAAATTAACAATGAATTACGTGTTCGTAATCTGCTGTAAAAAGTCTAAGGCTGGTTGCCTTAGGGGTATCGTTTTACCCAGTAACTGGGTTGTGGAGGTCCGATAGGCAGTCGCTCCATTTAAAATACTGGTATTCAGCTGCACCCGGTTAGGCTGGTAGGCCAACCCCAACATATTTTGCAAAAGGCTCTGCTTCTTCCTAAAAAAAATCTCTCTCAGTTCTCTTTGAGCAGAAAAGGCATAACTGTCTCAATATCCATATTAATAATCATAACACAAAACTATCTTGGAGTCAAACACTATCCAGAGTGAATTTTTGAGACAGAAATGCAGGGTGATACCTACTCCTAAACTAAGTATACCTATAATGATTAAGTATAGTTTAGGAGTTCAACGGTAAGGAAGGTGGTCAAAAGAGTCATGATCTCAATTTGCCTAAAACCCATTTAAGGAGCACACCATGAATGTTATTTTAATTAAATTAGCTTTAGACTGAATTTAAGCTATCTTATAGACCCGGTTCATTTTGTGGAATAATGACAATAAGTAACTAATCAAGACTACAATAACTAAATCTCTACTGAAAATGGGCATGTTGTTATTATTAGGGAATTTCTCTGCTGAAAATATTTTCAAAGGAAAAAATCGCTTTTATACAATTTAACTTTAGGTACACTACAACGATAATTTGAATTTGGATAATGGAATTAATAAAAAAAAAAAAAAAACTCTACAGCAAATACGTCGATAATTGACTTCAATATTATTTAATATCCGCTGTCTTGATTATAATACTACGTGAGGTGTAAAGGTTTTCATAACAAATGAAATTCATTAAGATCTCGATCAGCCAGATCTACATACTAGATGTGTGGAGCTCGTTAGGCTGATTGTCTAATCGTCTTGTCCAAACTGCTGACTGTAGAACACAGAAGTGTCATTGACCTCGATAATACTACTGCATGTAAATTGAGCTAACGAATAAGTCGAGTAAAAATCGTGAAAACATGAAATTCGAATATGAATGCGAATTACAGGAACAGTTAGCGCGGATAAAGACATCGGCAATTAAAAGAATATTTTGTTGAATCTGAAATATTACCTACATGGGTGTCAATTTATATTTTTTGTTTTAAGTCTATTTTAATATCCATATTGTAGCTTTTAAAATGTTGAATATGTATTTTGTAAATATTTGATTAATTAATATTAATATCAATATCAATATTGCGAAAAGTAAACTTACTTTTGAGGTTGTAAATAACGAATTTTAATTATTATTTCATAGGACCAATGGAATTTAACGATTAACTTTTCATACACCGCAATTATTTTTCTATGAATAATCTAAAGAGGGATTTAAGAGCAGCGATTAAAGCAATTTAGAAAATATGCTAAGTGACACCACATTCCGGCTCGCTGTTTGCGTGCGGGTGCTCCTTGTGGGGCTCCACATCGCTGTCAATGCGGTGAAGGAGTCGACTGCCTCGGACACCATGGACTATCCTGCAGCAAGAGCGCTGGTCGGATGGCACGGCACGCTAGCATTAACGACATCATCCGTCGGGCTCTTGTCACCGCCGGGGTGCCAGCAGTTTTAGAACCCAATGGCTTGGCACGCGACGATGGGAAGAGGCCAGACGGAATGACCATAATGCCTTGGAAGTTGGGTAGGCCTTTGGTGTGGGATGCAACCTGTGTCGACACCCTCGCGCCATCCCATCTTCTTAGCACGGCGGGTTGTGCTGGGGCGGCTGCTGCAGGAGCAGAAAACCTCAAACGGCGCAAATATAGCAACCTTATAGGGAGCTATATGTTTGAGCCGTTTGGGGTTGAAACTCTAGGGCCTTGGGGTCCGAGTGCTCATCGAGTATTTTGGGACATCGCCAAGCGGTTGGTCGACTCATCACGTGACCAGAGGGCTGGCCTATTTTTAGCCCAAAGAATCAGCATTGCTATCCAACGTGGCAATGCTGCCAGCCTTTTGGGCACTTTTACCATTGACAGCGATGCGGACGAATTTTTTGATGCCCTATGAGCTTGTCACCTTTTTATTTTTATGATTTTTATATACTTGTACATAATATACATATATATCTTTTAGTTTTAGCTTGTACATATAATCTAGTTTCTGTTTGAAATAAAGAATATTTAGAAAATTATTCAATGACTCGAAAAGCTGACCGTTTATTTAAAAATTATATTGAATGAATTTTAATATCACAGCAATCACAGCGAACAAATAAATTTTCATTTTTGTGACACTAAAACGTCACTCAATTTGCAACATCAACTGTCTTACTACAAAAGATTTAAGCACATGTTCAACATATCTAACGTTTTTTTTGTTTTATATATGGAGTTTACGTAAGCCACGCGTTGAACATGTGTTTAAATCTTCTGTAGCTTACTGCCGTATAACTTTTAAGCTCGGCTACAATTTTTAAAACGTTTACAAATATTTGAAAATATAATAGACAAACTTTTCAAAATTTTATTTTTCGCCAAAGAACAAGAGAAAATCTAAGTTCAAGACAGTTAAATCAAAATATGAATAACACGTAAGTAAACGAAACATGAGCAGGACATGAGCAGGAGCAGTGGTGGTCCAGTGGTAACGGCCCCGACTTACGAGTTGTAGGTCATGGGTTCGTACCCAGGCAGGCGCTTTACTTTGTGTAAATAATTTCATCACCATTGCTCTCAAAACGGTGAAGGAAAACATCGTGTGGTAATCGGTATGTCCTAGAATCGAAAATTCGAAGACATATTTCATCTACCAAACTGCACTGGGCCCGTGTGGTAGATTACAGCCCACTCCCTCTCGAAGAGAGGAAACATTATAGACTACTTGGATGGTTGTTTCCTCCAGAAAACACTGTAGTTCAGTTCTATCTCTTTACCATTCAACATGGGCCAACCTGCTCTTTACAGTGCATGCTGATAACACGATATGGTGTTTAAGGTTTATTAGTTTCTGACTTTTTATAAAATAAAACCTTAGGCCCTTTTTTGTTTTTGGATGGGAAATTATCAAATAACTTCTCCCACTCTGGGTGGAACGGAAGGGCGTGTCAGACTTCTACTGACTAAAACCTACCTGTGTTCCTTCAGTTGCCTGTGCTAGGGCCCCGGTAACACTTTCGAACAACCCGCAACCCTGGCGGGCATCGGCCCTAGCGGCCCCTTCAGCTAGTGCTGACTACTCTTTGAGGCGCGCGTAGAACACAACGCGCCGTCGACCCGGGCCTGGTCCTTACAGGACGGCGAGCTACCCATTGCTTGCCATCCGCAGGCCCGCGCCTACGGTGGCCGGGAATCGGCTATCGATTCCCGACGCCCAGGGCGTCTCCTGCGGCGACTAAGGGCGTGAGGGCGCAAAGATTGCCTCTCCCTCACGCGGTCAGCCTCCTTCTTCGCGAGCATTACTGCTTCGCAGAAGGAGGTGACGGCTTCCCATGCAGTCTCGCTCCGTACCATGGCCTGTACCAGGGCCGGATGCGAGAGATCGCCGCCGCCGATCGCCACCGCGAGGACGCGGCGGTGCTCTGCCCAAGCCGGGCAGACCTCCACCGTATACTCCACCGTGTCCTCCGGGCGATCCACACAATGGTAACACCCGGGCATTTCCTCCCGCCTTATCCGGAACAGGAACCTCCTGAAGCAACCGTGTCCGGTGAGGACCTTACGCCCGTTTTTTTTTTTTTTTTTGTGGATGGGATATCATCAAATAACTTCTCCCGCTCTGGGTGACTTTTACTGACTAAAACCCACCCGTGTTCCTTCAGTTGCCTATGCCAGGGCCACGGTATCTTTTTCAAACAACCCGCGACCCCAGCGGCATCGGCCCTATTGGACCCCATCTTTTGCTGACATCTCTTTGAGGCGCGCGTGGAATACAACGCGCCGTCGACCCGGGCCTGGTCCTCACCGGACGGCGAGCTACCCACTACTCACCGTCCGCAAGCCCGCGCCTACGGTGGCCGGGAATCGGCTATCGATTCCCGCCGCCCAGGGCGTCTTCTGCGGCGACTGAGGGCGTGAGGCTGCCTCTCCCTCACGCGTTCCGCCTCCTCCTTCGCGAGCATTACCGCTTCGCAGAAGGAGGTGACGGCCTCCCATGCACTCTCGCTCCGTACCATGGCCTGGACCAGGCTCGGACGCGAGAGATCGCCGCCGCCGATCGCCTCCGTGAGAACACGGCGGTGCTCTGCCCAAGCCGGGCAGACCTCCACTGTATGCTCCACCGTGTCCTCTGGGCGATCCACACAATGGTGACACCCGGGCGTTTCCTCCCGCCTTATGCGAAACAGGAACCCCCCGAAACAACCGTGTCCGGTGAGGACCTGCGTCAGGCGGAAGGTGAGGACGCCGTGGCGCCTCTCTAACCATTCCTCAAACAGGGGACTTATCGCCGCAATTGTGGCGTGCCCAAACACCTTAGGCCCTGGGATGAGATTTAAGAGGGTGCATTTTGAAAGTTGGCAACGTCGGAAATAGCTGTGAAATTTGATTGTGTATTACTAAAATCAAGTTATGAAATATCGCTCTATTTAACTAAACATTTTTAAGAATTTTAATAATAATACTGAATTAGGAAAGTGATGTGTTTTAGGTGTAAAAAAAGGATTTGTAAACTTTCATTAATAGAATAATCATAACAACGAAATATTTGACAGCTAGAATGGCTCATTTTCATTAGTCGATCGATAACTCGGTCGATGTACAGCTTGCGGGGAATCCCCGCAGGCGGGGTAATGACTAATGAAAGTCATAAGTCGATTACGCGGTCGTTACGCCGTCTGCGGGGAATCACCGTAGCAGGCGTAGCGACGAATGAAATTCGGTCGGTAAAAAGCGTGCGGAGACTCACACCCAATGAAAATTACCAATGAAAATAAGCCTTCAAAGCAACTGCCAAACGTTCGGTGCAGGTTCTCCGTATACCACAATCGTTCCCTATCGAGTAATGAAAACGGTTCTGCGAATACGGGCCCTATAGCATGCATTAAACAGGGATCTCACGCACTCCGCGATTCGAGCCCTATCGACCAATGAAAACTAAAACCCGACTACTGAAAAATTAGTTTCTAAATAGTACGAAACAAGAAAATATTCTCATCTGAAATTTGAAAAAAGACAGACAAATTAAAAATCCGGAGTCACATGTATTCTGTTCGATTTATTGTGACTACGGATTTTTAATTTTTCTGTCTTTTTCAAACAGATGAGAATATTTTCTGTTTCGTACCTTTTAGAGCGTGAATTTTCAGTAGTCGGGTTTTAGTTCATACCCGACTCTGGCAAAGCCAATAAAGGTTTAGATTTTTCAGAAGCTCGTGGCTAAGTAATAAAAGCTGCACGGGTCGATAAATCAGGTTAAGCTACGCTTGCCGGGGTTGGTCTGCGGATGGGTATCGGAACTTTACATACCGAGACTCCTCCGTGCCTCGGAAAACACGTTAAGCCGTTGGTCCAAGCTATCATTCGTGGATCTTTGACAGTCGTTACGGGTCGTCAGAAGCCCGAAAGTCTGACAACCAGTCTTACCAAGGGGTATCGTATTACCCAGTAACTGGGTTGTGGAGGTCAGATAGGCAGTCGCTCCATGTAAAATACTGGTATTCAGCTGAATCCGGTTAGACTGGAAGCCGACCTCAACATAATTGGGAAAAAGCTAGGCAGATTTATTGATTGTATACGTATACATATGTATGTTTGTATTTACGTGTGAGCACCATGTAGTTGAACTTACATTTTATTTAAATTATTTTGGGATTATGATTTCATGATAAAGTATCGCAGAGCCGCTTTACTTTTTTTAAAGAAGAATAATTATTATATGAAAGTGTAGGTTTGGAAGGAAAATAATTATGTTTGGCTCACATCTGAGGCGTGACTTTAGAAATTATTCCCAATTAACAGGTACAAGTAAAGCCGCGAGCAATAGCGAACAATATATATATATTTGAAATGTTCTAATTAACCCTTTTATTTGATTCCCAACAGGGCATTAAAGCATTTTTTTTCGTTAATGTGACGTCACGTAGCCAGCGGACAATCAAGACGCTCCCAACGTGCAACGATACCTCATTTGTCAAATTGTCATAAGTAGTTTAGAAGTTATGAGGGAACAGATGAAAATACATACCCACATACATACATACCCGTCAACGTCATAACCCTTCTTTTTGCTTCGCCGTAGTCGAGTAAAAATGAGCCATTAGTGACGTTGCCAACTTTCAGATTATCCTAAATCCGGCTAAAAAAAAATACCCAGTACCGCAAGGAGCGGACCAGAAAAGTGATAATCTTCGATGCGAATAACTTCCGAAGTTTCAGTGTACCGCTATCCTACATCATATCCTAATCTCATGTCATCATATTATGGGCTATCATTTTCCAATACGTAAACGTGCTGAATGTTCCTTAAGACAGGATTACACCGCTATTAGCCCGCTCAAGTCTATCAAAACTGGCACTGTAAGCAATGCTTGCGTTTCCATGTAAGGGTTGGTTTACACTGGGGAACTTGCAATATCATCAGTCGTCTTATGCAACTATGTTAAATCGCGGTTGATTCGATTTCGTGAGTTTCAATCTCTTGACTCAATTTTTTAACTATAGTGTTTTTTTTTTACATGGGAGAACTTTAAATTGAATAAAACACAGAAAAATGTTTTTAATATCGATGAAATTGGCTTTATTTGATAGATAATTTTATGGTATTGATGTTTAAATATGATTTCGGGCATGTGGCCGCCGCGGCTGACGCGTACATGGTGTAATCTGGAGGTCAAATTTTCACACTCTCTCCGCAGCAAATCATTCTGTATTTCAGCAATTATGCATCGGATGTTGGCATCCAAGTTCCCAATTGTTACTGGTTTATCGGAGTAGACATGCGACTTTACATATCCCCGAAGAAAATAAGTAAATCGCACGAACTAGGTTGCCAGATTTCGTGAAATTAGTCGTTGGTCAAATGTTTCCTTTAGACAAAGTAACTAATGGTTGAATTTTGGCCAAATGTGAAAGTCTACAATCATGAATGATTTGTGAATATATTCATGTTAACTCATTCATGTTAAAAAATAGTTAATAATGGCATTTTGGCAAATAAATTTAGCCAAAATTCACCATTAGTTATTATGTTTAACCATTGGTTGAGTTAATTACGGATCAAAAAACCGGCCCTAAATTAAGCCAGTAAAAAAAGTTAAGTTTTCACTAAACTAGGCGTTGGTGTCAGCCGCGGCGGCCACATGTCCGGAATCATGTTCAAACATTAATGCAATAAAATTATATATCAAATAAAGCCAATTTCATGGATACAAAAAAGTGTTTTATTTCAATTTAAAGTTCTACCCTCGTAAAAAAAAAAAAAACACCTGATGTTACAAATAGTTCTCCTTAAATGTTGACTTATAATCACATAAGAGTATAATTTAACGTGAGTACACTTTTACTGTCTTACCACCTATCAACTATATAAAGGTTTCCGTATTAATACAATTACTAAATACTCTAAGTATAAAATCCGCGTTAAAGTTGTTGATTTCTAAAAGAAAAAGTTTTTCTTCCTTGTCTTTCAGAACTCTGACCGATTTAATTACTATAGATACGATGATTAAGCTCCAGTATTTTCTAAATTTCCTTAAAAGCGAGTTATTTACGGTGTTCCGCAGACAATTTTTTCAAACATATGAAGCAATGGATTAGCAATTTGCTTCAAAATGATTCTGATTCCGATCGATAGCGTGTTACACAATTAGGGTGCATTTTCAAATTTAGAATATGCACCCTAATTAATTAATATTGTTGAACTGTCAAAATGAAACCGATTCCGACTGATAGTGTGTTACGCAATTGCCCCGCTGTTATTCGAAATCACTAATAATAATGTAACTATACAGGGTTGGCAGGGACCTGTTACCATGCATTTAGTACATGATTCTGAAACTCTGGCGTTGAAATTTTTCGTCTGTTGTTAAAACAAAACACGTTACATTAACATGTCGCGTGACGTGACGCGAACTCATAAGATCGAAAAATAAAAAAAGGAGGGAAATCATGGATCTTTGGGATTTTGGGGACTTTTGAATCGCTCAACGCGGCCTAAAGAAGTTTTCACTTTAGAAATAATTAGCTGTTGCATACATTTTTTTAACCGCGTAGGTATTGCACTCTTCTATGAAGCAGCAGATTTTTTTATTGACTATACGTATAACCGACGGAAAATTTCAACGTTACTGAATCCATGGTAATAGTTTGCGTGTCGATGTCCCTGCCACCCTGTATAGTACATTATTATCGGTCCTCCGGCGGCGAGATGGGCAGACGACATTGGTCGTTTTCACACTGCGATGACAACGACAACGACACGACAGCGACTCATCGTCAGTTCGGACGACAAAAATGTCGTCCGACGATATCGAGACGATATTGGTACGTGACACAATGTAACCGTCAGCATGCGAAATGCCGCAGCAGTGAACAAGTTACATTTGCTTTATCTTTTACGCCGGAAAAAACGTTATCGAAAAATAACCTTTTGGGTTCATTCTATTCTACAAGTGCGATATTTAGAGAGAACTTATTACCTTATCTTCGATAATCTTTATGCGTGAAGTACTTATCATGTTTTATAAGTATTTCCGAATGAGTCAGGACATTAGTAATACCCTATAACATAATTAAATAAAATGTTTTGTACAAATAATATATCCCAAGCACATACTTAACACTGTAGTTGAAAAACATATTCTACCGTACATTCCAACTGCAAAATAATGTAATGAGAGATTTGCCATGTTATTTTAAGACCCTAAACTACTTATAGGTTTCCTGGAATCAATTAAAGAACTATTTTATGCATAAAAAAATAAATAAAAGCTGTATCATATCATTGAGGAATAGTTGATTTTATGGTATGCACAGCACTTAGAAGTATGTTTGGTTATAAAAGTTTAGAAAATGTCAATGTCGTTCGTATCATAGAAAAACAAAACATCGTAGGAAAACGTTGCTCAGGCCGTCCGACGCAGTATTTCTTCCTAATTTCAATGATGCAAAAAAGTAATTTAGCAATTTTTTGAGATAACAAAATCGCTTTCCAGGATCGATAATATATTTATGTCAGAATTATGTCGAGCAGAGTAGTTAAAAATATAACGTCTTTTTGCAACAAAATGTAAACAGAGTAGTGCGGGCGATGCGGTGCGGCGGCGGGGGCAAGCCCCGCGAGGCTGCTTCATCCCGCACTGTGTCGTCTGCCGATATCGGCACGACAATCAATGTCGGCGACGATACTGTTGACTACAACGACACAGTGTGAAAGCGTTTAGTAGTAATTGTATGAAACTACCAGTCCGACGATATCGTGTACTTATCGTTATCGTCCAATGTGAAAACGCCCATACCATCGCAGGTAGAACCTGGATAAGGCTGGCACAGGAGCATGGGGAATGGCACAAGGAAAGAGAGGACTATGCCCAGCATTGGGTGAAGTAGGACTGTGGATGACGATGGTAGTACATAAAAAAGTAGCAGGCTAACGAGGCGAAGAATAAACCAAACCTAAATAAAACACCTGACATGCATAATAGACATCGTGATAAACACATTTTTAACAGCGATCTACTTTACTAAATCACCGTTAAAAAGGTGTGAATCCAAAACGAATCGGTCTTGCCTTGTATTTGGATTATCGCGGTGAAACTTGACGTGCAGTCAATTAGTAGGGCAGGGTGTTCACCGGGGCGCGTTTCTAATTTGTCAGTGACAGCGTCGGAAGTTTAACAAGCCTAGTTTTAACAATATCAACCACTATAGCGCCATTTAGAAAACATTAAATCAAATTGTGCTGTCACGGATTTATATAGCCATTATATTTATGGCTCAAGTTTCCATTACATCGATTGTTTATTAGGTATTTAGTGGCGTGATTTCAGCTCCGTTTCCAATTTAGATTCAATTCCCTATTGTATTCCCGCTTACATTTTGGTACTTGAAGTTACTGTATTTGGATGATACATTCATTTTCGAATTCGCTGATAAGGGAGTATCAGAGTCTATTTTGTATGTAAACTGACAGGGTGTAGTCTCTTGGATAGCGTAAATTACAAACTTTACACATAATTTCTACTGGATATAGGATTGTCCATCCAGTGTTTCCTGAAAAGTTTTGTATGTAACCAAATGAATTAATTTTAAAATGAGGTCTATGAAATTATGTCCTCATCTAGACTGACCTGTATTTTAATATTCACAGCATTTATAAATAGCAGTATTTTATTATTGTCGGAACATCTGATACGTCATCAGTGAAATTGTTATTGTGTCACAACTCTAACCGTTAAATCAACATATTTATCAAATGATTTACGGCTTGATTTACAAAGGCTTCAAGAACGATAAATAGACAGTGAACTGACTTGTCGGCACTACGGTCGCGATTTAGTTAATTTTGAGCTTCGTGCCGAACCCTTGAGACGATAAAATGTGACATAGTGTGGACAAGACTTTAAAATATAATCAACTAGCTGTTGACCGCGTCTTAGTCTGCGATCCAGGATGAAATGTAGCCTTTGTCCTTCTTCAGGTCATGGTCTACGCATGTGCCAAACTTCATACAAATCTGTTCAGCCGTTTTAGCGTGAAAGAGTAACAAACAAACTCACTTTCGCATTTTTAATATTAGTTAGGATTGCCCTTTATATATAAAAGAGATTTTATTTAGTTAAAGCCACGGAAATAATTATAAAGCAAAATGACTACCAACTTCAATTGTCCGTTTATTCAAATTACAACTGTCATTCTTTGACAGTTGTATAATATGACTATAACACGGCAAATGGACGTAGTGTGCCAATTTAGAATAATCAGCTTATAACACAGGCCTCCTCTCAATGAGAGAGTGTCGCCATAATCCACCACACGGGCCCAGTGCGGGTTGGTGGATGTCACATGTCTTCGAATTTTTGGCTGTAGGACATGCTGGTTTCCTCACGATGTTTTCCTTCACCGTTTTGAGAGCAGCGGTGATGAAATAAATTACACAAAGTAATGCGCCTGCCAGTGTTCGAACACACGGCACAACTCGTAAGTCCCCCGACTTACGTGTTACCAGTGGGTGTCAATTTGCTTAGCAAATATTTTCCTGACTTTCCCGAGCTATCTAAAGTTTTATGTTTCACTGAACATATTACATTAACAAATTGCTAATCTCCTCGGATGAAAGCCTCACATTTATGTTATTATGGTAGGACTTCGTTTTAAGTTCGACTAATCATAAAATGATTACTTTTCAGCCATTTTCAGCTTCAGATGCCACGTTAAATATTATGATAAGTTCCCGGCGGTCTAACTAAAATCAATAGGTGTAGTATTTTTTTTTTTTTACAAAATTGTATAGTGGCGCCGATTCCCTTGTTCACAAACTAAACTAATTTTAAGTTCAGTGCATCTTTTTCTTTCTATTTCATTAAGAAAAGGACAGAAGATAAATATTAGCGTAGACTTGTGTTTGTTCAGTTTAGGTATATGAACTTAGGGAGGTAACTTGTTTGGGCTAACAGCGTTGACACGGGTTGATCGATTAGGTTAAGCTACGATTGCCGCGGTCGTGTCCGTGGATGGGTCGACTATTAGGGTTCAGTACAAAAGGAACCCTTATGGTGCGACTCAGTCTGTCTGTCTGTCCGTCCGTCACAGGTGGATCTCAAGAACAACTAATGCTATCGGGGCAAATCTATGCGCTCTGCGTAAGAGTGATGGCGGCATTTGTCCCATTTCCGTGGGAGCTACTTACCGTCGTATGGCAGCCAAGATCTGTTGTAAACTTTATGGTGAGGTTGTTTTGGAAGAATTTCAGCCCCTGCAGCTAGGTGACGGCACCAAAAGCGGCTGTGAGGCTGCCGTATACGCCTTATCGACCTACCTATATTCTGGCAAAGGAGAGGTCACATGTAGGTTGACATAAATAATGCCTTCAATTCTGTTAAAAGGGACACCTTGCTAGCAGAAACTAAAAAAGAAATACCCTAAACTTATAGTTTTCTTTGGCAATGTTACAGACAACCTTCTAAATTACTGTATCGGGACAACCTTCTGGAATCTGCTGTTGGCTGTCAACAAGGTAACCCCCTCGGGCCAATGATTTTTAGTTTTGCCATTCACCCAATTATTCGACAGCTAAATTCCAAATTTGACGTTTGGTATCTTGATGATGGAACCAAAAACTGTCTTAAATGATTCTAAAAAAATGAATTTCATTCCATTAGCCTTGATCTCAACCTTTCGAAATGTGAATTATATTTAGCGGACAGTAAAGACAGACACTTCCTTCCAAACACTTCCCAAATTTAGCGCAATAGCCCCAGAAATCAAAATTATTGAAAACACCTCTCTACGTCTCCTTGGCTCTCCAATCTTCGAGAATTCCTTTCCTGTTTTTATTGAGAGAAAAATACAAAATTTTAATGAAATTTCGGAAAGATTGTTCAAAATTAATGTGCATTCGGCCATAACCATAATCTGTTACTGCTGTTTCGGCCCTAAATTAACATATCTCTTTCACGCTTCCCATTTATGGAAGCACACTCACCTTTTAGACAAATTGGACAAAATTGTCATATTATCAATACTTTAACTTCGATTATAAATGTGGCCATGGATGACCGAGCTTCGGCACAAGCTACTCTTCCCATTCATATGGGAGGCCTCGGCGTCCGGAAAATTTCAGTATTAGTTTACCCGGCTTTCATATCCTCGGTTCACGGCACTGAGAAACTAATCAGAAAAATACTAGCCTCCACACTGTTTAATTTTGATGTGTCTGGTATCACCGAGGCTATGGATGCCTGGAGACTTGCCTTCCCGAATTAAGATCTACCCGACAATCCATCTTCCCAGAGACGGTGGGATGAGCCACTCTGCAGAGTAGTACAGAACAATTTACTTGACAGGTCTGCTACTACTGCGGAGCGTGCGCGCCTACTGGCTGTTGGTAAGTGGAAATCGGGTTTGTGGCTCCATGCACTACCATAGTCGAACATAGGCATTTTGTCGACGACACTACTTTTCTCGCCTCTACTTACTACTCGCCACTTCCCTGCGACTAGGAGCTCCCTGTTGTTCTCCTCATCGCTGTCACTGTGGTGAAGTTGTCAACAGACTCGGACATCACGGCCTGTCTTGCAGCCGAAGTCGGTCACTTAGCGCGGCACGCAAACATTAATGACATCATCCGACGAGCCCTTGTCACCGTCGGCGTTCCAGCTGCATTAGAACCTAATGGCTAGGCACGCGACGATGGTAAGATACCGGACGGTATGTCTTTATTTCCATGGAAGGTGGGTAGAGCTTTAGTGTGGGACGCAACGTGTGTCGATACTCTTGCGCCATCCCATCTTTCATCATCTGCTGCGGCTGCGGAAAACCTCAAGCGGCGAAAGTATAATAACCTTATCGGTAACTATATTTTCGAGCCGTTTGGGGTTAAAACCCTCGGGCCGTGGGGTTCAAGTGCTCATGGTTTGTTCAACGAAATCTCCAAACGGCTGGTTGTCACTTCCCGTGACCCAACGGCTGGCTCTTACCTTGGCCAGAGAACGATTGCCATACAACGTGGCAATGCCGCCAGTCTCCTGGGTATATTACCATTCGATAGCGATGCGGAGGAATTTTTCGACGTCATATTTTAATTTTTTAATAGTTTTTTTCCTTATCGCTGAAGTTTGCATAGAGAAAAATCTGAAATTATTCTGTGTGATAGAAGTTTACAGGAAAATGTAAAGATTACAGGAGAAATAAAACGATGTTTTTCTTCTTTTTTCTTTTTGTATATGATGGTACGGAACCCTCGGTGCGCGAGTCCGACTCGCTCTTGAACGGTTTTTTTACCTACTAAGATTCCAAGACTTCTTTGTGCTTCGGAAAGCACGTTGAGCCGTTGGTCCCGCCTGTCATTCATAGATATTTGACAGTCGTTACGGGTCGTCAGAAGCTCGAAAGTCTGATAACCAGTATTATCAAGGGGTATCGTATTACCCAGTAACTCGGTTGTGGAGGTCAGATAGGCAGTCGCTCCATATAAAATACTGGTATTCAGCTGCATCCGGTTAGACTGGAAGCCGACCCCAGGGTGAATATTCGAGCGTTTTAATCGCCGTCATTACCGTTCACCAAAAGTTGATGAAAGAGAATATATTTAATGAAATATTTCAGCAATTCCCGATTCTGGTCCTTAAGCAAATTCTGGGAATTGATAAATATTTCATTAAATATATTCTCTTTCATCAACTTTTGGTGAACGGTAATGACGGCGATTAAAACGCTCGAATATTCACCCCCCAACATAGCTGCAAATATTTGTAAACAAACTTAACATCTAAAAATTTTACTTATACTATGTGAACTTCCGCTACTACCTACAAAGTTAAAAAATCAAGTAAAAGACAATTCGAATATCTGATACACCCACAGTTTTGCTTTGTAGTTTTTGAAAGGTGAGATTCTAATTATTACCTCTCAAATCAGTTTGCTACAATATTGTAAACAGAGAACGAGGAAAACTGTCCCACCGTAACCTTTTTATAACCGTTTATAACTAGTACGGGAGTCAGGGTGAATCGGTTTCGTAAAAACCTGAATTTATTACTGTGAATTAGTTACTAATGATTGGGTATCTAATCTTCTAGATTCATAGTAAATAGTTTAGAATTTGTTGTAAGGTTCTTTCTTCTAGCAAAATAAAGATTATTATTATTATTATTTATTCCTCTTCTACCACCACTGAATGGTATATCAATTCTCATGACCCGTGCTCCTCTTGCTACCTAGTCGTCTCACGGACCGTTATTGGTTACATCTAACATTCTATCGAATTTCATGGACGCTTCTCTCGGGTTTTTTCTTTCTTTCCTCCTTTCCTTCCAATTCTCCATTATATGTATGAATTTACACCTGTTGTGGTGACAGGTAAAAACGTTTGTTCCCTTTATTTCAATGTCATTACTACTAGATAAACTTCTTAACTTTTCCACTACAATATCACAAATAAAAAAAAAACAGTATATTATAATAATCGTATTTACGAGTATGTCAGGTTTGACCTGATTTCGTAATATTTTAGTTTCGTGTGTCGCGTGCCTCGGAACTAATTTAATAAAAACAACACAGTTTATTAAAGGGTATTTTGGCATTGCCGCTCAGGTCCGTGTCACACACTAACCTTCTTAAGTTAAGCACCTTATCGCATTATATGTGATAATAGTTTTAAGTTCATGAGAGAATACTAAATGTGGTTTGCAGCGAGATTTTCAAATTTTCCTTCTCTCCTACTTTAACCTTTATGAATGTAGGGTTTTAATTAATAGGGAACTTAAGATTTTATTTTTAGAAGATTTTAAATGTAATTGAATTTATATTATTGTTTGTTTGCTTTAGAGAAATCTTACTACTTACACCTTGATTCGTAAAACAAATCACCTTTTATATTATTAAATAAATGCGTTATATTTATTTAAATCTGTTATTTATTATAATGTGTTAATGTGCTAAACGCCTTGATCTGTGATTCGATTTGTTTAGATTTAAATTAAAAATATGTGATGAATGATTACAGCTCTCAAGATTGAAGCTAGTCGATGACAGATCACCGTCAGCAGTCCATCGCCAAGAAATGAAACGTTTGATGACATTTATGACACAAAGGAACTTGACGAAACTGTTCGAGAAAGATGTGCATTAGCTATCCACCCCGAATTTATGCTACAATTTATACTGATTAGAGCAGTGGTATGGCCAAGTAGGCACTTTAATTTCTGTGGTTATTTCATCACCATTGGTCTCAAAAAGGGTAAGGGAAAATATTGTAAAAACAGAATTATGTATCGCAACTCAGGTCCCCATGATACAGACACCGCCTAGTTTGGGGACCACCGCATATAACAAAATGAATGTCACCAACACTTACAGACAGAATTTAATAATATGCTAAACTAATTTTAAAGTAATAATTCTAACAATGCTTAAATAAATTTTATTATTATTATATTTTTGACATTTATCTGGACCCCGGGGTCCCTGAGCTTTGGTAAGTGAACCAGGGGCCGAAGCCACCCCCTCGGTGGGTTCCCGCATTGTCGAGACGGGGGGGCTCAGTAGCCGTGGCTTGGTCACCCACGGTGAAGCGAAGAGGAACCCGAGGAGGGGCCGCTCGTCAGGGTTTTTCCCAGGAAGTCGACGACGTAGCGGTCAACAGGTAGGTTGCGGTGCCGCTTGGGCAACATCGCAACGGAGGCGGGCCGCGATGTCGTATGGGAGGCATCGTGGCTGAGGGTTGGAGGCCGCGGCGGGAGAGGAGTGCCGGTATTACGGTGCGTCGCTCTCCCTACCTTCCGCAGCCTTGACGGGGTCGCCACCGTCTGATGGCGGACGCGGTGGGGCCGCAGGGGAGGAGGAGCGTCGGTATTTCGTTGGCCGCTCTCCCTATCCTCTGCGGCCGAAAAGTGGTAGGCGGCCGGGCCACTGACCTGACCGGTCGCAGGAGGACCAAGGGTGCCTAGACACGTCGTCTAGCGCTCATGTGCTGGTTTGGTCCATGGGGTGGTCACGGCGCGCAATGTGTTCTTGTGCGCCGGTGATGGAGGGTGCTCCCCAGAGAAGGGAACGTTGACGGACAGCCACGGCGGGTTCGCGGTGAGTGCTAACGCGTGCCCGTGTTCCCGCTACAAGCGGCAGAGGAGGACACCGTGAAGTTTTAGTGGCTTGGAGTCCCACATAACTGCACTATCTCCCGTGGTAGTGCAGTATGCATAAGCATTTCTCCACGGAAAAAAAGGGGCCGAAGCCAACTTGCAGAGGTCCCTTAGACAATTTTAAATGATGAGAAGGCACCAACCGACGATTATCCCTATATGCACTATGCTAGTGCACCCAAGGACAATCCCCAGTTGGTGCAGGACTATTACAGGACATAGAAACAATGAATTTGAATTTATTATTATCTCCTTTATTTATTTTTTAAACTTATTTTATTACATTATTATAAAAAAAAATCATTTAAAAATATAAAAAATAGTGATTCGCCGGCACAATGATTGCCGAGACCACATTCCACATAGCGACAACCTCGTGAGCTAAGTCCAGATACTTAAATTGTTTCTCCTTCTTAGCCTTCACGAGGTTCTCGTTATGCGGGATAGTGACATCGATTATCATTGTGCGGCGCACTAATCGAACTATTACCACTATATCAGGCTTATTGGCTACAATAGTCCTATCAGTGATCGATCCCAGTAAAACGTGACATGGTCATTCTCGAGAACTGGATCGGGCACATACCTGTAATACGGTACCTCAGAGTCCACAAAGCCCTATTTCAGAGCAAGTTACGGATGGATAATCCTGTCCACTTGGTTATGCCTGTGCAAATACTCGCCGTTAGCCAAACGAGAACACCCAGAAGTAATATGTCTAATAGAATCACCGGGACAATGGCATGCCCGACATATGCCGATCGTCCCGTCTTTCATTATATACTTCCGGTAGTTATTCGTTAGCATAACTTCATCCATAATCGCACAGACCGAACCTTCGGTTTCCCCAAAGAGGTCACCTTGCGGTCGTTGGTACTAAGCACCACAGGTTTGCGCCAGTTCTCTTTAGCCAAGGACAACGGGGTAAGTCCCTTGTCTACTGCAACCACATCTCGGTGCATACCCACGTCAGCCTTGAGAACATATTCTCTGAGACTGCACACCTCGCGGTTGTGGAGGGTCTTAGCATCTAAAAAACCTCGACCCCCGCACTTCCACGGAATGTACAGCCTCATCACAGACGAGCGTGGGTGATGCATCCGGTTTGCGGTCAGCAGTGAACGGACTCTCCTATCCAAGGCGTCTAGTTCCGTCTGGGTCCACTTGAGTATGCCAAAGGAGTACATCAGGACCGGCATGACCCAACCGTTAAAAGCGCGCACTTTGTAGCCGCCTGACAAAGAACTATTAAGTACCTTTTTCAGGCGACCGAAGAAGCGCTCCTGCAACGATTGTTTCATGTCAGGCCCGTTAATGCCTAACCCCTCTGACATACCCAGGTATTTGTAGGTATTAGTTGCGGAGAGTGATCTCAGGTTTATGGAATCTGAGAGTTGTAGTCCCTCAGATTCCACAATCCCGCCCCGCCTTACATGCATGACTACACATTTATCTACACTAAATTCCATCCTGATGGAATCACTAAAAGTTTTAGTTACTTTTAGTGACTCCAGCAGTCGCAATTTGTTGGTGGAAAACAGTTTTAGATCATCCATATAAAGCAGGTGGAATATTACCTGACCCCCTCTCCGCAAAAGAGAGCCCAGCGCTGTACCCTCCAGCAGAGTGCTAAGCAAAGCTAAACGAAACCACAGTGGACTCAGACTGTCGCCCTGGAATATTCCCCGCTTAATGCTAAAAGTCACTCCCCCGAATTTGTCGACATCCTGGATAGCGAAGGACCGTCTTCCACTGTCCCATATACGTCGTCAGGAAGGTGCACAGTTGTATCAATTTTGTACAACTCTAACACCCTCAATAGCCATGTATGGGGCACCGAATCATAGCCTTCTTATAGTCTATCCAACATGTCGACAAATCCTTTCCCCCCTCCAAAACATTAACATAAGACCGCAGTTAGCAAGTGACATAATGTCACTTACTGGAGGTTGCATTGCGGTCTGTGACGAGACAGGGACGATACGGTTGCTCAGTACCTCTAGGCGCAGCCTATCAAGCGCGGCGTCGTCCAATCTGTGGTTCCATTGGATAACCCGCACCTGATCCGACAGTCGTTGGGCCGAGATGTTGACGGCTGGTTGAAGCGCCTGGAATAGAGACAGCATCCTATAGCGGTACGCAGTGAGGTTAGTACCGCCCTCTGTTGCCCCGCAATATGTGCGCATGACGTTCTCATTCATTTCTTGTGTCCATTTCATGCGCTGCACACAACCACCGGCAGCGGGGACCTGGCTTGCAGCCGGTTGGCCCCTAGATCCCATGCCGTTCGGTGGCCGGCCTCTTCCTGGCCGACGTGCAGGTGGTGGCGACGTCGGTGGAGAGAAACACTATTATTATTATTAAACCGGCATGTCCTAGAATTAAATAGTTCGAAGACATGTGACATCTGCCAACCCGCAGTGGGCTCGCTCAGTGAAGCCCACTCCCTCTCACCGAGAGGAGGGCTCTGTCCCAGCAGTAGGTACAACAGATAATTACTGGAAATATTATTGACGTTTCCATTCAGTGTAAAGAAACCTTAGCAGCATTTCCTGAATGGGCTTCCCCCACAACTATAATATTTTACAAACAAGGTAAGTTCTTATCGAAAAAATCTCAGTTACAGAATATTCGGAATCAATTTATTTTCGCCCGAGGCACGCAACTCTTTTCTAACCGCGTTCACAGCTAAAACTACTCCGTTCGTTAACATGGCGTAGCTGTGGTTAAATCACAGGTTTTTGTTGTTTTTGTTTAATCCATAAATCTCTGCCTATGGCTTAAGTTGGCCTCTGTATGTACAGACGCCAGCACATCAAGCTACTACAATCTGTCAAATTTCTTTGATAGATTTTCAACTTTATCGCTAAAGCATTAGGTTCATGGTTGATTGGGAAAATTTGTCTGTTTCGGGTAGCTTGACCTGCTGGCGTCTGTACAATATTTATGTGCATAAAGCAAGGATCAATAAATAAGCCCTGCAGTTACTCTTTTAAAGTCACCCTCATCAACATTCGCCTGTCCCAATTTATTTGGGGTCAGTGCAACATGTAGGCGTCATCTCGGTAGCTATATCGCCAATATCATCTTTCACACGGTCTTTCCAACGTCTTTGGTTTTCCCCTACGCTTATAGCCATCCACATTCATACTCAATTTTGTTTAAACTTACCACTTAATAATATTTATGAAGACTGATTAAATTAAATCTGGGGTTTGTGGGTAAGTAATAATAGTCGCATTAGTCGATCGATCTGGTTAAGCTACGCTTGTCGCGGTGGGTCCGTGGATGGGCTATCTTTACATAAAGTAACTTTAGTAGGTAAAACCTCACGGGTTGAACTGTTCTTAACCAATGGTTGCAAAGCTTTGTTTGTCTGCTGAAGTGAGTTCACCATAGAACACAGACATAATAACTTATTACGACAAAATAGTGTCCAGACCAGCAATTTTTAAATGCCTATGTACCATAAACTGTAATAGTTTATTTAGGCATTTAAATTATTGCTCGTCACCACAAACAAAAACAAACTAAACACCACAGAAACATTATTTGACAGAAACCAACTGTCCAACCGTTTTGAACCTTTGAACTAAATACTTACTTAAATACTAGTTCAACATTTTAATTGTCTATTAGCTTAAAGTCTGATAGTAACAGTTTCGTTAATTTAATTATGAATTCGGGATACCTATTTTATTTGAATGACTGAGATGACCTTTTAGATTAATTGATTGACCTGGGCGACCGAGCTCTGCTCTCATGAAAATAGAGAAAACGAATTTTCCGAGATATGATACCTAGCTAGATCGATTTTTCGCCCCCGTAAACCCCTACCATCTTTCATCGAAATGGTTAGGGCCGTTTTCGAGAACGTGATTATAAATACAATGAATTTTTGAAGATGGCCAAATTCAAAGCTATGAGGAATTGCGAAAGTACTCAAAGGCTTGATTTTGATGAAAACTAAAACAGCATCATTGGGTTTTTGAAAAATCTATATTTCTAGCCAGGAATCGAAAACGTTGATTATGAAAAAAAAACATACACTGTAATACTACACCATTCGATAATGTCGCTAATTAGGATCGAATTCTGGGAAGTATTAACATAAGGCAAACTATAGGAAAGAGCAAAAATCCTATGATATACAATGAAAAAAATAGGGTAAAATAGGTGAACGGAGTAGAAGCCTATGGCATACCTAGTTCTTTTTTGTTTTTTCAATAGCTTACACAGAAATTGCTCTATCAATAAATACTACACATTTGAAGTAAACTAGAACAATACAAACAGAAATTTTGAAAAAAACTATAAAGATCGTAATAAACTAGGTATGCCATTCACGCCCAATTGAAAAATTCATTCTGTATACCGTGTGACTTTTTTACCGTCTTGTAAAAAATAGGGTATAATAGGTGAACGGAGTAGAAGCCTATGGCATACCTAGTTTATTCAAATCAATTGTTTGTTGTCATGAGTACAATCATGTGTTTAAGTATCGGTCACTAATTACCAGTCGCCCTATATACATATACAGGTACATATATTGCTCATTTAATAGTATAGGATAAGAAGATGTAGGCTAGCGACTTTTTTGTTGTAAAAAAATCAATTATTGTAGGTAATCTATTTCTATACATATTCTCGCGTATGGTCGCTTTTCATATTTGTGTTTGGGACCGCATTATTATTCTAAACTACGTAACGGACTTTGATGCGGTTTCCACCATCAAAATCAAATCAAAATCAATATTATTCAAAATAGGCTGAGAATCAGCACATTTTGGACGTCAACTTTACAAAAGACGTTCCCCCAAAACGCCCGCCTTACGCCACTTCCTAGTGCTTTAGCTGGGAAGAAGAAGTGGCGCAACAAACTCCCCAGCAGAACAGCTGTCTGTTCAGTTAAAAAATTTGATTCTATACAATAGTACGCAAAATCATTTAGGTATATTACGCAACACAAAATATTAAATTAAATTATTTGTCATAAGTCAACTAGCCCACAAAAAAAAAATCAAAAACTATGCTCAAGCAAAATCATCTCGTGTCTTTTCTTCCATACTTCTCTATTAGTCATCATCTCGGTAGCCACTCCCTGTCTCGCCATATCATCTTTCACACAGTCCATCCATCGTTTCTTTGATCTTTTCCTTACCCATTACATTCATACTCGAAACTTTCCTGACGACATTTTCTTCATCACTCCGCTTCACATTATGGTATCTTAGCTAAATCAAGATGTTTTGACATGCCGCCTTTGCACCCGTGCGAAGCAGGGGCGTGTCGCTAGTTACTTATATTTCAGTCACCTGAAACTGTCTGAAGGTTTTGACAAAACTAAAGATATTTTATTGCTATGCCCTAGTGATTTCAGAGCGGGAAAAGCCGAGGCATATAAAAGTGAAATTGCGCCTGACAGATTTGATTAACGATAGCTTAAAGGGTTATTCAGTTAAGTTCCTCTACCAAAAAATATTAGACAAATGGGTAATATTTTGATACCGTGTACCTTGTACTTATTATTAAAAAATATAATCATACTCAATACAAGTACTTAATTATGTTTGAACTGGTTCTGTCATAATAGTCAAAACGGAATCAAGGTGACATCTTAATTTTTAAATAATCAATAATAAGTAAATATTTATTTTACGGATAACAGAAATGTGACCAATATTTATTATTATAATATATATATTATAATAATAAATATTGGTCACATTTCTGTCATATTGTCTAATGTAAAATAAATAAATATGTTTAAATTGTTAAAAACAAGCAATAGTGAGACTGCGCTGAGCACGGCGCAGCTGTAAAATTAATACCTATTATACTATAAAAAGTATGATTCAAATAAATACTAACGATTTGTAATTTTTTTTTTTTTTTTTTTTATTTGTGATGGGTTTGCTCTTGACTCTAGTCTAGGTCAGAGGTGACAGAGACAAAGTCGACGATGGAGTGAGCTTACCCAGAAGAAGCCTGTTCACTCTCACTTTGAAGAGATTAGGGTTGTATACGTTCGGAAACACAGACGCAGGTAGTGAGTTCCACTCTTTTGCTGTGCGCATTATAAAAGACATTTGGAAGCGCTTAGTGCGAATTGGTGGAATAGCAACCAGGTAGGGATGGTAACTGGCAGTGCGTCTAGATGTCCGGTGGTAGAAGGGGGCCGGTGGAATGAGGTCGTGGAGTTCTCGGGCACACTCTCCGAACTACAATCTGTAGAAGACCGACAAGCAGGCAACCTTGCGGCGATGAGCCAAGCAATGAAGCCACTCTTAAGAAAAAAAAAAAACAAGTTCAACGAAATATTTGTATTTAAGATTTCTTCGAAGCTCGATAAACCATTGGAATTTAATTTCCTGCTTACTTGCCAATATTTTCATTAATAGCCAATAGATGGCGCTGCTTTAATGGATATTTAAGTGCAGTGACCAGAGTAACCTTCCTCTATTAGTCCCTAGATGGTGCCACTTAATCCAATTTAATAACAGGTTATTATATTTATCTTAAAACCCGCACATGGAAACACAATTTTCTATTTAACGTGAGGGAAGCAAGCTGGAGACAAGTATCGGCGGACCTGATTTCTAATCTCTGTTCACAATGATACTGGCACATCTGGATACGATAAGTTGACAAAACAAAAACCATTAATCTGTCCTGCGAAAGTGTGCGAGATGGGCTGAATCAGCTGAATGACGTGGTGATTTTAGGATATGAGAAATGTTAGGACAGTCTGTTTTAGACAGGTATAGGGTACAGACGTCATATTCTAAGCTAGTTAAGTTTGAAGACTTGGTGAATACCAAGAGGACATGTGATTGAGGTTTGGGATTGCGATAAGCTACAAACGTGATAGTCCAGGCTAGTGAACTGTGAAGTTAGGAGTCTTGGCGAATACCAAGAGGTCATGTCCGTGGACACGTCTTTTCGAAACTACACACACACATCTACCACTGACACTAAGTGTCATCAAGTAAAGAGTAAATAATTACTGACCTATTGTCCTCTTATTTATGTTGTTGCATCGTTTATCAAGCGTTAAAACGAAAAAGTATAAATTAAAAAAAAAAAAAACTTTAAAAAAATTAAATCCGACTACGGAAAAATAAAAGTGATCTAAAACGTACGAAACAAGAAAATATATCAGACAGAAATCAAGACAGGTACATTTGTAATATTTAAGGTAAAGCCCGTATACCATGTGAGTGCCAGGAACACCAAAAAATTATAATGGTATGCGACGACGGCTTTACATTGAATATTTTTCTACATTCTTGATTTCTCTCTGAAATATTTTCTTGTTTGGTACTTTTTAGATCACTTTTATTTTTCCGTAGTCGGGTTACAATTTATTAAACTTATTTTTTTATTGACAAATATGTGTCTTCCATTGTCGTTTTCAGTTTCAAGCGGTAAGATTCCTTCGGCTCTGATAAGTGTGCGTTTACCTTTAGTCACCTGTGGCCTATTTAATATTACTGGCAATGGAACATACAGCTGCTGAGGAGTTTGTTGCGCCACTTCTTCTTCCCAGGTAATTCAAGTGGCGCAGGGCAGGCGTTTTGGGGGACTGTCTTATGTGTAATTTTGACGTACGAATAGTGCTGATTGAATCCTAGTTTGAATAAGCCTAGTTTGAATAAATGACTTTTGATTTTGAGTTTGCAATCGTGATCAATGTTCCCTATTGGAGAAGCTCGTGGCTAAATAATAACAGCCGCACGGTTCGATCCTAAGTTAAGCTACGCTTGCCGGGGTTAGTCTGTGGATGGGTGACCATCTTTTCATACCGAGACTCCTCCTGCCTCGGAAAGCACGTTAAGCCGTTGGTCCCGGCTGTCATTCGTGGATCTTTGACAGTCGTTACGGGTAGTCAGAAGCCCGAAAGTCTGACAACCAGTCTTACCAAGGGGTATCGTATTACCCAGTAACCGGGTTGTGGAGGTCAGATAGGCAGTAGCTCCATGTAAAATACTGGTATTCAGCTGCATCCGGTTAGACTGGAAGCCGACCCCAACATAGTTGGGAAATGGCTAGACAGATTGATTGATCAATGTTCCCTATGAAATAAAATGGGAAACTTGTCCAGCTTGCATAATCATTTGTATAAAATATGTAGGTCATTGTAGGTAGTAAAAGCTTCCCTCCATAAACACCTAAATTAAAAACGATACTAACACATCGTCTACTAGCGGTGATAATAAAGTGTAAAGGCAGAATTTGACGGAATGACCAATGGCCGGCAATGGGCCACGCTACATTTCACCTACTGACCAATTATGGGCACACGCGTGTCATGTTTATGCCAGTGTTGTCCTAATTGCCGTCATTACATGATTTTCAAAGGCTCAGTTGTTAAATGGTCACAAAACCAAAACCTGAAATTAGTTTGTTGAAAACGAACTCCGTAATCGCCATAGCAATTGAACAACTAGTGTATTTATTTATAACTAGCAACCCGCCCCGGTTTCGCACGGGTAGCCAGATCGCAAAAAAGCTGGTCAAGTGCGTGTCGGACCACGCACTAAGAAGGGTTCCGTAGTTGGGATGAATTTATCCTAAGAACAAACTTAACATTGTAGTTGAAAAACATGTTCTCCCATACATTCCAACTACAAATGTCCATAGTTAAACGATTGTTTTCATTGTTTAACTATGGACAAATGTAAGTTTGTACGCACAATATTGAGAGATTTACCATGTTGTTTTACGACCATCGACTTCTTATAGGTTTTCCTGTAATCTATAGGTATTGAACTATTTTCTGTATTTTTTTCAAAATTTTAGGCTCAGTACTTTCGGAGATAAGGGGGGAATGGTCAATTTTCGTCTATTTTCTTAAATAACTTTAAAATGGTTTACTTTAAAATTATAAAAAAAAAACATGTATATATATTTGAAACCCTCACAGCAAGCCCTTTCATTTGATATGTTACACGGTACAGTTTGCATAACTTTTTTTTAAATTTCCTTATTTGCCCCCAAAAGTTGACGCCCATATTCAAAATTTAGTTATTTACTTTACACGTCCGTGTTTGGGTCACAGAAATACATATGTGTACCAAACAGACAGACAGACAGACACACGAGTGATCCTATAAGGGTTCCGTTTTTTTCTTTTGAGGTACGGAACCCTAAAAAAAAACAAAACTTCACAGGATCACCCGCTGGGTTAATCTGAAGATTGCCTGCAAATTTAGGGAACATACAAATCGATTTTTATAGGTACCTATATACATATAATTTTATACAGATAGATTTATTAAGGTTGATTTATTGAATACTATTTATAAATATCACAGAACTGTGTGTTTATGGTGGAGCTTATGTAACTTTTACATAAAAAATCATCCTCGTTTTTTTTTCATTTTATTTAAGGAGGAAAGAGTTGTACTCAGACAGTTTAGTCTGAGTACAACTCTTTCCGAGTTGTACTCAGACTAAATAAAAAACCCAGACAGCACTGTAACAGTGACGTGAGGCCGGTTTCGTAAACATATGAGCACTTAAACTCAGAAATCGAATTCGAGATCAAAAAGAAATGTCATGGACATTTCAGGCGTAGTTAACATTTCCCTAGTAATTCAAAAAAGTATTTTTTTGTTTCGAAAAAAAAAAACATTTTATAAATCTATATTATATGAAATATAGTATAGATTTATATATATTTTTTTAATAAGCATATGTTGCCGCATGTAATATTAGGGTGTTGCAAGCGTCGTCGTATAATCTTCACTTGAGAGCAGTTCGACCGATTTGACCGATTTCTTTTTTGTTCTGTTCATTGCCAGGACAAGGTTTGTGTGTAAGAAAATTGTTATTTATTTCATTAGTAAAAAGCACCCATGCGAAGCCGAGGCGATTCGCTAGTTGAAAACACCAAATGAAGTCCAAATGTTTAAGACCTTATTACACAAAAAAAAAAAATTGCACGATTTTCTTTCAAACAGTTATATTTTATTCTTGGATCGTAATTTACGTCACTATAGAGTTGAAAACTGTGTGTAATATCATATTTTAACTATTTAAGATATGCCAACAATTTTAGCACTATGTTAACTATAAAAATAAAAATAATATAAAAGTACTAACTTTTCGGCAGACTTTTAATGATTTTAAACTGAAGATCACGTTTAGACGAGTAGTTCAAATTTAATAATTTGGAAACATATATGAATTCAATTAGAGATTTTTTGAACTCAGTGTGTGTAATTAAATTATAAAGTTATGTCTAACGCCGATAAAAAACTGAGAATCACGCAAAAACTATCAAGCATATTTTTATGAAACTTTCACCATTTTAAAGATATTTTAACTATTTATCTTTTATTTTACGTGTTTAATTAAAATGCCTTTTGTTTTACGCATAATAAATTAATAATACGTCTAATTTAGGGCTGCACTGTAGCGCTACTTGATGGGCGAGTCCTATTACTGGCTCAACACTCAAACTAATCACTCAAGGCCATTGGCATATATCTGCACCTTAATTAGCAGAAACGTTGTTATTGAAACTTAAAAATATGGTTTAACATTTTAATCAGGCGTCTACATGTTAAATCGATAAGACCCTTTGAATAAACGTTCGTTACAAAATTGGTTAAATTTAATTAAAATTTCCACTCTTGTTGGTAGCAAACGGAACGCGATTTCCCAAAAGGTGAAAACATCAACATTTATAGGTGTGGGCTGTTGCTTATACATATCTGTGTCTCTACGAGCTTATATCGTCTATCATTAAAACAAATCTATTCTTTGACTTGAAAATAAAAGACACGATACGCATGATTAACTGCTGTAGTTTGTGCGAAGTCGTAAAAAAGTAATGAGTTGTATTTGGGCACAGTTCCGTGTAAGCCCATATTCGCATGGGCGCCTTTTTAACGCACAGTTTTTGACCGTGCTCTGGATTTTCAAGTCTTGATGTCAAACCGAGCGTTGAGAATCCAACAGCCTATTCCTAGCGCGTTGACAAAGTGCACAGTTGGATTTTCAACTCACTCTGCTAAGCCGAGCGTTAAAAATCCCCGAGCGTACGTAGACTAAGGGTTTTTCAATAGCGTGAGTGAGATGGTATACCTATTGGTGCACCAATCGTTGTTGTAACAATATTTTAGTCTTACACTTCGATGCACCAATGCGAGATGACAACATTTCTATCGGATGTGAGTTGGTTGGTGGTATGTTTGGCGGCATGTGGCATACGCGTCAAGGTAGTTTTCAAAACGCGGCACTATACCAGCGGATGGACAGTATCTTTAAAGCGTGTATAGATGCGTGTAATGCGTAATAAAAATAATCGTGTAATGTACAGACGCGAGCACATCAAGCTACTACAATCTGTCAGATTTCTTTAATAGATTTTCGACTTTATTGCTAAGGCATTAGGTTCAAGGCTGATTGGGAAAATCTGACAGTTTCGGGTAGGTTGACCTGCTTGCGTCTGTACCTCGAATTTTGCACGTGGGCGGCACTACGAGCATTAGCACTAGTAACGCTCGTGCTGATCCATCTGCCGGTTTTTAGCGCGAACACAAAGGCTCTCCCAGTCGAACATATACAGGATTCGCGTTGAAATAATATGCCGTCCATACTATTCGCATAACATTACACAATACATTACATTACACGCGTGTGTACTCGGCTTAATGCGTCGAATATTTATTCGCCAGTCGATAATTTAATTCTATGGCTACAAGACGTTTAGGCATTTAATCAACCGATATCAATTTTAGTTCTTCAACAAATTATGTAGGTATATAGTTTTCACTGTTGTCAGTAATATTGGTAGTTATTAACTTAATAAATTGGTGTAAAGGTCTACACCAATTATTTATTCGCTTTACCTAATTGATAACATGCATTTTTATACATCATCTTGACGGTACGAAAAACAAATGAAAATCACACATTTTCCTAATTTGAATTTGGAATTATGTTTTTTAAAATTTAAACTTTCAATGATACCAAAACCAGCCAGATACAAATAGTATAGCCAAAGAGATTTTATTACAAGTTCATACATACTATAATGCGAAAAGACTTTTTCCCCAACCTAATAATAGTAGCTGACTAGCTGTGAATTTTTTATCGATCTTGTTAAGTATAATCGACATTTAAAATAAAACTGCTCGGAGTTGTTGTGCTTCAAAAGCGATTGTAATTGAATAAAGCTTTGAATAAATAAAAAGTACTTCAAAATTACTGTTTATTTATTTATCGATCATTGGCTTATAGTAAATATGTTTGTTGATGTTTGTGCCTAGTTGTACGCATTTAATTTGTGTCTGAAGCAGGGTTGAGATGATTTTAATCAGTGATTTATATCGTGATTTAAATCAAATATTTTTTTAAATAAATCGTAACGTCTTAGAAATTCAAATTTAACCCTTAATTGCATAGAATATATATATATATTTTTTTTATTTGTGATGGGTTTACTCTTGACTCTAGTCTAGGTCAGAGGTGACAGAGACAAAGTCGACGATGGAGTGAGCTTACCCAGAAGAAGCCTGTTCACTCTCACTTTGAAGAGATTAGGGTTGTATACGTTCGGAAACACAGACGCAGGTAGTGAGTTCCACTCTTTTGCTGTGCGCATTATAAAAGACATTTGGAAGCGCTTAGTGCGAATTGGTGGAATAGCAACCAGGTAGGGATGGTAACTGGCAGTGCGTCTAGATGTCCGGTGGTAGAAGGGGGCCGGTGGAATGAGGTCGTGGAGTTCTCGGGCAGACTCTCCGAAGTACAATCTGTAGAAGACCGACAAGCAGGCAACCTTGCGGCGATGAGCCAAGCAATGAAGCTTGGCATCCACCAGTTTTACGTCGCCAATGAGCCTCTTAGCTCTGCGTTCCACCGAGTCAAGCGCGGCTAGTTGGTACTTAGCTGATCCATCCCAAAGGTGACTGCAATACTCCATGCAGGATCGGACTTGCGCTTTGTAAAGGGTTAAAAGCTGTCCAGGCGTAAAGTATCGCTTCACCCTATTTAGGATGCCCAGTTTCTTGGCCGCAGTTTGGGCCTTGTACTCGATGGTGGCGCCGAAGTTGAGACCAGATGTCAACTCCATGCCTAGGAGCTCAAGTCGATCAGTTACAGGAACAGATGTACCCCGAAAAGTAGGAGTTTGGGCGAAACGACTCTTTTTAGCGGTAAAAAGACACGCCTGCGTTTTGGTGGCGTTAAAAGAGACCAGATTATCATCACCCCACTGGGAGACAAAGCTTAAGGTCAAATCTGTCCGCTCTACCATGGCCTCTCTCAAGGAACGAACTTCAGCCCCGCTGGTTTTTGCGCTGGACAAGTATCTCTCTGAAACTGTACTGTCATCTGCGTACCCAACAATACCAGGCCGAAGCAGGTCGTTGATGTGCAGCAGGAAAAGAGTTGCAGAGAGAACAGACCCCTGAGGAACTCCGGCATCAATAGCCATAAGGTCAGAAGAGCAGCCATCAACAACTACTCTAATCGACCGTTCACTAAGGAAATCTGATATCCAGCTACAAAAATCAGTTGGGATGCCATAAGCAGGAAGCTTGCTGAGCAGAGCAGCGTGCCAGACCCTGTCAAAGACCTTCGAGATGTCAAGCGATACAGCCAGTGCTTCGCCGTGTTTCTCGATGGGATATTTATACAAAAAACAAACAACAAATAGTGATCATCATAGAAATAATTACTCTAAGGTACAAATTGACATTGACTGTTTTTTTTTTTCGTTCAAAAATGTTGCCTGTTCTGATACATATTCCTAAATAAATTCATTCTAAAACTAAATACAAAAATTCTTTACGATGGAAATTTCCACCACTAAGGGTTAAAAATTCAGATGGATAAGTAGGAATTTCTCAAACACGAAACGCCCTATCTTGGTCATATATTTACTATAGACAGTGTGAAACCAAACCCGGGTAAAATATCAGCTGTTGTAAATTTTCAGATTCTGAAAACCCCTAAGCAGAAAGCATTAATTTATGTACTGTCAAATTTCTTTAATAGAGTTTCAACTTTATCGCTATAGCATTAGGTTCAAGGTTGATTGAGAAAATTTGACAGTTTCGGGTAGCTTGACCTACTGGCGTCTGTACAACATCTTATACATGTACCTACATTAATAGCAAACACAGTTCTAATTCTGATACAGAAGTTTCATACCGAATTTCACACGTGTCACTAAACCCTTTACGTCATGTCTTAAAAAGGCGCTAAAATTAATTATTTTGACTCTGGAGTAGGTACCTGACCTGCTATGAACACTGTAACTCTTCATACAAATGACCCTATTCTAACATATCCAGATTTTAGCAAAGAATTTATTTTAAACACAGACGCCTCAAACGTGGCCTTGGGAGCAATAATTTTTCAGGGACCTATCGGTTCTGACAAACCCATAGCCTACGCGTCTAGAACTTTAAACGATAGCGAAATTAATTACTCCACGATCGACAAAGAGGTACTCGGAATAATCTGAACTACAAAATATTACAGGCCTAACATTTTTGGAAGCGAATTTGAAATAATAACTGATCACACAAACCCTTAATCTGGCTTATGAATCTTAAAAAAGAGGTTCACGCCTCTCGAGATGGAGACTTGAGTTTAGCAGAATATGATTAAACTATTGTTCATAAAAAAGGTAAATTCAATACTAATGCGGATGTTCTACCACGTATTCAAATCAACCAAAATAAATCTATGCCCTTGTTCGTTAATCACTGTGAAACGACAAACTCTGATACATCTTCTACATTAACTGCTGAAGGTAATACAAGCCTCATCCACTCTCATTGCTCATTCATCTACGAACAAAGAGCTATAACATCCGACTCAACAATCATTACCCACGCTCACTGCTAGCCTGATACATTCGTCATCAACCCTCACGGCTCACTCAGTGGAGATGGAGGATCGAATGACCCACAGCGTCAAAAAGGTACAGCTTCCCTGTCACTTCATATTGAAACCATACACACGAGCTTAGAAAACCCTGTTCTGGAAATTCCAATATCGGATGAACCTTTAAATAAATATCCGATCCGACCTTTGAAATGGCCGATTTACATAAAAAACAATGAAAAAATATTTTTAAAAGAAATATTGGTGATGCACTTTTGCCATTTTAATGAAAGTTCGTTGATGCCTCTGCTATAGATATCCTGGGAACGGGAATCGATAAATCCTTTAAAGGCGTTCACCGCCTCGTTGGATTTGAAATTTATCCCCGGGGCTCATTATTGAGATCAAAATTTCCAAAACGTAAAAGATCAAAACAAAAACGCACCATGTAGTCACTTGAGGTACCTTGTCCATACACGTCATTAATACGTAGGTTGTTCTGAAAGTCTTGAGATACTTAATAATACTAAGGCGGATTGCCGACGCGAGCACGTAGTTTGATTGTTTATGTTATGATATATAAGTTAGTGTCAGTTGTCATTTGATTGCATTCAGTATTGCCGCAGATCGTGTTCAAACAAGTTCACTAGAATGGCTTCATGGACGATTATCGAATATCGCGCAATTTCGCGTTATAACTTTTTACGTGGATTATGTCCAGAAAACTGTTTAGAAGAAATAAAGCCTATAACTTGGTGATGACTGTCCCTCTTCAGCAACCGTGTACAGTTTGAGCGTGGCTGTTTTAACCTAGAAGACGACCTGCGTTCAGGACGACCGGCGGAAGCAGTTACTCCAGAAAATATTTCTGCAGTTAAAAATTGAATTGAAACTGACCGGCGAATAACCTACCGGCAAATAGAGTCCTTACCGCAGATTGGATTGGTTCAATTATTTACCATCATTTAGGTTATAGAAATGTTTGTACTCTTTGGATTCCACATAAACTTACCGATGAATAAAAGGAACACCGGAGTTAATGGTGTAAAAAAAGATTGCAATGTTTGAAAACGGAAAATCTAAAGACATCATTTCAATCGTCACGGGCGATGAAACGTGGCTTTATTATTTCGACGTGCCCACAAAGCAGCAAAATAAAATATGGGTGATAAGTCGATAGAAAAGAAAATGATCGTGGTTTTTTTCGGTATTCGGGGAATTATTGAACAAGTAGTATACTATCTGACTAATATACTTATCTGACGGTAATGACTCAGAACATGAGGAGTATTTACAGTAATTTTGACGACTTGCAGATGAATTTAGCGTTGATGAAGTTCGACGTGGATGTTCTTATTATAACTGAGTGTAGATTAAATAATAAGAAACAAATACCAATACTAAATAACTACACCTCTTATATTACCACAATCCAATTAAACCAAAACGATGGCGTGGTAGTCTGTGTAAGGAACAAATATGTGCCACTGGTAACAGAACTAGCTGTAACACATGCTTCTGCGCTTAAAATCACCGTGTCTAATTTTACTATTATAGGTAAATATCGTTCTCCCTCCATCGCCTGTGCTGACGATTTCATTGACTCATTAAACACCCATCTTGAATTATGTAGTACGCACAAGAATATAATTGTCATTGGTGACATTAATATTAATATAATAGAAAAACCTACAGAAATATCTCAACAAAGATCCAATAGGTTAAATTACCTAAATATGCTATCAATTCACGGCCTTCTTCCAGGTCATAGCTTACCCACTATAGAACAAAACTGCCTTGACCATACCTTTCTGAAGCTTGATAAAACTAAAACCTCTGCCTTTGTGGCAGTGCTTAATACAACAATCACGGATTATGCTATGGTTCTCTTAAATATAACTAGTTTAAATAAAACACAAAGAACGTGGCATAAAACAACAAACATCATAGATTTTGAAAATGCTTATAAAAGCCTTATTAATATAGATATATCAATTTTTGATACCTACACGCTCCCTGATAGCTTTGCCACTAAACTGGTGGAGGTGATCAGGACATCCCTCCTATGCAACACAAAAATCAAATCCGTTTCTTGTGGTAAAAGAACATTGAAGCCCTGGATTACTGCAGGAGCAATGCGGTGTATACGGCTTAGAAACAAAATGCAGCAAAAATCAAGATTGGAACCTTTCAACATAATTTTATTAATAATTTACAAACGCTTCCGTAACTTTTGTTCCAATCTGATAAAAAAGATAAAGAGACAATATTACAGAAAACAAATAGAAGATTCAACCAAAAGTCCGAGACATCTTTGGTCAACTATAAATGAAATTACTCAGTTTAAAACACCCAAAATTTCAAATACGCACCTTCTCAACATTACCACCCACCCTCTAAACTCACTAAATAGGGTCAATTTGTTTTTTATCACCATAGGCAAACATTTAGCAGAAAGTATTTTAACACATACTGGGATGCCCGTAGTAACCAGCTCCTGTAGTAACTCTTGGGCTTCCTCGTTCGTGTTGTTGGAGACGGATCCAAAGGAAGTGGATGGTATTCTAATGAGTCTAGACTCTGATAGTGCACCAGGTTGGGACGGTATACCGACCAAATATTTGAAAATCGCCAGGGATTTTGTGGTTCCCCTGATAAGTCAGCTAGCTAACTTATGTATCAAAACAGGAATTTTTCCGAAAGATTTCAAGCGTTCCGTTGTCACTCCTGCGCACAAGGGTGGGGACGTAAACGATGTCAACAATTATCGTCCCATATCTGTGCTGTCAGCAATCTCAAAAATATTAGAAAAAATAATAAATAAGAGACTAATTAATTATTTACAGAAATACGATATTCTATCTAATGCGCAATATGGGTTTAGAAGAGGACGTTCAAATCAAGACCCTATACAGCTTTGACATCTGAAATTGTTAATAAAGTGGATAAAGGACATAAATGCTTAACAGTGTTCTTGGATCTCAAGAAAGCATTTGATACCGTCTCCGTCCCGATCCTTCTGCACAGGCTAGAAAACATAGGCATATGAGGTACAGCTCTCTCTCTTTTTGAAAGTTATCTTAAGGATAGACCGCAAATAGTTAAGATAAATAACTTGTGTAGTGTTGAGGAGGCCGTCTACTACGGAGTCCCACAGGGGAGCGTTTTGGGTCCGCCACTCTTTTTAATTCATATTAACAGCCTGTGCAATATGCAGATCAAAGGAGGGCAAATCTTTTCATACGCAGATGAAACTGCGGTTGTTTTCTCAGGAACGTCATGGAAACATGTTAAAACTGTCACTGAAGAGGGTCTGACTGAGATAGCTGGCTGGCTTAAGGCGAACCTATTAACGCTTAATATCTCTAAGTCTAATTTTATTTGCTTTTCCCCGAGCCGGATATCATAGCCAGGCCCTGACTTTGGAATTACGATTCATGGATGCCTAAATAATACCCTCTATAACTGTAACTGCGATTGTCAAAATATTCAACAAGTCAGCTCCACAAAATATTTGGGCATAATTATTGATCAAAGACTGTCATGGCACCCTCACATTGAGATCTTTATGAAAAGGATCAGGAAGCTCATTTGGGTCTTTCAAACTTTGCGACATGTTATGTCCGAGCAACTTATAAACAAGATCTATATAGCTCTGGCGCAATCTGTAATGACTTACTGTATTCCAATCTGGGGTGGAGCTACCAAAATTAAATTCCTCGATCTGGAAATACCTCAGCGATCACTTATCAAGGTGATGTACTTTAAACCGTTAAGGTTCCCTACAACAGATCTATATAAAGCTAGCAACTTGCTCTCAATGAGAAAACTTTATGTTCTATATATGTCCTTAACCCTGCATAAGTGTCTCCCATATAACTCAGCAACTCAGAGCAGAAGGCGCAGAGACATAGTGGCCTACTCGCCGGGGATTCGAACTGTCTTTGCTAGACGTCAATAAGTTACACAATCCACCTATATCTATAATAAACTGAACCGTAAATTAGATATATATCCCATGTTGTTATACGATTGTAAAAAAGAAATTACTGAATGGTTGAGATCCCTAACATATGAAGAAACAGAAAATATTCTGACCAGGTTAAGATAAAAATAAATAAATAAAGCGGTACACACACACTAACATACTCACACACACGCACATATTCACCCACATATATATATACACATACATACATACACCTACACATATGAGCACACCTCACACTTTGAGAGCTGCTACATGAATGTTTTATTTTATTTTGTTTTATTGTGATTTTGATTTCTCTTCATACCACCCTCTTTTTACTTATTAGCCTCATTATTGTTAAGTCACCACATAAGGGAAGAGTGCGACAGCCCCGACACAAGTACTGTTGTAACTTACTGGGGCTGCCTCAATTTATGTACGACACAATTTTCCGGTGAAATAAATATTTTTGTATTTTTTTTTTTTGTATTTGTAAGTAGTTCTCCGTGAGTAGAAGACTGTAAACGCTGCTTGGTGCATCACTATCTGCCTTCCTTAACTTATTCAAGAATTCAAGAAGCTTCGTCCAAAGTCACAAATCTGGACCTGGTATCTTCACCATGATAATGCTCCGGCACATCGTGCTGACGTTACATGCCAATTTTTGCGAGATGTCGGCTTGAAACTTCTTGAATATTCGGCTTACAGCCCAGGCTTGGCGCCATGTGACTTTGGACTGTTTCCTTTCGTAAAAAGTAAATTGAAAGGGCAAAAATTTCGGGTCGAAGAAGCTTTACTTTCAGCCTGGAACTACAATATATGTGCGGAAATTCCTGAACAGAAATGGAAATTTGAAAAACTGTGAAAAATAAAGTTAAATCTCAAGAATTTCAGAACATCCTAGGTACGTACGTATTGCGTGCTGTCCGTGTTGCGTTGGTGCCACGACGGAACTCGTATTCGAAAATAGCGCGCAATTTCGATTTTTCCGTGGTTACAGAAACATCAATATCAAAGTAAAATCTAACGGCGGGAAATCAAATGAAGAACTGATTTTTTTAAAATGTCATGCTGTATCATAAAATAAATTTGAATTTGGAATTCTAAATAGAATTAAAGATATTGATCTTCACACTAGCCGGTATCAAAAATCGGCTATTTCATAGGTAAAGTCTTTTAAACTTGACATTGGCTTAATGCACAAACAGTGCGAAGCCAAAAAAAAATAGGTCTTACCTTATAATAAATGGTCACTTTAAAAGTAGACCAACGACAACTCAAACTTTTCAGTCCTTTCAGAATACTACTGTAGACATTATCAAACATAGCACTGAAGAATGTCTTAGTAACGTTATATAGGCTCACGTCGATCAAAAACTCCGGACAGCAATTGTTGTAAATCCTATAAAAAAAATGTTGAGTATCATACCGATTTTACAGAAAACTTTCGAATATTCATCCATGAACTTAGTTTTAGTCAAATATGAAGTACTTAACGTTAATGATCAGTCAAACCAATTAGAAGTAATAAAAAAATATCACGAAGGCAAGACCAATCATCGCGGAATCAACGAAACGAAAATAGATATTACTAAATTGATAAATTAATGCAAAATAAGCAGATGTGTGAAATATGATCGAAATCCAATAAGCCCGCAGTGTAGAGTTGACTTCCACCAACTCAGCCGTTCTAATTAGCACACGCAGACGTTCTGACTATTGACCATGACAAATACTTAACTATTTATTTTATTTTATTTGGGAAAATAAACGGTTACACATTACAATGTTATGATAAAGAACTTACAACTAAAATGGGATTATAAATGTTTGACCTACAACATTTTCCACATAATATAAAAAAGTTAAACAAAAACGAACCACGTGCGATAACATTGAATATGATTAAATATAAAAATAAAGCTAAACCGAAACTTATAAGGTAAAAATAAAAAAAAGAGAAAGAAGATTTAACTGAACATATAAATTAAAAATTATGGTTTTAGGGCTATTACGTTCTTAATTCTGCTAAAATTTTACGCGCAATACCTCTAAATTCTCCTGTGGAAACAGCAAAGAACTCGATATCCCGAAAAATCTCATTAAACTGAGCAGTAAGACGCCGTAGGGGTGCTCGCGAATCTGCGTTTGATCGACAAGAGGTTACAGCAAACAGAGGTCGCGCTCGCACACCTCGACATATAGTTGTTCTGGGTACTACGTAACTAATTATATTGCTTATGTCTATCCGCTAATTACACATGGGATGAAATTCATCCCATTTTTTTATTTAAGTAGTGGTTCGTGGGAGTAGTCATCCCACGTAAATCTGCTTTTGGTTTGAACCTTGTTCCACCTCTATTAAGGAGTCCTTTCTAATTCTACATTACTATAAAGCCCTACTCACTAGCATTCTAAGAAACAATCAACGGTCACAAAATTCCAAGAAGCTACGATGCAAATCGGTTTTGTTTACAAGATTACCGCGGGTGGGGCGCTCAACGGTTTTCCCCGCGCGTGGGTGAGTACAGCGGTTCAGCATAGCGGCTATACAATCATATGAATTGTTACATAAATCAAACAGAAACGTCGATTCTAACATTATACGCCTAGATTTAAGGTTTTGAAGTCTATAGTTATTTAGTAAGTCGCTGTAAGATACATATGTACGAAAGCAACGGAAATGCATTGCCTTTAAAAATTTGCGTTGCACTTTTTCTATCATATTAGAATATTTTTCATAGAACTATCATAGACTTATTCTCTAAATACGCTCAGGCGTATCTCTTACCCGATTGTACCGCACCCAATATATTAAAAACCCTTTTAACTTATAGTACTCATCACGGTTTTCCTTTAATCCATTGAATGCCTACTACGCAATATTACGAAGCTGGAATTAAGACAGAGACCGACTACGTATTATTTCATAAGTCTATAGATTTTATGGTAATCTATGTTATTTGGCCTCCTCGAATGGACATTTTTATACTCTTTGGCATCTCAAATAAAACACGACAGAAAAAGTTTGACTTTATTATTTATTGCTAAATATCTTAAATCACAAAATTTCAAGGGCATTTTTCGGTTATTACGTAGCAGGCCATTTGTACGGTGGCCACTGGTTGTGATTCAACGGGTAACTTCAGCATTCAATGGGTTACATATAAATACTGATCAAGGTACCGTATTTAGAAATTAAGTAGTGTCAGAATTTCTCCGTTTGCACAAAATAGAACACCATATGACTACACGAAAACGCATCATAGAACGTTTCCACAGCACGCTTTATATGACTATACAAACACGGCATCATAGAACGTTTCCACAGCACGCTTTATACGACTATACAAACACGGCATCATAGAACGTTTCCACAGCATGCTTTATATGACTCTCACACTTACACCGCCACATCCCTCCTACTCCACAAGCGAACACACATACTATCTTTTGTAAAATGTAGTTTTGTTACCACATTTCATCCTACATAAGAGAGAGCGGCGTCTTCTAACACAGGCATTATCTGCTTAAAAGGAGGCGCCATTCACCAACAAAATGTAAACAACTATGGTTAAGAAATAAACATTTTTGTATTTTTTGTATTTGTATTTGTATATGACTATACAAACACGGCATCATATATTAGAACGTTTCCACATCACACTTTATATGACTATACAAACACGGCATCATAGAACGTTTCCACAGCACGCTTTATATGAGTATACAAACACGGCATCATAGAACGTTTTCACAGCACGCTTTATATGACTATACAAACACGGCATCATAGAACGTTTCCACAGCACGCTTTATATGACTATACAAACACGGCATCATAGAACGTTTCCATAGCACGCTTTATATGACTATACAAACACGGCATCATAGAACGTTTCCATAGCACGCTTTATATGACTATACGAAAACGGCATCATACAACGTTTCTACAGCACGCTTTTGAATCACTTACGATTATTTAAGATCCTAACTAATGTTATAATTGCGAAAGTAAGTTTGTTTGTTACCTTTTCACGCCTTAACCACTAAATCGATCATCCTGCAATTTTGCATATACGTAGACAGGTGTACAGAAATGGACATAGAGTACCTTTCATCCCGAAAAAGTACTGTTCCCGAGAAAACAATAATAACTTTCTTATGATAAAACGGCTGAACGGATTTGGATGAAACTTGGCACATGGGTAGACCTGGAGAAGGACATAGGACATTATCATCCTGGATCGCAGATGAAGTCGCAACAGCTAGTTCAGCATAAAAAGGAACCCATTCGAAGTCTTATATACCGTACGCGTAAATTGCCTATAATAGCTCTATCCACAGTTTCAGTTAGTCTAAGGGCCGGTTTTTGGATCCGTAGTTAACTCAACCAATGGTTAAACGTAGTAACTAATGGTTGAATTTTGGCTAAATGTGAAAGACTAAACATAAATGAGTTAACATGAATGTATTCATGTTAAAAAATAATGACATTTTGGCAAACACATTGGCCAAAATTCAACCATTAGTTACTATGTTTAACCATTGGTTGAGTTAACTACAGATCAAAAAACCGGGCTTAGTGTAGACCGTTTAATGTAATTTCTGGACATTTCGATCTTCAGAACCCTATTGATTTAAATATAACTGCCAGATCTTTAAACTTATGTTCAAGAATATCGTAGTCGAATGGAAACCGGTGTATAACATCAATAATGATTCTGCATTATCCGATCGTATAGGTATAATGACGCAGCGTAACGTTGATAGGGAACCCGATTGAGATTGTGAACAAAATCAAGTCATACATGTACGAAATCCAATGGCAAGCAGACAAAAATGGGCACCTCGGTTTATTCAGGACAAAGTAGTTAAGAACTTACCTGTACATATATAAACCGCAAAAAGTCGTGATCCGGTCGCGGAATCACGGTTAAAAAGGCCACCGAAGAAATTATATTCTTCATATCATCGCTGCCGGTTTTCCTAGCTAGTGTTCAGAACATACGTCTTGACAGCTTAGACAATGATATACTACCGTTTAAACTCGGTACTACCAAAATGATATCTCACTTCCACGCATTCTTACAAGACAATGACCTTGAAGAAATTTAGTCACTTGTAAACACTATCAAATCCCAACTTGCTGTCGCTACACATAAACTATCACACAGGGACAGCGCTCTCTTCGACCTTCAGATTAACCATTTATACACAAATTTAGATAGAGTTTCGGTGCAGTTAGATACATTTAGGCCAACCAGAGGTAAGAGAGGCCTGATTAATCCAAAAGGCACAAAAACAAACTGTGAACGATAGCGAGTGCCTTTTGCGCCGACTTCGCGGCAAAATTACGGCATGAATTCACGCCGTGAATCACACAGGAGTCTGGAGCCCACATAAGATAAAATCAGAAAGTACATATGAATTGAAAAGCCACATTGGTATTTGCTCCGATTTGAACCCAGTGAAATTAATAGAATAGGAAATATACATATAAGCCTTTAGTCGAGGTAAATCAGTTCATCATTCTATACTTTCTGTCAAAGATCTTAAAAATATGATAAACCAACTAAAACGTATTTATAATTCCGATAAAATAATTGACTTAAATATTATAAATTGTTACGAGATTCTTAACTTAGCTTCATTTTTCACCGAGTCCAAAGTTGTAGTAGTCATAAAGTTTCCTATTACATTTACTACTGATGTATCAGCTATATGAATTGTGTCCCGTTCCAAATAAGAATAGCGCAATTATAGTAACACCTGTACCTATGTAGCATCCAATTCTCAGGAATTTGTGTATATAGAAGCTGAATGCCCGAAGGTCAGCTCCTGGCACCTATGCGAGCAGAGGATCGTCCACCAATATTATGTGACAATATTCAAATTCATACAAGTATTCAAAAACTCATACAATCTCAGGAGATAAATGTAACGTGCAAACCCACGCCTATCTCTCTGACCAAGGAAGCTCAGATTGAGCTAGACCACTACCATTACATAAATGCTTTCCCCAACAGTTCAAAAGTTAAACTATCTTGTGGCAAAGAACGATATCAGATATTACAAGAAAGCTTTTTGGTCACCGTTCCTCAAGGTTGCAAGATAAAAGCCCCAGAGATCAGTATAATATTTTTTTTGCAGACTACAGATCTGAGTAGTCTTCGCGAAATTCAGAACCAAATTACCATGCAAGACGAAATGTAAGTTAAATCATTAGACACGATTGGAATGTACCATAATATCACAATTCCATTTTATACACTTATAGTATCCGGTGCAGGCGCACTGAGCATCTTATATCGCACCTTCGGTAAGACAAGGCCATAAATGTCAAAATTTCATACAGTCGGTTAAATAGGCCAAACTGCTTTAAAAATACCCTTTTATCTGAAATCACAAAAGTATAGGGCTTATTTCATGCAAAGATCAATCATTTCAAGGCGGTAAGATGGTATGAGCAGAATAATACGTTATTTAATGTAAAAAAAAATCTTAAAGTGGCTCTCCTGTAAAATCATAAAAGTGCAGTTGTGCCCTTGTCTTACCGAAGGTGCGATATATCATTCGTCGCCGCCGTCGAGCTGTGAAAGTAAATATTACAATTCAAACAGCTAATACCGAGCTGACAGAAGTTGAAAAAAGAGCCGCAACTTTTGGCGCCAAGGTCACCAAATAGTTGCTGCATCTGGCAGGGGAGGTGCTACGAGGCCAAACTGCAAGCTCAGCACATCGTACCGACAAAGTGACCGATGGTATTACGACACCGCGCTCCCGACGTCACCGACTATTGTCTTCGTCTTTCCTTTACTTAACTTCGGTGGGAACGGACATTGATATATTTATTAAACGTAGCTAATAAGAAACCTATTTTATAATTTTTGTGCGAAATTTGTGAACTTTCAAATATATTTCGTAACCTAAAAAGGACTTATTCATTGGAGAGCTCCCCGACACACGTTCCCACACATATCTGTCTGTTAGCTGTGTAAATATTATATTCCAAAATAAAATAAAAACGTTTAAAGATGTTTGTGTTTTAACTTTTTTTTTAATTTGATTTATGTACCTAGGTACTTCTGTTATTTAATTTGTTTATAATACCTACTAATTATTGTGGCGTGTATTTGTATGTTTGGTAACTAACATAATTTTTATTTATTTGTACCTGCTAACAAAAAAATAATTTAAAAAATTAAATCGATTTCAAAAAGAAATTAACTCAAAATTATGAAATAATTTTAATTTCGGAAGTCGCTGTCTTGGATTCTGTATTTTAATTTTTTGCCACCAACGTCCGAAATTAAAATTATTTCATAATTTTGAGTTAATTTCTTTTTAAAGTTGATTTAATTTTTTAAATTATTATTTATTTCGTAATTTTTAGTTTTTAGTAAAAACTGGAATATTTGTTTGTAATAAGTAGTTAATAGTTTTGTTCTAAGTATTGCACTAGAATTTGACCAAGGTTTTGAGATGTTTTTCCTTTGACACCATCACCCGTAGCTCGTATCAATAAGCCAGGCCGTCACACTGACACGTTGAAAGCTAGGTCATCCTAACTATTGCCATTACTGAGGACGAATAAGCACTTACCTGGTCATCATCAGACCTTCAGAAAGTGGCATGTAGTAGCACCCGTGCTCAATTAGATAAATGTTGAAAGCTAGGTCATCCTAACTATTGCCATTACTGAGGACGAATAAGCACTTACCTGGTCATCATCAGACCTTCAGAAAGTGGCATGTAGTAGCACCAGTGCTCAATTAGATAAATGTTGAAAGCTAGGTCATCCTAACTATTGCCATTACTGAGGACCAATAAGCACTTACCTGGTCATCATCAGACCTTCAGAAAGTATATGTAGTAGCAACTGTGCTCAATAAATGTTAAAAGCTGGGTCATCCTGTTTCCGTTACTAAGAACCTTGTTTTTTTGAGATGTTTTCCCTTTGACACCACACCCGTTGCTCGTATCAATAAGCCAGGCCGTCACACTTACACGTATTAGTCCATTATCTTGAAAACTACTAAACCGATTTTGATGAAACTTTCACTGTGTGTAAGTCAACAAAAAAAGAATGGTCACGATCCCTTTAATTCTTTCGGAGATATGCGTGGACAAACATACATAAATACAAACATACATCTATGAAATTTTGTATATGTGTTTGGAAGCCCTAATAGATTATCATATGTGAATATGTTGCAGTTCTAATAATATTACATACATACGTGTCGAATTGATAACTCCTTTTTTTGAAGTCGTGTGAGATGCAACCCGTGGCGACACCCTTGCGCCATCCCAGCTTCCTAGCTCGGCGATCTGTGCTGGGCTGGCTGCTGCAGGAGCAGGAAACCTCAAACGGCGCAAATATAATGACCTTATTGGGAGCTATATGTTTGAGCCCTTTGGGGTTGAAACGCTAGGTCCTTGGGGTATATATATATTCCTGTTAGCTTATATATTGTGATTAAAATTTATCACATATGATATAAAGGAATAAATAATAGTCACTAACAAAAATATGAATCACTATGTCTAAAATATATAAATATTTTTTAATTATTATTAAAACTTACTTACTAAATTCCTACTACTACTTAGTAAATAAACCTATCTCAATTTTGTATAAGAATTAAACATCAATGTAGAAAATTACTTCTGTAAGCACATGTAGGTTGTAACTCGCTGCGATGGCGCATAGCTCCATCGTGCACTATGAAGGATGTAATAAATACATACATTGTTTCAGACGAGCCGGGTTTCAGCGCACCGATAGCAAATGTGACCGCGCCGCTCGGTCGGGAGGCGATCCTCGCGTGCACCGTACACAACCTGTCTACGTACAAGGTCTGTAACATTGACACCTTTACTATATTACAGCGTAAGTGGCACTTACGAATGACGTCGCTTGCACTGCAGATATTTGTGCCAGTGCGGTACTTTTTTCACCTGTTTTTCCGGAAATGGTACTTTTTAATTTTGAATGTATATAGAAGCTTAGAAGGAAATTAATGAAATTAAATGTATGATTACCCCTGGTGTAGATATAACACTCCAATATCTATAAACCAGCCAATTAAGTTTACTAGTTAAACCTAATTGGGTGGTTTTTAAAGGTCAAACCATGAAAGAAATTAATTATAAATGAGAATAAAACTTTCCTCTGACAAGCTAGATTTAATAAAAAGCCTGAAAAACGGCGGAATAAAGAAGTCCATAGCTTATGCTAGGTTACCAGCGAGATATTGCATATGCTAAATAAAAGACGACTTAGAGAATTTAGAATCCTACAGCTCTTATCTCGAACACGTTGTTGAAAGCGCCTATATTTTCTCCAGCTTTCTGCTTAAACTTGCTGTGTTTGTTAGGAACGAGATACTGAACTTTTAAGTGAAGTACCTACATAGTTATTAACGTTTGAAATAACTTGAGCCATAGGCCCTCACTTGGTAAGTCTACAAAGACTTTTTCTGTGATATGTGATTGAACTCATGAACAAGTTTATTATTCTGATGGAAGTATGTATCGTTTTATGTTCAGTATTTGGAATTCCGTGTTCCAATTACTGAACATACAATTTATTTATAGACTTTTATAATAATACATTTTGGGACTGTCGTATACCTACTCGATTTCGATACTCCATGCAAGACAGCCCGGTGGTTCATATCACGACTCAGTTCTTAACGCGGCGTCTATAGTATCATTAACCGCTAAAAACCGCTAAAAAGAGTCGTTTCGCCCAAACTCCTACTTTTCGGGGTACATCTGCTCCTGTAACTGATCGACTTGAGCTCCTAGACACGGAGTTGATATCGGGTCTCAACTTCGGCGCCACCATCGAATACAAGGCCCAAACTGCGGTAAAGAAACTGGGCATCCTAAATAGGGTGAAGCGATACTTTACGCCTGGACTGCTTTTAACCCTTTACAAAGCGCAATTCCGATCCTGCATGGAGTATTACAGTCACCTTTGGGATGGATCAGCCAAGTACCAACTAGCCGAGCTTAACTGGGTGGAACGCAGAGCTAAGAGGCTCATTGGCGACGTAAAACTGGTGGTTGCCAAGCTTCATAGCTCGGCTCATTGCTGCAAGGTTGCCTGCTTGTCGGTCTTCTACAGATTGTACTTCGGAGAGTGTGCCCGAGTACTCCACGACCTCATTCCACCGGCCCCCTTCTACCATCGGACATCTAGACGCACTGCCAGTTACCATCCCTACCTGGTTGCTATTCCACTAATTCGCACTAAGCGCTTACAAATGTCTTTTATAATGCGCACAGCAAAGGAGTGGAACTCACTACCTGCGTCTGTGTTTCCGAACGCATTCAACCCTAATCTCTTCAAAGTGATAGTGAACAGGCTTCTTCTGGGTAAGCTCACTCCATCTTCGACTTTGCCTCTGTCACCTCTGACCTAGACTAGAGTCAAGAGCAAACCCATCACATATAAAAAAATAAATAATAATATAATCGCCGCGTTAAGGACTGAGTCGTCGGGCCATAAATATTGTTATTATTCTGTCTTGCTCGCACTTTGGATTGCCATAATGATGTGCGTATTAGTAGGGAGCGTTGCACATTCTTATTGCTAGTAACATTTATGGCCCGACGACTCAGTTCATAGCGCGAGTACTATAATCGACTTGTTTTCAGCTAGCACGGTTCTCATTAGAGATCCCTGCTACAGCTATCTTGTTCAATGATATGAAAGCTTAGTGAGATAGAGTGAGACAAAAGTATGACAAGATAAGTAGTAGAGTGCTAAAAAAATCTTTTGACGCTTGAATGACATTGACGTGGGGGGCTGTTGGTAAACATTTGTGTGAAATTGTATTGAAAAATTAACATTCCTTTAGTTCAGATTTTAGCCACGTGCCAAAAGTTCCTTGTAAACTTTTACCGCCAATCAGACAATACAACAATAATAGGTTATAGATACTCAGTAGCTCATACTCATGATATTGTAATTCCTAAGTATATAAAGGGTGTTTTTTAGAGGCAGAGAACTTTAAATCGAAATCAAACACAGAAAAATGTTTTTAATATCCATGAAGTTGGCTTTATTTGACCGATAAATTTATGGCATTAATGTTTGAATATGATTTTGGGCATGTGCCCGTCGCGGCTGGTGTTTACAAGGCGTGATCTGGAGGTCACGTTTTTAGTCACTTCGCAGTAAATCAGGCTGTATTTCGGCAATAATGGGTCGAATGTTGGCCCAAGTGCTCAATAGTTTCTGGTCTATCGGCGTAGACATGCGACTTTACACATCCCCAGACAAAATACTACAATGACGTCAAATCTATCGAACGATGATCTTACCATTCGTGAAATTAATCGTTCATGTTTCTTTCAGAAAATGGAGCCTATAAAAACATTTTGTCTTTCAATAAATTAGGCCTTGCCGTCAGCCGCGGCGGTCACATGTCTGAAATAATATTAAAAAATTAATGCCATAAAGTTATCTGTCAAATAAAGCCAATTTCATGGATATTAAATACATTTTTCTGTGTTTTATTTCATTTAAAGTTCTCCGCCTCTAAAAAAACACTCGTTACCTAGGTTCTTAAATTACAAATGAGAAGTAGAGAGGTGTATTGTTAGCGGAGCCTACATGACAGCCCGATGTGACAGTTCGTGACAGCTCCATCTCAAATTAATACTAATTGCCTAAGAATAGATACACCGAACTGCTTTTATGCCAGGAAGAGACTACCATTGAATAACGAAGCGTAATCACCTGAGAACTTAGAATTTATTTTTGGATTTACACTGATTTATAAATGTATCGCATTATTATGACACAATTCTTTTTATTATACAGAGTGTTAGGTTAAACGAGGGATATACTTTAAGGGGTCATTGTACTCATCATTATGGCAATCTTCTACTATGGGACCAAACCTGAAATCGCGAAAACAAAAATCAGCTGCTACATTTTTACGAATTATGGAAAAGTAAATGTACTGAACAGCTGATTTTTTTCGTGATTTCAGGTTTGGTCCCGTAGTAAAAGTGGTTCATAATTATGAGTATAATGATCCCTTAAAGTAAATCCCTCGTTTAACCTAACACTCAGTATATAAATCAATATTAAGGCATAAAACAGAAAGCAGTTTTATTACATTCTGCCGTTATCTTCCCAGAATGATTAATGTGGTTATTTTTGAGCGTGCTGATCCTTAATCGTTCAAGCGGTCGGTATAATACAGTTTTGATCAGTTTATCAACTTTCCGAACTATTACAAAGTTACCATACAAAACGTCGTAATGACTTATTATTATACCAACAGTATCGTACTTCAATGTTGCCTTCCAAAACTCCTAAAAATGTCATTCGAAACTCGGAGAAACTTTTTCAATCGTTGTTTGCGTATGAGCGTACGAAGGTACGCGAATGTCGCATTACTAACAAACTGGTAGTTTATCGAACTTATATAGATTTTTATAAGGACTCTTGTGGTCGTAATGGTGTTTTAAAATGGCCATAAACATTTGGTAATAGGTTGCGTGGTTGCGGGTTGACACGCAGACCATTCTCACAATCCACACGCACGTGATATCGAGGAGCCGGAGAGTGGGGGTGACCCACAGTGACCACCGGACCTGGTTCCTGCACATTAGGGAGCTGCGGGAGACGGACCGAGGATGGTACATGTGCCAGATCAACACGGATCCTATGAAGTCACAGCTGGGATATTTAGATATTGTTGGTAAGTGGAAATAACGATGAAATTAAATTATGTTTAATTCTGCAGGTAGATACTTTAAGACACTTCTACACATCAATTTTTGGTCAATATTTTAAAACTAGATAGCGCCGGCAATTCCTAGGTGACTGCTAACAGTCAGCTTAGATTTGAAATCGATAAAGACCAAGCAAGTATCTGAATACTTACTTGGTCTTCGTCGATTTGAATCTAAGCAGGCTCAGTAGGAAACTCATCTTTATTCAATGTTCAAATTCGTTTTAAAATTACCCTCTTGGTTATATGATACAGTTATATTAATAATACTTATATTAAGTAACGTGATGATATTTTGATGAAAATTACTCCCGCAGACAGGCGCGACGCGACTCTAGTAGAACAATTTCTATGAAAACTTCATGGAAATTGTTCTACTAGAATCGCGTCGCACCATCGCATGCCTGATACATTTTATCGGGAAGGTATTCAGTTTCAAAGTCAAAACACCTGTTTTACAAGAACGTTATACTTAAATATTCTAAATAATAATATATTATTTGGGCTAAGCAACAAAAGGCTATGTAGGTTACAAGTAGGAAACTGAAATTCAAAAGATGATTTGAGTAGGGTGAAACACATGTCTTTTAGCTATTTACGTAGGTACTAGCTCTAAAGTAAAATTCAGAAAGTTTTTGTATGATTTTTGACAACCCTGAAATTGCAGCTGTTGATGATTACAAAACTTTCTCCATATTTATTCCTCCTCCTAATATTATCTTTTTTCCCCGTAGTTCCTCCCGACATCCTCGACCGAGGCACGAGCACAGACCAGACAGCGCGCGAGGGCGCCTCGATAAATTTAACATGTGCCGCGACGGGATCACCGCACCCGCAAATTACTTGGCGAAGAGAACATTCCAAACCTATCACCATCTCAGATGGAATGCAAGGTAAATACTGTTTGAGAGTTAACAGCTGTTACATGTATTAGACGAGTAAATTCTGCAAAAAATGTAGAATTAATGTTTTGTATAGGACAGTCTGGGGTCTTTAATATTAGGCCATTGGATCTGCAGAAAAAATTTCTTTGGAGACATTCATACACGGTGTAAAGGGCATCGACACACAAACTGTAGAAAATCGTCGGTTATTAAAAAAAATGCGCGTGCGGCACCGTACACGTGATACGAGTAGGAGTGAAACTTCTTTAGAAATAAAGAATAAGAGAGATTTAGTGTGAGAGACAGAGGGAGAACGAAATGTGCCTAAACGTGACGCGTTCTTGAAATTTCATTCTTAATTCTCGTTCAATTATTGAATCACCGCCAAGAAGTTTCACTTTAAAAAATCTGCTGTTCCATACATTTTGAGGTATTGCACTTTTGTATGAATCAGCAGATTTTTTTATAACCCACGCATAGTTTCTACGCACGTGGGTCTAGAATCAAGCTCTGAATACATGGTAACAGTTTGCGAGTTGATATCCCTTGCAACCTGTATATTCATATTCATATTGTCGCAACAATGGGTGCGCAGGGTGTGGGGCGGCTCCAACATAGTATCTTAAGCATGGTTCCGAGTTGCCTGGACTGTGTATACGTGGGTCACTGTTGTGCCGTCTCTCATGGGATATCGCAAGGGTGACCAACAGTTATTTCTTGTATTGTTCTTCTTGTTTTTAGGGTTCCGTAGATCAAAAGGAAAAACGGAACCCCCGTGATCCTATCACTTTGTTGTCCGTCTGTCTGTCAAGACCCTTTATCTCGGGAACACGTGGAGTTATCAAGTTGAAATTAAAACCATATACTCAAGTCCCTTGTAGCTGTGAAAAAGTGAAACCTCTAAGTTAACGTGACAAAAAGATACGGCCGTTTATGCCGCAAAAAAACGTATATTTCGACACCCTCAAGGGAATCAAAATTTATAGGGTACTTCCCGTTGACCTAGAATTATGAAATTTGGCAAGATGCAAGGTCTCACAGCATATGTAAAGAAAAAAGTCTGAAAATAGTTAATTTGTAATTTTATCAACATATAAATCCAGCCACTGAGCTGCGAATTGCAATAATCGTAAGAAAATTTAAATTTCACGGACTACCGGATTATTCCGATCTGTCCCTTTATAGGAACAGATCGGAAAAAAGTTCGATCTGTCCCACTGTTAGCTACTTTATTCACTTCTGTCCCAGATAGGAGTGAATAAATTTCGAACTGTCCTCTCGTTGCTAACAGGGGGACAGATCTATTTTTTTATCTGTTCCTCTAAGGGGACTAACCAGATCGGAATAATCCGGAATACCTCAGCGTTTCCTCGCGGGCTTGCGCTTTCTTGCGGAAGTGAGAGAATCGGATGTTGTAGACACCTCAAATGGAAAGAGGACTGCATCCAGCAATAAACTACAGTAGAGTTGAATGATTGATTAGCTATTCCGTTTTACTAGAGACCAATTCCAAATAGTGACACCCTGGTTGGAATTGTGACCGAAAAATGAAACTCCCCTGAGATTTGGGTTCAAGAACTGGCAGGACGTAGTGATCATGTAGATTGAGGAAAATGACTTTCTTTCTCTTGGGAAATGCAAGACAACTTGCACCACAAAGGATCCAGCGGTCTTGGGATACGTTAAGCCCCATTGACATTATGCAAGTTTCTTGCTTGTGACATGCAATAAATTGAAACAACAAATGATTTATATCGTTTAAACACTGTTTAGAAGGTGCAACCTTTATTGTTGCTTCAACTTATGGAATTCCTCAGGGAATTAAATCGCATCGTGTAAATCACTGCAGACCCACCGTACCCCTGGCTCTGGCGGTACGGTGGGTATTTTAAAGTTAAATGATACCACCAGGTAACAGTAAGCTAACGTGGCTAAGTAATAACAGCCGCACGGGTCGATCCATCAGATTAAGCTACGCTTGCCGGGGTTGGTCTGTGGATGGGTGATCATCTTTTCATACCGAGACTCCTCCGTGCCTCGGAAAGCACGTTAAGCCGTTGGTCCCGGCTGTCATTCGTGGATCTTTGACAGTCGTTAAGGGTTGTCAGAAGCCCGAAAGTCTGACAGCCAGTCTTACCAAGGGGTATCGTATTACCCAGTAATTGGATTGTGGAGGTCAGATAGGCAGTGTGGCCATGTAAAATACTAGTATTCAGCTGAATCCAGTTAGTCTGGAAGCCGACCCCAACATAGTTGGGAAAAGGCATCTGGGTAATCGCATCAATGTCAGAGTATTCTTGTTGACATGTTTATTAATTTTGGAGTGCAACGTCTCTAAAATGTTGGTGGTTCTATGTGTTGTGTGTTCTATGCCATATGTAAAATGCCATATGTAAAATATGGCATCCCACAAGGTAGTGTATTGGGTCCGCCACTTTTTTTGATATACATAAATGATCTCCCGAAAGCAACAACCAACAAAATGGTTCTTTTTGCAGATGACAGCTATAATAAAATATACTAATTCAAATAATTATAAAAATGACATTAATACTTGCTTAAGTGACATTATACATTGGTTAGATAATAATAATTTGGTTATAGGTAAACCTCAGCAAAACAAAAGTCATGCACTTTTATCAACGCCGTAAAAACCCAAATTTTAGAATTTCATACGAGGGCTGTGATATTGAACAAACTAATGAGGCTAAGTTCTTAGGCATTATAATTGATAGCCAACTTACATGGAAACCCCATGTTGAAGAACTATGTAAGAAACCTAGCAAATCCGCATATGCTCTTTTTCAACTCTCAAAGAAAGTTAACAGTCAGGCTGTTCTGACAGCGTACTCTGTTTTGCGGTATGGCATTATTTTCTGGGGGCAGTCCACTGACAGGGAGTTGGTATTTAGACTACAGAAGCGATGCATCAGGTCAATGTGCGGTATTAAGACAACTGATAGCTGTGTTCCCTATTTTAAATCTTTAAAAATTTTAACTTTTCCTTGTTTATATATAATGGAAACGGCTTTGTTTGTGAAATGTAACCTTCATCTATTTGGGTGAATATTTGACCTTTTAACCGCCGTCATTACCTTCCGCCAAAAGTTGATGAAGGAGAATATCGTTAATGAAATATTTCATCAATTCCCAGAATCTGCTTAAGGACCAGAATCAGGAATTGCTGAAATATTTCATTAAATATATTCTCTTTCATCAACTTTTGGCGGAAGGTAATGACGGGCGGTTAAAAGGTCAAATATTCACCCATTTAAAAAACTATCAGAGGTCAGGAAAAATCCAATACGGACTCAATACATTAATCAATTATGTCAAGTAAAATGTAAAACACTAATGAAAAAAGCTTTTTTGGTTTTGCCCCACTCATATATAACAGGGTACCTGATATTATAAAAAATATGACGATATTCAAATTTAAAAGGGCGCTAAAAGAACTTTTAATTATGAAAACTTATTACACGATTGACGATTATCTTAATGACGATTCACTAATTGATTGACATACTATTAAACTGATTGACATAATTATTGTGATCCTCTCAGTTTCAAATATTATTTTATTTCCTATTGCTGTTGACCACGCTGACATTTTTTTTTTAATTCTTTATATATTGTAATTCCAATGACGTGCCACTTATTTTTGATTTTTTATTTAGAATTGTATACCTTTGCATGCCCATGTGACGGTAAAATATGGAGAACTTTACTATAAAAACATCTATGTACTATACCCATATATGCAAAGAAATAAATGATTTGATTTGATTATGTGTGGTTCTATACCAAATATGCTTATTACATCTTAAACCAATAAAAATGCAAAAAAACTGCGAAACCAATGAAAATTCGAATGCATCTTAAACCAATATCTTTCTATTGCCCGTTTTCACCGATCCTAAGTGACACTTAAATGAATCCCTAAATATTATTGCAATATTGGATTTTCAACTCTCGGCGCTCTGTTAAGCCCAGAGTTGAAAATCCAATAGTGAATTAGTGCACTTTTATTTAGAGATTATTTTAAGTGTCACTTAGGTATGGTCAAAACGGGCATTAGTATTTTATATGTTTTTCCATTTGCAGTATGCCATCAGATTCGGATTTAGGATCACTCATGTGTCTGTCTGTCTGTCCGTCTGTCACAGCCAATTTGCTCCGAATCTAATGGACCGATTATGTTGAAATTGTATGAATTGCTGTGAACCAAACATGGACATGTAACGTAAATAAACGAATTTTGATTTTGGGGGCAAATAAGAAACAAAAATAAAGTTTTGCAAACTGTAACGTCTGACATATTAAATGAAAGGGCTTACTGTGAGGGTCTCAAATATATTTTTTTATAATTTTAAAATAATTTGAAGTTTTTTAAGAAAATAGACGAAAATTGACCGTTGACCCCATATCTCCGAATCTGCTGAGCCTAAAATTTTGAAATAAATACAGAAATAGTTCTATACCTATAGATTACAGGAAAACGTCATATAAGAAGTCTTAAAATAACACGTTTTTCAACTACAATGTTAAGTTTGTTCTTGGGATAAATTCATATCAACTATGGAACCCTTCATTGCGCATTGTCCGATTGTGCGTGGTCTGAAACGCACTCGGCCGGTTTTTTCTTTTCGGTCCGACATAAGTGCGAATATTAAGGGCTTTACTTTAGCTTTACTAGTTTCTACAACACTTTCCATGACACCATGAATATAATAATTGTGAAAATGATTTTGGGCAACTATAGAAATCAGGCTTTACACATAGACGTAGGTACAGTCAGCAAAAAAAAAAAATTGCATACACACTGTTGTGTGCGAAAAAACTTTTTAAACTGGATACACGAAGACAAGCGATGCCAAAGATGTACAGTTTACCAGCTTACTCATCTCATTGAGATAAGGGGAAGAGACTGTAAAGGGGGCCTACCAACACCTCTTATAACAGTTTTATTTTAATCTTACTTCAGTATGGGAAAGAGATGGACCTGTACACGATAATAACAATCGAATCCATACTACATAATATATATATATATATATATATATTATATATATACCTATATATAGGTTTGTGGTGATTATAGTCATTACTATAACAAATTCTTAAATGATAATGATTTTATTTCTGTAAGAAGGCTTGTACAAACACTTTTACACGTCAATCAAGTTTTTTTTTTTAAACTAGACGAGGTCGGCGTTTCCTACCTGAGTACTCTGAGAAGAAAGACCGAAATAAACTCACAAGTCACAGTCTCTTAGTCCAGACATATTCTTGGTCAGTTCATGTAGATTGGTGTCTGAAATGGTCTTTTGAGGAAAGAACCACACAGATTGAGAGGACCTGTCCAGTCAGTGCACGCATTTGTCAGTAAAACGCGTAAAGTATATAGGTCTTTTCTCAAAGTTATATTTCACGAGTGAGGTATTTATGCTCGCGACTTTACATCGTATGTAGTCCCCATACCCTGACCCATCTCAATATGTATCTCGTAGATCCGTACTGAAACGTATACGTAAACAATTAAACATGCAGTTTATGTAAACTTCATGTTTAATTGTTTACACACATGAACTGAACTGTTAACTTTGCATCTGTTGTTGTTTGCATAACTTAGTTTGTACTTAGTATTATGCTATATACAATTTATTAATATTGTTTAAAGCGGTTTGTAATGAACAAGTGCATTGCGATGCCTTAGTGCATTAGTACCTTTCATTATGAGTTTTGATCCTCTGTCTTGTCGAGTTGTATGGTCTCCAGATATTTCTGATATTTGATCTTAAGATAGATACTTATAAACAAAAAAAAAAAATAGGTATCAGACACGAAGGCCTTTTAATAGCATATTAGTAACAAAAATGACTTAAAAACTTATATTAGATATAATTTTGAAAAATTTTGACACAAACAATTTATCGAGCTGAATGTATAATATGCAGCCTGATAAATCTATCCAGCGCAGGCCCATCAAGTCTATCCGCGAATACCCTTAAGATGCTGTTGGAGCTTTAGCTGACTCTGCGTATAGCGACGCCACTTTCTTACGCATTATCGCGAAGTAATCGTCTATATGCGCATCCGCGAACATGCCTGACGCACTACTATAAGGTGGAAGCTTCAACATCACCCTGAAAGATTTGTTGTTTTGGATGCGCAGGGTATTGTCCGCTTTTTGGGTATGATTAGCCCAGGCGCTGAGAATGTCTGGTAGTAAGCCTTGAATAGTGTGATTTTAACTGGTACTGAACAACTAGCAAACCTTCGTGCCACCATACTTCCCCTCACAGCCAACGCCCTGCGCTCCCTTTCCATACCCAAGTCGTTTTTTAAATCTTCAGTAACAATGTAGCCTAGGTCATTTTTTTGTGGCTTAGTTAGGGTATAAAGAAAACCACTCCATAAAGTGTAGTCTACTACAAAACACAGATAAACTAGTTGGATCGTAGACGTCTCCATGGTATATTGTCATCGTGTCAGGCAAGTTTTGATTTTCCTACTGTTATTGTGTGGCAAACAAGTATCCGGCCCACCTGATAGTTAGTTCACTATTACTATCAGGTGGGCCGGATACTTGTTTATCATTTGCAATATCAAATTCATTTTCGTTGCCTTGCCAGAGACAAAAAATATCTCATCTACCTGTCGTTTATCGTATATTATTTGTTGTAGTGACGTCATATGAGGGGCCGGAGTTGAATATAACTCGGGTGACCAGGCAGCATGCGGGAGCTTACCTGTGCATAGCCTCAAACGGCGTGCCGCCGACTGTGAGCAAGAGAATCATGCTAACAGTACAATGTAAGTAACAATAACAACACTAGCCTTTTATTGTCCAAGGCATTGGCAAGGCAAAGGCCCTTCTCATACAGCGAAGGCGCGAGCATTGATCACCACGCTAGCTCAATGCGGGTTGGCGATTTCAGACTTAACACACATTGTAATGTGTAACTTAAATAACGCACAACCTCTTAAGGAGTCATTGTACTCATCATTATGCCACCTAATATCGCGAAAAAATAATTCTGTTCATGTTTGCATAATTCGTCAAAATGTACTGAACAGCTGAATTTTTTTTCTTCATGATTACACCTTGTATATTAATTATAAGTCCAGGTTTCCTCACGATGTTTTCCATCACCGATGTGGTGAGGCATTAACCACTGGAAATATTGCTCGCAATTCCAATCAGAAATTTATATGGTGGTATGGTACCTAGATTAACATTTTCTTTGTATATAGCGAAGATCTGGCAAGCGACTCGTACATTACCTATTAAAGTCATGTCTGTTGGAGAAAGATTGTGGTGGACATTTTGTTACTTGCAAGATTACTTTCCTTCCTGCATGATATAACAAAATTCATGGGGTGGCAGTACTTAACGGTAACCAACACAGTAGTAGTAAAGCGTAACATTTTCATGTAATACTAATGTAATGCATATAGGTATAATGAAGGCACATGATGGGTAACCGAAATAATAGTCAAAATACTAAGTACAGGTGTCCATTAATGCGCTAAAGTTCACTGATTACAAAAATATCACTTGATTAGGCAGATGCAACGAGATTACAACGAAACGCGGTGAATTCAATATAGGATGGCAAAGTAAACTCTCTCAAGCGCGTCTCGACCAAAAGTACGTTCCGTCAACTCTGAGGTTGGTCTAACCTTCACTTTCACAAACTTCAAAAATATCAAATGTCAACCGACTAAGTCAACCCAGTGTTGCCTCTTCCTATATTGACTTCACCCAAGTACACTACTTGAAGTTTCCGGATCAGTGTTGACTCTCCGACATATACATATACCTAGGTAGTAAAAAAGTTGGAGTTACAATTGTTGTCAATTGTTAACATATGTAAAAATATAACAACTGTTTGTCTCTGTTATTATTGATTTTACATAATGATAACTTTAAAATATTACTAGGGCAGAAAAAGTAGACCTTATAATCCTCATAATCATAGTACCATTATTGTACCATGTTTAAATGGAAATAAAAATATTCTTATTCTTTTTTTTTTTAATCTTTATTTATTAATGGAGGTTTGTTCATATTTAAACATGTCACCCCCGTAAGAATATATTCTTATTATTATCCATATTATACTGTAACTAGTTTCTGCCCGCGACTTCGTCCGCGTGAAAAATATAGCATTGCATCGCCCGCCCGCGTTATTACTTCGTTTTCGCTTAGCGTTCTTTCTGACTTTATTTATTTTGGTTCGGCTCCTAAGAGTGTAGCGTGATGTTAAATACCATATTTTGTAACCTTTCTCGAAAAAAGGGCTATAAAATGTAAAAAAAATAATAATAATCAGACTGGTAGTTCCAAAGATTAGCGCCTTCAAACAAACAAATTCTTCAGCTTAATTGTATTGACTGATTCCAATGCAGAATAGGTATTATCTATGTAGTTTAAAATCTATGGTCATAATAAGCTTTACCTCGAAACGAAACTGTCAAAATAAGCAATGTAAGCGGTAATTGGTACCTACCTACCAATTACCTCTTACATTGCGGGACTAGGTACGTACGTACCTAGTTAACCCGTGAGATATCGAATTACGAGCTTCTGCTTTTGTCTACATGCAGGTAGGTCAGTAATTGTCAAAACAACCTGTGAAATGCACAAAAGCATTCTGTTGGTTGCAGAGGTCAGCCAGAGCTCCCTTTAAAATCAGAGCTCGGTTTTATTGTTTAGAGGAAGGATTGGGGCGTGTGGGTTGTGAACAATTATCGAGGCAGAATGATGACAAAAAATAATATTATTGCATTAAACATCAAGGTCAGCTTGTTGCACCACAAATCACACACACAGAAAAAAAAAAGCTAAACGAATTTAAAATTCCATCTTCTATTTCTGCCTTTTTTATGCAAGTCGGCCTTTACTTTTATGTTAATCATTTGTCACACTGTACCTAAACCTAAAAGAAATTGAGTTATTGTTAATTTATATACATCTGTCTTCTTTGATTGGTCAAGTACGAATAAAAACGTAATTTAAAAAAATAATTCGACTTCAAAAAGAAATTAACTCAAAATTATGAAATAACTTTAATTTCGGAAGTAGGTGTCTTGGGATTTGTATTTTAGTTTTTTGCCACCGACTTCCGAAATGAAAGCTGTTTCATAATTTTGAGTTACTTAAGTTTTCTTTTGAAGTCGATGTAATTTTTTTTTAATTACTTTTTATTTCGTTATTTTTAGTTTAAGTAAAAACTGGAATATTTGTTTGTAGTAAGTAGTGCAATATTTACAACAATGCTATTAGCATTGTTGTAAATATCACACTCATGTACTCATGATAACAAACAACTTTTACTATTGGAGCTGCTCCCTACATTTTGACGAGTTATGCGAACATGAATGTATGGGCAGCTGTTTTTTTTCGCAAATTCCGCTTTGGTGCCATAGTAAAAGTTGTTTGTCAGTATGAGTACAATCATGTGTTAAAAGGAACGAAGGAAGGAAAGGAAAGGAAGGAAAGAAGGGAGGGTTTTTGTTACATATTGTGTAAATGTTGTAGGTTAATTTAAGCCCTAATAGATTATCATAATTATGTGAATATATTGCAGGTTCAATAATATGACATACATCGTGTCGAACTGACAACCTCCTTTTTTTGAAGTCGTTAAAAATGACAACAACACTCTTTCTTTGCAGTTTCACGTGTAGGGTTGCCAGATGTCCGGTTTTGGACCGAACAGTACGGTTTTTTAAACGGCTGTCCGGTCTCGAAAATGTTGGAAAACCGGAGTACAGAATACATAATAGTATTACCGAACAAAAGAATGTCCCGTTCATATTTTTTATATGCAATATACCTCACAGAGAATTCACAGAGCAAAGAGGACAAATATTTCGGAATTAAAGTGCATGTATGGCATTATGAAAAGGCTATCTTTCAGATTATCAAGTAAAAAAATGTCAGTTGCGCAGACTTTAAAGATACAAATTCAGGCAATAAACCTTTATTAAAATCAGCAGCATCTAATGCAAAATATGTTAAAACGTATTTCTTTTGCATATCAATAAAATGTGTGATTAAAAAAAATACCGGTTTTTATTCCAACACATCTGGCAACCCTATTCACGTGTTTAAAACTTTAATAAATGACTTGTCTTTCCCTAGTTCCCCCGGTGATAACAATAAGGAACCAGCTGGTGGGGGCCGCGCTGGGCACCGAGTTAGTACTGGAATGTGAGACCGAGGCGTATCCTAAACCAGTCAGCTACTGGAGCAGAGATAACGGCGAGATCGTCCCCGTCGGTAAGATTATATTTTACACTTTAATTTAATATAGAGATTTAGAGATCCAGCCTGAGTTTGCACGGGTGTATTATGTGGCGTTAGGAATGCATTTTGCAAATTGATCATCATCCTATATCAAAATGTTGATGATAATCGTAACAAAAACACGCAACGCAGTAATTGCATCACAATTGTATGTCTCTGCATCACTCAAAGGCCAAGTGGAAGAAAATGCCTAATTCAGTCAGTCCGTCATTTGTATGCATAGAGGATAAATAAATATCTAAATATTAAAATCTATCAATTCGATATTTCCTACCGACAATCACTATTTATATAAAGATTTTAATCCGTGTCGAATTGCGGTGCGTAGACTGTGCAAAGAATCCCAATCATTCGAGATCTTTTCCATGTTCCTGTTTTGCTGTAACGCAGCCTTAAAATAAATGTAGTAGGTAACAACGGAGCAAAGAGTTTGTAGGTTGTATGCTTAAGGGGGAAGCGCCAGGGTAGCCCGTAAATTCAATTTTTCTTACGTTTTTTGCTATTTCTAAGTAAGTATTAGGTTATATGTTGATTAAAGTATGATTCGCACCCGTAACAAATATGAACTTAAATAATTATAATTATTAGAGTCATCAATACAAGTATTTAAGACCAAGTAATCCTATTGAATGACTATTTAATGAAATCTTGACATTCAAGGATTGTACCAACTTAAAGAGTTCTATTACTAATTATTACTAATTCTAATGATTAATTCTGTAAATACATATTTAAACTAACTACATATGTTTCAGTGTGTCCAATCGTACACAACCCAGTACTGAATTTAATCTTAAAGTTCACCTATGTGATGCTGGAAGTTACTCACAATGCAGCTGCTCAACTATAAACAGAGTACCTCACATCAAATATTTGGGTATTATTGTCGACCAGAGGTTATCTTGGCATCCCCACATTGATCAAGTTGCTACCAGAATCAGAAAACTAAGCTGGATTTTCAGGACACTTAGACATATAATACCTATAGATATATGTACTCCTCCAGGCAGGAATAAAAACTTCCTAAATATGATATATCTAGCGCTTGTACAATCAGTTTTGCTTTACTGTATCCCTATTTGGGGGGGAGCTTCTAAAACAAAATTTTTAGAATTAGAGCGAGCACAACGGGCTCTCATCAAGTGCATGTATTTTAAAAAACGGAGATATTGTACTGAAAAACTTTATCAAATCAGTAACCTTTTAACGGTCCGGAAGATTTATATTATTCAAGTTATTATCACAAAACATAAAGCACTAACCTATGATCCCAGAATATTGGCTAGAAGAAGAAAAGACATTATAGGTATTAAAAATACCACAAACAAGAACATTATTTGCAAGTATTCAACTTTTTAAACGATCTGCTCAGCTTTATAATGCTATTAATAAACACATTTACATCTACCCTAAGAATTGTTATGAATGCAAAAAAAATACTAACGGAATGGATAAGAAAGCTAACCTATAGTGAGACTGAACCACTTCTACAACAGACACACTAACACTATACTAACACAATTCTTCACACAAACATACACACCCTCACTCACACACACACACACACACACACACACACACACACACACACACACACACACACACACACACACACACACACACACCCTCTTTCACTCAAATCACCTTGTTTTTGATTATGTACTCGTATTGTATAGTTTATACTTCTTGTTTTTGAAAGAGCGGAGTCTCCTAATACAGGCATCTTTTGCTTAAAAGGAGGCTCCAATCTCAAATTTATTGTACATTTAAGGTTATCAAATAAACTATTTTTATTTTTTTATTTTATTTTACGATCGCGAATCATAGTTTAATCAACATACAACCTAATACTGACTTGCAAATTGCAAAAAACGTAAGAAAATTTTAATATCACGGGCTACCCTGATGCTTCTCCCTTAAGACGCCCCCAGAGCGGAGCGTAGTTCATACAAACGAAATACTAAAATAATTTGTAAATCAAACATATTCTAAAGGTAGTGTGTATTTATTCCGATTGGATTACAGAATATCTAGGTTACCAAATATATATGAAATAAGAACATTGATTTAAACATGAAATATGAGAAAAATAAGTTTTCTATAGAAATTTTAAATTCCTCATATCTTCTTCAAATCAGTGTCCTTTTAAAATATATGTTTGGGAACCTAGATATTCTGTAATCCAATCGGAATAAATACACTATTATTAGAACTTAAAACGGGATATTTACCATGTTTATTAAGTATCTGAATATTTCGGCATTGTTGCAAGTGCCATGATCACGGATAAACACGCACACAATAAATACACACTACCTTATGAATACGTTTGATTTACAAATTATTTTGGTATTTCGTTTGTATGAACTACGCATGCTTCGGGAGCCTCTTAAAGGTATGGGATTAGAACACCAAGTCAAATATCTAAATCAGAAAATTCGTTTGGAAAATTCGGTCAAAATCATGATCTCCCATACATTGATATACGTCACAGTCAATTCTCCCACTCCAAATTTAGTTTGTAAACCCAAAAAAATAAAACTATGTGATAAAATTACAAATTAACGATTTTCAGACATTTTCCTTTACTTGTGCTGTGAGACCTTGCTTCTTGCCAAATTTCATGATTCTAGGTTAACGGGAAGTACCCTATAAATTTTGATTCCCTCGAGAGTGTCGAAATTTAAGTTTTTTGCGATATAAACGGTCTTTATTTTTACGTTAACTTAGAAGTTTGATTTTTTCACTGCTTCAAGGTATGGTAGACCTGAGTATATGGTTTTAATTTCAACTTGATACCTCCACGCGTTCCCGAGATAAAATGACGGGCTGGTGGCTAAGTAATAACAGCCGCACGGGTCGATCGATCAGGTTAAGCTACGCTTGCCGCAGTTGGTCCGTGGATGGGCGAACATCTTTACATACCAAGCCTCTCTATGCCTCGGAAAGCACGTTAAGCCGTTGGTCTCGGCTGTTATTCGTAGATCTTTGACAGTCGCTATGGATCGTCAGAAGCCCGAAAGTTTGACAGCCAGTCTTACCAAGGGGTATCGTATTACCCAGTAACTGTGGTTGTGGAGGTCAGATAGGCAGTCGCTCCATGTAAAATACTGGTATTCAGCTGTATCCAGTAAGGCTGAAAACCGACCCCAACCTACGTATGTATATGTAGTTGGGAAAAGGCTAGACAGATGATGATAATATGGATGGAAGTATGGACTAAATTGTTATTGTATCTTAATTTCATAATACCTTGCAGCACTTTTATTTAAGTCTTTTAAAGCGATTTTTGTATGCAAAGTCTATCTAAGCTGACTTCTTTCTTCATCATTATTCATTTCAGTTCGAACTTATTTTTAAGGTTTAACTTTTTTAGGTCAACCACTCACTAAGAATTAGGGATCAAATACAAATACTTGAACATTATGAGAATTTGTTTGTTTGACCAAAAATATGTCAGTGGCTATTAAAAGTTCTACAAGTAGGTACCTACTATTGATTTACCCCGAATAAAATGTAAATGTCTTGCTGATAAATTGACCTGTTGAAAGTAATAAAGAAACACAACGTGATCCTTCTCCAAGCTGGCGAGTTTTTGATACTCGATTTACGTCAGGGGACCTACCACCAGCTCTTATAACAGTCTTATTATAATCTTACTATGACTTTTCGTACGTCCTTAAAATAAGCTTAATATATTGTTGGAACAATGTTATTTTCTTAGCGGTTTTGATGTAACGTCACCTCCAAACGTTCATTCAATTTGTACCACGACGTGCCTTTTGACAACTGCAATAATTATAATATTTTTACGTATTTCTAGTTACTATGTCCATTAATTCAGCAAGGGGTGGTAGACGACTAAGAAAAATTAAGCTCTTGATGCTAATTCGAACTTAGCGAATTTTGCATTGGTAATATTTGGAGAACCAGTCTGAAATAGCTCTCAATCAGAGGATTAGTTAGCTTTTAGACAAACTTAGGTATGTAGATTGTAGAGTAGGTAGACCTGATGCAAAATGCAAAACTAATTTATTTCGGACTTGCGTAGACTCAAACTTTTTGGGCTACTGTGATTTTGTAGTATCACTGTTTTTATTGTGCTTTTAGTCGAAATATGGCTCTCTGTGTTCGAGATACGAGGTAAAAATCTAGGCAAATGTGATTAATGACTCCTTTTTATTCTTGGATGCTCTGTTGCATGGTTTCTGGTTTAAAAGTAGACTATGTAAGACTTCGGTTGCGCTAGGCGAAGCGTTTTAAGATAAAATGTGAGCAAGTTCACTTCGTTCGCGTTGCACTAGCAGACTAGGGGTGACCCCCATCTAATTCACATTAGTGCGGCATCGCTTGTTTAAAGGAAGGCTTTCAAAACAAAATGGTACTTATAGGCGTGCTATGATTGTTGTTACTCTTACCAACGTTTGGTACAACCCTATGTTGCTGCATCACGATAGTACAATATACAACATTTTTTAGTATATGCGAAACCTGAGCATAGTTTGTTCAGAATAAATAACAGTATCGATTCCAATAATTTTTACACCATGTTATATTTTGTACCAAAAATATTTAAAAAAAGGTTACAAGTTGGACACTGAGCGATATAAGTCAATGACCGAGCGATACTAAGTACCTATCGGCAATAACCGGCGCACACCACAGGTACTTAACAAGGCGCGGGCGCACAGAGGGGCGGGGGTAAAACCACCCCTTCAGTCTCCCGGATGCTACAGACTGACGCGCACGTGTTAACGTGTCACGCTCCCCGCGAATGGACGGCTGTCGTGGGCCTACAGTTGTGTTTTGGTTGATCGTGTATGTACTTATCGTATGTATAAAGTATCGTGTAACCGTGTCTTTCTCATACACAAACGTCCAGTACACAGAAATGGTACGTATACTAGCAGTTTGTGGTGTTACTAGGAGCAATTCGGCATCGATAAGAGTATCGTAGAATACATTACACAATGCTTTCCGTCACACAAAGATCTAGGGACTACAGTAACTTTCGGCCTCCGACAGTCGTTAGCCGTGACAACTCAGCCGCCAATCAATCGTAAATAGTGATTCAGTCAATTATTGTAACTGATGATTAACATTTTTAAACACGCCAAGATGGTTATTTGTAGAAATTTATTACTTGTCCTGCTTTGTTTAAGTAATGCGATGTTTAATACTTTTTATCCACTTTGAACTTTAAGGGGTTGGCATAAGGTGTAACAAATCGCATTAACTACATTTTATCACTTACGGCTGCATCTACGAATAAAGTACATAATAATATCTACCTTGACTTGCACTTGAGCATTACGACAGTCCAAAGCCTGCAAGCGTGATAAAAAATGTTATCTCTAGTTAATTACAATACAATCGCCGTACGGTTAGTACCTACTGCCAAATAAATTGTCAATGAGCGAGTGTAGCGCGACGCTGAAGCTACAGGCGGGCGCGGGCGGCTCGGGGCGCGGGGTGACCATGTGTTTGTACGGTCAACCTTTTTCATAATATAGTTTTGAAATTTTGTACATAGGTTCTTTATATAAAAATACTAGACACGTGTTGAGGGTTTCGCATATACTAAAACTAATATTAAATTACCTAACTTAAATTAACTAATATTTAAAGATCTTAGTTTCAGTCTGAAGTTAAAGTTACTTGTGCTAAGTCTGTACAATGTTTTACGATTGCTTTAAAACTAAAACAGAATTTTCAGCTCAGATTTACATCGATACAGCGCACTGCGCTTTCTTCTTAAGTTAGCAGTGTAGTACCTACGCTAGGCATGTCTGTTTTTATTAAAGACTTAGCTACTTATATTTACAATTCCAGGATTTTATTTATTTCGTTCACGCGGAAGAGTTCTTCAATTGGTATCGTTCATGTTGATATAGTGTTTGTGCTTAATAGATTTGATGACAGTTAGACAGAATGCCATACAAGTTGGCTCATATACATATTATGTATAATTATGTTTTTATTGAGAATTTTTATATAATAGGTTGGGGAAAAAGTTTCTTCGCATTTTTTAAGAAAATTCAAAACATTTTTTAATATAGTTTATTTACATTTAACATTTTGTTCGATAACTTTTTGCCATCTTGTAGGTAGGGACATGATCCCATTGCTATAGAAATTTTGGGACTTCTGGTCAAAATACCGCGACAAGTGGTTTTGGCAGTCCTCTCGTGATGTTAACCTGACACTGCCTAAAGAATTCTGAAAAGACTGAAACAGGTGGAAATCTGAAGGTGCAAGGTCAGGACTATACGGCGGATGCATTAACACCTCCCAGCCAAACTCTCTTAATTTTTGCTGAGTGGCTAAAGATGTGTGAGGTCTAGCGTTATCATGATGAAAAACCACACCCCTTCTGTTGATTAATTCCGGCCGCTTTCTCTCAACTTCTTGCTTTAATCTCATCAGTTGTTCGCAGTAGAGTTCAGAATCGATGGTCCTGCCTGGTGGTAACAGCTCATAATGAATAATGCCCTTCCAATCCCACCACACACACAGCATCACCTTGTTGCGAGTTAACCCGGGTTTCGCCACAGTCTGTGAAGCCTGACCGGCCTTTGACCACGACCTTTTTCGCACGTTCTTGTCATACATGATCCACTTTTCATCACCTTTTCATCAGCTTCTTCAAAAATGGTTCGGTTTCATTACGTCGTAATAAAGAATCACAAATGAGTACACGGTTCATTAGGTTTCTTTCAGTGAACTCGTGAGGTACCCAAATGTCGAGCTTTTTTGTGTACCCAGTTTTTTTCAAATGCGCCAAAACTGTTTTGTGGTCAATTTCCAGTTCTTCAGCTACGTCGTAACTACTGATATGCCGATCTTGCTCCACTTTTTCAAAAATGGCATCCATTTTATCCATAATAGGGCGACCAGAGCGACGTGCATCTTTGAGATCAAAATTTCCGGATTGAAAACGCTTAAACCAAATTTGTGCTACTCTCACAGACTCTACACTAGGTCCATAAACATCGCAAATTTTTTTCGCGGCTTGCGTTGCATTTTTACCTTTTTTGTAGTAACATTTTAAAATGTATCGAATTTCTTCATTAGATTCACTCATCTTGACGGTACGAAAAACAAATGAAAATCACACATTTTCCTAATTTGAATTTGGAATTATGTTCTTTAAAATTAAACTTTCAATGATACCAAAACCAGCCAGATACAAATAGTATAGCCAGCCGGTCAAAACGGTTTATATTGACATCGATTAAAACGACGAACAGGCTATTACGACGACATTTTGAGGTCCCATTCTTTCTGTTTAGTAATCCAACGGACCCTTCGAAGTCGTTATAAACGGTTTTGACTATAATCTAGTTAACTAAACGAATATTGTATCATGATTTAAAGAATATGTCAATATTTATTCGTATTAATTCTTGTTAAAACGTCATAATAGAGGGCTACTGCAACTTGTACAGTCGCCGTCAGATATATTGTAGCAGACAAGGCGACCAAATAAATACTTCTGAACAATATAAAGGACAATGCTCATGGATGTATGGAATCCCGTACCTAGCTGCATCAAAATCAAACTTTGTTTTTTTATAGACAAAACTTAGCATTAACTCCTACAAAAGCTCTTTTTCTAACAACATGCGCGTTTCGAAGTTATTTTATAAAATCGAAAATAACCTAAAAACTAGGTGAGTATATTTTGTTCGACACTATCAATGACGTATTTTATTTAGGACACACGTCATACACGAGCGAACATTATTGCTTTAAAAAATAGGGTAATCCGCTAAAATTAGTAAGAATTACGATTTCTGGGTATCAAAAATGAACAATTGATACATTGGTTTTGCCGGGTGACTGTCGGCGACAATCCACGACCCCACGAATAGACATACATATTTGTACAATGAAATTCACAGGAATAAGTTCACGAAATACAAACTAGTTCTACTTCTCAACACACAATACAGTAATATTGATAATAATATCAACTCACAAAAACACAGATGGACGATAGCCACAGAGCATGTACGCTAGCGAAAACCATAGATAATAAATACATGGTCTCTCAGGATTTAGGGATGTAATCGATGAATCAAAATCTTAAGTAAGAAAAACTATTTTGTCTCAATTAGCAATACTAAATCGATTTGGTACTGATTTTACTTAATTGTTACTGCTAGTCAACAAAAAGAAAGCAAAGCTAATAGCAAACGTTATTTAATATACAAAAGAAACACCTAAAACATGCACTGGTGGTACCAATAGGCGCATAGACGGTGGCGCCACCCCTTCGCCTCGCCTTTATTACGTAGAACTGAAACTAAATCAATGCCGAATATTTATCCTACACTGGCCATGGCTTACAAATATTATTGTCAGTGTAGGAAAAATATTCGGAATTAATTTAGTTTCAGTTATACGCCTCTATACTCTGATTTTTAATTAGGTAGACTAAAATGACAGCTCAAATCAAACTTTTTGTGTCATTTTGACACTTTACTCATGTTATCATATGTCATTTTAGTCTACCTAATTAAAAATCAGAGTTTATGCTAATATTCGGGTGGCACCACGCGGCGCCTCCAGGCAACACCCATTATTGAGGGGCTCGAAAACTACAGGTTAGTCGATTTATCAAAAACCGATTCTATTACATTCTATATCTCTATGACAGGCTGTGAGTGAACGGCCAGTTAACCATAGATAAAAAATGATAACCTTTCGTAGGAAGTAAAACATTAGCAATACTTTATTACTTTAAATTAAATACCCCATTCAAAAACCAAATCCCAGACGGGTAATGTCGTAAAAAATTATGAAAATAATTACTATAAATTTTTTATCTTGATGCGTGAGACTTTTTGGTACCACTTTTGGTCATTCTCCTTTCAATAAGTTCCATACACTATAAGTTACCATTAATATCTGAACATTCATTACTTCATTAATATCTGAGCAGATGTTTGTCAATAATTTCTACACACACAGCTAACCATAAATATCTGAATACTTACAACGTTAAGTGTATCTACGCAGACAAACACTGAGCTTATCTGCGTAATATAAATGATGAACCAAAAACAATCACTAACTATCTGTGGTATAAATACGATGAAAAGGGAGTAAAACACTTGACGTTGTAAGTGTTCAGATATTTTAAGTTAGTTGTGTGTATAGAAATTATTGACACGCTTATGCTCAGATATTAATGAAGTAATGAATGTTCAGATATGAGTGGTAACTTGAAGTGTATGGAACTTATTGACATTTTAAATTGTTCAGAAATATTTGGTGACCTTGTCTGCTTCAATATATCTGACGGCGACTGTACACTGCTAAAGTAATTTGTGAAATTGACGGGTACACCTACGTTCTTCAAATACCGTATTTTATTAAAAGAAATGGACCATAAATATTTCCACTTGGGCTGAAAGTACTACACTGAACCACGTATTCGGCGGGCGGTATTTTACATATAATGGAATTATTTCTTTGAAATTGTTCTTTCTTTTTTTCTTGAACATTATATAAATAATGTGGAGGCCTTTCGTTCTATGAAAATTAAAAGATTCTGGGTCATGTGGGTCAAAGTTCATAATACTCCTTGCCATTGCATTTAGTGGCATATAGGATTTCCCATCATAGGAAAAGGCTAGGCAGATGATGAAATGAGTGTTTATAGGGCACAACCTTAAATATAAACACTCATTTCATCATCTGAGTGAGCAAGTGGTTCAGTTTGATGGTCTAGACCATCAAACTGAACCACTTGCTCCATGGGACCAACATCGTAATCGCAAAAAAAAATATCAACTACCTATCCCATGCAAAACAGCAAAACCTACTCGACCCAAATGTATGGGAAGGCTAATTATTTTTTCGCGATTAAGATGTTAGTCTTGGTTAGTTCCATGGAGAAAGTTGTTCAGTTTGACGGTCTGTACCACACCCTTAAATATGGCCACACCTTTCTGATACATGATGTATTTGTAAGTAGATCACCGTATATTTAGCATTTAAGGTTCAATTTCGGTTGGCATAGAAATTGTAGTAATAGAAATTGTAGTGTTTAGTTCGAACGATTTATTTTTAACTACTTCATCTAATATGACGATTTACACATAACTATAGATATAGGTATAATCCTTCCCAATATACTGCCCACCAAAAGATCTTTAAGTTCTTTTAAATTAAATAAGATGTTCAATTAATTTGCACATAGCAAATAACAATTTATTACTATAACAAATTGTTGATAGTCATTTCTATAACAAATTGCAGATATAATTTACTATAACAAATTGTAGATAATCATTACTATAACAAATTTTAGAAAGTCATTACTATAACAAATTGTAGAAAGTCATTACTGTAACAAATTGATTCTCAATTCTTTATTGCATTCCATATGTATTAATTAGTATTAGGTATTAAAGTTAAGGATCAATATGAACCCTGTCAGGCACGGCAAAATTAGGAGAGAGGAAGAGGGCTAAGTAGCAATTCAAGCAATTCAATTTAATATCATTATAAATTATATATATATATATATATATAGGCCGAAACAAACTCACAAGTCACAGTCTCTTAGTCCAGACATAATCTTGGTCAGTTCATGTGAAAACCATGTAGATTGGTGTCTGAAATGGTCTTTTGTGAAAAAACCACACACACAGATTGAGAGGACCTATCCAGTCAGTGCACGCATTTGTCAGTAAAACGCGCAGCTCAACTCAGAAATTAAGGAGCTCAACGATTCGACGAACAATACCAAAGAAAGGACATTTGGGTGTTGATAGTCATTACTTAACAAATTGGTGATAGTCTTACTATAACAAATTGCAGATAGTCATTACTACAACAAATTGTAGATAAGCATTGCTATAACAAATTGTTGATAGTCATTGCTATAATAAATTGTTGATAGTCATTACTATAACAAATTTTAGAAAGTCATTACTATAACACATTTTTGATAGTCACTACAATAACAAACTGCAAACTAATGAAATGACATGCTCAGTACATCAATCCTACTCCAGTACATACAACAATTTATATATGTTATGGATCAAGTAATAAATAGCGGCATTATTCATAATTGCATTGCAATGCATTGCATTGCATCGACATTTTAAATATTGCCGTGTGGTCTTTGGGCAATTTGATAATACATATGTACAGACGCCAGCACATCAAGCTACTACAATCTGTCAGATTTCTTTAATAGATTTTCGACTTTATTGCTAAAGCATTAGATTCAAAGTTGATTGGGAAAATCTGACAGTTTCGGGTAGGTTGACCTGCTGGCGTCTGTACATTGCATACTTACAATATACTTGCTACTGTAATTAAAATTACACCCCCTAATCTTTATAAATTGGGAACAAAATATGGTGATTTGAATCAACAACAGTTAAGTTTTAAAAGTTTTAACAACAGTTTAACATTTAATTATGGTAAAGTCCAGTCAATTTAAGTTTCTATTATGATAGGTCAGCAGTGTCTATGAATGGAAAGATTTTATTGTTTTTAAATATTGATTCTACGTTTGAAATAAATATAACGGTAACATAACCTGGTTTTATTGTTGCCCCATAGGTGACTAGCGTTATAAAAAATGCCCGGTCGATTTGATTATTTCAATAGCTGTTATAACACTGCCCTCTTATATTGGGCATATTTCAAACTGCCCGGGCATTTTTTATAATGTCCTAATAATCACTTGGTCCATAATATATACACGGTTTGCCTTTAAAATTTAAACCTTGGTGTCTACAGGTAGAAGACATAATTTACCAACTGATAGCTTAACTATTTGGTTACCGGTTTTCACACTACACTCTAGTAACTGCATCTTGGCCAGGGTGTTCATCTACGATGCGTCCAAGTGGGCATTTTCCTGGAACAGTTGTCCATCTTTACGAGCAATATCTGATCAATTTCTAAGTCTGGGACTGTCTTTAACTACTTCGGGCGTTGCTGTAGCCTTGCGAAGTACTCATGCTGCCTTCGCTGCCAGAAGTGATTCAATAGCTTTTGAGTATGCTGCCATCGAGATAGCTTGCCAGCAGGAACGTCTTTCATTCTTGGTGAAGGTACGGTGATTGGTGCTTCCCCTGTCAGGAAGTGTCCTGGAGTGAGTACCTCCTTATTATCCTTGTCTGAATCATCGAATGGGCATAACGGTCGAGAGTTAAGACAAGCCTCGATCTGGCACAAAAGCGTAGTCAACTCTTCAAACATCAGGTGACTGTTCAAGACTCGTTTGAGGTGACACTTAATGGATTTTATGATCACCGAAGTTCGGACTGTATCCCGGAATAAAATGCCACCGAGTCCCATCCTTGGCCAAAGTATCTAGGTACTATATCACTTTGAAATTCTAACTTAACTACGTTCCGGGCCTCGCACAAATCTTTGTTGGGCTCGACAAAATTTTTGGCCCTGGTCACTCCACATGTGATTGCATCTTCCTTATATTTAGTTTTTAAAATTCTCATGTAAGTGAATTATTGTATTCTTGTGAGAATAAACGTATCTCAAACCTCATTTATGCATGTCAAAGTTTCATATACCCTAAGGAGATAAATACACACTGATATAATCATAATAACATTAGGTGCTTGCATCTCATCCACTGAGGGACCAGCTTTAAATTTCAAAGCACTTGTATCCTCTGGGATCGTCACTGCAGCTGCACTGACTAGAATTATGTTGCACACGAATATGATGGTATTTAAATGTCATAACGTTACAAAATCGGTTGACATTTAGTGTCGAGTTATCGGATTAACTATCACTTTTCAAAAATTGATTTCTCGTTAAAGTAAGGCATAATATGTAAATATTGTCGTAAGTTGAACACAGTAAAAAGATATTTTGTTGATTAACAATCAGAAATTTTAAAATGTAGGTAATAAGCTAGGGCAAGCCGACCAAATTAGTGGTTGGACACAATTCTAACCACGGTTAGGTTAGAATTGTGACCAACCACTGAATCCAAGGTGCACACTATTGATAGGCGGCACATCATGAAAAGTAGAGAAAAGACGATCGATTAATATTTTAGGTGATCAATTGACATACTCGAAGTTACATTAAAGTATTTTCGAGTTTATTCCACAGATTTTTTTGTTCCTGCTTCCATGTTATTTATCTTCAAATTATTGAGGGCACCCATACCGTCCGTAAATAAAATATATTAGGAAAAAAGTGTTTAACAGCCAAAACATTTTACCTCGCTACTTTCCCATATAACGAGGTATACCTATTGTATTTTTTGTGTAATATGCTAAATACATTTTCATGTAATACAGGGGGAGGTCTGGAGCCGCACAAGATAGATGGATCATATCGATCAGTGCTGAAGCTCGCGATCCGTCGAGTCACTAGTTCCGATTACGGGACCTACAAATGTGTTTCGAAAAATTCCCTTGGTGACACTGAGGGCTCTATTAAGTTATATCGTAAGTATTAAAGTTTTTATTGTCCTTAGTGATAATGATGTTCTTTTTTAGTTATTTTGTTAGTCTGTCGTTTAGCTATACCTACATAAATATACTGATTGTTAAGGTAGGTATTCATGTTAAGTTTCGAGGATTTGACACAAGTTAAATCTAAGTTAGGTACTTTGGTAACTAGTGCTCGGTGGGTACTGTATTAAGTTTAAAAAGCATTTGTAATGTTTTTTTTATATTTAAGATGTAGACTGTGTTCAGTAACTGAACTGTTATATTCAAGAAGTATATAATGTAATAACAAAGTCATTAATGAATACGTCAACTTGTATTTATACTCCCGTGTAAAACTCCCTTTAAATTCGTTACAGTATATATCAAAGTTTCTAAGCAACACATAAAAGTTTCAAAAGACATTTTATCTCATTGCGGTAATTTACTTCATTCCCATTCACGAAAATCCTTTGAAGGAGACATCATAATCTGATAGCATCTGATTGTATGAGGAAATCGTTGCTTACAAAATTTTAATACGCCTTTTCTGTCAACAGCTATGCCTCTTCCGCCGATGGAGAATAAAAACGGTAAATGTCTACCTAAAATATATATAAATTTATATGAAAATACTGTGATCACGTTCTAATGTGTGTGTTTTGACAGTTGTCCAGAGGTTAAACATCATAGCTGATAAATCGTCGGAAAGTACGCCTTTCGGCACCCAAGGTACGTATTAACGAGCGGTCAACAACTATTTAGATTTAATATCCGGCAATTACACCCGAACTCGGGGTCTGTGATTATAATATGTATAAATATCTTGATGTAAGTAATAATTGTCATGTTATGTTTAATGGCTTTCTGTACACAATATGTACAGTACATGTGCCACCGTGTGTACGTGATCAGAATACATTTATTTTTGTGTGCACATAAAAATATTGATATCGAATGGATCGCGTCAATGGTTTTATGATTTGAAAAGATAGGCTTTTGGAAACCAATTAAAGTTGAAGTTTATATAATAATTCTGCATTTTATGAAAATTGTATTAGATTTCCTTTTGTTTCTCGTTTAATGATTAAAGTTCTGTTTTATGTACGTATTTAATAAAATGTTTGAGTAGCTAACACAAAAAACTAACAAAAAAAAAAACTTTTGTTAAAGTCTATCAGAACAACAAAGAAAATCTGTTTCCCTGCTAATTAGCAAAATGTTTTCAGATTTCAGATTACAAGATTACAACAGAGCGGTCCCAAAAAGTCAGTGCTGCTATGTTTTTATGTTCTTATTAGTAATTTTAACCCAGATAGCGACATCTTGCGGTTAATGTTCCTCTCTAAGTTTAGGAAATAAGTAAATAAATAAATTGTACTTCCCCGTACCTACAATACAATCACTTAGATGGTTTATGATGTTTTGTAAATTTTCGATTTTAGCCTCAAGTTCTGCGTCCTTACTATGAACTATTAACGCGATCATGATTCCGTTGAGAAAAAGGGATGGTGCTATAGATCATGTATAGCTCCGTCTCTCTCTGACACTGGAAAAATGATGGCATTATCTGTTCATAGTACGGCGGCTGTTTTGCGAAGGATTATTTTAATTTACTGTAACGACCTTTATTAGGTATGTAGTTAAAGTATTATTTTGTAAACAATACAAAATATAATGTAAGTAAATAATTTTAAGTCTGATTACGAAATTGATTGAAATTGATTTTTATTAAGAAATCATTAAATAACCATAAAGGAAAATTCTTTAAGCGGCGAAGAGTAAAGGCTCCCGCAGGCAGGCTCGACGCGACTCCGGTAGAACAATTTTAATAGAAGCGTTTTACCTGAAATAAAACGATTATTATAGCTTCTACTAAAACACTTCTATTACAGACTTGACCGTTAGTAGAAGCTTACAAGTATTGAGATCTGTTTGTTATCGCCTGGTGAGGAAAAAACGCCAATGTGATTTGATATGTATCAATAAACTACTAGGAAAGTAGTACGTGTATAAAAATGGGTAAAATTAAATAAAATGAAAGGCATAGTGTGACTTTTAAATATAAATAATTAAATTTTCACATAAAGAACTTTAGACAATTTTATAATTAATCAACAATTTTATTTTAATTAAACGCTGAAATAATCATTTTGTAATCAGTTGAATGTAACTGACTGATGAGTGTGGTTCAGGTCGTTGATTTTGGGACAGTAGATAATTATAATTTTTTTATTGCAATATTACAATATTGAAATAAAGAAATTATAATTATCTACTGTGCAAAATCAACGAACTGAAACAAAAATTCTAGAAATGTCCGTGTTAGGATTACTATTACTTGAGAAAACCTCTCGACGATAGAATTTTTGAAAGGTTTTTACGGATTTCCAATTCCCTTTCTCTAAGATATCCTCCAGGGAGAAATTGTTAATCCAACTTCTAGAGGCCACAGCCGAACGCACACTTCCCGGCGTTGCAGATATACCTGCTGCCTTCAAGAATGATTTGAACCAACCTGCAATGACCGTTTTGGAGGCAGGTGATGGCGGACCTCGCAAGGTTATAAATAAATTGGATGTACCAGATCTCCTACGTATTTTATAAGAGCAGCTATAGTTTGATTGATCCAAAATACAGGATTTAAGTTTTGGATTTGAGTGTTAGCCATGAGACTCCACTCTGATTGTCTATAATCTCTACAGTCTGTTTTGGACCCGAGTTGAGACCAAAAAGTAATGAAGTAGTTTTTGATAGTGCATTGATCTCTGTCAACACCCAATAGGGTTAAAAGTCGCGAATCCTGCGACCCGAACAAAGGAATAACAACGCTACAGTATGTCGAATAGTTTGAAAAGTGTCTGTACTGTCTACCAAACAAATAGTCGTAAATTGGTCAGTACCAGTATAAATTTCAATACTTGTAAGCTTCTACTAACGGTCAAGTCTATAATGAAGTTTTCGTAGAAATTGTTCCACCAGAGTCGCGTCCCGCCTGTCCACGGGAGCCTTAAACGATTTCACAAGGGAAGCCGAAAAATGTAGCAATAATAGTGACCAGTTTAAAAAAGCTATTCTGAAAGATATCATGTAAGTAGACCATTGCCTCTGTTCAACACTGAACTATGTAAATAAAGGGTAATGCGCATATAACAAAAAAAAACCAAACAGAAAAACACTAGGTACATAAATGCTAGTTGCAGTAAGTGTTGAATGCTACACAAATGTAATTGGTTACCGGATAGCTAGCTTCAATTAATTGCCCAATATTGTTCGATACGTGCAAAAGCTGACGTAGTCAAAATACCATGATCAAATGTACACGTATCTGCCTTTAAACTGTATTGTTTGCACTGGTTTAGCTTTAACAATACCTGTTTTTGGTAAAACAGATTATAATTTGACACATGACAAGCAATTATTGGCAATGTTAGTACATTACCAGTACCCCAATTGCGTAACACACTTTATTTAACAATCTGAAGGATTTTTAAGGAAATCCTAATCTATTGCTTCATATGTTTAAAAAATTCGTCTACTCGACAACGTAAATATTGCAAAGAATTACGTTGAATTGTCAAAATGAAATGCACTTCAATTGTTTGTGTGTTACTCAATTATTACTCTTTTAATCCCATAGTAATGTGACAGGTGCAAATGTCAAACTATGAAGTGAAAAAATGATACATGGAATATTTGAAATGTCAAATTACTATCTGGGATTAAAACGAACTATACTAATCTATCGCATAGAGATTAAAACATTATTATATTTTCTCACAGTATTTTGACTACCGTAGGTACTGAATATTCCTGTAACTTTGATTAATTGTTTACTCATCAACAAATCTAAATGTTATAAATATTATATTTCAATAAAATGTACTTACATTATAATCGGATGTTATTCAATAAGTAAATACATATCTCTTAACAGTCAGCCTGGGTAACAATTTCATTTAATTTCACATCTCTATTAAGAATCAACTGCATCGTTCTACACCCTCAATCATGATATTTTTAAACTTAATTTACGGGTATACTTTGGAGTTCAAGTATAAAACAAAATGTAAAGGCGGAACTTATCTTAAAATTATGATTTATTACCATAAGAGCAATTTCGTAATGGTAATCAATTTCCTTTTAAAAGATCAATTCCGGTATGCCCCAAGGTTCTCATGCGGGACCAATCCATTTGGTATATTTTTCAATGTCTTTAAACAGTATTCTTTGTGGTTTAAAATATTTTTGTTGGGCTGTGATCGCATGTAAGTCACCTGTTTCTGGAAAGAATTCGAAGTGCTAACTAACTGCCTCATTTAATTATTTTCATCAATATCCATACCTACCTACAGTTTTACAAAGAGTGGGCAGACATTGGTACATTAGTAGCTTATAACAAGTTTTGACTGCATCGAGATAGATGAATTAATTTCCTTTGATTGAATCAGTTCAAAAATTCTATAAGTCAACGTGAAATCCTTAGATGCAAAATAAAATTATTATACACGTTCGATGTAAATATATATAATACAATAAACCAATAATAATACCATATAAATATTGTATATATAATCAGGTATCGATGACGTCATGTTTCCTACTACCCACTTGTATTTTATGTGGATATTTCATTATTAAACGAAACCCAAAGTTACCCAATTCCACTATAATTAACGAAAAGAAAGAGAATATTTAGAATAATAAAACTTTATTTTAATACTGTTACGTTATTAGATGTAATCAAATGTGTAATTCAATTAATTTAACCCAATTGGAAGTTTTGAAATAGGTGCAATGGAACATATCCCTTAGATCTCATCATAGGCAAATTATAATAAGTGTAAGTAATTTTAGATAAATATACTACTATATATATTCATTATGTCAGAATATAAAATTGAAAGTATTAATAAATATAGACTGAGTCCCACGAAATAAGCTTGTATATATTGAAAATTGTAATAAGTATGTAGGTACCGAATGTGTAAGTTATTTATGCTTAAATTTAAACGGGAAATCTGTTAAAGACAGTCAATTACTCGGGCAAGACGTCAGGTAAACATGGAATCAGTTTGCTTTTATCGCTTTTATACTAGGAAAGTAATTTGCCGATGTTATAGAACATATAAATGAGGCACGAAATTGTTAACCAAAAGTAATGGAAAAAATATTATAAGCATTTCTTCACCCGTCTGCCTTCGTCATCATTGAGCTAAGTTATAAATGTGCATGACAGTGTAAATATAAAATGTTTTCATGAGCTCTGTTTTAGCCCTAGAGTGTCAAAATACTGTTGTAACGCGGACCACTGTCGCTTTCCGTAAAATAAATGTTAATTTACTAGTCTTTTATTTATTTCATTCGTTTTGAACTATAAAAATAGACAACTTGAATATTTGGAACTTATGATATTTTTCTTTAGGTATTCATCCTTCCACTCACTCCATAAAAATATCTCTGCGTGGGTACAATTTATTGCAAATAAATATGTATTGTATATCTATTCTATTCTATTCTAACTCTAGACAAATACTTTCACTGAATCCATATGAAAATAAATCTGAAATAATCCTGTATTGGCTTCGAAAATATATTCAATTTAAAATAAACCTCAAATATCGATATAATCGCCGTATCCTGAATTAGTTTTAGATGCATATCGATTAGAGCGTTCCGGTTTTGGTTAATGACCGCTAAACGAGAAAGTGTTAGGAACCTATATGTTGGTTTTAGTGCAACCATACAAGGTGGAGCGGTACTAAAATGGACAACCAGTATGATCAGAATAGTGAGAGGCGAGAAGCTTCAGGGAAGCGACGACTCTGGCGTAACATTAGTCAACTTCAAATATATATCAAGTTCGATAATATTTGTAGTAAATTCGTAAGTAGTATTTTTACATATACTGTCTTTTAAATAAACCCGGCCAAGGGCGTGTGACTATGCACAATGAAGGGTTCCGTAGTTGGAATGAATCCCAAGAACAAACTTAACATTGTAGTTGAATAACATGTTCTCCCATACATTCCAACTGCAAATGTAAGTTTGTACGCACAATATTGAGAGATTTACCACGTTGTTTTAAGACCATATAGTTCTTATAAGTTTTCCTGTAATCTATAGGTATTGAACTATTTTCTGTATTTTTTCAACATTTTTTGCTCAGTACTTACGGAGATAATTGGGGAATGGTTAATTTTCGTATATTTTCTTAAATAATTTTAAAATGATTTATTTTATAATTATAAAAAAATATTTTTGAGATCCTCACAGTAAGCCATTTCATTTGATTTGTCACATGGTACAGTTTGCAAAACTTTTTATTTTTTTTATTTTCTTATTTGCCCCCCAAAATTGACCCCGCATATTCAAAATTAATTAATTTACGTTACACGTTTATATTTGGGTCACAGAGATAATAATAATAATAATATTCCACAACTATCACACAACGCCGTCTAGCCTCAAGCTAAGCAGAGCTTGTGTTATGAGTACTAGACAACTGATAAACATACTTATATATTTCTAAATACATACATATATAGATAAATTACACCCAGACACAGAACAAATGATCATGCTCATCACACAAACATTTGTCCTGGGTGGGAATCGAACCCACGACCTCCGGCATAGCAGTCAGGGCCACTAACCACTAGACCAACAGGCCAGTCTAAATAATAAACGAAATACATACGTGTACCAAATTTCAACTTAATCTGTCTATTAGATTCGAAGCAAATTGGCTGTGACAGACTGACAGACAGACAGAAACACGAGTGATCCTATAAGGGTGCCGTTTTCCCTTTTGAGGTACGGAACCCTAATAACGAAAATTACCTCGCAGTATAATTCACTAAGTAACTAAAACTACATGCAGGGTTAGGTAAAAGATTAATTCGCGTTAAAAGTTATTTCACAGTAAAATAGTTTTAATCTTTAAAATATTCATGCCATCACGAAAAACTGAAAAATGTTCATTTGTATATTATTTTAAAATCATACAAAAATACGTCAATAAAATTTCAAATAATAATAATAATGTTTATTCACATAAATTTGTACATTTTTTCACAAGTAGAGTGCTTAATCTAAACTTAAAGTACACAAAAGTATTAGCATTTGAGGCCTCTCTTGTGTGCGATGTTGATTGCGGACCGTGACTTTTATGTTATTTTTTAAATATATTACTTAGTTTAATTAAATTTATAATTCAAGAAGTAGTCGGGTCTTTAGTTGGTTATTTAGGAATTTGAAGCAAGTTTTCTGTCTCCTCGTACGTGAGCTTCTGTAGGTACTTACTTACTGTAATTTTACAAGATTTTTTCGTCATCGGGTTTATATATTTTGTTTATTTATTTATTTTGTTATAGATGTAGGGGCCGATAAATGGAGCAAATCTATTGCTGAATTTTGTTTTAAAAGCGGGGGGTTGTGGGCAAACCAAGTGTTTTGTGCGCCTATTTAGAGTGAGTGGGTTGTATAAGGAATTCTTATGTTGCATTAATAATATATGATATTGAGAAGGAAGAGTTGTCTTACGGAAAGGACTTCACAGTATTCATAAAGCTGCGTGGTAGAAAACCATCTTGGTTTGAAAGTGCTAACCTTCAGGATAGCACGCTGGGCAACCTCAACAGGTTTTATGATGGTTTTAGGGGAACTTCCCCATGATGTAATACAGTAAGTGATGAGGGACTGGCAGAGGGCAAAGTATATCCGCTTCAGCACAAAGGGTTCCGAGACGTGTCGGAGGGCCTTAAAGATGTAAATTAGCTTCCTGATCCTACCACAGAGGGCCTTAGTGTATTCCTTAAAATTGAGGTTCTTGTCTATGATCACGCCTAGATATTTTATTACTGTTACACGCTCTAGTTTAGGACAAGAACAGTTTCTCTTAGAGGAACACTCATGTGCTATGATGTTATGGTGATCATGATTGACTTCTGTGTTTGACCGTATACTGAAGCAAATATATTTGGTTTTATCCACATTCAAAGTTAACACATGGTTTTCAAGCCATTCCCTCACTGCATCGAAACCATCTTGGGCAGCTTTGAAAGCCCCTTCCCATGTATCGGCAGAGAAAACGAGAGCAGTATCATCTGCATAGAAGATAATTTTACCATGGCGGAGCTTGAGACTCGTGAGGTCATTTATATATACAAGAAAAAGGGTTGGACCTAAGATACTGCCTTGGGGAACTCCGTACGTAACTGGAAGGTCTCCACTAATAACGTTGCCAATCCTAACACTCTGAAACCGATCAGTTAGATAACTTTTGAAGAGTTTTAATTGAGTTCCTCTTATTCCAAGCATCTCCAACTTGCTAAGTAAGATCGGGACAGAAATCGTATCAAAGGCTTTGGCCAAGGCCAGGATAACAGTGAGACATTTTTGTTTATGGTCAAGATTATTGCTAACAAAGTTGATGAGATCATTTACAGCTTGATCTGTTGATTTACCTTCACGAAATCCGTATTGGTTAGATGAAAACAGATGTTTGGATTCCAGATATCCAACCAACCTTGTATTGATAAGTCTCTCTAGAAGCTTAGAGAGCGCTGGGAGGACAGAAATTGGTCTGTAGTTAATGATACGACTCCTGTCACCGCTCTTGTGGATAGGGCAGACAACAGATTTTTTTAGGCTGTCAGGGAAAACACCTTGATCAAGACATGCGTTTAATATGAATGTAAGCGGAGGGACCAGAAATTTTCTAAATATTTGTAAGAAGGAGCTGCTTATTGAATCATAGCCCGTAGCACAATCTGTTTTAAGGTTGACGATTAGACGTTCCACCTCTTCTTCAGTCGTACTTTCCAAAACGAACGAATTTAACTCTGTAAGAGTTTGAAAACTACTGTGTTACTTGCCTTTTTTTGTTCTACCTTATCCGCCAGTGTCTTACCCACATTCACAAAGTACCTATTGATTTCATTTAGTGATGCCTGAGGTGTCGTTGATAGAGACAGTAGGTCATTAGGGTGGTTTGTATTTTTTGAAGTATTTGTGATTTCTTTTATTGCTTTCCATAATCTCCTGTTATCGTTTCCCGCCGCCCGCATCTTATCTTTCTCGTAGGCTCTTTTAACTTTTTTTAATAAGTTATTACAGCAGTTTCTGTAGCGTGTATACGTAATTTTTAGGGTTAAATTGTTTGGCGAGAGTTTATATTTACGGTGCAACTTATCTGTATTTCTTATACAGCGTAAAAGAAATAGAGATAAGTTGCGTTGTCCACGGCTTTATTATCTTCTTCCATCTCGATAGAGTTACTACTTTGGTGTTATTAACTATGGCTTGTTGGAGATTTTTTGTCAAATAATGCAGAGAATCATTTGGATTATGTGAGTCATAAATAGGATTTAAATTAATATTTAGGATATCCTGGTCTAGGCTTTTCGCGTCAACTTTTTTATTGATGTAAGAGAGAATTGAGTAGTTTTTTTAAAGTTTAGGTTTAGTAAGACGGGGTAGTGGTCTGTCAAAGTGACGTCAGGAACGATGGTCATAGCGTGGTTTTTAGTTTTTAGTAAGGCGTGATTAATGCATGTTTCAGTTTCACTACGTGTAATAAGAGTATGGGCTGGAAGAAGACCATGGGAAGCTACTAGGTTAAGGTAGCGTTCGCCCTTTACCTCTAGTTTTATTGCAATATTTATATCTCCCATGACAATTATATTTTCAAAGCTGGAGTATTTTGTGAGAACTTCGTCTAATGATTTTAAGAATGGTTCCAGGTCATGAAAAGATGGTGAGCGATACATAGCAATAATTGCCGTGCGATTATCATAAGTAGCAACTAGACAATTACATTCTTCGACATTTGGTTCAATCACTTTTAATCGAAGGTGTTCTCTAAAATAAATAACCACACCGTCATTTTGTTTCGAATTATTTTTAGTTGACTCAAAGAGGTAGCCAGATAGGTCGGGAATGACTGATGTGCGTGAAAGCCAGCATTCAGTAAGTATAATTATGTCGCAGTCCAATTTTAGTCTGGTCAGTAGAATTTCTAATCCTGGCATGTTGCAGTTGATGCTGCGTATGTTTTGCATTAGTATTAGAAGGTGATCTGACGATGGGTTTATAAACTTGTGACATTCTTCAATATCAGCAGTTTGCGAATGTGAAACTGTCACCCTGTCTATGTCTACCGACAAATCATTAAGATTATTGAATGCTATTGATTAGGTTCATTTCTTCATAAAAAAATTTCATGACCATAAATGGTGCCAGACTACAGTAGCTGGTATAAAAGAAGTAATAAATATGTAAGTGAAATAACCTGCAAACTGCGCAAAAACAACAACAAGGAAATTCCCGTAAATATTTCAGAACATCTGACTCTACCTCTATAATATTGTTAGTCCTTCCTTGGAACGATGATGCCTTTATAACAAGTGGGTGAGACTTAAATAGGGAAATTTTAGGCAAATTCTCAGTGTTCTTATGAGTAAAAGGTTGTCCGCAAAAAAGGCCTGAGAGAGTGGGAATTGTGTAGAGTGTACATGTATGAATAAACATTGGTCCAACGCCGGCGAATATAATTAAGAAAACATGAAACAAAAAGTCACAAGCAAAACTACAACTAAGCTTACCCAATAATAGTCATTCTGAGACTTAATTTTTCAAGATCATTGACATTAGTTATATGAATCTGGGAAGCATCTACGTTTTTCTTGAGGTACACTATGCCATTTGAAGTCCAGCAAAAAGTGTATCCGTAGCTCTTCTTAAACATTCAAGCCTGGTAATACACTTTTTGCGTCTTTTGGGTAAGAGTTTCCGAAATATAGATTGGCTTTAGAGGGTAATCAGGGTTAATGTACGTTGTGTTAAGTTTATTTACTTTTGTTTTGGACTTGTTGAAGCGTTTTACCTCTCGCAAGACACTACCTTTTGTAAGGGCCGTGGTAAACTCAACTATGACAGGATTTGAGCCATCTTTTGCCGGAATTCTATAAATGTCCTTGATTGTGGAGCAATCAATTTCAAGGCCCAGTGTTTGCCCAATTTTGATGACGTCGTTACATAGATGGTCGTTTGTTTCTCCGTAGGTTTTTGGTAAGTTTCTAATTTCGATTCCAGTTCCGCGTGATTTACGTTCCTGAGATTCCAGTCTTTCTTCCAAGAGTTTAATAGTGTTTTTGTCTTCGATCCTTTCAGACTCGAGGTGCGATATTTTTATCAAGAAGTCGTCGTACTTTTTTGACATTAACTCAACGCTATTTCGTAATTCAATATTTTGAGCATTGACTTCTTTAATTGTGTTGATTAAGTCCTGGAAACGCACTCCTTGTTTTTTAGAGAAGGTGTCAAACATCTCCTGGATAACAGCAACCATATCACAGTCCTTTTTGTCGCAATTAGGTTTCTTACGCTGTGTTATATTTGCTGCAAATTCACGGAGATTGGAAAGTGACTCGCAGTGTTGCACGTCACTGGATGGAATTATAACGACTGGTGTATCAGCTTTTGGGAATGATGATGATGATGCTGGAGGCGTTCGGTTTAGCGGCATGGCGATATTGACTGCTCAGTTAAGTTACCAGGAGAGTATGTGTTTATCAGAGCTCAAAGCTTTGGATTGAGGATTGAGTGAAGAAACAACAAAGTCGAGTGGCACTCTTCACCGACGGACGTCAAAGGTGTTGTGTAGTCCTGGGGTACCAGGAGCGCATAGATGCTGCGGAGGTGACAGTAGCGGTGGCGTTGCGTCACAACTAGGGCGGAGCTTTAGCGAGCAAGCAGGATAGAAGCGCGTACCTTCGTGTGACGTTGGTGGCGGGCGGATCCGCGCACAGGTGAGACAACAGGATGATCGTGCGCAGGAAGGCGGAGCTTCTGTCGCTGAGCTGCGCATCAGGATGAAATGTTGACGCGCGGCGAGTATCTCCTATGAATTCTGCACTCCTATTTTTTACTCCTTATTTATATGGTTAAAAATGAATTTAATTGAAAAATAATAACTGTGCGGTAACTTAAAACACGTCTGCTCCTGTTCGAGATCCGAGGGGAAGGGAAAATAATAAGGGAAAATAAAATAATCATGTTGTTTTTAGGGTTCCGTAGTCAACAAGGTTACTTTATAGTTTCTCCATGTCCATCTGTCCGTCCGTCCGCAGCTTAGCTCAGAGACTCTTAGTACTAGAAAGCTATAATTTGGGAAGGATATACACATTAGTCACGTCAACAAAGTGGTAAAAAAAAATCATGGAATTTTTTTTTATAGGGTACCTCCTGTACACGTAAAATGGGGAAGTTTTTTTTTTCGTCTATCCCATGGTGTGGGATATCGTTGGATAGGCCATTCAAAAATATTACGGGTCTGTGAAAACCATTTTTCGATTCAGGTATCCGTTTGTGTAAAATTAAGCTTTAAGGTTGGTCCCCAACCAGCAAAATGGTTGCTTTGGATATATGAAAAAATTCACAGCAGTAGTATATATATAACGAAATTAAAAGGAAAACTATCACTGCTAAGTAGGCTTTACAAGTTTGTGAGTAATAGTCGATCGACTTATAAAATGTAATTGAAAAAATAAAAAAAATGTACAAATTCCATTGAAAAATTACTTATTCAACTAAAATATTAAGTTTGGTTTGGGATAATTTCATCCGAACTACGGAACCCTTCATTGCGTGTCGTCCAACATGCACTTGGCCGGTTTTTTTATTTATTTTTGTTGAAGTATTTTCAGATGATTTGGGCTCATGCTTCAAACAATTCAACGAAGAGATCTCAAAAGCTTATCTCATACAGAGATTCAATCGGTCAAGTGGAGTGGCTCAGACGGGTCACTTTTATCATTAAAGAGTATCACACAATCGTTTCCCGAGAAAAGGGATGTTGAAATGCTGTAAGTTAACACTGGATGTTAAATTATTCAGGATAGGACTTTAATTTCATACATAACGTTGTAATCACGCCTCTAATCCTCAAAGGGTTAGGCAGAGATGAGTACATCATTTCAAAAACAGATCACAATACTTTTTGAGCTCATTTCATTAGATAACACAATAGAAATGTGTTTTTAATAATTAACTATAAAATTAATATTATTTACTACTTCCCTAATTGATTACATTTTTCAAAATAGAATCCTTTTATTTAATAATCTTAAAAATTTAGTCCCGTGTGAGCGAGAGAGGTGACAAAATGAAACAGCCCTCTTAAGTCCCATATACTGAGGGGCACAAATCCAGACTCCGAACTGCGACTGGGAAATTCCCGATGAAAAAACCCAATAACTTTCTCTGGATAAAAGACTTAAAAAAAAAACTTGTTCGTTTGTTTTCCCGCCGTTCGATTTTTCTTTGATATCGATGTTTCTGTAACCATGGATAAATCGAAATTGCCCGCTATTTTGGAATAGAGTTCAGTCGTGGCACCAACGCAACACAGACAGCACGCAACATTAACGACGTGTATGGACAAGGTACCGCAAGTGAACACATGGTGCGTTTTTGGTTTGATCGCCTCCGTTCTGGAAATTTTGTTCTCAACAATGAGACCGTCATTGGATTTGAAATTTTACCCCTCCATGGGGTAAAATTTCAAATCCAATGAAGCGTTGAAATTGCCGTTTGCAGGGTATCTGTAGCAGAGGCATCAATGAACTTTCGTCAAAATGGCAAAAGTGCATCGACATTATTTATTTTATAAAAATTGTTTAATTTTTTCTATGTTAATCGGCAATTTCATAGGTAAAGACCTAATACGTATAAGACTAGTTGGCCAATCTTCCCGTATGTATCTGTTTGATGGTCTGTACCACACCCACACCTGTTTGAGCATGCCGTATATTAATAGAAAAGGAGACTTTCTATTACTAGTTCATAAAGAATAACAAACATTAATAACTCAATAGTTATCGCAGGAAAAGCTCTTGAACACGAATTCTATATAAATAAAAATCAATTGCCGAATGTATGTACGCGCATCACTTCATAATGGTTGCATCTATTTGGCTAATTCTTTTTTTGTTGTTTTTGTAATTGTCAGGACAAGGTTTGTATGAAAGAAAATGTTTGAAAAGGAAAGGGAATTTTCTATGGGAATTTTGTATGTATTAATGAAATTTTGACGTTAGTTATAAATAAATGCCATTGAACACAAGATAATACCAAACTACTATCGTACCTTAATTTCCACCGATCTCTATAGAGTCTGTTAATGCTAAAGACAATAAAAAAACATTTTTACAAAAAAAACCCCTTTCATAAAAAAAAACACTACAAAGTGAAAAATAACTTTAATTTCCGTCAGTGTCTGTGGATCTGTTTTTAGTTTTTGTCACCGACTTCCGAAGTTAAAGTTATTTTTCACTTTATAGAGCTTTTTTGGAAGTTGGTTGTTTTTTTTTCTTTTTAGTGGGTCAGTTTATAATTTCTGTAAGTTACAATAGCCTAATGTCAACTGTTTATCACCTTTTACAAAATATTGCTTTTCCCGATGCAGGGACGTTACTTGTTGAGAAGTTCTAGTAAGAACCAGGAGAACTGGAGCTGATAGTGAAGTCACCATCACCATATCGAGCATAAATTACTTAGCAACCATAATAAAGTAATCGAAACGCCACCCGTGAAATACTTAGGTATAATTGAGTAGTTCCGATGGCCATCTGTATTCTTCATCATCAGTTCCACTTCACGAAATGGTACTTTCCGAAAGTAAATGCACAAGTTACTTTAAAAATACCCTAATCGCTATATATGTGCATATAAAATTTGAGGGTTTTCTCGATTTCCATGAGATCCCTTCATCAGATTCTGACTTGGTGGCAATGGGACCACCTCGCAAGCATACCCCTTCAAACAAAAAAAAGAATTTTTCAAATCCGTCTATATATGACGGAGTTATGCCCGAACATACATAAAAAATATACATCCGAATTGAGAACCTCCTCTTTTTTGGAAGTCGGTTAAAAAGCTTAGGTACCAATAAACATTATTTCCTGTTTAAAAGAAAAGTACTACGACACTGAAGCATTATTGTTGAAATTATTAGAAAAGTTATTTTTTTTATTTTGTTTCGCTGATAGAATACAAAACAATTGAATATAATGTTTTTATTTGCATATAAACATGGAATAATAGAAATTAGGATCTTACATGTCTCCGTGCTTCGGAATGCACGTTAAGCCGTTGGTCCCGGCTGTCATTCATGGATCTTTGACAGTTGTTACGGGTCGTCAGAAGCCCGAAAGTCTGACAACCAGTCTTACCATGGGGTATCCTATTACCCAGTAACGGGGTTGTGAAGGTCAGATATGCAGACGCTCCATGTAAAATACTGATATTCAGCTACAGCCGGTAAGACTGGTAGCTGACCCCAACATAGTTAAGAAAATTTTTTTAGCAAAAAATAAAACCGACTACCAAAACAAAACACTACAAAGTGAAAAATTACTTTAATTTCGGTAGGCGGTGTTTTGGTTTTGTGTTTTCGTGTTATGCCATCGACTTCCGAAATTAAAGTTATTTTTCACTTTGGTGTGCTTTGTTTTGGAAGTCGGTTTTATTTTTGCTAAAAAGTTTTTATTTGTCAATTTTTAGTTGTGGTACGTACCCCACACAAATTCGAATACCACTACCTGCTATGTAAATAACAGTGATAGGAAGTTATTAAAAATATGCATTATTGAAGCTAACTCAAAAACTAACTAAGCAAAGTTAATAAAATGTATATGGACCACCTTGGAAGCATACCCTTTCAAACAAAAAAGAATTTTCTAAATCGGTCCATTCGTCTTTGAGTAATCGCGTAATAAACATACAAAAAAAAAAAAAAAAACATACAGATGAATTGAGAACCTTCTCCTTTTTGAAGTCTGTTGAAAGGCTAGGCAGATGATAATGTGCCAAATGTAAAAATCTTAATCCCGCAAATGGCAAATGAGAACATAATTTGTTAAATATTGTTCCATAAACTCGTAGGTACCGGCTTTCCCTCTATAAAGCGTTCATTTTTTAAGGCGCTGTTTAATTTCAAAGTTACACTCTTGTTGTTTCAAAAAGTTGTAACAAGAGATATATTTTCATAATGAATACCAGTTAGCAGACATGTTTTGCTAAACCTACATCTGACAACAGACTCACATAATTACGAACCTACCTACATAATTAATTTTCTGCGCCTATCCAATTACAGATTTCAAAGCGTATCGCTATATGAATTGATTTGTCTTAAACAGTAGGCTATATTCGTGTGGAGGTAATTAGCCAATTTAGCAAAGGAACAGTCAGAGCATGAATAAACAAGCCTTCATTCCATAAACATATATGATGCCTTAGTTCACAATAATAATTGCACTAAATACAGAATTGTCAAGTTTAGACATGAATAGTATGAAGACACAGTAAAATAATAAAACAATTATGCAACTTACCTCATTATTGTAATATTAGTACATTTTAAAAATATTCAGCTTTACCAAACTGGTTCAAGTGCCTATAGAAGAATGATAATGATATGTATGGGTATTGACACAGATTAATACAGATGGGACACTCCGCAGTTTAGGTACGAAGTTACAGTTACGCGGCGGGCCTATCTCACTAACTATAAATATAACTGTAGGTAATAAGCGTTGTGCGACCTGAATTGCACTTTCGCACAATTGTCGTAGCAAGAGACACCTTTTATTTAAATGATTTTGCTAAGTGTAATCTGTGGTATTGCAGTGCCGGTATTACGGTGCGCCGCTCTCCCTACCTTCCGCGGCCTTGACGGGGTCACCACCGTTTGATGGCGGACGCAGTGGGGCCGCAGGAGAGGAGGAGTGTCGGTATTTCGTTGGCCACTCTTCCTATCCTCTGCGGCTGAAAAGTGGTAGGTGGCTGGGCCGCTGACCTGACCGGTCGCAGGAGGAGCAAGGGTGCCTAGACTCGGGATCGTCTAGCGCCCTTGTGCTGGTTCGGTCCATGAGGTGGTCAAGGCGCGCAATGTGTTCATGTGATGGGGGGTGCTCCCGACGAGGAGGGTCCGGTGATGGACAGCCGCGGCGGGTTCGCGGTGAGTGCTAACGCGTGCCCGTGTTCCCGCCACAAGCGGCAGAGGAGGACACCGTGGAGTTTTAGGGGGTTGGAGGCCCACATAACTGCACTATCTCGCCGTGGTAGTGCAGTATGCATGAGCATTTTTCCACGACAAAAAAGGGGCCGAAGCCAAATTGCAGAAGCCCCTTAGACAATTTTAAATGATGAGAAGGCACCAACCGACGATTATCCCTATATATGCACTATGCAAGTGCACCCAAGGACAATCCCCTGTTGGAGCAGGACTATTGCAGTACATAAAAACAATGAATTAGAATTTATTATTATCTCCTTTATTAATTTTATAAACTTATTTTATTACATTTTTTATATAAAAACATAAAAAAATATAAAAAAATAGTGATCTGCCAGTAGCGGGAGCAGGGTCCAAGCCACCGGTGGTTAGAGCCTCAGAGACAGGAACCTTGTCACAATACGCGCCGTATCAAGGAGGACTGCCTTCTGAATCAGGCTCTTCACCAAGCCACCCGACGAGAGCCTCTTGAGATGTTGGTCGAGGCGGACCGCGATGTCATATGAGAGGCATCGCGGCTGAGGGTTGGTGGCTGTGGTGGGAAGGAAGTGCCGGTACTACGGTGCGCCACCTTCCGCGGCCTTGACGGGGTCGCCACCTTCTGATGGCGGACGCGGTGGGGCCGCAGGGGAGGAGGAGTGTCGGTATGGCGCTGGCCGCTCTCCCTATCCTCTGCGGCCGAAAAGTGGTAGGCGGCCGAGCCAATGACCTGACCGGTCACGGCGTGCAATGTGTTCTGGTGCGCCGGTGATGGGGGGTACTCCCCAGAGGAGGGTCCGGTGACGGACAGCAGCGGTGGGTTCACGGATGAGTGCTAACGTGTGCCCGTGTTCCCGCCACAAGCGCAGAGGAGGACACCGTGGAGTTTTAGTCGAATATTTGCCACATAACTGCACTATCTCCCCGTGGTAGTGCAGTATGCACGAGCATTTCTCAACGCAAAAAGAAAAAGGGTGACGCAGATACAAAAACCCCACCATAAGCGCTAGTTAACTCAGATACATACATATATCTGGTTGGCTAATAAGTAATGAGCGTTTTAGTTTATAATTTCTATTTTAATTTTCGGAAAGGTTCGAGAACGTTCTGTAGCAGAGGGTATATAAAGAGCGAGTCGCACTCATGCGCGTTATTGATAGTTTGGCTGTTAGTGCGTTAAATTTCACAAAGAAATGAGTGATATTAAAACCCACGTACGACATTGTTTATTATATGAGTTTCAATCTGGGCATTCTGCTGCAGAAGCTACACGTAATATATGTCAAAGGATAGCTCACGATGCATTCTCCGAGCAACAGCAAAGCGTTGGTTCCAACGGTTCCGCAATAAAGATTTTTCCTTAACCCATCAACCAAGGTCTGGGCGCCCCGTGGAAATAGATATCGATAAATTAAAACTATTAATCGAAGAAGATCCTCGAAGAACTACAAGCGATTTGGCTGTTCAGCTCGAGTGCTCTCATGGCACCATAGAAAATCATTTATATGGTTTGGGACTAAGACTTACAAATATAGTGTTTGGGTACCCCATCAATTAAGTAAAGATCAGCTGACCTACCGAGCTGAGATTTGTGTACAACTTTTATCTTTCCGCCGCACATTTAATTGGTTAGATCATCTTGTCACTGGAGATGAAAAGTGGGTTCTCTATGTTAATCACACACGCAAGCGCCAGTGGCTGGGATGTAAAGAACAGGGAAAAACAACGTCAAAAGGTGATCTTCATCCTCGCAAGGTAATGCTTTCTGTCTGGTGGGATATACATGGAGTAATAAGCTGCAAATTCCTTCCTACTAATACTACGATTACAGCAACAGTATATTGTGATCAACTCGAAAACCTGAAGCTTGACATCCATCGCAACCGTCCACAACACGACAAAATATTTTTCCTGCACGACAATGCCCGGCCGCATATTGCTAAGAGTACCAGGCTAAAACTATTGGAGCTTAATTGGGAAATAATACCCCACCCTCCATATTCGCCGGACTTAGCACCAACTGATTTCAGCTTGTTCCGATCACTTAGTAATAATTTACGGGAAAAAAGCTTTGACGATGAACCACACTTGAAACAATACATAGATGACTTCTTCAATTCAAAACCAACGAAGTTCTATGCGGACGCCATTCACTCTTTGCCAGATCGATGGCGAATGGTAGTAGAAAACGACGGTGAGTATATTATTAATGATTAACAATTATTCATTTAATAAATAAATACAAATAAAATAGTTGTATGTCGCTCATTACTTATTAGCCAACCCAATAAAAAAGTAATCATAACATTAGATTAGAACAAAAGACACTAGACGGGAAAGAGAAAGTAAAAGTACTCTGATAGAACTTTGAATTTAATTTTGGCTTCTTTTTAATGAGAGTACACTAAATCATTTTTTTTATTATTAAGTAGAGGAACATATCACGTTTATCAATAAGGGGCAAGTCAATCAAGTGTTTTTTTTTTTAATATTAAAAGTTCTACATAATTTATATTTGAATATTAATTTATTATTTATATTTACTTATTTTAATACGTACAATGAGAGGGCACTTCGTCTTATTGATAAGCTACAACTAAGAATGATTCTTTATTGTAGCTTATTCATTCCAGATTCCTTGAAATAGCATATAATAGACCTTATGGCCTTTCTAAAAAAAATACAAAAAAAATATATATATACCAAGTAGTACCTAAGATACGATTTAAAAAAAAATACTGTGTAATTTCTAGTCACACTATTTACTGCCTCTCTGTCGGTTTAGTCGACGTACAATATTATAACAACAAATAACCGATGGAATTCATTCATTTGTGGTCGTGGTGAAGAAAAGTTTTTTCTAAAAAATATATATTTTTGTATTTTTTTAGAACGGCCATAAGGTTTATTATATGTTATTTCAAGGTTGTGCATTCTTCACTGCACACCCTGTATAATCTCGCTCTTTTGCAATAACACTACATTCATAATTGTACAGGATGTGTGCAGGGTATTGAATATAACCGTTCTCGTGTATTAATTCTCTTGGGATTTGCCTCTCTAAACACAGAATACTTAACAGCGCTAACATTGCAGTACTATACTAGTGTACTAACCAATCCGGTCTGAATCGTGCGATAATTTATGACATCTCGATGAATTATTATTTATTGAGTTTTAGATGTTTGACGCAGTTTTAGATGATGGAACGCAGCATAATGAACTTTAAAAACTTAAATGTTGCTACCTTCCACATAAAAAGACAGAAATGGAGCTGGGCTGGTCATATGCTCCGACGACGACATAGTTGAGTACAGCTGGTAGCCTGTGGGCTAGAAACACATGAGACAGTGACAAATGGAGGAGCCTGGGGGAGGCCTATGTGTGTATGTGGACGCGCTGATTAACGAATACACCGAAGTAATAGTTATGTTTTTGCTTAATTTATTTTATATAGTAATTAGTTTTACTTTATCAGAAAATTAAGGCTTTATTATTGTTATTAGATGTTATACGGCTACCTCGTTGAGTCCTATGAACACAAGTGCAAAAATATAATTTTTCTACTTTTATACAGTGATGCTCAATGTCTACTATTGGCTCTCTAAACAGTCTCTAGTTGAAATTCTCTAGTTGAACTCTCTAGTTGAAATTCTATTGAATAGAAAAAAGCTGATGGAGAGGCGAATACAGATATTTGTTACCCACCTAATACAAATATTATGAAAAACCTTTACAGGTTTTTCATAATTTGTATTAGGTGGGCATTTTTTTAACAGTAAGTACTGAAAAACATTACCGCATTAACAGGAAAATCTACGACAGTTTTTTTTACTACTGAAAGGACGTTTCAGCTGAAAAAACTTTTATGAGCGTAACAGTTGCAAACGTAGGTATAACTATTTAACTTTGTTGTTACATAATAATGTGTCTCGGTTGTATATAGGTATATAACAAATATTAACGACTGTACCTTGCTCACTTGACTTTGGAAAATTAAATATCGAATAAAACAAAGTACCTGAAATGGCTCTATAGAATATAGCCATTTCAGGTACTTTGTTTATATAATATAGAATAATATTCCGCCAATCACAATCATCGCCAATCAATGGGGTTGTATCCCGGAAGCTTCGCCGCAAGGTGGCGCTGTATGTTTGTATAACAAACAAACAGTATTTTAAAAGGTTAATTATAAAAATAACGTGCAACTTTACTAGGGCTCTAGAGAGAGGAACATCCTCACTATGCGTGCACTCCTGGATACGCCAGGAGTAGTGCTTTCTGAATCAAGCCCTTGACCCAGTCGCGCAATGAGAGCCTCCTGAGGTGTTGGTCGAGGCTCTCCGCTATTAACCTCAGCTTTCACGAGATTATCGTCATGAGGGACAGCGATATCAACAATCATTGCATGGCGCTCTCGTCGATCTATCACCACAATATCATGCTTATTGGCTACAATAGTCCTGTCAGTGATGATAGATCGATCCCAGTACAATGTGGCGTGACCATTCTCGAGAACTGGGTCGGGCACATACCTGTAGTATGGTACTTCGGAATCTACGAGGTTGTATTGCACGCAGGCAAGTTGCTGATGGATAATCCTAGCCACTAGATTGTGTCTCTACAAGTACTCGCCAATAGCAAGACGAGAACAACGGCCGGAAACAATATGTCGGATTGATTCACCGGGACGGTGGCATGCCCGACAGATGTGAACTTTAGCGTCTATTCTATTCTATTTTTCTCTATGGCAATGGTGCCGATGTCGACAATTCTGCCAATGTCAGATGTGCTATGAGAAAACGTGCGACTTGACAATATATTTCCGATAATTATTCGTCATGATAACTTCATCTATATTGATTATTTAATTAATAATAATATTGAAAACATACATAAAAAAAGTCAGCAGTCAGGCTATATGAAAAGTGTAACTGTACTTTTTTTTTCTTTTTTGTATCTTTAACTTTAGTAGGCACCTGAAAATTGGCCGTCGGCCCAAGCTAGCAAGTATGCGTGCGTTTAAAGTACATATTAACACTACTCTATCACATACAATCTGTTAATCAGAAAATAAACAAGGTCTGGTGGCCCTGGGATCTTGCTCTAGTAGTTCTTAACCAGTCACATGACGTAGCTCATAGTCGCCTCCAGAACAAAATACCCGGCGCAATAATATTATTGTACCTACCACGGGTACTTTCGTGTGGCAAGGTGCCCAGACGCTTGCCTTCGCCGTTCAATAAGAACGCCTATTATTGTGCTAGCAATACACATGACTCCATAAATTATAATATTACAAGGGGGTTTAAAAATACCTCTATGCAGGCGTCGCAAAACGAATTAATAAGGTTTTTTTTTGCGTTCGTTCTCAGTGTCACGTTTATTTTCAGTTTCAGCGCTGCTAATAAGCTGCGCAACTAATTGGCAAACAGTTCTTTTAAGTAAGTAAACACAGCTCCACGGAATAGAATGGCGTTTATAAACGATTTATTTCACACCCGTCTAAAGCGGGTTGCAGACCAAAAACTAAGCTAAGATAGTTTAGCTTAGCTCACATAGCTGGCGTAGTTTTTCATAGTTGTGTGCAGACCGCAAACTATGCATAGCTGTTGGTGCAAGTATGAAAAACTACGCCAGCTATGTGAGTTAAGCTAAACTAACTTAGCTTAGTTTTTGGTCTGCAACCCGCTTAACTATCTTACTAACAGTTCAATCTTGAGATCGGTTAGGTAAGTATACTTTACTATTTTCACCCATGTTGGTCTAGTGATAATGCTTATGGCCTATCTGATGGTAAAATGGAAGGTGACGCAAGACTATTTAATAAAAAAATTATTTACTTAAAAAGTTCATAGTAATTGCATTGGCAGTGAAAAAACCTAGACTGCAAAAATATCTATCTATAAAAAACAGATAAATCGGATTAGTAATTCATAAGTTTAGAGCGCAAAAACGTACAGCAGGCAGACAAGCTAGCCATAGAAAAATACAAGATGTAATTTCAATAATGTTTAAGTTACACTTTGCGTATGCCGAAGGCTGGATTATCACAAGTTTAATTTAGTATAAACTCTGAAGATAGATCATGAACCAGTATTCAGTCTAGTTTCCAGAACGGTCGCGTCTCTGTCTGTCTGTCAAGAGCGAATCCTCATAATAGAGTCCCCTTTATGTAGTAGTGTCGTGGTGTATTAGCACTAGTTAATACCATCTTGTGCTGATGTGGATCATCATTAGTAATTGCGTACCTATTGTATGGTTCAGGACGCTTAGACGATCAATGTGGATATTGGATAAAATAATGTTGGTGTTATGTTATTTCCTAGTAGATTTGCTAAGGTATAAGAATTTTTCTAATCTTAGAAACCAAATCATGAGATTTAAATAACATGATTCTAAACAATACAACCTTTCAGATGCGACACAATAAAGGAAAAGCCTTAAGAATAGGCTCTATCAATCAAAAATCATCCGCGTCGCTGTCAACGTGAAAATTGCTCAAAAAAACTGGCGTCATTGTCACTAATTGCCGATTCCTATAATTTATGGACAGTTATCGACTAAAATTAAGACTTTTGTATCTTTACCAATAATGAAGCAAAGACCTCATAGCTACAGAGCTATGAGGTCTTTGCTTCAGCGACTTCCATATGGGAGGGTCTACTATATACAAATATAGTAGACCCTCCCATATGGAAGTCGCTATCCCAGGTAAAATTCGCTTAAGAATCAATTTATATGCCCAGTTTGGTAATACAAAAAGCTAACATTGGTAAGACACAATGATTCGTTTTTTAGGGTTCCGTACCTCAAAAGGAAAAAACGGAAGCCTAATAGGATCACTCGTGTGTCTGTCTGTCCGTCCGTCTGTCACAGCCAATTTGCTCCGAATCCAATGGACCGATTAAGTTGAAATTTGGTACACGTATGTATTTATGTGACCCAAACACGGACGTGTAATGTAAATTAATGAATTTTGAATATGGGGGTCAATTTTGGAGGGCAAATAAAAAAAAAAGTTTTGCAAACTGTACCGTGCGATATATCAAATAAAAGGGCTTAGGTACTGTACTTTTAATAAAAAAAAATCAGAAAATACTCTATACGTAAAGATTACAGAAAAACCTTTAAGAAGTCTTAAAATAATAATAATAATAATAATAATATATGGGACATTATTCACACACGGTCACCTGATCCCAAACTAAGCAGAGCTTGTACTATGGAAACCAGATAACTGATATACTACATATAATATACTACCTTTTTTTTTTGGAAATACATACTTATATAGATAATTACACCCAGACTCAGGACAAACAGACATGTTCATGCACACAAATGTTTGTCCTGGATGGGAATCGAACCCACGACCTGCGGCATGATAGGTGGTATCTTAACCAACCACGCCAACTGGCTTGTCAAATAATATGGTAAATCACTCAATATTGTGTGTAAAAACTTACATTTGCAGTTGGAATGTATGGGAGAACATGTTTTTTAACTACAATGTTAAGTTTGTTCTTTTGATACATTCATCCCAACTACGGAGCCCTTTGCGTGGTCCGACACGCATTTGACCGGTTTTTTTTATAGGAACCGAGCATTAAAGATCGCAATCACTACTATCAGTAGTGAACATACTATGAACTAAATGAGAATACCTGAGATTTTTAAGCACTTAATATCAAAATTACGTGTGTTTCTATGTAACTACGTAATATTACACAGAAATTACATTCCCGATAAATGTTTGCCAATGTTGCTTTTGTTGAAAATTGTTTAATTAAACTCCGTTTAGCATTTTCATCAGTTACATAGTTTCCATAATCCAAGAAGAACAATTTCAGTTTATACACAAACTAATGCATGTAGTTAATTAACTGTACAAAGTTGCTCCGCAGCCGTATTCATCCAATTAAGTTAAATACGATTTTGGGTAGAACAACAAAAATAATAATTATTGTGAAGTTCTTGTGTTAATATTCAGTTTGACTTTGGCGTAGGTTTTTGTTTGGTTACCTACTGGTCAAAAAATATCGGTGAAGGAAGTGTTCTTAAATAGATATATCTAATTATATAGGGTGAAAAATAAACTTTGGAAAAGTTGTTGGAAATGTTACATAGGAAATGAAGACAAATAATAACTACTTTCTGTATTTTTTTCAAAATTTTTGGCTCACAATCAGTATTTTTGGAGATAAGCGAGATAAGTGAGAGTTTCGTCTATTTTCTTAAATAACTTTTAAACTATTTATTTTAAGATATAAAAAGATCTTTCATTTGATATGTCACACAAGTGTCCGCCCGTGTTTGAGTCACAGAAATTCACACGTGTACCAAATTTCAACTTCATCGGTCCATTACATTCAGAGTAAATTGGCTGTGATAGACGGGCAGACAGACAGACACGCGAGTGATCCTGTAAGAGTTCCGTTATTCCCTTTTGAGGTACGGAACCTTAAAAATGTCAACTTGTGTTTTTAAGCTACCAATCGATAGAGTTAATTCAAAGGGTCAATTAATCTCTTTTACAGACACTGAATATCACGACGATTAAGACAATATACCCCGAGGACCGTTATCAGTCTGTTCGGAAGTCCTAATTTATTTACTATGTGACATCATGACGTTGATATATTATATATACCTATTGAGACTATTGATGTGCTATATAGTTAAACTACAGTATAAAGATATAAATACAGCAAGATTTGATACAATCAGCGTCAAAAGTCGATTAACACTTTTGTACGATTAACGATTAGACTTGAGCTAAGCATGTAATTAAATGAAAATGGAACATTTTTATTTTGAGTGGTTGTGAAAATGGGAAATTTATATCCTAATTATTGAATATCATAATTCATTAGCTAAATATTTTATTAAAATTGGAACAGAAGTAAACTTTTAAACAAATTAGCTTTTAGCAACAGCTAAGAGATACATATTGTATTTAAGCATTTTCGATCATATTATATATGAAAAGCTGAAATACAATTATTTATCAAATTATTTTGTGTCAATTTAATGTGTAAAAGTAGCAGTGTAAACCGACATGTGTTGCTGAACAAACGTGTCGATTGATGTCCAAATTATTTATAATAACTAGAAATAACGGAATACAAATTATGCTATACGTACCTTTACAGTAACTACGATTACAACAAGCTTTAACCTAGATTTTGGTTAGAAAATGTTTTAAAACAGACTTTAAAGTAGCAACTCTGTTTCAATATAGACTGTTGATAAAACTATGAGAATTGACCCCAACTAAAAGTAAGTTATGTACTAACATAGTATCAACTTTCGAAAGTTGGGGTCGATTCTCATAATTCTATGATCAACAATCTAAATTATAACAGTTAGCAATTCAAAACTACTGAAAGGTCTAGAAGGCTTTTGGTTTGGTGTTTGACTACATCGATTTGAAGGATAATTAACTAAACTTACAATTTGATTGCTTGTCGAAGAATTTTGACTGGATTTAGTTATAGGTTTATTCGGCGTTTTACCTTAACGTGTTAAGCTGCTGGCTTTAGATATAACGTAAGTACTTATTTGTTGGTGATACCCGCGGGTAATATCGCTCACTTACTTGAGCTAACTTAACCAACTTGTAAAACTTACTTTGCTCTCTAGAATTCTTATAATAATAATTTTAGATTACATGAGAAATTCACATGATTGAAGATTGTTACTTTCTTGCGTTTATTTTTTTTAATTGGTTTAAATATAATTTTAAATGTATGATTTTATAAGTATGTAGTAACTATTTGAAAATCCCAAAATATGTAATATTTTTGGCCAGTAGGCAGATGTCCCCTTAAGCACAAATTCCTTTTGTCTTACAGAGAAAAAGCGTCTGTTGACCACTACGCTTGCTCAAGTTTGTGGACTTAGATTGGGAATATTGGTGTCGTCACTAAAGTTTTCTTTACCCTAGATCAATGATGTCCTAGATCAAGTTAGAAAATACATGTGATAAATCAATCAAGTTATATTAAAACTTGCCAGGTTAAAGCTACCCATACAGAAAAATAAGTATTTGGTACTAATTCCTACTAAGAACCCCTATAAACCTGAACCTAATAAACACTGCACATTACAATAACGTAACAAAGCAAACGGAAACAAAAAAACACTGTTGTAACGTTTCACATTTAGAATGTGACGCGGACGCAGCATGAAGTGCAAGGTACCTATATGAAATACAGAGGAATTATGAAACATCATGCGAGCTCGAATGTTAATCCGGTCGGGATAACATTGGGCTCATTAAACCAAACCCTGGATTATCAACTTGGAATTGCTCGACCGAGCAATATGAATATTGTAACGTAAAAAGCAATGAAAACTCGCTTTAAACCCTGCTGTATTTCACTTCCCATAAAAACTTGGGATTCCGTGAAATATATTAGGGAAAAAAAGGTCTACACGCTCGATCATTAAAGGTAAATTGCTCTGTTTTATATCCGTTGAAATGTAAAGTTGAAAATGTTTGAATTGCTCGCTTGAGTTGACACACCTCTTTCGACTAGCCCTCACGTACTGAACCCGACGTAACAGAGTATTACTTTAACTTTTTCTTGACATTTTTGTTTTAATTATTTAAACGCAAGACACTTCATGTCAAGGGAATGTTTGAAAGAAAGTGGTTTAGAACTCTGAAAATGTTCCGGACGAGGCCACGAAGTATTTAAGACAACCATTATCACCTCTGAAGTAAGCCGCTGAGAATTGCTAGCAGGAAATCCAAGTGATAATGATAAACGTGACTAAAAAGAACAAGTTAGTTAAAAAACTTGCCTTTTAATTTTGTATTACAATGGCAATCCTTGTTAGTTCCTTGCTAGACATGCCATGTCTAAAGACACTGCGGGGATAGCGGCTTGGATGGAAGCAAAGCGCCTAATCTTGCACCAACAGTGACGACGCACCAAATTGAATAGTAAGACTGGACATTCAATGAGTGGAAGACATCCTGTGAATTTTCGTCAGAACCTTTGACAGCCTCTCAAGTAAGCTTTGGAAGACATCTAAAGAAACCAAAATATTTGTGCCCATCAGTTAACGAAATGACCATCCAAACTTAAAACCGATTTACGCGCACCACCGCTTTCTTCAACGTTAAATGTGGAAAAGCTAAATGCCCAATTCGGTGTAAAACAAAGTTTGTGTTCACTTTGCCATTGATTACCTACTGACCAATGAGCGCGTTACGTATAGATGAGTCACCCCTAACAAATGTAGTCGGTGACTTGTTTTGCGAACTTTAGTAAGTACGTGAATAAATGTCTTTTTGTCTAGGTTTACGTGGTGCATGGTACTGAAATAGCTTTGTTTTAGTTAGATTTGTTTGTGGCCTGTATATTCTATGTTTGGAATAGTTTAGCAGGCGAGGTCGTGTATATCTTGATGTAAGTGTGCAATGTCACGGTCTTTTCGCTGTGGTACCTACCTACACCAGAACCACGTGTATCTTTGTTGTTAAATAAAAGTGGAATGTGATATGCCAAAATGTTTTGTGACAAAAGGATATTATTTTCCAATTATTACATTGAGGTCTTTGATAACAGCGTTTGCACTAAGTATCATGCGACCAAAAAGGGACCATTTTATTGATTTTGAGTGACATTTGAAGTTATGCTAGTTCTGGACCTATCGAATAGCGCCGAGTATGCCTCTTAAAACCAATAAAAACCGAAATGTCTAATAAGGTATGCGCAGAAAAAAGTTTCATTCAGACTGAGGTTATAAATTTCCGGTATGATGATGAAAATTTGTCTCAAGAGACCACCGCTAAGTCACGTAACTTATACAAAATCGTAGAACAGTCACGAAGGATATAAATACTGTCTTAGTTACACTACCTACGTGTTAAGGAGAACTGTTTAACAACAACTGTATACGACTTAGTGCCGTGACTGAAAGCGTAATGAGTTTTTTAACAATCCATGTAAATTACTTTGCATGAATAAGGTACGAGATGAGCTCGTGGCTAAGTAATAAAAGCCGCATGGGTCGATATATCAGGTTAAACTACGCTTGCCGAGGTTGATCCGTGGATGGGTGACCATCGTTACATACCGAGACTCCTCCGTGCCTCAGATGGCTGCCATTCGTGGATCGTTGACAGTCGTTACGGGTCGTCAGAAGCCCGAAAGTCTGACAACCAGTCTTACCAAGGGGAGTCTTACCAATTACCCAGTAACTGCGTTGTGGCGGTCAGATAGGCAGTCATTCCATGTAAAATACTGGTATTCAGCTGCAATCGGTTAGACTGGAAGCCGACCCCAACATAGGAAAAGGCTAGGCAGATTGATTTTGATTGAATGAGGAACGAAATAAACAACATTTGTAGCGTAATAAACAAAAATAGTATTGCCGAAACCCTTGGAATGACAATCATTAGTTCATTAATCTATAAACGGTAGTGCTTGTCGCGTAAATCGAGGCAAGTGTATCATTTAAGGCGGTCGAAAGCGAACAATAGGCGGTAATCAATAAGACGCCGGGCGGCTATTGTGTCCCTAATGTGTGGGAATTAGCTATTTACTGCTTGACGAAGACAAATTATATCCCTACTTCGATTAATTACAGAGCTTAACTGCGTTGTCGATATTAACATATGAGGTGTAGTGAACGTCATTGGCCCTTAGTGTTCCGAATATCCTGAAGAGGAAATGTCAAGGCAAAATGTTCGCATAATAAAGTATAGTTGAAGTTGTTGTTTTATTAGTATTAAAACAATAAGTAATTAAAATCTTGACTTCACTCACCGCTAGGCATAAGCCTCTCTTTCTTATGCCAATTCCCAAGCTCATCTGCCAGCCTCATCCAGGTTCTCCCCGCGATGGTGGTTTACAGGTACACAATAACTATTGATATGAATGAGTTGAAATTAATTCAGCTTAAAAGATACACCTTCAATCATTTTTCACACAAGTATGAATGCTTTAAAGGGACTACAGGACCTAAAGCGCGGTCACTGTCAGACTGCATAGAAAAGAAAGAGAAGCGCGATGACACAACGCTGGTAATTTATTGCAAAATATGAAACAATTATCTGTTTACAAAAAATCTATTGATTGAACCAAAAAATTAAAACACCTTAACGTTAGTATGATTATACTTATTATTTCGACATTAAATGTATTTTTGTAGCATTTTGCTATGGATGTTTTGTATCAATAAGAATATTAATATTTATAAAGTTAGTATTTTTTATTTGGATAGACGTTCTGGCTTTGATGATAGATGAGGCTGAGGAACGAGGTTACTTAAAATGGTTTATGTTGCTTCTTTGTGTGTACCTACTGTGCAAATATTTCGAAACAAATGTATTTTTGTTAAGAAATAAATAACTTGAATTGAACTTATGTTGCTTGTAGAATAACCTGACAAAAATCTGAATGATTTCATGTATGGTTTTTAATCGTTAAAAGAAATTTTTAGAAGCATCTTCGTGATTTTTTTTTATCGTATCAAATTAGTTGTATTATGTTTTCAACACACTGTCTAACTAGCATAAATCCTGAAAAATATCATACATTTTTCTGATTTGGTTTACTGCAGTAGATCATACTCTTTTAGACATTATAAAACTTGCATTTAGTTGCGTTTAGGTGCTGTAGTCCCCTTAAGGCATTTAAAATAAAATAAAAATCATAGCTGAACCTATATCTATCTCTATCAAGCAATGTTTAAAAAAAAGTACATTTACTTGCAAGTTAACATGAAAATATATGTAAATAACTCCTACAGGCTGCTTGCTATGCTACCGCAGCTGATTAAAGGATTACCGCCCGAAGTCAGTTTCGAGGGGTATTGTGTTTGAAGTCGGCCCGAAGCTGCTTGTAAATTCGATTGTTCGACGCTGCACTGTCAGGACGTACCGCCGCTGCAATATCAATAATGTACAGGGAATGCGCCTTATTACAGATAGACTTCTATTTTGTAGAATAAAAGCTGCCCAAGTGCGTGTCGGACACGGAGGGATCCGTACTTGGAATAAAGTTATCCCAAGAACAAACTTAACATTGGCGCCGATTCCCTTGTTCACAAACTAAACTAAATTTAAGTTCAGTGCATCTTTTTCTTTCTATTTCATTAAGAAAAGGACAAATGATAAATATTGGTTTAGTCCTGACCAGTCAGGACCAGTCAGTCTGTCCTGATCAGTTTGTTAGGGTGATCTGGCTAAGCGTAGACAAGATCTTTATTAATTATAGACTTGCTTTTGAAAAACTACTTATCTGTATGAAAGCAAATATTATAATAAAGTTGTAGCAAGATGCAAGAATATGCTTCAACTGGTCATGTGAAAAATTTAAACCTTGCCGTGTAAAATCATTGTAATAATAATAATAATAACCTGAGACATTATTCACACTCGGTCATCTGATCCCAAACTAAACAGAGCTTGTACTATGGAAACCAGATAACTGATAATATACTACATATACGTTTTTTTTTTTTTAATTTATTTCTAAAACACTTTTGCCTAATACATATTTTTGGTTTCAGCCACACAACGCAAACCTCTCATGGTTTATCTGTGTGCTGGCGAGCCGTTCATTTTTTTTTTTTTTGTAAATACATACTTATACAGGGTTATTGGTAAAACACCAGCAACCTCTTAAGGGGTCATTGTACTCATCATTATGAACAACTTTTACTGTGAGAAAAAGACAGAAAAATCAGCTGTTCAGTACATTTTCACGAATTACGCAACTGCTGATTTTTTTCGCGATTTCAGTTTTGGTCCCATAGTAAAAATTGTTCATACTGATGAGTACAATGACCCCTTAAGAGGTTGTTGGTGTTTTACCAATAACCCTGTATAGATAATTACACCCAGACTCGGAACAAACAGACATGTTCATGCACACAAATGTTTGTCCTGGATGGGAATCGAACCCACGACCTGCGGCATGATAGGTGGTATCTTAACCAACCACGCCAACTGGCCTGTCTTTGTAATCTAATAAGCATATTCTTTTCAATACTATATTATTTGCCAGTAGTATTTTCATATAATCTGATTATTTACACATTAAATAGAGTTGTATTAGGGTGATTAAAATAAAAGTATTGGTTTTTATTTATTATTTTGACTTTTTATTAGTTTTTATTTATTTTTCTCTCCGAGTTTGTGTTGATAATATGAGATCTGGTACGCGGTATAGAAAATTCACAATTAACACATATGTATAGTTCTCTTCGACGACCGCTTGATGTGCTTGGTACATTTTGCTGTACAGGTAAGTTATTCATTGCTTATGTCCAGCATGAGTGACAGACCAAGCTTTGAGCTGTAAGCTGTAAATAAGATAGTATTTTTATTCAGTTTATATAGAAAAGCGACAAGACAGAAACCAAACTAAACAGTAGATAGAAAAATGTAGGTATCTACGACTGCAGGAGCAGTCCATTGCCGGATTATTAATAATGCTTCAACTGCAACGTGTGTCTTCTGCGATGCATTAACAAAATTGTATCAAAATTGTAACAAACATGTAACAAAATTGTCTCATTTCGTAAAGGTTAAGGGGGGTGAAAACGTTATCGCCCGAAACAATATTTATGTAAATAATTGTATGAAATGTAGGTAATTGCCTCCAAGACTCGCGCCGCGTATCGGCACTTCACAATCCTCTTAAGGCAGGTTATTATTTTCCATAAACACGCTTCTCAATCACTACGTATTGGCAGAATTGTTCGGACAAAATCGGGATTCGGTTTGCCGTAGTAAGAAATTGAATTAACATTTAAAAATGAAAAAATTACAAATAATTAATTAAAAGCGATTTTATATCAATACTTGGATCGAAATGATCCGTTGCGAAGCAGAATATCGATACAAAGCAACCGGATCGACATCTCTTTAAGCGATACAGTAGGAGTTGCCAGGAAAAAAATAATAATCTGACAATAATCTATTTATAGAACCGTTATTCCAATTAAAAACAATATGTTACAATACTAATAACGTTTTTGATTGTTTTATTTTAAAACAATGTAAATGAGTATAATCTTCTTATAGAGTATTGATCGGTACTCGTTTTGCAGAAAACTTCGCTTTTGGATAGCATAATTCAATTATCTAATCGATTACAGACTGAAATTGATGTTTTATTTCCGTGCTGGTAACACTGCGTCAAACAAATGGCTATGCTTTTTAACATGTGGATACTTTTTATTTATAAATACTCTTTATTTCGACTTTTTGTACGTGTACCTGGCTTTGTACTATATGATGTGCAAACATATTTTTTTCAGAATTAAAAATATTATTTAGTAAAAATATTTTTTACCGGGCATTTTGTCTACGTTTAGCCGAAACTGGTGATTCCCTTACAACGTAAGCGAATTGATTGTGACAGACAGGCAGACAGATATACACACAATTTTCCTTATGAGGTGCGGAACCCTAAAAAGTGCTACATATATCTACATTCAGCCTATATTGTTCTCTATGCAGCGATGCCCATCATCATCATCTCTCAGCGAGAGTGACGGGTTGATGGACGTCACATGTCTTCGAATTTTGTTTATATACATTTGTGTTGACGGAATTTTAGGCAGGTACCAACTAAGAAATAAGACAAGATAAAAATGTTTACGTCATTTATATGAGTGTTGGTATTAGACAGAACTAGAAGGTTCCTGAATTTGGTGTCATATTAAATTTAAATATTTTTTTTAATATTAGGTATCAACTTTATTTACATTCAAAATTAAAATGAAATGTACCTTATTAATATTACTAAAATAAAAATATAATATTCTAACTTAATTAAAACTATTAACAAACTAAAATATGCCAACGAAAAATTGTAATTAGAAAACTTTTAAGTTTGAATAATTTAAGTTTATTGCAAAAATGTAGAAGAAGTAGTACATACCCAATAGTGTGGGGTTACTAAGCATTGCTTAAGAAGTCATCATTTGGCATCCATCGATAACTTCTTCATTTTATCCTTTGGAAAACTCGGATATCACGCGATATCGTATATCATGCGTCCTACGTACAATCATCACGCGTGGTTGGCGACATGTACAATATTTTATGAACGCAGATCATAATAGCCAAGTCAAGATCAAAGTAATTAGTGGTCTGTAGTTTCTGCTTAGCCTTAAAATAGAATAGAATATAATTTATTTGGTTAGTTAGTAAACGGAGGTTTGCCGCTTGCCGCGGTTGGTCCGTGGATGGGTGACCATCTTTACATACCAAGGCGGATTATTATTATTATTATTATTTTAAATACATTCGTGGATCTTTGAAGGTCGTTACGGGTATCGTATTACCCAGTAACTGGGTTGTGGCGATCAGATAAGCAGTCGCTCCATGTAAAATACTGGTATTCAGCTGCATCTGGTTAGACTGGAAGTCGACCCCAACATCGTTGGGAAAAGAATAGATAGATGATGGTTATTTAGTAAACTACTAGCACTGTATTAGTAGTAGTACAGTCCGGCCGTCGAGAGAATGCGTTCTTGCCACCTGTCAGTTTCATGCCAACGAATATGTGTTTTGGGAATTTGATCCTTATTACTACTAAAAATTGTCCAACTGACATGTGTCAGGAACGCATTGTCTCGACGGCCGGACTGTAGTGGTTAGTTTATTTACGTTAATGTCTGTAAACTCAATAAGGGCCGGTTTTTGATCCGTAGTTAACTCAACCAATGGTTAAACATAATAACTAATGGTTGAATTTTGGCTAAATGTGAAAGGCTAAACATGAATGAGTTATGCCATTAGTTACTATCAGGTTGGCGGAAAAATATTGCATAAGAAATTGTAAATTACTAGAATTTTCCGGAACATTTAGTATTGATCTGGGATACGTAAGAATATTGTAGAAGCTTCTCAAAGCTATCACATCAAGGGTATATAAAGGCGCGCTAGTGAGGATTTGGTTAGTTTGTGAAAATGATTAGTGAACATCAACGTCGAACGATCATCTTTTACGAGTGGCGTCAGCAGGGGCACAACGTGAGTGTGGCTACCGCTAACATTAGCAAAGCGTTCGGTGAAGGTGTTGTATCGCGATGGAAGATAAGCCGCTGGTTTGCTCTTAACTGATATAACTCTTGAAGATCACGAGCGATCTGGGCGACCATCCACCTTCGACGATGAGGAATTACTCCGCTGTTTAAAGGCTAATCCAGAAATAAATATGCGTGATTTGGCAGAGACTCTTGGCTGTCATCATTCGACCGTCGAGGCTCATTTACACAAACTCTGCTATCGTAAAGTAATGGCACGATGGATTCTACATCAACTAACTGACAGTCATCGTCAAGTCAGAGTTAGTATTTGTGAATCGCTTCTTTTTCAGCCACATCGGAAAGAGTTTCTTGAAGATCTGGTAACCGGCGATGAGTGCTGGATTCTCTATGATAACAACACACGGCACGCCGTCTGGCTTCCTTACGACGCAGAGCCACCAACGCAGCCAAAGCCGAACCATCACTCACGCAAGCATCTTCTCTCCGTTTGGTGGGATGCGAAGAGCCCACACTATTACGAGCTTCTCCCTGCGAGAAGGACGATTACGACTTAATAATATCTTAGGACATTGTTAACACACGGTCATCTGATCCCAAACTAAGCAGAGCTTGTACTATGGAAACCAGATAACTGATAAATTACATACACTACTTTTTTTGTAAATACATACTTATATAGATAATTACACCCAGACTCAGGACAAACAGACATGTTCATTCACACAAATGTTTGTCCTGGATGGGAATCGAACCCACGACCAGCAGCATGGCAGGTGGTATCTTAAGGCGGTGATATATGTAAATTAGGCTGGAACTGAAGAAGTTTAAAACCTTTTTTCTCCATAACCCGTACCATAATGATCTTTAAAAAAAAATATGTTAAACAACACAATAAAACACATGTCACCTTCACTTAGAAAAAAATAATTTTAAATATCATTAACATACATGAAAAGTAACCCCTGTTTTAGAAATATAAAACCTTTTTTCTTCGAAACTATTAATCGCTCGGTTTTTTTATAGTCATCATGATATTACACAATACAATACCTAGGGAATCCTCGGCTTATTTTTTTAAATAACTTTTCTAATTACTTATAGTAATTATTTTTTACATAAATCGACACTCAATCGCGTGAGCAACCCCTCTGTCGCCTATTAATTTAGTGCGGGACGAGACGCAGTGCTGAACGGACCTGTACCACTTTTTCCCGCATTTTTTCGCTGGTGACAATACCATTAGAAAGTATTGTAAACAAATACCTACCTACTTATTTTGTTGATTTTAATAGATTTTGTGTGTGTAAATATTAGAGTAGTTTTTAGTATATAGTTAGTAATACTACATAGGAAATATTTGTGTTAATATAAGTTTATTTATAAAATCAATATGGGTGACAAAAAAAGACGCACTAAGCGTAATTTGAAAATAAAATACAAGAGGAGAATAAAAAGAATGAAACGGTAAGTAATTTGAGTACCTATCTAAAATTTTACTAGTAACCATCAATCAAGCGTTTTGATAAAAAGATATAGGTAGGTACGTATAAGTAATATGCGTACCTAAGCAGGTACCTACCTATCAGCTGCTTATACTTACCTAGGTACCTTTCGTCGCCAGAACGAGAAACTGTTTTCGTTTCGAATTTGCCAACGGAAATTCGTACGTGTTTAATGGCAACAAGGTATAGATTCCAAACGACCGGGCGATATTACGACACGGCGGCACAGTAACGACATAACGAGCTATAGATTCGCATGCAGTGAATCTATAGCTTGTTACTGTTAGACACGTACGAATTTACGTTGGCCGGAGTTTCGCTAGCTAATTTAATTTGACCCTGAATATGTGTCGCAGCTAACTAGTTTATCGTGTTTAGATATCGATACCCATCACGTCTGCGGAGTTTCGCTAGCTAATTTAATTTGACCCTGTATATGTGTCGCAGCTAACTAGTTTATCATATTTAGATATCGATACCCATCACGTCTGCGGAGTTTCGCTAGCTAATTTAATTTAAACCTGTATATGTGTCGCAGCTAACTAGTTCATCATGTTTAGATATCGATACCCATCACGTCTGTGGAGTTTCACTAGCTAATTTAATTTGACCCTGTATTATTACTCATCGCAATCAGATTGCTAATACAGGGTAATAATTAGGCCAGCCACATACAGTCGGAATTCCGTCCCGGAATTCCGTTTCGAAATATCGTTTCGGAATTTCGAAAGCAGCAAACCCATACAAAGTCACGCACAGACTACAATGCGTAATTTTGAATCGGAGAAAATTTCGAACGGAGGACTACTTGTACGTGTGTGATAGATCCTTGATCTTGCATGGATTTGCTGCATTCGAAAATTCCGAATCGATGTTTCGAAACGGAATTCCGACAGCATGTGGACTTTTTTTGTCCATCCTCTTTGGACCCCATGGATGTAACCTGCAGATTGCGACTCTCGGACTACAAGGAGTCGAAGAGTAACGAGGTTGGTGAGTTTCATAGGACCCTAAAGTTATAAGCAAATCAAATGACATATTTTAAAATTGGATTAACGTAACCCTTTTATAAGTAAACGTGGATGAACGTATACAATATAAGCTACAATATTTTTTTAAAGCCATCAGTATTTCAACTGAATTTTATATTTTACTTTGTTTTAGGGGAACTGAAGAATTATCGATTGGTAGACGTATTGTAAACATCAGTCATTTTTTTAAATTACTCCAAGAAATATCACGCCACGGACCATTGGACTGCGGTTTAAAGTCAATAGAAATCGTATCTGAACGTTTGACAGGTTTAATGAATAAATTAAAACTGAAATGTCTTTTATGTAACATGAGTTGTATAATAGAGGGAGACAACACCCCAGAAGAAATGAATTTAAACACATGTGCCGAAGCTGGGGCAATAGCAGCAGGATGTGGACATACGCAACTTCTGGAAATTACGTCAACTTCCTGAGATCTCACAAAAATTATTCACCTTTCATATGGATATAGTAAACAAAACGTGGGAATCTGAAGCGTTAAGATCTTTGAACGAAGCTGCTGAAGAGGAAAGATGTGCTGCCGTTGAAGAGGGTAAAGTAAATGCAAAGGGAATACCGATAATTGATGTCATTGCTGACGGATGTTGGGGAAAAAGATCATACAAGAAAAACTACTCCTCACTGTCAGGAGCAGCAGCCATACTTGGTAAATGTAGCAATAAAATATTGTTCATGGCTGTCAAAAATAAGTTCTGCTACATTTGCGCTAGAGCAGAAAATAAAGGAATCAAATCATATTTGTTATAAAAACTATACAGGTAAATATTTTATGTGTTTTACATAAAAATCCTAGTAATATTATAAGTGGAAACGTATTGCTGTTTGTTTGTTTTATAAATTAACTAAACGTAAATGGTTCGCCTTCGATTCGAAATCAAACTAAATATCTATTATATAAAAATGGTAGAGGTAACCCATTAGAGAACTAAAGCCGTAATATAGGTTTTGTATACTGAAAGCTACATTATTATACTTTTTGTCTTCATTTACAGGACCATCTACCGGCATGGAGTCAACGATTATTGTCGAGGGATTTAAGAAAAGCATAGAAATGCACAATTTGATATATGGCAGAATTATATCAGATGGTGACGCCAACACATATTCAAAGATTTTGCAAGAAAGGCCGTACGAAAATTTAACAATAGAAAAAATTGAATGCCGAAACCACTTGCTGAGGAATTTTTGCAACAAACTGCAGAGTTTTACAACAGACACGAAATTTCTAATACGGTTCATAAAACTCCTAACAAAGAAAAGAATATTAACCATGCGAAAAGTAGTAGTAACTGCAATTGCAAAATACAAGCATTAATGCAACTCCATGCTGATATAATGCTTGCTGCAGAACATGCTTTTAGCCAACATACCACGTGCAAAGGATAATTTTGTGGCAAACTAGGCGAAATAAAAGATATTGACAAAGACTCATACAAACACTCTGTGCCAAAAAATAAAATTAATATTATCACAGCTAGCGGCACACTCACGCATTTTTTTGCACGATGTCGACAGCAACTTTGTAGAGAGACATCATAGCGTTGTTGCTAAATTCATAGGTGGCAAAAGGATAAACTTTGCTCAAAAATATCAATATCAGATGAGATGTAATACTGCGGCTCTATCATTTAACACAAGAAAACCTTTGAGCATCTTGCATAAATGTATTGTAGGTAGAAGTCCAAAAGGACAAATACATAAATTTGAAATGAACAGAATAAAGCGACAGATAAGACCTAAAAAATATACAAAGAAGAAAAGAAGAACATTGGAAAATCATAACGCCTCTTCCATCAATTATGGACAGGATTGCGCGAAACCCGATACGTCAAAGGAAATGCTAGAAGAATCGAAAAGAATATTTTTGAAAAATTTAGAGAAGAATGAAGATGAAAGAATAAGAATTGAAACAGGTACAATACTTCAAAGTGGGTCAAGTGAATGGCCCGAACTAAGAAGAAATTGACTGACGGCTTCAAATTTCGGTAACGTAATTAAAAAACGCAATGACATCAGTTGTGCTAGTATGGTGAAGAATTTAATTTATAAAAACCCAATAGATCACGTCAAATCAGTCAAACATGGGCTAGAAAATGATAGTATTGCTAAAACTCAATTAGAAAAAGAAAACTCGATAAAAGTTAATCCCTGCGGCCTATTCATAGATAAAGAGATCCCATTTCTAGGTACATCACCGGATGGTATAATAGACGAAAGTACCATATGCGAAATAAAATGGCCATAAGTGCATATCAATTAGGACTGGAAAGGGCAATAGTAGAAAAAAAAAACATTCTATAAAAAAAAAATAAAGACAATAATAAATTTAGAATAAATAAGGATCACAGTTGGTATTACCAAGTTCAAGGCCAACTCCACATAACAAAAAAAGAAAAATGTTTATTTGGTTTATGGTCGGGAGAAAATAAGGCAATACAAACTGATATTATATATAGGGACGACGGCTTTTGGGAAGAAACAATGAAAACAAAACTAATAACATTTTACACAGAATGTATTTTACCTGAATTAGTTGACCCTCGACACCCACGAAAAATGCCAATTAGAGATCCCGAATATATATGTCGTGCTATTGAAATAAAAAGCAAACGAAGGGAAAACGAAAGAAAATCTAGCTAACATGCGTGAACAAAATAATATGGAAGAAATAAATGATGCAACACATGATGCAGAAGTGTAAGTAGAAATTATTCCCATATCTTCAAAAAGAAACAAAAGAAATGAAAGTGACGACGATGAAGTAAAATACATTGATGATTATAATGTAGAAAAAGCAAATGCAAAAAAAATGTGTTGTAGACAATTAAACTTCTCAGAATTTTGAAACCAAATTGTGTCAGAAAGCTTTTTTTTTATACCGTTAAAGATTATATTGAGGGCATAAAGGCTTGGGATTGAGCTGCTCCAAATTTTCTTTTTACTAATTTTTATTTTTGCATACTGAATGTTGACATGAATATTTACTTTGTAAAGTATTATATTATTTTAATTATTGTGAATGTGAATACTATGTGGGTCATTGCTATTTTGTTTGTTTTATTTTTTCTCTCAGTTATTTTTAATCATGGTCTGGCAGTTTGAGTAATTTATGCGGCCTACCCAAATGCCCTTTCTTTGGTATTTTCGTCGAATCGTTGAGCTCCTTAAGTTCTGAGGTGAGCTGCGCGATTACTGACAAATGCGTGCACTGGCTGGACAGGTCCTCTCAATCTGTGTGGTTCTTTCCTCAAAAGACCATTTCAGACACCAATCTACATGGTCTTCACATGAACTTACCAAGATTATGTCCGGTCTTTATAAGAGCCTATGACCTCTGAGTTTGTTTCGGCCTTTCTTCTCAGAGTAGTCAGATAGGAAACGCCGACCAGAACTAGTTTAAAAAAAAAAACATAATTGACTTGTGAAAGTGTTTGTACAAACCTACTTACAAAAATAAAATCATTTATCATTTATAATTTTGAATGTGTTTTTATTTTGCTTTTGTCAATGTATAACCTGAACAAAAATCCCAACATCAGTCACTGACATGTAATAAAAATGGATAAAAAAAAACCATCAAAACCAAAAAAAATATGGACCCTGTAAATGGACGACTCTGTATATTATAATTATATATTAATTGATTAGGCCTGCCACATACAGTCGGAATTCCGTTTCGAAATATCATTTCGGAATTTCGAAAGCAGCAAAGCCATACAAAATAAACGAAGAACGTGTGTGATACATCCTTGATTTTGTATGGATTTACTGCCTTCGAAAATTGCGAATCGATATTTCGGAACGGAATTCCGAAACGGAATTCAGTCTGTGTATGTGGCCGGCCTTATTGAACTAATAAGTTCCGGGCCCACGACCGCTTGTGACTTATAATAAATTGAACTGAGGTCACGGGTCGTATGGGGCCCACAAACCATATGGGACGCATTGTGGTTCATCGACCCCATGAACCTAATATGGCATTTGAGCTTCGTGCAAGCATATGGCCGGCAGATTTGTATATTGCTCAGATTTTCCACTTGATTTATTTTGCGTTTTTTTTTTTTACATATTTGAAGTAGGACTTAAAACAACTACTAGTAGTACTTTTAGGTACAAACTTATTCACTTTTATTTCTGAGCGAAGTCGCGGGGAAAGCTAATAATAATAACTGTCTATATTCTGCCGCCCATTTTCTGTTTTAGTAATATTACAATGAGTTCTTAGTCATTAAAAAAATATATTTTCTAAAAATATAATAATTTACACAAGTGCTGTATTTGTTTTTCTACAACATACAAGTTTTTACCTAAAAATGTTCTGCACCACTGCTCTGAAATATGCTACAGGCTACCTATGCGTGCGTCGCGCGTCATGGCTCTGTGGCAGTCAGCGGTGCAAAATAGAATATTAGTGATCGCTTCGCGCGTAATTATAATGAGGGGGTGCGCGGGGCATTCTCGGCGGTAACGCCCATTTGAGCGAGGTCAACGGCGTAATGCCAAGCCTTAACCAACCACGCCATCTGGCCTGTCTTCCATTTATACTGAACAGCTTCAGAAACTGGCTGACGCAATAAGAGAAAAACGACCGAGACGTGTAAATGTTCACTTATTCCATGATAATGCGCGACCTCATGTCGCTTCGGAGACTCGACAAAAAATCGTAGAGCTTGGATGCCCACCCTCCGTACTCACCGGATCTCGCGCCATCCGACTATCACTTGTTTCGACCACTAAAGCTTTATTTGCGTGAGAAAAATTTTCAAAACTACGAAGACCTCAAAATGGCAGTGGACAATTTCTTTTCTGCACAGCCTCCGGAATTCTGAGCGCAGGGCATCAACAATCTACCAACTAGATGGGCCAGAGTAATATATTTTTCCGCCAATTCCGCCAACCTGATATATTTTTTAAAATGAATGAACTAACATGAATACATCTTAAGCCTTTCACATTTTGCCAAAATTCAACCTTTAGTTACTATGTTTAACCATTGGTTGAGATAACTGACAGGCCAGTTGGCGTGGTTGGTTAAGATACCACCTATCATGCCGCAGGTCGTGGGTTCGATTCCCATCCAGGACAAACATTTGTGTGCATGAACATGTCTGTTTGTTCTGAGTCTGGGTGTAATTATCTATATAAGTATGTATTAAAAAAAAAAGTAGTATATGTAGTATATCAGTTATCTGGTTTCCATAGTACAAGCTCTGCTTAGTTTAGGATCAGATGACCGTGTGTGAATAATATCCCAGGTTATTATTATTATTATTAACTACGGATCAAAAAACCGGCCCTAAGTAGAATTAGGTACCTACCTGCAAGAATAATTAAAAGAAACCCAAACCAAGTTCGAGTTTCGATAGTAGGCTGTTCGGCCCAATCAAATCTTTGTGTTTGTGTTCCAGTTGTGTGTGTTTTGTAATAACTTGGCCGTTCGGCAATTAAGGCTTGTTATGATCTCGCTTCAGTGCCGATACTCCGCTCTGAATTGTTTATCGCTGCGAAGCTTAATTAAAAACTACTACTCGTACTAGTTGCTATTTACTTTTATCTGTATCAGTTTAAGGGGTATTTTTAACGACTTCAAAAAAAAAGGAGTTATCAGTTCCACACGTATGTATGTAATATTATTGGAACTGATATATTCACATATGATAATCTATTAGGGCCTCCAAACAAGTATACACAATTTCATAAATGTATGTTTGTAAGTATGTATGTTTGTCCACGCATTCCTCCGAAACTGTTAATCGGATCGTGACTTTTTTTTTGTTGGCTTACATTTACCTCAACTTAGGGCACAGTGAAAGTTTCATCAAAATCGGTTCAGTAGTTTTCAAGATAATGGACTAATACGTGTAAGTGTGACGGCCTGGCTTATTGGTACGAGCTACGGGTGTGGTGTTAAAGGGAAAACACCTCAAAACAAGGTTCTCAGTAACTGAAATATTTAGGATGACCCAGCTTTCAACATTTATCTAATTGAGCACGGGTGCTACTAAATGTTACTCTCTGAAAGTCTGATAATGACCAGGTAATTGCTTATCTGTTCTCAGTAACGGAAATAGTTAGGATGACCCAGCTTTCAACATTTCCCTAATTGAGCACGGGTGCTACTAAATGATACTTTCTGAAGGTCTGATGATGACCAGGTAAGTGCTTATTGGTCCTCAGTAATGGAAATAGTTATCGGTACTCAATAATGGAAATTGTTAGGATGACCTAGCTTTCTATATTTATATTCTTTTACTTATATTCTATTCAAATAAGTAAAAACATGATGTTTCTACATAGTGACGTCACTGAGATCCTATTCCCGCCTTCAAATTCCACCATCAGGTAGGTGACATCATCAGTCATCTAGGTCTCCGTCCAACGAAATTCTCAAGATAGCTAAATAAAAAATAAAAACCGGCCAAGTGCGTGTCAGACTACGCACAATGAAGGTTTCCGTAGTTGGAATTAATTTATCCCAAGAACCAACTTAACATTGTAGTTGAAAAACATGTTCTCCCATACATTCCAACTGCAAATGCAATTTTGTACGCACAATGTTGAGAGAATTTCCATGTTATTTTAAGACCATAGACTTCTTATAGGTTTTCCTGTAATCTATAGGTAAACAAGTTCTCTCTGTATTTTTTTTTTTTTTTTCAAAATTTTAAGCTCGGTAGTTTCGGAGATAAAGGGATAATGATCAATATTCGTCTATTTTATTAAATAACTTTATAAGAGTTTATTTTAAAATTATAAATATATATTTGAGACCCTCACAGTAAGCCCTTTCATTTGATATATCGCACGATACAGTTTGCAAAACTTTTATTTTATTTTCTTATTTGCCCCCCAAAATTGACCTCCATATTCAAAATTAATTAATTTACGTTACACTTACGTGTTTGAGTCAAAGAAATACATATGTGTACCAAATTTCAACTATCGGTCCATTAGATTCGGTGCAAATCGGCTGTGACAGACGGACAGACAGACACACGAGTGATCCTATAAGGGTTCCGTTTTTTCCTTTTTGAGGTACGGAACCCTAAAAACCGGCCAAGTGCATGTCGGACTACGCACAATGCAGGGTTCCGTAGTTGGGATGAATTCCAAGAACAAACTTGCCATTGTAGTTGAAAAACATTTTCTCCCATACATTCCAACTGCAAATGTAAGTTGGTATGCACAATATTGAGATTTACCATGTTGTTTTAAGACCATAGACTTCTTATAAGTTTCCTGTAATCTATAGGTATTGAACTATTTCCTGTTTTTTTTTTTTCAAAATTTTAGGTGCAGTACTTTCGGAGATAAAGGCGGGTGGGGGCTCGAATTGTCACTTTTCATCTATTTTCCTAAATAACTTTAAAATGATTTATTTTAAAATTATTAAAACAATAATTTTAAATTATTGTATTTAACAAAATATTTGAGACCCTCACGGTAGGTAAGCCCTTTCATTTGATATGTCACACGGTACAGTTTGCAAATCTTTTTTAAAATTTTCTTATTTGGCACCCAAAATTGCCCCCATATTCAAAATTCATTTATTTACGTTACACGTCCATGTTTGGGTCACAGAAATACATAAGTGTACCAAATTTCAACTTAATCGGTTCATTAGATTCGGAGCAAATTGGCTGTGACAGACAGACACATGAGTGATCCTACGAGGGTTCCGTTTTTTCATTTTGAGGTGCGGAACCTTAAAAACAATAATATAAAATAAACACAATAGAAATGTAGGTAGGTACTTAATAGTTTTGCAGAGCTCGGCCACGCTTCACCTTACATTTTTAACGACTTCAAAAACAGGAAATAACTCCTGTTTTTTTCCAATTCTACACGTATGTATGTAAAATTATTGGAACTGTAATACTTGTTTATTCAAATATGTATGATAATCTATTAGGGCTTCCAAACAAATATACAAAATTTTATAGGTGTATGTATGTTTGTATGTATGTATGTTTGTCCAAGCATTTCTCCGAACCTGTTAATCGCATCGTGACCATTCTTTTTTGTTGGCTTCAACTTAGGGCACAGTGAAAGTTTCATCAAAATCAATTCAGTAGTTTTCAAGATAATGGACTTTGAAGTGACAAGGCAAAAAGCTAAAATACAGATCCCAAGACACCGACTTCTGAAATTAAAGTTATTTCATAATTATGAGTTAATTGTTTTAGAAGTCGATTTAATTTTTTTTAAATAATTTTTTACTTTAAAGTTTTTTATTTTTTGGAAGATGGCGGAGATAGGTATCATTTTTAAAGGAGATTTTAATATTTTCGATGCAATGTTGTATATGGGTTTAATACATTTGAACGCATACATAAACACACTTTTGAAATAAAATGTGTCTTTTGAATTAAAATACCTTGATCACACGTACCGAGTAGATTGGCGAGACAGCAAAATGATACTCGGCCGAGAGAGTTGAGTGGACGAGTAAGTCTTTACACGTATTTTACAACTTGACACCATGTCAGTTAGTCGGTTCACAAAAATCGCGGGAAACGGTAGCGTTGCGAGTGACGTGAGTGTTCTGAGTGACGAGTACGCACCGAGTGAATTTTTTACCTGTCGAGTGGGCAAACAAGTCAGTGCGGGGAAGCGCGGGTGTGGGCACTCGGCCGAGCACTCGGTGATGTGTTGACACGTACCGAGCTCTCCACTGAGAGCACTGTCTAGCTCATCTACTCGGTACGTGTGATCAGGGCATTAATGACCGATATCTAGGTAATAGGTAAATCGGGCTGGTAACCGCAACTCCACGTCAATGGGCGTATTTTACGTATGGGTGGGCAAATCGATTATTCGATCCTCCCTAGCACCTCAAAGAAGGCCAGCAGCGCCTTGGTGTTACTGACAGCCTCACGGAGGGTACCTGGGTTACCGAAGTAGTTTGCCCTATATGCGGCGACCACCGGGCAGTTTAGAAGCATATGAGCTGCTGTCTCGTCGTCCTCCATGCAGGCCCTGCACAGCGAACTGTCTGTGACTCCTATGACAAAGAGGTGTTTGTTAAATGACCTTTGGCCAGTTATCGCTGCTGTAACTATAGGTAGTTGTTATTTGGTTAGTCGGACCTGTTCCGTGAGGCGACTATCGATTGTAGAGAGTGCTTCCTTAGCCTGCCTACACTCACTTTGGTCCGACCATAGTTGATGCTGGTCCCTGGTACGTTTCCTTACCAGAGTGCGTAATTACCCGAAGAGGAGCGGCACGATGGGTTCTGGCCCCACTGGTGCCATGCTCAACCCCCTTCTGGCAAGTTCGTCGGCGACGTCGTTGGCCGCTGTGTCCTTTGATTCATTGAATGATTATATTATTAAGTCTACCCACTTGGTTGAGGCGTTGGTGGCACTCGTATATTAGCTCAGAGTCAATTGTGTGACTGCTTAGCGCTTGCTGGACAGCCATACTGTCTGAGAGTATGCTGATCGAGTGGTCCTTAACTTCCCTGGCCATGATGGCTGAAGCGGCTAGAGAAATTCCCATGCATTCGGTCTGGAACATTGTGTTATGGACCCCCACCGGTGTGGTTATGTATGACCGATGTCTAATACAAGTACTCGTACTAATACATCCCTACTTATTTTGATAGAAAGCGATGAATAGAGGTTACTTGAAAAATAATAATCAGAAGTAGGTACCAACCGAATAAAAAACTAGACTATGTCATATCTACTTGACAACTTTTGGTTCAAAAAGAGTCAATGTTCATACAGATATTTCAAAATATTTTTTTTTGAACTTTGTGGAATTTTTTTGGACCCTTTCTCAGTGTGACTCGTGCCCTTTTCAAAATGACGAGTTCAATTAGTAAGTTTTCAATTAGTAGACACTTTGAAATTTTGTACAATCACTGTTGATGTTGTACAAACCTACACTAGAATATTATTTTAAAATTGAAAAGAAACTTTCGCCCTTTAAATTTAAAACAAAACTGTAACGCCAAAGGTAATGAAATGGCCCTTATTGAGAAATGTCAATTGAAAGAGAAACTTTGAGCAAAAACTTTTTGTTATTAAACTCTGTTGTTCCGTTTGTTGTTCGATAACTTCAGTCTTGTTAAATGTTAAAGCCATAAATCAAAATTCAAGTGAAATAATCTCTCGTAAGGTTGAAATAACTGAACAAAATTGGGCTACAAGTAAAACTGAATGTTTGAAAAACAATAATATTCTCAACTGACACAATGAATTGCGAGTTGTTTCAGCTCATTCATTTATTAGATTTAGGGGCTCGTGGCTAAATAATAAAAGTCGCACTGGTCAATCGAAGGTTAAGCTACGCTTGCCATGGTCGGTTCGTGGATGGGTGATGATCCATTACGTATCGAGATCTCTCCGTGCCTCGGAAAGCACGTTAATGCCCATTTTCACCATCGTTCCCTAAATTTAGGGAGGCACCTAAGAAATTTTAAGTGTTACTTTCGTTTCCACCATCCTTTAAGGGACACCTATTACCCCAAGGGATCCCTTAAATACAGGGGCCCGGTATTCGGCATCTTAGCGCTGAGTGACAGTTTATTTGTTATTTGCTGTGGAATGGAAGATTTTATTGAGAGTTTATAAGCTATTGAAACTGTGGATTTAGTTATGAATCAAAGCTTATTCAGACGGCCACTTATTTATCGCGAAAGAATAGTTTTTTTTTTAGGAAATATAACAATCAGGACTTCTTCAAAACGTTTAGGTTATCCAAGGAAGGGTCGTTTTTATTGTTAGAAAAAATAGAACACTATTTAGAATATTTTGAACTATTATGTACCGTACTGATAAAGTAGGTACTTGTTTACTTTTATTTGCTTTTTCATATTTTATGTGTTAAGCGTGTTAAGCCTACACGTCGATAGATGCATCAGCGGATGTCATTTGCGGATGCGTCCGCAGATGTGTAGACGGGGACATTTGCTCGTTTGTGGTAGGTATTTAACGTCGTCAGATGCGTCTGCCACCAATCCGTTTGTTGTTGGTTTTTGTGGCACGCAACAAACACGGCTGACGACGCATCAGTATATCGCAGTTTCGAATGAGAGTGCACGCGTGCTTCTTGTAGTTTTTTTTTTCTAGTTTGTTAATGTCATTCGCTGAAATGGCCAATATGTAATTTTTATTTTTATTTCTACGGTCTCAACATCCATTTTTTGTTGCGTGCGTGCGTGTTGCGTCTGTCAAGATTTAACACAGACTGACCGACCTACAGACGTGTGGTCGACTCGTGGCGATTCCTCTGTTGATGCATATGTCGACGTCCGCGGACGCGTCTGTCGACTTGTAGAGGAGGCTTGCAACACAGATACCTACTTTTTAATTTATTATAGGTACTGGTTACATAGCACACCAAGTTACATACCAATAAGTAGTTATCTGGGAACTATCATAGAATATCTCTAAGTACTTACTAATAATATTACGGCTCGCGATACTCGACCAGTATCGGCAGCTGTGAGAAGGCTCGTCAGGCTGCACGTCACCTGATGAATTTTTGTATTTTAATTATTTATTTAAATCAAATTTTAATATATTTTCAATTTTATTTTAATTATAATTTATTTTCAATTAGTTATTATGTTGAGGTTTGAGATACGTTTATTCTCATAAGAATACAATAATTCACAACATAAGTCATTATTGTTTGTGGTTGTTCAAATTGCCGCTGTTTCAATACAATTTAATATGAATATTGGATGATTATTTTATGTATTTTAAATTAAATCATGTTTATTTTATATTTCTTCATTTTATTTTTATTTTGTACATAATCTACATGATTTCATGAAAAGTACGATTTTTGGATTATCATGATTAAAAAAAAAAAATTGTCACTTAGGCAAGTGGCCCTTACGTAGGTATCCCTTAATCTGGTGAAAACGAACTTAGGCAGGGGGCTGAATTAAGGAGTACCTTATGTTAAGAGACCAGGAAGTGTTTGTGGGAACGATGGTGCAAAACGGGCATAAGCCGCTTATCTCGGCTGTCATTCGTAGATCTTTGACAGTCGTTATGGGTCAGCAGCCCAAAAGTCTGGCAACCAGTCTCACCAAAGGGTATCGTGTTACCCAGTAACCGGGTTGTGGAGGTCCGATAGGCAGTCGCTCCATATAAACTACTGGTATTAAAATGCATCTGGTTAGACTGGAAGCCGACCCTTATATAATTGGAAAAAGGCTAGGCAGATTGATTGAATTTATTCGATTTCAACGAAAGCAGTCGTGTTTAACGCTAAATTATAGTACTTTATTCGGAGGCCGATATAATGATCGAATGTATTAAATTGGGACTTCACGTTATTGGAACTGTATGATGTGAGATTGTGTGGGTATAATTTAAAATTTATTTCAGGAGTAAAATTGAAAGTGGAATAATTAAATTGAAGCCATAATATTATCAAAACCAATTAATAATAATAATAATAACCCCACCGCTGTATCTCTACGTTGACGTCGTGATGGGGCTGGCGCGCTCCAGACTTTAGGCCTGTGCCGGTAGAGTTTACTTTGCCGGAACGGATCTAGGATGAGGAGCCAGACCAAGAGAGATACAGAAACCCGCAGGGCAGCATGTGGCGAGCTGTTGGGCAGTAGCGACCCCACGGACCCTATCTTCCAAGAGAAATCTTGTCCTCATCTCAGGCTTGCCTTTATTGGCCGGCTGGAGTGAACACTGACGAGGAACAGAGCTCCCACCTCTTTCTTGCCTTTATTGGCCGGCTTGAGTGGAGATTTGCAAGAGCAAACGTGCTCGGAGGAAGGAAGTATTCCAGTAAGGTGCTGGTCGGGATCTTGACCGTACGTCCGGGATTGTCCTCATAGCCGTGGGATACCTCTCCGCTCCTCAAGCACCTCAGCAAGTATTGCCCCCTTGTCGCTACGTTCGTTTCCGGGGGCCCATTATTGAGTGTGCAAGTCACCCCCTGCCATTATATCCGTGTATAATATATAACATTGGTCAGGCAGGGGACATAGTTCTTTCATAGTTCAAATACCCTAATCCACTTTAGCCACCCAGACCCATAGCTCAATATGTTTTGTTTCCACACACAACAATAGTCCTGCACCAACCGGGGGTTGTCCTTGGGTGCACTTGCATAGTGCATACAGGGATAATCGTCGGTTGGTGCCTCCTTATCATTTAAAATTATTTAAGGGGCCTCTGCGTGTTGGCTTCGGCTCCTTGTACGCCTTCCAAAGGTCTGGGACCCCAGGGTCCCGAGAAATGTAAAATAATACTAATAATCATTTTATTTCAAGTTTCACAGACTCACTAACTTAAATAATCATACACACTCAGTATAGAATTACACAGTTAATTATAGAAATTATTCAAACAAAACAACAAATAGGTACTTAATAGACTTGTTGTAGTGTTGCCACATTACCTGCGTTCAATGTGTAAACTTACAACAGTGATTAATGTAATGTAATGAATTAAGTAGAGACGTATTTTTTTTTTTACTTTTATTAGTAACATGTGGCCATATTGTTTAGTTTTATAAAGAAAGATGTAAATTCTCCTGAACTAGGGAATTAATAAAAAGGTATCTTGTGTTAAAATCGTAACCGGATTCAAAGTATTACTAACTTAAAAATTATTAATATTCATTTTGTTTTTATTTTCTTATAAGGTTAGTTTATTCTGTAAACGTTTCGTTCCTATACAAGACCTCAAAAGCGTTGTACAGTGTAGTTTCCAACGACACACCGGATGTGTTAGCGGCTTTTCTCCTCTCGCGAACACTGAACAGAATTTCATAGGAATATATTATCATTATTCGCCTAGCCTTTTACCTACCATGTTGAGGTTGGGTGCCAGTTCAACCAGATATATTATTGCATACCAAATTTTTTACACGGAGTGACTTTCGGAAAACGAGTCACGGAACTCTAATGGAGTTGGGCACGGTACCTGGCAAGGCACAGTAATGATAGGTGGAGTAGGTGAGTGGCATCCATGGAGTGGAAGACGAAATGTTGCTCGTCCGGCAGTGAGATAGGACGACGTTGTTACCATCGCAGGGAGAATCTAGATAAGGTTGGCACAGGAGCGAGTGGATTGGCACAAGAAAAAAGAGGCTTATCTTCAGCAATGGGTGAAGTCGGGCTGAGGATAATGCTGACTTCTAAATAACTTTCGCGTTCATAAGTTGTTATATTCATAAGTTGCATAGTTCTTAAACTTTTACCCTTCTGAGTCCATCCTTATAGATTGTCATAGCTATTTGCATGACAACTAGGATATTTGTTATAGTAACATTTGTTAAAAGAAGACGGAGGTTCTTGTTGCTTAATATTTTCGATATAGGTATCTACCTACCTAACTCTTTGTCTCTGTCGCCTCCGACCTAGACTAGAGACAAGAGCAAACCCATCTCATATTAAAAAAAAAACCCTACATAATCCCATGGTTACCTTTGTACACCCACACATGAAATGAATTCTTTGCTAGGGATACACAGTAAATATTATTTGGAACTAGAAGTTAATCAGCAGTGTTTGAGGATCTGATTGCCAAGTTGGATTAAAGATTGTTTGAATCCATTAGGAATGTTCTTAGAAAGTGATGGTATACGCGCGCTGCATATTACTAATTTGCGAATACCCTCTTTAGTATAAATACAGAGTTCCATGTCATTAGCATTACCCCATCATGACCTATGCGGGTTCAGTGTTTGCGCACGCAAAACCTCACCTCATTCATAGGATGCAGGCCCTCCAAAACCGTTTCCTCCGAAAGGCAACGGGAGCCCCTTGGTTCGTTCGGAACGAAATCCTCCACGTAGATCTCGACATTCCCACCATCTCCCAGTTCTTGAAACGCAATTCCAAGCGTTTCTTCGACTCAGCCACCAACCATCGCAACCCTCTGGTTGTCGAGGCGGCTAGCTATGTCCCCTCTCGTATTAGTAAGGTCCGCCGCCCTAGGCTTGTCCTCTCAGATCCCGACGACCCCATAACTCTTCTCCAGGAGAGCAGTAGGGACCGTAGGAACAATCACAAATCGACATTCCGACCTCGCCGCCGAGGTCCCTCGCGACGACCCCGTAATAATTGTCCTCCCCCCCGTCCCTTGCTCGGGTATGAAGTGCCAGCTGGTGGCGTAGCTGAGCCAGTAGCTTTAAACTCCCCTGACAATAATAATCATTAAAATCTGATCCAGCCTGTCCCATCTTGCTGTCCTTTCCCAGCGACGCCCTAAGCCGAGGCCCGTTCTCCACAGGGGGAGCCCTTAGCTTGTAGTCGCTTAGTCTGTAAGTTTTATGCCCCTGGCTGGAGGCTTTGAGTTCTCTTAAGGCAGCCACAGGATAGTCCGGTTAAGTAGTCACGGCCTCTCTAGGCCAACTACGAGATGCAGAAAAAAAAAACATTAGCATCATTTCGCTTTTAGTAATTAATCCGTAAACATCATCATGTCTCTCAGTCATCCGAGGCCCATTCCTAGGCTCAAAACTTTCAGCCCCCGGTACACCGGAGTGTTACACTTAAGAGCGCTATTGTTGCTCAGATTTACTATAGGGCTTAAAAAACTTAGCGTAGCGGGAGCTGAAAAGTTTTGAGCCTAGAGATGGGCCGCGGATAACGATGATGTGGTAGTGGTGGGTAACGACGACGGAAAAGTTGATATTTTATGGGACTGACATAAACTACCGAAAACCGTAAGGTTAGCCACGAGCCTCCTAGACAAATAACAATCGCTTGCAAAGAGTTTCGTATTTCCACAACTATACGAAACTCGAATACGAAACTCTTTGAAAGCGATTGCTATTTGTCTAGGGGGCTCGTGGCTAAATAATAACAATAATAATATTTTCTGGGTTAGCTCTCTCCATCGTCGACTTTGTCTCTGTCACCTCTGACCTAGACTAGAGTCAAGAGCAAACCCATCTCAAATAAAAAATAATAATTAAGCTACGCTTGCCACGGTCGGCCCGTGGATCTTTACATACCGAGACCCCTCCGTGCCTCTGAAAGCACGTTAAGCCTTTGGCCTCGGCTGTCATTCTTGGATCTTTGACGGTCATTACGAGGTCGTCAGAAGCACGAAAGTCTGACAACCAGTCTTACCAAAGCATGTCTATCGTATTACCCAGTTACTGGGTTGTGGTGGTCAAATAGGCAGTCGCTCCATGTAAAATACTGGTAATCAGCTGCATCCAGTTAGACTGAAAGCACCCAACATAGTTGGGAAAAAGCTAGGCAGATTGATTGGTTACCTTGTTAATTAGGCCAGTAATTATTACGATAGGAGAAAATAACACGGCGTTTTTCTAATTTGTGCATGTAGGTATGTCGGCAGGCCATAAATTCGTTTCATAATAATATAATGCCTGCCTTATTTGTTACATCCTTAAGTATAAATGAAATGTATGTATTATTTATACATAGTTTCCTGGAAGCGTATAATAATATACTCAAATATTTTTATTAGAGAAATAAATTGAATGGTTTGCTTTTGTACTCTGTGATTGCAAACTAAGTTCATTGTCTAAGAACTTAATATACAATTAATACGTTTACTAGTAATACTGTTATGTAAATCGACGACCGATACACTCACGATCTCCTTTGTAAACATTTCTCTAAGAAACAAAACTAAAAACTTATGGAAATCTCCTCAAAATAAGTTCGGTAGTTCTCTAAACACTTCCTTCTATACTATGTAATATTGCATTGGTCAAAGGTACTTGTGAGTGGCTAAAGTGTGACAGTTATCGTCTCGGGACTCATAAAAAGAGATTGCTTCCAGTCTGCCGACGTTTTATTGACTTATTAACATTGATATCAGATCGTAACACTTGATTCTTTGATCTTCGTCAAATATTTACCCAACATATTATTATACTTGAAAAGTAATTTGGTTTACTCATTTTATGGCTAGTTTAGTGGGAGCGATTAGCTTTCAAAGTATAACATTGTAGATAGGTAACTTTGTTCCTCGTTTTCGCCAGCGGGCGTTGCCAAGGCTTTTTGTTGCTTTTTTCATGTACAATTTAAACAATGTAAGGACTCTTTTTCATACTAAATAAGCAACCTAACAAATAAAAAATCGGCTTGTTTCTGGTTTAGTGGATATTTACTCAACTTTGTAGAACAGACTCGGGCTATTTTTAACCTTAACATATTATATAACCTTAACAAATAACCTATACAATTTGTAATAAATAGAGTTATTTGGGTACTGAAACGGCTACCTACCTATCTGATCTTGATAAAAGTTATCGTCATGTAATTTTCCAACTCCTTTAGAATATTTGAAAAGACTATTTACCTCTTGTGAAAATGATTCCATTTCATTCTGTAGAATATAGGAAGAATAGCAGGAGGGTAAAAGTGGCTCTAAATATATTTGATTTAATCTTCGAAACCATTTCATACTCGCACAATTACACTTTCGTGCAAATAGGTTACAGTCGAAGGTTTTCACATGGAGTAACTGATCGTTTTACAGTGCTGACATATTTATAATGAAGTCTTGAAACAAAATTTCGAGCGGTAAAAAAGCCTTAATAGCAAAGTGCACCGATACGTACGGGGAAATGAAATTGTATGCAAAATAGGCTGGCCAAGTAATTTGAGCCACGTTCGTGAGAATATGCGCGGATATTCTAAACCGTCGCGCGTCGGTTATACATTACATACTTCTTTTTATGCTAATGTGAGTCATCCGTCTCCGTAAATATGTTATGCATATTTGCTATGGGCAATAAAATATGCCTATAACATTTAAGGTAAATATATTCGTTTCTCCAATTCTTGTGAGATCTCGTATTAAAAGTAAAAAGTGTCTCGACAATTAGGTACGAGTTTTGAGCGTACGATTCAGGTAAAGATTATAAATTTAGACGCAAATTTATTTTATAAAAGGATTATTTATGTCTTTTCAGTCTTTAAACATTCCTTTGATTTTATTCATAGACCTTTTTATTTTAAAAGAGCAAAACACTGAAAGCAAGAATAAAATCATGTATTTTGGATAAAAATAAAACAAATAAGATTATCGACGGTCGGGAGTTAATCGTGCGTGTCCAAACAAACAAATCGTCGGCGGCGGGACGACAGTGGGACGGCAGCGGGATGGCGGCGGGGCGGCGGCGGCGGGCGAACGTGGGGACCGTGCGTGCATGCACGAATTGTGGTATCCTTCTCACTATTAGGAACGATTTTATACACGTTTGTTTTTTATGTCCTTCGTGACGTGTATTCACATTCCATTTAAAAGAACAATCCTTTAATATTTAATGAAGGGAGCGACGAGGGAAAGTTTTTTTTTTAAATCAAATGCCGTAAATATTATCCTGTTTGACAGCCAAATTAAAGCCTCAAATCTACGTATTTTGTTAACACTGAAAAACAAAAGCATTATGTATGGGTACTTATAAGCTACTAAGTACTGCACTTTCTAAGTAATTTCTTTCCATGTTATATCTGCAAAATTTCACTCCAGAGGTATATTAATTTCGATTGAAGTGTGAATTTTACAATTTAAAAAGTTTTTCTTCGTGCGAATGACACCTAATTCTACAAAGCACCTTCCGTGTATTAGCTTATAAGCTAAGTTTCCAGCAGTTTTGTAGAATTTATTCTTTGTCAGAGCATGTTTAGTGTCGGCAGGAGCTCTTTGTAGCGAGTTGGAAAGTCGGCAAAGTTTGCGAGCGCCCGTTAGCGGTAAGTATATGATAGGGCAATTTGCCTTGCTGCGGTAATAATATCGTTATCTATTACGATTTTCATGTATATTTATGATGTATAATTTTGTAACTTTTATAATGGAAGAAATAATGTACACGTATTGTGGTGAGGTCAAAATAGCGAGAGTTTTAGATAAGACAGTCAAAGTCAGGCTAGTTCGTATTACCTCACTATATACTATCTATCCGCAATGTCAGCTGTTGTTAGCGTCAATATCGTTACGCTGTACTGTATCCACTGGACATAATGTTCTTTTACAGAATCTTCTGAGGGCGATAATGAGTTATATGGAATAGCACTACTGTTTTTCATTTTTAGTTCCGTGTCTCGTCTTCATTTTTGTTTCGTTTCTAACCCGTGAACCTTCTAAATACAAACCATAGCTAGTGAGTGCCCGCGTACATCAGCGCAAGAATGTGTGAAAACCCAACCCAAATACATTGTAGCCTTAGTTGTAAATATGAAGTAATTTAGCTTTATTCTACAATTAATGACCATAAAGATTTCTTTCCAGATTTTATTGCGAGTCTTTAACAATTTTAAGGGTAGGCCGTTAAGTGTTAGTTGTGAGGGTAACATCGTAAAATTATTTATTTATACGACCCAATTTCGTCGGTATGCTGGTCGACAAAAGTATTTTGGGGCTTATCGAGACCGAATCAAGGGTCAACGCTTCAACGCACACTTGCTGGGGGATGATGTTATTCTACATGGACACAGTGCGCCTACCTGTACTTTGTAATGAAATACATACCTTACCAAATATTTACATGACACTTAGAGACACGTTTAGCATTGTATTTGTAAGAAAAAAGGGTGCTTTTATGTTTATGTTGAATAAGGATGAAAAGTGAGCAGTGATTTCCTTATCCGGTGCCAAATTAAAAACAAATAAGTCAGTGACTATCTCAGTTTAGCATTTAATTTTGAATTAAACCCACGTAATCAATGGGAATTTACAGTAAGGAAACTTGTATCGGGTTGCCAATTTTCTCATTTTGGAATACTGCCGTGAATATTTTTTGCGCAAAAATCTAAGATGAAATCCAATGTAGGTTGTATTTCCATCAGTTTTATAAGAAACCAACAAAACAAAGATGTCCCATAAAACAAAAACTTCACTTCACGCAGGCATCTCAAGGATATAAATACCTACATACATATATAAACTTACGAACTGCACCTGCTACGATCCATACATACTCCTTTTGCTTTGTTTACGTTCATATATCTGGTCATACACGCACGCCGGTTGCGAGTACTACGCACCAACTTCAGACTAAATAAAAAACCAAGACATAGCGTTGCGAACTACACAGTGAAGCAAGCGCAAAACTACACCTCGCTTTGTGCATACACGCTCACACGCACACATTTACACCAAACTACAAATAAACTACACCTCACTAAGTGCACAAATGTTTACGAAACCCAAAACGTGAGGTCTCACATCACTGTTGACAGCGCTATGTCTTGGTTTTTTATTTAGTTTGAGGCACCAACAAAGTAAATGGTTTCATAAAACATAATAAAATATTAAAAAAAAAAAAAACTCAATAATTATGTCGTAAATAGTAATGTGTGCATAAAGCTGTCCACATAACAAGGCCTATAATGAGCCGTAACGTTCGATCGCGACCTAGGTGAGCTTTCGTGTTACAATATTACTCCGAATTTGTGTTACCTATATTTTGCTCCAACAATTAGCTTTAATATACCTGTACTATTTAAATTACGGTTCATTTAACTGATCTGATTGATTGAAATAATTGACTTTAATATACTGGCTCGAATATAATATAAAATAAAGGCTGGCCCTTGAACGGGCTTCAGTTTGGCCAAGTATGTCCGTCTATCTAAAGATTTTTTTTCTGGAATGTGTTCTTTTATTTGTATTAATTGAATAGACGATTAGTCAATATAAAAGCTCGGACACAGATAACGTAATATCTGACGGAAATATCAGTTGGAGAACCATTTTTTCCCCCTTCCTTTGCCTACTTTCAACCTTTTAGCTTTGCTGATTGGCTGAAGCAGTCAAATTAAAGTTCTTTGAGATAATTTCACCGCAGTAATACGTACCTAATGAAAGCTAGAAGCTTTCTCTGCGTTAATTTTGCACATATTTAACTAGATCGTAAATAATATCCGTGCCAAACATTTTTGCATATTTCCACAAAGTCTAACTCTAGAATTCCGTCAGTTTTATTTCAGTTTCGGTTAATTACACATTCAGTACATTTTCATGCGGGAAACTATGTGTATAAAGTTTTTATGCCTGTGACAATTAAATTTTGGCATAAGACCAGCTTGAAATATTTGTAATCGTATATGCATATTCATTCCATTTTCGCCTTGCGAAAATATCACACTGTGACATTTTCGGGCGTTCGTTGCCGTAATGTATGGCGCTTCTTCAAGCAAATTAAGTAATGAATATTCATTAAAGAAAGCTTATACGAAACTGTGTGAGTAGCTATTGCTTTTCGCTTACCTCCGCTTTCACAAATAGCTCGGAGGGAATGACATGGTTCTTGTTTTACCGATTTAACCACTGCCTACGTGCGACTGTGCGGCGGCTGCGCTGCTATAAATGAATCTAGTGTTTACATTTGGTTTGCGTCAGCCTTTCAAGTTTTGTAGGAATGATAGTTTTTTCTTTTTGTAATAAAGTTTAACATGGCTTCGATACAAGGTTGTCATAAACACACTTAGGTAACTACGTGTGTTTGGGACAACTTTGTATCGGGATTTAGAATAATTTTTAACTTTTGAAAATGCGCTTTAACAATTTTTTTTGATCTCTTACCTATGTTGTAACATTATTTTCTTCAGTTCCATGGTAAAAGTGTCGTCTTTATTTAAATTATCAAAATTCAAACAGGATAATGAAAGAAAAATATTTTATTTGGGACTTTGAGACGCACAAGAAATCAAGAAAAAAGGAACATTTAAAATAACAAAAAAAAAAAAAATTGCAAATAATAAAAAGACCTGTGCGAGGCCAAAAAGACTCCTATCAGTACAATACTGCGATATTTAAAAAATAAGTACTGCAGCGCTGGTATTCTGATGGGTCCGTTGTGGTGCCACGGATATACCTTCGTTACTTTATACATGTATAAATCCCAGATAAGTAAATAATAAGAAATAAAAAATATAATAAAAGTTAGAAAAAAAAACAAAAATAAATAAAAACCGTAAATAAGTACGATCGACCCACACCCGCTCCAACATCACTAGTGTATGCTATATACTATCTATACTCTATGACAAGCGATAAGACGCGGGGAATGCATGGTGGTATATACCGAAACGATAGAAATATGATTCTATATTTATAAATCCACCAGAGCGATGCATTTTCGGCTTTTCATTGAGGTAGGAGAGGACTAAAGAACCACTAGATTTTGCAGTATGAAATATTAATGATCGAAAAGTAAGGTCGATCGTCCACGACAACCAAACACAACCTTATTAATAACGCGTTAATTAAAATATTAATACGACTTATCGCCATCGAAATACTAGGTGCTTTGACATTTTGGCTACTCGTTGGTGATTTGAGTTTGTAAACTTTTGAGTAGCGTCGTGGACAATGGGCCTAATTTCTTTATATATACACAGTCTGGCCATAAATACTGTTACAATTAAAAATAAGAAAGATATTACATTTGAATTTGGAATCTGTCATTTTTATACGATTGTTCATTGAGTTTTCTAATTTTGGCGCCAACACATTGTACAATATTTTACGATATTAAAATGGAGTGGGGTGATAGAGAACCGAATCGCTGTGATTGCGTTACACAAAGTTGGTATGGAGCCAAATGCAATTTTTAAAACTCTCCATACGCTTGGTATTAGTCAAATATTTGTGTACCGGGCTATTAATAGGTGCCTATTAATGAGACCTCCTCTGTTTGTGACAGAAAAAGATCTGGCCGTCCACGTAGTGTTCGTACGATAAAGGTGGTCAAAGCAGTAAGGAAAAGAATTCGAAGAAATCCTGTCCGAAAGCAAAAGATTTTATCTCGGGAGATGAAGATGGCACCCAGAACCAAACCGCGTATTTTAAAAGATGACTTAGGACTTGCAGCCTATAAGAGACGCACTGGTAATTTTTTAACTGATAATTTAAAAAAGAATAGGGTGGTAAAATCGAAACAACTACTGAAGCGGTACGCAAAGGGAGGTCACAGACTTCCAACAAGACTCTGCGCCGGGTCATAAAGCTCGGTCCACGCAGTCTTGGTTGGAAGTGAACGTTTCGGACATCATCAGAGCTGAAGACTGGCCGTCGTCTAGTCCCGATCTTAATCCGCTGGATTATGATTTATGGTCAGTTTTAGAGAAAACGGCTTGCTCTAAACGCCATGATAATTTGGAGTCCCTAAAACAATCCATACGATTGGCAGTGAATAATTTTCCCATGGAAAGAGTGCGTGCTTCTATTGATAACTGGCCTCAACGTTTAAAGGACTGTATTTCAGCCAGTGGAGACCACTTCGAATAAGCTTTTTTATATTTTAAATTGTTTTATATATATGTATTGAACTAACAACTTAAATCTGTGTGGTTCTTTCCTCAAAAGACCATTTCAGACACCAATCTACATGGTCTTCACATGAAGTGACCAAGATTATGTCTGGACTTTATAACGAGACTGTGACCTCTGAGTTTGTTTCGGCCTTTCTTCTCAGAGTAGTCAGGAAACGCCGCCCTCATCTAGTTAAAAAAAAAAAAAAAATATTGACTTGTAAAAGTGTTTGTACAAACCTACTTACAGAAATAAAAATCATTTATCATTTAACACACTGTAAAAGTAATAAATATTATTTGCAATAAAACAATTTTTTTTTCATGACAATATTTATGTCACGACTAGGTATTATTTTTCGTCTAAGGTTGCCTGTCAATAAATAAGGAACTTCATGGCGTTCATGAAGTATTGCAATTTTTTATCTATGGTTGCCTGTCAATAAATAAGGAACTTCATAGCGTCCATGAAGTATTGTAATTTTTCGTCTATGGTTGCCTGTCAATAAATAAGGAACTTCATAGGCGTGCTTATGTCAAAAGTAAAAAAAAATAATTCCATATATTCGATTGTGATATAGACATCGTACCGGGAAATTGGCTTAACTTGTCCATGATTGTTTTGTTGGCACCTAGCCACGAAGTACTCTATTCTTTGGAAATGTTTAGTTTGACTTTTCATTCTTACCTACCTAATATTAAACCGGATAGATAATATTAATTTTGACATCAGTCCCTGCAAATATTATTATTTTGACTTATTGTATTTAGAAAAAAAAAGGTTATTTTTTATCTTTGCTGAGGTTATTGCTTAAGGAAATAACGTAGAAAATGTATCCTAGGTGTAGGTTGCAAACAATAGATTATGTACCTAAATTTGGACCTCAATCTGCAAATCGATGAAACAAAAGTTTGTTGACTTCGGAAAATGTAAATAAAGATGGCTATTATTATAGCTGCCCAACATATTTCCATTAGACTGTGCGGTGTAAATGACAAAATACCCACCATAGGAAAATAAAAAATATGATGAAAGAGAATAAGTAGGTACGTAATTATTGTCTAGAAACCTATTTGAATAAAGTAATTTAACGAATCGATGAAGGACCTGCCCCCTAATTTCATAACACACTATCAATCGGGATCGGTTTCATTTTGACAGTTCAACAACATTCATTGCGTTATTTACGATGTTGAGAAGACAAATTTTTCGAACATATGAAGCAATGGATTAGCAATTTGCTTCAAAATGATTCAGTTTCCGGTCGATAGTGTGTTACGCAATTAGGGAACAGGACCTATAGATAATATCCGAAATCGCCACCTCATCTTGATTGAGCGAGCGTGGTGATCAATGCTCATGGCTTCTCTGTATGAGAACCTCTTCATTGGCACTGCAGTGGGGCTGATATTAATAATGTAATGAAAGATGTACATATGTAATAAAAGTGTAACTGATCACTGAATGTAAGGCAAAAGCTTTTATATAACAGTCCCTGTTCCCAATCTCAAAGTAAAAAAGTGGATGCTTCGGGTCGTAGGTAAACTCAATACAATAAATAACTATACGTAGGTAAACGTAAGTTATCAAAAATAATCACAAATACATTACCGCAGCAAATTAATATGATTTCGCCCATTTCTCTAAGGATGATAGGTAAAAAGCGGTTTTTCCGGTAAATGTGATGATTCCAGTTCCATTAGGCATCAGTTACGATTCGCTCTCGGTCACGCGATGTCAGCATTATCAAGGTGAGCATGTTGTTTTCTGTTTAGATGTTTTTTTTTTTGTATTCTCGGAAAGGGAAAGATTGTTGGCGGATTATATTTATAATGTTTCGTGTATTTACAATTTGCTTGGACGAGGGTTTTCTAAAATGAAGTTCACTTGGTGGCAACACTGAGACGTCAGGCCCGGGCTCCTGACAAAAGTGTCCAAGTGCTTACATTTTCTTTAGTCTTAACTGATTGAGGAATGAATGAATGAAGCGAATGACGAACGTCATCATCAAAACTCACATAGTTACCTTGTCCTATGTGATGCACAAATAGGACAAGGCTTACTGCTTAGTACTGGTCGGTCACAGGCCTGATGTCGGTCTAGATCTGACGTCAGCAGATGGGAGGACTGATATGTCCAGGTCAGGGGGCTACTTATAACATACTGATAGTAGTGGTGATATGTCTGGGGTCAGAGACAAATAAAACAATATAAATGTTCCTCTTGTTGCTTTTAAGACTTGTACTTCGCGAGCAAAGTACAGTTCAGGTCGTGGCGTTTATTTTTAATTTAATGCCGCTGGTCGTGGGTTCGATTCCCATCCAGGACAAACATTTATGTGCATGAACATGTCTGTTTGTCCTGAGTCTGGGTGTAATTATCTATATAAGTATGTATTTACAAAAAAAAAAGAAGTGTATGTAGTTTATCAGTTATCTGGTTTCCATAGTACAAGCTCTGCTTAGTTTGGAATCGGATGACCGTGTGTGAAATGTCCCAGGATATTATTATTATATTATTATTTATTTCCATCTTTCACAGCACTGAAAGTCAACAGCTACCTTGCTACAGTGACTCCACCTTGGCAGCTGGTTTCAGTTCTTGAAAAAATGGATCTATGTCATGATGCGATAATGCATGGCCTGTTACAACAACGTCTAACATTTCAAGATGTTTACCAGGATTCTCCTAACTCAGTTAAGGCATATATAGGCAAAACATTCTTAGAGTTTCGAACTCGCTCCTACAATATACCTGTGGCAAGCGCTCGGAGGTAATCCAACAAAGAAGAGCCATATATAAACATCAAAATAAAATTATAAATGAATTACTTTATTTAATATTTCCGTCAGAAAATTACTTGCTAAACCTCAACTGTCTGAAATGGTAAAAGAGCGAGGAGGCATTTTTAAGTTTTTCCCCGGCAAGTTTCTGAAAATCACACCTGCACTAACGTCCGCGAATCTAGCAACGTTTAGCGAAAGATGAACAATACCTGCGACGACGACAGAAATCTGAGACAGATCTCAACAGAACTATTATGGTAAAAACTCGGCAAATCGAAAGCCGGAAAGACCTCGATATCATACAAAACGCGTCCCCACTAAACGAAATAGCAACAATTAGTTCAAAATTTCGTGCAGGGCAGGTTAGTAAAAAACTTCACGTCTGGGAAACACTAGGTGCATCGAAATTTATTTTATCAATATTATCAGGCTACCGGATACCTTTTGTGAGCGTTCCACCATCATACAGATTTAGCAAAAAAAAAACCTGCAAACGTTATCATAAAAACTTCCAAAGAGATGTCTCAAGAAATAGCAAAAATGTTGGAGTCAGGTGGCGCCTAAAAGTGTGCCACAAATCAGGCTGGATCAGGAACCTTTTCCGAGAGTTCAACATTCAGACTCCCCTGGCAGTTTGAGAGCGGCAGTGAACTTTGATATGTGGGTTAACAGAAATATTAACATTGACAATATATTAAAAAGAGGTAATTGGAGAAGTAGATATACATTCCTTAAATATTATTTTAAAAAGGTAACCAATCAAAATAGAGATTCAATCGGTGCAAATCTTACCGATTTATTTTCACCAGTGTGATTTTTCTCCTCATGAATGTAGGTCTTCAATAAAAAGCTAGAAAAAACGCTATGGTACGTTCATATAATATTTATTTTTATATTGGGAAGAAAATGTATGTCACGTTTTCTTTGATCTCATTTGCTTTACTAAAAATAAACTTTTTCTTTATATTGATCATCCTAACGAAAACATTAGAACATTTTATAACACAGCCAAATGCAAAATAGTCCTTATTTCATGGTTAGTAAGACTCACATTCATAACGGCAAAACCGCCGATTATGCCGTTATGAATGTGAGTCTTACTGACCATGAAATAAGGACTATTTTGCATTGGGCTGTGTTATAAACCACTAATTTCAAAATTTTGGGTTGTGCGGGTATTCATGCAAATCAGAAATATATTATCCGATCACAGCACGTCAGGTAGCGCCGGTAGAAAATAAACACATCTCAAGGTGGGTCTAGCGTAGCTCGGACACTTAAATAGCACCGTTTTTCTCCCAAGGGTAGAAAATGGATATTTAGATTCCAGCGTAGCTAAACCCACCACTTTGGGCCTTACCGGTGTAGGTAGGATAGGAATTTATTTGTCACATGCAAAAATCCAACCGGTAATCTCCAGGTGGGTCTAGCTACACTAAAACCTAAATATCCGTTTTCTACCCTTGGGGGGAAAAATCGTGTATGAGAAATCAACTTGAAGGTGAATACCGCTTATATTGTAAGTAGCAGCAGGGCTTTATTGACAAGCGGTTTGTTTCTATTTGACTTTTACTGATAAAAATGATCTATTTATTTGCTAAAAACACAGGGACACTATTCCATCCGTAATTATTGAAAATCCTTTTCATATTTATCCCTGAATTATTTTATATTTGAATAATACTTAATTAGCCCCTTGCATTAGGGTGAGATTTAGTTCTCAAACGTGACCTTTTCTGTCAGTAGTAAGTAGTCGTAATAAAGGTAGGGATGATTGGAGGGCACTCGAACATTGCACGTACGTGATCTTAAACATTTCGGTAAAAGGAACTGTATCAGAAGTTCTATTGACGTATCTACTACCTACGTCTATATCAAAGTGCTCGCTAAAAGTAGGAATACTATCGCATCGAGATTATGAGGAACTTTTTCCTGTTGTGAAATAATTTCATGGTAAAAGTTGGTTATCAAGATCCGCTTTTTTCGTAATAAAATTATGGATAAAATTGCTTTAAATATAATTATTATAGGGTGTGGGTTCAAATCCGGGCAAGTACCAATGTGACTTTTCTAATTATGTACAGACGCCAGCAGGTCAACCTACCCGAAACTGTCAGATTTTCCCAATCAACCTTGAACCTAACGCTTTAGCAACAAAGTCGAAAATCTATTAAAGAAATCTGACAGATTGTAGTAGCTTGATGTGCTGGCGTCTGTACTTTCCGAGTTTATCTTGACCATTACTGACATCGGTTAAGAAAATCATCGTGTGGAAACCTACAATCGCCAACCCTTCTTGAATAAGCGTGGTGATCAACCCTCAAGCCTTCTCTGTATGAGAAGTTGTCTTTGCCCTGCAGTGGCAATCATATATTATAGAGTATTAATAATAATAATAGGTCTTTACCTATGGAGTTGTCGTTTTACAATGCTGGCCATTTGAAACGTAATTTATTAATAAATTAACTGGCTGGCAATAAAAAATTCAAATGAATTTTATTTGAAAAATATGGAACTCTATTTTCAAATTCAGTCATTCGTTTATTGATAAGTGTTTTGTTTTCACTACATTTTTATCTTTTTAATCAATGTGGACACGATAAAAATACGAGTAATTATGCAATACGAGTTCCGTCGCGGTAGCAATGCCGCACTGTAAACGGCTCGCAACATTAATTACGTGTACGGAGTGAGCACTTCAAATGAACGTACGACTCGTTATTGGTTTGAACGCTTCTGACATGGAAATTTTGATCTAAAAAATGAACCCCGTGGTCGCCCCAAAACTAAAGTCAGCAACGACGAATTAAAGGCAGTAGTGGAAGCTGACAATACTCAATCCATGGCTGAATTAGCAGCAGCTTTCAACGTTAGCATCAAAACAATATTGGTACATTTGCGTCAAATTTGCAAGGTAAAAAAACTTGCTAAGTAGGTGCCGCATGAACTGAACGTTCGCCAACGCGACATACGCGTTAAGGTATGCCTTGCGTTGCTTAACAGACAAGGAAATGAAGGGATTTTGAACTCCTTGGCAGGGAAAAAATTCAATACCCGAGAGGCCGTACAAAATGCCTTTGAAGAGTTTTTTGGCTGCCGTACACCTGACTTCTTCAAGAAGGGCATTGAAAAATTACCACTGCGCTGGCAGAGATGCATCGATAGCATGGGTGCATATTTTGATTAATAGAAATAAAAAATATTTATATAAAAATGACTTTAACTTTCTGCATACTAAACGGCCATTTCATAGGTACAGATACAAATTATGGGATTTATTATAACAAATTCTACTATCCTGGTTTATCTAAATTGTATATTCGTAATCAGAATTTTACACCTACGTAGTTATATTAAATTGAAAATGTGTTTACAATCAGTAATTAAAATAGAATGGTCTCATAAATATTATAAATTAACATTTAATTATACGAAATTTGGGGTTAACGTTTTTTCATTCTTTGGTTATTTTAGTACGGGGTTTTGCAAAATATACAGGATGTGCCAGAAAGGTGTGCTTAAATTTAAGGGTGTGGTACAGACCATCAAACTGTACAACTTTCTCCATGGGACCAACATCGTAATCGTGAAAAAATTATCAACTGTCCCATACAAATTTTCAAATGTATGGGACTGCTGATTATTTTTAGGGTTCCGTACCTCAAATAAAATAAATACCATTCTCACAACGAAAAACTGTTAAAAGTTTTTATTTTTCACACGGTAATATTATATAGCAGCGCCCCGCAGTTTCACTCGCGTAAGTCTTGAAGTCATAAGAATATCGGGATAAAAAATATATTGTGTGTTAATCCAAGGTATCCAGGGTATGTGTGTGCCAAATTTCATCAAAATCCGTTTAGTAGTTTTTGCGTGAAAGAGTAAAAAACATCCATTCATCCTAACAATGTGACTGGTAATTAGTGACAGATACTTAAACACATGATTGTACTCATGATAATAAACAACTTTTACTATAGGACCAAACATGAAATCGCGAAAAAAAAAACAGCTATCCCATATGTTCGCATAACTCGCAAACTTGAAGGTGAATACCGCTTATATTGTAAGTAGCAGCAGGGCTTTATTGACAAGCGGTTTGTTTCTATTTGACTTTTACTGATAAAAATGATCTATTTATTTGCTAAAAACACAGGGACACTATTCCATCCGTAATTATTGAAAATCCTTTTCATATTTATCCCTGAATTATTTTATATTTGAATAATACTTAATTAGCCCCTTGCATTAGGGTGAGATTTAGTTCTCAAACGTGACCTTTTCTGTCAGTAGTAAGTAGTCGTAATAAAGGTAGGGATGATTGGAGGGCACTCGAACATTGCACGTACGTGATCTTAAACATTTCGGTAAAAGGAACTGTATCAGAAGTTCTATTGACGTATCTACTACCTACGTCTATATCAAAGTGCTCGCTAAAAGTAGGAATACTATCGCATCGAGATTATGAGGAACTTTTTCCTGTTGTGAAATAATTTCATGGTAAAAGTTGGTTATCAAGATCCGCTTTTTTCGTAATAAAATTATGGATAAAATTGCTTTAAATATAATTATTATAGGGTGTGGGTTCAAATCCGGGCAAGTACCAATGTGACTTTTCTAATTATGTACAGACGCCAGCAGGTCAACCTACCCGAAACTGTCAGATTTTCCCAATCAACCTTGAACCTAACGCTTTAGCAATAAAGTCGAAAATCTATTAAAGAAATCTGACAGATTGTAGTAGCTTGATGTGCTGGCGTCTGTACTTTCCGAGTTTATCTTGACCATTACTGACATCGGTTAAGAAAATCATCGTGTGGAAACCTACAATCGCCAACCCTTCTTGAATAAGCGTGGTGATCAACCCTCAAGCCTTCTCTGTATGAGAAGTTGTCTTTGCCCTGCAGTGGCAATCATATATTATAGAGTATTAATAATAATAATAGGTCTTTACCTATGGAGTTGTCGTTTTACAATGCTGGCCATTTGAAACGTAATTTATTAATAAATTAACTGGCTGGCAATAAAAAATTCAAATGAATTTTATTTGAAAAATATGGAACTCTATTTTCAAATTCAGTCATTCGTTTATTGATAAGTGTTTTGTTTTCACTACATTTTTATCTTTTTAATCAATGTGGACACGATAGAAATACGAGTAATTATGCAATACGAGTTCCGTCGCGGTAGCAATGCCGCACTGTAAACGGCTCGCAACATTAATTACGTGTACGGAGTGAGCACTTCAAATGAACGTACGACTCGTTATTGGTTTGAACGCTTCTGACATGGAAATTTTGATCTAAAAAATGAACCCCGTGGTCGCCCCAAAACTAAAGTCAGCAACGACGAATTAAAGGCAGTAGTGGAAGCTGACAATACTCAATCCATGGCTGAATTAGCAGCAGCTTTCAACGTTAGCATCAAAACAATATTGGTACATTTGCGTCAAATTTGCAAGGTAAAAAAACTTGCTAAGTAGGTGCCGCATGAACTGAACGTTCGCCAACGCGACATACGCGTTAAGGTATGCCTTGCGTTGCTTAACAGACAAGGAAATGAAGGGATTTTGAACTCCTTGGCAGGGCAAAAATTCAATACCCGAGAGGCCGTACAAAATGCCTTTGAAGAGTTTTTTGGCTGCCGTACACCTGACTTCTTCAAGAAGGGCATTGAAAAATTACCACTGCGCTGGCAGAGATGCATCGATAGCATGGGTGCATATTTTGATTAATAGAAATAAAAAATATTTATATAAAAATGACTTTAACTTTCTGCATACTAAACGGCCATTTCATAGGTACAGATACAAATTATGGGATTTATTATAATAAATTCTACTATCCTGGTTTATCTAATTTGTATACTCGTAATCAGAATTTTACACCTACGTAGTTATATTAAATTGAAAATGTGTTTACAATCAGTAATTAAAATAGAATGGTCTCATAAATATTATAAATTAACATTTAATTATACGAAATTTGGGGTTAACGACATTCTTTGGCTATTTTAGTACAGGGTTTTGCAAAATATACAGGATGTACCAGAAAGGTGTGCTTAAATTTAAGGGTGTGGTACAGACCATCAAACTGTACAACTTTCTCCATGGCACCAACATCGTAATCGTGAAAAAATTATCAACTGTTCCATACAAATTTTCAAATGTATGGGACTGCTGATTATTTTTAGGGTTCCGTACCTCAAATAAAATAAATACCATTCTCACAACGAAAAACTGTTAAAAGTTTTTATTTTTCACACGGTAATATTATATAGCAGCGCCCCGCAGTTTCACTCGCATAAGTCTTGAAGTCATAAGAATATCGGGATAAAAAGTATATTGTGTGTTAATCCAGGGTATCCAGGGTATCTCTGTGCCAAATTTCATCAAAATCCGTTTAGTAGTTTTTGCGTGAAAGAGTAAAAAACATCCATTCATCCTCACAATGTGACTGGTAATTAGTGACAGATACTTAAACACATGATTGTACTCATGATAATAAACAACTTTTACTATGGGACCAAACATGAAATCGCGAAAAAAAACAGCTGTCCCCTACAGCCATGTTCGCATAACTCGCCAAAATGTAGGAAACAGCTGATATTTTTTTCGCGATTTCAGGTTTGGTCCCATAGTAAAAGTTGTTTGATATCATGAGTACAATCATGTGTTTAAGTATCGGTCACTAATTATAACCAGTGACCTTATCTATATACATAAATAAATATGAGTAAGATGTGCAGGCAACTAAAGAACTTTTCGAAACCGAAATAGAGTGGCGATTGGGTTATCACATTAATTGAAACTACGTATTCAGGACATTTTGCTGGACCTCGCTGCGTTGAAATTTTTCGTCGTTTATTAAAAATAAATCCTACAAAAGTGCAATACCTACACGATCAAAATGTATGGAACAGCCGATTTTTTTTAATAAGCGACGAAAGTTTAATGAGTCCAGTCCACGTACTGGGTACGTGGTTTCAATTAATGTCATAACCTAATTGCCACTCTGTATACCTACGAGACTAACATGAATGTCTGTTTTAGGGTTCCGTACCTCAAAAGGAAAAACGGAACCCTTATAGGACCACTCGTGTGTCTGTCTGTCTGTCCGTCTGTCACAGCAAATTTTCTCCGAATCTAGTGTACCGATTAAGTTGAAATTTGGCCCACGTATGTATTTCTGTGACCAAAACACGGAAGTGTAACGTAAATAAATAAATTTTTAATATGGGAACCAATTTTGGGGGCAAATAAGAAAATTAAAAAAAAGTTTTGCAAACTGTACCGTGTGACATGAAAGGGCTTACTATGAGGGTTTCAAATATATATATTTTATATAATTTTAAAATAAATCATTTGAAAGTTATTTAAGAAAATAAAAATGACCATTCCCCCCTTTATCTCCGAAAGTACTGAGCCTAAAATTTTGAAAAACAAACAGAAAATAGTTCGATACCTATAGATTACAGGAAAACTTATAAGAAGTCTATGGTCTTAAAACAACATGGTAAATCTCGCAATATTGTGCATACAAACTTAGATTTGTAGTTGGAATGTATATGTATATGGGATAACATGTTTTTCAACTACAATGTTAAGTTTGTTTTGGGATAAATTCATCCCAACTACGGAACCCTTCACTGTGCGTCACGACCGACACGCACTTGGCCGGTTTGTTTTATTTTATTATACAGATTTGGTTTTAGGATGTAGATATTATTAGTTATTATTATTCAATTTTGTTAAAGTTAAATAACTTTGTTGAAATTTTAAATTTTACTTTTAGTTTATAAGCAGCTTCTGTCCAATGTCTTTTTTCTTTAAATATTGTGTACACCTATAATTTGTGTATACATTAGCAGTAATACGTCTCCTAAATACGCTAAACCAATGTTGAATGTATATGCTATTAATGTTCTTTAATAAATAAATAAATTAGTAACGGTAAGGTACACACTTGTCACTTTCGCTGTCATTACAAAACAAACCCTGGATGTCCGCTGGGGTCAAAAGTAAGTACGTCACTATTTCCATATTCCAATTAACAAAGAATTCATAACGAACTCCATGCCAATTTACAGCAAACTATTGCGCTAACCCGCAAGTTAGCTCCCGAGGCTCCGCAATTGTTTCGATGTTATCTCGCGGGCCGAAGTTAGCCACGGTAATGTGCTTAAGTGAACGATGTTACCCCAGCGAATTCACCCAGTTCTACCCACAATTTGATGTTTTGTAATGTGTTTTTATTAATACTTTTTTCACGGGATAATTTGTTTGTTTGCTAAATGGTTTTCGATGCTTGAAGTTTTAATGAGGTGCGAACATGTTAAATGATTCAGCTTTTGAGTATCTTTAAGCATGATTAGTCCAGAAACCAGACGTGTTAATGTTACGTATTTATTTATGTAGAAGGTTAGATATAGTTTGACCAAGACCGCTATACCGCTATGCCGTAGGTATGTGCGCGGCGAGACGGGGGGCAGTGCAGGCCGCTCATTCGTCAACGCTCACGGCGTCCCTCCGCTCATTCGCCAGCGCTGCACCTCGCCTCGCCGCGCATTCCTAAGGCGCGGTACAGCGGTCTTGGTCAAACTATAGTAACCAATTTGCTTTAATTGAATACATCTGAAGATTATACATGTTTTAAAAAGATAAAGAATAAAACTACATTGTGATTCACTCTAACAAGCACTAAGTTAAACTTAAAATAAATACTGAATCATTTATAAAAGCTTTAAGTTTGACTTTTAGATAAGAAAGCGTCACAATTTAAAACAGGGAAACCAAACAAACCTAGTTTGATTCGATCTAATCGTCTAAACTAAAACTTTGAAGGGCTAGCACGCTACGCACAGCGCTACGGCGTAGCGCCTGTGCTACGAACGCGCGGCTACGAGACTTATTTATTGAGTACATTATTATTATCAATAGTGACCCGCTTCTTGGCACGATTTTCGACAAAACATCGAGATTTCTTTTAGTTTAATATTAATGTATGATATACATACATTACATAAAATAAATTACATACATTAGATATATACATACATACCTTCCGGAATAAATTCTCTAAATTAAAACGGCATCAAAATCCGTTGCGTAGTTTAGATCATAGGTTCTAAAACTTTTATGGACTACCGCCCCATTTACAAGAAAAAAAATCCAACGCCCCCTTTACATAATAGTTAATTATACCAATTTTATATGTCTATTAATAATCACAAATTAAAAATTAATTATCTCTGTCTCTCTCTGTAATCGTGCCACACGAAAAGATCCAGCGCCCACTAGGCGGCGGTACCGCCTCCTTTGGGAACCTATGGTTTAGATGAACAACGCGGTCACACAGACAGACACGAAGAGCGACTCTAATTTATATGTATAGTTATAGGTTGATATGTGTTACCTTACTAGGTTTTCCTTTACCGTAATCCAGTGGTGTTTGAGATTTATTTTGACGGTGCACTTGAAAGTTGTCATATTTATGATTCCACAATCTTGAGGAACCCACAATCTTGTAAGAGAGGATTGTTTTTTTTTATATCTCGTATATTGCTTTTCAAATAACAAATTCTCAACGACCATTTGAATGAAAAGGTCATTATTTGTTTAATAATCTGTTTTCTAATTGAGTTCATGTAAATCTGTCATAATAATTGGATAGGGGTCGGCATCCTCGGCATCGTCGGCATTGTGAAATGTTCAGCTAAATGTCTCTGTTGGAGAGATGTCAGCTTTCTGTCAAGTTGGCAGTTGACTGAACGCTTACAATTTATCTTTTATAAAAGACAAGGGACGTGGACCCGACATAGTTAAGTTTTCGTTAATTTTAATGGATATCAGTTGGAGTGTCTGTTTTAGGATAAAAATTAATGTAGCGAAGTGCTGGAATTTTAATTTTAATTAACTAAGTTTCATTAAATATTATTCAAATTGAATGAGAGTTTTTTCAGGGTTCCGTACCAAAATGATAAAAAGGAGCCCTTATGCTGCGACTCAGTCTGGCTGTCTGTCTGTCACATGGCTGGATATCTGAAGAACTTCTAATACACTTGAATTTGGGAATAGTTTTAGATGACGTTTGCCCAACTATTTTGCAAATAAGAATGTAATAAACATTTTTTTTTGCAACAATGACTGAAAGGGGGTCTAAAAAATTCGAAGTGGGGCTACTAGGGCATGTAAAGTATCATATGAAAGAGCGCTGTTTGCAAATTCTCAAAATTTTCTCTTTTTTTTTAGGCCACATAGTTTTCGACTTTTGATAAAAAAAAAATGTTAAAAAATACCGTTCCTCCCCTTATCTCCGAAGTTTGCATAGAGAAAAATCTGAAATTATTAGGTTTATGTAAAGATTACAGGAAAAATAAAACGATGTCTTTAAATAGCACACTTTTTTATATATGATGGTACGGAACCCTCGGTGCGCGAGTACGACTCGCTCTTGACCGGTTTTTGAATTTAGTATCATTGTATTATTCCAATACAAAAACATAAATAACCTCACGGCTGTCTTCTCCGAAGGGTTACGCAGATTCGTCAGTTATGTTTAAGTCCCATGTACAGACGCCAGCACATCAAGCTACTACAATCTGTCAGATTTCTTTAATAGATTTTCGACTTTATTGCTAAAGCATTGGGTTCAAGGTTGATTGAGAAAATCTGACAGTTTCGGGTAGGTTAACCTGCTGGCGTCTGTACTAGTAATAAGGGGCGAGCCTATAGCCATCAACCGGGCACAAATCCAGACTTCGGGCTGCTACCGAGAAATTTTTAATGTGAAAACCCTATAACACAGATACAAAGTGTTAAAGGGATTGGGTTATAGGAGTTGTCTTAACTCATATCTTAATATTATAAATGCGAAAGTAAGTTTATTTGTTTGTTTGTTACCTTTTCACATCTAAACCACTGAACCGATCATCCTGAAATTTTGCATATACGTTGTCAGGTGTACAGACACGGACATAGGGTACCTTTCATCCCGAAAAGAAGTAATATTCCCGATTAAAACATCAATAACGTTCTTATGGTAATAGATGGCGCCACGTGTCTTTGTAATCATGATTGAATTATATTATTATAGAAACTTTAGTAGTGTGATACGAGTTTTTTTTTTCAGTTTTTATATTTAAGTACCTAACACATTTTGTGAGTCGTAGAGTGTCAATAGACCAGTTTTTCATCCTCCTAACTATAATATTATAGTTGCAAAAGTAAGTTTGTTTGCTAATTGCTTGATACCTTTTCACGCCCTAAACCGCTATTCAAAATTAACGCGAGCGATGCTGCGAGCAAAAGCTAGTAATATATACGTAATATTATAAATGCGAAAGTAAGTTGGTTTGTTTGTTACGCTTTCACGCTAAAACGGCTGAACGGATTTAGATTAAATTTGGCACACGGGTAGGCCATGACCTGGATTAGGACATAGAATACTTTTTATACCGGTAGCTTCCGACATGAACGCGGGTGAAGCCGCTGACGAAAGCTAGTACAGTAATACTTTACAAAACAAATGAAACAACAGATTAAACTGAAAGATTTAATAATAAGTTCTTGTTTTCACCCGATGAACGAGGATTGAAAGTATATCGAAAGGGCTTAATATTCAATTTACAGTAAAATTTGTGGAGTTTCAAAAAGTCCCGTATTGCTAGTTAAACAATGTTCTGTAAATTGTGAGAGAGAATTCGATTAAATGTTATTTATATTTGCCGTTTATTGAAACTGGTACATGTGTATATGAAAAGAATATTATTATTAAAAGCCTTTGATGTCTCACTCTAGTGCAAAGGCCTCCCTACTCTCTTTCCACTTCTCTCTGCCTAGACCTACTAAGGACCATGTTAAAGAAGTCCAGCTCATCCCGCCATCTCCGCCTGGGCTTGCCACGCCGTAGCTTCTCATTAAGAGGATTGTGAGGTGCCGATACGCGGCGCGATTTTTGGTGGCTATTACCTACATTTCATACAATTATTTACATAAATATTGTTTCGGGCGATAACGTTTTTACTCACCTAAACCTTTACGAAATGAGACAACTTAGATCTCATTACATTCAGTATACTTTAATCTAGGTCTGTACGTTTTTCGTTTTTAGTAATTTAATTTAATTTAATTACAAAAAATAAAAATGCTGGAGGATGTTTTTATGTCAAAAATATAGATATTTAGATGCTAATAACTTATATTGTATACAATATATCTTTATAATAAAAACGTATGGACCTAGTTTTTCATTATACCTACAACATTTCCAAAAATTATGAAAATTAGATTATGTTTACGGGGAGAAAAACGTTATCTCTTTTTGTATGAAAATTTACAGCTTCACAATCCTCTTAAGAGAGACCCATTGGGTCGTAAGTTTGGCCTATTGGTCGTCTGACATGCGGCATATGAAAAGATATTTACCAAAATTGAAGATGTTAAAAAGAGTAGATATTCGTATATCGTGTTATGCAGAAAGCTAGCAATGTCGGGAAAAGTACAAACAGAATTATAAACATTTTTCTGTCGATGGTTGCATTAAGATGTATGGCTGTATTTGACGGCTCATATCTCCGTGATTAATAGACATGGCTGTTTTTGCAAAAATTCTTGTATGTCGAAATTATTATGACTGTGATTATAACTTATTTTTGTAAAAAGTGCCATATGGCTAATTATAACATAATTACACCCAGTTATACATTTGCTTTGCTTTGCTAAACGTGAAACATATGCAAACGTAACTGTTTAGGGATCTTTTAGCAGTTTTCTTCCACTTCGTCTCTCAGTTTCCTGTTGTTCGATATGCGTTGTGTCACCTTCACTCTCTACGCACCCTGTATCACTCTTTCCCACAGGTAGTCGTGTTAATTTGATGATAGGGCGTTATCGAGTGCCATTTTTTGTTTTCAGGGTCACCACTCGAAAGTGTCCATCCTTACCAGGATGTGTTTCCATAACCCTTCATAAGAGCCATTTAAAGGGCGGCAAGTGATCATCTTTTATCAATACGATGTCATTGATCTCAAGATTCTTTGTTGCACAGTGCCACTTGCTGCGTGTTTGAAGTGTTTGAAGGTACTCGGATGACCATCTCTTCCAGAAATCTTTGTGCATTTTTTCCAGTAGCTACCATCTAGTTTTAATGACGCTGAATACCAGTATTTTACATGAATCGCCTGCCTATCTGACCTCCACAACCCAGTAACTGGGTAATACCCTTGGGTAAGACTGGTAGTCAGACTTTCGGGCTTCTGACGACCCTACAACAGGCGACTATATCAGGTAAAAATCACAGTATATCACTAGGTTCAAGTCGTTTCGACCTGATTACGAGTATCATCCAAAGCGTAACCGTACAACATGACTAGCAACGACAATAATAAAAGCTTAGTTCACAAAATTACAGCTACAACGTATGTGCGTCTGCCCTCCGACACACTTCTTCTTATGGGCCCCCACACATTTACAGTCACGAAAAAAATAATCAGATGTTTCATACAAAAGTTTGTTGGGTATACTATTAGGGTCACTCAAAAGTCAATAATAGGCGAGTCTACTCTTGAATTAGGTATATTCCTCAACAATAGTTGTACAGTAATTAAGTATTTAAGTGACGCGATGCGTGTACGCATGTGTTCTCAGCCAGTGACCATATAAATGTACTCTGTGCAGTGACCCGAGCAGACTCCGGCGGCTGACGGGCGGCAAGAGTAACGCGGCGAGGCCGCGCGACCCCCGTCCCTCGCGTCCCGCAGATGCACAGTGGGTTCGCAGTAATGCGGCGTTCACAAAGTTCAATACCTAACCAACCAAAATGTATGAAAGAGCAGATTTTTTTTTCGTGATTTCAGTATTGGGTCTATAGTGAAAGTTATTCATATTCATGGGTAGAACACCCTGTGAAAATTTGCGCGCAGCTTAAAAACTTTTCCTATATATTAGGTTGGGGAAAAAGTCTTTTCGCATTATAGTATGTATGAACTTGTAATAAAATCTCTTTGGCTATACTATTTGTATCTGGCTGGTTTTGGTATCATTGAAAGTTTAAATTTTAAAGAACATAATTCCAAATTCAAATTAGGAAAATGTGTGATTTTCATTTGTTTTTCGTACCGTCAAGATGAGTGAATCTAATGAAGAAATTCGATACATTTTAAAATTGTACTACAAAAAAGGTAAAAATGCAACGCAAGCCGCGAAAAAAATTTGCGATGTTTATGGACCTAGTGTAGTGTCTGTGAGAGTAGCACAAATTTGGTTTAAGCGTTTTCAATCCGGAAATTTTGATGTCAAAGATGCACGTCGCTCTGGTCGCCCTATTACGGATAAAATGGATGCCATTTTTGAAAAAGTGGAGCAAGATCGGCATATCAGTAGTTACGACGTAGCTGAAGAACTGGAAATTGACCACAAAACAGTTTTGCCGCATTTGAAAAAAACTGGGTACACAAAAAAGCTCGACATTTGGGTACCTCACGAGCTCACTGTAAGAAACCTAATGAACCGTGTACTCATTTGTGATTCTTTATCACGACGTAATGAAACCGAACCATTTTTGAAGAAGCTGATAACTGGTGATGAAAAGTGGATCACGTATGACAAGAACGTGTGAAAAAGGTCGTGGTCAAAGGCTGGTCAGGCTTCACAGACTGTGGCGAAACCCGGGTTAACTCGCAACAAGGTGATACTGTGTGTGTGGTGGGATTGGAAGGGCATTATTCATTATGAGCTGTTACCACCGGGCAGGACCATCGATTCTGAACTCTACTGCGAACAACTGATGAGATTAAAGCAAGAAGTTGAGAGAAAGTGGCCGGAATTAATCAACAGAAGGGGTGTGGTTTTTCATCATGATAACGCTAGACCTCACACATCTTTAGCCACTCAGCAAAAATTAAGAGAGTTTGGCTGGGAGGTGTTAATGCATCCGCCGTATAGTCCTGACCTTGCACCTTCAGATTTCCACCTGTTTTGGTCTCTTCAGAATTCTTTAGGCAGTGTCAGGTTAACATCACGAGAGGACTGCCAAAACCACTTGTCGCGGTATTTTGACCAGAAGTTCCAAAATTTCTATAGCAATGGGATCATGCCCCTACCTACAAGATGGCAAAAAGTTATCGAACAAAATGGTACCTACATACTTTAGTTAAATGTAAATAAACTATATTAAAAAATGTTTTGAATTATTTTTTTAAATGCGAAGAAGCTTTTTCCCCAACCTATTATATATATGTGAAATTGCTGACTGCCGCCTGCTAGTGTATATACTCAGAGCCGGTAATCGACCGTTGCCGGCAGACAATGACCGTTGTAGTGTTGGGCTATGCAGACCTTGGACAGCAGGCCGCTTGATAGGACCAGAGACTGCAGGCCAACTGTTAATGTGTGGGGCCATTTAGGCAGGTAATGTGTAGGAGACCATTGGCCATTGTATTGAAAGCATTGTTATGTAAAATAAGAGAGTACCTAAGTAAAATTGTTATTTTTAGGAAAAGAACTGACGCAAAAGCTTCGTGCTATGTTATTATAACTGTAATGGGGAGTTACAACAATAATATTATATTTAAAACATGTATTGAACACATACCTTATTATTGTTACTTCTGTAAGCGAATAACTCTTACAATACATTTCAATTCCAAAAGCATAATTGAAGGTTTTTGTAGTCCTGGGTTCTCATACCGTGGCCTGGTAAGGGACTATGTTTAAGGAAAGCTTAATCTTGGATCGAAATCACAATTAATTTTTATAAACATAAAAATTAAACCTATAATCTATATAGATAGAACTTGCATTAGTTTTTAACTTTTTAGGGTTCCGTACCTCAAAGGAAAAAACGGAACCCTTATAGGATCACTCGTGTATCTCGTCTGTCTGTCTGTCCTTCTGTCACAGCCAATTTGCTCCGAATCTAATAGACCAATTAAGTTGAAATTTGGTACTCTCATAAATTTCTGTGACCCAAACTCGGACGTGTAACGTAAATAAATGAATTTTGAATATGGGGGTCAATTTTGGGGGGTCAAGTTTTGCAAACTGTACCGTGTAGTAGTATATTTTTTTTTTGTAATTTCAAAATATTTTTTGAATGTAAGGAAATAGACGAAAATTGACCATTCCATCCTAATCTCCAAAACTACTGAGCCTAAAATTAAAAAATACAGAAAATAATTCTATACCTATAGATTACATAAAAACTTATAAGAAGTCTATGGTCTTAAAATAACAAGGTAAATCTCTCAATATTGTGCGTACAAACTTACATTTGTAGTTGGAATGCATGGGAGAACATGTTTTTCAACTACAATGTTTTTAAGACTATAGACTTCATATAAGTTTTCCTGTAATCTGTAGTAGGTAATAGAATTTCGGCTTCATATACAATCTTCATATATGTAAGTGGGCACATCCTTTATTACTAGAGGCCTTTATTTAGTTATAAAGTTCTGCTTACGTTTTTAGTTTTGTATTTTTCTTTCTGCTTGAGTATAGTTTTCGATTTTATTTATTTTTTTGGTATATTGGCGTGTGCTAGCTTACTTATAGCAAATAATTTCATTTAATGTTTTGTGTTGCGTAATGTACCTAAATTATTATGCGCAGTGTTGTGTAGATGCATTTTTTTTTTAACTGTACAGACAGCTGTGCTGCTGGGGAGTTTGTTGCGCCACTTCTTCTCCCCAGCTAAAGCACTAGGAAGTTGTGAAGGGCGGGCGTTTTGAAGGACTGTCTTATGTAATTTTGACGTTCAAAAAGTGCTGATTCTCAGCCTAGTTTGAATAAATGACTTTTGATTTAGAACTGTTTTTTGTATTTTTTTTCAAAATTTTAAGCTTAACAGTTTCGGAGATAATGGTTAATTGTCAATTTTCGTCTATTTTCTTAATTAAGTTTAAAACAATCAATTTATTTTAAAATAATTAATATATATATACAGGGTTATTGGTAAAACACCAGCAACCTCTTAAGGGGTCATTGTACTCATCATTACGAACAACTTTTAAAACTAAAAAAAAACAGCTGTTCAGTACGTTTTGACGAATTATGCGAACATAAATGTACTGAACAGCTGATTTTTTTCGTGATTTCAGGTTTGGTCCCATAGTAAAAGTTGTTCATAATGATACGTACAATGACCCTTTAAGAGGTTGCTGGTGTTTTACCAATAAACATATATATATATATATAATATTTCATTTAATATGTCACACGGTACAGTTTGCAAAACTTTTTTTATTTTCTTATTTGACAATTTTTCAAAATTCATTTATTTTGGGTCCCAGAAATTACTTAATCTGTTCATTAGATTCGGAGCAAATTGGCTGTGACAGACGGACAGACAGACAGACACACGAGTGATCCTATAAGGGTTCCGTTTTTTCCTTTTGAGGTACGGAACCCTAAAAAGCAAAATAAGTTTATTTGTCACAGAAACAAGTGCATACAAAAAGATAATTAACTAGGTACTACCTACTACTACCACTAGATTAGATAATAAGACTGTTCGCTCGAGTGAAGGCTCGTTTTTGTTATATTCCACGTTCACAAAATTATATTTTTCATAATTTGGTAGGGGCGTGAAGAGTGCCGACATCCAACATTGTTGGATCGGTTCACTGATGAATTCATTTTTCACTTTTGATTAATTTTGTGTTTCACTTCCAGCGAAAGATGCCGAATAAAAGACCAAAATTAACAAAAATTTAAGCGTCAGGTACCTGCTTGCGAGACACCCATGGAAAAGAAACGTATGCCAAAACGTTTCTTTTCCATGAGTGTCACGCTAGGCTCTACGGCGATGAGCAAACCACTGTCGGTGGGGCCTTAAGCTAATGTAATAAACTTTTTGATCATTCAGTATGGGTATGACAAACTAGTGCATTGGCTGATTAATTGTTTAGAGGCTGATTTTTCATTAGTCATATAACTTTTATCTCAAGAAGACAGTTTGACATATTTTCTATACAAATGCCGTCAAACCGCCATATTTATTCAATAAATAAAAGTTATCAGTCGATTGAAAAATTAGCCCTACATTCATCAATGGTTTAATTTCCTTATTTTTTTTAAATTTGTATGCCCATCTGCCTTGTATTTTTTCGCAGAACAAACATGACGTAAGATATTTGAAATACATAATTTATGTAGGTACATTTTTTGTTATTTCGGCTTAAAAAAATAGAATAAGCATATTTTTATATCAAAAAAGTTTACGTTCGAGTAGAAGTCTTTAAAATATTCATTATACGTATTGTACCTACTATAATTTACATTTCATCTTTTGTCCTCCCTTTTCAACCGACTTCGAAAAGGAGGAGGTTCTCAATTCGTCTGTATGTTTTTTTTGTATGTTTGTTACGCGATTACTCAAAGACGGATGGACCGATTTGGAAAATTATTTTATTGTTTGAAAGAGTTGATTTCCCACTTATTTTATGTGGATGATATGATGATGTTTTAATAACTTCCTATCACTGTTATTTACATGGCTATATCTACAATTATTGTGCTCAATAATTATATATTCGAATTTGTGTGGGGTATGTTCCACAACTAAAAAGTGAAAAATAAAAACTTTTTAGCAAAAAATAAAACCGACTTCCAAAACAAAACACTACAAAGTGAAAAATAACTTTAATTTCGGAAGTCGGTGGCTAAAAACGAAAATACAAAACCAAAGACACCGACTACCGAAATTAAAGTTATTTTTCACTTTATAGTGTTTTGTTTTGGAAGTACTCGTAGGTTTTATTTTTTGCTAAAAAGTTTTTATTTTTAGATCTATTTGGTTTCCGGCAAAATAAGCTGACCACGTCATTCAGTGGGTGTCGTGAAAGACAGTAGAACTTTGTTTTCTTTTAAAAAGAAAAATATTAAAAGCAATGATGATAGCTGTATTCCTGTTACCCATCCAACTAAGCTCACAAAGAAACAGGCAAAGCTTGCTATTCCTACCTCTAGGCGTTAGAATATTTTTGCGTGATTATTCCAAGTGAATACCAGCCGATATATTCTGTAAAAATTTTCACCGTGTAAACATAGGTGAAGTGAGCTTGAAGTGAGCTGTCAATAGTGTCAATCTCTAGCATCAGTTGGACATCTCACTTCAAGCTCACTTCACCGGCTGCACATCAGTGCTCTTCTGTAAAAATATCACCGTGAAAACTTAGGTGAAGTGAGCTTCAAGTGATCTGTCATTCCACCTGATGCTAGGGATTGACACTGTTTACAGCTACCTTCGCTTAAGTTTTCACGGTGATATTTCTTACAGAATACATCGGCAGCATTGTCCTGTGTCCACCAATATGACAGAAAACCTCTTTGTTATTTCTCGTTTTTAATTAACGGGCAGGCATTGAATTTTTCAGCGGTTGGTAAATTAGTGTGACAGTAAAACATACAAAATTGATGAAAATTGATCGGTTATTTCATCCCACAATGTCAGTACAAAAGATACTCAAGTAGTGTAATAAATGAATGGCCATTGAGAACAGTGGAATCGGCAGTTAGATAAATAGTACGATAGTTCATAGGTTAAGTTGGAATTGTGATCAACCACGCGCGAGCCGAGCGAGGTAAGCGAGCGGTGTCGCGGCAGCGGCCGGCGAGCGCTACTTCCAAGTTAGATTTCTTACCGACTAATTCCGACTTCACGTAACTGCCCATTCAGTAATTTTACTGCTTAATTGTTTATTTAATTTCTCATTTAAATATTTGTTATGACTCATTTTTATTTAGTTTACTGCTCAGTTTTTACTGCCGAACTTGTTAGTAAACATGCATTTTATACTTTTTTTACTTACCAAAACTACAATAAACAACTGCCGCTTTAAATCAGTGCCTTTTATTAAGATGTTCATGTATGTATAACAGTGAAACTTACTGACATAATGATACAAACTCTCTTATATAGATAAGTTACACAAGTAAGTCGCGATTGTAACTGATACATTATTCAATTTCAACTAAATTCTCATCCGTATCGCAATATGACGCCTGTTTTGTAATTCCTGGTCTGAGCCGGATTTGAAATGACGTTTATTTCCGAGAACAGCTATAGAATACATTATCATCTGCCTAGCCTTTTCTCAGCTATAAATACACGAAAGAAAAAGTATATATTTTGTACATGTTTAAAAGGGGGATTTATTAACCGACTACGGAGAAGCCCAAAAAGGAGGGTTATTTTGTGTGTTGTTTTGTTGTTACTGTCACCAAAATAAACACGTGTATTTATTTTTCACTAACACTCGTAAAATACTATCATAGTTCTGGTACTGGGAAGTTTGATGTAGGTATTGTGAGTCTTTTACCACAAATGTTTTAGCATGCAACCTTCGCGGGTTTGAAGATTATATTATGAAATAATCGTTCAAATTAAAACAAGAGAGAGAGAACCTCCACTTCCTTGGGATCGTCAAATAAGAGACGATTTAGGTAGAACTCTAGTATATTTTTATTATGTTATAAAAACATATTTTTATGCCAACTTTGTTCACGGGGCACAGCCTTCACAACGTGTGTTGGTTTGACACAATTGGTTCAGTTTAGGATTGTGGATTTACAGTTTAGTCAATATGGAGTAGTCATAATAATTGGAGTTTAATGTTGAAATTGTGTGATGATTTTTGAGATTTGGAGTGGGTCCATGTGTTAGGAGCGATCAGTCTTATGCAGTTCTGACTTTCCTTTCCTCTAACTCCATAAAGTTCGATGAAGCTTAAGCCATTGTTGTTTGAGGTTTTATTTATTTTACCCCTTATGGGTTGATAATTCACATCAACCCATAAGGGGTTGAATCATAATTGTTTGCTCATAAGAGGATGCGTCAAGTCTTTTCGCTAGTGTTGGCTGACGAGGTATAAACAGGGCGACGGTAGTATACTGTGAGTACCACATTAGCATACCTTAATGTTTAATTTGATTAACACTTAGCGTAGTATCAGATCTTCGCGATTCGTTCATCCTGAGTTGTCTTCTTTTACAAAGGTCAGGCCTCATATTATAAAATTTTATTTTTAGCGTTAGGTAATTGTTCTTATTGGTATAGGTAAGTTAACCTAATGTTAGTCTTAAGTGGATAAAATTAGACACTATAATAGCCCTATTTTATCCAGTAGGGGAATAGCTGATGTAGAGACTTTTATCACAAGTGTTTTAGCATGCAGCCATCGCGGGTTTGAAGATTATATCATGAGATAAATAGTAGAGGATCCGCAGAGGAACGACCTTCACCCATCTGTTTAAAGGATGAAAAGTATTTAAAATCATAAAAAAATCCTGGCCAGACTATTATATTAATAAAAATTAAAAATGGACTTTTTTTAAACATTGCACTCTTTCGTGTAACGAATAAATTTAATACCAATCGAAAGTATGAAGCCTATAAATATAAACTATACTAACGTTGCGTTGTCTATTTGACATAAATATTGGGTTGGTAGCGTGCCAGGTATAAACAGGTAAGTCGATACAAGTAATTTACACTCATCTGTTTAATAAATAAATCTTATATCACAAGAAGCGCTATTTCATGGCGAACACGATAATAAAAAAAAATAAAAAATTTTTTTGTTAATCTTAGCCTGGCCAGGAATTTTTAAGCCAACTCATACGCGATATATTTTTTAACATATTAAATTTGTTTTAAAATACTTTTCATCCATTAACAGATGGGTGAAGGTCGTTCCACTGCGGACCTTAGGCTAAAACTTTCGAATTAAAATAAGAGAGAAAAGTTTAGATGTCAGTTATGCGGCGGACAATCCGAAAAGCTAGACATAAAAATATGTTTTTTTTATAGCTTGATAAAATATATTAAATTAGAATTCTACCTAAATAACGGTCTCTTATTTGACGATCCCAAGGAAGTGAAGGTCCTTCAGACTTTCACAGCACTGCTTCTTTTGCTCAGCTTATACTACAAAACTGTGAAGGACGTGACACGTGACAGCAAGAACGGCAAATTTCTTGTTTTATTGTAAAGCATGATTTCTTATATTTTATTAACCGACTTCCAAAAGGAGGAGGTTATCAATTCGTCTGTATGTTTTTTTTTTTTTTTTTTTTTTTTTTTTTTTTTTTTTTTTTTTTTTTTTTTTTTTTTTTTTTTTTTTTTTTTTTTTTGTTACGCGATTACTCAAAGACGGATGGACCGATTAACTTTGCTCGAGGAGTTTTTGAGTTAGCTTCAATAATGCGTATATTTCCCACTTATTTTATATGGATGTTGTGATGGTGTTTTAATAACTTCCTATCACTGTTATTTACATGGCTATATCTACAATTATTGTGCTCAATTATGTATTCGAATTTGTGTGGGGTCGGTTCCACAACTAAAAAGTGAAAAATAAAAACTTTTTAGCAAAAAATAAAACCGACTTCTAAAACAAAACACTACAAAGTGAAAAATAACTTTAATTTCGGAAGTCGGTGGCAAAAAACGAAAATACAAAACCAAAGACACCGACTTCCGAAATTAAAGTTATTTTTCACTTTGTAGTGTTTTGTTTTAGAAGTCGGTTTTATTTTTTGCTAAAAAGTTTTTTTTATTTATATTTCTAATTAACATGTTTTGTAAAACAAATAGATTTACTTATGCCCGGTTTCTGAAGAATTGTTAAACGGAGTTTAAACTCTCAATAGATATTGTTTCGACAACATTATCTATTTAAGCGAATTCCTTCCTTATGCTCGGTTTTTGAGGTCCTCAGATAAACCCTCGATAGTCATTCACTCGACGTTTAAACTAAATTATTCCTTAACGAAGTGTTCAGAAATACGATATCGACCCAATAATCACTATCGAATGGATAAACTTCGTTTAAAACCCTCAGAAACCAGGCATTAGTTTACTATGCAAGTAAACTTTAAGTCATAGCTTTAATTGAGGAGGATTTTATCCTGTTCCTTTGATTTCCTTTCCTGTCTACGAGAAGAAGTGATTAAAACACTGTTTATTATTTCTTAATCTATCTAAGTGAACTACACAAGAAATACATTTTTTTTTAATTGTTACAACGTAAACAATTGTTGGTTGACCATTAATGAAATTAAATAAATATAAGAGAAATGAGTCAGTCTCTATTGTTCAGGACGTCATAATATATTTTTATTTTGTTTGGTAGACACTTCGTAGCACTTATCTTTTTAATTTGACTTAAAAGTAATGGCTTAGAAGTAAGAAGTAAAATTGCTTCCACTTATCAAAGAGTTTTTGGCTTTAATAAACAAACCTAAAAACACAAAGTATTCCTAAATAAATGCCAACCGCTTGAAAAATAATAAATATCTACTAAATTGATTTTCTCAGTTGAAGTTCAATAAACGAAAATTTATTTGTGGGCCAAACTTAAAGTACCTGTTAAAGATGTTAAATATTAAAAATACAAATCAAAGCGTACTTCGATATCTGTTGGAATATTATTGTTCATTTTTAATGGTCTTAACGAGTAAATGTCAGTGAACTTTGGTTTTAAACAAAAACAACAGAAACTTATTTATTTGTTTATCTACTTATATCCATTACAGGATATTCCACAGAACAGATAAATTTATCTGTTCTGTGGAATATAAACATTGCATTCCTTGTGAATTAATAATAATAATAATAATGTTTATTCATTACAAAATTACAAAATTACAGAATATTTAAATAAGCTAATATAGATCAGATTAATTGGTGCCATGTAGTCATCTGTAGTCGAACTAGGCAGTGCCTGTATTTCGGCTATCAGTGCCAAACCCCACGAGTATTAAACATATATAATAGCCATTAGCATGTTTTCATTTAAATCTTTGACATATCAGTTTATCAATTTAAAATTTTAATTCAGTCAGAGAACAGCAGAATAAGTCCGTCTCACTCGCTATGAGGTTTAGCGCGCGGAGTGCACGCGTCAGAGGCGCCTCCTCCCTTAAAAGGTTGGTACCAACGCGGCAACGCGCGATTTAAAATTAAATAATAAATTATTCCTAAGCACTGACTGATTTTGTTGTTATTAGAAAAGATTGCTATGCCTCGGTACATACAACGCTCTAAAGTGACGCGTGGCTAAAATCAGAACTAAATCACTATCTTGTTTTGTCAATACAATTTCTGTTACAATCAGTCTGCCTAGCCTTTTCCCAACTATATTGGGATGGGCTTCCAGTCTAACCGGATGCAGCTGAATACCAGTATTTTATACAATTTATGTGACAATTTCACAAAATGTTTATCAAGAGGGGGCCCCCCTGTCGATGTCATTCAGGCGCCAAAAGATTCTTGTAGCACTCTACCTGTAATAAACCTAGCTCTTCTTTATGTCATAATATATATAAAACTTCAATATTTTCTAAACATAAGTAGATACGGTATAATCTTTCCAACCGTTTATTTTACTTTAGCGTCCATGAAGTATCGCATTTTTTCGTCTATGTTTGATGCCCGTCAATAAATAAGGAACTTCATGGGCGTGCTTATCTCAAAAGTAAAATAAATGTTTACAATGTTCCCCTTCCCACTGCTGGGACACAGGCCTTCTTTCGGTGAGAGGGAGTGGGCTGTAACCCACCACGCTGGCCCAGTGTGGGTTGTTTAATGTCACATGTGTTTGAATTTCTGGTTCTAGGACATGTTTCCTCACGAAGTTGTCCTTCACCGTTTTGAGAGCAGTGGTTATGAAATAATTTACACAAAACGACTGGCTTCTGGGTTCGAACCTACGACCTACAACTCGTAAGTCGCGGCCGTTACCACTGGGCCACCACTGCCCAGAAAGAGTATACCTAAATTAAATGGCGAGAATTCCTGAGCGCCCATTAATACGTATTATGCGCGAGTCTTCGATATCGCACTGCGGAACTATCTAAATATGGCTGTTGCCAATCAACCATGGCCTGATATGTTAATCGGTGGCCTCTACTAACAGTTGAGAAATAAAAAAAAAGTAAAAACCGACTTCAAAAACCTATAACGAATAAAATAACTTTCATAAAAAACTTAACAGCTTCTGAAGTCGGTGCCAAGCTAAGGTACATTGACATTGAAGAAATGAAGACACCGACTTCTGAAGTCGGTGTCTTCATCATTCATGTCAAGCTGTTAAGTTTTTTAAGAAAGTTATTTTATTCCTTTTAGGTTTTTGATGTCAGTTTTTAATTTTTTTTAAGTATATTTTTTTCAATTTTTAGTTGAATATATGATATATCAACCATATGTCAAGACGAACGAAAAAAAGAATAATCAAAATCCGCTTAGAAATGCCGGACATACAGTACATTTATGTATAAAACCTTCCTGAAAGTAAGTAGATTCCGCTAGGGAAAAAAAAGAAAATCGCGGACATACAAACTTACATACATACGGGTCGAATACAGAACCTCCTTTTTTGAAATCGGTTAAAAACAAGCCGTGAGCCCCATTAGATCGATTTCTCAACGGTAGAAATGACGAATTTCCATACAAACTTTCATCCCTGGTTTAACCCCTTTAGAGGATGAGTTTTCAAAAAGCCTTCCTCAGTGCTCACTTTCGTTATGAAAGGAACCTTTTTTTCCTTCTAGACGTTGTCTGTTAGTGAATGAATGAATTTAAAAATTTTATTACATAAGTAGTTATAATGGATGCGGGAAGCACAGAACCGGTCGAAGTGGCGGTGCTTGGGGGAAACCTCTATCCAGCAGAGGACGTCTTTCGACTGAAAGGATGATGAGGATGAAGTAGTTGTAGAACGGTTTTAGAAATCAATGTTTTTGAATATGTAGCCAAGCAAATTAACAAATTAAACAAAACATGCTCATCGCCGCAAGGTGGCTTGCTTGTCGATCTTCTACAGATTGTACTTCGGTGAGTGTGCCAAAGAACTCCACGATCTGATTCCACCGGCCCCCTTCTATCATCGGACATCTAGACGCACTGCCAGTTACCATCCCTACCTAGTTGCTATTCCACCAATTCGCACTAAGCGTTTCCAAATGTCTTTTATAATGCGCACAGCAAAAGAGTGGAACTCACTACCTGCGTCTGTGTTTCCGAGCGCATACAACCCTTATCTCTTCAAAGTGCGAGTGGACAGGCTTCTTCTGGGTAAACTCACTCTATCGTCGAATTTGTCTCTGTGACCTCTGACCTAGACTGGAGTCAAGAGCAAACCCATCTCAAAAAAAAGCGGGATCAACACGTGAACTGTTATTATTGAACAACATTCGAATTTGATTAAATTTCGTGATAATTAAATAAAACAATGCTGTGCACCGCTTAATCCGGCCCCGGCTCACCGATGACGTAGACATTTGTATATCAGCTGCGATATTAACGCCAGAGAGTTGCACCTGAGCTGAGCGCGTGCCTGCTGTAAATAAATCTATCGTTCGCGTCATATACAGTTCACAAGTACGCGACTTAGGGTTACCCTGAGATATGACGTTTAGTCACGTTACAGCTTTGAAGGTGAAAATTTGAAGAGACGGTTCTGTTGTGGCAATTTAAGTTTGATGTAGGTAGGTAATAAGTATGTAATTGTAAGAGAAGTGAGTGTTGTGGAGAAATAGTTCTTGGAACTCTTCAATTGGGATGAATTAATTCGTAATACCTATACATAACGTATTTAGTTTTAGGTTGTTAATTTGGTAGGTACCTATTATTTGTTCAAGATGGATGTTTATTGGTAAATAATATGACGTAATAAATAACATTCATTGCCAAGTGAACGTTTTCTATTTAAAAAACAAGCATTCACGTACACTTAACAAAGTAAGGTAACATGCAAACATCTGCTTACGAATATTCTCTGCGGTAAATAAGAGAATGTTTGTTATTGTTGTTCTACATATACGAGTACGAGGGAAGCTTTAATTTCTAACAAAATATTTGCGTTTTTAAAACGAAAGCTTTGTGTGAACAAGAAATTAATTCCCTGTACATGTATATATGTGGAATAAAAGTAGAAATAAAATCCTCCTACTCGGAGTTTTCAACGAGATGTTGCGGTATATTCACCGTAGAAAATTTTATGAGGAACGCGGATGCTGAGGAGCACAAGAGTTTCAAAAACAAGCATAAAATATACTTGAATAACAGTTCTGCTCGAATAAAAACTATATCCAACAAAAAGTCTTGCAGTTAAATTCAAGGAAATACCGAAATAAAACTGTCTCTTATATCAACGTCTATAATTAAATAAAGCAACTCTAAAATATTGAATAGGCATTGTCATTTGCCGCTCCACAAAAATGTATTATCTCAGACTCAACTCCGTCCTTGATATTCTTATTCTGAAACAGCAAAGGTAGAATAAAAAATACTGTAATAAACCTGAGTAAAACCAGGCCAAAATTGCAACAATTTATGAGGACGATTCTACTATCCTTGCCGTTTATTTCTAGAGCTTTTTATTTAATTGAATACAAAAGTTAAACGCCCCGAGTAACTTTATTCTTGGCTGAATATTTGCAAAGTCTATTTTCTCTGAAAGTAAGCATTCAGAGCCAGCGTTTTCCTTTGTTAATTAATTGTAAATTACATGACTATAGCTGTATTAATTCGCTAATTTCGGTATTAAATAAACTGATCTTTGGGTCGTAATTAATTGTGGAACGATCTGGTTCTTGGGTTAGGTTTTGGACTTCAATTTCTTGCTACAAATACGACTTTTACTTAAGAGGATTGCGAAGTGCCGATACGCGGCGCGATTCTTGGAGGCAATTACCTACATTTCATAGAATTATTTACATAAATATTGTTTCGGGCGATAACGTTTTCACTCCCCTAAACCATTACGAAATGAGACAATTTTGGTCTCATTACATTCAGTACACTTTAATCTAGGTCTGTACGTTTTTCGTTTTTAGTAATTCAATTTAATTTAATTTTTATAAACAAAAATGCTCGAGGATGTTTTTATGTCAAAAATATAGATATTTAGATGCTAATAACTTATATCGTATGCAATATTTCTTTATAATAAAAACGTACGGACCTAGTTTTTCATTATACCTACAACATTTCCAAAAATTATGAAATTAGATTATGTTTACGGGGAGAAAAACGTTATCTCTTTTTGTATGAAAATTTACAGCTTCACAATCCTCTTAAGAGAGACCCATTGGGTCGTAAGTTTGGCCTATTGGTCGTCTGATATGCGGCATATGAAAAGATATTTACCAAAATTGAAGAAGTTAAAAAGAGTAGATATTCGTATATCGTGTTATGCAGAAAGCAGCCATGTCGGGAAAAGTACAAACAGAATTATAAACATTTTTCTGTCGATGGTTGCATTATGGATGTATGGCAAAATTAGAAATATGAAAATTAGATTATGTTTACGGGGAGAAAAACGTTATCTCTTTTTGTATGAAAATTTACAGCTTCACAATCCTCTTAAAATAAATACTTGCTTGTTGAGATTAATGGGATTCTCATAGAATGCCTTGTCAGTTCGTATAATAATTAGGTAAATAAACACACGTCGTTGGTTCAATTGAGTTCTTATTTGAATTGATTAAATAACACACTTCTGTGTTTTTCGCTGTGGGCATCGGTCCACCTTATGGGAGGCCATCCAACGCTACGTCCTCCCGTACGCACAGAGGCACAGAACCGGTCGAAGTGGCGGTGCTTGGGGGAGGCCTATGTCCAACAGTTTCCGTCTTTCGGCTGAAATGGTGACCAACCTTTATTAGTTTCTAGATCACTGATTCACAAACTGGTCCAGGTGGACCCCCAGGGGTCTACGGGAGGTTCGACGGGAGTCTACGTTGGTGTAGAGTTTTGGGAAGAATAATGAAGGATATGTGCAGGGGTCCACTGGAAACAATTAAATTTTGAAAGTGATCTAAGAGAAAAAAGTCTAGGAACCTCTGTTCTAGATAGTATTGCGTTACAATAAAATAATCATGCTAATAAGATAGATTATCCTCCTCATTAATTTGTTACTTCTATACATATAGCACAATACAGCAGCAGCCGACAGCAGAGGCATTGATGGACGAACGAGAAATGAGTCCATCAATGCCCCAAGGCTTGTATAGTGAAATTCAAACTACCTGAAAACTACCGGAAATACCTGTGTAGAACAATTTATTTCAAAATACAGTTGTTGAATGTACAATTTTTACAAACAAAATGTGGACTTACCGGGGATTAATGTTAGTTTGGAATAACTCTAACGAGGTCGAAGTTTGTTGTATAGTAGACTCTTCAGTGTGATTCTGTGTTTCAATGCTTTGATGGTCGAGATTGAATAATTTTGTGATTTTACGTGTAATGCTGCTTTTATTTTTAGCTTTCAGCTGCCCGGTCAGACTTCCATACGCCGTGTCTTTTACGTACTTATGATTAAATTCGCACTTGTGTCGGCAAGAAGAGTCGCTGAAGATCGACGAATGGAATGCCTAGTATAATATGTATTCCGGATTAGGTAAGTTCAAATGCCTTTGGCATTGCGGCGATTTTGTGTCTTCCAATTGCTTGCTTTGTGCATTTTTTTTATTATTGTAATTGTGACAAAATCGGCCTGATTACGTCCCACAGATGTAAATCTGTGGGACGTATTGATATGTACTTGTGACGTTGCAAAATTTACATAGTTGGCAGCGACATCTCTTGCGGAGGTGAGGAGCTCGTGGCTAAGTAATAACAGCTGCATGGGTTGATCCATCAGGTTAAGCTATGCTTGCCGGGGTTGGTCCGTTGATGGGTGACCATCTTTTCATACCGAGACTCCTCCGTGCCTCGGAAAGGATGTTAAGCTATTGGTCCCGGCTGTCATTCGTGGATCTTTGACAGTCGTTACGGATCGTCAGAAGCCCGAAACTCTGACAACCAGTCTTACCAAGGGTATCGTATTACCCAGTAACTTGTACCCATTTCGGGTGAGAGAGAGAGATTGGTTATTGAAACTTTTATACTGAATATTTAGTTAAGGTCATGATAGGGATTTAGGCCTTATGTACTATAACAGTCAGAAGTCGACTAGCAATCTCACAAAACTATGGCATAGCAATATTAGTTGTACTTATGACCTTCTTCTATAAGAACATTTGACAATACTACACATTGGCAACTTTGGCAACCCGTATAGCGCAGGTGATAATGGTCATTGCGGTGTAAGTGGACTTCTAGACGTTGACTGTACAGAACTAGGGAATCGACCCAGTTGTTATAATATTCATGTGGTAACGTCTCGGCTTAACTTTGTTAAGATTTAAATTCCTTTTATGAGCGCTGCCAATAGTTTATCAATTTACCTGATCTGAGCTAAGAGTTATTCAATTGTTACCTCGCGGACCCTTAACAGCGATCTTGAGAATCCTTTATTAAAGTCGCCAATACCTATCTATTAGGTAAGGGAAGAGTCCGTCTAAATGTTAATTATCACCCACATAAAGGTGTTTGTGTACCTCTATTGCAGTATTTCTAGAATAAACTTTGTATTGTATCTGGAGGTATTTGTTTAATTGATTTCTTCCTTACAGTTTATACCTTATAAATTTACTTAGGCACGGTTAAGTGTAGTCTGGCATAGATAAACCAAATAACATCTTAGGTTTACCAACAAACATCTGTAACTACAATTCCGGGCTTACATACTACTGTACGATTTCTGCTGGTTCATCTAGAATAACAAATGTACGATCGATCTTCGTTTTAGTATCACATAGCGTTACAATTATCACACAGTCCTGATTTTCTACGTCTTTTACAGGAGTATTTGTAATCTCGTTATATTGGCATGCACCAAAAATGCTGCAACAAAAACAAAGTACGTTTAAAATTGTGATGTTAGCACACAATTTAAAATTTTACAAAAAAAAAAAAGTAATACTTACTTAGTATCAAGAGAAAAACTAACTTTGAGGTCCAGATACAAACTGTCTGGTGCTTCAAACAAGAACATTTTTACGTTTGATATAGTGAAAACTTTTGAATTTTTACATTTATAGCCATTCGACTGTCTTTTAACCGACAAAAAAAAAGGAGAGGTTCTCAATTCGACATGTATATTTTTTTATGTATGACCACGCATAACATTTTATAGAGTAGTCAGATTTAAAAGATATTTATTTTATTTGGGAGGGTATTCCTCGAAGTTGGTCGCATGTAAAATTTATAAACTTTGCTTTTGGTAATTTTGAATTAGCTTCAAGAATACGTATTTTTCCCACTTTTTATGTAGATGATGTTCTGATTTATATTGATGGTATTCGAATTTGTGTAGGGTAGGTATCACCACTAAAAAGTGAAAAATAAAAACTTTATAAATAAAACAACCGACATCCAAAGAACCACTACAAAGTGAAAAATAACTTTAATTTCGGAAGTCGGTGGCAAAAACGAAAATACGAAACAAAGACACCGACTTCCGAAATTAAAGTTATTTTTCACTTTGTAGTGCTTTTTTGGAAGTCGGTTTTTTTTTGTAAATAGTATTTATGAGCATTGGAGTCAGGTTCGCATACTGCTTTAAGAGGGTTGTCGCATTTGTCACCTCTCTCGCACACACGGGACTAAATTTTCAAGAATATTAAATGAAAAGATGTTTTTTTGAAAAATGTAATCAATTAGCGAACTAATAAACAATATTAATTTACTAGGTAATCATTAAAAACACATTTTTATTGTGGCATTTATTTAGCTCATCTAGAAAGGAGATCATAATACTTATTGAGCCGAGTTTATTAGATACGTACCACAATAGAAATGTATTTATAATAATTACCTATTAAGTTAATATTATTTACTAGTTCGCTAATTGAGAACATTTGTCAAAAAAGCATCATTTCCTTAAAAATGTGTTACCGTGTGAGTGAAAATGCGTCAGCCCTCTTAAGTTCACGTAATGTTTCATTAAAACTCTGCATTTCAGCATTGAATAGACGACCCAAAGCGTTGTCGGCTTAACTTTGTGAGTTCGCCGAAGTAAGCTTCAAAAACATTTTAGGATAAGAATTTTTGCCGGAGGCTCTACGGGGTCGTGCGGTTCATGGCCATGGTCGGAACCCAGTGCTGGGCACGCCACAATTGCGGCGATAAGTCCCCTCATTGAGGAGTGGTTGGAGAGTCGCCACGGCGTCCTCACCTTCCGCCTGACGCAGGTCCTCACCGGACACGGTCGCATCGGGAGGTTCCAGTTCCAGATAAGGCGGGAGGAAATGCCTGGGTGTTACCATTTTGTGGATCGCCCAGAGGACACGGTGGAGCATACGGTGGAGGTCTGCCCGGCTTGGGCAGAGCACCGCCGCGTCCTCACGGAGGGGTTCAGCGACGGTGATCTCTCGCATCAGGCCCTGGTCCAAACCATGGTACGGAGCGATAGTGCATGGGAAGCCGTCACCTCCTTGTGCGAAGTAGCCACCAGTAATGCTCGCAAAGGAGGAGGTGGAACGCGTGAAGGAGAAGCAATCTTTGCGCCCTTCCGCCGCCCAGACGCCCTGGGCGTCGGGAACTGAGAGCCGATTCCCGACCACTAGGCGCGGGCTAGCAGATGGCGAGCAATGTGTAGCTCGCCATCCGGTAAGGACTAGGCCCGGGTCGACGGCGCGTTTTGTTCCAAGCGCGCCTCATAGAGATGTCAGCATTAATTGATGGGGTCCGCTAGGACCGATGCCTGCCAGGGTTGATTTTTGGCTAAATGTGATAGGCTAAAATGAATGAGGTAACATGAATGTATTCCTGTTAACTCATTCATGTTAAAAATAGTAACTAATGGCATTTTGGCAATCACATTTAGCCACAATTTAACCATTAGTTACTATGTTTAACCACTGGTTGAGTTAACTGCGGATCAAAAAATCGGCCCTAAGTGAGAGAGTTGGACCAAATTATGTACAAATATCTGATGTTAACGAGTGAGTGCTTTGCCTGGTGGTCTTTTTGCTTGTTTTAGTTAACTATGAAGGTATACTTATGGCATCCTCACCACTCAATCACTTAAGCGTTTTCACCATTCGTTGGAAGGATTATATAAGGAATGCGCTTTTCGGTATATCGCCGATGGTGAAACAACCCTTAATCCCTCTCTAGGCGACATTCCGTTAACAAGACTTTTCCGACAGCAAACCAGCTGGCAGTGTGCTATTTTAGTAAATATGTGTGTGCGGTGTTCCTTTGAATAAAGAGGCCGCTAAATATAATAATATTGAAGACCAGCATTCTAATTGCGTAAGACACTATCAATCGTAATCGGTTTCATTTTTACAGTTTATTAACATTCATTGCGTTATTTACAGTGTTGAGAAGACAAATTTTTAGAATATATGAAACAATGGAATTTGCTTCAAAATGATTCAGATTCCGATCGATAGTGTGTTATGCAATTAGGGTGCAGAAGCTAGAAATATTTGCAGCAATTATGTTTTTGTACTGGGAATCAGTAAAACAAGCTTACGGACTTTGTGTGAAAAAATTGATGTGGGACAAATCAGTAAAAAGAAACTCAGCAAACTGACTTTGTAAATATATTTAGAAAAGACATTGAATTGGTTCCGTTTTAGAGAAAATGAAAATATGTACCGAGGTACTACCTAAACAATTTTAATTACTATAGTTATAGTTGTTTATATTACGAATCATTCATTAAATAAAAAGTAAGTTGCATAGTATTTGAGAACAAACAACACTTTATAAATAACGGAACTTTCCTATCGAGTAGAAGCCGTGGCAGGACCGCACTGTACAGATTAAAAAATAACTACGTATTGTCTTTCCAAACATTTATTTTACTTTTGTCATATGTAAACAAGCCTATGAAGTTCCTTACTTATTGACAGGCAACCATAGACGAAATTTTTTTATACTTTTTGGACGCTATGAAGTTCCTTATTTATTGACAGACAACTATAGACGAACACATTTAATACTTCATGGACACTAAAGTAAATGGTTGGAAAGAATATAGCTGCCAAAATAAATACGGTAGACAGGTACTTAAGTATGCATGGATCTCTGATTGGAATATTGTGATTAATAGTTAAGGAGTACTCTAGTCGGTATTTATTGAATCCAAAGTTTACAGTAACCTGTAAATAGAACAGCTTTCATTAATCAACTTTTAGGATTTAACTACGGCCAGGCCTCGTTATCTTCGGGGCATAAATAACTCATAGATTAATTAAACCGAAGTGTCAATCAAACAAAGACACTCTTTCCGATATGTACCAGTTTTTACCTACATTATCATTGCTTACATAATGAAAATAATGAACCAATTCCCATGTTGTTTTATTAATAAGTACATAAGTGTACCTACTTATAATAACTAGTCGGACATGACTTCCAATGAGCTGTCGCCACCGTAGGAATCTTTTTGTGGTCTTCTGACTATATGATAGTGTACACATCATTTCGTAGTGTTCCAATTCAAAACAGGCAACTGTCACATGTTTCTATGTCAAAAATGTGAATAAAGTTTTTATTTCTTATGTTCATAAAGCACGTCTCTGGGAGTGTATAATTTGATAGGCACTAAACTTGAAAATAGCTGTATGTGTCACGTATTCTTTGTTTTGCCCCGACGATAACGAGGTCTGACTATGGCTATTATACAATTGTACTTTGCTTATTATAGAGCAAGTACTACAAATAATTAAGTAGTAGGTACTTAATTATTTGTAGTACTTGCTGTACTAGTAATCATTCATCCTAAAATCAATCTGCCTAACCTTTTCCCAACTACGTTGGGGTCGGTTACCAGTCTAACCGGATGCAGCTGAATATCAGTATTTTATATGGAACGACTATCTGACCTTCACGACCCACTAACTTGGTAATACAATACCCTTTGGTAAGAGTGGTTGTCAAACTTTCGGGCTTCTGAAGACACGTAACGACTGTCAAAGGTCTAAGAATGATGCCGAAACCAACACGGAGGAGTCTCGGTACTTATGTAAATATGGTCACCCATCCACGGACCAACACCAGCAAGCGTATCTTAACCTGAAAGATCGACCCGTGCGGATATTGTTACTTAGCCATGAGCTCCTCCTCATAACAATTTACTTAAAAATGTAATTCCCCTGACATGATTAGCCGTTTTCTGTAACCTCTTCATCATCTGTAGACGAATCCCTTCACGCTACGCTTGAGAAACGGAATTCTAATCTAATCTATGATTTTATATACGCTAATAATAAAGCTGAAGATTTTGTTTTGTTTGTTTGTATGTTTGAACGCGCTAATCTCTGGAACTACCAGTTGTATTTAAAGAGTTTTTTTGCCCAATTCTTAAGGAAGGCTATATATAGGCTATTTAACATCAAGCTAGGGCCTTTAGGAGCGAGCAAAAAGAAAAAAAGTCAGACAAACCGCTAAGCGAAAATTAAGAATTAGCGTGGGCAGGTAATGCAACACTGGACACGCCACAATTGCGGCGATAAGTTTCGAGAGGTTCCTGTTCCGGATAAGGCGGGAGGAAACGCCCGGGTGTTACCATTGTGTGGATCGCCCGGAGGACACGGTGGAGCATACGGTGGAGGTCTGCCCAGCTTGGCCGGAGCACCGCCGCGTCCTCGCGGAGGTGATCGGCGGCGCCAATCTCTCGCGTCCGGCCCTAGTCCAGGCCATAGTACGGAGCGTGAGTGTATGGGAACCCCTCACCACCTTCTGCGAAGTGGTAATGCTCGTGAAGGAGGATGCGGAACGCGTGAGGGTGAGGTACTCTTTGCGCCCTCACGCCTGTAGTCGCCGCAGGAGACGCCCTGGGCGTCGGCAATCGATAGCCGATTCCCGGCCACCGTAGGCGCGGGCTTGCGGACGGCGAGTAATGGGTAGCTCGCCGTCCGGTGAGGACCAGGCCCGGGTTAACGGCGCGTTGTGTTCCACGCGCGCCTCAAAGAGATGTCAGCACTAGCTGATGGGGTCCGCTAGGGCCGATGTCTGCCAGGGTTGCGGGTTGTTCGAAAGAGTTACCGTGGCCCTGGCACAGGCAAATGAAGGAACACGAGTTGGTTTTAGTCAGTAGAAGTCTGACACGCTCTTCCGCTCCAAGATTGGGAGAACTTATTTGATAATTTCCCACCCAAAGGAAAAGATATGTAAAAATAAAATAATTGATTGTCGCTATTGCATCTACCGCTGATTGTCTCTGCATCACCCAAAAGTTGACTAGTACAAAATGCCTATGCCTAAGCTATTAAATAAATAATAATAAACAAGTGTATTATTTAAAAAAAAAACTAGCTTTAGCTAGCTTTTTATTAGTCTGATTTAAAATCAAAATCAAAAGTCATTTATTCAAACTAGGCTGAGAATCAGCACTTTTCGAACGTCAAAATTACATAAGACAGTCCCCCAAAACGCCCGCCCTTCACCACTTCCTAGAGCTTTAGCTGAGGAGAAAAAGTGGCGCAACAAACTCCCCAGCAGCACAGTTGTCTGAATATGACCTAGGACTTGTCAAGACTAATCAAACGAGCCAAAACTCGACAGGGTTGCGTCGTTTTATTACTGAGTTCCCATGGCGACATTCAGCCTTCATCATCAGATCAGCTCCATATCATAATAATATTGCATTGTCATCCGATTTACAAATGCATGTAAAATTTCAGCTCAATCAGAAACCGGGAAGTTGATTCACTTGCAAGATTAGATTACGGACAGACACCGCGACAGGAAAAACTAAATAAAAGCTTGTAATAAATCAAGTTCTGCGTATAAAACTATAGATGTTAAATATGAGAGCAAGCTTTAACTCTCATAAAACCTGACAATACCGGATCGTTTTTATTTTTTTATTGGATACTGAAATAAAACCCAACAATCACGTTGCATTCTACTCGAATATTCAATTGAAATTCCAACAAAAAACCGTAAACATACGTTCTCAGGTACTTTGTAACTATTTGTGACTAAAACAGTGGCTGTGCATATCAATTCCATCGATGGCCAACACATGTGTCACGGCTTCGCAATACGGAAATTAAATGTTTTGTATAGGACATTAAACATTATTTATGATTATAGTCTAGCATACGATCTATTCAGTGTTGCACTGTATTCAAATTTTGGGTTTGGAAGAGATAAATTGTAATAATAGGCGAAAAATCCGAGTCTGGTTTTCAATGAATAAAAGTTTTAGGTTAGAATCGTACTAAGTTCAAATTACAAAAGTAAACTATGTGTGTATTGAATTGATGATTTAATTATTATAACTCAGTAAGTACATGTTACAGCCGCGAATCATATTTGATCAACATACAATGGGGTTCTTTCCTGGAAGATTCGCCGCAAGAGAGCGCTCTGTTTGTCATTTGTCAAAGTCATCTTGAAGATAAAGTGACCAATCGGCGACATGAAAAAACACTTAACCATCACTTTACCATCTCGCGGCAAAGTTTTCAGCAAGGAACTATATTGACAGTTGAATGAAAGTAACAAACATTTAGCGCCATCTACGCGGAACCAATTTGACAGTTTTCTTCCCCATTGGGCTCTGACCATGCACATTGGAAAAAAAAACCGGCCAAGTGCGTGTCAGACCACGCACAATGAAAGTTTCCTTAGTTGGGATGAATTTATCCCAAGAACAAACTCAACTTTGTAGTTGAAAAAATTCTCCAACTGCAAATTAAAAAAAAAAATAGTTTTTTGATGAAAATACTCGATCTATTATTATGATTTTAGGTCAACGGGAAGTATTTATTTGCGAGTATCAGAATATGTCGCATAATATGGCCGTATTTTTTTATTGCGTTGACTTAGAGCTCTAAGGGGCCGTAGCCCTACGTATTTGTTATTTATTTCAACTTGATACCTCCACGCGTTCCTGAGAAAAAGTGTCTTGACAGATAGACAGACGGACAGCGAAGTGATTCTATAAGGGTTCCGTTTTTTCCTTTCGAGGTACGGAACCCAAAAAAGAACTAAAAACGTTAAAAATGTTGAATTTCGCGGGCTACACTGGCGCTTTCGCCTTAACATGAAGTATTTATATAATATAAAATTGAATAACATCTTCTCAATAAATAAATACATGGATTTATGTAAATAGTTTCCTAATCTTTTACCCGGGAGAATTTTCTAGAAGCGACTGGGGACGACCGCAGCCGCTCAACTACATTTAATACGATTAGTTCTACGATTGCATTCAAAGTTTATTTTAAATTTAACATCAGCTTTCGGTATGTATGCCTAAGACTTGTTTATCAAAATAAACTGTAAATTTTCTAGTATTGTGATTTTGTCCAGCAATATTACTGTTTTTTTTTACTTTTCTTAGTTCTAAGTATCAGTAAATATAAATATTTTCTCTGTTAACATGTAGTGTAGTAACGTCAATATTCTGACCGAATGAACGGAAAATACAGGGCAGGGGCTTGTGGCTAAGTAATATCAGCCGCACGGCTCGAACGATCTGGTTAAGCTTCGCTTGCCGCGGTCAGTCTGTGGATGGGTGACCATCTTTACATACCAAGACCACTCTGTGCCTCGGAAAGCACGTTAAGCCATTGGTCTCGGCTGTCATTCGTGGAACTTTGACAGTCGTTACGGGGTCGTCAGAAGCCCAAAAGTCTTACCAAGGGGTACCGTATTACCCAGTAACTGGGTTGTGGAGGTCAGATTAGCAGTAGCTCCTTGTAAAATACTGGTATTCAGCCGCATCTGGTTTGACTGGAAGCTGACCCCATAGTTGGAAATAGGCTAGACAGATGATGGTGAACGGAAAATACAACTTTAACTGACGGATTTTGTCCAAGGACAGTGGTTTTATAATAATCATTATACAGATCAATGTGTCTTACAACCCTTATTGGAAAGGGTTATTTGTGTTATAGTTGGGGATCAAACGGAATTGTATTAAATTTCAAATGAATGTAGATAATGATGATTTTCATCTTTTATCCACACTCATAGGTATAGTAAAGTTCTGGTTATGAATTCAAATAGTACAGTCTGTTGTCAACATTATCTAACCCACCCTAAAAACAAACGAATTTGGAACCTCTGCATGTAACGTTAAGGTTTATTCAAGTTATATGAGCTTATCAGCTCGAGGATTTGATGAACAAATACAATAATAATACAGACACGCAAATTTGATCTTTAAAACGTTAGCATTAGGTTATATTTTATAACTATTTGTTATAATATGATAAGTGTAATAGCTTATTTTAATGATTGAGTTCAAGTAATTCTGGTCTCGTGGTCTGTTTCAAGTTTCGAGATCAAATCCTGCGACAAAGATATTGTTTTGCTTTCAATATAGAATTTATATTCCAAAACTATTTCTTGTATTATTGTAAAAAACTACAGACTATACATAAACTTTTTAAAATGGTAATATTTTCACATAACTTGTAATAAGTGGGTAGTTGAAAAATAAATATGCGTGTTCATTATAAAGCTGGTATTCAAATGCTACTAAATACAAAATAATTTGCACGAGGAGAAGATGGCTGCTCGTGCTGTGCAAGAATAAACTTTATGATAGTATATTATATGGTTCAAATTTTAAACGGGCAGTTTGTATAGAAATAAAACTAAAAAATTGCAAGTTTAAAATGTTTATTATTTCATTAAAACACTTAAGTAAGATAAAGTAAGTAAATGCTCATATATTTCCAAATTAATATACTTTTTATATTAGTATGCCATATAAACATTAAAAAAGGCATGCTTATGCTTAAAAGTTTGTTATCGAGAAAATGAATTCATCTGTGAAAATGCTTTACAAATTTATAGCTGCTGTAGTGAATAAATATGTTATTTAAATAGAAAAAAATCTATTTATAACAATAACATCACCACATAATCTGCAACATTTTAATGGTTTAACAATCAATCCATTGAGCATTTACTTACATGGTGTGTTTAAATATACCTACTAGATGAACTAGTAGCGGAGTGGCGCACTGTCCCCTGCTATAACTTGTTAGGGTGCGTCCACATCTGGCGAATGTGCCGCGAATGTGCAGGTCGCGAGCTGTTTGCGAGCTGCCCGCGAGCTGCGCGCGTGCAGTCTCGGCAATGGTTTGGTGCGCCTCTTTAGCGCAACTCATGCAAGGCTCGTAAAAGGCGTGCGCGTGGCGCGCGATCTGCGCGCACTCATTTCTCGCACTTACAGTTCCGTTTACTGGCTCAGTACTTTCGAAGATGTCGGACGACACTAGTGCTTTTAATATAATTGCTGCATCATTAGCTATTATATTACTGATACCACTCCGAACGAATGAAGAAACGAACTGAGCGGGTAAGTTATGTTTGTTTTGCGGAAGGAAGACGCGAGCCGCCCGCGCGCCGCCCGCGCGCTGATCGCGTACGGGGCGCTTAGGTCGCGCGCGAACTGTGCGCGGGAGCCGCAGGAGCGGCGCACGAAAAAAAATCCGGCTCGCGAGTTGCACATTCGCGGCACATTCGCCAGATGTGGACGCACCCTTATAAGCGGCTACGCATACCGCGCACCATGTTCCAACACAAATCTTTGCCTCTCATGTGCTCCCAAGTCGATGTCACGACCTCAGCCAAGTTGTGTTTGTTTCGCACTTCCGTTGTGTCCCAATTTAAAACCATTTGACCCCATAGATTTTCTATAGGGTTCAAATCAGGACTTTTAGATGGCCAATTAATAACCGTCACACCTTCTTAAGTAGCTAACCATTCCCGCACAATGCCAGCACGGTGGATGGAGCAGTTATCGTGCATGAAATAAATATGTGACGTTGGATAGGCCATTCGCACAGTCGACGCAGCATGACGTCACGCAGAATCTCCAAATACAAACTGCTATTAAACCTACCACCAACTTCCACCAATTCACCAGGTCCCATGGACGACATCCAGCCCCAGTAGCCCAGGGTTATTCTACCGCTGGTTCTACAAGGTAGCAAGCACTTCTCGTTGTAACGTTCTCCTTTCCTCCGCCATAAGATTTTACGTCCATATTTGTCCGATTTAAATGATTTTTCATCAGTAAAGATCACAACATTTGCTTCCCAATTAAAATTTAAATATTCCTGGGCAAAACGGACCCTTTCTGCACGATGAGCAGGTGTCAATGCAATTTTCTGTGCCAGTTTATAATTCTTTATCCCAGCAGCGTGTAAATGCCTTCTCACTGTTTCCACTGAAATATTGTGGTTTATTGCGGTTGCACGAATGGGTAAAAATGGATTTTCATCGTGGCTTGAAACAATAGCCCGGTGGCGTTCGAATTCGGGACTATACTTAATGGCTTTTGCTCCTGGACGAATCCGCTGAATATTTCCATTGTCTCCATAACGTCTTAGCCATAGCCTGACCGTATTTCTCTAAAACAAAAATAAACATTTTTGGAACCGTGTATGTATGTAACTTGTAAGGAGTGAATGTAATGGTAAAATAGCCAACTACGCGTTCATTAATCACAATCAATAAAATAAAATAGGTATAAAAAAACACTTACTGCTATATTAAGTCGGCGACCAATCTCTCTAATTCCAACATTCTGCTCATGTAAAAATATTATTTTATGTTTGGTATAGTCGTCAAGTTGCGACATGATGCTTTATTACAGCAAATTGATTAAAAAATACTTAACGAGTTAAACGATTTACAAATGTGTGTGCGCAGTCACTGCTATTAGGCGTAGTGTAACTTTTGTTACTTAGATGAATTTATGATCTACCTCACGAAGTAAATATGTTTTACTTCGTATTCAACCATTCTTGGTAAATATAAATTCTGTGAACTTAAAGTTTTTTAAATTACCCATCCGTTTACAAAATAAGTTATTCGGCGAAAATCATATTGGTCGTTCTTTAATATTGCAAGCAATATTGTAGAAATGAAAACAAATTAAAAATGAAACTGATGTCACTGATATTACAATACTACGTACTGATGTATAGGTGGACTATGTTTTCGAACCCACATGCTGTTTGTCGTCAATCCAGCATCAAACCGCTAAGCCACAAGAACTTGTTGGGAATAAGCGAAATTAAAGATTGGGTTGTAATTATGTAGTGTGACTTAAAAGCTTTTCAACTTTAATGTTAACGAGATAATGATTAAAATAGCTTAACAAAAACATATATAATGCCGGTGGCTCCGACTATGTTGGGTGGGTTTACCTTAACGTTACGTGTTAAAGATCAAATTTGCGTGTCTGTGTTATTATTGTATTTTTGTTCATCGAGTCCTCGAGCACTTGTCTGATAAGCTCATATCAATTAAATAAACCTTAATGTTACAGGCAGAGGGTCCAAAGTCGTTTGATTTTAGGGTGGGTTAGATAATGTTGACAACAGACTGTACCATAACGACGGACTTTATGTATTTGCAAGTCAAACAAAATTAAAAAGTTTTATTATGATACAGATTTCTTAACAACATAATACTATAAAATGACCACTTCGGATCGACCAAGTAGTTTTCAACGAGGATGAAAACTGCCACTTGCTCACTTCAGATGTCGCAACCATGGTCCGTCTTAAAATTTGACAGCTAGCTGTCAATATCCATACACTTTTTGTAAACAATCAACTTCTGTTACTCATAAGTAATGAATATGACCCGTTGCGCAGCTATTGACTGCAAAAATCCGAGAACCCATGTATTCCCAAAAGATGTTAAAAGAAGAAAACTATGGGAGAGAGGTCTCCGAAGAAAAAATTGATAATACGTCGAGGCTATGTGCATTTTAAGAAGACTTATCAGAGAAATTCGTATACAGGTGATGCTCTTTTTCATAAAACAGAGAACTGAGTGTGTTTTCATTACAGGCACTGTGCATGAAAATGTGCATGATTACAATCATAGGCAACTCTTAGCATTAACAAACTCCTACTTTCATACAGGATCTTCCCAGGTTTCAAATACCCCCTTATTTGAAACCTGGAACAATATTAACATAATATTATAAATAAAGTATTTTTATTATTAGAATCAACTCACAAAGGAAGATAAATGCATCATCACTGTATGAAAACTTACCTTTCGGCAAACGTTTGAATGTGTGTTTTAGATAGCCCTGCAAGGTCTGTGCTAGAATTTACATCCCTGAACTTTACTAGGGCAGGAATGTTGGCGTGATATCCTCAAGCTCGTTTTTAACTCCGATCAAGTTATTTCTGTCGGATCGGAAATCGGACTTTAATGTAAAACAAACAAAACAACCCATCAATTATAAAATGGTCATAATTTATTTACCTTTCCACTAAAGCTGCTTTTTTACCAGTGGTAGACGCTTCCCTTTTCCTTAGCTACACTTTTAGTTGTACTACACTCCAAGTCGCATACATTTTTGTCCAGTTTTCGTTTAATTAGTCATAGATATAACAGTGAACACATACACAACAATGGTGGTTTGAAGATGGACAAAAGTGCTGCCACCTATGACGAGCGTTTTAACCCCATTCGATTTTTTATCATTGCATATAGGACCGCGCTAGGGCGCATGCGCGGTTGACCGATGATAGCTCCGTAGGGTTACGGAGCTATCATCGGTCAACAGCGCATAACTAGGGTTAGTAACACAATCCACGTTACTATTGTATATTTTGGCGTCGCTTGTCTCTTCGTCGCATATTGCATAAAATAGGAGACTAAAGCCTTACTATGGGACCAAACCTGAAATCGCGAAAACAAATCAGCTGTTACGTACTATATTTTTTTGTTAACTGGTTAAAATGTAGGAAACAGCTGATTTTCCTTTTCGCAACTTCAGGTTTGGTCCCATAGTAAAAGTTATTCATAATGATGAGTACAATGACCCCTTAAGGGGTTACCGATTAATTACAAGACACCTGTATATGTGATCATTTGTGGACATTACAAGTGGCAGCGCAATTATGTAATATAGAAGGAACACCAAAACTATTTGTTAAGACAAGCGACGCCAAAATATAGGATGCTGAATCGGCTTCAAAAATATGTGTAGCAATATTAACGGACATGTCTTGCGTGATAAATATCTGTCTTCTTAGTTAAATTCAGAAGATTGTGATCGTTGTGATTGAAAATATCTGACCCTTCGGGGAAAGCGGCGTGATGTTACGTCATGTTAATAGATAATTATGTATAGCATTTTCAAACCCATTGAAGAGCAGCAACGTTTTCTCTTTACCACCATTTTGCTCTATTTTTTCATCAGTCTTGTTTAAGCTTTTCAGTCAAGTTTAATTATGTCAGCGAGCCTTCTTGCTATTCCTCTTCCTACGTTTTGTGCCCCCTTTTTGTGTTTTTTTGCTTTTGGAGATAGTCATCTCCAAAAGTAATAAATAGCTAAAATTCTAGAAAGTACACTTCGGCCGAAATATTTTGGCAAGTTTGAAATTTGCGCAGAAGGCTGCGCAGTAACATTTTTTAGGAACCAAAATGGTGACATGAGGCGAGTGTCAGTGAGAGAACATGCGCGAAAGTTTGTAGTGTCTATGTTCAGACTTGCCAAGATATTTTGGCCGTAGTGTATAATGGTATTACGTAAGTACCTACCCATTCACTAGAAGTCTAATGAGTCGGAGACAATCATCATCTGTTAGATATACTTTTTTTATAATAATATCAATTTTCTATATTTATGTAATTTTATTAGTCTGACATTGTAACTATAGGTATAGAAGCATTTTTAGGTAGGCATAATTAAAATGGAAATCATTTGAAGTATAAACTAAACTGTTAATGTCATTTGACAAAACTTTAGATACCGTGTGTTCTAATTAAAATATAAAATGTATGCCTAATATTTTTGTAAATTAATTTTCTTGAAAAATGTCTCGTGGAAAAATCCAAACAAAACGGCCCAAACCATATGTAACAAATCTCAAGTTTACCTGCAAAGGTTCCAAATTATACGTATTTTAGTGCCAAAATGCTAATTAACACGATGAAAACGAGGGCCAGGCAAATGAGCACTCGCCGTCGCCAGGAATCACGAAGAGAGCGGTCCCATTAACTTTTATTATTCGTCGTTTTAAAGCGTGTCGTCGAAATTAGTTGGCCGTATTCGCCGAACATCTTCCTTGCGCACAGCCACCCTCATTACAGGAATGGCTCTCTAAATTAATTTATTTATTGTTGATGTCAAGATTATGAGTTATTTTGTTCCGTTTCCTTGATTTAATCGATGTTGTGGGAAATTAAATGTCTGAATATTTGCTTGTTTGTATAATGGAGGTATTAGTTCTTATTGACTTATTAATTAATTTAAATGTCACTTATTTAGCTTACGTACTATTTGACGAAGAGTAAGAAGATGCGGTGTAAAGTCTACTATTAACTTAAAGATATTGCTATTTCTGAATTGCAGGCCAACGAGGAAGTGGATGCCAATAAGAGCTTCCTCTCATAGAGGCTTTGATGATTTTTATCCAAGTTAATGATATCAAATTATAATGAGATTTATGAGGTTTGTGGCCATAATATACTATACATGTACCTACATATTTATTAATATAACTAACATTATCTGTTTGTTTCAGTGTGCTAATACCCGTCAACAAGTTTCACATTAAATTCGATAAACCATCAATTATAAATATCATCTAGCACTGAATCCCTTTTTTTATTCATTGTTTTCTCTTAACACATCTGACATTGGCAGAATTGTCAACATCGGCACCATTACCATAGAGAAAAATAGAATAGAATAGACAATAAGAGCTTCCAAATTAGGTTACAAAACAACAAGCTTTGATTCACTATGGCACTTTGTTGTTAATGATATCTTCGATGTTCAAACCCTTATATTCTTTTTCTTAAGGACGTTTAAATCCACTCTCTGATAATACCAGCCTGTCCAAGTTCCTATACCGCACTTCGAACTATTTCAAGCTTCGTGAAAAGCATTCCTAAGGCCAATTGTCCACCACCACGTCAACGGGACGTCATCGGGACGGCAAAGAGACGCGCTTGACTCAGTGGAACGCAGAGCTAAGAGGCTCATTGGCGACGTATTGTAAAACTGGTGGATGCCAAGCTTCACATCGCCGCAAGGTTGCCTGCTCGTCGGTCTTCTATAGACTGTAATTCGGTGAGTGTGCTCAGGAATTCCACAACCTCATTCCAAAGGCCCTCTTCTACCATCGAACATCTAGACGCACTGCGCGCTACACCAATTCGCACTAAGCGCTAAGCAAACCCATCTCAAAAAAAAAAAAAAAAAAACGAGAACGACATGACGTCGCCAAAGTAGCGATACATGCATTTACTAGGAACACCCACCCATACCCACTGCGAACAGGACGTCACGTACGGTTCGAATAATCTCGTTTCTCGTTGACGTAGCGTTGTCGGTGGCCGTGGACAAACAGTGTAAAGGCCGATTGCTAACTGGGGCAATATCGTTCAATCTTAGGGTTCACACATACAGATTCGCAAAGCGTTCCATTCATTCCACTAATTGGATTAACTTGATAATTTACTGATATCATTTCTCCATCTATATCTGTGCCGCGATCTGTACTGCCATAAGTTTAAAGATTTAATTTAAGTCTGTAGGACGCGATCTCGGAAAGTTACTTTATTTAATTTAAACTCAACTTCCGCAAAACCTTCAGAGTTTCTTTGAAAGTGTTGTCCTATTATTGACCCCGAATATATTTGTATCATATTGTTTAAAATATTGTGCTTTCACTTTTATCAGATTGGTATCGACCATCTCTTTTTTCCTGTTATCCAACAAGGAGTTATTTAAGGTTTTTAAGAGGAAGATCTTTTAAGAGAAGTTTAATGAGAGAAACTGCACTTACGTAGGTACTGTAATGTAAAATATACCTCCTATAACAAAAATAGTATTTTTTTTTAAACTTATCAATAGTAATATCTACTTTGAATATTATAATATAATATTAATAATATTCCTGGGACAGTTTCACACACGGTCATCTGGTCCCAAACAATTATTTTGTACTATTTTTAATATATGTGTGGTTCTTTCCTCAAAAGACCATTTCAGACACCAATCTACATGGTCTTCACATGAACTGACCAAGATTATGTCTGGACTTTATAAGAGACTGTGACCGCTGAGTTTCTTTCGGCCTTTCTTCTCAGAGTAGTCAGATAGGATATATTTGCAATGATTAATTTGTGTTTCGTTCAGTAAACATCACCTTGGCTTTAATACGTTACTCTATCAGTCAGTTTGATTACCTAACTTAATACTATAAATGCGAAAGTGAGTTTGTTTGTTTGTTACGCTTTCACACTAAAACGGCTGAATGGATTTGGATTAAATTTGGCACATGGGTAGACCATGAACAGCATTAGGACATAGGATACTTTTTATCCCAGTAGTACGTTCCCCTGGGATAATTTCCGACTTCCACGCGGGCGAAGCCGCTGACAAAAGCTAGTACGCAATAAACGTTTAGGGAATACCAACACTGTGTGTATTGAATAACATTTTACATTTCTGGGAGCTCAAACCGAATCATAAAATTAATTTTGTCTAGGATTATACCACAAAGTGTTAAACCTGTTGCAATATTAAGCCAGAAACTGCACTTATATAGAACTATATGTTGCCCGCGGCTTCGCCCGCGCTATTTAAATCGAATGTTTAATTTTTTTGCGCGGAACCCTAATTATTTTTCCAAAATAAAAGTAGCCTAAGCTACTCCTTATAACATCAGTTATCTTTCAGTAAAAGTCCTGTCAAAATCGGTCTAACCGTTTCGGAGATTAGCCGGAACAAACAGACAGACAGACAGACAAAAATTCTAAAAATTGTTCTTGTGTTATAAGTACTGCATATATGTTCATATTCATTTAGTAAAAAGTAGTTATTTTGACATTACAAACAGACACTTCAATTTTATTTATATAAGGTGTATCTGTTCCAACACGAAACATTTTAAGGGGTCATTCTACTGGTGTGAACCTGAAATCGCGAAAAAAAAAATCAGCTGTTCAGTACATTTTGACGAATTATGCGAACATAAATATACTGAACAGCTGATTTTTTTGCGATTTCAGGTTTGGTCCCATAGTAAAAGTTGTTCGTAATGATCAGTAGAATGACCCCTTAAAATATTTCGTGTTGGAACAGATACGTATACAAATACTACATACAAAAATAAAATAAAATTGAAGTGTCTGTTTGTAATGTCACTACTACTCAATGTATATATCTGTATAGATTGAGCAGTTTCTCGTTTAAACGGATTGTATTAGAAAACAATCCATTTAAATCGTTTTATATGAAAATAGGTCAAGTAAATCGATGTTAAAATTGTTTAAATATTCTGAAACAAGCTTCTGCCCGCGAATTCATTCGCGTGGAAGTCGTAAGATACACAATAATATACTAAAATAACAGGCAAATTTTAATAAAATTCCCTCGGCCCGGCTCCCAACACGTCGCATCGTATCGCCCGCCCGCGCTGTTACATTTTCTTTTTATTCGGCTCTTTTTTCTGCGTGGAGAAATGCTCATCATACTGCACTACCACGGGGAGATAGTGCAGTTATGTGGGACTCCATCCCACTAAAACTCCATGGTGTAACCCCCACCACCGGCGCACCAGAACACATTGCACGCCGTAACCACCCCAGGGACCAAACTAGCACATGGGCGCTAGACGACTCCGTGTCTAGGCACCCTTGGTCCCCCTGCGACCGGTCGGGGTCAGTGGCCTGGCCGCGTACCACTTTTCGGCCGCAGAGGATAGGGAGAGCGGCCAACGAAATACCCCCACCGCGTCCGCCATCAGACGGTGGCAATCTCGTTAACGCCGCTTTCCCTCCGCGAGAGGTCCCGCCGCGGCCTCCAACCCTCAGCTACGATGCCTCCCATACGACATCGCGGCCCGCCTCAGTTGCGATGTAGCTCAAGCGGCACCGCAACCTACTTGTTGGCCGTTTCATCCTCAGCTTCCTGGGAAAAGCCCTGACGAGCGGCCGCTCTTCGGGTTCCTCTTCGTTTCACTGTGGGTGACGAACGAAGCCACGGCTACTGAGCCCCCCGCCTCGACATCGCGGGAACCCACCGAACCGAAGAAGGAGCCGAACAAACCCTACGGTTTGTTCGGCTCCTAAGGGTCGTACCGTAATATTAATTAACCTTCCGCAAGAATTAAGCTAAAACAAACCCTTCAGATTTATTGTAATAGGTTGGGTAAAGAAGTTTCTTCGCATTTTTTAAGAAAATTCAAAACATTTTTTAATATGGTTTATTTACATTTAACTAAAGTATGTAGGTACCATTTTGTTCGATAACTTTTTGCCATCTTGTAGGTAGGGACATGATCCCATTGCTATAGAAATTTTGGGACTTCTGGTCAAAATACCGCGACAAGTGGTTTTGGCAGTCCTCTCGTGATGTTAACCTGACACTGCCTAAAGAATTCTGAAGAGACCGAAACAGGTGGAAATCTGAAGGTGCAAGGTCAGGACTATACGGCGGATGCATTAACACCTCCCAGCCAAACTCTCTTAATTTTTGCTGAGTGGCTAAAGATGTGTGAGGTCTAGCGTTATCATGATGAAAAACCACACCCCTTCTGTTGATTAATTCCGGCCGCTTTCTCTCAACTTCTTGCTTTAATCTCATCAGTTGTTCGCAGTAGAGTTCAGAATCGATGGTCCTGCCTGGTGGTAACAGCTCATAATGAATAATGCCCTTCCAATCCCACCACACACACAGCATCACCTTGTTGCGAGTTAACCCGGGTTTCGCCACAGTCTGTGAAGCCTGACCGGCCTTTGACCACGACCTTTTCCGCACGTTCTTGTCATACGTGATCCACTTTTCATCACCAGTTATCAGCTTCTTCAAAAATGGTTCGGTTTCATTACGTCGTAATAAAAAATCACAAATGAAGTGAGCTCGTGAGGTACCCAAATGTCGAGCTTTTTTGTGTACACAGTTTTTTTTAAACGCGCCAAAACTGTTTTGTGGTCAATTTCTAGTTCTTCAGCTACGTCGTAACTACTGATATGCCGATCTTGCTCCACTTTTTCAAAAATGGCATCCATTTTATCCGTAATAGGGCGACCAGAGCGACGTGCATCTTTGACATCAAAATTTCCGGATTGAAAACGCTTAAACCAAATTTGTGCTACTCTCACAGACACTACACTAGGTCCATAAACATCGCAAATTTTTTTCGCGGCTTGCGTTGCATTTTTACCTTTTTTGTAGTAAAATTTTAAAATGTATCGAATTTCTTCATTAGATTAACTCATCTTGACGGTACGAAAAACAAATGAAAATCACACATTTTCCTAATTTGAATTTGGAATTATGTTCTTTAAAATTTAAAATTTCAATGATACCAAAACCAGCCAGATACAAATAGTATAGCCAAAGAGATTTTATTACAAGTTCATACATACTATAATGCGAAAAGACTTTTTTCCCAACCTAATAGAAGCAACAAGAAGCCTAGGATGTAATAGAGTGTCAAACTTAAGACAAAAAAAAGAAGAAAAAAGGTAAAGCTACGGTTTACTAGAAGAGCGGTGGCCGCCATATAACGGCCGCAGTGATGGCTGTCGAAAATAAATTATGGTTTGACTGTACGATGTCAAAAACACCAACTTACTTTCATAAATAACGTTTCAGTGACATCATTCGACGGTAACGGCCACCGCTCTTCTAGGAAATCGTAGCTAAAGTCGTGTTATTTTTTATATCACAAACTCGTGACGTAGGCGTGCACCCTTCGTCATCGGAACATCTAACTCGACTGCGTGCGTGTTGCATGCTATTAGGTGAACGATAGAACGATTGTCAGGCGAATGAATGACTGAAGCAATCAAATCAACAACTAAATCACGGGAACAGACACGATGCGAATGTATACCATACATCACGGTTGTAATACTCGGAGGGTTTCGTGAATTTTGGTTGGGTGGTGATACTGGTTGGTCATGGTTTATCATCACTGGGTTGACTTTTGACAGATATTTCAAGTTAATGTACAATTTTAACACTTTTCTGATCCTGGTATCAAACTTATAACTATGCACGGATACTCGAAAACACAAGATGGGCCTTTCTTTCTTATTCATTCAATTTACTTAAAATAAGGAAACACCTACTTCAAAAACCTAAAACGACTAAAATAAGTTTCATAAAAAAAACTTAATATTTAGTTTGTAAAACTAAGAAATGAAATGAAATGATTGATTAATTGATGATGAATGCATGAAATGATTGAAATGTTATTTTCATTACACAATATAGACAATTATTGTGTAGGTTGTTCCTAGAGAATTGCTTCTAAAGATATGCGTTAGCAACATTGTACAAATAAGCAGACGTACTATTTCAGTCCTATAGGCGCTTAGTGCAAAGTCAAATCATTTTTTTGTTTATGTAGGTGTTTGTCTTGGTATATTTCATTGACAAAATAAAGAACATAAAATGTACATTTATTTGGTTTATATTTTAGAACATTCTGAGCATCCTACCAGGAAATATAACGTGGCCGGGCTGCAATGTATACGGTAAAGCCCGGCCACAAACAAGTGCTTTTTTAAGAAGATATATTTGAGGTAAGTACATTTAACCTATTCACTGATACTGCAAGAACTATTTAGGAACATTTAATTGATATGTCTATAAATTACGAAATCGACTGTGGCCGGGCTGCCTCGGAACACGTGGAGACGGGATATGTCAGAGCCAGTTAACCTTTAAATAAGGGAAGAGTTTGTGTAATAGTTAATGATCGCCCATATGAAGGTGGTTGTGTACCTCTAGTTTAGTATTTCTAGAATAAACTTTGTAATGTATTAATTATTATTATTATAACAATACATTACAAAGTGACGGGCCAGTTGGCGTGGTTGGTTAAGATACCACCTATCATGCCGCAGGTCATGGGTTTGATTCCCATCCAGGACAAACATTTGTGTGGATGAACATGTCTGTTTGTCCTGAGTCTGGGTGTAATTATCTATATAAGTATATATTTACAAAAAAAAGTAGTGTATGTAGTATATCAGTTATCTGGTTTCCATAGTACAAGCTCTGCTTAGTTTGGGACCAGATGACCGTGTGTGAAAAATGTTCCAGGATATTATTATTATTATTTGTTTAATTGATTCTTCCTTACAGCTAATAAATAAACTTACAGCTAATAATAATAATAATAGCCTAATAAATTTTACTTAGGCACGGTTAAGTATAGTCTGACATAATAAACCAATAACATCTTAGGTTTACCTACAAATAAATATCTTAACTACCAAGTTCCGGGCTTACAATACAGTACATTTATGCATATAACTTCGTACATCAGCATAACAACCTAAAGTAAAACTATTAACTATTCTAAAAGCTTCCTGAGAGTATGTAGATCATGTTAGAGAAAGCATCATCAAAACTGGTTCATTAGGTTTTGAGGAAATCGCGGGCATTCAAATATACATACATACGGCTCGAATACAGAACCTTCTTTTTGAAGTCGGTTAAAAATGCGCCACGGTCGCACGTTAAATACATAAGTAAATAGTTTGAAATATTTGAAACTATTTTACCTATTTTCCATAGAAATTTGGCGAGATCGAATGCTCCAATTCGTGTGGGGTACAAATTTTTGCTTGATACTTTACGTTTACTTTGTGAGAATAATCCCTCGAAAATGTATTTACATATTGATGAGTAGATGCGGTCCTGTCGGTCGGGTCGAATCAATCATCTATCTGCATATTTAATCAAATAACTCCATAAAGTTTGAATAGTAAATATAGAAAAAGGATAAGTTTTCTGCTCTACAGTGCTTGAGTTAAGCACGACTGGTTTATTTTGAAGCTAATACAAGTTTCGCGTTTAATCGTCCAGCGAAAAGTTTCATAACTTAAAAGTCAGTCGAAGTCAAGTGGCTCTTCTCTTTAACAAGATCTCAAGGTGGCATTCCCATTTCATCCACAAAGGAATAGGGTCTTCTGGAATATAACATGGTAACAGTGCTTTTGTAAAGTATTCAATTGTTGTGTGATTTAGTAGATATGGACAATATTTTTGAATATCTATTTTAATCTTCGTATTCATGGTAAACAAAAGTTATGGAACATTGTTTCAGGGACATGATTTTTTGTTACTGCAACAATCTTGTGTAACTTTTGTTTGTTTTAAACGACGTTTTAGAAAAAGTTATGCTTCCAACCATAATTCAAATTCAAAATAATTTATTTACTCTTCACAAACAATGGCATCATAATAATAAAAAGTTAGACAAGCTTAGAAGCTATGTGACACTAGTTTGTGAGAGACTGATGTCTGCACTAGGAATACCTGTATAGCAAATCACCAGGGTCCCACCACACGGTATGTAAACATAATCAGTTAATTAGTAAGTCAAAAACAACAAAAATTAAAATATAAGTAGGTATTTGTGAAAGTGCGTGATGTAACCCATTATGTGTGGGGAAGTGAGCGGAATATAACTTTGTTTTAAAATCTTTCCAACCATATAAGTTACTTTGGACAGCTCGAGTACAAATCAATAATTAGTGATGCCATACCGTTTATTTAAGAAGAAGTTTTAACACATTAATATTTTATTTTAAAGAAAAATCTAAAGAAACGACAGCGTCCATGAAGTATTGCATTTTTCGTCTATGGTTTCCTGTCAATAAATAAGAAACTTCATAGGCGTGCTTATGTCAAAAATAAAATTGGTTGGGAAGATTAACTACAGCTACAAAACGTCATGTCTTCATTTTCTTTAATTCAGTGGTAACGATGGCTCCATATGGGCTGGTTGGACTAATTACACGGTCTAATAGGTTTGTCTGTCCATCTGTAACTGCGGCTCCGTGGGACGCTCTAGTTAATTAGTGTCCTAACCAATCCCAATGTGATTTATTTAACGTTTAAACAGTTTTAAAATTGGATTTAAGACTTTAACTGGATTAGGATAACTAAGTTAACAATATAGTATCCTAACCTAACTAAAACCATTAAAGAAGTAAAATATGGCGTCGAAAAGTTCCTCCATATCGCTGTCGACTGGTAATGTACCCAAGCGACTGGCGGTATTGCCACGTTGTATGGCAACGATTAGCATCTGGCCGAGGTAAAAGCCTAGGTCCTTAGGTCACGGGAAGTGTCAACCAGCCGTTTGAAGATTTCGTTGAACAAACCATGTGCACTCGGACCCCACGGCCCGAGGGGTTTCAACTCCAAACGGCTCGAAAATATAGTTACCGATAAGATTATTATACTTCCGCCGCTTGAGGTTTTCCGCAGCCGCAGCAGCAGTGCCAGCACAGCACGCTGTCCCAGGTAGATGGGATGGCGCAATAGTTTCGACACACGTTGCGTCCCATACTTAAGGTCTACCCACATTCCATGGAAATAAAGACATGCCGTCCGGTCTCTTGCCATCGTCGCGTGCCAAGCCATTGGGTTCTAATACAGCTGGAACGCCAACTGAGACAAGGGCTCGTCGGATGATGTCATTAAAGTTCGCGTGCCGCATTAAGCGACCCAAGCGAGCAAGACAGGCAGTGGTGTCCTAGGCTGTTGACAACTTCACCACAGTGACAGCGATGAGGAGAACAACAGGGAGCTCCTAGTCGCAGGGAAGCGGCGACGCGGAAAGTAGTGTCGTCGAACAAAGTGCCTATGTTCGACGATGATAACTTAATTGAAGATTAGTATATGATGATGATGATGATATTATGGGTTTACTGTAGGTACTCTCCTGCCTAAACCTTCGAGGAATATAGGCGTGTTGTTATGGAATCAATAGTAAATAATAATAATAATAATATCTCGACTTAGCACACGAGGTTGTTGACATATGGAATGTGAGCCCTAACCACCGGTGCCTTGGACCCTGCTCCCGACACCGGCGGACTACTATTTTATATATTTTTAAATGTTTTTTTTTTTAAATATTTTTTAAGAAATATTTAAAAATGTATTTTATAAGAAAAGAAAATATGAATAAACGAAATAATAATTTAAATATGAGGCCACTGAAGCCCATAGAAAAAATACACAAAATAATAATAAATAAAAAATGTATATATTTTTATAGCATCGCTTTGCACACAGTATCAAGATAGCAAATTAGAAAAGTACGTTTATAAAAGAATGCTTGAACAGACTATTAATACGTATTGTTTGGGTTTCTCGTATCGAAATGTTAAAAATAACATTGATGAAAAAGAGAAATTGGTTTTGAAAAAATAGATTGAACAGTTAGTGAATTATTTGGATCTTTCTGGACTTTCAATTTGGATATCAGAGGAATTTGAAAGTAAGTAGGTTCTAAGTAAAAGGTATCTACTACATAAAATTGCACTTTTACAAATTCTCCGTGAAACAAGAGATGAAACAATTAAAATGCTAGGCAAAACTTGCAGAAGTTCAACAAAATTAAATTGAAATAATGCTTTCAGAGGTTCAATATAAAATCACATTATTTACGAAATCGACAGCGAAGTAATAAGGGTAGATTTGTCACCTGTACTTCAATGCCCCTTGCACCTGGGCGCCTAGAGTGAGGTCGACTGGCATGAAATAACGTTTTTATTAACTCTATAATACTATACTATATATATGTATATATATATATATATATATATATCATACTTTATTTAAACTATATTATATTATATTGCACACCTAGATAAAGGATGGCAAAACGTTTTACTCGTTTTCTATTTACCCGATTTAAAATTTTGTTGTATGATGTTGTATTTTATTAATGGAGATTTGTAGGTAGTCAATGTAGTCAATGTAGTTTTCGACGCAGATTCCGATAATCGCAATAACTCGGTTTTGTAAAAGCTTGAGCCTTATCTTTAAGTGTAGGTAAGAAGAACGGTCACGCCTCAAGCTTTTATGAAAATATTCAATCAATTAATCATTTTTATTTCGGAAATCATCCATCTTGTATTAGTACTAGAACTTACAAGCTATGTTAGTTTTAAAATCAAAATCAACATTAGAATTGCACATTAAATTAAAATTAGAATTACAGTCAAAATTTAATCAAAATTAAATTAAAAATTAAAATCAAATCAAAGTCAAATCAATTAAAACAAAATTAAATTAAAATTAAAAACAAAAATCAGATCAAAATTAAAATCAAAATTCACTTAAAATAAATATTCAATTAAATTCAAAATCACAATGAAAATTAAATTTCAATTAAAATTGAATCACAATTAAATCAAAATCACATCAACTAAAACAAAATCAAATTAAAATCAAAACCAAATCAGATCAAAATTAAATTAAAATTAAACTAAAAACATGACCATAAATCAATTTAAATATCTTTCCTCAGCACCGGGACCACAGCTATGTCTACAGGACCAGTGCATCAGAAAATGTCAGTCGGGCCTCTCCACAATAATGTTCAGGATGCTATTGGAGCTTCCACGTATCCTACGCATTAGGGATGCCGTTCTTTTGCGTATGATAGCCTCAAAACTATCTATGCCTGCCTCGGCAAACATGATCTCTGAACCGCGGAAGCCCTTGCTGGGGCTTCCGCGAACTGGGGCACCCGAAAAGCATTATTGTATGTACTGCACACGGAGAGCGTAGTAGGCTCTCTACGTATACCTGACCCACAGGCTGCTGATTAAAGTTCTATGTTTACGTAAGTTTTATTTCGTACTTTTTAGTTTTATAAAAAAGCTTATTTTCAAAAATATTTTTGCTTATATATTGTAAGTACTTTTTACCATTAGAATTTGATAAAATATCTGTTTTATAAGCTTCACTTCTAAGGGAAATTGTCAAAACAAATCCTACGAGTCCAAGACAAGAGGGCTACCTTGTGCAGGGCAGGGCCATCAGACCCTGAGCTATAGTTGGGCTATAGTTTTTATCAAGACAAAACTAATGAGCCCAAACACATCAGTGTTATCCTATTTACTTGAGGAGTTCTTGTGATCACCTTCTGGCTTCACCATCACTCTAGACTTCAACAAGGGTCATAGTATTTGCCAAGAAAAATCAAAATAGCCAAAAGACAACAATCTTGTTTTTGTGAAGAGTTCTTATAGCGTGTTTCCAGCTCCTTCATCAGGTCCTGCACTACAGTTGAATAGTTACTATGGCCACCTTCCTGCTGTTGACCGTTTAGGAATTCCCTCGTCTGAAGCCATCCCTGGGTATACCAGCCAGGTGATGGTAGACTTTAGAACGGGCTATCAACATTTGAATGCGTGTATACAATTTTGTGACTGCTGTTGATTGTTGAGGAGTTCCCACGTCTAGAACCAATCCTAGGTGCAGCAGCCAGGTCGTGGTGGAATTTAGAGCGGACTATCACAATTAAAGCGCATCTAAAATTTTGTGTCTATACTTTTGACTGTTGAGGATTTCCTTCGTCTGTAGCTAATCCTGGCTATACAATCAGGTCATGCTTTTCATAGAAATGCATTGTCTTCAGATCTGAACCAACATATAAAATATCAATTCCGTAGGATAAGAGAAAGTGGTTTTAATTCAGCTTGCAAGATTCTATCTGAACAAACAAACTAACAAACAAATAAACAAACAAACATTGCAAGTTGTTTAAAAGCTTGTAAAAATAATCCTACAGGGGGTGATATAGGGGATGAAAGTTTGTATGGGAAACCCTTGATAACTGAAGTTAGTGAAATGAAAATTCTAATTTAAGCTTATAGTAAGAAATAAAGAGTTAAATGTTTTAAATTTTTAATTTAAATAATTAAAATTTGGATTATAATAGGGAAGGGGGATAAAATAGGGGCTGATTTTAAAAGTCACATATGTAGGTAATATTGAATTTTTTGCGTATGTTACCTCTTTTTTCTGAAATTTAATCGATTGGAAATATATTATTATCATAGTTGAAAAGCGAAGCGCAGCCTAGAAGAGGCTTATGTCCAGCAGTGATCTGCGATAGGCTGAGCTGATTGTTGACGCAAGGGCAGGTCACAAGTTTCAATATAAAAACAAAAGAAGGAAAACAAATGAACGTAAATAAAGAAACTTCCAAAGCTCAGACTGGAGGAAAACACCGTAATAGACTCTTGACAATACATAAGTGTCTATTTAATTATTGGTCTCCATGAATAAATCATTTTTACTGTTTTCAATAAGTAGGAGGTCGGATGGCAGTCGTTATAAAACAATGTGCAAAGCTGGTTTGTTGGGAAAAACAGCTTTCCGATCAAAAAATTCTGTGAGAAGAAATAATAATAATCTGAGAATATTGATTTACTATTATCAAAAAAATAATCTCATTAAAATTCTCAAGGTCACTGTTTGCAGAGAAATGTTGTCGTATTTCCAAAGTTTTTGAAGATACCTACTTATGTCGTAGGTATTCATGGAAAAACTCATATTCGGATCCTGTACTTATAAAAACAAGTTGAATGAATGAATGAATGAAATAACGTAGGTGGATATTTAATTGTAACAGAAATAAAATTATATTTTAAAAGTATGAAACCGCAAGTTTTTAATTAAAATCAAATTGGCGTACTTGTATATTTTTAATGATTTCAGCTGAATGAAAATGAAATAATGAAATTAGATAAGTAGATATTAAAAGAAATGTATGGTTACGTTTCATTGGGTTCTATTTTCCATAACTATTGCCCGCGGTTTGACTTTCATACCTATTAAAGAAACTACATACTTTATGTAGATATCCCATTTAATGAAAAAATTGCCAAATTGTATCTACTGTTTAAATGCACAATGAGTATCAAACATCCGAATTTTAATATCAAAATATATAACTAACTTTCTAATTTACTTAATACGGTTTTTATTATAGGACTATCAGATTTCATTATAAATCCAATATAACTTCAATATTTAGGCATAATAGTCCTGTAATTACTTGTTAAAGTAACCATTTTAGCGCGCAGTTATTGGAATCCCGTGGTTCCGGATACCGCCGTGTGCTAAACTGTTCCATACAGAATAGACTATATTAAATAAGTAAATATACATATATTGCTATACGGTGTACTTATTGACTAGTGTTATTTGGGGAATGCTACAAAGTCAAAACATTGGTCAAAACATGGTGATCAACCTCAAGGCCAGTTTGTCCATGGGTGGAAATTCCGCCCCAGACTGTCCATGACCCACTGCCGTAACTCACCTTCTCTTCAATGTAACAATGCTGATAATATTCTCCCTGTCTTTGGTAGACTTTCCTACGTCCATCATTACCATAAAGCATTAACTTGGTTTCATCCGTAAAAAAAACCTGGCGCCATTGACGTTGATGCAACTGTTCGCGTGCAAACTGTAGGCGCGCCATTCTGTGAGCTCATGTCAGTTTGGGACCATTGGTATCCAAGTAATAGTCCCAAACTGACATGAGCCTGGGTGGTGTGTATGAGGTTTCAGGCCACGTTCTTCGAGTCTTCTGCTAAGAGTTCCAGCGCAAACGGTCAATCAGCGCAAACCTGCACTGAGGTCAGGTGACGATTACGCAAGCAGGTGGTAAAGGTAAACCGATCTTGTCGTGCTGTAATGATTCAGTTTCGTGATCCTCCTAGACGTCACACGAAGCCGCCAGTCTCCAGGTTTCGATGGTAAATTCTTTGAACGGCAGAACAACTTACATGAAGTTGTACACTTACGTTTCACTGATTAAGCCGTGTACCTACCAACTTGCGATTGAAAAGCAATCATTGCGCAAATTTTGCTATCGTTCGGCTTCTGCAAGATACGTAATACGAGTACGGGAGAGTATATTTCTAATCGCTTCATAATAAATACTTATCACATAACTTGCTTTAAATGAAACATATTGAGACAGACATGGTTCAAGGATAAAAACTGTTATTTGACGTCATAACTGCACTTTAGAACAAAATAACAAACCATTTAAACAAATAATTCCACAACAATATAACAGTCGCCTTTCTTTATAATACAAATTAAGGTGACTATACACTAGTCCGTGACGTAGCGACTCATTTTATGCTCTAACTCGCAGACGGTGCAGCTTCTAGTTTCTAAGGGAAAACTTGCTTTATTCTTCAACTGGATTTAGCACATTTATGTGTTGAACGCACCTGAGAGTTTATTCTGCGCACAACGAGTTTGTTCACATTATTCTGATTGTTTGTTTTTTCTTGCGACATCCTAAAAGCAATTTTAAGGGAAGCTGCCCTGAGGGTCTTCATGTGTAACCATACACACCTACTGACAAATGAAATGTGTGTTTGTTGTAATTTTGTCTTATCTGTTTTATTTTGGGAGCAAATGATTTGATTGTGTCAACGTTTATAAGATAACACTGCGTTACACGATTTTGGTACCCTCTTAACTGATAGCTGGAATGAATAGGTAATGAGTCACAGATGAAATGTTCCAAACATATGTGGTATCTATCACGTCTAGTTTTCGAGGTACAGTCAATTATATCGTAGGAATACCTTTACTTTGGAAAAGTTGTTTGTTTTTATCTCCTTTATTAAAATATGATGTAAAAAAAAATTATAACTACCCTGTTACCGCTTTCGATGTATTGTACTTTTTAAATATTTTGTTTTGTTTAGTAATCGTTTCCATTCGATAACGTCGACATCTTTGTGCATATTTTACTTGAAAATACAAAATGAATACTGGACTAAGTGGTCGTCGCAACTGGTTTCGTGAATTAAGATCCTAAAAATGTCATTTTACCTCCCCTCCACATAAAACTTGGTTTGATGAAAAATTTTGTGAAGGCTATGAATAAAGAGGGAGATGGATTTTTATATTTAAAGACAGTATTTTCAAAATTAAGTGATGCAAAACTCAAGGAAGGGATATTTGTGGGACCGCAAATACGCACATTGATGAAAGACCCAAATTTCGACAAAAAGCTTACTAATAAGGAACTTGACGCCTGGTTATCACTTAAAGCAGTTATAAAAGGGTTTTTAGGGAACCACAGAGCCGAAAATGCGGAACAGCTGGTTAACGACATGTTAAAGGCATACGAAAAGTTGGGTTGCAGAATGTCATTAAAAATTCACTTTCTTCATTCTCATTTTTCTTTCTTTCCATCTAATCTTGGTGCGGTCAGTGATGAGCAGGGTGAGAGGTTCCACCAGGATGTAAAGAAGCTTGAGGAACGATTTCAAGGTCGTTGGGACACAACCATGCTAGGTGATTACTGTTGGCATTTAAAACGAGAAGATCATTCAGAGCACAAAAGAAAAAGTTAAATTTTCATGATATTTTGTATTAAAATTTTATAAAATGGCTTTTTTTGAGTTTTTTTTACCTAAATGATAAAATTAAACTTGATGAATGTAAAAAATTCTGGTTGATTTTATTAGATTTCTTTAAAATATGTTTTTGCCTTTTAATTTTTAATATAAATTGGCACATTCTTACAGAAGAAAAATGAGACGTGATGAAAAGAAAATTTGTATGTATGTTTAATAAGCGATAGGTATAAATAAGAAAACATGACATTTCAAAGCGGGTACTCAAAATTTTTTTTAATTTGTAACGCAGTGTAATAGAAGTGTAAAAACTGAGACTGCCTCATTTGTCTAGTATTCGCAAGCGTTAGCTGAGCACGAGGTGGTGGGTTCCATTCCCAGGTCGGGTCAAGTGTTATTAGATTTTTACTTTAGGAATTTCTCAGTAGCAGCACGGCGTCTAGATATATGCCCGGTTGATACCAATAGGCTCACCGCTTATTATATCAGACTTAAAATAACTATCGAAATGTGTGTTTACATATTGTGTGAAATAGGCTGTCTAGCCCTTCGGGGATAACAGGTATAATGTTATGTTAGAAGTGCAAAAACATAATTTATTCACTAGTACTCCGCGTTTTAATTCTATTTCTATTTCTAGTTGGTCTAGAATGAACGAATGAATTGAATGGATGAATAGAATACTCAAACTCAAACTCAGACTCAAAGAATTTATTTAAAATAAACCAATTACAGGCACTTTTGAATTGTCAAGGGGTCAGTCAGTGAGAAAGATGAAGCTAGTTGCCCATTCCAAAGCCCTTGTATCTATCGAGAAGAACGGGCAATAAACTCTATGGACACTCTTTTACATCAAAATATGGTTACAAAATATTGGTTACATCATTCATGTTGAAATGTACGTAAGAGAACGATTCGGAACGTTAAAAGCGTCCGTAATAAAAAGATAACAAAAAACCCGCTTGCAAAAACACATAACTGAAAAGAGAAAAATCCATAGATTTTTGGTATTGCAGGCGGGGACAAACCAATAACCTGAAATATTGTGTAACTTTTGTTTCTCCCTGCCTGCGATACCAAAATGAAATGCTTGTTTTTCTCTTGCAGGCGGGTTTTTTGTGTTTTTTTTTTTAAATTAATGATTTGTTTTATTTCAAGCTTTTTAGTTTTATTAATGGTTATATTGCAGATGCAATATATAAATATTATTTAACCTATGTCACTCCCACAATTAAGACGAATCTAACGACACCTCATATCAAGCCGTTTAGGCTAAAGAGCGTGCCAAAGAAATAGACATACATACATACACACATACTCTCGAAAAACATTACCCTCCTTCTGGGGCAGTCGGGTAATTGAATTAAATTAAAATAAGCCTTGGCAGCTATGAGACCAGTTTCTACTGACAGCGCCTGTTCAGTAATCTGACGCGTGGATTGGTGCAACATTTATTCACACAAGACAAGGTACTTATTAACAATAACATTGCTCAACGACTAATAGATGAACACGGAGAAAAGTCATCACCGTCGGAGCAATTTCGTAACACACGAGGTAATGGCTAGGTATCGTTGTCTATAAGTACCATTACCCCTTCGTACACCTCCGCGAACCGCCACGCTACGCGAAGTCACGCGATGTTCACATTACAACGCTGAAAGATTTCGTTTCCACTTACAAAATCACTTTGTATCTTATGTTCTTTGACTTTTCTTTGGAATCTCGATTTTTATTCGCTAGATAAGGATTTTCACTCTACTTTGCAGTTTCAAGATGCTTTTAAATTTTAAATGGATCGAGTCTGTCGGAAATTTTTTACTTGGCCTATATTTTTTTAATTGATGTTAAGTAATGTGATTATTTCGGAAAGTTTTTAGTTCTTTTTAGGTTCCCGTTCCCGAAGGGTGCCAAATGAAACCCTATTACTAAGCCTCCGCAGTCCGTCCGTCCGTCTGTCTGCGGGCTGTATCTCATGAACCGTAATAGGTAGACAGTTGAAATTTTCACAGATTCTGTATTTCTATGCCGCCATAATAACATATAATAAAAATAAAATAAAGTTAAAAATTAAAGAGGGTCCTCATAAAATAAAACATTTTTTAAGGGTTCCGTACCTCAAAAGAAAAAAACGGAACCCTTATAGGATCACTTCGTTGTCCGTCTGTCTGTCGGTCAGTCTGTCAAGTCAAGACCCATTTTCTCAGGAACGCGTAGAGGAGTTGAAATTAATTAAAAAGAAAAAAATAATAATTAAAAAAAAATAAGCTTCTAAGTCAACGCAATAAAAAATACGGCCATTAAAGCGACATCATACTTTGATACTCGCAAGTAAATCAAAATCTATAAGAAAAAATCTATAATACTCGTATATCCCGTTGACCTGAATCATGAAATTTGGCAAAAGCAAGGTCTCACAGCACAAGTAAAGGAAAAGTCTGAAAATCTTTAATTTGTAATTTTATCACTTAATTTTATTTTTTTTTTGGGATGTGAAACTTAAATTTGCAGTTGGGGAATTAACCGTGACTTATATCAATGTATAAGAGACCATGTTTTTCAACTACAATGTTAAGTTTGGTTTTGGGATAAATTCTTTTCGGAACCCTTCATTGTGCGTGGTCCGACAAGCACTTGGTCGGCTTTTTTAATTAGTCCGATTTCAAATTTGGAATAATAATAATAATATCTCGGGACATTTCACACACGGTCATCTGACCCCAAAATAAGCAGGGCTTGTACTATGGAAACCAGATAACTGATAATATACTACATACACTACTTTTTTTTTGTAAATAAACTAGCGGCCCAGTACGTGCTTCGCTACGTATAAAGTGAAATATTAAAAAAAAAAATTGGAACATCAAATTCATTTATTCAAACAAAAAAATATTTTATTAATTGCTAACTATTTTAAAACTTAATCCAAAACATTTGGATAAACAATATTTTTTGTTTTTCCATTTTGAGCATGAATAAACAAACGGCTTGGGGTACCGACTCTGGAACAGGCAACATAAAGTTGGCCATGTGAAAAACATGATTCCTCCAAATTCACACCACAAACGTTGTTTGCCCTTGGGCCTTGTTGATGGACATCGCAAATGATAAACGCACAAGATATTTGTAATCGTCTGAATTCAAATGGCATATCAGCTGGAATCATAGGGATACGCGGTATCAAACAAACTTCTCCTTTTGATTTAGCAGTTAAGATCGTAGCTTCAATCAAATTTGGCAATAACTTTTTCACTGCCAATCTGGTGCCATTACACAGTTTTGGTGGATTAATATTTGGCAATATTATAATCAAAGAACCAACTTTCAGATTCAAGCAATGCTGTGGCATACTAGCCGGTTCCAATGAATTTATCAATCTGACTGTTGTAATTAAAAGTAGCACGCATCATTTCAGCCAAAACAGCACGACGTATTCGTGATCGCCGTGCAAGATTCAGTACAGGTACAGGGTCAACAGATCTATTTCGTGCATTACGTTCACGCTGCGATGCATTAGCTTGTGCGCATTCATCTGCAGTCTGTCATCATCTTAGTAATGCCACATCATTTGCATTACGCGTTCGGCGACCTTTATTTGCTCGTCTGGCTCGTGGCATTCTTCCTTCAATTAAAAAAGAATAAATCAAATTAAAAACAAATTGCTACATTAAAAGTGGTACACAATATGTTTTTTCAAATAAAGAAACACACATGTATACGTGTTATTCACTTCAATAGTTCAAAACTTAACAAATTGCTACATTAATAGTGGTACACAATATGTTTTTTCAAATAAAGAAACACACATGCATACATGTAATTCACTTCAACAGTTCAAAACTTACCGTTTGTGTAAATGCGTATGACAATTTAATTCAAATAAAGCCTGTAAATGATATGAAACACCGACGCCTCGCTAAAAAACTGAGAAAAGTATTATATACCTACATAGTACATTTGAACAAAAAATATAAACACAAAGCAATAATTATCGCTGACAATTTGCTTTAATCGAAGCACGTCCAAAATGAAATGACCGCATGACTACAACATGCTTTTACTGTCAACACTGAAAAAAGGTTCAATTTGACAGCAAAATTCCCATTTACAAAATGATCCGCCATGTATTGAATTCATTTGTAACAAAAAATGTGATATATGAAGAACCGCTCTACCGATTTTGTGCAAACTTCACATAAATCATCTACTAAATAGTTCGAACAAAGCCTAAACATTTGGTTTGGATAGGTAAGTTCGTTCTTGAGTTATACAATTACAACGAAAAGTGGCATTGATTTTTATAGATAAATAGATAATTACACCCAGACTCAGGACAAACAGACAAGTTCATGCACACAAATGTTTGTCCTGGATGAGAATCGAACCCACGACTTGCGACATGATAGGCGGTATCTTAACCAACGACGCCAGCTGGCCTGTCGAGTGAGAGTGAGAGTGTTATATTGTACGGTGGTACGGAACCCTTTGTGTGCGAGTCCGGCTCGCACTTGGTCGGTTTTTTTATAAGATTACCTAGGTGCCAGTATTAGACTTGCGCATGTTAAACTTTCCACATAACTGGTCACATCAACTAACTGGAATATATTATATCTTTCAGTTATTTGGTAGGAAATAGAAAACTAGACAAACATATTCAAGCCACATGGCTTCAAGTTACCGAGAGAGACCGAGAGTTACCGATATTGAGTACAGTTTCACCCCACGTGTTGTATGAATACCAGTGGATTTATGGTTTGTACTCAAAGAATAATAACGTTACGTAGAATAGAACTGTGGCGAAACTTTTGTACTGGATCGTGACCAGATGACACGAAGAACTGTAAACAACAGAAACATATTTGATTTCTTTCCTGTAAATATAATAATAAAAGGCATTGCTCTGGTGCGAAACGTCATTCGTCACCGGCATCGACTGTCAAACTAGTGCATACTAAAATGAACGTACGAGTATTCATGTTAACTCATTTATCTTAAAAAATAGTAAGAATAATTGCATTTTGGCAAACACATTTATCCAAAGTACAACCATTAGTTGTTCTATGTTTAACCATTGGTTGAGTTAACTACGGATCAAAAAACCGGATCTTACACCCGTATTTATAAACAAGTTAAAATTAATTACTTAAGTAACGGTTTTTATTCTATAGTTTAGTTATTGCTTGAAGTTAAAACTGTCAAAGGTTAGAACTCTTAGCCAAGTAATAGTCACCATTTTCTTTATTGATTGATTTTGCAATGGAACGTTGATTCTTACTGAGCAAAATAAGATTTTATACTGAAGAATTATATCCTCAAGTAATAACTTCACTAAGAAATTACTTAGCAGCAAGTAAAAATTGTATGTTTATAAATACGGGTGTTAGACCATTTATAGGTTGAATGGTCAAAGAGTGCGTGTTATTTTAAAGTACTTACTATCGTACTTTATTCGAGCGAGAATGTTGAAGTTAATGATTCCATGCACTAGCTTGACAGTTGCTGTCGGCTATGTCACTCGTAATAACGTCGTCGGTCAGCGCTTTCAAGTGCTTTAGTACAACATGCATCTGTTTGCAACAGAAAAATCTAAGCCACAAAAGAAGCGCTGCAAGTGCTGAGTTTTTACAAGACAGGTTTCCGTTTTTATTTTATTTTATTTAAGATGGGTTTGCTCTTGACTCTAGTCTAGGTCGGAGGCGACAGAGACAGAGTCGACGATGGGATGAGCTTACCCAGAAGAAGCCTGTTCACTCTCACTTTGAAGAGATTAGTGTTGTATGTGCTCTTTTGTTGTGCGCATTATAAAAAAACATTTGGAAACGCTTAGTGCGAATTGGTGGAATAGCAACTAGGTAGGGATGGTAACTGGCAGTGCGTCTAGATTTCCTATGGTAGAATGGGGCCGGTGGACTGAGGTCGTAAAGTTCTTGAGCACACTCACCAAAGTACAATCTGTAGAAGACTGACAAGCAGGTGACCTTGCGGCGATGAGCCAAGCTGTGAGGCTTGGCATCCACCTGTTTTACGTAGCCAAGGAGCCTCTTGGCTCTGTGTTCCACCGAGGCAAGCCCGGCTAGTTGGTATTACTTAGCTGATCCATCCCAAAGGTGGCTGCAATACTCCATGCAGGATCGGACTTGCGCTTTGTAAAGAGTTAAAAGCTGTCCAGGCGTAAAGTATCGCTTCTCTGTTTAGGATGTCCCGTTTCTTAGCCGCAGTTTGGGAATTGTACTCGATGGTGGCGCCAAAGTTGAGACCAGATGTCAACTCCATGCCTAGCAGCACAAGCCGATCAGTTACAGGAACAGATGTACCCCAAAAGTAGGAGTTTGAGCGAAACGACTCCTTATAGCGGTAAAAAGACATGCCTGTGTTTTGGTGGCGTTAAAAGAGACCAAATTATCATCACCCCACTAGGAGACAAGGCTTAAGGTCAAATCTGTCTCTCTCAAAGAACGAACTTCGGCCACGCTGGTTTTTGCGTTTTCGTTGTACATACGTTTAGAGCCCACGAGACGAGTTTTCCTACCTGAAATAAATTGGGCTAAGGGCAGCAAGATGAACTATAATTTTTATTACCATTTAAAAAAAAAGTATCTGTTAATTACCTATAGTTCAGATATCAACTCTATTTTAGAGACGCGGTGCAGAACGCTATCAATCAGAAGGGCATTTGCGTAGGCTACATGACATACTTTATAGATAAGAAAAAAACTAATATAGAGATTTCCAAGTAACGTAGACCTATACGAAGGTACGACTTTATGACGTTTTAGTGCGGCTTTCACCAATGAAATTGAACGCGATCAGTTCAAGTTCCAAAGAAAATAATGACACTGACAGCTCTTAAACGTGGTTTATGTGCTGATCCCGTTCAGTTACATTGGTGAAATCCACACTTAATCAATCATCTCTGCATACATATGTTTGCCCCCCCCCCCTATGCTTATGCCTTGTGGCTATTTCATAGGGTTCTATGTAGGTTATATTTTGAGCTTTCAAGTAGGTTAAAAATGTAATGGTATTTAACTTACATGGAGTCTTTTTACGTCAGAAGACCTAGCACGGACGCACGACGTTAACGTAAATTCAAACGATTTTTTAGTCGAAAATACAACATCATCCTTTAGCATTATGGTTTAAATTCTTACGACAAGCTCAATTAGTATCACCCATAGATATGAATTAATTCTTAAAACTAATTAAATAAGTTATGCAAAACGAATATTTTCAACTTAAAAATTGTTCAAAACTTTACGTTTAGTCCGCGCGTTCTTGGTAGGCCCACAGATTAAAGAATTTCAAAAATTATGTGGCGAATATTTATTAATATTTCATATGTTTTCCACACAACTACAGTAAATGTCGTTCTAAGAAAGATACATAATAATTGTTTCCAATATCGCATTGCAGTTCTAGTAATCCAATAGCTTCTAAGTACTTAAGCTTTGCTGACGTTCGATAGTGCGAACTAGAACAGTTTTCAGTAAATAGTTCCTTTTGTTACTATTTTGCCACTTTTCAATTTCTATTTACAGTACGCTGGCGTTAATATGACACATTGAGCTTGAAACTGTCACATATACAGGGTGAATTTTTCAAGTGGGCGTGGATGTCCGACGAAACTATGAGGAATTGATTTTGATGAAAACTAAAACAGCATCATTGGATTTTTGAAAAATGAATCGAACCCGTTGATTTTGAAAAAAAAAACCACACATACTTATTACACCATTCGATAGTGTCGCTAATAAGGATTGAATTCTGCGAAGTAATGGCATACGGCAAACTAAAGGCAAGAGCACATTATTAACAAATTACTTTTTTATTTTTCTTATGTTACCTACCTATTAAACCTTGATATTGATTTTTCAAAAATCCAATGATGCAGTTTTAGTTTACATCAAAATCGAACCCGGGATTCCTTTCAGTACTTTTCGTTATTCCTCATAGTTTCGGATTTGGCCATCCACGCCCACTTGAAAAATTCATCCGGTATACATATGTTTGTATGACAACTACGTGACGGAGGCTAATAGACTGAAGAATTCATTTGCGAAGCTTCTTCGATCTCCTCGTCGCGTATTCCACAGAGGCCAAAGACCGTAACGTGGACAACAACCACCGCCGAAACGTGGACACTCAAGGTACGGCTGGTTCATAAAATCAAGGACGCTCAACGAGCTATGGAACGGCCTAGGCTAGCAATACGAAACGAGGTGATCCGGTAGAGAACCAAAGTAATTGTCGACATAACTCACAGATAAAGCAAGCTGAAGTGGCAATAGGCCGGCCACACTAGCCGTAGAACCGATGACCCGAAACCGCGACTCAGCAAACGTAAGATAGGACGGACCCAGGCTAGGTGGAGCGACGTTCTTCGTAGGGTGGCTGGCAGCAGCTGGATGAAAGTTGCAGAAAATCGAGTTGATTTTGATTAAAGTTGTTAAGTACCTAAGTCTATCACTTGTGAGCATAGACAAATAAAGGAAGAATCTAATGTTACATTGTAAATCAAAACCTACATTCTCGGTATTACCGAACCAAGAAATTACTGTATCCTCAGAGGTCCAGACAGAAAACAGACGTCATAAATCGTTCACTCATCTGCCCGAGGTACTGCGAATCCATTGCAGCTTCGCTCAAATATACAGACAACTTGTTATATTTAGGTAGTTAGATTTGATATCCTTTCTTGTATGAGCAGCGATATTAATGATATGTTGATTGCGGTGTTAGAATTAAACACTAGTGTTCACATTGTGAATCAGTTGTACCTACGTCCAGTGATTAGTGGCTGCCACTATAAATTTACCTAAGTATTCGTCTAAGAAAACTGGCCGAAAAATGAGCAATACTATGACTGATGCTAATCGCCTAGTGTTGTGTGGCTCTTAAGATACAGGCGCCACGACTCCGTTGCAATGTCGAAGTTTCCGTACATCGACGTCAGATTTATATATATATATCAATTGGTTGAATAAAACAAAATCCAGAATAAATATTTGAGCATGTTTCAAATTCTCTTGCTGGTTAAAAGGAAACAGAGTATCAGACTGCCTCGTTGATCTACTTCGAAGTATTCGATTCCCGGGTCGGCAATCGAATACCGTTTCGCTTTTATAACAATTGTTAAATCGAAACCAACTCGATAAAATTTTGTGTTTTGTATTTTAAAACAACCTACCCACATTTTACGAAATTGATAATAATTCGTTATGTAGGTAAGTGAACTCTGTTATTGGAGTTTCCTAGAAGGGTTTCTGGTAATTATAATTCACTCTGTACGTTAAGGTACCTATTCTTATTTTTGGACTACCTACATATTCACAACTGTCTCGTTGGTCTAGATGTCGCAAGCACTAATGTTGAGCATGAGCACCTGGGTTCGGTTCCCAGGTCCGGCAAAGTGCTATTGGGTTTTCCATCTGGACTTTCTCAGTAGCAACCCGGTTGATGGCAATAGGCCCCTTTTATATAGGGCTTAAGCATAACTGGCGAAATGTGGGTGTACTATTGTAACACCTCTGCCTAACCCTTCGGGAATTACAGGCGTGATGATATGATGTTAAAATATCTAGAAGGATTGAAAAAAAAAAAAACTATTGCTTTTATCTTTTCTAGATTTTTCTGGATATTTCGATATAATAATAGTCGATTTCTAAAACAATACTGGTAAAATATCAGATATCGCTCCATTTCACAATATACAGGTAGCTTTCATCCGTTTTTATTGAAGGTAGAAAAAACAGTTTTAAATATTAAAATAGTTCCAGAGAATTTTATTGTTTGAACTATTGGGCGATTTTGTTTATTCATAGTAGGTACATTTATTCAATTACATGGGTTTAATCAATTACTCTTTCTTTTCTGCGTAAAGATCTATTTTTTTCTGTTATTGATATTGTACGTTTACAGCATCGCTGTTTTCATGATTAAAGAAAATCGAAAACACTTTACAAATTCAACTAAAATTCTTATTTTTATTTAACTAGACTTTACTTTACTTTTATTATTTTGCATCGGATCTTAGTTTCCGTATCCTAAACCCAGTCATTATGGAACGTTTACAGTTGAATTTGCCTCCAGAATCAAAATTAAAGGCCCGAGGGAATTTGCCTAAAACGATTCTTTGCCACCTTCTTTTTTTTGGGATCATTAAAGGAGCCTGCACTGTTGATGAAACTTAATAGTTCCGACTCACCCTGAACACTCAGCCTCTCTATCTTTACCTACCTACTTACCTTAGCCAGTCTTTTCACTGCAGTGTTATCTATTATCGTGTAGTTGTAGTCCATCCTGAGGGCCTAGACAAATAGCATTCGCTTCGGAGCGATTCTATTTCTACAATCGCTATAGCTTCAAAATTATATTGACATGATGATCACGTGATATTTCGATAGGTTATGTCAACCCATTACATTTTTTGGCTTTGTTGACCTTTCTACTAGCGACATCGCTAATCGAATGTTACTTTGTCTAGGCCCTCTGATACGTACGTATAGCTCTATGCATGTTTATTGAACCCGGCACAAAGTCTTAACGTCATTAGGTCGCCACGTCCGGTGGCACCTCGTAACAAGCACCGGAATGCCTCACATATTTTAAGGTCAACGCACACGGAGGTATAGGTACTGCACGGGATCAGCATCGCTACATCTTGAGCAGTTCAGTATTCTTTCTTTGAAACTCCATACTGTTACGCACATTTATCTCATCGTAACGGTCGCCCCACTTAGGGCGGACACCACCCGCTTACGGCAAGCCGTCGTCTCGCTTAGGTACGTAGGGTTGTCTTCCACCTTCACCCAACCGGAGTCACCGTGGCGATGGCTTGCCTGCCTAAGGCAAGCCATCGCCACGGTGACTCCTCGAAGTTGGCACGTAACCGGTTACGTGCTTACGCCGGCTTGACGCCTGGTTGACGATAAACCGATGAGGTCAGGCGACGCCGATCCCGTCAGTGCTTACACGTGTACGTTGACCTTTAACCCGTACAATATTCGGAACTTATGACGTCTGTCCAAGAGTCACTACGTCAGCTTGACGCCTGCAAACCAGATACAATTTCACGCTTTGTCAACTTGCAAAATTCATTGTGAAATTGTAGTTTCATCCGGAATACGGATGATGGTTGCAGCTCGTGTTTAACGTATATGTTCTTGTCTCCTGTTACAGTAAGTGGACGGCTAGTATCCGGCTTCATTCGGCTGCAGGCCATTATGAAATTGTTTGCATCTTGGCATTCTCTTTATTTTTTATAGGATTATTATGCTCGTTTACTACCTCGGATAATGATTATCTTTATGTGGTAATTGTATGTAAAAATACACTTTTGGTTCTAGTTTAGATACATACTTTTATACAAAAGTTCAACCTACTCGAGTATGAAACAGCTGACTTTATTTTCGTGATTTCTGAGTTGGTCCCATAGTGAATGCTGTTCATATTCATGGGTAGAATACCCTGTGAAAATTAAGCTGCTGATAAAAAAATGGCCTGTATATCTCTCTGATTATCGTAAAGATATGTGATACTGGTCCTAACGTAGTAAGGAAACAATCGAATTCTATTTCAATAAGTAATTACTTTTCAACCCGTAATTAAAATTCAAGCAATAACATCAATCTACTTAAAAGCAAAGTCTTTGTTAAGAAATTAAAAAGCACCTACCAATTCAGCGTTAACACCTTCAGAGAACAAGCTTTAATTGAACATTGGAAATTCTGCTGAAAATATCTCATTAAAAATGCTAAAAGCTGGCAAAGAAAAGTGGATAATCTGTTTGGCGTCCGGCGAATATTAAAGAAGCCGACCAGTCCGGAAGGTCGCTTGATGAGATCAAAGGAGGCTCGCGGCTTTTCTAATAGACCTTTGCATTTTGATGGAGTCCCAAATTCACCTTTGTCTATGTTTGATGGACAATCCTGTCTATCCGTTTTGTTTCGGGTGTCAGTTTTGTAGGTTAGGGATGATCGTCATTAGAAATGAAGGAAGGACGGTGTGTATGTAGGTACTCGTAAGTACATATTTTTGTTCAAGTGGGTTGTTTATTTTTGCTCCTTAGTGAGCTTATTGGTAATATCTTAGATAACTCGTGGGTGTTAAGTAAACTATAATAGGACGCGGATTATACTGGAAAAGGCAAAAACTTCACCATTCTTCTAATATTTATAGCACAAGGTGATTAATAATAAGTTGAGATGGAAATATCATTGGAATAAAAAGAAGAAAATCTGTTTTATTGCGATAATAATCTCGTATTCTTTTATCGTAAGATACTCGTCCTTTTATCGATAGATTCTATGTCCATAAAAACAATGATCATAAGTAAACAAAATAAGTTCATATCAAAGGAGAAAAATGCTAACAACGTTAGAAAATGTCAAGAAAATGCAATTTCCTTCAAAATTTGATTTAAAATGTTCCAGGACTTCGCAATTTAAAAAATACTTAGATCTACAGACATCCAATTTTCTTTGTACTAATTTTGTTAGTGTAATCTTTATTATAAGAATACAAAGTGATTGAACTCGGTTTTTTGCATTACTGTTCTTGGCCCCTGCACTCATTATTGAAACTTTTTAATGTGCAAGACTTGCGTGTTCATTGCTGCGGTAGTAAGAAGTGGGTGGGTTGGGATTCTTTGGAAAAACTGAAATGTAGTGTGAAGTGGAAGGAATTGTCGCTTTTCTTTTGTAGAGGTGGGGCACGGGGCACGCCTCCCGCCGCCAAGGCACCACGAGGGTTGTTCCGGGAACTTTCTAATAGTTTCCCCGAGTTCATTGTACGCTACAATTTGACTTGTTTTAAGTTTTTATTTCTTAAACTCAATTCATAGTTTGAAAAGACCACCGATATTTAATTTAAAATTTGTATTCGCAGACAATTTTCTGTGGGGAAATGATATTATCGTGACGTTATCGGTATAAAGAGTATTTTACGCCAAAATAACCCTTATCATACCTACTTCATTTAACATAGCTCAAGCATCATGATGTTCTAGTATAAAGTACGTATATAATCTGAATTGTCGCTATGGACCGCCATGAAATGTCATAGATATGATTTGGCCTGTATGATATATCTGGATTATTTTAACCACATCATTTGTAATGATGAGTTAACCCTTAAATGCATAAAGTTGTAAAACTGCAACATACCATTCAAACGACCATAAAATTATTAGTATGAGTTCATTGCATGCTGTTGCAGGATTATCACTATCATGGTTATATATTTAATCGAGTGGCAACACACTTTTTTTCTTCACGACTGTCAAATTTAAACTTGACATTGAAAAATCAAAGCCGATCGTAATTTTGGAGCGGATGAAAATTGTGTACTTGCTTTGCAGTGTAATTATTTGATTTTCGAAGTTCGTTTTGAGTTTCGAAAAAATATTTACGATTTTTTTTATTATTTTTCCCTGAATCAGCATATTCATGGCTCCAAAATATATTTTTTCTCGGTCTAAAAATAAAATCATGCATTTAAGGGTTAACTCTCTAACTAAATGATAGTGAAAACTGCAACAATCTTCATTGTGTAGTTAGAAGAACAAAGCGGAACTGCTTTGCTAACAGACACGAAAAGTGGCTTTATTTTGTTTGTCCTACCATTTATCTATCTACGCAATGGATTTTAAGGTTACGGTTTTCACCATTTTATAGATAATTTATTCCGGTAGGTACCTGCCCATGGACCTTATGAAAACGGTTGTAGTACCGATCGTTAAAAACAAAACTGGTGAATTGTCCGATAGGAATAACTACAGGCCAAATTTCCTTGGCAACAGTGGTGGTGACAGTGTGCTTGACTCAGAACTTGACATTCATGACGTTCAGTTCGGTTTTCGCGCTGGACTTTCCACTGAAAGCGCAATTCTGAGTCTCAAGCACATCGTTCAATATTATACGGAAAGAAGTACACCTGTGCTTGCATGCTTTCTTGACCTCTCCTCGTGTCATATGACGTATTATGGAAGAAACTCAAGAGGAATGGTGTGCCCACACAGGTGCAACGGATTTTTCATTTCTGGTACCTAAACCAGATAAATTATGTTAGATGGACGAATAGCTTCTCCGACGCGTACAGGTTGGAGTGTGGGTGAGACAAGCTGGTTTGAGTTCTCCCAAGCTCTTCAACTTGTACGTGAATGAGCTTATAGTTGGGCTCAGCAGCACACAAGTAGGATGCTGGGTCGCCCATTTATGTATGAACCACTTTAGTTACGCGGAAGACATGGCGCTGCTGACCCCAACTGTAGGCGCAATGAGACAGTTGCTAGCCATATGTGAATCATATAGCCATAAGCATGGTTTAGTATATAATTATAAGAAGAGTGAGTACATGGTCTTTAAGGCCTCCAGGAACTGTCCGTCAAATGTACAGTAAACGCTCAAAAGTCCATAAGCATGCTAAAGATTACATTGCTATGAACTGTGCGAGCACGAACCAGTACGTGTGCGTGTATGAGCCAACATTCCGCAGATAACACACACTAATGAATTGTCGCATGTCGTCGTACTACGCGAAATAACATTATATTTCTGTTGAATTTAGAATAACTCGTCATAGTGGCGACCTGTTCTTACCATTGCATTGCTAAAATTCGCATAAACATAACATGTGCTGGTAGCTGTTTGGGCTAAGCAATGGTTTCACGATCAATGAAGTCTGAGTTCGAATCTTAATCACAATGTTGGACAGTTTTTTGTTTCTTTGGGACCATAATAATATATTTCTATTTTAAGCAAAAACTTGTAAGATGTTTATGTTCATTTATTATTTATTTTTATAAGAAATTAAATATTAGTTATTGTATTATTATTTAACTATTTTTGTGATTTTTAATTTATCTTTTCGGTGTTGGAAGGTTTAAATAAAAAAGTCGTGCTGAATGGTAACAAAAATGTTAATTCGTTTTATTTACTTATTTATAAAATTAACAAACTTAAGAGAATTGTGACGTTACATTCCTACTAGATAAAAGAAGTTTTTTTGTAACCGTTCATAGGATTTTTTGTTGTATACCCACTTAGTCAATTCATAATAACATAACAAAGAAAGGATATTCTAATTACACATATATAATTGTCAATACCTATTTAGTTTTCTATGATCTACCTTTCTAACTTTACGAAATGAGTGACCAAGCGAACAAGATAAAGAATATTATATTTCTGTCCCATTACTTCCAATCAAGTAAAAACTTACAAAAAGTCAAGTACTGCGTGAGATTTGAACTCACGGCTCACTGATTCACGCATCTATATGCACGCGCTTAACCGCTAGGTCATCTTTACACATGTTATAATTTTGAAATTATGAACTACAATCAGTTGTTGACGACGCATGTTTATGTTCTTGGAAATAGAAGGTCTTAAGTCAAACTAAACGCCATGCTATTGCTTTGTGAGTTTGCTTATCGACTTTTGGTCGCGACTGTACCTGCGATTAAGCTGAATGGTACTGAACTGAAGCGGGTACAACAGTTCAAATACCTCGGACACTACGTTATGTGTTGGTCAGTGTACATATTATATAAATAATAATAATACTTGACTTCAATTAAACATGGTTTTATTATCGCCATTTAGGATTACAACAAATGCAGATTCACCGTGGCTCGGGCGCCATCTTGCGCGATCATTCACTTGTCAATTAGTGTGACATACTCATAAAACGTTACTGAGGGCCTTGACGACCGTGTTGACATAGAAAGGAAACGTAGGGCATTGGCGGTCAGAAGTAATATGCTGGCCCGCAGGTTTGCGCGTCGTAGTGGCCAAGATAAAGTCACACTATTTAGAGCCTACTGTCAGACTTTCTACACGTGCAGCTTGTGGTTCAGGTATACGCAGAGGCCGCTCAGTGCCCTACGTGTCCAATATAACAATGGATTTAGGATGTTGTTAGGGCTGCCCCGCTTTTGTAGTGCCTCCAGTATGTTTGCGGAGGCCAGGGTAGACGGCTTTCATGCCATCGTGCGCAAGCGGCTCGCGTGGTTAATAAGCAGAGTCGGGGGATAAACGGGACTCAAAAATCCTGAAAACATTTATTACCCCAATTTGTAAATATTATGGACATGTTTTGAAATAAAGATTAATTTAATTAATATTAAAGTTACAAATAATAAACAAATCTCGATGTTTTGTGAAGTATGACCGAGGCATCTACGATATCATAGTATGTTGTTTATTCGTAGTGAACTTGACTTCCGTAGTCCGTACTGCCGTCGTAAGAAAAAAGGGCACAACTAACATTTAAAAAAAATGTACAAAAAATTGAGCAGTTGTGCCTTTTTTTCTGATTCTAAATATGTATGTAACTCATTTTTTTTAAAATGTTAGTTGTGCCCTTTTTTCTTACGACGGCAGCGTAGACGTCTGCCGCCTACGGAAACTGCAACGGAGACTTAACAAAACAAAACCATTTCGATCAATCTGCCTAGCCTTTTTCCAACTATGTTGGGGTCGGCTTCCAGTCTAACCGGATGCAGCTGAATACCAGTATTTAACATGGAGCGACTGCCTATCTGACCTCCACAACCCAGTTATTGGGTAATACGATACCGCTTCGTAAGACTGATTGTCAGATTTTCGGGCTTCTGACGACCCGTAACGACTGTCAAAGATCCACGAATGACAGCCGGGACCAGCGGCTTAACGTGCTTTCCGAGGCACGGAGGAGGCTCGGTATGTAAAGATGGTCACCCATCAACGGACCAACCCCGGCAAGCATAGCTTAACCTGATGGATCGACCCGTGCGACTGTTATTACTTGGCCACAAGCTCCTCAAAAAAAAAAAAAAACTGTTTTGATAGTATGTAGAACCAGCCGTTATTACAATACGCTTATCTCTTTTGTGTACATACATACATCGTTTACTTTTTAAATAGGTCAGTTAAAAGCTCTATTTACTGAAATGGAATAATAATATGTAGACTTAATTACAAATCATGTACATTAACGGGAAGAAAGGAAAGGCGTATTTTGTAGTCATATAAATACTTATTTCTATCAATGAGATTACCTAAGTAGGTCTATAGAGGTTGGCTTTGACAACCGACCTCCGCAAATATTTTCTAAGTGGCTGGCCATGTATAATGAATGAGACACTATTTCATATTTAGAATATCAGAAATAAATAGACGATCAGCTCAGAGAGCTGTCATGGTGTAAAACATGTACTTAGTGTTTCAGTAAAATTATTATATTTACGTACTTAACCAGTACTTAACCAATAATCTTAAACCTATTAATTTCGTCTACGTTCTTATACGTACATACACATAAATACTTACTTAAATAACATATTTTATACAGTAACGTTTTTCTTTTAATACCTATCTCGGAGATCAAACAGAAAAAGAACTACCTCACCTCGTATAATTACTTAATTAATTTAAGGATGCTTTATTCAGTATGGAGAGCTGAGAAGAAAGGTATGTAATTACATTGATTAATAATCATTGCCATAATCATGTTTGATCATATTGACTAAGTAATAACAGCTGCACGGGTCGATGCATCAGGTTGTGCTACGCTTGCCAGGGTTGGTCTGTGGATGAGAGGCCATCGTTACATACCAGCTGTCATTCGTGAATCTTTGACAGTCGTTACAGAAGCCCCAAAATCTGACAGCCAGTCTCACCAAGGGGCTAAGTAATAACAGCCGCGCCGCACGGGTTGATCATATTCGTGGATCTTTGACAGTCGTTACGGGTCGTCAGAAGCCCGAAAGTCTGACAACCAGTCTTACCAAGGGGTATCGTATTACCCAGTAAATGGGTTGTGGAGGTCAGATAGGCAGTCGTTCCATGTAAAATACTGGTATTCAACTGCATCCGGTTAGACTGAAAGCCGACCCCAACATAGTTGGGAAAAGGCTAGGCAGATTGATTTCTTGCCAAGGGGTATCGTACTACCCAGTAACTGGGTTGTAAAGGTCAGATAGGCCGTCGCTCCATGTAAAATACTGGTATTCAGCGCAATCTTGTTAGACTGGAAGCCAACCACAATATAGTTGGGAAAAGTCTAGGCAGATTAATTTAATCATATTGGCCAATAGTGGGTGGGTGGTTTTTTATGTACTGTACACTACTGCTAAGCTTGAGGTCTTGCGTTCGATTCACAGGTCAAGCAAAGTGTTCTTGGGTTTTTGCATTAATAATTTTTCCCTTAGGAGCCCGAAATCTGAATTTGTGCTCGGTTGATGACAATAGGCTTGCCCCCCTTATTATATGGGACTTAAACATAACTGGCGAAATGTGGGTGTCAATACATTTCTGCCGAACCCTTCGGGAAATATAAAACTGGTGGTCACTGCCACCTATAAAGATCTACAATACCAGAGACATAGCTGAAATTTATTATATCACGTGCCCTTAATAACACTGTGGCGGCATCTACAATGCCACATGCGAACTGCGCATTAAAGACCTGACGTCATTCAAATCCTGCATCGCGCAAGCAGAGTTTACGGCGCGACTGGCACATATTAACATCCCGACATCAACCGTCGATCCGTCGTCAGTAGGCTTGGCAAGAGAACCGCAGCGAAGCGTTTTGTCGACTGAAGGGTAGACAAAAATGACATTACCGTTTAGACAGCAAGACGGCAACAAAGTAGAAAGAGTCAACTGCACTTTTTACAAAATTCACTTTTTTTACATAATTCGACTCGGAATTCTTCTTATTCTCGAAAAAAAAATCTATTTTTTTTGCTATTTTAGGTTTGGTCGCATAGTAAAAGTTGTTCATAATGATGAATAAAATGACCCATTAAGAGATTTTGTGTATGGATAGATGGACCTTAGATATTACAGTATTGGCCTTTACCATTTTCTTGGTAACTAAATGATGTAAAATAAATCTACTTAAAAAAGTCAGTGTCAGATCACGCACAATGAAGGGTTCCGTAGTTGGGGTGAATCTATCCCAAGGACAAACTTAACATTGTAGTTGAAAAACATGTTCTCCCATACATTCCAACTACAAATGTAAGTTTGTACGCATAATATTAAGAGATTACCATGTTATTTTAAGACCATAGACCTCTTATAAGTTTTCCTGTAATCTATGTTGTGTACTATTTTGTGTATTTTTTTCACAATTTTAGGCTCAGTAGTTTCACGGTTATTAGGTTATAGTTCGCAAAACTTTTTTAAATTTTCTTATTTGCCCTCAAAATTTACCCCCATATTTAAAATTAATTTATTTACGTTAAATGTCCGTGTTTAGGTCACAGAAATTCATACGTGTACAAAATTTCAACTTAATCGGTCATTTAGATTCGGAGCAAATTGGCTGTGACAGACGGACAGACAGACAGACAGACACACGAGTGATCCTATAAGGGTTCCGTTTTTCCTTGTGAGGTACGGAACCCTCAAAAGTAAAAACCGATTTCAAAAACCTAAAAGGAATAAAATAACTTTCATAAAAAACTTAACAGCTTCTGAAGTCGGTGCCAAGCTAAGGTGCATTGAAGAATTGAAAACACCGACTTCAGAAGCTGTTAAGTTTTTATGAAAGTTATTTTATTCCTTTTAGGTTTTTGAAGTCGGTTGTTACTTTTTTAGTAAATTAATTTTGCTATTTCTAGTTGATTATACAATTACATAAGCCCAAGAATGAACGAAAAGTAGAATCATCAAACACCGCTTAGAAATGACGGAGATAGAGTACATTTATGTATATAACTTCGTACATTAGAATAATTACCTAATGTATTATATATTTAAACCTCCCTGAAAGTATGTTGATTATGTTAGTGAAAGAATCATCAAAATTTGTTCATTCAGTTTTGAGAAAATCGCGGACATACAAACATACATACGGGTCGAATAGAGAACCTCTTGTTTTGAAGTCGGTTAAAAATATAAGATGATAGCTTTGTTTTTCTATAATATTAATTATCACAGTTTTGCGTTCAAAACGCTCTTCTGTAAAATCATGATTTTGTTATTTGTATATATACTTTGCGGCCGTCGAATAAAATGTTTCTTACTGTCTTTAGCATGGATTACAAAATCAAATTGTCTTCACTACCCTAGACAATTTTGTCAGTTGTCAGTGTGATTTTGACAGTTTGGGAAAGAAAACTTTCTTCCGAAATAGTCTTCATAAAAAAGGACCTAGACAAAGATCGTTAGAAACGAAAGACAAAATGACAGATTGTAGAAGGATTTTTACGGTGCGATGTTAAAAAGGGAGAAACGAAATATCAATTTATACAGTAAGAGATATGTCATTTTTTCGTAGAGATAGAAGTGGTCACGCTACACCTGCTGGTCGAAGGATCCACACTTTTCTATAGAGGATCAGTGAACTTTACACCGTGGTCCTCATACCTCTATAACACTAGCACACCAAAATATAGCAACGCTGCTTAGCAGCAGAAAATGTATGATGGTACTAGGTACAGTTGACAGTACGTCGATAGTAACACTTTGACCTGGAACTGGCCTAACGTAGTACGAAGATTCCAATAGAATCAGAAGCCAGCAGTTATATTAATTTAATAAACATTGACGTGCGGCCTTCTTCTTTACTTCCCCGGACGAGTTCCTTAACAAAAATCTCTATTTATCATCTCATCATCTGCTAAGAGTTTTCTCAACTACATTGGGGTCGGCTTCCAGTCTCAGGATGCAGCTGACCACCAAATCCCCGTTGCTCGATAATACGTTATCCCTAGACAAGACGTCTTGTCAGACTTTTGGGCTTCTGACGACCCGTAACGACTGTTGGACCAACGGCTTTGACATGCTTTCCAAGGCACGGGGGTTATGCAAAAATGGTCACCCAGCCACGGACCGACCGCGGCAAGCGTAGCTTAACCTGATCGACCGATTCGTGCGGCTGTTATTACTTAGCCACGAGCCCCTCTAAAAAAATCTCTATTATAATATAGGTAATTCTACTAATATTAAAAATGCGAAAGTTTGTGAGGATGGATGGATGTTTGTTACTCTTTCACGCAAAAACTCCTGAACGGATTTTGATGAAATTTGGCACACAGATAGTTCATAACCTGGATTAGCACATAGGATACTTTTTATCTCCATATTCTTACGGGTTCGAGACTTACGCTGGTGAAACCGCGGGACGCTGCTAGTATTAGAATAAAACTACAAGTGCCCATTTTCTCATTATTAGAATTTTCTAGGAACTTATAGTTCTGGGTACAATCTAATGAAGGTTAATCATTTTCTTTGAATTGCATGCCGCTTTATTGGCTGTGCAATGGTATTATGTTACCTATTGCTAATATAACCTTCGACCCACTAGCTTTCAGTGGGTGGCCGACGTTTTCTGTGCTTATTTTTATGATTTGAATTGCAATGGTAGGCAGATATTGTTAAAATAACTCACTACTACTATAAACTAACATCTGCAGGGGTGGTGGGTCAGTTACTGCTTTGGAGTAGACGTTTTCAAATTATTGACTAAAGACAAAAAAAAAACAAAGTCAGTTTTAAGAGTTTTATGACAATTTTTAGGCTGCAGTTGCGCCGCATCAAATTAGGATAGTAGATACTCCCAATTGCTGATAATTACGAATCACTTAGGTCCTAGTAAGAACAATAGCTCATTTCAGCCGAACCCACGCTAAAACCTTGATGAATACAAGCAGACACCACCAACAAGGTGATAAACTATGACACAAAAGAGAACAAACTACCTCTATTAAGACGTAGCCAGACGTGGGTAGTCAAATCATTATCCTAATTGCTACTTATTTATGATGCCTAAACAAATACATGGACATTTCTTGTGAGGCAACGGATGTATTATTCATAGGAAAGTAGACGTGGATGGATCTTAAGCTGGAAAGAAAAGATTTGTTGGGTACGTTGCACAGATTAATGGTACAGAACCACACTATAACGTCTCACGCTGTTTAAAATTGAATGTAAAGGTTTTCGTAACGTATTGGAATTGTTTCACAATGGAAAATTATTTCAATATTTTTTCGGCTGTGTTTTTTCGGGTTTGCTATGTTTTAGGTGGTTTGGAAGCTTCTGGAATTGGAATGTTATTGTTAAAACGGTATTCAGTGTTATGTTGCTGTGAACTTTTACAAAAATGCTCTTACAAAAATAAATGATAGCCAACACTATGTCTGTAAATGAATTGTTAATTTTAGTCTTACTTATTTGATTTCCTATTCTTTATCTGACCAATGACAAAAATGATTTTTTATTTTTGAATAATTTAAATATCTGCCTCAAAATACCCCCAGAGAGAAACGCATGTAGTATGTGAGTTAATAAAATCATAAAATGTATTAACCAAAAGTAGTATGCGAGCAGATGTAGAATGAGAAAAATATAACTGACAACAATCACTACATCTTATAAAACAAATTCATCCCGACGCGTCTGTTTGTCTGTATGTTCGCGACGATCTCAAAAACTACTGAACGGATTTTAATGCATTTTTCATCAATAGATAGACTAATTCAAGAGGAAGCTTTATACGTATAGTTTTCCAACATCCACGCGGGCGAAGCTGCAGGCAAAAGTTAGTAATGAATAAATTAAAAGTTTTTGGGCTGATTTTTCAATAGTAAGATAACTTTTATCTGAAGAATAAATATGACAGTTTGACATATTTTTAATACAAAAGCTGTCAAACCGCAATACTCATTCCAAAAATAAGAGCTATCTGACGATTGAAAAACTAACCCTTAACAGCACAAAACGTCATTAATCAGTTTAAAAGCTTTGTCAAATATTGACATCATGAAACAGCGCAAAGCATTTTTAAGCATAAAGCTGAATATAAAACATACAAATAAGTAAATCGAGAATTCAAACGATGTTTTGCAAAACATGATACACATACACAATGCTTTTAAATCAGAAAGTAGATTCAAATGTGCAGTCGCCGGGAACATTCTCACTGAAACTGTAATTTGTATATTTAAACTTTAAATTATTTTCACCACACAAGTTGTACTTCAGGCGAAGCGATACAAACAAAATGTGGCAAATGAAAGTGTTATGAAAATAACATTTACTAACTAAATTTAACTTTGTGTTGGGCTATCGATTATCATCGTGACTAGAAAATACAGAAAAAATCAAACAGTATTTTGAACCAAATTAACTATTGAAACCTGACCCAACCGAACTCCTCGGAAATGTGTACCCAATGTCGTCGTACTGTCTACACGGTAATGTCATTTTTGTCTACTCTTCCGTCGACAAGACGCTTCTCTACGGTTCTCGTGCAAAGCCTGCTGGTAGTACTGCAGTGTTATTCTGTACAAATCTCACCGTGAAAACGTAGATGAAGTGAGCTTGAAGAGAGTTGTCATTCCACCTGATGCTAGGGATTGACACATTGACAGCTCACTCCACGCTCACCTCACTTAAGGTGAGATTTGTACAGAATAGACCGGCTGTATAAGACTTTTTCTGTGAGTAATTTTTTTACATTCTTCTTCACCACGACCACAAATTAATGAATTCCATCGGTTATTCTTGTTATAATATTGTACGTTGACTAAGCCGACAGGAGTCAGTAAATCTGCCGCCTTAAGGTAAAAAGACGTATCTGACAATTTTTTTTCGAAATAGAGTTATTTACATATTCGGAATCAGCAAAAAAGACACATCTACAAGTATTTTTAAATTTTCGTAAAATTAACGAAAACCTAATATTTCTTACTATTAAAAGTCGCATCTGCCTTTGTATCTTATAGTTTATAGCAAGACAAAATATTTTTTTTTTCTCCATTTCAATATTTCTGTAGATACGTCCTTTTTCTTTATGGCTGCAGAAATAGTGTGACTAGAAATTGCACAGTATTTAAAAAAAAAATCGTATTTCAGGTACTACTTGGGTTAAATATTTTTTTATTTGTATTTTTTTTTAGAACGGCCTATTATAAGGTAAGGATAAGGTCTATTAAATGCTATATCAAGGTTATCCATTCTTTACCGAACATCCTGTATATATAAGTATAATAGTTTCAATAAAAAACGAAATAAATAATAGAATATATATTGTTCAGAGATGACTGTACTCAACGCAACATTGTATCCAAATTTAAGATATTTGCATCTCAACACAAAAGTTCATTAGTAATTTAAAGATTAGTTGTTACTCAAACCGACCGCCTCAATTCGAGACAGGTAGGTAGAGCTTTGGGCTATTAATCTTACATAAGCGCTTAAACTATTAAAGTTTTCGTCGGATAAGCTCCGAAACTAACAGTTTAGACACGGACAGCTGTTGATCCCCTGAAATCCATTAACATTTAAAACATTTAAATTAAACTTTTATGAACTTTTCAACTGAAGTGACTTTGTTAGTCACCTTTGTTGTTTGATTAAATAAACGAGAAAAACTTACGTACAAATTAAGTGCTTTGAGTTGTTTCTAAGCATCGGTATTCGTAATTTAGTTCGTTCTGTAAACTTATAAGCGTTGCGCGCTTTTGAAAGTCTGTTAATGCATTTTTTGAGTTCTGTTAGCGTTTTTTGGCACTAATAATAACATATGTATTTCGGTTTTGTCAACTATTTCATCTATCTTATCTTACATCTTATCATTCTTAACTATATAAGAATGAACATGTCCAAGACGAAGGTGATGTTAGACGTCCCGGATGACTCAGTTTCAGCTGTTATGGCTGGATACAACTGGAGATATAAACACAAATTTGTTACCAGTCGACCTTTGGGTGATGCAGAGACAAACAGTGGTAGGTGCAATAGCGAAAATTGAGGAACAAATATTTATTTAATATAATAAAAATTAAATGCTGTTCGTTGGTAAGGGCATCGCTTGAAAACGGCTTGACCGATTTGGCTATTTTTTATTTTAAAATGTTCGTAATAGTCCGAATTCCTTTTTTATGAAAAAAAAATTGGAAAGTTTCCCGGAAAATTCTCAAATTGGGGAAAAACTGAACGTCCTTTTTGCTATTGCATTTTTGTATGAATTATTGAATGGACAGAATAACGTCTGTCGGGTCAGCTAGTAGTAAATTTCAAGAATAGAAATCGAAACAACAACGCCAAATCGTTACAACCGTAGTGCCTACTTGAAAAGCGATGGAGTCACTATTCAAAGAATTTTCAAAGTGACCAGTATTAGAAATTCATTTATTATGTTTCTTCGCGGTAACAGATCGATAGTTGACGTTGCACCGCAGTTGATGACGTCACAACTTCAGGGAAAAAGCTGACTATACAGAAAGCAACTAAGTACGTTGGGAATGTTTGCTTTTCCTACCGATTGGGTGCCTACACAATGAAATAACATTGTTACTACACACATAAAAGTGTCTAGGGACTGGTCTAGGGGTATGTCTTCAGACTGCCTTCTTACTTTAATTCCTATGTTTAAGTTAACTTTAATTTTAACAAAATATAGGAATAAGTTATTCCTGTATTTTGTAAAAATTAAGAAAAGATGCAATTTTTGTAAATTGTGAGAAATTAACCTAATTTAATGTTGTCAATTATATGCCAAAAGAGGCAAAAATGAGGATTTTAAAAGGTTTTATTATAAGATACAAAATTAGTAGTCTGTGTTTCATCATTGACACGAATAAATTGTTTATTCGTGTCAATGACAGCGAAGCATTCCAAAATGCTTAAAATTAGTTCATCAAAATCACATTGAGGAATAGCCGCCCACGTTCTTTCTTACAAGTCAAAAAGTTGTGGGGTATGCACGGCATCCATACTCGGCAGAGCTCTTCTTTGGAGCATATCCCATGCGTGCTCAATCGAGTTGAAGTCTGGCGATTGAGCAGGCCACGGCAGAACGTTGATGCGAGCATCGGCAAGAGTGCGTGTTACGACTCTAGCCGTGTGTGGACGTGCATTGTCGTGCACTAGTCGAAACGAATCATCCAACCAGCTTCGCAAAGGGATGATCACGTCTGAGTACTGAGGTTGCCAAATCCAAATGAGATCAGTTCTTCCACCGATCCAATTACCGGCCCAAACCATTATTGTTCCCCTTCCATATCAATGAACTTCCTGACAAAATTTCAAACGTTCTTCACGTCCAAAGGTCCTCCAAACTCGAGTATGTCTTGTATCCGGCCTCATAACGAGATTCATCGGAAAAGCAAACACAACGCCAGTCTTCATCCTCCCAATTTCTGTATTCGAGACCCCATTGTAAACGGGCCCGACAATTGCTGGGTGCTATAGGAGGAACTCTCAGTGGCCTTCGGGAACGCAGACCCATTTCACGTAAACGATTTCGGTTGGTTTGGCCGTTTATCAGAAAGCCTGAAGAGCTGTAGAGCCTCGTAGCCAACATCATGGCGATCATGGTGTGATTCCGTCGAGCAGTATTTTGGATGTACCGGTCCTGTCTGTGAGTGGTGATGCGAGGTCGTCCTCCATGTCGCTCGGCCACGCTGCCCGTGATACGGTAGCGTGTCCAGAGGCAACTTATGACGCTCTTTGTAGTGCCAAGAGAGACAGCTACAGTACGTTGCCTGGAACCAGCTTGCAACATTCCGACCGCTCTTATCATCTCTTCTCGTGTCAAATGATGTCGTCGCTCCATATCGATGCATTTTTTTCAGTTCCGGTGCAGAAATTGTAATGGTTTTGTAAAAACGCTATTACACACTTTTATAGGATTCCTGATTAACAGTCGATTTTGTATTATTAATCAAATTTTAAAGAAAATTCTTTATTCAAATAGTAAAATTCACTAAAAATGATCAATAATGGTCCAAAAAAGTTAAAATAATAATCCTCAACTGCGGCGTTGTTGTTGTTGGCGTTGTATTTAGTTTAATTGTGAATGCTGTGAAGAAGTTGTATCTCTTTGGAAAGACTGTATCGTTGGTTTGCAATGTAACATTCGAGACGAGCTTGGTTACAAAACGGCGATACACAACACGCGGCGTTCGCTCGCATCGAGCACATGGCTCAAGCGCGCTCCATTTCCAGATATTTGCACTGATTAGAATTCAAGAAACAGCTGATAGTCGAGCAGGCTCGCTGCACTGACTAGTGTAACGTGTTACAAAAACTTGATACCGTTACAAACAAACGTTACAAGTCCGTCTCCGCCTAAAAATGGTGTATTTATCGAATTATAATAAATAGAATCAGTAATACATCTCCTTATGTTTATAGTATAATCCTCAAATGTCAAGATTTCATGAAACAGTCATTCAATAAGGTAATATGAAATTAGAGAGATGTATTGATGATTTTAATGATTATACTTAATTCTTAAGTTCTGAGTTGAGCTGCGCGATTACTGACAAATGCGTGCACTGACTAGACAGGTCCTCTCAACCTGTGTGGTTCTTTCCTCACAAGACCATTTCAGACACCAGTCTACATGTTTTTCACATGAACTGACCAAGATTATGTCTGGACTTTGTAAGAGACTGACCTCTGAGTTTGTTTCGGCCTTTCTTCTCAGAGTAGTTAGATAGGAAACGCCGACCTCATCTAGTTTTTAAAAAACACGATTGGTGTGTAATAGTGTTTGTACAAACACCTACTTACAGAAAAAAAATCATTTATCTATAAATACAGATTTATAGAATTATTTAGAAAGGTCAGCGTGCGTGTTTGACCAGATTTATGAACATAAACGAGGCAAAAGGAGTATGTAAGGATCGTAGCAGCTGGCGTTCTGTATTTTCTGCCTACCCTCATGGACACGGGAGTGTCGCGAATCATATTCAGACCAACATACTCGTACAACCTGATACTGACCAGCAAATTGCAAAAAACGTATGAAAATTTGAATTTCGCGGGCTACTCTGGCGCTTTCGCCTTTATGTCAATAATAATTTCTTCTAACAATAAAGATACTGAGTTTTGGGAGTTGTCAAAAAATGTTTGTAAAACTGGAAAATTGTAGAGTCAGTCAAGTTAATATTATTGTGCAAATTGACTACCAACTTTAATTGTCCGTATATTCATATCATCATCGTCTGCCTAGTCTTTTCCCATCTACGTTGGGATCGGCTTCCAGTCTAACTGGATGCAGCTGAATACCAGTATTTTACATGGAGCGACCGCCTATCTGACCACCACAACCCAGTTACTGGGTAATACGATACCCTTTGGTAAGGCTGGTTTCAGACTTTCGGGCTTCTGACGACCCGTAACGACTGTCAAAGATTCATGAATGACAGGCGGGACCAACGGCTTAACATGCTTTCCGAGGCATGGAGGAGCTCGGTACGTAAAGATCGTCACCCATCCACGTTAAGCTCAGCTTAACCTGACCGATCGCCCTATGCGGATGCTATTACTTAGCCACGTGCCCCGTATATTCATATTACAACGGTAATTCTTTGAAAAATAGATGAAATGCTGTAACACGGAATGGTTAGCAATTTGCTTAAAAATAATTCCCCTGACTGTACGTCCCTATCTAACCGGTAAACTAGTTTCTTTATCCAAAAATAATTTAAACTGCAGCTAAGGAAGCTTTTCAAAAGGCTAAAGAGAAATGCTTAATAAAAGCTTGGTGTTGTAGGCACTCCCTTCACAAAGTAAAACTGTCTTTTCACTAGCTACTTGACGGTTTCTTTGTAACTCTTTTAATATAATAAATTATTTCTTTTACTCAGTTTTTTTTTATAAAGAAAATGGCTATTGTGAGTGACATAGTGTCTTTCATAGTGACAAAGATTTATCGTTGTATACTTTTGTTGTGATTTTGTGGTGTGGTTTCCGGTTTAGAAAGAATAAAATAAAATGTAGGGTTGCTGTTTGTGAAATTAAAGCCCGTTGAACTTCATGACAATTTATTGGCAACTTAACTTATATTACGTTACACGTTACAATAATGAATATATCATGTGACAGCCCTAACTGGAGGGATGAAAGGGACTGCATGGCTATCGCCCTTCAGACCTCCCCTAGCTGGCTAGTTCATGAAGACTGCTAGGCAAACGAAGCAGAAACTAGTCGTACTGAGGATCAGAGCTGGCTGCGTGGCTACCGGGTTCAGAACCTCCAGTTAGTGAATGACGATTTGTTCTTTTTTTTATATTGACCTATTGCAGTTGGCTTCCGGGAGCCTTTACTGCTTAACCGAGCATTGGCGGGCCCTGAGGGGCCTCTCGCCGGGTTAGAAAATATAATTAGTTAAGTAGCACAGCTAAGGGCGTCTCATAGTGGGACTCGAACCCTAGGCTTAGGGCGCTACTGACTACTCAGCAAGTGGAGACTCGTTGCATCTGTATGCTATTATTATTATTGTTCGAAGACAGCTCTGCTTATAAAGGCGGATAGTTGACATGTGTACAAAATATCTACACGTAGTCGTCTGTAATAGTGGCGCTTGCGCAGATTGTTGCACTCAAAGATTGTAGATGGCGTCACTTGTCTTCAGAAATCATTTATAGTTGCTGTATTCTAGTTTATGAAGCCGCTCATCGTAGTGCTTTGGATAAGTTACACTAGATGGCACTGTATGTTTGTTACACAAATAATTAAACTAGATCGACTTACACATAAACTATTTAAATAATAAATAAATGAGTGATACTATATAAAAAGTAATACTGTTGTAAAAACCGATAGGAAATAATTTAAATATTTAGTAATAAGGAAAATCATTAAAGCGGTTTTCCTCTCTTCTACTTATTTTAAATTTTGCTGTGCCCAACAGGGTCCATAATTTGTTTCTATTTGTTATTATTTACTACCTGTATGTGTATGTACATTATGGATTGCAATAAAGATTGATTGATTGAATAGATTCACTATTATTTTTGCAGTAAAGTAAAGGAAGGACCAATGGAAAAAAATGTAGAGGAAAAAGGTGAAAAGGTATGAGGAGGATCTACCAAAACGTTGGTGAAGAAGAGCTTTGGATAAAAATAAGTGGAGGGAAATAGAGAAGGCCTTTGTTGCAAGACAGTCTGACCTTGTAGCTGATAATTGCTAATGTAGGGTTAACAACCAGAAGACAAAATGTTACTAGTATTAAGAACTTTTTTTATGTACGAAGAAGGGTCAGAGGAAATAAAGGCTTTATTTTTAAGGAAAGGGTAAAGGGAAAGGGGAATGGAAATGTTTGCTACATAACAAACGGTTCTGTTTTAGTATTTTTTTCTATTATGAAAAATAACATTTCTTTAAAAAAAATTTATTATACATGGTACCTAATTTATTAAAAAAGGATTAAACCACTCTTTAGCTGTGCTCCGTTATTTCTATTTAGGCTCTGGATCGATGATATAAAAGATACATCCGTTTTTCCACCATATTCACACATATTTAGGTAGGTATAACTTACTAAAAATGATTTCATCCGTGACCAAGGAAATATAGAGTCACTTAAAATGATCCAAATCAGTTGTTACGACATGTCAAGTTAACCCCACTCGTTCCGTATCGGCCTCAAATCTAAAAGGTATAAATCGCAGTACCATCAGATAGGGTGCTCCGAGGCGTTAAGTGGAAAACTTGCACTATGTAATTAACTATTCAACGGGTTTAGACTGTATCAGGAAACCTATTTACGCTAAGGCTTAAGTAACTTCAATAACACGTCATAATCTCCCTTGTGAGTCTTAACTCTATTTTAATTTTATACAGCTTGGCGAATTATGCCCGGTTTCTGAAACATATTTAAACGCAGTTTAAGCTCTTGATAGCTATTGATTCGACAAAATTATCTGTTTAAGCGAGTTTCTTCCTTATGCTCGGTTTATGAGGTCCTCAGATAAACCCTCGATAGTAATTACCTCGACTTTAAGCTAAATTCTTTCTTAACGAAGTGTACGGAAACACGATTTCTAACCAATAATTACTATCGAATGGATAAACTCAGAACCGTTTAAAAACCTCAGAAACCGGGCATTAGTCACATGCAGCCGTATAAGGGTGATTCTACTCGTCATTGTAAACAACTTTCGCTTTGAAACTCAAATCCGATTCGGGGAAAAAAATAAAAAAAATCCTATACGTAGACTAATTATTTCGATGCATGCCTGTTTTTTTTTCGAATCAAATATGTGTTTCATAGCAAAAGTTGTTCAATATCACAGATAGAATCATTCCCTTGACGTATGCAAGTGACTAAATCGCCAACCTGTATTGACAAGTTTTTATATTTGTATAACTTGTTTTACATATATTTGTATGTTCAGGACGAACATGTTATTGATGAAATAAAATTGTACATTTCATGCCTTTTAAATCTTGGCAAGTACCAATGTGACACTTTCAATGAATTCTTATTACTTTCTGAGTTTATCTTGGACATTACTGACATCGGTGAAGGAATAACATCGTGAGGAAACCTGGCCTTATAGTTAATAATATAAGTCTAAAATCACCAACCTGTAATGAGCAAGCAGTGCGTGGTGATCAATGTTCGTGTCTTCTCTATATAGGGCGAGGCCTTTGCCTTGGACTGGGACAATTAGGTTGGGATAGTTACGCCTTTTAATGTGAGGGCAGGCAAGAGCGCCACAAGCTACAATCCTAACATAATATTAGTTACTTTTCGTACGTTCTTGGTCACACCTTTGGCCTTACACGCGCGGTGTTTATGAATACTACGCACCTGATCACTTTGAAGCACACTACGAATGAGGAAATGAAATGAAGTATACATAACATAACATAAAACCACGCCTGTATTCCCGAAGGGTTAGGCAGAGGTGTACCTATAGTAGGCACACCCTCGTTTCGCCAGTTATGTTTAAGTCCCACGTAATAGGAGGGGAGCCTATTGCCATCAAACGGGCACAAATCCTGATTCCGGACTGCTACTGAGAAATTCCAGATGGAATTTTAAAACAAATCTCCTTGTTTGAAAGTCATTGGCCACTTAGGTGTAGTTCTTTTTTTTAATATTTTTAAAGATTTACTGCACTCTTTGCAACAATTGACGACTTTTCAACCTCCCGAAGCTCCCGCAAGATACATTTTTTAAATGTTTCGAAAGCTGGTTCACCCGAATGCATAGGTGCCATAACCCCTAAGGGTTAGAGAGGAGATATTTTGAAAAGCTTTAAATATAATTTTTTCATTTCACTAACAATTTTAGGAATAGCCCACGTCTGTAGTGTAGTCCAAAAATACGAGTAGGTACCTGAACGTGCAGAGTTTATAATTACCAGAAACCCCTTTTAGGAAAGTCCAATAACAGAGCTCACTTACCTACACATAACGAAAGATTTTTAATTTCGTAAAATGTAGGTAGGTATATAAAATTATTAGTTCACCGAATTGTTCGAACAGTTGTTCTAAAATACCTTAGAGATGGGGGGGGGGGGGCGATGGGTCACTTTTCGTTTATTTTCCTTAAATAACTTTTAAATGATTTATTTTAAAATTATAAAAAAATATATCATATATTTGAGACTCTCACAGTAAGTCCTTTCATTTGATATGTCACAAGTTACAGTTTACAAAACTTTTTTTAAATTTTCTTATTTACCCTCCATACTACCCCTATATTCAAAATTCATTTATTTACGTTACACGTTTGGGTAACAGAAATACCAAATTAATGAATACGTGTACCAAATTTCAATTTATTCAGTCCATTAGATTCGGAGCAAATCGGCTCTGACAGACGGACAGACAGATAGACAGACAGACACACGAGTGATCCTATAAGGGTTCCGTTTTTTCCCTTTTGAGGTAAAGTAAAACAAAATAAAATAAAAGCAAAATTTTATCGAGTAGGTTTCGATTTAACAATTATTATAAAAGTGAAACGGTATGAAGTGGTATTAAAAGATTTTAGGGAACAATGTTATGAAGGATACTTTAATTTTATTGTAGTAATTTTGTCATCCAAAATAATTTTAGGGAAAAGTTGTCGACGTTTAATGTTAATGTTTAAAATCGGACACAATTCCAGTATTTACTTAATGTATTTTATTGAGCTTTTAATATAGTCCCAAATTGGAATCAAATTCCTTTAAAGCTTTCGGTGTCAAAAGTACTAAAAATATAGGTAATGAAAATTATTGAGCACACAAAAATTAAAAATTATGTGGTAGCAGAGAAGTACCTTTTCAATCATAATAACATCATGCCTGTAATCCCCGAAGGGTTAAGCAGAGGTGCACCCATAGCACACCCACTTTTCGCCAGTTATGTTTAAGTCCCATGTAATAGGGGGGCGAGCCTATTGCCATCAATCTGACACAAATCCAGACTCCGGACTGCGACTGAGGAATTCAAATAGAAAAAACCAGTTACACTTTGCCTGCCCTGGGACTGGAGCCCAGGACCTCATGCTCAGCAGTAGCGCTTGCGTCCACTAGACCAATGAGGCAGTCCTTTTGTATCGTCGCGGTCGTCAACAATTAAAAAAGAAAAACGCGAGATTGGTGTCAGATTGTAAACACCGTCTTTATACAGAATGTCTCAAACGTAGTACTCCAAAGGTAAATGGGACCAAGGGGCCCAAGTAAAGTAGATAAAGTAAAAGTTGGGATGTTAGGTAGGTTGGTAAGGTTGGAATTTAAAAAAATCTGGGCTTACAAAGTTTCGCTAAATTAAAAAAAAATTAGAAAAGACAAGTAAAAATAAAATTTGAAGTGCTGCAGAGCTACACTGAACGTAAATAGGAACATAATCTTGTACCTACACTATCAAGGCATCTTCTTATCAACTCGCTACGTCGAAAATTTTGTTCGCAGACTCGAAAAATCCAAGTGAAAGTGTAAAATTTCTTGAAAATGATTTTGTGAAATTTTCTGAACTGTTGAGAATATTCCAACTTTAAATTTTTAAATGATAGCGGGCCACCTCCATTTTACCCCATTTGTCTTTGGAACACTACGTTTGATCAACAACTAGGTTGTTGATCAAACGTTGCTATTTACCTGTCGATTATACTTTACAAAACAATTACATGTGGTGCATTTATAAATAAAAGGGGTTCCAAAGAGTCGTTCGACTACAGATGCGGGTGGTGCTCTGCTGAAACACATATTTAACGTATGGGAGACCTCGCAAAATGCTATTGTAGTTTTCTGTGATCACTCCAAAGCCTTTGATTGCGTGCACCATGACACGCTTTTGCATAAACTACGTCACTACGGACGATCGATTGGAACCTACTTACATAATAGGTTCCAATGTGAAGATGTTAGTGGTGTAAAATATTCCGGGCTACAAGTTCAGTTAGGTGTACCTCAGGGCTCAATACTAGGTCCATTCTTATTCTTAGTGTATATCAATACCATTTAAAGGGTATCTGTCTCGTTTTACTTTTTGCAGATGATGCGTCTCTTTTCTTTAAAAAGACAAGAATAGATCAAATTTAGACGACATAAACAGAGCACTCTCAACGGTTATGGATTGGGTTACGACAAATAACCTAGTTCTCAATACCAAGAAAACGAAAGGTATTAGGGTGTTTCGCATATTTCGTGCAAATTCTCAACGATTCCAAATTTCAAATTTATTGATGAATTATTTGGGTTTTTTTTGCAAATATCATTAGTATATAATTAATCTTTGAACATTTAGTAGTTTCTACTTTCTTTTAATTAGTATCGATGCAATTATAATCATTTCTAAAATCGAAGAACGAGGGTAAACGAACGGAATGAGGAAGAAGGTAATGAGGTTTGAATACTTTGTCCAGTTTTTCTTCAAAAATATCACAATTACAAATCTAATACATGTACTAAACTTCGAAGGTAATCATTAAAATTGATAAAAAGCTACGTAATAAATGAAATCATATATACTCACTTTCTAATACGGACGATAGGAAAGAGAACGAATCCAGAGTAATCACCTCCCGCGACACTTAACACGAAAATATTTTTTTTTCCACGAGCAAGCATGCATCCGCTACGACGTTTGCTGCCAGACTGAGACGTGCGCGGAGCTAAACATGGCAGCAGAGTAGCATTTAAGGTCTAGCGTAAACTACAATATAGATTTCTTCTCATAACGAAGGTAATCAGAAAAAAATTGAAAAAATTATTTACCAGATATAATTTCAGTATATTTAAAAGACACCATTATTTAATTTAGACGTAAACGTTGCGTTTATTAATATACCACATTTATATAGTTATAATTTTTCTATTTACTTCGTTTTATTCGGATAAAATACAAATGTGTTAAGGATAGTAGTAAATGGACAACGACGGAAATGAGAATAAGTAAAGTTTTTAATTTATATTTAACTAATTACGTTAATTTATACAGTCAATCTTACATGCATGCAAGCATAACTCTATTACATTTAGTTTTCTATGGAAAAAATTTAGAAGTTTATTGAATAAACATTTTTTTTTCTTACTGGACTTGTAATATGCACGAAAAAAGAGAAACACCCATTAACGTCGTCTTAGACAAAGAAGTGCTTGTAACTGTAACTTTGCTACAGGTGTAGGACGTTTTTAGCAAAGGACGTGATGTGTTTGTGTTGGAAAATATATTAAAAAGACAACCTTTTTCAACTAATTGCTAGAGTACGTACTACTAAACAATAACATTATATACGTAGATACCGTTAATAACGTATTTACCATGTGATATCAAGAAATGTCATCAAATGACATACCTTATATAAATTTTATACATAAAGTAGCTACGAATCATACAGGAAGTTCGTAAACAAATATCATTTTATAGATTTCACATGTATTTATGTACCTAGTATAGATATATTTTGTATAGTTAAACTTTACCGATTGAAAATTTTCTTTGCTAAGGTCTGAATAAGTTTCATGCGATTGAGAAAATCTATCACCTCCAGTAACTGGGCTGTATATAAAGGAGGGACACCACTGATTCTACTTGAACAAGACGGTTTTATTGTTTATAAAATCCTATGTAAAGTACAAAACCCCAGATTGGAGGTAGGATCTCGAGACCCCAAGATGTACCTACTTGCTACTCGACCGATGATAAGACTTAGTTAAATACTAAATATACAAGAGCCATAATTTCATTCGAATTTCGATTCAACGAAGCAGAAACGTATTCGAAAACTCCAAACTTTTAAACTCTTGCATGAAACCGTTTTTGAAATCATTCAATCTGGCAGAGATTGAATGATCTCAAAAACGGTTTTATTTCTCAGATTCTCGGCTCCGTCTTGAATATTAGATGAGACGAAGTATGCGTTACAACTGTAGATTGACGTCCATATGGAAGATTGATGCATGGGGCAAAAATTGGACATGACAAACCGGGAAATCTTAACTCATATTTTTTATATTAGATATGCGAAATTGAGTTTTTTTGTTAGTTTGTTACGCTTTCACGCTAAAATGGCTAAGCGGATTTAGATGAAATTTGGCACATGGATAGACCATGATCTAGGTTAGAACCTAGGGTTTTTATCTCGGTAAACGCAGACAAAATTACGGACAGATGCTTTTTTTTTGCGTGGAGTAATGCTCATGCATACTGCACTACCACGGGGAGATAGTGCAGTTATGTGGGATTATAAGCCACTAAAACTCCATGGTGTCTTCCTCTGCCGCTCGTGGCGGGAACACGGGTACGCGTTAGCACTCACCGCGAACCCACCGCGGCTATCCGTCACCGGACTCTCCTCTGGGGATAACCCCCATCACCGGCGCACCAGATCACATTGCGCGCCGTGACCACCTCAGGGAACAAACCAGCACATGGGCGCTAGATAACCCCGTGTCTAGGCACCCTTGGTCCCCCTGCGACCGGTCAGGTCAGTGGCCCGGCCGCCTACCACTTTTCGGCCGCAGAGGATAGGAAGAGTGGCCAACGAAATACCGACGCTCCTCCTCCTCTGCGGCGCGTCTGCCATCAGACGGTGGTGACTCGCCGCGGAAGGTAGGGAGAGCGGCGCACCGCAATACCGGCACTCCTCTCCCGCCGCGGCCTCCAACCCTCAGCGATGCCTCCCATACGATATCGCGGCCCGCCTCAGTTGCGATGTCGCCCAAGCGGCACCGCAACTTACTTGTTGGCCGCTACGTCGTCGGCTTCCTGAGAAAAGCCCTGACGAGCGGCCCTCCTCGGGTTCCTCTTCGCTTCACCATGGGTGACCAAGCCACGGCTTTTGAGCGCCCCCACCTCGACAACCCGGGAACCTACCGAATATGATAAAGTTGTGACGCCAGCCCAATCACTACACTATTTAGTGTGCATTTTAATTTGAAAAAGCCAGTTTTGATAAACTTACAAATTCCTTATTAAACTAACACATAACATACACACACTAACTCTTATAACACTTTTCTATAAGACAGCGTGATTATCTCGTATCTGCACTAGCAATCCTCGTATAGCTATACTACTCTCACGATTTATAAATATCATAAAATGTAGTAGGTATTCAAGGCTTTTGAAAGTTAACGCCTGTACGACATTGATAAAAGAAACCAATTTTCAGAGTACAACTTACTTGAATTAAACTTTACTTACAAAGCTTAAAGTCTCTGAAAATCCGTTGTTGACCCTGTTCAAAAAGTTATTTATATTTTGTAATAAAAAGGACATTTGATGCTCCAACTTCGTTATTTCGAATGTTTAGTGGAGTACTAATTAGACAACTTTCCATCTCTGCGCAGTGGGTGCTCAAACACTGTAGAGCACTACAGACTCTCTATAAATATAATATACCTGTTAGTCGTCCGTTAACTGCTTCCGGGAAAAACTGGCACTGTGATAGCATTAAAAAACTTTGAAAGCTTTCAGGAAGCACCCATTTCACACAAAGACTCAACAATTTTGTGCCCGAAATAGATTATGTTCAATACGCCGAAAAGCTTTTATTTCTTGAGAATTAATTTTATTCAGTGATAATATCCCACTGCAGTGCAAACCCAATCAAACTCGGCAAACTCAAACAGTGAGGGGTGTCCCGTAAACGAGTAATCGAGTGTTCAATTGAGCAAGCTCTCGATTATCCAGAAATTGAAAACGAATGCGGCTGGTGAATTGAAAACGAATCTTCAATAAGTAGTGGTTCTTTTTTTCTTCGCTTTTAAGCGCTTGAAGCGCTAAAACAGTAACAGTACCGTCTTTTGTCCGTCCTTTATAGAGAAAAGAAGCAATTACCGCCTTTTATTACTTACGTAATAAACTTCCTTAGAAGTATTCTGCTATAGATGAGCCAGTGTACATTGTTACTTCAACAGATCTAAGAGTCTGCTTATTAATTGCTAAGCTAGTTGTAACAGAAAGGATAGTTGTATGGATTGTCAACGTAAATAATGCTAGATTATATTAGTAGTGCGCTTTTATCTTCATTATACGGGATTTGATTATTTAACTCTCAAAATAGCAGGTGACCGCAAAACGGCAGAGCTGACAAGAATAGCTAAAACCGTTGGTTTTGGATTCCATAAATAGACTTGTTATTTTCCGTACTAGGTACTCCTACATATGTTATGTTTTAGAATACCTACTACATTGTTTTATTAAACCCTTATAGATATAAGAGCTCTCAAGGAACAATATAAACCAGATCACAATATTATTATTTGTACGAAATACTTGAGGGTTTAATAACGTCAGTAGGTAGATCACAAACAGTTTAATTTTAATTTTACGATTACGCACTCACGCCAGCCCTTTGCTGTGTCTAATGTCAATTATAAACCCTCTTAAATAAAATATTAAGGGAACGTAACGGGGAGCCCTCAAAACTTGACATTTAATGTTATTCCGGAAATTATCATAGGTACAGTTTCTATGATTTTATTATGATATGGAAGCCGCTGAAATGTTTATATATGTCACCGTATAATTATGAACTTCGTTAGTTTATAATATATCGGCATTATTTCATTTAAATTATAAACTGTCGAAAAATTGTGAACTGTAACAAACCATTTACAATTTAACGCATTATTTTTCGATACTTTATAATCTATAAACGTGAAACCGACAAATTGTGAATTGGTATCAAACTTGTTTGCGACGTAGAGCACCTTGGAAGTAGCGCTCGCTGGTCACTGCCGCGGCACCGTTCGCTTCGCTCGCTCGGCTCGCGCGTGGTTTGTCACAGTTCTAACCTAACCCATTTCACCCGGTTCACAATTTTTCGACAGTTTATAATCTAATGGAAATAATACCGATAGATTATAAACTAACGATCCTCACAATCTTACGGTGACATTTAAGATCTTTACATAAGAAATTGCCAATTTACATAGAAAAAAAAAAATCTAACAATTTTTTTGAAAGAAATATTGTCAATGCACTTTTGCCATTTTAATGAAAGTTCGTTGATACCTCTGCTATAGATATCCTGGGAACGGGAATCGATAAATTCTTTAATGGCGTTTTTCACCGCCTCGTTGGATTTGAAATTTTTCACCGGGGCTCATTGTTGAGATCAAAATTTCCAGAACGGAGCAATCAAACCAAAAACGCACCGTGCGTTCACTTGCTGTACCTTGTTCATACACGCCGTTAAAATTGCGCGCTGTGTTCCGTTGGTGCCACGACGGAACTCGTATTCGATAATAGCGCGCAATTTCGATTTTTCCGTGCTTACAGAAACATCGATATGAAAGAAAATTCAAACGGCGAGAAAACAAATGAACATTTGATTTTATTTAATGTCATGCTATAAAATTAATTTGAATTGGGAATTCTAAATAAAGTGAAAAGTATTGATTTTCACACTAGCCGGTATCAAAAATCGGCAATTTCATAGGTTATAAGTACTTATACCTATTATATGCCTAGTGCTGCAGAATTTTCTTTAATTTAAGCGACTTCGTTCTCTTATTTGAAGCTTTCGTTTTAACATACGTAAAAGAGGATTACATTCTATCACTTAAAAGTACGTAAAGCTGTATTGGAACGAAAACCTTCTTGTAGCTTAGTTTAATTCTCTTTTATTTTACTCCTTTTTTACACCTTTACCGCTGAAAAGAAATGCAAAATTACTTGCTTACGACTACTATAACAGCTCATATATGCTGGATAACATTAGGACCATGAAGCTTTATGATAAAACGTTAAAACAAATGTAAAAGAGTTTCAAGTAAACGTATAACCTAGATATTCGATTTAGATTGCACGCTACTTTCACCCCCAATTTTGACAGCGAGTTATTTTATTTTGAAAATATTGTGACAGACTTCACGTGGTTCGGACGTAATGTCCTTTTATGTAGGGTTTAGGGAAGTTAAATAGAGAACATCACAAGGTACTAATATTATAAATGTGAAAGTTACTCTGTATCCGTCTGTAAGTCCTGTCCTTTGAAGGATTTCGATGTTTTGCACACTGCAGGTAGACCATGACTTGGGTTAGTTTAGGTTAGGCATACTACATTCCCATGCAGCCTTGGCCTATTCGCCGACCACGCGGGCGAAGGATTTTCATATTTTGATTTTTCAGTACATGTGTTCTAGAACCCTACTAGATTTTGACGACTTTGGGGGAATAGTTTGATTCTTATGATATAATTGTACGGCCACTTTCAGCAAATTCACATAAATATTGTAATACTTTACAACTGTAAGGCCCCGGGCACGAAACCAGCGGTGCCTGAGCGGGGCGGTGGCTGGCGGTGGAACAATTTTGTACGGTCGCGATCGCTCCGCTCACGCCGCTGGTTTCGTGCTCGCAGCCTAAGCTCTGTGGGGAGAAGGGAGTCGAAACATAAATAAATAACGGGTAACAATCCCGCTAGCCAGAGTAAATAAACCTCAGGCTGTAGTAATGGGAATTAAAGCCATCAATGCGTCAGCGAACCGCCTGCTTAGTTTTAGTCAACACCATTTTAAAAAGCATGTGTCTAGCTGTGGACAGTATACCTATTTATATAACCCCCGAAGGGTAAGGCAGAGGTGTACTCGTACCTATAGTACCTACACACACATTTCGCCAGTTATTTTAAGTCCCATGTAATAGGGGGCGATCCTATTGACATCAACCAGGAACAAATCCATACTTTAGACTACCACTGAGAACTGATGATAAACCCAATAATACTTTGCTTGACCTAACCTCATGCTCAGTAGCGCTTGCGACGACCAACCCGATAGTATAATTGTAGTTATTTTATCTGTTATCTCTTAATTTCTACATATTATAGTTTTTAAACATTTTTTTTTTTTTACACAGAATACTATTTAAATGCTACTTTTGTTGAACTCTGGTACCCAAATTAAGATTAAACTTGTGTTAAGGGTACCAGGGCCCTCGCAGTTATTAATCTATTACAATTTTATACATAGCTACTGAGCTGAACGTGTTCACGTGATTGATGTTATACATATAATAATTATAATTATCCGTTAGTATTGTGAAAAGAGTAGAAAATAAAAATAAACACAAAATTTAACTATTTTATGTGGGATTGTGTAATGTGTGTGCAAGTGGTGTGTGTGTGTGTGTGTGTGTGTGTGTGTGTGTGTGTGTGTGTGTGTGTGTGTGTGTGTGTGTGTGTAGGTTCCCCTTATAGTGTTGATAATTTAAGGAGGTTTTCAGTTTCATCATATGGTTATTCTGAAACCAATTTGATACCTTTTTTTTACATTCGTATCTGGTGAGTGGATAAATATTGCAATATTTATTTATTTTATTGTAAAACTTTTACCACGTCGGCACGTATTCAGCCCCACTGGTCGAACCATCAGGTTAAGCTACGCTTGCCGGGGTTGGTCTGTGGATGGGTGACCATCTTTTCATACCGAGACTCCTCCGTGCCTCGGAAAGCACGTTAAGCCGTTGGTCCCGGCTGTCATTTGTGGATCTTTGATAGTCGTTACGGGTCGTCAGAAGCCTGAAAGTCTGACAACCAGTCTTACCAAGGAGTATCGTGTTACCCAATAACTGGGTTGTGAAGGTCAGATAAGGCAGTCACTCCATGTATAATACTGGTATTCAGCTGCATACGGTTCGTCTGGAAGCCGACCCCAACATAGTTGGGAAAAAGCTAGGCAGATTGATTGAAAACTTTTACTACGAGTAATCATACTTTAGTAGTCCAGCCTTTTTTTTTTGGGTGGGAAATCATCAAATAACTTCTCCAACTCTGACTAAACCCACTCGTGTTCCTTTAGTTGCCAGTGCCAGAACAACGTTACTCTTTCAAACAACCCGCAACCCTGGCAGGCATCGGTCCTAGCTGACCCCTTCAGTTGGTGCAGACATCTCTTTGACGGGCGCGTGGAACACAACACGCTGTCAACCCTAGGCCTTGTCCTTACGGAATGGCAAACTACTCATTGCTTGCCATCCGCAAGCCCTATGATGGCCGGGAATCGGCTGTCAATTCCCGATGCCCAGGGCGTCTCCTGCGGCGACTAGGGGCGTGAGGGCGCAAAGATTACCTCTCCCTCACGCGTTTTGCCTCCTCCTTCGCGAGCATTACTGCTTCGCAGAAGGAGGTGAAGGCTTCCCATGGCTTTACCATGGCCTGGATCAGGGCCATCGCCTCCGCGAGGAAGACCTCTCGAAACTACCTTGTCCGGTGAAGAACTGCGTCAGGCGGAAGGCGAGGACGCCGTGGCGCCTCTCCAACCACTCCTCAAAGAGAGGACCTAATGCCGCAATTGTGGCGTGCCAAGCACTGGGTTGCGACTGTCGCACTCTCCATGTCGCCATTAATTCCAGCCGGAGCTCAGTCCGCTGTGCCATGATTTCTCACGGCAGCGGAGTTATGCCCCGGCGTTTTGCCTCCTCGCGCCAGTCCCATGTGTATGCGAGGATTTTTGCTTCCAGATCCCACGGCGGCAACCCGGCAAGGAGGCTGGCCGCCTCACCAGAGACCGTGCGATATCCCCGGACTAGCCGGATGGCTATGACCCTTTGGGACGCGTTCAACCGGCGGGCTGGTCGCCGCCCCAAGAAACGCGCCCACATCGGCGCCCCGCTCGCTGCTCAGGTCCTCCACCCAGTAATCCCTGGATGGGATAAAGTACGGCTCAGCAACCACGGTGATGTTAATCGACCACTACGCCATGCTCTGGAGCAACAAATCCTGAGCGAAGGCGCAGTGGTTGATGATTGCTTGGAGGAGGCGTAATGGGGCCATTTTTGACACTCCATATCAGCTGCCTGCCGAGCTCCCTGTGAGGGCCCTGCCGCGATGGTTATGACGGTGACGACACTGGAGGCGGCAGCGCCGGTGGCAGTGGCGGTGGCTGCAGCGGTGACGGCGGTGGCGGAGGCCTTGCCCCTACTTGGCTTTGGCGGGTGGAGCGCAGGCCTTGCTCCCCGCCCGGTGATCGGCCGGCTTGCCAGGTGCCGCACATACAAAGAAGTGTCGCGTGGCATTACACGAGCCGGCCTTGTGATCGGGCTGACTACAGCAGAAGCGGGGGGCGCAGGACAATGGGCAGAAAACCGTCTCTGGAAGGCAGCCAGCTCCTGCCGCACCAGGGTCAGTACCCGGTCCTCAGCAGGCACGGGCCCGCCCTGCCCATGCCAAAATTCAACCATTTAGTTACTACGTATGTTTAACCATTTGTTGAGTTAAGTACGGATCAAAAAACCGGCACTAAGTGTTTTTTTTTTTTTTTTTTTGTTTGAACGCGTTAGTCTCTGGAACTACCAGGCGGATTTGAACAATTCTTTTTGCATTTGATAGACCAATTCGCGAGGAAGGTCATAGGATAAATAAAATCCCGCTACGACCCTTAGTAGCCTAACAAAAAGAGAAAAAGTCAGAAAGAACGTTAAGCAAAAACAAAGTAATCGCGCAGGCGGGCGATGCGATGCGACGCGGTGTTCGGGGTCCAGGGGTTTTTATAAAAATGTGATTGTTTTTTTAGTATAATGTATGTCTTACGTTTTCTATGCAAACTAAGTCACGGGCAGAAGCTCATAAATACACACACGAGAGAATAAGACAGTTACACGTGTACCCAACGTCAAATTAATATATTATGATTTTAGCGAATTACAATATTTGCCGAGCAAAGACATCGAAGGTAAATTAAAAGGCACCAGAGTGCTCAGATTTACAACGGATGATTTTCAACCAGCAATTCGTTTTCCTTTCTCAGAGCGAACATTTCCACTTTCTCATTGTACCTACGTATCTGTTATGTTTGCTAAGGGCCTAATTACCCTCCGCTTGCGTTTTGTTCCGTACAACCAAGAAATAACAGCGAGTACAAATACTGGGAGCTCTCAAGTTTAGTTAATGTCAATAAAACTGTGGCTGGACGAAACAGACTGGAACTCTGCTTGTTTACAGACTATTTTATCAATTAGAAAACAAGTCTTGGTAATTTTTTGCTCTATAATTTTATAATTTAGTTTCTTTATGTCTGGAATTGGTTTATAAGTAAGAATATAATGAAGGATAAATTATTGGGGCAAAGATTTAGAATTCTGATGGTATTTAACATCAATTACAACTGCAATGATTTATTTTAGTTAGTTAACATTCAGCTGGTAATCCTTCACCACATTGAAGCATAATGAATGAAGAGTTCGATAGATCCACAAACCACATATATTAAGGCAATCAATCTTAATTCTCGACATTAATCGTATTTCAAAGGTGATCCAGCATTGTAATACATTATCAAGAAAACGTACGCACGTATGCGAGAGAATCTAATAAAATATTTTTAGAATAATCTCCTAACAAATTCCTTCCTTTATTTCACCAGTTGCTATTGTTAAACCCCGTTGAGGGAATATTTAAATCAGTTTATGGCAAAGTGTAACCAACCCGACAACAGAAAGAGTAATAAAATGAGAAAACAAGCAGGGAGGGAGTGCAATTCGGTTCATGTCGAGCGGGAAACGTTGTTTCCGCACTTTTGCTTCGAATAACTGTCTTGAACACGACCCTAGCACTATTTGCTTTAGATTCTTGTAACTTCACCAAATAAAACGTTGCAGAACATCTTATATAGCATCGGTATGTAAATTGTGGAATAATAATTATATAGAATAAAGATTTCGCGTGATCGTAAACTTTAATAAAAGTTTTGATATTAATTTTACTGAATTTTCCTTTCTCCACTACGGTGTAGAATAAGTACGCCGTAGCAAAGTTATGCAGATGTGTAATATACTTAGTAAGACGTCTGTTCACACATGACTTGAGAAACAAGTTGTAGTAGGAAACGGGAACGCCGACAGGGAATTTCTCGGCGCACGCATTATATATGAAGAAGGAAAGCGCCGGTGCGTACCTACACAAGCGAGCATGGCAAACTGAGGAGTATACTGTCAACATTGAAACAGGAATATGTTTTGCTAAATGATAATATAAGTAATATTAATTTTTCTTTTTGTTTTTGATTGTTAGTTATCTAGTTAGTCATTTCATTTAGACCTAGTGTAAATAGTTAGTTGGGTTAAATACTGTAAAAAATTGCTAAATAAATAAATATATAAATTTATGGGGACTACAGGACCTAAAGCGCGGTCACTGTCGGACTACATATAATAGTGTTTTAAGTAAACATTTAAAACACTATTAGGTTAATATGTTGCTTGTAAAATAATCTGACAAAAAATCTGAATGATTGCATGTACATTGTGTACATGCAATCATTCAGATTTTTTATTTTTAAATTAGTATGGTTTTTAATCGTTAAAAGTAAATTTTTAGAGGTGCCTTCGTGATTTTTTTCTATCCTATCAAATTAGTTGTATTATGTTTTCAACACACTATCTAACTAGCCTATATCCTGAAGAATGTCATCTAATTTTCTGATTTTGTGTCATGCAGTGGATCATAAACTTTTAGGCATTATAAAACTGCCGTTTAGGTCCTTAGTCTCTTTAATAAGTTTCGTTTGTTTTATACAAAAGGACGGATGTTATACCTACCTATATTCATTGAAATGTACCTAAGTTAGACTAGTACCGTCGTTTGCTAGGTAACGACGCAACTGACGTACTAGCTAGGAGAGCATCCAGCACGTCAGTCTGTGGACACGAACCAATTGTACCCATCCCCTTCAACCAGCTACGCAGGTGGCTACAGGAGTTCACTCACACACAAGCAGAGTTGGTGGTTCTTGACACCGGGTTGCAAGCAGTCCAGGGAGGTTATGCCATACCTAGATGGTAAGCTAAGCAGGACAGGAATGGTCTGCGCCTGATTACGCGGACCTCCACTGGACACTGCTCACTAAACAAACACTTCCACAGACTAGGCATAACGGACAACCTTCTGTGCAGAGCTTGCATGGAGGCTGAGGTAACCATTGCGCATGTGCTCTTTGAATGCACAAGCGTTACCCAGATTAGAATAAAAACCTTCGGGCCACCCAGATCTTTCACAGTAGTTCTGAATAGACCAGAAGCCATGATCAACTTCTGGAGGGAGGTGGGCTAGTTGGAATAACCACCGACGGCCGCCATGCCTCACGTACAATGGTCCACTTGAAGGACTATGTGCGGAAACGAAACCCAATAACATAGAACATTATAGAACGTACCTAAGTTGTCACGGAGAGTCCTTGCAATGGTCACCTTATACTAAATTAAGTGATCGATTTCGCAGCGTGTCAAATTTATCATGATAAAATTATCAACATTTATAGTAATTAGTAACTTTTGATCAATATCTCAAACGTAGCTTTATAATCGCTTGGCCCAATTCAACCCACTTTTGAACCGTAATCTGAACTTTACTTATCTCGTTAACTATCACGAAAGGTTTATATGTAGTTATACAATGTCAATCCGATTAATTAACCCTAGACTTAGAAAATAAATAATGTGAAGCTACTCAGTGTAATATAAAGTGATATATCTTTATTATCAGATTGTAATTCATCAAGTGTCTATACAGTAATGAAGTACCCTCAAAGTCATTAAACAGTAATTAATCTTATTAATTTAGAACGACACTAAGAGCGAGGGAATGTTTGTAAGCTCGTACGTGAATATGTAGGCATACAGTACATTCAAGTTAAAGCACCTTAAATATAATATCTTTATAAAAATATTAATGTGTAGTTCATTCTAATTTCCATTCACATTCATAAATTCACGCCTTCTTCCTATGGGGGTAGGCAGAAACTACAGAACGCCACCTGCTACGACTCTTACGTACTTCTTTTGCTTCGTTTACGTTCATACACGCACGCCGGTTGCGAGTACTACGCACCTGGCCTTCCTGAAAACCTCAAATTTTCATTTATTTGTCCAAAAAAACTTTGATAACAAATTACTACAGTTTTTTGTAATATTTTTCCATACAACAGTTTTGTTTATAATTATGAACTTCGTTAGTTTTTAAGAATTGTGTACTGCAAAAAACCATTTAACGCATTATTTTTCGATAGTTTATAATCCATCCTTGGGAAACCGACAAATTGTGAACGAGTATCAAACTTGCTAGCGACGTAACGCACCTTGCGCTAATACAATACTAAACAGCCTGCCTAACTGCGAGCCACTTGAAAGTAGCGCTCACCGACCGCTGCCGCAGCACCGCTCGCTTCGCGCTTGATTTGTCATAGTCCTGACCTAACTTAACCTAACCCATTTCATCAAGGTTACAAATTTATTTTTAACGGTTCTCATAATCCTTGGGTGACATTTCTAAGCCTCATAATATGTCTCACTCGTTTCCTTGGAAACTCGGCTTAGGGCTGTCATACAAAAATAGGTTTCACTATTCGGAAATTGAGCGTTTCATTGCATTTTTATTGACAGTAAACTCTATTGTATGTAGGTTTTTTCAGGAACTACCTATATTTTTTATGTTATTATCTTTACAGCTACAAATTAAAAGGAACTGGAAAATGGTCAGAAAGAATATACCTATTAACATTGTTCATAAAATAACCACTGCACCTTGCTTTTATAGAGTTGCAACAAAACTGAAAAGAATTTTCTATACTGCTAATGATTTTCTGTTATCTAAATAAGAATTACTTACTTTTGTGTGTTGGGCGAGACAAAATCAACATAAACGCTAAATATTCATCCGTTCTGTTTCACCCCATGTCAATCGAAAGATAATTCTACCGAAAAGTTTTTTCGATTCATTCGTCATAAAAAATTGAAATGACACTCGAGTTGAGAAGTAACGAAACTAATTTAATTTCAATTTCTAATTATACACGACGCGGACATAAATCTTCGCATCTAAATTTATGCAAATAAAATGAACCATTATGCTTCGTTACACAGAATCAAGCATCTAAGAAGGATTGGAGAAACTTCGCCGGATTTAATCGGAGATTTTATTTTTTATTTTACATAATTTTAAATAAAGTTTTCGCCGTGTTCCAATAAAAAGTATTGAAGATATTTTTTTAGGCATCGAAAAGAAAATAAAGGTGTGAAAAGAAACATTTTATCTTACGTTGATCTTTTTATTTTTACTGTCAGTTAAGACAGGGAGATTTAAAAAAGTCGAAGATTTTTCTCGGTAGAGTGTTTGTGTTGGAGCGTATCGTCATAATAAATATTCGTCGATCTTGGTTCTATAAGCACATTTCTTTTTATATTTACCTTTTTAAGAAAAACAGTAGCTTTTTATTATTTGTATTTTTATAGGGCAATTACAACATGAGTTTCGAATGTTACTGACGAATGGAGCGACTCGGTAATAACATTGGTAGTCACGTACGGGAAAGTGTTTTATTTGTCTATCAGTGTATTTGTATTACCATCCTGCTTTTCTATTATTCAATCAAACAAGCAGTGCTTCGATGTTTATAGACTCTTCCCCTAAATGATAGTCGAGCACTCGATCGATCGTTTCGCTTCGGGGAAAAACCATGAGTCGTCTTTATAAATGACAAAGAAACCAAACTTGAAGTATCGCGATTGGTCTTTTACTATCGATTTGATTGTGATTCTCTTACACCAGAGTAATGTTTGTTTTATTTTCGGTAATGTGTTAGTTCTAATTACTATGTGGTTTTTATTTGTATTTCTTAACCAATTAAAATGTTCAGAGTAAAATTCCGATTAGTTGATATTCCCTTGCATGCCTACGCAATATTTTCACGGCCATTGTTTACCAATAATAATTATTGTGAGATCTGCAGGTTGTTGATAAATTTTCTTTAATTTAGTTAGGTATGTAAAACAGTTCATAATCCAGCAGTTATCGAGAACACTTCTTTTGAAAGATAATAAATAGACTGCTACCAAACGTTGGCACACTATTATGAGAAACAATAGCCAGTGATCCGAGACGATCAATAGATCGCTGCGGAACGAGCCCGGAGGATCAGTGTTTGCTTTCCAAAGCATAATGCCTGCTTCCTGTTGGACCCTTGAGGAAAATACTTAGAAATTGATTCCGAACCTCCGTTTACAGAGCTGTCGAAGAGACGGCTGATAGCATTCCTCACTATCTGTGTGGCAAGTAGGTGCTCACGGGACGAGGGTGGCCGGGCGGTTGGGCCGTCTGCGAGTCCCATTGTAAACACATAACAACCAGCACGAATGTTCCCGACACTGTAAATTGAGTATTCAGCCTCGTATTGTTTCGTACCTTTATTAAGTTACGCTATTGCTTCATCTAAAGTAATATAAACACACACTCCGCAATAACAAGATGTTCTGCGGCACAAAAACAGAATAAAATCTAAACAAAGAATAAAATCAAGCGTGAACGCCCTAGAACATTTTATATTGCTTTAAACGGCTGAAGAATCGGCTTTTCCGAGAAAATATACCATTGGGATTCAAAAACTGTTTCTTAAGGGATTCTCTCGACATTCATTTGGGGGATATTGCGGGAAGCTCCTTCCCAATGTAGTAATGGTGCAAGTTGTTCGTGCAAAGCCTAGTTCTTTACGAATATTAAACTGTGGGGAAATTTTGCTTTGCCTTCGCCTTTAAATTTGGAAACCACTCAATTAAAAGTCTGTTTAACACAAATGGGTGAAGGAAAATTTTAAAATTTGCATTTATTGCGTATTCTTGATATGCAATAAATGCAAAACTTAACTTTTGCATATCAAGAATGCATTGTTATAGGTAAAATAAAATTCAACAAAGAGTGAGCAAACAGAGACGTTTATAAAAGTTGAAGAAATAAATACGCCAAAAGATTAATGTTAATCTTGGATAGGCAAAATACAAAACTTTGACTTGGAATACCTAACTTTCCAAGTTAGGTATTCCATAAGCATGTAATATATAAATCCTTTCAGGTGTATTTACGCACGTTCATTCAACTTAGGAGGATTCAAAAGCCAAAAGCGGGATTAGTCTTGAGGGCCTTTTAAGAAATCTACAGAAATAAAGACATTGCCAACAAATGTTACAGAATGGTGAATTTATTTGCATAATTCAGCAAACCTAAATCCTTTGTCCGCGGCTCGCTGCTCAAATAATAAATTTACTCCATGTTCTACACCCGAAATGGTCTAACTGAATATAATTATTTAGCTATTTGAACGCCGCATCTTTTACAATCTTACCCATACATTTACACATAGCTTCCGCAGTTACCGAATATTTCTGAAGATTGAGTTTTATTACAGTTTACCTCTCATATTTTTTTAACCATAGTAACCCAATAACACGCCATCTTTTATGTAAGTGGCATTGTAACTATAAGTATCTGATATTTCACCCTATCGCATTGAGTATTCTGATCGTACGCTACGCGGGCGATTCTGCAGAGAGCACAATATGTGTAAATTTAGAAAACGTTTTCGACACATTATTACGTTTAGGGATTTTCAAGAAAATTGCCTTATTACCTTTTTGAGTTCGATTCCGAACTAGGATTTAGTAGGATTTGCCGCACGCTTTTTCTTATTGTGTTTGCTTAATAAAAGTGTTTTTACCCAATGTCATTATCGTGTAGGGTTATGGAGCTTACAGCTAAGTAATTTATAGTTTTTAAACACAGTATTTGGAATACATTCAGGAGCTTGTAGTTTTGCAGATTACTTTCTGTCTAATGTTGGCTCATTGCCATTCCGGAAATTCTCAACTGGACTTAGAACATTTTGCGCTTCAGCTCTTAAAATTATTTATACATGTTTAAGTTTAATGGCTGCCGACTTTTGGAATTAAGCTATACATAATCTTTATAACGAGTTAAAACTTTTCTTTGGCAAAATTTTCGTAAATGTGCGTACGTTTTTATTCCCATTTAAGTAATTGAGTCAAGCTATCACGCATTTTTCTTATCGTGAAATGTTAAAAACGTGCAGAATTAGTATTTATTTCATTGCAGATAAAGATAAAACGTTGACATCCCCTTTACAAATGTTGGAAATTACCAGGGCAATTTACAAATTTAATGAAGCCTTACAAACGTACGTTGCCTACGCCTCATGTCGAAATTTAATAAGTCTACTTAAATGTATCCTATACATGTATTATGCTCGACAATGGGACATTACAAGCTTAATAGATTAGATAGATAGTTATGAAATGTATCATCATCATCTGCCTAGCCTTTCCCCAACTATGTTGGGGTCGGCTTCCAGTCTAACCGGATGCAGCTGAATACCAGTATTTTACAAAGAGCGACTGCCTATCTGACCTCCACAACGCAGTTACTGGGTAATACGATACCCCTTGGTAAGACTGGTTGTCAGATTTTCGGGCGTCCGACGAGTGTAACGACTGTCAAAGATCCACGAATGACAGCCGGGACGAACGGCTTAACGTGCTTTCCGAGGCACGGAGAGGTCTTGGTATGTAAAGATGGTCACCCATCCACGGACCAACCGCGGCAAGCGTAACCTGATCGATCAACCCGTGTGGCTGTTATTACTTAGCCACAAAAGCTTAGCCACAAGACCACTGAAAAGATTATGAAATAGATAAAAGCCTCAAATTTCAACCTATAGTTTGAAAAATATAAAAAAACTAGCTTTAGCCCGCGGCTTCGCCCGCGTGGTTGTCGGAAATTATCCCACGGGAACGCACTACCGGAATCAAAAGTAGCCTATGTCCTAATCCAGGTCATAGTCTACCCATGTGCCAAATTTCATCCAAATCCGTTCAGCGGTATTACCGTGAACACGTAACAAATAAACATACTCACTTTCGCATTTATATTATGAAAAACCGATCTATGTCGATATATTCTACACTCACAAAGTGTATTAGGTACTAAAAAAAAAAAACTCATAACTCACTTCTAAAGTTTCTTTAATAATATAGTTAAATCGTGATTCGAAAGACACGTGGTGCCATCTATTATCATAAGGACGTTATTGTTGTTTTCCTCGGGAACAGTACTTTTTTCGGGATGAAAGGTACTCTACGTCCGTTTCTGTACCCGTGACAACGTATATGAAAAATTTCAAAATTTTGTGAAAAGGTAACAAACAAACAAACTTATATTCGCATTTGTAATATTAATTAGGATTACTAGGAACATTTTTTACATTTTTTTTTAGATGGAGATGAAAAATCGTCGATTTGTTATTCAAATAAAGTTTGTTTTTTTCTGAATTCTATATTAAGTTGTTTGAAAAGTTTACTGTAAGTATATTGTTCGCAGGGCATGTGACTAAGTAATTCTCGCGGTTGATCCGTGGATGGGTGACCATCTTTACATACCAATTCCCCTCAGTGCCTCGGAAAGCACGTTAAGCCGTTGGTACCAGCTTTTATTTTTTTTAAATAAATGGCTTACTAAGGGGTATTATATTACCCAGTAACTGGGTTGTGGAGGTCAAGATAGGCAGTTGCTTCATGTAAAATACTGACATTCAGCTGCATCCGGTTAGACTGGATGTCGGAAAAGGCTCGGCAGATGATGATGTTCGCGGGGGTCACTGTTACGAGTATATCGTCCTCAAATATGCAAAACTCCTGAGCAACATAACGTTTTATTGTTATCAGCAATATACGTAATACCAACCCGCATTTTCAGATAAAATTTTCATATTCACGTGTACAAAAGTTAAGCAATACAAATTAATTCAGATATTACGGAAGTGTTGCCTATTTTGTGGTAAGGGTGCGTACAAATTGTCAAATGTGAGGGAAACGCGTATGTTTTCTCGATGCAGCTCACGAGCGGGGCGCGAGTCTTGCATAAACATCTACGTCAACAATATAAGATGAGATATTCTTGGGCGGCGCGTTGAAGCCTGCACGTCGCTTTAGCGTAACGTATGGTGTGATGTGTACGCAGCCTTAGCTTAACATAAGGATGATTTTATCTATTTATTATAAATTGATACGATTAATGTGATTCGTTCTCAAAAACGTAATGGAGTTCTTAATAAAAAATATCGCAAAATCACAGACAGAACGTTGTTCTATTAACGTTAGTCGCAGATACTATACTATACTATCCAGAATGTAAGTGTAAACAGTGTCAACCTTTTAAGGGGTCATTATACTCATCATTATAAACAACTTTTACTATAGGACTAAACCTGAAATCGCAAAAAAAAATCAGCCGTTCAGTACATTTATGTTCGCATAATTCTTCAAAATGTAGGGAACAGCAGATTTTTTTTTGCGATTTCAGGTTTGGTCCCATAGTAAAAGTTGTTAATAATGATGAGTACAATGACCCCTTAAAAGGTTGACACTGTGTACACTTATAGCCTGTATTTCCACTATCTAAGATTGTAATACCTAAGTATCTACAATAATTTATTTCATACATAATATAATATAAGGTGTAATATCTCCCTTAATTCTGTAATCTCAGAAAGCAACCGCTTCCATAATGTTCGATACCCGCGAAATAATGCTAAACACCCAATGAAGACGTATAAAATCGTGATAGCAGCTAACACCGACTTACAAGCAATACAGAACAGTCATCGCATCATAAACCACGGTTTTACACTGTACAGAAAAGCGCAAAATACCAAGTCAGCTTTGCACTTAACAAAATTACGTATAAAGTAGCACGATGAAGTTGCTTGATGAACCATGGCAATTTCCAAACTTAAGAAGACAAGAGATGCTGGTCAAAAGCATCGCCTTCGCTTGCTGATAGGTTGAAATTAAGAGCAGTTGAGGGGTGAATTCAACGTACACTCATAATATGAGAGAAAATAATTGAATAGCGAATAATTAATTAAACAAATACCTAAATACCAGACATACTTGAATGATTAACTAAATAATACAGACACACATAGCCTCGCACACAGACATTATACACAATTAGAATTAAGTAATTATAAGAATGTGCATGCGCCAAAATGTTATGACCTAAATAATTAGATTTAATCCTACTTAATGATAGAAGGTAATTATGAATTTCATTGTGTCGTTATAGTTTAAATGTTTGCTAGTTAGCCCTCAAGTTTTGCGATGCCTGGAAAAGGCCGCTAAGTTGAAGTACCTGCATTTGAAAACAACAACAAAATGTACACTTAGTATGCAAATAAATATTTGACTTTGACTTTGAAAATACTTCCAATCTGGGCAGTCAAGAAGCCCAAATAACTGTATGACACACATTTTATACAGTTCCTTGTTTATCGTTAGCTAGAATCAACATGAAATTTAGCTTTATCATGTCAGTCATCCAGTAACAACAGACTACATATATATGAGGACTATAGAATCCTACCGTATCTTATCGTATCCTTTAGCAGCCTTTGATTCTATAGGCCTCATGTTGTTAGATGTGTGCGATGTGTTGTTAGACTTATGTTATCTGTTGGCCCACACATATCAGTTGACATCAAACATGACTTGACTGACTTGATGCAAGTTTCAGAAACCGGAGAAGTAACTAGGTAGGTAAAGTTTTTTATCTTTTAATTCATTTTTATTCAGTGGCCAGTTACATCAGTTTTATCAGTCAGTTTCCATCAGGTTAAGTGACTGTTTCCGGGTTTGGTCCATGGATGGGTGACCATCTTTACATACCGAGACTCCTCCGTGCCTCGGAAAGCACGTTAAGCCGTTGGTACCGGCTGTCATTCGTGAATCTTTGACAGTCGTTACGAGTCATCAGAAGACCGAAAGTCTGGCAACCAGTCTTACCAAGAGGTATCGTATTACCCCGTAACTAGGTTGTGGAGGTCAGATAGGCAGTCGCTCCATGTAAAATACTGGTACTCAGCTGCATCCGGTTAGACTGGCAGCCGACCTTAACATAGTTGGGAAAATCCTAGGCAGACTGATTGAAAGAAAAGAAAGAAATAAAAATAAGTTTAATCGTCACAGAAACACGTACATACAAAAAGATAATTAACTCGAATTTTACAAAAAGAATAATAAAACAAAATAGATCTACATACAAATCACGAGCACAAAACAAAAGTCGGCAACTGCTGGCACATTAATTTTTTTAATTTTCCTATTTGGTTTCGAGACTTCTAAAGTGCAAGTCTTCTGCTTCTCTTCTGTCTCACCAGAATCCGGCTCGTTGGATTCCCAGCACGTACCCGGCTGGTATATATTGAACAAACTAAACAGTTGTAAGAATACCTCAGACTGTAGGTAAATTGTTTCGCTTGTTATTTATGTTCCACAGCTTGCTAATACGTGCACGGCTTTATGAAGTGCCCCCACTGGCACCGTGCGTATTCCTTTTCACTTACATTTTCAAGAGTTTCATTAGGGGTTGTGGATGTTTTGTGGGGTACCTAATGATCTTGTCTTGCTATAAAAATGTGCATATTTATAATATTATGGTGGGCATATCTAGCAAGTAGGATTCGAATTATGTATTACATATAGGAGTTCTGTTTTTAAACGGAATGAAACTGGTGGCAATGAAACATGTTAAATATTTTACCCAAGAATTATTAGTGATTGTAGTAACAAGTTATTATAAAACATTTTTCTTTTCCAAGTTTTCGGAATAGAGCAAGAAAACGTTTTTATTAATAATTTTCCATAGAATATTGATTATGTGCTGGTTTTTCCTTAGATATTTGGAGATAACATGAGAACTCTGGAAAACTTATACCTACATCTACTATTCTGCCGCCGCGCCGTAAGGAAAAAGAACGTACCAGAAATATTGAAACGGAGAAAAAAAATATTTGGCCCTGTTTAAATTACAGAATACAACGGTAGTTGCGTCTTTTAATAGTAATTATTACTAGATTTATTAGGTTTTCGTTAAGTGTATGCAGAATCAGCAAAAAAAGACGCAAAACCTAATAATTCTTACTATTAAAAGACACATCGGATTTTGTGTTTTAAAACGTACAAAATATTTTTTTTCTTGATTTCAATATTTCTGTAAAAACGTCCTTTTTCCATAAGGCGACAGTAGACTATGACCGTCTAGTTAAAAATTGCAATGAACAAAAATTCAGTTTTTTGTTCCACCTTTTTCCGTGACATAGGTAAAGAGTGGAGTGGGGTATGTAAGATACTACTTACATAAGTTGTTTGGTGGATTTATGAGACTATCTTAGGCCAAAAAAATTACATAATTTGAACAAATAACAAGACAAGATCTTGCTGTTGAGTTTTATAAAGTATCATACATGTGTCTTTCCACTCCGTTCTAGCTTTGCGGGCTTAGGAGACATCTTTCTCATAGGCTACCTACATTTTGTGTGGAAAAACTAAGAACCATTCATACTTGTAAAGGGAAATATTTAATTTATCCTCTAAAAACTCATTGACCTTCTAATTATGAACGCTTTTTTTTTTAATAAATGAGCATATTTTTAACTTTCTGGCCTTCTCTCGAAGTTAGTTGCAGTAACTAAGCTAGAGCACCCCTACCAAATTAGGCAGGGTTACGTAAAGTTAGAACTGTGAAAAACTGTGCACGAACCGAGTGAGCAAAGCGACGCTACATCCAAGTTGGTGGCTATTTTTTATTTTGTGGACACTAAAATGGGAATTATTTAAGGTTCACAAAAAGAGACCCATTTATTAGAGTGTCCATTCATATCTAAAGGAAATCAAAATGGGAATTATTTCGGGTACGAGTGTAAAGCCTCCGGCACTATAATCCGGTCATATAATCAATCCATACAACTTTCAATCACTACAACCGTACTTCTTTTAAAACTTCAGCGCATGATTCATAATTTATATTCTATTAAAGTGAAATAAAACTATAACGACCACGATACTTACGTGCACAACAAAGTCATGAAATCAGGGGAGTTGAAAATAATTAGGTGGCTGGCTCCTTCGAAAAGCGTGAATTACTACTGCGCACGCGAACATTTCATATTATTTTGTAGTTAGAGATGTAATTAAACGTAAATTATAGCCAAATTATTATCAGATTACTGATTTTGTGGCGAGGTGCGCCCGGTGTGTATGGAAAGCGAAACAATAGAAGTTTACTTCGCTTATTTGTGTAATTTAAATGATGGTAGGATTATTTTTTTGTTCAAACTGGTATACCTACAGATAAAGAGAGGAGAGTTAAAGTTAGAAAACAAGCAAGATGCGTAAAACGTATCTAATTTAAAATAGGTTTGAACATAAACTCAAAACATTTATTTCAGAACGATGAAGCTAGTTGCCCGTGATCATCGAAAGCATGATCATTTAGCAAATCAAATAAGTTGGTGCTACAGAAAACTTGCATTCTCTTGTTCAATAACTAAATTGATTCGCTTGTTCAATAACTAAATTAAATTAGAGAATCGCTATATTTTACTAATAGGCAGAGCGATGGCTATAGCTATGAACTATGTTATTGACTGTTGACGTGTTGTTTGAATTTGTATGGAAATGTAGCATCTACTCGTATGTACGTTAGGTATTGTGGCAGCTATACGTGCTATGAGGTACTTATAAATAAAAGACGTGTCCTACATAGTGAACGGCTTAAGAAGAACTATCTTTTTATTGAGTAACATACATCTCCTTATATATTGTTCTCCGCGCATGCGCGAGCGCGTGCGCAGCGCTTCGAGAAAACGCGGAGTAGCTGGTCTTCCATCTAGAACATTCAGAGGCGCGCGGCGTTCGCGCGGCGTTCGCGCGGCGTCCTTCGAGAAGATGTGGCGACACGAGTCGTTGTTCTAGAAACAGTCTCGCTGGTCGCGCCGGACAAGCTCCGCGGCGGCGCGCCAGTGCGCGCGCACTCAACGTGCGGCGGTAGTCGGATGTGAGACGCGCTGTATCTACATACTACAAACTAATATTTCTATATACTATATATATTAGTTTAACTAAATTTGACAGTTAACTTACTGTCTTTATTGTTTTATTAGAGAGAAATAGCTAGCAATAGCCTAAATTAAGTTTAGTTTGTGTACAACAGAATCGGCACCAGTAGCAAGTTGACCAACAAAACTGTGTTTACCAAAAGAAAATAACGTTAATTTTTAACACAACTTATCGAGCGTCTATTAATTTAATACTTACCTACGTAACAGATTTTTGATAAAAATATAACGGTTATTTGCATGCATGTTTCAACAAACACGGTCAATAAAACATCGTCATCACGAACGGAGTACAATCAAATAGCTGGCTGATTGTGCTGGCTTGTATAATAAAACAATCGTTATGAAAAATTTAACAACTTGATTACCAATTTATAATTGAATTTTTTTTAGTTCTATAGTTGTTCCTGGTGAAATGTAGGCCAATTTTGTCCAACTGAGGACTGTTCTCGAACAAATTTTATATAAAAAAAACACTTTTCCGTAAATGTTATAATTGTTATCAATTTTTATAGAAAGCCTTCAACAATTTCATAATATAACGTCACGCTTGAATGCCGAAAGGGTTATCCAGAGATGCACCTATAGTACACCCACATTTCGCCAGTTATGTTTAAATCCAAGTTAACAGGGGCGGGGCGAGCCTATTGCCATCAACCGGGCACAGATCCAGACTCTAGGCTGCTACTGATTTCCATCGATTCCCTAATCTAACCTAGGACCTCATGTTCAGAAGTAGCGCTTGCGATCACTAGACCAACGAGGCAGTAGTAATTTAGAGATAAATTTCTTGTTTCCCCGACCCGGGTGAGAAATTTGTCTCGCCACATCGCATCGCCTGCGCGCGCTAATACTTCCTTAGCGTTCATTCTGACTTTTTTTTCTTTTTGCTTATCTTCTAAACGCCATAGCGTGATGTAAAATAGCCTATAGCCTTCTTCAGGAATTGGGCTATCAAATGCAAATAGAATTTTTGAAATCCGACTGATGGTTCCAGAGATTAGCGCGTTCAAACCAATTAACAAAAAACAAACTCTTCAGTTTTATTATTGTATATAGCTTCTATCCGCGACTTCGTCCGCGTGAAATTTCTTGTTCCCCCGACCCACCACATCGCATCGCATCGCCTGCCCACGTTATTACTTCGTTTTCGCTTAGCGTTCTTTCTAACTTTTTTTCCGTTTTGCTCGGCACCTAATGGTCCTAGCGTGATGTTAAATAGCCTATATAAATAGCCTTCCTTAAAAAATGGGCTGTCAAATGCAAAAATATATGTTTCAAATCCGACTGGTAATAGCGATTATAGCGCGTGCAAACAAATTTGTTATTATTATTATTACCATTAAAAAGTTATAGTTGAGCGACGCGGATTTTGTTTTAGAACTTTTTAAGAGGAACAATTCCATCATACATGATTGTTGCGTAACTTTAACCGTTTACGCAGCGCACGCAACGGAAGCACAAAAGGAATTTATTTTTCCCCGTTTTTGCAACATTTTTCATTAATGCTCCGCTCCTTTTGATAGTGGCGTGTAGTTATATAACCTATAGCCTTCCTTGATAAATGGGCTATCCAACACTAAAATATTTTTTTCAATTCGAACCAGTAGTTTCTGAGATTAGCGCGTTCAACCAAACAAGCAAACAAACTTTTCAGCTTATAGATAGATACATAGCCGTATAGATAGATACATAAACGGGTGTGAGTTGAATAATTTAATAAAATCCGATTTTATCGAAAAATAGCCAAAGGTGTATTGCGGCAATTACGACAGTGGATATATTCCGATTGATGATAATTTCTACCAAATGCAGCGGCATTTTTATAATATAGCGTCAGAGAAAGACGGCGGTCGGTAAAATGGCATCTAATCATTATGTTGCCAATATAAAATGCTGCTGCGCTTGGTAGAAATTATCATCAATCGGAATATAGGTACTCCACTACCCTTATTGCGCCAATAGAGTATATATTCTATGTGTCTACGTTTTATATAGAAATCATTTCAGTTCATTATTATGCGATTACCGAACTAAACTGTTAATTTCAATCTATTGTTGCTGTTCACCATAATTGTACTGAATGCAGTGATTTGGATTCAATTCTTAATTATCTTTTTGGCGAGCTGACAGCAAGCGGTTAGGTGCTTTAATTCTCTTTTAGCTTTGAAGAGCTTTAAAGGCTCTTTTGTTTTTGATCAATGAATATAATGTACATTTTAAATAGTGCTTATTTATTTAGATTTGTAGTAATCAATAGGCCCCTGGTAGCAGGACACTTGCGCGAAATACATTTCAGCGAAGGACTTGCGCGAACCCACTTGCGCGAAAAGAAATTTGCGTGAACAGACTTTTGCGCCAAGGGACACTTATACGCGAAAAACGTTTGCGTGAAAAGACTTTTCCACGAAAGGACTTTTGCACGAATGGAAATTGCGCGAAAGACACTTGCGCGAAAGAAACTTGCGCGAATGAAAATTGCGCGAATCCACTTGCGTGAATCCACTTGCGCGAATCCACTTGCGCGAAAGAAACTTGCGCGAATCCAATCCACTTGCGTGAAGGGACAGTTTCTCGAAAAAGTTACGGAAATGAGGTTTCTTCATAACATCACGACTGTATTCTTTCAAAGGGTGGGGGCAGAGGTGTATATTAGTAAACCCACATTTCGCCAGTTAAGTTACAGCCAGACTGGAAGTAAATAATCCAACTAGGCGTCAATAGCTTTTGTCGTAGTTTTTTTTACTGTAGGTACCTTTACATTTTTAAGTTTATTTTTATTTATTTTCGACACGGGTGTCATTTTCGTCGCTATCGAGGTCGCTGATAACAAAACTGATGTCAAATCAAAATTCAAGATGATGGCGCCAACGAAAATTTGCAAATTTTTCATCATGGATGTCGTTTTCATGGTTTTCGAGGGCGCTGACAACGAATATGTTAGGTATTAAAAATATTACAATCCTGTCAATAGTGTAAATCCACGGAAATTATAAACTTCAACATTAGTTGAACGTGTAAGTTATTTTGGAGGTACCTACCTACTATTTCAATCACAAATACGTTTCTTAGCTCGGCGATAGAGAAAACATTCTAACGTAAGTCCATTGTGGGGCAGCTTTAGCACCTGCATACATTTGCAGTCTAACGATAATCCATTGTTGTCATAACGTCTTTCTATACAATAACTTGACACTTACCTACTGCAATTATTCCATCATAAATTATCGCTTACGTGTCGGACGCAGGATATAGGTAGGATTTAGCAGAAGCGAAATACAACTTGTTTATAAAATAAAATAATATTTTAATTGAAGACGATGAGTGTAAAAGTGTTTTAAAATCTGTTTTAAATTGAAATATTATATTATTTATAATGAAACGGTATAATTATGTTTCAGAGCATTGTTAAATTAATAAAATGATTCTAGGATTTCAGTTTTGAAAGTATTTTTGGTGTTATTTTAAATAAAAAATAATTAGCAAAATTATTAGTCTACTTTACGTGTACACTTGTTTTTTTTTTTACTTTAGGTGTGGTAGATACGTACATGTATAAAATACAGATAATATTGTTATTTTAGCTGAAGGGTATAACCGGTACTTTAGGTCTTTATTAAGGTTGTAGAAGGTTATCCTTCTCTGCAGATCTACAATTTACAAATCTGGTAATCTGTGCTTATACAGGGTTAAATTAAATTAGCTAGCAAAACTCCACAGACGTAATGGGTATCGATATCTAAACACGACATAATAAAAAGTTTTGATTTTTTTTTGTACGTAGTGTCGTTACTTGAAGTATGAGTTAAGAAAATCAGTTTTTTTTTTCAGTTTTATAGTGTTTAGATATCGATACCCTTCACATCTGTAGAGTTTACACATAAAAACTGTATTTTTAATTGATACTCCAAGTGACTAACTGTACCTGCGGTTGATGACCCAAAAAATAACTCTTCAAATGAATTTCTTTTTAATTTTATCGTACCTGCGGAGTTTCGCATGCTAATTTTATATGATCCTCTAGTGGAACTAACTGCTTATTTGTGAACCTATGACGGTCAATACAAAGCGAGTGCTGAAGTAGAATTTTCATGGGTACCATTACCACAGATTAATACAGATAGGATACTCCGCAAAATCATTTAAATAAAAAACGACTCTTGCTACTATACAATAAAGTGCAATTCAGGTCTCACAACGCTATTACCTACAGTTATATTTACCTACAAGTTGCCTCTCTTTCTATCGCGTATCTCTTATACCTTCTGACTCATTAGCGTTCTTTTCTTTTACGACGCGGCGTGTATGTATCGAACTGACAGTGCGAGCCGGCCGGTGCGCGGCAGCCCGCACTGAATTGGCCCCGTGACAAGGGCCCGCCACGTATTGCAGCTTCAGCTTCATACCTAAACTGCGGAGTGTCCCGTCTGTATTAATCTGTGCCATTACTAGGAACCGCAGCGGTAACGACATACATTATAATTATATTATTATAATAATATTATTATTATTATAATATCAGCTTGTAAACTAGGCTACTGCTAAACATAACTCTCTTACAAAATAGTTACATTATTATGAAAATATGATAATAGCATATCGTTGGGTACATAATTGCAGAAATATATACTTCAGCTGTTCCAAGAATAGCGTCGCAAGTAGAAGAACAAAAAGAATTTCCATTTTCGTAGAAGTTTGAAAATCTAATTACTTTTTCAGTTATGGTTGTATAAAGCCAATTCTATGAATCTATCGTTCCAATATTTTTTTTTTTTTTTGTACGTATAAGGGTATAACGTATAATATTGTCTAACAGATATTGTTATCTGTGCCTTCCTATTATATAGGGTGACTGGTAATTAGAGACCGATACTTAAACTCATGATTGTACTCATAATAACAAACAACTTATACCAACTCTTTTAACTTCAGCTGCTCCCTAGATTTTGACAAGTTATGCGAACATGACTGTATGGGACAGAAGATTTATTCAGGTTTGTTCCCATAGTAAAAGTTGTCTGTTAACATGAATACAATCATGGGTTTAAGTATCGGTCACTAATTACCCAGACACCCTATCTAGTAGTATATTTTAGCACAGTTACAAGATATTAAAATAAGGATAAAATAAATATCTGAAGAATCAGCCGCTCCATCCATTTGAAACATTTTATCATCATGAGCATAGTCATCGTCAACCTATGAATAAAAAAGTCGGGCGGTGTGTCGTGGGAGAACCGGTTGGAACTGAGATCCTTTCACTGTTTATTATGTATTAATACAGAGCCATCTAGTATGGTCTCAAGTTTCAAGTGTCAAAAGTTTTTGTTTTTGGAACGAAGTTCTTTAACGCAGCTTGTGGTAGGTAGGGGTAAACTGGCAGAAATTGTGACGTAACGAAAAAGCATTATGCCGTCAGATTCAAGTGTCAAACGATTTTGTTTTTTTAATATAGAACCATATAAAAACTACACTAGATAGCTCTGTAGCAAAACTTTGATGTCTATCTATCACTACATATTATAAAACAAAGTCCCCTGCCTCGTCTCTCTGTCTGATTCAAATTCAGATGTATTTATTTGCCAATCATGTAGCAACAAGTATAAGATGGTACATCATTAAGAACACTTAATGATGTACCATCTTATACTTGTTGCTACATGATTGGCAAAGCCATATTTACATCTGTTCAGGAGTTGTTTTTGAGATCATCGCGAACATACAGACAGAACACTGTCTGTATGTTCGCGATGATCTCAAAAACAACTCCTGAACAGATGTAAATATGGCTTTCATCAATAGATAGAGTGATTCAAGAGAAAGGTTTATACATATAGTTTCTGATATCCACGCGGGCGAAGTCGCGGTCAAAAGCTAGTTAATACATAATATACAGCGAAAGGAACTTCTTTCCAACCAGGTGTCCCATGACACCTCCCAACTTAATTTATTTAAAAACAATAAACTATACAAGATGGTTCTGTATTAAAAAATAAAAGGTTTTGACACTTGAAACTGATGGCATAACGCTGTTTCGTTACGTCACAATTTCTGCCAGTTTACTCCTACCACAAACCGCGATAGAGAACTTCGTTCCGAAAATAGACCTCAGCAGTATGTACAGTAAACGCTCAAAAGTCCATAAGCGTGCTAAGGATTACATTGCTATGAACTGTGCGTGTGCCTGTGTGAGCGATGTCTCACTCAACATTCCGCAGATAACACACACTAATGAATTGTCGCATGTCGTCGTACTACGCGAAATAACATTATATTTCTGTTGCGTTTAGAATACGCGTCATAGTGGCGACCTGTTCTTACCATTGCATTGCTAAAATTCGCATAAACATAACATGTGCTGGTAGCTGTTTGGGCTCAGCAATGGTTTCATGATCAATGAAGTCTGAGTTCGAATCTTAATCACAATGTGGGACTGTTTTTTGTTTCTATGGAACCATAATAATATATTTGTACTATTTTAAGCAAAAACTTGTTAGATGTTTTAAATGTTCATTTATTATTTATTTTTATAAGAAGTTAAATATTAGTTATTGTATTATTATTTAACTATTTATGTGATTTTTAATTTATCTTTTCGGTGTTGGAAGGTTGAAATAAAAAAGTCGTGCTGAATGGTAACAAAAATGTTTATTCGTTTTATTTACTTATTTATAAAATTAACAAACTTAAGAGAATTGTGACGTTACATTCCTACTAGATAAAATAAGTTTTTTTGTAACCGTTCATAGGATTTTTTGTTGTATACCCACTTAGTCAATTCATAATAACATAACAAAGAAAGGATATTCTAATAACACATATATAATTGTCAATACAAAGATATGGGTATCTGGGTCAGCAGAGTTTATTCAAAACTAGTCTATGATTTAGACGTTATGAACATGTTTTTTTAATGTAACGTCACTATGAATGTATCGAGGTTATAGCTTAAGTGTTCATTTTCTTGACGAAAAGAAGATAGAAACTAAACCTCAATTTAAGATCATTAAATAATTACGGATATGTCAATATTACTAAATATTCAGCTACACCGTCTAATTAAAAAAAAAAAAAACATCCAGGTATTAATATTTTGTATAACCCCCATTATTTTCAATACAGTCAAGTAGACGTTTGCGCATGGACCCTACAATATTACCACATATTTCGGTTCCTCTTAAATTTTCCCATACCTCCATGCAATGGATTTTTAATTGTTCTATACACCTTTCATCCCGTGACTCCCACCTTTGGACCATCAAACCCCATAGATTTTCTATGGGGTTGAGGTCGGGTGATCGCGCTGGCCATGGAACAACAATTATCTCCGGGTGATTTTGAAACCACTCACGCACACTGCTCGCCCGGTGAATAGGACAATTGTCCTGCACAAATGTTATATGTGTCAACTCATCAGCTGGGTAAATGTTGCGCACAGCAGGTAACATGACATCGTCTAATACTTCTACATAAGTAGAACTGTTGGCGCGTGGAGGAATAAAAGCCAGTTCTCCTGGCCCTGCTGCACTCATCCATCCCCACATATTAATCGTAATTCGACCTGAGTCTGTATTAGGAATTACGTTTTTATCACACCAGCGAGTGTTATCCTTGCGCCATAAATGAAGCCTACCCTTTTGACTAGACTTAAATGTCTTTTCATCTGAAAATATGGTAGTATTCCAGTCAAAATCTAAATAATCCCGTGCGAAACGTAATCGTTCTTGTTTATGTCTTTCTGTCAAGAAGGGCTTTTTAGCTGGTCTTCTATGATGCAAGCCTTAAGCGTGGAGAGCACGGCGAACAGTTTGCAATGAGGTATCGAATAATTCCGCAAAGTGTCTCGTTGGTTTGAAACCATTTGATTCATACTCGCCCACCATATGACGTCGCTGCGCCTCGCTAATAAGCGACGGCCTTCCACTTCGCTGTCGACTAGCAAGGCTACCCTCTTCCTCAAATCTTTTGATCCAGAGACTTACAGTATTCCTCTAAAACAAAAAAAAAGTAGTATTAGGCAGCTATAACAAAATACTAAAGAGACTCAACTTTTATATACTATAGACATTATATATATATATATATATATATATATATATATATATATAAATCGCGAAGGACTTCCTGCGTCTTTACAAACTACCACCCTGCGGCGTCCACTGAATGTAGTGAGATTTTTAATGTTTTCAATGCGTATGTAAGATGTTTTAATCAGTATCATATCAGTAGTCGACGTCAAATTTCATTTAAACATTAAATGGTGATATTCAAATTAAATTTTTCTAGCTGAATTTGTGCGTCCGTTCACTCTTAAATCTTTCTTGCACACTGAATACCTGCGTATACCTACTAAACACTGCATGCACATTCCCGCCTCCATCCGAATGTATGTTTAAATCAATTCCGTATAATGCTCTGCATATATCATAATGATTATAATAACTAAATTACAGCCATCTACTATTGAATTCAGATTGGTTCCGAATAACTGAATTAGTGCGTCCGTTCATTCTTAAATCTTTCTTGCACACTGAATATGTCCGTATACGTTCAAAACACTGCATGCACATTCCCGCCTCCATCCAACTGTATGTTTAAATCAATTCCGTATAATGCTCTGCATATATCATGATGATTATAATAACTAAATGACATCCATCTACTATTCAATTCAGATTGGTTCCGAATACTGTTTTTGAATTATTGTATCCAGCTTATCAGCCAAGAGGCTTCCACCTATATAAGGGCTTATAATGACTCCAGGCACTGATAATAAATAATTAATAGTTAGCATACAAAAGTGACAATACCTATGTATAGCGTAGGTATTTTCACTTTGGTAGTCTACAAAATCTTAAAAAGCAATATAATCATTTTTGACGAGTGACAGGTAAGTTTGTATGTATAAACAGGTAAGCTCAGAGGCACAGGCTGGTGTGAACAGGTAAGTCCGGAGTTGGACAGGTAAGTATGTATAAACAGGTAAGCTCAGAGGCACAGGCTGGTGTGAACAGGTAAGTCCGGAGTTGGACAGGTAAGTATGTATAAACAGGTAAGCTCAGAGGCACAGGCTGGTGTGAACAGGTAAGTCCGGAGTTGGACAGGTAAGTATGTATAAACAGGTAAGCTCAGAGGCACAGGCTGGTGTGAACAGGTAAGTCCGGAGTTGGACAGGTAAGTATGTATAAACAGGTAAGCTCAGAGGCACAGGCTGGTGTGAACAGGTAAGTCCGGAGTTGGACAGGTAAGTATGTATAAACAGGTAAGCTCAGAGGCACAGGCTGGTGTGAACAGGTAAGTCCGGAGTTGGACAGGTAAGTATGTATAAACAGGTAAGCTCAGAGGCACAGGCTGGTGTGAACAGGTAAGTCCGGAGTTGGACAGGTAAGTATGTATAAACAGGTAAGCTCAGAGGCACAGGCTGGTGTGAACAGGTAAGTCCGGAGTTGGACAGGTAAGTATGTATAAACAGGTAAGCTCAGAGGCACAGGCTGGTGTGAACAGGTAAGTCCGGAGTTGGACAGGTAAGTTTGTATGTATAAACAGGTAAGCTCAGAGGCACAGGCTGGTGTGAACAGGTAAGTCCGGAGTTGGACAGGTAAGTATGTATAAACAGGTAAGCTCAGAGGCACAGGCTGGTGTGAACAGGTAAGTCTGGAGTTGGACAGGTAAGTATGTATAAACAGGTAAGCTCAGAGGCACAGGCTGGTGTGAACAGTTAAGTCCGGAGTTGGACAGGTAAGTATGTATAAACAGGTAAGCTCAGAGGCACAGGCTGGTGTGAACATGTAGGTTCAAAGGTAGAAAGAGGAAGTTTCATGATACGAATAATATAATAGTACCTAGTCATATTTATGCAGGTGAATATACGGAATAAAAGGCATATCGTAATTTAAAACATGTAATGTTTTATTTTAAATTTTACAAAAAATGTGTATCTAAACATAAAAACTTTTCAATCAACAAATCAATGCAATTTAACATTGACATAATAATAAACATAAATTTGCTCTGCCTTGTCTAGTAACGAAATAAACTGAATTATGAACATCAATCAGTCTTCATTACAATGGAACATGTATTGTTTTTATATTATATTTAAAAGAAATCTGTAGGGTTTTTATCAACCCAATGTTGTCATTCTTGTTTTAGATATCTACTTAAAAGAAATGTAAACTCCATCTACAACGTAAACTCCATCTGCAGCTTCTCTTTCAATTTAAAATTTTGTAAAAAAAATCAAAACATTTTAACTGACATTTTAACAATTTTAGTTATAGTAAATAATTAAACATAAATGGGCTCTGCCTTTGCCTAATAATAAAATAAACTTAATTATGAACATCAATCAGTCTTCATTACAATGGAACATGTATTTTTATATTATAATTAAAATAAATCAGTGGCTACAACTAAAAGTCTCATGCCCGGTTTCTGAGGTGCTGTTAGATATCTCTTCATTAATTATTATTTCGATAAACAGACAACCTTTTTAATTCTTTATTAAGTCCATTGTTTAAAAATGCTTTTAAAGGCATTTGCTTATGTAATTGCAGTTATGTCAGTAAAATCGTTTTTAAACAAAGTTTAATGACAGCTAAACATCAGATAAAGTTATGGAATAAATAAACAGCTGATACGGACCTCAGAAACAGGGTATTAATCATCAATTCAAACATAATTATAAGTATCATTGGTAATCATTGGTATGCATTAACAAAGTAAAAATATTTGAAACAAAACATACTATTTTAAAACATAAATTTTCTTCTCTCATTTCTTAGCCTTAGAGTAAATATTTTGGACGAATACCTTTATTTTTAGCCAGTATTTATTCTTAAGTAAATCTACATGTTGTTTTTTAAGTTTCTCACATTCATTTCTTTTAGGCGGTTGGTGATTTTTTATGTGAAATTTAAAGTATTTTGTAACTACGTCCTTTTGTTCCTTTGTCCAAGGTACCAACGTCCTTTTTTTTCCTTTTCGTATTTTGTTTTCGTTACCTAATTGAGACACGGGTTCATTAATAAGTTGTTGAGAATCATTTTGCATACCAGATGGTCCAGCCTGATATAAGTCATTTAAATTACAATATGTTTGTACGTAATTAGATATAGCATCTAAAGTAGGTTCAGGTTCAGGATCATAGTCTATAATTTCGTTATTGTCCACGGGCTCTTTAATTAGCTCCTCATTTAAATCTAAATCAATCTCATCGAGAGATTTTCCTTTGTAAGCGTCTGCTTTTCCATCTTCCATAAGAATAAGTAGCTTTGATATCTTAGCAGTTTGGTATACGTCATCTGGCAACCTGTAAGACTTTTTATGTACTTCATTAGTATGGCCCATGAATGTAGCCAGCTGCTCCATATCATTTTCAGACATGCTAAAAATTTGTGATAAGGTGGCTAAATGTTTTCTTAGCCTTGTAGAGGATATTGCTTTAGGCTGTTTCGCCCCTGATAATTTGGCATGCTTTTCCAAAACTTTGTAGCCATAAATTGTATTGTTATAACCGAGATTACCAAACAAAAATTGATTTAGTGTCGAAGCAAAAAAAATATGCCTAATCGAAAATAATAATTTAATATCATCTTGAACTTCTTTATTCAACAGAACTGGTACTCCGCGGCCGCGTTTACCTCTAATGACAACACGTTTAAATTTCTTTACCAGAATCCTTTCTGAGGCAGTAAGCGTACGATCAAACTCTTCATACTTATTATTATCATTATTGTCGCTTTCTAAATAATCGTGCACTGTAATTCTTTGAAGTTCTCCAGGCCTGCGCCTATTTAATAATAAAACCCTACAATACACAGTCTCTAAAAGTTGTGTATATGTTTCAGTAGTTTGTAAGCCTTCTTTAATTTTTATAGCAGCATCCAAGGATTTTCTATTTAGGTATTCTTTAAGAATTTTTAAATCATTTGCTAAAGGCACAATAGTTATCTTATTCCACTTTTTCTTGTTTAAATCTGTTGCAGCTTGTGTAGACACATCATATTTCTAATTTGATTCAATAAGTTCAATCAAAGTTTTTAAGTCGGCTTCTATTTTGCCAGTAACTACTTCCGTGTAAGGCCCTTGCTTTTTTAATGCACACATTATTGCAATATTGCAGCATTGTTTCAAGGTGGTGGACAGATTCATTGCTAACGTAGGTGTCTCATACCTATCTTTTTCTATGTCATAATTTCCCAGTATTTTGGTTGCTTGTACAATGATATCATAATGAATTGGTCTTAAGGCAGAAAAGAAGTCATTAATTGATGGATCAATCTTTTTTAATTCTAGTAATAATTTTGCAAGCTCTCTAATTTTTCTAGACACTACGTTAACGAAATGTTTTTCTCGGTGAGTTTTTAAATATTGAGATCCGAAAGCACATATAAGGTTATCTTTTTCTGCAATAAGTGATATTTTGTCTGCCCGCATTCGGGGAAATACAGTTTCCTTAAGTTTTTCGTCGATTTTAAGATGACGTATCAGTAGATTTTGAGCCTCAGATTGAATGTTTTTACTTCCTGATTTACCACTACATTTCTTTTTATGTTTCCACAATAGTTTTTTAGAATAGAATCCCAGACACTCTGTACACGGCAAATAATCAGTAAATTTGAATTTTCACATCGGTTTAGTGACCTCTTTTGAATTTACAAGGTAGTTTCCTTTTTTACGTAGAGCTGCAATTAATTGTTTTCTATCAAGACTTTTTTTAGGTTTTGACACAATTTTTTGGACTTCAGTTTCATAAATATGGTGTCGGAGTAAATGACGAGCAAAATTTAAAACAAATGACTCACAGTAAAAGCAATAATCTTTATCTCGAACCTTTGAACTTTTGGGTTTTTGCCTTTGGATAATTGTTGTACTATCATTAGAATTATCTTCTATTTGAGATTCACTATTAATATCGTAAATAATCTCTTCATTTGGTTCTGATTCATTGTAAGGCTGTGGAAATTCCCTACTTACAATTACATTGCAAGGAGAACTGCTTTTACAACTAACATTTCTTAAACTTATGTTATTAGGTGGCTTGAAAGATACATTAGACAAGGAATTATTAAAATCGAGAGGTATTCCTTGATTTGGTACGAATTCATCTGCTTTATAAGGTTGAAGAAGTTTCCTTTCACACAAATACACTACATGGAGAACCGCTTATGTGACTAATTTCGCTATAATTAAGATTAAAAGGCTCCTTGACCGATGAATCGAAGTTCCAAATTCATTGCGAAAAGAATCATCAGAACTGGTCTGCAACAAAAAAAAAGCTTATTATATTTTGTTGCACTTTACTATTGTTGCTTCGTTAATATGAAGGTAACAACTTGATTAGTGATATAAGTGTTGTCTATCCCTTGCTGAACATCAAAATTACCTATCCCCGATCTCAATCCTGAATTGGCGCTCGCAGATATTTTTAAGCCACCTAGAAGGTTTCTGACATGGCTTAAGGACTACTTCGGCTTAGAGTGCTACCGCTTTTGGGATAACAGCCGTTAGCATATTATTATTAATGGATTAATTAAGTATTTTAGTTAAACTTACTTCGTGTCTCGGTGGAGTGTAATTAGAACATGTCGCAGAAAAGTCAGATATTGAACCAGATTTTGATCAGATAATTCCTGTAAACAGAGATACATACAATAAAATACATGATTAACAACACTAAAAGAAGAAATTGAAGATGAACGAGACATCATAGGTACTTTTTTCTTTTTTTAAGAGCGACTAATGTAAAGTTAATGAATAGACAGCAGTAGCTATTAGGTATTCAGCTGGGAAAAACTCGAACCAACACAGGCTGATCTGAACAGGTAAATTCAGAATTGGATAGGTAAGTACGTCTACATAGGTAAATCAGAGACGGATTGGTAAGTATATATAAACAGGTAAGCTCAGAGGCACAGGCTGGTGTGAACAGGTAAGTCCGGAGTTGGACAGGTAAGTATGTATAAAAAAATGTGTGTAGGTACGTAAGTCGTGTTTTATCTAAGTTAAAACATACGTACCTCATGTAAGGTTTCTGGTTGGTTTTCTTTTTCTTCCTGTCTCTCTGAAAACAAAACAGATATATTTGTATTATTATAAAACAATAAAAAATTTAAATACCCTCGACCCAAAAGCAAACAAAAACAAGAAAACCTATAAAAAGTAAGACACACTCAGGTACGCACGCATGCACGCACTCACGCATACCTACACACACAATCACGTCAAACTTATAACACCTCTCTTTTTGCGTCAGGGGTTAAAAAGATTTTATATACCTAACTGTAATGACGTTGTCTGATGTAATGTAACTCCATACCAAATTTCATCCAAATCCGTTCAGCCGTTTTTGCGTGAAAGAGTAACAAGCATCCATCCATCCATCCATACTCACAAACACCATAATTCGTTATTTACCATTAAATCTTGTTATAATTTTCATTTAAGTAGTAAAAAGTAAGTACTTACGGTTTGCCAATTTAAGAATCCTTGCACTTCTTTTCATTGTGATTAATATATTATTATAATCAGTAACTATAATAATAGACCAAATAAATAACCACTTTTAACGCACTTGCAAATAATTCACTTTGGTGACAAGCTTACATCACGGCCGGCACGTCTGTTTGTTTACAAACTTCGGCACGCGAGCGCGCTGAAGCCCGCCGCCCCGCGCCCCGCACCATGCGTCCCTCGTGAACCCCGAATAGGCCCCTCAGACACCGTACCTAGTGCCCGTTTAAGGATATTTAAGAGACGCAAGATTGTTGTCACGAAAACATGATAAAAACTTTACAAATTAAGTACGATATTCAATGGACACGATAAGATCGGTGAACTGAACTCAAAGTATACGTGGTAAATTATACGCTGAACACAAGCGCCCTCCAAATTTCAGTCGCACGATGGTGGAACTATATTATACGCTAAAAGGCATTGTAGTGATGGAATTACGTCCATGCCAATTTTTCGCCCTTGCATTCTAACGATCATAAGGGACTCTTGGGCTAAAAATGAGGGTCGGTCAATCTTGCGTCCGTATTCCGGACGCACAAAGTCAGTGGGACGCAGCATCATCGGTAAATAACGCCATGTAGGACGCAACATGTCCTTCAAGATACATATATATATATATATATATATATATATATATATATATATCGTCGGTCGAATCACGAAGGGGCTTATCTGAGTTTTACCAAATTTTTCAGGAGAGCGATTTTTAATAAAATGTACAACTATTAACCGTCGTAACATTTTACGTAATTCTTATATCAGGTTTATAGAATACTCGTTTTGATTAATGGTTAATACAGTTTATATATTTAATTTAGTTTTTTGTGTAAAATAGTTGGCTGTGGAGATATTCGTTTTTTTTTTTAAAAAGTTTCACTTACGCCCCTTTGTGATGTTCAATTAATATCATTTATTTCATTTACGCCCGGTATCTTGGATTTAAATTAAATAAAAAACAGGTAAGTATACTGTAGTTTAATCTTATTTTGTAATATAATAATCTGAAAAATACTTGTACTTGAAGTAATAAAAAGGGGTCGAAAAACCAATCAAAATAAATAGTAATTCTTATTAATTAAAGTTAAATTATTTTGTACTCAAATAATCTTCAATCGTGGGGTAAGTTTTCGTAGTAAAAAACATGTTCTCGATTCCTTATTATCGGGGTATCTCCGCTGCACATTTTCATAAGGTCATTGTACTTCTCTTTGGAAATTTTTTTTAAAGAGTGGTTTAACTGTTCGACGTTTGTCCTTAACCAATGCACATTACCTCGTTTCAGTGATATAGATTTGTATTGTGTTTCCATGTGACATAAGATGTTAGTGGTTCTTCTTCAGATGATGATTCCAATGCTTCTATAACAGTTACTGTACCATACCACCATCTTCGCCCATACCACATTTTCACTTTCGTCCCAAGTGTTATCTTGTCACGTTTTTTAATAGGCAACAATTCTCGTGAACTGACTACATTTTGAGTTCCATCCTTCCACGTAACTAATACATCCATCATTAATTACGAAAAGTATCCTTCGGGAAAAAATGCAGTTCGTATCTGTAAGAAACAATAAATGTAAGTATTATTAAAATAACCAATTTATTTTCAAATCACACTATATATAACTCAAGAATAGTCAAACTTTACCAATATACCTGTATAAATTTTGTGTAGCTATTCAAACAAAATGTTTAGAACAAACTAACCTAAAAAAATGCAGATTTAGGACTAATCTGCTTGAAATATAAACAATTTACTGTGACTATTAACTTACCTTGTGATTTGTGCAAAGAACACTTGCAAGTAATTATTTATCCGCGGTTTTATTCACTTTAAACAAAGAAATTAATTATTTTACGTCATAAAACCAAACTTTGCTGCTAACAAATTGCACAGTGAATGAATGACAATGAACGAGTTTTGACAGGTCCTAGTTGCATTCGCGCCAAATTACGTTACGCCTCTTCGTGAAAAAATATAACTATACATGTACAGGCGTATCTGATGCTACGCCTATTCGTGATGTTTTAAATTAAAGGAATAGTAGATAGGGCCCTTCGCGACTACTCATAAGTCATTAAATACTGCGATTTTGGTTACGCCTTTTCGTGACATGATAAAACTTGACATCTAGAATTCAATGGTGTAAATAACTCAAAATCCGAAATTTTGTTGGTTACGCCCTTTCGTGATTCGACCGACGATATATATAATTAATATAATAAAATACAAAATACTCTGCATTTAAAAATCCAATAATAAACACAAATTATTTATTTTATAGACCTCATGATGGATTTAAAAAACAATAAAAAGAATTAATCCATATGTCACCAAATAATCTTAGGTGTATTTCAAATAAAAGATACAATTCAATACTCACATTCAGTCCAGTTTCATTAGATATTTGTGTTCTATTAAGACCACTTTTATGCAGCGCAATAATAGTCGCCCTCGTCTCAATATTAATATTTGCCTGCATTTTGAGAATAACTGCTAACCGCTATCTATTAAACCACACGTCACTAACCAACAACTACAACCAACCGACAACGTTCATTCCGATCAAGTTAAATATTCCTAAAACTCATGTCTACCTCACAGAAATCGAAATTATTTATTTAGTTTTCTATGATCTACCTTTCTAACTTTACAAAATGAGTGACCAAGCGAACAAGATAAAGAATATTATATTTCTGTCCCATTACTTCCAATCAAGTAAAAACTTACAAAAAGTCAAGTACTGCGTGAGATTTGAACTCACGGCTCACTGATTCACGCATCTATCTGCACGCGCTTAACCGCTAGGTCATCTTTACACATGTTATAACTTTGAAATTATGAACTACAATCAGTTGTTGACGACAATAATTATGCATGTTTATATTCTTAGAAATAGAAGGTCTTAAGTCAAACTAAACGCCAAGCTATAGCTTTGTGAGTTTGCTTATCGACTTTTGGTCGCGACTTTACATCACGCCTGTATTTCCCAAAAGGAATAGGCAATAAATAAACCCAAATTGTATCAGTTGCCGTTAATGGGAGTCCGCTAATGTAGCCCATGAAATTAAAATTTTCTTACGTTTTTTGCAATTTCTAGGTTAGTAGTGTCAGGTGGAATGTTGATCAAAACGCTATGGATTAACACATAGGGTACTTATAATTCCGGTAGTAGTTCCCATTTTGTATACATTATACCCCTCGGAACTACCACAAGTGGACGGAGTCATGACTGCTGCTTATGCCGATGAAACAGCCATAATGGCGAGTAACAAGCAGCCTGAGCTGGCCAAAGAGCGACTCTAATAAGGCCTAAACGCAATTACAAAGTTGCTCCAAAAATAGAAGATCAAAGCTAGCACAGCAAAGTCAGAGCAGGGCGCTTTCACACTTCGGAGAGAAACTGATGAACTGACTTCGGAGAGAAACTGCCCTCCTGTATGACTTGAAAACTCTACATTGCCACACAAAGACATTGTAAGGTATCTGGACATGACGTGGAACCAGCATATCAAAAGCGAGAGAGAACTCAATATACGGCACAGAAATCTCTATTGGATGCTGGGTTGAAATAGCAAGTTATCAATCAATCAATCATTTATTTATTTGCAAACATGGGTAATTGGTACATAGATGTTCTTTTTAACATAATAAAGTGCTCCATATTCTATCGATAGATAACAAACTCTTATTATACATGTCTTTATTAAAACTAACTTGGACATATGGCATCCAGCTTTAGGGCAGTGCAAGTAATTCAAACATCGCAATAGTGCAAAGAATGCAGATCGCAATATTAAGAACGCGTAGCGAATAGCGTATGTTCCGTGGTTTATTTAATAATAAACCACGGAACATACGCTATTGTGCGTGGATTTCGGAGTTCATACTCCGAAACCCACGCACGCCTAAATATGACCACTATAAAAGAGGAAATTGAAGCCTCGTCAAAAAAATACCAAAAGCAGCTGGAAAAACATTCGAACGTACATGCGGCGAGTCTAACCACGCGTAGCTATCACAACCGGTTAAGAGCGAGTCGGACTCGTGCACCGAGGCTTCCGTAATATATAAAAAAGTGTGCTATTTAGAGACACCATTTTATTTTTGCTGTAATCTTTACATAGACTTCTATCACACAGAATAATTTCAGATTTTTCTTTATGCATACTTCGGAGGGGGGAGGGGGGGGGACGGTATCGGTATCGGTTGTTTTACTCAAAAGTTAAAAACTATGAGGCCTAAGAAAAGGAAAAAACGTTTGAGAATGTGCAAACAACGCTCTTTCATATGATACCCCACATGCCCTAGTAGCCCCACTTCGATTTTTGAATACCCCCTTTCAGTCCCTGTTGCAACGAATGTATATATATATTTATTTCTTTCTTATTTTCAAAATAGTTGGGCAAACGTCATCTAAAACTATTCTAAAATTCAAGTTGTTAGCATTAGTAGTTCTTGAGATATCCAGCTGACAGACAGACAGACAGACTGAGTCGCACCATAAGGGTTCCTTTTTACCATTTTAGTACGAGAGAAAAGACATACTCTAGTGAACATTACTTGTCATTGTGTAAACACAAATAGTAGCGTTCCTCCTTGGAGGATCCACTTGACGTGACTAAACCTCACAAACTATCTACCTATAGTAGAAAACCGATTGCTGAAAAAAAAAATGTACATGGGTTGGTACTTATATTTTTTTCACGCTTTATATGGATAAGACGACACGAGTGAATATATCGACTATATTGACATTCGATTAAGAAAGTCTCTCTTTACACCCCAAGGGATTTAAAACGCGGAGAGAACTAACGTTATCATTGCACTCGATAAGTTCTTTACACCCAATACAGTGTTAGCAACACTGAAACATTTTCTAAAAGAAAAGTAAACTGACTTTATTTCTGCTTCAGACAGCTGTGCTGCTGTGGAGTTTGTTGCGACACTTCTTCCCAGCTAAAGCACTAGGAAGTTGTGAAGGGCTGGTGTTTTGGGGGACTTCCTTATGTAATTTTGACGTTCTAAAAGTGCTGATTCGCAGCATAGTTTTTTTTTTTTTTTTAAGACTTTTATATTTTTTGCGTCTCTTAAGTCTGTTGATAGTGTTGCGAGTGATACATTGGTATTTTATGTTAGGTATATGCTGGAATATAATCTTCATTAAGTCGGCTGCAAGACTTTGTAGAAGATTTAATAGCCAAATGTAGAAATCACTAATGTAGGTAGGTTGGATGTGTATAAGAAATCTTCAGAATAGCTAAATAATATTCCACTATAGTGCGCGCGGAACTAGTTGGCCGCGCCTTAGGTATGTGAGCGGTGGGACGGAGACGCTTGCTGTCATTACTCAGTGCGGCGGCGCCGTACTTCGCGACGGCAACGCGCGTTGAAAGTTCCGGCTAGATTAGACAAAACGCACATGAGATTGTAATAGCGAGATGAGTCCGCCGATAAAAAGACAATCTAAGGCAATAATATTTAAAGTGCATACGTTTTTTAAAAAACAGAAAGCCGCTGTCAATAGTTTAGAATATAAAACTGATGCAAATATACATAAATTAGTAGCAGAAGCAACAGGGATATCAGAACGAAGTGTAAGGAGAGTGATTGCTGAAAGTAAAACTTCTTTGCAAAATACAGGGGAAGCAAAATTTAGTTCTCCGCGGAGACCAATAGAAATAAAAAACAAAATACAAGTCGATGATTTTGATTTAGAAGTGATAAGAAAAAAAAAATCAGTTTTACACGGTAGAGAAAAAATTCAAAGTCTGCGAAAACTAAATGCTGTGTTAAAAGAGGATAATATTTTAGATTGCGGATTAACTTTTTTAAGAGAACTTTTGCACAAACTGGGATATTCATTTAAAAAATGTAAATCGAAGAGATCCCTTTTAATAGAGAGACCAAACATTGTTGAATGGCGAGTGAAATATTTGAGGGCCATAAGAAAATTCAGAACAGACAAACGAAATATATTCTTTTTGGACGAAACTTACGTTAACCAAAGTCACAATGTCCAAATATGTTGGCAATCTTCATCGGAGCCTGAAATTTATACAGCTATATGCAAAGGAAGGCGTTTAATAATAGTTCACGCTGCTAGCCGGAACGGGTTAGTTAACGATGCTTTGCAAATTTTTAAATCGGATTCAAAAACAGGGAGATTATCATGGAGACATGAACTCTACAAATTTTTACAACTGGGTTGATCAAAAATTAATACCTAAACTTCCACCTAACTCAATCATAGTTATGGATAATGCTGCCTATCATTGTGTGCAAGTTGAGAAGAAACCGACTATGTCCAGTTTGAAAATGAATATGCAGAACTGGTTGCAAAATCATAACGTGCCATTTTCTCCCACGATGATCAAAGCCGAACTCTTGAGGTTGATTAATACGACCCAATCAGAAAAAAATATACACGATTGATGAACTTCTGAAAGCTGCAGGTCATACTGTTATAAGACTACCTCCATATCATCCAGACTTCAACCCGATCGAGCTTGTGTGGGCAAATATTAAAAATTGCCTGGCCAGAGATCACATTAATACTACATTGGACGAAAAAATTACAATACTAACAAGACTATTTTCCAAATTCTCTGCCGAACAATGGCAAAAATTTGATGACCACGTACAAAAAAACGAACAAGAATACAGGAATCATGATATGAGATTTGATACTATGATGGACGAAATCATAATAAACTTACAAGATGATTCTGAATCAAGTTCAGAGAGTTCAGAATCAAGTGATTCAGAGGATATGTCAGAGTAATTTCATATAAGTATCTATTAATTAAATAATTTCATATATCGATAAAATAATATGTTATTTTTAACAAATTAAGTATATGAAATTATTCTGACATATTATGTCAGAATAATTTCATATACTTAATTTGTTTTTGGTTTATTTTACTATGAATTACAATATAATTAGATAGGTACAATATACACTTCTAAAAGGTCAATTGTTTTTTATTTATTATTTTCAATAATTGAACAATTATTGTTCACGATATCTCGAGATTGGTCATCACTGTCTAATCTCATGTGCGTTGCGAGCAGTAGGCAACCCGCCCCCTCACCCCTGTCGCCACCTAAGGCGCGGCCAACTAGTTCCGCGCGCACTATAACAGTTACTTAGGTAAAATAGTAGAGTTAAATAATTATCCAGAATCACAGTTACGCACAATATTATTTGGAAGGTGCAAGGGGTTATTAGCGGTGTCTAATGGGCGAGCGAAGTGAGCGAACAAAGCCGGGGTGCCGCAAAGACCCAAGCTCGCTTAACTCGCTCTTGCATCCTAAGTTCTCATTGCGTTATTTACTAAGTCGAGATGTGTTATGTTTGTATAATTTGTTGGTTTGGTGTGTAATACTTAATAGTGGTTAACATAAAAAAGGACAACTGTCAAACGTTAGCGTCACTTACAATAAATTACGTTACCAATGATCTTGTACCTACAAATAAAACTTTATTATTTTTTATTTCATTAATTAAATTATTTGCTTCTAATTCAGTTCATTGTGGTAGCTGCTATTTAAAAAAGAATCAAAGTCAATCAAAACCTACAAAATTTATAATAATGAAAAATACGCTGTCGCTTTGTCTGAACGTAAAACGAAATAGCCTAGGAGTGAATATCGTACATTATCTTGTGGTATAATGTAAATTTAATTACACAGATAAGTTGCTTTTTTTTAAGTTTTTAACTTTTTTCATGAAAACTACGCGTTTGCTGGCTGTGACATTTTTCAAAAGCGTTCTATATGAATATCGATACGCAAAAAAATTGAAGCTTCTTACGCGCGGGCCGTAAAGTACAGTCGAGCCCGCACGCAGCGCAACCGCGGAACAACTAGTGATGAGGCTCGTGTCAATCGATGGTCATAAATCAAGATGTTCATTTTTGACTATCGATTATCGACTTAATAATAATACTGACATAGATCAATCAATCTGCTTAGCCTTTTCCCAACTATGTTGGGGTCGGCTTCCAGTCTAACCGGATGCAGCTGAATACCAGTATTTTACATGGAGCGACTGCCTATCTGACCTCCACAACCCAGTTACTGGGTAATACGATACCCTTTGGTAAGACTGGTTGTCAGACTTTCGGGCTTCTGACGACCCGTAACGACTGTCAAAGATCATCGATTCACAGCCGGGACCAACGGCTTAACGTGCTTTCCGAGTCACGGAGGAGTCTCGGTATGAAAAGATGGTCACCCATCTACAGACCAACCCCGCCAAGCGTAACTTAACCTGATGAATCGACCCGTGTGGCTGTTATTACTTAGCCACGAGCTCCTGACTTAGATCAACTGTTGATAATGTTTCGGTGTATTTTGTTATTACGTATGAATTTTTGTGATTAGATTATGTGAAAGTTATATATTTAATAAATTATGTATGTATTATATTAAATAGTTATGAGCATGTGTATTGTGTAGTATTGTAATGAAATAAAACTCTAGATAGTGTACGTATTCATTAAAATTAATGAATATTTTATTCAATCAATCTGCCTTTTCCCAACTATGTTGGGGTCGGCTTCCAGTCTAACCGGATGCAGCTGAATACCAGTATTTCACATGGAGTGACGTCCACATCTGACCTCCACAACCCAGTTACTGGGTAATACGATACCCGTTGTACTGGCTGTCCGAGTTTCGGGCTTCTGACGACCCGAAACGACTGTCAAAGATCCACGAATGGCAGCCGGGACCAACGGTTTAACGTGCTTTGCACTTTGCACCCATCCACGAACCGATAGCGGCAAGCGTAGCTTAACCTTCGATCAACCCGTGCGGCTGTTATTATTTAGCCACGAGCCACTGAATGAGAGGAAGAGCTCGTGGCTAAGTAATAACAGCCGCACGGGTCGATCTATCTGGTTAAGCTACGTTTGCCGGGGTTGTTCTGTGGATGGGTGACCATCTTTTCATACCGAGACTCCTCCGTGCCTCGGAAAGCACTTTAAGCCGTTGGTCCCGGCTGTCATTCGTGGATCTTTGAAAGTCGTTACGGATCGTCAGAAGCCCGAAAGTCTGACGACCAGTCTCACCAAGGGGTATCGTATTACCTAGTAACTGGGTTGTGGAGGTCAGATAGGCAGTCGCTCCATTAAAAATACTGGTATTCAGCTGCATCCGGTTAGACTGGAAGCCGACTTTAACATAGTTGGGAAAAGGCTAGGCAGATTGATTGAGCCACTGAATGAATGTTTAATTATTATTAGAATTAGATCAATAATAAAATTATGATAGAAGCCACAACTTTTATAGGCAGAACAAAAAAGCAATCTCGGACCAGCCGGATCACGAATCAGTTGTTTTCTCCTTCGAAATTAATGAAACAATAACTCCCATTTAAAACTCCGTGAAACATTGAAACCGGATGTTGGCTAGATGTTTGCAACAGTAATTTGGGAAACAATGCGAACTCCAGTGAGCAAGTATCCCAACATTTGTATTTGGTTTCGTAAAAATAATTGTGCTTACAATGTCCTCATGTAGTTTTTAACAATTTTTATATTCAGGGTCCCGCTCAGCTTATTTCGGTAACGGAAATCCGCGCAATAATATTTCACCTGCGCTTTGTTTGTATTCAAAATAAAAGTCAAATTGATTTATGTATTTTATAAACAACCTTTAAAACAATGTTTGCATACCCATAAATAAATTTATGTTCGGGTAAGAGGAGGTTCCCGTTGATTGCTTGTGTATTTTTCATTTTATAGAAAAAAAAAATGTATATTCGCTTTAAAGTGAACCACGAGTATTGACTTATTTATTATCCTTATTTATAGTTCAAATGCTGAATGAATCATAGACAGCTTCACCATATTATTATAACTAGCACCCTAATTCCGTAACATACTACCAATGGGAATCGGTTTCATTGTGACAGTTCAACAACATTCATTGCATTATTTACGTTGTACACGATACATAATGGATTAGAAATTTGCTTCAAAATGATTCAGATTCCGATCGATAGTGTGTTACGCAATTAGGGTGGCGAATGGATTAGTGATCACAGTACATCACAGCAGACACACCTAGACCCTAAAATATGTGTTATACTATCTAAACACCATACTACTTTTTTTCATGCGCGATTCAAACCTGGATAGCGCAGAATTCAGTCACTTATCCACAATCTCGCATAAGTTGTTGTAAGTATTACTTTTGTGCCCAAAAAGCCTTCAACTTGTCTCAGATTCAGCGTTTAGTGTTCCAAAGTTTATGGAGCAAGACTCATTTTTATAGTTATTATGTAAATATCTCATGTTTCATCTAATGTAAGCAATGTGTGTGTGGACACACGGAATTTGTTCTCGTGCCCACAAATTCGTTTCACTCGTTTTTTGCACGTTATGTCGATTTTTAGAGACTGTTGTGGCTCTGGATTCAAAATCCGCTAACATGCTAACTCAGAAATATGCTCATTCAATAGAAATTCAGATTGTATGCGGTAGAAAGACCGATACGTACTACGAAATAAATCGACTTGAAGTTCCAACAACGTTCTAAATAAACGAATTTGCGCGAAGAGAGGGTTTTAGACGATTTCCGTTCACGTTTCCACGCGCTGGTTTCGTGTTAATTGCGGAATGAAAGAGAAACAGTACCTACACCAACCGACTGTTTATCTTTGCCGACAAATTGAAAAGTCAATTTTGAAAACACTGATTATTAAAAGTTCTGGCTATTCTGACTCGCTTTTACTACTTATAATTTTTAGCCAGTGTTCACAATTTGTACAATATCATCGAATAATAGTAACAAAAATGTTGGAGAAACCATTTTTATTAAAATGTGTTCATAGGTTCACTACCAAAATCTTACTATAACATTACTTTTCTTAAACTAATGTTCATAGCTTATAAAATCTTTGTAAAACATTTTCGTAACTCAAACTATTTATTAAATTCAAATTTATTAAAATCAAAAAACATTTTCAAGTTCTTCACTTTTATATTTTATAAGATTCTGTCTGAAATTGCTGTAATTTATCCTTATCAGAGCGAAACTAATTTTCTATTCCATCTGGTACCGGGTATTATACATTTTGTGCAAATTTTAGGCAAGGGTTGATTTTTGTGAGAGAACATCAAAGTTGATGAGAATTTAAATTATACCTCCTTACAAATTATGCAAACGAATATCGGATGTAGACGTCTTTTTGTTAAAGGCTCTTTTAAATTTTCACAATTATAAGGTTTGGGAAAGTTTAGAACCGATTAAAATTAATTTTCTTTTCTATTTTATTCTCCGGAAGTACTTCCGGAGAACAGACACACAATCAGGTAGACACCTGTACGTCAGGTAGACACCTATACCTACCTAGCTACTTCTGTAATAGCCCCGCAGATAGGTATTTAAATGAAAAATTAAATTAAATATTTATGCACATATAACTTTCAATAAATTCACACATAGATAACATAATAAATAAATGTACAATAGCTTTATAACTTTCATAAAAAAACTTAACAGCTTCTGAAGTCGGTGCCAAGCTAAGATGCATTGACATTGAAGAATTTAAGACACCGACTTCAGAAGCTGTTAAGTTTTTTATGAAAGTTATTTTATTAGTTTTAGGTTTTTGAAGTCGGTTGTTACATTTTTAAAGTAAATTTATTTTTCCATTTTTAGTTGAATATACAATTACATAAGCTCAAGACGAACGAAAAGAATAATCTTCAAAATCCGCTTAGAAATGCCGGAGATACAGTACATTTATGTATATAAAAGAAAAGCTACTAAAACCGTCCTGAAAGTATGTCATCGCTAGAGAAACAACAATCAAAATTGGTTCATTAGTTTTTGAGAAAATCGCGGGCATACAAACTTACATACAAATATACATATCCCCTCCTTTTTTGAAGTCGGTTAAAAATAAAACTCATCAACCAAATTCGCAACACCATAATACGCTCCATGACAGGTATCACCGATGTTGGCAACAATTCTGCGAGGCTGAAATGAGACTGAGCGGGTCACACTTAAAGAATGCATTCAGACAGATCGGTCAGGATATTCACACAGTGGGTGCCTGAAGACTGCTGTCGTCTTCGAGGCAGGCATATGAAACGCTGGAGTGACGATTTGGACTCGTTTCTAACCGACTGGACGGAGAAGGCACATCATAAAGAAAATTGTAAAAATATGGGGGAGACCTTTGCCCAGCAGTAGGGCAACATAGGTTGAATGAAAAAAAAAATCATAACAATCACATAATCACATTTACATTACACACACGTTGATTCAAAATAATTCGCTGCCTTTCGAGCAGCGAATTAGGTAATCTGCTTAGTTGTGGTCACCAAACAATTGGTCGATCGATATATGGCGGTGCGTGCGGCGGCCGACCGGCTCTTCAGTAGCACCTACCAGCCGGGCGCGCGGCCCGCGGCGAACATGGCGCCCGCGCTGCACCACCGAGGCAGTCGAAACATTGCGCGCCAAGCGTCGTCGCACTCGGATGTCGCTCAGTGCCGCCTTGGTGTAGTTTGTCCACAACTCGACGCTTGTGCAGTAACTGGTAAAAAGCTAGGCCTTCACAACCGCTACAGCTGTGGCTACACCGCCTAGCTAGCATGTTGCCGCGCACCGATATGGCTCGTCGCTGTCTTTCTATATCGGCGTGGTCGGCTGTTATCACGTGACCTAAGTATTTGACCACGTCGACTTTCTCAAGCACAGTGCCGTAATGTTGAAGTGGCGGCAGATCCCACCAGCTGTTCGGGCTTTCAAACACCATGTACAGTGATTGTTATGATGATAAGATATGATATGTTTCCGCTACAAGTATGGAACAAAATAGTACACAAGTGTGTTAATAAAAAAAAAATTAAATCGACTTCAAATAATTCTTTTTGAAGTCGATTTTTTATTTTTATTTTTTTTACTTTTACTCAAAATTATGAAATAACTTTCACTTGGGAAGTCGGTGTCTTGGGATCTGTATTTTAGTTTTTTGCCACCGACTTCCGAAATTATTTCATAATTTTGAGTTAATTTCTTTTTGAACTCGATTTAATTTTTTAAAATTATTGTTTTATTTCGTAATTTTTAGTTTTTTTGTAAAAGCTGGAATATTGGTTTGTAATAAGTAGTTTATAAGATTATAGTTATAAATATTGCATTATAATTTGACCAAGGTTTTGAGATGTTTTCCCTTTGAAACCACACCCATAGCTTGTATCAGTAAGCCAGGCCGTCACACTTACACGTATTAGTCCTTTATCTTGAAAACTACTGAACCGATTTTAATGAAACTTACACTGTTCCCTAAGTTGAAGTAAATTTAACCCACTAAAAATAAAATGGTTACGTTACGGTTATCAGTTTCAGAGAAATACGTGGACAAACATACCTACATACATCTATAACATTTTGTATATTTGTTTGGAAGCCCTAATAGATTATCATATGTGAATATATTGCAGTTCCAATAATATATTATTACATACATATGTGTCGAATTGATAACCTCGTTTTTTGAAGTCGGTTAAAAATAGAATGCAAGCAACACTGTACCTACAGTGTTCTTGGTATTACAATGTACCTGAGAATGTGATACACACTGTTGTAAAAATGGTGAAAGTTTTAAAAAAATAGCCAATGGCTTTTCTCAGTATAGTTCGGCTTAAAATGCACAGTTTTTCAGTGTACCTAACCTAATGACAAAATGGCTTTAGAGAGAGGACTTTTCTAAAATTTTAAAATAACGAGTTGCGATGTATTTCGTGGTATTATTCTAAAAGTTTACTTATAGACCGTAAACTGTGTTTTTGTTTTTCTAATTATTACGGAAACCAGCATTTATAAGTTTAACGATTATATTCTACTAAGACTTGTATTTTTTTAAGATGCTTACTACTTTAAAGTAGCTAACTATTACAAGATTAGAAGCCTACTAGTTTATTACAATTTATAAAGATTCAACTTTAACGCCCTTACAGGCTGCAACTTGTTTTAAAACCTACCATCAGGATCTAAAATAACTTGCATACATCAGGATAATAGGTATACCTATGCAAATTATAAATTGTATCTACTTATATGGTAATTAATTAAAAAAATCAATAATCTGCCAAAATCGTGAATAAATCTCTGTTAGTCAAATATATTTGATTACCTATTTCATAATAGACAAACTCAGGTCCAAACATTTTCGAAGCTGAATGATGAGCTAACGTCTAGTTTTTCATTAGTGGCAAATCTTAAAGAGAAAAACTGCTTACGGAAATGCAATATCTTCTTTGAACGTTCTCACAGAAATTTCTGAAATGCTTCCACATTCTCTTCGGCTACTCAAAGCAGGGAAAGCTTCTAGAAAGATTTTGTTCAGCAAACGACCAAAAAGATGTGACTAAAAGTAAAATAATATCGTTGTATAAAATGCAAGGAATCAACGTACTTTGGAACTAAATTTACGTCATTGAGTCGAGTCGCTGGAAGTGGACTATACAATTAGGTATATTTCTCAAATAGTGTCAACAGACTCTCTTGAGCAATACTTCATAACCAACCAATATTTTTGTCTGGTGGTCTAAAGGTTGCAGCCAAATTGTATATACAAAACGTCTAGTCTAAATACTTAAAGGCACTGTTTTCTAATACGGCTGTTTGACGTTCAGCCGTAATGATAGTTCACCAAAACGGCTGCCGGCCTTGAGCCCTATTGTAAACAGATCAAAATATAGGGTAACTTAGCCAAGTAACAGCAACCAACTTGGAAGTAGCGCTGGCGGCCGCTGCCGCGGTACCGCTCGCTTCACTCGCTCGGCTCGCGAGTGGTTGGTCACAGTTCTAACCTAATGTAACCTAACCATTTTGGAACTAAAAACTACAAAGCGACTCGCCAAATTGTGTTATGGCGGAGCGTTGATCAGCCGCATTGTATTATGGCTGAACGTTGATGCGGACGTTCTACAATGCGACAATGCGGCGTACGTTTAGTTAGCCGTAATATATTTTGGCTGAACTTCAATCAGCCGTAATAGAAAACAGCGCCATTATGTATTTCGGCTAGATGTTTTATATTACGGCATATTATATACGTACAATCTTTTGATTATTATGTGTACCTATTTGTGGAATGTAATGTTTTCCATGAGAGATTTTATTAAAATATTTATTTACTAGCTGGTTACCAGTCACAGCTTTGCCCGTGACACTATTATAATACAAAATATTAGTTCATAATCATCATAAACAATAATTTCATAATTAGATGGTTCAAAGTCTATGTAACTCATAATTTTTCTATACAATTGTGTATGATGTAACGAAATTAAACTCTTTCATATTATAGACGATTCTATAACATTCTGGAACATTTTGGAATATTCACAAACCCTCTAAAATTCTACATTCTAGAACATTTTAGAATCTTTGAAAGTATTCAAGACGTTTGCATAATCGATACACGCAGGTTTGAATTATCAGAAGATACGCGCGGTAAATTTGAATTATCAAAACACTTATCAAAAGATAACATTTGTTTTGGTACCTATATCTCGACCGACCCTAGGCCTGCGGTTCCAAACCGAAACCTTCATGGTTCCCGTCAGAGGGTTACTAAACCATATCTTTGGCTGCAGAGTTTTGTTTCTGAGTTTTATCTGGTCAAACGGAATCACCACAGAGCCGTGTTAAAATGGACATTTTTATAGGTATAATGAAGTTAAGACACTACGAGTATTTTTATGGTATTTTTATTTTTAAAAAAGTTAAAAAATAAAAATTAATAACAAGTATGACCTCCTCTTGCAGCGATTACGGCATGTAATCGTCATGGTATGCTTCCCACCAGGCTTTTGATGGTGTCCTGTGGAATGTGTTCCCACTCTGCCGAGATCACACGTTTAAGCTTCCTGATTTTTTGTGGAAGTGGTTGAACAGATCGTGCTCGGCTTTTTAGGTCCTAGACGTGCTCAATGGGGTTAAAGTCGGGGCTCCGCGCTGGCCAATCCAAACGACGAATACCGACCACTTGCATATAAGCATCTACGTCGCCAGAACGGTGGGCCCGAGCATTATCGTCCATGTAAATGGCATCTTCACAAATTACAGTCAGTGTGGGTTGTGTATGTTGACAAAAGATTTCTGTTATGTACCTTTGCGCATTTAGTGAGCCATTTTCAATGAATACTATCTCGGTACGATAACTGGAAGTTACGCCCTCCCAAAACATAAAGGAGCTTCCACCATAAGGGATGATTTCTTCAAAACACACGTCGGCATAGCGTTCCCCTTGTGTTCATAACACTCGGCGACGTCGGTCCTCACCATTCAGACAAATTCGAGCCTCATCGGAGAATAGTACGCTACTCCAGTTTCCTAGTGTCCACAATAGCGCAATAACTGCTTTTCAATCGCAAATCGGTATTATGTATCAGCGATACGTCATACTGATTTGTGATTGATAAGCGATTGTAAAGCAATTATTTCGCAATTTTTTTTATCTCTAGGCTTCTGCAAGATACGTTATTACGTATCTTGCATGCCTGCCGGTGCTCACGGAGTAACTTGAGGGCCCACACTGGTCATCGATTGCGTATATCAGCCGCTAAAATCCTCCTCCTCACTGTCCATAAACTTAACTTGGGTTCCTCGTACCTCTTCGAGGTTTTTTTTGAGGTCTATGTAACTGCATTTACGGTTCTTCAACGCCTGAGTCATTGAAAAGCGGTCGTTTAGTGGTTGTGTGCAACGGTTTTCTCCTAGAACCTTGCCTTCTCCGAACGAAAACTGTCTCATGGTATCGAGTCCAGGTTCTTTGGACGGTTGAACGACTCACGTTTAACCGCTGTGAGACGTAACATTGGCTACACCCCACTTTCAGCAACGCTATAATTTTACTGGCTCGTATTGCTTTTTCTGACATTACAATCGACACAAATAAATCTGTTTTAAGTCACATTAATGCAGGATTATGCGACAAACATAAATTATTCTACTAAAAATAACGAGAAGTTAGTTTTAGTTGCCTGATAACCTTTTAACCGCAAACCCGCGAAAAGTAAGTAAAAACTCTAAAAAATTTGCAAACTGAAAAAGGGATTATTATTTTTAAAACCAAAAGTTTCGAATTTGGAATTAACTTTTTTTCATACCAATTCTCTTTATTAAGTGCCAGTAACATATCTATTAAAGCCTGACTAGAACTAAATGATAGCCAACAATATAGAACCCAAAGGGTAAAACGGGACCCTATTACTAAGACTCCGCTGTCCGTCTGTCACCAGGCTGTATTTCATAAACCGTGATAGTTAGATAGTTGAAATTTTCACAGATGATGTATTTCTGTTGTCGCTGTAACAATATATACACAAAAACAGAATAAAATAAATATTTAAGGGGGCCCCCATACAAAAGACATGATTTTTTTTGCCGTGTCTATAGATAATGGTACGGAACCCTTCGTGCGCGAGTCTCATTTGCACTTGGCCGGTATTTTTTTGCAAAAGACTGTATATTGATTAGGAACAACTAGAGTATAAACTTGACATTGCTGCATTGGCTAAATGCACAAACCGTGCGAAGCCAAAAGGACAAAAAAAAAAACACCAAGAGTTCAAGTACATCTTTTGAAATTCGTTTTTTTTTTTTATCATACCTACTATTTTACGGACACTGGTTAAGACTATGTAAGCAAGTATTAATAATAATAATAATACCAGCCCATTATTGTCCCACTAAATGGTAAAGGCCTCTTCTCATACGCAGAAGGCACGAGCACTGATCTCAGCGCTTGCTCAAGACGGGTATGTCAGACTTATTAACTAAGTCCAGGTTTCCTCACGATGTTTTTCCTTCACTGATGTCAGTAATGTCCAAGATAAACTCAGAAAGTACATCATCATCTGCCTAGCCTATTCCCAACTATGTTGACGTTGGCTTCCAGTCAAACTGGATGCAGCTGAATACCAGTATTTTACATGGAGCGACTGCCTATCTGACCTCCACAACCCAGTACTGGGAAATACGATACCCCTTGGTAAGACTGGTTGTCAGACTTTCGGCCTTCTGACGACCCGTTACGACTGTCAAATTCAAGTACTTATGGATTAAAACGAAGTAGTCACATTGGTACTTGCCCGGATTTGAACCCACCACCTCGTAGTAAGTGAGCACTTGGCCGATAAAAAACCGGCCACGTGCGTGTCGGACTACGCACAGTGAAGGGTTCCGTAGTTGGGATGAATTTATCCCAAGAACAAACTTAACATTGTAGTTAAAAAACATGTTCTCCCATACATTCCAACTGCAAATGTAATTTTGTACGCACAATATTGAGAGATTTACCCTGTTATTTTAAGACCATAGACTTCTTATAGGTTTTCCTGTAATTTATGGTAATAGAACTATTTCCTGTATTTTTTCAAAATTTTAGGCCGAGTAGTTACGGAAACAAGGGGGGGGGGGGGGTAATTGTCAATTTTCGTCTATTTTCTTAAATAACTTTGAAACAGTTTATTTTAAAATTAAAGAATAAATATATATGAGACCCTCACAGTAAGCCCTTTCATTTGATATGTCACAGGTACAGTTTGCAAAACTTTCTTTTTAATTTTCAAATTTGTCCCCCAAAATTGACCGCCAATATTTAAAATTAATTTATTTACGTTACACATCCGTGTTTGGGTTACAGAAATACATACGTGTACTTAATTTCAACTTAATCGGTGCATTAGATTCGGAGCAACTGTGACATACGGACAGACAGACAGACATACACACGAGGGATCCTATAAATACTCTTTAGTAATTCATAATTCATTTATTAGTTTATTAGGGTTAGTAACAATAGTTTTAATCTATGTTAGTATCTAACTAATAACACAGACAGTGTACAGGTGACGAGTGACGTCACCAACGGGATGTCATGTCTCCCGGCTATATTGCGCAGAATGTTGCTGGCGCGGCAATGGAGTCTGTTTAGCAGAGTTTAATATTAATTACTTGCCTATAGAATTCTGTAGCTGCAAAGCAATTGTTAAAGTATCGAAAAGGAATTTCTTCACGTTCACTGAAATAAGCATGTGAAATAATAAATTAAACGTATCTAACACCGTTATTAGATACAGATATTTATGGCTGCTATCGAATCGCAATACATCAGGATAACCGTTAATTAAACGGATCCAGGCGTAACGAGCCGTTTTGTTATTAGCCAAACGTTTATTGATGTCCGATAATTATTGAAATAAGTATTTATTACTTATCTCCTTGGGTTTGACGTGATTAATATTGCCTGCCAACTTCTTCGGCTCGAGAAGATTTTCCGCTGCGTCACGGATTGGAGATTGCTCTGGATGCGGGCTATTTGGAGTGGAGATAATTTTAGTTCTGATTAATTACCTACTTTTCTTTATTACCCGAAAACTTCAGAGTGCACCTGAAGTTTTATAATTTTACCAAGGCTGCGAGTTCTTCGAACAGTGACAGGTGTGAAGGTAGCCCTAAAATAGAGGTTTTCACTGATCAAATATCAGTATTGTTATGATTTTTAAGCAATTAGATCTAAGTTACACAAATAGTAAATACATAGTAACACGTTTCAAAGTCCTCCTCACTAGGAGATAAAGTAGAAACTTCAAGTCTATAAAAATATTTAAAAAGGTATAAATGTCTTTACAAACGCCATCTATATCACTATAGATGTAACACATATTTCATTAATATCCTCAAACACTTCGCGTGGAACCAGTTTTGTGTGGCTACAATTGATGGTACGCTGGGTAGCACCTTCGTAGCGTTCGGTTTCATGTGGTAGAGCATAGATGTCGCTGTTCTCAGATTGATGCAACGAAAAGTTTTCCACTGCTGAAGTTCGTCATCCTGCTGAGCTGCTGATTCAATAAATTATCAGCACATCAAAATCAACATGGCGTGTGATTACGATTTGTAAACTGTCAACGTCAAACGGTAAACGTCACGCCTCACGAGAATTTCAGATTAGGCACGAGTAGAAATGAATTTCTCTACTTAGGACATACCGAATAATCTTTTAATCGTTCAAAAATGAGAGCGGATAATTATCATAACTCTGAAAAGCTTTATATGAAATTATGCATTCGAAAATAATTCTTGAGAACGTCTTGCGTACTCACATTTGTTATTAGGTACTTACTCTTCTGAAGCACTGTGGCCATTGTGGGACATAAATCAAAAATAGGTACAGGTAACAATGTCCATTGTTTGTGGGTGTAACTATTCGATTAAGAGATACTAAGTATTTAATGTCACGACTGAAGACCAAGACATACCTACGATGATAACTGTATAGCTATGTATCACAAACGAAGATTACTAGACTGTTACATTTAGTAATTACAGAAAGAAAATAATTATTTAGTTAAGACCCATTTTCCGTTCATTAGTTCATTCATAGTCAAGTCATAGTCAAGACTCATTTTCCGTTCATTAGTCCATTCATTAGTTCATTCATAGTCAAGTCTCTTGATACTATGGGCCTTAACACACCTCTGCCGCAAAACCATAGCCGAGAAAACGCATTAGTTCAATACAACTGACACGCATGATGTTCCGCTACTCGAATCGCGATCCAAGTAGCGGAATATCATGCGGTTTCATGGTGGCGGTGCTAAGGCCCTATATGATAGCCGCATGGATCAATCAAAGGTTAAGCTACGCTTGCTGCGGTTAGTTCGACGATGGGTGACCATCCACAATATATTAAGACCCCTCTGGGCCTCGGAAAGCAAGCTAAGCCATTGGTCCCGGCTGTCATTCGTAGATATTTGACTTCCGTTACGGGTAGTCAGAAGCCCAAAATTCTGACAACCAGTCTTACCAAGGGGTATCGTGTTTTCCAATAACTGGGTTGTGGAAATCAGATAGGCAGTCGCTCTATGTAAAATACTGGTATTCCTCTGCATCCAGTTAGACTGAACCGACCCCAATATAGTTGGGAAAAGGCTAGGCAGACTGATTTGTCAAGTCCCCTTGATTATAACCTGGCTTCTGAGGTATTTTTAACCAGATTTTTCAATTCGGTTTGCATTGGGAAATGCTTATAAGCCCTGTTTAGCTTATATGAGAACAGAATATCTAGGTGAGTATTTCAATACTGAAATCGCGTCGACATTATTATTGTGAGAGCTTCACTTCAGTACCTAATGACTACCGTCATTCACAAACGTCAATCAGTTTACCAATTAACTTTACTTAAGAGCGGTCTGCAACTGCACCACCTACCCACTGCACTTTAGTCACACATTAGTTAGTCCGCAACGTGACAGTCGTGTCAACAGTAGGAATATATAATAGTAATGTGTCCAGTCCATTATGTCTATAATAATAGCTATATACCTACCTATCACCGGCCATTACACAGATACATCCAACAACCGATAATCACGTTAGCACTTACGTGTGAGTATTATTTTCTATGTGTAGTGACCATTTTTGTTGTATCAGTAACGAGTCGGGTGCCATTTCGCTGTTCTGTTGCTATCTCGATAATAATTATGTCAATACCGTTTTTCACACTTTGAAGTACTGATATATCAATTTCACATTGCTTCAGTAGCTCGATTGAAAATATTATATAATATTAGTAAATATTACACGTTTTAATGCTAATTCGTAGATTTTAGAGAGCATTTACTGAATGTGTCACTGGAGGGAATAGATAACCTGCCTACGTAAAATAATAACTTCTTTAGTTCAGACTTCAGAAGGAAAGCGAGAGTGTATGTATGCCTATTGACAATATACACAGAAAGATATACGAAAAGACAAATATGCAGGATGGATGAAGTGGCGGAACGTCACGGGAACAATTGCGACTCCCGCATTCCCCTTAACTTAGGGGAAGATTTATAAAATAATGGTTCGACCTGCTGTCTTGTATGGATCAGAATAATCAAAAAAGAATGAATGAAAGGCAATTGCATGCAGCTGAGATGAGAATGCTAATAGGGATTTGTGGTGTTACGCGAATGGATAGAATAAGAAATGTGTATGTAAGAGGCCTGAAAGTGACACCGGTGACTGAAAAGTTGTGCGGAAATCGGTTGCATGGTATGGGTATGTTAAGCAGAGGGATGAAGAAAATGTCGTCAGAAAAGTTTTGAGTATGAATGTGGATGGCTATACGAGTACGGGAAGACCAAAAGTGTGAAAGATGATATGGCTAGAAAGGGAGTGACTTCCGAGATGACGACTAATAGAGAAATATGGAAGAAAAAGACATGTTGCGCCGACCCCAAATAGATTGGGATAAGGGTAGGGGAATGATGATGAAAATATACACATACCATCGAATTTTTTGTCATTAGGCAATTCTCACATCTTCGACTTTCAAATGCTAAGTCAGAAATTCTATAGATAAGAATAATTATTATCACGTTTTGTTTTAAGCAGAGAGGGCAAACATTCTGTACATAGTCATATTGCCGGGTCAATTCGTCCGTTGTCTGACACATCATATTAGGTTGGGGAAAAAGTCTTTTCGCATTATAGTATGTATGAACTTGTAATAAAATCTCTTTGGCTATACTATTTGTATCTGGCTGGTTTTGGTATCATTGAAAGTTTAAATTTTAAAGAACATAATTCCAAATTCAAATTAGGAAAATGTGTGATTTTCATTTGTTTTTCGTACCGTCAAGATGAGTGAATCTAATGAAGAAATTCGATACATTTTAAAATTTTACTACAAAAAAGGTAAAAATGCAGCGCAAGCCGCGAAAAAAAATTGCGAAATTTATGGACCTAGTGTAGTGTCTGTGAGAGTAGCACAAATTTGGTTTAAGCGTTTTCAATCCGGAAATTTTGATGTCAAAGATGCACGTCGCTCTGGTCGCCCTATTACGGATAAAATGGATGCCATTTTTTGAAAAAGTGGAGCAAGATCGGCATATCAGTAGTTACGACGTAGCTGAAGAATTGGAAATTGACCACAAAACAGTTTTGGCGCATTTGAAAAAAACTGGGTACACAAAAAAGCTCGACATTTGGGTACCTCACGAGCTCACTGAAAGAAACCTAATGAACCGTGTACTCATTTGTGATTCTTTATTACGACGTAATGAAACCGAACATTTTTGAAGAAGCTGATAACTGGTGATGAAAAGTGGATCACGTATGACAAGAACGTGCGAAAAAGGTCGTGGTCAAAGGCCGGTCAGGCTTCACAGACTGTGGCGAAACACGGGTTAACTCGCAACAAGGTGATGCTGTGTGTGTGCTGGGATTGGAAGGGCATTATTCATTATGAGCTGTTACCACCGGGCAGGACCATCGGTTCTGAACTCTACTGCGAACAACTGATGAGATTAAAGCAAGAAGTTGAGAGAAAGCGGCCGGAATTAATCAGCAGAAGGGGTGTGGTTTTTCATCATGATAACGCTAGACCTCACACATCTTTAGCCACTCAGCAAAAATTAAGAGAGTTTGGCTGGGAGGTGTTAATGCATCCCCCGTATAGTCCTGACCTTGCACCTTCAGATTTCCACCTGTTTCGGTCTCTTCAGAATTCTTTAGGCAGTGTCAGGTTAACATCACGAGAGGACTGCCAAAACCACTTGTCGCGGTATTTTGAGAAGTCCCAAAATTTCTATAGCAATGGGATCATGTCCCTACCTACAAGATGGCAAAAAACTATCGAACAAAATGGTACCTACATACTTTAGTTAAATGTAAATAAACTATATTAAAAAATGTTTTGAATTTTCTTAAAAAATGCGAAGAAACTTTTTCCCCAACCTATTATTTGGTGTACTAACTTACTTGGCGATCTCTGAGGCTCTACCACGAACTTGCTACGTAAATGTAACGTAAATTCGAACGATTGCTGAATCGAAAATACAACTATCCTATAGCATTCCGATTTAAATTTATGCGGCAAGCACTGTATGTATTTATTTATTTAATACTTTAAGCACACAGAATGTACAGAGGCGGACTTAATGCCGTAGGCATTTTCTATCAGTGGACCTTTGGGTGATGCAGAGACAAACAGTGGTAGTTTTAAATTTAAAATAATGTGCATATGAAAATGAATAGTAGTTAGTTAAATAATGGTAGTTATGGTATTTAAATTAAGCACCTACTTGTTTTAAATACCATAACCAACTCGCATTGGGCCCGCGTAGTGGATTACGGCCCATTCCCCTCACAAAGAGGAATCCCAGCACTGGGAACGTAATAGGCTGGTTATTAGTTGAAATAATAATGAAATAGATATCTCTGAGTGGGTATAAGCCTTTTGCTTTAATTTTAAAACTACTCGCGTGAAAAGTAACTTTTCCGAAAGGAAAAATCAGGACGCCAAACGTCAACCTGAGGCGGACAGCGGAGAGTTACTGGCCGAACTTTGAATAACAACAAAAATTACATTATTTGAAGTCGGAGCTGGACATAAACAACGAGGATCGGGCCGACCGCGTCCTGGATATTCTGCTGCTGACAACTTATCAGAACGAAGGAGAAAAGAGTCGAGAAAGCAGTTTAACCCCGCCAAAAGATTCACCGGTGAAGCTGGACCTAAGCCAACCTGGCGGCGACGTCGTCGTTAAAAGATGACCATCCATTGATAAATGTCATCCGTCTCTCCACAATTCCATTGCTTGTTATAGGGTGCATACTCCGCAGGTTCTTTATCCCCTCCATATCCTAAGGACACGTCTTCCCTACAATTATCGCGCCCCCCGGTCTACTTCTTGATATGCAATGGTCTCTGTTGCACCATGAAACATGAGGCAACAGGGGCTAGTGTGAATCTTTGAGTTCATTCGAATAATCAAGTCTGGTCAAACCAGGCTGGGGTCGGTGCATTTATTTCATTCATTCATTAATACTCGTGTGAAACGCAACTTTTCCGTTATGTATCCACTAACTGTAAATTAATTAAAACGGAGATGCGTAAGAGCTAAGAAGATAGCCCGTTTCGAAGTTCATACTGAATCTGACAACAATGTCTTTTCAGGTTGCACTCTAATTTATTTCTTCACCACAGTTAAACATCGTTTGGAAGCCCGGCGGCATCTCATAGAACAAAAAATTCGAAGACATTTCATGTGACAGCCACCAACCCGCTCTTGGCGCGCGTTTTGGATTATGGCCCATTCCCTCTCACAAAGTGTGGCAATATCATGGACTAAATATGCTTTTGCAGTTTCCCTCATTCTTAACCAAGACATCAAACAATGTTATATCTGTGACCTGATTACTCACATGATTTACTCTGCAAGTGAAAATAGTAAGCAAAATACAGTAATTCACAATAACATCGTCGGCAGCTATAAAAAATGAAAAAATAGTAATAAATAAGTTATCAGTATCACAAATCCCGGTAGCGTTAAAATTAACAAAACCGTCAAGAGTTTACACCCAAACATTAAAACCTCATCTTTATGTCCTTTGTACGTTCCAATGGTCAACGCATTTCAGTTTTTAAAAGGTTATTAAGATAAAAGAACAGGGATTTGACAAGTTATCAACCTGGCTCGTGTTGATAACTTGTAAGTCCAAAAGAACGCTAACAAAGTAACAGCAAAAATATAATAAATATAAAAATATAATATATATTTATTTCTTCCGACTTACACAACACAGTACAACAAACAATAATTTATATAATTTATCTGCACCACTTTATTGCCGTATCTATTATTCACTCTTTGTTTTAGTTTTATCAAGACTTAATTTCCTAAACATTTCGCTTGTCATAGACTATAGACAATATTCTATAGCATAGACTAGAGCGTCGGGCGTCGGGAGTGACTCGACTAATAAATACACTATTTATGGTTATTAGTTTATTTTTATTTTATTTTATTTTTCTCAAAAAGGTATTCTATTGTGTGTATTTTATTTTCTTATCTTTTTATTCCCCTATGGATTTGTAGATGTCCGTAGGTGTGTCCGTGGCATCACATGGGCCCTATCAGAATACCAGCGCTGCGGTATTTACTTAAATATTGCAGCTTTATGCTGAGATAGGAGCCTTTTTGGCCTCGCACAGGTATTTTTTTTAAATTTTTTTTTTATGTTTTGTATTATTTTGCTTTTTAAATGTTAATTTTGTTAGTTTTCTATGCACTTTTTAATGTTTGTATTTCCTGTGCGTGTCCCAATTAAAATATTATTTTTTCTTTCTTCCAAAAATGGTAATTTTGTTTTTCACTGCGAATTTTCTGTACAATAGTATTACAAAGTCCATTCACGACATTGGCCTACCTATGAGTTACAGTCAACTGTCAATACCACATTTGAATGCAATACGTCATTTAAGTGTGGTTTTGTTGGTGACCGCAGTATCTACATTGTTATTTGCATACAGGAAGAAATTGCAACCAGTATTTTTCCAATCAAAATCTTACTGCGTGGCCGCCAACCAACCTCACGGCAGGAGAAAGGCCGTAAGTCACTGGGAACAGAGAAAAGGACAAGAAACTTCCTTAAAAACTGCAAATGAATCAACTCTGCCTTTTTCTATATTCGATGACTCAATCCAACATTCCTGTTTGTCACTTGCCATACTTTATGGTAACATTTGACCCGAATGACTCACCTTCATTTGTTTTTGTTACATTAATAAAACCGTAATAAAACTAAGGAGAGTTGAATCTAATATTTCTCGACGTTTGGAACGATTTCATGCGGTGATTCGGACTAGAAATAAATTAAGTAATGCTTGAGGAGTTGATTGCCATGGTCAAGATGTGTAGTTGGGGGTCAAGATCAAAAACGTATTGGAGCAGGTCAAGTTTAAGGAATGTATTTATAACATAGTAGAGTAGTCTAGTTTTGGTATATATCTTAGTTTCTTTACCTTTCTCTTACTCCAAAAAGTTAGATTTTCTTCATCCTTTTTTGGAATACCCAGGAAATTCAGCATGGCGGGCACCAAGTTTAGATAACGACTATTTTCTATAAGGTTTTTGAATTGCACTGATTAGCACGCTACAATCTACAATTTCCATTTTGCTCAAGAAACAAAGCAAGAAGCGTGTGGGCGGGAAGCGCGTGCGATGTGGAGTGAAGAGCGCGGGCGGAGGTAACCAATAAAGAATTGAGAATTGAATTGAATTGAATTAACTGCGCGAGAGCAGTCGACAGCTCGAGCAGTCATTGTATGCAGTTGCAACTGCTCGAGCGGTTTCGTTTATGTGTGTACGTTCACTATGCAGTCGCAGATTGAAGCAGTCCATCCTGACTGCTGAGCAGTCCGTGTATGGCGGCCCTAACGTGACGATATTTTCATAGACGTTCACGTCTACCTAGAGGGGCTTCTGGCTAAGTAATAACACTCGCACGGGTCGATCGTTTAGGTTAAGTTACCCTTGCCATGGTTGATCCGTGCATGGGTGACCATCTTTACATACCAAGAACCCTCCGTACCTCGATAAGCTCGTTAAGTCGTTGGTCCCAGGTGTCATTCGTGGATCTGTGTGAAATTTCCCAGAATATTATTTTTATCTTTGACAGACGTTACGAGTCGTTAGAAGCCCGAAAGTCTGACAACCCGTCTTATCAAGGGGTATCTTATTACCCAGTAACTGGGTTGTGGAGGTCAGATAGACAGCCGCTCCGCGTAAAATACTGGTATTCAGCTGCATCCGGTTAGACCGGAAGCCAACCCCAACATAGTTGGGAAAAGGCTAGACAGATAGACAGTCCACGTCTACGTCCATAAAATGTATGGAAATACGTGCACGTTATGACGCTATCGAGGACGGAAATTTGAAAACTCTTTTTTTGTATAATTTATTTTCATACATTTTACTTGCCTATATTATCGTGATGCCGTAAACGTCCACGATTATAACGTCACGTTCGAAATTATAAACGTGCTCAAGATCACAGAGCCACACAGAAGTAACCAGATTTTCAAGTGGAGGTAGGATCCCACTTTCTTTCTCATCGTAATTGAAGGAGCGTGGAAGAAGGTAAATCATCACACCATTTATTTAGTTTCCTTTACTTAAATGGATATCCAACAGCTCATTATATGAGCATTTAATTATCACCATCCTTAAGTGACTGCTTTATTGATCAGCTAATGGGTACCATGTTCAGAGGCGCAGGTGTCAGAACTTTATTTGCATTGTTTTCTAACACTGCTATCAATTCATTAATGCCGTATGAGGATAGTGTGAATCGAAGTGTATTGGTTTTGACGCATTATCTTTGTCGAATGTCACGCAAGTCTCCTGGCAGAGGTCAAGGACACTTGGTACTCTTGATTTACATAATATTCAAGTTTCTGTGTATATACCGGCTAACTTATATGCATGATAGACCACAGGAGCACAAAGTAAATACATATTATGTACATATTTAATGTGGTCTATCACTAAAAGCTTTTGATCTTATTAGGGGCATAGTAAGTGCCTACTTTCAATGAACGATTGCAGTTTTTGTTGTACTACTCGTATGTATGTATAAGCCCCCTTTGCCAATTTCCTACACGTAGATATTTTTTAGTAGCTTCTGCCCGCATCGTTTCAACATTGGAAAATATACCGGGATTAAAACTACCATATGTTTTAATCCAGGTTGTACACTATATATGTGCTAAATTTCATCAAAATCCGTTTAGCCGTTTTTGCGCCGATCCGGAACATGCATCCAGTCAAATGGACAAACATTCTTCGTTACTTTTTTATTACATGTATAGATGATATCAATTATCATACATTGTCATAATATCATGTCACAGTTACTATATTTTTTGGAGTAGGTATAAGATTGGAGAATATTGTAGCTTTCCTTCTGTTCTTAATTTTTAATTAGTTGACAGGAAGTAGTTATTTCTTCCAGTAAAGGTGGTTATGGAAATATTCTAGAAAAACGGAAGTAAAAAAATTACCTACAAAAAAAACCTCCATAAAAACACTGCAAAGTGAAAAATAACTTTCGGAAGTCGGTGTCGACCTTTCGATCTGTATTTTAGTTTTTTGCCACTGACTTCAGAAATTAGTTATTTTTCACTTTGTAGTGTTTTCTTTTTTTTTTTGGAAATCGGTTATTTTGTTTTTTTTTTTGTTTTACATGCGTCATGCTATGCATTGTTTACGTTTAACTTTGCATTTCTGTCGGCAGTCCCATGACTGCCTTTTTCACTTTTTTGTATCTACCCTACACCAATTCCTATACCACTACTTGCTATGTAAACAACAGTGACAGGGAGTATTATAACATCATCAAGATAAACTGTAACGTTACATATAGCTGTGGCTATTTGCTAGTCACATGATGAGTAGAAAATACAAAGCCAGTAAGAAACACGGTAGTCTTCAAGGACAGGAACTAGGTCTGCAGCGCGAGACGCGCGCAGCAGTAGGATGTAGCAGACCAGGAACGGTGGATCTGCAGCTTGAGACGCTCGGAATCAAGACCGTGCAGCAGGAATCAGCAGGCAGCAGGGCAGGAGAATTCACATGCACCAGAGAAAGAACGAGGACGAGACTGCAGCGCCTTACTCCAAGGAGGAGTATAGCGACAGCTGCATCTGTTAGCAATGGCCTACGTCACTCCGTAAGAGGGATTGTAGGGATCCCTCTGTCCAAGGAGGACAATTGAGAAGATGGCAGTGACTTAAGCCACACCACTAGGAGTTCAAGCGTCCGAGGAGGACAGGAGACAGGCCTCAAGCCATGTCACTAGAAGTTCAGAGTGAAGCGCGGACTTGGACTGGTTGCCGAAGTCCACCGGCAAATAATACTGACGGTGATGACTTGAATGATATTTATTAGACTGCTTCGTGGGTAAAGATAAACTGGTTCGAAGGTAAGAATTGACTGGTCTTTACAAGCAATGACGGGTCCCCGTTATAGGACCCCGTCTCCTTCTAGAAATACACATACTAAATATTTTAAAGATACGTCAGATAAGATGAGTAACAAACACAGCCAGTGACAATTAACACGAGAACTGGGCCTTAACACAAAGTTTACAATGGAAACTTAGCTTTATAAAAGAATAAAATCTCACAATTGACATTTGAGTTTTGACAATTAAAATAGAAAATTGTGAAAAAGTAACATGAATTGATAATGAAATGGTGCGGTTTCCATTGTGATAGTGTAAAATGTAAGTAGGTATAAACTCCAACTCGTTGAATGTAAATAAAAACATGTGGTTTAAGAAACCAAATACCACAACACACAAGTGGACTAAATCTATTATCAATTTATTGATCAAAATCTAAATCTAGAGAAGTTAACAACGCGTTTAATGAAGTATTCGTTTTATTGTATCCTGAATGATAATCTGTACTTGACTAATTTGTAAAACTTTTCGCAAATCATAAAAACTCTTTGCATCGGGCTGACGACGGAGTTAAACAATAAAAAAAAAGCTGAACAGTAAAAAGTACTAGTGCGAAAAAGTGGCACTTTCCGCACAGCTTGGCTGCTTGGAAAATGCTCTTTTACAATGCATTATAAGACAATTTTCAAAATCGACAAAATATCGAAGAATATACTTTAAAAAACCTCCTCCTTTTTTGAAGTCGGTTAAAACTCAGTAGGTATACTTAGGTAATAAATGATTTTGTGTACCTACATAAGTACCTATTTAATATTCAATACACAGCATGTTTAACTACACACAGAATGTCTGTTATGTGATAATAGACAAACAGCTAAAGCGTCAGGTAAAAATAATATATGCATAGTTGTCTCGTTCCACTGTGTAAACTAACGATATCAGCCTAACTATCTGTAATCTCCATTTTCCTTTCGAAATAATTGTCGATTTTAGGGTTCCATACCTCAAAAGGAAAACGGAATCCTTATAGGATCACTCGTGTGTCTGTCTGTCTGTCTGTCCGTCTGTCACCCGATTTGCTCCGAATCTAATGAACCGATTAAGTTGAAATTTGCTACACGTATTGGCCTAAATACGAACGTGTAACGTAAATAAATGAATTTTGAATATGAGGGTCAATTTTGGGGGGCAAATAAGAAAATTAAAAAGAAAAGTTTTGCAAACTGTACCGTGTTACATGTCAAATGAAAGGGTTTACTGTGGGGGTTTCAAATATTTTAAAATAAATTGTTTTAAAGTTATTGAAGAAAATAGACGAAAATTGACCATTCCCCCTTATCTCCAAAATTACTGAGCCTATAATTTTGAAAAACAAGTACTGAAAATAGCTCTTTACCTATAGATTACAGGAAAACTTATGAGAAGTCTTTGGTATTAAAATACCATGGTAAATCTCTCAATATTGTGCGTACAAACTTTGATTTGCAGTTGGAATGTATGGGAGAACATATTTTTCAACAACAATGTTAAGTTTGTTCTTGGGATAAATTCATTCCAACTACGAAACCATTTATTGTGCGTGGTCCGACATGCACTTGGCCGGTGTTTCTTTATAATTACATAGTTCTCTCTATTCGTTACGTGTGTGTCACAGCATTGTGGGAAAACTAGTTAATAGCTCCAGTAAAACCGCAACAAACGTTTGTGAGAACTAAATTGCAGGGCGCCGTGAAAACAAAGTTCATTTTTTTTATGCTGTGCCATTTAAGTATTCTGATTTAATTGCTACTGAACTAGTTTAGAGCGAGTCATCAGGAAAGTATTGTTTTGTGTTAATGTAAACAACATGTGCTAATTGCATTAATACAAAACAGTACTTTCCTGCTGGTTTTATTACTACTGCAATTGAGAAAGATTCTCATATGGCAGAAAAGTCTTCTCTATATAATAATAATAATATAATAATATCCTGGGACATTTTCACACACGGTCATCTGGTCCCAAACTAAGCAGAGCTTGTACTATGGAAACCAGATAACTGATATACCTACTATGTAGTATATCAGTTATCTGGTTACTACTTTTTTTTGTAAATACATACTTATATAGATAATTACAGCCAGACTCAGGACAAACAGACATGTTCACGCACACAAATGTTTGTCCTGGATGGGAATCGAACCCACGATCTGCGGCGTGATAGGTGGTATCTTAACCAACCACGCCAGCTGGCCTGTCAATATCTACTTCTTTCTCCTTAAATACATCCCATGCAGATTTTGGCTACGGTGACCATTTCTGTTTCGTTATCTGAATATCTGCCTCAATTTGTCTGTCTTTTCCCAACTATGTTGGGGTCGGCTTCTAGTCTAACTGGATGCAGCTGACTATCAGTATTTTACATGAAGGGATTGCCTATATGACCTCCACAACCCAGTTACTGGGTAATACGATACCCCTTGGTAAGACTGCTTGTCAGACTTTCAGGCTCCTGACGACCCGTAACGACTGTCAAAGATCCACGAATGACAGCCGAGACCAACGACTTCTTGCTGAAGTGCTTATCCTTATCACTCAGAACATAAGTACGTTTGTATACGACATCACCAACATTAAAGAAGTTATTTGATAATTTCCCACCCAAAAAAAAAAATGGGTAACTGGGAAATTGTAGGCCTACGTTAAGAAGATATCGTTTGCCAGATTTATTATTTACTCAAACACAAAATACTTACAATAGCTTAAAGCAAATCATTCACGTAAAAAGAATTTTCTTTTTAAGAGTAATGCCCTCAGTTACCAAGCCAGGTAAGCGGGTTGGTGACCGCAAAGCCTATCGTTCATATATAAAATAATATAATTTTATGCGAACATCGAGCCCCAGTATTGTATATTATACCTACTCAGCTAAATTACCGGTTGTTTCGTCATTGCTTTTATTTAAATAATATTCAGAATCACAAATAGAAATTACATCATGCTTCATCAAATGAAAAGAAATATAAATTGTATTAAGGAATATTTATTTAAAAATATAAATATAAAATCTATCTAAATAACAATTCGCTTACATACTGCTAATACTAGAAGGCCATCTCGACAGCAACGCAACTTTAACATAAAATCACCAAGACCTTCACAATGTTGAAAATTCAATACATTTAATTAAAGAAGCGAAAACTTACTTAAGTTCCTTGTAAAACCAAGGAATAACAATATCATACGTGGTTCCGAAAGTCTGCGTTGTGCAGTTTCGAATATCAGTCGAGTAACACAACTGTCACAATAATTTACAAACAATACTGCAATGAGTGTGCATTCAAGGAGAGACCTATAAGTACACGGTGCCAATTCTGACCTGGGGTTTTGATTTGAAAAGATCGGAAGCTGTCTTGATGATGCTAATAATAGGCCTGAAGGTGGAGGTTTCCTGACGTTGGTAGTTATAGGTGTCAGGTTGCTGGTATCTGTATTGGTACTGGTTGTTGTATTGGTTGTAGTACTGGTTGCTGAACTGATAGTTGAAGCCCTGAGTGTCGGCGGAGCTGTCGGGGATGGCGTTCGAGATGTAGTTGTTGCTGTTGTCCACCGTCTGGTAAGACGAGGAAGCTGTGTAGCTGGCGGCTGTAACAAAGAACATATAAATTAGATTTATTTGTGGGATAATAAATTTTACAATTGTATGGGTCGCAAGTTGACCGTAAGAAATTTTGAATTATGGTAATCTCAGACGAGAACTCATCCAGAGCAAATATAAATAAAGATTTATTTGATGTAGGTAAAACAAGTTCTGAGGAGTGTTTGTTTATAGAGAATAAAAGATATTTACCGCAAAGGCCAGAGTATTTGCTCGATTGTGTGAGGCCGTAGTTGGTGCATGATGGGTAGCCTTTCTCGTACGGCTTGGATCCAATAACGTTTCCGCCAGGACCGTAGTTGCAGACGTAAAGCTTGGTGTAGCCTCGAGAGGGGTCGTAGTAGAATGTGAAACCGCAGCCTACGTGAGATGTCTCGCCCCAAACCAACTAAAATAAAAAGAATAAACTTTAGAAACACGTTAGATTTCATTTACGAACTGGTTGGAATAAAATGGATCACATTGGTTCCACTTATGAAGGAAATATTATGTAATTTACGGAATTAAATATTCAATATGTCACATTTGGCAGAGAATTGATATGGAGATTGGCTTTACTATTAAATTGCCGAATTTAAATTGCAAATTACCTGTGAGTAATGCCCGGTGCCGTGCCCTCCAGTGATGGGCTTGAAACCGTAGATATGTACTTCGTCGAACCACGCGTTGATCTGCTTGTTGAAATCAGGTTCGGAGTCAGCGTTCTGGCTGGGTGGGCGAGTTGTCCAGGTGGCTGCGAGGTTCTGACCCACGGGGAAGCGGCCGTCGTAGCGCTGGGTGGCACGGTCATGAGCAGTGATGCACTGGTCGGACCAGTGCTGAGCGCCTGCGGCGAGCTCGTCATCCCATACCTTTACAAAAGAAAATACTTTGTTAGCATCGTCAATACCTATTTTGTGTTTTTAAATCGTTTTAAGGTTGTTTGTTTTTTATTAATGATTCGAAGCGTCGGGCACTGAACTTTACCAAGTGCTACTTGTGTTTGTTTTTCGGAAAGAGTCAATTGACTCTGTCTTATGTATTTGCAACAAGTGTTGGCCAACAAATGTTAACAATTCTGGACTACTAAAATGTATCATCTGCAAATATCTATTCTTTTAATCCGAGATAATATTGATTAAGTAGACATTTAACTGAGTACCTATCAACGTAGAAAAAAAAAAGAATAGCAGACTAGAATTTAAAAGTCTCAAGCAATTTAATTGAATTTATGCCAAATGTCTCGTTCATTCGATTAGACTAGATATCAAAATGTCTTTGAATCAGGAGATTTAGAATTTGCATTACTTTATTAAAAAATAATGTATCTGGCTGATGTCACTCCTTTAGTGGTTTCGTATTTTATGACTCCACTGAATTAAAATGTGTCACAAAATGTCAATGAATAGTGGTCAAGATCAAGTTCGTATTCATATTCATAAGTCTGTCTTTCGTTTGTGTGTTTGACGTACCATTTCCATCATGTTAGCTGCGGGTGGTTGGCTGGAGACCTGTCCCAGGGCAATGGATTGCCTGAGACGATTGTGTGCGTCGACTATAGCTTGCTTCTCGTACGCCGTCAATCCTCCAGATCCTAAAATAGAAGAAAGAACAATTGTAAAATTAACCTTTCTAAAATTCAACTCGTTGCTAAAATTTTAGGAGTGTCATACGATTCTGAGTGTCCAGGCGGCATTTTCGGTCAAGTGATTTCATAATCCGTTGAATTGATCTGATTTATTAGACCGGTGCGTGCTAATACAGGTGTCGGTGTCAATAAAATTTTACGACCTCGACCCATACGAGTATGTAAAATAGGGGCATCTTTTTGGGTAAAATCTCATTCGCAAAATCCAGACTGGGTGGCGGCGAATGAATTGATGGGTTCTTGATGTCATTACGGACACTATGAATTTATATGTGCTTTAGAAGCTTTTGGAGTTTAATGGATAGACACATAAATTTTAAAGACATTTACTGACATTATTGGGCAGTTTCAAGATAATATTCAAAATTTTATCAATCGCTTTTCTCAAATATACGACAACGACTTATAATAACGACTTAAATTTATGAGTATTAGTATGAGTTTTAGTATACATCATAGACTTATAATTTATGAGTTTAATTAATTATTTATTGGCAAAAATTGTAACATAAATTAAATATTACTTTAAATGAATAAAAATTAGCTTGTGAAGCCTTTTGACTCAACAGTAATGTTCATAAAAAGTGAGAGTAATTTAGTTATTTAAACATCAAAGTAAATGAATTGAGGCCTGAAGATAATGAATTAAGGGCTGAAAGTAACTTTAACGATTACTTACGTAATAATTGTTTTCCAGCACCACAGCTGCCTTCTGTCGTTGCAAGGAGACCTCCCATAACAAACAACACTAAGGATATCATCTTGATTGTTTAAAAGTTAATTCACAACACTTTATAACTGAAAAAATTCACGCGTAAAGTTGAGATTCGTAACTAAAGACTTGTTCACTTATAATTTACGAAACTTCAAACTTATTTAATATTTCCCGGTGATCCGTAGCACGACGTGCTGCGCGCTCTCCAGGCTTTAGCGGTGTGTGCGGCCAGCGGCCCACGCGCACGCTTATGTACCCGACGCCTCGTTACCATGGAGACGGAGCGACGCCGGCCGCCCGCTGCGTCTGCGCATAGCCGCCCGCGCCGCTCGTTACTACCGCACACGCTTACTACAATACACCCTGAATTTGTAATACTAAAATTATATTTGACATATTAAAAGAATTTATAGAACCCCTTTTTATTCAATTTAAATACGAGTATCTGCTATACTAGGTATGATTGGTAGCCAATACTCAAGATGCTCTATTCTTCGATCGTCTAGAGTCTTCAGTTACGAAATAAAGAAAGGTTATACGAACATCAGCCAGCTACTTTTTATCTGCAGTAATAATTTAAAACTCATTATGCTTCAGACGGTTGTTGTCAATGAAATCGAGTTCTTGTGATGTGTCCAAGCCGAACGTGGAAATATGTTGACAGATATTGGTCGGAACGGAAGTGGTCTTTAAGCGAAATTATACGCAGCTAAAAACAAGGAAAGAATAATCTGTAATCACCCTTTTTTATGTCAAAGGCTACTTATTTTACATTTTTGGAATGAATAAGAATAATTTTACCTGACAAAATAAATGATGCCAATCTTTTTATTCGTTTAGATAGGAAATCAATTTTCGGTTGCGGACAGCGGAAAATGTTATTATTTAAATACGTTGAGATTTTTCACGTGCTGTTAACGTTTTTATTTGTAGGTACATTTATTTAATGTGTTCCACATAATTTAAAATGCCATTTGCGAAAAATTTACATTAGGTTAATTAAAATATCTTCGTTTATCTTTCCCGATACTATAGAGAAATGTGTCCATATATTTAGGTAAAATTACAATTTGACTAATGAAACGACGATGGCGAGTCGTTAATTAGAGCCAAAAATTGACCAAAAGTTTAAGGTGACAAGTTGTCTGTTAGCAACCGATCCGGTTTACCACCTGACGTGAATTTTCGCCGGTGCTTCAATATTTGCATATTAATGACGTTTATTTTATTGACTTTTTATTTTACGAGAATTTATACATGCTTAGGATTATTATACTTTTAATTAAAACCACTGACTTATGTAGGGTGGTAAAGGTTGTGTTACGATTATTTGAATGAGTTTCAAATGATTTCAAACTTTCGGTAGGATACCTACCTATATCGTGTTTCATTTTAATTATATTTTTTCTTTGACTTGTATCATTTAGTCAAAAGGAGTATCGGATTACAGAGCTTGAATCAATTAATGTTTTCTTATTAAATTTTGTGTCAATAATTTATGACAAATAAAAAAAAAGACAAGGAAGAAATAGTTACTACGGGACCTTTTTAAGGACCTACTAATAACCGTTTCTAATAAATTTATGTTTCTTCAAGTATCGTTAGGTTAGGTGACATTCGTGAGCTATAGGAAACACTAATAGGAAAACGATATAGAAATGTCCCGTATTGAAATTCCTAGTTCTTACTTTAATATTATTATTATTGCGAAAGTAACTCCATGCCTTAACGGAAGAATGGATTTCGGTGAGATTTGGCATTCAGATAGACCATTAACTGGGTTCGGACGTAAGATACTTTTATCCCGGTAGTACGTCGCCGTGGGATAACTTCCGACCACCACGCGGCCGACTCCGCGGGTAAAATCTAGTTTGTAATAAATAAAAAAGGTCGATGATACTTACTATCTATCAAAATATTTTTGAAAACAAAAATCTAGCTCGACTATTGTCTAGAGGTAGACGACAATTTGCAATTCTAAGCATCCGCGATGGCTTAGCTTAGACCTTGACAGTGGATTTTCTTGACCTTACTCAATAAGACCTCTCTAAATTGATGTATGAGGTGAGGGTTAATAGATTCAAACATTCTATAAATAAAAGGGAGAAATGAATTCCTGAAAATCTTGCAATGCATAAGTTTTTTTTTTTAAGGAAAATAAGAACCTGCGAATGGATGCGAAATGTAACGGTAAGTTTAGAAAAGGAATAAGTACCTATTCAGTCATCTTTAAAACTGTAGAATCAAGAAAATCGATTAGAAATCAGAAGGTATAGGGGAAGTAGAAATAAGTTAATTTTTACATCAAAGGTATTTCATTTTCCTCAAATTAGATAATACCTAAAACCCTAGAACCAAATAAGGTATCGCCCTAAATCTTCTGTCTTATGTTGATACGTTCACAAGGCATTATTATAAAAATCTTAATAAATGACTAAAAAGATCAATCTCATAACAATATATCAATCATACACCTTGAAAGCGCCTCTTGTGACTCTTGATCTTTACAGAATATACAGAAAAAGTTATATTACTGTTCTTAAAATAAAATATTTCGTAGACTTTTTATTTTATTTCTAGGTACTTATCTGCTTCCTCCAATAAACAAAAATCATCGTCACTTATCACTTTAGAGCATTAGATTTCTTATTATCAAAATACGGTCAACAAACAACGTTTGTTTGTTTTTTTTTTTTACGAATGTTACCATACAATTTGCAGAAAAAAAATAATGATCAGAATAAAAACTAAAAAATAGCTACTGTAAATTGCTAGATACTAAAAAGTATTCGAATAGGTATATAAATCAAATATCCAGTCATTATTTTGACAGAAACATTGACATCACAAGTTCACATACAAAACTGTAGTAAATAATAATATTGAGATGCGTTAAATCCGTCACGTGCACGTTTTATCTTTGATAGTAATAGCCCATAAAATTCTGTCGAACCCATCTTGAAAGTCAGAGCCAGTTCATTTGACCTTTAAATAAATAGCCTTATTAATATCATTATAGTGAAAACGTCCAGGTCTACCATCCACTAGATGGAAAAATCAGAGTTGACTCTGGACGCAGTTGGTTGAAGCAAGGAAAACCTGATAGGTGGAGATTTAAAGACGATTCCAGCCAGGGGCCGGCAGTCTCGACATTCGTAACTTTACGACTGAAATCGCTCGCTAAGTCCTAATGTGGTACCTAGACGGGCAAAATGGTAATAGTTAGGTTTTTTCAAAGACAATTATTGGCCACTCCAAATTAACCTTGAATAACGAGGAAAATTGAAGAACATGATTAAATAAAAAAACCGGTTCTCGTCGCAACTGGTTTGAAACTGTAAATGTTTTTTTCGTGCTTATCAAGCAATTTTGACCGTCTTAGTACTCCATTAGGACTTAGCGAGCGATTTCATTCGTAAAGCTATCGTTGCGAATGTCGAGACTGCCGCCCCTGGAGTCCAAATGTTTTGCTGTTCAACAAACGATGGGACATCTATTATGGTGTCCAGCGTGCTCTGATGCCGGCTCGCTACAGGAATTGATGGACGCTACTGCGCTATGGACGCCGTCAAATTCATAGCTAAGTTCTGGGCTGACACAATATAGATTATAGATTGCCATTAATACGCTAAGAAGAAGGCTGACAGCTAATGGTGAGTGGAAAGTGTGTTAGAAAAGCCAGCTTTTACTTGGATTGTAATGGTGACTGAGTTTTTTTGTGAGTCACGACTGGTGCTAATTTTCATTGCGAGGATGATTGTTTTTAACAATTTTGATAATTTTGTGACTTGCTCATTTGATCGTCAAAATATTGTTTTTGAACATTTATATATTGGCTATTTTGTGACTTGCAGATTTGGTCCTCAATCGATCGCGTAGATTGATGATGAATCGCTATCAGGTTTCTGCTCCAGTTCTAAACACAAAAACAGGAAGAGCCATTTTTTATCGACCTTTTAACATGTCAGTTCTTTTCAAATGTAACATCTTACTACCATTCATATGCGTATAAAAAATATAAAAGTAACGGTAAAAAAATCATCAACTACAGAAAAGATAACTACGTAATATTTCCATCTCAGTGACTGGGCGACTATGAAGAGGCAACTTTCCGAAGCTGATGTATAGGTATTGGGCTGGCTTCGCGCTGCCAGACAAAGCGTCGGCCGCCGCGCCACAGTATCGTTGCATGAATCAAACACTTGTGTGTATACTCGTAATTGTGCATTGCAATGAAGCCCAATGTCAAAACAGGTGATTCGACGTATGCATCTCGATTTCCGTATCTTTAAGTGTACGTTAACGAAAGTATTGTTTATTTATATATTAAAACTTTATGCACAAGTAAAAAAACAAATACCGTACAAAGGCGGACTTAATGCCTAAGGCATTTTCTACCAGTCAACCTTTATGAATCAAGGTATTGATTTGCATTTCCGAATATTAGTGTTTGTTTATAGAAGTCTTGTTACTAACAAATCTTAGCTTAATTAAGATACAAATCTCAGCTTAAGTGTTTTTGAAACAATTTAATTGCCTTTGTGCGTGTATGACCGTAAATGAGACAAAAGTAGTATGTAAGGATCGTAACAATTGCCGTTCTGTAGCAGAAGCTAAACTATCGTTCTGTATTTATGCGTGTGAATTGCTTTTATAATTTAATTAAATATTGTAAATCAACACATGAAAAACTAAATTTTTTATGCAATTCATATTAAGTATTGACCGTCAAAACTTACGGTAATTAATTTGACCAAGCCTACGTATGATTAATTAGTAAACACTTATTAAAATGTTATGTACTTCGCAATAACCATTACCAATATTAGCGCTCTTTAGAATATTATGGAGCTTATAGGCGATATGATACCGTGACGCTTATCAGACTGGTGCATACTATTATGTACTTTAATATTAGTAACGTAAAGATGTTAAAAGCTCGGAAGATTTTTGATAATTTAAATTCTATGAACTGGTAACGTTGCTTCGCATGTTTGCTCTAGCAAAGTTTGTTCTTAGTCAACACAGTACATCCTGCTACAACTCATTTAAATTAAGGAAAATCCGCTATATTAAAATAAATTGTATTATTTCTTTGATAAAATTAATTTATTAATCAAATACCATTTTTTAAATGAAATGCAAAATTTTAATTTTTCTAAGAATAAACTGTCACTACAGGAAAATGTCTATGCTACACATATTACAGAATTAATGATAATCATTTGTTTAAGTCTAAGTTTTTGAACTTAGTCTGAAAACAAATCGACGGTGGAAAGGAAAAACAAATGAAACGCCACTTTGGTCGAAAATGAGTTTTATATACAGTTCGAAAGGGTTTTGGATTCTCTAACGATGTGTCTAGGTTAGAAGCCAATCGGAAGCACTTTTTGGCGTTTCATTTAAAGTACAAAATTGGGTATTTTAAAAATTTAAACGACCGTTTTATGATAATTTTTTTCAACAATGTCGTTTAAATTAATTTAAAAAAAAAAATGTAAGTGCCTCTTACGTTATTGACCAAACTTATTTTCCTAATTACTTATTTTCCCTTCCTAATTAATTTTTAATTTGGCCTTTCAATACTTCTTCCCTCCTAAGTAAGTATCCAGACGTGTCATAACACGTTTTGTTCGTCGACAGTAAAGTACAAGTCGTGGCGTTTCAGTTGTTATTCCCATCCTACTTTTAAATAAAAAGGTAGTATCAGTTATTTTTACGGGCATAAATAATTTTGCCAGTAGCAAATAATTTGTTTTTATTTTCTTGATTTTTAACTAAGTTGGCGTTATAAAGGTGTATTTTTAAAAAGTTACTGCATGATTGTGTGATAAAAGCTTAGGAATATAATACTTTCGTCTCATCAAACCTACCAATCACCAATTACTATTACAATACAATGTGATTTTCCTTTACTAAGTTATTATTTTAAATCGAATAGAATAGATTTATTTTTCTTACCACAAATCACAGCTTAAAGTTAATAGTCTACAGATAAAATTGTGTACTTAATTTGTGGAAGACTGGTGCCTAAACTAAGTTTATACAAAACCTGTAAGTCAGGTCACCAGGCCCCCTAACAATTCATATATTACAATTATTGTACTGAAGACGTTTTGCTTGAAATCACAATTTTTTTTTATTTTTCATTATTGTTATAATATTTATATTTTATATAAGAAACATGCAGAGGATGTATGAGAGTGTAACGTGTATGTATGTGTATGTGTTAGTGAGAGTCTGTGTGATGTATGTTTAGTACATTTACATAAAATTGAGCTATGGAATAAGTTAAAAGTGGACAGGCAATAATGATGAGTGAGGTAAATAAAAGCTGTGAATGCACTAAGACCAATGAAATACGTAGGATCATTCGCTGTGGAGATCGTCGCAGGAAAGTTTTGTCGAATTGTAATAAGGCTAAAATAAATTGATCGACGGTAACGGTCTTTTTCCATTTATCATCAACAATTTCATTATATTATGAAATTTTTGAAGATCGAAATAATCGAGATCAATTAAATCCCTATCCTAAAAATGCATAACTTTTAAACTTTATGCAAATGGTCAATAAATTATTTTACCAATCTAAAAAAATAACAGGCATCGTACATATAAGTTTCTTCTATATTGTTTTTTTTTTTCATCAAAGTAATATGAAGCATTTTTCTTTCTATGTTTTAATTTGATTTGGTATTTAAAATAATTTTCCCATTGAATTTTTAATTTATTATTTTTAATTTATTTTTTATGGAGATTTTGTGAATGAATTAATTTATCCTTCCAAGTTCTTTTTCTCCATGGCCTATGAAGCGTTTTTCCCTGCTTACTCTTAATGTCATTTAAATGAAACCCCACTTTTTTCTTAAATGGTTGACCTTAATTCATTTAAATTAAATACAAAATAAAGAGCATAAACAACTTGATCTACTCACAAAATTTCAAAAAATCCATTAATAAATAAAAAAGTTAATATCATTTAAAAAAAAAAACTTTAAACAGCTCTGTTGAACGATTGGCCAAATGGTAGCGCCATTTGGCCAATGGTTTTTCCTTTCCACCATCGAAATGATTTTTTTGAAAACGCGTTTTAGGAAACAAATATGTATAAATAAATAACGTGTTTGAATGCGTAACAGAAATGTTCTTATGAACTTTAACGGTAAATCAAGATGAGCTGAAACTCTATTTAATGTGATGGTTCAAAAGACATTCGCACCGTTTTGGGTCACTTTTGTCTAATGTGGAAATAAATAAAGAAGAGACAGATAAAATTATCTCTATAATGAGATTATTGTAATGGATTCTCCAATTAAGAAGAAGATGAGAAGGTACTATGTTAGGATTATAGTCATAAAACAAGGTAGGTTTATCATTTGTGGTTAGTCAAGTTTTTTGTTCCCACGATTGAAGTTAAAGGTTAGCACACACGAACCAAATGTGGACGGCATTGCGGTTGAAGACCAAGACCACGAGTTTTACCAAGAACTTGAATCTTTAAGTGCGTGCTAAATTGGTTTCCTTTTGAGTCAATCGTACTATAATAATAAAATTATTAATATATAAAAATCACGTGTCACCATGTTCGTACACGCTAATCTGCGAAACCAGCCAACCAATTTCAATGAAATTTTGTTAATGTGTGTATTTGGTTCCAGCTTGTAGGTTAGGATATTTTAGGACCTGATACGTGGCACTCCGTGCGAAGCAGTGGTGGGTCGCTAATATACAGGGTGGGTGAAAATCGTGGATCAAACGAAACAGAGCGACAGTTGGGGTTATTTGCAGTAAAATTATCTCTGTGGCAGAGCCCTAACTTGATCTCCATAAAAGTTATGACTATTTGAGAAAACTACAGTCATGTAACTGGTTTTTGACTATACTCTGATTCACTTTCATTTAGACCTTACTATGAAAAATAAATGTTAAAAAATAATTTAGCTGCAAACAGCTATGTCTTACAGCTCGTTTTAATCGTCATTAAATCGGCAATTTTTTTGTAATACAGGTAATTCCTAGAAGCAATTAAACATAATTTATTGTTTTAAAATAGCTACCCATATTACTTATATGCCCATTTATTACAAATTTTGGTATTTTCTTTAAAAAAAAAACAGTCAAATTGTCATAACTTTTAAGGAGATCAAGTTATGGCTCTGCCACATACGAGTATATATTTTTACTGCAAATAACCCCAACTAGCGCTCTGTTTCGTTTGATCCACGATTTTTTACCCACCCTGTATATATAGGGTGTAACGGACACAGCCTTCCGCAGACTGATGGGGAGAATTCAGTAATATCACTAAGATGACCGGTACATGAATTGATTTCAGGAACGTTATGGGAATCCAATAAACCTGACTTGATTGGTTGGGAGGGGTAGGTAATAGGTATGCGGTGAGTTCGATGAACTCTGTAGCTAGACAGAAAGTGAACAGCTGATTTCACGCGTTGGTCGTTAGAGTATTTCAACATCCATTGCTTTTTTTTATTTTAGCTGTTTTATTTACATAAATGGAATGCTGCGTACAGAGAATGTGATTTAATATTTCACGCATAAACTACTGAACGGATTTGAATGAAATTTGAATACGTTCCCGTGGGATAATTTCCGACCGCCGGCGAAAGCTGGTAAGTAATATTATACTTAACTGTGAAAGTTTGTATATTTGGATGTTTGCCACACAGGTACTTTTATCCCGGTAGAACATTTCCTTAGAATAATTACCGACCTCCATGCGGTCGAAGCCGCGGGAAAAGCCTATTTTATCATTAGTAAACGCGATGAATATATATACGTTGGCATGATTAATGTTTTTACAAGACGTAAATCTAGTTCGTCCACAGTAACTTCATTGACTAATTACAATAAAACCGTGACCTTTCCACTAAATTAAAAGAAGCACGTAATACGGCATAGTCAAAATTAATTTTGACAAATGACTTGAAGATAAGATTCATCATGATCCTTCATACATTAGTTTACGTAATAATTTTTAATTGCTTACTTAAGCAGAGGTCATCGGATAACATCTGTTTTATGATTTTCTATTCTTACGACTCATTGGGTGCGTCAGTTCGTCTGATGAGACCTTAATATTTATAGCGTTAAATTGTACTTAAATGAATGTATCGGTTGATCGCGAGATTTCCGGAAAGAAAGACCACCTCTTTTTGGGGTCATGAAAGGAGACTAAATTACTAGAAGTAACTATGTATTTTTTGAGATTTGCACTTGACATAAGTTTATCAACTTTATCATTATACTATACCAATTTAGTGTTTTTTTTTTTTTTTTTAATAGCTTATTGTAAATCACTCAAAAGAAAATGATTTGTCTCAGCCACCTGAGGCGGTTTGGATTTTTATGACCTCAAAAGTAAGCTTTATTTCTTTGATATTAATTAACGATTTTCATCGAAAGAAATAAATGTTAATTTTCCTTTTTATAGGCTAGCAACTAAGGAGCTTTATTACAAATCATACGTCGACGTCCTGCTGATTTATTTGACGCAACGTAACAGTTAAATTTAAAAGTATAACTTTGTATATTTTAACTTGTAGGTTATACCAGTTATTCTACTTTCGTCTAGTAATAATTTGTAATGATCTGGTTAAACTCGAATGAAGCAAATTTATAGGACAACCCTGTCGTTAAGGTTTATAAAACACGTGTAAATTTATGTTTGTTAATTAGGATAATTAAAAATCAAGTTTGCTAGTAAAACGAGAAGACTTAGATGTAAGGTCAAAGTAAGGTTGTTGCTGCCTGCGATGTCTTTAACTATAAATGCCTTTATATTATTTGTACTAGAGATACCGCGAATAGTGGTAATAGCGAATAGTCGAGGTATTTGCCATAATCATTCGACATCAAAAAGCTGCAATCTATCTATACAAACAAAAACCTTTTTAGCAAAAAATAAAATCGACTTCCAAAACAAAACACTCCAAATTGAAAAATAACTTTAAATTCGGTGGCTTTGGTTTTGTATTTTCGTTTTTTTGGCACCCACTTCCGTAATTAAAGTTATTTTTCACTTTGTAGTGTTTTGTTTTGGAAGTAAGTTTTATTTTTTGCAAAAAAGTTTTTATTTTTCACTTTTTTGTCGTGGTACCTATACCACAGAAATTTGAATACCACTACCTGCTATGTAAATAACAGTGATAGAAAGTTATTAAAGCATCATCCGCATAGATTAAAACATCATCCACATACTATACTAAGTGGGAAAAATACGCATTATTGAAGCTAACTCAAAAACTACCCAAGTAAAGTTAATAAAATTTATTTGGGACTCTCTAAGAAGTAGACCCTTTAAAATAAAAATAAAAAAATTCCAAATCGGTCCATCCGTCTTTGAGTAATCGCGTAACAAACATACAAAAAAAAATACAGTCGAATTGAGAACTCCTCCTTTTTGAAGTCGGTTAAAAATGAAATGCTGTTCTGTGATAAGTGCATCACTTTAGAACCGCTGGACCGATGTTCAAATTATTTTTTTATTATGGAAAGAAAAATTGGAACAGTTTCGCGGAAAATTTTCAAATTGTGGAAAAATGAACAAATTTATGTTATGGGATTTTTTTATAAATTATTGAAATTTGGACAGGACAATGTCTGTTGGGTCAGCCAGTCTGTACAAAATAATACAGGGAGGCCCGTCAGTCAGTCTCAAACCTACCGAGTTTTAGTATGTTTTCGGTATTGTTTGAGTTTGTTTTATGTGTGTACTGCAATGATTTTTTTATCGATTGTTATTACAATCCCAACAGTTGAAAACCTCTTTCGTTCAAAAACATCTCGATTGTGGGGAGCACCTTTGTGTCGGGCAATCACCTGCAATAGAAATTTTGAGTTGAATAAATTTACTTTAATAAAAGTAAAAACCGACTTTAAAAACCTCATCATCTGCCTAGCCTTTTCCCAACTATGTTGGGGTCGGCTTCCAGTCTAACCGGATGCAGCTGAATACCAGTATTTTACATGGAGCGACTGCCTATCTGACCTCCACAACCCAGTTACTGGGTAATACGATACCCCTTGGTAAGACTGGTTGTCAGACTTTCGGGCTTCTGACGACCCGTAACGACTGTCAAAGATCCTCGAATGACAGCCGGGACCAACGGCTTAACGTGCTTTCCGAGGCACGGAGGAATCTCGGTATGAAAAGATGGTCACCCATCCACAGACCAACCCCGGCAAGCGTAGCTTAACCTGATGGATCGACCCGTGCGGCTGTTATTACTTAGCCACGAGCTCCTCCGACTTTAAAAACCTAAAACGAATAAAATAACATTCATAAAAAACTTAACAGCTTCTGAAGTCGGTGCCAAGCTATTAGTGCATTGAAGAACTGAAGACACTGACTTCAGAAGCTGTTAAGTTTTTTATGAAAGTTATTTTATTCGTTTTGCGTTTATGAAATCGGTTTTAACTTTATTTTTAAGTAAACGTATTTTTCTATTTTTAGTTTACTATACTAAATACCATATGCTCAAGACGAACGAAAAGAAAAATTATCAAAATCCGCTTAGAAATGCCGGAAATACTATATACTATACTACTACTATACTAATATATATACTATATTTATGAATATAACTTCGTACATAAGTATACTAATTACCTATAGTATTATATACTAAAACCTTCCTGTAAGTATATATCTCACGTTAGTGAAAGAATCATCAAAATTGGTCCCTTAGTTTTTGAGAAAATCGTGGACATACAAACATACATAGGTACATACGGGTCGAATATAGAACCTTCTTTTTTGAAGTCGGTTAAAAAGTTAGTTTTTCTTCATCACATTCTACCTCTACTTGAATTTAATTAGGCACTAAAATTATTGTTTATTAGGTTAGGACTGCATGTATGCAAGTAATTATAGTTAGATTCCTTCTAAATCGGTGGTTTTATTTCATTTAAAATGTAAACCAGTCAGTTAATCACCATTATCGAATACCACTATTATTCGCTATTCGACGAATAATGAAAAAATGGCGAATGATATCGAATAATAGCGGCTAATCGCGGCATCTCTAGTTTGTAAAACTTTGACGGTAATCAAACGCATGCGCAGCGTAAAACATCGTAGACACGCCGCGTAGACGGAATGAATACGTAACGACTCTGAAGCTACGCGTACTTTTTTAGTTTTTTTTATTGGATTAACGCGTAATGCACCAATGGCTTAGGGATATCGAAAATTTTAATACTGTTTTTACAGGAGAAAACGAGTTGAATTGGCCGCTGAAAGTCTCACTTTCGCGGATGACCTGGCGTCATATAACAACCATTTGATTTCTTAGTTCACAGGAACTTTTGTTATATTCCCACGTCCAAAAGTGGACTATAATACGGGACATTATATTAATGGCGCTATATATCTCTGGTTTTCTTTGTGTCTTTCATCATTGTAATTAGTCATCTACCTATGTAGATAAAAAAGTTTCTTCTGACCATCTGCTATCTTCAAGATTACCATAATTAACGGTGCCAAAAGCTGATTAAATTAATTTATGCTAGGCGATCACCGCTAAAGATTTATGATAGTGTTGCATGACAGTTTTAATTAATAGGTAGCCGGTTTTAGTAAATAGGTAAAAGAAACTGTCTCATTGGTCTAGTGGTCACAAGCGCTACTGCTGAACATGGAGTCCTGGGTTCGATTCCCAGATTGGGCAAAGTATTATTGGAGTTTTCCATTAGAAATTTCTTAGTTATTGCCTAGAGTCTGGATTCGTGCCCTGTTGATGACAATAGACTCGCACCCTATTACATGTAAACACAAGTGGCGAAATGTGGGTGTAGCTGTAGATACTACAGATACACTTCTGCCTAGTCCTTCGGGGATAGCAGGCGTGATGTTATGTTTAGTAGAAGGAACTGATTATATAATATATGATAGAAAATCACTGAAGAATATGAGTCCTATATTTTTTTCCAAATTCTTTGTTTCTCTGTAGGAAATTCCTTTTAAGGGTTTTGTACGTCCGAATTAAAAAACAGAACCGTTACAAGATCACTCGGGTGGCTGTCTGTCCGTCTGTCACAGCCATTTTGGTCCGAATCTAATAATTAAGTTGAAATTTGGTACACACAAGAATTTCTGGGACCCAAAAAGACATATACTTAACGTAAATAAATGAACTTTGAATATGGGGTCACTTTTGGGAGGCAACTAAGATAATAAAAATAAAAGTTTTGCATACTGTACCGTTACATATCAAATGAAAGATGAAAATGTGAGTCTCAAATATTTTTTTTTTTTTATAATTTTAATATAAATATTTTTAAAGTTATTTAATAAATTAGATAAAATTGACCATCCCTCCCATATCTCAAAATTTACTGAGCCTAAATATTTGAAAAAAAAAATACAGAAAATAGTTTATATTTATACAGATTACAGGATAACAAAAAGTCTATGGTCTTAAAATAACACGATAAATCTCTCAATATTTTGCGTACAAACTTACATTTGTAATTGGAATATATGGCAACCATATTTCTCGAGTACAATGTTAAGTTTTTTCTTGGGATAAGTACATCCCAGCTCCGTAGCTGGGATGTACTTATCCCAAGAACCAAGAGCCTTTCATTGCACTTGGCCGGTTTTTGTTTTCCGTCGTAAATTCCTTCCATGTGGGGACGAAAGGGCCCATATTGGATACTTTCGAATTAAAAACTAATTCCATTCTATTTTTCTCTATGGCAATGAATGCATGCATGTCGACAATAGGGATGATGACAAAAAAATGATTTTTTGTTCGTCATGCAGATTATTAAAATATATTGGACACGTATTTTTTCTTTTTCTACATAATCAAAAGATTACGGCGATACATTGAGTTAAAATGTGGCATGACGTCACGTCTAGGTAGATTTTATACGTAGAAGTGACGTAGCAAGCCCCCACTCCCGAACTTTAATGCGAGTTAAGTCATTTTTTATTAATATGATAAAGCAAAAAATACGTATCTAATATTTTTTTATTATCTGACAGACGGACTAAATTTCTTTTTTGAATTTCTTTTTTTTTACCCAGGCATCATCCCTATTCTGCCAATATCATAGTACTGTAGCAACACGTGCGCACTAAAGAATTTTAGAGGGAAACAATTAAAAACCAGTTAGTGGCTGCTTCTAAGACATAAAAAGGGGGTCCAGGGTTTACCAGTGATATAGCAATGCATTTTTGTCAAACATTTGGTGCTGCTAAATGTGAACTATATGGAGTCAGCCCAGAATTCGGCGACGAGTTTGGCGCCGTCAGTAGCGTCCATAGATTCTTGTAACGTGTAGGCAGTGGACTCACAGAACACGCAGGACACTGAATAAAGTGTCCCATCGTTTGTGGAACCTGGGAGGAGTCATTTCGAATGAAATCGACACGCTTAAGGGTCCCCAAAACGATCAATTGCAATTGTCAATTTTTACCTGATTTACACATTGATGCGGAAATTGAAGTTATTGCTACAATAGAAATTGATGGCAATTGATCAATTGAAATTGATCGTTTCGGGAACCCGTTTGAAGAAGATTTGGTGCTACTGTTGGAAAACTAAAGTTTTTGTAAGAGCAAACGTGTCTCGATCGGACAACTCAACAACTACGTACTTCCCAAAATAAAGTCCAATACAATTGAGCTAAAACCTTGTAAAAGTTATGTCAAAGGTAAGTTATATGTTAATTAATTGAATACATAGGTAGTATGTAAGTAAATAAACAAATCACTATTTTTGGTTACTGCACCGAGCAAATAGGAAGCCATGACATGTATTTTTAAGTATAATTAAAATGACAAATTGGGCAAGGACAAAAAAACGTTAACATATTGGTACTTAATGGATTTATGTCTGTGTTATCGGAGAAGACAAATCATAATTTTTTGCTCCATAAAGCTTCATATTAGACCAGCCGATACGAAATGTTTTTTTCCTGTTCGGATTTGCTCCTTTCGAATGTCGTTCATCCAAGCGATGGTATGCAAATTAAAATTATTTCTTAGAAATACTTTCGATTTATCCGCATTGAGTATCAGTAATCCATCTACACTGTTGTTGAAATGTCTGAATTGACAGTTCCAAGATACTTGAGTCTTTCACTTTCTCTGTTTGTTTTGATCGTGAGTCATATTGTTGACCGACTTACCTACAACGTATTGATTTATTTATTACTTAAAATCACATTTTGCGGAAATATAGCCATACTTGTTCGAAAAGGAAGGCAAATCCAAGGTGTAATTTTGTGTAAAGGTTGATTTAATTGTACGGTCAAGCAAAGCATTTGGTGTGTAATCAATAAGACAAAAACATCGCAATGAAACGGCTATCGTAGCTACCTACTTTGGCGGACGAACTCCGTCACAAAGAGTATGTATGTCTGTTCCAAAAGTATCTTTCTTTCTTTTTCGCGTGATTAATGACTAACTTGGTGTCAGAGTTTTATGCCGCTAATGGGACTTGGCTTCACATGCCGTCGAGAGGTATCATGATGTTTTCCTTCACCGTTTTTAAGCAAGTGATAATTATACAATACGCACATGAATCCGAAAAGTCAGAGGTGCGTGCCTTGGGTTAAAAGTAAGTATCTGATGAAAGTGTAAACCACCCACCACCCCTGTGTTCGGGTTAAATCCCTTTAGTGAGTAAAGTAGAGTAGAGTAAAGTACTATTAATAGCTCTTACGCAATCACTCCGTAAGGGAATTAGTAACACATCACATCTGTATTTAGAAGGTTTCTTCTTCATATCTCACCACTTTATCCAAACATTATTGATTGAATTACATTATTAAATTGTAATTTTTCAAAAATCATTAAAGAAAATTGAGCTTATAAAATTAACTTCAATTGTTAGATGAACAATTTCTTTATGGTGATTTGAAATTAGAATTTCTGGTTTAAGTGTTCAAATAATCAAATCAAAGCACTCAATTTGTAAGTGGCACTGCAAATTGGCATCCATAGTTACATTTTCTGATCCATTTTTTTCATTTTGCTACTAGCTACATTACATCAGCCGTATCCCAACTATGTTGGAGTCGGCTACCAGCCTAACCCGATGCAGCTGAATATCAGCATTCTACATGGAGCGACTGCCTCTCTGATCTTCACAACCCTTTAATATGATACCCCTTGGTAAGACCGGACGACCCGTAACGACTCTTAAAGATCCACGAATGACAGCCGGGAACAACGGCTTAAAGTGCTTTCCGAGGCACAGAAGGATCTTGGTATGTAAAGATGGGCACCCATCCACGCACCAACCGCGGCCAGAGTAGTTTAACCTGATCGATCGACCCGTGCGGCGGTTATTACATAGCCACAAGCCCTTAGCTACTATAAGTTTTAAAAGAAAGAACACTCTCAGGTTAGCTTTGTCAGAGACTTGGCTACTTAGTACACGTACAATATAAATAGGTTTTTAAAGTAGGAACATGCACACTGATCGCTTTTATCGAGTGTACAATTTAAGGATTAATTCATTACATTGGAGCTGTCATTGCACCTATAATTTTGTTTACGTTATATCGCTAAGTGTTCGAGAAGAAGGCTTGGTTTCCGTTTTTAATTCATTATTTCGTGTAATCATATACTCAAATAGATTTGTTAACCTGTTTTATGAGTTACAGTTAATTAATACTTAGGAAGCTTTAGAACAAAATACAATGAAACCAGGCGCCTAGACAATGTGACATTCCATCACGTGATAACAATGATGGAAACGTCAAAAATGTATGGAACTGACGTCAACATCATCTGCCTAGCCTTTTCGCAACTATATTAGGGTCGGCTTCCAGTCTTACCGGTTGCCGCTGAATACTAGTATTTTACATAGAGCGACTGCCCATCTAACCTCCACAACCCAGTTACTGGGTAATACGAAACCCCTTGGTAATAATAGTTGTCAAACTTTCTGGCTTCTGACGACCCGTAACGACTGTCGAAGATCTACGAATGACAGCCGGGACCAACGGCTTAACGTGCTTTCCGAGGCACGGAGGGGTCTTGGTACTTAAAGGTGGTCACCCACCCACGGACCAACCGCTGCAAGCGAAGCTTAACCTAATCGATCGACCCGTGCGGCTTAACTGACATAAGCTACCGAAAAACTTATGTAAACCCTGTTGAAAGTCGTTGTTGAATACGAATCGCATTGATACCGAGTACCTACCACTGGTTTAGACTCAGAGTCAGTCATTATTGATTAACTCGATTTGAGTTGAGTACAAGACTTTTACTTAAATGTTTCAGGAGGTTTTTTGGATTACGTCACAGGTTAAAGAAGTTAGAGATGAAGACAGTATGTCTAGGTGAGGACAGAAGGTTCCGTAAGGACGGGTTACATTGACTCTAGGGCATAACTTTGGCCCAAATCCAAAAAAAAGTTTAAGCTGCCCGAAGGGTCACGACCACACAACCGAACGTCATCTGTCCTTCGGTAACTACTAGATGGCGATATAGACGCGTACTTGCGGAACTTTGTGTGGATTTAATGACACTAAACGTTTATCTCGATGTAGTACCCAAGAGTCAAAGTAACTTACGGTAGGTGATTGGACAACGTTATCAACTTTGATGATGTAGACACCAATCATTCAATCAACTCGGACATACACAGGACTCTCACAAGCTGCGTCACAACACCCTGTTCTCCATCTTCCGCTTCCATTCAGTTCCAGCCACATTTTTAAGGTCGTCAGTATAGACCACGCTGTTATATAATTGTCCATAGTTAAACGAAAAGGATCCAACCCACATTAGGTGTAAGGTGGGATGGATCCTTTTCGTTTAAGTGTGGACAATTATTTGATCATGCACGTTATAAACAGTGTTGGTGTTTTGTTTTTCATTCTAACCTGTTGGGTTAGAATGAAAAACAAAACACCAACACTTCTCTCACAAAATAAAAATTTATAGGTAGGCGCAGTTCGAATCCACGCCGTTTATTTTCGTGAAAACAAATTGAAATTTTACGACGATTTCCGATACTGCCATAGCCATTGTATTTGCTCAACACTAGACTTAGTAGGCTCATTGCATTTCTTTTGATGCAAGCTTTCTGTGATTGTTTTTTTTTTTAAATATCTTCGTAGATTTACGCCTGATAAGAGACGACATCTGACATAATTTTGCTGTTGTCAACTTCATATTAATCTATAACCCTTTTGACCAATACTTCTGTGATTTCTCTTTAGGTCCTGGTAGTGCTTAGTCAACTCTTGGCAAAGACACCAGAATAACTGATCTAGCTAAACACATTTTTGCGCTATACGAATTGATATCCTCTCGAATGTCGGAGACTAAATTGACTTGACTGAAATTGTCAAGCTGTATTAGGATTACATTATCATAAAGGTCATTTTAATATTTTCACTTGTCAATTTAGTGTAACTGTCCGACTTAAGACACTTGGAGCATTTTTTCTTATGTCGAACTGTGTAACATAAGACATTCGAGAGGATATTTCGACACATAGTGAAAAGTAGAGGGTCGCGCGCATGCCGCGTGCATTCGCAGTGCGATATCAAACGCAAATTATATCCGGCTTTAAAATTGTTATAAATGTGACCTATCTTTTGAATGCACAACCATCACTCTGGTATTAAAAGTCTCGTCGTTATTAGCGGTTGAAATCTTATATGTTTTTGTCGGTCAGAAATATTTAACTTACCACCACCGAGCGAAAAGACGTTTTCACGTCAACAAAACACCAACACATACCTCACAACTTATAAAAATATTCTGCAAGTAAGTGAACTTTCAACAAATGGACTCTAAAACAAACAACAGCCCACTATGGTCAACAATTTCGCTGTCCATGCGGTGAATCGTAAATGCATGATGAATCATGGTAAATGTGCCACAGGTTAAAAAAAAAACGAGGTCATTGGCCGGGCTTCGCGAAACTGCAACCTACTTTTACAGAGGATGGCAAACTTTTAGGTATAGGTAAAGTCAGGGAAGTTAATTGTTGGGTTTTTGCCGTGTTATATTACATAGCCATTTCATACAACTTCGAAAGAATGAAAGCTGTGATTTGATGACCTACAGAGAATTTATGTTACTAGTAAATGTGCTTAAGATGGATGCGCAGTGATAGCCCGCGAAATTCAAATTTTCTTGCGTTTTCTACTATTTGCAGGTCAGTGTCAGGTTGTATCTTGATTAAAATATGATTTGCGATGGTAAAAATAGGTTAGGTTAGAGAGATGTATTGATGATCCTTATGGTTATAATAAAATTATGTAAATACATAAGTATTTGTTATTGTCGAGAATCATATTTTGATCAAGATACAACCTGAGACTGACCTACAAATTGCAAAAAACACAAGAAAATTTGAATTTCGGGGGCTACCACAGCGCAATCACCTTAACAATTAATCTCCCTGACTTCATATTGACAAGCATTAAATGCATTTTTTATGCGCCAATAAATCATAGCTCAGTGGAGTAAAAAAAACTCGATAAACTTGGTCTTAAAACGATATTTTGATAAACAAATTTAGTTTAGATCATTTTAATTAACACACACTTTAAATTATTTCATTAAAATGGGTAACTTAAATAGCCCACAATTTCTGGTCGCGTTCCATCGGTTCAATATCGGGGCTTTAAGGAAAATTAGTGTACTAAAATGATACTTAACATAATATAGGTAGATGAATGTAATTGTGTGAAGTGACCGTTACCTATTGATACATATCTCGGTAACCCAGATTTGGGATAAAATATCACATTTATATGGTTAGCGGTCACTATAAGCTGAATAGGCACGAGTATGAGTAATAGAGAATTGGCATGTACTTAGATACTTCATGAATATATTGGCATTGCATTTGTTTTTACTACAAATTAGGCACTCTTCCAATAAGGAAAATGGAACTCTAAGCAAATCCTCTTTATATTGCGCTGTTTTTTTTAATTATTCCATGAAAATAGAAGATTATCAGAGACATCAAAAATAAACACGAAGGTATAGATAAACCATTCTAAGAATGAACGCCCCTCCACAAAACGTGATTATTTCAATTTATGAGAGGAAATACTTATTGCAACACTTTACTTGTGTGTGAGCGGCGACTTTACTGTAAATATGGACTCGTCGCCGCACTTAGAGGTCAACTAATCGTGCGATCAGTACAGGTATTGCATTGGCAGGCATTGTACAGCAGGGAGCGTGCGCTTTGTATGGAACGACACGTTCGCTCTGTCGCGCGTTCGTTTCATTTATACACTAGTTGGCTGACAAATCCGGCTGTTCGGCGTTTGGGCAAGTCGGGGTAGGTACGGTTTGCATAAAAATAGATCTGTGGTTCTATGTAATTTGAAACAAAAAATATTTACTTGACTGCGACGATGCTTTTTCGTTGACATATTGTTGACCGTGCTTTTGCGGTGAAATCGAGGCGTGATCCCACTTTCATGTATCGCCGGTGATTGAGCAACCAATGACAAAGACCATTTTTTTTTTTTTTGTGAATGGCATCTCGTAGTTTGCCTAGAGAGGCCGTGGCTACTTAACCGGACTATCCTGTGGCTGCCTTAAGTGAACTCAAAGCCTCCAGCCAGGGCATAAACTTACAGACTAAGCGACTACACGCTAAGGGCTCCCCTGTGGGGAACGGGCCTCGGCTTAGGGCGTCGCTGGGGAGAGGACAGCAAGATGGGACAGGCTGGATCAAATTTGAATGATTATTATTGTCAGGGAAGTTTAAAGCTACTGGCTCAGCTACCAGCTGGCACTTCATACCCGAGCAAGGGACGGGGGGGAGGACGATTATTACGGGGTCATCGCGAGGGACCTCGGCGGCGAGGTCGGAATGTCGATTTGTGTTTGTTCCTACGGTCCCTACTGCTCTCCTGGAGAAGTGTTATGGGGTCGTCGGGATCTGAGAGGACAAGCCTAGGGCGGCGGACCTTACTAATACGAGAGGGGACATAGCTAGCCGCCTCGACAACCAGAGGGTTGCGATGGTTGGTGGCTGAGTCGAAGAAACGCTTGGATTGCGTTTCAAGAACTGAGAGATGGTGGGAATGTTGAGATCTAAGTGGAGGATTTCGTTCCGAACGAACCAAGGGGCTCCCGTTGCCTTTCGGAGGAAACGGTTTTGGAGGGCCTGCATCCTATGAATGAGGTGAGGTTTTGCGTGCGCAAACACTGAAACCGCATAGGTCATGATGGGGCGAATGCACGCTGTATAAGTGCGCAATTTGTACCTAAGTGACAATTTGCTACGTGCATTCAGAACGGAGTGGAGTCTACCGAGAGCGAAAGCGGCGCGCGAACGCACCTGCTTTATGTGCTCAGCGAAGGAGAGGTGGTGGTCGAGGGTCACACCGAGGTATTTGGCTCGCGTCTCCCAAGGGATCGGCTTGCCAAACATGGTGATCGGTCGGGGGGGGGGGGGGGGGGGGGGAGTCGAGTGCGACGCGGTCTCAGAAAGAGGACTGCTTGACTCTTGTCGGGATTGACCTTGATTCTCCACTTCCTAAACCAGGCGCCGAGGTTATCGAATCCGGTTTGGAGAGTGCGAGATATCGGGTGTTACCAAGACCAATTACGTGTATTGCGTTTGTATACCTTATTTGCATGTGAGTGTAACCGATGTGGAGGGGCGTTCATTTTTAGAATGGTTTATCTATATGTTTATTTTTTATTTTTCTCATTAGATTTTATTTAAGCACACTCACAGGAATATTTCAGTCAAAATAAATCATTGTAATTCTCCATAAAACATTTGAACTGTCAACTAAAACGCAACCGCGGCAGACAGAAAGACGCTACACCAATTTAGTCATCTCTATGTTAATTCTCCCATTTTATTTATATGCTTGTTCCGTTATAACGATAAACTCACTCCAATTTATAACTCCGAACTAAAATGCTGCTGCTAATAAAATAGAATCGTATCTTTAAACCCACACACAATTCGCAAATTAGTTAGAGACATGACTAAGAAAATATTAAAACGACATTATATAAGTTTACGTACCTTTTTATAAAATAAATGATTTATAACTATGCACTGTGGTACAAAAACGTTGACAGATAGAAAAATAAATTAAAAATTAAAATCGATTTCTCTTAACATCCTTTCAACGCTAGCCAAAGGCTGTATATGAGGAGTTTTGTCGGTTAATATAAACTAAATATTATTATGTTAATGTGCAATTAATGCTGTAGCCTTCGATATCAGTGTTAACTACTGAGATGACACTGTGGGACGCATTGGGTCAAAGGTTTACTATAACTTCCATATTAACTGTTTATCAGATTTAAGTGTCTGTGCATGTGTATGCATATCAATAAAATTATTGGATCGTAAATTAACTTCTTATTTTAAAATGGCGTAATTGCTTTTAGAAGCAGCTCCTTGAAAATCAAGTTGAGGGTTTTATAAACCTACTGGTAGGAGCCCAGAGAGATTTTCACAAGCATGAGAATTTAATAACTGAGTAGGTGAACGTGACGTTAGAACGCTGAAAATGTATTTGAAAAGATTCAGATAGGAGTCGTGCGCGCAAGGACTTTCAAAACCCCATTATTAAGATATGTATTTTGATTTTATGACTTTTTTATGTGATGTAGTGGATATTGTAAAGAAATACATTACGGGAACATGCACTTTAAAATATGTTTCTGATGGTCTTTTGTAACCCAGATAGCATTCGATGTGTTAATATCTTAGCCAACACAGACTTATGGTGAAGGAAAAAATGTAAGGACAACGGACTTGATCGTTTGTCGACATTAAAAGCATTAAGCAAATAAGTTGGCCTCAGCTTCTCTACATGCGAAATTGCTGAACCTTTAGCTTGCCTAGGGCCAGTTTCAACGAAAAGGAATGTGACAAATTGTCAAGCGATGACTAAAAGATATATCAACAGCCAATCGCAAAAGTTTACAGGCCCTTGACAATTTGTCACATTAATTTTTCGATAATTTTCGTTCGAGAACCTGGCTCATAGGCTCGCTTGCACAAATACGTTTAGCGCTAAACGTATTAAAGACTCCACTCTGTTTTTGTCAATCGTTTGAAGGTGACAAAGACAGAATGGTGTTTTTAATACGTTTAGCGCTAAACGTATTTAAAACATCACTCTGTTTCTTTGAATCGTTTGAAGGTAACAGAGACAGAATGGTGTTTTAATACGTTTAGCGCTAAACGTATTTAAAATATCACTCTGTTTCTGTGAATCGTTTGAAGGTAACAGAGACAGAATGGTGTTTTAATACGTTTAGCGCTAAACGTATTTAAAACATCACTCTGTTTCTGACAATCGTTTTTAGATGGCAGAGACAGAATGGGGATTTTAATACGTTTAGCAGTAAACGCATTTAGTGATTAGTGGAGCAAACTGGCTTTACAGGCGGTTATTGACTTTGTGACTAGCACAGGACTACGATGTCAAATGAGCAGGTTTAAGAAAAGATAGTTTATTTACTTAAAATAAGATTTAAAACGTAGTAAATCAAAATTGGGCAAACAGAAAAAAAAGTTATGCTTCTTTTGTTATTTGTGTTTAAGGTGTCATCTGATTTACGATTTGTTTGTAGAAACTAAGCAAACATTTTGGATTATTTTTGGAAAAATATTTTTACTTTTTTAGCTTAGTTGTTTACTTTATTGTGCATGCTGTGGTTTCCTATAAGTGAAGGAGCACACCTAAACTTAATACAATGATTAATGTGTCATGTAGTTATTGTGTATATTTGAGGGGCTCGTGTCTAAATAATAACAGCCGCACAGGTCGATCGAAGGCGCCGCGGTTGGATCGTGGATGGGAGACCATCCATTACATACCGAGACCACTCCGGAAAGCACGTTAAACCGTTGGTCTCAGCTGGCATTCGTAGATCTTTGACAGTCGTTACGGGTGATCAGAAGCCCAAAAGTATGACAACCAGTCTTACAAGGCGAATCGTGACTGGGTTGTGGAGGTCGGTTAGACTGTAAGCCGACCCCAACATAGTTGGGAAAAGGCTAGGCAGATTGATTAGGTATTTGTAGGTATATTTTTTGTTGGAGATCTTAAAGAAATAAATTTAAAAAAAAAAAAACAACAGCTGACTTTGCAACAGCAAACCTTTCAATTATTGCGCTGTATGAATCGATACTAAAATCACGTTATAAATGGAAATCCTTGACACATCTGAGGAATTGTTTTCCTTATTTATATAGCCATCGACCCTGAAGGTAGACCCTTAATCATAACTAGAATCGAATTTACTTTGTAAATCGATTGAATTAATATTTCCTGTTCGAGCACCTTCACATTCAATAAATCAAAATATCTATTTAAAATTACATACTTAATTGTTTTATTTATTATGTGTCAAAATAACATTTTTATTGACTAATCTATGAGCTGTGACAGTCAAATTCTGTAAAATAAGGGTCGAATCACGTATTGTTATTATCAATTTATTGTTTTTTGTACTGATTTAAATGGTTTTCATTTAATTATGCACAATGAGACTCGTGTATGATAAATTGGTAATTAGTAGGCAACTCGATGCTGACTGAAAATTGAAGATTTAATTAGTTGATTAAATTTTATTAATTTGTATTCTTTCACGTTATCAAATTGCCTATCAAAAGCCGATGGCTTATCAACATGGCTTATAAAAGCAGTCTTTATTCTGAACAACGGCGTAAACACGTTTTAACCTTGTCTTTTCAAAAATGCAAAATAAGGGGGTGTTGTTATTCGTGCTTAATAACAATTGATAAATGTTTATGGTAGGTACAATATAAAATAATGTGTTGCAATTACTTTGCATTGTACCCACCTACATACTGTGTATAGAATGTTTGGTAAAAGGACCAACAAAGTTTTTTGAGGGATTGGGATGTACGTACAAATGATATACTTAAGAAAAATCTTTATATAATATATATATAATGGTATATCATATATATAAAAAACCGAAGAAGGACTGACATAATTTTTTGTGGGTTTGCGAATGTCCTTTAATGGCACAAAATTGCTTTATTTTAATTTTTTCGTACCCGAATACAATTTTAAGACTTTGGAAGCACAATAATCATTTCCTAGAACCAATAGTACATAAATGTACATTGCAGATAACACCAAAAGTTATTGTGTTCTATTACAACCACAAACGAAATTCAAAGTCGAAACGGGTGATAAAAATTTTTATATTATTATCTCAATTACCTACCGTGATACTTAAGACATGGGTTCTATGGGTGAAAACTAGTATTATGACGGTCCCTACCCATAAAAAATGGGGTCTGTCCTACTACGTACCACAACCTTTATATTAGAACTTACGTAGTGACCACCTACTCTAATTAATACTGTGCCATTCTCTGATATTTATTTTTTGGCAAAGCTTATAGCTTACAGATATTGATCTATTTCCACGTAAGTATTAAGGACCGAATTAAAAATGCGGCTATAAGGATCCAGGATTAAACTGACTGAATTATTACAAAATTGCTATGCCCCAGGTGTTGGGCTAAAGAATTGAAACTAATGGTATTTAGAATCAGATTTTAGAACCAGTATGGTCCAACAAGACTTTATTAAAAAGCCGGTCTAGGTATAGGTATTAATTAAGCTGTAGGTATATGTACAAATGAGTGAATACCAATACCGTGTTAAAACATTAGACGCACATATTCCAATGTTATAATGAGTATGCGTCTAATTAGGAAACACAAGTCCTCAATGGTGGCAATAAAAAATAAAGTTTATTAATCTTCCTCATTAAAAGATATTCACAGGTACACGCCAACTTGTTCATATTAATTAATAATAGACAATGGTTTATGTAGAACAAAAACAGTTTGTAATTTTAGAAATAAAACGTACAACAATAAATAATCAACTATTTTATTATATCGTAAACATTTTAACACCGATGGTAAATTGAGAATTATTAAAAAAAAAAATGAGGAAGGTGATTTATTGAAGTCAAACCTCTGTCATTGTATCCTTCTATTAAGTACCTAATACAATTGTTTTAAGGGGAAAGCTCCAGGTAGCCCGTGAAATTCAAATTTTCTTTCGTTTTTGCAATTTGCAGTTGAGTATCAGTTTGTATGTTGATCTGACCATGATTCGCGACCGTAACAAATCTGTATAAACAAAATTATAATAATTAAAATCATCACTACAACTCTCTTAGTTCATATAATCCTAATGAATGACTTTTTCATGAAATCTTTACATTTAGGATTATACTAATTTAAGGAGTCGTTACCTACTGATTATAATTTTATAAACACTAGTATGTTACGGTCGCGAATCATACTTTAATCAATCAACAACCCATGTACACCATAATCCCGCCAGGGTTGCGGGTTGTTCGAAAGAGTTACCGTGGCCCTGGCACAGGCAACTGAAGGAACACGGGTGGGTTTTAGTCAGTAGAAGTCTGACACGCCCTCCCGCTCCACCCAGAGCGGGAGAAGTTATTTGATGATTTCCCACCCAAAAAAAAAAAAAAAAATGTACACCATAATACTGACTTGCAAATTACAAAACACGTAAGAAAATTTGAAGTTCGCGGTCTACCTGGAACTTTCCACTTAAGTTCCATTTAGAGCAACAAAGATCTTAAATAAAAGTAGGTCACCTTTGTTCATTCATTCGGGGATTACCAAACGCGCTAATGCTATAAATTGTTAAACGTCCTGAGGCCAAAAACCAGTCACTGATATTAATTTACACTATGCGAGAGCCCTGGTCAACCGGGGTTTGTTTCGGAGTTACTACAATAAAAGAATCAGGCATCATAGCCTTTCGTAGACACACAACACACAACATAACAAAGTACATAAGAAAGTTGTAGTTTTCGTACATAAGAAAGTAGTACCAACCTAACATCAAAATGGTATCAAATTGACATTACGGACTGTTCAAAATATAGTTTCACGACCGAGATTTTTCACACTTCCTTCAACACTCATTTCTCCATTGCAATTGAAACCTACCTACTTTAAAAATGGGTAAGTAATTTTTAATCGTGACTCAGTAATATTTCGTTTTAATTAACTTCAAAATCTGCATAGTTATTAAGTAACACACATAACTATAACCATCACTAAAACCTAAAAACGATTATAACATTATTTAATATCAAATATAACACGAAAAAACATTGCAAAAACTTTTCTTAAATGTTATTATGCAAATCAGCCTTAATTGGGCTATCATCTAAAACATAATTGTCTATTATTTATTAGCCATACTTAATTAATATACAAAGTTGTCGGAACACGAAACATAGGAACATTCATCACTGTCATTCCTTCCTATTTCTTTAACAATTATATAATATTTTTTAATAATATAAATGTGTGTTTAATAGTGTTATTGTTTTGTGATATAAAACAGTAATAATGTGTTTAATTGATATTATTAGTGTTGTTTTAATAATGGTTTGTGTTTAATGGTTGCTAGGTTGTTGCTTATGACCCTATTGACTTTGATTGTGCTCTGTGGCCGTGACCGAGTCATTTACAAGTTGAGCTTGATACGGATGCAGGTCAAACTTGAGTGAAATCACCGACAATCGATATCCGTCAAGAACAATATTTTTACTTTCGTTTTATATTATTATGATAAGGTGAACGAGACTCGATAAACAAATATTTACCTTAATTGCACCGATTTACACCGTTAATTATACCTATATATGTTTATTATTAACTCGCTTCTGCCCGCGACTTCGTCCGCGTGGAATTTCTTGTTCTCCCAACGTTTTTGCTTAGCGTTATTTCTGACTTTTTTCTATTTGCTCGGCACTTAAGGGTCCAAGCGTGATGTTAAAAATAGCCTATAGGTAGCCATCCTCGAGAATTGGGCTATCAAATGCAAAACGAATTTTTCAAATCCGACTAGCAGTGCCAGAGATTAGAGCGTTCAAACAAACAAACAAAAAAAGAAAAACAAAAAAACACTCTTTAGCTTTATTATTATTATTATTTATTATTCTGCCCGCGACTTCGTCCGTATAAAAATCGGCCCCCGACCCGATTCGGCCCGCGCGATTACTTCGCTTTCGCTTAGCGTTCTGTCTGGTTTTTTTTTTCTTTTTCTCGGCTCGTATAGGCCGTAGCGTAACGTTAATAGCCTATAGCCTTCCTCAAGAATTGGGCTATTCAAATAAAGAAAATGCAAATTTGACTGGTAGTTCCAGAGATTAGCGAGTTCAAACTAAAAAAAAAAAACAGCAGCAGCTTTATTATTAGTATAAGTAGATTTCTTTGTTTATTTCATTTCAGCCTTGGTCCCTTGCCGTGCAAAGAGCTTTTCTCTTTTTTATGTTTTGTTCTACGTAGTATGGATCAAAACATCTTTTCTTTGTGGAATAAAATTAATTAATATGTTAAACAGATATTTAATCTGATTACATTATTCATTACGGTCTCTCTACCGGTTTTTTAACAAAAGCAAACAAAGAATTGCATTATATTTTCAAAATATCTATTAGTTACTTAATAAAATAGGTAGGCACCTAATTAATACGCTAGGAAGAAATAAGATGAATATACTACAACGACCATTAGTTAACTATATTATATTTTCAATTCGAACCTATTGAGACTCTTCCCTTATATCGTCTTATTTATCTTTTATTTAGACGATTCCTGGAGAGGAAACCGCGTTTCGGCAAGCGTAGCGTGTGACGCCCCCCAGCTAGATGAACCGACGACCTTAAGAATGTGAATGGGATAGACTGGATGCGGAAGACGGAGGTCAGGGTGTTGTGGCGCCACTTGGGAGAGGACTATGTCCAGCAATGGACTGCGACAGGCTGAGATGATTGATTGATTGATTGACAAAGAGTTACAGGTATGGGTAGGTACTAGGCTAGAACATAAGAGTACATGGCCTTGTTAGGGCGCAGCAATTATTATGACAACAAGTCTTTACCAACAATATCCTATAAAATCTGTTATGTTACCTGCTCGAGTAGATACCTATTTATTATTCCTTTTTATTGATAATAATCACATAACTTGTAAACTGCAAATAAAGATACAATACATTTCGATATACAACTCATCTATTATAAATTGTAGATATATTTTTAGTTTAAGTCGTCAAAATCAATAAAATAATGTTTCAATTGTTTATTGAAATGTTTTAATTTACACCTATTCGTTTTTGGGACTAATAAAATATCTATTACAGTTAAATTGATTTACAATTAAACTTTTCTAACTAAATCTAAAAACTGGCGATCTTCTTGTGTATGTCACGCACTGCTGTGGCGAAGCCATCGAGAAACACGGCGAAACACTTGCTGTAACGTTGGACATCTCGAAGGCCTTTGACAGGGTCTGGCACGCTGCTCTGCTTAGCAAACTTCCTGCTTATGGCATCTCAGCTGATTTTTGTAGCTGGATATCAGATTTCCTTAGTGAACGGTCAATCAGAGTAGTCGTTGACGGCTGCTCCTTTGATCTTATGGCTATGGTTCCTCAGGGGTCTGTTCTCTCTGCAACTCTTTTCCTGCACATCAATGACCTGCTTGATGTGCACATCAATGACCTGCTTGAGCCTGGTATTGTTGGGTACGCAGATGACAGTACAGTTTCAGAGAGATACTTGTCCAGCGCAAAAACCAGCGGGGCCGAAGTTCCTTCCTTGAGAGAGGCCATGGTAGAGCGGACAGATTTGACCTTAAGCCTTGTCTCCCAGTGGGGTGATGATAATCTGGTCTCTTTTAACGCCACCAAAACACAGGCGTGTCTTTTTACTGCTTATAGGTGTTGTTTCGCTCAAACTTTTACTTTTCGGGGTAAATCTGTTCCTAAAACTGATTGGCTTGAGCTCCTAGGCATGGAGTTGACATCTGGTCTCAACTTTGGCGCCACCATCGAGTACAAAGCCCAACCTGCGGCCAAGAAACTGGGCATTCTAAACAGGGTGAAGCCATACTTTTCGCCTCAACAGCTTTTAACTCTTTACAAAGCGCAAGTCCGATCCAGCATGGAGTATTACAGCCACCTTTGGGATGGATCAGCTAAGTACCAACTAGCCGCGCTTGACTTGGTGGAACGCAGAGCTAATAGGCCCATTGTCGACATTAAACTGGGGGATGCCAAGCTTTATAGCTTGGCTCATCGCCGCAAGGTTGCCTGCTTGTCGGTCTTCTACAGATTGTACTTCGGTGAGTGTGCTCGAGAACTCCACGACCTCATTCCACCGTCTCTCTTCTACCATTAGACATCTAGACGCACTGACAGTTACCATCCCTACTTAGTTGCTATTCCACCAAGCGTTTCCAAATGTCTTTTATAATGCGCACAGTAAAAGAGTGGAGCTCACTACCTGCGTCTGTGTTTCCGAGCGCATACATCCCGAATCTTTTCAAAGTGGGAGCGAACAGGCTTCTTCTGGGTAAGCTCACTCCATCGTCAACTCGTCTCTGTCGCCTCCGATCTATACTAGAGTCAAGAGCAAACCCATCATAAATAATAAAAAAAAAAATAATAATTAAGCGTAGCATTTACGTTCTTAAATAATAAATCACTCATTAATTTTGTTAATAAATTACATCAAAATTGACCGTATCGTACTATTTAATTATTTATTATTCATAATACTTGCAATCGAACCGCATCAAAACAAGACATTTAAATAATAAAGTCGGTGAGAAAACTGTTGTTTGACCTTACCTACTTAGTGCTAAAGTAACTTAACGAGTGACTACATGAATCAGTTATAAAAAAGCGGCCAAGGGTGAGTCGGACTCGCACACGAAGGGTTCCGTACCACCGTATAATATTTCACACTACATATTTTTTAAGATCGAGCATAATCCGCCGAAGAATACACGTTTCTTGTGTGGTTTTTTTTTTACATATCTCGTGACCCTGGGGTATTGGACCTTTGAAAGGCGTGCGAGGGGCCGAAGCCAACTCGCAGAGGCCCCTTAGACAAAATTTAAATGACGAGGACGTACCGACCCACGATTATCCCTATATGTTCTATGCAAGTGCACCCACGGACAACCCCTTGTAGATGCAGGTCTATTGCAGAACGTGGAAACAAAACATATTGGGCTATGGGTTTGGGTGGCTAAAGTGGATTGGGTAACTTGAACTATGGAAGAACTATGTCCCCTGCCTTTACTTATTTATTGTTATAGCGGTCATAGTAGTACAGACGTACGTTGGCACCCATTGGGTACGGAACCCTAAAAACGGTTATAGGTCGCATCTAATAACCACTTTGTTCCAATGATTAATGATATTTTGATGGCGGAAGCATACACGGTATAAATATTAGATATAGGTGTTAATTACATTAATCGCAAATTAAAAAGGTCGGTTTTATTTATGACATTATAAATGAATCATGACTTGTTCTGCTTTTGCTTGTGAGTGAATCGGTTGTTTTTACTTTCCCTTCTATAGAATTAAACATGTTGTCCTGTTCATAATATAGGTATGAATATAATCGAAAAAAAAAGTGAATATATTTTTCAACATATTAAAAAAATATGTTTCTACAATTAAAAAAAATATTTTTCTACAATTTGGGTACACACTATAAATATAGAGTAGATAAAATAAAAAAGTAATTTAAAAAAATTCAACAAAACTATTAGCTACTAAAAAAAATCGACTTCAAAGAGAAATCGGCTAAAAATTATGAAACATCTTTAATTCGAGAAGTCGGTGTGTTGAGATCTGTATTTTATTTCGCCACCAACTTCCGAAATTAAAGTTATTTCATAATTTTGAGTTAATTTCTTTTGAAGTCGATTTTAAGTCATCGTCGAAGTCGTTTCTTAATTGGAAAATTTGTTTGTAATAAGTAGCTAATAGTTTTGTTGTAAATATTGCACTAGAATTTGACCAAGGTTTTCAAATGTTTTCCTTTTGACACCACCCGTAGCTCGTATCAATTACCAGGCCGTCACACTTATACGTATTAGTCCATATCTTGGTTATTACTGAACCGATTTTGATGAAACTTGTACTGTTCGTTAAGTTAAAGTAAATGTAAGCCTATAAAAAACCGGTCAAGTGCGTGTCGGACTACGCACAATGAAGGGTTCCGTAGTTGGGATGAATCCCAAGAACAAACAACATGGTAGTTGAAAAATATGTTCTCCCATACATTCCAACTACAAATGTAAGTTAGCACGCACAATATTGAGAGGTTTACCATGTTGTTTTAAGATCATAGACTTATTTTCTGTATTTTTTTTTTAATTTTATCCTCAGTACTTTCGGAGATAAACGGGGGAATGGTCAATTTTCGTCTATTTTCTTAAATAACTTTAAAATGATTTATTTTAAAATAATTAAAAATAAATATTTAAGACCCCCACAGTAAGTCCTTTCATTTGATATATCACATGGTACAGTTTGCAAAACTTTTTTTAAATTTCTTATGTATTCCCCAAAATTGACCTCCATATTCAAGTCATTTATTTACGTTACACGTCCGTGTTTGGGTCACAATAATACATACGTGTACTAAATTTCAACTTAATCGGTTCATTAGATTCGGAGCAAATCGGCTGTGACAGACGGACAGACAGACAGCCAGACACACGAGTGATCCTATAAGGGTTCCGTTTTTTCCTTTTGAGGTACTGAACCCTAAACAATAGTCATAATACAAGAAATAGTTTCAGAAAAATGAGTGGACAAACATACAAACATACACTTAAAAAAATAGTACCTATATTTGTTTGGAAGCCCTCATAGACTATCATATGTTGATATATTTCAGTTTCTACGTACATACGCGTCGAATTGACGATCTCCTTCTTTTGAAGTTGGTTAAAAAAGCCTTTTTTGCAGGCTTCATAGCGTGTTTAACGTGAAACTATGTTAGTTCGGCACACACGTACATTATAAAAAAAAAACACACACATGACATGTACGATTTACTTTCTACAATTATTTGATAAATTTCCGAGAATTAGTAACTATTGGTAGGAGTAAGTAGTCAATAGCAGTCAGCGATAATCTTATTAGGTACCCATATTATGTTAAAAACAATTAACCCTCGTGAACATAACTCGTCCTTAAGGCAACATTTTTTTCATATACAACTCGAACAATTAACATTATTTCCTCAAAGAACATAGCGGCATGTATTTCTTGTTAATTTAATACGAACAGCTACATAGCGCGGTTCGTATGCCAGTGATAAATATGGACGGTAACAGTGACAGCAAAAGTTAAGGTCACTACTTGGTCAAAAGTTCAATATGTCGAATATCCATCTGAATAAAGGACTACTCGTATAATTAATCATTGTTGTTTCTTTATTAAACTGTTTAGCCTCTCGGAACAAGTAAATTAATCAGCCACTTTGAAATTTGTCTCGCGTTAATGGATTGTGTTACGTATTTATTGATTTATTCCCAATCACAAGTGAAATACAGCTGCTTGAATTTGTTGTTATAAGTGATAACTTTTGCGGCTTAGTCATTTGAAATTTTTATGTATACTTCCTCGTACGCAGTGTTACATCTTTCCTGTACTTATGCACTTTTCTAAATGTGGGACTAAACGTCATTTGTTTACTTTCAGTCATTTGAAATTAAAATGTAAACTTCCTCGTACGCAGTGTTACATCTTTCCTGTACTTATGCACTTTTCTAAATGTGGGACTAAACCTCATTTGTTTACTTTCAGTCATTTGAAATTTCAATGTAAACTTCCTCGTGTGCAGTGTTACATCTTTCCTGTACTTATGCACTTTTCTAAATGTGGGACTAAACGTCATTTGTTTACTTTTAGTCATTTGAAATTTCAATATAAACTTCCTCGTATGCAGTGTTACATCTTTCCTGTACTTATGCACTTTTCTAAATGTGGGACTAAACGTCATTTGTTTACTTTTAGTCATTTGAAATTTCAATATAAACTTCCTCGTTTGCAGTGTTACATCTTTCCTGTACTTATGCACTTTTCTAAATGTGGGACTAAACGTCATTTGTTTACTTTCAGTCATTTGAAATTTCAATGTAAACTTCCTCGTATGCAGTGTTACATCTTTCCTGCACTTATGCACTTTTCTAAATGTGGGACTAAACGTCATTTGTTTACTTTTAGTCATTTGAAATTTCAATATAAACTTCCTCGTTTGCAGTGTTACATCTTTCCTGTACTTATGCACTTTTCTAAATGTGGGACTAAACGTCATTTGTTTACTTTCAGTCATTTGAAATTTCAATGTAAACTACCTCGTATGCAGTGTTACATCTTTCCTGTACTTATGCACTTTTCTAAATGTGGGACTAAACGTCATTTGTTTACTTTCAGTCATTTGAAATTTCAATGTAAACTTCCTCGTATGCAGTGTTACATCTTTCCTGTACTTATGCACTTTTCTAAATGTGGGATTAGACGACATTTGTTTACTTTCAGTCATTTGAAATTTCAATGTAAACTTCCTCGGACGCAGTGTAAGATCTTTCCTGTACTTATGCACTTTTCTAAATGTGGGACTAAACGTCATTTGTTTACTTTCAGTCATTTGAAATTTCAATGTAAACTTCCTCGTATGCAGTATTACATCTTTCCTGTACTTATGCACTTTTCTAAATGTGGGCGTAAACGTTATTTTTCGTCTTTCGTTTATAAGTTATGATTATTTTAGTAACAGGTATTATTATTTAAAGCAGCTTATGTCTATTATGTTTATAACAATATAAAGATTATATTTATTTTTTATGTTTTGCTTGAAACTTGTAAAACTATAATATCCTAGAACCAAAGTTTCGAGACAACACAACACAAGACATGTTCTGATTGGTGGATGTCATGTCATGACATGACATCCACCAATCAGAGCCCGCGTGGTGGATTATGGCCCACTCCCTCTCACAGAGCCCAACGAGTTATGTAAGGTCTATCAATTCATACACGAAATCTCTTAACTTATGATTACGAACAACTTTTACAATGGGACCAAACCTGAAATCGCGTCAAAAGAATCAGCTGTTCCCTACATTTATGTTGGCATAACCTGTCAAAGTGTACGGAACAGTTGATGTTTTTCGCGATTTCAGCTTTGGTCCCTTAGTTAATGTTGTTCATAATGATATAAAGTTGTTAATAATACATCTTCTTTTAGAGCATTACAGGCTGATTATGTAAAACTAGCTTTTAACGTTAGTGCTATTATTTCGAAAGACGTCAGCTCGAAAATTATATTTCCAAATTATACGATGATGCAAGTAAGTCTCATTGATAACGCTAAACTTGGTTATACATAACCTACGTGTTCCTGCATCTAATAATAAACGTGACTCCGTTCCTAATAATCAAGTTTTTACGTCAATTTTGAAAATGTAAAAATATTCATTAGGACACGACCCGATGACATAAGAAAAATTAAAATTCCTAAATAAATTAAATAAATAAATTCAATTAAATTATTTTCTTCTGTTATATATTTTATGGTGTACAATAAAGTATTATGAATAAATAACTAGACAACTCTTTGTATATTTCTATTTTATTTAAGAACACTGAAAGAAGGCTTCAACCAGTTTTCAGTAGACACCGCCTAATTTGCCAAACCAGTATAAAAACTCGATAATAACGTCACAAAACTGATTCGTCTCATCATTTCATATTGCTGTACATCTCTATTTTTGAAAGGAAAGTGATAATGACGTGTGAACTGAACAAGGCTATGTAAACAGTCTATCGAAAACGTTCCACTATGATGTCTATGATGTTACTAAGTAATGATTACCTACTTGAGAATAAACGTTATTTGTATTACTATTAGTACGAAGGCTCGTAGCAAGGTTGTTGACGTTTGTAACACACGTTTATTGCTAATAGGTAATAATATTTCTCGACAGTGAAGTTGTATGTAGCTAATATGTCGCTTCAGTACGTCTTATTATTGACCAAGTATTGTAATATGACTCGGGAGTTGAGGGATATTTTTATCCAAGCTTTTTTTAAGGGTTTTTTTTATTTGTGATGGGTTTGCGCTTAACTTTATCTAGGTCAGAGGTGACAGAGACAAAGTCTACGATGGAGTGAGCTTACCCAGCCTGTTCACTCTAACTTTGAAGAGATTCGGGTTGTATGCGTTCGGGTTTTGTACCACAAAAGGAAAAAAGGAATCCTTATAGAATAACTTCGTTGTTCGTCTGTATGTCAGTCTGTCAAGACCTTTTTTCTTAGGAACGCGTGGAAGTATCAAGTTGAAATTAATATCAAACACGTTAGATCTATGGACCCTTAGAGCTCTAAAAACATGAAGCTTCTAAATCCACGCAATAAAAAAAATACGGCCATTTATGCGACATATTTTGATTCACGCAAGTAAATCAAAATATGTCGTAGAAAACTTACCGTTGACCTAGAAACATGAAAGAAGAATGGCAGTTCTGGTGTCATTTAATTTCAGAAGCGTTCATGAATGAAAGTATGTACATTATATGAAACAGTCATTAGTTTATTAAGCTGCACAAAGAAAAAAAAACCGGTAACGTGCGTGTCGGACCACACATATCGGTTCCGCAGTTGGGATGAATTTATCCCAAGAACAAAGTAAACATTGTAGTTGAAAAACATGTTCTCCCATACATTCAAACTACAAATGTCCATAGTTAAACGAAAATGATCCAACCCACATTACACCTAATGTGGGTTGGATCCTTTTCGTTTAACTATGGACAAATGTGTGTTTGTTCGCACAATATTGAGTGATTTTTCATGTTATTTTAAGACCATAGACTTCTTATAGAGTTTTCTGTAATCTATAGCTATAGAATTATTTTCTGACGTTTTTTCAAAATTTTATGCTCAGTAGTTTCGGAGATAAAGGCGGGAAAGGTGAATTTCGTCTATTTTCTTAAATAACTTAAAACAGTTTATTTTAAAATTATAAAAAAATATATTTGAGATCCCCACGGAAGCCCTTTCATTTGATACATCGCACGGTACAGTTAGCAATTTTTTTTTAATTTTCTTATTTGTCCCATATTCAAAATTCATTAATTTACATTACACTTCCGTGTTTAGGTCACAGAAATACATACGTGTACCAAATTTCAACTTAATCGGTCGATTAGATTGGGAGCAAATTGGCTGTGACAGACGGACAGACAGACAGACACATGAGTGATCCTGTAAGGGTTTCGTTTTTCTTTTGAGGTACGGAACCCTAAAAAGAATAAACAAAACGTTTTATTTATTAATGCTATGATTTTAAACTATTAAGAGACATTAACTTGCTTTTTTTAGGGTTCCGTAAAATATGTGTATTTTTTCATTTATCATTTCCCCCCCCCCTCCCCCTTATTTCTGAAGTTTGCATAGAGAAATTATTCTATGAGGTAAAAGTTTACGTAAAGATTACAGGAAAAATAAAACGATGTCTCTAAATAGCACACCTTTACAGAAATAGGTCAAGAGATGGCGCTGACTGAACACAGCACACACACACACTACACAGCAGTTTTAAAATTCTCTAACGAATATAGGCCTCGCCGATGAAAATTTTAAAACATTTCACGTTTCTCAACCAAAACGTCCTCCTTCCTACCTACTCGCAGGTTTCTTTGGGTGAAGCACAGTTGTAGTTTTTTCTGCGCACAGAACTGTTTAGGTACAAGAATGAAGCTCCTAATAGGCTCCCGGTTACTAAATTAATAAATAATTTATGATACTGATAGAACGCGTTCAGCTGCTTTGATGGGCGATAGTCTGGTTTATACAGGATCAGAATTAATGGACCCTCAAGAAATCAGCCAGGGGTTGAGTAGTTTTTTATATATGATGGTACGGAACCCTGGGTGCGCGAGGCGAGTGTTACAGGACCAGATGCAATATTGCTATGATAACCCAGTTCAGTTCCATCAAATCTAAGACATTTTGGAGATGCAGATTCCAGTCTCTTGAAACACAAGATTATTAATCGAAGGTTTAGGGCCGGTGGCTATTTGATTTGGAACATGTTAATATTAATAAATGTAAGATATTACGTAAATTATTGTTAATTACAGTTAAACGAATCCACTATTTATACGTTTTCTGGAAAATACAGCTTTCATTGCAACATTAAAATCTATTTATTGATTCAATTCAAATCCTCAAATCAGAAATGTCATAAATTGTCATATTTTAATGTCACTCACAGAACAACAATACTCATTAACAGAGATGTCACTACTCTGTATTGATCTGTCGTTGTGAATTGGTTTGTTTACTAGTTTTATTTGATTTGTGATGATTATAGAACACGACGATTGTAAGTACTCCAGGTGTGCAGAGATGATAGAGTCTAAGATATATGTAATGAGCATCGTATGGTGATGCCGATGGTAATGGAATGACGCCCGCGCCGACTATTCAGTTATTCGATGAAATTCTTCTAAGATTAGAACGTAATAATTAAAATATAAGTGCTTTATTAAACTACCAAATAAAGGTTTCATTTTTTGCAAAATCCACAATAGCTAGGAATATGCCGAGCAAGATGCTCGTAATATTAAGAGAACATGATGCAACGTGTGGCCTCCTCAGCCTGATTACCTATACACAATGATATTATGTCATCATCATTGGCTTTTCCCAACTATGTTGGAGTCGGCTTCCATTCTAACCAGATGCATCTGAATACCAGTATTTTATTTTACAATATTATAAGTATGTAGGAGACTGGGTACGGTTGAAACCATTTTGCTTTAAAAGCCCGTAGCACAGCCATTTTGAAACATACCAAACAACAAAACACTTACAATGAGAGAGTAGACTTTTGTCTTCAAATACATATTAGAAATAGAGGCTCAACTCCTGTATTTACTAGATAGATAGAGTTTAATTAAATAATGTTTCACTGTTTCAACCATACCCTTACCAGGGGTGGTTGAAACAGTGATAGGGGTCAGTGGAAACAAACAAATAAGTAATACAAAATCAGTTTCTTTATTCTTAATCAACAAGAAACAGTTAAATTCTGATATCGCACCATTTCTATCAGTCTTAATAAGGTTTACTGCCTGAATGAATACAAAAGAGCTCTTCTGCTCTGGTTTATACTAATAAATTAACATGAATAAACAAAAAGAGCTCTGCTGCACCCTAATTGCGAAACATTCTTTCAATGACAATTTCAATGATTTTGAAGCATATTGCTAATCCATTGCTTCATATGTTCAAAAATGTGTCTGCTCTACAACGTAAATAATGCAATTAATGTTTTTGAACTGTCAAAATGTAAGGGTCTGTTCTCTCTGCAACTCTTTTCCTGCTGCACATCAATGACCTGCTTCGGCCTGGTATTGTTGGGTACGCAGATGACAGTACAGTTTCAGAGAGATACTTGTCCAGAGCAAAAACCAGCGGGGCCGCAGTTCGTTCCTTGAGAGAGGCCATGGTAGAGCGGACAGATTTGACCTTAAGCTTTGTCTCCCAGTGGGGTGATGATAATCTGGTCTCTTTTAACGCCACCAAAACGCAGGCGTGTCTTTTTACCGCTAAAAAGAGTCGTTTCGCCCAAACTCCTACTTTTCGGGGTACATCTGTTCCTGTAACTGATCGACTTGAGCTCCTAGGCATGGAGTTGACATCTGGTCTCAACTTCGGCGCCACCATCGAGTACAAGGCCCAAAACTGCGGCCAAGAAACTGGGCATCCTGAATAGGGTGAAGCGATACTTTACGCCTGGACAGCTTTTAACCCTTTACAAAGCGCAAGTCCGATCCTGCATGGAGTATTGCAGTCACCTTTGGGATGGATCAGCTAAGTACCAACTAGCCGCGCTTGACTCGGTGGAACGCAGAGCTAAGAGGCTCATTGGCGACGTAAAACTGGTGGATGCCAAGCTTCATAGCTTGGCTCATCGCCGCAAGGGTGCCTGCTTGTCGGTCTTCTACAGATTGTACTTCGGAGAGTGTGCCCGAGAACTCCACGACCTCATTCCACCGGCCCCCTTCTACCACCGGACATCTAGACGCACTGCCAGTTACCATCCCTACCTGGTTGCTATTCCACCAATTCGCACTAAGCGCTTCCAAATGTCTTTTATAATGCGCACAGCAAAAGAGTGGAACTCACTACCTGCGTCTGTGTTTCCGAACGTATACAACCCTAATCTCTTCAAAGTGAGAGTGAACAGGCATCTTCTGTGTAAGCTCACTCCATCGTCGACTTTGTCTCTGTCACCTCTGACCTAGACTAGAGTCAAGAGCAAACCCATCACAAATAAAAAAATTAAAAAAAGCGTTACTACAAGCTACTAGCTTGTGCTACGGTGTGTTACGCAATACCCCGCTGGTCTGATTTATGCTAAAAAATTAACACGAATAAACAAAATGAGCTCTGCTGCTCTGGTTTCAACTTTTTATCTTGTATCGCAGAAGAGAAGAGTGGTGAACTCCGTATATCTCTGCAGCTCTTCGTAAAGAGTCCCTTTTTTGAGTTCTTCATAAGCATTTTCGTAGTGAGTTATATCACACTCGCCTCTAGATGTTTTTTTGATACATTGTCTGAGCATCTACAACAAATAAAACTCCCCTACTTATATTAATGCCTTCACAATTCTTAAATTCTACATTTACTTTTGAACTTTAATTAAATACATTAAAATATTAGCCATTGCTAACATTTAAAATATTTGTACATGACAGTTGTCTCATTAAGTTCACTGACAAGTATTGTCAGCGATAAAGCTTCTTCTTTACTGATCAAACGTAGGCACGAGTCGCTCGAGGCCACGTTCTAATAGAAAGCAATCGTCGGAAAACCGGAAGGCGCCTTCTGTTGGCGCGACCATACGTTCTGGTTCACCGAACAAAAAGTGACATATGAACGCAACGATCGCGTGTTCACGCGCCGATCGCTTTATAATAGGACGCGAGGTAAGAGATCGGGCGAAGTCTGGCAATGTCGACCAACGTCTCCAGATATCTTCACGAATTTCTACATCGACTTCGATGTTGCCAGACATGTCGTGCAATGTCACTCGACGTCACTCAACTTCGCCCGACATCTCTAGGGACACGTGTCGTGGGAATCTTTATTCATCCGACCCTGTCCAGCTGCGCACGCATACGATAAGTACATACACGATCGACCAAAACACAACTGTAAGCCCACGGCAGCCGCGCACTCGCGGCGGGGAGCGTAACACGTCAACACGTGTGCGGCAATCTGTAGCATCCGGGAGACTGAAGGGCCCGGGGTTGTTTTACCCCCGCCCCGCTGTGCACCCACGCCTATGTAAGTACCTGTGGTGTGCGCCGGTGATTGCCGATAGGTACTTAATGACGCTCGGTCATTGACTAATATAGCTCGGTGTCCAACTTGTAACTTTTTTTAAAATATTTTTGGTGTAAAATTCATTAGAATCGATTCAGTTACTTATTCTGAACAAACTATATTCAGGTTTCGCATATACTAAAAATAATGTTGTAAATAACCTATATTATAACATCAGTAGTAATAAAAAAATACATTTTGGCAATCATCAAGAAACACGTAATTATGGCTGCTTGCTTTGTACAGAACTAGATACCTAATGACAAAAAATTCGGGAAAGAAAGTTAAATATCATCATTCTCCTGCCCTTATACCAATTTATTTGGGGTCGACGCAACATGTCATTTTCTTCCGTACTTTTCAACAACGAAAATAATGCAACGTTTTTGAACTGTCAAAATGAAAGCCATTGCTACTGTTGCAACTCATTGCTACTGTAAGTGTGTTACAAAATTACCCCGCAGTATAAGGGCCGGTTTTTTGATCCGTAGTTAACTCAACGAAATGGTTAAACATAGTAACTAATGGTTGAAATTTGGCTAAATGTGAAAGGCTTAACATATATTTTTTAACATGAATATATTCATATTAACTCAGTCATCTTAAACAATAGTAATAATGGCATTTTGGCAAACACATTTAGCCAAAATTCAACCATTAGTTACTATGTTTAACTATTGGTTGAGTTAACTACGGATCAAAAACCGGCCCTATGGAGGGCCATGATCTTCAGCATAAGTGTGTCCACTTCGACTGGATATATCCGTGATCTTCATTCAATCTGCCTAGCCTTTTCCCAACTATGTTGGGGTCGGCTTCCAGTCTAACCTGATGCAGCTGAATACCAGTATTTTACCAGTAGACTGCCTATCTGACCTCCACAACCCAGTTATAGGGTAATACGATACCCCTTGGTTAGACTGGTTGTCAGACCCGTAACGACTGTCAAAGATCCACGAATGACAGCCGGGACCAACGGCTTAACGTGCTTTCCGAGGCACGGAGGAGTCTCGGTATGAAAAGATGGTCACCCATCTACGGACCAACCCCGGCAAGCGTAGCTTAACCTGATGGATCGACCCGTGCCGCTGTTATTACTTAGCCACAAGCTCCTCTCCTCTCCGTGATCTTCATTCTTCTTCTAAATTCGGTATTTTGCTTGTCTGCTTCATGTTTGTTAAAGACAAGCCAAAACCATTTTTATATCTCTTTTTGCTTTTAGATAGATGTCGTTTCTTCAAAACCATGTTATCGTAAAACATTGTTTCTACGATCATAAAAATCGAAAAAACATAAAACCTAATGAAGCTATAAATTCAGTTAATAATGTGCACTGATTTTGAATTAATCAATACCTATAGTTAAAGCAAATTATAAACGAAAAACGATATCCAACTTAATTCGTTTTTCATAAAAAATGCATCGAATGTTGCTAGGTGAGGAGTCTAAACTGAAATTCTATTTCATCACCAAAAGCCTACTTTGCGAAATCAACCGAGAGTAACAAAATTCCGTGAACCTATTAAATGGTGCAATGTGACCCTATTGGTCACAAAATATATGGGATAGATCCTAACAGGTGTTGCACAAGTGTATTCTGGAGTTGACCTTTTAAGACGATACGTTGCCCCTGTGCTGTTGGTATCCACTGGCGTGGTTTTCCTCCTCCTTCAGTCGTTTGCTCATTACTGAGCGTCGTGATGTGCCCGACTTAAAATTTTGTCGATCTCCCTCCATTTGTGACGATTTTTGGCTTGTTGTAATGCACCGGAGATCTTGGTGTCTAGCTGTTGCTTTACTTCACTTGGGTGGTTTTAATAAGCTAAGATTCCACATTTCCCTTTCGTATTCCCGATGAACATTCTTATATCTATAAAGAGTATGTATACTTTATCAGAATTTTTCGCAATTGATATTTGAGCACTCTGTTGAGTGATTAATTAATACGGCCCTCAGTAACTACTAAGGTTTATTTTTATCATTACTGTTTTTTTTTAACGTAAAACAGGTGTTACGCACTCGTAGGTATCAGTAAAAAAGTTTTAATGGTAATAAAATTGTATAGAATCATGAGATTTTCTATCTAATACCGCCTAAATATAATTTATTAATTGTCGACTGTTTGTCAGAGATTGATCATATTAATAATTTATTTGTTTGGATTAATTTCATTATATTTCAAAGGCATTAACTCGATTAATCACATTATTATTTTTAAATTCCGCATGACGTCTTTCTGTCTGTTAATAAAAAGATACTGTTTCGAATCCATTGGCCAAGTATGGTGTATATGCCAATATCCCCATGACCGTTTGTTGTTGAGGACATTTTGAGGCCTATGTTCGGACACATTAGGTTCAGTGGTCGAATGGACGGACGGGACGGAGAGACGATAATTTTGACAGTACATTGACATTGTTTAGTGTTTACCTTTTAAACATAGGTCGATGATATGAAACTAACTTTTTTTTTGTTAAATATAAAATTTCGTAGGGTTTTCTCATTTTAACAAAATTACGTTGGAACAACTCGCTGACTACGGCATGATTTGTAGTCTAATAAATTTTTACAACGTAGGTTATGTTAAAAATTGAAATTGAACGCGATTAGCACATCTAAACCGCGTATTAGTGTCAATATTCCATAACAAAAATGACAGTGAACTCTTGAACTGGATTTAAATGTGCTGATAGCGTTCAGTTTCAATGGTGAAATTGACCCTTAGTCTGAGATTCAATACTAACAAAAATCTGTTGGACTTTCCAGGTATCACCACACCATACATAATAAGACTAACATCGACGCGATGAACTGCGACCCCTTCACCAAAATTATAATAATAAATACAATAAAGCTTCTAATTTGAGTGGTGAGTCAGCTTCAATGAACAAGTTACTTTTATGACCTAGTATTATCATAATTAATTATTCTGCTTCATAATAGTGATGATTTGACTGACAATTGTGGGCGCAGGCGCTCATAAACGTTAATTGAACATTAAACATCGATATTTTCAGGGTTGCCAGGATATTTCTGTTACTCGTAACTAGACACAATATGCATGCAATATTGGCAAAACACTAAAACATGTTTAGTTGAATTCACTTGTAGTTTTGTTATTTTTGCCGGCAAAGACTTGCTGCAGCAAGTCTGGAAATACTGGAGAATACAAATATCGGCAATACTGGAAACCATTTTAAAATGTCCGACGACGATCTGTTAAATGCTGATCGATCGCTCGAAATTTTGTTTAAGTGTAATCGTGGATTAACTTCAGTGAGAGCAAGCGGCTGTAAGCTACTTACATAATAAAAAATATAAATAGGCTTCAATAAATTATAGAATGATTATTAGATATCCATGTGTTTGGCTAAACGGCTTGAAAATTCAACAATTCACGATTATCAGCATTTACCTTGTATCTATGTGTAGTAGCATTGAGCAAATATTTATTTAAAGAAACACGTTATATAACGACACCAATTCGATTGATACCTACCTACACGTGTCGATTGGATAAAAATTCTTAAGTGCTGGCAATTAATATGGAAATATTCGCGAAATATTATGTCCAAATTGCGGCAAGATATGGTTCATTATCTCAGCATATACTAACATATGTATATGTAGTACGAGTTTTGATAGACCAGGAGTTAGTGGATATTATTATTACATTTTCTGACAGTAGCGGGCTTGTGGCTAACTAATAACAGCCGCACGGGTCGATCGATTAGGTTAAGGTACGCTTACCGCGGTTGGTCCGTAGATGGGTGACCATCTTTACATACCAAGACCTCTCCATGCCTCGGAAAGCACGTTAAGCCGTTGGTCCCGGCTGTCATTCGTGGATCTTTGAAAGTCGTTACGGGTCGTCAGAAGCCCGAAAGTTTGACAACCAGTCTTACCAAGGGCTATCGTATTACCCAGTAACTGGGTTATGGAGGTCAGATAGGCAGTCGCTCCATGTAAAATACTGGTATTGCGGCAATACTGGTATTGCTATAGCTGCATCCGGTTAGACTGAACTGACCCCAATATAGTTGGGAAAAGGCAAGGCAGATGATGATTTTCTGACTACTGTCACTTTCTGTACTGCCCAATCTATAATGTTAAGTTTAAAGGTCACATGCATAACGTATTTGTAAATGCGTTATACTCGCTGCTTTTTTATTAACTAGGGAGCAGCCACGATAGTGTTGTACTCATCAATCGGAACAACTTTTACTATGGGACTAAACCGGAAATCGCGAAAAAAAAAGATCTGCTGTTCCCTACGTTTTGACGAATTATGCGAACATAAATGTAGGGAGCCGCAGATTTTTTTTCACGATTTCAGGTTTGGTTCCATAGTAAAAGTTGTTCATAATGATTAGTACAACACTATCGTGGCCGCTCCCTAGCCAATAAAAATGCAGCGTGTTTATTCATGCTGATCCCTAGTAGCTTTAAAAAGTACTGTCAATATTACAAGCGATAGAACGGAAACTCATACATCATCATTAACGAAAAAAAAAACATTAACATCAAAGTGGTTGAGAGGCGATAAATAAAAAAAATAGGAGACAGCTCCTTGTTTACAAAAGCATACCTACTATGATAAGATTTCGCTTTTGCAGAGGTTAATAGAAATACTTAATGTGTGTCTACGATGCTGCTACTATTTTAAATAATGATAAGATACAAGATAACGGTCACTAGCTTTCTGACCATAAAGATGTGTTAGTTCAAATGGTCTTCAACGAGTTGAAGGTCAAAGACGTTTGACAGAGGAATTATATGCTTAGTTATGTGTCTATTAGTCATTAAGTCAACAAAATTTCTCTCAGTTAATCAATTAATAGAATAACTAACTGGCGATAACATGTTTTATCGCCATCATTTTCTCCTTTTTAATGCAGTCTAAGTGATTCTGAGAAGAAGCATCGAATAGAATGACCGTTCTGGAAAATAAAATTACAGATAACAATAATACTTAATTTACATATCCCATGCTTTTTTTTAATCAGTCATGTCAAATATATGATTAAACAAACAATTCCCTCATTAAACACTTAGAAACGGACTATTAGATTAATATTATGAGAGTAAACCGCTTTTATCTATTCGACCTTCTTCACTAACCATTCCTATAGTATCTTTCAACAGTTGTTCACCCGCTGCTCATTTAGAGATTTTATAGGCTTGTAAATTATTGAACAAATGGACAGGAAGTGTGATAATAAATTAATTTTGTAACAGGTTAACGTCCTCTGCTTTTACCTATTTCGTTAAATTATTGAAACTTGTTTCTTTTACACAAATTAAAAGGTACGCTTAAATGTTAAGTCACATGTTTCTTCTAATTGAATGCTCAACGGTTTGTGTATACTTATTTGTGTTTTACGTTTAACTTTTCCAGCGCGTAAATGAACACAATACGCCTTCGGAGTATGACAATGTATGGGGAACAACACTGGGTCATTGGTTTTATCTACAGCCTAACGATTGTGTTAAAACAGGAAAATTTGTTTTAATAATTCCAAACTCAGGTGACAGGATGCAATGTTTATTTGTTCTGCAGTGTTATGTTCGTCAATCACAGAAACCTTACGAAGTAACTGCTGTTTATGATAGAAACGAATGTTCAAATATTTTGGTCTAGCGTGCGCATTTGGCACTGAATAGAAATGTTCTGTGACGTATTTAGTGGTTAGTTCTTAGTACAAAACATTGAGTGAATGCCGGAGACAAAATATTTACATGTGACAAATAAAAATTAAATTAGCGGCACTGTGCGTCTGTTTGGAGAAGATAAACAGAGCTAATAATAATTTAGCTGTTACTTGCGCAAGTTTAGTAAGATCACAGATTAATACAGATGGGACACTCCGCAGTTTAGGTATGAAGCTACAAGTACGCGACGGGCCTATCTCACTAGGCCAATTCAGTAGGACTACAGGGTTGCAGGAGGCAACTTGTAGGTCAATATAACTGTAGGTAATAAGCGTTGTGCGACCTGAATTGCACATTATTGTGTCGTAGCAAGAGTAGGTTTTTATTTAATTGATTTTGCGGAGTGCCCCATCTGTGGTAAGAGGAAAGAACTTAAAATGTTGAAATTGAAATATATTTTGGTTCATAACGAAGGAGACAGGCAAACGTCTGTATAAAATAAATATATTACTGTTTTATAAATATAATATAATAATATGTTAGTATGTTATTTTATCGTATTTAAAGTCTATATTTTGATAGTTTATTGACAGCGTTGTGTACGTATCTAAGATCAAAAAAAAAAAAATATTGGCACTTGACACTAGGCTGCAAGATCAAACAATAAGATTACCTGTACGTTTTAGTTTTATGATGAAAATCCTAACACAAAAGCCTTGACTTAGGAGTAGTAGGTATCCATTCAAAACCATTGTTATATAAAAATAAAATAAAAAACAGAAATCGCCCAAAGGCCGTCCATTGTATATTTTCTAGTGCATATTGCAAACTTATGTTTTCTTTAACTTATCAATTTTCTGATGTACAATAAAGTATGTGTAAATAAATAAATAGATCCTTGAGACATCAGCATTAAGTACTTAAAAATTACCTATTCAATCAAGTCAGCCTATCGCAGTCCACTGCTGGACATAGATCTCTTCTGAGCTGTGCTACAACACCCTGTCCTTCACCTCCCGCATCCAGTTTGTCCCAGCCACCGTTTTAAGGTGGTGTAACTTCATTTTTTTTTTTTTTTTGTAAACCCGCCCCTTCCCTACTGCTGGGCAGACGCCTCCCCCACCAACTTCCACTCTTCCCTGTGTGTTGCCTTCTCCGGTCAATACCTCATAAACGCCTGTAAGTCAACACGCCAGCGTTTCCCCGGCCTGCCTCGGTAACGACGCCTGTCTCTTCTGGGTCTAACTGCGTGTCGACTCTGACCCAATTGTCCCGATGGTTCCTACATACATGGCCCGCCCAATCCCACTTCAGCCTAGCAGGGTTGTTATTACCCACATCGGTGATTCCAGTTTTGGAGCGTAACATGGTATTACGTATTCAGTCGCTGAGCTTAATACCCAATACGTTACTCACCGTCGCCCTTTGACAAAACTTACCGATTCGATGGTCGAACTTACCAATTATTATTATTTTATTATAAACCTATGTTGTCGCAAGGCCCTTTCGCTCTTTCCACTTTTCCAGGTCTAATGTAATTGTGGGCCAACCCTTTAAAAATGAGTTAGAGATTTTTTTCATTCTCCTCCGACATGCGAGTTACCTATGATACACTGTTTTACACTTTCCTGGTAGTTATAAACCAGAAAACACTTATATACATTATTGCTAACAGGATATCTTCCGAGAAATTTTATCGCAATGTAATCATGGCGCTTGTACATGCGAGTTACCTATGTTAAACTGTTTTACACTTTCCTGGTAGTTATAAACCAGAAAACACTTAGATACATTATTGTTAACAGGATATCTTCCGAGATATTTTATCGCAATGTAATCATGGCGCTTGTACATGCGAGTTACCTATGTTAAACTGTTTTACACTTTCCTGGTAGTTATAAACCAGAAAACACTTAGATACATTATTGCTAACAGGATATCTTCCGAGATATTTTATCGCAATGTAATCATGGCGCTTGTACATGCGAGTTACCTATGTTAAACTGTTTTACACTTTCCTGGTAGTTATAAACCAGAAAACACTTAGATACATTATTGCTAACAGGATATCTTCCGAGATATTTTATCGCAATGTAATCATGGCGCTTGTACATGCGAGTTACCTATGTTAAACTGTTTTACACTTTCCTGGTAGTTATAAACCAGAAAACACTTAGATACATTATTGTTAACAGGATATCTTCCGAGATATTTTATCGCAATGTAATCATGGCGCTTGTACATGCGAGTTACCTATGTTAAACTGTTTTACACTTTCCTGGTAGTTATAAACCAGAAAACACTTAGATACATTATTGCTAACAGGATATCTTCCGAGATATTTTATCGCAATGTAATCATGGCGCTTGTACATGCGAGTTACCTATGTTAAACTGTTTTACACTTTCCTGGTAGTTATAAACCAGAAAACACTTAGATACATTATTGCTAACAGGATATGTTCCGAGATATTTTATCGCAATGTAATCATGGCGCTTGTACATGCGAGTTACCTATGTTAAACTGTTTTACACTTTCCTGGTAGTTATAAACCAGAAAACACTTAGATACGTTATTGTTAACAGGATATCTTCCGAGATATTTTATCGCAATGTAATCATGGCGCTTGTACATGCGAGTTACCTATGTTAAACTGTTTTACACTTTCCTGGTAGTTATAAACCAGAAAACACTTAGATACATTATTGCTAACAGGATATGTTCCGAGATATTTTATCGCAATGTAATCATGGCGCTTGTACATGCGAGTTACCTATGTTAAACTGTTTTACACTTTCTTGGTAGTTATAAACCAGAAAACACTTAGATACATTATTGCTAACAGGATATGTTCCGAGATATTTTATCGCAATGTAATCATGGCGCTTGTACATGCGAGTTACCTATGTTAAACTGTTTTACACTTTCTTGGTAGTTATAAACCAGAAAACACTTAGATACATTATTGCTAACAGGATATCTTCGATCGAGATATTTTGTTGCGCTTTTGTACCCTTGTAAAAGCGTTGAAATACCAAATTTCAACAAAACATCACCTTATTTAAAAGAAATCCATAGAGTGACAATGAAAAACTCGTCACCGATTATAATTTGAAGAAGTTATCTATTTGTTTATGGGTCAAGGTTAAAAAGGTCTGACTCATCCAAGTTTCCATGGGAAATCAATAATTTGTTTATTAGAACTACAAACAAACCTTGTCGTCCTAGTTCCAAATAAAATGTCCGCTATACTGACACAATAATATATTGTAAAGGGCATCTGAACCATGTAGTCATTGGCCAGACAAATGATTACTTACTGATTGAATATATTGTGAATAGGTGTCAAAATATACACATGTCCTTGTCATCAATATTTATAAAACATGTGTATTTTAAAGAACTTTGTGTAGGAGTAAACGACGCGGTCGTATATTCCACGGCTACATTATTATAATTAGCCGATAATTTTAGAAGCATTCGTTTATTTAAATTGTATACAATATATAAAGTCTTACATACATACATACCAAGACCCCTTCGTGCCTTAGAAAGTACGTTAAGCCATTGGTTCCGGCTGTCATTGGTGGATCTTAAACAGTCATTACGGGTCGTCAGAAGCACGAAATTCTGACAACCTGTCTTACCAAGGGGTACCGTGTTACCCAGTAACTGAGTTGTCGACGTCAGATAGGCAGTCGCTCCATGTAAAATACTGGTATACAGCGGCATCCGGTTTGACTGGAAGGCGACCCCAACATAGTTGGGAAAAGGCTGGGCAGATAATGATGAAAATGAAATAAAGCCTTATCTAAAGGGCTCTTTTTATTCATAAAGCACAAAAACAACAGAATTATATCAGTCGATTTAACTATTTTGCTGATTTACATTGAATACATTACTATTTCTTTTTACGTAAATAGGATGATTTTAAAAGGTTTTAAATTTAAATAACTCAAGGAGCTGATGATGTCACAGATCAAGGGCATTATTATTACTTAGCTAGCTGTTGCCCACGACTTCGTCTGCGGATGAAAAGTAGCCTATGTCCTTTCCCAGCTTTCAGGCTACCTATCTTTCAAATTTCATCCAAATCCGGTTAGCCATTTTAGCGTGAAGGCGTAAGAAACAAATAAATAAACAAACTCACTTTCGCATTTATAATATTAGTTAGGATTAGGATAAGATAACTCCTAATGGTTTTAATCAAACGATTGAGGTAAAATACAATGACCCCGGAAAAAGTTTCGTAGTTGTATGAAATCATCACTACAATCATCATTTTAGTCGAAGGACGTCCACTGCTGGACTAAGACCTCCCTCAAGCATCGCCACTTCGACCGGTTCCGTACTTGTCGCATCCAGCGGATTGCTGCGGCCGTCACAAGGTTATCGATCCACCTTGGGGAAGGCCTTCCAACGTTACGTCTTCCGGTATGCGGTCGCCACTCCAGAACCTTTTAGCCCCATCGGCATCTGTTCTGCGAGCAATGTGCCCTGCCCACTGCCACTTAAGTTTGGCATCTCTTCGGGCTATGTCTGTGACCTTGGTTCTTCTACGGATCTCTTCATTTCTGATTCGATCACGTAGGTAAACTCCTAGCATAGCCCTCTCCATTGCCCTTTGGGTGACTTTATGCCTTCTAATAAGGCCCATTGTGAGCGACCACGTTTCAGTGCCATAGGTTATCACTGGCAACACGCACTGGTCACAGACTTTCGTCTGGAGACACTGCGGTATGTGAAACGAGAAGATATTGCGTAGCTTCCCGAACGCTGCCCAGCCGAATCGGATTCGACGATTTGCCTCTTTCTCGAAAATGGACCTACCTACCTGGACAGTTTGTCCTAGGTATACATACTCGTCCACAACTTAGAGGATAGCGTCTCCGATCTTCATGAAAGTGCGTGTTACATGGGCATTTGACATGACCTTTGTCTTCTCCACGTTCATTTTAAGACGCACTCTTTCGGAAGCTATACTGAAGTCGTCGAGCATTGTACTGAAGTCCTCCATACCCCAAGTTGTCGTCTCCTATAGCGTCGGCAAACCGAACGTGAGTGACGTACTCGCCATTAATGTTGATGTCTAGCCGTTTCCAGTGTCCTTGAATTTATCCTCCAGTGTCGCGTTAAACAGTTTCGGAGAGATAACGTCTCCCTGTCTCACACCTCGCTGCAGAAGGATAGGTTTCGAGATCTGGTCCTGGAAATGGACTGACATAGTGGCGTTTTCGTACAGACACTTCAGCACCTCAATGTACCTATAGTCGATCTGGCACCGTTGAAGAGACTGCAGTACATCCCAGGTCTCGATCGAATCGAAGACTTTCTCGCTGTCCACAATCGCTAAGCAGGCTAGCAGCTAGCAGGCAGGTTATACTCTTTAGCCTTCTGTATAACCTGCCGTAGCGTATACATGAAATATGAACCACTAATAGATGAAATATAGCTACGAAGTTTCGTCCACAAACGTTAATCAGAAAGAAATGCAAATAAAAGATGGATGGATTGTGTGATAGATGATAATTGCTAAAAAAAAGGGAGAGAAGGGAAGGGGATGGAGGGAGGGGAGCAAGCTTGCTGCGCCAATCCTCATAAAATTGAAATACTGAAGGTGCAGGAGTTTGATGTCGTCTTTGGGATTAAATGTGTATTGAGGTCTCTCTCGCGGGCACTGTATAAATCAAATACCACAAAAGTAGGCCTAGTGTATATATTTTAGCCACGATCCATATAATTTATACAAAAACTAGAAACACAGCGACAAAAGTCCCTCGCATCGCCATCACCGTTAGAAAAACCGTCACAAAGATATAAATTTAGAGATTTGCTTAATTTAGAAGGTCTTTCACCGTTCACTCTTTAGCTAAAACTAGATAATTTGAATTTTTATTTTATTTTATATCTATACAATGTTTAAATGTTCATTGTATTAAATGACGTTTTAATAGACGATGACTTCACCTTGAGTGTAGATTATATGAATATGGAGGTAAGCTTTTACCAGGACAGTAGTTTCTACTATAATGCCCGGGTTACACGAGTCTAGTTTTTGAAGCTAGGATAGCAAGCAAGTAATGAACTGGCTTATTTTCCTGGCTTGATAGGTAGAGCTATTTACACGATGCTAGGAAATTAAAAGCCTGTAGCATTGCAGTATCTTATTCTCGGAATACACGAGGCTAGTTTTTCAAAGCTAACTAGCTAGAACCTGTGTATTCAACCCTTTTTTTTGCGTGGAGAAATGCTCATGCATACTGCACTACTACGGAGAGATAGTGCAGTTATGTGGGACTCCAACCCATGGTGTGCTCCTCTGCCGCTTATGGCGGGAACACGGGCACACCTTAGCACACCGCGAACCCGCTGCGACTGTCCGTCACCGGGCTTGCTGTCCTGGCTTGTCACAAGCTAGTGCTGTTCACACGATGCTAATAAATTTTAATCATTGCGGTGACTTATTCCGTAGAGTAAAATGATCTGAAAGGATGCTAAATTCGTCGGCCACATGGGGCTAGTACACAAACCAGGATCTTTCTAGCTCATAAATAGCCTTTTTCTCCCTAGCTTACTAGCATAAAAATAAGGATAATAATTATCCTGTACAGAACAGCACTAGCAACAGAATTATTCTGTAGAGCAACTAGCTTGCTAGCTTACTAGCACAATCTTGCTGTACTGGCTTCAAAAAACAGCCTCGTGTAACCCGGGCATTAGAATTTTACGTATCAAGATTTATAGTAAGTAAACGCGATTGACCCGATCGAAAATGAAAATTCGGTCAGGTGACAACCGATAGTAAAAGGTGTTTCTGTAATAAGTTATACTTAATAATTAAAACATGTTTTAAGTTTATCTAAACGACGATCTAGCTCCAATTTTGCATAATATTCGTAGAATCTTATTACTTTCTATTAATTCACGGTTCAGTGAGTTCATTGATCCTGAAAGCCTACTAGAGCAAAATTTTGACATGGAAGTTATCTCATTAATTTTGTGGTATAATAAATTTACAACTCGATCTCTTAGTATTGTTGTTTTTCCTAATGACGAAAATGGTCAAGGAGACATCAAGGAGACCTAAGCCTACGTTTTGAATAAAATTTATGAGTGTTATTTTTAGGTTGGTTAAACTTCTTGTTAAAAAGTTAATACCCTCATTAATCTGTGTCCTATGTTTTCAATTACATGTGTAAGGTTTTGTTAATAGGCAGGCTTTAGAAACCAAAATGGAGAAAAAAAATACAGCTAAAGAATGTAATGGTTGTCACTAATTGATTATTGGTTGCGAGCAGCTGCATAATATTTTGATACCTATCGCCCTTAGGCTAAGGCTACGTACAGATGCAAAGCGCTTCGTCGGACGTCAACGCGCGATTAAATTTCACCTGCGGGTGCTCGTCTGACTCGGAGTCTATTTTGGTGGAGCCTAGAAAATTGAAGTGGAAGAAGCTATTATTTTGTGGTTATTTAATAAATAAAATATAGAAAAAGAAAACGGACTTTGGGTTTCTTTGCAACAAGATATCCGAACCTGAGAGACAATGAATCTTTTGTGAGACAGTGAGTCATTTGACAATTTGCTTCAACTCATCCAGGATGATGCGATGCACCACGATGGAAGCGCGCTCTCCACTGAACAGCATACGGGCGTTACTTATCTACCAAAGCGCGCGTCAACGCGCGACGCCTGCGTCTAAAGATTTTTTCACAGAGCCTTAACGCTCGCTGACGCGCGTTGACGTGCGCTCATATGATCGGTTGTACCTACGTACGTACTAAATGCCACGACGTCTAGGCGCGCGATTCGAAAACGCTCGTCAAAATTTAGCCATCTGAACGTAGCCTAAAAAGCAAACCTTTTTGTAAATATTTGTTTGTCTGAAATCTTGACGCTAATAGAAGTTATAATTTATATTTTAAGCAGAACTTGCATCTGCAAAAGATTAACTAACAGACTATGATATGTAGGTCTATACCTAGCCTATGCAATAACACTGACTCTACTTACTGAACGAATATTTTTTTACGGTAGGTCGCTTCCGTATCAATTGTTAAGCCAATATTTCCACATCGTTGCTAAAATTAATTTGGCACGTAAGAAGGTTAATAAATAATCAATAAATAATTAGTTTATATGGTTAGGCCTAATAGTTTATAAACACGATATCGCACGAGATAGCTATATTCACAACCATTTGCCTAAAATCATCAGCATCTTCGGTATGTAACTTAACCTGACTGTAGCTCAATCTGATCGATCGTCCCCCTAGTCCCCCAAGAGTCCCCCTAGCCTAATAATTTGCCTAAAATATTATGATAAAAATGATTTCGGTTTTTTTTTTTCAAGAGACATTCATACATATGTCTTTAGTCTGAAATAAAAGAAATTGAATTGAATTGAATATAGATAAATGGTCAATAAAAAGAATTTTTAACGTTTATTCGTCACGTACGTAAAGTTCCATGAACTAGGAAATATTCTTGATTATATATAAAAAAAAAAAATTACGACTTCCTCTAATTTTCCTTTTATGTGAGTTTTTACATTAAAATGACGAAATTAGATCGTTGGCAGCATTAACAAAAAGTTTTATAGCTTTTCTAGGTAATGATTTAATTTATTCTATTTAGCATATTGCTTGTCACACTTTATAGTTCAAAGTAGATTTTAGTAGATTCTGTCCATTTCAGACATTTAATGGGTATTCCCCAGACGCAGATATCGACGACGTAGTACATCTTAAGTGGTTGGGGCGGCTTAGCTTGCGTGTTTTGTGCTGAGCTCACGCAGCGCGTCGTACGTCCAGCTAGTAATAGAACTCACCCATCAAGGAGCGCTGTCCCAAATTAAATGCATTATTAATTTATTATACATAAAAAAGGTGTTTTAATAAAACACGTATACTAAAAGATAAATAATTAAAATATCTTTAAAATGGTGAAGGTGAATGGTGTAGGTTTTTGCGTGACTCTCATTTTTTTGTTATCCGCGTTAGAAATAACTTTATAACACTGTGTAATATAAACATAATCCTTGATATTCACATTTTTTTTAAAGAAAATGCTCTAGTTTATCATATAATATATTTTATCCAAACCATTAACACGTTAACGTTTAGACGTGATCTCCAGTTTAAAATCATTAAAATTCGTTTATCGTCGCATTACAGCAAGCAAACCCATTTCATGTCACGTATCGCCAATCTGTACCGGGCATTAGACCCATTCTCCGGGGTATCAAATATCTAACGATAGAGTATTTAGTATTATGTGTAAGTCTCTTTATATACATAGTTATTACACATGGTCAGCAAAATATTTTAAACCTACAGTTTACCATTCTTTAAGAGTGACGAGAATGGACATACTTACGAATAATTGCATTGCTGAAGCTTTGTGGCAAGTAAAACACACAAAAGGGCTATTCACCATAGATTTAAACCAACACGTACATTACTAATAAAAGAAAGTGCACATAGATAATAACTTTTGATAAATTCCACGAATAGTTAGGAATTTCAAGTTACCATTGTGTGTTAATAACATTCCTGCAATGCATACATGGATGACACATAATTATGCACCATACAAAGGCGATCGTTGTCCTTATTCTGATGATGTTAAGTACTGTGAATAATAAAATACCCGTCAATTTAAAGGAATATTAGCAAAAAGTACGTAGGTAGGTTTTATTTGTTAGACTACAAAATGTGGTTGCACATCGGTCACATTACCTTTGCCTTCCAGGTTGTGGTGAGGTGATTCAGTCACCTATGTCACTGGAAAAACCTTGAAAAAAATGTTTTATGGTAATTGAATCATCGCTGTACTATTTGTAGAAAGAAAAACAGGAATATATGGAGGGATGGAAATAGATGTAGAACAAAATTATATAGAATTTTCAGTTTCAAAGACTTACGTAAGGATGCTATTTATAAGTTTCAATTACCCATGCTGTATGGAGGAGTCTGTCAGACTCTTACCATAGAATTTCTTGGCTCTTGCTGACCAAAAGCACACGGTTTCTTCCAACTGCTTTGGACTGCGAGGTAGGATTCATTTCATTCATGTTCACTCCGACCCTGCAGGGTAATTGCATAACACAACAGCATGTAATGTAACGCATTATGACAATTCAACAACATTCATTGCGTCATTTACATTGTCAAGCAGACGAATTTTTCAAACATATGAAGCAATGGTCTTTCAGATTGTATTTGAATATGTCTTATGCAATTAGGATGCAGGACATTTTGGCCTGCATTCATAGAAACTTGTCGCATCTGTCAATTTTCCTTTTATATACTTCGACCTAGATCATTTTCACTATCGTAAAATTATCTACAGATAAATAAATTGCTAATAGAGCAATTTATTTATTTGTAGACAATTTAGTCCAGATGCATACCAGTAGATACCTCAGAAGTACCGTTGGTTAAAGAAGTCAGAAGTCAATAGGTCAACGCATATTGTCTGTTACAAATAGCAGTCATTTTGTCTGATCGACTATTTTAATATTGTGGTCCATTTGATGATTAAAACATTTTTCAAGATTAGATTTTGTGGCAGCATTATTTAATGGATTCGGATTTAATTATTACTAATGCGTTTATTAAGCTGTTGAGTTATGAATTATGATCGATTTTACACATTGGTAAAAGGTGTGAATTCTACTTTTAATTTATAATACTTGACTTCCTAGATTATTCTTTTGAGTCTATATAATCTTTAGAGAGAATTTATTCAATGAAACTGAACGCGATCGAATCACCACATCAAATCACCATTCATCATTTTTGTGAAATGTTGACACTGACAACTCTTGAATGAGGTTTAGATGTACAGATCGCATTCGGTTCAAATTCGCCCTTAGTTTTAGAGCAATAGAGCAATAGAGATCTTAATCAATCAAAATATTTTATTTCACATATAGAAAGGCCGTGAGCCCAGATACCAGTATACCATTAGAAGTATGGAAATGTTTAAAAGAAGATGGATGTATGTGGCTGACTTTATTTTTTAATAAGTTTTTGCATGAAGGAGGGATTCCACAAGAATGGTTCGCTAGTGACCATCTTCAAGAATGAAGGTCATCAAGAATATACAGGACTGCAACAACTATCGAGGAAATAAAGGTCATGTCACATGAATGATAAACATGTATGAAGGTATGGGAGAAAGTAATAGAGAAAATACTGCGAGAGGAGAGTGAGATTGCCCCGAACCAGTTTGGTTTTACGCCAGGACAATGGACATCACTTTTGCACTCCGCTAATTGTGCGAGAAGACGTGCACACAAGAACTTGCACATGGTGTTCATTGGTTCATAGGGTACGTCAGGATGTGTTGTGGTGCTCCTTAAATGAGGAAAGTTTGCCTGGGAAGTATGTAGAGTTAATTCGTGCTATCTACAGTCAATCTCGTACCTACGTCAGGTCGGCTGCTGGCAGAGGTAAGGACGCTCTGACGTCGAACATAGAGGAAGAGGCACCCTGGTGCATGCAGTTTGCCGATGAAATTATTCTTGTCGGTGAAGATGAACCTGAGATCCAGAGCAGCAACAGAAGTTGGAGAATGTTGGCTTGAAAATCAGTAGAACAAGAACGAAATATATTGTCTGCATTTCCGGCGGTATCTTCAGTTCTGGAGCCAGAGCGCTTGATGGCGCGCTTCTTCCAGTTTGCTCCGACTTTCGGTATCTCGATTCACTCGTGCAAAGCTATGGCGAAGTAGATCGGACGGTAAAGCACAGAATTAACATTGGATGGATGAAATGGCGGCAGGTCACGGGAACAATCTGCGACTCCCGCATTCCCGCATATAAAACAATGGTTAGACCTGCTGTCTTGTATGGATCAGAATGTTGGGCCACAAAAGGGATGAATGAAAGGCAATTGCAAGCATCTGAGATGAGACTGCTAAGAGGGATGTGTGGTGTTACACAAATGGATAGAATAAGAAATGTGTACCTACTTCAGAGGAAGTCTGAAAGTGACACCGGTGACAGAAAAGTTGTGCAGAAATCGGTTGTCATGGTATGGGCATGTGATGCGGAGGAATGAGGAAAAAGGTGTGAGGAAAGTTTTGAGTGTGAATGTCGATGGCTATAAGAGTAGGGGAAGACCAAAGAAACGATGGTTGGACTGTGTGAAATATGATATAGCTAGAAAGAGGGTGACTACCGAGGTGATGGCTAATAGAGAATTATGTAAAAAAGGGACATGTTGCACCGACCCCAAATAAATAAAAATAAGGACAGGAAAATGAAACCTACAAGGGCATCTATGAAACGTAAGAAGCTAGGTACACGGTTCCGATTGGCCGTTTTCTATGGAGAAGAGCCGGCAAGAAAATTCACGGTTACTCTTTTAAAAAGTATTGGCTTTTAAAATGTTTTCAAATGGGAGTACAGTGTAGCTATTTCAACAAGTAATTAACTAAATAGAAAATGGTTAACAAATCTAGTCTACAAGGCCTAAACTCTAGTTCATCTTATTCGTAACTTACTAGAGCTTGGATTGACATTAGGTATGTGGTTTTAGTGACCAAACTTTTATAAGGGTAAAACACCTGGTCTATTTCCTAGATGACTTTAGTTTATTGATGTATTTCCTAGTAGCTGACTACTTCTTTTAGCATGAAATCGATTTCTGACTGTGTATTTCCCAGTTCGTTTGACTCCATCCTTAACGACCAGATAATTGTCTAATTTATGATCCAAATTAAAATCTGATAACCAATGTTCTAATCAAGAATTCATAATTAGGATAAAAAAGTTCATTTGCATTTAATCTGAATATCGGAAGGAGAAACTGGGGTCATGATACACTAGTGCCTAAAACTCATCTCCAAACTGAAATGCTTTGAAAAATTGTGATCGCTTAGAAAACTATTAATATTTTATTTAGCTTGCTAATGAGAATAGCAGGTGTGTGATTCACATTGTAACGGGATTATTTTTGAACATAATTTATAACTTTTTTATGGTATTATTTATAATTGTGGATCAATATTACCATACATAATTTTTATTGTAATCAAGATGGATGAGAATCTTGACGTTTTTATTATGGAAACTTTTCCAGGAATTAATAATGTTTTATAATTTAATAGTAGTTTTATAAGACAGAAGGTACAGCAGAAAATGTATGTTACAAGTGGAAATCCGCGCAAGAGAGGCCCGTTCGCAAGTCGATATCGTCAGCCACAAAAGCCGCTAAACACGTTTGGCTATCACTGTTCATCTTTCTTTCATGATGACGCACGACTAAAAACATATTCTCGTAGAATTTTATAGAAGAGCCTTGAATGATCCGTTGTAGGTATAATTGACCCTCGAATGAATAGGCACCGACTGCCCCTTTAACCCGTTGATGTAAAAAGTAGCGACTAAAATAAGGGTGCAGTGCAAGGTGCAATAATATTGTGCTACCTTAAAATGCATGGGCATTATGAAGTGACAATATGAAACTGCATCACCCAGTCTTAAAAATAACCTATAGCACTGCTGGAAAAAAATCCTTAATTTAATTTTATTAATAACACTACATTATAATTCGCATCAAATAACTTTGCCGCTTTGAAGTTCGTACAAATGACTGCGCAGTAGTCAATATCTATTTAAAACAGCCACGCGCCATGCCAAGCCTGGTTTCAGAGCGGCAAAGTTATTTGACGCGAACTATACGTTAAAGTTACAGTAGACAATTAATTTATTTGTCAAATTAGGTCGCATAACAGATTAAACTACTAAGTTGCACGTGTTAAAAACATAATCAGCTTATTGCTACTTTCACCAAAGAGTATTTTATTTATATGCAATATTAATAAATAGATTGTTGACCTCCGGACGCGGCTAATTAATATTTCGCGATTAATCTTAGCGATGGCGCGAAATAAATCTCTTTACTGATTTTATCTCACAAACTTAAGTTATAATGGTCAGGTGGCCATAGCGTTATTATTATTATTAAAAGCCTTGTGATGTCACACTGCAGGACAAAGGCCTCATACTCTCTTTCCACTTCTCTCTGTCTAGAGCTAAGGACCGGTTCTTGTTGAAGGAGTCCAGCTCAGGCCATAGCGTTATCTTTCCTTTTTATTTTGTCTTTGGAACACGATTAATATTAATTTGTATTCGGTGATCACGTTGTGGACACGGTGCTTATGTAAATTTTCTACCGAAGCTGCAGACAGAGTGGCAACAGCGATAAGATCGTCTATCTCGCCTTGTTTGCCTAAATACTTTTCGTTTACTAAACTGTGCAAAGTTTGTTTTCGACTGCTGCCAGGCCCATAATGATCATGCTTCATAGTTTATGTTAGGCTATACAATATTTCATAAATCAAAATTTTTCGACTAAGCTGAGCTGATGCCATGTAAACTATAATTTACTATAGCGAAGTCGCCGAATTGAGATATACGTAACAGTATTTTATTAGAACTAGGTGTTGGTAATATGATTCCTGATAGGTTATAGATGAACACATTTTTATTGCCATGTCTTTGACATGTTTTAATAATTTATTCATTTTAATTGATTTTTTTTCTCTAATAAGCATAAAAATTTGCTTTCATAGGTGTCAGGTTTAATCAAGTTTTCGACTCGAATCAGTTGATGTATTATACCTACGTCAAATATGATGATTACGTAAAGGTAGGTACCTACTGTATATAAATACAAATTGCTTACCCATCAACCTTTCCATATTTTTCATTGCATTTGACAAGTTTACAATTTTCGATCGTTAATTTTTTATGGGTGTTCGGAATAGCGTTTACTTTAGCACCTTGTTAGCCTTCGATATTTCTTGTTCAGTTATCTGTCGAACGCCACCTACCGCAGACATGCTTAAGAATTATATACATATAAAATTATTTGTGTTGTACGAAATAATTCATGTATTTTTAAGTTGTGAGTATTTTTCGTTTGTTTCAGGAACTTCTAGCATAGGTACCTAGGTAATTAGAGACACTCTTATGGGTACTATTTTCGTTGCTTTTTACCCATTGCTGGGCAGAGGTCTATTCTCATATAGAGTAGAGGAATTTGTTTTGAAGGTTTTTTTAAGACTTAAAACTTATTTTTCAGTAAAGGTTTCCTTGCGAAGTTTTCTTTCAACATATGTCAGTAACGTTGTCTATTTACGTTATTATAATTACTTATTTACATAGTGTTAATTATCTCATTATTTGGTAAATGGATTATAATACTCAGTTGAATAATGTGCTTTAATTTTTATGTTTATAAACATAACATAAATTGTTGACAATATTGTGTTATCTCTACGGTTTTCCCCACGTGAAGATTTTACGCGATAGTGAAAGTATAATAATAAATCTGGTATCCTGTATACTATTTTGAGCTGGATTTATTCCTTAACCAAATTCAGCTTAAATACTTGTTCATGTGGAAATATGTTTTTCATAAGTAAACAAAACATTTTTCAATAAAAAAAAAATCACAGATCTCGTGCTCTACACGATCACAAAGGGCTTCCTCCTGCCTAGACTATTAGTGATACAGAGGTCCTGTTTTTTTTAAATGTGGCCGAACTCAATAACCCGAGGGCGTTTTTTTCATTTTTTCGATATCGCATTTAGTTTTTGAGATATAGTTGATTTTATGACAAAATACCCTAAAAAATTTATCGAATTTTCACATTATTGCGATTTTCAAAAAACGTTGTAGACTTTTTCAATTTTTTGTTTTCACCATATCAACCTAACTTCGCTCTCATGTAGCCCAAAAACTCACGACACTAAGGCGATGTCACACTCTCGAGCGCAAATAGGGGCTATACAGAAGCGATCGAAAAAACATTTTCAATGTTAAAAAGTGTTAGCATTGTCACAATAATTTAGCTAGTTTACTCTTGTCGTTAGAGGGGCTCGTGGCTAAGTAATAACAGCCGCACGGGTCGATCGATCAGGTTAAGCTTCGCCTGCTGTGATTGGTCCGTGAATGGGTGACCATCTTTGCATACCTACCGAGATCCCTCCGTGCCTCAGAAAGCACGTTAAGCCGTTGGTCCCGGCTGTCATTTCTAGATCTTTGACCGTCGTTACGGGTCGTCAGAAGCCCGAAAGTCTAACAACCAGTATCGTATTACCAGTGACTGGGATGTGGAGGTCAGATAGGCAGTCGTTCCGTGTAAAATACTGGTTCAGCTGCATCCGGTTAGACTGGAAGCCGACTTCAACATAGCTGGGAATAAGCTAGGCAGATGACCCTTGCCATTACATTGCTACAATATCGATTTCTATTGATTGAGAGATATAATCAAAGACAAAATAAAAACACTGCAAAGTAAAGTCGTGAGCAAAGCTCAGTGTTGCCGCGCAATTCCTTTGTGATTTTTGGACATGACTTTACAGCGCATCCCTACCGCAGTCTCTACGGAGGTAAATTAACTTCCACTTCACTGTAACACGTAATTAGTACTGAAGCAATTATCGAACCATTATCTGTTATTTGGATATTCCAAATTGTTCTAAATTGGATGTTTGTTAGTATTTGTAACCCCTGGAGGGTTCGTTAGTAAATTGGAAAATGGACTGTGAAAAAGTGTAATTATTTTGCCAGTAAATGTTTTGTTTGGCGTCAGAAAAGAGTGTGATTGGAGTCGTAAACGATGATCATCAAAATCGGCCATATTTTGTAGTTCAAGAGATAAGTGAGATTATATCAGATGCAGACTAATCTTAGGTTAGCTCTTAATCAAATCAAAATCTTTTTACTCTGGAAGCTGTGAAGTTCAGGAAACTTGCTTCTTTTCATATCAAGAAGACGTGCAGCAAAACTCAACGTGAATACCTAAATCAAACTGAAAATGGACTGTGAGTTTCTTGCTATCGGTACCCCAAAAACTTGTTGTTAGTTTTGCCAATATTTAAATATAAAACCATAAAAATGTATAACTCTGCAAATATAAAAATAAAACTATGATGAGATGAGTGACATTTTGACTGATGACATATTTTTTTTTGTTTAAAAGGATACTTGAAAATCTAAATTTAGCTTTTCTGATTACGATAAAAAGGACTAACATAAACAAAATGGCAATCAATCACTGAGTCAATCAACGGTTTAATTGTCAATCTTTTTTATTGTAGGCTAAAATAAGCGTGAGACTAATTCAAAGTGAATCAAAATATTTTTTCTTGGATTATTTAAAAAAAATATGTATACAAAGGCTACAAGTTAATTATATTTAGAATTACTTGCTACGGTCTTTATGAATGGAAGATGTGAACATCTTCTACTTAGTATATGTACCTACTTGGCAAATTACAAGTAATAATGTATTTAATGCTTTTTGTATCGTCTACTAGTAAAATGTGATTTTTTGTAGGTTAATTAAAAAATTGTGATCTAATCATTTAATTGTTTGCTTCATTTAACAGTGCCTGACTTATGTTGAATAGTGTCTACTCACTTCAGAAAAGACTAGTCTCAGAGTTTATAATGTTTCTAATCAAAAAGTTAAAGATGCGTTTCATAAAAAAACATATAACAATGTAAATAAATAATAACTTTTTTGAAATTAAAAGCTGTGATGAACATATAAATTGCCTATAGTTGCTACTGATTTAGCTTCCGCCGATAGCATTAAAGGTAGGTACCTATACAAAAAATAATTTGCAATAACATTAAGCATAGGCAAGGAAGTAGGAAAAGGGCTTGTTTTTGATCTGACTCATTGGCATTGAACATTTTTTATATAAAAGAAAATATAATAGTGACTCATTTTACTGTATCGTTCGATTTAATAAACTACTTAATAAATGACGCGCCTAGTATCAGGTCACCGGTTCAAGCGCAGTATCAATATTTCTTCCACATTTTAACATTTTGTGGACGTTAAGTAAAACAGTAAATGATGTCACTAGAATGACTCACAACTTATTTAAAAGAATTGTTAATAAAATTTTACAATGAAATCGGTTATCTACACGTATTCTCTAAAATAGGCGTGTGGGGGCAAGACATGACTCTATTTTGTCAAAAACAGCCATGTTAAAAAGCGGGCGTGGTTCTCATAATTCGCATATGAATGAGACACGATACGAGTAGTAGGAGACAATATAACCCACTCTAATAATATTATTTTTTTAATTTAGAGCGTGTAAATTTTTATTATCGTCTTAGCGCGGTGACTTTTGGATTTCTACAAATAAAAAGTAAAGTGGTATCGTAACTTTGTCGAAAAGCTCGAGATAGGATTGATGTGAAGATCAATAAATAACCAGGAAATTAATGGAGTTGCCTTTTTAGTTCATAACCTGTTGATGACATAATGTTGATATATCGATACCTACTCAGTATTGACATCGATGCAACAATCAATTTTAATGGCTTTTCTTTCCACGAGATTTTATGGGGCCTTTAACGTTTGAGCTTTTTAGTTTTTAGGAGTATTAAAAAATATAATGATAATTAAAAACAAAACAGCATGTATAAGAAGGATCGTCAGATATTCACAATAAAAGGAACACTCAACATTGTAGTTACTTGAATCGCCATAAGTCCTGCCAATACTTTGTAAATACAATACGAAGGAGTTATCCTCACAAATATTCCACGGCAGTTCTTTGTGTTTATTTCGCATGCGCGACGGCTGTAAGCACGTGTAAGCGTGCACATGTATATACTGAGTTGTATGTGTTTACACGGAATAAGAAGGCATGCCGTAAGAATCTTAATAAAACACCACAAAAGGAACGATGAGACCGTGCGTAATTATACAAAGCAAGCCAATCATGCGGATTTTTTTGCATTTTCATGCTACTTTGACATTTATCAACACCTACGTAAACAAACACTCTTCATGAATAAAACGTAAAGATTTCATAGGAAACGCTAACACGAATAGATAACAAGACATTTGCAAAAACCTGTAAATAGTAATCGTTGATTGATCGAAAAACGTAAATAGATACGCGTGCCTTTTTATTTTGATACAAAAAGCCAAGTCCAAAGTTTTGACGCAAATTTTTTAATGGTACAAAAATAAATAAATATTGATGTCGGAAGTGTTGGAGCGGCTTTTTATGTTTGAACAATCATTAATTAGATGCGTTTTATTGGCTCTTTATCGATGAAGATCCTCTGATATGTGCCGAGAGACAGATTTATTACTCGTACAAGGTAATGTTTTGTCGACTCTTCCGTGTTCACGATATTTTGTGCATCATTGTTTTGCGCCTAATTTTGTACACACCTTATTATAATTGTGTTCATTTAAAATTAAAATTCGTAAAAAGCCAAATTAAAGAAAACATAAATCAATCACAGTCGTTATAGTGGATTATGTCAATAAATAAAGTTGGCTTGAATCTGCTTCTGATTATAATAGTCAATATACTTTGATCAGAAGTGTTAAAAGTTCGAGTTGATATTAAAATTAGACAAATTTTTAACGGACAGTGTTTAATTTAAAACACTCTGTGTCTAATCCGTAAGGAACCAAAAAAAATAACTGAAATGATGACGATATTAATTACGTTGAAAGAGAAAGGCGTAAACATGAGACAAGAGATATGGTAAGTAATGCATATCGTCCAGTGAGTGGCAGGAGTTCAAAGGCGGCCGCCACTGAACTGATACTGTGTTTCGTTTTGTAATCGATGTGTCGCATAACTCATGAACTGACCGTATGTAGTATTATGCTTCTTATAGATTGGACACTAAGTGACAGATTTATTGGGAGAGTGTTAAAGTGATTTATAAATACATAGAGAAAACAAGTTACAATATTTGCTTCTTCCTAATTCAACGATGTCGCTGCATCAATAATATAAGGAATATAGGTTTGTAATTTTTCTGGACTTGTAAAGTTAAATGATAGATTTAGGGTAAGTTAATTAATTGTGGGGATTTAATCATAAATTAAAGTAAGAAGTTATAAAATATTTTAAAGGTATGTAAAGCTTTTTGTAGATAATGTTCGCATCTTTGTCCTAAGTACGACGCGAAGGGCTTGTCAAGTCTAATCCGTACATATAGCTACATGAGGAGGCAGCGTCTGGAAGTGACTGTGTGAAAGGTCAGGGTAGCTCAAACTACACGGTAATTAAAGGTTATTTTTGGCGATAACCATCAGTAAAACAGTTACCTACGTGCGTGAAATAAAAACCCACTGGTTCCACTTCAACAAACCTTGGGATCCGAATGAGCCTTGGAGCGCAAAAAGTCAACGCATTCGTGTATCACTTAAGACAGAGTTGAGGGCTGAAGGGAATTTTTTGTGGTCACAAACAGTTCCGTTATGCTCTCCAAAATCAGCATCCAATCAAGTGTCGACTCGAACTTCTGCGATATATTTTTGCCTTTCATTTTGTTATTTAAAGCTCTTTATTTACAAACAGCCAACCTTAATTTTCTTTTTAGAAAATTGGCCGTGTGAACTTTCGGCTCTGTGATACATCGCCCAATAAGTTGCATATCCAAGAACCAACCTTTCAAGTCAAGGCAAATGTGTGTGACTGTTTTAAACGAGTAATGAGAACGGCTGATCGATACCCAAATAAATTCACCAACGTAAATGACACCACAACAAGTGATCGATTTTATACCATTCTTGCTGAATCACCATTTAACATTATAATATTTATAATATTATCAACAGAGATCTGCTTGTAACTTCTGATCGAACATGTGATTATATCTTGATGTTTATAACACAGGGATAGGATATGGACTCGGGTATTAAAAGTGTCAGATAACGATACAATCTATAATAATAACAAAAACACATGAAAAGGTCACTTACTTTTGCATGCGGATTTAGATGCTTCAGACACCTGCGGAAAAATTATTTACGAAATCAAACTAAAACAAAAAAATAACTAAAGTTTGCATGTGTCAAGGCAGTAAATACAAAGGCTGTCAAAGCTGCCCCGCGGAACGCTAGTGCAAAAATAAATCGGTCGGCGCAAATTAAAGAAACGCATTAAAAAATTCTGATTTACAACCAAAATTATAATACAATGGACATTGTTAAATTTATATCTCCTTATTCAATGATCCTGCAATACATGTAAGCTTACGTTTTATTGTAAATCTCTTATTCATTTATCATCTTTACGGAGTGTGTATAATATTATGTTAAATATTTGAGCTCGCTCGAAATTATCAAAAGTAATTTAAATTTACATAATGTCTTATCATTAATGTATTCTGAATTAAATGGCCCAAATTGAAATAGTGGTGTCATCATCGCGGGCAGACTCTATGGCGTCGACTCGTTGTATCTACAGTTTTATTATATACCTACCATGTTATTTATGGTTTCATTTAGACTTGTAGCACTACGTGACCGAGTGGTCTGTCCAAATTAATATATTCATGGTCCATAAATATTGTAAGCCCATTAATGAGAATAGTCATGGGGAGTAGGTAAACTCAGTAGGTTGTCATTGGTATTGCTAATTTGAGATAACCGAATTTTTGGTTAATTTTCCTGTTCAGATCAGATACTTATACTTTTCTAAACAGAATATTAATTCACTTGAAATTAAAACAATTTTGGATATCAACTCAATGCATATCGTAGATGGTTTAATAACCGTCTACGATATGTATTGAGTACTGAACAAGACTGTCTTAATAGACAGTCTCGTTCTTTAGCTTTTCACTCTATAATAAATCCAAGGATCAAAGCATTCTCAAGTTAATTTTTGATGCGATATTTAGATTATTTTTTTAGTGTTAGGTTTTAAATATTCTGGTCTGGATACAGGATCTAATTCAAATATCAGCAAAAAGGTAAACTATCCTTAATATTTTTCTATGCCTTTTTGTATAGCTAGCTTAGAATTTCTTTTTTTTTTCTTTAGTGATCAAATTGCAACCATTTGAATTAATCTAAAACACGACACGTTATGTTAATTCAAGATATTTTTCTTCGCGTTATTTCTTTTTGAACTCTAAGTAAATGAATCACAATCGTTTAATGGCCAAAACTTGAATTAAATTGATATTTTTGAGGTGACATACTTGACCCTGGAGTTCGTTTAATAAATTGCTCTATTCTTTTATTTGCCACTGTCGATATCAACTAACAATTAATTTACCTTAAACGTTATTCAACATGTAATGAAGATTATAAAAAACCACATAAATGCATACACATATATGTTAGATTTTTTGGTTGGCAAGTGATTGAAGTCTTTGTTTCTTTTTTCATTCATCTTCCTTGTTCGTAAATCGGAAGGATAGTTTGATTTGATGGTACAATTAAATTATATGAACATTTTTCACATGTTGTTTTGTTATGAATGCTCTAAAGCTCGTAAATGTGTGAATTTTAGAAACGGCTTCGTAGATTAGATGAGCATTGCACTGCAAGACATATAATTTAGCATGTAGCGAATACAAACAAAGTCAGAGGTGAAATGTGGTATGAAAATAAAATAGGTAAATAAATTAATAGAGAATATATTTTAGACACATGAGCCATTACTTTCATGTTTCTATAGTATTCAGTGGCCATTAAATAATAATATGAGGACATGCTTACCTACAAAATGCAGAATAAAAATTGGCAAACCTTGTAAAATTTATGCGATAAGCATTTAATGAATTTATGAACAGGTTTACTCAAAATTAAATAAATAAAAGAAGAATGGCTATAAAATCGATAAAAATAAATATGATAATTGTTACATTAATTTTAGTACTACTTAGGGTCGTTTACAGTTTTATATTTATTAGGGTCATGTCACATGCAAATAAATAATATATTGTGACTAATTTAAACGCAAACAAATGCATGTTTTGACGCAAGTATAGTTTATGTTAATTAACTTTTGTAAATTAATTGGGGATCTTGCCCTGATAAATTTAGGATGTCGGATTATGCGTGAACATGCATAGAGAGAGCGATATTCCTAATATTTATTATGAGCCTAAGATCTTCGTGATATAAATATAAAAGTATTGATAAATGGAAGTCATAGGTGGAATGATTCTTCTTATTCTTCATGCTGCTGGCACGACTGTATTTCAGATCTTGTTGGCCGAAAACTTCGCCACTTCCATGGCGTCGTCGGGGGCAGTGCAGAGATCGAAAGATGAAATGGAGACTTCCTTATTTATAGTAGGTACTTATTTATCATTATTATGACCCATTGTGCGCTTTTATAATTTCTAACGTGACGATATTATTATGGACGTCCACGTCCACGTCACGGCATCACGAAAACACAGGGAAGTAAAATGTATGTAAATATAAGAAGACGCTTTTAAATTTCCGACTCCGCGATAACGTTATAACTTGCATGCAGGTAAGTACTTATATCTATAAATCTTATGGACGATAATATCGTCTCGTTAGAAATTATAAAATGCACATGGATGCTCCTTTTTAATTGCACCAGAAAACGAGGTAAGTACCTACCTTACTACTACAAAATATGAATGCAAATAATGTAAACGACATATTTTGTGAGTAAATTAAATCGATAAAATTGATTAGGTACCCGAGTGCAAGGACCAATAACTTATTCGTATTTATCCGTATTGAATATAAACCAGCGCCATCTATAACGTTTTCATACAACTGTATAGACTTGAAATTCTTTCAACTTAAATGTAACTTGATTCAAGTAGCGTTCATAAATCAAGTTTTTCGCTGGCTAGTTATACCGCAAGATGGCGCGTATTGCGTACGCCATCTACTGGCGGAAATTCGTAGCTAGTATTATCTTAGCTTTTCGTTCGCAAGGGTGCGTTACCTGTTTCTGCTGCGCTGATTATATATAATATTTCTGATTGCTTTCCATGTAAACTACACTGAGTATAATCAAAAGGTAAAGTAAATAATAATGATGACGGCCTAGCCAACATACGAATACCTCACAAATCTTTGATTGTGGCTTGATTTTTTAAATAAAAAATAAAATCACTTAAAAATTAAACATTTATTCCTATGAAAACTGTAAATCTCAAAAATGGTAAAATCTAAATATCAATAAATAAAATAAATAATAAAGAACATCTAATTAACGACATTCTATAAACACTGGGTGACAATTCTGCAGTTCTTCATCAAATACTGCCTTCGCAAGAGGCTCGTGATTATTTCTCATTTTTATTACCGTATTATTATTGAGTATAACTTCGTTGAAAGGGCCTACAACGATATTATTATAGGGGTGTACTACGAAATTTTCCATTTCTTTGATTTGCTTCGCATGACCGCTGATAAACCCTAATTCGGAGCAAATGGCTTCTAATTCTGACTTGGTATGGTTTTGGGAGGCGTAGCATTTGGAATGCCAGACGCCATGGGAGCGAACTATTATTTGTCCTGTCCCGTAACTGTAAAAATAAACAATATTATTAGAATGACAAAACCTAATTCATAACAAGCAATCCACATGATTGAATATCTGATAGAAGATGGTTCATGTCTAGTGAATAAGAAATCAAAATATCTAGAATAGAATAATTATAATAAAAATTCTATTAGTTTTAACTTAGTCTGCCCACCAACCACACACTGGGCCCACCGCGTGGTGGATTACGGTTGCCTCTCATAGGGAGGAGGCCTGAGTCCCAGTAGAGGGAACATTATAGTCTGATTATGCTAAGAATATTCTAATCCACTAGAAAATAGCTTTGCTATGATTGTAATGCAATTAAATCATGTCAAAATAAAGGGATCTTTCAATGTGTGTATACACTTACGGCGTTCCGTACGGAGCGTTGAGAGCCATGCAAGTCTGTTCATCTTCTCCATTAGGACAGTCCCGAACTCCATCACACACAGTATCAAGAGCCACGCAGTGATCAACATCAGATTTAGAACCGCATCTAAAATAAAAAGGAATACTTTGAATTATATTTTTGCAAACCAAATTGTTTCTAAATAAATAATGTATTGTTTTATTTCAAATAGGAACAATATTTAATAAGGTTATATATTTTATCGGGGTCCTATAATTCTAACTAATCATACTAACCCTATCCTACTAATATTATAAATGCGAAAGTTTGGATGGATGGATGGATGTTTGTTACTCAATCACGCCAGAACGGCTGAACAGATCTGGATGCAATTTGGCACAGAGATAGACTATAGTCTGGAAGAGCACATAGGATACTTTTTAACTCGAAAAATATACGGTTCCCGTGGAATAATTTCCAACATCCACGCGGGCGAAGCCGGTGGCAAAGGCTAGTATTATATATGCTGAAGTTTATGAGGATGGATGTATGGAAGTTTGTTATTCTTTCACGGAAAAACTACAGAACGGATTGTGATGAAATTTAGCACACCGATAGTCTATAGGTAACCTGTAAAGTAGCCTATTTACTATTTACTTCTGCAGGTCATGGTCACAACACACAGCTAGTATTACAAATGCGAAAGTGAGTTTGTTTGTTACGCTTTCACTTTGAAACGGCTGAAGGTATTTGGATGAAATTTGGCACATGGGCAGACACCTGCAGAAGTAAATAGGCTACTTTTCATCCAGGATCGCAGACGAAGTCGCGGGCAACACCTAGTTACATGTGCCCTGATACCTGCACGTAAATGAAACTAATGGGCTAACACAGTTTAGTTTTTATAAGATGAAAACCTATTGTTACCATAAACAAGGAAAATGTCACTCACTTATAATTCCTTTTCGCAAAACATTTGCAAAACGCCGGGTCCTCATCACTCCTATCATGACAGTGGAGTACGCCATCACACAATCTCGAAGGCATCACGGTTGCCAAGTAGTCCTTACAAATGGTCTGGTGTGGCTCGTCGGTACCGTCCCCACAATCATTGTTGCCATTCCTAAATAGTTCTTTTGATATACATTTACCATTGTGACATTTCATTTGGCCCACTGAGCATTCTGTAACGTAATGATTAAAAGTGTTAAATGGGAAGCCCAATTGCGTGACTTACAAACAACTAAAGAAATTGCGATAGTGAACGACGTGCTATTCTTATAATTATCCTGGAAATGCTTATTTCTGGCAATTAACTGTGAAATCATCGTGGAATCCTGTAAATAATCCTTATTCCTGGTAATGAACTGAAATATTAATTAGTGTTGTTGATGACATTACGAAAAAGTCACAAATATAATTTATATGCATAAAAATGATTTCAACTGGTATTATGAATTTAACAAATACTCATATTATGATCTTAACTATAATGTGGTGTTTTAACTAAATGATAATTTTGAGATCATTAACACGATATGAAAAAATACGTGCCATAAATAAATAAAATAAGTAAATGGAGCCATAGATTATTAAATGGAACACGTAATGAAAAATCGTTGCTGCCTATTGGATCGAGCTGACTCTTTTACACCTGTGAAATATGATATTCCCAATTGAGATCCAATTCACCCATTTCTAATGGCAAAAAAATGAGATGTCATTCACCACCTGAGGTTGATGTATGGACTGAATATTATCGTATTATGACATGATAATTTAGTTACATAATACGTATAGATGATCGGTTATTTAGAACTGTTAGTGAGTAACGTTATTTATAAGATAAATATTTTCAGAAATAAAGTATACGTACATCAGATCATCTGCCTAGCCTTTTCCCAACTACACTCTTTTGCAAAAAAACGGGCACCTACAGAAAGGAGAATGCTAAAAAAAACCCAGCTTCGGGGTAAAAGAGATGTACCTCAAATTATCAATAATAATAAGTAATAAAATAATAGCCGCTTATGATCGTGATCCTTACTGGCAAACATATACAAATTGCCAGTTTTATTATTCAGGCATCGATTTAAAAAAAATGTTAAATTCATTATTTTAATTACTTTACTCAAAAATATGATGATAAAATGCTTGTTGAAAATATACCCCAGAAATCACTGCCTCCTAACACATTAAAAAAAAATCGTAAAATGATAATTGTCCCTCACTCAACTACTCAACTACTACCCATTCACTTAGAGAATGCCGCTACCTCGCGTCCCATTTCCCTACCTCTACCGCCCGCTCAGTTCTGACGCACGATGCTTAAAAATGAGCCTCAGGCTCATTTCCACCACACATCACTAAACGCTAAACGAGTTTAAAACATCGCTCCGCTTCTTTCAATCGTTTGAAGATGGAAGAGGGATAATGAATGATACTCGTTTAGGGTTAAACGCGTTTAATGATGTGTGGTGAAAATGAGCCTTACTCATCCTGCTGGTTTCTTAAATAGCGTTTTGATTGACCGTCATTTGTAAATAAAAAATGTTCTATACATAAATACCCAATACACTCTTGTTTGATTTCACCTCTACTCCCTGTTGTGGACTATACGATAGGTGGTGATGAAATAATAGATTAATCTAGGTTCTTCGATTTTATTCTCATACTTTTCCTTATCGAAGCTGTTCTGACTAATTCAATTGATTCAGTGATTCTAAGTCACTGTTAGTGGAGAAGCCCCACTAATGACTGCCTCCTCCTTCTCTTCTGGTGCCTTAAGACTAACTGATGATGTAGTTTTTTTTAATTTTTTTATTTATGGCATATCGTAGTTGGCCTAGAGAGGCCGTGACTACTTAACCGGTTAATCCTGTGGCTGCTTTAAGCGAACTCAAAGCCTCCAGCCAGGGCATAAAACTTATAATACTAAGAGACTACACGCTAAGGGCACCCCCTGTGGGGAACGAACCTTGGCTTAGGGCGTCGCTGGGGGGAGGACAGCAAGATGAGATAGGCTGGATCAAATCATGGTAATTATTATTGTCAGGAGAAATAAAAGCTACTGGCTCAGCTGCGCCACCAGCTGGCACTTCATCACCGAGCAAGGGACGGAGAGGACAATTACTACGGGGTCGTCGCGAGGGACCTCGGCGGCGAGCTCGGAATGTGGATCTGTTTTTGTTACTACGCTACGGTCCCTACTGCTCTCCTGGAGAAGAGTTCTGGGGTCATCGGGGTCTGAGAGGACATGCCTGGATCGGCGGACTTTACTAATGCGGGAGGGGATATAACTAGCCGCCTCGACAACCAGAGGATTTCGGTGATTGGTGGCTGAATCGAAAAAACGCTTGGAGTTGCGTTTCAAAAACTGACAGTGGGACTATTGTGGTCTAGGTGGAGGATTTCGTTCCGAACAAACCAAAGGGAACCCGTTGCCTTTCGGAGGAAACGGTTTTGTTGGGCCTGCATCCTATGAATGAGGTCGGGTTTTGCCTGCACAAACACTGAACCCGCATAGGTAATGATTGGGCGAATGCACGCTGTATAAATGCGCATTTTGCACCTATGTGACAATTTTTGCTACGTGCATTCAGAACGGAGTGGACGCGAATGAACCTGCTTTATGTGCTCAGAAAAGGAGAGGTGTTGGTCGAGAGTTACCGCTTTACTGTTATCGGGATTGACCTCGATTCTCCACTTCCTAAACCAGGCGCCGAGATTATCGTCTGCGGTTTGGAGCCGTGTCGTCTGCGAATAGAGATAACTGCGCCTTTGTACTTTTGGGGATATCGCTGGTGATGATGTATAGGCGAATGATCCGTCTTTTATACAAAGTTCGGGTATTTTAGGATCATTCTAGAAGTTAATTTTCCCTAAGTCTTTTCTAAATCTGTTTATAACTTCTAAGTACCTGGACCGATTTACATGATTCAAATTGTATGGCACTGATGGCGACAGTATACGACTCCACACTGTCGAATCAATAGTATTTTTACGTGACGATGCTCTTAAATCCTGACTATTTTTGAGGACAGACTCTCGAAGTTTTTGTTACAATAAATGTGTTTCTATGTAATATGTAGTATTTTCAAAGATTTTGAGCACTGTAAAAAATATATGAGCCAAGTAGAGCCAAGCTCGCACTTTAACATCATAGTTGTGTAATAATAATAAAAAAAATATTGAAAAATAATTAATTCAACTATTTGTGTAAATCGGCGCCTGGATAATGAACCTCGCAATTTTTATATGTTTGCCAGTAAGGATCACGATCATAACCAGTTATTATTTTATTACTCATTATTATTGATGATTTGAGATACATCTCTTTTCCCCCGTAGCTGGTTTTTTTTTTCTATAGAGCCTGAGCATTCTCCGTTACGTTCTAAGGTCGATTTGAGTTAATTAAATGAAATTTAATTATTTGACGTAGTCTGCATACTTATAATCATGTAAATTAATATGCGTGAAGTGAGTTCTGGCATTTTTTTTTTAAATTTTCGATGAATTCTTTAAAACGGATGTACACGGCCAAACAATAAGAAGTGGTCGGCAATAAAGACAAGAAGATATTTTACTTTTTTATTGAATAAAGTTACAAATGTATAAACCTAATAATGAGTGTGACCTCCTCTTGCCAAAATCACAGCTTGAATCATTCGGGGCATGCTTTCGACGATGTTTTTAATAACGTTTTGAGGAATACGTTCCCACTCTTCTGTAATGACTCTTTTTAGCTCCCTGATGTTTTGTGGAACTTACCCGTCTCTTTAGAACATCCCAGACATGCTCAACTGGATTGAGGTCAGGACTTTGAGCTGGCCAATCTGAACGACGGATACCAACTTCTTGCATGTACGCTTCCACGTCGCCAGAACGGTGCGGGCGAGCATTGTCGTCCATAAAAATGGAATCTTCCCCAAGTGCAGTAAATGCGGTTTGTACATATGGAATTAGGACTTTCATTATGTACTGGTGTGCATTTAATGTTCCCTTTTTCTATGGCATCATCATTGGCAGTTCTCGTGGTATTAGCAAGGTGGTGGGTATAACCTTGCCACCAGTACTCTTCAATGGAACGATCGTTCCTTTTAGCACTGACGTGAAGTACCTTGGCTTACACATTGATAGTACCCTGAATTGGCGTACTCAAGTCGCTAGCTAAGCTAGAAGGTTACTGGAACGCTCCGGGCTCTGTACCGGTTGAAAAATTTATTACCATCGAGTACGAAGACAATGCTTGTACAGTCCTTAATTTTTCCTATCATCGATTATTGTGATGTGTGCTATTATGACCTGAATGCAGATCTCCTCGACAAACTTGACCGTCTTCTCAATAACTGCATTCGATTCGTTTTCAATCGGCGTAAATACGATCATGTCTCCGCGCATCGGTCACTTCTACAGTAGTTGCACATACGTCAGCGCAGACAGCAAAGGGCTCTGACCACCTTGTTTTCATTTCTTGACTCTCCCTCTTCCCCTAGTTATCTAGCTTCTCATTTTGAATACATTTGCGCCAACCACAATAGAAATCTACGTTCATCTCACAATCATATTCTTCAATGTCCCACTCACCGCACAGACTTCATTCACTCTTCCTTCTTCGTTCAGTCTATCTCTCTGTGGAATGCACTCCCCCAGGAAATCAGGATGGCAACCAACCGATTATATAGTTAGGTGTATATATTATATGTAAGTATATCTTTATATTTAAATACATATTTATTTCTCATTTCTCGCTGCTACACCTACCACTGTTTGTCTCTGCATTACCCAAAGGTCGACTGGCAGAAAATGTCTATGACACTAAGTCTGCCTCTGTACATTTTGTGTGCTTAAAGTATTAAATAAATAAATAAATAAACTAATTCCATACGCTCCGTCGAATTAATTGCTGCCCAAAACATAACGGAGCCTCCGCCATAAGGAGTGATTTCTTCACTTCCGCATAGCGTTCCCGGGGTTCTCGCAGCACTCGCCGGCGTCTGTCCTCTCCACACTAAGAGATTCTAGCTTCATCAGAACACAATACTTTATTCCAGTCCTCCAGAGTCCATGAAGCACAGTTTCGACGTCGATGAACACAGTGCTCATGGAGTAATTTAGGGCCCTGAACCGGACGGTAACTCCTGATATTGGCAGGCAAAAGCCTCCTTCTGACCGTCCACAAGCTGACTTTTACTTCTTTTACTTCTTCGAGGCTCTTTTTCAGGTCCACACTGGACGCCTTACGATTCCGCAACGCCTGACTCGCCAAAAAGCGGTCATCTCTTGGTTCTGTGCATGGTTTCCTTCCCGAACCGGGTCTTCTTTTGACCGAGCCGGTCTCTTGATACCGTTGCCAAGTCCTCTGGATAGTTGAACGACTCCGCTGAGACACGTAAGTTAGCAAAAAACCTTCTTCAAGAAGGGCTATAATTTTACCGGCCTTATTGCTTTATCACTCATATCAAAAAGTGGTATTTAATGTAAAAAGAAACATTAAATTGTTCAATTTTCAGACAATATCCAAAAAGTTATAACATTTTAGTAATCAGTAAAAAAATCGTTTTAGCAATTCGCGCCATTAGTCAAGCAATTTTACAATAATCCACAATAATAATTATTTTTCTTTTGTTAATTTCAAAATTTAAATTTGGAACGTAAATAATCATGCAAATCATACGTACGTGACTGTCATGAATTAAAGTTTTGCGAGTATTGGTATGACTGTGAACTAATAAAACTTATTTACAAAAAAACAACCGACTTCCAATAACAACACCACAAATTTAAAGATAAATTTAATTTCGGAACTCGATGTTTTTGGATCTGTATTTTAGTTTTTTGCCACCGACTTCCGAAATTATAGTAATTTTTCACTTTGTAGTGTTTTTTTGGAAGCCGGTTGTTTTTTTTTTTTTGTAAAAAAGTTTTTTTTTTTATTTTCACATTTTAGTTATGGTACCACTACTTGCTATGTAAACAGCAGTGAGAGGAAGTATTATAACAACATCAAGGTACACAAAATGGATGACACGTATTATCGAAGCTAACTCAAAAACTACCTAAGCAAAGTTAATTAATAAAATTTATATGGGACCACCGCGCAGGTTTCCTCTACCAAATGAAAAAATAATTTTTAATTCGGTCCACAATTAACGAAAAAATCGATGAACATGCATAAAAAAAAACATACAGACGAACATAGAACCTCCTCCTTTTTGGAAGTCAGTTGAAAAGTAGAACACTATGGTTTGTTTTTTAATCTCGGAGAGTAAATTGACAAGTGAAAATGTTAAAATACCTTTATGTTATTGTAATGTAAGCCACTTTGACATTTGCACTTGTCAATTAGTGTCCGAGATTAAAACACCCACATTAGCAGATACGAGATCAAAACAAAATAGTTATTGGCATTACTGTTTGCCAATAGAGCATAAAATCGCAACCGCAGGCTGCGTGGTGAAACTGATGACGATGAGAGATCAGCTTGTCTATTCTGTAAAAATCTAACCGTGAAAACGTAGGTGAAGTGAGCTTGAAGAAAGCTGTCATTTCACCTGATGCTAGGGATTGATACTATTAACAGCTCACTCCACGCTCACCTCACCTAAGTTTTCACGGTGAGATGTGTACAGAACAGTAACATAACATCATTCACAGTAACATCATTTTAAAAATTGAATATTGTTTTTTCAAGTTGTGCCTACATTTTATTCATTGTCCATAATTATTACTGAAGATGCCTACCTCGTAGCCAAATTCTGGGCCCACTCTATTTAGATTGCCAGATTACCAGACTCTATTTAGATTGATACGTTAAAAAGAACAGAATTATGATAACTTAATTTAATTATTTTGTTTCATCACTACTACTCTGTGAAGGAATCCTCTTGAGAACATTGTATGTTTTGAACAAATATTTGAAAGACCTATTACGTCCACCACCCCAGACTTAGCGACTAATTTTAGGACAAATAATAGTCTATTAAATATGAACTTTTGTAAGCAGAGAGAAAAGCACATTTTGTTACTTACCGCATCCTTTGTGGTAAGGATCGTGGTCACACATCTTATTTTTCTTGTCACAGGCTCCTTCCGCTTCGTCATTGCCGTCTTCACAATCTCTAACACCATTACAAACTTGAAGCAAAGGAACGCATCGCCCTCGACCACAACGGACTCCTGCGCAGTTGTCGCTGTCTATTAGTTCTGGCAATGTCTTTTTACCTGAAAAAGTTAATTAAAGTCAAAGTCAAATTATTTATTTCAAATACCTATACACATATAAGGCAATTTTGAACGTCAAAATTTACAAAAGCCCCTTCCAAAAGGTAGTTTCATGTGGAGAAGAATGGGCAAGAAACTCGACCGTTACTCTTTTATAACTGTATTACAATATTTTGTATACATTAATGATATCATTATATCGACGGTGGAAAGGAAAAACAAATGAAACGCCACTTTGTCCAAAAATGAGTTTTATTTACAGTTCGACAGGGTTTTGGATTCTCTATCGATGTGTCTAGGTTAGAAGCCAATCGGAAGCACTTTTTGGCGTTTCATTTAAAGTACTAAATGGGGTATTTTAAAAATACACTCCCTACGACCGTTCTATGATATATTTTTTCAACAATGTCGTTTAAATTAATTTGAAAATATTGTAAGCGCCTCTTAAATTATTAACCAAACTTATTTTTCTGCGTAGATGGCACATCATGCAATTTGCCCTTTCTAATGAATTTTTAATTTGGCCTCTCAATAGTTTTTCCCTAGTAAGTTATGTTTCCAAGACGTGTCATATCACATTTTGTTCGTCGACTTGTACTTTAGTACAAGTCTTGGCGTTTCAGTTGGTATTCCCATCCTACTTTTAAATAAAAAGGTAGTATCGGCTAATTGTACGGGCATAAATAATTTTGCCAGTAGTAAATAATTTGTTTTTCCTTCTTGATTTTTAACAAAGTTAGCATTTTATCTGGTGTATTTTTAAAACGTTATTGCATTACTGTGTGATAAAAGGTTAGGAATATAATACTTTCGGCGAGTCAAACCTACCAGTCACCAATTACTATTACAATAAAATGTGATTTTACAAAGTTATTATTTTAAATCTTATGAACATACTATATTTACATAAAATTGAGCTATCGAATAAGTTAAAAGTGGACAGGCTATAATGATGACTGAGGTAAATAAAAGCTGTGAATGCACTAAGACAAATGAATTACGTAGAGATTCGCTGCGGAGATCATCGCAGGAAAGTTTTGTCAAATTGTAATAAGGCTAAAATGAATTGATCGGCGGTAACTGTCTTGTTCCTTTTATAATCAATCATTTCATTATGTACCTACAGATGAAATTTTTGAAGATCGAAATAAACGAGATCATTTAAATCCCTATCCTAAAAATGCGTAACATTTAAACTTCATAACCGCATATGGTCTATAAATTATTTTACCGATCTAAAAATTAACAGGCATCATACATAAATATTTCTTCTATATTGTTTTTTTTTTTGTTTTTCATCAAAGTGATATGAAGCATTTTTGATTCTATGTTTTTAATTTGATTTGGTATTTAAAATAATTTTCCCTCGATTTTTTATGGAGATTTGGTGAATTAATTAATTTATCCTTCCAAGTTTTTTTTCTCGATGGCCTATGAAGTATTATTCCCTGCTTACTCTAAATGTCATTTAAATGAAACGCCAGTTTTTTCTTAAATTGTTGACATTAATCCATTTAAATTAAATACAAAAAAGCATAAGAAACTTGATCTGCTCACAAAATTTCAAAAAATCCATTAATAAATAAAAGAGTTATAATCATTAAAAAAAAAAACTTTAAACAACTCTGCTTAACAATTGGCCAAATGGCGCTACATTTGTTTTTCCTTTCCACCATCGATATGTAAAGACGATGCTATAATGCTGTTTATGTTATAGTGCGCGCGGAACTACTTGGTCACGCCTTAGGTGACGACAGGGGTGAGGGGGCGAGTTGCCTACTGCTTGCAACGCACATGTGATTAGACAGTGATGACCAATCTCGAGATATCGTGAACAATAATTGTTCAATTATTGAAAAGAATAAATAAAAAAACAATTGAACTTTTAGAAGTTTATATTGTACCTATCTAATTATATTGTAATTAATAGTTAAATAAACCAAAAACAAATTAAGGATATGAAATTATTTAATTAATATATACTTATATGAAATTACTCTGACATATCCTCTGAATCACTTGAACTCTCTGAACTTGATTCAGAATCATCTTGTAAGTTTATATTCATTTCGTCCATCATAGTATCAAATCTTATATTCAGTATTCTAGTTCGTTTTGTTTTTTACGTGGTATCGCATTTTTGCCATTGTTCGGCAGAGAATTCGGTAAATAGCCTTGTTAGTATTGTAATTTTCTCGTCCAATGTAGCAATGTGATCTCTGGCCAGGCAATTTTTAATATTTGCTCACACAAGCTCGATCGGGTTGAGGTCTGGATGATATGAAGGTAGTCTTATAACAGTATGACCTGCAGCTTTCAGAAGTTCATCAATCGTGTATATTTTTTTCTGATTGGGTCGTATTAATCAACCTCAAGAGTTCGACTTTGATCATCGTGGGAGAAAATGGCACGTTATGATTTTGCAACCAGTTCTGCATATTAATTTTCAAACTGGACATAGTCGGTTTCTTCTCAACTTGCACACAATGATAGGCAGCATTATCCATAACTATGACTGAGTTAGGTGGAAGTTTAGGTATTAATTTTCGATCAACCCAGTTGTAAAAATTGTAGAGTTCATGTCTCCATGATAATCCCCCATTTTTGAATCTGATTTAAAAATTAGCAAAGCATCGTCAACTAACCCGTTCCGGCTATCAGCGTGAATTATTATTAAACGCCTTCCTTTGCCTATAGCTGTATAAATTCCAGGCTCCGACGAAGATTGCCAACATTTTTGGACATTGTGACTTTGGTTAACGTAAGTTTCGTCCAAAAAGAATATATTTCGTTTGTCTTCTCTGAATTTTCTTATGGCCCTCAAATATTTCACTCGCCATTCAACAATGTTTGGTCTCTCTATTAAAAGGGATCTCTTCGATTTACATTTTTTTAAATGAATATCCCAGTTTGTGCAAAAGTTTTCTTAAAAAAGTTAATCCGGTATCTAAAATATTATCCTCTTTTAACACAGCATTTAGTTTTCGTAGACTTGGATTTTTTTTTCTCTACCGTATAAAACTGATTTATTTTTCTTCTTATCACTCTTAAATCCAAATCATCAACTTGTATTTTCTTTTTATTTGTTTTGGTCTCCGCGGAGAACTAAATTTTGCTTCCCCTGTATTTTGCAAGAAAGTTTTACTTTCAGCAATCACTCTCCTTACACTTCGTTCTAGTATCCCTGTTGCTTCTGCTACTAATTTATGTATATTCGCATCAGTTTTATATTCTAAACTATTGACAACGGCTTTCCATTTTTTAAAAAACGTATGCACTTTAAATATTATTTCCTTAGATTGTCTTTTTATCGGCAGACTCATCTCGCTAGTGCAATCTCATGTGCGTTTTGTCTAAACTATCCGGAACTTTCAACGCATGTTGCCATCGCGAAGTACGGCACCGCTCTGAGTAATGACAGCAAGCGCCCCCGCCTCTCCGTCCCACCGCTCACATACCTAAGGCGCGGCCAACTAGTTCCGCGCGCACTTTAATTTAACGGTGACTTGAAATTGAGTTGCTTTTAGCCTAGTTGAGTAATTTATCGATGTTGGCAACACCAACGAAACAACATGCAATTAAAGCAGTAGATATTTTTATTTTAAGTTTGGTAACATTTTGAATTGTTATTTTGTTTCATTAGAATAAGTTCATTCGTTCTGTTCGCTGTTATACATGTGTCTCTTTCGAATAGGATTGCCTGCGATACGGACGTGATTGTCTTGTGTCCTTCAATAAACCTTTGAAAGTGGAGCAAATTAGTTTAAATCAAGCCTCCACCCACTATCTCTAGCACCGAAGAATAAACATACAGTCCACGATTCCTACAATCGATAAAGCTGTTCTCGCTTACTTTGGAAAAAGTGATAGATTTACATGGTGTTTTTTGCTTGTTCAGTTTTCAGCTCTAGAAGGATAATTCTCTACTGAAATAGAACTGAAAACACTGACTGATAGAAAAATAATCATTCATTAAATTGAGATTTGCTTGGGTATTGCAAGAGCAACATCCATTGTAAATTCTGATAAATGTTCCATTCCATTCGATTGCTAAAATAATATTTGTATTTAGTGCTTTTGCCTTACCATAATGATGTTTTATTTCGTTTTTCAGGTTTTCTATGTCCGTAGCATTAATGTGGTCTCCAAATTCACATTCACCTCTTTCATCGACGAACGTGGCTGCAGGGTACCAGCCCTGTTCCGTGTGACAGCTCACTATGCCAGCCCAGTGACGATGAGATTTCACGTCGAGCTAACAACAGAATAGACTTTAGAATATCATGGCAATATTAAGGCTAGTATTTTTATTAATTTAAATGTGTTGTTATTGTGTTTGTTTCATTAATTATAGTTTACAGTTTTCAATTAATTATTATTTTATTACTAGTGACCCTGAATATATTCTCTAAAGGATGGTGAAAACAACGTTAAAATCCGTTGCGTAGGTGGAGTAGAAGAACAATGCGATCACACATGCAGTCACGAAAAGTGACTCTAATTTATATTGTGTAAAACAAAAAAATAAAACTTAAAAAAAAAATTAAAAACCTACTTCAAAAACCTAAAACGAATAAAATAACGTTAGTTAAAAACTTTACCGCTTCTGAAGTCGGTGCCAAGCTAAGGTGCATTGAACAATTGAACACACCGACTTCAGGAGATGAAAGTTGCCTATTTTATTCGTTGTAGGTTTTCGAAGTCGGTTTTTACTCTTTTTAAAGTAAATTTATTTTTCTATTTTTAGTTGAATATACAATTACATAAGCCCAAGACCGGGACTCGTCTTGGGCTTATGAAATGCCGGAGTTACAGTTCCATTATGTATATACATAAGCTCGTAATAAGTTCATTCGTACATAAGTTTAATTACCTAATATACTAAATATACCTTCCTGAATTTATGTAGATCACGCTAGAGAAAGAATCATCAAAATTGGTTCATTAGTTTTTGAGAAAATCGCGGACATACAAACTTACATTCTACATACATACATACATACGGGTCGAATAGAGAACTTCCGTTTTTGAAGTCGGTTAATTAAAATAAGGTAAGATCTCTTGCCACAGCACTCACTGGACAAATATTTTCACTTGATTTTCGTTTGAAGCAACGATTGCTGCGATGACAGTTTTCACTAGTTTCTTCTAGGAACACGCTTATTGTATTATTTTTGTTATCTTGACCAACGGCTACACAATTTGATTTCTGCTCTAAGGAATAGCTGAAATAATAAGTACTGCATTGATATTAATTATTTAGAAGTATTAAAATTAACATTAAAAGTAGGCTTTTGCGAAAACTTACGAAGAAGCGACCACCATTGGCTTTACGAAATTTGAATAATGTGCTGGTTCCCTTAAGTGCAATAACGTCGCTTTGCTGCGATATACATCCTTCTTGGAATCTACTTGATAAACTTGTTCGTGCAAACCGTTCATACCTCCTAACGTTCTATGAGATCCCAGTACAACTGTGATGTAGTGATGGGCTAGTCTGGAACAATATTTTATTTAAATAAAATCTTCACTGAATCTAGGAGTAATATCACATTTTCATTGTTTTTTCTATACTTACGTAGAATCCCAGAGACAAGAATCACTAACTAACACCCAAGTTAAGTTGACTAAAACTCCGGTGCACCTATAATCTCCTTCAATAAACACCTTAGCAATCCAAGGCCATGCGTGATTACTCACAGATTCTGCTTCTCGGAAGAACATAATATTATCAGAATCATCAAAATCAGTAAAGAGAGAATTGTCACAGAAAACATACAGCGATTTACAAGTTTTTGTAATGTTCGGTACACATTGTTCTTGTATTACTTGGGGATCTTTTATAATAGTATGTCGAGCTGTATCACTTTCCTCACTTTCTTGCCTGTAGGCGAAGTGTATAGGAACTCGTCCCATAGTATCGCGTCGGATCCTCTTGTTATCTAAACTGCGTTCCGCGATTTCATCTCCTTTTAGGTTTATGAATTTCACACTGTATCTATTTGCGGAGCTGCAAAAGAACTTCGTATAAGTAAATTTAATAAAATGTGGTGAATGTAAGACTTTATCGGACTTTAACTTTTTATTATATCAAGTTCAGGTAAGGTTTTGTTTAAGGAGGAAGCGTCAGGGTAGCCCGCGAAATTCAAATTTTCTTACGTTTTTTTGCAATTTGCAAGTCAGTATTAAGTTGTATGTTAAATAAAGTATGATTTGCGGCCGTAACTAATATGTTTTTACAGAATTATATACAATAGAATCAGTAATACAACTCCTTAAGTTAGTATAATAATAAAATGTCAAGACTTCATGAAATAGTCATTTTTTGGGATTACCTGGTCTTAAAGAGTTGTATTGATCACTTTAATGATTTTAATTATATAAATAGATACTTGTTACGACCGCAAATTATAATTTGATCAACGCACAATATAATACCGACTTGTAAATTGCAAAAAACGTAAGAAAATTTGAATTTCGCGGGGTACCCTGACGCTTCCCCCTTAATGACTGTCATTATCTAGTTACCAACGCCCGTTTTCACTAACCCAAAATGACACTTTAATGAATCCCTAAATAAAACTGCACTGTTGGATTTTCAACGCGAGGCTTCAGCGCCGAGAGTTGAAAATCCAACAGTGCAATCCAATATGTAAGGAATAATTTAAGTGTCACTTAGGGTTGGTGAAAACGGGCATTAGTATTTCTTTTGAATCATGCATTTTTTAATCTTATACAAAAAGTAAACTCTTTTGCAAAAAAAAACGGGCACTTTAGATTTTTTTATCTACTTCAATGAAGAAGAACAAGAAAGAGATTTTATTAATTTGACGATGTATTGGCATGTTATTTGAAGCATCCTGGCATGATTATTAACGTTCCAAATTTAAATTTTGAAATAAACAGAAGAAAAATAATGATTATTGTGGATTATTGTAAAATTGCTTTACTAATGGCGCGAATTGCTGTAACGATTTTTTTTACTGATTACTAAAATTTTAAAACTTTTGGATATTTTCTGCAAATTAAACAATTTAATCTTTCTTTTTACATTAAATACCACTTTTTGATATGAGTGATAAAGCGACAAGGGCCGGTAAAATTATAGCCTTACTTGAAGAAGGTTGTTCGCAAACTTAACTGTCTCAGCTGCTAAATGTGAGTCGTTCAACTATCCAGAGGACTTGGCAACGGTATCAAGAGACCAGCTCGGTCAAAAGAAGACCCGGTTCGGGAAGAAACCGATGCACAGAACCAAGAGATGACCGCTTTTTGGCGAGTCAGGCATTGCGGAGTCGTAAGGCGTCCAGTGTGGACCTGAAAAAGAGCCTTTAAGAAGTAAGAGGAGTGGAAGTTAGCTTGTGGACGGTCAGGAGGAGGCTTTTGGCTGCCAATATCAGGAGTTACCGCCCGGCTCGGGGCCCTAAATTACTCCGTGAGCACCGTGTTGCTCGACGTCAGTTTGTTCGAAACTGCTTTATGGATTCTGGAGGACTGGAATAAAGTATTGTTTTCTGATGAATCTAGAATCTCTTAGTGTGGAGAGGACCGACGACGGCGAGTGCTGCGAGAACCCCGGGAACGCTATGTGGAAGTGAAGAAATCACTGCTTATGGCGCAGACTCCGTTATGTTTTGAGCAGCAATTATTTCGACGGAGCGTATGGAGTTAGTTTTCATAGAAAATGGTACATTAAATGCACACCGGTACATAATAGAAGTCCTAATTCCATATGCAGAACCCGCATTGACTGCACTTTGGGAAGATTCCATTTTTATGAACGACGTGGAAGCGTACATGCAAGAAGGTGGTATTCGTCGTTTAGATTGGCCAGCTCGAAGTCCTGACATCAATCCAATTGCGCATGTCTATTTTTTTTTTAATGGGAAATCATGAAATAATGTCTCCCGCTCTGGGTGGAGCGGGAGGGCGTGTCAGACTTCTACTGACTAAAACCCACCCGTGTTCCTTCAGTTGCCTGTGCCAGGGTCACGGTAACTCTTTCGAGCAACCCACAACCCTGGCGGGCATCGGCCCTAGCGGACCCCTTCAGCTAGTGCTGACATCTCTTTGAGGCGCGCGTGGAACACAACGCGCCGTCGACCCAGGCCTGGTCCTTATCGGATGGCGAGCTACCCATTGCTCGCCATCTGCAAGCCCGCGCCTACGGTGGCCGGGAATCGGCTATCGATTCCCGACACCCAGGGCGTCTCCTGCGGCGACAAGGGGCGTGAAGGCGCAAAGATTGCCTCTCGCGTTCAGCCTCCTCCTTCGCAAGCATTACTGCTTTGCAGAAGGAGGTGACGGCTTCCCATGCACTCTCGCTCCGTACCATGGCCTGTACCAGGGCCGGACGCGAGAGATCGCCGCCGCCGATCGCCTCCGCGAGGACGCGGCGGTACTCTGCCCAAGCCGGGCAGACCTCCACCGTATGCTCCACCGTGTCCTCCTGGCGATCCACACAGTGGTAAAACACGGGCGTCCCTCCCGCCTTATCCGGAACAGGAACCTCCCGAAGCAACCGTGTCCGGTGAGGATCTGCGTCAGGCGGAAGGTGAGGATGCCGTGACCCCTCTCCAACCTCTCCTCAAAGAGGGGACTTATCGCCGCAATTGTGGCGTGTCCAAATTGAGCATGTCTGGGATGTTCTAAAGAGACGGGTAAGATCAGTGCAACCTGCTCCACAAAACATCAGAGAGCTAATAAGAGTCATTGCAGAAGAGTGGGAACGTATTGCTCAAAACGTTATTAAAAACATCGTGGAAACATGCCCAGAAGGATTCAAGCTGTGATTTTAGCAAGAGGAGGTCACACTCATTATTAGGTTTTTACATTTGTAACTTTATTTAATTAAAAAAAGTAAAAAAAATCTTCTTGTCTTTATTGCCGACCACGTCTTACTGTTTGGCCGTGTACATCGAACTTTTTTTAAAAAAATTGCCAGGATTCACTTCGCGTATTAATTTACACGATTATAAGTATGCAGACTACGTAGAACGATTAACTTTCCTTTAATTAACTCAAATCGACTTTAGAACGTAAATTTCCTTAGGGGTACCTAAGGATTTTTTTTTGCAAAAGAGTGTAAATTGTTTTGGGAACCCGAGATCGTTCCAGGGGTACTACTAATTTAGTAAAAGTCATCGAAAAAAAGAAATAATAAGAGAGATGTAGTGTGAGAGATACAGGCGCCCATTCCCTTGTTCATAAACTAAACTAAATTTGAGTTCAGTGCATCTTTTTCTTTTAATTTCATTAAGAAAAGGACAGACGATAATTAATAGTTTAGTCCTGTCAAATTAAACACAAGTTTAGACGTGATTAAAAATTGGCTGCTAAAAATACGTCAATTTACGTCAGGCGCTGACTAATTTGACAGGACTAAACTAATATTTATCTTCTGTCCTTTTCTTAATGAAATAGAAAGAAAAAGTTGAACTGAACTTAAATTTAGTTTAGTTTCTGAATAAGGGAATCGGCGCCAAAGAGAGAGAGAGAGAGAGAGAGGGAGAGAGAGAGAGAGAGTTATATCTTTCTTCGGTCTCATATAAAAGTGCCTAAACGAGGCGCGTCCTTGAAATTTCATTCTCAAATCTCGTCTAATTATATAATCGCAAAGTTTCACTTAAAATAAAAGTTTCTTACCTGAATCCTAAATAGCGGCAAATATGTGTAGCTGCTTCTTCTTGCTGTTCAAGCGAAAGTTTATCATTACAAACTACGTGCCATTCATTGAAGTGTTTCTTCGTGAGGTATCCTTCTAAGTTCACTATCGGTCGGTTATCCAAGTCAAATTCCATTTCTTTGCCATTTGTTAATGCAACTGAAACGGATTAATTAGGTGCTTAGTGCTACTCGTACTGTTGGTCTAGCATTACGAGGTATTTTACTCGTTACTACAGAAGTCAAATCTATACATATTATAAAACATCGCTGTCTGTACATGGAGGATATTTGAGAAAAACTATTATTGGAGGTATTTATTAACGCAATAGATCCCAAAACAATGTTTGTCTTTCTGTCGTTTGTCTATTTGTCTGTGCGTTTGACCGCGCTAATCTCAGAAATGGCTTAAACGATTTGAGTGCCGTTTTTACTAATTTATTGTGGTAAGCCTCACTTAACATTTAATTTTTGTTTTATTTCAATCGTTTCTTAAATAAGAAATTTATGCAGTTTGGAAGATAAAAAAAAAAAACGCTTACCTCTATAACCTAACAAAAAATATTAGGACTGCATGAATTCAAGATAGTATATCAATCAATTCAAGACCCGACACGTTGTGCACAATTTCTAAGCAATAAACCTATCAAAAAGTACTAGGCTTACATGAATATTAACGATAATGTTTGAACAATTAGTACGAGTATTATGCTTGTAATAGGATTTGAATGAAAGACACACAGATAGTTTATAACATGGATTAACACATAGGATACTTTTTATCCCGGTAGAACGTTTCCGTGGGTTAGTTTCCGACCTCCACGCAAGCGAAACCGCTGGAAAAAGACATCTTATCACCTTTAAACATATTATACACTAAGTATAATATGTTTAAAGGTGATAAGATGTTATACCAGTTACTTAACAGCAATATTTTCTTTAGAAATTATTGTGTGAAACTTACTTATTCTGAATAATGCAATAAAAAGATACTCACAGCAGTTAAGTTCATCTTCACCTTGTGGACATTCAGGTTTTCCATCACACACATGTTTTTGAGGTAAGCAAGTTTGGCTTCGTTGGCACAAGAAACGGTCTTCTGGACAACTAACTAAAAGATGATATTATAATATGAATATTTTAGTAGTAGTTTGACTAAAACTGAGACGGTTGGTCATCGTGTTTTAATAGATTCTATAATTATTTTATATATATATATATACATACATACATATGTTTTTTTTTCTGTAAAAATACTTACAGCAGTCGGATTCGTCCTGTCCATCTGCACAGTCTAAGATTCCGTCACATATAAGATTCTCGTCAAACGTAAGTAAGAAGTCAGTGCATGTACAGTCCAGCTCATCAGTGCCATCTTCGCAATCCGCTTTCCGATCACAGCGGTTTTGGTAAGATATTGTTTGTACAATACTGTAATACAAAAACCATTTTACAGCATAATAAAATCAAGTGTCTCATTAAATTATTACAAACAACCTACAATTCAATTGTGACTAAAATGTATGTATCATACTAACTAACCGTCGGCATTCAAATTCCTTGGGGATACGATGTTTTCGTCTTATTTTAGCTAGCTCAAGCTCAGAAAAAACAAAGTCTTCTATTTGATTTAGCTTGTGCGACGTGTCATTGAAGTTTGGCAGATTTTTGGCTGATGGATCCTCGTGACGATGACTGTCAGTAACGTTATTATCGTTATTTATAAGTTTAGTTTCTACACCTTCCTGATTAGGTACAGTTGAATTAGAGTTTGGAAGTAGTTTTATGACAAGTCCTGATTTATTTTCAGCTTTACCGTCAAGATTGTTTTCTTGAAGATTTTCTAGACGGTTTAAAGGAGTCGTTGCCTCATCTTTGTTTATAGGTTCTATCAAATCGTTATGTGTAGAAGCAGATGTCGAGGTTTTTAATTTATTTTCAAATAAATTTTCAGTTTTGTTGCTATCTTCAGCAGAATCGCTATTTATATTTCCTGGTTTGGTTGCTGGTTTTTGCGTAGTTGTTTCTTTGCGTTCTAATACTGACGATCCTGGTTCAAGAGTTTCTGCTGAAAAATCCATAGTAACCATTTCTACATCACCACGACTTGAGGAAGTTGTCTCTGTACTGGTTGTACTTTTTGGATCCGCTGTAGCAGTCTCTTCAGAAATAGAAACTTTTTCTGGGCTTTCATTATTTATTATTTCAAGAGTTGATGCATGTTCTCTGATCAAGTCTGGTTTTTGGGTATCAGTTGATTTTTTCAACTGTACATTATTAATTGCATTTTCCTTATGTGTGAAGTCTGTTTTTTCGCCATCAGTCGATTCTTTAGACTGGGGATGATCAATAGGATTGTTTTCATGTTCAAAGTGTAGATTTTTAGCATCAATCGACTCTTTTGTTTGTGGAGTATTTTCCTCATGTTTAAAATTTAGTTCTTCGGCGTGAGTCAATTCTTCTGACTGTTGATCAAAGTTTTCACTTTTCTTGTCACTAGTATTAATGCTCTCGGTTGAAGTAACAAATTCTTCATTTTCTGTTGAGATATCGTCATCCGAAGGCATCTTAGTTGGTGTCGTAAGTTCTTGATTTTGCTCATTGTTAGATGTTAAGTTTGATTCTGTCTGTACTTCCTTTGATTCAACTAGTTCTTCTAATGAACTTTTTGGGTCTATAAATATATTATTTGCAAGCGTGGTAGCTGATCTAGTGAATTCACATTTTGTTTCATCTTCTCCGTCTAGGCAATCCACTATTTTGTCACATTTCCTTTTGCTTGGAAGACATTTTGAAATTCCAGTTTCACATTTAAATCCAGGACACTCTTGTAACGGTTGAAATTTAGGTAAACTTTTCGATGCTAAAATAAAACATTATGTGTGAGAATTCAATAAAGGTGTAATGGAAAAATATTTTGGAAATAAATAATCAAAATCTTTACTCACATACGTGATATTTAATCCATTTTACAAAGAGGCTGACTCGAGTATAAACACCAGGCTCATCTTTACGAGCGCACCCGTCTCCATGACTTACGATCCCTGCCATGTACCATTGTTGAGAATTCAAAGGGTTTCTGCATAAAAGCGGCCCTCCGCTATCACCCTGAAATGATCCAACGTGTCATCTGTAGGTTGTGATCTTAATCATAACGGTACAAACATTGATTAAGATAACTCAAATGACTGTCTTGTTCTTGTCAAAATATATGGAAATAATCCTAAGCTAATATGAAAATGTTTTTGTACCTGGCACGCATCTCTGCCACCTTCGACTAAACCTGCACAAATTTCGTTGCCAGCCCTATCTTCTCGGTGTTTACAGTTTGCCCAAATCGGCACTTCTACTTCTCGCATATGGTCAGCTAAAACAATAGGGAAAAGATGTTTTTTTTTATTGTTCTCCAACATAGGTACATTTTTTTTTTTTTGGTTTTTACAATTTTACTCGCTAAACTTTAGAGTTTGATGGCGAGAAGCGCTTGTTAAATACAAATAATATTAATAATAAGATAGTAAAACCGAACTTTAAAACTACCAACTATTCACTCTTTCACCAAAAGATCAGTCACGCCGGCACGGACAGATTGCGGACGAGCCGCAGACTCTGGAAACTGACAGATTCTAAGTATGTATCTGTCTGGAAGTATCTGCGTCCGGAGCTGCGACTGCAACCCGCACGCGCCGGCTCGATCAGACCCATAACGTGAATCACAGATTACTTAATAATAATACTTTAAAAGTTGTGAATTTATTTCTTGGTAAAGGTAGAATTCTCGTTATCGAGAAATAAACTCCTTAATTTTAATTTTAACATACCTTTATTAATTTGGGGTTTTGTCTGGGAATGAGTATTCTCTGTCTATCTCTCACTCACTCTGCTATTAACGCTTATATTTTAATGATTTGAAAGTCATTACTCACGATCGGGTCCGTGTTCTGTAGTAGATCCCCAACCAACGGATGTACATATTGTGCCAGGAGAGGGTCCCCAAAGCCAATCAGGTCCCGCCGTATCGGGGTGCGGTAAACAAATCGGTCGTATCCAACGACTAAACTGAATAGCGGGTTCGACTTTCAATAGAGACAGATCGTTTTTCATGTCATTTTGACTGTAACGTGGATTGACTATGACATGCGTTACTTTGTGACTTTGTTCTTGTGGTGAGAATGAAAAGCGACGCAGCATTCCCACTTGCACTTCGTAGTAATGATCCCAGAATCTGTGAATTGGTTTAAAATGATAAATAGAAAACAGAAGGCTTACAATAAATATTTTTATGAAAAACATTGAGATAAATGGAAAATTGAGAATGATAGAATTGCTCTTTCATGTTATTGTATTTGATTAGGTCCAATTACATTGTGCGAACCAATTGGGCTTTACCAGTCTGTTACAAGTCGTGTATGATAATATGGCAGTGTTAAAAAGTAAACTCACTTATGGACACAATGAGCGGCCGAAACCACCCAACTATGAGTTATAACAACTCCACCGCAATGGAACATGCCATTCCTGTACAAAGCAACCATCCAAGGCCAGGCTGCGGGCTGGCTTGGCTTACCCCCCACCACCCTGCTCTCCGTCCTTTTGTTCCTCATCGTATCAAAGAAATCCCTCTTCGATCTATCGAATTTAATTTCGTAATTTGTCTCAGTTCTCGTTTCATCTACATCCCTTTTCAAGCGGTTGCCGTAAAACATCAAAGGGTACGGATGGTTTTTCAGAAGAAATCTTTTGTTACGCCCAAACAGTTGATTTTCGATCGCAACGTTCTATAATTAAATAAAAGGTTTGATATTTATGATCAAAGTCTTTTGTGAGATATCTGATTCACTTGTTGGTATTGTAAAATCGTAAATTTACTTAATAGTACTTTTTATATTTTTGGAAGCAAAAATGTCTCTTTTGCGCCAAAGTTTGTATTTTTCGACTGTGAATGAGTTTAGACATTGGACAATATAAATTCTATTTTCACCAACGTATTTTCATTTCCAAAAATAGCTCGTGAAGGTAAAAGTATTTTCTTGTAGAATTCAATTGTACTTGAGTACACTACCTCTCTAAGTAACTGTGTCGTGGACTGCACTCTCGTTCCACATAACATGTCCGGGCAAATTACGTAGACAGCTGAAGAGTTCATACAAGTATCACTCGTTTGTATCAACCCCCCGGTACCCGTGTTTAAGTAATCGATCTTCATCATTGGGTCTATTGGAACAATCTGGATGAAAGGAGGCCTAAAAGCGAGAAAAATATACCAATTAAGTATCTAACTAAATAAAAGACGAATTAGAAATAGAAAATAAAAGCTGCTTTCGAAAAAATGGTGAAGAGAAAAATATATATACATATTTTTTATTATTACTTCTTTTTTATATACCTTTTTTCTCCTTACTAAAATTATAATATTAGGCACAAAGTCTTATACCTAATTATGACACCTGTTTCTCTTCGGCAGGCATCATGGGCCCACATGTACGGATTCTTGCATACCGCAAACCAGTCTCCTTTGAAATTTCTATGTAGAAACCCTTCAATATTAGAAATGGCAAACAACTGAAAATAAATATAGCTAATTATTTATTTACAACATAACATAACGCCTGTTTTCTTCAAGGGGTTAGGTAGAGGTGTACCTTTTTAATAGGGAGCAAACCAACTACCATCACCTGCCACAAATTTTGACTCCAGGCTGCTACTGAGAAATTCCTGACGGAAAAACCCAACATCACTTTGCCCGACCTGGGAATCGAACCCACGACCTCACGCTCAGCTTTCGTGCTTACAACCACTACACCAACGAGGCAGTCAAGCCAATTTATTTATAAGAAAAGCGATGTACAGCGATAAGATAATGAAGGACCATGGTTTTCATAAATAATAATGTTAATCGAATCCCAGTTTTATTGTTTATTTAACTTTAATAATCTGTTGTCAGCATTTTTATTTTAACACCCAAACACATAAAGCTTTAAAATAACACATCTCAATTTAAGTCAGTAGGCGTATCTAAAGATCCATTTACACTGTGCAAGTTTATTGCCTGTGGCATACCATAAAATTGAGGGGCAATTAACTGGCACCGTGTTGTTGCACAATAAGTAAAACTGGTATAGGTTGAAACACAGCACCTAAAATAAAATCGCACATACAATAAAATCGCATTCAAATCTGGCATGAAAATTTTCTATTATTCAAACATGAGCGAACGAAACAAGACGTTCAATAAAATTGAATTAAATATTTGGCAGCGCACATACGGGTAATACTTAAATTAATTGTACAAGGACGTGCAACTCTGTGTTAGACAAGACGAAACTTGCATCACCTTGCAATTTTATTGCCTTGGTGTAAGTCGCATGCCATTTTATTGAATGGCAAAACTTGCATTCAATTATTGTATGCCATTTTATGGATATCGCATGCGTGTAAACACTTGCATGCAATTATTGAATGGCAATGAAAATGAACGTGCTTTATGGCATGGGATTATTGCTCTTAAATGTTCCAGGAACTTGCACCGTGTAGGTAAATGGAACTTTAATCTCTTTTCCTCATTCATTTTTGGAACGGTAGGAAGTCAAGTAACATTTATTTTACGTCGGTGCCGATTGTTTGAAACAGAGGGGATGCAATTTTGTGCCCAGAAAGTGAAGCGAAATTGGTGTGTCCGTCATTCGTCATCTACAGTTTTGATGTATGAGCATTGAGAGGCGAAATAACAAAAGCTTGTATTCGTGCTGTGGAGATACGAGTATTACAAAGGTGTAATAGTCGACCGTGTCCACATATTACATGGTTTAATAAACAGCATCGTAATCATTCCAATCCTCATTGAATGTGAATACTAAATAAGTGTGGTAAGTTCCCTTTTTCTAACGAAATCCTAGATCCGCTTACTGGTTTCTTAAGAAGACTTGGTGCCAACATGTTACATTCAGTTTCATCTTTGTGGTTGGGACAGTCGACCACATTGTTGCATCTCTGCTCTTTGGTGAAACAAGTGCTTCGGGAGTTCATGTTCAAGTCTTCACAGCTGAACATAGTTTCGCTGCAACCTGAAATAAAAAGGAGATCATTCAGGTGGCAAAGATTTTGTACCCAAAAATTCAAGATCTCGGCTAAATAATCCTCTCCGGCCATTTTTTTATATTTTTTTAATTATTATGATCAGTGACCTTTGATGGGTAGTCCAAATAATGTTCCTAACAACACAGTCCAATACTGCAGTTTGCCAAAGTAGGTAGTTTGTTCCAACCACAAAAGACTGGTGAACTGCCAGTGACAGCAATCAGGAGTTTAGTTAAATTCCAGGACCTAGATGTCCTAAGATCGATGTTCATATCAATATTGAAGTAGATCTAGAAGAAGAACAAGATGTCATGAATTCAAATGTATTAATTACCATAGCATCCCATTTCATCTTCTCCAAAAGGACAATCGAAGTATCCATCGCAGAGTCGAGACTTATCGACCCGAGCTTTGCAAGTACACCTGGCTTCATCACTGACGTCTATACAGTCTACGTTACCATCACACCACTGTTTCTCTTCCACGCAAGCGTCTCCATTTAGGCAGGGAAGCGTGCCTGGTGGACATGTTGCTTCCCGTGATAAATTGGAGGAACGTGGTATGGCTGCTGGTTCTGATCTATGAAAGAAGGTTACATAAAGTGTGATGTTGTGATGTACAGAATATTATTTTTGAATTATACAATATGTACCTAGATTAACAGGAGTTGTCCTCGAGATGAAACTATGGGTTGTCTATTGTTTATCCGAAGATTATAATACCATAATCATCATATTCCCGAATTTCATTTGCCCGAATGTTTTGTTTGCCCTAAAAGACATATGACATACTTTTAATTGCCCGAAACTTAGATACCATAAGATACGAGTGCCATACGTATTGTATTTAATTTTTTTTAATTGCCATAATGATTATTAGACATAATATTTAAATGCCATAATAATTATTAGACAAACCAGACTACTTCTGGGTGGTTCACGAAGGGAATGGCGGGGTCTATGCGCTCGCTTCGCTCGCTCAAACGACCCCGCCATCCCCTTCTAGCCTAACCTATCCGAGTCGGCGTGCCCTAAAGTCCCGATTGCATCCAGTTTCTCCTGATATAACAACCGTCGACCCAATGTCGATGGCAAATGATGTTATGGCATATGATAATTATGGCATGTGATAATTAGGGCATGTGATAATTAGGGCTTACAATGATTATAACAAATGATGTTATGGTAAGTGACTTTCTGGGAAACAAAGCTTCTAGCACGTGACTAATATAGCAAATAAGAGTAGGGCAAATGAATATTACGTCATATAATATTATGGCTGTTGACTATTATGGCTAATGATATTAGGGCAAACGGCGGTATACCGAAACTATGCTTATTACTTTTAGTAGAAATGTATTGGCTTGGATTTCAGCATCAAGTCCGCCTTTAAGTACTTTTTTGTGTTGCATAACATTTAATAAATAAACTCTTATAAAATTTACTTAAAAAAAAGTAAAAATTGACTTTAAAAACCTAAAACGAATAAACTTACTTTCTTAAAAAACTTAACAGCTTCTGAAGTCGGAGCTAAGCTAAGGTGTATTTTAGAATTTAAGACACCGACTTCAGAAGCTGTTAAGTTTTTTAAGAAAATTATTTTATTCGTTTTAGGTTTTTGATGTCAGTTTTTACTTTTTTTAAAGTATATTTATTTTTTCATTTTTAGTTGAATATACAATTACATAAGCCCAACACGAACGAAAAGAAGAATCATCAATATCCGCTTAGAAATGCCGGAGATACAGTACATTTATATCACCCAATGTTTTACATACTAAAAACTTCCTGAAAGTATGTAAATCACGTTAGTGAAAGTTAGTGTTGGAAAATTGGTGCATATCTTTCCGAGAAAATCGCGGACATACAAACATACATACATACGGGTCGAATACAAAACCTCCTTTTCTGAAGTCGGTTAAAAAATGGGCTCCTATTTGCTAGTTATGTATAGCCAACCCGTACCTACTGTATTGGTAAACTAAGATCACGCCATGGCACCCATATGTACCAGCTGTTAATATCATGTGACAAATTATCAATTACAATAAAATTAATGATGACCAAAACCATTAGATCGACAAACTGTTGCTGTCCATCTGTCAGCCATAGCAACATATTTAACTAATTCAACATGAAATAGTAAAAACACTTCTTCATCTTTCCCATAATGTCCCCCTCTCAAGAAAACTACATACGCAAAAAACTAATACAAAAAAAAAAACACTCCTGTAAAATGTGTACCTATTTGGATTTAGTAAGTACACACTGAACACTTACTTTGACGTCAACAAGCTCATGAATATATCAACGTCTTGGGGATGAATTTTATGTCTCTGCAAGTCTATATCGCGTTCTTGAAGGTACGGAACGTGCATGTCAGGTGAGAAATACCTACAACATTAAGAAAAGTAGATACATCTCTAAATGAAAATATAGTAAGCAAATAATGAAGATATTTATATCTGGCAAACATACATAGTTTACGTACCTGCTCTGAGGCAATAGTGGGTGCTGATAACGTGGTGCTAAGTATGCGGGAGACGGGTCATAAATTCCTGTAAAATAATAAAGTAAGTAAGAAGTTTGTCGAGAGTAAAAATAGATTACATAATACTTTTTATACTATTAACCTTTTGCGTGAGGGTAATTTTGTTTTAGTAAACGTGCCAATAGGCATGTGTCTGAAAGATGGTGAGGTGAAATCGAGTGTGAATGAGGTAATACTTTTGAATTAGTAAATGGGCTAGCGTCTCTTGCTTCAAAGTGCATGGTAGGACCCGATTCTAGACTACTATCGGGATTTGTGTTTGGTAATGCTTCGCGTTTGGTTAAATCTGTAGGAGCAACATCTTTTTGTTTTGCTTTAATATCAACATCATCGCGATCATTATTTCCATTACCTTTCAATTTTATTCTCGATGGATTTTCTTTTGTTTTGCTTTCATCATTGGTCTGTACTATCGCTTTTAATTTTGTCACAAAATCTTTGCAGATTTCCTGTTTCTCTTCATTTTTGCATGAAACGTCGTGTTCTAATATTATTTCTCTAGCTTTTTGTAGTTGTTCATCATTAAAATGTATAGTGTCTTCCATTTCTGTTGTTGAAACAACTGAGGTTGTGTGCCTTTTTTTTATTTTTGCCTTTGGTTCTGATCGTAACTTTTGATCTGCAGTTTCATTTTTTAATTGCAAGAATATATCCATATTGTGAACAGTCACGTTAGGAGTTTCATTATTTCCTGTGAGTATTATTATTTCAGTGTTTCTTGCATAATCTGTAAAAAATATTATTTTTCAAACCTTTTTATAAACGATTTTAGTCGACAACAAGAACCTTCATTTTGTAAATTCTGTTTAAAAGTTTCTCTTACCATAGTTATCTGATAGTTTTAATAGCAGAACGTAAGTTGCTACCCCAAAAGTTGTAAGTAATAACATTATTACTAGTTTATGTAACGAGGGGATCAAACATTTATACAGTCCACTATTATTTCGACCTAAAAACAAGCAAATGAATAATCAGAAATAATAATACAAAATAAATATGTGGTTATTACATATAGTCAAGTCCTGTCAATATTCTTTTGGTATAAAGAGTGTATACAGGGTGTCCGGTAATGAATGGATAACCTTGAAATGTCTTATAGTATAACTTATGGCCGTTCAGAAAAAAAATTGAAACAAAATATATCATAAGTAGTACCTAAGTTATGATTTTTTTAAAAGAAAGGTCTAATTTTTTTTACCTTGTTTTACTTTTATGAACACTACGATCAGAAATGAATGGATTCCATCGGTTTGTTGTTATTTTATTATTATACACGAACTATGCTAATAGATAAACAGTCAATAGTATGACTAGCTATTGCACTTTTTTATTAAAAAATTAGCAAATTAATTAATTTTAGAAAAACTTTGCAAAATTTATTTTTTAAACTATGTTTAAACATCTTGGGTATAAAAAAAATGTATGAATACATGAGTGGCCAATAATTTTAAAATAATGTCACTTTCAAGTAGATTTTATAATGGTACAATTCATAAATGTATCTACAATAAATAGTGAATTATTGCCATTAATGTAGAAAAGGAGAAAATTTTACCAAATGTCAAAAGTAATGTAGGAACTTTTTTTAAATTAAATTGCTTCTGACCACTGAAGATTAATCAAAAATACATTTAAGGAATTTGTAGTGAATAAAAATTGCGTATTGAAACCAAATTGTCAGAAATTTACAAATACTCATAATGATTAAAATAGTTACTTTAAAAGCGTGAAATGGGTCGTGTGACCTTCATATTTGCTACCTGCGCGCACGCCGTGCTGTCATTCTTTTGTGTTATGTTAGACAAAGAGGGTCTGAATCGGCTAGGTGCGAGAGAGAGGAAATAAATGTAAAACATCAGGTAAGCACTCATACTTTTAGTGCGTTTCTCGACTTGCTCGACTTCGCATGTGTTTATTTAGTTTCCGTTTGCAATTATCGTGATTTACTTTGAATCAGTGTTAAAACGACCACGTGGCTATTTTATTGGACTATTCGTTTTGCTTACTGATTTGGACTTGTTTTGTTTGGTGATATTTGCGACGATTTGGTTTGTTTTTGGACTAAACTGGACTTTTGTGTTTTTGTGTATCAAAATGCCACGTCAGTATACGGCACAAGAATATGCAAATATGCATTACATTTATGGAGAATGCAGAGGTAACGCAAATGCAGCTGCAGCGCTCTATAGGGAGAGATACCCTAATGCGCGCCACCCAGACTACCGCGTATTTATTCGGGTCCACGGTTGTTACTCCGAAGGAAGATTGCCTGGTAGTGGTGTCGGTGGTACAAGCAGTGGAAGAATCGCTCGTCTTGATGTAGAAGAAGCCGTGCTTGAGGAAGTCGAAAACGATCCTTCTACCTCTACACGAACAATAGCTCGACGCACAGGTATCGGAAAATCGACCGTGCACGATATTTTGAAAAAAAATAAATTCCACCCTTACCACGTTACACGCGTGCAAACTCTCCAACCAAGAGATTATGCAGCTAGATTGCGTTTTTGCCGACAAATGCTGGCAAAAATCGAAGAAGACCCGCAATTTAATAAAATTCTGTGGAGCGACGAGTCAACATTCAAAAGAGATGGATACATGAATCTTCATAATTTACACGGTTGGGAATTAGAAAATCCCCATCTTATGCGTGAAGATAGATCCCAATACCAATTTAAAATCAATTATTGGACTGGAATATTAAGTGGAATAATAATCGGGCCATTTGAATTACCGGGGAATTTAACAGGGCAAAGTTATTTGGAGTTTCTTCAAAATGATCTCCCCAATTTATTAGAAGAAGTGCCCGAGGAGCTGAGGGAGTCATATTGGTTGCAAAATGACGGCTGTCCTGCGCATTATGCTGTATCTGTTCGTGCATTTTTAAATAACACGTACCCAGATAGATGGATCGGGCGGCTAGGGCCAATTTTGTGGCCTCCACGTTCACCGGACCTAAATCCATTGGATTTTTTTTATTGGGGCTGCCTTAAAGAGGAAGTATACTGTAAGCCTATAAGGTCTTTAGAAGAATTAAGAAGACGAGTCAGAGCAGCCGCATCAAAAATTAGTGAACGACGGTACACAAGACTGCTCCGTAGATCATTTATCCGTAGATGTAGGGCCTGCATAAGAGTGGGAGGCCGGCAGTTTGAACATTTATTATAAACGAATGATAATAAAGTGTTGTTTATGTTAAATGTTGTTTTTTATTAATCCCCAAAGTTCAGGTACAATTAAATTTAAAAAATGTTCCCATATTACAAATTTTGATATTTAGTAAAATTTTCTCCTTTTCTACATTAATCGCAATAATTCACTATTTATTGTAGATACATTTATGAATTGTACCATTATAAAATCTACTTGAAAGTGACATTATTTTAAAATTATTGGCCACTCATGTATTCATACATTTTTTTTATACCCAAGATGTTTAAACATAGTTTAAAAAATAAATTTTGCAAAGTTTTTGTAAAATTAATTAATTTGCTAATTTTTTAATAAAAAAGTGCAATAGCTAGTCATACTATTGACTGTTTATCTATTAGCATAGTTCGTGTATAATAATAAAATAACAACAAACCGATGGAATCCATTCATTTCTGATCGTAGTGTTCATAAAAGTAAAACAAGGTAAAAAAAATTAGACCTTTCTTTTAAAAAATCATAACTTAGGTACTACTTATGATATATTTTGTTTCAATTTTTTTTCTGAACGGCCATAAGTTATACTATAAGACATTTCAAGGTTATCCATTCATTACCGGACACCCTGTATACATATGAACATACAATGTTCGGTCATTACTATCAGATGAAAGGCTACAAGAGTTCAAGCATCCAGTATCAACTATTAAATATGATATCATTGGTCTATCAGAAATCAGACGTACAGGTTGTAATATAGAAGAAAGCGAAGACCACATATTCTGCTACTTTGGTGAGACTAAAGACCAATATGGGATAGGTTTCCTCATAATAAAGCACCTAAAAACAGCATAGAGAATTTCACTGCAATCAACGAACGAATCTGCATACTACACTTGAAATTTGAGAATACAAATCTGTCCATCGTCCAGGTTCATGCGCCGACCTGTGACGCAACCGAACTGGAAATAAAAGAATTCTATGATAAAATTCAGGAATCTCTTAAACATTGCAGTAAAAACCTTATAATCATGAGTGACTTCAATGCCCAAGTTAGTCAAAAAATGAAAGCCGAAGACAGAATATTGAGAAACTCATGCTTCGGAAACCGAGACAAGAGAGGTGAAACTCTACTTCAGTTCCTCTGGGAAAATATTTTTTTCGTTATCAATAGCCTATTCAAAAAGAAAATCAAGAATATTTGGACATGGCTTTCTCCGAATAAAAAAAAGGCAGATAGATTATTGCGATGTGGGGATGAGGAGGGGTTAAGTAAACAACCTGACGTGTATTACTTTGAGAGTCAATTGTGAACTGAGACTCAACTGTCCTCAACTACAGTCCTCAACTGCAGTCCTCAACTGCCCTCTCTCCTTTAATAGGTGGTTTCAATATACATAGATAGTACGTGACTACGTGCTAACACTAAGCCTACGGAGAACAGTATATTTACCTTAACTTAACCCGTGACATGCTGATGTACAACATACGTGACACGATGACGAACAATATACGTGACTTCTCAGCACATCACCCCTCTTAAAGTAAAAAAAAACTAAATTACGGTTTTTATTTTTTTTTCCTTCTTACATTCTAACTCTTACAATATAATTTTGTTCTATTCTTATGAATTACATCTATCTTATTATCATTCTTTTTTACAATGACATTTGGTGACTCGTCCTTTATAACTTCCAATAGTCCATTATAAATACAATATAATTTATTGCCTGTTTCGTTTTTTATCAATATCCAGTCACCTTCTTTATAATTTATTGAATTAAGGTTCTTATCATAACAATTTTTCCTCGCTAACTTACTTGCTATCAAATTTTCTTTCGCATCATTTTGAGCCCTCTGCAATCTAAACTTAAATTCTAAAGGATAATCGTCAAAATTGTACAATGGTTCAACACTTTCACCTTGAAGACTACTTGGTAACCTGCAAATTTTACCGAAAACTAATTCATAAGGTGTATATTTGGTCACAGTATTAACTGTAGTGTTATATGAAAAGCACCAATATGGAATCCAAGAACTCCATGACGATGGATTATTCTCCATCTGTATCCTTAAATACGCGCCTAAAGTTTTGTGAACATTTTCCAAAGATCCTATACTCTCATGATGATATGATGTCGACAAGATTTTATTGATGCATAAGATGTTACATAGCTCTACCATTACTTTTGAAATGAACTCAGAACCCCTATCTGTAGCAATTGTCCGCGGTATTCCATATCTCAAAACAAAATTTTCTGCCAACGCTTTCGCTACCTCATTTGCGGATTTATTCTTTAATGGATACGCCTCTACAAATTTTGTAAGCTCACACTGAAGTGTCAATAGGTATATAAACATTGCCTTTTTCGTCCCTATCAAGTGGCCCCACTATATCTAAATAAATTTTCTCAAAAGATGCGGATGCAGTGGTAGTAATTGTCATTGGTTCCTTAGTACGTCTAGAATACTTTTGCTTCTTACACTTATCACATTTATTAATGTATTCCGTTACATCTTTTTCAATAGAAGACCAATAATAATACTTTTTTATATTATTCACCATTCTGCGTAAACCTGCATGACCACTTGTGGGTAAAATGTGGAAATCATTCAAAATAATCCTCTTCTCATCTTCCCCTTCTACTCTCCGTAAATCCTTCACCGCACACACATTTTAAAATCTTTCGTATGTAGAGATTTACCACTATTTTCCTTTAAATATTGTGCCATTTTTGTAATAAATTCAACGTTATAACGATTTTTTAAAATAATAACTTCTTTTATGCCTTTCTCAATACAAAAATCTACTATGTCTTTCAACAACTCGTCTCGCGATGATGCCGATAAAGATTCATAGTTTACATAAATACTCGAGTTCCCTGGCACATACATTAAATTGCGCGTTTTTGAAAATATCTTTTTATAATTGTTGTTACGTAACATTTTCTCCCATTCATTTAAACATATCTCAACGTCATTTCCTTGTTTTTTAAGAACTTCCACGATCCTAGGGTGATCAGTCCCAGATACCATGGAGTCCGTATCACAAACATTCGGCTCTCTTAACCGTTTGTACTGCGCTCTCGTCATCACGGATATAGTCTTTTCGCGTATGGTTTTCAAATCCTCGCTTGTAATCACTATCCTGGAAAGTGCATCTGCTTGCACATTTTCTTTTCCCTTAATATATTCAACCTTAAAGTCGTATTCTTCTAAACACAAACGAAACTTAGTTAACCTACTTGAAGGATCTGTCATGTTAAACAAATACAACAGCGGCCGGTGATCCGTTTTTACGACGAACCTCCGTCCGTACAAATATGGTCTAAAATGTTTAACTGACCAAACTATTGCCAATAACTCCTTCTCTATTATAGGATAATTTAACTCACTTTTCCCTAAAGACCTACTAGCATATGCAATGGGTTTCCCGTTCCCATTACACAACACACTCCCTAAAGCATACCCCGAACTATCGGTTTGCAATATGAAAGTGTTGTTATCAGAAAAATCTGGATAATCCAACACCGGTGGATTCATCAACGCTTCCTTAAGCAACAGAAAAGACCTCTCACACTCATCGGTCCAACTAAACACGACACCTCTTTTACACAGTCTATTCATAGGTACCATTATATTAGCAAAATTTGGTATGAATTTCCTATAATAATTCACAAACGCTACGAACCTCTTTACCTCATCAACCGTCGTTGGACGCGGATAACTTTTTACGACTTCTACCTTCTCTGGATCTGGTGAAATACCTTCCTCCGAAATTACGTGTCCTAAATAAAGCACTTGCTTCTTGAAAAATTCACATTTGGATGGATTTAGCTTAAGATTTACTTTCCTCAAGCGTGAAAAAACTGATATAAGATTCCTGTTATGCTCATCCAAATTCCGTCCAAAAATAATTAGATCATCTAAATAAATCAGACACCTGTCATAATTCAATCCAGACATGGCCACAGTCATCAATCTGCTAAAAGAACTCGGACTTATCTTCAACCCCATTGGTAACCTACACATCTGATACTGCCCCTTATCAGTCGTAAAAGCAGTGTATCTCCTACTACTTTCTTCTAAAGCACATTGATAATATGATTGCGACAAATCACAGTGACTAAAGTAAACAGCACCCGACATTGAATCTAAGATTTCAGTTATATTAGGCAAAGGGAATTTATCATCATGTATCTTTTCGTTCAACTGCCTGTAATCTATCACCACGCGCCATTTCTTCTCCCCACTACGATCTGCTTTTTTGGGTACAACCAAAACAGGACTAGACCACTCACTAACTGTCTCCTCAATAATATTACTAGCCATCATCTCCTGCACTTGCCTATCAACTTCCTTCTTCTGTACATAAGGTATTCTATATTGCCTCCTATAAACTGGAGTCACATTCTCTTTCAATCGTATTGACTGCTCATACACATTCGTGACTGATAATTTATCTCCCGGAACATGAAATATATCAGAATACTTCGCGCAAATTTGCTCAATAGACAATCGTTCCTCGGCATTCAAATAATCAAGTTTAAGCAAAGAAAATATTTCCTTAACACGCTCAACGTTCCCTTCCGGCTCCGCAAAACTACAACAATCGTAACCACTTAACGGATAAACTTCTACACCGGACATACTACACACAACTTCCTCAGAGTTTGTGTTTAAAATCCTAATGGGTATCATCCCATTCCTAGGCCTAGCCACCACACTTGCCAAAAAAACACCTCCACGCAATTCTTTCCTTACCACTATACAATCTTCTGCTCTATTAACGGGAAAATACCTAAGTACTTCACAACGCGGAGGAATAGTCAACAGGTAATCATACGACTTGAGCGGCATCGAAACCTTCTGCCCCTTATTACCCTTAAGAGACAACCTATTCAATGAAAAATCTATAATACCACTATATTTCTGCAAAAAATCCTGGCCTAATATGCCTACCGACTTACATGGCAACTCATCAAATATATAAAGCCTATGCACGAACGAACATCGACCGTACTCCAAATTTAAATATACATAACCTATAGCTCGCAAACTACCTCCTACACCATTGATCACCAACTCTTCCTTACCCACTTTATAACACAAAGCGTTATTCGTTAAAAAAGTGTTTTTTACGGCTGATATGGACGCACCCGTATCCACTAACCATTCCGTATCTACACTATCCACTAACAAATTAACCCAGTTAATGCTATCACAAGCTAAAATATGCTTAGGCACGAAAAAACCAAGTCTCACTCAGCTGCCCGCCTTCATCGTTCCCTGACATTGACACTGCGCCTGAGTCAGCATCGCCCCGCGCGTGCTCAAAACACGCTACACGCCGTCGACCTTGCTGAGCCTGGCGTCCACGACGAGCATTATCGCTGCGACCGCGCATTCCACTGCTATGCCATGCCTTGACATTTTTGCGCGTACGCTCAACAGCTGTTCCATGCTGCGCGTGCCTACTCTCTACAATCTGCCGCCTATGGTTATTTCCGCAATTTCTTACGCCCGATGAATAACCACGTCTTGCGGGCCAGCGCTGGTACGCCAACACTTGCGACGACGAAGCACAATCCTCGTCTTGCGCTACCCTAATAGCATCTTTTAAACAAGTTAAATTCCGCGCCGCAATAACCGTAGTAAGACGCTGATTACGAAGTCCGTCGGCAAACTTCCTAATCGCATATCTTTCGTTCAACGGCTGCAAAATTTTATAAGCTTCCGAACTTTCCCCGGCTTGAGAAATAGTCAAATTGACCATCAACTTTTCTATCTCGGCACCAAATTCCGCGACCGATTTATTGTTTTGCCTAGCGCGAGCAAGTTTGGCTTGCACAGCCACGTCCGACTCTACTGTTATTAAATGTTTTCTCATGTCAGCTAGCAGACTGTCCACTGTTGCGTAATTGGAAGACAACCGAATCCTAGCCCCCTGGGTAAGCCGTGTGATTAGAACGAATTTTACTAAAAGAGTATTATCTGTCTCCTCCAACATAGAACTATATAAACCTATGGCATCAATCAAATCTTGGGTCACCTGCTCATCGCCATTCATTTTCGGTAGCAAGCTAACCGCCGTCTTTAAAGAAAATCTTTCCGCCGCCATCTCTTACTTGATTTTGCCGATGTCTTCAAATTTTATAGTATCTACGTACAAATTTTCTATTTTATCTATCAGCTGTGTTAACTCTTCTGAAAATTTGCCCGAACTTGAAATTATACTCTTAAATTTATCGTATAAGGCTTTGGCGTCACTAGTTTTCTTATTGAAATTGTCGCCTTTCCGCCTACTAGGACCTAATTTCACAATATTTTCCCTTAACAATTTTAGTTGCACGAACAGTGACGTTAGTTTCACTTCCATTTAAACTTAATATACTATATGTATACTATTGTCTCTAAATTTACCGCTCGGTCATCACACACACTTAAGTTCACGTATAAAATCACTTAATCACTTACTTCTTGATGAGGGAACGTTACTTCGCCCATATCTGGTCAGGCCATCTGCACAGCCTTGCGAACCTCCCGCTGGTTTAGCTGGACTTCGACCCAACTGTCGTGACACCTTCTATATATCCGGACTGCCACACCAACGCTGACAAGTGCCAAACATACAGCAATAAATAACAGCACCGTTTGGATGGCCGTCATCTGCTCCTGTGTAACCGCTGCGGCATTCGAACCACCCGCCGCCGTCTGAGTGATGACCACTTCTTCCTTTGACGTTGTGCTCCCCATGGCCCGTGACCCGATGTGACGCGAAGCTCACCGAAGCCTAGTCGACTTCTGCTGCTGCGAATCCCTCGAACGGAGAACTATAACGCCGTCTAGCCGACTGGCAGGGTCGCCATGCGATGTGGGGATGAGGAGGGGTTAAGTAAACAACCTGACGTGTATTACTTTGAGAGTCAATTGTGAACTGAGACTCAACTGTCCTCAACTACAGTCCTCAACTACCCTCTCTCCTTTAATAGGTGGTTTAAATATACATAGATAGTACGTGACTACGTGCTAACACTAAGCCTACGGAGAACAGTATATTTACCTTAACTTAACCCTGGACAGTACGTGACATGCTGATGTACAACATATTAGGTTGGGGAAAAAGTTTTTTCGCATTATAGTATGTATGAACTTGTAATAAAATCTCTTTGGCTATACTATTTGTATCTGGCTGGTTTTGGTATTATTAAAAGTTTAAATTTTAAAGAACATAATTCCAAATTCAAATCAGGAAAATGTGTGATTTTCATTTGTTTTTCGTACCGTCAAGATGAGTGAATCTAATGAAGAAATTCGATACATTTTAAAATTTTACTACAAAAAAGGTAAAAATGCAACGCAAGCCGCGAAAAAAATTTGCGATGTTTATGGACCTAAGGTAGTGTCTGTGAGAGTAGCACAAATTTGGTTTAAGCGTTTTTAATCCGGAAATTTTGATGTCAAAGATGCACGTCGCTCTGGTCGCCCTATTACGGATCAAATGGATGCCATTTTTTAAAAAGTGGAGCAAGATCAGCATATCAGTAGTTACGACGTAGCTGAAGACCTGGAAATTGACCACAAAACAGTTTTGGCGCATTTGAAAAAAACTGGGTACACAAAAAAGCTCGACATTTGGGTACCTCACGAGCTCACTGAAAGAAACCTAATGAACCGTGTACTCATTTGTGATTCTTTATTGCGACGTAATGAAACCGAACCATTTTTGAAGAAGCTGATAACTGGTGATGAAAAGTGGATCACGTATGACAAGAACGTGCGAAAAAGGTCGTGGTCAAAGGCCGGTCAGGCTTCACAGACTGTGGCGAAACCCGGGTTAACTCGCAACAAGGTGATGCTGTGTGTGTGGTGGGATTGGAAGGGCATTATTCATTATGAGCTGTTACCATCAGGCAGGACCATCGATTCTGAACTCTACTGCGAACAACTGATGAGATTAAAGCAAGAAGTTGAGAGAAAGCGGCCGGAATTAATCAACAGAAGGGGTGTGGTTTTTCATCATGATAACGCTAGACCTCACACATCTTTAGCCACTCAGCAAAAATTAAGAGAGTTTGGCTGGGAGGTGTTAATGCATCCGCCGTATAGGCCTGACCTTGCAACTTCAGATTTCCACCTGTTTCGGTCTCTTCAGAATTCTTTAGGCAGTGTCAGGTTAACATCACGAGAGGACTGCCAAAACCACTTGTCGCGGTATTTTGACCAGAAGTCCCAAAATTTCTATAGCAATGGGATCATGTCCCTACCTACAAGATGGCAAAAAGTTATCGAACAAAATGGTACCTACATACTTTAGTTAAATGTAAATAAACTATATTAAAAAATGTTTTGAATTTTCTTAAAAAATGCGAAGAAACTTTTTCCCCAACCTATTACGTGACACGATGATGAACAATATACGTGACTTCTCAGCACATTATATACTGTCAAACCTAAAAAAATAAAATTACTAACATTGAAGTGTTAAGTAACCTATCGTTCCCGAGACACCACCAACTAGTGAGAAGTACTCTGTTGTTAACCAACACCAAAAAATCTAGAGCCACATATAAAAGTAACAGATTTTCACTAAAAACTAAAGTTGAGCAAGGGGGTCTGTTCTCTTTGCAACTCTTTTCCTGCTGCACAGCAATGATATGCTTCAGCCTGATATTGTTGGGTACGCAGATGACAGTACAGTTTCATAGAGATACTTGTCCAGCGCATAAACCAGCGGGGCCGAAGTTCGTTCTTTGAGAAAGGCCATGGTAGAGCGGACAGTTTTGACCTTAAGTCTAGTCTCCCAGTGGGGTGATGATAATCTGGTCTCTTTTAACGCCACCAAAATACAGGCGTGTCTTTTTACCGCTAAAAGAAGTCGTTTCGCCCAAACTCCTACTTTTCGGGGTGCATCTGTTCCTGTAACTGATCGGCTTGAGCTCCATGGCATGGAGTTGACATCTGGTATCAACTTCGGCACCACCATTGAGTACTAAGCCCAAACAGCGGCCAAGAAGCTGGGCATCCTAAATAGGGTGAAGCGATAGTTTACGCCTGGATAGCTTTTAACCTTTTACGAAGGGCAAGTCCGATCCTGCATGGAGTATTGCAGCCATCATTGGGATGGATCAGCTAAGTACCAACTAGCTGCGCTTGACGCGGTGGAACGCAGAGCTAAGAAGCTCATTGGCGACGTAGAACTGGTGGATGCCAAGCTCATCGCCGCAAGGTTGCCTGCTTGTCGGTCTTCTACAGATTGTACTTCGGTGAGTGTACCCAAGAACTCCACGACCTGATTCCACCAGCTCCCTTCTACCATCGGACATCTCGACGCAATGCCAGTTACCATCCCTACCTGGTTGATATTCCACCAATTCGCACTAAGCGTTTCCAAATGTCTTTTATAATACGCACAGCAAAAGAGTGGAACTCACTACCTGCGTCTGTGTTTCCGAGCGCATACAACCCTAATCTCTTCAAAGTGAGAGTGAACAGGCTTCTTCTGGGTAAGCTCACTCCATCGTCGACTTTGTCTCTGTCACCTCTGACCTAGACTAGAGTCAAGAGCAAACCCATTACAAATAAAAAAAAAGGAACGGAAATTAATGTTTGTAGAGGCGTTCGTCAAGGTCTTCTCTCCCCGAATTTTTATTACCGTTCTAAAAAACATCATGAAGGCACTAAAAATGTGGCAAAAATTAGGTATAGACATCAATGGCCAAGTTCTAAATAATCTTAGATTCGCCGATGACATCATACTCTTCGCAAATAATTCATTGCAATTAGAGTCAATGATAAACGAAATTAATTATGCTAGCAATGAAATTGGGCTAGAACTAAATACAGCGAAAACTAAAATTGTGATAAACAGCATAAAGACTCCAGTACATATTAACAGTGTCTTACTAGAATATGTCAAGAGTACACATATCTAGGCAAACAAGTATCATTTAAAAAGACACCAAGATGAGTTAAATAGACGTGTAAACATGGCCTGGAATAAATATGGGGTCATGAAAGAAATTCTAAAGTCAAATATTTCAATAAAGCTGAAGAAAATTGTGCTAAACTCTTGTGTGTTACCTTCTCTCACCTATGCATCCCAAACATGGGTTTTCAACAAACAAACCAGAAACAAAATAATAACAACCCAAAGAGCCATGGAACGGAGCATTCTAAATCTAAAATTGAGACACAAAAAGAGAAGCACGAATATAAAAAAAAAAACAACAAAGCTGATTGATGCTCTAGAACACTGCAAAAGGCAGAAATGGATGTGGGCCAGCCATATTGCACGTATGAACAGGTGGGCCAAATATAACATCATGGAAGGGACAAATGGTAGGAGGGACATGGTAGGCAAAAGAACTAGAGGCAGACCGGCGGAGAGACGGCTCGATGAAATTTTGAAGGCAGCGGGAAAAGATTGGACTGATAAAGCGAGTGACAGAAATAAGCGGAAAAAAATTGAGGAGGCCTTCACTCCGTGGATAGGTCCTTTTTTTTTCATCAAATAACTTCTCCCGCTCTGGGTGGAGCGGGAGGGCGTGTCAGACTTCTACTACTACTTACTACTACCTCAGTTGCCTGTACCAGGGCCACGGTAACTCTTTCGAACAACCCGCAACCCTGGCGTGTGGAGAGGTCCTTAATAAATAAATAAAGAAAAATAAATATTGTTATCAAATTAAATTGAATTTAGTGAAAAATTTTATAAGTTATTAAACAAGAATTTGTTATTTTTATTCTCACCGTCAAACTGTACCACTTTCTCCATGGGACCAATATCGTATTACAGAAAGTAATCAGCCGTCATACATTTAGGTCCAATAGGCATTGAAGTTTTGTATAGGACAGTTGATAATTTTTTCGCGATTATGATGGAACAAGTTGTTCAATTTGACGGTCTGTACCACACCCTTAAATTTGACCACACCTTTCTGATACATTTTAGCATTTCATATAGGAACCTTTCTAAACGTGTGCCGGAAGCAAATACAAAAGAAGGGATCTTTTGCCTTTAGAAAGTTTGTTATATATATAACCACTAGCAGCTCCCCGCGGATTCCCGGAATCCATAGTAATTTAGGGTCAAAAATTATCCTATGTGTTAATCCAGGTTATAAACTACCTGTGTGCCAAATTTCATCAAAATCCGTTGAGTAGTTTTTGCATGAAAGGGTAGCAAACATACAAACACGCACATTCACAAACTTTCGCCTTTATAATATTATAGTATAGTGTGATAAAACCATGGCTAAGTGTTTAAGTTGTGAAAGTTAGGTATCTGTTATATCATTAGTATTCCTTCTGTTAGTTCTTTTCAGAACGACATATGTGAAACAATCATACAGATTGTATATTTATTTATACATACTACTATTTACTGATGACTCCGCCAACTCCATTGGTGGTAGACCCAGCTGGTCCCAACGTTCTTTTATTATATTTTCACTGGTCATCTGAAATAATATGTGAATTTTCAATTATTTTTCTTCTACATAAATATTATTTATGCAATGTCAGCTCGGCAGGTCGTATATATAATATTACCAAATCAGTCAAGCCGTTCTCAAGCTTAGCTAAACTTGGGTTTATTTTAGGTAAGAAAACCCATCAAAAATTCAATTCAATTCAATTCAATTTATTGCTGAACACAGATGGTACAAATACATTTAAAGATGTCGAGTAAATGTGCAGTTCTTATGTCGTACCAATTAAGGCATGCAAAATAATTATTATTACAAAAAGGAAAATTTAAAATATAATACAATTAAAAATCATTTAAAAGATCGATAATGTCACAAAAGAAATCTAAATTTAATTAAATGAAGAATTCATTATATATAGCAGTTGACAAAATTTAATCGTGTCATAAAAATGATTGAAGTCTGAATATTATTTATACATTATAATGTCAGCGAAATTATTCAGATGTCAAATAAATACGATGTCAGAATATTATTTTGGTCAAAACACAGTAATTATGTATAACAATTCGGTTACTATCTTATTGGTAAAAGGTCAAATTAACAGTATAGATAGGTAACAAATCGGACTCATTAAACATTCACGTCACTCCCAATAGACATCATTATAAGTTCTTGTCTGACATGTACTCATTTACTATGTAGTACGCCTTATTTATTAGTGAGTTATGTCTTTTAAATTTATTGTAATCGTTACAGTCTAGTAAAGCTTTTGGTATTTTATTGTAAATTTTAGAAGCCTTGCCTAGGAAATTTTTCTGGAATATCGCTTTTTTATGTTATGTACTGACTATTTTATTTTTGTGTTGCGCCTGACTAAATGTTTCAAACAAATGAGGATTCCTTTTCACAAATAGAACCACCTCAGAAGCAAGGCACTGTTAATATGCGGAGATTTATAAAAAACGGTTTGCAGCTATCCGTGCTTACAATCCCGCAAATCGCCCTAACGCATCTTTTTTGGGGCTCTAAATACCATCTCCAAGTTTGTGGACTTGCCCCAATATAAAAAGCTTCCCGTTCTTAAAATGTCTTATAGATTAATTACAATTAATTAAAGTAGGTAGGTAGGTGCCAAACTCTATTACAAGTCGAGATATTAGACGAAATCTCTATCATATTACTAAGTTATCGCCTCCATACATCTTAATAAAAGATAAATAAAGTACCCGTCTACGCGTGGCAAGTAATCTACGTTACTAAATTAAATGTCGATCATATCTTGTTGCTGTCATATATCGCTGCAATAAAATGAACATCAACTTCGAGTGTCGGATGCGCCTAATATTGGTAATGGAACATAAATTAAGGTAATATTTCGTTCCTAATAAAGCCTAAAACATGCTGAAGAAATATTTAACTAAAAGGTCTTATTACATGACATCAGGATAATGAAAAGAGCGAAAGTGTATGCGGCAGGACGGCAATTAAAGTAAGTAGGTATTTACCTTTGTATTTTCATTATTGCTTACTTTGTCAGTAGCTAAACTCTGAATTTAGCTACAATAAACAGACTCACTACTTCTTATGGTTTTCGAAAGGGCTAACGACGAAAGGTTCCAATTTAATCATATAATTCAAACCTTTCGTTACCCCTCTTCGGCGGTAGGTATTGCAGTGTTTGTCCTTAAGCAAAGTAGCTACCTATACTTAAAGTTGTTAATCTTTGCTAAACTTATTTTTGAGGTATTTACCCGACTACGACAAAGCCAAAGGAGGGTTATGATTTTAACAGGCTATGTATGTACATATGTATGTTCATCTGTTCCCTCATAATTCCTAAACTACTTGTCGTATTTTGGCAATTTAGGTAACGTAGGAAGCGAAATGTTGTTCCGCAGGTTATAGGATATAAATACCAGGTGTTAAGTTTTACCGGAAAAAAATATTTTCGATTAACATCTCATGTTTAGTGTCTAATGAAAGTTCTTAAGGAGTACTTTATGATAATATATTGGTGACCAAATAAAAATAAAACAATCATGTTTCTCTCTGACTGTTTTTAATACTTCACACCAAAAACCCAATCTTATCTAGGCTGCTTAACAAATCATAGATATCAAATTCCATTTGCTACCTTACCTACATGATCCCTAACCTAACTAAAACACTAAAACCCAATTACGACAAAACTGGAGTCACAAGTATCTAATCTGTACGATTTATGCCATAATTGCATGACGTGTAAAGGGCCTATTACATTACAAAAAATCACAAAGAATGTGCGCAATATGGATGGAGTGGAGTTATGGCGCTATAGAGAAGTGTGTTGATGCTGCGTGAGCGTGCGTGATCCATCGCCGCCCGTTCGATGTCCACCGCGCACAGGATGGATCATCGATGATGATGATGATGAATGCATGAAGCATCGATAGCAATAATCGAACGCATGAAGTAATTTTTTGCTCCATTGGTGTAATTGCTGTATGGCGTTCCAGAATAAATAAATAAATTACACGAATTCTCGGGCTCTGTCTATCGTGTGCCGCCATGTACGGTCGGAACCACTCGGTCGCCCTCTTCAGGGACCCTGACTCCCTGTTTCTTATTACGCTACCCTGCCCCTGTAGGCAGGGCCCGAGAAATCCTGTAATGTAATATGCTCTGAACTCCGGTTACACGAAAACCGAAATCGTTGTTATTTTAGTTAGGTAATAGGTCTTGCTTACACCTTTTTAGTTGGCGTTTTGTAGGAGTTGGATTTTAGTTTTAAAATTTCTTTTTTATTGTTAATAAATTCAGCATAGTTAAAATCAAAAAAAATCAAAATCAAAAGTCATTTATTCAAACTAGGCTGAGAATCAGCACTTTTTGAACGTCAAAATTACATAAGAGAGTCCCCCAAAACGCCCGCCCTTCACCACATCCTAGTGCTTTAGTTGGGGAGAAGAAGTGGCGCAACAAACTCCCCAGCAGCACTGCACAACACTGCGCATAATAATTTAGGTACATTACGCAACACAAAACATTAAATTAAATTATTTGCTATACGTAAGCTAGCACACACCAATATACCAAAAAAAAAAAAAATAATAATAATCGAAAACTATACTCAAGCAGAAATAAAAATACAAAACTAAAAACTTAAGCAGAACTTTATACCTAAATAAAGGCCTCCAGTAATAAAGGATGTGCCCACTTACATATATGAAGATTGTATATGAAGCTGAAACTCGAAGTCACAAATGATAAACTAGGACTATCGAAGTAATATAAACAAAGTTAATTACTAATAACAAAACAAAACCAAGGACAGCAAGACGACCAGTCACCACAAGCAGCACCCGTTCACGAGCATAACGCAGAGTTCAACCATCACCCCCCTCGCCATATTTGAGGGACGGAGGCAACCCGACCCCCGACGCTACCGCAAGCAGTGACATTTAAGGGAGCATGACGAACTTGCTGCCGGTTTCTCAGGCAAGAATAATATGATCAAATGTCGAGGTCACTAGCTAACCACATATTGCAATACCACTCATAAAAAAAACATTGTAATGAGTAGATTATGTCAATGATAAATAAAGATAAAATTAAAATAAATTGAATTTTACAGTCAAAGAAAATAAATAAATATAAAGTTATAGAGAACCACATGCCGTAAATTCAGACATTGTTTTTTTTATTAGTACGTACCTACGGAAGTTACTGTTCCCAATTCAGTATAGAAAAATCCCTTAGGAAAAAGAAACCCTGTATATTATATTTATAAATAAAGGTTACAATAAAAAGTTCTGTGAAGAAAATAGAAAAGGCTTCTCTCGGTACACTACTCTTAATGTAGCAAAGATTAAAGTTGCTTGGCAAAGTGACTTTAATATAGAAGTTAGTATGTAAACTGGATAAAGAGGGTGTATCAGAAAGGACGGTGTGGTCAAGTTTAAGAGTGTGGTACAGCTACATGCCATTAAACTGAATAACTTTCTCCATGAGACAAACACCGTAATCGAGAAAAAAAATCCAGTCATCCCATACATTTGGGTCGAGTAGGTATTGAAGCTCTGTACGGGATAGCTGATATTTTTTCTGGATTATGATGTTGGTCTCATGGAGAAAGTTGTTCATTGTGATGGTCGGTACCACACCCTTAAATTTGACCACACCTTTCTGATACACCCTGTAATAGTGTATTTATCCATGTAGTCAATTTAATTACTACTGCCAATTTTCCATAAAGGTAAAACGCTGAAAGCTAAGTATCTGTATACATGTTATAAACGCAGCAGTAACAGGAAGTTCATAAGTAGTTCCTCACAGCAGGTGCATAATTATGCACTCGAAACTTCACCGGTATAGCGAATCGAATTTCCTAGTGCGAGGTCAATGTAAGCGTAATATAGTTAAATACATTAAAATAATTATAGGCGTTTTCTTGCATTTACACGTGAGCTCTGAAAGCACGTTCCTACACTTTTAGGATAGATTTAAATAATTTCCAACACTATCGAATTAGATCTAAGGGTTCCCCGAAATTATCAATTGAAATTGATCAATTGCCATAAATTTCTATTGTAGTAATATTGGCAATCACTTCAATTGCATTTGGTAGACGATCAGTTTGCGCATCAATATACACATTCAAAAATTGACAATGCGTAAGATACTGTCAATAGGAATCGGTTTCATTTTGACAGTTCAATGACATTCATTGCGTTATTTAAGTACGTTGTCGAGCTGACAAATTCGAATATATGAAGCAATGGATTAGCAATTTGCTTCAAAATGATTTAGATAATATAATAATATCCTAGGACATTGTTCACACACGGTCATCTGATCCCAAACTAAGCAGAGCTTGTACTATGGAAACCAGATAACTGATATACTACATATACTACTTTTTTTTTTTTTTTTTTGTAAATACATACTTATATAGATACACCCAGACTCAGGACAAACAGACATGTTCATGCACACAAATGTTTGTCCTGGGTGGGAATCGAACCCACGACCAGCGGCATGGCAGGTAGTATCTTAACCAACCACGCCAACTGGCCTGTCAAAGATCCCGATTGATAGTGTATTACGCAATTAGGGTACTGTACATGACGCTAGAGCCGCACCGGCGTCGGTCCGCATGCTTGCTCCTTTACTATTTAACTCGGTATCAATGCGGTGCACACGCGGCTCCGGTGCGGCTGTGGTGCGGCGAACGGGCGATATTCATTCGTATACACAAACATGCGGTCCAGCGCTACGTCAGTGGGCTCCGGGGTCATGTACAGGAAGCCTAAGGGTCCCCAAAACGATCAATTGCAATTGTCAATTTTTCTTTTCTTTTAATTTTGCTTTTTTTTGGGATCTGTAAAATTAGTCGTAAGAGGATAATAAATAAATAATCATCAGCCTATTCCAATCTATTGCTGGACGAATCTAGTAAAATGATGTACACTCGAAGAGGCCTATGCCTCTTAGGCCTATGCCTCTTCGAGTGTACGACATTTTACTGACACTAGATTCTCTGCTACTCTCATCTGCAGCTGCTACCAGCAAGCTACGTGGGTTCCAAACTTAAGGAGAAGTTATTATAAACTAGACACTGATTTAGATGATAGACATCGTCTCTCTTATTTATAAATTACCGTCCATGAACTAAGATCTAACTTGATCTAAGTTCGATCATGGAGTTGGATCGTGGTATGTTCATGGAATAGCGATATTTATAGTGGGTAGCACTTTGTTTACATTATTTTTGCTTCCTAGTATAAGATGGGTAGTTAATTTTATAGTATCTAGATACAGTCGGCCAAGAAAGTGATCTCGAAAATTAAATTAGGAACACATCAAAACAGTCGTTGTTTTGTGATGGGTAAACGAATTTTAATCTTAGGGATCCCCGGAACGATCAATTATTTAATTGCAATAATTGTACATATTTACGTGATATACCTTGATACGCAAACTGATCGTCTACCAAATGCAATTGAATCGATCGACAATATTACTACAATAGAAATTGATGAGCATTGATCAATTTCGGTTGATCGTTTCAGGAACTCCTTAGAGCAGTAGACCACATTTTTGTCAGACTGTATCTATAATCGAGCTTATATCGAGTGTCTTTTTCTATAGGGAGAACTTTAAATTGAAATAAAGCACAGAAAAATATTTTTAATGTCCACGAAATTGGCTTTAATTGATATATAATTTTAGGAACATAATTCCGGGCTTGTGGCCGTCGCGGCTGACACCAACGCCTAGTTTACTGAAAAATTTACTTTTTTATTGGCTTAATTTACTAAAGGAATCATTTGACAAACGACAAATTGCTCGAAATCTGGCCACCTCATTCGTGCGATTTGAAACCATTACATTATTTTTCTCTAGGGATATGTAATGTCGCATGTCTACTCCGATAACCCAGTAACAAATGAGCACTCGGATGCCAACATTCGATCCATTATTGCAATACAGCCTGATTTACTGCGGAGAGAGAGTGAAAATTTGACCTCCAGATTACGCCATGTACGCGTCAGCTGCGGCGGCCAGATACCCGAAATCATATTGTAACATAAATGCCATAAATTTATCTATCAAATAAAGCTAATTTCACAGATATTAAAAACATTTTTCTGTGTTTTATTTTAATTTAAAGTTCTCCGCTCTAAAAAAAACACCCGATACTTCGTACTGTTATTAATTAGCGGCAGTTTTCTATTATTAGCTAATCAGCTAATCGCTGGTATTATTTTTGGACCGACAGATTATAAAGTTTGCTACGTCAGCAACGCTGAGAGGGCTTAACTTCACAAGCGTTGGAGTTAAGAGACCAAGGGAGGAGGCAATAGGTAGGTACGTAGGTATGTATACTCTGAGACCTGAGGCCCTAGCACGAACGCGCGGTGTAAACGTTACGTAAGTAGGTATGTATACTGCGAGAACTGAGGCTCTAGCACGAACGCGCGATGTAAACGTTACGTAAGTAGGTATGTATACTCCGAGACCTGAGGCCCTAGCACGAACGCGCGATGTAAACGTTACGTAAGTAAGTATGTATACTGCGAGACCTGAGGCCCTAGCACGAACGCGCGATGTAAACGTTACGTAAGTAGGTATGTATACTCCCGCGACCTGAGGCCCTAGCACGAACGAGCGATGTAAACTTTACGTAAGTAGGTATGTATACTCCGGGACCTGAGGCCCTAGCACGAACGCGCGATGTAAACATTATGTAAGTAGGTATGTTATGTATACTCCGAGACCTGAGACCCTTGCACGAAAGAGCGATGTAAACTTTACGTAAGTAGGTATATATACTCCGGGACCTGAGGCCCTAGCACGAACGCGCGATGTAAACGTTATGTAAGTAGGTATATATGTATACTCCGAGACCTGAGGCCCTAGCACGAACGCGCGATGTAAACATTACGTAAGAAGGTATGTATACTCCGAGACCTGAGGCCCTAGCACGAACGCGCGATGTAAACGTTACGTAAGTAGGTATGTATACTCCGGGACCTGAGGCCCTAGCACGAACGCGCGATGTAAACGTTACGTAAGTAGGTATGTATACTCTGAGACCTGAGGCCCTAGCACGAACGCGCGGTGTAAATGTTACGTAAGTAGGTATGTATACTGCGAGACCTGAAGCTCTAGCACGAACGCGCGATGTAAACATTACGTAAGTAGGTATGTATACTCCGGGACCTGAGGCCCTAGCACGAACGCGCGATGTAAACGTTATGTAAGTAGGTATGTTATGTATACTCCGAGACCTGAGGCCCTAGCACGAACGAGCGATCTAAACTTTACGTAAGTAGGTATATATACTCCGGGACCTGAGGCCCTAGCACGAACGCGCGATGTAAACGTTATGTAAGTAGGTATATATGTATACTCCGAGACCTGAGGCCCTAGCACGAACGCGCGATGTAAACGTTACGTAAGAAGGTATGTATACTCCGAGACCTGAGGCCCTAGCACGAACGCGCGGTGTAAATGTTACGTAAGTAGGTATGTATACTGCGAGACCTGAAGCTCTAGCACGAACGCGCGATGTAAACATTACGTAAGTAGGTATGTATACTCCGGGACCTGAGGCCCTAGCACGAACGCGCGATGTAAACGTTATGTAAGTAGGTATGTTATGTATACTCCGAGACCTGAGGCCCTAGCACGAACGTGCGATGTTAACGTTACGTAAGAAGGTATGTATACTCCGAGACTTGAGGCCCTAGCACGAACGCACGATGTAAACGTTACGTAAGTAGGTATGTATACTCCGAGACCTGAGGCCCTAGCACGAACGCGCGATGTAAACGTTACGTAAGTAGGTATGTATACTGCAAGACCTGAGGCCCTAGCACGAACGCGCGATGTAAACGTTACGTAAGTAGGTATGTATACTCTGAGACCTGAGGCCCTAGCACGAACGCGCGATGTAAACGTTACGTAAGTAGGTATGTATACTGCAAGACCTGAGGCCCTAGCACGAACGCGCGATGTAAACGTTACGTAAGTAGGTATGTATACTTCAAGACCTGAGGCCCTAGCACGATCGCGCGATGTAAACGTTACGTAAGTAGGTATGTATACTGCAAGACCTGAGGCCCTAGCACGAACGCGCGATGTAAACGTTACGTAAGTAGGTATGTATACTTCAAGACCTGAGGCCCTAGCACGAACGCGCGATGTAAACGTTACGTAAGTAGGTATGTATAGTGCAAGACCTGAGGCCCTAGCACGAATGAGCGATGTAAACGTTACGTAAGTAGGTATGTATACTCTGAGACCTGAGGCCCTAGCACGAACGCGCGATGTAAACGTTACGTAAGTAGGTATGTATACTCTGAGACCTGAGGCCCTAGCACGAACGCGCGATGTAAACGTTACGTAAGTAGGTATGTATACTTCAAGACCTGAGGCAATAGCACGAACGCGCGATGTAAACGTTACGTAAGTAGGTATGTATAGTGCAAGACCTGAGGCCCTAGCACGAATGAGCGATGTAAACGTTACGTAAGTAGGTATGTATACTCTGAGACCTGAGGCCCTAGCACGAACGCGCGATGTAAACGTTACGTAAGTAGGTATGAATACTCTGAGACCTGAGGCCCTAGCACGAACGCGCGATGTAAACGTTACGTAAGTAGGTATATATACTCCCGCGACCTGAGGCCCTAGCACGAACGCGCGATGTAAACGTTACGTAAGTAGGTATGTATACTCCCGCGACCTGAGGCCCTAGCACGAACGCGCGATGTAAACTTTACGTAAGTAGGTATGTATACTCTGAGACCTGAGGCCCTAGCACGAACGCGCGATGTAAACGTTACGTAAGTAGGTATGTATACTGCAAGACCTGAGGCCCTAGCGCGAACGCGCGATGTAAACGTTACGTAAGTAGGTATGTATACTGCAAGACCTGAGGCCCTAGCACGAACGAGCGATGTAAACTTTACGTAAGTAGGTATGTATACTCTGAGACCTGAGGCCCTAGCACGAACGCGCGATGTAAACGTTACGTAAGTAGGTATGTATACTCCCGCGACCTGAGGCCCTAGCACGAACGCGCGATGTAAACGTTACGTAAGTAGGTATGTATACTCCTGCGACCTGAGGCCCTAGCACGAACGAGCGATGTAAACTTTACGTAAGTAGGTATGTATACTCTGAGACCTGAGGCCCTAGCACGAACGCGCGATGTAAACGTTACGTAAGTAGGTATGTATACTGCAAGACCTGAGGCCCTAGCACGAACGCGTGATGTAAACGTTACGTAAGTAGGTATGTATAGTGCAAGACCTGAGGCCCTAACACGAACGCGCGATGTAAACGTTACGTAAGTAGGTATGTATACTTCAAGACCTGAGGCCCTAGCACGAACGCGCGATGTAAACGTTACGTAAGTAGGTATGTATACTGCAAGACCTGAGGCCCTAGCACGAACGCGCGATGTAAACGTTACGTAAGTAGGTATGTATAGTGCAAGACCTGAGGCCCTAACACGAACGCGCGATGTAAACGTTACGTAAGTAGGTATGTATACTTCAAGACCTGAGGCCCTAGCACGAACGCGCGATGTAAACGTTACGTAAGTAGGTATGTATAGTGCAAGACCTGAGGCCCTAGCACGAACGCGCGATGTAAACGTTACGTAAGTAGGTATGTATACTTCAAGACCTGAGGCCCTAGCACGAACGCGCGATGTAAACGTTACGTGAGTAGGTATGTATACTGCAAGACCTGAGGCCCTAGCACGAACGCGGGATGTAAACGTTACGTAAGTAGGTATGTATACTGCAAGACCTGAGGCCCTAGCACGAACGCGCGATGTAAACGTTACGTAAGTAGGTATGTATACTGCAAGACCTGAGGCCCTAGCACGAACGCGCGATGTAAACGTTACGTAAGTAGGTATGTATACTCTGAGACCTGAGGCCCTAGCACGAACGCGCGATGTAAACGTTACGTAAGTAGGTATGTATACTGCAAGACCTGAGGCCCTAGCACGAACGCGCGATGTAAACGTTACGTAAGTAGGTATGTATACTCCTGCGACCTGAGGCCCTAGCACGAACGAGCGATGTAAACTTTACGTAAGTAGGTATGTATACTCTGAGACCTGAGGCCCTAGCACGAACGCGCGATGTAAACGTTACGTAAGTAGGTATGTATACTGCAAGACCTGAGGCCCTAACACGAACGCGCGATGTAAACGTTCCGTAAGTAGGTATGTATACTTCAAGACCTGAGGCCCTAGCACGAACGCGCGATGTAAACGTTACGTAAGTAGGTATGTATAGTGCAAGACCTGAGGCCCTAGCACGAACGCGCGATGTAAACGTTACGTAAGTAGGTATGTATACTTCAAGACCTGAGGCCCTAGCACGATCGCGCGATGTAAACGTTACGTAAGTAGGTATGTATACTGCAAGACCTGAGGCCCTAGCACGAACGCGCGATGTAAACGTTACGTAAGTAGGTATGTATACTTCAAGACCTGAGGCCCTAGCACGAACGAGCGATGTAAACGTTACGTAAGTAGGTATGTATACTTCAAGACCTGAGGCCCTAGCATGAACGCGCGATGTAAACGTTACGTAAGTAGGTATGTATACTGCAAGACCTGAGGCCCTAGCACGAACGCGCGATGTAAACGTTACGTAAGTAGGTATGTATACTTCAAGACCTGAGGCCCTAGCACGAACGCGCGATGTAAACGTTACGTGAGTAGGTATGTATACTGCAAGACCTGAGGCCCTAGCACGAACGCGGGATGTAAACGTTACGTAAGTAGGTATGTATACTGCAAGACCTGAGGCCCTAGCACGAACGCGCGATGTAAACGTTACGTAAGTAGGTATGTATACTGCAAGACCTGAGGCCCTAGCACGAACGCGCGATGTAAACGTTACGTAAGTAGGTATGTATACTCTGAGACTTGAGGCCCTAGCACGAACGCGCGATGTAAACGTTACGTAAGTAGGTATGTATACTGCAAGACCTGAGGCCCTAGCACGAACGCGTGATGTAAACGTTACGTAAGTAGGTATGTATACTCCCGCGACCTGAGGCCCTAGCACGAACGCGCGATGTAAACGTTACGTAAGTAGGTATGTATACTCCTGCGACCTGAGGCCCTAGCACGAACGAGCGATGTAAACTTTACGTAAGTAGGTATGTATACTCTGAGACCTGAGGCCCTAGCACGAACGCGCGATGTAAACGTTACGTAAGTAGGTATGTATACTGCAAGACCTGAGGCCCTAGCACGAACGGGCGATGTAAACGTTACGTAAGTAGGTATGTATAGTGCAAGACCTGAGGCCCTAACACGAACGCGCGATGTAAACGTTACGTAAGTAGGTATGTATACTTCAAGACCTGAGGCCCTAGCACGAACGCGCGATGTAAACGTTACGTAAGTAGGTATGTATAGTGCAAGACCTGAGGCCCTAGCACGAACGCGCGATGTAAACGTTACGTAAGTAGGTATGTATACTTCAAGACCTGAGGCCCTAGCACGATCGCGCGATGTAAACGTTACGTAAGTAGGTATGTATACTGCAAGACCTGAGGCCCTAGCACGAACGCGCGATGTAAACGTTACGTAAGTAGGTATGTATACTTCAAGACCTGAGGCCCTAGCACGAACGCGCGATGTAAACGTTACGTAAGTAGGTATGTATAGTGCAAGACCTGAGGCCCTAGCACGAATGAGCGATGTAAACGTTACGTAAGTAGATATGTATACTCTGAGACCTGAGGCCCTAGCACGAACGCGCGATGTAAACGTTACGTAAGTAGGTATGTATAGTGCAAGACCTGAGGCCCTAGCACGAACGCGCGATGTAAACGTTACGTAAGTAGGTATGTATAGTGCAAGACCTGAGGCCCTAGCACGAACGCGCGATGTAAACGTTTCGTAAGTAGGTATGTATACTTCAAGACCTGAGGCCCTAGCACGATCGCGCGATGTAAACGTTACGTAAGTAGGTATGTATACTGCAAGACCTGAGGCCCTAGCACGAACGCGCGATGTAAACGTTACGTAAGTAGGTATGTATACTTCAAGACCTGAGGCCCTAGCACGAACGCGCGATGTAAACGTTACGTAAGTAGGTATGTATACTGCAAGACCTGAGCCCCCAGCACGAACGCGCGATGTAAACGTTACGTAAGTAGGTATGTATACTTCAAGACCTGAGGCCCTAGCACGAACGCGCGATGTAAACGTTACGTGAGTAGGTATGTATACTGCAAGACCTGAGGCCCTAGCACGAACGCGGGATGTAAACGTTACGTAAGTAGGTATGTATACTGCAAGACCTGAGGCCCTAGCACGAACGCGCGATGTAAACGTTACGTAAGTAGGTATGTATACTCTGAGACCTGAGGCCCTAGCACGAACGCGCGATGTAAACGTTACGTAAGTAGGTATGTATACTGCAAGACCTGAGGCCCTAGCACGAACGCGCGATGTAAACGTTACGTAAGTAGGTATGTATACTCTGAGACCTGAGGCCCTAGCACGAACGCGCGATGTAAACGTTACGTAAGTAGGTATATATAGTGCAAGACCTGAGGCCCTAGCACGAATGAGCGATGTAAACGTTACGTAAGTAGGTATGTATACTCTGAGACCTGAGGCCCTAGCACGAACGCGCGATGTAAACGTTACGTAAGTAGGTATGTATACTCTGAGACCTGAGGCCCTAGCACTAACGCGCGATGTAAACGTTACGTAAGTAGGTATGTATACTCTGAGACCTGAGGCCCTAGCACGAACGCGCGATGTAAACGTTACGTAAGTAGGTATGTATACTGCAAGACCTGAGGCCCTAACACGAACGCGCGATGTAAACGTTACGTAAGTAGGTATGTATACTCCCGCGACCTGAGGCCCTAGCACGAACGAGCGATGTAAACTTTACGTAAGTAGGTATGTATACTCCCGCGACCTGAGGCCCTAGCACGAATGAGCGATGTAAACTTTACGTAAGTAGGTATGTATACTCTGAGACCTGAGGCCCTAGCACGAACGCGCGATGTAAACGTTACGTAAGTAGGTATGTATACTGCAAGACCTGAGGCCCTAGCACGAACGCGCGATGTAAACGTTACGTAAGTAGGTATGTATACTTCAAGACCTGAGGCCCTAGCGCGAACGCGCGATGTAAACGTTACGTAAGTAGGTATGTATACTGCAAGACCTGAGGCCCTAGCACGAACGCGGGATGTGAACGTTACGTAAGTAGGTATGTATACTGCAAGACCTGAGGCCCTAGCACGAACGCGCGATGTAAACGTTACGTAAGTAGGTATGTATACTGCAAGACCTGAGGCCCTAACACGAACGCGCGATGTAAACGTTCCGTAAGTAGGTATGTATACTTCAAGACCTGAGGCCCTAGCACGAACGCGCGATGTAAACGTTACGTAAGTAGGTATGTATAGTGCAAGACCTGAGGCCCTAACACGAACGCGCGATGTAAACGTTCCGTAATAGGTATGTATACTTCAAGACCTGAGGCCCTAGCACGAACGCGCGATGTAAACGTTACGTAAGTAGGTATGTATAGTGCAAGACCTGAGGCCCTAGCACGAACGCGCGATGTAAACGTTACGTAAGTAGGTATGTATACTTCAAGACCTGAGGCCCTAGCACGATCGCGCGATGTAAACGTTACGTAAGTAGGTATGTATACTGCAAGACCTGAGGCCCTAGCACGAACGCGCGATGTAAACGTTACGTAAGTAGGTATGTATACTTCAAGACCTGAGGCCCTAGCACGAACGCGCGATGTAAACGTTACGTAAGTAGGTATGTATAGTGCAAGACCTGAGGCCCTAGCACGAATGAGCGATGTAAACGTTACGTAAGTAGGTATGTATACTTCAAGACCTGAGGCCCTAGCACGAACGCGCGATGTAAACGTTACGTAAGTAGGTATGTATAGTGCAAGACCTGAGGCCCTAGCACGAATGAGCGATGTAAACGTTACGTAAGTAGGTATGTATACTCTGAGACCTGAGGCCCTAGCACGAACGCGCGATGTAAACGTTACGTAAGTAGGTATGTATAGTGCAAGACCTGAGGCCCTAGCACGAATGAGCGATGTAAACATTACGTAAGTAGGTATGTATACTCTGAGACCTGAGGCCCTAGCACGAACGCGCGATGTAAACGTTACGTAAGTAGGTATGTATACTCTGAGACCTGAGGCCCTAGCACGAACGCGCGATGTAAACGTTACGTAAGTAGGTATGTATACTGCAAGACCTGAGGCCCTAACACGAACGCGCGATGTAAACGTTACGTAAGTAGGTATGTATAGTGCAAGACCTGAGGCCCTAGCACGAATGAGCGATGTAAACGTTACGTAAGTAGGTATGTATACTCTGAGACCTGAGGCCCTAGCACGAACGCGCGATGTAAACGTTACGTAAGTAGGTATGTATAGTGCAAGACCTGAGGCCCTAGCACGAACGCGCGATGTAAACGTTACGTAAGTAGGTATGTATACTGCAAGACCTGAGGCCCTAGCACGAACGCGCGATGTAAACTTTACGTAAGTAGGTATGTATACTTCAAGACCTGAGGCCCTAGCACGAACGCGCGATGTAAACGTTACGTAAGTAGGTATGTATAGTGCAAGACCTGAGGCCCTAGCACGAATGAGCGATGTAAACGTTACGTAAGTAGGTATGTATACTCTGAGACCTGAGGCCCTAGCACGAACGCGCGATGTAAACGTTACGTAAGTAGGTATATATAGTGCAAGACCTGAGGCCCTAGCACGAATGAGCGATGTAAACGTTACGTAAGTAGGTATGTATACTCTGAGACCTGAGGCCCTAGCACGAACGCGCGATGTAAACGTTACGTAAGTAGGTATGTATACTCTGAGACCTGAGGCCCTAGCACGAACGCGCGATGTAAACGTTACGTAAGTAGGTATGTATACTGCAATACCTGAGGCCCTAACACGAACGCGCGATGTAAACGTTACGTAAGTAGGTATGTATACTCCCGCGACCTGAGGCCCTAGCACGAACGAGCGATGTAAACTTTACGTAAGTAGGTATGTATACTCCCGCGACCTGAGGCCCTAGCACGAATGAGCGATGTAAACTTTACGTAAGTAGGTATGTATACTCTGAGACCTGAGGCCCTAGCACGAACGCGCGATGTAAACGTTACGTAAGTAGGTATGTATACTGCAAGACCTGAGGCCCTAGCACGAACGCGCGATGTAAACGTTACGTAAGTAGGTATGTATACTTCAAGACCTGAGGCCCTAGCGCGAACGCGCGATGTAAACGTTACGTAAGTAGGTATGTATACTGCAAGACCTGAGGCCCTAGCACGAACGCGGGATGTGAACGTTACGTAAGTAGGTATGTATACTGCAAGACCTGAGGCCCTAGCACGAACGCGCGATGTAAACGTTACGTAAGTAGGTATGTATACTGCAAGACCTGAGGCCCTAACACGAACGCGCGATGTAAACGTTCCGTAAGTAGGTATGTATACTTCAAGACCTGAGGCCCTAGCACGAACGCGCGATGTAAACGTTACGTAAGTAGGTATGTATAGTGCAAGACCTGAGGCCCTAACACGAACGCGCGATGTAAACGTTCCGTAAGTAGGTATGTATACTTCAAGACCTGAGGCCCTAGCACGAACGAGCGATGTAAACGTTACGTAAGTAGGTATGTATAGTGCAAGACCTGAGGCCCTAGCACGAACGCACGATGTAAACGTTACGTAAGTAGGTATGTATACTTCAAGACCTGAGGCCCTAGCACGATCGCGCGATGTAAACGTTACGTAAGTAGGTATGTATACTGCAAGACCTGAGGCCCTAGCACGAACGAGCGATGTAAACGTTACGTAAGTAGGTATGTATACTTCAAGACCTGAGGCCCTAGCACGAACGCGCGATGTAAACGTTACGTAAGTAGGTATGTATACTCCCGCGACCTGAGGCCCTAGCACGAACGAGCGATGTAAACGTTACGTAAGTAGGTATGTATACTTCAAGACCTGAGGCCCTAGCACGAACGCGCGATGTAAACGTTACGTAAGTAGGTATGTATACTGCAAGACCTGAGGCCCTAGCACGAACGCGCGATGTAAACGTTACGTAAGTAGGTATGTATACTTCAAGACCTGAGGCCCTAGCACGAACGCGCGATGTAAACGTTACGTGAGTAGGTATGTATACTGCAAGACCTGAGGCCCTAGCACGAACGCGGGATGTAAACGTTACGTAAGTAGGTATGTATACTGCAAGACCTGAGGCCCTAGCACGAACGCGCGATGTAAACGTTACGTAAGTAGGTATGTATACTGCAAGACCTGAGGCCCTAGCACGAACGCGCGATGTAAACGTTACGTAAGTAGGTATGTATACTCTGAGACCTGAGGCCCTAGCACGAACGCGCGATGTAAACGTTACGTAAGTAGGTATGTATACTGCAAGACCTGAGGCCCTAGCACGAACGCGCGATGTAAACGTTACGTAAGTAGGTATGTATACTCCCGCGACCTGAGGCCCTAGCACGAACGCGCGATGTAAAAGTTACGTAAGTAGGTATGTATACTCCTGCGACCTGAGGCCCTAGCACGAACGAGCGATGTAAACTTTACGTAAGTATGTATGTATACTCTGAGACCTGAGGCCCTAGCACGAACGCGCGATGTAAACGTTACGTAAGTAGGTATGTATACTGCAAGACCTGAGGCCCTAGCACGAACGCGCGATGTAAACGTTACGTAAGTAGGTATGTATACTGCAAGACCTGAGGCCCTAACACGAACGCGCGATGTAAACGTTACGTAAGTAGGTATGTATACTTCAAGACCTGAGGCCCTAGCACGAACGCGCGATGTAAACGTTACGTAAGTAGGTATGTATAGTGCAAGACCTGAGGCCCTAGCACGAACGCGCGATGTAAACGTTACGTAAGTAGGTATGTATACTTCAAGACCTGAGGCCCTAGCACGATCGCGCGATGTAAACGTTACGTAAGTAGGTATGTATACTGCAAGACCTGAGGCCCTAGCACGAACGCGCGATGTAAACGTTACGTAAGTAGGTATGTATACTTCAAGACCTGAGGCCCTAGCACGAACGCGCGATGTAAACGTTACGTAAGTAGGTATGTATAGTGCAAGACCTGAGGCCCTAGCACGAATGAGCGATGTAAACGTTACGTAAGTAGGTATGTATACTCTGAGACCTGAGGCCCTAGCACGAACGCGCGATGTAAACGTTACGTAAGTAGGTATGTATAGTGCAAGACCTGAGGCCCTAGCACGAATGAGCGATGTAAACGTTACGTAAGTAGGTATGTATACTCTGAGACCTGAGGCCCTAGCACGAACGCGCGATGTAAACGTTACGTAAGTAGGTATGTATAGTGCAAGACCTGAGGCCCTAGCACGAACGCGCGATGTAAACGTTACGTAAGTAGGTATGTATACTTCAAGACCTGAGGCCCTAGCACGATCGCGCGATGTAAACGTTACGTAAGTAGGTATGTATACTGCAAGACCTGAGGCCCTAGCACGAACGCGCGATGTAAACGTTACGTAAGTAGGTATGTATACTTCAAGACCTGAGGCCCTAGCACGAACGCGCGATGTAAACGTTACGTAAGTAGGTATGTATAGTGCAAGACCTGAGGCCCTAGCACGAATGAGCGATGTAAACGTTACGTAAGTAGGTATGTATACTTCAAGACCTGAGGCCCTAGCACGAACGCGCGATGTAAACGTTACGTAAGTAGGTATGTATAGTGCAAGACCTGAGGCCCTAGCACGAATGAGCGATGTAAACGTTACGTAAGTAGGTATGTATACTCTGAGACCTGAGGCCCTAGCACGAACGCGCGATGTAAACGTTACGTAAGTAGGTATGTATAGTGCAAGACCTGAGGCCCTAGCACGAATGAGCGATGTAAACATTACGTAAGTAGGTATGTATACTCTGAGACCTGAGGCCCTAGCACGAACGCGCGATGTAAACGTTACGTAAGTAGGTATGTATACTCTTAGACCTGAGGCCCTAGCACGAACGCGCGATGTAAACGTTACGTAAGTAGGTATGTATACTGCAAGACCTGAGGCCCTAACACGAACGCGCGATGTAAACGTTACGTAAGTAGGTATGTATACTCCCGCGACCTGAGGCCCTAGCACGAACGAGCGATGTAAACTTTACGTAAGTAGGTATGTATACTCCCGCGACCTGAGGCCCTAGCACGAATGAGCGATGTAAACTTTACGTAAGTAGGTATGTATACTCTGAGACCTGAGGCCCTAGCACGAACGCGCGATGTAAACGTTACGTAAGTAGGTATGTATACTGCAAGACCTGAGGCCCTAGCACGAACGCGCGATGTAAACGTTACGTAAGTAGGTATGTATACTTCAAGACCTGAGGCCCTAGCACGAACGCGCGATGTAAACGATACGTAACTACTTACGTATCGTAGGGCCTCAGGTCGCAGGAGTATACATACCTACGTATGTATACTCCTGCGACCTGAGGCCCTAGCACGAACGAGCGATGTAAACTTTACGTAAGTAGGTATGTATACTCTGAGACCTGAGGCCCTAGCACGAACGCGCGATGTAAACGTTACGTAAGTAGGTATGTATACTGCAAGACCTGAGGCCCTAGCACGAACGCGCGATGTAAACGTTACGTAAGTAGGTATGTATAGTGCAAGACCTGAGGCCCTAACACGAACGCGCGATGTAAACGTTACGTAAGTAGGTATGTATAGTGCAAGACCTGAGGCCCTAACACGAATGCGCGATGTAAACGTTACGTAAGTAGGTATGTATACTTCAAGACCTGAGGCCCTAGCACGAACGCGCGATGTAAACGTTACGTAAGTAGGTATGTATACTCTGAGACCTGAGGCCCTAGCACGAACGCGCGATGTAAACGTTACGTAAGTAGGTATGTATACTGCAAGACCTGAGGCCCTAGCACGAACGCGCGATGTAAACGTTACGTAAGTAGGTATGTATACTTCAAGACCTGAGGCCCTAGCACGAACGCGCGATGTAAACGTTACGTAAGTAGGTATGTATAGTGCAAGACCTGAGGCCCTAGCACGAATGAGCGATGTAAACGTTACGTAAGTAGGTATGTATACTCTGAGACCTGAGGCCCTAGCACGAACGCGCGATGTAAACGTTACGTAAGTAGGTATATATAGTGCAAGACCTGAGGCCCTAGCACGAATGAGCGATGTAAACGTTACGTAAGTAGGTATGTATACTCTGAGACCTGAGGCCCTAGCACGAACGCGCGATGTAAACGTTACGTAAGTAGGTATGTATACTCTGAGACCTGAGGCCCTAGCACTAACGCGCGATGTAAACGTTACGTAAGTAGGTATGTATACTCTGAGACCTGAGGCCCTAGCACGAACGCGCGATGTAAACGTTACGTAAGTAGGTATGTATACTGCAAGACCTGAGGCCCTAACACGAACGCGCGATGTAAACGTTACGTAAGTAGGTATGTATACTCCCGCGACCTGAGGCCCTAGCACGAACGAGCGATGTAAACTTTACGTAAGTAGGTATGTATACTCCCGCGACCTGAGGCCCTAGCACGAATGAGCGATGTAAACTTTACGTAAGTAGGTATGTATACTCTGAGACCTGAGGCCCTAGCACGAACGCGCGATGTAAACGTTACGTAAGTAGGTATGTATACTGCAAGACCTGAGGCCCTAGCACGAACGCGCGATGTAAACGTTACGTAAGTAGGTATGTATACTTCAAGACCTGAGGCCCTAGCGCGAACGCGCGATGTAAACGTTACGTAAGTAGGTATGTATACTGCAAGACCTGAGGCCCTAGCACGAACGCGGGATGTGAACGTTACGTAAGTAGGTATGTATACTGCAAGACCTGAGGCCCTAGCACGAACGCGCGATGTAAACGTTACGTAAGTAGGTATGTATACTGCAAGACCTGAGGCCCTAACACGAACGCGCGATGTAAACGTTCCGTAAGTAGGTATGTATACTTCAAGACCTGAGGCCCTAGCACGAACGCGCGATGTAAACGTTACGTAAGTAGGTATGTATAGTGCAAGACCTGAGGCCCTAACACGAACGCGCGATGTAAACGTTCCGTAAGTAGGTATGTATACTTCAAGACCTGAGGCCCTAGCACGAACGCGCGATGTAAACGTTACGTAAGTAGGTATGTATAGTGCAAGACCTGAGGCCCTAGCACGAACGCGCGATGTAAACGTTACGTAAGTAGGTATGTATACTTCAAGACCTGAGGCCCTAGCACGATCGCGCGATGTAAACGTTACGTAAGTAGGTATGTATACTGCAAGACCTGAGGCCCTAGCACGAACGAGCGATGTAAACGTTACGTAAGTAGGTATGTATACTTCAAGACCTGAGGCCCTAGCACGAACGCGCGATGTAAACGTTACGTAAGTAGGTATATACATATGTATACTCCGTAAATGAAAGAGAAAGAGAAAGAGCTCAAAGATCTCTGCTAAAGGTCATGACATTCAAACCATACCGGTTTCCGACGAAAGATCTGTATGAAAATTGTAAAGTCCTAACCGTGCGACATTGTACCTTCTCAATCTCACAATGAAACAACATCAAATTACACCGGTAAATCACACCACAAAACTAAAAAGGACTATTACTCGTACTGACATATGCAAACCAGTAACATGTAATACTGCGTCCGCTAGACGACAACACCTTTACATGGCTACATATATTTACAATAAAATAAACAATATCCTTAACATAAACCCATTAACAACTAGAGAAAGTAAAAAGAAAATCTCCACATGGCTTCAAACACAGGATTATCACCGGACGGAAGACCTATTACAGCAGCAGTACTACTCATAAAACACAAACCCACATACCATCACCCGCCTACACAAACACACACACACACTCACACAACACACACACACACACACACACACACACACACACACACACACACACACACACATAGATATATGCACAATTATTGCATTCCAAAAGAGCTTGCGTTCATCTTTCATTTCCTTTATTTTAACATGTTTTTTATTTATTTTTTTATGTTTTTATTTTTTTTTTATTTTTGTTATTAATTTATTGCACAGCTTTGTATTGCACAGCTTTGTTATAAAATGTACCACAAACGGGTGAAGACACTGGCTCCTGTAACACAGGTTGCTACCTAGCTCAGGAGCCAGGGCTTCAAATAAGTATGTTACACCTGTATTTTGTGTCAATAAACAATTTATTATTATTATTATTATTATTATTAAATAAGAACGGTTTTTGAATCGAAATAACAGAAATAAGATTAGACATTTAAATAAATCTTTATACAGTCCGTTTAACCGATTTTAACTTCTATTCCGTGGTACAATACCAACTGCCATTAATTTGTCATGCCACCAACTAAATAGAAGTCAAAATCGGTTGAATTGTAAAAAACCGGCCAAGTGCGAGTCGAAACTCGCGCACCAAGGGTTCCGTACCATTATCTACAAAAACGGCAAAAAAAAAATCACGTTTGTTTTATGCGAGCCCCCTTAATTATTTATTTCATTCTATTTTGGAGTATTTGTTGTTATAGCGGCAACAGAAATACACAACAATATAATAAATAACACGGTTCATGAGATACAGCCTGGTGACAGACGGACAGCCTTTGGGTACGGAACTCTTAAGAGGTTTAATTAAAGATCTAATCGTATTTCAAATGGAGTATAGGTGTAGGTAGTAGCATTTTGGTTTTTGGGACACATACATTAAGCAGGTATTCGCCGTAGACATGAAAAATCTTCAAACTAATACTCGTAAGTAATATTGTGTCCGAAAAGTATATTTTCAATTTTAAAATCAATCTAATTTACGTTTAGGTACCTACGTTGCGCGTTACTTACATCGCACGTTCGAGCTAGGCCCACTGTACCTACCTACATACTAGGTACTGGCACAGACTATACAAAACAACTATACTATATTCTGTAAAATCTGTATAAATAATAAAGCAGAAGAGTTTGTATTTTTGTTGGATGTTTGAACGCGCTAATCTCTGGAACAGTCGGATTTGATAAATTATTTTTGCATTTGATAGCCTAGTTCTTGAGGAAGGCTATAGTCTATTTAATATCACGCTAGGACCACTTATATTACTTCAGTGTGAGAACGAGATGGAGCTATACAGGACGTCTAGCTCCATCACTTTCCCACACTCAAATAAGATTAAAATAATACTGCTTTAAGAGGTGGTGGTCTAGCTCGAGCCGAGCAAAAAAAGCCAGACAGAACGCTAAGCGAAAACAAAGTAATAGTACAAGCAGGCTATGCGATTGAACAAGAAATTTCACGTGAACGAAGTCGCGGGCAGAAGCTAGTTAACAACGCGTATGCGAATGTTCGAGGTATAGGTAAATGAAAACTTACGTAGGTGTTGGTAATAATGTGTGAACTTAAAGTATTTTTTATCAAACTGCAAGATGATGGGATTCCGCTACCTTGTATTTTGTGTAATTATCTACATAATAATATAATTACAAAGTTTGTCAGATTTTCTATTCGAATGAGCTCCGAAACTCCTGGACCGATTTTAACCATTTTTTTTCACCAATAGAAAGCTAAATTATCAGGGAGTAAGAAAGCCTTGAAGGTGAAGGAGTCGACTGCCTCGGACACCATGGACTATCCTGCAGCAAGAGCGCTGGTCGGATGGCACGACACGCTAGCATTAACGACATCATCCGTCGGGCTTTTGTCACGGGTGCCAGCAGTTTTAGAAACCAATGGCTTGGCACGCGACGATGGGAAGAGGCCAGATACTCGTAGAATGACCATAATGCCTTGGAAGTTGGGTAGGCCTTTGGTGTGGGATGCAACCTGTGTCGACACCCTCGCGCCATCCCATCTTCTTAGCACGGCGGGTTGTGCTGGGGCGGCTGCTGCAGGAGCAGAAAACCTCAAACGCGCAAATATAGCAACCTTATTGGGAGCTATATGTTTGAGCCGTTTGGAGTTGAAACTCTAGGGCCTTGAGGTCCGAGTGCTCATCGAGTATTTCGGGACATCGCCAAGCGGTTGGTCGACTCTTCACGGAACCAGAGGGCTGACCTATTTTTAGCACAAAGAATCAGCATCGCCATCCAACGTGGCAATGCTGCCAGCCTTTTGGGCACTTTTTCCATTGACAGCGATGCGGACGAATTTTTTGATGCCCTATGAGCTCTTCACCTTTTGATTTTCATAATTTTTATATACTTGTACATTATATATATATATATATATATATATATAGGTATATATATATATATATATATATATATATATATATATATATATATCTTTTGTGATAGCTGTAAGCCTAAAATTTATTAAAAAAAAATAAATAGAGATCCTTAAGAAAATTGCAATCATGTAACCCAGAGTATAAAATTCATTATTTGGCGTGCGCTGAGAAAACTATAATACAGAAAAATTATGTACTACATGATTAAAGTACTCATTATTAGCTACAAAAAGTCCGCGAGGGAATATATGTATCTAACTATCATAGTTTTAATAGGTATAATTATATAAAACAATGTGATCAAAAACAAAACAGTAATATTGTAGGTACTTACGGTTTACTATAGATAAAATAATTTCACTCACAAATCACGACAACACATTTCTTTGTAAAATAACGAAGTTTTACGTTACTTCACACCACCAAGCGACCGTATCCGCGCGGCGCACTCTGACTCACTCAGTACATACCTGATAAACTGCTGATCAGTAGATTTCAGGTAGAATCACATTTGTTTCGTAGACAGTTTTTGTTCGACGTAAACTTGTGGGTGTCGAAAGATACTCATCATGTGTGAAATTTCCGAGGATATTATTATTATTTGCTTTTTACCCGATTGTAAAAGAGGTTAAATAAGTATGCGGTTATTTCACTTCAGTTTTTTCTTTTAAGGGGGAAGCGTCAGGGTAGCCCGCGTAATTCAAATTTTCTTACGTTTTTGCACTTCTCTAGTCAGTTGTATCTTGATTAAAGTACGATTCGCGATCGTAACAAATATGTATTTACATAATTATAATCATAAGAATCAGTAATACAACTTCTTAAGTCAGTATAATCCTCAAATGTCAAGATTTCATGAAATAGGCATTCATTGGGATTACCTGGTCTTAAAAAGTTGTATTGATTACTTTAATGATTATAATTATGTGAATACATACTGTTACGGTCGCGAGTCAGTATGAAAATTTGAATTTCGCGGGCTCCCTTGGCGCTTTCGCCTTAATGTTGCTGGGGAAGAAGTGATTTAGTCCATAGATTATCCAAACTTAATATTACAAATGCGAAAGTAAGTTTGTTTGTTTGTTTGTTACCTTTTCACGCCTAAACCAATGAATCGATCATCGTGAAATTTTGCATATACGTTGCAGGTGTACAGAAACGGACTTAGAGTACCTTTCATCCCGAAAAAAAGTACTGTTCTCGAGGAAAACAACAATAATGGTCTTATGATAATAGATGGCGCCACGTGTCTTTCTATTCATGATTGAATTATATTATTATTGACACTTCAGTAGTGTGTTAAGAGTATTTTTCTTTTAATTTACATAATACATTAGGTGAGTCTAGACTCTAGAGTTTCGATAGACCGGTTTTTCATCATCCTAACTATACGTATTATTATAAATGCAAAAGTGACTTTGTTTGTTTGTTACGCTTTCACGTTAAAACGGCTGAACGGATTCGGATGAAATTGGCACACGGGTAGGCTGGCCTAGAAAAGGATATAGGCTACTTTTTATCGACATACCACGAGGGCGAAGCCGCAGGCGGAAGCCAGTACACTATATTTGGTCATCTGCTGCATCCTATAAAAGGATTTTTGTAAGAGCAATATTACGTTCGAAAAGTGCTCAGCCTAGTTTGACTTTAGACTTTTTGCAATCAAATTAAATGTATTTTTTTACACAAAACTTACTTTCTTGCAAAATTTCTTTCTCAAGATTCTCTCTTTCTTTGCATCATATCATCAGTCAAACCGAATACCAGTATCTTACATGGAGTGACTGCGTAACTGACCTCCACAACCCAGTTACTGGGTAATACGATACCCCTTGGTAAGACTGGTTGTCATACTTTCGGCCTCCTGACGACCCGTAACGACTGTCAAAGGTCCACGAATGACAGCGGGACCAACGGCTTAACGTGCTTTCCGAGGCACGGAGGGGTATTGGTATGTAAAGATGGTCATCCATCCATGGACCAACAGCGGCAAGCGTAGCTTAACCTGATCGATCAACCCGTGCGGCTGTTATTACTTAGCCACAAGCTCCTCATTCTCCTTCTTTGCAGTCTAAGTTTAAAAAAAAAATACCTACGCTTCAATTGAATTCAAAGTTACATTCTATAGCTGTATAATCGTAACGATATTGCGCAGTGTCATCTAAATAATGCATGCACCTCAAAACGATGACCCGATTATTTCGAAATGTTGATTGGTACTAATATTTTTAAAACATTAAGCATTTTCCGTACTTGCATAGAATTCAAAAAATAAAATCTGTACCTGTATGTAACAACACCTAATTATCAAGTCTAGTCAGACAGACTAGACTTGGTAATTACATATAAAAATTGTATAGGTATTATTTGCTGTCTTATCTGTATCTATATCTTTGAATATCTTCAGTCCGTGGCTTCGTCCGCGTGAAATTTCAGACCCAGAACCACCCGCCCACGCGATTACTTCATTTTCTGACTTTTTGCCTTTGCTCGGATCCTAAAAGTGATGTTAAATAACTTATAACCTTCTTCAATAATTGGGCTATCAAATGCAAAAAAGAATTTTTCAAATACTACTGATAGTTCCAGAGATTAGCACCTTCAAACAACCAAAAACAAACTCTTCAGCTTTATTATTAAAATAGATAATAGAGGATAACTCATTACTATTCTAAAACGTTTCCAATAATGTATATTTTAAAACTTTTTTTTTTAATAAAAGCAATGTTCAAAGTTGCCTCGAGTTCATCTTGGTTGCGTCACACTCGCTGATTTGAAAGGAAAAGCACTTAAGTACTTACCTAACACTCATGGTACATACGTTTCATATGAGAACACATCTGGCATCCTCGCTTACATTACTCAGATCAAACTAAGTTATCTTTTCACTCACACGTCAGAATATTCTCCACTTTTTCTAAGAAAATAACCATGTAATTCAATGTTGTCTGCTACCTAAATGTATTTAATCGAACCTTTTCCCATTCTGCGCCCCTAAAATTATTATTAAACACTCTAATAAAATGATTGCGCCTCTTTTTATATTTTTGGAACCTCAAATAATTTATATTTTTGGGTCCTAGTTAATAAACGGCCAAGTAACTTTGACCAACTTGCATTTAGTTCGTCACAGCTCTAACCTAACCTAACCAATTTGGTCGCGGTGCCCTAGCTTAGTTACAGCGACCAATTCGGATCGCGCGATTATGGTCACAGTTATTCCAACCCAACTTAACTCCGTTTGGTCGGAGTACCTTACGTCTAATTACTGCGATCAACTGTGAGAAAAGGCAAGAAAGTTAAAAAGAGGCCCAATTGTTTAAAAAAGTATGCATCCTTAGAAGATCAATAAGTTTTTAGAGGATCAGGTAAATATTTCCCTTAGTTAATCACAAGTTTCAATCATATCTTGAGACAGAAGTAATGGTTCAGACAATCCAATTTGAATGAGATTTGCATGAAATAATGGTTCACAAAGAAATGAAGACCAATCAGTTTTCGAAAAAGTATTGGATTACAGAAAATTAGTAGCAGAAATGGGAATAAAAACCATGATAATAGGGATGATGACTAAAAAATGATTTTGTGTCCGTCATGTAGATTATTAAAATATATTGGACACGTATTTTTTCTTTTTCTACGTAATCAAAAGATTATGGCTATACATTGAATTAAAATGTGGCATGACGTCACGTCTTTGTAGATTTTATACGTAGAAGTGACGTAGCAAGCCCCCACTCCCGAACTTTAATGCGAGTTATCTAAGTATTTTTTTATTAATATGATAAAGCAAAAAATACGTATCTAATATTTTTTTATTATCTGACTGACGGACTAAATAGAATTTCTTTTTTCTTACCCAGGCATCATCCCTATTATTATATTTCGCTACAATCTGAAAAGCTACTTAAGTCGTATGCGTGAAGTGCATGACGGTGTATATCGAGTAGCTGCTCTCGTACTAGTGGGTTAGTGTGTGTGGTAGCTAAATCGAAAAAGCGATTGCTCGCTTTATTGAAATATTGCCTGATGGTCGGCTGATTTAAATCGACATGTCGCTGCTTTGCATGAATACCCGCACAAACCAAAGTTTTGAAAATACTGGTTTATAACACAGCCAAATGCAAAATAGTCCTTAAAAATAAGAAATTATGAAATTAAGACTATTTTGCATTTGGCTGTGTTATAAACCAGTATTTTCAAAATGTTGGTTTGTGTGGGTATTCATGCAAAGCAGCGATATAGTTGTTCATTACGTACGTACCAGGGGCAGCCCGTGGCTCGTCGCATGAATCGATTTTGGAGGGTTTTTAGTTTCTTAAGTCGTGATGGCTTAACGTGTGCGAACATAATGGGGCGTATACACGTGGTGTAAATTCGCACCTTTGACCTAAACATACCTATGCAACAAGTCTCCACTTGCTCAGTAGTCAGTAGCGCCTTAAGCCTAGGTTGGAGTCCCACTATGGGATGTCCTTAGCTGTGCTACTTAATTCCCTGACCCGGCGAGAGGCCCTTCAGGCCCCACCAACGCTCGGTTAAGCAGCCAAGGCTCCCGGAGCCAACTGCAATAGGTCCGTACCAAAAAAAAAAAAAAAAAAAACAACTAAAAGTTAAGTTTTTTTGGGATAAATTATTTTCAACTACGGAATCCTTCATTGTGCGTGGTCCGACACGCACTTGGCCGGAATTTTTTAAAGTCTTACTTTTGCATTTCACGTCTCAGGGCGACGTGTTAAGCTATGCAGTACCTACCTACAAAACTTTCAACGAAAATAAACTATTGAATTTGTTAGGTTCTTTACATATCGAACCCTCTTCATGCCTCAGAGAGCACATTATTCTACCAACTGTCGGTGCTTGTTGCCATAAAATGTAAATATTTGCTGCGACACTCTTGCTAGTCAGATACCCAATCTGACAGTTTGTCTCACTTCAAAAGGAACTGTGGTTCTCACATTGGAAAAATTCCTTTATCCGATTTTATATTTAGGATCTACAGCCTAATTACGTAAAGGGCGTAAAGGCCTATTCAGATTTAAGCAATATCGCTGTCGCGTTTGGTAGCGGCACTATAGGCCTAGACAAATGGCATTCGCCGCGATGGCAATGGCCGCAGCGCTGCAGACGCGCTGCCTCCGCACGGCCCTTTGCGCCTAATTTGAAGGCGTTATATACATTGACATTTCGACAACATTCATTTCGTAATTTACCTTGTCGACCAGAATAACGTATCAAACATGCAATGGATTAGGAATTTCCTTCAAACTTTCGGATTATGATTATTTGTGATTAAAACTGTGTTACCCAATTAGGGTAAGGTCTAGGTACTAAGGGAAAACCTAAAGATCCATATATAGATGTCTAGATTTACAATCACTTAGTAAGTTTATAATTAGACTTGCTAAAAGACATGTGTTCCAACATTGTCTTATGCAAAGGCGGGGTCATAGAACAAATCAATTAGCTGACAATCTGAGACACACGTCCGTTCCATTACTTAATTGATCTTCATGCCTTTATATCCCCCGTTTATCTACATATATACAATACAGGCGCCATTCTTATTTCAAACTCTTATTTCCAGGCAGTTTACGGCGTAAACAGATCTGCCTTGCAATTTCGTATTATTATGCACAAGTACGATTTAATTTAATTTCGTATTAGCAAGCCAGTCAGCGGTCACGTGATACCGTGGCCGACTTCTTCCCGAATATTGCCTGGCAATACCGTACTAGGCACATTCGTTTGACATTTCAACAATGAAAATGTTTTTTCGATCGCTTCAGTATAGCCCCCATTTTCGCTCGGAGTGTGTGAGTGGTGCCGTGAGTTTTAGGGGTAATTGAATGGTTGATGATTCAAAAGATGCGTATCAACAAGGACTACAATATAATGAAGAAAAAAAACTGAAAAGTCAAAAACTTTTCTTGAAAACCGCAAAAATGTGAAAAATTTGATAAATTTTTTAGGGTATTTTGTTATAAAATCAACTATATCTCAAAAACTACATGCGATATTAAAAAAATTAAAATAACCCTCGGGGTATTTAGTTGGGCTATATATATTTAGAAAACCGGACCTCTGTATCACTGGTGTTTGTCTGCTGCGAGGTATGGGAACGATTCCGATGCCAAAAATATAGTTTTTAGAATTTTTGCCTGTTTGTCTGGATGTATGTTCCGGATTAGCGCAAAAACGGCTGAACAGATTTGGATGAAATTTAGCGCACATATAGTTTATAACCTGGATTAATACATAGGGTACCTCTAATACCGGTAGTACATTCCCGTGGGATATTTTACGACATCCACGTGGGCAAAGCCGCAAACTAAAGCTAGTGTAAATAATAAGTACCTACAATAAGCCTCTGCTACAGAGGAAACGGTGATGGAAATGTACGGGGCCGGTGGGGTCACTTGTATTGAGAAGTATGAACAATTCTACATATCGTCGTTGTCAAACCAAAATCTGCTATGTGCACTTTTTTGAGATTTCTACTTTATGAACTGTGCGTATAGTTCACTGCCCTATTTCAATATTTCAAACGTATCATTTTTGCACATAGCGGATTTTGGTTTGACAACGACGATATACAGATATGCAATGTGTTATGATAGGCTGAGGGATAAATTATTATATTGAGGGACAACTAGCGACACGCCCCAGCCTCGCAAGGTTTTTATGACTTGACAAAATATCGACATATTTTATTATGTGTAAGTTTAATAATAATGTATTTATGCACATACAACTTTTGGAATAAATTCTCTAAATAATGATAAAAACCGCATTAAAATCCATTGCGTTGCATGGGTTTATTTATTTATTTATTAAAGAACACCAACAACTTATACATTCAACATTGGTTTACATGAGTATTTAGGAAAGTTTTTACTGCTAATGTATACACAAATTATAGGTGTACATAATATTTAAAGAAAATAAAGACTGGACAGAAGTTGCTTATAAACTAAAAGTAAAATTTATTTAAACAAAGTTATAAATTTAAACAAAGTTGAATACAACATAATACAAATTAATGAAGGGTATGAACATAACCCATATAATTCAGATATATAATTGTACTAACAGAAATTATGTGACTACATGATAATTGTCGAGATTTTTTTTCCAATAACCACCCAAGGAGTCGTGAAATATGTCCAGGTTTGAATTAAAGCTTTTGTTGAGCATATTGTAATGACTAAGAGGATTACAGGACCTAAATGCAAATAACGCAAGTTTTATAATGCCTAAAAGTATATGATCTACTGCAGTTAGCAAAATATATGATATTTTTCAAGATATATGCTAGTTAGATAGTGTGTTGAAAACATAATAGGTACAATTAATTTGATACGATAGAAAAAAATCACGAAGATACCTCTAAAAATGTATTTTAACGATTAAAAACCATACTAATATACATACTATGATCCTAATTTTTTGTCAGATTATTCTACAAGCAACATATTAACGTGATAGTGTTTTAATTTTTTAGTCCAATCAATAGATTATTTGTAAATCGATAATTGCTACATATTTTGCAATAAATTACCAGCGTTGAGTCATCGCGCTTCTCTTTCTTTTCTATGCAGTCCGACAGTGACCGCGCTTTAGGTCATGTAGTCCCCTTAAGAGCCTCTACAACCTCAGCTACAATTCTAATTTCGCCCTCAAATCCCTGCGCCACCTCACTTTATCCTACCTATTTTACCTCTTGCGTAATGTGTGTGAGCGCAAGCGACACAGCTCTTCCGTTCGAAAGCCGAAGCGAGATTGAGCGGGGGTGTCGGCAGGGAACAAACTTCAAGACGCCGATAGTTTAGGTAATTTCTTTTTACGGTAAATACAAATTAAAAAAAAAATACATAAGACCTGCTTTATAGTTAGTTCAGATCTAATTTGAAGTATTTTTGAATACCAGCGTTTTATTGTTCGGTTTGGAGGTAACTTTGGATTATTTTTTCATCTAAAAAATTTTATGGAATCGTGTTTTCGTCAAACATAGTACTTAACATTAATCCTCAACTTTACCATATATTTATTTCAAAATTAATGCTGCAGTATTTTCGAAATAACGGAGGATCATGCTAAGCCATTTGAGGTAGTATATGCTCTTAATATTTCTTATTAGCGGACCATGGGCACCGATATTGGTACGAAAGAATGGAAGACAAAATGTGTTAGTTAGGACAGCGCGGAGTCTCTTACGTGAAACTACTCGTACTATGACCAGGCAAGGGATAGTTAGGCCACACATCTGTAAAATCGCGTGACACTTCGCATCATACATCTATACTCACCTAATATTGACTCACTATGATAAAAAACCTAGGTGAAGCTAGCCTGCGAGCTTGAAGTCGGTTTTCCACCTGATCTAGTGATCGATAGTAAACTATATACAGCTCACTTCAAACTCACTTAACCTGAATTTCACGGTGAGATATTTACAGAATACACCGATGGAATGCATTGTGGTTACTACACGCCACCATGTTTTCAGTGTGACGTCATTGTGAGTAGCTATGAAATACGCTTGGCTTTCAACCAGACTTGTAAGTAGCGTAGCTTTATGTGTTTTATAATGATCTTATCCAGCCAGTACCTACCTTGCATCTGCCTTCTTTTATTATTGTGGAACGAAAAAGTTTAGGCCTTTGCCCAGCAGTGGGACACAATACAGGCTAAAAAAAAACATTGGCAGTCATGGCGACTGCCGACAGAAGCGAAAACTATTCATAGCATTTCGCATGTCGGTGATGCGAACCCATACGATTCCCCCTGCCAAAAATCACTCAACGCGCCTAAAGAAGTTTTCACTTCAAAAATACAATTTTTTTTTCAAAAATCAAAATCAAAAGTCATTTATTTATTCAAACTAGGCTGAGAATCAGCACTTTTCGAACGTCAAAAATTACGTAAGACAGTCCCCCAAAACGCCCGCCTTTCATAACTTCCTAGTGCTTAGCTGGGGAGAAGAAGTGGCGCAACTAACTCCCCAGCAGCCCATCTGTCTGTTCAGTTAAAAAAATTGATTCTATACAACACTGCGCAAAATAATTTAGGTACATTACGCAACACAAAACATTATATTAAATTAAATTATTTGATATAAGTCAGTTAGCACACGCCAAGCTGAAATAAAAATACAAAACTAAAAACGTAAGCAGAACTTTATACCTAAAAAGAAGCCTCCAGTAAAAAGGGCGTGCCCACTTACATGTAGCCGTTTTTAAATTTGTTGTAAGCAAAACTAAAGGAATGTAACTTTGCATTAACACGGGTAATTGTAAGCAAATATCTTGGATATTGTGACGCAAGATAGTCTATATTAATTGTCTATTTAGCATTCAAGTAGGCACTTTGACGGTTGTCTATTAGGCTCAAGTTACATGACTTCAGTAAGTTGTCTTTCGTCACCGAGGTTTAATTAACAACTCGCACTTTTCAAGATTCACTTGTTGACAGCCTTATTAACGTTGTGGCATAGTCATCTTACACCGCATTCGTTTGTTTCTACCACGCACCTTGATGGCTGAGAATAATTGATTTATTTAAGGCGAGTATAGTCGTGAAGTGGTCGTTTTTGAGGGCTTAATACTTTTAAATGAGTCTACACAAAATTCTAGGAAAAATATATATTAAACTTTGATATGTATACTTCAACCTGAGCATTTCAAAATGTTGCTTAATTTTTTTTTCCATGGTATTTAATGAAATACCATGCAAAAAATATTGAAACGAGGTTGTTGTTGTTTTCAACTTTGAATTCGCTACTGCTTCTAAACTACAAGTGATATTTTCACGGTTTAACGACGATAATATTGGTAAATCACACAATTTACAACTGTGCATTTTTTATTTAAAAGTAAGTAATAGATAATTATTTTTTACAAAACGCAACTCTATCAGCGGAAAAGAAATATTCGCTATCTGTAATCTTCATCATCAGTTCCACAAAACGGATATACCCCATATAATTTCCTGTACAAATGGCGCGTGAACTTGTTCTGAACACGCTTCAACATTACAGAGTACTTGGCTTCATGTGGAGCCCATATGACCGCACTATGTTCCAGATGACTCCTGACTAGTGCATCATACAGGACCCTAACTGCTGTGATGTTTGTGAAGCTTTGTGTCTGTCTCAGAACAAATCCCAAGTGTCTGTACGCCTTCTTACAAATCCTGGTTACATGCTCTCGGAATGTCAGATCGGGAGTCACGAACACACCCAAGTCTCGCACCTCCGTGACTCGTTGCATTGGCGCCGTGTCCACCTCATACTCATAGAGCAGAGGTCCACGTGCACGGGTGAAACTCATCAACGAGCACTTGGATACGGTGTAGTACACTTTGTTTTCAGATATCGATACCCATCGCGTATGTGTAGTTTATACAAAAAAACTGATTTAAACTGATATTTTAAGTGATATCGGGCTACCGGGTGGTTGATGACCCAAAAAAAAAACAACATCAAATTAATTTCTTTTTTGCGATAAAATAAAAAGATTTGAAGTGTTTTTTTTTTAGGAGGTCAACGACCGCTGTTAGTGTTGTTACTTGGTGTATGAGTTGAAAAAAAACCGTTTTATTATGTTTCATAGTGTGTAGAACAAAAAAAGAATTTTCGAAATCGGTCCATCCGTCTTTGAGTAATCGCGTAACAAACATACAAAAAAAAAAAATACAGACGAATTGAGAACCTCCTCCTTTTGGAAGTCGGTTAAAAATAAATGGGTGTCTATTCTAAAATAATAATATCCCAGACGGAAATATGCGTCACTACCGCGGGAAGCGGCTAACGCTCAGCATAATGCCGTGCTTTCGTGCACAGGGCACCAAGGCACGAATCTAGGACACTGGTGTTCAGCGTAATCCAGCGTGTCGCTGTCTCAGAACAATAAATAAAACATCAGTTACTCATTGTTCCGAGGCACAAAACAAATAATACTCTTTAGTTATGAGGTCGCTGTGGACACAAAAAGACGCTGTTCCGGCACGGCGGCGGTCTGCGGAGCGTTTAGCTAGCTAATTTAATTTAACCCTGTATAAGTTTTCAGCAACATTGGATCACTGTCAAAGGTTGAATAGAAATGAACTCGTATTTAAAAAGCTATTGAAAGGGTATCTTTATTATACTGAGTAAGTATATTTAAATTTGCATTACAAAGAGTACCCCGGTCAGTAAAGTGAAATTTCATATGTGAATTGATCTCTTGTTTAATGAAGGTTCTATGTTTTGATATGGGCGTTTAGTGTTCACATTTCATTTAGAGATAAATTCTAAAATAATAAAGCCATTTTAGAATAGAATAGTACTTCTATCTTTATTTTGCATAAAATATGATAGTACGGTATGGTAAATGGTGCCACATATTTTGCATAAGTACTTACTACAGCATGCAAAAAATACTATGCTTACAATTAAATTATTAAAAAACAATTATTATTAGTTACTAGTAAAATCATTTGATACAGCAAACAATACAATAAAATTGAAATCACACTGAGATCAGTATTTTCTTTCCACGCTTTTCAAATCTTCATCTGCGAATACTGCTTTATACATACTGCTTTTTAGGGTTCCGTACCAAAATGGTAAAAAGGAACACTTATGGTGTGACTCAGTCTGTCTCTTTGTCTGTATGTCCGTCTGTCACAGCTGGATATCTCAAGAACTACTAATGCTATCAACTTGAATTTTGGAATAGTTTCAAATGTTGATTGCCCAACTATTTTGCAAATAAGAAAGAAATGAAACTATATATATATATATATATATATATATATATATATATATATATATATATATATATATATATATATATATATATATATATATATATTTCTTTTTTTGCAACAGAGGCATGTGGGGTATCATATGAAAGAGCGCTGTTTGCTCATTCTCAAACATTTATTTTTTAGGCCGCATAGTTTTCCACTTTTTATGAAAAATAAAAAAAAACCGTCCTATTTTGCATAGAGAAAAATCTGAAATTATTCTATGTGATAGAAATTTATGTAAAGATTACAGGAAAAATAAAACGATTTCTCTAAGTAGCACACTTTTTTATATATGAACCCTCAGTGCGCGAGTCCGACTGGCTCTTCACCGATTTTTTAATAAGGCGCTAAGAGCTTTATTAGACACACAGAAATGCAAAGCAAGTCTTTCCTTCTGTCTTTGACGTAGATGTATGAAAAGCATAAGTCAGCGGTGACATAATTTTTACAACGTCATTATCTATCAATCTTCCATCAGCGTTTTTGTGTAGGCGTATTTGATACAGGTTAAAAATACATTAAATCACGATCATCATCTAAAGAGGCTCTCGTTAGGCTGTTGGGTCAAGGGCTTGATGGATGAAAGCGGTACTTCTGGACACGAGGTGTATTTTTATTTGAGGTTTCATCTCTTTGGATTATCTCTTTCTACTTTTTTTTTCTGACCGCCTGGTAACTTGGTTTTGGACCACATTCCTCGTAGACTATTTTATTGCATTTACTTTTAATTAAGAAAATACGTACTGTATATGGAAAACCATGCAATTGCGTGGCCACTATTTAAGTGCATTTTGCCCTGATTCTGTGCAACAGATCAACTGTTTCTCACATATGTCACTCAAGAGGCGACGGGATTAAGTGTACGATACAGGCATATGACCTAGTGTAGTCTTAAATTGATGCTGCGGTCATCCACTCCTCCTAACCTACCCTGCATAAATCAACAAAAGCGGTTTTGCTCTTTTATTCGACGTTGCAGAGTGTGTATAGCTGCGAATGGGGGCCATTTCGAACATTTCGTGTAATTTTTACAGTGTTTATAATCATGTCAAAGATTAATAATAAGTGATGACTAGTATGACTTCTATTTTTTTAATGCTTTGTTTAAATAAGTAACAAGTTAGGATCACTCTGCAACAGTAGTAACAATAATTGTTATTTTAAGTAGTTTTCAATTATAATTGCAATTACTTTTTTTTATTAATGGGACCTAGTAATAGTAAACCATTTGAAAATTGGTATTTAGTAGGCATATTTTCAAATGAATGGGCACTGTCTGACAGTGTAGTATATTTTTTTAAATCGCTCTTGAATTTGCATGGTATGTTAAAAAATTGGGTTAAAATAGAGAAGAACTAACATTTTCTTTAAAAAATCCGAATTTACATAAAAAAACCATAATTTTACATGATAACTCTCTAGTATTCAGCAGTAGTTAACAGAAATCAAAATGAAAAATAATAATGGTATTTGTTGAAACTACAATCTTTGTAACAAAAGGTAGAAAAATCGTAAATAAAAACAAAAAGAATATTTTGGGAACCCTTGGCTAAAAATGGTTAAAATTGTAATATGTTATAGTAAATTATCTGGTATATCGAATCCTTAACGGTATACCACTATTTACGGCACTCCTTGTATATGTAGGTACGTAGTACATTGCCGTAAATAGCCTGGGCCGATATAATTTTATTAAGGTTTGTTAACAAAAATGTAGAAAACCTTTGCGGGCTACCCTGACGCTTCCTCCTTAAGCCTGGTAATTGAATCATGCGTCTCACGTTTGCTAGCTGCTGTTTTACCGGCTGTAGTATTTAAACTCAAATTCAAATTCATTTATTTGCTAGAATGTAGGTATATAATGTATGATCTTAAAAATAGTGGCCCCTTTACATTCTACCATTATCCTATGGTATGCAAATATTTAATTTCGTCGCTAGTGTCGTTTGTCATATACCTATGTAAGAAAGTAAGTAATCATTTATTTATCAAAAACTTAGGTAACATCAGTGGTGTTTCAATAAGGGATGGGTATTCAATAAAAAAAAAATAGATACTAGCAGTTGTTTCCTAGAACAATCTAAGCACTAACAATACTATTATTGGAAAACTACAGTCACAAAGACAACAATTTAAAGTTAAACAAAATAGTTAATAAAAATAAATAAATAATAATAATCTTTATTTATCCAAAAACGTACAGTTTCAAAAACGGTTTGATATTTGATTTAAAAATATATTTATAGTTTATGTTGGAGCTCGTGGCTAAGTAATAACAGCCGCACGGGTCGATCCATCAGGTTAAGCTACGCATACGGGTTGATCTGTGGATGGATGACCATCTTTTCTTACCGAGACTCCTCCATGCCTCGGAAAGCACGTTAAGCCGTTGGTCCCGGCTGTCATTCGAGGATCTTTGACAGTCGTTACGGGTCGTCAGAAGCCCGAAAGTCTGACAACCAGTCTTACCAAGGGGTATCGTATTACCCAGTAAACGGGTTGTGGAGGTCAGATAGGCAGCCGCTACATGTAAAATACTGGTATTCAGCTGCATCCGGTTAGACTGGAAGCCGACCCCAACATAGTTGGGAAAAGGCTAGGCAGATTGATTGATGTTGCAAAATCTTTACAAGGATAATAATGAACTTCTTAAGCTACGGTACATATACCTGTATTTTACTTTACGGTCAAGGTTTAGTTAGAATGATCCACAAAAACTTATTGTATCTCAAGTCAATCCACTTGAGATAAGTTTTTGTTGGTCATTCTACTGCATGGTATACAAAGAGTAAAATTGTATGAATAAGAGTGTGAGTGGTGTGTATCGTCGCTGCGCCTGCAAAATCCGCTATGTATTTTTTTTTGGAAATCGGTTTTTGATGCTAATTTATAGTATTTCTCAAGCCACGTGCGCCTGTAAAATCCGTTTTCTCATAACTGATTTGGTTAAGAAGATAACAAAATCAGCTATGTAATTTTGGTCAAAAACGGACTTGAAAAACTCTCTATGTGTGCAGGAGACACATAGCGGATTTTCGTTTCAAAGCGAGTCCCTTGGAATTGCGCTTTGAAATGACACATAGCGGGTTTATCAAACAAACAGGAGACGTGACACGTGGCATGTGGTGCAATGATTACGAGCGTATTTTATTTAATTAAATAGTTTTAAGTGTTAGATAGTGTAACAAAACTTATTATAGATACCTGGTTTGTCGTAATTAATGTAAGTACCCTATTTGCATTACTGACTAATAAGTTGATCACTTAAATTCACAATTCTAACCTATAATTTGAGAAGCGCTTGTTCAAAAATAGCTATTTTAACTAAAAAATATCTTCAAGATCATTAATTAGGTACCTTTAAAGTGTTTTAATGTTGACGTGCTTTCTTACTTTTTCGTACGTATTAAGTTTTTTAATTAATTGAACGTCACTTGGCCACCTGAGCATGTTATCAGTAGGTAATTATTTGTATCTCATTATTGGCGCTTGAAAGATTGAGGACTTCATTGTACTAGGTATCTAACTACCTAATAGACAAATGAGTGACGATATGTCAAGCTAGCTATGTGTAGGTATTTGTGTTATTCCTTTATAAATGTACTTACAAATAAACCTACAATTGATGTGAGGGCTCTGTGAGTGTTTTGTTAACATGTACCTATATTAATTCATTCCATTTAATTTCATTACACAGGTTCCCCAATACAAAGCAAAAATGAAGCTTAATAGCAGAGCACAGTTATTAGTCTCGATGGCAAATAAAGAAAATGTTCAAGGTGAACTCAGAAGTATTTCTCCAAATGAGTCCTATTATAATTCCAGACGTAAAATACCGCTGCAGGATACAGGAAACTCTATGATGGAACAACCCAGTAATTTCCCTGAAACAGTATTTCAAAACTCATATTTCGTGATGGAACAACCTAGCACTTTACCTAATGTTGTTGTAGTAGCTACCGAATCTCTAGGTGAATTGAACCGTGTAGAGCCGATACTGACTAATTTAGATCAGCCTCAAAACCTGGAGATTTTTGACTTTGAAATACCAAGTACTACTATTTCGAATTTCAATATTATTGACCCTGTACAAGAAGAAGTATTTATAGAACATGACTCAACATTCACTGAATTTCATGATTCGAACCAACATCAACTAAAAAGTGTTCAAATGCCAATGACGATTGATTCTGGAGATTGTTCTATAGATCAGAATATACTAGTATATCCACTCCATATCTCACCACCATTACTTCCTCTTTCTAACGAGCGATCCTTGGATGTTGGAAAAATGCAGAACCCTGGTACTTCAAGCTCGTGTTGTTTATTGCTTAACCCTGAGACAGGACTGTTAGAAGAAAACTTGCAGGTAGAAGAATCTAACGATAATCAGAGCAATGACCTAATATCTATTAAGAACAAGAGAAAGAACAATCAGGTTCTTCGATTACATGGCAAAGACTACAAAGGTCTTCGAAGAGCAGGGGGAAATGTGATCGAGACTCAGAAGTCTAAAAGACGACTAAAGCCCGTACCTTGTAATCATGGTACTGTAGGCATTTCTGACAGGTCCTTTCTTTGCGGGTCTGTAACCGATCAAGCCCGTAAAGATATTTTTGATTATTTCTGGTCGTTGACATCTTGGGAAGCTAAAAAAGCCTACGTGCTGGGTTCCACTGCAGTTCGAGATATAACAAAAAGAAGAACCATAACCACAACTGAAAACGGTACATCAAAAAGAAAAAATACTGGTGCCGATTGCTTTTTGCCAAGAGAAAATGGCGTTAAAGTAAGAGTCTGTAGAGACTTATTTTTGGTCACTTTGGATATTACGAAAGATACCTTTACAGATTGGACCAAAGCTAAAGGATGTGATTCGTGTCATACAGACGATTCAACCCAAACTGCACCTGCCATTCATGATGAGCTTAGTACCTCAAACAAAAGAATTTTGAAGTCAGACTCTGTCGTACAATGGTTAGATCAGTTGGCTAAGGTACCCAGTCACTATTGCCGCTCTTCTTCATCAAGAACGTACGTAGATGATGCATTGCATTCAAAAACAAAAATGCACGACGTTTACGTTTCCTGGTGCCATTCAAACTCTTTGGGATTCGTTCAACGAAAGAAATTTTGTGAGATTTTAGAAAATAAGAAAATTTCTATATATAAGCCGCGGAAGGATCATTGTGATACTTGCGTATCTTTCAAAGAAGGAAACTTAAGTGAAGAAGCGTACCAAACACATTTGACAAAAAAGAATGAGGCTCGAGAAGCGAAGAAAAGTGCCATAGCTTCCTTATCTGATGAGCATTTTGTATGTACAATGGATTTACAAAGTGTCCAATTGTGTCCCAAGTTATTAGTATCCTCCCAGTATTATAAACAAAAACTCCAGCTTCATGTTTTCACAATTTATATTAATAACACAAAAGACGTATTTGTATTTGTTTGGCACGAAGGTGACGGCGGTGTTACATCAAATGAGTTTGTCACATGTATCATAACATTTGTGAAGCTTTATGCCACCAAAGGCTATAAAAAAATTAGTCTAATATCAGATGGTTGTGGTTACCAAAACCGGAATAAGGTTTTGTCTAGTGCTTTGGCAGACGTTTCGAAGCTGAAGTCAGTGGAAATTCAACAAATCATCTTGGAAAAAGGGCACACCATGATGGAGGTTGATAGTGTCCATTCGACTCTAGAGAAATGCTGTACTCCGCCGTTGTACACACCTGCCGATTATGTAACATGCATGCGCAAAGCGAGGCCAAGTCAACCTTACATTATTAGACATGTAGACTATACCTTTTTTAAAAACTTTGAAGCTGTGCCTAGCAATTTTTCATCGATTCGTCCCGGTAAAGAAGCAGGTGATCCCACGGTTGCCGATATAAGATCACTGTTGTACACGAATGGTGATACTTTTTATAAATTAAGGCATGATGAAACCGAATGGATCTTGTTGCCACAAAGAAGAAACGCTGATCTGTGCGAGGAAGCTCGGTGTTTGTTTACAACGCCGAGAAAAATTGAAAAACCTAAATTTGATTGTTTACAGTCCTTGAAATGTTTCATGCATCGAGATAATCACTTTTTTTATGACAATCTAAATTTTTAATTTATTTAAAACCTTGTTTGGTTTTATTTAAAACCTTGTTTTGTTTACTATGTTTTTTTAGTACCTACTTTTACTTAGTTACAACGTGATCTCAAAGTTTGCCAAATATTTAAGTGTAACAACAACTGTGATTTGATTTAATCTCATAGATTGAGACTGCTGTTATAAGAATTTAGAAAGATTGTTTTATTACGTTACTTATTATTTTTTAGTTTATATAATTTTATGTGTAACCCTGTTTCTTGTGAGTTAACTCATCCATTAATTAATACTGTTGTAATTTCAACTTTAAATATTATTATGTGACATTTTTAAATACCTATTTTTATTTTATTGTCTTTTGATTTAATTTTGTTTAATATTTTTCTAATTAAGTATAATAAATACTTTATAAGTAAGCTTAAACCGATTTCATTATTTTAATATAGTTTGGTAAATCCGCTAAGTGTTCTAGGAAGCACAAAAATGCAAATTATTTAGTAAAAGCATAAATCCGTCATGTGGTGAAAAGTCAGATATCGGTATTTACGACACGAAAAAAAACCGATATGTGCACAAATTCACTTAAAAAAATTGTAGCCCCTGGAATATCATAGTAAACGGCGTAAAATATATGTCTCTGGATGTCCCGACATAAAGTCTAATTTTCTGCATATTAAAATTTAAAATAATAGTAACAGTTTGAAAAAAAAAACAGTTTTTTGCTTCTCCTGAAAAGTTAGGTTTTTATCCATAGCGGATTTTGCAGGCTCAGCGACGGTATGTAAAAATAATATATAATGCGAAAAGACTTTTTCCCCAACCTAATATGAATATTGTACCTATAATATTAAGCTCTTGAATTATCCCCTCAACTGTTACGGAAGCCGATTCAGTTGGCTGTCAAAAACTGCGCATCAGTCTGCGCGTGCTTAAGAGGATTGTGAAGTGCCGATACGCGGCGCGATTTTTGGAGGCAATTACCTACATTTCATACAATTATTTACATAGATATTGTTTCGGGCGATAACGTTTTTTCTCCCCTAAACATTTACGAAATGAGACAATTTTGGTCTCATTACATTCAATACACTTTAATCTAGGTCTGTTCGTTTTTCGTTTTTAGTAATTCAATTTAATTTAATTAAAAAAAATAAAAATGCTCGAGGATGTTTTTATGTCAAAAATATAGATATTTAGATACTAATAACTTATATTGTATGCAATATTTCTTTATAATAAAAACGTACGGACCTAGTTTTTCATTATACCTACAACATTTCTAAAAATTATGAAAATTTGATTATGTTTACGGGGAGAAAAACGTTATCGCTTTTTGTATGAAAATTTACAGCTTCACAATCCTCTTAAGATCGAATTTATTGCGCAAGATTGCCTGTCAAAACTATACCTTTGCTGCTCTAACTTTAACAGAGTGAAGGGGAAGGAACAGGAAAAACATAAATAATATCACATGCTAGACATCTAACAATAATTCGCGCCGGAATGTTTAATTCTTTGTAGTCTAAGGAGACGTCATTTTTTTATTGCTTTTTTTTAAGTTTTGTAAAGCTTGTGGGATGCATAAAATGTGTTTATGTAAATAAAATAAAAGCTTTTTGATTTTTTTAAAATTATAATTTTCATTTTTTTTTTTTTTTTACTATAACGACCCCCCTATGACGCACCATTATAACGCTCTTGATTTCTTATTAAAGTATTTGTAACAATGGGTAATACATAAAGGTAAATAAAAATAAAGGTCATGCAAACAATTATTGTATTCTATTCTGTTTTGGATAGGTTTCTTGTTACCATAACAATTCTACGACAGTACAAATTGTTAAAAGAAACTATACTAGAAATAAAATTGATACAACAGTTGTTTCCAGCACAATCTAAGTACCAACAATAGGTACTAACAATTTTATTGGAAAACTACTGTCATAAAGACAGCAATTTAAAGTAAAACAAAATAGTTTTCTTGAAGAAAACGTTCGATAAATACGTCGTATAGACGTGGGTGTCATCGTCATGGTTTTGCACAAACTGATGCATACGTACGGTCATACATTAACATGATTTGGTCAGTGATCACGTAGAAAATTTGATCGCTTTCCATTATCTATGGGCATATAAGGTAAGGGGGTCAATTTGTTTCCTTCATTTATTGTTTGACCTTGACTGAAGACGGGTGTAAATGTTGTTGTGGAAATTGTTTGAGAAAAAAGTGCGTCATTGATTGCTTTTCAATTCTTCGTGGGTAAGTTTCGATTACTAATAAACTTACGATTACATCAGCACAAAAAAAGAGAGGACTATGGTCAGCTGTGAAGTCGGGCTGTGGATGATGAAGATGATGAAGTTTCGATTTGAATACTTTTCTAAAGACTGGATTTCATAACTGTCTTCTCTTCGTAAGTAGGTGACTTCACATTCATACTAGTATATGTAGTATATCATTTATCTGGTTTCCATAGTACAAGCTCCGCTTAGGTTGGGATCAGATGACCGTGTGTGAATAATCGCCCAAGATATTATTATTATTATTATACTTACGTCCGCATTCTCCTGTCTTTGTCCCAATTTATTTAGGGTCGGCGCAACATGTCTTTTCTTCCATACTTCTCTATTAGTCGTCATCTCGGGAGTCACTCCCTTTCTGGCCATATCATATTTCACAGAGTCCATCCATCGTTTCGTTGGTCTTCCCTTACTCGTATAGCCATCATACTCAAAACTTTCCTGAAACATTTTGCTCATTCCTCCGCATCACATGCCCATACCATGACAACCGATTTCCACACAACTTTTTAATCACCGGTGTCACTTTCATTCATACTTACGTACATATTCTAAAGTTATTTTGAAAGAGGTACTTTCTTATACTAAATATACATCTACACCATACATTTTTTTTTAATATCAATTTTAGCTTTTATTCAATGAAAGGAGGATGATTCATTTATCAACGCCTACTGAAAGTGCCAGAAAAGCGACAGCTTTTAGGCCTCGTCTGTAATCGGAAAGGGATGAATGCTTACAAAATATGAATCTTGAAAGTTGATATAAAATATTCAGAGGTGAATCAATACTATGAATAAAATCGAGCAGTTTGGGGAAATATTTGATGGAAAAATAGTTTTGGACGGAAATATGTTTTTGGGGGGTCGAATGTGGAAAGCTATTAACTTGTAGATAATGTATATGTGTCAATGAAATATGCCAAGTAAGCAAGTCCTAAGAAAAAATAAGGAAAACATTAGATTAAAGATGCCCTTTTCTAAGATTTTTGAACACTGTCACGGGCCAGTCGGCATTTAAAACTTTTATGCCGGTGCTCGTTTGCCCATTCTTCTCTTCATAACTTATAATTGTTTATTAAAACTTTCTCATACATCAAGCAATAAAATAATTGGGAGCTGTCTGTTTAGATTTTATAGAATAGGTACCTACTAAAAAAAATGGATCGTTTTATTGGCCAATGACTTTTTAATCAATTATTTTTATTATTGAGCAAGTGAAAAAAAAAATGTAATAAAAATCTTTTGACTTGACAATCCCAAATTTAACAAATCGAAAAATAGAAAATATAAAACGTTCTAATGATAGAATTTCAGTAGTCACAACAATTGCTGCGTAGGCTCAACAAAAAAATATACCACTACGAAATTCTTCTCCATTGAATTATTTATAAGAATAGGACTAATATCAGTAACACCTGAGTTCGACACCTCATTATCACATATTTATAAGTAACCAAATATAACAGAAACGTAATGTTACAGGTATAATATCTTGTCTATTTATAACATCTTTTCAGAAACGAAGCTCTTTAACGCGTTCAAGAAATGGCAAGAGTGTGGATATGAACTACGTGACAATGCGTTCTACTCTCCTCACAGTTATATCTATATTAGCCCTGTCCTTAATCTCGGGGTGTCATGGCGAACAAAAACAGACCGATACAGATTCTTATATGAGTCAGCTGATCGCAGATTTATGGCTAGAAGGGGCTGACGTCATAAGGATTATTTGGCGAGATTGCTCAAAGAAAGTAAGTGTTTTTAATTATGTTTTTCACCCTAAAAGTCACGTTCTTACGACTTTTGTATCGATTATATGATTCGACTTATAAGGAGTTAGCACGAAGAGGTGTGGACAGATAATAATTAGAAAAAGATACAAAACGAATCTTTATCTGTCTATTGACTACAGAACACTACAAGTGATTTCAAGTAAGTTGGTACCTTAATCGAATGTCAGCCTGTATCATATACGGTTATCCTTCATATGCCACCTTTATATGAGCTACGCCCAGCCTTGAATAACAGAATTGAGGTAGTCTAATTCCAAAAAAGATATTTATTCATAACATAACATTCGAACATTTAGGCGGTTTCTCCCTGTGCCTGTAAGAACAATTACCTAACGGAATAAAAATGTACAATATGAGTCTTACTTTTTAACCGACTTCAAAACGGAGGAGGTTCTCAATTCGACTGTATGTTTTTATTTTATATATTTTTTACGCGATTACTCAAAGGTCCATCCAGGACCGATATGGAAAATTCTTTTTTTTGTTTGAAAGGGTGTGTATACATCCTAAGTGGTCCCATATAAATTTAATTACCTTTTCTTGGCTAGTTTTTGAGTTAGCTTCAATAATGCATATTTGTCCCACTTAGTTTACGTGGATGATGTTTTAATTTATGCGGTGTTTTATATAAAACTTCCTATCACTGTTATTTACATAGCAGGTGGTATTGGTATTCGAATTAGTGTGGGATAGGTACCACAACTAAAAAGAGTTTTTTTTTTTTTGCAAAAATAAAAGCGACTTCCAAAACACAACACTAAAAAGTGAAAAATAACTTTAATTTCGGAACACGGTGGCAAAAAACGAAAATACAAAACCAAAGACACCGACTAGGTACCGAAATTAAAGTTATTTTTCAATTTGTAGTGTTTTGTTTTGGAAGTCAGTTTTATTTTTTGCTAAAATGTTTTTATACAAGAACAGGCTTAACTCAGGACGAACGAAGCGCAAAGACCTGACACTGTGCTAAGAGTTAGTCAAATTTAATAACAAGGTGTGCTAGACAGGGTGAACGCAGTATTTATGAGTGTCCATCACTCATAAATACTGCGCCCTGTCTAAACCTTCTAGCCTTCCTATATAAAGTACCACCTGTAATACTAAGTCCCCTATAAGTGCTAAAACCATTCGCTGCTATCCTATCTAACCATTGCTTACAGAATTCATCTCTCAGCTGCTCATGTCTCATCTTTACTATCTCTATTTTATACACTTGGATGCCACCATCTTGACACGTCAAAGTCAGCTTGTAACATATAAGGTGGTCCTTCGTATGAAACCTTTTACAGTTCCTATGTTATACTTTCATCTTAGGTCCATAAAAATCTCTGACGGTCCCTCACGAAAAGCTACGAGTAAACCAAGCGTGTTCACTTTTTTGTAAAATATTTTTAGATAATGAGTTGTTTCCTTCACAGTGCACTGTGAAGGATAAAGTAGCTACTTTTACGAAGAAGAAAACCTACACTTTGCCAGGTGTAGTTAAGTTTTTCAACAAAGTAGATATTTTCTGCACGCGTAGCATAACCACTTCTATCTCTACGAAGAATAGACAAATCGCTTTCTATACAAAGTGACATTTCGTTTCTATATTCTATTCTATTTTTAATAAATGGCAAGTAAATTTTCGTTTCTCCATTTTTGACATCGCACCGTAGAGATACTTCTACAATCTGTCATTTTATCTTTCGTTTCTAATGATCTTTGTCTAGGTCCTTTTTTATGCAGACTATTTAGGAAGAAAGTTTTCTATTCAAACCGTCAAAATCACACTGAAATTGTCTAGTGAAGACAATTTGATTTTATAATTTGGCAGTAGAAAACTTTCTACTCAACGCGGCCGCAAATTATGTACCTACGGTTATCTACAAAATCAGGATTTTACAGGAGAGCGTTTTGAACGTAAAACTGTGATAATTAATAGAAGAACAAAGCTATTTTCTTCTATTTTATATCATTACTACCAAGAAAATAGTTAAGGCCAATTACAGTAATATGTATATTTTTTTCCAAAATACGGTAAAATCTTTACTTTTTACTTTATTTTTTTGTACGTGTATATTTAATATTAATAAAAAATGAGAACTAAACAGAAACAAAATCCTATGATAAAACAAAGAATTCCGAGTCGATTTATGTAAAAGTGAATTTCGTAAAAAGTGCAGTTGACTCTTCTTACTGTCTACTCGTACATGGCAACGTCATTTTTGTCTATTCTTTTGTCGACAAAACCCCTTTCTATGGTGGTCATGCTACGCGTGCTGGTATTTCTTGATAGAAATGATCGATGTTTTTGACTAAACAATTGAGTATTTACGAGGCTGTTGTTGCTCTGAATATAAATTGCCTATGACAATAAAATCCACTGTAAAGATACCCAAGTTCCTTGGTAAGCAAGTACAGACATACGATTTGAAGGACATTGTTCTTAAGAATCTTCCTCATTGTTATTTTATTCTCAAGTAGTACATAAGTAGATGTTACCATTATGCTTATTTCTGGACGTCCAACAATGTCCTTAGTCTGTCCGTGATCATACTTCATATAAGCCCTCAGTAGCCGCTCGAAATCACCTTAATCGGGTTAGTAAACAGATGCTCCTTTAATATAGGTACAAAACATTATAGTAGTATATCAATGGCGCTTAAAGGTATCCTTTAACGACTTCATAAAAGGAGGAGGTACTGTGTTCGGCAGTATGTATATTATTTTATGTATGTTCAGCGATATTTTCATCAATTGTAGACCGATTTTGAAAATATATTTTTAATTTGGTAGAAGAACCTTGCGCAGGCCCACCATATTAATTTTACTAAGTTTGCCTTTGCAGTTTTTGAGTTAGTTTCAATAATACGTGTTTATTCCACTTTGTGTATGTTAATCAAGTTAAAAAAAAATCCTGTCACTGTTGTTTACATAGCCAATAGTGATATACGAATCTGTGTTACCTACCCCTGGAAAACAACTAAAAAGTGAAAAATAAAATAATATTTTTACACATAATATTTTCACTTTTTAATTTTCTTGAGGAGCTCGTGGCTAAGTAATAACAGCCGCACGGGTCGATCCATTAGGTTAAGCTACGCTTGCCGAGGTTGGTCTGTGGATGGGTGACCATCTTTACATACCGAGACTCCTCCGTGCTTCGGAAAGCACGTTAAGCCGTTGGTCCCGGCTGTCATTCATGGATCTTTGACAGTCATTACGGGTCGTTAGAAGCTCAGAAGTCTGACAACCAGTCTTACCAAGGGGTATCGTATTACCCAGTAACTGGGTTGTGGAGGTCAGATAGGCAGTCGCTTCATGTAAAATACTGGTATTCAGCTGCATCCGGTTAGACTGGAAGCCGACCCCAACATAGTTAGGAGAAGGCTAGGCAGATTCAATTTTCTTGTTATTATACTGCAACACGTTTCTCCTTCAAAGTCCATCCTCGACATGGACAGTGGTTTCAAGGTTTTTACTTTCCACCGTTATTTACTAATACAATAAAATCATCATTTTATCTCTGTAATCTTCAAACGATTGGCAGAAACAGAATGATGTTTTAAATTCATTTAACGATAAACATATTTATTGATTTGTGATTCAAGCAGGCCTAAGATAATGTTTAAAAAAAGAACTTGTCTTGTATCTTTTGATTAATTTTATAATCAAATAGCCCAACGGTTTATAACCTTTTGTTTCGGTACATTTCATTAATTTATCAAATACCTACTTTGATAGTAGGTATTTCATTTTGTACCAGATTCTTTTGTAGACAAATTTTGGAGTGATTTATAAAAATGTTAGTACGTCAAGTGAACGTCTGGCAAAATTAATTTCTTTTTCTAAAATATTTTTTTCTTTTAGAAAATGTTTTTTTGAAAACATTTCTCGTGTTAATCTCGCTTTACATGAATAGGCCTGTTTGATACTGACTTTGTTAACAGTAGGTACTTTACTCAAATACCCTGGAGGCATTATAAACTCTAAGATTTTCTCATTTTGAACCAATGAAGTACTAATTTTATAAATAAATATACATTATTCAGCGAGACTACTCAAGGTAACTTTGGCTATAGAATAATGATTTTACTACAGTGTTTACCTAATGTTAGGTATTAAGAATTTATGTAAATGAAAATTTGAATTGTTATAAAAGTAGTCTTTAACTTAGAGGGTACAGAGCGCGCAGTGGCGCCTTCATCGTTTGTTTGGTTATTTCTTTTATTTTAGAATTAAAATGCAGAAAATAAGCACGTCAAGTTGTGTGTTAAGTTGTGTAGTTTTATATTGATAAGTATTTATGTAATTCTTGTAACGGAGCTTATCGTTTTAAAGATTACAATAAAACTTAACAATATAAAACTGCTGTTTGTAATAATAATAACGGATAGGCTTGTGGATCACAATTTTATATGCTTAATTTCTGTATTTTCATTCTAAAATAAAAGAAATAACCAAACAAGCGATGAGGACGCCACTGCGCGCTCTGTGCCCTCTTAAAAACTCGTTAAAGTAGATACGTAGGTAAGCAGTAGGTATACTTTTAAGGTAATTTTCAGTTAAATGTACTTAAATTAGGTTACAGTTTAATATACATTTAACTATATAATTGTGAGGTAAAAAAAAGTTCTAATTATATTATAAACTAACGATCCGTCCCGGGTTCGCACGCGTAGCCAGATCGCAAAAAAAGTCACAGGATCACCCGTTGGGCTAAACTGAAGATTGCCTGAAAATTTCATAAAATCGCTCCAGCCATTTTGGAGTCCATAGGATCATACATACAACTCACACATCGATTTTTACAGGGTGGAATTTTTTAACCTCACCTGGAGGGAAAGTACTTTAAAAACTGCAGATAGCAAATTTTACTCAAATTTAACAATCCTCTATTTTGAAAAAGAACCAAATCTGCATTCAAAAGCGCTTGCCACGCTCGGGAATTGAACCGGCTAAAATCCAAAAAAAAATAACATACTGTACTTTTATGACATCAATTGATAGGGCCAGTCATAAGGATCAAATTTCTCTGACAAACATGATAAATTATCAATCAATCTGCCTAGCCTTTTCCCAACTATGTTGGGGTCGGCTTCCAGTCTAACCGGATGCAGCTGAATACCAGTATTTTACATGGAGCGACTGCCTATCTGACCTCCACAACCCAGTTACTGGGTAATACGATACCCCTTGGTAAGACTGATTGTCAGACTTTCGGGCTTCTGACGACCCGTAACGACTGTCAAAGACTCACGAATGACAGCCGGGACCAACGGCTTAACGTGCTTTCCGAGGCACGGAGGAGTCTCAGTATGAAAAGATGGTCACCCATCCACAGACCAACCGCGGCAAGCGTAGCTTAACCTGATGGATCGACCCGTGCGGCTGTTATTACTTAGCCACGAGGATTAAATGAAAGGAAAACCATGAAATCTAAACTTATACATTTAGTGCGACAAGATCAAGCACTTTTACTCTAAGGTCCATTAGATTACTTATGTTAGTACTGTACCTAAAAACAGTTATCTTTGACATCATTTATTTATTAAAATGACGAATAACTATTTAGTTAAGTACGAGTAATTTAAATATGGCAACCGCCGCAATAACTGTTATTGGTTCCGAGTAAATCCGTTTCGTGTTCATGAAATTAACAGTCAAGTAAGATTCTTTCAACGTTTGGTGAGGATTTATGAGAAATATGGTTGTGTTAGTCCATGTGTATGAAAGTCATATAAAGACTGTCAACTATCTCGAAATACTGGACCTCTTAATTAAGAAATGAGTTAAATGTAACCGTATAAATCTACAGCAAGATGGTGCTCCGGCTTTTAACAGCAAATCACCTCTGAATATGTTAATAACCGTTTTAATACCTGGATTTGGTACAAACGGCACAATAGACTTTTTTATGGAGATATTATATCATAATTCAATTTTACCAAAAATCCTATGCAACTGTAAACGAGTTAAGAAAGTTACTGGAAATAAATTTCTTAAAATAATTTTGTATGTCGAACAAAATGGAGTTCGTTTGAATTAGTTAGCTTACCCTTTTATTTCGTTCAATTAAAATAAGAAAAGATTTTATGTTTGTTACAGAGATTTTATCCTTATGATTGACCCTAACGATTGATGTCATAAAAGTACAGGGTATTATTTTTTCGGATTTTAGCCGTTAGGTACATATCCCGAGTGTGGCAAAAGAATTTTCAAAAATTTTTGAATGCAGATTTGTTTATTTAAAAAATAAAAGAATACCTATTTCCTTTGGGTAAAATTTGCTATCTCCAGTATTTAGAGTACTTTCCCTCATAGATAGATAGGGGTACTATAAGGTTTAGTTGAATGCGTAGGTACCTAAAACTCTACGTAGCTACTCGTAAGTAGTTATTATTAAGTAACTTAAAAGCTATCCCATGAAACTAAAATTAACCTTCAACCCACAGTTGGTGGACGTGAAAGATGTCATAGATCACAAGGAGTACTTCCCAAAGTTCGTGAGGTGCATGAAGAGGAAGACTCTGAGGGCCCTTGACCGATCATTGACCCCTGACGTCGTGCCCGTTGCCGATGGGATCAACTTAGTGCGGTTCGAACTGGTCGACAGGTCTGGCAATGTCATGCCTGAGAATGAGACCAGGTAAGGCTTTATTCTTGTTACCCTACTGCGGAATAGCAAATACAGGGTTATTTTTTAGGGTTCCGTACCAAAATGGTGAAAAGGAACCCTTAGGTGCGACTCAGTCTGTCTGTCTGTCCGTCTGTCACAGCTGGATATCTCAAGAACTACTAATGCTACCAACTTGAATTTTGGAATAGTTTTAGATAACATTTGCCCAACATAAATATATATACATATATATATATTTTTTTTGCAACAGGGTCTGAAAGGGCGTCTTAAAAATTCGAAATGGGGCTACTAGGGCATGTGGGGTTACCGCTCCCCCCTTATCTCCGAAGTTTGCATAGAGAAAAATCTGAAATTATTCTGCGTGATACAAGTTTATGTAAAGATTACAGGAAAATAAAACGATGTCTCTAACTAGCACACTTTTTTTATATATTCATAGGAATCGCACTCCGAGGGTTTCGTACTTTTATAGAATAAATAGTATGGAACCCTCGGTGCGCGAGTCCGACTCACTATTGACCGGTTTCTTATTTATTTAAACACCTTAAGGTATTTATATATATTCGATATATATTATACGATGGTTCAACTCTTCACAGTACTTACATGTGACGTAAGTACTGTGAAGAGTTGAACCGTCGTATTTAATGTCAGCACGAGCTGTACGAGAATAGCTAATGCGGAAAGATTGGAAAATTCAATTAATAAAGCTTGGTAATAAAGTTAACTGCTCAGGTTTCACTCGTTTAGTCTCGTGGCCTGAAAAATACAGTAACAGGAACTGAAATTTAAAGTGAGGTTCTTAGCAGGAACTGGAATAATCCTGGCGTAATGATCCGAATTAAGCTGGAATCGCCTTCTGTTAAAACAAAATTTGGTTGAATTTTTTTGGTTATATTAGGGATGATGCTTGGGTAAAAAAAAAGAAATTCTATTTAGTCCGTCAGTCAGATAATAAAAAAATATTAGATACGTATTTTTGCTTTATCATATTAATAAAAAATTACTTAGATAACTCGCATTAAAGTTCGGGAGTGGGGGCTTGCTACGTCACTTCTACGTATAAAATCTACGAAGACGTGACGTCATGCCACATTTTAACTCAATGTATCGCCGTAATCTTTTGATTACGTAGAAAAAGAAAAAATACGTGTCCAATATATTTTAATAATCTACATGACGGACAAAAAATCATTTTTTAGTCATCATCCCTATTACGAGTATTTCATAGAGGGTGGCTGTAAGGTAACCGGGTGTAAAAAGAAACATCACAAAGCCGTCAACTACGCTTACACCTAAGTGGCTTTGTGGAAAAATTATTGCTGGGAAATTACTTTTATTTTTAGGTATAAAAAACAGCTATATTTTATAGCGCGCAACGTAACGCGAACCCAGGCACACGGAGTTAAGCCACGCCGCTTAGCTGTCGGATACTGGCAGATATGAGAGAAATGAATTAAATTTTTCCGTGAAAGAAAATAAAAGAAAAACACGACGAAATCTAGAAAAAACTACAAGAAGTCTCCCAAATTTCAATTGCAGTTATGTAATTATTACCAGGCATAAACGTTTATTTACAATGAAAAAAATACCCTATTGGCAGTATGGCTTCGTGTGAATAAAGTGATATGAATTTAATCATGGTAGGTATTTTTATTTTTGCAATATGTAGTAAGTAAATAAATAGTTCTAACCAAAAGGAGGTTCTGATGGGGTAATTTGTGCAGTAATAATAAAATAAATTCTCCATTATTCGCCAATATCTTGAACGAAATTAAATTATAGCAGTTTACTTTTTTTGTAAATATGTCACGAATGAGGACAAACTTCGTCAATATTTTTAATTGCATCTGCAAGTACTTTAGAGATAAAATTTGTAGTTTTTACAAGGGCGTGCTCTTCGACATTACAGACAACGGACTTGCCAGAAACTCATTATCAACGTGTTTGAAATCAAAAACTGCAAGAAATCTCAAAAACAACCGATCAGCTGTTCTGCCGTCATAAGGAAAAAAAAACGTATCTGACATTTTTTTCGAAATAGAGTTATTTACATATTTGGAATCAGCAAAAAAAGACGCATCTACTAGTACGAGTACTTTTATATTGGCGTAAACTTAACGAAAACCTTACTTTTAAAATACACTATCTGCCTTTGTATTTTGTATTTTAAACAGCAGAAAATATTTTTTTTCATTCCTTTCAATATTTCTGTAGGTAGGTCCTTTTTCGTCCTTTGTTGTAACGTTCAAGGCTGCCTACAGCTAGCTTTTCCCACGTGACACTGTATCGTGTGCTTGTGGTGTACGTTTGATTTTCATTGCGTTTTTGGAAATGCGTAATTTGTCAAGAAAAATCAAACATTTAGGTAATGTTTATTTGGATAAAAGTTTAGTAACACTTTACCTTTAATATCTCCAGAACTAGTGGATTCCCAGGTATGGTCTAATGGTAGAAAATGATCCAAATAATGGGGAGAGTATGTGACTTTCGACTTCGGAAAGTGTCTTTTTACACCCTATGTCCTTCGCACCATAATTACCATAGCATACCTATTTATTGGAAAATTTCTGACTACTCGTAACTACTTCATGCTATTTATGATAGGTTATAGAAGGAATACTTGGAAGATTTACAATAAAATTAAAAGTCAGCCAGTATAAATAAATAAATAAATAAAAATGTATTTATTTCAGTAAATCTTTAAAAGTAAGTTGCCGGGGCTTCCCAGAAAGTAATCAGATGATACTTTATTTTTTTTTTTTTGTGGATGGGAAATCATCAAATAACTTCTCCCGCTCTGGGTGGAGCGGAAGGGCGTGTCAGACTTTTACTGACTAAAACCCACACGTGTTCCTTCAGTTGCCTATGCCAGGGCCACGGTATCTTTTTCAAACAACCCGCGACCCCAGCGGCATCGGCCCTATTGGACCCCATCTTTTGCTGACATCTCTTTGAAGCGCGCGTGGAACACAACGCGCCGTCGACCCGGGCCTGGTCCTCACCGGACGGCGAGCTACCCACTACTCACCGTCCGCAAGCCCGCGCCTACGGTGGCCGGGAATCGGCTATCGATTCCCGCCGCCCAGGGCGTCTCCTGCGGCGACTGAAGGCGTGAGGCTGCCTCTCCCTCACGCGTTCCGCCTCCTCCTTCGCGAGCATTACCGCTTCGCAGAAGGAGGTGACGGCCTCCCATGCACTCTCGCTCCGCACCATGGCCTGGACCAGGCTCGGACGCGAGAGATCGCCGCCGCCGATCGCCTCAGTGAGAACACGGCGGTGCTCTGCCCAAGCCGGGCAGACCTCCACTGTATGTTCCACCGTGTCCTCTGGGCGATCCACACAATGGTGACACCCGGGCGTTTCCTCCCGCCTTATGCGAAACAGGAACCTCCCGAAACAACCGTGTCCGGTGAGGACCTGCGTCAGGCGGAAGGTGAGGACGCCGTGGTGCCTCTCTAACCACTCCTCAAAGAGGGGACTTATCGCCGCAATTGTGGCGTGCCCAGCGCTGGGCTGCGACAGTCGGACTCTCCATGTCGCCATGAGATCCCGCCGGAGCTCTGTCCGCTGTACCGTGATTTCTCGCGGCAGCGGAGTTACGCCCCGGCGTTTCGCCTCCTCGCGCCACTCCCACACGTGCGCGAGGAAATCAGATGATAGTTGTGTTGGGTAGTATTAAAAAATACTTAATTGAACGCTCGCAAAGGATCATGATGATTCTAAAGCCATACAACTTTGAAGATAAGTAATTAAATCTTAAAATTATAAGTTATTATCTCGTTAAAATAGTGTACCTACTAGCAGAGTAGACTATGATAATATGATATTATTTACTCTAACCAACCGCGTTTCATTAATTACGCTCCAAATCTGACGCCGTAATTAGGAAGGTGTCATCAAATTAATATGACAGTAATTAAATAATGGCTAATTAATCATGCTTATTGAGCGTATTATACTTTACTGACATTATTAACTTTGAAGGTAAATTATATTATAGATTGACGACTATGTTGTTTGATAAAGTTTAGGTAATCCACCTAAACCTACCTATACCTATGGTACCTCTATTTTGGTAAAAAATATAAATGGGTCGGGGGTCGGGTTGCCTCCTTCCCTCAAATATGGCGAGGGGGGTAATGGCTGATCTTTGCGTTATGCTCGTGAACGGGTGCTGCTTGTGGTGACTGGTCGTCTTGCTGACCTTGGTTTTGTTTTGTTATTAGTAATTTAACTCGTTTATTTTACTTCGATGGTCCTAGTTTATCATCTGTGACTTCGAGTTACGGCTATATGTAAGTGGGCACGCCCTTTATTACTGGAGGCTTTTAATATAGGTATAAAGTTCTGCTTACGTTTTTAGTTTGTATTTTGATTCTGCTTGAGTATAGTTTTCGAATTTTCGATTTTTTCTTCTTCTTTTTTTAAGCATATTGGCGTGTGCTAGCTGACTTATAGCAAATAATTAAATTTAATTTAATGTTTGTGTTGCGTAATGTACTTGCATGTATTTTGCACAGTGTTGTATAGAATATTATATATATTTTTATTTTTTTTATTTAACTGAACAGACAGCTGTGCTGCTGAGGAGTCTGTTGCGCCACTTCTTCTCCTCAGCTAAAGCACTAGGAAGTGGTGAAGGGCGGGCGTTTTGAGGGACTGTCTTATGTAATTTTGACGATCGAAAAGTGCTGATTCTCAGCCTAGTTTGAATAAATGACTTTTGATTTTGAAATCTAATTTGAAGTACCATTTTCTTATTTAAAAAAAAAAATATTCATGTAATTTGTTGTGATTTGTTATCAATTGTGCTTTTGTGTGGTGTGCTATGTCCTTTGTGTGTACTGAATAAATGTTTTATTTATCTATCTATGTAAATCTTTATTGTTTAGGGAACTTAGCTTAGATAGGTAATGCCGCAGTCCCACGGCCCGCTTTCTCACAGGTCAGACCGCGCCAGGCCTGGCTGACAGGCCGTCGGAACTGTCGGCCTTCGGTGGCCTGTCGTCGCTCGTCCGATCGAATGTATGGGATGGTCGGCACGGGCTGTGACAGGCCTCGACAGGCATAATATAAGAAAGCTCTATAAATCCTAATGTATGTATAGGTAAGTACTAAGATTGTTATTAAGTTGGTTTGTACAGATATGATACACACTTATTGAATTTGTTGACAAATAACTTAACCTGGAAAAATGGATGGGAGTATGGGACACTAGATACAAACGTATTATAACTTTGACGTAAAAACGTCTTTTCGCTCGGTGTACCTACTGGTGGTAAGATCAATATGTACTTAGGTATTTCTGAGCGACAAAAACATGTAAGATTTTAGCCGCTAATAACTAACAGACTTTTAATGGTAGAGTAATGGTTGAGCTTTCAAAAGATAGTTCATATTTGGAACAATTTTGAAGCAGGATTTCATTTGCCTATGACGTCACATCGCGAGCAGGCGCCTCTACTTTTCACTATTCAAGTCGAAATTACAATTCGTATAGCGCAAAAAGTTGTTTAGCTAGAATGATGATTCTATCGTCATTATCAAGAGCATTGACAAAGCACAACTAGGACCTAAAGAGGAAAAACAGAATTATTTGCCAAAATAGGGTCAAAAATGGATATGAAGTTGCCAATAGCTAAATAATTTCACATGTTGTCAGATATATCGGCCGTCAATCGGATCAGAATTTTTGTTTTAATCCAGTCGTGGAAATCTAGCTTCATAAGTAATGCAATAAGCCTAAAAAGTCCCGTGCCGAGCAAATACCTCTCACTAGGTTAGGTTAGGTACAGATGTGACTAACGTACTAACGTTTTCACGAAAATAAACGGCGCGAACTCTAACTGCGCCTGCTTAATTTATTTTTCTTTAGTATGTATTTTAGTTTTAGTTTTTATTATGCCCACTGCTGAACAAAGGCCCTCCCCAAATCCTTCAAAGCATCCTTTTCCAGGGCCACCTCGATCCAAACCTTGCGGTACGAGTCTTGTCGTCTAGCCATCTCTTCCTGGGCTCATCGTGTGGAGATTGTTGCCCAGCGGTCGCGGCTGACGTGACCCGCCCAATCCCATTTTAGCTTGGCAGAATGCTGCGCTCCATTGCTCCTTGGAAAACCCCAAAGCGGATTTTTTGCAACTCGGTGAGCGACCCTGGCGTGAGTACCATAGGTTAGGACGTTTCAAATGTTAAAAATATTTTATATAATAATTCTAAACCGACTCTGCCTATCCCTTCAGAAGTTACAAGCGCGTTATAATGTATATTGAACAAACACCAGATCGTCAATCGTAAGAAACACACAAGTCAGGGTAATGACCCCAAAACAATTCGTCAGCGTCGTTCAAAGTGAAGTGTCGTATAAAATTGCGCAACGGACTCCTATTTCAGAGTATGTGGCGAAATTACGAACTTGCTTGTGTTTAAAATAATAACAACAGACTGATAAATGTACCTATGCTCTGTTGCAATAGTATCTAATGTAAATGTAAATAAATGAATCAGAAAACCTACCTGTAGATACCAATCTTACAAATGGAGTGCTTTGATTTGATTATTTAAATAAATATCGGGAAATTCTAACATTAAATCACCACATAAATGTTTTACATTTGAAAATTGAGATTAATTATATAACCTCAATTTTCAACGTTGATTTTTCATTTACAATTTAATAATGTAATCGTTGGAAAAAGTAGTGATAAATAAAGTTGAAACCTTCTGAATACAGTTGAATGTGTTACTAATTCCTTTTAGTGGGTGATTGCGTATAAATTTAACCTAAACAAGGTTAGTTTACACTTCATCACATACTTTTGGAACAGACTTTATGTATCTACGTTACACGTAAAACGTTAACGTTTTGTCTGCGTCTTTACTTAAATAATATTCTGTGTTGCGTAACCCTGTCTATAGCTTGTACAAAAGTATGCAAGTAGCTTCCATGCCGTGTGCCATAAGAACTTCAATGAATGTTACAATGGCATGCCAGTTACTTGCATAGCATTCCACCCTAAAGGTACAATTCCGAAGGCGACCGCAGACTGCAATAACAGACCGCAGACTTACTGGTTTCAATGTAATAAAAACGCTTCCGTAGATGGAGACATTGCAGTGGGCGGAAATGTTGCTTTTCCACTCCGTATTTCGTCTTCGAAATTGTACCTTAAACCTGATAAAAGTATGTATTCTTTCAGTCATTCTCTTGATGTGTTCTTAATTGATTACTGACGACTACTGACGGTGTCGTAATTCCTACCTCGCAGTCATTTTGGACCAATGTATCATACATATCTAACGACATCATCAGGCACCATGGTCTAGACTAGTTATTTTCCACTTCTAACTTCTACCACGTCTGAGCTGGACATAAGCAACGAGAAGCGAGCCGATCGCGCCATGGACACTCAATAAATTGGATCTGACAACTCATCGGAACGAAGAAGAAAAGAGTCGAAAAAGCAGTTTAACCCCGCCAAAAGATTCACTGATAAAGCTGGATCTGAACCAACCCAGCGCCGACATCGTTAAAAGAATCCATAGGTTAATGTCACCCGTCTCTCCACAATTCCATGGCCTTTATAGGATGTATATCTGGTTCGGCTCTAATAATCCTTCCATATCCTAAGGGCACGTTTTCCCTACTATTATCGCGCCCGGACTACTCTTTGATATGCAATGGTATCTATTGCACCATGAAACTTGAGGCTAATATGAATTTTTGGTTTCATTCGACTAATCGAGTCGTCAAACCACGTTGGGCAACGTGGTTTGACAATGCATTTCATTCATTTATTCACAACAATAAAGTATTGTTGTGGAAATTTGCTTGATTTGGTTTAAATCCTTTTGGCTTGCCCATACGTATAGTTTGGCTAAAAGGTCTAAATAGTAGAAATACCACGAACCCTTTTGGCGTGTTTCTATAGACAAATAAATAATTATTCTATATCGTAATTAAATAGAATGTTGTTTTGATCCTAATCCTAAGTGCTTTTATTTGTCGTGGGTTGAATGTTGTTTTACAAAATAATTTCTAGCTGATATGTTTATTTTTCACATCGGTATATCGGTCGTACGAATTACAGAACAGTCTTTCTCACTCAAAGATATTTAACAGGCTGAATCAGCCAAACAGTAATCTTGAAAACTTCTAATTCTTATTGTAAGGAGATCCCCTCTCTATAGATCTTAACTACCTTACAGATATATATATATAAAACATTGTAGCGATTACCTATCCTTTTAAAGGAACATTCAACATTGGTTCTGAACTATTTTATAGACTACAAAATACAGAAAATACTTTTAACAAATCCGATGGCACAGTGTATGATAGCCTGTCTCATAGGACCTAGTCTCTCGTCTGTAAAGAGGCTGTCTTTACAAACATACTTGTCTGAGTTTACAAAGGCATAAAGATATCATACACTGTGCCATCGGATTTGTTAAAAGTTTTTTCTGTATTTTGTAAAAAAGTGTTTTCTGTATTTTTCTGTATTTTGTATAAAATAGATCAGAACTAATGTTGAATTTTCCTTTAAAAGATTAATCGCTACAATGTTTTTTTTTTTTTTAAGTATATTTCTGTAAGGTAGTTAAGGTCTCTAGAGAGGGGAATCTCCTTACAACAAGAATTAGAAGTTTTGAAGATTACCGTTTCTTTCCAACACAGCTTAACGAGAGATTCTTCACTTGCATTGTTATGTTGTAAGGTACTTAAATGCTATAATAACATTTCTACGTAAACAACGTCTCCAAATATTTTTCCTAATGCTCTTCAATAAGTAATACGGTACATTAAATACAGGGATATATTTATCATAATTCGTTTTCCCGGAAAATTCATATTATGGATGCTTTCACTCAAGCGTAGGTAGACGCGATATGGTCGAAAAATTGTGCCATTGTCAACTCACCCGGTTTGGCGTAGCTTCTATTAGATCAGAGATACTCAACATATGGCCTTTGATATACGAGTATTAAGAATATTTATATTATATTTAGCAGGCTTGGGACGTGAAATATTTTTTTTCTACGGTTAGCAAAAGTCAGTGAGTTTCATTTTCATATTTTGTTGCTCGGATGAGAATGGTTTCTGTCTCCGCAATAAGCATGAAATTGTAGTTTCAATTTCAGTGATACTTTTCTGCGTAGTGCGTAGATTTGGTTACAAGCTAGTATGCCTAATTACCTACCGTTAGTAAAAAGGCCCAAAAATTATAAACTGTACGACTATTGTTATGGTTTATATTATTAAACAAACTAATGAGAATCTGCTTGATGGAAGTTCTGCTACAAATAAAGTAAGTCGAATGAAAATGTTGAGAGTATCTGGATTGGATTACCCATCGCTTTGGGAGATTTTTTTTTTTTTTTGGAAAACTGGGAGTTTTGACAAAATTATTTATACTTACCTATTTCTGCATAAAATTTCAACTGGAAGAAATAGTACCGTATTATTTGGCACCTTAATTTATTTACCTAATATTCGTTTAAAGTACATAAATAAAAGTTTAAGAATGTTCTTGTCTTTGTTCAAAAGTAAATAATTAGAAAATCAAGAAACCGTACAGTTGCAATATGGCTCAGTGGTTCTTTGAAGGTTTCAGAATGATAGACCATGTACAACATTAAATTAACTAAAAGTCAGGTTTCTAAGTATCTGGAATATTCTGTTATAAAACTAATTAATTAAATTAATCTGAAGCCAAATAAATAGGAGTACATTTTCAATGAGCAGCTTTATAATAATAACTAGCTTTTGTCCGCGGCTTCGCTCGCATTAATTTAGAATTGCTGTTTAAGAAAGTATCAAGCAAGCAAACTTACTTTCGCATCTATAATATTATAGTTAGGAGGATGAAAAACCTACGACTCACAAAATGTATAAGGTACTTTAATAAATAAACAAAACTCTTAACACACCAATAAAGTTTCTATAATAATATAATTCAATTATGATTCGAAAGACACGTGGCGCCATCTATTATCATAAGAACGTTATTGCTTTTTTCCTCGGGAACAGTACTTTTTCGGGATGAAAAGTATCCTATGTCCGTTTCTGTACACGTGCTAACGTATATGCAAAATTTTCTGGATGATCGGTTAAGTGGTTTAGGCATGAAAAAGGAACAAACAAACAAACAAACTTACTTTCGCATTTATGATATTAGTTAGGATAATATTAGTTAGGACAAGCCGTTTGCCCGATGAGGATTTCCCATCGACAAAAATTACAAACTTCCATACAAAAATTGACTATAAAATGAACTCTCGTGCAAAAAATATGCACCTAGACCCAGCAGTAAAGTTTGTGCGTTGTCTGTCAGTGAATAAATGAATTTAGGATTCATAAGGCCCTTTGTGTACTCACCTTGTTCTTGCCATGAAAAACTACGGTTTGTTCGCCGAGCGTAGATACGGTTGTCAATGTTGTGTGGATCACTATGGAAGCTTATTGACAGAGCGTTTTTTCTACGGCGCGGTTTCTAGCCGTCGCCGTACTCTAAAGAAACCATGTCGTGTACAAAGGGCCTAAGACTATTTGTCCACCACACCGAGAAAGGGACGACAACGAGAAAACAAATGACGGCGCCGAAGTAGCGACAGTACGTTTACTATATGACTGAATAATCTCGTTTCTCGTTGACGTCGCGTTCCCGGTGCGGTGGAAAAACAGTCTTAGGGGGTGAATTTTCAAAAGTCCTGCCTTAGTGCTCACATACTTCATTATAAGGAACTTATGCCCAGAATTTCATTAAATGCGTTAAAGATGTAGCATGTACGTTGTTTAAGGTGGATCCTCAGTGGTAACCCCCGAAATTCAAATTTTCTTGCGTTTTTTTGCAATTTGCAGGTCAGTGTCAGGTTGTATCGTGATAAAAACATGATTCGCGATAATAACAAATATGTATTTATATAATTATAACCATAGGAATCATCAATACATCTCTCGAAGTTAGATATGCCGTGGTTTGGTCTGATTTCCGAAATCAGACTAAAACACGCCCACTTAAAGAGATGTATTGAAAGAAAGAAAGAGGAAATAAATACAAATAAGTTTATTTGTCACAGAAATACATGTATACAAAAAAAAATAACTCGAGTAATAAAGTACTTCACAGAAAAACAAAACAATAGATCTACATAATTATAATCACGAGCACAAAACAGAAATAGTAGAAGTTTTCCTAACTCGTGGTACTTTCTAAATCTTAAAATTGCATAATAACAACTTTGCAACATGCAACACACACTCTTTGCAACATGTTTGCAGACAGCCTTTGGTCTTTTGCCAGAAACACACTCGCATATCACACATGGATTGGAAGTAAAATGATACAGCTACCACTCTTCTGAAAAGCAATACTTACAATGTATGTAAGAGATTTGAAGTTCTCAGAGTGCACTTGTCCTTTAAAAAACAAATGATCATCAGATGCTGTTGTGACTAGAGTCAGAATGTATTTGTTTTTAGCTTACTCTGTAAGTCCACTATTATCTTTGTATGTTTCCAGGAAATAGGTATTAATGCACACAATCTCCAAATTTGGTGTAAAAGTTTTTAAATCACATTAGTGTATAATTAATTGATCTTCAGGCCAATCTACACTGAATGTTAACTCGTGTTAATATCATTCACAAAACTTTGGAAATTATTGTTTCTGTCATAATCTTGAAATCAATTCAAAAAAATATAATTATAAGCTTCCTTGGAACAGATTTACAAATAGGTTTTTGTTTTTTGAGATACCTTACATTTGGACGAGTTTTTCTTTTGTTCCACTAGTTTTAGCCCCTTTTTTAGAGTTTCGTACCTCAATAGGAAAAACGGAACTTTTAAAGGATTTTTCGTGTGTCTGTCTGTCTGCCCGTCTGTCACATCCAATTTACTCCAAATCTAATGGACCGATTAAGTTGAAATTTAGTACACGTATGATTCTTCTATGACCCAAACAGGGACATGTAACGTAAATAAATGAATTTTGAATATGGGGGTCAATTTTGGGAGGCAAATAAGAAATTTAAAAGAACAACCTTTAAAACTGTACCGGGTGACATGTCAAATAATTTTTTGATTGATTGTTTTAAAGTTATTTAAGAAAATAGACGAACTTTGACCATTCCCCTCCTTAACTCCGAAACTATTTTTTTGTTGTGGATGGGAAATCATCAAATAACTTCTCCCGCTCTGGGTGGAGCGGGAGGGCGTGTCAGACTTCCACTGAATAAAACTCACCCGTGTTCCTTCAGTTGCCTGTGCCAGGGCCACGGTAACTCTTTGGAATAACCCACAACCCTAGCAGGCATCGGCCCTAGCGGACCCCTTCAGCTAGTGCTGACATCTCTTTGAGGCGCGCGTGGAACACAACGCGCCGTCGACCGGACCTGGCCTGGTCCTTACCGGACGGCGAGCTACCCATTGCTCGCCATCCGCAAGCCCGCGCCTACGGTGGCCGGGAATCGGCTATCGATTCCCGACGCCCAGGGCGTCTCCTGCGGCGACTAGGGGCGTGAGAGCGCAAAGATTGCCTCTCCCTCACGCGTTCAGCCTCCTCCTTCGCGAGCATTACTACTTCGCAGAAGGAGGTGACGGCTTCCCATGCACTCTCGCTCCGTACCATGGCCTGTACCAGGGCCGGACGCGAGAGATCGCCGACGCCGATCGCCTCCGCGAGGACGCGGCGGTGCTCTGCCCAAGCCGGGCAGACCTCCACCGTATGCTCCACCGTGTCCTCCGGACGATCCTCACAATGGTAACACCCGGGCGTTTCCTCCCTCCTTATCCGGAACAGGAACCTCCCGAAGCAACCGTGTCTGGTGAGGACCTGCGTCAGGCGGAAGGTGAGGATGCCGTGACGCCTCTCCAACCACTTCTCAAAGAGGAGACTTATTTATCGCCGCAATTGTGGCGTAAGCCTAATATTTTGAAAAAAAATACTGAACATAGTTCTATACATATAAACTACAGGAAACCCTATTAGAAGTCTATGGTCTTAAAATAACATGCCAAATCTTTCAATATTGTGCGTACAAACTTATATTTAAGTTGGTTTTTAACTACAATTTTTAGTTTGTTCTTGGGATAAATCATCCCAACTACGAAACCCTTCATTGTGCGTTTTCCGCCACACCCTTGGCTGGTTTTTCCCCTTTTCTCTTTCTTTCTCTCAGGTACATACTTACAGTGACATATTTGGAAATTTATACAAGGTGGATTTTTAAAATGGGGCAGTAAGGGCGGGTACTTTAGCCGTTCTAGCTACAGAAAATCGTACTTGAGCCTGTCCTTAACTTTTGAAGGGAGTTGCCAACTGCATTCACAGATTTTGGAAAAATTGTACAGTAGGCTAGAAAAAAATCAATTAGCTTTTATTTTTATGATGCCAATAGATGTTTCTATAAAAAATAAAACACTGTTCTAGACAAACCTAGGTTAGAGTAGGTACTAGAAAAGCCACAAATCGCAAAAACTCTTCTGAGCTAGGTACCTATTTGGAATTGTACACCTACAAAGTTGCCGAGTAATTTTGTCTTTCCTTACAGCTCTTGGACTGAAAAGGAATTAGACGAAGGTGAATGGCGCACGCTCGCGGTACAGAGAATGGCAAAAGTTCTCAGAACTCACGTTATTAAGTTTGACTTTGATGATGGAAAAAGTATTGAGAAAGGTTTGCATTATTACTAGTTACTTAGTTAATGTAACACTAATGACCGTTACACTTTTTCTCTAACACTAGCACAGATTAATACAGATGGGACACTCCGCAGTTTAGGTATGAAGCTACGAATTCGCGGCGGGCCTATCTCACTGGGCCAATTCAGTAAGACTGCCGCGGTCAGAATGTATAAGACTTACGCGTTAAAAAGAGAGGTAACTTGTAGGTGAATATAACTGTAGATAATAAGCGTTGTGTGACCTGAATTGCACTTTATTGAGTCGTAGAAAGAGTCGCTTTTGATTTAAATGATTTTGCGGAGTGTATTAATCTGTGACACTATGCATTCATTTAGGTATCGCCTAGTGTAATAGTAGTGAATACGGACATTAGGCTATATCTACTGTAACAGCTCCGATTCTAGCATTAAGTTCACTAGTGGGTGAGTTAAACTCTTGAGTGTCGCATGATACCACATAGGTTCATAAGAGAAAGCGCTCGAAGTCAACAGATATCGTATTGCAAGTGCAAATAAACGTAAAATACCATCGTCCGATGACGACCACGGGCTGACAGTAGTTTCAAACCTATTATGTTCGGTTACATTTCGAGCGCATGCGACAAAACAAAACTGTTTAACAAAATAGGTATTGGCAAAATATCAAAATACATATATATATATATATATATATATATATATATGTGTATTTGAACTGAGAATCTGAACAGTCATCACTTTTTCATTCAATGAAAAATTGACGTTATAAAAATCTTTCACAGTTGAATACCGGGGTCGCCGCCGCCACCAGATGATGACGATGATGATGTTCGGCGTCGTCTCCATCGGCATGGTCATGATTCCTATGGGCTTCCAGTTCCTTGCCGTCTTGGGAGGAAAGGCCCTCTTGCTCGCCAAAATGGCCCTCATTCTCGCGTCAATCCAAGGATTGAAGAAGGTAGGCATCCGATTTTTATATTAATAACAAAGAACCATATTCCAATTTTATTTAAATGGTAATTAAAATTTTTAAAAGAGATTCTTTTCAAAGAGTTTACCAACTAATACTGTATGTAACGTAAAGACTTTATTATGTACTTATATAAAGAAGAGTAAATAACTCTTTAAAGCAATATTGTATTATGTCTTACGAGATACTAACATAATATCTTAATTAATCCCTAACAATGTTATGACATCAAAAAGCAACGCAGAAATGGCAAGTTGACACGATCCCACTAATAATATTAGGTAATCTTACCAACTAACAGAAATAACGAATAAACATAACAGCATTCTCTTTTAGGTAGACAATAATAATCATGATGGGTATCATGACAGAGGGAAGGTATGAATTTCAATAATCGATCTTATTTCTTTCCTAATCATCTAACATAGCCATAATAAAAGTAAACCACAAGTCTAGGCTTTAATGCACTGGTACTAAAATCACCGGGGTAACCCGTTAACAGATGTTCTGTTCCAGATTGCTTCAAGTCCGGTGAACTACGGTTTCTACCACTCCGCCTACCCTTACGACTATTACGAGAAGAGGAGTCGAGACGACTGGCCTCAACCGGGGATCATGCCTGCGACACCGCCGCCTGCAATGTCTGTGCACAACCCCTGGACTGACACAGAAATCATCAAACGGGATAGAATACACATAGCAACAGACAAAGAACGCAGATCAAGCAAGAACCCAGAAAAATTGACGTGGAAGCCTGAACTGCCGAAAGCTGTTAAAAAGGAATCAGAGTCAAGAATTTATCCAATTTATGCTGGACCTTCAGACGTACCGGGGTCTATGTTAACCTCTATTGATGCACCTACACCGATAGCAGATTTGACAACGAGTCCTGGAGATGTGCAGGCTGATTACGCAATCGATTTACCGTTCAATCGATTTCATTTTCAAAGTCCCACTACTGTCGTTTCAGCTTGATGTGTTCGTTCAACTGTTTTACGCTTTGTATCATGTAGTTAGTGGTATATTCTCGTATTTAGGGCAAGTGCTATATCCTAACAGGCATGTTTTTTATTCTAATTATTAATGTGTTAAGTTGTTTATAGTGTATATAAAAATATAGACAAATGTAATTTTTGTTAGTGATTTTTATTTTACGTGTTAACGTTATGTCGTTACCCAGCAAGAGACATTATATTGACAGTCATAGAACAACTGCTGCAAAAAATCTATGATGTATTCGCATCTCTATACTAGAAGGTGAGTATCAAATTCCATTAGTACTAACTACATATTTTCACAAAAGGAAAAGCTGGATTTCTTATAAAACCTTTCACCCAAAAAGCATTTCTTTTAATCTATGCCATCCCACGGGAAACAGTTCTCAAGTTTTCTTTTCCAAATTAATTTATATTTGACTTACCTACGTAAAGATAGAAAGTCAGAGCAAAAGACAAACAGAGGCGCCGATTCCCTTGTTCACAAACTAAACTAAATTTAAGTTCAGTGCATTTTTTTCTTTCTATTTTATTAAGAAAAGGACAGATGATAAATCTTAGTTTAGTCCTGTCAAATTAGTCAGCGTTTGACGTAAATTGACGTATTTTTAGTAGGCAATTTTTTAATCGTCCTAACTTGTCTATGGAGTATCTTAATTTGACAGGACTAAACTAATATTTATCATAGGTCCTTTTCTTAATGAAGTAGAAAGAAAAAGATACACTGAACTTAAATTAAGTTTCGTTTGTGAATAAGGGAATCGGCGCCATTATCCCTCTTTCCAGAGCCCGCAAACCAACTGTAAGGTCAAGGAGCGATATTGACAAGGAACTTTCAAACAAGTTCCTTTCCCTCATATAGAGCTACCAGGTTATTTTGGCGTGCAGCTAAATTGGAACTAACGCCGCCATCTTGTTTTTGGAACGAAGTTCTCTATCGCGGCTTTTGGTAGGAGTAAACTGGCAGACATTGTGACGTAACGAAAAAGCGTTATGCCGTCAGTTTCAAGTGTATATTAAAAAAACATAATCTTTTGAAACTATACTAGATGGCTCTGTTTTAATACATACTAATTAATATTAACTACATAGGTCTATGGTCCCTTGGGCTCTAAAAAAATCAAGCTTCTAAGTCAACGTACTAAGGGGTCTTTCAACAAGGACGGGTCGATGTTGAAATTAAATAAAACAAGCTGTATGTGAGATATTAAGAAAAATATATATTATATATATATATATTTGAAAGGCCCATTTATACCATTATTTATGAAATATGACATCGTTTAAATGTCCACCGCGGCTTCGAACGGTGGCACGGATCTGAGAGGTCTAATTTTCAATTACTCTACTGCATAGATCCGGCTGAATCTGAGCGAAGGCCTGCGTTATGTTGACTTTCAAGGCATCGGTTGATTGCGGATTATTAGCATAGACCTGCGACTTGAGAAATCCCCACAAGAAAAAGTCTAGCGGGGTCAAATCGCACGATCTTGGTGGCCAATTCACGTCACCTCTGAGAGAGATACCCCTACCCTCGAACCGTTCATGCAGAATGTCCATTGTGCCGCTCGCTGTGTGGCACGTAGCGCCGTCTTGTTAGAACCACATGTTGCCCACGTCCATATCGTTCAATTCAGGCAAAAATAAATTGTTAATCATCTGTAGTGCTCGCCGATGACAGTTATGGCCTCGCCATCATCGTTTTCGAAGAGGTACGGACCAATGACGCCGCCGGACCAAAATCCGCACCAAACAGTCACTTTTTGTGGATGCATTACCACCTGATGAACCTCATGTGGGTTGTGGTCGTCCCATATACGGCAATTTTGATTATTAACAAAACCATTCATCCAAAAATGCGCCTCGTCGCTAAAGATGATTTTCGGCCAAAATCGGGGTCCTCTTCCAAACGTTCTGTAGCCCAGTCAGTGAACAAACGGCGTTGTCATTCATATTGAGCTCCAGGGTCAGTTGGATCTTGTACGGGAGTAGGCCCAAGTCCAGACGCAAAATTCGCCAAGTTGAAGTCTGCGAAAGACCGAGTTCTTGTGCACGGCGAGAAATCGACTGCCTCGGAGTCTCCTACACACTCTCACGGACAGCAGTGATGTTCTCGTCCGTTGTTTACTGAACCAGTCGTCTCGAATTTGGTCACTAAACGTCGGAGAGTCGACTTTCAAGGGCCACCGCGTCTGCCGTAAAATGGACGTAATGCGCGCAACGTTTGCACTATCGAACACTCATGATAATGATGATTGATAATAAAGTTTTATCATTTGGACGTGCGGTCAATCGTGTAACTTGCCATGGTGATTTGGCATCAGGAAATAACAACGTATTTGACAGATGCCGCCAAAACAACATGGCCGCCACAAACTGTCAACATCGACCCGCCCTATTTGAAAGACCCTTTATAAAAATACGGCCATTTATGCGATATCAGTAAAAGGAACTTAATTCTAACCTACAGCCTAATTGCGTAACGCACTATCAATCGGATTCTGAATCATTTTGAAGCAAATTGCGAACCCATTGCTTCATAAGTTCGAAATATTTGTCTCAACATCGTAAATAACGCAATGAATTATGTAGAACTGTGAAAATTAAACCGATTCCGATCGATAGTGTGTTACGCAATTAGGGTCTCCCAAAACAATTGCTCAAAAATGTTCAACTATTCAAAATGTCATTTTCATAAGTGGGCATTCCCTGTATGCCTGGAGGCTTTTATTTAGTTATAAAGTCCTGTTTACGTTTTTAGTTTTGTATTTTTATTTCTGCTTGAGTATAGTTTTTGATTTTTTTTCTTTTAATAATGGCGTGTGCTAGCTGACTTATGGCAATGAATTTAATTTAATTTAATTTCATGTTTTGATGCGTAATACCTAAATTATTTTGCGCAGTGCTGTATACAATATTTTTTTTTAAGTGAACAGACAGCTGTGCTGCGGGGGAGTTTGTTGCGCCACTTCTTCTTCCCAGCTAAGCACTAGGAAGTGGTGAAGGGCGGGCGTTTTGGGGGACTGTCTTATGTAATTTTGACGTTCGAAAAGTGCTGATTCTCAGCCTAGTTTGAATAAATAACTTTTGATTTTGATATTGACTTTTTATTTTCTACCAACCCGCACTTGGCACGCGTGGTGGATTACAGCCCACTCCCTCCCGAAGAGAGGAGGCCTGTGTCCCCGCAGAGGAATCATTATAGGCTGATTATGCATGTGTTAATCCAGGTAAACAATGTCTTCTCGCACTGCTTTATAGTTTCCGAGGAACGGCGCGCGGATCGATATGATTGTTGAAGGATAAAAAATCGTAAAACCTAAGAATAGTAACGGAATAAGGTATAATGGAACGGAAAATTACCAACATGTATGCCAAAATATAAGTCGTCTTTATCCCTATCCTGTGGGAATTTGGAAAAAATAGTTACCTAAATAATTACGGAACATAGTAAAGTTATTTTTCTCTGAATGCTATTCTCACTCTTTATTATTCGTCTGTACGTAGCAAACTTGAATACAATGCGCTGGTGTGGGATCCACATGAGCAAAAATATAAGCTCATAAAGTTTGCTCGCTACCTATATATAAAAAATGGGTATTAACCCTATTTCATCCCCATCTCTGTTTGTTGGGGGAATGGTAGCCATCAACACGTTGGAACTGAGGCGCAAGTATGCGCTTTTGATGCACTATACTACATATTGCTCAATAACAAGATCGAGGACGCGACTACTCTAGCTCGCTGTTCATAATGTTCATTGTTTGCCCCGGACCGGCTGCGGCGATCGCGTGTCTGTGCCCGCGGTGCCTGTTCGCGGCTCCGCCAGTACGTACCCATACTGCTTGATATGTTCCCACAACCTAGGCGATCAATCTGCTGAACGCCTTGATTGCTCAGGATCCGGATGTTGACATATTTATGTAAATCTATGTTTAATGTTTGCATGAAGTTTTTTATCTAAATGTTATGTTGTAGACTCGCTGCGCGTTTTAGTCTAAACTATAAGTGCATCAAGGAATTGTTATACAAATAAATAAGTAAATAAAGTGTCTTTTTCGAATGCGAAAGTCAGGCAGAGCGATGCAATATACAGTATGTTAACCAACAGAGGGCGTTCCCGTTAACCCGCAATAGTATAGCATCCATTCATGCTAAAAAAAATATTACCATTCGAAAACAAAATGGTTTTTATTTTTTTTTAATATTAAAATATTCACTAAAAATGTTAAATTGATACGTAAAAGAAACACTCTGTACACGCGTACTTGAAGGACGGAAACATCGCAATTTAGTTTTTATTTTTAGTGAATATTTTTATATTTTTTTGAATATTTTAGTGAATATTTTAATATTAAAAAAAAATAAAAACCATTTTGTTTTCGAATGGTAATATTTTTTTTAGCATGTATGGATGCTATACTATTGCGGGTTAACGGGAACGCCCTCTGTTGGTTAACATACTGTATAATATGCGATGCGTTAGTAAGGATTTTTAACCCCCTAGGGGATGATTATCAAAAACGCCAAAACACAATGGTAATTTCTAAACAAAAGGCTTAAAACCATTTTTTTTCCTTACAAGTTACAAACTTTCATCCCCTATTTCCCCCTTTAGAGGATGATTTTCCAAAAACGCCGAAACACGTTATTTTTAATTTTTAACCAGAATGCTAAATACCAATTTTCATCATTTGTCTACCTTACATAATGGAAATCTATGTGAAAATTTCAGCTGTCTGGGTCCAAGGGCTGGGCATTGATGAATCAAGCAGTTAGTTAGTCAGTCAGGACTTTCTTTTTATTTATTGGGTTAGCACAAAAGTAATGAGACACTCAACAAAACACTGTACATTTCCTTTTTCAAGTTAATTGTTTTCGATAATACTCGTATTCTAGAATGTTGTAGAACATTTTATGTACTTGTGATGTATATAATATGCCGCCCTCGTGATCGGTTTAGTCAGTTTGAAGAAAAGTGGACGAGCACAATTTCGAACACTATACTTATACGAGTACTTGTTAGGCCACAGTGCGCGGGCTGCGGCTGACAATATCAACACTGCATTGGGCGCTGGAAGTATAAGCCATGCGACGACGTCCCGATGGTTTGACCGTTTTAAATCTAGAGACAAGAGCCTTGAATGTCAGCCACGCTCTGGACGACCACCCGCAGAGAATGATGATGATTTACGCCGCTAACTGCAGTCGAATCCGGTCGTGAATTAACAGAAGCACTTAGTCGCCACGCCGTGGAAAACCATCTGCATGAGTTTGGCTATCGAAAAGTTTTGGCTCGGTGGGGACCGCACATCCATACAGACGCCAGTCGTGCAGTCCGTGTCGGTATCTGTCAATCACTTTTGCTGCGACCCCGACGTAAAGTGACGAAGACGAGTCAATATAGTTTTACTACACGATAACGATCGACCTCATGTCGCATCTGCCGTTCGCCAACAGTTGGAGAACTTGGGCGGGGAGACTATACCCCACCCACCTTATTCCCCAAACCTCGCCTCATCAGACTATCATTTGTTTAGAGCCCCGAAACAACATTTGCGGGGGAAACAATTTAATGATTTCTCTGATGAAGAGACGGAGTTGAACAAGTTTTTCGAGGCACAGCCATCAGAGTTCTGGGCAAAAGGCATCCAAACTTTGCCGGATCACATCATTGACTAAGCTTTTTGTATTGTAATAGTAATAAAAAATATAAAACGTAAACCAAGTGTCTCATTACTTTTTTGCCAACCTGGTATATACATAGATAGATGAACAGATATCGCTGTCGCGCTCCATACCGATACTAGTTCGCATTTTGGACCAATATCGCTACCGAGCGCAACAGCGATGTCGCTTATTTCTGAATAGGCCTTAATATTGTACAAGCATAGGGTACAAGTAACAAGTAAGGTGCTACCTTAACCTATATTCACTCGAGTGTGTCAATAGAGCAACGGTAACTGGCATTCACGAGCTATTTCCTTGTCAAGGAAAATGACCACCGCGCCTTGAACACATGACCGGAGTGCATCTTTGATTGGTTTGACATAGAGTGAATATGAATGCGTTTCAATTAGTTTGAATATCTTTTATAAAATCTGAAAAGTGACAACGTAATGGTAGTATTTTGGTTAAAAGTTTGAGCTAGCCGTCACCTCTATGACAAAAGCCGTATAGACACTAGACGTGATCATTACATTATGTAGAAATCATTGCAATTCATAGCTCAGACCGACACACGAGTGATCCTATAAGGGTTCCGTTTTTTCCTTTTAGGTACGGAACCCTAAAAATCGGTATTATCTAAAAAAATCATTCGCTAATCGCTTGCTGTTTGCTAATATGCACTTATCGCTACAACAATAGCGCCAAAAGAAGTAAAGGAGCAATCTTTGGATCAAACTCAAGGTGTGCCCACAGCACACAAAATATAGGGTGTGCCGTACTCATTGAGGCCGTACGATCACTTTAAGGAAATGCACCCGATTGTTCCATAGAGGCAACACAATCGCTAGTTTGCTAAGGTGTGGCTATCGCTGATACATAATACCGATTTGCGATTTAATAACAATTGGGCAAATTTTGTTATCGCTAGTCTTCTGCAAGATACGTAATAAGCCTACGGAAAAATTTTCTTCTCAACACCGTGAATACTCAACGCAATGAATATTGTTGAACTGACAAAATGAAACCGATTCCGATTGATAGTGTGTTACGCAATTAGGTGCAGGACTGATGCATTACTTATTCCGGTCAGAAAGAAATGAGCGTCACATGGGCTCATGATACTTTGCAACTATATCTCTAGCTAGGTGAAGACGAGCACATAGTCGTAGTAGACAGTGTTTACCGCTTCTCATTATGAGGGCTATCTCTCATCCTACATTATTAACTGTAATAAATAAAACGGCGCCGTCATTAGGTACGTCGTAATACCTGTGTTGAGCAGAATCCTTAAATATGCAGGAGTATTTATGTTCGCATAACTCGTCAAAAAATTAGGGAACAGCAAATTTTTCTTTCAGCAAGGTTTGGACCCGTAGTATAAGTTGTTCATAATGATGAGTATAATGAGCCCTTAAGAGCGTTATTAATGTTACATCTTGAATAGGTACAAAGAAATCTGAAATTGACGATCGAAATCGCAAGCTGTTATAAGTAAAGGGTGTCTCAGTAAGAGTGCACTTTTTAAAATTGGAATACTTTTTTTTTTCATGCAAGTGGCAACTTTGAATTTTGACAGCTGTTACCTCTGTTTATTCCAATTATTAAAAATGGAGCGCTTTTTGAAAGAACAACGCGTTATAATTGTGAAAACTCATTACAAAAATGGGGAAAGTTACGTTGCAACCGCTCGCAAACTTCGCCAAATTTTCAGCCGAGAAAGTGCACCTAATGTGTCAACCATTCGAAGAGTGGTCAAAAAATTTGAAGAAACTGGGTCGATTATGGATAATAAGAATCCTTTGCGTCAACGGACCGGTCGGTCTCTTGAAAACATTGCTGCTGTAAACGAGAGTGTCGGCGAAAACATAGATTCGGCAACGTTCTCAACAACTTCAAATTTCACGAAGCACTACGCAGCGAATTTTGAATAAAGACCCCCACCTTCACGCGAACAAGATTCAGCTAACTCATGAGCTCAAACCAGCAGACCACGGAAATCGCCGGCAATTCGTTCAATGGGTAATGGAGCAAAGTGAAGTCGATGCCAATTTTTCAAAAAAAGTCATTTTCTCCGATGAAGCGCATTTCCATATGAATGGCTTCGTGAATACACCAAATTGTCGAATTTGGGACTCACAAAATCCTCATGCAATCCATGAGAAACAAATGCACCCACAACGAGTAACTGTCTGGTGCGGATTTTGGTCAGGCGGCGTGATTGGACCTTACTTTTTTGAAAATGAGGCCGAAATTGCAGTGACTGTGAACGGCATTCGTTACAGGAATATGATAACGGACTTCTTGTGGCCTCAACTGGACGGCATGAATCTGGACAACATGTGGTTTCAGCAGGACGGCGCAACCTACCACACCGCGCATGAAACAATCGACTTATTGCAGCAACGATTTCCAGAACACATTATCTCACGAAATTCTGATGTCAACTGGCCACCCAGATCGTGCGATTTAACGCCGTGCGAATTTTTTCTTTGGGGTATTGTGAAATCTCGGGTTTATGCGAATAAACCCGAAACAATTCCTGAGCTCAAATCGGTAATCCAACGCGTCATCGGTGAGATACAGCCACATCTCTGTGCAAAAGTCATGAAAAATTTCATGAAAAGAGTAATGGCTTTTATTTTGACTCCAACCCACTAAAACTCCACGGTGTCCTCCTCTGCCGCTTGTGGCGGGAACACGGGCACGCGTTAGCACTCACCGCGAACCCGCCGCGGCTGTCCGTCACCGGACCCTCCTCTGGGGAGCACCCCCCATCACCGGCGCACAAGAATACATTGTGCACCGTGACCACCCCATGGACCAAACCAGCACATGGGCGCCAGATGACCCCGTGTCTAGTCACCCTTGATCCCCCCGCGACCGGTCGGGTCAGTGGCCCGGCCGCCTACCACTTTTCGGCCGCAGAGGATAGGGAGAGCGGTCAACGAAATACCGACACTCCTCCTCCCCAGCGGCCCCACCGCGTCCGCCATCAGACGGTGGCGACCCCGTCAAGGCCGCGGAAGGTAGGGAGAGCGGCGCACCGCAATACCGGCACTCCTCTCCCGCCGCGGCCTCCAACCCTCAGCCGCGATGCCTCCCATACGACATCGCGGCTCACCTCAGTTGCGATGTCGCCCAAGCGGCACAGCAACCTACCAGTTGGCCGCTACGTCGTCGACTTCCTGGAAAAAGCCCTGACGAGCGGCCCCTCCTCGGGTTCCTCTTCGCTTCACCGTGGGTGACCAAGCCACGGCTACTGAGCCCCCCCGCCTCGACAATGCGGGAACCCCCCGGGGGGGAAGAGTAATGGCCTGTCATCGGAGCCGTGGGGGTCATTTGCCGGATATTTTATTCCATACTTAATCAGAACATGTCTTCTTTACAATACAATAAAAATATCACAACTTTGTCATAAAATACTTGTTTTTATTTTAAAATGAAAAAGTGCACTCTTACTGAGACACCCTTTAATTTTAAAATAAACTATTTTAAAGTTATTTAAGAAAATAGACGAAAATTGACCATTCTCCCCTTTATCTCCGAAACTACTGAGCTTAAAATTTTGAAAAAAAAAAATACAGAAAATAATTCTATAGCTATAGCTATGAGAAGTCTATGGTCTTAAAATAAAATGGTAAATCGCTCAATATTGTGCGTACAAACTTACATTTTTCCATAGTTAAACGAAAAGAATCCAACCCACATTAGGTGTAATGTGAGTTGAATCCTTTTCGTTTAACTATGGACATTTGTAGTTGGAATGTATGGGAGAACATGATTTTCAACTACAATGTTAAGTTTGTTCTATAAATTAATTCATCCCAACTACAGAACCCTTCATTGTGCGTCCGACACGCACTTGACCGTTTTTTTTAAATAAAATATATAATACTAGCTGTTGACCGTGACTTTGTCCGCAATCCAGAATGAATGTCCTTCTCCAGGTCATGGTCTACCCAAGCGTCAAATTTAATCAAAATCCGTTCAGCCGTCTTAGCATGAAAGCGTAATCAACAAACAAACATATTCGCATCGACACTCTAGACTCACAAAATGTATTAATAGGTAGGTATTTACAACACACTACTAAAGTTTCTATAACAATATAATTCAATCATGATTTGAAAGACACGTGGCGCCATCTATTATCATAAGAAAGTTATTGTTGTTTTCCTCGGGAACAGTACTTTTTTTCGGGACGAAACGTACCCTATGTCCGTGTCTGTACCTGACAACGTATATGCAAAATTTCAGGATGATCGGTTCAGTGGTTTCGGCGTGAAAAGGTAACAAACAAACTTCCTTTCGCATATATAAAATTAGTTTAGTAGTAGGATTTACAATCACAAAACTAGAAAGAAACTCAAGTAGGTGATGGTAGTAGATAGGATTAAATTAAAATACAATAGGCGGCCAGCCCTATCGCATGTTTACGTACCGCGCGGCTGTAGGTAATTATTTCAAGGCCAGGGGCCGAGTCACAGTACTGGTAGATATTTATACTGTGTTCAAGGCTAGCTAACCAACTATTATATAGAACTCTTTTATATGTTCATATTTATAGAAAAACCAATTAACTACTCATACTCGTATACACATAATTCATAATGAGTTTGATAACACGTAGGTACATTATTACAGGATTAATTTTTGAGATGGTTCAGTAAGGACTTACCTTACCGTTGTAGCTACAGAAAAAATGGTCTTAGGAGACAGTCCTTAATAATTTGAGAAATTTTGAACTGCATTCACGGATTTTGAAAAAAAAAAAATTCTGCAAGAAAATTGGCAATTTTCATAAAAACTTTTTTTGGTGCCAATCGATCTTGTTTCTCATAAGGATAACAAAACTCTATAGGACCAATGGAGGTTTGAGTATTATAAAAGTCAGTAATCACAAAAATCTATTTACATAGGTACCTATGTAGGTACATTTCCTAGGAAATGAGATTCCAACTTTTTTTATTGTGTTGGCCATTTCCTTTCTGACGGTACATTTTTTTTAATCTGTGACCGCTGTTCAAAATATCTCAAAAAGTTAAGGACAGTCTCCTAGGACCATCCACCCTGTATACCCTGTAGTAGAAATAGATAAAGACCGACTTTCATTATTAAAATACTTGAAGTTAAACTCACAATAAAGGAGTCAATTAATTCACTTTAAATGCCTGCCTGCCTAGCCTTTTCCCAACTATATTGGGGTCGGCTTCCAGTCTAACCGGATGCAGCTGAATACCAGTATTTCACATGGAGCGACTAATTAATTAATTAATTAAATTAATTCACTTTAAATAATATAATATTTTCTTCTAAACTCTGAAGGCCTACATTATTTACAACGAAGATTCAGGAAAGTTTTGTTAATTGACATTGTCATTAATAAAGGCTATTTGTCAGCAGAATTTCATTTGTGTCACTTAGCTTTTGATTTTATTAAACGTAAAACTTTTTGATCGTAGAATAAAGATCGGCCATAAAGTTAAAAGCAACTTACTTATAGAAAATGGAAATAAAGACAACAAAAAAATAAAATATTATACTCAGCTTCGTCTGAAGAGATTAGCATAAACACAATGTAGTAACACGTACGGTGTTGCCTTTGCGCACTGAAAGTAAAAAGCCCTATATCTAAAACTAAAAAATTATTTCATTATTTTTAAGTGAGGGTAGACATATTTCCTTTGCTCGATACCCTGTTCTATTGCTCATTCACAGTTCAGTGCTCTGCCGGAGCGCACATAATTTTCTTAAATATAATATTATCAGTGTTCTAGTTTTAAAGTGTCATGGGGAAACGAAAAAGTAAACATGATTACGAATACCTATATCACAAAAAAGTTAAAGAAATGGGAACAGAAACTTCAACGAGAGACACGATTGACGTCGCATTCCAGAGGTTAGTCAAGTGTCTCATATTCCTAAAAATCGTTATATTAATAAAGTTGCTTAATCACTTCAACGTTTTTTTTTTTTAACGTTGTGCTAAGTCGTTGCGGTTAACTTTTGGGGTTAACACTTCGAACTCATTGACGTTATAAGTAACTTCTTTTGTTCTATTTCACGTGCAAGGCTAATATTGCGATCAGTTATAAGGACTGTTACCTTGTTAGTATACGTGAAGCTAAACGGGCGATGCGGGCAATCTTTGGGACTGTCACTTCACCGTAGATACTAAGTCGCACGCGGTACATATCTATATCCATAGATACAGGGGTCCACCTGCGTTCGCTTATCTTATTGTTGTAAATTAACTATCCGTTAGTCCGTTACATTTCAATAACAATGGGGATTGATTTATCCTCTTAAATAACAAATAAACCTACAAATTACAGAGGACACACCCTCTCCCAGAGGTCGATACTACGACGAAGAACCTTTTGAGGAAGTAGTGGAATTGGAACCAGAATATCGTGATGAGCCATCCATGAGCGCTGGGGATCCAATTCCATCGAGCAGTGCCTTGGACCCAGTTCCCTCAACTAGCGCTGCAGACCCAATTCCATCCACAAGTACTTCACAGCCACAGGTTCCTTCGTCGGAGAGTGAAGTCCTTAATGCAACTGACACACCTCCGAGCATCGAGCTGGACTCAAAAATTTTAGAAATATTTGGAGAGGATCCGTCTGTGGAAAAGATCTACGGCAAAGAAATTCAGACCGACCTGGCTGTTCGGCTACAGCATCTGGCTACTAAGGGCTTGTCCAGCGAACTTCGTAAGGAGTTGATGGAAAGATACTTACCTCCTAGTAATTGCAAGTTAATTGACTCGCCGGAACTGAATTTAGAAATAAAAGCAGCCATATCAGAAGTTGTCTTAAAAAGAGATAAGGGTATTGAGATGAAACAAAAACAGTTAGGTTGTGCCATTTCATGCTTAAGTAATGCTATTACACTTATGATTGGTAAAGAGGACAAGGACACGGAATTAATACAAATGATGATGGACACTGTACGCCTCCTTTGTGACAACCAACACTCGGACTCAACACTCCGCCGGAACTTTATATTACACAATTTAAAAAAGGAAATGAAAGAACAACTACAGAAAACAATAATTGACAAACACCTCTTCGGATCAGACTTAGCTGAAACATTAAAAATTGCAAAGACAATTACAAAAACAGGAGCAGAATTGAAATCAATCATATCTCGGCCACCCACTAACAGAATAAAGACAGCGCCGCCTCCGCCTCAATCGACGTTCCAACAACGGAACCATTTAAACTGGCGAGCTCCTCCCCCGAGTCGCAAGCAAACGGGGACTCAGAGGACGAGGGAGCTTGCACAGAGAAATCCGCCCGCGAGCACCTCGCGCGGGTCTTATCGAGGTCGGCAGCAGACAACGCCCGCAACACGGGCGAGCTACCGCAGTCGTCGCTAGATGTTACCGGGGTAAGCAATTATGCTGGTAGACTGGCACTTTTTTATGACAACTGGTCAGAACTAACTTCTGAGCCGACTGTTCTGTCATGGATTTCTGGATATAAAATACCTTTTTCAGCTCGTGTTATACAGTATACTACACCCAATAAAAGAATCTACTCAACTTCAGAAAAACAAAATTTCAAAAAATGTATTGACGAATTGATATGCACTGGTGCTATCTCTCATTGCAACCCTTGTGAAGGGCAGTTTCTGTCAAGCATATTCTTGATACCTAAACCCAACGGTAAACATAGATTCATACTTAACTTAAAAAATCTTAATCAATTTATAGAAACACAACATTTTAAGCTCGAGGATTTACGTACAGCAATTAAACTAGTATCGGAAAATGATTTTATGGGAACGGTAGATTTAAAAGACGCGTATTTTTTAATAAAAATTCATGGTGACTATAAAAAATATCTTAGATTCGAATTTGACAATGTTTTGTATGAATTTAATGTGTTACCGTTCGGCCTAAATACGGCACCTTTTGTATTTACTAAGATAATGAAACCGGTTGTCGGGCTGCTCAGATCCTGTGGTTATGTATCTAGTATTTATTTAGATGATTTGTTGCTTATTGGCAATTCTTACGATGTTTGCTTAGAAAACATAGCGGTAACACAGCAACTGTTGTCAGCTTTAGGGTTTATTATAAATAAAGATAAATGCAACTTATTGCCTAAGACATCATGTAAATATCTTGGTTACATAATTGATACTAAAAAGTTTCAAATCAGTTTACCTACAGAAAAATGTAATAAAATTAAAAATAAATTACAAACCTTTCGAAACATATCACGATGTAAAATAATAGATTTTGCAAGTTTAGTGGGTCTATTGTGTTCGGCTTGCCCTGCCGTCGAATACGGATGGCTATACACAAAAGAATTTGAAAAATGCAAATTTTTAAACTTAAAAAGTGACCCATTAAACTACAATAATTATATGAACATACCGTCATACTTATCGTCAGACATTGACTGGTGGTTTAATGCATTAGATAACCCTATTAGTAAAATTAAATATGATGAATACTGCCTGGAAATTTTTAGTGATGCTTCGACTACGGGGTGGGGTGCGGCGTGTGGGGAAGAGACAGCTAGTGGGGCATGGACAGTTGAAGAACGATCACATCATATAAACTATTTAGAAATCGTTGCTGCCTTTTTTGGTTTAAAAATTTTTGCCGTAAAAATGAAAAGTTGTCAAATACTACTTCGCATTGACAACACTACAGCCATATCCTACATCAATCGGATGGGAGGCATAAAATATCCACATCTAACACGCATAACAAAAGAATTATGGGAATGGTGTCAATCTAGGAATATTATTGTGTACGCATCATACATTCGTTCGGCAGATAATACAATAGCCGACGCAGAATCACGTAGAATTCACCCAGATGTTGAGTGGGAATTGAGCGACTCAGTTTTTTACAAAATAACAAACAGGTTTGGTTTTCCTGATGTTGACATTTTTGCAAGTCGTGTTTACAAAAAATGTCGTAAATATATATCCTGGTTCAGAGATCCTGACGCTATGGCCATAAATGCATTTACCTTATCATGGTCACAAATTTACTTTTACGCATTCCCTCCTTTTTCAATGGTCCTTAAAACGCTACGAAAAATTGTTAAAGATAAAGCTACTGGTATTGTAGTGGTCCCCTTATGGCCCACCCAACCTTGGTACCCTCTATTCAGGAAACTTCTTGTATCATCTGTTTTATATTTTGATCCAAGTAAACAAACAATTTTATCACCTTCCAGCAACAACAATGCACACCCTCGGTTTACCCTGGCTGCCGGTCTCTTGTCCGGGACTCGTTGCTGAGAAGAAATGTTCCATTACCTGCAATTGGCATAATGTTGGCTTCGCTCTCCGCTACATCGATAAAACAATATGACACCTGTCTTAAAAAATGGTATAATTTTTGTTTATCTAAAAATATCGACATTTTCGGAGCATCTATCAATGATGCGATTCTATTTCTAACAACATTGTTTAATTCAGGTGCCCAATATGGGACTTTAAACAGTTGTCGATCGGCTTTAGCCTTAATTCTAATTGAAAAAGTCAGTGATAGTGAAGTTGTAAAACGTTTCTTTAAAGGTGTCTTTAGACTCCGACCACCCTTGCCCAAGTATAACACAACTTGGGATACGTCTAAAGTCCTTAACATTTTGTCCTCTTGGTATCCTAACGATAGCTTGGGTTTAGATAAACTTTCACGTAAATTAGTCACTTTATTATCCTTGGTTACTGCACACCGAATGCAAACTTTAGCAAAAATTGATATAAATAACATCCAAACTCATGCTGATAAGATCACTATTAAAATACCTGATATTATTAAAACATCAAAGATAGGAACCATGCAACCAAGTCTTATTTTACCATTTTTTCGCGAAAAACCGGAAATCTGTCCAGTTCTGACCCTTTTAGCTTATCTAGATTTAACTAGTTCACTTCGTTGTAATGTAAATAGCCTATTTATCGCTGTGAGAAAACCACATAAATTAGTTTCGGCACAAACATTGAGTCGGTGGGTTAAGACTACGCTAGGAGAGTGTGGTATAGATATATCTATCTTTACAGCTCATAGCACCCGACATGCTGCCACATCTAAAGCCCACACATTAGGAGTTAACCTTGAAACAATTAGAAAAACCGCGGGATGGAGCGGTTCGTCTCAGGTTTTTATGAAATACTATAATAGAAATGTACAAATTACAGAGGAAGATGATTTATTTGCAAGATCTATTTTAAACAATTGTAATAACAATTAAATAATCACTATGAAGTTTTACAATATATACTTAGTATTCATGTTAGATACTCATCATTTCAGCCTAAAGACGTCCACTGCTGGACACAGGTCGCTTAGTTAAGTTAATTTCCACTGAGTTAATTAAAATTATATTGTAAGCCAAACTATTAATTGAATTAATTACTGTCTTAAACGAATGTGTATTACTTTAATTTAAATATCATCATTTATGATTTGAAACTCATACCTACTGATTAAAATTGATTGCCTTGTTACACAAAAGTGTTTCATTGATATTTCAGTAGCTCTCAAATTCTACATTGTGTTTATGCTAATCTCTTCGGATGAAGCTGAGTATAATTTATGATTAAACGAACTTACCTGTACGTGAAGTTCAATCATAATTATACGATGACTTCGTCCGAAGAGATTAGCAACCCACCCTCCCTTATTTATTTATTTTTCTCCCCAAAAAGAAATAATACCCTTGGCATTTCCTGAAATATCAAAAACAGGAATTGGGAATCTAGGCTCTGAACTAAATGAGCAATAGAACAGGGTATCGAGCAAAGGAAATATGTCTACCCTCACTTAAAAATAATGAAATAATTTTTTAGTTTTAGATATAGGGCTTTTTACTTTCAGTGCGCAAAGGCAACACCGTACGTGTTACTACATTGTGTTTATGCTAATCTCTTCGGACGAAGTCATCGTATAATTATGATTGAACTTCACGTACAGGTAAGTTCGTTTAATCATAAATTATATTGTCTTTAGTTCCGAAACTTCAACTGCTGTACGTGAAGCGTCTGAATCTATGATCCGTCTGTGTGACTAGGTGCAGACGGATCGGGATTTCAGATGATTTTCATAAAAAGAAAAACCAGTTTATCGAATGGATTATTTGATGTCAGTAATATATGCAGTACCCATACCATAGTAAATTGTTTGTTTGATAAATGATAAATGATAAATGATAAATGATTTTTATTTCTGTAAGTAGGTTTGTACAAACACTTTTACAAGTCAATATTTTTTTTTAAACTAGATGAGGTCGGCGTTTCCTATCTGACTACTCTGAGAAGAAAGGCCGAAACAAACTCAGAGGTCACAGTCTCTTATAAAGTCCAGACATAATCTTGGTCACTTCATGTGAAGACCATGTAGATTGGTGTCTGAAATGGTCTTTTGAGGAAATTGGAATGGTTTATTGTTTGCCAAAAATTACACAATCAATATTAGCTAAACTGCAAAACCGTCGGCAATAGAGGTTATAGTATCCTTAAAAAGAAGACAACATTTGGGGTTTTTTTAAGGCTCGTCAAGATTAATTTTTCATTTGTAATTTATTGTATATGATCCACATTCACAGTCATAATAATTAAAAAAAAAAATAGTAGGTTACCTCTAAAAATAATAACTGTGTAATTAGTAGCTTTAGGCAAATAGTAAATACCAATTAGACTACAAAAGCTGTCTGCGACCTAGAACCTCGGTAGAAAATAGTTGAAATAATTCCTAACTACCGTCGGACACAGGGCAACTGAAGTAGGCACAGTTCTGCGCACAAGTCGGCCATAATTTTGTTGCGGTTCCAATTTTTCAAGGTCGTGGCTGAGTGGGTACAACCCGTGCGAGTTAACTAGGAACCTGGCTTATGTAATTTTGACATTCAAAAAGTGCTGATTCTCAGCCTAGTTTGAATAAATGACTTTTGATTTTTTGATTTTTAAGAAAGTGTTATCCGTATGACTCAATTTGATTTGGTGTTCGCGATGAATGCTGGGTTCGTGGATCTGGAAGCCGCCACTAATCGCGGCTACAAGTAGCCTAGTCTGCGCCATCCCTAAGATGCGTACGTAAGTTACTAACATAAATTAATTTATCGTAGTCAGCTATTGTTTAAGTGAGATACATCAAAAGTAATTCCAACTTGATCAGATGATTAAAGGAAAACAAAACAGTTGATTATAATTTATCATCAAAGTTGTGGCTTGTGTGTGAAAATAGACGAAGGTTTGACAAGTTCTGTATTTACATAGTAAAATTAACCCTTGACACTGTAAATACGGAAGGAATAATAAAGTTTACTTTAATCAAAACCCCGTACCTAACTAAAGGGTGTTTTTTAGAGGCGGAGAACTTTAAACTGAAATAAAACACAGAAAAATGTTTTTAAGATCCACAAAATTGGCTTTATTTGATAGATAATTTTTTGGCATTAATGTTTGAACATGATTCCGGACATGTGGCCGCCGCGCTGACACCAACGCCTCGTTTTTAAGTTTTTATTGGCTTAATTTACTAAAGGAAACATTACCGAACACCTAATTTCACGAAAGCTGTCCACCTCTTTCGAGCGATTTGAAGCCATTACTTTATTTTCTCTGGAGATATGTAACGTCGCATGTTTACTCCAACAAACCAGTAACAATTGAGCACTTGGATGCTAACATTCGATGCATTATTGCCGAAATACAGCCTGATTTACTGCGAAGAGTGTGTGAAAATTTAACTTTCAGATTACGCCATACACGTGTCAGCCGCAGCGGCCACATGCCTGAAATCATATTCAAACAGTAATGTCATAAATAAAACCAATTTCATGGATATTAAAAACATTTTGCTCTGTTTTATTTCAAATTAAAGTTCTCCGCCTCTAAAAAAACACCTTTACATTGAATTTAAGTGGGAAGGCTGTTAACAGTGTTAACTAAAAGGCTAATAAATCTGTTGGCTGCAACATATTATCACACGCAGGATAAACCGGTTTATTTGGGCTAGGACAAACTAGTATGGCCTGAAATCGGGTTTGGCCCGTAACACATAAAAAAACACTTTTCACATTTATTCTATGAATAGGATTACCATTGCCATTCAACGTGGCAATGCTGCCAGTTCTCTGGGCACATTTCCTGATGACAGCGATGTGGACGAATGCTTTGTCGCCTAATAAGTGGTTTGTTGCTTTTGTTTGTGGTTTTGTATTTATTTGTATAAGTAGGTAGTTAGTTCTAGTGTAAAGAGTTAGTTGTAAGATGTAAGCAATTTAATGAAAATAAAATATATATTAGCCATTTCGATTCTAAAATAGAGTATAAGCTGATTAGTATGGGCGCGTTTTGTAATTAGGTAAAACTGTGTCAATTATGTAAAATAAGCTTGGCATTTAGTCCCGGTTTTGAAAGCTTTCTTCTGCACTCCGTCCATTGCGTGGGTGTATGATACGATTAAAGAATCTTAATTAACAATATAATGGGGGAGAAAAGTTATTTTTAGTACAAAGGCGCAGCATTAAGTATGCAGCATTTGCATTTTTTTAACAATAAGGATTAACTGTTCATTTATGAATAAACTCAAGGTACTCGTATTATTGGTTGCGAAGTACTTTCAGAATTTTAAACACCGTGTGACATTCGAAAATTAAAGTAACAGCAAGAGTGTTTTTTTTTTTGGATGATAGGGCAAACAGCCATAAGAAATAGTAAAAGAAGTATGTTCAAGTAAAAATACACATTGCGTTTGAATATAATCCAGCATGATACATACGTATCAGATGTACAATAAAAGGGTACATTAAATTAAAAATACAAAATATTGCCCAGCTGTCGGACAGTATGGACTGATTTCATAATAGTAATAGTTAGACATCGGATTTTATGAAAAGCTATTATGCAAATGCATATAGCTTTCTAATTACGGCGTTAATGGATATTTCATTTAGTAGCGGGAGGTACGTATAGTAGGGAGCCTATATCGCCCTCATCTCACCACAAGTTACCAGGTGCCATAGAAAAGTTGGAAACAAGAAACCTTGCTCAATTTAAATCAATAGAAATACTGGAAACAATGAGCCAACACTGGCTAACGCCCTTCCTAATTCAATGTCAGAAAAGATTCGTAGAAAGTTAGGCGCTATTTTGCTTAAAAACCGGAGTCTTTAAGAAATGAGGAACATTAACCTACATCAACGGCACAGGTCATACCCTGCCTAAACAGGTATCGCCAGAAATGGCGCCAAATTTTTAATTTTATCCAATGACTCAGTTGACGTAGAGAGCTCGTTTTCGGTGTACAAATTAATACTGGGTGACAAACGTCACAGCTCTCGAACATTTGGGAAAATACTTAAGTGTATAATATATAGTCACAAAAACTATGCATAATTTTCCGAATAAGTATTTCGTTGTTTTTTGTAGCCTTTAATTAAAATAAAAAAGGTTTCTGATTTTTGCATTGCAATGCATTGTGCATATTTCGGCCTTGTTTAGTGCATATTTGCATGCATATTTTGACACTTTGTTAATCCGATGCATATAATCCGATGTCTAGTAATAATTAAAAAGGGAAAGTAGTTAAAATATACCTAAATTAGTGATACCAAAAACATTTTACCTAAACATATTATGCTCGTGTCTTCTTCAGTAATGAAGTTTACTTGAAATTGTATGTACACATAGAATTGTTATACTTTGCATACGTGTGGATAGCGACTATGTTATTTGCCTTGTTAGGTTAATTAATTACGTTGCTAGGTATATTATGTAAACCGCTGATGAACTAGATTCCATTTAAAACAATTATTTGGCATTCTATTATTCAAATTATGATTACACCTAAATCCCATGCATATATTTATATAAAGAGACTCATTATTTACCTAAATTGTACAACACATCAAATGCAAATACTTTGTGACATTGCTAAAATAAACTACTTTATGTAGGCCATTGGAATTATTACGAAAACAATAATAAATAAATAAAATAAAGTTTATTTATGCTTGTTTATAAAAACAAGGTTTAGTGTTTGGAGCCTCCTTTAAAGTAAACAACGCCTGTGGTATGAGGCTCCGCTCTTCAATGGAACAGCATTTACTTAATCTAGTAGGTAGTGACGACTAATATCTTAAGGAGCTCGTGGCTAAGTAATAACAGCCGCACGGGTCGATCCATCAGGTTAAGCTACGCTTGCCGCGGTTGGTCTGTGGATGGGTGACCATCTTTTCATACCTAGACTCCTCCGTGCCTCGGAAAGCACGTTAAGCCGTTGGTCCCGGCTGTCATTCGTGGATCTTTGACAGTCGTTACGGGTCGTCAGAAGCCCGAAAGTCTGACAACCAGTCTTACCAAGGGGTATCGTATTACCCAGTAACGGGGTTGTGGAGGTCAGATAGGCAGTCGCTCCATATAAAATACTGGTATTCAGCTGCATCCGGTTAGACTGGAAGCCGACCCCAACAAAGTTGGGAAACGGTTTCTGGACAAACTGAGGTAAGAGTACTAGAAAAGCCACAAATTGCAAAAAAAAAAAAAACTTTGCCAAAAACTGACTCTTATTTACATTTTTGTCGTTATGCTTATCGGCGTAGGCTTCCATATTATATGTACCTACTATGTATAAGACTTTAACAGCATTCACAGATTCGTCTGAATCTAGTATCCAGGCGTGTTTCACATGTCCACACACTTATCCTTCAATCCTTTGATGAAACACGTCATATTAATTAACTGATAATATATCCGTACGTGGGTGAAGAGTCGATATTCAAACATGAATAGTGAAATAACATTATAATATCAGGTTGCTTTTGCTTTTGAATGTAATTCTATCAACATAACATTAATGAGCCACGTTAACCGAGGACGAACAGAAGTAAACATGTTTCAGCAACTCGGGCCGGGGCGGAAAAGCTAAAATAACACCGCGGTTATGCTGGGAAACTGATTTTGTTGTACAGGTAAGTTATTGTTTAATTTTATTACACGTATGTATGGTGAACCCGTAATATAATATCCACCCGACCGAGTTTCGGTCGCGGCAGCCAGTCTCAACGAATATCAGCCAGGTACGCAGGAGATATTTTAGTGCACAAGTGTGGGCGCAAACACAGGTGTACTCTCTGTTCCTTTACAGTACAGTAGCAAAGTTCTGCTGATGATGGCTTTGGTGTACCAAATCCGTCACCAGACGAAGTATGCTCGGGCGTCCTCATCTGATCGAAACAAACTTACTCTACGACCTGATTCCACCGACTCCCTTCTACCATCGGGCATCTCACTGCCAGTTACCATCTCAACCTGGTTGATATTCCACGAATTTGCACTAAGCGTTTCCAAATGTCTTTTATAATGCGCATAGCAAAAGAGTGGTACTCACTACCTGCGTCTGTGTTTCCGAGTCTAATCTCTTCAAAGTGAGAGTGAACAGGCTTCGGATTTAGGCTTTTTTCTTTTTTTCTTTAGGCAATTTTTTTCAGGCTTTGGCTTCTTCTGGATAAGTTCACTCCATCGTCGACTTTGTATCTGTCACCTCTGACCTAGACTAGATCAAGAGCAAACCCATCTCAAATAAAAAAAATAAAAAAAAAATGTAAAAGAATGAGAACGTGTACAGTACGAGTACTACTACAAACATACAAACATCGTCCGACGACGCCCGACTATAACCAATTAACCTTCGAATCCAAACTCATTTGGATTTGTCGCCAGTCTAATAACACATTTCATCTAAATCCTCCATTTTTAAAAACGAGTCCTCACTCTAACGGTCAGACTACTCAATCAAGACCGGTAACGCCCGACAACGGCCGTTTTCACATTGGACGATATCGTCGGACTGGTAGTTTCATACAATTACTACTAAACGTTTTCACACTTGTCGATGTAGTCAACGGTATCGTCGCCGACATTGATTGTCGTAGCGATATCGGAGGACGACTCAGTGCGAGGTGAAACATATATTCGCGGGTACTCTGTTTACATTCCGTTGCAACAAGACGTTATTGTTTTAAATTATTTAACATATCAGTTAGAGCCAACAAGAAGTGTAAAATCTTTTTTATAGCTTTATTTTTATTTCTCTTTATTTTAAATATTTTACATCTTCTTTTTAGGGTTCCGTACCTACGGAACCCTTATAGGATGTCACTCGGGTGTCTGTCTGTCTGTCAAATTTGGTACACATATGTATTTCTGTGACCCAAACACGGACGTGTAAAGTAAATAAATAAATTTTGAATATGGTTGTCAACTTTGGGGGCAAATAAGAAAATTTAAAAAAAAAGTTTTGCAAACTGTACCGTGTGATATATCAAATGAAAGGACTTAGTGTTAGAGTCTCAAATGTATTTTTTTTATAATTTTAAAACAAACCATTTTAAAGTTATTTAAGAAAATGAGACGAAAATTGACCATTCCCCCTTATCTCCGAAAGTACTGAGTCTAAAATTTTAAAAATATATAGAAAATAGTTCAATACCTATAGATTACAGGAAAACTATAAGAATTCGATGGTCTTAAAACAACATGGTAAATCTCTCAATGTTGTGCGTACAAACTTACATTTGTCCATAGTTAAACAAAAAAGATCCAACCCACATTAGGTGTAATGTGGGTCGGATCCTTTTCGTTTAACTGTGGACAATTTGTTGTTGGAATGTATGCGAGAACATGATTTTCAACTACAATGTTAAGTCTGTTCTTGGGATAAATTCATCCCAACTGCGGAACCGTTACTTGTGCGTGGTCTGACACGGTTTTGAACGGTTTTTTTTTTCTTCCATGATACATCTCATGTATGTAATGTACAAAGCTAAAATAAATATGTATGATATTTTAAGGGTAGTATTTAAACGCAAGTAAAAAAAATTACTTTTGTATCCAAAAATAATCCGAATTCCAATAAAAAATACTGATTGCACAGCAAAATACTCAACTGAAAATACTCGTATAACTAAATAAGCAACAATTTATATTCGTGGCGCACCGCTATTTATCTTAAAGTAAAGCTTTTTTAATAATGCATAGCTAATAATAACTAGTGCACATTAAAACTATTACCTTTTACCATTCTTTAGTAGAAAAAAATATTGTAACTTACCCTTCGTGCCCTTCGCTCGCTCTTCCATCCTATGTCGACGGAGCCCCGCATAGCGGGCCTCCTATTTCTGCGTAAAGGGTTTAAAGTAACCTAACCAAACCTAAACTCGGGGTTAATATTAGTCGCCATTTTGCTATGAGTGTGAGTATTATGTATGTACGCTCTGGTTAATTTGCTGTGCAGTCAGTATTTTTGATGTAAAAAAGTATATAAATGATGGAAATAAATTGATAGGTGATTAGTTATTTGATGTGCAATTAATAATATCCCATATTTTAATAATTTGTTTGCTTATGTCTAACAACGTCAGAGTTTTAATATGACGTCGTCACCTTGATAGAACTAGTAGAATCAAAGGCCTGTTTGCGGGACAAAATTCACGAAGACTCTAAAATTATCTCTAACTTTTGGAATCGCGCGGGGATGTAAGTCTTTACTGGCGCAACGCGACTATTCGAGACTGCTGCGGCATACCGCATGCTAACGATTACATCGTGTAACATACCGATACCATCTCGATATTGATGGACGATATCGTTGTCGTCCGAGCTGACGTCACAGTGTATAAACGGCCAACGGTAGCACTGTAGCACTACAGATGAACGGCTGCGACTGTCGTCCGAATAGTTCCGACACGAAATCGGCTGAAGATTCGGTTTTGGTCTAACGGTACCGATACTCTCATAGTCCGATGAAACGGCAATCAGACACGACTAGGGAGCCCAGGCGCAGGACCATCGGCTTTACTTGCTTTCCGAGTCACGAGGGTATCGCACCACCAACTTTGAAACTCCGGGGTGCTACTGAAAAATTCCTAATGAAAAAACCCAAAAACTCTTTGACGAATAAAATGATTTGAACCATAACATACTTAATATAATAGAATGCTCTCTCTCTTTCTACTCTACTCTATGGGCATAGATTTAAAAGGAGGTAAATTTTAAATTGACGGCTGATGGAGATGTATGGAAGCAGAAGACACATGCTTCAACGACACATGATGATACGAGTAGGTAATCTACAAACTTTATAGGTAGCCCGATTGCTAAAATTTCATCATAATCTTTCCCCCCGTTTTGGAGTCCTTAGGAAACATACATAAACATGTACATACACACAGCGATTTTTATATGTATAGATAGATAAGATAGATATACCTTATGAGAAAGAACAGGACAGGTAGATATCAAATCTTTTGTTGCTGTCACTAATTTATTACCTATAAATTACATTAACCTAGATATCTTTACTTCATATCGACATGTCGATAACTACAGTGGAGTGTCGACTAAGCGATTTCGAGGATGATGTCGGCACGTGCCGCTTTAAACACATCTATTAGGGTCAACGACTCTGTATGCCCTGAATGCACAGAAGCAGCGGCAACATTTACTGGAAATCCGGAACCGATCTAAAAATATAGTTGGCTCATATTGGCCAAAGATAGCCATTGAGGGTGCTACAAAGGGCAACATCCTTATAGGTGCTACCTCAGACCAAAGACAGCGCTGTCAACAGACACGTGAGCTTTCGTAAACATTTGTGCACTTAGTGAGGTGTAGTTTAGTTGTAATTTGGTGTAAATGTGTGCGTGTGAGCGTGTATGCACAGAGCAGGGTGTAGTTTTGCGCATGCTTCACTGTATGCAGGGCTATGTCTTGGTTTTTTATTTGGGTCTGAGGGTGCACAAGGATCTTTTGTCTCTCGAATGACTTGACAGGGAGGCGGTTTTTGTAAACATCATCATCATAACATCACGCCTGTATTTCCTGAAGGGTCAGGCAGAGGTGTAGCTATAGTACACCCACATTTCGTCAGTTATGTTAAGTACCTTGTATGGGGCGAGCCTATTGCCATCAACCGGCACAAATCTAGACTCCAGGCTCCTACTGAGGAATTCTTGAAGGACCAACCCAATAACACTGACCTGACCCGACCACGACATGGAACGGTCATTTTACTTTGGCACAAAATGGTTATTTTAATTGTGTTTAATTGTGCCACTTATCCGAGGAATTTGTGCTTTGTACTTTTTGAGTAATAAGAGTACGATTGTGGTCGGGCTGGGGATCACGGTTCCTGACCCGACGACAACCAGATCTAATAAAATATCAATAGTGGGAAGTTACTGATTATGCCAAAAATATGTGTCAAATTGTGCCTATGGCACACGAAATTCTTTTGCTATTCATATCACAGAATATATCTTGATTCGGATAACATTGAATAATCAAGAAATAAAGTGTGGCAATCACACGCTATGCAATTTTACTATGACTTTGCAAGCAATTTTATTTTGTGAAATTATGCTAAGTTATATATAAATAAAATTCTGGCGGTTGTTGAATACATTCATGGGCAAGAAGGCAATCAGTTTGTAAAAATTTATGCAATGATTTGTACTTGTACAGCTATAAAACGGCCACTATTCCAAAACATCAGGGACCTTTGCTAAGGCTTTTCAGTCCAAGTAAAATTAACCTGTTGACACTTCCCACGACCCAAGGGCTGGCTTCTACCTCGGCCAGAGGTTAAGCATTGTCATACAACGTGACAATGCCGCCAGTTTTTTGGGTCCACTAGTACCAGTCTCCAGTGAAGTGGAGGAATTTTTCGACGCCATATTTTAGTTTTTTTAATAGTTTTAGTTTTATGCCCGTCAAACGTCAGTTATATATATTATAATACATAAAAAACCGCATAGGTCATGTCAATGTGTGCTCGAAAGTCAACTGAACCCCCTTCACAACTACTGTAAGCCAGCGGTCGCCATTGGATGATGGTTTTTTATGTATGTATATGATATACGTTTATTCACATATTATATAAAGATTTTTCTTATGCACACATAGTGTGCAATAGACATTTGAAAGGTTCTTCTTACTCTGTTAGCTAATATCCATAAGAATAAAAAAACCTCTTAATCCAAAAGAAATGTTTTCACCACAGTAGGACACTTCAAATTACAAAGTTTTACAATCTGAGCAGCCTATCTTCTTCATACCCCCTGTAGATTGAACTGCGTAAACTGATGAGTACGCACACAGTACTTTGCATAATGTTATGAATAATATGCAAGTTATTATGTCCACGCTTGCCTTTGGGTGCTTGCATAAACATACAGCAACCAATTAGGTTGTTGTATGTTTATGCAAGCACCTAACACACTTTCAATAACATTCCAAGAGTTTTGAAGGAAATTCCTAATCCATTGCTTCATAGGTTTAAATAATTCGTCTCCTCAACAACGTAAATGATGCAATGAACGTGGCTGAACTATCAAATTGGAAGACATTGCGATCAGTTATGTTATGTGTGTTAAGCAACTACCCCACAAGTTCCCAGTATGGATAAGTTAATCAATTACCCCACAGGTTTCCAGTACGAACAAGTTGAAACTGATCGGTACCGATTGGAGTAGCCCCATACTTTCTGTATCGCACATAAAGAAACAAAGGTTGAAGCTTGCCGGTACCGACTATATTATTTCTGGCACTCGTGGATTTATCTATACCTATCGGTACCCACCTGTACTGACAAATCGTGACCGGAATACCTCTATCTTTATGCAAGCACCCTAACACTACGGTAAGCAAAACAGTGTGTACTGTACTTATTTAATGCTAGCAAAGCCTCGTCTCCTGAGAATGGCATTTAAACGTTCCAAGTGCACTTAGTATTGACAGATTGTTGTTTTAGTAACTTATTTTTATCTTGACATTCATTTTAAAACGTTTAAAAGGTTGTGGGTGGTTACTAAACGGAATAAAAATAGAACAATGTGGTTGGTAGCTTGCATTAAGTGAGTAAAGTAGCGTCCAGGGTGTCTACTCGCAATGCTTTGAGAAGGAACTGCAGCGTCTGAAGACGGAATATCTATGACAGTTGACAGGCATTAAAAGCCAAGACTTCTGGGCGTTTATAAATTTTGGTGGTTCCTTTTGCCACTCCAGAACCTTTCGGCTCCATCGGCCAAATGTTCTGCGAGCAATGCCCACTCCTAATTAAGTTTGGCAATTCTCCGGGCTATGTCGGTTACCTTGGTTCTCCAGCGGATCTCTTAATTTTTCAGAACCTCCAAGCATAGCCGTCATTGCCCTTTGGGTGACTTTTAGCCTTGTAATAAGGCCCATTATGACAGACCACGTTTAAGTGCCCTAGGTCATCACTGGAAACACGCACTGGTCTTGAGACACAGTGGTATGTATGACGAGAAGATATTGTGTAGTTTCCCTCCTCCTGACGATTGACCTCTTTCTGGAAGTACCGCGTACCGGATGACGTAGTGTTGTTGGAAGGCCTCCCACAATGTGGACCTATGACCTTGGGAAAGCCACAGGAACCCGCAGGGTCCGGTCGAAGTGGCGATCCTTGGGGCAGGCCTATGTCCAGCAGTAGACGTCTTTTGGCAGAAATTATGATGATGATGTCCCTTTTGCTTTATCTTTGGAGTTTCTATTGGGTAATATCTCTCAGTGATAAGGTGGCCCACCGGATACTACAAATGAGGATATTACAAACGAAACTGAACAGTCTCATAGTTCTTAAATATTTCACCGATACCTATACCCTTGGCATTAATAATAACAGCTTATTACTGCAGGGCAAAGGCGTCTTCTCATACAGAAATTGCACGAGCATTAATCATTACGCATGCCCAAGGCGGGTTGGCGATTTCAAACTTTTATTAATTATTGTATATAATTGGAGTAGCTCGTGGCCATCAGATTAAGCTACGCTTACCAGGATTTGTCTGTGGATTGGTGACCATCTTTACATACTGAGACTCCACCGTGCCTCGGAAAGCACGTTAAGCCGTTTTGTTTGTCATTCTGGACCTTTGACAGTCGTTACGGGTCGTCAGAAGACGTCTGACCACCAGTCTTACCAAGGAGTATTAAGCAGTATTACCCAGTTACTGATTAGTGGAAGTTAGATAGGCAATCGCTCCATGTAAAATACTGGTATTCAGCTGCATCCGGTTAGACTGGAAGCCGACCCCAACATAGTTGGTAAAAGGCTAGGCAGTTTTTATTAACTATACATAAGTCCAGGGCTCCACACGATGTTTTTCCTTCACCACGATGTTTCCACTTCACGTCAGTAATGTCCAACATAAATTGCGAAAATATTGTACATATGAATTGAAAAAAAAAATACATTGGTACTTCCCTGGATTTGAACCCAAAACCCTTGTATGATGGTAATAAATTAGAACCTGACCTAGAAGAACTCTTTCACAATTTCTACAATAAATCTAGTCACTGCCAGTCAACCCTAGATGTGGCTAGGAAAGCATTTCTGAGAATACATATTGGAATTTTGTTGTACTTCGGTGAAAACACCCACGCGGGCAAATTAAATGAGTGAACAAATCGTTTGTTCATTATTATTACTGAATACAATTTATTCTTATTTCATTCAGGACGAGCATTTTTAGAATAAAAATGTAAGTCTCTTCGATTCGATTCTCTCAATTTTTATTTTTGTTTATCCACGTGTCGAGTTTTTCCTTGTGTATATTATTTCTATTCTTAGACTGACAATCCGTTAATGCTTTTCCGTTTTTAGGGTTCCGTACCACAAAAGGAAAAAAACGGAATCCTTATACGATCACTCATGTGTCTGTCTGTCCGTCTGTCACAGCCAATTTGCTCCAAATCTAATGGCCCGATTAAGTTGAAATTTAATACACGTATGTATTTCTGTGGCCCAAACACAGACGTGTAACGTAAATTAATGAATATTGAATATGGGGGTCAAATTTGGGGGGCAAATAAGAAAATTAAAAAAAAAAAGTTTTGCAAACTGTACCGTGCGGTATATCAAATGAAAGGGCTTACTCTGAAAGTTTCAAATATACGCATAATTTTTTTATAAACTGTTTTAAAAGTTATTTAAGAAAATTGACCATCCCCTTTTTATGTCTGAAATTATTGAGCTTAAAATTTTGAAAAAATATTCTGTACGTAACCTAACCTATAAAAAGTCTATAGTCTTAAAATAACATGGTAAATCTCTTAATATTGTGCGTAAATTTGCATTTGGAATGTATGGGAGAACATGTTTTTCAACTACAATGTTAAGTTTGTTCTTGGGATAAATTTATCCCAACTACGGAACCCTTCATTGTGCTTTTTTATCTAATAAGTGTAGCTGGATAATTGCAATACGCGTTGGTCATGAAGTTACGCCTAAAATAATTAAGACGTCTAAACCAGGAGCACCTTTGTCATGAGACTGCATCTACATATTTTTATTTATGTCAAACGTCGCCGTAGCACCATTGGATAATAAGATTTAATGACTCGAAACGTCGGCGTTACACCATTGGAAAATAACAACTGTCAACACGCATGGTTGTCATTGGACGGTAATATTTTTTATTTATTGGCACTTGCAACACGATCTAGCTGTATCATTCGATTAGTCGATTCATGCTTGACCTATTTTGGTAACATTTAAACAGGAGCGCCAACAAAAGGGAAGAAAAAAAAAGAAAGAAATTTGTGCTTCTGTGAAGTTCTGTGACGGCCATATTTGTTGTTTTACGAGTGATTCGTGCGGGTGTCTAAGTTTAGAAAAAATGTTTTCAAGAAGGAAACGGTGAGAAATCTTATGAGATTTGTATACAGAATTACTGAGAAATAAGTATAGATTTCGTATGAAGTGATAGTTTATAGAAAAGTTATAAATATGTCGAGAAAAAGTTACGAAACTTTTGTAATGTTCATAATTTGATAGGGCCGCCATATTTCGTAATGTTTTATGATAAATATTTTTGTTTAGTGTTTTAAATACACTTATGTAGTTAGATTATTGTTCCACAAACATATTTTAGCTAATAGCTACCGACATTATTGCGTATTATCATCGTAATCGTATTTCCAAAAGTAAAATACAATAAAAGTAAACCGTCGGCACGCGCGGAGTTCGCGCCGAAATTTTATCGTTGCGTAAACAAATAGTTTTTATGGTTTGGTTATTGTTTATAAGTGGATTGTTGTTAATGTGTGGTGTTTTATCGTTTCTACAGATATAGTATTATCGTAATAAAGTGTTTTTTTGGTGAATGTTTGTGTAGATTAGATGTGATGTAAGAAAGTTTGAAGGTTATGTGAGTGAAAATTATCAAAACAAAAACTTAACGCATCGTTGCTAGATAAGGTCAGTTGTATTTGCATAATGAATGGTATAAGTAGTTAGGTAATCTAATAACGAAGCCAGGAAGGTATGTAACGTTTAACTGGCTATGTATTAACGAAATCTGCGTTTTTTCGAAGGCTTGCCCAAAAATCAACAAGTACTTCCAAATGTGCCGACGTTTGTGGTACTTGCGCATACAGAGGCCCGACGGTCAAGAGGTTAACGAAATCTGCGTTTTTTCGAAGGCTTGCCCAAAAATCAACAAGTACTTCGACGCTTGTCGAAGTAGCCGACGTTTGTGGTACTTTGCGCATACAGAGGCCCCACGGTCAAGAGGTTAAATTAAATATGTAAATGTGTGTAATCGGTTTACACATCAGAACTTACCTATAACTTTTATTAATTAATGTAGTATGTATAATACTGTGGACACACTCATTTTAAGCAACATCCTAAAAACTATATAACATTAGAATAATATGAATATACCAATGTGACTGGTAATTAGTGGCCGATACTTAAACACATGATTGTACTAATGATAACAAACAACTTTTACTATGGCACCAAACCTGAATTCGTGAAAAAAAATCTGTTGTCCTATACATTCATGTTCGCGTAACGCTTCAAAAGAGCAGCTGATTTTTTTTCGCGATTTCAAGTAAAGCGCCTGTAAGTCACAACATATAAGTCGCGGCCGTTAGGGGCCACTACTACTCTCCTCTCTATTACCACCAGAGAAACGTGACTGAACACCGTGAACAAAAATCCCGTGCACACGATGATCACATCTGTTAGCAAGCGTTACTATAGTGGCTGAGCGCTGCAAGCAAGAATAGTCCTTACGGTGTTCAGTTTCACGTTTCTCTGTTGGTACTGTAATCTACTTGAATTTCATATAACTGTGGAACTGTAATAAAGCTTGCAATTTAATAAACAACTAGTTGCATTTGAGACCACGCGCCAGCATTATATTTTCTGTTGTGGAATGGAAGGACTCTAGGCAGCAAAAAGATTGCTTCTTTGGGAATTTCGTCAAAATCAGTTTTGTAGTTTTTGCAAAAAAGCTCTCACATTGATATATATTATATAAGTATAAGAATTTGTTTTCTAGACAATTTTCTTATCTCACTATAGGTCCTGTAAAACCTTCTAAATAAATTATTTCGTCCGCTGAAAATACAAAAGCCTCGCCATTTTTTACATAGGGTAGATCCCTAACCTAACCTAACCATAGTTTTCACAAAGTTTTTATTGAAAAAACTTATCAAAAAGGAAACAAATAAAAATCATTTCAGCTATATATGATTTTGACATGATCAAATAACTGTAATGGTATGTCCATTACAGTTATTTGATCATGTCACAATCATAGTAATATTTATAGTCGATTCAATATAACGTTTCTTTTGGGTTGCAACCATTGACAAATCTATCAAAATCACAGTGATCTTTATATTCGTTGCAGTAAAGTTGCTATTGAGTTTTTGGTGTCTAAAATAACTATGAACGGTCTGTACTCCATGCTATAATTATTTGAAGTGTTACGAAATATCAATCCTGGGGTCTCATTTGTTTAGAAGTCCTTTAGTTTAGTTAAGCATATTATTCCAAATCCTGCTACTATTCAGTACTGTCAGTTATCTATCAACAATTAAATGAAATATACTGGAATAACAAACTTATCTCGAAAGTTGAGCGCCAAAATGGAGATGGTTTCGCAAATTACGAGAATCGTTCATAACTGATCTGTACTGTAAGATGTTCGAGAGGAATTATTATAATATTATTAATTTCTTGCTACTGCTCGTGGCTATGACAGTTGTAGAGTTCTGGTTATGCTTAGGCTGTACTTCAATGACAATGATTAAGAGACTATCAAAATGTTGATAAGGTCGTTAAAACGGCGAATGCAGGCCATCATTCGAGCAAGAGGAGGGAATACGCAATATTAATTTGAAAGAATTGTGTACATAACACTTAAGACAAAAAAACTAGAGCGTTTTTAAAATTAATCAAAAAATGGTGTAAAATTAAGGATTTTGATTTTTACATTAAAATTCTATAAAAAATTACATTTTTAAGTTTAAATTGTGATTAAATTGGTGTAAATAAATAAGATAAACAAAACATTTCAGTACTAAAACATTATGTTTGTGTTTGCATAAGAAAAACATGATGTGCGGTAAAAACGCAGGTGGGCCGATTTTTGTGATGACCAGTGTATTTTCTTTTGGAGTTTATACCTAACAAAAACAAGTAAGTATGTGAAAAGCTATTGTTATAATCTTTTCAACTATTTATTTTACTCTCATGCCCATGAAGTATTGTTTTTTTTTCATCTATGGTTGCCTATCAATAAATTAGGAACGTCATAGGCGTGCTTATGTCAAAAGTAAAATAAATGATTGGAAGGCGTATAAACGTTAACGAATTAAGAATTGATAAACGTACGTCAATTATAGTATCTGTCAATGTCATGTGTCTAAAGTTAAAATGTCATTGTGTTCTCTGTCTCTGCCGTCGACCATCTTGCATGAAGGTAATACACAAAAATTATTTAATGATTCTGAGACTACCTTGCCTTGTAGGTACACTTGATTGAAATGTTTTGAGGCTTCTTATATTTTGGAATGAAAAGCATTCTGTTTTTTTTTTATAGGTCTGAGACTACCTCGAGCAGGAATGTCAATTTTAATGATGTATCTAATTGTAAAAAGAACTAACCATCACATCAAGTTATGCTTAAAATCTGTTGCGCCAGAGTTCTTTCGCATCATCCTAGTGCACCTTTACACCTTTTATGAAATATAACCCTTCAAAAGTTTATGTAAACAGTGATTTCGGCTGAGCATTGTTTGTCAGATTGTACGCTACGATACGAAAAACCGGCCAAGTGCGTGTCGGACCTCGCACAATGAAGGGTTCCGTAGTTGGGATGAATTTTATTTATCCCAAGAACAAACTTAACATTGTAGTTGAAAACGTGTTCTCCCATGCAACTGCAATTCAACTGCAAATGTAAGTTTGTACGCACAATATTGAGAAAGAACAATGGCGGCTAATTATTTGAACAAAAAAGCTTATTACTGTAATAGAAAATATTGTTCGTTACTAATTCCTAAATATATTATTGAAAAGATATTTAAAAAAAAAGAACTCGGTGGTTACTAAATATTGCGAGTTTCATTCTTTGGTTTTTTAGCGGTAAATATGAATATTAAAAGAACTATTATGGGTAATCACAATAATGTTGCCAACTGAATGCTTTTCGCGCCAGATATAGTACTTTTTTTGGTTGTACAGCGCTATTACGTCTGAGAAATACCTACTAGGTGGTGGTGGTGGTGTGCTAAATAAATAAATTGACATAAACAACATACCTATTTATTTTAATGCTTTGTCGTTTGAAAGATCTTACATCTTTTTGTTTTATTTGTCCGAAAGAATGATAAAAATGGCGACTCAGACTTTGCGATCTTAAATAGCAACACTGACAGTGACAGATGCTCTCAAGCCGCTGTTGTGTATAATATATAGTTGTTGTTAGTCTGTGGTTATTGTCAATTGTTTGAGTTTCGTGAGTTTTAGATTAGTTTATATTTTTCGAATTTGAGTTGCAGAGAATTTATTATATTTCCCTACCTTGGAATACAGAGACCTCATTTTATGCGCGCTGGGAACATACCAAATACGTAAAGGTCGCTCGTATTATCGAGAGCATGTAAGTACATTCCCATAGCGGATACACAGAACCTATCAACACAGAGCAATATAATGTTAGAGGTAATGGTAATACGATAAGTGGTAGAATTAAGTCGCGACATATAACCAGGCGAACTTACTTTGTTTATATCATTATTGAAAACAACATTCCTAGTCGTACTGGTATAACTGAATACTGCTATACTCGTAATTGTCTGGTGGGTCGGCGAACAGTCGGGTGTTGCGCTCATGTCATGACGCTTTTATGGTATGGGGTGGGCTAGGCATGAAGAACGTATTTTACCCCCAGCGCAGTTTTTAGATGACGTTATTGTTACAGAAGATTATGAAGAATAAATGTTTGTATTAAAAATTACTTGTTTTATTTCTTTCTTTATTCAATAATTCATTATTTTTCATTTGTTACAACAAACAAAAATTCACACGATAGTCAAAAACTTAACACGTTCACTGTCCACCCAAAATGTCGAAATTAGCTCTCACGTCCAATTTACTTTTTCATTCCTATGTACTGAGATACTTGCTTTTACACCACTTCAGGTCCTTAGAGGCCATAAAAGTTGAAGGAACCCTTTTAAATTTATTTTTAAGTTCAGTTTTCAAAGCTTTGTGTAAGTCCTAATTCTATCCTAAATGCATAAAAAAAAATCGATGACTCATTGCTTTTTTATTTTACCTTCATAATTGCTCATACGTTCATGTACTGTTTCTTTTATGTCCACGAAGTAAGAACCCATTATGTATGAAAAGTGCAGTGACCCACATGTATGGCACGGACGTCTCGTTCCAACCAAAAATGACCCACGTGTGGGTCATGGACAGTGAAAGTGTTAATTCGTAACTTAGTGTACATAAATGCTGTTTCAAATTCAAAGGTCCCGCCAAAAAGACTAAAGTCTCAATATTTAATAATAACGGAGTTTTTTGTTGAAAATGTTTTCTAATGTAAGTCTAGGAACCTATAACGAACATTTTTCAGTAGTTTTCATTAATGTTACAAGCTTTTTTACTTCAAATAAAATGACGTATTGACACCTGCCATTGTTCTTTACCAAGTTATTTTAATGTGTTTGTTCTTTTGACTTTATATAGGTTTTCCGGTATTCTATTAGAATATAAATATTTTCTGTATTTTTGTCAAAATTTTAGTCTCAGTAGTTTTGGAGATAAGGGGGGATGGAAATAACTTTAAAACTACTGCTTTAAATGTATGGGAAAGACAAGACTCACATTGTGTATAATGTGTCGCCCTCGTAAACAATCTTCAACGGGACAACATACTTAGCGCCTTATTATGGGAACTTTACACCCACGCAAACGGCGATAATTTTGCGTTAAGATCACAATAGTGCAATTGAAGTGATAAATGTAGGCTTCCCGCGCTTTCCGCCCACTCATTCCTTTGTTGTTATCCCTGTAACCTTCTGCGTTATTTTTGGCGACCCCTGTCAGAAATGCGTAGGTGCCTCGTATAAGCTTCCAAGATTTAATAAAGTAGGTCGTACTTAATTCGACCACACATCATATACGAAAAAGTATACGATACTTTATGAACACCGTTATCGATAGATTATGGGTAAATAATAAGTAGATATCGCAGATCAAAAAATAATTAATGGGAGCTTTTTCTAAACAAATTATGTATGTTGATAAAAAGCTCCTACTTTTTTTAGGCAAAGAGTTTCAAAATAAGTCGCAAGAAAACTCAGAAAAGAAAGACTTGTTTCTTGAATAGTTTTTTTTTTGTGACTGGCCAGTTACATTCAGGGCCGATTTTTCCATCGACAGTTACAGCTGCACAAGGATCTAAACCCCTATATTATTGCCAGTGTAGGAAAAATATGCGGCATTGATTAGTTAGTTTCATTTCTACGCAAAAAAGGCTATTCGGCGGTAGCGAAATTACGAATCGAATCTTTTTGCGTGAAAATACGGAAAAACGAATTTTCCCAGATATGACACCCAGCTAGATCGATTTTTCGCCCCCGTAAACCCCTATATTACAGCTTTTATTGAAATCATTAGAGTAGAGACCGTGACCGTTTTCGAGGACGTGATTACACATATTGCTCATGTAATAGTATAAATTCAATTTATATGTTTGTTCATTTGTTTTTTTCACAATTCATTGTTTAATCAGCGTCTGTCTTGTAATCACACGATGATTATTTAAGAGGGATGTCGCATTTTCTCATCTCTCTCGCTCACACAGGACCAAATTTATAAGAATGTTAAATGAAAAAAGGCTTTTTTGAAAAATGCTATCAGTTAGCGAACTAGTTAATAATATTAATTTAATAGGCAATTATTAAAAAACTATTGTGTTATCTAATGAAATCAGCTCAAAAAATATTATGATCTATTTTTGATGTTTTTGAAATAAATTACAATAAAAATGTGTTTTTAATAATTAGCTATTAAATTAATATTATTTACTAAGTTGCTAATTGATTACATTTTTCAAAAAGCATCTCTTCATTTAACATTCTTAAAAATTTAGTCATGTGTGAGCGAGAGAGGTAACAAAGTGAAACAGCCCTGTTAAAACAATAACTAGTTGTTATAAATTTCTAGATAAAGGTTTACTTTCTACATTATATTGTAAAGATGAGACATCATCACTTATAGGTAAATAACAGATTAGGTACCTATCATTTCTACTTAGGTACCATATAAAGATAAAAAAATATCTGTAAATAAACCGTAGTTTGTTTCTTAAACGTTGAAATAAACGGAGACGTTTACCTGAAGCGCAATATCGTTTATTTATATAAACAAGCCTGAGTAAATATAACCGTGCAAAAGATATTTAGAATGATGTATTTACGATCATGTTTGAGCCGGTTTCTATCGTATTTTATCAATAACTAGGTGACCCGACAGAGGTTGTCCTGTCCAAATTTCAATAATTCATAAAAAAGGACGTTCAGTTTTCCCGAATTTTGCAATTTTCCCGGCAACTTCTCAATGTTTTCTTTACGTAAAAGGACTATTGCGAATATTTTAAAACAAAAATTTGGCGTCTCGGACTAGCTGTTCTTACTGTAAGTGACGTGCTTACCAACGAACAGCATTTCATTTTTAACCGACTTCATAAAGGAGGAGGTTCTCAATTCGTCTGTATGTTTTTTTTTTTGTATGTTTGTTACGCGATTACTCAAATACGGATGGGCCGATTTGGAAAATTATTTTTTGTTTGCAAGAAGTGGCTTCCTAGGGGGTCCCATATACATTTTATTAACTTTGCTTGGGTAGTATTTGATTTAACTTCAATAATGCGTATTCTTCCCACTTAGTTTATGTGGATTATGTTTTATTAACTTCATATCACTGTTCATTTACATAGCAGGTAGTGGTATTCGAATTTGTGTGGGGTAGGTACCACAACTAAAAAGTGAAAAATAAAAACTTTTTATCAAAAAATAAAACCGAAATACATAACTTTACTTTCGGAAGTTGTTGGCAAAAAACGAAAATACACCGACTACCGAAATTAAAGTTATTTTTCACTTTGGCATTATGCTGAGCGACGGCCGTTTTGCGTGAATGTGACGCATATTTTCCCCAAACTTGTTCTTTTATTATTTTATTTTGTTATTTTATTTCTTTGCGCCATGTTTATCGCAAATAAACGTATTTTCTTTCTTTCTTCTTTCTTTGTAGTGTTTTGTTTTGGAAGTCGGTTTTATTTTTTGCTAAAAAGTTTTTTATTATATACACATATGTATATGTATAAGTCAATAGATAAGTTTAATAAATAATTTCGAAACAATTAGCATTGACTTTCGTTCTTGGTCACATGTTCAGCAACTAACCTATTCACCTATGCCATTCACATACCATTCAATACAGACAATAATGTATTTTAAAAGCAAAAAAATTGCAAAGAAGTATTCTTATTGCACACACATTGCAATTATCAATTCACAAAGCTTAGCAATATGTAGCAATCTCCTACGAGATCATCTCGTAGCAGTCTCGTAGCTAATTGGCTACAGCGTAGTATGCGCGATCTTACTAATACGAGTGGTTCTTTACGCAACCAGCCAAGCCGCCGATTTTGTATTTTTGAAGTCGTTCTATAACGGTTGTTTGAATAATAATATTTCGATATTTATGAGTAAGTGTGAGATTTGCCATACAGGCACCGAACCCAAAATTGACTCCAGCTCTCACAAAGGTTAGATCGTGCTGTAACTTATGATACTCATAAATATTGTAACTGAAGTACTGTTATAGTCTATTTAATAATATTGTATTCATTACGTATAAATTTATTTAAATAAATAAGCCGTTTATACCTGTCATGTATAAATGATCCAGGAGATTACTTTAATTCGACCGTTTTTCATAAATATATCAGACCAAAAGAAAAACTACCAGCTTAAGAGGCACATTAGGTACATTTCAACCTTGATTTTTGAGTTAAGAGGCATACTACATTTCGACCGTGATTTTTGAGTAAGTTTGCCAACTTCGGCATTCTTATTCGTGAAGACTTCGACAACTTTGACTTACTTACTGAGTGGTGGAGAGTAGATATTAGTATAGTTTATAGCGGCCTCGCTTTTCGCAATTTTGTCTTATCTATATACAGGATGGATTTTTCTAATGGGCGTGGATGGCCAAATTCTTTATTCAAATCAATAATACCTACTGTAATGCTGTAGTCCCACTTGAAAAATTCATCCTGTATAGTCAAAATTCCGAAGCAAATTTTTGATAAAATGCGTGACTGCATTTTATCGAGCTCGTGGATTGACACTTATGCAAATTAAATGAAAAGTATATAATAATATCTCTTAAATAATGGTTTAGTCTATAGCGGCCTCCAAATTTAGAAATATGTATGGAATAGCTATAAAAATATCCCAAAAATATCAAACTACTAAAAACGCTCAGAACGTATAATTTATACCAGAATAAACGTTATTTCTCAAGAAATTTTAATTTAATACTTTAAATAAATATATATAAATGATTCAAAATAAACGTAAGTACAACTGCCAAATAGCTACATAATGCGATGAGTCGCGGTGCTAGATCTAATCTGGCAAAACGCAATTTTGTGATAGGCCTCTTAAATGCTCAGGTAAACAAGATAATACTAGAAAAGTAAGACAAATGAAGGTTTCGCATCGTTATTTCATCGCTGTATATTTTGCACCACCACTAAATACTGATTTACTAAAATATATATATATATATATATATATACATTACTATACCTCCCGAATACACTTAACTACACCGGTCACCAAACTTCAGTAAAAGTTTATTTTTTCGATATTTTTTCATGTTCATAATTCAATTTATACCGGAAGCGCCTGCAGGCCAAGGCCTACTCACAATATTCAAATTTTATATTATAAATGTCACGCAGGTGTTAGTGAATTTATATTATCCAAGCAGCAAGCATTAAATGTCAGTATGTTTATTGGTTATTTACTGTGTATTAAAGTACTATGAACATGGTGTGTAAGGAAAGGGTTTCATAACAAAGGCACAGAAAGACAAGACTAGGCATTTATTATTTCAATTAGGCTTGTGAGTAGTTAATCAGAAAGCTAGTCGTCCGTTCGCAAAACTAGATCATCATGGAGACGAGCGTACAAGAAACTCCATGGAAACAGTATTAAAATATTACATGAACACATTATTTATATTACTTTAAAATTATCGTTATATCAAAAACAGTTAATTCTATATGTTGGACAATGCTCCAAGAGATAGAATAATAGCAACATAATAACATTAGCTCATCTATCGAACCATATGCAAATGAATAATTGCAACTTATTTAGATAGAACACAGAAAAACACATGAATCAAGTGTCTTCCCATTAACACAAAGCGACTAAGAAAGAAGTTATTGGGCGACTTTTTACCCTATAGTTACTTAGCAGTTTAAATTTTGATTATATTTAAATTACTTATCTCCTTAAATCCTTATCCTTAAATCTGTACCGGCACTACTACGAGACACAGAGCCGCGGCGTACGCCGCTCTCAGTACGTTCCTTGATGCATTATAAAATCAGATCAGCAGATTTTATCGTCACCTGGCTGCGTCTCGGCTTGTTATTATTCTAAACGTCTCGGCATACGCTAAGCCTAATGACGTCAATTTCAAGTGTCAAAATTGTTGGTATTTGTTTTTTAATACAAAAACAAAAGCTTTTGACACTTGGAACTTGATATCAAACTTTTTGTTGTGTACATAAATTATAAAACTAATAAAGAGGCAGTAGACTCAGCTTTCTTTAGTCTACTGCTGGACTTAGACCTCAACCAAATTCGCCATAACACCTGCTTTCCGCATCAGGCTGTGGCCAGATATCCGTCGTAATTTTCATCAAGTTTGGAACTGTCAACAACAGAAGACATTAAAGACGTTAACATCTCGTTCCTGCATAAACTACTTTGAACTAAGGACAATTGAAGATAAATAGGAGGTTTCTACGTATACCACTTTTGTTCGTGAGTGTACGGTACTGAAGGGAAATCTTTACGTTTCAGGTGATAAATAGTTCCTACTAAGTATTTGTACCGTGAGTGGAAGAATTATTTCATACTATCAGTACCTACGGGAAAACCAAAATAAACTTCGTATTGTACGATTTATCATAGTTAATAGTCCGTCGTTTCAATTAGGTCTATTTAGCATGACTCAAATGCACAATTCATTAAACCTAACTTGGTCTTTTACGGGTGACCACTGAAAATCAGCGCTGTGCTGCGGGTATCCCATATCACAGCATCATGCTGAGTAGAAGCCTTCTTGTCACTGACATGACGTGCCAGCAGCTGCTGACTATTTCTGTTTTGTGCTCGTGATTATACTGTACCGAGTTCAGTGTAGCGGTAGGCTTGCACCAGGGGTCAGCTTTAAGTCCTTACATCTTCCTGTTAATTATGGACGCTCTGACAGCGGACATGCAGGAAGAGGCACCCTGGTGCATGCTATTTGCCGACGACATCTTTCTTGTCGGTGAAGATGGACCTGAGATCCAGAGCAGATTGGAGAAATGGCAACGGAAACTGGAGAATGTCGGCTTGAAAATCAGCAGAACCAAGACCGAGTATATGTTCTGCGATTTCGGCGGTCTCTCCAGTGCTGGAGCCATAGCGCTTGATGGCGCGCTTCTCCCGGTCTGCTCCAACTTCCGGTATCTTGGTTCACTTGTGCAAAGCGATGGCGAAGTAGACCGGACTGTTAAGCACAGAATTAACACTGGATGGATGAAATGGCGGCAGGTCACGGGAACAATCTGCGACTCCCGCATTCACCTTAAACTCAAGGGGAAAATTTATAAAACAATGGTTAGACCTGCTGTCTTGTATGGATCAGAATGTTGGGCCATAAAAAGAATGAATGAAAGGCAATTGCATGCAGCCGAGATGAGAATGCTAAGAGGGATGTGTGGTATTACGCGAATGGATCGAATAAGAAATGAGTATGTAAGAGGAAGTCTGAAAGTGACACCGGTGACTGAAAAGTTGTGTGGAAATCGGTTGTCATGGTATGGGCATGTGATGCGGAGGAATGAGGAAAATGTCGTCAGGAAAGTGTTGAGTATGAACGTGGAGGGCTATACGAGTAAGGGAAGACCAAAGAAACGATGGGTGGACTGTGTGAAAGATGATATGGCCAGAAAGGGAGTAACTACCGAGATGACGACTAATAGAGAAGTATGGAAGAAAAAGACATGTTGCGCCGACCCCAAATAAATTGGGACAAGGGCAGGAGAATGATGATGCTCGTGATTATACAGTACAATGCGGCCGATGTATCTTGGCGAGTCCGAACTTCGCGCAGAGGGCTGCGCAATAACATTTTTTAGGAACCAAATGGTGACATGAGGCGAGTGTGAGTGAGAGAACATGCGGGGAAGTTCGGAGAGCCTGTGTTCAGACTCGCCAAGATACGTCGGGCGTAGTGTAGATCGATTTTGTTTTTATTTTTCTGTTACTGAATTACTCGAGTTAATTATCTTTTTGTAAGCATGTTTTTCTGTCACAAATAAACTTATTTTTTTATTTCTTTTTGATGCAAATGTTTTTGTTTTGTAAAATAGCAAAGTCAATAGGTACACTAGGCCACAAGCCGTGGTAACATTCACTAGGCCACCTCAAGGTAAAAAGTGCTATCAACGATGTGCGGTCGAGAGTAGGTACCTAAGCTTTTTGTCTTTTTGGCAATATCCGGACTAATCGGGTAACATATAAAAACATGGGGAAGACACCTAACAACGAGTTAACACTTTTAAGGACACAATACGGCTATAGCCGTCACAACAATAAAACTTCTCTATTCTCGTTCACCGCGCGTGAACCTGTTCAAAACAATACTGTTTCAGTGTGTTTGTTTATAGGTAAAAAAAATTGATTGTTTTTTTATTATTAGAACACGCTATGTATATGTAAACAGTTCAATTTACCATGACAGAGGTATTAAAGTAGCATTATCGTGTGTGGTGGTATTGCTCCATTACCGCGGTTAGCGGCAATTGGTCTGAATAGTAAGGCCGATGCCACACAGGCGTGGCCAATGCGTTGCGTCGTCGCAGTGATTTCGACGCAGTGAGTGCCACACGAGCGCTGCAATTTCGCAACGCAACGCAGCTTATCCCGACGTCGCAGCGCCGGTGTAGGTTGTGTCAGTGAACGGCTAGCAATGGAGCTGAATAATTCTGCGCTGCGCTCCGTTGTCACTCCATTGTCTCGCCACAGAACCCCGCCGTGCTTCGTCTCCCTGGGCACTTGTCCGATGCGGATGCATTCCGTTGCCGCACGTAGTTTTAACGCACCGCGTGGCAACTTGACGCTCAGATTTATATGTAGAACTACGGCGCGTCACCGCTCAGTGTCCTTTCACACAGGACCGGCTCGAAGAGTACATTTTTATTGCGTTTAAAAAAGAGTTTTTTGAGTCATTGAAATAAGGTTGACTTTCATTTCACTTCTTTTTTAAATGAGAATTCTTAAGAGCTGACTTAACGCGCTCAGCGTAACACAATAATCAACCTTATTTCAATGACCCAAAACTCTTTTTTAAACGCGATAAAAATGTACTCTCCTCTCCGAACCGGTCTATGTGAACGAACACTCAGGCGATGCAGCGCCGACGCAACGCATTGGCAATGCCCGTGTGGCATCGCTCTAACGGGTAATCGATTTATAATATTGTATTATTGCAGTCACACAGCTTGACATGAACGACCTTTAAAATATAAGTGTCAATAAACATAGGCCAAGAATTTGTTGGTGAGAAATTAGTGGCAGTCGCCCCCTATTTCATGGGCGTTATTAGTGGTGAAATGTGAATACACACACACATACAGGATGAAATTGAATTCATGGGCATCCTCACGATTTACTGTACTCATCATTACGAACAACTTTTATTATGGGGCGAAACCTGAAATCGCGAAAAAAATCAGCTGTTTCATACATTTTGGTCGAGTAGGTATTGAACTTTTATATGAAACAGCTGATTTTTTTTTTCGTGATTTCAGGGTTTGTCCCATAGTGAAAGTTGTTCATATTCATGAGTAGAACACCCTGTGAAAATTTGCGCACTGCTTAAAAAATTGTCCTGTATTATATAAAAATGAATCGCTGAAATGTATGTACGCGCATAACTTCCGAACGACTGCACCAAATTGGATAATTCTTTTTTTGTTGTGTTTGTAATTATCAGGACAAGGTTTGTATGAAAGAAAAATTTTGAAAAGTTGCCGGGAAAATTGGAAAATTCGAAAAAACTGAAAGTGCATTTTCTATGGGAATTTTGTATGAATTATTGAAATTTTGACAGGACAACGTTTGTCGGGTTAGCTAGTTTTCGAAAACTATTGCCTACAAAATCCCTATAGGATGCACCAGATTCAAGAAAAAATCCTAATAACCGGACATTTGTCATTCAAATATGGAAAGCGAAAACATCGTGGTATCTTGGCAAGTGCACAAACAGTGATAAGAAATAAATAAAAGTCTAAATAAAACCTAAACACTGTTGCTTAGCTAAGATACTAAGAAATATTTGTACGAGACGTTACTACGTCACTACGTCACTTGAATGGAGATCTGCAGGCTTAGCACTACAACCGTAAAGAAGCGTCTTGTCGACGGAAGAGTAGACAAAAGTGAGGTGACATGACCGTGTAGACAGTACGACGTCAACAAAGTACCTAGAAAGATTCAACAGTAGCACTTTACGAAATTCATTTTTTTACATAATTTGACTCAGAATTCTTTGTTTTTTCATAGGATTTTTTTTTCTGTTTAATTCTCAATTTTTACAAATATTAAGTTATGCATATAAATACAAATGCAGAGGCGAGCCCATAGCGCCGGAGAAGATGCCATTCTCAACGTGTTTTATACGGAATATATGGAATTTTTCACTTTTTATAAATGGAGGAAAAATTTTCATTATATTTTCGATAGGATACACCGTTCGAGATATGCATAAGCAAAAGACGAGAAAAAAAAATGATTTTGTAGATTACCGTATATACTTTGCAGCCGTCGAGTAGACAGTTTACTACTGTCTTTAGCATAGCGATTACCAAAACCAAATTGTCTTCACTACCCTAGACAACTTTCTTCCGAAATAGTCTACACAAAAAAGGACCTAGACAAAGATCGCTAGAACCGAAAGACAAAATGACAAATTGTAGAAGGATTTCTACGGTGCAATGTCAAAAACGAAGAAACGAAATGTCACTTTGTATACAAAAGATTGTCTACTCTTCGTAGATATAGACACACGTGTCATGCTAAGCCCACTAGTCGTATTTAATACTTTAAATACGACTAGAAGATCTCTGTCCAAATTCTTTAGCTAGGATTTTATGATGATGATAACTGCGGAGATAAAGACAGCTTCTCACCTCGCTGTTTTTGCAGTTTTTCCCACGTTATGTCTGAGTGATTAGAAATCACTCAGATATAACGTGGGAAAAACTTGAATGAAAAAAGAAGTTTTTGCACAATATATGTGTATATTATTATTAGAGTTTTCTGCTTTATCAATGAATTCAAACTCATCACCTGCCTAACCTTTTCCCAACTATGTTGGGGTCGGCTTCCAGTTTAACAGGATACAGCTGAATACCAGTATTTCACATGGAGCGACTGCCTATCTGCCCTCCACAACCTAGTTAGTGGGTAATACGATACCCCTTGGTAAGACTGGTTGTCAGACATTGGGGCTTTTGACGACCTGTAGCGACTGTCAAAGATATTCGAATGACAGCCAGGACTAACGGCTTAACGTGCTTTCCGAGGCACGGAGGGGTCTTGTATGTAAAGATGGTCATCCATCTACGGACCTACGGCGGCAAGCATAGCTTAACCTGATCGATCGATCCATGCGCTGTTATTACTTAGCCACAGGCTCCTCAAATCTTAATTCAAACTAGATTAATTAATTCAAAACACACTGATATACTCTAATATAAAATCTGTATAAACGGAACGTTCAAAATATTTACCAATGAAAAACAAATAAGAGGCACTGATAAATCCGCTCGTGCTGCAAACAGATAACACATTACGCTAGAATATTTGTACTGACAACGTGTTTTACTGACACCGGTAAAATGTACAATTTTACTTTAAAACGTATGCGTTTACCAGTCATTTGTCGTTCAAAAAATATTCCTACGGATAATTTCTCCAAATAAAAAAATACTAAGTGATTTTACGAATTGAAATTCCGTGTACAATTTACTAGAGTTGTCAAATAGCGGGAATTAAAAAAAAAATACGGAAGTGACACGTGTGTGAAAGTAAAGAGCGCAGTACAGGGTGCGCAGTACCGCTGACTAGCCCTATAAAGGGAAGGGAATACGCGTCTCATTCACAAGTAAGCCGACGTCGACGTCACAGCAAGTTGGGAGTACCGGGCACAACTTTCAGTTGCGCTCCCGAATTCTTTTCGCGAAGTGTTTTTGTGTACGAATACAATGAAAGCGTTCCTGTATCTGGTTGCTGTGGTACTGGCGTGTGATGTCGCTAATTCTCTGTTTTTACCGGTAAGTAATTTATTTATTATAAATTCAAAAAGAACCGTTGAAATAACAGCTGTATGATATTAAAAATACTCAGTTTAAAAATTAAAATTAAACTTTTGGCCATTAATCTCGTGAAAACTTTTCGTCAATAATGGTAACAAGTACTTTTCGTCAATAATTCTAATACGTATTAATTAGTTTTACACGCAATTTTCACTTAAGCAGTTCCATTACTATGCTATAGTAATTAAAATAATCTATTTGCTAATTATAATCACTGTTATCTCTAAATCTACGTTATATTTTGTTTGACGTTTTAACTTGTACGTCACGTAGATACACGTAATAAAATTTGAAAGAGTTTGTAATTAATAAAATTGTATTGTGTGGGCAAAGTTTATAATGTAATCAATTATAACATCTGAGGATCATCACTCATCAAAGTAGCCTTTCACTTTTTAATACCTACTATAAATACTTGTAAAAAAATGGAAAATTATTCAACTAGTATTTACTTAGATAATGGTTGGAAATTCGGACGATTGCGTTGTCCATTGGGTAGTTTGTAGGCTATTATCTAGATAGGTATGAAACTTTTGTATCGGAAATTAAATTAATTGGGGCAATGACATAGTGTTTACAATATAGAAAAATGCATACGGTATCTACCTATTTTTTAATCGAGCGATTGTTATTCTAGCATTCGTGTATTCGGTGATTCCTTCATCAATGTTACTTCTGAACGACTGCACCAAATTGAATTGTTTTTTTGTTGTGTATGTAATTGTATGTTTGTAATTCTGTGGGAATTTTGTATGAATTACTGAAATTTTGACAGGACAACGTTTGTCGGGTCAGCTAGTTTATAATAAAATAGTAACCATGTCAAATCTGTACATTGAATATTTTGGAAAAAAAAAAGTAATTGGTATGAGGTGTGGGAATTAGTCTAATGCCGAAAATATAGCTTTTATTAGATTTTTTATCCTATTGTCTGGATGTGTTCCGGATTGGCGCAGAAAAGGCTGAGCGGATTTGGATGAAATTTGGCATACAGATAGTTTATAATCTGGATTAACACAAGGTGCGGTTAATCTCGGTTGTACGTTCCCTTGAAATATTAAAAAAAAAGAAAGAAGAAAACAGGAGAGAAAAACGAGAAGATATTTTAAAGTTACTCCATAGTGACGTTTGATAGTTTTTGGCCACTAATGAAATCCAAACGATATCTTGGCATTAAAATAGATGAGGCTAAACTTTTTAACATGATTTCAGTCAGAGTGACGGACAATCAGTCAGAGTGAAAAATGATTTTGGAAATTCATCATCTGCCTAGCCCTTTCCCAACTATGTTGGGGTCGGCTTCCAGTTTAACCGGATACAGCTGAATATCAGTATTTTTATAAACTAAATGATCCTCATAAGGGTTCGAAATTCGAATAAAAACCGGCCAAATGCGTATCAGACCACATACAGTGAAGAGTTCCGTAGTTAGGATGAATTTATCCCTAGAAGAAACCTAACATTTGTAACATTGTAGTTGAAAAACATGTTCCCCATACATTCCAATTGTAAATGTAAGTTTGTACGCACAAGTTTCAGTGATTTACCATGTTATTTTAAGACCATAGACTTCTTATAAATTTTTCTGTAACCTACAAATACAGAACTACTCTCTTTATTTTTTTTTCAAAAATGTAGGCTCAGCAGTTTTGGAGATAAGGGGGGGGGGGAGGTAAATTGTCATTAACTTTCTGTAATAACTTTAAAACGATTCATTTTAAAGTTATAAAAATTGAATATTTGAAAATTTCGTAAAAAGCCTTTTTTTTAATTTTCTAATTTTTATCCCAAAAGTGAACCCCATATTCAAAATCATTTTATTTACGTTACACTCTTGTGTTTATTTATATCAAAGATATTCATCTTACTTACAAAGTACAACTTACTTACAAAGTACCAAATTTTAACTTAATCGGTCCAGTATACGTAGATTCAGAGTAAATCGACTGTAACAGATGAACAGACAGACACCAGTAATCCTATAAGGGTTCCTTTTTTCATTCGGACGTACGGAACCCTAAAAATAACATAGAAGACCTATGTTATCATCCTCGTGCCCATAACCCTTTTTATTTGACGTCGGCACAGCATTGCTACTTCTTTCATACATCTATTTTAATACACAATATGGATATAAATCCATTGCTATACAAGTCAGTATTCAGGGTGGCAGTTTTACCATGGATTCAGTACATGATTCTGGACTTCCCTGCATTAAAAATTTTCGTCGGTTATTTAAATTGAAAAATAGTATTTTTTATAATTATTAAAAACTAGCTGACCCGACAAACGTTGTCCTGTTAAAATTTTAATAATTCATACAAAATTCCCACAGAAAATGCACTTTCAGTTTTCCCGAATTTTCCCGGCAACTTTTCATACAAACCTTGTCCTGACAATTAAAAACACAACAAAAAAATTATTATCCAATTTAGTGCAGTCGTTCGGAAGTTAAGCGCGTACATACATTTCGGCGATTCATTTTTATATATATATAGATATCAAAATAATACCGTACCTTAACTAAAACTATTCACAAACTGAAATATGGTGTCGAAAAATTCATCCGCTTCGCTGTCGACTGGTAATGTACCCACGAGATGGTGCATTACCACGTTGTATGGCAATGCTTAGCCTCTGGCCAAGGTTAAAGCCAGCCTTGGGTCACAGGAAATGTCAAGCAGTAGTTTCGAGATTTCCTTAAAGAGTCCGTGATCACTCGGACCCCACGGCCCGAGGGTTTCAACCCCAAACGGCTCGAAAATATAATTACCAATAAGTTTATTATATTTACGCCGCTTGAGGTTTTCCGCAGCAGCGGCGTCAGCCCAGCACTCTTAGCCAAGGAGATGGGATGGCGCAAGAGTATCGACACAAGTTGCATCCCACACTAAAGGCCTACCCAACTTCCATGGAAATAAAGACATGCCGTCTGGTCTCTTGCCATCGTCGCGTAATTCTAATACAGCAAGAACGCCGACGGTGACAAGACCTCGTCGGATGATGTCATTAATGTTCGCGTGCCGTAATGTCCGAGGCTGTTGACAACTTCGCCACAGTGACAGCGATGAGGAGAACAACATGGAGTTCCTAGTCGTAAGGAAGCAGCGAGGCGGAAAGCAGTGTCGTTGAACAAGGTGCATATGTTTGATGACGGTAGTGCATGAAGACTTTGACAGGCCAGCTGGCGTAGTTGGTTAAGATACCGCCTATCACGCCGCAGGTTGGGTTCGATTCCCATCCAGGACAATCATTTATGTGCATGAACATGTCTGTTTGTCCTGAGTCTGGGTGTAATTATATTTATATAAGTATGTATTTACAAAAAAAAAGTAGTGTATATAGTATATCAGTTATCTGGTTTCCATAGTACAAGCTAAAAGGCTCATTGGCGACGTAAAACTGGTGGATGCCAAGCTTCATAGCTTGGCTCATCGCCGCAAGGTTGCCTGCTTGTCGGTCTTCTACAGATTGTACTTCGGAGAGTGTGCCCGAGAACTCCACGACCTCATTCCACCGGCCCCCTTCTACCATCGGACATCTAGACGCACTGCCAGTTACCATCCCTACCTGGTTGCTATTCCACCAATTCGCACTAAGCGCTTCCAAATGTTTTTTATAATGCGCACAGCAAAAGAGTGGAACTCACTACCTGCGTCTGTGTTTCCGAACGTATACAACCCTAATCTCTTCAAAGTGAGAGTGAACAGGCTTCTTCTGGGTAAGCTCACTCCATCGTCGACTTTGTCTCTGTCACCTCTGACCTAGACTAGAGTCAAGAGCAAACCCATCACAAATTAAAAAAAAAAACAAGCTTTGCTTAGTTTGGGATCAGATGACCGTGTGTGGGATGTCCCAGGATATTAGACACGGACCCGACTCCCACTGACCCACAGCCAGCAGGCGCGCACGCTCTGTAGAAGTAGCAGACGTGTCAAGTAAATTGTTCTGTACTACTCAGCAAAGCGGCTCATCCCACCGTCTCTGGGAAGTTGGATTATCGAGTATATCTGAGTTCGGGCAAACGAGTCTCCAGGCATCCATAGCCTCAGTGAAGCACGGCACATCAAAATTTATCAGAGTGGAGGCTAGAATTTTCCTGATTAATTTTGATTGATTGATTTAATAATAATTTAATAACCAAAGAAAAATTCCAACGCAGGGAGTCCAGAATCATGTACCTACTGAATCCATGGTAACAGGTTGTGCGTCGATGTCCCTGCCACCGTGTATGCTTCTATCATTCTCTTCCGTTTTTCAAAATATAAATAAGAATTGTATACGTACAGTAGGCCGCACGCCTGTGGTAACTCTTTGACCTAGAGCTGACCAAACATCGTACGGAGAGAATCTCCGTACGATGTTTGGTATACAAGAAGAGGCCAGCTTACCACTTAGCTTTGCTTGTTTTGATACCACTGACGGACGTGCAGCCTACCGTACTTGTCCTTTTCCCAATCTCACTCTACCATTTGTCTTTACCTCTTTATTATATCAAAAGGATTAATATAAAAGACTGCCTTGTTGGTCTAGTGGTCGTAAGCTGCATATCATGAGGTCGTGGGTTCGATTCCCGGGTCGGCTAAAATGTTGTTGGGTTTTTCCATCGGGAATTTCTCAGTAGCAGCCCGGAATCTGGATTTGTGCCCGGTTGATGGCAATAGTCTCGCGCCCCCTGTTACATGGGGCTTAAACGTAACTGGTGACATGTGGGTGTACTATAGGTACACCTCGGTATAACCCTTCTGGGAGTACAGATGTAATGTTATGTTATGTTAATATAAAAGCAGCTCATCTAAATTATTATAGCCGTTGATTGCCTCGTCACATAAATAAACTTGGAAAAGTTCGGGCTATTCATAATAATTATTACACGGAATGTACTATCCATCGCTAATGCGAACATTGACTAACCGACACGTAAGGACTAAACTATCTTTCTCGTAATAGAGGGCTATAATAACTTTTCTTAGAAAGAAAACTTTTTGTGGTACATAATTATCTGAATACTAGCATTTGCCTACGGCTTTGCCTGCGTGGAAGTCGGAAATTATCCCACGGGAACATACTACTGGGATCCAGGTTATGGTCTAGCCATGTGCCAAATTTCATCCAAATCTGTTCAGCCGTTGTAGCGTAAAAGCGTAACAAACAAACTCTCTTTCGCATTTATATTAATTAGGAAGGATTGCAGGGCATTAAACACAAATCACGTCGTCATTATCAACATTGTCATAACATTGCTGAGTATAGGTCTCCCGCCTTGAATATTAAAAGATCGGTATCTGAAGGTTTATACCAGTATGCCAGATTCGATCTAAGCTACCTACAAAAGTTTAGTCGATCACAAATAAAAAGTGTCGATTGGTATGCACAACTATCCGTTCACAGACTTTATAGGAACTGTTATTGAATAAATACAATTTGAAAAATGAATTCAATAAAAGTTCAGTAAAGTGCTATTAGATCTTCTCATTAAGTTTTCAGCACGCTACTCTTCGAACCATTTATAGAACGTTCGTGACGACAGTTTGCTTATATTCAGGCTCAACTCAATGAAAGTCCTAAAATAGAATAATTCGATTTATTCTTTACTTTGAGGGCTTTCCCTCCTTACTTACCTTATTTGATTGATTTAGTTGTTCAAAAGATAAACAAATATAGCCAAAATAGTAAATTTTGCCTTAATTTGAGACTTTCCACTTTCCTTTTTTTGTACGTTTCGGTCCTAATCTCATACTTTGTAAGTTACTCGTATCAAAATAAGAGCCCGCGAATTGTTGGATTAGTTACTTACTAATTCGTCTCGGGAAACGGTTTTCTAGAATAGTGGAAGTAGCGGCCACCTGCACACCTTCCTCTTCATCGTATCAATGATTCCCTTTTATTAGTTTTAAATAAGCTTCGACCAGAATTCGGCCACTTCGACATAGTTAGCGTTGTCCTCACAAAGGTCTTTCGTAGTGCTGGTGTTTTTGCACAGAGAGCACGACAAGAGGTGAGGCATTGTTTGTGATATGGCTCCACAGACACATTGTGGTTCATCAGAGTTTTTTCACCTTGTATTATTGTACCTGCACACGGTTGTACATGCAGTGACCCACCTGGCTTCTTAGTCAGTTAAGAGATTTCCTGGGTCTTGGTAGTTGGTGAGTCTGTTTGGAGTTTTTCTGCAGGCTCAACATTTTGAACTGGAGGGGCATGTTTAAGCAGCCACAAAATGAATCGTGCTGCACTAGAGGTGCCGTCATTTAGTGGGATGGTCGACTTGACGAAACTGTTACGGCTCTTCGGTAAGCCCCTCGGCTTCCTTACGTGGTAGAGTGAATGACGTTTGACGCAGGCAGGCATTTTATAAGTTGGGGGATTACATCGCTGATCAAAATGCTAATCCTGCTCCTCAACTACAACTAATTGTTGATTACCATTTGAAAATATTGTCGCAGCTCCTGAAGATTATAAGACTATCTTTGCATTGTATAAACTCAATCTCCTTTGTATTATATAATTGCATAGCACATGTGTGAGTACTACCGTAAGGACGGGCTACTTTGACTCTAGGGCATAACGTCATAATGTCCTTCGGTAACTAATAGATGGTTATATAGACTCGTACTTGCGGAACTTTGTGTGGATTTAATGACAGTAAACATCTGTACCATTCGTCATCCATCCATCCATCTGTAACATTTGGACCATAGTTATAGCCTAGAATCAGAGTAATCCGCCCTTACTGTATGGATGTACTAGATCATTCGGCTTCCTTCAAAATGGTTGAACTAAGTAAATGGTGCTGATCTATGCGTTATGTTCGTGATCGGGCGCCATCCGTTGGGACTGGTTATCTCTTACCTGACACGGCTAAATTTAATTATTTTATTTTTGAACTGTTTTTTTTTTCAATTCAATTTAATTTAAAAGTATGGAGTTTCTTGCCCGTTCTTCTCCATAGGTACACACTCACAGTACTCACAGTACCCAGGGGTAGCTATACTACAAATGATAGAGTTTAAAACCATGGGATAATTATCTACCCCCCGCCCCTCCCCCCTTCGAGAAGGAAAACAGTTCTCAAAACAGATAAAACCAAATAATATTAGTAAGGGACATTATTCAAAACTAATTAGTCTGTATTAGGAGGTATTCCTGTTCTACTGAACTCTCCTTGGTATTCAAAATATCCTCAGTAATATATTTGTCTGGCGGTATGGTTTCTTCACCCAACGAGTTTCATTTGTAAAATGAAAAAAAAACTACCACGCGACGGCGCGCTTCACACCACTATGTGAGAATCGGCGCCTCCACCATATGTGAGAGCTCGAATCTCACAGGGGGTAGCTATACTTCAAATGATAATATAATATAAATAATAATAATAATATCCTGGGACATTTCACACATACGGTCATCTAATCCCAAACTAAGCAGAGCTTGTACTATGGAAACCAGATAACTGATATACTACATGTACACAAAAAAGGAGTGCTTTTTTTGTACACATACTTATATAGATAATTACACCCAGACTCAATAATAGAGGTTAAAACCATGAGATAATCATATTTGAACGAATATCAGAATTTTCTTAAGATAAACACGCACTGCCTAAGCCCAATCGTATCTTGCACAAGATTTTTCCTTTGAATAAAAGCAGTTCGGTACTTGCTTGAGCGATAGAATATCAGCCCGTAACATATAAGGTTGCCCATTGTATGAAACCTTTACAGTACCTACTACGCTTTGGAATGGGCAACTAGCATCATATTTCTGACTGACCGAAAAAAGTACCAGTAATTAGTTTAATTGAAGTAAATGCTAGGAGATTCAGTTTGAGTTTTGAAATTCTGCTGCTTCAGGTTTTCAAAAGCACAGGCAATTTCCCTTCAATCGTCTGGAGAGGCTGTTCCTGCAAGTGGGTAAAGTGGGTCAGTGGTGTTGGTTTGAAGTACCCTGTAATTATTCGGCATGTTTCATTTAAGGCTACATGTACTTTTCGGGCATGGGCAGAATGATGCCACAGGGCATGCAAATTCGCCAATCAAAAAGCAGAAAGCCAAACCAGATGTCCGGAGAACTTGTGCTGGAGGGCCCCAGGCGGTGGATGTTAACGCTTTCAAGGACACTGAACGAGACATAATAGCAGTTTTATTGTTTTTACAGCTAACGCTGTTTATGTCCTTGAGAGCGTTAACCGATTTAACAAGATATTGCGAGCTACGACTTTCTGTGTTGCTTATAGGTCAGTGAACGGTCTAATGTAGCTCCCAAATAGACGGGATTGTTGATGTGTCAATGTCCGCGTCTCGCCATTTTAATTCAAATTTTCTGTTGACCTGACGATTTCTTAGATGGAATGAGCAAGATTGCGTTTTAGAAGGATTAACCCTAAGGGCATTCTTCTCGTAGTATGTACTGAGATTACCCAAAGCAATTTCGAGATTCCATATAAGGACTTCAGTCACGGCCGTTATGATAGTCATGGCACCGGGGTTTGAATTGTCAGTGTCAAAAAGCGCTCTCTAGGAAACACACCAACTTACTTTCATAAATAACGTTTCAGTGACGTTATTGGACGGTAAATTGCGGACGCTATGTGGCGGCCACCGCAGTCTTAGGAAACTCCAGCTTTATCTAGTTATTTCTGCTGTTAAGCAGCGTTGAAATGTTCTGATTTTTAGCGTATAGCTGATATGCTGTTGAGAAGGGTCTCGTGGCTAAGTAATAACAGCCGTACGGGTCGATCGATCAGGTTAAGCTACGCTTGCCGCGGTCGGTCAGCGGATGGGTGACCATCTTTACATACCGAGACCCTGTGCCCCGGAAAGCAAATGTGTTGGTCCTGGCTTACCCAGGGGTATCGTATTACCCAGTAAATGGGTTGTGAAGGTCAGATAGGTCGCTCCATGTAAAATACTGGTATTCATCTGCATCCGGTTACACTGGAAGCCGACCCCAACATAGTTGGGAAAAGGCTAGGCAGACGATGAAGAGCTATATTGACGAATTGCCGGAGGAGCTCATCTTGTGAAGTACTAACTCATTCCCTAGTTATTTCTGCCGTTAAGCAGCGTTGCTATGTTCTGATTTTTAGTGTATAGCTGCTATGCTGATGTACAGACGCCAGCACATCGAGCTACTACAATCTGTCAAATTTCTTTAATAGATTTTCAACTTTATCGCTAAAGCATTAAGTTCAAGGTTGATTGGGAAAATTTGACAGTTTCGGGTAGTTGACTTGCTGGCGTCTGTACTTAGATACGTGATACATTTCAGCTCTGGTATTACAGACGCCATTAGGCACTCGTGACTTGATGGTGTACAACATGACTGTTTGCCACCCAATAACATAAAAAAAGCATTCACCAACCCCAACCAGCACTGGACCCGCCTGGATTACGGCCTGCTCCCTCTCAGAGAGAGGAGACCTATGTCCCAGCAGTTGGAATTTTATAAAGTGATCATACAACATAACATAACATAAGAAGGCGTGCGCCTATAATGTAAGATACTCTGCGTATATTTCGACTGCTAGCAACTTATTAGCAAATCACGTGGCACACGCGCTCATATATCAATGTACGTGATGTTTTCGTTTGAAAAAACTGACAAATGCACTACACTATGTTGTACGATATTATATTGCACTCATAAATATCGTACGTAAACGGTTACAAACTATAGTTTGGCAAATTTAAGCGGTCCTAGCAGGAACGTAATGACGTAAACATAACGCAAATTCGAACGATTTTTGAATCGAAAATACAGCACGTTTAGTATGGCCAAGACGAAGATCGTGGCAAACATCTTCAGCAATTCAAATTCTTCTATTAAAGCCGGAAATGAATGAATGAATAGAAATGTTGGAGATGGTTGACCGGTATATCTCTATCTTAGCCATATTATTTCTTTTGGCAAACCATCATCATATAAAGGCATTGAGAAGAATACGGCTTAGATAGGCCGCATTTAGAAAACTGGACGACATTCTGAGATCAGCCAAAATTCCACGATGTCTCAAGTCCCGCCTATATAACCAGTGTGTTCTGCCCATCACGTATAGTGCTGAGACTTGAACGCTCACTCAGGGCTGTGTATAGGCTGAGAGTTGCACAGAAAGCCATGGAGCGTTCCATGCTTGGATAGACCGAGTTCCAAGCGTCGAGTTCCGAAGACGTACGAAAGTCATCGATATCGGAAAACGTATTATAGAACTGAAATGGAGCTTGGCAGGACACTAGGCAAGGCACGGTGATGACAGGTGGAGTAAGGCTGTGACCGAGTGGCGTCCAAGGACTGTAAGACGAGGTGTCGGTCATCCGGCGGCGACGATGGGCGGACGACATAGTTGCCTTCGCGGGCAAAATCTGGATGAGGCTGGCACAGTAGCGTAGGGATCGGTACAAGAAAAGTGAGGCCTGTGCCTAGCAGTGGTTGAATGATGGTTATAACATTTTATTTAAACTTTTGCGCAAGCGCAATTAGTATCACCCATAGATATGAGAAGTCTTAAACTAAGTAAATATTATGTGCGAAACGAGTATTTTTTAATTTCAACATCGTTTGAATTTACTTTACGTTTATTCCGAGCGGTCATGCTAGATCTATCATTGTAAAAGGAAAGTTTTGATTCAATAAAAGCTTCTTTCATGAATATTTTTATTTGTAAATCTTAATTGCAATGTGGGGAGCTCCCCTTTTTCGCCCATCGGGCATCAAAAAATTCGTCCGTATCTCTGTCAATGGGAAAGTGCCCAAATAGTTAACAGCATTGCCACGTTGGATGGCAATGCAAATTTTTTTGTGCTAAAAATAGGCCAGCCCTCTGGTCCCGTGAAGAGTCGACCAACCGTTTGGCGATGTTCCGAAATACTCGATGAACACTAGGACCCCAAGGCCCTAGTGTTTCAACCCCACACGGCTCAAACGTATAGCTTGTTTGTGGTTTTCTGCTTCTGCAGCAGCCGCCCCAGCAAAGCCCGCCGTGCTAGGAAGATGGGCTCATTTCTTATTAATTTTCAATCTGTTTCATTAGACATAGTTTCCTATTTGTTTTTCGTGTTCTGATTAACGGCGAAAGGTTTCTACCTCGTATTTTTCATGACTAAAATGCAAGTGCTTCTTGTTTTAAATTTTGTAAAACCGACTCATATTTGTACCGATTGTTTAATTTATCACATACTAGCTTTTGCTCGCGGCTTCGCTAGCGTGGCGGTCGGCAGTTATTTCACGGGAACGTACTACCGGGATAAAAAGTATCTATCCTATGAGTTTAAAATTTCATTTACATTCGTTCAGCCATTTTTGCGTGATTGAGTAATAACATCCAAACTTTTATAATATTAGAACAATAGAATTTTAAGTAAAATTTCTTACTTTAAAAAATACTAGATAAAAGTTACCTGTCATTGGCAGAATTAAAAACCATTGCTTCGAGACAGAATCATACAGTGTTTCCAAATTCAGCACAAAATCACAGGCTGAAAGGAATAACACAAATTCCGAAACACACGTAAAGCTTTTACTCCTGCACAGTAAAGTCCTGTAAATTAGGGTCTTTGCAGGAGTAAAAGCTTTACGTGCGTTGCTTCAATATCTGATGACCGCAACAGATAACGTCTTCTAAAAAGTAGGTTAAAAGTACTTTGCTCCCCTTGTGAGAAATAAGGTGAGGTGACAATGTTCCACTCAGTATCTTTAGTTACCAAGTTTAAGTGAAAGGAACTTAACTTAAAGAAAAACTCCATTAACTTTGTTAAGCACGAAATTTGACTAAAAAAAAATGTATACCTACGTATGTGCGTCAGATTTGAAGAGACAACTTGTGAAACAGATTTTTCATTTTTTTTTGCCTGTTTAAGTTTTTATTAATTAATTTTACCAACATTACCTAGGGTACAAATTTGTCGTCAGTTATAGAAAAAAAATTGCTATTTCATAAAAAAGTGCAGCGCGATCAAAATGTATGGAACAGCAATATTTTTTAATAACCGAATTAACGAACGATTTTTTAATGACCAAAAATTTAAAAGCATGGTGGTCCAGAATCATCATGGTAACAGGTTGCGCGTCGATATCCCAGGTGCGACGTCAGTATCCATGCAACTGATATATATAGGTATATATACATATCCAGGCTGATCTATTCTTAGAAACCTCACCAAACAAACAGCTCGTGGCTAAATAATAAAAACCGCTCGGGTCGATTCGTCAGGTTACGCTACGCTTTTCGGGGTTGTTTCGTGGATGGGTGACTATCTGTACATACTGAGACTCCTCCGTGCCTCGGAAAACACGTGAAGCCGTTGAGTTCCGGCTGTCATTCGTGGATCTTTGACAATCGTTACGGGTCGTCAGAAGCCCGAAAGTCTGACAACCAGTCTTACCAAGGGGTATCGTATTACCCAGCACCTCCACAACCCAGTTAGGGTTGTGGAGGTCAGGTTGTGAGGATAGGCAGTCGGTCCATGTAAAATAATATTATTCAGCTGCATCCGGTTAGTCTGGAAGCCGACCCCAACATATTTGGGAAAAGGCTGGGCAGATTGACTGTGTGAACTTAGATGAAATGAAGTTGAAGTGAGCTGTCAATAGTGTCAATCCCCAGCATCAGGTGAAATTACAGCTCACTTCACCTAAGTTTTCACTGTGAGATTTTTACAGAATAGACCGGCTGGCGGAATGACAGCTCACTTCACTCAAGTACTAACTTATGGTGAGATTGTACAGAGTATACCTAATAAGGTTTAAATGTTTTATTTATTAAATATAACCATTGTCCTCATCTAGACAAATACATACCTCTCAAGACGATATTCAAGCAGCGGACATATCGGACCTTATTATCGACTCCTCTTGAAACCACAAGTTGTTATCGAGTCGAATCCACTCGAGTATGGACGTTGTTATCCCACCGCATTGGAATCTATAACAACAGCAGTCTACTCTCTTTAATTCCATTTATTGCTATCTATGTGTATATAAATAAAACCGGCCAAGTGCGTGTTGGACCACACACAATGAAGGGTTCCGTAGTTGGGATGAATTTATCCCAAGAACAAACTTAACACTGTAGTTGAAAAACATGTTCTCCCACACATTCAAAGTGCAAATGTAAGTTTGTAGGCACATTTACCATGGTATTTTAATACCATAGACTTATTATATGTTTTCCTGTAATCTTTAGGTATAGAATAATCTTCTATTTTTTTTTCTTTAGGCTCAGTAGTTTCGGAGGTATGTAAGTGGGGAATGGTAAATTTTCGTCTATTTTTAACCGAGTTCAAAAAGGAGAAGGTTCTCAATTCGACTATATTTTGTTTCTATGTACGATACGCGACTGCTCAAAGACGGATAAACCGATTTGGAAACAGTTCAATACGGCTTTCAATTCAATTCAATTTTCTTTTTTCTTAAATAACTTCAAAACATTTTATTTTAAAATTATAAAAAGTATATTTGAGTTCCTCACAGTTAGCCCATTCATTTGATGTCACACGCAGTTCACTAAACTTCTTTTTATTTTTTTTTTATTTGCCCCCCAAAATTGACCTCCATGTTCAAAATTCATTTATTTGTGTTACACGTCCGTGTTTGGGTCACAGAAATTCATATGTGTACCAAATTTCAACCTAATCGGTCCATTAGATTCGGAGCAAATTGGCTGTGACAGATGGTCAGGTAGACAGACACGCGAATGATCCTATAAGGGTTTCGTTTTTCCTTTTGAGGTACGCAACCCTAAAAAATTTAAAACTGTTTGTTGGTAAGTGCATCACTTGAGAACGGCTGGACAGATGTGGCAATTTTTGTTTAAACAATATTTTTAATAGCCTGAATTAGGTGGTTATGGAAAGAAAAAATGGATGTTTCCCGGAAAAAAATTAAATTTTGAGAACACCGTCCTTTATCTATGGGATTATTGTATGAGCCCAATAATTTGGACAGGACAACGTCTGTCGGGTAAGCTAGTATGATGATGATGTGGTTCCCACTAGTTATGTTTGAAAATAAAACGGATTCTTTGAATAGTTAATTGATTTTTAGGGTTCCGTACCTCAAAAGTAAAAAATGGAACCTGTATAGGATCAGTTTAATTTAGTTTATTATATGTTGCCAAACGATCAGTGACGCGTTTTTGAGTGTTGTGGTATAGAACTGATATCTTATAGTCTTATCATTATATGTGTATATAGAATACCTAAATATAATTACAACATATTTTACGAAAGACTAGACTGTATTTTACGAAAATTTTGCTCATTCGGAAATTAAAAAAATATCTTTGACTTTAATATAGATGTGTTAAAAAGGAATAAAATAACTTTAGAATTTGAACACTTTCTTTTGCAATATAACCTACAATTGGAACCTTATATACTGACTAGATTGATAATTTTGCCCACACCTATCGAAATAAATCTAAAGCTGAAATAATGGACTTAGTACTTTCGGATCATACGTCTCAATTACTCAAAGTTCCTTTAAAAAAAAAACTTGTACACTAAACTATTGGAAAACAAAAACACAGGATATCTCAGTAGGCAACTTAGAAAATTTCAAAAACGATCTAAAATGCTTATCTTTCTCACAAGTATACAAAGCCAAAGATGCGAATGAATTATATGAACATTTTATGGATGGTTTTTCACTATTGTACCAATACAAATTATGCTTTCCCATTAAAATTGTAACTGTGTATACTAATAAAAAAATAAGTGGATATCTCATGGAATAAAAATATGTAGTCAAAAGCAAAGGCAAAGGTTACTTTGGGCATATAGATTCAATCTTATTACAAAAAATAAAATAAAATAGACTTGCATTTAAAGAATACTCCGTGTGATATATCATATGAAAGGGCTTACTGTGAGTGTCTAAAATAGATTTATTTTATATTTCAAGAATATATTGTTTTAAAGATATTTAAGAAAATAGACGAAAATTGACATTCCGCCTCATCTCCGGTGCCTACTACTGAGCCTAACATTAAAAAAAAAATACAAAAAATAGTTCTATACCTATATATTACAGAAAAACCCTATAAAAAGTCTATGGTCGTAAAATAACATGGTAAATCTTTCAATATTGTGCGTAGAAACTTACATTTGCAGTTGGAATGTATGGGCGAACATGTTTTTCAACTACAATGTTAAGTTTGTTTTTGGGATAAATTCATCCCAACTACGGAACCCTTCATTATGCGTGGTCCGACACGCACTTGGCCAGTTTTTATTTTTTATCAATCTCATGTAACTTAGTTTATCTGAAAGGTCCTGAAACCTGGTATGTCCTGACATTGCCTAAACGCCGTGAACATGAGTGATGAAAATTGAATGAGAACTAATCACTCATTATTTTTTGTTTGAACAGAGCCTTACATTGGCATAAAATAAATTACTTGTACCACAATAAATTGGGGATAATCACACTTTAGTACACGTGCCTTATTTTGAAAATATTTGATGTGTTAGATCTCGCAGCTTCAAAACCAATAGCCCACTGTTAGACCCTCATTAATACCGTTAGAAATAAAAGTCTGTAACCGTTACATGTACCAACCGCTCAAACTTTTAAAACACCGAGACCCATCTATCTTGAAAATTCTCGAGTAGAATAGTTTAGACACCGGCCCAAACGTATGCAAGAAAAACTGTACTGGTGACGACTATAGACAGGTACCCTAATATACCTTATATATAACTAGATGTTGCCAGCGACTTCGTCTGCGATCCAGGATGAACTTTGTCCTTCTCCAGGTCATGTTATACCCATGTGCCAAATTTCATCCAAATCCGTTCAGCCGCTTTAGCGAGAGAGCGTAACAAACTAACACACTTTCGCATAATTTATAATATTAGTGAGGATAGTTAGGAGGATGAAAAACCAGTCTATCGACACTCTAGACTCACAAAATGTACTACGGTATGGTGTGTGGTACCTAAATTAAAACTCTTAACACACTACTAAAGTTTCTATAATAATATAATTCAATCATGATTCGAAAGACACGTGGCGCCATCTATTATAATAATAACGTTATTGTTGTTTTCCTCGGGAACAGTACTTTTTTTTGGATAAAAGGTCTAAGTCTATGTCCGTTTCTGTATACCTGACAACGTATATGCAAAATTTCAGGATGATCGGTTCAGTGGTTTAGGCGTGAAAAGGTAACAAACAAACAAACAAACTTACTTTCGCATTTATAAAATTAGTTAGGATGTACCTACCTATGAAGCGAACCAACACTTTTAGATCAATGAAGATTGTACCGAACGCCGTGCAATCTTGACTGGGGCTGCAGTCTCGACATAGATAGCGATCGCTTTACGACCGAATTCGATCGCAAAGTCCTAATAGGATCCCTAGACGGTAGAAATTACTTGACAAGCACGAAAAAATCTTGTCCTGAAAAAAGACCCTGGTTCAACGTTTTGCACGCTTTAAAATGTCACAGCTTTGCTTCTTTGGCTTTGCTTCTGCTTCTACTTCTATGCTAATATATAGTATAGTCCGCTGCAACAATGACCCCGACTACTTTTCTTTTCTTTCGTGAGCTCTCTGACGACAAGCAAAACCATTTTTTTCTATGTTAGTAAAAGTAAAACGTTAAGCAAACATATAAATAAATAATATGAAAGGTATAATTAGAATTGAATAACACAGCTTTTTGAATTAAATTAACGAAATTAATATTTAACTAATTTAACACCACTTAAGATTACTGTAAACAATGCCAACGTAAATTAATTGTTTTAAGAATATATAATTAGGTGTCTCTAATGAATAATGATGAGGTGGGTTTCAATGAAAAATTGTCATCCTATATTTTTACACATTGCCAAAATTATTATTCGGAAAATAATTTAAAAGATGAATTACAAACTTCTGAACTTTGTAAGGAATAGCTAATATTATCTGATCAATAGCTTCGTTAGGCATAGCATTACAGATGAACTTACAATGTATGCATACTCTTACCTTTCGACGTCAGACATCGAAATCCTATCTGCCAGACTCAGCCGAGTATTGATTAATAACAGAGCAGTGGTGGCCCAGTGGTAACGGCCCCGAATCATGAGTGGTAGGTCGTGGGTTCGAACCCTGATATGCGCTTTACTTCGTGTAAATAATTTAATCACTCTGCTCTCAAAACGGTGAAGGAAAACATCGTGAGGAAATCGGCATGTCCTAGAACCAAAATTTCGAAGACGTGACATTACCAACCCGCACTGGGCCCACTCCCTCTCGACAACGGAGAAGAAGAAGAAGAGAGGAGGCCTGTGTCCCAGCAGAAGGAACATTAAGGGCGGTTGTGCAATACAAGGAATTTTACTGTCCGGCAGTCCGATTTTTCAGGGTCCGATATGGCACGCCATAAATGTATATACTAGTTTGTGCACTATAGTGCACAACCGCCCTTAATGTGCAAAAGTAAAATGTCGGACGGTAAAATTATATATATATAATTTTACCGTCCGACATTTTACTTTTCTCCATTCCGGACCGTACTCATCGTTCCTAGCACGCGTGCGTGGCGTGTGGTTTCAAAGAGAGCTACTCTGAACTGCGTCGCACCGATTCGAGTAAAGACGGACAAGTGCACAAGCCATCCGTTTTTTTCATGCCACATCGGACCGTAAAAAATCGGACTGCCGGACAGGAAAATTCCTTGTAGTGCACAAACGCCCTAAAGGCTGATTATGTCGAATATTTGTATGAACGTGCACTAGACCTATCGCTCTTCAATTGGCTGAAACAATAACATTTTTGAGTTAATTTGTATCTGAATCTGATTGTTGCATTCAGAACTGCAAAAAAAAACACGCTGAGCAGCAAAAAAGCAATATAAAACTCCTCATGGACCTAAAAACTTAAAGGATCTTTAAACGCAGGTACACCCTCGGACATTTGCGGTAAACCACTTTTCGATCTTATTACTATCGTAATAAGGTTGAAAAGTGGTTCACTGTGAACGTCTGTGATGGTACATGATCTTGCAATTTGTCCAACGAGTAAAACTCAATAACTTCCCATTCAATGGATAACGTAGACTTACAAATGTGAATTCAATTCGATGCGGTCATATTACGTTGCTTCCATTTGACTGCAGAAATGACTCTTGCATGTTAGGCAAAATGAAATTACTTTTGCTAAAGTTTGGTTGGTTAAATTTTATACTGAAAATATTATCACTTTGAGAACGTTAATTATTTCTAGAAGAAGTCAATTTGTTGAAAGAGTCAGTCAAATCATTTTGCAAAACAGAAATAATCATGTTATTTTTGTTTTAGACATTAATATGGGACGTTAAGCAAATTGACTACTAACTTAAAGTGTATGTATATTCAAAATTTCAAATCAGAACTATCATTCTTTGACAATATGAAATGACTATAACACTGCAAATTGACGGAGGTTGTCAATTTGGCTTAGGAATTAATTTCTGCCAGTACCAATAAGTATAATTTTTTTTTAATTTTGAACAAAGTTTTTGCAAAATAGCTGTGTACAATATTTTAGAGCGAGTCACAGAGTGTTGAGATTCCTACTCAAAGTGACGCTTATTTTCATTCCCAGTAAGTAGAATTTGCGTCAGCCCAGCTCCCGAATTATTTGACGAACTCTTTTTTGATATTAATCAAGCAAGGTGATTTAATAATCGTATGAGCCATATAAAACTGGTGAAGTATATACGGTAGTACGTACATTACCACTCACGGAGCACTTAAGAGTTTTATGGCCTGATGTCATGCGTGTATCAACTGTGACGCCCATGGATATCCATTTTTCGGGCACTGAGATGCTGACATTTTTATGTTCACGTTATTATAATGTTTAACTATATATATATCTATCTATAAAGCTGAAGAGTTTTTTTTTTTGTTTGTATGTATGAACGCGCTAATCTCTGGAACTACAAGTTGGATTTGAAAAAATCTGATAGCCTAGTTCTTGAGGAAGGATATATAAGGATACTTAAAATATATAGGATATTTAAAATCACGCTACGACCGAGCAACAAAAAAAGTCAGAAAACGAAGCAGGCAGGCAATGCGATGCGACAGAGTGGGTCGCGGGCATTGCTTGGTAACAACAAGTAACAACCAACCAACATCGCACATCCTGGCCGATATCGAGTTATTATCATATCTACCTGCATTAAAAAGTGAAAAACGTAAAATCGGAGATATACACTATTGATTATTAACCGTCGATGGCCACTTTTTCGTCAAAAATTTTGATACTTTTTAACAATATTCGTTTTTCCGAATAATGAAACTTTGAAATGCTCTCCAGTAAAGTTCCAAACATGTCGCTTCATACAAATAGCCCGTGAACCCTCGAATATATTTTATGGTTATTTGTTGTTCATACAAAATTAAGACTTATTACAACTGACGAAGGTTGTTATTATTTTACATATTGGTTATATTCACTTGTTTATCATCATCACCGTACTGGGCTCGCGTGGTGGATTACGGCCCACTCCCTCTCACAGAGAGGTGGCCTGTGTCTCAGCTGTGGGAACGTTAAAGCCTGATTCTGCATCATCGTCACTGCCCACAGAAAAGTCAAACCAAAGTGGTAATAGGCCGCCGACATGTTAATGAATTAGTAGAAAGGAACCGGTTGTTGCATTTAGTTTCTTACAAGCATATCATTTCTTAAAAAATCTCTATGTCTATACGTGAAATAAACGATTATTTTAATTTCATCTATAGTTATTTATTATAGAAAAAGATATATAAGATCTGAATTGAATTTAAGATGATTTATTATTTTAGTTTTATTATTTGTTTTTTCAATAATATTATTAATTATTAGTCCTATTATTATTAGAATTTTATTAGGTTGAGATGGTTTAGAATTAGTATCTTATTGTTTAGTAATTTATTATCAAAATTTAAAATCTTATAATGCTGGTATATTAACAGCTTTAAGAAATCGAATTGGGTATGTTCTTATTTTAATATCAATTTCTTGAATAAGAAATTATGGTAGTTGAAATTATATTTTTTATTTAAAATACGCTAGGAATTTTCCCCGGGACATTTTGCGTGTTGCCTAGTGAATTATAACAAGAAGAGAACACACAATTTACAATGAAAGCAATTTAAAAAATCTTCCATAATACTAAAAATGTTACATAATACAAAAAATGTTCCATAATACTAAAATTTTACATAATACTAAAAATGTTACATAATACTAAAATTTTTACATAATACTAAAAATAAGTTAATCTGCCTAGCCTGTTTCCAACTATTTTGGGGTCGGCTTCCAGTCTAACCGGATGCAGCTGAATACCAGTATTTTACATAGAGCGACTGCCTATCTGACCTCCACAACCCAGTTATTGGGTAATACGATACCCCTTGGTAAGACTGGTTGTCAGACTTTCGGGCTTCTGACGACCCGTAACGACTGTCAAAGAGCCACAAAGACAGCCGGGACCAACGGCTTAACGTGCGTTCCGAGACACGGAGCAGTCTGGTTATGTAAAGATGATCACCCATCCACGGACCAACCCCGGCAAGCGTAGCTTAACCTGTTGGATCGACCCGTGCGGCTGTTATTCCTAAGCCACGAGCTCCTCTAATACTAAAAATAAGTGTCCTAGGTAATGTCGTAAAAACTTTACAGAAAACTAGCCACTAAAGTGATATTCAATTTTTATCATACTGATCTTCAAAGTGGTTTACAGGTTATTGGTGTGACCCTCTCCTGTCACTTACAATATTTTCAATTGATGGAAAAGGTGTTTTATTGGCTCTAAATAAAATTGTTCTTGTAATTGTATGTCTCTTTTATTTTATAGTTCTATTTGAGGAAAATGTATGGACTTTCTGTTTGTACCTATATTCTTTTAAATTTATCGTAGGTAATAAGAAATAAAACCTGTACTTACTTTAAAAAACCGGTCAAGTGCGTGTCGGACCACGCACAATGAAGGATTCCACGGAGTTGGGATGAATTTATCCCAAGAACTAACTTAACATTTTAGTTGAAAAACATGTTCTCCCGTACATTCCAACTACAAATGTCCATAGTTAAACGAAAAGGATCCAACCCATATTACACCTAATGTGGGTTGGATCCTTTTCGTTTAACTATGGACAAATGTAAGTTTGTACGCAAAATATTGAGAGATTTACCATGTTATTTTAGGACTATAGACTTCTTATAAGTTTTCCTGTAATCTGTAGCTAAAGAATTATTTCTTGTATTTTTATCAAAATTTTAAGCTCAGTAGTTTTGGAGATAAAGGGGGGAATTGACAATTTTCGTCTATTTTCTTAAATAACATTAAAACAGTTTATTTTAAAATTATGAAATATATATATATGAGACCCGCCCTTTCATTTGATATATCGCACGGTACACTTTGCAAATATATTTTTATAATTTTCTTATTTGCCCCCCAAAATTGACCCCCATAATCAAAATTCATTAATTTACATTACACGTCCATGTTTGTGTCACAGAAATACATACGTGTACCAAATTTCAACTTAATCGGTTTATTAGATTCGGAGCAAATTGGCTGTGACAGACGGACAGACAGACAGACACGAGTGATCCTATATGGGTTCCGTTTTTTCCTTTTAAGGTACGGAACCCTAAAATTAGAAAATGCAGTAGCTACTTGTAGCTTAAGATGAGCAAAAAGTTGATAAGTAGATATTTTGCAAAGTGTACTAGGTATTGGGTTTTTCCATCCGGAATTCCTCAGTAGCAGCCGGGAGTCTGGATTTGTTCCCGGTTGATGGCAATAGGCTCGCACCCTATTACATGGGGCTTAAACATAACTGGCGAAATGTGGATACTATACTGCCGTCATAAGGAAAAAAAACCGGCCAAGTGCGAGTCGGACTCGCGCACGAAGGGTTCCGTACCATTATCTAAAAAAGCGAGCAAAAAAAAAACACGTTTGTTGTGTGGGAGTTTGTTGTTATAGCGGCAACAAAAATTTCAACTGTCTAACTATCACGCTTCATGAGATACAACCTGGTGACAGACGGACAGACAGACGGGCAGCGGAGTCTTAGTAATAGGGTCCCGTTTTACACTTTGAGTATGGAACCCTAAAAAGAAGTAACTGACATTTTTTCGAAATAGAGTTACTTATTTACATATTCAGAATCAGCAAAAAAGACGCATCTACCAGTGTTTTTGTATTGGCGTAAACTTTACTAAAACCAAATAATTCTTACTGTTAAAAGACGCATCTGCCTTTGTATTTTGTATTTTAAACAGGGCAAAATATATTTATCCGTTTGAATATTTATGTAGTTACGTCCTTTTTGGACGTAACTACATAAATATTAAGGAAAAAGACGTATCTGACATTTTTCTGAAATAGAGTTATTTACATTTTCGGAATCAGCAAAAAAAAGATGCATCTACTAGTATTTTTATATTGGAGTAAACCTTACGAAAACCTAATAATTCTTACTATTAAAATACACATCTCCCTTTGTATTTTGTATTTTAAACAGGACAAAATATTTTTTCTCCATTTCAATATTTCTGTAGATACGTCCTTTTTATTTAAGTTATTTTTTACATTAAGTATAAAAAAATTATATACTTAGCTAAGACTTAATAAAAAAAAAAACTTTTAATTCTTTAAATATTTATTAGGAATAATGCTGTGTTCACAGGATACGGCCATTGAAGACTTCCTCGTCCTAGCCACTCAAATACAATTTATTCGTAATAAAAAGTAGGAGGCGATTATTACCGAGAAACAGGTGTAATATCATCACTTTACGAGGACATTACCCACAGGCGGGAAACATACTCATCCTATAAAATTATCATATTTATTGAATACTTATTTCGCGAATAAAATCCGTGTAACGCCTACAGATACTGCAAAGCGAGTGTGAGTAATAATGTATGAAGTTCTGAGTAGGCCTAGTACGAGCGTGCGGAGTTAAAGAAACGAAAATACTCGTTTTGAATTATAGTCCAGTCAGTGGGGATGAACAAGAAGCTTTTGCCACAAACAAGCCTTTACAAAAGGTGGATGAGAAAATGTTTTGATTTGTATTGGGTAATTATAGGCTACTCATGGAAAATTTAACTTTATGACCTCGAGTGGTGGCAGCGTTAGCCGCCACCTTGGATTGAATGTGTCAAAACTTGTTTTTTTTTTTCAACATTGAAAATGTTTTTTCGTTCGCTTCAGTATAGCCCCCATTTTCGCTCAGAGTGTGACATCTTCTCGGTCGTTTTTCTCTTATTGCGTCAGCCAGTTTCTGAAGCTGTTCAGTATGAATGGAAGTCGTAATCGTCCTTCTCGCAGGGAGAAGCTCGTAATAGAGTGGGCCCTTCGCATCCTACCAAACGGAGAGAAGATGCTTGCGTGAGTGACAGTTCGGCTTTGGCTGCGTTGGTGGCTCTGCGTCGTAAGGAAGCCAGACGGCGTGCCGTGTGTTATTATCATAGAGAATCCAGCTCTCATCGCCGGTTACCAGATCTTCAAGAACTTTTTCCGATGTGGCTGAAAAAGAAGCGATTCACAAATACTAATGAATGATGACAGCCAAGAGTCTCTGCCAAATCACGAGTATTTATTTCTGGATTACCCTTTAAACAGCGGAGTAATTCCTCATCGTCGAAGGTGGATGGTCGCCCAGATCGCTCGTGATCTTCAAGAGTTATATCTCCCGATGCAACGCGAGCAAACCAGCGGCTTATCTTCCATCGCGATACAACACCTTCTTCGAACGCTTTGCTGATGTTAGCGGTAACCACACTCACGTTGTGTCCCTGCCGCCACTCGTAAAAGATGAACGTTCGAAGTTGATGTTCACTAATCATTTTCACAAACTAACCAAATCCTCACTAGCGCGCCTTTATATACCCTTGATGTGACAGCTTCGAGAACCTTCTACAATATTCTTACGTATCCCAGATCAATACTAAATATTCCGGAAAATTCTAGTAATTTACAATTTTTTGTGCAATATTTTTCCGCCAACCTGATACTTATACCAAAAAAACACCTATTCTCTACATAAATATCGAAACTTGGTAAAATTATTTTTAATTATCTGCTCAGATGGGTATATTATAGATGTGCTAGGCCCCTATCCAGCAACAACATCAGATGCCGAAGTGAATTTTCTAATTAAAATGGTCCAAATCGCTATAGGTGTGCCTATAATATTTGAAGAATTCTATCGATTTCTCTAGGATCCCATCATCAGATCCTGACCAGATGTTATCATCAATTTTTCAAATCGGTCCAGCCGTCTTTGAGTAATCACTTAACATACATACAAAAAACAAGCATACAGTCGAATAGACAACTTCCTTCGTTTTCAAGTCAGTTAAAAATAAAAAACATTTTCCAAAAAAACAACCGACTTCCAAAAAAAAAACACTTCAAACTGAAAAATAACTTTAATTTCGGAAGTCGGTGGAAAAAAACTAAAATACTGATCCAAAGACACCCGCCGATTCATGCTGACATTTATTATGTACTGACATCAGCATCATTTCATTAGATAGCTTTTTATATTGATAGTAGTATTGTTAGGGGTGGTGGTGGTGTTAGAGACAAATGATAAGCATTCATTAATAAATTTAAAAAAAATACAATAACAACAAAATCTTTTGAGCTATCCATAAGATATAACTGGACCAATTTTTACTGTATGAAATGAAGCCCATAGCAGTTTAAACTTAGAAGGTGACTATTATTCATAAGGTTGAAATGAGTATTAACTTTGAAATGAGTAACTACTGTGTTAAAAATTATGTACTTATCATTCAAAGTAATTGTAAGTGTATAGAATAAGTTTGTACTTATGAAAAAATAAATGTTATAAAAAAATAAAACTGTTTTATTTCCAAATGGCGACTTATTTTCTTAACTTAACACTAGAAGATGTTCATAACAACAAACTATAATTCCATAAACTATTTATCAGTGTCCACGGTTGTTCAATGATGTGGGCATTGTTCTTTGGAGCTTGTGGGTCTGCTAGAAGTACCTTAGAATTTTGATGATCGGTGAGTCAGTGACATATTTAAGGAACTTTGACTTACAATCATTCTGAAACTACTGGTTCAAATTGAATGTAATTTGGAAATTTATCTATAGATGTAATTCCCTCTTGGTCACTGAAAATTTAGGCTTATGGTTTTTTCCACAACTAAGTTACAGGGGGTCGAAAATAGCCCGAATGGCTTCGAGAAAAGGATGGTACGGCAGTGCCTTGTGTTTTGCTGGACTTGGGCGCACTTCCGTGCCCCCAGATTCAAAATACAGAATTCGTTGCCGCATTCATTACTTTATTTTCCAAGTTTTATGCATAAATTTTTTCACAGTGAAATAAATTACACGAGAACGAGAAAAACATTTGTGACCAACATTTGTTGGTTTCATAATAGGTTGGTCCCAAATATTGGACGTGCGATTATTGGCGTTAGTATTTGTTCCAAGTCAAACAACGTGTTTAATCAACTCGAATAAGCCACGGTAGAGTGTATTTTGATATCGATTCTGGTGACTTAATATTTAGACCCATAACATGACAAAATATTATACCTAATTATGAAAATTGAATCCTTGTGTTATTGCGCTTGGATTTCCTGTAACGAAATCTGATAGTGTTGAATAGAATAGAATAGAATATTTATTTATTTGCACAGAATGTAGGTTTTTACAATAAGATGGATGGATGGTTTATAGAATCCTTGTACATTTTACCATATTGGCATGCAAACATTAATTAGGTACTTAACTTAGAAAATACACTTGTTAATCATTTTTATGACTATAATGTTATTTAAATGCTTACATATTTGCTAAAATATACATAAAATTTAATCAAATCTGACTTAATCATAAATAAATAAATCTAAACTTATACTAATGTACCAATTTACAATTAAAATCTTTATCAGTTAAGAAGTTGGTTAGAGAGTAATAAATAGCACCTTTCTAATAGCAGTGAGATAAGTTTACTTTTAAAGATTTTTAAAGGTTGCTCTTTAATGGAGTTTGGGATTTTGTTATAGATTACAGGTGCCATGCCAAAAATACTTTTTTTCAATAAAGCAGATAAGGTTTAGTGTAATTATACAATTTTTTTTTTAGGTAGTGTCTAAAATCCTGCCATGGTTGTTCCGGGTAGAACAGAGACGCATTTTTTTATAAAATATTTTTTTTTTATTTTGAGAGAATAAAAATTAATGAGGCATCAAGACTTTTTCGTGGAAAACGGAATACCTTTTGTAAATAATTAATTAATTTCGGTAGTCGGTGTCTTGGGTTTTGTATTTTCGTTTTTTGCCACCGACTTCCGAAATTAAAGTTATTTTTCACTTTGTAGTGTTTTGTTTTGGAAGTCGGTTTTATGTTTTGCTAAAAAGTTTTTATTTTTCACTTTTTAGTTGTGGAACCTACCCCACACTAATTCGAATACATAATTCAGCACAATAATTGTAGATATAGCCATGTAAATAACAGTGATAGGAAGTTATTAAAACACCATCACATCATCCACATAAAATAAGTGGGAAATATACGCATTATTGACGCTAACTCAAAAACTCCCCAAGCAAAGTTAATAAAATTTATATGGGACCACCTCGGAAGTAATAGGTTGGGGAAAAAGTTTCTTCGCATTTTTTAAGAAAATTCAAAACATTTTTTAATATAGTTTATTTACATTTAACTAAAGTATGTAGGTACCATTTTGTTCGATAACTTTTTGCCATCTTGTAGGTAGGGACATGATCCCATTGCTATAGAAATTTTGGGACTTCTGGTCAAAATACCGCGACAAGTGGTTTTGGCAGTCCTCTCGTGATGTTAACCTGACACTGCCTAAAGAATTCTGAAGAGACCGAAACAAGTGGAAATCTGAAGGTGCAAGGTCAGGACTATACGGCGGATGCATTAACACCTCCCAGCCAAACTCTCTTAATTGTTGCTGAGTGGCTAAAGATGTGTGAGGTCTAGCGTTATCATGATGAAAAACCACACCCCTTCTGTTGATTAATTCCGGCCGTTTTCTCTCAACTTCTTGCTTTAATCTCATCAGTTGTTCGCAGTAGAGTTCAGAATCGATGGTCCTGCCTGGTGGTAACAGCTCATAATGAATAATGCCCTTCCAATCCCACCACACACACAGCATTACCTTGTTGCGAGTTAACCCGGGTTTCGCCACAGTCTGTGAAGCCTGACCGGCCTTTGACCACGACCTTTTTCGCACGTTCTTGTCACACGTGATCCACTTTTCATCACCAGTTATCAGCTTCTTCAAAAATGGTTCGGTTTCATTACGTCGTAATAAAGAATCACAAATGAGTACACGATTCATTAGGTTTCTTTCAGTGAGCTCGTGAGGTACCCAAATGTCGAGCTTTTTTGTGTACCCAGTTTTTTTCAAATGCGCCAAAACTGTTTTGTGGTCAATTTCCAGTTCTTCAGCTACGTCGTAACTACTGATATGCCGATCTTGCTCCACTTTTTCAAAAATGGCATCCATTTTATCCGTAATAGGGCGAGCAGAGCGACGTGCATCTTTGGCATCAAAATTTCCGGATTGAAAACGCTTAAACCAAATTTGTGCTACTCTCACAGACACTACACTAGGTCCATAAACATCGCAAATTTTTTTCGCGGCTTGCGTTGCATTTTTACCTTTTTTGTAGTAAAATTTTAAAATGTATCGAATTTCTTCATTAGATTCACTCATCTTGACGGTACGAAAAACAAATGAAAATTACACATTTTCCTAATTTGAATTTGGAATTATGTTCTTTAAAATTTAAACTTTCAATGATACCAAAACCAGCCAGATACAAATAGTATAGCCAAAGAGATTTTATTACAAGTTCATACATACTATAATGCGAAAAGACTTTTTCCCCGACCTAATATACCCTATCAAACAAAAAAATAATTTTCTAAATCGGTCCATCTGTCTTTGAGTAATCGCGTAACAAACATACATTAATGAGGCATCAAGACTTTCGTGGAAAACGGAATACCTTTTGTAAATAATTAATTAATTTGTGAAAATAATGCTCAAGTAGGTACTAATTACTTTATAGGGTTGAAAAACAAATATTAGCAAAGGATGAAAATACTGAGAATTAAAAACATTTTTTATTCATTACGTACATACCTATATCCCATTTTTATGACTGCGCTTTTGCCCGCGGCTTAGCCCGCGTGGACGTCGGAAATTATTCCACGGGAACGTACTACCGAGATAAAAAGTATCCTATCCAACACAGGTCATGGCTTATCATTATACCTTTCAACCAAATCCGTGCAGCCATTAAGGCGTGAAAAGGAAATAGTATTTTATTATATTGATAAAACAGGTTTTTAAAAATAATATTCATATTTATTATTATCACCATTAATAAATACTCTAGCCAAGTTATTTTATGACTTTAAATTGTAATAACTTTTAACCGAGTGGATCGATTTTATATACTTACTTATATATTGCCAATCTCTTAAGTCCATTAAAAAGAAGTAGGTACAAAAAAAATTCAATATTGCGTGTGATTGTGTGTGGTAGTGTCCTACACCAGGATGTCATCTACCTCCTTGCCAAATTTTATCGAAATACGGTTTAGGAGTAAAAAGTTAACAGACAGACAGCGTTACTTTCGAATATAAATAATATTATTAATATTACTAATATTGAATTAGTAATATTAGTAATTAGTATTATTACTGTAAGGATTACTCTAGGGTATAACTTTGGCCCTAATCAAGGCAGATGTTTAGTGGCATTAAATCCATACAAAGTTACGCAAGTACGCATCTATATCGCCATTTATTAGTTATGGAAGGGCATACGACATTCCGTTGTGTGATCGCGACACTTCGGCCAGTATAAACAGTTGTCTCGATTTGGGCTAAAGTTATGCCCTAGAGTCAAAGTAACCCGCCCTTACTAGATAAGAAGTAGGTAAGTACCTACAGTCAAAAATAGAAAAAGAAAAATGTGGTTAAGTGCGTGTCGGACCACGCACAATGAAGGGTTCCGTAGTTGGGATGAATTTATCCCAAGAACAAATTTAACATTGTAGTAGAAAAAACATGTTCTCTCATACATTCCAACTACAAATGTAAGTTTGTACGCACAATATTGAGAGATTTACCATGTTATTTTTAGACCATAGGCTTCTTATAGGTTTTCCTGTAGCTTATAGCTATAGAATTATTTTCTGTATTTTTTCAAAATTTTTAGATCAGTAGTTTTGGAGATAAAGTGGGGAATGGTCAATTTTCGTCTATTTTCTTAAATAACTTTAAAATAGTTTATTTTAAAATTATAAAAAAATATATATATATATTTGAGACCTTCTTTCATTTGATATATCGCACGGTACAAATTTGCAAAACTTTTTTTTAATTTTCTTGTTTGCCCCCAAAGTTGCCCCCATATTCAAAATTCATTAATTTACATTACACGTCCGTGTTTGGGTCACAAAAATACATACGTGTACCAAATTTCAACTTAATTGGTCTATTAGATTCGGAGCAAATTGGCTGTGATAGACGGACATACAGACAGATAGACAGACAGACAGACACATGAGTGATCCTATAAGGGTTCCGTTTTTTCCTATTGAGGTACGGAACCCTAAAAAGAACATACATACATTACTGAGATGAAAACGAAATTGAAACCCAAATTAAATAGTTTCTTCAGATCTTCAGTAATTATTACCTACTTACTAAGCATCAATAGTCACTGAACATCCTAGAATACATACGTAATCTACATAAGAATCAGCATCGCCATACAACGTGGCAATGCTACCATCCTTTTGAGCACTTTTCTTGTTGACAGCGATGCAGACGAATTTTTTGATGCCCTATGATTCTTTTCATTCTTTTTTATACAGGAAAAGTTTTTAAGCAGTGCACACATTTTCACAGAGTGTTCTACCCATGAATATTCAATAAACAACTTTCACTATGGGACCAACTCTGAAATGACGAACAAAAATCAACTGTTTTATACAAAAATTCAATAAGTACCTACTCGACCAAAATGTATGAAACAGCAGAATTTCTTTTTTCGTGATTTCAGAGTTGGTCCGATAGTGAAAGTTGTTGATATTCATGGGTAGAACACCCTGTGAAAAATTGTGCACTGCTTAAAAACTTTTCATGTATTATTATTATTATTTTAAATCTGTTAGCTTATACAATATTGTATAATTACATAGGGCGGATCTGCAAAAACTCACATGCTGAAATTGGAACGTGCTCAAAGGGCACTCCTGAAAGTTGGATGGCGTTTACCTTTCCGCTTTCCTACCACCGATCTTTATAAAACATGTGTGGTTCTCTCTGTTTGCAAATTGTTTATCCTTAACCTTGTTTTAGCCACCCACTCTCAAACTCCCTACGCTCCGTGCAATTTTGACTCCCAACGACGAAAACATACTGTCTGTCCTTCCTTTCGTACAAATTGTCGCTCGGCCCAACGTAGTTTCCCTTTCCTCAGTAGCTACGTCTATAACAAGGCTAATAAAATTTTAAATATATACCCTATGTGCAGATCCAAATGTAAAAAAAACTATCACTAAATGGCTACTTGGATTATGCAGAGACTGAAAACTTACTTCTAAAATAACCTCGCCTACCGGAAATTTTCATTTACTCAATTTAAATCTTAGATTGCGTGTCTCCTTTTTAACCACATACAGACACACACATACTCTCGGACAAGTGGATGCTCGCACCCAGTGCCCATAGTGGCGCTGAGTGTGGGGACCTATTGTACTCACGGACACACTACACTCTCCAAAGACACATATAGTACATCTATTTGTTATAAATATTAATACATACATATATGTATATATATATTGTTGTAGTACGTAAGTGCAATTTAATATTGTAATTTTAAGGGTGTCAGCCTGGAGATCTGTAATACAGGCCCCGAGCCCAGTATAGACTCCAGCTTTGATTCAGGTTTGATTCTGCATGTAACTTTGAAACTATGTACCAAAATTTTACCTTTTTGAGAGAAAATAAATTACTATTATTATTATTATTATATTATAGAAAACCCTACCTGCTAAATAAGACATCGATATTACTCCTATTTTCCTTTATATTAGATGTTCCTTCAACTTCAGCGTAACTTGAAACGTCTCAGTTACTCGGCATCATAGACTGTTAGGTCGAAGTCACACAACTGAGTGCTTCGCTTAATCCAGCGGCACTGTATCATGGCGCCTGTGACAGCTTTAAGATTAAGGCTTTGATAGTAGGTTATAGCCTAAGGGGATAAAGCAGTATCTTTTGTTGCGGGCGCTATAGTTTGCTTTTGTCGCGGGCGCTATAGTTTGCTTTTGTCACGGGCGCTTAGTTTGCTTTTGTCGCGGGCGCTATAGTTTGCTTTTGTCGCGGGCGCTTAGTTTGCTTTTGTCGCGGGCGCTATAGTTTGCTTTTGTCGCGGGCGCTATAGTTTGCTTTTGTCGCGGGCGCTATAGTTTGCTTTTGTCGCGGACGCTATAGTTTGCTTTTGTTGCGGGCGCTATAGTTTGCTTTTGTCGCGGGCGCTATAGTTTGCTTTTGTCGCGGGCGCTATAGTTTGCTTTTGTCGCGGACGCTATAGTTTGCTTTTGTCGCGGACGCTATAGTTTGCTTTTGTTGCGGGCGCTATAGTTTGCTTTTGTCGCGGACGCTATAGTTTGCTTTTGTCGCGGGCGCTATAGTTTGCTTTTGTCACGGGCGCTTAGTTTGCTTTTTTCGCAGGCGCTATAGTTTGCTTTTATCGCGGGCGCTATAGTTTGCTTTTGTCGCGGGCGCCATAGTTTGCTTTTGTCGCGGGCGCTATAGTTTGCTTTTGTCGCGGGCGCCATAGTTTGCTTTTGTCGCGGGCGCTTAGTTTGCTTTTGTCGCAGGCGCTATAGTTTGCTTTTGTCGCGGACGCTTAGTTTGCTTTTGTCGCAGGCGCTACAGTTTGCTTTTGTCGCGAGCGCCATAGTTTGCTTTTGTCGCGGGCGCTTAGTTTGCTTTTGTCGCAGGCGCTATAGTTTGCTTTTATCGCGGACGCTATAATTTGCTTGTATCGCGGGCGCTATACTGCTTTTCGCACCTACTACGAGATAGATAACCAATAATTCGATTTTCGAATTAGGCCTGTGTTCACCAACTAAGGTAAGGTATTTAAACGGTTGGTTTATGTCAAATTTAGAAATAAATTTGACATAAACCAAATGTTTAAGTACCGAACCGGCAATTTGAGTTTTGATGAACACAGCCCTTAGTTGCTTACAAAACTGTTATATAACCGGGGAATACCTGGTTGTGTCCAGTTTCATACACTATTTTATCTAAACTAATGCCACTTCATCAAAAACACAATAAACATAACATAACATCACGCTTGTATTCCTCGAAGGGTGGGTGTACCTATAGTACACCCACATTTCACCAGCTATGTTTAAATCCCATGTAATAGAGGGCGAGCCTATTACAATCAACCGGGCACAAGTCCGGACTTCGAGCTACTACTGAGAAATTCCTGATGAAAAAAGCCAATAATACTTTGCCCAACCTGGGAATCGAACCCAGGACATATACTTAGCAGAAGCGCTTGCTAACACTAGACTAATGAGGCAGTTCAATAATTTTGAACTTGGCCATAAACAGAAAACAATGATTGATTTTATTGTTGTAATTATTTTTGTTTTTCTATTATGTTCACTATTGTTACTTATTATTCCACTATAATCATCGTCGTCATCATCTGCCGAGCCTTCTCCCAACTATGTTGCGGTCGGCTTTCAGTCTAACCGGATGCAACTGAATCCCACTATAATATCTCTATTAAATTGCGTAATTTCATTATTTTGTTCGTCGACGGCAACTAAAACCTTTGTTAACCTTAACTAAAAACTACTTTTATAGAAAAAAAAAATATGTTTTTGGTAATAGTATCGTATGTGAAAACGTCACAAGCCAAAGCCTTCTCACAGTCCCACTATTGTAGTGCTTAGTGCTACGCTGCTGTGGGTGACATTCTCCTAGCAAACCACGCATGCTTTTGCTTTTAGGCTGCGTTTCCACTGACGCAGTACTGGGTGGAGTGGAGAGCAGTGGACCGTGAATTGACCAATCACAGTGCTCGAAATCTCCACTCCAAGTCAGTGGAAACAGTGTGAGTGGAGTGGAGTGGAGCTAAGCGGACTTTCAAATAAAATATATGAACACGCGGCCCCGAGCCGGGCAGAACGGAGTCGAGCAGGGCGGTCCGACCAATCACAGTGCACGAAATCTCCATTCCACTCCGCGCCGCTTCAGTGGAAACACTTGCCACTTTTCACTGCTCTTCGCCGCTCCGCTCCGACTAGCTCCGTGTCAGTGGAAACGCACCCTAACAATGCCCTGACGCTTGGTCACCCTGCATCTGCATGACTAATGACAAACTTTCCCTAACACTAGAGGACACCTAAAATGAAATGCCTAAATATAATACAGGGGTCTCAAACGTAGTGGTCCAAAGGCAAATGGCGTAAAGCAGAGGTGGCCACCTGTAATAAAAAAATACACTCCTATGCAAAAAAAAAAAAAAAAACGGGCACGGGGTTACCATACAGTCATTATCCTTCTATGGTTAATATAATATTTTTAGTAAGTATGTCATTAGCATAAATGACTAGAAAATTCTTATTATCAATGAGAATATAGTTTTTAACACTTAAATCCTGGAATCGGTGTTTTAGTCAATGTAAACAGAGAGCCGTGTTAAAATTGACATTTTTATGTGTATAATGAAATTAAGACTACGACAATTTTTACGGTATTTCAATAAAAAAAAGACATTGAAATTACAAATTAGTAAAGAGTATGACCTCCCCTTGCAGCGATTACGGCATGTACACAGAAATGTGTCATAAGGTATTTGGATTTTAATGAAATAGGTAAAGGCTCAATCTACGGACTATGACCATATTTTCCAATACGTTAATCTTTAAAATAATGTAGAATTTTTTGTAGAAAATCAACACCACCCGTTTTTTTTTTTTGCAAAGGAGTGTGCCTTTGCAAAAAAAAACGGGTGGTTTTGTTTTTTCTACATTATTGGTAATCATTTAGTTCTAAAGACCTTTTAAGATTCATGCTTTTGGCAAGAAATAAGGAATTACGTCTTAACATTTTTATGTACTTCTTTTAAAAATTAACGTATTGGAAAATATGGTCATGTCCGTCAATTGAGCCTTTACCTATTTCATTAAAATCCACTGGATCAAAAGTTATTCCAATCTGTCTATCTGTTACCTTTTCACTCCTTAACGGCTGAACGGATGGATGAACGGCATACGGATAGGCCAAGATTTGGGTTTAGGACATAGGATACTTTTATCCCGGTAGTACATTCCTGTGGGATGATGTCCGACATCACCGCGTGCGATGTCGCGAGCAAAAGCTAGTAGGACATCTTATATCGTAACTTGTGCGGTACTGCACCGAGTGGACCCAACATGTTGCTGCGCCCTGCTGTGCCTACGACGCAGTTGTATGTATCGCGTCTACATTACACCACAACAGTTGAGGAGGTCGTGCAGTACATGAAAGTGAAGACCAACTGGACTCTGAGGGTCGAAAGGTTGGAATCGCGCCACGACATTAATTTTAAGTCATTTGTGGTGCGAGTTCCAACCCACCATCTACAAACCTGCTTGAAGGAGGACTTTTGGCCGAACGGTGTCGTATATCGACGTTTCCGAGAACGGTTACGCGACACCGCGCAGCGACACACGACGCCGACAACGTTACGTGTATAGTTATAGTTTAATAAGGTTTTTAATATGTATTAGTTTATTTTTGTTGTTAATATTATTTTGTGTATTTTTTCTATGGGCATCAGTAGCCTGATAATAAAATGATTATTATTATTATTATTATATGTTAAAACCAGTTTCACTCGGACGAAAACGTGGGTAGCAACTAGTGTAATGATAAAATATTTGAAAGAATATTCTAATAAACAAATTCCCCATTAGGTTCGGTAAAAGGGTAAGGATAAAATTGTTTGATATTATATGAAAAGTTATTTTTATGCGTCCTTGATTTTTATTACGAAGATAAAAATAACTTGAAAGAACATTATTTCAGCTTGCCGGAAAATTGCAAGGAAAAAACCTAACTTAAGTATATTTTTTTTATCTTGGCTCTCAGTTATACGACCTAAAATACCTCACATATAAATTAAAACCTTCAAAAAACAAACGTTAAAAATGCTCCGATTTTCCATTTATAGAAAGCAAATCTAATCTGTATATAAGAGGAAAAAAAAAGCTATTTAACAAAAAAAAAATTAAACTTCAAAAAGAAACAACCTTTTTCAGACCTCACTGAATATTTTATTCAGTAGATAGATACCTCGGGGGATCGAATCAACAGTTTGAATTGTCGTTAGCCGCTTTAATCAAGTATCCTTTATCGAAGTACCCTCTAAAAAGTTCAACAAAACTTCTATGCCGTCTAAAAACGTTTTAGAAAGTAAATTGTTTTTCTTTTATTATATATAAAGAACTGCTTTTGTACACCCAAAGCTTTTAGGAAGGCTTTTTGCACTTGAATACGTTTTGAAAAAAAAGCGGCCAAGTGCGAGTCGGTCTCGCACACGAAGGATCCTTTTTTCCGTGGAGAAACGCTCATGCATACTGCTCTACCACGGGGAGATAGTGCAGTTATGTGGGACTCCAACCCACTAAAACTCCATGGTGTCCTCTACCGCTTGTGTCGGGAACACGGGCACGCGTTAGCACTCACCGCGAACCCACCACAGCTGTCTGTCACCGGACCCTTCTCTGGGGAGTATCCCTCATCACCGCCGCACCAGAACACATGGCATGCCGTGACCACCCCAGGGACCAAACCAGCACATGGGCGCTAGACGACACCGTGTCTAGGCACCCTTGGTCCCCCTGCGACCGGTCAGGTCAGTGGCACGGCCGCCTACCACTTTTCGGCCGCAGAGGATAGGGTGAGCGGCCAACGAAATACCGACACTCCTTCCCTGCAGCCCCACCGCGTCCGCCATCAGACGGTGATGACTGCGTCAAGGCCGCGGAAGGTAGGGAGAGCGGCGCACCGCAATACCGCCACTGCTTTTTTCCGCCGCAGCCTCCAACCTGCAGCCGCGATGCCTCCCATAGGACATCGCGGCCTGCCTCAGTTGCGATGTCGCCCAAACGTCACCGCAAGCTACTTGTTGGCCGCTACGTCGTGGGTTTCCTGGAAAAAACCCTGACGAGCGGCCCCTCCTCGGGTTCCTCTTCGCTTCACCGTGGGTGGCCAAGCTACGGCTACTAAGCCCCCCGCCTCGACAGTGTGGGAACCCACCGCAGGGCCGACGGGTCCCTTACCAATAACAACAACTACAACGCTACATTTCGTTTTAAATACTATAGTACAAAAAAAAAAATGTATGGTATTATTTTTGTTATAAAAGCTATAGTAGTACACACTCTGTGAAATTTTCAAGTGTCTACCTAGCTATTGCGATTCAAAAGATACAACCATGTAACAGACGGACAGACAGCGGACTCTTAGTAGTAGAGTCCCGTTGGCACGCTTTGAGTAGCATAATCAGTCAATCTATATTGATCCTACTGCTGGAGCATAGGCCTCTTCTCTATGAGAGGGGTTGGGTCATAATCCACCAGGCGGGCCCAGTGTGGGTTGGCGGCTGTCACAATCATGTCTTCGAATTTTTGGTTCATGCCGGTTTCCTTACGATGTTTTTCATCACTGTTTTGATAGCAGTGGTGATAAACAAATATACACAAACTACCTGCTTGGGTTCGAACCCGCGACCATACGAGAGACGCGATAGACTCCTAAGTCACGGCCATTATCACTGGGCCACCACTGCTCTATGAGTACGGAACCCTAAAAACCGTGAAGAAACACAGTAAGGTACAATGAATCAGAATAGAGTGCAATGCATTTCACACTTCAGTGGGTTCAGCATTTGTTTCTAGATGAATATTTCCACGTACATTTTTCAGACGCATTTAAAGGTAGGTACAGATAAAAATTTCTACATGTTTTTATCTGCTCAGTTGTATCCTTTCAGGAATTATAAAAATCCAAATTAAAAGTTTATGGCTAGCCGCACACACACACAATAATATTAGGTCTTTACCACGGATATCTATAGTCTTTACCTATGAAATTACCATTTAGTATGCAAAACGTTAAAGTCATTTTTATTTCTATCAATCAAAATATGCACCCATGCTATCGATGCATCTCTGCCAGCGCAGTGGTAATGTTTCAATGCCCTTCTTGAAGAAGTCTGGTGTACGAGAGCCAAGAAACACTTCAAAGGCACTTTGTACTGCCTCTCGGGTATTGAATTTTTTGCCTGCCAAGGAGTTGTCTAAATTTTGGAAAAAGTAAAAGTCTGTCGGCGCAAGGTATGGTGAGTACGGTGGATGACGCAAAACTTCCAACTCTAGCTCTCGTAGCTTAGAGACCATCTGTTGTGCCATATGAGGTTGAGCGTTGTCGTGTAGGAGCAGCGGGGACGAGCGATTAACCTGGTGCCATTTGGTGAGAAACTGTGATGAATTTTACCAGCACTAGACCACCCAGCAATGACCATGACTTTTTTAGGGGTAAGTTTTCGTTTGGGGCATTGCCTAGGCGCTGTACTAGGGTCTAACCAACATGATGACCGCTTACGATTATCAAAAAGCATCCATTTTTCATCGCAAGTGACAATGCTGTTCAAAATCCCTTCGTTTCTGTATCTGTTAAGCAACGCAAGGCAACGCGTTCGTCGCGTTGGCGATCGTTCAGTTCGTGCGGCACCCACTTATCAAGGTTTTTCACCTTGCCAATTTGACGCAAGTGGACCAGTATTGTTTTGACGCTAACGTTGAAAGCTGCTGTTAACTCAGCCGTAGATTGAGTATCGTCAGCTTCCACTATCGCCTTTAATTCGTCGTTGCTGACTTTAGTTTTCGGGTGACCAAGAGGTTTATTTTTTAGATCAAAATTTCCATGTCGGATGCGTTCAAACCAATAACGAGTCGTGCGTTAGTTTGTAGTGTTCACTCGGTGCACGAAATTAATGTTGCGAGCCGTTTGTGCGGCATTGCTACCGCGATGGAACTCGTGTTCCATAATTACTAGTATTTTTATCGTGTAAAAATATACAAATGTAGTGAAAACAAAACACTAATCATAAACAAATGACCGAATTTAAAAATAGAATTCTATATTTTTAAAATAAAATTAATTTGAATTTAGAATTTATTACCAGCCATACATAAATTACGTTTCAAATGGCCAGTTTTGTAAAACGGCAACTTCATAGGTTACCTATTATTTTAAATGCGAGATTGTCAAAATATTGATCAATTTAATTATGGTCCCACACACTACGCAATATTAATGAAAAATTTTCGTGATAAATTCTGAGTCAGTCCCTCAGTAGCTAGATTCATGTGTGCACGTTCTATATAATGGGTAGAAAGAAAAAAGTCGTTGCATTCGTCCAGGAAGACGGAACGTCACAAAACGTAAACCTCATCAGTTCCCTTTCCCGATGATTTCCGAGTAGATAATTATTTTTTCCTTACATCTTCTTTCGCGCTATTTGGTTTGATTTTTTTTATAAATATCGAGTAACTTTTCGCGCGCCTTCTTCTTCTTTGTCGCGATATGCTTCGATAATAGGTGTATTCCATAGTTCTGGATAAGTTCCCAATGTTCTAATAAACTAACAAATATCGCTTTTCCATGGGAGCCACTATTTTCCCTATGGATACTGTTTTCGTCCTCCATTTTGAACAAAAAACACGAACGTCTGCCTGCCTTGAAATCTTTTTCTCAACTAAAATATTGCCGGACGCCTTTACGCGACAATATTATTGGCAATACCCCTGCCTCCGATATTGCCTTGACAAAATCAGAATTTCTGGAAATCCACAATAATATTGAACAATACCAAAATACGGGCCCACACACACAATATTATTGACAATACTATTATGTGTGTGCGGCTAGCCATTTATTCAAACTAGGCTGAGAATCAGCACTTTTCGAACGTCAAAATTACATAAGATAGTCTACTAAAACGCTTGCCCTTCACCACTTCTTAGTGCTTTAGCTGGGAAGAAGAAGTGGCGCAACAAACTCCCCAGCAGCACAGCTGTCTGTTCAGTTAGTTTTAAGTTGAGATATGATTTTTAAAAATTGTCATATATTTTTTTATCTTAGAATATCAAAATTCTCTATCTGGAAGTGGAGAAATATGAGAAAGATAGTTTTGTGAGATTAAAATTACAAATAGATAACGAAAACCTTCGCACTAGGTAGCACTAGGTAATTAACTCACACACACAGAGTCATCCACAGTCATATTAATTAATACAATATCAATTAATTACTTGAAAACCAATATAATGATTTACGATTTCATATTCAGTCTTATATTTTAGTCTATGTCACTGGCATTACAGCTGACTGACATCTTACTTGCCACTAGACAGTTGCCGACTGCTTTTGCTTGGTCACTCGTTTCATGTTTTCCCATGCGTTTTCCCGATTATTTTTCATTTTCAACGACCGCTGCTTTGTTTTTTACGGATTCTGACGTACGACCCTTTTTTTTACACTGGACACCGAAGATCCCTCACACGTTTGCCTTAGAATTGTTATTTCGGATTTAACCACCGCCTTGTGGATTGGATTTTGTTGAGACTCGCTATGTGAATTGTGGGGTAGCAAAACTAGTCACTGCAATTCACTAGGCCGACTACCCTGGACCCTTAGACGTTGAAACAGTTCTGTCAGTGATTCGGCAATGGCTTGCACCTCAGTGTGTTAGTAAATATAACATCATCTAACCAGCTACCTGTATCCTGACTTTTCAAACATTCTTCCCTAAATATAATAAACATTCGTATTTAAAGAACGTCTTTTGCACTTCAGGAATCAGTTTTTAGATAAAGACAGTAACATAACCTTACTTTTGCTAAGCCTCTAATAACTCAGCTCTGAGATTGTCAAAACTTAAAAAGAATTTTCAGCGGGACTGATAAGTTGGAATCTATTAAATCACACTATTTTCATCTTGATACATTCAAGCCCAAGATTGTGTGTGTTTCCGTCTCCTTTAAGGGTGTTGTACACACCATCAAACTGAACAACCTTTCTGATACAGCCTCAGAATATTTGTGTGTGAGCAACATTTTCAAAAATACTCGCAGATTTGACAGAATTAAAGTATTGAAGTAACGCGAGCCGCCTTGAGAGAAAGCCCCGTTTCAACAATCAAAATATTTGAAATGAATAATCCACAAGGAACATTACTAATTGACTTCTCAAAAACTGTCAACTACTGTCAATTAGCATATCGTTTTACCACCTTTAAAATAATTCCCCAGTAAATAGAAATCTTTGCGAGATTTCTGCCTTCAGTTTGAAAATTGTTAACTGTCAAATAGAACTTGTCGTTTTATGACTCGCAAATGACTTTTAACCTTAGTAGGGTGGTATACAGTCCATTCAGAGTTATTTTACCTCTGACAGCAGCAACCCGACAGCAACCTTATTGTAACGAGAATAAAGATCATTTTGATTTTGACAGTGATGTAAAATCAGAGGTAACATGAACGGTTTGTAGCAATTCCGAGGTCGAGTACACCTGAAGAATATTTTCAATTAAACAGTTTCAATTAAATTAACCACTAGTATCACTAGTACTGATTCGATTTCTCTTTTCATTACAAGCCAAAGTTTTGCATTAGGTGCTATTAAAACGATCATAATTATGAAACAGGGAACAAACTGTGTGACGTCACCAATACGATTTGCGAGTGTGGTTTTATGTCACAAACATGACTCGTCCGTTGAATTAACACTCCATTTCACGAGTTTACGTTTCATTAACTACATTAATATTTAATACTGTGGTCGAAGTACAATTTCCAAATTATTAAACCAATCAGAATAGAGTAATTAAGCTTCCAATCAACTTATTTCATTGTTCATTAAGTTTGTTAAAAAAATAACATTCTTAGAACAGTAAAAAATGAAGAAAAGTTTTTGAACAAAAATACCTACAGGTAAACTTTGAAAAGAACCCTAAGACTATTCATAGGCAAAAGGTCAATGCCAGTCTCAACGAATTTACATCTTCCAAACCATTTATTTCCAATATTGGGATGGATCTCAATGTTGAGGTCAGCTTAGGGTTAGGATAATCGACAAAATTACGTACATGAATACATATTTTATAAGGGAATAAGTTGGAATTGATGTGGGTAGGCTTATTAAATTCTGACCTACCAAATCTGTATTTGAGCCACAAGAGATTTTGTTAAGGTTATCAATGTATTGAGAAACTGCGATAAAAGTAGGTATCTAAAGCTATGGTTTCCTTGATGAGCGATGGCCGTCATAAATTTTATTATAACGGCTGCCATGAATACCTGTCATTTTCACCAGTAGTTGACATTAGTAAGTGTCATAAAATGCTCTGTATTTGGACAACCGTTATATTGTGTGACCGTTCACCGATATCTTACTAAACCAAAGCGATACAATCGAAACCTCACATATTTTACGCTCCTAAAATTAAGTCCGTTTATAACTTAAGAATTTAAGTTGATTCAATTTGCGGCAACCGCTATAGGTACCTATTGTATGAAACTGAATGTAATGTAATTTCGGCGACTCGTTTTGAGTGAAAATACGCTGGGTTTATGTTCGATTGATAAAATATTTTAGGAGTTTGCATTTTTTTATATTTGTATAAAAAAAAAATGCAAACTTCTAAAATATTTTATTTAATTTAGGTACAATACAAAGTAAGATTAAGTTATTAGGATTCGTGACATCTGTATCGACATTCATTATAGCTTTAAGACACTTACTCCCTTAGCATTAGTAATTCATAAAGCTTGATTTGTAAGGAAGACATTCTTTCGTAATGTTATTTAAAAACCTTTTATGTTGAGATAACGAATTCACTTGGGACTCATCAATTTTATTCACGTACAATGTGTAAAGTATTAGAATGAAAACTACTATAAAAATATCTTTAAAGAATTTGTCCATATTTTTCGTACAAACGAAACATATTTTACCTATTAATTTGTCCTGACCTGTAAACTGCTCTCAAGCTCTCATGTTAAGTACTGATATTCAGCTGCATCCGGTTAGAATGGAAGCTAACCCCAGCATAGTTGGCAAAAGGCTACGTCCCAGGGTAACTGTAAAATCTCATGTATCCAATCCGTAAATTCCATCGCAACCTTCTCATAAGTCTTGTATACATTGGTATCCTCTTTGTTTTCTAATTAAGATTTCTTTGTAGAATCCCTGTAAGCTACAAGCAGGTAGTCAGGTACCATGAGCTACAGTATTTATTGTGTGGAGTAAAGGATTTGCTCGTAACACCGCAGGAAAAGCTTTAATTAAAACATTATGAAGGCGGAGTTACCGGACTGTTCGAAACTCTATACATAATCAAGTTGCAGCTCAGTTTGTAGAAGAACCTTGTATATTATTATTATGTTAACACAGCACCTTGTTAGCTCTTTAATTAACAACGTTAACTACGTATATATTTGCGGATGGAAGATTCTTAGAATCTAATTTTCGACATTTGTGGATAGCTAGTGGGAAAAGGAAAATCTGTTTCTACATTATTCAATTTAATGACGTCAGGAAAGTTTTAAGTATGAATGTGGATGGCTATACGAGTACGGGAAGACCAAAGAAACGATGGATGGACTGTGTGAAAGATGATATGGCTAGAAAAGGAATGACTAATAGAGAAGTATGGAAGAAGGAGACATGTTGCGCAACCCCAAATAAATTGGGACAAGGGTAGGAGATTGATGACATTATTTAAAACCACGTCGATTGTTGTTTTTATGCTGACCTGTTGCAATGTCGTGTTTGAAAAAAGTTGTGCCTTTTAAAAAAATAATTTGGTACATTGTTTATTTCAAACTGCGCACACATTCAAAATAATGAAACGATGTAAATAGGTACTTAATAACGTTATTTGCGGATACGTCAAGTTAGATCTTTACGTTTTTTTTTTAATAAAAAAAACCGGCCAAGTGCAAGCCGGACTCGAAGTCGCAAACGAAGGGGTACCACCGTACAATATTTAACAATATTTAAAAAAACGCCAAAAATCACGTTCTTGTATGGGCTTAACATTTTAATTTAATTTAGTTTTTATTATTTCTTGCTATAGCGGCCATAGACACACTTTGTGAAAATTTTAAGTGTCTACCTATTACGGTTCAAAAGTTACAGCCCTGTGGCAGGTGGACGCATGGCTGGATGGGCAGGGGACCCTAGTAATAGGGTACCATTGGCACCCTTTGGATGCGGAACCCTATAAAATAGCCACCTGTTGTTTTTTTAACTCATACTTAAAACAATAATGGAAATTGTAGAAAATCATTTGGGCATTTCAATAAAAAAAGGTCTGTAAAATAGTCGAACTATAAACCCAATTGAATACACTAAATCCGAATTGCTTCCAGCAAACAGGCATTTCTCCCAAATAACGAAGGTGACTGTCAGATTGGATTTTGGTCACGTTTAGGCACTCGTGACCGGCGAGCACTGTCGTCTATGCTAAATCATTGCAAACTTGCCCGTCAGTCGGCGGCGCGTTCCAAATTATGGTCCACGTCAATCATTCTGGACTGAGGACTGACATAACTTCGGATCAACCGTTGATTTACTACGTAGGAGTGTTCGGATACAAACATAATTGGTTTGGTTTGTAGTGATTTCTCTATTGCTATACTGTGTCTATCCCAGTATAGCAATAGACAAGTCACTAAATAATAATTTAAAAAATGGATTACAAACGGAGTAACTGGAAACACATAGTACTAACGAAGCAAATAAATAAAATGCTTATAGTACCTAATAACACAAGGACACCCTTATTAGATCCAGTAGAAAGAGTACCTAAACGAGAGAGAAATATATTTTCTGTGTCTCCTTCATGTATGCAAAGTTTTGTCTGGCCCCAGTCTGGGTCCAGACAAAAGTTTGACTGGGTCCCTACAAAACGGCGGTCACGGTACGACATCTCTGAAGTATTACCGCTCACTCCTCAGACCAAATAAAAAACCAAAACAGCGCTGCCAACAATACAGTGAAGCATGCGCAAAACTACATATCTCTCTGTGCATACACGCTAACACGCACACATTTACACCAAACTACAACTAAACTACACCTCACGAAGTGCACCCATGTTTAAGTAACCGGCTTCACGTCACTGTTGACAGCGTCTTGGTTTTTATTCGGTCTGGTATATCCGTCTACATTCAATATTACCAGTTCACAAGTGATAGGCAAAGACTGGCTTTCTCATAAGGTATAAGGTGACAGTTAATCTATACAAACCTCTATCTACGAGTTTGATAGTATTAAGGCCTTGAGTGCATAGCTTGCGTGTTCTGTGCTGAGCTCACGCAACGCGTCGTACCTCCAGCCAGTAATAGGACTCGCCCATCAAGGAGTGCTGTCCCAAATTAGACGCATTATTAATTTATTTTACATAAAACAAATGGGTCCATTTTTCAATAGTCAGATAACTCTTATCTGAAAAATAAATATGTCAGTTTGATATATTTTCTATAAAAGCTGTCAATATTGAAATATTTATTCTTCAGATATGGGTTAACTGTCTATTGAAAAATTAGCCTCAAAACTCGTATACTAAAAGATAAATGGAAATGCTGAAAGTTTAATAAAAATACGCTTGATAGTTTTTGGCGTGATTCACAGATTTTATCCGCGTTAGGCATAACTTTACAAATTAATTACACTATGTTATATACATAAACATAATCTAAAATATTCACTGATTAAGATAATAAGAAAATGCTCTAAGTTGACATACTTATATTTTTTTCCAAATAATTAACACTACTCGTTTAGACTTGATCTTCAGTTTAATGTCATTAAAAGTCGTTTATCGTCACCTTAATAAAAGTTCGGCCCATTAAGTTCCACGCTGAATAGTTTGGATAGCTGTTATTAAGTAAACGTCTCGCGTCGCGAGTGCTTCTCTTATTTCTGGTATTTCTCGTAGGGATGTTCACACAATAGCGTTTGTTTTATGCTCACATAGATAGACAGGCTTATTATTGAACATTGTTTAACAGACGCACGGGTCGATCGATTAGGTTAAGCTATGCTTGCCATGGACCAACCCTGGATGGGTGACCATCTTTACATACGTGCCTAGGAAAGCACGTTAAGCTGTTACTCCTGGCTGTCATTCGTGGATCTTTGACAGTCGTTACGGGTCGTCAGAAGCCGAAAGTCTGACAACCACTCTTACCAAGGGGTATCGTATTACCGAGTAACTGGGTTGTAGAATCAGATAGACAGTCACTCCATGTAAAATACTGGTATTCAGCTGTATCCAGTTAGACTGGAAGCCGACCCCAACAGCGTTGGGAAAAGTCTAGGCAGATGATGATGTTGACTACAGACTGTCAATATGAATATTGGATAGTGCAAGCAGTTTTATCTTTGACTACGAAACTATTGGTGCGTGTGCGCACTATCTTTGTTTTCATAGAGAGATAGTTTCTCTAATAGAGCCTTTATTCAGTTTGTGTACAGCTTTATTTACATGAACACTGCCTTAACTCAGTTTTGCCTCACGTAAGTGTACGATTGAACCAGCCTATTGTCGGGTACTATTGCCTATTACTAAATCATTTCTAATGGGTAAATCCAAAACCATTTCACACAAATTATTATATGCAACCATATGGGCCGAACTCATCTGCTTCTGTACCTACATAGGACCACTAGAGCAATAAAGATACTTAAGAATGATCCTAGGTATAGTTATACCAAGTCGACAAGTAGGCAATTCTTACCTTATTTTAAGAGAATGAAGGCAAAACGTATAAAATGCTATCATCAAAATAATGAGTTACATTTATTTACTTATTTATTTTTACTATTTCCACTTACATTTGTTTTTACAGGTGGTAACCCAATGCAACAATGTAGCAATGTAGTGTGTAATTTCCACACTCAGTGACGTCACCCAAAAACCAATTCAACACCAACTACTAAAATAAAAAGCTAAAAAACTGTCCTATTTTGACTGACAGGATCCAAATTTATAGATTCAAAACAAAGAATACTATTCAGCATAGTCTTAGCACAGATGTACCTCTGACAGCAAGTCAACCTACCTTATTCCAATGTGAATAAAGATCACTGTGATTTTGACAGTGATGCAAAATCACAAGTGAATAGGTAAAATAAGTATGAGAGGACTGTAATTTTCTCCCGCAGATTTGCAACCATAATGCCTGCAAATTCGTAATATGTGTAAGTGTGTACTGCAAAGCCACACAAAATACCGACTAATGTGGAATATTTCCTCTGTAACCCAATAAACTGACCATAATTATAATGGACGTATAAATAGTTTATTGGGCACCAATGGTTGCCCATTTCAACTGCTGTGACACAAATGTATCTGGTATAATCTCATTTATATTTGCTACATTATCTGTTGTTTTATTGGAATGAAGTTCTTTATCGCAACTTGCGGTAGGAGTAAGCTGGTAGAAAAAAAGCGTTATGCCCGAAAAATTCAGTTTCAAGTGTCAAAAGTTTCTGTTTTTTAATACAGAGCCATCTGGTATACGTTTTTAGCAAGCTAAAAACTATAAACAAGACACCACAGACAGGCTAATTAAAAACTGGAGTCATAAGTAATCTGTTCGGATTACGTGTGACTCCCGATTTTTAATTTGTCTGTCTGTGGTGTCTTATTTATACTTTTTTAGTTGGCGTTTTTGTCGTAGTTGGAATTTAGTTTTTAACTTTTATTTTTTTAATTGAAGCCTCAAATTCTTGCATTTAGCTTATCAATATTTTAAACGTCTTGGTAGTTCTGCCTATATTCTTCTATTTCACCGTTTACAAAAAGGAGGAGGAATACAAAGAGTTTTACCAGGAAGGCGGTAAAATATTATTTATGGAACTCGCTGGATCACTTCATCCTGACGGTCGCAACAGTCCTAAAATATCCTCTTATCAAAATCCGAAGCTATAAACGCCGCTTATTGTAACAACCGGTAACATAAGCATACCAGGGTTATCCGCCATAAAACTATGTAGATACGTTTAATTAACTCAAGATGAAAGTCAGATTATATTGTTTCATAAAAGGGCTGCACCTAGTAAATTCTATTTTCATTGTTTCAAATTTGGCTCCACTTGCGGTCCTATTAGAAAAACTTACCTAAAAATACCTAATAATGAAAGAAAGCCAAAAAATCCTTTCATTTATTATTATTATTGAAACACCGGCTCATTTACTTCGAAATAGGTATGTGTAGAGTATATTTTAATAGAATAAACGGAACTCTAAGAGCATACTGTACCGAGATTCTTGTACATTATTTAAGAGCATTTCAAATGTAAATTCTACTGGCTGCCAACAGTACCAGCTCTAACATTACTGTAATACAAGCTGCCCGTAAAATAATTTAGCGCTGAATACTTTCAACTACACTACTATACAACACGCACACATTTTGTTTTGTTTCTTTTATCTGTTTTGAAAGACCCAGAACTGTAAAAGAACCAAATAAGTTCATGATCAAAAAAGCTTTTATAATGCATGTGCTCGAAAAGAGCGATTTCCAAGCAGCCAAATTGTGTGGAAAGTGCCACTTTTTCGCACTAGTGCTTTTACTTAACAGTTTTTTTTTTTTTTTAATTTTTAACTCCGTCGTCAGCCCGAAGCAAAGAGTTTTTATTATTTGAGAAAAGTTTTACAAATTAGTCAAGTACACATTATCATTCATTTAAAAGGTACAGACGCCAGCAGGTCAACCTACCCGAAACTGTCAGATTTTCCCATTCAAGATTGAACCTAATGATTTAGCAATAAAGTCGAAAATCTATTAAAGAAATCTGACAGATTGTAGTAGCTTGATGTGCTGGCGTCTGTACAATAAAACTAGTAACTCATTAAACGCCTTATTAATTAATCTAGATTAAGATTTTGATCAATAAATAGATAACTTTACAAATTAATTACACTCTAACAAACAATGTAACACTAAAATAAAGTTACAAAAATAATATCCTAACCAACTAAAACTATTAAAAAAAAAAAAAAACTAAAATATGGCTTCCAAAAATTCATCCGCATCGCTGTCGTCTGGTAATGTTCCCAAGAGACTGACGGCATTGCCATGTTGTATGGCAATGCATGGCCTCTGGCCAAGGTAAAACCCTTGGGTCACGGGAAGTGTCAACCAGCCGTTTGGAGATTTCCTTGAACAAACCGTGAGCACACGGACCCCACGGCCCGAGGGATTCAACCCCAAACGGCTGGAAAATATAGTTACCGAAAAATTTAAATAAATAAATAAATTACAATAATTCCTAAATAAATCTATAAAATAATTTTAACTATTCAATAACTATGTTTGGCTGAACGTATACTTTGCTCGTGCTTTTTTGCGATACGACGTGGCTGCTATTTGCACATGCGCAGTAGTAGATATGCTGAGCGCGCATGTATTTAAAATTAGCCCGCCATTTTACTAATTTCTTGCTTAGTTCGGGGACGATTTGTGTAAATTTGCTAAAACTGTTGAGTTCAAATGACGAATCAATTAATTTAACTCCGGAAAATGTTATTCAAGAAGCACAAAATGCCAACAACAACCTCTTACCGGCTAAATCAAGAGAAAACTAATTTTTCAATATATACTTTTTTGTTTCCTCGCATAATGGATAGTAAAACGCTGTATGATACACGTGCGTAAGAGGATTTTCGCCTCGTGTTGACTTATACACTTGCTCGATCTGAACAATCGCGAATAAAAATGCCACTCATCGGAAATCACCTACTTTCCGCACTTCTAGCATAAATAACTATTTGTTGTCAACTCTCTCTGCTTCAAAATTTCCAAATCCTAATATATAATACACATATATACATATATATAATCGCTAGGCATTTCGCATTTTAAAACCTCGTTTGGCCTTTCAGAAAACCTATTAGAATTTTTCAATAATTTTTAGAATATTGAAAAATTCCAATAACTTTTCGTATAACATGTGGATTAGAAAACAAATTGGTTTGCTTAATTACCACAACGGGCTTTATGAACTTTAAGCTAGGTATCGCCCGTGTCCTGTCAACCGAAGCCATTGTTTCCGTTAATTACTTTGAAACTTTCAATTTTGTTTCGATGCTTCATTCAACGAGGTTTTGTAATTACGGATTGTGGAATAAAACCACTAGAAAATCCACATTTAACTTCAAAATAACGGACGGAGGTCCTCACAATCTTTTCAGTCCACCTCAAAAGCATTGTATGCATTGTGGACATGAAAAGAATCTCTCGCCACAAGGATCATTTGTGTGTGATTCACGTAGTGGGCACATAATGCGGCCACGTTACATTTAATATCACTCGCATATGAACATTTATCTTGACTTAAGAGTGGTATTTTTGTGATTCACTGCCCACAAAATTAGAAGGTTCTAAGCTTCGAGCTTCCTAATCTCTTCATTCACTTTCATTTATGAGTGGGGTTTCCCATTTGTGTAAAACCTTCCATTTGTTTATATCGTATATCTTCAATTCATTCCTATCCTAATTAGTGTCAATGCTTACTAGTGTCATGACAGTCTCTGAGGGAGGTCATCAAACGGTCTAATTACTTTGGACATGCAAATATTAATTAGGTTATGAAGCGACATTGCGTATTGGGATTGTTGTTTAAAGTTCACTTTATAGAAGTGCTAGAATTAATTCGTTACTTGGTTAGATCGTTAATTAATTTGATTAATTGAGATATTTGTATCATCATCATCTAGATCATGGGTAGCCTTGTACCACCCCCTGCTAAGTGTAGGCCTCCTCCCTTTCATGCCATGTTTTCCTGGTAGATTATAGTTGATATAATAAACAGAAGAAATTTGCCAGTTGTTACAACTGGACTTACATGGACTTTGCTCTCATAATTTCATAAGGAATACCTACAAGACAGCTTATATTGTGGTTGTCCTATAGCATCCTTTGGATTTAGTCGTCGCCTAACACCGCATGTTTGTAAACTATAAGGTCTTCAACAAGTGTGTTCTGCCCTATACAGGGTGACTGGTAATTAGTGACCGATATTTAAACATATGATTGTACTCATGATAACAAACAACTTTTACTACGAGACTAAACCTGACGCCGCTGAAAAAATAAATCAGCTGTCCCATAAATTCATGTTCGCATAACTCGTCAAAATATAATAATAATATAATAATATCCTTGGGACATTTCACACACGGTCATCTGATCTCAAACTAAGCAGAGCTTGTACTATGGAAACCAGATAACTGATATACTACATACACTCCTTTTTTTTGTAAATACATACTTATATAGATAATTACACCCAGACTCAGAACAAACATACATGTTCATGCACACAAATGTTTGTCCTGGGTGGGAATTGAACCCACGACCTGCGGCATGATAGGCGGTATCTTAACCAACCACGCCAGCTGGCCTGTCGAAAATGTAGGGAGCAGCTGATTTTTTTTCGCGATTTCAGGTTTGATCCCGTAGTACAAGTTGTTTTGTTTGTTATCATGAGTACAATCATGTGTTTAAGTATCGGTCACTAATTACCAGTCACCCTATATACTCGTAACTATACGTTAGCGAGATGTGGACCTGAGTTGATTGATTGGCTTTTTGACATAAATTGCCAACACCAGGCTTCCCAAAAGTTTTGTTTAACTTCGGTCCAGACGTCCTTCTATAGTTAGGTATTAGTTATTATTAATATTTACAGAAAAGTATGTGACACAGTGGGATAATTTGAAAGTCTAGCTAGTTTGATATTTGTATTGATTAATGTGTATATTATTTTCTTTGTAACCAGGGTAAAGAGTATGGACAACGGAGTTCTACATCAGCACTATCACGTTTCTCAAGGATACGGCGACTTCCTCGACCAGCACATCGCGTCATAAATCCTGATGAAGGTAAATTTTTAAGCATTACTTAATGCCTGTATCTATAAAAGGGCTAAGCAGACGTATAGGTATATTAACTGAACCCACATTTCGCGATTTATACTTAGGGATAATATAATAAAGGGATTTTTGTTATTTACCTGAAACTAGACAAATAAAAACTCATTGGTTCAAATTTCGCAAAACTCTGGTCTATATTTAGAAGGCTAAATACTTTTGTTTCTTCGTTGTATTTACTAGGCTTTGGAAAATACTACCTACATACATTTGTGATGAGTGAGGTTCACAAATAATCATATAAGATACAGTGTTAAAAATGAACTCTACAAACTTTAAGGAGTGCTTTAGACCATCGAACTGAATTGAATAACTTTTAATAAGGGACCGACTATGAAATCGCGAAAAAAAAAACATCTGTTCCATACAGTTTAGAACAGTAGGTACATACAGTAGGAACTTTTGTATGGGACAGCACCCTTTAAAGTTTGTAAAGTTAATTTTTTATCACCTTATATAGGTAATTGAACTGAAAGCCATTCCTGGAATGTTTACATATTTTTGTATATTATGTAGCCTACCTACATAAATAACGAAATGCCTTTAATTATATTGTCACTTTATCATTCACAAGAGCCTTTAATTTTAATTGACAGAAAAAAGGCCTGCATACATTCCTACTTAAGAGGCCGTATACGAAATGTTGCCGATTTCGCTGATTTAATGATTTTACAGGCGTTATTTTACAGTTAAAATACTGTATTTCTACAAGTGTTAATGCACTACATTTCAATAATGATGTAATGAGTGAGCTACTTTTTTTTATTTTTATTACGTAATTTTTACTAATCGACCTAAAACTAACGACTGTTTTGTGATTTTTTGCTGTAAGAGGTTTAGAATATCACATTTTTACAAAACGTCAAACGAACTAACTTTAGACATCAAACGTTTTGACGTCTAAAGGGTATGAAAAGAAATTCAATGTATTCTTGTGAAAGTTACAATAAGTGTATCAGTTTTTACCACGTTCATATAAAATTTCTGAGTAAAAAAATATTTAACTTAGTAAAATTTTAGAGAAATTGATTTCGGCTACTTAGAACGTTCATAAAATTAAAATAACAAAAATAAGCTTCAGTTCAAATCAATCAATTTCCTGAAAAAAAATGCAAAAATTAAAAACAATAATTGGTAATAAAAAATCTTTTAAAACAACCTATATCTCGAATTACAATATAATACTCGATGCAAAATATAAAGTCGCTCATTCATTAGATCATAATTGAAATTATCTTTCATGTTGTGCATTAAGACTTACAGAAAATACAGTATTTTAAATGTAAAATCACAACTGTAAAATCACGTAAATCAGGGAAATCGCCAAAATTTCGTATACGGCCTCTTAATACCGGGCGAATCTTACTGTGTCAACCCCTTTTTATGTATTCCCTTTAACCTTTCTTGTGCATAATTCCGGTTGCCTCTCAAGGTTAGACATTTTCGCTTAACCTTGCAATTAACTTTGATATTAAGTTGTTAAGCATAATACAATTGTCGGAATAAATTGAATCCTTTGTATTGCTTGGTTTGGATAAAATAATCGAGTAATTTTCGCAGATTGCTTCCTGGTGACGTCAGAGGAAGGAGAGTTGTTTTTTAAGTCCCCGTCGGATGATCCGGTCGTGTGTGGTATCTACATGATAGCTGACCCTGATAAGAGGATCGAGATCATCTTCAACTACCTCGATGTACCCTGCGAGAATGGAGGATTAGTCGCAGTAAGTTTTCTAACATTAGATTTCTAAAATATTACCTTAAAATACCTACTCACGTGTTTTTTTAGGAAGCGTGTGTATAAAAGGGCCGCTTTTTTGATATTTTACGCTAAAAATACAAAGGTATGTTTAAAATGTTATCAAAAATGTTAAGCCCTTTTTTAACATTATTAAGTATGTTGTTTATTTTCCGATTTAAGAAACACGAAACTATTTTATTTACTTCAGCTTAGGAATAGCTTGTTTAGTCCGTGTCATCCCAATTTTGACATCTCGTTAAATTTAAGGCCTGAATTCCTCCTACGCAGATGTCGGTCGCGTACGGTCGGTCTTGTACCTACGGCAGCGAGAAATAAATAATAGAATACCGTAGGTACTTGCGATACCGACCACTCTACGGAAGATATTCATAGCGACTGTCACGCACGCACGCGTGGCATTCTGCTTATCATTGATAACAGGCTGAGGGCGCTCGCACAATTTCATGCTCGCCAGTCGACCGACGTATGCGGCGCTGACGAACCAGACCGATGCGCGCGATACGCGGTGCGTAGCAATCTAATCTAACGTTAGCGTCGCAGTGTGGTGCTATATAGAACACAATGCACAACGCGCGACCGACATCAGCGCAGGAGGAATGCAGGCCTTAGACATGGTGTTAAATTCACTTTACATAAATCCTACCCCACATATCTTCAGGGACTGTACCTACCCAAGATTTGCAAGGCTATAAAACATAAAGCAAATTAATACAAGTCCTGTACAGAAATGGCTAAAATAACTCCATAACAGATGACGTAGGTAATAAGTCTAAAACTGTCGTAAACTTTTATGACCATAAAGTGGTTAATAAAACTTTAATTGATTTTTTCGCTGAGTGTAGCTGCGTAGTCGCGGGTGTTAGTTGTAACATTTTACTTGACCCTACATCAGCTGTTTTTGCTAGACTTTATTATTTCACGAGGTATTGAAAGCGGTTTGCTAAGGCAGTGAAGTAAGTGATGGACTTTAATCTGCTTTCTCACACAGATAATGCTGCCCAAATCGTTGTCTAGTTTGAGATAAGGTAGGTAGGTTTCTGAAGGTTACTTTCCTATTTTCTATCTTCAAGTGCCGTTTAGGTTTATTCAGCTTGTAAAAACTGGGTTCAAGACAAAAATGCAACGGATGAACTGTGTGCGCGAATTCGTTAAACTTACTAAAAATGCTGGCAGCCGCAAAAAATTAACCAAAAAGAAAAAAATCTGTCGAATGCCTTTCTTTGGGTTTGCTAAAAAATAACCTTATTTCAGTGGGTAGACGGCTGGGAGTTGAATGGCCAAGTATGGCCAGCTGATGCATGGGACGACGACCGAGTGGTGGAGTCCTGTGACCAGAGACCGTCACGTAAGCTGATCTCCAGACAAAACGCTGCCCTCGTGCAGTACCGGGTACCAGCTAGGGGGAAAGGCTTCGCTGTTACTATACGACATTTGAAGAATGCTAAACGTAAGTTCCTTCATTTTTGTTGCCTATATCTTCTGTTACAGTCAAACGTTTGAAGATGATAAAGACAAAATGCATGGTGCAAGCGGGCCTAAATGTGTGACGTTAGTAATTTAATTGACACTGATTACGTTCAAGGTCGATCAGGCAATTAATCAACTGTATTGTTGTAGTCCAATTAGATCGCTGAGTACTTGAAAATAATGGTGCATTTATTGCTTAACCTGATTTTTAGGGTTCCGTATCTCAAAAGGAAAATCGGAACCCTTATAGAATCACTCGTGTGTCTGTCTGTCTGTCCATCTGTCATAACCAATTTGCTCCGAACCTAATGGACCGATTAAGTTGAAATTTGGTACACGTATGAAGTTCTGTGACCCAAACACGGACGTGTAACCTAAATAAATTAATTTTCAATATGGGGGTAAATTTTGGGGGGCAAATAAGAAAATAAAATAAAATTTTTTGCAAACTGTACCGTGTGACATATCAAGTGAAAGGTCTTACTGTGAGGGTCTCAAATATACTTATTTTATAAGTTGAAAATATATTGTTTTAAAGTTATTTAAGAAAATAGACGAAAATTGACCATTCCCCCCTTATCTCCGAAACAAAATACTTCTATATCTATAGATTACAGGAAAACTTATTGAAAGTCTATAGTCTTAAAATAACATGGTAAATTTCTCTATATTGTGCTTACAAACTTACATTTGCAGTTGGAATGTATGGGAGAAAATGTTTTTCAACTACAATGTTAAATTTGTTCCTGGGATAAATTCATCCCAACTACGGAACCCTTCATTGTGCGTAGTCCGCACGACACCAGTTTTTAGGGTTCCGTACCTCAAAAGGAAAAACTAAACCCTTATAGGATCACTCGTGTGTCTGTCTGTCCGTTCGTCGTATCCAATTTGCCTATCTGATGGACCTATTTGGTACACATATAAATTACTGTGACCCAAACACGGACGTATAACGTAAATAAATGAATTTTGAATGAGGATAAGGATAGCATTATGCCATCAGCATACTCATCAATAAACTTGACTATCTGATAACGGAATTACTTCAAATTATAACAAACATCACTACTGCATACTACGAAATGTGTGTACTCGTATGTTCTATGTACAAGTACAAATAAAAATATTTGAATTTGAAAAAAGGATGAATCAGACCACTACCACAGACTATCTGTCGTGAAAAGAATTTAATACCTATAAAGACCCCTACACCTTGTCGTGTAATTGTATATAATGTTATATTTTCTCTAATTCATGACCAGCTTTTTAGGGTTCCGTACCTCAAATACCAAAAACGGAACCCTTATATATGTCACTTCGTTTTTCGTTTGTCTGTCAGTCTGCTGATAACAAGTTGAAATTGATATCAAACACGTAGGTCTACGGTTTCTTGCGGCTTTAAAAAAATCAAGCTTCTAGGTTAATGCATTAAAAAATACGGCTATCTCAGTGAAATATTTTGATACTCGAAAATAAAATCAAAACTGTTGACCTAGAAATTTGGCAAGAACCAAGGTCTCACAACACAAGTAAAAGAAAAAATCCGAAAATCGTTAATTTGTAGTTATATCACTTAAAAAAAATATGATTACTAACTTACATTTCCAGTTGGAGAATTGACAGTGACGTATATATCGATGCACGGGAGAACATGTTTTTCAACTAAAATGTTAAGTTTATTTTCGGGATAAATTCATCCCAACTACGGAACCCTTCATTGTGCGTAATCCAGCACGCACTTGGACTTTTTTCTAAATAGATCCTGTACAGTTAAATTAACTCCCAAATAACTTCCAAACAATCTAATGTCTAACGTAGGCAATAAAACTTAAACCAAATAGCTACAACTAAGTCAAATAGCCTTATCATGTGTCATAAAAGGCTACATACCAACGAATTAAAAAAACTAATGTTATTTAACTTTTCTTATCACTTAAATCCTGATGTTTGCTGTAAACACAGATTTACTCACACATGTAAGTTGTATAGTATATTTAACTTCACCTGGGAGCAGAAGATATTAGTTTTCAAGTATCTCGCTGTTGCTAACTTGTTTTAAAACTTTACTTATAAAATGCCGACAACATGGCGACAGTTTACCCTTATGGTACTTTTTGGTAAAAGTAATTTAGAATAACGATGGAATATATTTGTATATTAAACAGGTAGGTATGTTTATGTTTGTACCGACCTAACTAAATCGTATCCTTAAAACATAAGTGGCACTATACAAAATAGACATTTTTAAGTTACGAAACGCGCCCACTGGATACTGAAACAGCGTTCGTTAAACTGTTATTTTAAGCCAATCACAAAGCTTTATGTATATTTTTTTAGTTCCATATCACCGATACAATACTTAAAAAAAACTTAAAATGGCCATACCGTAAAATGAACATTTTCGTATAGTGCCCTTTATGTTCTAAGGGTACGAAATAAAGATACACATTAGATTAATATAACCTACATAGGGAAATCAATAAGCGACAATTTAACAAAGCAACGTTTATATAATAAAATAATAACAGTAAACCATCGATCGAATGATCATAGAAAGAGAAATGACCGCTTTCACAATTGTGTCCTCAGACTAAATATCCTATAGACGGAGCCTATAAGAGAGACGCGTGTCCTTTTCTTGTTAGTGTGCGGCTCTAGAGTAGTATTAGTGTGCGTGACTAGGGAAGGGTCGACGCTTCAAAGCATACTATGGAATCTGTAGTACATCGATTTTTTGCTTAACGAAAAAGGCACAGGAGTGAAACTGCGGATAGAAGCTAGTACCTACCTACTATAATAAAATGTGTGCTTTGTTAAATAAAAAATATGGGCACATAAATATGGTAATATGTAAAATTAATGTAACAATTTATTACCATAATGTAACAATTTGTTATCAATTAAGGGTACAACTTAAATAAATAATCAGACGTATATTTTTACGATTTTATTTACACAGGTACATATATTGGATAACAATGAAATGAAATGAAATTGTTTCTTTTGCAAATTGGATATTGGCAATATTCTGTATATTCGAATACTGTTGGCACCGAAACAGACTTATTTTTTTTTTGTAGATAAACTCCTTATGAAGCAGGATAGCTGTGGCTTTCTTTGGAGCAAAGCCTTGAATATTTCATGTTCCTAGTTCTGACGTCTAACAGCTTTAATCCACTCGCTTCTTATTAATTTCACAATATTATGAAAACCTACAACAGTAAGCAAACATTATTATACCATATCAACAACAAACGTCGATAGATTTTATCGATAATATTGTACACATCCCTGCTGTTCACGCCTAAAACAATGCCTAAGTTAAACATTAATTTAGACTATAAAACTTGGTTTTTTATCAATATGATATAAGACAATCTTAGTCTTAATATGTAAATCTTCAATGTTTATCGATTTTCTAACAGTTAACCTCTGTAATTAACGATAAAATTGTTGCCATAGACTTACGTGTGAAATGATAATTCTGGGTCTATTACGCCTTCTTTCGTTATTCTTGATGAATAATATACAGCCGCACACAGCATATTCTCACTTTACTAATTTTGTCCTAGCCAAACTACTGATATTATTTAATATTTCGCATTTAAACTGCACCAAGCCGCAATGTTTTGACCGACTAAGTCGGTCACTTGTTGACACGATTTACACAGACAGTGCGACGTTGCCAAACTTACATGTGCTGTACCTTTTACTCGTTCCTGAACTCTGTGAAATAGACAGAGAGAACAATACTTTGTTCGACACACGGATACAAGAGCGGCAACAAGTTATAGCTCCGTCTACAGGATACTTAGTCTGAGATTGTGTCACTTCAGTCCATTGAGATAGAAAAACATAGAAATGGCATATTCTACTACTCGTATAGGAAGTATAGATAAACAAATATCTGTCATATCGACACAGACATGTCAAAAAGCGTTTTGTTTCTTTTTAACTAATCAAGAGCTGCGTATGAAAAGAGAGACATCTAAAATTTTTTCAAGGACTAAATTTGAAAACACATGTGTGACGTCAAAATCGTGTCTATGCGTGACCGGCCGCCATGTTAAGTGCTGAGTTTTGTGGTAGATGTGCTGTCAAACGGTCTCTTGCACTCGCAGTTACAAACCTACGAAAGGCGGCCATGTTGGGTGCCCGATTTTTGTAGGTATGCTAATTTTATGATTGTAGGTATGGCAAGTCCATAGCTTTATAAGTCAGTGCTTTAGTTACATTGAACATCTCAAACGTCATTAATCAATCAAAATGACAGCTTACCGCCATGTCGAGTTTTTGTTGTGTTGCAATTTCAAGTGTCATTTCTTGTGTTTTACCAGCAAACAAAGCCATTTTAAGGTATTGGATAGTTGAAAACTATTTTATAATAAACTATTAAACCCGACAAACGTTGTCCTGTCAAAATTTCAATAATTCATACAAATTCCCATAGAAAATGCACTTTCAGTATTCCCGAATTTTCCCGGCAACTTTTCAAAGATTTTCTTTCATAAAAACCTTGTCATAATAATTACAAACACAACAATAAAAGAATTATCGAATTTGGTGTAGTCGTTCGGAAGTTATGCGCGTACATACATTTCGGCGATTCATTTTTATATAATATATAGAGTAAATAATAAAAATGATTTAATTCAGACCTTTACAGTCCATGGATTCTTAGTAATAACTTAGTAATAGTTTGTGCTCATTGGCTATGTTAGAAAATAGCTCCGAGTACCCTTACCGTCTTAAATCTAAAACCACCTCCACAGCCTTTGGATGAGGCAGTCTGGTCTCGCAACAATCATCTTCAGGATGCCATTTCGACTATTACGTAAACGTTGTAGTAAGGATGCTGCTTTCTTACGCATAATGGCATGAAGGCCATCCGTATGTGCTTCCGCAAACATACTGGATGTACTACAGCGCCACGGCAGCCGCAATAGTATTTCCCTATTTTTAAGTACGTATAGGATACAAGGACCGGGCCCAGGCTCCATACATTTTGGAACATCTCCTTTCTATTGTTACCAACAAAAGGAGCACGATCGACTGGGGTTTTATGAAGCCGGGCCTGCAGTGTCCGCCAAAGGAAAAGTGCCAACTTTTGTGTTGTTAACACAAAAGTTGTCAATTTTCCTTAGTTTGAAACCCGGCTTTACAAAAACTTTTGTCTCAACACGTGTTGACAACAGAAAAGTTGAAATTTTTCCTTTGTTGCAGTTTAAAACTTTAATCACCAACACGTGTTGAAAAGTTAACAATATTCCTTAGTTGGAGACCCGGCTTTAAAAAACCTTTGTCATCAACTCGTGTTGAAAAGTTGGCAATTTTCCTTTGTTGGAGACCCAGCTTTACAAAAACTTTTGTCACGAAAACGTGTTGAAAAGTTGGCAATTTTCCTTAGTTGGAGGCCCGGCTTTACAAAAACTTTCGTCACCAACACGTGTTGACAACACAAAAGTTGGCAATTTTCCTTTGTTGGAGCCCCAGCTTTACAAAAACTTTTGTCACGAAAACGTGTTGAAAAGTTGGCAATTTTCCTTAGTTGGAGACCCGGCTTTACAAAAACTTTCGTCACCAACACGTGTTGACATCACAAAAGTTGGCAATTTTCCTTTGTTGGAGTCCCAGCTTTACAAAAACTTTTGTCACGAAAACGTGTTGAAAAGTTGGCAATTTTCCTTAGTTGGAGACTCGGCTTTACAAAAACTTTCGTCACCAACACGTGTTGACATCACAAAAGTTGGCAATTTTCCTTTGTTGGAGTCCCAGCTATACAAAAACTTTTGTCACGAAAACGTGTTGAAAAGTTGGCAATTTTCCTTAGTTGGAGACCCGGCTTTACAAAAACTTTCGTCACCAACACGTGTTGACATCACAAAAGTTGGCAATTTTCCTTAGTTGGAGACTCGGCTTTACAAAAACTTTCGTCACCAACACGTGTTGACATCACAAAAGTTGGCAATTTTCCTTTGTTGGAGTCCCAGCTATACAAAAACTTTTGTCACGAAAACGTGTTGAAAAGTTGGCAATTTTCCTTAGTTGGAGACCCGGCTTTACAAAAACTTTCGTCACCAACACGTGTTGACATCACAAAAGTTGGCAATTTTCCTTTGTTGGAGTCCCGGCTTAAGACACAATTAAATTGCTATTGCTACTATAGAAGTATGAGGAACAATGTGTAAAGTTCACTCATTCTCCATAGAAAAGGGAGGATCTTTCGACCAGACGGGTGTTGTGTCTGATGGGCTACCGCCCAACGATTGATGTCGGAACGTTGTATATATGCATGTCGCGCGGTAAACTCTGATTGCGCGACGCAGGATTTTGCGTGACGTCAGTGTGATGCGTAGTTCGCATGTGGCGATGTAGGTGTCGCCACATCACTCCCTTCCGGAGACCGGAGGTCGATGGTGGGCCGAGTCGTGTATCTTGCGATGCTTGCCAGGGCCAGTTGTGGTTCCAGTGAGTCGGAACCGGGTGCGGTGATTCCCCAGTGAGTCGGGGTGGCACTGCATTGTGCTCCAGTGAGCCGGATGTTGGACAGCGCTGGGTTGAGGCTGACTGCTGGCGCCGACCAGGAGTGTTGAAGGGCTCTGCTTGTTGACCGGCCGAAAGTGCAGTGTGCTGTGCCAAGGTGTTGATGATTAGGTTGAGGGTGATGACCATTAATGCGCGTCCGCTGCATGCTGGTAGTATAGGATACCCGTTGAAGCCGTGGATGCTGGCTGGCTGTGTGACTCGCTGCTCGAAAGCTCGAGGAAGATGATGACGTCAGTCTGAACTAGCTGCTCGAAGGCTGCTAGTCAATGTCCATGTTAGGGGTCACCAGTATAGCGGTATGAGGAACAGGGTGTAAAGTTCACTCATCCTCCATAGAAAAGGGAGGATCCTCTGACCAGATGGGTGTTGTGTCTGGTGGGCTACCGCCCGACGATTGATGTCGGGACGTTGTATATATGCAAGTCGCGCGGTAAACTCTGATTGCGCGATGCAGGATTTTGCGTGACGTCAGTGTGATGCGTAATTCGCATGTGGCGATGTAGGTGCCGCCACAAGAAGAAGTCGGTCGATTGGGGTTTACTAAAAGCTGATATTAGATTTTATATCATGTAATCTGCTGCCGAATCACCTGTTTATTAGATTCATTGAGCGAAATAAGAACCACTAATGAAATCACTCAATGTTTTGTCAGCAAATTAAATTACACAGTCTATCAGAAAAAAGGGGATAGTGAAGTTTCGTAGCGATTTTTTAAGTAAATAGTTGATAATGCATAAAATAAAGATCAGATTATTGAAACAATTATATGAACTCCGGAGTTTTCCGTCGTTCATACGAGTATAACTGCTTATATTGGATTGGAATTGTAACATGGATTTCCATGTTACAATTCCAATGTTAGTTCAGATATCGTAAGTTATGAGTTCAAATAACTGGTATTTCTGGCACGGGAACTATGGCCAGTGGGTAAACATTTGTAAAATTTCAATTCTGTGTAATATTTCATATGGAAATCGCATGAACTATGTTTGAATCGTTCAAATTATGAATGAAACGTGTTTTCAGCGACGGTTATATAAGATACGTTACTTTACATACTACATACTTTACATTTTTGTGAAAGAATATAAGAACTTCACATTTAGAAATAATTCGTAGAAATAAATAATAAAAAAACCAATAAGTTTATATCATAACCTGGCCATATCAGTCAAATCACAATGTTGGATTTTTAATTTACTTCCTTATTAGGTAACTACCGCACTTTCAATGAACACAAATAGCAGTCAGTGTAGGTATGTATACCTACTCGTATATTCTTGGAGGGCATACAAATCTTTCCATCACTAATTCCTTTGTGAATCGGTACATTAACTACAGCTTCCACTGGACCCAACCGACTAGCAAGTCTGGGCGATAAGCAAATGTTTTCAGTAATAGTTTTCTCTCTTCGTTGGTTTTATGGCTTACATTAGCATTTTGCGAAGGTAAACTATCCCTGAACAAATAAAACTACATAAAGTACGAGTCCATCTTGCGTCAACAGGCAGTCACTACAGAAATACGAATTCTTAAATTCTGTATCGGGATATTGGGGATGCAGAGTCGTGGTTACGCGAGTGAAGCTATACGAACATCGACCGAATCGCGACTGTATCGCGGTATTTTTGCGGTTGTATGACTGAATCGCTGCAATAAGTCGCCGTGGGCGACCGCCCATAACTGTACCTTCCACTGGACCCAACCAACTAGCACTGGGCGATAAGCAAATGTTTTCACTAGTCGTTTTCTCTCTTCGTTTATTTTATGACTTACATTAACGTTTTGCGAAGATGAACTATCCCCGACTATCGTGAGAATAATAACTACATTTCTCGCTTACTCTAGTAAACAGATATTGGCGCCGATTCCCTTGTTCACAAACTTAAATAAATTTAAGTTCAGTGCATCTTTCTCTTTCTATTTCATTAAGAAAAGGACAGAAGATAAATATTAGTTTAGTCCTGTCAAATTAGTCAGCGCCTGACGTACCTAAATTGACGTATTTTTAGTAGCAAATTTTTTAATCACGTCTAAACTTGTATAAGGAGTATCTTAATTTGACAGGACTAAACTAATATTTATCGTCTGTCCTTTTCTTAATGAATTAGAAGGAAGAAGATGCACTGAACTTAAATTTAGTTTAGTTTATGAACAAGCGAATCGGCGCCAAAGTCATCTAAAAGGATCCTACTCAAATATTATAGTGCTTTTATTACTCTGCATAAAAATATACTTTTTACTTTGATAATATTATGGTTCATTCCATTTAATAACAGTATGTGTATTTTTGTTTGATACATCATTATGACTGGCAGGTATATAAATAAATCGAGTTTTTGTATAATATTATAAGCAACAATTGAATATGTTGAATAATTTGAATACGTTGGAACTGTCGATTTGTATGACTATGGTATCCGTGGCTTGTTACTTGTTACCATTAACTCAAGTATTACTTTAGCAATTTTATGATGAAAATATACCTATTACACTTTTAATAAAAAAACATTTGCCCATAATGAATTCTGAACGAAAATGATTGATTTTGTAAGCGGGCCTTATGCGACTTAAATAGATTAAAGTTACAACATAATTGTTCTTGTGTTTATTTTTTTACTATACATAAAATATACGAGTATTCAGACAATCAAAACAAAGATCTTACCACTCATGACATCCCTAATCTCGGTAAACAGATTAATTTTATTAACTGCAGATTTGGCTACCCTACTCCAAGATTAGTGCAGCCCAATATAAGCAACAGCATTCTTTAGCAGAGTTCATAACTCCATAACATAATCATAACATTTATAACTACGAAACTCTAGTTTCCGCAAGGTCGGAGGTCGCAACTTTAAGTTCTCACTTAACTGTAGACTCCACCAGAGTGTAAGGAAGTGGCTGTAAGTTCGAGACTTCATAATAGCATACAATGAGCAAGTTCTATAAAAACTAATTATAGTAGCGTCAAGAAAAGTTCCGTGTATATATTATGAAAAGATAGAACACGTGTAAAATTTAATCTTTCCATGCAACATCTGTACGTTATTAATCTCAATTCCATTTCTCGGAACATACGTACTTAATTATAAAAGACTAGCGACCCACCCCCTGCTTCGCAAGATATGTAAGTACAACTTGAGAACACATCAAGTTATCTTTGTTATAATATAAGTAAGTTTACATAAATATACATATAGCTGAACCTTCCAAATCATCATCTGCCTAACCTTTTTCCAACCTTGTTGGGGTCGGCTTCTAGTCAAACCAGATGCCGCTGAATACCAGTATTTTACATGGAGCGACTGCCTTTCTGACCTCCACAAGCGAGTTATTGGGTAATACGATACCCCTTGGTGAGACTGGTTGTCAGACTTTCGGGCTTCTGGCGACCCGCAAGGACTGTCAAAGACCCACGTTATTTGAGTTCGAAGATTAAAAACAGTAGTAATGTAATTAAAACGACTTGGAATATTATTAATAGTGAAACGGGAAGGTCTAATAACCGAAGTGCTGACTACAGCCTGTCTATTAATGAAAACATAATAAAATCAGACTCACAAGTCGCCGCGGCCTTTGAAAATTTCTTTTCAGATATTCCCGTTTCAACTACTAAATCCCTAAACTCATCAACTTCTGTTGCTGAGTCTTTGCTTAAGGAAAATGTTAATGCTTGCGATTCGGAATTTAATTTTGAACATATTACCTGTAGAGATATAATTAAAACCTTTCACACAATGTAATGAAAAAAGACAGCAGATCTGTGGGGTAATTCTGTAGAAGTTGCCAAGTCTATTATTCTATTATTGACATTGTAGCACCTACTTTAGCTCTTATCTTTAATAACTGTATCGATTGTGGGGAGTTTCCTGACCTCATGAAATATAGTAAAATAATACCTTTGTTTAAATCAGGTAGTACATCAGACCCCACAAATTATAGACCTATTTCAGTACTACCTACGTTTAGTAAAATTTTTGAGAAATTAATTTTAGACCAATTGCAAAGATTTTTTAATAAACATAAATTATTACATAACAAGCAGTTCGGTTTTACAAAGGGTCGTTGAACTTTTAGGACATATTTATAATGCATGGGAAGACAAATGCGATGCCTTGGGCATCTTTTGTGATTTGTCCAAGGCATTCGATTGCGTTCTTCATGAAACGTTAATCAGGAAACTCCGCCATTACGGGATCCGGAACACCGCTCTGGATCTTCTTACTTCATACTTGAGTAATAGGATTCAGAGCGTTGACGTTAATGGAAAAAGATCGACCGGATCTGTAGTAACAATGGAGGTTCCCACAGGGCTCGATTCTTGGTCCTTTCTTATTTCTTATTTATATTAACGATTTGCCCTACCTCATTAAGGATAATCATGATATAGTTTTGTTTGCGGATGATACTTCACTTTTGTTTAAACTTAAACGTCAGCAGCTGGTTACTGACGATGTAAACAGAGCGATCTCAAAAGTAGTTCACTGGTTCAGTGTTAATAATTTACTCCTTAATGAAAAAAAAACCAAATGCATTAAGTTTACACTACCTCACGTTAGGCAAGTGAAAACTAACGTGTTGATAAAGGGCGAAGAGTTGAATCCTGAAGATAGCACAGTATTCTTGGGCTTAACTTTGGATGCTAAGCTTCAGTGGGGCCCACATATAGATAAATTGTCAAAAAAGCTAAGCTCCGCAGCATACGCTGTTAGGAAAATTCGTAATTTAACCAACATAGAGACAGCCCGTTTAGTGTACCTTAGCTATTTTCATAGTATAATGTCGTACGGTATTCTGTTGTGGGGAAATGCAGCCGACATTCAGATTATCTTTGTTTTACAGAAAAGAGCTGATCGATGCATTTATAAATTAAGTCCGAGACAATCTCTCAGAGAGAAATTTAAGGAGATTAATATAATGACTTTGCCTTCTCAGTACATTTTTGAAAATCTTTTATATGCCCATAAAAACATTAAATTGTTTAAAAAATACAGTGATATCCACAATATAAATACTAGGAACAAACACAAATTTGTTGTACCTCCAACAAGGCTCAAGAAAATAGGTGGGTCATTCAGGTGTCAATGTATACGCTTTTATAATAAACTTCCAAGCCACGTTCAAGATCTGAGCCTTAATAAATTCAAATCATTCATTAAACGCAAGTTGTGTCAGAAAGCTTTTTATACCGTTAAAGATTATATTGAGGACAAAAAGGCTTGGGATTGAACTGCTCCAAATTTTATATTATTTTTATTTTTGCATACTGAATGTTGACATGAATATTTACTTTGTAGGTATTATATTATTTTTATTTATTGTGAATGTGAAGACTATGTAGGTCATTGCTTTTTTATTTGTTTTATTTTTTCTCTTATTTTTAATCGTGGTCTGGCAGTTTGAGTAATCTATGCGGCCTACCCCAATGTCCTTTCTTTGGTATTGTTCGTCGAATCGTTGAGCTCCTTAAGTTCTGAGTTGAGCTGCGCGATTACTGACAAATGCGTGCACTGACTGGACAGGTCCTCTCAATCTGTGTGGTTCTTTCCTCAAAAGACCATTTCAGACACCAATCTACATGGTCTTCACCTGAAGTGACCAAGATTATGTCTGGACTTTATAAGAGACTGTGACCTCTGAGTTTGTTTCGGCCTTTCTTCTCAGAGTAGTCAGTTAGGAAACGCCGACCTCATCTAGTTTAAAAAAAAAAAAAAAATTGGCTTGTAAAAGTGTTTGTACAAACCTACTTACAGAAATAAAAATCATTTATCATTTATCACGAATGACAGCCGGGACCAACGGCTTAGCGAGCTATCCGAGGCACGGAGGGTCTTGGTATGTGATGGTCACCCATCCACGGACCAACAGCGGCAAGCGTAGTTTAACCTGATCGATCGACCAGTGCGGCTGTTATTACTAAGCCACAAGCACCTCACTTAGCCACAAGTCCCTCTAGCTGAACCTTCCGAATAAATTCTCTAAATGATGGTGAAATCCGTATCAAAATCCGTTGCGTTGATTAAAAGACCAATGCGGTCACACAGACAGACACGAAAAGCGACTTCAATAAATAATATAATTATATAGATATAGATTCTCAAACAAAAAACAAAATCTTATGTCGGTTTTCCACAGCTTGCAACGTGATGTTGTTTGGCGCTGAGGGCGTGTACACACTGCGCAACCATGGTGAGACCGGCAACTGTTCCATGCTGGCCGTCTCCCCAGCCACTGTCCACGTATTGGACCTCAACGTAGGAGTAACAATCAAGAAGGGACGACTCATCGAAATGGAGACTGGCACCATCCATCATGTAAGTGAAATAGTCTAAATATTTGTACAAAAAACTTTTTGGTTGACAACTTGATTAACTTCAGGTTCAAAGACCCGAAAGACATGTAAAGATGTTTTTTTTTTAAATGTAATCAATTGGCGAAGTAATAAATAATATTAATTAGGTAATTAATATTAGTAGACGGGCCAGCTGGCGTGGTTGGTTAAGATACCACCTATCATGCCACAGGTCGTAGGTTCGATTCCCATCCAGGACAAACATTTGTGTGCATGAACATGTCTGTTTGTTCTGAGTCTGGGTGTAATTATCTATATAAGTATGTATTTACAAAAAAAAAGTAGTGTATGTAGTATATCAGTTATCTGGTTTCCATAGTACAAGCTCTGCTTAGTTTGGGATCAGATGACCGTGTGTGAAAAATGTCCCAGGATATTATTATTATTATCTCCTTTATTAATTTTTTTTACATATAAGTTATATTTTTAAATATTAGAATTAAAAAAAAAACATTTAAAAATATAAAAAATAGAAATCCACCGACATGGGGAACAGGGTCCAAGCTACCGGTGGTTAGGGTCCCAGAGACAGGAACCTCCTCACAATACGAGCCGTATCAAGGAGTACTGCCTTCTGAATCAGGCCCTTCACCCAGCCACCCAACGAGAGCCTCTTGAGATGTTGGTCGAGGCTTATTATTATTATTATTAATTATTAAAAACAAATATTTTTACTGTGGCATTTATTCAACTCATGTCAAAAACAGATCATAATATCTACTTATTGATATGAGCTTATTACAATAGATACCACAATTGGAATGTGTTTTTAATAAGTAATAAGTACAGTCACGAACCGAGATTGTTGAGCCACTAGCATATCATCTTAACTTGGTTGTGTTACACGAATGCCACCCGTTTCTCGTTATTGAAATGTCACATGTCATACTTCACGTCCACGTTTTATTTAGGGTTGATGAAAATGGGCATTACCCAATTTTGAGTACGAATCTTAGTTAATGGTCAATCTATGAAAGAATATTAATATGGATAGAATAATAATATGAACATGTTTTAAATACCGTATAGCGTATTTTTTTTATTAAAACTATCCTGCCATGTTATAAACCTTATTTCACTACAAGTTATCTTTACAACAGCTTGATAAACCGCCAGCAGGCTATAGCATAATTTATTAAACAATTAGTGGCCACCAGTGGCTTTCTGTCTGCAACAATGATAGACAGACGCAGTTGGGAGCATTGTTTCATGGAATTGGGGGCAGGCTTCGCTAATATTTTGTCGATGTATTGTGGGTGAAATGTGGAAAATTTGAGGTGGGTAAATGGTTTTTTAAGAGCAGTGTTGGCCCGGTCGTAACGGCCCCCTGACCTATAGCTCAATTTACATTTACATGATTATATTTGTCATTTTTGTAGACAACTAAAATATTTCCTGCGGAATCTCACAGTTAATTTTCTTTTTTATTGATTTTTTAAAAACTGTTTTAAGAAAAAGTATTAAATCAGTCTTTCAAAACCAAATTGAAAAACGACTTTTTATTACAATTTACAACATTGTTGTAAAAGTTGATTTCATTAATTTCTGTGGTCAACTTAATATTTTCTGTGGCCCAAAAAACTAAATAGTACCAATATTTGCAAAACTAATTAAAAACGATCTTTTTCTGACATGTGATTATGGTATTTTGAATATTTGGCAATTAAAAGTTGATTTTGCATGCAATCTGACAACTTTTATTTTAACAAAAAACTAAACTTCAATTTTGATTATGACCCTGTTACGCTATAACGTGCTGACCGGATTTGGATGGAATTTGGCACAGGGGCAGACCATGAAATTTCATTTGACAAGTAGGCTACTTTCCAACCTGGATCGCAGACGAAGTCGCGGGGAACAGCTAGATCTACTCTAAACAGAATTAGTATCAAAAATTGCTTTAACGGGGTTAAAGGCTATTATTTACGTAATAACCTTCGCGAGATTACCTCTAGTGATACAATTTCGACAAAATTGAGAGACTATGAAGTTTCAAAACGAGTTAAACTTCATTTAAAAGCTCGTCAAAGTAATCCAATTTATTTTGTTAGATAGTCGCTATAATTGGGATTATTTTTCTGTTTGATATTTCGGAAAACAGTTTATATGTATATTGCGCTTTATTTTGACAAGTACTTCATGAAGTCACAGTCGTTCTCCTTTTTGCGTTAGGGTATGTACGTATATTCATGTAGAACGCTGGTTTGTCGGCACCGATAAGCGCCGACAAGTTTCTATCTGGTAAGTCGACATGAATGCACTTATCTTTATTTTTTCTCAGTTTTCCCTTCAAACTATATTTATTCTGATAACCAATCTTGCCTCAATATCCAACTCCTTTATTTCCCGCGGAAATATAATGTTGCAATAAGCAATTATCTAAGCTTGTCTAGAGATTGTGTGTTCGTAATAAGTTTTGTTAGCACACCACAGGATGTTGCTCACTATCCAATTAAATCCTCCAACGAGAAACAACACCCACGGGAAAAGATAGCAATACAATCCTTTCCAAGTACAGTAAGCATGAGGGCCTTATCACACCTCCACCGCGAAACTGCGAGACCGCATGAAGTTCCGCTGCGAGTTAGTTGAATTGAACTACTGCGGTTTCCCTGCTATGGTTTCGCGGCAGAGGTGTGCTAATGCCTTCAAAAATATGAACCTATACATAGAAAAGAATTAATTTGATTGTCTACATCCTATGTTCCATGTTCCTGTAGCTAAGTAGCTACTATTAAGTATGTGTAATATGTTTTGTGTCTACACATTGATACAATATTATAGAGGAGCTCGTGGCTAAGTAATAACAGCCGCACGGGTCGATCCATCAGGTTAAGCTACGCTTTCCGGGGTTGGTCCGGGGATGAGTGACCATCTTTTCAAACCGAGATTCCTCGGTGCCTCGGAAAGCACGTTAAGCCGTTGGTTCCGGCTGTTATTCGTGGATCTTTGACAGTCGTTACGGGTCGTCAGAAGCCCGAAAGTCTGACAACCACTCTTACCAAGGGGTATCGTATTACCCAGTAACTGGGTTGTGGCGGTCAGATAGGTAGTCGCTTCATGTGAAATACTAGTATTCAGCTGCATCCGGTTAGACTGGAAGCCGACCCCAACATAGTTGGGAAAAGGCAGCAGATTGAAACATTGATACAATGTTATGGAACAAAGATTGTAGACAATTATGTAAATGATTTTTGGTCTGTGTATCACTCTCATCTTTTTGAGGATGACTATACCTACATGAACCATCCTTACCTGGCATATAATATTAATTAAAACGTAATCTTTATCATGTTCAGCTACAGGATATTAAGCCATGAATATCTAAACAACGCCGCTTTACACGAAATTATAGCATTCAGAATTTGTAATTCAAAACGCAAATCAACTAGGACATTGTGTGTAGGCTTTGAAATTAGGAATCATCGGCGAACTGTGGGACCTGGACTTTAACTACAAATATAGGTATACAAACCTACACTACCTACCCGTCTGTAGTTATTTACTTCCGTATAGTCGCCGCATTAAAAACTGAATAGTCAGGCCATAAATCATTGTTATTAGTCGGTCTCTCTCGCACTTATGGAGCTTATAGAGTGCCATAATGATGTGCGTAATACGGCAGTATTCATAAGGAAAAAAGACGTATCTGAGGTTTTTCTCGAAATTAGTAATGAGTTATTTACATAATATATTCGGAATCAGCAAAAAAAAGACTCATCTACCAGGGTTTTATATTGGTGTAAACATAACGAAAACCTAATAATGTGTATTTATTTTGCATTTTAAACAGGACAAAATATTTTTTTCTCAATTTCAATATTTCTGTAGAAACGTCCTTTTTCCTTACGGCGGCAGAATAGTAGGGAGAAAGAAAGAAAGAAAGAAAGAAAATACGTTTATTTGCGATAAACATGGCGCAAAGAAATAAAATAACAAAATAAAACAATTAAAGAACAAGTTTGGGGAAAATATGCGTCACATTCACGCAAAACGGCCGTCGCTCAGCATAATGCCGCGACCCCATACGAGACAGAGCCTCAGCGCTGGTTTTCAGCGTTGGGAGCGTTGCACATTCTTATTGCCACTGACATTTATGACCCGACGACTCAGTTCATAACGCGAGTACTACAGCATTGCTTTAGAAAATTAATTTCACCGTTGATGAGATATCGACCTATGTGAAACGTGTTCTACAAAAGAATAGGCATGTGGCCTATTGTCTTTAAAGTCTGCTTCGGTCATACCAATCATCTGGGCTGTGTCGGGATTATTAAGAAATACCTAAGTGCCGAAAACGAGATTGGTGCGACGACAAATTTTTCACGTTATATGAATTTATTGTTTGACTACAGTGATAGTCAAAATGGCCAACAAAATGACCCGAGTTTTCGTACACCTCATATGGAGATCAATCTAAAATACTTCATGCCGTCTAAAGTCAAGTAAAGGTATACCCAACATAAACCTTGAAAAATATATATATACGTGTCGACATGACAACCTCCTCCTTTGTTGCGTCGGTTAAAAATGTGTGGGGTAGTTGCGTATCACAAATAAACTGACAATTCCTTTCATTTTGATAGTCCAGCCACGTTCATTACGTTATTTGCGTTGTTGAGCACTTGTTTAAACCTACGAAGCAATGTGTTAGGAATTTCCTTCGTAACCCTCGGATCGTTATTGAGAGTTTGTTACGCAATTAGGGTGCTGGCTATAACTTGAAAAATGTTAACGTTCGTCTCTGTACAAGAATGAATAGTGAAGTCTTTCTTCCACAGTGCACAAAGCGCGGCTTATCTGATTACGTGGACATCGGTGGCGCCAACGGACTCGACCACACCAAAATGGAAGTCCAAGATAGTGTCTGTGGACTAGATTCTACTGAAGGTAATAATTTATTATAACACATAAAATAACATCACGCCTGTAATCCCCAATGGGTTAGGTAGAGACACCTATTTACACCCACATTTTTTTAGTTTAATTCATTATATGAAACGTAAATAATGTAGAAAAATAATAAAACAAATCTACTAGGTAAGTAGATTTTTTTTTTTTTTCTGGTACACTTAGGGCCGGTTTTCTGATCCGTAGTTAACTCAACCAATGGTTAAAAATAGTAAGTAATGGTTAAATTTTAGCTAAACGTGAAAGGCTAAACAAGAATAAGTTATGCCATTGGTTACTATTTTTGAGTATGAATGAGCTAACAGGAATACATTCATGTTAAGCCTTTCACATTTAGCCAAAATTCAACAATTAGTTACTGTGGTTAACCATTGGTTGAGTTAACTACGGATTAAAAAACCTGCCCTTAGACATTCCTTGAAATGGGGACAACTTAATAAATAGTCGTGTCACTACTATGTCCAAAGTTGGTTACACAGAGAGTTTAGAAGCTGGGAAGACTTAAAGGGGTGATAAATTGGCACTATTTAGAGCATTTGATCCATACATAATTTTATTATCTCATACGAAGTATGTATTTTTATTTTCAACTGCAAACTTTCAAATTTTTTTCTAGATTTTTGTTCAATAGCTAACTTGTATAACATTAGGTCAGCGATTCCTAAAGTGGGTTCCGCGGAACCCAAAGGTTTTGTGGAAAAGTCACAAGGGTTCTGCGAATCAGCTACATTTATCAAATTATTTTGGTTAGCTGTTAAATAGGTAATTCCACAGCTCGCTCTGCTCGCTCTTGCATTCTCTCAATTTTGAAACTTTATCAATAAATAAATAAATAAATAAATAAATATAATAAGTTGACGACGTAACTTCTAGATCTGTAGGAATAGCCAAAAGAAAACCTAACCTATCCGAGGCGGGGTGATTACATTTTTGAGCTCGCTTCGCTAGGCATCGCAAAGTTTCTTAATTGTTTTGAAGCTTTTATGCATAAATCGAAAAAGTAACTTCAATATCACCTGTTTGAATGGTAAGAAGAGTTATTTTTGTTTTTACTGATATTTTAATAGCAGTATCTTTCATTTATTACCGTTGAATGTAGTGGGTTCCACAGAATGAAAAGGATTTGTCGTGTGTTCCGTACCCGTAAAGTTTAGGAACCCCATTAGCATTGCATCAGGTGCACATCAGACAAACACAAAAAAAAACATGTCATATTTAACTGCGTCACTGTAATAGTTCGTAATAAATGAACTGTCAGAAATTGGGTTATTTAAAAAAAAAATACTTAAAAATTTAAAAAAAAACCTACTTCGTCTAAGACTGTTGAAGTTGTCAACTATCAACCCCAAGGCTTTGCACCCAGCTTCCAAATACCCGGTATACTGAACTCGGAAACTAAAACTAATTTGGTCTTCATGTTTTTAAATTGGACAGACGTAAGGAACGCGTCAATTTTAAAATCTTTAAGAGAATATAGGAAAATTCAATTTCCTAATAAGTATTCGTGTCTGCTCGTATGTCCCATTCGTGAGGTACCTAAAGTACTTGATTTTCTATCTAGGCCTAGTCTAAAAATACCACAATGCTCAAATTAAAAAAAAAAAAATAATATGTTTTTGTTCACTATTGAATGGAAAATAGTTTCTCCTGTGTGACATTCAAAGAAAGGTATAGCTGCGATAAGTAGGTACTTATAGCACTTTGTAAGATAACGTGGCTCTTTCATATTCCATTCTCGGCATCAAAGAGCGAAATCTCAAGGCGGAATGTATTTTAGAGTAGCTTGATTAATAGTCATAGGTAAGAAATCTAAGCATAAAAATATGTTGCTGTATGATTTACCGCAATAATAAAAAAAGTACGTTTTCACAAACTACCAAACCGAATTTAATGAAATTTGGCCAAGTGAAATATATCAGACTGTCATACATTTTATTATTATATTAGTTTCCGGGACGAAAAGTATCCTACGTCCCGGAAATTAGAAACATTATACGTACAGGTCCATAATCACACACAGACAATCATCAATTACTTAAGTGACTGACACGATAAGTAACTTTTTAATTTATAATATAAATATAGCAAATATAAATAATTAAAAACTAAAACTAATCCCTCCGCATCGCTGTCGATTGGTAATTTACCTAAGAGTCGAGACTTGTATTAGGTCCTTACATAATTAAGAAATTGGCGTTTTGTCAAACTGGTCACTTTGATTTCAAATATCTGGCGTTTGGTTAGGAATTCCAAATTCAAATTTATTTCAAATTTAGGCTTGTGTGTTTGTGTTTCCAATTTAGCGATTCATTTGTTTCCGCACCATTGACATCGTTATGTTCACAATATGGGAAACATAAAATATCCGGTTATTTACGAATACGAATTTCTCCGTGGCACCAGCGCCGCAGAAACAGCTCGGACGATTATTGATGTATATGGGGATGCTACCGTACAAGAAAACACGGTACGTTTTTGGTTCCAAGTTTTGTTTCTGGAAATTTTGACCTAGTTGACAATGAAGAATTAAAATCGATAGTAGAAGCAGATCCATCAAAAACCTCGTCTGAGTTAGCGACAGGCTTTGGCGTGAGTGATACTCGTAAAACAATTTTAATTCACTTAAAACAAATTGGAAAATGCTTGAAAAATGGGTACCGCATGAATTGAGTGAAGCAAACCAACAAACACGAGTCGAGTGCTGCGTTACATTACCCAACTCGTCCGATTTTGAATCGTATCGTTACTTGTGATGAAAAATGTATACTGTACGATAATCGGAAACGCTCATCACAAATGGTTGAAACCAGAAGAACCGGCCATATCCTGCCCCAAGCGAAAGTTGTCTCAGAAAAAGGTACTGGTAAGTGTCTGGTGGACCAGTGCTGGTGTTATCCACTACAGCTTCCTAAGATCTGGCCAGACAATTACAGCAGATCTGTGTTGTTAACAATTGCAAACCTTGATGGAAAAGCTAGCCGTTAAACAACCGAGACTGGTCAATTGCTCTAGCCCACTGCTGCTTCAGGATAACACTACACGACACACAGCACAACAGACGGTCGCTAAATTAGAGGAGCTGCGGTTGGAATGTCTCCGACACCCACCGACTCCCCGGACCTTGCTCCAAAAGATTACCACTTTTTCCGGAATTTGGACAACTTCTTGCAAAAAAAAATCAATTTCGATGAGGCTGTCAAACCGCCTTCAAAGATTTTATTGATTCTCGCTCCCACAATTTTTTCAGCAAAGGAAGCAATGAACTACCAATAAAATGGCAAAAGTTCATAGATAACAATGGTACATACTTTGATTGATTAATTAAAATAATTTCATTTAAAAAAAATCGTTTTTTTTTTTACCACACAAAACGCCAATATCATATGTAAGGAACTAATATAATAAACTATAAATTCAGAGAAAGTTGATGAAATTTGCTATAAAACGTTTTTTTTATTTTTAACCGACTTCAAAAAGGAGGAACCTCCTTCTTTTTGTAGTCGGTTTCTTCTGTATATTTTTTTTGTATGTTTGTTACGCGATTACTCAAAGACGGATAAACCGATTTGGAAAAGTTTTGTTTGAAAATGGTGGTAGGTATTTAAATTTTATTAACTTTGCCTTTTTCCTACTTAGTTTTTGTGGATAATGTTTTAATAACTTCCTATCACTGTTATTTACATAGCAGGTATTCAAAAAATAAAACCGACTTCTAAAACAAAACACTACAAAGTGAAAAATAACTTTAATTTCGGAAGTCGGTGGCAAAAAACGAAAATACAAAACCAAAGACACCGACTACCGAAATTAAAGATATTTTTCACTTTGTTGTGTTTTGTTTTGAAGTCGGTTTTTAAAATTTTGACTTCAAAAGTTTAGCCAGTGTAGTTACTGACTTCTAATAAGTAAAAAATATAATAATAATAATCCAGTAAGGTGCTGGTAGGGATCTTGACCGTACCTAGAGAGATTACTTCCGTAATTGTCCTGATAGCCGTGGAATACCTCTCCACTCCTCAAGCACCTCAGGAAGTGTTGCCCCCTTGTCGCTATGTCACTATGTGCTAGCGGCCGTTTCCGGGGGCCTATTATTGAGTGTGCAAGTCACCCTCTGCCATTTTATCTGTGTATAATATATAACTTCGGTCAGGCAGGGGACATAGTTCTTCCATAGTTCAAGTTACCCAATCCACTTTAGCCACCCAGACCCATAGCCCAAAATGTTTTGTTTCCCCGTACAGCAATAGTCCTGCACCAACCGGGGGTTGTCCTTAGGTGCACTTGTATAGTGCATACAGGGATAATCGTCGGTTGGTGCCTGCATTTAAGAGGCCTCTGCGAGTTGGCTTCGGCTCCTCATACGCCTTCCAAAGGTCCGCACCCCAGGGTCCCGAGAAATGTAAAAAATAAATAATAAAAATAATAATTTTAATTGTAATTTTGTTAATTCTCTGTGATTTTTTCCAAATAACAATTAAGGGGACTGGCATCGATATTGCTTTTCTGTGCAAACTTTCTGTTTATTGGTTTTTATTGACCTTATAATCAGACACTTGAAAGGCCCAAACAGCTTATTGCATGTTGTAACATGCAAATTTATGGTAAAATTTTAACTCAACGGGTATTTTTCAGCTCGGCGTCCGGCGTTCATTGCTTGTGAAGACACTGTGGTGCGGCTAGTGTCCAGTGGACGGTACCACAACTCTGCGACCCTCGCCTTCGCCCCCCTCCCCCTTGAGGACCTCGAACACGCTGACCTCATGTGCGGCCTAAACGACCTCTAAATGATAACGCGCGCTCTCGGTAGCCTCTCGATTACGGCCCCAGGGATGATGTTTTAATGCAATTTATTTATTTCACGTTCTCTTCAACGAGTTCAATCGTTAAAGAATGTGAAGGTTTATAAAAAACCCTTTGAATTTTCTGTTATTAAAATTCTTCTTAATGAGTAATTTTACTGATTGTATGTAGATAGAATAGAGATTAAAAAGCTGATGTTAACTGTCATTACCTATACTTATCAACACGTAATGACGGTGTATTATCTGTATTAGAAAAATAAAACTAAGTCCTAGATTAGATTAATCAATCAATTAATCGGTGAAAGTTTGCGCGTTAATGGACTAGCCGGTCGATGTTGTCTTAGGCGCAAACTTCGATAAAACAATTCATCTTAGTTAGAGGTATATAAGTTGCACCACTTAGCGTCGATGCCAGTTTTAGACAGGACCCTTCCCCGGACGCGAGCTTGCATCCAATCAGGGGATCAGTGGAAACGGTGGTCACAAATTGATGCGAAATTATGTCTATTACTTATCGCTAAATTTTATCAAAACCGTGTCAGTTTAAACATAAGTTACATCACATCTTAATGTATCAGTAAGAAACTAATTGGTAATAAGTTTTCCATAATGTTACGTAGTTCGTGTGTTACCGAAATAAAAATAAAAGTGTAATACCAAATTCAGTATCCCTATCTAGTCATGCATTAAGACGATCGCGTTAAATGTTAACGCTCTAGCTATTTGTCAATAAATAAATGTACATGTTGAATTGTTTTATTTTACCTAACCTTCCAATTTGCTCTTTACATTAAACACAGTCAATATCATAAGCCAGATATTTGTTGAAATTCAGAAATCTGTACCTACCTACCTAATTGAAAATATAGTAATTTTCCCATAAAATATTATGCAACGAAATGAACACAAATTATCATATTCTTTTGATGTTGAATGGACCTGGCCTTATTCTCTGTACCTATTAAATTTTAAAATGACAAATCCAACTGCTACAATACCGTTACAATGCCGCTACAACACCGCTACGTCGCCGCTACGCACCGTTACGACAACGCGATGCCGCTACGCACCGCTAGACTCGGTTCCCTAGAGGCCGCTACAAAACGGCCGTCATGAAAATGATGGCACCATCAAGCTAAATGTCTTATCTGGATCTTAGAGTACCTATAAATACTAGGTAACACAAAAATAATTTGAAAGAAAGAAAAAGAAAAGAAAGAAAATACGTTTATTTGCGATAAACATGGCGCAAAGAAATAAAATAACAAAATAAAATAATTAAAAACAAGTTTGGGGAAAATTTGCCTCTGTTAATGAAGCCTAGGAAATACCCACTCAACCCCGTCCCCGTCCATATTATGCCTAACAAACTGGGGGCCGATTCTACTAATTTGCAACGTTACACATTCAATTGTGTTTCAACAACAGCTCAGTTTCGATCACCGTTCGATAGTTACCAAAAAAGTCATTCTACTATTCTTTAAGCAAAATGGAAACTAAACTTAAACCGAATCGTAACGGGAACGTAACAGCGGTTAACCTGTGTGACCAACATTCCAAATAGTATGTTTTAATAATACCACAGAAAAAAAAGTTGAATCTAATAATATTACTAAATACGAATAAGTGCTACTAAAAGTATTTTTAATACAAAAACATATCTAGACCATACTTATACTTTTAGCCTGTATATTTTTTGTAACATTTCAACTTTGTAAATAATAAAAACCCAGAAGAACGTTTCGTTTTCGGCCCCAGCTTGCGAAATCTGTGAAATAAAACATTTCAATTATGTCAAAAAGATAATGATGCGACTAAACGTCACGCTCATGTTCGGTTTTGTTAGCAGAATAGCTTTTGAGATTGTTTCGATCGATCGGTGACTGAACTGAAACGTAAATGCAGTTAGATCGTTGTTACATTAGTGGAATGCGAAAACGCTCAAAAGCCGTGGTTCAGCTGCCATTCAATTGCGATTTTTTAACAATTTTATTAGTAGAATCGGCCCCCAGGTGTCCCTTTGTTGGGATAGTTGTTAGCGTGTTTGTTAAAAGTGGGGACGGAACTTTATAATATAATACGAACTATCCAAGAATAATACTGGCGTTTAAAGACTACTTTGTAGGCCTATTATTTCTTTTTAGTCGGTTAGGTGTGAGTCTATCTGGCAGGCCCCAACGAGATTTATCAACAGGTGATTTTCATAAAAACATTATTTTGTACCTGAAGAAAATAAAAAAGATATATTTTGTACCTCGACAGTTTTTGATTGAATGGCATTTTTATTATTTTTATTATCGCCCAAAAGTGCGCGTAGTTAGAAACTATTATGTTTTTATTTTCTTTATTTGAGTTGGGTTTGCTCTTGCCTGTAGTCTAGGTTAGAGGTGACAGAGACAAAGTCGACGATGGAGTGAGCTTACCCAGAAGAAGCCTGTTCACTCTCACTTTGAAGAGATTAAGGTTGTATGCGCTCGGAAACACAGACGCAAGTAGTGAGTTCTACTCTTTTGCTGTGCGCATTATAATAATAATAACTTTATTTTCCAATTTTCCAATTTACTTATTATAAAAGACATTTGGAAACGCTTAGTGCGAATTGGTGCAATATCAACAAGGTAGGGATGGTAACTGGCAGTGCGTCTAGATGTCTGATGGTAGAAGGGGGCCGGTGGAATCAGGTCGTGGAGTTCTTGGGCACACTCACCGAAGTACGATCTGTAGAAGACCAACAAGCAGGCAACTTTGCGGCGATGAGCCAAGCTGTGAAGCTTGGCGTCCACCAGGTCTACGTCGCCAATGAGCCTCTTAGCTTTGCGTTCCACCGAGTCAAGCGCGGTTAGTTGGTACTTAGCTGATGGAAAGGTGGCTGCAATACTCCATGCAGGATCGGACTTGCGCTTTGTAAAGGGTTAAAAGCTGTCCAGGCGCAAAGTATCGCTTCACCCTATTTAGGATGCTCAGCTTATTGGCCGCTGTTTGGGCTTTGTACTCGATGGTGACGCTGAAGTTGAGACCCTGATGTCAACTCCATGCCTAGGAGTTCAAGCCGATCAGTTACAGGAACAGATGTACCCCGAAAAGTAGGAGTTTGGCCGAAACGACTCCTTCTAGCGGTAAAAAGACACGCCTGTGTTTTGGTGGCGTTAAAAGAGACCAGATTATTATCACCTCACTGGGAAACAAGGTCAAATCTGTCCGTTATACCATGGCCTCTCTCAAGGAACGAACTTCGGCCCTGCTGGTTTTTGCGCTGGACAAGTATATCTCTGAAACTGTACTGTGTCATTGATGTGCAGCAGGAAATAAGTTGCAGATAGAACAGACCCCTGAGGTCAGAGGAGCAGCCTTCAACGACGACTCTGATCGACCGTTCACTAAGGAAATCTGGATGCCATAATTAGGAAGCTTGCTGAGCAGAGCAGCGTGCCAAACCCTGTCAAAGGCCTTCGAGATGTCAAGCGATACAGCAAGTGCTTCGCCATGTTTCTCGATGGCTTCGCCACAGCAGTGCGTGACATACACAAGAAGATGGCCAGTTGACCGTCCCCGGCGAAAGCCATATTGACGGTCACTGAGGAGATCATTGTCTTCAAGGTAGGCCAGCCACTTATTATTTAGTACATTGCACAGAATGGAGGTAATGGCGATCGGACGGTAATGGGCAGGGTTGCACGGTCGCCCTTTTTGGACACTGGTTGTACATTTGCAAGCTTCCAGCATTTCGGCACCATTCTTTTATCAATAAAGAAGCGGAACAAACGTGTCAACACAGGAGACAGTTCAGGCACACCATACAAATTCAAAATTTTGACTTTCTGTGAGCTATATATACTTCAGAAGATATTCGTTATTTAAGCAAACGTCCAGTCAGCGGGCCCTTTTTTAAATACTACCTACTCTTTTATATCGTACAATAGTGTTAGGAGCTTGATAGTATTATGTACCTTACAAATCTAAGGTCTTCGACCTGGTAGCGTATGATGATATCACAGTATTAGCCACATGATGACAGTATTAGCCTGCCGCGTGAACTTGTGACTATCTTGAAGTATGGATATCAGCAGGTCAACAGCGTCAGATGGGCGAGGGCAATGTCGGAGCCGTATCAGCTGGAGTGTGTAGTGAGGCAGGGCGGATTGACCTCGTCAACGACGCCAACCCTTTGCAACCTATACGAATATCTTCTGAACACAAAACGTCGAAATTTTGGATTTGTAAGGTAAATAATAATTTCTAACTCCGAGCACTATTGGGCTATAGGCAAGTATAATAACAATAAAAATAACCATAACGGTCCCGTTAGCTAGACCCTTCATAAAAACTTCATTCAATCAAAAACTGTCGAGGTACAAAATGTATCTTATTGATTTTCTTTAGGTACAAAATAATGTCTTTATGAAAAGCTATCATCTGTTGGTAAATCTCGTTGCAGCCTGCCAGATAGACTCACACGTCGTCGGTTAGAGGGTGAACCTTAGAACTACAACATTTCTAAGCGTGAGGGTGTGTGTGTTGATTTTGAAAACACGCGTTACTTTAGTTAGGGCATAGTTTTCCACGCGCGCCTCAAAGAGATGTCAGCAGTAACTGATGAGGTCCACTAGGGCCGATGCCTGCCAGAATCACGGGTTGTTTGAAAGATTTACCGTGGCCCTGGCTCAGGTAACTGAAGGAACACAGTTGGGTTTATGATTTCACACCGAAAATAAAAAGGGCATAGCTTTAGCCCAAATCGAGACAAATGTTTGAACTGCCCGCCGAGTCGCAACCACACAACCGAACGTCGTATTTTCTTCGGTAACTAATAGTTTGTGATATAGACGCGTACTTGTGGAACTGTTGTGTAGATTTAATTATTACTAAACATTTGTCTCGATTTGGGCCAAAGTTATGCCCGGCCGACTGTACAAAGTGTTACCACGGACGAGCGGCCGACTATACAAATAGAGTCAAAGTAACCCGCCATGACGGTACCTAACTTATATTTTTTTACAATAGGTACTCTGTAAGGCCGTCAATTGGTAATCTGTATGATGAGTACAAAGCAGTCGCATAACCCAGTAAATAAATTACTTAGTACAGGTACACTCCTACCAACTTATCTGTGAAATGGCGAAAATTGGAACTACGGCCGTCATGTTGAAATGTCATTCGATTGTCAGTATCTACCACATTCGGGTTCTCTGGTTGTTTTGTCGTGATATTGCTGTATTTATAAAGTTAAGAATGCCGAAAGCTATTAAAAGTGGTGCTCGAAACATTATTCTAAAGGTTAAAACCTTTTTTGAAGAAGAAGCTCGGGCGGGGTCTCCGATTATTCCCTTTAATTAAATATACAAACGAATTTCGGCAGCGACAGATTAGTGTTGTCAACTTTCTTGTTATAAATTACCCGATACTTAACTAATTATTTAAGTCCACGAAATATTCGTTTCTATTCTTGCTGCAGGTTAGCGTAACGGTAACGTAAATCTAATAGGTAACCTGCTAAGTGAGTGAGCAAACTAACCTGCCAGATTTCAAATTTCTACTAACATTTATTTTATTATCTTATATTTCAGGTGTGAGTCAAGGACTAATTTCAAAAATAGTTAAGGAAGGGCACGCAGCAGAAAAACTGGTACAAAAATTCGGACACCAGGCAAGGAGAGAAAACGTAAAAGTGGATTTATGCATGTTGATGATTTTGACATGGGAGTTATACGGAGGAAAGTACATGAATTTTATTCTGCTAATAAAAACTTTTTAGCAAAAAATAAAACCGACTTCTAAAACAAAACACTACAAAGTAAAAAATAACTTTAATTTCGGAAGTCGGTGTCTTTCGTTTTGTATTTTCGTTTTTTGCCACCGACTTCCGAAATTAAAGTTATTTTTTACTTTGTAGTGTTTTGTTTTAGAAGTCGGTTTTATTTTTTGCTAAAAAGTTTTTATTTTTCACTTTTTAGTTGTGGAACCTACCCCACACAAATTCGAATACATAATTGAGCACAATAATTGTAGATATAGCCATGTAAATAACAGTGATAGGAAGTTATTAAAACATCATCACATCATCCATATAAAATAAGTGGGAAATATACGCATTATTGACGCTAACTAAAAAACTCCCCAAGCAAAGTTAATAAAATTTATATGGGACCACCTCGGAGGTATACCCTTTCAAACAAAAAAAGAATTTTCCAAATCGGTCCATCCGTCTTTGAGTAATCGCGTAACAAACGCAAAAAAAAAAAACAAAAAAAAAAATATACAGACGAATTGAGAACCTCCTCCTTTTGGAAGTCGGTTAAAAAAGAGGTCCCTACTGTTAAAAAGCTTCTAGAGGTCTTAAAGACAGAAATAAATTACACAGGACAGCGAGAGAGTCTGCGAAAGCTGCTTCACAAGATGGGATTTCGTTTTTAAAAATCTCAATCTAATCTGAAGGCTCTTATGGAGCGTAATGAAATATCAGCTTGGAGAGCTATGTGCTTTTTATCCACTGCATAGTGGATAAAAATAATAAATCTCCCCAGCCCCGGCCCATAATTTATTTAGATGAGACCTATATTCGCTCTTCGCATACATCGGGTAAATGTTGGCAAGGAGAGGGTGAAGACGGAGTATTGGAGCCTGTATCGAAAGGGCAAAGATATATTATTGTTCATGCGGGAGGAGATACTGGATTTGTTACAAATGCACTACTTGTGTTTAAATCAAACACAAAAAGTGGTGATTATCATGACGAGATGAATAGTACCAACTTTAAAAAGTGGGTTATTGAAAAACTTGTGCCTAATTTACGATAGCCATTAATAATAGTGAGGGATAATGCTCCTTATCACCGTATTTTTGTGAATAAAGTCCCAAATACGAATTCCTTAAAAAAAGATATGCAATTATGGTTGACCCAAAATAGAATTGACTACGGAGAGAATTTGACTAAGCCTCAGCTTTTAGAAATAATTAAGAGAAAGAAGCCTGAACCTGTATATGAGCTTGAAAAAAAATTAGAAGACAATAGACACAAATGCTTATATTTACCACTTTATCACTGTGATCTCAATCCCATTGCACTCATATGGAGCACAATGAAAAGAAAAGTTGCTGATGTAAATATTGAGCACAAAAATGCTGAAATTCCCCACCTAGTTAGAGAAGCTTTTGACGCTATTACAGTTCATGAGTGGGGACAGCATTGTAAACACTTTCGCAGGTTAGAAGGAGAATACTTAAAACATGATTTGTATTTAGATAAACCTTTTATTATAGAAGTGGTAAGTGACACTGAAAACGTAAGCGATAGTGATAATGATGATAGTGGTACGGAAATAAGTGGAGTATGGTCTCACAAAAGGAACGAAGTTGTGTATACAGGTTCATCTAAAGATCACAATTACCTACTGTAAACCTGGTTTTCAATAAATCATTGTAAAGCAATTTGTTTTTTTTTTTATTACACTTCACTACCACTAGGTACCATTTAGGTACGGTCATAACTAAATACTAGACATCCAGGTACCTCTTGCAGGGTAGGTACCTACTTAACTTCGCATTAAATGAAAGTTGTATCCCCCCTGTGGAACATTTTATCTGCTGAATTTCCACTTCATTGGATTACTTTTTAGATTGTTTATTGCCGAGAGACTAAACTGTTAGCGTACCTACGTAACTGTAAATTATCAAATTCTTTTTATTTATTTTATTATTTTTATATAGGTATCATTGTTTTTAATTTGTAAAAACTGTAATTCTTATTAAACGATTATGTCTAATGTGAAATTTCCTTCTTGAAAACTTACCCAATTCTGGGCACCTTATATTAATTAGCAACACTGAATCGACGGTGCCGTCCTCTTTTAGTTCACAGATAAGTTGGTAGGACTGTAAAACAAAGCCAGTGTTATATTTTTTTCTTTTTTCAAATAACGACCTCTATAAATTTTATACTAAATCGGTTGGGCGCTCTCACTAATTCGCCCTGCTTGAGATCCCAGTCGCCCCAGCCTGTTATTGTACCATATAGTGTTGTTCGAAAAACATAGATGTCGCTGAGTCTCGTGAAGAGTTTCAGAATACACACAAAGGCTGTCTGACTATCAATCTCAAGGTTATTTTGCAGTAATAGACCAACTAAAAATACCAACAGCCTTTCAAACCAACAGATTCATTTCAATGAATTTTCGGAAACCAGCGGTTTTATTTTATTTGAATAACTACTTAATAAAAAACAAATATTTTAATTAAATTTTATTGAGTTTTTTTTTGGATAGAGATAATAAACAAATACTTATTTAAAAGCAATATATACCACTATTGTGTAGTATTCTGACAAAAATAGTTTATTCCCGCTACGGTGAAATAAATATTCGTGCAACTGTACAAACGAATTTACGTAATAATAAAAATATACTTACTAGATTTTTTTTCGACATTCAAATTCTATGACAATAATAACTAATATTGATAGTAATTTTAGCGTTACGATTAGATGAACGTATGAAGAAAAACAAGTTATAAAACGTTTTTTTTTCATCTACAGAAAGCGCTAAGAGTACACGACACGTGGGTCCAACATATAAAACACATATTGTCGACGTCATTCGCATTTAGTTCCCAGTGATAAAACGAATAAGTGCACACTCATGTATACACACATTAAATTAGCACCTAATTTGTAAAGCAGTATCTACTATTATCATTTGCATAACAGATATAAGCTTTTACACAAATAACATTAAACATTTATTTTATCTAACAAATAATACCATTGTAGATTTCTCTAATCGACTACACATTTAGGAGATGTTTTACATATACTCGTATTATTGTTATTTTACGCTTATTATATTTCATAGATATTTCCCGATCAATAGTTTGGATAGTCTGCCTACATAGTCGTATTTGCAGATTAAAGAAAATAAGAGAGTCCAGTATTAGTTACATAAAATTCTAATGGCAATTACATCAAATCTAAGTCTTACATGCTATGCTATACACTACGCCTAATGAGTAGCTTATTCAACAAATATATATTACCAAACAGTACGTATCGATATCGTCTCATACAGCGATAGCATGTAGGGTTGACCCCACACATACTTAATAAATAATATTATAGATCTATGAGTGAAAACAAAATTTAGGCCTATTGAAAACAAATAATGACCAGGTTTCATAAATCAATGAACATATTATTTCTAACTACAGTCGGTTCATATAATTATTATATTATGATCTATTTTTTGCTTGTTTTTTTTTATCTGAAGATGTAACATAATCACAATTATTTTACTTCATGATAAATATTTATTAAGATCGGTGTTAATTATGCATTTTTTTATTTTATTTTTTATAGTTTTATATACATTGCCCTCCAAAAGTTAGTTGGCATTTCTCCACTTCAGCTGCAATGCTACATTATGATTATAATGTGGCATTGCATTGCTAACCTAAACACGATCAGAAAAAAATCAGGTAATCCCTTATCATAGGTAGGTAGGTACCCACGTAATTGAATTAGTCAACCAAAATGTTATATGCACACATTTTGGTTGACTAAATCAACTTTCTTCAAGATGTGATTTAAAATTCTTATTTCAAGTGTTCAAACATTTGAAACTAGAATTTTAAATCATAACCGCTGTGCTGAACCGCTGTGCTCACCCGCGCGCGGGGAAAACCGTTGAGCGCCCCACCCGCGGTAATCTTGTAAACAAAACCGATTTGCATCGTAGCTTCTTGGAATTTTGTGACCGTTGAATGTTTCTTAGAATGCTAGTGAATAGGGCTTTATAGTAATGTACGTTTCGTTAGAAAGTATGACTTGGTTTCATTTTCAATTCAAACCAAAAGCAGATTTGCGTGGGACGAATTTACTCCCACGAACCAGTACTTAAATAAAAAAATGGGATGAATTTCATCCCATGTGTAATTAGCGGATAATGTGGGATTACGTACAGCTGAAGTGGAACAATTGCAACTAACTTTTGGAGGGCACTGTAAGTTTGACACAAGTAAGTAACAAGAATTTCTTTTATTAAATAGTTTTTTCAGTTAAATTCAAAAGTTAAACCGTGTTTAAATTAAGTGCAATACTCCATTTGTAATATAATGTGAATGAAAAGTATTTCCTATTTATATTTCTACAAAATATATAATATTTGTATACAGTTTACATTTTTGATGAAGCATATTATTATAACATGTTTAAAAATAATATTTTGGTTAATTAAAACAGATCTTAACATTATTTGAAATTGCTACTTATAATACAATCCTTATTTAGATCACTTTACACCTTATTCTTACTAATTAAAGCTATCCCATACAACTTCTCAAATTGTGCTTAGTTCAACAAGTAAGCGAGTGTTGTGCAGTTTTTGCCAATGTTAGTTAAATATTCCCTATTTGTTAATTTAAGAAAATACACTGTTAAGGGTTGTAGAAGTACTGTAAAGGTAGGTTATCAAATTATAAAACTACTTCGTGCTTATAAAAGGGTCATAAAAGTGTTTTTAGGATAGTTCGGAATACATGACTGTTAGAGCCCTAGTGACTAGACTTTCTACTTGGTCGGTTTCTTAAGCGCGATTATCCCGCGCGGGCTGGCAACGTCGCAATTCTACAGGTTTTTCTTAATAATACATTTAAATTAACTTACAATTTTTTCAATACACTATCTAGATCGTTGGTATTTATGTATGCTATTTTTTACAGTTATTTTGGTATTTACTCATAAAAATTGACAATATTGTCTATAATGTTATTTTTTATTAGTAAATACCAAAATAACTGTAAAAAATAGCATATTTACATACATATAAATACCAACAATCTAGATAGTCTATTAAAAAAAAACTGGTAATTTAATTTAAATGTATTAAAATAATCACGAAAAACCTGTAGAAATGCGACGTTGCCAGCTCGCGCGGGATAAACGCTCTTAATCAGTACGAAGATGTATGCCAGTGCGCACATTATAACGATTCGATATCAGCCGATAAAAAAATAAAAAACTTGTCTGTCGGCGAACTCAGCCGACTAAATCAGTGTGGCGCTCTTCCACACGCGCACACTAACCGATTGTTTAGTCGGCCGACGTTGCCGATAGTTCAGTTTGCTCGGAGCTTTAGGGCCGGATGGTCATGTATATTTTTGATGATGGCTCTGTCCAGTTCTACTCCATCGCTGCTTGTGGAAACGTCGATCGTAAATTTGATGGAAGTTGAAAACTGAACCGAGTTTTATAAAAATAACTTAAAGCAGTTTTGAGTAGTCGGCCTACTGTTGTCTGGTACGCGCACTCACCACCAACCCCACTGTTTAGTTGGCCCAGTAAGCGCGCTGGTAGCCTCACCCAACCATACTATCGGCCGATAGAAAGTCTGTAGTCTGCTGGGCTTCTTAGGGAAAGGGTAATCTCGATAGTATTCAGTACTAAATCAACATTGTTTTTGTCGTTTTTGGTAAGCATGGCTACTTTCTTTCAATATTCCACCGCTACTCCATCTTGTTCAAGGATAGTAATTGACGATCGCATAGATATAAATATTTTATTACCGCTAATGTTTCTTTAGTACAAATATTATGTTAAAAGTATAAAATTGTTACTAAGTTCATAAGAATTTTTCACTTAAAGCGTTTTTAAGCTACACTTTACGTACTGTTTCGGAATTCACGGCCATTGTGAAGACGAATAGATTCCTGTATAGAATTTCCTCATATATAGTTTTACATTACTGATATGTATATTGATTTTGACATATCAAGGAAATAATACTCAAACTTTGTTTGCAATATGTGTCAGAATCGTGTGACTTAGTTGTAGGTATTTAATTGATTTACGGTATCTTGTGCTTTGCCTATCAATACAATAAGTAAGGTACAGATAAGTCTACTCAGCGCTCAGAATATCGCAATCTATTCTAAAGAAGGGACTATTCACAAAATATACTATTATCTGTTCGAAGTCATAAGAATTTGGAGTTCATAAGATTCTCAAGTGGTACGAATTATTAGCGTCCTAAATACAATAGTAGTAAATATATTGATAAAAATTCATCTCACAGTATACACTCGACTTCTATATTACCATTAATAATATATAAAATCGTAAAATTTTGCTACGAATAAGATATGTCATTTTGCTATTTAAGCAGAGGCACACTTTGATATGTATAGTGATTTTTATCAAACTGTCGTGTGTGAAAGCTTCGCTTTAACAATGAAAGCCGACGTATAAATACTTTCTCTAAGTATAAGTAACTTATATTATTATATACGCACAGGTATTATAATAATCCACCGACATTTATAATTTCATACTCATAACATTTAACTAAATATATGAAACATCAAACATACGAAACAACTAGTTACAGGAACGTCGTAAACTAAATTATTTATAACATTCAACATACTTCTGCTACAATATGATTATGATACAGAAAAGTAATATAATATAATCTGCTTTTATAAATGTCCTTTCTACATTTTCCACGTACAAATTCACATCACGATTTCACTTTTAAAAGTTCTGTTTTGTAACGTTCTTCGCATTGTCCATTTTGATTTCATTTCACGTTCCACACGCCAGTGATATATTAGATTGTGATAAAATATATTTAATTAATACAACAATTACTTCTAGTACTTTAGTAGCCGATATTAAAATTCGAAATGCCATCTGCAATACTCATCTAGGTCTTCAATGACAATTATAAAATAGCAGTATCCAATAAGACAAATATAATCTCAAGAATGTTCTCAATGAAACTGTAATTTTATAATTATTTGTGAAGTAAAACATTTATTTGCATTTTTATTGTTCTAGTTTGTATAAATAATTTGTCTACTCTTCCCTACTGCGTAAATATTTACTTGACTGGTTCAAGTGCGCTGCCATGCCTCGTTTACAACGCGACTGTAGTGGCGAGGGTCGTCAGCAGGACTATGGGCAGAGTGGTGCCAGCGACACTGCTGTATGGACCGGTCACCGCCCCGTCACAAGGCATATGCTCCAGTTCTGAAAAGAGAAAATAATATTCGGTATAACGCACCAGAATAACACAGGTAGCAGAAATGATACTAGTGATAGTTCAGAGCTAACTCTGGAGCGAAGCGAGGTAGTTAAGACTATAATCCTGAATGCAGCGAGGGATTCAATATAGCACCCGTAGTGACATAAGACACTGCTTTATGCCCATGGTGAATAACTATTAAATATAAGTAATATATACATATGTATTTATTTTCAACAACAATTTGTTTCTTCAAAAGTTATAACAAAAAAATAGTTTGAATAAAGAGTTGAATATTATTCAACACAAAACCGACAATATGGGTTAGAAAACAGTAGAATCCTTAGTAAGTAATCAAACTTACATTTCATATTTAACCTAATTAGAAACAGTCAAAGTCGTCGCCGTAAAGTCTGGTCTCAACAAATGCATAAGTGAATAATAAAACTCCACTATAGTTCCTAACTTACTTTAACTTACAGTTAGTTTAAGTTTTAATGTGTTGAATGTACAATTTTACTAAGTACCAGACACTTTAAGTCGTTGAGTAATCACCTTATAACTTTGTAAGTCACTCGGACGATAGTTTTAAAGTTAAAAGACGCATTTTTGGATTAAAAGATGCGAGGTCTGTTTAAAAGTTGGGAATGTATTGAAAGAATAATGAAGAACTGTCTGGTAGCTGATACAATATTTCAAAAATTATTTCTGTCGAAATCTACAGTTGTACTCTCGTTATTTGAAAACCGGATTTAATTTTAATATCAAAAACTCGAAATAGATTGTACTAAAATCAAGTTTACATAACCGTAACGGTATTAGAAGTGTCTTTATTAATCGAAGAATTTAATTTAACTGAGAAAGAGCACAACATTTCATTGTGTTATACCTAATCACCAGAGATCGGAGTAGGTAGATTGAATTGGGGTCATTGATCCGAAACGTATATATTAGAACATTCCTCCGGAATTTCGGAATTGGTTGATTATTATTAGATTACCAGTATGCTAACATTGTAATCGATGAAGATTAAAAATATGAATAGAGCACAACCCGAGAGTGCTGTAGCGGTTGCACTTGTACGTACCCGACCGTTATGTGTGGAAGTGACGGCCCCCGCCACTGCTGGTCGTACCATCAGCCATACCAACTTGCTAGCCAAAACCCCTCTGACTTGAGCAATTCGCACCATCAATTATATTCAGGTCGAAACTGATATATTTACATGTCACTGGAGTGAATTCGCAAAAGTACTATTGTTTACACTATGTTACAAATAATGATCTTTAAGAACTTGAAATGTATTTTGTGGTTTAATTTTAATTTTGTGTCTGACTTGGCTATCGCATTAGGTTACGACCTGTAAGGATAGTTTTAAGGTATTTAAATAAATAAATAAATAAAATAAAATAAAATAAATGAATTTTATTTATGATAAAAATTTGATGTAAAAAGTACATATTTAACAATAAACACTGTTGATTTTTTATCCTTATTGTTATTTTATTCTACCCTTAATGTCAATGACCATGACCACTATGAAAATATTGAAATTTAAGTGCAACAATTTAAAAACAGTTGTGGCCATAATTAAAGGCTAAAAATAAAATATTAAAAATGCTTCGATCGGAATTCGATGGTTTTTATTATTCAATAGATAAATAATAAATTAATTTAGTTATGGTACCTTCCTTTAAATTTTGAATTGAGTAGTAATAATATCACTACCAACTTTAACAATATTTAATTGGATCCGGAAATGAATTACTTTCCGGGAAAATGGCTTATCCATGTTCTGTGGGTATTTATGATACAAGTACCTCCTCAAATAATCAATCTACCTACTCCGATAACTGCTAATAGAAAAAAATTGAACCTAAGTATCTTCAAGTCTCATTATTGTCTCGCGCTGCATATTTCTACACACAGTTTCATGTTATTAGCATCATTACACATCAACTTCACATTACATCTTCATGTCTCAGTCATCCGCGGCCCATCCCTAGGCTCAAAACTTTTCAGCCTCCCGGTACGCTAAGCTTTTTAAGCCGTCTGAGCAACAATAGCCCTCTTAAGAATGTTACATCCGGTGTACCGGGGGGCTGAAAAGTTATGAGCCTGGGGATGGGCCGGAGATGACTGAGACGTGATGATATTCTTGGATTAATTACTAAAAGCGTAATGATGCTAATGACATGAAACTCTGTATTTATACTAAAGAGGGTATTCGCAAATTAGTAATATGCAGCGCGAGACAATAATGACGCTTGATACTTACTTTATACCACACTAGGTACTTAGGCTCAAAACTTTTCAGCCCCCCCCTGGTATATGCATATGACATCTGACATTCTGAAATCCTTGAGACCGCAGTAGGTCAAGGATAAAACCATTTCTATAATAATGGTAAACAAAAGAAAAATGTACAGAACTATACCAGGAAGTAGATAAGTGAGTACAGTTGATATTATGTATAAAGAAGGGGGTCAGGTATTGATATAAATAACCCATTGGGGTCAGGGTTGATCGCTTAACGACTGTGGTGAGAACTGTAATTATAAATTGTAGGAAGAATAATTATAAAAATTCTTGTTTTGTTGCTTCAAGAAAGTGAACGTATACTTATTTTACGAGTACAACATAATTTCAAGAAAGTTTTGATAGCCGTGATACATTAATAGATCAGTAGTAGGACACTAAAATACAGCTCTATCTACCTTGAAAGAAAAGAGGTTTTAATGAAGTTTTTTTGAGTAACTGGCCACTCATAAAGAAGAGGTAATGCAAGCAAGCTCATGAATGAAAAGGACGAAAAATATATTTTTATCCTTTTCATTCATGAGCTTGCTTCTTCTTTCTACCTCTTTTAGGGTTCCATACCTGAAAAGGAAAAAGACGGAACCCTTATAGGATCACTCGTCTGTCTGTCTGTCACAGCCAATTTGCTCCAAATCTAATGGACCGAATAAGTTGAAATTTGGTACACTTATGAATTTCTGTGACCCAAACGTAAATAAATGAATTTTGAATATGAGGGTAATTTTGGGGGTAAGTAAGAAAATAAAAAAAATGTTTTACAAACTACCGTGTGACATATCTAATGAAAGGGCTTACTGTGCGGATCTCAAATATATATATTTTTTATAATTTTAAAATAAACTTTTTTAAAGTTAAAGTTAAAGTAATAGACGAAAATTCATCCCAACTACGGAACCCTTCATTGTGCGTGGTCCGACACGCACTTGGCCGGTTTTTTTATGAGTGGCCAATTACTATCATGGTAATTTTTGCCGAAATACCTACAATATCCGCACTATATTTACTTTCTCAACTCTCTTAAAGTTAAGATTATCTGTCTCATTACAAAACGAATTCTAGCTTAAACTTCTCAGCCAGTTTTTATATTTTGAACCTGGAACAAAGTACTTAATACAAAATTGACACTCGGGTTTAAAATTCGAAATTCAAAAATGGCTAGCTGGGTTTAACATAAATCTTGTTTTGTAAAAAGGCCAAATGAACTTGTATCATAGAACTTGTTGAGAAAGGGTCCACGGGGTTCGGCGGGTGCGCTGTTCCCATGCGCAGTGTCGTGTAGTAGTGGGGCGATGAACGTGAGTACCTACGTCGGCCATTTCTCGTCCGGCTCGTGTGGCTAATATATAATGTTGAGGAAAGATAATGAGTTTCTTACCATTAAGCTTGTTGAGGAAGTCGTTCCAGAAGGCGCAGGCAGATGCGCGAGGTCCGCGCGGCCCGGCGGGTCCGCTAGTACCGTCCGCGGTGTACGTGTAATAGTGGGGCGACGAGCGCGAGTACAGCGGCCATTTCTCCTCCGGCTTGTGTGGTTTACTGAAAAAGAAGAAAAGGTTGGTATTAGTTGGGGGTTTTTAGGTGAAATATCGTAATTATTAGCCTGCAATTGCAGGGTGCATTAAAGTAGTGACTTTAAAGCCCTATTCACACGATGCATGTTTCATGCCTGTAGAACACAATAAAACCGAAGCCAAAAATGATTTGCATCGTCTAAACACTGGTTAGTTGGTGCAACTTATATTGTTGCCTCAAGTAATGGTATGCCACAGGCTATTAAATCGCACTGTGTAAATTAGGCTTAGGACGCTAGAGAGCACTAAATCAGCAGTTCAGTACATTTATGTTCACACTTCAAAATGTAGGCAACAGCTGATTTTTTCGCGATATCAGGTTTGGTCCCATAGTAAAAGTTGTTAATAATGATGAGTACAATGACCCCTTAGAAGGTTGACACGGTTTACACTTGCACGTATACATATTATAAATTAAAGTCGCTTTTCGTGTTTTTTGTGTAACCTCGTTGTTCTTTTTAACTACGCAACGTATTTTGATGCGGTTTTCACCTTCATTTAAATAATTTATGTAAAAAAACAATCAATCAATCTGCCTAGCCTTTTCCCAACTATGTTGAAGTCAGCTTCCAGTCTAAGCGTATGCAGCTAAATACCAGTATTTTACATGGACGGACTGCCTGCCAGTAATACGATACCCCTTGGTCAGACTGGTTATCAGACTTTCGGGCTTCTGACGACCCTTAACGACTGTCATAGGCCCACGAATGACAGCACGGACCAACGGCTTAACGAGCTTTCCGAGGCACGAATGAGTCTCGGTATGTAAAGATGGTCACCCATCCACGGACCAACCTCGACAAACGTAGCTTAACCTGATGGATCGACTCGTGTGGCTGTTATTACTTAGCCAGGAGCTCCGAGTATAAGAAACTTTAATAAGTAATTAAACTTATTATAAAAAATCTCGATGTTTGGTCAAGTCGTAAAAGTTCTTATAAACACAAACGCAACAATAATAATTCAGATCGATTGTGAACTAGGGAACATTCCTTCACTTACGAGTAGGTAAGGCGTAAATCTATTCTACTATTAATAAAGCTAAAGTGTTTGTTTTTTGTTTGCACGCGCTAATCTCTCGAACTACCCAACACCACCAACCAGTCATATTTTAAAAATTCTTTTTGCATTGATAGCCTAATTCTTAAGGAATGCGGACCTTTAGGAGCCGAGCAAAATGAAAAAAGTCTGACAGAACGCTGCACGCTGGGCGAAAACGAAGTAATAGCACGGGCAGGCGATGCGATGCGACGCAGTGGGTCGGTGGAACAAAAAATTTCACGCGGACCAAACGCGGCCAGAAACTAGTAATATTTAAACACCAAGTTGACGTTATTTATATCTAGACGGTATCGCGGTAGTTAGAAACTATGTCACAGGGAGGCCCCAGAGCGCCATCGGCGACGTTAATAAATAGCCATATCGATCCCAAAGATTATCGAACCCTAAGCTAAGTAACTTGATACCCATGTAGAAGCTAATCCCAAAAATAATCACAAGAAACCTCCACTTCTAACTAACCCCAAAAAATTAAAACGAACATCGTTCTGACGACATTTATAGCCGCTTTAAAATTTTAGCCATATCGATCCCAAAGATTATCGAACCCTAAGCTAAGTAACTTGATACCCATGTAGAAGCTAATCCCAAAAATAATCACAAGAAACCTCCACTTCTAACTAACCCCAAAAAATTAAAACGAACATCGTTCAGACGACATTTATAGCCGCTTTAAAATTCAGATCAATATTCCAGAATTAAAATAGTAGGTTTAATTCTGAAACTTCATCATAGCGTAACAGATTTAGACTAAAATCGATAGGCTGACATTTGAACGTGTATAACTTTCCAATAATTTGGCCTAAAGCTGAAAGATAATCAAGCTCTGTTTAACATCTCCCTGTTACGTTGAAGTTCACGGGAGGGAACTGCGACGAGCAAGTTCGTGAGTTAATAGGTCTATTATTGAATATAATTATTTCGTGTGACGACAGACGATAGTAGGGAAGCTGAATCTAAAACGAACAGATTAACATTCTGGTATTAAATAAAATGACTTATAACCTACTTAATCAAATAAAATGACTTATTACCTACGTAGTAAGTAGTATATCAATAAAATCTAAAGTATAACAGCTATGCAATTGAAACTTTATATGTTTAATAAGTCCACTATTACATCATATCCCGAGAATTTTGTTTATCTGGTATAACCCAAACCCACCACTATCTGCAAAAGAAATTAGAACATCATCCACATAAAAGTGGGGTAAAAATACGTATTTTTGCAACAAACAAGAATCTTTCAAGTCGGACTACTCTGTAAATAGCTATGCGTGGTAACAGATAAAAAAAATGTGTCGACTTGAGAACCACCTTCTTGTTTTTCATCGGTTAAAAAGTGGTCCCAGCTGTTTCGACTTTGATAAGGGTAGTAGCCGTGCTCCCATAGCCTACAATGATTAAAACAAAACAAAAGTAACCTTACCCAGTAAGTGCGAATCTAGTGAAAGACTGCATGATGTGTGCAGCGAGGTCTCGTTCCCTGGTGTGGTACTGAAGAGACATGTTCAATGGATGCCCGAAGACATACTCCATCTCGTCGCCGTGCATCACGCCCATCCATTCACCCCAGAGGCTCGTACTGGTGCGCTAGAAATGTATGAAAACATTTGGTTTAGAAATAGAGGTCAAATAAATCTAATTCTTGAACGTTATTATAATATTTATGACATCCCTATATGATTGTGTGAACTTTATTAATATGAACCTTTGAATTAAGGACATTGATTTAATTAATTACAGTGATTTAAAGATGTGCACACATCTGCGGACTCGAGCTAAACCCTTTTAGCATTGAGATACGAATATGTTCACCCCTTTTAATATCTCTGCTTACATGTAAATTTCCTGCAAATTTTAATGGCAATACCGTAAAAACACCTTTTAAATAAAAATTATTTTCATCAACACAATAGTGTTGATGAAAATAATTTTTAACGACGAGGTATAAAGCAATACATGCGTTCATTGCTTTATACCTAACTTTATGGTTCGGTAAACGTAACTCTCTCAGAGCTAAACAACCAGTATATTATATTTTGACAGTTGGCGAAATAACGAACTAAATTCAAAATTTACTGAGTTTGACGTTCTCTTGACATTTTCCCTAACAACCAACGCCACCATGAAATGTCAAGATGTATTTATTGTACAACGGTACATACGTTGAAATAAAAGATTAACTACACGTATTAAGGCTATGGAAGGGTTGAGCTCGTCAGTTTACGACAACCATGCATTTATCTTTCAGTACATTTTTATAGCTTTTCACAGAAAGGTAAGCGAAAGGGACACATTGCTATAATGTGTGGGTTGTATTAGAAATATGATGACATATTTTGAGATGAGCATAATTATATTCCCGTGTTCCTGAAGGGAGGTCCCGTGGACGTTTTTCTGTACCGCTTGATCGTGGCTCTCTGCGTTGTTGGTCTCGCCGGCTAGGGCCACACCATCTACACCTTCGCGGTACCCAAGAATTAAATTCATGAATGTATTAGTTGCCTGTGTTATAAGTGTCTCTGCACTGTGATTATAAAATATATAACGTACTAAGAAAATCATATATACATATATAACGTACGTAGTACGTTTTTTGGCATGTACGTATATATGGCACAGCATGTATTTTTTTAGGGGGAGTTGAAACAAATTAGCAAACCTCAATATTGTAAGAAACCAAATGCAAGTATCGACATCTCATTTTAAGCATAGCAAAAACGTTAGCTCACGTTCATGTTTCCTCTCAAAACGAAATATTATTTACTCTTCACTTATCACACTAGTAATGGAAATCCACCGAAAATATAAGCAGTCAAAATAAATGTTGAACGTCTAAAATAACACAGCAGCTACAGCCAAGAGCAGTTATAGGTAAGTGTTTAACTTCCTTTGATTGCAACACGATTTATAACCTAACCTAACCTGAACTGTAAATTGCTAATTCCGAACTTAGCGTCGACGTCGTGAAACGCTGAGTTTAGATTGAGCCTTAATGGCGTCCCAGACTAAACCGCACAGTGGTTTCATTTGTCCGTACCATGACGCGACGTTCCAATATTGTTGTTTGTTTCGCATTTTGTTCTACGCGATACTTGAATAAAAGTTATCTCATTAGAATTGTTTATTTAAAAAATACACAGATACAGAATGATACTTAATTTAAGCGTGCAAATAGCTTGGCGCAAAACAAATTATCAACAACCCTCATGCTAGGAAAAACCTGTGTTACAGAGGTCATAAAATCCATCATCATCATTAGTTAAATAATCTGTTATTTATTTATTTGTAGAAAAATATTTAGGTACGTAAATTTGGACACATTTCCCGCGCTTTTACCCCCATTCTCTTGTCTGAGAAGATGCTGCAAATCAATGGCGGGTTACACAAACACGTAAACTCACGCGAAATGGGAATAGGTAGAAACTACTAATTAACTACCTACCGGTAGTATACCAAAAGGCATGAAAGTAATTAATCTTCTGATTATTTTTAAAAGGTCGTTTTACTTAAAACAAAGTAAGTTGAAGAACAAAGTCACAAGAGACGGATACTGTCCCACACAGCTAACTTTAAGAAGAGTGCGTAGGCAGATCCTTTTATACTATGTTAATTACGCGAAGGTTAACCCAAAAATAGGTAGGTATATACCATAACCTAGAAACAATAGCAGAACATTAAATAAATGAAGAAAACTTTGCCTAAGATCAATTGACGCGCGGTTTCTCAATTAGCGTGGGCGATGGTGAAGGAAACTAATCAAAACGGATCCAATTTCTCCATATCTCGGATTGCCCTGTTATACCGCTCGTTTTAATTAATAATGGCAATACGCTATGTATCTCATAGATAAACATATTCATCGATATCTGCTTTAATTACCGTGGAACTAAATATTTCTGGAGAGAGGAGACAATTGTAGTTATTTAGGTCGATAAGTGAAAGGTAGTACTTATAAGATAGAATTCGTAATTAAATTCTTCTTCTTCGTCGTTCGCTTAATGCTGGGGATTGCGACCACATAAGACGCGTCTTAAAGATATGCGGTCTTCTACAGTGTGGACCACTCAGTAAATGCTGCCTCCAACGCCTTTTTATTAAAGTGGAACAGAGTTTAAACCAGACAACAAAGTACTATAACATCAGAGGATACTTGGACCTCATTTAAAAAAGGGTCCTAACATACATTTTAAATAAACTATTGTGCTGTGCTGGCGCTGCTGCTGCGGCTACGGAAAACCTCAAGCGGCGGAAGTATAATAACCTTATTGGTAATTATATTTTCGAGCCGTTAGGAGTTGAAACCCTCGGGCCGTGGGATCCCACTCGGATCATGGTCTCTTTAAGGATATCTCGAAACGGCTGGTTGACGCTTCCCATGACCCAAGGGCTGGCTTTTACCTTAGCCAGAGTCACGTCGTATCGCCACGTTGTATGTTAATGCTTAGCCTCCAGATTCTTGGGTACATTGCCAGTCGACAGCGATGCGGATGAATTTTTCTACGCCATATTTTAGTTGTGAAAAGTTTTAGTTAAACTGGGATATCATTTTGTTATTTTTATTCATTAATTACACCATCTAATGTTAAAAAGAGACGTCATTACATTGAATGTCAAATTAAAAAAAGAAATCCTTCCTAACAGCAATCAGACAAACGTTAAGTTTAATAAAATTATTTGCTATTTATAAGCTATTCAAATGCAATTCGGTGGAAATTGAACTAAATTCATATTGCCGATTCAGCGTATAAATTGATTCTATTCATGATTGCTTTGTTATAAAATATATATTTTTTACCACACCCGAATTGCGTACATTTCACTCACAATCTGAAGGATTTTTTTTTGTTGCTTCATTGTACCTATTTGAAATATTCGTCTGTTCGACAACGTAAATAACGCAATGAATATTGCAAGTGTGTTACGCAATTACGCTGCAGTACTAGCCAATATCGTGATGGCCCAGTGGTTAATTCCTCTACTGTCATGTACGAGGTAGTGGGTTCAAATCCGAGCAAGTACAAATATGAGGTATTTAATTCATATATTATGTACCTACTTTCTAAGTTTCTCTTGGTCATTACTGACATCGGTGAAGGAATAGATCGTGAAGAACCTGGAATTATAGTTAAATAAGTCTGGAATCGCCAACCCGTCATGAGCAAGCGCGGTGATCAATACTTATGCCTTCTTCTTCTGTATATGAGAAGAGGCCTTTGCCCTGCAGTAGGACAAAAATAGGTTGGTGTTATACAAGCCACATATTATACAAACATATTATGTACACTACTTACGTACCTAACAGAGTACTAAAATACTCATACATCATTTCGTAGGTAATTAAACATAGCTTTTACGAATTCTGACATTCCAACAGTACGTATTATTTCGGGTAGAAATAACACTAGGTGTTTGTAAAGGCAGTTTAAATGAACGAAATTAACACGCTTGATATTAAATGCGGGAATGTGCGTTTATAACTACTGCTGGACTAACTATGTAGGTGTAACCCCGTCTTTACACCAAGGAATAAAATATGTAGGTATTCTACATGTTGTTTGTACCGTTTTTGTTCATCGCTAATACCTAAAACGCGTTGTAAAGGTGACCAAAATTACACTACACTACAATACATGCTTGTGACAGGAAAGTACACTACCAGACCAGGCCAGAGCAGTATCCTTGACCAGGCTAAGGCCCGCCCACGGCTTTAAAGCCTTAGATGATAATGATGGTGATGTTTTTGACCACTCTTTTAGAAGACTGGTCGAAAACAAGTATTGCAACTTGTATTATAAGAGTGTGAACTAGGGTTTGGGAGTCTCGATAGTCTCAAAGTCTCGAGACACGAGACAAAGTCCCGGGACGTCTCGGGACTTCCAGACTTCTTTGAAGCATCAATGTATCAATAAAAAAAAATGGTTTGTGATTTTTATAATAATGACACGGGACAGAGAACACTCTTCCGTTTTCAACAGATGTTGGTTTTATTGTGTTTAAAGCTTTGTAAAGTATGTAGTTCCAAATTTTCAGTACGTTTTCCGGTTGCCTCAAACAACTGGAACTCTTTTTTAATGTTGCTCTTGATTTTTTTGCAAGAATTTCAGGTACATTTTTTCGAATTTTTTGATTGCCTGTTCCAATTTACTTTGAAACGACTTGTCGGGTACGTTGTGTACTGTATAGCTATAAATTGGTACTAGGTTCAACGTTCATTATTTCCAAATCTGACGTTTGGATACGAGGGATCTTTTCACAAAGTCTGCAATACAGTTAGAAAGAAAGAAAGAAAGAAAGAAAGAAAGAAAATACGTTTATTTGCGATAAACATGGCGCAAAGACATAAAATAACAAAATAAAACAATTAAAAACAAGTTTGGGGAAAATATGCGTCACATTCACGCAAAACGGCCGTCGCTCAGCATAATGCCGCGACCCCATACGAGACAGAGCCTCAGCGCTGGTTTTCAGCGACAGCCGGCGTTGACGTAATGACGTCGACCGGTGCATCATGCAGTGGAAGTAAAAATGCCAATTAAAATTAGATAAATAAGATTATTGAATATTTTCAAAGTTTATGTAAATATAATAGGTGTAGAAGTTGAGTACATACATTGCGTTCCGTCAGCGCTAGCACCCACCGACTCCGACGCCGGCGCTGTGGACGGATGCATTATCTGTGCCGTGCGCGCGGCGCAGCTGTCAGAAATATTTTAGCAGTTCTTCCGCAAAAGCAATAAGGGCAGTTTTACTCACATTCGAAGTAAAAAAATCCGTATTCTGGGACTGTAAATTGTGGTGGCCAGTGTCTCGAGTGTCGAACCGAAGGTCTCCGAACCGAAGGAAGCCGAGACAAATAAATTTACAAAAAATCTTGGGACTTCAAGACACGAGACGTCCCCGCGGGACTCAAACCCTAATGTTAAACGCAGGTTTATGATAAATGAATACGGAATACGAGTATCATAGTTGTTCTTGGAGGAGTGAGCTCAAGCGTTGTGCCTTGTTCGAGCATGGCAAGTCGTCTTTACACGACTTGGTATGGCAATCTCACCCTAGATGCAATTGGTTCTTCATAATTATTTGAAAGTCAAGATTTGAACCCTAATTCCCTATGACCACTTAACAATTCCTTACTTCGAAACCACGTCAATTCCTTGAGAAAATAACGACATCTGCTATTAACGTATTCTCTATGACATAATGAACGAAAGGAATATAAAAGGTACTCTGTGATGCATTTCTACAAGACACGATATTGACGTAGTTTGCATGTGGTAAGATATAAGCGGGGGAATCATACATAATTGGGGCCCAGGTCGATAACGAAAACTTTAAACGGTCCTAGCAGTAGTGAGAGGTTAAAAGAATATTATAATAATGATGAAATATATTTATGAGTTTGTGTTTGACAGAAAGCAACGTAGATCGTCCCGAGCCTGGTGAAGGCCTGAAAAAGTTGTTACGAAAAGATTCGATGTTTAAAGCTGAAAATACTACATACAATTTCACGAAATCGTAAGAGGGTTCTGGAAACGTCCATAGTTCGGCTATATAAGAAGAGCAGGCTTGCGCGACCTCAACAGTCGAACAATAACTTCGATACGATTCGGACGATCGATAAAAATGCACATTTCTCGAAGAGAACCTATGCTACTTCTACTTCATGAGTTTCGTCTGGGTCACAAAGCGACGAAAGCCGTGCAAAATATTTATAGTACGATGGGAGAGAATGTCCTCTGTTACGACGCAGCAAAACGATGGTTCCAGAAGTTTCGTGAGGGTAACTTTACCCTAGAAGACCACCAGCAATTGATATCGACGTTCTAAAAAAAATAATTGAAGATGAACCAAGATCTACGGTGCGTGAACTGGCAGAGCGTCTTCAGTGCTCCCATGGAACAATAGATAATTATCTCCACGAACTTAATAAAACTTGGAAATATGGAATGTGGGTGCCGCACGACTTAATTCCTTCTCAACAACAACAGCGAATCGACATATGCATGCAAAACTTGACATCACACAGGAACTTCGAGTGGTTACGCAATCTTATAACCGGCGACGACAAATGGGTCTTCTATGTAAATCATACCCGCAAGCGTCAGTGGCTTAGCGTCGGTCAGAAGGCAGTACCAACACCGAAACAAGACAGTCACCAAAAAAAGGTTATGCTGTGCGTCTGGTGGGGAATTAGGGGAATAATATACTAGGAACTTTTACCACCTAATACTACAGTTACTGCAGATATCTACTGTGACCAGCTTGACCAAGTATCTAAAAATCTGAAAAGAAAACAGGATAGAATTTACTTTTTGCATGACAATGCCAGAGCACACATTTGCAAGAAAACTCGTGAGAAAATACAGGAACTTAGATGGACCATTATTGCATATTCCCCTTATTCACCAGACATTGCGCCAACCGATTACCACCTATTCAGGGCTTTATCTAATTACTTACAAGAAAAAAAAATGATGACGAACACCAACTAAAATGTGACCTGACAAACTTTTTTGACGAAAAACCGAAAGCCTTCTACGAGCGCGGGATTATCACACTGGCAAATCGTTGTCAGCAAGTTGTGTATAACGATGGTCAATACATTAATGAAAAGTAGTTGTTAATTTAAAAACAAAATTTATAATAAAGTTTTCTGAATAATGACGGATTTATATTTGGACAACCGAATACAAGTAAAGCGCGCGTCGCTTGGTGAGATAAAAATACTATAGGTACAGTAAATGCTCAAAAGTCCATAAGCGTGCCAAGGATTACATTGCTATGAACTGTGCGAGCACGAACCAGTACGTGTGCGTGTATGAGCGATGTCTCACTCAACATTCCGCAGATAACACACACTAATGAATTGTCGCATGTCGTCGTACTACGCGAAATAACATTATATTTCTGTTGCATTTAGAATACTCGTCATAGTGGCGACCTGTTCTTACCATTGCATTGCTAAAATTCGCATAAACATAACATGTGCTGGTAGCTGTTTGGGCTAAGTAATGGTTTACGATCAATGAAGTCTGAGTTCGAATCTTAATCACAATGTGGGACTGTTTTTTGTTTCTTTGGAACCATAATAATATATTTGTACTATTTTAAGCAAAAACTTGTTAGATGTTTATGTTCATTTATTATTTATTTTTATAAGAAGTTAAATATTAGTTATTGTATTATTATTTAACTATTTTTGTGATCTTTAATTTATCTTTTCGGTGTTGGAAGGTTGAAATAAAAAAGTCGTGCTGAATGATAACAAAAATGTTTATTCGTTTTATTTACTTATTTATAAAATCAACAAACCTAAGAGAATTGTGACGTTACGCCTACTAGATAAAAGAAGTTTTTTTGTAACCGTTCATAGGATTTTTTATTGTTTACCTCACAGAAATCGAAATTATTTATTTAGTTTTCTATGATCTACCTTTCTAACTTTACGAAATGAGTGACCAAGCGAACAAGATAAAGAATATTATATTTCTGTCCCATTACTTCCAATCAAGTAAAAACTTACAAAAAGTCAAGTACTGCGTGAGATTTGAACTCACGGCTCACTGATTCACGGATCTATCTGCACGCGCTTAACCGCTAGGTCATCTTTACACGTGTTAAAACTTTGAAATTATGAACTACAATCAGTTGTTGACGACAACAATTATGCATGTTTATGTTCTTGGAAATAGACGGTCTTAAGTCAAACTAAACGCCAAGCTATTGCTTTGTGAGTTTGCTTATCGACTTTTGGTCGCGACTGTACATATGTAAATGGATAGATTCCTGCTAATGTCGTATGTTTGTTTATAATTTCACAAGGAAACCTGTTGGTTCGTAAGAAAGCGCTGTTTTGACAAATTTTGTATTTCGCGGAACACGAGCTATTTGTGGTACAAATATGCTAATCTTTCGAAGATTTACCTTTACCTAGTAAATTGCTTCATAGGTATTTAAATGTAATCAATCGGTTTGGACCTCTACTTAGGAAAGACATGTATTTATCTTTATCTGCACTAATATTATAAAGCTCTCAAAACGTTGAAGGTAAACTTTGTGAAGAAACCGGCATGTCCTCGAACAAAAAATTCGAAGACGTGTGACACCTACTAACCCGCACTGGGCCCGCGTCTAGATTACAGCCCACTCCCTCTCGAAGAGTGGAGACCTGTGTCCCAGCAGTACATTATACGCTGATTATGCTACAATAATATTATAAAGAAGTAAAGTGTGTGAGTTTGGATGTAGGAGGTAATTTCAGAAACTACTCATCTGATTTCAAAAATTCTTCACTGATAGAAAGGTACACTATTATAGTTCGCGTCAAATAACTTTGCCGCTCTGAAATCAGGCTTTCCGATGCGCATGCCATGGCGCGCTGCTGTTTTAGTATAGATATTGACTACTGCCAGGCATTTGCGCGAACTTCAGAGCGGCAAAGTTATTTGACGCGAACTATAACCACGGATAATACGTATATAATACTACTATTGCCGAGTGCCATAGGATATAGTTTATGTTAAAACAAGAACAAAAACACAAGCTAGTATGAGAACTAAGTATAAAAGACTTGGTCAGTAGGTCAGTTACTGTTGTGGTAACTTTAAAATTGCATTTGCAGCTAGCTATAAATTGACAGTACCTTGATGGAAACGGGAACATAATTAATCGATAGACCGACCAACTAGACCAATCTAATTTAAAGTATAGAAAGCGCTGAAAACGATTTGATGTTTAGTCTGCTAATGCAACTTCAGCTTGGGCTAGAAAACAATTTTTAACGTTATTTTTGTAGTTCCGACATCATTCGATGTCTTTATTAATTTTAGGTATTTATCTATGAAATTGCAGATTTTTGATAGCGGCTAGTGTGAAGATCAATAGCTTTCATTCTATTTAGAATTCCAAATTTAAATTCATTTTATAATACGTTGTGATGATGAAATTTCAATGAAAAAAAAAATCATTTGTTCATTTGTTTTCCCGCCGTTCGATTTTTCATTGATACTGTGTTTCTGTAACCATGGCGAAGTCAACATTTCGCGCTATTTTTGAATAAGAATTTCAGATTTCATGATAAGTTTCACCAATCTGTACTCGTCAATGATAACCTACTTTATCTGAAGAGGAGGTATTTGCACCCAAGAACTACTAAGAACATGTAGCAATGAATATGAAGTAAAAAATTATAAAAAAATGTATTGGAAGAAAATGAATTGTTGTCAGGTTGTCGGTAAGTAGTTTTTTGAGTTCCATAAGGTAGCGACACAAAGAATAATACACTTAATAATATTGAGTATTTTTTTTTTATTTTTAGGGTTCCGTAGCTCAAAAGGATGTCTGTCTGTCTATCCGTCCGTCTGTCACAGCCAATATGCTCCGAATGTAATGGACCGATTAAGTTGATATTTGGTACATGTGTGTATTTCTGTGACCCAAACACGAACGTGTAATGTAAATGAATGAATTTTGAATATGGAGCAAATAAGAAAATTTAAAAAATATTTGCAAACTGTACCATGCGATATATCAAATGAATGAGCTTACTGTGCGGATCTTAAATATTTTATTTTTTATAATTTTAAAATAAACTGTTTTAAAGTTATTTAAGAAAATAGACGAAAAATGACCCCCCCCCCCCCCCTTTATCTCCGAAACTACTGAGCTTAAAATTTTGAAAAAAAAATACAGAAAATAATTCTATAGCTATAGATTACAGGAAAATCTATAAGAAGACTATGGTCTTAAAATAACGTAAATCTCTTATTATTGTGCGTATAAACTTACATTTGTCCATAGTTAAATGAAAAGGATCCAACCCACATTAGGTGTAATGTGGGTTGGACCCTTTTCATTTAACTATGGACATTTGTAGTTGGAATGTATGGGAGGACATATTTTTAACTACAATAAGTTTGTTCTTGGGATAAATTCATCCCAACTACGGAACCCTTCATTGTGCGTGGTCTGACACGGACTTGACCTGTTTTTTTTTTATATGAAATGGGTTTGCTCTTGACTCTAGTCTAGATCGGAGGTGACAGAGACAAAGTCGACGATGGAGTGAGCTTACCCAGAGTACCAGGAGTATACTGTAAGTGTAGGATTACTTCTAACCTCTCTTCTCTTTAAAAAACTAAATTTTCTAAACTTTCTTTCTCTATTCTTTGTATTTGTTTCTACCTTGTTTCTACCTAATGGAAACTTTTGAAAAACAATGTTAAGACAAAGGTTGTTCAACCATGATGCCATTTACGCCATCTCACAAAGTTTTATTGACATTGTTAAGTTCAAATTCAATCAAAACAATCAAAAGGTCATAAAGTTGTTACCAAAATGACAGTACATTCCGTTCTTACAAAGTTATTTATTTCTTGTCAGAGAATAGGCTACCACTTTCCAACTCATCGCTGTCTTAAAGCCCACTAAAGCGTTAGGTACGTAAAAGAGGATGTGCAGCATAGTCGTTTGCTCAAAGGACAAACTGTAATTAGGTACTTCCGTCCACCGACTGCTGTTTTGTTTAACGCAATTTTCTTTTTGACTGTTCGTTGTAAATGCGGAGGAATGAGGAAAATGTCGGGAGGAACGTTTTGAGTCCATATTCACAGATGGCTATAAGAGTAGGGGATGACCAAAGAAACGATGGATGGACAGTGTGAAAAATTATATGGTTAGAAAGGGGGTGGCTACTGTGATGACGACTAATAGAGAAGTATGGAAGACGACACGATAAGAGCATGAGAATAATGACTGCTCATTGTAAAGTTCGTTAAAATTTTCATATTCAGCTGGTAGACGTTGCTGATATCCTACTTCCTACTTTATATTAGAAATGCGAAAGTTTGGATGTTTGTTACTCAATCACGCCAGAACCGCTGAACGCATTTGTATGAAATTTGGCACAGAGATAGATTATAGTGTGAAATAGCACATAAGATACTTTTATCCCGGGAAAATGTACAGTTCCCGTGGGGTAAGTTCCAACATCCACGCGGGCGAAGCCGCCGGCGGAAAACTAAAAGATTACAATGATACCCAAAACCATTCATTTAGTACATCTTTATGTAACAACATTCAAATTAATAAAACAGTCTGAACCATCAAACAATCAAGCAGTTAGCTATAATCTAGGTCAAAACCCCCAGATCGATGATAAGGAAAATCACACCCCTATCACGAGACACACGCACCTAATGGTAGATAAGGTAATTGCTCCGTTTCGGTCCACTAACGAGGGACCTTAATTGTTGCCACATTAGTTTGGCAGTCAACGTATTCCCTACATCCGAAATACCCCACAAACAATGCTAACTTTTAGATTTAAACTAGGGATGTAACGGAGGCCATTTTAGCGGAGGTGGAGATGCAGATCTTGACCTCCGTGGAAACGGAGGTTAACGTAGGCGGAGGTGGAGGTAGAGGCGAAGGCGGAGGCGAAGGCGGAGGCGAAGGCGGAGGCGAAGGCGGAGGCGGAGGTGTTGGCAGAGGCGCAGGTGGAGGCGGATGTGGAGGCAGAGGTGGAGGTGGAGGCAGAGGCGAAGGCGGAGGCGGATATGGATGCGGAGGCGGAGGTGGAGGCAGACGCGAAGGCGGAGGCGGAGGTGTTGGCAGAGGCGCAGGTGGAGGCGGATGTAGATGCGTAGGCGGAGGTGGAGGCAGAGGCGAAGGCGGAGGCGAAGGCGGAGGCGAAGGCGGAGGCGAAGGCGGAGGCGAAGGCGGAGGCGAAGGCGGAGGCGAAGGCGGAGGCGAAGGCGGAGGCGAAGGCGGAGGCGAAGGCGGAGGCGAAGGCGGAGGCGAAGGCGGAGGCGAAGGCGGAGGCGAAGGCGGAGGCGAAGGCGGAGGTCAAGGCGGAGGCGAAGGCGGAGGCGAAGGCGGAGGCGAAGGCGGAGGCGAAGGCGGAGGCGAAGGCGGAGGCGGAGGTGTTGGCAGAGGCGCAGGTGGAGGCGGATGTGGATGCGGAGGCGGATGTGGATGCGGATGCGGAGTTGGAGGCAGAGGCGAAGGCGAAGGCGGAGGCGGAGGTGTTGGCAGAGGCGCAGGTGGAGGCGGAGGCGGAGATGGAGGTAGAGGCGGAAGCGGAGGCGGAGGCGGAGGTGATAGCCCTTAATAGGTCGATATTTTTCTTTATTTTATTTTTTGAAATATCAAAATTTGGATGCGGATGCGGAGGTTCAAGTTTTTGCGGAAGTTGCGGACGCGGAGGCGAAGTTCCGTTACAACCCTAATCGAAACCTTGATAACAATTCCCTCGTACTTAGTAACTTTTTATACACAGACATTAAATTAAAAGCGCCCGTTTGGTACGCGAGGCCTTTTAATAATGCACGCGGTCGGTAGCCAAAATTATGCGTTGTCATGCATGAATGTGACGTAGGTAGCTACCTAAACCTACCCACGCATGTGCCGGCAAAAGGTCAGTTCTTATATAAAGTAACAGGCCTTACCTAATTTTACAGGAACTACCAAGGTTAGCTTTCGCACTTAAAATAACACTGTCTAATCCAGAAAAGGATCTCGTTTGACATTTCTCGTTTGACTGTTCTCATTTTGTACCGGCATGTAGCAGGAGTGATCGTACAGTATTAACGTTGAAAAAGGTTTTTATCACCTGACAAATGGCCAACCTACGCACACGCCATAACAATGCGTATCGAGGAATAAATTTGATTTATTTTCAGCACATATTCCCAAATACTGTGAATTACGTAATATGTTGGAAAAAAAGATTATAATGTTGAAAGAAGATTTGGTTACAAAACAAATTGAACATCCAAAATCCCTCTAGAGTGTGTGTAATCTGGAGGCATATTCGCTGAAAAGTCTTCGTACGACGTCTTAATCGTTTCGCCGTGCGAGGGAAATACGAATGTAGGCCAAGGTCAAACAAAATTGAATAATGAATGCGAATTCTACGTGTCTGTTTCCAGCTTTCCTTTTTGTAAGATACGTGGAAAAATATTTCAATGTTTGTTATGTGCAGGCTTATAATAGGAATATTATCTGATTTCAAATCGATTTAAGCTAAATTAATACTTGTCTGATTCACCAGTCTAGACTGTAAGATCTTTGCTCCAGCTTTCTGGCTTGATCTTATTAAGTCGAACGGTCAATGATACATATACATTGAATCATTCTAAGCTGCTCAATAGTGGTAGAGACTAATTATAATAATAGGTATAATAATATGGTGCTTCCTCATCATTGCAAATTGTCTAAGGGGCTTTTGCGAGTCAATTCGGCCCCTCGTACGTCTTCCAAAGGTCCGAGATCCCAGGGTCCCGAGATATGTCAACAAAGGTATAATAATAATTATTTATTTATTCAACAGACAACTAGATCCAATTACAAAAATACTAACAATTCTAGATGTTAGTAAACAATTTAACTTATTTGTTAGTACTTAAATTCTACTACCGACAGGGTAGTTTCTATAAGATGCCTCATTATGGGGCTTTCGTCAGGCCCATCAGCAATAGCTTTCAGGAAGCTATTGCTACTGTCCCGCAATCTTGTTAGAAGAGATGCATTCTTTGTCCGAACAACAGCTGAGAAGCTATCTACTCTGGCTCGAGCAAACATTGCAGATACGCTAACGTGGCAGTCACAACAGCTCCCTAAAAGCGTTGTTGTATTGAATACGCAGAGCATTGGTGGCACGTTTAGTACAGCTGATACATACAGCGTTCGAGTACAGGGATGTGCAGTATGCTTTAAAAAGCGTGACTTTGACCGCATCTGTACATCGCGCAAACCTACGGGCCAGCATATTCGCCCGCACCGCCAATGCCCTGCGTTCTCGCTCAATATCTGCATTATTGCAATTATGATAATATTGTAGATATTTGGTATTGGCCTTACTACAAGAAAGGACGCTAATGTATTATTTTATTGAGAGACTTGACGGCTAATTACTGTAATTAAAAATGTTCAAAATTTTGTAGCAATCTCACCTCAGATTTAAAAATTTAAAAATTCACCCACACACGATTAATGTCAAAAAGTTTATAATAAAAATCTATTTACAAGGTGCAAGTTTATTGCCTGTGGCATACCATAAAATTGAAGGTCAATTAACTGGCACCGTCTATACAACACGTACAATATTATTGCACGATACGGACAAGTTAGTGGCCGTTCAAAACTGGTATAGGTGGTACTGGTATAAACAGCACGTACAATAAAATTGTACTTACGTACAATAAAGTCGCATTCAATTCTGGCATGAAAATTTTCTATCATTCAAACATGAGCGAACAAACAAGATGTTCAATAAAACTGAATAAAACGTTTTTAAACGATGCACAACTTGCATGCAATAATCGCCTTGCAATTTTATTGCCTTGGTATAAGTTGCATGCAATTTTATTGAATGGCAAAATTCAGTGAAATAAAAAAATAAAAAATCATTTAATTCAGACAAGATCTATTACCCAGTTACATAAAATAAAATACAAAGTGCTCGAAAGTGCTTAAGAAGTGCTCGAGAATCCGCGAGGACTTTTCGCTTTGGTGGAAACAACCCTAAGAGTTATTTTTGACAGATTGCGACTGAATTTACAATGCGAACGGTCTTAAAAATACGGAAAATGCCCCCTCTGTATGTATTTTGCCGTGTATGTTTTTAAATCTTGGGATAAGGTTAATCACCTTATTTATAAATGCGTAGTAGGTACGTAAGTTACAAGTTTACAGTATGAGCTTTAGATTAAGGGGGAAGCTCCAGTTATCCCGCGAAATTCAAATTTTCTTACGTTTTTTGCAATTTGCAAGTCAGTATTGGCTGTTTGTTGATTAAAATATGATTCGCGGCCGTAATATATGTCTTTACAAAATTATAATCATTAGAATCAGTAATACAACTCCTTAAGTTAGTATAATAATAAATATCAAGATTTCATGAAATAGTAATTCATTAGGACTATATGAACTTAAACGAGTTGTGTTGATCATTTTAATGATTATAATTCTATAAATACCTACTATTTATGGTCGCGAATCGTATTCAGATCAACATACAAAAAAATGTTAATTTCGCGGGCTACCTGGAGCTTTCGCCTTAACCATACATTTTTCGACACTAAACTCATTGACTCCTGGAAACGAAGATTTATGCGATATTATGAGACACAACGGCGTTTTAATTATTTCTTCTTTATTACTACCTACACGAAAGGTTAAGTTTGGCATAACTTTACTACGCGTTTATTAATAAAGGGGCAATGAGTTTTTCAAGTGTTTATCCAATCTAATATAAACCGAATACCAGAAACAGCTACAGTTCGTAGAACGTGGAGTGGGTATGAATTTTGCTAACCAACTTGTTAGCGGAAATCAAGTTCGCCTCTCCGTAATATTTTAACTTGAAATTGGGTTATCGCTTGTCAAGCGTTTTATTGACAGAGTAAACGTTTTTACTGTCCGCCTGCATACGTCCTTTTTTAGGGAATTACAGATACTAGCTGTCGCCACGGATCCCTCCCGGAAAATTTTCTTATTAATCCAGGGAGAAAGGAAAGCTTTCAGCTGAAATCGATATTTCGTTTTCTAAAGGTTGTATTTTTGTTGCTTACAGTAACATTGCTGATTTTTATTATGTTTGATGAGGGTTCCTCTTCTTCATCCTCATAATGCGGTAGTTCCTCATTTTTTTGCAATTCCTCATCCTCTTCCACATTCTCGAAATTAGGCATATATATTCCTCTTTCTTTTCCGCTTCCTCATTCATTAAATGGAATTTATGAGGAAGTGAGGTACATAGTAATTAAATTTTTCATTAAATTCAACCTCCCTATTATGAATTATGACTATTTTTTTTCTTTTTTTTCTAAAAATTAAAAGGCCCATCGCAATCTTTTTTTAATTAATAATAATAATAATAATATTTATTTGCTTAAAACACGGTATAAAAAGGTGTTACAATATAAAGTGTGATCATACATGTTTTGCTTATAATTAAAGCATGCAAAATTGTGCTGTCAACGTTAGTGTTCTAAAAACTCCTTATTACTATAGAGATTATTTCCATTTAACCAGTTATACAATTTAATTTTAAAAAGGTCTACAATTCAATCGTTTTAATGTCTTTGGTAAATTATTAAATATACGTACACACATAGCTACACATTTTTTATTATATTTTACATACCTAGGCAGCTCGTCTAGTACAAGTGTGTCACGCCGACTTCGTTAACATACCTCTTCTGCTGTTTTAAACTTTAATTTTTATTTTTTATCTGAAATCACAGGTTCTATCTTCCTCATCCGCATTCTCTTCTTCGTCCGCTTGCTCCACTTCGTATCCTCATCCTCATCCACTTCCTCAAAACGTATTTCTAATACTTCCTCATCCACATAACCACTTCCTCATCAACCCTAATGTCTATTCGTAAAATTTCACTATGCAAAACTGTCACTTTTGGCCTAAACCGGACACTAATTCCACGTTCCCACGACCCGTCGAGGCCCGTCGCGGCCTGCGCCTGTCGAGACCTGTCACGGCCCGTGCCGAGCATTCCACGGATCATCCCATACATTCGATCAAATGGGCGATGACAGGCCACCGCAGGCCGACTGTTCCCACGGCCTGTCGACCTAGCCTGGCGTGGTCTGGCCTGTGAGAAAGCGGTCCGTGGGGCCGTGGTATTACGAGTATCTCACTAAACTCGCTACTTAACTTATGCAATGTAAATCAGCAGTAAGATCAAGCGTGTTTAAGGAACAGAATATCAACCAATCCTTGTTTACCACCTTGATCCACCTTATCAATTGTCCAAGTTTTAGCAATATTATAATATGGCTAATAAAAAATCCCAGAAAAATCCCTGCCCAAAAGATTTTGGTTTTGTGCAGTACGCAATTACAGAAAATATGGTTAGCACGTTGGAATTAATAATTCGCCAACCAATTTGTATCACAAACACCTAGATGTCAGCTTAGGTCTTACTAGTAGTAATATTGTGCGGCTCATGCAGGTTTGTTTACAGAATGAACATTCAAACGTTAACATTTCTGAACACTATAAATTTAATTCCGTGGACGACTGTAATAAAATAGAGAGTACATTAACTTCAAGCATTGCCTGCTGTGTGCAACTTAAAGTAGAATCGTTTTAAATATGTTAGTAGGTGGTGTGGAATAATAAATGCGGAATAAAAAAAGGTTTCATGGTACGAGTATAAGCCTAAACAAGACCGACTTTTGATTGATCATAAAGAAATTACTGCATCAGAACATTATTTACCTACGAAAATGGCATGTTCCAGGTTTGAAAGGAATAAGCGCATCCGAATATTCCAGAAATACATGAACTCGAATAGCTAAGTGATGAAATTATAACTCAGCTTCTTTTTGAAAGCTCAGCATTTTACTTCGCAAATTGACTATTGTAGCGTGCACTCATTCTTGAAGCCAAGAAGAAGATCAAAGCCCTGTATTACCTTGCAATAGAACCTTATTTACCTACCTGAGTAGTAACAGATCACCATCGTACCTAAAGTAAAAAGCAAACTATTCTGAATATATTCCGCAGCCAATCCATTATTCCACTATCTCCAGGACGAAAACGCAATTCCGCTTTCTGTACACCGAAGCTTGGGACACAAATCGATTGTTTTAATGGTCCCATCTAAGATATAGAGGAAATAAAGCTATAAAGGAATAGACGCACTGTCGGGAGCAGAAATGGAACGGCGACGGGTCACAACCCAAAATAGCTTGTTGTTAATCTGTGACCTTTGGCTCGGCGACCAGGGCTGACCCATGCCTAATTTATTAAAGGTGCCTACAGCCGTTTGTTACCGACAGCTACACATCGTCTGGTTTGCTACATAGCATGTTAATTTTAGTGCGTAGTGTTAGTTTTACTAGAAACAAGGAACAAGCTAGATGTTTTTTAAATAGTTATTTCAAGCAATTGTCCATATGGGTTGGATCTTTTTCGTATTACTATGGACAATTGTAACACTCGCTAAACGCGACAGCAATCTTTAATAAAAGCACAGAATCTATTATGTAGCTTCCACAAACGAGACTTCAAAAGCAAGTCATTTAGTATTCATAATGTTTTATACTAGAAGCCAGATGGCTAGTTTGTTTTTGCGTCGTGACTTGACCTACAAAGCGGTTTTGATGCGGCCACTGTCCGTCAAATCGTTATTTCGACGACAAATCGCGAGCTCGGTCGAATCCTGCCGTACAGCTGACTTCCTGATTTATTGTCGGCCATTTATCTCGATTCTTATATCGGGATCATTGTAGACACCTTTTGCATTTTATTTTAGCGTGCAGATGTGTGGGCTCTCATATATTTCTTGGAGACTGTCTGATAGTTACAGAAAATGCGGGCTATGCAGAATTATAGGCAGATAATTTAGCTAGGAAATATATAAGTGATATAAGACTGAAGTAGGTACCCAAGCTGCAATGCAAAAGTATACATTAGACTCTTATTTTATTTACAAAAAAGCATTTTGAAAACTTGTCTAATTACCCAAAGGATTTTTCCCATAAACAAAATAGCATCACGTTATAAGATACTAAACCCTTTCATTGCTTCACGACATCACTTGAACAAATAACTACCAAAGCGTCAAAAGTAAAAAGGTTTTGAAGGATTTGACCTCTACAAAAAAAAATAATAATAAGTCAACCCAAAGTTTTGACCGGTTCAAAAAATAAAACGCCAAGGTTATCACTACATTACACTTATATAGTCTGCGCACAATGGCGGCCGGGACGGCAGAGGATTTTAAATTATCAATTAAAATATATATAATACTAATCGAAATAAGGTATATATTTCAATGCTCGCTGATCGACCTTGGAGCATCGCAGCGCAGTTTTCTCTGGAGTCTCGAAGAGCGCGCTGGAGGATACCGCGGCGGTATGCGCCGGCCGGCTGATGGGCTGGCCGGCGGATTGATACGAGTACGTGTCTGTTCGTCTTCTTCCGCGAAAATTGATATTAACACTAAATCCCAATCCACCATTATGACATGAAACCCACAACACACTCTTTTAAAAGCAACATTTTTGACTGCATAGTCGCTAGTGGAGTAATCAAACCCTGGCGAGCGGTGGCTACTCGGCGGATGACGCGGCATACAGGCGGATGCTCCGGTAAGCTGGCGGACGCTCGCGGTATCGCATAGGATTTTTCTTGTCAGTGTGCGCAGGCGGATAGAGGAATCCTCCGCGATGCCCTCCCCTACCGTCCGCCAGTGTGCGCCGGCCAATAGTGTCTACCTATCTACCAGCAATATTTGAATTGGTAACAACCAGATTTTTGTTCGAGACCTCTTATAACAAACCTGCTGCAGCACGCGCCGCTGACGCGCGCGTTTCGTGCACTCAATATGGTGTCACAACAGATTGACTGCTTCAATTGTACTCTGAGTGAATTCACACGGGCTGCATTTTGTAAAATTACTATTACATTGTTCTTAATATGATTGTAAACCTAGTCTTTGTACGCTATTATAACTCTAACTTTAACTACACTATTGCATTAGGTAAGCCTGTGATGATAGTTGTATGTGTTTTTAAAAATAAATAAATAAAGCTGATATCGGTTCAGACATGGTAGCCATTTGCCTAAACATACCTGAAATCGATTAAGATAGTGAGGTCCGTATTCTGAAACAGTACTCAGGCAGGAAACTCGATTGCAAACACAATTTAAGTAAAGATCTGTCTGAGCGTCGTTGAAAGACCACAACCACAGAGCATCTACCTACCTAGACCTAGATCCACAACAACAAACTCTGTTTCATTTTGAAATTATTATTTGCGTTGGCCTCGGCTCCAATTTACAGATTCACAATTCATGTGGATGGCTCGGCGTTGAGGATTCAACATCGATCTAGTGAATTTAATAGTTAATCAGTTGGTTTTATTTCTGAACGGTATGTTAATGAATTTGTGTTCGCGTACCGGTATTGGAATATTAAATTCATAAAGATATTATTATTTTGTTGGCAAATATTTGCACTACAGTTTGAAACGATGGTTGGCGTTGATAGAGGGTTTTCTTTGCCTGTGGCTTATTGATCATATTGGAACCTTGATGGGAAAACAATGTACCTAGTTCTTCCTTTTGCATAAATAAAGAATTATAAAACATGAATGTGAAAAACTTTGCATTAATTGCATTATTATAAGACAATTCTTGTAAAATGTGGTCTACACTAGTAATATTATTATATAGTATTTCTTTTATGTATTTTAAGGATTATTATGATTTTATACCACATGGTCTCAAGAGAACGATTGAGTGTTTTTCTAAATAATTTTATTTTCAGGTATTTTTGTAAGCAAAATATGTGGAACTACTTATACAATACTTATATTTAAGACGTTTTTTGCCAAATAAAGATATTATTATTATGTTCTTCTGATCACAAATAATAATAAACACAGCCTCAGCACAGTAAATGAATTTACCTGACACGTCAAAAATAATTGGAATAATCCATCTCACGAGCTCAGTTTTTGCTACCTACATTTTAACAAAAGAAAAACGTGAGAAAATTCCAATGCCGTCCACAAAAGGGACATGTTGAGTGGTTATTCTACAGAATTGAATGACAAAGGGAGTAAAACTACACGAGGGTGGAGTGAAATATGCGGACAATAGCCAGATAGACTGCAATTGAATACCGCACTTGATGCTCCCATGAAATATGTATTGGACTTATCCTTGCTGTCAATTGTGGTTGGAATAAGTGTGGCTTGGTTACTGACACTTATTTCCTGCATTCCGGCGATGTGCCATATAAGGGACATCGGTTATGGTGTGAGGTTTTACCGTGTCTGTATTCGGTTGCGATTGTAGGTGCACCGCATCGTGAAAACCAAGCGTAGATTTTTTCTATAGTCTGTTTTAAAAGTATCTGATTACAATGTTAGCAAATGGATCAGAGAATGTACAGACGCCAGCAGGTCAACCTACCCGAAACTGTCAGATTTTCCCAATCAACCTTGAACCTAATGCCTTAGCATTAAAGTCGAAAATCTATTAAAGAAATCTGATAGATTGTAGTAGCTTGATGTGCTGGCGTCTGTACATGTGGATGCAATGCAATTTGTGATGCCACCTACTTAATTGAGTGCTGTGATTTGATTATTTAGATATTTTAACCCGAACTTCTAATTTCAAATCATAATATCTTTAATTGTAAATATTATTGTAAAACCATAAATGGTGCATTTTGTGTTAGCCTGTAAGTAATTGTTGCACTTATAAAAGTAACTACTATTCAGAAAATTATTTTAAATGTATTGTGTGAGCAATTGTTGGCTAGTCTAAATAAATAAACAAATAAATAATTGGAAAAAGTGATGAGACAAAGTTGAAACCTTCTAAATACAGGTGAATATGTTACCTAATTCGCTTGTGTGAGCGAATGTGTAAGAATTTAACTTAAACAGGGTCTATCTACACTTTCACCAGATAATTATTGGGAGCAGACAGTACTTACATCCACAAGGGCATTAAATTAGTTAGCGGAACTCCGCAGACGTGAGGGGTATCGAAACGCAAAAAAAAATAAAAATAGATTTGACGTTTGTTTTTTTTTTTTGGTGTAGTACCGCTGCTGTTGTTACTTTAAGTGTGAGTTGATAAAATCTGTTTTATAGTTTTAAAAAACTGAGTTTTCAACTGAAATTTCAAGTGACTACCGGCTGTTGACGACCCAAAAAAAATCCCCCATCAAATCAATTTACTTTTGTTTTAACATATTTAGATATCAGTCCACATCACGTCTGCGGAGTTTTTTTTTTTTATTTTTATTTGTGCATACAATCTTAATATAAGTTTGTTTTATATTGGTACTCACATTCGTTATATTATTATAAACAAAACAACAATACTTAATCACTAAGAAAATAATGTAGGTAGATGAGTAAATTTCGCACGTAAACATCTATCTGTAAATGTTTCGAATCTGAGCTGCTCACTACTGGGCCGCTCATTAGACGACCGGTTCTAGTCAACGTAAACATTCATAAATGTTTACGTTGACTAGAACCGGTCGTCCAAATACCAAAATCTATAAAAAACGAGGTAAACTCAAATAATACTTTTTGTATTTTTGCTTATAGTTATTTGAGCTTACCTCGTTTTTTATAGATTTTGGTATTTCATTAATTATTGTGGGAATTAAAATTTCACTATTCGCCTGCCATAATAATTTCTCGCCTGAGGTACTGTTTCACTAGCTAATTTAATTTGACTCTGTGTACATTCTACGAGAACGACGAATCCACAACGCAAGCGAGGCCCTGTGAAAAATGGGTCTAGAGTTTGGGTCCCTAAAAGTGTTTTAATAGACCTTTCTGAAACAATCTCATTTAAGAGACTGAGAGACTAGTTTGCCTGTTTCGTCCTAAGTTTTTTGAGAGAGAAGTTTTCTTAACTGTCCTTGTATTGTCCGCCTGTGCCAGGTGCTTTCGTCTGGACCGTTTTTAGTATTCAACATCAAGACTGCTGTGTTAATATTTTCTTTGATAGTCTTAAATGCTTCTTTCTCTATTATGCGTTTTCTTTCTTTATAAATCTTAAAGTGCACGTGGTTCCCGTCATCTAAACGCCTCGTGTTAAAAGAAATTTAATTATAATACTTATTGAACATTCTTTACCGCGCAAAAAACTTGACACTGCCTTTGAGTAAAATATAAGTATCTTATAAAATAAAGAACAATAAATATTGGGTAAATGCGTAGCCACTATATTTCTTGTTCTTTCTTTGTCAACATAATTAAACAGTGTTCATCATTATCATCCGTCTTCCGTTATCCCAGTTTATTTGAGGTTGGCACAATATTATGTATTTCCTCCATAAATTACATCTCTATCAGCAATCACCTGTGTTTATTTCCTTTATTTCTTTCTTAAGAGGATTGTGAAGTGCCGATACGCGGCGCGATTTTTGGAGGCAATTTCCTACATTTCATACAATTATCTACATAAATATTGTTTCGGGCGATAACGTTTTCACTCCCCTAAACCTTTACAAAATGAGACAATTTTGATCTCATTACATTTAGTACACTTCAATCTAGGTCTGTACGTTTTTCGTTTTTAGTAATTCAATTTAATTTAACTTAAAAAAATAAAAATGCTCGAGGATGTTTTTATGTCAAAAATATAGATATTTAGATGCTAATAACTTATATCGTGTGCAAAGTTTCTTTATAATAAAAACGTACGGACCTAGTTTTTTATTATACCTACAACATTGCCAAAAATTATGAAAATTAGACTATGTTTACGGGGAGAAAAACGTTATCTCTTTTTGTATGAAAATTTACAGCTTCACAATACTCTTAAAACTCAACATTAGCAAACAATTAAGTATGAGTCAAATAAAATTCTTGTTAGCTTTGTAATTATGCAACCCAACGTATAGTAATATTATAAAAACAACATTTAACCTACAACTTAAATATTCTACCAGCTATCCATAGTGAGCCATTATCCTCATTCACTCACATTATCATAGTTGTTTCCAAACCATAATAATAATGTCAAAATCAATAATGTAGGTTGCATTCACATTAAAATCGAATGACCTAATTTGAGGTCCGAATTTAGGTAGCTGGTTTCTTGTTGAATTCGAACCTTGTATAAAATGTTAGTTTCTAGTCGAGTTCGTGGTAGTGTTGCATAATTAGCAACATTTTATCGATTTCAGCTGACGATGGACCAGTGAAAAAAGTGAGAGAGAAATAGTAGGTTTTGATGGACGCCTCTACGAGTATGTTCTTTTGTTTTTAAAATCAGTTAAAATCCAGATGACGCTAGGCGTCATAAATATAATTCCTACCACTTCTACTATAGTATAATACTAGCTGTTACCCGCGGCTTCGCCCGCGTGGATGTAAATACATCCCTATTTAAATCGGGTGTTTAATTTTTTGCGTGGAATCCTAATTATTTTACCAAAATAAAAGTAGCCTAAGTTACTCCTTCTAACATCAGCTATCTTCCAGTGAAAATCCCGTCGAAATCGGTCTAACCGTTTCGGAGATTAGCCGGAACAAACAGATAGAACAAAAAATCTGAAAGCTCTTCTTTTGTTACTTATATAGTAAAAAGCAGTTATTTTGACATTACAAACAGCCACTTCAATTTACTGAAATAACATTTCTTGTTCCGTGAATTATTGTTTTATATCAGAATATTTGTTTAGAATTAATAACCGAACATTCCATAGACACAAAAATAATACTTTTCAATTTACGCGGACAGACAAACAAATCCAATAAGTTGATAGGTGGGTATTGTACTTTTATACATCCTTGAAAGTTACTTACGAATATAAAAACTACGCCTTTTAACGATTTAAGAGCCTTGGATTAGTACTTTCTTAGGAATTATCGGCTTAAATATCTAGCTGAACGTCATTGGTTATTTATGTTTTATTAATTACTACTGATTTTTACCAACTGTCTCGTTGCCTCGTTGGTCTAGTGGTCGCAAGCACTACTGCTGAGGGTGAGGTCATGGGTTCGATTCCCAGATCGGGCAGCGTATTATTGGGATTTTCTATCTGGAATTTCTCATTAGCAACCCGGGAACAAATGAACAATGAACAGCATTGCCCTTCCTTATTTGCTATAATTATCAAAATATACCTATGAGACAAACAAATAATTTTCAAGCAGAAGTCAAAACATCCACACTAAAATTATGACGTTAGTGACAAAAATATTGACCCAAACAGGTAGGATTTATTTTACATTCAACTTCGAATTGCAACCTACATAACTATTTTATATTTAAACATTACGCAAACGCGCTTCCCCGTTCTTTATTCAAAAGTAGTGCTAAAGCAAAAAGCAGATGCTCCTGGCGAGCTATAAGGGCACTCGGGTTTGGTTCGTTAGCCAAATTAACGTGTTAGCCTCAGACCGGTTTTGCAGTTTCCAAGTGCGTCTTCGTCACAGGAATGCCTTTGAAATGTTTTACCTGCATGTCTGCTAACCACTACACTTTGACGTTAACGTTTAGTTAGGTATTCCAATGAAATCTTTTTATTTTACGTAATAGATGGGGGTTGGGTAATATGAAAATTTTGTGTTTTCAAAGGTTTCGTTGCTACGTTTGTTCAATTGTAGTAAATCTTACTAATATTATAAATGTGAAAGTTTGTGAAGATGTTTGAATGTTTGTTACTCAATCACGCCAGAATGGCTGAACGAATCTGGATGAAATTTAGCACAAAGATAGATAATATAGTCTGAAATAGAACACAGGATACTATTATCCTGAAAAAATATACGGTTCCCGTGGAATAATTTCCAATATCCACGCGGGCGCAGCCGCTGGAAAAAGCTAGTGTTGTGTATAAATTAATCGTCGTCTTGTTTATGTCGTGTTGGTAATGGTTCGCTAATAGGACTGTTATATAATAATAATAATAATAATAATAATCCACAACTATCACACAACGTCGTCTAGCCTCAAGCTAAGCAGAGCTTGTGTTATGAGTACTAGACAACTGATAAACATACTTATATATTTCTAAATACATACATATATAGATAAATTACACCCAGACACAGAACAAATGATCATGCTCATCACACAAACATTTGTCCTGGGTGGGAATCGAACCCACGACCTCCGGCATAGCAGTCAGGGCCACTAACCACTAGACCAACAGGCCAGTCAAAACTATATGTAAACTTTTAGTAAAAGCGGAAAACATTTTCTGGGCACATCTTGCCTGAAAGTTCTCAAAATTGAAATTTCCATCTCTTTTAAAAATGCATCATAAAAAAAGTGCAAAATGTACTTACATGAGTGAAATAATAATAGTAGACATCGACTCCTGAATCCGCCAGTATTTCCGCGAAGTAGTTAGTAGGGCACACAAAGAAGTAGTCGCCTACCACGTCAGCAATCATTTTCTGGTTCAGATAACCATCGGTAATTTCCTCCCAGTCCGTATACTAGAACAGAAACAATCTATTAGAACCTGAAAATACAAATGAACAGGCCTAATTGGGCCAGACCTGAATTAAGCTACATAGTGTATTTTATACTTCACGAAAAGTTTTATACTAATTCCTGCTTTAAAGTAAGTCGGCATTTAATAGTGCACCACAGTGTAATTTATGACTGGTGGGTGTCATCTATTTCTAGCAATAAGCTGTCACATATTTTGCTGATTCTCTCTGTCTAAACACGTTAAACTAAGTAATAGACGAGTACAATGTACATCACTAAAGCACCATTTAGTATTTAATTGCCTTCGTATAAGTTTCCGCATTCAAGGCTGTTCATCAACGTCGATATCTCTTTAACGAGTAAATTGGGAATACAAAGTGCAGCAATGAGAAAAGTATTTTCGCATTATTGACGGTAATTTCAGATGGACATCCTCTTTAGTGGTCGGGATGTGATGAAATCACACCAATTTCTACGAACAAAGTATCGGAGCGTGCACTTAAGTGGTATGATTGAGATTGCAGAGATAAAAACTAGGTGGTACATGTTTGTTTTGTTATCCTCGAAATTGCAGCCTGTCATGTGGTCACTTAATCTAACTGTCCTTGTCTATTTTCCATGTCGATGAACTGTGAGGGCTTTACGTGTAGTATAGGGTTACTGGTAATTAGTGACCGATACTAAAACATATGATTGTACGAACAACTTTAACTATGGGACCAAACCTGAAATTGCGAAAAAAAATCAGCTTTTTCCTACATTTATGTTTGCATAACTCGTCAAAATTGACAGGCCAGTTGGCGTGGTTGGTTAAGATACCACCTATCATGCCGCAGGTCGTGGTTTCGATTCCCATCCAGGACAAACATTTGTGTGCATGAACATGTCTGTTTGTTCTGAGTCAGTGTGTAATTATCTATATAAGTATGTATTTACAACAAAAAAAGTAGTGTATGTAGATCAGTTATCTGGTTTCCATAGTACAAGCTCTGCTTAGTTTGGGATCAGATGACCATGAGTGAATAATGTGTCAGGTTATTATAATTATTTTAAAAAAATGTAGGGAGCAGCTGATTTTTTTTTTGGCGTTTCACGTTTGGTCCCATAGTACCTAAAAGTTGTTTGTTATCATGAGTACTCTCATGTGTTTAAGTATCGGTCACTAATTACCAGTCACCTTATACAGAGTGTTAGGTTAAACGAGGGACTTACTTTAAGGGGTCATTGTACTCATAATTATGAACAACTGTTACTATGGGACCAAATCTGAAATCGCGAAAAAAAAAAATCAGCTGCTCCCTACATTTTGACGAATTATGCGAACATAAATGTACTGAACAGCTGATTTTTTTTCGTGATTTCAGGTTTGGTCCCATAATAAAAGTTGTTCATAATGATGAGTAGAATGACCCCTTAAAGTAAATCCCTCGTTTAACCTAACACTCTGTATACTATAACTCATGAATAAGATTTGTTTATAGTCCCTATTCTATTTCCTTCTTATTGGTCACTTATTGTTCACTTATTTCTTAAGAAAGTATAATTGTACATTATCTCTCGACCATGAGCCAGACATATAATTAAACATTCAAACTGACTTCACACAATTGATACAAAGATAAGTCAGAAGTACACCACTTTCATTGTTTGTCTTAGAAATGAATGGTAATCATACAAGGTACCCCAATTACATACTGTATTAAAGATCTTGACCCTCATCATAATGAAAAAACTTTGTTTAATTTAAAACAACGTAATCCTTATAACGTGACCTTTCATCATAGATATGAATTAGTTATAAAGTCTCTCCTGTTTACACTTCACTTACTTGGAAAACGATGGCTTCTCGCTTAATTTTTGAGAAATCCTTGAAAATAGTGTCGACGATTTCTAGAAATTTCTCCCGCTGCAAAAAACTGGGCCCGTCTTTTTCGAAGTAGTCGAGGAAATCGTAGAGCAAGAAATACGTTCCTGGAACGAGAAATACATAATTTATTATGTTAATGTTGCATTAAAGACGAACCAGCTATGGAAATGCTGAAGATGAAGATGTTGTAGATCCATTAGGGACATGGAACGGCGAAAAATGTTTGCATATTTGATTGTTATTGGTGATTCATCGCATTTTCTGCGATGAATTGTAAATATTCTTTAGACTAAACGAATATGGGACAAAGACGTGATTTTTACTGAGCATCCTCCCTTTGCTGTCTCACACTAATTAAATCTTCAACGTTGGAGAGCAAATAAAGTTAAGTTCCCGTCCATTTCATTCTCGTTTGTTTAAGTCTGTACATAGCTCTAGCGTTTACTTGATTCCAGCTATTACATTGTTCTTGTTCTATGTTCATTTATTTTGTTCTTTACCCACTTTTATAATAAAACTTACACTGATAATATATTTACCCAATTTTTTGTATAAAATTTTTCTATACTCCGTGACACCGCGATTTGTTTTTTAACCCCCGACGGACACAGAGGGCTTTCCGTCTGTATGTCTGTGACATCGTAACTCCCAAATGACTGAACTGATTTAGATTTTCTTTTTTTTTTTTTTTTTATTTGAGATGGGTTTGCTCTTGACTCTAGTCTACTACCCAGAAGAAGCCTGTTCACTCTCACTTTTAAGAGATTAGGGTTGTATGCGTTCGGAAACAAAGAAGCGGGTAGTGAGTTCTACTCTTTTGCTGTGCGCATTATAATTATTATTTTGTTTTGTTTAAAAGGTGACTTGATCGAGACTATTCTTAGCTATGATTCAATAAAATCTATTCAGCCGTTCAGCTATTTTCAAGTTGATGAATGGATGTGAGCATATTTTACAAATCTGATCGAGTCGAAATTTGGTATTCTGTTACTTCAACGATATTAGAATAGTAACCTTAAACTGATGCTACAGCATTACCTGGAATTTGCAGGATACCCAACTTCCTCACCAACTTAGAGCAGAGGTATAGTGTTTGGGCTCATTGAATTGGTCTCAATGAATAAGTTATAGACAGATGGCAATCAGGGTCTGATGATGAAGTAACAAAAAAATGTGGGTAAATTTGTGTCGGGTTTTTTAAAATTTAACTTTTAACTTGTTGAACCTAGTTCTACAATATTGTTTAGGTCATTATTATTGGGGTCTGAGATTCCTATATAAATGTGGGGTAGCTTCATTCGTAAATGCGTTTGCGGTTACGTTTATCTCACATAACATTCATTAATGATTATTACCGAGCGCAGCGCACCGCAATACCGACACTCCTCTCCCGCTGCGGCCTTCAACCCTCAGCCGCCATGCCTCCTATAGGTACGACATCGCGGCCTGCCTCAGTTGCGATGTTGCCCAAGCGGCACTGTAACCTGCTTGTTGGCTGCTACGTCGTCGGCTTCCTGGGAAAAGCTCTGACGAGCGGCCCCTCCTCGGGTTCCTCCTCTTCACTTCATCATGGGTGATCAAGCCACAGCTACTGAGCCCCCCCGCCTCGACAATGTGTGAACCCACCAGGGGGACAAAGCGGCACCCTAATTGCGTAACACACTATCAATCATAATATAGAATGATTTAAGCATATTGCTAATTCATTGCTTCATATGTACGAAAAATTTGAATTTTATATTCTTGTCTCATTACCCCTCACTGTGGCCAAGACACCTTTAGCCATCTCTGATCAGTCTCGTGAGTCTGCGGGACTGGCAGTGAGTGTACCCTTCCCTAACCTGGTATTCCTGTCTACTATCCGTCTGTAACCTTAGGTCGCATGGTGCAGACATCCTGAACTTATTTATATTTATATTGTGTATCACGTACTAGGTATATGATAGGTTAGGGCTGTAGGGCTTATAGGGCGTAGGGTCGTAGGGACTGTTAGGCTTGTAGGTCTTCGGCCACCGTAGGCGCGGGCTTGCGGACGGTGAGTAGTGGGTAGCTCGCCGTCCGGTGAGGACCAGGCCCGGGTCGACGGCGCGTTGTGTTCCACGCGCGCCTCAAAGAGATGTCAGCAAGAGATGGGGTCCAATAGGGCCGATGCCGCTGGGGTCGCGGGTTGTTTGAAAAAGATACCGTGGCCCTGGCATAGGCAACTGAAGGAACACGGGTGGGTTTTAGTCAGTAAAAGTCTGACACGCCCTTCCGCTCCACCCAGAGCGGGAGAAGTTATTTGATGATTTCCCATCCACAAAAAAAAAAAAAAAAAAAAAAGGCTTGTAGGTCTTGTAGGTTCCTTTAACTATCATAATCTTTTCATGTACCATAACACCCTTGACAGTATTGTGGCCTTACGTGATGATTGTTAAGGGTGGATGTCCATTTTGGTAAATGAATGTTGTTGAAATGTCAAAATGAAACCGATTCCTACTGTAAGTGTGTAACGCAATTACCCTGCAGGTTTCGTTTCCATTCTTGTATTTTATTATATTTTGTCTGAGCTGCACATTACGCAGTAGGTACTAAATATTCAATAAGGTTTGGTCAGGTTTTCCTAAATGAAATTCGCAAAGATGTAGGTATATTATGCTCATTATTTTATTAATATATGTCGATAATGAATAAGTGCTGTGAAATATCACTTATTATGCAATATTTTATGTTCTAATTTTAACCCAGATACATAGTTAATTTTCTGCACGCTAACGGGTCATGTGCTCATTACTTAAGCCTTCGTCTGTAACTTTGTGTACATTGTGCAATAAATGAATAAATAAATAAAACGGTACCTAGGTTCACTAGGACTATGCCACCTAGCACGCAGGGTAGCACTAACCAAAGTACCTAGCTTTGTGGCGTTGATCTAATTCCCACCAGGTACAAATCTAGACTTCGAACTGCAACTGAGAAATTCTTGCAGGAAAAATCCTATAACCCGAATCGATGATCAAACCCAGGTTCCATGATCAGCAGTCGCACTTGCAACTACTAGACTAGGCATATCTTGCATGTAAACAAAGGTTTTCATGTGCAATAACAATCCTCCTAATTTATAATATCATAAATGCGAAGTTTGTTTGTTACCTTTTCACGCCTAAACCACTGAACCGATCATCCTGAAATTTTGCATATACGTTGTCAGGTGTACAGACACAGACATAGGATACCTTTCAACCCGATAAAAAGCACTGTTCCCGAGGAAATCAACAATAATTTCTTATGATAATAGATGGCGCCACGTGTCGATCGAATTATATTATTATAGAAAATTTAGTAGAGTCTTAAGACTTTTTTTTTAATTTAAGTACCTAATACATTTTGTGAGTCTATAGTGTCGATAGACCGGTTTTTTATCTTAACTATCCTAACTAACATAATAAATGCGAAAGTGTTTGTTTGTTGATTACGCTTTCACGCTAATACGGCTGAACCTGGAGACGGAATGAATGATAGGCACATTCATCCTGGATTGCAGAAGAAATCGCGAGCAACAGCTAGTATTGATATATAGAATTCAAGTAGCAAAGTAACGCAGTATAATAATTGTTTAATAATAAACCTAATATCTGACTGCCTCGTTGGTCTAGAGGTCACAAGCGTTACTGCTAAGCTTGAGGTCCTGGGTTCGATTCCCGATTCGGGCAAAATGATATTGGGTGTGGCAATAAGCTCGCCCCTGGGACTTAGGCTGCGAGCACGAAACCAGCGATGGCCGCAGCCTTAAACAAAACTGGCGGAATGTGGGTGTACTATAGGTACACCTCTGCCTAACCCTTCGGGGATTACAGGTGTGACGTTATGTTATGTTGTAAAACTAATAAAAAAGTACACATACTTAAGTACAACATTGAAGTATCTAAGTTACGGTGTGGTTACTGTGCACACGAGCGAGTAATAACGCACGGGTAAACACGCTGACTTAGTCTGTGTGAATATTTAACTTACTTAAGGATTTTTTTCAGCATTATCTGCAAAAACGATGGAGTGTCCGCTCGCTCGTGTGATTAATCTCTAATAATCAGTATTCGTTTTGTGGTAAGTTAAAACTAAAACTAAAAAACTATATTTGCCGCTCAGCTTTAATATTTATTTATTTAAACTCCATGTCGCAGTCGCAGACTACTTCTTAAACACCAGGTTTCCTGACCAATGCAATATCTAGATATTATATGATACCTATTAATTTCAAACATTTGGATTGCGCAGATGGATTATCGAACCCACTGTTTGACTTAACCGCCAGCTGTTTTACAAAACAGCTCCGTTAGGTAAAACAGCTGAACAACGGTCAGCTGGTTTGCCATTCCGTTACATTACGTCAAAACCGCTACCCACGTCTAGACATTATCATTATCTAGATCTAGATTTAGAAACGGAACGGAACAGTAGACAAAAATGATGTTTCCGTGTAGATAGTATGGCTGCAGCAAAGTAGAAAGAGTTAACTGTACTTTTTACGAAATTAACTTTTTACATAATACGACTCGGAATTCTTTGTTTTATCATAGGATTTTTTTCTGTTTAATTCTCAATTTTTACTAATATTAATATACAAGTTTTTAGGATTAGGAAGTAAAGTCAAATTGAAGACATTTGCCGTATTTTGGAAAAAAAAAATATATTGCAGTAATTGGCCTTAACCATTTTCTTGGTAATGCCCTATTAACTAAGTGGTGTAAAATAGAAGAAAATAGCTTTTTTCTTCTATTAATTATCACAGTTTTGCGTTCAAAACGCTCTCCTGTAAAATCATGATTTTGTAAACAACGTACTTTACGGCCGTCGCGTAGAAAGTTTTCTGCTGTCTTTAGCTTGATGATTACAAAATCAAATTGTCTTCACTACCCTAGACCATAGTCTACAAAGTCAAGCGTGACGTACAATTTTTCTCTGATTTTGACAGTTGAGATAAAAAACTTTCTTCCGGAGTAGTCTACTTAAAAAAGGACCTATACAAAGATCGGTAGTTGTTTCTTCATTAAGGCGAGTAATTTTAGGCGGTGTTTTGTTGCTTTATCATTTAATAGGCTGAAATTAACATAAGTATACACAAAAAAAACAAAACGATTGAAAAGTCAACGAAACCCGAGTCTAGGTGTGACCTCGTGCTCGGGAAGAAGAGATTTCGAGAAGGGTAGACAAGCCATTTCTATTCTACAAGAGTCACCATTAGTGTTTGGTGTGACTTCTAATGCCGAATGGGTCGCAGTACCTAAGATATTGCATCCTGACTAATTGGTTTAGGTTAGATTAGAACTGTGACAAACGCGCGCGAGCCTAACGAGCGAAGCTAAAAAAAAGTTTCTTAGAATCACGGTTTTCACTCACACCATTATTGTTTTTATTACAAAATTTTGAACCAAAATCTACAATCTGACGTGTCATTTTACGCCGTTTTACATAACCTCTAATCGTTGACCTGCTGCTTTGATAAATGCAAAATGCTTACGCAATTTTGCGTGTTAGTTCAGTTATTATGGAAAATCGATAAATGTCTTTCAGCTGTTTTACAAACGGAGCTGTTTTCTAAAACAGCTAGCAGTGATGTAAAACAGCGGATTCGACTATCCTTCTACGACTACCATACACAGTTGGAAAGCCCAGCTATGAGATCATCACAGACTCTTAATACACATAATAAAATATGTTTCATAGTGATTACTGACATTTTATCTCAACCCTGAAAAAAAGGTGTGACGATCCGTTCCAACATGAAAACCTTTTACTATGTACCTTTTAAATTTTTAATGAGCTGTGTTTACGAGGCCTTGGTAAAAATGACAATTATTAATTACTGAAGGACCCGTAGTACCTGTAGTGTTTATGGGTCGATAAGTAGGTCACGTCGCTACCAAGAGAAATATTAATATTTGGTCCTAGACGGTGTTGACACCTGAACTAATAAACAAGACGAAATGAGCTTGTCACGGCGTCGTCGCAGAAACTAACGAAGTATAGTACCTACACAGCGAGCCAACAAACCGGAAAAAATATTGTTGTTCCTAAGAAAATACGGGCGTAAAGGAAATAATACTAGTAGTTCTGCGACCAGTACACCTCGCGAATTATTTCCAAAATTATATAGTTTTGTGATGAGAAGGTGGTCCCAGGTGCTCCGTAAATCGCTACCTAGTATTTAAAGGGCCGATTCCACTGGTAGAAATCTAAAAGTGAGCAATTTACTGCATTTTAAGGAGCTATTCTGATCATCACGCCGAAGATCCTCATCAGATCTTCACCAATTTTTTTATGAAAACTACTACCTTTCAAATAAATAAGAACCAATGAAATCGGATCTCATAAGGCGGAGATATCCAGTAGCCCCCTTTTTGGAGGAAATACCCCTCGTACTTCAATCAAGAATCCCTGAAGACAAAAAAAAATCTATAAGTCATAAAACCTGTATACCAAGTTTCGTCCAGATCGGTTGTAAAATACGACCTGTAGAGAAGTACCAACAAACACGCAGAACAGAAGAAATCAATAATACAAAAAAAAAAAAAAATATTGTGAATGTGAAGACTATGTAGGTCATTGCTTTTTTTTGTTTGTTTTATTTTTTCTCTCAGTTATTTTTAATCATGGTCTGGCAGTTTGAGTAATTTATGCGGCCTACCCCAATGTCCTTTCTTTGGTATTGTTCGTCGAATCGTTGAGCTCCTTAAGTTCTGAGTTGAGCTGCGCGATTACTGGCAAATGCGTGCACTGACTGGACAGGTCCTCTCAATCTGTGTGGTTCTTTCCTCAAAAGACCAAAAGACTTTATAAGAGACTGTGACCTCTGAGTTTGTTTCGGCCTTTCTTCTCAGAGTAGTCAGATAGGAAACGCCGACCTCATCTAGTTTAAAAAAAAAACATGATTGACTTGTAAAAGTGTTTGTACAAACCTACTTACAGAAATAAAACATCATTTATCATTTAGTACAGAAACAGAAATGCACTTCGACTAGTTTTTATTTATTTCATAATTATAATATCTAACATTCAAATGAGTACAGAAATCTTGTGTTAACACCGTTGTACCATTTTTTTATTAATTTTAAAAAGTCAACTAAATACTTAAATAGTAACTTAAGAGTCTGGCCACGCTAACTCTGCATAAGTGAAAAAATGGTGGAATTTCAAATCTAGAGGCAGCACTTTCTGTTTTTTTGTTTTTGATAGGTTATTTTGTTTATATTCAAATTGAATATTAGGTTTTAATTCATCCCTTATTCTACCTGGAATTTACCAATAATAAGTAGGTACTAGCAATGGCATCCTCAAGATGATAGCTTCCCGCACAGATTGTCCGATCCAACATAAGTGGATGTGTATATCCATCGGACAATGTTGACATAATTATATTTTGTTTTTAGTGTAATTTTTTGTATGTACGATTTGATTTAAATAATTGATTGACTTATTAATATGTAATATTGACATTGAATATTTAATTTAATCTTTATAATTACTACATATCTTATTTCTATTGTGTTTGCTATTTATTGAATTATTTTGTTTTGTTAATTTTTATATGTGTAGATGACTATTTTATTACTATTATGCTTTATGGATTGATTCTGAATTAAACGTGTTTTATTATTTATTATTATTATACATTTACTGTCTATAGTAGTTTCACGGTGAGTGATTACAGCATAACCACAAAGTTTGTTGTGTTGCTTCATTATGTTGTAATTTGACACGAGCTTCTTGTAAACAACATGAACAGGCGTATGAGTAGTCGAATAAATGTTCTTAGATAAATAATCTATTAAGAAAAATCAAAAGGCAAAATATCAAAATCATTAGATCTACTTACACGTCAACTTTTAGTATACCATAATAATTATGTATTTTTTTTTTTGGGGTTACCCATTTATTCCATGATTAAATAAATGTAATCCTAAAGGTTCATGTGCATAAGACTTTTAGTAAGTTTATAATGGAAGAGAGGTTATTTAATGCCACAATCTTTTTTAGTCAAAGTAATGGACCGCACTTTGCTTTGGATATAGGTATATACACAGTCTGGCCATAAATAATGTTACAATTAAAAATAAGAAAGATATTACATTTGAATTTGGAATCTGTCATTTTTATACGATTGTTCATTGCGTTTTCTAATTTTGGCGCCAATACATTGTACAATATTTTGCGATATTAAACTGGAGTGGGGTGATAAAGAGAACCGAATCGCTGCGATTGCATTACACAAAGTTGGTATGGAGCCAAATGCAATATTTAAAACTCTCCATACGCTTGGTATTAGTCAAATGTTTGTGTACCGGGCTATTACTAGGTACAATGAGACCTCCTCTGCTTGTGACAGAAAAAGATCTGGCCGTCCACGTAGTGTTCGTACGAAAAAGGTGGTCAAAGCAGTAAGGGAAAGAATTCGAAGAAATCCTGTCCGAAAGCAAAAGATTTTATCTCGGGAGATGAAGATAGCACCCAGAACCATGTCGCGTATTTTAAAAGATGACTTAGGACTTGCAGCCTATAAGAGACGCACTGGTCATTTTTTAACTGATAATTTAAAAAAAGAATAGGGTGGTAAAATCGAAACAACTACTGAAGCGGTACGCAAAGGGAGGTTCAGAAAAATTTTGTTTACGGATGAGAAAATCTTTACAATTGAGCAACATTTTAACAAACAAAATGACCGTATTTATGCTTAAAGCTCTAAGGAAGCTTCCCAATTAGTCGACAGAGTGCAACGTGGGCATTATCCGACTTCAGTGATGGTTTGGTGGGGTGTTAGCTATGAAGGAGTGACTGAGCCATATTTTTGTGAAAAAGGTATCAAAACATCGCCACAAGTGTATCAAGATACCATTCTTGAGAAGGTAGTTAAGCCCCTTAACAACACCATGTTCAATAACCAACTATGGTCCTTCCAACAAGACTCGGCGCCGGGTCATAAAGCTCGTTCCACGCAGTCTTGGTTGGAAGTGAACGTTTCGGACTTCATCAGAGCTGAAGACTGGCCGTCGTCTAGTCCCGATTTTAATCCGCTGGATTATAATTTATGGTCAGTTTTAGAGAGTAGGGCTTGCTCTAAGCGCCATGATAATTTGAAATCCCTAAAACAATCCATACGATTGGCAGTGAAGAATTTTCCCATGAAGGACTGTATTGCAGCCAATGGAGACCACTTCGAATAAGCTTTTTATATTTTAAATTGTTTTATATTTATGTATTAAACTAACGCACTGTAAAAGTAATAAATATTATTTGCAATTAAAAAAAAAAATCTTTCTTCGTGACAATATTTATGGCAAGACTAGGTAAGGTGTAAGTTAAATAACGCACAACCTCTTAAGGGGTCATTGTGCTCATCATTATGAACAATTTTTACTATGAGACTAAACCTGAAATCGCGAATTTATGTTCGCTTATTTCGTCAAATTCAACAGTTGATTTTTTTTTTGCGATTTTAGATTTAGTCCCATAGTAAAAGTTGTTCATAATGATGAGCACATGATCCATTAAGAAGTTGGGTGTTATTTAAGTTACACCTTGTATATAAAGCAAAATACAACCACTGATTATTATGTTAGCAAAATGTTTTAATATAAGTGATAAAACTTTAAAGCAATCAAACTTCTTATTGGGATCATACAAGAAAGGAAAGGGTGCAACTAAATACGAAAATTATGTATCAAAATGATACATAAATAAATTAGGGAAATATTTATCTGATCATCTAAAAACTTATTGCTCTTCTAATGCTGACACTTTTGAAATTCATAACCCTCTTTTTATCTTGCTGGACTTTTTATCGCTGTAGCTAAACTAGGGTATCCCGATCAAACGGGTTAGGTTAGGTTGGAACTTCGATCAATCACGCGCGAGCCAAAGTAACTAAGCTAGGGCACCCTGACCGAAAGGATAAGTTAGGTTAGAACTGTGACCAACCGCGCGCGAGCCGAACGAGCGAAGACAGTAGTGCCGCGGCAGTGGCCAGCTAGTTCTACATCCAAGTTGGTAGCACTTGACTATTATTGGTGGTACTTGACTATTTAATATTTTAGGACCCCAAAATAAGAATTATTTGAGGTTCACAAAAATAGTCGCAATTATAATATTACAGTGTGCGTTAATATTTTTAGAAGCGCACCATGGGAATTATTAAATAAATATAGATACCTACCTTACAAGGACTAAAAAACCTCCATATTGTATTTGTCAAAGAATCGATTCGCCTCAAGCAACACAAACTAAACCAACGATAACTAACAATGATTGTGTAGTTAGGATCTAATTCGGATTTATAGACAAAGTTTTCCCAATTGCCATCTAACATTGAACAGTCTGTATGTTGACATGAATTATTAGCAGCTTCGACGCTTAAGTCTTTGTGGGTGTGTCATAGTGCGTATTAACGATAAAATATCTAATTTTCTTGCTAGAAACTTATGGCCGATTCCCATAATTTAAGGACCGTTATTGGTTAAAATTAAGACTCATGTAAAAAGCAAAGACCTCATAGCTATCACAGCTATCCCAGGTAAAATTAGGTTACGAATCTATTTATATGCCCAGTTTGGCAATAAAAAATGCTACCATGGATAAGCAAAACGATAGGTTTTTGTTTATTTATAGGAACCGAGCGTTAGTTTGTTAAACTCCTATACCCGCCAGTTACACTCATATGTGTTCTCGAAAAATCCTGTTTTACTGCATTTCAACTAAAAACGAGTTGGCGAGCAACGAGCTACGAGTGCGTACCGGCGACGAGCGATTACTTGTTATGCGAATGTACGAAGCGTGATTCTCTCAGCGAGTGTTCTGCCCGCCAAGCGAGCGTCGCCGAGCGAGTACTCTTTTTAAGAGTACTCGCTCGGCGCGGCGATGGTGTTGGTGTGAACAGACAGCGATCAACTATACGTATACATATACAGGGTTATTGGTAATATATAGGCAATCTATTAAGGGTGATGAAGGAGAGTGGGTCAATTGCAACCAATGACCCCTTATGACTAATTCTGCAAAAAAAAAGTTTGACATTTGCATAGGGCAATGTCAAACAATTTTTTTTTTTGCAGAAATTGACTATTTTAGTGTAAATTATGAAAATTGTAACGATTTCTAGTTCTGATTTAAAAACTATTAAAGATAATTGTCATTTTATGGTTAATTTTATTATGTATTGAAGAAAATCAGAAAAACATACGATATTCTTCAGGATATATGCTAGTTATATAGTGTGTTGAAAACACAATACAACTAATTTGATATGATACAAAAAAATAACGAAGATACCTCTAAAAATTTCTTTTAATAACGAATAAAAAATATACTAATATTTATGCAATTATTCAGATTTTTTGTCAGATTATTCTACAAGCAACATACTAACGTAATAGTGCTTTAATTTTTTAGTCTAACCCAATAGATTTTTTGTAAATAATTGTTTCATAATTTGCGATAAATTATCAGTGTTGTTGTGTCATCGCGCTTTTCTATGCAGTCCGACAGTGAGCGTGCTTTAGGTCCTGTAGTCCCCTTAACATATTATTATCACTGCTATTTTATATATAACTAAGCCACAGGTATCCTTTGGTACTTCTTTTAATAAGTAGGTATTCGATTGACTAGGATAATTATCGTTCTCCTTTGGTTTAATAACTACCCACCTACTACTATTTTTTTTTAATCCTGTTGAATAAGTAGCTAGTGAGGGCCTTTGCATTTCTAGTAGGTATAAATTATTTTAAAAAAATTCTGTCATATTGTATTTAATGTGATGTCACGTGAATGAAACACATGCCTATCTACCAAATTAATAAAAACAAACTACCATTATAGTGCATTACAGTGATCACTTGAGTATATTAATGTGAGCCATTTGAAGTCTGCCGATATTAAATCATCGTGTTCTATTTTGCCAAAACGCCTGTTACATTTCGCCTTGAGTGTGGAATTTGAGCTGCCTACAAACCAATACGAATGCCGTGTAAACTCTGGTTTCTCCTCAAAGGCAAATTGGGGACATCGCTGACAACATGGCTCTCTCGTATTTGAACGTGGAACCGAGTGACATACCTCCCAATCACGTTCGATTTTTGAATGCTGTTTGATGTGTAGTTACGGTAAAAGAGACTGTTGTTTTGGGCAGTCGGGATTTAATAGATAACAATTTCCTTTAAGGGGAATATGTAAGAATATATAAAATAGCAGTCTTCTCCTAACAGGAGCATTGTAGGTAAGTACGTATATATTTTATATTTGGATCAGTTATTTATTTTCGAAAACTATTCATCAAAATCGCGATAACTATGAGAAAATTGTTTTTTTTTTTTCGACTGAATAGAAAAGTACCTAAAGTGGTCTACGGAAATTAGATTTCAGTACATCGTATTCAGAAAACTAGCGAAAAAGAAGTTAAATAAGTAAATTAAAGAATTAACAAGTCAAAGGTTTCTTTTGAAAGAACTTTTGACAAAAGTTGTCTTCAAACGAAAAAACGCCAAACAAAATCTTCTAAATGTAAATAATGTAATAAAGCGTACGTAGGTACTCATTCCAAATACGAATACTCTTCAACGAGAACATTACCCAACTAACAGACTGGTAATAATGTTACCTTTTACCTATGTATATTATAGACTATTTAAATAATAAATTCAAATACAATTCAATGAACTACACTATCACCATAATAAAATCTACCACAAAACTTTTTAGCAAAAAATAAAACCGACTTCCAAAACAAAACACTACAAAGTGAAAAATAACTTTAATTTCGGTAGTCGGTGTTTTTGGTTTTGTATTTTCGTTTTTTGCCACCGACTTCCGAAATTAAAGTTATTTTTCACTTTGTAGTGTTTTGTTTTGGAAGTCGGTTTTATTTTGTGCTAAAAAGTTTTTATTTTTCACTTTTTAGTTGTGGAACCTACCCCACACAAATTCGAATACATAATTGAGCACAACAATTGTAGATATAGCCATGTAAATAACAGTGATAGGAAGTTATTAAAACACCATCACATCATCCCCATAAAATAAGTGGGAAATATACGCATTATTGAAGCTAACTCAAAAACTACCCAAGCAAAGTTAATAAAATTTATATGGGGCCACCTCGGAAGTATACCCTTTCAAACAAAAAAAAGAATTTTCTAAATCGGTCCATACGTCTTTGAGTAATCGCGTAACAAACATACAAAAAAAATATATATACAGACGAATTGATAACCTCCTTCTTTTTGAAGTCGGTTAAAAAGAATCTTAACTTTGCAACCTTTCGGTTTAAAGTTATAACTGTGAAAGAGAGATGGACAGACATGATCAAATTATAATGATTCCAAGTTTCCATTTCGTCACTTAACCTGCTAACTGTTTCTTTACATGCATAAAAAACCGCATATATTAGGTTGGGGAAAAAGTCTTTTCGCATTATAGTATGTATGAACTTGTAATAAAATCTCTTTGGCTATACTATTTATATCTGGCTGGTTTTGGTATCATTGAAAGTTTAAATTTTAAAGAACATAATTCCAATTAGGAAAATGTGTGATTTTCATTTGTTTTTCGTACCGTCAAGATGAGTGAATCTAATGAAGAAATTCGATACATTTTAAAATTTTACTACAAAAAAGGTAAAAATGCAACGCAAGCCGCGAAAAAAATTTGCGATGTTTATGGACCTAGTGTAGTGTCTGTCAGAGTAGCACAAATTTGGTTTAAGCGTTTTCAATCCGGAAATTTTGATGCCATTGATGATGAAAATGGATGCCATTTTTGAAAAAGTGGAGCAAGATCGGCATATCAGTAGTTACGACGTAGCTGAAGAACTGGAAATTGACCACAAAACAGTTTTGGCGCATTTGAAAAAAACTGGGTACACAAAAAAGCTCGACATTTGGGTACCTCACGAGCTCACTGAAAGAAACCTAATGAACCGTGTACTCATTTGTGATTCTTTATTACGACGTAATGAAACCGAACCATTTTTGAAGAAGCTGATAACTGGTGATGAAAAGTGGATCACGTATGACAAGAACGTGCGAAAAAGGTCGTGGTCAAAGGCCGGTCAGGCTTCACAGACTGTGGCGAAACCCGGGTTAACTCGCAACAAGGTGATGCAGTGTGTGTGGTGGGATTGGAAGGGCATTATTCATTATGAGCTGTTACCACCAGGCAGGACCATCGATTCTGAACTCTACTGCGAACAACTGATGAGATTAAAGCAAAAAGTTGAGAGAAAGCGGCCGGAATTAATCAACAGAAGGGGTGTGGTTTTTCATCATAACGCTAGACCTCACACATCTTTAGCCACTCAGCAAAAATTAAGAGAGTTTGGCTGGGAGGTGTTAATGCATCCGCCGTATAGTCCTGACCTTGCACCTTCAGATTTCCACCTGTTCCGGTCTCTTCAGAATTCTTTAGGCAGTGTCAGGTTAACATCACGAGAGGACTGCCAAAACCACTTGTCGCGGTATTTTGAGCAGAAGTCCCAAATTTTCTATAGCAATGGGATCATGTCCCTACCTACAAGATGGCAAAAAGTTATCAAACAAAATGGAATGTAAATAAAAAATGTTTTGAATTTTCTTAAAAAATGCGAAGAAACTTTTTCCCCAACCTATTATGTCATGTCAATGTAAGCTCGAATGTTAACTGAACCCCATAGGTTCACAACTACTGTAAGCCCGCAGTCACCATAGGTGATTTTTTTCTTTTAAATTTTATATATATGTAGGATCAGGAGTGCCGAGCAGAGGTATATATCGTCAGGGCTTGGAGTTCCCATTTTATTGGGATGAACAATTTACAAAGTTAAACCATTTATAAAAAAAAACACAATACAAATGGTAATTAGTACCAATACAGTTAATCGAACAAACCAATATGGTTACAGTTCGTATAGCAGCCTAAGCCACCCAAATACAAAGTGTATCGCTATCAGTAAGCCAATACACAGCAGCGCTGTACCAGGTAAACCGACAGTTATGTCAGGAGCAGGGAGCTCTTTATTTAATCGAATCCGAAGATCGACTGACAAGCAAATTTTTTTTTATGTATGGCATCTCGTAGTTGGCCTAGAGAGGCCGTGACTACTTAACCGGAAGCAAACCGAGTGCACGCTTTTTTATAGGACGATGTTCCTACCTTGCAATCCCTTCACAACAATTCTGTCCGAAGACACACGGAAGTACGTCATCGTGTTTACTTGATATAAAACACTAAAATGTACTAAATCTAACAAGACTTTCATTATAAAATAATCAAATAATACTAGAATAACTGTCGTAAATAAATAATGGTGATTTCACAAAGTAAATCATTCTAAAATCGAAGTAACATGTAATCAATTGTTTTGAACAAAACAGTCGGTTAGAATTATCAAAATAAGTTGCCAAAAATCAATTAGTGTGTACACCGAGTACTCAATAAATTGTGTTACTATTTATTGGACAATAATTGATAGTAAATTACGTAAATTAACAATAAAATAACAAATTATAACAAATTTGGTTGGCTACCCACAATTGTATTTGACAACCGTCTCCGACATACTCGTATATTTATACGTTTATATACATATTAATAAAGATTTTTTTTACGTACACCGGTATGTACGTAAAACACTTCAAAGCCAATAAATAAATCAACTTATTCAAAATCTCAAACTACTAAACAAAGTAACATAACATCACGCCTGTAATCTCCGAAGGCATGGGCAGAGAAGTACCTACAGTACACCCACATTTCGCCAGTTATGTTTAAGTCCCATGTAATAGGGGGCGAGCCTATTTCATCAACCGGGAACAAATATAGACTCCAGGCTGCTTCTGAGAATTTCAACATGGAAAAACCCGATAACCCGACCCGGGAATTGAAGCCAGGACCTCACGCTCAGCAGTAGCGTCTGCGACCGCTAGAATAACGAGGCAGTTTAGTCAAAGTACTCGTATTGTTCATATAACTCAATTAATCTAGAACAAAAAAACTAACGAAGTTCACATAATACCTTGAACATAAGTTTCTAACAAAGCGCTTAGCGCATTATACTATGATTTATGTATTACACACGCGATAATCACGTAAAAATGGCCGCGGTCGGTATACGTGTGGCGGGCGACATTGGAACTTCGCAATCCACGTCGTGCGGGCAAGGTCAAGGGCAAGTACAAGTAGGCACCCGGGGTGGAATGTTCTAGAAAATCGCTTTATAACAATTTTCATATCAAAGGAGAATATTTGCACGGTACCAGTATTACCTGAATATCGCGACGAGTACCAATTTTCGTGATTGAATTCGGAATGGAAATTACTTAAACAAAGCAACAAATGAACTGGAAAATATTTATTTTGTATCATTTGATTGAGTTTTATATTTTATAAACATAAATAAAAACAAGTTTTTTTTTAAAGTGCTTACTTAGTAAATCTAAAGCTTAATTTTATGGATAAAAGCCCGTCGTACTATATGTATTTTTTTAAATTCAGTTTTCATACTAATCTACGGTAAGTAAGATCCAAATCGAGATTCAATACTTGAACATCGTTGGCATACGGGTCACACAAAAGTACTAGAAACTTGATGGTATTTGTCCCACAGTTTCTATAACGACTTATCATCTGTACTCTATATATATCTATATACAGGATATACACAGTCGCCCAGTCTTTCTTTCATTTAGGATTCCAGTAGCGAGAAGTACTGGCAAATCCTTTCAAGACTGAAGCGTGCCCGTTGCAATATCCGACTAGTACTTTAACACTGCGTTTGAAAGCAGGCTGTATATTGCATAACGCTACTCCTTGCATTTTCCTCGGTTATTCGAACACTCGAAGTTATGATTTTATGTTTTCTGCGCAGATTTCAGGTTTCGTGCTGCAGAATGTTAAGTTTTAGACGTCTGTAGTATCATGTTATGATGTGTTACTACTGAACTTTGGTAGTAAAGTTGGCAAAATAGCACGATTTATCAGGAATTGAATTAGGTACATCTGTGTTTTCGCGGAACGGTGTAATTGTAATTCGTTTTGCGTGAATGTGACGCATATATTCCCCTAACTTGTTCTTACATTATTTTATTTTGTTAAGTGCTATTTCTTAGCGTCATGATTACTGCAAATAAACGTATTTTCTTTCTTTCTTCTGTCTAATTGTTAACCGACTTCAAAAAGGAGGAGGCATATAGACTGTACTTCGGTGATTGTGCTCAGGAACTCCATAACCTCATTCCACCGGCCTCCTTTTACCATCGAACACCTAGACGCACTGCAAGTTACCATCCATACCTAGTTGCAAATTCCACCAATTCGCACTAAGCGCTTTCAAACATCCTTCATAATGCGCACGGCAAAAGAATGGAACTCACTACCTGCGTCTGTGTTCCCGAACGAATACAAGCCGAATCTCTTCAAAGTTAGAGTGAACAGGCTTCTTCTGGGTAAGCTCACTCCATCGTAGACTTTGTCTCTGTCACCTCTGACCTAAAGTCAAGAGCAATCACATCTCAAATAAAAAAGAGGTTCTCAATTCGTTTGTATATTTTTAGGGTTCCTTACCTCAAAAGGAAGAAATGGAATCCTTATAGGATCACTCATGTGTCTGTCTGTCTGTCCGTCTGTCACAGCCAATTGAGCAAATTGGACAGACACATGAGTGATCCTATAAGGGTTCCGTTTTTTTCCTTTTGAGGTACGGAACCCTAAAAAATAACACCGATTTTCAAAACAAAACGCTACAAAGTGAAAAATAACTTTAATTTCGGAAATCGGTAGCAAAAAACGAAAATACAAAACCAAAGACACCGACTACGGAAATTAAAGTTATTTTTCACTTTGTAGTGTTTTGTTCTGAAAGTCGGTTTTATTTTATGCTCAAAAGTTTTTTTTTTGTATGTAAGTGCCAGTATTATTTCTGTGCAAATTTACAAATAACAGATTCTGTAGTCATTGGTTGCCTGCCTGCGTAATATTGTTACTATAATCGACTAATGGTAACTGACTATAATTAATCATCAACAGCATTTTAAATGTTTTTCTCACTTTTCCGGTTACATGAGGTGAAGATAAGGATGCCATTGTAATCTAGATAATTTCAAGGATCAAAATAAAATAAAATAAAATGTATTTCCAAAGTTAAACTTTCATATTGTATTATATTTTCATATTATTCTCCATACAAAAATTGTCTTCTTTTAGTTTAGAAACATCTTGGGTTAATTATCTGCTAAGTATTAAGTATCCTAGTTGCAATGTTTCTTAGGAGATAAATCAAAACTTTTACGATTCACCAATCACACGATTACCTTCCCTACGAGCCTTGATCCGTAGTTTTAGATTGCTTAAGATTTACTGCTTCACCGGGAAATGGTAAGCACAGAAAGCTCTCAGACGAATTTATGATCTAGCAAGACCTAGTTCTAGTCTCGGAGGCTTCCAATTTTACTACAGTAAGGCACTCGAATCTTGGAGGTGTTGGTGAAGAAGCAAGGGTCAGGTGGATTCGATTTAAAACATGTTCTTTTAATTTATAAAAGAACATGTTTTCAATCGAATCCACCTAAGAAGGAGGAAGACAATCTAATTTTTATTGTTTTTTGATACTTGATGGACAAGATGCACTTCATCTTGTTAAAAGTGTTTGTTCATAACTTAAACTCATTGGTAGTTTGCTGCTTTGAATTTTTTTTCTTTTTTTTTAAGTCTACGATGGAGTGAGCTTACCCAGAATAAGCTTGTTTACTCTAACTTTGTCTGTTCACTCTTAAATCTTATCAAGCCTTCAATGTTTTATCCCTAATGTACTTTTTAAAAGTACTTACCACAGTTTAAAACAATAATTTTCTTTTCAACCTACCTTCAACCTCTCAACCTTTCAACCTTTTACCTATCATCATGCTCTGTTTCCAATTTGACGAGCAAACTATAATAAGGCTAAGCTCAGACAAAATAAAAGGGAAACTTAAAAACCTGAGATTTGTTCTACTAGTTTAAGGCAAAGCTCCAGGTGGCAATAAAATATCTCATTTTCTACAAGTTGTCCTTAGGAGGAGTCGCTCGAAAGGCAGGGTGCGTAGCAACCGAGCAGGGGTGGGGTGGAGGGCCGAGGGGGAGCGGCGCGGCTACGTGGGCGAGTCTGTAGTACTTGGTAGTACGAACGGTACGACTCACATCTACAGCGTGTTGTTATTGTGTCTACATAGATTTGCGCAGGCGCGTCGTCGCCCGCTACATAAAGTACGTAGCGATGTGCGGGCGGACTACACGAACGACCTCGAACTCCACACCAAATATTGATAAGTCGTACTTAAGCTTTTATTCGTTCGTTTTCTAAACGTGTCTGGCTGAACCGTCAGTCTTCCATAACACGTTTCGTCGGGATATATGCGCAACTTCTATATCACCTAGATAGACTACGTAGGTATATCGTGAACTCGTAATGAAAGTCACGTTGCCACGTGTGACTGGGTTTTCGTGATTTGTTTATTATATTTTCTATACTGAGGTACTTATGTTTTACGATTTTTTAAACTTATTTACGTTACCCACTTTTCCACCAATACCTATTACTTGTCACTTCGTTTGTGTACGTTACAGACACATACAAACCTTCTTTGATATTACTACTAACAGTACTAACTACGATTAATTTGTGCTGTACCAGCACCAAAGTTTTAGGTACACAGCAAATATTATTCAACATGAAAGCTAACTAAGTAGATCATTGTAAATCTTCTATTAATTGCGCCATAATGAGATAATGGTTACTTATCTCGCGAATGTAATTCATAATATAATAACAGCGCTTGTAGCTACGCGGAGGCACGTCAGTAACAGTAAAAACTTACCTTCGTCTTGATTACTTCCAAGAAGCACTTCGGTATTATGGAAATTGCCTTCCTTCATCATTGTGTCGGGATCTTTGGGCAAAAACACGCCGTCCACCGTCGGTGCTGACGGGAATCCCAATATGCCAGTGTAAGAATTCCATTGCTGTACTGATATAGTTTTTGCATCAACTCCGCGCATGCAGTCCATCACTAAGCTCGGATCAGCCGCTAACAGACTACTATTGCAGTTACAATCATCCACTAAAACTTTTCCTATGTCTTGTGCTCTCTCTCCTGTCATCCAACTCCACGGGGCGTTTAACGTTCCCGATTGCAATATACCTCTTTTGAATAATCCCTTCATCTCCGGCGAAAGCATATGCAAACTCACGCTCCCGCCGCCAGCCGACTCCCCAAACAAAGTTATCAATTCTGGGTCACCACCAAAAGCACGAGCATTATCTTTAATCCAACGAATAGCGAGTTGTTGATCCCATAAGCCCATATTTCCCGGAGCTTCTTCACTTCCCGGCGAGAAATATTTATTCAAGTATAAAAATCCGAACGCCCCAACCCTATATTGCATAGATGCTACTATTACATCACTGGAAGAAGCCATTATATCTGCTTTATATAGGTCGAGTGTAGCCGTGCCACTCATGTAGCCGCCACCGTAAATCCACACCAGTATTGGCACTTTGGGCCTCTCGGTAAGAGGCTTATCTTGATGATGACGAACTCGTAAGTGTTGAGGAACCCAAATATTAAGATAGAGACAGTCTTCTGATATGTTTGTGTTTGGATTCCACATTTCCTCTCCCTCAAATCCAGGGAAGTATTCATACCGTTCTTGATAGCAACTATTTGGCATCGCTGTGGCCTCAAGTACTCCGTGCCACGGGTCGATGGGTACCGGTTTGCGGAATCTTAACGGTCCTAGAGGAGGCTTCGCGAATGGAATGCCGGTGAAGATGTGTACCTCTCTGCCCATAACTGTTTTGGCGTAGCCCTTGACGAGGCCACTTTTTGTTTCGACGATGAGGGGATCATTGTGGAAGTTCTTTGGTACTGGACTAGTGGTAGGGGTGGTTTGTGTGGTGGAAGTGGTGGTGTCGTGGTGGTTGGCCCATGAACGCGCCCAGGCGCCTGACACGAGGCAGCAGAGCAGGAGTTTGGTGAACACAATCTTCGTGTTGCTGATCATCTCGAATGTTGTTATTGACAAGAATTAACGAGACGTGACGGAGAACAATCGGAAGTAGTCCGCCAGTTTGATGCGGTACTTATTGAAACACATTTCTAGTGGCACCCGATTTGCTGTTGTGGTCGTACCTGAAATAGAAAAAATAGTTTGAGTCTAGTGTAAACTACAATAGTTCACATTTTGTTGTAGTGGACTTTTAACTTTTACAAGTGATATTGTAGTTTTAATTTTTTTTTTAAATTGTAGTTTTAAATAGTAAATAAATTATTGTAGTTTTAATTTTGTTGGTTGTTCAGTCCTCTGTTGTATATTTAATGTTTTTGTGAACTAATTACGCCTCTTTGTTTCTACGAAATGATAGTACTGTAAGGCGTCTTGGCAGTTATAAGATTTCCATTGTTAATTTTACAAAATTACTAATACCGTTGAAATTACGTATCGTTTACAGCGTTAACGGTAGCGCAGATTAATTAATTAGTCGATACAGCCGGTGTACAGTAACAAGGCTTTAGGGATATCGAACTTTATGCCTTTTAAAATTTACTCATATGAAGTTGGTCGTGATCGCGATATTGGTATTGTTTTTGTGATGATAATACACAACTGTAGGTAAGTTATCTCATAAATTAATTGAGTTTTTAGCACTTTTTTATGCCTAAATAAATAAAAAGGGTTTTTATTAGATTAAAATACTGATTTGAACGGGACGTGAATGAGAAAAGTTTGAAGATCTACTATGGCTGAATAATTTGGTTTCGTGCCCGTTCCCGGTGCGGTAGACAAATATTATATGATTGTGTTAATCCACGTTATAAACTATCTGTGTGCCAAATTTCATCCAAATCCGTTCAGCCGTTTTTGCGCCAATCCTGGTCATATATCCAGACAAACGAACAAAAATTCTAAAAACTATATTTTCAGCATCAGGCTCGTTCCCGCACCTCGTACAATTTATTTTTAAATATTCAAAGTACAGTTTAGATTTTGTTACTATTTTATTGTATGATGAGATTATATGAGATTTTAGTGCATTGTGGCAACTATACCTACCTCATTAATTATAGATTACTACAAAAAATAACAATAAAATGACCTAACTAATATGCCAAATATTGAATTATATGTATATGTAATTTATGAACTTGTTGAATGGGTCTTTGAGTAAGTAGGTAACTTTAACGGCTGTTAGAAGATACTCAAATCCAAATAGACAACCGTCCCAATCCCTTCAGTGTCGTAAAATACTACTAGGAACATAAAATGTATAGAGTAGGCATTACACAGTATGATCATCGTATTAATCTCAACACTAGACCAAAATATTTAATACACTAGCTGTTGCCCGCGACTTCGTCTGCGATTCAATATGAATATACCTATGTCCTTCTCCAGGTCATGATCTACCCATGTGCCAAATTACATCCAAATCCGTTCAGCCTTTTTAGTTTGAAAGCGTAATCAACAAACAAACACACTTTCGGATTTATAAATATTAGTTAGGATAGTTAGGAGGATGAAAAACCGGTCGATACTCTAGAAGTCTAGACTCACAAAATGTATTTGGTACTTACTTCATTAAAAAAAACTCTGCACGCACTACTAAAGTTTCTATGATATTACAATTCAATCATGATTCGAAAGACACGTGGCGACATCTATTATCCTTAAGAAAGTTATTATTATTTTCCTCGGGAACAGTACTTTTTTTCGAAATAAAAGGTACCCTATGTCCGTTTCTGTACACCAGACAACGTACATACAAAATTTCGTGATGATAGGTTCAGTAGTTTAGGTGTGAATAGGTAACAAACAAACAAACAAATTTACTTTCGCATTTATAATATTAGTTAGTATTTTGCGAGCATTCAATACTATTTTATTAATATTAAAATATAACGAAGCAAAAGGAGTAAGTGTAAGGGTCGTAGTAGGTGGCGTTCTGTAGCTTCTTCGTACTACCATGGGAAGAAGGCGTGAATTTATGCCTTTCTTCTGCTTAGCCTTTAGCCATCTATGTTGGGGTCGGCATCCAGTCAAAGGGGATGCAGCTGAATACCAGTATTTTACATGGAGCGACTGCCTATCTGACCTCCACAACCCTGTTACTGGGTAACACTGTTACCCAGTAGCAGGGTGTTGTGTGGGTTGATAAGACTGGTTGTCAGACTTTCGGGCTCTGACGACCCGTAACGACTGTCAAAGATCCACGAATGACAGCCGGGACCAACGGCTTTACGCGCTAAATATGTAAAGATGGTCTCCCATCCGCGGAACAACCGCGGCAAGCGTAGCTTAACCTGATCGATCGACCCGTGCGGCTGTCATTACTTAGCCACAAGCCCCTCGGGAGTTTATGTATGTATGTAAAATAAAAATATTATATAAATAAAATATAAACCTACCTATACTTAATTAAACAAGAATCTAAAAACCGATAAAGCTTCACGAAGTCATTATTAGCAATTAGTTTAACCCAAATATAAAGTTTCAAAAGGTTAGAAAAAAAAACTGGCCAAGCTCGTGTCGGACTGCGTACAATGAAGGATTCCGTAGTTGGGATGAATTTATCCCAAGAAAAAACTTAACATTGTAGTTGAAAAACATGTTCTCCTATACATTACAACTGCAAATGTAATTTTGTACGCACAATATTGAGAGATTTACAATGTTTTTTTAAGACCATAGACTTCTTATAGGTTTTCCTGTAATCTAGAGGTATAGAACTATTTTCTGTATATTTGTCAAAAGGACAATGCTCATGGATGTATGGAATCTCGTACCAAGCTGCATCAAAATCAAACTTTGTTTTTATAGAGTACACTTATCATATTAACTCCTACAAAAGTTCTTTTTTCTAAAACATTCGGGTTTTGAAGTTATTTTATAAAATCGAAAATGACCTAAAAACTAGGTAAGTATATTTTGTTCGACGCTATCAATGATGTATTTTATATTGACACGTCACACACTAACGAACATTATTGCTCTAAAAACAGCGTAATCCGCTAATATTAGTACGAATTACGATTTTTGGATATAAAATATGAACAATTGATTCATCGGTTTTGCCAGGTGACTCACGGCGTCAATCGGTCGACCCCACGACTAGACTGGATTGCACAATAAAATACACAGAAATAAGTTCACAAAATACAAACAAGTTCTACTTCTCAACATACAACGCAATAATCAATAATAATCTCAACTCTCAAAAACGCAGACGAACGCTAGCGCAAACCATAGACAATACAATGATCTCTTAGGATTTAGGGACGTAATCGATAATAAATCTTTAGTAAGAAAAACGATTTTGTTTCAATTAGCAACTTTACTGATTTTACTTAATTGTTACTGTTATCCAACAAAAAGAATGCAAAGTTAATAGTAAAAGTTATTTATTATATAAAAGAAATACCACTCAAGCACTGGTGATAGCGCAAAGGCGGTGGCGCCACCCCTTCGCCTCGTCTTTTTTGCGTAGAAATTAAACTAAATCAATGCCGATTATTTATCCTACACTGGCAACGGTTTACAAATATTCTGCCACCGTAAGGAAAAAGGACGTATTTACAGAAATACTGAAATGGAGAAAAAAAATGTTTTGTCCTGTTTAAACTACAAAGGCAGATGCGTCTTTTAATAGTAAGAATTATAAGGGTTTCGTTAAGTTTACGCCAATTTAAAAATACTGGTAGAAGCGTCTTTTTGTGCTGATTCCGAATATGTAAATAACTCTATTTCGAAAAAAATGTCTCTCAATTATTCATATCCAGCCAGTGTAGGAAAAATATTCGACATTGATTTAGTTTCATTTCGGGTGGCACCACGCGGCGCCTCCAGGCAACACCTATTTTTGAGGGCCTTGATAATTACAGGTTAGTCGATTCATCAATCGATTCTCTTGCATTCTACATCTCTATGACCGGCTGTGAACGGCCAATTAACCATAGATAAAAAAATGATAATCTTTTATAGGCAGTAAAACATTATTTTTATTTTTTACTTTAAATTAAATTCCCTATTCAAAAACCAAATCCCCGACGGGTAATCTCATAAAAAAATTGTGAAAATAACTTTTGGTGATTCTCCTTTAGGCTCAGTAGTTTCGGACCAAATTGCAACATAATCAGTCCATTTGTTAATTAAATCATTTATATTCGGAGCAAATTGGCTGTGACATATGGACAGACAGACAGACACACGAGTGATCCTATAAGGCTTCCATTTTTTCCTCTTGAGGTACGGAACCCTAAAAACAAAACAAAAAGGAAAACGGGCAGCAACAAGTTCACCTTAAAATTCTGTAACTTTACCCTTGACTAAACACTACCTGGGTATACCCTAATAACTAGGGGTTAACCGCATAAATCGTTCGTTTTCGTTTAACCCTAGATTTGTATTTTCTCAGCTCATACGTCCTTCAATTTACCATTGAGCGACAGAAATTGATTGAAGGGCACTTGTACACAAAGACCCGATTCGGATAATAGTAGGGTAGGGTTGATGTACGGGGTTGTTAGCCGAGAAAGTGGTTTGTATTGTCCTTTGAATTAATATAATATCGGTACGAGAAATTCGCTGAGGACGCTGATTTGAGTAGTTTTTATATTTGGCTTTAATATTTCTTTCCAAGTGGGAAACATTTGAGACACCACTAGCTGACTATCTTGTTATCGCGTGGACTTCGTCATGGATACCCTTGTATAGGGGGAGTCAAAGGGTTACGTCAGCCTCCTACCGATTAATATTGCACGGTGTTGCTCTGGCTGCCTATGCCTCACTCAATTATAGCTCGTGCAATGAAAGAAGTTCTATAACGTGCCAATGAATCATTATGTAAGAGACTAACATTGGAATATTCCAATCTATTCAATTAGGTATAACACTAATTGGTAGTTTTTGGACCTAAAACTTTCCTAAGAACATAAAACCATATATTAAAAAGATAAACCTTGAGTCTCTAGTAATATAAATTTACAAACAAAATACACAACGGAATACAATTGGTACCTACATGTTATTATGTTGAAAGTAGATGAACAAATAAATAAATAATGATCGATTCGTGGCCTGGTTAGAAAAAGGATCAGAATTAGGCAAACAAAGATATATTACTCCCCTAAGTTCCCTGAAGGGTTAGACAGAAGTGTATTGGTTTTACACGCGCCGTTGCCTATAACTGTATTAAATCAATTCCAACCCGCGCTCACGGGGCGTTGAGGGCGAATTTTCACACCGAAAACTTCCGAATTTGGGGCTGAATTCAGATTGATCATCTAAATCAACCGACATGCAACATCAAAAATGTGAACCAAAAACAGAATTATGCATCGTAAAACATTGTCGCTATACGGCTCTTTGTATGTTGTCATAAATATGCCCTTTGATGAAAAAAGTAGAATGTTGAGTCTCTCATTTACCATATCCTTCTTTTATCTAAGAATATTTTTTCCTTCATTTAATAATTACTGTATTACAGTACCGAATTTGGTTTTGAGTTTTTGCAAACATCTACTAAGTACGTAAGTATTTATTTACCAACCTATCTATTCTTCTCTTCCTACCTAAAGAACCTTTTTTATCTACAGCGTCTATCGGATTTCAAGACAAATAACACAAATTGCATGTTGCACAACTCCTAGAAAATCTCACAAACAATATTGAGTTCAATGTAAACTGCAAACAATAGTATCGTTATTGCAGAGTTAATATCATAATACCATATTGTTTTCCACAAACGACGAGAGAAGATGGATAGCAAAATGTGTTTTCTTAAAGCCATTACCTGATTCTAAAACAAAATAAAAAGACTCGACATGTCGTGGAAATGGTAAATCAATCACAATCAAATGTTCGATCGTGAGTGGATTGTGAAGGTAATGACGCTATCTATGTGATGGCTACTTCAGGGCTAGCCGTCATCAACTTTATTGGAAAGATTTAAAATAATGGAAAGCTGAAAATTTTAAAAATCACCGAAATTGGAGCTAAGATGTTTACAAAGAGCGAGTGGGTTGGATGAGTAATATTAAGAAGCAAAAAGGCACCACAGATTTAAGAGACGGATTGTATGGCAAGAGAAATGAGAAATATTATATTTAATAATAGTCATTAACATTAGATTTGGTGTAAATTGTCAGTCGTCGGCCTTCTACAGAACCGCTAGAACAAAAATCATGATGGTGTATAGCCCTAACAATAATTAGAAAAAGTTATTAAAAAAGAAGCACCTTACAGTAATGCAATGGTGATTGGCTAGAAGAACCGCGTAGCTCATGTGTTCACCATAAAATATAACGTGGACGTTTGAAGGAGTCTGCCCCCTGTTTGAACAATGTACAGGCAGCATGAAAAGTAAATGATCTTTGTACAAAGTTTCAAAGGTGTATAGAGAAAACTTTAAAAATGTGGCTATAAAATATGAATTAGTAAATGTTTTGTTCGCTTTTGGTACTGCACTGACTACTACGATTTGAACCATTTGGAATTACGTTTTCCGGTTTCTGAACCTCAATCAACAAAACTGGATTTTCTAAACTGGAATGTCAAGGTCATGCAATACGTCCTTCTAGATTTAGTTGCAATTTTACAGACAGGTTTGGTTTGATTTATTTAATTAATCTTTAAAGGAACAAGTCTCCGTTATTGATTTATTAGATATTTATTTAAGAATCAGCTAAAGGTCCACATCATGGTTTGAATACGGTAATCTTATTCACATAAACTGGCGGTAAAAAATACGGGCACATTTCATACGAAGTATAAAGTTGACAAATAAAACGAAACATTTTGCGCCGTAAAAAGCCAACATTTTTCTAGCTTTCATAACCGTGGTTTCACACGAAGAGCATAAACTGTTATATTAGGCGCAATACCATTCAGCTAACACATAGTTACCACATTCAACAGATAGTCAATCGAGGGTTATTTTCTATTCGCTTCGCTATGAGGTCGCACTTATCCGTCGATCTCGGCGCCCGATCGGGTGATCATTATTTCATCGGCCGCTTGGATCGGCCGCAGGGGACACATAACCGTTGGCTACGGGCACCGACCGCGCCAAGTGAAAATAACGGCCTGTAATAATATTTGTTTCATGGTGATTTTTATTGTCAGCCCCTGTAATGAGAATTTGAATGGATCGCGGTTTTGTTCTACTTAACGACATGACGTATGACGTTACCTTGCCTGACCTAAATTTTTGCATAGTCTACGATTATATCTGCTATTTTTCTTGCCTTTATTTAAAATTAAGGTAAATAGAACCTTTTGAAATGAACGTAGCAACAACAAATCAGCGACACGAAACAAAGGGTGATTAACAGATAGGTATCATTTTGAGGGTCGCGATCGCAAGCCTTGTTTTACAGAGCAGAAAAAGGACGAAAGAGCTATTTGTCAAAGCTTCAGTAATTTGTAAACAAATGCCGACTAATTACTACAAAGATTTGTAGGTAATATAGTGCAAAGAAGGGCTTTGACCCGGATTTTATCGACATGCTTTGGGTATCTAAATAATGCTATACATATTTTCATAAAAGAAATGAGAATAATTTTAGGAATGCAATTTTACGGCCGGGTAACGTAGAGCTTGCAGTAAAGGATGAAATTAAGTTTATCGAAAATAAACTGATTTACATACACTGTCACAAAAATTCACAGATCTAGTGCTCTACACGACCTTCGGGTATATTGAAAATGTACTTAGGCAGGCTTTTCATTTTGTACAATGCCTAATCTAATAGATTTAGACCTAATAGATTTTGTATCGTCTTTGAAGTAATAGAGCTTAAATGCACGAAGTAAAAAATCCGTAAGTTAAAATTTTGAATAAATTTTGAACTTTAATGAAATATTCATAAGACTATTTTTGAAAGAAAATCATTTTTTGTTTGACACAACAACAACGAAGCGATACAAAATAGTTATGAACATAGAAATAATAATTTTAGTCTTAAATATAAACTTCTAATTAGTAATTTGAAGTATTTTCAAAGTATCGCAAACCAAAATTAATAAAAAAAATATTAACATCATTATAAAATTAAATTAAAATACATATTTACAAATAAATACAAATACATTTCACGATCAAACTCTTAAACACTCTCTTAACACAACTCAGCGACGCGACGCGCATTTGAGGAGCGCGCTGCCCGAAATTACGCCACACAAAGGGCACCCTCCTGCCTAGACTATTGGTGATACAGAGATCCGGTTTATTTTTAATGTAGCCCAACTGAATACCCCCAGGGATTATTTTAATTTTTTCGACATCGCATTTAATTTTTGAGATTCGCGACCGTAACAAGTACGTAAATACGGAATTGTAATCATTAAAGTTATCAATACAACTCTTTAACACCAAGTAATCCTATTGAATGACTATTTCGTGAATTCTTGACAATTGAGGATTATACTAACTTAAGAAGTTGTATTACTGATTCTAATAATTATAATTATATAAATACATATTTGTTACGATCGCGAATTATACTTTAACCAACATACAACCTAATACTGACTTGCAAAAAACATAAGAAAATTTGGATTTCGCGAGCTACCCTAGCTCGTCTCCCTTAAACCATTTACAGGCACTATTTAATTATCGAGGAGCCGGTCAGATAATCATAACGTTGAAGCTTAGCACATTCCAAAACGTAGATCTCCATGGAGAAGAACAAAAAAAATACAAGGACTCTTTTTAAAATTAAGATCTAGATCTTACAAAATCCTTGGTATCTTATTCTCTATATTATACGCACAATTCTATATATGGTATACATATACAGAAACCGCAATCAACCTACAATCAACAGTTGTGTTGGCAGCAGATTACTGAACGTAGTACGGTGTTAATACTCAGTTAGATTCCCTGATTGCCCTCTCATCCTGGTCGTGTAATCCTTTAGTCGGCTTTTACGACGGAAGTGATTGTGTTGGCAAATCCGTATGTAAAGGAAACCACGTGTTTATGGTGGGTTCGTAATACGAACCGAATGTTAATTGTAGTTACGACTCATATACAATAGTTTACCATCAGTTATGTATGAGCCACAACATTGAAAACCGACCGAACCAACATTCAATTCGTAAATAAAACGAACGAAAAAAGAGAGGTATTACAAACACAAACAATGTATGTACAACACTAGAGTGGTTATACAATTTGTTCAGCCGACAAAAACTATTCGATTTACCTCGTACATTTCACCGGCTCCGATAACACAAGTTTTCAATTCGAAGGAAATTCTATTGCTATTTATTTACAGCGAGTGAGTCGAATACAAAGAGCACGTAAACTTGTAAGGCAATCTACAAACGATAAAACGTGGGCTTAGGCGCACGAAAAAACCATCTTATTGGATTTTAGGGAAAAAAATTATTTTCATGAAGAAGAACTTATCCGATAACTTTTACTTGAACCTGCAGTAAATCGATAATGTGTGGTCGTTGTTTCTTTAAAGACATGTCAGTTTTGCTGTCTGGCTGGATGGAATATTTATCTGATAACTAACAAGTGTTTTGTCCATGACTTCAAAGGCGAAAACGAACGATGCCCCTGAAGTTGCCACGACGACAGAAATTCAGAATTATCGAACAGAGCCTGAATGAGGTATGCACAGTTGCAGCTGAGGGAAAGTTGAATGTGGACCAGAAAACCTGCATCAATAGCCTAATAGCCAATATTGGACATGGGACTTCGCAGATGGCCGTCATGTACCAGTCCGTCAAAACAAAAACTCTCCAATCGCACTACACAGTCAGATCTCTCGAAAACCAACGCGATCTTTACACAGAACCTTATGCTGAGTATCGAAGATTCGACGAAATCTACCCAGGGATCTTCCTTTGCTGACATGGTAAAGGAAGGTGTCAACAATTTTATCCAACCGAGTTATCTAATCTCTGTGGTCATCTATCCGAGTGACAAGTTGAAGACCAGCGATGAGACCAAATCTTTTGTCCAAAAAATTATCAACCCCGAATAAATGACAACAGACAGCAAGACGAAGCATGGCGGTGTAATCATCAGCACCGAGACGAAGGATGACGTCGAGAAGCTGAGACAATCGGTGCAGCTAACCAAGTCAGGCCTAACAATCGACGAACCCCATAAAAGAAAGCCTAGGGTTGTGATTTTGGGAGTGCCAACATCCATGTAGGAAAATGAGGTTTTTACCTCTTTATACAAGCAAAATATAGCCGAAAAACTTCATAATTACAGCCTTGAAACGATTTTCAGCTCAATTAAATTAAGTCATAAGTCAGGTAAGACAGACACTGAGACCTGTAATTACATAGTTGAAGTATATGCAGTTATACGCAAAGCCCTGATATCATAAGACCGAGTTTTTGTAAATTGGTCATCATGCCCTGTGAGAGACTTTGGTCACACGATGTTATAAGTTGCAGCAGTATGGACATGCGGCCAAGTCATGTCGACAGACAGCGTTTACTTGCGACCACTCTGGTGATCAAGGTCACTCAATAAAAGAAGGTCCCAAAAAGGCTGACGAACCAAAATGCGCTACTTGCTTGCATTTCAAAAAGACAGACAAGCATAACACAGGCGCAGCTGGCTGCCCTGCGAAAATAATGGCTGAAAAAGGTACATCAACTCTGTAGATTATGGAAGCGCCTAAGAGCTCCGTAAATCAGTTACTTTTCTGACCTTTTTATTTTACATTAATTTTTATTTTTGACTACCATTATGATAAATAGTTTGATTAATGATTTAGATAATTTAGAGTCCTAAGTTTGTGAAGCTGAAATTGCAAACAATATCTATCCGGCTACAAAACACCGCTAACCATATTAACACAAAATATTCGCAGTTTTTTTAAGAATAGCTTTGGTACATTTTAGCAACGGCTAAACATAAATTGTGATGTTATTGTTTTAACCGAAAGCTGGCTTGCTAAACTATATAACATACCACTAATCCCAGGATATAATATGTATAGAAGTACTATAAATTACAACCAAAATGATGGAGTGATAGTTTATGCAAGAGATCATCTCAATGTCTCTGTTCAAGAACCTGATATGCATGACTGTAACAGATTATAAGTAAAATTGGATCAGAATTTGCGATATTAGCGTTATATCGACCGCCATCTTTTAGAAATAGTAGCATTTTACTGACTCTCTGGATGAGACCTTGAAAACCCTGTCATCCATCAAAAACACGATTGTAATTGGAGATATTAATATCAATATTCTACCAGGAAGTGCTGATGCGTCTGCTCAGGACTACCTCAACTATGCGCCTTTCATGGCCTGCTCGCAGCACACAGCTTTCCTACATAACACAGTGGATGAGCCACTGTGTTATGTAGGTTTGGATCATATTTTAAAGAAAGAAAGAAAATATTATTTGCGATAAACATGACGCAAAGAAATAAAATAACAAAATAAAACAATTAAAGAACAAGTTTGGGGAAAATAAAAATATTTTGTCTGCCTTTTAGTCTGTGCAAAATAAATGTATGTATTTTCTTTCTTTCTTTACTTACAGTTCAACAGTTATTTATAATGAACACGGTACTAAGACAACACGCAGCACTTCCGAGCACTAAATTTACTAAAAACAGGCGGAAAGATATAGTTTGCCCTCAAAAAAATACAAAACATGCTTTCACAGCCAAATTTTATATGTACTATAACAGTCAGAAGTCGACTAGCAATCTCACAAAACTATGGCATAGCAATATTAGTTGTACTTATGACCTTCTTCTATAAGAACGTTGGCAACTTTGGCAGCCCGTATAGCGCAGACGATAATGGTCATTGCGGTGTAAGTGGACTTCTAGACGTTGACTGTACCTCGGACCGCTACTCTAACAGACTAAATGAAAAAGGAAAACATCTACTCCTTAAATCATAGTAATTGCAAGAAAATCTTTATGGAAGCTCTTCAAAACTATGTCCTATGAAGATACAGAGAGTTATTACTTGTGCTGAAGTAAATATTTTTCGTATTATATCATTTTATACACCTTTTACATATGTGTGTACCAATTAAATATTATTATGATATATATGTGATTAGTTAATCAATTAATGTTACCTCCAAACGCCTGAAACACAGGATTACCTAGTTCAGGCACAAATCATGGGTGAACTTGACATAAATTTAAAAAAAACTGTATTTAACGTTAGTCCTTTTAATATAAAAAAAATATTATTATTATTATATTTAATATAATTGTTTGTTGTTCCTGTCTTCGATCATTAAATCTGACACTTGCGCCAATTTATCCATAATAAACTATAGCAACTAGAGCAAAACTACGGTGCAAAACTAACTATATAGTATAAAAATATATTTTGTGGTGCTTAGTTGATCTACATGTCGTAGACGTGACACCGCCGAGAATAAAAAGTCAGCTAAGTGATAATGGGTTTTTATTGATCCTCTTCTTCTATTGTCATAACGGTCATAAACGATTAAGTCAGTCAGTGAGGATAATGGCAATGTTAACAGCCTAAGGCACGCCAGACGTACTTATACAGGGCTATTTTTAAATCACTAGCTAAATTTTCACAGGGTGTTCTACCCATGAATATAAACAACTTTCACTATGGGACCAACTCTGAAATCACGAAAAAAAATCAGCTGTTTCATACATTTTGGTACTCGACCAAAATGTATGAAACAGCTGATTTTTTTTTTCGTGATTTCAGAGTTGGTCCCATAAAGAAAGTTGTTCATATTCATGGGTAGAACACCCTGTGAAAATTTAGCTAGTGATTTAAAAATAGCCCTGTATTATAGTCACTCTCTTCTAAAGTTAAATTCACGTAGTTCATAAGGCTCACCCGATAACATTGAATGTGATGGCGGCCTCCTATCCATGACTCCGATATAAGATATCTTTTCAGTTTACATGACTGGACCAAGCCTTTTCTCAACTATATTGGGGTCAGCTTCCAATCTCCAGCAGCTCCAGCTGAATTGACATGGAGCGACTGACCTCCACAATCCAGTTACTGGGTAACACGGTAGGTATTCCTAATTATCATAATAGTGTTGAAATAAATAAGAAGTCTACTTTGTAAACCACGTGCGTTAAAAGAAGGAAGAACATGTTAAATTTAATATGTTCTTCCTTCTTTTAACCAAAAACCTGGGTTCCCATTGTAAGACAGATAAAAATAGCACGTGGTTAAAAATCACCTTTTAGAACTCATAATTGATACAAATATTTGAGGTCTACCGCGACTGTTTGTAGAAGTGATAGGGTCGGTTGCGGACAATGAATTAATGATGACGCGATCGGCTCGGATCCCGGATCAGCTGATGGGTGCGACCTAGTTGTACGTTAGACCTATGATGCTGTGCGAATCAATATCGGTTTAGTTTAAAGTATTAAAAAAAAAATACTGATGCTGTTATACAATAAATAAATAAATACTGCTCTGTACCAGTAGAGAAAAAGACTTACAAGATGCAACTTTTATATCCACAGTAATATAGCAAAGCTTTTTACTTGCTAAAAACTATGTCTATAATGTTCCCATTGACCACGCAGGTCGAGTGCGGGTTGGTAGATGTCACATGTCTTTGAATTTTTATTTCTAGGACATGAACATTTTTTCTCACGATATTTTCTTTCACCGTTTTGTGAGCAATGGTGATTAAATAATTTACACAAAGTAACGCCTGTCAGTGTCCGAAATTACGACCTCGTAAGTTGCGACCTTAACCTCTGGGCCACCACTACTCTAAAACTAAAAAACCTGCCAAGTGCATGTTGAACCACGCACAATAAAGGGTTCCGTAGTTGGGATGAATTTATCCCTGAATAAGTAATTTTTCAATGGAATTTGTACAAAATTTTTACTTTTCCAAGTACTTTTAATAAGTTAGTCGACTATTACTCGTAAACTTGTAAAACCTACTTAGATGTGATAGTGTTACGTTTAATTTTGTTATACGACTGCTGTGAATTTTTTCACATATCCAACAGCAACCATTTAGCTGGCAGGAGGACACTTGACTCTATCAAAAATTTGCAATTTAAAGTTTAATTTTACGTAAAAGTATCCCTGAATTGAAAAATGCTTTTCACAGACCCGTAATATTTTTGAATGGCCTGTTCAACGATATCCCACACTATGGGACCGACGAGAAAACAAAAACATCCCATAAAAAAGAAAATATTTTTCATGATTTTATTTTACCACTTTGTCAGCATAATTAATATGTATGCCAATTTATCAACCTATCCATGCCAATTTATAGCTTTCTAGTGCTAGGAGTCTCTGAGTTAAGCTGCGGACGGACGGACAGACGGGCATGGTGTAACTATAAGGGTTTTTGACTACGGAACCCTAAAAAACTATGGCAAAGTTAAAAGGCAAAGCTGTGTTTTATGTCTTAAGATACAATATTAGATAGCTACGAGTAACAGGAAACTTTAAAATTTAAAGCCCAAGAACGAAAGATCAAACAGAAGAAAACCCCGCAAGACCGAAGAGCTCGAAAATCACTTAAACTTGAACATTAAAGGTTGTGAATAAATTCCTTTCATGTATGACGGTAGCGCATATCAAAGTATATTTGTGGAGATCAGTAGCGGCTTCCCTAGGGAGTAGTCGCTCTAAATTAACTTAGACTCGCTATGTATGCAGACTGTCGTCTCATCTAACGAGGTCCGAGACAGCGCTGTAGGTACAAGTTTACCAAACGACAATGTGCCGCTAACTTATATAGCGTACATCGCTGTTAAATTTTCGGGTCCTAAAGGGGAGAGTTCTGAGACCTCTTGTGAATAAACGTCTGCCATTATTACCGTCATCAAACTTTAAGCGAACTACGTATTATGTAAGCTCTTATGTTTTCAGGCGAGAATAATTTTTGTTTGAACTTCAAAGTCGAAACTAATCGCGTAAATTGAGATTCTGACTCTAAAAGTTACCGATTACAAAATTTTAATTAATCCACGCTTTCATTAAACACGATATTTATCGCTGAAAGCCAAACAAATAAGAACACTTATTACGTCTGTCCTAAATTGATTTACTGTACATTTTATTATTCAACGTGATTTTATCAAGTAAGTATAATAATTCCATCTAAAGTTAGTCGTCACAAAGTCTGTGAAACAAGCAGTGCCTTCCAAATATTTTTTCAACGTCGCGAAATGAACGAGCTCATTATTCCGTGTTGACTTTCAGTTTGATGCTTCTCTTTTTCCCTAAAAGTTCGCGTAATCCGTTTTGAGAATATCTCTTGCCTTACTTTTTATCAAGTCTCATTTTTTTGCTCTTTCTCTCTGATTTAAGTAACTGTGGCTGAGAAAATGGTCCACCTGAAATTATTACTTCTCTTGTAAAATGTAATAAAAAAATATCGTAACCGTATTTCCAGACGCTGAAAAACGAGTGTCGTAAAATTGATTTGTTGCTGCTCTAAATTTGAAATGATATTACAATTTTTTAAATGTTAATAAAATATTTAAGTGCGAAATTATGATTAAGTTTTGTGCTTTGGTAACTCTTCAAATTACTTACTTGAGACTTGTCTTCGTAAACAAGTCACAATACCGTATTGAAAAAAAAAAATCAAAATGGCAGACGAAGGTGAAAAATTTTTTTTTATAACTAGCCCAACCCCGGCTTCGCACTAATGAAGAGAAAACTAATGAAAATGAGACCAAATCTGCCCTTTACAGTCCGACCATGTAATTAAATAAAATGACAATTAAATAACTTCACAACGATAACACACTGACTAAAAAAACAACTATTCCTGGTATTTTTAAAAACAGTAGGTTTTATATAACGTTCAACCACTTTTTTTACTACATTTTTCACAAAACAACCAAAACAACATTTTTTTCGAATGTAACTTAAAACATTGTAAGAAACTGAACCACTAAACGTCAATCTGTCAATTCTGTGAATATTTTTGTAGGTATTCCTACCGTCTTCTGTCTGCTTCTGTCTCACTCACTCAATTTGTATATGGTGATTTTTTAACCAATATTTTTACTTTTCCGTACAAATTTTCAAACATTTTCTTTCATACAAACCTTGACAATTACAAACACAACAAAAAAATAATTAGCCAAATAGGTACAACCCTACTGAAATGATTTGCTTGATTCGGCATTTGATTTTTAATTATATAGATTTTCAACTTTTAGTAAAAGCAAAACAGAGACTATTCGGATATTAAAGTTAGTTAAGTAGTGTAAATGAGGTGAACATACTCTAACCTTGTTTAAGATCTTCGATAACAGCTGAAATAACACCAAAACGTCTTACATCACACAAAATAATATTCTCGCTTACCGCTATCGGATCAGCTGTGTGCCCGCTACCTTATAGTGGGGAAAAGAGGTGGCCGGGGAGCGGGAGGCAACGAAGAGGTCGGCGCGCGCCGCTCGATAAATCGATGTGGGTAATACAATGCTATGCGGTGGGACGGCCTTGGGAGCTTGCAGCCTGCAAGACACACCCCCTTTCTACTTTCAAGTTCATTACCAACGAGACGTCTACACTCGGCAACGAATGAATATCATCTGACCTAATTAATCACTGACGCATGATTACTGTTCGTGCTACGGTAGGTGATTGGATCAAGTGCTCCCACGCTCTCGGCGCCTGAGTTGCTGGGTTGCAGTTTGGTAATATTATGTCATTTGAGACCATTTTTCATAGTTTTGAAGTAAGATACCTACAAATATTTTTTTATAGAATCTAAAGTTGGGGTAAATTGTTGCTTAGAAAGTCGACTATCAACTAAAATATACGTATTGATGTCCGTAAATTCAAATCACAACCGACTTTAACAGTCGTACAAAACGGTAATAAATTCGGTGGTAATGTATTAGATACAAACTGTTGCATTCTCTAAAACATAAATAATGTCGTTTAAAGTTGAAATGTTAATAAAATACGACGAGAATTTATTCAACCCTAAACAGCTCTGTCTCCAGTTTGAGTAAAATTAATAGGAGAAATAATATAGTGTTCACTGCTTTCTTTAAAAAAGAGCAAACGTTAACAAGTGAGTGGCCATTTGTAAACGTCTCTGAGCAGCCTGACACTCTACAAATTGCAGCATTCTTTGAAGCAGGTGATATAAGATATTAACTAGTAGGTACTTACAGCAAAAACTCTTTTATGTAAAAAATAAAAACTTTTGACAAAAAAATACAACTAACTTCAAAAAAAAAAACCCTACGAAGTGAAAAATAACTTTAATTTCGAAGTCGGTGTCTTTGTTTTGTATTTCCGAAATTAAAGTTATTTTTCACTTTGTAGTGTTTTTTTTTTTTTGGAAGTCGGTTGTTTTTTTTTTATCAAAAAGTTTTTATTTTTCACATTTTATTTGTGGTACCTACCCCACAAGTATTCGTATAACACTACTTGCTAGATACTAAGTAAGCAACAGTGACAGGAAGTTGTTATAACATCAACACACACTAAGCGGAAATAATACGTATTATTAAAGCTAACTCAAAAACATTAAGCTGAACGGCCACAGCCATAATTTACAGGGTACCATCCATCCTCGAAAGAGCTGTGATCGACCTTGGTAAAAAAAAAAAAACTTTGCAAAAGGGCAAATATACGTCGCGCTAAGTCGTCTCAGAAGTTTGGAAGGTATAGTTTTGTCAGATTTGGACGCCAACAAATTATTAAAGCGAGCACAGTACGACGGATCATTGACGGAAATAAGGAAGCTACGAAATCTGTCTCGTGACCACCAAAGCCACACACACGACTCAAGTAACACAATTTGATATTACCATTATAATCATCTAAAGCCAGAGTGCATCTCATGACAATTCCAATAAGCCCAAACACGGATAGGATACATGGTTTTATTACGGAGTTCCGGTGCCTACCTTCTGGCTTCATCATCAGATCGGTTCGATGGTACAATTTTCATCAGAACCATTTATTTTTTGCTTCATAGTCGCTTAACTATTTTAATCGAGAGATATTATCGCCAGCCGAGAAATACCTACTTATTATCATTGAGGAGTTCCCGTGGCCAACTGTGGTCTTCTTCATCTGTTCCAATTCACCAAATGATACTTTCTGAATGCAAATGCTTGACTTGTTGATGAAAATACCAAAATCGCTATATGTATGCCTATAATACTTGAGGAGTTCCCTCAATTCCTCATAGATCCCTTCATCAGAACTAGATTTTGATAAAAATCGGACCAATTTGGAAGTATATCCTTTCAAATAAAAAAATAATTTTCCAAATCGGTTTAAAATTGACGGAGTACTGAGGTCAATCAATCTGCCTAGCCTTTTCCTAACTATGTTGAGGTCGGCTTCCAGTCTAACCGGATGCAGCTGAATACCAGTATTTTACATAGACCGACTGCCTATCTGACCTCCACAACCCAGTTATTGGGTAATACGATACCCCTTGATAAGGCTGGTTGTCAGACTTTCGGGCTTCTAACGACCCGTAACGATAGCCAAAGATCCACGAATGACAGCCGGGACCAACAGCTTAACTTGCTTTCCGAGGCACGGAGGAGTCTCGGTATGTAAAGATGGTCACCCATCTACGGACCAACCCCGGCAAGCGTAGCTTAACCTGATGGATCGACCCGTGCGGCTGTTATTACTTAGCCACGAACTTCACGGAGTACTGAGGGCTAACAAACACTAAAAAAAAAACACAACTGAATTGAGAAAGTCCTCCTTTTTTTTTTAATTCGGTTAAAAATAAGCATAATCAGCCTATAATGTTCCCACTGCTGGGACACAGGCCTTCTCTCTGTGAGAAGTAATCCTCCACACGAGTCCAGTGCAGGTTGGTAGATATACCTACACGATTACTATCGGGTTATGGACCTATGGGTAAACGCTAGTAGAGTAAAAGATATTATTGGTTAGTTATCATTTATCATGATACTATTTTACAACTTATTGTTAGAGAAACAGTCCACCGGTGAAAGCTTTATTAGATAAACCATTTTGCAAGCTCCAACTTTTTTTTCAGAATTCAATCAAGTAGAGTTAAATAAGCAGACACTCCAAACTGGTATTCAGCCGCATAATTATGGTTAGACTGGAAGTCTTCCCCGAAGTTGGGGAAAAATTTGATGGATTATGATGAGAGAGAGAAGAATCAAGTAAGTAACAATCGTGTATTTAGGATTTTGTAAATTTAAATTGAAAGACTCTATTTAAAACTATAATTTTGAATTCATTAAACAGCTAACTAAAAGAATTATAACTGACTATTTCGACTATTTCTGTTTTGTGCTCATGTAGATCTATTTTTTTTTTTTTTTTTTGTTTATTTTTCTGTGTATTACTCGAGTTAATTATCATTTTGTATGCACGTGCTTCTGTGATAAGTAAACTTACTTTTCTGTCTTTATTGTTAATAATTTGTTTATAAAAATAAATTAGCCTAAATGCAATTATGATGCATAAATAATTTTAAATACGAATCGCGAGTACTTACTACAATATTAATGAAGTGCTATTAAACCAATGAATAACCCAATATTGATGTAAATTAGTGAACATTTCTACTATTCTTTTAGTACCTAAAAGTTTCCTAACTAAAGTGTCCTAATATCTGAAAGTGACACCGGTGACTGAAAAGTCGGTTGTCATGGTATGGGCATGTAATGCGGAGGAATGAGGAAAATGTCGTCAAGAAAGTTTGGAGTATAAATGTGGATGGCTATACGAGTAGGGAAGATCAAACAAACGATGCATGAACAGTGTGAAAGATAATATGGCTAGAAAGGGAGTGTCTACCGAGATGACGACTAATACAGAGGTATGGACGAAAAATATATGTTTAGCCGACCCCAAAATTAAATTGGGGTAAGAGCATTGTAAATTTGCAACAAGACAACTGAAAAAAAGAGAAAACAGAATCGTCAGAAAGTATAATTATGGAAGATCGTACGTTTCTTGGAGGCTGTAGAGGTGAGCAAAGTTTTTTTTTTTTTTTTTAAAAAAAAGTTTAGTAAATTATTGAAGTGGTCGAAAATTAAAAAAGCCTCTGTGACAACGTCTAAAATACACGAGTAAAATATATCAAAATCCTTATTATTTTCTTTATATAATTATTGTAAGAATATAAAAAGTAGTTATATAATACGTAGTACGTAAAATAGCCGTGTCTCCCTGAGAAAAAGCCACCCCTCGTGTACCGGAGATGTCGTAAGCAGTGACTAACGGATTACCTATGTCAAGAGGCAGACAAGCATTCTTCCGACTGGTAATCTAAATAGTATGTAGCTGACCTACATCAGGTATCGATTTCATAAGACCTTTTAGAAATGAGTACCTAAGTAACATAATAAGTATAGGTTGTCTGTAAAAGATCGCTTTCAGCGATAAGACCGCCCAATGTGTCACCCTATGTAAAATTTATACATTTTTATCTGTAATTTTTTTGATGGTGTACAAGAACATATTAGAGAGTATTCTATCTATCTACAATTTACATGTAAATTTAAGAACATATTTTTAGTACTTTGCTGCCATACGATTATACTCTTATTAGTAACTTTTTTATATTCCCATTGCCACCATACAAAATTGTAGGTACGAGTATACAAGTACCCAAAAAAAAATATTTTAAACTTCTTTTTCTGATTTAATAATATTTCACTTCAAATGCCAAATAATTTAACGCCCTCCTTCCACTGCCACTTTTCTAGAATTACAATCGTTACAAACCGCATAAATCAACTACGAGAATACGCGTAGTTGGTTGTGGAGCCCAGATCTTGTACTACGAGTATACTCGTAGGTCAACGTTTTAAATTATATACTATGCCAAGATAAAGGTACAACTTAACTTTGTTCAGTAAGAATAATAACCTTGGACATTATTCACACACGGTCATTTGATCCCAAACTAAGCAGAGCTTGTACTATGGAAACCAGATAACTGATATACTACATACACTACTTTTTGTTTTATAAATACTTACTTATATATGTACATAGATAATTACACCCAGACTCAGAACAAACAGACATGTTCATGCACACAAATGTTTGTCCTGGATGGGAATCGAACCCACGACCTGCGGCATGATAGGTGTTATCTCAACCAACCACGCCAACTAGCCTGTCGAAAAGAAAATATTGCTACTCCAAAATCAAAAATGAAAAACCTTTCATAGTTTTCGGAACAGCCTCTATAATCTTAAAATCTTATATGATCTACATAAAATCAGCTAACACTACTGAAATCCTTTTAAGAAACTTTTTGGTACTAAAAAAGTCTTACTGTTAGTCACAGATCATCTGAAAAGGTCATACATATGAGTAAGGTAGGTTATTTAAAATAATAACATTCTTCGGTACAGAGTTTTCTTGGCTCTCTGCCAGAACCCGTTCTGCTTACAGAAAATGATGGCTCGTTGCTCGCTCCTTTGTCAGTGATGGTTTACGAGATGCGATTGAAAATTTTTCATGTTGTTACCTATTTTATGATCAATGTGTAGAATGAATCTTTACCGTATCTGTATGACGCGTTTTCTCCAAAACTGCGCAACGCATTATGATGCAGTTTTTAACATCATTTAGAGAACTTATTACGGAAGGTTTTTTATTAATATTTGACTTGGATATAAAAAGAAATCGCCATGTTTTGTCAAGTCGTAAAAACCGCGCGAAGCGGGAGCGCGTCGCTAGTTCTATATACCAAAATAAATTGGGGGCTTTTTCAATTTTTGGATATATGTTTACAGACTATTTGATTAATACTCTGACTGAAGAAAAACGCAATTGCGTTAAATTTCCTCGATAGAATTTAATTCCAAAAATACCTCTATATTTTTCTGTGATTCTAAGACCCCAAGTAATTTCATTACAAAATTGCATTCAAAATTAGGTAATTGAAAACTACGGCTGAAAATATTTTTGATAGATTTGATTTGGTGCTTTTATTTTGGTTCCAGCGTATCGCTGCGGTCTCTTTTTTCCACATGTGGAAGTAATTGACTCTGTCACTTTCTTATGCCCAGTTCGCCATTTACATATGAAAGAAAGAGAGAAAAGAAAGATGACAATTGGCTAGTCTTTATCAAGGTCATGATGCCACCAGTGATGTATGTATGTATGCAACATGCGCTTATGACCATTGAGAGAACACAATACAAAATAATAAAAAAAAAAAAACAAAAACCCGACTGCACAAACACTTATTAAAATTCAATAGATTATAGGTAGGTAATTCTTGTTTTTCTCCTTTTAGTTATGTGTTTGTCCATTGGGGTTTTTTTGTTTATTTAGTTATTTTTTTTATTTCAATCTTTTTAGTTTTATTAATATTTTGTATTTCAATTTATTTGTTTCGTTTTAAATATGATTGGGCTACGGATATTTATCAATTATTTAATTAACCGATTTATTATTCCTATTCATTTGTTCATTCATTCTGCCTAGCCTTTTCCCAACTATGTTGGGGTCGGCTTCCAGTCTAACCGGATGCAGCTGAATACCAGTATTTTACATGGAGCGACTGCCTATCTGACCTCCACAACCCAGTTACTGGGTAATACGATACCCCTTGGTAAGACTGGTTGTGAGACTTTCGGGCTAATTTATTATTCCTAATTAAATTTAAATATATACCATATACGTCTATATGTTTGTAATCCCCTTTATTTCTTTTATTTTGACACCCTCCTCGATAGGATTGGTTAATTTTATTTTATTAACGTATTACTATTTCGCGCCAAAAATCCGCCATTTTGTTTTTTTTTTCAAACACCTATCTAAGGACACTTGGGTTTCTAAGACGAATAAAACGATACCCTTAACTGTCGAAATCCATTCAGCCGTTTGGTAGATACGAGGTAATAAAGAAATTTACAAATATATTGGGTTGGCACAAAAGTAGAATGTTGTAGAACATTCTAGGTACTATCAACGATTTTTGTGCATCACCCCCATAAAGGCGCTTTTCGTATGCACGGGCCAGTGGCTAACCGGCCTGCATTGTTTTCGTCCACCAATAGCGTTTCACAATAACGTCAATAAAATACGTGGGTCAGCGACAGACTGATATATTAGTTAAAAAAGGGACATTGTTAATTTTAGGGTCATCCTTCTTAGGCGACATTCTTCGTTCATTGGTCAAACAAAAAAAAGGCGTTGCAAGCTAAGATTTCAACGTGCATTCGAAAAACTTTTGAAAAGGGTCATGCACAACGACCGCTGACTGTACTTGTGATGTGGGGGTATATAAAGCCGCCCTCGCGATCGGTTTAGTCTCTGATCTGATCCAGCCTGTCCCATCTTGCTGTCCTCCCCCCAGCGACGCCCTAAGCCGAGGTTCATTCCCCACAGGGGGAGCCCTTAGCTTGTAGTCGCTTAGTCTGTAAGTGTATGCCCTGGCTTTGAGGCTTTGAGTTCGCTTAAGGTAGCCACAGGATTGACCGGTTAAGTAGCCACGGCCTCTCTAGGCCAAATATGAGATAACATTCACAAAAAAAAAAAATCGGTTTAGTCAGTTTGAAGAAAAATGAACGAGCGACAAGTTCGAACACTATACTTATACGAGTACTTGTTAGGCCGCAGTGCGCGGGCTGCGGCTGACAATATCAACACTGCATTGGGCGCTGGAAGTACAAGCCATGCGACGGTGTCCCGATGGTTTAACCGTTTTCAATCAGGAGACAGGAGCCTTTTGGCTCGATGAGTACCGCACATCCTTACAGACGCCAGTCGTGCAGTCCGTGTCGCTATCTGTCAATCACTTTTGCTGCGACCCTGACGTAAAGAGGTTTTACCTGATCTGGTTACTGGAGATGAATCATGGATTCTTTACCAGAACTATACACGTCGTGCTTTTTAGCTGTCTCCAGAAGAAACGCCACCAACTCAACCAAAGCTGAGTCAAAAGAACCGCTTAAAAGTTCTGCTTTGCTGTTTCAGGGACGCGTAAGGTATGCTGTTTTATAAACGATTACATAATGAAACTATAAACGCTGACAAATATTCAACCCAGCTTACCAAACTATCTGCTGCTATCAAGAAAAAATGACGAAGACGAGTCAATGTAGTTTTACTACACGATAACGCTCGACCTCATGTCGCATCTGCCTTTTGCCAACAGTTGGGAAACTTGGGCTGGGAGACTATACCCCAGCCATCTTATTCCCCAGACCTCGCCCCATCAGACTATCATTTGTTTAGAGCCCTGAAACAACATTTGCGAGGAAAACAATTTAATGATTTCTCTGATGTAGAGGCGGAGTTGAACAATTTTTCGAGGCACCGCCATCAGAGTTCTAGGCAAAATGCGTCTAAACTTTGCCGATCGTTGGCAAGAACTCTTAGATGCTAATGGTGATTACATCATTGACTAAGCTTTTTGTAATGTAATAATAATAAAAAATACAAAACGTAAACCAAGTGTCTCATTACTTTTGTGCCAACCTGATACAAGATACGCGCGAAATAACATAACCCTTCCTTGGTCGGGTAATAAACAATTGCAAAGCTCACGATCTGATAAAAAGTCCAAAAAACTACACCATTCGTCTGTATCCTAAACCGTTGTCGGTAATAAACGCTGTTTTGTTTTATTACAACAGTGTGTCGCAACCAAATTCAAATAAACATAAATAAAAACAATTGATAACATTACTAAACTATATAGGTACCTATTAAAATGAAATAAACTTACAACATAAAATTTCTGTAGCCCTATTTCAGATACGAAAATAAAAAGTCGCCAACAAACCTTTGTTCCATCGTTTACCGTAGTGAAGGGAAGTAACTAAAAAATAAGGTATGCGAAAGAGCATATAAATTAATTAAAACAATTTTGATTTAAGCATGACACGCGCGCTAACCGAGGTTCTGCCTTTTGGAAAAGCAGTAGTGTTGACTAGCTGACATACTGACATACGAGGAAATGGAGAAGGAGAAAAATTCAGCAGTACCTGCAGTCACAGATATTTTACTTCTGATTTTGCATCACAGTCAAAATCATAATGATCTTTATTCCCGTTACGATAAGGTTGAGGTTGGGTTGCTGCTGTCAGAGATAAAGTAACTTAAGAAGGACTGTAGGATAGTATGACGACTAATGGTGACTGCTCTCTGTCAACCTTCACAAGAACTTTGCTATGTCTTGCTTAAGCTTTGGGCCAAAAGAACCACTGGGAGAATTCGTACTAAACGCGAAGTGACCTCGAGGCAGAACAGCGCAAAGAACTTGATGGACTGCTTCCAAATAGACTCAACCTGGGAGAACAGCGCAAAGAGCTAGCTTGACTGCTCCCTAATAGACTCACCCTGTGACAACAGCGCAAAGAGCTTGACTGCTCCCAAATAGACTGACTCTGGGAGAACAGCGCAATAAGCTTGACTGGTTCCGAATATACTGACCCTAGGAGAACAGCGCAAAGAGCTTCACTGCTCTCTAATAGACTGACCCTGGGAGAACAGCGTAAAGAGCTTGACTGCTCTCGAATAGACTGACCCTGGGAGAACAGCGCAAAGAGCTTGACTGTTCCCGAATATACTGACCCTGGGAAAACAGCGCAAAGAGCTTGACCTTGGCTGCTCCCGAATAGACTGACCCTGGGAGAACAGCGTAAAGAGCTTGACTGCTTCCGAACAGACTGACCCTGGGAGAACAGCGCAAAGAGCTTGACTGCTCCCGAATAGACTGACCTGGGAGAATATCGCAAGGAGCTTGACTGCTCCCGAATAGGCTGACCCTGGGACACTGGACATTTTGCGTTGCAGTGTGGCAGTACAGGGTCAGTCAATCTGACTAGCTTTTACCCAACTTTTTTGGGGTCGCTCTTAGTCTAACCGGATACAGATGAATACCAGTATTCTACATGGAGCGGCTGCATATCTGACCTCCACAACCCAGTTACTAGGTGACATGATAACGGTCTATATATTAGGTTGGGGAAAAAGTCTTTTCGCATTATAGTATGTATGAACTTGTAATAAAATCTCTTTGGCTATACTATTTGTATCTGGCTGGTTTTGGTATCATTGAAAGTTTAAATTTTAAAGAACATAATTCCAAATTCAAATTAGGAAAATGTCAAGATGAGTGAATCTAATGAAGAAATTCGATACATTTTAAAATTTTACTACAAAAAAGGTAAAAATGCAACGCAAGCCGCGAAAAAAATTTGCGATATTTATGGACCTAGTGTAGTGTCTGAGAGAGTAGCACAAATTTGGTTTAAGCGTTTTCAATCCGGAAATTTTGATGTCAAAGATGCACGTCGCTCTGGTCGCCCTATTACGGACAAAATGGATGCCATTTTTGAAAAAGTGGAGCAAGATCGGCATATCAGTAGTTACGACGTAGCTCAAGAACTGGAAATTGACCACAAAACAGTTTTGGCGTATTTGAAAAAAACTGGGTACACAAAAAAGCTCGACATTTGGGTACCTCACGAGCTCACTGAAAGAAACCTAATGAACCGTGTACTCATTTGTGATTCTTTATTACGACGTAATGAAACCGAACCATTTTTGAAGAAGCTGATAAAAGTGATGAAAAGTGGATCACGTATGACAAGAACGTGCGAAAAAGGTCGTGGTCAAAGGCCGGTCAGGCTTCACAGACTGTGGCGAAACCCGGGTTAACTCGCAACAAGGTGATGCTGTGTGTATGGTGGGATTGGAAGGGCATTATTAATTATGAGCTGTTACCACCAGGCAGGACCATCGATTCTGAACTTTACTGCGAACAACTGATGAGATTAAAGCAAGAAGTTGAGAGAAAGCGGCCGGAATTAATCAACAGAAGGGGTGTGGTTTTTCACCATGATAACGCTAGACCTCACACATGTTTAGCCACTCAGCAAAAATTAAGAGAGTTTGGCTGGGAGGTGTTAATGCATCCGCCGTATAGTCCTGACCTTGCACGTTCAGATTTCCACCTGTTTCGGTCTATTCAGTATTCTTTAGGCAGTGTCAGGTTAACATCACGAGAGGACTGCCAAAACCACTTGTCGCAGTATTTTGACCAGAAGTCCCAAAATTTCTATAGCAATGGGATCATGTCCCTACCTACAAGATGGCAAAAAGTTATCGAACAAAATGGTATCTACATACTTTAGTTAAATATAAATAAACTATATTAAAAAATGTTTTGAATTTTCTTAAAAAATGCGAAGAAACTTTTTCCCCAACCTATTACTCGTATATATTCGAAATTGCTTTGAAAATAGAATAAGAAAATAATTCTCGAAAGGTCATAATAACATAGATATCGACAGATTCTCATTAAAAAACCAGAATGACTCTTACCGACTTGTCTTTTTAGTCAAGATTAGTTTTATATACTTTTCAAAGTGTAAACAGAACGTGGTGTAAAAGTTTCAGCCCTAGACGCGATCCTATCCCATTGCAATATTGAGAACTATGTTTTCTTAAAAGAATTTGTATTTTTTCTACAAAACACCAAGTAAACACTTTAACAATTCTGAGACTTTTCATTATTTCGCTTTTTTGACTTTGACGTTAAATGCTGAAAACTTCAAAAGCATTTTTATGATTGCACATGTTGCGATTTTTTAAATATTTATTTATAATAAATTATGGACTTTGTAGAGCATAACGATAAATGCTTAAAGCATTTTATGTTTTTCTCGTAGTTAGGTTAAATTATGATTTTATTCGATGCAATGCATATATAGTTTTATGCTTATATTAATATAAATGCTAGGCTCTTCAAGACTTAGTGAGAACCTTTGATGCCATAACCAGACTGATTAGGTATTCACAGTATGCAGCTGATGTTTTAAGGTGTATACAATAATCCTTTAGTTGCTTACGATACCCACAGGAGGACAGAGCCAGGCTTAAGTATCTATCTATTGTCAGTCTGTATACACAAACGCTGTTCTAATAAAAGTAAAGCCTAAGCCTTTGTAAATACACTGCGCTGAAATTCAAATAGGTAATTTTTACTTAGAATCGAGATATTAATAATAATAACTGCTCGAATATTCTATACACAGATGACAGATGGCATTATTTGAAAAATAAATTAATTAAAAATATAAATATACTTACAGAGATACCGATTTACGATGGGAGTACAGGATGGCGGCGGTGGCCACAATACTTGAGTTGAAAAACATCTGATAATTTTCGTTTGAAATAAAAATAATCTTAATTTAAAGTCCTCCCTACCTCCGAATTGGCCACCCTGTATAATCAATAGTTCTTCAGGCCAAAAAAATCTCTGAGACCGAAATATGAATTTGAAAAGATGCCAAGTATGTTAACATTATTATTACGCTATCCCACACACGACTACAGTCACAGCAACACTACAAAAATGTACGTTAAAAGCTCGAGACCAAGAGCTTTCAGCGCGACCATCTCAAGTTTTTCTGTAAGAAAAATATATTTTTTTTTTTTATACATAAAAGCGGCCTCAAAGATACGACCTCTATTCAACATTATGTCTGATTATGTTTAGTAAATCAATATACACTGGTGCATCTGCCTCATCTATTATTCATTCGGAATCCGATAGACGTCTAGCCTTTCCATTTACGACATCGTGTCTAAATAATAAAGGTACCTACTGATTCGTAAACCCTCCATGATAAACTTAATATCTGATAAATAAATCTCTTTGCTGAAATATTTACAGGCGAAAATGCAAGTCGACCGTATCGTGGTACACAATAAATTATACCTCAAACTCATGACTAAATAATAGGGATTACTGTCGCTTCTCTACTTATACAGTTTTTGTTACAGTAAAATGGATTTTCTTCACATAAAAGGATGAAATTTTAAATCTATCTGACGATAAAGATGATATGATATCTATTCGTGATATTATTCTATTCCCTTGGGAATGTGATACACGCTTCTATAGCTCCAACAAATTATATGTTCGCAAAATACTGTCATGTCATATGATATTGTGCTTGCTGTTTTGGGAACAAACATGATATTATTATTAACTACATATAATATATCTATTTTATTTTTCAGTATTATCAGTAGTGAAAGTTGTTACGTGGCATGCTCGTCATTGAATGACCGAAAACAATTAAAATACCACGAAAATGGTATCCAGAACCATTTGTACAGACAATTCTGAACTAACATTTTAATACAAAAAGTCAACAAAGTTCAGTTTATTATCAACAATATCGACGGGTACACGTTTAGCCTCGGGTATAAAGAAAAGCAATATATGCACATTGTGGAAATAATCATATTTGCATTTAGATCAGATATTTTGAGCTGGAAAAGTCCTTCAAAGCCTGACTTGGTTAGAAATAGCAGCAAGGCCGAGGCGACGAGGCCGCAACGTCATATGCCTATATTTTAGTTAATAATACACCTAAGTTACCTTGCGGAGACTGATACATACTTCAGCAATACTTATAATTACAAGCCTTGCCGCCTTATATGTAAAACTGTGGGTTACATCACGTAAAGACTCCTTCGTGGTGGTAGGTACACTGCTTAGTATTTTCGTCCCGTTGTAAGGGAATATAAAATTCGTATCACGATCTTTGAAGGGTCCTACTCACTGCTTATCTTAATACTATAACAGTCTCTTAAAGAAAATGTTTACTGAATACGAAAAGTAAATACTTTTCTGGGTCGATGATGACAGACAGAGGCAGCGTCGCAAATAAAGAATCTTTGATGAAAATATCCGAAAATATTGAACAGCGGTGCTATTCTGTAAACACTATCGAATTCACTTCTGTACTCGCCGTGAAAAATGATAAAATATACTGACACTTACGGACGCAGAGTCAAGAGTGAGTTCGACGTTCAGTTTTTACACAATAGTCAGCTTTGCTAGTGAACTGCACCACTTCACATTGAAACTACAAAAAGGCATCGAAATCAGCAGCCTTTAGAAATTGCGACTATCATGTTTTGTTACAGTTCAAGGAACTTCATAATGTCGTCGCAAGAGGCATCTGTTCTTTGCAGTGTTTATTTATTGAGTTTTCATTTTTCTAAACTCAAACAATTTTTCATCGATCAAACTTCCTTTTCTTGGGGCTTCTTGCCCGTACCGTCTTATCTTGTATCCCTAGTATATAATTAGTAGATAACAAATCCAAGCAGCAATTTGCTCATAAGCCGGTCCTTCATTGAATATCTGGCTTTTCCTAGCAATATCACTAATTACATACCTACGTACCTAACATGTAATTAATATATTATGTCACATATTCCCCAAAGGGTCGTCTGTTCTCTTGTACCCCAAAATTTCTCCGAAATTGGTAAATCCTGTGTATGCAAGACATCTTATTGCAATGTTCCTTTAAAGCACAAACTGCTGATATTGATTGCTATCTATCTGTGTATATCAGGATATTTCAGAATTATCCCGCATTTTCTTTATCGTTTGAAATTTTCGCCTTTAGGCATAAGAGTATTTTGAAAACGTTCAATACATCAGGCTTATGTTCATGACGTCGACGGCGATGTTTAGGTATAAAAAAAAAACAAAAAAAGGACACACACAAACATTGCCAAAAATCAGCACAACGAACTAAAGAAAACTGTAGAGGTGCTAATAGCGAAACTTTCGCGTTTAATTTTGGATAAAAACGTGCTCCCTGTTTTTTGTGTTAAAACTGGATTGGGCGTTACAATTTATTTTAACAATATTATTGAAAATTCCCTAAAAAAGATATTACAGGATAAACCTATTGGTAATTATTATAGTAGGAACTGATATCTCGAAAAATCAAATCCATCACATTAAAATCAAAATCATAAGTCATTTATTCAAACTAGGCTGAGAATCAGCACTTTTCGAACGTCAAAATTACATAAGACAGGCCCGCAAAACGCCCGCCCTTCTATTGAAGAGCGGGTCCCAGTGCTTTAGCTGGGAAGAAGTGGCGCAACAAACTCCCCAGAAGCAAAAACTGTTCAGTATAAAAAAAATATATATTAATTTTAATAACCTCTTTTCTCGATAAGTCGGATAACAGCTAAGCAAGACTAAAGACTTTTTAATGCCAATACAATTGTTTTAATATTAAGTATCGTTACCGCACAAAATGGCGTCATAATTATATTGTTTACTACTGCTTCATTATGATTATCGTCTGTACGTAATTTTTTTGAGTATCCGTAGAATATTAAAATTAATGAGATTGCTTTAATTTGTGTAATTTTGTTATAAGTATTATGCTTTACTATCTTTTTTTTATTCTCCTGCCCTTGTCCCAATTTATGTCTTTTTCTTCAATACTTCTCTATTAGTCGTCATCTCGGTAGTCACACTCTTTCTAGCCATATCATCTTTCACACAGTCCATCCATCGTTTCTTTAGTCTACCCCTACTCGTATAGCCATCCACATTCATACTCAAAACTTTCCTGATGACATTTTCCTCATTCCTCTGCATCACGTGCCCATACCATGACAACCGATTTCCACACAACTTTTCACTCACTAGCATCACTTTCAGACCTCTTACATACTTGTTTCTTATTATATCCATTCGCGTAACACCACACATCCGTTTTAGCATTCTCATCTCAGCTGCATGCAATTGCCTCTCATTCATTCTTTTTGTGGCACAACATTCTGGTCCATACAAGACCGCAGGTCAAACCATTGTTTTATCCAGTGGAAATCTTCCCCTTAAGTGTAAGGGGAATCCCGCCAGGGTTGCGGGTTGTTCGAAAGAGCTACCGTGGCCCTGGCACAGGCAACTGAAGGAACACGGGTGGGTTTTAGTCAGTAGAAGTTTGACACGCCCTCCCGCTCCACCCAGAGCGGGAGAAGTTATTTGATGATTTCCCATCCAAAAAAAAAAAGTGTAAGGGGAATGCGGGAGTCGCAAACTGTTCCGGTGAACTGCCGCCATTTCATCCAATAAGTATTATGCTTTGTATAATGCCTAAATATTGTATTAACACACAACACAAGGCGCGTGGAATTTAGTTGGTTTATTTCTTTGCAATGACTAGTAGGTAGTATCCAGCTTACTTTTTTATAAAAAAGGTATTACTACCGACCCACCCTTGTTTCGCTCGGTTGATTATCAAGATTTCTTAACTATAAAAACTTTTCGGAATAAACTCGTTAAATGGTGGTGAAAACCGCATCAAAATCCGTTGCGTAGTTTAGAATAACAACGTTACACAGACGGACACGAAAAAGCGACTTTGTTTGCCTTTAAACATTATATCAAGGAATCGAAAAAAAATCATGAGTTGATTTTTTTTTCACTTTTCATAATTTTCTTGTCCCAATTTATTAGGGGTCGGCACAGCATGTATTTTTCTTCCATACTTCTCTATTAGTCGTCATCTCGGTAGTTATCCCCTTTCTAGCCATGTCATCTTTCCTACAGTCCATCCAGCGTTTCTTAGGTTTTCCTCCACTCTTACAGCCACCCACTTTCATACTCAAAACTTATCACATTTTCCTTACTCCTTTGCATTACATGCCCACCATGACACTGGATTTCCACACAAACTTTTCAGTCACCACTTCACGATTTAAACAGCCACCACCATTAAATTCATCACCACAAACGCACCTTTTACAGCCGATACCAAAATAACGGTAAATAATACCGAGCAAGTAAATAGCGATAAAATTAACGAACGATACGGTTGTCGGTTATAAAGTCGACCTTGATAAATGTTTCCCTTGACATTATTAGGGGTGTTCAGTTTTGAGCTGTGGAGTTACAGCGTGGCGCCGTGACTTGTGTCGCACAGTCACGACAAGGAATGCTAAATATGTTAATATTTACTGCTTTATTAGTTTATTAGGTATTATGAAGATTTAATACATGTGATTACAGTCACGTGAGGTTGGTGTGTGTGTGCGTTTTAAGGTTACGTACCTCAAAAGGAAAAACGGAACCCTTATAGGATCACTCGTCTGTTCGTCCGTCAGTCACAGCCAATTTGCTCCAAATCTAATAGACCGATTATGTTTAAATTTGGTACACGTATCTTTAAACCCAAACACGGACGGGTAACGTAAATAAATGAATTTTGAATATGGCAGTCAATTTTGGGAGCAAATAAGAAAATTTGAAAAAAAGTTTTGCAAACTGTATTGTGTGAGATATCAAATGAAAGGGCTTATTGTGAAGGTCTTAAATATATATTTTTTATAATTTTTAAATACATTGTTTTAAAGTTATTTAAGAAAATAGACAAAAATTTACCATTCCCCCCTTACCTCCGAAACTACCAAGCCTAAAATTAAAAAAAAAAATAAAACCAGTCAAGTGCGTGTCGGACCACGCACAATGAAGGGTTTCGAAGTTGGGATGAAGTAATCCCAAGAACAAACTTAACATTGTAGTTGAAAAACATGGTCTCCCATACATTCCAACTGCAAATGTAAGTTTGTACGCACAATATTGAGAGATTTACCATGTTTTCCTGTAATTTATAGGTATAGAACTATTTTCTGTATTTTTTCAAATTTCGGAGATAAAGGAGAAGTTTTAAGTTTCGGAGAAAAACTGTCAATTTTCGTGTATTTTCTTAAATAACTTTAAAACAGTTTACTTTAAAGTTATAAAAAAAAATATTTAAGACCCTCACAGTAAGCCCTTTGAATTGATATATCGCACGGTACAGTCTGCAACCTTTTTTTTTTCTTTCCTTATTTGCCTCCCAAAATTGACCCTCATAATCAAAATTCATTAATTTACATTACTCGTCCGTGTTTGGGTTACAGTAATACATACGTGTACCAAATTTAAACTTAATCGGTCCATTAGATTCGGAGCAAATTGGCGGTGACAGACAGACACATGAGTGATCCTATAAGGGTTCCGTTTTTTCCTTTTGAGGCAAGGAACCCTAAAAATACAGAAAATAGTTCTATACCTATAGATTACAGAAAAACCTATGAGAAGTCTATGGTCTTAAAATAACTTGGTACCTAAATCTCTCAATATGTGCGTACAAAACATACATTTGCAGTTGGAATGTATGGGACAACATGTTTTTTAACTACAATGTTAAGTTTGTTCTTGGAATAAATTCATACCAACTACGGAACCCTTCATTGCCCGACACGCACGTGACCGATTTCTATAAAACCTTTACCTTTACTTTCCATGAGCAACATAACCCATGAGCATTGTACTTAAAAATCTCTCGATTACTAAAAATCTGTAGCCGCCATTTAATATCAAAGCGATACAAAAGCAGAAAAATCGACTATTTGTAACAGATTTTGAGTACCCAATCGAGAGATATTTAAGTACGGTATTCATGGGTACAGTTTCTTATGGAAATCAAAGATGCCACAGTTGACGGTACTAGAATAGATGTGTCTTCTATTTGTTCTTGTACTAGGTATACTTACTGTAAAAGTTTTAGCCAGTGATTTTTATCTACAACTTTACACATACGCAACACTTTTTAACAAAGGCTCTCACATACCTATTTATACAGGCAATTTACATTATCTATATCAAAATATATAAACTGAGATGTTTTAATACTTTAGCGTCTTTGAGTAGGCACTATCTACAATGTAGAAAAATGGCACAGAATTTGTATGAAATTATATGCCCGATAACCGAGAAGTTCCAGAGTAAAAAAAATCAACCCCTTATTTATTAACTGGTAAAGTGCCATTAAGTATATCGTCGGTCAAATCGGAAATCGCGATACGATCTATAACATTATTTTAACATTATAATTCAAATAACTTGCTGCGCCTAATGTGGCATTTAGGAACCATTATACAGGGTTATTTGTAAAACACCAGCAACCTCTTAAGGGGTCATTGTGCTCATCATTATGAACAACTTTTACTATGGGACCAAACCTGAAATCGTGAAAAAAAAATCAGCTGTTCAGTACATTTATGTTCGCATAATTCGTCAAAATGTACTGAACATCTGGTTTTTATTTGTAAGCATTGTTGCTATCCAAAGTACTTATCTACTTAAGGGGACTACAGGACCTAAACTCAACAGAATGCAAGTTTTATAATGCCTAAAACTATATGATCTACTGTAGTAAACAAACTTAGAAATATATATGATATTCTTCAGGATATATGCTAGTTAGATAGTCTGTTGAAAAATAATACAACTAATTTGATTCGATAGAAAAAAATCACGAAGATACCTCTAAAAATTGTTTTTAACGATTAAAAACCATACCAATATACAAAAAAACATGCTGATTTTTGTCAGATTATTATAAAAGCAACATATTAACGTAATAATGTTTTTGGTAAATAGATAATTGCTTCATATTCTGCAATAAATCGCCAGCGTTGCGTTATCGCGTTCTCTTTCTTTTCTATGGAGTCCGATAGTGACCGCGTTTTAGGTCCTGTAGTCCCCTTAACATACCTACTTTGTATAGCAACAGGCAATTATAACGCGCCCTAATTCTTACACAAAAAGCAGAATGATGAATACACCTAACGCAACAGTGGGGAAAAACAATGCCCAGATATGAAAGGCTATACAATACTGTAAATAAATAGGTTCCTATGTAAATTGTACCATTGGTTTTGGGTTAGATTGAATCGCGTAGCATCTGTTTAGCGTAAACAATTAATATTCGCGCCCGTAAAGAGCTTTTATTACGCGTGAAAAGAGTAGGTAGGTAATTATGGTAGGTCCCAATGTTCGGTGGCAAAAAATAAAGGATTTTTGGAGCGCCACATTCACACTCACAACGACCGATTGTTCACAGACAGAGAATGGATTAATTACCAGCATACCTATAGCATGTCCTAGTAAAAGTATTATTAATTGGAGTTGTATCTGTTGAAGGTTAAGAGAAGCTACCTAATGCCTCTTTTGATATAAACATCGTGAGAGGAACTGGATTTACAATGGTCTAACGCAGTTAAGAAACGTTTCTGCTCGATTGAAGAGACGACGTCAGAGACGATATGAGTTCATATTATTATAATTATTTATTTTCTTTGACTGTTAAAGTCAATTAATTGTACTTAATTTTATTTTTATATGACATTGATATAATCTACTCATTACAATGTTTTAATGAGTGGTACTCGTATTGCAATATGTGGTTAGCTATCGATCTCAACAATTGATCATATTATTCTTGCCTAAGCAACCGGCAGCAAGTTCGCCATGCTCCCTTAGATGTCACTGCTTGCGGCAGCGTCGGGGGTCGGGCTGCCTCCTTCCCTCAAATATGGCGAGGGGGTAATGTCTGATCTTTGCGTTATGCTCGTGAAGGGTTGCTGCTTGTGACTGGTCGTCTTGCTGACCTTGGTTTTGTTATTGAAGTAATTAAATCTTTATTTATATTACTTCGATGGTCCTAAGTTTAACATTTATGATTTCAAGTTAGAGCTACATATGGTTATATGTAAGCGGTCACGCCCTTTATGCCTGGACGCTTTTATTTAGGTATAAAGTTCTGCTTACGTTTATAGTTTTGTATTTTTATTTCTGTTTGAGTATAGTTTTCGATGTTTTTCTTTTTGGTATATTGGCGTGTGCTAGCTGACTTATAGCAAATAATTTAATTTAATGTTTTGTGTTGCGTAATGTACCTAAAATATTTTGCGCAGTGTTGTATAGAATCAAATTTTTTAAACATACAGCTGTGCTGCTGGGGTGTTGGTTGCGCCACTTCTTCTTCCCAGCTAAAGCACTAGGAACAGGTGAAGGGCGGACGTTTTGGGGGACTGTTTTATGTAAGTTTGACGTTCGAAAAGTGCTGATTCTCAGCCTAGTTTGAATAAATGACTTTTGATTTTGACGCCTTGCCCTACATAGGACAGACCTACAGCTCGGTAGTTTTCGAGAGTACACCATTGTCATCATCATCTAACTAAACAGACAGCCGTGCTACTGGGGACTTGGTTGCCCCACTTCTTCTCCACAGCTAAACCACTAAGAAGTGGTGAAGGGCGGGCGTTTTGGGGGACTGTTTTAAGTAATTTTGACGTTCAAAAAGTGCTGATTCTCAGCCAGTTTGAATAAATGTATTTTGAATTTTTATTCATCATCTCTCTGCATCCTATGGCATAGGGTCAGCGCGACACGTTCGACAGTCCACCAAAATCAAATAAAAGAAATTATGAAAAAGCCTTACGTAAAACAGCAAACTTTCAAGTTTGCCAATGTTTAGCAGTAACCGTTTACAAGCTGTTGAACACAGAGTTACCAAACTTTTAACTTCGTTACTTTCCGAATAAAGCACTGAATAAGGCACACGTTCGCTTTTCCGCCAGGGAAAATTTAATTCATGTTCTGTTGAAACAAACGGGCTTCTTAAAATATAAACGATTACGCTGAAAACGTATGTACCGCCATACAAAGCACATAGCGAAACTTGTGTAAAAATATTCGAGGAATTATTTTAAATGCAGGCTATGTCTGTTATTTACAATTCAAGAGACAAATTCGTAAAGCAATTAGTGTGAATGTGATTTATTATAACATATTCGTGTCAACCAACAAATATTTTTATACAAATAACCTCTTTATTTGTATATTTGTGTACTATGAAGCATGAGGCCTTTGCAATTCTAAGACCAAGAAGTGACTATTGATTAAATTACATATACAGTTATTAATTTATTAATGCTACATTTATTAACTTATTTTTCTTAAAAAAAAATGTATGCCAGTCCATGGCGAGACATGTTGATCATATTACCCTATTGTTAAAACCATTATTGTACCATGTTAATGCAAATAAAAAATATTCTATTCTAATATATTTTAAAAAATCCATTTTTAGTCTAATAATGACAACATATCGACCACTTAACGCCCTTATCTCTTAAGGATAATCGACCAGTTGTGTGTTCAATTTAATTCTCATATCTGTCGAGTTCACGAGCCCTAAATAAGTAAAGACGCAGATATAATATGAATTTAGAGACTTATAAATCTGTTATTTATTACGTCTTCAAATAATGCAAGTAACTTAGGTATGCAAAAAATGTAAGTATGTTAATGTCAAACAAGAACGCGTGCACATCAATGATTGTAGAATAATACCTTAAGAAATAAATTCAGGAAATAATTGTCTACCCAAAACTTTAAAACGATATTACATACTTTCAAACTACTTAAGATATTTCATGTTTTTTTTTGTATCAATAGACTATTTTTTTAGTTTTAGTTACGTATATATCTGTGATGTTTTTCAAATATATACATTTTTTTTTGTTACAAAAAAGAATATTCCCTATGAAACCGAGCGGAACGGCATGCGGCGAATATGAATATAACCTTATTCGAATCTAACCTCTAAAACTTTTTATAAGCACTATACAGACACGCGTTGGTAAGAAACTTTGTAGACAGGTGCTATTGATAAATATCAAAAAACATCACCTTTTAAAAGAGCCCGAATAAATTGAAACACCTACGATTGTTGCCGAGATCATATTCAAACAATTCGTTTTATACACAAATAAGAAAATAAATAGGTTTGCCCTCTTTCCGAAAAGTCCAATCTATCTATATAAATAAAAATTAATAGCTATAAATGTGTCGCTAAGCGCAAAACTCGAGACCGGTTGTTTTTTTTTTAATATTCTTTGGAGTCCGAGGAAGGTTCTTATGAAGAGAAAAAATGGGAAAATTGCACGGAAAAACGTAAAAAAAAAACACTTTTTCCCAAACAAATTGTTCTTAGCTGTCAATTTTATCTCGTGTGTCATCCGTAGATTTGACACTTTCTGCAGTTAGACTATGACAATTTTTGGACAGGACTACATCTGTCGGGTCAGCTAGTATTGAATAAATTAAAGATCCTTTTATTTAATGTTATAAAAAGATTACAGGAAAATATGGTGGTTTTCTGCTCTCATTACAATATCAACATCCTGATTGATACACCTGCGTTTAATTTACTCCAGGATAGGCAAATTATTTTTTCTTTATCATTTACTTTCGCTACGGCTATCCATAAAATAAACGAAATAGAACCAAATACATTAATTACAAGTAAAGAAAAACTAGGTCAATGTTTACTTTGACCTAGTTTAGTGTAGATTTTTGTGTTCCTAAAGCCTAAATTGATTTGTTTTTTGTTCCTATACCTTTCCTTTGAGAATCTCCGATCTTTTAATATATCCATAATTCTATTCAGTCTGTAAAAGGCTGTAGATAAGTAAATAAGTGAAAAGTGAGCCGAGGTTGCGTGCCCATTATTATTATACTTGAAGAGGGCACGATAGCCGGCGAGATCCTTGATAAGAAAACATTTTTGATGAATACAATTTCGCTCTTATCACTACAAATTACGACTTGATTTGAAATACAATTTACGTGTCACTTACATTTCTTCGAAATTATTAAACAAAGATGATATCGATAGAAGGCATCAAAAGTATAAGGTATCAAAAGTTGGATAAGCATTGAAATATTTCGAAGTCGCGAATAGGTTTTCATCTTTTTATTACCACTTTTATTCTTAAAGCTTTTGATACTATTCTTCAAACTTTATCATCAAACTGTGGTTGCTAATCACATCCTCTGCTCATTACAAAGACAGAATGAATGACAGTGAAGAATAACATCAGTCAGAACTAGCCATCGTAAAACTAGATCGCTCACTCACGCAAATAAGGCGGTTCGAGGCTTCAGTGGCTCATAAAAGTAATAAATCACACTTAATTCTGACTCCGGGACCCACTCGTCCCAACCCCTCATTCGTGGATGGAATGCTTATTGAGTACTTTTTATGTGAAAGACATCTTTTTTTCTACGTATTCTGAGAAGCCAAACTCATCACCCGTCGCCCACTTTTGCGATGATATCTAAGATTACATTAAAACTGTATGTATCCTGTAGGTATCATTTTTGTTCATATCCTTTTCAAGATTACCTAGGTACATGTTTTAAACATGTTGTGTATTGCCTTAGTACTAGAAACCTTTTTCTGTAGATGAGCCACTTAAACAGAGTTCGTCGGCGAGTTAATACTTCTTCTTATGAAACCTCGAACAGCCCCGGGGGGAATCGTTCGGAATCTATCACCGTTTTACGTAATCTCGAGCTTCGTTCGGTTTCAGTACCTACATACTTTTCGGAGCGTGGGCGGCCTCAACTCCACCTGACGTAAGATTGACTTTTAGAGGGCATTTCGGAGAACAAGAGATATTGGAATTTTATGTAACTTCTGCCTTTAGTTATTATAAATCAGCAGGCTTAAGGAAAGATTCACAGATCGCAATTTAACTTTGGAGGAGCTCGTGGCTAAGTAATAACAGCCGCACGGATCGATCCATCAGGTTAAGCTACGCTTGCCGGGGTTGGTCTGTGGATGGGTGACCATCTTTTCATACCGAGATTCCTCCGTGCCTCGGAAAGCACGTTACCCGGCTGTCATTCGAGGATCTTTGACAGTCGTTAGACGTCAGAAGCCCGAAAGTCTGACAACCAGTCTTACCAAGGGGTATCGTATTACCCAGTAACTGGGTTGTGGAGGTCAGATAGGCAGTCGCTCCATATGAAATACTGGTATTCAGCTGCATCTGGTTAGACTGGAAGCCGACCCCAACATAGTTGGGAAAAGGCTAGGCAGATTGATTGAATTTAACTTTGATTTGTAAGGTAGCTTTACGTTACGTTTCATACAAAAATGAATCTTATTCTATATAGCATAAGATCACGCCGGTTTTCCCCAAAGGGTTAGGCAGAGGTGTACCATTACACCCACATTTCACCCGTAATGTTTAAGTCCCATGTAACAGCGGGCGAGCCTGTCGCCGTCAACCTGCTGCATGCTGCTGCGTGCTGCTACTGGGAATTCCTAATAGAAAACCCAATAACACTTCTTATTTTCATGCACGTAATGATCATATTCTTTTTATTTTTTCTCTCAGTTATTTTTAATCATGGTCTGGCAGTTTGAGTAATTTATGCGGCCTACCCCAATGTCCTTTCTTTGGTATTTGTTCGTCGACTCGTTGAGCTCCTTAAGTTCTGAGTTGAGCTGCGCGATTACTGACAAATGCGTGCACTGACTGGACAGGTCCTCTCAATCTGTGTGGTTCTTTCCTCAAAAGACCATTTCATACACCAATCTACATGGTCTTCACATGAAGTGACCAAGAAGAGACTCTGAGACCTCTGAGTTTGTTTCGGCCTTTCTTCTCAGAGTAGTCAGATAGGAAACGTGGACCTCATCTAGTTTAAAAAAAAACATGATTGACTTGTAAAAGTGTTTGTACAAACCTACTTACAGAAATAAAATCAAGTATTATTTATTTGTATAAGCGAACGTAAGCAAGCGTTACGTACGAATATCGACATTATTTTACACGCATAAAGTTCACATTCGTAAAAAAAAAAGTCAAAGTGCGATATGTGAATCATGCCCTCAGCCTATCTGTATCAAACGTTATATAAATCTCTTAGAAAAGGGATAACGCTCTTTCCTCGGTATTACATAACAGATAGGGTAGGTAATGGAAATTGAAATCACGAAAATCTGTTATAGTGACAGCACATTTGGATATCTGGGAGCGATTACATTGCCGTCCTTCCTAGGGAAACGAGTATAAAAGGATCAGGACGTGAGAGACTTGGTAATTATTCGCAAATTTTTCACCAAGGGTTATTATTAGTTTATTCAGGATGCTTAGAGCAGTGGTGGCGCAGTGGTGATAGCCGCGACTTACGAGTGGTCGTAGGTTCAAACCCAGACAGGCTCTTTATTAAACGACCCAAAAAAAGGTGGTTATCAATTCGATACGTATGTATGTATTATTATTAGTACTGCAATTTATTCACATATTACAATCTATTAGGGCTTCCAAACAAATACACACAATTTTATAGATGTATGTATGTTTGTCCACGCATTTCGCCGAACCTATGAATCGGATCGTGACTACCTATTTTATTTTTATTGGCTTAAATTTACTTCAACTTAAGGAACAGTACAAGTTTATTTTATTTATTTATTTAATTACAACCCACAAAGCATACACTAAAAATACATGTTAAAATCCACATATTATTTTGACATTTTATAGTGTAGCCTTAATTAAAGGCTGCCACGGCATGCATTAAACATAGGAGTAGGAAATGCAGTTACAAAACAGATACAAAACATATTTTACTTAGATATATTCAAAGAAAGTTTCTTCAAAATCGGTTCAGTAGTTTTCAAGATAATAAACTAATACGTGTCAGTATGACGGCCTGGCTTATTGATACGATCTACGGGTGTGGTGTAAAAGGAAAAACATCTCAAAACCTTGGTCAAATTCTAGTGTAATATTTATAACAAAACTATTAACTACTTATTACAAACAAATAATCCATTATTTACTAATACCTAAAAATTACGAAATAAAAAAATTAATTAAAAAATAAATAACATAAGTAATAATAATAATCGACTTAAAAAATAAATTAACTCAAAATTATGAAATAACTTTAATTTCTGAAGTCGTTGGCAAAAAACTAAAATACACATTCCAAGACGATGACTTCCGAAATTAAAGTTATTTCATAATTTTGAGTTAATTTCTTTTGTAGTCATTTTATTTATTTTTTATTATTTTGTGTAAATTATTTCATCACCAATGCTCTTAAAACGTTGAATTAAAACATCTTGAGGAAACCGGCATGTCCTAGAACCAAAATTCGCGGACATGTGACATCTACCAACCCACACTGGGCCCGCGTGCTGGATTACAGCCCACACCCTCTCACAGAGAGGAGGCCTGTGTTATTATGCAAAAAAATTGAAGCCCTGGCCTGTCGCAAAAAGGTTCTGGCGCTGAGGTTGTAACGTAGAAGAGGGCTATGGCAACGTAAATATTTTATAAACGTCATGAGACTCCAAATCCAGACTACGATTCAGAACCTAACAACGACTCATTTGTCGTTCGATTTGGTTAGACACCAAGCTTTTAATTTCAATTATACCCTACCAAAATAATTTAACCTTTGAGTATTTAGGTCTTTGTTTCATTTTATTAATGTTAGATCGAAGCGATCGTCAAACCGTACCAACAAGTCATTTCTATGGTAAGATATGAATATTTTGTAATGACAACACCTCGTAATCGAGTGGACCTATCTAATAATTGTAATGTCTCTCTATAATCTACTTTTTGTTGAAATCTCGAATATCAGAGCAGCTCTACAAACTTTTCTAGGAAAAGGTAGTTTTTTTTTTTTTTAATTCATTTTTGTTTTTTGTGAAAATAGGGTAAAATTATACAGATGTAAAAAAAAATGTTGATCCAAACTCAGTCCCGCCAGAAGACAAACAAAATAGCTTAAGTAATTGTAGTGCAAAAAAAAAAAAATTATATATATAATAAAGTCAATAGGTAAGTAGATGTCATAATTTTATGCCAAACAGTATGTAATCTATATAAATAAAAATTAATTGCCGAATGTGTGTAAGTGTATCACTTAAGAATGGCTATTTGGCTAATTATTATTTTTTTACCTCCTCCTTTTTGGAAGTCTTTTGGAAGTTTTGAAACTAACATTTTGTATGGGACATTAGCTCGTTTTTTGTTTAACTTTCATTTTTGTTAACGAGCAGCGTTGTCACTTATTTTTCAGATAAATTAGTTGAGAATATCTAAACGCGTAATAACTACACTGACCGTACTCGGTACTAGCACTAGGCTGTATCAAAGTAAATATCTACTGAGACTTACGTCAACTTTTGAAGACGTTCGATCGAGACAGTTTTGTGAAAATACCATCAAAATTTCCAACTTTTCCGATGGATTTTCAAAAAAAAACCTTTCATACCTACAGTAAACCTTGTCCTGTCAATTACGAAAAAAAAAAACAGCCAAATCGGTCCGTTCTCTAGTGATGATCCTTCATACATGAGCCAATTGGTTTTTAATTATATCTAGATAAATGTCGCTTCTCCTGTCTGTTTGTGACACTGCGTTATTCTTCTAAACTTTGCAATGTATTTTGATTTGCTATTCACAGAATTAATTCCAAAAGGTTAATGTGTATGAAACATCCATATAAAACTTGGATATACCTAATACAGAAATCTCGAACCATACGAAGCTGGGGCGCCTACCTACCTACTATTACAGATTAGTACAGATGGGACACTCCGCAAAATCATTTCAATAAAAAGCGACTCTTGCTACGACTCAATAAAGTGCAATTCAGTATGCTTAACGCTTATTGCCTACAGTTATATTCACCTACAAGTTGCCTCTCTTTCTAACGCGTAACTCTTATACCTTCTGACCGCGGCAGTGTACTGAATTGGCCCAGTGAGATAGGCCCGCCGCTATCGCCGCGTACTTGTAACTTCATACCTAAACTGTGGAGTGTCCCATCTGTATGAATCTGTGCTACTACACAATACCCGCTACATTAATTTGTCGCTTTCAAACCGTAAGCAATTAATTTCATGTGTCGTCGCTGTCAACTCACAAAGCGTCCATTATATCAACTTGATTATTATGTTACCTAATCACTGGGTTAGTATGTGTCACCGACTGTGTTTTAATTTATTACAGATACAATTAGAGAGATCATTTATTATAAAGTTTTAATTAAAATTTGTACTGCAAAACTAATTTATGAGCCTATAATTAAACACTAATGATAGTGTGACATAAGTAACAAGTAGATTAAAAAATAATCAATCTGGCTAGCCGGTTAACCAGTTATAGCTGAATAACAGTATTTCACATGGAGCGACTGCCTATCTGACCTCTACAACCCAGTTACTGGGTAATACGGTACGATACTATCGGGCTTCTGACGACCCGTAACGATTGTCAAAGATTCACGAATGACAGCCGGGACCAACGGCTTAACATGCTTTCCAAGGCACGGAGGAGTCTCGTTATGTATCCCATCCATAGACCCATCCATATACCCATCCATAGACCGACCCCGTTAAGCGTAGCTTAACCTGGCGAATCAACCCGTCCGGCTGTTCTTACTTAGCTACGAGCTCATTAAGTAGATTAAATGGTAATAATTAAAGAGAATAATGTTATTGTTATTATGCAAGCTGTGGTGAAGCTCCCTATACCTACTAATTTTTTTTTTCGGGATATTATTGTCGGAATTTGGATGTTCAAAAGTGAAATAAACGATTTGAATTGCTATACCACTTTTAACAACAATTCCTAGTAAATTGAAGCTTCACTAAGGTTGAAATTATCTATCTGTCACATACACAAATAGACCTTGTCGTTTTATAATGTGCAAGTGGCATTCAACCAAAAGCAAAACTACTGACTGACAAGGACAGGTCTACCTACTCGTCCTGTGTGGTTGTTTCCTCAAAAGACCATTTCAAATACCAATCTACATGGTCTTCACATTGATTTGACCAAGATTGTGGCTGGACTTTATAAGACACTGTGACCTCTGAGTTTGTTTCGGCCTTTCTTCTCAGAGTAGTCAGAAATGAAACGCCGACCTCATTTAGTTAGTAATATGACCATCAATCATTAATCATTTATGAGGTCTACTATACCAGCATGCATGCATCATACCTTTAACCAACCAAGTGCCCAGTGCAAAATCCCATGGGAATCCTATCCTCTGAAATGAAATGAACATAAAAATCTAAAAAGTTTTTGCTTAAAATAGGAATATATTATTATGGTTCCAAAGAAACTAAAAACAGTCCAACATTGTGATTAAGATTCGAACTCAGACTTCATTGATCGTGAATCCATTGCTTAGCCCAAACAGCTACCAGCACATGTTATGTTTATGCGAATTTTAGCAATGCAATGGTAAGAACAGGTCGCCACTATGACGATTATTCTAAATTCAACAGAAATATAATGTTATTTCGCGTAGTACGACGACATGCGACAATTCATTAGTGTGTGTTATCTGCGGAATGTTGGCTCATACACGCACACGTAATAGTTCGTGCTCGCATAGCAATGTAATCCTTAGCATGCTTATGGACTTTTGAGCGTTTACTGTACCACCTACAACTAAATTGAGTACCCGGTATCTGTATCCTTGACATAGCGAGCATTTGATTATAGGTACCACCTACAACTAAATTGAGTACCCGGTATCTGTATCCTTGACATAGCGAGCTTCTAATTATAGGTACCTGCAACTAATGTCACTGACCTTCAAAAAGCGGCCAAGTGCGTGTTGAACTCGCACACGAAGGCTTCCGTAATGATCATACAGTATTTAACACTACATATTTTAGTTTGTTGTTGGTGGTATTAAAGGGGGAACCCCCTTTAATACCCCCAAATTACCCTTTCATTTTAAAATTTATTTTGTTTTTATCATTTGTGGTTATAGCTGCCATCCGCCATAGTAGTACCACTCGGTGGAAATTTCAAGTGTCTACATATTGCAGTTCAAAGATACAGCCTTGTGACAGACAGCGGAGCCTTAGTAATAGGGTCCCGTTGGAACCTTTGGGTACGAACCAGAAAAAAGTTACAACAGTCAATAAATTGGCCTGATGATTGTAATGTTGGAAGTTGAAAAGGTCACTGTGGTCTCTTTGTTTGAAAAACTTTTAGAATTGATTGTTGGTAGGTAGAAACTGGTTTTTTTTTTAGTAGAAGTTAAGGAGGTAACTGGGTGGGCGTGGATGGTCCACGTGATGTTAGGCAGTAACTTCTGATGGGTCTCCATTTAGGAGGATTAGAGGATAGGATTCCCATGGGATTTTGCACTGGGCACTTGGTTGGTTAAAGGTATGATGCATGCATGCTGGTATAGTAGACCTCATAAATGATTAATGATTGATGGTCATATTACTAACTAAATGAGGTCGGCGTTTCATTTCTGACTACTCTGAGAAGAAAGGCCGAAACAAACTCAGAGGTCACAGTGTCTTATAAAGTCCAGCCACAATCTTGGTCAAATCAATGTGAAGACCATGTAGATTGGTATTTGAAATGGTCTTTTGAGGAAACAACCACACAGGACGAGTAGGTAGACCTGTCCTTGTCAGTCAGTAGTTTTGCTTTTGGTTGAATGCCACTTGCACATTATAAAACGACAAGGTCTATTTGTGTATGTGACAGATAGATAATTTCAACCTTAGTGAAGCTTCTATTTACTAGGAATTGTTGTTAAAAGTGGTATAGCAATTCAAATCGTTTATTTCACTTTTGAACATCCAAATTCCGACAATAATATCCCGAAAAAAAAAATTAGTAGGTATAGGGAGCTTCACCACAGCTTGCATAATAACAATAACATTATTCTCTTTAATTATTACCATTTAATCTACTTAATGAGCTCGTAGCTAAGTAAGAACAGCCGGACGGGTTGATTCGCCAGGTTAAGCTACGCTTAACGGGGTCGATCTGTGGATGGGTGACCATCTTTACTTAACGAGACTCCTCCGTGCCTCGGCAAGCATGTTAAGCCGTTGGTCCCGGCTGTCATTCGTGATTCTTTGACAATCGTTACGTCCGAAGCCCGATAGTATCGTATCGTATTACCCAGTAACTGGGTTGTAGAGGTCAGATAGGCAGTCGCTCCATGTAAAATACTGGTATTCAGCTATAACTGGTTAACCGGCTAGCCAGATTGATTTTTTTTTTAATCTACTTGTTACTTATGTCACACTATCATTAGTGTTTAATTATAGGCTCATAAATTAGTTTTGCAGTACAAATTTTAATTAAAACTTTATAATAAATGATATCTCTAATTGTATCTGTAATAAATTAAAACACAGTCGGTGACACATACTAACCCAGTGATTAGGTAACATAATAATCAAGTTGATATAATGGACGCTTTGTGAGTTGACAGCGACGACACATGAAATTAATTGCTTACGGTTTGAAAGCGACAAATTAATGTAGCGGGTATTGTGTAGTAGCACAGATTCATACAGATGGGACACTCCGCCTCCGCAAAGGGGGTTCCCCCTTTAATACCACCAACAACAAACTAAAATATGTAGTGTTAAATACTGTATGATCATTACGGAAGCCTTCGTGTGCGAGTTCAACACGCACTTGGCCGCTTTTTGAAGGTCAGTGACATTAGTTGCAGGTACCTATAATTAGAAGCTCGCTATGTCAAGGATACAGATACCGGGTACTCAATTTAGTTGTAGGTGGTACCTATAATCAAATGCTCGCTATGTCAAGGATACAGATACCGGGTACTCAATTTAGTTGTAGGTGGTACAGTAAACGCTCAAAAGTCCATAAGCATGCTAAGGATTACATTGCTATGCGAGCACGAACTATTACGTGTGCGTGTATGAGCCAACATTCCGCAGATAACACACACTAATGAATTGTCGCATGTCGTCGTACTACGCGAAATAACATTATATTTCTGTTGAATTTAGAATAATCGTCATAGTGGCGACCTGTTCTTACCATTGCATTGCTAAAATTCGCATAAACATAACATGTGCTGGTAGCTGTTTGGGCTAAGCAATGGATTCACGATCAATGAAGTCTGAGTTCGAATCTTAATCACAATGTTGGACTGTTTTTAGTTTCTTTGGAACCATAATAATATATTCCTATTTTAAGCAAAAACTTTTTAGATTTTTATGTTCATTTATTATTTATTTTTATAAGAAGTTAAATATTAGTTATTGTATTATTATTTAACTATTTTTGTGATTTTTAATTTATCTTTCGGTGTTGGAAGGTTTAAATAAAAAAGTCGTGCTGAATGGTAACAAAAATGTTTATTCGTTTTATTTAGTTATTTATAAAAGTAACAAACTTAAGAGAATTGTGACGTTACATTCCTACTAGATAAAATAACTTTTTTTTTAACCGTTCATAGGATTTTTTGTTGTATACCCACTTAGTCAATTCATAATAACATAACAAAGAAATGATATTCTAATAACACATATATAATTGTCAATACCTATTTAGTTTTCTATGATCTACCTTTCTAACTTTACGAAATGAGTGACCAAGCGAACAAGATAAAGAATATTATATTTCTGTCCCATTACATCCAATCAAGTAAAAACTTACAAAAAGTCAAATACCTACTGCGTGAGATTTGAACTCACGGCTCACTGATTCACGCATCTATCTACACGCGCTTAACCGCTAGGTCATCTTTACACATGTTATAACTTTGAAATTATGAACTACAATCAGTTGTTGACGACGCATGTTTATGTTCTTGGAAATAGAAGGTCTTAAGTCAAACTAAACGCCAAGCTATTGCTTTGTGAGTTTGCTTATCGACTTTTGGTCGCGACTGTACCTATAATCAAATGCTCGCTATGTCAAGGATACAGATACCGGGTACTCAATTTAGTCGTAGGTGGTACCTATAATCAAATGCTCGCTATGTCAAGGATACAGATACCGGGTACTCAATTTAGTTGTAGGTGGTACCTATAATCAAATGCTCGCTATGTCAAGGATACAGATACCGGGTACTCAATTTAGTTGTAGGTGGTACCTATAATCAAATGCTCGCTATGTCAAGGATACAGATACCGGGTACTCAATTTAGTCGTAGGTGGTACCTATAATCAAATGCTCGCTATGTCAAGGATACAGATACCGGGTACTCAATTTAGTTGTAGGTGGTACCTATAATCAAATGCTCGCTATGTCAAGGATACACAAATACCGGGTACTTAAATTACTAATTTCTTACACTACTTAGGTTTGACTTTGCTTAATTAACTATAGAAATAAGAAAATTGTAAGATTAATATTAATTACATTTCTTTTGAACATAATGTTTTAATCTAAAGATTAGCAAAAAGCTTGCAAGAATAAATATTATATATACCTTAGCACCAAAGTTTTCCAGTCAAAATATTACACATTTCAGTAATTTTCATCTTTATGCACACACACTTTGCAACGCATTTTGCCTGACAACTCAACATAAATATTGTAACACACGCACGGATCGTAATAATATACTAAATCCCGGAGTACAAAAGCACCAATCTAAAGATTCCACAGCACACAATTTCTTATTTATTGAAACAGACTTATTCTGATCTCGGAAACGTCTACCTAATTCCTGAAACTTTTTATTTCTTTTCCATCATTTTCACAGATGTAAAAAAAAACTCGCTTTTATATGATTGTCATTGTTAAGCAGGTAAGAAACTTTCAGGGGCACAAAAGAGAAATTAAATTAATTTTCCCGTTTAAGTACCATTTATCTATACCTACTTTTAAGTAACTTTTATAAGAAATTACGATTTTTCTTTCTGAAATCGTAATTTTTGTTTGAAACTAGCTTTTATTCAGATACGACTTTCTTGCATTATGCCTAAGATTGAACCCTATGTCTATTAAAATCTAGAAACTTTCCTTCCTTAAACCTTCTAGGCAAATTCTTCAATTTCGAGATGATTTACCAATAAATATAAACAGCCACCGAAGCATCCAACATTTTGGATTTAAAACACTGATGCTCATATGCAATTACTGAGTAAAACTCATCTGCTTAAGTCATTAAAAGGTTAAGTTCTCTCTTTCGATATTTAAACCTTGTGCATATTAAATCCCGAAATAAAGTATGTCCACTGAAAGCTTTCCAATAATAAAGATAATCAAGATATCTATTTAATGGAAGCTTTTATCAAAATTATAATAACATACAAAAAACTATGTTACATATTTTGTTCAATAATAGAATCGGAATAATTTTACTAACATTTTACTCGTAAAAATCTTTGAGCGGCGCTATAACATATAAGTAAATAAAGATGGACATTACTTACTGTAGGTATTGGTTTTCTTTCGCCAAGCTGATTTATAATTTTGTTCGTTAATATTTTTGTAACCTTATTTTAGAACACTTTATTTAAGAATTTTTCGCCTTCTTTAAAATAACTGGTCAATGGTCACTATAAAATAAAAATTAAAAACTGTTTTTTTTTGTCAATTATCTAACGGCTTTTTTATTTTCTTGCATCATGACGGCCAGTAGCTACTGTGATTTAATATTGATGTAAATGGAAGAGATTGTTTAAAGAATTTTGACCTCCTTACTCATTTCGAATATCGTTTGCTGTCGTGGAATAAAGCCTTGACAAGTCCTTGTATTCAACATGAAGGGCATTTTTTGTTTGTTAAATCCTAAAACATAATGCATTTTATGAAACTTGAACCAAATTAAGTTACCAAACCCTATATTAACCGGTACCTACCTACATACATTATATCATACCTAATAACATTATACATTACCGTAAGGCATAACAAATAATTCCTAGTTCCAACTCTACTGTAATCTTCGCCATTTCAACCTCCCTCGAGTTTCCTTGAACGAATGGGCGTATTATGAGATCATCCATTTTGTCTTTAAGCGAATTGACTGCGCGTAAAGTCACTGAACCCTAACAGAAACATTTCTCATTTTTCTCTTTGTGACATTATCATGGACGCTGTGCCCAGTCACCTGGCAAAATCCTTTAGCTTCCCTTATTACGTCACTTGAAAGAAAAGGGGACGTATATTTTTAGACATTAAACATTGTTCTAATCTTAATCCTTTTGTCGAATGATAATAAAGCTCCTTAAAGACATAATTGTACGTAACATAAAATCCTCCATTTCTGATATCTCTTGCTACCAACATAATTGCTGACTGGATTTTCATTATACCACTCTTGTATACATATATTCCCGTCTTCTTCTTAGCGTTTTGATGGCAAAATAACACACAAAATATAATTTTTTACGGTTCCGTACCTCAAAAGGAAAAACGGAACCCTTATAAGATCACTCGTGTGTCTGTCTGTCTGTCCGTCTGTCACAGCCAATTTGCTCCGAATCTAATGGACCGATTAAGCTTGGTACACGTATGAATTTCTATGACCCAAAGACGGACGTGTAAATAAATACATTTTTAATAAGGGATCAATTTTGGAGGGTAAATAAGAAAATAAAAATAAGTTTTGCAAACTGTACCATGTGACATATCAAATGAAAGGGTTTAATTTTTTTTTTATTAATTTTAAAATATTTTTTTGTAAGTTTGATTTTTATCTCCGAAACTACTGAGCCTAAAATTTTGAAAAAATACAGACAATAGTTCTATACCACTATTACAGGAAAACTTATAAGAAGTCTATGGTCTAAAAATAACATGGTAATTTATTCTCTCAACATTGTGCGTACAAACTTACATTTGCAGTTGGAATATATTCTCATACATTGTTTTTCAACCACAATGTATTCACAAACACAAGAACAAACTACAGTTTGTTCTTGGGATAAATTCATCCCAACTACGGAGCCCTTCATTGTGCTTGGTTCGACACGCACTTGTCCTGTTTTTTTTTTTTAATTTGTTTGTTCTAAAATTCAGCAACGCTAATATCGTTTGCTGACGCAGCCACCTCACGTGTGCAGGTGACAATGCATGCGGCGCAAGATGGAAGGTAGGCCATTGTCTGTGGAGAGACGCCGCAGACGCATTGGAGGTCTGAGCCGTCCATGAACCCCCACTTGTGGAAATTGTCTTTGCTGCGGCCGACTAGGGTACGAAGTCTATTTAAGGTTTTCCAAGACGGCCATGGCAACTTGTGTCCGGAAGGAAGGATCTCTGATAGTCCAATAAAGGAATCAGAAGGTTTAAGCAGCTCTTGCCAAAGGTCGCATCTTGCTTTGTAGGGATTGTCATCGGCTGGATGCACCCAAGAAAACGTTTGCGGCTTTTAAACCTCTGGGACACTGGATTGTAGTTTTGCATTGGGTGGCGTGGGTCATTCTGTAGCTTTGTCCTCTCGATGCGTCTGGCTATTGTCCTGCGAATTTCTGGAAATGCAATGTCAGTCAGTGGGTACAGCATTCGCAACGGAGTAGGTTTTAAACAACCAGTAATAATCTGGCACGTCTCATTAAGTGCTGTATCCACTAATTTAGCATGGGCAGTTCAGCCCCATACTGGACAGGCATATTCACCAGCGGAGAAACAAAGTACGATTCCAGTTGTTCACAGGACTTGACGTGATACCCACCATATGGTGGATGTTAGGCGTCAAAGTAAGTGGTTTCTGGAATGCACTTTCTGTTTTATATTTTCACAATTCTTTTTGTAGGTAAGTGATCTATCCAATGTGATGCCGAGGTATTTTGGGTGGGAACTATGCCATTCGATGTTGCGTTTTCGAAAGATTGGGTTATCCGCATAATAATGACTGAGATCTGAAAGTGCTGTAGAAAGATTGGCCTCAATCTCCTCAAAACCAGTAGCTTGGCAAGTTAATGCCAGATCATCTGCGTATAGAAAGCGGGTTGAATTTGGGTTAATTGGTTGATCGTTGGTATTTATGTATATTAAACTGAGGTGGAGCCGGTATACTTCCCTGAGGCAGGTCATTCTTTTGGGCTCTCCACCTACTTTTATCTTCAAGGTGATTCACTTGGAATCATCGATTACTTAGCAGTTCTTGAAGAATACGGATAAGCCTAGAATCATCTATCAGGTTGCCAACTTTCAATAGCAAGCGATTAATATTAACAGTGTCTTAGGCTAGCGAACTTCTCAAATTCTGCACCTGTTGCTTTCCTTGAACCCATCCTCAACGTGTTGCGTGAGGTTGAGGACCTGGCTATAACCTGTAACAGGACTTCCCTGGTCTGAAACCAGCTTGCTCTGGAATTAGTTTGGGGTGTACAAGGTTGGTGAGACCAGCTAACAGTAGTCTTTGGTACAGTTTGTAGGTGTAGCAAAGGAGGCATATACGTCGGAAATTTTTGGGGTCATGTGATTTTCCAGGTTTGGGTATAGCTATTATTTTTAATGCGGACCGACTCCAAACAGTGGTTGAAAAGATGCAGCAACCACGACACAGATATTGGGCCCAGGTGTTTAATTTGTTCCACCGATATATCATCCACATCGGAAGCCTTACCAGAGCTCAGCCGTTAGATAGCTAAGATGATATCCGTTATTGTGAATGGGTCACACATAAACTCATTGGTGGTAGTAGAGTTATTAGTTTTGGGGATTCTGCCAAGCGTTTTAGTGGCTTGCCGTTGAGAAGGAGTTGGTGAGCTACTTGGTGAGTCGTTACTGTACTAAGCGTATGAGGTGGTGGTGGTTCGCTGATAAGTTTGCGAATCGTGGACCACTCCCTTTTGCTGTTTTGGGTCATATCGATATTAGTAACGATTTTCGTCCGTCTCTCTTGGCGGCGCTCGCTTATTTGTGCCAACAATTTTTCTGCTGCTTCAACGGTCTCTTCTGAAATCTATAGCGGAATGAGATATAGCGGGAATATACGATGTGTGGCATCATTGCGGAATACATTTTCGGGATATGGGTGAAACTACACATACAAATATGTCATAGTGTTGCGGGGTAGGCGGAATATTAAGTAGTTCACTATCTATAAATTGCTCCCAACCAGCTTTCAGAAAGTTAAAACGAAGCTTGAATGGCATAGCTACTGGACGAACGACGGACTGGATATTGCACATGGTCGGTCTATGTTGGGGTTGTATTCCCGTGAAACTAGAAAATAGAAAGTCTTGGAAAACAGTAAACTTTCCAATATTTAAAGTTGACAATACTGTAGAGCTTTTTCTCGTGCCTATTAGAGAATTGAAGAAAACCTACACGAGGAATTTTCCACTTAAAATACCGCTAAAACTAGCGGTTGCTAGGAAATCCTGCCATAACCACACAGTTTTAGAATAAAACAGGCAACAATAACGTTGAAACCAAAAGACCTCCGCTCGTAAATGGCTAATGCTCTCATTGTTTTGTACCAGTTAACAAACTTGTCATAAAGTAATAAAAAATGCATTACCCACGCGTCTGTTTAATTATGTATATTTCCTCTGGGTCGGTTAACCGTAACGTGAGGTTTGAAGCTTCCTCATGCATTTCTTAGGGAACGTCAAGGAGAATTTATAACGCACACAAAATACTTCCAAAAAGTTTATAGGTGCCTACCTACTTCAATTAAATCCGTCAAAGGACTTCCTTTGAAACAATAATTATGAAAGTAGAAGAAAAAACGCATCTCGTTTTCTTTTTGTAAAAGAGTTAAGACAGATTTACACGGTGTGATTTAATTGCCAGTTAAAAGTTGCCCCCTCTAAGGGGGCGTTCATTAATTACGTGAGAAGGGGGTCTAGCTGAATCTCACCCAATCTCACGTAGGGGAGAAGGGGTCTCGGCAAATATCACGTTTTTTTTTCGCATGTTACCGTGTAAAATTGCGATAAAACTATGAACTGTAAATAGATCCAACGCAACCAAGCACAGATTAACGTATTTACACTAAAAAATACGCATTTTGAAATACTCACATGAGATAAGGGGGGGGGGGGGGATCGAGCCAAGTCTCACAACATCTCACCACCACCATTAATGAACGCCCCTAAACAGCATTCTGAATAGTGTTTAGACGTTACAAGTCATTTGTTGATTCATTTTACTGCATGGTACAGGCATCGTATAAATGGGGCTTAAAACACACATAAAAGATGTATGCTTCAATTAAAACCGTCAAAAGAGCCTTTGAAACAACAATAACTAAAAGAAAAAATAGCAGTATCGTCACGCTTTCTTGTTTTAGAAGAGTTTTCATGCGATACAATCAATAGACGTTGATATTATACAGCTTGTATCAGAAAGGTGTGGCCAAATTTATGTTTTTTTTTATTATTTGTGATGGGCTCGCTCTTGACTCTAGTCTAGGTCACAGGTGACAGAGACAAAGTCGACGATGGAGTGAGCTTACCCAAAAGAAGCCTGTTCACTCTCACTTTGAAGAGATTAGGGTTGTATGCGTTCGGAAACACAGACGCAGGTAGTGAGTTCCACTCCTTTGCCGTGCGCATTATAAAAGACATTTGGAAGCGCTTAGTGCGAATTGGTGGAATAGCAACCAGGTAAGGATGGTAACTGGCAGTGCGTCTAGATGTCCGATGGTAGAAGGGGGCCGCTGGAATGAGGTCGTGGAGTTCTCGGGCACATCTGTAGAAAACCGATAAGCAGGCAACCTTGCGGCGATGAGCCAAGCTATGAAGCTTGGCATCCACCAGTCTTACGTCGCCAATCAGCCTCTTAGCTCTGCGTTCCACCGAGTCAAGCGCGGCTAGCTGGTACTTGGCTGATCCATCCCAAAGGTGACTGGAATACTCCATGCAGGATCGGACTTGCGCTTTGTAAAGGGTCAAAAGCTATCCAGGCGTAAAGTATCGCTTCACCCTGTTTAGGATGCCCAGTTTCTTGGCCGCAGTTTTGGCGTTGTATTCGATGGTGGCGCCGAAGTTGAGACTAGATGTCAACTCCATTCCTAGGAGCTCAAGTCGATCAGTTACAGGAACAGATGCACCTCGAAAAGTAGGAGTTTGGACAAAACGACTCCTTTTATCGGTAAAAAGACACGCCTGTCTTTTGGTGGCGTTAAAAGAGACCAGATTGTCATCACCCCACTTGGAGACAAAACTTAAGGTCAAATCTGTCCGCTCTACCATGGCCTCTCTCAAGGAACGAACTTCGGCCCCGCTGGTTTTTGCGCTGGACAAGTATCTCTCTGAAACTGTACTGTCATCTGCGTACCCAACAATACCAGGCCGAAGCAGGTCATTGATGTGCAGCAGGAAAAGAGTTGCAGAGAGAACATATCCCTGAGGAACTCCGGCATCAATAGCCATAAGGTCAGAAGAGCAGCCGTCAACAACTACTCTGATCGACCGTTCACTTAGGAAATCTGATATCCAGTTACAAAAATCAGCTGTTTCTCGATGGCTTCGCCACAGCAGTGCGTGACATACACAAGAAGATCACCAGTTGAACGTCTCCGGCGAAAGCCATATTGACGGTCACTGAGGAGATCATTGTCTTCAAGGTAGATCAGCAACTTATTGTTCAGTACCCTTTCCATAACCTTGCACAGAATGGAGGTAATGGCGATCGGACGGTAATGGGCAGGGTCTGCACGGTTGCCCTTTTTGGGCACTGGTTGCACATTTGCAAGCTTCCAGGATTTCGGCACCGTTCTTTTTTCAAGAGAGAGGCGGAACAAACGTGTCAATACAGGAGACAGTTCAGGCGCACACTGCCCCAACACTCTCGCTGTAATGCCGTCAGGCCCGCTGGCCTTGTTCACGTCTAGACTGCACAATACTCTTCGGACCTCTTTAATGTGTACTGCGAACTCCGGCATCGAGGCGTCACAATGAGGTACAGTAGGTGGTTGCTTTGAGCCAGCGTCTAGACGTGAATTACTTGCAAAGAGAGATGCAAATAAATTTGCTTTCTCAGTTGCAGAGTGAGCCAGCGACCCATCAGGTTTCATCATAGGAGGTAAAGTGGGACGTTAAACTGAACAACTTTCTCCATGGGACCAACATCGTAATCACAAAAAAATTATGAACTGTCCCATACTAAACTTCAATACCTACTCGACTATGACTCGATATGGGATGGCTGGTTATTTTTTCTCTATTACGATGTTGGTCCCATGGAGAAAGTGGTTTAACGTGACGGACTGTACCTACGGTACGAAACCCTTAAATTTAACCACACCTTTCAAATACACGCTGCATACCTTACTGCATATAAATATATATATATATATATATATTCTTAAATATTATCCCTACCCTACAAACCGAACCGAATGACAGGGTATAAATAAAACGGAGAGGTTACAACGTGTTCGACTCATTCTGTGTTTGGCTCTCGGACGCGACGGACGTTTTAGATAGTGCTAGTGATTGTTAAGATTATGTTCAAGTTTTAGTTCTGTGTAAATCTATTTTTGTTATTTGATATTCTCGTTAAATAAAATCATTTATTAAGAATAAAACTTTCTAGGTTGATTAGTGCTTTGTTTTTTTAAATATTAACCGCATCTGATCCTTAAGATCAGAAGTGGGATTGCCACGTGTTCTAGACCGTTTGCCATCTAAGCATAATTCAGTGTCTATTGTGTGTAGTTCGTCTAATTACATCTCAACCGTAAGTAAGTTTTATTTTTATAAAAATGACAGGCCGTTCGTCTCGATCCAAGGGACGCAGGCATTCTCATGGAAAACGACGTACTAGTAGTAGTTCTCGCGAATCGCGTCGTGATAGTGTGAGTGGTCATCATGTGCCGTCTGGTAGCAACCGTCATGATAGTCCATCTGATCGTCGTGACCGGTCTTCTAGGCGTCGCATTGGATCGCAAAGCCCTCGTAGTTCTCGTAAACACAACAGAGACTCACGCGCTATCCGCGATAGCTCTCGCGACGTAGCTCTTGATAGGATCCTTAATAGACTAGAGGCGATTGAAGCTAGGTTACCTATATCGGTAGAAAATGATAGTCCGTCGCGTCCTATAAATCAGAGCCGTTTATTGTCCACCCCTTTGGCTGTACCGACTCCTGCTAGTGAGCCGGGCTCGGGCATGGCTGAAGAGGTTACTGAGGGTAGTGATATGAATACCAGTGGAACAAAGGATACAGAGAGCAGTATTGTTGGAGCATTGACCGCACTTTTTAAAGCAAAGTCCCACAACTTTTACATATCGCCTTTTGATCCAAATGTACACGATTTTGATGTCTGGTGCGCCGAGGTTGACCGCGCCCGGCTAATAAACAATTGGGATGATCGCGAGTGCCTTGGACGAGTGGGTAGTTGTTTGAAGGGAGATGCAAAGTCATGGTTGAATGATTGGGTCACAAATGATCGATCGTGGAGTGGTTTCAAACTGCAATTTAGATCATTGTGCCCACGTAACATTGATATTGCTTCCGTATTATATGATGTAATGAGTACAAACTCTAATAAGTACTCAACTTATGCGGAATATGCGCGTAAATCATTGCTGCGTCTTAACATTGTTAAAGGATTGAGTGACGAACTGAAAGCTGCCATCGTTGTTCGAGGCATCGCTGATCCCCAAATAAAGGCCGCGGCAACCAACGCCAAGTTACTCTCAAAGGATCTAGTTGAATTTTTATCTGTTTATGTTAAACCTAAATACGATCCCCGTCATACCAACAATACTGTTCGTCCTTCTGGTAGTTCAGGTATGTCTCACTCACGTAAACGTGAGGCGCCTGGGTCAGATGATAGCAAGGTTACCTGTCATGCTTGTGGAAAATTAGGTCATAAGAAATGGAATTGCCCTAAAAAGTTAAAAAAATGAGGCTACCACTTCTAATAAGGGTGATATTTCCACAAAACCAGCAGCAACCACATCGAGTGATAATAAAAGTAGACCAGTAAAACACTGCACTTTTTGTAATCGTACCGGGCACTTGGTAGAATCATGTTTTCAAAAACAACGTTCCGACAGTGGTGATAAAAAAAACCAATGAAAATACTTGGGTAGATTAATTGGTCATGGTCAGGTGAGGCCGAGTCCGGGGAAAGTCGATGCACTAGTTAGATCTCCAAAACCCACAAATGTCAAGGAGGTTCGCCAGTTTCTGGGGTTAGCGGGATACTTCCGTCGTTATATAGCAGGCTATGCTTCTAAGACCGCATGTATAGCAAAATTGTTGAGAAAAGGGGAACCTTTCTTGTGGGGTGCTGAGCAGGATACTGCTCGGGACTATGTGATTCACTGTTTGACAAATGAACCAGTTTTAGCGATATTTGATCCTCAGTTGCCTACGGAACTCCACACCGATGCCAGTGCTATTGGGCTGGGTGCTATTTTATTACAAGAACACACTGGTAGAAGAAAGAGAGTTGTTGGGTATTTTAGTAGATCCACTCAGGGCGCTGAGTCGCGATACCACAGCTACGAGTTGGAGACGTTAGCTGTCGTGCGTGCGCTCCAGCATTTCCGTCACTATTTGATTGGCATTAACTTTAAAATAGTGACGGATTGCAATTCCTTAAAGTTAACGGAGCGTAAAAAAAAGATTTGTTGCCTCGGGTCGCGCGCTGGTGGGTGTACCTACAAGATTTTAGTTTTACTTTAGATTACCGAAAAGGTTCCTTGATGCAACATGCAGATTTTCTAAGCCGTAACCCTCCTCCTCCTACCATCAATGTGTCTCATATTCGGAATCCAAACAACTGGGCGAAGATCGCTCAAACTGCTGATGCGGAGACGCAAGAGCTAATATCCAAGTTAAGAGATGGGCAACTGGATCAAACTAGGTATGTAATCAAAAACGATTTATTTAATCTCAACCGAGAGGCTCTCTTAACCCTTCGCAGACAACGGGCATCTGAGCTCCTTGCAACCAATCAACAGCGCCAGGATGCCTATGTTAATGAAGATCGGCGGCAGCCGCGCAGCTTTGCCGTCGGGGACTTTGTGTTCGTGAGCAAGGCTGCACAAATCACCGGCAAACTAGACTCCGGCATGCGTGGACCCTACAAGGTTATTCGCGCGCTACCATGCCACCGCTACGAATTAGAGCTACTAGCGGGATCTTATGGAAAGAAGACCCAAGCGGCGGCAGAGCATATGATGTTGTGGCAAGGCGAGTGGACGCCGGATGCGTGCTCAGCCTTCTTTGAGAGTGGTGAGTGACGCCCAGTGGAGCTAATGTGTTTAGGCCACTGAGAGAACATACAAAGGTATGGGTCTCTGTTTCCACTTTGCTCTTATGAGAGAAAGTGTGTTTATGTGTCACGTAGTCGTAGTATGCAAACGTTAGGGCCTATGCTATGAATACGTGAAACTGACAAGCGAACTTGGGGCCTCTGTCATGTGGCAGTGTATGGAGAGTGATGGAAATCCGGATTCTGTCGTTAGCCATGCACTGAATTGAATTTTTTTTTATTCGTGTTAAGTCTGAAGCTATTTAATATTACAACACTTTTCGATAGACCTTTGTCTGTGGGCGCTTGAGTGCACACTTGCGCCCATGGTACGAGTAACAAAAATATATAGAAGTCCTTTTCTTTTCTCCAAGATATATGCTTCAGACTATAACACGAAACTGGGTAAATCTTTTACCTGTTCTCAGTATATGTTTCAGAACAAGAGCAAGATGATAATGACCCGGTTGCGAGAGATGGATCTAATACCAATGATGCAAGCAATGCTGCAGTCGAGGACGCCGCAGTGTCAGGAACGGCCGTCTTAAATATTATCCCTACCCTACAAACCGAACCGAATGACAGGGTATAAATAAAACGGAGAGGTTACAACGTGTTCGACTCATTCTGTGTTTGGCTCTCGGACGCGACGGACGTTTTAGATAGTGCTAGTGATTGTTAAGATTATGTTCAAGTTTTAGTTCTGTGTAAATCTATTTTTGTTATTTGATATTCTCGTTAAATAAAATCATTTATTAAGAATAAAACTTTCTAGGTTGATTAGTGCTTTGTTTTTTTAAATATTAACCGCATCTGATCCTTAAGAATATATATATATATCTTATATATTATATCAATGGCGGCAACTCAATCGCTCAATTTACAAAACAGAGTCAAAATTACTGACGCTCGATTTAAAATAAACTATCCAAAACTCCATCGCACGTATGTATCAATCAATCGTAAAAATCAATCGCTTTTGAATACAATAGGAATTAATAAAACGTAGCTGTTACGATAAATATAGTTTCCGGAGCCGGACTGCTCGACTATGTGGCACGATATATACAATTAGAGGTAGTACGAGTACGTTTATTAGGATTATCTATTTTTTATTTAGGAGTCTCTATTTTCTAAATGAAGAGCTTTATGTGTGAAAGTATGACAACAAGTCTAACCAAAGGATATCGTGCTACCCAGTAACTGGGTTGTGGAGGTCAGATAGGCAGTGGGTCCATGTAAAATACTGGTATTTAGCTGTATCTGGTTAGACTGGAAGCCCACCCCAACGAAGTTGGTAAAAGGCTATGCAGATGAAGATGTATAAATGGTGGAAGCAACTAACGCTTCTGACCGTGTACCTTACCGACTGTACCTTAGGTAGGGTCAATGAAAAAAAAAAAAAATTGCATGTTTTGTGTGTGACATATCAAATGAATGAGCTTACTGTGAGGGTTTTAATTTTTTTTTTTATAAATTTCTAAATAAATCATTATAAAATTATTTAAGGGATAAAAAGCAAAATTTTGAAAAAAATACAAACAATAGTTCATATTTCACAAACTGCACAGCTGCAGTGGGCTGCACAGGGCGTCGCAACAAATTACCTACGTCAGGTCCTCGTACCTCGTGGATACGTATTTTCTAACCTCGTTACGCTATAGCAATACGAACACTCTCATGGCAACGGAAATCGGAAAGTAGATTTTCTTTGTAAAAACAAACAACTGTTGAAGAAAATGCTAAGTGGATCTTTTAATAAGATTTTCATAACGAACTTACAACCAATGTAAGCTTTTGATAACAGATACTTCAAATAACACAAAATGGGTTTAAAACCTCATGCCATTTAGTTCAATTGAACCCATAACTAACCATAACAACTAACCGTGACTATAAACCCAGTAAAACAGTAAAATTAACATATTTCAAGGGTATTTTTCCAGTAATTCATACGGCTATAATTATTTTCATTATGGAATTGATTTCTGCAGCATGAATATTCCAGTGGGTAATTTACCGTGACCTTGGGAGCTAATACAGTGCGTCGATATGACGTCTTGGAACTATAATGGAACTCCAATTTAGTAGTTCGTTCTTATTAATTACTTCCAGTTCTAAGGACTTAGCCACTGCTGCATTGGAATGTTCCATTGAAAACGAAGTTTGCTCCTAAGTTTGCAATTATAAATCAAGGACGGTAGTTATTTATAGAAATGATTAAGAAATGTATATCTATATATATATTGGGGACTTAAAACAATTCCCGAAAGACCTGTGATCAATATAAATAAGTACTTTCGAACACTGTAAGAGGAAGACGGAAGGAGGCAGCACGTAGTCTTTATCGGTAAGTGGTTGTTGAGGAAAAACATCTATTTCCCAAAAATATCACCCACCGTGTAGATTTAAAAGGTTGAAATCCGTCAGACTTCGCTGTCTTTCCCAGACAGAGAGTCACACAAAAAACACGAAACAAACACAAAATACGAAACACGCAAAACACCAAATCAGCATCAACCTGAACTTACAATAAGTTCAGGTTGATGCTGACTCGTTCCACTTTCAGTCAGCATCAGCAAGTAACTCTACAGTTTTTCGGAAGGTCACCTCCGACTATGCAGAACATGCTCTGAATTGTTCTAGACCCTTTTACTCGAAACAGAGAAAAGCTGTGAGCACTCCAAATTATGTTAGACTGAAATTCAGGTGCACATGTTCTTTGTTGATGGGTCAACAGGGTAAAACTGCTATTGAATATTTTAGATTCTTCTTTTTAGCGTGTCGATCGCAAAACAACAAATAAAATTAATTTATTTGGGTGGTTTATTGGGGTAATTACGATAATAGGGTAGTTCCGATTGCTGATAATTTCTATCAAACGCAGCGGCTTTTTACAAACCTATACGTATATTGGCAAAATAATGATTATAGTGTAATTATTAATAAGCTGACAGATGCTAATGTCAGTTTGTAAAATAATGTTGCCGTATTTGTGGTAATAGTGATGCGTTCCGTTCCTTGTGATTCAGCTCACTCGCACAAAGTCAATAGGAACATTTATTATGAAAATTAATTAATTATAATCATCTAAATAAATTCTGTCAGACACGATGTAATTAATTATAATAATATATAAATTCTATCAGAGACGATATACACAAATTATTAGGCTGGACATTATTGGGTCGAGCATTATTGCCTCCCTACGTGACGGAAGCCCAGGGTAAAATTTTAAAACATTTAAACTTCAAATATGCCACGAAATTAAGGAAAAGTATCCTAGTTGATAGACAATACATCATATTATGGAGCCAGCGATATCTTCTAAAAATTAAAGACTACGGAACGGAAGGAAGGTACAGTCGCGACCAAAAGTCGATAAGCAAACTCACAAAGCAATAGCTTGGCGTTTAGTTTGACTTAAGACCTTCTATTTCCAAGAACATAAACATGCATAATTATTGTCGTCAACAACTGATTGTAGTTCATAACTTCAAAGTTATAACATGTGTAAAGATGACCTAGCGGCTAAGCGCGTGCAGATAGATGAGTGAATCAGTGAGCCGTGAGTTCAAATCTCACGCAGTACTTGACTTTTTGTAAGTTTTTAACAAAAAATCCTATGAACGGTTACAAAAAAAAACTTCTTTTATCTAGTAGGAATGTAAGGTCACAATTCTCTTAAGTTTGTTAATTTTATAAATAAGTAAATAAAACGAATAAATATTTATGTTACCATTCAGCACGACTTTTTTATTTCAACCTTCCAACACCGAAAAGATAAATTAAAAATCACAAAAATAGTTAAATAATAATACAATGACTAATATTAAACTTCTTATAAAAATAAATAATAAATGAACATAAACACCTAAGAAGTTTTTGCTTAAAATAGTACAAATATATTATTATGCTTCCAAAGAAACAAAAACAGTCCCACATTGTGATTAAGATTCGAACTCAGACTTCATTGATCGTGAAACCATTGCTTAGCCCAAACAGCTACCAGCAAATGTTATGTTTATGCGAATTTTAGCAATGCAATGGTAAGAACAGGTCGCCACTATGACGAGTATTCTAAATGCAACAGAAATATAATGTTATTTCGCGTAGTACGACGACATGCGACAATTCATTAGTGTGTGTTATCTGCGGAATGTTGAGTGAGACATCGCTCATACACGCACACGTACTGGTTCGTGCTCGCACAGTTCATAGCAATGTAATACTTAGCACGCTTATGGACTTTTGAGCGTTTACTGTACATCTATTATCAAGATGAAACCTGGGTCAACGAAAGTGTCTACGTAATTTCAATTTTGTGCTTTTCATACTTAATTGTTTTTTTGAAAAGCTTAAAAAAACCGCCCCTTTACTCCGTAGCCTCTTCCGACTTCCGCTCACACATGCCCATGATGTATTTGGGGTGAATATTCGGGCGTTTTAAGGCGATACCAAAATAAGTTGGGGGCTTTTTCATAACCATTTATTTCACTATCACAAAATGTAAGGATTTAACTTTTTGATATACGTTTATTGACTATTTGTTCAATACTCTGACTGAAGGAAAACACGATTGGGTTAAATTTCCTCGATAGAATTTAATTACGAAAATACCTACTTTTTTTTCTGTAATTCTAAAATCGTAAGTAATTTCATTGCAAAATTTCATTAAAAATGTGCGTATTAGATAATTGAAAACCCTGGCTGAACATATTTTTGATAGATAGCTTAATTTATTTTTAAACAATTTTTATTTGGTTTGGCGCTTTTATTTTGTTTCCAGCGCATTGTTGTGCTTTTTTTTGCATGTGGATATAATTGACTCTGTCACTTTCTTATTACCGCTCAGTTAGCTTTTACATATCGCCTTAACCGCCGTCATTACCATTTGCCAAAAGTTGATGAAAGAGAATATATTTAATGAAATATTTCATTAATTCCCAGAATCTGCTTAAGGACCTGAATCAGGAATTGCTGAAATATGTATATTCTCTTTCATCAACTTTTGTCGAATGGTAATGACGGCGCGGTGGTTAAAACGTTCGAATATTCAACCATTTATCGTATTTAAGATTTTGTTGTTTTGGTGGTCATAAATCAAAGATGGAGTGGGTTGATACAAAGATACAATCATCCCGGCAAGCATTTTTAGATGGCTTGACCACCGGTTTGAAAGCCCCTTCGAGGATAGGGAAACGCCTGATCATCGGCCATATTGGCGGGGAAAAGGGATTTCTCATCGAAAGTTTACTTATGTTCGAGGCTATAAAGGGTACAGAAGATTACCATAAGGACATGAACGCTGAGTGTTTCGAGGGATGGTTTAGGGGGGTTTTGCCGAAACTGAAACCCAATTCTGTAGTGGTCATGGATAATGCCCCCTACCATTCCCGGAAGATAGAATCACTACCTACAGTGTCATGGATTAAAGCAAGAATACAGGAGAGGCTGACAAGCAATAATATTCAATTTGAAGAGAAAATGACAAAGGTTACTCTTATAGACATCGTATAGCAGAACAAGGGCAAGTATGCTGTGGATGAGATGGCAGCGGAGACCGGAGTCACTGTCTTACGCCTGCCCCCTTACCACTATGAGCTCAATCCTATTAAGCTGGTTTGGGCGCAGGCGAAAGGATAACAGGCGGAGGAAACAACAAAACATTTAAAATGACATAAGTCAAAAATGTTCGAAGAAGGACTTAAAAACGTGACTGCCGAAAGATGGAGCAGCTGTGTGGGTCATGTAATAAAAGCAGAAAATAAAATGTGCAATCTCGACCGTATGATAGACAATGTAACGGACCGTTTTATAATAAGCGTTACTGACAGCGACAGCGATAGTGCTGATATTATGTCTGACGACGACGAATAAAAATAATATCCGATGCATTTTTAATTCATTTTATATAATTCGCTTTTTGAAAGTCGTCATCAATCGGCCTCTAAAGATATTACTATTAATATTTTTATATGGATTAAACAAAACTAGACTGGGAGATTTCTTATTAAAATAAATAAAATAATGTGATTTGATTTAGAACGTAATAAGAGTGAATGAGCGAGTGATTGATCTCAATCTTCTTGTCACAGCACTATTTTCTTTTCATCAGAAAATGGTAACAGCGTAAACGTCAGATTACTCGAATGAATTAATAATTAGACTTTAAAAGTTATTTTATCGACCGCCGTCTAAAATGCCGCTGCGCTTGATAGAAATTATCAACAATCGGAATGGGTAATTCCGATTGTTATCATTATCGTAATTACCGCAATAAACTCTAAATTTAAATTTGTTTGCCCCAAAATTTAGCAACGCTAATACCGTTTGCTGACGCTGCCATTAAGTCCTCACGTGTGCAGGTGGCACGGCATGCAGCGTAAGATGGAAGGTGGGCCATTGTTTGTGGAAAAAATATTTATAATAATCAAGAAGAAGGCCACCCCTTTTCTTGATTAAACATTAAACACGGTAGAATAAAAATAAAAGGGTTGCTGGTAGTGTTGCTACTTGAAGTGTGAGTGGATAACATCTGTTTATCTTGTTGAGATATCCATACCCATCACGTCTCCGGAGTTTCGCTAGCTAATTTAATTTGATCCTGTAAACCTACAATTCTAATTTCAACTCTTTATTAGTGGCTTTTGTGGACATGATGTTTATTCAGATTTGATGCAGATGTATCGAATGGCAATCATGTCATTTGGTATAAATAGGATTTTGTTTTTATTATTTTATTTATCTTTAACATAAGTAGATTCTTTTCTATTTTTAACCGACTTCAAAAAGGAGGAGGTTCTCAATTCGACTGTGTTTTTTTTTTGTATGTTTGTTACGCGATTACTCAAAGACGGATGGACCGATTTAGAAAATTCTTTTTTGTTTGAAAGGGTATACTTCCTAGGTGGTCCCATATAAATTTTATAAAATTTGCTTGGACTACCCAAGCAATTTTATAAAAATAATAAATTTGCTTGGGTAGTTTTTGAGTTAGCTTCAATAATGCGTATTTTTCCCACTTAGTATTCACTGTTATTTACATAGCAGGTAGCATGGTATTCTAATTTGTATGGGGTAGGTACCACAAAAAAAAAAACTTTTTAGCAAAAAATAAAATCGACTTCCAAAACCAAAAAACTTTAATTTCGGAAGTCGGTGGCAAAAACGAAAATACAAAACCAAAGACACCGACTACCGAAATTAAAGTTATTTTTCAGTATGTAGTGTTTTGTTTTGGAACTCGGTTTTATTTTTTGCTAAAAGTTTTTTATGAATGTGAGAACGTTTTATTCACAGTAAACTGTAGATTTCTAGACCATTGTCTATTCTTTTCAGTGCCTGGTACATGTTTTGATCAGCCTACACTGTCTTCCCATGACTATTAACGACTATTATTTGGAAATATTGTAAAAGCCAATTATTATTAAAAGAGTAACTGTGCCTGTCGAGGCCTGTCCCACGGCCCGCTTTCTCACAGGCCAGACCGCGCCAGGCCAGCCCGACAGGCCGTAGGAATATTCGGCCTGCGGAAATCTGGCGTCACCGGTCCGATCTAATGTATGTGATGATCCGTGGAATACTCAGCACGGGCCGCGACAGGCCTCGACAGGCGCAAGCCGCGACAAGGCCGTGGGAACGTGGCATTACAAGGACAAATACTTTTTCTAGAAACAGTAGCCGCTAACAATACCGTGGCTACAAAACAAAATAATGTCGGCCCGCAGACGTACTTTTCTCTACAACAATTCGAACGTCTTTTGTTATTGATTACGTAACTCAAAAGACACTAATCGGATAAGATCGCTTGTAGTGGAAATATAAGAAGCTATGGAGGTAATAAATTGTTGGCTGGAACCTTTTAGTTTGTTATAAGGGCCTAGTTGCGCCACCCCTCATAATATTGATTATCCTTTATAACGCGAGCTGTCGAATCGTATCCGTTAGATCGGCTTCGATAATTACGTGAACAATGTCTTCGGAAAGTAATTGATGAAGAATTGTAGTAAATTCATTTCCTTGCTTGTTGACGTTATGTTCTGCTTCGCTATTATTTTGTGAATTTAATGTCTCTCAGCAAATATTATTGGATATTTATGGTTCTTGTTCCATTTTTTTATTATTATTGAAGAAAAAGGTCTATCTGGACGTATTAAGTGGGCTGTTCTGATTAGCTATGATGGGAAATATTATTGGATATTTTCCAATTCTTCTTTTAACTTTACAGTTTATAGTATTTCATACTAACGGTCCTTGAACTACATAGCTACAAAACCAAACTAAGGTAAGGCTAGTAGCGATAGTAATTCTTGGTATTACACGTTTTTGATTTCATTCACGTGAAAGAATATACCGTGAAAGCACTGATTCTGTCTTTTACGATACAAAGGTTAGTTATTTGGAGATTTGTCCGGTCAACCATCTTTTGATTTTCCGTCATATGCTTATTTTGGGACTGGTGTAAAGGTGAAGCGAAAATAGAATGTGTCGACGATAAATTCGGACCTTTGCCTTTGTGTAATCGATAAACCAGGAATATTTTGAAATATCCAGATTATTATGAAGGATAAATACCAATATTATTGCCTTGTTTCCTAAACATCTTACAACTGGTAATCTAGGAATTACTTACGGCCATCGTTGTGTACCCACGAGTAGGTACGGACGACGGAAGACAGCTCGTAAATTTCAAGTTCACTCGCTGAGGTTCACCCGATGAATTATTGTTGTAGTGAATTTAGTTGAAGCGAGCTCTGTCTTTATTTTCATGGAAGTCATAAAATTAAGAAGACAAAGCGAACTATTGTACTAAAGGATATACATAGTTTCAAATGACTTTGATGCATCCTTGCAACTAAGAAGCGTAGTGTTTAGACGTTGAAAATAATTGCAACTATGTAGATAATTATTAAGCCCTATTTACGGGATTCAAGTTTCTTGCCTGTGGCATACCTACCATAAAATTGAAGCAATAAATAACTTGCATTAAGTACTGATTATACGGTGCAACTTTTATTGTAGATTCAATTTATTGTATGCCACACACAATTAAATCGTACCGTGTAAATCAGGTGTGGCGGTATCTACATCGCCACATGCGAACTACGCATCACATTGACGTCACGCAAAATCATGCATCGCGAAAGTAGAGTTTACCGCGCGACGACTAGCTTAAACGTCCCGGCAACACCCGTCACTTCGGAAGATCTTCCCTTTTCTATGGAGGATAAGTGAATTTTACACCCTGTTCCTCATACCTCTATAGAGGCATACTGCAAACAAAGCTTTTCAGTATTTTCAAAAGACCGAGAAGAGAAGAAGTAGGTATTATGATCTACCTCTAACCATAGGAACACAAATATTGCTACTACAAAAACATTAATCCTGGTACGAAACAGTGGTAAAATAGTAATCAAATAAAACAGACGCAACAATAAGTTCAGAATTTATTAGGGGTTCTACAACCACGGCCGTAATAAACTACGTACCTTGCTTTAACTACACAGTTAAATCAGCAAAAACTAGTTGACATTTAACAATTTGGTTATTACGTTTCAAAACACGTAACGTTTTTAATTAACTGAGCAACATACTACACAGAAAAAAATAAAATGGAGTTCCAAAATACCAGGAAATACCACAGATCTGAAAACACTAACGGTGAAGCAAGAGCTTGACTTTAAAAGTCCTGTTTTTTTCCTCAAAAAACAATCCCCCTAACAGGAATTATTTTCACACTACGGACAATTTCACCAATGAAACTGAACGTGATCAGCACATCAGCACCTCTAAACTGCGATCAAGAGCTGGCAGTGTCAATATTCCATAGCAAATTATTGTTTGACATTGACAGGTCTTCAACGCGGCTTAGATGTTCTAATCGCGTCCAGTTTCATTAGTGAAATTGGTCCTTAGGCTCATTTTCAGCACACATCACTAAACGCGTTTAACGCTAAACGAGTTTTAAACGTCATTTTGTCTCTGTCATCTTCAAACGCAAGAAACGGAGCGATATTTTAAATTCGTTTAGTGTTAAACGCGTTTATTGATGTGTAGTGAAGACGAATTCCTGTTAGGGGGGATTATGAGGACAAAAAACACGACTTTTAAAGTCAAGCTCTTGCTTCACCGTTAGTGTTTTCATATCTGTGGTATTTCCTGGTATTTTGGAATTGCATTTTATTTTTATTTTGTCCTTTTGTGTTTTATGAAGAAAAAAAAACATGATTCTGATCTAGCAGCGTTGCAATTTTCATGCTTGTGACATTTCTTGATAATGTGGCTCTGCGTTGTAATAAGTCACATTGCATTGACAATATGTTTCAACTCAATGGGATGAAATTGAAATTGGTTTCACAGCTTGTATTATCTAGTGAATTCTCTTTGCCATCAAAAGAGAGACATATCGAGGCGTAACTAATAGTCTACTGTCAGTAAAATATTCAGTACCACTATCAAGTAAAATCTAACGTTAACTGAACTGTTTAGCTATCGTTGGTTATAATTATATGAAGTATCTATCTATAGTATTAACCGACTTCAAAAAAGGTGGAGGTTGTCTGGAAGATGTTCGTCTGCATGTATTTTTGTTAATACTTTTTTTTTGTAATTTACGTCAATTGTGGACCGATTTTAAAAATTATTTTTTCATTTGGTAGAGGAAGCTTGCGCGGTGGTCCCATATAAATTTTATTAACTTTGCTTAGGTAGTTTTGGCTTTTACTTAGCTTCTACGTATAATACGTATTTAATCCACTCTGTGTATCTTGATGATGTTAGAAGTATTACTTCTTGTCACTGTTGTTTATATAGCAAGTAGTGGGTACATACGAATTGGTGGGGGTAGGTACCTACCATAACTAAAAAGTGAAAAGATAAAACTTATTTACAAAAAATAAAACTGAGTTCCAAAAAAGAAACACCACAGAGTGATGAATTTCAGAAGTCGGTGGTAAAAAAAAAACAAAATACAGATCCAAAGACATCGGCTTCCGAAACTAAAACAATTTTTCACTTTGTTGCTTTTTTTTTGGAAGTCGGTTGTTTTTTTTTTTTATTTTGTAAAAAAGTTTTTTGTTAAATCTAAAAATGGTCCTATATCTGAGGCTTTACGAGGTACGTAGTAGGTAGGACAAATGAATGAATGATATCTTTATTTGCAAGAATATAGGTAGCTATTAAGTTCTTAAGATACGGCATTTCAGCCGTACAAATATTAGGTTTTACATTTTGGTTATACATAATAGCATGTAATTAGCAATCACATAAAAATAATTGTAATAATAATTTCATAATATAAATTTAGATTACAATGCAATTATTAATATTAAAATTAAGTACAATTAAAATTATTATTACAATTTTCATATAAAATAATAATTTATAAAAGAAATAGCGATCAATAATAATAGCAAGAATAATTCAAATGATTCAGTATTATTTAAGTAATATCAGTATGCAGATGTCATAATAATTATAGTAAATAAGTTTTACATTTTACCTACACTCAAAATATTCATTGCTTGAATAAAAACATTTCCTCACACAACCAGTTATATAGCTTTCTATTAAATTCCGACAGAATATTTTGTCCGCCATGGTATAACAGTTTTTTTTTTTTGCATACCTTTAGCCTATTACGCGGGACTACTAATGGCTTTTATGCTATTTTCCTCTTTGACATAGCCTTTTCATCTTTTTCAAAAAGCGAATAGTTGTTTCTTACAAATTTGCAGGGTTCAAATATATATATATACGTATAGAGACGGGAGGGTAAGCAACTTTTGCTTAATAAATACAGGATTACAAGAGTCTGTCCACCTAAGACTGAAAATTGACCTTACACACTTTTTTTGGGTTACGAATGCCCTCTGAGCATCTGTTGAATTCCCCCATACAGTTATTCCATACCTTAAAACAGAACAAAAATGGCTATGGTATACTAATAAGGCTGTTTGAATGTCTGTTAAATTTTTGATCCTCCTAATTGCAAATAAGAATTTGTTTATTTTCTTACATACATTATCTACTTGAGCTTTCCAATTGCAATGTCTATCCATAACTACTCCTAAAAATTTTATATTATTTACTGCTTCTATGTCATTATTATTGTATTTTAAACTTAATTTCATTTCATTTCCTATTTTTTGTGGTTATTATTTGACATAAATGTTATAAATTTAGTTTTATTTGTATTTATTTTTAAGTTATTCCTATCTAGCCAATTGATTAAATATGTCAATGCTTTATTTGTAACTATGTTACTGTTATCTAAAGTTTTCTTTTTTGTCAACACGGTAGTATAATCTGCAAATAATATAGTATATTGTTTCGTGGAGTTGGGAAGTTCGTTTATATATATATTATAAACAATAAGGGGCCAAGGACATTTCCCTGTGGTACACCACAGTAGTTTGCTAAGTACAGTGACCTAAAGGTTTTCTGGGTGTTAGTTTCGAAACACATTTTTTTTAACTCCGTGCATTGTTGTCGGCCTCCTAAGTAGCTATAAGCAACGCCACGTATACCATATTGATCAAGTTTACGCAATAAGGTTTCATGACATACCATATCAAACGCCTTACTCATATCCAAAAATACTGCTACTGGGATTTATTTTTTATTGATAGCATCCATTATTTCTATTACTAGTTTAAAACATGCCAAAGTTGTAGATTTTTGCTTAATGAAACCGTTCTGTTGATTCATATTCATTACCTTCTCAAAAATTTTTGAATGTATGGGAACCAAAGTAATTGGTCTATAATTATTTGCCTCAGATCTAGGTAAAAAAGGACCTAGATCTGAGGCAAATAATTATAGACCAATTACTTTGGTTCCCATACATTCAAAAATTTTTAAAGGGGTTTTACAACAGAAAATTTTAAACTGTCGGAGAATATACCCTTTTCCATAAGATTTATATTTTTTAATAAGTTTTTTTTTAATAAAAATAAATAAGTTTTATGTTAATAAGTATTTTTTAATGATCTCATATCCGACTGAGTTGGTATTTCGTAATTTCATAGCTGTCATAAGTATTTCCATACAAGTAGCTGGTTTTAGATAAATTGAGTTCACAACCGTTTTATTGCAGACATGTTTATTTTTTGGATTTTAACAATTACTTTATCAACATTGCTAAAAAATTAAACGCCCAAAATTGCAATATCATCACCTTCTTTTAATATATTTTCCCCATCCGAAATTTCTCTAATTTCTACTATATAATATTATACAAAATATTGTACATTTTTAATACGTTCTGAACATTTCCAGAATATCTGTCATCTCTCGAAAAAGCTAAGTATTTACTTAATCTCTTAAAACAAAAACCATTATTCGTACCATTGGAGCGCTCTAAATTACAAAGTTGTATGAGTAATTTTATTAACAGTAGCTCAAGACAATTATCATCTTATTAAAACTCAGAGTAGATTAATGTACTTTACTCAGAGTTGAAGAAGCACCTGGTTACATTAAATAATAAATTTGAACATCGAATTAGAGGCCTTAAGTAGATAAGCTTGGAGATTTTGATGGGTGAGGTACTTAAATAATATATTATATTAAGAGATAATTAAGACCTTAAATATTTGTAATAAGCCTGACTAATCAATTCGTAGCCATAACATGGTCGAAACGTGGAAAGAGATTGAAAAAGGATCTTTATTTTTAAAAGGTGGTGTGCTAGAAAATGTGCTACCATTAGCACATTTTCTATAGGTGCTAACACCATCTTCTTCGTCATTCACTTTTCCATAAAAGTAATAGGTAAACAAAAATGAAATGACCCATTTTATGGCTAGATTACAAAGTGCGAGTTGCTGACTAGACAGTAGACAGCTTCTCGCATTGTGTATACTAGTCATTATTGGCAGAAAACTGCGGGGTAATTGCGTAACATGTCAAATGAATGACTTTGCCATTGTGTGTGTGTGTGTGTGGCACACAATGGCAAAGTCATTCATTTTGACAGTTTCAACAACATTCACTGCGTTATTTACGTTGTCAAGTCGATGAATTTTTCAAACATATGAAATAATAGATCCTTCGGAATGCAATTGAAAGTGTGTTACGCAATGTGGATGCAGGTGAAAATAATATCACTATGACAAGGCAGGCCAAGAAAAAGTAGTGGCTAGTTGAAGGTAAAGACAAACTTTTAGAGAAGTGAGAAGTGTTGGTATTTGAATCAAAAATAAGGAAATCGCAATGCCCGCACCATCAAGTGTCCCTTGGATAAATCTATATCTATTAAAATTCTTGTTTCCTATGGACCCTAAAACAGCTTGAGCGATTATGATGAAATTTTCAGGCAATTTGCAGATTAGCCCTTTTTTTTTTAGTTATGTGGGACTCCAACCCACTAAAACTCCACGGTGTCCTCCTCTGCCGGCCGCTTGTGGCGGGAACACGGGCACGCGTTAGCACTCGCCGCGAACCCGCCGCGGCTGTCCGTCACCGGACCCTCCTCTGGGGAGCACCCCCGCAGCACATCACCGGCGCACAAGAACACATTGTGCACCGTGACCACCCCATGGACCAAACCAGCACATGGGCGCCAGACGACCCCGTGTCTAGTCACCCTTGGTCCCCCTGCGACCGGTCGGGTCAGTGGCCCGGCCGCCTACCACTTTCCGGCCGCAGAGGATAGGGAGAGCGGCCAACGAAATACCGACACTCCTCCTCCCCTGCGGCCCCACCGCGTCCGTCATCAGACGGTGGCGACCCCGTCAAGGCCGCGGAAGGTAGGAAGAGCGGCGCACCGCAATACCGGCACTCCTCTTCCGCCGCGGCCTCCAACCCTCAGCCGCGATGCCTCCCATACGACATCGCGGCTCGCCTCAGTTGCGATGTCGGCCAAGCGACACCGCAACCTACCTGTTGGCCGCTACGTCGTCGACATCCTGGAAAAAGCCCTGACGAGCGGCCCCTCCTCGGGTTCCTCTTTCCTCTTCACCGTGGGTGACCAAGCCACGGCTACTGAGCCCCCCGCCTCGACAATGCGGGAACCCCCGGGGGGGTTGCAGATTAGCCCAGCGGGTGATCCTGTGAAGTTTACTAACGATCGGGATACCCGTGGAAAGTGGGGCCAGTCGCTAGTTGTAGATAAATTACAACCCAAATAAAAGTTTGAATATAAAACAAACCTCACCATAATTGATTATGCACTCCTTTGCAAAAAAAAAAAACGGGCAGTCATTGGCTTTTCTATGGATAATATTAATATTTTTAGTATGTCATTAGTATAAATGACTAGAAATTTCTTATTATCAATGAGAATATTGTTTTTTACACTTAAATCCTGGAATAGGTATTTAAGTCAATGTAAACAGAGAGCCGTATTAAAATGGACATTTTTATGTTTTTTTTTTTTTATTTGGGTTGGGTTTGCTCTTGACTCTAGTCTAGGTCAGAGGTGACAGAGACAAAGTCGACGATGGAGTGACCTTACCCAAAAGAAGCCTGTTCACTCTCACTTTGAAGAGATTAGGGTTGTATGCGCTCGGAAACACAGACGCAGGTAGTGATTTGCACTCTTTGCTGTGCGAATTATAAAAGATACTTGGAAACGCTTATTGCGAATTGGTGGAATAGCAACTAGGTAGGGATGGTAACTGGCAGTGCGTCTAGATGTCCGATGGTAGAAGGGGGCCGGTGGAATCAAGTCGTGGAGTTCTTAGGTACACTCACCGAAGTACAATCTGTAGAAGACCGACAAGTAGGCAACTTTGCGGCGATGAGCCAAACTGTGAAGCTAGGCATCCACCAGTTCTACGCCACCAATGAGCCTCTTAGCTTTGCGTTCCACCGAGTCAAGCGCGGCTAGGTGGTACTTAGCTGATCCCTCCCAGTGGTGGCTGCAATACTCCATGCAGGATCGGACTTGGGCTTTGTAAAGAGACAAAAGCTGTCCAGGTGTAAAGTATCGCTTCACCGTATTTAGGATGCCCAGCTTCTTGGCCGCAATTTGGGCTTTGTACTCGATGGTGGCGCCGAAGTTGAGGCCAGATGTCAACTTCATGCCTAGGAGCTCAAGCCGATCTGTTACAGAAACAGTTGTACCCCGAAAAGTAGGAGTTTGGGCGAAACGACTCATTTTAGCGGTAAAAAGACACGCCTGTGTTTTGGTGCCGTTAAAAGAGACCAGATTATCATCACTCCACTGGGAGACAAAGCTTAAGGTCAAATCTGTCCGCTCTACCATAGCCTCTCTCAAGGAACGAACTTCGGCCCCGCTGGTTTTTGCGCTGGACAAGTATCTCTCTGAAACCGTACTGTCATCTGCGTACCCAACTATACCAGGCTGAAGCAAGTCATTGATGTGCAGCAGGAAAAGAGTTGCAAAGAGAACAGACCCCTGAGGAACTCCGGCATCAATAGCCATAAGGTCAGAGGAGCAGCCGTCAACGACTACTCTAATCGACCGTTCACTAAGGAAATCTGATATGGGTATAATGAAATTAAGACTACGAGTATTTTTATGGTATTTTAATAAAAAAATACAATAAAAAATAAAAATAAACTAATAACGAGTATGACCTCTCCTTGCAGCGATTACGGCATGTAATCGTCTTGGCATACTTTCCACCAGGCTTTTGATGGTGTCCTGTGGAATGTGTTCCCACTCAACCGAGATCACCGGTTTAAGCTCACTGATGTTTTGTGGAAGTGGTTGGACAGATCGTAGTCGCCTTTTTAGGATGTCCCAGACGCACTTAATGGGGTTAAGTTCGGGGCTCCGCGCTGGCCAATCCAAACGACGAATACCAACCTCTTGCATATAAGCATTTACGTCGCCAGAACGGTGGGCCCGAGCATTATCGTCTATGTAAATGGCATCTTCACCAATTACAGTCAGTGCGGGTTGTGCATGTTGACAAAGGATTTCTGTTATGTACCTTTACGCATTCAGTGAGCCATTTTCAATTAATACTATGTCGGTACGGTAGCTGGAAGTTGTGCCCGCCCAAAACATAACGGACCCTCCACCATAAGGGGTGATTTCTACAAAACACACGTCGGCACAGCGTTTCCTTTGTCTTTGTAACAGTCGCTGACGTCGGTCCTCATCATTCAAACAAATTTGAGCCTCCTCGGAGAAGAGTACGCTACTCCAGTTACCTAGTGTCCAAGATAGGCAATTTCTAGCGAATCTCAATCGAGCAATCCGGTGCTCACGGAGTAACTTGAGGGCCCGCGCTGGTGGTCGACTGCGTATATCAGCCACTAAAAGCCTTCTCTTGACTGTTCATAGGCTAACTTCTGCTCCTCGTACCTCTTCAAGGTTTCTTTTGAGGTATATGTAACTGCATTAGCGGTTCCTTAGCGCCTGAGTCACTAAAAAGCAGTCGTCTCGTGGTTGTGTGCAACATTTTCTCCCAGAACCTTGACTTCTCTGAACGGAACCTGTCTCTTGGTATCGATTCCAGATTCTTTGGACGGCTGAACGACTCACGTTTAACCGCTGTGAGACGTAATATTAGCTACACCCCTCTTCCAACAGCGCTATAATTTTACTGGCTCTTATTGCTTTTTCTCCCATTACAATCGACACAAAGATATCTGTTTTAAGTCACAATAAGGCAGGATTATGAGACAAACATAAATAATTGTAATAAAAATAACGAGACGTTAGTTTTAGTTGCCTTTTTTTTGTGGATGGGAAATCATCAAATAACTTCTCCCGCTCTGGGTGGAGCGGGAGGGCGTGTCAGACTTCTACTGACTGAAACCCACCCGTGTTCCTTCAGTTGCCTGTGCCAGGGCCACGGTAACTCTTTCGAACAACTCGCAACCCTGGCGGGCATCGGCCCTAGCGGACCCCTTCAGCTAGTGCTGTGATCTCTTTCAGGCGCGCGTGGAACACAACGCGCCGTCGTCGTCGACCCGGGCCTGGTCCTTACCGGACGGCGAGCTACCCATTGCTCGCAATCCGCAAGCCCGCGCGTGAAATGAACAAAATTATTCTCTTATTTTGCCTTTAATTTCGGCGTGCAAATATAAAATAAAGTTAGATATTTTACTTAAATTAATTATTGATAATAATCATACAGTCATTAAACAGATAATCCCCTTAAAATTGTATCTTTTAGCAACAAGTCTGCTACGTTAGGTTTTATTCCTAAAATAATTATAACTGCATTTTCTTCTCCAAGTGCGAGTTGGACTCGCGCACTAAGGGTTCCGTAAAAACGGCAAAAAATCATGTGTGTTGTATGGGAGCCCCCTTAAATATTTATTTTATTCTGTTTTTTATATAGCGGCAACAGCAATACATCATCTATGAAAATTTTAACTGTCTAACTATCACAGTTTATGACAGACTGGTGACAGACGGACAGACAGACGGACAGCGGAGTCTTAGTAATAGGGTCCCGTTTTACCTTTTAGGTACGTAACCATAAAAAGGAGGGTTAGGAACTGTATGTATGTCCGTTCCATTGTAACCTCCTGTAGTCTAAACGGCTTGACCGATTTTGATGAATGATATGTTGTTATATTCGTCTTTATAAAAAAATGTATAGAAAAATCATCCTTCCTAACTAAAAAATGTAAAACAAAAAAAAACTGTTTCCAAAAAATCCAACTGATTTCCAAAATGACACTTCAAAGTGAATAATAACTTTAATTTCTTAAGTCGGTGTCTTTGGATCTGTGTTTTAGTTTTTTGCCACCAACTTCCGAAATTAAAGTTATTATTCACTTTGAAGTGTTATTTTGGAAAAAGTTTATATATAGTTTTTAGTTTTTATTTTTCACTTTTAAGTGGGTCAGTTTGTAATTTATCCAAGTTACAATATCCTAATGTCAACTGCTCATCACATTTTATAAAATATGTATTGCTTTTCCCGATGCAAGGACGTTAATTGTTGAGGAGTTCTCCTGGTAAGTAGGTACTCAAGAAAACTCCACATCACCATAAGCATTGTGACAAGCACAATTTACTTAGCAACCATTAATAAAGTACCTAATCGAATCGTAACCCGTGAAATACTTATTACTGAGTATTTCCGGTGGCCATCTGTGATCTTCATCATCAGTTCCACTTGACCAAATGGTGCTTTCCAAGAACAAATGCACGAGTTACTATAAAAAATACCCAAATCGCTATAGGTGTGCCTATAATATTTGAAGAGTTCCGTCGATTTCTCCAGGACGGGATCATCATCAGATCCTGACCTGATGACAATGGGACCAACTAGAAAGTATACCCTATCAAACAAAAAAGAATTTTCCAAATCAGTTCAGCCGTCTTTGAGTGATCGGGTAACATACATAAAAAAAAAGATTCCGATGAACTGAGAAACTCCTCCTTTTTTTGGAGTCGGTTAAAAAGTAAATTTAAAAATCACAATATCCCGACTACGTAAGAAATGAACTTTAAAAAAGATGGAAACAAGATAACATAATAGATATAAGATAATTTTGTCTCCATACATGCATTCGGAGGCATCTTCTTAAATTTAACAAGAGCGCCTCCGAATGCATGAGATAGTTTGGAGATAAAAATAGTCATCTTGTTTCCATCCTTTTTAAAGTTCACTTTTTACGCAATCGGGTTTTTGATTTTTTATTATATAATACGAGCAAAGCCGAAGAAAGAAGTACTAGATTCTAGGGAGCATATTTATGTTCGTTCTTTGTAAGTATCTGTCCTGTTTTCAAATGAGTCAAAATTCAAAATCATCCTCTTGCCCAATTACTTGGGTTCTTCGCAGAACATCTTTTTTATTCCATATTACATATCGGTTAATCATCATCTGAGTTCACTTCCTTCCCAGTCATATCTATCATCTCTCATACAGTATATATCCATTCTATTTGGATAATGATTATTGTGTGTCGTAAATTAATACTATCAACATTTACCTGTAATACTTCTTGATAATCAATAAAACCTTTTTTATTTACTGCTACAAAAACGAATGGCCATGAAACTTTGAGTTTTAAGAGTTAATTTACGTGTCACGCAAACTTGTCAGACTATACCCAAAGGACCGGGCTCCAACAATACAATATAGAACGACGGAGTGATAATGATTTGTTTGCGCAAATACCTCGGCTACCTTCCCGTTATATTGTTTATTGTTTCTGACCGCAATATTAATTAGGTACTCAATACGGCTTTGTTATAGGGAATGCGAAAGAAGCAGTTGTATTACAATGGTGTAATGGGTGTAGGTACCACAAATAATATAGGCACTTACAGTCTTGCCCGCAGGCGGCATAGAACTCCCTGACTACACCAGGTTAGTAGTAGTTAACTAACAAGAACACGAAAAAGAAAGAAGAAATCTTGAAAGAATGCAGTGGTGAACCAGTGGACGGTTCGTTTAATAAATGAGCTAGCAGCGGGTCATTTAGATTTAAAAACATGTTTCTAGGTCTCTGAGGGTATAATATGCCACCACACAGAAGCTTCCTAAACAGCAGGAAATGATATCACAACAGTTCCAGAAAGAGATGGCAGGATAAACAGAGCTGGACTCCTATTTATTAAAGGATTGGCTCAAGATTGCAAAAGTCCGGTTAGAAAGGAAAGAGAGAACAGAGTTTTGCTTGGATATTATAGCTTATATACCTTTTGAATAGTAATTCAACCCATCTTGCGGGTATGCCCATGTTTACCCCTCCAACAAAGCTTATGTTAGAAGTAGATATCTCTATCTATCTTTTGCGAGTTTACGAGGCGGTGATGCATTTCTGTCACCGACTCACTACGTGTGAGCTAGACTCACGTCCTAGCCGCATGTAGGCTTAGTGTTGGGACACTGTCGATAATATATTACGAGTATTATTATGTACCATATTTTCTTTAGTTTTTGTTCTAGATTTTACCTATATCTATGACAACAACGACTTGAAAAGCTTCTCATATTCGTAAAAAAACAAGGTTATTTTCAAAAGTTATTAAACTTTATTTTACAAGGATACGTAACGAGTACATATAATTTTCTTTTCAAGGATTCAATAAACATCATCAAAGTTTTTGAAAGAATTTTCCTCTTATAAAACGTTATTTTCAATAGCGGCGAACCGAACGCGGAATTTATTGAAGTTAGCTTTCATTAATGGAATCAATTTATCAGTTGCTAAGAAAACATTTTCGGGAACCTGTAAATTCGTAAAGAAAATCTTCTTTGCGGGATAGAGTAGTTAAGTACTCCATTAGTAGATTGCCTTGTAAATTAACCTGTGCTTTGTGTAGTCTCGTTCGCCGAAATGGCTGAAGATAGTACGTAAATTAACAAAGGGAAGGATAAGTAAGGAATTTATTGTAGCTTCCTAAGTTCCTGCGTATGCATTATAGGAACTGTGCTGCTGTCGCTGCTGAGCCTTGACAAAGTACAAGGAGAAGTTTTCAGAGTTGATGATCAACATTCAGTAATTGAAGAGGCATCAAAGGAAGAAGAAGAATCCGATATCAAGCAAGATTTTTACAGTGTTCAAGTAGGTACTAAGCCATGAGAGTCCTAATGTTGATTGTAGAGAAATTAATGTAAGCGTCTAATTATTTCCGAGAACACTCACTAAGGCTAAAGACAAAACAAGAGAAAAGACAAGTCAATGTGATTATGGATGGGTTGTGTAATTTTAACTGAAGATGCATCATCTTGCAGGTAATATTATGTGATAAAATGAATGAATAAAACACGTCACTGACTGCAATGATGACAATGATATAAGACTTAAATGATGATTAAAATCCTTAATGTAGAAGGCTATTGGTGTGGGACGCAACCTGCGTCAACACCCTTGCGCCATATCATGTTGCGTCGTCTCATGTGTTGCACGGCGTGCTGTTCTGGCGCCGCTGCTGCGGCTGCTGGGACCCTCAAGCGGCGCAAATACTGTAACCTTATATGTAACTACAGTTTTGAGCCGTTTGGATTCGAAACGCTCGGGTCATGGGGCCCGAGTGTGCGTCTCCGTTCTAAGGAAATTTCTCGACGACTGGTCAATACTGCGGCTTTGGCCAAAGAATTAGTATTGCCATTCAACGTGGCAATGCTGCCAGTCTTCTGGGCGCGTTTCCTGAAGACAGCGATGCGACTGAGTACTTCGACGCGTCAGTGTACTTTTTTTGTATTTATTTGTATATATAGTTAGTTAGCTAGTTAGTCATTTAATTTAATTCCTGGTGTAAATAGTTAGTTGTGAAATATTTTGTATTTAATGTACCAATATGAAATACAATGATAATTCCAAAGATTATTTTAACCCAAGTGCCTATTGAGTCTTGGAATAAAGTTGATACAATACAAAAGGAAATGACGGTGAACTTATAAATCTTACAAAATCAAATAAATATAGACAAGAAATATATTAAAATAAAGGTTTCCTTACATTCGTCGAAGCAGCTTGGAATCCGATTGTCGCGAAAATCTTGTTTCAGTTTACGGGAAGTAATAAGTGAAAAGGATTTTCAGAAATATCATAAAGTAAAAATGCTTAAATAATGACGGTAATAAAATATACTTTCACATCAGAAAGAAAAGAACACTAGTATTCTTTCGTTCGCATAGAACACTAGGGTTTAAAATACTAGTGAGTTATACGGTCATCATTGAGAAATAACTAGTTGTGATTAATACATACCAGGGAAACAAGGCACAAGCGGGAGAAAGCCGATGGTAAAACAAGCCTGTCAATGATGATAAAGCTGTCATTATAATCCTTATCAAGCCGGCCGTAATACAAGGCCACCCAGATACAGGGGAAACCACAACAAATTCTCTCGATCACCTAATTACTTTATTAGACCTAAAAGGGTAGAGGAATGATGACTTTTACCCCTTATATGATCTGTTCTATTCATTAGTCGACCCCTTGCTAAATTGATGGCTTATCGAAGCTTTATATCAGAATGAGCTAGTAAATTTCAGATGATCTATGTACTTCTTATTCGTCTTGAACGAATGTCAAGGATCTACAGACTTCTGAGGTCTTGAGTTTTGATATCGTCAAAAAAAAAATCTTCGAATCGGCTTTCAATCTAACCGGGTGCTGCTGAATACCCGTATTGAACAGCAATTGAGATATTTGTACTACAAGCAAATTACTAGTATCGTCTGCCATTGGAACAACTAATTCTTTATAACTAGCTCAAGAAGTCAAGACGGGGAAAGAGTAAATGTGGTTTACAAAGAAATTGATTATGATGTTTCTTCCCTATATTACATATGAACGTAGAGGCTTATTCGCCCAAATAGGACCTATGAGAACCTATTGTTATTGCAAAGATTGAAATAGAGGTGGACAGTTTATCATTTGTGAATATAAGAATACTACTACAACTGTATCAACTGTTAGATAACAATATATATTTAAATTTCTAAGTAGTGGAAGATAATACTAAATTATATGCGGACGAAGTCGCGGCCAACAGCAAGTTCTTTATAATAAATATTGTTTCCAAAAGGGACAACTGGAGATACACTTTAGGTCGATTTTATTTCGCAAAAGACCATGTTCTGTCCCATGTCAAAAGGTCGTCCGTCCCCTTTGGCTACCTACCGGGGAGAGATTGTGTTAATAGGCTTACCAACTAATATATATACATTTTATAATATGCAACTGTACCATCAAATTAGGAATTTGATGTAACAGGAGCTGTAAGTTCGAAAAAGCCAGCACCATTTTGTCCGATCTAAGAATCGAACGCTGACTCGACACGCCGTACCGCTCTAGGTCACAAAATAATTAATGAGCATTTAAAACAAAAACGTTTAGGCATCCCTATTCCGAAACAACATAAAGTGAGACTGCCCTCAGCTCAACACGAGATTTAATTGAATTATTTGAATCAGCCCGACGCTTCCGCCGGGCCAGCGCTCGCTCGGCCAACTGTGCAGGATATACCAATTGCCACTTTAAAATATGTATTTCTGTTTGTTTGTTTAATGCTGCACGAGTTGTGTGACGTATTTAATAAAAACATGAGGATTTAAGAGCGATTTTGGATGGTGTTATGTAACTGTTGGCAGAAGATGAGAATAATGTGAGTTATGAATTGCGTGACCTGGAATTTGGTTGGCCTGAAAAATGTTTCCAAGCTTCTGTTTTGTCTCAATCGTTTAAAATATAAGCAATTTATTAAAGACATATGTGGCTATCCAATCAGCTCTTTTCGAAACGCCAAAAAAAGGACAGCTCCTTTTTGAAGTTTAAATTAAAGGCCAGATTCCTTAGTTAGCCCATGCTGTAATATTGAAGTTTAAAATAAAGAAAAACTGACGGTGCCAATGCCTATAATTATAGTTACAGGCATAAGAGATGTCTCTTTTGTCCTATAAATTAATGGTAAATCGATATAGCTATTAAATCCGTAATAGTGGGACAAACTATAGTACCGATAACAATTAGATATAAGTTCACTAATTATCGTGTTATTAAAGCCTGAAAAATGATAAAACAAAACATCGATCTACAGAAAATAAAATATTCAAAAAAACGACGTCTAAATACCAGTTATAACTCAACAACTTCAATCATACTAACTACAAGAAACACGTTAAGCACTAATCAACTAATTGCCATGTAAGCGCGACATAATTTAATTAATTAGTCAATTAACGTTCGCAAATCAAGTGCACATCAACATAAGCTTACAATGTTACACAATACTACTGTTTATTTTATTACATATGAAATTACATACATATAGTATATCAACACAACAGGTGTCAAATTGCTGATGGATGACCTTGGCTGGGCAGTTCGAAGGGGAAGGGTCTCGTGGAACCGACACTTAAAGTTGGTATAAGTTCACAAGCACTCACTCGCGTTTTGTATAGTAATAAAGTAATATTTTTTGGGAGAGCCCGACCGCGATGCGTCTCCACCGACGTGTCAGAGTAGACTAAGCGCCGAAGTGAAATTGGCCCGGTGCCTCTGAGGGTTGCAAGCTCTCTGATACGTTTTCCACTTTTCCAATAAATCAGAAGTTGAGCTTTTCGCTTTTATTACTAACTAATGGGTGGAGTATGGTATAATTTTATGGCTTTAGAGCTTGTTTTATTTTTAGTGAATAGTAAACCAATATTATATTGTTATTTTTTTATTTAGTTAACCGTTGATTTATCTCTCTGTATGTTTATGCACTACTAGGTACAACTTTAATTTGATACGAATCTTTTAATCTAACTCCCTAATAATCTTACATTTTATTTTGGATTAATAAGCGCTTAATCCGTTTAACAAAGGTTCATAAAATTCTCTTGAATCATTCAGGTTACGAAGGCACTAAACCGTTAAATTTTTGATCATTTTGGGGAAATTCTCCCAGGTGGCCCTCACTCGCCGTGGATGATCACTCTTCCCCGAACGGTATCGCGCCCGGGGCACCCCATACGATGACCTCTTACTACATGCTACATATACACCGCCCCGCCCGACTTGCGTCACTTCTATTACTCGTTTCGTGAACTTGCACCATTTACTATTCTATTACCAAACTCCAATGTATAACGAACTAGTTGGATTACTCGACGGATCGCCGATATTGTTATAAATCCACAGTTTCCGTGGAGCAACACCTCGAAAACGATTAAATAATTGCAGATTCGCGGTTGTGGTTCGGCTCTTTCGTAAAATTTCGACGAAATTGGGGCATTCAGTGGGAAGTTTCTTGATTACATTGAACCTAATGAATAAATAATGGAGTGGTTTCGAAGGGTTTTGTTTTCAGTTTTTATTTGCGGTGTTAATAAGGATTTTGGATGCTAAGGTAGGTCAATTGACTTATTTTAATCAAAAAGTTGGTAGGTAGGATTCTATAATGGTTTGATTAAACCAGTAGCTCAAAATAGGATCAAAACGGGTGTGTCGTTCGCTCATACGAATTTTTCCCACGTTCCGCACAAAATGTGTATAGTACGTTAGATTTAAATTTGCTAGTTGCAGGCCACGCTCTGAGTATCATTGTAGGGCCGCGTACGTGCGCAACGACCAGCCATGTCTCCTACTCGTTGCATCCACGCTGAGCGTATACTAACATTCTTATTCATGTATATTTTGTATTCATGGACAGTTTCATATGGACGAAAATTTACTGAGAATCACAACTTCTAAGAGAATAAGCAGGTTCTAAGTGCGCTTTAGAGAATTGTGAAGTTTAAATTGAAGATTAAGAAAGTGTAAATATTTGTTACTAGGAGTAAACAACATGGGTAGGTACTTGAGGCATTTATACCTCAAGAACGAAGAAGAGAAAGAAGATGGTATTTAATAACCATCACTAGATGGTTATTATCTGGCTTTTTAGCTGTCTCAAGAACACAGCTGAACCTGGCTGGACGTAATAGTACATATCCAGTTGTTGATACTCATACATAATATACATTGACAAAAAGTATGAACACGTACTTAGCAAAAGGAGTAGGTAAGTATTATTCTGTAGGTAGTTATATGACTACGGAGTTTCATGGTTCGTAGCACCGTAGCCCGTGCACGATCACGCACATTCTATTGTTTCTGCCTACCCCTATGTTTAAGAGGCGTAAGTTTAAATATATGTATTAGTTTATGTATATTAGGTATACATAGTCCGTGTATAACTATCATATTTCTAATACCTAAATTAATTTTAACTAACATTATTAACAAACTAAAATTATTAACAGATTTTCTGAAAATTAGAAACTTATCAATTAATGTTTTTTTTTTTTTTGCTGACTGGGCCTGCTCTTGACTTCGATCACGCCTGATAGAAAGCGATGGATGTGGTCTATGAAGGAACGAGCGTTCCCAGAAGATGTCTGTTCACTCTTGCTTAGAAGGCGTAATATGTGGAAGGGAACACAGACGCTAGCAGAGAGTTCCACACTTTGGCTGTGCGCATAATAAATGTGGAAGAAAAGCGCTGAGTACGACTGGTCGGCACATCAACAAACTGCAGATGGTACTCTGCAGTACGTCTGGTAGTATTGTAGTAAAATGGCGGTGGTGGGATCAGGTCGTAGAGCTCCTGCGCACAGTCTTCGAAATACAGTATATAGAAGACCGACAAGCAAGCAACATTACGCCGATGAGCCAGACTGTGAAGCCTAGCATGCTCTGGTGACTCTTGCACTGGACAGGTATCTTTCTGAGACTATGCGGTCATCTGTGTACTCGACAGCACCAAGCTGTAGCAGGTAGTTGTTGTGCAGCAGAAAGAGAGTTGGAAAAAGAACAGACCCCTGAGGAACAACGGCATCAACAGCCATATGATCCGATGAGCAGCCATCTATGACCACTCTGATCGATCAATCACTGAGGAAGTCAGAAGGAAATCCAGTTTCAAAAGTCAGCAGGGACGCCGAATGTGGGAAGCTTGCTTAACAGACTAGCATGCCAGACCCTGTCAAAGGCCTTTGAGATATCAAGCGACACAGCAAGGACTTTGCCGTGTCCCTCAATGGCCTCGCCCCAACAATATGCATTGTTGGGGCGAGGCCATTGAGGGACATACACAAGAAGATCTCAGTTGACCAACCACGATGGAAGCCAAACTGGTGGTCCCTGAGGAGCTCATTGTCTTCCAGGTATGCTAGCAGCTTATTGTTAAATACCCTTTCCATCACTTTACACAGTATGGAGGATATGGCGATTGGTCTATAGTTGACAGGATCAGGATCCGCACGGTTACCCTTTTTGGCCACTGGCTGCACATTAGCTTAGCTTCCAGGATTCGGCACCACTCCAGTTTTTAGAGAGAGCGCGTCAAAATAGAAGACAACTCTGGAGCATAGCTTTCCAGGACGCAGGAGTCCTATGGGTACGAACCTTTTCAAGTGAATCGAGATCTCCACATTGCGGAGCCACAGTGAGGTATGTTAGAAGCCGTATCAAGGCGTGAATTTTCGGCGAAGATGGAGGCAAATAGGTTTACCTTCTCTTGCGCGGTATGAGAAAGCATTCCATCAGACTTCAGCGGCATAGGAGGCAGTGAAGGACGGCAGAAGTTCGTTCGACCGATTCATACAGGGTCTAGAACTCCTTGCTACCTGAAGGCTGCCGATTTGGCCCCAATTCATCCACCATGGTGATACGCGCCGTCTGTAACACCTGATTTCAATCCTAGGCGGTGGAATAGTATGCTCTTTTCATTGCGCTAGCACCTTGACTGTCGCACCTGTCACTGCGGGCCGAAGTCCAGGCCTGGTACGCCTGCTCTTTGCACAAATCGGCTTGCACGCTGAGCCTCGCAGCCGAGTGGAACGTCAGATAATTCAGACGGGTTGTGCGAAGAGAATCAATACAGATGCAAATTCAGCTGCATCCGGTTAGACTGGAAGCCGACCCCAACCTAGTTGTGCAAAGACTGGGCAGATTGATTGGTTGTGCAAGTTCGCCGTTATGGGTAAGAAAAAAAAGAAATGCCGCATTTTATCCCAGTCAACTACATTTCATATATATGAACCTGTATATGTCTAACTGGTGTTAACTTGAGAGCCCCGACACCCATAACACAAGTTTAATCTTAGCTTGGGTGTCAGAGGTTTATGTATTAATCTACAATTTATTTTCAGTTTTATGAGGAAGTGGTACCTAAATGTAAAATTGTAAAACTAGAAAAAATAAAGATTATTATTGTTTTTTTTTTTACATTTCTCGGGACTCTGGGGTCCCGGACCTTTGGAAGGCGTACAAGGAGCCGAAGCCAACTCGCAGAGGCCCCTTAAATAATTTTAAATGATCAACCCCCGGTTGGTGCAGGACTATTGGTGCAGGACTTCCTTCCTCCGAGCACGTTTGCTCTTGCGAATCTTCACTCAATCCGGCCAATAAAGGCAAGAAAGAGGTGGGAGCTCTGTTCCTCGTCAGTGTTCACTCCAGCCGGCCAATAAAGGCAAGCTAGAGATGAGGACAAGATTTCTCTCGGGAGATAAGGGGTCCGTGGGGTCGCTACTGCCCAACAGCTCGCCACATGCTGCCCTGCGGGTTTCTGTATCTCTCTTGGTCTGGCTCCTCATCCTAGACCCGTTCCGGCAAAGTAAACTCTACCGCCACAGACCTAAAGTTTGAAGCGCGCAAGCCCCACCACGACGTCAACGTAGAGATACAGCGGTGGGGTTATTATTATTGTTTCCTTTATTCAATAGTTAATACATATATAAATTATATTTTTAAATATTAGAATAAAAAAAAATAAAAACATTTAAAAATATAAAAATATATAGTAGCCCACCGGTATCGGGAACAGGGTCCAAGCTACCGGCGGTCAGGGCTCCAAAGAGAGGAACCTTCTAACAATGCGAGCCGTGTCCAGAAGTACCGCTCTCTGAATCAAACCCTTGATCCAGCTGCCCAACGAGAGCCTCCTCAGGTGTTGGTCGAGGCTCTTGGCAATTAAGCCATTGGCTGATACGACTATCGGCACAATGATCGCTGAGTCTACATCCCACATGTCGACAACCTCGCGAGCCAAGTCAAGATACTTGATTTGTTTATCTTTCTCGGCTTTCACGAGGTTCCCGTCATGCGGGACCGTTATGTCAATAATCATTGCGTGCCGCTCTATTCGATCCACCACCACTATGTCAGGCTTATTGGCAACAATAGTCCTGTCAGTGATGATGGATCGATCCCAGTACAATGTGATATTTCCATTTTCGAGAACTGGGTCGGGCACATACCTGTAGTACTGCACTTCCGATTCTACAAGGCTGTATTTCAGAGCAAGTTGCTGATGGATAATCCTGGCTACAAGGTTGTGTCTATGCAAATACTCTTCGTTAGCTAGACGAGAACACCCGGAGATAATGTGTCGGATTGATTCTCCTGGACGGTGGCATGCCCGACAAATGTCAACCGTTCCGTCCTTCACAATAAATCTCCGGTAATTGTTCGTCATGATAACTTCGTCCATAATTGCACAGACAAAACCTTCGGTTTCCCCAAAGAGGTCACCGGAACGCAACCAGGCTACGGACGCTAGTAGATCTACATCGGGTCCATGCAGGGCCCGGAAAAAGCGTCCGTGAAGCTCCTTACTCTGCCATACCTCCCTGCGATCGTTAGTGTCAAGCACTACAGGCTTGCACCAGTTCTCTTTAGCCAAGGAGAGCGGGGTGAGGCCCTTGTCCACCGCGACCACATCTCGATGCATGCCCACGTCGGTTTCTAGGAAATATTCCCTGAGACTGCATATCTCACGATTGTGGAGGGTTTTAGCGTTTAAAAAGCCTCGACCTCCACACTTTCGCGGGATATACAGTCTCATTACCGATGATCGTGGGTGGTGCATTCGATATGTAGTCAGCAGCGTACGGACCCTCCTATCCAGGGCGTCTAGTTCAGTCTGAGTCCATTTGAGTACGCCGAAAGAGTACATCAGAACCGGCATGACCCAACCGTTGAAGGCACGCACCTTGTTACCGCCTGATAAAAGACTATTGAATACTTTCTTCAGGCGGCCAAAGAAGCGCTCCTTCAACGATTGCTTCATGTCAGTAACATTGATGCCCAAGGCTTCCGACATACCCAAATACTTATAGGTTTCGGATGCGGAGAGGGCTCTAAGGTTTATGGAATCCGAGAGTTGGGTTCCCACGGATTCCACAATCTCTCCACGCTTTACATGCATGACTGCACATTTGTCCACACCAAATTCCATCCTGATGGCGCTACTAAAAGTTTCGGTTACTTTCATTAGCTCCATCAGTTGCAAATTGTTGGGGGCAAAGAGTTTTAGGTCATCCATGTAAAGGAGGTGAGATATAACCTGACCACCTCTCCTCAGCCGATAGCCTAGACCTGAATCCTCCAGCAGTGTGCTTAGAGGATTCAAGGCTAAGCAGAACCAAAGCGGACTCAAACTATCGCCCTGAAATATGCCTCGCTCGATCCTTATCGGTTCGCTATTCCTCTGGATATTTCGACATCCTGGATAGCGAAGGACCGTCCTCCACTGCCTCATACACGACATCAGGAAGGTGCGTAGAGTTGCATCTACTTTATACAACTCCAGCACCCTCATGAGCCATGTATGTGGTACTGAGTCATAGGCCTTCTTATAATCTATCCAACATGTCGACAGATCCTTTCGGGAACGACGAACCTGTTGACTAATGGTCATATCAATGAGGAGTAGCTCCTTAGTACCGCGGGACCCATTCCTACATCCATTTTGAGAGGCAGACATAATGGAGTTGGTATCTATATGCTTGTTAATTTTAGCTCTCAAAATTGATGTAAGAACTTTGTAGACCGTCGGTAAACATGTGATCGGCCTATAATTTTTGGGTTCCGCGGTGCTGCCTGATTTATGGAGCAGGTGGGTAACTCCTGTCGTTAGGAACTGTGGTAACGAACCAGACTCTAAGGCTGACTGGAAATGGGACGCCAGGCGAGCGTGCGACCTATGAAACCATTTTATCCAAAAGTTGTGCAGCCCGTCCGGCCCTGGAGATTTCCAGTTAGGCAACGGACGGACTGCACAAGTTACATCTTGGGGGCTGATGGTAAGTGCCCCCATTTCTGGTATTTGATCGCACGTTCGCTCGATCCTCTTAGTCCAGTCACCTTCGGTGTGATTGACAGGCACCGACCAGATGCTTCGCCAGAACGAACCCGTGGCGTCATCATCCGGCAGGCGCGTGTCAGCCACACCATGTTCCGGACGCTCCCAAGCCCTATAGACCCACCTTTCATCGTTCTGGAAGGTGCGATTCTGAGTGTATCGGTCTACTCGCCGCTTATACCTACGAATACGGTTCGCCCATGCATACACTTTCTGCTTCAGGAAGTCGATGCGCTCTGTGACATGGGACATATAGTCCTGAGGGCTGACATCAGTCCCTGAGAACGCCCGCCTCACAAAGCGCATCACTCTGGGGCGAGTATTGCCCTCCCTGAAGCAGATTAGTTTGCCGATGAGCGCTCTGGCCCCACCAATACGTCGTTCAATTCTGCACTGCCAAGCTGGTACGGCTGGTTTCGGTCGTGTAGCTCTAGAGTCATTAGCAAATTTGACGTGAGCTACACGACATGCCGCAACAGCCGCGCAGTACAGAATCGAATGAGTATCGGTGAGGTCTTCACAGTCATCAAAATAGTTTGACAACTGCGAATCCAGAGCCGCCACCAGCGCCCTATTTTTGTTATGCATGGGCAAACGAGGTAAGCGTGGTCTAAGTTCAGCCGACATAAATCGATATTCCCGAATCGCACCTTCCAAAGCACTCCTCAATTCCTCATTGTACTGGGTACTTACGTTTGTAGCCCTGTCATCACACCCCTCGTCAGCTTGACTTGTGTTGCACTGTGGTGGTACTATTATACGAGAGTTCGGAATCTTGTTTTTAAAAAAAACAATTATTTACTTATCTGGAAACGGGGTTTATTACTTTAAAGAACAGGAATTAGTAGAAATAATGATTTAGGATTTAAGACTTCCGACCCGTACCGAGACTCAGACCGAACTGCTGTCTGAACCCAATGAATAATACTTCTAAGTTAATAAAATGCTGACTAGGTAAGTATGTATGGCGGTCAGCCATTCTACTATCATTAGCAAGGTATAACAGCCCCCCCCAAAAGACTGAAATTCGGGGATAAAGGCCGAAATTCAGGAAGTTATACAATTTCTCGTAATCTAGGCAATGGAATGGCAGAGTTTTCAGGTTCAGTATTAATATTACTGTTATTGTCATCGTCATCGGTATGAGTCGTCGGTTTAATACATGAGCTATAGAACTTAGATCTATGCTTAGAAATAATCTTATATGACTTAAATACTATAAAAGATATTATTATTATTAAAATACACAAGGTCAAAATAGAATAATGTGTCCCGTATTTTACTAGAAGAGGTTCTTCATTGATAATTTTATTTAAGTCTGAAAATATCTGGTCATTTTGTTTATTTAAAGTTAGATCATCCAAGTTGATGTTTTGTAGTAAAATAGGGGATATGTTGTTATTTAAGGTAGCAGTAGTCTTAGTATCTATTTTACAACATGAATCATTGATAATGCTAAAGTCCAAGTTAGGAACAGGAATGTCTATATTGATGTCATCTTTTGACGATATAAGTCTTGCACTTTTTGTGTATACTGTACATTGATTAGGAATTCGTAATATACCGGTTCCGGACACTATGATTTCGTGTAATTCGGAGTTATCACAATCCATTGACACTTTACTTGGGCGAGATTGTACGAAAATCCACTGATTATTCATAAGTGGTTTCCAAATGTCCAATTCGCCGACAATCGTTTTAGTTTCGCATTGCGTAGGGATAGCATTAATTGTTTTCGTTAATAGTTCGCTTTCACATGTAGGGTTGCCACTTGTCAACAATACCGTAGGTATCTCACACAGAAAGAACTCAGAGTTTAATGTTTTACATTTATCTAGGTTATCTAGATTACAGAAGTTTATCTTATCTTTAGACATAGCAATATACGAGCTAGAAGGTAAAATTAAACTAAAAGTATTTGGATTATCTGACCCGTGAGGGGTCGGTAATGCTAGATTATGATACAAGTTAAATTCGTCATTAGTAACTAAAGGGATTTGTAAAATGAATACAAGTTTATTTTTATAATAGTAACACGCAACTTCAGATATGCTTAATATTAAATGAATGTTATCTAGACTTAGCGTTATAGGAATTCCAGTACCTCTAGGTAGGTGCCGGTCGTTATCAATGAGTTCATTGTATAACTGCGCCGGACTTATTATGTTTGGATGTAGGATGTTTTGACTGCTCAACATAATAGCGTTTGTTAAATCTTCAAGCTGAAACGACAATGCTAGTAGAGAGCTTTCGAGGCTACTAAGTATGGAATGGAATTTTGTTTCAGATATTAGAATTCTAGAAGTTTCTGTGATATTATTTAATTGTAGTATAAGTTGACTTAAAGTAGTTTTAAGCGAATCTTCGTTATCTTTTAATTTATTAATCGTTTGTTTGTAAGATTCCAGAGTAGAAGTAGTAATTAAGATGTTTTCCTTCATTAGTTCCGCGAGCTTTTTCTCGTGATTTTGAAAGGATTCAATCGCGGTGTCGTATTTTATTGCGTCATCTTCGTCTAGAGTACCGAAGACGTGTTTGAGAACGGTACCTATTCCGCCGAACCAAGCTGATCGTTTACTACGTTTTGACATTAAATGTGAAATAGATTCGAATTCACGTTTAATATCGTTGTATCGAACTGTGAGTGGGGATAGTATGTTTCCACATTGAAGGTTGCTCGATTTTTGGCACGTTTTCCTAACTATGTCTAGGATATCATTGAGGTTAGTGAGATGAGGATTTATTAGGGAAATGTTTACGTGACTAATAATATTTAACTTTCCATTAATTGCTTTAAGTTTTCCTAGACTATCGAAGTATATGCCGGAACTAGAAGGAAGTGGCTTGATAAAGTCCTGATGCGCATTGACCGAAGCGCTGAAATAGAATGAATAGAGTGAGTTAGACTATGCTAGATACTTATTATAATTACTAGCTAATACTTACATAATAATAATTAATTATTTCTAATATTTCTTATTCTAATCGATTTCTAACAGTAGTACAGTGTCTTTGGCTACTGCGGGTTTCATTTGGTCGAAATGATGAGTCACATGACGTCTATTGATAAGGAGCGTGGCTGTATTATTATCGTGAACTTTGATGATTTTATATGGTCCTTTCCAGATAGGCGATAATGCCTTTTTGAGCCTTAGGTGGGCTTTAAGGTAGACATAGTCACCAGCTTTGTAATGTGGTGGTGATTTTGTGTGTGAGTCATAGTAGGATTTAGAAGATTCCTTGGATTTTAGTATATTTTCCAACGCTTTTCCTCTGGTGTATCTAAATTTATGTTGTAACATTTTAATATAGTCTGAGTAAGTTGTACTAGATTCATTTTCATAGATAGAATTAGGAATAAAGGGTTTGTGACCGAATATTAACTCGTAAGGAGTAAATTTTGTAGTTGAGTGTTCTGTTGTGTTATAGGTTAGCATAGCTGTGTACACATAAGTAGGCCAATTATCTTGATTTTCGTTTACGAAGGATTTTAAATATTCCTTGAGAGTTGAATGACTGCGCTCTAAAGCTCCTTGCGTTTGAGGGTGGTAAGGTGATGACCATAATTGTTTGATTTTCAGAAATTGGCAAGTAGTTTTGAAAAGGTCTGACGTAAAGTTAGCACCTTGATCCGTTAGAATAGATTTAGGAATTCCAAATAGGGATATAAAATGGATAAGACAATCGCTAGATTCTTCGGCGGTTGTGCTACGTATAGGATAAGCGATAGAGTATTTGGTTAGATCGTCTTGTAAGGTGAGTATATATTTTAGTTTAGCGGAGCCTGATTCTGGTAATGGTCCTACTATATCTAATGCCACTCTCTGAAACGGAGCTGTGGATGTAGTAGTGATCTCCATGGGAGCTTTATTTAATTTTCTTAATGCTTTATTTTCCTGACATAATTTACATTTCTTGACATAGTCTTCTATGTCACTTCGCATGCCCTTCCAATAGAATTGTTCCCGGATTCTGTTGTACATTCGTGTTGATCCTAAATGCCCGGCTGTAGGAATGTCATGATTCTCACGCATAATTTTAGGTCTCTCGCTTAGAGTAGGGTATATTGTTTTATTTAGGTAAACATGGATTTGAATTTTTGTATTGTTAAAAATGTGAGTTAGGATATTGTAAATTTTTGTGTAGGAGTGATGGTCGAATGGACTTTTGAAATCGGAGATAGCAATGTCTGTTGTTTGTTCAGATTTCAGGATTTCGTCTCTTACTTGTTTCAGAGTATCATAGATAGCGGGATAAGATGATTCGTCAAAGTGGTGAACCTTTGTGAAGATGAAGTAAACAGTCTTGTTGTCAAATTCAGTTTTTAGGAAACGGTTTAATTCCTTTTCAGAATTAAGAATCTCGTCTTGTTTATTGGAATTTAGGAGAATTTCGGAGACGTAAGGATTTGATTCGTCTAAATCTATAGATGTAGGAATTATTATTATTTTGCAGGTTGTCTTTAAAAGACTTTCGTTGTGTTCCTTTAGAATTGTATTGTAGGTATTTTCTTTATTTGGAATTGATTTTAGAAATCGAGAGTAATTATCGTTATTTAAATTTGGTTGTTCGTTTGGCGAAGGGATTTCTAATGAGTCAAAATCAAGGTTGAGGTCAGCACTATCAGGGCTAATGTCAAGATAAGGTAAGTCTGGTCCTAGTTCTGGAGATAGTGTTGGTTCAACTTGTGGTATAGGATTTTGTAATGTATCAGGGTTGGTGTTTGTTTCTTGATTTAATAGGTCGTCATTCTCGAAGGAAAACGGGATGGGAGATGGTAGAATTAAGAGTGGGTCGTCTTCCAAGACGTCACCGAATTCAGTGTCAGGATCTAGTATTAGAGGGTCAGGGGGTGAAGGTCTACCTTCAATAGGGTTAATTGGAAATCGAGACAATGCGTCAGCGTTAGTATTAATTTTCCCTTTCTTGTATACAATGTCATAGTCAAATTCCTCTAATTTGAGTCGCCAGCGTACTAACCTAGAACCGGGATCCTTACAATTAAATAACCATTGCAAGGGTTTGTGATCAGTGATTATGGTAAATCGATTTCCGTAAAGATAGGGGCGAAAGGCTTTAGTTCCAAAAATGATGGCTAAGCATTCTTTTTCGGTAACACTATAGTTACATTCAGCCTTATTCAGCGTTCGAGACGCGTAAGCAATTGGACGGTCTTTTCCTATCGGACCTTGCGACAGAATAGCAGAAACGGCGAAGTTGGAAGCGTCGCAGGTAAGAACGAAGGGTTTGGAAAAATCAGGATATGCTAGCACTGGTGACGTTACTAATTTCTTTTGTAAATTTTCGAAAGCAAGTTGTTGTTCATTATTCCAATTAAATGGTGTATCCTTCTTTAGAAGGGATGTTAATGGTTTTGCGAGTTTGGAAAAGTCAGGTATGAAACGTCTGTAATAAGATACTAGTCCAAGGAAAGATTTCACATCTTTTGGGCATTTAGGTATTGGGAATTCAGTGATACATTTAATTTTTCTAGGATTTGGTTGTACACCGTCTTTGTTGATGAGGTGGCCAAGATAAGCGACTTCTTTGCATAAAAATTCGCACTTATCTGGTTGGAGCTTTAGGTTATAATTCCTGAGCCTATTGAAAACAGAGGATAAATTTTGAATGTGACTTGGTAAATCAGGGGAGTATACTACAATGTCATCTAAATAGACAAAACAACGTGAACCTTGAAGTCCAGATAAACATGTGTTCATGAGTTTTTGGAAGGTTGAAGGGGCATTCTTTAACCCGAATGGCATTCTCGTAAATTGAAAATGACCCTGAGGTATGGAAAAGGCGGTTTTAGGAGCGTCTTGCTCGGATATAGGAATTTGATGGAAGCCTGAAGCCAAATCTAAAGTTGTGAAATATTGGCTTTTCCCTAATTGATCTAGAATCTCTGTTATTTGTGGAATAGGGTATGTTTCTCCTATAGTGATGTCATTGAGTTTTCTGTAGTCAATAACGACTCTCCATTTGCGTTGTCCCGATGCATCCAGCTTTTTGGGAACAACCCAGATGGGTGAGGACCATGGTGAGTTTGAAGGTGTTATTATGTTTTGTTCTAGCATTTTGTTAATTTGACTTTCCACTTCTTTTTTATGGCATTCAGGGAATCTATAAGATTTAGTTTGGATAGGGACATCTGTATTTGTTCTGATATTATGTTCGGCGGTTGTGGTATATGTGAGTTGATCATCTGGAAGATGGAAGATGTCGGAAAAATCTGTGCAGACTATATAGGGACTGGATAGGGCGTTAGATTCTTCTTCATTTAGGTGAGAAATCCTAAGATGCTCGAGAACCTTGTTAGTTCTTGCAGAGGCATTAGTAAGAGGCAGTGATTCATGGGGATTCGAACAAACGTGAGTGTCTAGAGGTTCCAATGTTAGCTTAAGGTTAGCTCGAAGTAAGACATACTCTTCAGAGGTGTTGACTACCGTAATGTTAATACGGTTATTTTCTTTCACGTTTACGATGCAATTGGCAACTAATAATGAATCAGAGATATGTTGGTCTATTATTATACCTTCTCTTATTTTTGGATTACTTACTGTGCATTCAATTACAGTTTCCGTGCGAGGAGGAATATTATATACTGGTTCAGCGAATTTTAGTTTTATGCAGTCTTCATCTATCTGTAAGGTTTCCTGACAATAGTCGATTTGACAACCTAAACATTTAAGGAGGTCGTTGCCTATGATGCCATCGAAAGTTAGACTAATATTTTTGACAACGTGAAAATCGTAGGCAAAGGGTTTGTTATTTTTTTTGAATATTTGCATTTTGAAGCTGCCTAGGGTTGAAGTTGTTTCGTTTCCAGGATCTATTCCTTTGAGTGTTATTTTATCATCACTTAACTTTGGGATTTTGGACATGGAATCTAATTTCAGTAGGCTTATGCAGGAACCCGTGTCAATTAAAAAGGATAAAGGCCTATCAGCGACGGAGGTTTGGATTACTATGTGAGGTAAGTATCTCTTTTCTATATTTTTTTTATTTATTTTGTAAATTATAGCATTCGTTTTTTGTTTCAGGTTTGGTAAGTTATCCGAAGATGAAATGTAGGAATTTGGATCGAGAATAGAATGGGTGGATTTTGTATTTGGTTTTGATATTTTACAGGGTTTAGTAGATGATTTGGCAGAAACAGCAGATTCGGTGCATTCGGTATATGATTCAGTGGATTTAGTATATGACCCAGTGGATTTGGTAATTGGTTTCATAGAAACAGTGGGTTTAGTAGATGATTTGGCAGAAACAGCGGATTCAGTGGATTTAGTAGGTGATTTGGCAGAAACAGCGGATTCAGTGGATTTAGTACGTGATTCAGGGAATACAGTGAGAATAGAGGCATCGGCTTTGATATAGTAGGACGAATTTCCCGCGCGACACCGGCCGGGAAATCTTACTCGTTTAAATCGTTTTGATCGTCGTCGTCAGTTTTTTCTTCATTATCCTGATTTACGTTAAAAACCTTCCGGCCTGGCTTATAACTTGGAGCTTGTGTAGGGTTAGATTGACGACCATTTGAAGTAGAAGCAGTAGATTGGTTCCTACTATTGTTGTATTGTCTTTTGCGACAATTTTCAATAACGTGACCTATGTTTTTGCAGTAACGGCATATCATGTCGTTGGTATTTACTGTTTTTGAATGATCGGCTTGGTGATTACGCGGAGTTGGAGAACGTGGCGATTGGAAGTCGCGGCGATAGTTCGTATTTCTGGATTTATCGTTATTGGAGTGAGTATTGGATGTTGATCTTTTATAAATATTCGAAATGATTTTTTCTTCTTCTACAGCAAAGCTTATAGCAGAGTTTAAAGAGTCTGGATTGCGACATCTAACGACTTGTGATACCCGTGGCAAGAGTCCTATAATAAAAGTATGAAGCGCAAGATCTTGCATCGCAGCTACACGTCCTGCTAATTCAGTTTTCTTTTTCGTTGGAATGGAAATATTTATTTCCGTAAGTAGTTTCGCTAAGCATGTTTCTATTTTTAATGCGAATTGGTTGACTGTTTCGGCAGGATTCTGCTTGCAGTCCTGAAGTTCGGTGAGTAGGTGAGCGTAATGCTTCCTTTCCCCAAACTGTTGTTTTAGGAACTCGATGAATTGTTCAAAGGATTCGAACTCTTTGACACTGCATGTAGTTTCAGCTTTATCTATTAGTTGACTTAGAATGAATTTGAATAAAATAGGTTTCTGAGTTTTTGTGGCTGTATTAAAAGCGCTCTGGCAATTAGCAATGAAGGGATTTAGTTTTTCCCTGGAGCCATCGAATGGCTTGATGAATTTAAATAGAATACCGAGTTCTATTTTTTCTTCGATTTCAACTTTTGTGCTCCTAGAGCTACTGGAACTTTCTTCCTTTGGTTCGGGTCTAGAAGTCATGATTAAACTTTACAAAACAAAATAAAATTTAGGCTTATTTTATAAGGAGTCTTCTCCACCTTATGTTACCTTGTACAAGTTACTCAGTGTCATAGACGCGTAATCGAAACGCGTAGTCTAAACAAAATATACAGGAGTCGTACAGTGAGTTCCTTATCAGTTACAATGTAAGTATTATGAACAATGTATGTACAATAGGATTAAATACTTAGAAATAAGATTTATGTAGATAGAAATAGTGGCTCTGAGTTAATTCTGGTATTCGCCCTAGGATATAGTAGTAACCGAAGTATTTTCTAGATCACTCACAGGAACGCCGTCGTTATGAGGATACTCAGCTTCATCGTGACCGCTTCACCAGCGGTAACAGCAGAACAGCAGACGTAGCAGACCTCTGTACTAACAGAGGGTGAAATCCGGTCTCGGTTGCAGGGTGCAACACACAAGACAGGGTGTCGATCAGCCACTTGGATTTATTGCACTTATACGACACAGTATTGATTTAGTAAGCCACTAACTTTCAGCACTTTAAAACACTTAGGTAGAACACTTGGTTTCACTGGCACTTTCAGGTTTTTGGAAGATTTTCTTTAGAGACGTATTCGGGTAGGGGATTTTCGTATCCCACCGCTGCCACCAAATATTATACGAGAGTTCGGAATCTTGTTTTTAAAAAAAACAATTATTTACTTATCTGGAAACGGGGTTTATTACTTTAAAGAACAGGAATTAGTAGAAATAATGATTTAGGATTTAAGACTTCCGACCCGTACCGAGACTCAGACCGAACTGCTGTCTGAACCCAATGAATAATACTTCTAAGTTAATAAAATGCTGACTAGGTAAGTATGTATGGCGGTCAGCCATTCTACTATCATTAGCAAGGTATAACAGTACAACAACAGTCTGCGACAGGGGGGTGATAACATGGCTACTCTGCATTTCGCTTCGCAGGCGATCAAGTACAGTGTCATCCAACATATGATTATGCTGGATCACCCGCACCTGATCCGATAGTCGTTGTGCCGAAACGTTGACAGCTGGCTCAAGCACCTGAAACAGAGAGAGCATCCGAACACGGTACGCGGTCAGATTGTTTCCTCCATCTGTAGCCCCATAGTATGAGCGCATGACGTTTTCGTTAATGGATTGAGTCCATCTCATGCGCTGCACACTTCCACCGGGAGCTGGGACCCTATCAGAGGCCGGTGGGCCTCGAGGTCCTAAGCCGTCCGGTGGCCGGCGTCCTCCCCGTCGACGAGCAGGTGGTGGTGACGTCGGCGGGGAAAAATATTCGTCGCTCGAGCTCGACGCAACTGCCACGGCCGGTGTCACAGCACTCTCGATGGGGCTGAGTACCGGCGGCGGCGGGGCGGAGCTGAGCGACGAGTCCGGAGATAGCAGGCGTGCGCGGCGAGCTGCTGATCTCGTCAACATTTGCATTTAATTTTCATGAGTTTCTCGTTCCTTGTTCTGCTTTATTTTCTTGTTGTTTTATCGAAGGTGACATGACAGATGTCACCTCCGATTGCAGTTTTTGATAAAATTTTGTTCATTTGGTTAGCCAATTATCTCTGGATCTTCAAGGTTCTGGTTCTTCTGGTCTTTCAGAGTTTATTGTATGTGGTATACAAATAATAAAAATAAACTGCGACTAAAATAAATAAAAAAATACGAGACGAGTATGAAAATTATGACTAGTTGACGTTCGTGTTGCCAGCTTATTATTGTTATTATTATGTATCTTTCTATCAGGACAATCATAGTAGGAACATTCGACCGCACGTTAGTGCTAACACTTTTTAACCTTGAGCTGGCCTAGTGTATTACGGAGTTTCAATAGAATGCGAGGCCAGCAACTGGTTTTGTTACCACTTTAGTGCGGCCTACTGTACCTACCGTAACAATCAATACCTACTATAGCTGCTTAGGAAATACTGTACACAGTACATCTGTCAATGAGACAAGGTAGCGTTCATATATCGATTGATATAGTAGGCACCTAACTACAACTTAGGTACCTATGCAGGTATAGTTTTATAGTCTACCGATATCATTATTAGTTCCCAATATGATAGGGGCGAGCCTATTATTCTTTGTCTGCCACAGTTTAATCCTCAGGGATGTTAAGGTTTCTGTTCGCAGATTAACCAATTTTTTTCTGCATTTTATGGAACGATGGAGGACCATGAATGGACCAAGAGTTTCTAGAGTACCTATAGGAGGGAAACCAATAGACATTTTTTTTTCAGCTAAAATTATGATATCTAAATTCCAGACCAGCCCAGTCCAGTCTACGATCTCCAGCAATACTGCTATTCATCTGCCACCGGTTAGACTGGCAATGACAACCAATCCAAACTAGGCATGCTTACTAGGTAAGTAATTTTATCTCAACTCACCCTAAAGTGCAGGTACCCAAATAAGTGTAATGAAAACCCGGAACTATACGAGGAAGTGCACTGAAAGCCGTACAGGACATTCATAACTCTGTTACGACGAACGTTTGGCCCGCTGCGCCGCTTTCAAAATATAAAAGCGCTTTAACTTTACGCTTCAGACGGCCAAGGTGTATACTGTACATTGTGACAGTCTGTACATTTTTAATCAAGTGTCGTCCTTATACTGTAGTGAAATGCTGCTGCTAGAAACGCTTTTACCTACACAGGGATAATTAGGTTTATCAGTTGTTTTGTAGGTAGCCAGTGGCGTAGATAGTCATAAAGGGGTCCTGTATAAAAAAAAAATAACAAGTTTTGTACCCGACTGCAGTGAAGCCCCAAAGAAGGTAATTGTTTTTCTACAAAATATGTAAAATAGCATACTGATTTGAAAGGTTAAGCTAGCTGCCATTGTAACCTTTTTAAGAGAACGCAAAAGCGAGCAAAGCGAGCTAGAAAATTGCAGGATACTGCCGCGGATTCAGTTTTACTGAAGGGAGCGATTCGAGCTCAAAAACTGGAGTATTCTGAACCGGGACAGGTGTAGTTTTCATTGTGATTTTACTAAGAGGATGCAAGAGCGAACGAAGTAAGCAAGAAATTGGAGCACCCTGACTCGGATACTAGATTAAGCTGTCGTTGTAATTGTACTAAGAGAAAGGAAGAGCGAGCGCAGCGAGCTCGAAAATTTGTGAATTTATTAAGTTAGAACATGCAAGTGCGAGCTCAAAATTTGGAGCAGTTTGACTTGGATTAGCGCTTCCAAATGTCTTTTATAATGCGTACAGCAAAGGAGTGTACTCACTACCTGCGTCTGTGTTTCCGAACGCATACGACCCTAATCTTTTCAATGTGATTGTGAACAGGCTTCTTCTGGGTAAGCTCACTCCATCGTCGACTTTGTCTGTCTGTCTGTCACCTCTGACCTAGACTAAAGTCAAGAGCAAACCCATAACCAATAAAAAAAGCAGATTATATTTTCTGTGTGATTTTAGGTAATAAATGAATGCAAGAAGTTGAGAATTGGACCGCGCCTGAAGCTTGAATCATTTGCAAGCCATTAACAAATAACGTTAATTTTCATATTCTCCAGGCTCTAGGTACCTTACCGGTAATCAATAAGAACTTGAAATATTAAATAATATTTTACGAATCTTCTATACATATATATACAAATAAATAAAATTGAAGTGTCTGTTTGTAATGTCAAAATAACGGCTTTCTATTAAATACATAATATAAAAGTTTATACGATACATATAACCAAAACGCAATTTTAAAATTTTTTGTCTGTCTGTCTGATTGTTCCGACTAATCTCCGAAACGGCTGGACCGATTTTGACGGGACTTTCACTGACAGATAGCTGATGCTATAAGGAGTAACTTAGGATTACTTACTTTTATTTTAGAAAAAGAATTAGGGGTCCGCGCAAAAAAAACAAAATCCGTGAAATTGTGAAGAAAACCCGTCTCCAATTGGGAAACATTGACATCCAAGCGGGCGAAGCCACGGTCAACAGCTAGTGTTGGGATATACATGGTTGCGTCGGGGGACCATCAATAATACGGCTGACACGGCGGTAGCTACGCCCCTAGGAAGGAATCTTTCGTCTTTTCTTACGGGAAATGCGACATGTTCCTTTAGATAGATAGGCGCCAAAAATATACACAAAAAGTTCACAAGCTACTGCTGAGCATGAGGTCCTGGGTTCGATTCGGGGGTCGGCCAGTGTTATTGGGTTTTTCATCTGGAATTTCTTAGTAGTAGCCCGCAGTCTGTTAGACTTAAACATAACTGTCGAAATGTGGGTATACTATAAGTAAAGCACAACTCTGTCTAACCCTTCGGCAGGCGTGATGTTAATAGATAGAAGATAACAGTATGTAATAATAATTACCGACCTACCTAAACCTCGGAAAACTAAACAGTAGATTATCAAAGAAAAATAGAATCGCCTAACTACTGAAAAGTGTCCTCATCTAAAAATTTTACTTGCTCCGAATGCCACAAGCTAAAAGCGTTGCTAAAAGCTAAAGTATGCGAATAAAAAAATGGTCTTAAAATAGAAAGGGTCGGGATGCAGAAAACCCTTGCATTGACGTAAAAAGCTTTGGAATAGTAGGTTAATGAGGCGGGAAACGTAGTCCAATGTCCAAAAAAAAAAACTAAAATACACACATCAACACAATCTAGGGACATTGAACATTTCATTGATTTATTGATTATCTAGAAAACTATAAAAAAATTGTTATGACTGTAAATGGAAGAATTAAAGATAATTTCATGGCCGATTTTTAAATATTAACAACACGATGCGATTTTGTTTTTCTTATTAATAAAAGTGTTATATGATAACATTTACATTAACATTTATTTTCACAATTAAATTAATTAAGCCATAGAAAATTACTGAGTGAACAAAAACTTTTTATTCTTATAAGATTATTACATCGAATTAAATGAATAAAAATTCCATCAAATCTGATAGTCATCGGTAATGCCTGCTCTAACATTAATCACACAGCGACAACGATTTTCCATAATTAAAATTAGGGTGTCAATGTCTTGTTGGGGCATGCGGTCCCAAGTTCTTTGTAAATGTTCGAAAACTTGTTCTTCTGTTATCAAGTTGGGCGGAAAATCCCTCAATGCTCTTCGCTGTAACATGTCCCAGGCGTGTTCAATTGGGTTTAAATCTGGCGACTGTGCCGGCCAATCTAATACCTGAACATCGAGTTCTCGAAGGGCGGCCGTCACTAGCCGCGCCATATGAGAAGGTGCATTGTCATGCATGAAACTCTTGCCCCGTTAGGGCTCTGAGCGGCACGATGACTTGTTTCACTACCTCCTCACGGTATCTATGTGCAGTCATGCTGCCCTGAATCCAAATGAGTTGGGTTCGTCCGCCAATTCGTATTCCTGCCCACACCATAATTGTGCCGCCTTGGTAAGAGTGGACCTCCTGTGGATGTCGGAGACGGCTGACTCTACATGGAGTTCTCCAAACGCGTGTTCGTCTCGAATCTGGATGAAATCCAAAGCGGGACTCATCAGTGAACAGCACCAATGACCATTGTTGGTCACTGCATGTCAAATGTTCTTGAGCCCATAAAAATCGCCTACCGCGATTGCCACGTTGCAGTGCTGGGAATCGTAGCGGTCTGCGAGCATGAAGACCAACTTCAGGCAGCCTTCTTCGCACGGTTTGGTTGCTCACCAGCAGCTGCTGGTCATCCTGGAGCCTTTGCACTAGTTGGGTCGCTGTGATATTGGGTAGTCTTCTGGCGGTCATTTGGAGAAATCAATCCTGTCTATGAGTTGTAAGTCGATATCTACCTATGTGCCGTTCTGTCATATCCCCAGTAGCGTGATAACGTGACTACAGCCTGGATATCACATTTTGGCTTGTGCCCAGAGACTCAGCAACACTGCAACGGCGCGTTGAATAGCACCGTTTTCTAACATGCCAACTGCCCGTAACATTTCATCTCGATTCAAATTGCATTGGCATTCAAATGGCTTGGCATAACGCTAAAAAGCTTACACAACCAATTGATAAAAGAAAAAAAAAACAATTTAATCCGTTTTTCTTCAATTAACACGAGAATTTTTTTTTTATGCAACTTCTTGCAACTAGGCGCTAACAAGATTGCGCTATGCTTTGTGTGTTTTCATTTGTGTCTCATTTTAATTTTCAAATTTCGTATAAAGAATGGACAAGGTTTAAACCTGTATATAAACTTTTTAAGGAAACTAAATAGGTTCTAAATAATAAAACCATGTTTGATTTCGAAATAACGTATCCCTTGACTTTGTTGATGTGTGTACAGGCAAACAAACCTGTCTACCTATTTCTTCTATCTGACATAAACAACGTCATGCCTACAGGCATGACGTTACGGGTAGCTTGACCTGCTGGCGTCTGTACAATAGGTACACCTATTGTACAGACGCCAGCAGGTCAAGCTACCCGAAACTGTAAAATTTTCCCAATCAACCTTGAACCTAATGCTTTAGAGATAAAGTTGAAAATCTATTAAAGAAATTTGACAGATTGTAGTAGCTTGATGTGCTGGCGTCTGTACCTACACCAATATTTGGCCAGTTATGTTTAAGTCACATGTAATATAATAGGGAGCGAGCCTATTGCCATCAACCGGGCACAACTCAAGACTCCGGGCTGCTGTCTCATGCTCAGTAGCGGTTGCGGCCACCCAACGATCCGAGGCTTCATCGATACCCATTACATACCTCCGCATGTCTCCGCGCATCGGTCGCTTCTACAGTGGTTGCCCATACGCCAGCGCCGACAGCAAAGGGCGCTGACCACCTTGTTTTCATTTCTTGACTCTCCCTCTTCCCCTAGTTACCTAGCTTCCCATTTTCAATACATTTGCGCCAACCACAATAGAAATTTACGTTCATCTCACAATCGTATTCTTCAATGTCCCACGCACCGCACAGACTTCATTCACTCTTCCTTCTTCGTTCAGTCTATCTCTCTGTGGAATGCACTCCCCCAGGAAATCAGGATGGCAACCGACCGATTATCCTTTAAAGTTAAAGTTCGCGACCACATTCGCAAGAAGCTGGTAGTATCATCACAACGGTAATGTTTCCCAATGGTTTGTCTTATTTGTTTTAGTATATTTATGTCTATTTATTGTGTTTATATTTATATGTATCTATATCTTTATATTTAAATATATATCTATTCCTCATCTCTCGCTGTTGCACCTACTACTGTTTGTCTCTGCATCACCCAAAGGTCGACTGGTAGAAAATGCCTATGGCATTAAGTCCGCCTCTGTACATTTTGTGTGCTTAAAGTATTAAATAAATAAATAAATAAATAAATACAGGTTGGATTTTTGAGACATGGCAGTAAGGGCAGATACTTTAACCGTTGTACACATATACATACATACATAAACTCACACCTTCTTCCCAAGGGGGCAAGCAGAAACTACAGAACGCCAACTGCTACGATCCTTACATAATACTTTTGCCTCGTTTACGTTCATATATTATATATACATCTGGTCATACACGCTCGCCCGTTGCGAGTAGTACGCACTCCTCACTACGCACTCTTCAGAACGTTTTCACAGCAGTTGCAGTTGGAATGTAAGGGAGAACACGTTTTTCAACTACAATGTTATGTTTGTTCTAGGGATAATTTCATCCGAACTACGGAACCCTTCATTGTGCGTGGTCCAACACGCACTTGACCGGTTTTAATTATGTCATCAAATAAATCAGTTAAACCTAGAAGACACGTGGTTACAGTCAGATGGAGCCAGAAACCATAATCGAAACTTTGAGAGGAATGTTTCCGAAACAATTCCAAGAAATGTTTATTTTTATTTATTTATTTTATTAATTAACACATACATTTGTTGTAACAGGTAATACTCAAGCTAACAAAAGTAGTCATGATTGCTCAGATTGTCCAGTCCCAAGCAGCGGTTTGTTGACATTGATTGACCCCCAAATTCACCATATTAGAAAGGTCCTTAATTTTTCTGCGGGTCCTAAAGGGACGTGTCGTGGTCAATTTTGAACACTAATAGCATAATATTTATGAATGGGCGATTTGGTGAAAACACGATGAAATGAGATAGCATTTACCTGACAGGCCAGTTGGCGTGGTTGGTTAAGATACCACCTATCAAGCCGCAGGTCGTGGGTTCGATTCCCATCCAGGACAAACATTTGTGTGCATGAACATGTCGGTTTGTCCTGAGTCTGGATGTAATTATCTACATATATAAGTATGTATTTACATAAAAAAGTAGTAGGTATATGTAGTATATCAGTTATCTGGTTTCCATAGTACAAGCTCTGCTTAGTTTGGGACCAGATGACCGTGTGTGAAAATGTCCCAGGATATATTATTAAATACATAATATATTATATATTCATAACCAACAAAAGGGAGAGATTTGGCGGATGATATTTTTCATACAAAATTGCCAAGCTTGTATTAAATACGTTATGGAAAAGTATCTGAGGTTTTGCGTTTATAATAAAAATAATCCTAATTTAAATTTTACCTTTGAATTGGCTATTCTATATAAAAGCTATACATCGAAGTATTTACCTACCTATTTACTGATCATTCCTCATCACGATCTTATGCAACGTACATAGGCTATCAGGTTTAAGGACACAACGAGAAGAAGTTTTATTGTAATAATACTTATGGGCGTTTAGTGGCCCTCAAAGTGCTCTTATATGCTACGTTAGGTAGTGATTTTGATGTTGAAAATATAGATTATGAACCTACCTAAAACATAATATCATACCATCGCAGAGTAAACTTTTCAACCGTGTCGTTCTCTTGAGACAAAGCAGGTGTTCGAAATTGAAACCACTTCATTTTAAGTTTCGGTACACTCACTGAGGATCTGTGACTATCTGTGGTGTCTATGTCTATAGCAACACAGTATCGTTTTTGTCTTGTCTCAATCGGTATAGTACTTACCTACCTGCATACTTACGTCTAAGTATATATCCAACTGAATTACCTACTCACTTTACTGTTGGAAAACAGGCTGTCTCGTTCGCCAGAAATTGCGCCTAACCTATTATTATTTGTTGAAGGTCTCTTTGAATTAGGTTGAAGGGTTATAATTTAGTTGTTAAAATGTGATTAAGCTATTATAGGTAATATTATTTACTTATACCTACCAATAAGTAAGAATTGTGAATAGGTAGTTAGTAGTTAGTAGGTAGGTTCAACCGCGCGCGCCTCTCTCTAGAGGAATTGCGGCCGTATATGACCGCTGAGGGTGACAGGGTTCATGCATGAATTCATGCGGGTCTACACCTAGCTGAGGGAGCGTGACGAAATGCGCAAGCACTCCAGCACCAAGGCTAAAGGTAGCAGCTGAACACCGTGTGATTTTAGTCAGAGACCCCTTCGCCCGCCCCAGGGTGGAAGACATCCATGAGGATTTACATACGATAAAAAAACTTAAATTAAATTAAAATAAATTAAATTATTTGCCATAAGTCAGCTAGCACACGCCAATATACCAACAAAAATGAAATTGAAAACTACATACTTATACTCAAGCGAAAATTTTGGAAAAATATAAAACTAAAAACGTAAACAGAACTTTATACCTAAATAAAAGCCTCCAGGCATAAAGGGCGTGCCCGCTTACATATAGCTTTACGTAGGCCGTAACTCGGCTAAGGTAAGTACGTACCTACTGTAGAAATCCAGACTCCACCTATATGGAAGTTCTGACTTTCCACAGGAGGTGTAGCTAAATACGGAATAACAGTCGGAGATGCAATAACGAGACATATCATTTATAATTTTAAACGATGCAGTATTCGGATAAAAGTCGCACACTTCTTAAATTACATCGCCTATCACCGGAGTCTGGCACCAGAGCACCGGAGTCTAAAGCCGGAGTATTGCCTGGAAAAACACACGAACTTTTATTAAAATGTATTTAAAAAAAGAGAGTTCTATACCGGCGTATGTAATCGAATGTCAGCCAGTACAATATAAGGTTAAGGTCCATTGCATGGAACCTTTACAGTACCTACAAATACAAACAAATACCTATAAACAAATAGGAGGCAAATTTGACTTATATGTAAAATCTGTGTGTTTTCCCAAGGTGTACCTAAGTATCTATGTAAAATAACATCTGCCTTCGCTTTGTATCCAAGTTTCGTCACTATTCATTTGTATTCATGACACTGAATTACACAGAATCACGTCCGTGCTGCGAAATTATAACGTTCTCATCAATTTGGAATAGACACGTAGGTAGGTAGAACTCCTCCAGTCTTGAGAATTAATAACTGAAGAGATTTGGGTAATGATTTACCTAGGTAAGTACCTACTTTATAACAAGATAATTTAACATAACAGCACATCTTGTTTCCCTGAAGGGTTGCGTAGAGGTGTACCTATAGTATGCTCGCATTTAACCAGATAAGTTTAAGTCCCATGAAATAGGGAGCGAGCCTATTGTCACGAACTGGACACAAATCCAGACTCCGGGCTGCTACTAAGATCCCAGATAGAGAAACTCCTTCAACCAACGAAGCAGTCAAAGTTAATCTATGTACTCACTAACAACCGTAATGATTTACCTACCTTTTTTTGTGGATGGGAAATCATTACATAACTTCTCCCGCTCTGGGTGGAGCGGGACGGCGTGTCAGACTTCTACTGACTAAAACCCACTCGTGTTCCTTCAGTTGCCGGTAACTCTTTCGAACAACCCGCAACCCTGGCGGACATCGGCCCTAGCAGACCCCTTCAGCTAGTGCTGACATCTCTTTGAGGCGCGCGTGGAACACAACGCGCCGTCGACGTGACGCCTCTCCAACTACTCCTCAAAGAGGGGACTTAACGCCACAATTGTGGCGTGCCCATGATTTACCTATAAGTTAACTACTGTCTAACCTGGATGTTTTCTGGAAACTCCCTATAAAAACGAAATATTTTTTACATAGCTTGGGTACGGTGACGTTTGATTAATGCGTCTTATTTAAATCTAGGCACAGTGTTCTGAAATGTTTGTAAACACACATTTGTTAGGTTAGACTACCCTGAATTAGTTTAAATCAAATTAATCAATACAGGTCATTATCTCCTACATTGTTAGCAGCAAGAATGGCAGCCCAATCAAAACTGTTAGTACCTACCGAGATACAAAAACTATTACGAGAAACGGACTAATCAATGATGTTCCCACAAACATTTTATTAAGTACAAAAAATTCTTTGATTCTCTTTCAAGGGGTATCATATTACCCAGTAACTGGGTTATGGAGGTCAGATATGCAGTCGCTCCATGTAAAATACTGGTATTCAGCTGCATCTGTTTAGACTGGAAGCCGACCCCAACATAGTTGGTAAAAGGCTAGGCAGATTGATTGTGATGTTTCTGTTTATATTTTGTTTTGTTCTTTAATTAATAAACAATTTAAAAAAAGTTGTGTAAATAGGATCAAACCCTAGCATGATACCAAATTCGTATCATTTAAAGTAGGTCAAAAGTATAATAACCATTAGGTCAGAATACTTTGGAAGACGAGCTGCTTATCGTTACGTCTACGTGTTTTACTCGCAGCGGAGTATAAACTGATTATATTGTACCTACCTAGCATTGAGTTTACCCAAAGGCTCTCCCTCATTAGAGCCTTCGCTTGTAATGTAACGCATGTAACAATCCATGATTCGGTTTTGAGCATTAGGTACGTTACAATAGTACTGCCTCACTGACTAACGAGCATTCACCTGTAATGTAACAATCAAAGATTCGATAAGATTCATGTTACAGATTGCATCTATCAGCGGTGCTCCAACTCACTACTATTAATTAATACATTACAGGCGAATTGGTCTCGGTGAATGTAGGTACCTAATGTTACAAATTGTATCATTAGAGTTTGCCCAGTTCTCCTCACTCACTGATGTCAATGCATCGCATCGCATCTGAACTTTTACACTACAGGAATCCTCCCGCTGAGGATGTCTAACTCTAACTATGTGCTTTTTTGAAAATCCTAGTTTTAGAGATAGGTATTCTCTTCGTTCGTTATAAAACTTTTAAACTACGAATCGGAATCAAAGTAAACGTCAAAACGATCACTGCTAATTTCTTAAAAATAGTAGGTATTCGATAGGTACCTACATACTACCTAAAATAAAAAAAAATATCGGGTAGGTACTTACCTTTGTTTACAGAATACCTAACATTGAAAGGTTCTACACTGTCCTCCACTGTTATTTGGAAATATTGTAAAAACCAATTATTTTTAAAATAGTAACCGTGGAGTTTCTTGCCGGCTCTTAGGAAATTACCAATTGAAACCGTGCGCCTAGCTTCTGAGGTTTCATTGGTGCCCATGTAGGTTTATCATTTATGTGAAATTACTTAAATATTTTGTTTTTGGACGAAAACACTAGATAATCCCGCCATAATGCCACATAACATAGCGCTACGAAGACTGAAAATAAGCAGTTCTTTACTTATTCTTTTCTCAAATTCAAAGCTTCTCAAACCGTAAGTTTGAGATTTTCTGGTAAAAACTTCTATCATTGGTGTCATCGCATCACTCAGTTTTTATATAGGCATGTAAGTACTACACGTTTAGGTTTTTCACACACTTTCAGGAATTTGACATTTTCAGGAATCAGCCCTGAGGATAGCAAAAAAAAATTAAAGGAAAAATAAAAGAACTTCTATTAATGAAACAAATATATTTCATTATGAAATTAATTACCAACAAATCCATTTTCAACACGTTTTCAAACCATTTTCAATATGATAGGGAAATGTGCCTTTTTTATAAGTGCCAAATATTCATTTAATATGCTGTGCAAATGTAGCTGCAGGTAATATTTTGAGATCATTGTAATATTAAACAACATAAAGTGGCCGATACGACAGCATCGTCCAATATATTACTAGTAGCAACACTTGCAGAGCTAAAAATTTTACGCCTAATGGTAACACTACAACACACATATTTATTGCACATTTAGAAATTTCGTAAAGTGTTTTTGTCTTTTTTTTTTCTTATTTTTAGAGATCCAAGACATTTACTATAATTTTGCACATCGATATTAAAATGAAATAATATACACAATAGCGTTTAAATTTAGACTGGTATAATACACATCCAAAATATGGAACTATGCCTAAGTTAGTTTGGACAATGGACAAGATATTATAAATTAAATGGACTATTTATAGACGAATAGTCATATTGCAAAATAAAAATCTTGAAAACAAGTAATAGTTAATCACGATAAAAATATAAAACGATCTGTATAACAATAATAATTATCTGAAATATACAAGTAAAAAAAATATATTATGTAACAGTATGTATGTACTATCAACTAGGTTTCGGATAAACTGACCCAAGACATAAATTAAGTTTGTCAACAAAAACCGTTCGTCGAAGATATACATAAATATATACAATATATTCATCGTTAGTGCCCGCCATCGGCACATACATACTACGAATATTTGGATGTTCGAATAATATATCAAAAAACTGAAACCAATTAAATACTTCTTTTTTGTCCGACTTTCATTATTTTAACAGGTAAGAAAGTTTTATGTTATTATTATACATACAATTTATTCCGAGATAACTTTATTTTAATAAGGCCATAAAACAATTTACACATAATATTTCAGTATTGTTTAAGAGCCAATACTTCTGACCAGCCAAAACCTAATGAAAATTTACTAACTAGCATTGTCTGCATTATTTTTAAATACATTAACGATCTCGCCTTATTATGAATGGTAATAAGACTTGGACGTATTTATAAGAAATAATTAATTAAAAACCTACAATTTTAAAACTCGCACCGCCACGTCGATGGCATTTGGTCTCATAGAAATAAATTACAAGTGAAAGATACAATATTAAAATTGTGGAATGGTTACACCATCAAAGTCTTACGAACACAATTCCTTACGTTATTGGATACTTTGGTTTTCTAAGAGACACATTCGACCAACCACATGACACCTTTAAAATACTGGACAAAATAAATCCTTAAGTAATTACCTAAACCAAATTATTGCTGATGTGGGTATATCATAGTGTAATGTGACTATATTATTACCTATGGAAGCATCAATAAATAAAATGTCTCTGAAGAACAGTTTCTATCACATATCATTACACATTGTAGCACCACGCGGTTAATAGACCCATCTATGTCTACACTTACCTCTATTCATTGTTGTATATGGAGATGTATAAAAATCAATACATCTGAAAAATAATTTAAGATTGGTATATAAAAGATTCTGTATAATTATGTTTAAAAATTAAATAAACTCTCTTATTGTTTTATGTCGTAAGCTATTGAGACTGTATTTTGGCTTGTAAAACATTTTAAATCAACACCTATTTATAAATATTACTTATTGACTGCGAAACTTCTGGCCTACTTTACATCTACCCGAAAATCAGTCTATCTACGTTCGATCGTCGTTGCCTGTTCTGTGAGGCCCGTGCCTCGATCCTTCGTTGCCTTCTCGTAAAATTATATCACATTCGTTGCCTTCTCCGTACAAAATTACTAGCTACATTCAATATGCTCATTAGTTGCGTGGGGTGGCAGCCTCTGCATTGGCTCGTATCGGCGCTTCCTTGTAACAGACTTCCACAAATAAAGCTCGGTACAGACAGAGACGTGACCGTTTGCCTCACATCATATAATTAACTAAACCCAGCAGATAACATCAGCTACACAAGATCATCGGTATATTATTTTCCTATTGCAGTACGTAAACATGTAAAAACTTGTAATAAATAGTCGTTGTAACCGTATTTTATAACCATTAATCCTATGCGTATCTATTGCATTAAGATGTTGAAATAATAAATATTAAATGGAACAATCAGTAATCAGAATTTGACACTACAATGCCATCAGTCGGTGAAAAGAATGAAACAAGACACACAATATTTAGTGGACGGAGATAATATATAAAACGCTTTAAAAAGTGTTAAAATTGTGCGTCACTGTAACACTGCACGTTCTTACATTATTCCACTGGCACAATCTTACTTGTCTACCTACCCTCCCTTCTTGGGAGTTCTCTTAAGATGAAGACTATAAAAAAGTAGTACAATAAATAATGCCCGTTAACCTCACAGTCGACGATTAAAATAGGTATAATGAAAATGTTTAAAAATATTATATGCCCACTTCTTATACCAAAACTGAAGATATGGTAGAGCTTCAACTCATAATGGTAAAATGTTTTCATTTGAAAATCTTTAGTTCTTAACGAAATGAAAGATCACTTAAATCCTAATTTATCACATTTGACCTGGTTAGCACATGCATATTTACATAACGTTTGCTGTGCTCTCTATATTTTAGAATCTGATTTAAAATTAAATTATCTAATATATATTAGAGTTAAAATGTATGTTACAAGAACAGATATAAAGAATACCACACCAATTTTAACACTACGAGAATTCAAAATGATGAACCACTCAAAGTAAGCGCAACATTTTTGGAATACCGAAACGACATTTATATTAAAACTGGCCACTGACACACATCGGACATAGACACTAACATTAATACTTTGAGTGGTTTATGACCTTAAACCTATAAGACACTAAATTACACCACAACATCAAGTAACTACCGCTGATATACTTATAAAAACAGTCAACATCAATTTTGAATAATATTTATATTTTAAATTTGAAGTAATGGCAAAATATCTACATTATACACAATGTGAATGCATTACATTGTTTATTTGATTAGTATATAACTCGTCGAGAGTGAATACGAAAACTGACTGTGAAACATTATTGGATGGAAATGTTTAATGTTATACTTTATAAAAATCGAGTCCTTTCATAATTAAATTAGGCGACGTGTCTCCGTATTCGCTCCTCTAGCAATGAGAGTATTTCGGTAGTAAAAATAAAAGTTCAAGAGTATTATATTGCTTCTTGTTTATACTAAAAGTTTTCGACTACCTATCTTACTTACCTATTATATCCCTCTGGCAAAGTCACTATTATATTTTAATACACTTTATTTTAACTGTATCATGTATAACAATGAACAAAATAAAACTATAAAAAAGTTAATATTCTCAGTTAAAACCGGCTTATGTTAAAGTACTAACTAAATCAATTACGCTATATTAAAATGTTTCGATTAACATTTCCTGTACCTGAATATTTCGTTGCATTGTCTTCCTATCTAAGTGTGGTAAAATGTAGGCTTTATATGGACTCGAGTAGTTAAACACTCGCTCCTAATATGTGTTCGAAATATTCGCCCGCAGTGTTATTCAATAAAAATATCAGATTACTGTACTGTTACATAGACAGCATTTCACTTATCCTAGACTTAATTGACAGTATTTTATACAGTATCATTACTTTTCGGCCACACTTTAAATGAGAATGATTTAAGTCTATTTTCAAAGAATAAAGCTCTCAGTTGTACATTTAACATTTGAGGTTTTAATTACAAATTGAGGATATACTTAAGAATTGAGAGGACACTGTGTGTCACAGAAATAGAGAAAATATCTGAATTAATGAAGAATGAATGAAATGCACCGACCCCAGCGTGGTTTGACCAGACTCGATTACTCGAATGACCAGTTTCATATTAGCCCCTGGAGCCTTGTTTCACGGGGCTACAGAGAGCATTGCATATCAAGGAATATCTAGAGTCAGGGGGGCGCGATAAATGTAGAGAAGACGTACCCTTAGGATATGGAAGCATTATAGGCAACACTGAAATAGAAAAAATATCTAAAATAATATTTTAGATAACTTCATGAAATTATAAAAGGAAGTATAAAAATATGTATATGAATATTCTCTGAATATATTACCATACTTATGAGAACAAATATAATTATAATATATTATAAGTTATAGAAAATGTCATTTCAATGTCTTATAAAACTCAGAATAATTTTAAATAATCAGGTGTTTGTTTATGGATGTAATAGTAGGCATTTATAAAAACCGGCACTTATACTGTATTGTACAGAGAATATCACATGATCGGCAGTTAAATCTCGTCTTGAGGGGATTTATATTAATTAAATATTATTAAAATGGAACTAATTTTACAGGATATTTCCGGTAAAACAAATAACGGTTTATATTCTTCCGAACAATGGTCTCTTAAGAATCAGAAAACATTGATATAAATATGTGAATCTTTTAATTCGAAATATACGGGACGCATTTCCACATTGCGGACGAATATTTCCCAACCGAATAAAATCCATAGACAATATAATCTAACCTTTAGGCTCGTAGAATTCTGTAGCTGACTGAGCAATCAGTTTGTCTATTATAAATCTTGTAGTCGATTATATACTTGAGAGCAATAAAATCGCACACCTTGACTTTTTTTGTTATGGCAGTTACGCCAAAAGCCACACGTTCGCTTATGCAGCATTGTGAAAATCGCTCTGATGACCTTCTGTAGATCCTAGAGCGTCCATCATGGCCATGTAATGTCATTCTGCACTCATCAGAGAACATAACAGACCGAACAGTTATAAACCAAATTACAAGAGGTGTGCGATTTTATTGCTCTCAAGTGTATAAGTATCGCAGTGGTATTCTGTACTGTAACATCAAATCTAAAACAAAATGTGTACAAACAATTATTACTGACAATTAATTTATCTACTTCAGTGTTTATTTTTATGAGGTACATATTTTGGCACAGAGAGATTTCTTAAAACTATAGTTAATTAATACATAAGTATATTAATTGTTAGATAACGTTATTTTAAATTACATAAAACATTTTTCGATGTTCTAAAACTTGTTTGACTGGTCTTAATCGTACGAATCACAGTTTTTGCATTCTCCTAATAACCTATCGTCACGACTACCAATTTTCTAGTTCCTCTTTAATGGAATGAGTTATTTAAAAATCTTATATACGTAGGCATACAAAAATATGGCAAAAGAAACTATGTCTAAGCCTTGATTAAAACGCAAATGTTCATCGTGATCGATTGGACTGCCACCGACGGTAGATAAACATAGAGGCTGTAGTCAAATGCTCGTGTTCATGCAAGGCGGGTAACAGACATGGTCCCTCATCTTTAAGCAAATGCGTTGCATTGCACAACTAAGTTATACAAAACGATGCTAATTACTGGCATGATGAGAGACAAGCAAACACTGCTGCATCAGTAATGCAAAACTCTTACGATAAGGATTCAAATGTGCACAAACTTAAATAATTAATTTCGGCCTGATACAGGAAATCAAAATATAAGTAAGTAAGCACTTTGTCCAAGCCATGTGTTTAACACAAAAATATAGTTGCAGCATGAAAAAAATAAGCCGTTACAATTACTATTATTGCTCCGCGGTAAACGCAAATAGTTTCCATTCAATATTTGTTTCCAGAATCAATATAGAAAATTATGTCATAAATATACATAAACCACTCCAAAACGAAAAATAGTCCTGTAAAATTCTAATTAAACCTGCTTATCAATAATGTTGTAAAGTTTAAAAACGTTTTTAAAAAATATTCCCATTTACTGTTATAATATGACTCGGTCATTAACTATAGCGGCACAATGTAACTACCGACTCCATACAGTAGTTCATCGCCTTGGGTAGCCAGGGGCCCGTCCTGGAATATGCACAGGGGTGCCACATGACACAAAAAATAAATTAAAACGATCACCAATATCAAATAGTCGCAACTTCGTACGAAATCGAAACGCGCCAGCCTAAAGGTCAAGTCCTGAGAAGTCAGGATGAGACATCAGTCCCGATCATTCGTCCCGCAAATCTAGCATGATTACTCTGTAATTATACTGTATGGAGTTCAGTTATATTGTGCCAGAGGTATGCGAAGATCGAGAAAAGGACGGCGCGATCGTAGATCAGCGTGTGTTGTGTACGTGCGTGGTGAGGTGTTTGGAGAGATAGTCGGCGCGGGCGAAGCACTTGCCGCACGCCTCGCAGTGGTAGGGCCGCTCGCCGGTGTGGATGCGCAGATGGCGCGTCAGGTCGCTCTTGCCGCCGAACGCGCGGCCGCAGAATAGACACACGAACGGACGCTCACCCGTGTGCTTCCGCACGTGCAGCTTCAAGTTCTCCTTGGACCTCACGCACTTCCCGCAGAACGGGCAAGCGAACCTCCTCTCCCTGTCCCTCTGTCTTTCGTCGTTTTGCATGAAGCTTAGTATCCCAGAATGCGAGCTCGAGCTCTCGTGCTTGCTACTGTCCGCACGCGACTCGTTCTCCGAACTGTCTGCCATCGAGCTGATGCTGGCAAATGAGACAGGCACTCGCCTCTTCTCGGGAGTCGTGTCGTCATCCCTTTTGCTTTCGCTCTCAGCGCCCGAAGTACGACAGTCTATTGAGTCGTCTACGGTCACCACGGAATCTGTAGCGCCGTTCGAGTCGACGGTGCTGTCTTGTTCAGCCTCCCGGAGCACCTCATCGGGTGTCTTCGTCGCATCATGTTTGTTTTTCTTCTTCATGGACAGGTCCATTTCACCGCACTGGCCGATCAGAGCCTCGTTTGTGCTGGAGACTTGATCGCTTTCGGGTGTGTCTGTATTCTTAGTATGCAGTCGCTCTAAAGTGTGGTTGAGGCGGTGTTTCTTGAACGATTTGAGGTAGCGGAACTGCATGCCGCAGACATCGCATGTGAAGAGTTTGTCGGCGGGGAGTCGCGCGCGGTGATTTTGTTCGCGGTGTTTGACGTAAGCGGACCTGTACCTGTAGCTTTGTCCGCACTGCTCGCAGACGAAGGGTTTGTCGTCGCAGGGGGTCTGCGAGGCGTGCTGTAAGGCAGCGTGGCGCTCGAGCAGCCAGGCGGACGGGAACGAGGCGAGGCACACGCCGCAGCGGCGCCTCTCGGAGTGAAGCATGTGGCGGTGCTGGTACATCATGCAGTCGTCGCTGAGGTAGCGGCGCAGGCGGCACGCTTGCAGCGCCAGCAAGGGAGACCAGAGAGGGAGAGCCGTGGGCGAGCGCGCAGGAATGGGGCTCGGGATGCTCGGTGATACGCATGACATGTCCAGGCACATCTGGAATCGAAAGCAGAACTCGTATTATGCGTGAATCATAATTATATTGATTTCTAAGAGTTAATTTGTTTTTATACCTGTGAGAATCCATGAAGCAGGGCGATGTTTTCAATAAAAGAACAGGTCTGTAATGATTGTAGAGCTTTTATTTGTCAAAATTGTATTTTTACAGCTATGATATGCTTATATTTGTTTCAAAAGTTACAATGATCAACAGCGATGGGTCTCTGTTTAGGTTGTTGCAAAATTGACAAAACTTTACACCGTTTGATCCTTGATCCGTTCTGATATACTGTAACACTTTCAACAAAACTGTACTGCTCTTTGTTACAACATTATGAACTATGAATAATGTTAAGGCAAAACAGATTTTCTCTAATCTAAAATGTCAACAATGTATGTTAAATAAAAGAGCTTAAGGGGAAACAATTATCGTTTCACTGACGAAGAAACGACAACAGTTATATTAAGCTCTATAAATAAAGTGGACCTACGTTATTTGAACTTGTGCTGAAAATATTCTATACCAACATAATATACGAAGTTTATTATATACCTAAACACATTCCTAACTCCAAAAAATTTAAACAGCAATTATTTTAATTTTGATAGTCACTACGGAAACAAAAGCGACTAAACCTAATCGTATATTATGCCAATACAAATATTACTCACGAAAGTTTAAATCTAAATAATTTATAATAAACACATTATAATTATTCAAACAAATTGTACCGATATACAATAATTAATACACCTACAGGAACTTAGAAAAATTGCAATATAAGTTCTATATTTAGGTATGCCACTTAAATAAAATGGTAAGTTACACTACAGTGAACCAGTTCAGGCTTCAGCGACCTCTAGCTCGATCATGTTGGACGAAACTTAACAATACTAACTAACACTATACAACACAATTGTAGTAACATTGGTCAAGAACATAATCTAGCACTGGTTGTTATCACCACTCGACTGGAATGCGCTTGCTGGGATACATACGATCGGCTCGGCTGTCATGCTGCGTACAAATCATCGAACAGAAGAGTGCGCAAGTCACATATCATAACGCAACTTACAATTTTCACCATAAAAATTACAGTTTTTCTCTATCTGCTACATATTCTATGTTTAATCCGTGATTTGCAGCCTTTATATAAGTCTTGTATAGGCAAGAGGCACTCTAAATATAAAACTGTGGTCACAATTTATGATAATATAAAAATGAATCTACGTCGTATCTATTTCAACACATGAAATATTTCGTGCTAGTGTTTTCTTAAAAGTTATCATGCTCTGTAGGTAGGTACTTAGAAAGATACCTACGTAAATTTAAAATATAGATATAATAAAGTTTATCAATATATATATATATATATAATTATGTATCATTTATTTGTGCTAACGGCGTGTGAACTCTGCGGGGACGTGGCAACAACTGGCAAATGTTAAAATTTGAATAACTGCACTTGAGGGTAGTATAATCTATTGTTTATGTACCTACTTTATATTTCACTAACAATATTTACCACATTGCCTATATACACGTAATTACATAGATATAAATCTATTTCAATATCATTATTTCAATAATAAATATTACCTCTGAAAGTTAGGAAACAAAATAGTATTTTAAACTGCATTCTGTATTATTATAAAAAAACTATTTCGATAAAAACTCGTACAAATTTGTTAATTCGCATCATTAATAACCATTTATTTATTGCTATTATGTATTTCTGTAAATTGTAAATATTTAATCTTTCTTAAAATAAGAAGAGGAACATTCTTCAAGGTTTCAATATTGCTATACGGTTTGGTAACGTTCGACTCTGATAAAACAAAAACGAGTGCAGCTTTTCAAATAGCAACATTCTGGTATCTCATTTTTTTTATCATTTTTATTGAATTTTATTCATTTCTCATTTCTAGCTCCGGAAAGTAGCGCATCTACCAATCTATTATCTAAAATGCATTTTATATACTGTGTGAGTTTTAACAATAGACCAACATTAATTTTTACTTTCCCGAGTTATTTTCATAGTAAATTCGCTAAACTTTACAGGAGGAGTGTTCGAAATAATGTGTATTCAAACATTCACATGAATATTTAAATTTATATAAAACGACGAGGACGTGGCCAAGTTCTAGCAGGAAAGGAAACACATCAAGAGGAACAAGATCAAACTGAGGAAATAAATTTAAACATTTACTGGTATCCTCAGCGCGTATACGTCGACATAAAATAGACTGGTTTATGGAATGTAAATTATATTGCTAGCAATTTTTCAAATCACTTTGATCAATATAAAGCACACATTCTCATCGACCATGTTATATAAACAAAACAATCACATAATACTCGGAAAACAAGTGTAATATTACCACGTGCTGGAAGAGCTTTCACTAAGAACACTACCACATCATTAATTCAATAACTATTATCTTAACATTCCATTCAAATGATATAAACTTAGTTTATAAACGAGGTTGAAATGCCCCGGTACTCACGGCGACCATACTACAGAATTTAGACATTTTATACTAAATAGCTCATATAATATTTACCTATAATGTATCGGTGGCATTTGCTTTAAAGTAACCATGTTGACACTGGAATAATTTTGGAATGTTAGGCGTTTGCAATCCAAATATGTATATAGAGTTAAAATAAGTACTTTAGATATACCAAAATTAAATCAACGTACTGGCCTTAATTTCTACATGATGCCTAAACAACTTATAAATAGCAATGAGATCTGTTGCAGAATTTTTGTTTCCTAATTTTAATGCTTCTCGTCCCACAATAATGCGCTCCTTTGCACTTTTAATTTGAATTAACAAAATAACGAATTTATCAATTTAAATGTTGCTAAAGTTAATAAAATAATTCAGGTCGCAACTTTAATCTTTAGAAGATATTTACTATTGTTACAAAAAAGAAATTTAAATCATTAAATCCATCATAATATTGATCTCAACGGTGTGGCCTAAAATCCTAAATATTTGAAATCACATTCTGAGATCGCATCATAAATTCCCAGATTTAATACCCTTACTTGTATTAGACATATATCACAGATCTTTTTTCTATATTACCATAATACTTTCTTTTGAGTGAACCCAAAATTATGAATCACTAAATATCTAATTTTACAATCAAAGATATTTAAACGCCTACATTCAAAACGAAACGTTTACAAAGAATTTTTAATATCCTACTTTTAAATATATATATTTATAAAATAAGTGTAACCCTTATTTTATCCGTGAAATTTATAGTATTTTATATAAAAATGATATGTCCCATGACCAAAAGATTATGAAATGATTAGGCAGTTCAATCTATCTACTAGTACATTACGTAAACCATTTAGGTACATTAAGATAATGATATAAATTTCTATAAAGATACATGTTCATGTGCATGTTCTAGCCAGAGAGTACCGTGGGCAGATCAATATTATGTATAAGTAATTTTCCATTCAACTTACAGACTATATGAGCCAACATCCAATCAGTTCCAAATCAAAGCTTTAAATTTCTCGGTTGTGATGTCGAAATATGAATATTTGTATAATAAAACAAATATTTTCTATAAATTCTGAGTCCAAAAAATAAAGGCTATGTCTAAATTCGTATTTGAAAAAAAAACATGGTGGTGTTGAAAAATAATTAATCTTACGATCAATAAAATATCCCTGTATTTGACTCTGTTGAATTTACTGAACACAGCGATTATTGTGAGGAGTTTCAAACTCTGGGCACGTCCGTCAGGATCGAATGATCAAGTGATTGTCTGATTATATAATATTTAACTAACGGAAAAGGGATTATTTCAGACGATAAAATCTAAAGTGCGGTGCTTTCATTAATAAACGTCAACATCCGCAGGGTTTGAAACTTTTGAATAATCATAAATCAATATGGTTCTGCAGTATGAAAATAGATAGAAAATTTGATATATACTTATATGTATGTACCATGCCTCTTACATGGTGTGATTCCACCAGTTTTACAAGTTTGTATTTGATAGTAACAGCTTTTAAAATAAACATAACGAGTGAACAGAGCGGCATGCGGCATGGGGCATGGGGCATGGGGCACTCATCAAGAGGCACGGCTCTCGGACAGAACAGAAACAGCGCTTAAAGCTTTGATTCCCATGATCACATCCACAACCCTCCCCGTGTATACCGAATACAGAACTACCGAAGCGTTTACATTCTAATAAATTTCCTAAAAATCCGATATTATCAAACTATATGTTATTTACATTTATATGTCATAATATTGCTTTTGAATTACCTCAGGGGAGCGTGCGTCGTTAACTTCGAAAGACATAAAATTAGTAAAAATCTCAAATCCCTAACTTCTTAATTGTTACCAACTATGTTGAGTGCAATCTTCGTATGGTCTCTAATAATAATAATTAAAGCACTCTGAATCAATCTTTAATTTTGTTTATAAAATCAACTCTGACAAGATACTACTATAATAAATATGCAAGTCTCTAAAGATTATTCCAGCTCTAAATTAATATGATATTTTACAATTTCTTCATTAATTTTAATAATTTTCGAAATTGCAACCAAATATGACGTCATCAAAACATTTTTGTACAAGCAAATTAAACTAAAAAGCATTTGTTATTATCTCGATTTCGAAAGTAACGTTATTAAAAGGATTCATACTTCTCTAGCTAACTTTGGCTATGCCGTCTAATGACCCATCGTAGAATGAGTTTACTTTTTATTATAAACTAAAGCATAAAGAAAGCACCTAACGTTCAAAAACTCTTAAGAAAATGAAGCAAACAGAACGAAACTGAAAAATGATCAAAATAAATTTAAGAAGTATCAACTTTAGTGTGTCAATTATCTATTAGTGAAATATCAAATATTATTCATATCATTCAGATCACAGTTGCGGCGTTTTAATCACATTCTTAACTAATTACAACATATTGTCCTCCATTTGTTCATTCAACTATCACTTCTCTCGCTCACATTGACTATTTCCAGTAATAGTTTGGGTTACTGGTGAATATAATATCGTGGAAGGCTAATTGTGCACTAAAGGGTTCCGCTCATTGGTGCGGACTCTCCTCCTCCGTGTCGACGGGGCTGGGCGATAGAAACTTGCGAGCGTACTTCGGATAGTGAGTTTTCTCGTGCGCCTTCAGAATAGTCGACCGCGAGAACGTCTTACCGCAGAGCCCGCAACGAAATGGCCGTTCTCCTGAAATAAGTAGCATAGCATGGTTAACTATGAAGACAGGAAATAATAGTATGCCTATTTATATAGTAAGTGAACAATATTCAATAGTTTTACAAATAAAGGCTAGCTAAATGGCGATTAAATTAGTGAAAATTAATGATCTTTAATGACGATACTGCTTTTAACGAAAAAAATAAAAAACGCGTCTGTTCTACTAGGAAACCACTAACACCCGTATTTATATACAAGTACAAGTAATAACTTCAGTAAAAGTAATTACTCAAGTAACGATTTTTATTCTATAGTTTAGTAATTGCTTGAAGTTAGAAGAGTCAAAGGTTAGAATTCTTAGCCAAGTAACAGGCGCCGATTCCCTTGATCACAAACTAAACTGAATTTAAGTTCAGTGCATCTTTTTCTTTCTATTTCATTAAGAAAAGCACAGACGATAATTAATAGTTTAGTCCTGTCAAATTAAGATACTCTGTATACAAGATTAATTCGCTGCTAAAACACGTCAATTTCCGTCAGGCGCTGACTAATTTGGCAGGACTAAACTTATATTTATCTTCTGTCCTTTTCTTAACAAAATAGAAAGAAAAAGATGTACTGAATTTAAATTTAGTTTAGTTTGTGAACAAGGGAATCGGCGCCATAGTCACCATTTTCTTTACTTAAGAATTGAGAACTCGACCATTTTTAACCGACTTCAAAAAAAAAACGGAGGTTATCAATTCGACACGTAGGTATATATGTAATATTATTGGAACTGCAATATATTCACATGTGATAATCTATTAGGGTTTCCAAACAAATATACAAACTTTTATAGATGTACGTATGTCCACGCATTTCTCCGAAACTATTAATCGGATCGTGACATTATTTTTTGTTGGCTTACATTTACTTCAATTTATTTCAACTGTTCCCACAGTGAAAGTTTCGTCAAAATCGGTTCTGTAGTTTTCAAGATAATGGATTAATACGTGTAAGTGTGACGGCCCGGCTTATTGATACGAGCTACGGGTGTGGGGTGTCAAAGGGAAAACCTCTCAAAACCTTGGTCAAATTCTAGTGCAAAATTTATAACAAAACTATCAACTATTTATTACAAACAAATATTCCAGTTTTAAGTAAAAACTAAAAATTACGAAATAAAAAATAATTAAAAAAAAAATCGACTTCAAAAAGAAATTAACTCAAATTTATGAAATAACTTTAATTTTGGAAGTCGGTGGCAAAAAACAAGCGAGTAGTCAGATAGGAAACGCCGACCTCATCTAGTTTAAAAAAAAACATGATTGACTTGTAAGTGTTTGTAGAAACCTACTTACAGAAATAAAATCATTTATCATTAAATACAGTTTCTTTTTGAAGATGATTTTTTTTTGTATGAGTTTGATTTTGCAATGGAACGTTGATTCTGACTCAAGCAGTTACTCATGTAAGTAACGTACATTACTCGACTATAGAATAAGACTTTATAATGAAGAATTCTATCCTTAAGATTTGCCTTCACTAAGCAATTACTTAGCAGCAAGTAATTGCTTATTTATAAATACGGGTGTTAGACTTCTAGAAATCAATATTTATCCCAGTATCTAAAAAACTCTTAAACTTTGGAGAAAAGAAATAAGCATATTAATTAGAAAAGAAAATGTAGAAGTAGGGAATATAACACAATGTCGTTGCTTACCTGTGTGAACTCGACAGTGATCCTTCATATGATGCCTTAACTTAAACGCCTTGCCACAGAATTCACACTTAAACGGCCGGTCCCCCGTGTGCACTGGTAAATGTGTTATTAACGACGACACGTCCGGGAAGCTCTTCCCACAGAACTTGCACAGCACTACATTCCCGGGCTCCACGGCTCCTATGTCCAGCTCTATAGGAGACTCCTCGGCGTGCATGCTCATGTACGTCGGGTCATTGAACTGGCCTATCATGGGCAAACCTATGGGCCTGCCCAGTAAGGCGTCGCGGTACTTCAGCGTGTCGAGCGTATGCGTCGTCAGTATGTGCCGCGTAAGTTTGCTCTGATGTGGGAACGCCGCACCGCAGTGTATGCAAGGGTACCCCCTCTCCCCTTCATCAATTCGCCCCCTACCGGACCCATCGTACTCCTGCAACCACAAAAAAGAACATCAACTTCTTTTTTCTTGTTCCATTTTACACGGACCAAACTGTGTGCAATATGTCTACCACTACTTTCTAAATTGAGATGCAGTCTCGGTATATTTTTAATTTCCACTATCTAATTAAGAAGTTGACGCTCATTTTTGCCCAAAAAATGTGCAGGAGTGACCCGGGAGCCGGCTATGCGTAATGCCTTGTTGTTTAGCAACGCGCACGCTTACTGAATCAGAGATTCGTACAAAAACGTATGCATGTAATATGGCCAAAATTTAAAAATAAAAAACTGCCCAAAATATATATCAAACAAAATGAATGGATATAAAAATGATGGCCAACAAAATGAAGGTCAACTTCTTGACAGCAAGGCATAATACTCGATGTTGAAAGTAGCGCAGCATATCAAACAAGCATGCGTGTGTGTATCTAATCAATGTACACATAAACATCAACTGACAGCAAAAAATAAATATTAGTTAATAGTTACGGGATCTTCACAAGACCGTGTTAGTTACTTTATTTTGTGCCACCCCTTAATTAGTTGGCATACATACAATAATTTTTCTGGCAGTAGTATTAATCAAGCAGCCACACAACATACATAAATTAAAGAAACTTATTGGAATGTTGACAAACACAAGGCAGTCAAGACATTAAACTAATTGGGCAAATGTTTTTTGTTTTTTTTTTTTAATAGACAATTATAATACTGTTTTATACAGTAGGGACATAAAAAATACTAGCTTGTTTTTGTTACCCCACTAGCATTTTTTTAGGAATTTACTGTAAGTATGTATAAACATCAAATATTGTATGATTGTGGAAAAATAAATGAAACATGCAATACAACATAGATCTATCATTATATACAGAGACATTTATTACAAGCTACTTATATACACATGCATTATTATCTACATACTTTATATAAATACATAAACATTAGAAAATGTCTCAATAAAAAATATAGTGACATTCATCAATGTTTATACGAACACAATGTCTTGATCAACTAGGGGGCGTTCATTAATTGCGTGAAGGGAATTTGGGCGACTTTTCGACCCCCCACCCCCTTGGTTAGATGTCGTGAGATTTGGCTCGACCCCTTCCCTCCCCTCTAATCTCGTGAGATTTTTCAAAATGCGTATTTTTAGTGTAAGTACGTTAATCTGTGCTTGACTGCATTGCATTTATTTAAGTAACATAATTTGCTTAATTTTATAATTTGTACTTATTTTTATAATAATTACCCAGTTTTCTCACAATCTGTATCATGCGAAAATTAAATTTGGTGATATTCGCCGAGACCCCTCTTCCCACGTGAGATTGGGTAAGATTCAGCTCGAATCCCTCCCGCCTCCGCCCCAGAAGCACCTCACGTAATTAATGAATGCCCCCTAGCTACCTTAAGATTTATTTAGGCCCTAATGTTTTTTTTTTTATTATTTTTTTTTTATCATAATTATGACTTTAGTAAATAAGTAATAAGATTCATTTTTGCAGTTTTTTCAGAGATGTTCATAGATATAAATCTCAGTTTATCAAAATTATAAGTAGCAAATCCAGCAATGGATTTTATTAAGCCATAGACAAATTAAAACTAGTGACCATTTTTCATTTACATCTTCGGCAAACATTTTTTTTTAGCTGCCTAGATTGTCTCAATACTGGGCCATGGCCCAATTTTCAAAAAACAAGCTATAAATTGTGTTCTATCTACATAAGTATACATCCTTATACATATAATACAAACGTTTGCTTTACTCACGGATTCATGTTGCATTCGGTACTCCGATGATGGGTCACCACCCACCTTCTCTTCATTACTCCTGTCCCAGTCAATTTCTTTCTTCAAAGACTGGAATTATTATATTTTTTTATTAGTAACCGCTTGAATTATAGACCTTTGCCAATGTTTTTACTCTTTTAATTCCAGACAACAGTCATATTCTGGGTCCCAAAAGTAATGAAGTATGGCTTGTTTTTTTGTTTATCTTGTCCATGAACTCTGTTTGTATATCAACAGGTAGTACAAATAGTAAAGTAAACATAGTGGTATATAAGCACTTGCAGTTTAATATTTTATATAGGGTGGCAGCGACATTGACATGCAACCTGTTACCATGGATTCAGTACATGATTCTGAACACTCCTGTGTTGAAATCATTGGTTATTAAAAAAAAAGTTGCTGTTCCATACATTTTGACCGCGTAGGTTCACTGTTCTATGAACAACAGATCTTTTAATTTTTTTGATAACCAATTAAACATTTATACACTAGGTTTAGAATCATGTGCTGAAGTCATTGTTACAGTTTGCGCGTCCATTGCCAGCATGTATAAAGTATTATAGGGGAGCAGTTTGAAACCTCTAAAGTGAGTAATTTTTATCTCATATTCTCCTGTCAAGTAGGTATATCTTAACTGACAGGTTAAAAAAAAGCTACTTCACTGATGAAACATACCAGGGGTACTTGTTGAACAGGAGGTAGTCCAGAGGGGCCTGCAATAGGTTCACTCCTCGGACTAGGCAATGATGCATGCGAAGGGTGGGTCAATCCAGGGTGCGATATAGTGTTCAGGACACTTAGCCGTGCTTCCACTGGAGAGTAATGGGCTCCTAGTACACTGCTACTGCTGTGACTGTTTATCGTCATGTTTAATCCTGAAAATACAGATTGTAATGTGTTATTACTGGTCAAAACTAAACCTTATAGTTTTTAAGCTTAATATGTTAAAAATGTATTAAGTAAGTATGCTATCTAAGACGACACTCGGACCCTATATTCGGCAAGGGGACCCTTTATATTAGCTAGGTGCTTACTATATTTTTTTTTATCCATGAATTTTTAGAATGTTTTAAATTCTGAATAGGTATTTTAAATGATAAATACATATTTATATTAGATAATGAATAATGATTGGTAATAAATCATATCTTCTTGTTTCTTTGCCCACTGTTTAATAAACAAATTTTAGATAAGTACCGTTTCTCAAGTTATTGCACCCAAGTTAAACATTGATGTAACACAATGTTTCGCATAGTTTCGAATGAGAGAAATCATTGATACAATATTAAAGTTTGTTATTATAGCTTGTATTATACACAATTTCGTTGGATTTTCCATTTATTTCTTTAAATCCTGCTTCGTATTCAAACACTTCGTATTCAAGAACGACAAACGTCAAAGTCAAAAGTCAAAACAAACTAGAGATGTGCCCACAGCTAATTGTAATAATGTTAACATAATTGATTAAAAATTGCTATCGTATTTAATTAGTCGATTATAATAAAAGAACTAATTGGGCTTGTTTTCACTTCATTACCCGACTGTGCCAAAAAGGAGGGTTATTTGGAACTTTATTTTAATAAACAAAGTATAGCTAACTTGGAATCATTCTTGCTCGACCTTTCCGCATTAGGTACTAAAAAACCAATCAATTTTGGAAACAGTGTATTAAAATAATTCGATGTGAATTTAAATAAATTAAAAAAAACTACCTACTCAAAATGTAATTAACTAGGTTTAATTAAATTAATTAATCTTCTGTTTGGAAATCAAATTATAATAGCTGGAAACTGAGTGCATACAACCAATAAATAAATAAATTTTGTAAATTCATGTTCATATTAAATCTTATATAATATCATTCACCTGTCGTGATACATTATTTTTATATACGTCAGTTAAATGTAACTTATCTATAATGCATTATCCACACACATTTGAATTTGTTTTTTGTATTCTTCAGGGTGGTAGGGACATCGACGCGCTACCTGCTACCATGGATTCAGTACATGATTCTGAAACCCCTTTATTTTGGCGATGGGAAATTATCAAATAACTTCTCCCGCTCTGGGTGGAGCAGGAGGGCGTGTCAGACTTCTACTGACTAAAACCCACCCGTGTTCCTTCAGTTGCCCGTGCCAGGGCGACGGTAACTCTTTCGAACAACCCGCAACCCTGGCGGGATTCTTAACCCCCTGGGTTGAAATGTATCGTCTGTTTAAAAAAATAAAAAAATGCTGTTCCATACATTTTGACCACCTAGGTAGTACAGATTTATAGGATACAGCTGATTTTTCTTTTGATAACCAACGAAAAATTTCTACACTGGGGAATCATGTGTCAATTGAATTGATTACCTACAGTTTGCGCGTTAACGTCTGCCACCCTGTATCCTCATCAGTTTTTTTTTTTACATTACCTAATTACGATGGTGTTTTATATTGGGTGACTGTTAATTAGTGACCGATACTGAACCACATGATTGTACTCATGATAAGAAACAACTTTTACTATGGGATCAAATCTGAAATCGCGAAAAAAAATCAGCTGCTCCCTACATTTTGACGAGCTAGGCGAGCATGAATGTACGGGACAGACGAATTTTTTTTCGCGAATTCAGGTTTGGTCCTATAGTAAAAGTTGTTTGTTATCATCAGTAAAAGCATGTGTTTAAACTAGTATCGGTCACTAGTTACCAGTCACCCTATTTATGTAATTGAATTCAATTAAATAACAAAAAATATATATAATTGATTAGGCATAGGTACCTACTTTGATTATATTATTTTTCTGTTTTAATATAAGGTAAAAATACAGCTATTTTTTATTGCCCGCAATGTAACGCGAACCCAGGCAAACGGCCCCGCGTACGCGTACGCGTATGTACTTGTGGTAGTGTGCGTTTGATATTCATTGCCTTTTGTAACTTCAAATGCAAAATTTGTTAAGACAAATTGAAAATTTAGGTAATGTTTGTTTGAAAAAATTTAGTAATAACACTTGGGATTCGTTTAGTAAAAAAGTAAAAAAAAAATGCGACTTTGACCTTCAATATTTCCAGAACCAGGACTACCAGGTATGGTCTAGTGGGAAAAAAAATATCCAAATAATAGGTAGAATATGTGGTTTTCGGCTTTAGAAAGTGTCTTTTTACACCCGATATACTATAAACGATAGAAGAATTTACTAAGTAAGTATCGTAACTGTTACGTACCGATACTTTCATTTTGTGCTCCATTTGATCTAATCGACACCGTATCGTCTTCTGGCGACGATGATCGCATGGGCTCATCAGGTGGCTCGTCTTTAGGGATAGGAGGGTGTGAGAGGGTTGGAATCTCGCCCGTGATGTCTGGCCTAAATCGCCGAACTGAAAGTAGCGGGGATATCCTCGGGGGCGACGCTTCGGGCATTTCTCTGTGATCACGAGCTTCTCGAGATTCACGTAAATCCCTTGGGTCCCGAACCTCCCTCAAATCTCGCGAAGTATCCCTAGATTCTCTGTGTTCCCGCAGTTCGCGAGGATCCCTCAAGTCTCGAGGGTCTCTTGGTTCCCTTATGTCTCGAGATTCTCTTAAATCCCGAGGTTCTCTTATTTCTCTATCTCTATGTTCTCTGGGTTCTCTCGACTCTCGAGAATCTCTTGTGTGACTCTCTCTTACGTGAGCTTCTCTTGCGTCACGAGTCTCTTTGTTTTCTCTTTCACGGACTTCCCGTGTGTCTTTCAGTTCGCGCCGATCCTCTTTCTCCCTGTGATCTCTACCGTCCACCTTCTCGTGTGATTCTGAACTTTCCCTTGTGTCTTGGGGTTGGCACTCTTCCATTGGTTCTTGAACTTTTCTTGTTTCAATGCCGGCGGCGTTTAGGGTAGTCATTTCAGCAAGTCCTTTTACCTGGAAATATAAATTATTTATTATATTATATCTGTTAACTTACATAAGTAATACCTAGTTGCTTACATAATACTAAAGTACCTAGGCGTCCGAGATTTGCTCTTATGAAAATCGAATTTTCCCAGATATCCGACCTGGCTTAATCAATTTTTCGCCCCCGAAAACCCCTACATTGCAACTTTCAACGAAACCGTTAGAGCCGTTTTCGAGAACGTGATTAAAAAAGTAATATAGGGTGACTGATAATTAGTGAACGACACTTATACACATAATTGTACTCATGATAACAAAAAAATCAGCTGTCCCGTACCTACATTCATGTTCGCCTAACTCGTCAAAATGTAGGGAACAGCTGTTTTTATTTTTTCGCGATTTCAGGTTTGGTCCCATAGTAAAAGTTGTTCATAATGATGAGTACAATGACCCCTTACGCGGTTATTGGTGTTTTACCAATAACCCTGTATAGGTATATACAAATATTGCTTATTTAATAGTATAGGATAAATTCTAATATAAAAAGGCGATGTTGTGTTCACTCAGTAATTGAAATAGACTTGACCTTAATATATATATTATTGCTTAATATATATATTATTTGCAATAGCAGACAGGTTGAAAACCAGTCTCAATAGCAGCTAGTTTTATAATTTTTTGTCTGAATATTCGTGTAGTTAAGTAGCTGTCTATCTAACACGTGACTTTTGCATAACGAAGATAGCTGGTAGACGTACGACGCTGGTGACGTATCAGTGTTTGTATAGTACAAACCGAAAGAAGGTGACTTCTTAAAATTCTCTAACAAAGTCGATAATCGATAAATGATTTTATTCTGTAGGTAGGTTTATACTGTACAAACACTGATACGCCAATCATATTTAAAAATAGAATGGATACCTGAAGGCTCTCAGCAGTTTTGAGGAGAGCAGGCAGTTGACAGTACTGGACGTTGACTTCGCCCTTGTACATGAAGTCCACCAGGGTCCGTAGTTCCTCAAGACCGACGTCTTTGAGAATCACGATGGGGTGACGCGACGGGTGGTCCACGAACAGAGATCGGAAGTACGATGAACACGCAGACAGCACTACCTGGAATTGATGAAGCGTTTTGCTTTATCATTTTGTTTTAATTGCTGGATGCGTCGACCGAAGTCAATAGGTGTAGTGCGAAATTGCATCATATAAACATAGGCTCAAGGTAGACTTTGTATCCTCGATAGACAAATAGGCACAGTAGCTCAGGATTTGAAACACAATAATTCAACTTCGAAATAACAAGAATACATTGGCAGTTCTCAAAAATAGACCTAAGCAGACACCAAAGCTGCAGAAAAAAATTACCTAACTTGTCTACCGCTAATCTATTAAGTTTTTTCTCAGTGCTCGTGGGTTCTTTGATTCGTCTTTTATTTACCTTCATTGGGCTTCAATTCATTCGAATCCCCTCATCTAGGTACCTTCCTACTTAGAATTCAATAGGTAGACAAACCTACGCGGTAAAACGTCTTTGCCTATCTCGCTTCACAGAAACTGATCGGGTTAGAGATGAAAGTATTTCCTCGTATTCCCGATTAATGGCTACTAAATCTGAAACGGGATTGACTGCATAATTTCCATCGCATTCGTCTCTTTAACTGGTGTTTAACTTAACGTTTGGTAACCTCGGGCCATAGTTTTACGATAAATTAAAACTTTGCTTTAAGGACTAATGATAATCTTTAAAAAACATGGAATTCGTTTCATGTGTCTAATTCCCAGGTCAGATGTAATTAGGTACAGATGCCAGCAGGTCAAGCTACCCAAAACTGTAAAATTTGCCCAATCAACCTTGAACCTAATGCCTTAGCGATTAAGTTGGAAATCTATTAAAGAAATTTGACAGATTGTAGTAGCTTGATGTGCTGGCGTCTGTACATTTTTCCATTTTTTGCACGGTTTGTGACAATATCATCATAATCAGCATTTAATGTTCCCACTGCTGAGAAACAGGTCTCCTCTCTTCGAGAGGGAGTGGGCCGTAATCCAGCACGCGGACCCAGCGCGTGTTGGTAGATGTCACACGTCTTCGAATTTTCGGTTCTAGGACATGCTTGTGTTTCCGCACTGTGTTTTCTTTCACCATTTTAAGAGCAGTGGTGATGAAAATATTTACACAAAGTAAAGCGCCTCCTTTCGAAAGCGGTTCGTAAGTTGGGGACGTTACCACGGGGCAACCAGTGCTCTCTGGTGATAATATTAGGTTGGGGAAAAAGTCCTTTCGCATTATAGTATGTATGAACTTGTAATAAAATCTCTTTGGCTTATACTATTTGTATCTGGCTGGTTTTGGTATCATTGAAAGTTTAAGTTTTAAAGAACATAATTCCAAATTCAAATTAGGAAAATGTGTGATTTTCATTTGTTTTTCGTACCGTCAAGATGAGTGAATCTAATGAAGAAATTCGATACATTTTAAAATTGTACTACAAAAAAGGTAAAAATGCAACGCAAGCCGCGAAAAAAATTTGCGATGTTTATGGACCTAGTGTAGTGTCTGTGAGAGTAGCACAAATTTGGTTTAAGCGTTTTCAATCCGGAAATTTTGATGTCAAAGATGCACGTCGCTCTGGTCGCCCTATTACGGATAAAATGGATGCCATTTTTGAAAAAGTGGAGCAAGATCGGCATATCAGTAGTTACGACGTAGCTGATGAACTGGAAATTGACCACAAAACAGTTATGGCGCATTTGAAAAAAACTGGGTACACAAAAAAGCTCGACATTTGGGTACCTCACGAGCTCACTGAAAGAAACCTAATGAACCGTGTACTCATTTGTGATTCTTTATTACGACGTAATGAAACCGAACCATTTTTGAAGAAGCTGATAATTGGTGATGAAAAGTGGATCACGTATGACAAGAACGTGCGATAAAGGTCGTGGTCAAAGGCCGGTCAGGCTTCACAGACTGTGGCGAAACCCGGGTTAACTCGCAACAAGGTGATGCTGTGTGTGTGGTGGGATTGTAAGGGCATTATTCATTATGAGCTGTTACCACCAGGCAGGACCATCGATTCTGAACTCTACTTCGAACAACTGATGAGATTAAAGCAAGAAGTTGAGAGAAAGCGGCCGGAATTAATCAACAGAAGGGGTGTGGTTTTTTATCATGATAACGCTAGACCTCACACATCTTTAGCCACTCAGCAAAAATTAAGAGAGTTTGGCTGGGAGGTGTTAATGCATCCGCCGTATAGTCCTGACCTTGCACCTTCAGATTTCCATCTGTTTCGGTCTCTTCAGAATTCTTTAGGCAGTGTCAGGTTAACATCACGAGAGGACTGCCAAAACCACTTGTCGCGGTATTTTGACCAGAAGTCCCAAAATTTCTATAGCAATGGGATCATGTCCCTACCTACAAGATGGCAAAAAGTTATCGAACAAAATGGTACCTACATACTTTAATTAAATGTAAATAAACTATATTAAAAAATGTTTTGAATTTTCTTAAAAAATGCGAAGAAACTTTTTCCCCAACCTATTATAATCGCCACAGTCGCCACCTATTATTAGGCCCTGTTCTAAAGAAATGCGATTGTCGCGCGATTATGCGATCTTCGCGCTCGTTGAAATGAACATGACATAAGTACCTACTCGCGTGAATAATCAAGTATCATAATTCATATAAATGATCGCGTATTCGTGCGACTTGTCACTTTCGGTTAGGACACGGGGTATGGCCTTAAACACTGAACACCCCTGCCTAAAACTTCGGCAAACACAGGTGTGATGTTGTGCAGTAAAGCTAAACTAGATCCCTATGACCACGAGTTGTAGCAAAAATAAAATCAAATGGAAACTAAGTAGGTAAGTACCTATACTATTTCCAACCATTTATCACCTCACAACTTCGGAAAGATGCTGTTTATCATTCAAAATCTGAGTGCAGAGTGCATTTTATCAGCCAGAGTGGGAAGATTTTTTTTTTAATTCGAACCTTTTTTTAAATAATTTTCTATACCGCCAGTCCACTGAAAATGCTTTAATACTTATTTCACGTCAGTGCGCTACATCATTTTTTATAATAATCGCTTTGGCCAGCACGACGAGTGCATGAAAAAATAAATTACTATTATATATATATATATATATATATATATATATATATATATATATATAAATAAACACTAATTTACTATTTGAGTTTCCTTGGACTACAGGAACCAGAGCTATCTCTTCTAATGAGTATTAATATTCTGTGAGAGCAATACACCGGGTATTGTTTTAGGAGGACGTCGGCCACAATTTTGGCTGACTCGGGCGCTGATCTGATGGCGACCGGAAGTCCATAACCGTGGCAGAAGGATCCACAGAGGACTCTAGAGACAAGAAGTCAAGTCGCAAGGCGTCGTTGGAGGTGTAACTTTAAAACAGTCTTGCCCAGATCCTTGGATTGGTCCTTCAACTTCCAAAGACAGCACGATCGTTTTGAATCGCCTACCAAACCGTCTGTGTCTCCAACATTCACAATGGAGTGCAATGAAAATGAGCAATGTTCCGCAAAGCCAAATAATTTACCTACATAGTAATAGTACACAAGTGACAAACACAAGCATAAAAATAATAAAAATCAAAAATTAACTGTCAATATTACCAATTATTGTAGTAATTTTACTTTTTATTTTTAAAATAAATAAACACTAATTTAGTACTTATATTATTTAAGCTGTTTTTCTTGCACCTAGCATTTTCCTCGCTATAGTGAGGTGAAACGTTTTGTGTTTCGCTCGGTAGCAAAGTTATTTTGCGTGGTACTTACCGTACCTTTGAAACCTTCGATACGCTCAGGTTTCAATACAAGTACTCACGCCAAAAAACAACTTTGCAGCCTTGCATACATTAATATCGAGCGTTCACGGGCTATTTATATTAAGCGACATCCTGGCCGATATTGAGTTATATTCATATTGAATTATATATAATCTATCTGCATTAAAAGGTGGAAAATGTAAAAAACTGACTGACACTATTGATTATTAACCGTCGATAGGCCACTTTTTCGTAAAAAATATTGATACTTTTTTTTACAATGTTCTTTTTCTGAATAATGAATTCCAAAAATGTCGCCTCATACAAATAGCCCGTGAACCTCGATATACAGTCAGCGTCTCAAAACTGTCCACAAAAAAAGAGTTCACAACGTTAAAAAAGCCGAGTGTCCAATGAAAAATTGTGAAAATATTGCGTCAAGGACGTTAATAAGGGATGGTTTACGTACGGTAAGTAAAAGAGTTTATTGATTTTGTTTTTGTTGTTTTCATGACTAAATACCTATAGGAAGAATATATTATATAATAATATGATTTTGATTTAATTGTCTTAAAACGTCACTCAACGGTACAAGTATAATACGGCAAACTTCAATAGCCGCTTTTTCAGCAAAACAACGACGCATAATAACCTCTTTTTAATTTAGTCGAATAATACAAATTGAACCTGTTCTTTTCAATAGAGTTGATTTTTATTATTATGTTTAATTTTATAATAAATAGGTTTATTAATTTTTGTACTTTTTGTATTTATATTTTAAGTTTATTATTTACTATATATATTTATAGTTTTTAACTGACTTTCAAAAGGGCCATCAACCCAACGATTTTTTTTTTAATGTTTGTATATCGATTACTTATTTTATGGGCCAAAATGAGTAATTCTTTTTATTTTCTTTGTCTTTGATTGTGCTTGTATGAACATAATCACGATCTGGTGATGAACTTTGGAGATACATAACAGTACTATTCATAGAAGGATAGCGATTTACAATCACTTAAAAGTGTAAATATGTGTTTAGAACACACATTTATATAAATATTAGTAAGTCAATGTAAAAAAAAAGTATATAAAAATATTCGTCTCCACTTCATGCCTTGTCCTACCGGCAACCTTCCGTCATATTTTTTTTATTGCTTTTTGTACATTGCTTTCTAGAAACAACTTTAAATCTAATAAGCATAAGGTTGAATTTGCATAAAAGTATGTTTATATCTTAACTATAACTACTTATATGGAATTGAAGACATAGTTTTGAGTGTTCGAGACCGTGCATCTTGGGTTTTTTATACAGGGTTATTGGTAAAACACCCTAAAAAAATCAGCTATTCAGTACGTTGCACGTTAGGATAATTCGTCAAAATGTACTGTACCTACACCTGATTTTTTTCGCGATTTCAGGTTTGGTCCATAGTAAAAGTTGTTCATAATGATGAGTACAATGACCCCTTGAGAGGTTGTTGGTGTTTTACGAATAACCCAAGTATATCAATGCTTGCATAACAAATAACTATTACTTCTGACAAAAGCACGCCTATGAAGTTATCTACTTATTTATTGACAAGCAACCTAGACGAAAAAATGCAATATATATAATATAGGATAATCCTTAGTTATCCTACCAGACTAGGATTGATTAACAACTTCCTATACCTAATATGAAACAATCTTTTGTTTCGTTTTTGTAACATAAGTAATCGGTGATCGCAGAGTGCGTGATGAATTTTATTGATGATACAAAATTATGGTTCAATTAGTAATAATGTAATCGCATTGTATTCTTGCATTGACAATCTCGAGTGGCCGAGACGTCCATATTGACAAAATTCGCCAAATTTTAAAGCGAGTTAGGTCCGTTATCCACCAAAGCGCAGATTTCTCTTAGCTTCCAAGCGGAGATGAGAGGAGATGATTTGCCATTGATTTGATTTGGTATTATTATATACCAGCCTATTATTGTTCCTCTTCAGGTCACCGTCAACGCTTGCTAAATTCCAGGCATATAATAACCAAAGTCCAGCAAGGTTACCTCACGATATTTTTCCTTCACCGATATCAGTATATGTTCAAGATAAACTCAAAAAGTGGGTACACAGCGCGATCAAAACTGAGAGGAGAGTGTGAAGCACGTACACCATCGATGGATACACCCTTGCTGATAGGTAAGCCTCTACAACCCACTCGTCTTCCCCTCCGTCATTCAATCAATCAATCAACTCAGTCTATCGCAGTCCACTGCTGGACATAGGCCTCTCCCAGGTTGCACCACAACACCATGTCTTCTGACTTCCGTGCCTTCCTTGCTTACTCTGAAAGCTATGTTGGTAACTCCAGTTCTTTTCCGGATAATTTAATTTCTGATTTTATCCAACAAAGAAACACCAAGCATAGCCCGCTTGAATTTGTGAACCCGCCCGACTGTCAGTGTCCACGTTTCGGCACTCTATGTCATAACGGGCAGGACGCACTTGTTGAAGACCTTAGTCTTCAAATATTACGGGATAGGCGACGAGAAGACTTGACAAAGGGAAACTTCGTCAAGTCTGCCAAATGCAAACGCTAAAAAATCTGTCAAATGTAAAGTAGATCCTTCTGTCAGCTGCTTTCTCAAAATTGTGTCTACCGAGCTGGATGACTTGCCCTAGGTAGACATACTCCTTCACAACTTCGGAAAGCGACCCTTCGATGTGGATTGGGCTTGGCCAGACGTGTAAATTGAACATGACCTTTGTCTTGTCCAAATTCACGCCGATGCCAACACTCCAAGAAACTCCATTCAACTGTGCATCATCTGATCTAACTGTTCAAGCGTCTCTGCAATTATGACGATATCATCGTCAAAGCGAAGGTGTGAGATGTACTCGCCGTTTACGTTGATACCCTGTCCAGTCCAGTTCAAAGTCTTGAAACCGTCCTCCAACGCATTGATAGTCAATTTCACCCTTCTGAGCAGTTGGATGGGGCTGATCCTGGACCTGGACAGTCATCATGGCAGCGTCATTCAAGCATCTCAACATCATGTAAAAATCCTCGACTTCTTGTGGTATTTTGGACTTCGAAGTCACGATTCTGCCATCCGCAGTTCTTAGTTTCGTCAGATGGGACCTTCATAATTGCTGAGCGAACGCTTTCGACCCTTGTTTCTGCTCAATCGCGACCTTAATGTCGTGGGTATGGAGCACCGAAGGTTGCGTCGCGTCAGCATCCTCTTATCTGACGATGAGGGCTGCCTGGATAGCTAGTCTTGTCTTTCCCTCATAAGTCCGAGTATCCGAAAAAAGTTCGGACACCTTACTTTTTCGCTGCGACGGGAATAGTCTGTGGGACACGTCACACAGTGCTTTGACCACCTCGTTGGCTGTTTCGTCAACAGTGCCTGTGGTTTCCAGCAGGGTGAATCGATTTTGAAGTACCAGTTAAAAAAATTTGGATCCTAGAGCGGCTTGGAGCTGTGTTGGTCGGAGGGTCAGCCTCATCATGTGGATTCTCTCAGCTCGATAATTGATATTTAGAGTTCCTCGGGCAAGACTGTGATGGCTTCAGGTATAAAACCTATTGATCACAGAGATGTAGATGAAGTCTATCTCGTTCCTTGTCACGTTATCGGGGCTCTGCCAGGTCCACTTTCTTTAGAGTTTCTTTTCAAAGACCGAATTCATCAATAAGAGCCCTTGCGACTCTACCCTTGCGACTCTAAAAAGTTAACCAGCATTGGCCCACTGTGATTCCTGCGCCCCATACCGAACGGTCAACTTTCGATTCACCGCGTTCTTGTAATCCCACTTTGTCATTGAAGTCCGCCATAACAACGTTTTAGTGGGTCTTTGTTGTACTGTACTGAGCCTTGGCAACGTCCTCGTACATGGCCTCAGCAGTCTCGTCAGAGCCTGTTGAAGTCAGTGCATATACCTGTATCACTTTCAGGTAGTACCTATCAGTGAGTTTCAGTACAAGGTACGCTACCCGTGTACACACACTACTGATTTCCACAACGCTGCTAGTGAGTTCCTTGTTGACCAGAAAGACAATACCACCTTGGGAGAGCTGATCACCTTCATGGAAGTAGAATAGGAGCCTCACTCCAGAGTTATCGCATCCTCTCCATCTACGGACTTCAGATAACCGTAGTTAATGCGCCCTAACTCTACCTTAAGTTCAGCAAGGTGATGGTCCAGCCTCATTGAACGGCCATTATACGTAGAGATGTAGTCGTCGTTGGTAGCCTGCCGCAACTCGGAGTTTCCTCACACCCCCGTACCGCCGCTATCGTGACCGCTTGACCAGGAATAGCGGAACCACTGGGAACTGGAGGCCGTTGTTATGGCACTTTTTTCATAGTCTATCTAGAAGCTCATCAGATCATTTCTCACAAATCCAGTATTTCCATTCCCTTATTAAAAAAATATATATAAATATACTCGGATAACCACGATCATACCCTACCACATTTTGTTGTCACTATCGGCAGGAAGTACGAGTATCACCAAATTAAATTAGCTTTGTCTATCTAAATCATGCCTTCGCATTGATTATAATTATAACAGTGCTTTTACACACACCGTTTTTACGTCGCACATCCACAAACGGAGAACAAGAACAATCTGTTGACAAGAAAACCTCATTGCAAAATTTGTATCTATGCGTGATGCAAGCAATAGTCGTAACATGTAAATGGGCCTTAAGAACGCGCAGATTAACAATAGCTTGCCTATAAACAAAGTAATGAAATGAGGTGTAACGCGAGGTTTCTACACGTGCCGTGCTAAACAGAAGTCATTAAAGTTATACGGAATCATTATCGATCAATGCAGAGTGTTACACGAAAATCGAAAGTGACATGTATATCCCAACGCAGGACAAAGGTTTCACGTTCCCTTTTCTGTTTGCTGATGCTGCATGCGGGCGAGCCAGTCCCTTCCGTCATCTTTGAAATAGACCGGCACCTATATCGTCTACCTGTCCTTCTATTTACAAACGTATATTTGGACGAGTTCAGCACCCTTCTTACATACAAATCTCTATCAGCCATTTCAGTATTCAGCCCCTTTTTAGCCTGGTTTCTATGGTCTTCCACTATACCTTGTCGTCTACATTCAAACTCAAAACTTTCCTTTCATAACATATTCCATAAAAGATTATGGAAAATGTTATGAAATCATTAATATTCATCAGTTACTTCATCAGTTTATAACTACGAGACTTTTAAAGCTAGAGTAATGGTTAGCATTCAAAAGATAAATTATATTTACAATTTTAAGACAGGATATAATTTGCGTATGACGTCACACTGCGAGTGCATGCGCATGCGTGCGACCCTCTACTTTTTACTATGACCTGTCGTAATATCAATTTGTATAGCGCAAAAACATGTTTAGCTAGGTCAGTTATTCTGGTGTCTTTGTCAAGAGTTGACAAATCACCACCAGGACCTAAAGAGTAACCACAAAAATATTGGCCAAAATAGGGTTAAAATTAATATGAAGTTGAAAATAGCAAAATAATGTCAGATGTCGTCTCATATTTAATAGTATAAGTTATGAAATTAAATGTTTTGAATTGAATTAATTGAATACAGCTTCAAAGTTTACCTTGTGAGCCCTAATAGATGCACCTTCGGAGCAGGCTAGCGTGACGTCGACCAGGCTCTCGTCGTGCAGCAACTGGCTGAATACTCCCAGCAGGTTGCTCTGATGATTGTTCCACCTTAGGCAATAGTGCTCACTTCCCATGTCTGAGCTAGCTCCCGCCGCTGGAACATATAAATGGGATCGTTTTATTTACTTACAATTTTTTTGTAACTTTAAAAATATCTAATATCAAATAGACAAGATGTGAATATTACAAAAGAGTGTTGCAAAATAAAACCTTCAAATTATTTTGGAAAAAATCCTCTACAGGTAAAGTTCACAACAAAAAAAAACCATTTCTAAAATCCGGTCGTCATGAATACAAAAACGTCTTAGTTACTGTTTATGTTACCAAATTATTTGGTTTCATAATGTATGGAGTATTTTCGAAATAACGCGCCAACGACCTTTAGCATATTCCGAAATACTCGCTATATCTGCTCCCACTATAAACGAGTAAGTAATGGCGGGTTACTTTGACCTGAAATCCTGAAATCGAGACAGATGTTTAGTGTTATTAAATCCACACAAAGTTCCGCAAGTACGCGTCTATATCGCCATCTATTAGTTACCGAAGGACATAATTATACGACGTTCGATTGTGTGGTCGCGACACTTCGGGTAGTTTAAACAGTTGTCACGATTAGGGCCAAAGTTATGCCCTAGGTCAAAGTAACCCACCCTTACGGTATATAATTTTATTATTATTACACTAAGAACCACTACTTTTTGAAGGTCAAAGTCACAAAGTCAGACAGTCCCCTAAACGCCCATCCTTCACTACTACATAAGTATCTAATATAAAACTGACAAGCAACACGTCTGTCTGCTTCATCTCTACATTAAAATATTTAATTTTCATTAGACCACCCACGTCATACACCGTCAACTTCCACTTCTTAAAATGACCTAAGTACATATTACATATAGCAAGTAAAAATCACCTCTAAAAAAATATTAATTGGCCAATACCTACACCGGCCAGTAATAATCAGTAGATATGACCACCAAAACAAATAAAACATCTCACGGTCCACCTTGTATCCGCTTCAGCACAGATAAAATATATATATTTAAAAAACATCACGTGGTTCTGTCTAGGTGAAATGTGCAGCTGGAGATAATAGCCTCAAGTTTAGGTACATAATACAAAACAATTTTACATATACGAGTACCTACATACATACACAAAATCAGTACCACCTATATCATGTCATTAACGCGACTCTCATAGCGGTAAATAAAAAAACCTTTTTGCGAAACCAAAACAATGACTTCCAAAAAAAAAATCACTACAAAGTGAAATAACTTTAATTTCGGAAGTCGGACCATTGGATCTGTATTTGTTTTTTCAGAAATTAAAGTTATTTTCCGTTTGTGGTGTTTTTTTTTTTTTTTTTTTGAAGTCGGTTGTTTCTTTTTTTTTTTGTAAAAAGTTTTTTATTTATCATTTTTTAGTGGGCCACTTTGTAATTTATCTAAGTTACAATAGCCTAATGTCAACTGCTCATCAAAATATTGTTTTCCCGATGCAGAGAAGTGACTTGTTGAGGAGTTCACCTAGTAAGAACTACGAGAACTGGAGCTGATGGTGAAGTCACCATTATCACTGTCGTGACGAGAATAAATTGCTTAGCAACCATAATAAAATAATCGAATCGCAACCCGTGAAATACTTATTATTGAGTAGTTCCGGTGGCCATCTGTGGTCTTCCTCATCAGTTCCACTTCACCAAATGGTGCTTTCCGGGTGCAAATGCACGAGTTACTATAAAAATATATACCTAAATCGCTATAGGTGTGCCTATAAATAGTTTGAGGAATTCCCTCATTTCCATGGGATCTCCTCATCAGATTCTGACTTGGTGATGGCAGGTCGCTCGAGAGCATACCCTTTAAAACGAAAAACTATTTTCAAAATCGGTCCACAAATGACTGAGAAATCGGTGAATGCATTATGTTACCAACACAAAAAAAAAACCATATAGACAAACGAACATAAACCTCCTCCTTTTTGAAAGTCGGTTAAAAATAATTGCGGTAACTCGGGTTTTTACAGGTTCGTATTTGTTAATTTAATTCACAAAACATGTGCTCAAGCGTTTATAGGTTTAAAAGAGTGCTGCCAATAATCTCTAAATTAAGATGAGGACTTCTGTATACTGCCATGTGGACGTGGTATGTAAATAGTGACGCTTCATTTTCTTGTTTATACACTCCCGGACTCCTAAGGGCTCCCGCAGACAGGCGCGACGGGACTAGTAGAACAATTTCTATGTACCTACTTCAAAATTGTTGAGCCTTAAATCGAGCTACCCTGCACTTTTTAGGTCTATAACTTTTTAAATGGTCGGGAATACAAATTTGGATCAATGACGACACCAAAATTATGGCCATTATGTCGGCATCATCATTTTGATATTTTAGGTCTTTATACCTCACATGGAGTTGCACGGTGGCTCGATTTAGGAGACCGGGAGTGTATTTTCCTCGGTGACTCATTGTCCAACCCTATTTGGTATGTCAGTTATGATTTCAGTTCTGAAATAATGCGGGAACCGGATCTAAATCCGTTTGTCGCGTAGGCAGTCCCAGCCCTACCGTTTATAAATACTTATGTATAAGTACTCATATGGTGATTGTTTACACGTGTACTCGTATTTACGTCTGCCACAGACTTATGCGTTATCGATTTTAAGGCCTATTTCCAAGACCAGTCACGACTCATGATTATTTTACCTCTTATTAACTGATACAGTGTGTAACCCTCAACACAAGATGAAAAATGTTAAATCATCCACGAACCGTCATATAAATACAAAAGTTATTGTGTCTAGGCATAATACTAATTCCTAATATGAAGGAGTGTAAACGGTTTTAGTCTGCGACCTTGAAACCATCATGGAATGGAATATAAATTCATTTTGTTCAACAGCCTCGATAGGTATGCTAAAAATGTTTAATCGTCGTCGTTGATAATTCCTTTTAGTGCGCATATTTATTTCATCTGAACCAGAATTTCAGTTGCCACGTGATTTGTGTCTGACTATTCTGTAAGTTGAAGACCACAAAGTTAACGTAAACTATAAAACACAATGCACTGCTGCAGATGAACAAAATCAAATTTCGTGCGCATCCGCCACTAATTACAACGTTTACCTACCCGACGCAGCAGCCGGAACACTCAGATTTGCTAATAAGTACAAAACGCCACTTGTGTAATAATTTTTTATTCTGTGATTACCGCTTCGCGCCTACATGCGCGAAGATAAATATAGCTGCGAGTGTACCTAGTATTTAAACGTAGGTGTTGTGCGCACACGCGTGCGGCCGCGACGCAGTCAAGATCAAGGGCGCACGATTGCGCAAGAGTTGGCGGTCGCACCGCACTGCAACTCGGTGTGATGTCATCGGTCCGTCTGTCTCCCCCCACTCCTCACTTCATCACACGCTCGTTGTAAAGGCCGCGGACGCGGAACATTCTATTTTAAATTTTTGACCGTACGCTTTGTGTTTTAGATCTTTTTTTTCCAAAAGCCTTTTCTCATCGTATCCATCGGTTCTCAGAAAAGCGTCATATCATTGTTCTAGACTTTGTAAATGGCTGCAGAATATAATGAGTTATGAGTTGCTGTGTTGATGGTATCTTGAACAATTTGCTGTAATTTTCAGGAACGGCTAAACTGTAGTCGGACGTACCTGCACTAACAGTTTTAAGTTGTTTCCTGTTAATTATTTCCGTGATGGTATTTAACTGAAAAGTAGTTACAATCTATTCCTGGGGACATTTTTTCTGCCTAACCTGCTTTCCCAACTATGTTGGGGTCGGCTTCCAGTCTAACCGGACGCAGCTGAATACCAGTATTTTACACGGAGCGACTGCCTATCTGACCTCCACAACCCGGTTACTGGGTAATACGATACCCCTTGGTAAGACTGGTTGACAGACTTTCGGGCTTCTGACGACCCGTAACGACTGTCAAAGATCCTCGAATGACAACCGGGACCAACGGCTTAACGTGCTTTCCCAGGCACGGAGGAGTCTCGATATGAAAAGATGGTCACCCATCCACGGACCAACCCCGGCAAGCGTAGCTTAACCTGATGGATCGACCCGTGCGGCTGTTATTACTTAGCCACGAGCTCCTCTTTTTGTTAAGGGGACTACAGGACCTAAAGCGCGGTCACTGTCGGACTGCATAAAACAAAGAGAAGCGCGATGACACAACGCTGGTAAATTATTGCAAAATTGGAAGCAATTATCAATTTACAAAAAATCTATTGAGTGGAAAAAAAAATATTTTATTCTCTTGTAGGTATATTTGTAAGCCTACCTGTCAATGCATGCCATAACTGTAACTTATTTATGTTTAGTCTATCGCGCTTCTACATCATATTCCCGGTAAATTGAGAGGTGATACAGGAACTCCTAGTACAAGAGCCAGGGCTACACAGACTTAAGTGTAAATAAAAAAAAATATAGAGGTATCTTCGTGAATTTTTTCTATCGTATTAAATAAGTTGTATTATGTTTTTAACACAGTATCTAACTAGCACATACCCTGAAGAATATCATCATTTTTTTCTGATTTTGTTTACTGCAGTGTATCATATATTTTAGGCATTATAAATCTTGCGTTTAGTTGCGTTTAGGTCTTGTTACTCCCCTTAAATGTTTTCTCTGTTTGCACTATAGCTAAGGCATTTTCATATCAGCACAAAACTTTCCGTGATATAAATGGCTGTAGGTATAATCTTATGACCTTCCTAAAATGCACTTGATAAAAATGCATTAGATTGCCGCTAACACGCTACGCAGGCATTTTGATGTTATCTCTTCAATCGACTAGTGGCGCGAATTCATGCGTTTTATTCATAAATTATTCAAAGGAAAAATCTAGGAATATTTATTCCGGTTCGTTGACGTATGTAGAAACTCCTTTTATTCCAAAGTCTTTCCTTTATATTGGGAGGTTTTTGAGACCTTGAATTTCTTTGGTGTATTGGTTTGGTATATTGGTATTTTTTATTTTTTTTTATTTGTGATGGGTTTGCTCTTGACTCTAGTCTAGGTCAGAGGTGACAGAGACAAAGTCGCCGATGGAGTGAGCTTACCCAGAAGAAGCCTGTTCACTCTCACTTTGAAGAGATTAGGGTTGTATACGTTCGGAAACACAGACGCAGGTAGTGAGTTCCACTCTTTTGCTGTGCGCATTGAAACATGAAAACAGTATCAAAATGATTCTGATTATTTCATAGTCATCAGTGTACCTACATGTCGCAAAAATAACTCAAAACGGACCTTATGTGTACTGTCCTTGAAGGACCTCATCATCATCTGCTTAGCCTTTTCCCAACTATGTTGGGGTTAACTTCCAGTCTAAACGGATGCAGCTGAATATCAGTATTTTACATGTAGCGACTGCCTATCTGACTCCCACAACCCAGTTACTGGGTAATACGATATCTCTTAGTAAGACTAGTTGTCAGACTTTCGGGCTACTGACGACCCGTAACGGCTGTCTAAGATCCAAGAATGACTTAACGTGCTTTCCGAGGTACGGAGGGGTCTCGATATGAAAAGATGGTCACCCATCCACGGACCAACCGCGGCAAGCGTAGCTTAACCTGATCGATCGACACGTGCGGCTGTTATTACTTAGCCGCGATCCTTGAAGGAGCCGTCATAAAAGCTGACACTTTATAAGGAGTTAAAAATCTTGAAGAGCTACAAACCTACCTATTTTAAAATAGACCTTTTTTCTCTCACCGAAGCTTGTAGCAGTGCACCTGTTTTTAAAAGTCACGTCCCTTTCAGCTTAGCAATTAGACATCGCCCAATGAACATAAATATTAAGTACATTTGAACAACTAATTAGGTATCTCTTGTTACAGCTAAGTAGCGGGAATCTTCGCAATAACTTAGGACTTACTCTTTCAGGATAACTACCTATCTATTTATTTGTTTTGTGCTATGTACACAAGTAATTATACCTTATTACCTAATTACCTACATTACCTAATTATTTCTTTTTTTTAGGTTATCTGAAAGGAATTATTTTGTATGGTATGCCACAGGGAAATGAGGACAAGGGGTTTCGTGACATCATTTGTGATGCCTCGAAATTATGACTAGCTTTTGCCCGCGGCTTCGCCCGCGTGGACGTCGAAATTTATCCCAAGGGAACGTACTACCGCGATAAAAAGTATCGTATAATATATTCCAGGTCATGGTCTACCCATGTGCCAAATTTCATGCAAATCCGTCAAGCCGTTTTAGCGTGAAAGCGTAACTAACAAACAAACTTACGTTAGCGTTTGTAATTATAACGTATAGTTAGGATTAGGATGTCGAATATCCTAATTGATAACCTTTAAATACAAGGCTGGTTTAAATTTTAAGAGAATCCTTCATGTTACTTTCTCAGTCAGAATTTCCGAAGTACGAGCCCTATTTTACTTGAATGTCCGTCTTCATCGGTGATTTTAGGGTTTTCACCAAATGTATGACGGTCAAGCGTGGTCCGGTGATGATTGATTATTGCAACATTTTTCTCATGACCTTTAATAATAAAGTGAAATAATTACATAATTACGATTGTTGGGAAATCGCGTTTAAAGTTTTGGAAATACGACGCAGCCGACATTTTTAAAAGAGACGGCAAGTCCTCTATTTCTTATGTGGTTGTCTGAATCAAGCGCCTGCTTTAAGGCGCGGGCCCACCGCGGTGCACGGAGAGGCTACGCACGTGTATTAAGCTTCGCTTTGTAAGAAAATGTATGTGGTTGTGTCCACTGCAACCCACGGAGAGGCTACGCATGAATTGACGTCATTGATACACGCGTGGCTTGCTCGAATAGGCGGTTACATAGCTCAACGCTGTCAACGTGGGTCTACGTTTCCACTGGAGTACACGAATAAGACCCACGACTATGTACAGCTCGGTTATCGCAGAGCAGTTTTCAGTCATACACGTTGTGGAACGGACGCGTTTCGTGTTTCTCGTATATATCGTATCGAGGTACTCATAGAATGGCATTGGTACTGACTTTGCTAGACAGTTCTTCTGACGAAAAAAAAAAGCTTGCTCGAATAAGCGGTTACGTAGCTCAACGCTGTCAGCGTGGGTCTACCCGTGCGCCGTGCCACGCTACACATAGTCGTGGGTCATATTCGTGTACTTCAGTGGAAACGTAGACCCACGTTGTCAAACAAATGAATACACGCAGCTAAAATGCGCCGCGTGTCCGTGCACAGCGTGCACTGCGGTGGAGCCGCGCCTTTAGACTGCAGCTACTCTTTACGCGGACTTAGTTCGTTCTTTGATTAAATGTCAAAAACTCGTGTTTTTGTAATTATTAAAGGTGCGTAATATGTCAGCTTTATTTTGGGCTATTCATACGAATAAGTGCAAGGTTCATTTGGCGATGCAATAAAAACAGAACAAGATATTAAAAAAAAAATGAAGCACAAAACCAGTCTTCAATAAAATCGAATAGGAAGTAATATTAAAGCACTTAGCTCAAATGCTAGCGCACATTTGTAAGCCTAGCTAGGTATAGCTATGGCCGACCTTCGCAGCACAATAGTTTATCTAACATGTTTAAAGGAGTGGACACACGAACGAACGCTACATTGTGTTTCTTTTATGTGTATGTAGGTTTAATTAGCTCAGAGTTGTAGAGGTTGTTTGTTATTTTTGAGTGATGATAGAGCATGAGTTAATATCCGATTTGATTGGATACATGCATTTGTAGGTAATATAAATTATGCGTGACTAAATAACTGCAAAGCTAAAAAATAATATAGTACATTTTGGGTACAGTCGGCTAATCGGACACTGCATTGTACAGGGTCATATTAAATTAGCTAGCGAAACTCCGCAGATGTGATGGGTATCGATATCTTATCACGAACAAAAAAAAAATTGATGATTTTGGTGTCAATGACCGCTGGTAGTGTTGTTACTTGAAGTGTGAGTTGATAAAATCTGTTTTATCGTGTTGAGATATCGATACCCATCACGTCTGTAAAGTTTACATTAAAAAAAACTGATTTGTAAACTGATATTTTAAGTGACTAGGTAGTAAAGAAAAAAAAAACATCATCAAATTAATTTCTTTTATGTTGTATCAGTTTAGATAACGATATTCATCACGTCTGCGGAGTTTCGCTAGCTAATTTAATTTCACCCTATAGATAAAATGAATATTTGAAGTATTGGTAGGTACCAGCCTGTCACCATGCTTGTCAAATTGGTGTTCGCAGTCAGTATAGTTACTAGCGTTTAAATGCTAGTGCAGCCTTCGTCTTCCTATTCTCCTGTTCCACAAAAGTCCTTATCACAAACCCTCCAAAGAACTCTTTCCCAAATAACTCTAATTTGGAAAAGTGCTATCCTAAATAACTCATCTCCAATTAACTCTAAATTCGAAACCATGAATTTCGGGCATCCAGACATGGCCAGTTAGATTCGAAGGGGTTGACACGAGCTAATTTGTACAGTAACCCCAAGATGATTCAAAATAGCCCCCTTAAATGAATAACGCACAGCATTACGCAATAAAAAGTAAGTAAACAAATAAAAACAATACGTAGATGTTCAAACAAAGTTTTTGTTGTAGTAATCAGTGTACTCTTTCTTGGCTTAACGATGCAGTCCACATGAGCTGTCCTATGTTAATTTAATGGTACATTAGGTGTCTTTCACACTTGTATGTCACTTCATACATGTTGCGTGTGCAGTTTGCTATAGCCTAGGCATACTAGTTATGCCTCGGTATGTTGTCACGTGCACAGATATAAGTATGAGCCATAGACCGACTATAGTCGCTACTGCTAGTAGTGATCAGAATTTAGTTTATAGTCTTCCTTGATAGGTAGTACGACAACGTTCAAAAGGTTCCATCGTTTATCTAAGCTCCAATAAGGACGGAATTAGTGCGTCAGTCTATAATAATTTAGGTAAGAATATAAATCAATTTCTATTGGTCGATAGTCACATTTTATTCGCTATATTTCGGTTTTTCCGAAGATAAACGAAGGAAACTTTGAACGTTGTCGTACTGTGTGTGTAGGTGATCTATCAATATTAAGTAGTGTTCGTCTAATCATAGCAATGAGTTCCTTTTTTAAAATATGTTATTTTTTTAAATATGTATTTATCTACAATGTGAAATGTATAATAAAAAAATAATCATCAGCTTCTTATTACAAGGAATATGTGACTAACCTTGTGAATGTGATTATCTGTTTGATAATTCCTTTCCCGTTTCACTGCCCGTTGATCTCTAACCTCATCAATGACCAACGCAAAATAAGAAATATTATGGAATTCTAAAACAAAACAAAACAAACGGGAAACGCGTGCTCACGCACACAGAGGTTCATTATTCATAATAATTCCATTCTATTTTTGTTCTGTTCTCCAATCAATAGGGTGACGTCACGCGTTGTCCTGAAACTGCAGTGTGTGGCACTGGCCTTACATAACACGCGCGGATCGAGGCGCGCGGCGTGGGGATCAAGGTTGCACGAAATAACGCATATGCCCGGTGCAGGTCGCTCGCGCGTCGCCGACGGACGCGATATCTTCGGCCCGACGACTATGCCCGACGCCCGACAACGCATGAGCATCCGGTCGCGCCTAAATCTATACCTAACACCCGCTAGCTCTTATCAAATCCATATTACCAACTGCGTATTATTTACCAACTGCGTTTTCCGTAATGTACCCAAATTCCATTTCCGTAATGTTCTATTTTTAACTGCAACTTCCTTAAAAGGTTACCCATACCCACATTACCCACTGCAAAATTCGTTTTTAAAACCACTAATTGCAACATTTTATACAAGCAGGTTATTCCAGGGCGTTTCAATATCCTAAATGTGGTTTTATAATCCAGGTTTGGTTTATTTTGGACCTATTTTCCTCGTCGATAAATGTATACATAAGTATGAATAGGTTAAAGAACTAGTGCGTGGAACGAATCAAACAAGGAAGTGTGGTGAATGTCGACTCAATTTGATGAGCTTATTTTAGGTCTATAAATTTTATTGATATGTACAGTCACGAGCATTAATATGTATATATACTTATACTTAACAAAATTCAAAAGCGATTTTCTCGTGTAAAAACGACTGCAACTTTGAGATAAGACCTATTTCATATTAGGTACTATGGGTTCCAAAATACTATGTTCATAACAACATCGAATTACAATCAACACAGTAGGAGGAAATCACTTTTAAATGTTGTTTAGTGTATACACTTTAGTGCTCATGACCGTACATTATAATGTGATTACCAAGGGGTATCATGTTGCCCAGTAACAGGGTTGTGGAGGTCAGATAGGTAGTCACTCCATGTAAAATAGAATGAATCTGGTTAGACTGGACGCCAACCTGAACATAGTTGAGAAAAGGCTAGGCAGATGATGACATGACTTTTTTTTTCGTCAGCACTGTTTAAAATGTTATAATAAAAAAAATGTTTGAGGAAAAAAATCAAATAATTTTTTTGAATGAATGAAATTTTGTTGAATTTGTAAGTTTTTGTGGAGAATCAAAGTAATTACGGACAGAGTAACTATTTAATAATATTTTGATGGAAAAACTTATTAATAAAAAGATTTTATAGACATATTGAGAGTCAAAATAAAGACGCATGGCGGTTATTTTGTTTTTTTTTTTTTTGATCTTGTGTAACTCGAGAACTATAAGATTTTGCGGAACACGTTTTATTATTTTGGGAGGGCTTATTTCTGGGACACCCTGTATACTTACTAGACATCTGGGCGTAAAGTCATAACTCCAGATTACTAGTATAGACTGTTTAACAGTCTAGATATAAAAAAGCTAATAAAAGTTTTAGAAACGCACTTCCGCCACATATTCAAATTCAATAGTCGTTCGGTAGGTACCTAATCTTAAATGTCAGTGGACTGAAAACTTTCAAAAGAGCAATGCAGGTTAACTTTCACGAATATTAGTCTGTGATATACATTTAATTAAAACAACTTATTAGCAAAAGTCCATTCCAATTAAAGATTTCGCTTAGAGGTAGACAGGGTCACCTTATTAATTAGGATTAACTCTGACATTATTTACTAATTAAAGAAAAATAAATGTCAACTGCATTTCCAACATTTGTTCATCAATAAAGCCTTTTGTTATAAGAAAAGATTTAGAAAGAGTAATTTGTTACAAGAGTAGGGGAAGCCCAAAGAAACGATCAGCGGACTGTGTGTAAGATGATATGGCTAAAAAGGAGGTGACTACCAAGATGATGTCTAAAGTGCGGAAAGAAAGATAAGGACTTATGAGAACTATGATGCATTCATTAAAATTCGATGCAGAAGTACCTCCCGAATTTGAACTGTGCGACGTGCGTAGCAGAGTTACGAGGCGTTCGTAGGTGTTACATACATATGTCAAAGAATATACATGCCATAGCCATATTTAGCCTTTCAGCCTAGCCTTTTAACTAAACGGCGCTGTTCAACTAGCGGCCTGAATGATATTCAGTTATAGGTTAGGTTGGAACTGGGACCTACCACACGCGAGCCGAATTGGTCACATTAACTAAGCCAGGGCACACTGACAAAAGGGTTAGGTTAGGTTAGAACTGTAACGAAAAGCGCGCGAGCCGAGCGAGCAAAGCGAGCGGTGGCGCGGGAGCGGCTGACAGGTGCTAGTTCCAAAGGCCAGGTTGTTAACTAAACGGCTAATTAATCTATGTAGTTGGCTGCGACATATATCGTTGTACCATGTCAATTTACTTGTGGGTAGGCCCCTCAATATTGAATGTCATAAAAGAGATAACCTTGACCAGTAGGCCAGATTAGCCCTGGATCGTAAGAGCTCAAAGTCGTGGGGAGATAATATGCCTTTGTCCAGCAGTGGGATGATACAGGCTAACAGTAACCTACAGAGTCAGACCGTTCACAGTTATTTTAGCTCTGATTTTACATCATTGTCAAAATCACAGTGATCTTTATTATCGATGCAATAAGGTTGCTTTTGGGTTGATACCACTGACAAGTCAGTCATATCATAGTGATCTTTATTGTCGTTGCAATAAATATGCTATTGAGTTGCTACTGTCAGAGCTGTGAACGGTCTGTAAAGAGCCTCGCGTCCTTCTGACTACGACAGAAATCAACTGCCACGTGATTATGGAAAATCGTCTTCCGTCGTTCATTGCTTCCGTCGTAGGAAGTCACATGTTCCGCAAAAGACATTTATAGGCCAATAATGATCTGCGTAGTTTAGACGTCCATCACCAACAGCATCCGTCGTATATAGCTTACACTGATAGTCTACCGCAACAGGAATGGGACGTCAACGATAAAACAGATGACGGCGCCGAAGTAGCGACAGTACATTTACTGTGGCCGAATAATCTCCTTTCTCGTTGACGTCCTGATCCCGGTGCAGTGGACAGACAAAGATGCGTATCCGCATTATATGTAATTGGTGTACCACTCCTCGCTGCTTACGTACTAACCGTGCAGCTTCACTCCATATAGCCAGCCCGTTTGAGACGCAGGACAACTGGCATCATGAAGACTGCATGCAGCGACCTGAGTGATACACTGCCACTCAGTCGTTTTTTTTTTAATTTGTGGCATCTCGTAGGTCAAACTGGGAATCTAATGACGGAGTTTCACAGTTTTGTAAGCAAGCAGGTGTACACCAAGCATATAACGACGAATACGCGCCTATGAAGCTATGCTTCCGTGAACAGTCGGCCTAAGACCATTTGTCCACCGCACCGGGAGCAGGACGTCAACGAGAAACCAGATTATTCGGCCATAGTAAATGTACTGCCGCTACTTCAGCGCCGTCATCTGTTTCTCGCTGACGTCACGTTCCCGGTGCGGTGGACAAACAGTGTAAGTGAGCACATCTTATTCGCCTTATCACACGCTCAGGCTTCCGCTTGTAAATGGCGTTGGACCGGCTTTCTGAAAAAGAAGTATTCACACGTAGGTATTAGCTGATTTCTCTCCTGTTAGCCATACATTCACTGCTGGGTACCGAGTTAGCCAGAACGTATGTAAAGGGCCTTATAGTGACTACGAAATTGCACTAAAGTCGATGCGGACTTGATAGGTACCTAAGTGAGTAATGATCCACTTTGGCAGGATAGTCATACCGTAAACGCTACGGTTTTCATTCGCCATTGACAGGTAGGTAGATAGGAAAAGGTTGAGACTTGGGTAATATCAACCGGTGGACATCAAACTACATCTGCATCCTCATCGCCAGACTAACGTCTTAGCTGTATCTGTAAATAGCCATAATCAGTCTGCCTAGCCTTTTCCCAACTATGTTGGGGTCGGCTTCCAGTCTAACCGGATGCAGTTGATTTTTTTTTTGCTTGATGTGTTTTACATGGAGCGGCTGGCTATCTGACCTCCGCAACCCAGTTACTGGGTAATTCGATACCCCTTGGTAAGACCGATTGTCAGACTTTCGGACTTCTGACGACCCGTAACGACTGTCAAAGATCCACGAATGACAGCCGGGAGCAGAGGCACGGCTAACTTTAACGTGCTTTCCGAGGCACGGAGGGGTCTTGATATGTAAAGACGGTCACCCATCCACGAACCGACCTCGGTAAGCGTAGCTTAACCTGATCGATCGACCCGTGCGGCTGTAATATTCAAATATATGCATAACTATATTTCATAAAAAAAAATAAAAACACCAACAGTATTATAGTTTGCTAAAATTCGAAGCTAGCACTTTGGCCTTGGTTCTAATCACTCTCAGACTAGTCGGGCAACGACTGACATGCAGTTGGCGGTATTTGCATTTTCTGAAGGTTGCTCATTTTATACGCGTATCTAATAAAAAATGGGCAAGTGTGAGTCGCCGTCTGTGAATACTAAAAATAGGCCTACACTACAGACTCTGTGAAGGACAGTTGCAAAAAGAGGAAAAGGACATACAGAAAAAGAATATACATATTATGCTGGAAAAACAGCTGTTCTTTTATTCAACGATGCTCATTTTATTTACCTATTTATTTGCTAATAGGTGAAGTCTACAAAAATGTCTCAGAATATTTTCAGTTAGGAAACCCAGCTTATAATTAAAAAGAGCTCTCTTTGCACTTGCAGAATTTAAATTAATTTTTATTTCAAGTACATTCTTCTATTAAATGCTTTCGTGAAATTGAAGACTTACTATCTTCTGGCACAATTACACTTGTCACTCACATGAATACGGTTACCATTCTGAATTCAGGCTAATTACCTTATGTAAATGAACGCTATCGAGTAGTCAAGTTAAGCCAGCTTCGTTGTCTAACCACCACCAGAAATAGTGCATCAAAACTGCCACTGTAATTAACGTGTCTGGTACCCGAATTCGGGTAAATTATTTCGCATCCAAATGCGGGCCAACGACCAAGTGCATACGCCTTTACTTAGAGTATAGAGATCGCTTATCTGTTATCCCAGCTTGGTGATTATTGGCACTATCCTTCCAAGATCACGTAGCGGTCTAGGGGAGGTCTGGTCATCAGTAGAGCGAAGCGAACTTGCACGATACGCGTAGCTTATTTACATTTTACTTTGTATGTGAAATGATTATAAATTACAAAGCTTATGTGGGCGTAGCCCATTTTTTCTTGTAGGAAATAGGGGGGATATTTATTTTTTAATCCGTTCTGTCATGATATAAAAATAATGGCTCAAGTTTTAAAGGTCTATAAAAGTGGGACACAAAAAATAAAATATTTCCAAACTTTTTTTATGACCTTAGTATGTCTTTCGTATCAGGCTAATTGGATGTAGCAATGATGTAAAAAATAATTGACTTCATTAGAAGTAACCAATTCACTGAAAAACTTATTTTCTTACAACACATCTCTGTAATACTAGGACCATATAGTATCATAGGTTTACTCACACTTCTCGCGACATCCCATTAGTCAAGGCAAGAATGTCTCATACACGCTTTGTAGATTTGTACTAAAATTAACGTTTATATTAAACACAAACTATTTATAAAAAAAAGCTTCGTACGACTGTCTACAGATGGAGCGTCAACCAATTGGTTGATTATTATGTTGTAAATTCAAATGTCGTAGCATATTGAACGTGCATACTTTCTCGTAGCACTTTCGTAGACCGTGCGTAGCAAAAAAAATATTCCATTGATGTTCGTTGATAAGCAATTTAAATATAGATTGACCAAAAAATATAAGCCTATGCTAACACTAGGACGAATGACTATAATATTTAAAGGTCATTCGATTTTTGTTTAATGTCACTAATGCAACATACAATTTATATGATGTTTGTTAATGTTTTACTTACCTATATCTAAAAAAAAAAAATATTTTCTAAATTTCTGGAAATCGGAATATTCAATTTTTAAATAGCTGGTATGACGTTCCATTTCATAGAATAAGTAATTAGAATTTTAAATATTTTAGAATGATTACAAACACTTTATAACCTATGCTAAGTTTTTCAAGCGATTTTGCAAGAGCTCAATCACAAAGGTCAGCTAAACACAAGGTCTTAGAGAAATTCTCCATTTTTGTTTTTTATTTTACTTACACAATATAATCAGAAATGAATAGTTGCTTACGTTTTATATTAAGCAGGTATGTAAAGGCCTAAAATGGTAATATAAATTTTGTTGTGGAATAGGTATATAAAAATACAATAAACTTTTGGTACTTACCTATACTAAATAAATAAATAGGTGACTGTAGACTTGTAGTGGAAAATGATGGCTTTAAGGCGAAAGTTCCAGGTAGCTCGCGTATTTCAAATTCACGTAAGATAATTTGAAGACCAAGACCTTAATCAATTAAAATAAATTGATATTTTATAGTGCTGCACTACCTCCTATCCTACCCCATGAAAATGCTTATATGCCCCAGAAAATGCCAAAGTGACCTCTGCGCTGCCACCCACCACGCCGTGGAAGTGGCGAAGTTATGGACCAACATTTAATAAACTATCGTGCCCACAGGAAGAAGAACTGCTTCAGTACGTTTTATCGATGCACGTAAATTAAGTCATGGCATAGAAGCGACATTAAAATAAGACTATGCGTACGAGTTCAGTGATGGGGTACACAAATAGCGCGGGCGGAGCATATGTTGCGCCTACGCAAGATTTTTGTGCGGAACGCCGCCTATCCAACATCGTTGCAATAAATCCACTATTATTGTAGGAAAACATGTCACAGGCTTGGGCGTGACACTGCGCAATGTCCGATTTATGGCCCCCCATATTGATACGGTTACAGTTTGATGAATCACATGATATTGTTCTGAATATCCGATGATATATATTTGGGAAGACAGAGAAATAAATAAAGGAAGGAAATCTATTCCGCATTCGTGGAATTATCGACAGCAGATCGGACATATTTGTATGATTACCTACGTGTAAATGCAGGCCTTTCACATGAGTTTATTAAAAAATTTGAGATACGATTATGTAAATCAGATGACGAAGTGTGGGAAGCAGCACTTCCTGGTTGAGAAAAATGATGCAAAAAGAAATAACTTAGATCTTTCAAGTCTTAAACTAAAGTAGTGTTTACTTGGGAATCTAGAAGAAGCCAATTATTGCGTTTTTATAACACATAACTTTGTGTTATAAAAACGCAATAATTGGCTTCTTCGATATCCTCCGGAAACTACCATATATACTCGTATACAGGTATACTCATCGTATTCACCGATCGGTATTACTACCATTATAACATTGAATTCGCGACCAAAAAATTTATAATTACAGGTTCGTCCGATATGGAGTCCTAGAACTAAAAATTCGAAGACATGTGGCATCCACCAACCCGCACTGGGCCCCCGTGCTCCCACCCCCTCTCACAGTGAGGAGGGCTGTGACCCAGCTGTGGGAACGTTATACGTTAGGTATAACTTACATTCTTTCATATGAAAATCCTTATTTGGTAATAGAATCCGGGATCTCTTATTTAGTAGGACCTACATTATTATTATTATAAAAAAACCGAATTCAAGTCCAAAAAAACCATATGCTTAAGATGTAAATCCAAAGACGTAACGTAATAAATTAATATTAAAATCCAGCCCGTGAAAGTTCATGAGATGACTGCATTCTCAAATGTTGATTTCTTGTTGCAGACAGATTAGTAGATAATAAAAATCTTAAATGTTGATATCCTTGTCTGGGTGGCAGACAGATTTAAAGTTCCGTTCACTAAATTAGTGTGCGTGAATCATTATGTTTTAAGTTGACCAAAAATATTTACCAAACTCAAACTTAAATCATTTTTTTTCTTTCTTTCTTTCATGTTATTCAATTCAACCATTAACAGGCACGTTTGAATTGATTTGAATTGCCAAGGAGTCGGTCAGACAGAAACATGAAGCTAGTTGCCCATTCCAAAGCGTAGCAGGTACTGCAGTTGTATTCTGTACAAATCTCCCCGTGAAAAAAAAAGGTGAAATTAGCGTGAAGTGAGCTATCAATAGTGTCGATCCCTAGCATCAGGTGGAATGACAGCTCACTTCACCTACATGTTCACGGTAAGATTTTTGTAGAATAGACTGGCTGTAGAGGTTCCATTCTAGCCCCGATCTGAAAAGATCTGGCTGACGGTATTTTGACATTCGTATGGTCACTTTTAGAAGAAGGCGTTTAGAGTTTGATTAGGCAGACCTCAGGGAGGGACCAGGCCCGGGTCGACGGCGCGTTGTGTTCCACGCGCGCCTCAAAGAGATGTCAGCACTAGCTGAAGGGGTCCGCTAGGGCCGATGCCCGCCAGGGTTGCGGGTTGTTCGAAAGAGTTACCGTGGCCCTGGCACAGGCATCTGAAGGAACACGGGTGGGTTTTAGTCAGTAAAAGTCTGACACGCCCTCCCGCTCCACCCAGAGCGGGAGAAGTTATTTGATGATTTCCCATCCACAAAAAAAAAAAGGGAGACGGGCCCCTCGGTCAATGTAGGCTATGGAGAAGAACGCGCAAGAAACTCCATGGACCACTCTTTTACATTTACAAGTGACTGCTTTCTCTAGAATACGTGTATAGAGGTATCATTTTCGCCTTTTAGTCTGTGCTAAATAAATGTATTCTCGTTTTTCTTTTCTTTCTTTCTTTCATTTCATATGCTGTGAAATGGTGAATAATCAGCCTATTATGTTAAACCGATGGGATACAGGCCTTCTCTCTGTGAGAGGGAGTGGACCATAATCCACCACGCGGGTTCAGTGTGGGTTGGTAGATGTCACGTCTTTGAATTTTTGGTTCTAGGACATGCCGGTTTCCTCACGATGTTTTCCTTCATCGTTTTGAGAGCTGGTGGTGATGAAATAATTTACACAAAGTAAAGTACCTGCATGGGTTTGAACCCACGAACTGCAGCATGAAATGCATGAATGGTGCATCTGTTTCTGTTCTAAAATATTTATAAGTATGACGTAATCGATATGAAAATCACTAACTCCTTCCATGTGCAAATACTTAATAATATTTCTTTGGTTCAACGTATGGAAAAAAAATCCACTTGAACCTGAACTGAATTTGAAAGACTGGCACCTCTTGGCATTTATCGAGTAACGGCAATAACTCTTGCAAAATTACAGGCAATGAATTCACCTTCATCGGTCGTATGAGGCTAAATATCTAGCAAAAACATCTAAATATATAACTACGAAGATTTCGGCTGATTTTTTGTTTATACTCTGGCGCGCAAAACCTGTCTAGCCAGCCCAGACTTAGACTAAACGCTGCTAGCGTTAATACACTACATTTGATTTTTTTTCGAAAAACAAATTTGATAAGTCTTATGTAACATCTATAATGAATTTAGATAATGCGGAAGTACACCGCTTCTGTTGCAGAGTATGTTATACGTCTTTTTAGAATGTTACTGTGGAAATAGAAGACTGTTATTTATTTATGTTCTTCATTTGTTTTTACAACCAATCGCGTTGCAAGCTCAACAAAAAAAAAAAACACTGTTCTTCACCTTTATTAAAGATTACAGTTTATTTATTTTTTATTTATTTATTAAATGCTTTAAGCACACAAATGTACAGAGGTGGATTTAATGCCATAGGCATTTACTATCAGTCAGCCTTTGGGTCAAGCAGAGAAAAACAGTACAGTAATAGTTTATTCATTCTTCAAATCAAATATCTGCTTTTGTGGTTTTAAAAAAGATGCTTACTGCTTCTTTAGTAGTAAGTGCTGTGTAATTATTTCTAAATTATAGATCAACAACAGCTCAGAGGTGGTAATTCCAAAATTTATGAGAACGGCAAAAAATTTTGCTTGCGAGGTCGTCGCGCCAGATATGCGCTGAGCAATAAAAGGAACTAAGCTAATTTACTGGGAGTAGATAATCTATGTTTTAGGTTAGCCTGATATACTGGCCATACCTATCAATGATTATTATTTGTTTAATAGCCAACTCAAACAAAAAGAGGAGTCTTGAAGGCACGATGGTGGTATAGCGTTCGAGATTTTTTTTATAGTACTTATTTAAGTCCTTCTCAAATGTGAAGTTTTATCTTGTAGCCTACCTTGTCATTTAATCCTGGCTTTTGCCCATGGCTTTGCCCGCGTGGATGTAAGAAAATACCCCACGAGAACGTACTACCGGGATTAAAAGTACTACATGTGTTAATCCAGGTTATAAAGTATATAACAAAGGATAATATTTTTGTGTTCACCAAAAATTTAAAGGTACATCTATGTATGCATTTCTAAAATATTGATCTTAAACCCGTTTAATTGTTTTACTATAATTAAACTACTCGGCCAACAAAATATGTTACATCAAACAAATTCCAAATTAACACCAAGATATAACACTTTTTTATTGTAGTGCGCTGCAAATATTCTATTGTAACAATAACTATTTTATTCTTCCCCGAAAAATACTGATCGTGCACCAAATATTCCTGAATGTTACACAAAATAACATTTTTAGTAAGCATTACATTTTATAATGTGTTCATTTTTTATTAATAAAGCTACATTGGACATTAATTGGTGTTTGATTCAAATACATTTTGCAGTGCATTATCTGAAGTAAAACTAAAAAAATAAATGCTTGTTTTTAAAATTAGGTGTATTTTTACAAATTTGCAACAGTTGTTAAATAGATGCTCGTTATGACATATTTTAATGAACATATTTTGGTGCACATTCAGTATATTTGGTGGAATACAGGCAAAATTAGGTAAATGAAATAGGAATAAATTGAAGTACTTTTAAATACCATCCTATAACAAATATGTTCAACCGTTTTTGAGACAATCTGGAACATACATCCAGATATACAGACAAAAATTTTAAAATAAATTCTGCATCAGACTCATTCCAATTATGTACTTAGGTACCTACTTTTTTCAAAAATATCTTTACTATTTTAATGTATAGCCATTAGTATACAGAGTGTTAGGTTAAACGAGGGACTTACTTTAATGGGTCATTGTACTCATCATTATGAACAACTTTAACTATGGAACCAAATTTGAAATCGCGAAAAAAAAATCAGCTGTTCAATACATTTATGTTCGCCTAATTCGTCAAAATGTAAGGAGCAGCTGAACGTTTTTTTCGCGATTTCAGGTTTGGTGCCATAGTATATAATAATTATAATCAACGGTTCGTTAGCACCGTCACTGTCGAGGGATTAAGTTTAACAGTCTCCGTCTGTGACTTTATATTCTGTCTCACTTTTGTAAAAACCATTAGGTATTATTTGACTAAACTCTTCTTTTCTTGTATTTCATTGTTAAATTACGCAAATTACGATGACTAAATATTTTACTTGTAATCTATCCAGCTTATCAAATTAGCCAAAACTTAGAATTAATAAGCTACACACTAACATTTTGATAAAATAATACAAAAACAGGAATTAAAACAGCAAAATCGTAGCGATAGCCGCTACATTTGATGCAAAAATTTAAAATAACATTAACACGATAAAAACATGATAAGCTCGTGACCCTATTTAATGATTTAGTTCAAAATCAGCATCCACATGTTTTATAAACCGTCACTTCGTCAACAAGTATCCCGCGTCGCCTATCCCGCAATGTATGAAGAGCAGTGAGTCCTGCCCGCTATGACATAGGGTGCCGAAACGTGGGCACTGACAATCGGGCTGGTCCACAAATTCAAGGTCGCTCAGCGCTCTATGGAGCTGGCCATACTCGGTGTTTCTTTGATGGGTAAAATCAGAAATAAAATTATCCGGAAAAGAGTTACCGTTATAGCTTGCAGATTAAACAATGATTTGGGCATTGAAGTGGCTGTGGTCTGGCCATGTTGGTCGAAGGACCGATGGCCGGCGAAGCAGATGAGTCCAAGGCCTCAAGTCAGCTATTACAATACTGTCAGAATGGCCTATCATTGATTTCATAATTGTTGATTTTGACATGTTTGGTAATCTACTAATATAATGGCGTCATTATGACTTTCCAATGGTCAACCACTGACACTCCATTGATACACATGGCTTAAAATGGTAATCTCGTACATAATGACAAATGAAAGACTGACAAAACAAAAAAAAAACTAGGTATGCCATAGGCTTCTACTACGTTCATCTATATTACCAAGGGTATCGTAGGTAATCTGCTAAAATTTTGACAGTTCCTTTGATCAGTACCACGATTCTATTACGAGACCACTGACCTACCAATGATCGACCATTATGAATTTAGCAGATTACGAACTTTTAGCAAAATGACAATGGGATCGTGTTGGAATGACGAATTTATAAAAAATAGCAGACTTGGGGCCCTGGTTTGGAGACCGCGTATCCGCAAGCGTAGTGTGGGACGCCCCCCAGCTAGATGGACCGACGACCTTAAAAAAGTGGCTGGGAAGTGTAAGCGGAAGTCGGAGGACAGGGCGTTGTGACGCAGCCTAGGAGAGGCCTATGTCCAGCAGTAGACTGCGATAGGCTAAGATGATTGATTGACTCAACAATACGTAGCGTTACTGCATACAGAATTATGTAACTACAGTCTACAGAACTACAGATGCTCTCGTGGTGTGAATGTGTGCGTCTAAGACAAGAAAAATACAGGGTCGTGACTCACGCACACACGCAGCCCTCGCGATGGCGTTATTATAGTGATGCGAATAGGCGCTCGTGGAAATAACAGTTATGTGTTTTTTATTACATATATAGATAGTCCCATGAGGTTGACTATTGAACTTGTTTGAATTAACAGGGGAAGCACAAAGCTTCGCCGTTTTATTACTTCGTTGGCTAATTAAACGTTAAAGTTCGCTGCAATTATACGCAGGGACGATTTAGTGTTGGGCAATTAGTAACCAGAACATCGACGTTTTTATATTCACGTGTCGGATAGCACTGGATCGATTAGAATCTTATTTTACTCGATTTGCATGTTTAATGCTATGACATTATAATAACGTGAGTTCGCTTACTGCGTTTTGAACTTAGAGTTAGCATTATAATACGAGGGTACCTACCTACACGAGGAAACCATAATAGTGCAAATAAAAGTTCATCGTTTGAAAACGTGATAGTTCGATGCTTTCAGTTGTAGAAACTAGTGATGCGCCTTTCGTGGCAATGCTATCGAATAAAGTTTTCTCTATAATAAACATTATAGTTGTAAATATAACCTAGGATCCTACAGACTACAGACCTAGGATTCTATCGACCGTCGATCGATCGTCGTCGATCGAGTGTCTGTGTCTGAGTGGTTCTACCGAATCCGGTAATAATTCAAGTTGATAATTACGGGCGGCGAGCTAATAATAACGTTGTCAACAGCTGTTAAAGGGAATAAATATCTCTATAAAAGTCACAGGTTAGATAGGACGGAGATGGTTGATGGTGCCACCTGTCGCTATCGTGTGAACATGTGCACTTTTGACGATTCTAAAACAAGTAATTTCTTATGTCAGCACGAGCTGTTGATACGAGAATATTAGATTTGCTGTGGAACTGTAGAGGTTTAATTCAAGCTCCTGTCTAATATATCAGGCTGGCAGTGTCTATGAAATTCGAATGGTCACTTTGAGAGAAAGAACTTTGTTCTAAGAAGACGTCAAGGTTTTAAAAGATATAATATTGAAAAAAAAAAAATACATAAGTCTTACACGCGATCAGTGTATTCATTTATCAGCCTAGATCCCGAAGTAAAGTAAGGTTCCCACTCGAGGATCGTTACGGTACCTATTATAGAGCCTGTCAGCTAGCGGTCACTTATGGAGAATCGTATATTTATCGAATATTTTACGAATCAAAATTGTTAAAGTTTTCCAAAACTACACTCAATTGTATAGTAATCAATTTATCCTTATGATCTACTATCAGTCAAACACTATGCCTAGCCTTTTCCCAACTATGTTCGGGTCAGCTTCCAGTATAACCAGATGCAGCTGAATACCAGTATGTATTTTACATGGAGCGACTGCCTATCTGACCTTCACAACTCAGTTACTGGGTAACACAATATTCCTTGGTAAGACTGGTTGTCAGACTTTCGGGCTTCTGACGACCTGTAGCGACTGTCTAAGATCCAAGAATGACAGCCGGGACAACGGCTTAATGAGCTTTCCGAGGCACGGAGGGGTCTCGGTATGTAAAGATGGTCCCCTATCGGCGGACCAACCCCGGCAAGCGTAGGTTAACCTGATCGATCGACCCATGCGGCTGTTATTACTTAGCCACGAGCCCCTTATGATCTACTATGTCAGCTTTAATTCGACCAGTGGGATAATTGCAATGACTTTCATCTTGACAGTTCAACAACATTCATTGCGTTATTTACGTTGTTGAGGAGACAAATCTGTCATAACCATGAAGCAATGGATTAGGAATTTCTTTCAAAACTCTTTGGATTATAATTGAATTTACGCAATTAGGTTTGAATAAAAAATCTTTCAAAATTAACTCAAAATGATTAGAAGACAATAAGTCGTCATAATAAACTAAGCTCCCATCATCTAACTTACAGAAGAGCCACAGTGTTTATGGTTTATTTCTAACTTGACAGTCATGGATTTTCCTAAGTACCTACACATGATATCTTTGGAAAAACCTTTGATTGGAATAAGGCAATCCTAGAACAATCGTTAACAAACCACTATCCTACAAACCCATATTATGTAAGTAAGTATATAAGAACAGAGACTAACTATTCCAGTTTACTTGTTCTTTGTTAAACTTTAATAGAATGCAGTTCCATTACTGACGGATTGTAAAACGGAAGGCCACTAAAGACTGGACAGTCAACGGGAAAGGTGAGAAATTCCACGAGAATAAAAGCGAATCTTGCCTAATCTATTGCATATAAAGCTTCATTTAGAATCACTATCTCAAATCTTGCAATCCTTAATAACAACGAAACGTGCTTAGAAAAATGCGGGAAATGGAAGGAGTTTGGTTATTTTCCTACATTTTATTATATTTGTGGTAAACACACTATTATTAATTGACTTACAAAAAGGAATTAAATCTAATCTAATCTTAAACTCAAACGAATACAAGCAAAAAATCTACAAAAACTGTGTAGACGCACTTATGTCGTAGATCTAATACAATGAACAGGCATGCTAGAAGTGTCGAACGAAGGTTAGTGTGTTGCGACCGACAGCATCTCGACCTGCTAGCCTTGAGATTTTTTAATGGCTTACCATGACATTACCTGGTTTCTCCAAGCAAATATTTTTTGCCATTTTTTGAACAACGATTCGGTTTATTTGGCGTCATTTTATGTCAATTAAATGACAAATTATTCGGTAATGTTGTAATGTTGCATATTAGCGATAGCGATGCTTGAGTGGAAAAATGTCTACTTTAAATCAAATCAGACGTAGGTGACGATGTTAAGACATTATTATTATCTGACAATCATGGTTATGTCATTCTATTTAGAATAGTAGCCGTAAGTAAGTGTTCTAAAAATAAATGTAGGTACATGGTGATATCTGGCACAGCAACGGAACAGAATTGCGTTAGTAAAAAATTTAAAAAATGTAGTTCAAAACTTTGCCGGCCTTCCCTTAACACTTCGAACAAACGAAACCCTTCAATAGACATCAACGGGCGCACAAAAATAATGACTTTTATTTTTTATTTTTAATATTTTAACGAATGTATAATTACGTCACAACTATACAATTTTCAGTTAAGAATTTTTTTTTTTTTGTGAAAACTTGAGGATCATATTTTTAAAACTTCTATTGTGTCTCGTTTACTGTCCCGCAAATTGTTAATAATATGATATTAATTACCAGTATAAGTTCGAGGGTGCTAAACAAAGCAATGTTATTCAAACTTAATCACTTACGTAAGCTACTTTTGCGGCAAGATTTCTCAAAACATTCTTAGGCTTTTTTTTATTACAAACTTAACGTATTTATTGCAATATAATACTGTCTCATTTAGCTTACCTACTACGCATGTGCCATGTTTTAAAAATCAAAGATGTGTCGCGTATTCTTAAACACCATTGGAAAGTCCAAAACGCGTGCACGCAATCCTTTTTGAGACATGCAGTTACGCTATCGCCGTTTTAGTGATTGATTCGATAAGGTGTCGATAAAAGTGACTTTTGAAATATTTATTATCAATACCCTTATCAGTTCCTATCTACCTCGTAAAGCCGTTGGGAGTTCTTGCTAAATTAAAAGCTGTTTAACGGAAGATGGAAGGAGTAGAGGGGGAGGTCTCAGGCCCAGAAGTTGAGACAGAGAAGGCTTAGAAAAAAAAACGGAACCTAACAACGCCTCTGGTTTTTTGGAGTTCGTGTGAAGGATATATGGAAGCAAGGGACTGATATGACAACTAATAGAGAAGTATAGAAGAAGAAGACGTGCGTTGATCTCAAATAAATTGGGATTAACGCAAGAGATGAAGAAGAGAATGATGATGATTTTGGGCCTTTGTAATCTTTAAAATTAATTATTAAAATAATACCTACGTGCAAAATTACATACTGGCGAATATACCGGATAATGATAATTATTAAAAGAATTCAGTACGTATAAATATTGACGAACAGACCGCTAACTCATAAAACGTTGAACGCGTATTTCTAAGTGTCGTAGTAATTCTGCTTAAATTCAAATATGCTTTTCTTAACCAAATGGGAACGCGTTGAGGTAGGTTCTTTAGTAAAAATTACTACGCAGGCATGCCATTATGATGTTCATTTATGCAAAACTTTATACAAGTTTACTCTTCCGTATTCTACAAAATAATCTTTAATAAAAAACGCTATTGTCTAATTTTGTTAGCACTTAAATGAATGCAAATTTATTATTGACCCACGTCACGTAAAAATATAATTTACACATACAAAATTTTATAAATAAATAAATATATTGATAAAATTTTATAAGTCACACATTTCAAAGGCTCTGCTGTAAAGGTTAATGTCACCTGAAGGTTACAAAGTCTGCGGGACCGATACCAAAGTCCTGAAATCATACTTCGTTAAAATCTGGCGATGTCTTGTGATAGTTACCAATATCTACATATTTACATCGCTAGAAATTGGTATACTCGTACCATAGCGATTTAAAGCGATGCAATCGCGTCAATGGCAAGAATTAGAAATATGTTTATAGATATTGCAAGTTCCATTGAGTCCGTTTTGAGTTTTCCGGCGCTAAAGCTAGAATTTTAGTTTTAGTAATCTGTCACTTTGGAAGAAGGTTTCGAACAAACTTTGACGCGAAATATTGCTTTCGATCGCTTCTGTAAGCACTCGATTTTAAGAGGCAGAAGACAAGTTTCTTTAATGGCATCCAATTCCTTCTTAGACGATAGAAATTATTTTTTTTTTCATCTTTTGCTAGAAATGCTTAATTTATGATTTGACCAGCAACATCTTGTAAAAACGCAATAATAAAATGAGCAAAAATATTAAAATAATTCTATGTAACATTGAAAAAACTAACATAGTTCTATTTAACATTGAAATAAGTACTAATGTTAAATAATAGTTTTAATAATATTAAGAAGGAAATGCATCGTATCCTTAATTTATTTATTCAATTATACATACATACATTTACATTATAATTATTCATTTATAATACATTAGTTTCGATATATAAATTATAAATTGCCCAAATCCAACTATACGTGTAGTGTATTTGCATTTTTTAAAAAGGAATTCAAATAGCAAGGCCGTCGCATGCCTTCAAATGAAGACTAGTGTAATGTGATTTACTGTGTGTGTATGTGCATGTATGGAAACACACAAAGCACGTGTATAATGACGTCATCAATATTTTCTACTTTCAGAACAAAGCACACTTAAAACCTAATGGTTATGTATGACAGATGGACCCTAATTTATTCGGCTCATCGATTATTAGATAACCTAGATCGACTTTATTTTTAAACTAGTGACCCGCCCTTGCTTACCGCGAGTGCAATGCCGACTTAAAACATTGAGATGTCTGTGCTTTAAGTTAAATATAAATGAATCATACAAATAAACCTCCCGAAATGAATAGTCTAAATGATGATCAAAGTAGTCATACAGACAGACACGAACAGCGATTTTATTTTATTGTATGCATTCGTTAGTGGATGGACTGTGTGAAAGATGATATGGCTAGAAAGAAAGTCGATTAGTCGACATCAACATGTCTTTTTCTTCCATACTTCTCTATTAGTAGATAAGTATGGAAGAAAAAGACAAGTTGCGCCGACCCCAAATCAATTGGAATAAGGGCGGAAGGAGAATGATCAATATGCATGAAACAGGAAATCTTTAGTAACGTCTGCTTACGTCACTCCTAGACTAAACATAGAGGTTGTAATGTTAGACCAGTATAGTCCTTGCCCTTGTAAATGTGATGCAGATAATATTTGTGACAAAAAAAAAATATATATTTTTGATGATTTTTTTTAATAAATGATTTTTGATTTTGATCTTTGATTTCATTTCGATAGTTAAATGAAGTACCTAGTATCCTAGGTTAAATAATAATTATGATAAAAAACACAGAGATAAATTTACATAACTTATTGTAATATTGATACGTTAAACTTTATTATTATTTAACTTTAAATGAGAGCTTGAAGATCCAGATCTCGTAGCATCGTAACTATTGCAACCTCATCTTTGTAGTAAGTGAATAAATAGACCACAAAAAAGGCAATCACTCAATTTATTTCGTAAAAACATAGTTTACCTAATTACCAAGTAGCGCAATTTCAATTATATTATTTTATTAAAATGTGTAAATTAAGGTGGTACCAAATCCTAATATGTTTTTGTTAATCTAAGAATCACTTCGCAAAAATTATATTATTATTAAAAAACAGCGTGGTGAATCTACGAATGTGTCAAAATTATAAAATATATTAATTTGATTAGACTCGACGAATAAAATTACGACCAAAATGGCGGAAGCAACATGTTTTAGACCGAGTATTCGGTAATTTTCCATATTTCTTGCGTTCTTCTGCACTTAAGGGATACTAAACTAAAAAGTGACAAAACATTCCAAGTACTTAATACCTACTTGGAATTAGGAAACTTGTTATAAATAATAGTTCTATTTTCTTTACCTTGACTACAAGGTGCTTTCATTTTCTTTCACATGTTCATCGAATATGATTGATAAGTTCATTATGATCCTCTGGAATCCACCTCGTGAAAGTGTTCTATTCTGTTGAATCCTGGAACTTTATTACTTAGCAATAAAATTAACGATTCCTTCCAATCAACTATCTACAAAAGAGGGAAGACATAAAAAGCCTACGATTACCTAGAACTTGTACAAGGAAGTTTGGATAAAGATGGAATAGAATGAGCTAATCTAATACGGTGAAGGCAATTGTGACGGTGCATGTGATCGTACAATCGAATTCAAGTTTGTCTACACTCCAGACTGACTAATTCATTTGATATCTACCACTTTGTTAGCTGTCATTCGTCGTGATGTTACCAGACGTGTTGCGTAAGAGGTGTGAAATAAAATTTTGTTTAAAATTTCATTATAACTTAGAATTCACGTTTGTGTTGACAACGCTGTTAGTATTGAAAGAAAATGTTTCATGAACTTGTATATATTTTCATTAAAGTAAAAAAAACACGAATTCGAACATTTATTTGTGATAACTGGATATTGAAAACATGAAAAATCATCATCATAAAATGGCACTCCAAGATAAATAGGCTCGATACCCTTATCGCGTAAGGCTGAGCTGTCAAAACGGTAATTGCAGTTTCAATACAATATAAAAAAAAAATCGATAATAATCTGTAGGTCTGTTCACGATATGAGTTCGTTCGTTGATGCAAAAATTTGGTACAATATTGTTGTCAGGCCTAGAAACAAGAGCACTTTGGCATTACTTTGTCTAGCTCCATATGTAATTCTAATACAGTTTACTGCATTTTTTATGACACTATAACTATAAAAATCGAAAAAATTGCAAAGTAGGTATGTCATCGCTGAAACCTGCCAACGGTTTATTCAGGTTATCATTTTTTATCAATGCACCAATTCGGTGTGGAATTATCTAGCGTTTCGCATGCGTTCAAGGGTAAAGTCTGTGGCCGGACGCACACATGTGCATACACGACGACGTATGTGTGTAGACTGGTATAAACGATACCTATATACCTAGGCCTATTGTGCGCAGCATGCACATGTGTTAGTGTTTGCTAGTGTGACGGCGTACGTCAGCGACGGCGGGTAACTTTTTCGCTTGCAGATATAGTTGCTATGCCCGAAATATAACACGGATGAATTTCGCGTCAATGTTAATTGCTAGGCATTACACTGAGCGGCGGCGGCGGCGCCGATTGCAGACGGTAGGCGCAAGCGCCCGCGCGTTTTAGATAATGTAGGTATATACGTGAACTATCGTGTGCGCTGCAATACAGCGCTGAAAAAGATTTTATATTAATATTATGTTTGCTAAACTGGTCTGCTTCTGACTTATTGATTTATTCATTTTATTATTAAATTGTTTTAATAAATTATCCATGACACATTGTATATGAGTTGAAAAACTTCTCACAATCCTCTTACATGATGTTTTACACCAATAATTTTCATTGTTATTGGATCCCATACTACTTGTTTAGACTACGTACTCTATTTAATTATTTTTATATATTAAAATATTTATAAAGATAAGTATTATATTTATAAAGATAGTTATTAAAAAAAAAAAGAAAAATCTTTCTCACTAAGTTCCTGCATACAGCAAAAATAGTCTGTGTTTTGTTTTCTTCACCATTTGATGTCCAGTTGATACTACAAGCGACTTGTATACCTTACTAATAGTTCCTAGCCTAGTACATAGTTATAGGTATTTACCGATATAATAGAATGCAGTGTTGTGTGTTGTATATAATAAGGTGTTTCTATTAGCGGACGAGCTCTTCATCACATGTTTGTTTTCGTTTGCACCTTTCCTGTCCCACGACAACGCTATGACGTAATTTATACATTACTAAAAATACTTTATACACATTATACATTCTTGAAAAATGTATAATAAAATAGGGATGATGACTAAAAAATGTTTTGTTGTCCGTCATGTAGATTATTAAAATATATTGGACACGTATTTTTTTCTTTTTCTACGTAATCAAAAGATTACGGCGATACATTGAGTTAAAATGTGGCATGACGTCACGTCTTCGTAGATTTTATACGTAGAAGTGACGTAGCAAGCCCCCACTCCCGAACTTTAATGCGAGTTTTCTAAGTTATTTTTATTAATATGATAAAGCAAAAAATACGTATCTAATATTTTTTTATTATCTGACTGACGAACTAAATAGAATTTCATTTTTTTTACCCAGGCATCATCCCTATTACTGCACTTACCTTATTCCCGCAAAATTCGAACTCTTATGGGAAGTTAAATGACCTGTATACTAAGTTTCATCCAGATCGGTTATAAATTACGACCTGTAGCAACAAACAGACGAAAGCAAATTTTGCCAGACTTGAAGCAGAGACGCTTCGCTCGCTCGGTCAAAAAAGATCCTCTAAAGTTAAGCAAAATATTATGTACCTTGCATACATTATTTATTCTGTAAATAGGATATTGGAATCAGTTCTACACGTCATATTAAAATTAGATGGAGTCAAAATTTTCCCTGAGAAGAAATGACGAAACAAACTCACGGGTCAAAGTCCCTTTTAAAGTCCAGACATAATCTTGGTTAGATCATTTAGGACCATGTAGATAAATGTCTGATATGGTATTTTGAGGAAAAAACCATACAGATTCTACTAATTACCGATGAAAAATACACTGAAAAAAATGTAACGTTAATTTTCCTGAAAATGAACAACATAGGTACAACTATTCTAATTTAGAAATGTATTCATGATCAATCTTTGAAGTCCTTGAAGAATGCTAAAGGTATATATGTTACAATGTTGTTATCATCCAGTTTAAGTATCAATTTCTTAAGATAATCTATGCGTGATATTAATTGCAAAATTATTTTTAGTCTGCAATTACACAATGGCAATTTACATTTACTATTATTCAGGAATCTTTATAGTAAGCACAAGTACATACACTGAAGTACCTACCTGTATTTAATACTTACCTATCACACTAATATTATAAAGGAGAAAGTTTGTAAGTGTGTGTGTGTTTGTATGTTTGTTAATCTTTCACGCAAAAGCTACTGAAAGGATTTTGATGAAATTTGGCATACAGATAGTTTATAACCTGGATTAACACATATAATACTTTTATCCCTATATTCCTCCGGATTCGAGAGTTACGCGGATGATACCGCGGTGAGCTGCTAGTATGACATATGTACATACATAAACTCACTCCTTCCCATGTGGCAAGAAGAACACAACCTACACACGCAACACACACACACACAGGGTGGATACAAAACCTGCTACGATCCTTACATACTCCATTTTCTTATATTTTTGCCTTTAATAACATCGATGAATATTTTCTTTTATTATGATGTACTTTATTTAACCCACTTTGGATATCGGCAATTAGTATATGGTTAATGTATGTTATCTTTCTTTTATATTTTTTATTAAATCTTTGTTGATTGGTTTCTTACTTCTCGTGGTCATAATAACTATGTCCTCTATTTGTTATTGTTTTTTTTTTTTTTTAAGTTAATAACTCGTTCATGAAAAATAACAATTTATTTGTTGCATTTTGGGTTTAGTTTTGGATATTAAGATAAATTACAGTGTGTTTGTTACTGACACAGCTCTTTCATCCTGTAGTACTTTGTAGTTGTATCATTCAAAAGTAGTAAGTATTGACTTCAAGGTGTATTATTCTATACTATTAAATAAGCGATATTTGTATATTTGTAATCACGTTCTCGAAAACGGCTTTAACGATATTGATGAAAGTTGCAATGTAGGGGTTTACGGGGGCGAAAATCAAATCTAGGAAAATTCGTTTTCTCTTACCCGAGCAGAGCTCGTTCGATCAGGTACTTATCCTATACTATTAAATGAGTAATATTTGTAATCGCGTTCTCGAAAACGACTCTTACGATTTCGATGAAAGTTGCATTATAGGGGTTTATTTTCACCCGAGCATAGCTCGGTCGACCAGGTAATTACAAGGGTTATCTGCCATCTAAACTCAAGTTTGAGAAGACTCATCATCAAGTTTCAGAAGTATCATCTTCCATCATCTGCCTGCTTTTGTACGTGAAGTCGGTGCAACACGTCTTCTCTTTCCATTCTCCCCTATTAACCGTCACGCTATCATTCACTCCTTTCTCTTTCATATCATTCCTCACACAATCCATCCATGTTTTCTTTGGCCTACCTCTCCCTCTTCATCCATCAACATTTATATTCATCACTCTTTTAGTCACATGCGTTGCCTCCATGAGAAAACACCAAAGTAAGTACCGTAAACGTTAATGTCACCTTAGTGCAGTAATTCTAAACGTTGTTATTCGCAGTAATTCTAAAAGAAAGAAAAAACCGCCAAGTGCGTGTCGGAAAACGCACAATGAAAGGGCTCCGTAGTTACAACAAACTTAACATTGTAGTTGAAAAACATGTTCTCCCATTCATTCCTTTTTTTATTTTATTTAAGATGGGTTTGCTCTTGACTCTAGTCTAGGTCGGAGGTGACAGAGACAGAGTCGACGATGGAGTGAGCTTACCCAGAAGAAGCCTGTTGACTCTCACTTTCAACCTTTATTCCAACTGCAAATGTAAGTTTGTACGCACAATATTGAGGGATTTACCATGTTGTCTTAAGATCATAGACTTCTTATAAGTTTCCTGTAATCTATATGTATTGAACTATTTTCTGTATTTTTTTTTTAATTTTAGGCTCAGTACTTTCGGAGATAAGGGAGGAATAGTTAATTTTCGTCTACTTTCTTAAATAACTTTAAAATAATTTATTTTAAAATGGTTAAAAAATATATATATTTGAGATCCTCACAGTAAGCCCTTTCATTAGCAACACTTTCAGTCACAATTCGACTTTTATTAGCAACACTTTCAATCACAATTCGAAAGATTTTGGAAGGAGTTTGGTAATCCATGGCTTCATATGTTTGAAAAATCGTCTACTCAGCAACGTAAATAATGCAATGAATGTTGTTGAACTGTCACAATGAGAGGCCATTATAAGTGTGTTACGTAATTACCCCGCTGGGTGCGTCGGACGAACTTTTAATTATTGCTACTCATGGAACCTCCATTTTATAGAGAATAAAAATTGGTCGACTGCCTCGTTGGTCTAGTGGTCACCAGCGCTACTGATGAGCAAGAGGCTCGCCTCCTATTACATACTCGTAGCACTTAAACATAACTGGCGAAATATGGGTGTACTATAGGTACACCTCTCTGCCCAGCCCTTCACGGAAACAAGGCGTGATGTTACGTAGGTATGTATGTAAAAAATTTGGTTGGACGTATATTGTACAGTCAGCAACAAAAGTCGATTAAAACTTCAGTTTTCTAAATCTTATTTTTGAGCAAAATGCTTTAATGAATCAGAACAGACTTTACATGAAATGCTAAAAAGCAGATTATAGACTCGTTTTGTGTCAATTTATTTATGATGTGTAAAAGTAACAGTGTTAATCGACTGTTTTTGCTGACCGTAACTACTAACTAATCGAAATCATCAATCAGTTCGACTAATAGAAAATCATAATTCTCCTACCCTTATCCCAATCTATTTGAGGTCAGCGCAACATGTCCCTTTTTTCCATACTTCTCTATTAGTTGTCGTCACGGTAGTCACTCCCTCACACAGTGCACCCATCGTTTCTTTGGTCTTCCCCTACTCGTGTAGCCATCGATATTCATACTCAAAACTTTCCTCACGACTTACATAATGGAAATAAAAAGACGATGCATAATTTAGAAACAAAAACTGTTGAACTGAAAATACCTAAGTAGGCTCAATACCTATACCAACTTTTTACAAATTTTAACTATTAATCATTTGACTTATGACTCGTTGCAATGTTAGGTTAGAGGTTCAATGCTGTTTGCGCTGAAATTGTATTGTCTGAAAACGAAACAAAGCTAGGTTTTAGTTTACCAAAATTTATACGAATTTTCGACAGTCACGAGTTTTACATAACTCATAGTTTTGTATGTTAATGCCTTCTTCTAATGTTTAAATTTTAAATTGCATGTGTAAGTAGCAATCATACATTATTAAAGGAAATGCATAGTTTTGTTGTTTAGGTCTAGGTATTTTGTTACTTGGTTTTAATTTTCAGCGGGGCAATTGCGTAACACACTATCAATCGGAATGGGTTTCATTTTGACAGTTCAGCAATATTCATTACGTTATGTACGTTGTTGAGCAGACAAATTTTTCGAAAATATGAAGCAATGGATTAGCAATTTGCTTCAAAGTGATTCAGATTCCGATTGATAGTGTGTTACGCAATTAGGGTGCTGGTAATAGAAACAAGCAAAAAAAGTACCCATCTTTATTTCTCACTAGCTGTTGCCTGCGACATCGTCTGCAATTCAGGATGAATCCTGGATGAGTCCTTCCCGAGGTCATGGTCTACCCATGTGCCAAGTTTCATCCAAATTCGTTTAGCCGTTTTAGCGTGAAACCGTAATCAACAAACAAACACACTTTTGCATTTATAATATTAGTTAGGTTAGTTAGGAGGATGAAAAACCGGTCTATCGACACTCTAGACTCACAAAATGTGGTAGTTGTAGAAAAAAACTCAACACTACTAAAGTTTCTATAATAATATAATTCAATCAGGATTCGAAAGACACGTGGCGCTTCTATTATTATTTAAAAACGTTTTTGTTGTTTTCCTCGGGAACAGTACTTCGGGATGAAAGGTACCCTAAGTCCGTTGCTGTACACCTGACAATGTATATGCATTTCAGGATGATCGGTTCAGTAGTTTAGGCGTGAAAAGGTAACTAACAAAGAAACTTACTTTCACATTTATAATATTAGTTAGGAAGGTTTCAGTTTTCGGGCGCGATTGTACCTATGTACCTAAAGCAGAGTTCTCTAAAAAAACTCGTCCTGCATTGGAAGGTACTTAAAAAATATTATGTGATAGATAAAAATCTAGAAAACAAGATAGCCAATCAACGGCCTAAAAGACTATATACAGACTATATATACAGACTATATATAGACAGCACAAATAACAAATCTAAAAGTTTAATTTTAACATTGAAAATGTTTTTGCGATCGCTTCGGTAGAGCCCCCATTTTCGCTCAGAGTCTGACATCGCCTTGGTGTCGTGAGTTTAGAGTTACATGAATGGTTGAGGTTTCAAATGACGCGTATCAACAAGAGAAAAAATTGAAAAAATTGAAGAAGTAAAAAGCTTTTCTTAAAAATCGCAATAATGTGAAAAAATCCATCAATTTTTTTAGGGTTTTTTTTTATCATAAAATCAACTATATCTCAAAAAGTAAATGCGATATCGAAAAAATTAAAAAGTCCTCGGGTTATTGAGTTGGGCTACATTAAAAAAAAAACAGACCTCTGTATCACTAATAGTCTAGGCAAGAGGGTGTCCTTTATGTGGTGTAATTTCGGGAAGCGCGCTCCTTAGATGCGCGTCGCGTCGCTGAGTTGTTACGGGAGTGTTTAGAAGTTTGATCGTGAAATGTATTTGTATTTTAATTTAATTTTATAATGATGTTTATTCTTTTTTTTAATTAATTGTTGTTTTGCGATGCATTGAAAATACTTCAAATTACTAATTTGAACTTTATATTTGAGACTAAATTATTATGTCTATGTTCGTAACTGTTTAATATCGCTTAAGTCTTAGTCTTAAGAATATTTCATTAAAATTGAAAATTGCATGGCGTAATATTTACCTTGCGGATTTTTTACTTCGTGCATTTGTGCTCTATTACTTCAAAGACGATACGAAATCTATTAGATTAGGCATCGTACAACATGAAAAGCCTGCTTAAGTGCATTTACAATGTACCCGAAGGTCGTGTAGAGCACGAGATCTGTGAATTTTTTTCCGCTTAATCATCCATATACATTTTAAAATCAATGCTAGAAATGCAAGATTCTAAATTCGCGCCGTCGGTTCCATGGTTTTTTAATTACATGGTTAATTTTACGTGAAAAGCGGCTGCGTTTAATCTCAGAAAGAACTTAATCGACCGATGCACGGACGATAATATTAGAGAAGATTTGAACGATCTATTAAAAAAAAAATCGGTCCAAAGAACGCAATGTTCTACCTGAATAACTTACACAAAGTATTATTAATTACACAAACATGCTTGTGTCTAGTTACTGTGTAGGTAGAAGTTTAAAGGCACATAATAAAACTAGATGTACATAGGTATATTGTCGTTCATATAGAAAGATAAGCAAAAAGAAAATTAAACTTAATAAAAATGTTGTGATATTTTATGTTCATGAAAGTCTAGCATAGCGGACCATCTTCCCACGGCCCATCGAGGCCCGTCGCGGCCCGTGCCTGTATAGAGGCCTGTCGTGGCCCGTGCCGAACAATCCACGGATCATCTCATACATTCGCTCGGACGGGTGACGACAGGCCACCGCAGCGCAGGCCGACTGTTCTCACGGCCTATCGGCCTGACCTGGCGCGGCCTGGCCTGTGAGAAAGCGGGCCGTGGAACCGTGGCATTAGGTACGACTACTAGAGAACGACTAATAGAGAAGTATGGAAAAGGGACATGTTACGCCGACCCCAAATAGATTGGGGTAAGGGCAGGAAAATTATGATTCTCTGATGAATTGATATGTTTCGTAATTGCAGCATAAAGTTTATTACTGTTTTATATGTAAACCGCAACTGTTACATACATACAGGATGTTCTGAGTTAGTGTGTATAAGTATCAACCTTTTTTGGCACTCGAGTTGAGTGCAAACAAATTATACTTACGAACAAAACACTGTAATGCGCCACCATAAGCAATTATGGTCATTTGGCAGGCTCCTATTAATTAAAACGGCTATACAAGATACTATTGATTTGGCATCTATTTTTATAACTAGCCTGACATTTTACAAATACTAAATCTTATATTTACTCTAAGTAGAGTTTTATGAAACGGATTTCGATTTTTTTTTAACTCAGAAGCCTGCTTGCACTTCAAATCTTTAAATACGTTTAGCTCTAATGCTCGGTTCATATAAACAAAAAAGATTAGTTTTACTTACCAATTGGTAGCAATTTTTATTGTAAAACTGGGCCATATAAATAGATTCGTAAGCTAATTTTATCTGTGATAACTACTTCCATATGGGAAGGTCTAACTATGCAAAGCTATGAGGTCTTGCTTCATTATTGGCAAAGATACAAGGAGTCTTAATTTTAACCAATAACGGTCCGGAAATTATAGGAATCAGTCATAAACGACCTATAAAACATCTTTCTGTGTATGTAAATCGTTTGAAGATTACAGAAAGATTTTAACAATGAAAATGTTTTGTCGATCGCTTCAGTATAGCCCCCATTTTCGCTCAGAGTGTGACATCGCCTTGGTGTCGTGAGTTTTAGGGCTACATGAATAGTTGAAGTCTCAAAAGACGCGTATCAAGGGCTACAATATGGTGAAAAAAAAATTGAAAAAGGCAAATACTTTTTTTGAAAATCGCAAAAATGTGATACATTAGATACATTTTTTAGCGTCTTTGGTCGTAAAATCAACTATGTCTCATAAAAACTAAATGTGATATTGAAAAATGAAAAAATCGGAGCTCTGTATCACTAATAGTTTAGGCAGGTCCGCAAAGGGCACCCTGTGCGTGGCGTAATTTCGGGGAGCGCGCTCCTTAGATGAGCGTCGCGTCGCTGAAATGTGTTATGGGAGTGTTTAAGAATTTTATCGTGTATTGTATTTATTTGTAAATACGTATTTTAATTTAATTTTATAATGTTGTTAAATTATTATTTTTTAAAATTAATTTTGTTTTGCATAACTTTGAAAATACTTCAAATTACTAATTAGAACTTTATATTTGAGACTTAAATTATTATTTCTATATTCATAACTATTTTGTATCGCATCGTTGTTGTTGTGTTAAACAAAAAATGATTTTCTTTCAAAAATAGTGTTAAGAATATTTCATTAAAGTTCAAAATTGCATGGCGTAATTTGTACCTTACGGATTTTTTACTTCGTGCATTTGAGCTCTATTACTTCAAAGACTCAACACACACAAAATCTACTAGGTTTAAATCTATTAGACTAGGCATCGTACAAAATGAAAAGCCTGCCTACGTGCATTTTCAATGTACCCGAAGGTCGTGTAGAGCACGAGCTCTGTGATTTTTTTTTCAGATAGAGTTTCAGAGTAACTACTACTTTTTTTTTTTGCTAGCCTGGTTTGTGTTCCATTGCTGGGCAAAGCCTCCCCTTTCCCCTTCCATACCTTTCTGTCTTGTGCGATCTCTGGCCATATTGGCCCTGCAAAAATTCTGTAGGCCTATTTTCCTTTTTAGTGTTCTATTTTCAGTTTTGATTGTTTTTAGGGTTCCGTACCTCAAAAGGAAAAACGGAACCCTTATAGGATCATTCGTGTGTCTGTCTGTCTGTCTGTCCGTCTGTCACAGCCAATTTGCTCCGAATCTAATGGACCGATTAAGTTGAAATTTGTTATGCATATTAATTTTTGTGACCCAAACACGGACGTGTAACATAAATAAAGGAGTTTTGCATATGGGGGCAAATAACAAAATTAAAAAAAAAAGTTTTGCAAACTGTACTGTGTGACATATCAAAGGAAAGGGGTTTACTGTGAGGGTCTCTAATAGACTTTTTTATTATTTTAAAATGTATTGTTTTAAACTTATTTCAGAAAATAGACAAAACTTGACCATTCCCCCTTAACTCCGAAACTCCTGAGCTTAAAATTTTGAAAAAAATAAAAATAAAAATACAGAAAATAGTTATATACCTACAGAATACATATTAGATATATATTACACTATTATTATTATACTACATATTACAGGAAAACTTATAAGAAGTCTACGGTTTTAAATTAACATGGTAAATCTCTCAACATTGTGCGTACAAACTTACATTTGTAGTTGGAATTTATGGGCGAACATGTTTTTCAACTACAATGTTAAGTTGGTTCTTAGGATAAATTCATCCCAACTACGGAACCCTACATTGTGCGTGATCCGACACGCACACGGCCAGTATTTTTTTTAAGTCTGTCTTAGTTTACTTAGAATACCTAATTAAAGTTTCCAATCTTTTTTTTCTAAATTCCAATTAGCCACGGAGAGATTTCACGGATTCTTCGGTTCCGTTTTAACGTTTAGCTTGTTTTTATTGCAAATACTTTGTACATAGGATTTATCTTGTTAGTTTTATAATAGTTAGTAAAATATGTACCTATTAATAATTGTACGAAAAGAGAAACTTGTACATGATTTAGATAAGCTCTATTTTTCTTAAATATAGTAGGTAACTAAGTAAGTATAAAATAGACCTATTATAACATTATTTATAGGTACGGCTTAAGTGTTTAACTGGCTGTCTTCATAAGGCATCATAATTAATATAGGTATTATATACATACATCATTCTAATAATAGCTACAGACCCGTCCCTGCTTCGCACGGTTTTTACGACTTGACAAAACATTGAGATTCCTTTATTGCAATATGCAAGTTTAATATTAATGTGTTATAAACATAAATCTTTCGGAATACATTTTCTAAATGATGATGAAAAGCGCATCAAATCCGTTGCCTAATTGAAAAGAACAACGCGTTCACACACATCTTCTTGCAGGTATCGTATTTAAAATACGAAATACAAAATATTTTCAAGTGTATTTGAAATATAAAACGATGTATAATATACATATTTTAAATTAAAGTCGTATATTATGTAGATATGCATCTTTCTATTAAGAAGTTAACCGAATAGGTAAAATGATTAAATAAAGTTCGAAGACCTTCTGTAGCTGTAAGCAGTAACCAAGTTCTATTTAATTTTATGGCACTAAAAAAGGTAAATAACTATGTATTGATTTGTTGAAATGAACATGCAGAGTGAGAGAGATAAACCAGCATATTTATAATCGTATGTTGTAATAAATATTATCTGATAATTATGTAACAATTATAAAATAAGTAATAATGTGATATAATCAAGAAACATTTATTAACACTATATAGGTATACCACACCACATTTATTTATTGATAAAGTATCTACACTACACAGCGTAACATTACGGTTGTATTCTCTGAAGGGTTATGCAGAGGTGTACCTATAGTACCTACACCCACATTTCGCCAGTTATGTTTAAGTCCCCTATAACAGGGGGCGAGCCTATTGCCATCAACCGGGAACAAATCCAGACTCCGTGCTACTGAGAAATTCCTGATGGAAAAACCTAATAAGTATCTAACTACCTATTGAAATACAAGTGGACTAGGTTTTTCATGACAAAGAGAACTGATTTATTTCAACTTATTTTTAAATTATGTACTGATTTATTTTCCTTTTTATCCTGATATGTAATAATAATAATTTGGGCTGACAGTCGACAGTCCGACCATATTACAAATTTCTTTCATTTCATTGCTTTAATAAACAGTGATGAAAATGCCAATTTTGTCATTTTTCAACAAATATGTTGTCGCATTGTCCTAAATGACCCTTTGAGTATTTTTCCACCGCACCAGGAAAAGGACGTCAACGAGAAACGAGATTATTCGCCCATAGTATATGTACTGTCGCTATTTCAGCGCCGTCATCTGTTTTCTCGTTGACGTCCCGTTCCCTGCGCAAAATCAAAATGGTCATTTATAATCAACTAACGTCAAAAAATTACATAAGCCAGTCCCTCAAAACGCCCGCCCTTCACCACTTCCTTCTTTCCGCTTTAGCTATGAAGACGTGAACAAACAGTGTATGTTTAATCTGTATGTCTATTAATCAGATTCTCAAGTTTAAATTAATAGTTCCGGCAAAAGATGAAACAAAACACAGTCGATGTAATAAAGAAATCAAACGTCTACAGTAATTTCATAGCAAATTGTTCTGAGAAAGATTAGGTACATTAACCACTGGCACGCTACAAGGAAGCTACTAGGTACTACAAATATTTATTAATTACACCAACGATAAACTAAGAAAGTTTTTGTGTATCTTTCTTTTTAAGTAAAACTATTTAATCATTGTAAACGGAATTATGTTCTGGATTCCATGTTGATTACAAAAGTTTATAACTTGCTAGCTTTTGTCCACAGCTTCGCCTGCGTGGATGTCGAAAAACTATACGTATAAACCATCCTCTTGAATCAATTTATCTATTGATGAAAATTGCATTAAAATCCGATAAGTAGTTTTTGAGATCATCGCGAACATACAGACAGACATACCCGGCGGGTGATTTGTAGAGAAGTGATAAGTTTTAACAGATATTTACTGTTTTACAGTAGGTTTTTCTTTTGCAAAAACAATTTGTTATATTTTATTTATTAGTATGATGGTAAAGAAAACATAACAACTATGTTAAAGTTAGTTTTCCTTTGTTCTAAACATGAACTTAATTATAAGAAAGTAACATGTATTTTAAGTTAGCAGAAGTCTTTAAACTGAACCATTGCTAGATATTTACAGTGAACAATAAAACTCACAGCTTCGAAGCCTTGGAGTTCTCCCCTTTAAAATTAACAATTATTTGTAACTTTTCATAAAATAATATCGCTAGACAAAATAGTGTAGAAAGTTGTTGGAAAAATTGCCAATTTCCAGTGCTTAGTTAAACTATTGTACTTCCGTTTGCTCTGAGCTTCTTACTTTATTTATACTTGATTAGTTTCCTATTCTTTATATTCTTATTTGTAACAAAGACTTCATGTTACAACATTGTATTAACTTCTTTCTCGACAATCATCTTTGTTAACCGAACCATCTTACTTCCATGTTCAAAATTTAAAACAAAATCGGGTTGTCTATGACTTAACTGTCAATGTTTTAACATCCTATCAACAGAACCAATGGCAGGATACGCTCTTAAATTTAAAGAACTGTATTACTTCGTTATACCTAAGTCAGTAAACTTGTATCGCTAGGTAATATAGGTAGTATTTCATTTAATATATTCATTACTCAGTTGTAATAAAAAGTTATTACTTTTGTGTCGAACATAAGGATTACAAAACTATTTCTGGCGGCAATTAGGCTTTGTCTTCAAGTCATTACTCACATGTGAAGTTTATAATTAAAAACGCAATGATAGCTGGCTGTGACCGTCACCAAACATCTCTGATACTTTAATTGCATAACAAAATAAAGATTGTCCTACAAAATTGAGGGTAGACAAGGAAAATTCAGTTTCCTGTATTTGAACGTGGCATTTGAAACTTTCGGGTTAGACGCGCGCTGTTTTTAAGCTACCCGACAATGCAATGCGATATTCATCGACATAATCGTTTAACTAAAGGGTAAAACCATCGCTACATAGACGGGAGGTAGTATTTTTTCCAATTTCTAATGTCACGCGATGTATGCGGCGGACAAAAGCTGCTTTTTAAATATTGACTGTACGTGCGATCATCGTACCCTCGTATGTGCGACACGCACAGCGACATACCAGGTTCCACCTGCATGCACTTCAGTATTCCGTTTATACTCTACTCATAACAAAATAATTAATTGACAATTATTTATAAATAACAATTAAATATATATTTTAACTAATAAATAAACTAGACAAGTAGAGACAGTCCAATTTCACCGCATGCTCGGCCCGGTGCGATGTCACGTTATTGCCCAGCACTGACTCACGATCATTTTTTTTTATTATTATAAACTTATCTATGCTTACATGATAAATGTTGATACAGACTAATATAAAAAACGAAATTTCAGACGATCTAACACTACGAAGGATAACAAACCAGTTTCGCGCTAAATACACAAAGGCGGGAAAACGACTGCTAATCATCTAAGGAAGGCGCTAGATTGTAACGTCCTTCAGCAGTCCGAATACTTGAAAGATTCGGCTCTGATTTCCTTCAGGGTGCATGAAAGGAACTTTTCGGGAAAACTGTACCACCGACAACGGCCTGTTGGAATTTTACATGAGTCAGTGGCGAGTGGGTTCTCACGTGTTTGCGACCTACCTATGTGTTACTGTAGTGTGCGTGAACAGCTGAAGTACAGGGTGCGCTAGGGCGCGCTGGATCGTCGGCGGGCGGCGCACTAACACTCACATTCAAATATTCGTCTAACCTTGATGCGAATCGGCGCACTCCGGGTTCCATCCGACGACTGTCGTCAATACAGACGGGCTGAAGGGCTCGCTTCAGGTGTAACAGTGAAAGTGACACTGATGAGGAAATTGCGGATCGCGGGGTAGTCTCGCGGCGCGGGCGTCGGCGTGTGGCCGGGCGGCAGGCGCATCGGCGCGCCGCCACCGGCGGAGTGTCGCGGGGCTGCGGCGCGGCGGCCGCGCTACATGTCACTGTGCGGCGAGCGCGCTCCTCGCGCCGTGGTCACCGACTCTCAGTGGCGTCGCCGTCCTACTGTCTGCCCGACGGCCGGGACGGCGGCGCGCGTTGCACCGCCCCGCTGCACTCCGCCTGCCCCCCTGGCGCTATGCCCCCCTCACTCGGCCCCCCTCCTCCCGTCGCACTACACCCGCCCCGCCCCGAAGAATTTTCCGCATCGGGCGGGAAAAATCGATTGTGCAGCGAGCCCCGAATAATTTCGGCAAGACGCACGGCGCCCTTGCGTCCTCTCCGGCGGCTGGCGCTGCCGCCGACGGTCAAGCGCATCGCCTTTCACTGTGCGACGTCGCCGAGCCGAGCCGCACAACGTCCGCCGCCACTTGGCCGCTATGCTATCTCTCACTACTATTCGTTTATGTAATATCAGTGATATTATAAACATGTTATTGTCAAGGTTAGATAAAAAGCCACTAAGATATAAAACGGCATAATTTTTATCGCTTCCAAAAAGCCGAAGATAAACTATCTCAAAATTGTGCATGTGCATTTAATAGTCACATTTTAGTTGAATTTATAAGTAAGTCTTGTATCGTCACAATCCAAGAGGCAAGAGAGCCAGAGGACGCCCATAGAAATTTAAAAAAAATCTGGAGAAGACTGGACAAATAAAACGAATACAAGGACAACCTGGAAAATGTTGGAGGATTTTTGCCAAAAAAAAAAAACTACGTAAATATATAAAATATTATTAAGTTGTATGTATTGTTAAGGAAATAAAAGGGTTCCCTGCCAGTTTATCCGTATATAATTAAATAACATTGGTGGAGTCAGGCTACATAGTTCTTCCATAGTTCTAGTTACCCAATCCACATTAGCCCCCCAAACCCCTACCCCAATATGTTTTTTTTCCACGTTCTGCAATAGTCCTTCACCAACCGGGGGTTGTCCTTGGGAGCACTTGCATAGTGCATATAGGGATAATCGTCGATTGGTGCCTCCTCATCTTAAAATTATCTAAGGGGCTTCCGCGAGTTGGCTTCGGCCCCTCGTATGTCTTTCAAAGGTCCGGGTTCCCAGAGTCCCGTGATATGAAAAAAAAGGAAATAAAAGAGTTTTATCGTCATAATCATGATTTATAATTATTTTGTAACTGGTGCCACCAACAACTTGACTAAATAAACAGTATAATGCAACAGGAAGAATCTTTCAAAACAATGTTTCGCAAGTTTTTCTTGTACACGTTTATTGTTCGGTAGAGTCAACAAACCGAATTTCAACATACTCAAAAACTAGTTTTAAAATTAGTAATGCTGCTTTAGTTAGATTTGCATTACAAAAACCTAAATAGTGTTTTTCTTTTACAGTAAAAATACAATATTTTGAAAAGTGTTAGACCAAACTTGCACATTATCGAAATATATTTCTTTAAACGCAAGCAGGCTAAAATCTGGTTGGTATACTCGTCGGTTTTGGAAACCCCTTAACTTTATCTTTCCAAGGACTGTTGGATAGGCAGCTCAGAAGTACATTGCATAACTTATGTAGGTACATACCTACATAAGTTATGCAATGTACTTCTGAGCTGCCTATCCAACAGTGTTTTGCTTTATACCCAACTGACATACATATGTCAGTTGGGTATAAAGCAAAACAATTAAAACGAAAGACCTAAATCAGTACCTACTTTATTACGTGCAAGGAGTAAAAGGCGGGTTTAGGAAATTTTACTCGTAAACGATGGGCTCACTACCTGCTACAGCAATCTTTGAACTTTACCTGCTGAACTACGGAATTCTAAAAATAAGAATCCTTGGATTTTTTTTACTGAGAAGTGAGAAGTATTCATAAAAGTACTTTAGGTTCAAAGATGATTTAATTAAAAGTGTTAGGTGGTGCCACCGACTTCCAAAAAAAAATGAAAAAATATACTTAATCTATTAATTATTTAACAAAAAAAAGACAACCAATTTCAAAAGAAAAATACTAAGTACTTCAAAGCGAAATATAACTTTAATTTCGGAAGTCGGTGGCAAGAAACTAAAATACAGATCCAAAGACACCTCCGAAAGTAAAGTTATTTTTTATTTTGTAGTGTTTTTTTTTTTTTGGAAGTCGGTTGTTTTTATTTTGTAAAAACGTTCTTCAGTTTTTAGTGGGTCACTTTGTAATTTATCAAAGTTACAATAGCCTAATATCAACTGCGCATCACGTTCTAAAAAATATTTTGCTGTGTTGCAGGCACGTTAATTGTTGAGGAGTTATCTTGGTAAGAACCAGGAAACTGGAACTGATGGTGAAGTCACCATCAGCTCCACTTTACCATATGTATTGTAACAGCATAATTTGCTTAGCAACCACATTAAAATAATCGAATCGTGACCCGTTAAATTCTTAGTATTGAGTAGTTCCGGTAGCCATCTGTGGTCTTCATCATCAGTTCCACTTCCATAAATGGTGCTTTCCGAGAGCAAATGCACGAGTTACTATAAAAAATAGCCAAATCGCTGTTGTGCCTATAAAATTTGAGGATTTCCCTCGATTTCCATGGGATCCCCTCATCAGATTCTAACATGGTGACAATGGGTTTGCCTTTCAAACAAACAAAAAAAATTTAAAATCGGTCCACAATTGACGGAGAAATCGGTGAAAATACATTTAAAAAAATCTATACAGTCGAACATAGAACCTCCTCCTTTTTGGTAGTCGGTTAAATAGGGATTGAATGCTGATTATGACAGCTTATAGAGATATGGAAGAGAAAGACAGGTGGAGTTTAGTATCGTTTGGCAGGAGAAGAGGCGTAAAAGGGATTAGAGGTGGTAGGTGCTGGATCCCTAATTATAACTTTATCACTCTTATTACAAGGTAATGCATATTTTTCGAGAAATTAATAAAAATTGTTTCTAACCTTAAATCAGGAAAAAGGAAAACGAAACGTTAATATATGCGATTGACAACCAAATCTGTACTAGTATATCCAGTATATTGTCTATGGTGTAAAATGTTGCGCAAAATCGTTAAAACGTAACGTAAAAAAAACTACGCCGTTTGCGTCATGTTCATGTGTCAGTGTCACTTGTTCAGTGTCACTTGTTATTCCGTTTCTCAACCTAGAAATTCTGTTCAGAAGGAAGTTAGTGTACCCCCACATTATGGTTAAAATAGTTCGAAACTGTCCCAAAACCGAATCTGGGCACCCCGACTCCACGTGGTCTATTGGCTGCTGCCCCTAGAGTGTATATAAAAATCCGGAGGTGCGAAGGGAGAGCAGCCCCCGCCCGCTGTATGCGTGTGAGCATGGTTGCCTATCCTTTGTTACGTAAGGGCAAAGGGGCTGCACTTCCCGCAGCGTCGGAGACATTGCAGAAGCAACTTTGTTTTGACAACAAGTGTTTTGAGGTTAGGTTACAATAATTGGTTTTTCTCAAGAATGGTGTGTTACCTTTTCATGGGAATGGTACCAGGGGAAGGGGGCACTCCCCTCCTCTCCCCCACCCTCTCTTAACCCCTTTCTTCTGCCAAACGATACTAAACGTTAACCAAAAGACATGCTGCACCCGCACAAAATAACTTGGATGGGATGAGGACGTGATAATGACTCATAAATAAAGGTTTTTAAAAATCTCGACTGCGATTAGCAGAGTCAAGATCCTCGTTTAGAAAGATCCGTAATGCATCGATATTTCGCGCCAGAATGGATGTCACCTACTTACTTCTTTCTTCTTTTTCCTCTACACATAATATTTGTGTATAACGGTTTGTAAGGTATGCAGAGTGACAGTGAATAAAACTTCTTTACTTTATCCACTCTAGTTGGCAGAGGCAACAGAAGGAATGTCCGTTTTCGTTTTCTTGTTCAAAATTAGAACACTCTTTCTTTCTTTCTCCCCTTTCACAGTTATTTTACCTCTGATCATGCATCATGTCAACATGACAGTGATCTTTATTATCATTTCAATAAGGTTGGCGTTGGTTTGCTGCCACTGACAAGTCTGTCAAAATCAAAGTGATCTTTAGTTTCGTAACAATAAGATTGATGTTGGATTGCTGCTGTCAGAAGTAAAATAACTGTGAACGGACTGTATCAGCACTAACGATGATGGAAAAGTCAAATGTATGGAGCTGAGCTTTCAATCCAGTTGAAAAGTTATAAAGAAACACAAAACTCTTTGAAAGCGATTGTCACTTGTCTAGACCATAGACATTGAGAATGGACTGAGCGTTAGTTGTACAGTGAATACAGACCGAAAAGTATGAGAGAGACAAAGCGAATGTGTTGTCTCTTTAGTAGTATCTACTACAAGTATTGGCCACAAATTCGCTTTGTCTCTTTCTAGAGATAAGTCACTTTTGTGAGGCTAAATGTTCGGTTTACTAGAAGAGCGATGGTCGCACTAAACGGTCCCAGTGACGGCTGTCATGAAAATGATGACAGCGGCAAAGATATAAATCGCCCCAAACTCGCCCTACCGCGTCAAAAGATAGTCGCGTTTCTGTTTCGGTTTGACACCTCTGACAAATAATGACGTAGTGACGTGAACTGATTGTCATGGAAACACTATCTAATAAAATAAATGTGAGCTCACTCTTCTCAGTATTCACTTTTCGCGTGACTAAGTATGGTGAGGGCAAATCTAGCGATTTAAATCTTTGGAGGGCGGGGTTTGACTTACTGTCAAATACGGGTGAAAATTACAGATTTTCATTAGGTCCGTTATACCGCCTGGAACCACTTTTCTAGGAAACCAAAGCATAATGGTATTGAAATACAGTAGCATCTTTTTGTGTGATAACTACGTTTTACGACCACCAGTTAATTTTCCAAGTCTGGTGATTATGGCAGAATCCCAGAACAAAAGTTTTCGTAACAGTGCTATGAAAAATAGAGGTTAGTATTTGAATTGTAGATACGCTTCTAAAATATGAACCAGGTTTTAATTTTGCTGCCTAGATTGTGTCTGTCTCAGGGGAATTATCATCATCATAAGTTAGGGTCGGCTTCCAGTCTAACCGGATGCAGCTGAATACGACGTTTCCGGCTACTGGGACCGCAATGAACTAGGATTGCGGTCCCATTCGCCGGATCCGTAAAAATTAAATAATTTTCTTCCGGGGACTGGGACCACTCATAGATAACTTAAAAAATCTATTATTCAAGCCAAAATCGGTACAGTCAAACGAAAAAAAATCTAAATTATTTATATGAATATCATATAAATAATTTAGATTTTTTAGAAGCCGACCCTAACTTATGATGATGATAATTCCCCTGAGACAGACACAATCTAGGCAGCAAAATTAAAACCTGGTTCATATTTTAGAAGCGTATCTACAATTCAAATACTAACCTCTATTTTTCATAGCACTGTTACGAAAACTTTTTTTCTGGGATTCTGCCATAATCACCAGACTTGGAAAATTAACTGGTGGTCGTAAAACGTAGTTATCACACAAAAAGATGCTACTGTATTTCAAGACCGTTATGCTTTGGTTTCCTAGAAAAGTGGTTCCAGGCGGTATAACGGACCTAATGAAAATCTGTAATTTTCACCAGTATTTGACAGTAAGTCAAACCCCGCCCTCCAAAGATTTAAATCGCTAGATTTGCCCTCACCATACTTAGTCACGCGAAAAGTGAATACTGAGAAGAGTGAGCGACTGGGTCTGCGGTCCCAGTTAATTGCGGTCCCAGTAACCGGAAACCTTCTGAATACCAGTATGTTACATGCAGCGATTGCCTATTTGACCTCTAGAACCTCTGGTACGAGTGGTTTTCAGATTTTCGGGCTTGGCTTAATGCAAAATGGGTCCCAAAGAAGATATTTTAATCACCCGTGGAAGCCGTAGTCCCTGGAAGGTACCACGGGGAATTTTGCTACCCGTGGTCCCTCCGAGAAATACAATGCTGTCAAATTAAAATGGTAGTCTCGAAAATATGATCCCCGTTCCTTTCCAGGGACTAAGTAGGCACGACGGGTATCAACGGATATTTTGACGCATTTCGGCTGCGTGCAAAATGAATTTTTGTCCTCACAAAAACCAATCAATTGCGTTTCGGACCACGCACAATGAAGGGTTCCGTAGTTAGGATGAATTTATCCCAAGAACAAACATGTTCTCCCATACTTTCTTACTATACAAATGTCAATAGTTAAACGAAAAGGATCCAACCCACATTACACCTAATTTGGGTTGAATCGATAGCTATAGAATTATTTTATGTATATTTTTTTTTCAAAATTTTAAGCTCAGTAGTTTCGGAGATAAAGGGGGGAATGGTCAATTTTCGTCTATTTTCTTAAATAACTTTAAAACAGCTTATTTTATAATTATAAAAAATATATATATTTGAGACCCTCACAGCAAGCCCTTTCATTTGATATATCGCACGGAACAGTTTGCAAATACTTTTTTTAATTTTCATATTTGCCCTCAAAATGGACCAAATGGATATTCAAAATGTATTTATTTGCGTTACACTTCACTTACATATTTGTACCAAATATCAACTTAATCGGTTCATTAGATTCGGATCAAATTAGCTGTGACAGACGGACAGACAGACAGACACATGAGTGATCCTATAAATGTTCTGTTTTCCTTTTGAGGTACCGAATCCTAAAAATCGCAAATTTCGTCAAAATTAGCTTATTTTGTAAGAAAAACTGTTTTATTCGATTGTAATTAAAGCAATTTCAATAAAATTTCGTCTACACGTTAACCATTTAAGACATAAAGAGATTATAGGTTTATGTAACAAACATAATTTTAATGTAACAAAGCATATAGAATTTTAGAAATATATATTTTTTTAAATTCTTTAAGCTCTGTTTGGCCATACGGATACCTGCAATTCTCCAAAGCCTGTAACGATACCATTCGCCTTAAGGTCATTTCCATATAGGGGGATGTTATGTTGTGGGGTTTTGGTTTCCGCACTTAGTCCTTCAAGTGGACCATTGTGCTTGAGTCATGGCGGCCGTCAGTGAGTTATTCGAACCAGCCCACCTCCTTCCAGAAGTTGATTACATCTCCTGATCTGTTGATAATATCTGAAAAAGATATAGGTGACCCGAGGGTTTCTGTTCTAGTCTAGGTGACGGCTGTGTCCATATAGGGGAATATCGATCTCGGTTTATTTTTAAGCTTCCTAGTTTTACAGAAATATTGAGTATGGTATTCTCATTTCTCATCCAGTCAGCTTTTATTTTACATAAACAACTCACCAGCCATTTCTACAGACATTTTTTTACCGTAACAATACAAGATTTGTTTCGTAACTGCTACTAAAACTCTTGCTTATTTAAAATACACTTTCCTGACTCAATATTTAGAGTTAATTTGTTAATTATCGCGACATCAGTTGCACCAGCACAGCCTTTTAAATTGCATCGTCACTGACCATGTACATTTAGTGTCAGACTGGCTGTTATTTTGTAATAAGAAAAAGTAGTTAAACCCAGAGAAAAAAAAAATAGTAGGCGCAGTTCGAGTCCGCGCTGCGGCCATTTGTTTTCGTGAAAACAGATTGAAATTTTACGACGGTTTCCGATACTGCCGTAGCCATTGTATTTGCTCGACACTAAACTTAGTATGCTCATTGCATTACTTATAAAGTAAGCTTTCACTGATTATGATATTTTTCAGTTCTGAGCAGATTAATGGCCAATATGAGACGACATCTTAAACTTTTTTGCTATTTGCAACAGATTTTCTTACAGTTTCTGACACTGCAGTAGCTATCGTATTTGCTCGGCATTAGACTTTTTAGGCTCATTGCATTTCTTTTGATGCAAGCTATTTCTGAGCAGATTTACGGCCAATATGAGACAACGTCTGACATTATTTTGCTATTGTCAACTTCATATTAATTTTTAACCCTATTTTGGTCAATATTTCTCTTCTTTCTCTTTAGGTCCTGGTAGTGCTTTGTCAAATGTTGACAAAGATACCAGAATAACTGATTTAGCTAAACACGTCTTTGCACTATACGAATTGATATTTCCTCACCTAGTGAAAAGTAGAGGGTCGCGCACATGCGCGTGCACTCGCAGTGTGACGTCATACGCAAATTTTATCGAGCCTTAAAATTGTTGTAAATATGACCTATCTTTTGAATAGCATTAAAAGTCTCGTAGTTATTAGCGGTTGAAATCTTACATGTTTTTGTCGGTCAGAAATATTAAACTTACCACCGAGCGAAAAGACGTTTTCCAAAAACGATGTCCAAAAACAGCAATGTTAACTTTGAACTTTGAAGAAATGTATTTACAGTCCGGCCGTTGAGGGAAAGCGTTCTTGACACCTTTCAATTTCATACTAACGAATCTGTATTTTGCGAATTTGATCCTTATTACAACTAGAAATTGCCCGACTGGCAGGTGTCAGGAACGCATTCTCTCGACGGCCGAACTGTATAGAGCTACAAGGATCTTTTGACGCTTGAATGACGATGACAGGGGGGCTCTGTTGGTAATCATTTGTGATAATGTTTTGTCAAATTGTATTGAAAATACAAGATGGTGTCGTTAGTTCCGATTTTGGCCAAGCTACAAAAGATCCTTGTACAAATTTAATTAGGTACTTTTAATTTTAAAAATTAGTAGCATATATTTAGATGCCCATCATACAATGACCTGAAGGAGGGACAAATGAATGTCTCGATGACCCAGTGTAAGTTTAAACTGGGTCGAGACACCCGTTTAGCGAAGAATGATGAATAGAGCCGACTCTAAATGAGATGGGACAAGGCTAGACAGAGAGAGATCAGTAGAAAACATTTCCGGATTTATTTTTCTGTCTCAATCTAAGCCCGTAATGTCATGAGCAAAGGCTTCTCTTATCCTTTTCATTGGTGAAAGTTGAAACCTAAGTTAACCTTTTATTTACATAACTTGCATTTGGATCTAGGAAAAGTTCTCTTACACGGGATTCAGACGGAAACACAATCTTCAACTTATTTCCGGATACAATTTTTATCGAACATGGAAACTAGGGTTGATTAGAAAGTGGTTATGAGGAAGAGGATGCGGATGAGGAACTATTAGAAATACGTTTTGAGGAAGTGGATGAGGATGAGGATACGAGGAGGAGGAAGAGGATGTGAATGACGAAGATAAAACCTGTGATTTCGAATTGAAAATAATATTAATAATAATATTTAGAAGAAAAAAAAAATAATAGTCAAAATTCACAATAAAAATGAACTTTGAAGCATTTTCAGCAGATTCGAGTTGGTTTCGTAATTCGTCGTAAACTAATCCAGCGCCACTGAAAAGGCGCTCACTAGGGACACTTGATGGAGGGGCTGAAAGATACTGGCGCACCGCTCCGTAAAGTTCACACTTCAATACTTCCTCATAAATTCCTCTTAATAAATGAGGTAGTGGAAGAGGATGAGGAATCGCTAAAAAATTATGAACTTCCGCATTATGAGGATGAGGAAGAGGAATCCTCATCTACCCTAATGTATACTTAGGCTGTGCGCAGACCTGAGGCAAGCAAGACATTGTCGTCATTCTAGTGCTCTATGAAAATAAAATATAGGGCGCAGTTTCAAAGTCAAAGTTCTGTAAAACTTACTGATAAACATAGATACAAAACTCTGGTGTGCTCTCTCTTAGTACAAGAGCAAGCTGCAACTAAAGTGCAGGCTACACTGGGAGCGAAGTGGAACGAAGCTAAGTTCATTTCGCTTCGTTCCGCGTCTTTTCATACTTCCGTTTTCGTTTCGCTTAGTATGCGGTGTGAACCCAAGTATGAAAAGACACGGAACGAAGCAGAACGAACTTATCTTTGTTTCGCTTCGCTCCCAGTGTGGCCTACGCTTTAGTGTGAATCAATAGCATGAACCTTTGAAATTAAGTTATCACTACAGAGTAGACACCGCGTCGAACCATTTTTATTACTGTGCTTTTATACTTCCTGTAAACGGTTGAGTTGACCTATTGGTGTCTTTGGCTGAATCTTTTAACAAAAAAATTGTCAGCTGACCATAATTTAATTATACAAGACTAATAAATAATCTAAAGAAAAATAACCATTTTTTTAAGTTTTATAAAACTTTTAATTAGAATACTACGAATACTTCTGCAGCTTGCACAACAAATGCTCTTTATGAGGCTTTTGCCCGCGGTTTTGCTCGCGTGGAGTTCTGAAATTATCCCACGGGAACGTAATACCTGGTTAAAAAGTATCCTATGTCCTAATTACACGGTCAATGACACACACACGGACAATTACATGGTCTACCCATTTGCCAAACTCCATGCAAATCCATTCAGCCGTTTTACCGTGAAAGGGTAACACACAAACAAACAAACTCACTTTTGGGCAATAAATAAGTAAAAATTGCACCATTTCTATCCTTACTTAGAAATAACAGTTAACATGGTAAGTAGTTGTGCATTAGGTATGATTATTTTGCATCATACCTAACGATTCGCGTCAAAAATTTAACATAGTCATAAATTTAAGGCAAGCACATTTCAAATTCTAAGAATATTACAACAGTTGGTCGGTGTTGTGTTTCGTTTTTATATGTAACGAGGTGTTTTATAAGTGCACAATTTTGTTTTGTGTAAGTTGTATAAAATTGTTTAAAGGATAGGGTTAGGTTAGTGTTTTATGGCTACTGCAACAATGTAGTCTATGAGCTGTCGAATTTAATACCTATTAGCTTACTATTCACTGACTGTCTTACCAAGGAACCGGTATAAGGGATCGGTAATGCCGCGGTTCCAGGGCCCGGTTTTTCAAAGACCAGACTGCGCCAGGTCATGCTGTCAGGCCGTGGGAACAGTCGGCCTGTGGTGACCTATCGTCGCCCGTTCGATCGATGAACCGAAAGATCCGTGAAATACTCGGCACGGGCCGCGACAGGCCTCGACAGGCCAGGCCGCGACGTGGCATTAGGTATTGTGTTATCCAGGAACTGCAGGCTTGTGGAGGTCAGATAGGCGGTCGCTTCATGTAAAATACTGGTATTCAGCTACATCCAGTGAGACTGAAAGCCGACCCCAACATATGTTGGGAAAAGTTTAGGCAGATTGATTTTTCTGACTGCTTCATTTTGCAGTGGTCGCAAGCGCTACTGTTGAGCATGAGGTCTTGGGTTAAATTCCAGTGTTATTGTTTTTTTTCCATCAGGTATTTCTCAGTGGCAACCCGGGGATTTGTACCCGGTTTATGGCTCGCCTCTTAAACAGCTTACCTATACATAACTGGCGAAATGTGGGGCACTACTAGGTACAGTAAGTACTACATGATCAAAACAATTAGGCGCATGACAGGAATTCGGTTTCGGCGCCCGCACCCCGCACCTATCCCCGCGTTTCCGGTAGTGACACGCGGTCATACACTCGCTTCCACCAGTGATGATAATACGTACAATATCAATCACCGTTCCGGTGTTCCCTCCCTAATTTGTAATAACTTCATAGCTGTCATGCGCCTAATTGTTTTGGTCACGTAGTAGTGCTATTCTGTAAAAATCTCACGGTGAAAACTTGGGTGAAGTGAGGTTGATGTGTGCTGTGATTCCACCTTATGGTAGGGACACACACGCACACACTATTGACAGCTCACTTCAAGCTCACTTCACCTAAGTTTTCACCGTGAGATTTTAACAGAATAGCACTACTGCTCTGCCTAACCCTTCGGGGAAAGCAGGTGTGACATTATGTAACTGATTATTGTTCTTCTACTATTTTTAGTAATATCTGTGGTTGCAGCAGGTGTAAAAATTTCAGATTGAGATAGCAAAAACTACATCAAAATAATTAAGAACAACGAAATATTGCCAAATCTTAACAGAAAAAAATATTCATCATTATATCATTTAATTCAAACAGGCTGTAAAAAAACCTTGTTGTGTGATATCGTTAACTTATTCAATTATACGTGAGCGATCCATTTCGGCAATTCATCAAATACATTATCGCACATCCGGAGGAACACTGACACAACTGTAAAATCAATTTATTTGGTATAATATTTAAGGGCTGATTTTTCAATCGTCAGATAAGCTTTATCGGAGGAATAAATATGGCAGTTTGACAGATTTTGCATAGAAAATAATTATGTCAAACCGCCATTTTTGTTCTACAGATATAAGTTATCAGGCGATTGAAAAATCGGCCCTTATTCAGTTTTAATTTTTTTTGCAATTGTGTCTATATTGCTCCAGATGTGCGATATATATTTGTCTAATGACGTAGTTCCTAGGCAAAAGAAAGATAGAGAATATAAAACATAGATTCACCAATCTGCCGGCTAGATAAACCATAATGACGGCCACTTACTTTGGTCCCATGTTATTCAGTCAGTGATTCTTGTAAGCTTTTCTTCAAAATGCATACCCAAATCTACACTTATCTTAAATGTATTACCGCCCTGACAGACCACACTCACTCTAAACCGCTGGACCTACTAGTTTATTATACTCGTATAAGGGAGATGAGCACTAAGGAAGGATTTCCAGCTTGTCCCCTGTTGTCCTCCCCCAGCGACGCCCTAAGCCGAGGTCCGTTCCCCACAGGGGTTGCCCTTAGCTATACCCCTGATCTCAGGGACGATGACGACATTGAGCGGGCGCGGAGGGACTTGTCGGTTAAAGCGAACATGCTGGCTCGCAGGTTTGCTCGTTGTAGGTACAGTAAGCGTTAAAATTACTCTTTTCACAAAAATAAAAACAAAGGATTTGGAGGAAGGAGGACAAAGGGTTTAAGAAAATTCATCACCTAAAGCGGTTAAGTAACTAGGGGGTGAAAGCTTGTATGGAAGTTCATCATTTTTGCCAATTGGAAATTCCCTAACAGCCGCACGGTCGATCCATCAGGTAAAGCTACGCTTGCCAGTATTGGTCCGTGGATGGGTGACCCTATGCACATACTGAGACTCCGCCGTGCCTCGGAAAGCACGTTAAGCCGTTGATCCCGGCGGTCATTCGTGGATCTTTGACAGTCGTTACAGGTTGTCAGAAACCCGAAAGTCTGACAACTAGTCTTACCAATCAAAGGGTATCGTATTACCCAGTAACTGAGTTGTAGAGGTTAGATAGGCAGTCGCTCCATCTAAAATACTGGTATCCAGCTGCATCCAGTTAGACTGGAAGCCGACGTCAACATGGAAAAAGCTAGGAAGATGATGATGATGGAAATCCCATTGGGCTAGATAATAACCAGAAATATAAAACGTGTAAACATTAAATAAGAGCACATGCCTAGAAAAAGTAGTGGAAAAATAAAAAAAAGTTTTGACAACAGAGAATTTTTAAAAGTGTTTTTAAAAAAATTCTCTATAATGTATAAAAATACTATAATGACTATTTATCATATTTCAGTAAATTAACATTTAAAATGTATCTATATAAATACATTTATGTACAAACATTCTGGTTAATATCTGTTTCAATAATAAAAACCTAAACACTACATCGTCCCATCCCATTTATTAGAATGTGGGTCGATTATTGTTTCTAGAGGACGAATAGCGGAAGCCCCAACTGAATAATTTAATGCAAGCACATACTTAGAGTCAACAATAGAGATAATTATTATAAGAATGAAGTACCTAACTACTTTTATACTTAGGGTTTATAGCCATTGTTAAAAAAAAAATCTTTAAAAAATAAACTTGCCCGAACACCAAACTCTTTTCTTGTCTGTACTAGCAAATATCGCACCTTTATTTCGAAACAGTTACTATACAAAAAACTAAATTTTACAGAGTTAACTGACGATTTCTGCATTAGGTACTTATTTATTATTTACCTCGTCATAAAAAATGATGAACTCATAAGAGATATTTCTGAGATTACGTGTTAGATTATTGGTTTCTTTTTAAGGTACAGTCATATAATTTAATATTTTCTTAATTTTTTTTTACTAAAAGTAATTTTCTTGAGAATGTCGTTTAGTAACGGTTTCGAAATAAAGCTGCGATAAGTGAAAAGCATTTCTTTTTAAGCCCATATTAATCCCATAATCAGCTGAAGCTTTTTTTTTAACTTGTGTCATTATTATTTTGCTATATTTACATAATTTAAAAGCTAAGCCTCTTAAAATAATGACAATAATATATATAAGTATATAAAAAAGGAGGGAAAATAATCAATCAAATGTTAAGTACTTCAGATTGCTATTGAAAATCTATCTTTGATTTAATATAAAGCATTCATTTACATCACAACTTTTCATTGTTGAGTTCACAGATCAGAGATCTAAGATTATCGCGTTCAAGCTTGTCTACATACACATTGTTCACCCCTGTTTACCTAACCCATACCTAACGGTTAGTCACAGGGTTGACGATCTCTGTACATGTTATTATTAGTTCACAGGTGGATGCAGCATCCACCCCACAGGACCCCACTAGCATTACACCCTTAAAGACACCCATGGGAAAAGATGGGGTGGTTCGCCTGGTAGCTAGAAACTACAGACGAAAGTTTTGTATTTAGTTTGTACCTACCGTAATGTTAGTTATATTTATAGTTTGTTTAATGTAACACTAAATGAGAAAATACAATTACAAAAACTGAATAAAAAAGAAAGACTGGACCAGTGCGAGTAGGACTCGCGTTCTAAGCCTGCTTAGCACGAGAGCCGTAGAGAAGCGTTTTGTCGACGGAAAAGTAAGTAGAAAGATTCAACTGCACTTTTACAAAATTCACTTTATTACATAATTCGACTCAGAATTCTTTGATTTTGACGTGAAAACATGTTTTCTCTCGGTTTACTAGTGGTAAGTTAAATACGAGTATTTCAGACCGACAAAAACATGTAAGATTTAAACCGCTAATAACTACGAGACTTTTAATGTTAGAGTAATGGTTGAGCATTCAAAAGATAGGTTATATTAATAACAATTTTAACGCGGGATACAATTTGCCTATGACGTCACACTACGAGTGCACGCGCATGCGCACGACCCCCTATTTTCACTATGTGTCGAAATATCAATTCGTATAGCGCAAAAACGTGTTTAGCTAGATCAGTTATTCTGGTGTCTTTGTCAAGAGTTGAGAAAACACTATCAGGTCTTTAGAAATATTGGCTAAAATAGCTTTAAAAATTAATATGAAGTTGATAATAGCAAAGTATTATCAGATGTCGTCTCATATCGGAAGTAATCTGCTCAGAAATGAAAAATATTATAATTGGTGAAAGCTTACTTTATAAGGAATGTAATGAGCCTACTGAGTCTAGTCTGTCGAGCAAATACAATGGCTACGGCAGTATCGGAAACCGTAGTAAAATTTCAATAAGTAATAGCTATGTTTACACGAAAACAAACGACTCGAACTGCGCCTACTAAACTATTTTTTCATAGGTTTTTTTTTTCTGTTTGTTTCTCAATTTTTACAAATTACGCGTATAACTACAACTGTGGATGCTAGCCCGTAGCACCGGAGAAGAGGCGATTCTCAACGTGTTTTACATGGATTTTTTCATTTTTTGTATTGATAATATGAAAAATTATTTATTACCTACCAGTAGAGTTTTAGGGGGTTAGAAGTTTTCTAAAGCGGGCAAAATTTTCATCATTTTTTGCGATAGGACACACCGTTTTCGAGATATAAGCAAAAGAAGAGAAAAAAAAAATATTTTATAGATAACCGTATGTACTTTGCGGCCGTCGAGTAGAAAGTTTTCTACTGTCTTTAGCATGGCGGTTACAAAATCAAATTGTGTTCACTACCCTAGACAATTTTGTCAGTTGTCAGTGTGATTTTGACAGAATGGAAAAGAAAACTTTCCTCCGAAATACTCTTCATAAAAAAGGACCTAGACAATGATTGTTAAAAACGAAACACAAAATGACAGATTGTATAATTTCTACGGTGCGATGTTAAAAATGGAGAAACGAAATGTCACTTTGTATAGACATTTATTTTAAAAAATTGAGAGTCTCTCAAGTTAATCCCCCTTTTATTTGAAACGCCCTTTCATTTGTCACACGGTACAGTTTGACAAATTAAAAAAAAATCCCACCAAATGTGTCCCCTATATTCAAAATTCATTTAAATTCTTTTAATTACGTTACACCATTCGTGTTTGGGATACAGAAATTCATGTGTATCAAATTTCACGTTAACCTGTCCAGTAGTTTGAAGCAAATTGGCTGTGACAGACGGACATACAGACAGACAGACACACGAGTGATCCTATAAGGATTTCGTTTTTCTTTCGGGCGTACGGAACCCTAAAAACATAAATACATACACATCGCCAAAAACCCTCTTATTGCTTAACCAATGAATTAATTATTTAACCCATCCAAAATATCAAAATAACTTTCCCAAGTTTTTTTTCAATTTTGAATCAACGCATTCCTCATACTTAATTAAAAAAAAAAAACTTTCGAAAATTCTGAATTGTTTAACTGTAAACAATTTAGAATTAAATTTAAATTAGAGTTGAGTAGATCAACTCAGACCAGACTATAACTGTATCGCCTGGTCTCAGTTGATCTGTTCAATGACGTCATAGAGAGGAGATAGAAGCCTTTTTGGAACCGCACGGGTCTATTTTATCATTATTCTGTTATTTTTTAATGTTCTTTTTAGTGTTAGTATTTCCTGCGCGTGTCCCAGATATTTTTCTTTCATATGTTTACCACCACACTTGGCTACAAGTTATCTCGAACCAGTCTGCGAACTTTCATTCAAACATCGCACTCGCTCGCTTCAGATGCTGGCGGAAAAGCAAAAGTTGTTGTAACAGTCTGTCTGTAGTGCCGTCGCGTAGTGCGTAGAGACTACTTACTACACTGTTTGCGATGTAGCATGGCGCGGGTGACAGATGTCAGTATCGCATGACTAGGTCAGTGACATTATGCAATTCAATTTTATCGATGACGTTTCTCACAGCGAAAATCTCGTTCTCTTTATTATAGATAATTTTAAAAATGTCTTTGGCATATCTTATTATTATGAAGTTTATTTAAAACATTTCAAAAATCACATTCAAAACACAACCGATATTTATAAAAACTATGATTTTTTTTCGTGATAACATTTTTGCCATGTGGCGCGGTGCGTCGGCGGCCATTTTGCATCAGTACGAGTACTATATCTAACAACAAAAATTTAAAAATACATACAGTGAATTTCTTTTTCTATAAAAAAATATTGACAACCCATCATAGCAATACATCCCATCACTAAACATGTCTATAGCGTTACGTTACACGCATAACACTGCTTCATTTTTCTTTCAATTTGTTTTTATTTGTAGACAATAACATTTTTGCTACAATTATTACTGATTCTGTATTTTTCGACTGTGATATTTATAGTGCAGCTAAAATATACAATCATGATTGTAAATCGCGGTAACGTTCAAGAGTGAAAAGGAACGGTTAGTCTAATGTAACCCGCACCAATGAACACCGCAAAGAATGTAGAGATTCGACTTTTACCATTGTCCCTAAAGCCTTTCTTGATCAGGTGCGTATAATTATTCATAATAATATAAGCTACGGTCGACTGTCCGAGTCAGAAGTTAATTGTACACATAGCTGACGAGATAGATAGTGGGAATTCAGTTATTGAGGGCTGTGAATAATGATAATGTATAACAAAAACCATTTGGGTATAACAATAAAAAAAATCAATCTGCCTAGTCTCTCCCAAAATGTTGGGGTCAGCTTTCAGTCTAACCGGAGGCAGCTTTTACATGGAGGGACTGCCTATCTGACCTCCATAACCCAGTTACTGGGTAAAATCCCCGTCAAAGATCTACTAATGACAGCCGGGACCAACGGCTTAACGTACTTTCCGAGGCACGAAGGTGTCTCGATATGTAATAAACCGACCGCGGCAAGCGTAGCTCGACCCGTGCGGCTGTTATCATTTAGCTACGAGCCCCTCTTGGGTATTACAATGACACTTAATTATTAAGAGGGACAAGAAAATAAATAATAATATCCTGGGACATTTCACACACGGTCATCTAATCCCAAACTAAGCAGAGCTTGTACTATGGAAACCAGATAACTGATGTACTACATATACTATTTTTTTTTGTAAATACATACTTATATAGATAATTACACCCAGACTCAGGACAAACAAACATGTTCATGCACAAAAATGTTTGTCCTGGGTGGGAATCGAATCCACGACCTGCGACATGAAAAAAAGCGAATCAAATCTTTCTATTTATTCGAGACCGCGACTTAAAGTATATTTACGCATATTAAGGAATCACTATTATCTAAAGTCCACGTTGAAAAGTTTTCGACTCTCTGCCTCTTAAGGGGAACCGTCAGAGTAGCCCGCGAAATACAAATTTTCTTAAGTTTTTTGCAATTTGCAAGTGGGAATTATGTTGTATGTTGAATAAAGTATGATTCGCGGCCGTAACTAATATGTATTTACAGAATTATAATCGTTAGAATCAGTAATACAACTCCTGTTAGTATAATCCTCAAATGTCAAGAGTTCAAGAAATAGTCATTCATTAGGATTACCTGGTCTTAAAGAGTTGTATTGATGACTTTAATGATTATAATTGTAGTTATATCTGATAAATACAGAAGTACGAGTATATTATACTATCCATATTATAACCAGACGATGCCTCGAACTTGATAAAGCTAGCTCTTTTAACGAGGCGAACAAGTAGGTACTAAGATGTTTTTGTAAAATAAATAATTACCCTCCTCTTCGTAGATATACAGGGTTATTGGTAAAACAGCAAAAACCTCTTAAGGGGTTATTGTACTCATTATTATGAACAACTTTTACTATAGGACCAAAGCCGAAAACGCGAAAAAAATCAGCTGTTCAGTACCTACATTTATGTGAGCATAATTCGTCAAAATGTACTGAACAGCTGATTTTTCTTCGCGATTTCAGGTTTGGTCTCATAGTAAAAGTTGTTCATAATGATGAGTACAATGACCCCTTAAGAGGTGGTTGGTGTTTTACCAATAACCCTGTATATTTTTTCGTAATAATTGTATATCAAACAACAACAATTTTTATTGTATATGAAACACGGTATCTACAACAGCAAGATGGTTTCAAACAATATTCAGCAGTGAAAGTTTTGAGCGAGACTTAGTAAGCCCAGTAAGCGTTCCGCAGTTTGCCGCCAGTGAAAACAGATACGGCAAACAATCACCCTTCCCACCAATCCCGCCCTTTTCTAATGTGGGTAGACAGAAACAACCAAGTGCTGTGGTACTTACCTACATCCTGTATTGCTTTGCGCAAATGCCTCAGTTGTAATAAACGAAGTACCTATCTATATGATGGTATGACCATAGGGATTATTCCGATCTGTTACCCTGATTTGTCCTCTTAGAGGAAAAAAAATATTGACCTGTCCCCCTGTTAGCAACGAGAGGACAGTTCGAACTTTATTCACTCCTATCTGGGACATATAGGAGTGAATAAAGTTGTTAACAGTGGGACAGATCAAATTTTTTTCCGCTTTGTCCTCTAAGGGGACAAAGCAGGGTGACAGATTGGAATAATCTGACCATAGACCATCAGGAATTTCTCAGTAGCAGCTCGGAATCTGGGTTTATGTCCGGTTGATTGCAATAGGCTCGCTCCCAATTACATTGGGCTTGGATGTAATCGGCGAAATGTGAGTGTACTATAAGATAGACCCCTGATCCCTCTCAGGGATTACAAGTCTGATGTTATATCATAACCATGTACGATATAAAAATCTAAGATAACACGATGCTCCTTTGTCATCTTGCCTATGTAATGGAAACAGAAATAAAGAAAATACCAATTTATTCCTGAATTCTTTGGCGTAGTCACTGATAGCCGTCTGCGAGTCGTGAAAGTTTTGTCAATACTATAAAAAGTGTTACAAAAATGCAGTCTATAAAACCAGTGCCTAGCTACCTACCTCGATCAATGCCGTTCGTTCCTGTAGCTTACTTTTCTGTTGACAATACATTTTTCAATCATAGGCTATATTCATAAAATCGTGACGGTAGGTATATTAAAAAAAAAAGTATGTATGGAATTATTTTTTATTTTTTATCAATTGTATGGATGTGAATGTTGGGCCACAAAAGGGATGAATGAAAGGCAATTGCATGCAGCTGTGCAGGGATATGTGGAGTTACGCGAATGGATAGAATAAGAAATGAGTACATACGAGTAAGAGGAAATTTGAAAGTGGCACCGTTGACAGATAAGTTGTCCAGAAATCGGCTGTCATGGTATGGGCATGTGATGCGGAGGAATGAGGAAAATGTTGTGAGCAAAGTTTTGAGTATGAATGTCGTGGCTATAAGAGTAGTGGAAGACCAAAGAAACGATGGATGGACTGTGTGAATGATGATATGGCTAGAAAGGGGGTGACTACCGAGATGACGACTAATTGAGAAGTATGGAAAAAGGGACATGTTGCGCCGAGCCTAAATAGATTGGGATAAGGGCACGAGAAAGTTGATAATATAAAAAAAAAATAACAAAAATGTTGTGTGCATTAAAAGTTCGTGAACAAATATTATAACACTAGATAGAGGAAACTTCGGTAGGGTCTAAAAATATCAGTGTAATATATTAAATCAATACAATGTATGAAAAAAATATTTTTTGCAGTTGTATATTGTTGTTGGTTAGGTAATTAAAAAGTTAAATATTTGATAATATAAAATAGTTTACCGTAAAACAATCAATCTGCCTTGCCTTTTCCCAACTATCTTGGGGTCGGCTTCCAGTCTAACCGGATGCAGCTGAATACCAGTATTTTACATGGACCTCCACAACCCAGTTACTGGGTAATACGATACCCCTTGGTAAGCCTGGGTGTCAGACTTTCGGGCTTCTGACGACCCGTATCGACTGTCAAAGATCCACGAATGACAGCCGGGACCAACGGCTTAACGTGCTTTCCGAGGCACGGAGGAGTCTCGGTATGAAAAGATGGTCACCCATCCACAGACCAACCCCGGCAAGCGTAGCTTAACCTGATTGATCGACCCGTGCGGCTGTTATTACTTATCCACGAGCTCCTTTCCGTAAAACAACAGTTGTAATTAATATCAGATGGTATTTCACGGTCATGATAAGCCATAAATAAATGAATACAAGGAATTAGTTCATCATTCATCTGGTAGCGACAAAAAGCACCCCCTACCGCCGTGAGCACGAACTGGTGGCGCTACGAACATACCTGGCATACCAAGCATTTGCCGTCATTAACACCGGTATAAGTTTCCACGGTAGAGCTACTCAAGGAATAAGGCTAGCTTATTCACGGTATGGTTAACAAAAATGCATATATAGGTAATATTAAGTATACTCGTATATCTACGATCTATCCTCGTTGCTTGGGAATTATTTTATTTATTTATTAATAACCAACTTATATTTACAGTTTGCACCACACATACAAGTATAGGTCCTTATTAGTAATACTCAATCATAAAATTATATTAAATTACATAAAAAACAAAACAAGATAAGAAATTAAACAGAATAAGATAAAAATTAGATATTGGAATAGAATTGGGATAAAATTGGAATAACATTATTAATAACAAAATACACATCGCACGAGGACGTGCTACCGGGATAAAACCTAACCCGGGTTATGATCTACCTGTGTGCCAAATTTCATCGAAATCCGTGTAGCCGTTGCGGCGTAAAAAGGTAACAGACAGACAGACAGAATTACTTTCGCATTTCGTATATGGATGGATTGTAAGTTAACTGAAATAGTCGGGTCATTGCTTATTGGAAGCGCGGCTTCGGATTTTGAAGGTTTCTGAAAAGAAAAAGAGAATAGCTTTGTGTCATATGCTCTTTTTTCTGCCTAATTATGCACCATTGTGAAGGTCAGACGGTAGTCGCCTCATGTAAAAAAAACGGTCAAGAGCGAGTCGGACTCGCGCACCGAGAGTTTCCTACCATCATATACAGGATGTGGCGTAAATAATGGATAACCCTGAAACTGTCGATTGGCCAGATTATCATCTATCATTTACCCCACTTATATCGCCATATGCCCATGGATAACAAAATTATTGATTTTTTTTAATATTTTAAATAAAAATCGTACTTACTCTTACAAAATCAGCTGTCATTTCTACAATTGGTGATTTTTTTTCGTTTTGTTTTTTTCATGTCACTCCTGAATATTTGTTTTATCAGATCAGTATCAAGATTTTTATTACATTCTAAGATACCATTGCAAAAAATACTTATTCTTAAATTTTAATTTTTTTTTACGGAATTACGCAATTTTGGGCCCCTGTATCGAAAAAAAAATGTACTACACTGCGGTGGCCCATTATTTTTGATAATTGACTATTTAATGCAGTTTCTAAAATGGTATAATAATAACCAGTATCTTGATAAAGTACAGACGCCAGCACGCCAAGCTACCCGAAACTGTCAAATTTTCCCAGTCAACCTTGAACCTAATGCTGTAGCAATAAAGTTGTAACTTGATGTGCTGGCGTCTGTACAAAGTTATTGCTGTTCGAATCTTAAAGAGAATTTTCATACAAAATTGATTTTAAAATTAAATTACTTTAACACTGCTGGAACTAATTTTAGACTCAAAGAGAATGAGAATTTCTTTAAAATTTGATCACTATAGGTTTGTTGACACAATAAAAGACATTAGTAATTAAACTAATTTATTGAAAAAAAAAAATATAGAAAATGTTCGAAGTGGGCTCCTTCAGCTACTATGCACGCTCTACACCTTCTTATGAAGGACCATTTCAATCGGCGCGCAAATCCTGCCGACGATATTTCGTCAGCAGCCGAACGTGTTCGTTGTCGCAGCTGTTCAACTGAAGTGATTTCTTCTTTATAAACCATCTCCTTAAGCAGCCCCAGTAAAAAAGTCCAATGTGAGTGATTACTTATGTGAGTTTTTTTTTACCTGAATCAAGTTTCTGCACTACACCATAACACCGATAATATGATTTTAGACTGTGACATTACGTTTTTTTGTAATAACAGAAGTAAGAGAATGATTTAGGACTTAGTTGTTATTTTCAAAATGAAGACCCATATCAATTCGAACAGCAATAACTTTGTATTTTATGAAGATACTGGTTATTATTATACCATTTTAGAATCTGCATTAAATAGGTAATTATCTAAAATAATGGGCCACCGCAGTGTAGTACATTTTTTTTCGATACAGGGGCCCAAAATTGCGTAATTCCGTAGGAAAAATGTAAAAATTGAAGAATAAGTCTTTTTGCAATGTTATCTTAGAATGTAATAAAAAATCTTGATACTGATCTGATCATACAAATATTCAGGAGTGACATAAAAAAAAAACAAAATGAGAAAATCACCAATTGTAGAAATGGCAGCTGATTTTGTAAGAGTAAGTACGATTTTTATTTAAAACATTAAAAATATCAATAATTTTGTCATCCATAGGCATATGGCGATATAAGTGGGGTAAATGATAGATAATCTGGCCAATCGACAGTTTCAGAGTTATCCATTATTTACGCCACACCCTGTATAAAAAAGTGTGCTATTTAGAGACATCGTTTTATTTTTCCTGTAATATTTACATAAACTTCTATCACACAGAATAATTTCTCTACGCATCTCTACTTCGAAGATAAGGGCGGGAGCGGTATTTTTTTTTTACATTTTTCATCTAAAGTCGAAAACTATGCCTAAAAAAATGTTTGAGAATGTGCAAACAGGGCTCTTTCATGATGATACCCCCCATGCTCTGGTAGCCCCACTTCAAATTTTTAAAACCCCTATTCAGTCCCTGTTGAAAAAATTATGTAAATATTTTTATGTCTTTCTTATTTGCAAAATAGTTGGGCAACCGTCATCTAAAATTATTTCAAAATTCAAGCAATAGCATTAGTAGTTCTTGAGATATCCAGCTGTGACAGACGGACAGACTGAGTCGCACCATAAGGGTTCCTTTTTATCATTTTGGTACGGAACCCTAAAAATATCCGCAGCTTCTGCGTAACCAGTATTTTAATGTTCCCCAGAGATCACACAGATTTAATCAACCTATTGCTATTCCGTAGTCTTCTTCCAACTACAGGCAAATCTCATATTTAGTGCGAGCGAGTAAGGACTTTAATGACATAGGCAAGCAGTTCTCTTTTGACTTGTTTTGAACCAAGGGCTCAAGCGTACACAACAGGCTGATTCTTGAATTCTTCAAAATTAATCTCGTAATAGTAGTTCTGGTTCTTATTTTATTTTATTTTATTGTAGTTTATTCCTTAAGTTTGGCAGTACTGACTTGAAGATTGGTGCTCTTCTTTTCTTGATGACTTGTCGTGTATTAGATCTATTATTACATTACTATACTAGCTTTTGCCCGCGGCTTCACCCGCGCTATTTAAAATGGGATGTTTAATTTTTTGCGCGGAATTCTAATTATTTTTCCAAAATAAAAGTAGCCTAAGTTACTCCTTATAACATCAGCTATCTTCCAGTGAAAGTCCCATCAAAATCGGTCTAACCGTTTTGGAGATTAGCCGGAACAAACAGACAGACAGACCTACAGACAGACAGACAACAATTCTAAAAGTTGTTCTCTTGTTATAAGTACCGTATATTCTTTATATACTTTCAACAGACATTACAAACAGACACTTCAATTTTATTTATTTGTATGTATAGATATCTAGCCGTGAAAACCTATAATTGGCTTCATGTTTCTTATTCCAATATATATTTATTGTATCTAAGTAAAGGTTTTCCACATGATACATAAATAAATAAATTTTATTGATCTTCATAGCCATAATTATCCTAGACTGTAACTTGGACTGTCCTGAAAAAGGCAACCTGGACGATAAATCTTCAACTGTTGGCTCTACAAAAGCTCTGCCGTTTGGGTTTGCCATCGTGGTGAAAGGATTGGTCAGCTAGACTCTGCGTCCACCGCGCGTGCGTGCGACTGCGTGTGCGTCTGCGTGCTAGCTGTCCAAGGTGCGCGCCGGGCGTTTGGAATCACAATACGATTTATGGTAACGCCGCTCAGGGAGGCTCCTTTCATGCCCAACTCATCTAACATAGTATCCTAACTAATATTAGAAATGCGAAAGTGAGTATGTTTGCTTGATAGTTTGTTACGCTTTAACGCTAAAACGGATAAACAGATTTGGATGAATTTAGCACATGGGTAGACCATGACTTGGAGTGGAATACTTTTATCCCGATATTCCCACGGGATCAAGACTTATTCGGGTGAAACCGCGGGGTACAGCTAGTCTACAATATTTTTACCTTTGCCATCGACTCGAATCGAGTTGAAAAGATGAAAGAAACTTTATAAAAATGTATAACTGTCATCTCAAAAAAAAAAAAACTCTTTGTAAAATGATTATTTTTCTTCTTCAAAACATAAAACCAGCCTCTACGAATCTCAACAACTCCGGATTCGCAATTAAATACAACAGTTATTCTGTCCCAGTAATTGCACGATGCAGTTTACGTAATCGCAGTAACGTGGGTGGCAAGCTGGCACTGCGTGGTGGTCATTTCAATAGGTGGTGGCGATACCACCTGCTCAGTCAGCAAAACAGCTTCAAAGAAACCCAGACGTGAGACTTGAAGGCACGGACCAGATTGTATTTAGTTTTATAAGATAATCCTGATTACTTTCCCCCTTTCGAAATTGAAAAGCACCAAAATGGCAAAATCCGTCTTCAATATAGACTAGATAAAATAAATATTTGCTGGTGAATCTATTTGGCGTTTTCAGATTGCTCAATTATTTCCCATTTCCGAGAAGGGAGGAGAGTTTCTAGTAATTTCTATTTTAAGACGGTTTGCTTGAAAGTTCGTGTGGGAGTAAAGTTATATATCGAAGTTGCAATTATTTTATACAGAGTAAGCCCAAATATGTGGAACATTCCTTTTAAAAGCAATTTATAATAACGTATTTTCTAGAGCCTTTTTTTGACGTGAAAACGTCTTTTCGCTCGGTGTACTGGTGATAAGTTCTATATTTCTGACCGACAAAAACATGTAAGATTTCAACCGCTAATAACTACGAGACTTTTATTGCTAGAGTAATGGTTGAGCATTCAAAATATAGGTCATATTTATATAATTTTTAAGGCAGGATATAATTTGCCTATGACGTTACACTGCGAGTGCACGCGCATGCTCGCGACCCTCTACTTTTCACAATGAGTGGACATATCAATTTGTATAGCGCAAAAACTTGTTTAGTTAGATCAGTTATTCTGGTGTATTTGTCAAGAGTTGTCAGAGCATTACCAGGACCTAAAGAGAAACAACAGTAATATTGTCCAATATAGGGTTAAAAATGAATATGAAGTTGACAATAGCAAAATAATGTCAAATGTCGTCTCATATCGGCTGTAAATCTGCTGAGAAATGAAAAAAAAAACTCCAATCGGAGATAGCTTGCATCAAAAGGAATGCAATAAGCTTAAAAAGTCTAATGCCGAGCAAATACAATAGCTACTGTAGTGTAAGAAACTGTAAGAAAATCTGTTACAAATAGCAAAAAGTTTAAAATGTCTCATGACATATCGGCCGTAAATCTGCTCAGAACTGAAAAATATCGGGGAAAGCTTACTTTTATAGAAATGCAATGAGCCTACTAAGTCTAGTGTTGAAAAAAATTCAATCTGGCTTCACGAAAACAAAAGCGCGGACTCGAAGTGCTCCTACTATTTTTTTTTTTAGGTAAGTACGTAATTTATCCTTACAAAATATGATTATAAAAGTAACGTTACATATTTCCTGGTAATTAAAATTATCGTGTGGTTTGCATTTACAAGTTATCAAGTTTTCGCATATAGGAGCTGTGACGTCCTATTCATACATTCTCAATTTCGTAGCACTTCACATTGCGCAGTAGCTTGAATACACGTAAGAAATCGATAAACAGTCTACCTACTTTCTGTCTTTTAAAATCATGCGTATTTTTTACTGTTTATCCTAATATCTTTAATATTAGTTTTATCGTCTTCATAAAAGTAATGGGCATTAAAAAACTTACTCTAAAGACACGAATGTATTACTTCAGGAATATCTATTTCTTTAAAAAAACGAATACCAAACATGATACTCGTAAGTATGCAAATAATTCGGTATCTGCTTTTGTAAGATAGCATTTAAAAAATACAACACTAGTACCGTAGACTGTACGCTTGGCTCGCTAGCATTTAATTCTAGAACAAGAAAGGTAAAAAAAAAAACAAACTTTATATTATTGTATTACCTATGTCTATTAGGTATTCTTTAGGTATTTGTACAGTCATTGAGTAGCTGCCTAATACAGTGTAAAATACAAATTACAAAGGCTTACAAATAAAAAAAAAATCTGCTTATTATGCAACAATGATTAAATAATATACTTAAGAGGACTACAGGATTTAAACGCAACTAAACGCAAGTTTTATAATGCCTAAAAGTATATGATTTCCTGCAGTAAACAAAATCATAAAAAATATATGATATTCTTCAGGAACTATTCTAGTTAGATACTATTTGAAAACATAATACAACAATTTTGATCCGATAGAAAAAAAAACACGAAGAATCCTGTAAAAATTTCTTTTAACGATTAAAAACCATATTGATATACTTGCAAACATTCTGATTTTTTGTCAGATTATTCTACAAGCAACATATTAACGTAATAGTGTTTAAATTTTATATTCCAATTAATAGATTTTTTGTGAATAGATAATTGCTTCATAGTTTGCAATAAATTACCAACCAGTGTTGTGTCATCGCGCTTCTTTTTATTTTCTATGCAGTCCAACAAATCTTTGCATGTACTAACATACAAAGTTATGTTTGTGTAACGTCTGTACCAACTAAACGTCAATACCAAAGGTTCTGTAATTACCTGCACTCACACACGTACATTCATACAAAGTCACCCAATAAATTAATCACAGCCATAAAATCGGTTCAGTTAACTTCTTTACCTCAGACTTAATGGATTCAATCATTATTGCAGTCATAACAAACATAACTAGCCTTTTTGCTTGAAATATATAACCTAGGCAAATACAATTAAAGTTGGTTATCCGTATAAATCCGTGTGTAGGTCGGCGACTAACGTTCTCGATGCACTGTCGGACGCTGTCGGAATCATTTTTTGCGGCGTGTCTACTTCAAAGCGTGTTAGGCATCGTTTTTTCTACTAGCCAGTCGCGTCGTGACCTCGGCTGACATTAAAAATGGTTATGCCTCGCGCACACGTGCCACTTTCTGCTGAAACAAGCTTTGTGAGATGTCTCGTCTCCATATCAGTAAGATTCAGACGTTTTCTTTCACGCCGCTAGCCGTCTGAGCCGAATATAATGTGCACCTGTCCTAACAAACGCTTTCTACGGCAGACAGAAAAATAAAGGTGTGTGGAGTCTTTGTGTAGACGTTTCCTTATAATCCTTGTTGCTTCATGTTTTGACATTCATTATTTCAAGCGCTCACGGGTCGGTCTAGACTTCAGGCTTGTTCAATGGTAACGTATTGTTTCAAAGCGGCCTTGATATTATTTTTTCTTGTTGCATGTCTTCTTCTCGTTTCCATCGTATCCATGTTTTTTTTTTTTGCCAAAGAGTGCATCTTCTGATTCTGTATTTTGTAAAACGTTATATAATTACTTAGCGGGCAGCTAAGTAATTATATAACGTTTTACATTTTGGGCCCAAGTGGTGGGTTATGGCCCACGCCCCTCTCCCTCACAACGAGGAGGCCTGTATCCCAGTAGTTGGAAAGTTATAAGCTTACGCTATTCTTGTGCTACTTAGCCATAGATATTTGGCTCTCCCAATGGTCTTATTTTACAGTTAAATATTTATAAACTTTTTTTTATATACTTTATTGTACACCAGAAAATAATAGCAAAAAACATATAATATGCATATTAAAATATGTTTTCAGATTTTGACGATCCATCAGGCTTTATTTACGAATATAGTACTTTATAAGTTTATAGTTAAAATTCTAAGTTTTGTGGCAGTAGTTCAGTTTTTAGAAAACTTTTCAGAGTACACAGGTTATTTTTTAACCATAAAATACAAAATGTCTATATCAATGTTTTTCGAGAATCCAATTAAATTTTATAAAGCTCCCGCCTGTTTTCTTTCACCGTCAGACTGTCTGTACTAACCTTTTTAACAATATATTGCCATTTTAGTCCCAGATTTACATTACATAAAAAATATATAGTAAAAAAGACCCCTGTAAATAATAAAATATATTTTATTATTAAATTAATAAACAATAATAAACATGTAAGTATGCCATGTTTATTATTGTTTATTAATTTAATAATAAAATATATTTGATATTTGGTTTAAATAAAATTGATTATGTCACTGCCGCATTTTTAAATTAAAATATCGATAACAAGCTTTAAAAACATGAAATCGAAAATATCTATTTAATTACTGCAGTATTATAATGTATTAATTAATTAATTATTGTAATATTTTGCAAATTAACGCCGTTTTTAATTTAAATATTTTTACAAAATTTGTTCTATTATCATTTTTAATTAAAATGTTCAGGGAAAATACATGAATTTGCATCAATAATTTATGCAAATGCGAGCAGCGGTTGTTTATTTTATCTTTTTCGATGCTAACACTTTCTTTAATTTTTCAAGACATGATTATCTATATTATCTATTTCCGATCATTCGTGGAGCAATGATTTTTACATTAATAAAGCTTTTTCTTTCTTTTTTAGATGAGTACAGAAGTATTTAGATATGTGTTTTCATTTCAAGACGAATATATTAAGGCAAAAACGCCAGAGTAGGCCGCGTAATTCAATTTTTATTAGGTTTTATGCAATTTTCAGGTCAGTATCAGGTTGTATGTTTATCTGAATATGATTCGCGACCGTAACAAAGTTGTATTTATAGAGTTATAAACATTAAAATTGTCAATACAACTCTTTCAGACCAGGTCAATCAATCTGCCTAGCCTTTTCCCAACTATGTTGGGGTCAACTTCCAGTCTAACCGGATGCATCTGAATGTCAGTATTTTACATGTAGCGACTGTGTTTCTGACCTCCACAACTCAGTTACTGGGTAATACGATACCTCTTGGTAAGACTAGTTGTCAGACTTTCGGGCTTCTGACGACCCGTAACGACTGTCAAAGATCCACGAATGACAGCCAGGACCAACGGATTAACGTGCTTTCCGAGGCACGGAGGAGTCTCGGTATGAAAAGATGGTCACCCATCCACAGACCAACCTCGGCAAGCGTACCTGATGGATCGACCCGTGCGGCTGTTATTACATAGCCACGAGCTTTCAGGCCAGGTAATCCTAATGAATGACTATTTCATTAAATCTTGACATTTGAGGATTATACTAGCTTAAGGATTTTTATTACTGATTCTAATAATTATAAATCTGTAAATATATATTTGTTACGGTCGCGAATCATTCTTTAATGAAACACAACCTAATACCTACTGCAAACCTCCATCCTACCCTACTAACCCTGCTCTACCCTACTACCCTACTTGCAAATTGCAAAAAACATTAAAAAAAAATAATTTCGCGGTTTATTTTTGCACTTCCTCCTTAAACATTATAATAAAATTATATTAAATATTGATAAATAAAATATATTGTTTCTATTTTCAAATGTACCTTAAACTTTTCATTATGTTACCAAAATCAACTAGGGGCTGCAGTCTCGACTTAAATAGCGATCGCTTTACGACCGAATTCGGTCGCAAAGTTCTAAAGGGAGGACCCCTTCGGGGGGAAACGGTCAAAATTGCTTGACAAGTACCTAAGTGATTTTTTCGTGATTGTCAAGCAATTTTGACCATCTAGGGATCCCATTAGAACTCTGCGACCGAGTCCGGTCATAAAGTAATCGACTGCAGCCCCAGCAATTTATTTACTGGGCCTAGTTAAAGGCCCAGTACTCAATTATACCAACCAGAAGTCAATGACATATTGAGGAAAACTTATAGATACTTGTCTATAAAGAGCATAAAATCTACGTGACGAATCTTGTGATTTAGCTCTACGGCTTGAATTACTTCTTGATGACTCACAGAGCGGAAATTCACGTTAAAGTATAATAATCAAATACTTAACTATATTCTTTATTTTTTTTTATCAAAGCATAAATGTTTCTAAGGTCGTGGCTATGTAATAACAGCCGCTCGGGTCGATCCATCAGGTTAAGCTACGCTTGCCGGGGTTGGTCTGTGGATGGGTGACCATCTTTTCATACCAAGACTCCTCCGTGCCTCGGAAAGCACGGTAAGCCGTTGGTCCTGGCTGTCATTTGAGGATCTTTGACAGTCGTTACGGGTCGTCAGAAGCCCGAAAGTCTGACAATCAGTCTTACCAAGGGGTATCGTATTACCCAGTAACTGGGTTGTGGAGGTTAGATAGGCAGTCGCTCCATGTAAAATACTGGTATTCAGCTGCATCCGGTTAGACTGGAAGCCGACCCCAACATAGTTGGGAAAAGGCTAGGCAGATTGAAATGTTGCTAAGGTCTAGAGAGTATTTAATTTAATAATTTATTTATTTGAAAGAAGTGTGGTTTAGTCTATTACAATAAATATAATTGTAACAGACTGTACCACACTTTTTTGAGATAAATAAATTATTAATTTTAGTATAACCACCTACATCTGTATGCACATTTCTACACCAGACTCTTTTGGTGCAGAAATGTGCATACACTTACACTGTTTGTCCATCGCACCGGGAACGTGACGTCAGCGAGAAACAGATGACGGCGCTGAAGTAGCGGCAGTACATTTACTGTGGCCGAATAATCTCGTTTCTCGTTGACGTCCTGCTCCCGGTGCAGTGGACAAACAGTCTTATGATCGGTTCCTATAAACAAAAACGAATCATTTTGCTTACCAATTGTAGTATTTTTTATTGTCAAACTGGGCATATAAATTCAAAGTTTATTAAAATTTGTGCTTCTGGGTAAGCTCACTCCATCGTAGACTTTGTCTCTGTCACCTCTGACCTAGACAAGTAAGTAGTTAAGAGCAAACACATTTCAAATAATAATAAAAAAAATAGTTTTGTAAGCTAATTTTACCTGTGATAGCTACTTCCATATGGGAGGGTCTACTATGCAAAGCTATGAGGTCTTTGCTTCATTATTTGTAACGATACAAGAGTTTTAATTTTAACCAATAACTGAACGTGAACTTCAACAACGGATTTTTCTCTAAATTAAAATGCGGTTTTGTGCATACAGTAGGAGATATTTATGGTCTATCATATATGGTCTATTGTCTATATTGTCTTCGCACACAATTGTGTTTTTTTTTTATTAATTTTTTTTTATTAACTCAACAATTCAACATTGGAACGATACTTCACTAGAAATATTAGCTTTACATAAATTAGCACGTAGCTCTACAAAATTACTGCATATTTCTTTACAAAAAACCTCTTCACGCAGCTTTAAAATGGAATATTTTCAGTACGATCATGCGTTGTATGTATTCTATAGCTACTTAGATACTATGTATAGTGCTAGACGAATTCATAGACAGACGCACAAGGCCAGACTATCTTTGCTGGTCAACGACCTCATGTTTCGATGTCTGTAACGCAACCGTTAAGTAAAAAAAGAATTAAAAAGCGCAAGTTTGTAAACTGTCTGCATTCAAGCCGAAATTATTTGTTTAAGGCTAAAAATAATTACGCAAATTGGCTAATTAGGTAAGGGTGCCTTTTTGCATGAGTGATTTTATCGTTCATATAATTATGAATCAGAAAGCATTCTTATTATTTATGTAAAAATACACCTATTTCCGTGAAACGTTCAAAAATTTGTAAACTCGAAATAAAAATGTCTAAAAATAAATATACACATATTATTGTAGGTTAATAATAATTATACGTAAACATCTCTTTTGTAAATGCTCTCACTAAGTTCTTTCACTTATTCTTACACTTTTCTATAAAAAGGAGCTCGTGGCTACGTAATAACAGCCGCACGGGTCGATACATTAGGTTCAGTTACGTTTGCCGGGGCTTGTCCATGGATGGGTGACCATCTTTACATACCAAGACTCCTCCTTGCCTCGGAAAGCACATTAAGCCGTTAGTCCTGGCTGTCATTCGTAGATCTTTGACAGTCGTTGGTCGTCAGAAGCCCGAAAGTCTGACAACTAGTCTTACCAAGAGGTATCGTATTACCCAGTAACTGGGTTGTGGAGGTCAGATAGGCAGTCGCTCCATATAAAATACTGGTATTCAGTTGCATCCGGTTAGACTGGAAGCCGACTCCAACATAGTTGGGAAAAGGCTAGGGTGATTGATTTTTTACTTTTCTATAATTTCTAAGGCCTTTTCCAATAAATCATCAATTCAATATCCTGCGTCGGCGTATCATAGAACACCGAAACATTTGCCAATGTAGTCATAACTCTAAAAATAAGAATAATAAGTAGTTACTATGTTTTATATCACAGACAACAAAGCATAATGGCTATAGGCGTAGCATCATAACTAGTCATATAATTCGTGCTTATAATATCAAACATCGATCAAAAACTGTCTCAACGGTTGACAAAATAAATTTAGTGTCAAATAATTTGTGGATGTTTTTATTTCTTTTATCTCCTCTCATATCGTAAAATTCGAATTATAAACTTCAAATCGAGTTTATATTGACATACTTTATAAACAGAATACCGAATTTTAAAAATATAATAATATTATTATAACACTTGTTCTCTATAAAACATTTTTTTTACCATTACGATACAGGGTAAAATCAAGAAGTTAATATCACCAAGGAGTTTCCATAAATTATTTATAATCTAATGGATCGCATAAATATGCGGGGCGCGCCATTTTTATAGCATTACAAAAAAGTTTTGATTACAATTTTTACTTGTCTGTGTCAGCGCCCGCAGCGGTGATGTGCTGGGTGTAGGTGCAATTCACAAGTTTTTTGTACTGAATTTCATGGGATTTTTTTATTTAGGTTCAATCCCAATAAATGAGAGTAGATAAAGTAGTGTAGTGGTGGTAAGCCTATAGCCATCAACCGGGCCCATATCTAATAGTTTAACAGTCTCCGGTATGCTACTGAGAAATTCCTGATGTAAAAACCCAACTACACTTTGCCCGACCTGGGAATCGAACCCGGGACCTCATGCTCAGCAGTATCGCTTGCGACCACTAAATCAACGATGCAGTTTATTTTATTTATTTTCAAATCAAATTCAAATTATTTTATTATCAGCATCAAATTGTGATGAGAAAACTAAATGTGTGTTGGGTAAGACATTATTCAACTAGCTTCTGCCCGCGAGTTCGTCCACGTGGAAGTCAACTATACCATAAAAACTAGGGGTGCATCCAATACCGATACTGATACCGATGCCGATATATCGGCGATACTTCGGGTTTGCCGATATATCAGCATCGGCGACAGTTTTAAAAAGTAATGTAAACCCGCGTGCTGATTCGTCTATTTCGTTCCAAACGAGGCACGAACAATGACGTCTTATACCGAAACTTGAAAAAAATGGCGCAGAAATACTTTAGTTTCTAAATTAATTCGTTCTCTCGCATCTTAGACTATTTTCCACCGCAGATCTCATTCAAACAGACTTACGAAATCGCCTATCTCCGCAAAACTAGAAAATACTTTGTTTTTAGGGTTTCGTACCTCAGAAGCAAAGACGGAACCCTTATAGGATCACTCGTGTGTCTATCTGTCTGCCTGTCGGACAGATAGACAGTCTGTCACAGCCAATTTGCTCCGAAAGTATTGGGCCGATTAAGTTGAAATTTTGTGTACGTATGCATTTCTGTGACCCAAAGACGGACGTGTAACGTAAATAAATAAATTTTTAATAAGGGGTCAATTTTGGGGGGCAAAAAGAAAGTAAAAAAGTTTTGCAAAATGTATGCCATGTGACATCAAATGAAAAAGCTTACAGTGAGGGTCTCAAATAGATGTTTTTTATAGTTTTAAAATAAATTGTTTTAAAGTTATTTAAGAAAATACACGAAAATGGACCATCCCCCCTATGTCTGAAACTACTGAGCATATTTTGAAAAAATACAGAAAATAGTTCTATACCTATAGATTACAGGAAAACCTATAAGGTCTTAAAATAACATGGTAAATCTCTCAATATTGTCTGTATAACTAACGTTTGCAGTTGGAATGTATGCGAGAACATGTTTTCCAACTACAATGTTAAATTTGATCATCGGATAAATTCATCCCAACTACGGAACCCTTCATTGTGCATGAACCGACACGCACTTGGCCTGTTTTTTAAACAAAAGATCTTATGAATGTTAATTTTAATTAGGTACTTACACTTAATATTATTAGGTAATTCTAATAACTAATTATCTCATTCTAATTCTGTAATTATTTATTGGGTTGGTAGGAAAATAATGAGCGTTGCAAATAAACAAAACAATTTTAAATTATATTTTTAGTTTACAATTACTTGTGTTTATAGTAGGCACCATTGTTATCTACAACCCATTTCCAGCGATTAGGTAATGCATGGATACCTTCAGCGTAAAAACTTGGGAGCCGTGAGGCAAAAAAGCTTTCGAGGAAATCTGTTAACTGTGCTCATCAAATTTTTTGTCCTGTATGTGATTACTGAGAGAGCGAAACAAATGAAAATCCGTTGGCGCTAGATCGGGTGAGTAAGGTGGATGTGGCAGTAGCTCCCATTCAAAATCCAATAGCTTCTGACGAACGACTTTGGCTATGTGCGGCCGAGCGTTGTCGTGAAGGAAGTCTTTGAGTGTTCGCGGCCTTTTTTGTTGATTTCTGTACGGAGTCGGTCAAGCTGAGTGCAGTATATTGTCGAGTCCACGGTGATATTATCTGGTAGTAGCTCCCAGTATAAAAATCCCTTCGCGTCCCACCATACAGATAATAAAACTTTCTTTGCATTTTTTGGCGTCGGCACAGGTGTTTGATTGCGATCTAGCCACTGACGCTTACGCGTGTGGCTCACATACAAAACCCACTTCTCATCTCCAGTAACCAGACTGTCAAGCTTTTTTTTGGGTGCGACGCCAGGACAAAAGACTCATGCAAGTGTTGGCGCGATTATGTAACTGCGTGGCTCTCAGCTGGTGTGTTACCCAAGATCCTATATACCCAAGATTTCCAGATTTTACCCAGCTTGTGTTAGTGTTCCAATACTTGCACATGACTGCAATTGAGCTCTTCAGCAAGATTACGAGAAGTAAGACGTGGATCATTTTCAATTAATTCTTGTAAACGATGTATGTCAACTTCAACTGTTCTTCCACTACGGGCCAAATCCTTTAGATCATAATTCACATTCCTGAACTTTTCAAAGCAACGTCTTGCTGTTGCGTCAGAAAGTGCAACTTCGCCTTCTGCACTGCGTATATTTCGAGCAGCTACGACTGCTGAGTGGCCTAAACGGTACTCGTACAAAAGACAGTGACGTACTTGCTCTCTTGTCGCTTCCACGTTTTAGCGAGTAATCGAGTGCTCGGTATTTTTGTTTTTTAATGCGGACCTATCGCAGTTGACTCCGGGAGGCTTGGCTGCTTAACCGAGCGTTGGCGGGGCCAGAAGGGCCTCTCGCCGGGTTAGAAATTATAGTTTAAGTAGCACAACTAAGGGCGTCCCACTCGAACCTAGGCTTAGGGCGCTACTGACTACTGAGCAAGTGGAGACTTGTTCAATCGGTATGTTATTATTATTAGAGGCGTTTAAAGCTACTTGATCCGCACGGGGTGCAAGGGACGGAGTGGTATCGAGTGCTCGGTTTTTTTTTTTTTTTTTGTATGGCATCTCGTAGTTGACCTAGAGAGGCCGTGACTACTTAACCGGACTATCCTGTGGCTGCCTTAAGATAACTCAAAGCCTCCAGCCAGGGGCATAAAACTTACAGACTAAGCAACTACACGCTAAGGGCTCCCCCTGTGTGGAACGGGCCTCGGCTTAGGGCGTCGCTGGGGGGAGGACAGCAAGATGGGACAGGCTGGATCAAATTTGAATGATTATTGTCAGGGGAGTTTAAAGCTACTGGCTCAGCTACGCCACTAGCTGGCACTTCATACCCGAGCAAGGGACGGGGGGGAGGACGATTATTACGGGGTCGTCGCGAGGGAGCTCGGCGGCGAGGTCGGAATGTCGATTTGTGTTTGTTCCTACGGTCCCTACTACTCTCCTGGAGAAGAGTTATGGGGTCGTCGGGATCTGAGAGGAGAGTGCTCGGTGCTGGGCGACACGTATTTATATTGTTCATCCCCACCACAATGCGCTAGTGCATCTAGAAATTTCTGTTTCGTTTCTAGATAAAAACAGATAATCTACGAAAAACGCTCATTACTTTCCAACCAACCCAATATATTTTTTTTTTTTGAAATTAACCCAGTTTGTGTTTTATTTATTTTAACTTCATTTAAACTCAATAAGCGTGTCGGAATCGGTATCGGTATTGCCGATATTTTATAAGAGTATCGGTATCGTATCGGCAAAAAGGTGTAGGTATCGATGCATCCCTAATAACAAAAAAAAAAAAACATATAATGTTACTCGGCAATAGTGGAGCTTTCAATCAGTGAAAGATTTTTTGTGATCGGATCAGTGCTTCTAGAGATTACCTCTTACATATGGCCAGAAAGGGAGTGACTACCGAGATGACGACTAATAGAGAAGTATGGAAGAAAAAGACATGTTGCGCCGACCCCAAATAAATTGGGACAAGGGCAGGAGAATGAAACCAACAATTTTATATCTACAGGGTCAAATTAAATTAGCTAGCAAAACTCAGCAGAAGTGATGGGTATCGATATAAAAAATAAATGATGACAGGATTTAAAAACAAATTATGTTTTTTTTTGGGACGTCGACCGCTGGTAGTGCAGGGTAGGTATCACTTGAAGTATGAGTTTCAAAAATCTGTTTTTGTTTAGTCTTGTTAAGATACCCAACACATCGGTTAACACAAAAAAAAAAACGGATTTTTTAAACTGATATTACACTACTTACGGTCGTTAACCCCGAAAAAAAAATCATCAAAATAATTTTTTGTTTTATCACGTTTACGTATTGATACGCCCATCACGTCTGCAGTTTCTCTAGCTAAAGTAATTTGACCCTGTATAATATTAATTTAGAAAAAAATATACCTACGTAGTTTGTTAGTCTGGTTGTTAATGCTTAAAATTAGTGACAAATTGTTTCGAACTGAAGTGTTATTTTTATTAAAAATTTAAATGACATATTTCTTACATTCTATAACAGGAATAATTCGCAGCATCTGCATGATATTAGTTGTTACTAAAGCAAAAATGTAGCTGATCCCATTGGCTTAAGGGGGAAGCGCCAAGGTAGCCCACGTAACTCAAATTTTCTTACGGTTTTTGCAATTTGCAATCCAATTACAATAGTAATAGTTCATACACACAATAATAATGGTACAATAGTAATGGTTATATGTTGATCAAAATATAATTCGCTACTGTAACACATATGTATTTACAAAATTATAATCATTAGATTCAGTAACACAACTCCAATATCCTCAAATGTAATTTCATGAAATAGTCATTCATTAGGATAACCTGGTCTTATAGAGTTATGTTGATGACTTTAATGATAACAAATCTGTAAATACACACTTTTTACGGTCGTGAATCATATTTTGATATACATACAACCTAATCCTGACTTGCAAATTGCAAAAAACTTAAGAAAATTTGAATTTCGCGGGCGACCCTGGCGCTTTCGCCTTAAGACGACACTAAGCAAAACTTTAAGCTTGTCTAGCTTAGTTAATCTAATAATCACGGTAGTTTGAGCATGTCGACTACCCACTGCACAATGCGATGACCTTATAATTAGAACTAATAGGATAACTTCTAATTGGCTTGCTTACAAAATAGAAAAAAGTCTGTAGAAAAATGTTTTTTTTTCTCCTTTTCAATAAAGTTTTAATTGGTACCAAAATACCAATTGAAGATAAGGAAGAAATGACTTGATGTTAGAGAAAAAGGTAACTATTGTAATTGAAATGTTCAAAAATATTTGGTATATATGCAGATGACATAGATAGATATCTATGTATATGCCTAACCTTTTTCCCAATGATGTTGGGGTCAGCTTCCAGTCTGACTGGACGCAGCTAAATACCAGTATTTTACTAGAAGCGATTGACGAGTGGCAGCCGGGACCAACGGCTCAACGTGCTTTCCGAGCAGTGGTCTCGAACGTCACAAGGCCAAATCGGTAGAGTTGCCCACAAATATTGTAGATATAGATTTGTACCCAAAACAGGTAGGTAAAAAAATATCCCAAAAATGATCCCATATCGTTCTACCGATATGGTCTATTTTTTGGGATATTTTTTTGGTAGAACCTACCGAAAAACCGGTAGGTTCAAGACCATTGTTTCCGAGGCACGGAGGGGTCTCCGTATGTAAAGATAGTCACCCATCCACGGACTAACCTATGCAAGCGTAGCTTAACCATCGATCGACCCGTGCGACTGTTATTACTTAGTCATAAGCCCCTTCTAAATACAGAGTGTAAGTGTAAACAGTGGCATCCTTTTAAGGGGTCATTGTGAACAACTTTTACTATGGGTTCAAATCTGAAATCGTGAAAAAAAAAATCAGCTGTTCAGTATATTTATGTTCGCATAATTCGTCAAATAATGTAGGGAACAGCTGTTTTTTTTTGTCGTGATTTCAGGTTTGGTGGTAAAAGTTGTGGTGAGTACAATGACCCCTTAAAAGGTTGACACTATTTACACTTACACCCTGTATATCTATATATATATCTATAAAAGTCCTTAAATCAGCTTTCATACCCTAATCAAAGCTTATTCATAATTAATTTTTGTTAGCGCTTCGATCTGTCAAAATCACGCCCAATAAGCACTGATTTTGACAGATATTAGCCTGTATCTATCTAACCCTGAGTCTGAAGTAAGAAATACATACCTCAATTTTTGCGATTTTGTCATGCGATCAGCCTTTTAATCTTTGGTCTGAAGAGATGGTTCTGTTGACATGTGAGGTGCTACTCCCAGTGGAGTCTGCGCTATCTTTTCGAAGGCTTTCCGACTGTTCTGGTCGAAAATGTCCCGCTGCTGATGTTTTCTGGGATAGTAAGCTGCCCCGCAAGCTTATTCGGAAACTTTAGCAGTCGGGATTTGTAATTGTCCAATGGTCACACAAGTGGAATATTGGAGATTTAATTTTTCACCTCCCTCTTATAATGCGTGTCCAAGAGGCTAGCGAATATTTTCACACTTGTGTAATCTTCTGCTTGCCTAGTAACTCCGAGCCGATAAGTAACTGCAACAACAATACTAAATATTATTATTATAATTCGATTACGTTCCTATGTTTATTTTAACAATGTACAATTTATATTCCAAATAACAACATATACCTACCTAATGAGTATTTCAGAATTTTAATAATTTGAAACAATTTCTTTTTACAATGTACAAGCTAACACTAAAATATATATAAAAAGAGATTGTTTTGTGTGTTAGTTGTGTTTTGTTTGTACATAATATTATGTACAATTATATAATATAAAATAAAAAGGGGAAGAAGAAAAAATATGTCCGCATCGCTGTCAATGGGAAATGTGCTCAAAAGGCTGGCAGCATTGCCACGTTGGATGGCAATGCTGATTCTTTGGGTTAATAATAGGCCTGCCTTCTGGTCCCTGGAAGAGTTAACCAACTGCTTGGCGATGTCCCGAAATACTCGTGAGCACTCGGACCCCAAGGCCCTAATGTTTCAACCCCAAACGGCTCAAACAATTAACTTATTAACTATATCACTTCGTTTAAAATATTAGGTCGATAATATTTAATTACTAATATCAATATGTGCCTTTTACTCTGATTGGAGTTGGAGAATCCAAGCTTTAAAATGTATCACAGTCCCATCGTCATTCTGGATAATTTTCAGGTTTTTAATGCCGCCGCGCGGACCACTCTCGAATGATGCATTTGATTACAGTTAGCCAAATTAAGATGACCAATGACCATAAAGTAAGTTTACATCTAGTTCGTGAACGCCACCGCAGACGCATCTAATAGACTATATTATTAAATAATTTTATAACGTCCGAGTGGCCGCAAATGTATTCAAGTGGGTCGCCAGACGCATTAGCGCGAATTCCTAAAACCGACTAGACGTGTTCATATGGCTTCTTTTGTTAGATGTTTTTCGGTCTGTCTGGCCGGTCACAAAGCCTTGAGGTCGACTCACACGTCGTCGGTCCGCTAAGAAAAGCCTGGCTTTTTGTACTCGCAGGACTAACATAATTATTCTAACGTAAAGTTTGTCATACGTAACGGTCGTCGCCGAGAGGAATCCCACTAGGATACCTCTCGGCGGCGACCGTTATTACACTCACAAAAGAATTAGCTACTAAAAGTAATGTATGCGCCAGACGGTTGCATACATTTTGCAACTGTGAAACCAGTTTCTATCGCAAAAACTATGATGAATAATTATAACTAAAATGAATTCATCTTATTATTAAGGCAATAAGCGACGTGTGGATACACTCTAACGCATCAACGTAAGCGAATACGACGCAAAACCTGAAGTAATTAGAAGGCATGATCAACGACTTACCTGTAGCTTTAGAAAATAACAGATTTTTTATTTTGAAAGAGATAAATATTTCGAATGGCCGCCGGGCATAATATTTCAAAATAATAAAACAGACACTAGATCCCAGACGGAAATCATTAGGTGCCTCTTCATATGCATTTGTTTTATTGCCTGAATTGCAAATAAGATTGCAAAAAAATCTTAGATGAATTCTTTTGTTATTTTAACAGTACGAAATAATATGCAACATCACCCTTTTCTTAACGACAGGTCTAGAAACATTGAGTAAGATAATGAAAGAGGAATTAACTGGCTGAATGCAATACGTGAGGTTCAGGCAGTATCTTTTGGTAGGTAAGTGAGTGTTATCTATGAGTTCGGCTTGACTGTCACTAAAATAGCCACGGAGCATGATAAGACATCGTGACACCTGCGTTCGCGAATTATCTAGAGACTAATGTAACACGCATCCACGAGTAAAGTATACAAGCATGTTCAAACAATATAGGCCTTCAGTTCCAGATGTATTGACTATTGCAAACAGTTTACTTTTACTTTTGCATCGCATGTATTGACAGCTGTTTAAAAATAATGGTAATAAAATACAGATAAATATTTCGACCTTGATGAAAATTTGGGAGTGCGTACGTGCTCGTGTAATTCGAACGGACGCCTGCGCCGTTATCGGTGCAGTAGGTATCTACCTAATTAGTCTCACTTGAAGTACCTACTTTGTTATCACAAACTCGAACTTTGAATTGTCAAGGAGTCAGAAAGTTGTATAGCTCCAATAGTAGATTCCTATGGAAGAGAACGGGCAAGAGTTTCCATGGACACCTTAGCATTGGCAAGTCATTTTATAATACCAATTTCAATGAAAGACAAAATAGAACAATTCTTGGCTACCTTGGCCTAGAGACCTACAACTTCGTGTGTGGCATGCCATTGATAACAGCAATCTGAATATCATCAACTATCTGCCTTCAGCAGTGTGAGATTTCAGACTTAATTATATTATATCTAGCCTGTACTATCCCACTGCAAGCTAAATGTTTCCTTCCTCTCTTTTTTCTACATTTTTTTTTCTGCTAATGCAAGTCAATCCTTTCTGTAAGAGTCACGAACGTCTATCTTCACCTTTGTCTACCACGGTTTCAAGCGTTCAATGACTCTATTTTCTTTTTCTTCACAATCCACAACCCGTCGTCTTCTGTCTAGAATCTTCCCAACTATGCTTGTCAGCTTTCAGTCTAACCAGATGCAGTGTGCAGGCAGGATGCAGGTAGCTACTATCTGATCTCCACAACCCAATTACTGGTTAACACGATAACCCTAAGTAAGACTAGTCTTTCGGGCTTTCGCTCGCGGGCGGGGGGACTCAACTCGATCCTGGGCCAGTATGGACCAATCCTTCCTATATGCGTCAAGTTCGTTCCGCCACCTACAGCTACACCTAGGTCTTCCGCGATGTTGTTGGACTTTTTCAGGAACCCATGTTGTGGTGGTCTTAGTCCACAATGCATCCGACATGCAGGAAACGTGTCTGGCCCAGACGCATTTGAGCTTGGCTGATTTTGGGTGACGTCTGCAATTTGTGTCTTAGAGTACACTATCGTGTTCTGTATCCGGTCGGTAAGTCGAACTCCGAGGATACTGCGTTTCATCGCTCGCTGGCAAATCTCGGGCTTGGTCCTCTGCTGAACTGTCAAAGAACAGGTTGGAGCGCCGTATGTAAGGATAGCGAGAAAGCACATGTCCATTAATTAGGGATCCTTATTTATCGAAAATGAGCAATAAGGAAGGATTTTTGAAAATTCACGCCCAAGGGGTTAAAAGGGATCTATGTTTGTGTGGTAGCTCGTCATTATTTTCGATGAGAAATCCCATCGGGCACATAACTTGTCCATCTATAAAATAAAAATATATTAACTTGGCCTCGTCTGTAAGAAAATGCAGCATCTCAATATTGTGACCTACTTCCTATTGTGTACTGATATGCAACTTTGCAGACTCGGTCTAGTCCGTTGACATAACAATATTACTGTGACTAACTTTGGATATCTTGTCGAGATCTAGAGCTGTCTGGGCTTAGCGATGTTTTGTCAAACTATGTTCTATATTTGGATGCTTTGAGAAGTAAGAAAAAAATTGAAAAATACACTTGATCAATCTCATGCGGTTTTAGTTGTATCCCGGTTACTTACTCAATAAGTATCCGATGAGTCAGCCCAAGATATTTTATGATCTACTAACTTTTGCCAGCGGCTTCGCCCGCGTGGAGTTCGGAAATTAACTTACGGAAACGTACTACCGGGATAAAAAGTAGTAAATGTGCTATTCCAGACTATAATCTATCACTGTGTCAAATTTCATCTAGATCCGTTCAGCCGTTCTGGTTGATTGAGTAACAAACATCCATCCATCCAAACTTTCGCATTTATAATATTAGTAGGATGAGTAAGCAAATTTTAGCACAAATCCATTCAGATGTTTAGGTACCTAACCAAAAATTCACATTTGTTTAAATAGTGAAGTTTTTAAGAGTATGTTATATATGTAGATAACCTAGAAATGATAACAATCGCAATTCTCTCATGCAACATCATGCCCATAACAATAGTTTGTAGGCCACATAAACATTTGTCCGATGCGGGAGTCGAAACCGCGCCAAACTGTAGGAGCCTCCAGTAGGAGCCATCCAAACTTAGCTATTGCGCTATTTTTTTATTTTTTTTATGTTAGTCTACATTGTGTCCCACTGTTGGGCAAAGGCTTCCCCTTTTTCCTTCCAAACCTCCCTGTCTTGTGCGATCTCTAGCCATGTTGGTCCATCAAAACTTATCGGTTTGTCACACCTCCTTCGCCGTGGTCTGTCTCGACGACGATGTCCTCCCTGAGGCCTCCAGCGGGTGACGATCTTTGTCCATCTCTCCGGGTGCATTCGTGCGACGTGCCCGGCCCACTCCCATTTCAGCCTGGCTGTTTTTTCTCCAACATCTGCTACTTGAGTTATGGAGGTCAGGGTGGTGGTTATTTTCTGCTTACGTCTGTTATATTGTTTTGTCATGTGACAAATTGTAATACGTCTTTAAAAAAGGATAAGCATATCAAATTATAACTAATAGTGGTAAAAACATTATCTGAGGAACTTGGGTCTCTTTTTGTATACCTTCATAACAATCAATGATGCAATCCAGTATCTTTAATAGAACAGCTATAGACATCTCATCGAGTTTTAATTCGACAACCCTTTCTTTTTTTTTTTCGTGGAGAAATGCTCATGCATACTGCCCTACCACGGGGAGATAGTGCAGTTATGTGGGACTCCGACCCACTAAAACTCCACGGTGTCGTGCTCTGCCGCTTGTGGCGGGAACGCGTTCGCACTCAACGCGAAAATCCGACAACCCTGAAATACTGAATTTCTACTCACCAATCACCATATACATCATAGTTTAGAGATCTCTGATGGCTTAGGGCCGGTTTCTTGATACGTAATTAACTCAACCAATGATTAAAAATAGTAACGGATAGTCTTTTGGCAGAATGTGTTTGCCATAATTAGTTACTATTTTTATCATGAATGATTTAACATGGATGAGGATCGGTTTCTTGATCTGTAGTTAACTCAACCAGTATCATCATCATCATCTGCCCAGCCTTTTCCCAACTATGTTGGGGTCGGCTTGCAATGAAACTGGATGCAGCTCAATACCAGTATTTTACATAATATTAATAAATATCTTTATTTAAAAAAACCTTCAACAATGCTCAAAAACTAGGTCGCATGAATTTCAGTGAATAAAGGTCATACAGATAGAGTAAACCCTGACTCCCAAACTAGGAGATCCTGTGACTTACGAGTCAGTGTTCTGCTGTCACTATGATACCAAAAACCTTTACGAAAATGTTTGTTATATTGGTATACAAAATCATGGCAAAAAGCCGATCAAGAGCGATTCGGACTCGCGCACCGAGGGTTCCTTACCATCATATATAAAAAAAGTGTGCTATTTAGAGACATAGTTTAATTTTTCCTGTAATCTTTACATAAACTTCTATCACACTGAATAATTTCAGTTTTCAAACTTCGGAGATAAGGGGAGGGAACGGTATTTTTTTCATTTTTCATCAAAAGTTAAAAACTATGCAGCCGAAAAAAAAATGTTTGAGAATGTGCAAACAGCGCTTTTTCATATGATACCCCACAAGCCCTAGTAGCCCTACTACGAATTTTTAAGACCCCTTTTAGACACTTGCAAAAAAAATCTTATTTAATAAATAGTTGGGCAAACATCATTTAAAACTATTCCAAAATTCAAGTTGATAGCATTAGTAGTTCTTGAGATATCCAGCTGTGACAGACGGTGGAGTGTGTATGTGAGAGTGGGCGTGTGTATGAGAGGGTGTAATTTTGTGTAAGGTCATGTCAAATCATACACACACGTGTATGATTTAACGTGTAGCGACTGCCTATCTGACCTCCACAACCCAGTTACTGGGTAATACGATACCCCTTGGTAAGACTGGTAGTCAGACTTTCGGGCTTCTGACGACCCGTAACGACTGTCAAAGATCCACGACAATGACAGCCAGGAGTAAAGGCTTACCGAGGCACGGAGGGGTCTTGGTATGTAAAGATGGTCACCCATCCACGGACCAACCGTGGCAAGTGTGCTTAACCTGATCGGTCGATCTGTGCGGCTGTTATTACTTAGCCAGAAGTCCCTCATAGTAACTAATGGTTAAATTTTGCCAAAATGGCATTAGTTCGGTACTATTTTTTAACATGAATGAGTTAACATGATGACAATCGCTTTCGTTTCATACTTCTACGACTTTCAACGGGATTTACATAAGCTTTTCAGGCGCTTATGTCACTCCCATACATTTTTACTTTGCCTTCATCGTTATTTCTGACATTCAGTCAGTCCCTTTGTCTAAGCCCTCAGGTCCGAGGCGAGTCCCACAAATACAAACAAAATATCATCGAAGTTTTTCATACCAGTGGATGCGAGACTGCATATGTCTCTCTATCAGTGACTACAACTCACCTTGCCATTGATGTGGCTTGCTATCTCTTAATACGTGTACCTCCAATTTAAGGTGCACTTGTGACCCTTCTAATTTAGTCCAATGTTTGATTTATTGTTTCCATATTGATAAATACTTTTGTTGTTTGCATATGCCATGCCAAATGCAGTACCTTAAGGTCTTCTCTTGAATGACTAATTCTCGAGGCGATTTCGAAAGTCCTTTTTTTTTTCGAAAGTCTCACAAATACTTTCTAAAGTTTCATCATCTTATAAATGTATTTTCATATGCGTCATTCAAGAACGCATAAAGCAAATGCAGAATTCTATAATCTGACTCCATAATGGCTCTCAATAATTGCGTAACGCAGCATCACAGATATTGTTTTAAAAGCGCACTCATGAATCGCGTGACGTCACAAGTGAAAAAGCGGGAAACAAAATGCAAAGCTGCGAACATGTGAGCCGCTCGTATGGAAAACGAAAGTCTTTCGACGCGAGTTTCATTCAGGCGAAGTTGGCTCGCTCGCGGCTGCTGAACGACAATGTTGGAAGCAACTGAGCACACGAATCTCTTGGACTCGACAAAGATGTAACACAGAATATCATAAGCAATCACAACCCCACCAAGGCAAAATGGCGGCCTTAGCAGTAATTTATGTTCACCCATCCATATTCAAACTGGAACCGCGTCGAAATTCGAAAGAAGCTTGCATTTTTTTTTATGACGTTTGATTGATTGATTGTTAGAAATGATTACTTTTTTAATAACATGCGAATTTACATCAACTCAGTAACAAAGTCTAGTACTGTATTTTTTCCATAGCTCCTCATACATAGTGTTAAATATAGCACTTTATATATAAGCACTTATTTGCAAGTGAAGCTAGATTTTGTGCAAGAGAAAGTGTAGACTGGCGTAATTGGTATCTCCCAAAATAATTCGAGTCGTCGAGAACGTAAAAGCTCCCGCAGACAGGTGCGACGAGTCTAATACAGTACGACAACATTCATCGTCTATTTTCGGTAAAACCGAATTTTGCCGAATTAAATGTGACTGGTCCAATAAGGGAGTGACGGAATTAAAGTCTCCGCCAGATAACAAAAAAATAAAAGTCGTTGACCCGACTTGTACCAAAAAGTCCCTAAACTTATTCGTTAGAGATCGCTCGTCAAAAAAAAAACCGTTGCTAATACTGCTTCAAGGACGCCCCTTACCACGATACGTTTGTTTCGATAGTGTTAGCGACACTGCCTTTACAATTTTTTCGTATCGTTTTGAAATAGTAGAGTACATTGGTAGACGGGTGTTAACGACTTTTTGTTATCTCTCGAAGACTATAGTGAGTCAATCTATAATCATTTAGGTGGGAATATAAATCAATATCTATTGGTCGATAGTCACATTTTATTCGCTATGTTTCGGCTTTGAATATTGTCGTATTGTAGAACAATTAAAAAAAAATGAAAACTTCATGGAAATAGTTCTACTAGGAGCTTTAACTCCTAGACCTGTTTTTACGCTTCTCAATAATACTTACACAGGATGACACTCTTCCTAACATGAAATGCAAGCCTACTCTTACTTTGGTATTAATTTCCAACCCATGCGTGTCTCCATTTTTTAAAATTTGATTATTTCCGTAGTCTTGTACTTAATTAATACGTGTAGATACTACGCTTGAATAATACAATATCGTGGTTCAACATAGAAATCTGTCTCCGATGGAGACTGTTCAGTTCTGAACAGATTAGCTTCGCCTCTTGTATCATACTATTTTTGTGTATAACCCTTGAAGAAAAAGAAAGTACCTGCCTACTTAATATTTCATAAATCATTGCTGTACGTTTTCCTGTTATTTATTATATTTTTACTGGCATAAAGAAAAATGATTTATTCCAGATATTAAACTTTTGTTATGACTTTAGATATTAATTGCTATACGTAGGTACCTAATTTTGATATTTTCGGCAACTTTACTCTTGGAATTAATCGAATTTTTAACACTACAGGCATCTCAGAACAGGCTATAATATAACAATGTACTTACATAGATTTTGAAACACGCAATTCTTAGAAAACCTACAACCTCAACCGATGCACGTGGAGATTCGTGGAACTTCGGACAAGATGCTTCGCTACGGTACCGGAATAATCCAATAAAAATAAACCAGTAAAAAGTAACCGGAAAAACCAACAAAAGGATTTACCTACTTTCCAAGAAACGGGTATGATTTTCTAAGAATATTATTCTAGATCAACAATGAATGATGGCTTCTTGTGCAGATTTTTTACATTCTTTGAACAAGCGAAATACAATAGCTGATGTCTATTGTAGAAATACGAGTATTACAGAAATGTGAAGAAGCTTTTGGTTATTCAAAACCAATTGATCAAACAATTCTTAAATCAACTTGTGTGACCAGAGAATAATATCATTAATTAACCAACACATCGATGACATTACTCTTTTTCTTGAAATGTTATTCACACACATTTCGGTTCTGAACGGAAAGAAGCCTGCTAACACATTTAAATTTAAAAACCCCAAAAAGTTTTGAAAACTTGAGAAACAGCTTAGAATGAGAGAGCTTATCTTTATCATCACCATCATCATCTACTGCTGTCTATAGCAGCCTTCTCCAGTTACACACCATTCAGCTCGATTCTCGGCAACTCTCATCCACCTGCTACCAGCTACCCTGCGAATATCATCGCTCCACCAAGTCTGAGCCCAAGTTAGCTTGTTCCTTGGCAATTCTTTCACCCTGAAATGGAAAATACACAATAACAGCATGTATCAGTAAAGTGTGAAAAATAATCAGGCATCCAATACAAAAACTACTTTACCCAAATGTATGGGACGACTGATTATTTTTTCGCAATTACGATATTGGTCCTATGGAGAAAATAGTTCAGTTTGATAGTCTATACCATATCCTTAATTTTGAGCACACCTTTCCGATACACGCTGTATTAAAAATTAAAATAAAACTTATCCTAATAACAAAAATCTCACTCTCAGTGTGCGTCCTGAGTGACGGCGCACCGCGCAGGCGGAATGAATCCGCTCCGCAATCCGCCATACGCGGTGCGCTGTCACTAAGGACGCACGCTCACAGAGAGGCTTGTGTTGTGTCCCTGCAGTCAATGATATTATAAGTAAAAAGACGTAGATAGGTTACCTAACCAACATTCGATGTTCAAAAACGGCACAATGGCGTGGAAGTAGGACGGCAGGTCTTGATTATCGGGAGCGAAAAAGAAACAAAACGACAAAAAGGTGGCTAATTAGCCGATTTTGACGTGCAACTTGCTGAGCGTGTATAACCTATCTACCTCTTTTTACTTATAATATCATTGCCTGCAGTGGGAACATTATAGGCTAATATGTTAATGGCGAACCGCAAAAGATAGCTTATTGTTATTACCTGCATAGACGCCGTAGTATATCTTTAAATACAAAAAAAAAAAAACTTATCCTGTTTCCGAAGCCCAGTCAAGCATTTCCTACATCCTTGTAGCTAAACTTCGCCAGACTCTAACTTACTGTTTAATAAACCGCCAACAAATTATAGTTGTGAATGTTGCGTCTGCATTGCCCTAGTGCTCTAGTTGATGTTATAGAGTAGAGTAAGTTATTGATAAAGCAAAAACAAACTTTTTTTTTACAGAGAAGAGAAATTTACAGACAATGGATACGGTTTGAAAGAGAGAGGGAAATCCGTGGGAACGTCCTTATGATTTGACCTATAAAAAATGTTTAATAAGTCCAGAATGAACCCTACATTTTCATAAACACATTTTACCTAAGTTTATCTTAGACATCGGTGAAGGAAGACATCGTAATGAAACCTGGACTTAAACAGCATATTTGTTAATTAATTTATTGGTCTATTTACCATCGTTACACTGTTCAACCAATAAACACAAGCCAACAAGCCAAGTGCACAATATTAAGCTATGGAAACACCATGCAAAAACAATATTTAAATAAAAAATAAATAAATAAAAAAAAACAAGATAAGTACAGAAATATCCCATACATTTTCACACAATGTTAACATGAATAATTGACGATAATTGGACAATCGTGCGTTACATAAAATGGTTATTCTTTTGGTGGACTTGGCGCTTGAATTTTTGAATGAACAATTAAATATCAATCCCTTCATCACAATTGTTTAGAAGACTGCAAAGTCTTAGGACTGGAGAGTTAGACCCTGAAACAGTTTTGCGGAATGGGGGACGTAACAGTTTGATAGTGTGACGCGGATATTTAAAGGGTAGGTTGCGATTAAACTTACTTAACAACTTAAAAGTCTGAAATCGCCAGTCCCCTTTGAACAAGTGAGATGATCAATGCTCATACCTTCTCTGTGTGAGAAGAGAAGGACAAATGCCCATTGTTCTTATTTTTATTGAATATGCTGAAAAATTACGTATACTATCTACTTGTAAACGTTCACTACTTAACATGACCTACGAAAAATGAATGGACAAAGAGAAACTCATAATCACCATGCTTGGAAAACAAAATGGCGATTGAAACCAACTTGTTGTGAACCCTTTGATATATTTTAAATTCATGAATGGAAGGAAACGAAGTATTAATTACGGAGAACCATATTGAATTCACGAGAATATCTCATATTGGGCACATAATCTTAACCCTTTCAGAAGTAAAATACAAATGTCAAAAGGGTGTCCTTATGGAATTCAAATAGTCAGTCATAAGAAATTCAAATGAATAATTATTTCAAGTAAAACCAAACAGAGACCTACCACATGACCTCGGTTGTGATAAAAATAAAGAAAAATTCGTATAGAGCAAAAGAAAAACGACACTTATGTAAAAAGATGTCAGTTGTAAAATTACTTGCAAATGTTTTAAGTTTTTTTGAGCACTGTATTGAACGCCTTGAAAATAGGTCAGACATGCATATGCATTAGTGTAGATTACGCGCAGATCGATGTTTGCTTCCAAAATATATACCAAGGTATATTATTTAGTTCTTAGAATTACTAAACAAATGAATGAACAAAAATAATTAGGTTGTCAATGCAAAAGACGTCAGAGGAACAGCCCAGTCAAAGTTAAACATTGTTGATACTTTGTCACTTGACTACCAGTCCAACAATAAGTTATCTAAAAGGCTAGTCAAGGATTAATAAAATTATGTAATATTTGCGTTGAGTTAAATCAACAAATATAGCGATGGGAGTGACAGTGCGGGGTTGTTTCAATGTCACGAATTGGGGGCCCCCATATATTATGTACTCATGCGGTATATAGGTATACATAGATAAGCACATAGCACTATTTCTATGAGCGCACCCCACCGATTGTAATCTGGGTGAGGGGCGAGCGGTTGAGGCGGACGGACCAATCGCTGTGCTCCCGTGACCAGAAAAGGGGGAGGAGTTTCGCACCCCTAGTTTTCTAGGGGTTAGTGTGCTTCCGCGGCCAACCTAGTTTGCCGTAACCCTCCGCGCGCCGCGCTCTCCCCGTATCCACTAATTTAGGGTTGATCAATCGGCCGCGCGGCTGGCGTTACGTAAGAGACACCAAATGAATTATGCGATGCAACGCTCGCTGCCTGTCCGGCGCAGACAAGCGAGCGACCACAGCCTACTAGATAACGAGACAAGCTTTCAATAAAATGAAATCCAACTAATTTCAATTAAAATCTTGTTACCTTAATCTTTTGTCCCCAGATGTTATTTTCCAGTGTGCCGTTTTTAAATTCGTTGTTTAATAATATCCACAAAAAGTAATATAATTGTAAGAAAAATACTGTAAAAAATAGGTTTTTGTTTTGATCCTTTTGTTTTATATAAGTAATGTTTTTTTTTAAATAATAGTTAAAAAAATTGTTTTGTTTTTTAACATTTTTTTTTTATAAACGCATCTGGTCAACTAATGCTGTCATCTTAACTTTATTTTTGGTTTTGTTATATTTTACCTACTTTTCAAACTGTTGAACATTTATGCACATTTTATCTGTAACTAGGTTAAGAGACACTATTTGAATGCTAGATTTGCATATCCAAGAAAAAAACTAAAATATGGAATCGTAAAACTGCGTGGCCAGCATCCTAATTGCGTAACACACTATCAATCGGAATTTGAATCATTTTGAAACAAATTGCTAATCCATTGCTTCATATGTTCGAAAGGTTTGTCTGCTCAACAACGTAAATAACGCAATGAATATGGTTGAACTGTCAAAATGAAACCGATTCCGATTGATAGTGTGATACGCGATTGCCCCGCAGTTTCGGCTGCACTGCCAACATTGAAACTTGTAAAAGCATTGTTTCTAATTGCGTTTTCATGCTAAGACTATCGATTTTGACGATAGTATACCTACTACTTAGTATTTAGTTAGTTACTTATAATAGATATACGTCACCTTTTATCTATTCCGTGGTTATTATGCGTAAGAGCTGAATGCCCTATTGACCTATACCTATTGTAGTCTGAATTTAATGCTAAACTAGGTTACTTTAGTTTATTTACCGAATTTGTATACTGTAGTGTGATGGTTTGTAATCAGTCAAGACATTATGAAAACTTCTAGGATCAATGAGTTACATACAAAAAATCGATCTGCTTAATTTTTTCCCAACTATGTTGGGGCCGGCTTCCAGTCTAACCCGATGCAGCTGAATATCAATATTTTACATAGAGTGACTGTCTATCTGACCTCCACAACCCAGTAACTGGGTAATATGATACCCCTTGGTAAGACTTGTTGTCAGACTTTCGGATTTCTGACGACCCGTAACGACTGTTACGGCTAAATTACAATACTTATACTTAATTGTCAAAGATCTGCGAATGACAGCCGGGACCAACGGCTTAACGTGCTTTCCGAGTCACGGAGGAGTCTTGGTATGTAACGATGGTCACCCATCCACGGAGTAACCTCGGCAAGCGTAGCTTAACCTGATGGATCGACCCGTGCGGCTGTTATTACTTAGCCACGAGCTCTCCAATGAGTTACATACAATATGATTAAAACCAGCTCACTAATAAAACAAAATCTGAAAAAAAAACCAGTTTCTGAATTACCTTCACAAAACTTCTAATAGCTAAAAAAATACTAGTCACAACAATATTGACAACTCTGAAATAAAATGGACGACCAACAAAAAAGTCCGCAGGGACCTTTGTAAACCCTCCCCCCTCCCTTGCCCCCCTTAAATCTATCGCTCTTACACTACCTCTTCGAAAAACAAACTTCGGAGAATGTTCTTGTCCCGCGTTTATGCAAACTATCATCGGACGCCGACCTCAGCGCCACCTATGCAGATCCTTTGATACAGTTTTATGCGGCGTCGTACCTACTTAGAAAAAGAAACAAGTTTATTAAAAGGAGTAACTTATAGAAACAGATTTGTTGTTACGGTTCGTTTTCGTATTTTTGTTTTCTTTCATATTCAAGTAAAAAGTTAAGAATTAAAAGAAAGATAAATAAATTAAATTATTGGAGAACAGTGGTGGCGCAGTGGTAACGACCGCAACTTATGAGTATTACTTTACTTTGTGTACTTAAATTATTTCATCAGCACTGCTCTCAAAACAGTGAAGGAAAACATAGTGAGGGCATGTCCTTGAACCAAATTCTGAAGACATGTAACAGTCAGAAGTCGACTAGCAATCTCACAAAACTATGGCATAGCAATATTAGTTGTATCTACTTATGACCTTCTTCTATAAGAACGTTTGATAATACTACACATTGGCAACTTGGCAGCCCGTATAGCGCAGGCGATAATGGTCATTGCGGTGTAAGTGGACTTCTAGACGTTGACTGTACCTACCCACACTTGGCCCGCATGGTGGATTACGGCCCACTCCCTTCGAACTAGAAGAACTACTCGGTCCCATCAGTAGGAACATTATAGGCTGATTATGCTATATAAATTATGGGACGTTTATAACAAATAATAGGTTTGGGATCCTCTCATAACCTACCCTACTTCATTGAAATTTAAATTTAATAAACATGATGCCTGAATTAAATTCCATCGAAGTACTACCGAAAAAATCCTTTGTCCCCCCAACTGAAAAAAACGCGCACGAAGCGTTCCTTACCATTATCTATAAAAACGCAAAAAAATCACGTTTGCTGTATGGGAGCCCCATTAAATATTATTTTATTGTTTTTTAGTATTTTTTGTTATAGCAGCAACAGAAATTCATCACCTGTAAAAATTTCAACTGTCTAACTATCACGGTTCATGAGATACAGCCTGGTGACAGACGGACAGCGGAGTTTACCCTTTGGGTACGGAACCCTAAAAAATCGATATGTACCTAGCTAACATGTCATTAAATGATAAAGGTAGACCACTCACGGAATCTATTACAGTTCTATTACAGTAGGCGCTTGCAAAATCGATACAACAGTAGTATTTCAAACATTTTCCTCAAACGAGTGCCGCTACTTTTACAATTGAGCTTTTTAGCGGTTGAAGTGGAAAAAATCAACAAACAGACAAAAACTAGCTGCCTGTCTACAAGTCACAAAAAATAAAGTAATAGAAAATTTAGGACATCGGCATGTGTAAGGAAATATGTCTGTTCCAAAAGTATTTGATGAAAATGTAAACAAATGGATCAGAAAACGTACTGTGAATGCTTATTTGTAGTGCCACTGACAAATTGAGTTCTTTGATTTCATTATTTGAATACTTATGCCCGAAATTCTACTTTTAAATCACGTTAAAGAGGTTTTACATTTGACGATTGAGGATAATTTAATAACCTCAAATTTTCTTCGATGATTTTTCATAATAATGTTATTCAAACATTAATTGTTGAAAAAAGTGATGAGATATAAAGTTGAAAACTACAGTTGGAACTGTCTAAATACAGATGAATGTGTTCCTAATTCCCTGTGTAAAAATGTGTAAGAATTTAACCTGAACAGGGTTTATTGACACTTGCATCAGTTACTTTTAGAACAGACTGTACCTACCAAGTTTTTGACAGAGCTTCGTGACTTTAAAATGTTTGAACCGTAGCGGCTAGACTTGAATTCTGAATTGCGTTTGATCTACTTTTTATGCGAAACCGTCTGTGGCGTCTAGATTTTTTTTTAATGTCATTTCCATGCCAAATTAATAATATTGTGAGATTTTAGAACTTGCACGTCAAAGGAGAACGCAGGGGTGTACTTACTTCCCTTACCCCTAATTAGGTCAACAATATTAAGGTCACAATTATTATGGATCGCAGTTTGTAGGTTATTCAAGTAGGTATGTAATGCTGAACATGAGAGTTGGACCTTGTCACTACAAGAAAGATCACTCTTTTAAAGCTCAGTATAAAGAAGTCACAGTTAGCAGGCTCCTTTCTTGGCTGTACCTATTACAATGTAAAAGTAAAAAGAAAGAAAATAAAATGCGTTTATTGGTAATAATACGCCACGCAGGCTGGCATCGTCGTATTCCTAGAGGTTTTCGTGGTTATTTTATTAAATTTCAATCAAAGTACTATTTTATTTCATTCAAATAACTAGATCGTTGTATTTTATAATTATTTTTGTCTACTCCCATATCGAAAAATTCCAATATTGTAAACTAAACTTTTTCTGTAACAAAATAATTTTATAGACCATTTTTTTACCATTACGATACAGGGTAAAACCAAGAAGGAGTTCATCAATTATTGTTTTCTAATAGAATGAATATGCAGGGCGCGCCATTTTTATAGCATTACAAAAAAGTTTTGATTCCAATTTTCGCTTGTCTGTGGCAGCGCTCACTTCAGCGGTGATGGGCTGGGTTTTGGCGCCATTCATACGTTTTGTTGTACTGAATTTCGTGGGATTTTTTTTTTATTTAGGTTAAATCCTAATGTATGAGAGTAGATAAAGTGGTATATGAAACTGCACATAACTACACATTCATACACTCCTGTGATACTATTAAAAACCTCACCTAGTGTTTTAATACGCCTAATTTGGAAACAGTTTCATTTCAACTACTATTAACATTTACGCTATAGTAAATAAAAATATTTATTCCTAATAGGTACTGCAGAGAGAAATTATTGACAATAATGTCAATTTTTATGAGTAAATACCGAAATAACTGACAAAAAATAGCTTACATACTTATAAATACCAAAGATCTAATTATTTTACAAAAAAAAAAAAATAGTACTTTCCATTTATAAAATAATCACAAAAACCTCTAGAAATGTGACGTTGCTAGCCCGCAGGGCGTGAACGCTCTTAAAAGTATAAAAAGCCGGCCAAGTGCGTGTCGGACTTTGCACGTTTAAGGTTCCGTACCAAATGTAGAATATAAGCTGTCCGAATGGCAGAATAATTCAAAGCAGTAGGTGGACCTTGGTAACACTTTTCGTGAGGAATTGAGGTTAGAGGAGAAAAGTTGTAACAGGAAAAATGAGCGAATTTCAAAGAAAAATTCTGATTTATCAATATGTTGTTAGTAAAAGATAGGTAGTAATAATCATTATCATCAAATTTCAAGTTTATAGGTCAATGGGAAGTTAAAAAATCCTTCGGAACAAAATTTTGTAAAAAAAGCTGACTATGGTGGCTTCTCAAAAAATACAGTACCTAGGTACTCGTACTACTCAACGAGTTCTCAAGAACGATAACCCACTCGACGGGGTAGATCAACATTTTTTTTTCGCGTTTTTTTCTCTAATAAATTATGAGAATAAATTAAAGATGATAATCCGATAATATAAGCTCGTGGCTACATAATAAAAGCCGCACGGGTCGATCCATCAGGTTATGCTACGCTTGCCAGGGCTGGTCCGTGGATGGGTGACCATCTTTTCATACCGAGACTCCTCCGTGCCTCGGAAAGCACGTTAAGCCGTTGGTCCTGGCTGTCATTCGTGGATCTTTGACAGTCGTTACGGGTTGTCAGAAGCCCGAAAGTCTGACAACCAAGGGGTATCGTATTACCCAGTAACTGGGTTGTGGAGGTCAGATAGGCAGTCGCTCCATATAAAATACTGGTATTCAGCTGCATCCGGTTAGACTGGAAGCCGACCCTAACATAGTTGGGAAAAGGCTAGGCAGATTAATTGATAACAAAAGAACAATTTATAGAATTTTTGTCTGTCTGTCTGTCTGTTTGTTCCGGCTAATCTCCAAAACGGTTAGACCGACCTTGACGGGACTTTCACTGAAAGATAGCTGATGTCATAAGGAGTAACTTAATCTACTTTTATTTTGGCAAAATAATTACGGTTCCGCATAAAAAAAAAATAAACATCCGATTTAAATAATCAATATCTATACAAATAAATAAAATAAAAGTGTCTGTTTGTAATGTCAAAACACTACTTTTTACTAAATGCATATGAAAGTATGCAGGGTACTTATAACATGAGTAATCGCATAACAAACATACAAAAAAAAACATACAAACGAATTGAGAACTTTTTGAAGCGGTTAAAAAGAACAATTTTTAGAATTTTTGTCAGTCTGTCTGTTTGTTCCGGCTAATCTCCGAAACGGCTAGACCAATTTTAACGGGATTTTCACTAGAAGATAGCTGATGTTATAAGGAGTAACTTTTATTTTGGAAAAATGATAAGGGTTCTACGAAAAAAAAAAATGATTTAAATAGGGAAGTATTTACATCCACGCGGGCGTAAAAGTAGTAAAGTAGTAAAACTATAAAATAATAACCTGCACCTTCACGGCAAAAACGTGTAAAACCTGGCGACACCTGTGAATGTTGAACCAAAGACTTCACGCTCGGTAACCCTAAATCCGACAACTTAACCCTGCGGCTGCTAAGTACTTTTTTTTACAGCCAAAATGTAGGTAATAACCAAATGTCTGGTCTAATTTCATTCGCGATTAAGATGTCTACCGACCATCAACACTGAGAATTACTCAGTGTTGATGATTGGTAGACATCCGACATACGGTTAATCAGAAAAATATATCTAACGACTAATCTAGGTTTTATTACTTAACTTCAGCTTCAGATTTATTTATTTATGATTAAGTCAGATTTGATTAAATTTTATGTATATTTTAGCAAATATGTAAGCATTTAAATAACATTATAGTTATAAAAATGATTAACAAGTGTATTTTCTAAGTTAAGTACCTAATTAATGTTTGCATGCCAATATGGTAGAATGTACAAAGATTTTATAAACCATCCATCCATCTTATTGTAAAAACCTACATTCTGTGCAAATAAATAAATATTCTATTCTATTCTATTCTTGAAATTGCCAACCTGTCTTGAGCATGCGTGGTGATCAATGCTCGTGCCTTCTCTGTATGAGAAGAGGCCTTTATTGTCCCACTGCTGGAGTGGGACAATAAAAGGCTGGTATTATTATTATTCCAGCTCCTACGTATTTGAAACCACTAACGTAATTAGTGAAGGTGGTACTGTAAAATTTGGTTGACAATTACCGACAGCTAGACAAAATCTTCGGAACAAGGAATATTCACGGTTAAGCTTAAAAAGTAAACGTTTATTAGATAAGCAAATTACGAATGCCTCATTTTATTAGGGTTCCGTACCTCGAAAGGAAAAACTCACTCGTTTGCCTGTCTGTCCGTCTGTCACAGCCAATTTGTTCCGAATTTAATGGAGCGATTAAGTTAAAATTTGGTTCACATTAATTTCTGTGACGCAAACACGGACTTGTTACGTAAATAAATGAATTTTGAATCCGGGGGCACTTTTGAGGGGCAAATAAGAAAAACTAAAACTGTACCGTGTGACAGACTTATCAAATAAAAGGGCTTATACTGTGAGGGTCGCAAATATTTTTTTTTTAATTATTAAAACAAAAAAAAATAGTTATTTAAGAAAATAGACGAAAATTGACCACCCCCATTATCTCCGAAACTATTGAGCTTAAAATTTTAAAGAAAAAATACAGACACTTATAGAGTACAGGAAAATTAATAAAAAGTCTATGGTCTTAAAATAACGTGGTAAATCTCTCAATATTGTTCGTACAAACTTACATTTGCAGTTGGAATCTATGGGAGAACATGTTTTACGACTACAATGCTAAGTTTGTTCTTGGGATAAATTCATCCCAACTACAGAACCCTTCATATTGCGTGGCCCGACACGCACTTGGCCGGTTTTAAATCGAATAGTGGACTCAATTCCGTAAACAAAAGGAAAGATTGCTACTGCCACTGACACAATTTAAGACCTGTATTACATCCAGGAGCAGATTAACCCGTTTCACGGAACCTCTCCTAGGATTAGAATAACAGTTAAGGGCCCATACACTGTTTGTCGGTTGAAAATTGGGTTGCAGAACTATGCAACCCAACTTTCATTGAAAAAAAAAAAATAACAATAAAAATTTAGAAGTAACTAAAAATTTAATTATGATTTTTTTAAGAAGCTTATCTACTAGTAACAACCTCAAATATCATGTGTAAGTAGAGACATTTGCTAAGCCACATGTAAATATCTAGTTACAATTGGAATAAGTACCATAGGTATAGCGATCTGCAAGCTAAAGAATCAGCTTGTTCAGTTTAGTAATAAAACAACGTAAATGAACATGGAAAACGAAATGTTTTTCTAAAAACGAAAACTAAAACGTTAAAACTTCCTCGTGTAATTAACGAATGGCCATCAAATGTTGATCAATTGATCATCAATTTAAATCCAACGAACGTCGATTTCACTCCCAATAATACAATGAAATGACGTCATAACGAACGTAGTTGTACGTATGTATACTTTTGCCTCGTAACCTTTTCCGGAACATGAATCATTTGCGTCACATAATTTAATATGACCCCGTAGTTTATATACCTACGTAGTTATACCTATATAAATCTGCACTTGTAGAGATGCCTTGCTCATCCATATGGTAACCTAATTTAAGCCTCAGCTAAAAAGCCGCAAGCTACCTATTTATTTTAGATTTTAGGGTTCCGCTCACAAAATCCAGTAAAAAGAATTGAGACAAATTGACTTCCTTTTTTTTTGCATCAAGTAGGTACCAGTCACCTATAACCGTCATAATGCTACAATACAATCAGGATTGTGGGAAATGAATATTTATAAAAGTTAATTTATAAAAGTCGGCGAAACATATCATTTTCATCCATACTTCTCTATTAGTCGTCATCTCGGTAGTCACTCCCACAGTTCATCCATCGAGAATGTATAAAACTATGATAGGTAAATTATAACAAATCACTCGTAGACTCCACTTGTCAACATCTTTGCCCATACATATTTATTACATAGAGGTACGTCTGTAGACTATTCAATATAGGTATATACTCGCTATATAAGTTACGCTTTCGCCAATAGAACTTTCATTATCATCTTTCTGTGGTCGAACTTTCCCTCTGTAAGTTGAATAATTTGTCTGGGATCTCGTTGTGATTGACAACAACTGGAATATTTGAACGCAGTGTCGAGGCTTTTTTTACTAGTTGTAATTAGAATATTGTTGTATTGGAACCAGAATGGTACAGACGCCAGCACATCAAGCTACTACAATCTGTCAATTCTTTAATAGATTTTCAACTTTACCGCTAAAGCATTAGGTTCAAGGTTTATGGGGAAAATTTGACAGTTTCGGGTAGCTTGACCTGCTGGTGTCTGAACAAAGCTATCAATAAATTGTTTGTCGATCTATCAGACGGAAAGTGAATTGACCTTCTTTTAGATTCTGAGAGCATTTTTCAAAATATTTTATCGAATGTTTGCTTTTTTGTAAGGAACCATCGGCGGACAAACCCAAGCCACACTCGACCAGACTTTTTTTCTATAATTATGAACCAGTTTTTATTTGGCATGGATAGCTACGCTCTGTTGGGTTAGGTTTCCCCTGTTCGAGTAAAGCTTGGGTCAACGACTGTCTAGCCCAAAATTATCAACCTACTATCAGCCTCCTAATTATAACTCCACGTGTAGCAATATAACACCGATTCCTCTGAAAGTTATGAAATCACTTTAATGTCTGCTTTTTTATTATTTAATGTATTATTTGATACGTGCTATTTGATTTATTTTCTAATTATGTTACAAGATTGTTGTTTGGTAAAATAAAAACATTTGGGAGATTTTGAAAAAAAAGAATGTCGTTAATCTGCCTAACCTTTTCCCAACTATGTTGGGGTCGGCTTCCAGTCTAACCGGATGCCGCTGAATACCAGTATTTTACATGGAGCAACTACCTATCTGATCTCCACAACTCAGGTACTGGATAATACGATACCGCTTGGTAAGACTGGTTGTCAGACTATCGGGCTTCTGACGACCTGTAACGACTGTTAAAGATCCACGAATGATAGCCGGGACCAACGGCTTGACGTACTTTCAGAGGCAAGGAGGAGTCTCGGTATGTAAAGATGCATGGTCACCTATCCACGGACCAACCAAGCGTAGCTTAACTTGATGGATTAACCCATGCGGCTGTTATTAGTTAGCCACAAGCTTCTCAAAAAATAAAAAAATGTCGTATGAAGTGAAAAGCTCAATGAACTACGAACCAAACAAAAATCTTAAAAAAAAAAACAACTGACTCCCAAAACACATCTACAAAGTGAAAAATGACTGTGAAGTTTGAAGTTTTTTGCCATCTGGCAAAAAACGAAAATACAAAATCAATGGCACCGACTTCCGAAATTAGTCATTTTTCACTTTTTGTTTGTGGTACCTACCCAACACAAATTCGTGTCGCACTACTTGGTATGTAAACAACAACGACAAGAAGTTATAACATCAACATAGACATCAAATGGATTAAATGCGTATTATTGAAGCTAACTAAAAAAACTACCCAAACAAAGTCATTAAAATTTATATATACCACCTCGGAACAATACTAATTCAAACAAAAAAGAAACATCAAAATCGCTAAACATACATAAAAAAATACATACAGACGAACTAGAGCCTCCTCCTATTTTGTAGTCGGTTGAAATCATCGTATAACTTACTCTAATTTTGAACAAAAGTTTTTCTCCATAAGTGGACGGTGCTTTTCAGGAAAACGTAAAACAAACTTCAGGTGAAGTTACATCCCTCCCGGTGGGTACCCGCATTGTCGAGGCGGGGGGCTCAGTAGCCGTGGCTTGGTCACCCACGATAAAGCGAAGAGGTACCCGAGGAGGGACCGCTCGTCAGGGGTTTTTCCCAGGAAGTCGACGACGTAGCGGCTAACAGATAGGTTGCGGTGCCGCTTGGGCGACATCGCAACTGAGGCGGGCCACGATGTCGTATGAGGGTTGGAGGCCGCGGCGAGAGAGGAGTGCCGGTATTGCGATGCGCCACTCTCCCTGCCTTCCGCGGCCTTGACGGGGTCGCCACCGTCTGATGGCGGACGCGGTGGGGCCGCAGGGGAGGAGGAGTATCGGTATGTCGTTGGCCACTCTTCCTATCCTCTGCGGCTGAAAAGTGGTAGGCAGCCGGGCCACTGACCTGACCGGTCGCAGGGGGACCCAGGGTGCCTAGGCGACAAGGGGTGGTCTAGCGCCCATGTGCTGGTTTGGTCCGTGAGGGCGTCTCGGCGTGCAATGTGTTCTTGTGCGCCGGTGATGGGGGTGCTCCCTAGAGGGTCTGGTGACGGACAGCCGTGGTGTGTTATCGGTGACTGCTAACGCGTGCCCGTGTTCCCGCCACAAGCGGCAGAGGAGGACAACGTGGAGATTTAGTGGGTTGGAGTCCCACATGACTGCAATATCTCCCCGTGGTAGTGCAGTATGCATTTATATAGTATGCATTTCTCCACGAAAAAAAAGGTGAAGTTACATCGACGCGCATCAAGCGGAAGAAGAAACTGCGATGTTTTTCAAGAAAAGATATTTGAAACAAAAACAAATCGTGATTAAATTGAAAATTTGAAAAACGTAAAAAATAAACTATTGTGTTTTTGTGCTGTAGTAGATAAAAACAAGTCCGTCACTTTGGTTTCCGTGGGGAATACCCATGAGGAAGTAAAAGGTATTCTTTCGGACATTCACTAGGCAATTGAAGAGAGTGTTCTCAATTATTGGAGGCCAGTTCGACCCCAATTATCGGTCACGTCTCTAATCTCTTAGTTGCGGCTTTCTAACAAAAACAAGGGATTGTAATCACGCCCTTATCAGATTTGATATATTTGATAACAGTTATTTTAATTGTAATCTTGGATAATGTTGACAATTCAAGGACTCCTGGCCAAATAACAACTTCGCGAATTGATTGATCTTTGAGGTTAAACTGCGCTTGGCGCGGTGAATGAGTGACCATTAGCACAGATTAATACAGATGGGAAACTCCGCAAAATCTTTAAATAAAAAGCGACTAATTTAATAAATAATATAATAATTTTAATAATTTAACTTAATGATTAATTTATTCTCTTAACTTATTATAAAACGGACACACACTTCTCTGTGTTTATTAAATTCTAGCGTATGGCACTCGTGGGTTGCAGCTGAAAATCAGCGTCAGGTGGTACACCTTGTGTTGCCATCTCACATTATGCTGAGCTGAGGCCCTTTTGGCATTGCAATCATTATTTCATGTTTCTATAGTTTTAAGGCGTATTTATGCTGTAATGCCAATTAAACGCATTTTTCTTTCTTACTACAAGACAATAAAGTGCAATTCAGTTCGCACAACGCTTATTACGTACAGTTATATTCACCTACCAGTTGCCTGTCTTTCTAACGCGTAACTCTTATACCTTCTGACCGCGGCAGTCCTACTGAATTGGCCCAGTGAGATTGGCCCGCCGCGTAAAATAACTGCGGAGTGTTCCATCTGTATTAATCTGTGTCATTAGCATTGTTTACACACCAAGAAGGGTCTTGGTGTGTAAACAATGCTAATGCGTTGAGGGCAACGCCTTGGTGAGTACATTAAAACTGACAGTCCTCGTTGTCATACGAATATCTATGGCGGTCGTAACCGGTGGTCAGAAGTCGGAAAATTGGTGACTGCGTAATAAAGAATATTTGTCACAGAAACACGTGCTTACTTATTACTCTTACTATATAATATTGGTGCCGATTCTGTTGTGTATGTTTACTAATTGGATATTAATTAATCATATGTCTTTGTGTACTCAATTTATTAATAATGTATTATCTAACTAGTGAGTAATAACTCACTATAAAGAAGTGTGCGAAGAAGTGCGTGTGTGTGTGTGTGTGTGTGTGTGTGTGTCTATGAAGTGTGTGAGCAGGTGCATAGATAAGATATTTTTATAAAAAATCAGACGATTGTAAAGGTCATCAGTATCCTAAGTAGACTTGTAACTTTCTTTTAATATCGTTAATTGATTAATTATTTTATTGCTGTTATTAATTTTACGTTTTATAGTAGGTACCTAGGTTTTTATGACGAAGTACCTAATGATTATAACAGATAAAAGATTATTTTAATTAATAACTTCATAATTTGCAGCCCATTGCTACCGATATATTTTGCAACGTTTCTAAAGCTTTTTGGAACTTTTTGAGTTTCAGTGTTCAACTTTAAAGCCCAAGATCAAATCATGGCATCGAAGCTGTTATTTAATTAGATACAACTAGATAATTATGTAGATATTATAGACACCTACCTATCTAGAATTGATTTGGAGGTAATAGGTACCTTATTTTCAATGCCATTGTATGTATAATGGCATTGAAAATAAGTTTTCTGGTACCAATCACCTCCAAATCAATTCTTAATAAAAAAATTGCATATAAGTATGCAACTTTGGTTATCCGCAGACTATAATGTATGTTAATGTCAGTCTTCCTGAAAGATAGCATAAGTTAGCTACTCCTACGAAATTAGAGATGACGACCAAACAAAGACCATATATTGTGCTAAAACAATACAAACGAAAGTAAAGATAAATGTTCAGTTAGAGTTGTCTAAAAAATACCCGTTCAATACAATATATTAAAACAAGCCAGCCGATACATTCATGTCCTCTACACTCCGCTTTATCCTGAGATAACAGAGCAACATCATTAAGTAACCTGTCTAGACATGACTATGACTTACTTGTCTAGACATTCGTAACACCTAGAATACCTAGATCCAACCTACTCCAAATTATATAGAAAGCATGCAACTGTCAGCGGATCTGAACACAAATTGAATAATAATATAATTACGAGCCGAACTTCCCCAGGCAGCGTCGGACCGAAATCGATTTAGACCGATCCGTATTAGGTCAATAGTCTTTACGTCGCAAACGCTGAGCGCGCACTGGGGTTGTATTTAATAATATTATAGTTCCAATATCGGCATCGGGAGATAGTGGAGATCGTGACGCGGCGACTGCGACGCGCTTTATCGCCGCATCGCCTTCGTGGCCGTCGTAAATAATGTGCAACTTTTCCCGCCACGCCCCTACCGACGCTAGAACAAAAAAACTATGCAGTCGCTAATAAGCGTTTTCATGCGTATCGTAACAAGATGTCCTTGCTTAATGTTCTAACGATGCATGCAACACCGTCTGAAGGCTAATGAATAATATTTGTCTGAGCACTGCAATGCATTAAGTGTTGCAAAAATCCTGTTTGTCACTATTTCTATTCATGCACATGACTTTGTTTTAGAAGCATTATAAGTTTTCTAAGAATGATATGTTTATCTATTCTTTGCGCACGTGTTTGTTTGCATACTAACCTACATATTTCATTACTGGACAGTTATTCTTGATGTGTTGTTTTTCGTAATCTGAAAGAAGAAAAAGAAAGAAAGAAAATACATTTATTTAGCACGGACTAAAAGGCACACAAAAATAATACAAATAAAATGTGTAGTACACAGCAGATTGAAATAATAATAAAAACAAATCAAATGTATAAAATGCGATGCAGGAATGTGTGCCTCACGGCTGCGCCAAAGAAGGCCCAGTTCAGCAAAAATGCCAGACAACTAGTTCCTGACGCTGGTTCGTTGTTGGTGGGTGGTGGTTCTGATCTAGTAGCTAGTTTTATTTTTCTGAGATGTGTAACGTAACGAATAGCCGGGGCTATTAGTCACATAATAATACAATATAACGTAAAATAAATTAAAGATACAGATAACCGCAGCGCAAGACGCGCACAGCAACAGGATCAGCAAAGCAGTTACGAGGTCTGCAGACCACTGCGCGCGTCTTTTATTATGCGAGTATCTAATAGCCCCGGCTATTCCTTATGTTACAGTTTCGAGGCCCACTTATTTATTTGAATCTTCCACACCCTATCCTTAGACCCCACACCTCCAACAACACACTCTGATACCTTTTTATAGGCGCAATGTTACAGCTAGGTACCGCTCAAAAAAAAATATGGAATATATTTTTATCCAATAGGTCTAAGAGAGCTGGCATGTTCAAGTATTATAAGAGAAAGGTTCAAAGTCGAGAAAAAGGTTTCAACAGATTCAGGAAAAAAAATTAATGAAAAATATCTCAAAAGAGAAAAGATTTCATAAAAAGCTATGGAGTTCGTAAGTTCTACTAGGCAGTACAGTAATAACAAACTAAAAAAAATTATGTGGTAAGTATAAAAATTTACTTTTAAAAGTAAAAACCGATTTCAAAAACCTAAAACGAATAAAATAACTTTCATAAAAAACTTAAAAGCTTATGTAGTCGGTGTCAAGCTAAGGTGCATTGACATTGAAGAATTGAAGACACCGACTTCAGAAGCTGTTAAGTTTTTTATGAAAGTTATTTTATTCGTTTTAGGTTTTTGAAGACCGTTTTTACTTTTTAAAGTAAATTTATGTTTCCATTTTTAGTTGAAAATACAATTACATAAGCCCAAGACGAACGAAAAGAACAATCATTAAAATTCGCTTAGAAATGCCGGAAATACAGTACGTTTATGTATATAACTTCGTACATAAGTATAATTACCTAATGTTTTATATACTAAAACCTTCCTGAAAGTATTTAAATCATGCTAGAGAAAGAATCATCAAAATTGGTTCATTAGTTTTTGAGAAAATCGCGGAAATACAAACTTACATACATACATACGGGTCGAATAGACTCCTTTTTTGAAGTCGATTAAAAAGCGAAGTACCACAGAGGTTTATAGACTTTTCAATTTCTTCAATAACTAACATACGTGTTTAGCAAGTGTACGCGAAATGATGCATAACACACATAACAATAGTAAAACCGTTTAGTGAAACCTTGCCTAAGAGTTCCTTATACGTTCATACATATGTAATTGATAACATAACGGTGAAATTATTATAAAAAGTAATACCGTAGAGGTTATGAGCACGCAAGTCCTTTGCCGTCGGCGGAAATATGAAATGACGTTTAGAGGCAAAAAAAAAACCCACAGCAACAGAAAATAAAAACCGGTCACGTGCGTATCGGACCACGCACAATGAAGGGTTCCGTAGTTGGGATGAATTTATCCCAAGAACAAACATAACATTGTAGTTTAAAAACATCTCTCATACATTCCAACTACAAATGTCCATTGTTAAACAAAAAGGATCCAAACCCACATTACACCGCATGTGGGTTGGATCCTTTTTGTTTAACTATGGACAAATGTAAGTTTGTACGCACATTACTGAGAGATTTAGTTGAAATTTGGTACGCATATTCAAAATTTATTTATTTTTATGACAAAAATACATATGTGTACCAAATTTCAACTTAAACGGTCCATTAGATTCGGAGGAAATTGTCTGTGACAGATGGACAGTCAGACAGACAGACACATGAGTGATCCTATAAGGGTTCCGTTTTTTCCTTTTGAGGTACGGAACCCTAAAAAACTGTAAAATCGCCTAATAGAGGCTGCATTAAAATTTGCGTTGGCGCTCTACCGTAAATGTTCACATCAAACTTGGTCCTAGTAATTAAACCGCTTCATTGAACAGTTTAATTATAGCGCTTCTTGGCTATTACAAATGCACTGATTACGAGTGTTACGACGCTAATCAATAGTACGTTTTTACCTAGCAGTACAGTTCAGGAAGTCAAAGGTTCCAGTTTACCTAAACCTATGTAAAAATATATGGCAGTAGTCTTTGCAAGCCGGAAGCCTGAAAGTCTCTTATGCCTGTCACGAGTCAAAATGTCTTTCAGGCTTCACATTTTAGCTTTGTTTTTGGGATAACAATACACCTAAGATATCTTTGTTTAGTATTGCAAATGTTCATAGGCGACAGGGACATTCCATCAGTCACAACATGACCTGCCAACTGCCCACTAACTTTCCATACCACAGATACAGCTATTCTCGTACAGCCACCCGAGACTAGCACAAGACTAAATTACTAAGGGATGGTGCTCTATAGGTTGTCTTATTCCTGATCCCGGCGTGCGTCTCCACGTGTTCGCTGTGCTCTCGGCTAGACGGTGCAGCGGTCGGTCAAACCGCGGCAACACTCGCAGTCGTGGCCATAGCGTTGTTTTTGACTGAAAACGGTGCACGCGCGCTTCATGCTTTATAGCGAGCCACTAAACTTATACGAGCAGCGATCTGTAGTGTTGTGCGATGCGATTTTATTGTCATTGTCGGAGGCCATGGTTTAAATGAAAAGTTAGATGTTTTGGGTAAAGTTGTGTCTGGTCTTGACAAAAATAAAAGTAACTACAAAACGGCTTAGTTACAATATCAAGCCTTTCTTGGAGTCAGCGTCTAGTTTAACCGAATGCAGCTGAATAACAGTATTTTACATGGAGCGACTGGCTATCTGTCCTCCACAACCCAGATACTGGGTAACACGATAGCACTTGGTAAGACAGCTTATCAGACTTTTGGGCTTCTAACTACCCGTAACAACTGCTACGGCTAAATTACAATATATACATATTTACAATACTCCAACACTTTCTAACCTATGTATAGGTCAGTCATGAAAGTTAATCCTCGTGTAGGCGTCGCATTATTCTTGTAGACTAGAAAAATACCTCATTATGGAATGTAGAATAAAATATTACTATAACAGGTTTATTTAAATCACCAATGTGCATCAGACACAGGTTGCGGCCATCGCCGTAGCATTCAAAGCTAATATATTATATTTTTGTTGAGCGCACTAAGCGAGGTCAATGCTAGGCCAAATCTAGTCAAGGCGTGGTTTACACGATGATTAAAATATATTATGATACACGTTCTCTTAGGTCGTACGACTCTGCGTATATAAATTGTTTATGATGAAGATCAAGAATGATCAAGACCTATTTTTGAAGCTGTCCTAAAATTTTTGTTAATTTGAGATATTCAATACAACTGTAATAATAATTCTTCTAAAACTCATGTTATTATAATTTTGATTCCCTTTGTATCGCTAATCATTATCACATTTATAATAAAAACCTAATTTAATAAACCACAATAATTTGCTACTCTATCATTGCGAAAAAGTTGCTGGCTTCTTTCTTCCAATGAAAAAAAAAAAGCTTCCAAATTCAAATCCTCGCGTGGTGTGGCCCCACTATAGCCCTACGATGCGACTCACGAGTACGGTCTAGTCGTGGCCCAATGCTCCGACTAAACGCGGCTGTGTTTACACGAGATACTGACTTCACTGACCACTAGCCAGCGGCTACGAACAAAATTCTGTTCGGATATTAAATTTATATCGACCAAACACCCACCTTGGTCATCCATAGGCTTGTCTACCTACTTGTGTTGCATGACGCATCTAGACGTTGTTTAAACCTAATGTAGTAGGTGGAGTAACGGTACCTTAATCTTGCTGATACGTATGTTTAGTTCTTGCATATAACTTACCATTTTTTCAACTGATAAAAAAAAGTTGTTCATAGATCACGACAGGCATTGAACCTTTATTGATGTAAACCTAACTAAGGTACCTACACTGGTGACTTAGTTCTGAAAATGGGTGAAATCATTTTCATTGTGTTGATGGCGTATTTTTTTTTTCATGTAGGTACCTAATGAATACCTATTGTAGATAGACATGAAACAAAATAATACTAACTGTTCTTGTCACGTCATGATCAATCAAACTTGTCTTGACCAATCCTAATAATAATCTTCTTTAATACTTTTCAACACACTTGCTTGTAAAGTGACTCTTATGGCAACGCATTTAGGTTCAAAATTCAGCTTATTATACACTCGTGTTTTTTACTTTACATTACCACACTAGTGTTTTCTACTTAAGGTTTCTTTTTTCAATCTCCGCAAAGAGTTTTTATGTCTAAAAACAATGAATATTTTGTGAATAAATAAACTATTTTAGTATACAAATCCACGGTGAAATGCTTCTCGTAAAAATTAGTTTGACTAAAAACAAGATTCCACGATCTTTTACAACCCATGGCCCGTTTTATGAAATAGTAAAAAAAAATCAAGCTCTCCATTCAACAAGAGCAAAAAATTACCGCTTTTCCAAAACTTTAATAAAGGTAAATGTACAGCTCAACTCATTGGCCTGGCTGATTCTTACACTAGGCACAGTTTTAGAAGAACTTTGGCTATACTGCTGGCTGATTCGGAAGCCGGTATGGCGGATGGCGATCTGACGCAGTTGCTGAATCTTATGTCGAAGATTCTATTCATAACAAGGCAAAGATTAGTGTTAAAATAACACGTGCAATTAACTTGGAGCCACAAACGAAGAAGTCTTGCCCTGAGCCGCGACAATCTACTTCTCGTGGCATTGGTTATTTAGTGCTTCCTGCTCCCACTAATGAGCCCTTATATTTACAACATTCATCCAACTCCTATGAAAATATTTCATCATCGCCGACATTTACCAAAGACAATGAAAATAGCGAAATTATTAATACTACCACCAATACCATAACAGAAACTGTAAAAATGCCAACAAAAACTGTTCGGTATTATTTTGAGAATTGTACAAGTCTGTTTTTTCCTAGCAAGAGTGTTGAAAAATGTCGTATGAAACGCGTGTGCATTGCTCATTACACACTAGTATCATAATGTACTATTACAACACGAACTGGGCCCGCGTAGTCGATTACGGCCCGCTCCTCATAGAGAGGAAGCCGGTGTCCCAGCAGTGGGAATGTTAAAAGCTGATTATGCCTAATACTTTAATATTAATTTAAAATTAACGCAAAGCAAGGATTTATAATTCAAAGCTAATTTTCATTGTGAATTTTCTCACGAATAGATGACATTGAATTTTATTACCAAAAAAATATTATTTATTTGCATAAAAAAACGCAGTGCAAAAATAAATGATAGTGGCTGAATATTTTGCGTCTATCGCGAATTTAGGAACCTTGAAAATAGAGACATTTTAAAATGCAAATTAGTGTCTGTCTGGGTCTACTAATAATTAAATGTGTAGGTATGAGTACATAACTGACAGCGTTTATTTTAAAAATCCCCGTGTTATTTTTTGAAAAGACCTAAAATTACAACTAACACTGAAATAGGTTATTTATTATTTTAGGAAGACGTGGCGAGACGACCTAGACGCGTACCTCAAGGGATGGATCGAGGTGACTCTGGAAAAAGATGCTTGGAAGGATTTGGGGGAGGCCTTTGCTAAGCAGTGGGACAATTTAGGAAAACTAAAAAAAAAACTAAACATTTAACTTCATTATGACCAAAACTAAGCCTAATTCCTGAAATTTTACAAAGTGCGCGCTGCTTAATTTAATACAAGTAAAAAAAAAAACTAAATAAATGATGACATATAAACTTATCTAACCATCCAGTATCAGAGCAATTTGAAGGTCTGTCGTACCGTTCCAGTTACACGACGTGGAATAGTGCTACTATATAATATTTGTGTCATTACTCTTTTATAATTGAATAAATTCTGTTTTTCGGCGACTGCCTGATGACCTTCTCAGCCGGCTCAAGTCATACTAGTAGACTGGTTAGTCTAGACTAACCAGTCTGAACCTAGGCTGGTTCGCTAAATTTCCTAAGAATGCTACGGCAACGATCAAAAATCTAAATTTCGAATGCATCTAAGCTATTTCCTGTAAAAAAGATTGACAGGCCAGTTGGCGTGGTTGGTTAAGATACCACCTATCACGCCGCAGTTCGTGGGTTCGATTCCTATCCAGGACAAACATTTGTGTGCATGAACATATCTGTTTGTCCTGAGTCTGGATGTAATTATCTATATAAGTATATACTTACAAAAAAAGTAGTATATAATATGTAGTATATCAGTTATCTGGTTTCCATAGTACAAGCTCTGCTTAGTTTGGGATCAGATGACCGTGTGTGAAATGTCCCAGGATATTATTAATATTAATTGTTCTCTCAATAGGCTTGACTGCTTGAGCAATAAATTCCAATTATAATTAGTGGAAGTTTTGTGTACGGAACAGGACTGCACATCCGTGGTACTCGTAACACTAGGACCTTGATCTGGCTTAGCGTAGTACGGAGTTTCAATAGAACACGAAGTCATCTCCTGATGGTTTTGGAACCACTGACGTGCGGTCGACTGTACATATAAGTATATGTCTAGGATATGTGTTCTAGTAAATTGCCTTATCTCTCTTCTTCATCATTCTTCTTTGCTATAATGACGAGACAGTTGGGTTGGTAACTTCGTGTAGGTATAGGTAAGGCTGAATCAATCAATCTGCCTAGCCTTTTCCTAACTATATTGGGGTCGGCTTCCAGTCTAACTGGATGCAGCTGAATACCAGTATTTTACATGGAGCGACTGCCTATCTGACCTCCACAACCCAGTTACTGGATAATACGATACCCCTTGGTGAGACTGGTTCTCAGACTTTCAGGCTTCTGACGACCCGTAACGACTGTCAAAGATCCACGAATAACAGCCGGGACCAACTGCTTAACGTGCTTTCCGAGGCACGGAGGAGACTCGGTAAGTTAAGATGGTCACGCATCTACGGTAACGGTAGGTAAGGCTGAATATAGGGTGCAATGGACGTACAACACTATGGTCCCGTCGTATCTCGTACGGACCCGTCAAAGCACGGTTGATGAATTGCAATAAATATAATAGATTACTTGTCTGAAAATGGACAAAAATTGAAAAGGTGTCCTTATTTTCAGGCCCGATTAAAATAATAATGAAATCAGCATATAATACCTAAAGTAAGTCTCAATACCTTTTACCATTAATTCGCCGTTAATGTTAAAAGGAGTCGTTCATTAGTTCGCCGGAGAATATAAAGGCAATCGCAAAAACTTAACTTATCTGGACAAAATAAAAACCGTTTTTGACGATTGTTTGTCAGTTACTACACAAAAGTAGAAGCGAGAGAGCTTTTTTGAAAGAATATTTTTAGTATTAAAGTATTTTGAATTTTTCATTAGCTTTTTTTATCAGCCTCGATGTGCGACACAAAAGCCAACAACAGGCTTACTCGTAGTTTGGCCGATATCCGAATTCAGCCAGACATGTTTGGCTATTTATATCAACAACCGTTTCCGGCCATATTAAGCCTTCTCTGAGTCTGACGCTTAATTTCATAATAATCAACCTGATTTTCTCGTCTGATAGGTAAACCCCCAAATACTGAAAACCACTTGATTATTTAATTCAGTATGTTAATAAATCTTAAACATTTAATCATTTGGTGATAAATTTTGATACATGTGATAATTTGGTGAAATTTTGGGTATTTATTTTAGTATCTATACTTGTTGTGCATTAGTCTCGCAAAAACTCGAAACTCGACCGATTCGATTTTTTTTTTTTTTGTTTTTGTTCGCCTCTTTCCTGGGGTGGTTTAGACAAAAAAGAAAATAAGGAAAAACCCAAAGGAATAGCCGAAAAATTTAAATTTAAATTTTGACAGGATAAAGTCTGACAGGTCAGCTAGTAATAGTATAAAGTCGCTGTTCGTGTCTGCCTGTGTGACCGCGTTGTTCTTCTTAACTACGCAATGGATTTTTATTCGGTTTTCACCATCATACATAAAATATGTTCCGGAAAGTTTATTTATAATAATAATAATAATAATAATAAATGTTTATTGATAATTTACAAGTATTGCAGTACAGTATGGGTATTATAAATGGTAAAATTACAAATTTGCTACAATTATAGTGGTTGCAGTTCTGATCTCCTAACTAGGTTACTGTATAACCTGTATGAAGGAGTGACAGTTCCGTTACCCCTTGGATTACAAGCATAGGTTTTTTATTTTATATTTACGAACATTTGTATTTTACTGCTACAAAAATAAATAAGTTCTAACTAAATGTAAGTATAGAAAAATAAAAAAAATAAAAAAACTAACTGAGAATTTGAAAAAAGATGACATTATTTCATGTGTGTGTGTGTGTGTGTGTGTGTGTGTGTGTGTGTGTGTGTGTGTGTTTACTTACCCTCAAATAAGAATTTTTTCTGTTTCTTCATATGTATACTCTAAAAGAAATGAGTACACCATTTGTACACATACATACATAAACTCACGCCTCTTTCCCATGGAGGTAGGCAGAAACTACATAACGCCACCTGCTACAATAACTTCATACTTTTTTGCCTCGTTTACGTTTATGTGCATAATACATTAATATTCAACTTATATAATTATATCTAATAAAGAAATCTTGATATTTTGTGAATTGGTAAAAACCGTGTGAAGCACCCGTGTCAGTAGCAAATTTTAATTGATAATATACAAAATATTTAATTCCTTTCCAAAAAATGTCATCGCTCCGGCTAATCTAGCGGTAGCGAAAATTTGTTAAACTTACAATATACGACATAATAAATTAATTCTGCCAGACAGTTCTGCTATCTGAAAGTAGTTTTTAATGCGTATAATGATATGCACGAAACTGTAAACAGGTATTCCTAGTACTATAGTTAGGTACGTTACTTAAACTAGGCATAAAGTACGTCAGTAAGTGCTCGAACACAAAGAACAAAAGTAACTAAAACTTGCTCCTTAACACTCAATGCATTTCAAAAAAAAATCTGTGTCTAAATAAGTGCTCATACACACGAGCGGCACGCATCGACGGCTGCAGTTGCCTCTGCCGTCGACGCGTGCCGCTCGTGTGTATGAGCACTTATTTACACACAGACTTTTTTTCAAATGCATTGAGTGTTAAGGAGCAAGTTTTAGTTCTTTTTAACGACTTCAAAAAAAGGAGTTATCAATTCGACACGTATGTATGTAATATTATTGGAACTGCAAAATATTCACATATGATAATCTGTTAGGGCTTCCAAACGTATGTAAATGTATGTATGTTTGTCCACGTATTTCTCCGAAACTATTCATCGGGTCTGACCATTCTTTTTTTGTTGGCTTACATTTACTTCAACTTAGGGCACAGTGAAAGTTTCATAAAAATCGGTTCAGTAGTTTTCAAGATAATGGACAAATATGTGTAAGTGTGACGGCCTGGCTTATTGATACGTTCTACGGGTGTCAAAGGGAAAATATCTCAAAACAAGGTCCTCAGTAATGGAAATAGTTAGGATGACCAAGCTTTCAACATTTCGCCCATTTGCGACGAAAGTGTGACATCTCAAATTTCGATTTTTCGTTTTACTGATTCGTTTTTGTTTTTGATTATTTCATTTAATTATTAGTTATACTCTAATCACTTCATACATAATAAAGCTATCTTGCCAATAATTTAAGAGTTTAGAGAGAGAGCATCTAAAAGTTCAAAAGTCGTTTTCTGTAAAATTACGGTTTATGATGTCACACTGTCGTCGCAAATGGACGATTTATCTCATTGAGCACGGTTGCTACTACATGATACTTTCTGAAGGTCTGATGATGACCAGGTAAATGCTTATTGGTCCTCAGTAATGGAAATAGTTAGGATGACCTAGCTTTCAACATTTATCTCATTGAGCACGGTTGCTACTACATGATACTTTCTGAAGGTCTGATGATGACCAGGTAAGTGCTTATTGGTCCTCAGTAATGGAAATAGTTAGGATGACCAAGCTTTCAACATTTATCTCATTGAGCACGGTTGCTACTACATGATACTTTCTGAAGGTCTGATGATGACCAGGTAAATGCTTATTGGTCCTCAGTAATGGAAATAGTTAGGATGACCTAGCTTTCAACATTTATCTCATTGAGCACGGTTGCTACTACATGATACTTTCTGAAGGTCTGATGATGACCAGGTAAGTGCTTATTGGTCCTCAGTAATGGAAATAGTTAGGATGACCTAGCTTTCAACAATTATCTCATTGAGCACGGTTGCTACTACATGATACTTACTGAAGGTCTGATGATGACCAGGTAAGTGCTTCTTGGTCCTCAGTAATGGAAATAGTTAGGATGACCTAGCTTTCAACATTTATCTCATTGAGCACGGTTGCTACTACATGATACTTTCTGAAGGTCTGATGATGACCAGGTAAGTGCTTATTGGTCCTCAGTAATGGAAATAGTTAGGATGACCTAGCTTTCAACATTTGTCGAATTGAGCACGGATGTACTACATGATACTTTCTGAAGGTCTGATAATGACCAGGTAAGGGCTTATTGGTCCTCAGTAATGGAAATAGTTAGGATGACCTAGCTTTCAACATTTGTCTAATTGAGCACGGATGCTACTACATGATACTTTCTGAAGATCTGATGAAGACCAGGTAAGTGCTTATTGGTCCTCAGTAATGGAAATAGTTAGGATGACCTAGCTTTCAACATTTATCTCATTGAGCACGGTTGCTACTACATGATACTTTCTGAAGATCTGATGATGACGAGGTAAGTGCTTATTGGTCCTCAGTAATGGAAATAGTTAGGATGACCTAGCTTTCAACATTTGTCTAATTGAGCACGGATGCTACTACATGATACTTTCTGAAGGTCTGATGATGACCAGGTAAGTGCTTATTGGTCCTCAGTAATGGAAATAGTTAGGATGACCTAGCTTTCAACATTTGTCTAATTGAGCACGGATGCTACTACATGACACTTTCTGAAGGTCCGATGATGACCAGGTAAGTGCTTATTGGTTCTCAGTAATGGAAATAGTTAGGATGACCTAGCTTTCAACATTTATCTCATTGAGCACGGTTGCTACTACATGATACTTTCTGAAGGTCTGATGATGACGAGGTAAGTGCTTATTGGTCCTCAGTAATGGAAATAGTTAGGATGACCTAGCTTTCAACATTTGTCTAATTGAGCACGGATGCTACTACATGATACTTTCTGAAGATCTGATGATGACCAGGTAAGTGCTTATTGGTCCTCAGTAATGGAAATACTTAGGATGATCTAGCTTTCAACATTTATTTAATTGAGTACGGATACTACTACATGATACTTTCTGAAGGTCTGATGATGACCAGGTAAGTGCTTATCGGTTCTCAGTAACGGAAATAGTTAGGATGCCTAATAGCTTTCAACATATAGATGTTGAAAGCTATTAGATCTTGCTATTAGGTCTATTTTGGTAGCTATTAGGTCTAATTGAACACGGGTGCTACTACATGATACTTTCTGAAGGTCTGGTGATGACCAGGTAAGTGCTTATTGGTCCTCAGTAATGGAAATACTTAGGATGACCTAGCTTTTTATATTTATATTCTTTTACTTATATTCTATTCAAATAAGTACCTACAAACACGATGTTTCTACATAGTGCCGTCACTGAGATCCTATTCCCGCCTTCAGATTCCACCATCAGGTAGGTGACATCATCAGTCATCTAGGTCTCCGTCCAACGAAATTCTCAAGATAGCTATCGGTTCAGTAGTTTTCATATATTCAATAATGGACTAATACTTGTAAGCCTGGCTTATTGATACGAGCTACAGGTATGGTGTCAAAGGAAAAACATCTCAAAACCTTGGTCAAATTCTGATGTAATACTTATAACAAAACTATTATCTACCTAAATAAATAAAATAAATAAATTATTACAAACAAATATTCCAGTTTTTACTAAAAACTAAAAATTACGAAATAAAAATAATTTAAAAAAAAAATAACTTCAAAAAGAAATTAAGTTAAAATTATGAAATAACTTTAATTTCGGAAGTCGGTGGCAAAAAACTAAAATACAGAACCCAAGACACCGACTTCCGAAATTAAAGTTATTTCATAATTTTGAGTTAATTTCATTTTGAAGTCGATTTTTTTTTGTTATTTGTATTTCTTTTTATTAACCTTTTCTCTAATTTTAAACATATATAATAGAAGCCAGACGTCAGTGCAATTTTCAACAATTTTCATTAGGTAAATTCGTAGGGTCTAGTCTAAATCAGCACATAGAAAACGATTCCCGCACGTCTATTGCCTAGTTAAAAATAGATAGTTTGTCACTCTCAATCCCGCTGATAAACTGGCTAGCAAAACCTAGTAATTAAAAAAACATCTTAAATTACAGACGTTATTATACATTGTAAGTACGTGTCTAATGACATAATTCAAGATACGACGGAGTTGGCATTTGCTCCGAGGGAAGTACAATCGAATACTCGAGCGTTATTTTTTTAACTTTTCATAGGCAGCAGATGTTGGCAAAGGCCACTGGACGGCATGAGGACGATTAACGGTTATACCACACGCTTTTTTCGATATATGTACATTTATGTTTCAATTATTGCTAACAGTTGTGTTAGCTTCCATTTTTGGTTTTCAAGAACGTGCAATGGTTTGTTAGCGTGTCTCTGTAGAGTGTCATTTTGAAAAAGGCCGACATTCTCCTAAACAGACACTTATAATGTTAATAAGCAAATAAAAAAAATCCGATTAGGCGAAACATTCTGCAGGTTTACGAGTGTCTTCGTCTGGTATCAATTAATTAATATTAAAATTACTGTTTTTAAAGTATGAGTCAAATTTAATGTTTCAAGGTTTTTGGACATGCAAACTTGTAACACATTTAGTTTTTGTGGCATTATGATTTAAAGTTAGAACAGTTGTATTTAATACACAGTTTTATTTTGCAGGTTATTGGAAGAACCCTGAAGTCAAATCAATTGTTTTGTAGAGTTTTATTTCCACGACTTATGACGAATTATTTATTTAATTTTACAAGAATTTAACTAGCATTGCTTCCTAGATTTAGATGATTCAAATTGGAATGTTTTTCCATTGCTCTTTACTCACCATCAAAAGTGTTTCATGTGTGAGAACAATTGATTATTTGTTCTGAGTCTGGGTGTAAATATCTATATAAGTATGTATTTACAAAAAAAAGTAGTATATGTAGTATATCAGTTATCTGGTTTCCATAGTACTCGTACAAGCTCTGCTTAGTTTGGGATCAGATGACCGTGTGTGAATAATGTCCCAGGTTATTATTATTATTATTAGTTGGGGAAAAAGTCTTTTCGCATTATAGTATGTATGAACTTGTAATAAAATCTCTTTGGCTATACTATTTGTATCTGGCTGGTTTTGGTATCATTGAAAGTTTAAATTTTAAAGAACATAATTCCAAATTCAAATTAGGAAAATGTGTGATTTTCATTTGTTTTTCGTACCGTCAAGATGAGTGAATCTAATGAAGAAATTCGATACATTTTAAAATTTTACTACAAAAAAGGTAAAAATGCAACGCAAGCCGCGAAAAAAATTTGCGATGTTTATGGACCTAGTGTAGTGTCTGTGAGAGTAGCACAAATTTGGTTTAAGCGTTTTCAATCCGGAAATTTTGATGTCAAAGATGCACGTCGCTCTGGTCGCCCTATTACGGATAAAATGGATGCCATTTTTGAAAAAGTGGAGCAAGATCGGCATATCAGTAGTTACGACGTAGCTGAAGAACTGGAAATTGACCACAAAACAGTTTTGGCGCATTTGAAAAAACTGGGTACACAAAAAAGCTCGACATTTGGGTACCTCACGAGCTCACTGAAAGAAACCTAATGAACCGTGTACTCATTTGTAATTCTTTATTACGACGTAATGAAACCGAACCATTTTTGAAGAAGCTGATAACTGGTGATGAAAAGTGGATCACGTATGACAAGAACGTGCAAAAAAGGTCGTGGTCAAAGGCCGGTCAGGCTTCACAGACTGTGGCGAAACCCGGGTTAACTCGCAACAAGGTGATGCTGTGTGTGTGGTGGGATTGGAAGGGCATTATTCATTATGAGCTGTTACCACCAGGCAGGACCATCGATTCTGAACTCTACTGCGAACAACTGATGAGATTAAAGCAAGAAGTTGAGAGAAAGCGGCCGAAATTAATCAACAGAAGGGGTGTGGTTTTTCATCATGATAACGCTAGACCTCACACATCTTTAGCCACTCAGAAAAAATTAAGAGAGTTTGGCTGGGAGGTGTTAATGCATCCGCCGTATAGTCCTGACCTTGCACCTTCAGATTTCCACCTGTTTCGGTCTCTTCAGAATTCTTTAGGCAGTGTCAGGTTAACATCACGAGAGGACTGCCAAAACCACTTGTCGCGGTATTTTGACCAGAAGTCCCAAAATTTCTATAGCAATGGGATCATGTCCCTACCTACAAGATGGCAAAAAGTTATCGAACAAAATGGTACCTACATACTTTAGTTAAATGTAAATAAACTACATTAAAAAATGTTTCGAATTTTCTTAAAAAATGCGAAGAAACTTTTTCCCCAACCTATTATTATTATTATTTTAATAAAAATTCTTCATTTTCGTTTGTAAAAAAAATACCATAACTTGACTACATAAATAAACTAAAAAAATATCTAATGTGGGCATGAAGTATCATATACGTACATACAAAATATAAATGAATAGATGTTATCTGGTTTTCAGCCAATTCATTTATCTAAGTAATTGTAGTCCGACTTACCTAATAATATTATTATTATAGTATGTAAGTACCTAGTAATTAAATTCGATGAATACTTAATTTTTTGTTACTGAATACGAAATTTATTTTTTACATACTTCCTTGACGTCATTATTTTATTTTATTTTAATCTATTCGGGAAGCTTATAGCTAAGTTATACAGTGTTCCTAAACAATATGAAATTGAAGGCCATTTTTATTTGACACTAGCTTTTGCCCGCGGCTTCGACCGCGTGGATGTAGGAAAACTATACCAAACTTTATATAAGTAAACCTTATTTTTGAATAACTCTACCTATTTATGAAAACCGCATTAAAATCCATTCATTAGTTTTTGAGATCCTCGCGAACATACAGACAGACAGACGCGGCGGGGGACTTAGTTTTTATAATATATAGTGATGATAATACGTACAACTCTAAGTTTAACTGTTTATTAGTGGCTTTTGTGGACATGATTTAATATCATTATAATGAGCTTTACATATACTTAGAAAAACAAAAGATTCTCTGCAACGAACAAAAAGGTTTCCGGAAGAACATGACAATAAACATGGCTATTTATGACTTTTTAAATAAAATTATGACTAATATTGATAATAAAACACCTGTCTGTGCTGTGTATTGTTATATGACGCAGGCTTTTGATTACGTTGACCATACTATCTTAAAAAACAAACTTGAGTCTTACGGTATAAGAGGTAACGTTCTGGACTTATTAAGCACTTACATTTCAAAAAGAAAGCAATTTACCGCCGTAACAAAATTACACTTCAAGACTAAAGAAGAAGTAACATACTTGTCTAATGAACGAACAGTATACTTTGGTGTACCACAGGGCAGTGTATTAGGTCCTCCACTGTTCCTAATTTATATTAACGATCTTCCCAAAGCTATAGACTTCCCGATATCACTCTTTGCTGACGATAATACGATAACAATAGCATGTGACAAACCTGAATCATATGAAACTGACGTTAATAACGCCATAACTTCAACAATCTCTTGGCTTGATAATAATAATCTAAGAATTAATCTTGGCATAACACAAATAATTCACTTTGGCCATAAAAAGCCTAGTTCGAAAATAGAGGTCCAATACCAGAATAACAAAATTCGTGATGTAGATAGTGCTAAATTTCTAGGTTTGATAATTGACAGGCAGCTCAATTGGAAGGATCACATTGAAGCGCTATGTAAGAAACTTAGTAGTTCATCATATGCCCTGTATAAACTTGCCCCAACAGTTAACACAGATGCACTACTTACAGCCTATCATGGTCTTGTAGCATCTGTACTAAGATATGGTATTATATTCTGGGGTAACTCTACAAATAGAGAAATCGCTTTTAAAGCGCAAAAGCGTTCCATCAAAGCCATGTTCAGAGTTCAAATAACAGACAGTTGTGAACCATTTTTCAAAAAATACAAAATTTTAACACTGCCGTCTTTGTGTATATATGAAACTGCCTTATTTGTTAAGCTGAATTCACACCTTTTTCCCAACTTATCAGATACAGTTAGACGTAACAGGCGGAATGATATGTTACGCGGACGTAGAGCTAAAACAGCATTAATGTGGAAGAGCATATTCTGTATAGCCCCGCAAGTTCTTAACAAAATCCCAAAGCAAATCAAACAGTTAAATTTAAATGGGTTTAAAAAGGAACTTAAAGAGTTGCTGTGTACAAAATGTTATTATACCTTAAACGACTTTTTGAACGATAAGACTTTGCCATCCTAATTTAATTGTAATCTTTTATATTCTGAAATCTCTCTTTGATATAGTTAATAGTCTGATTGAACCTAGATACCTAATATTTAACTGACATGCCTCATAATGTAATATTAATTCGTAATTATTTATTCAATAGTATCAATATTAACTAAATATCTTGATTTTTGTATTTGTAAAATTTTATTTGTGTACCTACCTGATATTTGCGCGCCCCACGTGGCAGAATGTGATGAGACCATTTATTAATTTAAGACCATGTAATGTACCATGTTCGGACAAATAAATGAATTTGAATTTGAATGATATTAATTCAGATTTGTTACAATCATGCTGTTAATGGCAATCATGTCATTTCGTTTAAATAGGTTTTTATTTTTATGATTTCATTTATCTTTTATATCAAATCTTTTATTATTTTGTGAATGTGAGAACGTTGTAGGCCTTGGACACCGTAGATTCGTCGTTGTAATTAGAAAACATTGTAAAAGCCAATTATTTTTAAAACAATAACCGTGGAGTTTCTTGCCGGGTCTTCTCCATAGGAAACGACCAAATAGAACCGTGCACCTTGCTGCTGACGTTTCATAAGTGCCCATGCAGGTATATGTGAAATATATATTTTGATAAATGATTTTTGATTTTATTTCCCTTAGTCATTTCAATTGATAAGTAAATTATATACCTACCGTATAAAAATTTAACACTTATAGGGAAGTTCCAAGTAGCCCGCGAAATTCAAATTTTCTTACGTTTTTTTTGCAATTTGCAAGTCAACACTAGGTTGTATATTAATAAAAGTATGATTTGCGTCCGTGACGAACACGTATTTACAGAATTATAATCATTAGAATCAGTGTACTAATAGTATACATCTCGATAAGTTAGTATAATCGTAAATGTCAAGATTTCGTGATTTAGTTATACAATAGCCTGTAAACGCATACGTGTTACGGTCGCGAATCGTATTTTGATCAACATAAAACCTAATACTGACTTGCAAATTGCAAAAAACGTAAGTAAATTTGATTTTCACGGGCTACCTGGAGCTTTCGCCTTAAGGGTTCATTTATAAACGTTGCTTAAAGTTAAACAATAATTTTAAAGTTCATAGTCTCGAGCCGAAGTTGCATAAGAGTATTTCTTTAAAAAATCCCATATTATGTAGTATGTCTGTACCATTTCCGTTTTTCTTAGGACCAAATTTGCTTGTAGAACATTTTGCTAGTGTCGTTTTGCTGTTAGGACCATTTCTTTATAGGACTTTTTGATACGGAGGGATAAAAAGAGCCTCCATGGGTGACTATATTTACGTTCGTCAGCCCTAAAAACAACCTAGCTGATTACCTGCCGGAAAAGAGTTTTTTTAGACACATTCTTTTCTTTTTAGGGTTCCATACCTCGAAAGGAAAAAACGAATCCTTATAGAATCACTAGTATGTCTGTCTGTCCATCTGTCACAGCCAATTTGCGCTGAATCTAATGGACCGATGAAGCTGAAATTTAGTACTACACACTTTGCATGAATACCCGCACAAACCAAAATTTTGAAAATACTGGTTTATAACACAGCCAAATGCAAAATAGTCCTTATTTCATGGTCAGTAAGACACACATTCATAACGGCAAAACCGCAGATTATGCCGTTATGAATGTGAGTCTTACTGACCATGAAATAAGGACTATTTTGCATTTTTCTGTGTTATAAACCAGTAATTTCAAAATTTTGGTTTGTGCGGGTATTCATGCAAAGCAGCGACATATGAATTATTGTAACGGACGTGTGTAACATAAGCAGCGTGTGTGCCTGGCGTGTAAGCTATTTTGTTACTAATACTGTAGACCGCATTCTACTTTTTGAAAATCTTTTTCAAAAAAGACTTTTAGCAATGGCCAGTGAGGTCGCGCGATGTCTCAGATGGCACATGTACCTATAGCACCATATTCGATACCTAGATTCTTCGAGACCTAAAAAACATTATACAGTTAGGTACATAATTAATATTGGCATTAAACTGTTATAAATAACCGCTAGTATTTCACGATAGCAGAAAATTTATATAATAAAATGCATCGTTATTATTGCAAAAAAAATATAAAATTTTACAGATATTCTTATTAACTAGTGAAAATAATCTTTTAAAAGATTATAAACGAAAACACGATTTTTTATAAATTCCCAAACATAATAAATTATTAATTTGTTTAAAAAATGCAATAGATAAAATAAAAAGCAATTCTAATGAGAAGCTCAATCAAAGAGTTCAACAGAATAGAGCCTGAGTTCCCAAAAAACCAACGAACGCAGCCTCCATTATAGTTGAACATGGATCTTTTGGCGTGCGGGCACAGATTAATACAGATGAGACACTCCGCAGTTTAGGTATGAAGCTACAAGTACGCGGCGGGCCTATCTCACCGGGCCAATTCAGTAGGACTGCTGCGGTCAGAAGGTATAAGAGTTACGCGGTAGAAAGAGATGCAACTTGTAGGTATTATCTACAGTTACATTCGTAACTGTAGATAATAAGCGTTGGCCGACCTGAATTGCACTTTCTTGTGTCGTAGGAAGAGTCGCTTTTTATTTAAATGCTTTTGCGGAGTGTCCCATCTGTATTAATAAGTGGCGTTTTCAAAATCAGAACTAATGCCGCCATCTTGAGTTTCAATACAACTTCACAAAACATTAACACTAACAGCGCCCTCTTTCAATGTCATTCAAGCGCCAAAAGATCCTTGCAGCATTGTTAGATGGATATAAAACAAACCATAGTTTTCATTATCAAAATATTTTTTACCTAATTTTTCCACTATTATTACAGAATTCATAAATTTCTCAGTAGCTATCGATGTATTGAAGCTTCGTATTGGATTTCATTAACGATACTACGAGTATATACACACACTCATTCATACTGAATTATTAATTTCTGCATTATAAACAACTTTTTGTCGGGTAAGTAACGACTGCTACTGTGAATTTTATTATCAATACCTATATTTACGAGTGGCTACAACGTAGCAATTGGGAAGACAATTTAAGAGGATTGTGAAGTGCCGATACGCGCCGCGAGTATTGGAGGCAATTACCTACATTTCATACAATTATTTACATAAATATTGTTTAGGCGATAACGTTTTTACCCCCCTTTACGAAATGACACGATTTTGGTCTCATTACATTCAGTATACCTTAATCTAGGTCTGTACGTTTTTTTTTTACTAATTCAATTTAATTTAATAAAAACAAAAATACGCTGGAGGAAGTTTTTATGTCAAAAATATAGTTATTTAGATGCTAATAACTTATATCGCATGCAATATTTATTTATAATAAAAACGTACGGACCTAGTTTTTTATTATACCTACAACTTTTCCAAAAATTATGAAAATTAGACTATGTTTACGGGGAGAAAAACGTTATCGCTTTTTATATGAAAATTTATAGTTATTTATTTTCAGCTGGCTTTAACTCTAGAGCTACCCTCCAAAACCAGCACCCTAATTGCGTAACACACTATCAATCAATTACAATCTGAATTATTTTGACGCATATTGGTAATCCATCCTACTAATATTATACACGCAAAAGTTTGTGAGGATGGATGGATGGATGTTTGTTACTCTTTCATGCAAAAGCTACTGAACGGATTTTGATGAAATTTCGCATACTTATAGTTTATAACCTGCATTAAAACATAGTATACTTTTACTCTGATATTCTTACGGGTTCCAGACTTAAGCGGGTGAAACCGCGGGGCGTTGCCAGTTGCTTCATATGTGCGAAAAATTTCTCTGCTCAACAACGTAAGAACGCAATGAATGTTGTTGAACTGTCAAAATGAAACCCATTCCTACTGTGCGTACCATTATTGCTGGTCCGGGACTAAGTTGGTAAGCACATCAAAGATCCAGAGGGCATAGACAATAGTGGCAATCGCTTTCAAAGTATTTCATATTTCTACAGCGACTGTCAACAGGTTTGACATAAGCTTTTCGGTAACTTACGTCAGTCCCATATATTTTTGATATTTCCATCATCTTTGTCGTTGATAGAATGTAACTTTGTCTAGGCCCAATGATCTGGTGTATTTAAGTCAATGTCTAAAGACGCTCCTAAGCGGGCTATACTTTCCCGGCAATGTGTGGTTTTACTATTGGCAACTATTGCTCGGCCATCTCGAAAACATTTTAGTACAGCTTATTATGGCTGGGCAATGTATTACATGTGTCTGCAACTATATGGCCCATGATTCACAAACGTAAACGGGATACACTAGCAGACAACAATGGTTGACGAAATCACACTTGCTTTAAAAGAAAAAAAAGAAAAAGACAAGATTGTGGACTCGACCTTACTTCAATAGGCGTGAAACTTTAGATAATTTAAGCCTTGATTCGGCAAAATTGCCGGCTACATGTTAAAATGCATGGCCATACCAAATATGTGTGGTTATATGGCCAGAACATTACTGCAGTATTGCATAGTCTGGCTGACATTGCTGCCATAGCTGGCAATGTTGCTGGCCACCGTATTGCAGCCACATATTGCATAGTCTGGCTGATATTGCTGCCATAGCTGGCAATGTTGCTGGCCACCGTGTTGCAGCCACATATTGCATAGTCTGGCAGATATTGCTGCCATAGCTGGCAATGTTGCTGGCCACCGTGTTGCAGCCACATATTGCATAGTCTGGCTGATAATGCTGCCATAGCTGGCAAAGTTGCTGGCCACCGTGTTGCAGCCACATATTCCATAGTCTGGCTGATATTGCTGCCATAGCTGGCAATGTTGCTGGCCACCGTGTTGCAGCCACATATTGCATAGTCTAGCTGATAATGCTGCCATAGCTGGCAATGTTGCTGGCCACCGTGTTGCAGCCACATATTGCATAGTCTAGCTGATAATGCTGCCATAGCTGGCAATGTTGCTGGCCACCGTGTTGCAGCCACATACTGCATAGTCTGGCTGATAATACTGCCATAGCTGGCAATGTTGCTGGCCACCATATTGCAGCCACATATTGCATAGTCTGGCTGATAATGCTGCCATAGCTGGCAATGTTGCTGGCCACCGTGTTGCAGCCACATATTGCATAGTCTAGCTGATAATGCTGCCATAGCTGGCAATGTTGCTGGCCACCGTGTTGCAGCCACATATTGCATAGTCTAGCTGATAATGCTGCCATAGCTGGCAATATTGTTGGCCACCGTGTTGCAGCCACATATTGCATAGTCTAGCTGATAATGCTGCCATAGCTGGCAATATTGCTGGCCACCGTGTTTCAGCCACATATTGCATAGTCTAGCTGATAATGCTGCCATAGCTGGCAATATTGCTGGCCACCGTGTTTCAGCCACATATTGCATAGTCTAGCTGATAATGCTGCCATAGCTGGCAATGTTGCTGGCCACCGTGTTTCACCCACATATTGCATAGTCTAGCTGATAATCCTGCCATAGCTGGCAATGTTGCTGGCCACCGTGTTGCAGCCACATATTGCATAGTCTAGCTGATAATGCTGCCATAGCTGGCAATGATGCTGGCCACCGTGTTGCAGCCACATATTGCATAGTCTGGCTGATAATGCTGCCATAGCTGGCAATGTTGCTGGCCACCGTGTTGCAGCCACATATTGCATAGTCTGGCTGATAATGCTGCCATAGCTGGCTATGTTGCTGGCCACCGTGTTGCCGCCACATATTGCATAGTCTGGCTGATAATGCTGCCATAGCTGGCAATGTTGCTGGCCACCGTGTTGCAGCCACATATTGCATAGTCTAGCTGATAATGCTGCCATAGCTGGCAATGTTGCTGGCCACCGTGTTGCAGCCACATATTGCATAGTCTAGCTGATAATGCTGCCATAGCTGGCAATGTTGCTGGCCACCGTGTTGCAGCCACATATTGCATAGTCTGGCTGATAATGCTGCCATAGCTGGCAATGTTGCTGGCCACCGTGTTGCAGCCACATATTGCATAGTCTAGCTGATAATGCTGCCATAGCTGGCAATGTTGCTGGCCATCGTGTTGCAGCCACATATTGTATAGTCTAGCTGATAATGCTGCCATAGCTGGCAATGTTGCTGGCCACCGTGTTGCAGCCACATATTGCATAGTCTAGCTGATAATGCTGCCATAGCTGGCAATATTGGTGGCCACCGTGTTTCAGCCACATATAGCAGTAAACTATTGCCCGTTTAGAAGCACCTTTAGGCATTGAGGTTCAATGTAAACTAGCGCAGACACTGCGAACAAAAATTTTTGCGCAACTTATTGTTGTGTGATTCAACTTATTGTTGAATCATACGGTAACTGGCGTAATTAGTGACCGATACTTTAACACAAAATTGTACTCATGATAACAAACAACTTTTACTATGGGTCCAAAAAAAATCAGCTGTTCGCTACATTTTGACGAGTTATGCGGACATAATGTAGGAAACAGCTGATTTTTTTTTCGCGATTTCAGGTTTGATCCCATAGTAAAAGTTGTATGTTATGATGAGTACAATCATGTGTTTAAGTATCGGTCACTAATTACAGTCACTCTATATAATGCTACTTACTTTCGGCACAAACGGCACACCTTCTATAGACCCACAATGTAATTTGGTCAGCAGAATCAAGTCCAACCACCACCACTCTTGAAGCAGCATTATTTTAATATTACTTCAGTGTGCGAACGAGATGTAGCTATGTAGGACGTCTAGCTCCATCACTTTCCCACACTCAAATAAGATTAAAATAATACTGCTTTAAGAGGTGGTGGTCTAGGTCCGCTTGTTGACAAGGTTACTTTATTTGGCCTGTTATTATTTCTGCCAAGTACCAACCGATCAAAACCGATTGCTATTTAGCATAAGATTTCGTAACAGATTTCTTATTATCCTTGCAATTGTGTCATATTTGTATATTACCTACATATCCTATTGATCGTACTTGATATACATACAGTACCATAAAACATATAAAAACGCATCAATGTCGTTAGCATTATTTTTAATTGATCACTTTAAATACGGATGTATTCTTATACTAGAATTGCCCTAGCTTAGTCGCAAAGCAAGTCTTTTTTAAATTTAATGTCAATAACCCACTGTCTTCTTATTAATCGTTTATAGGGTTCCGTACCATAATGGTAAAAGGAACCCTTATGGTGTGACTTAGTCTGTCTGTCTGTCACAGCTGGATTTCTCAAGAACGACTAATGCTATCAACTTGAATTTTGGAATAGTTTTAGATGACGTTTGCCCAACTATTTTACAAATAAGAAAGACATGTTTCTTTTTTTATTTGCAACAGGGACTGAAAGGGTGTCTTAAACATTCGAAGTGGGGCTACTAGGGCATGTGGAGTATCACATGAAAAGACGCTGTTTGCAAATTCTCAAACACTTTTTTTTTTTTAGGCCGCATAGTTTTTGACGTTTGATGAAAAATGTAAAAAAAATACCGTTCCCCTTATCTCCGAAGTTTTCATAGAGAAATATATGAAATTATTCTGTGTGATAGAAGTTTATGGAAAGATTACAGGAAAAATAAAACAATGTCTCTAAATAGCACACTTTTTTATATATGATGTACGAAACCCTCGGTGCGCGAGTCCGACTGGCTCTTGACCGGTTTTTGCAATTTTAATTTTCGACCGCAATAAAGAAATAATTTATTTAAATTGCAACATTCAATGCGATGGATGACCCGCCGCAGTTAGACGTGGCTAATATGGCAACACGGTTGTAGTTCAACCGGATTTAAAGTTGTTATTAGCATTATTTTTGGGAACTTACTTTTTCTTCCTTAGTCTGAGATTAATCCCACTCAAATAATATGATAATATCCTGGGACATTTCACACACGGTCATCTAATCCCAAACTAAGCAGAGCTTGTACTATGGAAACCAGATAACTGATATACTACACATACTTTTTTTTTTGTAAATACATACTTATATAGATAATTACACCCAGACTCAGGACAAACAGACATGTTCATGCACACAAATGTTTGTCCTGGGTGGGAATCGAACCCACGACCTGCGACATGATAGGCGGTATCTTAACCAACCACGCCAGCTGGCCTGTCAAAAATGCTGTTCATCTATGATTAATTTCTTAGAAATGAAACTCCCTCGTGTTAATGTAATTCTGTTCAATCAATTTAATCCAATTTTAAATCTTGTGTCAACTTACGAAAATATGATTGAACTGAAATGAGATTTAGCAGCTAGTGTAGGCACAACCGCGGACCTTAGCAATAAGGTATATATAAGGTTCACCGCAAATACTCGCCATTTTACCTACACTAGCTGCCAAATCTCACTTCAGTTGTTTTGTTTGGTTGACTAAAATAATAACAATCAGTCATGTTTTCATAAGTTGTTGTTGTAGAAAAGTTGTTGTTGAGTTGGCGGTGAACCTTATTGCTAAGGTATAAGGTTGAAAAGTGGTTCACCGCAAATGTCCGCGTTTGCGCCTACACTAGCTGCTAAATCTCACTTCAGTTGTTTTGTTTGGTTGACTAAAATAATAGCAATCAATCATGTTTTCATAAGTTGACACAAGATTTAGAATTAGATTGCGGTGAACCACTTTTCAACCGTATTGCTAAGGTATAACGTTGAAATGTGATTCACCGCAAATGTCCGCGATGGTACCTACAGATCAAAGGTTTTATAAGATTTTATTTCCTACCAAAAACATAACTGGTATAAAATATGTGTAAGTAAATACCGGTGACTTTTCATTTATTTTTCTTGATTTTCACTTCCACCTTTCAAGTTTATTTATTACAAGCTTTTGCCCACGCCTTCGCCCGCGTGGTTGTCGGAAATTATCCCACGGGAACGCACTACCGGAATCAAAGTATTATACGTCCTAATCTAGGTTATAGACTACCCATGTGCCAAATTTCATTCAAATCCGTTCAGCAGTTTCAGCGTGAAAGCATAACAAACTAACAAACTTGCTTTTATAGTATTAAGTATTATGAAAAACCGGTCTATCGACACTCTAGACTCACAAAATGTATTAGGTACTTAAATAAAAATTAATAAAACTATACATACGAGTACTACTTAGGTTTCCACAATAATATAACTCAATCATGACTCGTAAGACACGTGGCGCCATCTATTATCATAAACGATGTTATTGTTGTTTTTCTCAGGAACAGTACTTTTTTTCGGGATGAATGGTACCCTATGTCCGTTTCTGTACACGTGACAACGTATATACAAAATTTCAGGATGATCGGTTCAGCGGTTTAGGCGTGAAAAGGTAACAAACAAACAAACAAAAAAACTTACTTTCGCATTTATAATATTAGTTAGGATTTTATTTTTATGTTTTCTTAAAATTAATTTACTAAGTCACGCCACGGGTTGCACTGTAAGCCTTTGCTCAGTTTAATGGCTCTGATTATTCGCACAGATTATTCGCTCGACGAAAAGAAAATTAATAGTCAACCATATTAAGTTACAGGTTACTGTCAACCTACGCCATTCCACTGCTGGGAAAAGACTCTATCCAAGATTTCCAGTAATCTCAATCCATGGCTAATGTGGACCATTTCTTACTGGTTTCATCCCGCTCGTCCCGCTACCTTTTACGTGGTCTACTACGAAGCCTTCCGACTGTATCTGTGATCCACAAAGTGGAAAATTAGTTTACGTTAGTGGTCTAAACCTTTACCTCTTTCATCTAATAATAATTATATTATCGAGTACCGTAACTAATAAATACGCTTCTTTTATTTTCCACGTCTGCGTTCATTTAGGTGTGTTGTAGTAAAGGCTTGCATGCAAACCCCGGCTGGGCGGACACGCAGTGCGCACTTGCGTGTGCCTAATGTTTGCATTTAGGTTGCAACCAGGTCAAAGATGGATTTTATATGAGGTAATTATACTCTTTGATATTTTTTTCTGTTGTGTTTCATGACAATATTGTTTGACACTTATTAATTATAGGTAGGTTTTAATGGGGCTACAAGGCCCTAGTAGGTACCACAGATAAAGTAAAATATACATTTTTCGGGCACACATAGATCAGCTGTGTATTTTTTCTATGCACGAAGAGTTAATATGATTTTCTTCATTTACATAAAAATGTTACTTGCATATTACGTCTCTACTAACAATTAGGTAGGGAAACTCAACTATATTTAAAAATTCCCGGAAAATAAAGAGTCTTCAATCTTTTATATTCCATTAATACCAGCATATTAAAGTCCCACTGCAGAGATAAGGCCTCTTCTCATACAGAGAAGGCACAAGCATTGATCACAACGCTAGCTCGACTTTTTTTTTGTATACAGGGTTATTGGTAAAACACCAATAACCTCTTAAGGGGTCATTATACTCATCATTATGAACAACTTTTACTATGGGACCAAACCTGAAATCACGAAAAAAAAATCAGCTGTTCAGTAGATTTATGTTCGCATAATTCGGCAAAATGTACTGAACAGCTGATTTCTTTTTTCGTGATTTCAGGTTTGGTCCCATAGTAAAAGTTGTTCATAATGATGAGTACAACGACCCCTTAAGAGGTTGTTGGTGTTTTACCAATAACTCTGTATAATCCATAATGAAATAGAGTCTTATTTACACATAACACCTGCCCAACTGCAAAGCAATTTGTAGGCAGTATACGTCAACATTTCTTCACGATGTTCCATTCTAGAATTTATTTGTTTGTTTACTTTAAAACTACCTTATTTACACCGCATAAGTACGTAAACATTCGTCTGTATTCCGGTAATTACCGCTTCCAGTAATTACCGAGCGAGCACTGAGCACATGACTTTAGAACTTTATTGTTCAGACCGTTATTAAATTACACACCTATGCATAAATAAAATATCTAATTAAACTAATTAATAATTTTAGGGTTCAGTACCTCAAAAAGGAAAAACGCAAACCATAAAGGATCACTCGTGTATCTGTCTGTCCGTCTGTCTCAGCCAGTTTGCTCCTAATCTAATGGACCGATTAAGTTGAAATTTAGTTCACGTATGAATTGTTGTGAACTTGTGACCCAACACGGAGAAGTGTAAATATGTAAATAATTTTGAATATGGAGATCACTTTTAGGGGGCAAATAAGAAAATATATAAAAAGTTTTTCAAACTGTACTGTGTGTCATTTCAAATGAAAGGGCTTACTGTGAAGGTCTCAAATAGATTTTTTTATATTTTCATATTAAATTGTTTCAAAATTGACCATTCCCTCCTTACGTCCGAAACTACTGAGCCTAAAATTAAAAAAAATATATATATAGAAAATAGTTCTATACCTATAGATTACAGGAAAACCTATAAGAAGTCTATGGTCTTAAAATAACATGGTAAAATCTCTCAACATTGTGCGTACAAACTTACACTTGCAGTTGGAATGTATGGGAGAACATTTTTTTCAACTACAATGTTAAGTTTGTTCTTGGGATAAATTCATCCCCACTACGGAACCCTTCACGCACGACACGCACTTTGGCGGTTTTTTTTTACACAGTTTTGTTTTGAAATGTATGCATATGTGAAATAACTGTGCGAAAGAATTACTTCGTGTGCATCAATAATGATCTTTGCAACACCTGCCTGATATTCTGTTAGAGTTAGATGCTCATTTAGTAATTTCTTCGCTCTAAACATACTTTACACTAAGCCCTTATTACTAGCGTAAATATCCGTAATGCGCGTTCAGGAATGTTGACTTAAAAATATAAAAGTAACTCAAACGTCAGGTCAGCTTTCGTGTTTTTGTGATAAATAGATGCAATAAAAGATAAATTTATTCTTCGTTCGTCCTGAAGTTTTGTCCCACATTCCAAAAAAATCTCATTGGTCCCATATCACTATTGAACTTGTGCTTCGTCCCAAATTACAAGTAGGTACTTTAAAGGTACGGTCAACAAAAATATAAAGTACTTATTTGATATTTTTAAAAGATGACTTATGAAGAGACTTATGAAGATTTTCTTTGAGAGATTTTTTTAAACAGATTGGTATTCTCACGGTGGCATCACAATTCATCTTCGCCAACATCTTATATATTAGACAAAATATACATTTATACACTAAAAACAGTGATATTCACAATGTTAACACCAGAAATAAGGACAAATTACGTGCTCCATTTCACCGGCTTCATAAGGTTCATACCTCATTTGTTGGGCTTGGTATATCTTTTTATAACAAGCTACCCTCTTCTTTGCTAGATTTGCCCTTTAGTGCGTTCAAAGCTAAAGTAAAATTTAACCATTGTTCAAAGGCATACTATTCTATCAACGATTACTTTAACGATAAGAATAGTGGTCGCTGTGTTTAACTTAAGACAATGTTTATGTTATTTCTCCAGAATTAGCATACCTACTGACAGGTTATATGAGTTCATATAATTATTTATTTTCTTTGACTCTCAAGGTCAATTTATTTTTATTTTATTTTTATTTATTATTGACATAATCTACTCATTTCAATGTTTATTTTTTTTATTAGTGGTATTGCAATATGTGGTTAGCTAGTGACCTCGACAATTGATCATAAATAGTTTTTCTTGCCTGAGCAACCGGCAGCAAGTTCGTCATGCTCCCTTAGATGTCACTGCTTGCGGTAGCGTTGGGGGTCGGGTTGTCTCCTTCCCTCAAATATGGCGAGGGGGGTAATGGCTGATCTTTGCGTTATGCTCGTGAACGGGTGCTGCTTGTGGTGACAGGTCGTCTTGCTGACCTTGATTTTGTTTTGTTATTAGTAACTTAACTCGTTGTTTATTTTACTTCGATGGTCCTAGTTTATCATCTGTGACTTCGAGTTACGACTACACGTACGGCTATTATGTAAGTGGGCACGCCCTTTATTACTGGAGGCTTTTATTTAGGTATAAAGTTCTGCTTACGTTTTTAGTTTTGTATTTTGTTTCTGCTTGAGTATAGTTATCGATTTTTTTTTTTGGTATATTGGCGTGTGCTAGCTTACTTATAGCAAATAATTTAATTTAATGTTTTGTGTTGCGTAATGCACCTAAATTATAATGCGCAGTGTTGTATAGAATCATTTTGTTTAACTGAACAGACAGCTGTGCTGCTGGGGAGTTTGTTGCGCGACTTCTTCTCTCCAGCTAAAGCACTAGGAACTGGTGAAGGGCGGGCGTTTTGGGGGACTGTCTTATGTAATTTTGACGTTCAAAAAGTGCTGATTCTCAGCCTAGTTTGTATAAATGAATTTTGATTTTGAAGCCGGTGAAATGGAGCACGTAATTTGTCCTTATTTCTGGTGTTAACATTTATCCTATCCTATCCTAGCCTATTCTATCCTATTCTATTCTATTATATCATTCGGAGTGCCCACTTTATCCATCAGTTCGCGATCTAGAGCCGGTATTCAAGCATTGTTTTCAAGGGTTAGCACGTGAATTTTCATGCTTTAGGCGCGTTTCCTGTAAAGTTACCTTAAAACTTTTGTTCCATTCAAGAAAATACGATTATTTTTTTCAGTTCTTAAACCAGGGATTTCAAAATTCACAAGTATCGTGCACAGTTACGAACCAATTTATATGAAATATTTGAGGACATCGCTCTTCTTCACCTTCTGAAACAACACAGGATACTCACTCATGTCTCTCCTATAGGGCCGCAACGACGGAGAAGGTCGAACGCAGTTGTCAGTCACCATCATCCTCCATTCACCATCGACATTCTCTTATGTGGTATGCTATACAAGTTGGCGATTTAGTCACCTGCATCCGTCAGGCTGGTGATTCTACCCGTCGTTCTAAACAACTTTCAGTACTAAACCCGAGTGACATGCATCGAAATAGTCTACTGTTAGAAAGGAATTTGTTTTTTTTATTTCATGAATCGTTTATGCGTTTCATAGCGAAAGTTTTTTAGTATGGGTTTTGTCCCAACTCAGCACCCATGAATTTATTGGGGGCATGATAAATAAATTTATGGGTGCCGAGATGGGACTATACCTTAGTATGATGGGTAGAATCACTTCCTAAACGGTTGCAGGTGACTAACCCACCACTTGTACATATAGGAATGCCCTATATGACTTTCCATCATTGCGATAGCTGTGAGTCCCATGATCAGCTGTTGACTTTAACGAACAAATAATCATATGGCCTGTACCAAAGGTGATAATGTAATGTATTATACAAAGGAGTCAACGCGATTCTTCAGCTTCCAAAACAATGCAGGACGCTCATACCTAATACCACACCACCCCAAGTCACCGAAGATGGTCGTGCGCAGTTCCCATGGTGCATGGCAAGCGCGCACGTCCACAACCATTATCAATTAGGCGGCGCGCGCGCGTGCGGCCTGTCATTACTGCCAGTGCACGACCACGCACAGGGATGCGTATTGGCAAAGTGTGGTATGGTGATGTTGCGGATTTTTGGAGTCAAACTCTCTAGTATCAGCACGAGCTATTACGAGGATAGCTTTTGTATTGGTTAAAAAAATTTGCCATTCAGTAAGATTGTAGGTAACCAAGGCTGATTTTCAAGGTATTGGCGGTAAGGAGATACCTACTTGTATAAATTGGAAGGAATTTAGAGGTATGGGAATAGTTGAGGCTCTTTTATTATTTCATAAAAATGTTAAATTGTCAATCAGCTTGATTTAAAAGTTTTAAAAAGAAAAAAAGCTTGTTGCAATCCTTGACTGTTATTAACTCTCAAATTAAAAGAACGCAGCGGAAGCAAAGTAGAGATTTCCTATTCAATTAATTCATCACTATCTAGGTACATACTTACTGAATAAACAATTTCATTTATTTTTATCCACTAACAGAAATGATAGTAACTCTAAGCAAATTCAGTACAAAAACCATAATTGAGTTCAGCGCATCACACAGAAAGTATAGTTCGCTCTCTCGCCGCCAAGACGTTGGATGCAAATGGCAAGATCGCGAGATACCGCTCGACCCGCGTGCATTCAGACAGAAACGTGTGCGGTGGCCCTTACAGGGTTTAAGCGACCATCTGATATGACGTCTAACCATTTAAATTAAAACATTTTTACGAGACATTTAAATATTAGAAATATAATTTATATTACTTATAGAACTGGCCGTTACTTTGTATATTTATGAAGCTTTAAGTAGTTTTTATATAAGTAGCATCTGCTAAGACCAGGTTTTATTTATAATTAGTGAGTAAATTCGGTCTAATTATAATCATGATACTTATATACACTCTTTTGCAAAAACAAAGGGCACCTAAGGAAAATTACGTTCTAATGTCGATTTGAGTTAATTAAATGAAATTTAATTGTTTGACGTAGTCTGCATACTTATAAACGTGTAAATTAATACGCGTGAAGTGATTTCTGGCATTTTTTTTTTTTACTTTTCGATGAATTATTTAAAACCGATGTACACGGCCAATCAATAAGAAGTGGTTGGCAAATAAAGACAAGAAGATTTTTTTTTTTTTTTACTTTTTTAATTAAATAAAGTTACAAATGTAAAAACCTAATAACGAGTGTGACCTCCTCTTGCCAAAATCACAGCTTGAATCCTTCTGGGCATGCTTTCCACGATGTTTTAATAACGTTTTGAGGAATACGTTCTCACTCTTCTGCAATGACTCATTTCAGCTCCCTGATGTTTTGTGGAGCAGTTTGCACTGATCTTACCCGTCTCTTTAGAACATCCTAAACATGCTCAATTGGATTGAGGTCATGACTTCAAGCTGGCTAATCTAAACGGCGGATCCCAACTTCTTGCATGTACGCTTCCACATCGCCAGAACGGTGCGGGTGAGCATTGTCTCCACAAAAATGGAATCTTCCCCAAGTGCAGTCAATGCGGGTTGTGCATATGGATTTAGGACTTCCATTATGTACCGGTGTTCTTTTAATGTTCCATTTTCTATGAAAACTAACTCCATACGCTCCGTCGAATTAATTGCTGCCCAAAACATAACGGAGCCTCCGCCATAAGGAGTGATGTTTTGAAACACACTTCCGCATAGCGTTCCTATGGCCTTCGCAGCACTTGCTGGCGTCCGTCCTCTCCACACAAAGATATTCTAGCTTATTCAGAAAACAATACTTTATTCCAGCCCTACAGAGTCCATGAAGCACAGTTTCGAGCAAACTGAAGTCGAGCAACACGGTGCTCACGGAGTAATTTAGGGCCCCAAGCCGGGCGATAACTCCTAATATTGGCAGCTAAAAGCCTCCTCCTGACCGTCCACAAGCTAACTTCTACTCCTCTCACTTCTTCAAGGCTCTTCTTCAGGTCCACACTTGACGCCTTACGATTCCACAACGCCTGACTCACCAAAAAGCGGTCATCTCTTGGTTCTGTGCATCGTTTTCTTCTCGAACCGGGTCTTCTTTTGACCAAACTGGTCTCATGATAGCGTTGCCAAGTCCTCTGGACAGTTGAACGACTCTCATTTAGCCGCTGAGACACGTAAGTTTGCAAACAACCTTCTTCAAGTAGGGCTATAATTTTACCGGCCCTTATCGCTTTATCACCCATATCAAAAAGTTGTATTTAATGTAAAAAGAAAGATTAAATTGTTTAATTTGCAGAAAATATCCAAAAAGTTTTAAAATTTTACTAATCAGTAAAAAAATTGTTTCAGTAATTCGCGACATTAGTAAAGCAATTTTACAATAATCCACAATAATCATTATTTTTCTTTTGTTAATTTCAAAATTCAAATTTGGAACGTAAAGAGTCATGCCAGGATGCTTCAAATAACATGCCAATACATCGTCAAATTAATAAAACCTCTTTCTTGTTCTTCTTCAAAGTAGAGAAAAAAAATCTAAAGTGCCTTATTTTTGCAAAAGAGTTTAGTTATGTTGATAATGCTCTAGTACCTACGCTGATAGTTTAAAATACTACTCATCGATTTTTATTTCTCAGTAATATAATAATTATGTTTGTACAATTAAACTAGGCTGTTTTGTAAACTATGAAACAAGTAGGTTGAAAGCGTGTCACTTGTACACTTAAGAAAACTGTTTTTTTTTTTTAATTTGGGATGGGTTTGCTCTTGACTCTAATCTAGGTCTGAGGTGACAGAGACAAAGTCAACGATGGAGTGAGCTTACCCAGAAGAAGCCTGTTCACTCTCACTTTGAAGAGATTAGGGTTATATGCGTTCGGAAATACAGAAGCAGGTAGTGTGTTCCACTCTTTTGCTGTGCGCATTATAAAAGACATTTGGAAACGCTTAGTGCGAATTGGTGGAATATCAACCAGGTAGGGATGGTAACTGGATGTGCGTCTAGATGTCCGATGGTAGAAGGGAGCCGGTGGACGTGGAGTTCTTGGGCACCCTCACCGAAGTACGATCTGTAGAAGACCGACAAGCAGGCGATTGCGGCGATGAGCCAAGCTGTGAAGCTTGGCATCCACCAGTTGTACGTCGCCAATGAGCCTCTTAGCTCTACGTTCCACCGAGTCAAGCGCGGCTAGTTGGTACTTAGCTGATCCATCCCAAAGGTAGCTGCAATACTCCATGCAGGATCGGACTTGCGCTTTGTAAAGGGTTAAAAGCTCTCCAGGCGTAAAGTATTGCTTCACCCTGTTTAGGATGCCCAGCTTCTTGGCCGCTATTTGGGCTTTGTACTCGAGGGTGGTTATTCCACTAGTCCCCATTGACATTCCCCATCATAGAGCTCACAACGGGGATTTGTGAAAAAAAAGTTCACAAATCCCCATCAGTTTAAAAAATAAAATATGAACAATATACGTATAATATGCTTGTGGCAATGTAATAACAGCCGCACGGGTTGATCGATCAGGTTAAGTTACGCTTGCCGCGGTTGGTCCGTGGATAGATGACCATCTTTACATACCAAGACCCTCCATGCCTTGCAATGCACGTTAAGCTCTTGGTCCCAGCTGTCATCCGTGGATCTTTGACAATAGTTACGGGTCGTCAGAAGCCCGAAAGTCTGACAACCAGTTTTACCAAGGTGTATCGTATTACCCAGTAACTGGGTTGTGGAGGTCAGATAGGCAGTCGCTCAATGTAAAATACTGGTATTCAGCCGCATCCAGTTAGACTGGAAGCCGACCCCAACATAGTTGGGAAAAGTCTAGGCAGATGATGATAATATACTAACTTAAGAACACATCAGTCTATGTTTTATACCTACGTAGGTAATCAATAGAAAATACTATTGCGGTTGCGATTTATTAAGTATTATTTTTATAATATACTCGTAGGTAGGTACATACCTAATCAAAGTTTTGTATTTAGAACCTATCTCTAAGTTTAAAATAAAATATATTGACTTATGTCTTACTTCCCCATTGAGACCTCTATAAGACATCAATGTTGAATTGTGGAAGAAAAGTTCACAAATCCCCATTGAAGGGGAGTGTCAATGGGGATTCCCTTGTGGAATGTCTCAAAAAAACTTCAAAGTATTTTCTATTACTAGTCGATTATGTGTCAAAGTGATTAGGGCTAGGTCATCATAAAACTCCATGCTTTCAAACATGTGCTTAAGTAGAGAACAAGAAATCGTGACTTTTCAGAAGGATGCCAAGATACCTATTTCCCATCCAATTTTATCCCACGTTACAAAACTACTTTAATTAACTTAGTTTCAAATTACATTGAGTTAGAGTGAGCTTGATCTAGGTCTCAGGATATCCTAAAACACCGTTGTCGCATTGTTATTATAAGCAAATCAGCTAACTAGTAGGTACTCTACTGATAATATCAATGTCAATGAGAAAAGCGTGAGAGCCTGCAAAGCGTTGTAGGCATAAAGAATACAGAGTGAATACATACAGAAGGTCCAGTTGGAGAGATCCATTGAAAAAAGCTAATAGATATAAAATCACTAGCAAAAAGCAATAAATAATTTGCGGTAGACAGGACGTTAAAATAAAATCAAAATATTTCATTTCACATAAACCTACATGGGTTCTTATGAAATGTCAGAAGCTAGATGTACGTTTCCATTTGGTTGTTTCCTATGGAGAAGAGCCAGCAATAAACTACATGATTACTCTTTTAAAAATAATTGGCTTCTACAATGTCTTCAAATTACTGTGTTAATAAGTATGGGAGGACAGTGTAGGTCTGTAACAAGTACCAGGTACTTAACAAAATAGAAAATGGTCAACAAATATATAGTCTATTATGCCTACAACGTTCTCACATTCACAAAATCTAAAGGAATCTATTTAACTGAGTCAGTGGTAACACCTTGATGCTGAGCTGGCCTACCGTAGTACAGAGGTCAGCACCGTAACACAGTATCAATCACAATTTAAATGATTTTGAAGGATATTGCTAATCCATTGCTTCATATGTTTGAAAAATTTGTCTGCTCAACAACGTAAATAATGCAATGAATGTTGTTTAACTGTCAAAATGAAACCCATTCCTACTGTAAGTCTGTTTCGCAATTACCCCGCTGCTTACTAGTTTTAGGTTTATTTATTAGTTGACATCCGAGTACCTACTCTCTACATAAATGAATGAAATGCACCGACCCCAACGTGGTTGGCCCAAACTCGATTACTCGAATGAACCCAAACATTCACACTATCCTCTGTTGCCTCATGTTACATGGTGCAACAGAGACCATTGCATATCAAGGGGTAAACCGGGGGGCGAGGAGACGTGCCCTTAAGATATGGAAGGATTATTATAGCCATACCTAATATACATCCTATGGTAAGCAATGGAATTGTTAAGATAGTTTCAGGTAATAAATATCAACTTCTCGAAACAAGCTCGGGTCAAGTAAAGCTGTGGTTTGAATGTTTGTCGGTCATCAAATTAGTACCATACCTAGTCAATTCCGTTGACCGAAGATGCAAGTTGCAGATTTTAATCGAAGTGAACCTTCTGCAAACACTTCCTCTTCGTTAAATGTAAGTCCACATTTTACGATGTACGTGTTTTATGGTTTTATGTGTTAATAATCTTTGACTGCGTCGAACAAGGAAAGATCTAAAACCATGCTTGGTACAAAGAGACCTGAAAGTAGATTTGTATGAGACCCCAAACATGGAAATGAGATAAAGACACGTACCACATACGATACTTAATACTGTTCGTTGCAATTATAAACTATAGTGACATATAGTGACGTAATAGATGACAGGCCAGCTGGCGTGGTTGGTTAAGATACCACCTATCATGTCGCAGGTTGTTCGATTCCCATCCAGGACAAACATTTGTGTGCATGAACATGTCTGTTTGTCCTGAGTCTGGGTGTAATTATCTATAGAAGTATGTATTTACAAAAAAAAAAGTAGTGTATGTAGTATATTAGTTATCTGGTTTCCATAGTACAAGCTCTGCTTAGTTTGGGATCAGATGACCGTGTGTGAATAATGTCCCAGGTTATTATTATTATTATTAATAGTGTCTCAATTACTGACTTTGTTTGTTGTCTTATTGTCGCTCGATGACCTTAGAATCTATGGAACAAGTAAAAAAAAAAATAGTAATCACAGACAAATTAAGTTCAGGAGTTCTACTCGTACACTGTTATTCGTTGGTGCATGGTGGGTGTATGATTGTCTATCTCTGCGGAGTTAACTCAGGGTAGGTATTGGCACTTGCATCAAGGCTTGCATCAATAAACATACTAAAATCACCATACTATCTTTGTCATCTTCAAATGATTGGCAGACACCTAGCGATGTTTTAAACAAGTTTATCTACCGTTAAACGCAAAAGTTAGATACTACATCATTAGTTACATCTAACATAACATTGTATTTTTTAATAGTAAATTGAATCGAAGAGCTCGTGGCGTGGGGCTAGTGGCTAAATAATAACTGCCGCACGAGTCGACCGAAGATTAAGCTATGCTTGCTGCGGTCGGTTCGTGAATGGGTGACCATCCGTTAAATATCGAGAGCTCTCCGTGCCCCCCGTGCCCGTGCCGTTGGTCCCAGCCCATTCGTACAAACAAACAAAAAAATCTTTCCTCTTTATAATATTATTAGTATGATATATTAGAATAGACTGGTATTCAGCTGCAACCGGTTAGACAGGGAGCCGACCCCAACAGAGTTGGTAAAAGACTAGGCAGATTGATTTTTGAATCGAACTGTGAATAAATGCCATCTGATTAATTAGATAATATAATAAAACTTTAATTGAATAAATGATTAAACTGTAAAACTTATAATCATAAGTAATAACCTTACTAATTAGCAATTTCCTTTAGCTATCACACAAGTCCCACGTGCTAGCAATAATGTTATATTACCCAAAGGAATGTCCGCCAACCAAGCTATTCAATTTCACTACAACGGATGAAATATTTCTTAATTAGAACTTTAATAACATTATTTCTGTGACTAATTGTGTGTGGAGGAGCTCATCGCTAAGTAATAACACGGTTGCCGAGGTTGGTCCGTGGATGGGTGACCATACTTACGGAGACACCTCCGTGCCTCAGAAAGCACGATAAGCCGTTGCATTGCTCCCGGCTGTCATTCGTCGATCTTTGACAGTCATTACGGGTCGTAAGAAACCCGAAAGTTTGACGATCAGTCTTACCAAGGGGTATCGTATTACCCAGTAACTGGTTTCTGGAGGGTAGATAGGCAGTCGCTCCATGGTATTCAGCTGCATCTGGTTAGACTGGAAGCTGACCCCGACATAGTTGGCAAAAGGCTAGGAAGATGATGATTTCTGCGACTAATTATTAATTTAATTGGTGACTATAGACATCTTTTTACGCACACTAAAATGTTTTATTAACAGTACTTTTTTGTATCACAACAAGCTGTGGAATTTATTTTCATTTGATAGGTTTGTTCAAGCCGTCAACACATGATGGGAAGTTGTAACCAACGTCTATAAACCTTTGCAAAATCAAAGATTTTGCCGATGCGTAGTTAGCTGAGACGAACAGAAATGTCTCATGTGCCAGTAATTTCAATCGTTATCTGCATAGCCTTTTTTTAACAACTAAGTGTGTTGGGGTTCTGACCCTACACAACCCGTCACTGGGTAATGCGATACCCGTAGGTAAGACCGTTTGTCAGAATTTCGGAGTTCTACGATGACCCGTAATTACTGTCAAAGATCCAAGAATGACAGCCAGAACCAACGGCTTAACGTGCTTTCCGAGGCACAGAGAGGTCGGTGCCGGCAAGCGCAGCTTAACCTGATCGATCGTTATTACTTAGCCAGTAATTTGACTAGCGCCTGTAATCGTTCAACAAGACTACAACAATTCTACTGACCTACAAATAAAGGTACACTATAGTGGCTACCTCCCCGAAAAACCTTTCAGAACAAAACTATAGAAGCAATTTTTTTAAGTCACCTAAAATTCAATCAGTATTTTGTTCCAAGCATTTTCTCCATGTAAAATACTGGTATTCAGCTGCATCCGGTTATACTGGAAGCCGACCTCAACATAGTTGGGAAAAGGCTAGGCAGATTGATTGATTTTGTTCCAAGCATATTATGCAAGCTAGCATGACATAACTTACCTACCTAAATATTAAGCGACGTGCCAGACCGAGAAGAAAACGGTTAGAATGAATTAAACTCGTTTAAAAAAAAAAAAACCAGCACCCTAATTACGCATTATTAATCACAATTTCAATGATTTTGAAGCATATTGCTAATCCATTGCTTTATATGTTCGAAAAATTTGTCTGCTCAATAACGTGAATAACGCAATGAAACTAATTCCTACTGTGAATGCGTTACGCAATTGCCCAGCTGGTCCTTATAATAATGTTTTATTTGCTTAACAAAAACAGCTAATTAAAAAATCATACTCTTGACTTAACTAAACAAATAGTACAAAAATATGTCGTAACCAGCACCCTGACTAAGTTTTCAAGATAACTTGTAGTAGGGGTATTCATAGCTATTTAAGGGGGAAGCGCCAGGGTAGCCCGCAAAATTGAAATCTTCTTAAGTTTTTTGCAATGCAATTTACAGGTAACTGGGCATGGGCAGGGCAGGGGGCAGGTTTGCAGGTTTGGCAGGGTAGATCGGTAAGTTTGGTAAGATTGTTTGGTAGGTATTGGTAGGTAAGGTATTTGCAGTAATAGGTTGTATGTTGATTAAAGTATGATTCGCGACTGTAACAAATTGTATTTACAGAATTATAATTATTAGAATCAGTAATGCAACTCCTTAAGTTAGTATGATCCTCAAATGTCAAGATTTCATGAAATAGTCATTCAGTAGGATTGCCTGGTCTTAAAGAGTTATATTGATGACTTTACTCATTATAATTCTGTAAATACATTCTTGTTACGGTAGCGAATTATATTTTAATCAACATGCAACCTAATACTGACTTGCAAATTGCGAAAAAGGTTTAAAAAAAAAATTTCGCGGGCTATCCTGGCGCTTTCGCCTTAAATAAAGAAAAATGGAAAGAGGGTGGGAAGACTCGGCAGTGGTAAAACAAAACAACGATTACAATTTCATCATCTCAATAAGCAGCACTTAAAAGTTGTAACTAGTTCAGGTTCGTTCCTCGTATTTAATAAAGCTACTAATAACAGTATTACCTATTATGAAAGCAAAAACGAAGAGTCTATTTTTAATAAAAATAATATGAAGCTCTGTTTAGAGCTCATTGCTAATATTCTTGTTAGCTCTCGAACAAAGCTTTGAACAAAACAGCGATATTTTCTTTGAAAGCTTACAAATTTTACTTGAATAGGTTTTGAAGAGTAAAACCTTAGTTAGAGACATATATGCATCTTTATAAAAGAATGGATCTTACATATTGACTAGCCAAAGACTTTTTATTTTTAATTAAGTCTTACTAACATGATTATGGATCCCGTCGCCTTGGAATAGTTATTCATTCATTAATTCCAATCTGAGAAAATAAAAGATTTTTATCTGTGATGTATTTTTACAAATAAGATGAACACAACAAAGACAATGGGAACTAGGGCTTTACTCTAATTTTGTTTTTTAACCGACTTCAAAAAGGAGAAGGTTCTCAATTCGTATGTATGTTTTTTTAACCGACTTCCAAAAGGAGGAGGTTCTCAATTCGTCTGTAAGTTTTTTTTTTGTATGTTTGTTACGCGATTACTCAAAGACGGATGGACCGATTTAGAAAATTCTTTTTTTTGTTTGATAGGGTATACTTCCGAGGTGGTCCCATATAAATTTTATTAACTTTGCTTGGCGAGTTTTTGAGTTAGCTTCAATAATGCGTATATTTCCCACTTATTTTATGTGGATGATGTGATGGTGTTTTAATAACTTCCTATCACTGTTATTTACATGGCTATATCTACAATTATTGTGCTCATTTATGTATACGAATCAGTGTGGGGTAGGTTCCACAACTAAAAAGTGAAAAATAAAAACTTTTTAGCAAAAAATAAAACCGACTTCCAAAACAAAACACTACAAAGTGAAAAATAACTTTAATTTCGGAAGTCGGTGGCAAAAAACGAAAATACAAAACCCAAGACACAGACTACCGAAATTAAAGTTATTTTTCACTTTGTAGTGTTTTGTTTTGGAAGTCGGTTTTATTTTTTGCTAAAAAGTTTTTTTTTTTGTATGTTTGTTACGCGATTACCTACTTAAAGAAATATGGACCGATTTGGAAAATTCTTTTTTTGTTTGAAAGGGTATACTTCCGAGGTGGTTCCATATAAATTTTATTAACTTTGCTTGGGGAGTTTTTCAGTTAGCTTCAATAATGCGTATATTTCGCACTTAGTTTATGTGGATGATGTTTTAATAACTACCTATCACTGTTATTTACATAGTAGGTAGTGGTATTTGAATTTGTGTGGGGTAGGTACCTACTACAACTAAAAAGTGAAAAGTAAAAACTTTTTAGCAAAAAATAAAACCTTTGTAGTGTTTTGTTTTGGAAGTCGGTTTTATTTTTTGCTAAAAAGTTTTTATATTTGGAACTTTTTGGGCGATTGACTCCACCTTACCCACAATCATCCACTAGACTGAGGCTAGAAATCTACTTTTATGAATGGGCGACTAGCTGCAAATGTAAGTTTGTATGCATAATATTGAGATATTTACCATGTTATTTTAAGACCATAGATTTCTTATAAGTTTTCCTGTAAGCTATAGGTATAGAACTATTTTCTGTATTTTTTTCAAAATTTTAGCCTCAGCAGTTTCGGAGATAAAGTGGGGGGAATGATCAATTTTCGTCTATTTTCTTAAAAAAATATTTTAAAATTATAAACAATATATATTTGAGACCCTCACAGTAAGGCCTTTCATTTGATGTGTAGCTCGGTACAGGTTGCAAAACTTTTTGTTTTCTTATTTGCCCCCCATGTTCAAAATTAATTTATTTACGTTACACGTTCGTGTTTGGGTCATAGAAATGCATAAGTGTACCAAATTTCAACTAAATCGGTCCATTAGATCCGGAGCAAATTGGCTGTGATAGACGGACAGACAGACAGACAATCCTGATCCTATAAGGTTTCCGTTTTTTCGTTTTGAGGTACGAAACCTTAAAAACACAAAATAAGCTTCCCTAAACCCATTTTAGTGCATCCGCACAAACTCGTGGTTCGTAGCAACTATAGCATGCAAAATTTGGAGTCCTTGCTTTTTTTCTTTACGAGGCTTTATATCAACATCCTAAGTCCCAATCAACAGCTAAAACACACTTAAACAAAAAGCTCAAAAAAGGTTCTCCTAATCCAAGTTCAGTGCATCCGCACAAACCCGTAGTTCGTAGCAACTAGCATCCGAAAGCGGCGCGTGGTCGTGCCACGCTGCGCCCGCGCTGCGTCGTGAGAGCGCGCCAGATAAGTGCGAGGTCGCGTAGCGTCACGAGCGGGCCTACCAACGCTAACAATAACGATAGATACAGGTACAGAGTATAGAGAAGCTTATAATTAGCGGGTTTAATCGTTTCACGGTGAAGCCCACAAAAGTTTTTACAGTATTTGGGAAACCACCATGACAATATTGAAGAAGAAGTTAAAAAAGTATCGTAGTAACGTATTCATTTGTTTGGTTTCAGATATATTGTAGGCTATTCCGGAGGTCTCCAGAAACAAACGAATGTGTTTAGTCTCGTCCCCATTTGAAGACAATCCATATTCGCAGCAAGTTCACAGCTCATAGGCACCTACGTATTGAACATGCGGAAGCTGAAGAAGAGTAAATGAGCATATAGACAAAAGTACACAAGTGCTCATGGCAAAGAATGGCATTCTACTCTTCATTAATCCATAGGTTTAGTAAATCAGTTCACTCAGTCGTGATTACTTTGCGAGATAAATGCATAGTGCCACAATGTCACGACTGAGGATACGCCATAGAATTCCATAACTATATTATTAGGTAAACGGTAAAGCTCAACCTAGCTCAACGGAACTTGTAATTAGCGGATGAAATAATTATAGAGATATCATTAGGATTTTTGGGGCTTTGATTAGGGTTTTCAGGGATTTTTACAGGTAAACAAGTTAGCCCAGACAGACACCATGTTGAAGGTTAGGGTAGGACATGACCGCCATTTTGAAAACCAAGGTGATGACTTAAAAAAAATTTCAAAGGTTTATTTTTATTACAAAATGTATGAGTGCTACGAATTCAATCAATTCAAATTTCCTTTCCCTAGCGTGTGCTCGCTGAAAAATTACATTACAAAAAGTATAATAATTTGTCGAATAAAAAATATCCCACTCGCAGTCCCCATGCCGTTCCCACAGATATCTAGAATGCAGAGTGGTGCATAGTTTTCAATTAGAAGGTAGAAAAGCAGTTGTACACAATGGACAATTACTAGTGTTTGTAAAAACGTCAGTCCATCCGTCCGTCCGTCGACGACATTTTACATCTAAATTGGAGGGTAATTTGCGAACCTTTCCTCGATGACCATTTCGTAATTAGCCCAGACTTGTTTATTTTCTTCGTCAGTTTTATTAGCTTCCTGTTTTTGATGAGAGAAAAAGTGAATTGCAATTCTAGAAACAGCCCTTTAAATCAGTTGATAGTCAACGATAAAGTAACCCATATCATTGTATTAGATATGTATTTACCTATAAAAGTGATCAAATTATCATGTTCTACACGGTCATCAAACATTGATGTGTAAAGGATATAACATAATCAAACGGCAGAACATTGTAACATACCTGTTTTCTTTAATTAACCTTTAGCAACAAATTATCGAACATTTCGTTGTTGCACACGTACTTCTGATACCTACGCGTTGACACACAATAGCGACTCTGATCCTTTGAATAATAGATGACCAGTCATAGAAAATTACTAACAATTAGACATTCTTTGTGCTGTTTTTTGGTCCCCTCGTACAACCGGCGATGCAAGTACCCAACTGTTCTGTAATAGGCGGCAAGAGCCTTACTAGAGCCACACTGTCGAGTATGGGATAGATACTCGTACTTGGGTCGACTCATATGAGTATGAAAAGCCTGAGGCGAAGGGACATTAGACAACAAAAAGTATTTATTTAGACCTCCAATGACGCTTCCACAACCTAGGTTAATTATAAAAGACGTGTGCAACTAAAGGTCATATTTTTTCACGGTAATTCGCAATTATGCGTGAGTAGCTCTGCTTATACAGTAGCAATTAAAAGAATTAGACCTATTACGTTTAATGTACACGCTAAAGATTATTATGATAATAAAAATGTTTCCGTTCAGTTGAGCGTTAAAGTTACCGACGTGGCTTAAGAATACTAACTAAGTCTTTTTTATTAATACTGCGTAAGTGAATGCAATATCCTTTCTTATTATCTAACCTATCAAATTAAATGAAATCGGATAAGTGGAAAGAATGGAGGCTTCAAGCGAAATTTGCAACTCGAGTGACCATATCACGAGTGTTCGATCGGAAACCAATGTAGACCCATAGAAAGTTCTGCTATAGCCAATAACTCAAACATATTTGTCATTCGATTCTTTCGATCTAAGTGTCGATCGCGTGCGATGGCGGGTACCATAGAGAAATTTCAACAAACCTTGCATTGGAGTTGTCGTGCTCCGTTGGATACATTGCTGGTGTTCTACGTAGGGTGTTTTTTTAAGGCTTGGTTGTGTCGTCAATGTATAGAAAAAGAGTGAATTTAAAAGTTTGTGTTCGATTTCAATTTATAGTGTCGCATACTATGCCGCATTAGTACCATGAATCGATTGTCCACTGCAGTTACGACCTCGACCACCTAGCAAGCACGCAATCGTCTCGTTCAGGACAAACTAATGATTGCAAGTACATTTTTGACGTGACGAAAACGTTTACGCAGCCATTTTCAGTGCGTTTATATGTAATCGAATGTGTTACTTGGTAACATAGAAGTTTACTAGGAATAGCATACGTGATAGCGAGTGATGTCCTGATTATGTGGGGTCATCAGAAAGGTTAAGGACTTTAGGGCAGATTTTTCAATAGTCAGATAACTTTTAAACGAAGAATAAATTTTGACGTATTTTCTATAAGAACAAAAGTTGTCCAATATTCCTCAAATTGAAATCTCACTATTGAAAATCAGCCCTAAAAGAATACAAATATTCGAAATATAAAAGCCACTCGATATTTCATGATTTTTTCAGTAACACGTAGTTATTTGTTTGTACTAGTTTTCACTATTTTCTGATCAATATACCGTATGATATATAGTACCGTAGAATTGACATAGACAACCTGCTTTCAAATCGGTTGCGGATTTTTTCTTCAAGTAATTTGCAGACTGCAAACGTAATTAGACTTGATACTTGACAGCTTTTTACTAATAAAGTAACAATTGGCACCATTGTCATTGTAAATGAATGCGTTATTTTAATATCGGTTCAACTTGAACTGAAAACTATGAATTTTTAACGTTTTTGTAATGTTTGCTACGACAGCTACTCAATTTGAATTTCTAATAAATAATAGCTTTAATTATTAACTACAATTCATTAGGTACTTGTATATTTTCAATAATCGTCTTCGGATCTTTTGAGGTTTGAGTTTGATGACAGCTTTTTAGACGCCATTTTCCTAGTATGCTAGGAAATTGGCATTTCTTATGCTGTCAATATTACAATCCAACGTAAAAACAATAGAACAGTGATTATTATGTCATCGCAAAAACAACACATCTCTTCTCAAAACAGGTTTATAATTACATACCTATATTATTAAAGAGAGTAATAATAAAAGAGAATAAACTTGCTCGGAGGAAGGAAGTATTCCAGTAAGGTGCTGGTAGGGATCTTGACCGTACTTCCGGGATAGTCCTGATAGCCATGGAATACCTCTCCACTCCTCAAGCACCTAACGAAGTATTGCCCCCTTGTCGCTACGTCACTATTTGCTAACGACCGTTTCCGTGGGCCCATTATGGAGTGTGCAAGTCACCCCCTGCCATGTTATCCGTGTATAATTATATAACACTAGCTGGTGCCTATGTCCTTCTCCAGGTCATGGTCTACCCAAGTGCCAAATTTCATCCAAATCCGTTCAGCTGTTTTAGCGTGAAAGCATAATCAACAAACAAACACTTTCTCATTTATAATATTAGTTAGGATAGTAGGAAGATAAAAACCGGTCTATCGACACGCTAGACTCACAAAATGTATTAGATACTTAAATTAAAAAATTTAAAAAAAAACTCTTAAAACACTACTAAAGTTTCTATAATAATATAATTCAATCATGATTCGAAAGACACGTGGCGCCATCTATTATCTTAAAGAACGTTATTGTTGTTTTCCTCGGGAAAAGTACTTTTTTTTCAGGATGTAAGGTACCCTATATCCGTGTCTGTAGACCTGACGTATATGCAAAATTTCAGGATGATCGATTCAGTGGTTTAGGTATGAAAAGGTAACAAACAAACTTACTTTCGCAGTTATAATATTAGGATTAGTCAGGCAGGAGACAAATTTCTTCCATAGTTCAAGTTATCCAATCCACTTTAGCCACCCAAACCCATAGCCCAATATGTTTTGTTTCCACGTAGGTACTGCAGTAGTCCTGCACCAATCGGGAGTTGTCCTTGGGTGCACTTGCATAGTGCATATAAAGATAATAATCGGTTGGTGCTCCTCCTTATCATTTTAAATTGTTTAAGGGGCCTCTGCGAGTTGGCTTCGGCCACGCGTACGCCTTTCAAAGGTCTCGGTCCCAAGATATGTAAAAAAAGAGAATAATAACCAATAACCGCCTTTTGGTCTGTAGGCTTCTGGGTTCGATTTCCGGAATAAGAAAATAGCTGTCAATGTTAAAATGAAAACAAGCAAAAGAAAAACAATCATTTTAACCAAAAGTGTTTGTACCTAAGTTAAGCTCCCACAAAATACTCGTACTAATGATCTACTATAAATAGGTTTACATGAGGATCTAAAACATGCTCTCTGTCGGACTGCATAGAAAAGAAAGAGAAGCGCGATGACACAACACTGTTATGTGTAAGTATTATATTATTTTACTTTATTGTGAATGTGAAGACTATGTAGGTCATTGCTTTTTTTTGTTTGTTTTATTTTTTCTCTCAGTTATTTTTAATCATGGTCTGGCAGTTTGAGTAATCTATGCGGCCTACCCCAATGTCCTTTCTTTGGTATTGTTCGTCGAATCGTTGAGCTCCTTAAGTTCTGAGTTGAGCTGCGCGATTACTGACAAATGCGTGCACTGACTGGACAGGTCCTCTCAATCTGTGTGGCTCTTTCCTCAAAAGACCATTTCAGACACCAATCTACATGGTCTTCACATGAAGTGACCAAGATTATGTCTGGACTTTATAACAGACTGTGACCTCTGAGTTTGTTTCGGCCTTTCTTCTCAGATAGGAAACGCCGACCTCTTCTAGTTTAAAAAAAAAATATTGACTTGTAAAAGTGTTTGTACAAACCTACTTACAGAAATAAAAATCATTTATCATTTATCATTTGTTAATTTATTGCAAAGTATGAAGCAATTAGATATCTATTTACAAAAAAATCTATTTATTGGATGTTGCTTGTAGAATAATCTGACAAAAATCAGAATGATTGTGCATGTATATATTATTATATTGGTTTTAATGGTCAAAATAATTTTTTAAAGGTATCTTCGTGATTTTTTTCTATCGTACCAAATTAGTTGTAGGTATTATGTTTTCTACACATTATCTAACTAGAATTTATCCTTTGTTTACTGCAGTAAATCATATACTTTTAGGCATTATAAAACTTGCCTTTAGTTGGGTTTAGGTCCTGTAGTCCACTTAAAGAGAATGTGAACCAATAACCACATTTTGATCTGTAGGGTTCCGGATTCGATTTTCAGGGTAGGAAGATGGCATCTGTAAAGCTCACAATGTGTCTATGTGTAATAAAAACAAAGGAACACCAATATTTGTTACCATCATACAAGCTCTACTGAAAACAGGTTTACATATTACATACCTACATTATTAAAGAGAGTGTGAACGAAACAATATATTTTATCTGTTCCTCTTATCTAAAGCCACAGAATAATGATATCATAACATCGTTACCCAGAACCATGTAAGTATAGGAAATTTATTATTTCGCCCGAAGGCGGTAATGTTAACGCCTAAGAGAATCTGCATACAATACATGGGACCCGATTATGTTTGGTCCCAAGCAAGCCTACGGGATTTCTTCTTGTTGATTTATGTAAATAAATAAATAATTAAATCCTTACACCTGCTGCATTGTGTAGGGGTAAAAGATAGAGTTTTCTGTGTTGGTATGTACATCCTTATGGATTAGGTCTCATTGAGCTAAATTCCTACAAAGTTTCAAAATGAAGACTTATTAAATAGACATGGCGAAAGAGTAGCTATATTTTCATTGTACCAAGATATTCATTGGACCTAGATTTCCTATTTTATTAAATAGAACTTTACTAGGAATAGCATGCGTGATTGCGAGGGATGTCCTGACTATGTGGGGTCATCAGAAATGTTAAGGACTTTAGGTCAGATTTTTCAATAGTCAGATAACTTTTAAATGAAGAATAAATATAACAGTTTGAAGTATTTTCTGTAAGTACAAAAGTTGTCCAATATTCCTCAAATTGAAATCTCACTATTGAAAATCAGCCCTAAAAGAATAAAAATATTCGAAATCTAAAAGCCATTCGATATTTCATGATTTTTTCAGTAACACGTAGTTATCTATTATTTATTTATAGATTTCCTATTTTATTATTACCTAGATTTCATTGTACCTAGATATAAAAACTTTAATATTTACTCTTTTTTTTTTTTTATTTGTGATGGGTTTGCTCTTGACTCTAGTCTAGGTCAGAGGTGACAGAGACAAAGTCGACGATGGAGTGAGCTTACCCAGAAGAAGCCTGTTCACTCTCACTTTGAAGAGATTAGGGTTGTATACGTTCGGAAACACAGACGCAGGTAGTGAGTTCCACTCTTTTGCTGTGCGCATTATAAAAGACATTTGGAAGCGCTTAGTGCGAATTGGTGGAATAGCAACCAGGTAGGGATGGTAACTGGCAGTGCATCTAGATGTCCGGTGGTAGAAGGGGGCCGGTGGAATGAGGTCGTGGAGTTCTCGGGCACACTCTCCGAAGTACAATCTGTAGAAGACCGACAAGCAGGCAACCTTGCGGCGATGAGCCAAGCAATGAAGCTTGGCATCCACCAGTTTTACGTCGCCAATGAGCCTCTTAGCTCTGCGTTCCACCGAGTCAAGCGCGGCTAGTTGGTACTTAGCTGATCCATCCCAAAGGTGACTGCAATACTCCATGCAGGATCGGACTTGCGCTTTGTAAAGGGTTAAAAGCTGTCCAGGCGTAAAGCATCGCTTCACCCTATTTAGGATGCCCAGTTTCTTGGCCGCAGTTTGGGCCTTGTACTCGATGGTGGCGCCGAAGTTGAGACCAGATGTCAACTCCATGCCTAGGAGCTCAAGTCGATCAGTTACAGGAACAGATGTACCCCGAAAAGTAGGAGTTTGGGCGAAACGACTCTTTTTAGCGGTAAAAAGACACGCCTGCGTTTTGGTGGCGTTAAAAGAGACCAGATTATCATCACCCCACTGGGAGACAAAGCTTAAGGTCAAATCTGTCCGCTCTACCATGGCCTCTCTCAAGGAACGAACTTCAGCCCCGCTGGTTTTTGCGCTGGACAAGTATCTCTCTGAAACTGTACTGTCATCTGCGTACCCAACAATACCAGGCCGAAGCAGGTCATTGATGTGCAGCAGGAAAAGAGTTGCAGAGAGAACAGACCCCTGAGGAACTCCGGCATCAATAGCCATAAGGTCAGAAGAGCAGCCATCAACAACTACTCTAATCGACCGTTCACTAAGGAAATCTGATATCCAGCTACAAAAATCAGCTGGGATTCCATAAGCAGGAAGCTTGCTGAGCAGAGCAGCGTGCCAGACCCTGTCAAAGGCCTTCGAGATGTCAAGCGATACAGCCAGTGCTTCGCCGTGTTTCTCGATGGCTTCGCCAAAGCAGTGCGTGACATACACAAGAAGATCGCCAGTTGACCGTCCCCGGCGAAAGCCATATTGACGGTCACTGAGGAGATCATTGTCTTCAAGGTAGTTCAGCAACTTATTGTTCAGTACCCTTTCCAAAACTTTGCACAGAATGGAGGTAATGGCGATCGGACGGTAATGGGCAGGGTCTGCACGGTCGCCTTTTTTGGGCACTGGTTGTACATTTGCAAGCTTCCAGGATTTCGGCACCGTTCTTTTTTCAAGAGAGAGGCGGAACAAACGTGTCTCTCCTCTACTATACGTCATCAACATCTACATAGCCTTTCCCCAACCATGTTGGGGTCAGTTTCCAGACTAACCGGATGCAGCTGAATACCAGTATTTTAGATGAAGCAACTGCATATCTGACCGCCACAGCCCAGTTACTAAGTAATACGATACCCGTGGGTAAGACTGGTTGCCAGACCTTCGGGCTTCTGACGACCCATAACGATTGATAAGATCCACGAATGACAGCCGGGAGGGGGTTAACGTGCTTTCCGAGGCACGGAGGGGTCTTGGACTCTCGTATGTCAAGATGGACACCCATCCACGGACCAACTATAAATTACTTAGCCACAAGCTTCTCTCCTCTCCTACACCTACTTATCAAATAGCCTTCCGCATCAAGCTTAGAAAGCAATGACTTATCACTGGAATTACCAGTATCTACCCACCATTCATTCATAATACCCAACTTCCGTTTACCGGACTTACATTACAAACCTTTCGTTACTTTTATCGTAACTTATTTGTGTTCACACGAACATGAGTCATTCGCAATGTGCGGCCGCGTTCACATACGCCACAACTCGATTCTCGATACCGAGATGCTGACTCGATACATTCTCGGATCGCCGAGGAATCGAGTGACATAACACCTGCGTTTGATTCATTGCATCAGAGATCACGTGCGCTTATATTGAGTGTAATTTTTTAATTATATTATTTCCTTTATCGGGTAATGAATGAAGATGATATTGCCAGCTGGTTGGGTCGGTTTGGTAAGGTGGCATAAGTGGAGTGAAAATAATTAAAAGGGTTGTAATGGAACCGTTATCCTTTGATCGCTCCCGTCTCTACAAGTTGTAACTTAAATAACGCACCACCTCTTAAGAGGGTCATTGTACTCATTATTATGAACAACTTTTACTATGGGACCAAACTTGAAATCGCAAAAAAAAAATCTGCTGTTACCTACATTTTGACGAGTTATGCGAACATAAATGTGGTCCCATAGTAAAAGTTGTTTATAATGATGAGCATAATGACCCCTTGAGAGGTTGTGCGTTATTTATGTTACAGCTTGTATAAGTAGGCTTATTTATTTATTTATTTAAGTAACCAACGGCGATACATATAATATGTTACAAAATAATGTATTACAATATTGTATGGCTAATAAATACTTATAGTTTACCCTGTTTAACTAGAATGAGTATAAAACATGCAAACGGACTACTAATAAATATTAAAGTTCAAAGGACGTTACATTAAGTATCTAAAGTTAAGTATATAATTTTGTGACTATTTACTTATTTAGTTGATTATTGAGCCTATTATAGGTGTTTGCTATCTGCCTTTGCTTTATGGTTTTTATTATTTGCGCTTTGAATGTAGGTTTAGTACAGTTAAATGTGACGTTGCAAGGGAAAAGGTACCTTATGGTGCTTTTTAGTTTCGGAGATATTAAATGTTTCATAAAAATATGTAAAAAAAAAAATTTTTTTTTTTTTATTCCTGTTTCGTAAACCATAAGATGTAACATTTATTTTCCTATATTTATTTCTTATGATATGTAAGTTATTAGCCCAGAATGTGGCCTCAAAGTTTAGTAGAAAAGATACCTTATGGCCGTGTGTTATAAAAAATAAGAAAATAATACTTACAATCATGTCGGGACATGCTCCGCTTAGATGATTAAGTAAATTATATCGAAATAGAAAATATACGTTGTACTAGTTTTCAAATTTTTTGAAGCTATTTATATCTAACTGATGTAAACAGCGCAAAATAAAAATTATTTTAAGAAAATTGAACATAGGGTCAAGGGCTGACTAAAGACGGAAACGTGATTACTAATAATTGGCTCGATAAAAAAAATCGCAAATATGACACTAAATCGAACGTATTTCTTAGTGAAAAATTCTATTACGGAACCATGTAAGTAATATATCAAAAGATAGGTTTTAATATTTTCTAGTGCTGTGTAAAGCAGATTTTCATATATTAAGTGGTTATTTATTTTTAAAAACTCAAAATTAGTAATCGGGCAAAATCGGCTCGCGCTCACTGACTTATATATAGTTATCTGTGTCAGAGTCAAAGAGTAAAGTAATAATCAAGAGAAAGAGTAGCAACTCTGTGGTAAAATTTGCATGGATGGAAAGTGCTGCTGCCTCTAGTTTGGTGGGTGAATTAATATATACACCTACCTATAGGTATGCATACTTACTATGAGTAGCGAACGAGTCCTCCCTACGTATTTATTCATTTATACTCTTTGAGCGAGTTTGTATTAGGGTAATAGTCAGGGAAAAAAACGCATATGGAGTTCAGAAAAATGTCCTTTTAATAATATCAAACATAAATTTTATTAATATTTATTAATAATAATAATATCCTGGGACATTTCACACACGGTCATCTGATCCGAAGTCGGTTACAAAGTATTTTCCATCGACAAAATTTGCAAATTTACAATAAACTTTCATTCCTTATTTAACCAATGTAGTGGCTGAATTTAAAATATAATAATAATAAGTTTACTTTGCCGGAACGGGTCTAAGATGAGAAGCCAGATCAAGAGAGATACAGAAACCCGCAGGGCAGCATGTGGTGAGCTGTTGGGCAGTAGCGACCCTACGGACCTTATCTCCCGGGAGAAGTCTTGTTCTTCACCTCTGGCTTGCCTTTATTGACCGGCTGGAGTGAACACTGACAAGAAACAGAACTCCCACCTCTTTCTTGCCTTTATTGACCGGCTTGAGTGGAGATCGCAAGAACAAACGTGCTCGGAGGAAGGAAGTATTCCAGTATCTTGACCGTACTTCCGGGATAGTCCTGATAGCCGTAGAATACCTCTCCACTCCTCAAGCACCTCGGGAATTGTTGCCCCCTTGTCGCTACGTCACTATGTGCTAGCGACCGTTTCCGAGGGCTCATTATTGAGTGTGCAAGTCACCCTCTGCCATTTTATCCGGGTACCTATAATTAAACTGGATGATTTTTTTATAGTCTTGAAAAAATAGGGTACAACAGTTGAATGGAGTAGAAGCCTATGGCATACCTAGTTTTTATTTTTGTTTTTTTTCAATAGCTTAGACAGAAATTGCTCTTTCAATAAACACTACACATTTGAAGTAAACTAGAACAATAAAACCAGAAATTTAAAAAAAAAACTTCTACTCCGTTCACCTATTGTATTCTATTTTTTTCAAGACGGTAAAAAATATCATCCAGTATAACATTGGTCACCTATTTCTTCCATAATTCAAGTTATCCAATCCACTTTAGCCACCCAAACCCCTAGCCCAATATGTTTTGTTTCCACGTTCTGGAATAGTCCTGCACCAACCGGGGACTGTCCTTGAAAAAATGAGGAGATAAAATGGGTTTACAATGCATTACTTCAGTAACTTAGATCCTTAATAGTAATTGTTGATTGTTATAAAACAACACATTAGCGGATAACGATACTGACTCGACATCGACAAGATATCGGCAGTCAGATAATCGCGTACGTTTAGTACCTACCTACTAAACGCTTTTACATTGTGTTGTTACACCCATAACGGCACGATATCTACCGGCGAAGACAGCGCGTGGTGAGGGTAGCGGACATTCTTTCACTTGAACATACTTTTTCGCACAGCCGACTTCGAGATGTCGATGGCGGTACTGTAGTTGTTTCCGTCGTGATGGTCATCGATATTCACCAACATCATCAGGCTGATAATTATATCGGTATCGAATTGATGTCGGTATAGCTGTCGATATATCGGTATCGGGTTGGTTTCGTTATCTGATAATGTGAAAACGCCAGGTAGGTACACAGGACATTTTAAGTAATAATTTTAGTTCACCGTATACTGTACTTAATACACCGTACGTACAGTCACGAACCGGGATTGTTGAGCCACTAGCTTATCATCTTAACTTGGTTGTGTTACACGAATGCCGCCCGTTTTTCGTTATTGACATGACAAATTTCACGGACGGCATTCGTGTAACACAACCAAGTTAAGATGATAAGCTAGTGGCTCAACAATCCCGGTTCGTGACTGTACGTAGAAAAAATGAAATTGAACTAATAATTCATTATTGATAAACTGCAAATATTTTACACTGTGGCATGGATTTTCCGCGAAATGGTCGGCGGTGCATCGTAAAAAAAAATATATACGTGTCGAATTGAGAACCTCCTCCTTTTTTTCGTCGGATAATAAATACGTCGCTCTGCATTTGGGGGAGGCGGAGATCGTATCAAAGGCTCACAGGCCCGAAAAACCTGGCCAAGCTTTTTTCGTTTCATTATACCCCACTTGTCCCTATGTCTTAAAAAGTATAGGTAAAAAGGAACTGATTATTTTTGGAGCAGTTTATTATTAAATAATAGTTTAAATTAAAAAAAATATATATATAATTTATTGTCCTGATATATTGTTTGTTACGTAATTTCCATAGAGTACCTTTTCTTAAATGTATGAAACAAAGACTGTTATTGTGATGTAAGTAAGTTTAGGTGACTTAAAAAGTTAAAAATAGTCTCTAAATGCGATATTATCAGTTTTATTATATGCTAATGAAAGAATATTATTGCTTTGTGTGCAAGAATTTATATTGTTTGTTAAATTACGTACTGACCTAGACTAGAGTCAAGAGCAAACCCATCATAAATAAAAAATTAAAACTTAGATCGTTAAGTTTTGTGATTTTGCATGAAAATATTAAAAGTTATTCTTAACTCTAATTCATGTTTTTTTTTTGTCTAAATTTTATTTAGTGGTTGTTTTCTAATTGGTAGATAAGTAAAAAATCTGGTGTTCTCATCGTAAAAAATCGCGAAAATTAAGAAACATTTTTTTTTTCGAAATCTGTTATTAGGCGTATTCATTAGCCCATATCAAGGCTTTGATTTATAATACAGAACTTTTCGAAGGATAGGAGCCCAAGAAATTAGTTTCCATAGCCCACTATGTAACTTATAACGATAACATTGTTTTAGAAGTGGCTAAACTTGAATTGTCTGTTTTGTAAAATTGCACAGTTTCCAATACAATCTTTAAACAAATATATTTCCGTAACTACACATCGTAAGAGCTTGATCTTTTTTGATATCGACAGCTTATTAATTCCAGATTATTATGGTATGCATAACTCCATACGCACGACAAGGTACCTTTACCCGTGGAACATCACAAATATATCTACTTGCGAGAAATCTGTGTTACAAATTCGAGCAATACGGGTCAGTACACAATTATAATAATGCATCATTCACCTATATAGTTCCTAAATGACCTTGTTTAGCCAATGGGTTTAGATTTCTATAGAACAATCGTAAAACTACACAGCCATGACTGGGTTTTGTATGGTAACTATTAATTGGATAAAACAATGGTGTTTGCAATAGAAAACCCAATCAACCCGATCTGATCTGGGAAGTGACTCTGCCACTAACTACTATAATACGTCAGTAAATTGATGCAAAAGTAAAATTATCAGCTGTTTGCATATGAGGCAAAGAGTTAGGTAAATTTAAATTACAGTTTCTTGTTCGCCATTGTTATCTCAAACATAATTTGTTACAATGCTTCTCGCATGAGTAGTTTGCACTTTCATACGTTTAACACCCCTAGGTTAATCAGGTAAACTACATAATTATTAGAAAAAACCTTAGAACTCATTTTTACTCTGATAATTTATTATGTAGGTGTAGTATCGAAGGTGAGAGGAGCTCGTGACTAAATAATAACAGCCGTAAGGGTCGATCCATCAGGTTAAGCTACGCTTGCCGGGGTTGGTCCGTAGATGGGTGACCATCTGTACATACCGAGACTCCTCCGTGCCTCGGAAAGCACGTTAAGCCGTTGGTCCCGCCTGTCATTCGTAGATCTTTGGCAGTTGTTACGGGTCGTCAGAAGCCCGAAAGTCTGGCAACCAGTCTTACCAAGGGGTATCGTATTACCCAATAACTGGGTTGTGGAGGTCAGATAGGCAGTCGCTCCATGTAAAATACTGGTATTCAGCTGCATCCGGTTAGACTGGCAGCCGACCCCAACATAGTTGGGAAAAGGCTAGGCAGAAAGGAAAAGTATCGAAGGTGATTAATGAAGAAGGTTCTATTATGGTTTCCGAATCAGCTTATAACGTTCACACAGCTGGAACACAGGCCTCCTCTTTCCGTGAGAGTGAGTGGGCCATACCTAATCCAGCACGCGGGCCCAGTGCTGATTGGTAGATGTCACATGTCTTCGAATTTTAGATTCTAGCACATGCCGGTTTCCTCACGATGTTTTCCTTCACCGTTTTGAGAGCTGGTGGTGATGAAATAATTTACACAAAGTAAAGTGCCTACTTGGGTTCGAACCCACGACCTACAACTCGTAAGTCGCGGCCGTTACCACTGGGCCATCACTGCTCACTATTATGGTTTATTAGGTGATTAATAAAGTACTATAATTATGTACCCACCGACATATCAGTTCTAAATAAAATTAGTATTTTCCTCTTTTTACCTAGAGCTGCAGACCGAAGCAGTTTTAAATGAAAAGACTATTTTTAATGCAGTAGTTAGTTGGTAAGTTACCTACCTACGTTTTCCTGTTAAATCTGCGCGATTGCCAAATGAAGTGTAAAATCATTAGAACTGAATTCGGTAATGAGAGATTTTGTCCAATCATCATTCTACGAACAGAGATTACAAAACAAAAATTATATTGATGACACTTATTTTTTTTGCGATGGCCACCTATTGCTCTTCATCTGTGTCAGAGCCTTATGGGTGTAGTAAAAGCTGACTCATCGTCATTCTCCTGCCCTTATCCCAATTTTTGTGGGGTCGGCTCAGCATGTCTTCTTCTTCCATACTTCTCTATTAGTCATCATCTCTGTAGTCAACCCCTTTCTAGCCATATCATCTTTCACACAGTCCTTCCGTCGTTTCTTTGGTCTTGCCCTACTCTTATGGCTACATTCATACTCAAAACTTTTCTAACGACGTTTTGCTCATTCCTCCGCATCACATGCCCCTTCCATAAAATCTCAGTAAAAGCTGAGTAAGGTGGGACTTGTAAGGGACTATACTTATATTATATTATTAATGTTTTTGACATTTCTCGGGACCTTGTAGTCCCGGACCTTTGGAAGGCGTACGAAGGGCCGAAGCCATCTCGCAGAGGCCTTAGACAATTTGAAATGATGAGGAGGCACCAACCGACGATTATCCCAGTATGCGCTATGCAAGTGCACCCAAGGACAACCCTCGGATGGTGCAGGACTATTGCAGAACATGGAAACAAAACATATACACGAGTTTGGGTGGCTATAGTGGATTGGTTACCTAGAACTATGGTAGGACTATGTCCCCTGGCTGATCAATGTTATGTAATACATGGATAAAATATATAATTTAACATAATTTTATTACCTATATTTATTATTAATTCCTTGGGATAAAGCTTTCTTTGAAAGGTATGCCCGAATAAGTTCTGCGATTACGGTTAAATATTTCAGTCGCTAAGCAGAAGTGCTCTGTTTCAGATTGAAGATTTGAGTACTGAAGAAAATATTCACATGACAACTTTGTCATGCAGTTAGCGAGGGAACGGATCAGATCGGTCAGATTGCAAAAAGAGGTGATTATTGGCCAGCAGGTGAGTCGTCAGCTTTTTTGATAACCTTACATAACTAGGCACTATCTTAAATAACAAAACAATAATAAAAGATAGCTGGCAGATAACTAATGTAATTTTCCCGTTACTCTGTTCTTAGAATCAAATTAATAGATAAGCAGTTTCTTTTTTTTTTAAATAAACTTACTGTGTCTGGCCTCAATTGCCACCCATTCAGCAATATGTCGGAATCAAAAGAAATCGAATTCAATGTACACAAATCCAAGCGAATTAGGAAAGTTTTCTTGGAATGTGATTCTTAGAGCAAAATGGATATAAATCATGTTAGTCCGAATCGAATTCGTTAATTTACCTGTCAGTTACTGTCTAGAAACGTGTCGCTTTGGTTTCCAGCAGTAAAACTTTTTTTGTTGCCAAATCCGAGTTTGTAAGTATAGAGAGTGATTTTTTGACATGGGCCTTAACCGTTGTAACTACAGTAAAACGGTCTTAGGTCCTTAACTTTTTGAGACATTTTGATCTGCATTCACAGTTTTTAGGGTTCGGTACCTCAAAAGGAAAAAAAACAGAACCCTTATAGAATCACTCGTGTGTCTGGCTGTCTGTCTGTCCGTTTGTCACAGCCAATTTTCGCCGAGTCTAATGAACCGATTAAGTTGTTTGGTACACATATGAAATTTTGTGACCCAAACACGGACGTGTATTATAAATAAGGAATTTCGAACATGGGGGTCACTTTTGGGCATATAAAAAAATGAAAAAAATATAAAGTTTTGCAAACTGTACCGTGTGACATATCAAGTGAAAGGGCTTTCTGTGAGGGTCTCAAAAAGGTTATTTTTATAATTATAAAATATATGGTTTTTAAGTTATTTAAGAAAATATATGAAAATTGACCATTAAGCCTAAAATTTTGAAAAAAAAAATATAGAAAATAGTTACAGGAAAACCTATAAGAAGTCAGAAAAACCTATAGATTACAGGAAAACCTATAAGAAGTCTATGGTCTTAAAATAACATGGTAAATCTCTCAATATTGTGCGCACAAACTTACATTTGCAGTTGCAGTGTATGGACAAACATGTTTTTAAACTACAATGTTAAGTTTGTTCTTGGGATAAATTCATCCCAACTACGGAACCCTTCATTGTACGTGGTCCGACACGCACTTGGCCGGTTTTTTGAGGTACAGACAGCTAGGTAAGTTATGTACAGACGCCAGCACATCAAGCTACTACAATCTGTCAAATTTATTTAATAGATTTTCAACTTTATCTCTAAAGCATTAGGTTCAAGGTTGATTGGGGAAATTTCACAGTTTCGGGTAGCTTGACCTGCTGGCGTCTGTACCTACTACTATGTTAATGTTACTTCTGAAAACTATTCAAATCTTTCTTCCATATACATATTTGTTCTTCAATCCCACGTTAACATACATACCTCCATAAAATCACGCATTCTTCCCGTGGGTGTAGGCAGAAACTACAGAATGCCACCTGCTACGATCCTTACATACTAAAAGAGAGTATGATTGGTAAAGATTACTTCATTATTGATACAAGAACTGATACACGCAATTCTTTGTTTTAATGTATAACGGTCGGTTAATTATAGGAATCTGCCAATAATGCGTTACCGACGTTTTCTTTTTACCTAGGTAAGTGGTAAAAGGTAAATGTCGACGCAAATATTAACATAATGAATCGATGTGTTGCGTGTGCGATGCACGCATCGTGTTATTCAAGTCTAACTCTCGCTGAAACAGCACGAAAACGATGTAAAAAAACATTATACGTTGAGTAACGAAGGCCTACTAAGTACATTACACATATTAATTAACAGACAGTTAGCCCTAAAAAGGGACATCATTTCTTGGCGCAGTATTCCACAATTTTTGCAAAACTTTTAATCTGTAGTTAATAGCGTTATTGAATCTTGAATCTTGTCTAAGGATATCGGGGTATCATCGATATCAGGGTTTTTTTTCATTTAATCGAAACAAATTACAAAGAACTCGAAAGGAATCCTACCATTTGACTGCTATCGATTTAATCCGTAACACAATTCAAACCCCAATCGAAATTTAAATTTTCTTTCCATCATTAATTTATAATTCTCTCTATCCTGTTCTCATTCCATTAAGTACTAATAAACATTTAATATCTGACATGTGTGTTCTTAACTCGATGTTCTGTATAATGAAGGCGAGCGAATGATTGAAAGGCGTGAAGTTAGCGCCGCCTGCGCGGGGCGGCGCGTGCGCCGGCTCACGCAACTGCGTCGAGACGAGACCCACTACTTACTTTATTGACGGGTACGCTTCTTGATTTATTTATTATGGAAATGAATTTATGTTATGTTTCTTTTTATTTATGTTAAAGTTGGTTTTTGTTTTTTTTAAAAAAAAGGTTGTTTTGTAGGTTTTAGCTTTAATGGAAATGATAATAACAGCACTCTTTTCTAAGTTAATGTGCCAATAAGGTGACATAAGGTAAATAAGACACATAAGTATTATTTTAGACACATGAAAAACTGCATTTTATGAGCGTGGATCAAAGCAAATCTAATAAAAATATCGTATTTGTGTCCACGGGTAATAAACTACTTCCATATGTAGTTTCTCCATGCCCAATATTGACATTTATTTTTTTTGTGGATGGGAAATCATCAAATAACTTCTCCCGCTCTGGGTGGAGCGGAAGGGCGTGTCAGACTTTTACTGACTAAAACCCACCCGTGTTCTTTCAGTTGCCTATGCCAGGGCCACGGTATCTTTTTCAAACAACCCGCGACCCCAGCGGCCCAATATTAACATTAAGATTTAAGAAAATCACTAGATCAACTACAATATGATTATACCTTTGCCTATGTTTAAACTAATTCGATGCTTCTTAACGTTCCATAAAGCGCAAATGGAACAATATTTCTAATGTTCAGCTGCGGTTACGGATTTTTTGTAACAAAGCATTAGTCAGTACTCAGTGAACATCTACTACATACGAGTAAGTTGGGTCTTTCCCATACACCGTTAAAGAGAGCGGTCTTGAACCCACGCCACGGTCAGTGCACTAATGATCACAATTATATTATTATCATAACATAAAAGACACTCTAGTAGTCTAGTATGAATATGTTAAGGAGGAAGCTCCAGGTAGCTCGCGAAATTAAAATGTTCTTACGTTTTTTTTGCAATTAGCACGTCAAGTCGGTTGTATGTTGTTTATAGAATGATTCTCGGATCCGACCGTAGTAAATATGTATTTACAGAATTATAATCATTAGATTATCAGTAATACAAATTCTTAAGTTAGTATAATCCTAAATGTCAAAATTTCATGAAATAGTCATTCAATAGGTTTGTTTGGTCTTAAAGAGTTGTATTATTGACTTTAATGGTTATAATTCAGTTAGTACAGACAACAGCACATCAAGCTACTACAATCAGTCAAATTTCTCAAATAGATTTTCAACTTTATCGCTAAAGCTAAAGGTTCAAGGTTGATTGGGAAAATTTGACAGTTTCGGGTTGCTTGACCTGCTGGCGTCTGTACATACTTCTTACGGTCGCGAATCATATTTTTATCAACATACAACCTAATACTGACTTGCTAATTGCAACGTAAGAAAATTTTAATTTCGCGGACTACCTTGGCGCTTTCGCCTTAAGACCCCGCGGAGTAATTGTGTAAAACACTTACAGTAGGAATCGTTTTCATTTTGACAGTTCAACAACTTTCATTGCGTTATTTACGTTGTTCAGCAGACAAATTTTCCGAACATTAGAAGCAATGGATTAGCAATATGCTTCAAAATCATTCAGATTGCGATTGATATTGTGTTACGCAATTAGGGTGCAGGCCCTTAGAGATTAAGGGTATTCATTAGTAACACGATACTTATCGACTTTTCTTTTCTACGATTAGTTGTTAAGTAATAGTTATTTGCATCTATAACATTTTGAACCGCTTGTGGAAACTTGCACCCTTCGTTATCGTCATTAAATACTCCACTCTCACTCTCTCTCTCTTATAATCACATGCGTAACACGGCGACTATACCAGCCAAAGTACCTCCGTTGCGTGTCGATCATTTGCAATGCACTTGAAAAAACATCTCGTTACCCCTAGAGTCAAGGCGTTAGAGGGATGGACCCTTCAGAATTAACTTTTAAACGTGTAGGTCACTGGACCCTAGTCGATGCTTCTGAAGGGTTAGACCTCATTGATGTCTGATACCCATGGGCCAACTAGCGCCTATGCATTTTATCACATAAAATATTAAAGGTCGTATTCAGCCTAGCTAGGCTACATATTAGTAGTCTGTGATTCAGCCCCAAAAACAAACCACACACAATATACCTACAATTAAGTACCTAGCTATTGTGAGAGCTTGAATCTCACAGGGGGTAGCTATACTACAAATAATAGAGATTATAACCAGGGGATAATTATATTCGAGCGAACATTATCCACGCACTCCCTAAGTCGATCGTATCTGGATTTTTTTTTCTTCTTAGAACAAAAACTAGCAAAGCCTGTATTCAAAAGTAACCGTTCGAATGTCAAAGATATTGCCAGCTATTTATATACCTATATATTATTAGGTATTTACCTATGAAATTGCCGATTTTTGATACCGGCTGGTGTGAAGATCTTTCATTCTATTTAGAATTCCAAATTCAAATTAATTTTATAGACATTAATAAAAAATCAATTGTTCATTTGTTTCCCGCCGTTCGATTTTTCTTTGATATCGATGTTTCTGTAACGCTATTTTCGAATACGAGTTCCGTCGTGCCACCAACTTCCGTTCTGGAAATTTTGATCTAAACAGTGAGCCCCGGTGAAAAATTTCAAATCCAACGAGGCGGTGATAAACACCATTGAAGAATTTATCGATTCCTGTTCCCAGTGCATCGAAAATATTTCTTTTAAAAAAATTGTTTAAATTTTTTTCTATGTAAATCGGCAATTTGGTACAGACCTAATGTATATAATATAATTATATTACAATTAATCAATTAACGAGATGAACAAAATTTCAGGTATGTGAACTATTTGTTAATTGACGTTGTTCATTAAAAGCTGTCGAATGACACGCTTGCAGCAGCTGTCCATATATTTCCGAGCATAATCATGTTTTACTCGCATATTTTTGACGATGTGTGCGTCAATTTGAGCTGCTAATATTCCAAAGATAATTCTATGTATGTATGTGGATGAGGTAAGGGTGCGTGCAGAGCATGCACGGCCATTTAATTGCGTTTATGGCGAAATTCAAAAGGTTAATCCTATTAGAGTAAGCCATCCTGTTTTTGTAACATTTTAAGCATAGTTGTAAGCAAACCGCCATTCTCGTAATCATTGTAATTAAAGTTCTATCCCATTTGCATATTGTTATCAAATTACGTTCGGTATTGGCATAAGTGTTTTAACATTTGTGCGTTGTTCAGTTGTTTTTTTTTTATGGGCAAAATTCAATTATGCAACCTTATTTATTTATTGATATGGCACATCAACGACTTATTCACTAAAATATACACAGACAAAAATAGCATACAGTTTTAGGTAGCTATTGTCAATTCGTCGCTTACAGAAGTGTACGCCTACGCGACTAGTAGAAGTGTACGCATAGAAATGATTAAAGGACGTGTAAGGAACCGGTAGTTGGATTGTTTACAAGTTACAAAATAAATAAAAAAAATGAGCTATGTTCACAATTATGTACATCCAATAGGAAGTATTTAACAGAAATATTTAACAAACTAACAAAACAAAAAAGAGGTTGAAGAATAAGGTAATGGAAGTGGATACAAATATATTAAAATAGGCGGCTCGTGCTGCACAGAGGTCTCGATGTATTTTGTTACACGTATTGTCTACCACTTCACAAGATAGCCATAAAAAAAAAACAAACAAACCAAGTTTTCTCTGAAACTTATCATCATTCTCCTACCCTTGTCCCAATTCATTTGGTGACCCCAAATGAATTGGGACAAGGGCAGGAGAATATGTCTTTTTCTTCCATACTTCTCTATTAGTCGTCATCTCAGTTAATGAATACATTAATGTTAACTCATTCATCTTTAGCCTTGGAGATTTAACCAAAATGCAACCATTAGTTACTATGTTTAACCATTGGTTGAGTTAAGTACGGATCAAAAAAGAGGATAACAGTGTTTAAAATTACTCCCTGTAGACAAGCCGTATGCTCGATGGGATTTCGTATCCGCAAAAATGACGAACCTTCGTTCCATTGGATGAATTTTCAAAAATCCTTCCTTAAGGCGAAAGCGTCAGGGTAGCCCGCGAAATTCAAATTTTCTTAGGTTTTTTGCAATTTACGAGTCAGTATTAGTATTAGAGTTGATCTGAATATGAGTCGCGACCGTAAAAAATCTGTATTTTTATAGAATTATAATAATTTAAATTATCAATAAGTTCTACTCTCTAAATCAAATTTATTCGTAAATGTAGGTTTCAATACAATATGATAAGTTGGTCAGTTCGCTACATTTTACTCGAGACCACACAAATAATAAGTTAGGTGTGTCGATTGTTGGGCACGCCACAATTGCGGCGATAAGTCCCCTCTTTGAGGAGTGGTTGGAGAGGCCTCACGGCATCCTCACCTTCCGCCTGACGCAGGTTCTTACCGGACACGGTTGCTTCGGGAGGTTCCTGTTCCGGATAAGGCGGGAGGAAACGCCCGGGTGTTACCATTGTGTGGATCGCCCGGAGGACACGGTGGAGTATACGGTGGAGGTCTGCCCGGCCTGGGCAGAGCACCGCCGCGTCCTCGCGGAGGCGATCGGCGGCGGCGATCTCTCGCGTCCGGCCCTGGTACAGGCCATGGTACGGAGCGAGAGTGCATGGGAAGCCGTCACCTCCTTCTGCGAAGCAGTAATGCTCGCGAAGGAGGAGGCTGAACGCGTGAGGAAGAGGCAATCTTTGCGCCATCACGCCCCTAGTCGCCGCAGGAGACGCCCTGGGCGTCGGGAATCGATAGCCGATTCCCGACCACCGTAGGCGCGGGCTTGCGGATGGCGAGCAACGGGTAGCTCGCCGTCCGGTAAGGACCAGGCCCGGGTCGACGCGACGGCGCGTTGTGTTCCACGCGCGCCTCAAAGAGACGTCAGCACTAGCTGAAAGGGTCCGCTAGGGCCAATGCCCGCCAGGGTTGCGGGTTGTTCGAAAGAGTTAACTGAAGGAACACGGGTGGGTTTTAGTCAGTAGAAGTCTGACACGAAGAACAGGAGAAGTTATTTGATGATTTCCCATCCACAAAAAAAAAGTCGTCATCTCAGTAGTCAGTCTCTTTCTGGCCTTATCATCTTTCACACAATCCATTCATCGTTTCTTTGATCTTCCCCTACTCGTATAGCCATCCACATTCATACTCAAAATTATCTGTAACTATTATATCTACGTTAAAAAATGCATTGTGCTCGGTATCAAGATGAGTTTCCTACTGGCCCACCTTGCCAAAATTAACCGGGACGGTTAGCAAATCAATAAACAGACTCCACTGCCACCGCTGACCCAGTGCAATGAAACTGGAACGATACTATTTATAAATATAACAGCTTCGTCTGCAAACTGAACGTTATACCAACGCCCATTTGAATTTTAGTTTTTATTCGATACGAACATAGGAAAGCTTTTATTTTGAACTGATTTTGTTTTATCGTTTGAATGTTTCATGATACGATGTTACTAATATAATTATGTTATGTATTATTGTAGATATGTATCTCATTTCTTGTATGTATTTGCAGATAGCATCACGCTAAATTCCTCGAAGGGTTTGGCAGAGGTGTACCTTTTAATACACCCATATTTCGCCAGTTAAGTCCCATGTAATAGGGGGCGAGCCTATTGCCTTCAACCGGGCACAAATCCAGGACCTCTTGCTCAGGAGTAGCACTTGCTACCACTAGACCAATGAGGCAGTCAGGCAGATGGCTGACATTAAGGAATTACTTAGTTAGATTTCTCCTTTTCTTCATTGGGCACAAGTTCAAAACTTGACCGCTACGAAATGAAAATTCAGTCAACTTAAGGGCCTAAAAGCTACTAAACGCAAGTTTTATAATGCCTAAAAGTATAAATGATCTACTACAGTAAACAAAATCAAAAAAATATATGATATTCTTCAGGATATGTGTAGGTGCTATTAAGATATTGTGTCGAAAATATAATACAAACACCTGATGTTAACGTAAATTTTTAGTCCAATTAATCTTTTTTTTTTTGTGTATAGAATCATTGCTTTATATTTTGCAATAAATTACCAGCGTTGTGTCATCGCACTTCTCTTTCTTTTGTATGCAGTCCGACAGTGACCGCTTAGGTCCTGTAGTCCCCTTAACCTGGGAACTCACACTCGACACACGACTCAAGTAATAAGGCAGTCGATGTTTACTTTATTAAGTAACCGATAAGTTATACAGAAAAACTTTATGTAGACACTATTAGTTAGGATAATATCTCTAATTATGTGCATGTAGTTATAAGATTACTGAAGAAAATTATAGTTAGTCTGTAGTAAAATTATAATCATCTTGTTATATATTATAGTAAAGCTATAACTAGTACTAAAGTGGGAAATGAATTGAGAATTATGCAATAGTTCAGTTTTAATATTTATTTTTCGATAAAAAATAATTTACATTGAGATGGCGTCATTGTATAGGTAAATGCATCTGTATAATTTATTTTGGGTCTGAATTAAGATGCTATTTTCAAAATAAAATATTTAAAAATTTGCTATTAAACACATCAAAAGGAGATTGGGCGATTGCAATGAAAATATTTTATCATGGAGGATATTTCTTATTATGAACCTACTAACAATCAAGAGAAATCACTCTTGATTGTTAGTGGGTACGTAAGGAGCTACAGAGCTCTAAATGTGAGTAATTAAATATTCGTTCGAAATTCTGGTATTTCATCAATTAACTTTCATCAATTCAGTGCCCTGCAAACATCATCGTTTAGCCTATCACCGTCCAGTTTAAAACATAGACTCCTGTACTCGTATGCCGTTTTAGGATTAATGTTTCTAAGAGTTGGTCGGACATAATGTTAAACCTGCCAAAACTCCCAATCCCGTTAAGTTATATTTCATTGAAAAGATCTCGTTTAGAAGAACGTTTGTTACTACTACGACTTGTCTGTCTGAACTATTCGTTTGTTCGGCTTTAAATCGTCCTAAATGTGGCGTTAACATCAACACTTAATTTTCATCATAAGTTAACTAATTAATAAATAGGAACTTGTAAACATAATCATTATTATATTTACACAAATAAACATTACGCATGAATTCCCTAAAGGGTAGGCAGACATATTGTACTGTACAACTACATTTTTGATTACAGAGGCAAAAATACCTCTTTAGCCAAAATTCTCTTCTATCTACAAGTATAAAACAAAGTCGTTTTTCGTGTCTCTCTGTGTGTGTTCGCTTAGTTCATCTAAACTACTCTTAGTGTCTAGTTCTTCAACATCATTTAGAGAACTTATGCCCGTAGGTTTATGTGTATTAACCATTTAACTTAAATATAGCACAGAAAGCTCGATGTTTTGAAATGTAGCCACATACTAGATGATCCCAAAAACAAAACGAAAGCTGCCCATTTACTTGTCATTTATTATTCCTAACCCCCAAGTCTTGTCGGATTGCCGTCCCATCAAAATTCGTTTTAGTAACAAATGTTTCTCTTAAAAAGCATTATCCATTGATATTGTATCACTCGTATCACTTATGGCTTTTGGGCACCAAGAACATTCCTAAACTTCGGTGCCCAAGTAATCACCTATTCAGGTCATTAACCTGAAACTGACTAATAATTGCCAAAATTAGTGTTAGTAGCAAAGGTTCTCCTTTAAAAGCTCTTTCCATTGGTATCTTATGGCTATTGGATGCCAACAACTCCTTAACTTTGGTGCCCAAGTTGTTACCTATTTAGGTCAATAACTCCAAACTGACTAACAATTCGCAAAAGTCGTATTGCTACAAACACGACTTTTGCGTATGTATCAAAGGTTTTATTTGAAAAGCTCTTTCCATTGTTGTATATCTTATAGCTGTACAGTGCCCATTCTCCTTTACCGAGACAAAAAACTAATTATACAAAATTCCGTATTTTCTTTTACTACTAAGTCATTCTGAATGTAATCAAGCATATCTCCCTCTACCTACATCAACATCGGACAACACTAGTCCAATTCACAAACAATCTAGATTGACTGACCTATAATCACAACGTGCTCTAACCCAATTAGACATCGATCCTGGGATCAAAACAAATGTGGTTCGGTCGTGTGTGTCCGGTGTCTGCTTATGTCCACCAGTGTCCGGGGGTGTCCAAAGGCGTCCGTAAATTTGCTCTGCCGCGTGAATACTATGAGAGCGCCGATCCGGCTCATGCATTATTAAACACATCAAAGGAGAAAAATCGAAATGTGCATCGGCTAGTGAAACGGTTTTCCGGACGATTAGAGGCACACGGATGTATCAATTATCATGTGCAATCTCGCCCCTGCGCAACGCCTGAACAGATTTATAAATACTGGGTGTAATTTTAATCACCGTTAAAGGGATCATTGTAGTCATCATTATGAACAACTTTTACTATAGGACCAAACCTGAAATCGCAAAAAAAAATCTGCTGTTCCCTACATTTTGACGAATTATGCGAACATAAATGTACTAAACAGCTGATTTTTTTTTCGCGATTTTGGTTTTGGTCCCATAGTAAAATGTGTTCATAATGATGAGTAGGGCCGGTTCTTTAATCCATAGTTAACTCAACCAATGGTTGAATTTTGGCTAAATGTGTTTGCCAAAATGCCATTACTTACTATTTTTTAACAAGAATGCATTGGGCTAATGAATACATTAATGTTAACTCATTCATCTTTAGCCTTGGACATTTAACCAAAATGCAACCATTAGTTACTATGTTTAACCATTGGTTGAGTTAAGTACGGATCAAAAAAGAGGATAACAGTGTTTAAAATTACTCCCTGTAGACAAGCCGTATGCTCGATGGGATTTCGTATCTGCAAAAATGACGAACCTTCGTTCCATTGGATGAATTTTCAAAAATCCTTCCTTAAGGCGAAAGCGTCAGGGTAGCCCGCGAAATTCAAATTTTCTTACGTTTTTTGCAATTTACGAGTCAGTATTAGTATTAGAGTTGATCTGAATATGAGTCGCGACCGTAAAAATCTGTATTTTTATAGAATTATAATAATTTAAATTATCAATAAGTTCTACTCTCTAAGTTCATATAATCCTAATGAATGACGATTTCATAAAATCTTGACATTTAGGATTATACTAACTAAAAAGGAGTTGTATTACTGATTCTAATTAATATAATTTTGTAAGTACATATAATATGTTATGATCGCGAATCATATTTTAATCAACATACAATCTAAGCTTGCAAATTGCAAAAAAAGTAAGAAAATTTTAATTTCGCGGACTACCTGGAGCTTCCCCCTTAATGCTCACCTTCGCTTGTATAAGGAACCCAATCGTTGTCTGTTAGTGAATTAATAAATTCAAGATTTTTATTAAGAACTTAGAATAGGTAGTAAGTATCTACTCTTTATTTCACAAGAAAATAAGGAAAAATAAAAGAAATTAATTCTACAAAAAGGTTAATGCAATAAGCAGAATTTATCGCAATCGGGGATTTTTGCCAGACGACCTCAGGATGGACAGAAATTATGTTTGTGAATGAAAGTCAGCGGCGGAAGAACAGCGTTCTGGTAAGTATTGCTTAGAGTGCATGTGTTTGTGATACTTTTAGCATCAAGAGCCCATTTTATTTACATGTCTATAGTTTATAGTGTAGTATGGTTATCAATAAAAAGGCAACGTTTCTTTAAAAAAAATGTTGTCATTTACTTTTTCATTGACTACGAAATCAATAAATGCATAGATCAATCGCTAGATACGTATCAGTCTAGAAAATGACAAATATTTATGGTGACGGAAGAATTATGAGTCTCCTGTCAATTACAATCATTGTTTTCAATTGACTTACGTATACATTATAAATGATATGTAAGTAAGCAGTCTATCAAACCGTCAAACGTAATAAAAAAGAAAGAAAAATGGTTACAAATACAGGAATAAAATATGAATCTAGATAGGTACAAACTGTTTTATGACTCTGAAGATACACTAAGCTAAAAAATATCTGTACCTAATGATAAATACTTGATCGTACACCTTTATAATTTTACTTATGAAAGGTGTTATGGCCAATATAGCATTTTAATTGTCCAATTAAATACTTTTTTTATCATCTATATTTAATTGGGTATTATAAATGATCACACGTTTGCCGCAAATGACGCTTATAACGAGCTTATTAATATGTATTCGCAATATTTCCTTTTTTGTTATAATTTTAGCAGCTTAGAATAGAATACGGTAATCAGGTTGTTTGCAACTGACTGTCGACTGGTTTTTAATCTCCAAAATCTTCTTAGCTATAAAATTGTGCATGAATTACTAGCTACATGCGTTAGGCATGCTACCGACTTGTACGGGGAGGCATTATTTGGCACAGCCTAACCGGCGGAAAAATATACAGGGTGATTGGAATATATGTCTTAGACGAAGTATGTTTCTTTTTAACTGCAAACCTTTAGATTTTTTTTTTGGGAATAACCCAATTTATTAATTCCAATCCTAAAAGTTTTCTGCGACCTCAAAAGTGTCCAGATTTAACATATCAACTTTAACTGGGGCACTGCAGGAAATTAACCTTCAGAAATTGGGTAAAAAAAAACTAAACATAGCACTAAAAAATAAAAATAAAAAAGCATTCTTCTTCTAAGACATGTATGGTTCAAAATGCGCTAAATGGTGTCAACAAAGACTTAGGAACTTTTTAGTAGACAAAGTCTATTATAGGGTTGAAGATTTTTTATTGGAGAAATAAATTATTTGACTATTTTATATATTGTATTTAAATAACTATTAGAAATTGTGACATTAAGTATATTATTGAATTATTTTATGTATTGAATAGTTGAACATTGATAATTATTAGTGAATGATAAACTAGAATTTTATGTAATGGAATAACAAATATGTGTTTTAATTGTAAACTTGATACTTTTGCATGCCTTGCAATTGGCAAAATATGGCTGATTCTGTATTTATATTATGTACCACCTTGACTTATACCCGTATTTGCAAAATAAAATATCTTTATCTTTATCTAACTCCCCCTTAAATCTTTGCACCCAGCTTCCAAACAGCCTGTATATTAAATTAGCAACCCCTTAGGTATTCAGGGTGTTTTTCTTGCTGCAATACAGCACTTCACCCAGTTATCAAAAGCTTCACTATTTTGCCCAACGTAAGCACTAAGGCTTACATTACCTACGATACAAAATAGGTACAACACAAAACCAAATTGTATTATTTTAGAATAGACAACATTACATGGTAAACAATATAAACGTTTATCCATTGAAGCAAGAAAATGCCTTCGATACCAAGAAATCGCCATTTGCATATTATAACGATATATATTAATAAGCCACTAAAACTCAAAACAATAAGAGAACATTCACATTTTTTACATCCTTTCGCATTGTAAGGGCAGTTTTACATACATTATTTATGTAGGGAAATGTGAAGAAGCCAGCCGTCCACATCGCTACGCGAACAGAATTAAGTCAGCAGAATGGTTTATTAGTGCAAGGAAATTGTTAAGTCATTTCAAAATGTATCAACATAAGTACTTTGTGGAAATTATATTTTTATCACCGCAAGTACCTACGTGAAGAAGGTTTAGATAGTCCTCGATGCATCTATAGGCACTGTTTACATTTCTTGTCGATGTTGTTGAATAGGGAACACTGTACCTAGACACATTATACTCTTTAGAAAATTTATGAGTGACACACAAACAATGCATTTACGCAAGTACTTGGGCTGCAAAAACCAGCTATATATGGGTGAAGATGATATTTTTTATCATTATAGGAGTTAATCGCTCGCGTGCGTTTAGAACGTGCGTGCGGCGCTCGAAACGCGCACGCCTATTCAATTACGGAAAGGTCACGCTGTTTGTAAGCGCAGGCGCAAGTCCGCAAGATTATCGCGGCTCACCTGTCGGGGCGCGCGCATTGGATTAATAGCTGCAGTCTGCCGCGCCGCCCGCGCATCGCCGCGGTAAGCGCAAACAGCGTTTAGTTATTAAATATTCTCGTTAGAAGAAAAAAATGCATTTGCAAGTATTGCTATGCAATGCGTGTATGCAGACTATATCGGTTGAATTAATCTTTATTTTTTGTCGACCAGTCTTTTTCATGGACTGATTGGATGTCTTTTTGTTTTTTTTTTTTTTATAGATTTCTCTTTAAGTGACTGTTTGAGTTTAATAAGACATGAAAGAAGCGACAGCTTTACAAATATTTTTAACTGTCTCCTGTATTGACACGTTTGTTCCGCCTCTCTCTTGAAAAAAGAACGGTGCCGAAATCCTGGAAGCTTGCAAATGTACAACCAGTGCCCAAAAAAGGCGACCGTGCAGACCCTGCCCATTACCGTCCGATCGCCATTACCTCCATTCTGTGCAAAGTTTTGGAAAGGGTACTGAACAATAAGTTGCTGAACTACCTTGAAGACAATGATCTCCTCAGTGACCGTCAATATGGCTTTCGCCGGGGACGGTCAACTGGCGATCTTCTTGTGTATGTCACGCACTGCTTTGGCGAAGCCATCGAGAAACACGGCGAAGCACTGGCTGTATCGCTTGACATCTCGAAGGCCTTTGACAGGGTCTGGCACGCTGCTCTGCTCAGCAAGCTTCCTGCTTATGGCATCCCAGCTGATTTTTGTAGCTGGATATCAGATTTCCTTAGTGAACGGTCGATTAGAGTAGTTGTTGATGGCTGCTCTTCTGACCTTATGGCTATTGATGCCGGAGTTCCTCAGGGGTCTGTTCTCTCTGCAACTCTTTTCCTGCTGCACATTAATGACCTGCTTCGGCCTGGTATTGTTGGGTACGCAGATGACAGTACAGTTTCAGAGAGATACTTGTCCAGCGCAAAAACCAGCGGGGCTGAAGTTCGTTCCTTGAGAGAGGCCATGGTAGAGCGGACAGATTTGACCTTAAGCTTTGTCTCCCAGTGGGGTGATGATAATCTGGTCTCTTTTAACGCCACCAAAACGCAGGCGTGTCTTTTTACCGCTAAAAAGAGTCGTTTCGCCCAAACTCTTACTTTTCGGGGTACATCTGTTCCTGTAACTGATCGACTTGAGCTCCTAGGCATGGAGTTGACATCTGGTCTCAACTTCGGCGCCACCATCGAGTACAAGGCCCAAACTGCGGCCAAGAAACTGGGCATCCTAAATAGGGTGAAGCGATACTTTACGCCTGGACAGCTTTTAACCCTTTACAAAGCGCAAGTCCGATCCTGCATGGAGTATTGCAGTCACCTTTGGGATGGATCAGCTAAGTACCAACTAGCCGCGCTTGACTCGGTGGAACGCAGAGCTAAGAGACTCATTGGCGACGTAAAACTGGTGGATGCCAAGCTTCATTGCTTGGCTCATCGCCGCAAGGTTGCCTGCTTGTCGGTCTTCTACAGATTGTACTTCGGAGAGTGTGCCCGAGAACTCCACGACCTCATTCCACCGGCCCCCTTCTACCACCGGACATCTAGACGCACTGCCAGTTACCATCCCTACCTGGTTGCTATTCCACCAATTCGCACTAAGCGCTTCCAAATGTCTTTTATAATGCGCACAGCAAAAGAGTGGAACTCACTACCTGCGTCTGTGTTTCCGAACGTATACAACCCTAATCTCTTCAAAGTGAGAGTGAACAGGCTTCTTCTGGGTAAGCTCACTCCATCGTCGACTTTGTCTCTGTCACCTCTGACCTAGACTAGAGTCAAGAGCAAACCCATCACAAATAAAAAAAAAAAAAAAAAAATATATATAATCAAAGATTTTAAAAAAAATTGATTAGAAGTTTAAGTTCATCCAAAAATCATAAAAATAATTTATTATGGGCTTCCTGTTTCTTATCTGAGTGCAGCTATCTCTCACCTAGACATAGTTATAAACGATATATGCGTTTATACCTAATACGTTTTTGTCTCACTCCTCAGAAATTATGGCTATAACTTTGTAATATAATACTATCAACGCTTCTAGACACACGTCTATAAAGATACCGAATAAGGCAAATGCAATATCGTCGCATACAACTGCGTGTGGGCCACATTCGCTACACTACCGCCACCTGTTTAGTTTATATGTACAACAGTATCTACAGTTAGGTGTCAAACTTAGTCGCAAGTCTGCTATTGAGCCTACATGCTGATAATTTAATCAAATTATTTATTTTATTAGGCATAATTTATTATTTTAGTTTCTTGACTCACAATGAAAATACGAGTAATGTCATCATCCTCCTTTGATACGTTTTAAAAAAAGAAGTGAGTTTACAATTAAATATACACAATTATATACAATAATAATAAATAAAATAATAAATATAATTATATACAATTAATGATATATGTGGAAACTACCCCTTATAAAAATTTACAACTAATGAATGGCCTCATTGACCAGTTTCTAAATATCAAAACTGAATTTTTGAAACTGTTTTCCTAAATGAAAAGAAAGTAGAAGAAAAACTTTTGAAAACTCATGGTTTATCACGAGATCATTTCGCAAATAAGATCCGGGACTAAATACTAAATAGTGGCATTAAGGCGAAAGCGGCATGGTAGTCCGCGAAATTCGTTTTTTGCAATTTACAGGTCAGTATTAGGTTGTACGTTGATCAAAATGTAATTTGCGAACGTAACAAGTATGTATTCACATAATTATAATCATTAAAGTGATCAATACAACTTTTTAATGGCTATTTCATGAAATCTTGACATTTGAGGATTATACTAACTTAAGGAGTTGCATTCTGATTCTAATTATTATAATTCTGTAAAGATATATTTTTTACGGTCGCGAATCATACTTTATTTAACATACAACTTCATACAGACTTGCAAATTGCAAAAAACGTAAGAATATTTGAATTTCTGGGTTACCCTGACGTATCCCCCTTAATAGGTAAATTGCTAAACCAGAACTGAAAGAGGTTTATAAAAACATTAATAATAATTAACAAGAGATTAAATTATATTATACGTGCGACTAATGTAAAAACTGTAGAATTAGACAGCCTTGAATGTCTGCTGCGTTTTGTGGTGACGGAAAATAATTAGAATCACTTTGCATAGAAAATACATTTCGTCCAAGATGTGGTTGTCATTTTAATATGCCAGTCTGTATTTCAATGTCACAAAGATGCATTTATATAACTATCGCAAGAATAAAATATCGCTAAAATAAAAAATAATAAAAATATTATTAAGAGGGTTTCGAGCGCGCAGTGGCGCCCTCATCGTTATTTCAATCATCTTTCAAAAAATTATCTAATAAAAACGGACTTAAGAGGGTACCGAGCGCGCAGTGGCCCCCTCATCGTTTGTTTGGTTATTTCTTTTAATTTACGAAAAATAGTGGCCACTATTTTCCGTTTTAAGGATTACAATAAATCTTAACAATATAAAACTACTGTTTTTAGGTAATAATAATAACGTATAGTCTTGAAGCCCCCTTCAACGTGCTTATTTTTTGCATTTTCATTCTAAAATAAAAGAAATAACCAAACAAACGATGAGGGCGCGCGCCACTGCGCGTTCGGTACCCTCTTAACTCCGTTTTTTTTCGATAATTTTATGAAAGATGATTTAAATAACTTTGACAATAGTGTGTCAAATTGATGCTTCCGTGCGATAACAGATTAATATTATTAGTGTCACTGATCCTTATCTTACCAACAGATATTATGATGAGCTACATCCGGTTACACTGAAAACCGACCCCAAAATAGTTGGGAAAAGGCTAGGCATTGAATACCAGTATTTTACATAGAGCGACTACCTATCTATTGGAAGGCTTCCCACAAGGTGGACCGATGACCTGGTGAAGGCTGCAGGAATCCGCTGGGTGCGAGAAGCACAGAACCGGTGGAAGTGGCGATGCTTGGTGGAGGCCTGTGTCCAACAGTGGACGTCATTCGGTTGAAATGATGATGATGATGACTGGCTATTTATATCACAACCCAGTTAGGGACTGTAGCACTATACCCCTTGGTAAGACTGGTTGTCAGACTTTCGGGCTTCTGCCGACCCGTGACGACTGTGATCTACGAATGATAGCGGGGACCGTGGTTGGCATTTAACGTAATTTCCGAGTCACAGAGGGTTCTCGATACCCATCCACGGACCGACCGCAGGAAGCGTAGCTTAACCTTCGATCGACCCATGCGGCTATTTATACGCAGGATAATAAAGTGTTCTGATTACGACGCAAACGATTAAAAGAAATCGGTCCAGAGAAACGTGTCTGTTTCATAATCGTTAGAAAAATTAGCATTGGTAATCAAAACGATACGTCAAAGATATAAAAATCGGACATAATAAGGTTACTAACTGTACCCACTATTATTACGATATGGGAAAATTATTCGCAATTCGGTTCTCATAAATGTTTCCCATTACATACAAATAGTTATTTCACTCGTATCACGTGCATTTACGACATTCGGTGGAGGCTCACGTGAGCGTGTTAAAATAAATAAAATAGTGGACTTTAACGTCCTCGACAAACATCAAAGAAACTGTTTTCGGCACGTGAGAGATTCAACATTGACGTGATTAGATTCCACCTCACCTCCTTCAAACGATACATTATAATTTAGAACATTACAAAGATTAAAGTGGTAATGAGTAACGCTTCCGAACTGCTAATGTATATCGAAGGACTGTTGTTCAAAAAGACAGTCTTTTCTCACATAAAGTTGACGAAAATGTACACCTGAGTTGTCATTAATTGCTTTATTAACGAAGTTGTCTACGTGATATTTAGATAAATGAGGAGCGACGGAAAATAAATTTATTGCTTTATCCCCTTTTTATTTTAATTTTCTTTTATAAGTTTAAACATGCTACTTATCGATGCTTCGAGATCTTTATTAGTTTTTCTTCGAGGTCCTAGAACTAACGTGTTGCACGCTCATATTGACTTAACAATCATTTAGTGCCTAGTACTTTGTGACCTAGGTATGTTATTAATATTCTAGCTCGGACGATAATGTAGTTTATTAATTTAATCATCATTTGTTTTAATGCAACTTATTTTGTAAGTTTTTTTTCTTTTACCACACATTAACACCAGGAAGTGTTCAATTAAATTTTAAATTAGTGGTAATGCTTTTCTAATTAGCTTGTTATTAAGACACGAAATAAATATTATTATCATTATAAACAAAAACAAAAGTACTTATAAAAAATTCAAAACCATAATTAATGCATGTAATAAGGTGAGAGCTTTTACTGAATTAGTTTAATCTAACACTTTGTTAAAATTAATAATCCAAGATGAAAACTCCATTTTGCAAGGCGGTTCAAGCTGCGTTCGTTGCTTGCGAGGTCGGGCTCGATGACCCGAAATAAGGCTCGTAGGGTGGTATTGCACCCCACCCCGATGCACCCCCTTACACCCCCTGGGCTCGTGCGCCGACCTCTCATTCATTACGCAATAAAAGCGTTCCGTTAACTTCTATACACAGAGGGACTGGGGACCTTATTTTAACTTATAAAATGTATTTTTTTAGGTAATATTTTAATTAGTTACCTATGTTTTGATTAGTAGCATATACCTAAGTACCTAGCTGTAAGTTTGGAACCTGCCTGGCACGAATTTGACTTCTACATACATTTAAGTTTTTTTTTTTTTAACTTTTTTGTAATCCTTATACGATGCAGTTAATGGTCGCGTGACTGTCGTAGCTCTTAAACATTTACTTTAAAAAAAGTAAAAACCGACTTCAGAAACCTAAAACGAAAAAAATAACGTTCATAAAAAACTTAACAGCTTCTAAACTCGGTACCAAGCTAAAGTTCATTGAACAATTGAAGACATCGACTTCAGAAGCTGTTAAGTTTTTTATGAAAGTTGTTTTATTCGTTTTAAATTTCTGAAATCGGTTTTTAACTTTTTTAAAGTAAATTTATTTTTCCATTTTTAGTTGAATGTACAATTGAATGCCCAAGACAAACGAAAAGAAGAATCATCGAAATCCGCTTAGAAATGGCGGAGATACAGTACATTTATGCATATAACTTCGTACATAAGTTTAAATACCTAATGTATTATATATTAAAATCTTCCTGAAAGTATGTAGATCACGTTAGTGAAGGAATCATCAAAATTGGTTCATTAGATTTTTGAGAAAATCGTGCACATACAAACATACATACATACGGGTCGAATAGAGAACCTGCTTTTTTGAAGTCGGTTAAAAAACTAATCAGTGCTCACAGCTAATACTTATTAGGAGACAAAAGCATGAGACTGCTCCATTCAACATGCTTCAAGAATAGCTAAAGAGGCTACGTATACACTATACAGGCTGACTTTCAATTCATTGGCAATCCTTCAGGGGGTGAAAGTGCTCATGAGTAGGTATGACCAACTTCTTACTACGGACATAAAACTCTGAAACAGCGACGTAAAACATTGGTTTTATGCATGTTCATAGTAGGAATTGCATTTTTCGACTTTACAAATGTACTAAGGCTCGTATTGTTAGGTTATCTCTCCGGGGCCCTGACCCGCCGTAGTTTGGACCCTGTTCGCGATACCGGAGGGCTACTATATATATATATATATATATATATATATATATTTTATATTAAACATATGAGGAGCAAAAAAGCAAAACGTGATTAGTCACAAAAAATAAAAATAACTTTTTATTGTATTTTGTTCTCTAGTGCAAAGCTAGTAGGTAACTAGTATACAAGTATTGTTTTAGGAACAAAAAAGAGAAAAAAAATGTTTTATTTCTCTTTACTGGAATTACAACTCAAGGACAAATCACGTTATTAAATGTTTTTAGGCTCCTCATGTATAAACTGTAAATAATTGTTTGTTTAATGAATAAAGAAGATAATATTAATGTATTTATAACACACATAATATTACATCACGGCTATAATCCCCGATGATCCAGGCAGAGGTGGTACCTACCATACCTGTACCAGCTGAATACTCGTACCAGTATTTAACATGGAGCGACTGCCTATCTAACCTCCACAACCCAGTTACTGGGTAATAAGATACCACTTGGTAAGACTGGTTGTCAGACTTTCGGGCTTCTGACCACCCGTAACGACTGTCAAAGATCCAAGAATGACAGCCGGGACCAACGGTTTAACATGCTTTCCGAGGCACGGGGAGTCTCCGTATGTAAATATGGTCACCCATCCACACGTACCGACCGCGGCAAGTGCAGCTTAACCTGATCGATGGACCCGTGCTGCTGTTTTTACTTAGCTATGACTCTATCTATTCTATTTATTGTACTTTAAAAACGTAAAAACACTCAAAGTTAATCACATCTACACTAAACATGATTTCACAAGCAGTGGTCAAACAAGAAACCGGTCAAGTGCGTGTCGGACCACGCACAATGAAGGGTTCCGTAGTTCAAGAACAAACTTAACATTGTATTATAGTTGAAAAACATGTTCTCCCATACATTCCAACTACAAATGTCCATAGTTAAACGAAAAGGATCCAACCCACATTTGGTGTAATGTGGGTTGGATCCTTTTCGATTAACTATACACAAATGTAAGTTTGTACGCACAATATTGAGAGATTTACCATGCTATTTTAAGACCATAGACTTCTTATAGGTTTCCTGAAATCTATAGCTATAGACTTATTTTCTGTATTTTTTTTCAAAATTTAAGCTCAGTAGTTTTGGAGATAAAGGGGGGAATGGTCAATTTTCGTCTATTTTCTTAAATAACTTTAAAACAGTTTATTTTAAAATTATAAAAAAAATATATTTATATATACTATATATTTATAGATATATTTATAGATACTCTCACAGTAAGCCTTTCATTTGATATAACGCAAGGTTCAGTTTGCAAACACGTCCGTGTTTGGGTCACAGAAATACATATGTGTACCAAATTTCAATTTAATCGGTTCATTAGATTCGGAGCAAAATGGCTGTGACAGGCGGACACACAGACAGACACATTAGTGATCCTATAAGGGTTCCGTTTTTTCCTTTTGAGGTATGGAACCCTAAAAAAAGACTGAACAGTTGGCTCCTCGATTAAGTAAACCATATCTGGAATAGGTACCCACATAGTAAGCACATTGTAGCTAGTGAGTATATTTAGTACAACTGCCTCGATGTTCTAGTGGTCACAAGCGCCATGAGGTCCTGGGTTCTATCCCCGGGTCGGGCAAAGTGTTATTGGGCTTTTCCATCTGGAATTTCACAGTAGCAGCCCAGAGCCTCGATTTCTGCCCAGTTGTTGGCTACAGGCTCGTCCCCTGTCACTTGGTACTTAAACGCGAAATGTATGTATAGAGTACTATGTATACGTACGGCTCTTCTTTTTTTTTTTTGTTTATGGGAAATCATCAAATAACTTCTCCCGCTCTGGGTGGAGCGGGAGGGCGTGTCAGACTTCTACTGACTAAAACCCACCCGTGTTCCTTCAGTTGCCTGTGCCAGGGCCATGGTAACTCTTTCGAACAACCCGCAACCCTGGCGGGCATCGGCCTTAGCGGACCCCTTCAGCTAGCGCTGACATCTCTTTGAGGCGCGCGTGGAACACAACGCGCCGTCGACCCGGGCCTGGTCCTTACCAGACGGCGAGCTACCCATTGCTTGCCATCCGCAAGCCCGCGCCTACGGTGGCCGGGAATCGGCTATCGATTCCCGACGCCCAGGGTGTCCCCTGCGGCGACTAGGGGCGTGAGGGCGCAAAGATTGCCTCTTCCTCACGCGTTCAGCCTCCTCCTTCGCGACCATTACTGCTTCGCAGAAGGAGGTGACGGCTTCCCATGCACTCTCGCTCCGTACCATGGCCTGTACCAGGGCCAGACGCGAGAGATCGCCGCCGCCGATCGCCTCCGCGAGGACGCGGCGGTGCTCTGCCCAAGCCGGGCAGCCCTCCAACGTATGCTCCACCGTGTCCTTCGGGCGATCCATACAATGGTAACACCCGGGCGTTTCCTCCCGCCTTATCCGGAACAGGAACCTCCCGAAGCAACCGTGTCCGGTGAAGACCTGCGTCAGGCGGAAGGATATACGTACAGCTCTGCCTTACCCTTCGGAGAATTCAGGCCTGATGTTATGTATTGTCACATACGTGAATTTATCAATCGTTCCCAACAATATAATACAAAACTTTAAGTAATAATACGAGTATGCTGAGGCATATAAAGTATCAGTTGACTTCGTAACGACTCGATGTCTGCCGTCGTCGATGCCTTATCAGCAGTATCATTCATAGTAAAAGCGTAAATAGATAAGCAGTTTCAGTAGGTTCTCCAATTTCTGTTAGACCTCGAATTGCAGTGTCAAGAAACTTTACCCCGCATTGAATTCTAGGAAATCCTAGAACGTTGTAAACGTTTTTCTGCATTTATTTGTTTGTTGTAACTTTTTGTAGGTAGATACTTGTAGGCAGTCACGGGCTCACACATATTTATTATGCTCTTTAATGTACCCTACAATTCTGCCGCCGTAAGGAAAAAATACGTCTCTAATGAAACGTATCAGAAATATTGAAATGGAGAAAACAAAATATTTTGTCCCTTTTAAAATACAAAATACAAAGGCAGATGCGTCTTTTAATAGTAAGAATTACTAAGTTTTCGTTATGTTTACGCCAACATAAAAATACTGGTAGATGCGTATTTTCTTGCTGATTCCGAATATGTAGCTTTGCCTTCAAGTAGCCCTGTGGCCCAGCCACACTATTGAGCCTGGTCTCACTTGTTGATGCATCAGACAGGCCGCACAACTGACCTTCATTCTTTATTTTATTACCTTTTTACGTGCTAAAAACGATCAGCCAGCCAGTAAGGTTCATAACTGGACTGACTTCTGGCGAACGCATCTTTTCTTCATCCATGGATACTGTTAGAAAGCAACCAAAAAATCAAAATGCTCGAAAAGGAAAATGTAAAAGAAAACCACATCGCGCGCAAACCCACGGACTTAAGCTAGCCGAGCCACCGCCGCCGGCTCTTTATTAGAGAAGAATTTCATTCATCATTTACGACCGAATGAGCAAGGAAATGAAAAGTCCTTGCATCGCTGCATGATGTCATTCTTCAGTAGATTCAACTACAAAACTGAGAAATAAACAGCGGATAAATAATGCTAAAATAAGGGTCCCCGAAACTATCAATGGCAATTGATCAATTTCGATCAATTTCTATTGTAGCAATATTGAGTCTGGGTGTAATTATCTGTATAAGTATGTATTTACAAAAAAAAGTAGTGTATGTAGTTTATCAGTTATCTGGTTTCCATAGTACAAGCTCTGCTTAGTTTGGGATCAGATGACCGTGTGTGAACTAGGATATTATTATTATTATTGTCAATCGCTTCACTTGCATTTGGTAGACGATCAATTTGCGTATCAATTACGTAAAAATCGGCCAAGCGTGTGTCGGACCGCGCACAATAAAAGGTTCCCTAGTTGGGATGAATTTATTCCAAGAACAAACTTAACACTGTAGTTGAAAAACGTTTTCTCCCAACATTCCAACTGCAAATGTAAGTTTGTACGCACAATATTGAGCGATTTACCATTTTGCTTTAATACCATAGACTTCTTACTTATAAGTTTTCCTGTTTATCTTAATAGGTGTAGAACTATTTTGTTTTTTTTTTTTAATTTTAGGTTCAGTAGTTTCGGAGATAAGCAGGGAAATAGGTCAATTTTCGTATATTTTTAAAAAATTTAAATATAAAAAAATATATTTTTAATTTATAAAAAAATATATATTTGAGACTGTGCGCATTATAAAAGACATTTGAAAACGCCTAGTGTGAATTTGTGGAATAGCAACTAAGTAGGGATGGTAACTGGCAGTGCGTCTAGATGTCCGGCGGAATCAGGTCGTGGAGTTCTTGGGCACACTCACCGAAGTACAATCTGTAGAAGACCGACAAGCAGGCAACTTTGCGGCGATGAGTCCTTTCATTTGATATAGGTTAAAAAATGTTTTGCATACTGTACCGAGTGATATCGGTACAGTATGCGAAACATTTTTTTTCCTTATTTGTCCCCCAAAAGTAACCCCCATATTCAAAATTCATTTTGTACCAAATTTTAGCTTAATCGGTCCAGTAGATTCGGAGCACATCGGCTGTAACAGACAGACAGACAGACACACGAGTGATCCTATAAGAGTTCCATTTTTTTTACTTTTGAGGTACGGAACCCTAAAATTAACAATATTGCAATTGATCATTTGGAGGACCCTTAAGAGCGTTTATTCCGCGCGGGCTGGCAACGTCGCATTTCTACAGGTTTTTCGTGATTAATTTAATACATTTAAATCAAATTACTATTTTTTTTCTTAATACACTCTCTAGAGCGTTGGCATTTCTAAGAACGTATGCTATTTTTTTTACAGTTGTCTTACATTTTGAAAAAATTGGCAATATTCTGCATTATAGAATATTGTCAATTTTTATGAGTAAATACCAAAATAACTGTCAATTTGGGCTAGCAAAACAAAAACGAAGTAGACGGACCAAATAATTTCGTTGTTAGGAAAACGGCATTCAAATTCCATGTTGTAAAAACACCCTTGATTTTCATATGATAAGATATTGTCTAACGTGTGAAGCTTTTCAAACAGTACCTTAGGGGGCGTCGTACGGAAATCCTTTACAATGCGAGAACAGCTTATAGTGGCAAAGTCTAGCTTGATAATGTAACCGTATGTACGTACTTATGTATCACAAATAAAATGTGACACTCCACAAGAAACCGACCTAAAGACCTTGTGGTCATTGGCGCTTAAGTCGTTCAGAAATACAAAACGTACAAGTTTACTTAGCTTATAATAAGCACAATGTCGTAAAGGCCAACGACCATAAGGTACCTTTTCTCGTGGACAGTCACCAATATTCTAATTTCTGACCTTTTGCCGTCAGCTTTCCATAACTTAAAACATTCCTAAAACCAAAAAGAAAGTCCGAAATGTTCAGTGTTCTCTTTCTACCTATGAGAACAATGTAGACAACTGTCTGGTCCTGGCTCTTTGACTAACGTTCCAGAATAGTTTAACTTGATTAGTCTAAAATGTGACTGGAAACGCAACGGTACTAGGTACATTCTCATCCGTTTCTGCGTCACTTAAAGCAGATGCAGCGTAGGCAGATACTCTAGGTGCCATTTCTTCCAGAAGGATTGGACCATACTATCTAACAACTGTTTGCGCTGTGACAAATTAATGCGCTGACCAGACAAATCGGCTGCCGGCAGGTACTGCAATGGAGTCGACATCAAAAAGTGAGCGGGAGTAAGAACTTCGGGATGGGGATCGGAAGACAACACGCTCAGAGGGCGCGAGTTCATAATGCACTCTATTTGAATGAGTACAGTTTGTAACTCCTCATAAGTGAGAAGCTGACTTCCGATCACGCGATAAAGTGACTATCATCCACAGGACAGCCCGGTTAAGCAACCAACAACCTCATAGGCAGACCTGCACGAAATTAAACCAAAAAAAAAGTGTGCGATCAATGAAACTCCCGTCGGGAACGAAGTTCCTTCTCACGTATGATTTAAGACAAACAGAATTTTCGCAGCTGCCATCTTGGATTTACATTTTGACCTCACTATCGACTTTAGCACCCTCGAAAATTATGAAAACGACACCCATGACGAAAATTTTTTAAATTTTCGCAGCCGCCATCTTGTGTTTTTATTATGACTTCACTATCGGCTTTAGCACCCTCGAAAACCAAAAAAAAACGATACCCATAATGAAAAATTTGAAAATGTTCGCAGCCATCATTTTGAATTTTCATTTTCACCAAATTCACAGTTTCTCTCAGAAACAGAGAGAGGAAGTCGCATGGAGAACGCTTTTTCGTTACCTGACGATTTTTCAGTTTGCTACTACCGCAAGCCGCGTTAAAGAAAGTCGTTTTAAAAACCACCTTACGAAAACGTTCATCACGTAAACTACCACGCGAGCCCAGTGCGGGTTGGTAGTTGTCACATTTCTTCGAAATTTTGGTTCATGGATAAGCAGGTTTCCTCACGATGTTTTTCTTCACCGTTTAGAGAACTTAAACTTTAGGCCTTTGACACATTAAACTCGTTACATATTAAATTATGTGGTTGGATCTTTAACTTGCATATAATTTGATTCATTCAAAATAAAAATCTAAGGTAATTTATTCAAACTAGGCTGAGAATCAGCACTTTTCGAACGTCAAAATTACATGAGACAGTCCCCCAAAATGCCCACCACTTCCTAGTGCTTTAGCTGGGAAGAAGAAGTGGCGCAAAAAACTCCCCAGCAGCACAGCTGTCTGTTCAGTTAAAACAAAAATTGATTCTATAAAATAGTACGGAAAATAATTTCGGTACATTACGGCACACAAAACATTAAATTAAATTAAATTGCTATAGGTCCAACAAAAAAAAAAACGAAAACTATACTCAAGCAGAAATAAAAATACAAAACTAAACAAGTAAACAGAACTTTATACTTACCTAAATAAAAGCCTCCAGGCATATAGGGCATTTGCATCATAATATGCTTAGTTGCTGAATATGACACAGTTCTAAGTATGTCTAAAACTTTCCTAGGCCACCTTGTATAGGTGTTATTTCACGCCTGTTAGCTAAACACAAATGAACTACGCGTTGGACTGTATTTTTAGAAAAATTCAAGAAAATATGGACCTACTTGTACAATTGAACTCAAATAGGTATTATTAGTAACTTAACTAGCTGTATGCTTGTCTATATGCTTGACTAACTAATTTTTGGTAAACTGTTTACAAGATTCCACTTTCATAAGCATAATCATTCATTCCTAATTCTGGCAAACAGGCCTGCTCTGTGAGCGGGACTGGGCCGTAAACTACCCCGCGAGCCCAGTGCGGGTTGGTAGTTGTCACATTTCTTCGAAATTTTGGTTCATGGATAAGCAGGTTTCCTCACGATGTTTTTCTTCACCGTTTAAAGAACTTAAACTTTAGGTCTGTGCCGGTAGAATTTACTTTGCCGGAATGGGTCTAGGATGAGGAGCCAGACCAAGACAGATACAGAAACCCGCAGGGCAGCATGTGGCGAGCTGTTGGGCAATAGCGACTCCACGGACCCTATCTCCCGAGAGAAATCTTGTCCTCATCTCTGGCTTGCCTTTATTGGCCGACTTGAGTGGAGATTCGTAAGAGCAAGCGTGCTCGGAGGAAGGAAGTATTCCAGTAAGGTGCTGGTAGGGATCTTGACCGTACTTCCGGGATTGCCCTGATAGCCGTGGAATACCTCTCCACTCCTCAAGCATCTCAGGAAGTATTGCCTCCTTGTCGCTACGTCACTATGTGCAAGCGGCCGTTTCCGGGGGCCCATTATTGAGTGTGCAAGTCACCCCCTGCCATTTTATCCGTGTATAATATATAACATTGGTCAGGCAGGGGACATAGTTCTTTTATAGTTCAAGTAACCCAATCCACATTAGCCACCCAGACCCATAGTCCAATATGTTTTGTTTCCACGCACTACAATTGTCCTGCACCAACCAGGGGTTGTCCTTGGGTGCACTTGCATAGTATATACAGGGATAACCGTCGGCTGGTGCCTCCTTATCATTTAAAATTATTTAAGGGGCCTCTGCGAGTTGGCTTCGGCTCCTCGTACGCCTTCCAAAGGTCTGGAACCCTAGGGTCCCGAGAAATGTAAAAATAATAATAATAATAATAAAGTCCTTATAATAAACTAATAGTTCTTGTAGTTCCGTACTACAATAACTATTGTATAACAGAAAAGTAATGAATAGAAATGTCTTCTAGGAGTCTCTTCAATTCTTCAATGCACCGACTTGGCACCGACTTCAGAAGCTGTTAAGTTTTTTATGAAAGTTATTTTATTCCTTTAGGTTTTTGAAGTCGGTTTTAACTTTTTTTAAAGTAAAATTATTAGGTATCAATAAAATCTAATTTTATTTGAGTTGTACGTTCAAGTCTGTCATTATGGCACTATTATTAACCGACTTCTAAAAAAGGAAGAGGTTCTCAATTTGGATGTTTGTTCGCGCATAACTCCGTCGCTTGCCAACCGATTTGAAAAATTATTTTTTTTGTTGGAAAGGGTATACTTCCCAAATAGTCCCATGAAATGGTATCCCTTGAAATGGTATCATGGGACCCATGAAAGTTTTATCGAAATCGAACAAGCGGTTTTTGAAAAACAACAAAAATCTAAAAATTTATCTACATTGTCTACATTAACGATCTTTTCGTTTACTCTGCATTGCGTTTTTTGTTCGCGCATAACTCCGTCATTTACGAACCGATTTGGAAAATTCTTTTTATTCCAAAGCCTATGCTTTCCAAATGGTCCCATAGTCACCAAGTCGGGATCTGATGATGAAATCTTGGAGAAATCGAGGGAACTCTTCAAATTTTATAGGAAAACGTACAGCGATTTTGCTATTTTCTACAACAAATGAAGCATTTGCGTTCAATAAAAACCATTCTACCATCAGATCTGATGATGAATCCAAGAGACAGGCACCGGAACTCCATAATAAGACAATGTATCTTAGCTGTGTTTGGGCTTGTTGGAATTGTAACGGTATACACGTTCCAGGTGTACCACTAATATTAAAAAAAAAAGAATTAGAAAACTTTTTGTTTTTTTCATTCAAAATATCATTCTCCGGATATATTAATTTTGTTCGGGAATAACTCCTTCATTTATGGATGGACTTTTATGTTTTAACCGACTTCTAAAAAAGGAGGAGATTCTCAATTCGGATGTTTGTTTTTGTTTGAAATTTCGTGCAGATCAGATGCTGGGTTCAGAGATGGACAACGGAACTTTTCAATGAGTGGAGGGCAGATGATCTCGTGAATGCAGCGGGAATTCGTTGGATGCGAAATGCGCGGCAGTGGATTTCGTTTCGACGGAAATGATCATGATGATGATGAAGACGACGGTTATAACCTTCTTGACTGTCCTTATTCAACCTACGTAACATTTAGGTCCTCTGCTTTGACAGTCTGTTTTCGCGCTGGTCAGGGTTCTCATTAGAAATGCGTTGAGCATTTCTTTCGCTAATTTCTTTGAATCGTTTTCCTTTTTCTTTCTCAGTTTCAGTTCGATTTCTCATACGAGAAGCATCTTTACTAGGCCTACCCATATTTTATTAGATTAAAAATATGTCACTAAAAATTAACTAATAAAATTTTTTTGCAAAAAAAACCGACTTCAAAACACTAAAAAGTTAAAAATAATACTATAACCTACCTATATTAATAAACCTAACCTAACCTACAATTAACCTATAGTAAAATTTAACAATTTTTTGGAGTCAGTGCCAAGCAATATACGATGCCTAAATGACTATATACCTAACTAAAGCCAGAAAAAACAAAACATAAATCATACTGCTTCTAATTTCTAAATATTAATTCTAAATATTTAGACACAAAGAAAAAAGATACTAACGTTAATACTTAATAATAATCCCCTTCGCCCGATACCGTGTTCGAGAGTGGACGTGTTTTTTCTGTTCTAATTTATAATATTAATTAGCATACACGCGACTCTGGCCCGTAGTATACAGACGGTGTGCTTAAACTCCTTTCACATTCAACGAGAGCCCATCACCACAACGCCGTCGTACGAGCAGCGAAACGACGCCCCGCGCGCGCCACCTTCACCTCCGTGGGAACAGCGCAGTGTTCATAATTGCTGTCTTACTCCCTCCAAGACCCTGTGTTTCGTCGCTGGCGCAGTTTGATAATAGGACTGTGACAAACATCGCCTCGTACGAGCCATTACTAACAGACTTATATGGTAACAGTGAGTACTTTCCGCCTTCTTTTTTACGTCGCCCTGTTATTTGAGATGCCTCGCGTGCAGCGATCACCGCCACCACCAAACACTGCTGTATTAAAGTCACCTGCGCCCGAACATAAATCGTCGCCTGCCTCAAATCTCCATACAGCATCATCCGAGCTGGATCGGAGCGCTCTTTCGGGAAATCAGGAGCGAATAAAAGATATCTTCGTTAATGTGAATCCCAGAACAAAATGCCGTCTCGGCGATGGTTCATATCTTGAGGATAGCGAATTGGAGGATTCGCTGCTCTTATCCGAAATCACTAAACTTTTCACTGATTTTGAGTCCAAACAAAACCGAAAGTTCGATTGCCTTAAATCTACAATGGCCGAAATATCTGAACAGAACTCTAAGATCCAAGCATCTGTGGAGTTTGTCAGCGGGAAGTACGATGAACTAATGGAAAAACTGGATGCAACTGAACGAGAAAACTCCACCCTTAAAAGAAAGATTTCTTCGCTAGAATCCAAAGTAGATTACCTGGAACGCTGTTCTCGCTCTGCTCTGCTTGAGATAAATAACCTGCCCACCATTGTCTCTGAAAGTAGGGAATCGTTATTGAAAAATCTCTGTAAGATTGGGACTGTGATTAATGAAGAAATAAGACCTTCTGAAGTCAATAATATTTACAGGTTGAAGGCAAAAAAAGACTCGAACACCGTTGGTACTGTTGTTGCGGAATTTAAGTCTTCAACCTTGAAGGAAAATGTTCTGAAAGCTACCAGAAAATATAACAAGCAAAGCGGTAACAATAAACTGTCGACAGCCAGTATTGAGCTGCCAGGCCCGCCGAAACCTATCTATATTGCCGAGTCTCTCACCTCCCATGGCAAACATCTTTACTATTTGGGCCGCAGACTTCAGAAAGAAGGTAAATGTGATAGCTGCTGGCCGAGCCACGGGAAAATTTATCTAAAAAAGTCCGCAGGTTCGATTCCGACTTGTGTAAACAGCGAAAGCGACTTACTTAAACTTATGGGCGCCGCCATGTGACTATGTTCCTCTAAAAACACATTTATTTTGCCTTTTAGATATGTTTGTTTTAGTTTTATAGTTTTCTTATTATTTTTGCTTGTAATATCACACTCCACTCCACACTACTCAAGGACATACGCAAACTCATTCTCTTTCCATTCCATGCAGTCATCAATAGACGTCAGCTGTTTCTACACTTTTATGCCTTTGTTTCTGCACGCACGCAATTCGCAAAGCAATCCGAATAATAAGTCACGTTCTTCTGATATTGCATACTCCACCATTTTTAATCACTGCCGCATTAGCTTGATGTTTTGTCTTTGTTATAGAATTCGATAATTTGAATGACATACACACTGACCTGGACAGTATTTCAGTTGCTGAGTCTGCAACCTGTATGATTGAGGACTGCAATGATATTGCTGATATGCACATAAATGCTCTCTCTCTGCTCTGTCAAAATATTCGAAGCATAATTAAGAATTTTGATGGCTTAACATTGCTTTTGGATAGAAGTAATACATCCTGGGATTTCATAATTCTTACGGAATGCTGGCTTTTCAACTCTCCTCCCCTACCTTCAATCCATGACTATACCTGCGTCACTACCAGTCTACATAGTTCGCAGAATGAGGGTGTGGTGGTGTTTTTCCGTTCTCACCTTCAAGTTTCTGTTTCGGAGCCCCTGATCAAGGATGCCAACTGTTTGTTGTTAATACTTAATAATGATACCGCCCTGATTGCGGTCTATCGCCCGCCTGCTGTTCGGAATGTCTCCGCGTTTGTGGACTCTTTGGATGAAGTACTTAAATCGTTATGTTCATACAAAAATATAATCATAACCGGTGACATAAACATCAATATTTCTGACCATAGTAATGACTCACGCGCAGCGGAGTATCTGACAATGCTCGCCTATCACGGTATGCTACCGGCACACACTCTTCCTACACGACAAAGTAACTGTCTCGACCATCTAATTTTAAAAACGAGAAGAGCTGCTTTTTGTTTCATCGCCAACACTTCGGTCACTGATCATGACACTGTTTTATTGTTTTTGGAGAACAATAACCCGGCCAATATTTCACTGAATAAAGCTAGACAGACCCGAGTTTTGGATTTTGACAAGATTGAATTAGACCTACTTCAGACCGATTTTAGTCCCATTTATAGTACCACAGATGTTAATGAAGCAACCGACTTCTTTATTAACACCCTTAACCGTATCATAGTTCAAGACTCTATTCTGAAAATTGTGCCCAACCGTAAAAGGCTGAGTAAGCCCTGGATGACTCCAGGTCTGCTTAGATGCCTACGAAATCGAGACAATATGCATAAGAAATTAAAAAAGAATCCCAAAAATACAATTCTTCTCACAACTTACAAAAGATACAGGAATTTTTGCTCTAAGATACTAAAAACGACTAAAACAAATTATGATAAAGCCCTTATAACTAACGCTCAAAAAAATAATAAAAAGCTCTGGAATGCTGTAAAATCTATCACTTACACGTCAAAAGTTAAATCACATGCCAACGCTCTTCTGTCATCCTCCGAACCAGAGCGCTCTATTAATGAAGTGAATTCGTACTTTGCTAACATTGGACGTACATTAGCTGAAAACGTACCATACGTCTCCACTTACTCACCTCCACAATCCGATAATCTCCTACCGTATCAGAACAGTTTTGTCATGCTGGGTACAGACGAATCTGAGATAGATATTTTGATTGGGAAACTAAGAAGCGATTGTGCGGTGGGTTCTGATGGAATATCGGGCACGTTTCTCAAGAAATTCAAAAATCAGCTCACCCCCCTTCTGGCTCATATATGTAATTTGGCTTTCTCCTCTGGCATCTTTCCTAATGCTCTTAAGCTGGCAATAGTACATCCTGTGCATAAGGGTGGGGACAGAGATCGACTGAATAATTACAGACCTATATCAATTTTGCCTACACTTTCAAAATTAGTAGAGAGGGTTATGAATAATAGATTGCTTAAGTACCTAGAGCAAAAGCATCTTCTTTCTTCCTCTCAATATGGTTTCCGTTCCGGTATTTCCACAAATAATGCTGTGTTAGACCTAACCACTAACATCTTCTCCAATCTGGATAAAAAGCAGAAGGTAATTGGTATTTTCTTGGATCTGGCAAAGGCTTTCGATGCGATTTCTGTCCCCAATCTTATTGCTAAACTGGAAAGGATAGGTATTAGAGGCGTTCAACTTGCTCTCTTCGAGAGCTACCTTACGGGCAGACGGCAATGCATTAAAATTGGGGATTGGACAAGCGACGAGCTCCCTATATCCTACGGGGTCCCTCAGGGCAGCATCATCGGCCCGACCCTTTTTTTAATTTACATAAATGAGCTCTGCCGGTTAACGCTTCCCAATGCATCCATCTTTACCTATGCCGATGATACTGCCCTATTATTCCATGGTGACTCCTGGGAGCTGGTTTTCCAACATGCACAATCCGGGCTCAACGTTGTCACTAACTGGTTGGCTCAAAACCTCCTCACTGTAAATGTTGATAAAACAAATTACCTAACCTTTTCTTTTACTGCCGCTGGGAAACCTCCGTGCTCTCCTTATTCTTTGGTTGCACACTCCTGTATTTCGGAACACCACACAGCTTGTAATTGTCCTTGCCTTTCCCGCATCAATTTTGTCAAGTATCTTGGTGTGCAAATTGATGATTGCCTGTCATTCTCTACACACATAAACACACTCTCCTCACGACTGCGTAGGTTGATCTACATTTTTAAGTCACTTCGTCATGCTGCAGACACTACGGTTCTAAGACTTGTATATATCGCCCTCTGCCAATCGCTTATACAATATTGTATAATTACATGGGGCGGATCTGCAAAAACTCACATGCTGAAATTGGAACGTGCTCAAAGGGCACTCCTGAAAGTTGGATGGCGTTTACCATTCCGCTTTCCTACCACCGATCTTTATAAAACATGTGCGGTTCTCTCTGTTCGCAAATTGTTTATCCTTAACCTTGTTTTAGCCACCCACTCTCAAACTCCCTACGCTCCGTGCAATTTTGACTCCAAACGCCGAAAACATACTGTCTGTCCTTCCTTTCGTACAAATTGTCGTTCGGCCCAACGTAGTTTCCCTTTCCTCAGTAGCTACGTCTATAACAAGGCTAATACAATTTTAAATATATACCCTATGTGCAGATCCAAATGTAAAAAAACTATCACTAAATGGCTACTTGAATTGGATTATGCAGAGACTGAAAACTTACTATATATTCTAAAATAACCTCGCCTACCGGAAATATTCATTTACTTAATTTAAATCTTAGATTGCGTTTCTCCTTTTTAACCACATACAGACACACACACACACACACACACACACACACACACACACACTCACGCACACACATACACACAATCACACACACACACACTCTCGGGCAAGTGGATGCTCGCACCCAGTTGCCCATCGTGGCGCTGAGTGTGGGGACCTATTGTACTCACGGACACACTGCACTCTTCAAAGACACATATAGTACATCTATTTGTTATAAATATTAATACATATATGTATATATATATATATTGTTGTAGTACGTAAGTGCAATTTAATATTGTAATTTTAAGGGTGTGAGCCTGGAGATCTGTAATACAGGCCCCGAGCCCAGTATAGACTCCAGCTCTCACTAAGGTTTGATTCTGCATGTAACTTTGTAACTATGTACCAAAATTGTACCTTTTTGAGAGAAAATAAATTACTATTATTATTTTTTTTTTACATTTCTCGGGACCCTGGGGTCCCGGACCTTTGGAAGGCGTACAAGGAGCCGAAGCCAACTCGCAGAGGCCCCTTAAATAATTTTAAATGATAAGGAGGCACCAACCGACGATTATCCCTGTATGCACTATGCAAGTGCACCCAAGGACAACCCCCGGTTGGTGCAGGACTATTGTTGTGTGTGGAAACAAAATATATTGGGCTATGGGTCTGGGTAGCTAAAGTGGATCGGGTAACTTGAACTATGGAAGAACTATGTCCCCTGCCTGACCAATGTTATATATTATACACGGATAAAATGGCAGGGGGTGACTTGCACACTCAATAATGGGCCCCCGGAAACGGCCGCTAGCACATAGCGACAAGGGGGCAACACTTCCTGAGATGCTTGAGGAGTGGAGAGGTATTCCACGGCTATCAGGACAATCCCGGAAGTACGGTCAAGATCCCTACCAGCACCTTACTGGAATACTTCCTTCCTCCGAGCACGTTTGCTCTTGCGAATCTCCACTCAATCCGGCCAATAAAGGCAAGAAAGAGGTGGGAGCTCTGTTCCTCGTCAGTGTTCACTCCAGCCGGCCAATAAAGGCAAGCTAGAGATGAGGACAAGATTTCTCTCGGGAGATAGGGGGTCCGTGGGGTCGCTACTGCCCAACAGCTCGCCACATGCTGCCCTGCGGGTTTCTGTATCTCTCTTGGTCTGGCTCCTCATCCTAGACCCGTTCCGGCAAAGTAAACTCTACCGGCACAGACCTAAAGTTTGAAGCGCGCAAGCCCCACCACGACGTCAACGTAGAGATACAGCGGTGGGGCTATTATTATTATTATTATTATTATAATAATATATTTTTACATACAAATCAATAAAGTCAGAGCCAAACAGTTTACACAATGCAACAACGCAAGAAAAACAAGGAGTTCGACGATTAACTTCCAAGATCTTGGAGTCACGTGACCATGCATAAAGAGCAGTATTTGTTAAGGGTTTTTAAGTCGGTTTTTTTTTGCAAAAATTTTTTTATTGAATTCATAATCAGAACTTTACGATACGAGTGTAGATAAAATTGTCTATAATACAGTCTTTATTTCATAAAGCTAGCTCCAATATTTTGGAAGTTATTGAGGTTTTTGTTACCGACCTGCTTTCTTTGTGACCCATTGTATTATATACTTAAGATTAGGATAGATAGGATGATTATCATTATACTTCCATCTCTACATTGTATTATTGACAAACCAAATCTATCTGCCCCTTTTAATATAGTATGTATTTGCATACGTCAAGAAAACGAATAAGCGATTCAAAATGCCATAACCGGCTATGAAGAGGCACTGCAGTGTTGATGCCCCCAGGTCAAACGTTATGCCAGTTTACGCCAAGTTCTAATAACATTATGGCCGCCATCCGGTCCTCAGGCCTACAATTTGTACCGATTCAATCATGGATATGCCTATCTTGTTTAGAGTCTAAAGGTCTACGAAATGAAATATAATTATTTGAAAATGATTCCGATATGCCTTCAGTGTAAGTAAGATAAATTAAAAAGATTTTGCTCTATTGAGAAAGATGGTTGTAAACATATTGCATGGCTGGGTATTTGAACACAATGGACTTTAATTAAATAAAATAAATTAATAAGCACCAACGCAAAAAAGAAAAGCGAACAAAAAGTCAAAAATAATACCTATCGTTGAGCCATCAAATTCGATTGAGTAATATCTATATATTTATAATTTAATATTATAGAAATTGACGGATGGCACGATAAGGTTTGCTCATTGAATAATGTTGCGGCGAAAATAGACGAAAATTGACCATCCCCCCCCCCTCATTATCTCTGAAACTACTGAGCCTAAAGTTAAAAAAAAAACACAGAAATTAGTTCTATACATTACAGGAAAACCTATAAGAAGTCTTTGGTCCTAAAATAACATGGTAAATCTCTCAATATTATGCGTACAAACATACATTTGCAGTTGGAATGTATGGGAGAACATGTTTTTCAACTACAATGTTAAGTTTGTTCTTGGGATAAATTCATCCCAACTACGGAACCCTTCATTGTGCTTGGTCCGATACTTGGCCGGTTTTATTGTCTGGTCTATATAGTCCCACTGCTGAGCCGCCCCCAAGTCCTTCCAGGAACTCTTTTCCCGGGTTCTTTTAAAGGAAATTCTTTGTTTCAGAATTCAGAAATACTCAAACAAAAAGCAATTATTTAAATGAAACCATTAACAGGCACTTTTGAATTATCAAGGATTCGGTCAGAAAATTAAAACTAGTTGCCCATTCCAAAACGTAGACACGATACTTTTCATTGATACTTTATGTTTAGTGTGACGACATGTGAGTGTTTACTGATTTGTTAACTCTTACACTACGTATACCTAGTCAATAGAAAACATTTTTGCTAAATACTACTCACAAAATATTTGATATCAAAACAGGCGTATCCGATTAGCCTTCAAGCTCAGTATCGATCAGTTTACGAGTCTCCGTTCCTAAAGGTTAACATCCTTTAAATTGGTGGGCATCTAAGCGCCAGTCTACAGATTCTATTAAAATTGTTAGTACAACGATGGACATAGATTGATTAATGGTGACTCAGGTAGCTACTTAATTTAAACACACAAGAGATCAAAATAAACAAAATAAATAGTATGTTTCACTAGATACTTGCACTGTAAATGCACTTTCCGGGTAGATTGCATAGAAATTCTAATAATGGACTATAAATTAACCAAAAACTATGATAATAGGTATATAGAAATAAATAACAATGAACTGTTTGTCAAGAAGATTCATACTTCACGCAAATCTTAAGCCACATAGCTAAGAGGATACATGGCATCCAACCAAAAATGAACGCTCGAAACCAAAATATCCAGCAAACAATTTCAAAATTTTCCTCACAACTTTACACCCTTTATCACAAAGTTTGTTATGTAAATAAGGCATAGTATAGAATATAAATGTCAGCTTGCCTAAACTGAGCGTCTAGGTCCGTCCGTTCACCTTGCACGCAACTCTATCGGGTGGTATTGCCCCTTATGCAGGAATTTTGGAACCCCCCTTTGTGTCAATGCCTTTATGATTCGAGAACGTCGTTCCAATTGCAGCCTGGGCAATGAACTTCGAGTTATTCGTGTATTGCCTTTTATCAGGACACTTTTCTCTAGGAATTTGTCACTTGATTTTCTGAAAAACTTTTAAATCAAATGTTATTTTACTTTGAAAAGAATATTAACCGTGCCTTTTTCTGCCTCCAAGGGAGCATATTCTAAGAAAACTCTCAATTTGTAAGTTTTCTAATCCGGAATTCGGGGTTAAGTCAAGGACACGTTTGTTTTTTCTAATTCGCTAATAATTATACAGGGTTATTGGTAAAATACCAACAACCTCTTAAGGAGTCATTTTACTCATCATTATGAACAACTTTTACTATGGGACCAAACCTGAAATCGCGAAAAAAAAATAAAGGAACAGCTGATTTTTTTCCCGATTTCAGGTTGTGTCCCATAGTAAAAGTTGTTCATAATGATGAGTACAATGACCCGTTAAGAGGTTGTTGGTGTGTTGCAAATAACCTTGTATAATTCGTGAGTTTTCTAGTAAGAACAATGAGCACTTATATTTAGCAAACTATTACATTACTGATCTTAATTATTTTCACTTATTTTTTTTATATAAAAACCTAAGTACCTAAGTAGATACAGCTTTGTACAACTTTGCGTCACAAACGACAATCATGATACACCAGGGTAACACAAAACCTTACTCTGCTATAAATTCTCAACACATTTTTCTGTTTTCCAACTAAACACTTTCGAAATTATAAAAGTTTTCTCCACCATTATCAAGGAGACCTCATTTCTATTTCGTGTGGCGCACAATATCTTGACAGAACACGTCACGAGCTATTTGATGGCGTGCGCTGCATCGTGTCGAATCTTATCTCAACTTTTAATAACACCCCTCACCTCACCGTATAAAAATTCATGTAAAACTTAACTAACATGGAAATGTGGACGGGGCAGAAGTTACACTGCTTTGATGTACGAAAACTGTTTAATTAGTTAGTTTTTGGATTCCGTGCCTCAAAAGAAAAAAACGGAACCCTTATAGGATCACTCGTGTGTCTGTCTGCGTGTCCGTCAGTCACAGCCAATTTGCTCCGAATCTAATGGACCGATTAAGTTTAAATTTGGTACTCATATGAATTTCTGTGACCCAAACATGGACGTGTAACGTAAATAAACGAAATTTGAAAATAGGGGGGTCACTTTTGGGGGCTCATAAGAAAATTTAAAAAAAAGTTTTGCAAACTGTACCGTATGATTTATTAAAAAAATAAAATAATAAAAATACATATTTGTTTTTATAATTTTAAAATATATTGTTTTAAAGAAAAAATATTATATAATTATTATCATTTATTATTGTTTTTTCTTTATTTATTTATTTAATTTTATTGTTTTTTAAGAAAATTGACGAAAATTGACCATAATAAGATAAGGGAGATAAGGGTTCCCATCTCCGAAACTACTGAGCCTAAAATTTTGAAGAAGATAGGTAAAAAAATTGTTAAAAAAGTTCTATACCTGTAAATTACAGGAAACTCTAAAAGGAGTCTGCCTGCCTAGCCTTTTCCCAGTCTATGGGCTTAAAATAACATGTTATTTTAAGCCCATAGACTCCTTTACCATGGTAAATCTTACAATATTTTGCGTACAAACTTACATTTGCAGTTGGAATGTATGGTAGAACATGTTTTCAACTACAATGTTAAGTTTGTCCTTGGGATAATGTCATCCCTACTACGGAACCCTTCATTGTGCGTGGTCCGACACGCACTTGGCCGGTTTTTTAGATGGAATTTGGTTAAAAAATGTTATGTAAAGCTTCTGTCTGTATTGCATGTTTTTTGAGACTTTAGGTTCAGTAACCTGCTAAAAAAATAACTTAAAAAAAAGTTTCTGATAGAGACCAGAACAGGTACCGTGTGACAAATTCAATCTCTCCCATAGCACCAAAGGTCCCTTCTGGACCTTCTAGGTGATCACCTGAAAACTGAAAGAGTTTTTTTTTAACAGATCCAGTATTTATTAGAAGAAAAAAAAACATCACAAATCTTGTCAAATTCGATTCGTAATCTCAACAAATAGGTACAATTTATACTATTCTATCAAAGCTTGTCGGATCTGTGTCCTCTGGGTAGAAAGAACTGAGGGTAGTAAGGTTTAGATTGGGTGCGGTCGTGCGGCAGGGTCCGCGACCCTGCGCCCTCGCTCCCGATCCAGGTTATCAACTTTATACCTCCCACTACTTCCACCCCCGTAGCGCACAAATGCTGCAGGGATTTTCTAGAACATTATGTGGAAGACGCTCCTAACATAAGAGAGTGCGTTGACTTGTACCTACGCTTAGAATACTCCACGATAACTTATTATTTTCTTGCTCTATTTTACATTTTCTGCACTTCAGTTGATGCTTTGAGCGAGGTGAATTATTTTCATGAAAATATTTACGCTCTAGAGTACGTGTATTAATTTATTTTAAATTGAATTTAGTGTTGTGAAGTAAGTAATTTCTACATCGTACATCGTTCTCGTTATAAAAAGTTCATTCTCCTCAAAGTAGTTGCAGGTTCCACTGAAATACTTTGAGTTGTGGAATTTTGTGGAAAATTAAAGCAGTTTTACTTGGTATTTCATTTTGATTACTTATGACAAGCTTTCATATTCACCTAAACAAATTTTCTAAAATATCAAAGAACCTACGTTTCAAACTACAAATATCTACAGAAACAGTTCTCAATTTGGAATAATCCTCCTACAGAGCAGCTTTCTTGTCTCTGCAACTTTAAAAGAAACTAAAAAATGGAGGACTTGGTTTAAGTTAAATCGACGTTTAGCCAAATGCGTTTCCCACGAGGCTCAGTACAGTTTAATGATAGATCTATTCTTAATCTTGTAACGTATGAAGTTTTTGTAACAATTCTTCATAACTACTGTGTCCTTACTTCGTTGTAAAGTACGTAGTTTAATCACTCAATTTATATTTAAAAGGGTCATGTTATCTATTTAAAATGCAACGATAGAGAATTACAGTCGACCCTATAAAGAGCTGCACTATTCAATAATTATAAATTATCCGGTACTAATTACTATGATCAATCATGAGTGTGTTTTTCACCCCTATGCAAGCATGCACATTAAAATGGCGATATTGCATGACACTAGTTGGTAGCCGCGTGACACTACGTCGTCCATAATGCGTTAACGACATACCAGTTAAATAAAGTAAAATAATCACATATATATTACATGTTGCTATATAAAAAATCTCATGTGCTCGTATTAAATATGATATTATATGTGCACGCACTAACGATACGCATGATAAAGGTCAGTGAAGGTTACATGTGCCATGTGCAATTGGTCAAGCGCACCATCGCCGGTGTAACGGTGGGATAGCCAGACACCAATTAAATTGAATATTGATTAACACCACAGATCAATATTACGAATATTCGCTCATGGCTGATTGTAAAAAAGTTATTTTATCACTATTTCCGTGTTTTATATATTTCATACGATCGTTTGATTGTGAAAATAAATAACAACAGAGAAGTTTATTTGTAAGAGTTTGTAAGAGCTCGTGGCTAAATAATAACAGGTGCAAGGGTCGATCCATCAGGTTAAGCTACGCTTGCCGGGGTTGGTCCGTAGATGGGTGACCATCTGTACATACCGAGACTCCTCCGTGCCTCGGAAAGCACGTTAAGCCGTTGGTCCCAGCTGTCATTCGTGGATCTTTGGCAGTCATTACGGGTCGTCAGAAGCCCGCAAGTCTGACAACCAGTTTTACAAGGGTATCGTATTACCCAATAACTGGGTTGTGGAGGTCAGATAGGCAGTCGCTCTATGTAAAATACTGGTATTCAGCTGCATCCGGTTAGACTGGAAGCCGACCGCAACATAGTTGAGAAAAGGCTAGGCTAGATTGATTGTTTGTGTTTTGTCATTTAGATTGATTGATTGATTTTATTTACTCTTATATAGTAAAATTTTAATTAAAGACTTCAAAACGAGTTTATATTGACATACTTTATAAACACAATACCTACCGAAATTTAAACTCATCAAACGAGTCATATAATAAAACTTTTTCTGTATCAAAATAAAAAGCAAATCCAAGACGTTAATAAAAATATCACCAACGAGTTTCCATCAATTATTTTTTCTAATGAACGCACAGCGGGGCGCGCCGTTTTTATAGCATTACAAAAAGTATTGATTCCAAATAAACTATTTCTTACTCTTTTAACTTTGATCTTTTATTTAGTAGATTCAATCTCAATGTATGCGAGTAGATAAAGTAGTGTATTAAATTGCACATAACTAGGTATTAAAACACTCGTGTGATACTATTATTTCACACTCGTGTTTTAATACTTACCCCTCATTATGCAACAGTTTAATAAACTACTATTAGATGTTACTTAAACTGTCTACAGCCTGAAATTATGATCTTTATGTTTTAATGAAAAGTTTTCACTGTAATATGAATATTATAGCGAAAACTGAGCTCCGTTGTTAAACGATTTTTCAGATATTAAGGTGTAGATCCTACGTAAGTGATCGCGGTTGGCGAATGGTTGGCTATTACTAGAAAATTGAAATAATTAATAATTAGTTACAGGTCCTGAAATATAATAGGTACCTGTAGCATCAAAATCACGTGACAACAGCCGTATTGCGTGACGCGGTATCCGTGCGTGACTCTGAATGCACCTAATGCACACAGAACTTGGGACTTTTCAGTTGCCTTTTTTATTTTAATGGCCACGCTATTGTGAAAATTGCCGCACTAACCTATCAGGATAAGGTTGTTTTATACACCGGAATATATAAGCTCTATGTATTCATACACGAAATCTCCTAAAGGGTCATTGTACATATTGACGAGATATGCGAGCTTACTTTAAGTACACCTGATTTTTCTTCGCGATTTCTGGTTTGGTCCCATAGTAAAGGGTTTATAATAAGGAGTACAATGACCCCTTAAGAGATTCCATGCATAAAAAAGACCTTAGATTATATATAGTAAATGGCGCGTTATAATATACCGCTTTATCACTTTCGTGGGCACTTGACGTCTATAGACTTCATAGTCATAACATTAAAACTTCTATTGTTTAATCGGCACCCTAATTGCGTAACACACTCTCAATCGGAATCTAAATCATTTTGAAGAAAACTGCTAATCCATTGCTTCATATGTTCGAAAAATTTGTCTGCTCGACAACGTAAATAACGCAATTAATATATTATTTTTGAACTGTCAAAATGAAACCCATTGATAGTGTGTTACGCAATTAGGGTGCAAACCGATTAAACATTCAAATACGTTAATTCCCCAGTGTCGTCCCACTGTTGGGCGCAGGTTTCCCCATGTTCTTTGTACCTTCAACTTACTACCTACACGCGCCGCCTATCAAAATGTAAAACCTTTACCAAATCATTAATGGGTATTCTCTGCAGGTATCTAAAAAGCATACTATAGCGACTAATATCGAGTATTTATGCAGTATGAGTCATATATTAGTTCTTTACCTATGAAATTGCCGTTTAGTATGCCAAAAGTTAAAGACATTTTTATATAAATATTTTTTATTTCTATCAACCAAAATATGCACCCATGATGCATCTCTGCCAGCGCAGTGGTAATATTTCAATGCCCTTCTTGAAGAAGTCAGGTGTACGGGAGCCAACAATTTCTTCATAGACATTTTGTACTGCCTCTCGGGTATTCCAATTTTTCCCTGCCAAGGAGTTTTCCAAATTTTGGAAAAAGAAGAAGTCTGTCGGCGCAAGGTCTGGTGAGTACGGTGGATGACGCAAAACTGCCAACCCTAGCTCTTGTAGCTTAGAGACCGTCTGTAGTGCCATATGAGGTCGAGCGTTGTCGTGTAGAAGCAGCAGGGACGAGCGATTAGGCAAGGTGGGCCGGAGATTTGCGAGCATCGCCATGCTGGTGCCATTTGGTAAGAAGCTGTGATGAGTTATACCAGCACTAGACCACCAAACAGTGACCATGACTTTTTTAGGGGTAGTTTTCGTTTGGAGCATTACCTAGGCGCTGAACCAGGCTCTAACCAAACCGGCATGTTCTAGAACCAATAATTCAAAAACATGTGACATTTACCAACCTGCACTGGACCCGCGTGGTGGATTACAGCCCACTCCCTCTCAACGAGAGGAGGCTTGTGTCCAAGCATTGGGATCATTTATTTTATTTTATTTGTTAGGGACAAAAAGTGATCATTTTCTGCCATAGATTTTATTTAAGATAACTTTACAAATTAATTACACTCTAACAAACAATCTAACACTAAAATAAAGTTACAAAAATAACACCTAACCAACTAAAACTATTAAAAAAAAAAAAAAAAACTAAAATATGGCGTCGAAAAATTCATCCGCATCGCTGTCGTCTGGTAATGTACCCAAGAGACTGGCGGCATTGCCACGTTGTATGGCAATGCTTAGCCTCTGGCCAAGGTAAAAGCCTGCCCTTGGGTCACGGGAAGTGTCAATCAGCAAAAAAAACAGTTACATGCCATTATAGGCTGATTATGTATATATACTTACTATGTATACTTATTTCTATTTCAAATGAGACATGATTGATCTAGAAACTATACATAACTATAAACCTGTATGTAACTAAATAAACGACAATAGGTAAGTACTTCAACAAAATAAACCAAGTATATGCGAAAAATATTCACCAAAGCCCACCCCAAAAGTTTCCGAAAAGGATTTAAAAATATCTATGTTTATAGCTGGTTATTTTTCGTGTGGAGAAAGAACGTCGCTCGCAATGCACGCTATGATTGCAGTATTGCATGACAGCACTGTGACACCCCCAGCACCCGCTTAATGTGACGACAAAAAGACACGTACTTTTATATATTTTTTAATAAAACTGTTAAGCTGACAAAGCCTTTATACTTATCAGAACTAAGAATGAAATGTTATGGTCTTATTGTGGTATGTTTGTTACTACATCAAGCCGAAACTGTTGAACGGATTTGTATTTTCCTTTGGAATATTAGGTACAGTCAGGTCTTTTATTTCTTTGTTGTTTTTCAAATTCTTTCCTTTGTCAAGTCAGGACAAATACCTTTTGAATTTACGGTACTGAGCAGACACAGAAAACTATTATTTAATTATTTGAACACAAAGATCAAAATAGCGCAAACCTTTGACGAATACGAATACGTTGACATCAACCTAAAACCTTTTTAATGACTTGGACATTCTAAGATTTTTTTTTTATTATTTAATTTTCAGCCTCTCAGTGTCACATTTTTAATTCGGTCTGACAATGTAAGGAAGATGACTGAATATCATTCTGCGTTATTGACAATACGATGGATGGATGGATGGATGAATGTTTGTTACTCAATCACGCCAGAACCGCTAAACGAAACTGGATGAAATTTGGCACAGAGATAGATTATAGTTTGGAATAGCACATATGATACTTTTTATCCCGGAAAAATGTACGATTCCCGTGGGATAATTTCTAACATCCACGCGGGCGACGCCACTGGCAAAAGCTAGTAATCTACGTATATAAAGCTGAGTCGGTAAAGCAGATTCTATCATGCAATGAGCATACAAAAATAATTCTCAATGTGGTGAACATATTTTGGATGTGACAGACATAGGATATTTTTATTCCAACGTAAAATACATAATTTAATTCATAAATTCCTCAGGGGTCTGTTCTCTCTGCAACTCTTTTAATGCTGCACGTCAATGACCTTCTTCAGCCTGGTATTGTTGGGTACGCAGATGACAGTACAGTTTCAGAGAGATACTTGTCCAGCGCAAAAACCAGCAGAGCCGAAGTTCGTGCTTTGAGAGAGGCCATGGTAGAGCGGACAGATTTGACCTTGACCTTAAGTCTTCCCAGTGGGGTGATGATAATCTGGTCTCTTTTAACGCCACCAAACCACAGGCGTTTCTTTTTACCGCGAAAAGGAGTCGTTTCGCTCAAACTCCTACTTTTCGGGGTACATCTGTAACTGATCGGCTTGTGCTGCTAGGCATGGAGTTGACATCTGGTCTCAACTTTGGCGCCACCATCGAGTACAAAGCACAAACTGGGGCCAAGAAACTGGGCATCCTAAATAGGGTGAAGCGATACTTTACGCCTGCACACTTTTAACTCTTTACAAAGCGCAAGTTCGATCATGCATGGAGTATTGCAGCCGCCTTTGGGATGGATGTACCAACTAGCCGCGCTTGATTCGGTGGAACGCAGAGCTAAGAGGCTCATTGGCGACGTAAAACTGTTGGATGCCAAGCTTCACAGCTTGGCTCATCGCCGCAAGGTGGCCTGCTTGTCGGTCTTTTACAGATTGTACTTCGGCGAGTGTGCTCAAGAACTCCACGACCTCATTCCGCTAGCCCCCTTCTACCATCGGACATCTAGACGCACTGCCAGTTACCATCCCTACCTAGTTGCTATTCCACCAATTCGCACTAAGCGTTTCCAAATGTCTTTTATAATGCGCACAGCAAAAGACTGGAACCCTAATCTCTTCAAAGTGAGAGTAAACAGGCTTCTTCTGGGTAAGCTCACTCCATCGTCGACTCTGTCTCTGTCGCCTCCGACCTAGACTAGACGACTCGACGAGCAAACCCATCTTAAATAAAAAAATAAAATTAAAATAAAATTTAACTGCGTATTGAAGAACCCGTCAAACAAACAAGCAAGCCACTTTTAAATTACCTACCCACTGAATGCTATTATTACGTATTTTCATAAGCTTTTGCAAAGGGAAGGAAAAACAGGACATACAAGTACCATTCATACGATATTAAAATTCAATGAAATTGGTCGTAACATTATTTTAATACTTACAGAATGAAGCCAATGCATTCGCCTGTAAATATTTATAACAACACCATAACTGGTTATTCATGTTTATTTTAATACAATATATTCAGTTTCCAATAAAAAGTTATTAACATTACCGTACCTATTCCATATTATTGGCTGTCGGGAAATATTAAGTAGGTAGGTACTTGCTTAGAATTGTATAAGCAAGTTAAAGGACGTCCTTCTTTTCGTCATTTTATCATTTTGTTCAAGTTTGTTCGCACTGTTTGCGTTAAGTTTGCGTATAGAATATAGGGTTTTTTACATAAGAGATGATACATATTCTATTGACGCTGTGAACACCCTATAAAATGTTAGTATCTAAGTGCGTCAAATTAAAAAGATTTCAAATTAAGTCTAAAAGAAACCAGCTAAGTGCTTGTCGGACCGTAGTTGGGACGAATATATCCCAAGAACAAACTTAACATTTTAATTGAAAAACATGTTTTCCATACATTTCAACTGCAAATGTAAGTTGGTACGCACTATATTGAGAGATTTTCCATGTTATTTTAAGACCATAGACTTCTAATAGGGTTTCTTATTTATTTATTTATTTTACCATTTATGTACACACAGAAAAATACATAATAAAATACATAATTGTAATTAGGAGTACAAAGGTACTGCTTATTTCTTCAGAAATTTCTTCCAGCAGATCTGCGAAAGGAGAAATGAAATAGAAATGTAGACAATAGTGTGTGCGAATAAGAAGAGAAAAATATGAATATGCGAAGACTTAAACTAAAATATTAACTTTACCTATACGTATAACATAAACTTAAATAAATACATAAAGCTAAAATATATAAACATACATATACTATACTTATATAAATACTCACAGTTGAGAGGAAAAGCAATGCTCTTTTACTCTATATTAGAAAAGAGACACAGTTTTTAAATCGCGAATACTAGGCGGAAGTAAGTTCCACAGTCTCACAGCATGGATAGAGAAGGAATAAGAATAGTAGCTAGTTTTATGAGGATGAGATTTAAGGAGGGATCTAAGGTGTGATCTACACGGTGCGTCACTAGGGCGAGCAAAGGAAAAACGCTCACTCAGGTAGGAAGGATCAGACGGGTTGTGTAAAATGTTGAAGAGGAGACATAAAATCCGAGTGTTCCTGCAAAGGCGGATTGGGAGCCACTTGAGTTCCTTGCGAAAGTGAGAAACATGATCATACTTTTGAAGACCAAAAACAAAGCGAATGCACAAGTTTTGCAAGCGCTCAAGCTTGTTTAATAGCTCCTCAGTCGCATCCAGGTAGCATGCGTCGGCATAATCTATAATCGGCTGAATAAGCGTTTGTGCCAAAGAAATTTTAGTCTTCAAGGGCAGGAGACTTTGAAGGCTTTTCAGCGAATGAAAAAAGAAATTTACCTTTCGACTGACCTCATTGACCTGAGCACGCCACGAAAGATTATAATCAATAATTACACCCAGATCTTTGGCGGTTTCGGTATAGTCAATGCGCACACCATCGAGATATAAAGGCATCAGAGATGTAACATCAGCCGCACTGCGAACGAATCTGCTGCCTATGATCATGGCCTGAGATTTAGTTGGGTTAATTTGCAAACCAAATGACTTTGCCCAAACGCTGACGCAAGCCGGATCATGATTCATAGCAGCAATTGCAGAACTCGCATCATCTACAGTAAAATGTCGGTAAAGCTGCAAGCCATCTGCGTAGAGATGAAAACTAGATGAAATTACTCTGGTAACAAAGTTGATGAAGATTGAAAAAAGAAGAGGAGAGAGAACGCTTCCCTGAGGAACACCCTCAGTGAGGCCACACCAATCAGAGAAAGACTCCTATAAGCGAACACACTGAGAGCGTCCCCGAAGATAAGAACTGAACCAAGTTAGAGCAGAAGAAGAGAAATTGATAGATTTAGGATACCAAGTAAAATGTCGAAATCCACTGAGTTGAAGGCGCTACTGAAGTCAAGCAATACAAGAACAGTAAGGGACTTATTCTCCATTGCTCAGCGAATGTCGTCAGTTACTTTCAAAAGCGCGATTTCAGTACTGTGACCCAAGCGAAAACCAGATTGAAAAGGGGACATACTCGTAATCGAGTTTGACGCCAAGAAAAATGAAAATTTTCTATGCACTATGTGCTCAAAAACTTTAGAGAGAAATGGAAGAATAGAAATAGGTCTAAAGTGGGTTAATAAAGTAGGATTGTTAGTTTTAGGTAAAGGTATTATGTGAGCCTGTTTCCATACTGACGGGAATGAGGAAGAGGTAAATGAGTGGTTGAAGATGTGAGTGAGAACAGGAAGTAACGAGGCAAGGATAAGAGTTATCATTCTTGGGCACAACTTATCATTACCGTAACATCGCTAAGCTTAAAGTGAGAACATTGGGGCAACGGCAAGCTAGCAAGACTCTCTAGTGTCGTAGCTTTGATAGTCGGATCAAGAGAAAAGGGAAGGAGAGAGAAGTGCTTATTGAGATCATTGAGGTTCACATCCTTACACTGGTTGGTAGATGCCTTGCCAATGCCTACAGATTTGAGAAATTTCCATATATCAGAAGAACTGCGGTTATTAAGTTGATCGTGGAAATAGCGTCTCTTAGCATCTTGACACAGACGACCGCGTATTACGTAGGGCTTTGTAGTAAGAGAGATTCAGAAGGTCTGCGCTTATATCTGCTCTTAGCTTTATCGCTGCGAGCCATAAGCGCTTTAATTTGTAGCGTTATCCATGGTGCGGGGTTGTATCGGACTTTGACACGTCGGATAGGGGCATGTTGATCATATAAATCAAAGCAATTCACCTTATCGTCGATGTCATCGTACTCGACCAGAGGGGTCCAGTCGAGATCGCCGGCATCACGCCGCAAAGCCTCCAGGTCTATGCCCTTGTAGTTACGGAGATATTAAAGCTGGGACTTACGCTTGGGAACACGGATACGATAGGAAAGATAAATGAGATCGTGGTAAGAAAAATTAGCCGTGAGTTGACCATGGTAGGAAACATTCTTAGGAGAGGAAACAATCATAAGATCTAGAAAAGAGGGTGAACAATTAGGAAAATAGTAAGTTGCAGAGAGAGGCAAAACTTGAAGATTGAAAGAAGACAAGAGCGAAAGGAGTTTCAGGGAGCGAGAGTCATTTTTAATTAAACAGGTATTAAAATCACCCATTAAAATAACGTGCTCATGTATGGGACAAAGATCACTGAGTGTGGAGAGTATTTTCTGTATTTTTTTTTTTTTCAAAATTTTAGGCTCAGTAGTTTGGGAGGTAAGTGGGGGGATGGTCAATCTGGTCTATTTTATTAACTATCTTTAAAATATATATTTTAAAATTATTTAAAAAATCTATTTGAGACCTTCACAGTAAGCCCTTTCATTTGATACGTCACACGGTACAGTATGCAAAACTTTTTCGTTTTTTTTTTTTTGCCCCTCCCCCCCCCCCCCCCCCCCAAAAGTAACCCCTATATTCATAATTCATTTATTTACATTACACGTCTGTATTTGAGTCACAGAAATTCAACTGTGTACCAAATTTCAGCTTGATCAGTCCAGTACATTCGGAGCAAATCGGCTGTGACAGACGGACAGACACACGAGTGATCCTATAAGGGTTCCGTTTTTTACTTTTGAAGTACGGAACCTTACCAATAAATGTGTATTAGCTTTATTTTTAAAGTGGAATAGATTCCAAGATAAAGATATCAACATTTTAAATCGACTAGGTACTCATTTCTAATTATATATTTTAATGACGTTAGGTTCTTGGTTCGCCTACTAATTGATTCTTAATTCTGATGTCGTTAAAAAGGCACCTCTGCAGATACGGAATGTGCAGAATTACGTAGCGCAACGTTTACGTGCAGCGCAGTTTGTGGCCTTTGATGTATGAGGCCTATGACCAAAAATGTCTTAGCAAAAAACGTAAGAAATTTTGAATTTCACGGGCTGCAAGGAATCACCATAAGTAATAAAAATCAATTGTTTTTTATATTTTTATATACCTCTCGAATGTCGGAGACTAAATTGACTTGACTGAAATTGTCAAGCTTGTCAAGCTGTATTAGGATTACATTATCATAAAGGTCATTTTAATATTTTCACTTGTCAATTTAGTGTAACTGTCCGACTTAAGACACTTGGAGCATTTTTTCTTATGTCGAACTGTGTAACATAAGACATTCGAGAGGAGGTAGCTTAGTATACTAAAAATAGGGTATAATAGGTGAACGGAGAGTAGAAGTTTAATTTAGTTAGTTAGCCTAGTTTTTTTTTTTTAAACTGGGTATGCCATAGGCTTCTACTCCATTCACCTAGTATACCCTATTTTTTTCAAGACGGTAAAAAAGTCACCCAGTATAACTTTACAACAACGTTTGTCTGTATCTATCATAGTATAGATAGATGTATTCTCTATCTATTTGTTACATGCCGTGATGCATTTTCTTCGGGTGTGAATTAATTTAGCTAAGCATCCATGTAGACGTCTAGATGGCGCCACTGTGCACAAGTTGTTCTCCGTTACTGAGCTTCTTTACTTACACTATACATTGCATATTTCAACATTGTTTTGTACACTTTTTATATAAAAGTGTGTGTTGCTCAGACGGATTTTAGTAGAAAAATCTTGTAGTTTCTACAATACAATGCCAATATTCTCTAAAGGGGTTATTTAAACCCACTCTCCCATGTCAATGTATTTATTTCGATGAGTACTTATAGTATCGGAAATTATCTAAGCAGATCCATAATAATATAATAAGAAATCATTTAATTCATACACTATTGTTCCATAGATCTTTGTTAGTAATACAGCTTACGTAACTATGCTAATACTTATAATTAACTAGCTTTTACCCGCGGCTTCGCCCGCGTGGATGTCGGAAACTATACGTATAAACTTACCTCTTGAATCACTCTATCTATTAATGAAAACCGCATTAAAATCCGATCAGCAGTTTTTGAGGTCATCGCGAACATACAGACAGACAGACAGACGCGGCGGGGGACTTTGTTTTATAATATGTGGTGATAGTGACAGTGATGTAGTAATTACAATTTTCTAATTCATATATTCTCCTGCAACATCAGACCCGCAGTTATGCAACATGTCCAATACTCCAGGAAAATAACACCGTCTGGCCTATCCCCAAATCAACTTCAGGATGCCATTGGCACTCCCCGGAATCCTGGGTAACAATGACACGGTTCTTTTTCGCATAATTGTTGAAAAACTATCTATAGCTGATTCAGCAAACATGCCTGACGCGCTACAGAATACAAGCGCAGATAAAAAAGCAAATAAACTCAAGCGACCAAAACTGATACCTAAACTAAAGTATTTTGAAAGGTCTAAGGGTACCGGCCAAGTGCGTGTCGGACACGGACCACGCAAAGTAGGGTTCCCTAGTTGGAATGCATGGGGTTGTTCGAAAGAGTTACCGTGGCCCTGGCACAGGCAACTGAAGGAATACGGGTGGGTTTTAGTCAGTAAAAGTCTGACACGCCCTCCCGCTCCACCCAGAACGGGAGAAGTTATTTGATGATTTACCAACAAAAAAAAAAAAAATGGGGGACACACTTGACTCTAAAAAACATTAGCATTTTATATCATAATATTACGTAAACGGAAAATCAGAAAATGTTTTCACGGATCTGCAATATTTTTGAACGGCCTAATCCAACGATTCCGCACACCACGGCATAGACGAGAAAAAAAATATCATCCTTTCCGGCGTGATTAATATTGTATGTACCCAAGCCAAATTACTGCTTTTTAGTACTAAGAGTCTCTGAGCTAAGCCACGGACATACACACAGTCATGGCGAACCTATAAGGGTTCCTTGTTGACTACGGAACTCAAAAAAAGAGGTTCCTAAAAGAAAATAAAACTTTCTATTTTCCTGTGTGGAAACCAAACCCTGTACCTACGTCAAGCTCACTAACCGCCTTTGTGACCACTAAGCCCAAGAGCTAGTCACCTACTTTATTATTCCATACGGTTTATTGTGCCAAAAGCAATCACGAAACTATATATTTTGTAGGTAAACTGTAAATGTCAAGGACTTACGTTCAATTTACAGGTAAATTGGAGGAGCGCCTGCAATTATGAAAATTGGACATGCACAGCTCTATCATACCTACTGCATAGCCGAATACTATTTATATCTACGTATACATATGCTAGTAACCTATCAAAAGTAGCCATGCATAGGTCCTTACCAGCTGTATTAAATCAAAAATAAATAAGTACCTAATAGTCCTCTAGACCGAATTTCGTCCGTGGCGACCAAACTCAGCCTTCGGCGCAGGAGATGTTAGAATGTGCGCAGATACAGGTGCACTCTCTCTTCCTCAGTCATAGACCGATGGGACGGTTATCCGATACGACCGGAGAGATCGGGCGCAGGGCTAACGGCTTAATGTGCTTTTCGAGGTAGGGGGGTATCACACCGCCCAATGCGGCCACGCAGCGCGACTGCTGAGCGTGGGGTCCTGGGTTCGATTCCCGGCTCGGGTAAGGTGTTACTGTGTTATTCCATTAAGAATTTCTTAGTAATAGTCAGAAGTTTGGAAATAAGAAGCTAGAAGGTACGTAATAATTTGTTGTATATCCCTTTTAAGTAAATCATTTCAGTAGATCCAATTATTCGTAAACATTTTGTGGAAAACAGGTTTTTTTTTAAGTTGGATTTTTAAAAATAACTTGCCATTACGATTTCCCAAACGAATTTTACCTAGTTACAACGTACAAGCATTTTTTAGAGGCAGTCCTGTAAAAATTAAAATATTCGTAACTTAGTGGATTTACCTGGTTTCAGTATAGTTGTATTTCAACATGGATACACCAGTTGAAATTACACCAATCCAGGAGTTAATGAATAGCTTAATTTGTTGCCATTGCTGTCACGAAGTAAGGCAGCTTCATCCACCTGGCATATTTACAGAGAAATAATTCCACTTACACATGTAAGTACATACGTAAGTTGGCTTGTGGCTAAGTAATAACAGCTGCAGGGGTTGATCGATCAGGTTAAGCTACACTTTCCATGGATGGGAGACCATCTTTATATACCATGACACCTCCGTGCCTCGGAAAGCAAGTTAAGCCGTTGGTCCCGGCTCATTCGGAGACCTTTGGCAGTCGAATTGTTACGGGTCGTCAGAAGCCCGAAAGTCGGACAACCAGTCTTGACAAGGGATAGCGTATTATCCAGTAACTGGGTTGTGGAGGTCAGATAGGCAGTCGCTCTATGTATAGTACTGGTATTTAGCTGCATCCGGTTAGACTGAAAGCCGACCCCAACATAGTTGGTAAAATACAGGCAGATGTATGCATAAGTAAGTACAGTCAGGAGCACTAATATGTTTAAACTGAGCAACTTTTAAACATAATTTTCTCCTACTGTATTGATTGTAATTTCATGTTGTTACAGACATAAAATTTAGAACCTATAGTATTATGAAATAGGTCTTATCTCAAACTTGCAATCGTTATTATACGAGAAAAACGATTTTGTTTTGTGTATACATATTTGTTCTCGTGACTGTACCCCAATTTTACACAATATGCCTAAAGAAGATGCAGATTTTAATTGTTAAATAAGAAGAAACGTTAGCAGGTGCGCAAGAGCATTAGGCATTGTTTCCAAGCAATTTGACACGTGTGAAGTTCAACAAAGTAAAATAAACAATAAATGTGTAATCACGACTCACGAACGTTACACACGTATTTTTTATAACAATGTATTGAAAATCACTCCTAAAGTACTGAAAATAAATCTACTAACGAACTACACGTACGCAGTAACCTTTGTAGATAACACTTGAACACTCCCAAGGCGAAGTCGCAGTAATAAATAAACAATAGTTAGCAATATTTATGTACCAAGTCACGCAAAAAAAAACTCAAAGTCTAACGATGCCCACGTTACAGGTCCCGTACATAGTTTTTAATATTAGCATATCTGATATTCGCGGGTCGGGCAATAGAAAATAATTGTATCGACCATTATTTATATACGAAGCTCGGCTACCGACGACGGTAATTAGCGATTTGCATGTAGTCGATGGTCAATTAGTCGTCTCCGCTCTACTTGCCTCCACCCCCATTCCTACTTGGCTTAGCGTTCAGATTGCGCTGCTAAACGCTTAGCAACCGCCACAGAGCAAAATAACTTGTACTAACACAGAGAATTATTTGCAGTACGACAACGACCAACAACGATGTTAGTTTTATTCCGTGTAGATTTTCTCCTTCTACGTTCTTACAACTTTCCTTGTCTACCAATGTGGACAACACGAAAACTGCCGGATTTTACGAGCACTTGCGACTTCTAACGACATTCGTCTCCCATTAAGTAGGGAAATAGGAAGGATAATTCCCGAATGCGCTGCAGTTTGTGGATTTAAGTTTAGATGGTACCTACATAATTGATGGTAGGTTTAGACAATGACTTAGGACACGAATGCCGGCTATTTATTGTTGTAGCTGGTTGAGTGTCAACTGTGGGGGTGTACTTCAACTGCGAACTACGACAACTGCAACTAACAAATTATTCAATGACAGTGAACTACTAGTGAACGACTGTTTATGACAGCGTATTAACGCGTAATCCGCGTATATGTACAGCAGGCTTAGCACGAGATGGAGTTGCATCAGGGAGGCACTCCGGTATCACCGGATGCCGACTTACCTCTGTCGAGTGGTTGAGGCCTATTTGACGGATAGGGCCGTCATCTACCCCGGTCATCAGGGAGAGTGGAACCGGCGAGAGATGTCGTGCGGTGTCCCACAGGGATCGGTCCTGGGGCCACATTTGTGGGACATCGGGTACGACTGGGTGCTGCGCGCGGACCTCCCTAGCGGCGTCAGCGTGGTATGTTACGCTGACGACACGCTGGTCCTGGCGCAGGGGAGGTCGCACCAGGCGGCGGCTGAATTAGCGACACGCGGGGTTGCGATAGTCGTTGAGAGGATCCGGCAGTTGGGACTCGAGGTGGCCCTGCACAAGTCCGAGGCCATGTGTTTTCATGGTCCTCGGAATGCGCCACCGTCGGGTTCCCAAATAACGGTAGGAGGGGTTCGCATCGGAGTCGAGTCGACGATGAAGTACCTGGGACTCGTCCTCGACAGCCGGTGGAACTTCGTGGAGCATTTCCGACGTTTGGCTCCCAGACTGGAGCGGGCTGGGGCTGCCTTGAAGCGGCTCCTGCCCAATCTAGGTGGTCCAAACGCCTCCTGCCGGAGGCTTTACGCAGGGGTCGTGCGGTCCATGGCCCTTTACGGGGCACCGGTGTGGGCGCGTTCCCTGAGGCTGCGGCCAGTCCGCCGGTTGAACGCGTCCCAGAGGGTCATGGCCATTCGGCTAGTCCGGGGTTACCGCACGGTCTCCGGTGAGGCGGCGAGCCTCCTTGCCGGATTGCCGCCGTGGGATCTGGAGGCGAAGTTCCTCGCGCACGTGTGGGAGTGGCGCGAGGAGGCGAAACGCCGGGGCGTAACTCCGCTGCCGCGAGAAATCACGGTACAGCGGACAGAGCTCCGGCGGGATCTCATGGCGACATGGAGAGTGCGACTGTCGCAGCCCAGCGCTGGGCACGCCACAATTGCGGCGATAAGTCCCCTCTTTGAGGAGTGGTTAGAGAGGCGCCACGGCGTCCTCACCTTCCGCCTGACGCAGGTCCTCACCGGACACGGTTGTTTCGGGAGGTTCCTGTTTCGCATAAGGCGGGAGGAAACGCCCGGGTGTCACCATTGTGTGGATTGCCCAGTGGACACGGTGGAGCATACAGTGGAGGTCTGCCCGGCTTGGGCAGAGCACCGCCGTGTTCTCACGGAGGCGATCGGCGGCGGCGATCTCTCGCGTCCGAGCCTGGTCCAGGCCATGGTGCGGAGCGAGAGTGCATGGGAGGCCGTCACCTCCTTCTGCGAAGCGGTAATGCTCGCGAAGGAGGAGGCGGAACGCGTAAGGGAGAGGCAGCCTCACGCCCTCAGTCGCCGCAGGAGACGCCCTGGGCGACGGGAATCGATAGCCGATTCCCGGCCACCGTAGGCGCGGGCTTGCGGACGGTGAGTAGTGGGTAGCTCGCCGTCCGGTGAGGACCAGGCCCGGGTCGACGGCGCGTTGTGTTCCACGCGCGCCTCAAAGAGATGTCAGCAAAAGATGGGGTCCAATAGGGCCGATGCCGCTGGGGTCGCGGGTTGTTTGAAAAAGATACCGTGGCCCTGGCATAGGCAACTGAAGGAACACGGGTGGGTTTTAGTCAGTAAAAGTCTGACACGCCCTTCCGCTCCACCCAGAGCGGGAGAAGTTATTTGATGATTTCCCATCCACAAAAAAAAAAAAAAAAAGGCTTAGCACGAGAACCGTAGAGAAGCGTTTTGTCGACGGAAAAGTAGACAATAATGACGTTTCCATGTAGACAGTAGAAAGTTTTCTACTGTCTTTAGCCTTTAGCATGGCGATTACAAAATCAAATGTGAAGAAAAGTGTCTTCACTATCATATAAATACACAACGTCAAGCATGACATACATTTTTTCTCCGATAGAAAACTTTCTTCCTAAATAGTCTACATATAGAAGGACCTAGACAAAGATTTTGTGTTTGGTTTTTTTAAGTTAAGGCGAGTAATTTTAGGCAGTGCTTTGTTGCTTTTATCTTCATATTGTATTTGTTTGAGAACAAAACGCAAAAATACGGTAAAATTGGGTAGTAATTCATATCACTAATACACTCGGGTTTCTTCGTAGACTGTTACTTTTCCATAGCAACGGCCGTTGCTATGGAAAAGTCACTGTCTATGAAGAAACCCGAGTCGAAGTGTGACCTCTTGCTCGGGAAGAAGAGATTGCGAGAAGGGTAGACAACCGATTTCTATTCTACTAGAGTAGAAATACAAAAGTGTCATGCTTTTTTTTTTTGGGTGGGAAATCATCAAATAACTTCTCCCGCTCTGGGTGGAGCGGGAGGGCGTGTCAGACTTCTACTGACTAAAACCCACCCGTGTTCCTTCAGTTGCCTGTGCCAGGGCCACGGTAACTCTTTCGAACAACCCGCAACCCTGGCGGGCCTTAGCGGACCCCTTCAGCTAGTGCTGACATCTCTTTGAGGCGCGCGTGGAACACAACGCGCCGTCGACCCGGCCCTGGTCCTTACCGGACGGCGAGCTACCCATTGCTCGCCATCCGAAAAGTGTCATGCTAAGGCTGCAGGAAAACGCGAGCCGATTCACGGCTCAAATAGAATAGAGGTTGATTATATCTACGTAAGTATAAGAAAATTATACGTTCCAACACCTTAGTAGTATATAATTAATATTGAAGGAGCATTTGGAATCACAAAATATGCGGGTGTATTTTCTCATTACTTTTCCTTTCCTGTAGGGATGCCCAACCAGGCTCGAAGGCCATCGAGTGTAACCTATGTTTACACGGACCTAATTACATAATTACTGACGTTTTGTAAGTAGATGTGGCTCCAACCGTCAAGCAATACTCCTGGAGTCCTGATGCGTTACTAATCGTCTGCGGATTGTTTTAATATGAGTTGGTTTCCATGCAATTATTTTTTTAAATATGTAGAACGTTAATTGCTGTTTTTTGTCTGTAGTTATAGGTATAGATGTAGGCCCCAGGTTATAATATCTATGAAAGTCTTTACATATAGTCTAAAGCCCAAAAGCATGAACCCGGTTAGGATACCTGTATTGTCAATACTCCATTTGAAATAAGATTAGACATTAAAATAAACCTTTTTTACTATCCGTTCAGCCGATTTTGACTTCTATTGCGTTGGTGGCATGAGAAATGGCAGCTGCAGTAAACTGTTGGTATTGTAACCACATTTTTGCTTTTAATGCCATCCTTATGCCTACGGAACAGAATTCAAAATCGGTTTAACGCACTGTAAAAAGTTTATTTAAATGTCTAGTCTTATTTCAAATGGAGTATAGTACAGCTGAATAAAGAAAAAATGTTACTGTTAGTGTCAGCCTGTATCATCCCACTGCTGGGCAAAGGCCACGACTTCCAGTGCTAATATGGACCTTTGTTTTGTCCAGCTCCTCCCACCATCCTCTACGGGCTCTGCCACAACGCCTTCTAGCTGTTGCAGGGTTCCAATAGTGGTTATTTTTAACCTACTTCAAAAAGGAAGGTGTGTATTCGATCCGTATGTAAGTATGTATGTAAGTTTGTATGTCTGCGATTTCCTCAAAAACTAATAAACCAATTTTGATTATTCTATTTTAGTGATCTACGTACTCTCAGGAAGGTTTTAGTATATAATAATTAGGTAATTATTGTTATATACGAAGTTATATTCATAAATGTACAGAATTACTGGCATTTCTAAGCGGATTTTGATGATTCTTCGTTTCGTTCCTCTTGGGCTTTTATAATTGTATAGGCATTCAACTAAAAATGGAAAAATAAAAAACCGACTTCAAAAACCTAAAATGAATAAAATAACTCTCATAATAAAACTTAACAGCTCCTGAAGTGGATGTCTTCAATTCTTCAATGCTGTTAAGTTTTATTATGAAAGTTATTTTATTCATTTTAGGTTTTTGAAGTCGTTTTTTTACTTTTTTTAAAGTAATATTATTTATTCTGCATACATTTTTGTAATTATGTTTTCAAACTCAGCATTATTTTCCCACAGCTCATTGGGCATGCGGCAGGCGTGGCCAGCCCAGTTTCACTTCATTTTTGTGGCTTTTTGATCAACGTCAGTAATCTGTGTTTCGGAGCGCAGTGTGGTATTTATTTATTTAATTAGGCTCTTCAACAATAAGTACATTATTAAATATATAGGAATACCTACATTCGAAGTGTTGCGAATATTGATACTGCACTGCATCGCACGTTGGTAAACCTTGAGTTTGGACTTTTGAATTTGTCAAAGACCAAGTCCGGGATCCAGAGGTCAAAATGGGAAGAATGCACATATCCATTTTATTTTGTGTGTGACAAAGAGAGGTTGCCTTTCATCAGCTCTGTCATGTACCAGTAGCTCTTCCAGGCATGTTTGGTTGTAAGGAAATAGTTCGAAGTAAAATCCTACGCCTAGCTTTTCCTCACGTTAGCTGTAATAGGATGGATTTTACTTGTTAGTCGAACATATTCGAGAATTGACTATTCAAGAAGCACCTACGCATCAGCTTTAGTAATAAAAAAAAACCTGAATTCTTATTTAAGGCGATATGTAAAAAGATAACTGAGCGGTAATAAGAAAGTGACAGAGTCAATTACATCCACATGCGAAAAAAAGAGAGCGCAACAATGCGCTGGAACCAAAATAAAAGCGAAAAACCAAATAAAATTGTTTAAAAATAAATTAACCTATAACAACATGTTCAGCCAGAGTTTTCAATTACCTAATACGCACATTTTTAATGCAATTTTCAATGAAATTATTTATGATTTTAGAATTACAGAAAAAAATATAAAAAATAGAGGTATGTTATTGGGTTTGCTTTCCGCACTTAATCCTTCAAGTGGACCAATGTAGGTACGTGTAAAAAAAAAAACAGAGGTATTTTCGGAATTCTATTCGCGCGCGCGCAGCGCTCCCGTGAGGATGTTTTTCTGACGAACGAAGCGTGGAGTGAGAAAGACGAGAAATGTCGACTGTGGTTAAATGTGTTTCCTGTAACGTGGTTATAGATGAATTGCTGGCGTATATTCAAAACAAAATATCAGTGGTCGATGAAGACACGTTAGTGCGGTTGTGTACATCTACGTTTACAAGTGAAGATATCGAAAAATCTAAAACACTGCTGTACGAATCGGTCCCTGTGGAGAAGGCAAAAATAAAGAGGAAAAACAAAGGCAAGGAACAACGAGATCTAGTGGACATAATTAATGTTTTTAAGTCAGTGGAGCCAGATCAATTCCCAATTTTCGTTGCAAGGGACTTGGAAAAGCTACCTCCAATACTGTTTGACCACCTCGATTGCACGAAACTTCTAAAGGACTTGCTTCGAATTCAGAATGAAGTCAAAGAAATTAAAGAAGCGTATGTGACGCAGACACAATTGAAAGATTTTAAAACAGATATTTTGAAATTACAAAATGACTCATTAATACCGACATCTGTTTGTAAAGTGAACATGAAGCGAGGCGGATGGCTTATGGAAAGCGGTCCCATTGGATTATCCCACGTCAATATTTCATCAGATAACTGCAATAATAGTATCGATGACGAATCCTCGTTAAAAATACTCGACAATAACGAACCTTCATTTAGAAAAATAAAGGAGGTAGACGCAGAAACTTCCGACCGCAGTATTCAGTCGGCTGTCTTGTCGCAGCGAGTGACCGAGTGCGGCCCCTCCCCTCGCGTTGAAACCGCCACCGCAGGCGTCCGTGTAGACTCCGCTGGCTCAACTACTTCGAGGAAGAAGGCTATGACGTCACCGCACCGACAAACGGTCGTGCATACGACAGTGGAACCGACTGAGCCTATTCTACATCAGCCGGTGCTAAACAATAATAATGACGGATGGGAAAAAGTTTCATACCGCAAAAAGCGAAATCTAAGCTACCGATACCTGGGCACTGCTGGTACCGCCAGGGACAATGAAGGGAATTTCAAAGCTGCAATAAAAACAGTGCCAATCTTCATTACTAAAGTGCATAAAGACACGACGGAGAGTGATATTGCTGGTTATGTGTATCATAAAACGGGCGAGGCGATCACGCTTGAAAGGATATCGTTTAAATATCCTAAAGAATACACCGCATACAAATTCTTTGTTTCCGAAACTAAAATGGAGAAATTTCTTGATAGTAAACTATGGCCCGAGGGAATTATTTTTAGGAGATTCGTTAATTTTAAAGTGAGAAATTACACGAACGGTGCAAACATCGGTACTGTGAACGGCATAAAATAAATATTAATGTATAACCTAATAAGCTACAATTGTAAGAGTATAAAACGCTCGGTGGAGAGTGTCAGGCAACTATGTAGCACGTCAGACATAATTGCCTTGCAGGAGACATGGTTGCTGCCCCATGATATCTCATTCTTGAGCGAAATTGACGCTGAGTTCGGATGCACCGGGACGTCGGCGGTGGACACCACGGCCGGCATGTTACGAGGACGGCCCTACGGCGGGGTTGCATTGCTGTGGCGGAAGAGTGTTTTTGAGAAGGTTTCGGTAGTGCAGTGCGATAACCCACGAGTGTGTGCCATTAAAGTATGCATGAAATCAAGGTCATTTCTAGTGTTCAGTGTATACATGCCGACGGATACTAGTGCGAACTTAACGGATTTTACGGACTGCCTCAGCCTGGTGAGTGCTATAATTAATGATAACGATATCGAAACTGCTTTTATACTCGGAGACTTTAATTCGCATCCCAATGAACAATTTTATATTGAATTGTTTTCTTTTTGTCGGGAATCTGACTTATTATGTGCTGATGTTGAACTGTTAGGAGTAAACTCTAACACTTATACTTTTATAAGCGATGCGAATGGCTCGAGACGTTGGCTGGATCACTGTGTTGCCACGAAAGCAGCTATGTGCACTATTGTTGACGTAAATGTTAAATATGATGTACTTTGGTCTGACCACTTCCCTCTTATAATACAATGCAACTTCGATGAAATAAAACCAAAATTGTACAACTCAAATGATAATAGAAATCTGACATGTAATAAAATAAAATGGGGTGATAGAAAACCTAAGCAAATTGACATTTATACTAAATTTTGTAATGATAATTTAAAATATATTGACTTTCCAATTGAATTGAGTGCATGTTGTGACTATGTTTGTAATAATTTGGACCACAGAATTATTATTGATAAAATGTATAATGACATTGTTAATATTTTATGTCAAGCAGCTTCTGAAGGCTACGAAATAAATCATGTGCGAAGGAGGAAGCCAGTAATAGGGTGGAATAGGCACGTGGGTGATGCTCACAGGCAGGCCAGGCTAAAGTTTGAGCAGTGGGTGTCTTATGGTAGACCGCGAGAGGGTCGTGCTTGGATTGATATGCAAACAAGTCGAAAAATTTTTAAGTCGCGCTTACGATGGTGCCAGAATAATAGTGACCAAATTAAAATGGACATGTTAGCGTCGCATCATTCTAGGGGCGACTTCCGCAGTTTTTGGAAGTCCACCGATAAACTCAATAGTAGGCCGGGCCTGCCGGTGAGTGTCAGCGGCGCGACCGATGTCACAGGGATTGCCGAGTTGTTTAGGCAACATTTCACTGTTTCGTCACCGTTGGGACCGTCACAGTTTACAAGCAGTGCTGGTTGTAGTGGTCAGGAGTGCAGTGTCCGGTTTACGGCAAAGGAGGTAAGACATGTCATTATGTCTATGTCGAGGGGCAAGTCTCCAGGCCATGATGACTTAAGTATTGAACACCTTAAGCATGCTGGTCATCATCTGCCCAGAGTCTTAGCGATGCTCTACTCATTGTGTATGGGACATTCCTATCTGCCTGAACGGATGATGAGAACTGTGGTGGTGCCAATTATTAAGAATAAAACCGGTGATGTTAGTGATAAGAACAACTATAGGCCCATTTCATTGGCCACTGTTATTGCAAAAGTGCTTGACGGTTTGCTGAACACTAAGCTGGATAAATATCTGAATTTACATGATAACCAATTTGGTTTCAAAGCCGGTCTCTCTACAGAAACAGCTATATTGTGTTTAAAGCAGACCGTCAAGTACTACACTGACAGAAGTACACCTGTTTTTGCTTGCTTCCTCGACTTGTCGAAGGCATTTGACCTGGTTTGCTATGATCTGCTGTGGCATAAACTGCAGCAAGCAGCAGTGCCAGACGGACTGATCCGTATCTTTCAATACTGGTATGGCAATCAGGTCAATGTTGTTCGATGGTCGGGGGCTTACTCGGCCCCATACAGGTTGGAGTGTGGCGTGAGACAAGGGGGGCTAACCTCACCGAAGCTCTTTAACCTGTATGTTAATGCGCTGATAGAGAGGCTCAGCAGCACGCATGTCGGTTGCCATATTGGAGGTGTGTGCCTGAACAATATCAGTTACGCTGATGATATGGTGCTGTTGAGCGCCTCTGTCTGTGGTGTGTCAAGGCTGATTGGCATTTGTGAAAAGTATGCTGAAGAACATGGTTTGTTGTATAACACAAATAAGAGTGAGTGCATGGTCTTTCGGGCCAGAGGAGGGTGTCCTGGTTACCTGCCGGCAATTAAGCTCAACGGATGCCGACTTAATAGAGTTGATACGTTTAAGTATCTTGGACATTTATTAACCTCTGACCTGAAAGATGATGCTGATATTGAAAGGGAGCGTAGGGCGCTGTCTGTTCGTGCGAATATGATTGCCCGCAGATTTGCTCGGTGTTCGAGGGGCGTCAAAATAGCACTATTCAGGGCATTTTGTACGTCCTTTTATACTGGCAGTCTGTGGATGGATTACACGCAGAAACAGTACAGTGCTCTACGCGTCCAATACAACAACGCGTTTAGGGTACTCTTGGGGCTGCCTCGCTTCTGTAGCGCGTCGGGGATGTTTGCCGAGGCGCGTGTGGATTGTTTCCACACAATCATGCGCAAGCGGTGCACATCCCTGATGCGTAGGGTGCGGAGCAGCGGCAACAATATCCTGAGCGCTTTTGCGGAACGTTTCGACTGTCAGTACGTGAACCACTGTTGTATGGTTCACGTACTGACTAATGTTAAGATATTATTTTGATTATGTTTTAAATATTTTGACATTTTAGGATTTTATTATTTGAATTTTATTTTGAGAGGTTGAATGTTTTTTGGTATTAATTAACATAATTTTAAGATCTTTATTACTAACAACTATGGACATGTAATATTTAGTCTGCAATAAATTGAATTATTATTATTATTATTATAAGTATGTATTTATAAAAAAAAGTAGTATAATATGTAGTATATCAGTTATCTGGTTTCCATAGTACAAGCTCTGCTTAGTTTGGGACCAGATTACCGTGTGTGAAAATGTCCCAGGATATTATTATTATTATTTGATTTTTTAATATTTATCGGGACCCTGGGGTCCCGGACTTTTGGAAGGCGTACGAGGAGCCGAAGCCAACTCGCAGAGGCCCCTTAGATAATTTTAAATGATGAGAAGGCACCAACCGACGATTATCCCTGTATGCACTATGCAAGTGCACCCAAGGACAACCCCCGGTTGGTACAGGACTATTGTTGTACGTGGAAACAAAACATATTGGATTGGGTAACTTGAACTATGGAAGAACTATGTCCCCTGCCTGGCCAATGTTATATATTATACACGGATAAAATGGCAGGGGGTGACTTGCACACTCAATAATGGGCCCCCGGAGACGGCTACTAGCACATAGTGACGTAGCGACAAGGGGGCACTTGTCGCACACTTCCTGAGGTGCTTGAGGAGTGGAGAGGTATTCCACGGCTATCAGGACAATCCCGGAAGTATGGTCAAGATCCCTACCAGCACCTTACTGGAATAGTTCCTTCCTCCGAGCACGTTTGCTCTTGCGAATCTCCACTCAAGCCGGCCAATAAAGGCAAGAAAGAGGTGGGAGCTCTGTTCCTCGTCAGTGTTCACTCCAGCCGGCCAATAAAGGAAAGCCAGAGATGAGGACAAGATTTCTCCCGGGAGATAAGGTCCATGGGGTCGCTACTGCCCATCAGCTCGCCACATGCTGCCCTGCGGGTTTTTGTATCTCTCTTGGTCTGGCTCCTCATCCTAGACCCGTTCCGGCAAAGTAAACTCTACCGGCACAGACCTAAAGTTTGGAGCACGCAAGCCCCACCACGACGTCAACGTAGAGATACAGCGGTGGGGTTATTATTATTATTATTATTTTTTTTTTTACATTTCTCGGGACCCTGGGGTCCCGGACCTTTGGAAGGCGTACAAGGAGCCGAAGCCAACTCGCAGAGGCCCCTTAAATAATTTTAAATGATAAGGAGGCACCAACCGACGATTATCCCTGTATGCACTATGCAAGTGCACCCAAGGACAACCCCCGGTTGGTACAGGACTACTGTTGTACGTGGAAACAAAACATATTGGGCTATGGGCTTGGGTGGCTAAAGTGGATTGGGTAACTTGAACTATGGAAGAACTATGGCCCCTGCCTGACCAATGTTATATATTATACATGGATAAAATGGCAGGGGGTGACTTGCACACTCAATAATGGGCCCCCGGAAACGGCCGCTAGCACATAGTGACGTAGCGACAAGGGGGCAACACTTCCTGAGGTGCTTGAGGAGTGGAGAGGTATTCCACGGCTATCAGGACAATCCCGGAAGTACGGTCAAGATCCCTACCAGCATTATTATTATTATCTCCTTTATTCATTTTTTTTACATATAAGTTATATTTTTAAATATTAGAATTAAAAAAAAAAAACATTTAAAAATATAAAAAATAGAAATCCACCGGCATGGGGAACAGGGTCCAAGCTACCGGTGGTTAGGGTCCCAGAGACAGGAACCTCCTCACAATACGCGCCGTATCAAGGAGTACTGCCTTCTGAATCAGGCCCTTCACCCAGCCACCCAACGAGAGCCTCTTGAGATGTTGGTCGAGGCTCTTAGCGATAAGGCCATTGACCGTAACGACTATCGGCACAATGATTGCCGAGTCCACATTCCACATAGCGACAACCTCGTGGGCTAAGTCGAGATACTTCAATTGTTTCTCCTTCTCAGCCTTCACGAGGTTCTCGTCATGCGGGATAGTGACATCGATTATCATTGTGCGGCGCACTGATCGATCTATTACCACTATATCAGGCTTATTGGCTACAATAGTCCTGTCAGTGATAATAGATCGATCCCAGTATATCGTGACATGGTCATTCTCGAGAACTGGGTCGGGCACATACCTGTAATACGGTACCTCAGAGTCAACAAGGCCGTATTTCAGAGCAAGTTGCTGATGGATAATCCTGGCTACTTGATTATGCCTGTGCAAATACTCGCCGTTAGCTAAACGAGAACACCCAGAAGTAATATGTCTGATAGACTCACCGGGACAATGGCATGCCCGACATATGTGCCCGATTATTATTATTATTATTATCGAGGAAATTTAACCCAATCGTGTTTTCCTTCAGTCAGAGTATTAATTAAATAGTCAATATATATCCAAAAATTAAATCCATACATTCTGTAATAGTGAAATAAATGGTTAAATGGAAAAGTCCCCCAACTTATGTTGGTATCGCCTTAATTTGTACCTACCGTAGTAGAACTGTGAATGAGGCACGCAGTCTAACAGCGACCTTCAAATTCGTTGTTACCATACTTGTAAGTAGTGAGTTTTCAGCTGTTACTGAATATCGATGTCTGGAACTCGCTAGAAGATCCATAAAATAGATATTAAAAATAAATAAATATTAGATTATTATTAAATTTTTTGATTAAAATAGATATTATATTTAGATTTTAGATGCATCCAAGGCACTCAAAGGCAAGGCATTCAAGGGCACTTTTCGCGCCACTACCAGGCACAAAATTAGAGCATCGCACACATCTGATTTTTAAAGATGAAATAATATTTATTTAAGAATTAAATGTAGTATACAAATACAATATACAAATAAATTTTATAGTATGTACTAATAAGACGTTATGAAATAATACATTTTCAACATAATTCAGATATTTTACTGTTTACTATCAATTACTATCATAAGAAAAAAAGTATTTATTGGGACTCGCAAAACACAAACATAAAAAAACCGGCCAAGTGCGTGTCGGGCCACGCACAATGAAGGGTTCCATAGTTGGTATGAATTTATCCCAAGAATAAACTTTGTAGTTTGTAGAACATTGTAGTTGAAAAACATGTTCTCCCATACATTCCAACGGCACGCACCATATTGAGAGATTTACCATGTTATTTTAAGACCATAGACTTCTTATAAGTTTTCCTATAATCTATAGATATAGAACTACTTTCTTTATTTTTTCTAAATTTGAGGCTCAGTAGTTTCGGTGATAACTTAACGGGGGGAATGGTCAATTTTCGTCTATTTTTTTAAATAATTTTAAAACAATTAATTTTAAAATTATTAAAAAAATATATTTGAGACCATCAAAGTAAGTTATTTTATTTGATATGTCACACGGTACAGTTTGTAAAACTTTTTTCAAAATTTTCTTATTTACCCCTCAAAATTGACCCTCATATCCAAAATTCATTTATTTACGTTACACGTCCGTATTTGGGTCATACAATCTCATACGTGTACCAAATTTCAACTTAATCGGTCCATTAGGTTCGCAGCAAATTGACTGTGACAGACGGACAGACACACACGAGTGATCCTTTATGGGTTCCGTTTTTTTTCCTTTTAAGGTACGGAACTCTAAAAAACCAATCATTGCTACAACATTAGACGATATTAACAATTTTACAAGCTCTTTCGCGACTACCTATTCAGCAAGCCTTTTCTTTTGTTTAAGATTTTTCATTCCCGATCTTTGATTCGCAAAGTTTTTACTATCCTAACACTTCACTGTCATCCCCAATATTTTCACGTCAGTGCAGTAGTGTCTCTGCACGCTACGGGGCATTTTATCGTAGGAAGTTAGACAGTCGGTGTGAGCGCCGCGTGTAAAGGTGCTTAGGGCGCCATCTAGACGTCTACATTGGCGCCCTGCTCGCTACCCGCTAAATTAATCTCGGGAGACGCAAGGTGGGACATCTCTATCTGATCAACATTTTTTACGTCATCGACTTCGCGGTCCGGAGGATATTTTTATAATCAGTGTTTTTTTTGCGATTACACCTAAAAGTAAGAAAATAAATTTTTAATTTTTAATTTAAAAGGTAGGTACCTATCTATCTGTCAATTTGGAATCAAGATTATTGCTTTGTTTTCGAAGGATACGGGTCTGATTCACACATCTCGCGCATTCGACGCTCACAATTATCAACAATACAAATAAACACAACGCTACGTCAAATACATATAACGTTACACGTGTTTCAAATAAAATTTTATATCCACGCTTGTATTCTATAGGACTATAACTCTAAAAATATATAGGCGATTCTTATGTATGCGTAGGTACTCTTTCGTTGACATCACAATGCACCTTATGTAACGTATTGTGTCATGCAGGATGCTCCGCGTCATGGTCACGTTAACTATAAACTACACGTTTAATAAATGTCCAAATGTCCATTTCGGATCATCTTTGTAGTCGGTTTTGCCGCTTGCGTATGTTACGGATTGCTTTAACCTACCAATCGTTTCTTGCGACTGTGTGTATTAAAACGAGACTAGTTTTAAATAACGGAGCGTTATTTCCAATCTATCTGTTCGTAATAATGCTCACCATTGTTAAAAATAGTTATACTTCTTCGAAGGATGTTAATTAAGTATATCAAATAATAAAACCACTTGAAATGGTAATATAGCATCACGGTTCAGCATATAGCTCAGCGCACTATGGAGCGGGCTATGCTCGGTGTTTGTTTTATGGATAAAATCAGAAATGAATTTATCCGGAAAAGAACCGGAGTTACCGACACAGCTTGCAGAGTAAGCAAACTGAAGTGGCAGTGGGCTAGCCATGTTTGTCGAAGGACCGATGGCTGGTGGAGCAGACGAGTCCTGGAGTGGAGACCGTGGATGGGCAAGCGCAGCGTGGGACGCCCCACCCGCCTGCTAGATGGAACGACGACCTTAAGAAAGTGGCTGGGAGAGACTGGATGCGGAAGGCGGAGGACAGGGTGTTCTGGCGCAGCCTGGGAGAGGCCTGTGTCCAGGAGTGGACTACGATAGGCTGAGATGATTGATTGATTGACGGTTGTAGCTACAGGAAGATCCGAATTCTAAGAGATCCCGGAGCATGCGTAGTTCATACAAACGAAATACCAAAATAATTTGTAAATCAAACATATTCTTAAGATAGTGTGTATTTATTCCGATTGAAGTGAATATCTAGGTTCCCATATATTAGATAATAACACTGATTTAAACATGAAATATGACAAAAATATGTAAGTTTTCTATAGAAATTTGAATATTTCTCAATCTCGTCTTTAAATCAGTGTCTTTTCAAAACATATGTGGGAACCTATTTGGGAACCTAAATATTCTGTAATCCAAACGGAATAAATGAGTTAAGAATATGTTTGATTTACAAATTATATTGGTATTTCGTTTGTATAGACTACGCTTGCTCCCCGGCCCGTCAAGCGTCTCAAAATCCTCATACATTATGTCAAGGTCATGTTGAATGTCAGCCGAACCCATAGGTTCACAACTAAGCCCGCGGTCGCCATAGGATGATTTTTTTAACGTTTATATATTTAAGATATTCGTTTATATACCTATTATGTAAAGATTCCAAATTTTTTTCTTACGCACACTTGGTGTGCGCCCGACGTTTGAAGGGAGACAAATCCTACTTAACACAAACGAAAAATTAACACAATTTTATTGTTAAGGCGGCTCCATTATTAAGCTACCTCTCACGCACCAATATTTCTCGGACGGGGGGAAGTAATAATGCAGGCATCCGTAGTATTCAGTGCAATAGTAATTTATGAAGATTTCCATGAAACATGGTCAGTGTGCGAGCAGCATCTGTTCCGAGGCTTCCGAAGTGCGCTCGCCGCGACAAGACTAATACTGTTTGCTGAAGACACATTTGTTACCGCCTCCCCTCATTTAGGATACATTCCACTTGTATGTATGTGTGTTATGATTGCGAAAGGGGCGTCAATCTGTATTTTAAGTACAGTAGATATTTATCAGGCAGGCAACTAAAAATATGAGCTTGAAAAAGTGGATGCACAATGATAATTCTAAGCCTAGGCATAAAAGTGTTGAGACTACAAGTTTTTTTTTTGCAAATACTGAAGGAAATAAATATTTATATTAAAAAGTCCTACTTTAACGTTACTCCCGTACATACTTAAATTAGAAATACTACATGCAAATTCAATAGGTAACTCCAAGCAAGATAGTTTGTCCGAACAAATCAAATCAGAATCATGTTTTCATAAGCGTTGTTGAAATTCTCTTGTCAGTATGCGAGAATAAAGTACGTTTTACGGAAACTATAGTTCGCGTCAAATAAATTTGCCGCTCTGAAACCAGGCTTTCCAATGCGCATGGCACGGCGCGCTGCTGTTTTAGTATAAATATTAACTACTGCGCAGTCTTTTGCGCGAACTTCAGAGCGGCAAATTTATATGACGCGAACTATACTTTGTGTTTTATTTGTGAGTTCAAACGAGCACTATGCTATATTAAAGTTCATAACTAAAGGCATGGCAAGGCTTTAGTCATGACAATTAGCATTTTGATTACATGCATCAGAATATTTTGTCTTCGTCTAGCTCAGACACTTGGCACAGTGAGTTAGCATCAGACCGTTCCAACTTATTTCACCTCTGGCAACCTCAGAGTTGCCAGAGGTGAATAAAGATCACTGTGATTTTGAGAGACTTGTCAATGGTAGCAACCCAAAAGCAAACTTATTGCATCGACGATAAAGATCACTGTGATTGTGACAATAAAATAATTGTGAACGGACTGTATCTTTTATTTAATGCCAGTCTTCTTCTAACGGCCGAACCAAATAACCTATTTTCAGTAAAAGACAGATCACTATTGATGATAGACAATATAATTCTATCCGTCCTTACGTTCCTTTCGTTCGTTCGTGTTCTTTTCTTTTATCTGTCTTAGGGCTGTTTTTTCAATAGTCAAAGAACTTTTATCTGAAGAATAAATATGACAGTTTGACATATTTTCTTTACGAAATATGTCAAACTGCCATATTTATTCCATAAATAAGTTAACTGACGATTGAAAAATTGGCCCTTAGATTATTGGCACGTAAAAACCATAGATTGATAGGTTTCTCTATCTCCAGTGTGCCAGAACTGGAGATAGATAGGTTATTGGGTTCGGCCGTTAGCGTTTCGATGATGTTAAATTCACTGACAGACAACGCCTAAAATGCTGTGTCTGGAAGCATGAAATTTTGCACTAGTTCCATAAAAAACCAAGGTGAGCACTAAAGATCAATTTCTTGAAAATTCATCCCCGTAAAGGCAATAATATAGGACAAATATAGGGGTAAGTTTTTATGGAAGTTCGTAATATATATTTCAGTTTTTTTTTTTTATCCAAGATAAGAATGCTTAAAACATGCTGGTCCTGCTCCATAGGACAATCTAGAGTCGAGACAAAATCAAAGTGGTTGCTAATTTAGTTGTATAATTTATTATTTTTATGACATTCATGTTACATTCTGTGATTACTTCACACACTGACTTATAATAATAATAATAATAATTTATTTGCAGACCAGTGTCCATATTGTTAGTAGATACATATTCACTTATTAAACTATTGTTAGGAGGTACACATAATGAGACAAAACAAAACAAAACATTACACTTCACTAACAAAAGAAAACAAAACATAACATAACAGTCATAGAGCCTGTCTAGCCTATCTTGCTGCAACCTGTGTGTGCAGTCCCACCCATCGGCTAAACATTGGACAGTCATTATAACTTGGTTTTTTTTTAAGAAATGGATACCTACTTTTACAATGTTTATAAATATGTGAGCACCATGTTATTAATTCATTTATCTGTTCATTTATTTGTCATTGCTTAATTTTTAATTCTTTTTACCTATTGTGGTATAGTAATTTTATTCTAGATGCATCGTCTTCACATATAATGATACAGTGTGTTTATAATGTGCACATATCGAAATTAAGGAAACTGTGCCGCCGGAAAGAATATTACAAAAAATGTAATAACAAATTAAACTTTTTATAGCATTTTTCAAATTCTTGTTCGCTGCTGTGACCTCTAAGTAAACTAACAAGTGAGTTTGTTTCATCGTGATAGACCGTTCAGTTTTAAAGTTATACCAACTTTAAAACTGAATGGTCTATCACGATGAAACAAACTCAGTTGTTATTGTAAATAACAGGGCGTCCTCGTGAAATAAAAATACAAAAAAAACCGCATTCAATTGAGAATTAAGGTATTTTTTTTTAATAAAAATCTGGTATTTTTCATCAATGCTTACAATAATTGTAAAATTTCTCAATAAAACTTGTTGCCTACCGAACCCGTACCCGTATTACATTTTTTTATTGCTCTAAATTATTTTACATCGTATTATCTTTCTAAAAGTAAAATACCACGTTTATAACTCAATCTAACATTTCCTATCAACTATTTAAAAAAAGGCCTTGCACACTGCTACGAACAATTTTTTTTTTTTATATTTTTCCTGTCGATAAAATTAAGCTTAGTTTCCTTCATTGAGAGAATATGTCAATATGTGCACATTGTAAAGACTCACACTGTATTAATGTATACAAAAAAATATTGTAAAATAGTTTTAAAAGAGTAACGGTGGAATTTCTTGCCCATTCTTCTCCATACGAAACTACTTTTTAGAAGGGGCGACTAGAATCAGTTCATTTTTTTTTTTTTTTAATTTTGACGTACAAAAGTTTTCATAGAAATAAAATATTTAACTTGGACTTTACCGATGAGAAATCCCATCGTGCATGGCTTGTTTATAGTAAAAACAAATTGTTTCGCACATCGGTCATAAGGTATATGAAGAAACTACCACATGTTCACAAATTCTCAAATCCTCCTTAACTTCCATCATAAGACGCTCCCCAGACCGAAAAAGATCGTTAATCCAAGTATTACACGGCGTAGACTACCAAGAAAAATCCCGGGCCAGTTTTTCTCCATAATCTCGCCTTGCTGAGTCCCGGGCCACCGACGTTGATCGATGCAGGTGAACAAGAAATGCCTTCACTCCTGAACGTGAACATTACTGCAGCCAACTTTCAAACTGTTTGCGCAGAAACGTGAAGCATTGCGTTTTTTGTGCAATGAAGTGTACGCTATCTATGTAGGTGTTTCTTTAATTAGAAGTTTAATGGTACTTATAAATCGATGAATCCGTATTTATCTAGCTACTGTCTACTTTCAGTAACGTACCTAGCATTTTCATGATAATCAATGTGAGCTACCAACAGACAAATCCCAGTACAGTCTAACCAGATGCAGCTGAATACCAGTATTTTACATAGAGCGACTACCTATCTGACCTCCACAAACCAATTACTGGGTGACACGATACGCCTTGGTAAGACTGGTGTCAAACTTGGGCTTCTGATGACCTGTAACGACTGTCAAAGATCTACGAATGACAGCCGGGACCGACGGCTTAACGTGCTTTCCGAGGCACGGGTGGGTATCGTTAAGTAAAGGATTGTCAACAATCCAAGAACCAACCGCGGCAAGCGCAGCTTAATCTTCGATCGACCCGTGCGGCTGTTGTTATTCATACAATATGTAACAAAAACCCTGTTGTTCCTTTTAACACATGATTGTACTCATGAACAAACAACTTTTACTATGGAACCAAATCTGAACATTTTGACGAGTTATGCGAACATGAATGTAAGAGACAGCTGATTTTTTTTTCGCGAATTCCGGTTTGGTCCCATAGTAAAAGTTGTTTGTTATCACGAGTACAATTATGTGTTAAAAGGTACAACAGGGTTTTTGTTACATATTGTATATATACCTACCTGTACCTAGGTAGGTACTTATTACAAAGCTCAAATCTACATCAGAATTGTGAGCCAAAATTAAAGTAAGTAATAAATTATGTTCACTATCTAAAGTTAATCCATACCTAAATACGTACATTGAACTATGTATAAGCCGAAGCTTAAACCAGTATAACAACAATAATAAATGTAATATTGTAGAGAATACTTGCAAGCCACAGAGCGACCTGCAAGTCTGAACAAAGCAGCAAGCCACGGCAAGTCCGAGCTTTGACAACGCTTGACGTATCACAAAGTCTTTGAGAATATGATACGCAGACGGTGGACCTACAGACTCCTAAATGAACACGCAATTAGTTTAGACTTACCTATAGAGCTGGCAATAATCCAAAGAGACTGAGGAATATTCAAAAATCATTCGTTCAAAACAGAAATTCGGCGCTTTTGGAAGTCGAAAGTTACAAAAGAAAGCCCCCCAAAACACCACTTCCTGTGTAACTATAGTAAAAATTTTATGTAAATAAACATTTTCATATAATTTACTTACGTGCGTGCGTTTAAAACTTTAGCAATATTATTATTATACGCGAAGTTAAAGTCTGTCTGTTTGTTACAAAACGCGGGAAAAGAATCGGGAAGCTTCGGAGCTTTTCACACGAATGAATTCGATTGCACATCTAGTTTACAAGCGTGTATTGTTTAGTATGATAAGCATGAAAAATTTAACGAAAATTAAAATGTTTAACATGGTAAAATAACAATAATTGTGCCGATTCTGTTGTACATAAACTAAATTTAATTCAGGCTATTGCTAACTTTTTCTCTCTAAGAAAACAAGATAGAGACGGACGTGAATTAGAGCTGTCCAATTTAGACGACACGTAAAAACGTGTAGACTAAAATCACGGTGACGCGCAAGGCGTCACGCTGTGTCCTACGTGGGCGATTCAACGTGAACGCGATTGCGAAGCGATCCGATACGGTTTAGGCGAATTCAACGCGACGCGGACGCTCTGCCCTAAGTGCGCGCGAAATCACCGCTTCAGCCGCCGCCGCCATTGCCCTGCATTTGTCATGGACGGACGGAAAGAATTTTTACTGGAAAATTCAGTTTTTCATTTCTACTTGCACCATTTTTAGCTTTTTTAATTTATTTAAAACAGGCCACCGCACCGCAAGAGTTCGCGTGAAAATATCAAACCAACTGATCGCGTCCGCTTCGCTTCGCACGTCACCGCACCGCACCCACATGCAGTTGGTCACGTATGTATGACACCGCAATATAGTATCAATTGTTTGTTCCATTCGCGTCGCTTCGCTTCGCAATGGCATTCGCGTTGATTCGCCCACGTAGGACAACGCGTAAACTAGTTTGACATCTCTAACTTAGTTCAGCTATAGCCGTCCTTTTATCGCGCTGCCTGTTAGTAAACGATATTCGGAAACTATTTTTATGAAATTTTAATTATTTTTTTCCTAACAATAGGGATCAAGGGTCAACCACTCCTAGATGTTTCGTCTACCTATCTATCATAATAAATACTCACACACAAGACAACGACTTACAATTGCTAGACAGTCAATCATACAATTTATCTCAATACCAATCATTCAAAACTTTCCATTAATTTTCTTTGACAAGTTTCCCATTCAATTGAAACTTTTTATTTACTTTGAAACCTCTGTATTCACATTTTATGTATTTTATGAAGAATATTCTCAAGAAAGTTGTGTACATGTTTGTATTGTGTACGTCCACCAGACGTATGTACTTACAGTCAGGGAAGTGACGCGGGCGCGGTGTTTGTCGACGACGGAAGTGGAAAGGAGTGACGTCATAGGTGTCAAACTGTCGAAGACGTGTACGAAGTGGAAAAGTAAGCAACTATCACCTTGTTTTATGGATTGAACTCTTTTATGGGACATGTTGTGTAAGTGGGTAATCTAATGATGTCGGCGGAGATTTTATAGAGATCTTTTCGATTCTGTTCTCATTTGAGTAAAAGTTTTAAATGTTCTTAGTTTGTTTTAATTTTTTTTTTTATTAATTTGCAGGTATCCGCCATTTTTTTGGTCTATGTGCGGTCAGTCCGACGCACATGTCACGTTTAATTTTTTCAGGATGTTCTATACATCCATCGATTTTGAGTCTTCAGGCACCGAGCTCAATTATTTGATTTAGTAATTCTCTAATTGAATTAAGAAACACACCAGACAACATAAATTTGCATAAGTAGGTACATTGTTTTTGTTTCTCTTGAACTGTGGCGGCATCTACATACCCACATGCAAACTACGCATCACACTGACGTCACGCAACATCCTGCATCGCGCAATCAGTGTTTACCGCACGACTTGCATATACCTATACAACGTCCCGACATCAATCATCGGGCAGTAGCCCACCAGACATAACACCCGTCTGGTCGAAGGATCCTCCCTTTTCTATAGAGCATGAGTGAACTTTACACCCTGTTCCTCATACCTCTACAGAACAAAGAGATATTATCAGTGGTCAGTCTAAATTAATATTTTGCTTGCATATAACGAAAGTGTAGGTATGATAAATACCAACAGCTTAGTAATTCCCAGAATTAATTTCCTAGGAGTCCTCAACATTTACCTTTGTTAATTTATTTACGTCGACGATCTGACTCAACTGCAAACTCCTTTGCAGCTTTTAAACTTAATTCCTATTCACTTTATCAACTAAGCAAACCGCTTAAAACCTCTCTTACATAAAGGAGCAGCCAAACTGGACAACCCCGTGAGAAATCGTTTTAATACTCAAAATCCGCTTGGAGTTTCAGCGTTTAATGAATTACGTCGGGTGCAGCCTCCGGCGCAAGACGTGCATCGATCAACGTCGCACCCCCGGTCGCACTCAGCACCCCCCGGGGGGCGCCACCCCCAGATAGGCGCGGGGAGGCACGAGGTGGGGGGCGACACGTCCCCGCACTGCCCAAATAAAATATTCGCAGCGCTCTGCACTCGCAAGCTTAGATGTGACATCCGTTGTCACGTGTCAAAGTTGATGTATGACAAATGGTATTAAGGACCATTATTGGTTAAAATTAAGACTCTTGTATCTATACCAATAAAGAAGCAAAGCCCTCTTAATTTTGCATAGTAGACCCTCCGATATGGAAGTAGCTGTCACAGGTAAAATTAGCTTACGAAACTATTTACACGCCCAGTTTGACAATAAAAAATGGTACCATTGGTAAGCAAAACGATTCGTTTTTGTTTATAGGAACCGAGCATTAGATGATTCGTGTTATATTGAACTTATTTGAAGTTGACCCCCAGTTCCAGCTCAAATAAACATAAAACGTACATAAAACTTTCCATAGGTATAATCATAATTTTATGCTTAAAAAAAATATGTAAATCTTCAGTACGTGTAACCTGTGTATAAAGAATTAACATAATTATATGGGAATGACTGCGCTTATCACATAGTTGCAAATAAGCGCGAAATGTCACAGCGGCCTCTACGCAGACTTTTAGCCTTCAGTTTAATTGATAATTCAGATGCAACTTATGGCGAAATGGTGTAGTAACGGGTTTTGGAGCATTAGTATGGCCAAACGGAGCATAAGAATTTAAAAAAATATTTATTTTTAAAATTATATAAACTCTGTTACATTAAAATAATCCCTTTATGTATTTTATGGTGAACGTGTAGACGAAATTTTACTGAAATTGCTTGAATTACAATCGAATAATACAGGTTTTTCTCATAAAAAATAATAATTTTGAAGAAACTGCGAATTTATTTTGTATCGAACCAAATTGTGTCAATCGTGTTTTGGCCCTCATGAAAAAGAATAAGGCAATTTTGTAGTTTTTAAGAGGATTGTGAAGCTGTAAATTTTCATACAAAAAGAGATAACGTTTTTCTCCCCGTAAACATAATCTAATTTCATAATTTTTGGAAATGTTGTAGGTATAATGAAAAACCAGGTCCATACGTTTTTATTATAAAGAAATATTGTATACAATATAAGTTATTAGCATCTAAATATCCATATTTTTGACATAAAAACATCCTCGAAGATTTTTATTTTTTAAATTAAATTAAATTGAATTACTAAAAACGAAAAACGTACAGACCTAGATTAAAGTATACTGAATGTAATGAGATCAAATTTGTCTCATTTCGTAAAGGTTTAGGGGAGTAAAAACGTTATCGCCCGAAACAATATTTATGTAAATAATTGTATGAAATGTAGGTAATTGACTCCAAAAATCGCGCCGCGTATCGGCATTTCACAATCCTCTTAAGCACAAAAATTGATTTTGCGTGCAGACGAAATGCGTCAAAATATCTTCTTTTGGACTGTTCAACCATGAACAGTAGTTACACGAGCCAGCAACATCATTACAGCGTCAGCGTTAAGAGCGACATACATTCGTTCCGCCGGCAACACCGGCACACCGTCAGCACTAAGAAGTGACCTGCTGAGATCTTCGCTTCATCGGCTCGATACACACACAACACACATGTAAATAGGTATCAATGTGTATTGACCACAAAATTTGTATATAATTAAGTTAACTATTGTAATAAAGCAGTCATCAAGCTGGAGTCGAGTTGATTCATCTCCCGTAACTCCTCTCACTGTGGCCAAGACACCTTTAGCCATCATCGGTCCTATGAGTCTGTGGGATCGGCAGTGAGAAAACCATTTCCTGTGTACATTGCACGACGTACACAACCCCCTATTCCTACCCAAATTCCGTCTGTTACCGTAGGTCTCCTTGTGAAAGACTTCCCGCACGTAAAACCAACGTAACTTACGTTTGGAGTGGTTTGTATGATAGGCTAGGGCGTTAGGGTAACTAGGGTGCTAGGCAATTGCTATAGGGCTAGGTTTAAAGTCAGTAGGGTCTTAGGTAATTCATAGGTACCAGGCTCAATTGTTTCTAACGTAGCCGCACTGTACGCATTTGGAATAACGGCCGTACTAAGCTGTAAGTCCCGGTGCGTACAGGGACCCATTTCACCTCAAGCTAATTCGGACTGATTAGCGATCGCGAAATGTAATGTGGGGCTTGAATAATTCACATCACACGTTGGTTTGCTCTACATCCATGATACTTGCTATGAAAGGTTGCCAAAGGGACCCTATTACTAAGGCTCTGCTGTCCGTCCGTCTGTCACAGGGCTGTATCTTTTGAACGATAATAATAATAATATAATAATAATAATAATATTCCACAACTATCACACAACGCCGTCTAGCCTCAAGCTAAGCAGAGCTTGTGTTATGAGTACTAGACAACTGATAAACATACTTATATATTTCTAAATACATACATATATAGATAAATTACACCCAGACACAGAACAAATGATCATGCTCATCACACAAACATTTGTCCTGGGTGGGAATCGAACCCACGACCTCCGGCATAGCAGTCAGGGCCACTAACCACTAGACCAACAGGCCAGTCAAGTAGATAATAAGTAGACACTTGAAATTTTCACAACCTGTGTACTACTATGATGGCTATAACAACAAATAATAAAAACAAAATAAAATGAAATGGGGTCCCCATAAAAGAAACGTGTTTCTTTCCTAAAGTATTTAAAAGAAATATGTAGTGTTATGTACTCTGGTACGGAACCCTTCGTGTACAAGTCCGACTCGCACATAGTCGGTTTTTTTTTTACATAACGGAACACCGTGATAATAGGTACCACAGATCTTAAAAACACAGATAAGTACCTATTATAATTTTTGCCCGTTAATGCACAGTCATCATATAGCCTGACAGGCCAGTTGGCGTGGTTGGTTAAGATACCACCTATCATGCCGCAGGTCGTGGGTTCGATTCCCATCCAGGCCAAACATTTGTGTGCATGAACATGTCTGTTTGTTCTCAGTCTGGGTGTAATTATCTATATAAGTATGTATTTACAAAAAAAAGTAGTATATATGTAGTATAACAGTTATCTGGTTTCCATAGTACAAGCTCTGCTTAGTTTGGGATCAGATGACCGTGTGTGAATATTGTCCTAGGTTATTATTATTATTTTTTACTTCATTCACCTAAGACTTGATGATCAAGTTTTTAGTTTTTACAATTCTTGGGAGCTTAGCTTCTACCCAACTTACTACTTACATACTTTTTTTTTGTAGTTAACATGAATGTATTCATGATAACTCAGTCGTGTTAAAAAATAGTAACTAATGGCATTTTGGCAAACACATTTACCCAAAATTCAACCATTAGTTACTATGTTTAACCATTGGTTGAGTTAACTACGGATCAAAAAAACCGGCCCTTACTAAGTAACAGTAAAAAGTTAAGTACCGACGGCACCCCAAAAATCGATACATAACTGGTAAGCTTACAGTTAACCTTGATAGTCTCGTATTTGGGTAAATCGGTCAAGGTTACGAATATTTTTCGAGGGTGCTCGGGTCAAGGTCAGTGCGAGGGGCGCGTTGACATTGAAGGGTGTAGTGGCCTACAAGGACACTCGTAGTTTGTCGATCAAAATATTTTGTAGGTGTAATAAATAAAGAAAAAAATGTTTATTTGGCATAGTAATGTATGCAAGGAACACATTTGTAAAAATTAAAAACTAACAATAATGAAATCAAATTGTAACATTAATATTTACTGCCCTGTTGGTCTCGTGGTCGTAAGCGCGACTGCTGTGCGTGGGGTCCTGGGTTCGGTTCCTAGGTCGGGCAGTGTTATTGGGATTTTAGGAAATTCTTAGTAACAGCCAGGCGTTTTAGAAGTTGGCGGTGTGATACTCCCGTGCCTCGGAAAGCACGTTAAACTGTTGGTCCTGCGCCTGGTCTCTCTCCGGTCGCGTCGGGTTGCCGTCCCATTGGTCTATGAGTGAGGAAGAGAGAGTGCACCTGTGTCTGCGCACACACTTGTGCACTATAATACCTCCTGCGCCGAAGGCTGGTCTCCGCTGATTGGTCGCCATAACCGAAATTCGATCTGGAGGACAATACATATACCTATTAACATTGATAGAACTCTATATAAAACAAATTACAATAATTTTAAATATTAAGTCGTCATTTTACCTACTGCTACTGCTAATTAGGAAGTAAGTACCCTGTAAGCAATGGACTGGGTATAGGATTATGTGTGCCTCTGTTTCGCGACCAAATAGGTTCATTTTAACAGTAATCGTAGACTGATGCAGTCTGACGCTGAATGGTGTATTCGTAGGTTTCTTTTTTCGTTAAGGGTGATATTCAAGCATGCCACTCGCCGATAGTAAGAAGTTACGTCGTGATCACTACCTTTGGGCATAGGTATGAATTATCAGAGGAGATGAAACTGCGTTGCTTTCACAGACAATGCTAGAATATCTCAATGGCCATACCATTCAAACTTTAAAAACCCCCGACACAAATTTACCCTCATTTTTTTTTTTTTGATTCTCCATCATCAGACCCTGACTGCTATCTATCTATAACCTATTTATTGAGACCATTTCAATAAGCCCAAAAACTATACATCTGCTGTAAGTTGGTGAGGAAGTTGGGTGTGCTGCAAATTACAGGTAATGCTGCAGCATCATTTCAAGGTCACTATATGTTATTCTAATATCATTGAAGTAACATAATACCAAATTTCGACTCGATCATACCAGTGGAAGATGCTCAATGATAATTCAAACGGCTGAATAGGAATTTTCTTGAATCATAGCTAAGAACACTCTCGATCAATTTACCTCAAACAAAACAAAAAATAACTCTAAATCGGCTCAGTCTTTTGGGAGCTACAATGCCACAGACAGATACACAGATATACACACGTTAAACTCATAACACCCCTTTTTTTCTGTCAGGGGTTAAAATAGAACACAGCAACGCTGCTTGGCCAAACTCACAAACAAACTTTATTTGCGAGTTCAATTTGTGGAAACAAGTCACATGACACTATTTAATAATGTCATGTGACTCGTTTCCATGGTATTAGGTACTACCATACAAGTACAGTCATGAGCACTAATATGTATACGCTGAACAACTTTTAAAATTGTTTTTTTTTTCCTACTGTATTGATTATTCCATTTTGTTATTATTTCATTTTGTTACAAACAACATTTTGGAACCCATACTGTTATGAAATAGGTCATGTCTCAAAGTTGCAATTGTTATTATACGAGAAAAACTATTTTGAATTGTGTTATGTATATACATATTTTTACTAGTTACTGTACATAGTACTTCAATGTGTCCGCAATATTACATTTAACAATTCTGGAGGACATTGACAGGCCTTAACACACCGACCGTCGCGCGTCGTCCTTAAAACCCATCAGTTAATTTGAACACGTCTCTTGACACTGAGTGAACGCTATAACAACAAGGTAAGCAAACCGAACTACGAAAACCATAGACATTCTAACCTGAATTAATGAAAACGTATGGCTTTCGCGATGAAATAGCAGCTCGCTATATATTATTATGTATGTCAGTGTTAACGACATAAACGCACTCTCGATTAGAAAAGTATCCGACTTTCGATTTCAAAAATCCGCGAGCTTATCCTATACATTATGAAACTTAAGTAGCCCCTTTTAACCAAATTAGTTAATTGTAACTTTTTTAGCGTTTAAAATTACGAATAATTATGCACCTTGTTTAAGAAAAATTTTGACAAATATCATGATGACTACACTCTATACTACTACTATACTTTATTTTGTTTTATGCAGTTCTTTTATTTCCAGACGGCTTGTAATACTTTGATAGCAAACATGACAACAGCCCACGACTCGGCTCGTGCTAGAAGTTTTCAATTATCTCAGAGGAAAAGGTGGGTTTCGATTCTAGCAAACGGGTTTTCACACGACAAAATAACTTTCACATTTAATAAATGCCAAGTACTTACAAATAATTCATCATCTACCAAGCCTTTTTCCAACTACTTTTTCTGACTAACGACCTCCACAATCCAGTTACTGGGTAATACGATATCCCTTGGTAAGACCGGTTGCAAGACTTTCGGGCTTCTGGCGACCAATAGCGACTGTCAAAAATTCACGAATGACAGCTTGGACTGGAGGGGTCTCGGTACCTATGTAAAAATGGTCACGCATCCACGGATCAACCGCGGCAAGCGTAGCTTAACGTGATCGATCGACCCATACGGCTGTTATTACTTAGCCACAAGTACAAATAATTAGCATCGCTTAATCACTCGCTACAATTAGACAATCTATTAAAAACGAAAAGATTATGCTAGCGGGAAACTGTAGCAAGAAATGTATGCAGCTTACTTGCATCCGAGCTTATCGCATCTATCAACGTCCGAAGGCTTTCACGGAAGGCTTTGTTCGCACGGTGTGAGCGCCCCCCGCCGCCCTGGCCGCCTCCCCGCCCGCCCTCAGACGGTACAAACAACTTCAGCTAACTCCGACAGGCGCCCAACTTTCTTTGTGGGTTGATAGCCCACCGAAATGTAGCGCATTTGTTAGTTTGGGTAATCATAATGATGAAATGTTATGGATTATTTGCATGTTTGTATAAGTTTTTGGTATTTGTGATTTGATTTGGAAGTTGAATATACTGTGTAAATGTATTTACAACAAATACGCCATGTTTTTCTTTCCACTTTGTCATAATGTAGAACACAATGATAGGTATTATATTATAATGAGGCAGATAATGTTACTACCGCGCGTTTTGTGAAAACTCGAAAGCGTCCCAATTGGGCGCTTTAGTCCGCGTCAGGCAAGGCGTAAATAACAAAAAAAACACGACCCTCTTTTTTTGCGACATTGAGCACGACCAGATTTTAAACGTTAGTTACTATGAACATAACACATCTTGTGTATAATATCATTGGCAGAACACTATAGTCATTAAAGAGACATTAGCTTTTTTGAACTTAAGGGTCAGTACAGACAGAACGGAAAAATCCTCGTGCAATTTACTGGCTCCATTGAAAATACGGTCCTATTTTATTAGCATAGTCTAAAATATAAAATTGTATGAATAACGACACAGTCAGCTCGCACGAGCCAACTGTACAATTTAATACTCTAGTCTATGGTAATACGGTCCTATTTTCAACGGAGCCAGTAAATTGAGGATTTTCCCGTTCTGTCAGAATTGACCCTAACAGGTAGCTTTTTACCTACTTACTTACTAACTACGCAGCACGATCTGCTAACCCCTTCCACCAACAAAAACCTTCTCCACTTTACGTTTACGTTGTGATTTTTTTCCAAAAGTATCGTTGCACAAAAGCTGACGCACGGTAGCAGTGTACCGTGCATCTGAACGTAGCAGGGCGTCCATCGATCAACGTCGCCTCGCCGACCGATACTAATGGCGGCTAAGACCAAGCCTTGAAAACCTAGCCTGCCTGGAAACTCCCCCCGGGTTTAACGAGAATTATATTTCAAATGATATGGTGCTAATGCTTCAGAGGAGGATGTTTGAGAGCGCTTTTTTGAAGATGGTTTTATGTTTTGGCATCTTGTGGATAAAGAGATTTTTGACTGTTTGGGATGAAGGTGAGATTTGGGAAGTAAAATTCATTAAATCATTTACTTGCCTGCCTGGAAACTCATACCCGGTTTTAACATGAATTATACCTATTTCAAATGATATGGTGCTAATGCTTCAGAGGAGGATGTTTGTGAGCGCTTTTTAGAAGATGTTTGTTTTATGTTTTGGCATCTTGTGGATAAAGAGATTTTTGACTGTTTGGGATGAAGGTGAGATTTGGGAAGCAAAATTCATTAAATCATTTACTTGCCTGCCTGGAAACTCATACCCGGTTTTAACATGAATTATACCTATTTCAAATGATATGGTGCTAATGCTTCAGAGGAGGATGTTTGTGAGCGCTTTTTTGAAGATGGTTTTATGTTTTGGCATCTTGTGGATAAAGAGATTTTTGACTGTTTGGGATGAAGGTGAGATTTGGGAAGTAAAATTCATTAAATCATTTACTTGCCTGCCTGGAAACTCATACCCGGTTTTAACATGAATTATACCTATTTCAAATGATATGGTGCTAATGCTTCACGGGAGAATGTTTGTGAGTGTTTGTTGAAGATGTCTTTTGTTTTAAATGTAAGCCGAGGAAGATTTTTGACTAGGTATTTGGAGAGAAGGCGAGATTTAAAAAAAAAATAAAAGACGCTTTAGACTTCTCTGATTTTTTAAGTCAAGTTCCAAAAAAAAAACAGATTTTTTATCCTTTTCAATAAAAATTACTTGCCGAAATTATCGAATCTAGGTTAGAGGTTAAACTAAATGTCTAATCTGTCTAAAATCAATTAAATTTAAACTGTGCCAAAATTAATATTACGCCAGAACAACAATTAAGGGTATAAAAAGCACAGTACGTAAATAAATAGACATTATGCCCTTATTAGGTACAGATAAGCACAATATTCAGCATCCACTTACTCGTAGGTATTAACCAATCAACCAACCCCAATACGCGATATTACCCTATAACCATGTTATTACCACTTCAAGCATCGAATGTGACATGTTCGTACAGGCAAGGCCTTGTTACAGTAATAAAGCTAATGCGCTTTACCGAAGCCGTTTCGGATGCGGCGGGGGGCGGTGAGGAGGGGGGGTGGCGTCGCAAGCGTGCATCGATCACACCGATACGATCACCACCCCCCACCGCAAGACTACACAGCCGAAACTAGCGAATTAATAGATAACAGGGTTTTTTATAGGTACCTAGGTAATATGCGATACGAAACTGTCGGTGTTTTTGGTTCTAGAGTAGGATTGGATGTTAAAATGTTGGTCGTTGCAGACAGATTTTAGATTCTGTAGTCATCAGCTACAGGAAATTTTGCTTGATTAACAGAAATTCAAGAAGACGAAAAAAATTGTTTACTGAGCAAGGAGCTGCTTCAAATGAACAAGCACCTTGTTATGCGTGGCCCAGAAAACTAATCACTAATTAATCAAAATACCCATCAAAGATAGATGCTTGCAACAAATCATTCCAAAATTAAATTGGATCCTCGATAAGGACGCAGACAGATCGCGAACTCTCAGTCAAAGGGATCGCTGGTAGCAAGCGAACGTTTCATCCTTCTCCGTCGAGCGGGCGTTTAATATCCGAACGGCCGTCTCTGCCGTCTTTTTACTGCACGCCGAGCGAAAAATAATTGATCGATTTCACCATTCCACCGTGGGGCTTAATGGCGGTATGACGTAAAAGGAACGCGTACACCAATGGATGCGGATATTCTCTTTCACCTGCTTTGAAATTTCGCTAAATGTATCACGAAACCAATTTGCTTGTAAGCTAATGTTTTTGGGGGAAGCTGATAGGATTTTGTGTGTAATCAGCCTCATGGGCTGAGGAAGTCAATCCCAATTCTCAATCTTATTTCTATATCTGTAAATAACAGTTGATTTCAGTTTCAAATAACTTTTAACTAGTTTGTCTACATACCTGAAAAGGAGGCAATTTAGCTTTATTTAATTAAAATTTAAGTTTTAATATCTATAGTATTTTACTAATATTATAAAGCTGAATAGTTTGTTTGTTTGTTTGGTTGAACGCGCTAATCTCAGGAAACACTGCATCGAGTTGAAAACTTATTTTAATGTTAGATAGCCCATTTATCGAGGAAGGCTATATATATATATATATAACATCACGCTACGACCAATAGAAGTGAAGCATCAATAAAAAATGTTACAAAAACGGGGAAAAATTATTCCTTTTGAGAGCTTCCGTTGCATGCGCTGCGTAAACGACAATCATGTATGACGGAAATGTTTTTTTTAAAAAGGTCTAAAAAAGAAGTCTGCGATAGCATATCTATCTTTTTAGGTTAGCTCACTATAACTTTTATTGTTTGTTTGAAATCTCTGAAACTACCAGTTGGATTTGAAAAATTCTTTTTGCATTTGATAGCCCAATTCTCGAGGTTCTGGTTATATAATATCACGATATGACTCTTAGGAGCCGAGCAAAAAGAAAAGAAAGAAAGCTAAGCGAAAACGAAGTAATCGCGCGGGCGGGTTACGCGATGCGATGCGGCGGGGTGGGTCGGCGGAACAAGAAATTTCACGCGGACGAAGTCGCGGCCTAAAGCTAGTGTATAATATATGACATAATATGTTTCAAACAAAACAGGCTTCTCCAAAATTGCATCACAACAAGCAACTTACTTGCTGCACTCCGATCACAAAACATTCTAACAAACAGCACGTCTCCACATTCGTAAGATTCTAATGCCAAGCATTTTTCCCAGCAGTTCAGAAGACATTAATTCCCTGTTAGAAAGGATCCAAATCCGGCATTCCTTAGGCACTAATATAAAATTCCATTGGCAGAAGTGCCAGTGGCGAGACGTTTGATGTAAAACGACTCGTACTAACGCTTGGTATGCCAATAACACAGATTAGAATGCTGCTAGACGTCTAATGGAGCAATGATTAGATGTTAGTTATGCCGCCTGTAGGTGAATTAAATTTAACAGCCAATCGTTTAAGACAGTGCAGCGTCAGTCTTTCATGTCAATGATAAAAGATTTTATTTATATGTAAGTGGCTCAATACAAACACCTTTATAACTCAGCAATATTTAAAAAAAATGAATGAGGTCGGTGTTTCCTATCCGACTATAATTTGATAAGAAACACCAAAACAAACTCAGAGGTCTTTTAAATTCCAAACAAAATCTTGGTCAAAACATGTGAGGACCATATGGATTAGTGACTGAATTGGTCATAATCATCATCATTCTCCTGTCCCTTGTCCTAATTTGTTTGGGGCCAGCCGCAATATGTCTTTTTCTTCCATACTTCTCTATAAGTCGTCATCTCGGTAGTCACTCCCTTTCTAACCATATCATCTTTCACACAGTCCATCCAACGTTTCTTTGGTCTTCCCGTACTCGTATAGGCATCCACATTTATACTCAAAACTTTCCTGACGACATTTTCCCCATTCCTCCGCATCACATGCCCATACCATGGCAACCGATTTCCATACAACTTTTCAGTCACCGGTGTCACTTTCAGATTTCTTTATACATACTCATTTCTTATTCTATCCAATCGCGTAACACTACAGATCTCTCTTTAAGCATTCTCATGTCAGCTACGTGCAATTGTCTTGCATTAATTATTTTTGTGGCCCAACGTACTGATGTATACAAGACTCTAACGGTCTAACCATTGTTTTATAAATCTTTTACCCTTAAGTTTAAGGGGAATGCGGGAGTAGCAGCTTGTTACCGTGACCTGCCGCCATTTCATCTATCCAGTGTTAATTCTGTGCTTAACAGTCAGATCTACTTCTAGTTCTAACTTCAGAACTTACTATTTTAACCATTGGTTGAGTTAACTACGGATTAAAAAATCGACCGGTTTTTTGATCTTATAAGGGTTCCGTTTTTTCTTTTTGAGGTACGGAACCCTAAAAATAGTAACTAATGCATAACTCATTCATGTTTAGCCTTTCACATTTAGCCAAAGTTCAACCATCAGTTACTATGTTTAACCATTGGTTGAGTTAACTACAGATCAAAAAACCGGCCCTTACCCAGGGTTTAGCAACTTGACTCTCCCACATCGGTTCGTCAAATATTTAGAAGTTTAACTCTGGGCTTACCTCTAACTTTTGTTGGCGCAAGATGAATTTTTTGATTAACCCTGAGTTAGCTGTTAACTCCGAGTTATTTAGGATAACTCATGAACGCGCAAGTGGCTCTAAGCAGGTTATAGCAGATGATACGCTTACTAGTTTTCCAGAAGACTGTTCAAATCAGTACATTAGCTGTCAAATCACAATATATTTTTTAATATAAGTCACAAAACTGATGTACAGACTGCAGCACATCAAGCTACCCGAAACTGTCAAATTTTCCCAATCAACGTTGAAGCTAATGCTTTAGCGATAAAGTTGAAAATCTATCAATTCAAATCAAATCTATCAATTCGAATCTGTCAACTACAATTTTTCAATAAACTAACTACAACACAATATGTCTGATTGACATCTACTAGATCCAATCTTATTTTTAGTAACACACAATAAAATTGACACATAATATTTAAAAAATAAAAGTTATACAAATCTTACAAAAGAAAAACTACAAACTTTTCCATAGATAATGAAAAAAATTCGGGAAAGACATTCGGGAAAAACTTAAATATCATCATTCTCCTGCCCTTGTCCCAATTATTTTGGGGTCGGAGCAAAACGTCTTTTTCTTCCATACTTCTCTATTAGTTGTCATCTCGGTACCTAGTCACTCTATTTCTAGCCATATCATCTTTCACACAGTCCATCCATCGTTTGTTTGGTCTTCCCCTACTCGTAAAATATATACATATATATATACAATAAGTCTCTAAGTTTAGTCCTTAAGTTAGCTGTTGCATTATAATTGGGTGGCTGTTCAAAATCATAGCAATCATCACCAGTATGGAAGCAGGAAACTTTTCATCTACCGTAAAACTGTAGTATATACTATAACCGTAAACTAAATCAGTCGTGCTAACTTTGAATTTGGAATTGAACAGTTGCAGTTTCTGAACTGATCCGAATAAATATAAATTAAAAGAAAATCAAACTAATTCTCTATTTATGGCTCCAACGACTTCTTCACTTGTTACCCACAGAAACTAATTCTGGAGTTTTTGGATTAAGGTGACCTTATCACTTACAGGAGTGCTCAGCACTGCAAAAATTATAGCCAAAGCAATACATAGCTAAATTCAATGAAATCAGAATCAGTTAAGCATTGGGTCTCCGAAAAAAAAGGTCAGTTACCAGCAATAAAAACAAAATAAAATAAATACAGGTGCCGAGAAAAATAGTAAAATTCATTGTTTACAAAAGAATAAAATATGGAATTCGCCAGGAAATGCTAATATGTATTTTAAAGAAAGAAAACCACGCGTAAATTCTTGGTTTATGAACCCTAATTTCCTTGGGAAACTTGAACTAATCTCCAACCTACACAAGGCGATACTAGTGCCCAATAAACATATAGGTATAGGCACCTATTGACTAGCAAAAGCTCACTGCTTGCTATCGTACTACCCAAGATACAGTGCCTAGGTCGGGAGCTCGCGGCCTTTTGAGAGATACGGGCCATTGTCGGCCCATTGTCAGGGAAACAATGGCTATTTCAACACCTCACAATGGGGCGAGTTAGCTCCGTGAAAAATTAACGCGCCCGACCTGCGTGCGATGAACGTTGCAACTAGCTTCCGTGCTTTACGCGGACTGTGTGAAGTTTTCGTTTATGAGTTTGAATAATGAGAGCAGTTAAATAAATGCTTTTTATTTTTATTCCGTGGGAGATTAGCGGGCCTGCTTCCAGCTCAAGATCTCGAAATTTTGCCAGTATTTAAGTAACATTTTGAACCTAAAAGATGGTTTTAAAAACCTTTGGTATTATTTTTTGATACCATCGAAGTACAAGTAAAATGGAAACGTATCATCAAAACACAACACGCCTTGTTTCCGCGAAGGGTTGGGTAGAGGTGTACCTACCTACCTATAGTACACCCACATTTCGCCAGTTAAGTCAGCCCTATGTAATAGTGGGCGAGCCTATTGCCATCAACCGAGCACAAATCCAGACACCAGACAGAAAAACTCAATAACACTTTGCCCGACCTGGGAATCGAAACCTCAGGACCTCACGTTCAGCAGTAGCGCTTGCGACCACTAGACCAATGAGTATCTTGAAGTGCCGTGCTCAGCAGCGGAATGATTACTGCTAATTTTGACTCGATTGCCGGTTCAAAATAGTACCCAGTAGGAACAATAATTGCTATGAAAAGGACGGATGCACCGGCCACCACGGGTGTTTCCCTTTACGTGATATGTCACACGACACATAATATAGTCGCCATCTCCTATGTTCCGTAATACCTTTACCGACTAAAGATTATAGATACGTTAGTCGTCGGTCTTAAAAAAAACGATCTCATTTCAAAATGCGAAGCCTCGGAATTTGCCCTTTTGTGACATTTCTCCATTTGTAACGGAGACTGCTATAGACGCATGCGCACATCAACAGTTGAATAGAACGTGCAGTTAACGCGTTTCGAGAAACAGGTGTCAGTAACACAAGTTCTAATTTACTTTATTTATGTTTGTTGTCACACTTGTACTTTTTTCGATCAACACGTCATGCAATTAACGAAAAGAAGGGGAAGAATGGTATCACAGGTTATATTGATCGAGAATTTCGTTTAATTATAGTAATCAAGTAGGGTTTCCCTGGGGGGTTTCCGCATTGTCGAGGCGCGGGGGCTCAGTAGCTGTGGCTTGGTCACTCACGGTGAAGCGAAGAGGAACCCAAGAATGGGCCGCTCGTCAGGGCTTTTGCCGGTAAGCCGACGACGTAGCGGCCAACAAGTGGGGTGCGGTGCCGCTTGGGCGACAGCGACAGAGGCATCGCGGCTGAGGGTTGGAGGCCGCGGCAGGAGAAGAGTACCGATATTGCGGTGCGCCGCTCTCCTTACCTTCCGCGGCCTTGAAGGGGTCACCACCGTCTGATGGCGGACGCGATGGGGCCGCAGGGGATGAAGAGTGTCGGTATGGCGTTGGCCGCTCTCCCTATCCTCTGCGGCCGAAAAGAATTAGGCGGTGGAGCCACTGACCTGACCCGTCGCAGGGGGACCACGGGTGCCTAGACACGGCGGTCGTCTGGCACCCATGTGCTAATTTGGTCCCTGGGGTCGGCACGGCGTGTCTTGTGTTCTGGTGCGCCGGTGATGGGGGGCCTCGCCCAGAGAAGGGTCCGGTGCCGGACAGCCGCGGCGGGTTCGCGGATAAGTGCTAACGCGTGCCCGTGTTCCCGCATACGAGCGATAGAGGAGGACATCCTGGAGTTTTAGTGGGTTGGAGTCCCACATAACTGCATTATCTCCCTGTGGTAGTGCAGTATGCATAACCATTTCTCCACGCAAAAAAAAAACAAAAGAAGGTACCTAAGTTACGTACTACGAAATCAAAAATTGGCTAGAATTGACTTCTATTCTTGAATTTTAGAATTTAGATCTTTCTAACTAACTTCAGTGACTTCATTGAATTCGCATTAGTGAAGATTTTGTTTAGAAAGCGCTGAACCAAGTAAAGATAATAACAATATGATTTCAATATTATCTACCAAAAAACTTAAAGATTACCGTCATTAATTATTTCATCAAGTATAAAGCCATCATCCTGCTTAAAGCCACAAATTAAATTAAAATTGAGCACAAAAGAGCATCCAATCTTCCCACAGAAAGCCTACAAACCGCCTCACTGCCCTTCATTGAAAATTAATAAATTAAGTGACAGGTCACAGGCTTCAGCGAATTAAATAAGTATTAAAGCTCACTCTCACAATACCTGAAATATCGATACGATAGTGCCGTTGCGGTCTCAATACAGCCCAATTAGTCTGCACTGCCTTCCGCACGTTTTTGCCCCAACACTAATAGGCAAGAACTTGGTTTAAAGACATTTACAATAGGCGACATACAAACAAACACGACGTCACTCCTGCAATTCCCCAAGGTCCAGCCCTTCAACACTGGTGCCTATAGTACAGTGTACACCCACATTTCGCCAGTTATAATTAAGTTCCATGTAATAGGGGGCGAGTCTATTTCCATCATCATCATCTACCTAGCCTCTTCCCAGCTATGTTGAGGTTGGCTTCCAGTCTAACCGGATGCAGCCAAATACTAGTATTTTACATGGAGCGACTTCCTATCTGAACTCCAGAACCCAGTTAATAGGTAATACGATACCCCGTGGCACAATGCGTTAGAACGAGTAAAGGTAATCTAACCGCAATACAGTGACACTGCAATGGATAAAAGGACACGGTGGGTCGTTGAATAACGATGCAGCTGACGAACTTGCTGGGAGGGCATCCAGCGCGTCAGTCTGTGGACCCGAACCAATCGTACCCATCCCTTTTAACCAATTACGCAGGTGGCTGCAAGAGTTTACCCAAAAACAAGCAGAGGAGTGGTGGTCCTTGACACCAGGTTGCAGGCAGCCCAGGGAGGCTATGCCAAGTCTAGATGGCAAACTAACCAGGCGACTTTTACGCCTGGACAGGAATGGCCTGCGCCTGATGACGGGGGCCCCTCTGTGCAGAGCTTGCATGGAGTAACCACCGACGGCCGCCATGGCTCACGTACAATGCTCCACTTGAAGGATTAAGTGCGGAAACCAAACCCATTAACATAGGAACATAGGATACCCCATGGTAAAACTGATTGTCAGACTTTCGGGCTTCTGACGACCCGTAAAGACTGTCAAAGAACCACGAATGACAGCCAGGACCAACGGCTTAACGTGATTTCCAAGGCACGGAGGGATCACGGAGGAACCGCGGCAAGCGTAGCTTAAGGAGAAAGCGTCAGGATAGCCCGCGAAATTAAAATTTTCTTACGTTTTTTGCAATTTACAAGTCAGTATTAGGTTGTACGTTGATAAAAAAATAATTCGCGACCGTTACAAGTATGTATTTACATAATTATAATCAATAAAGTGATCAATACGATTCTTTAAGATCAGGTAATCCTAAGGAATGACTGTTTCATGAAATCTTGACATTTGAGGATTATACTAACTTAAGGACTTGTATTACTGATTCTAATGATTATAATTCTGTAAAGACATATTTGTTACGGCCGCGAATCATACTTTATTTAACATATAACTTAATACTGACTTGTAAATAGCAAAAAACGTAAGAAAATTTGAATTTCGCGGAGCCCGCGCCGCTCCGCGACAAGGTAGCACCTTGACGCTTCCCCCTTAACCCGATCGATCGAACTGTGCGGCTGATTCTGATTGATAGTGTGTTGCGCAATTAGGGCGTAGGACCTCACGCTCAGTAGTAGCGCTTGCGACCACTAGACGAATGAGGCATGTGGGAGAAAAAGGCGGGAGCTATGTATGTTTGTATGTTATGTGTGCGTGATCTCGTGAATGGAAAGGTCAGTTGTAATGTTGGTTGGTTTGGTTACTGTTGACTAGCGTTGACAGTCCAGCATTTAGGTACAAAAGATCCTGTTTGAAGATTAGATAGGTATGCAAGTGCACCGTTATTCAAAGTTAAATAGGAACAAAGTAGACTTAAAAATACATAGATTTCAAGCTTTTCAACCTACCTTACTTTTTTAGTATCGGCAAGCAGCACCACTTTTTCATTTATTTAAGGCGACTATAACCGACTTTTAATAATTTTAAACTGAAGATCACGTCTAAACAAGTAATGTTAATGATTTGGAAAAAATATATGTTAAATTAGAGTAATTTCTTAATAACTTAATATGTTAATATTTCAGATTATGTTTATATTAGGTATTTAGTGTAATTAATTTGTAAAATTATGTCTAACGCGGATAAAAAAACTGAGAATCACGCAAAAACTATCAAGCGTATTTTTATGAAACCTTCACCATTTTAAAGATAATTTAATTATTTATCTTTTAGTATACGCGTTTTAATATCATTTTTCATTTCTCTTCAACATTTTTCTTTATGTATAATAAATTAGTAATGCGTGTAATTTAGTACAGCGCTCCTTGATGGGCGAGTCGTATTACTGGGTGATCGTACGACGCGTTGCGTGAGCTCAGCACAGAACACGCCAGCTATGCCGCCCAACCACTCAAAGCCATTGGCATATATCTGCGCCTTAAGAACAACCCTTAGCGTCTTCAATTTTCTGCCTACGTCCATGTCATTTTGCTTAATAATAATGACCATTTACCATAAACCTACGTCCCCATACCTATGTACATATCTACCTAATGCTCCCAACTGCACACCAATCTATCACAACTCCACCACATCCCCGTACCGCCAGCAATATCATCCGACTTCAGATTTGTAAGGAGTCGTGAGCTCTAAAGGCCTATACAGAGTAGTAAGGTATTATAGGCTCGGCTGTTCAGCTCGGCACACAATTACGCAGGTCAAGCGTGCTAGCTCCGTACTGCCACAATTCACAAAGCTAACGCAGACGACTATATATACATACGTATTGCTATTTATTGTGGCTCTTCCTTGAGAAGACAATGCTGTAAGTTGGTTTGGTTATAATTGATTGTGCGTGTTTTAATTTTCTTCCCCTTACTTATAAAAAAGTTAAGACAAGCTTAACGTCAAAAACATTACAGTTAAGCAGACGTTAATCAAATCAAACGTCATTTGTTCAAACTGGGCCAAAAATCAACATTTTTCGAACGTCAAAATTACTTAAGACAGTCCCCCAAAACGCCCACCCTTCACCACTTCCTAGTACCTTAACTGGGAAGAAGAAGTGGCGTAATAAACTCCCCAGGAGCACACCTGTCTGTTCAGTAAGAAAAACATGATTCTATACAATAGTATGCACAATAATTTACTTTAATCATTAGCATCGTTTAAAAAATACGGAGGTATGTGTAGGTATGGTACAATAACAAATAATCAGTGAAGACGAAACAGAGCAAACCCTACGTCAATCGGTTATGAAAAAAATGTCTCACATTATTAATTAAGTATATTTGGCAAACGAAAATAATCTATGACCAGCCTCTTGAAATAAAAGAATGAAAGGCAATTTCATAAGTAAAGACACCTATGAAATTGCCTTTCATTCTATTGAGAATTCCAAATTCAAATTAGTTGTATAATATAAATAAATAAAAAATCAGTTGTTCATTTGTTTTCCCGCCGCCGCCGCCGTTCGATTTTTCTTTGATATCTATGTTTCTGTAACCATAGAAAAATCGCAATTGTGCGCTATTTTCAAATACGAGTTGCGTCAAGTGGCACCCACACAACACAGACAGCACGCAATATTAACGACGTGTATGGACAAAGTACCGCAAGTGAACGCATGGTGCGGTTTTGGTTTGATCACTTACGTTCTGGAAGTTTTAATTTCAACAATGAGCCCGGAGAAAAATTTCAAATCCAACGAGGCGATGAAAAACGCTTACAGACGAGTGGCATTTTTATTCGGGAGCAAGCGATGCGTGCGAGTGTATAGTCGACACGAGTCAGAAATCATCATACGCACGTGTATCAAACCACGTTTTACTACGCATTGTGCGAGGAAATAAAAAAAAATATATTGAAAAAGTATTTTTCTTTTGATTTAGCCGGTAAGAAGCTGCTGTTGGCATTTTGTGCTTCTTGAATAACATTTTCCGGGGTTAAATTAATTGATTCTTCACTTGAACTTGACTACTTTATCACATTTACATAGATCGACTCCGAACTAAGCAAGAAATTAGTAAAATGTCGGGCTTATTTTAAATACATCCATGGCCAGCATATCTACTATTGCGCATGTGCAAATAGCTGGCACGTCGTATCGCAAAAAGGCACGAGCAAAGTATACGTTCAGCCAAACATATTGAATGAATATTTAAAATGAATTTATTGATTAAAATCTAAATCTAGAGTAATTAATAACGCGTTTAATGAAGAATTCGTTTTATTGTACCTTTTATATGAATGATAATCTGTACTTGACTAATTTACGTTTGAGAAACTCTTTGCGTCGGGCTGACGATGGAGTAAAAAAAAAAAACTGAAAAAAGTGGCACTTTCCGCACAGTTTGGCTCCTTGGAAAACGCTCTTTTGGAGCACATGCATTGCGAATAATTTATCAATTCCCGTTCCCAGGATATCTATAGTAGAGGCATCAACGAGCTTTCATAAAAATGGCAAAAGTGCATCGACAATATTTCTTTAAAAAAAAATGTTTGATTTTTTTTACGAAAAACGGCAATTTCATAGGTAAGGACCTATTATTTTCTTTCGTCGTTAGTCGTCTCATACAACCCTCAAAAATAGAGCGACCTGTTTTTCAACCGTTCATCGTTTTCTTTTAACCTAAAATCAATAAAAGTTTCTAAAACAGTCCACTTAACTGCTACTACTACAGTCAAAATAGGCTTCTAATAAGTTTGGTAAAAGTTTGAATGTATGACACTTAAAAACTTTCACCGTAAAGGCTCCGTAAATCCGGAAAAAGAGACTGCAGCCCCAATGTTTAACAAATATCAAAAGTTTGTTCCAAATCCTCTTTAAAGCATTTTTTTAAAGCATGTTCTCAACTTCAATACCTAACATATTTACATAAACTTTTAAAATATTCAATAATCTTATTTATCTCATTTTAATTGTCATTTGTACTTCCACTGCATGATGCACCGGTCGACGTCATTACGTCAACGCCGGCTTTTTTTTTTTTGTGGATGGGAAATCATCAAATAACTTCTCCCGCTCTGGGTGGAGCGGAAGGGCGTGTCAGACTTTTACTGACTAAAACCCACCCGTGTTCCTTCAGTTGCCTATGCCAGGGCCACGGTATCTTTTTCAAACAACCCGCGACACGTCAACGCCGGCTGTCGCTGAAAACCAGCGCTGAGGCTCTGTCTCGTATGGGGTCGCGGCATTATGCTGAGCGACGGCCGTTTTGCGTGAATGTGACGCATATTTTCCCCAAACTTGTTCTTTAACTGTTTTATTTTGTTATTTTATTTCTTTGCGCCATGTTTATCGCAAATAAACGTATTTTCTTTCTTTCTTTCTTTTTTTATTGCCGACTGGGCCTGCTCTTGACCTCGGATCACGCTTGATGGAGGTTTAGGTTTTTTATTTAGGTTTTCTTTCTACTTTTATCAGCGGTTGGTCTTTTTCAATAAATTAACATTTTTATTTAATCATTGAATGAAATATATGTCCACAAAATGGTGTTATAAAAATCAAGTATACCTTCAGTCTTTTTTTTTTTTTTTTATTTGTGATGGGTTTGCTCTTGACTCTAGTCTAGGTCAGAGGTAACAGAGACAAAGTCGACGATGGAGTGAGCTTACCCAGAAGAAGCCTGTTCACTCTCACTTTGAAGAGATTAGGGTTGTATACGTTCGGAAACACAGACGCAGGTAGTGAGTTCCACTCTTTTGCTGTGCGCATTATAAAAATACCTCAACAACTGTCGCTAGGTCGTCAGGCCACAAGGCTAGTCATTATTAGTGGGAACCTTTTAATTTTAGAAAACAGAGCAAGATCCCGTTTAGAAACAGCATAATTTCCATCCAAATATAAATCAAGTACCGCAACAATGAACTTCAAGGAACCGCACTAACGCAACGTGGGAACGAACAGAGCAGTTAGTCTTAACGTCATAACATAACCGTCGATCCATTTCACTTAACTGAGGCGTACGCGCTTACAGGCGTTCTTGAAATATGCAAAGCGTACTCACGACCGACCCGCGTAATAGCGCGTGATATGCTCGCAGCAAAAGTCTAGCTTAAAGCTATGAACGAAAATCTAGATTCTAGACTCTCATCGCGCCGCCCATACATTACGAGCTATTCTTTGATGATACACTTAAAGTAGAATCCAGTAATGGCTTTTTAAAATGTGGAAGGATTTATAAAATATACCAGAACTCTTTAAAAATTGTCGTAACATAAATAAGCATGATAATTTATTATTAATGAGACAAATACTTGCACATGTTATTGTTTGGCTGTTGTATATTATGCTCCCAATGACAACAAAGCTTTCAGCAGATTTATACCCACATTTTAAGTCAAAACCTCATGATTTTCTCGACTCGATTCAACCTTACTTAGGCACTTTTATATTCATAATTGCAATTTTACTTCTCATCTCAAAAAGTTTCCGCAGTTGAAGTGAGTTTGTTCTAAAAACGGAATATTTTTGCAAACAATGACAACGTATCACCTCGACTCACACTCATTCGAGGAACCTCATAATTTCCTTAATCTTTCGACTGTGAATACCGATTTTAAGGATCTTTCGAGGTCGCCTCGACCGAGTTGTGAGTCGAAGAGCTTTCGAGGCACGCCTTGAGGTCGCCTTGACCGAGTTGTAAGTCGAGGAGCTTTCGAGGCTACGACTTAGGATATGGGTGTAAGTAACTAGAGAATTTCTCAGGTAGGCGCTACGAAACCAAGAATATAATAATAATAATAACCCCTCCGCTGTATCTCAACGGTGATGTCGTGGTGGGGCTTGCGTGCTCCGAACTTTAGGTTGGTGCCGGTAGAGTTTACTTTGCCGGAACAGGTCTACGATGAGGAGCCAGACCAAGAGAGATACAGAAATCCGCATGTGGCGAGCTGTTCGGCAGTAGCGACCCCACGGACGCCTATTTCCCGGGTGAAGTATTGTTCTTCACCCCTGGCTTGTCTTAATTGGCCGGCTGGAGTGAACACTGACGAGGAACAGAGCTCCCACCTCTTTCGTGCCTTTATTGGCCGGCTTGAGTGGATATTTGCAAAAGCAAACGTGCTCGGAATAAGGCAGTATTCCAGTAAGTTGCTGGTAGGGATCTTGACCGTACTTCTGGGATTGTCCTGATAGCCGTGGAATACCTCTCCACTCCTCAAGCACCTCAGGAAGTGTTGCCCCCTTGTCGCTTCTTCACTATGTGCTAGCGGCCGTTTTCGGGGGCCCATTATTGAGTGTGCAAGTCACCCCTTGCCATTTTATCCGTGTATAATATATAACATTGGTCATTCAGGGGACATAGTTCTTCCATAGTTCAAGTTACCCAATCCACTTTAGCCACCCAAACCCATAGCCCAATATGTTTTGTTTCCACGTACAACAATCGTCCTGCACCAACCGGGGGTTGTCCTTGGGTGCACTGGCATAGTGCATATATGGATAATCGTCGGTTGGTGCCTCCTCATCATTAAAAATTATCTAAGGGGCCTCTGCGAGTTGGCTTCGGCCCCTCGTATGCGTTCCAAAGGTCCGAGACCCCAGAGTCCCGAGATATGTAAATAAGTAAGAAATAATAATAATATATGTAGATAATATGCAAAATTATGCATGTAAAGCTTTTAAAACGTTTAATTCAGGAAGTGATTCAGAAGTTACAGTCACAAAGACGATACAACATAATGACAGAGCAAATTAACGAGCACAAACAGAAAACTGGACCACAGCCTGTCCTATTTGAAACAGTAAACTAAGGAAGTACAATAAATCGTAAAACATAAATAAGTAAAGAGCAAAGTTCTCGTTTGTATCACGCACGGCGTGGTGTGGCGTGGGTGCCTCTCACCGATATGTCTCGGATATAAAACAAATAGCGAGGCTGCGTCGGCGCTGCGTGAATCGTGACAAGACCGCACACCCGGCGCGGGACCACGACTGTGTGTACTGTGCGCTAGCTTTTGTAAGCTATGATCTAGTGTCTATGACGTGATTTTATACGCTTCACGAGGATGGGAAAAAAGTTTTGATGTCCGTCACGGAATTTTATGCATAACAAACTTGAAGGTAGGTATAGATAAAATCTTGAAATTAGTGTGGCCGAATTAGCAAAACTTTAAAGGTTATTGAATTTTCAGGGGAATGCGCAGAATTATTTACCTAAAGTATCTACTTGTGTACTGGTGTTAGTCAGATAAGGCACTCTCTCCAAACTTGCTGTCCATTTAGTTTTCAATGCTTCGAAAAAGGATACGTCTCTAAAAATAGTGTATACTGTGGAATCACTACATATTATAAAAACAAAGTCCTCCGCCGCGTGTCTGTCTGTCTGTATATTTGCAATGATCTCTAAAACTATTGAATGGATTTTAATGCAGATTTCATCAATATATAGAGTGATTCAAGAGGAAGGTTTATACGTATAGTCTTCCGACATCCACGCGGGCGAAGCCGAGGGCAAAAGCTGCAGATTGATATAACTGCCAACAATAAAATGATCTGTAAATTCCCTTGTGTGTAAACGGTTTCTATGTTTTCCGAGCAGAAATAGGGACGTTAATTTCGTTTCTATAAAATATAAGACAAAGGTTTTCCTTACTTTTATCTCCTAGAACCACTCTACAGATACGGGTAAGTAGCAAGTCTTATAGGTTATATCCGGTCAGTCATCCGGGCACTAACTACTTCCTGCTAAACCCTTTGATGTCATTAAAGCACAGCCTCATGTGATACTCTGCCTTTAGGAGTTCTGGATACTCGATTATGCCTTTAGCCTAAAGGAATATAGGGCGATTCAATAAAGTTTTGTAACTCCGAAGTTAATAAAGACCACATTTTAGACTTGAAATTTTTTATTCTAGCTGCTTGATATTATGAGATATGAAAAAATAGCCAGTTTTGTCTTCATTAGATATCGAAACACTTCGTGACTTTGGAGTTTTGCCAGCTAATTTAATTTGACCTTGTAATTTTGGACCCATAATTATCATAAACAGCCTTTCTTGAGACGATAGTGATTATATATGATATACCTACTAGGTATAATCAAAACATATAATATGGATCATGAACATCAGATTTTTTGATCAGATTGTCTTCATTACATCCCAAAGCTTAACTATTATCAAATGCTTTTGATTTTATCTCAACAATTCTAAACGCTAGCTTAACAAATTATAATCTCTGATATCGTATGTAGCAGGCAAGTCTGAAGCAGTAAATAAAATAAATTAATAAGCTCACCACTCGGTAGTTAGGTTTGTCTTATCGTAGGCTGCGTCTGCGCACAAAATACGACTGGCCAGCGCGCCTGAGGCCTAAATAAAATAATATTTATTTAATTTACTGAGATGTTTATCTGTTAACGTTACTGTTTTATACAATATGGACTCTATTGTATTGTGATCGTACTATTTGATGTCAATGGTAGTAATTTAGTCACTATTTTGCTGTTGGTTATTCATTTTGCTATCTAGTGCATTATAACGCAGGGTGCATTTGAAGTGCACTTTTTAACCGACTTTCAAAAAAAGGCAGAGGTTCTCAATTCCTCGCGTATATATATATTACGTATATAGATCGATTGTGGTCCAATTGTGAGTCAATTGTGGACCAATTTCAAAATTTTCAATTTTTTTTTTTTTTTGTTTGAAAGTGTATGCTGTCGAGGTGGTCCCATTGTCACGAAGTCAGAATCTGATATGGGGATCCCATGGAAATCGAGGGCAACCCTCAAATTTTATAGGCACACCTATAGCATTTTGGATATTTTTTATAGTAACTCGTGCATTTTCTCTCGGAAAGCAGCATTTGGTGAAGTGAAACTGATGATGAAGACCACAGATGGCCATCGGAACTACTCAATAATAAGTATTTCACGGGTTGCGATTCTATTAAGTACTTTAGGATCCTAAGCAATTTATGCTCGTCACGTCGTGCATATGGTGAACTGGACCTAATGGTAACTTCACCATCAGCTCCAGATCTCCTGGTTCTTACTAGGAGAACGCCTCAACAATTAACTTTCCTACATCGGGAAAACAATATTTTGTAAAAGGTGATGAGCAGTTGACATTAGGCTATTGTAACTCAGATAAATTAGAAACTGACCCACTAAAAAGTTAAAAATAAAATATTTATAACAAAAAAAAAAAAAACACCGACTTCCAAAAAAAACACTATAAAGTGAAAAATAACTTGGAGGAGCAGGAAAAGCCGCACGGGTCGATCCAAGCTACCCTTGCCGGGGTTGGTCTGTGGATGGGTGACCATCTTTTCATACTTAGATTCCTCCGTGCCTCGGAAAGCACGTTAAGCCGTTGGTCCCAGCTGTCATTTGTGGATCTTTGACAGTCGTTACGGGTCGTCAGAAGCCCGAAAGTCTAACAACCAGTCTTACCAAGGGGTATCGTATTATCCAGTAACTGGGTTGTGGAGGTCAGATAGGCAGTCGCTCCATGTGAAATACTGGTATTCAGCTGCATCCGGTTAGACTGGAAGCCGACCCCAACATAGTTGGGAAAGCTAGGCAGATTGAAAGTGAAAAATAACTTTAATTTCAGCAGTCGGTGGCAAAAAACTAAAATACAGATCCAAAGACTTCTGAAATTAAAGTTATTTTTCACTTTGTAGTGTTTTTTTTTTTTTTGAAAGCCGGTGGTTTTTTTTTTTGTAAAATGGTTTTATATTGAGAACAAATTGTATGAATTTCGTTTTTCACTACTTCCTGTCCTCCAATACATGATCAATTGATTACTTTTCCTTCATTCTTGACAATAAGCAAATAGTATTTACAATTTGGTACTTAAAAACTCGTGTCTTAGCGTGAAGACAAGGTTTTAAAACAATCCGATCAGTATTTTTCTTTTCTCAGCCTAGGTTCAATTAAAGCCTACATCGAACGTGGTGCGCCTGCATCGATGGGCGATAGCGCAGAAGGGCGTAGAGGGCGGCGCACGCGCACATAGGACGCCCACGCTCCACGCTCCACTGCGCCTAATAAACGCAGTTATGACGCCGGAATTACCATACTAAGATGGTCAAGGAAAGTTTTTGTTTAATACTTGCGTTAAATCGATCTATGGGCAGTCGGAGGGGCGTCTCTTGTGGTTTGGGTTTTTATTTAAAACCCATAACAATTTTGCGGTAAACATTGCGCAAAGAAAGAAATCAAATACAAAAAAGAACAAGTTTTTGGGAAAACGGCCATCGCTCACCATAATGCTGCGACCATATGCGAGACAGAGCCCGAGCCGTGGTTTTGCGAGACAGCCAGTGTTGACGTGATGACGTCAACCGGTACAGCATGCAATGATATATCAATAAGAAATAAAAATAAAACAAATGCACAATACTAATTAATATACACAATATTAACTAAGTCTGGGTGTCATTATCTATATAAGTATGTATTTACAAAAAAAAAAGTAGTGTATGTAGTATATCAGTTATCTGGTTTCCATAGTACAAGCTCTGCTTAGTTTGGGACCAGATGACTGTGTGTGAAAATGTCCCAGGATATTATTATTATCTCCTTTATTCAATTTTTTTACATATAAGTTATATTTTTAAATATTAGAATTAAAAAAAAAAACATTTAAAAATATAAAAAATAGAAATCCACCGGCATGGGGAACAGGGTCCAAGCTACCGGTGGTTAGGGCCCCAGAGACAGGAACCTCCTCACAATACGCGCCGTATCAAGGAGGACTGCCTTCTGAATCAAGCCCTTTACCCAACCACCCAACGAGAGCCTCTTGAGATGTTGGTCGAGGCTCTTAGCGATAAGGCCATTGACTGTAACGACTATCGGCACAATGATTGCCGAGTCCACATTCCACATAGCGACAACCTCGTGGGCTAAGTCGAGATACTTCAACTGTTTCTCCTTCTCAGCCTTCACGAGGTTCTCGTCATGCAGGATAGTGACATCGATTATCATTGTGCGGCGCACTGATCGATCTATTACCACTATATCAGGCTTATTGGCTACAATAGTCCTGTCAGTGATAATAGATCGATCCCAGTATAACGTGACATGGTCATTCTCGAGAACTGGGTCGGGCACATACCTGTAATACGGTACCTCAGAGTCCACAAGGCCGTATTTCAGAGCAAGTTGCTGATGGATAATCCTGGCCACTTGGTTATGCCTGTGCAAATACTCGCCGTTAGCTAAACGAGAACACCCAGAAGTAATATGTCTGATAGACTCACCGGGACAATGGCATGCCCGACATATGTCGATCGTCCCGTCTTTCATTATATACTTCCGGTAGTTATTCGTTAGCATAACTTCATCCATAATCGCACAGACTGAACCTTCGGTTTCCCCAAAGAGGTCACCGAAGCGTAGCCAGGCCACGGACGCTAAGAAATCTACGTCGGGCCCATGAAGGGCCCGGAAAAAGCGTCCGTGAAGCTCCTTGCTTTGCCATACTTCCTTGCGGTCGTTGGTACTAAGCACCACAGGTTTGCGCCAGTTCTCTTTAGCCAAGGATAACGGGGTGAGTCCCTTGTCCACTGCAACCACATCTCGGTGCATACCCACGTTAGCCTTGAGAAAATATTCTCTGAGACTGCACACCTCGCGGTTGTGGAGGGTCTTAGCATTTAAAAAACCTCGACCCCCACACTTCCGCGGGATGTACAGCCTCATGACAGACGAACGTGGGTGATGCATCCGGTTTGCAGTCAGCAATGACCGGACTCTCCTATCCAGGGCATCTAGTTCCGTCTGGGTCCACTTTAGTATGCCAAAGGAGTACATCAGGACCGGCATGACCCAACCGTTAAAGGCGCGCACCTTGTTGCCGCCTGACAAAGAACTATTAAGTACCTTTTTCAGGCGACCGAAGTAGCGTTCCTGCAACGATTGTTTCATGTCAGCCCCGTTAATGCCTAACCCCTCTGACATACCCAGGTATTTGTAGGTATCAGTTGCGGAGAGTGATCTCAGGTTTATAGAATCTGAGAGTTGTAGTCCCTCAGATTCCACAATCCCGCCCCGCCTTACATGCATGACTGCACATTTATCAACACCAAATTCCATCCTGATGGAATCACTAAAAGTTTTAGTTACTTTTAGTGACTCCAGCAGTTGCAATTTGTTGGTGGCAAACAGTTTCAAATCATCCATATAAAGCAGGTGGGATATTACCTGACCCCCTCTCCGCAAAGAACAGCCCAGCCCTGTACCCTCCAGCAGAGTGCTAAGAGGGTTCAAGGCTAAACAAAACCACAGTGGACTCAGACTGTCGCCCTGGAATATTCCCCGCTTAATCCTAATAGGTTCGTCGCTCCCCCGAATTTGTCGACATCCTGGATAGCGAAGGACCGTCCTCCACTGCCCCATACACGTCGTTAGGAAGGTGCTCAGAGTTGTATCAATTTTGTCTAACTCTAACACCCTCAAGAGCCATGTATGCGGCACCGAATCAAAGGCCTTCTTATAGTCTATCCAACATGTCGCCAAATCCTTTCGGGATCGACGGACCTGTTGGCTTATGGCCATGTCAATGAGGAGTAGCTCCTTGGTGCCGCGGGACCCATTCCTACATCCATTTTGAGAGGCAGACATGATAGAATTCTTTTCTAAATGAGAATTAATTTTCACTCTCAAAATGGATGTAAGAAGTTTATAGACCGTCGGCAAACAAGTGATCGGCCTATAATTTTTGGGTTCCGTGGCATCACCTGACTTATGGAGCAAGTGGGTAACTCCCGTTGTAAAGAGCCGTGGGAGCGACCCAGACTCTAAGGCCGACTGGAATTGCGATGCTAAGCACGCGTGTGAACTTTGCAGCCATTTAAGCCAAAAATTGTGCAGTCCGTCCGGTCCCGGCGATTTCCAGTTCGGTATCGGACGGGCTGCACTGGCTACATCGGAGGAAGTAATTATTACTTCCTCCATCTGCGGTATGGCGTCACACACGCGCTCAACATCGCGCATCCATTCAGCCTTATTATGGCAGACGGGCACCGACCAGATGTTGCGCCAGAATGTGTTAGTGGCATCATCATCCGGGCGGCATACGTCCGCCACATTTTGCTCAGGTCGCTCCCATGCTCTATACACCCACCTTTGATCACGCTGGAATATGCGATTCTGGGTATATCGTTCAACCCGACGCTTATACCTACGGATACGGCTTGCCCATGCATAGACCTTCTGCTTCAGGAAGTCAATGCGCTCTGTGACATGGGACATATATTCTTGAGGGCTGATTCCAGTCCCCAAGAACGCCCGCCTCACAAAGCGCATCACTCTAGGGCGAGTATTGCCCTCCCTGAAGCAGTATAGTTTGCCGATGAGCACCCTGGTCCCCTCGATACGCCGCTCGATCCTGCACTGCCAGGCTGGAACGGCGGGTTTTGGTCGTGTAGCTATGTCACAATTTGAAAATGTGACATTGGCTACACGACACGCCGCAATAGCCGCGCAATACAAGATCGAGTGCGTATCTACGAGATCTTCGCTGCTTTCAAAATAAGAAACAAGCAGCGAATCCAAGGCACACACCAACGCCCTATTCGTTCTGTGCATAGGCAAGCGAGGTAAACGAGGTCTAAGTTGGACGGGGGCAGTTCTAAACTCCCGAATCGCATCCTCCAGCGCGCTCCTCAATTGGTCGTTACACTGGCTACTTACCGTAACAACCTCATCGCCCCCCTCCTCATCATTAACATAAGACCGCGGTTGGATTATGTTTAGAGGTTGCACCGCGGTCTGTGATGGGACAGGGACGATACGGTTGCTCAGTACCTCTGAGCGCAGCCTATCAAGCGCGGCGTCGTCCAATCTTTGATTCCGTTGGATAACCCGCACCTGATCCGACAGTCGTTGGGCCGAGACGTTGATGGCTGGTTGAAGCGCCTGAAACAGAGACAGCATCCTATCGCGGTACGCAGTGAGGTTAGTTCCCCCCTCTGTTGCCCCGTAATATGCGCGCATGACGTTCTCATTCATTTGCTGAGTCCATTTCATGCGCTGCACACAACCACCGGCAGCGGGGACCCGGCTCGGGGCCGGTTGGCCCCTAGATCCCATGCCGTTCGATGGCCGGCCTCTTCCTGGCCGACGTACAGGTGGTGGCGACGTCGGTGGAGAGAAGTACTCGTCGCTCGAGCTCGACGCGGCTGCAGCCGCCCGTGTGACTGGTGATCCGAGTTCCGGCGGCGGCGAGGCGGAGCTGAGCGACGAGTCCGGGGGTGGTAGACGTGCGCGACGTACAGCTGCTCTGGTCAGCATCTATTCACATCAGTGATTTTCCTCGCATTGTATGTTTATGACATATGTCTATATTTTTGTGTTTTTTTCTTATCGGTTTTTTATTATTTTTCATTTTCACTTTTATCTGGTATTTTTCTGGATAGTTGAACGTGTTTTAAACTGTTTATATGTTGAATTTAAAATAAAATAAAATGCGAAATACGAGACGAAAAAAATTGACGTTATTGACGTATCAGTGTTGCCAGGCCATATTATTATTATGATCTTTATTCAATTTTTTTACATATAAGTTATATTTTTAAATATTAGAATTAAAAAAAAAAACATTTAAAAATATAAAAAATAGAAAAATTAGAAATCCACCGGCATGGGGAACAGGGTCCAAGCTACCGGTGGTTAGGGCCCCAGAGACAGGAACCTCCTCACAATACGCGCCGTATCAAGGAGGACTGCCTTCTGAATCAAGCCCTTCACCCAGCCACCCAACGAGAGCCTCTTGAGATGTTGGTCGAGGCTCTTAGCTATAAGGCCATTGACTGTAACGACTATCGGCACAATGGTTGCCGAGTCCACATTCCACATAGCGACAACCTCGTGGGCTAAGTCGAGATACTTCAATTGTTTCTCCTTCTCAGCCTTCACGAGGTTCTCGTCATGCGGGATAGTGACATCGATTATCATTGTGCGGCGCACTGATCGATCTATTACCACTATATCAGGCTTATTGGCTACAATAGTCCTGTCAGTGATAATAGATCGATCCCAGTTATAACGTGACATGGTCATTCTCGAGAACTGGGTCGGGCACATACCTGTAATACGGTACCTCAGAGTCCACAAGGCCGTATTTCAGAGCAAGTTGCTGATGGATAATCCTGGCCACTTGGTTATGCCTGTGCAAATACTCGCCGTTAGCTAAACGAGAACACCCAGAAGTAATATGTCTGATAGACTCACCGGGACAATGGCATGCCCGACATATGTCGATCGTCCCGTCTTTCATTATATACTTCCGGTAGTTATTCGTTAGCATAACTTCATCCATAATCGCACAGACTGAACCTTCGGTTTCCCCAAAGAGGTCACCGAAGCGTAGCCAGGCCACGGACGCTAAGAAATCTACGTCAGGTCCATGAAGGGCCCGGAAAAAGCGTCCGTGAAGCTCCTTGCTTTGCCATACTTCCTTGCGGTCGTTGGTACTAAGCACCACAGGTTTGCGCCAGTTCTCTTTAGCCAAGGATAACGGGGTGAGTCCCTTGTCCACTGCAACCACATCTCGGTGCATACCCACGTTAGCCTTGAGAAAATATTCTCTGAGACTGCACACCTCGCGGTTGTGGAGGGTCTTAGCATTTAAAAAACCTTGACCCCCACACTTCCGCGGGATGTACAGCCTCATGACAGACGAACGTGGGTGATGCATCCGGTTTGCAGTCAGCAGTGACCGGACTCTCCTATCCAGGGCATCTAGTTCCGTCTGGGTCCACTTTAGTATGCCAAAGGAGTACATCAGGACCGGCATGACCCAACCGTTAAAGGCGCGCACCTTGTTGCCGCCTGACAAAGAACTATTAAGTACCTTTTTCAGGCGACCGAAGAAGCGCTCCTGCAACGATTGTTTCATGTCAGCCCCGTTAATGCCTAACCCCTCTGACATACCCAGGTATTTGTAGGTATCAGTTGCGGAGAGTGATCTCAGGTTTATAGAATCTGAGAGTTGTAGTCCCTCAGATTCTACAATCCCGCCCCGCCTTACATGCATGCCTGCACATTTATCAACACCAAATTCCATCCTGATGGAATCACTAAAAGTTTTAGTTACTTTTAGTGACTCCAGCAGTTGCAATTTGTTGGTGGCAAACAGTTTCAAATCATCCATATAAAGCAGGTGGGATATTACCTGACCCCCTCTCCGCAAAGAACAGCCCAGCCGTGTACCCTCCAGCAGAGTGCTAAGAGGGTTCAAGGCTAAACAAAACCACAGTGGACTCAGACTGTCGCCCTGGAATATTCCCCGCTTAATCCTAATAGGTTCGTCGCTCCCCCGAATTTGTCGACATCCTGGATAGCGAAGGACCGTCCTCCACTGCCCCATACATGTCGTTAGGAAGGTGCTCAGAGTTGTATCAATTTTGTACAACTCTAACACCCTCAAGAGCCATGTATGGGGCACCGAATCAAAGGCCTTCTTATAGTCTATCCAACATGTCGACAAATGCTTTCGGGATCGACGGACCTGTTGGCTTATGGCCATGTCAATGAGGAGTAGCTCCTTGGTGCCGCGGGACCCATTCCTACATCCATTTTGAGAGGCAGACATGATAGAATTCTTTTCTAAATGAGAATTAATTTTCACTCTCAAAATGGATGTAAGAAGTTTATAGACCGTCGGCAAACAAGTGATCGGCCTATAATTTTTGGGTTCCGTGGCATCACCTGACTTATGGAGCAAGTGGGTAACTCCCGTTGTAAAGAGCTGTGGCAGCGACCCAGACTCTAAGGCCGACTGGAATTGCGATGCTAAGCACGCGTGTGAACTTTGCAGCCATTTAAGCCAAAAATTGTGCAGTCCGTCCGGTCCCGGCGATTTCCAGTTCGGTATCGGACGGGCTGCACTGGCTACATCGGAGGAAGTAATTATTACTCCCTCCATCTGCGGTATGGCGTCACACACGCGCTCAACATCGCGCATCCATTGAGCCTCATTATGGCAGACGGGCACCGACCAGATGTTGCGCCAGAATGTGCTAGTGGCATCATCATCTGGGCGGCATACGTCTGCCACATTTTGCTCAGGTCGCTCCCATGCTCTATACATCCACCTTTGATCACGCTGGAATATGCGATTCTGGGTATATCGTTCAACCCGACGCTTATACCTACGGATACGGCTTGCCCATGCATAGACCTTCTGCTTCAGGAAGTCAATGCGCTCTGTGACATGGGACATATATTCTTGAGGGCTGATTCCAGTCCCCGAGAACGCCCGCCTCACAAAGCGCATCACTCTAGGGCGAGTATTGCCCTCCCTGAAGCAGTATAGTTTGCCGATGAGCACCCTGGTCCCCTCGATACGCCGCTCGATCCTGCACTGCCAGGCTGGAACGGCGGGTTTTGGTCGTGTAGCTATGTCACAATTTGAAAATGTGACATTGGCTACACGACACGCCGCAATAGCCGCGCAATACAAGATCGAGTGCGTATCTACGAGATCTTCGCTGCTTTCAAAATAAGAAACAAGCAGCGAATCCAAGGCACACACCAACGCCCTATTCGTTCTGTGCATAGGCAAGCGAGGTAAACGAGGTCTAAGTTGGACGGGGGCAGTTCTAAACTCCCGAATCGCATCCTCCAGCGCGCTCCTCAATTGGTCGTTACACTGGCTACTTACCGTAACAACCTCATCGCCCCCCTCCTCATCATTAACATAAGACCGCGGTTGGATTATGTTTAGAGGTTGCACCGCGGTCTGTGATGGGACAGGGACGATACGGTTGCTCAGTACCTCTGAGCGCAGCCTATCAAGCGCGGCGTCGTCCAATCTTTGATTCCGTTGGATAACCCGCACCTGATCCGACAGTCGTTGGGCCGAGACGTTGATGGCTGGTTGAAGCGCCTGAAACAGAGACAGCATCCTATCGCGGTACGCAGTGAGGTTAGTTCCCCCCTCTGTTGCCCCGTAATATGCGCGCATGACGTTCTCATTTATTTGCTGAGTCCATTTCATGCGCTGCACACAACCACCGGCAGCGGGGACCCGGCTCGGGGCCGGTTGGCCCCTAGATCCCATGCCGTTCGGTGGCCGGCCTCTTCCTGGCCGACGTACAGGTGGTGGCGACGTCGGTGGAGAGAAGTACTCGTCGCTCGAGCTCGACGCGGCTGCAGCCGCCCGTGTGACTGGTAATCCGAGTTCCGGCGGCAGCGAGGCGGAGCTGAGCGACGAGTCCGGGGGTGGTAGACGTGCGCGACGTACAGCTGCTCTGGTCAGCATCTATTCACATCATTGATTTTCCTCGCATTGTATGTTTATGACATATGTCTATATTTTTGTGTTTTTTTCTTATCGGGTTTTTATTATTTTTCATTTTCACTTTTATCTGGATTTTTTTTTATCTATTTTTCTGGATAGTTGTACGTGTTTTTAACGGTTTATATGTTGAATTTAAAATAAAATAAAATGCGAAATACGAGACGAAAAAAAATTGACGTTATTGACGTATCAGTGTTGCCAGGCCTTATTTTTATTATTATTATTATTAATTAATTCTAAATGTTTATATACATTAATAATTTTACGATGTATGCAATGGCGGCACGTGTTTTTACAGAACTAACTATACGTGGGACCTAAATATAATGTGGCTTCACTGTAGGTATCTTTGACTAACCCTTTAAGGAATAAATGGTCACATAGAGGTACGTAATGTGACTAAAAATTATAGAAGTCAGAAAAACTGAAATGAACCTAAAAGTAAAGATTTCATATAAATTAAACTGTAGGTACTCGTATAATCGTGCTGGATAAGCAAAACATTTTTTTTTTTGTTAATATATACTACCTAAGAAACGTTTTCAGGCTTAGCCAGAACACTCTTAATACCTAACCTAACTTACCTAGTTACCTAATTGAGGCTTTGTTTTTTGGTTATAGCATGGTTATTTGTAATCTTATTAGATGCGCCAATAGCCCAAAGGCTGCGTCGCTAACTGGTAATTGAGAGGTCGTAGGTTCACGCCCTGGCCTAGTGAACTATTGTTGTGAACTATGTTCTAACTAACTTGAAGATATTGAGCTGATACACAAATAGATGATAAAGGGTATCTAAATAGCTCTATGCTCTGTAAATTGCCAAAGCTGGCAATTAAAGCTTACCTTTGTCGATGAATACCTACAACCGATCAACCATTAACAATGATGAATGCGATCAGAAAGGGGAGACGAATTTGAGAAAAATCGAGCATTTTAAGGCGCGGATATATGCCAACGTCCTTGAGTGCATGACGTGTTCTATGTTGAGCTCACGCAACGTACCGTACGTCCACCAAGTAATAAGACTTGCTCATCAAAGAGCGCTGTCCCAAATTAGTCGCATTAATAATTTATTATACATAAAACAAAAGGTGAAAATTGTGAAGGTTTTACAAAAATACGCATGATAGTTTTTGCATAATTCTCGGTTTTTTATCCGCGTTAGACATAACTTTACAAATTAATTAAGTACACTATGTAATAAAAACATAATCTAAAATATTTACATATAAAGTTATTAAGAAAATGCTCTAATTTATTTATTTAATTAAAGTCCACCAACAGTTGAGTTGTTACAGATATACGATAGGAAAATACAAGTATTTGTGTCTTAAATCTAACTGCACACCCAGGCAAATACTACATGTAAAGTTTTCTTTGTATCAACATCTGTTGTATAATTTACATGTATTTAAATTCGAGATAATATACTAATTACTAATATATATATATATATATATATAACATAATATATTTTTTCCAAATCATTAACACTACACGTTTAGACGTGATCTTCAGTTTAAAATCATTAAAAGTCGGTTCTCGTCGCCTTAAGGGGTCTGCTAAGGTAATAAATAGGTACACACCTGTTTTACGAAATCAAGCTTTAAACTATCAACAGGAGAAATTGGATACCCCACCACACATACTACCTCAGCAAAGGCGGGAACAGATTAATAATGTTTTGTGACACTGTTTTTAAAACTAGTAGCCGCCGTATATTAATACTTTTAACAGTGAAGCCAACGCAGCTCGCTCGCTACAGTCGCTACCCCATTGTGGACCAATTAGTTGGTCGCGAGCTTCTATTTGCACTGGCCATTTAACCGCTAATTTAAACCTCCACTTGGTTTCGCTAATCTAATAACATTATTTTTCAGGCTTCCTTAATAACGTAAATTAAGAGCTGGGTAGCTTTCTAATGTTAAGTTTTTAGGTAGTTTACTTTCCAGTTAACATTTTTTGCTTTTTTCTTTGGTAAGATTAGAGTAGGTTGAGTGTTCATCCTCCCATGCCCTTATCCCAATTTATTTGGTATTTTTCCTTCATTCATCTCTTTTATCCATCATCTCTGAATTCACTTCCTTCTTGGCCAAGATTTTACTTATACTAAATACCTACAGGTGTATTTCCAGCCAGCACCAGGTAATAAAGGAAAGGAAATTCCAATTAATAAGTGAAAATGCGAATGAAAATTAAAATGAGCGCCATATTCCAGATTTATTATAGAAAGGGTATTCCGGGAAAACAGGGTTTCATTAACTTAGTGAAATCTGAGAAGAGTAAAATAGTGTTTTTAGCAAAAAAGGCAGCAGTGTAGATTGAGTTATAATAAATTTTCACAAAAGTCTAATTCAAAAGCATAGCTTGACTGCTTTCATAATATTTTGTTAATGAAAATACTTAGTTATTATGTTTGCATTTGCACTTAGGAAACAATTTATATTTATAACCTACGTCCTATATATTAAAGTTAAATTTTCTACTTACATATAAACTTCCTTCTTCCCATGCGGGTAGGCAGAAACTACAAGAACGGCACCTGCTACGATACTCACATACGAGTACTCCTTTTGCCTCGTTTACATTCATACATCTGGTCATACAAGCACGCCGGTTGTGAGTACTACGCCCACCTTTCTGAAAAATATCACCATTAAGGTGTATGCCCTCCTAGGGCGTCTCCCAGTGTTTCCACTCACATCGGCCAAACGATCTAATCATCTCTTTTCAATTCTTGTCACTACATCTTCTCATCAGTTTTTTCTGTTGTAAGAATTTAGCCCTAATTTTTTTTTCGATATAAAAATGGAGGTTATCAGTTCGACACGTATGTAATATTATTGGAACTGCATTATATTAGGGCTTCCAAACAAATATACATTAATATTATAGATGTTTGTATGTATGTATAAACATACATACATACAAAACACATTACTCCGAAACTATTAATCGGATCGTGACCATTTTATTTTTATTGGCTTACATTTACTTCAACTTAGGGAACAGTGCATTCGGGAACGGGTTTCATCAAAATCGGTTCAGTAGCTTATTGATACGAGCTACGGGTGTGGTGTCAAAGGGAAGACATCTCAAAACCTTGGTCAAATTCAAGTGCAATATTTATAACAAAACTATTAATTACTTATTACAAACAAATATTCCAGTTTTTACTAAAAATTACGAAATAAAAAAATAATTTAAAAAAAATAAAATCGACGTCAAAAGAAACTAACTAAAATTCAGACCCCAAGACTTCCAAAGTTATTTCATAATTTATTTATTATTTATTTTATAATTTCAAGTTAATTTCTTTTTGAAGTCGATTTAATCCTTTTTCTTAGTTTTTTTTTTTTTGTGCAAAGTTCCTTCACAGACTCAGCGACTCAACATGCGTCTTGGCGTCCGACTCTGGAATTCCCTACCCACTACCTTCGGTAGGTAATTGGGTACTTTTTTGGTTTCGAGATACAATTTAAAATTAAACAAAATCATCAACTATGAAGATACATTAAATAAAAACTCTATTTCTACATACATTATATAATTATATTATATAAGTAATACTCGTTAAGATTCATTAAAACGAAGGGCCTATAAAACAGAAGCTATTTGTTTTTTCAATTATTTTTATAGACGTTCGTTAAAATTACGAGTATTTATAGTAATAGTGGATAAAGATGTGGATCGGTGATAGCAATCGTAAAAAAGTTAATTTATCTTATTTAAATTGGCAATTACTTACAACTCTATTAGGCTAGAAATAGCCAGCTGTGACATTATTTAATTGTTGAGAAGTGAAAAAAAAGGAAGATTGCAGTAGTTATCATTGAAATTTGATTGGTATAAATGTATTTTATAAGAATTCTTGATGAGAGAACATTAATTTGAAATTGACCAACATAGAATTGTTTTATTTAGTAGCCAATTACTCCCGATGAGTGCAATATTTTGTTGCTATTTTCCAATTCAATTTATTTATTTCTTTGATTGTTAGGTTAAAAACTGAAAGCTCGTCATACGTGGCAGAACTGTTCACCGTCTATAAGCCGCCATTGTTTTTGTTTACTTTTCTGTCGATCATAAATTAAACGAAAAATAGATAGACTTGGAGTGTAGCACTATTAAAAGACGAGCTAAGAAAAGGCAAGCATCTACCACTGATAAAAAAACAGCTGTAGTGGAAAAGTAGGTAAATAACATATGAAAATTTTATAATTTATATTATATTTTATGTTTGTTAACTGTAAGTTCATTTGTGGTTGAAGACTGGAGGCGTATGACAGGAATATCCCGATCGGAGTTGAAAACCAACTCGAGGATGATCTTTCTGACTGAAAAACTTCAGAGATGTTATTTCTAGCATTGATCTAATATGATAATATAAACACACACACACACACACCCACACTTTTACTATAATTTTCATAATATCACACCACATGTGCCTTTAGGTAATGAAAATAGACTTGGTTCTCTTGGAGCATCACCTGTATAAGAATGTCTCTCATAAAAGTAATCAGGTTTAAAAAAGATAGCACAAGTCTCGACGAAATATCGGATTTCCAATTTTTTTTTTTCGGATAGCTTTCTCCCACACTTTTGTTCTTCTGACATCTTTGGCCATGGGTCCCCGTATTCAACAGCTGCGCATCGGGGTATATTAATTAATTATACGTAAAAAAAGTCGTTTGTTCACAAAAAATGTATGGATAGTGACAGCTAGCTGTCAAATTCTCAGACGCTGGATAGTGGCGACATCTGAAGTGAGCAAGTGGCAATTTTTATTCCTGTTTTTACATCTCTCATCACTTACTTCATTTTATGGTCATAATTTTCATAATTACCTTTTCACGAGTTTTATGATAGAGAGTTTAGTAGATGAATTCTTTGCCGTTACACGTTGTATAAAAAATTAGGTCATAGGCATATTCAATACAAACAGTATGAAGTGTGCCTGGTAAGTATCTGTTATGAAATCTTTAAGCAGAGTTTCTGCTGAAAAGTTATAACTTTACATTCAAATCAGAACATATTATCCGGTGATAACAAACCGTCATAAGTATCCCGTCTTTACATTACTATAATTTCACGAGATCAGTGACAAACGTTATTAATATTATAGAGGCTACATGTTACTACAACAAATCACTGCAATTCACAAAACGTTTCCACTTCTCAACCAATACGCAAGAGTACTAAAACGTTAACAAAAAAAAAAAGTAATAAAATAAAGCTTCATTATAAACTTGTTAAAGAAAGATACATGCTGGCCATAAAAGTCGTTAGCGTTTAAATTGCGAACCGGCTGCACCGACCGAACGCGCCATTACCCGGGTTTGTACCATTCTGCAACAATTAGCTGATCTATGGACCAGTTTATAGTTTCGCGCGCTTTTATTCCACTACATCTATATATTATTGCCCATAAACGCTCACCATTTAACAAATTAATGTTCTCTTCTCCTTGAGAGAAAGGTAAACTGTTATCGCCAATGATTTATCGCCACACATTATCACGGAACCTATCTAAAAATCCTAACATCGGATCTCGGCTGGGAAATATTGCCTGCCATTTTATACCTTCTAACTAGACAGTCTGAGCCTCTAAACTATCAAGACATCACGTTTTAGTATGTTATGTGGTGTGAAAATTATTGCAGAGATAGCTGTGGGTGCCTTTACAAAACTTAGAACAAAGAAGTTCAGACTTCGTGGTTTATTTTCACTTCGTATGATGATATGTCTTGACAAAGACATGAAACCAACATCCACATGCATATTTATTTGAATTTATTCTTAAACTTACCTGTAGACAATTAATCAAGTTCTTCTTAATTTTTTTATCGATTTCACAAGATTTTTTGTTTTTGGGGAATTACCAGAGCATAATACAGAAAATATAGTACAAATTATTTATTTATTTATTTATTAGTAACAAGGTATAAGGGCAGGAAGATGATGTTTCAGTAGTACACTTATATTTTAGTTGGTGCAAACATAAACTCTTTAGAGTTTACCGTGCACCAAAATCATCAAGTTAGATTCATAATAAAAAAAATAGAAAAACAACAACAACATTGATTACGAGGATATTAAGCGAAATATTTAACATTTACTAAACAAACGAGCGAACATTGGTGACCGATCTGACCGCCTTTAAAACGAAAAGTGGTGAATGAATATGATTTATATAGGTACATTGATTGTTCCAAAAATATGTTTTTTCCTATATTTTGTTGGTTATGATATTGTTAGGTATTAGGTTTTTATTTTACTATCTAACTATATATTATAACAATTATTTTCATTCACATAAATATTAGATATTAATATTTTATAAGAAATGAACTTCAGTTTGTACTTACCAACTTTATATGATTAATCTTTTTTTGTCTAAATACAAAGTATAAACTCTGCAGCGCTAAAAGTTTTCTAAATCATAGCGTTAAAGTGAACGTACCTAACTGAAAAAATAATGCTTACAAAGAATCAGATATACCAATATAAACAGAAAAAAAAAACCGTCGATCAAACTGTTGTTTCACCCAAATGCGATCGTAAGCCTAACCGCTTTTCCAACGCAGCAGTTACCCATAATAAAACTTCGTTACCTAGATAACTCGTATTATTTTCGATTCTCTGTCGGTATCCGTAATAATCGACATCGAATCATAGTGCGTCGGAAAATAAAGGTAAACTATGGAATCCCGTTGTTGCAGGGGTTGACAACACTCAAAACAATCTAAAACTGGAATTACTTTTAAAAAAAAATTGAAGACACTTAAAAATACAAAAAGGCGCGTTAGAAATACGTTTACTAATTTTAATCATCGCAGTCCCTAAAAAAAAAATGTTGAAAGTGATGCGAGACATCACCCTAAAAATGTTTTTGACCACTGTAAGTTAAGATTGCTGTCATCAAGAAAGTTAGTTGTTCATCATCTGGCCATGAGTATCGCTTTAGTGAACTCGGTCTTGTCCCAACTCAGATTTTTTTTTGAAGATTTTTGTAATCTGAGGTTTTTATGATCATCTTTGAACTTACGAACATAATCAATCTATAATGTTCCCTAATTTTCCCAGTGCTGCTGGGACACAGGCCTCCTCTGTGTGAGAGGCATGTCTTCGAATTTTTAGTTAGGACATGCCGGTTTCCTCACGATGTTTTCCTTCACCGTTGTGAGAGCAATGGTGATGAAATAATTTACACAAAGTAAAGCGCCTGTCTGGGCTCGAACCTACGACCTACAACTCGTAAGTGGCGGGCGTTACCACTGGGCCACCACTGCTTTCTTAATAAACTAACATAATTTTCAAAATATTAATTAGTTAAGAAGTACTTTGTGTACTTCTTAACTAATATTCCGTTCTGGCAATCTCCCAAAAAGACCGAAAATCCTTGAGATCGACAATAAAATACTTGAAATCTTTCAAGTTCACAGGCACATATCTACACATAAGGAGGTTCATAAACACAGGCTTATAATGAAGCTGAATGAGCCGCTGCTTCTCGGACACGGTTATTGACGACAGTCGTTCTGTCCGTGCAGAAGAACAGTCCCCAAGAATCTGTAACCAGACAATCTCATAGGCCCTGATTTTTGCCTTGCTATTGACAGCATCTATACTATGCCGACAAAAACTGAAACTAAATCAAAAACTATTTTACAATGTATGTGCTCGAAAAAACCGTTTTCTACTCTAGATTTAGATTTTGATCAATAAACTAATTTTAAATATTCATTAAATATGCTTGGCTGAACGTATGTTTTGCTCATGCCTTTTTGCAATACGATGTGGTAGCTATTTGCACATGCGTAGTAGTAATGCTGAGGGTGCATGTATTTAAAATAAGCCCGCTATTTTACTAATTGCTTGCTTAGTTTGGAGCGATCTGTGTAAATCTGCTAAAAATGTGAGTTCAAGTGACGAATCAATTAATTTAACCCCGGAAAATGTTATTCAAGAAGCACAAAATGCCAAGAACAGCCTCTTACTGGCTAAATCAAAAGAAAAATACTTTTTCCATATATTTTTACACGTAGGTACGTAAAATGATTTCCGCACTTGTAGCATAAATAACTATTCTCTGATCAGTCTTCCGGCTCCTAAGATTCAAACACGTAACTAACAGAAGATGTTATCTACATTATTTTTATCTGAAGATTGACAAAATTTTGCCCAACAAAATGGTACGAACAGGACGAAGCCGACGTCGTGCTAAAACAAACTCGGCCCGCAGCTGTGGGCGTGTCGGCGCGATGGTAAGGCACGCGCCGATCCCCTAGACATTTCGCTATACCAATCGATACACCTTTGCGAAACTAACCCGTTTCGAGCTGACTTCGTAAGTGTGTCGCTTCCTGCAATGTGGGCAGATGAAAAACCACGGACGTTTGAAGAGCCCATGCTTAAATACTAAGTGATCGCGATAAAATTGACAGCATTGATTTTTAGGACTCAAGTTTTGATTGATCAATATTTTGTTTCCCTGATAATTCTCTTCTCTTTCTTCTTCCTTCCTTTCTTTTCCCTCGTGTCGATGGGAATCTAAATAGGCTCAGCCCAGAATTTAGCTACAAGTTTGGCACCTTCAGTAGCGTCCATCAGCTCCTGCAACGTACTGGCAACCGGACATGTTATTGTTGACCTGACTATCCTACAGATTAGCAAACATTCATGTAGGATTTTATCCACACCACTCTCTATTGCTTTTTCGGGACATTCGGAAAGAAAAGCGTCCAATCTTGATAGTATTTTCTTATTGGTAATATGTTGACCTTCAGGTAATATACACTGGCTTTTCGTTGATTGCCTCACTACACATTTTTGTATTGTTAGCTGTAAGCCACCCAAACACAATAAATAAAATAAATATATAAAATAAAATAAAATATACAATGTTCACTTACAGTGATCTAAGTATGTTCATGGAATTGATATGGTGACCAGCACCCCAATTGCGTAATACATTTTGAGCGACATAACTTCAGCGACTTTAAAACTTTTGCATAAGATTTATACATGTTTGGCCTGCGCAAATACACATTTCTGAATTTTGTACAAAGCTCAAGTAGCTTCCCATACGTCTTAGCCGGAATTCTCATATCTTATTTCAGCTCTACAGTATTCTGTTGAATCCTACAACCCCCTTTTATCTTAAAGAACGTTTCAATTTTCTTCATGACACACTTAATACGTAGATATCTAACTTGAGACTAGAGTTGCTGATGCATTCCACCAGCTTTTATGACTTCTATTACAGTTCAAGCAGTACGGTTATGGAATGCCTTGCCCGTATCGATAAGGTGTGCTGAATCTTTGTCCACTTTTACAAAAAGTTCTCTCTTCTTAAACATCATCATTAAATACAGTTTGTTGTGTTTTTAGCGATAAGACCTCTCATTGTGTCACCCTATGTAAAATTTCTAAATTTATATATGTTTTTTTTTTATGTGTTAATAATGAGTATTCTATTCATCACTTTCTACTACAACTCGGAGGTTTTTGAAGGAATTTCGTAATCCATTTCTTCATAAATATGTTTAACAATGTGTGTTATGTTAGGATAAGCGCATTTACCGTATTGGGTTATTCTGTTAGGGTAAATGTAAGTAGATAAATAAATAAATAAATAAATAATAAATAAATAAATAAACAAATGCATCTGCTCGATAACGTAAATAATACAATGAAATTGTTGAAGTGGCAAAATTTGCATTCGGCAATGTGTTTGTGCGTGAGTTACCCAATTACCCCGCAGATCACTGCGGGGGTTAAGGAAAGGCATACAAACAAGCTGATATGTAGAAAATAACGATGAGCGTTCATATCACAACTTTATTCACAGAATATTGATTGCTGATTGGTATAGCGATCTTATTGGTGATGTTTTTCAGAAAGACCTGGACAATTGATCATATTATTCTTGCCTGAGCAAGCGGCAGCAAGTTCGTTATGCTCCCTTAGATGTCACTGCTTGCGGTAGCCTCCTTCCTTCAAATATGGCGAGGGGGTAATGGCTGATCTTTGCATTGTGCTCGTGAACGGGTGCTGCTTGTGGTGACTGGTCGTCTTGCTGACTTTGGTTTTGTTTTGTTATAAGTATAAACTCTTTGTTTATTTTACTTCGATGGTCCTAGTTTATCATTTGTAACTACGAGTTGCGGTTTCATATACGGATATATGTAAGTGGGCACGCCCTTTATTACTGGAGGCTTCTATTTACGTATAAAGTTCTGCTTACGTTTTTAATTTTGTATTTTTATTTCTGCTTGAGTATAGTTTTCGATTTTTTTTTTTTTTGGTATATTGGCGTGTGCTAGCTTACTTATATAATAGCAAATATTTTAATTTAATGTTTTGTGTTGCGTAATGTACCTAAATTATTACGCGCCGTATTGTATAGAGTCTTTTTTTTTAACTGAACAGACAGCTGCGCTGCTGGGGAGTTTGTTGCGCCACTTTTTCTCCCCAGCTAAAGCACTATCAAGTTGTGAAGGGCGGGCGTTTTGAGGGACTATTTTATGTAATTTTGACTTTCGAAAAGTACTGATTCTCAGCCTAGTTTGAATAAATGACTTTTGATTTTGAAAGATCAGGTGCGTAGTACTCACAACCGTAACGTAGACGAGGCAAAATGTGTATGTAAGGATCGTAGCAAGTGGCGTTCTGTAGTTTCTGCCTACACCCATGGGAAGAAGATTTTCGTTTTCGTTTGAACAACATTGACATAAAACTACCTATAAACTGTTGTAATAGTACCTAACTCTGTCTCTTAAGATACAGGTTTACCTAGTTTAAGAGGCAGGGTTACAATACTTGAGTACAGAATTCAACATAGAACCAGATGTACAGACGCCAGCAGGTCAACCTACCCGAAACTGTCAGATTTTCCCAATCAACCTTGAACCTAATGTTTTAGCAATAAAGTCGAAAATCTATTAAAGAAATCTGACAGATTGTAGTAGCTTGACGTGCTGGCGTCTGTACCTAAGTTCCTATCTGTATTTTTTTTTTGTAGCAAATAAATGTATTAATGTAATGTAACTATTTGTTTAACATAAAAATAATTATTTATTTATTTACTTAGACAACAATGATCCATAGGTTAGTTACTGAGGTACAAAAACTTAACAGCTATGTTTCTGTGTTACAATTTATTGTAATATAATATTGTGCATCAATATACAGGGTGTAAGTGTAAACAGTGTCAACCTTTTAAGGGGTCATTGTACCCATCATTATTCATTATTAACAACTTTTACTATGGAACCAACTTTAAATCTCGAAAAAAAATCTGCTGTTCCCTACATTTTGAAGAATTATGCGAACATAAATGTACTGAACAGCTGTTTTTTTTTTTCGCGATTTGAGGTTTGGTCACATAGTAAAAGTTATTCATAATGATGCGTACAATGACCCCTTAAAAGGTTGACACTGTTTACACTTACACCCTATATAACACGTAATATAAGAAAATTCTCACTTAAAATTACAACCGCGTAGTTTGTGTTTATTTTTCAATTAGCAATTTAGTAATTAGGTATGCCTTTTTATATGTCTACTAACTAATAGCTAGTATAAAATGAGTACTTATAATTTTTTATAAGTTTGTTTAGCTTACACCTGTACATTAATATTTGTATAAATTAATTGTAATTTCGCTCTAGGCAAATGGTCAGACGGAGATAATCATGTACTTAAAATAATAACGTTTATAGAATTTTAACGATAAAGTCTATTTAATCGACCTTTTCACCATCTCACTGTGCACCAATGACTTCCATTCACTAATCTAATTACTTATCCTAACTAATATTAGAAATGCGAAAGTGATTTTGTTTGCTTGTTACGCCTTCACGCTAAAACGGCTGAACGTCATCTAAATCAGATGAAATTTGGCACATGACCATGAGCTGGATTAGGACATAGGATACTTTTTGTCCCGGTAGTATGTTCCCGTGCGGTAATTACAAACCACCACGCAGGCGAAGCCACGGGCAAAAGTTAGTAATATTATAAATGTGAAAGTTTGCATGTTTCGATGTTTGTTACTCAATCACGCAAAAACGGCTGAATGGATATGGATGAAATTTGACACACAGATAGACCATGACCTGCGGAAGGACATAGGTTCCATCCTGGAACGCAAACGAAGTAGCGGACAACAGCTAGTGTTTTTATATTTTTTCCTTTCAGAAAACTTTACTCATAATTTCAACGGCTCAATACAGGCTTGCTTTTTTTTTCATGTAACTTGGTAAAATTACGATGAAATTATTTTCTTATATACCTAAATTATAATTAGTATAACTTAATAATTAATCTCATTAATTATGAAATAATTAATAATATAATTAATTTAATGTAATTATTAGTACCTAGTTAGTATCTTCTTAATAGACCATTAAATAAACTAACTATAGATGCAATCAAACTTTAACGTAACGCGATTTAAGTTAGTTATAATAATTTAAGTGGCTTTAATTAATTACGTACATCATTTCCAATTCACAATTAATTAGTCTTAAATACCAACAATAATAACTTACAATAAGGAATATAATACGATCGTAGAACAAATCAATCGGATAAAGTACCTACATAGTGTAAATTTAATAATTGAACTAAACGTAACACATAATAATTGCATGAATTTATAAGTGATCGTTTTAAAGTAAACGCACACTAATTCGCGCCGAAAGAATCGACCGCGCCGAACGAAACGAAGTTCCTAGTATTCTTCCTATTCGGCGCTGATAAGTGTGCGAGTCTCATAAGATTTTAATACAAGTAATTCTGAAATTCGTTTCTTTCGGCTCCTTCGCTTCGTTCGGCTCTACTGATAAGTGTGCGTTCACTCTTAATAACTATTATTAGAGCCTGTCTAAAAATGACAGTTAAGATAATAATCGTTTTGCAGAGCTGGCGAGCCTTGCGGAGTCATTCAATTAATTATAACCTCACATTTGCCGATACGCAAGTATTAATCCAGTGTGGCAAGCTAAAGGAGCTAAGTGCAATCACTAATCAAGATGCAGGTGCCTCCCAGGTGCGTCGGTATACTCATTTAGTTAAGTGCACCTAGTTTGAACGCCGTATCACCAATGGAGTAAACAAAATTAGCGTTTTGAACACTGTTTACCAGTTAATTAGCAATCTGTCTATGTCTAACAGTCGCACCGGCGCGGGCGGCTGCCTTCTATATATTTAATTAGTTCGAGTAAAGAATGCTCTATCAATTATTTGCCTATAAAGATAAAGCGATTGTTATGTAGGGGTTACCAGTGACTTATTGTCTATTGCGCTAGCACTCTTTGGTCGTAGCCACATTTATTCTATACGCGAAGATCTGAAAACGCAATAACTAACACCCCCATTTTACTAAGAGTTTTTTTTTTTTTTTACATAACTATAACTTTTATAAACCTACATTACTAACTCATTAGTCATATCTTACGATTTCGTAAAATAGACAAAAATTTTCAGCAAAATCGCAATACGCGAAAGTTTCATGGAAATGAACTAGAAAGTGCATGACTAGAAATGCATGAATTGAATCCAAAGTAGGTCAATAATATTTTTCATATAAATCAATATACGAGTACTCGTACCTACGCGGAGAGAGAGTTTTCATTTACAGTCGCTATCAATATCTATAACGAAATTCGAAGTTTTTTATGCTTGCTACTCAAACGGAACCCCATAAAGGCAGACCGGAAACCCAGTAATGTTTTATTACCTTACAACCGCGTACTGGGAAACAAAGCTTAAAGAATTTCAAAATTAAGCCGTCTTGCAGGAGTGATGAAGACATCCCACCATACGTCAGCCGTGAGTCGTGTGGAAATCGAATTAAATCAGTCACTGGCTGAAAACAATCGTTTCTTGGCACGAATGGACAACAATGCCTGTTATTAAAAAAAAGAACGGTGATAAAGAACGTATAATTTGTTCAGTAATTAATGCGGGACGGTGTGACGGGGCGTGAGTAAAGCTTCTCATTTCGCGTGTAGAAAGCCGGCGGCGCGTCTGTCCGCGTACTGGTTCAAAGTTACCTCGATAATGTTACGATAAGAACGTGCTCATTTGTGTAATTAATTGTGACTAATTGAGACGTATTTAAGTGTACAAAATGTGTATGTAAATTAAGTTAGCGGAGGTTCAGCAATTAGGGGTTGAATGGTTGAATTATTGAATATCTCGGTTGCGTATTTTGTAACTATTTTTAAAACGATGTGTTGTTATTGTCGGTGCGCACGCGAGTCTGACTGGTGGACAAAAATCTCATCTGGAATGCAGCCGCAGACTGGCATTCGAATTGAATTGCATTGTCCGATGGCACACACCCCAACCCGTCGCTGACAGTATTCAACATATCGCGTTCTCAATAATAAAGTGATGCTACTAATAACGTTTTTATTATTGAGTTTTTCGATCAGGAATATACCGTAGTAGCCCGGGGTCTGTGCCAGGTTGATGGCAATAGGCTCGCCCCCTGTTAAATGGGACTTAAACATATGGGTGTACTATAGGTACACCTCTGCCTAACCCTTCCGGGAATACAGGCGTGACGTTATGTTATGTGGCGAGTTCTAAATCTTATGTAGTCAGAAATTATTTTATTTATTTATTTATTTATGGTTCACCAACAGATGTTACAGCGATACATACATAGAAAATACATAACAATAGATCTTAGTTCTACCGCACACCCAATTACAGGTAAACACCACATGCGATTATTCTATTTTATAAAGAACAGCAATTGTACAATTATATACAATAATAAACAAAAGTGCCAGCGTGAAGATAGGGTTAGACTATAAGGTAACTTAACGTATGTTAGTATTGCGGATGAATGTTACTAGATTCTCTGTGTGAATATCATTGAGATCACTAAATTCATAATTTTAATTGGCACCTTATTATTAAGCTAACAGTGCATCTTATTTCGATACGTAGGTAGTAAAATTAAAATTCATTTAAATTTTTTGTCGAGATTGCCGTTTTATCCTGCCAAAGGATTCACCGGTGAAGCTGAACTTGAAGGAGCCTGGCGGCGACGTGTCGTTACAAGAGCCCATCCATATAAGCATACAACTTTTTTTTTATTTGTGATGGGTTTGCTCTTGACTCTAGTCTAGGTCACAGGTGACAGAGACAAAGTCAACGATGGAGTGAGCTTACCCAGAAGAAGCCTGTTCACTCTCACTTTGAAGAGTATGTATGGTTGTATGCGTTCGGAAACACAGACGCAGGTAGTGAGTTCCACTCCTTTGCTGTGCGCATTATAAATGACATTTGGAAGCGCTTAGTGCGAATTGGTGGAATAGCAACCAGGTAGGGATGGTAACTGGCAGTGCCTCTAGATGTCCGATGGTAGAAGGGGGCCGGTGGAATGAGATCGTGGAGTTCTCGGGCACACTCTCCGAAATACAGTCTGTAGAAGACCGACAAGCAGGCAACCTTGCGGCGATGAGCCAAGCTATGAAGCCAAATTCCATTGCTTACTTTACGGTGCATACCGGGTAGGCTCTAATCCTTATCTATATCCTAAAGGCCTGTCTTTCCTACCATTACCGCGCTCCCCGATCTACTCCTTCATAAGCAATGGTCTCTATTGCACCATGTAACATGAGACAGCAGGAGCCAGTGTGAATCTTTGGGTTCATTCGAGTAAACAAGTCTACTTACACCACGCTGGGGTCGGTGCGTTTCATTCAATCATTCGTTTCATTTTTTATTTATTTATTTAATATTTCAAGCACAAAATATGTACAGAGGCGAAGTTATAACATAGGCTTTTTTTAAATTTTTAATACTATTAAATTTGTAAAGAATGCAAGAAGACTTACAGATAAACTAAGTCTTAAACTCTTTTATACTTACTACTTACGTGGTCCTTACTATGCATCCAACACAGGAAATACCCAGTTATATATTATATTTGCTTCAAGGTTGCATAATTAACCTATAGAACACGTTCAATAGTTACAAATTCTAAAATAAGGAAAGTAACAACAACATATACATTCACAAACACAACGACAATTATTACCTACATCCTAGAAAACGTGACACAATTAAACATAACATCGTATAAAAAATAATAAATGAAAGATATAAAGGTTGCGTTCATTAGAAGCGCAGCGGCACGTGTACGCACAATCGTCAGTTAGGGCAGTAACAGACAGCATGCGGCATTCGTTACCCCGACTGACATTCCAATAGAGCCTGAGAAGCCGCCAGCTGTCGTGAACCAGCCTTATGACCACACTTGTAATACGAACTTTATGAATGAACGTGTCCAGTAAGGCTAATGAATGACAGGATTAAGTGCTGATTAATTTTCTATTCTTTCTTATTTTTTTTTAACTTGACAGGACTTTTCGTAGTTTCCATCAATTCCATCTAAGTATCGTTTAAAATATTGATGCCGCTTGATGGCTCTGTTAGAGATTGAAACTAGTCGGAAAACCTGAAAACAAATGTTTTGTTTTCAACATGGAATTCCAACAAATCAAAATCTATCTCCTACAGATATCTGAAGACGCATTGGTAACTAGTACAAGACAAGGATAGGATCATAAGTTTAATTAGGCTTTATACAGGGTGTCCGATAAAGAATGGATAACCTTGAAATAGCATATAATAGACCCTATGGCCGTTCTAAAAAAACACAAAAGTATATATCTCAGGAAGTACATATTGATTTTATTTTTAATTTTTTACATTCTTCTTCACCATAACCACAAATGAATGAATTACATCGGTTTTTCGTTGTTATGTTACTGTACGTTGACTATGCCGATGGGAGGCAGTAAGTAGTGTAACTAGAAATTGCACACTATTTTTTTAATCGTATCTTATCGTATAGATTTTTTGAAAAAAATTGTGTGTAGATTTTTGAAAAAAAAATACAAAATATACATATATATGTACCTATATCCTGAGTAGTCATTTTAGAACGGCCATAAGGTCTATTATATGCTATTTCAAGGTTATCTATTATTTACCCGACATCCTATATATGGATTTAGATTCAATGATGATGGACACGATTTGACTTTTACGGATTAATTAACAATTCAGTTGCTGTTTTTACAATGACAACGGACATTCAATATTATATTACGTATGATGAATAACATGTATTAATGCATTCATATGATTTAAATAGGTACTAAGTGACAGCGAAAGTGACATCACTACTATTTGATTATGAAGCTTCCACGCCAGTCGTAAATATCGGCTTAAGAAGATTCTAGAATGACAATCAGCTATATGGTATACACGTGGCGTACGTCCTTTAAAATTGAATACCTAAGTTCATGCCAAACCTGATCTCCGTTTAAAAACTGCACTAAAACGGTAAAACTCGTTCGGAAATGTTCCTAATAAATTATTTTTGTAATTTGAATGAAATTCAGTGTAATAAATAATAGCCTTACTTTTCTATTTGTACAGCTAATTTATTGAAATTTTGAAATACTAAATTAGCTTTCTTTTCTGTTAAAAAGTTACATAAATCTTTAAAATTCTTATGCGTGATAAATTTACATTTTGTTTTACAGATACAAAACTAAAATTATTTCAACTTCTATACAAGGTGTAACTTAAATAACGCACAACCTCTTAAGGGGTCATTGTACTCATCATTATGAACAACTTTAACTATGGGACCAAGTCTGAAATCGCGAAAAAAAAACATTTTGACGAGTTATGCGAACATAAATATAGGGACCAGCTGATTTTTTCGCAAGTCCATGTTTGTTCCCATAATAAAAGTTGTTCATAATGATGAGTACAATGACCCCTTAAGAGGTTGTGCCCTTAAGAGGCTCCGTGCCTCGGAAAGCACGTTAAGCCGTTGGTCCCGGCTGTCATTCGTGGATCTTTGGCAGTCATTACGGGTCGTCAGAAGCCCGAAAGTCTGACAACCAGTCTTACCAAGGGGTATCGTATTATCGAGGTTGTGCCCTTAAGAGGCTGCGTGCCTCGGAAAGCACGTTAAGCCGTTGGTCCCGGCTGTCATTCGTGGATCTTTGGCAGTTTACGGGTCGTCAGAAGCCCGAAAGTCTGACAACCAGTCTTACCAAGAGGTATCGTATTACCCAATAACTGGGTTGTGGAGGTCAGATAGGCAGTCGCTCTATGTAAAATACTGGTATTCAGCTGCATCCGGTTAGACTGGAAGCCTACCCCAACATAGTTGGGAAAAGGCAGGCAGATTGAATCAGAATCTATACATACATACATAAACTCACGCCTCCTTCCCATGGGTGTAGGCAGAAACTACAGAACGCCACCTGCTACGATCCTTACATACTCGTAGGTACTCCTTTTGCCTCGTTTACGTTCCACATTGATAAACTTATTATATCAGACGTACACTGTAATAAAGAACCGATGTTTTGTCAAGTCATAAAAACCGTGCAAAGCAGGGGCGGGTCGCTAGCTTAGTACCTATAAAATTAATCATGAATCAAAACTCTTGAGCAAGGTACAGCACTTGCGTACTTTTAATACTCCAACAACAAAGTCTTAAGTGAGAGCCCTATTTTACTTGTTTCTGCCTCAAATCTGGAATAACTTTGCATAGCATGAATCGCAAAAAGCGCGCCGTACGTAAAAGATGCATGCATAGCTGGCCAGCGTCCTGATTTAATAGAATAGAGAGCCATAGATGTAGGCACACGCTGCACGTACTCGCGCGTATTTCCGTTTATTTTGTTCTAGTGACTCGTTGGTTTTATGTTGTTTACATTGATGGCTACATCACTTCGTAAAAAAAAAAAAAAAATAATCCTAAAGTTGCTGCAGGGTTTTGGCGCGGGAATTGGGGAGCTTAGACGGCGAAGCGTCAACACAACAAAAATCAAATCATATTCGGCATCTTGTATAATAAGTACAAGATCACAAAAGAGCCGTAACACCGCACCGTTTCAGCAATAAAAGTTTTGCAAATGCGTAAATACCTAAGTCTATTTACGGACTTCTCCATAATGATAGCGACAATATAATATGATAATTCAATTTACTTATATCGTCTGTTATTTCCAATAACATCAAAATCCACTTTTAATCCAGCAGAAATGTACAGAGTTCTAAACGAAACATCGCCGTAAGTGATGGTGGTAGGGGTAGGGTCGCGCGTGCGGCCTCTGTGGTCGTTTTGCGGCGAGCATGCGTCGTGACCGCGCGCGCGCTCTCGTCACGCGTCCCGCCCAGCGCAAGCGCACACCACTATTTTATCGCATTAATTATTTGGAAAAGGATTCCCGAAGAGCCAACATTCTTGTGAGCTTGTCAGTTGTGGGAACCTGCTTTAGTGATTAGATTCTCAGTTTAATATTTTAATAGAGAAATATGCAGAAGATAGGCAATGTTTGGAATCCCACAAAGAAGCTTTGGCTAGAAACCTATCTTGGTGACTTCACCCATGGAGTAGAGGTCGCTGATTACTAGACTTATTCAGCTCAATTCAGCTTTTGTCCATAGAAAACACCAGTTTTGTATTGAGATCCGTTCAGACTCGGAAAGCTGAACGGATGCGTACGCAGCTCCATATAAAACTGGTGTTTTCTATAGACAAAAGCTGAGTTGAGCTAAATAAGTCGACACCATTTTTTTGCACTCACCCCTGTTTCTAATTCCTTTGGGTAAAGATTTTTACAATGTTTTTATAATGTATAAAATCTTTACATAAAAATCAGCATTCATTTTTTACAGCAAGAATACGATTGTAACGCAAAATGGCCTAAAACTGAGTTACGATGTTATTCCTAGCAGGTGTCGAAGTACAGTTAGTCCCTAAAAGGCTATATGTATCTATAACTTACTGTCTGACTGACTATGCAGAGCAGCAAATACACTGTTATAATCGGTAATAAGCAAAACCACATTGCGTAGTCACTCATAACTAGAGATCAGATATCAGAGATAATCGGATGTATATTTACCTAAGTTACATTTTTCTAAGAAATTATGGAAGCGGCTTCTTATTTTTTTCTTCTTAATATAAATCTCGGGATTCCAGAAAATCGAGGAATGCGTAACTAATCGGATACATGGTATGGCGACTTCTTAAATAAGTGGTATTTTTTTTATCTATTCGTATGCTTGTTTACTTGAAATTAATTTTTAACATTACTTATCCCGACGGTTGCTGCCAGTTTGGCAACCTACTTTACAACATTAGCTAGCATTCGATTCCATATTCAAACAGTACAAAATTTAATAATTCCGGAATCGCGAGATTTATACGATCGATACAAAAGTGCATGTCATATTAACCAACACCTCAACTTTAGGTAAGTATGCATCCGATTATCCGATCTCTACTCATAACCGTCATAGCCATGGTAGACTAATGAATTTATTGATATGTTTATTAACGTCGACTTTTGGACTGGAGTAGATTTACCTACCAATAGATTTTTGACATCCATAAAAGCTGTAAACCTTTAAATTCTACTTGACAAGGCAATAATACGTTCCCATTACATACTCGTAATCATTTATCTATTGTTTTCAGCATGCCATTTAGCGAACAATTAGGTACTGTAAATTCAAACATTTGTATTTATTTATTAAATAACACCAGCAGCATATACATTCAACATTGGTTTACATGAGTATTTACGAAAGGCATTACTGCTAATGTATACACAAATTATAGGTGTACATAATATTTAAAGAAAACAAAAGACATTGGACAAAAGCTGCTTATAAACTATAAGTAAAATTTAAAATTAAAGCAAAGTTAACTTTAATGAAATTAAATACAACATAAAACAAGTTAATGAAGGGCATGACGCATAATATAATTCAGATACATAATTCTACTAACAGAAATTATGTGACTATATATAAATTATAATTGTCGAGTATTTTTTTCCGAATACTACCCAAGGAGTCGCTGACAACTGTGATGGGAACCTCTACTGGCTAGCTCTACTTTGCTTGGTGATGCTACAATCAATGAAATACTAAGCATTACTCTACGGTACGTACCATACACTAGCGACCCACCCCTGCTTCGCGTGGTTTCTACGACTGCACACAAACATCGAGATCTCTTTGTTAATAATAGTTTAATATCCTATATCCTATACTTACTATTAAATGAGCAATATTTGTATATTTTTAATCACGTTCTCGGAAACGGCTCTAACGATTAGCAATATATATATATAGAGAGAGAGAGATAATTTATTTGTCCGAAACATGAGTATGCACACACAAAGCATGCAAGATGTTAAGTACATTGCAGAAAGGATCACAGTCATGTTTTACCTTAACGGCGTACAAATATGTATTATAATAACATTTGATCACTTGTTTAATTAATTGTAACTATTAATTTTTATACATATAAAAAAATTGTTAACGATTACAATAAATTAAATTTGAATTGAATGTAGGTACATCATAAGCAGTTCAAACATTGATTAAGTTAGAGAAGTATTTAACAGTTAAGGGGGCGAAAAATCGATCTAGCTAGGTCTCATATCTGGGAAAATACGAAATAAAAATGCTTCATCAGAGCAGAGCTCGATCGCTCAGGTACTGAATGAATATACACATTAACCTTCCGGAATAAACTCTTTAAATGATGGTGAAAACTGCATCAAAATCTGTTGAGCAGTTTAGAAGAACAACGCAGTCACACAGACACGAAAAGTGACTTTATTTTATAATAATACCTACTAGATGTTCGTGCCCAGCGTCTCCCGGATGAATTTCATGTCTCTATCTCCAGTGGTTTAGGCTGTGTGATGTCTGTTTTTATATAAAAATACCATCTAAACCGACTCTTCCAGTGAATTTTCCAAAGAAAATCTGTCATAGAAACCTTGTCCTGACAATTACAAACACAACATAAAAAGAATTAGCCAAATAGGTGCACCCGTTCTGAAGTGATGCGCGCACATATACGTACAGACGCCAGCAGGTCAACCTACCCGAAACTGTCAGATTTTCCCAATCAACATTGAACCTAATGCCTTAGGAATAAAGTCGAAAATCTATTAAAGAAATGTGACAGATTGTAGTAGCTTGATGTGCTGGCGTCTGTACATTCGGCAATTGATTTTTATTTATAGTGGGCTAGTGGGTGACTGGTAATTTACGTGTAGTGACCGATACTTAAACACATGATTGTACTCATAAATGATAAATGATTTTATTTCTGTAAGTAGGTTTGTACAAACACTTTTACACGTCAATCATGTTTTGTTTTTTTAAACTATGTAGATGAGGTCGGCGTTTCCTATCTGACTACTCTGAGAAGAAAGACCGAAACAAACTCAGAGGTCACAGTCTCTTATAAAGTCTAAACATAATCTTGGTCAGTTCATGTGAAGACCATGTAGATTGATAACAAACAACTTTTACTATGGGACCAAACCTGAATTCGCAAAAGAAATCTGCTGTCCCATACATTCATGTTCGCATAACTTGTCGAAATGTAGGGAGCAGCTAATTTTTTTTCGCGATTTCAGGTTTGGTCCCATAGTAAAAGTTGTTTGTTATCATGACTAACAATCATGTGTTTAAGTATCGGTCATAATTACCAGTCACCCTATATAAATAATATGTTTATATGCTACAAATAATAAAAACAAAACTCATGAAATATGTATACAAGGTGTGAATTAAATAACGCACAACCTATTAAGGGGTCATTGTACTCATCATTATGAAGAACTTTTACTGTGGGACCAAACCTGAAATCGCTAAAAAAATCGGCTGTTCAGTACATTTTGACGAATTATGCGAACGTGAACTGAACAGCTGATTTTTTTATCGCGATTTCAGGTTTGGTCCCATATTAAAATTTGTTCATAATAATGAGTGCAATGACCCCTTAAGAGGTTGTGCGCTATTTAAGTTACACTTTGTATATAGAACGTTGCACTGTATAACATTGTAACTTCAACCGATATCTGTTTACCTACGTACCTACCTCAGTTTACGTTAAAATGTCATGAGAGCTTTCACCACAGATCAGACTGTTTCGATGTTTTCCCATACCAACTTTATGTACTAGATAATAAATTCCGGGTTCCTAAACACAGGCATAGAAAGGTAAAAACAAATAGCCGTAGAGCGTGCGTGTAATTCCCTTATTATTGATTGTTGGAATTGGTTAGGGCCCGTCCACAATGGAGAAATTAAGTGGGGGATTTTTTTTAAGTGGGTTTTTATTTGCCTAGGAATTGCTTAGCTTAGATCATTTTTTTTTTTAATAAATTGAATGAGCAGAGACATACATAGATTATTAAAATTTTATTAATAGGACTACAGAACGTTAACCGCAAGTTTTATAACGCCTAAAAGTATGATCCACTGCAGTAAACAAAATCAGAAAATTTTCAGGATATACGCTAGTTAAATATCAATGTAACAGTGTTTTAATTTTTAGTCCAATCAAGTTTTTCTAAATAGATAATTGCTTCATATTTTGCAATAAATTATTATACGTATCAGCTTTGTGTCATCGCACTTGTCTTTATTTCCTATGCAGTCCGACAAAACTTACGAAACTGAGGTTTAGAATTGTAGATATTTTACGGTACGGCAATAATCTTTTCTGATTTATGGACATATGCTTTTTACTATTGATTAATTGTATTTACCTATGCCAAAAATGCGGTTAATTTTTGCAACTTGTTAAAATTCTTCTATCATGAATTTTAAACACAATAGAATAGTACACCTTCCTATTTAAGTACACAATTTATTACAAGACCAATAAGTCTTCCTCAATAATTATGCTCACTTCGCACATCACTGTTACGTCATTATGCCTATAGAGACGTGCGTAAAGACTTAGTGCTAAGTATTACTTTTGATTTATACCGACTCGCAAACCGGGTGGCCCATGTGGACTTATTTTTAGAAATAGACACACTTTGTTTAGGTACTGTAAAGGTTCTATGCAATGGACCTTAACCTTATGTTGTACTGGCTGACATTCGATTACTTGCGCCAGTATAAAGTTATCTCTTTTTAAATAATTAAAAAGAGATAGTTCGGATGCTTTTGCCTGACGGCACTTCGATTTTAGCTAGGACGCGAGTTGGTATAATTTTAAGAAGTTTGATATGATATTTGCTGATTTATTGCTTTTAACAATATAATCCAGTACTGCCTCCAAGAGATCTCATTTTACCCGGCGCCTCCACCACTTGTAGAGGAGTCCAATTATATGGAAGTTCTGAGCTTCTACAGGGATACGTAGTCAGATGGTAAAATAGATACCTATAATTATGATAGTAATCAATGCAGCAGATAGAAATTGTAAAGAGCTCTCGTATGTTTTTAGTTTAAGTTTAACGTCTATGTTGTGGTCTTTTCAGTAGAGTAGGTACTGTAAAGGTTTCATGCAATGGACCTTAACCTTATATTGTACTGGCTGACATTTTATCACTCACGCCGTTATCCCTTTAACTCCTTTTTTTAAATAAATAAAAAAGGTAGGTCGTCTTTTGGTTTTAGGCCGGAGTTCGGCTTGAGCTAGGGTGTTAGGCGGTGTAGTTTAAGAAGTGCGCGATTTCCTCCGAATATTGTATCGTTTCAACTTATAAATTATGTAATACGTTACTACGTCTCCGTGTGTTATTTCTTATTTAGCTACTCCCCCAGTGGGGTCAGAACTTCCATATAGATGGAGTCTGAACTTCCACAGTACCTAGTCGGATAGGAAACACCGACTCAATCTGTTTTAAACATAATTTATTTTTGACGCGTAAAACTGTTTTTTTTTTAAGTAATATGCAGAAACAATAAATAAAATAAAATGATTATTTGTACACTTAGAAAAACATACACAAGTGCACAAGGAATAAAGAAATGTTGTACAATGGAGTCACATTAAAGGACGAACTGATGCCTCCTAAACTAGGTCAAAAGCCTGTGTTTTAGGAGCCAATGTTCCTCCAGATGGCATACAAGTATTGAGTGACATGCATGATGCAAGTGTGTGCGTCAAACTTTATGGCAGCTCTGAAGTGCGCTACTCGCTGTGTAGTACCTCGCCCCTCACCCCCGCTGACACGTAAATTTGTTACTGTGTGCCTGTTCCGGAGACCACCATAAAGTTTGCATCGAGCTATACTTATACACAACAATATAAATTTTTAAAAATGGCTTAATTTAAATACAGTATTAGTTCTAAAAATACAATTGTAATAAGATTCTGTTTCGTTCTGCAGCCTGGTTGTAAGTTTGATTTTAACTTCGTGTTTAGTCAGTGAGTATATGGGTGTATCAATTTATCATTTAGGAGCTTCCCAATGTTTTTACTAGTAAATACAGGAGCCTGTAATCAGTGAGACTTTCTAAATATTCTAGATTTAGATATATCTAATTTTACAAGATGATTTATACTTATTTGCTGTTATTTCAATCAAATTTTCAAGTAATTTTTACAATGAATCGACGTTCAGTACAAATACCGGAATGTTTCCAAAAGTTAGACCCCTGTCAGGAACCAAGTTCCTTCTCACGTATGATTTAACACAAAAACAAAATTTTCGTAGCCGCCATCTTGGATTTTTCAATTTGACCAAATTCACACGTTCACTCTCTCTCTGTCCGTGTAAGACAAAGTCGCATGGAGGGGGCATAACGCTTTTTCGTTCCGTGACAATTTCTACCAGTTGCCGCAAGCCGCGTTAAAAAACTTTGTACCAAAAAATCAAGTCCCTAATAATCTTGCTGCACCAATGTGGAACGCCCCTACTTATGATTACACGGGACTCATGCAAAAACGAACAAGTGTGTAGGCCGGTAAGTGGCCGCAAAGTGCAAGCTTACCTACACAGTACAAGCTTACACAGTGCATCGGTTATAGGATTGTGTACACTGTGCTGTTACTCCGCTTCCATGTCTTTATACTGCACTTGATGCCGTATTAATGAGGAGTTGTGCAGAGGTAAAACAACTGTCGGACGTCGGTAGATATGTATACAATGTGTATCTGGATGTACGACATTAAAATAAAACGAGCACAGTACTAGTCCGTCGAAACATTTTAAAATACGAAGATTAGTAGTTAATGGAAAATATAAAAATTTTCAAACAAAATAAAAGCAGAATCAACTGCATAAAAAGTAAACACGCTTTATCTACGAAAGTCACTGGTGTATTGTGCGGCGCGGCGCGGAGCGTAACGGCGGCGGCGCGTGGTGCGTGGCGTAGGTAGGGACTTTAGTCTGAGAATAACAAAGCAGTGTCACAAACTCACTAAGTTCCACGTTGTTAGTTAAAAGATCACTAATTGAATGATTAATCACATAATATCAAATCACAATCAGAATTTACATCATCAATAGAGTCAAATTTAAAAAAATCCACAGCTGTTTATAAAGTAAGCGACTTCGTCTTTGACTTGTAAAAGTGTTTCTACAAACCTACTTACAGAAATAAAAATCATTTATCATTGTCTTATTAAATTTTCACGGTCTCGTCTTAACAAGCCCCCATCTACCATTCCTTTAAGTTTGTCGATGGTATTAATTATTTTAATTTTTAAATCGCCCACAGTGTTCACTTCTTGTGTGCATACACCTACTTTTTTACGGACTCCGAATTTTTCATAAAAACACGACAATGCGCGCGCGGCTCGTCTAAAAAAAAAATAGGCGCGTATTTAGCGAGAGTCCTGAGACTTTTTGCCGAAAAACTTCCGCTCACACGCACACTCGCAAATATCTATGCACCACTAATGCATAATTTGATTAAGTAATATTTATTTTTCTTTCAAACTGTAGGATTTTGTGGGACTGGGCGGGGCGCGTCAGAGTGGAATCGTATGACACCTTTCTCTGTCTTTCAAACATATTGAGACGCAGAGAATAGAATCATACGTTTTGCACAGATTCTTGACCTTTCAATGTTTACTTATTATTATGCTCTGAGATCCACATCATGTTGAAAAATAAGAAAATGAAAAATCATTTCCTGTGGCTAAAGTATTTATTGGATTTGATTGATTTTTTAATAGGGTAAAGAACATAATACTCCTTACGTGGTTTACAGAAATGTCAATCGTCCTGTTTCACATTGTATGTTCTAGATGAACGCCAATATAATAGCTCTCTGATATAATAGCAAATCAATCATTTCTCTGGAAACAGTCTTCTAATCACATCCAACTCACAAAAAACGGGATCACATCATTAGCCAAAATAAATATCTAAGGGCCAGTATCGAATGTTATCGCAAAATTAATGTGACGAATTGTCAAGCGCGCTCAAACTGCTGTGATGGTTGAATGATTCATCCATAATTTATTAATATTTTGCCATAATTTTATATTATAATTTTGCCCTAATTTTTGTTCGAGAAACCGGCCTTAAGTATTCTAAAGCACCATCAACATGATACTCAGATGGAACCGTAAAGCTATCATCGACGATAGTCCCCTCAGGCGCTGTCAATCAACGCCTCAATAGCCTACAACAACAATTTAACGGACAATGGACTTGAATGGACACCTCTATTCGTAAGCCAGATTGCACGGTATAGATATAATTTTAATCACTGTGATCCTGAGTCCAGTTTGACAACCCTACCGCTACCCTTTCCCTGAAGTTAGTAGGTAGGTACTTAGAATATAGTACGAACCAGAAGGCGCCTACGATCATCATTTCGTGCCGCTCACTGAGGCCAAACACAAAACAAAAATTCCCCACCTGCCTCTCTACATACCCTTGCAATGAGGCTAGCTTGGGAAAATTTTACCAATATTGAGGACAATTCTTCTTTCAGTAAAACGCAGAAATTAATATTGAAAAACCGGCCAAGTACGACGACCACGCACAGAGGTTTCCGTAGTTGGGATAAATATTTACGCATGCTATTGTTTTTATCGACCGCAAAAAATAAGTTTGTATTTCATAGTATATTTCGAAAATAAACTTACTATGAAAAACTGTTATTTCTGCGATTGCAACCGTAAATATCTCAAAAACTATTGACAAAAGTCACTTGGAAACATCATAATCTTTTGAATTGTGGGATCTAACGATACTACACGATTATGTTTGCATACTTTTTTTCATTTGACGGTTACATTTAGGGAGAGTGTGTATGATAGAACCACTTTTTGAAAGAGCCGATGTGATTTCACCAACTTTTATTTTACCAAGATTTTCTTTCCTAACTTTGTGTCCGTGATTACTATGCATAACCATGCCAAATTACAGCTTTTTAGAACCAAGAGTCTCCGAGTTAAAATGCGGATAGACAGGCGAACTTGGCAAAACTATAAGAGTTCCTTGTTTTACTACGGAACCCTAAAAACATGACACTTATTATTTATAACCGTGTCAGTAGTTAACTAATTGTATTCTAAGCTACATTTTAAGATTATCTGTGTGTAAGTTAAAATAGTACGTATTCTAATTATTTTATCATAGGTACTATTTTTATTAAGTTAATTATTGCAGCAGGTAGTACAATGATTGGGCACACCACAATTGCGGTGAGCACGTCACAATTGCGGCGATAAGTCCCCTCTTTGAGGAGTGGTTGGAGAGCCGCCGCGGCAACTTCATATTCCGCCTGACGCAGGTCCTCACTGGACACAGCAGCTTCGGGAGGTTCCTGTTCCAGATAAAGCGGGAGGAAACGCCCCGATATTACTATTGTGTGGATCGCACAGAGAACACGGTGGAGCACACGGTGGAGGTCTGCCCGGCTTGGGCATAGCATCGCCAAGTCCTCGCGGAGGCGATCGGCGGCGGCGATCTCTCGCTTCCGGCCCTGGTCTAGGCCATGGTACGGAGCGAGAGTGCACGAGAAGCTGTCACCTCCTGCGAAGCAGTAATGCTCGCGAAGGAGGAGGCGGAACGCGTGAGGGAGAGGCAATCTTTGCGCCCTCACGCCCCTAGTCGCCGCAGGAGATGCCCTAGGCGTTGGGAATCGAGAGCGGATTCCCGGCCACCGTAGGCGCGGGCTTGCGGACGGCGAGCAATGGGTAGCTCGCCGTCCGGTAAGGACCAGGCCCGGGTCGGCGCGTTGTGTTCCACGCGTGCCTCAAAGAGATGTCAGCCTCAGCACTAACTGATGGGGTCCGCTAGGGCCGATGCCTGCCAGGGCACAGGCAACTGAAGGAACACGGGTGTGTTTTAGTCAGTAGAAGTCTGACACGTCTTCCCGCTCCACCCAGAGCGGGAGAAGTTATTTGATAATTTCCCACCCCAAAAAAAAATTGATGCAATTGATAAGGTTGGTACATTCTTAATACCTACTTAATTCATTCTAATTATTAAGTTAATTAGTTAGTTATTTAAGTTTAATTAATTAAGTCTTAATTAATTACACTGAAAAAAAAAGCATTGTTGTTCACAACTAGGAGAAGAAAATAAAACGTGCAGTGTATGATGTGCCTATAATTTTAGGGACTTTATTTTAAGCCCACTTTGGATTTTTTTCACTCGACTGCGTCAGGAGTTGAGTCAAGTGGAGTGAAGTCAAGTCAAGTCAAGGAGTAAGCAGTAATCTTCTTGACTCCTCCTGACGCAGTCAAGTATAAAAATTCCAAAGTGGGCTTAAAGTCCCTAAAATTAAAGGCACAACCTACATCGCACGTCTTATTTTCTTCTCCTATATATGTTATGTATGGCACAGTATAATAATAATGGTTCATAATAGTAGGTAATTTCGTGAAAGGTTTAGTGATAAAAATTATCTGACGATTTCAGTTCTTGTAAAGAGCAAGTTCTCGAAAATTTCTATTTTTTTTTTTCGTTCGTGCCTTCTGGTGTGTAGGTATTTTGAGAGTTAGTAGTTGGTAGATCAATAATACAAACACGTTGCAGATCTTCTCTCTGTTCGCAGGATTCTTGGAACGGAACGTGAAGTGCCGACAAGGTGTTGCCGTTATTTGAAAATTGAAGTCTGAAAGATTAGAGATCATTATTATTTCTATTTGAAAATTGAAGTCTGAAGATTAGGGATCATTATTTTTTCTGTTTGAAAATTGAAGTCTGAAGATTAGGGATCATTATTATTTCTATTTGAAAATTGAAGTCTGAAGATTAGGGATCATTATTATTTCTGTTTGAAAATTTAAGTCTGAAGATTAGGGATCATTATTATTTCTATTTGAAAATTGAAGTCTGAAGATTAGGGATCATTATTATTTCTGTTTTACACATTTTTTGGCAGGGATTTTAGTGCACTTGGATAGATTGACGATTTATGCCTGTATGGGGTTCAAGCTGAAAAGATACGTGACGCAGTGAAATGAAGCAAAATAATGCCAAAGAGACTGAGAACATCGTGTCGTATAATAAAACTGGAAATAATAACGGTCAGTCCGAGTAAAATAAAAAAGTAAACTAATTCACGACAGTAGTCCATTTTACTTTAAGCACTTATGTAATACAGGAGCTCCTTTAACAACAGATTACATTAATGGAATCAGACACGTGAACGTGAGCAATGCCAAAATATAAGCAAGGGACGTGGTGAAGACAGTCCGCAATCGCCCTAATCTTGAGTAAAAGAACTAGATAAACACATCCAGATAATTGCACCCAAAAACCGCAAACAACATGCCTTGCTAGGGTTATAACCACCTAACTTTTTAAGAGTAGGATAGACGCCAGCATTTGCTCATCAAAATACCTTAAAAGAGGGATAACCAATTAGCGTAGGCATCCAACATCAACAAAGGTAATTACTACCTACACCACGGTAAAGTTCCACAGAAACATAATAATTACTAAGAATGAAACTCAAGAATTATTGCAAGTTAGCAATAACACGAGTAACACTGCACCATTACTTTGCCAACGGATAGGTAGATAATTCCTCCTAGTCACCAGGCTTCGTTCCACAACATATCTTAAAATATTCGTAGGTATGTAAAATTGTCGAGGCTACCGCCATTACAGCGATAGTCATAAACTTGGGACACTCTACTAGTTTTATGAACCACCAAAAGCATTGCTCTGCGGCTTCCTTACTATTAAAATTAAAATATTTTATATTTCTCGTAACTGTGGAACGTGCGATATGCATTGTGTGAGTGTGGCTTGTGAAGGCCGCGGGTATCCGCTAGAAGCGGGAACCACAGAACCGATCGATGTGGCGGTGCTTGGGGGAGGCCTATGTCCGGCATTGGATGTCTTTCGGCTGAAAGGATGATGATGCCTGTAGCTTTAGATATATTAATGCGGAAAATGCTTGTAGGCATATAAAATTTTGAGTAAATATGCACTAACAAAAGCTTCAGTTTGAAGCACAACCAGTACTTTCGGGAGTAATTGGGAAAAAGTTGAAAATAAATTAAAACCTCGCGAGAAAATAATTACGTCAGTTGACTTATGACTGACTGACACACTTAAAATGCAATCTCCTCGTCCCATTTCCACTTGATGTAAACTTAAACGAGTCAAAAGTAAGGTAAAACGAGAAAAATTAATTATTTATGTACCACTGAATTAAGTTCAGGTAGGCAGTCGATAAAACGAGGGGTAGAAACATCCATTTGAGAATGGAGCAACTGAAAATAATCACAAGAAAAAGGTATAATTCAAATACTAGATCATTTTCAATTAATGCTAGAAAAAGGCAAAAAGGAAATAAAAGAAGCCAGCTTGGTTTCATCGTCTGGTTCAATAAGTTAATCAAACTTGTATTATTTCCGATGGCATTTAAGAAGCGATCACAAGCCAGACGTCTTTTTTTGGGGTTTTTTTTTTAAACACCTAGTGATTCATTTTTTGCCATCTGCTTGGCGATGAATAGAAACTAGTTAAAATGCACTTCTAATGCTGCCTCGAGGAGCACGTTACAATGACTCCATTATAATGAATGGATAAGTGGATCTACCTACTTTTATTTTATATTGTTTCTTGTCTAACAAACTTGCCCACACTCCCAATTTAGCAACAATGACTGATAACCTAAAAAATATTTTGGAAGCGAATACTAAGATAATGGAATAGTTGCAGCGTCTACATAATTTAATAATTTTACTTGCAGCACCGCAATGTCGCATGACGCTCAGGTAGGCACACTTTTAGCCATGAGAAAATAATTTTCTTTACTAATTGTAGTTACGTTTTGTAACCATAATGATTGCAGCAGATAACATCCTCATCATCATCTGCCTAGCCTTGTCCCAACTATGTTGGGGTCGGCTTCTAGTCTAACCATATGCAACTGATTATCTTACATGATGATTATTTTACATTGAGCTACTGCCTATCTGACCCCCACAATACGATACCCATGGTAAGAATGGTTGTAAGACTTTCGGGCTTCTGACGACCCGTAACGACTGTCAAATAATCCACGAATGCCAGCCGAACTAACAGCTTAACGTGCTTTCGAGGCACGGAGAGGGAGCCCCAAGTAAAGATGGTCACCCATCCACGGAACAACCGCGCCAAGCGTAGCTTAACCTGATCGAACGACCCGTGCGGCTGTTATTACTTAGCCACAAGCCCCTTACAATACACACATAACATCCTGCGATGTGTAATATAAATTAAAAGGTTATTGTAGGTAGTTATTTAGTTTTTTGGCAGTCATGCTTCAATAAACTTTAATAGATATTATTTGTAAGCAGCAACAGTTAAAGGCTGGTCAAAAAGAAACCAGATTTTATCTAAATCAACAATGAACAAAGAATACAGTCACGAAAGGTGCCGATGAACAAAAAATGCATTTTGTTCCTGTAAATAATTCTTTCAGCGACTTTTGATACATTTTTGCTTTGACAAAATCTGTAACCGTTGTATCCTGAAGATTTTTCATTTTAATAGATAATGATTTATTTAAAAAACATATTTTTTATACTTTATTACAACTATCTTTCGTAAGTATTGGTGAGTAGGTAATTTAATGAATAAATTAATGAATGAAATGCACCAACCCCAGCGTGGTTTGACCAGACTCGATGCTCGAATGAACCCAAAAATTCACACTAGCCCCTGGAACCTCATGTTTCATGGGGCTACAGAAACCATTGCATATCACGGAGTAGACCGGTGGGCGCGATATTGGTAGGGAAGACGTGCCCTTAGGATATGGAGAGATTATTAGAGACATACCGGATATGCATCCTAGAGTATGCAAAGGAATTGTGGAGAGATGGGTCTGAGATCTTTTAACGACGGCGGCCAGACCATGTCGCTCGGGGACGCCGGATCCTTCGGCAGGCAATTAGTCCCTCGTATGCACTGGTGCGCTCGCCTGAGATCAGGAGCACACGAAGGCTTAGTCCACCCCACCTTTGCACAGCTCCAATGAATTTTATTTGGCGTCATAAAGTCACAATAAAAGAAACACTGATCTATTTCGAAGAGGCACAACATGTGTCGCGCATCCTTCACCAGATGCACAGTACTCGTATAAAAAATGACAGAGCACTCTCGACCTAACCATTCACTACAACAACCAATGAATAAACCGTAAATATTGTCGTATTGGTACACAGTAAAAATATTATACAAGTTAGTTATTTGGGATTTTAAATCCAATGTTTACAGCAACTGCATTTACAACCCTCCACTGTTTACGAATTGTTTTCAGATGAAAACTGTAACTAATTCGTGGAGTTTCGAGCTACTCCGCCCACAAAAATGCCAATTTGGTGAGTGTAGTCCGAAGCGATACACGACCGTTACAGGGTGGCTGATATACCTACCTTTTTCATACGTTCCTCCCTCCATTTACGAGGAACACTGATCAATAAAATTACAACATGAGAAAAACTGTTCCACCTAGTGTATTAGGTACGCCTATATTTCCTCGAGAGTTGGTAGATAATGTATTATACTTTTGACAACAATAGCCACTAAGTTGAAACTTTACTAAGATGGAAACTATCTAACTGTCACATTGACAAATAAAGATACCTATAGGTATACTGTCCATCCACCGCACAATGCCTACGGGACGTCAAAGAGAAAACAGAGAACGTGACGTCGCGGTGATGGTGGTGTGCGGTGGACACGCAGCCATAGTAAATGTATGCTGTCTCTACTTCTTCGGCGTCGTCATCTACTTTTGGTTGACGTCCCGTTGAGGGTATGGCCGTTTGTCCACCGCCAGGTGGACAAACGGCCATACCCTGTCGTTTTATGACGTGCAAGTAATACTCAAGCTTAGGGTGATAAATCAACTACCAGGGTGACTATACACTTACCACACACACTTTACTCATTTTCATTTGGTCGTCTCATTTTTATTTAGTCGATATTGTCGAAACTTGGTCACATATTTTGTAAGTAGGTACCTCTACTTATACAAAAGGTAAGCCTTTTATTTCGAGTTAAAAATCAATAAAAAACCAAATAAAAGCCGCGTTTTGTATGACAAAAAACCACAAAGTAATACGGAAAAATCAAAGATGCATATAACGTGGAACTTTATACAATTACAATGTTGCGTTGTTCACCAAGCTTTTTATACACACAAATACGTTTTCATAACCGTTGTTTGTAGTAGTAAACAATGATATTAAAATCTAGAGAAATATATTGGTATTATTGGGGATTTATACTAGACAGTATACCCGATGGAAACACGATTTGATAAAGTTGGCTCGATAAAATAAATTCGTAAAGCTATCTTTTCGAGTAACTTTTTTCTCTATTTCACTACTTTTTAGGGTTCCGTACCTCAAAAGGAAAAAACGGAACCCTTATAGGATCACTCGTGTCTGTCTGTCCGTCTGTCACAGCCAATTTTCTCCGTATCTAATGAACCGATTAAGTTGAAATTTGGTACACATATGAATTTCTGTGACCCAAACACGGACGTGTAACGTAAATAAATGAATTTTGAATATGGGGGTCAATTTTGGGGGGGGGCAAATAAGAAAATAACATAAAAAAGTTTTACAACTATACCGTGTGACATATCAAATGAAAGGGCTTACTGCGAGGGTCTAAAACATAGGTTCCCAAACTTTTGTGGACTACCGCCCCCTTTACAAGAAAAAAAAATCCAACGCCCCCTTTACATGATAGTTAATTATACCAATTTTATATGGCTGCCTATATATTAATAATCACAAATTAAAAATTAATTCTCTCTCTCTCTCTGCAATCGTGCCGCACAAAAAGCTCCAGCGCCCACTAGGAGGCGGTACCGCCCCCTTTGGGAACCTTCTAAAATATACGTATATGTTTTTTTTTTATATAATTTTAGAATATGTTTTTATGTTATTTAAGAAAAGAGAAGAAAATTTACCATTCCCCCCTATCTCCGAGACTACTGAGCCTAAAATTTTGAACAAAATACTGAAAATAGTTCTATACCTATAGATTACTTTGTGCGTACAAACTAACATTTGCAGTTGAAAAACATGTTCTCCCATACATTCCAATGTATGGGAGAACATGTTTTTCAATTACAATATTTTGTTCTTGGGATAAATTCATCCCAACTACGGAACCCTTCATTGTGCGTGGTCCAACATGCACTTGGCCGGTTTTTTTTTATATAAATAAGTAATTTGCTATTATGATCATTTTTACTCTCATCATGATTTACTCTAAACTAAAGTTCATAGATAGCTGGAGCGTTTATACACGATAGTTTTTTTTTTTTTTTATTATTAAAGAACAATATGAAGAAAATAACATCGAAAAACATTGAAAAAGTGCAAAAGTGTGGTTATTTTCTTTACTCTTTTCAAATAAAGATGACGATAGAGACAAAGGCAAAAGCTCGGTGCGCCCTTAAGACTTCCGAATCCCATGAGGAAACCTACACACGGCAACAGTAAGGGAAAATTATAGGTACTATGAATGTAGGTAATAAACTAATAATCACCTACGCCGTTTACTGAAAACTTACACACTACAACTAAAATATTTGCAGAAAAGGATACATCATATCCTAGCAAAGGACATAACGTAAGAAAACTCCAACAGTATCTATATATCTACAGGATCAAATTAAATTAGCTAGCAAAACTTTACAGACATTATAGGTATCGATAACTAAACAACAACAAAAATGATTTCATGTTCTTTTTTGGGGGTCAACGACAGCTGGTAGTGTTGTAAATTGATGTTGTTGGGAAAATCTGTTTATTTTTATTTTATTGTGTCTAGATATTGATACCTACCCATCACATCTGTGAAGTTTACACAAAAGAAAACTGATTTTAAACTAATAATTCAAGTAACACACTATCTACTGTTGATGACCCCGAAATAAAACTCTTCAAAATAATTTCTATTTTGTTTCATCATGTTTAGGATACAGATACTCATCACGTCAGCGAAATTTCGCTAGGTAATTTAATTTGACCCTGTATAAAACCAAAAAATACGCATCACGCTTAATTACAAAACCTTAAAGTAAGTTTAGGTTCAATTAATCTCACAAAATCGCAACAGCACTCACTGATAAATGGAAAAATAAAGTACAAACCATTAAAGCAAAATATTCATAAGCACGCTGCAACTTAACTGGTCAAAAATTGCTAAGTTACAGTCTGGATACTCTGAAAATACGTCAGCATTAAGGGGATACATCGATAAATTTTGTGTTTTTAAAATTCCTATATAACCAAAAATATATGGTTATCATTTGGATTTTCCATATGCGTTTTCCCTATGTATTTAACGAGGAAGCGTCAAGGTAGCCCGCGCAATTCAAATGTCCTTACGTTTTTTGCAATTTGCAAGTCAGTATTAAGTTGTATGTTAAATAAAATATGATTTGCGGCCGTAACAAATATGTTTTTACAGAATTATATACAATAGAATCAATAATACAACTCCTTAAGTTAGTATAATCCCACAATGTCAAGATTTCATGAAATAGTCATTTTTTGGGATTACCTGGTCTTAAAGAGTTGTATTGATCACTTTAATGATTCTAATTATGTAAATAGATACTTGTTACGACCGCACATTATAATTTGATCAACGTACAATATAATACCGACTTGTAAATTGCATAAAACGTAAAAAAAATTGAATTTCGCGGGCTACCCTGAAGCTTCCCCCTTAAGAAAATACATCGAAGCGTGGCTTAGATCGATGTGTAAGTGACTTGGCGTTATGGCTGTCTAGTTTGACGCGCGAGATAGAAGACTCTCGCGCACCGGAACTAAACGCGCTTCGTTTAAATGTACGTGTTTAGAACAAAATCAATCAATCTGCCTAGCCTTTTCCCAACTATGTTGGGGTCGGCTTCCAGTCTAACCGGATGCAGCTGATTACCAGTATTTTACGTGGAACGACTGCCTATCTGACCTCCACAACCCCCCTACGATAATACGATAATACGGGTAATACGATACCCCTTGGGAAGACTGGTTGTTAGACTTTCGTGCTTCTGACGACCCGTAACGACTGTCAAACATCCACGAATGACAGCCGGAACCAACGGCTTAACGTGCTTTCCGATGCACGGAGGGGGTCACGGACCAACCCCGGCAAGCGTAGCTTAACCTGATGGATCGACCCGTGCGGCTGTTATTACTTAGCCACGAGCTCCTCCTCCTGCAAAGGTCCCTGCGATCGTGGAGCTATAAGATACTGGAATGAAACTTCGATATATCGTTAATGTGTTAATTATTTAAAAGTAGCACTTTCATATAAAAACAAGCATGGGAATTCCCATCGTCAAATTGACGAACTTCCATACAAACTTCCATCCGCTATGTATCGCTTCTAGGAGGTGAATGAATTTTCAAAATCTCCCTTTGGCTAACCTAAACTCTTAAAATTTGAAAAACTGAAAATGGGTTACTTAAAAAAAACCGGTCAAGTGCGTGTCCAGTAAGCCCTTTCATTTGATATGTCACACGGTATAGTTGCAAAACTTTTTTATGTTTGTATTTTCTTATTTGGCCCCCCCCCCCCCCCCAAAATTGACCCCCATATTCAAAATTTATTTATTTACGTTACACGTCCGTGTTTGGGTCACAGAAATACATATGTGTACCAAATTTCAACTTACTTTTGAGGTACGCAACCCAAAAACTAAAAGTTTGCAGTTTAAAAAAAACTTACATCCTTCGTCAAAGACATGTATGGCTCAAAATGCTGTAAATGGTGTCAACTATCACTCCCTGAGGCTTTGCTAGGCTTCCAAACACCCTATATATTTGTATAAGAAACTCTTTTGCAAAACGTTCATGTTTCTAGATTCAGCGGTTTAGGCTCTGCTTTGTCTGTCATTGAATGAATGAATTTAAGATTGTCTGGCACCTCGTTCTTCTATTCTAAATATGAAATAGTGGTGCCGATTCTCTTAGTCAATAACTAAACTAAAATCGCTATCTTTTACTAACAGGCAGCGCGAGAAAAGGACGCCTATAACTACGAATTAATTTAAAGATGTTTAAGCCTTGCGCTTCACCGAGTTTTTAGTCGACATGTTTTTACGTGTTGTCTTTAGTATGGAATGCAATATACAGGGTTATTTGTAAAACACCAGCAACCTCTTAAGGGGTCATTGTACTGTTACTATGGGACCAAACCTGAAATCGCGAAAAAAAAAATCAGCTGTTCAGTACATTTATGTTCGCATAATTCGTCACAATGTACTGAACAGCTGATTTTTTCTTTGCGATTTCAGGTTTGGTCCCATAGTAAAAGTTGTTCATAATGATGAGTACAATGACCCCTTAAGAGGTTGCTGGTGTTTTAAAAATAACCCTGTATATGTAATAATATATGCAATAGCCTAAATTAAGTTTCGTTTGTGCAATTGTTTTGTGCAGCTGCAACAGAATCGGAACAATTTAGAACATAGTCTCGTACTTACCACACATGTTATGTTCAAGTCCTATGTAATAGGGGGCGAGCCTATTGACATCAACCGAGCACAAATACACTTTGCCTGACCTAGGAGTCGAAACCAGGACCTCGTGCTCAGACGTAGCGCTTGCGACCACTAGACCAACGACCTACGAGTTTAGACCTTACAGACAAAAGACACCCAAAAAAATATTTCAGATATCAACGATCCATTACAACAAGATTAAAAGATTACAAAAATGTTAATAATACAAATTAAAATGGAAAATTGAAAATTAAAATAGAAATTAATAATGGAAATATATTATATTATACTCGGAACTAACAACATCTTGTTTTTTCATACATTTCACAAAACAATTGCACAAATATTAACTAACAGCGCCCCCTGTCAACATCATTCGAGCGCCAAAAGATCCTTGTAGCTCTTTAACTTAAACGTAAATGAAGTAACTCCACTATTCCTACATCCTTAACACAAAGGGTACGTCACACAAAATCAGCGTGTTTACGATGAGGTTTAATCGTGTGTAGTCCACAGTTCCACACGGGAGTCGCGAGCACTGGTCTACGGCGTAGCTCCAGGTCTACGTCCGGCCGTTGAACCCAACGTGCCGGCGCCGAATTCGCATGCACCCTTCTGAACTTAGTACACCTTAACTTGCACAGGTCAAAGAGTAATGTACTCGATTCTATCCCTTATATTCGTAGACGATAATTGTTATAGAAATATGAACATCGCCAGACTGTAGATACCTCACTATTTGGCGTAGAGGTGTGCTTGATAACAAAAGACCAACTCATTTTATCGTACTTACATCTATAATCAAATCATTCCAGCCATTCCTTTTTTTTTTAACAACAAAAAATACAATACTTCATGGACGCAGTTCTTCCTTTACATTTTCATTAAAATAAAATATCAGTGTTAAATCGATTAAAACTTCTTCGTAAATAAAGTCGATTGTTAAAAGAAATCGAATTGGCAACGCATTAGTACATCACTAATTGATTAGTACTGAGCTGTCAAAAGTAAAATAAATGGTGGGAATCATTATAAAATTCAAATTTTACTAGGCTACTAATCAGCCCAATCAAAGTGCCGTCTAAAAAAGAACGTTGATAGCCATTACTTATCACTACTACTGTCCTGAAACCATCGATTGTGAGTGTGTTCTAATCGTTCATTTTTATCGAGTCAGGCCTCGGGCGTGATAGATTATCCTTTAGCTTCCTTTTTCCTTTTAGAGAGCGTCGACCGTCGGCTACGAGGGGGCCAGGGGAGGAGACGAGGGGGGGCACGAACCGCTGCACTGAACCGCCAACGTCATTGCCCTGTCAACTCAACAATACTAAGCAGACGATGTTACGTATACCGAACAATACGGAATAGGTGCTAAACTAAAGAGGGATCACTGAACTCTTTTGTGCAAAACACAAAAACACTTTTTGTTGGACACGTTTAACCAACAACGACGGCTACTTGCATACGACGCAAAAACCGTCACAATGTCAGCAAAAACTATAAGCTTCAACATAGAAAGTTGTCAATGTGATTAATAAGGTGTGCGCGGCAAAATATTTAATTACAAATTGATTGCAAATTATTAGATGGTAGTTGGTACGTATATTAAGAACAATAGTGATAAGGGATTAATTAGTGGTTCGTGTCAAAGTCAACAGCTGCGGTGCAATGAGGCGCGCCCTCTTGCTTCACTTATAATAATATAATGTCTAGACTTGACTACAGCCATGCGTCACCCTCGTTCACACGCAACGCTTTGAAAATAACCGCTCTCCGCCTTTTTGTGCGCTTCCAGTAAATATAAATGATTATCGACATACTTATGTATGTAAAGATATGAAATACTACGATGGGGACTTCTCATTCATATTCCATTCAAATTGTAAGTTAATGTTAGTACAACTAAGTAGGTACATAAATCTAAATGTACGAGTACAAGTAAACAGAACATATTTTTTGTTAGACCACTTATTATGTATGTTTGATCAATATTTAGTAGGACATAAAAAGAAGCGCATAACTCAATAGAGGCAGTAAATAAAGAGAACTGCAGCGACATGAAAGTAAAAGGTAAAAAGGATTAAGTAAAAGTACAAAAACGGTCTTATCAATTAATCATTCACGCAAAGCACACTTGATTTTATGCACTCTGATAGGTATACCTAAGTACCTATTCTCTTTGTGCATACTGAAATCGAACTCTAAATGAAACAATGTTGTAGGTAACTTTCATATTATCAACCTACAATTTTCCAAATTAAACGCATTTTCCTCTTCTCATGCGATATAACGAGCATTGATTAAAAAGATACCTCGCCCCGCGTTGGCGTAAAAAGGGCAAAAAAACCCTGAAACACGCCTTATTTTGTATATAAAAGTGAAAACGATAGACGAAATCAGAGTTATACCACTTTTGGACTCTTTTACATCCTAATATTCTCTCCTAAAACAAACACTGGACAAAATATATCTTGTCTTTGACGCATTGGGATGCGTCATAACAAATTTCTGGAGCCGTAGCTAACTTGGTGCAAGCCCACGAGACTGGCGGGAGGGGGGGTGGGAGGGGGTGGGCGCCTCCACCACCCTCTATTTCCCACGCAACGACCTTTGTGCCTCGGCGATGCACTTTGACAGACTTTACTAATTCAATAGATGGACGCTGTGTGGCACGGCTCTTTCCGTTACATAATTATATACTTTGTATAGGTTTGCGTTACGTTGGATAAGAGATACATAGTTTATTAGATAGAACGTTAATCAGTGAAGCGTTGAATATTGTAATTATTTTGTAATTTGCCGATAGAGCTTTTTATGTAACTCACGCAAAGTACATTTTAAAAGGTAGGTAACTAAAAATAGTTAACAAAAAAAGTAATTTTCAACTTTGTTTTCTATTTCTCGGTAGGTAATATCCGTCTGTATCAGCCCGAACACATTCACAGCAGACTTTTACAACCTACAGAGGAAGCTACAAATTCTACGATGAACTTTTGCAAGAATATATTGGCCAAAAAGCTACATAATCAGTCTCAACTGCTCTACAAAACACATTCCTATCAACATAAAACAAACATTGAATGAAGAGCACACTAATTAGCAACGAATTATAACAACTAGTAATGTAATAGTGGTATAGCTGCGTTATAACAGTAACTATTTGTTCAAGTAAATTGGTGTTACTACAACGTACGACACACGGGAACGGTGCGAAGTCGTTGTACGTAGGTAGCACGTGCGAAATCACTACACAATAATGTATTCGGTTACCGGTTCGGTTAATTATCTTTAAGTTATATCTGAGCGTAGGGTCGAAGTAGATGGGCAGGAAATACGATGTCGTTGAGTATAATAATAATCATCGACATACTCAATAGAGTATATCAATTTGGGCCAGTTAGTTTCTTTCGAAAACTGGCAGGAGAGTCGGTCGCCCTGAAGCGCAAACTCATCGACATGTGTATCCTACCCGTCCTAACCTATGGTACTCAGACCTGGTCGGTAACCGAGTCGCAAAAGTTCTGCCTTGGAGTCTGCCAAAGAGCAATGGAACGCAGCATTCTAGGCGTAAAAAGGCAGGACAGAATTCGGAACACCACGCTGCGTTCCAAAATCGGTAGGTAGAATGGACGTAGGCGAGAAGGCTGTCAGGCTCAAATAGTGATGCAAGAGACTCAAAAAGACTACACTCATTATTGAAGACTCACGACTAGACTAGTCTTTTAACCCTCAAGTATTGGGAGTCAAAATACTAAATTGAGTCGAAGTCCTCTAACCTCAAGTCTAAAAGGACTAAGTCGTACCTTAAAAGGCTTATATAAGTAATTAAAAGCCTTATACGACTAAAAGGACTCGCGCCTTAACGCCTCGAGTCTCGTGAAGTTTTTCTCACAAATGAAGATGATGAAACTGACAAAAAAAAAACTATTATAAAACCTAGTGTCGAAGAAAAACGTAACTAATATCCCTAGCAGCTTCCTATTTTCGTGATCTTCTAGAAAATATTTAACATTTATAGAATGCAATGTGCCTATCGTCATGGATGAACATCGTATATATATTTTTTATACATAATAATTTAATTTAAAACAAAAATAACTGTTACCATAAAAGTCTGATCATGTACCTACTTCACTGTTTTAATTTGGAGACTATTTATTGTACAGGGCTTATAAAATACAAACTACCCAATCAGATTTCCATCGCATTTTTAACCTTAGAGCTGTATTGAATATCAAGGACGACTCGGGCGCGAGTCCTTTTAAAAACACCTCGAGTCGTTTAAGTATTTTAGTCCTTTAGTATAACGACCGAGTCTTATTACTAAAGACTGGAAACTAGTCTTCTTTCCAGACTTAAGTCGTGTAAAATGAAGTCGAGTCTTTTTTAGAGGCTTTAAACGACTGAGTTTCTTGCATCACTAGGCTCAAATGGGATTGGGCGGGTCACGGCAGCCGCATGCACGATGACCGTTGGGCAATTCTCCACACAATGTACCTGAAGATGGACGGCGCCGCTGCGACCGTCCCAGAAAAAGGTGGCAAGATGACCTGGACGCATACCGTGAGGGCTAGTTCGAAGTGGCGCGGGAAAAGAAGGACCTGGAAGGACTTGTGGAGGCCTTCGCCCAACAGTGAGACAGTATAGGCTAAGTAAAAACAAAATATATACAGCATGATCTAAACATTGACGTCAAAAAGAAAAATCGGAAATCCTCACATCCAGGGGTATTCGAAAATACCCCATGTATGTTCGACGATTTTTTGTAGTTCTCGAGTTATTTTTGTTTTTGTAATTATTTAGTTTTCCGTCGATGGAGCTTCATAAATTCATATCTCTAGTGTATTTTTCAGATTTTTTGTGAAAGTAACATTCAAGACAATCATAAAATAAACCTTCAGTTTAAAAAAAAAAAACACGCTTTATATTTTTGCTATTTATTTTTTGTTATAGCGGCAATAGAAATACACAATCTGAGAAAATTTCAACTACCATGATGGTTCATGACATACAACCCGCTGACAGACAGTCGAACGGACAGCGGAGGCTTAGTAGTAGGGATCCATTTGGCATCCTTCGGATACGGAACCCTAAAAGTCAGATTTTTAAGCAACTCGGTTATTTGTGCAAACCTACTTAGGATCGATATGGGATTGTGTTGTCAAAAAATAATCAATCGGTAAATATATAATAAAGAAAAACCAGAAGGAAATCATTTTGCAGTAAACTCGATGACGAGGTAGCGTTAATAATCAAATACGGCTCAACATTTAGGGATGTAAACTGAATACAGATATAAAGGCAAATACTATAGGATATCAGGGTTATGAAGGTTATTTGAAAAGAGCAGACGCTCCATCGGAAATAGACTGTTGACTGGAATATTCAGACAGGAAATCGGAACCGGGATCCACAGTTAGCAGCAGCTCATAAAAAGCAATGATATTTTATTCCTACGGAAATAGTGCAGGAAGTGCAGTTAGGATACCTACCTCTACCTTCCTCTGTACTATGTACGAAAGTCTTTTGAAACTTTTTCTGCAAATCAACAAGACGCAAATCTTATTTTTACATAATTTATCAGTGATCTTATATTAGTACGAAAACATTTTATCCGTTTGTAGCATGAAAGTAAAAACGTCTTCTGTAATACACTTACGAGGTTTTTATTAATTGGCTAGCTAAACTCCGCAGTAAACACGACAAAATAAAAAATAAAAAGATTTGATGTTTTTGCGGAGGTCAACGACCGCTATTAGTGTTGTTACTTGAAGGTTGAGAAAAACTGTAACTGATATTTCAAGTGACGACAATAATTGCGGTCGATGATTCCACAAAGAAAATCATGAAATTTATTTATTTTTTGTTTTATCATGTTTAGATAAGTATCGATGTCCATCGCGTCTGCTGAGTTTAGCTAGCCAATTTAAAGTAACCCTGTATTTCATTTCTAATCAATTTCTTTTCCATGATGTGTTCTTACACAAGGACGTACCTACTTCAAGGTATACAATGGACGAGATATGTACGTATTTGAAAAATAAAACCGTTCATGTTTTAGATACAAAAACATATGAAACAGAGAACACCATTTCGACGATCCGTTCGATAACATAATTAGTAAATCACCTTACCACGTTCAAAACATTATCCTAACATTCCCGTACGCAAAGCTTCAGTAAAGCCTTCGAACACCAATTTATTATTAGGTATATATCAAACAAATTGGGAGTGTCCCCCGTACCACGCCACGAGACTATCGGAACAAGGTAGCGACAAGCATCGTTTGCGCGGTGGGTTCGGGTGAGGCTCGATCCGTGGGGAGGCTCGCTTGTTTTGGTCTGTTTGGGCCGAGGACGGCCGCCACACAAAGACGACGACCGATCCGCACACTAATTCAAAGGAGATCGATAGTGCACCCACCCAGTATGCCCTTTCATGCAGACCTCATCATGCGCCGCGATAATTAAAATGTTTTGCTCTCGATAAATACTTATTTAGCATCGTTAATTATTATTAATGCTGTTTCGAATTTATATGACGAGTTACAAAGCTTTTTATAAATAGCGTTATTGGCGCCCAGCATATTTTATTCATGTTGGGCGCCATTAACGATGATTACGGAAATTATTTCAGTAAGTTATCTACCTTGTTTTAAAATGTTACTTATACAATGAACATTTTACTTATCCAGGGGCATTGGGCTCCCGGAGGTCACGCAACAATGGATAATATGGATAATGGATATTGGACGGTACATATGTTTTTTTTTCTAGCCTTCAAAGTCGTTACGAAAGCTATTCTAAAATGGTTATACCGAATAATAACAAGGGCCTGTCAACTTGTTATTCTAACAAATTACCTGCAAATTGAAAACGTAGAAACCACGTGCTCTGTATTTGCCCAGCATTACAAGTAAAATGGAAATTTCTCGTAATAATAATATTACAAAACGTAATACAAAATGAAAGTGTTTTAGTGCAGCAGATTCATTTCTTCTAAGAACTTTGAACGACCTTCGAGGAGGGTGGTTGTTCAAGTTTCAGTTTCAGTTGTAGAGGACGCTCTCCCACCCATCTCAGAAAATTTGCATGATTAAACGCGCTGCCATAAAAGAACGCAAGTAAAGTAGATATAACTGAATTACAAATAAGACATGCGAAAGCTCAAGAATATGTGTTTCAATACAGTTAGGTTTAACAACCAGGTTTTTGAACAGGTTACTTCAAAACGGAATACCTAATTCTCAAAAGCTAAAATCCAATAACGTACAACAGAACCGACCAGGTACATCAAATTCTTACATCGATACGGCAATAAATTAAAGGCAATATCGGCAACATTTTGCTGTTCCAAAATTGGAATCCACAACAAAGGGACGTCAAAGAAACTAGCAAGTGCACGCGTGCAAGCGGGGCCGGGTATAAAGAGTGAGCGCAGCACGGCCGAAGAGCCTCGTGCGTCCATTACCCCCCTCCCAGTGGGGGGCTGGGGGCTGCCGAAAGTGCGGGGTGGCAAGTGTCTCGCTCACACCCAAAGATGCATCGAGTTTCTGGACGAAACCGCACTGCCGCTGCATATAATGGTAATGAATTTCGTCTCCATTTTATTTAGAACGTACCTATATGTTAGCTATTGATTTCTCTTGAAATTTCGCCATGTTTTGCAAGCCTTTGAGTCTGTTGCAAGATCACTACGAAAATTTGGCTATGTAATTCATGTTTAAATACATATTATTATACGAGTTGACATAGTTGGTACGTATTGACATATCATCTATAGGCAAAATACGCGCTTGGGTGTGGAGTTGCGGACACCAGCCCGTTATACTGTACTATACGTATACTATCATCATATACAGTACCTCGTACCTACATGTAGGTATGTCTACCTGCTGAGCTTCCTAAAAGTACAATAGATTTTCCAGAATAATTCAGTCCTTGAACTCTATCCTTGTCTCCACACACAATGACATCAGTACCTACCTACCTACACATACTCCTATTTTGTTAAAGTACCTACCCCAGTCACGACATGCCCCTGCACCGATAAATCGCATTATGGCCCACGTGTAGGGAATACATTTTTAATCTTGTTTCCTTTATATCATGCGGCTCAGGAAAGCAGTGGGTAGCGGTGGGCATTACTGACTTTCTACTACCTTCCTAAATACAAGTTTGAAAAAACTGGAGGACACATAACAATTTCGTACCATACCTATCGGTTATCTGATTAAGGTAAGGGAGAACGGATTTTCTAAGAGATTTGCTACTGAATTTTGAAGTATTTATATATATAACCTCAAAAAATATAACTTCATCAAAATATAAAGTAGGTAGGGAAAAGTTTTCCTTTCATTAAACGTATTGCAAGTAGGAACCTACTTGCTGTCTCACAACACAGCTAACGTGCTAGACTAAAATGGAGTGCACAATCAACACGTAAATATATCATCAACGTTACCAAAAACAAACACGTCAAAACAGCGCGGTAACGTTAATAACGCTCACGTTGCCATCCATAGCTCTTTTCATTCGGCACGAGCCGGTGCAGGCTGTGTCAAAGCACGTAATTAGTATTTAGGAAGGTGGTAAGAAAGGCGAGGTCGTGGGCCAGACGTCGGGTATCGATCCGACGACCTACCCCACGCTCTACCTCCCAAAAGGGTGAGAAGTGGGGAGCCACGCACATCGAGCCACCAATTGACACACTTAAGGTAATACTTGGCACTTACGATGTCGCCTCGACGATCTGATGGCCAGCGGAAACAATGCTGTTATGCCAAAGTACTTCAATACCGAAACATTCGCCAGCAAGACGAAAGTAAAGAAATCGGGAACAAAGAAACTGCGAGTCACTTCAAAAAATAATCAGATAAAGCGAATTATATTGCATCTACGATTATTGTTAGCAGAGTAGCGTGAGTAGCTGAAAATTACAGAAAGCTCGACCCAGTTGGCGCTGAGCCCGTCCGTACATCGGAACATCGCGCACTTGCTTATAGAAGATATGTATCTATTTTATTTAACCTTGGAGAACTGTAAACAAATTATTCTGCATTTCTAAGACTGCAACGTGATTAGTATATAAGGTTGCCGCTGATAAATAAGTGAAAAGTAGCGGTCGTCCTGCACCCTACAGGCAAATATGAGCAATGTTCTTATCGATATAAAAATGAGTTAATTACCCACAATTTGTTTTTTTTTTTTTTTTTTGATCCGTAATGCGTAGATTTTTAATTTCTCATGAAAATAATTTTCTATCGATCTCGTGACTGAAGCTATAATTCAATTTAGATAGGTACAATTCATTAACCTTGTAAGTAACTACATTTCTTAAGTTCCATAAATTTTGCATTAATTAATTTAATAGACCTCTAGAAGATGGTAAATTGGTAGCTTATTTGAGATTCGGGTTATACCTACGTGTATACACATCCTATTAGGTAGGTACTTGGTATAAATACCTCAAGCTAGATATACTTACCCTTCTCTAAGTATGAATAGATAAAGCCGCGTGCATATAGCTGAGAGTCTGAGACACCTTAACCGTCTGCATATTCGCACGCCGGAGCTTCAGGTACCTTTGTTTCAGCAAATTGTAATAATGTCTTGTAATACTATTTTGTTTGTTAATATCGAGCTTCTGTTAGGTGTTGTTATGGCAAATAGGTGTAGTTACATAAACGTACGTACCTAAAATTATTATTTCAGTAGGTACCTATTCTGAAAAAACAACAAACAAACATCGAATAAATATTTCTATCTTGCAACCACTTCGATTTAAGTTACAGGTAATTTTCATTAAACTTTTAGATATCTTTCAGATCTCATTAAAATCACGTACCTTCCCTACTTAATTCTCACCACATTCAATCCCTTTTATCTCGCTTTTCTCAAAACTAAATTCTCTGTTCTTTATAAAGGCAATTTCCGCAAAAGGAATTACTGGTGAAAATAAGCAGAGCACGCAGATTGTCCGGAGCGACGTCGCGTCTGCGCTGCACTTTGGGTGAGGGCCGTGGAGGCACAGACATTGGGGTGGTGGGTGGTGTAAAATCACCCGCAATCATTTATACCCAAACTGCCTGCAGAATTACTAGCCGTCACTAAATTCACGACACCACCCCCTTGCACCAACTTTATTATGGCTTTCTCTTACGTATAAAATTGGAAATGATAAGAATTATTATTTCTTGGGAGTTATAGAGGTGGATTCGGTTGCCTTTGTTTTCTGTTTTGAATGTTTTGTTAATTACTGCGCAGTTTAGGATAAGTACATACCTTTGCTGGTTTTTTTTACCGTTACGTAAACATCTAGATAGAGACAGACCAAATATTTTATTTGGTCTGAGTAGTTAGAAGGCAAATTTCGGAAGCCAATTGAGATAGGAAGACATAATTATTGAGCCATGTGCGTTGAAATAAATGTTTGATTAGGTACCTCCTAGATAGATAGTATTGAGGATATTTGATTTTAAGACAAAATACTTTGACAATTGAAAACCTATAAAACACTAAGTGCTTAGCTGGTTTTCTTTGTCTTCCAAAACCAAAAGTTTATTATATTAAAAAAAAAACTTCATGACATCCAATTATAAGCAGACCAAGGCAACTGCCAAGTCGTGCGTAAAGAGTAACTTAGGTTTTAATACTAAAATGTTAACTTAACGGAGGTAGGTACCTACCTAAGTTTATACATCTACCGTCCATCTATATACCGTCCTCCACACAAGTAAGACCTACATAGGTATGTTTGCACATTGACAGCATTTGAGAGGCAACACGAGGCCACGTGGTGAGATGCGACGTAGCTATTTGTGTCAGGAACTGTATCCGTGACCCACTTCGCAAACACCCCTACTACCGCGTACTAGCGAACAGCGAGTACCCGACACTGGCGTATATTTTGGTTTAGGTTATGTCAAGTTATATTGCCGCCATTACAGTATTTAATGTTATCCTTGGTAATGTGTTGGAAGTGCGATGGATGGAAGTTGAATAACAGTACAAATTCTATAGATTGGAAATGTCAAGAAAATATGCAGTACCTACCGGCACCAACTTAAAGCAATGAAGTATGTACTGTAGAGGTATTGTCCGGTTGGGTTGACAACCGACCTCCGCAATATTTCATATTTAGAAGATTAGAAAAATCCGGTCAAGTGCGGGTCGGACCACGCACAATGAAGGGTTCCGTAGTTGGGATGAATTTATCGTATACCTTTGTAAATAAAGGGTAATGCAGAACTGCCAGAGTTGCATAATTTTGTAGGTACGTCTACGTACCAAGATATCTACTACATCCACAATACCACATTGGATCCAAGGATAATGATGTAGGTAGATAATTGCCGACGTTAAATGGTACCTAGCGATACTATCTAATTAAATAAAAGCTACTGTACCTGATCTGAGAATCCGCTATTTAAAAACACAAACTTCTGTTTAGTTTAAAATACTAAGTACTTTGAAAAAAAAACATAGCCTGCCATGGGGACTGCCGACAGAAGTGAAAACTTAACTGCGCAACACTTCACAATCACAATAGCATATATCGTGTGACGCGAACTCAAGATTTTCCCCTACCAAAACTCGCTCAACGCGCCTAAAGAAGTTTTCATTTCAACAATACGTCACATTAGCATGTCGCGTGATGCGTGACGCGAACTCAAGATTTTCCCCATCAAAAATTGCTTAACGCGCCTAAAGAAGTTTTCACTTCAATAACACGTCACATTAGCATGTCGCGTGATGCGTGACGCGAACTCAAGATTTTCCACATCAAAAATTGCTTAACGCGTCTAAAGAAGTTTTCATTTCAACAATACGTCACATTAGCATGTCGCGTGATGCGTGACGCGAACTCAAGATTTTCCACATCAAAAATTGCTTAACGCGTCTAAAGAAGTTTTCATTTCAACAACACGTCACATTAGCATGTCGCGTGACGCGTGACGCGAACTCAAGATTTTCCCCTACCAAAAATCGCTCAACGCGCCTAAAGAAGTTGACACTATTAGTTGTTAATAAAAAGAACTAAAAAGTCGAAAATAATTTTATTCCGACTGGAAATAAACTGTTTTAGACAAAGACTATATAACCAGTTGACTGCGCATAGTGCCCCGACGCACGAAAACTATTAGTATTTTGTCGCCTATATATAGGCTACGGTACAAGTAACCATTTTACATTCTAGGACTTTTGACCTTCATTAAAAGGGTCATACTCAATGACCCTTATATCACGGAGAAGTACGGCGCGGAGCTTGCTGCTCTGCAGCTCCCGTCCGCTCCTCCCCGTTCCGACATCTCTGATGTCGTTCCCCCCTGTCCAACCGATTGCATGGACACTGACTCAGTGTCAGACCGCGCCCCCTCCCCGTCCGACAACGAGCCCGCCTCGGGCTCAGATGACGAGGCCTTAAACTCTGAGGCTTCCCCTTCTTCTCCCTCCTCGGAGGACGATGGCTTTACGCCCGTCCTCCGTAAGGGAAGCAAGAAGAGGAAGCTGAAGGGCTCTAAGGCCACCTGCCCCTCTACCCCGCTTAAGAAGGCGACGACTGCCTCAGTCCGTGGCCCGACCCCTTCCCGTGCCCCAGCTCTAACAGCATCCCCCGCTGCTGCTGCCCCCGCCTCTCCCCCTGTTCAAGCGGCTTCCCCCGCTTCCGCCCCTATCCCGACCTCCTCATCCTCCTCGCAGGATGCTTCTTCTCCCAAGAAGAAGTTGGCCCCCCCTCCTCCCGTCTTCATTCAGGACAAAGGGAGATGGACCGATGTGTCCAAATGGTGCGCCGATCTCAGGATCCCAACAGATACCCAACAGGGTATTAAAGTCCTCGTCGCCATGTCGAAAGACTACAGGGAACTCACCAAACTCCTCAGGAACAGAGGTGTGTCATTTCACACCTATGCCCTCCCTGAGGAGCGTCAGACCCGAGTGGTGATACGCCGGGTCCCTAAAGAGATCCCTGTAGAGGATATCAAAGCCGACCTTGAGTCGCAGAATATCCCAGCGGACGAGGTCCACCGTATGCACCGCGCCAGAGGCGGTGCTAAGTTCGACATGGTTCTCGTGGTCTGTCCACCATCCGAGGGCTACCATCCCATATTCTCGGTTTGATTGATCTGTTGCCTTACAGGCATTCAGATTGAGAAACCGGACAAGAGCAGCATCGTAGGCCAATGCCACCGGTGCCAGCTCTATGGCCACTCACAATCGATCACAAAATCAGTCAGTCAGTGGATATCTACTGGCTTTTCTCAGAAAGGTAAAAATACTCAGTAACAATAAACAAAGGTAACATAAATAGTGCCCAGCCAGGCCAATATTAGCACAGTTCAAGATTAGCTTTTACACATAGACGGAAACTGACGGCAGTTATTTACCCTTGTTGTCTTATTTTGGTACAGAATGTTAGTAAAAATGCCATAATTGTACCATGTTTGTTATGTACAGACGCCAGCAGGTCAACCTACCCGAAACTGTCAGATTTTCCCAATCAACCTTGAACCTAATGCCTTAACAATAAAGTCGTAAATCTATTAAAGAAATCTGACAGATTGTAGTAGCTTCAAGTGCTGGCGTCTGTACCTTAAACTTTGGATATTCATTCATATAAATTGTGACCATTCCAACGTAAGGCAGAAAACCTCTGGCACGACCCACAACATCCTTCTTTGTGAGCCACAGCTGTCCCTGAGCATAGCATAGCTATGCCTATAGCCTGAGCATAGCATATCTAGGAAGCGGCTCCCTGGTGTATGCTGTTCGCTGATGACATTGTGCTGATTGCCGAGAACGGCTTAGAGGTCCAGAACAGATTGGAGGTGTGGTGGGAAAGAGTCGAGACCGTTGGCCCGAGAGTAAGTCGGACCAAAACTGAGTATCTGTTTTGTGATTTTGGCGGTCTCTCCAGTCCTGTGCCCATATCTCTCGCCGGAACGCCCTTATCTATCTGTTCCGACTTTCGGTACCTCGGGTCGCTTGTCCAAGGAGATGGCGAGGTAGAGCGACACGTATCGCACCGGAACAACTCAGGATGGATGAAATGGCGACAGGTCACAGGAACAACTTGCGACCCACGGATGCCCCTCAAGTTAATGGGGAAAATTTATAAGTCCGTGATAAGGCCTGTCGTACTTTATGGGTCTGAGTGCTGGGCCGTGAAGAAGACGGATGAAAAAAGATTGCATGTAGCGGAGATGAGAATGTTGAGATGGATGTGTGGAGTGACGAGAATGGATAAAATGAGAAATGAGTATATAAGAGGAAGTTTGAAAGTGGCGCCAGTGACAGAAAAGTTGAAAGGAAATCGTTTGGCTTGGTATGGGCATGTGATGAGAAGGGACGAAACGCATGCGACTCAAAGAGTGATGAATATACATGTTGATGGATGGAGAGGGAGAGGAAGGCCGAAGAAAAGATGGATGGATTGTGTGAAGAATGATATGAAAGAGAAGGGAGTGAATGATAGTGTGACGGTTGACAGGGGAGAATGGAAGAAGAAAACGTGTTGCGCCGACCCCAAGTAACATGGGATAAGGGCAGGAAGATGATGAAGATGATGATGGTTTTGTTGATAAGCAAAATTGCCGTATATGGGACGACCACAACCCACATGAGGTTCACCAGGTGGTAATGCATACACAAAAAGTTACTGTTTGGTACGGATTTTGGTCCGACGGCGTCATTGGTCCGTACTTCTTCGAAAACGATGATGGCGAGGCCATTACTATCAACGGCGAGCGCTACAGAACAATGATTAACAATTTATTTTGACCTGAATTGAACGATATAGACGTGGACAAAATGTGGTTCCAACAACCCGGCGCTACGTGCCACACAGCGAGCGACACAATGGACATTCTGCATGAACGGTTCGAGGGTAAGGTTATCTCTCGCAGAGGTGACGTGAATTGGCCACCAAAATTGAAATTTACGTGAATTGCTCAGATCGTGCGATTTGACCCCGCTAGACTTTTTCTTGTGGGGTTTTCTCAAGTCGCAGGCCAATAATCCGCAATCAACCGATGCCCTGAAAGTCAACATAACGCAGGCCATCGCTCAGATTCAATCGGATCTATGCAGTAGAGTAATTGAAAATTAGACCTCTCGGATCCGTGCCACCGTTCGAAGCCGCGGTAGACATTTAAACAATGTCATATTTCATAAATTATTACATAAATGGACCTATCAAATAAAAAAAAAATATTTAATATCTCACATACAGCTTGTTTTATTTAGTTTCAACATCGACCCGTCCTTGTTGAAAGACCCTTTATATAACTAATTGCTAAGTAGCAAAATATTGATGTTACGAACTCTTCGATATCTAACCTCTTTGATGTTATGCTTAAAATCAAATTATTACTGGCCATAGTTTAAAAAATAATGAGTTTTAAATTTTCTTGTGATCTTGTTTCGATTTTTCTTTCAAGTTTTGTTTCGATTAGCGGCTTGGTATTCTGAAATTTATCATAATTTTGTTTAGTTATCTTGTTAAAACACCATCTTGCGTTAATATGCCACAAATACGTAGACATATGGACACAATTACTGCAACCAGAGCCGTTACAATGATCCAAGAAGGAAATTCGCAGCGGTCTGGGTTAGCAAGAAGAAAGAAAGAAAGAAAATACGTTTATTTGCAATAAACATGACGCAAAGAAATATAACAACAAAATAAAATATTAAAAGAACAAGTTTGGGGAAAATATGCGTCACATTCACGCAAAACGGCCGTCGCTCAGCATAATGCCGTAATGTTTGCAACTGGGTTTTTCGAAGATCTATCCAAAATGCTTGGAATCGCTTCCAAGAGACCGGCAGTGTTGCAATAAGACCAGGTTCGGGTAGAATTCACATTACAACTGTTTACAAGGATCGGTAGGTATATCCGAATAGTGCCCGCCGAAAACGCACAGTAACGGCTGGTAAGTTACAAATTCGCCTGCGGTTGACAACTGGTACTCGTGTCAGTGACCAAACGAACTATCCGGAATCGATTGCACGAAGACCAACAAACTTCAAAACGATGAATTCAGGACTCGAAAGTGCCAATCGTTTAAGTTTCTCCCGTCATTACTTGGACTGGCCCTAAATCAGTGGAACATGGTGCTTTTCACCGACAAGTGAAAAGTAAAAAAAAATTAATGACGATCCGCACATTTTAGTGTGTCGAGACGATTCGGCAAGCGATTTTCGGACGCCTGCATACATTAAGTTGACCGTTTCGGTGGTCCCAGCGTAATGATTTGGGGTAGGATTAGTTTACACGGCAAAGCTGAGCTCGCTATTTAAATGAGGGTATCGTAACTGCTCATCGTTACATTGAGGAAGTCATCAAGTCTCATGTGATCCCATTTGCACAGCAAATGGGTCCTGTGCAAATGGGTCCTGGGTTCGTTTTGCGGAAACAGAGGCATACGGGGGTCCTGTATGATGTGGGCGGGGATTTCTACTGAAGCAAAAATGGAGCTGATATGTGTTCACCAGGTGGTGAAGGTCGGGGAGGGCTAACCGCAGAAATATACATCAACGACATTCTGCTAGGCCATGTGGTCCTCTACGCCGAGTTTATTGGCGAATATTTCCTGCTAATGCACGATAATGCCCGCTGCCACACTGCTGCAGTGACTAGATAGTACTTGGAGAAGTCAGGATTCCCACACTAGACTGGCCAGCCCTCAGTCCTGAATTGAACCCGATTGAACATACGTGGGCCCAAAAAATTGTAAGTGAAATGAAAAATAGTTAGAATATGAAAAAAGTTTATTTAAAGCTTTTCAAAATACTCCCCTCGAACCCCAATACACTTATGCATTCGGGTGAACCAGCTTTCGCAACATTTAAAAAAATGTATCTTCGACGCGAAAATTCTTCGACGGCCTCGTCTGCAGTGTTAAATTTTCGCAAACGAAGCATTTTTTTTTACCGTCGGAAATAAAAAAAAATCGCATGGAGCTAAATCTGGGCTGTACGGAGGATGAGGTAACATTTGTACCCTCGAAGTATTCAAATAGTCCATGGTTAGTGAGCGGGCGCGTTATCTTGGTGAAAAAGAATGCCACGGACACCGCTCCTTAGTCGCTCGCTATTCAACTCCCCGACCATGTCCTCCTCTGCCGCTTGTGGCAGGAACACGGGCACGCGTTAGCACTCACCGCAAACCCGCCGCGGCTGTCCGTCTCCGGACCCTCCTCTGGGGCGCACCACCCATCACCACCGCACAAGAACACATTGCGCGTTGTGACCACCTCATGGACCAAACCAGCACATGGGCGCTAGACGACCCCGTGTCTAGGCACCCTTGGTCCCCCGTGCGACCGGTCAGGTCAGTGGCCCGGCTGCCTACCACTTTTCGGCCGCAGAGGATGGTGAGAGCCACCAACGAAATACCGACACTCCTCCTCCCCTGCGGCCCCACCGCGTCCGCCATCAGACGGTGGCGACCCCGTCAAGGCCGCGGAAGGTAGGGAGAGCGGCGCTCCGCAATACCGGCACTCCTCTCCCGCCGCGGCCTCCAACCCTCAGCCGCGATTCCTCCCATACGACATCGCGGCCCGCCTCAATTGCGATGTCGCCCAAGCGGCACCGCAACCTACCTGTTGGCCGCTACGTCGTCGACTTCCTGGGAAAAGCCCTGACGAGCGGCCCCTCCTCGGGTTTCTCTTCGTTTCACCGTGGGTGACCAAGCCCCATTAGTGTAGATCCCAAAGGAAGTGAAGGTCATTCAGGCCTTTACAATCCGCCAGGGTTGCGGGTTGTTCGAAAGAGTTACCGTGGCCCTTGCACAGGCAACTGAAGGAACACGGGTGGGTTTTAGTCAGTTGAAGTCTGACACGCCCTCCCGCTCCACCCAGAGCGGGAGAAGTTATTTGATGATTTCCCATCCAAAAAAAAGGCCTTTACAATATCATCTAGGACCAGAGACCTAGTCAAGACGAAACAAACGAGCCCAAACTAGATAGGGTTGTGTCGTTTTATTAGTTCCCATGGCCACCTTCCGGCTCGCACACTTGGCCGGATTTTCTACTGCTGACTGCACCTGAATCATATTTTATCTTTAGCATACAAAATTACACGTCTACTACAAAATTGTAGCAAGATGCACTTTAACGAAGAATGCACTTGCGCCGCCGCGCCGGTACGTCGGAGCTAACGGTTCAAATTAGCATTCATAATGGATGGTTCGCACCGACGGCAGTGTCACAATAGCCTCTAATAATTGTGATATCTAATTAAACTGAATATCATCATAATTGCACGTGGCTCACACCCGGCGGTGGCGGTGATCCGACCGTTAAATTAGACGCATTTATTCGTCGACTGGATAACTGATTAATTAGTAAGTTCATGTATCTATACCTGAATTGAATTTCAACGTTACCGCACGTTTAAAACGCCTTGATTGTTATTCATCGATACAGCTTTTGATACGGACCATTTCTAGATGTTTGATTTGAAAAATACAAACAAGTGTTCCTCCTTACAAAATATATTTTTTAATTAGAAACATGGTCAAAAGTTGTGTCTAGCACAAACATATTTACATAAACTTAAAATGAACTGTACAATTAGAATCAAATTAATGTATGTGTCTTACACATATCAATAATAATATAATTTCATAACAATGTTTGATTAGTTAATACGAATTAATAATAACATAACACTTGTTCACCAGTTTATAGTCAGTAAACTAACAACTTCTATTATAACAAGCCCACTAGGGTCCATGAAGTTTCTTCAGCACTGATTCAATGTCGATATCCTGAATATTTGTAGAATTAAACAAATACTGAGTTTCTGGTTTTGTTTTCTTGCTCTCAGTCAAAGCCTCCTCGGAGCTATTACTACCTTGTAATAGTTTTCTTTTCTTCACGTCGTCCGTTTTATCCTTAACTTCTACTATTTCCTCTTCTAAAACTATTTCTATCTCAGATATTTTATGTTCTTTACTGCTTGGACTATTCAACTTTAATGGTGTATCCAAACTTGTGAGAGTTGAATCAAATATTTCGAAGCACTGCTCCTTGCTATCTTTCATTGGTGTGTATAGTTTATCTATATTTGATATTGAACTTACAGCTACTTCTGTTTCTCTGAAACTATATCCCAACTCTCCTTCGCTTTCCGGATCATTACTGAATAACATATTGAAGTTTGTTGCTCTTAATCTAATTGCTACTCCGTCATCTATGCACACTTCCATACTAAACTTATCTTTTAATGTTATAGGCTGTTGCTTCCATCTATCTTTGGCGTCACTATTACATTTAATATAATTATGACTATCTTCATTACATTCATAAACAGATAATTCTAATTCGTCATCTGGTTCGGCATCTTGCACTACATGTAATTCATTTGTAACACTTGTGTTTGTTTCAACACTCTTATCTAATATACTTTCTTCTTTCCTTGATTCAGTAACCTCAACATGAGTGGGACACGCTGTCTTTGTAGAAGGCGGATCCAGCAAGTCACGTTCTATTATTTTTGCAGTTTCGGCGTCAAATCCTCTTTTGATTAAATCTCCACGCAAAGAGCCTGCGTTATCTTTGTAATCGTGTTTACTATTAAATGTGGTATCAATATATTGTTGTATTTTTGATATATCCTCAATTTCAGTTTCTTTTGGTTTAGATTCTTGAGATCCGTCATCGGACCAACGTAGCGCTATTTGTTCTGTATCAGAGTCAACGGGAGAAACCATTGAAGCTGTATTCTGATCACCGGTTACGTTTTGTTTAACACTGGCGTTGATGTCCGGAGATTCGTGACCAGAACTTTCCGAGTTAAATATCTTAGTGCAGTGCAGTTTTCTGGGGGTCGATGATTTTCTACGCGACTTCGTCGGAGCAGGAGTTATAATAGGAGTTATCTGAATATTCTTTTCTTTTGCAGTAATTTTTTTGTTGGCTTGTGATTTGTTTGGCGAAAATATCTCTTTTTTCCACCTAGTTCTTTTATTAGTATTTTCTTTCGTTGGTGTGGGACGCCTTGGTTTTATTCTCATGAATGAATTTGCTTTATCTTTTTTCATTGGAGATTTACGCTTTTTAACAGATTCTAATTTTTTCTTAGTTGATTCAGACTTAGTAGACGATTTCAGTTTATTGTTTTTCGGTATTTTTACATTAACCTCTTTATTGGTCTCTAAAGAACTATTCGGAATTGTTGTATCACTACTAGATGATGCAATCTCAACTTTATCATCTATCACTTTTTCTTTAGTTTTATTCCCTACATTACTATTATTAACATATGACACATTCTTCGTACACTTTCTTACTGGCCTAGAACTCCTTTTACTGGCTACTGTTTCTTTGGGCACTTCGACATTCTTTACCACCTCAACCTCCACCTCTTTTGACGACGTCACTTGACATTCTAAATCTACGATTCGCAGGTAATCTTGGTCATCTGGCTTGTAGTAAGAGCCGCCACTTGAATAATCGGTGGGCCGCGATGAATATGAAGAAGGCGTAGCTAGCGCTTTTGGAGTATCAAAGAACCGGGGCGTAGGAATATTCATAATTTTAATATCCGATATTGGTTCATCTGGCAGAACAGAATTTAAAAATTTCGGCGTTTCCATTTGTATATCATAGAGAACTTGTTTATAAGGAGTTTCTAGAAATTCAGATATATTTAACCTTGCACCAATTTCATTGTGCAGGGCTAACCGTTCTGCTTCTGGAGTTTCATTAATATCTTCATTATTTGATTTATTTTGATTGACTTCAGGAGCTTTCGTTGTTGGTTCTATGTAATTAATAGCAGCCACTACATTGAAAGTTGGTTTGACTGCAGTTTTACTTTCAGTATGTATTTCTGATTGTGCATACTGTTCTTCCTCCTCTTCTAGTTTCTGTCTCTTCTTTGATTTCTTAGGTTTAGGAGATAGTTTTCTTTTACTTCGCGGCTTTTTTTCTGCAGCTTTATCTGCTGTATTAATAGTTTTATCTGCTTTATCAGATATTTTATCTGCCTTACTGGTGGTTTTATTGGCTTTATCATTTGTTATATCGGCGAAATCAGCCTTGTCTGTAGTTTTATCTTCTTTATCAGTGGCTTTATTTTGTTCAGACTGAGTGTCTGCAGCTTTTTTATTCTTCGGTTTTCTAGGTCTGGGTTTGGGTTTTATTGAAGGCTGGCTAGCATAACCACTCGCTGTGGCTAAGACACGCAAGTCAGCGTCCCAATTAATTCTCTTATTTATAACTGGCTGCTTATTATCGGTATCCATTGCAAGGTTACTGTAATGACAAGATTCTATTTGATGAACTTTAACATTGCTCATATCAACGATGTTGTTTTCACCATTCCCTGTTTCAGAGAATATCATATTGGGACTTCTAGCGACAACATCAGCAGGCTTATCATCAGTCTCGTTTGTCACTACTTCATTTATTGTGTCGTGTAATATTCTCCTTGGAGTTGTAAAGTCAAGTACTCTGATATGCGAATTTCTTCGAGGTGTGGAAGATGACTTCCTCACGGGCGGCAAGACTTCTGGAGTACTTGTTTGAAGAGAACCAGCAATGACGTTATCTTTAGGAACAGACGCATTTTTTATAATATCTACTGTTTTTACTAAACCAGAATCAGGACCAGATTTCTGTTGGTCTATTTTTGGTTGCTCATCATCGGGTTTCTTTTTTTCTGCTGCACTACTTGACGAAATATCAATTACGAGAGGACCAAGCAATTTTGACGAAGTATCAGATTTTGCTGTCGCTTTCTGCATCTTGAGTGCTAAGACAGGTTTAGATTGAGCCTTGTTTGGTGGGGGACCTGAAATAAATAATGCATATATCAGACTTTACTGCTTACTGCAAGCCATAATTACTTTACATATTTACATAAATCGACATCTTACCTGATGCAGGCACAACTATGATAGTAGGCATTGCCATAATTTCATCTTTCGTGTAGTTGTTGTTAGCGATAGGAAGTTTCTGTTTATAAGCCGGCGTTCCATTTATAACAATCGTTTGCATCAATGGTGTTGAAGTAGTTGCTTTTGCGTTGCTCATTGACGGAAACTGCTTGTCCACTTTTATGTCCGAAATTATTTTAATTTTTTGGTCCTTACATTTAGGTTTTATTCTAGGATATGGATACTTGTTACACTGAAGAGATTCTAATTCAGCACCTCTTGCTACCTCATTCGAATTATTACCGTAACTTGTATTGGTATTGTTGGCTACTGAAGCCCTGAAAATATAGAAAGTTAAAAACTTAATTACTACGTCTCATTATCACAATTAATTTAATAGTATTTTAAGTGGGAAAACTATCCAAACACAATATTGCAACAAGGTTTCAAAAGATATTCAGAAGAACTTACACAGCTATTGAATTTTCCGACGTGCTCGAATCTGGCACAGGAATACTCCGATTTTCATGACCTATTAAAGAAATTAAGAAAAAATATAATTGTGTACCATCGACACTAGGGGTGCATCCGATACCGATACCGATGCCGATATATCGGCGATACTTCGGGTTTGCCGATACATGGGCATCGGCGATATTTTTACTGCCGGTATAACGATATTTATCAAATTTCGCGCTTCAAAAATTGTTCAAAAGGTTTACAAACAAGACTTGCGAAATCGCCTATCTTGCAGCAAAACTTGAAAATACTTTGTTTTTAAACAAAAATCTTATTAATGTTAATTACTAACTCTATTAACCTTAATTATTAATTTTAACAACTACTTATCTCATGTAATTTTTATATTAATTTTAAAAAAATAACCAGATTTGCGTTTTTTTACCTTCATTTAAATTTAATAAGCGTATCGGCACCGGTATGGGTATCGCCGATATTTTTATAAGAGTATCGGTTTTGGTATCGTATCGTATCGGCAAAAAGGCGTATCGATGCCCCTAATCAAAACTTTTATAGAAATACATGCAGTACCCGGGCATAAATATGAGACACGTGTTTTAAATAGTGACTGGCACACAAGTATGAGTGATAAAGACCACGCTTTACAACGCCGCCGACTTTTCGATAAAACTTCATAGTTATAATTTACGGCCAATAAGTTTATATACGGTGGCAGATCGACGCGCAATTTGTTACCACGGATTCAGTACATGATTCTGGACACTCCTACGTTGAAATTTTCCAATGCCTTTTCGTCAGTTTAAAAAAAAATGCTGTTCCATACATTTTGACCGCGTAGGTATTGCACTTTTGTGCCAGTTCAATGCCAGTGGGACCAGTTACGTACTGAATTCATGATAACAGGTTGTGCGTCGATGTCCTTGCCACCCTGTATACTTTATACTAAATTAAACCTACCTCCAACTCCCGATGCGAAGTCTTGGAATGAGCTAGCATTGGGGATAGTTTTGTTTAGACTTTCAGCTCGAGACTTGTTCTTACAAACTTTCTTGAGAATAGTATTAAATTCTTCAATCTTCTCTCTGCATTCTGGTGTATGGGCGGGTTTGGCCTGCAATGATAAATGCCACTAATATTTTAAATGCAAGAGTTTACAATATTTTGAATTGAGTAATAATAAAAGTATCTATACTACAAAAAGTGTTTATTCAGTGGTCAAGTGGCCATCCCTTCTCAATCATGGGTATTGTATTTTGTATACTGTATCATGTAAATAGAAAGCATCATGATCTGCCTAGCCTTTTCCCAACAATGTTAGGGTCGGCTAAGCAGATGCAGCTGAATACCAGAATTTTACATGGAGCGACTGCCTATCTGACCTCGATAACCCAGTTACTGGGTAATACAATACTTCTTGGTAAGAGTGGTTGTCAGACTTTCGGTCTTCTGATGACCCGTATCGACTGTCAAAGATCCAAGAATGACAGCCGGGACCAACAGCTTAACGTACTTTCCGAGGTGGGGGGGTTGGGGGGGAGGGTTGGGGGGGAGGGTTGGGGGGGGTTAGTTCTGGGCTTGTAAAGATGGTCTCTCATCGCGCCATCGTGCGGCTGTTAGGTCTACAAATTTTTACTTTTATTTTCGCCTGAAGGATCTGATGACTGATTCTGGAGTATATTGATACTCTGATTACGAATATGAATTCAGTGTTTCCCCATCACCGAAAATAAAAACGGATTCTTCCGGCAAATCCGTTTATATTTTCGCCAAAAACACTTTTTTTAGGAAAATAAGTCTATTCAATACATTACTTAATTGATTCAAAATACTAAATATATAAAAACACATCATTGGTGTTGAAGGAATTGCTATGTCCTTTTGACCATTTTCGAAGCTCTCGAACGCACGTTACACAAACTTTATGTGGCGCCCCTTGTTTGTCTTGGTTCATGGCTTCTATACCGAAATACATGTTAAAAACATTTTTCACGAATTCGGTTATGTTATTGCGCTGATTTGCAAGCATAAATTAGCCACAAATATAGCAGAAACTGTCCGGTGAGTTTAAACAATTGCGTATTGACATTTGTTGATTGCGTATTCACACGATGATGTTAGGCGTTAGTGGGTGATATAAAACTTCCTCATGGAAAGAACATATTGATAGTTTATGCATAAAAATTAACAAGTTTGTGTTTGCACGTCGAAAGGTAAAAAAACGTGACAAGCAGACATACGTCTATTATTATATATACAGTATGTTAACCAACAGAGGGCGTTCCCGTTAACCCGCAATAGTATAGCATCCATACATGCTAAAAAAAATATTACCATTCGAAAACAAAATGGTTTTTATTTTTTTTTTAATATTAAAATATTCACTAAAAATGCTAAAAATATTCAAAAAAATATAAAAATATTCACTAAAAATAAAAACTAAATTGCGATGTTTCCGTCCTTCAAGTACGCGTGTACAGAGTGTTTCTTTTACGTATCAATTTAACATTTTTAGTGAATATTTTAATATTAAAAAAAATAAAAACCATTTTATTTTCGAATGGTAATATTTTTTTTAGCATGTATGGATGCTATACTATTGCGGGTTAACGGGAACGCCCTCTGTTGGTTAACATACTGTATATCATCACGGTTACATATGCTCCATTATACGGTATGGCATAGTTGTCTGGGGAAATTCCTGTAACATCATGAGGGTGTTCATAGCACAGAAAAAATGCATTCAGGCACTGTACGGCATGGATTGGTCGGAATCATGTAAATCAATCTTTAAATCCAAGATTCTACTGTTCCCTGCATATACATCTATGAAGTAGCTAAATTTGTTAAATACCACAGTCATCTTTTCACCACCAACGACAATACATTTAAACGTAAAATTAACCACCTGCCCCTAAAAATGCCTGTGCCTGTTCAGAAAGAACTGTGCCTATATGGCACCTCTAATATCTATTTGCCCTAAGGAATGACTGACCTGCCATATAAAAGGTTCTGTTGTGCCTTGCGCAAATGGGTTAATCCAGGAGAGTTTCTACACTGTATTTTTTGAATATGAGTAAAAACACATGCTGATTTGGTGTCTACTAAGATACTGGTTCTTCTTCTTATTTCCTGTGAGTTTGTCTTTAATAATAATATCAATAATTTAAGTAATGGAAATCACTGTAACTCTAATAATTGTAATTTAAATGATTGTATAATTGTAATACAAATTTTCTTATAAATTGTAATAATTCAAATAGTTCTAAGAATTGTAATTTTATTCAAATAATTGTTGTAAATTTACTATAAATTTGCATGCCCGTAATGAGGGTGAAATATGTCCTGTGCTATTTAATTTAACATCTTGTGCACCCAACATATTTCAGGCAAATAAATGATTTATGATTATGACTTGCTCTTAAGTACTATTTTTTTTTTATGATAGTTAGTATTATATTTATGTATTCATTGTGTCTAGTTAACCCTTTGTTATAGAAAAAAATGTGGGGCAGAAATTCACAACATCACCATTAGCATTATAGATAACAACCTCATTAACAAAAGACCTAAAATTTGGCGTTTTTTCGAGCTATCAATCAACCAAAATCATTATAGGCCATTAACTGAAATGGATAAATTCTACTAAACCATTAATGAATATCAGTTGACAGAACCATAATGAAGATAATTAGTAAAAGTTACTAATTATCTTCATTAAGGTTCTGTTGCGAGAAAAAAGCAATGACATCATTATATGGTGACTGGGTCCACCTAGGGTACTTTAGAATAAAAAAATAAAAATGATAAATAAACCGTCGGAATCAACCATTAACCCTCACAGGGGGAGAACCCTGTAGACCTGTGAACCAATTTAGTTGTGATTGTTGGAAATACATTTCTTAAAACTTCCTTGAAACTGAATATGGCCCTTATGGGAAATAAGGGCCATATTCAGTTTTGTTCAATTTTCAAGCATTTATTATTTTCAAGCATTTACATAATTTAGAATAGTGGTTGAACTTATTGTGCATAGCAAAAGCACATCAAGTGGTACTTAATATCCAAGGTTGGTAAAACTGTGTGAATCTCAATAGAAATGCATGCAGTTTTTCTCTAACTGGCAAAGCTCCAAAACTTACTAGTGCGCAATAATACACAAAATAGTGACAGATAATCTGTTGCCACTTATTTTGGCTTGAATATTCACAATGATATTTCCTTATCAGAGTTAATTATGATACTGGCTATAGCAAATATGTGTTTTTGACTTTAGTCAAACTGATGATAACTAATACACTTTTGCACGATAATATTGTGCCTTAGGAGCTTAGCAAAGACAAATTTATCTGAATATAAATCATGAATAGCAAATTAATTGTGATTGAAGGTCCGTGGGGGCTCATGAAGGGACCCATTTGTATTTTAAATAACAAAAAGTTATTGACCCAAGATTTTAAGGAGCTCAATGGGACCTCAAAAATGTTAATTTGGGGAATCATACATGCAAACTCATAAGGTTTTGTTAATATTATAATGACGAAATATACTTACAATTGAACTCAGAGGTAATGAAGAATTGTCACTTGATTTTATTTCAGAACAATGAGTATTAGAATTTATCGTATTTGGTTCTTTGCCACTGTTATTCAACACACTTGATGATTGTTTTGTACTGTCACTTAATCCTTTGTTGGACTCTGAAATAGTTTCCTTTTCAAGCACTCGAACATATTTCTTTGTTGTAGCATGGTTTCCTGTAAAGAAAAAAACTTCATTTTTAATTTGCTTCTGACTATCTGTAATTGGCATCTTTCTAATAGTGATATTTTGTGACTTATTTATAGATTTCAATACTCTAAAAACCTCACTAAATTATTATTCAAAAATTGAACTACATACCTATCAACAAAGACAAATTATCTTGAACTTTGAAAAATGGCAGTAACAAGATTATATAGCACAAACCTGGTAAATCTTCCAAAGCTGTGGTTTCCACAGAAGTATCCAAGCTACTTGTTTCCACAAAGCTTGGTGAAACATTTGATTTCTGCTTATTTTTGCAGTAACACCCTGACAAACTCGATGAGTTACAGAGCTCGCAAATACTTTGTTTGGAAGTTTGTGAAGTATTTTGTTTGACTAGGCTGTAAAGGGAGAAATAACATGTACTTTAAGTTAGTACGACAAATAACATGCAATGTTAGATATTTAATAAAGTAAAGTAACAAAATAACTGTCTTAAAACTGCAATTCATCTGAGCATCATATATGTTATTAACATTTCATATATAACCTAAAATTAAACTAAACTTCAACATTACAATTTGTTAATATCCTTGTTTGTCTGAATCTAACTTTAATGGGATAGGAAAATGGTGAAACTTAAAAAGTTGTTGTTTATTCTATGAACTAAGTTACCTGATGTTTTCAATGGAAGGGTCTTGCATTTGTATTTTGTTAATATCTGCATTAGTAGCTAGGAACTTGACTATATCTAACAAATTGGTGCATTGCAACAGCTTCTTCCTCAAAACAAGAGGTTTACATGTTTCCACTGAAAAGTTCAACATAGGTAATTAACACAAATAATATTCAATATTATTTTAATATTATGCACCATAGATCTAAGATTTGGGTTAGCTGTTCTGACCAAGCCAGTCCTTGCCTTGTTGTGAGTGCAATCAAAGCCAAATTATAATTAGTTGAAGTAGATATGCCAACTAAATCCATCAAGACAAGCTTTTATGATCGTCAATCAGATTGCTTGGTTATTCACACATGTGTAAGCAAGCAGCCAGGCTTTATACTGTGAAACGGTCCATAGTCTGCCTAACAAGCCTCAATTTATAATTGTCTATAAAAAGGCAGATGTCCACCAATGTACTGAGTGGTAGCCAATTCAGCTATAAATTTTATCAAGTTGGTATGTTAATGAGAAAGCATTGCTCATCCTAAACTTCTTACTATTTCTGATGTTACAGTTTTTTGTGAATTCTGTCTCTGGCACTGATTTCGAATAGGTGATACTTTCTGCTACGACCCTCTGCTTCTTACATATTGTTTGCATAAAACAGCAACTTTCGGAAGGACTAAAGTACCTATAGTGGAGCCCAACTTTCTAATATGCATTGACAGTGTTGTACATAGTATGCTGAATGTAAACATTAATAATTCACATGGAACAACGGATAGCTTTTGCCTGTGGGTTATATTTATTTGTAATACTAGTAAGTATGTTTGTGACATAACACAAATTGCGTTATAAACATTTTTCACTGGATAGAGGCAGAGAAACACATCGGTGATATCATGAGATGCGAGCATTCAATGCGTGAACTAATAAAAAGCAACAACAAAACGACGAGGGAGACCCCACGGTACTAACCATATATTTTTACAGCCCTATATTCTGCCAGAATATTCCTCAGTGATGTCATAAATATCCTGTCATATTCGTTTCTGAGAGCGTCCAAGTAAGGACTCGCTTGCAGAAACTCATCATAAACAGTCATAAGCTGCTCCTCAGCAAGATATCCTAAAACACAAAGAACACGATCATCATCCCGTCCGTTAATTATTGGGTTCGCAGTGTTCCCGCCAAATAGTCAACATACCAAGAACTAGTTTAGCCAAATCTTGTGAAGGAAATGGTGGTAACGTCATTTTTACACGAAATATGAACACTACACGACTTAATTCACCAAGAACAACATTAAACTCAAGGTAGATTAACAAAATCGCAAATAATAAACAGTGCGTTGCAAACACTCGCTCCCACAAACATCCAAACATGAAACACACAGATGCAAAAAGAAAATACAGGCAATACAGCGCACAACACACACAATCACAATGTGAATGGACACTATGGACAGAGCACTGTTATAGAATACCGGAATGACCGAATGAATGAACAAATGAAATAACGTTATATCATAGAACATTATATACCCTAGACGGGCGTTACATGTTCTGTGCAGTGTGCAGTGGATGAACCACAGACAGAATCCAGAGTCCACAGACTAAGGGCCGCCATACACGGACTGCTTGAACCAGTCAGGATGGACTGCTTCAAGCTGCGACTGCACAGTGAACTACAGTCTTCTACGTATACGCATAAATGGAACTCGAGCTCGAACTGTTGCAACTACTTCGGGTGGTCGTGCGGTTAAGCAGTCGCCAGGCATACACTGACTGCTCGAGCTGTCGACTGCTCTCGCGCAGTTACCTCCGCCCGCGCTCTTCATTCCACATAGCACGCGCTTCTCGCCCGCACGCTTCTTGCTTTATTTCTTGAGCAAAATGGACGACGTATATTGTGACGCGATAAGGAGGAACTTATTTGGAATTACCCATGAGGCCATGATGCTACTGATTTGAATGACGAGCAGTTATCAATGGCAGCTTTAAGCTGTTGCCTATGACTACAAGAGCGGTCCGTGTATGTTGATCAATGGCTAACTCCTCGAGCAGTCCGTGTATGGCGGCCCTAAGAGTACGTACTGGTACGCACGAGCGCGCTATAAAAGGCCTTCTACACAATCGGAACAAACCACCAACAGAGGTCACCTTGGTTGAGTTGATGTTAAAATCAACTGTGTAAATGTAGGTTGACGTCAATGTGATGTCACACGGATTGGCATAAACGAAAAGTCTATGTAGCTAACAACGTAACTTTTTAGGGAAAAGGTAGACAGACAGCAGAAAATTCGAAAGAGCAGGAACCTTTGTTTATTTTCATCCAGTAAGTATTTCTTCTGATGGAACCACAACCAAGAAGCGAGTATGCCGTAGTAGTTTACGAGATATACCATGGTAAATCACGTGGAGCACAAATTTTGAATTATGGGTACTAATTTTATCTAGCAGGATACTAATTTTCTATGTAGGTTTGAGGAAAGCGACAGGCTCCTCAAACTTGAAATCAACATTCAAATTCATGACCCTGCTGAACGAGCCCGCGAAGGTTATCATCGTTGATTTCTCGGTAAATACAAATGTTTCAGTTCTGTTTTTTTTTTTACGAAATCAATCACATTTATTATTTGTATACTTAGAATAGCTGCAGCATGCCCCCTTTTCTGGCGCTCATGGTGTTTTTGCTGAAGGGAGCGTGACAACCACAGGAACACCTTCAGTCGATTTCCTGGAAAACTCCTCAGGTACCAATTTTGTTGTTCGAGTACTAATTAGTACCAATTGGGTACTAATTATTTACAAAACATGGAAGCGATAGGCGTTGGTGGTCCTGCGGTAGTCACGTATGTCTTTATTCGACGTTTTATCGTGGTACCAAGCGTGCAGTTTCGCCCTCATCGTTTATTTGGTTATTTCTTTTATTTTAGAATGAAAATGCCGAAAATAACTACGTTAATTTGTGCTCCACAAGACTATACGTTTTTATTATTACAAACAGTAGTTCTAGATTGTTAAGTTTTATTGTAATCCGTAAAACGAAAAATAGTGTAATAACGCACTAAATATTGTTGAACTGTCAAAATGAAATGATAGTGTGTATTTGTGTAAACGCAATTAGGGTGCAGGTCAAACATGAGTATATTGATTGTCTAATGCCTCCCTCAGCCTCTCTTTGAACTACTCTTTATAGTACGCATCATGTAAGTTTGCCACTCTGAGGTAGGCTACAAATGGCTGTACATTAGTCAATATTTCTATAGATTTCAGAGCGGAAAACTTACGTGACGCGAACTGGCTGATTTAACCAACATCAGATTTCTTTTATCCGTGGAATAATATTGACGTCTGACAGTTTTTGTATAGAAAAACTGTCAATTATAGTGTCAATTAAAAATTTATTCGCTGATAAGTCATAAAATAACTATTTTAAGACTTACCAGCGAATAAACTTTTATATCTAGTATGTATAACTATCCTAGGTATAAAAGTTTGGCCGAATTCACCCTTAGTCGATTTCCGAAATCGTCTATTCTCAGAAATCTGACAGCTGAGTGACGACTGACATTGGCATTAAAAAATCGTAACGCTAATCTGTTATCTATGACGCTAATATTCGCCATATTTGCTATTGTGGAAGCCATTTTTCATTATCAGTTGTTAAATTTACGCGTTCGTAATTTTGTATTAATTCCTTAAACCTAATTTAAATTTTTGAGTATCAACAGTGTCGTTTGTTTTTAATAACTATGAGTACCACGGCATCAACACCTTTATTCGCTTGTTCGCGTTGTTTCTCCAGACACCCTTTCGAGGAATTATCAACTGGTGAACAACTTTGTAAGGTACGTACGTCACAATTATTGAATTTAAAATGCGATATTTATCGGGTCACTATTTACTATGATTATTGTTGTTTATTTTTGGGAATGGGGATTACGAGTGTGCGTCATGCTTTACTGTTATTTTGACGTCAGTAAAGTAAGTGACGTGTTTGTTGTGTGATATTTCAGGAATGTCGCGGATCATTCCCAGTCGTCAAGTGCACGTACTGCCGTTCCGAGTTTCAACAAACAAGGTCAGTGTTAGCTGCCAAGGCATGAAAGAACTGCGTATTATTTAAGATGTAGACTTTAAATCAAAATTACTTTCAAAATTTATCATACCACCCTGATACAAGTAACATTGTTCTCACTTAACATCTCAATCAGCTGACATAGCAACAGACCTATTATTCTTTACTGCTCCAGTTTCAATATGATATCTACTAATTCTGTCAAACATTACTAGATATGAATATTTATTTATTTTTATTAGTATCATTCATCTTTTATTAGTATCATACTTATTTTTTGTAGCAAGTCAAACACCTCATCAATTTGTAAGAAGTGCGAGGCCAATGTTAAGGCCTATGGCAAGCCTACAGCATGTGAATATTGCAACATCATAGCTGCATTTATTGGTAAGCTTATTATTCTACATTCGCATTGTTCTTTTGATTATGTGTAATATTTGTGCACAGCTTGCTGTAAATACTATTTGGGGTCTCACTGACAAACACTAAAAGTTTTATTATGAATAATAATTTCTATGCAATGATAAATAAAAATAAAGAACAAAATAAAAAATATAAGACCAAAATACAAGCATACACCAAATACAAACAAGCTAGTGTACAAATCTCATTTACACATCTTCTGTCTTAAGTAGGAATATCTTTTCAAATTGATGGAACTTTCTTAAATTACTTGGGCCAAATCGGTGGCTTAAGTTTGGGCTATCATATTTTCCTACATTATTATCAAACTCATAGACATTGTAGTATACAAATAGATTGGGGATTCACACAAATAAAAACTTAACAAAAGACTGAAGGTGTGTAGATGGCCTTTAGCCATAAAACTGTAATCCAAGTAGATATTGCAGAATATGTTTTGATTACAGTTTGAAAACTATGTACTGACACTTCATTAAAAATTAGGTAACAAATGCCAACGGTGTGCTAACTCCGAGCGCAAGTACGGACCTGCAGTCACATGCGAGCAGTGCAAACAACGCTGCGCTTTTGACCGCCATGATGATACTAAAAAGGTATTAAATTCAATAAAGTGTATATGTTAATTTATTTTTAGAAAACTCTATTCTAGAAATGTTATGTAAAAATGATTTCATATTTAATGAATAAGTTGATGAAAAATATGAAATAGAATGACGCTAATAATTTATTATGGTTAGAACATGTGGTATCTTTAATCTCGTATCTTTCGTCGTTGTCGATCATTAGCACCACATGCCTGGATGTCTGCGATCATTTTGTTGATCGCAGACATCCCAATTAAAATTATTCTATCTTGTTCAAAGTTGTGCGAAAATCGGTTGTCATGGTATGGGCAGGTGATGCGGAGGAATAAGGTAACTGTTGTGAGGAAAGATTTAAGTATGAATGTCGATGGCTATAAGAGTAGGGGAAGACCAAAGAAACAATGGATGGACTATGTGAAAGATGATATGGCTAGAAAGGGGTGACTAGATGACAGCTAATAGTTCTAGAAGTATGGAAAAAAGGACATGATGCACCAACCCCAAATAGATTAGTATAAAGGCATTAAGGCAGGAGAATGATGACGATGTTCTTGTTCAGCATTGAACTGCAGTAAGTCAAGTTTATTAATTGACATAAAACTAGATTACTAATTTAATCATTTACTGTTTTCGTCGTTGACTGTTTCAAACTGAAAATTACAATTATACAAGAGTTCTAAAAATATACAATTAATATGGTCAAGAGTTTGTGCATGCTTGTCAAAATAAATGAGATGAAACATGATGTTGAAATCAGTAAGTCATAAACATACTACACACATTTTTCTTAAAGTAAATATCTACACTAAACAATTTATGGTGATATCAATCAAACTGTTTCTTAGTATTGGAACAATCCTGAGTCAATACTCAGGCTTGTTCCAATACTAAGAAACACAGTTGCATGAATAGTTGGTCCCTTTGTGAAACAGTAGTACTCTGGACTAATCAGTGAGTAGGCAATATCAGTAGACAAAATAAACAACTATGATATTGGGGAATTCCCAGCTATTAAAATAACATTTATAAATAACTAACAATTTTTTTTTTTTCATATATTATTCTGGAGATGGATGGACTGTGAAAGATGATATGGCTAGAAAGGGAGTGACTGCCGAGATGACGACTAATAGAGACGTATGGAAGAAAAAGACATGTTGCACTGATCCCAAATAAATTGGGACAAGGACAGAATGATGATGATAGTATTCCGGCGCAAATACGTAAATGATACATAAAAAGATAAAGATATATTTATTGCATAACTGTGTACAGACGCCAGCAGGTCAAGCTACCCGAAACTGTAAAATTTTCCCAATCAATCTTGAGCGATAAAGTTGAAAATTGACAGATTGTACATCAGTTCTTATTTTAAACGTAATTTTTTTAGGCTCAACAGTCTACCCATGTCCGCTATGCATTAGCTGTTATGGCTAGCGTAATGGTGACGTTACGTAAGAGGAAACGTTCACATGTCCGCGTTTCCTCTTAAGTAATATTTAATTAAAATTAGGCTGTAAGTCTGTAGGGAAAGAAAACAAAGTACTACTAGCTTAGTGCTACTTCCCTTTCATAAAGCTACACAAAGAAATCAGAGGGGGAGATACGGAAAATGTTTAATGTTAAACGTGTACCTAATTGAGTTCACCTTAAATATGATTTTTCCTTAACCGTAACGCAACCTTCCGAAGTTACTATGAAATTAAAAACATACCCTCCTTTTCGGCTTCACCACAGCTGCGTATAAGATTGAACCAAGTACTTACCTACAAACTGTCGGCATTCGCCAGTTGTTGGGTAACAAAATGTCAGAGGAAAGATTGAAAACAATGTACCTAACTTTGCGACTTGCTCAAGTCTATGGCTATTTCACAAAATAACCACTATTACTTTCCTATTCGCTAGTAGTTTTGCGATATCGAAATTATTATTGTTAATCGTTACGAAAAACTACTTAGCTTATCTCAGATAATCACATGACTTTAACACATTCGAGTCCACCATTTCATAAAGCTCATAATATGCCATGGCCGCCATAAATACTGCCTGACAATCCCCATCAATGAGGATTTGTGAACTTTTTGTCCACAAATCCCCATTGTGACCTCTATGAGACGTTAATGAGGAAATGGAAAACGGTTAAAAAATGAAATACAAACAACATAATTATTATTATATTACTAGTATCTACCCGCGACTTCGTCTGCTTGAAATTTCTTGTTCCACTGATCCACTCCGTCGCATCGCATCGTATCGCTTGGCCGTGCTATTACTTCGTTTTAGCTTAGCGTTCTTTCTGACTTTTTTTTACCTTTTCTCGGCACCTATGGGCCCTAGCGTGACGTTAAATAGCCCATAGTTTTCCGTAAGACTAATAGTAGTAAAAGTATTGATAGCCCACTATCATTTGCAAAAAAAAAAATCTGATCCGACTGGCAGTTCCAGAGATTAGCGCGTTCAAACTAACAAACAAACTCTTCAGCTTTATTATCTGATAAATAATTAAGTTTTTATTTCTTATGGAAGTAAGAACTCATTGATTATTTTCAAAGTTCATCTAAAATCTGATTTAATTTTATTGTAAAGTTTTTCATTGTTTTTGCTAAAATATTTTAAACTTAGGCTGTTAATTTGGCCATTAATTTAATTTGTTTAATTAGGTATAAAAGTAATCAATGAGTTCTTACCTCCACAAGAAATAATGACTTCTTGATGATTATATAATATTTTGTTTGTATTTTATTTTCAAACTGATGGGGATTTGTGAACTTTTATCCACAAATTCCCATTGACGTCTCATAGAGGTCATAATGGGGATGTGTGGAATAACCCTGCTAGTGTACTTTCCAGGAGGGTCACCGGCATTACGTTTGCTCTAAAGTGAACCCTTGAGGAAGTTGTGGAGGGTTCTCCATTATTGGCATTATGTTTGAAACCGTGTTATAAAACACTTTAAAAACATAGTGAAATAGTGTTTCCATACTACTTAGTATCTCTAGGGGTATTTGCATGTACTAGTGGGGTGCGAACATGAAATAAAAATATACAACTTAAGAAAAAGTATAATCGCTCGCTCCGATCCCGAGACTTGTGAATTTTTTATGCAAAAGTAATCATTTTAATTTTTGTTTAAATAAATTAACGACGACGTTTTAACATAATTGGCAAAATGTGGGTGTACTATAAGTATACTGCCGTCGTAAGAAAAAAGGGCACAACTAACATTTTTTTTAAAAATCTACAAAAAATTGAGCATATTAGCCTTTTTTTTTCTGATTCTAAATATGTATGTAACTCAATTTTTTTTTAAATGTTAGTTGTGCCCTTTTTGCTAACGACGGCAGTATACGTCTGCCTACCCCTTCGGGGAATACAGGCGTTATGTTATGTTATTTTGTTAAATGAATGGCAAAGATCATTTTAAGTATATTTTAAAATTTAATAAAAACGTAATTAATGTAATTATTTGTAACAGCTGATAAACGTTTAGTGTCCTATTATTTACTTGATCATCGCTCATGATCTAAAAAACCGGCAAAGAGCGAGTCGGACTTGCGCACCCAGAGTTGGACTTCGTAAGTACTTACTTACCTTGGTAGAAAAATATTTTTAAATTGTTTAATTATTTTTTTTTTTTTTTGTGATCGTTTAACTAAGTTTGTAAAGGATTTTTGCTGATTTTTCAAAAACTGTGCCAGTTAGAGACATCGTTTTATTTTCCGTGTAATATTTACATAATCCCCCATCAACTAGATTTAATTCTTAAGTTTCGCTTTGCAAACTTTGGAGAAATTATGCAGCATTAATGAAAATAAGATTATTTATAATATGCAAATAAAGCCCCCTTTCATGTGATGCTCCATTTGATCTATTTTTTTTATTAGTTATAATTGTTCCTGTTTAAACGAAAAGGATCCATCCCACATTAGGTGTAAAGTGGGTTGGATCCTTTTCGTTTAACTATGGACATTTGTCCCACTGCTGGACAAAGGCAGGCCATTATCATCATTCATTATTAATTATTATTATTTGCTGTAGCAATGTGAATAACAATTTTTAAATTAATTTTTTACTTGTTATACAGATGGACAAGCTTTTTATTTTATCCATATTTCGAGTCTATAGCGTTAGTAGTTCCCAGAATGCTGAATTCAGCCGTGACAGACAAACGGACAGACGACGAAGTCCCAACATTCTTTTTTATCATTTTCAAAATGGCATTTTGATAAGAGACCCTGAAAAGCCTCAATTGTAAAACTCGTCCTGCGTGTTAGAAAAAACAAATTGTGAATATTTTTAACTCCGGAAATGGTTTTCCACCCCTAAGAAACAGGCCTCCTGACCCCTACATTTTATTGAAAACAGAAAAGCTTGAAGTTAAAATCAACGCGTATATTGTACTGATCTTGTTAAAATGTACAAACGATTTTATGATCACATTTTATAACACTGTATTTGGTAAGAAAAACCTTGCATTTAAAATGAGCCCTCCACGAGGGCTCCCGACACTGAATGTGTTAAAAGAAACTCTGACCTCTGAATTTGTTCCGTTGTTTCTCTTTGAAAACTCCGACTTGATCAAGTTCCTTAAAATATTATTGATGTGTAAAAGTGTTAAACACCTACTTACACAAATAAATATCATTTAGCACCTGCTTGCCTTTCGGGCTTGGAAAGCTTTACGCCTTAATATAGGGCGGCAATTAGAATTGTTTACTGCAGGGAAGAAAATACTTTAAATATTTATTTTGCTCGAGAAAACGCTCTCTCCATCAAGGATTAAAGAAAGTCGCTCTTTCTGGTAGAGATCATTGAAACGAACCGACACAAATGCGTAAAAATTACACTGTATTTTTTGTCACCTCGTGTCTGCTCACCCAGCATAATTTGGCTATGCTAGGCAAATATTCTTTCTTCGAATGGCCTTTGAATCAATGGTGCATGATTTTAAAACGTTTATTATTTCATTCACTGATTCGATTACTCAACATCTTGACTGATTTCAAAACTTTTTTCTTTTGTTTTGAGTCCTCGTACAGACCTCCTTACCACTTGAGCAAATTTTCATAAACATTGTGTGCAAGTTTAGTTGCTTATGCCTATTTGCCTGTGTGCTAAAGATTTATTGCACAGTACCATCTAAAATGAAAAATTGAATAATATTGTTGCAGGTGGATGGAAAACTATTATGTTGGCTATGCACTCAGTCCCTCAAAAGGGCACTGGCTAGAACCAAGCAGCATCTATCATCTGTGGACAAACATAAGCACAGGGGACACAAGTAAGTTAATATAATGATTTTTTTTTTTTTTTGTCCAAGGCTGAGATCTATAGACGTTACTTAGCACGTGCCTTGATGTAGACCGTTCCATGTTCTCGTCTCTATCTTGCACATGTAGTTTGACAGTTGTGTGACAGTGACAGGAACGCTTGGCCAAAGTACGTGCTAAGTAAAGTTTATAGATCTCGGCCTAATAATTGGTTGATGCTAGATCCGCGAAAAAATAGAACGCGAATTCGCTATGCTAATATTCACAATGAAATAGTCAAGACTGTCGAAACTATAAAGTTTCGAATTTGAAATCAAACAAGGAATTCGGTTTTATTACAAAGCAACGCAACCAAGCTAAAACCCAGGTTAGGCTGGGTTTGAGAATGATTACTTAATATTATAAATGAGAAAGTAATCTGTCTGTCTAGTATATTTTCACGCTAAGGTGAATGCGCAAAGGTAGCCCGCTAAATTCTTTTCATACGTTTTTTGCAATTTGCAGGGCAGTGTCAGGTTGTATGTTGATCAAAATATGATTCGCGACAATAACAAATACATTTGTATGTATTTACATAATTATAATTATACTCATAAGAATCGTCAATACCTCTCTCTAAGTTAGATTTATTCTAAAATGTCACGATTTAAGTACATCCTGACACTGACCTGCAAGTTGCAAAAACGCGTAAAAATGGGAATTTCGCGGGCTACCTTTTCGCATCCATCTTAACGGCTGAACGGGTTTAGACGATCTCCACGCGGGGCCAAAGCCACGGGCAAAACCTTTTTTTTTTTTTTTTTTAATAAATAAAATATGGTTCTAGGACAAAAAACTACGTAATCCTCTATGGTTGCGTTTTATGTGTCGGCAGAACTGTCGGATTGAGAATTCCAGTAAGTTCTTTATTTCTGTCATTGAGGTTCAGGTGGTTCGAGCGTGATTTTGTTTGTTGTATTCGGAGTATACCTGATTACTTACTTACTTCTTCCATAAATGGCCAATGGACAATTTTGGGATGTTCCGGACGATTTGGACACACTGGAAGATCTGGAAGCTTTGGAAGCCCTAGAGTTTAGACGATATAGATGACGAAGAATTTCGCTAGAAATACAAAATCTATTCGGACATCGAATTTGTTATTGTAATCCTATCGATCGATACAATTTTCTGTGTTTTAGGGTCAGTTCAGACAGATCGGAAAAATCCTCGCGCATTTACTGGTTCCATTGAAAATAGGACCGTATTACCATAAAATTATATGAATATCTACAGGGTTATTTGTAAAACACCAGCAACCTCTTAAGGGGTCAATGTACTCATCATTATGAACAACTTTTATGGGACCAAACCTGAAATCGCAAAAAAAAAATCAGTTGTTCAGTACATTTTGACGAATTATGCGAACATAAATGTACTGAACAGCAGATTTTTTTTTTCGCGATTTCAGGTTTGGTCCAATAGTAAAAGTTGTTCATAATGATGAGTACAATGACTCCTTAAGAGGTTGCTGGTGTTTTACAAATAACCCTGTATAATAATTTTCAAATTTTCAATGGAGGCCAGTAAATTGCGCGAGGATTTTTCCGTTCTGTCTGAACTGTTAATTTCAAAAGTTAATTTTAAAAAATAACAAAAATATCTTGAACTCAGTTTAAAGAAAAAGTCCTTCCGTTGCTATGTATCAGAGCGCACTGCACAGCTTGCTCAACTTGAGTCTTTAGAATTAAAAATCAAATCAAACAACAGAATATTAGTTATAGGTACATAATAGATTAATGACATAAACATAACATCGCGCCTATGTTCCCTGAAGGGTTGGGGAAAGGTCACCCACAATTCGCCAGTTATGGTTTAAGTCCCATGTAATAATGGGCGAGTCTATGGCCATAAACTGGACTCGAATCTAGACTCCGGGCTGCTACTGAGTAATTCCTAATGGAAACACCCAATAACCCTTAAGCCTGACCCGGGAATCGAACCCAGGATGCTGGCCAGTCGCGCTTGCCACCAGAGGGGCAATTCCTGTATTTCTAAGAATGTTCGCATTTTAATATCTGTTCGATATAGGGAACAAACTTTAAATAATAGACTAGAAACCTTTTGACTTGGGTTTAATGTGCGTTAAAATAGACAACGACACAATAATTTTTACAATAAACTTAGTTACAATATAAAAATAGGGAGCACAAAATACGCTGTTGTAGGTGGCAGTCGAGCAAGTGTCGCGTCGCGTCCGTTCTCCGGCGGGCGGCGAGTATGGCGTGATATAGCGGTCACGCCTTTGGTTGAGTAAATTATCACGTCATGGAGAAGGGCCGCTATTGGCAGCGGCTGCAGAATACAGCTATTAGTATTGTCAGCTATGATTGGTACGTTCTGATGCAAATATGGCGTCAACAATCTCAGTCTGACCAAAATTCCTCTAATTTACCACATTTTTTACTTTGATTGGAGGACCCAGAGTCGTAACAGCCGACGAGTTGTAGGTCATAAGTTTCTACCCAGACAAGCGCATAACTTTGTGTAAATTATTTCATCAACACTGCTCTCAAAACGGTGAAAGGAACGTGAGGAAACCGGCATGTCCTAGAATCAAAAATCCGAAGACATGTGACATCTACCAACCCGCACTGGGCCCGCGTGTTGGATTACAGCCCACTCCCTCTCACTGAGCAGTTGGAACATATAGGCTGATCATGCTTACTTTGATTGTCGCCGAGATGATCTTGCGACTACATTTTGAACGTTTTTACGGGAGTTGGAGTTCAGTAATAATAAGTGCCTCTAATGCTTTTATTGGTCTGTGCTAAACATCTTGTCCATTTTTGTAGGTCTAGGAGCGGCCACAAAGAGAAGCGTAAGTCAGACATGATGAAATCAATGAACTCCAATGATTCTTCTCTCAATGATTCACAGCCGTCAGAGAAGAAATCTAAGATGAATCCGTTGCAAGGTAAGCATCATTGTTTTATATCCCCTTTCTTTTTATGACAGAATTAAACCTAATATTGATTTTTAGTAGCCAGCAGATTGTATGAATTGAGTGGTGAACTAAGAATAGCACTGCTTTTATTGGACACTCTTTTGCAATACTACCACGGTGTATATACTGCATAACTATGGGAGTCTGCTACATAAGTTCTGCCCTCTTGTCTTCCTCCCTCATACTCCCACATGATTGCTCTACGAAAATGCTCGCGGTATGTACATAGTGTTTAGGTAGATTTAATAAAGGGTATATGGAAGTTTTATCGATGTGTGTATGGAACATTTCATTTGTTCCGTGTGGTGGAATTGGCAAGAGTGGATTACATCCTGTTGGTCGAAGCTACTCGGATCCTAGAACTCAACGGATGCGACGCGGTGTGCATCGTTTGGACAACGCAAAGCGTCACGCTAAACATGCTACTGTAAGTGTAATGGAACTACACATAAAGCCTTTAAGGGGGAAGCGTCAGGGTAGCCCGCGAAATTCAAATTTTCTTACGTATTTTGCAATTTAAAAGTCGGTATTATATTGTACGTTGATTAAATTATAATTTGCGGTCGTAACAAATCTATTTACATAATTAGAATCATTAAAGTGATTAATACAACTCTTTAAGACCAGGTAATCCCAAAAAATTACTATTTCATGAAATCTTGACATTTTAGGATTATACTAACTTAAGGAGTTGTATTACTGATTCTATTGTATATAATTCTGTAAAAAACATTTGTTACGGCCGCAAATCATACTTTATTTAACATACAACTTAATACTGAATTGCAAATTACAAAAAAACGTAAGAAAATTTGAATTTCGCCGGCTACCCTAACGCTTCCTCCTTAACCTAAGCTTTTATCCTTTAATCTTGGTAACATTAACCTTTGAAATACTACGTCTTGTCTTTGTCATTTTCACGTAAATGAAGAGGAAGGACAATGGAGTTTCATGGTCATCGTTTTTTTGGTCTGTGGTGCGGTTCGATCGCTGGGAACATTTATCGATGCTGCATTGAAATAATAAGGTTGAAAAAATACAAAAATAAATGATCTGCATACATTCTCGGTAACAAAAAAAAACTGAATGAATCAGTAACGACAAAAGCAAAATTATAAAGCTCGGGTTGTAAATACAAAAAAAAAATGATATTTTAATCTCCTTATTTTTTTTTCTTCTTAGTTATATTTCGCTCCATAGGTGAACTGGACCCCAACAGTTCTGACCATGTAGTAGCGATGACTCAGCTCAAGGAAACCATTGCGAGTCTACAGAAGAAAGTACAACAGAAGGATAATGAATTACTTTCCAAAGATAAATTGGTATGTATTATTGAATTCTTGCTCTTACATCATCATCTGCCTATCCATCATTTTCTCAACATGTTCAGGTCGGCTTCCAGTCTAACAAGATAGAGCTGAATACTGAAGACTGTTAAATTGTTCTCTCGGACACACCGCATGCAGCTGCCGTTTTTTGTACTATGCTGTCCACAGTCACATTTTAATCACACTGTTTAAAATACTTAAAAACATTTTAAATTACTTTCTTTCTCCACTATGAATTATCGAACCACTTTTATTTTTACGAATTGGAGAAGTATTCTTTTTTTTTTAATTTAAATCCGTTAACACAAATGACAGGACACAACCGTTGCGTTCGAAGCAATGCCTTCAACTGTCATTGTGAACTTGACTTTGTAATTTGAAAAGATTTGATTGGTTAGGGGGCCGGGGCTAGTCCGACGGACAATGATGACTCACTGCATTCTTAACGCGAATGTACAGACGCCAGCAGGTCAACCTACCCGAAACTGTCAGATTTTCCCAATCAAACTTGAACCTAATGCCTTAGTAATAAAGTCGAAAATCTATTAACACATTATCTGCTTAATTCTTTATGCTACACCCTTACCGACCCTTATTTTACGATGTTTTCGAAACAATAGAGATGCACAACGAAGAAAGTTATGTAAATTGTATGGACGCGCATACGCGCCGTCAAGCACCTGGTGAACGTCCGAAAACGCGCATATGCGTCTGCCGCGCCTAATGTATTAAAGAAATCTGCCAGATTGTAGTAGCTTGATGTGCTGGCGTCTGTACTATAGGGCACATAAAGCGCATTTTTCAATTTTATTCAACATTCGCATTTTTAAAACTTGTTTTGACAAATATACTCATTTTATAACATACGGTTACTCGCGTCGATCCTGGCTTGATCGGGGCGCCTTTGACTTCCACGTCGAAAATACCATGCGCCGATCGCCTACGTCAGTGATGTTTACTTAATGCTGGTTTTCATAATTTCAGATCACGGAGCTTAAAGCCCAGCACTTAAACAACACACAGGACCTGCGGAATGAAATGAAAAACAAGGATCGACTCAACGAGACAAAATTCGGCCTCATGAACAGTAAAATACAGAATCTTCTAAAAGAAGTTGCTACACTAAGCAAGTCTGCTAAAAAAAACAATAAAAACACAAAAATAGCGCTAGCTAATACAGAAAACAGCGGTAGTGGCACAGACAGTCCAAGCACCAACTAGAACAATTTCACCCCTAAACCATTCATTTCTAGGAATTACTCAAAAACAATGGAAACTATTTTCCTCTTATTTTTTTACTCTACAAATGATTTTATTTGTAGACTTTTTATAATGATAAGCATAAGTAGGATTCAATTTGATGACATGTTAGTTTGTAATTTATTATGCAACATTTAAAGTTTTTACCTTTTCATCTAAAGTACATTAATATTAATTTATCCAATAGCCTCATTAACTATTGTTATGTGTATAAACTGATGCGGGTTTAAAAGGTATTAAATCTGTGACTACTCGGCTATCAAAGCGATGATGATTATATTTGGAGATTACGTTTTTGTTTAATTTTTCATTTGTCGTCTCCATCTAAAATTAACAGCTTAGCAATGTTTTATAAACCGTATCATAATCGTTAATAGGAAATTACATAGGTTAGAATAGTGCACAACCTAATTCTTAGGTTTTTTTTTTTTTTTAATAATCTGTATCATATCGCATTTTGATTTTTTGTATTGTTTCAATCTGTTATTATTTTTTAATTAGTTGTAAGTACAGTCTTGTGAATGTAGTATATACCTAATAGGTAGATCAGTTTGAATACAAAAAATAAATTATTGGCATAAGTAAAATAATGGAAACAGATGTAAATGAAAAAAAAAGTGTGTTGAATTAAAATATTGTAATTATATTAGTCCGATGAAAGGAAAGAGGTTGATACGTGGCATTTTGCGTAATTTTGTTAGGTTTTAGCAATATTATTCTTACTTGAATGTTGTTGACCTCTTTTTCTACTGGTGCGTTCACATTGTCACTTAAGAGGATTGTGAAGTGCCGATACGCGGCGCGATTTTTGGAGGCAATTACCTACATTTCATACAATTATTTACATAAATATTGTTTCGGGCGATAACGTTTTTACTCCCTTAAATCTTTACGAAATGAGACAATTTTGATCTCATTACATTCAGTATACTTTAATCTAGGTCTGTACGTTTTTCGTTTTTAGTAATTCAATTTAATTTAATTAAAAAAAATAAAAATGCTCGAGGATGTTTTTATGTCAAAAATATAGATATTTAGATGCTAATAACTTGTATTGTATACAATATTTCTTTAAAATAAAAACGTACGGACCTAGTTTTTCATTATACCTACAACATTTCCAAAAAATATGAAAATTAGATTATGTTTATGGGGAGAAAAACGTTATCTCTTTTTGTATGAAAATTTACAGCTTCACAATCCTCTTAAAAACACTTGTTGATGTACACTCCGCGGAACTAAAATGAGCACCGTGTTTACCAATGTGTGCGCACCCTAACTAATGTGATCAAATCCCGGACTGAATAAATATTTCATATCAGTGTTAACAATAATTATGTTTCATGAGTATACAGTGTTTGATTCGAATTAGTTTTCAAGTATGTGTGTGAAAGATTAGAATACCAATTAAATTGAAATAAAAAACAAATGAATGCGACGTGTTAAATTCATACAATTGGAACCTGCAAGATTATTGTGCCCTTATATTTTTACAGGTAAATATAATGTAGAACAATTTGAAAATAGCTACAATGAGCAAAATATTCCCATGTTGGGACTTAAACGTTTGTTGTTAAGCTGTTATAATATTTAATTAAAAACTGAATTTGTAAAAGAAACCTTATTTTGCTAAGAGTTAGTAATCAAATCTAGTATTGCTTGACCGACGAAGAAGACACGTTTTATTATTTTATAAAGGAATATATCACAAATCAATAGTAGGAAGGTGTAATATTTTTTATCTACACTCATATTGTAAAGTTCTGATTATGAATTCAAAAATAGTACCATATTGACAGACTTTATGGTTATACAAATATACAACTCAAACAAAATTAAAAAGTTTTATTATGATACAGATTTCTTAACAACATAATACCAATTAAATAACTTTTTTTCTATTATAGTACACTTCGGATCGACCAATGAGTTTTTAATTCGATGTTTATCTTTGTATATGGCGACCGTGCTAGGGCGCATGCGCGGTTGACCGATGATAGCTCCGTAACCATAGTAACGTTTACTTTTTGTTTCATAAACTACTATTTAAAAACATTTTGATATGATTATTTTTTGAGTGTTTTCAAGCAAACTTAATATTTTACCACGTGACGCACAATGGTGACAAATATTTAAAATTAATGTAAATAAACTGAAGAATATCTACAAGATGTTATAACCATCTCTGAATCAATGGGTGTGTCTCGAAAGAAGAGTAGATACAGTCGACAAAAGAGATAGTTTGCAGGCAGCAAGTTAAAACTGATTTTCAACCCTAGTTGCGTCAACGTTGAGTAGTTAAGAGGATTGTGAAGTGCCGATACGCGGCGCGAGTCTTGGAGGCAATTACCTACATTTCATACAATTATTTACATAAATATTGTTTTGGGCGATAACGTTTTCACCCCCCTAAACCTTTTCGAAATGAGACAATTTTTGTCTCATTATATTCAGTACACCTTAATCTAGGTCTGTGTATGTTTTTCTTTTTTAGTAATTTAATTTAATTAAAAAAAAAAATAAAAACGCTCGAGTAAGTTTTTATCTCGAAAATATAGATATTTAGATGCTAATAACTTATATCGCATGCAATATTTATTTATAATAAAAACGTACGGACCTAGTTTTTTTATTATACCTACAACATTTCCAAAAATTATGAAAATTAGACTATGTTTGGAGAAAAACATCGCTTTTTGTATGAAAATTTACAGCTTCACAATCCTCTTGAGTGCCAGTTAGTCTGCATACCAAACTGGCTGTATGTACGAGCAGCCATAGAACACATCACGCATGCTTACACAAGTGTCTCATTTGTATGGATGTGTATTGCGCTAATATGTTGGTTTAATAATAAAAACTTGGAATGTCTGTAATGTTCACAAGTATGTAAATTGTATGATAATTACTAAAAACATCACTAAAAGCTCATATTATTATAGAAAAACGCACTTACGGAAAACGTTTAAATATTTGGGCTGATATACAAAATAATTAGCTGTCAGTAATTTTAATTATTACTAACACGATAAACTCAAACGAGAATATATTTTCTTTGTAGACAAAACAAAAGGATGATTTTTAATGTGTGATTTTAGATGCCATCAATAAATTATTGTCCATTTATTGTAATGTCACGTGAGTCTTAATGTTAAGAATAGATTTAATACTAAAAAAACAAGCTCGAAAGATTAATATTGTAAAAAAAAAACAAATTTCTTAATGCTATGGAACAAATATTCCAATAGAATTATGACCTGAAAAAAGTAAGTATACTTGTTAGTGAAAAATAAAGTGTAAAAGTATAATAATTTTCTTTTATTTTTGCATTTTTTTTATATTCACATTACATAACATTGCCTTGGCCGTTTTATAATAATAATAATAACCCCACCGCTGTATCTCTACGTTGACGTCGTGATGGGGCTTGCGCGCTCGAAACTAGGTCTGTGCCGGTGGAGTTTACTTTGCCGGAACGGGTCTAGGATGAGGAGCCAGACCAAGAGAGATACAGAAACCCGCAGGGCAGCATGTGGCGAGCTGTTGGGTAGTAGCTACCCCACGGACCCTATCTCCCTAGAGAAATCTTGTCCTCGTCTCTAGCTTGCCTTTATTGGCCCGCTGGAGTGAACACTGACGAGGAACAGAGCTCCCACCTCTTTCTTGCAGGCCGGCTTGAGTGGAGATTTGTAAGAGCAAACGTGCTCGGAGGAAGGAAGTAATCTAGTAAGGTGCTGGTAGGGATCTTTACCGTACTTCCGAGATTGTCCTGATAGCCGTAGAATACCTCTCCACTCCTCAAGCACCTCAGGAATTGTTGCCCGCTTGTCGCTACGTCACTATGTGCCAGCGGCCGTTTCCGGGGGCCCATTTTTGAGTGTGCCAGTTACCCCCTGCCATTTTATCCGTGTAAGTATAATATACAGGGTTATTTGTAAAACACCAGCAACCTCTTAAGGGGTCATTGTACTCATCATTATGAACAACTTTTAAATATGGGACCGAAACCTGAAATCGCAAAAAAAAAAATCAGCTGTTCAGTACATTTTGACGAATTATGCGAACATAAATTAATGTAGGTACTGAACAGCTGATTTTTTTCTTTCGCGATTACAGGTTTCGGTCCCATAGTAAAAGTTGTTCATAATGATGAGTAAAATGACCCCTTAAGATGTTGCTGGTGTTTTACAAATAACCCTGTATAACATTGGTCAGGCAGGGGATATAGTTCAAGTAACCCAATCCACTTTAGCCACCCAGACCCATAGCCCAATGTTTTATTTCATCTCACAACAATAGTCCTGCACCAAGCGGGGGTTGTCCTTGGGTGCACTTGCATAATGCATACAGGGATAATCGTCGGTTGGTGCCTCCTTATCATTTAAAATTATTTAAGGGGCCTCTGCGAGTTGGCTTCGGCTCCTCTTAAACCTTCCAAAGGTCCGGGACCACAGGGTCCCGAAAAATGTAAAAAATAATAATAACGTGACGGACGAAATTATTCGGATCTGTCGCCATGCCTTGTCCCCTTAGGTGGACAGATCGAAAAAAAAATGTTTGACCTGTCCTCCCTGTTAGCAACGAGGGGACAGTTCGAACTTTGTTTACTCCGATCTAATCGACTATCCCATCCATTATATCCATTCTTTTATCCTAACATTTTATTCCTGTTTTTCCCCCATAGAATTTAATATACCTGCTACGGTATTCTTAAAAGTAATGCCACACAAGCAACATTTCATAATCATCTGTATTTAAATAAATTACATTTTTTTTTCTATCTGTAAACTACATTTGACAACTAAACAAACAACTGCATTTGACATTATTATGTATAATATGTTCAGCTAAAACCCGAAGTACGGGCTACACCTAGTTTTAGCCGGCTAGAACAAGGTGTTGTCACAGTTCTAACCTAGCTCTTCGGGTTTTAGCCGTAACATATACAAAGTCCAGCGATACCTACGTTATTTCGTAATCAAAGATGGCTTTATTGTTTAAAACCTATTTAGATTCCTTAAAAAGTTTCAGATGGAAGGGGAAGGGTCATAGTAGCCCGCGAAATTCAAATATTCTCATGTTTTTTGCAATTTACAAGTCAGTGATGATTCGCGACCGTAACAAATATGTATTTACAGAATTAGAATCATTAATACAACTCTTAGTATATTCCTCAAATGTCAAGATTTCATGAAATAGTCATTCATTAGGATTACGTCTTAAAAAGTTGTATTGATCACTTTAATAATTATAATTATGTAAATGCATACTTGTTACGGCCGCGAATTACATTTTGATCAACGTAGGTACACCCTAATACTGATACTGACTTGTAAATTGCAAAATTAGAATTTCACGAGAATTACTCAGACGCTTTCGCCAACCTTATCTATTCTTTATTCGAAATTTAAAAAATAAAATGAGAAACTAATGAAAACACACAAAGCACAGCGCAATCTTGTTAGCACCTAGTTGCAAGAAGTTGCAAAAAAAAATTCTCGTGTTAATTGAAGAAATTCGGATTGTTTTTTTTTATCAATGGGTCGTGTAAGCTTCTTAGCGTTATGCCACGCCGTCATTTGAGGACTTGGTCATTTGAGTTGAGATGAAATGTTACGGGCTGTAGGCATATTAGACAACGGTCCTATTCAACGCGTCGTTGCCGAGTCTCTGGGCACAAGCCAGGCTATGGTCACGTTATCACGCTACTGGGGATGTGGCAGAACGGCACACATGTAGATATGTCTTAATACTCAGAAACAGGATCGATTTCTCCAAATGACCGCCAGAAGACTTCACAATATCACAGCGGCGCAACTAGTGCAAAGACTCCAGGAGGACCAGCAGCTGCTGGTGAGCCACCAAACCGTGCGAAGAAGGATGCATGAAGTTGGTCTTCATGCTCGCAGACCCCTACAAGTCCCAGCGCTGCGACGTGGCAATCGCGGTAGGCGACTTTTATGGGCTCCAGAACATTTGACATGGAGTGTCCATGGTCATTGGTGCTGTTTACTGATGAGTCCCGCTTTGGATTTCACCCAGATTCGAGACAAACACGCGTTTGGAGAATTCCAGGAAGAGTCAGCCGTCTCCGATATCCACAGGAGGTACAATCTTACCAAGGCGGGACAATTATGGTGTGGGCTGGAATACGAATCGGCGGACGAACCCAACGCATTTGGATTCAGGGCAGCATGACTGCCCATAGATACGGTGAGGAGAGTGGAACGTGTCATTGTCCTGCGCAGAGCCCTAACGGGGCAAGAATTTCAGCTCATGCATGACAATGCACCTTTACGGCGCGGCTGGTGACGACCGTCCTTCGAGAACACGATGTTCTGATATTAGTTTGGCCTGCACTTTCGCCAGACTTAAAGCCAATTGAACACGCCTGGGACATATTACAGCGTATTGAGGGATTTTCTGCTCCTCTTTACAACAGAAGAACAACTTTTCGAACATTTACAAACAACTTGGGACCACATACCCCAGCAAGACATCGACACCCTAATTTTAAGTATGGAAAATCGTTGCCGCTGCTAGACGAGGCGATATACCGATTACTATCAGATTTGATAAGATTTTTATTAATTTAATTCGATTTAATAATTTTATTAGAATAAAGTTTTTGTTCACTTAGTAATTTTCTATGGCTTAATTAATTTAACACTTTTATTAATAAGAAAGACAAAATCGCAATATCGACCATGAAATTACCTTTACTTCTTCCATTACAGTCATAATAAAACTTTTATAGTTTTCTGGATAATGAAATATTCAATAACACTGGATTGTGTAGGTACTATACAGGGTTATTTGTAAAACACCAGCAACCTCTTAAGGGGGCATTGTACTCATCATTATGAACAACTTTTACTATGGGACCAAACCTGAAATCGCAAAAAAAAAAAATCAGCTGTTCAGTACATTTATGTTCGCTTAATTCGTCAAAATGTACTGAACTGCTGATTTTTTTTCGCGATATCAGGTTTGGTCCCATAGTAAAAGTTGTTCATAATGATGAGTACAATGACCCCTGAAGAGGTTGCTGGTGTTTTACAAATAACCCTGTCTATTACCTTTTTTTAATTACCATAATAGAAGCTGCAATTTTATCTAAACACGTAATAATTTTCTTAAGAACATTTTCCTCATGTAAAAGTTATCATAATTATTATTAGTTGTTGTTGTTGTTGTTGTTGTTAGCTGTGTAGTAGTGTAATCCACGAAGATGCGCCCCACTCTTCTTCCTATCTCGCTCGCTTGCAATCATCCTTTCACTGTAAGTGTTTAGGAAGAAGAGTGGGGCACGTCTTCGTGGATTGCACTATCTTTAAGTTGTATTAAGTCAAATCAGAAGACTGATTGTTATTATACCTGCAATACCTACTGTGATATATGAGACTGTGGCTGATACAAAAAAACTATATATATATATATATATATTTAAATACAGATGATAAATGATAATAAACCCTAACCTCGTATTTTATCGAATGTAGGTAATGTTGCTTATAATGTGTGGTATTACATTTAAGAATATTAAATTCTATGGGGGACAAACAGGAATAAATTAATAAAGTTCGAACTGTCCCCCAGCCCCTCGTTGCTAACAGGGGGACAGATCAAACTTTTGCCGCCCGGATAATGCCCGCCACGTGTGCATTCTGACGCAGCATCTGGACGATGCTCGTCTGTCACGCTGAGGCTGGCTGGATGCAGGAAGTCCAGCGAGTATGTGGAGATAGCTCCACATACTCGCTGGACTTAGAAATAGAAGCAGTAATAATTACCGATTTACGCCATTAGACATACGTAGCCAGAGCAGTCTTTTCGTTACCGAATTGGAAAACACCGGGACCTGGCGGTCTTGCATGCTGCACGCTTGCTTGCACGCTGCATGTTGCATGCTCGCTTGCAACCCAAGAATTGCATAGGCCGATCACATAATTATGTTTGTCGACGGCATAAATATAGGGTCTAATTTTAATCACCGTTATTCTTTAAAAAATTCAGCTGTCCCAGACATTCATGTTCGAACTCGTCAAAATGTAGGGAGCAGCTGATTTTTTTTTCGCGATTTCAGGTTTGGTCCCATAGTAAACGTTCATATAAGGGACGTTTATAAAGGGGTTATCCCTTTATGAGGATAATAGTGATTAAAATTACACCCACTACCTATATCTGTTTTTTGTCTATGGTCGACGGTCTATTGAACTTCTTACATCCATTTTCCAGGCCAGATGGCGTGGTTGGTTCTACCTATCATGCCGCAGCTCGTGGGTTCGATTCCCATCCAGGACAAACATTTGTGTGCATGAACATGTCTGTTTGTCCTGAGTCTGGGTGTAATTATCTATATAAGTATGGAGGTTTCCGGCTACTGGGACCGCAATTAACTAGGACCGCGGTCCCAATCGCCGGATCCGTAAAAATTAAATAATTTTCTTCCGGCGACTGGGACCACTCATAAATGATAACTGAAATCAAAAAAATGTACAGTCAAACGAAAAATTTTTAGATGTAATAATTGAAAAAAAAATCCTTTTTGATTTAAAAACATCATTTATTGATATAAAAAACAGCCTTTGACTACAGTTCTGTTGTAATATGTGTATGTTTTTATTACGAAAGTTTTAAATAACAGAACTGTAGTCAACATGCTAACAATAATAAAAAATAAAAAAATAAATAACATAAATCGTGCTTATAATAAAATTTTCAAACAATTAACAATCCGAAAGTAATTATGTATTTATCACAAAATCAGCCTTTAAGTGGTACCGACTACGCATAGGATAAAATCATGTCTAGAACGAGTCAATGATATTCATATAAATAAATTAGAATTTTTTTCGTTTAACTGTACCGATTTTGGCTTGAATAATAGATTTTTTAAGTTATCTATGAGTGGTCCCAGTCGCCGGAAGAAAAATATTTAATTTTTACGGATCCGGCGCCTAGGACCGCGGTCCCAGTAGCCGGAAACCTCAAGTATGTATTTACAAAAAAAAAAAAGTAGTGTATGTAGTTTATCAGTTATCTGGTTTCCATAGTACAAGCTCTGCTTAGTTTGGGATCAGATGACCGTGTGTGAACAATGTCCTAGGATATTATTATTATTTTAATATTGGAAATGTTTTTTCTATCGCTCTGGTAATGGCCCTATTTTCAAGAAAAATGCGACATACTGATAAGTCAATATAGTTAATTGAGGTGTCAAAATGTTTTTATTGACGAGGTCTACAATACAAAAAGGAAAATTGAATTAGTCCTATTCATATACTTACCTATTTTTCTTTTGAGAGTGAAAATTAATACGCACAGTAACTCGCTCGATTATGTCTACCTACCTCTCAAAATATAGGACACGTAGGAGCGGGTCCCGCGGTAGGTACTAAGGAGCTGCTCCTCATCGACAGTCACAAGTTCGTCGATCCCGTGTCGTGTACAAGATAGATGCAACTCTATACACCTTCCTTGAGTCGTGTATGGGGCAATAGTCACCAATGGATGGTCCAGGGCGCTATCCAGGGGAATGATGAGCCTTTATTGTATGAACTAAAGTTTAATCACTAAACGGATATGGGAAGTATGGCGAATAACTAACTGCGAGTAGGCCTAGACATATGGAATTTGCTTCGGAGCGATTCTATTTCTACAATCGCTATCGACGCATCTCTATGGAAGTCATCGTTGGACGCTGTCAATTCGTTGACCTATGATCACGTGACATTTCGATAGCTTATGTTAACCCAATATATTTTTGGCTTTTCTACTAACCATCATCGCTAATCACAGAGTACATTTATACAGTATGTTAGTTTAAACGAGGGACGTATTCAAACCCACAATAGTTCATGCTTACATGATACTAATAAAAATATGAATAAAAAAAATACTGATAAATAACAGACAGAACCATACCAAACATTTTACAACAAGTCTTGCAACGTGTATACACCCTTGCGCTAGCGATTTAATCGAGTGCGTTACTCCAGCAAGAAATTGTCTCCTAGAGTGATGAGTGGTACCTATAATTAGTGCGTAATCTGTTGTAAATGTGCGCTAAATAAAAAAATATGCGCTTTGTCGTTTTGGAAAAAAACGGAAAAACTATTCCTGCTGGAGTAACGTAAGTTGCTCCTAGAGTGACATGAGTGGTACGTATAATTAGTGCGTAATCTGCTGTAAATGTACGCCGTCTTCAGGTTTTCGAGATAGCGTTTCCTGCTGGAGAAACGTTTTGCAGAATCGTGTATCTCTAAAGCCATTGTATGTGCGCCTGTAAAATAAACATCCACGAGTAGCTCTTAATGTGTGCGTATTTGTGACAGAATTATATTTAAGAAAATATAATTTTCAAGTAATCGCGCTTTTTTAAAAACCCCGAAAAAATATCGCAGCGCCTGAATGAGAAAACGTATAAGCTCGCTGAAAACTGTATTCCATCCTTCTTGACGCTTATAAAAAGTTTCAATTCATTGCGGAGATGTAGGTATATACCTACTTATAATGTGTGTCCAACAACAAAACAACGACAAAAAAGGTATCAGGCGGACACAATTTTCCGACAGCTTTTTGAAGAGGTAAAAGAACCTGAGCAACTAGACGTAGAAATCGAATACCCCAGAGAGCCAAAACAAACCACCACGGGCCCCGGTCCTGGAGGCTCACCAAATCTTAAGTACTTTTTAATTATAGGTAAAACACGGTCAAAATATACGAGTAGATACCTATTTAGTAAGAAGCAGTTTAGAGTTGGAGGACCCGTACGTATGCAAAATATAAATATGGGGTGCTTAAATTTTCGAGCTCGCTTCGCTCGCTACATTCTCCAACTTTCTGCAAGCTCCTCGCTGGATCTTGCATCCTAGATTCTTGCTTTTCGTAAATGAGAATCTTTTTTGAGGAGATGAAAATGCACCTCCTGAATAAAACAATCCTGCCGGTTGCGAGGCCTATTGAAGAACCAAATATTATAAATGCGAAAGTATAATAAGTTTGTTTGTTACCTTTTCACGCCTAAACCACAGAAGCGATCATCCTGAAATTTTGCATATACGTTGTAAGGTGTACAGAAATGGACATAGGGTAGGCCTTTCATCCCGAAAAAAGTACTGTTCCCGAGGAAAACAATAATAATAATAATAATAATAATATCCGGGTACATTTTCACTCACGGTCATCTGGTCCCAAACTAAGCAGAGCTTGTACTATGGAAACCAGATAACTGATATACTACATACACTACTTTTTTTTTTTGTAAGTACATATCTACTTATATAGATAATTACACCCAGACTCAGAACAAACAGACATGTTCATGCACACAAATGTTTGTCCTGGATGGGAATCGAACCCACGACCTGCGGCATGATAGGTGGTATCTTAAACAATAATAGCGTTTTTATGATAATATTATAGATGGCGCTACGTGTTTTTCGAATCTTGATTGAATTATAATCAGGGTAGCCCGCGAAATTAAAATTTTCTTACCTTTTTTGCAATTTACAAGTCAGTATTGGGTTGTACGTTAATCAAAATGTAATTCGCGGTTGTAATAAGTATGTATGTACAATATGTGTAATTTTGACTGTAGCGTCAGCAAGACATGATAACAAAAATGAGCAAAACATGTTTGCTTAATGATAATGAGTGCAAATAAAGATGCCTTTTATTTAGCGTAAACGACACGTTCCTCTCGTAAAGATCTAAGCGTTGTCCATCTAGCGTTATACTCATTCTTATTACTAGTTATTGTTTACATATCCTGCGATACTGAGGATATAGAAAAACATACTAGTAAAAATATTACTTAGGGCTGCCAAGTACGAGTAGCGCGCTGACCTCCATAGCGGCGTCAGCGTGGTATACTACGCTGACGACACGCTTGTCCTGGCGCAGGGGAGGTCACACCAGGCGGCGGCCGAGCTAGCGACACATGGGGTTGCGATAATCGTCGAGAAGATCCGGATGGGGACTCGAGGTGGCCCTGCACAAGACCGAGGCTATGTGTTTTCATGGTCCTCGGAACGCGCCACCGTCGAGTTCCCAAATAACGGTAGGAGGGGTTCAAATCGGCGTCGAGCCGACGATGAAGTACCTGGGACTCGTCCTCAATAGCCGGTGGAACTTCGTGGAGTATTTTCGACGTTTGGCTCCCAGACTGGAGCGGGCCGGGGCTGCCTTGAAGCGGCTGCTGCCCAATCTAGGGGGTCCAAACGCCTGCTGCCGGAGGCGCTACGCGGGGTCGTGCGGTCCATGGCCTTTTACGGGGCATCAGTGTGGGCGCGTTCCTTGGGGCGGCGACCAGCCCGCCGGTTGAACGCGTCCCAAAGAGTCATGGCCATTCGGCTAGTTCGGGGATACCGCACGGTCTCCGATGAGGCAGCGAGCCTCCTTGCCGGATTGCCGCCATGGGATCTGGAAGCAAAAGTCCTCGCATACACATAGGAGTGGCGCGTGGAGGCGTAACTCCGCTGCCGCGAGAAATCATGGCACAGCGGACAGAGCTCCAGCGGGATCTCATGGCGACATGGAGAGAGTGACTGTCGCAACCCAGACTGTCGCACGCCACAATTGGGGCGATAAGTCCTCTCTTTGAGGAGTGGTTGGAGAGGCGTCACGGCAGCCTCACCTTCCGCCTGACGCAGGTCCTCACCGGACACGTTTGCTTCGGGGGGTTCCTGTTCCGGATAAGGCGGGAGAAACCGCCCGGGTGTTACCATTGTGTGGATCGCCCGGAGGACACGGTGGAGCATACGGTGGAGGTTTGCCCAGCTTGGGCAGAGAACCGCCGCGTCCTCGTGGAGGCGATCGGCGGCGGCGATCTCTCGCGTCCAGTCCTGGTACAGGCCATGGAACGGAGCGAGAGTGCATGGCAAGCCGTCACCACCTTCTGCGAAGCAGTAATGCTCGCGAAGGAGGAGGCTGAACGCGTGAGGGAGAGGCAATCTTTGCGCCTTCACGCCCCTAGTCGCCGCAGGAGACGCCCTGGGCGTCGGGAATCGATAGCCGATTCCCGGCCACCGTAGGCGTGGGCTTGCGGATGGCGAGCAATGGGTAGCTCGCCGTCCGGTAAGGACCAGGCCCGGGTCGACGGTGCATTGTGTTTCACGCGCGCCTCAAAGAGATGTCAGCACTAGCTGAAGGGGTCCGCTAAGGCTGATGCCCGACAGGGTTGCGGGTTGTTCGAAAGAGTTACCGTGGCCCTGGCACAGGCAACTGAAGGAACACGGGTGGGTTTTAGTCAGTAGAAGTCTGGCACGCCCTCCCGCTCCATCCAGAGCGAGAGAACTTATTTGATGATTTCCCATCCACAAAAAAAAGGCCTGCCAAGTAACAGTTCAGAATTCTGAAAGAGTGGCATGTTGAGTAGTTCGTCACTTTCGAGTTGAATACCTACCTACCTACTGAATTTTTGACTAGGTAGTGTCCACGTTCGGTGGTTCGACTATTCACAGTAAATAGATGTAGAGAAGTAGGTACGAAGTAGATACCTATGCAGAATATTAGAAATATTTTAATTTAATAGGGCAGGCCTAATGCTACGGCTACATTACCGCGCAGATTCGTGTCACGATAAAACATTGTGTTCGATCTACGACGAACTATTAATAAATATTCTGTGTTATTATGTTATGTATTACCGCTACCGTCTCTTTACGTCTATGAGATATGTATGTTTGTAAGGAAAAATCAGGATTTATTTCTCAAAGCAGATGCTGTTAATGTCCGCAGCCGACGAGACCCCAATAGGCTCGTACTAAGCGAGATTCCAAGACTAACTAAATATAATAAAAGCTGCCTTGCAATGTATGTACGTTTATATAATAAGTTACCAAATGATCTCAAAAATTTAAACATTAGATTGTATAAAAATAAAGTTTACGAATGGTTATCTGTTAATAGTTTCTATAGTGTTAAGGAGTTCATTGACAAACAATGTTAATGTCAGTAACCTACTGAAAAATTTGCATGCTTATTATTATATTGGCAAAACATGTTTTGTTCTCAATTGTACTTTTACCATCTTTTTACACCGTGTTTTTAAGCAAATAAATATATTATTATTATAATCTCCTTTATTTATTTTTTAAACTTATTTTATTACATTTTTAAATATTTTTATAAAAACATAAAAAAAAAAACATTTAAAAATATAAAAAATTGTGATCCGCCGGTAGCGGGTGCAGAGTCCAAGCTACCGGTGGTTAGGGCCCCAGAGACAGGAACCTCCTCACAATACGCGCCGTATCAAGGAGGACTGCCTTCTGAATCAGGCCCTTCACCCAGCCACCCAACGAGAGCCTCTTGAGATGTTGGTCGAGGCTCTTAGCGATAAGGCCATTGACCGTAACGACTATCGGCACAATGATTGCTGAGTCCACATTCCACATAGCGACAACCTCGTGGGCTAAGTCGAGATACTTCAATTGTTTCTCCTTCTCAGCCTTCACGAGGTTCTCGTCATGCGGGATAGTGACATCGATTATCATTGTGCGGCGCACTGATCGATCTATTACCACTATATCAGGCTTATTGGCTACAATAGTCCTGTCAGTGATAATAGATCGATCCCAGTATAACGTGACATGGTCATTCTCGAGAACTGGGTCGGGCACATACCTGTAATACGGTACCTCAGAGTCCACAAGGCCGTATTTCAGAGCAAGTTGCTGATGGATAATCCTGGCTACTTGATTATGCCTGTGCAAATACTCGCCGTTAGCTAAACGAGAACACCCAGAAGTAATATGTCTGATAGACTCACCGGGACAATGGCATGCCCGACATATGTCGATCGTCCCGTCTTTCATTATATACTTCCGGTAGTTATTCGTTAGCATAACTTCATCCATAATCGCACAGACTGAACCTTCGGTTTCCCCAAAGAGGTCACCGAAGCGTAGCCAGGCTACGGACGCTAAGAAATCTACGTCGGGCCCATGAAGGGCCCGGAAAAAGCTTAAAAATAAAAATTATTAAATTAAAAATTATCTTTATTCAACTTTTTTACATATAAGTTATATTTTTAAATATTAGAGTTAAAAAAAAAACATTTAAAAATATAAAAAATAGAAATCCATCCAAAAATAATAATTATTATTATTATTGTTAATAAATAATATGTGACCACATTGTTAAAACACTTCGCAGTTTGGGCATTCGAGTTTGCCTGAATGATTCGCGATGTTGTGACGAATTGAAATTTACAGTCCAGACGTGTCGCAAGAACGCAAATCTTCGCTTTATCGCGACAATGTAGTCGTAGCATTATAAGTGTGCATACCTACCTACATAACGATGTTTTTATTAGAGAAAGTGTTTTTAGGGTTCCGTACCTACCTCAAAAGGAAAAAACGGAACCCTCATATTTTAGGATCACTTCTTTGTCCGTCTGTCTGGCATGAACCTTTTTCTCAGTAAAGGAAGTATTAAATTGAAATTGGAGCTCTAAAAAGTCAAGCTTCTAAGTCAACGCCATAAAAAAATATGCGACATATTTTGATACTCGCAAATAAATCAAAACCTAGGTAGGCTACTTCCCGTTGACCTAGAATACTGAAATGTGGCAAGAAGCAAGTTCTCACAGTACAAGTAAAGGAAAAGTCCGAAAATCGTTTATTTGTAGGTTTATCACATAAAAAAAAACAGTTTGTTACGATTACAAACTTACATTTGCATTGGAGAATTGACCGTGGCGTAGGTATACCGGTGTATGGGAGGATTTGTTTTTATCCTATTGTTCTATTTAAGTAAGGTAAGTTTTCGTTTGGAGCATTGCCTAGGCGCGGAACCAGGGTCTAGCCAACATGATGCTGCTTACGATTATCAAAAAGAATCCATTTTTCATCACAAGTCACAATGCGGTTCAAGATCCCTTCGTTTCTGTGTCTGTTAAGCAACGCAAAAGCATACCTCAACGCGTTCGTCGCGTTGGCGATCCTTCATTTCGTGCGGCACCCACTTATCAAGTTTTTTTTACTTTGCCAATTTGACGCAAATGTACCAATATTGTTTTGATGCTAACGCTAACTCAGCCGTAGATTGAGTATCGTCAGCTTCCACTATCGCCTTTAATTCGTCGTTGCTGACTTTAGTTTTCGGGTGACCACGGGGTTCATTTTTTATATCAAAATTTCCATGTCGGAAGCGTTCAAACCAACGACGAGTCGTGCGTTCGTTTGTAGTGCTCACCCGTACACGTAATTAATGTTGGGAGCCGTTTGTGCGGCATTGCTACCGCGACGGAACCCGTATTCCATAATTACTCGTATTTTTATCGTGAAATATTGATGAAAAAGATACAAATGTAGTGAAAACAAAACAATCAATAAACAAATGACTGAATTTGAAAATAGAATTCCATATTTTTTAAATAAAATTAATTTGAATTAAAATTTATTGCCAGTCATACATAAATTACGTTTCAAATGGCCAGTATTGTAAAACGGCAACTTCATAAGTAAAGACATATTGTATGTATAGAAAGTGAAATAAAGAAGATAATAATAACTGAAAATAGAAATCAGCCGAATGTGGCGGATTAGCAATGTCACATTAGTTCCTATATATACAAAGAGGTGTAATACCTAAACAGCTCCACCCGTCTTTAAAAACACTCGGTTTACCACCATACACATATCAGACTTTTCAGAAAGCTGCAATCTTGAATACCTGCGGCATTGTCAGAAAATTTCTGCAAAATGATAGCGAAACATCAATCGCCACTTCACGCACGAGTGCAGCAACCACCGCACGAACACAGTCTCATGGACAAACACTCACCATCACAAATTCCGAACACATCATCATCTCCAAACATTGGACATCACCAAAGCCGTCAAAACAATCTCTTTGCGCCGCTGTCATCTAAAACTGTCGCCAGAGCTGAGTCCCCAGTGTGTCGTACCTACTTTAAAGATACTTAACGCCCTCCTAACCACCAATCCTGAATGTGATCTGTTTGCCAATGAATTGAGTAGAATGACGTGTGTGTAAAAGGTGTGTATGTCTGATGTTTTGTGAGAGAAAGTATGCTAGGGTTAATGTAATGTTTTAATTAACAATAAACAATAAATCTTGATCTCATCATAATCTAGCCAATTTCCAGGGGTAGCACTTGACTTCGGCACGTACTACCCAATAAAGCAGGCCCAACGCCGAGATACGTAAAAGTATAAAAAAGAATAATAATAATACCCTAGGCCCCTAAAAAGATAACAAAATAAATAATAAAGGCCAGTTGTGCGGCCTGTCTGATGCATCAACAAGTGGGACCAGGCTCAATAGTGTGGCTGGGCCACAGGGCTACTTGAAGGCAAAGCTACATATTTGGAATCTGCAAAAAAAATACGCATCTGCCCGTATTTTTATGTTGGCGTAAACTTAACGAAAACGTAATAATTCTTACTATTAAAAGACGCATCTGCCTTTGTTTTTTGTATTTTAAAAGGGACAAAATATTTTTTTTTTTCTCCATTTCAACATTTCTGTAGAAATTACCTTCTTCCTTACGGCGGCGGGCGGCAGGATTATTGTCCCATTGCAGGGCAAAGGCCTCTTCTCATATAGAGAAAGCACGAGCATTGATCACTACGCTAGCTCAAGACGGGTTGGCGATTACAGACTTACATATATTTAACTGAGCTAGACCATCACCTCTTAAAGCACGATGGTTTCCTCACGATGTTTTTCTTCACCGATGTCAGATAATGTCTAAGATAAACTCAAAAAGTACATAAAATATGAATGAAAAAGTCACACTGTAACGTACTTGCCCGGATTAGAACCCACAACCGTGTATAAGAGGCGAGGCCTTAACCCATAGGTTCCCAACATTTTATGGACTACATTAAGATAAAAAGCATCCTACATATCCCTAATATCTGTTTTAACTGAGACCTCGTTCATATTCTCAGCTAAACCACTTACATCTTAAAAATTAGCATAAAAGACCTCATACATATCAGCCATGAATTAAACAATCAACAGCAAGCTTGCCGATGATGTCGCACTGGTTCAGTAAGGCCAATTTCCCTCTAGTGGTTCGTTATACCTAGTCTATATACGAAGCACTTCCTCCAAGGACTGGCCACATAAAAAAGCACTCATAAGTTTTATTTGTCAATCAGACCTGTTAATAGAATAGAATTTTGACTCTCGTACCAAACTTTGGCCAACCATTGGTTGGAGTTGTCCGTTCATCCCAACCATAGACAGTGGCATACTTATTTATCCTCGACCATAACCAAATATCAGTTCTCTAGCTTTTAACTATCGGATCAAAATCCGGTAAAATATTTTTATGGTTAACTAGCACGTTCCCCGCGTGGATTTCGTGCTTTCCAAAATTAAGTCAATTCAACCCCTTTAAAAGCTTGTTCTTTTTTCAAATTAACGACTACGATCTTTATTATTTACTAGCTGACCCGACAAACGTTGTCCTGTCAAAATTTCAAAATGTCAAAAAGTCAAAAATTCCCATAGAAAATGCACTTGCAGTTTTCTTGAATTATCCAATTTTCCCAGCAACTTTTCAAACATTTTTTTTTCATACAAATCTTGTCCTGACAATTGCAAACAATAAAAAAGAATTATCCAATTTGGTGCAGTCGTTCAAAAGTTATGCGCGTACATACATTTCGGCGAATCATTTTTATATATCAATCTGCCTAGCCTTTTCCCAACTATGTTGGGGTCGGCTTCCAGTCTAACCGGGTGAAGCTGAATACCAGTATTTTACATGGAGTGACTGCCTATCTGACCTCCACAACCCAGTTACTGGGTAATACGATACCCCTTGGTAAGACTATTTGTCAGACTTTCGGGCTTCTGACGACCCGTAACGACTGTCAAAGATCCACGAATGACAGCCGGGGCCAACGGCTTAACCTGCTTTCCGAGGCACGGAGGAGTCTCGGTATGAAAAGATGGTCACCCATCCACAGACTATCCCCGGCAAGCGTAGCTTAACCTGATGGATCGACTCGTGCGGCTGTTATTATTTAGCCACCAGCTCCTGCAATGCTTCATATGTATGTTCGAAAAATTTGTCTTCTCAACACTGTAAATAACGCAATGAATGTTGTTGAATTGTCAAAATAAAACCGATTCCGATTGACACGCACACGTGTTACGCAATTAGGGTGTCTGCAGCGCAGCGGGCCGATAATTCCTCTCGTAGTCGTCAGTCGAGCTCAATTCATTGCGGAGATGTAGGTATATACCTACTTATAATGTGTGTCCAACAAAAAAACAACGACAAAAAAGGTATTAGGCGGCAATGGTCTCGAATCTACCGATTTTTCGGTAGATTCGAGACTAAAGAATATCCCTAAAAATATCCCATATCGGTAGAACGATATGGGATAATTTTTGGGATGTTTTTTTACCTACCTACTTGTTTTGGGTGCAAATCTACCGATATTTGTGGGCAACTCTACCGATTTGGCTTTACGTACTTGTGACGTTCGAGACCACTGTCAGGCGGACACAATTTTCCGACAGCTTTTTGAACTGAACCTGATGGATCGACCCGTGCGGCTGTTATCTTATTACTTAGCCACGAGCTCCTCTCAATCATTTATATATATATATATATATATATAGGTTTAAATAGGTAAAAGAATCAGCTGTTCCCTACATTTCACTCATTACCAGTCACCCTGGATGACTTTTTTAACCATCCTGAAAAAAATAGGGTAAAATAGGGTAAATACTGAACGGAGTAGAAGCCGTATACCTAGTTTTTTTTTTAATAATTTAATAATATCTAAATTCAAATCATACGCACTAGCGTATGATTTGAATTTAAATATTTTTTAACGATCTATAGACTTTTTCAAAATTTCTGTTTTTATTGTTCTAGTTCTAGTTTAATTTCTGTCTAAGCTATTGAATAAACAAAAAAAAAGCTAGGTATGCCACAGGCTTCTACTCTGTTCACATATTGTACCCAATTTTTTTCAGACGGTAAAAATAATTATCCAGCATATTTTTTATGTATGACGACGCATAACTCTTTACAGATAGATTTGAAAGATTCTTGTTTTATTCGGGAGGGTATACTTCAAATTGGACCCATGTAAAATCCTTTGCTGGGGTAGCTTTTGTGCTTCAACAATACTTATTTGTCCCATTTAGTATATGTGGATGATGTTATTATTTATTTTGCAGCGAGTGGTATTTGAATTTGTGTGGGGTTAGGTACCACAACTAGGGCACGCCACAATTGCGGCGTTAAGTCTCCTCTTTGAGGAGTGGTTGGAGAGGCGTCATGGCACCCTCACCTTCCGCCTGACGCAGGTCCTCACCGGACACGGTTGCTTTGGGAGGTTCCTGTTCCGGATAAGGCTGGAGGAAACGCCCGGATGTTACCATTGTGTGGATCGCCCGGAGGACATGGTGGAGCATACGGTCGAGGTCTGCCCGGCTTGGGCAGAGAACCGCTGCGTCCTCGCGGAGGCGATCGGCGGCGGCGATCTCTCGCGTCCGGCCCTGGTACAGGCCATGGTACGGAGCGAGAGTGCATGGGAAGCCGTCACCTCCTTCTGCGAAGCTGTAATACTCGCGAAGGAGGAGGCTGAACGCGTGAGGGAGAGGCAATCTTTGCGCCCTCACGCCCCTAGTCGCCGCAGGAGACGCCCTGGGCGTCGGGAATCGATAGCCGATTCCCGGCCACCGTAGGCGGGCTTGCGGATGGCGAGCAACGGGTAGCTCGCCGTCCGGTAAGGACCAGGCCCGGGTCGATGGCGCGTTGTGTTCCACGCGCGCCTCAAAGAGATGTCAGCACTAGCTGAAGGGGTCCGCTAGGGCCGATGCCCGCCAGGGTTGCGGGTTGTTCGAAAGAGTTACCGTGGCCCTGGCACAGGCAACTGAAGGAACACGGGTGGGTTTTAGTCAGTAGAAGTCTGACACGCCCTTCCGCTCCACCCAGAGCGGGAGAAGTTATTTGATGATTTTCCATCCACAAAAAAAGGTACCACAACTAAAAAGTGAAAAATAAAAACTTTTTACAAAAAAAAAAACCGGTCAAGTGCGTGTCGGACCACGCACAATGAAGGGTTCCATAGTTGGGGTGAAATTATCCCAAGAACAAACTTAACATTGCAGTTGTAAAACATGTTCTCCCATACATTCCATCTGTCCATAGTTAAACGAAAATGATCCAACCCACATTACACCTAATGTGGGTTGGATTCTTTTTGTTTAACTATGGACAAATGTAAGTTTGTACGCACAATATTGAGAGATTTACCATGTTGTTTTAAGACCATTGACTTCTTATAGGTTTTCCTGTAATCTATAGGTATTGAACTATTTTCTATATTTTTTTTTCAAAATTCTAGGCTCAACAGAGTTTGTTGCACCACTTCTTCTCCCCAGCTAAACCACTAGGAAGTGGTGAAAGGCGGGCGTTTTGGAGGACTGTCTTATGTAATATTGACGTTCGAAAAGTGCTGATTCTCAGCCTAGTTTGAATAAATGACTTTTGATTTTGATTACAATCACGTTTTCAAAACACCTAAATATTGTAACACAGGTATCAAATTTTGTTTTTTTTTTCAAATAAATCTTCGGAAATTACATTAAAAACGATTCTTCCTTGCCTAACGTACGGTTGCATGACGGTCTCTAAAGAAAGAAGACGAAAAAAAAAAACAACCGTCTTCCAAAAATATAATAACACTACAAAGTGAAAAATAACTTTAATTTCAGAAGTTCACACATGTCTTTGGTTTTTTATTTTCGTTTATTGCCAACGACTTCAAAAAACAAAGTTATTTTTCACTTTGTAGTGTTAAGTCGGTTTTTTTAGGGTTCCGTACCTCAAAAGAAAAAAACGGAACCCTTATAGGATCACTCCGTCGTCGTCGTCGTCGTGTCTGTCTGTCACAGCCAATTTGCTCCGAATCTGATGAACCGATTAAGGTAAAATTTAGTACACGTATGAAATTCTGTGACCCAAACACGAACTTGTAACGTAAATAAATGAATTTTGAATATGGGAGTCAATTTTAGGGGGCAAATAAGAAAATTAAAAAAAAAATTGTAAACTGTACCGTGTGAATGTGATATATCAAATGAAAGGGCTTACTGTGAGAGTCTCAAATATAAAATAAATTGTTTTAAAGTTATTTAAGAAAATAGACGAAAATTTACCATTCCCCCTTTATCTCAGAAACTACTGAGCCTAAGAAAAATTACAGAAAATAGTTCTATAAATATAGATTACAGGAAAACTTATAAGAAGTCTGGTCTTTAAATAACATGGTAAATCTCTCAATATTGTGCGTACAAAGTTACATTTGCAGTTGGAATGTATTGGAGAACATGTTTTTCAACTATAATGTTATGTTTGTTCTTGGGACAAATTCAACCCAATTTTGGAACCCTTCATTGTGCGTGGTCCGAAACGCACTTGGCCGGTATTTTAAGTTTTCTTACTAGGCAGATAACCTAGGTAAATTAATAAAGACTAATGTTGATTCTAAACTGCTTGGTTTTTTTTAGAGAACATACTCGTAGTAGTAAAAGTGCGCAGTGCTCCACAGCCCTACCTCTATGACGTTATCCTCTACTGAAATGTTCTTTCTTTCTCCATTTGTTAGGATCTTAGTTTTCCCATGTTGTCAGGCCTACATTAATGTTTGCTTTCGCGTGTTAGTTTATTTAACATGTTTTTCAGGTCGGTGGAGTTTTCTGCATAACTTACAACCTCGTCTGCAAAAGGTATTTTATTTATAAGAAGTATGTGGTCTTAAAATAACATGGTTATAAATCAAATCACTCAATAATGTGCGTAATGCGTCACTCAAATGTAAGTTTATACTTACATTTGCAGTTGGAATATAAGGGGGAAATTGTTTTTCAACTACAATGTTAAGTTTGTTCTTGGGATAAAATTGATCCCAACTAGGTATGCGTGGTCCGACACGCTCTTGGCCGGTTTTTTGAAATTATTCGAATTAGCCAATCATAGCCCAGCTTTCACATCTCAAAATTTGCTGAACTCTAATTTGAACAAAATTTTCAACAAGCGGTATCTAGAGGCGGTAATCCGTGCTTTCTGCTCTTGACCTCCATGCAGTTTTTAATATATGTTTTTTTTTTTTATATCATTATACGGAACCCTCCTTTCTTTCACAGGTATTTGATCGGCGTTGTAACTACATAGGTACCTAGTAGTAATATAACACAAGTAGCGTTGTTTTACAATCAAATCGCGTTCTCCAATAAGTATTATCGGTCGACAGTCAGAGTTGCCAGATGTTGTGCTTATAATTATTAGAACAATGGAATTAAAAGTGCTTTTTATTTTAACTTTCGTAGCTGCCGCGCAATGCAAATGTGAGTTCATTTTATCAATACCGTTGCGTTGATTTGTTTGAATTTGTAACTTTTTACGTACTTAGCTAATTAATTTAACTTTGTTTTTTTTGTGTTATTGTGTTTTAAATTAAAGTTGTTGGTTTCAGTCACATGGTTATCTTGTCGTCAAATACGTGCGTTCGTGGATGGGCACAATTCTCGTCGCCTCCTTATCGCCAAAGGAAAAGTTGCAGGACAGCCTGCTGCTTCAGAAATGAAGATGCTGGTCTGTAGCTTCATTAATACTAAGCATTAAATAACTGTAATCAATATTAGCTGAACTACCAAACTATTGGAGTCAGAATATTTTACATGACACTGCTTATCTGACTTACACAATCCAGTTGCTGGTTAACACCTGGGATATCGTTCGTAACCGAAGGTATTTTGGGGCTTCTGACTATCCGTAGCGACTGTCAAAGATTTAAGAATGACAGCTGGGCCCGGGACCAAAGGCTTCTCGAGCCACGGAGGTGTATAATCAATTTTAGTATAGAACTGAAAAAAAAATCTGACGTTTAGTTCCTCGTTACCCATACGTAAAGTTAGGAATAAGAACCACCAATTATATTTTCGCCCAGAATAGAATAGAATACTTAGAATATTTTTATTTCCATTAAAACATGGTACAGATGCCAGCAGGTTAAGCTACCCGACACTGTCAAATTTTCCCAATCAACTTTGAACTTTGCTTTAACGATAAAGTTGAAAATCTATTAAATAAATTTGACAGATTGTAGTAGCTTGATGTGCTGGCGTCTGTACAATAATGGTTTTAATAATAGGGTTATGATCAACATGTCTCGCCATGGACGGCATACTTACAAATATTGTAAAAAAAAAATAAGTTAGTAATTATTATATGTAGCCTTAGATTTTATACATTCTATAATCTGAGTATGTAGCATTAATAATTATAGGTAACATTGTAGTCAGACAGTCATTATAAACACGAGTACTTACAACATGTTTACAAAGTATTACAAAATTGTAGTTCTAATATTTTTACAATGTCTATAAATCAGTAGGTATTTCCTTTCTTATAATTTACATTTTTATGAAAAAAAAACCTGGCCAAGTATATATATATATATATATATATATATATAGTGAAAGTATCTTAATATTGTATTTGAAAAACATGTTCTTCCATACATTCATTTTACCATTTCATCATTCCATACATTTTACCATATTATTTTAAGACCACACATTAAAAAAAGAAATTTTCCTGTAATCTATAAATATAGAACTATTTTCTGTATTTTTTTCAAAATTTTAGGCACAGTAGTTTCGCAGATAAGGGCCCAATGGTAAATTTTCGTCTATTTTGTTAAATAACTTTAAAACAATTTATTTTAAAATTATAAAAACAAGACATCTATTTGACACCCTATTTGATAGCCCTTTCATTTGACACACGGTAGGTACAGTTTACATTTTTTTTTTTAAATTTTCTATTTGCTCTCCAAAAGTAACTTCATATTCAAAATGTATTTATTTACATCACACGTCCGTGTTTGGGTCACAGGAATTAAATCGGTCCATAAGATTCGGCGCAAAGTGGCTGTGACAGACGGACAGACGGACATACGAGTGATTCTATAAGGGTTCCGTTTTTCCATTTGAGGTACAGAATCCTAAATATCCTTAATACTATAAGAATACTTCTTATAGTATTAAGGATATTTAGGATTCTGCTCACCTATTCATGAAATTTAAGGCTGCCGCAGACAGGCGCAATGTGACTCTAGTACAGTACGACAACGTTCAAAGGTTCCAACTTTTATCTCGTTCATCGCGTCGTGCCTTTCTGCGAGTGCCTTTATAGTAGGTAGGTAGGTACTTTGTTTATGTCGGTAGTTGAATTCTTTAGTCGGAATTTCTTTTAGAATAACAATTTATATCAACATAGTACATATGTAAAGTGTAGTAAGTTCAACGCAAAATTCAAGTTTAAAAAAAGAAAAGATCTACTTTCATAATTCGCTCCTTGGTTCCCAGGTATGGGATGAGGAGTTGCAGATCAAGGCAACTAGATGGGCAACAAAAAACTTGCATCACCACAACCCAGATAGATCTGTCAGTAAGTATTCTATATTAAAATATAATTAACACTCCAGTTCCAGAGACTAGCGAAGTTTTTTGAATATATAAATCGTCTTACGAGCTCGATCGGCAAGAACCATTAGGTGATGTTTCCAGCTAATAAAAGGATCAAGGTATACTCGAAGGTATTTTACTTGGGTAGACCTGGTTAAGATAGAACAACCACAGGGTGAAGAGGAGGCACTTGAAGTACATGGGTCGCAGGTATGGGCTTTGAGAGTAATGTGTTCATTAGACGGTTGAAAGGAAGAAGTGAATATAAATACTATACTAGTATTATACATGGACGTATGAGCAATTATGTAGGTAAAATAAAAAAAAGCAATGACACATTGATTTTTTTTATTTATTTAGGATTTACAAAAGCTTTGAAAATTGAACTTAAAAATAAATTTAAAAAGATTCCTTCAACTATAATGACCTCTAAGGACCTGAAGTGGTGTAAAGGCAAGCAAGCAGTACATAGGAAAGAAAAAAGTAAATTGGACGTGAGAGCTAATTTCGACGTTTTGGCTGGACAGTGAACGCTCGTGGGTATAAGGAAATGTATAGGTAACTTTAGCCGGTGCAAGCGGCGCAAGTTCCACAGACTGCCTCGTTGGATCAGTGGTCGCAAGCGCCACTGCTGAGTATGAGATCTTGGGTTCGATTACCAGGTCGGGCAAAGTGTTATTGGGTTTTTCCATCTGTAATTTCTCAGTAGCAGCCTGGAGTCTGGATTTGAGCCCTTTTGGTGGCAATAGGCTTGCCCCCTACTTATTATAGACCAAACCGTGTGTGCCACGGTCGTCAGTGTTGTATGGATCACTATGGAAGTTTGTTGAAATGTTCACAGACACGGCGCCACGACGGCACGGCGCCGTCGCGCCATACCTATACGTCGTCCGGTGATTTGCCAGGTCATATATTATACAAGCTCACACAATTATTCTACGGTGCACAATCGTAGTTCAAATAACTGTGAAAAAGCAGTACTTATGCAGTCCACAGCGATTGTTTAATTACGCTGTTTACATCACGTATAGTTAATGGTTTCGGTAAGAGCAGATGGATTCTGAAAAATAAATTGTTCACTTAAACTTTGGTTTCTTAAGAAAACGGACAGCGGTCACTCAATAACAGCTGTCCAAATACAGAGCGTTTTTTGACACCTTAATGTCAAATACTGGTGAAAATTACAGATTTCATGAGGGCCGATATAATATGATATTACGGAACCACTTTAATAGGAAACCCTAATTTTATGACAGTTCTCCCACCGCCGGCGAGGAAGCGACTAACTATCGGCTGTTTTCTCGCTCAAGAAACGTACAATAGATATTCATTCCGTGTAAGATGCATGTATTAATAGTTGATCGCTGACTGCTCACACCGCTCGCGAGTACTCGTTTGTCGCAGCGACAAGAGCTATCAAAGAGAGTACTCGCTTGGCGGGCAGAGCACTCGCTGAGAGACTAACGCTTGGGACATACGCATACCAGCGAGTAATCGCTTGTCGCCGTCGTTCAGTTGCTGCTCGTTGCTCGCCAACTCGTTTCTAGTTTCTAGCTCTACTCGCCTCTCGCTCGTGCGAGAAGCGAGTAAGAGCTCTTGCCCCACTAGGGCACTTGTCTTGAGTGGGACAAGTGGCTAAGCGGTTTGATACCCGTGCTGTAGCATGCGTAAGAGTCGAGCGCCAAAAGAACCTCGTACACCATAGTCTACACTGCTACTTGCAAAGTTCTTTTAGCGCTATGACGTTGACACGGCGCTATTGGTAAACATTTGTGCATTTGTTTTGTGAAATGTCATCATCATTTCTGCCGAAAGACGTCCACCCCTGGGCATAGACCACCTGCAAGCCCCGCCACATTGACTGGTTCTGTGGTTCTCGCATCCAGGGATTCCTGCGGTCTTCACCACGTCATCAGTCCACTGCGTGGGAGGCCTCCCAACGTTACGTCTTCCAGTGTGCGGTTGTCACTCCAGAACCTGTCGGCCCCATCGGCATCTGTTCTGCGAGCAATGTGCCCTGCCCACTGCCACTTAAGTTTGGCTAATTTTTCGGGCTATGTCGGTTACGAATTGGTTCTCCTGCGAATTTTTTCATAGCCATCTCTATTGCCCTTTGCGTGACTTTGAGTTTCTAATAAGGCCCATTGTGAGTGACCATCTTTCAGTGCCGTAGGTTATCATTGTGAAATGTCACTTGAAATATATTTAAAAAACTGGCCAAGTGCTTGTCGGACCACGCACAATGAAGGATTCCGTAGTTGGGATGAATTTAACCCAAGAACAAACTTAACATTGTAGTTGAAAAACATGTTCTCCCTTCCAACTGCAAATGTAAGTTTGTACGCACAATATTGAGAGATTTACCATGTTTTCTTTAAGACCATAGACTTCTTATAGGTTTTCCTATAATCTGTAGGTATAGAACTATTTTTTTCAAAATTTTAGTCTCAGGAGTTTCGGAGATAAAGGGGAATGGTAAATTTTCGTCTATTTTCTTAAATATCTTTAAAACCGTTTATTTTTAAATTATAATATATATATATTTGAGACCCTCAGTAAGCCCTTTCATTTGATAGCTATGTCACACGGTACAGTCCGCAATTATTATTTTTTTAATTTTCTTATTCGCTCCCCAAAAGTGACTCCCATATACAAAATTCATTTATTTACGTTACACGTCCGAGTTTGGGTCACTAAAATGTATACCAAATTTCAACTTAATCGGCCCATTAGATTCGGAGCAAATTGGCTGTGACAGACAGACAGACACATAAGTGATCCTATAAGGGCTCCGTTTTTTCCTTTTGAGGTACGAAACCCTAAAAAGAAGATGGAGGCGTTAGTACCGATTTTGATCACGCACCATAATAACCTTGTAGCGCTATACATTGTTGAGTGAGGTCCACTCAATAGCTCTGCTTAAAAAATAAATTAAATCTTTATTGTTCACAAGAGAGCAGTACACTAGGATTGGCTTTTTGGCTTGTATTTGCAGAACTTATTTGATAGGGACACTGCAGAAATCTGCTTTGGAATTGTAATAAAACAGGTACACACTAATATGCAGACTCATAGATTCTTCGATTTGTCGACCATTATTTATATGACAGGCCCACACTGTTTTCCCTAATTTGAAAACATTATAAATGCTTATTATTTTTGAAAGAGTAACCATGGCGTTTCTTGACGGCTCTTCTACATAGAAAACTATCCATTGGAACCGTATACCTAGCCACCTAGCTCCTGACGTGTCATAAGGGCCCATGTAGGTTTAGGAAAAAAAATATTTTGAATTTGACTTAAAATCTTTTTCTACAGGTTCCAATAGATTTACGTCGGGTGAGAATTTATTTTGGTATTCAACAACCGATACCAAATATGAACTTCAGCCGAATACAGCCCTCGATGTTTGGTTCAATGAAAATGTCAACTTCACTTTTGGAGCGATAAAGATGAGTGACTTTCAAAAAGACTACGATATTGGGCATTACACGCAGGTTTGTGAACTTGTGGATACTGATATAACAAAGCCAATTCAATAGATAACCTATTTATCCAAAAACTGGCCAAGTGTATGTCGGACAATGCACAATGAAGGGTTCTGTAGTTTTGATAAATATTTATCCCAAGAACAAACTTAACATTGTAGTTGAAAAACATGTTCTTCCATACATTCCAACTGCAAATGTAAGTTTGTACGCACAATATTGAGAGATTTACCATGTTATTTTAAGACCATTATCTTTTTATAGGTTTTTCTGTAATTTATAGGTATACGTAAGTATAAGAACTATTTTCTGTATTATTTTTATTTTTTATTTTTGTCTCATTAGTTTCGGAGATAAGGGGAGGGGCTTGGTAAATTTTGCGTCTATTTTCTTAAATAACTTTAAAACAATTTATTTTAAAACTATAAAAGCATATATTTGGGTAAGTTTGGGACACAAAAATTCATACGTGTACCAAATTTCAAATAAATTGGTCCATTAGATTCGGAGCAAATTGGCTGTGACAGACGGACAGACAGACAAACAGACAAGATAAGGGCTCCATTTTTTCCTATTGAGATACGGAACCCTAAAAATGGTTTAAATCATGGAAAAGAAAATACCTATAAATAAACTATACAACGTATAACGGAAAGGCATATCAAGTGCAAAACAAACTATACGACAAGGGATTTTAAAACCTAGGTAGGTATATATTAAATTAAATCAAATTTATTCGTAAATGTAGGTTTCAATACAATATGATAAGTTGGTCAGTTCGCTACATTTTACTCGAGACCACACAAATAATAAGTTAGGTGTGTCGAAACAACAGACACACATTTATTTATACCAATTTACCTATTCACACGTTCATAAAATAAAATATTAGTATGCAGACGATGACTGTTTTGCACGTTTGTGGGTTGTTCGCACACGTGCTCCGCGCATTTTACTTTGCAAGGAGAGTTGCTCACGCGCGTCTGTAGCGCGTTTCTCGTGAGTTTGCAGCGTGTTATCGCAAGTAACCTGCCTTTTTCAAGTTTAGCAGAGCCGACAACGAGCGATAGCGAATCGCGTGTCGACCGCGCCTAAAAAAAACGTGGTGTGTAAGAGCTCTTATATGAAAAAAAAAAACTTAATTATTTACATACTACGAGTACACGCGACTACCAATGTTAAAATAATCATCTATGCCCACTTGCACTTTTAGTCGGGTTAAATCACTGGGTTAGTTCATCTGGTATTAGTGTTTTTTAGTTGGGAACATTGCTGCTCAATAGACGAAACACAAAAGAGAATTGCAATGTCAATTGCAATGTGTGTTGAATTGGAATCCGATCAAAAATGAATGACAGGCCACTTGGCGTGGTTGGTTAAGACCACGCCAAGCCATGCCGCAGGTCGTGGGTTCGATTCCCATCCAGGACAAACATTTGTGTGCATGAACATGTCTGTTTGTTCTGAGTCTGGGTGTAATTATCTATATAAGTATGTATTTACAAAAAAAAAGTAGTATATGTAGTATATCAGTTATCTGGTTTCCATAGTACAAGCTCTGCTTAGTTTGGGATCAGATGACCGTGTGTGAATAATGTCCTAGGATATTATTTATACATTTATATTATTTATTAGGATATTATTATTTTTTTTACATTTCTCGGGACCCTGGGGTCCCGGACCTTTACCGGCGTACGAGGAGCCGAAGCCAACTCGCAGAGGCCCCTTAAATAATTTTAAATGATAAGATGATATTATTATTATTATTATATAATGAACGGAAATTGTATTGCCATCTCTTTTAATCTACATTAAGATACGTAATACCTACCTTTTTGCCTTTGAATTTTATAAAATGAAATTTAATTTTAATTGTTTTGTTTGTTTTTCCGTGTTAGGAACAATTTGAGAAATTTCAGTAGGGTAGGTACAGACGCCATCACGTCAAGCTACTACAATTTGTCCTTTTATAGATTTTCAACTTTATCGCTAAAGCATTGCAAGCAAGCAGGTTCAAGGTTGATTGGGAACATTGGACACTTTCGGGTAGCTTGATGTGCTGTCTTCTGTACATGAAACCAACCGCTTGTCCGCATTGTCGGCTCGTTTGATACCGTGGATTAAACTTAATTATATTATATATAGCAAGTGACGTGAAAGATATTGAGTACCTCCGTAGAGACCCTCCGTATTGCGGTGGCACGTTTGTTGTGATTTGAATTCGAAACTTACGAAACCAAAAATGTGAATTCTTTGAGTAATTTATTTTGAGCTGAATCTTTGCACAGAGATTCCATACACCTGATGTAATCTTCATCCCTTTTGGATATAATTATACCCTTTCCGTTACATGTTGTATAGGTTTTTTATTGGGTTGTTGTACATTCGTCACAAAGTAAATTCGTCACGAAAAAAAGTATGTGTAAATTTGCCACAATTTCCAATATATTAATTTTGTTTATTGTAAATTCGTCACATAGGTTTTATTCGCACCGATAGCACAAAAATAAATAAACAAGAAGTAGAATAAAATGTCGTATATTTTTCAGAATCACATCAACTTTAATAATTTACCTTACATCTACATAACAACAATCACAGTTCTCGAGTGAATGATTTGCCTAAAACTTAACAATAATAAGATAAACAATAGAAATACATGAAATCACAGCAATAATCATCTTTTTTTTTTAACATATCATTTATAATCACAAATCTCGACTTACTGACTTGCCTACAACAATATAAATAAATAAATATAATAACCTAACATCTACGTAAAAATCATAGTTCTCAAGTGGCTGGTATGCCCGTAACATTAAAAATAATAAGAAAAACAGTCTTTAATTAACCTAAAACCTACATAAAAATCACAGATTTTGAGTGGCTGATTTACGAACATTACAATTATAAGAAAAATAATTACATCACAGTTATAATCACTTTTTTTCTTAACCTAAGTAAAAATCACAGATTCTGAGTAGCTGACTTGTCTATAACTATATAAAAATAATAAGATTTATAAGTGCAGCTATGTAAAAAAACTATATTTAAATGTAATATATTGATTGGTAATTAAATGTTACATGTTTTTAAAATGCTGCAAAACAGAAAGTTTTTTAAGAACTTCAGCCAAAGACATGTTATCGTAATTGTCCAAAATAGTTTTCAATTCTTTATCATATCCTTTTTTAGTATATCAAGAAATTGAAGCATTTTAGGTTTTCTTTTCCCCATTTTATTGTTTAACCGTTTATACCACGCTTCTGCTAGGCTTATTGTCCTATGACGAGTCCCATGTACATTCCACATAAACTGTATACTTGTATTTTCTAACCACTGAGACACAAAATAATCGTTAAATTTTGTAACTGCTTCGCTCTGTGGAGCATTTTCCATAATGTGCAACCAAGCGTCTTCTATGTCCTGTTCCTTTATATGTGCTAATGCAGCACACATGGCTAAGTGACTTTTCTCTTCTATGTCATTCAGCTGTAGGGCATGTGCTTTTCTGGCAAGAGCTTGTTTGAAATGAAAGTTACATCCTTGTAATTTAACATGAGGAAACACTTGTTTTATGACGTTTATCACGGCAATTTCAAAGTCGACGACCATTGTAAGCGGTGTCCAGTTGGTTAAATTTTGCAATAGAGATATGAAAAGTCGTTTGTAAGACTTTTCCTCCTTATTAGGCATAAGAACGTAGATAAGAGGCACTATTTTCTAAAATTTGTCGTTACTGTTCACGTCTCCGTGTATACAATATATTTAATAAAATGGTGTACAGCAGCTTGCAAATGTGCCATCCAAGAAGAATGTATCTAGATTTGGTATAAATTCACGAGCAGTCTCAGTGCAGAATGCTATTATTCTGTTTTCAGGCTCACTGTTATCATCAAATAACAAAAAATTAAGTTTATATTTTTCTGGAATTATGACATCTTCGCGTCTTGAAAAATGTGTTTTGGGCACGTTTAGTTCACGATTCCTAGCATTATAAAGATATCGTGAAATGTACGAAAATTTTGGTATGGCATTTAATAATTCATAACCCTCATCCTTGGCTGATTGAAAAGCTTCTTCATATACTTGAGGCATAGGTGTGATCGTGTTGGCTGCTGCTTCCTTGCAAAGATTTCTTGCCTTTATAATTTCAGTTTTTACTATATTTGGTTGACACTTGTGGGCCGATTCATGCAAAATTCTGATGTCATGATTCTCCGAAATTTTAATAGTTGCACTACATGAACGATTAGTGCATCTCCATACAGTGCCAATCTTAGTTTCACGGTGGAAATTGTACGTATGACCATGTCTTACAAGCATACGCCACCCTCTTTCTGTTTTAGTAAAAGTGATCTGAAAAAAATATAAACGTTTTTTAATTAACGAGCAAAACATTTAATATATTTAGAAATAAACTAAAATCTACTTTACAAAAAAAATATTTATTGATGAAAGTTCATAGGCAAGTGATATCTTTCTGTTATATTTGAGTTAAAAACATGTCTGTTTTCACAAAGCTTCTAATTCTATGTAACCGATCACGCCGTCCGCCATTTTGTTTTACGTTTCTCGTGCTCGTGTCGAAAGTAAGCTATACACGAGTATTATTTATAAAATACTCTTATATTTATTCACAATCATTCTAAATACATGAAATAATTCAATTTATGTGGAAATAGAATTATTTCCAGTAGTAGAGTATAGAGTGGCGGTAACAAATATACTTCACGAGCCTGAAGCGGGGACAATGTCGATAAAACTGACAATATTCACAATAGTAATACGTTTTTATTATGAAAACTACTAATCCTGCGCCCAGTGCCTTATAGTACCTTATTAAATCTAAGAGATAGATAATATAATATAAAAATGATTTGTACAATAGCAATAAATAATAAAATACTTACACCATGGCTTCCCGAGCTTGTACCAGGTTGATCAAGATCCATTTTTTCAAAGACACACCTATCACAGATCACCACACAAGCATCGACAAGGTCAAGGGAGTCACTGAGCTAATAAGTTGTTAGATGCGTTTGACCGATACTGTTAGAAAGGGATGGATGCAGGGAACGAGCGAGCACGATGGCGTGTGCAGGAGTATATTTAATTTCGAGTGCTAAAAACTTGCTTGCTATCGCTACTTAAAGAAAAAAATATGTGAATTGAGGATTTGTGACAATTTTCAATAACCCTCATGAACCTGTGACGAGTTTACACATATTTTTTTTACATGTGACGAATTTACTTTCAATGTATGGATTTTTCAAAGTATGACGAATTTACTTTGTGACGAATGTACAATAACCCTTTTTATTTATTCCTCCACGCGAGCGAATGCGCGGGCAAAAGCCAGTAGGTATGAATGAATGAAATTCCCCAGCGTAAGGGGATACCCCAGCGTGGTTTAACCAGACTCGATTACTCAAATGAACAAATGTAGGTGTGAATGAAATCTTATTCACAGTAGCCCCTGTTGCCTTATGTTACATGGTGCAACAGAGACCATTGCATATCCAGGAGTAGACAGGGGAGCGCGATAATGGTAGGGAAGACGTGCCCTTAGGATATGGAAGGGATATAGAGCCTACCGGATATGCATCCTATAGTATCTAAAAATATCATTACCTATGATATGAGGATATGTATCCTATAGTAAGCTATGGAACTGTGGAGAGACGGGTGATATTTATATGGATGGGCTCTTTTAAGATTCAGCGCTGAATCTTTTGGCGGGGATAAACTGCTTTCTCCACTCTTTTCTATGTGCACTCTCCCGATGATTTTCTAGAGTCGTTGGTCAAGTTAGTGGTCGCAAGTGCCAGCTTGAGGCCCTAGGTTCGATTCCTAGGTCGGGCAGTGTTATTTAGTTTTTAAATCGGGCATTTCCCCGTAACAGCCTTTTTTTTGGTGGGAAATTATCAAATAACTTCTCCCGCTCTGGGCGGAGCGGGAGGGCGTGTCAGACTTCTACTGACTAAAACCCACCCGTGTTCCTTCAGTTGCCTGTGCCTGGGCCACGGTAACTCTTTCAAACAACCCGCAACCCTGGCAGGCATCGGCTCTAGCGAACCCCATCAATTAGTGCTGACATCTCTTTGAGGCGCGCGTGGAACACAACGCCTTCGTGCTTAGGGAGTAGGCCCGGTCCTTACCGAACGGCGAGCTACCCATTGCTCGCCGTTCGCAAGCCCGCGCCTACGGCGGTGGCTGGGAATCGGCTATCGATTCCCGACGCCCCCCCGTAACAGCCTGGTGTATAAACAGATGTAAAAATCGTTTATGTTTAAGTATTTTAAAAGCAACATTTATTTATTATCAGATGGTGTGGTCCGATACCGTCTACCTAGGCTGCGCTATCTTACAGACATTCAAGAACGGGTGGAATAAATTTTTCGTTGTTTGTAACTACGGACCAGCGTAAGTTTACAGCTATTGTTTATTCATGAAGCACCATTACCAATTTCTTTCTTTAGAAAATTATGTAAAAGGACAGTAGGCCTAGCTAAATGGCATTCGCTTCGGAGCGATTCTATTTCTACAATCGCTATCGACGCGCATCTCTATGGAAATGTTGATTTATAATCACGTGATAGTTCGATAACTAATGTCAACGTCATCGCTAATCGAATGTTACTTTGGCTACTACCTATCCATAATCCTGGCGACATAGAGCCTTCGCCTGGTGTTGCCGGCTCGCATTAACTAAGGCTGGTCATCAATGCTTATTCATGTTCCAGAGCCGCATGCAGGGCCGGATTATCAATAGATTTTTTTATTTTTCTCGACTCTCTTTGGTCTAGTGGTCGCAAGCGCTACTACCGAGAATAAGGTCCTGGGTTCGATTACCAGGTCAGGCAGTATTATTGGGTTTTTCCGTAGGGAATTTCTCACTACAGCGCGGACTCACACGCACCCCGGAGTTTTGATTTGTGCCGGTTGATGGCTCGCCCTCTATTACATGGGACTTAAACATAACTGGCGAAATGTGGGTGTACTACAGGTACCTACACACCTCTTTCTTTTTTTATGTACTTACACATGTTTCTTATCTTTTCAGAGGTAATATTTTGGGGAAGAAACCATATAAGGCAACTAGTGGCCCCAGCAACAAATTAATATGCGGCACTAAAAACTGTAACCGTCATTATGGATTGATATGTAGCAAAAAATCCTAATTTGTCGGAGAAGGTTTAATGCATGGATGCCGTTCTGTTAAGATGGCGCTTCGTGGGTACTTTTTAATAAAAACAATTTATTTCTGCTATACTGAATTTATTTAAACTTGCACACTACAATTACAATGAGTCGGAAAAAAAAATTAATCCGATAGAATTTTGTGGGTTGACTGCGCTTCTTGCATAGCGATCAGTTTTTATATGTACCTATAATAAGTACATAAATTCTCAAATCAGCAATTTTAAAGTAGTGATTTGGAATTATTTATAGCATCGAGTTTTATAAATAGTTCTCAAATTAAGGGAAGGATTTAAAAATCTGAATTAAAATTTGCTCAGATTTTGCTCAAATTGCAAAAATTGCTCAAATTGCAGAAAGAATTAAAAATTGCTCCTCTGAACGAAAAAGAAAGAGAACAGAAAAAAAATCACTAATAAAAGGTAAACCATGAATAAATGATAAAATTACAAAATAATTAGGTAAGTTACACAAATTGAGACAAATAGTTACAAAGCAAAAATATACATTACAAATAAGATTAAAACTATGTAATTAAATAAAAAACATTTAAAGTAATACTTAGTATTACTTTAAATGTTTTTTTTTTTTCATTTATAATTACTTACTAAGTTTCGACTAGATTAAGCTCTGGCAAAACTTCTAAAAGCTACTCTATTTTTATTTTTATTAAGTTCCATTTCAGGAAGACTTCTTGTCGCATTCCAATATTGATTTGTTTTGGATATCCGTTTGCTTGAATGAGGTTGCTCTTGCGGTATTCAGGTTCTCGGTTGGGTTTTTACCAAAACATGGATTATGAAAATTAATGCAACAAGATGTATATTTACACAAGTGGGAAGACATTTTGGATAAACATACTATACCTACAGGGTATATAAGTGTAAACAGTGGGGTCATTGTACTTATCATTACGAACAACTTTTACTATGGGACCAAAACTGAAATCGCGAAACTAAAATCAGCTGTTCAGTACATTTTGACGAATTGTGCGATCATAAATGTACTGTACAGCTGATTTTTTTTCGTGATTTCAGGTTTGGTCCCATAGTAAAAGTTGTTCATAATGATGAGTACAATGACCCCTTAAAATATTGCCACTGTTTACACTCACCCTGAATAATATAAAAAGAGATAACAAAAATTAAAATAACAATGTGTATTGACAATTCAAAATTTACATCACAATCATCATAATTTTCTAGAGAGACGTTTTTCTCATGCCAATAAGGCTTAATAGGTATATCTACATTATATATGAGTAGTGAGGTTTTTACAATGATTAGGTATTAGAATCATGGTAAAAATAAGCAAAGGAAATCGGGGCCAAAATAAATTCCTGGACTACAATGAATAAGTTCGACTGGCTCGGAAATATTATTTGAGCACCCGAGACATGGAATAAATGGTTTCCCTCTATCTAGCAGAATCTTGATGCTTTGCGCAATGAAATTTATTTGGTATAACACTCTTCGCATAATCTTCTTTAAACGAATATTTTGAAAGCATAAAAACTATTTAATATAATTATTGTTTGGCCGAATGCTTTGTCCGAATTTAAAAAGCCATACTTTGAAGATGGCAGAATTTTATTTGGCATAATTACCTTTAGCAAAGTTAAAATTACGCATAAATTCGTTTGGCATAGCGTTTATTTAGAGCGACGATTATTTAAAGTTATGTTGTGCTACAAAAGTTAGTACAAAAACGAATCACTGCAAAACCGACTCCACGTAGTTTTATCTGCCGTACCCCTAATTTAAACCCGCGTAGGCGCAGAAGGGCAAAGCGACCCGCGAGCTGAGTAGCAGGTGGTTGTAAAGCTCGCCGCCGCGGCTGAGCCAAAGCTGCGGTGGTGAGCGCTAAACCATCTGCGACGATAAGCTCGCGTGGGACCGCCCCGCGCCGGAGCCCCGCAACGCCGAAGCCGTGACAGAAACCATGCCTGCTGCATGCTTGCTTGCATGCATGGTGTACGCTTGTTTGCATGCTTGACATGATAGTTCTGGCTTCGATATAAAATGTATGCCAAAAGACGATCCTGTCTGTGAACTTTCTGCGAAATGATGGTGCTACTTCTTAATTATTATGAATATCTTTATGCCTAAAGTTGATTCTGACTTACAAAATTTTGAGTTTTGAATGTATACCTAATAAATAAGTGTACTAATGCCCAACGATTTTCTGCGAAATGAAATTAATAAAAAGTTCTGCTATAGAGGGTAGTACACCTCAAAGGGGGTTTAATTACAGAAAATAAACAATAATAAGCTTTTTGGTTTTGCGAATGTTGATCCCGAAGGAAAGTCGTTCCCTGAATTGGCAAAAAGGGGTAATTCAATTTTTAAGGGGAGGATTTTACTGAGTGGCTTTACTAACTCAAAATATGGTATAAATAATCTTTGAGTAAAGTTATGGAAACTTCCTAAATGAGTTTTAAAAATTCTACACCTGTGGGGGTGAAAAGAACGGATACAGTTTATAATTGTGTAAAATCTTATTCCTTTGATTAATAAACTTGAAAATTTGTACGAGCAATTATCTGAGCTGTCTGGAAATGGTAGAGGAACTTGTGGATATGTGTCATGGCATAATTTAAGTCAAATAATCCCGATCCCGACACCTCACATAAATAATAGATAAATAACGTGAAACTTTGACAGTGTAGCAAGTCAATGATACTGCACAACTTTCTCAAGGGAACATATAGGTCGAGGAATAAAATAAAAATTTCGATCAGCTGTTAAGGTGCCGCAAAAGTAGCCCGCGAAGTGCCAATATTCTTACGTTTTTTTTTGCAATTTGCAGGTCAGTGTCAGGTTGCATCTTGATCAAAATATGATTCGCGACTACTCGTATAACAAATATTTGTGTGTGTGTGTGTGTGTTAGATACCAGACACTGACCTGGAAATTGGAAAAAAAGTTTGAATTTCGCGAGCTACCTTTGCGGATCCACCTTAACAGCTGATTGGACAATGTATGAATGGTACCTACCTATTTCTTTTTCGGAATATTCAGGTTTTGTTGGGAAAGTAGTGCAGTATCGTTGACTGTTAAAGTTTCGCCTAATAATTTCCATTAACCTTATATGCCTAACAAATATTGCACGTATTAGAAGTGTGTTTACTTCGTAAGTATTCTCTCCCTCCATTAAATGAATAGGAAATAAGTGTTTTGATGTTCATAAAAATTGGAGGTATGGTCCTCTCATGTTAGGTACCTACTATTACATAATTATGCGCTTTAGTTACTCAGCAAGGGCTTCATTCAAGGCAGGGACGCTTGCGAAGTGCGCAAAACTGCAAGGAATCGTAAGTAATCGTCTGACTTAACTTGGATAAAACTATAATTGCGTATGCCTTCCATCCATCAGATTTGGATGAAAGGCATATGAATAGGCCAGAACCTAGATTAGGATATAGGATACTTTTTATCCCGGTAGCAGGCTCCCGAAGGGTAATTTCCGACCACCACGCGGGTGAAGCCACGGACAAAAAACCTACATTCTGTGCACATAAATAAATGTTCTATTCTATTCTGGAATAGCCGCCCCGTTGCTAAATGGTGGCCGAACGGCCACATTTGGTACTTGAATAGCCATTAAGGCGAAAGCGTCAGGATAGCCCGCGAAATTAAAATTTTCTTACGTTTTTTTTTGTAATTTACAAATCAGTCAAAATCAAAATGTAATTCGCGACCGTAACAAACGTAAATACATACTGTATTTACATAATTATAATCATAAAAGTGATCAATACAACTCTTTAAGACCAGGTAATCCTAATGAAAGACTATTTCATGAAATCTTGGCATTTGAGGATTATACTAACTTAAGGCGTTGTATTACTGATTCTAATTATTATAATTCTGTAAATAAATATTTGTTACGGTCGCGAATCATACTTGTGCGGGACAAGTGAAAACACAGACTGATAGTATAGTTCATAGTTTTAAGTATAACAGTTTGTCTTGTTTTGTATTTTTCTCGTTTAGTTTATGTTATATAGAAGCTGAAAATATGTAATTTGTTATATGTTTGCATTGTATAATATTGTTAAAATGTAAAAATTGTCAAATGGCTCTCGTTACGGTAAAGTAACGTCGTAGCTAAGCCTACTGCACCAATACCGACTTCGCGCTCATTGGTCGAAAAGTCCTGCGCTCTGATTGGCTGACCAATCACAGGGCTTACATTTTGTTAACCGATAACGTATAAATTCCGGGTCATTTGGCGTATCGGTACAGTTGGCGAGCAACAGTACTAAGAAGAACACTCCGAAATAAAGAAGATCTACAAGGAAGAAACTCTCCTGGTTTTATTCTTCACCAACCCAGCACACAAATGCGCCTATAGGGCACATTTAATGGTCCTTCGTACCGGATTTATTGTGAAGAATACCGCCTGAAGATAATAGTGCCTCAAGTAAAGAAGCTCTGAAGATCGTATCCAGTGTGTTCAAGATCGTCGATTGAAAAATCAGCTGACGTCATGCCCGTTACACGTTCTGAGGGGAGGGGCCGCAAGCCGTCGAACGAACAGAAGCCGTCGTCGTCTGAAACCACGCCAGGGACCTCGGCGACCGGCACCAGCACGGAAGCCACGACGGAATCGACACATACAGGGACGACTGTCACGGAGACTTCCGAAAATACCGCCACCTCCGCGACGACTGATCCAACCACCGTGACTTCCGCCGCCACCGCTTCGACTGCAGCAACCTCCGCCTCGGCCGCGAAGACGGCCCCCGCCTCGCACCCCGCCAGCGCCGCCGCCTGCTCCGTCGCGCCTTCAGCCGCAACGACGCTGATTGCGGGTGCGAAACCGAAACAGCTGATGAAGCCGCCCGCTGCTGTCACCTCCAGAGATGCTCGCCATGAAACAGATGCCTCAACAGTGAAGCGAGTTATCAAGAACGCCGGTACGTCGAAACCAACCGGCCCACAGTGCCTCTCTCCCCCTAGCAAGAAGGGGGGAGGAGGGGGATCGACGCATAGCAAGTCGAAACAACAGAAAATAGCGAAAGCGAAAGAAAAGCTACTCCGCCTCCAAGTCGAACTAGCTGCAGCGCGCCTCGCCGCACTAGAGACAGAGGACACGGATGAAGAAGAAGAAGGGGAAGAAGATAACGTCTCCCTCTACTCCGAAGTCAATGCAAGAGTAGACAGCTGGTTGGAAAACCAGGTGACTCGTCCCGTGTTAGCCATCGCCAACGAGCCACATCGCCCTCCAGTAGAACCAACAGCTGTCCACGATGACCAACAGAAGTATGAAGAAACACGTCATACACCGGCGGGAGGTCAAGGGGACTTAGCCCTCTTAGCTGAAGCCATCACTAGGGCTGTCAGCGCCGCTCAGCGGCCCAAGTTCATCGAGCTACCGTTCTTCAGTGGGTCGCATCAGGAGTGGCTGCCCTTCCGTGCCGCCTATCATGAAACAGAAGCAATGTTCAGCGCCGTCGAGAATATGAACAGACTACGGAGGAATTTGAAAGGCAAGGCCAAGGAAGCTGTAGAAGGGTTGCTGATCACAAATGCGCACCCAACAGAAGTGATGAAGACATTGGAATCCAGATTTGGAAGACCAGAATCCATAGCCATGATAGAAATGGAAACACTTCGAAGTCTGCCGCGCCTCTCCGAGTCAGCGAGGGACATCTGCATATTCGCTACGAAACTCTCCAACGTCGTAGCAACATTGAAGACATTGGGTTGTTTCAATTATATGTACAACCCTGAACTGGCGAAGACATTGGTAGACAAGCTGACACCGACACTGCGTTATCGCTACTACGACTTCTCAGCCACACAGCCGCGAGAAGACCCCTGCCTCATCAAGATAGAAAAGTTCTTCAAAAGAGAAGCCGAATTGTGCGGACCCTACGCACTGCCTGAACAGGTGGCAGCACAGCCTACAGCCGCACCACAAAGGAAGACGCAGCGGGTCACCAACGTGACTGAGAAGACCAACACACCAAAGTGTCTCGTGTGCGAAGGAACAAGCCACACCAATGCAACAGAATGTGAAGCATTCAAGAAGATGGATGCCAACACAAGATGGGATACAGCGAAGTCCAAACGCCTCTGCTTCAGATGCCTGCGATATAGGAGCAAGACTCACAACTGCCGAACAAAGCCGTGTGGTATCAACAGCTGCAGATACACGCACCACAACATGCTTCACTATGAGAAGAAAACAGAAAAGGCAGAGAAGACAGATAACGAAGAGACAACAGAAGTCATAAATTCGACATGGACAATAAAGAAGCAATCCTATCTGAAGATCCTGCCGGTCCAGGTGAAAGGACCAAAAGGAGTAGTCAACACCTTCGCATTAATGGACGATGGGTCAACAGTGACGCTCGTCGACGACAGCATCGTGAAAAGCATCGGAGCAACAGGACCCATAGATCCGCTGAAAATCGAAACCATCAACGAGCTGAAGACGGCAGAATCGACGTCAAGAAGGGTGACTATCGGGCTAAAAGGGATCAACAACAGAGAAGAGCAAATTCAAGCAAGAACAGTTAAGAACTTACAAGTCTCATCTCAACGGGTTCCGCAAGAACTGGTGGAGGGATGCCCGCATCTATCGGACATCAAGGGACATCTATCGTACTCCAACGCAAAGCCGCAAGTTCTCATCGGTCAAGACAATTGGCATCTTCTACTCATCAAAGAAACCCGAAAAGGCGACAAGAACCACCCGGTGGCATCTCTCACGCCGCTGGGATGGGTTCTTCATGGAAGCCAAACGAGATCCTTCGGACAGAAGATAGACTTCGTATCACATATGACTGAAGACTCGGAAGAGAACCTAGAGGACCTAGTGAAGAAGTTCTTTGAGATTGACGCCCTCTGCATAAACCCGAAGAGACCGAAGACCGATACAGAAGAAAAGGCGCTTCAAATACTGGAACAGAAGACTGAAAAGATTGAAGAAGCCAGATATCAGAGCGGCCTTCTCTGGAAGAAAGATGATGTTAAGTTCCCTGATAACTACGACAATTCTTTAAAGAGACTGTTAAACATAGAGAAGACGATTGACCGTGATCCAGCCCTGAAGAAAAGATACGTCGAACAAATGGACGCCCTTATAGAAAAAGGATACGCTGAGCCTGCGCCGCTTCAGAAGACACCACAGAAGACGTGGTACCTGCCTCACTTCGCTGTCATTAATCCTATGAAACCAGATAAACTCCGAGTTGTGCACGACGCCGCAGCCAAGACCAAGGGAGTAGCGCTCAACGATATGCTGCTCAAAGGTCCTGATCTACTCCAATCGTTACCAGGTGTCGTCATGCGTTTTCGACAGCACCTGATCGGAGTGACAGCGGACATAAAGGAAATGTTCATGCAGGTCAAGCTACGTAGAGAAGACAGAGATGCATTGCGGTACCTATGGCGTGGGGACCGCCGCGACGACCGACCTCCGGAAGAGTACAGAATGACTTCGTTGATCTTCGGGGCATCGAGTTCGCCATCCACAGCGATATATGAGAAGAACTTGAACGCGAAACAACACGAGAAGACTCATCTGGAAGCCGCAGCTGCAATTGAAGAAAGTTCCAAGGTCAACGACTGGCACTGGGTCCCGGAGAAACAGAACGTAGCCGACGATGCTACACGAGATGTACCAGCCGCCTTCAATAGAAATCATCGATGGTACAAAGGGCCGGACTTCTTATACCTGACAGAGGACTCCTGGCCTATAGAAACCGCAAGGACAACACCCGAAGAACCTTCCGACGAGGAGAAGACGCAATATTTGACCGACAGAAGAAGACTGAAGCTAGCAGAGGGTCTGCCTGATCCGGTGAGATTCTCCAACTGGGACCGCCTTCGATATTCGACAGCACGTGTTCTGCAGTTCATCGAGCTCTGCAGAACCCCTAGGCAGAAGGTCAACTACCGACGAACGAAGAAGAACAAATCTGATCCCAACTGGAAGAGAAACAAACCAACTACAGCGAAACAACAGGCACCCACAGCATCAAAGAAATCGTCACTCAAGCTTCTTCCAGTCACAACCGAGCTCCTCAAGAAAGCTGAAGAGCTGCTGATGCGGTCTTCGCAGGAGGGAGCCTTCGAGGAAGACATAGAAAATTTGAACAGCGGGAGGCCGATCGCTAAAGAAAGCCGCCTACACCAGCTCAGCGTCGAATCAGTAAACGGCTCCCTACGAATCCGGAGTCGTATCCAAGCGGTCAGAGATATGCAAGAGGATTTTAAAAACCCGCTAGTAGTCGACGGAGATCATCCCACAGTGAAGCTTTGGATACAGGCCATACATCGACAACTCCATCACGCCGGTGTGGAGGCAACAGTCAACGAGTGCAGACAGCAATACTGGGTACTGCGATTGCGCCCTATCACTCGCACGATTCTCCGAAGATGCCTCTTCTGCCGCATGAAGACCCAAGTGCCGCCACATCCCAGGACCGGGGACCTGCCAGCGTGTCGCTTAGCACATCACAAGCGACCCTTTACGTTCACCGGGGTCGATTACTTCGGGCCTCTCTCCGTGACCGTCGGACGGACCAGACAGAAGAGATATGTGGCCATATTCACATGTCTCACAACGCGAGCAATACATTTAGAAGTAGCCCGCTCGCTCAGCACTGACTCTGCAGTGATGGCGATCAGGCGAATGATCGCGCGACGAGGCTGCCCGACTGAAATCTGGTCGGACAACGGCACCAATTTGAAAGCTGCCGACAAGGAACTTCGACAAAACATCGATGCGGCAACTTCAGAAGAAGCAGCGAAGAGGACAATCTCCTGGCGCTACATACCGCCTGGAGCTCCATTCATGGGCGGCGCTTGGGAGCGAATGGTTCGCTCAGTCAAAACGGCTCTCACAGCGACACTACATGAGCGCCACCCCACCGAAGAAGTCCTCACTACTCTACTGGCCGAAGTGGAGTATACAGTGAACAGTCGTCCGCTGACGCACGTCTCCGTCAGCGCAGAAGATCCCGAGGCCCTGACTCCCAACCATTTTCTACTGGGGGGTCCTGGGCGTGTGCCGCAGCCGGGCACATTCACCGAGCGAGACACCATCTCCCGGTCCAGCTGGCGAGCTGCACAGAGGCTCGCAGACATCTTCTGGCTCCGCTGGGTGAAGGAGTACCTTCCCGAGCTCCAACACCGGCGGGAGCCCCACGGACGAGGCCAAGCAGTACAACTGGACGACATTGTGCAGATCGTCGACCCGAACCTGCCGCGCAACGTGTGGATACGAGGACGAGTCATCGCGGTGTATCCTGGTCCTGACAACGTCGTGAGGACGGTGGACATACATACCAAGGGAGGTGTCCTGCGCCGGCCAGTGAGGAAGCTGGTGATCCTGCCCCTACCTACGGACGACTTGCCCGCACCGGAACTTAATGCGACGCGGTCGCACGGCGGGAGTGATGTGCGGGACAAGTGAAAACACAGACTGATAGTATAGTTCATAGTTTTAAGTATAACAGTTTGTCTTGTTTTGTATTTTTCTCGTTTAGTTTATGTTATATAGAAGCTGAAAATATGTAATTTGTTATATGTTTGCATTGTATAATATTGTTAAAATGTAAAAATTGTCAAATGGCTCTCGTTACGGTAAAGTAACGTCGTAGCTAAGCCTACTGCACCAATACCGACTTCGCGCTCATTGGTCGAAAAGTCCTGCGCTCTGATTGGCTGACCAATCACAGGGCTTACATTTTGTTAACCGATAACGTATAAATTCCGGGTCATTTGGCGTATCGGTACAGGATCAGCTTGTGGCCCGTCCACACTAGTTCTCCTGTTAGTGCGAGTGTGGGTACTTGTGTTCCGCGCGGACCGTCTTTTTATTTGTTTTTCTCTCTGTGTTTACACTAGTACCAGCCGGCGCTTGTGTAAGCACAGAGGGAGCCACCAGGCTGCTCGGTGAGCTCGCTCACCGCCGCGGTCGCGGAAAGGCCACACCTACCACGATGCCGAAACCCGGCACGCGCGGCTCGTTGGGCCGCGATGCCGGGTCCCCGGAGGCCCAGCCGGCGTTGGACCGGGCGATGTCGCTGCCGAACATCGGCGACGCGTCGACCGTTCCACCGACAGCTGGGACATCGCAACGAAGACAAGAAGAGGAGGGACGAAGAGGGGGGGGAACGGGGGTTGCAGTAGCTGCCGATCCGCTGGCGACGTCGACGCAAGTGCGCGTTTCGCCGACGCCGCCGTCGAGCCGACAGCGGGAGGTGCCCGTGCGCCCCGCTAGCTTCCGCCCGGTACCAATACAGGCCCCGGGGCCTGTCGCGCACCCACGCGCGCGACCGCACCCGCCCGCACCTCTGCACCCGCGACGTCCACCGCGCGTACCGCCGTGCAGTCCGCCGCGCGCGCCACCGCGCCGCCTACCTCGCGCGCCGCCGCGCCGCCTACCACGCGCGCCGCCGCGCCACCCGTCATGCGCGCCGCCGCATCGCAAGCCGCGCGCACCGCTGCGCCGCCCGCGAGTGCTCCCGCCCCGGCTGCGCGCCCACGCGCGTCTACCGTGCGCTCCGCCGCGCCACTACCGCGCTTCGCGACGCCGCCCGCGCCTGCCGCGCCCGGTCCCCGCTTCTCGCTGGCGGGCCCGGCATCTACGTCGCAGGCGCCAGCGTCGCCGGCGCCCCCCCGCACCTCCGCCTACGATTCGCCCGCCATGCTGTCGGCATGCTCATCGCGTGCGGGATCGAGCATGTCGCTCGCATCGGCGGGCTCGGCCGGGTCCGGTCGCGACGACGTGTCCTCGGACACGACACCGCGAGCCGATGCCCGGCCCACCGTGGGAGGAGCCGACACCCCGCTTGGGTTTGGCTTCGAGTTTGCGCTCGCCGAACCCAGGCCCCCAAGGAAACATCGCAGGAGGAGCTCCGGTGAAACGAACATGGAGGCGAAGCGGCTGGACCTTTTTTTTTTTTTTTTTTTTTTTGTCGCTGAGAAATGACATTACGCATCTCCGCTCGTCGGGGGACGACACGGAGTATGTGGGACTCCCTGCCAGAGTGGCAGTATACCCACTAAAACTCAGCGGTGTTCCCGCATCGCCGTGATGGGAGGGCCATGGGAAACCGGCTCAGCCTTTGCTTCCACAACCCTCCCGGCGCATGCCCGCCTAGCTGGCGGGCCCCGCATGCCCCCCAGGCTGGGGGGCTACGGGAATGGCCGGCAACACCTGGCCATTCCCGTCCGACACTGGTGGAGGCCTGTGCAATACAGGCAAGGGTGCCCCCGCACCCGTTGCCTGCTGGCCTCCACCTGGGAGGAATCGGAGATGACTGTCATACTGACGTCTTCTTCGACCCCTCCTCCGCCTTCGGAGCGGCGCCGCGAGAGGGTCTTCCTCCCGCGCGCGCTCCGCCGCCTCCTTCTGGGAGATGACGTGTTCGCAGAAGGAGGCGACTGCCGCCCAGGACCCCTCATCCCCCAGCATGGCGTTGATCAAGCCGGGGAGCGAAAGGTCCGTTCCGATCGCCGCCGTGAGACTGCGGCGCGGCTCGGACCACGACGGGCACACCTCGAGAGTGTGCTGCGCCGTGTCCCCCGCCGCGCCACAGTCGTGACACGACGGCGTCTCCTCCCGCCCGATACGGTGAAGGTACGATCCGAAACAACCGTGTCCGGACAGCACCTGCACCAGGCGGAAGGAGAGGAACCCATGCGACCGCTCGAGCCAGTCTCGCAGGACCGGCCCAATCGCGTCGAGGGTTCGGCGGCCGAAGGCTGCGGTGGCGAGGTCCGTCGTCCAATGGACGACGATGGCGTCCCTCGCCTCCCGCCGGACGGCTTCCCGCTCTTCCGGGGCGGGGCGTTCTCCTCTCGCCCTCCGCCCCGCCGTCCATTCATACACTCTGGCGAGCACCCACGCCTCGAGTTCCCAAGGTGGGGTGCCGGCCAGAGCGCATGCTGCCGCGAAGCCCACCGTGCGGTAGGCCCGCGCCACCCGCTGGGCTATGGCCCTTTGGGGCGCCCGCAGGGCGGCGGCGTTCTCCCTCCTTTGGAGGGAGTCCTCCCAGATGGGCGCCCCGTAGAGGGCCATACTCTTTAAGATGCCGGCGTAAAGTTGCCGGCATCGTGCGCTGGGCCCCCCCAGGTTGGGAAGCAGCCAAGAGAGCGCGCCCGCGGTCTTCAGCAGGCGCGACGACAGCCCGTTAAAATGCGGACCGAAGCGCCACCTGCTGTCGAGTACAAGGCCCAGATATTTCATCTGGGCCTTGACCTCGATTCTGACGCCCTCCACGAAGATGTGAGCGTCAGGTGGGGGGCGCTGCCGAGGTCCGTGGAAGAACACGGCCTCGGTCTTGTGTAGCGCCACCGTTAAACCTAGGCGGCGAATCCTCCCCGCGACCAAGGATCCGCCCGCCGAGGCCAAGTTGGCCGCCTCCCTGAAACTCCCCCCCCGGGCGGTGAGGAGAGTGTCGTCCGCGTAGCAAACGACACTCGTGCCTCGGAGGAGAGTTCCCCGCAGGAGCCAATCATAGCCGACGTTCCAGAGGAGAGGTCCTATGACTGACCCCTGCGGAACGCCGGCCTCAACGGCGTACCGCCGGACTTGGCCAGTCCTATTCACCAGGAGGATCGCCCGATCCTCCAGGTAGCTGGCCAGCAGACTGCGCAGGTATCGAGGCACTCCGTGGAATCGGAGCGCCTCTAGGATGGTGGAGTGGGGAACGGAGTTGAAGGCGTTGGCTATGTCGAATGACACAGCCAACAATCCGTCCCCTGCCTCCATCGCCTCCTTCGCCTGCCCCTTAAGGCAGGCCAGCGCGTCCACCGTGGAACGCTCAGCCCGAAAACCGAACTGAGCATCCGACAAGTCCGGCCCGATCCCGCGCAAATGGCCCTTTAACCGCGCAGCGATTATCCCCTCGAACATTTTGCCGACCTCATCGAGCAGAACGATGGGCCGGTATGCCGAGGGGGAGTCTGCGGGGCGGCCCTCCTTGCGAAGGAGGCACAACTGCCCCTCCTTCCACGGTTTCGGGAACCTCCCAGAAGCAAGGCATGCGCTGAAGAGGTCCCGAAACCTCTCCTCCATTTGGGTGGCAGCGATCGCCACCACCCTTGCGGGAACGCCGTCGGGGCCTGGAGCTGTCTTCTTGGCGCGGATATGGAAAATCGCCGCGCCAAGTTCCGACTCCGTGACAGGAGGGGGGGCCTCCTCTTCTTCCTCGTCGTCTGGCGGGGCTATAGCTCGTGATGGGCCCATCACTGGCGGGGTGAAGTTGTTGTCCCTGCACGGGAACAGGGACTGAACCACCCCATCCAGAAACGCGGGCTCCAGGGTCTCGGCAACCGGGGGACCAAAGGGGCGCAATTTGTTTCGCGCCGCCTTATATGGTCGCCCGTAGGGGTCGTTGTCGAGACCCTCCAGCAGCTCGGCTCTCGCCGAGTCTCTGGCGGCGGCGATGGCCCGATCGAGGACCATTTTTGCCTCCATGTATAGCTCATAGAGGTGGTCCTCGTCGGCCCGGTCCCGTCGACGCCGCCGCCGGCTCCGCGTATAGGCCCGCCTTGCCCCCACACACGCTGCTCGAAGCCCCGCCAGCTCCACCGACCACCAGTACACAGCGCGTTTGGGTAGTGGTCGTCGGCGAGACCGAGGCATGCTAGAGTTGCATACCTCGGTCAGAGACTCCCTCAGTTGCCCCGCTACGGCGTCCACATCCAAGCCGGCGGTAGGCGGCGACAGCCAGTCCTGGATGAACGCCGCCTCCGCCGCTGCCTCCCTGTCCAGGCGGGTTAGGGCCCACCGCGGGAACGGTGATCGCCCCGAGAGGGGCCGCATCTCACCGGGGCCACTCGTGGAGATGTCGAACCGGATGTAGCGGTGGTCCGACATGGTCTCCACGAGGTCCACCCGCCAGTTCAACACGCGCGCGGCTAACGCAGGGGTGGCGAAAGTGACGTCCACTATTGAGCCACCCTGACGCCGCACGCATGTCTGGACGCTTCCTCTGTTCAAGAGGGAGAGTCCAGAGGAGGCAGCCCACATCTCCACCGCCCGCCCGCGTGCGTCGGTGGCCGGGTTGCCCCAGGTCACCGACTTGGCGTTCAAGTCTCCCAGCACGAAGACCTGACGCGGCGCCACCCTGCCGACCACGGCGGCCAGGACTCCGAGATAGTTCTCGAAGTCCTGGAGAGGGCGGTTTGGGGAGAAATAGACGCCCACGAGGGCTATCTCTCCCCACGCGGCGGCCACGTATCCCGGTCCCCTCTCTAATAGCGAGAGGGGAGGGGAGTCTGTGGAAGACCGCGCCGCTAGTGCCACCAAGCCGTCCTCGTCACCCAGCCAACTGCCGGGGATCGAGTAGGGCTCGGCGACCACCGCTACGTTCACCAACCACTCAGCCATGGCCTGCACCAGCAGGTCCTGGGCCGCTCTGCAGTGGTTGGTGTTCGCCTGGAGGATGCGGTAGTCGGAAACCATTATTCCGACATCGCACCCCCCTCCTCAGCAACCGCCGCTGGAGCTGCAGCGGCGACGACGGTGGCGGCGGTGGTGGCAACAGGGCGAACCTGCGCCGGCACTATGCCCTTCTTCACGGGGGGCTTGCAGCTCCTGCCCGTCATCCTGTGGTCCGCGGGGCGGCCACTGGCGGCACACGCCGTGCAGTGTGGCGTGGTGGCGCGGCAGGTGACACTCTTGTGTCCCTCTTGCCCGCACTGGTAGCACGTGTCTCCCCAGTCAAACTTTGAGGGACACGTGGCTCGGGTGTGGCCGAACGCAAAACACTTGAAGCAGCGCATAGGCTGGTCTTCAAGTGGTCGGACCACAGCCGAGCTGAGTCCCACCAATAACCGTCCTTTGCCCGCAGCAAGGACGGCCCCAGCCGCGGCGACTGGGCACTCAACGCGCATGATGCCCATGCCGCGGCGCCCGGACCTGATGGCTCCGCCTTTTACCGCGCCAGCGTCACAACCTCCAGCCGCAGCAACGGCCGCAGCCACATCCTCTTTGGTGACCGAATCCTCCAGATCGGCCACCTCCAAGGCTGCGGTCTTAACGGGCCTGACGACCGTTGCCGCATCCGCGATGACCTCTTGCAACTTTGTTGCGAAGAGGTCCGCATTTGTGCCGCGTGTTTCCCCCGAGAACTCGAAAATTCGAGCCCCGGTTAGGGTTCGGCGGCACGTGATGTTAGTGATCCCCAGCTGTGTGGGATCAGCATTGGTACGAGCCCGTCTTAGGACGGACTCGTACGTCTCGCCCCGCACCACGGCCTCCGGGGTGATGGTCACCACGACGGCCGCGGTTTTGGGAGGAACTAGCTTCCTCCCGCCGGCTGGAGCCCTTTTGGCTGCGGGTGCAGTCGCAGCGGGCTTGGAGGCCGACTTTTTACCCTTCTTTCCCCTCCTGACCACTTCCGTCCACGACTGGTTGGACGGGGTGGTGGAGGGAAGAAGGGCGTCTTCCTCCTGCGACTTCTGGGTGGCTGCTGGGGTGGCAGACGACCCAGACGCTCCCTCCGCACTTGTGGTGGGGGTTTGAGGAGCCACCTTAGTCCTCTTGCCCTTACCTTTCCCCTTGCCCTTAGAGGGCTTCGCGGCCTGGGGCTGCGCACACGATGCCGAGCCTGCTAGAGGCACAGGTTCCGGCTCCTTCGAAGGTGGACTCTTATCCGCCGCTAGCGGCGGTCGGAGCCGCCTTTCCGGCAAGAGCCGGTCCTCGATGCCTGCGAAGCAGGCTCTGGTGAAGGCCCTCTCCTCCATGACAACCTTGCGGATTATATCCTCAAGGTTGGAAGGGGAGGAGGAGGAGCCTCCTACTGCCGGACCTGGGGCAGGTTGGGCAGGCCGGGCCGTGGCCTCAGCCAGCTTCTGGTGTAGCTGGCTGTTGTCCGCTTGCAGGCGATCCACCCTTGCCTGCAGCTGCCGCGTCTCGTCCGTGGCCGTCCGCTTCACCAGCTCCAGGACAATGCCGTGCAAGCTGGCGGCCCGGCATTTGAGGGCCTTCTGGAAGGTCCCCTTCAAGTTGGAGGACTTTGAGGCGACCTCCAAGACCTCCTCCTTGTCCTCCTGCGCCATGCGCTCCAGTTCCGCCAGGGAGTGGTCGGCATACAGCACACTAGTTGCACCATAGCCAGACCTCGACCTGGCGATTTGTGCCTGGCGCTCCTTCGCAGCGACCCTCTCCTCCAGGTCTTGCTGCAATTGCGCCCTTTTCGCCAGATCTAGCTGGCGCTCGGCGTCCACCAAGCCCACATCGTGGGTAGAGGAAGTCGAAGCCTTTTTGGACTTCAACTTCCTCTTCGGCTTGCTTCTGGCCGACTCCGAGGAGCCCTCGGACCCGAGCCTCAGATCGGCCCCCTTCCGCTTAAGGCAGCCGCTTTCAGCTGCCAACGCGTCCATACAGGAATCGTCGGAGTCCGACAACTCGTCTGGCCTGCTAAACAAGCTGGCCGCAGACGGTGCGCGGTCAGCTTCCGACGCCATAGCGTCGCCGGCGTGGCCCTGAGAAGGGCCGTTTGATTGGCCCTGAGAAGGGCCGTTGGGTGGGCCCTGAGAAGGGCCGTTTGAACCGCCCTGGGAAGAACGATTCGAAATGAATCGCCCAGAGGCGTCACGCATCGGTTTAGTGCTCATCAGGTTAAAATTAAAATTCGCAGATGTCCGCATAAAAAATCTACGATTCACAGCTCACTTTAGCCGCCGGTCTGCCACTCCGTTACGGTGGTCAGACACGGCGTTGCCCGGGGATCACGACGAGGACGTATAAGCTGTGGGGGGATCCCCGAAGCGGCTGGACCTGGGCGAACCAGCGTCGCCCACCTTCGCCGACGCAGTGCGCTCGCCTCCGCCGACTCCGACACCGACACCGGAAATGACGACCGCAGGGGTAAGTCCTTCAAATTTACCCCCTGCCCCCTCTGTTTCTGTGTTACCCCCCGCTATCGCCCCCGGCGCCACGACGACGCCGACGACGACGGCGACGACGACGACGACGAAGAAGCCGGGGAAGAAGCCACGCTACCCACCGCTGGTAGTGGAGAGGCTCCCCAACTGGGCCGCTCACTTCAGGGCCATCAGCGCCAAGCTGGGCCGGCCTCCTAATGCTCGTCCGTACGGGACGGGGGTCCGTTTCACCCCCGACTCGGAGGAAGAGTACAGGCTGGTCCAGAGGTACCTGACTGGCCTGGAAAAGGACAGCGGCGTCTCTTGGTTTGCCTATTCGCTGCCAGCGGACAAAAACCTAAAGGTAGCCATAAGGGGGCTACCAGCGGACACCAATCCCCAGGAGATAGAGGAGGAGCTCCGAGCGATGGGATACCAGCCGGAGTACGTGCGCCATATTAAAGGTGCACAGGGACGACCCGGCTGTGTATTCCACGCCATTTTAAAGAAGACCCCTGATGTCCGGGCCATCTATGACACCACCGTGTTCATGTACATGCGTGGTGTCAAGATCGAGGCCTGGAGAGGCAAACGTGGGCCCGCTCAGTGCCACAGGTGCCAACGTTTCAGGCACAGTTCGCACCAGTGCCACCGACCGCTCGCTTGTGTGCGATGCGGAGGCGAGCACGCGGCACGTGATTGCCCGCTCCCGCGGGACGAGCCGGCCACTTGCGTCAACTGCGGTGGCCCGCACCCCGCGTGCAACATCAAGTGCCCCGTGTTCCAGGCGGAGATCAGGAACAAGCGAGCGGGGACTGCCGCCATCACGGCCTCCACACGACGGCCGCAAGAGGCCACTGAGAGGCCTACAGAAGAGAGGCCAGAAGAGGCCCAAGGCTCGACGCTGATGGCGGCGGCCAACGGGCCCACAGATCGGAGCCAAGGAACCTCCTCAAGGCGGAGGAAGAAGGGACGAGGGGGGAAAAGGAAGGGTAAGAAGCCCAAGCCCCCTGCGACCCAGGAAGAGATCCCAGAGGCCGGCCCTGCCTCAGATAGGGCGCAGGCCACACACAAAGACAGCGGGGAACAACGTACTGCTAGCGCCGGCATAGCGCAGCGGACACCGGGGGAACCACCCAAAACCGCCGCCGGCGTTGTCGACGCCAGCGCCAGCACGTCGCGGCGGCAACAGGTGGAACCTAGAAAGTTCCCCAAAAACCAGAGTGGTGGCGCTGCCGGCGCCCACAAAAAAGAATTTACGGCCTGCGCCATACAATTATTGATGGACCTCATTAAGGCCATCAGGCAGGGTCAAGATATCGAGACGGTCATCCTTGACGGTCTGGCCACACTTCTCACCCTGTACCATGGCTAGGCCGTTAAGGGTGTTACATTGGAACGCTCGCGGCCTAAGGGATAAGGTCGCCCCCCTCCGCCATCTCCTGAGGGATCAAGACATCGACGTGGCGCTCATAAGCGAGACGCTCCTGGGACCCGAGGACAGGGTCAGGTTCCCGGGATACCTCGCTTACAGGAAGGATGAACGGTCGGCTCATAACATTAGATACCGTGGCCTGGCGGTACTTGTGAGGCGAAGAGTCGTCCATCAGGAACTCCCCTTGCCGTCGCTCAGCACATTTTACGCGCTGGGTGTCCAGCTGCACGTGGCCGGCGAGGACATCAACATCTACGCATGCTACAAGCCGCCCGCGGCCCGCTTGGACCACACCGAGCTGCGGGCCTTGTTGCATGCGTCACAGCACGCCACCCTCCTCGCCGGGGACTTCAATTGTAAGCACCCAGCGTGGAATTCGTCGCTTACGAATACCGAGGGGAGACGGCTCTTCGCGGACGCGGAAGCCTTCGGCTACACGGTGTCCGGCCCAGAGACGCCAACCCATTACCCGGACGCCACCACCCACACACCGGATGTGCTGGACATCGTAGTCCACCGAGGGCTACACTGTCAGGCCACACAACAAGTGATAGACGACGAGCTACAGTCAGACCACCAGCCCGTGCTCGTCGTCTTATCGGGTATGCCGACCCGACTGAAGCCCACAGCGCCACGTCGATTAACGGACTGGACAGTGTTTGAAGAGAAGTTAGAGACCACCACGCCGACTCGGCCTATTACTACTGCCGCGGACGTGGACCAGACGGCGGAGGATGTCACTGCTTGCATCCAAAGCGCCTTAGAAGCGGCGACGACGACGCAGCCGCAGGGGAGAGTGCTGTTGCCGCCCCTGCCGGCGCACATTAAGTCTATGATTGCCGCGAAGAGGCGCCTTCGCAAGCAGTGGCAACAACTGAGATGCCCCACGTTGAAAACGCAATTGAACCGTCTCGCGGAAAAGGTAAAGGCCGAGCTCCAGGCACACACCGCCGCGAGCTGGGAGGAACGTATTGACGCCACGACAGGCAGCTGGCCGTCAGTACATAGATTATGCCGCCAACTGACGAACACCCCAGCTCCGGTGCGACCGCTGCTAAACAGCGACGGGGCGCTTAAGTATGTAGCGGAGGACCGGGCGGAGGTCTTCGCCGAGCACCTGGAGCGTCAGTTCTGCCCGAACCCGACCAGCGACACCGAGCATGTCGCAGCGGTCGAGAAACACCTTGGGGACTACTTCGCTACGCCGATAGCTCCCGAGGAGGCCCCCATCTTTTTCTCGCCTGGGGCAGTCAGACGCGCCATCCTAAGGACGAAGCCCAGGAAGGCCCCCGGTGCTGACGGTATCACCAACACAGTGCTGCGCCACCTGCCGTTCCGCACGGTAGCGGCGCTGGCGCGCCTGTTTACGGGGATACTGCGCACGGGGACGTTTCCCGCTTCGTGGAAGGAGGGGCGCGTCATTATGCTGCCTAAGGCGGGGAAAAATACGCTGAAGCCGGAGAGCTATCGGCCAATCACTCTGCTGCCGACGGTCTCCAAGGTGTTCGAAGCACTCCTGCTGCGGCATCTTGAACCACATATATCGCCAAGGCCGGAACAGTTCGGGTTTCGGGCGGAGCACAGCACGACGCTTCAGCTGTCGAGGGTACTGCACCACCTCTCGGCGGCGATGAATAAAAAGGAATACGCGGTTGCAGTATTCCTCGACATGGAGAAGGCCTTCGACCGTGTGTGGCACGACGGCCTCGTGTACAAGCTGGCCACCTCGGACGCGCCCCGTCGCGTTGTTATGGTGGTCTCTAACTTTCTCTCCAACAGAACTTTCAGGGTGGTGGTCGACGGGGCGCTGTCAAGCGCCCGCCCGGTGCTCGCCGGTGTGCCGCAGGGCAGCTGCGTATCGCCGGCGTGTTACTCACGTTACACCGACGACATCCCCACCACTCCGGACGCGATGCTCGCGCTGTACGCCGACGACGCCGCGTACATTACCACCTCGCTTAATGCGAAGTACGCGGCGGTCAAGATGCAGCGCGCGCTCAACTTGCTTCCCGAGTGGCTGTCCAAATGGCGGCTGTCGGTCAACGTGGGTAAGACGCAGGCGATGGTGACCGGGTCCGCGCCTCTCCCACCACCCTTGAAGCTGCAGGGAGCTGACGTCGAGTGGTCGCCCCGGGTCAAGTACCTGGGCGTCACCATCGACCGTCGGCTCACTATGGGGTCACACGTCCGCAATGTTGTCGCACAAGGTAGGGTCGCCCGCAACCTCCTTCGACCAGTGCTCTCGTCCCGCATCCCGGCGCGCGTCAAGTTGGGCGTGTACAAGTTGTACGTGCGCCCAATACTGACGTACGCCGCCCCTGCATGGTTCGCCCTCACGAGCGAGACGAACCGCAAGCTCCTCCGCACGCAACAACACCTTGCGTTGCGGACCATAGTGGACGCTCCTCGCTTCGTGAGGAACGACATCATCCAGAGGGACCTCCGGATTGAGAGCCTGGATGAGTTTGTGCGGCGCCTCGCGAAGGGGATGTTCGCGCGTGCCGACGCATCCGCTTGGCCTCATGTCAAGCAGATAGCGCCCTGGCATACGCGCCCCCCAGACGCGAGGAGGCCCTTGCCCCGCGACCTAGTTGCGGACGACTGACCCCATCACCGGACTGGACTTCCGAGTGAGTCGCTCTCAGTCTACACGCGGCTCACTTGTGACACTGACTCCATACAAATACATGCATCTGTTGCGTGGCGCGTGCTAAGTTAATATAGGCGTGTCACGTAGCAAACAACAGACATTCACCTCTATACAGGCACTCAACTCACACGCGAAGTCGCGGCTCTTTTTATGCGGGCGGGCGACTCGCGTATACACCGGGCGGTGTTACACAGTACAATACCGCCCACACACTCAGAACACGGTCCCTTCTCATCACCCGGGCTCGGCTAGACCTGAAAACGGGGAGGTGAGGGGGGCCATACACCCCTTCTGTAGGAACGTCGAGTCCGTAAATCTGTCGCTGGATGCCATCTGCTGGGCTTCCCCCATGTAGGTGGGGGTCTCACCCGGTAGTGGTTGTCCGCCGATTTAACGGTGAAGCAAGCGGCGTTGGGCATCAACGTCGTGGCGTGCCTACAGACACAAATTTTCAGACACCTCTTTACATGGGCGTGTATGCCGCACGCCCAAACATCCTTCCGCCAGCGGCGATCAAAATGAGGGGCCCGTGGTTACGGGCCACCGTATTGCTTTCGCGGTCGGGGGGCCATGCCCCGACGCCGCACGCCGCGCCCCCTTACGGGGGCGTAGCGACATCCCGCAAGTATCGGTACAGTTGGCGAGCAACAGTACTAAGAAGAACACTCCGAAATAAAGAAGATCTACAAGGAAGAAACTCTCCTGGTTTTATTCTTCACCAACCCAGCACACAAATGCGCCTATAGGGCACAATACTTTATTTAACATATCTACAACTTAATACTGACTTGCAAATTGCAAAAAACGTAAGAACATTTGAAATTCGCGGGCTACCCTGACGCTTCCCCTTAAACTTAGCTCGTGAGGAAATGCCAATTTGTAACATTAGTAAAAACAGCGAGTGGGGACGAATGTTGCAGCAATGTAAACTCTTGGTTTGGAATTAATGTACGATGTCCTACAAAAGTGTAATTGAAGCAATAAATCGAACTATTTAAGATATCAAGAACAATCAAAATATCACGGAATATATGGTGATACTGCTAGACGGCGATTTTAAAGTCTCTGGGGATAATTTCCGACAACCACGCGTGCGAAGCCGCAGGCAAAAGCTAGTGTTAAAATATAGTTTGTTTTCCTCTTTGTATTTCTTTATAATTATATTAACATTCATGTAATATAATTATAAAGATTTACTGCATGTACAAAAAAAACATACTTTACCTCTTCGGGACACCAATGTGGGATAAATATCTTTCGACTGCATCAGCAACCCTCCCCATGTTAATTGCGCTATTAATTGGTTCGCACGAGCAGTAGCTATATTAGCTGCAGCACGTTGCATCTCTGTTAGAAAACTCTCCGAGCCTCATATAGTAGGTAAAGAAAATTGCTATGTTAAGGTTGTTTTATAATTTTTAAGTATTAGAACTTGCGTGTCTGTAATTTATATTAGAACATAGGTATGTATTGTTGTAAATTTTACTAAGTACCTAAATAGGTATTATTAATCCTATAGATACTATTTTGATCGGTTGCGGAGTTCCTGTGGCCACCTTCCGGCTTCATCAGATCGTGGATATCCTAGTGTAAAAGGACCTGTCTATACATATTATCCAATGAGTCCAAACACGATGGTGCTGTCTTGTTTGGTTGAGGATTTCCTATAGCTACCTTCCGGTTCCATCATCAGACCCTGGACACGACCTAATGTAATAGCACTTGTCAATACATATCCAATGAGCCCAAACACGATAGTGCTATCTTGTTTTGTTGAGGAGTTCCTACGGCCACCTTCCTGCTTCATCATCAGACAAGTTCCATGGTCCCATATTTTTGCGTTGTCACCAAAGTTATATAAATATGCCAAGTTTCAGCTCAATCGGATGTCAAGCAGTGCTTGAAAAATGGATGACAATGGGAGTAACCCAAAACACGAACGAAGCAAGCTAATATAAACCTTGTAAAAAATAATAATAATACTGTTAACAATAATAGCCCCACCGCCTCTCTACTTTGATGTCGTGGTGGGGCTTGCCCGCTCCTGAATTCTAGGTTTGTGCCGGTAGAGTTTACTTTGCCAAAACAGGTGAGTAGCCAGACCATGAGAGGGGCAACCCGCAGGGCAGCATGTGGCGAGCTGTTGGGCAGTAGTGACACCACGGGCCCTACCTCCCGGGAGATGTTTTGTTCCTCACCTTTGGCTTGCCTTTATTGGCCGGTTAGAGTGAACACTGACGAGTAACAGAGCTCCCACCTCTTTCTTGCCTTTATTGGCCGGCTTGAGTGGAGATTCGCAAGAGCAAACGTGCTCGGAGGAAGGAAGTGTTCCAGTAAGATGCTGGACCGTACTTCAGGGATTGTCCTGATAGCCGTGGTACCTCTCCACTCCTCATAAGCACCTCTGGACATGTAGTTCCCTTGTCGCCACGACCGTTTTCTGGAGCCCATTATTGAGCGTGCAAGTCGCTCCCCGCCATTTTATCTGTGTATTACATAACATTGATCAGGCAGGGGACATAGTCCTTCCATAGTTAACAAATCCACCATAGCCCCCCAAACCCATAGCCCAATATAATAATAATATCCTGGGACATTTCACACACGGTCATCTGATCCCAAACTAAGCAGAGCTTGTACTATGGACACCAGATAACTGATATACCACATACTACTTTTTTTTGTAAATACATATTTATATAGATAATTACACCCAGACATAGGACAAACAGACATGTTCATGCACATAAATGTTTGTCTTGGATGGGAATCGAACCCACGACCTGCGGCATGATAGGTGGTATCTTAACCCACCACGCCAGCTGGCCTGTAATAATATGTTTTGTTTCCACGTACAACAATAGTCCTGCACCAACCGGGGGTTGGCCTTATATAAAACTTTGGTCAGGCAGGGGCCATAGCTTTTCCATAGTTCTAGTTAGCTAGTTCACTTTAGCCATATCTTTGTTTCCATATCCCGCAATAGTCCTACACTATCCGAAGGTTGTTCTTGGGTGTACTTTCATATTGCGAACAGGTATATCGTAGGTTAGTGCCTCATTTCATTAAAAACGTCTAAGCAGTAATTATTACACTATTATACATAGAATCTGCATTAATTGGATAAGCTTTTAAAATAATGGTCACCGACAGTTTAGTAGGACTTTTTTTACACCATTCGCACCACACAGCACATGTATCCCACAGTTACAAACAGAAACAAAATTTAAAAAAATAATGTAATTTATAGAAATTAGAACCAAGTTAAATTAGTAAAACAAGGTGTACATTTTTCAAAAAAAAAAAAAAAAAGAATAAGTAAATAAATATTTTAGACTGAGACCTATGGAAAAAATGTTTCAAATTGTGGTATGTGATAGCGGAATACGGTGTATCGACCCTTTAACGTTGGACCACTATTTACGTCACACCCTGTGTATATTATGTTACAAGTTTTTATAGACATTATTATTTTACTTATAAATAAAAATACTTACTCAAATAAACATATGATTTTATTTAACACTTGTGTACGCCTATGTACCAATCCACAACACACTATCCCAGGGATTGCGAACCTCTATACATCTACGTGCCATTTTTCAAAAAAAAAAAAAATGAATGTGGCCATGACGTGCCATCAAACAATCCTAACTTAGTGACTACTGGAAAAAAAATATAGAAGGTCTATCTATTCATACACGAAATCTCTTAAAAAGCAGTCATTGTACTCAACATTATGAACAACTTTTACTATGGGACCAAACCTGAAATCGCGAAATAAATCTGCAGTTCCGTATATTTTCACGAGTTATGCGAACATAATTGTGATTCTTTTGAGGGAACAGCTGATTCTTTTTACACGATTTCAGGTTTGGTCCCATAGTAAAAGTTGTTCATAATCATGAGTACAATGACTCCTTAAGAGATTTCGTGTGAACCTATACCTTATGTTATTCACAATAATACCCAGTTTTATTAAAATGAAGGAACAAATTAGCGCGACTTTTGCTGTTGCAAACTAGATGAAAAGGTATTATATGTACCTAAATTCTTGAAATCATGCCGTGCCCAAATTATTTTGTTACGTACCACCAATGGCACGCGTGCCAGTGGTTCGCCATCCCTGCACTATCCTATACATTTCAGAAGGTTAGCATAATATATTCATATGTGGTTACAGAAAAGCGGCCGCGTAATACATTATGGATGGAACTTGGTCGGGTTACCGCGGTCACGCACTTCATGTCTATTATTTTGAATTTTTTCTTGTATTATTTTGAAAATTTACAGGTATAAAATTGAACTAAAGTACTAATTTATTACTGATTAACCGAATTTCTTGTGGATTTATAAACTGAATGTTGTGTCAGTTCCTAAATCCACAAGAAATTCGGTTAATCGGTGGTTAGATAACTCCGCTGCGCATCATGGCCTGAACTGAATTTAAATATCATAGTTAGGATACCAATGAAACTTCACAAACATTTGTAAGCAGTTATGAGTTATAACTTATATAACATAACGATTTTAACGGCTTTAAACGGTCCTAGCATTTTATTTTAAAGCATCCCCTCCGGTGGGTTCCCGCGCATTGTCGAGGCGGGGGGGGGGGCTCAGTAGCCGTGGTTTGGTCACCCACGGTGAAGAGGTTGCGGTGCCGCTTGGGCGACATCGCAACTGAGGCGGGCCGCGATGTTGTATGGGAGGCATCGCAGCTGAAGGTTGTGGAGTTAGGCCTTCCGCGGCCTTGACGGGGTCGCCACCGTCTGATCGCGGACGCGGTGGGGCCACAGGGGAGGAGGAGTGTCGGTATTTCGTGGGCCGCTCTCCCTGACCTCTGCGGCCGAAAAGTGGTAGGCGGCCGGGCCAATGACCTGACCGGTCGCAGGGGGACCAAGGGTGCCTAGACACAGGGTCGTCTAACGCCCATGTGCTGGTTTGGTCCATGGGGTGGTCACGGCTCGCAATGTGTTCTTGTGTGCCGGTGAAGGGGGTGCTCCCCAGGGGTGGGTCCGGACAGCCGCGACGGGTTCGCGGTGAGTGCTAACGCGTGCCCGTGTTCCCGCCACAAGCGGCAGAGGAGGACACCGTGGAGTTTTAGTGGGTGTGAGTCCCACATAACTGCACTAACGTCCCCGTGGTAGTGAAAAAAGGACCGGTTTAAAGCATATTTCTATTTAATTAAATAATAGAAATATGCTTTAAACGGTCCTAGCACTTATAACTTTTAAACGGTCCACTTTTGTTTGTATTTTTATTGATAAGTAAATTCAGTCTAATTCATAAGAAGCCGTGTGCAAAAAATTATAAAAATGCGTTTAACCGTTTCAGAGATCCAGAAAACACGTAAACGTTACCCCAGCAGGGTCTTGAATATCTTCGCTACCACAATAAAAAATAAAAAAAGCAATATACAAATGAAGTCGCAACAAATTTTAGCTAAGTACCTAGATAATTTGCTCGTTAGACGAGCTAATGAGCTAATTATGTACTCTAATATTTATTTCAATATACCCATTAAAAAACAAAACTTATGGCTACGGTAATGTTACCCCAGCCAGAACTGTTTTTGTCAAATAAATAGCACAACTTTAAAAATCTATGCAACAATTACAGAAGCTGTTAAAGTAATTGAGGAGCTGGCGAACAAATCCGCAGGCTTATTACGCATCTTACAGAAGCCTAGCGTAGCAAAATTTGCGCAATAATTGCTTGTCAATCGCTTTTAAATCGCAAATCAGTATGACGTATCGCTGATACATAATACCGATTTGCTATTGAAAAGCAATTATTGCGCAAAATTTGCTATAGCTAGGCTTCTGCAAGATACGTAATATGCCTGCGGGACTTGTCCTGTAATTGATTTTTTAGAGTATTTATAGGTCAAAAACCAAAATAAGCTAAAGTTAATTAGGTAGAATTTTTAGTTTTAGTAAATTACTAATGTATCAAATTTTAAGCCCAGATCTGGCTTTAGTTCAATAGAAACCCTCCCGCCTTATTTTATTTTATTTTTTTGAACAATTTCTATTTATCCAACTAGACAAGGACGAGTCCGTTTCTGATTGAAAACACCGTTTTTAACAAAAAAAATTGAGGCATTTAGAGCCAGTTTTGATTGAAAATGTTTCATTAGTAAATATAAGAGTGCACAAAGAGAGCAAAAAAAATGGAGTGTGTGGACAAGTCCGGATTTGTTCACCAGTTACTATCTATTACACTCAAATGACGATATTCGACATTTTCTGGCTGGGGTAACGTACACCATTCAACCTGAGTGTTACCTGTGCATTAATTTTGTTACATATTCAATTATTTGAACTCGCGCTAATGTTTTTATGGATAGCGCTCAGTAGGGTTGGAGTATGGTTAGTTGTTGATTTTGGTTGGCGTTTTCAATCTGGAGGCCCTGGAGGAATTCGTAATTTAGTGATTTAGGCTTAGTTATTTATTATTGGTAATAGAGTATATATAATACATTATTATACTCTATACCCAATAATAAATAACTTAATATTAATAATGCTACCAGCCTGTAACTGCCGCACTGCAGGGCAAAGGCTCATGCATAGAAGGCATGAAGAGTTATCTCCACATTGCACCTTGCTCAAAGTAGATTGGCGATTTCAGACTTATATATACTATTTATAATAATAATAATAATATCCTGGGACATTTTCACACACGGTCATCTGGTCCCAAACTAAGCAGAGCTTGTACTATGGAAACCAGATAACTGATATAAGTACTACATAATATACTACTTTTTTTTGTAAATACATACTCGAACTTATATAGATAAAGTAAACTAAAGTTTAGGTTTTCTCACGATGTTTTTCTTACTCAATGTCAGTGATGAACTTAGAAAGTACATATTCATTATAAAAGTCACACTGGGTAGAGCGGGGCTAAAAGGTCCAATTTACACATATCCTCCTGTAACTCTTTATCTGTGGGTTCCAAACGAAAACTCTCATTTGTATTGAATAGCGTAATTCTTCATATTTAAGTAGTAACAGTTGAATTCGGCCAATATTATACCTATCTAAATGCCAGATAATAATGATTTTAAACATCGTATATAATAGTCCTTTATGCCCCCGGGTGGGGTAAAAAGACCAGTGCTCGGGAACAAAGGACCAGTATAATTGAATGCTATTTTATGGTTAATTCAGGAAAAATAAATAAATGTAAATCATGCAAAATTAAGAAATATTTATATTTATTTATGAAAAGAATCTAATCAACAATTAACCACATTTGTTACTCAGCTTAAAGCTATGGCACAGCATTTCAGTCTTAAATTAGTCTTTACTTCGTTTTTAAATTTAAAGGAGAAGGCCAAAAATTGCCCCAAGCTGTACATAATTAAAAGTGTTACAATTAATTAAATTAAAATAAATGAAGAATGTATAATACATAATAACATTTCATAGCTGTGTCTGAATAGAATAATAAAATAAAAGAGTGCGATTTTATCCGTTCAATTTCACTCTACAGTATCTTCAATGTTGCCATTTAATAATATCAATGCTTTGAGGAAAAATAGAATGATGTTCGTAACAAAATATTTATTTAAATATATTTTTGACTGTAAGTAATCCATCAAACCAACCTTCTCTTAATTTATACAGGGTTGTTGGTAAAACACCAACAACCTCTTAAGGGGTCATTTTACTCATCATTATGAACAACTTTTACTAGCTACCAGCTGATTTTGACGAATTATGCGAACATAAATGTACTGAACAGCTGATTTTTTTTCGCGATTTCAGGTTTTTTCCCCTAGTAAAAGTTGTTCATAACGTTAAGTACGTAACGGGTTAGTAGACCCCTTAAGAGGTTGTGGTGGTTTTACCAATAACCCTGTAGATCAAAAAAAGTCAAAGTTTATGGATAGTATATTCTAATACAGCAACGTCGTGTATTACAATATTGACATTGACTTAATTACTTACTAGCAACACTCAATAAATCCGTCAAAATGGCAAATGTCAAAACTGTCATTTTCGCTCCGCTGGTGCTCGTGCTGTTTTACGATATTCGTTTGCGTTGTATTTGTGTTATAAATGATAAATGATTTTATTTACGTAAGTAGGTCTGTACAAACACTTTTACAAGTAATGTTTTTTTTTTTTAAACTAGATGACGTCGGCGTTTCCTATCTGACTACTCTGAGATGAAAGGCCGAAACAAACTCAGAGGTCACAGTCTCTTATAAAGTCCAGACATAATCTTGGTCAAGTGAAGACCATGTAGATTGGTGTCTGAAATGGTCTTTTTTGGAAAGTACCACACAGATTGAGAGGACCTGTCCAGTCAGTGCACGCATTTGTCAGTAATCAAAAAAAGTTAATATTTTATTTCACATTTATTTCATTATGTCGTCACGCGAGTGTTCTACTAATTAAAATACAAATGCTGCCGACAAATTGTTTTACAATTTGGCAGGAACTATGGATGAAATTAAAAAAGAAAACGGTTGTAATAACCTAACTAGTAAGGAAAATGGGCCTTCTATAATCGTTTGTTATCTGTGGTATCGCTATTAGAGAACGCATCAGGCGGCATGAAACAACATTTTAAGAGCTCGCATTAAATCAAGAAATACTCCTAGACGTGAGTATTATATGTACCTACTTAATTATAGGATATTGGTATAATTGTATAGCTGGAAACCGGACTGTTGGACGTTGTATATTATTACAATCCTTTGGTGCCTGGGATAGGCGAGATACCAAGAAAGTATTGTTCCATCAACTGCATTTCTGGATAATGTACTAGTAACATTGAATAATTAAATGTAGGTATATAATAATGTATGTGGTTGTATTGTGTCTAATTTGTGTAAAATGTTTATAATTGAAGCTGCTGGGTTCGTGTCTTCACGCTCTAGAGTAGTAGGTACAGTAAACGCTCAAAAGTCCATACGCGTGCTAAGGATTACATTGCTATGAACTGTGCGAGCACGAACCAGTACGTGTGCGTGTATGAGCGATGTCTCACTCAACATTCCGCAGATAACACTCACTAATGAATTGTAGCATGTCGTCGTACTACGCGAAATAACATTATATTTCTGTTGCATTTAGAATACTCGTCATAGTAGCGACCTGTTCTTACCATTGCATTGCTAAAATTCGCATAAACATAACATGTGCTGGTAGCTGTTTGGGCTAAGCAATGGTTTCACAATCAATGAAGTCTGAGTTCGAATCTTAATCACAATGTGGGACTGTTTTTTGTTTCTTTGGAACCATAATAATATATTTGTACTATTTTAAGCAAAAACTTGTTAGATGTTTATGTTCATTTATTATTTATTTTTATAAGAAGTTAAATATTAGTTATTGTATTATTATTTAACTATTTTTGTGATTTTTAATTTACCTTTTCGGTGTTGGAAGTGTTTCACAATCAATGAAGTCTGAGTTCGAATCTTAATCACAATGTGGGACTGTTTTTTGTTTCTTTGGAACCACAATAATATATTTGTACTATTTTAAGCAAAAACTTGTTAGATGTTTATGTTCATTTATTATTTATTTTTATAAGAAGTTAAATATTAGTTATTGTATTATTATTTAACTATTTTTGTGATTTTTAATTTACCTTTTCGGTGTTGGAAGGTTGAAATAAAAAAGTCGTGCTGAATGGTACCAAAAATGTTTATTCGTTTTATTTACTTATTTATAAAATTAACAAACTTAAGAGAATTGTGACGTTACATTCCTACTAGATAAAATAAGTTTTTTTGTAACCGTTCATAGGTTTTTTTGTTGTCTACCTCACAGAAATCGAAATTATTTATTTAGTTTTCTATGATCTACCTTTCTAACTTTACGAAATGAGTGACCAAGCGAATAAGATAAAGAATTTCTGTACCCTTACTTCCAATCAAGTAAAAACTTACAAAAAGTCAAGTACTGCGTGAGATTTGAACTCACGGCTCACTGATTCACGCATCTATCTGCACGCGCTTAACCGGTAGGTCATCTTAACAAATGTTATAACTTTGAAATTATGAATTACAATCAGTTGTTGACGACAATAATTATGCATGTTTATGTTCTTGGAAATAGAAGGTCTTAAGTCAAACTAAACGCCAAGCTATTGCTTTGTGAGTTTGCTTATCGCCTTTTGGTCGCGACTGTACAGTCAAACGCACATCAGTGGTGGGTAACACTAGCAGTACGAAAACCACCCTTACTGCTACGACATTAAGGCGCTGTCAATGGCAAATATTGTTGTCACTGATGTGCAGTTGGCTGTAGGTATTGTAGAGATCGTAATCTGTTTGGTTCTACCATGGCATAAAATTATTTGAATGGCTCGGTAGTATATGGACAAGGAGTCCTTATATTAGATCCTTACATATGAAATTGGCGTTTTGTATGGAAAAAGCAAAACGATTTTTTTTAATGAAATTATTTTAATTAATTAATCAAAGTATTACCACTGTTATCTATGCACTTTCGCCATTTTATCAATAGTTCATTGATTCCTTTGCTGAAAAAATTGTGGGAACGAGAAAATAAAATCTTTGGAGGCGGTTTTAACGGCCTCATCGGAATTGAATTTTTTTCCTTGCAAGAAGTTGTCCAGATTCCGGAAAAAGTGGTAATCTGTTGGAGCAAGGTCCGGGGAGTACGGTGGGTGTCGGAGAGGACGGGTGGTTTGCGACCGTCTCTTGTGCAGTGTGTGGTCTCGTTGTCCTGAAGCAGCAGTGGGCTAGAGCAATTGACCAGTCTCGGTTGTTTAACGGCTAGCTTTTCCATCAAGGTTTGCAATTGTTGACAATACAGATCTGCTGTAATTGTCTGGCCAGATCTTAGGAAGCTGTAGTGGATGACATCAGCACTGGTCCACCAGACACTTACCAGTACCTTTTTCTGAGCCAACTTTCGCTTGGGGCAGGATATGGCCGGATCTCCTGGGTTCAACCATTGTGATGAGCGTTTCCGATTATCGTACAGGATCCATTTTTCATCACAAGTTACGATACGATTCAAAATCCTCTCGTTATTGTGACGGTTGAGTAATGTAACGCAGCACTCGACTTCTGTTTATTGGTTTGCTTCACCCAATTCATGTGGTACCCATTTTTCGAGCTTTTTCACTTTTCTAATTTGTTTCAAGTGAATTATAATTGTTTTATCACTCACACCGAAGCCTACCGCTAACTCTGACGTGGTTTGCGATGGATGCGTTTCCACGATCACTTTTAATTCTTCATTGTCAACTAGGGTCTCCGGCCGTCCACGGGGTTTGTTCTGTAGGTCAAAATTTCCAGAACGAAAACGTTGGAACCAAAAACGTACCGTGTAATTCCTTTTACGGTAGCTTTCCCATACACATCATTAATCCTTCGAGCTGTTTCTGCGGCGCTGGTGCTACGGTAGAACTCGTATTCTTAAATAACCCGATATTTTAAGTTTTCCATATTGTGAACAGAACGATGCCAAAGAAAAATCAAATGGCGTGAAAACAAATGAATCGAAATTGGAAACACAAATACACAAGACTATATTTGAATTTGGAATTCCTAACCAAACGCCAGATATTTGAGATCAAAGTGGCTAGTTTGACAAAATGCCAATTTTATGCAAGGCCCTAATAGTACTCAAAATAAGAGTCAAAATCTAGACTAGTTAATTTTGGGACGCATTTATGTATGACTGATGCAATAAAATAAGAATTCTGTTCTGGTAATCTCCTTTCACAGAGTCCGATTCTGATGGAGGCACATGAGTAGCAGTTGAACTCGTATGACTTCAACTGTGCCTACATTCAACTACACCGGAAAGAGGATTTTGTATTAATGGTTATATCGGTTACCTGCAAGATTTTTCCTCATCGGATCGCGTGCCAGCGTGCTAAGGCCAATGCCTGCCACCACAAAAAAAATAACTTACTTGGTATTACTTAGTATTTGTAAATGTTTATATACCTACATACTTATAATATTGTAACGAATAGGTAAGTCATCATTCTCCTGCCCTTGTCCCAATTTATTTGGGGTCGGCGCAACATGTCTTTTTCTTCCATACTTCTCTATTAGTCGTCATCTCGGTAGTCACTCTCTTTCTGGCCATATTCCATTTCACTAGGTCCATCCATCGTTTCTTTGGTCTTCCCTTACTCGTATAGCCCTCCACGTTCATACTCTACACTTTCCTGACGACATTTTCCTCATTCCTCCGCATCACATGCCCATACTATGACAACCGATTTCCACACAACTTTTCAGTCACCGGTGTCACTTTCAGACTTCCTCTTACATACTCATTTCTAGTGTTGCCCAAATTCAGTCTTGGTCTTGCAGTCTTTGTCTTGTTCTTGCGTTTTTGCAAGACCAAGACCAAGAACAAGACCGCGTATTTTTAGCAAGACCAAGACCAAGACTGACCGTGCAAGACTTGAGCAAGAACAAGACATAGCCTGCAAGACTCTTGCGTCTTGCAGCTAGGACTTAGCGCTATTTCACTGAGTAGTTAGGTGTAACAGTTCGGTGTATAGGTAGGTACGCTTAGGAATTCTATGAGACGCAAAAAACTGTATCAAAGAATATGAAAAACTGGACCTATGCGCATTACGACTAATACCATAAACATAGCGAATAAAAAAATATCTATTAAAATCAAACTGAGTGCATGCATAGTTATGTTTTAACCATCGGCACTTTGATAATGCGGCATCAAAGGTTTTGTACTTACTTCTCAAAGAAATTTGCCGCTTTTCGGAAGTACATGGTTATGATACACGCGCCGGCGGCTTCTTTTGAAATCTAAAACAATCGTTGCCGCCACGCCGAAATCATAACATTTGTGACACTATTTGATTGCCGCCATAGGGCGTAGGTATACTCATGCAAAATAATTTCGAATTTTTTTAAGAGTACCTACAGGTGTTCCAAAGAATAAATAAGTTTCAGAGTGCTTAGAATGAAAATGAATACATTATACTGATCACGCAAGTAGTATTATGATTAGGATAAAATGGTAAGGATAGGTAGTAGATGTCATATTAATTCATTCTAGTAAGTATATATTATAATATTGATTACTTATATGGTTTTAAACTAATTACTTAGGTACTATTATTGTACATTTAGTCATTATATTTCTTAAGTTTTTACAAGAAAAAATAGCAAAAAAGTGTTCAAATATCACCCGTTTAATAAATATTGTAGCCACTTTTAAATATACTTGAAACGTGTAAAAAAATTCTACAAAACTAATAAAATAATATAAAAAGCGTAGGTACTTACCTACTAATAAAATAAAAAGGCTGCGATAAGAGTTTTGTATTACTTACCAGCCCGAATATCTCTGAGAGAGATGATGAGAGTAAGTATTTACTAGCTGTGCCCGCGACTTCGTCCACGAGGAATAGTAACTTTGGAGGTATAGTGACGTTCAGGACTTATTTATTTATTTTAAAACTTCTGTCATCAAACATACAAACGAACTCTTCAGCTTTATAATATTAGTATAGATGTACGCCAAAACATTCACTTATATGTAAAGAATAGTGATTGGCACTAATTCTATTTTATTCACGCGTCGCGTCTGTACAAGTAGGTAATATTTAGTGTGTGTTTGTACGCCGCACGCGGCATTGTTTGATTTGCGGCGGCATCCTTTTCATAGAGCCGGCACGTGGCGAGGCGGCGCGGTAGAAAGCAAGGAAACGTACTATAAATAAAGGAATTATTTTAATTCCATTTCAAGGATCAGCCCGTGGTCGACTTCATAGTTTATCAAGTTTAGTGACGGTAGATTTGATTCGCGCGGACCGCCAATTTTATTTGTTTTCCTTTGCGTTTACACAGGTACCAGCCGGCGCCTGTGTAAACACAGAGGGAGCCACCGGGCTGCTCGGTGAGTTAGCTCACCGCCGCGGTCGCGGTAGGCCACGCCCACCAGCATGCCGAAACCCGGCAAGCGCGGCTCGCTGGGCCGCGATGCCGGGTCACCCGAGGCCCGTCCGGCGATGGATCGGGCGACGTCGCTACCGAACATTGGTGACGCGGCGACCGACGCACCGCCGGCCGGACCACGAAGAGAAGAAGATAGAAGAGGGGGGGGAACGAGTGCCGCTGTAGCTGCCGACCCACCGACGAGATCGGCGCCTGCGTGCGCTGCGCCGACGCCGTCGACGAGCCGACAGCGCGAGGTACCCGTCCGTCCCACTACGTTTCGCCCGGTGCCGATACAGGCCCCGGGGCCATCAGTGACGACAACCGGCCGCGCCCTACCACCCGCGCGCGCGACCGCTCCCGCACGCGCTTCCGCGACCGCGACAACGACCGCGCGCGCTACACCAGCTGTCGCGCGAGTGATTACGTCGCCGACCACACGCGCCGCCGCGCCACCCGCCGCGCGCACCGCTGCGCCACCTGCCGTGCGCGCCTCCGCGCCGCCAGCCGCGCGCACCGCTGCGCCGCCCGCGAGTGCACCCGCTCCAGCTGCGCGACCTCGCGCGTCCACCGTGCGCTCCGCTGCGCCGCCGCCGCGCTTCGCGACACCGCCCGCGCCTGCCGCACCCGGTCCCCGCTTCTCGCTGGCGGGCCCGGCATCTGCGTCGCAGGCGCCAGCGTCGCCGGCGCCCCCCCGCACCTCCGCCTACGACTCTCCCGCCATGCTGTCGGCATGCTCATCGCGTGCGGGATCGAGCATGTCGCTCGCATCGGCGGGCTCGGCCGGGTCCGGTCGCGACGACGTGTCCTCGGACACGACAGCGCGAGCCGATGCCCGACCCACCGTGGGAGGAGCTGTCACCCCGCCGGGATTCGGCTTCGAGTTTTCACTCGCCGAACCCAAACCCCGGCGGAAGCATCGCAGGCGGAGTTCCGGCGAAGCAAGCATTGAGGCGAAGCGGCTGGACCTGGGCGAACCAGCGTCGCCCACCTTCGCCGACGCAGTGCGCTCGCCGCCACCGACGCCAACACCGGACATCGAAGTCACAGGGGTAAGTGACATTATTTTACCCCCCGCCCCCTTTGCATCTTCCGTACCCACGGGTATCGCCCCCGGCGCCACGACGGCGACGACGTCAACGACGACAGCGACGAAGACGACGGCAGCGAAGAAGCCGGGGAAGAAGCCGCGCTACCCGCCGCTGGTAGTGGAGAGGCTGCCCAACTGGGCCGCTCACTTCAGGGCCATCAGCGCCAAGCTGGGCCGGCCTCCCAATGCTCGTCCGTACGGGACGGGGGTCCGATTTACCCCCGACTCGGAGGAAGAGTACAGGCTGGTCCAGCGTTACCTGACTGGCCTTGAGAAGGACAGCGGCGTATCCTGGTTCGCGTATTCACTACCAGCGGACCGCAACCTGAAGATAGCCATCAGGGGGCTACCAGCTGACACAGACCCCCAGGAAATAGAGGAGAAACTCCGGACGATGGGGTACCAGCCGGAGTATGTGCGCCACATCAAAGGCGCACAAGGACGACCCGGCTGTGTATTCCACGCCATCTTGAAGAAGACTCCGGACGTCCGGGCCATCTATGACACCACCGTGTTTATGTACATGCGTGGTGTCAAGATTGAGGCCTGGAGAGGCAAACGTGGGCCCGCTCAATGTCACAGGTGCCAGCGTTTCAGGCACAGCTCGCACCAGTGCCACCGACCGCTCGCTTGTGTCCGATGCGGAGGTGAGCACGCGGCACGTGACTGCCCGCGCCCGCGGGACGAGCCGGCCACCTGCGTCAACTGCGGTGGCCCGCACCCCGCGTGCAACATCAAGTGCCCCGTGTTCCAGGCGGAGATCCGGAACAAGCGAGCGGGGACTGCCGCCATCACGGCCACCACACGCCGGGCCCAAGAGGCCACAGAGAGGCCTACAGAGACGAGGCCAGAAGAGGCCCAAGGCATGACGCTGATGGCGGCAGCCAACGGGCCCACGGACAGGACCAAAGCCTCCTCCTCTAGGCGGAGGAAGAAGGGACGCGGGGGAAAAGGAAAGGGTAAGAAACCCAAGCCCCAAGCGACCCCGGAAGAGATCCCAGAGGCCGGCCCTGCCTCAGATAGGGCGCAGGCCACACAACAAGAAAATAGTGGGGAACAACACCGTACAGCTAGCGCCGGCATAGCGCAGCGGACACCGGGGGAACCACCCAAAACCGCCGCCGGCGTTGTCGACGCCAGCGCCAGCACGTCGCGGCGGCAACAGGTGGAACCTAGAAAGTTCCCCAAGAATCAGAGTGGTGGCGCTGCCGGCGCTCACAAAAAAGAGTTTACGGCCTGCGCCATACAATTATTGATGGACCTCATAAAGGCCATCAGGCAGGGTCAAGATATCGAGACGGTCATCCTTGACGGTCTGGCCACACTTCTCACCCTGTACCATGGCTAGGCCGTTAAGGGTGTTACACTGGAACGCTCGCGGCCTAAGGGATAAGGTCGCCCCCCTCCGCCATCTCCTGAGGGACCAAGACATCGACGTGGCGCTCATAAGCGAGACGCTCCTGGGACCCGAGGACAGGGTCAGGTTCCCGGGATACCTCGCTTACAGGAAGGATGAACGGTCGGCTCATAACATTAGATACCGTGGCCTGGCGGTACTTGTGAGGCGAAGAGTCGTCCACCAGGAACTCCCCTTGCCGGCGCTCAGCACATTTTACGCGCTGGGTGTTCAGCTGCACGTGGCCGGCGAGGACATCAACATCTACGCATGCTACAAGCCGCCCGCGGCCCGCTTGGACCATACCGAGCTGCGGGCCTTGTTGCATGCGTCACAGCACGCCACCCTCCTCGCCGGGGACTTCAATTGTAAGCACCCAGCGTGGAACTCGTCGCTTGTGAATACCGAGGGGAGACGGCTCTTTGCGGACGCGGAAGCCTTCGGCTATACGGTGTCCGGCCCAGAGACGCCAACTCACTACCCGGACGTTGCCAACCACCTACCGGATGTGCTGGACATCGTAGTCCACCGAGGGCTACACTGTCAGGCCACACAACAAGTGATAGACGACGAGCTACAGTCAGACCACCAGCCCGTGCTCGTCGTCTTATCGGGTATGCCGACCCGACTGAAGCCCACAGCGCCACGTCGATTAACGGACTGGACTGTGTTTGAAGAGAAGTTAGAGACCACCACGCCGACTCGGCCTATTGCTACCGCCGCGGACGTGGACCAGACGGCGGAGGATGTCACTGCTTGCATCCAAAGCGCCTTAGAAGCGGCGACGACGACGCAGCCGCAGGGGAGAGTGCTGTTGCCGCCCCTGCCGGCGCATATTAGGTCAATGATCGCCGTGAAGAGGCGCCTTCGCAAGCAGTGGCAACAACTGAGATGCCCCACCATCAAAAGGCAGCTAAACCGTCTCGCGGAGAAGGTAAAGGCCGAGCTCCAGGCTCACACCGCCGCGGGCTGGGAGGAACGCATTGACGCCGCGACAGACAGCTGGCCGTCAGTGCACCGACTTTGCCGCCAGCTGACGAACACCCCAGCCCCGGTGCGACCGCTGCTAAACAGCGACGGGGCGCTAAAGTATGTAGCGGAGGACCGGGCGGAGGTCTTCGCCGAACACCTGGAGCGTCAGTTCTGCCCGAACCCGACCAGCGACACCGAGCATGTCGCAGCGGTCGAGAAACACCTTGGGGACTACTTCGCCACGCCGATAGCTCCCGAGGAGGACGCCATATTTTTCTCGCCTGGGGCAGTCAGACGCGCCATCCTAAGGACGAAGCCGAAGAAGGCCCCCGGTGCCGACGGTATCACCAATACAGTGCTGCGCCACCTGCCGTTCCGTACGGTAGCGGCGCTGGCGCGCCTGTTCACGGGGATACTGCGCACGGGGACCTTCCCTGCTTCGTGGAAGGAGGGGCGCGTCATTATGCTGCCCAAGGCGGGGAAAAACATCCTGAAGCCGGAGAGCTATCGGCCAATCACGCTGCTGCCGACTATCTCCAAGGTGTTCGAAGCACTCCTGCTGCGACATCTCGAGCCTCATATCTCGCCACGACCGGAACAGTTCGGGTTTCGGGCGGAACATAGCACGACGCTTCAGCTGTCGAGGGTACTGCACCACCTCTCGGCGGCCATGAACAAGAAGGAATACGCGGTAGCAGTATTCCTCGACATGGAGAAGGCCTTCGACCGCGTGTGGCACGACGGCCTCATTTACAAATTAGCCACCTCGGACGCGCCCCGTCGCGTTGTAATGGTGGTCTCTAATTTCCTTTCAAACAGGACTTTCAGGGTGGTGGTCGACGGGGCGCTGTCAAGCGCCCGCCCGGTGCTCGCCGGTGTGCCGCAGGGCAGCTGCGTGTCGCCGGCGTGTTACTCACGTTACACCGATGACATCCCCACCACTCCGGACGCGATGCTCGCGCTGTACGCCGACGACGCCGCGTACATTACCACCTCGCTTAATGCGAAGTACGCGGCGGTCAAGATGCAGCGCGCGCTCAACCTGCTTCCCGAGTGGCTGTCCAAGTGGCGGCTGTCGGTCAACGTGGGTAAGACGCAGGCGATGGTGACCGGGTCCGCGCCTCTCCCACCACCCTTGAAGCTGCAGGGAGCTGACGTCGAGTGGTCGCCCCGGGTCAAGTACCTGGGCGTCACCATCGACCGTCGGCTCACAATGGGGTCACACGTCCGCAATGTTGTCGCACAAGGTAGGGTCGCCCGCAACCTCCTTCGACCAGTGCTCTCGTCCCGCATCCCGGCGCGCGTCAAGTTGGGCGTGTACAAGTTGTACGTGCGCCCAATACTGACGTACGCCGCCCCTGCATGGTTCGCCCTCACGAGCGAGACGAACCGCAAGCTCCTCCGCACGCAGCAACACCTTGCGTTGCGGACCATAGTGGACGCTCCTCGCTTCGTGAGGAACGACATCATCCAGAGGGACCTCCGGATTGAGAGCCTGGATGAGTTTGTGCGGCGCCTCGCGAAGGGGATGTTCGCGCGTGCCGACGCATCCGCTTGGCCTCATGTCAAGCAGATAGCGCCCTGGCATACGCGCCCCCCAGACGCGAGGAGGCCCCTGCCCCGCGACCTAGTTGCGGACGACTGACCCCATCACCGGACTGGACTTCCGAGTGAGTCGCTCTCAGTCTACACGCGGCTCACTTGTGACACTGACTCCAAACAAATACATGCATCTGTTGCGTGGCGCGTGCTAGGTTAATATAGGCGTGTCACGTAGCAAACAACAGACATTCACCTCTATACAGGCACCCAACTCACACGCGATGTCGCGGCTCTTTTTATGCGGGCGGGCGACTCGCGTATACACCGGGCGGTGTTACACAGTACAATACCGCCCACACACCCAGAACACGGTCCCTTCTCACCACCCGGGCTCGGCTCGACCTGAAAACGGGGAGGTGAGGGGGGCCATACACCCCTTCTGTAGGAACGTCGAGTCCGTAAATCTGTCGCTGGATGCCATCTGCTGGGCTTCCCCCGTGTAGGCGGGGGTCTCACTCGGTAGTGGTTGTCCGCCGATTTAACGGTGAAGCAAGCGGCGTTGGGCATCAACGTCGTGGCGTGCCTACAGACACAAATTTTTCAGACACCTCTCTACATGGGCGTGTATGCCGCACGCCCAAACATCCTTCCGCCAGCGGCGATCAAAATGAGGGGCCCGTGGTTACGGGCCACCGTGTTGCTTTCGCGGTCGGGGGGCCATGCCCCGACGCCGCACGCCGCGCCCCCTTACGGGGGCGTAGCGACATCCCGCAAGTTCCAGTCATTTCCAATTGAGCTGTGCTTCGAGTCTAACTTAATAATTGTTTTTACTAATTCTCGTTGTTTTCTAAAAACGTATCACGTGTACAATTTAATATGAGTGACGAAGATTCAAATTATTCTAGTCCGAGTAACGAGAGTTTGAGTCACAGATCTAAAAGACCCAAAAGCAAATTTGAGGAGTTTTTCGAAATAATTCATGCATCCCAAACTGCCTTCTGTAAATTGTGCCAACATAAAAAGATTGAAATAAAAATGAAAAACAGAAACACTTCAGGCTTAAGGAAACATCTAATATCTTTCCACAAAAAGGAATCAGAAATATTTCTTCCTGTTAAACCAAAATTAAGTGGAGATATCACAAGCTTTTTAGTAACCGCTGGAAGAAGTGGACAGGTAAGAATATTTTTTTAACAGTTAAAAGAATTTTAACTCCGCGTAGCTATTCATGCGATACTTTCAAAAACGCCATTAACTTACGTAAGTATTTTTGAGTTAGTGGTGTTTTCATCTAGGGGTGCGACATATTAAGTATGTATCGTCTTAAATATTTTTTATAAACACCCATATTTTCATTTAATCGGCCAGTAACAACTAAGTACTTTATTTTGGTAAATTACAGTACAGTGCAACCTTAATATAACAAATATCAATTTAACGATTTTCTCGATTTAACAACAACAAACCTCCTCCTCTTATACGCTCAAACCTAGTATGTTTTAAATAATAACACAAGATTTATTGTTTTGTTTCAGTCGGAAAACAGCAGTGACAACATCACGACAGCTACAGTTGATTGGGTGGTGAAAAAATATCTTCCCTTCTCATTTTTCGATGACGAAGCTACACAAGTATATTTTCGACGTATTTGCCCTAATATGGTGTTTCCTAAAAGGTCTACACTTAGAAGGAAAGTCAAAGAGCGATTTGAAGAGCTCCAATTGAATCTCAAGGAACGACTTCAACAATTATCATCTAAAATGTCTTTTACCATTGATGGGTGGACGTCAATTGCTGGTAGGAGTTACTACGGGGTTACTATTCATTATATAGACAACGAATGGAAGTATCAATCTGTAGTTCTTGATTTTATACCATCACGCGGTCGACATACTGGGGAAGATATTGCAACGATTTTCCATGAATGTTTATTGGAATATGGCATAATTGATAAAATACAAGGTATCACGGTCGACAACGCAACTGCAAATACCAAATTTATGTATGAACTGGGCAAACAGCTGCCGCCACACTTTGATTCAGACAATCAACATTTCCGGTGCTTTGCTCACATTTTAAACCTTGGTGTACAAGATTTATTAAAGACCTTAGCATTACACTGTGAGTCTGACACTAACGCGCAAGATCAGCAGTACGAAGACTATGCAGACGAAACTGAGGATGAGGAAGATGAAGAATCTGCACCAAATATTGCTGACTCGCGTACATCTGTAACAAAGTTACGCAGTATTTCCAGTAAAATAAAAAGAAGTGAGATAGTGAAGAAGAAGTTTCAGTCTGCTTGTGAAGCAGCTGGCGTGCCATCAAATCTAAATGCCATTCTTGACTGTCCAACGAGATGGAATTCCACACATGATATGATTGGATTTGGTTTAAAAGTGAGAGCGGGCATTGACATATTGTGCAGTTCTGTCACCGAATTAAATGATTTTCAAATCACAGCTAATGAATGGCAGGTACTCGAAAAATTACATAAATTTCTAATAAACTTTAAACTTTTAAGTACAAAACTTGGTGGAGACAAATATGTTACATTACCGCTAGTCATTGTATCATTCAATCTCTTGCTAGATAAAATTGAATCCATGGTAAAACAGTTAGATGAGAAACCTAATCGATCTGAAGTGGATGAAAGGCTCATTCTAGCTTTCCAAGCAGCTCGAGACAAAATGCTTAAACATTACAAGAAGAGCAACTGGATTTATTGTACTTCTTTAATTTTAGACCCAAGGCATAAGGCTCAGACTTTTGACCTGACAATGTGGGGGAAGAAAGTCTGCGCAAGTTCAATGAACTTTATGAAGAATATAAAAGTCTACACTCACTGAACAAATCTCTGGAATTACCAGAAAAAGAAAATAAAGTATGTGATGAAGATGAAGACGTAATAGACTTTGATAAACTCTATGAATGTCCCTCGACGTCATCTGGATCTTGTCTTCAAGGCTTAGTGATAGTCGAGTTGGAGGAGTACCTGAGAAAACCAAGAACTGCCAGCTCGGAAGACATTTTAGATTGGTGGAGGACGCATGAGACAGAGTATCCGATTTTATCGAAAATGGCCCGTGATTTTCTCTCAATACCTGCAACTTCAGTACCTGCTGAGAGGTTATTTTCTAAAGCATCATTAGTAATTAGAAAACATAGAAATAGGTTAAGTGATGAGTCAGCCAGATGGTTACTTTGTATTAATTCTTGGTCTAAAAAATTGATATAAAGTATCATAACCTAATGATAAAGCTGTTGATTTGTGTTGTATTTTATTTTTTGTTCAAATAAATGATAAATCGTAAAACTCTTTTATTAAATTTCTTATAAGTTGAGGGTTCAATCTCTTTCTAGACAGATAAGTATTGTTCTTTAAAATACAGTCAAGTTATTGTAATTAATTTGTTTTTTTACATGTTTTAGCAAATGTAAGCTTATAAATCATAAATGTTTATTAAGAAACAGTTACTTCCATGGAAAACGACATATAGGTCAGTTGATTTTTCGAATTTCTTATCAAATCTTCAGTTATTTATTAATCTGCTTGATCTTTACTATGGCTATGTTAATTTAAGCTCACAATGTTCCAATTCTAATACGTTTTTCTAAGATTTAAAGTAAACTTTAATAAATAGTAATAGACTAATAGGTAATTGCAAGACTTGCAAGACTCTTGCTGCAAGACCAAGACCAAGACCAAGACTGGGAGCGCAAGACCAAGACCAAGACCAAGACCAGGTGTATTGGCGCAAGACCAAGACCAAGACTGGCTAAGTCTCGTCTTGTTCTTGCATTTGGGCAACACTACTCATTTCTTATTCTATCCATTCGCGTAATACCACACATCCCTCTTAGCATTGTCTTCTCGGCTGCATGCAATTGCCTTTTATTCATTTTTTTTATGGCCCAACATTCTGATCCATACAAGACAGCAGGTCTAACCATTGTTTTATAAATCTTCCCCTTGAGTTTAAGGGGAATGCGGGAGTCGCAGATTGTTCCCGTGACCTGCCGCCATTTCATCCATCCAGTGTTAATTCTGTGCTTAACAGTCCGGTCTACTTCGCCATCGCTTTGCACAAGTGAACCAAGATAACGGAAGTCGGAGCAGACCGGGAGAAGCGCGCCATCAAGCGCTATGGCTCCAGCACTGGAAAGACCGCCGAAATCGCAGAACATATACTCGGTCTTGGTTCTGCTGATTTTCAAGCCGACATTCTCCAGTTTCCGTTGCCATTTCTCCAATCTGCTCTGGATCTCAGGTCTATCTTCACCGACAAGAACGATGTCGTCGGCAAATAGCATGCACCAGGGTGCGTCTTCCTGTATGTCCGCTGTCAGAGCGTCCATAATCAACAGGAAGATGTAAGGACTTAAAGCCGACCCCTGGTGCAAGCCTACCGCCACACTGAACTCGTCGGTGTTGCCAGCAGCCGACCGGACGTAGGTACAAGATTGACTGTACATAGCACGAATTAACTCTACATACTTCCCGGGCAAACCTTTCTCTTTCAAGGCCCACCATAAGACATCCCGAGGTACCCTATCATACGCTTTTTCCAGATCAATGAACACCATGTGCAAGTTATTGTGTACACGTCTCCTCTCGCAATCTTTTCTCTATTATTTTCTCTCATACCTTCATACTATGGGACATAAGCTTTATCCCTCGATAGTTGTTGCAGTCCTGTACGTCACCTTTATTCTTGAAGATGGGCACTAGCGAACTATTGCACCATTCTTGTGGGATCGCTTCTTCATGCAACAACTTATTGAAGAATAAAGTCAGCCACATACATCCATCTTCTTTTAAACACTTCCATACTTCTATTGGTATGTCATCTGGGCCCATGGCCTTTCCATTTTTCATACTTTGAACTGCCTTCCTTACTTCATCCATGCTAATTTCCCTCACCATACCCATATTTGTTTGTACCTCTTTGAGCACACCATTCCATTTATTCTCTTCGTTCATTAGCTTTTCAAAATAAAACTTCCATCGTTCTTTTATCTCGTCATCTTGGGACAGAACCTTACCGGCTTCATCTTTCATACACTTAATATGAATTATATCTCTCGTTCTCCTTTCTCTTGCTTTTGTAATCCGGTATAGCTCCTTCTGGCCTCTTGGGCTGTCCAGTGAGTCATACAACTTCTCCTGCGCCTTAGCCCTGGAAACTGCTACCACCTTTTTTTGACACATTTTAGGCTGTTCCGTCTTACCAGCAAGAAATCAATTTGTATCGATAACTATAACGAATAGGTAAGTATGAACATTTTATTTATCATTTTTATTTTTGAAAATAATTTTCAAAACAAAAGCTACTTATTCTTTGTTTTAGTAAATTAAGTTCAGTCTAATCTGACATATTAACGAGGAGACACGTCATAGTCTTTGAATAAATCGTCTAATTATTTGCTAGGGTTGATGTTTTATAATTATGGAGTTATTATTTATACATTTAAGTCTGTTATTTATTTAAATTAGTTCTTCAAATATTACAATATTAATAGATACCATACTACTTACCTAAATTAAGCAATAAGCTTATAATTATAAATACATATCGGGAGTTTTTTTAGAGAGGAGAACTTTAAATTGAAATATAACGCAGAAAAACCGTTTTAATATCCATGAAATTGGTTTTATTTGACAGATAATTTGATTCAGATTTCAGGCATGTGGCCGCCGCGGCTGACGCGTATTTGGCGTAATGTCAAACCTTCACACGCTCTTCGCAGTAAATCAGGCTGTACTTTGGCAATAGTGCATCGAATGTTGGCATCCAAGTGCTCAATTGTTACTGGTTTATCGGAGTAGACATGCGACTTTACATATCCCCATCGAAAATAAAGTAATGGCTTCAAATCGAACGAACGAGGTGGTCAGATTTCGTTAAATTAGTCGTTTGTAAATTAAGCCAATAAAAAAACTTTTCCAAAAATTTCAACCGACTTCGAAAAATACCCCACAGAGTGAAAAATAACTTTAATTTCGGATGTCGGTGTCTTTGGATCTGTATTTTACTTTTTTGCCACCGACTTCCGAAATTAAAGTTATTTTTCACTTTGTGGGGTTTTGTTGGAAGTCGGTTGATATTTTTGGAAAATGTTTTTTCTTTTTAGTTTGTAATTTATCTAAGTTACAATAACCTAATGTCAACTACTCATCACCTTTTACAAAATAATTATATTCCCGATGCAGGGACGTTAATTGTTGAGGAACATAAATTACTTAGAAACAATTATTAAAGTATGTACCTAATCGAATCGGAACCCTTGAAATACTTATTATTGAGTAGTTCCGGTGGCCATCTGTGATCTTCATCATCAGTTCCACTTGACCAAATGGTGCTTTCCAAGAACAAATACACGAGTTACTATAAAAAATACCCAAATCGCTATAGGTGTGCCTATAATATTTGAAGAATTCCGTCGATTTCTCCAGGATCCCTGTATTAGATCCTGATCTGATGACAATGGGTAGTCCCTAGAAAGTATACCCTTTCAAACAAAAAAGAATTTTTCAAATCGTTCTAGCCGTCTTCGAGTAATCGGGGAAAACACATAAAAAAAAAGAAAAAAAAAATGTTTCCGACGAACTGAGAACCTCTTCCTTTTTTTTGAAGTCGGTTAAAAAAAAGTTAAGTTTTTCAGTGCATCTTTTTCTTTCTATTTCATTAAGAAAAGTACAGAAGATAAATATTATTTATTTATTCTTCAATACATTTACATTTGTGTCGAACAATGGATTTAACAATAAATGTAACATAAAAATTTAAAAAAATACTATTACTTTACTATTACTTTAGACCTGTGAAATTAGTCAGCGCCTGACGTAAATTGACGTATTTTTAGTAGCCAATTTTTTTATCACGTAGACGTGACCTGTGAAATTAGTCAGGGCCTGACGTAAATTGACGTATTTTTAGTACGAAATGGAGGAGGTCAATTTGAACAAGATTTATAACTTTTTTTAACTATTCTGTCCCACTGCTGGGCAAAGGCCTCCCCCATTTCTTTCCATCTCTCCCGGTGTTTTGCCTCCTTTTTTATAACTTTACTTTAATAAAAACATAATAACCTTAATAAGTCTTTTCTTAACCCTGACTCTCCTAACTAGTGTTTTGACTGCATAATGAATAATTTCTATGACATGTAGCATACCGTTAGAAAGGGTATCAACTAAAAAACTTTTTAAAATAAAGCTAAGTTCAAAATGGCTCTTAGTTTTTTTTTAACGAATTTAGAAGTTGTAAATTTCATACATTCCATAAAAAATTAAACTTTGGAAGCTTGTAAGGAATTTTCTTGAAACCAGTTGTATCAAACAAAGATGTATTTGGATTTAAATGACTTTGGAGAATATAACAAAATTTATTTTGTGCCACTACACCCACAAACAAAAAAGTTATTTCGAATTAAAGGAAACATTTTGGGTATTTTTTTTTTCATAAAAAAAAAACATATTTAATCAACCGTGACATTTGGAACAAAGGGTGTATGGGTAGAACCTAGCTAATGATCTCCCAAATCCCTGGAAAAATTGTGTCGGTCCATGCGCCAAACACCCTGTATATACTGTGCGGCCGTCGAGAAGTAAGCTTTCTACTATCTTTCGCATGGCGATTACAATGTTTTCACTACCCTAGATAATTACCTATCAGCGGTCAGTGTGATTTTGACAGTTTGGGATAGAAAACTTTCTTCCGAAATAGTCTACATACAAAAAAAAATCAATTGTTTTTTTCAACTTTTCAAAACATCAATCGAAAAATTCGAAATAAACCTGTTCTTTTCCAAAGGATTCATTCGTTAATTTTTCAATGTAACATGCGAAAAACCCACAATTTGTTTTTTCGTGAAAAAAACAAATTGTTTTTCGGCATTTTCAACGCTACGCCTGACGTAAATTGACGTATTTTTAGTAGCCAATTTTTTTATCACGTCTAAACTTGTCTATGGAGTATCTGAATTTGACAGGACTAAACTAATATTTATGTTCTGTCCTTTTCTTGATGAAATAGAAAGAAAAAGATGCACTGAACTTAAATTTAGTTTAGTTTGTGAGCAAGGGAATCGGCGCCATTGTCGCCGACAGATACGATAAGTGTTAGTTTATTCCAGTCAAACTAAGCTACTCCATAGAGAAGTTTAGACGTGATAAAAAAATTGGCTACTAAAAATACGTCAATTTACGTCAGGCGTAGCGTTGAAAATGCCGAAAAACAATTTGTTTTTTTCACGAAAAAACAAATTGTGGGTTTTTCGCATGTTACATTGAAAAATTAACGAATGAATCCTTTGGAAAAGAACAGGTTTATTTCGAATTTTTCGATTGATGTTTTGAAAAGTTGAAAAAAACAATTGATTTTTTTTCGTATGTAGACTATTTCGGAAGAAAGTTTTCTATCCCAAACTGTCAAAATCACACTGACCGCTGATAGGTAATTATCTAGGGTAGTGAAAACATTGTAATCGCCATGCGAAAGATAGTAGAAAGCTTACTTCTCGACGGCCGCACAGTATATACAGGGTGTTTGGCGCATGGACCGACACAATTTTTCCAGGGATTTGGGAGATCATTAGCTAGGTTCTACCCATACACCCTTTGTTCCAAATGTCACGGTTGATTAAATATGTTTTTTTTTTATGAAAAAAAAAATACCCAAAATGTTTCCTTTAATTCGAAATAACTTTTTTGTTTGTGGGTGTAGTGGCACAAAATAAATTTTGTTATATTCTCCAAAGTCATTTAAATCCAAATACATCTTTGTTTGATACAACTGGTTTCAAGAAAATTCCTTACAAGCTTCCAAAGTTTAATTTTTTATGGAATGTATGAAATTTACAACTTCTAAATTCGTTAAAAAAAAACTAAGAGCCATTTTGAACTTAGCTTTATTTTAACAAGTTTTTTAGTTGATACCCTTTCTAACGGTATGCTACATGTCATAGAAATTATTCATTATGCAGTCAAAACACTAGTTAGGAGAGTCAGGGTTAAGAAAAGACTTATTAAGGTTATTATGTTTTTATTAAAGTAAAGTTATAAAAAAGGAGGCAAAACACCGGGAGAGATGGAAAGAAATGGGGGAGGCCTTTGCCCAGCAGTGGGACAGAATAGTTAAAAAAAGTTATAAATCTTGTTCAAATTGACCTCCTCCATTTCGTATGCATGCACGTCCCCAGACGTACAAATCCTCAACTCTGGATTTTTACGTCTGGGGACGTGCAAAAGTATTGGTTTACCAGACAGAAGTGCCCACTAGGGAAGTTCTAATTGAACGAATAACCGGCGCGTTCCAAACTATGAAAGAAGAAATACGACTATGTACAACGACAGTTGAAATAAGAAACAGATGTCGTGCTTGCATACGAAATGGAGGAGGTCAATTTGAACAAGATTTATAACTTTTTTTAACTAGCCTATTATGGACAAGTGGTCATGCTAAGCCCACTGGTAACAATTTAAAAAAAAAACAAACTTTTAAATACAAGCTTTTATTAGTCTGGATATCATCTAGGACCAAAGTCCTTGTCAAGACAAATCAAACGAGCCCAAACTCGATAGGGTTGCATAGTTTTATTACTGAGTTCCCATGGCCGCCTTCCGACTCCATCATCAGATCAGCTCCATGCCATAATAATATTGCATTGTCATCTGATTTACATATGCATGTAAAATTTCAGCTCAATCGGAAACCGGGAAGTGGGTTAAATTTAACTTGCAAGGTTCAATCAAACATCGGGACAGGTGAAACTAAAAGCTTGTAAAAAACTTAAAATTTAAACTGGCAAATCTTTAAACATTCGAATGAAATATTGAAAAAACAACGGAATTGGAAAGAAACGGGAATTTTTCCTGCTTTCAGGCGCTGACTAATTTGGACAGGTCTAAACTAATATTTATCTTCTGTCCTTTTCTTAATGAAATAGAAAGAAAAAGATGCACTAAACTTAAATTTAGTTTAGTTTGTGAAAAAGGGAATCGGCGCCGTGACTTTGCTTCCAATGGGTACCTACTTATAAAGGATGTTTTTTCGGCATTATACTCTACCACGTAGAATTTCTTAAAAATATTATGTCGACGCCATTGTTGTTATATAAAAGAAAAATTTCATGAAAGTTAGTGCTCTCGGTTTTAGTATGTTTTTCTTTACTTTTCGAGACCTACACGTATTCTCGGAAAATTGATGGGTGAAATCAAGCAATGTAGAAGGTGGTGACGATTGTGTCTTGGTCGCCAAAAGTAATTCTCTCGAGCTTTTCTATTATTGTAGGTATATTCAAAGTTAAGCAGATAGATAGATTACCTACTTCTTGTTTTTTACCTACATATGTACAAAAAGAATCGAAAGTGACAGAGTTTCACAATGGGAATTTAACTCTTACCGCAAAAAGCGATCTTTAATAGGTCAGCCGTTGGATGAAGAGGCCGCGTTTACAGAAACGCATAGCGTCTCGCGTCTCTCTCGCTCTCATGCAACGACATTATGTTTGACATTAGTGCGGGCCGCACCACCGAACGCGACGCGCGACGCCCCGCGTCTCTGTAAACGATGCCTAAGATGGGACAGGAAAGCACCCCAGGGGCGGCAGTCTCGACACTCGTAACGATAGCTTTACGACTGAAATCGCTCGCTAAGTCCTAATGGGGTACCTAGACGGGAAAATGGTAATAGTTAGGTTTTTTCAAAGACAATTATTGGCCACTTCAAATTAACCTTGAATAACGAGGAAAATTGGAGAACATGATTAAATAAAAAAACGGTTCTCACCGCAACTGGTTTGAAACTGTAAATGGTATTTTCGTGCTTGTCAAGCAATTTTGACCGTCTTAGTACTCCATTAGGACTTAACGAGCGATTTCATTCGTAAAGCTATCGTTGCGAATGTCGAGACTGCCGCCCCAGGTAAATGTCTACAAACTATAAACAGCCTGTATAATCGTAGTTTTGACTATCAGTGAAGCGCATTTTAATCTACTTATCTTTACAGAACTACTTTCTATGTATGATTTCTCCTTCTGTTCGGATCGATAGTGAATATTTTTATTAGGGTTCTGTACCTGAAAAAAAAAACGGAACCCTTTATAGGATCACTTGTGTGTCTACCTGTCTGTCACAGCCAATTTGCTCGGAATCTAATGGACCGATTAAGTTGAAATTAATTACACATATTAATTTCTGTGACCCAAGCACGGACGTGTACCGTAAATAAATGAATTTTGAATGTGGGAGTCACTTCTGGGGGCAAATAAGAAAATTTAAAAAAAGCTTTGCAAACTGTACCGTGTAACATGTCACTTACTGTGAGGGTCTCAAATTGATTTTTTTTTTTATAATTTTACAATAAATTGTTTTAATGTTATTTATAAATTGTTTTAATGTTATTTAAGAAAATACATGAAAATTGACCATTCCCCACATATCTCCGAAACTACTGAGTCTAAAATTTCGAAAAAAATTATGAAAATTTCGAAAAAAAATTATGAAAATTTCGAAAAAATTATGAAAATAGTAAGTTACTTATAGATTACAGGAAAACCTATAAAAAGATTATGGTCTTAAAATAACATGGTAAATCTCTCAGTATTGTGCGTACAAACTTACATTTGCAGTTGGAATGTATGGGAGAACATGTTTTTCAACTACAATGTTAAATTTGTTCTTGGGATAAATTCATCCCACCTACGGAACCCTTCATTGTGCGTGCTCCGACACGCACTTGGCCGGTTTTTACAACATGACGGGCATTTATAGAGCTGCTATTTTTGTGCTTTTCGCTCTTGACCTCCATGCACTTTTGAATAGCTGATTCATTATTTTTTCTAAAGTCAATATAAATTAACGTATATACGGAACCCTGCCTTCTTTCACAAGTGTTTGATCGACGTTTGGACTACATAGTACGTAGTATATAATACAAGCACCGTTGTTTTACAATCAAATCGCGTTCTCGAATATTAGGTAGTTGGTCTAGAGTCGGTGTTGCCAGTTGTCGTGCTTATAATTATTAGAACAATGGAATTAAAAGTGCTTTTTATTTTGGCTTTTGTAGCTGCCGCGCAATGCAAGTGTGAGTTGATGTTATCAATACCGTTGCGTTGATTTGTTTGAATTTGTAACCTTTTACATACCTAATGAATCTTTTTTTTGTGTTATTGTGTTTTAAATTAAAGTTGTTGGTTTCAGTGATATCGTTATCTTGTCGTCAAATACGTGCTTTCGTGGATGGGCACAATTCCCGTCGCCTCCTTGCCGCCCAAGGAAAAGTTGCAGGACAGCCTGCTGCTTCGGAAATGAAGATGTTGGTCTGTAGCTTCATTCATTCTACCTATTTAATAAATGTAATCAATTGTAGCCATCATCATATCTGCCCAACCTTTTCCAAACTATTGGAGTTGGCGTTAAATCTAATCGGATGCAGCTGAATACCAATATTTTACATGAAGCCAGTCACCGTATATCTGACCTACACAATCCAGTTGCTGGTTAACACGACAGCCAGTCTTACCAAGGGATATCGGTCTAACCGAAACTAACTAAGTAAATGGCACCTGGGCCCGGGACCAAAGATGTACCTATAATCAATAGGTATATAGAATTGAAAAAAGAACTGCTCCGTAGTTCCTCGTCATCCATAGGTAAATAAGAACAACCAAAAATATTTTCGCTCAGAATACATTAGGATACTTAGAAAAAATTTATTTGCATTAAAACATGGCAGGTACATACAATAATGGTCTTCATAATAGGGTTATGATCTACTTGTTCCGCCATGGTCTGGCGTACAAATAATTAAAAATAATAAATAATTAAAATATTATTTTAAATAAAATAAGTTAATAATTATGTAGCATTAATATAACAGTGTAGTCACACAGTCATTATAAATACTTACTTACAACATGTTTACAATGGCGCCGATTCCCTTGTTCACAAACTTAACTAAATTTAAGTTCAGTGCATCCTTTTATTTCTATTTCATTAAGAAAAGGACTGACGATAAATATTAGTTTAGTCCTGTCAAATTAAGATACTTCATAGACAAGTTTAGACGTGATTAAAAAATTGGCTCCTAAAAATACGTTAATTTACGTCAGGCGCTAACTAATTTGACAGGACTAAACTAATATTTATCTTCTGTCCTTTTCTTAATGAAATAGAAAGAAAAAGATGCACTGAACTTAAAATTAGTTTAGTTTGTGAACAAGGGAATCGGCGCCAATGTCTAAAGCAAGTCGAAAAAATCAGCAAAAATCCTTTACACTATAAAAACTATTTATTACCTACGAGCCGTTCATGCAATTTAGATTTAAGGCTCCTGCAGACAGGCGCAGCGCTATTCATGTTCTAAAAAATCTTTCCTTGGTTCCTAGGTGTGGGATGAGGAGTTGCAGGCCAAAGCATCTAAGTGGGCAAAAAAAAACTTGCATCAGCACAACCCAGACAAATCTGTCAGTAAGTATTCTATGTTAAATTATATTAAGTAAATGTCTCGTATAAGGGAAAGTTTTTTTTTTTAATGCCGACTATATCAGCCTGAAGTCTGCAATAGTCGGCAATAGGCTCGTCCCCTATTAAATGGGACTAATAAATAACGGGGTTAAATATAATGACCACCCAAAAATACATTGCTACCCTAAGCTCTCTGCACCTCAAATTGTATTCAAACACCAAATGTAGTAAATGATCACCCAATCTTAGCGAGCAAATTATTGCGTTAGGTTAGATTTTTTTTTTTGTATTTGTTTGATTCGCTTTTATGAAGATGATTATGATTAACGGAAGAAATGTACATTTTACCGGGATAAAAAGTATCCTATGTGCTATTCCAAACTATAATCTATCTCTGTGCTAAATTTCATCCGGATCCATTCAGCCGTTCTGGCGTGATTGAGTAACAAACTTCTTCACAAACTTTCACATTTATAATATTAGTAGGATTAAAATATCTAGCAGTAATCGTTTAAATAAATTAAGCCGCGTTCTAATGTGAAAGTGACTGTCGCGCGAATACGCGATTGTCGTACGTATCGTATTAGGTAGGTAGGTACGTCATTTTTCAGGTAAACGATCGCGTAATCGCGACAATTGATAAATACAAATCCGAGTTACTTATAGGTTAAAGATCCCGATCTTTAACTAGGCAAAAATTTGACCGCTAGTAGCTTTGTTGAAAGAAAAAAACGTAGACAAGAACATGATCAAGATTTTAGATCGTTAGCTCGCAATGTATGACACCTGACTGTCTTATTTATGAAAAAACTTGTAAGACAATGAGACTAGGAGGTAATGAGGTTATCCTACTTTAGCTTAGAAACGAGTCTACAGTGTTGTTTTTCAACAGTAATATTTTACACTTTCTCTGTACCTCTTACAACAACCTTAGAGCAACTCAAATAAAGATCACTGTGCAAATGCAAATTTGGAGGTAAAATAACTGTGAAAAGGCACAGCGATTGTGTAATTACGATGTCTAATAGCAGGTGAATTTTGAAAAGAAAATTGTTAACTTAACGGGGAAGCTCCAGGTAGCCCGCGAAATTCAAATTTTCTTGCGTTTTTTTTTTTTTTTGCAATTTGCAGGTCAGTGTAAGGTTGTATCTTGATCAAAATATGATTCGCGACAATAACAAATATGTATTTACATAATTATAACCATAAGAATCCTCAATACATCTCACTAAGTTTGATTTCGGAAATCAGACCAATCCTGGGTAAATCCTGGGTAAATCGGGATGATTCCTTAGTGTGTATATGCAGACTCATAGATGCTTCGATTTGTTGATCTTTTTTTATTTTGATATGTACTTGGTACTTATTGACAGGCCTACACTATCACTATACTCCCACACCGATTAATACTGGTAATTTGAAAACATTATAAAAGCTTATTATTTTTAAAAGAGTAACCATGAAGTTTCTGGCCGCCTCTTCTACGCAGGAAAATTGGAACCGTGCACCTAGCTTTTGGCGTTTCATAAGTGCCCATGTAGGTTTAGGTAGGTATGTGAAATAAAATACATATTTTCCACAAACGATGCGACACTTAATATCATGACCTGCGTGTACTGTCAGCTGCACGTTACAGGAACTGATGGACGCTAGTGATGGCGCCAAACTAGTAGCCGAATTCTAGGTCGCGGCCATTTACATTGCCACCGACATGCTATAATTTGTATTTGACTTAAAATCGTTTTCTGCAGGTTCCAATAGATTTACGTCGGGTGAGAATTTACATTGGTACTCAACAACCGATACCAACTATGTACTTCAGCCGAATGCAGCCCTCGAGTCTTGGTTCAGTGAAAATGTCAACTTCACTTTTGGAGCGATAAAGAAAAGCGACTTTCAAAAAGATTACGATATTGGGCATTACACGCAGGTTTGTGAACTTGTTGATAACAAAGCCAATTTAATAGGTACCTACAGATAAACAGGTACCTAATCTATTTATAAAATTAGCTGTTCCCTACATTTATGTTCACATAACTCGTCAAAATGTAGAAAACAGCGGATTTATTTTCGCGACTTCATGTTTCGTCCCATAGTAAAAGTTGTTCATAATGATGAGTAACCCCTTAGGAGTTTGTACGTTATTTAAGTTACACGTTGTATTTTTTTAAATTATTCTTATTGCAATCTATCAGTAGATGTTCAGTAATATGTTTGATAATACTAACGGGTTTGTACAGAAGCTGTCAGTGACTGCTCCGTTTATTCTTATTGTGTCACCTGTCTCGCACACACGGAACTAATTTTTTAAGAATGTTAAATGAAAAGATGCTTTTTTGAAAAATATATTCAATTGGCGAACAAATAAATAATATTCCGTATGCCGTATGTCCATATAGACTTAATTACGCATTTATATGGCAGCAATTTGTTTTGCAGTAAGAGTTGAGATTTTTTATTAAGTAGTATGCGCAAATGTTGGCCCATAGTCAACCGCTTGGTGAATATGTGCTTCTTTGAAGTTAGGCGTCTAACCAGATATATTCCAAGATTCTTGACATAATCCTCTTGCGGCAGAGGTATTCCTTTTAGAGTGACAGGGGGGTGTGTTCCTTTCCTGTTAGTGAAAGTCATTTGGTTTCGTTAGCTTTGATTCGCCAGTCTTTGAGCCGTTTGGATACATGATCGAGACTAGTTTGAAGCTTTAGTGTTGCAACGTCCGGTGAAGTGTCCACTGAAAGAATTGCTGTGTCGTCAGCAAATGTTCCAGTGACCACGCCCTCGGTCGCTGGGAGGTTAGCTGTGAAAAGCAGGTACAGCGTTTGACCCATTATACTGCCTTGCGGGTCTCCAGCTTGGATAGTATGTAAGGTAGTTAACTCTTCTCCTTTTTAAACAAAAAAGTGTCTATTGCTTAGATATTAATTTATAAGGTTTAGGAGTTTATAGGTAGGTCCCTTTTTATTTTGAACAGTAGTCTGTCATGCCACACACGATCAAATGCCTGAGATATATCCAAAAAGGCTGCAGCACTGTACTGTTTTAACTCAAGAGCTTTGTTAATATGTTTCACTAATCTGTGTACTCTTTGCGCGGTACTGTGTTTTCGGTGACAGTCAAACTGACAATCAGGTAACAGCTTATTCGAGGAGATAATCCGAGAGAATCTGCGCAGGATAAGTATCTCCATGATTATCGAGGGTATGGGCAGCAGGCTAATAGGTCTATATCATTGCGCCTCAACAGGATTCTTGCCTGGCTTGACAGCCATTTGCCAGCTACTTTCCATTGAAGTGGAACCATACCCCTTCGCAGGATAGCGTTGTACAGGAAAGTGAAAAATTTAATGCCTTCCTTTGGCAGTTCTCTTAGGATTTTCAGGAGCTTTACTTGAGTCTAGCACATTCACATCGCTTTTTTTAACTTCTTCATTCGTGAACAATTTGAAGATCTAGTTGTTGGGGTTTGGTCCAATATTTGAGTGATTTCATTGATTTTAGAAGAGCCCTATATCTGGATTTGGTATGAAGAACTATTTAAGATGCTCTGCGAATGCGACAGCTTTGTCCGCATCACTGGATGCCCATTCGGAGTTACTCTTACGGATAGGTTAGTTACAGGACTTTTAAGTTTTTAGTGACTTTCCCTAAAGAGTAATTTGTTTCTGCTGTAGCGGCTAGGCGTTTTTTTTAAAGATGTTTGGATATTTTGGATTTCATTATCTTGTAGCAGTCTTTTAGTTTTGTTTGTAAATAGTTCAGATGACACGTTTGTTATGATTTGAATTCAATAAACTTACGGAACCAAAAGTGTGGTACTTATGAATTCTCTGAGTAATTTATTTTGAGCTGAAACATTGCATAGAGATTCTATACCTGATATAATCTTCAGCCCTATTGGATATATGCCCTTTCTTATACAAGTTGTATTGTTTTTTCTATCCCAACCTACACGCAGGCCGCGAACAAATAATCTAGTGATAAATAAATACATTTATTCCGTTCTCAGCATCTCACCACTCTCCCGTTGATAGCCTCGTTGGTCAAGTTAGTGGTCGCAAGCACCAGTGATCAGTTAGCGTGAGGCCCTAGGTTCGAATCATAGGTCAGGCAAATTTGGTTTTTACATCAGGCATTTCCCCGTAGCAGCCTAGTGTTTAAACCGATGTAAAAATCAAACCATGTTAACTTATGTTTAAGTATTTTAAAATCAACATGTTTTATTTATTTTATCAGATGGTGTGGTCCGATAGCGTTTACCTAGGCTGTGCTATCTCACAAATATTCGAGAAGGGGTGGAATAAATTCTTCGTTGTTTGCAACTACGGACCAGCGTAAGTTTACAGCTATTGTTTATTCATGAAGCACCATTACCAATATTTTTCTTACGTAAAAGAAGTGCTACTACCTATCCTTAATCCTGGCGACATAGAGCCTTCTCCTGGTGTTGAATCACATCAGGAAGTCTTGGTTATGCCTGCTTGCATTGACCAAGGCTGGTCATCAATGCCTGTTCGTGTTCCACAGCTGCATGTAGGGCCGGATTATCAATAAATTTTCTTATTTTTCTCGACTCCCTCTTTGGTCTAGTGGTCGCAAGCCAAGCATAAGGTCCTGGGTTCGATTCCCAGGTCAGGCAGGGTTGGGTTTTACATCGGGAATTTCTCACTTCAGCCCGGACTCACACGCACTCCTAGACTGGATTTCTGCTCGGTTGATGGCAAAAGGCTCGCTCGCTATTACATGGGAATTGGACTTGAAACTAACTGGCGAAATGTGGGTGTACTATAGGTACCTATACATATTTCTTTATTTTACAATATGTATGTTTCTTATCTTTTCAGAGGTAATATTATGGGGAGAAAACCATATAAGGAAAGTAGTGGCCGCAGCAATAAACTAACATGCGGCACTAAAAACTGTAACCGTCCTTATGGATCAAAGTGTAGAAAAAATTCCTGATTTTTCGGGGACGGTTTGGCTGCATCGGATGTCGTTTGCATTTAATTTATTATTATTTAACTAATTTATTATTCAAAGAATGTTGGTTTTTTAAATTGGGACCATAATATAATTATAAAATTTAATCAAATAAAAACTATAATTTATTGGAAACCTGTTTTTATTGTACCTAGCTTTCTTTTATTTAAGCAAATCGGTTTAGCTTATATCAATAAGCAAGCTCTGAGGATTTTATTTCATCTTGATTTACGTGAAGCTGATGTGATCGTATCTTTGTACTCTAGAGTAATAGGTACAGTCAACCGCACATCAGTAGTGGGTAACACTACAGTCTGGCCGTCTCGTCGAGAGAATGCGATCCTGACACCTGTCAGTTGGAAAATTTCTAGTTGTTTTATGGATCAAATTCGCAAAACACATATTCGTTAGTATGACAGGTGTCAAGAACGCATTCTTGACAACGCATTTTCGCCAAAAAATAAAAACTTGTCAGCAAATTCGCACTGTATAAGGCATTGGAATGAGCCAAGTGCAAAACATTTTGCATGTGCATCTGAAGGTTCGGAAGCTTTGCAATAGATGGATAGGTACCGCTTGATTTAACGGAAGACCAGAAACGACTGCGTCTAGAGTGGTGCCGTAAAATTATAAAAAAGTTTAATGGAGGACAGTCATTGGCTGTCCATAATATCGTGGTAGGTGACGAAACCTGGGTGTATTGCTTTGAAACGGAAAGTAAAAGCCAGTCAGCAGAATGGGTCTTTCCTTTTGAAGACTTGTCAACGAAAGTTAAGAAAAGTCGAAGAATTGATAAGAAAACGGTTGCTTCTTTTTTCGGCAAATCAGGACATTACACAAGTATCGCTTGAAGACCACAGGACAGTGACTGCAGATTGCTTGCCCAGAGTCTTAGCAAAAGTTCGTTAAAAGCGTCCTTGAAGCAATGTCATCCTTCACCACGATAACGCGTCATCACATTCCGCTAAGGTGACGGAAGCGTTTTAGAAGGCTTCAAATGTAGAACTGATTATGCATCCGCCATACAGTCCAGACCTTGCGACTTCTTTGTTTCCCAAAATTAAAGACAAAGTTAGAGGCACACGTTTTACGAGCCCTGAATCGGCGGTGAATGCGTTCCACGAAGCCATTGAAGAGGTCCCTAAGGAAGACTGCTCCTGCTGTTCAATCAAAAAAACAATGGTTTCAGTGAATGCAAAAATGAATTAATTGCTAATAATACATTGATAAACAAATAAATGTACTATAAGTCTAATATCTGCTCTTTTATTTATCAGAATCCAGAAACTTTCCGTATGACCTAAGTACTACAGATGTTTACATGGGTTTTTAATATACTTCTACATATAATTTGTTTTGGTACACTACGGTCGAAATTGTTATCATTTGGGACGACTATTTCTGGACTATTTTGTAGAAAACAGGTATGCATATGGCAGAGAAGCGTTCCGCCATAATCCTCACCGAGGTAACTTTTATAACTCTGGAATCCTTGAAAGACTCTTTTCGAGATTCGGCATGGGGTCACGACTATTTCATGGCTATTTTTTCGGAATTAAAACCAAGTCGATATTCCGCGTCGCTCGCCCGCACCAGAGGTGAGGATTATGGCGAAACCATTTCGCTTTAAACCTCACCTACCTATATTTATAAATTCAAAGTAATAACACGACTATTTTTTTTACCTTGGTGACTATTTGTGAAGAACATATTCCTTGACTATTTTTGGCATTCTCAAAATTGATTTTCATTAAGTTTTCAAAAGAGAGGATTATAGTAGAGGAATGGACACTGACCTACAAGAGTTTTCCTCATCAGATCGCATGCCAGCGAGCTAAGGCCATTTAGCCTGCCACCACCAAAAAAAAGTAATAATAATAATAAATAATAATAATATCCCGGGACATTTACACACACGGTCATCTGGTCCCAAACTAAGCAGAGCTTGTACTATGGAAACCAGATAACTACATATACTACTTTTTTTTTTTGTAAATACATACTTATATAGATAATTACACCCAGACTCAGGACAAACAGACATGTTCATGCACACAAATCTTTGTCCTGGATGGGAATCGAACCCACGACCTGCGGCGTGATAGGTGGTATCTTAACCAACCACGCCAGCTGGCCTAAGTACTTAATATTTGTAAATGTATACAAGGTGTAACTTAAATAACGCACCACCACTTAACGGGTCATTGTACCTACTCATCATTATGAACAACGTTTACTATGGGACCAAAGCTGAAATCACGAAAAAAAAATCTGCTGTTGCAAAAAATTTTGACGAATTATGCGAACATAAATGTACTGAACAGCTGATATTTTTTTCGCAATTTCAGGTTTGGTCCCCTAGTAAAAGTTGTACAAAATAATGAGTACAATGACCCCATAAGAGGTTGTGCGTTATTTAAGTTACACCTTGTATTTAATAGGTATTATCTATTCATTATGAATATTCATTCCATAATGTTTAAAGGTGTTACAATGTAAAGTTTACTGTAACGAATATGAACATAATACTTATTTACCTATCGTTTTTATTTTTGAAAAGAATTTGGAAAACTAATGCTATTCTTTTGTTTTAGTGACGTAGGTAACTTAAAACCACGGTCCGTCTATCTGACTATGAAAGAGAAGACTACGTCATTGTATTTGAATAAATTATATAATTATTTGCTTGGGTTGATACTTCATAATTATGGAGTTATTATTTAGGTAGGTAGAGGTACCTACTTACATTTTGAAGCGTGTTATTTATTTAATTCAGTTCTTCAAATATTACGATATTATATACTACCTACACCAAACAATAAGCTCATACCTACATACATAATGTCTTTGTTTCCATTTAATAGGTACGTACCTACTTATACCTAGAGATGTCCAATCTATATTTTCAGAATTTGTAATTAAAATAACGAAAAAGAAGAGCTCAAACATTAAACCTACTAGCTACATGCCTCCACATAGTTCCGACGATGTTCTTCCGCTCTATCATCAGACCCTCAGCAGTTCATGTACCTATACAGAAGCAAGAAGTAATATCTTTATTACAACAGCAGCGTCCTCTGGCGAGTTAACACCATAACACCTGTCTCACACATTAACTACCAGTCAATAAACACATTAGAAAATGTATTGTTCTCCGGTCTCCGGAAAGGCAGTGAACCTACTAAGAACTATCGCCGATGAATCACAAACCTTTTACTGAAAACCGTATCTAAATCGGTCAAACCGTTTTGGAGATAAATAGGAGCAATCGTTTTTTGCACACACAAACGATAGGTCGTTTAAGGTGAGAGGCTCCCACCCTAAACGCATGACACCTTTTTTTTTTTTTTTTTTGTGGATGGGAAATCATCAAATAACTTCTCCCGCTCTGGGTGGAGCGGAAGGGCGTGTCAGACTTTTACTGACTAAAACCCACCCGTGTTCCTTCAGTTGCCTATGCCAGGGCCACGGTATCTTTTTCAAACAACCCGCGACCCCAGCGGCATCGGCCCTATTGGACCCCATCTTTTGCTGACATCTCTTTGAGGCGCGCGTGGAACACAACGCGCCGTCGACCCGGGCCTGGTCCTCACCGGACGGCGAGCTACCCACTACTCACCGTCCGCAAGCCCGCGCCTACGGTGGCTGGGAATCGGCTATCGATTCCCGCCGCCCAGGGCGTCTCCTGCGGCGACTGAGGGCGTGAGGCTGCCTCTCCCTCACGCGTTCCGCCTCCTCCTTCACGAGCATTACCGCTTCGCAGAAGGAGGTGACGGTCTCCCATGCACTCTCGCTCCGCACCATGGCCCGGACCAGGCTCGGACGCGAGAGATCGCCGCCGCCGATCGCCTCCGTGAGAACACGGCGGTGCTCTGCCCAAGCCGGGCAGACCTCCACTGTATGCTCCACCGTGTCCTCTGGGCGATCCACACAATGGTGACACCCGGGCGTTTCCTCCCGCCTTATGCGAAACAGGAACCTCCCGAAACAACCGTGTCCGGTGAGGACCTGCGTCAGGCGGAAGGTGAGGACGCCGTGGCGCCTCTCTAACCACTCCTCAAAGAGGGGACTTATCGCCGCAATTGTGGCGTGCCCAGCGCTGGGCTGCGACAGTCGCACTCTCCATGTCGCCATGAGATCCCGCCGGAGTTCTGTCCGCTGTACCGTGATTTCTCGCGGCAGCGGAGTTACGCCCCGGCGTTTTGCCTCCTCGCGCCACTCCCACACGTGCGCGAGGAAAACGCATGACACCTGCGTTCCGTGTTGTGGGTAAAAATCACTTAAGGGGGCTGTCGCATTTTGTCACCTCTCTCGCTCACACGGCTGCACGGGACTAAAATTTTAAGATTATTAAATGAAAGGATGCCTTTTTGAAAAATGTAATCAATTAGCGAACTAGTAAATAATATCAATTTAATAGGTAATTATTAAAAACATATTTCTGTTGTGTTATCTAATGAAGTCGGCTCAAAAAGTATTATGATCTGTTTTAGATGTTTTTGAAATAAATGACGCAATAAAAATGTGTTGCCTATCAAAATTAATATTATTTACTAGTTCGCTAACTGATTAAAATTTTCAAAAAAGCTTTTTTCATTTAACATTTTAAAAAATTTGGTCACGTGTGAGCGAGAGAGGTGACAAAATGAAACAGCCCTCTTAAAACACGTACCTATGTTCGTCACCGACCTAGGTATCTACCTTCTGTTGCGTTCATCTTATATTGTGAGTGTGACGTTGAATAGAGTCGAGGATATAGGCTAAAAAACGCACTCTGAACACGAGGGCAGGTAGTGAGTTTTTTTTTTGTGGTGCCAGGCATTGACCTTACCACGTTGGCACGCGATCCAATGAGGAAAACTTGTAGGTCACCGATATAACCAGTTAGCTTTAATTAACACAAGTTCCTCAGCTGGTAATGACATAAATGAGGGTATTCATTTACAAATCGTTTATCGGCGTATTATCGGTTGCAGAAGACCTGTCATCACAGCTATCAGGCGATTGATAAAGTTGGTGGTTGACATGAATCACAATTCAAGACAAATTAGGTAGGTATCATAATTATAAACAATTAATCTCCCAAGCCCTTTACAAACAAAGAAACTAATTAGACAGAATTAATTAAATTTACCTTGGAGGATGATTTTATCTAACAATGGGATCTGGAAGGTAAATGTGCAACGGGGTAGCCATTACTGCTTAGGATATGTCCAAATTAATACTAAGTACTACCGAATGTGATTACGAAATCAATATTTTGAATAATTGTAAATATGAGGACAGTACCTATCTCGAAATCGTGTTTCAATTTCAATTGATACTTTGTCACATAAATATCATTATTATATACAGAGGGAGGGACTTGTTGCTAAGTAATAACAGCCGTACTGGTCCGTCGATCAGATTAAGCTACGCTTGCCGCGGTTGGTCCGTGGATGGGTGACCATCTTTACATACCATCACGTTAAGGGACCACGGGTCCAACGAGGTCCCGGCTGTCATTCGTGGTTATTTGACAGTTGTTACGGGTCGTCAGAAACCCGAAACTCTAACAATCAGTCTTACCAGGGGGTATCGTATTACCCAGTAACTGGTTTGTGGAGATCAGATAGGCAGTCGCTCCATGTAAAATACATTCAGCTGCATCCGGCAAGACTGGAAGCCGACCCCAAAATATTTGGGAAAAGGCTAGATAGATGATGATATGATTCTTAGGTAGGTACCTATAAATGGCGAAATGTAGGGGTAGGTACCTTATACCTATTATACAATCCACCCCTGCCTTACCTTAATTTTAAAGCAAATGCCAAACTTAGATTAAAAATATTAAATACTTTTTAGTAATATCTCTTCAAATTAAGTAACAGCTACTGGCTGGTAGCAGTTAAAATAGTTTTATTGTAAAATGCAATATAAGTAATTTACTTTTATTAAAATTATGGCTTTCAGTTTACGTTTTATCCTGTTTTGCACCGACCATTTTAATGAAACCTTTTTGGTTAATTACCTACGAGTTGGAAAATATAGGTAGGTATTTACCTAAGTACATGGTGACTAAAAGACTGATGAATATAAGTAAATGTTGATGGATGGAGAGGGAGAGGAAGTCAAAGAAAAGATGGATGGATTGTGTGAGGAATGGAATATGAAAGTGAATGATAGCGTGACGGTTGACAGAGTAGAAGAAGAAAACGGTTTGCGCCGACCCGACCCCAAGTAACATGGGACAAGGCAGGAAGATTTTGATGTCGACGAGTAGATGTAATTTGAAACTCCTTTTCTTGGGAATAATTATTTTCACCCTGTCTTTTTGTATATTAAAAAAAAAACTAATATAAATAAGAAGAGTACATACTGCGTATTTAAGTGCTCACTTTTAGCGCACCCTATAGGTACAACGCGATATTAGGTTTATAAGATAATCTTAATCGTATTTAATGATAAGGATAAGCAAGCATTCACTATCAAGTAATTTCGTAAAGATATCTCAATTAGGCTATCAAATGTATGTGTAATGTAAATGAGAATATTCTTATAAAACTAAAATAATAAAAATGGTAAGTAAAGTTTATTTTCCGTGTTTATTTAACTTGTACATAAGTACAGTCACGAACCGGGATTGTTGAGACACTAGCTTATCGTCTTAACTTAGTTGTGTTACACGAAAGCCGCCCGTGTTTTGTTATTGAAATGGCACATGTCAAATTTCACGGGTGGCATTCGTGTACCAGAACCAAGTTAAGTTAATAAGCTAGTGGCTCAACAATCCCGGTTCGTGACTGTACAAGTAGAAGACCTTGATATTTTTAGATTTTTGCTCGTATGATGTCTTCAATTTAAATGGATCTCATTCTTACTCGAATCTTTTCAGATTGTCTTCTTATTATTCTTAAGTTTGTTCTCGTCATCATGGGCGAAGGAACCAAGGGTCGTGGAGATGACAGAGGTGGACATGAAACCACCCGAAGAGTTCAATGAACTGTCCGCGAGAAACGTCTTCGACGCCTGGATATCGATGCCTCTCGATCATTTTGATCAGCAGAATCCTACAAATTTTTCTATGGTTTGTATTGAAATTACTTATGATTACAACTTTTTAATATTTTTCAATCAATCAGCTCTTGCCCTGGTTTTACTTACCAGCCATACTATACTTTTGAATAGACGAAATAGACGAGGACACGTACCGGCTACCCTACTATGTACATACTTACTTTTTTGCAATTGCTTAATTTTGCGCTTAGGAGTTAGGTGTAGGAATCACACCCGTCTTTACCCGAGATTAGCAGGACAGGTAGATATAACGTACATACATTTTTTTTTTGGTTACTTTGCAGCGTTTCATGTATAATGAAGAATTCTTTGGCGGTGATGGTTCTCCGATATTCATCTTGGTAGGCGGGGAATGGGAAATTGTCCAAGGCTGGTTGTTAGCTGGTAACATGTACGAGATGGCGCGAGAGAACAAGGGGTACCAAGTGTACACTGAACATCGCTATTACGGAGCAACTAACATATTCGAGTAAGTAGACCTGGCAGCTTACCTACCCAATGTTGCTAATTAGTTGCAGTATCTACCAATCAAGCAATCTTACCAGGTTTTGACTCGTTAAAGTGTTTTTAGGTTCTATACACAGTTTACTGTTTTGGCGTACCTATGTACCTAGTTTAAAAAATGTGAGCACACGCTATGCGCCTAGGGCGGCGTAGTTTGCGCTGAGATCTTCATTCATTTGCTTTCCGTTGAATACTATTTCACCCCAATCTGTATCATTACGTCGACATTTTTATACCTACAGGGAGTTCACAGCAGAAAACTTGCGTTATCTGAACATCGACCAGGCGCTCGCTGACCTTGCGTACTTCATCGTAGAGATGAAGAAACAGCCGCGGTTCGCAGACAGCAAGGTGGTTCTATACGGAGGGTCGTATGCCGCTAATATGGTCATGTGGTTCAAGAAGAGGTATCCACACTTGGTGGTCGGCACCGTTGCTTCCAGTGGCCCTATCCTGGCGAAAGTTGACTTTACGGGTACGTACCAACTTTAGTCACATAGAAAAAGGACGTATCTACAGAAATATTGAAATGGAAAATAAAATATTTTGTCCTGTTTAAACTACATGTAAGACAAAGGCAGACGCGTTTTTTAATAGTAAGAATTATTAGGTTTTCGTTAAGTTTACGCCAATTTAAGAATACTGGTAGAAGCGTTTTTTTTTTGCTGATTCCGAATATGTAAATAATTCTATTTCGAAAAAAATGGCAGATACCTACGTCTTTTTTCCTTATGACGGCTGTAAGTATTGCCTACCTACTCTTTCTCGTAGGTCAGCCACGAGTCGATTTGCTTTAGCTAATATTGACTTGTTGCTGACCGACTTGTTACATTTCAAATAGGGAATAGATAGGTAGGTACGCACAAGACTTATGCATGGCATTTTTTTAACACGCTTTTATTAGCTTGGTCTGTGGCTATGTATATATGTAACGGAATCTTTGAACGTGATTTTCACTCACATCAAAACGTCGGATTGAATTGAAACTTCACACACTTATCTAGCACCGATGACAATACAATAATTTTAATAAGTTTTTCCGATTATCCTGATCTTTAGGAATAATGATTTTTTCCATATCTGAAAATACGGTAGTGTCTTGTGCTACCTAGGTACTAAGGCGTGTAGGTACTGAAGCATACCTATATGTTCACTTCGTGTTATTTCTTAATTATTCATTCATTTCATTCTTTTTTGAACTAAAAAAACTATTTTCTACTTTTTAGTTCGGCTAGATACAAGAGCGTGTTTTTTAGTTTTTTTTAACAATTATTTATTTAAACATTTCAAATAAGGAATAGATAGGTAGGTACTTATGCATGCCATTTTTTTTGACGAAATCAATAATACACTAATAAAAACCCAAGAAAAGTATTAAAATCAAATTCTACTGAGTAGGTACTACCTACTGCTTTTTGCTCGCCTACAGTTCAAACGTCCGTTTCTGTCGCGGCCATGATATGGCGTCGCCGTCGTTTCCCACGATAGGTACCTACTGCTTTGTTTCTCTTTTCTAGCTGCAAGTCATATAAATTATTTTTTGTGCTTTATTACAGTAGAAATCGCGCTTACTTATCTGAGATTCTTATGAGATTTCAAGGGCATCGCAAACAATAGATTTATATTTACTTGATTTTTATTTTTACGTGAAACATCAAAATACGCAACATAAAATAACGAAATGTAAAATAAATTATTCATTAAATATGTAAAATAAAATAAAATAGGAAGCTGTTTTTTGATTCCTATACAATTATACAGGGTTATTGGTAATATGTCAGCAATCCATCAACGACCAATCCATTAAGGGGATGTAGTAGAGGTCATTTGCAACCAAATTACATCTTATGACTCATATGCAAAAATCAACCATTTACGATTTTTTTATAAACAAAGTATAGAATAACCGCAGATATCTTAAAAAAGAATGAAGAAAGTCATGGAAGTCATGTGGTTGCAAATAGCCTCACCTACATCCCCTTAATAGATTGCCGACATTTTACCAATAACCCTGTATATTTAAATAATGAATAGGTTTGAAATAGGTACATACCTACTTGCGTATTCCCTATTTTTCAAATCGTAACTATTGCACACATTATCAAAAATATCTGCAGATGTTCTATGAAATGATACCTATAATAACTGTAATGTGAACGTCAGAGCAGGACCGCGGGATCAAATCTAGTTTTTGAATGTTGAAAATAATGACTATATAATTGGTACCTTTATTAATCAAATAGTTAGTACCTACCGAAATACTTTTTCATAGGTAATTCCTTTTTCAAAGTAGTCCACCAACCTGACGACTGGATAGCGGGACCACTTTCTTTGTCTTGTTGATCAAGTTCTAACAGATGTAATGAGGATCCAAATAGCTCAAGAATTAGTACCTAATTGATACCTAAGCATATATTAATTACAATTGAGTAGCTTCGACCAATTTAGATATACAGAGTGTTAGGTTAAACGAGGGATTTATTTTCAGGGGTCATTGTTCTCATCTTTATGCACAACTTATAGGTAGGTACTATGGGACCAAACTTGAAATCGCGAAAAAAAATCAGCGGTTTAGTACTTTTATGTTCGCATAATTCGTCATAATGTAGGGAGCAGCTGATTTTTTTTCACGATTTCATGTTTGGTCCCATAGTATAAGTTGTGCATAAAGATGAGTACAATTACCCCTTAAAGTAAATCCCTCGTTTAACCTAACACTCTGTATAGGCATTTGAATATTTTTTTTAAAGTCTACCTAACCCTTTCATTGCCACCACTTCTGTTTTCATGACTTGTTGAAAACGATATTAAGTATTTTAAAGGGTATCTAGTGGCTTAGAATCTTGTGCAGCGCAAGAAAAGCATAAAAAACTATGGTTAGGTAGACTACCAACATAAAACAAATGAAATTGTAATGCCGTATGTATTAAGGAACTAATTATTTGATTAAAGATACTTTAGTACTTAGGTAGGTATTACCAAAGTAAAAGCAATGTATCGAGTAATGTTGTGTCAAATTAGATGGTACAGTGCTAGCCGACTTTCTGTGCCGCTACAGCAATCAAGCTCAAGAATAAGTGTTTCAAAAATACATAAGTAAATGATTCAAAAATACACTTCGATCTATATTTTAGAATACTTGGAAGTTGTTCATGAAGCTTTCACGCTGGAGGGTGGTGAGGAGTGCATAGGGCACATCAGACAAGGCATAGACGACACAGTCGCCGCGATGCAGACCGAAAGCGGAAGGCGCCTCATGGAAGAATCGTATAGGCGAGTCTTAACTCCATAATTTATAAATTACTCTTTATGTTATAACATAGCATCTAGCCTCGTATGCACTAGGAGACAAATGTCCCTACCCGTGTCGTCAGAGATGTCGGGCGAAGTCGAGCGCGGAGCGGTGTCGCTCTTGTCTGGCGACATTGAAAACGATGAAAAAGGTCGTGATACAAGATGTCTACGTTGGTCGATATTGCAATAATGCCCTTCCCTTTACTTTAAGCTACGGTTAGTTAGTTATCTAACTAACAATATGAACGGTGGCCGCCATATAACGGTTTGATAAACGATTTTATTTCTATAAGTATGTTTCATACTCGTCAATCATATTATTTTAAAAACTAGATAGATAAGTTCAAGCATTGTATTCAGTTGGTTGCGCGGCAGCGTCAACAGCATCATGGCTGTTATAGCAGACAGGCTAGACACTGTGTTCAGCATTGGGAAACATTTTTATTTTTCTATTGTCATAGTTATTGTGTAAAACACTGTAGATTAGGGCTGCCCGATTTTTTGCTTTGAGTCGATCTTCTGGATCGTAACCTCGTGAATCGATTCACGATCTTAATAGTATTGTATTGAATCGATCTTACTCGATCTCGGAAGATCGTATCCTAATTTTATAAAAATAACGAAAAGCACAATAAGCATGCAAAACTATTATAATAACTATTAATATACTAACTATATTTGCTATAGTAAGGCTTCACTTTTGCTTACATCAGAATAATTACCTTTGTGATGACGTCTAAGATGATTTTTTAAATTGGTATTTCCTTTCGTTTTAACAATCAGTTTACACAATTTACATTGTCCACCCGTGTCACATTTAATAAATGTCCAAACGTTTGATGTTGTTGGCGGGGCCATATTAAAAAGTATTTTAAAATAATAGGTCACGCTCACAGAACAAATAGAACTCTTCCTATTGGTGTAATACAATTAAAAAGAATGAAAGAAAACCAAATCAGAGAATGCTAACATGCCCGATACCCGACAAAATATTATCACGGTATCACCTACCTACATATTTCATACAATACCGCTTTTGAATAATGTAACTCGAAACAGTCGAAACTAATCTCATTCAATGTTTATGTAGGTAATAGGTAATCTTACTTTGTTGTAGTTCGTACGGTACGTTTCGGTTGACGTTTAGGTTTTAGTTGATACGATTTTTTCATACGATCTTGGCGCATACGATTCGATCTCGGCTAAGATCGCATCCTGTTGAATCGATTCAAAAAATCGGTAGATCGTATGGCCATGAATTGATCTTCTGGAAAATCGATTCAGATCGGGCATCCCTACTGTAGGTACTTCTGTTATTTTGCGAATCTGTTTTTTTTGAGAATCTGTTATTATGCTCTGGAGGGGGCGTTTCCTATCTGACTACTCTGACAGGAAAGGCCGAAACAAACTTTCAAAGTTTTAAAGTCCAGACATAATCTTGTTCAGATCACGTAAGTAGATTAGTCTGAAATGGTATTTTGAGGAAAGAAACATAGGTACAGATTTGAGTAGGTCTGTCTAGTTACTGTAACCATTTGTCAGTAATCGTGTAGCTCAACTCAAAACTTATAAAGCTCATCGACCCGACGGACCATACCAAAGAAAGGACATTTGGGTAGGCCGCATATACTACTCAATCTGTCACAACAGCATTAATAATAATAATAATAAAAATCAACCTACCAAAAACCTACTCAAATCTGTACCGTAAGTTGGGGTGATTTTGCGCCTGCCAGTAATACTTTGCTCCAAATCCGTACAAGTTTAAAAATAAAATTTAAAAAAAAGTTTACAACTCTATGGTTTTATTGATGTCTGAACGCAATCATAAGATGTCAATGTTCTGTCATGGAAGTTGACAGGTCGCCATTGTTGCTATTACCTGTGCAAGGAGTCCCAACGTGAAAGTAGAAAGTTTACAAAAAAAAAAAAGTTTGGTAAAATCAAGGTTAGGTTTATTAAAACCTAACCCAAAATTAAATCCATTGATTTAATTTTGGGTTAGGTTTTAATAAACCTAACACAGCACACCTAGCAAACCTAGCACAGGTAATAGCAACAATGGCGACCGGTCAACTTCCATGACAGAACATTGACATCTTATGATTGCGTTCAGACATCAATAAAACCATAGAGTTGTAAACTTTTTTTTTAATTTTATTTTTAAACTGGTACGGATTTGGAGCAAAGTATTACTGGCAGGCGCAAAATCACCCCAACTTACGGTACCTATGTTTATAAGGCTTGAGTGGAGATTCGCAAGAGCAAACATGCTCGGAGGAAGGAAGTATTCCAGTAAGGTGCTGGTAGGGATCTTGACCGTATTTCCGGGATTGTCCTGATAGCCGTGGAATACCTCTCCACTCCTCAAGCACCTCAGGAAGTGTTGCCCCCTTGTCGCTACGTCACTATGTGCTAGCGGCCATCTCCGGGGGCCCATTATTGAGTGTGCAAGTCACCCCCTGCCATTTTATCCGTGTATAATATATAACATTGGTCAGGCAGGGGACATAGTTCTTCCATAGTTCAAGTTACCCAATCCACTTTAGCCACCCAAACCCATAGCCCAATATGTTTTGTTTTCACCTACAACAATAGTCCTGTACCAACCGGGGGTTGTCCTTGGGTGCACTTGCATAGTGCATACAGGGATAATCGTCGGTTGGTGCCTCCTCATCATTTAAAATTATCTAAGGGGCCTCTGTGAGTTGGCTTCGGCTCCTCGTACGCCTTCCAAAGGTCCGGGACCCCAGGGTCGCGAGAAACATCAAAAAATAATAATAATAATATTCCACAACTATCACACAACGCCGTCTAGCCTCAAGCTAAGCAGAGCTTGTGTTATGAGTACTAGACAACTGATAAACATACTTATATATTTCTAAATACATACATATATAGATAAATTACACCCAGACACAGAACAAATGATCATGCTCATCACACAAACATTTGTCCTGGGTGGGAATCGAACCCACGACCTCCGGCATAGCAGTCAGGGCCACTAACCACTAGACCAACAGGCCAGTCATTAAAACTTAACTGAGAAAGAAAAATAAATAAATCTAGTACTTATAATAAACCGTAGCTTAACTCCATGTCTACACCCTTGTCTTGCCATTACTCCTTCCTTGAAGAAAAAAAAAAACCAGTAGGTAATCTATGAGTCAGTCAGTCCTCTTCTTGTGTTATTATTACGTCATATTCTGGTTTTGGATACAATAATGTTATTTCCTTTCCTGCAGGTTGTGCGATTCACTGGACTATGACAATCAGTACGAATTAGGCGTTTTTGCGGGGCTTATCAGTTGGACGTTCTCTACGTCAGTTCAGCAGGCAAGACCTGGGACGCTGCAGGCTATTTGCAATAATTTCACCGATTCTACTAGTTATGGTAAGCTTAATTTTCTAGTGGCTAAAGCCCATGAGCATGAATACCTTAAGGCGAAAGCGTCAAGGTAGCCCGCGTAATTCAAATTTTCTTACGTTTTTTGTTATTTACAAGTCGGTATTAGATTGTACGTTGATCAAAATATAGTTTGCGGCCGTAACAAGTATCTATTTACATAATTAGAATCAATAAAGTGATCAATACAAGTCTTTAAGACCACGTAATCCTAATGAATGACTATTTCATGAAATCTTGACATTTCAGGATTATACTAACTTAAGGGTTGTTGTATTACTGATTTTAATGATTATAATTCTGTAAATACATATTTGTTACGGCCGCAAATCATACTGTATTTAACATACAACTTAATACTGACTTGCAAATTGCAAAAAACGTAAGAAAATTTAAATTTCGCGGGCTACCCTGACGCTTCCCCCTTTAACTTAAGTACACAAGATTCAAAAGCGATTTTCTCCTAAAGTACCTAAAAGTACCTATTAACAGATGGTGTTACATGTTACATGTTTTACATGTTTTGCAGTTGTAATTTTTATGCTTTTGAACTTTGCGTAACTGTAAGATATTATGCTGGTTACTGTATTGTAGGTACCGCTCTAAAAAGCTTTTGCCCATTATGGAGTTCTGCTTTTTTGCGGAGCTTGTAATGTTTTTGAGTTTTTTTTTTATTCTATAAAAAAAGCTAGATTCAAGCGACATAAATGCGTTCCTGATTTTTTATCACATTGCAGGTTCAACTCCAATGGAGAAAATTGGCGGATACATAGCAAGAATTCGTAACTTACACGAAACCGGCTGTTGGGTTATTAATTACAATAATTTCCTGACCAACTACGCCTTTCCGACAAATTGTAAGTGCTCATTTATTTAGCTCTACGACATAACTCATGGTTACAAAGGTTGCCAGTAACTATTATTACCCTTTTGATAACACTCGGTCCTCAACCATTAGCCGTCACCACAGCACGCCTCCATTTAATCACGTTAATGACGACATGACAAATAAAAATTTACGGAGCATTTAGAAATGCCAATTTTTGGTTGGTTCTGGATATAAGCCCTAAGCTACGTCCTTGTACTTGCATCGCTTTGTATGAAAATGTGGGCGCAATCCTCCGCTGCGACCCATGGCACGCTACCCACGGAAGCGTGGCTCGCAAACAAAACAACCACCAAGCAGCGGTGGACGGTCGACTTAAGTCAGGTTTGACCATAATAATATTACCAGCCTATTATCGTTCCACTGAAGGGCAAAGGCCTCTTCTCATAAAGAGAAGGCACGATCATTGATCACCACGCTTGCTCAAGACCAGTTGGCGATTTCAACACACTATCAATCACAATCTGAATGATTTTGAAAGATATTGCAAAAAATTTGTCTGCTCAATAACGTACCTACCAAATAAATAATGCAATAAATGTTGTCGAACTGTCAAAAATAAAGCCATTGCTATTTAATTGTACCTATGTTACGGTTTCCTCGATGTGTTTGTCAGTAATTTCCAAGATAAACGCAGAGACTTTAAATTCATATGGAATTGAAAAGTCACATTGGTATTTGCCCGGATTTGAACCCACAACCCTGTGCATTAGAGAATATATGTATAATAATAATTGAAAATCGCACTTGTTTCCAGCACGTGCCTGGTATTATCAAACATGCACAGAATACGGTTATTATCAAACAGCGCCACGCTCAGGTACAGTGTTCGACAGTCTGAAGTGGCTCAGCTTGGATTTCTATGTCGATATTTGCAAACAGATTTTCGATGAAAGGTGAGTTTTGTGACATTGGCAGAGGGGATATCTACGGATTTAAAGGATTGAAGGCGATCCTGTCAATCTCAATCATTGACAGCATTAAATAATTGGTAATTAAATCTAGCCAGGCTAGTGTAACAGCATCTGCAGTAAGTCAAGAGGCTCATGAGTATTATTGTTCTGTGCTCATGAGCCTCTTGCCTTACTGGAGATGAACATTCATGAATGACTGGAAGGTTGTCATTTGTATTGGAATACTTTTTGTAAGACCAGAAATTAAGACACTACCAAAAATCTCATGGAGGTTATCAATTCGACGGAACCACTAGGCCCCTAGGCAATTAACCATATCTTATTTAATTCCCTGCAATATTATTACCATACTTGATAACAAAATCTTATTTACTTCTCTGCAACAGATTTGACTTGGCTTTCGTGAAGGCCGGGGCTGATCGGGTCAACTTAATTTTCGGCGGCCTCGAGCCTGTAGTGAACAACACTATCAACATCCACGGTTACATCGACCCGTGGAGAGCGCTCGGAGTTTACAAAGACGATATCTCCAAGACCTCGCCTACCTACACTGTAGCCAGGTAAGATATTATTTTATTATGTGGATGGAACTACGTAATTGTATATGTCGCAGCCGGATTGTATAACACGCCGTATTACAAAACGCCTAACTGAAATACATAATGTCGCTGTCGCTGTTTTTTGTTATACGGCTGATTGACGTTCAGCCACTGTACTCAAACGGCCGTACTATATTAGTAGGTACCGAGTTTCGAGTTAAACCGACAATGCGTTAAAAAATTTCCATACTAACTTTGACTTTGACTTTGATTTTAAAAAGCTTAGTGTAAATCTTTATTATTTACCGAGGCAAATATTGCCAATTTTTAAGTTAAGCAAAGAAATAAGATTTTTCACAATTATAAACTGTGTCCCCTCTTTTCACCCCCAACAGGGATAGAATTTTTAAAACTCGTTTGGGAAGTTTCCATGACTTGACTCAAAGATTATTTATACCATTTTTTTAATTAATAAAGCCACGCAGTAAAATCCGCCCCTTAAAAATTTTATTGACCCTCCAGGGATCGACTTTCCTTCAGGGATCAACTTTAAAACAACCCAAAAACTTATTATTGTTTATTTTCAGTCAAAAGTATAAATACTGAGTTTCGAGCTAATAGGACCGCGCTTTAAAATTCCTCCATACAAATTTTAACATCCCTAAACCCCCCTTTGAGGGGTAGTTTTGAAAAACTAATAATGAAAAACTTGATTGCTTACTTAGGCAAGTATTTGTGCCAAGTTTCAAGTTAATTAACCAAATGAATAAGATTTTTCATATAAACGTGCCTATGTATTCCCTGTTTTCCGTAACTTGACTGAAAGATTATTTACACCAATTTTCGAGCTAATCAAGCCCCGCAGTAAAATCGTCCCTGTAAAATAGAATACCCCTTTTCATCCCGTTAGGGGTAGATTTTCGAAAAACTCTGTTACACGTTAGTTTTTATTTTTGGACTCAAGTATAAATACTGTGTTAGTTACTCGGACCGCGTGTTAAAATTCTTCCATAGAAACTTTGACACCCCCCATCCTCCTTTAGAATTTTTAGTTTAGGAAAACTAAAAATTTCAAACTTTATAATCTTATTATTAAGTGCTTTTACTATGCTATGTTTTAGTATTTTGATCCTTGTTGCTATGCTGGTGAGAAATAATTTATTATTATTATTATTACTTAGGTACCTAAGTATTCGTGTCAAACTTCAAGTCTAGTAACTCAAGGAATCAGATTGTTCATACAATCTTCCTTCCCGTATTTTACCCCCTTAGGGGTAGAATTTCAAAAACCCTTTCTTAGTGAATACCTACTCTTTATAACAAACATACCCTCCAAATTTCATGTCTCTAGGACCAGCTGTTTCGGCTGTGCGTTGATATATCAGTCAGTCAGGACTTGATGATTATCATTAAAAAGTTATGGCGAGCCAACCTTAAAAGATAGACATAATATATGCTGTCGTGGACTTTTTTTTAGAACTTTTTAAAAGGATCAATTCCGTCATTCATGATTGTTGCTTAACTTTAACCGTTTACGCAGCGCACGCAACGGAAACTCTCAAAAGGAATAAATTTTCCCCGTTTTTGCAACATTTTTCATTAATGCTCCGCTCCTATTGGTCACAGCGTGATGTTATATCGCCTATAGCCTTCCTCGATAAATGCGCTATTCAACATTAAAATAATTTTTCAATTCGAACCAGTAGTTCCTGAGATTAGCTCGTTCAACCAAACAAACAAACAAACACAAGGAAACCTATTATTAGCCATACAATACTCTGCAACAGTAGAGGAGAGTAACCAAATATGGGCTACCATTTTGTTTTGCCTCAAAAATAAAAAACTATTAAAAAAAATAACCATTTATTGACGTCACAATAATCACACATACATTTTTAAAGAGCTAAGTAACAATTTTATGTTCTTAATATTATAATATATTATTAAATTGAGCATTAAACAAAATATCAAAATAGACGCTAAATATGGAACAGGTACTCAAATATGGGCTACAAATAGAAACTTATAATATCTTGTCGAAAATAACAATTATAACTATATACACTCACAGGCACAATTAACCGGCCACCTATATCTTTCGTCACCCTGTTTGTTTACGGTAACTATGGCTTATCCACTGTTTTATGTTTTGTCAAGTGGGCACTTTAACAATAAATTAAACACATATATCCATAATTCGTTTTGTACAATCGTGTCTCCGAAGCGTTTTTGGAATTTAATTGTTTTTGGACATTGTTGCCGCTGTAACAATGTCTTAACATTTACTGTTCTTTTCTGTCACAGTGTGTGAATATTGTTTAATAGTCTAGCTCTACGGTGCTGTGGGAGCAGTTGTGGGGGGCGAGCTGGACGAAAGCTCTCAGATTTATTTCTGCCAGTCTTCTACTAATCGTACGTTTGCTCACACTGACATTTCTTACCACAAAAAGCCGCGTACGAGCTTCAGTAGCGGTGCAAAATCGATTTCTCAACACGTTGCTGACAACGAAGCGGTCATCTCGGGTTGAAGTGCATCGATGTCGGCTTTGACCTGGCCTCCAGGTATATGGAGCAGTCTCCCGAAATCGTCTGATGGTATCCCGTACCGTGGTTCGAGGTACACAGAGTGAACGAGCGATGTGACGTTGGCTGTACCCAGCATCAGCTAAAACCACTGCACTAGCTGTACCAGTTGCATCACGTGGCATTTTTTAGAGTCAAAAATAATAAACGAACACTACAAAGTCAAATTAAACAATATTCACACACTATGGCAGAAAAGAACAGGAAATGTTAAGACATTGTTGCAGCGGCAACAATGTCCAAAAACGACTAAATTCCAAAAACGCTTCGGAGACACGATTGTACAAAACGAATGATGGATATATGTGTTTAATTCATTGCTAAAGTGCCCACTTGACAAAACATAAAACAGTGGATAAGCCATAGTTACTGTAAACAAACAGGGTGACGAAAGATATACTCGTAGGTGGCCGGTTAATTGTGCCTGTGAGTGTATATCTTATAAGAGATCAAATTACTTTGGAAGATGGAAGAAATCACATTATTTATTTACAAAAATCACATATCCAGGTGTCAAACTCTGGCCCAGCACAGTCATTGTGTGCCCAGAGCTGACACATTAAACATCCGACCCACAGTTCTCCTGCTGCGTTTTCGGAAAAAAGTGTGTGCGTAGTCGCAGCGGAAAAAATTCGATTTTTTTAATTTCAGTTAAGCAGATATTTAGTGTATGACGTCGTGTAATTGTGTATGGTAAGTAGGTACAGTTACCCTGGCAGTGCGTCTAGATGTCCGATGGTAGAAGGTAGCCGGTGGAATGAAGTCGTGGAGTTCTTGAGCACACTCACCGAAGTACAATCTGTAAAAGATCGACAAGCAAGCAATTGGCCAGCGATTGGCCAAGCTAAGAAGCTTGGCATCCACCAGTTTTACGTCGCCAATGAGCCTCTTAGCTCTGCGTTCCACCGAGTCAAGCGCGGCTAGGTGGTACTTAACTGATCCATCCCAAAGGTGGCTGCAATACTCCATGCAGGATCGGACTTGAGCTTTGTAAAGAGTTAAAAGCTGTCCAGGCGTAAAGAATCGCTTCACCCTATTTAGGATGACCAGTTTCTTGGCCGCAGTTTGGGCTTTGTACTCGATGGTGGCGCCAAAGTTGAGACCAGATGTCAATTCTATGCCTAGGAGCTCAAGCCGATCAGTTACAGGAACAGATGTACCCCGAAAAGTAGGAGTTTGAGCGAAACGACTCCTTTTAGCGGTAAAAAGACACGCCTGTGTTTTGGTGGTGTTAAAAGTGACCAGATTATCATCATTCCACTGGGAAACAAAGCAAGGAACGAACTTCCCGCTGGTTTTTGCGCTGGACAAGTATCTCTCGGAAACTGTACTGTCATCTGCGTACTCAACAATACTAACCTGAAGCAGGTCATTGATGTGCAGCAGGAAAAGAGTTGCAGAGAGAACAGACCCCTGAGGAACTCGGGCATCAATAGCCATAAGGTCAGAGGAGCAGCCGTCAACGACTACTCTGGTCGACCGTTCACTAAGGAAATCTGATATTCAGCTACAAAAAAAGGTTAAAGGTTAAAATTCCGATCTCACAGCGCGGGGTTACCACAGCGGCGGGAAATACCACAATGTATGAGCTGTTGATGTTCATTAATAAATAACTATATAAATGAATAATTATATTACGTGCATTGTTTGTGCTCCTGTGTCCTAAAGTCGTAGTTCAAAAGTGTTTTTGTAAGTAGTGAAGTGATTTATTTATGAATGCGCATTCTGAACAGACAGGGAGAACTCAAGGGCCCGTAAGGGGCGCGGACGCCGGCGCCGGCGCCGCTACGACAGGATTTTTGTCGAAGTGTCGGAGTTTAGTCTTATTATATTATGTAATAGTGTGCATAAAGTTTAGCTAGAGAACTGTAACATCTGCAGTCGCGTCAACCTGGCCGGGCAGAGGCGGGCTACTTGTCCAACTTTTAATAGTAACAAAAATTGCATTGTTTGGGGTCGAAGCTGGGCATAAACAACGAGGATCGGGCCAACCGCATCCTGGACTTTCTGCTGCTGACAACTCATCGGTGCGAAGAAGAAAGGAGTCGAGAGAGCAGTTTAACCCCGCCAAAAGTTTCACCGGTGAGGCTGGACCTGGGCCAGCCTGGCGGCGCCGTCGTTGGGAGATGCCCATCCACTGATTAATGTCAACCGTCTCTCCACAAGTCCATTGCTGAGGTGATCTACTTCGACAAGACATGGGGATGGACGCGACTGAGGAGCGACAAGACTGAGAGGGCTACTACCAGCGAGAATTACAACAAACCTGAAACGGATGGTAGCGGGACCTTACACGAAGTCTGGAACTACGCAGCATAGCAGTCACATGGAAATGTCGGGAATGCAGATTAATCCTGCCTAAGGATTCACCGGTGAAGCTGAACTTGAGGTGAGGTGAGCCTGGCGGCGACGTCGTTAAAAGAGCCCATCCATATATTATAACACCCGTCTCTCCACTATTCCATTGCTTGCTTTACGGTGTATACTGGGTAGGCTCAAATCCTTATCCGTATCCTAAGGGCCTGTCTTCCCTACCATTATCGCACCCCCCGGTCTACTCCTTGATATACAATGGTTTCTGTTGCACCATGTAACATGAGGCAACAGGGGCTAGTGTGAATCTTTGGGTTCATTCGAGCAATCGAGTCTGGTCAAACCACGCTGGGGTCGGTGCATTTCATTCATTCATTCATTATGCCAACTTTCTAAATAGTTAGTAGTTCTGTAACTCTGCCCAAAACCAGACCAAGTTTGCTTAAAATTAGACTTTTCTAGCCACTGCTTTTGAAAATATTTTAAAAATTTTTGTATGTTGGCCGAATCAGGAGCATCATTAATTATATATTGCCAACCTTCGTCTACTAAATGTGGCGGTAGTAATGGCAGAATTCCCAAACGTGCAATTATGCGTTTTGATGTTTTTGATTTTTACAATTTTAATTTTTTTAGTTGCTTTCACACGTTTTGGGAGAAATGAAAATAGCAACCTTTTAATTCTACACCAGGGTAAACTTTTTTCAACGCATTAGAAGCAGCAACTTCAAATCCAGGGTAAACTGTTTTGGTTCCATATAAGGCAGTTGTGATCGTAGCATGCTAAAAGACTGATGTAGCTTTGTTCCGATTTATGGGACATCAACACATAAAAATGGTATAATATTAGTGCTGTCAATGCTGCTTCCGATATCACCATGGATGCTATATAATTGTGAAAATGATGTAAAGGCCACGCTCTTAAATGTTCCGTGACAAAAGAAATGATTTACTCGTTTTAAATATTCTTTCGGTTACGGCGTACAAAAAACTATTATACATGTTTCTAGGTCAATAAAATCCGCCAAAATTAAATTTTGAAATTCTTCAGGGATTTCAACGTCAATAGGATTGTTGTGAAATAGTTTGGTAACTTTAGCGGCTTTATTTCGTTGACGGTACACCGTACTTTTAATAGATTGAAAAAACGGTATATTCGTTAAGTTTGAGCCGGAATCTTTTAATTTTGTGACACACTCTTTATAAATTGTTGGCACTGGTTGAAACTCCTTGCAAGCTTGTTCCCGCGTGTTATGGAATGAAACTTCTATGTCATTCTTGCCAACTTCTTGAACGCAGGTGTGATTTTTTGACTAAGGGCCGGTTTTTTGATCCGTAGTTAACTCAACCAATGGTTTAACATAGTAACTAATGGTTGAATTTTAGCTAAATGTGAAAGGCTAAACGAATTAGTTATGCCATTAGTTACATTTTTCCAATATGAATACATTCATGTTTAGCCTTTCACATTTAGACAAAATTCAACCATTAGTTACTATGTTTAGCCATTGATTGAGTTAACCACGCATCAAAAAAACCCGCCCTTAATAAGTTGATTGCGACTCTGAAAAACATAGACACTTACTAGCAGTCGGGACGTATCTACATATACCTATATATAGCTTCGCTTTCTTTTGAACTGACCGCAAAGCCAAAATTCGTTTCCGTTTGTGTACGTTTTGTTTTTTATAAAATTGATACCCATTATATAGCAAGATTCTACCCATTCTATTTATAAAATTAAGATTCATTTAGGGCGGGTATTCATGTTAGCCGATTCATATTAGAAAAAATTAACTTTGAGCGTGCCCGCCTGTTGGCTGTGGGTGAATGGGAGTCGGGTCTCTGGCTTCAGGCTCTACCGTCACCCAACATAGGCACTATGCTGAGTGACACCACATTCCGGCTCGCTACATGTTTGCGTGTGGGTGCTCCTTGTGGGGCTCCACATCGCTGTCAATGCGGTGAAGGAGTCGACTGCCTCGGACACCATGGACTATCCTGCAGCAAGAGCGCTGGTCGGATGGCACGGCACGCTAGCATTAACGACATCATCCGTCGGGCTCTTGTCACCGCCGGGGTGCCAGCAGTTTTAGAACCCAATGGCTTGGCACGCGACTATGGGAAGAGGCCAGACGGAATGACCATAATGCCTTGGAAGTTGGGTAGGCCTTTGGTGTGGGATGCAACCTGTGTCGACACCCTCGCGCCATCCCATCTTCTTAGCACGGCGGGTTGTGCTGGGGCGGCTGCTGCAGGAGCAGAAAACCTCAAACGGCGCAAATATAGCAACCTTATTGGGAGCTATATGTTTGAGCCGTTTGGGGTTGAAACTCTAGGGCCTTGGGGTCCGAGTGCTCATCGAGTATTTCGGGACATCGCCAAGCGGTTGGTCGACTCTTCACGGGACCAGAGGGCTGGCCTATTTTTAGCCCAAAGAATCAGCATTGCTATCCAACGTGGCAATGCTGCCAGCCTTTTGGGCACTTTTACCATTGACAGCGATGCGGACGAATTTTTTGATGCCCTATGAGCTTGTCACCTTTTTATTTTTATGATTTTTATATACTTGTACATAATATACATATATATCTTTTAGTTTTAGCTTGTACATATAATCTAGTTTCTGTTTGAAATAATTAATAAATATATTATGTAGACTAATGGCATAACTCATTCATGTTTAGCCTTTCATATTTAGCCAAAATTCAACCATCAGTTACTATGTTTAACCATTGGTTGAATTAACTAGGGATCAAAAAACCGGCCGTAAGACCGAGCACATTTACTCCACTTCTTGTTAAATTAGTATAAAGTATTTAATAGTTTTATAAAACCTCTTCGTATTCAACAGTACATTACGAACTGATCTGACCAGCAGGAAATAAAATTCCCGTTAGAAAGACTAGTCTGACCACTAGGAAAAACCCGTCATCATTAATAGCCTTAAGGACCTGCAAAGAAAAAAAAGTATTTATACAAAGCGAGAAACACAAATTTTCTAGCACGATTACTTATTAACGATTAATTAGTCCAGATTAATTTCAAAGAGAAAGTAAAATTACCTTTGGTGGGAGCTTCAATTGCATAAAAAAATTGGTGAACTTTTCGTCTAATAGCCGCAAACGTAAAATCATCTAATTTATCTTTATAGTCGTATTTTGGTCCAGTTTTTTGAGGAGATTTAAAGCGTTCATTCTCTTTGTATTCTTTTAGAACGCTGTAAACAGTGGAAAAGCTAATACCTCAGATTTCAGCCGTTTAAGATTCTGTTTTTTTCGGAGATTCATACTCTGATATAATAAGGCTGATTTCTCCTCAAAAACGTATTTGTAGACATTGCGTAACATAAGTGTTTTGTTGGCGCTAAGAGCAACCTTTGTTCTCTTTTTCTTTGGGGACAGAAAGTCTTGCTGCCGTGATGTTCCTGGTTGAGGATTTATAACTTTCGTATTGATAACGAAACAATACAAAGACACGTTAACAAAACACAAAACAAACATAACAATAACAACAAACACAACTTAAAACAACAATGAACAGCGCGTGAGCAAAAGAAACGTTCGTGCACTGAGGTTAAAAGCCGAATGCAAAGAGTATGTATGTAATTTTATTTTATTATGGCCGAATGATTGACAAACAAAATAAGCTGACCGCGCGGGATGTGCATCTGGATTGAGGGCTCAATTTTTCAATGTCTTTATAATAAAGTGAAACATTTAGGAAAATTAGTAAAAAATAATAACAACCTAAAACAAAGGTTTAAAAATTTCTAAAACTTAAAATAAATGTGTTATCACCCTATGAAGAGTGCTCTCAATTCAGACGCTAGAACAAAACATGATATTTTAAATCTCAAAACGTATAAACCTTTACGGCAACTGATTTTACCTCAAAATTTAATAAACAATTTCTCAAATCTTTTAGAAAAGTTTCAGCTCCGTAGACTGAGAATTTACCGATTTATAGCAGTTTAACTAGAGCCCTCAGTTCAGTACTTGTCTTAACTGAGGGCTCAACCAAAACTAAGTTTGGCTGAAAGAATTCGTAAAACAACCTAGTGTATATTATAATATATGTTAAAATACAATTCCTAAAATATAAATAATGGTTCGAAAGTAATCGGTTGCAAAGTACATTGAATTAAAATTATAGTGAAGCGTCTGAACTGAGAGCTCAATATTTTCGTTTTTATTTTAAATACTGAAATACATAAATCAAAACAAATTAGTTCATATGTTTTAAGAATAATTTTATTAAAACTTGGTAAAAGTTCATTATCCTACATGCCGTAATAAGGAAGATATGCTTTTTCAATACATTAGTAACACAAAACAATGTAGGGTAGATATGTTTTTGGTCATTGATTCGCGGACACATTTACCTTCATTATAGCATTTGTTCAGTCGGTTTCCCAATGTATTATAGTGCATGTCCATGGATGTAGAAATCGAATCATAGTGCACTATATCTACTATTGATAATTTATCATCACAATCGTTTCCACTTCGTGAGTGACTGTCGTAAGTACAATACAATACACAGTCTGGCCATAAATACTGTTACAATTTAAAATAAGAAAGATATTACATTTGAATTTGGAATCTGTCATTTTTATACGATTGTTCATTGAGTTTTCTAATTTTGTTGCCAATACATTGTACAATATTTTGCGATATTAAAATGGAGTGGGGTGATAAAGAGAACCGAATCGCTGTGATTGCATTACACAAAGTTGGTATGGAGCCAAAAGCAATTTTTGAAACTCTCCATACGCTTGGTATTAGTCAAATGTTTGTGTACCGGGCTATTAATAGGTACAATGAGACCTCCTCTGTTTCTGACAGAAAAAGATCTGGCCGTCCACGTAGTGTTCGTACGAAAAAGGTAGTCAAAAAAGTAAGGGAAAGAATTAGAAGAAATCCTGTCCGAAAGCAAAAGATTTTATCTCGGGAGATGAAGATAGCACCCAGAATCATGTCGCGTATTTTAAAAGATGACTTAGGACTTGCAGCCTATAAGAGACGCACTGGTCATTTAACTGATAATTTAAAAAAGAATAGGGTGGTAAAATCGAAACAACTACTGAAGCGGTACGCAAAGGGAGGTCACAGAAAAATTTTGTTTACGGATGAGAAAATCTTTACAATTGAGCAACATTTTAACAAACAAAATGACCGTATTTATGCTCAAAGCTCTAAGGAAGCTTCCCAATTAGTCGACAGAGTGCAACGTGGGCATTATCCGACTTCAGTTATGGTTTGGTGGGGTGTTAGCTATGAAGGAGTGACTGAGCCACATTTTTGTGAAAAAGGTATCAGAACATCGGCACAAGTGTATCAAGATACCATTCTTGAGAAGGTAGTTAAGCCCCTTAACAACACCATGTTCAATAACCAAGTATGGTCCTTCCAACAAGACTCGGCGCCGGGTCATAAAGCTCGGTCCACACAGTCTTGGTTGGAAGTGAACGTTTCGGACTTCATCAGAGCTGAAGACTGGCCGTCGTCTAGTCCCGATCTTAATCCGCTGGATTATGATTTATGGTCAGTTTTAGAGAGTACGGCTTGCTCTAAACGCCATGATAATTTGGAGTCCCTAAAACAATCCATATGATTGGCAGTAAAGAATTTTCCCATGGAAAGAGTGCGTGCTTCTATTGGCCTGGCTACCTGGCCTCAACGTTTAAAGGACTGTATTGCAGCCAATGGAGACCACTTCGAATAAGCTTTTTATATTTTAAATTGTTTTATATTTATGTATTAAAGTAACACACTGTAAAAGTAATAAATATTATTTGCAATAAATTTTTTTTTTCTTCGTGACAATATTTATGGCAAGACTAGGTATTTACGTAGATCGGTTTAATGACATTTTTAAAAGCTTTTAATTAACTTGAAATATTTGTAACTACATAAGTAAAATGGGTTAGCAAAAAAAAGCCTCGTTCATTTATACTTGGCACAAAAGGTAAAAGTAAAATTACGAATTTAGTACATTTTATACTGTATCTCTTCAGAACTGCCATTGCCGAAAGACGATTTCTTAAAATGTGTTTTGAATGACATGTATAAGTCAGAGGTAACAGAGACAAAGTCTACGATGGAGTGAGCTTACCCAGAAGAAGCCACTTCACCACGTTCACTCTAATTTCACTCTAACTTTGAAGAGACCAAAACCAAGTTCACTCTAACTTTCAAGAGACTCGGGTTGTATGCGTTCGGGAACACAGACGCAGGTAGTGAGTTCCACTCTTTTGCCGTGCGCATTACGAAGGATTTTTGGAAGCGCTTAGTGCGAATTGGTGGAATGGCAACTAGGTATGGATGGTAATTTGCAGTGCGTCTAGATATTCGATGGTAGAAGGGGCCGGAGGAATGAGGTTGTGGAGTTCCTGAGCACACTTACCGAAGTACAGTCTATAGAAGACCGACAAGCAGGCAACCTTGCGGCGATAAGCCAAACTGGGAAGCTTGGCATCCACCAGTTTCACGTCGCCAATGAGCCTGATAGCTCTGCATTGAATAAATTTCTTACATGTTTATGTATTCGTTTCAATTGTACTTACAACATTTACATTTTAGGTCGGTACTTACATTACTAGAACACTGGAAACAACATCATAGTCACCCTACTTTTCTCTCTGTATGAAATGTGTGAAATATGTATATCTCCTGAATTACAGCATGTAGGATAATTGAACTTTTACCAAGTTTTTATAAAATTATTCTTAAAACATATGAACTAATTTGTTTCTGTTTATGTATTTCAGTATTTAAAATAAAAACGAAAATATTGAGCTCTCAGTTCAGACGCTTCACTATAATTTTAATTCAATGTACTTTGCAACCGATTACTTTCGAACCATTATTTATATTTTAGGAATTGTATTTTAACATATATTATAATATACACTAGGTTGTTTTACGAATTCTTTCAGCCAACCTTAGTTTTGGTTGAGCCCTCAGTTCAGACAAGTACTCAACTGAGGGCTCTAGTTAAACTGCTATAAATCTGTAAATTCTCAGTCTACGGAGCTGACATTTTTCTAAAAGTTTTGAGAAATTGTTTATTAAATTTTGAGATAAAAGCAGTTGCCACAAAGGTTATACGTTTTGAGATTTAAAATATCATGTTTTGTTCTAGCGTCTGAATTGAGAGCACTCTTCATAGGGTGCTAACACATTTATTTTAAGTTTTAGAAATTTTTAAACCTTTGTTTTAGGTTTTTATTATTTTTTACTAATTTTCCTAAATGTTTCACTTTGTTACAAAGACATTGAGAAATTGAGCCCTCAATCCAGATGCACGTCCGCGCGGGTGGCGTGCACAGGGATGGTTACCGTTACAAAATAACTACCGGTAAAATTACCAAAACATTTCGTTATGTTACATTAAATATTTATAACGTTATATCATAGGATTTACCGGTACTTAAATAGCGTTATTTCGGTAAAAAATAGCAACTTGGTGCACATGCACCATGAGAACCGCTCTTACTAATACTAATAATATTATAGGCGCTGTCAAGGTTTGCTGGCTTACAAATGTTTACTGACCAATGTTTTAGTCAGAACATTTAAATAATATAGAGACTATGTACATATATTATACAAATCATACTGCTCTCGTAATCTCTCTGTTTTATCAAGTATACGTGACAGATGAACACAGAAACAATATTGTATACACAACTAAGCTAGTCGTACTAACACCGAAAGACGCTAGTCTCCCCACCGTCATCGGTAGAAAGAGATGGGCGTATTAATTACCGGTACAAGAATTGTAACTTTTACCTGTACCAATATTGGATAATGTTAACTGACCTATAGGTTTCTTTATTAATATCGTTACTTTTTTATCGTTAACATAATGGTAATTGGTAACGTTATTAAAAAAAATAATGGTAATCCCTGGCCGTCCGTCACGTAGGGAGGCAGTAATGCCCGATCCAATAATGTCCAGCCTAATAATTCGTGTATATCGTCTCTGATAGAATGTATATATTATTATAATTAATTACATCGTGTCTCGATACAATTTATGTAGATGTATTATAATTAATTAATTTTTATAATAAATGTTCCTATTGACTTTGTGCGAGTGAGCTGAATCACAAGCATTACCATAAATACGGCAACATTATTTTACAGTGACATTAGCATCACTCAGTTTACTTAAGGGGGATGCGTCAGGGTAGCCCGCGAAATTCAAATTTTCTTACGTTTTTTGCAATTTAAAGTCGGTATTATATTGCACGTTGATCAAATTCTAATTTGCGGTCGTAACAAGTATCTATTTAGGTACATAATTAGAATCATTAAAGTGATCAATACAACTCTTTCTCTCTTTGACCAGGTAATCCCAAAAAAAAAACTATTTCATGAAATCTTGATATTTTAGGATTACGAGTATAGGTACTAACTAAGGAGTTGTATTACCGATTCTATTGTATATAATTCTGTAAAAACATATTTGTTACGGCCGCAAATCATACTTTATTTAACATACAACTTAATACTGACTTGCAAATTGCAAAAAACGTAAGAAAATTTGAAAATTTGGCTACCCTGACGCTTGTTATGTTAAGAAATCAGCTATGTTAAGAAATCAGCTACACAATAGAGATGATGACTAAACATTTTTTTTCATATTTTTTCTTCGTAATCAAAAGATTATGGCAATACATGGAGTTAAAATGTGGCATGACGTCACGCCTTGGTAGATTTTATACGTAGAAGTGACGCAGCGAGCCCCCATTCCCAAACTTTAATTAATATATTATTAAGTCTTTAATAAGTCATTATTCATTTATTAACTTTAATTAAGTCCTTATTTAAGTCATTTTTATTAATATGTTAAAGCAAACAATACGTGTCTAATATTTTTTTATTAGATAATAAAGAAATATTAGACACGTATTTTTTGCTTTCTCACGCACTCTCGCGCTTTTTTTTTTACCCAGGCATCAGCCTTATTACTGAAAAATGCGGATTAGGTGCACAACGCCACATTCGCAAAATGACATATATAAAAAACCACACTATCAATAAACCGGTCAAGAGCGAGTCGGACTCGCGCATCGAGGGTTCCGTACCATCATATATATCTATATACAATATAAGAGTAACAAACATCCATCCATCCTCACAAACTGGAAATTTCGCACACAGATAGTTTTATAACCTGGATTAACACAGGATACTTTTATCCCGATATTCCTGCGGGTTCGAGACTTACGCGGGTGAAACCGTGGCGCTGCTAGTCATATAAAAAAGTGTGCTATTTACAGACATCGTTTTATTTTTCCTGTAATCTTTACATAAATTTCTATCACAATAATTTCGTCATCGTCATCTAAAACTATTTCAAAATTCAAGTTGATAGCATTAAGAGCCCCACGAAGCATGCGTAGTTCAAACGAAATACCAAAATAATTTGTAAATCAAACATTCTCTTAAGGTACGAGTAGTGTGTATTTATTCCGATTCGATTACAGGCTATCTAGGTTCCCAAACGTATATTTTGAAAGGACACTGATTTGAAGACGAGATATGAGGAATTTAAAATTTCTATAGAAAACTTATTTTTCTCATATTTCCTGTTTAAATCAATGTTCTTATAGACTAGGTATATATTAATATATACCTTGGACGATTATACGATTGGACCACTATATTATATGACATCCGATTATAGGACTTTTTAAAGGAAAATCAAAATAAAACCTATTCCAATATTTAGTGTATTAATGCAACTATTCACATATAAAATTTCAGCTCATTACACTAATGAATTAAAGAGATATAATAAAAATTCCAGAACAACCGCTATACATGGATAAACCGACCAAGTTTGAATGGCTACAAAAAAGCGGCCGTGCAGTATATAGCGCTAACGTTCTAAAATTTCCAGTATTGTACTATTATTGGATTGGTACAGATGGGCACACAATTCTTGAACAAGTAACTTATAACTTTCGTAATAAAAAAGTACCTCACTGTCTTGTTTTTAGGGTTCCATACCTCAAAAGGAAAAAACGGAACCCTTATAGGATCACTCGTGTGTCTGTCTGTCCGTCTGTCACAGCCAATTTGCTCCGAATGTAACGGACCGATTAAGTTGAAATTTGGTACACATACTCGTATGTATTTCTCTGACCCAAACACGGACGTGTAACGTAAATAAATGAATCTTGAATATGGGGTCAACTTTGGGGGGCAAATAAGGAAAAAAAAAAAAGATTTGCAAACTGTACCGTGTGACTTATCAAATGAAAGGGCTTACTGTTAGAGTCTCAAATATTTTTTTTTATAATTTTTAGACGAAAATTGACCATACGCCCCCCTTATCTCCGAAAGTACTGAGCCTAAAATTTTGAAACAAATTCAAAAATAGTTCAATACCTATAGTTTACAGGAAAACCTATAAGAAGTCCATGGTCTTAGGGGCCGTTCAAGTATTACGTGAGCAGATTTCTTACCATTTTTTACCCCCCCGCCCCCCTTGTCATCAAAAGTAAGCAAAGCACTTACCCCCTCCCCCTATGCTTACGTAAACATTTTTAGTAATAAATGTTTTTTTATATTGTTATTTTTAAAATAGGAAAATTCATGAAAATATTAGGTTTAACTGATACACATAGAGTAAATGACCAAAAAATATAATCAGAAATAAAGAACATAACTAACATAAAGAATATTTTCGGAACACATTAACAGTCTTCAGTCCATGAAACCTGAATCCATGATTCTAAGTTATCGATGACATTGGATTGCTGCTCAGTGTTGTGAGTCTGCTCACTTTCATCCGATTTTGGAATGTCTACGTCACTCTCATCGAGCCATTCAACATCTTGGTGCTCTAAATTTTGAATAATGCACATCAGTTCATTAGCACGACGAGCAGCGACTCTTACAGGTCTAACTTTTCCCTCTGTGGGCGTGTTTACTTTTTTATGGATCTTCTCGATGTGACGATTTAATGATTTGACGGAAGCATGATAAAGACCACACGTTTTGCATGTTCGGCTTGAGAGCCTCAATTTTACCGTCGGACAAAAATAATCGTAGGGCATTTGCAAAAAATCTTTGAGGGTAGTACTCAAGCGTAGAGCTAAATTGACTGGAAGATCAAGAAATTGTCCTCCTTCATCCAAAACCAAGTCATCAACTGTTTGTTTTACTTTTGCAGGTGGTGGAAGAAACCTGTTGTCTAGTAATCTGAATAGGCCACTTCTTGGACGACAGCATTCTGTATTTTTACATTTTACAATTTGAAGCAAGTATTGGCTTTCACGCACATGTTCTGAGTACCATTTAATGTCTGGAAATTCAGGAACATCTTGTTCATCAGCCTCAACATATTTTGCAGTAACATTATAGCCATCAATTTCCATTGAACTCCATACTTCAGCTAATACATTTCCTGCAAATTCGAAATTATATCTTTCTAATTGTTCATCAATTGTAATGCCACGTTCATCCAAATGAGACCCAAAATGGTCATGAGGCAGTATTAAACCAGCCAGTTCCCGACTCAGAGGAGCCATTCTTCGCTCTACTCTGTTATACGCACTCCTTCCAGGAGCATTGGTAGCTATAAACAATGCATCGAGATCATGTCGTTTAAAATGTTGTATAGCAAACCCTATGACTTTTTGATAACGCGGATTTTCATCTGGCCCTCCATCAACCGTCATAATTACTATAATTACTACTGGTTTTACTAGTCCATGGTCAGTTTTTGCTAATGGTCGAAACTCTTCAAGTTCGAGAAGCGTCTCGAAATCCTGAGCGTGAGTATTAGCAGTAGATGAACTATGCTTTCCACTTCGAATAGCGATGAATGTTGGCCCAGAATATCCGACGGCTTGCGGTTGTCCTAGCATATTGGAAGTAACTTTGATACCAGCATAAACAGATGGTATTAATTTATGACGCTCAGCGATTACCCAATCGTGGTCAGGTAATTTGATTCTATATTCCATATGCATTAAAAGAGGTGCTTGCTTATTTGCCGCAGTGACGCCAATAGGGACTCGAGCTTTGTCATCTTGAGATAAGAAAAATACTTGATCTGGTCCAAGTATGGATGCTATGTTCTCTAAATAATGGATTGATGTTTCAGCGAACTTGCTGGCTCTTGTGGTGATCAGTTTGAGCACGAATGAGCCTAACAGGGACTGTCGATACATGTCTTCGTCCCTCTGTAGAATTCGATTTTCTGGGAATCAAACGAAGATATGTCGCACTGCGACTAATGTCAAATCCTAGTTTACGCAGTTCTTGTGTGAGTTCGTCAAGAGTTTTTACGCTGCGAATAGATTCCGTTCGTCTCCTGTCATCACATGCACTCCCAAATAAAGCTATATCCGCAATTGTTTTCAATAGTAATGGTTGATCGCTTTCAAGTTTAGGATGTCCTACTGAATCCCTCAGAGATAGTCTTCTTTTTATTTCAGGATTTTCCTGACAAATATCTTCTAACTTTCTTTTCATACCATCCCTGTGTTTCTTCTGGGCAACTGCGTTTTGAATCTTCCTGTTTAAAGTATTTTTTGCTGTTTTTAGTTCCTCGCGCAACTTAATGATCTGTTTATCAACTTCAGCGCAATTTGGCATAGTATCTCTGGCAGAATACAAAGCGTTCAGATTTTTTTCGAGTAATCTTATTTTTCAAAGCTTCTTGAGAAGGTTTTGCTCTTTGTTTATCTGCATTATTATTATTTTCGCATTGCTCTTGTGATTCATTGCCGGTTTTAATTTTATCTTCTTTCTGTTTTTCAATGTTAGAAAATGGCTGTATAATTTGTGTTTTTTCTGCAGGTTTACTGGTAGAAGACGTTGCCTAAAAATGAAAAATTTCTAAGAGTTCTGCTGGATATTCTCTTATTAAGCTACATAAATTCACCGTATTTAATAAAACCAGCGTTTAAATATTATTGAAAGCTTTTCCCCACAGAAACCCTTCACATACAGATATTGAAAACACCGTGTATTTTGTGACCAATTGCCGGAGTCGATCTTAAGAAATAAAATATCAATCATTTACCTTTTTACTTTGAGATAGGCCATCATATTTTTTACTCATAAATCGTTTTAATTGTTACAGAACGTAAAGAGAAACTTTGTACTTATATTTACTCACCTTGGAAAAAAAATGAAGCAGATTGGATTTATTTTTAGTCGCCGCTTGCAATTCTTCTTCAATTCTCTTAGATACAATAATATCTAGTTCCTTATCTGACTTTGCTTGTAATTTATAATTTCGCCAAACTTCGTTAACTAACTTTTGTACATTTTGCACTTTCGTCCCAGTATGAGATTTTTTAAAACTTTCGAACAGTTTTTGGTATAACTTGGATTTGTCTATATGATATGACATTCTAATAAGATATTTAAATTTAAATAATTAAAACGTTAAACTTTGGCTAATTGCATCAACATAAACACAAATGATAACTTTCAATGCTTACAATACGTTTAGAATCCAAACAAAACAATACTGATAGATGCGCACTTGCAGCCGGCCGGCACGAGAGTGAATTATTAGACAAGTGAATAGCGCACGGTAATTTCCCTAATGCGCGGTAATTCCCCTAATCAGTTCTCAAAGCGAGTGCCTACGCATATGTATTATTTGCGGGAATCCCCGAAAAAACTTAAATAACTAACGATGACGTAATCATCATCTAGACCCCCCCACCCCCCATGTCATCCAAAATAAGCAAAACAGAGACCCCCCTACCCCCCCTTGGCGCTTACGTAATACTTGAACGGCCCCTTAAAACAACATGGTAAATCTCTCAATATTGTGCGTACAAACTTACATTTGCAGTTGGAATGTATGGGAGAACGTTTTTAAACTACAATGTTAAGTTTGTTCTTAGGATTCATCCCAACTACGGAACCCATAACCCATAACCCAATCGTAGTAAATTATGCCATTGCTCATTAATTACTTAGAGCACATTAATTAAACTTGGCCAAGACATTGTAGACCCTTACAAGATACATATAAACGTTATAAGTTAGGCTCTAGAGTTCCTATTTTAAGTACTAGGACCTAATAACCTTATTTTACTTTTACGTGTATATCTTCTGAACGGTATGTTTTTTTCAAATTCTGTTTTCACAAACATTACACACAAATTCAAAGCAATGTGTGTGAAAAATTACAACTCTGCACTAAACCGTTTTATATGATTTTCATAAAATAGCCAAACGTCAGCGCAGCGGAAACTTGAATATCTTCGTTTTTTAATGACGCACAAATTTCATTTATACATACATATTTACACACAAATACACACTAGGTAATTATTGAATGTATTTTTTTTCTTGTACGTCCATAGGAAAAAAAAGTGCCGCTGGGCTGACGTAGTCCCAGCGGAAACAGTTTTTGTTCAATAGCTCCCCAATGGTTGGATGCACAAATTTGTACTTACCATACACAATTACACGACGTCATACACTAAATATCTGCTTAACTGAAATTAAAAAAATCTATTTTTTTCCGCTGCGACTACGCACACGCTTTATGACCCTGCGCCGAGTCTTGTTGGAAGGACCATACTTGGTTATTGAACATGGTGTTGTTAAGGGGCTTAACTACCTTCTCAAGAATGGTATCTTGATACACTTGTGCCGATGTTTTGATACATTTTTCACAAAAATATGGCTTAGTCACTCCTTCATAGCTAACACCCCACCAAACCATCACTGAAGTCGGATAATGCCCACGTTGCACTCTGTCGTCTAATTGGGAAGCTTCCTTAGAGCTTTGAGCATAAATACGGTCATTTTGTTTGTTAAAATGTTGCTCAATTGTAAAGATTTTTCTCATCCGTAAACAAAATTTTTCTGTGACCTCCCTTTGCGTACCGCTTCAGTAGTTGTTTCGATTGTACCACCCTATTCTTTTTTTAATTATCAGTTAAAAATGACCAGTGCGTCATCTTTAAAAACAAGTCATCTTTTAAAATACGCGACATGGTTCTGGGTGCTATCTTCATCTCCCGAGATAAAATCTTTTGCTTTCGGACAGGATTTCTTCGAATTCTTTCCCTTACTGCTTTGACCACCTTTTTCGTACGAACACTACGTGGACAGCCAGACCTTTTTCTGTCACAAACAGAGGAGGTCTCATTGTACCTATTAATAGCCCGGTACACAAACACTTGACTAATACCAAGCGTATGGAGTTTTAAAAATTGCATTTGGCTCCATACCAACTTTGTGTAATGCAATCACAGCGATTCGGTTCTCTTTATCACCCCACTCCATTTTAATATCGCAAAATATTGTACTTACCATGTATTGGCGCCAAAATTAGAAAACTCAATGAACAATCGTATAAAAATGACAGATTCCAAATTCAAAAATGTAATATCTTTCTTATTTTTAATTGTAACAGTATTTATGGCCAGACTAAGTATTTGAGAACCTAGATATTATGTAATCCAATCGGAATAAATACACACTACCTACCTATAGAATATGTTTGATTTACAAATTATTTTGGTATTTCGTTTGTATAAACTACGCATGCTTTCCGGGGGCGTCTTAAGAGTTCTTTTGTACGGAAGCCTTACGACACATTCTCAAAAAGTCATATCACTTGTGCGATTTACTTTAATGACAATAAAAGATTAGTGACTTCTTGCAGTAGCCCGATGATTTATGAATAATGAATTAAAAAAAAAATACTAGTTCATTTCATTTATTAATTCCCATTTATTTTAACATAAAATAAATTAAAAATTAAAACTGAAGCAATGAATGCTGCTGATAATCATAAACAATAACAACATATCCTAACTTTTTTCAAAAAACCTTAATTTTTTAAATCAGTGTGAATGATGATGTTTTTATGTGTGATGATTTGATTTTGAATTTTAATTGTAATATAATAAGTATGCCTACAAAATGCCTATCACTATTACCTATAAAATGCCTATTTGTACAATTGTAGAAAAATAAGTTTACGCAGAAATTCTGCTTATGACAAACGGTTGTCCCTAACTTTTTTTTTATATTGTTCATCAAAATGGATGTCTTTGCTTTTCCGTTTCGAGATTTGACATGCGAAATGGCATTTTGCTAATGTGACGTTTTGCGATGTAGCATTTTCAGGATATGACAATGAAGAGCCACACTCAAAGCTGTGTGTAGATGTCGCTGTAGTCGACTGTTCCTTGTTTACCTTTCTTGACAGTAGTGCGACTGCTATTTATGAGATTTTAAAGTGTAATTAGACTATAATATGTACGCGTTTATGACTGTGCCTCAAGTAGAAGTTGAGTTCCGTAAAAGGAACGCTGCAACTGCCAACAAAAAGGCCGATTTGATTGAAAGGAAAACAAAATATTTATGATTGTTTGTGAGCCTTTTTCTATAAGCCATGGACTAACATTCCTATTTTCTTTTTTATAAATTACATTCGTAGGATTGAATCCAAAACTTTGGTGCTGACTGCGACATCTAAGACAACACCGCATACCTATGACCACCTTCTGATACATTCAGAGACATAAATGCAGATACTCCTTTACCAATGATTAACAGACAGGCAATACAGGAATATTTTGAAAACTAAGTACCTATATTGATTGATTAAACCTTTAGGAGAATTATTTACTACATAGATTAGTTAATATAGTTTATTTTACGACACTTTTATTTTGATGACAATAATTTTATTTTATTAGATAATAATCTTGATTTTGTTGTTGTTTGTAGATATAGTACCCAGCCTAAAGGACGGCTTCTTTACTAATCTAATCCTCTTCTGTGAAATGCGCAGCAGATAATCGTGTGATACTACTTGCCTTAAAGTTTTTGATACGTAACGCCAATTCCCATTGTTTCTGCCTTTACTTTCTTTAGGAAATAAATATACTCCTCTGTTTTTACAAGTTAACGCACTACAATGAGGCATTTTGGACAAAATTACGGAAAATAGGAAAGCTAAACTTAGTAGATTGCAAAAATCCATACGATTTGACAGCTAATATATCAAAACAAGGTACAGTCGATTGTGCGCCATCTATCGTGATAAAAAGTTAGTTTTCCTCCCCATTTGAGGATGTGACATTTTGCGAATGCGGCATTGTGCGCCTAATCCAAAAATGCGTGCACTGACTGGAGGGTCCACTCAAATCAGTGCGTTTCTTTCCTCAAAAGACCCTCTCGGACACTAGTTTTAGTGGTCCTCATATGACTAAACGAGTATGTGACACCGAACTCATCTAGTTTTAAAACAATTTATTTTCTGATGTGTAAAAGCGTTGTTTGTAAACAAATTTAGAAATGAATTATAATTTTTCATTATCGTCAAGAGGATTGTGAAGCTGTAAATTTTCATAAAAAAAGCGATAACGTTTTTCTCCCAGACTAATTTTCATATTTTTTTGGAAATGATGTAGGTATAATGAAAATCTAGGTCCGTACGTTTTTATTATAAAGAAATATTGCATACTATAAGTTATTAGCATCTAAATATCAATATTTTTGACATCGTTAAGCGTTTTTTTTTTTTTTTTTTTAATTAAATTCAATTGAATTACTAAAAAAGAAAAACGTACAGACCTAGATTAAGGTGTACTGAATGCAATGAAACCAAAATTGTCTCATTTTGTAAAGGTTTAGGGGGATGAAAATGTTATCGCCCGAAACAATATTTATGTAAATAATTGTATGAAATGTAGGCAATTGCCTCGGCAAGACTCGCGCCGCGTATCGGCACTTCACAATTACTTAAAATCTCTGTATTTTGTCCCCAGGGCATCCCATTGCTTCGACATGCGAGGTTGGTCCGTGTCAGACACTATCGAGATGACGGCCGTACAGCAAAGAGCAAGGAGAATTGTAGCTTCATGGCTGTCCGAGTCAAACTAAAGAGTACATACTAAGCAATTGGCAAAGTATTTGTAAGATTCTGAACAAGGTTCTTGTAAAAAAAAGTTATTTTCTTTTATTTATTTTCCCTATTTATAAGGAAATTGAAAGATTTTTAACATAACCTTTTGGAGGAAGGTATATTGGCGTTGTGTTGCCAATTAGCATGCGTCATAAATTGGAAAGCTAACAGATATCAAAAACTATCTCAATATTTTCAACATAAAAACGGCAGAATTCTTCGAGCGATTATGTAAACCAAATTTCAAAGTAACGTAAACCATATGAACGAACACATCTCTTTTAGGGTCAATTCCCATTGAAAGAGCAGCGGCTTTAATATTAAGAAAGTTCATAGTCATTTGAAGGCAAAGGAGGGACCGCGCTGACCCTCGCGGCGCCGCGCTGCTTCTCGCGGCGCCGCCCCTCCATTGCCTTCAAATGACTATGAACTTTTTAATCACGTAGATAAGGTTCTTAATATTAAAGCCGCTGCCGGCCGCTGCTCTTTCAGTGGGAATTGACCCTTATATAGCAACGTAATTTCGCGCTGTTATATTTTTTGTAATGGAACATATACAGATGTATCAGAAAGGTGTGAAACTTACAAGTGTGGTACAAACCATCAAACTGCACAGCTTTCTCCATGGGACTAACATCGAAATCGCGAAAAAATTATCAACCGTCCCATACATTTGGGTCGAGTACGTATTTTTGAAGCTTTGTATGGGACAGCTTATAATTTTGTCGCAATTTCGATGTTAGTCCCATGGAGAACTTAAAGTTGTTCAGTTTGATGGTCTGTCTGTACCATACCCTTAAATTTAACCACACTTTCCGATACGACCTGTATAATAATATAGGTACTTATAGGTAGATTTTTCCGAAAATTAAAATAACATTTTTTTTTTCTCCCACTAGTTAACCGGGAGGACATAATTTTATTAAGTTTAAATTGCACAATCTGACAAATTGATAATTCACAGAAGTTATTATGAAACTTTAACAGGTCAAAGATGAAACAGATCCAAAAATATCATCGGAAATAATCATTAACCGTCCTAAGAGCAATAGTTTAAAACTATGTTATTTAATAATGTCAAATGTACGGTTAGCATTTCGCCTAATTAAAACTACCGGCGGAATTACAATTACAGTAAGGAGTAAATGCACAGTGCACTACTCCCCTGGTCTAGTCGGTGTGTTTTCAAAATGGCTCTTTTCCACGACGATCCTTTTCGGAAACACAACACAAATTGTGCTGCGCGTAAGATGGTAACCAACATTCTCATGTACTAACTTTTCACAGCAAGTAAGGCAGTATATTTCAGCTAATATTGGGAAGTCCTAATAAAGCTGGGAAACTTCTCCACGCAGCACTATATTTGCAGTGAAGCGAAGGACAGTGGAACAACTCCGTCGAAGCCGTTCACCCGGCGCTCGCTCGACTGTGACGCGACCAGAGAAGTAGTCTACTCTACCGATAAATACACTTACACCGTAAAGTGAAGAACATTCGAGAGTGGAGGCAGTCCACAATTTAAGTTGTACATAAATATAAAATCATTACTTCATGATCACTGGAAAGTTCATTTACTTAACTATAAAAACAATTAGGCAGTGTAAAAGGCAAACAAATTCATTTATAGGAAACTGAACCTGTAATGTTAAGCAGATGTGTTAATAAATATAAATAGGACTGCCATTAAAACCCCTGAACTAACTCAAATTCAGAAATGACGGCACCATGTTAAACCTATGTGTCTAATAATCTAGAGAATACTTAAATATAGAGTGAACCTCGTAAATGCAACCGTCACGTGATCGTACAGTGTCGCATACAGTTCCACTGGCGAGGTTCGGCCACGTACATATTACTGTTTAAATAGAGACATCAGCGACATTCACTGCGCCCTCGCTACAATTACACACGTAGATTAAATGTTTATAACATACTGGTGAAAATATTTACAATGGTCTAGAGCTTAAGTTGCAAGTCATTCTACAACCAACGGCTTAGGACTCTCCCACGGAAAGCCTTCCCGTCCGAAGTGCCCGTAAGTACTGGTTCTCTGGTAAATTGGTGCTCTGAGGTTTAATTCCCTGAAACAAAAACAAGGAAACGTTAGTACCGCCCGATACAAACTTTATGGCGGCTCGGAACATGAGGAGTCACTGAGTAACAAATTCATGCCACAGCGGGAGTGAGGGGTGGGATACTGCGCAGCTTCAGAGCCGCCATAAAGTGCGACGCGTACTATATCAGTAATTCACAATAATATAAACGGGCATCCTAATTCCGTAAAACACTATCGATCGGAATCTGAATCATTTTGAAGCAAATTGCAACCCCGCATGCGAATGTTCGGCCGAATATTCGGTCCAAAATGTACCAAACCGAATATTCGGCCGAATCATTCGGTTCAATTCCGCGCGGTAAACAGGTTTGTACACGTCGGCACGGCAAAAATGTATTTTAAAATGAATTTAGTTTAATTTATCACTGGTAAAAAAATCAGGAGTTTATTTGATTAAAATTGTATTTAAATTGATTGTTAAAGATAATCTTTTTTATTTTGTCATTAAATAATTGGTACAAAAAGTAGTTTCTTTAATTTACAAAAACCTATGTACAACTTTCGGAATAAACCACACTTATTTAGTAATTAGTTAACCTTACTGTTTAATAAAATGTTCTTTTTTTAAATATTAGGTAATTATTCGGCAAATCACCGAATATTCGGTCGAATACGAACATGAAAAAATATGATGTACCAAATACGAATTTTCGGCCGAACATTCGGCGCATCTCTACTTATGTTCGAAAAATTTGTAGTCTCAACACCATAAATAACGCAATGAATGTAGTTGAACAGTCAAAATGAAACCGATTCCGATTGATAGTGTGTTACGCAATTAATGTGCAGATTTCTAAACATGATAATAATATATCAAAACCATGATGTAACAACAACAACTTACTTGACAATTTTGCCCGGTCGCAGGTCAAAGTTCTTTTTTATAATAGCGAGCAGTTGCTGCTGGGTCTTGTGTGAAGTGCCGTAGTCGAATACGGTGATAGACAGTGGTTCAGCTACACCAATGGCGTATGCGACCTGTAAAATAATAAAATATACTATTTAGTTAGATGATGCATCAACTAAGAACCGTATTTGATGGAAGACTCGTCAGTTCTTTCGTCGTCTTCTGTAAAATAAATAAGGATTTTACACAATAAAAACCCATATTTGGTCATAAGGTTATAATGTAAATACAAATAGTGAATAGAAGAACATTCGAGATCATCATCTGCATAATCAATCATGAGTCAAAGGACAGATGATTGAGCGGTGTAAAGTCGCGTTAATAGACTGTCGCGACGTATACGTCAACGGTTACAAGGCGCCGGCGAGGCGTCTTCGTGACGTACGATAATCATCGCGTCAAGTTGACGCAACATTTATTTGGGTCGCTCGTCTACCTACTTCATAGGTAAGAGATGGGCATGATGACTCGATTATTTGAGAGACAATGAACACTGAAAGTTCAATTAGTTTGCCGTGCAAGCCGAGATGAATGTGAGAAAAGGGCCGTTATTTATTTTTATCAACGCGGCATTATGTCGAGTTGGTCAGAAACGGCTTTATTTCAATGGAATAAAGGTGCCATGACATTTCACATACGAGGGCACACGGTTTTAAAATAGCGGAATGGGTAGTTAGATAATTAGTGGGATACTTACCAGAGTCATTACGAATTAAATAACTCTAATAGTAATAATGAATGCCATGTTTTATCGTAATAAGGTCATTAGTCTTTGAACTATCGTCAACCAAACAAGTCAATCGGGAATAAAATGTGCAAATCGAGTACTGCACTGTTATAAAGTTCCTTACCAAGCAAGAAAAATCAATTCAAACCATATGGAAGACATGTCATCCGTTTATGGGGGACTCTTGCCCGGGTAAAACTATGGTTTACAAGTGGCATACCCTCTTTTCTTTAATCAAGGCAGGGACTCGCTTGAAGACGACCCACGGCCAGGACAGCTGATCGAGGAACTCGGAAGGGATCCTGTTGGATTCATAACTGGAGAATACTATGCTTCAATCCTAGAGTGGTTAAAGGAAGCCATCAGAGAAAAAAGAAGGGGAAAATTGACTAAAGGCGTCCTCCTGCACGACAACGCGCCTGTCCACAAGAGCCGTGTTGCGATGGCCGCCCTGCAGGTGGACTTCGAAATTTTGGCTCACCCACCTTACAGTCAGGACTGTAAGGTCAGCTAGGAAGGGAAGGAAGCGATCATTACCTATTCCCTAACTTGACAAAAGAACTTTGTGGGAAGAAATTTTCAAATGATGAAGTAAAAGACGCAGTTTCAGCATATTTTTAAAACAAATACAATACGTTTTTTTTTCTCGATATACTTATGTTAAGGAGAAACATAAGATCTGCTCTGGCCATTTACTCAAGACTGTTAGACTTTTAAGTAAAGGAAACGAACCACCAACCAACGATTATCCCTGTATGCACTGTGCAAGTGCAGCCAAGGCCAATCTCCAGTTGGTGTAAGACTATTGCAGGATATGGAAACAAAAATTATTATTGGACTATATGTTTAGGTGGTTAAGATGGACTGGTTACCTAGAACTTAGCCTGGACTACTACTCGCTCTTTACACTTCTGCCTCACCCTTCGAGGATTGATGTTATCTAAACTTACTAATAAACAACAAAAAAAGTTCTTCAGCTTTATTGTCTGATAACCAGTCTGATTTGAAAAATTATTTGTTTCATTTGATAGCCCAATTCTTGAGGGAGGCTGGCTATTTAACACGTTGACTGACAACCTACGAGTATACTCATACTACAAGATCTGGGCCCCACTGCCAACTACGAGAATTCTCGTAGTTTATTGTATGCGATTTGTAACGAATTCTAGAAGAGTGGCAGTGTAAGGAGGGCGGGGTTAAATTATTTGGCATTTGAAGTGAAACATTATTTAATCAGAAAAAAAAGTTTAAGAGAAATTGTTTTGGGTACTTGTATACCTACAATTTTCTATGGTAGCAATGGGCATAGGTATAAAAATAAATTACAAAAACCGGCCAAGTGGGGGTCGGGCCACGCGTAATGAAGGGTTGGCGTAATGAAGTTGGGATGAATTTATCCTAAGAATTCATCCCAACTACGGAACCCTTCATTACGCGTGGCCCGACCCGCACTTGGCCGGTTACATTTCAACTGAAAATGTAACTTTGTTCGTACAATATTGAGAGATTGACCATGTTATTTTAAGACCACAGACTTCTTATAGGTTTTCCTATAATCTATAGCGTAAGGCTCACAAAAATGGATCAGGTTGGCGGAAAAGTCTTGCACCAAGATATAAGACTTAATGAATTTATTGATAACTTTGTTATTTACACTAATTAAGCAGTAATGTAATCCCCAAATAACTCTATTACTCTGGCCCATCTAGTTGGTAGATTGTTGATGCCCTGCGCCCAGAATTCCGGAGGCTGTGCAGGATAAAATAAAACTATTTGTTTCCTGTGTTGGATATTATTCACTTGTTAATATCAGGTCATTGAAATTGTTAATTTATTTGAATTTAACAAAAAAATAAACCTGTACAACAAATTACTTACGTCTGGTTTCATAGAAAAATAAAACATGCCCACCCCTAAAAGACACATTTTTTTTATTTCATCGTGTATTTACTGTTTATCGTGACATCTTAGTAATATATAAAATATATGGGAATAAAACTACTATCCCAATAGTAGATATAAAAAAAGTTAAAAAAAAATACTTCAAAAACGTGTCTATAATATTTCACGTGTGTTACAACTTGTTACGTAGTATTTTTTTTTTTTGTAATAGGCACAGCAGGCAACACTTGTGATGTACTTTTTTTTGTGAAGGCAACATTACTACTTTCAATACGAAATGTCAATGTCCTGTCAGACATCTGGGTTTTTTTTTAAATTTATGATGGTCTAGGTCGGACGCGACAGAGACAAGAGTCGACGATGGGGTGAGCTTACCCAGAAGTAGCCTGTTTAGTCTCACTTTGAAGAGATTAGGGGGTTTTTATGGAAAAAGCAGTACACACTTGTGTGTTATTTTCATACTTTGGATTTTAGCTACTTTTCGGAAGCAATTTTGCATGGTAAGTAAACATCTATTTTTTAAGGGCAGGAACCAATTAAGAGGGATATGTATATTATTAAATAATGTAGCTTTTCACTACTTTGCATTGCATTTAGATATGCTACACGACTTTTAGGTTATTTTATTCACGCGTGTCTGTTCACGTGTGTTGCGTGTTACGAATTTGTGTTATGTAACACACGTGAAAAGTGTAAAGCTTAGTGCACATTGTAAAATTTTCATCAATAGCATGAGATACTGTACACTACTGGACAAAGGCCTCCCAAGTTTTCGAAAATTGTTTGATTGAATAAAATTGTTTTTTTTTCTAAGTATTTTTAAGTACAAATCTGGATCTCATTATCTAAATGATTAGTCATTAAGAAATAATAAATAATGCTATGCAGCTTTGTTAGTGTAGCTTTTGAGTTTAATAAATACATTTGTCTATATAGTGTTTTATTTTTAATTCCATTATAATAATTAATTCCATTATAATCTTGTCTCGTGGGAACTAATGTTAACAATATTTCCAGTGTGTTGATGGTACATATTCTGTGAGCCTCCACCCAGGTATAGAAATAATTTCTCCATTTTTTTCTAAATTTTAGGCTCAGTAGTTTCGGAATTGGGGAAGGTAGGGGGGGGGGGCAATTTTCGTTAATTTTCTTAAATAGCTTTAACAGTTTGTTACAGTTTGCAAAAGCTTTTTTTTCTTATTTGTCCCCAAAAGTCAAATCAATCTGCCTATAGCCTTTTCCCAACTATGTTGGGGTCAGCTTCCAGTCTAACCGGATGCAGCTGAATACCAGTATTTTATATTGAGCGACTGCCTATCTGACCTCCACATTATTATTATTATTTATCTATTATTTACGTTACACGTCCGTGTTTGGGTCACAGAAATTAATAAGTGTACCAAATTTCAACTTAATCAGTCCATTAGGTTCACAGCAAATTGGCTGTGACAGTCGGACAGACAGACACACAAGTGATCCTATAAGGGTTCCGTTTTTGCCTTTTGAGGTACGGAACCCTAAAAAAAATATGAGTATACTCGTATAGCAGCCAACGTGTTAACGTCACGCTATGACCATTAGGAGAGGAGTAAAAATAAAACAGTCAGAAAGAATGCTATGCGAAAACGAAGCAGCGCGGGCGGGAAATGTGATTATTTTAGTATATTGTTGTCTTACCGACTTCCACCCGAGCAAAGCCGCGGGCAGAAGCTAGTGTTAAATAAACAGCAGCTCACCTGAACCATGCAGCGACGGCAGAGTCCCGCCTTGACGAGTGACTTGGCGACCCATCTGGCCGCGTACGCAGCGGAGCGGTCCACCTTGGTGAAGTCTTTGCCAGAGAAGGCACCACCGCCGTGCGCGCCCCAGCCGCCGTACGTGTCCACAATGATCTTACGACCTGTCAAGCCTGCGTCAGACTGGGGAAACAAAATAATACTAAATTAGTTAATTTTACATATATTCCCTTTCCCTACACGTGGGTGTACTATAGGTACACCTCTGCTAATTACAGGAGTGATATTATGTTGTTAGTATTTTTTTTTAATATTCTGAATGCACAAACATAAAGTTAATGTTCATCTTCTATTGTTACCAACTAAACTGAAGTGGAAGTTTTTGTTTTTATTTTTTGAAAATGAGAATCCTTGAAATCTTCATTCAACATTATTCTTTATTCATTGTGCGTGGTACTTGGCTGGCTGATAACAAAAGCTGAAGATTCTGCGACATCTTTTGGTGACCAGTTAGTATTTTTTTTACTATCAAAATCAATCATTGTCCCGATTGTCCTTACCTGTGGTCCACCAATGATGAATAGCCCGCAAGGATTGATGTGGATCACGGTTTTCTCATCAATGTAGTGAGCAGGGATGACTTCCTTAATAACCTTCTCCCTGATCTCCTCTCGCAAAGTTTCCAGAGTTATCTACAAATTAAAGATAATAATTAATGAATATGAGTCACTATATCATCATAGGGTCATAGCCTAATATTATTATTGAAGTAAAATGTTACTGACAAAATTGTATCTTTTTTATTACATAAAATCATGACGTGATTTGTTAATATACCTAAATAAAACAGTTATCTCCATGAAATGATTACATTAGTGATGCTATAATTCAGTTGTGACTTGTGCGTAAGTTTTATCAAGAAAATTACTCGTGTGCTAAGAAAATTATTCACACATGATAAAACATATATGACGAAATATTTAATAAAATGCCGTGGTATGTATGCTATTATAGAAATAGTTGATTTTTTTTAATGTTCTGTGTCATGACTGTGTAGAATGTTCAAGAATAATAATAATAAATATCCTGGGACATTTTCACACATGGTCATCTGAAACCAGATAACTGATTTATACTACATTATACTACTTTATTTTTTTGTAAATACATACACTTATATACAGATTTCAGATTTGGTCCCATAGTGAAAGTTGTTCATATTCATGGGTAGAACACCCTGTGAAAATTTAGCTAGTGATTTAAAAATAGCCCTGTATATAATTACACCCAGACTCAGGACAAACAGACATGTTCATGCACACAAATGTTTGCCCTGGGTGGGAATCGATCCCACGACCTGTGGCATGATAGGTGGTAACCAACCACGACCTGTGGCATGATAGGTGGTAACCAACCACGCCATCTGGCCTGTCAAAAAAAAAAAAGAAGTGCACCTGTATTGAAAAGTTGAATGAAGGATGGGAAGCTTACCTTCTCTGAATGTTGCAGTGAGACGACGAGTGTGTGAACTCTCTGCGGCACCGTGGCGCCTCCAGCGAAGACGTACTCACATGTCACCTGAAACCAATCCAATGAAATTATGACTTTATTTTCCCAAGTTGTTCCTTGTTGCTGCTCGACTGATATAATAGGTAACTTCATCACCTGCCGGTCGGCTTCCAGTCAAACTGGATGTAGCTGAATACCAGTATAGTACATGGAGTGACTGCCTATCTGACCTGCACAACCCTGTTACTGGGTAAAACGACACCCCTTGGTAAGACTGGTTGTTAGGCTTTCGGGTGTCTGACGAAACGACTGTCGAAGATCCACCAATGACAGCCGGGACCAACGGCTTAACGTGCTTTCCGAGGCACGGGGGGTCTCGTTATGTAAAGATGGTGACCCATCCACGGACCAACCGCGGCAAGCGTAGCTTAACCTGATCGATCCACCCGCGCGGCTGCGCCGTGGGGGGCGAGGGGCGATGATGGCTAGATATGATGGGAATTCGACCCAACAATTTGCTGACGCGGCCCGGACCTCCAAGAAGAGCTATCGTCATACGTGAAGGCTACAGAATAGTTTTAACCAACAGGATTATTAAAGTTGTGTGCCTTCCACATCAACACAGTTCCCACAAATATCAGGCGAATGGAGTTGAAAATGATCTGCTTAGGGCTGATTTAACTAATACGGGCAGTCAGATATCTTTTATCTGCAGAATTGAAGTTTGACAGTTATTGTATGGGGAAACTGGCAAAAATAAAATTTTAATCACTGGATAAACGTTATACTAGGTATACAAGTTTGGTCGAATACGCCCTTAATTTGACCGTCCCTATTAACAATGTTGGTTCTGCAGGGAGACTACTGTTTAGTCCCTACTGAACAGTGGTCTTTTTCGCAGAACTGACATTGTTAATATCATAAAGATTCTTTTTTATCGTTAGGGCAAACTTTGAACTGCCCTCAGTTCAAAGTTTGTTTTGACAGTGAAGAATTTTTTTAAAATTGTAATTCGACTTATGTAAAAAAGTGAATATTGGTAAAAATGTATGTCCGCCATTGTTAATAGGGACGGTCGAATTAGTTAGTCACAAAAAAACTGTTCATTAACATTTTCGGATTAATTTTTACAAGTTGATTTTGCGTTTATTATGAATGGCCTTATTGAATAAATCATTTTCATTCCCTCTTATCTATACAAGCACGCCGTTAAAAATTAAACTATTGTTTTTATTTTATTAGAATGGGTTTTTTAATAACTCCTGATAACACTACAAAAGCTACATAATGATATCTGTTTTTATGTTGTTGTTTCATTTTCTTCAAGCTGTAAATGCTTGAAGAAAATGAAAAAAAGAACATTAACTATGATTACTTAGTAGTCAATTTTATGGGTGAATGAATACCGATACTAGACACCTGGCAGCCTTGATTGTGACAAGGGATTAGCGACATCACGTCGCTAATCCCTTGTCAAACCCTTGCGCAAATACAGGTGAAATATGTATAAATGAAAATGAAACCAGACTCACTCCGTTTAACAATAAACTGAAAACATTTCTTTTGGAAAACTGCTACTACTCAACTGAATAATTTTTGAACCAGAAATAATTACTTACATAATTTAAAAATTAAAAATAATAATAATTGAATAATGAAATAATTGAATAGCTAAATAATGAAATAATACAGACATACTTAAATAATTGAATAGCGAATAATTAAATAAACAAATACCTAAATACCAGACAAACTTGAATGATTAACTAAATAATACAGACACACATAGCCTCGCACACAGACATTATACACAATTAGAGTTAAGTAATTATAAGAATGTGCATGCGCCAAAATGTTATGACCTAAATAATTAGATTTAATCTTACTTAATGACAGAAGGTAATTATGAATTTCATTGTGTCGTTATAGTTTAAATGTTTGGTAGTTAGCCCTCAAGTTTGCGATGCCTTGAAAAGGCAGCTAAGTTGTAAGTACCTGCATTTGTAAACAACACCAAAATGTACACTTAGTATGCAAATAAATATTTGACTTTGACTTTAAATTAGATCCCAAAATAGCCAAATCAATGAAGTAGAGATTACAACTATGAAAAAATTATAAAACCTGTATATTTCTCGTTCTTCTTTTTGTGGCTATGTAATAACAGCCGCACGGGTCAAGCCATCAGGTTAAGCAACGCTTGCCGGGGTTGGTCTATGGATGGGTGACCATCTTTTCATACCGAGACTCCACCGTGTCTCGGAAAGCACGTTAAGTCGTTGGTCCCGGCTGTTATTCGAGGATCTGACAGTCGTTACGGGTCGTCAGAAGCCCGAAAGTCTGACAACCAGTCTTACCAAGGGGTATCGTATTACCCAGTAACTGGGTTGTGGAGGTCAGATAGGCAGTCGCTCCACGTAAAATACTGGTATTCAGCTGCATCTGGTTTGACTGGGAGCCAACCCCAACATAGTTGGGAAAAGGCTAGGCGTGAATGTGACGCATATTTTCCCCTAACTTGTTCTTTAATTATTTTATTTTGTTATTTTATTTCTTTGCGCCATGTTTATCGCAAATAAACGTATTTTCTTTCTTTCTTTCTTTCAGATTAATTTTTATTTCTCGTTATTCTTTTTGTGTCTCTTATAATGCACATACTACCGAAGTATTTAATTTAAAAGAAATTGAGTGATCTCAAATGTCGCCTGACACTGGTGTCAGTTTTATCGCCCAGTCATTAAACAACAATTGATATATTAGACACAGATTACGTCATGCGATCTTTAGAATGAACAGGAACAGCATTGAAAGTGGAGTTCTTTCATTCTGATTACCTACACAACACAGCCATCAATAAAAAAAATAAGTTAGTTTGAAACTTTGAAACAGTCTAAATTACGAATTTCACGATTGGCGCCCTGTGGGCGTGGCTCTATGCGTTAGAATGCAACCTTGTAGGAAAACGTTCTTAACTAATTCATTTCCACACTGCCCAGGATATCAAGGTTGCCAACACGACCATTCGCCACCGGTGAACTAACAAGGCACACAAACAAACATTGAAGCGTTTCATCTAAGCTTTTACCGATTTACAAGGGTTAATTGGCCTGAAGAATACCTAACAGTCTCGACACCAATATGCATCAATCAAAGCTACTTATAATGTTGAATAGCTGCACTGGTTCAAAGATCGAAACAATGTATCGTTACATTGTAGCAACCTCTGGCTATTGAAATGACCTGGAGGTCTAGCCATTTTAGAAGCCTGAACAAAACTCAACTGCATCTTCGATAGCTTTAAATTGGATAGAAATTTCCTAACCATTGATTCAGATTTGTAGGTCAAACACTGGGTTGCTTAATTAATTTTAATATTACATTTCCGTACAAGGCGTGAATAAGTTGATAAGTCGACTTGCACGAAATTTTGAATTGTATTAAAATGTCATCTGGATTCTGATTCATATTAACATTCACAAGTGCAATTTGCCGAGAATTATGAACCTATCGACTTACTCATTTTTATTCACCATATAAATTAGGCATCCCATGCCATTTTAATACAATTAAAAATTACTTGCAAGTCGACTTATCAACTTATTCACGCCTTGTACGGATTTTTACTTACAGAAACTTTCAATAAATAAAAAAGGCAATACCGGAAAACGTAATCTGCCTACACAGTTCATTTTTGTTTTCGTAAAGATAAACCATAGGCCAGATTTACAAAAATAATATAATCTTGAGTGAAATAACATCAATTTGGCCTTTGAGATAAGTGAGTATACCAAATAGCTGCAAAGGTCAGATAAACTATCTGAAGTTAGTCAATCTATTTGTTACAATATTACCTATTGTGAAATATTTTCTAAGTCATTGTCATATCAGGTTTACTAAACAAAGTGGATACCTACCTGTATGTAAAAGAATAATACACACAACATAACGCCTGTAATCCCCTGAAGGGTTAGGCAGAAGTGGGAAAAAAGTTTTGCATGTATATGCATGAAGTTTTTAAGCAATGCACAATTTTTCGCAGGATGTTCTACCCATGAATATGAACAACTTTCACTATCGGACCAACTCTGAAATCACGAAAAACAGAAATCAGCCATTTCATACATTTTGGTTGAGTAGGTATTAACTTTTGTATGAAACAGCTGATTTTTATTTGTTATTTCAGAGTTGGTTCCATAGGGAAATTTGTTCATATTCATGGGTATAACACCCTGTGAAAATTTGTGCACTGCTTAAAAACTTTCGCTGTATTTATTTACCTGTGTCTTAGAATCCGGGCGAGCCCACCAGAATTCGCCATTTCGTCGTAGCTCAGCGATTTTTTGGTTTAGCCTGTGTGCCAGTACTACTGTCAGAGGCATGCATTCTTCAGTTTCATCTGTTGCATAACCAAACATTAAACCCTGGAAATAAAAAATTAAATAAGATAGGTATTAAGGAAATTAAAATGATTTCTCTCTCACACAATTAGGTCTACTTTCTGGAGTATTGTAAAGAAATATGTACTCTGTATTCAATCTTGACTAATCTCTAATTTTTAAAATTGATATTCATGATGCAGTTGTTCCAATAATTGGGATTGATGATGGAGCATTTCTAGGGATTTGAGTTTTTGTAATTTTTAAGTTATTTTGAACACAATATTGTTACAATAATGGTCACAAAAATTGGTGTAGTCAAAAACATACTGCATTAAAGAAAGTTTCCAAGACCCATGCCAGTTATTAAATAAGGTAAGTTATCCTCAACATTGCACAATTCATAGCAATACAATTTTCACATGGATTTTTCCCAAGTGGAGGTAAGAAAACTTGAACTTGTGAATCATGCTCATTCTATGTTTTCAAATAAATGTGTAATGAAATAGCAATCATTGAACATTTCCTGGATTGGCGACCAAGTGATTGATAATTGTCTGATAAAATGAAATTGAAATGTATCAGGACAATAGGTAATTCAATAAAAAAAAAAATGTTATTTTTAGTAAATGTGCTCCAATGAAATGAAAAATAAATTAATTAATGGACAGCTGATGTAATTTACCAAATTTGAATAGTCATTTACTTACTCTATTATGGACAAAAATATTGTTTTAGTTAGGCATGATGATTTAAACATACCTGATCTCCTGCCCCAACTTCATCATCATTGCGGTTCTCATGCACTCCCGCAGCAATGTTTGGTGATTGCTCGTCCAAGGCAAGCATCACGCAGCAGGTCTTGTAATCAAACCCTGATCCCAACATGCTTATTTTAGTACTAATTAATGGCAAATTTAGGACTTATCATTATAGAGGATCAAGTGACACTGGGCAGTCAAACATCATCATAACAAAGATAATATTTAAATATTCATGCACCATTGTAAATGTTCTGTCTGACCACTGTGATGCATTAGAGATTGGCAAGAATGAATTTTATGACAACAGTGAAATGGAAACCCAGTTATGGATGACACTTTTCATTCTGTAAAACATGCAGAATGAAAATTCCAAATTTAATCCTCAAAATAGCCAATAGACCCAAGAGTTTTTCCGTGCAGCAAGTGCTTATACAATTTGTACCTGATCTCCAGCCCCAACATCTAATTCCTCTCTATCTTGATATACTCCATTTGCTATGTCTGGACTTTGTTCTTCAATAGCCACTAGCAAATTTAGTGTACGCCAATCAAAACCTAGTGTGCACGGAATAATATTCATCCATTACTATGACGGAATTTAAATTAGAATTTAGAGTTTGTCTAGTACTGGCTTCAAGCCAAGGAGCTGCATCTGTATACCTCTGGTAATGGATAGTGATTCAAGGATAATATTTACATACCTTTAGAGGAATCATCATAGCCAATGTGCTTCACCGTCTCTCTAACAACCTTCTGATAGTCAACATTAGCTTTGGAAGTGATTTCACCGCACAATAACACCATTCCGGTTTTTGTCACCGTTTCTGATAATAAAGCACTGCAGTTAGCAAAAAGTATCACCATTTCTAGAAATTACACACCGACATGGTATTTCGCGACACTCACCGCATGCTACTTTTGCGTCAGGGTCTTGTCTCAGATGTGCGTCTAAGATAGCATCACTAATTTGATCGCACATTTTGTCTGAAATAAAAGATAAATCATAAACTGTAAATACAAGTAAAAGTGTAAGTGTATATTATCATAAATTTCAACGTTGTTTGACTCAGACCACGTGTTGCGATTATTTTGACAAATGTAAATTACGATAATAGCTGCGAGGTCCATGATGTAACAAAACATTGCCATTGATTGTAGCATGCCAGTCCGTGTGTGTTATTGCCGGACAATCAATGATTTTCGAGGACTAGTACAAGTAATAATGTAAACAAAAGGAATCCTATTTATACTATCTACGCACATGCTAAGGCCGCCATTTTTCGATGAACAATTCTTGCATTAGTGAAGAAAACTAACCTGGATGGCCCTCGCCGACGGATTCTGATGTGAATAAAAATACAGATCCTTCTTCCATTTCATAGCTATGTCCATTTGTTTTTGCGTATCCATTCATTTTGGAAGTCTCCGGCATTCTGAATTTAGAGTTAGCTCACAAAAATAACCCGAAAGAGTCCCCTTGAATTAACACTGTGGAAAAGAGGTCTGGTTTGTGATCGCGCCGATATTTATAAGGTCGGAGAGGCGCCACAGAGCAATTTTTATTCACCAATCAGAATTCTCGCAGCCGATGGTGCTGAATGCTGCTATTGGCTAAAATATATTGTTTTGATTTCGTATAATCTGGAATGCAAACGCGGTTAGTTTGAACATAAGTCGCAATTAAACATTTCTTTATCTGAATCAAATTAATGAATTTGTTTGCAATGGAAATTCAGACTATCAGGTACATGTTGTTACAAATTATTTCATGTTATTTTTTTATTGAAAGCACAGTAAACGCCTTATTACAAATTAAAAACAGTGACAAGACCTTTTTGTGTTAAAGTATTTTTAAACAAAAATCAGCTCTAATAAAAATTTGATTCGTAAAAAGATGCCCTTGCTTATTAGAGTCAGTTCATTAGTAAGTACACAATCATTGCCTATGTATGTATTACCTACGCAATATATTCTTTTTTACGACTGCTTAGTAGTAGTTAAAAATCAAACAAAGATACAAGGTTTAGGCCCTAGGTGCAAGTGTTATTTCATAAAATATGACGCCACATAGATCGATCATGTGAGAATAATAATCGCACACACGTGTGAGGTCGAAGATTATTCGACTATAATCCGTTTTAATCATTGGTTTCCATAGTACCTATATTTGAATGCTCTATCTCTATGGGGTGCGGGATGACTAAATAGGTATTTTACCTAATTTTAACACAAGTAACTGTCTCTATTTTATTAATTAAGGAAAGCTACATAAATTTTCCGAATGCAAAAAAAAAAACATTTTCTGCTGTCACAATCACAAGTTCACAACTACCAAATAAACACGGCAGCAAAAATGCCTAGCTAACGATTATTTATGAACAAAAACATTATACCTACTGCTTTTTAAAAAACATTATAAAAAACAATAAAAATGTATGAAATACCTCTTCAAAACATAAACCTAGTAAATTCACCACAAAATAATACTAAAAACAGGGCGCACACTTTTCAATGTCCGTAGGTAAATGCAATTTTTTTATTACTTTGCTTAGGAATAAGTTACCAAGGCTAGTTTCACAAGTTTACAAGTTTGTTGATTTATCTGTACTTAAATACTAACTACTATGCATTTATTCATTTAAGACCCCGCGAGTTTTATTGAATCATTATGTTGAAAAATTAAGGTAGGTATTTTTGTCGCTTGATTTTTTGTCCAAACCGTTATAATCTCAGTACGGCCGAAATATCTCTTGGCAACTTGTTTGCAACTCCGAACTTCGCGCAGAAGGCTGAGCAGTAACATTTTTATAGGAACCAAATGGTGACATTAGGCGTCTGTGACATCGCAATTACACAATCGTGTTCGCGATTCGCCTCATCACTCGACGAACATTCGACGAAACATTCGTAGGTATACGAGTGCCGTCGCGAACTACTGTTCACACTAAGGTTCACACATTCGCGGGGTGAATTATTTTGACATTCGCACACGAACATGGAGGACGTGAAAATAATGGCGGTATGCGCGCTACATCTATTGAGTTTGTACATACAATTATTTAGATACCCTGCGTAAAAATCTAAAAAAAAAAATACTAAAAAAACCGGCTGCGGTACAACTGAAAAGCTAAAAACAAGCCCATTTTATATTAAATAAAAGTTGGAAGCAGGCGGGACCCATTTCGAGTTGGAAAATAGAAAAATGGAAGGGGTCCCGACTGCTTCCAACATGGCCTTGTTTTTAGCTTTTCAGGTTTACCGCAGCCGGGATTTTTAGTTTTTTTTAATTACTATTTTTTATTTCCAGCTTTTTAGATTACAAATGTGAAAGATTTCGCAGATGATAAAGGTTTCTAAATATTTTTTGTACAGATTACTAAATACACTCTTGCAAAAAAAAAAACTGGCACCTAAGGAAATTTACGTTCTAAGGTCGATTTGAGTTAATTAAATGAAATTTAATTGTTTGACGTAGTCTGCATACTTATAATCGTGTAAATTAATACGCGTGAAGTGAATTCTGACATTTCTTTTTTTAAATTTTCGATGAATTCTTTAAAACTGACGTACACGGCCAAACAATAAGAAGTGGTCGGCAATAAAGACAAGAAGATTTTTACTTTTTTAAATTAAATAAAATTACAAATGTAAAAACCTAATAACGAGTGTGACTCGAGTCTTGCCAAAATCACAGCTTGAATCCTTCTGGGCATGCTTTCCACGATGTTTTTAATAACGTTTTGAGGAATACGTTCACTCTTAAGCAATTTCTCTTTTTAGCTCCCTGATGTTTTGTGGAGCAGGTTGCACTGATCTTACCCATCTCTTTAGAACATCCCAGACATGCTCAATTGGATTGAGGTCAGGACTTCGTGCTGGCCAATCTAAACGACGGATCCCAACTTCTTGCATGTACGCTTCCACGTCGCCAGAAAGGCGCGGGCGAGCATTGTCGTCCATAAAAATGGAATATTCCCCAAGTGCAGTCAATGCGGGTTGTGCATATTATGGAATTAGGACTTCCATTATGTACCGGTGTGCATTTAATGTTCCATTTTCTACGAAAACTGGCTCCATACGCTCCGTCGAATTAATTGCTGCCCAAAACATAACGGAGCCTCCGCCATAAGGAGTGATTTCTTTGAAACACACTTCCTCATAGCGTTCCCGTGATTTTCGCAGCACTCGGCGGCGGCGTCCGTCCTCTCCGAACAAAGAGATTTTAGATTCATCAGAAAACAATACTTTATTCCAGTCCTCCAGAGTCCATGAAGCACAGTTTCGAGCAAACTGAAGTCAAGCAACATGGTGCTCACGGAGTAATTTAGGGCCCCGAGCCGGGCGGCAACTCCTGATATTGCCAGCCTTCTTCAAGTAGGGCTATAATTTTACCGGCTCTTATCGCTTTATCACTCATATTGTTTAATTTGCCGAAAACATCCAAAAAGTTTTAAAATTTTAGTTGTCAGTAAAAAAATCGTTTCAGCAATTCGTGCCATTAGTAAAGCTATTTTACAATAATTAATTTCAAAATTTAAATTTGGAACGTAAAGAATCATGCCAGGATGCTTCAAATAACATGCCAATACATCGTCAAATTAATACAACCTCTTGCTTGCTTTTCTTCATTGAAGTAGAGAAAAAAATCTAAAGTGCCGTTTTTTTTTGCAAAAGAGTTTAGTTGTGTAATCAAAACACTTACATTATCCTCAGTGTCTATTGTATCACAGCAGTCGTACACTGAAGCCAAGAAATCTTGGTTACCTATCACAAGTTCAACTATTATCGTTTCGTTTTTTTTTCTTCATCGAAGTCACGTCTGTCACTGTAACAGTTGACCTATTATCAATTCGATTTTTTTCGTTACTCAGACGTTTCATTTGGTCGAAAAACTTTTTACCGAAGTTACACTTACTCTCGAATGTCGGAGACTAAATTGACTTGACTGAAATTGTCAAGCTGTCAAGCTGTATTAGGATTACATTATCATAAAGGTCATTTTAATATTTTCACTTGTCAATTTAGTGTAACTGTCCGACTTAAGACACTTGGAGCATTTTTTCTTATGTCGAACTGTGTAACATAAGACATTCGAGAGGTTAACTGAAATAACATTTGTTCGAAGTATTATGTTTCCGAACATTCACTATACCACTGTTTTAATAAACATATTTTCATTTCACCAAACGCCTAGAAAGTTTGTGCACATCTACAGAAGGGTCTACAAGGATGCTTGCTTCAAGCGTGCAGCATGCAGCGTGCAAGCAGGCATGCAGCTTGCAAGCAGACATATGGCAGCATGCAAACAAGCATGTTTGCCAAATGCAAGCAGGCATGCAACATGCGGCAAGCATCGTTTCTGTCACGGCTCCGGCGCTGCGGGGTTTGGGAGGCCCCACGCGAGCCGCCCCACCCCTCCGCACCTACTCGGCCTTAAATTACACTCTAGGGGTAGGGCAGGTAAAACTGCGTGAAGTCGGTTTTGCAGCGATTCGTTTCTGTCACAAAATTTTGTAGCACAACATTTTAACTTTTATAACACTAATTTAATTTAATGTTGAAAATGCTACCAAGTAACCGGCTACATATCTTTGTGACCAAATAATATTCCGTAAAATGTTGTATCGTTGTGGTGAAAATATGGCAAATAAATCAATTGGCAAATGAAAAAATTATTTTGTTTATCGGCGAAATATAGTTGGGTAAAATGATACCTGATATGACACATGATACTTCGATGATCTAAAAATGTGTCAAATAATGCTTATAGCAAAAAAGACGTCGGTCAATAGTTTTCGGTAAAATGAAATTCGAACAAAAAAATTTCGGTGATCGGTTCCCAGAAATCTTATATCAATTTGAATGCGAATCATATAGGTTCACAACATCTTCTGCTCCCATACCCGATTTGATAGATTCGATTTCTTCTTTCGAAGATGTGTACGAAATAAATTGCTGACTGGCAATCCCATACTAGTCGATGAGTGATCTGTATGTGAGATGAGTTTATCTTTATCTTTTGTCTATTTTTAGGATTGCGATGTTTTGGCTCTAGCTGAAGCTCTTCCTTTTGATAAAGTTCTAGGAATTCTAAAGCCACATTTACACATTCGTGCGAATCGCGAGGTGAATGGCGAGGCGAATAACGAACACGCATATGTAAACAGTGTGCTCGCTATTCGCCTCGTGCCTCGCCTCGCGATTCGCGCGCTCGGGTTGGGAGCGGTTTTTCGGACGCGAATCAAAGGGCACGATTGGTGAACACGAACTTGCTGTTTACACATTCGCCTGCATTCAGTTGACAGCTAGCGCCCGACCCAACAGGACGTGTTGACAAAATGCAGTGGAGTGAAGTGCGAATTTTAGAATTCTTAGAACTTTATCAAAAGGAAGAGCTCATTTGGAAACGAAAACATCGCAATCATAAAAATAGACAAAAGATAAACGATGCATGAAACCGTATATCAACTAGTATGGGATTGCCAGTCAGCAACTTGACACGCTATCATCCACCATCGTCTGCGTCGACGGTTCTTTTTTACGCAGGATATCTAAATAATTGTATAAACTCAATAGATGTAGTGCGCATGCCACCATTATTTTCACGTGTTCCATATTCGTGTGCGAATGTCAAAATAATTCACCCCGCGAATGTGTGAACTAGTAGTTCGCTACGGCGGAATATTTCGTCGAATGTTCGTCGAGTGACGAGGCGAATGGCGAACACGATTGTGTGAATGCGGTGTGTCACACGGCTACATTAGTAGTTCGCTACGGCGGAATATTTCGTCGAATGTTCGTCGAGTGACGAGGCGAATGGCGAACACGATTGTGTGAATGCGGTGTGTCACACGGCTACATATACAGCTATACATTTCCAGTATATGCTGACCTCTCTTGTACAGAAATCCTGTGCAATGCGAGATCAGGTTATACTGGAAATTTATAGCTTGATGTGTAACTGTGTGTACTATTTAACGATTAAAAATAACTCTAAGGAATGCTTTCCAAAGTTGCAGTAGGTATTCAAAAAGGTATAAAATATGGCTTAGATGAATGCAATATAATGTCATGACCTGAAAACGTAGATTTAGGTATGAAATTCTAACCGATTAGGTAATAACAAAAATTACAGAACACACCAGCTCTTCTACGCCACGTACGAATAGGCTAAATGCTAAATGATGCGGTGTCGTAAAGAAAAAATACCACACTATACCCTGACCTGAGTCTCTAATTCAGATATTTTTTGTAAACAAAGAAACGTCAAGAAATGTCACTGTCAAAATGACAGGACAGTGGTACAAAACATTTTATCATAAAATTTAACACAACAAAAACAAGGAAACAACGAGACGAACATGTAACACGATGATAATAGCACAACAACAACAAAATTAAAAAACACGCAGCTAAAAATTTGATCGGGGAAAAGAAAACGAATGAATTGAAAATACCACGGGAAAAGACGCGCAACTTAGACGTACTGTCAAACGAAATTCGAAAATGTTAGGAAATCCTGCAGTGTTACCAGTATCATAAAATATTTAATACCAGAAAATCTCCACTTATTAATAACTTTGTTTAAACCGAAAATTTCTAAAAATAATTACGGTGTGATAATTTTTAAATTATTATTTCTAAAATCAGTAACTTAAAAGAAAATCTAACCTTTTTCCGCGATTTTTTGGGAATCACCATTAAGAAGATTTGTTTTCGGTCTGTTATCACCTTTTAGTACACTAAGCATTTTCGAACATGGCTCGAATGCGTCCAGTTATAGGGAAGGAGTACCTAATAAACCCCGTAGACTGTAAAAAAAATAAGTTTTTCCTATAGATTCGGTTTCTGCTTGTCAGGGCTCATTCACACGAGGACGATACGTTTTTTGTTTTTTTTTTTTTTTTGACGGCTGCAATGCTTTTTAATCGCCCAGGTACGTTTGTCAAAAAATACGAATCATGAATTTTTTGGGACGGATTTACTGATGCGCTCGCGCCCCGCCCGCCTGCGCTCGAACAGCTCAGGTACAGTACGGTCATTTATCTCGGCAAGTCCGAACTTCGCGCACAAGGCTGCGCAGTAACATTTTTCAGGAACTAAATGGTGACACGAGGCGAGTGCGAGTGAGAGAACATGCGCGAAACTTGTTAGTGCCTATGTTCGGACCTGCCAAGATAAATTGGCAGTAGTGTATATTCGTTGACTTGTAAAGACGTGCTGCGGTGTGCTTTAAATATGACAAAAAAGGAGAAAGAAAAATTGTTTGAACAACAAATAGATCGAGACATTTTGATTGCTACAGAAAAAGACAGACCAGTTTTATGAATACGAAAGTAATGTGAACATCAATTCGGACATTTTGCTGAATCGTGATAAATCACGATTCTATAAACAATGTCCATCATGACGTATCGCGGTTTCTGACGAATCGTCAACGACGGAACCCGTGTAAATGAGCCCTCACCTGTTTCGCACACTAGACCTGCACCCCAATTATTGAGTAACACACTTTAAATCACAAACCAACGGATTTTGAAGGAAATCACTAATCCATTGTTTTATATATCTCCAAAATAATTGAAAAAGTTATTTATTCATTTATTCATTGTTAGAAAAAAAAAATTCTAACTAAAGACCAGTAGGTACGGTTTTAGAAAACATAAACATATTAATTTGGCCATCTATGAATTAATAAATGAAATTATTACAAATATGGACAAAACAATCCCAGCGTTATTCATTGACATGACGAAGGCGTTCGATTTTGTAGATCACAGAATCCGTCTCATAAAATTAAGTAGGTAAATTTGGAATTAGGAGCAATGTCCTAGGACGAATTAAGTCTTACTTAGGCAACAGAAAACAAATTACTGAAATAGCAAAAATATGTCATAGAACTAAAACAGAACTTACTTATCAAAACAAAGATCTATAAATTACGGCGTACCCGAGGGGAGTGTACTTGGTCCTTTGTTATTCCTGTTTTATAAATGATATTCCTAGAACCATAGAACACCCCATGACTCTATTTGCTGAGGACTGTACTACAATATTTATAGGAAAATAAAACTTAGACAAATATGAAAATGAAATAAATAATACATAGTTTAGGCTTAATTATCCAATTGCTAATCTATAACAACTTAAAAATTAATTTAAGAAAACCCATATCATGAATTTTAACCAGCGAACAAACTATTAATACAAACATTAAATATGAAGATAATTCGATTGCTAAAATTGACAACACAAAATTTCGTGGACTTTGGTTAGGTCAGCACATGTCATAAAAAACACACATTAATCACATAGTAAAAAAGCTATGCGTTACACAATTTAAGCAAGGTCTCCAATCGTAGCACTGTTCTTACCGCATACCATGCATGTGTCTCCACCACGCTGCGATACGTTGTAATATCCTGGGGTAATTCTATGGATAGAGAATTTTTTATTAATTTAAAATTAATAACACTGCCATCCCTATAATTTAAGAAGTTGTCATGTTTATTAAAAATAACCTTAACCGATTTGAAACCCTATCAGTGAAACGCCATCAAGGTGCAATTAAGTCAAAACCCACCAAACCGCCCAAGTTTCTAAGTAAGGTTCCAACAAAGTTTTTGTAAAAATAAGTTCTTATGAAAGTGACGTGAGTAAGTTGTGAGTGAGTGTCTGTGTTATAAGTTCTCTTTTATTACAAATGTCGTTGTGTGTTGTTGTAATAACCGGATCGAGGGCAATCCACGATAATTTCTGATGTAATTTATTATTATGTTCTGCATAACGTTCGCAGAGAACGGTGTCATATATTTTGAACATACTCGTAACAGTAGATATACTCGTAATAACAACTTGCATTTTGGAACAGTTTTAGATGACGTTTGACCAACTATTTTGCAAATAAGAGAAAAAAAGAAATTAAAAAGTATACTTTTTTTTCAACACGGACTGAAAGGGGTTCTTAAAAATTCGAAATGGGGCTTCTAGGGCATGTGGGGTATGAAAGAGCTCTGTTTGCACATTCTCAAACATTTTTTTAAGCCGCATGGTTTTCGACTTTAGATGAAAAATAAAAACAAAAACTCCCCTCCCCCCCCCCCCCCCCCCCCCCTTATCTCCGAAGTTTGCATAGAGAAAAATCTGAAATTATTCTGTGTGTAGGAGTTTATGTAAAGATTACAGGAAAAATAAAACGATGTCTCTAAATAGCACACTTTTTTATACAGCCTTGATACAACATGGAGGCTTTCCTGTGGCCTGCCTATAGTAGATACAATTTTCAAGCTCTGTACCAAAAATCAATTAAATAGGAGCAGTAGTTTAGTCGCAAATAATTTTTAAAGTTTTTGTCCCGTTTGAACACGATGTATCTTTCCTAATAGCTGATTTTGTCTTTAAGCATAGGTCAAGCACCTTAAAACGATAAAGCGATGCGTTGTTGCCGCTCTGACGCAAGTCACAAGTACAACCAATTTTCGCTAAGCGGAACGCACTTTCATGACGAGAGTGACAATCATAGCAAGACATCCCGCGCGTAATAGAATTGGAAATAGGTCAGTGTGTTGCTATTGCATCCTAGATACCTGCCATCGGTGGGCCTCTAAAAAATATTTTGTTCAGTGCGCCGATGCTATCCTTTCGGAACGTATGTTTGGTTTAACTCGCGCGCTTTATTGTGACAGGACACGTAACTTGGGATTATTATTATTTAGTGTTCGTGATTTTTTTGTGATTGACTGCTTTGTATTGTGATATGACACGTAATTAAACATTGGTTGTGTGTGTGTATAATTAAAGTGTTCAACAATGCCTCGTGTAACTTACACGGCATCAGAATACACTGAATACATTCTCCGTCGGTATAATTTGTGCATTAATGGGATTGGAGGACATCGAGAATGTAAAAATTTAGTGTTTTTATTGTGAATGATGTTGCGCGCGTGAAGTACGCGCACCCTTACCTAACATAAAAGCCAGCGCGAGTGAAGGCCTAAAGGCCGCCATATACGGGCTGCTCGAGCAGTTAGCCATTGATCAACATACACGGACCGCTCTTGCAGTCATAGGCAACAGCTTGAAGCTGCCATTGATAACTGCTGGCGCAGTTGATACCAACTGCTCGTCATTCAAATCAGTAGCAACATGGATAATTCCAATTAAGTTCTTGCGATTTATTTAGACTGATTAGCGCGTCATAATCTACGTCGTCCATTTTGCACAAGAGACAAGCGTGCGGACGGGAAGCGCGCGCGATGTGGAATGAAGAGTGCGGGCGGAGGTAACTGCGCGAGAGCAGTCGACAGCTCAAGCAGTCATTGTATGCCTGGCGACGTTGCCGCTTTGTTACCTAGGTGGTATCTAAGGTCAGTTAAATTTATTTATAAAGGGTGGTTGGTTGCATTTTACTCTGATTTGTAAGGTATTTAGTTTGTTTGAAAAAAAAATAACTCATTTTTGGTGCTTTTTATTTTTGTACCGTATCGAATTAATACTAAACACGTATAGTATTCGTAGACTAATTGAACGCCGTTCTGTCAAAACAACTCTGTATATGATGGTACGGAACCCTCTCGGTGCGCGAGTCTGACTCATTCGTGACCGGTTTTTTTTATAATATGTGTAATTTTATAATTTGTGAAGTGCCGATACGCGGCGCGAGTCTTGGAGGCAATTACCTACATTTCATACAATTATTTACATAAATATTATTTCGGGCGACAACGTTTTCACCCCCCTAAACCTTTAAAAAATGAGACAATTTTAGTCTCATTTCATTCAGTACACGTTAATCTAGGTCTGTACGCTTTTCTTTTTTAGTAATTCAATTTAACTTAATAAAAAAAAGCGCTCCAGGAAGATTTTATGTCAAAAATATAGATATTTAGATGCTCATAACTTATATGTTACGCAATATTTCTTTATAATAACAACCTACGGACCTAGTTTTTCATTATACCTACAACATTTCCAAAAATCATGAAAATTAATTTGAACGCAACTCTTTATAGTATAGCTATATTGCTTTTAATGTATGTGTACTAAGTATATAGCAGAATAGTATAGCGTAGTCTGAAATGAGCTTGGGCAGGTCTAGTGTGCGAAACAAGGGCTCATTCACACGGGTTCCGTCATTGACGATCCGTCAACAGCCATGATACGTCATGACGGATGGACATTCACATTGCATGTAACATAATCGTGATTTATCACGATTTATCACGATTCGGCAAAATATCCGAATTGATGTTCACATTAGTTTCGTGTTCATAAAACTGGTCTTTTACTGTAGCAATCAAAATATCTCGATCTTTTTGTTGTCCAAACAATTTTCCTTTCTCCTTTTTTGACATAATTAAAGCACACCGCATCACGTTGTACTGAGCTGTGCGGGCGCAGGAGAGCGGGGCGCGAGCGCATTAGCGAATCCGTCCCAAAAAAAATCATGATTCGTATTTTTTTGACGAAGGCGATTTTTAAAAGACAATACGTGATTTAAGACGTGTCCATTTTTCACGATTCGTGATGCGTGTGAACACGGGCATTTAAAAAGCATTGCCGCCGTAAAAACAATCGAATCGTGAAAAAAGATGATTCGTCAAAAAAAACGAATTGTCTTCGTGTGAATAAGCCCTGACAAGTAGAAACCGAATCTAACATTAATTTAGAAAAAGCTTATTTTTAAAGCCTTTTTTTTGGGTGGGAAATTATCAAATAACTTCTCCCGCTCTGGGCGAAGCGGGAGGGCGTGTCAGACTTTTACTGACTAAAACCCACCCGTATTCCTTCAGTTGCCTGTGCCAGAGCCCACGGTAACTCTTTCAAACAACCCGCAATCCTGGCAGGCATCGGCCCTAGCGAACCCCATCAGTTAGTGCTGACATTTCTATGAGGCGCGCGTGGAACACAACGAGTCGTCGACCCGGGCCTGGTCCCTACCGGACGGCGAGCTACCCCAAAGAGAATTAAACTACCCATTGCTCGCCGTCCGCAAGCCCGCGCCTACGGTGGCCGAGCATTGGCTCTCGATTCTCGACGTCCAGGGCATCTCCTACGGCGACTAGGGGCGTGAGGGAGCAAAGATTGCCTCTCCCTCACGCGTTCCGTCTCCTCCTTTGCGAGGATTACTGCATCGCAAAACGAGGTGACGGCTTCCCATGCACTCTCGCTCCATACCATGGCCTGTACCAGGGCCGGACGCGAGAGATCGCCGAGAATATTTTCAGAATTAGCCTTACAAACATTTTTGAATGCTTAGTGCGAATTGGTGGGATATCAACCAGGTAGGGATGGTAACTGTAAAATTATTTTATAATTTTAAAATAGATTTTTTAAAAGTTATTTAAGAAAATATACGAAAATTGACCATCCCCTCCCCCCTTATTTCCGAAACTACTGAGCCTAAAATTTTGAAAAAAAAAATTACAAAAATAGTTCTATCTATAGGAGATTACAGCAAAATCTATAATAAGTCTATTATGGTAAATCTCTTAGTATTGTGCGTACCAACTTACATTTGCAGTTAGAATGTATGGGAGAACATGTTTTACAACTACAATGTTAAGTTTGTTCTTGGGATTCATCCCAACTACGGAACCCTTCATTGTGCGTAGTCCGACACGCACTTGGCCGATTTTTAGGGTTCCGTAATAGTCCCTTATAGGATCACTCGTGTGTCCGTCTGTCTGTCTGTCACAGCCAATTTGCTCCGAATCTAATAGACAGATTAACTTGAAATTTGGTACACGTATGTATTTCTGTGACCCAAACACGGACGTGTAACGTAACTAAATGAATTTTGAATATGGGGGTCAATTTCGGGGAGCAAATAAGAAATTTAAAAAAAAACTTTTGTAAACTGTACCGTGTGGCATATCAAATGAAAGAACTTACTATGAGGGTCTCAAATATATATTTTTTCTAATTTTAAAATAAATCATTTTAAAGTAATTTAAGAAAATAGACGAATATTGACCATTCCCGCCTTATCTCTGAAAGTACCCAGCCTAAAATTTTGAAAAAAATACAGAACAATACCTATAGATTACGGGAAAACCTATAAGAAGTCTATGGTCTTAAAACAATGTGGTAAATCTCTCAATATTGTGCATACCAACTTACATTTGCAGTTGGAATGTATGGGAGAACATGTTTTTTTAAACTACAATGTTAAGTTTGCTCTTGAGAGTCATCCCAAGTACGGAACCCTTCATTGTGCGTAGTCCGACACGCACTTGGCCGGTTTTTTCTTGTTAAAATCCATACCTAATGCAAATTGCGTAGGTATGCGTGTTATCGCGTAGTTTTCGTTGGACTGATAATCAATCTGACTTACCGTGTAATACCGCCCGTCAATCCATCAGTCAGCCATCAGTTTATTCGTGATCAAGGTCACGGATTGAACTAATGCCAAACTGAACGTGTAACCTCTGTCTTACGCAGTAATATAAGTCAATGTACTTACTGCGTTACTTGGTCGGTCAACAGGAGTATACCCACTACAATCGGTCTCTGGTTTGAAGAGCATGGGAAGCTATCGTTCAAGCTGGACATGCTTTGATCAGACGCAGACAGTCTGAACTCCAGTCTGATTATTGATCTAAAAGACTGCCGGTATCCCCACGGTGACGGCAGTCTGAAGGTAATCAGTTCGTTTAATGTACTGATTTTCAGCCGCATCCGGTTGCACTGAAATTTAATGTCCACGCACTTTTTTGACTGCTGTCACAAAAACAAACACTGCAACCGTATTGCAACTTTGGAACATTTTCTTTTATTATTAATCGACCGATTAATAGACAAACATACCAGTTGAAAAGAAGTTTTTACATGACGTGGTTATTTTTCTTATAATTACATTTATAAATAATAGTTTCGGTAAGTTATCGCTTGAAGCTGTTATTGCAAGTGTTGGGTTACTAAAATCATAATATTATATTACGTCAGCGTTGTCAAGTGTTTATTTCTCTTAGCTGGCTCCTCTAATCGTAATATGAAGTTTTTGTTATGGACTTATGACTTCACGCGATTTAATCAGTGCGTAAGCATTATGTATTTTAATATTATGAAGTCGGGCCAGTCCGTCGGTGTAGACATGCCTAATTTGAACTGTGAGATTCAATTTAAATGGTAATTCTTTTTATTTTGTCGAATGCGGAATGGGGCGAATGGTACGGCTGTAAGCACAAGTGCAGTTTTTGAAGATGAATTGATTTACATTTTGTTGATTAACGGCCGAACCCAATAACCTCAATCAATCTGATTTTCAGTTAATGATGACAGATCGCTATTGATGGTAGACAATATAATTCTATCTGTCCTTACGTTCCTTTCGTTCGTTAGTGTTATTTACTTTTATCTGTCTTAGATTATTGGGACGTTAAAACCATAGATAGATAGGTTTTTCTATCTCCAATATGCCAAAACTGGTGATAGATAGGTTACTGACTTCAGCTGTAAGAGTACCTAGCCTATATAAAATTCAATCCGACTATCAATTAACTGTCAGTTACAGTCAGTATCGGTTCGTACGGGATATTTTGTTCGCTGAACCCAGCGTGACGACGAATTCGGGATCGCCGAACAAAACGAATGCGGCGATCGCAAATTCACGCAGCGATCGCTTATAAATATTAGGGCAAGGCTGTAGGACACCGGGAAATATGTATAACAAAAAAAAAATATTGTGATGGTAAGCAAACAAAAAGAATTATATATGCTTATTGTAAGCAAATCACGTGTATATTTCAAATATTCCACAATTATCACAAATATTTCAAATATTTGTGACATACAAATATTTGAAAATAAAAAATAAAATGTAAATTGTGGCCTACGGGCTACGAGGTCATGACGACTACGCGCGCTACGAGTCTATGTTTGTGCTACGCGCCTAAATATGTATTTTACCTTATTTAATTGATAGGTATTGCCCTAAGACCTGAATAAATAGACATAATTTTAATTATGTAAAGCTGCGTTGATTTATATGTATGTAAGTAATGAATGGCTTCACTTGGTAGAAATAAATTAAATAATATGTTTTGATAAACATTGCAGAATATGTGTCTAGATAGTGTTTAAAAAAATAATTTAAAAAAATTAAATCGACCTCAAAAAACTCAAAATTATGAAATAACTTTAATTTTGGAAGTCGGTGGTAAAAAACTAAAATACAGGTCCCAAGACACCGACTTCCGAAATTAAAGTTATTTCATAATTTTGAGTTCCTTTCTTTTTGAAGTAGATTTAATTTTTTTTTTTTTTTTTTTAATTATAGGTGGCCACCTCCGCTTTACCCTTTTTGCACTACGTTTGAGACACCCGGTAGACTGGATGTGGAAGACAGAGTAACGGGTTTGTAGTGTGTAGGTGCAACAAAGAAGAGGCATGTCCAACAGATTCTGCGATTCGATTGATTGATTGGGGACTGACACAGCCTCGACCTCTATTTCCAACCGCCCTGTTCCACCGTTGCTTGGCGATTAACGGGAAGCGGGGAAAGCTAGCAACTAAAAACGAATTGGCGAGCGACGAGCAGCGAGTGCGCGAGGTTGACGAGCAATTACTCGCTAGTATGCATTTATGTATACGTACCAAGCGTGAATTTCTCGGCGAGTGTTTTGCTCGCCAAGAGAGCGTCGCTGAGCGAGTTCTCTTTTTGATAGCTCTTGTCGTTGCAACAAACGATTTATCCCCGGCGGTATGAACAGTCAGCGATCAACTATTAATGTGTATATGTTGCAGTAAGATGGTTGTCGCCGTGATATAGTTATATTCCTAGGGATATAGCTATTTACCGTAATATAGTTATATGAAAACTGTCGGAGTCCCCTAAATTTATTACTGCGACCAATTTCGACGTAACGCTCGCCGGCCCCTGCCCCGCGGCACTGCTCGCTTCGCTCGCTTGGCTCGCGCGTAGTTGGTCACAGTTCTAATCTAATCGTACCTATTTGGTTGAGTCGAAGTGCCAATACTTATATTACTAAATCATGCTCGTATTCCTAGTGTCATATAACTAATACTACGGTAGATAGCTATATCCCTAGGGATATAACTATATTACGGCTACAAACATCTTACTGCGACATATACAGGGTTATTTGTAAAACACCAGCAACCTCTTAAGGAGTCATTGTACTCATCATTATGAACAACTTTTACTATGGGACCAAACCTGAAATCGCGAAAAAAAATCAGCTGTTCAGTACATTTTGACGAATTATGCGAACATAAATGTACTGAACAGCTGATTTTTTTTCGCGATTTCTGGTATGGTCCCATAGTAAAAGTAGTTCATAATGATGAGTACAATGACCACTTAAGAGGTTGCTGGTGTTTTACAAATAACCCTGTATATTTTACTTACACGGAACCAACCATCTCTCGTACCTTTGTTGAGCGAGAAAATTGTTGAGCTAGTCGCTTACTCTTCGATAGTGGGTGCTCTGAGTAATCACTCGCCACCTCGCGCAGTCGCTGCTTGTTGCTTGGCAACTTGTTCTTAGTTGCTAGCTCTACTCAACTCTCGTTAATCGCCGGCGGTGAGACAGGTGCCTTATTGGGTAAAAGTAAAATACCATCATGCTTCTCAATCCTGACGTATTATTATTATCCAGTCAGTTGCGCAACTACAAAAACCTACAATTGCAATTTTAATTGTATTTTGTCATCATTGTTGTATCACGTATCGAATGTACGAATATTGCAATTGTTATGTACCTATTGTATGTCACATCAGATAAAACATAAAAAAAATATATATACTGGGTGAATTTTTTTACCGCCTGGAAAAAAAATAGGGTATAATGGGGAACGGAGTAGAAGCCTATGGCTTACCTAGTTTTATTTTTTATACGCACTACGCAGGGTGTATAGTGTGAATAATTTGAATTTCGATATTTTTTAACGATCTATAAAGTTTATTTCAAAATTTCTGTTTTTGTTGTTGTGTTTATTGATAGAGCAATTTCTGTGTAAGCTATTGAAAAAACAAAAAAAAACTAGGTATGCCATAGGCTTCTACTTCGTTCACCTATTGTACCCTATTTTTTTCAAGACGGTAACAAAAATCATCCAGTTTATACGTGCCGACTTTAGAACCTCCTTTTTCTTTCATCGATTAAAAATGCTCTTTACGGAATAATTCTTTGAACATGTTAAATTTAAGTGTTGTGGGAGTATTGTAAAGAAATAAATAAATCTTAGATATATTATTTGCACCTGTCACTGTCCAATTGTTACAATAGATGTGCAGTTGACTGTACATTTTCTTTGCGTTACTGAAACATCTACTGTATTACCAGAAAACTGTATTTATCAGTTGTTTGAGCCAAAAACTTTTTAACACGACATTTATACAGGGTGTTTGGCGCATGGACCGACACATTTTTTTCAGGGATTTGGGAGGTCATTAGCTAGGTTCTACCCATACACCCTTTGTCCCAAATGTCACGGTTGGTTACATATGTTTTTTTTTTAATGAAAAAAATACCCAAACTTTTTCCTTTAATTCGAAACTTTTTTGTTTGTGGATGTAGTGGCACAAAATAAATTTTGTTGTAAAGTATTCTCCAAAGTCATTTAAATCCAAATACATATTTTTTTGATACAACTAGTTTCAAGAAAATTCCTTACAAGCTTCCAAAGTTTAATTTTTTATTGAATGTATGAAATTTTACAACTTCTAAATTCGTTAAAAAAAACTAAGAGTCATTTTGAACTTAGCTTTATTTTAAAAAGTTATTTAGTTGATACCCTTTCTAACGGTATGCTATATGTCATAGAAATTATTCATTATGTAGTCAAAACACTAGTTATGAGAGTCAGGGTTAAGAAAAGACTTATTAAGGTTATTATGTTTTTATTAAACTAAAGTTATAAAAAAGGAGGCAAAACACCGGGAGAGATGGAAAGAAATGGGGGAGGCCTTTGACCTCCCAAATCCCTGGAAAAATTGTGTCGCTCCATGCGCTAAACACCCTATATAGGGAGTTTGACGTAAGACTGACACTAGACACGCGTTGAACAAGTGTCTTTAAGTTTATGTGGTAAGACCCTATTGTCTTTAGAACTAACTTACTTTAAGGACAATTGGGCATCATAACCGATTTTTAATTTTTAGAGGACCGATACTTAAGTTATTTAAATCTGACAAAGTTGAGTTGGATAAGTTTCATGTCCATTTTCACTAACATTAGACGACCCATGAATGCCTAAATAAAAGCGAGCTGTTGGATTTTAAACGCTCGGCTCAGCGCCAGAAGTTGAAAATTGTTGAAAAGTGTATTCCCGTTCGTCCCACAGCCGTCTTAAAAAATTATATTTAATTTATTTCCGTTCATCCCACTGAATTTTACTGCACATTATGTTCATACCTAATTAGGATAAAATCACATCAAATACGTTAAAAACCCCACAGGAGTCACTGCCCTTTATTATTAGACATCCTCTGTAATGTTAAATTACTGTATTAGTGCAAATTAATGTTAATAACTGGATTTAGATTCATTTAAAATAATAGTACCTACCCCCAACCTTTATGCAAACTTAATTTTGTTGTTTCTCCATTGACATACTAGTGAATAGTGAAATTACATCCCATGATTGAGATTACACAGTCATCATAATTTTTATTCTTTTTTTGTTCTAAATTATTTGAAATCCCAATAGGCCCTTTGCCCTAGTAGGTATTTACTATACACATCTTATCCTGCTTTCTTATTCCTTTCACTCACTTAGCTTTCTCTTATCTCATTCCAGGGTGCATCTAGGGTTTGCTTGTAAACATGTTGACCCGTAGAACTGCATCCTTGGAGGAAAAACTGAGGGCTACATTAAAAGAGTTGGAATATAGTAAAAAGCAATGCGATCAGTTGCTACAGGAAAGGGAAGACAGCGAGGTGGAAGTACAGTATATTAATAACAAGAACACTGAGCTTAAGAACCAGTTGGCTGAACTACATACACAGCATATGGACACACTTGACCAGCATCAACATCTCCTTCAACTAGTGTCAAATTTCAAACAATGTAGTGACACCCATGATATGGCTTTGAGACGGATATCTGAATTGGAACTGGAATTAAGCAGTGCCCACAACACAATAACCCGTTTGGAATCCCACAAAGCCAGTGAAGAGTCTGCGATCACGTGCAAACTTTATGATGAGTTGGTTAGTAGCGGGTCCGGATCCACATGTGTTGAGCCAATTGTAACAATAGACTTAACTGATGACACTGTTACTAAATGCAAGCTGTATACTAGCCATAACAAGATAAAAAAATATATTAAAATTAATAGATTAATTACAAAAATTCATAAATCATTAAAACGCCATAAAGTTAACAAATTAAATACAAAACTTAGGCAAAAAAATCTAAATTTAATTCAAGAATTAAAAAAGTGTAATAGTGAGTTAGAATTATGTAATACTATGTATGATACCGACACTCAGCACCTTCAGGATGAATTGTTTGTAAAGGAATTTGCTCTAAAGGAAATCTTTAGTAAATATGAGGCTACTCAACAAGACCTGAGTAAGCGCTTGCAGGAGGCCAATGCGTTGGCAGACCTGGTCAAGTACAATGCGGAGAGGTATGAGTCTCTGACTAATAACCTCTCTTTTAGCTGTGCCTGCTCCCAGGAGCCCCAGCCTCAACTTGGTACACCCACACCCTCAGTGGTTCAGCCAGTAGGTAGCTGTATGTATGATAATAATAATAACAATAATAATAACAATAGTATGAATAATTTGATTAAAACAACATATCTATTTTCTGACAAATTTGGTCAAGGTTTTGGTAGTATACTTAATCAGTGTTCACAACAATCTGTAATTAATCATTGTTTACCCGGTGCCAGTATTAGCCAATTAATTAGGAAAATTAAATTAACAAAAATAAACCCCAGTTCCACTGTTATATTATTGTATGGGGATAGTCTAACTGTAAGAAAAAAGGACATAATTGAATGTGTCCATTTGATGTTGCATCTCAACGAAACCAATAATTGTAAATTTATTGTCTGTGCCTTACCTTATTCGCATTATTTGTCTGATGAGCAAAATAGGCACATTTATAATTTAAATATGTCAATTTATAATAGGACTTGTCATCACAGTGATGCTATTTTATATTTCGACTGTAATCAATTTATTACTGATTACAAACTGACAAAAAATACAATGTATTTGGCACCTAGTTGTCGGAGACTTATTGCTAATCTTTTAGCATACAATATACAAAGTGACACCGGTACCTGTAGTGTACCATCGAATACTGTTAGTACTGGTACTAATACCACTATTGACACACCTTGTAGTTTAAACTATTAGGTGCGACAATGGGTCAGCCACATATATTGAATGTTGTACATCAAAATATGCAGGGTCTGTCCGGCAAAGAGCTAGAGTTAAGTTTATTTCTGGAAAACTATAATGTTCAGGTCTTATGTATGACTGAACACTGGTTGAAGGAACATGAAGTATTGTTTATAAATGATGATTATTTTACAGTACAAAGTGCATTTGTAAGGAAAAGTGCTATTCGCGGTGGGTCTTTAGTTCTTGTTTCAAACAAGTTGAAATGTAAACAACGTTTAGATTTAGTTAATCTTTCTATCGAGCGCACTATTGAGTTGTCTTGTGTTGAACTCGAGCGATACGTTATAATTTGCGTTTATCGACCCCCTTCTGGGGATTTTATTCATTTTGAATCAGTAATGGAAGATGCACTCAATAAGTTAAAATCTAGTAATAAAAGTATAATTTTATGTGGAGATTTTAATATTAATATTTTAGATGTTACTCCACTAGGTATTAGACTTCTCAATCTTTTTAGGTCTTATAATTTATTTAACTTGTTTTTTGAACCTACTAGGATCACGGCATCTTCATCAACATGTCTTGATAATATATTTAGTGATTGTGTTGTCAAAAATAAATTAGTGCCAAGTGACTTAAGGTCTGACCACTGTGGTTTATTAGCTAGCTTCCCTATGCAATTACATAAAAAGCCGCATAAAATAGAATGCAGGCCTTATACAGCTAGTCGTTGCAACAAATTTAAAAATAATGTAGCCCATAGAATTAGACCATCTATAGTAGAACACGATAATCCTAATGAAATCTATGGAGCCCTTTTTGATGTTGTGCAAAAAGAGTACCAATCTACCTTCAAGACCAAAACCATTAATATTAATGGCACCACCGTGGGCTTTAACCAATGGGCTACTCCAGGTATTTATAAAAGTAGAGCGAGACTATACGAATTATATGGTTTGAAAAAACACAGGTTTGATACTCCTTTCCTAGAGTATGTCAAAAATTATTCAAAATTATTTAAAAGTATTTGTGTCTTTGCTAAATCTAAATTTTTAAGCGATACAATTAAAAATTCCAATAATAAAGTAAAAACCATTTGGAAAATTATTAATAATGAAACGGGTAAGTCGGTTAAACAAGACAAACAACTTGAAGTTATGGTCGACAACAAATTAGTTAATAAAGCAGCAGACGTTGCTGAGGCATTTAATGAGTTTTTTGCCAACATACCTTTAGCTACGACTCGCTCCTTAAATTCATCCCCGTCTAAAGCTGAAAACCTTTTGCATAGTAGTGTGCCCAAATGTGGTCGCTTATTTAGCTTCGAGCATATAACACCTCGTGATGTAGTTAATGTTTTTAACACACTTAAGTCTAAAAACACTGGTGATTACTGGGGCATCTCAATTAAACTGTTAAGTAATATAATAGACATAGTAGCCCCCTATCTAGCTGTTACTTTTAATAAATGTGTTGATGTAGGAACTTTTCCTGACCTCATGAAAAGTAGTAAAGTCTTACCTTTATTTAAATCAGGTAATAAAAATGACGTTGGCAATTTTAGGCCTATTTCTATATTACCTGCATTTAGCAAAATATTTGAAAAGTTAATACTCAAGCAGTTGCTAAGACATTTTAATTTAAATGGCCTCCTTCATGATGAACAATATGGCTTTACTAAAGGTCGTTCGACTACAGATGCGGGTGTTGCTCTGCTGAAACATATATTTAACGCATGGGAGAACTCGCAAAATGCTATTGGAATTTTCTGTGATCTCTCCAAAGCCTTTGATTGCGTGCACCATGACACGCTTTTGCGTAAACTACATCATTACGGTGTACAAAACGAAGCTCTTAAAGTAATTAATTCATATTTACATAATAGGTTTCAATGTGTAGATGTAAATGGTGTGAAATCTTCCGGGCTACCAGTTCTGTTAGGTGTACCTCAAGGCTCAATATTGGGTCCATTCTTGTTTTTAGTGTATATCAATGACTTACCATTCTATTTAAAGGGTATCTGTGACGTTGTACTGTTTGCAGATGACACCTCTCTTATTTTTAAAGTAGACAGGAATAGACAAAATTTTGACGACGTAAACAGTGCACTCTCAATGGTTACAGATTGGTTTACGATAAATAACTTAGTTCTCAATGCTAAGAAAACGAAATGTATAAAGTTTGCCTTACCGAATGTTAGAAATCTAGGACCCAACATCGTTTTAGATAAAGAAGTGCTTAAAACTGTAGACTCGGCAGTTTTTCTGGGTATAACAGTAGATGCCAAACTTCAGTGGGGCCCACATATATCAAGCCTAGCGGGAAGGCTCAGTTCAGCCGCCTACGCCGTCAGGAAAGTAAGACAATACACTGACGTTGATACAGCTCGGTTAGTCTATTTTAGTTATTTTCATAGCGTTATGTCATACGGTATTCTGCTCTGGGGCAAAGCCGCTGATATTCAAAATATATTTGTTCTTCAGAAACGAGCTGTTCGAGCAATTTACCAGCTCGGTGCCAGAATTTCTCTGAGAGATTTTTTTAAACATATTGGTATTCTCACGGTGGCATCACAATTCATCTTCGCCAACATCTTATATATTAGACAAAATATACATGTATACACTAAAAACAGTGATATTCACAATGTTAACACCAGAAATAAGGACAAATTACGTGCTCCATTTCACCGGCTTCATAAGGTTCATAACTCATTTGTTGGGCTTGGTATATCCTTTTATAACAAGCTACCCTCTTCTTTGCTAGATTTACCTTACAATGCATTTAAAGCCAAAGTAAAATCTAACCTTTGTTCAAAGGCATACTATTCTATCAACGACTACTTAAACGATAAGAATAGTTGGTCGCTGTGTTTAACTTAAGACAATGTTTATGTTCTTTCTCCAGAATTAGCTTACCTACTGACAGGTTATATGAGTTCATATAATTATTTATTTTCTTTGACTGTAAAGATCAATTTATTTTTATTTATCATTGACATAATCTACTCATTACAATGTTTTTTTTTATGAGTGGTATTGCAATATGTGGTTAGCTAGTGACCTCGACAATTGATCATAATTATTCTTGTCTGAGCAACCGGCAGCAGGTTCGTCATGCTCCCTTAGATGTCACTGTTTGCGGTAGCGTCGGGGGTCGGGTTGCCTCCTTCCCTCAAATATGGCGAGGGGGGTAATGGCTGATCTTTGCGTTATGCTCGTGAACGGGTGCTGCTTGTGGTGACTGGTCGTCTTGCTGACCTTGGTTTTGTTTTGTTATTAATAATTTAACTCGTTTATTTTACTTCGATGGTCCTAGTTTATCATCTGTGACTTCGAGTTACGGCTATATGTAAGTGGGCACGCCCTTTATTACTGGAGGCTTTCAATATAGGTATAAAGTTCTGCTTACGTTTTTAGTTTGTATTTTGATTCTGCTTGAGTATAGTTTTCGAATTTTCGATTTTTTTTTCTTCTTTTTTTTAAGTATATTGGCGTGTGCTAGCTGACTTATAGCAAATAATTAAATTTAATTTGATGTTTGTGTTGCGTAATGTACTTGCATGTATTTTGCACAGTGTTGTATAGAATATTATATATATTTTTATTTTTTTATTTAACTGAACAGACAGCTGTGCTGCTGAGGAGTTTGTTGCGCCACTTCTTCTCCTCAGCTAAAGCACTAGGAAGTGGTGAAGGGCGGGCGTTTTGGGGGACTGTCTTATGTAATTTTGACGTTCGAAAAGTGCTGATTCTCAGCCTAGTTTGAATAAATGAGTTTTGATTTTGATTTTTGATTTTGATTAATATTGTACGTGTAATTTGAATCGTTAATTGCACTGATTACTTTTCCATTTACTTTGTTGCATAAAATAATTATTTCACCAAATAAATTGTTCGATTAGTTTTTTTTTTTAATATAAATATAAAACATATCTATCTACATATCTATATTGTAATTTATTATCATCTTGCATGCTCTTGTATGTATTTACCATGTTTATACAAATAAATAAATCTTATCTTATTAAAAAAAAAAAAACTAACAGAACAATTTATTTGGTAGGTATTATTTCATCCAACCAAGTAATTTGAAATGTAATCAGTGCAATATAATTATTAAAATTAGCGTGTGTTACCGCCGTTCGTCCCACAATAAATTGATTGTGGAACGGCGGTAACACACGTTAAAATTAATCATTTATTTCCGTTCGCCTCACTGATTTTGACAGTGGGACGAACAGTAATAAATATTTTAATTTGAAAATTTGGCTCTTAACAAAGATTTTATTTAAAATTCGATTTGGCTTACAAATAATGAACGTGTTGGCGCGTAAAAATTTGCTGTTGTTCGTCATTGATTCTGGAATTTATAATTAATTAATTTAGTTTGATTTCCGCGCATTATTTGAAAAAGTACTATACAAGCCTTGGCCGCAACTAGGCATTGGGGGACTCAAGTATGTGTCTCGGCTTCGCCTCGGCCCACATTTTCACGTTCTCCCATCAAAGCTCCTTGTGTAGGCCGCGGCATTAATGTACTATTCTTATACCTATGTATAAGAAGGGTTATTTTCCTCCTATATGAGCTCAAATGTCATTTTATTGATAACAATTAAATTTCTATTGTTATCGCCGGCTCGCCGTCGATCGACAATTGAGGAGAACCTCCAATCTTTTGCATAGAAACATAACGCCTTTCTAAAAGTATCTCGTCTCATGATCGTAATTTATTTTATTTCTATTTCAGGGACTAAGCTACTTCTTTACGGAAACCTACGAAAACAAATGTTATTCAGTGGATTATTCGGAGAATCCGAGAGCCATGATGGTAAGTAATCATGAAAACGAACTGCTCCATCTGTCTGCCTTTACTCTGGATGCGGCTGGCACAGGAGCGTGGGGATAGGTACAAGAAAATAGTGGCCTATGCCCAGCAGGGGTGAAGCCGGGCTGTGGATGAATGACTTAGATACGAACAAGGAGTGTCAAAGTAAATCTAATAATAATATGATGTCATCAGATTTTCTTTTTATATGTTTAAACATCTATTATTAATAAGTTTGTCTTTTCTAAATAAACATTTATTTCTCACCACAATATAAAAGTACATTTTCAAAATATGATCAAGATATACCTAATACAATTAACTTTTGTAAAAGTATATTTTTTTTTTTAGAAAATCCATTGTATTCGGTCAAAAAACAACTTATAACGCTCACAACAATACGGCAACGTACTCAAAGACATTATACGAGTAATAACCTCCTGTCAGAATATTAATCAACGACTAATTCATGTTTCTTTTTTATGCATTGTTCGAATATAAATTAAAACTTGGTGCTTACGAATGATGCTCACTGATGTAGTGTATGGATAACATCGTAATTAATTATAATTATGAATTTGATTTTCGATTACTTACGTAGACGTTCATACAAAGTTATCGCAGCATGTTTAATGAGAAATTTCAAAAGGGGCGTCTTAGATTGCATTGATTATAGTTATGTTTAAGTCTCATGTAATAGGGAGCGAACTTATTGCCATCAATCAACAGGGCATGTGCGAGCGCGCTCGACAATTTTATGCTGACATGTACAGACGCCAGCAGGTCAAGCTACCCGAAACTGTCAAATCCCAATCAACCTTGAACCTAATGCTGTAGCGATAAAGTTGAAAATCTATTAAAGAAATTTGACAGATTGTAGTAGCTTGATGTGCTGGCGTCTGTACTTACGTTTATACATTATTACATGCGCATTACCTACTGTAATTAAGAGGCCCCCGAAGCATGCGTAGTTCATACAAACGAAATACCAAAATAATTTGTAAATCAAACATATTCTTATGGTTAAATACACACTATTTATTCCGATTGGATTACAGAATATCTAGGTCCTCAAACATATATTTTGAAAGGACACTGATTGTGACTACATGTCGATTATTATTTACAATCATTTACCAAAGTTTGCAAGACTTACCGATGACAATATTTAATTTTTTTTTTTCAATCCATTACTATATAAAAGATATTATACCATTAAGAACTATTTAGAAGACAAGTCAATAGAATCTGTAATTTGTAAGTTAGATTAATTGGCATCGCTGATTGTGAACACATTTGCACGCCATGTTATTGCAGGATATGCTGAAACAAATTTACCGTAACACTATGTTATATATCTTGATTTGATTTGATATCAAATGCAAAAAGAATTTTTCAAATCGGGCAGGTAGATCCAGAGATTAGCGCGTTCAAACGTACAAAGAAAAGAAAAAAAAGTCAGCTTTAATATTAGCATAGTTAGTATAATGAAATAAAACCTGTTTCACTAAGTACCAGCAATAATTAACTCATGCAAAAAATAAAAAAATAAAAAAAGAATCGACTTCAAAAAGAAACGAACTCAAAATTATGAAATAACTTTAATTTCGGAAGTCGGTGTCTTGGGATCTGTATTTTAGTTTTTACCACCGACTTTCAAAATTAAAGTTATTTTATAATTTTGAGTTCGTTTCTTTTTGAAGTCGATTTCATTTTTTTAAATTATTTTTTATTTCGTAATTTTTAGTTTTTAGTAAAAACTGGAATATTTGTTTGTAATAAGTATTTAATAGTTTTTTATTTGTTCTCTTTATTTGTTTTGGGGTTATAACTAGACAGATATGCCAACTATTGCCAACCCCATCGTGCCTTTTAACATTATATAACATTTACTCTTATAATTAAGACATAAAATATAGTATACACGTAAACAATATATGAAACACCTTGAGATAAACATAGATGTCACAGCTGGAGGATTGTTATTAACCGACATAACTTTTTGGCACATTCTGACGTTGGTCAAGATAAAACTGATTGAATTAATCCTACGCTAGTCGAATTCTTTCAAAAAAGACTCTCTCTCGCGTCCGTTCCGGACAAAATCCATCAGCAAATGCTGCACGTCCTCAATCTGATCACACTCTCTGCAATTCGGCGAATCTGCTTTTTTCATGAGAAATGCAAACTTCGCTGATGGATAGTGTCCAGAGCGAAGTCTCAAAATTAATTTTATATAATTCCTACTTAGTTGATCACATCGAACCAACAAAGTGTTGTTTCCAGGAGTTATAACAAATTACTTTAAATTTGGATATGAATTCCCAATAATCAGGTAAGTAATCAATTGCTGTTCCCTCTGCTGCTGCTAATTTAGACAACCGGTCAGCCTCCTCATTGCCACAAAGTTAGTCCGATGTGAGCTGGAATTCATTGCAACTTAATTTCTATGTTATAATAATATAATATTTTCAAAAATATCATATGCTATCGATGCACCTCTGAAACAAGAGGCTCATCGAGCCATATGCTGTAGTGCGCTTTTACTGTCTGAAAGAATAACGACTCTTTTTAGATTCTTTTTTCGGCTATAAAAGATCGCTTGATAAATTGCAATGAGTTCCAGTGTCATTATTGATACATTGTAGTACATTCGCGTTAAGAATGCAGTGAATCATCATTGTCCGTCGGCCTAGCCCCGCCCCCTAACCAATCAAATGTTTTCAAATTACGAAGTCAAGTTCACAACGACAGTTGAAGGCATTGCTTCGAACGCAACGGTTGTGTCCTGTCATTTGTGTTAACTGATTTACTTTTGTTATAAATACTAACGAGGATACTAGTGATAGTGATTAAAATATGATATTAATGATTTAATTTTGATTTTAAACTTTTAAGTGTATTTTTATAAATTCATTAAACTTAATCTTTTAAAATATAATTTGTTTGAATTTAACACCACTGTGAATACACCTTTATCTTGCAGTTGCAATGATGACTCACTGCATTCTTAACGCGAACGAACTATACAATTAATTTTAAAACCGAGATTAGTTCCTAAGCTTTGGTCAAATACCCCTGCGCCTAGACCCTGAGTACCCTTTGATCCATCTGTAAAAATGTTGTGCCAACCGCAAGTATTTAATAGTATTGTTATAAATATTGCACTAGAATTTGACCAAAGTTTTGAGATGTTTTCCCTTTTACACCACACCCGTAGCTCGTATCAATAAGCCAGGCCGTCACACTTAAACGTATTAGTCTATTATTCTTGAAAAGTACTGAACCGATTTCGATGAAACTTTCACTGTGCCCTAAGTTGAAGTAAATGTAAGCCAACAAAAAAAGAATGGTCACGATCCGATTAAGGGTTTCGGAAAAATGCGTGGACAAACATACATACATACAAACATACATCTATAAAATTTTGTATATTTGTTTGGAAGCCCTAATAGATCATCATAATGTGAATATCTCGCAGTTCCAATAATATTACATACATACGTATCGAATTGATAACTCCTTTTTTTGAAGTCGTTAAAAACAAGACGATTAGTTAAATTACGTATTTAGATATGACGTGTCATGAGAAGTTAAAAGTAGGTAATGATAAAAACTACTACTACGGCAACATTGGACAATGGACATTTTATTTTATCAAAGCACGAGTTTTACTCAGTGTTTATTTTATTTAACTTCCACTTTAGGCAAAAACTGAAAATTATGCAGAATAATAAAGTCATGACCTCACACTTGCCTTGCAATTTTTAAATAATATTTATATTGCAATATTTGATAAATTTGCATTAAACAGGTAATTACTTATCATTGTTTAAAAAAACATTGAAGATAATATGACTAGGGTCTTAAAAGATACAGATAACAGTTTAATTATACGTCTTGCAATAATAAAATGGCAGTTTCGTTAGTCATACTTTCTTTTCTTTTACAGTGCGATTGTGATTTTAATAGAAAGCGACCACTTGACCACGTGGTCGGTGAAAGATCCTGCAAAACTGGCTTTCGTTACATTAAATGCACTTTAACCCTTTTACTGGAAGGAGCATTTTTTTATGTTAGAGAAATAAAAACTCATTTTATAGAATCATTTTATAGAGTCATATGTGTCTATGGTTTATTTTTATTAATAATGTAAGACGCGTTCCTTTTTTTCACAGAGGCGGTACTTTCTTTAATTTTTAGTTGTATTGCCAAACGAAAAAAAAATGTTGGTGGCACGTGACACACATACTGCCACCACCAGTAAAAGGGTTAAAACAATATTCTATATACAATGTAAGTTTTTACTTTTAATAAGTCCATTTAAAACCGAGATTGATATAATTCACTGAAGTAATTACTTACTTATATAATTACTGAATAAAACTGATAATTGCCTCTCATAATGGTAAGAGAGGTCAAAGGTTCCTACTAACACGTGTCGCTATTTTACATTTCGTCTTTCAGATAGCAATTATTTCCATTTTAGTGTGTTTCCTATCTGGCTGATCTTGTAGCGTAGTTTTTCTTTTGCCTAATACTGTTTGTCCACCGCACCGGGAACAGGACTACGTCAACGAGAAACGAGATTATTCGGCCATAATAATAATAAGCTGTAACCCCCACCGCTGTATCTCTACGTTGATGTCGTGGTGGGGCTTGCGTGCTCCAAACTTTAGGTCTGTGCCGGTAGAGTTTGCCGGAACGGGTCTAGGATGAAGAGCCAGACCAAGAGAGATACAAAAACCCACAGGGCAGCATGTGGCGAGCTGATGGGCAGTAGCGACCCCATGGACCCTATCTCCCGGGAGAAATGTTGTCCTCATCTCTGGCTTGCCTTTATTGGCCGGCTGGAGTGAACACTGACGAGGAACAGAGCTCCCACCTCTTTCTTGCCTTTATTGGCCGGCTTGAGTGGAGATTCACAAGAGCAAACGTGCTTGGAGGAAGGAAGTATTCCAGTAAGGTGCTGGTAGGGATCTTGACCGTACTTCCGGGATTGTCCTGATAGCCGTGGAATACCTCTCCACTCCTTAAGCACCTCAGGAAGTGTTGCCCCCTTGTCGTTACGTCACTATGTGCTAGCGGCCGTCTCCGGGGGCCCATTATTGAGTGTGCAAGTCACCCCCTGCCATTTTATCCGTGTATAATATATAACATTGGTCAGGCAGGGGACATAGTTCTTCCATAGTCCAAGTTACCCAATCCACTTTAGTCACCCAAACTCATAGCCCAATATGTTTTGTTTCCACGTACAACAATAGTCCTGTACCAACCGGGGGTTGTCCTTGGGTGCACTTGCATAGTGCATACAGGGATAATCGTCGGTTGGTGCCTCCTCATCATTTAAAATTATCTAAGGGGCCTTTGCGAGTTGGCTTCGGCTCCTCGTACGCCTTCCAAAGGTCCGGGACCCCAGGGTCCCGAGAAATATAAAAAAAAAAAATATCCTGGGACATTTTCACACACGGTTATCTGATCCCAAAATAAGCTGAGCTTGTACTATGGAAACCAGATAACTGATATACTACATATACTACTTTTTCGTTGTAAATACATACTTATATAGATAAATTACACCCAGACTCAGGACAAACAGACATGTTCATGCACACAAATGTTTGCCCTGGATGGGAATCGAACCCACGACCTGTGGCATGATAGGTGGTATCTTAACCAACCACGCCAGCTGGCCTGTCATAGTAAATATATAATACTGTCGCTACTTCGGCGCCGTCATCTGTTTTCTCGTTGTCGTCCCGTTCCCGGAACGATGGACCAACAGTCTTAATGTACTGTCGCTACTTCGGCGCCGTCATCTGTTTTCTCGTTGTCGTCCCGTTCCCGGAACGATGGACCAACAGTCTTAATGTACTATCGCTACTTCGGCGCTGTCATCTGTTTTCTCGTTGTCGTCCCGTTCCCGGTACGATGGACCAACAGTCTTAATGTACTGTCGCTACTTCGGCGCCGTCATCTGTTTTCTCGTTGTCGTCCCGTTCCCGGTACGATGGACCAACAGTCTTAATGTACTGTCGCTACTTCGGCGCCGTCATCTGTTTTATCGTTGTCGTCCCGTTCCCGGAACGATGGACCAACAGTCTTAATGTACTGTCGCTACTTCGGCGCCGTCATCTATTTTCTCGTTGTCGTCCCGTTCCCGGTACGATGGACCAACAGTCTTAATGTACTGTCGCTACTTCGGCGCCGTCATCTGTTTTCTCGTTGTCGTCCCGTTCCCGGAATGATGGACCAATAGTCTTAATGTACTGTCGCTACTTCGGCGCCGTCATCAATTTTCTCGTTGTCGTCCCGTTCCCGGTGCGATGAGCAATCAGTGTACAGACGGCCAGCACATCAAGCCACCAGAAACTGTAAAATTTTCCCAATGTATCTTGAACTTAATGTTTAGTGATAAAGTTGAAAATCTATTAAAAAATTTGACAGATTGTAGTAGCTTGATGTACTGGCGTCTGTAGCTGTACATCTTCAATGTCATAGTTGTTCACACAAAGGTATCAATGGACAAGTTCCTTGAGGCGTATGTTTTTGTAATTCTATATTTAAAATAAGAATGTAGATAGGTACCTACTTACATTGTCAAGTTTCAGATCTAGATAAAACCAAAAATAGGCTTGTTAAAGTAGCATAAGTAGGTTTTTATGTGTATAGTTTTTGTGAATATATTTAGTAACTAGCAACCCGCCCCTGTTTCACACGTGTAGCAGTGCATAATATGCTTACACTTTTTTTCTGTCATAGGTAGGGTCATAGAGCTCGGCTAAGCTGTAATCTGTATATAAAAAGCCGCTTTTACCGTAATTTAACGTATAGTAATTTAAGTAAATAGGTATCCGGGCGCGTCAAACTAGCTCTATCAGCCTGTTGCGTCGAGCATAAATAAATAAATAAATGTTTATTCAGTATTTAAAATTGGTAAAATATTAACTTAAAATCTTAGAAATAATTTACAAAGGTATTATAATGTTAGGTGCCTGTACTAGGATAAACCTGTATCACTGGCGGCATGAGCTTATATTTTATGGTAATATGGACTATAAAATTCTTAACAATATTAAACATTAGAAGTCTTGACTAAAATAATGACTATATTTAATTAATTCATAATTTTATACCTAGTTTACTTAAATACCTTAAAGATAAAAATAACAAAAAGTCTTATATACTTACGTAATTTCTTATTTAGTTTGCGAAAAAATAGTTTCTTGCACTTTATAACCTAGTTAAACACATACCTACTTATTATAATATTATTATGATTTTGCGTCAGCAGATTTGGTAAGTGGGTTAATGTCAAAGTTGCACACAATTAAATCACGTTAGAGGCTATGTGTATATTCGATTTTTGCAGCGGGTGGCAAATGTGCTTAGACATCAACAATATCGAGGGTTTGTAGGCCAGGGCAGTGTTTTGTTGCATGTGGGTTAAATTAAAATACAGAGACCTTACTGATTTTATCCTGCTTGGAGTTTTTTTAATGTATTTTATTTCTCCCCTTGGTATTATAAAAAAAAAATCCTGCAAATATTAGTAAAGAATACATACTGAACAAACAATCTATAATAATGTTAAAAGTGGTTGCATATAACAACTGTAATGGTTTCCGCGCCGCACGCCAGTAGAGCTCCCAGTCGGCATGATTTTTTCCGACTCTTCAACCGTCAACATCATATTATTCATTCGCGTCATATTCAAAACCTTAATGAATTAAATACATATAAACCTTTCTCATTAATCACTCCGTCCATAGGTGAAAATCGTATGACAATCCGTTCGGGAGTTTTTGAGTTTATCGCGTTCAGAGTTTCAAACAGACAGACAAACACAGCGGGGAATTTGTTTAATAATACTTATGAAGTGATGTGGTTTAAAATAAACTAGGTATTTACACGTAAGCCTTCTTGCATTTGCATTATACTACAACGCGTTGTTGTCGATACAAAGTAACGTGCATAATAAGTAGGTAACCTATTACGCACTTTTTCTTTTTTTCACTTGCAATACCTATAGAAATACATATTTAAAGATTTATCTGTATACGGAATCTTTGTTAACTAAGTGGTAGGTAGTACACAACTATTCATATTACTTCAATAGAATGGGTGGCCCTTGGGTCATGTACTTTACTTCGTAGGTATATTAAGAGGATTGTGAAGCTGTAAATTTTCATACAAAAAGAGATAACGTTTTTCTCCCCGTAAACATAGTCTAATTTTCATAATTTTTGGAAATGTTATAGGTATAATGAAAAACTAGGTCTGTACGTTTTTATTATAAAGAAATATTGCATACGATATAAGTTATTAGCATCTAAATATCTATATTTTTGACATAAAAACAGCCTCGATCATTTTAATTTTTGAAATTAAATTAAATTGAATTACTAAAAACGAAAAACGTACAGACCTGTAATGAGATCAAAAGTGTCGCATTTTGTAAAAGTTTAGGGGAGTAAAAACGTTATCGCCCGAAACAATATTTATGTAAATAATTGTATGAAATGTAGGTAATTGCTTCCAAAAATCGCGCCGCGTATCGGCACTTCACAATCCTCTTAAGGCGATACCAAAATAAATTGGGGGCCTTTTCGTAACCATTTATTTCACTATTGCAGCATGTATGGATTTAATTTTTGGATATATGTTTGATTATATTAGATATGACTATATGATTAATACTCTGACTGAAGTAAAACGCAATTGGGTTAAATTTCTTCGATAGAATTTAATTCCAAAAGGACCTATACTTTTTTTCTGTAATTTTAAAATCCTAAGTAATTCATTGCAAAATTGCATTCAAAAGGTGCGTATTAGGTAATTGAAAACTCTGGCTGAAAATATTTTTGAAAGATAGCTTAATTTATATTTTTATTTGGTTTTTTCGCTTTTATTTTGGTTCCAGCGCATTGTTGCGCTCTCTTTTTTTCGCATGTGGAAGTAATTGACTCTGTCACTTTCTTATTAACGCCCAGTTAGCTTTTTACATAGATATCACCTTAACCCTTCGTATGCCAGGAACTACGCTAATTATGAAATATAATCTATAATTTAAGTAAGGAGCTCTTGGCTAAGTGATAACAGCCGCACGGGTCGATCCATCAGGTTAAGCTACGCTTGCTGGGGTTGGTCCGTGGATGGGTGACCATCTTTACATACTGAGACTCCTTCGTGCGTGCCTGGGAAAACACGTTAAGCCGTTGATCCCGGGTCATCAGAATCCCGAAAGTCTGACAACCAGTCTTACCAAGTCTTACCTGCCTATCTGACCTATACAACCCAGTATCTGGGTTGTGGAGGTCAGATAGGCAGTCAATCCATGTAAAATACTGGTATTCAGCTGCATCCGGTTAGACTGGAAGCCAACCCCAACATAGTTGGGAAAAGGCTAGGCAGATGGAATCTGTAATTTAATAGTAAAGTAATTTTTTTCCAAACTTCAGCATAAGTTATATCAATTACACAATAATAATAATAATAATTCAATTAATAAAAAGTATCTAGTAGTTAGTTTATTATTATAGTATTATATTAATTTATACGTTAAGAGTGGTTTTCAGTAGTTAATATTGAAAAAAAAAACACGTAAATTGTAACTAGACCTGACACGGATTAGATTGGTAGGTATTTAGGTATCTCTTGGTGTCCGCTAGGGGCCCTAGGCTAGGGCCGATGCCTGCCAAGGTCGCGGGTTGTTTGAAAGAGTTACAATTGAAGGAACACGGGTGGGTTTTAGTCGGTAGAAGTCTGACACGCCCTCCCGCTCCGACCAGAGCGGGAGAAGTTATTAGATGATTTCCCCACCCAAAAAAACTCATCAAAGGTATTTATCTCTAAGAAAATGATTGTTACACTTTATCCAGCACATTGCTTACCTACATGATAAACAATTTATGAAAATTGTTTATTTCTTCCATATCAGAGTTATTTTAAATGCCTTCTAAAGCTAAACCTAATAATAATTTGTAAGTAGGTAGTGTAAGTGACATCAGCTTATCATCGAAAATGACGAATATCGTACGTGATTTTCGATTAAGGAAAACGAAGAGTCAAGGCAGTGACCCTTGTACTACAAGGTCACTGAACAATATTGTACACTGATAATAGAGATAATTCTGTTCCCGATGAAGTTATATTAGGTACTAGCTGTGCCTGCGACTTCGTTCGCGTGGCTGTCAGAAAACAGTAATGTGCCGCTTAGAGAAGATCCATAAGGTTGCTGAGAGGGTGTCCATTTAAAAAGGGAGAATCTTTCGACCAGGCTTGGTGAATTTTCCTAGTACGAAGCTGCCAAAAAACTTGTGTTATTTAGGAAAATGTACTTCTCTATGTACAATGTTAGCGGTGGAACCACCAGGAGCGTACACAAAAACGTTGCTAGGGTTGCTCACACGCGAAAGAGCTTCATAAAGTTGGCCGTGGGAAAAGCAACCAATACTAAGATTCACCCCCGCAACGGATAATATCTGGGCCTGAGCTTTGTTAATAGTCATGGCGTAACATAGGCTGACTGAGAATTGCACATGTTTAAAATTAAACGGTAAATTATTAGGAATGAGATTCTGGGAATAAAAACAACGTATATGTCTTTACATGTATCTATGTGACGTAATGAAACGTTCTTGTTGAACACCAAAGATTGGTTAATATCTTTTGATAGAGTGAAGCGATTGCGATGAATCAAAAACTAAACGTTACTCCCGAGTTATACACAATATTTGGGTATAAAAGTTAATCCTATTAGATTCATACTTTTTACGTGATACAGTAACAAAAAATCTGTCACAGACAAACAGACAAAAATTCTAAAAATGGTAGAAATGCCATCTGTTAGTTATTTTTTAACACCCCAACTATATTTTTTTTAAATATTTTCAAAGTACAGAAACGCCTCGTATACAGATTTGTTAAATGTATACGGACCCAAGAATAGAAAAAATCTTCTAATGAAAGATGTGTGAGGTTGGTGATTACGAGTACACACAATTTGATTCCTGCGCCTATGTTTAATGGTTGAAGTCATAGTTCAAATCTGAATGTTGCCTTAGAACGGTGACATGTAGGAAGAGCTGACGAACAGTAAGTACTTCACAGTATTGGTATAATAACTTAGTGGAAAATAAGCGAGGCTTAAAAGTGCAGACCTTTAGGATAGCGCGTTGCGCAATCTCAATGGGTTTTATAACAGTTTTATAACAGATACAATACGGAATGACAGATTGGCATAAGGCAAAGTAGATTTGTTTTAACAACACAGCATCCACAATATGTCTCAGCTTCTTGAAGACATATATGACTGCTATGCTTTCTAACTCGAGCGCTAAGTAGTTTAATATGGTCTTTAAAGCCGAGATTACTGTCTATCAATACTCCTAAATATTTGATGGTGTTAACGTGTCCTATTATCTCGCAAATGCAATTTTTACCTAGAGAGCATTGATGAGACACTATAATGTAGTTACTCCTAATTAGTGACGGTTGACGGATACTGAAATTCAGAAATTTTCTCAGTTTGTGCAGCATTAAATACCTCGTCCCATGTATTGGCGGCAAAGAGGAGAACTGTGTTATCAGCATATGATATTATATCACCTTTGGGAATGATGATGATATTTGTGAGGACATTAATATAATAGGATGGCGAAAAAGTTTCTTCGCATTTTTTAAGAAAATTCAAAACATTTTTTAATATAGTTTATTTACATTTAACTAAAGTATGTAGGTACCATTTTGTTCGATAACTTTTTGCCATCTTGTAGGTAGGGACATGATCCCATTGCTATAGAAATTTTGGGACTTCTGGTCAAAATACCGCGACAAGTGGTTTTGGCAGTCCTCTCGTGATGACCTGACACTGCCTAAATAATTCTGAAGAGACCGAAACAGGTGGAAATCTGAAGGTGCAAGGTCAGGACTATACGGCGGATGCATTAACACCTCCCAGCCAAACTCTCTTAATTTTTGCTGAGTGGCTAAAGATGTGTGAGGTCTAGCGTTATCATGATGAAAAACCACACCCCTTCTGTTGATTAATTCCGGCCGCTTTCTCTCAACTTCTTGCTTTAATCTCATCAGTTGTTCGCAGTAGAGTTCAGAATCGATGGTCCTGCCTGGTGGTAACAGCTCATAATAAATAATGCCCTTCCAATCCCACCACACACACAGCATCACCTTGTTGCGAGTTAACCCGGGTTTCGCCACAGTCTGGGAAGCCTAACCGGCCTTTGACCACGACCTTTTTTGCACGTTCTTGTCATACGTGATCCACTTTTCATCACCAGTTATCAGCTTCTTCAAAAATGGTTCGGTTTCATTACGTCGTAATAAAGAATCACAAATGAGTACACGGTTCATTAGGTTTCTTTCAGTGAGCTCGTGAGGTACCCAAATGTCGAGCTTTTTTGTGTACCCAGTTTTTTTTCAAATGCGCCAAAACTGTTTTGTGGTCAATTTCCAGTTCTTCAGCTACATCGTAACTACTGATATGCTGATCTTGCTCCACTTTTTCAAAAATGGCATCCATTTTATCCGTAATAGGGCGACCAGAGCGACGTGCATCTTTGACATCAAAATTTCCGGATTGAAAACGCTTAAACCAAATTTGTGCTACTCTCACAGACACTACACTAGGTCCATAAACATCGCAAATTTTTTTCGCGGCTTGCGTTGCATTTTTACCTTTTTTGTAGTAAAATTTTAAAATGTATCGAATTTCTTCATTAGATTCACTCATCTTGAACCGACGAAAAACAAATGAAAATCACACATTTTCCTAATTTGAATTTGGAATTATGTTCTTTAAAATTTAAACTTTCAATGATACCAAAACCAGCCAGATACAAATAGTATAGCAAAAGAGATTTTATTACAAGTTCATACATACTATAATGCGAAAAGACTTTTTCCCCAACCTAATGTATGTGAAAGAGGGTTGGGCTCAAAATGCTGCCTCGAGGAATGCCGAAGGAAACCGGGAGATCAGCGCTTATATGTCTACCTATTCTAACACACTGTTTCCGCCCGGTGAGATAGCTCCGAAAAAGTTGTGGCTGAGTTCCTCTGACTCCAAGCTTCTCAAGTTTGGAAATTAAGATGGGGATAGAAATTGTATCGAACGCTTTTTTAAGATCTCGGAATATGGACACACATTTGTGGTTTTTATCTAGATTAGTAGCTATAAAGTTAGTTTGTGTAGAAACTGCTTCGTCAGTAGATTTACCAGCTCTGAAACCAAACTGATTATTAGCAAGTAGCTTATTTTTTTTTTTTCAAATAGTTTGTAAGTCTACTATTTATTATCTTTCCTAACAATTTACATACAGAAGGGAGAATTGAGATCGGGTGATAGTTTATATTTTATCTCGCGGTGGGAGAGAAGAGCTGGTATTGCGGTGCGCCGATCTCCCTACCTTCCGCGGCCTTGACGGGGTCGCCACCGTCTGATGGCGGAGGTGGTGGCGCCGCAGGGAAGGAGGAGTATTGGTATCGCTTTGTCCTATCCTCTATGGGCGAAAACTGGTAGGCGGCGGGGCCGCTAACCTAACCCATCGCAGGGGGAGCAAGGGTGCAAGACATGGGGTCGTCTAGCGCCCATGTGCTGGTTTGGTCCCTGGGGTGGCCACGGCATGAAAATCACCAGAGAAGCGGGTTCGCGGATGAGTGCTAACTCGTGCCCTTGTTCCCGCCATAAGCGACAGAGGAGGACACCGTGGAGTTTTAGTGGATTGGAGTCCCACATATCTGCACTATCTCCCCTTGGTAGTGCAGTAAGCGTGAGCATTTCTCCACGCAAAAAAAAAGGTATAAATAGGTATTGCTATTGTAGATTAAGTAGAACTTTCATCGTAGAGTATCTATCATGGACCTTGAAAACAACACTTTTTTGAGAGGATAATTTTGATTCATTTTCCTGATATTTTTTCGGAAAAGTTTGCTAGGTAGCAACCTTTAATTTTGGGATTGCAAACTACTCAAATAATAAACGAAGTCGCGTTGTCCTCCGTTATATTTTATAGACTTCCTAATCTTATTTCTATTTTAAAACGAACGCCCCTATATTAACCGAGTAGCATTTCTAAAGTATAGAAAAATCGAATGTAAAAGATTTTTGCTTGCTCGAGATTTTCACTCTTTGCCTTTTCTCGAAGCGTTTTGCCGTAATATCAAACCCTCATAGCTTCATCCTGGATAGGTAATGCTAGAGAGCTCAAATACTCAGGGTAAGATGTAGGTCAAAATGTATGGCTTGGCCGTTCCATTGAATCCGGTGGCTTAATTTCTTACCATAAAGCCCATAAGCCTCGAAACTGTCAAAAATTAGCTGAGCTTGACTTGAACTCGTAAACTATTTATCTGATTAAAATATGTGTCTCACAAAAGTTGCAGGAAATTGCATGTTCTATAATTTTGTAATAGCTATTTTTAACGTCAGTGGCGTTGGAGAGAAGATATTCTCGAAAAACTGGTTTTTGGTACGGTACAATTTTTCCAATATGGCGGTGCGAGCGGCGATCACTCAAGGTCGCAAATTCGAAATGTTAATTTGGACACCAAACTGTAACATTCTGCGAAATTAGAAATGTCCTTGATCTTTTGTTTATTCTGCAACAAAGCGTTGAGATCATTCCATTCTAAGTAGAATTTTATTAATTGGACGAAATTATTGATTGAAAAGCCAATTACTAGGGCAATTAGGTACGAGTAGGAATGTGCCTAGAGAGTAAGACGATGCGAAAGTCCTCGATCTACCTACACAATGACGTTGATATAGGCATATCTAATAGTGTTTTAATTGTTTCATAGAACCCAGCCGCGTGCAGTGATTTGCGTCAATATCTTATCTTGGAATTTAAAATGTTATTCATTATCAAGATAACTTTTCAACTGACGGAATATCTATTAAATACGATAGGTACCTACTTAGTTACGATTAAAGAAAACATATTATGAATCCCACCAAAACCATTTTAGGTATGTAAATTTAACTTATGTAAAGTACTTAGGTTGCCAAGACTCAAATAACGCTTTCACTATAATAATAAAAAGTTATCATTTATGTAATGTAAACCCAAGCCCCTAGTTCTACAAGGACTAACTCTACAAAAATAAATTTGACGGTAAGCCTTTCTTTACTCAAACTTTAACCTCATGTTTCCACCAAATTCAATCACAGCCGAATAATAAAAGATAGTCCATGCGTGATTAATAGTTATCAATTGATTGTAGCATTTGGCTGCAGATAATTTGTAAACAGTGGGTTGTTTAGCACAATTAGTGTGCCTGTCACGACGAATGAAAATACATTCAGTGTCGAAGACAATTAACAAAGCTGTTATGGATATTCCTCGTGCTGGAATGTTTGATGCTATTCGGTTTCCAAACACTTTCGTGTAGTGTCTCGTGCCGTCCAACGGACATTCTTAATTCGATATTGTGACTAAATTCGGTGATCTTTTATGTGTGCTTCAAATCAATTAAAATATTTTCAATTATTCATTATGAGCTACGAGTGCAAAAAGAGTGCTTTACGGAAATTATGCAAGAACGTCATTTAATATTGAACTTGGTTCATTATATTTTTATCATATGGATTTTAATTTCACATGGGACGCAGGTATTGTCCTTATTTCCTAGAATAGGTACATAACAGGCCAGTTGGCGTGGTTGGTTAAGATACCACCTATCACGCCGCAGGTCGTGGGTTGGATTCCCATCCAGGACAAACATTTGTGTGCATGAATATGTCTGTTTGTCCTGAGTCTGGGTGTAATTATCTATATAAGTATGTATTTACAAAAAAAAAGTAGTATATGTAGTATATCAGTTATCTGGTTTCCATAGTACAAGCTCTGCTTAGTTTGGGACCAGATGACCGTGTGTGAAAATGTCCCAGGATATTATTATTATTATAACATAACATCCGCCTTGTTTCTTCGAAGGGTTGAACAGAGGTCTACCGTACATAAAGTACCTACACGCAAATTTCGCCTGTTATGTTCTTTCCTAGAATACGTTAGGTATGGATTTAGAACATGTCATATCGACGCCTGAAAGGCAAGAATTACCAAGCGACATCAGTTCATAACCAAAAGTTCAAAATCTTTATTAAGCCTTTAAACCGCATTTAAAATTCGTTGTAATCAAGTAGTTTCACGATTTTTTTTCCTAAAAAAAAAACCTTTAAATGCTCTAGTGTAAAGTTGCCAACATGCCGTTGGTAAATATTGCCTTTCAAGCGTCGATAATATACACTTAGGTATTAAGTTATTATACACGCTGATACTTAATAAAAACTTTTTTACAAAAAAAAAAACAACCTACTTTAAAAAAAAAAACATTACATAGTGAAAAATAACTTTATTTTCGGAAGTCGATGCCGTTCATCACCTTTTACAAAATATTTCTTTTCCCGTTGCAGGGACGTTAATTGTTGAGGAGTTCTCCTAATAAGAACCAGGAGAACTGAAGCTGATGGTGAAGTCACCATCACCATATGCATTGTGACGAACATAAATTGCTTAGCAACCATAAATTAGATATAATTGAGTAGTTCCGATGGCCATCTGTGGTCTTTATCATCAGTTCCACTTCACCAAATGGTGCTTTCCGAGAGCAAATGCACGAGTTACAATAAAAAATACACAAATCGCTATAGGTATGCCTATAAAATTTGAGGGTTTCCCTCGATTTCCAAGAGATCCCCTCATCAGATTCTCACTTGGTGGCAATGGGAATAAGAAGGAAGGGAGGGAAGGGGGAGAAGGGAATAAGAATTTTGCAAATCCGTTTATAATATATGACGGAGTTATGCCCGAACATACATAAAAAATATATGTATATAAATATCTGAATTGAAAACCTTCTCCTTTTGGAAGTCAGTTAAAAATAGTTCAAGCCGTGGTTAAGTAATAACAGCCGTACGGGTCGATCCATCAGGTTTAGCTACGTTTACCGGGGTTGATCTGTGGATGGGTGATCATCTTTTCATACCGAGATTCCTCCGTGCTTCGGAAAGCACGTTAAGCTGTTGGTCCCGGCTGTCATTCGTGGATCTTTGACAGTCGTTACGGGTCGTCAGAAGCCCGAAAGTCTGACAACCAGTCTTACCAATGGGTATCGTATTACCCAGTAACTGGGTTGTGGAGGTCAGATAGGCAGTCGCTCCATGACTGGTATTCAGCTGCATCCGGTTAGACTGGAAGCCGACACCAACATAGTTGGGAAAAGGCTAGGCAGATTGAATTATATCGAAATTCAACAATAATACGCACTACACACCTTGCGTATTGCGTCTGATTTGAATTTCGATATTTTTTAACGAACTAACTAAATAGTTTTTTCAAAATTTCTGTTTTTTTGAACAATACTAGTTAGACTAGAACTAGATTACTTTAAATGTGTAGTGTTTATTGATAGAGCAATTTCTGTCTAAGCTATTGAAAAACCAAAAAAAAAAAGCTGGGTATGCCATAGGCTTCTGATTCCGTTCACCTTTTGTACCCTATTTTTTTCAAGATGGAAAAAAAAATAATCATCCAGTATAAAAATCAGCAGTCAGGCTTTAAGAAATGTGAGTTATATTTTTATCTACACCCATGCTATAAAGCCTCTAAAAAAGTTTCTGAAACAGTTAGCTTATTGCCAACACACACTGGTTAGTGTCATAGTAACCATAATATCATCCAAACGAATGTTATAATTTTGTACTAAACATTATGCAACTCCCACAGAGAGGGTGACTGGATAATTAGTGACTTAAACACATGATTGTACTCATGATAACAAACAACTTTTACTACTTTCCACTAGATAAGCGAACATAAATGTAGGGAACAGCTGATTCTTTTTTCGCGATCACGAGTTGTTCGTTATCACGAGTTATGCGAACATAAAACAGCTGATTTTTTTTCGCCCTTTTAAGTTTGGTCCCATAGTAAAAGTCGTTTGTTATCACGAGTTATGCGAACATAAATGTAGGGAACAGCTGATTTTTTTCGCGCTTTCAGGTTTGGTCCCATTGTAAAAGTTGTTTGTTATCACGAGTTTCAAAAAAAGAACATTGTCGTGCGCGCGCGTTTCACTACCACAGCGTACGTAACTGTATTAGATACTCAGAATTTTTTCTTTCCATGAATTTACATAGAGTTCTTACAACACTGTACAACACCCTATGGTTTCAGAACCTTTTATAGAGGATTTATATCATGGGTGTAGATAAAATCTTTTATGCAACTGTACATAATTAAGTATTAAAACAATCATGTGATACTATTATCACACTAGGCTCCGCCTCGTGTGATAAACCCACATTCGTGTTTTAATAACCCTTGTTATACTACAGTTGCATAAATAACTATTACGTAACTTTAGTACCTAATACCTGAAAATTGGCCATCGGCCCAAGCTAGCAGGTATGCGTACGTTCAAAGTACATACTAACACTACTCTATCACATACATTTTGTTAATCAGAAAATAAGTAAGGTCTGGGGGCCTTGGGAATTTGCTCTAACGTACAAGGGCTGGTACGTATAAGGACCGGTTTTTTGATCTGTAATTAACTCAACCAATGATTAAACATAGTAAATCATGGTTGAATTATGGCAAAATGTGAAAGTCTAAAAATTAATGTAGGTATACATGTTAGCACATTCATATTAAAAAATAGTAACTAATGGCATAACTCATTCATGTTAAAATTCTTTGGCTAATGTGTTTGCCAAAATGCAATTATTTACTATTTTTAACATGAATACATTCATGACAACTCATTCATGTTCAGCCTTTCACATTTAGCCAAAATTTAACCATTAGTAACTGTGTTAAACCATTGGTTGAGTTAACTGTGGATCAAAAAATCGGCCCTAAGACTGGCTTAGGCCAGCAACCATCTACCAAGGAGTTTTTGCATACCAAGTTTGGATAATTTAGAGTATAAGCTACTACTTTAACCAAATACGTTCTATGTTTTTAGGGCTCTAGGGTTGATTTTATTAATATTGTCTAAGAGAAAAATAAAAGCAGAGCAAAAAGCACAAGACAAGGTAACTACTCGTAGCAAACTCCTGTTTCAAAAGTAACGTAGTTTTGTACTCTATTGAATCTAGAATCTACAAATTGCGTTCTGTATAGAGCGGGATAAAAAGTACAATATAGTAGGTAATTTAAAACTGATAAAACACCTGTGTTCTGAACTTAGGTTCAGAACACAGGTTACGCAAATAAAAATAATTGATTAATGTTTAATCTTTTGTGCGGGATGATTCCGAAAGGTCGTTGTATTTTTTATTGATAAGGCCTATTAGTAGCACACACCCAAATTAGGAACGTCTGAAAGTCATGTGATAAGAGGTGTATATTGCCCGTATGACAGGTAATCGAATATTACGAGTAATCTCGTCACTGAAAATATTCTTCTAAGTTTTGCTGTTTGGCCTTCACTCGAGACCGGCGATTATAACCTGAGGAAAAGGTCTCGTTAACAACCCGGTATCTTTTTATGTTATTTCTCTTTGCATTAAGCTATTTTTGCTACGATTATGCTGACATGTGGGATGAAAGGTCGTAACTTGCTTAGCTGTAGGACACTGTAGGTTGGTTGGTGGGTACTTTTTTTTCTGCTTTATTTATGTTTATAAATATTTCTAACACAATAATAATAATAGCTTTATTTATTCCTTACTACTATTTCATTTCTATACATTATTAGTTTTGTTAGTATTTTGCTTAATCTAGTATGTTAGTATAACTTATTAATTGATTAGTGTGTTGTAAGGAACGCTCTGGCGGTGAAAGCCTCCTCCATTTCCTTCCATTCCGCTCTATCTCTTGCCAGTCTGTTCCTAGTAAATCCAACCGTGGCAACTATGTCGTCACTCCATCTTTTGAATGGCCTCCCTTTTCGTCTTTACTTGAATATAGGGTGACAATTTTATCCCATTTGTTCCATGGTGATCTTTGGACATGCCCAGCCCATTTCCATTTTTGGGTCATTATGGTTCTTGCTATGTCCTTTACTTTGGTGATTTTTCTGATGTCTTTATTTCTCGCTTTGTCGCTTGGTGTTAGGCCCAAGAGACTCCTTTTCATACTATTTTGGCACACTTAAATGTGAGTCAGCTCTTACATTCCAAGTCATAAAAATCGTTCGAAACAGGGATGGTTCGCTAGTAATATTATAATTCGGATACTTAACTGCCTCTCTCTCCCTCTCTACTTTATTGCCTAAATCATGAAATAAATAAAATGAAATTGGACCCATACGTATTCATTTAGGCGTTATATGCCTAAACGTCCCACGAAGCACAGCGGCAAGTGTTCTCAAGAGTATTTGCAAAGATTAATATCCTATTGATAAAAATAAGTGTGATGTGCGCACTACTAATTTTTTTTTAATTCTAATAAATAACAGATAAAATGAATTAGAAAGTAAATGCACCTACTTTTTTTCTGTCTATTGTTTTATTTGCCTGCAATAGTTATGTCTGCAATAGGCTGGGAAGAAAAAATACAAAATTCGCAGTAGGTACTATCTCTGTCTGTCTGTTACCTAACTTTTAACGCTTTAACGGCTGGACGGTTTGACAATGAAATTCGGTAAACCATGACCTGTGTTAGCACTAGCACATAGGACTCTTTATCCCGGTAGTACGTTCCCGTGGGATAATTTTCGACTTACACGCGGGCAAAAGCTTTCATAAAGGGTAAGGGTCATTCAGGGGTGGCTGCGACAAAACGACAAACACATGGGATACCATTTACGTGCTTAAGTACCCGCGTCTATAAGTCTAGACAGAAGCAAATGAAAATTGATTTTTGACGTGAAGATGTCTTTTCGCTCGATGTACTATGGTGGTAAGTTCAATATTTCTGACTGACAAAAACATGTAAGACTTCAACCGCTAATACGAGAACTTTAATGCTAGAGTAATGGTTGAGCATTCCATAGATAGGTCATATTTATAACAATTTTAAGGCAATATATAATTTGCATATGACGTCACATTGCGAATGCACGCGCATAACCTCTACTTTTCACTATGTGTCGAAATATCAGTTCGGATAGCGCAAAAACGTATTTTGCTAGATCAGTTATTCTGGCGTCTTTGTCAAAAATTGACAAATCACTACCAGGACTTAAAGAGAAACAACCGAAATATTGGCCAAAATAGAGTTAAAAATTAATATAATGTCAGATGTCGTCTCATATCGGCCGTAAATCTGATCAGAAATGAAAAACTCCAATCGAAGAAAGCTTGCATCAAAAGGCATGCAATGAGCCTTAAAAGTCTAGTGCCGAGCAAATACAATAGCTACAGCATTGTCAGAAACCGTAAGAAAATCTGTAGCAAATAGCTAAAAAGTTCAAGTTGTCATCTCATGTCAGCCGTAAATCTGCTCAGAACGGAAAAATATTAAAATCGGTGAAAGCTTACTTTATAAGGAATGCAATGAACCTACTAAGTTTAGTGTCGAGCAAATACAATGCCTACGGCAGTATCGGAAACCGTAGTAAAATTTCAATCAGTCTTCACAAAACAAACGTGCGGCGCAGATTCGAACTGCGCCTACAAATATTTTTGATACACTTTTAAGGCAACGAATGTACGAGTATCTTTCCGGCCTCCGACTCAGTAGTGGTAGGGGTTTCAGTCGAGTCTGACATAACCCTCTGTTCTCCCCAGGCGGATATCCATGAGGATATTTAGAAACAGAAAAAAAAAGAGTAACGCCACTGCGATGCCTCAGATGTGCATACCTATATTATGTCATATTATCATGTATGTAGCTATCATAGTTGGGGTGCCTACTTGTTTGCAAGTCTATGGTATTAAAAATGACTAATTAATTAAATACAGTAGTCAAATCCATTGCAAACCACATGATATTGTAATACAAGTAGCAGGCTCAATAATAGTAGGGACTTCATTACTTACTTTACTTACACTCTTTTGCAAAAAAAACGGGCACCTAAGGAAATTTACGTTCTAAGGTCGATTTGAGTTAATTAAATGCAATTTAATTGTTTGACGTAGTCTGCATACTTATAATCTTGTAAATTAATACGCGTGAAGGGAATTCTGGTATTTTTTTATTTTTATGTTTCGTTGAATTCTTTAAAACGGATGTACACGGCCAAACAATAAGAAGTGGTCGGCAATAAAGACAAGAAGATTTTTCTACTTTTATTAATTAAATAAAGTTGTTAAAACCTAATAACGAGTGTGACCTCCTCTTGTCAAAATCACAGCTTGAATCCTTCTGGGCATGCTTTCCACGAAGTTTTTAGTAACGTTTTGAGGAATACGTTCCCACTCTTCTGCAATGACACTTTTTAGCTCCCTGATGTTTTGTGGAGCAGGCTGCACTGATCCTACCCGTCTCTTTAGAACATTCCAGACAAGCAGACTCAATTGGATTGTGGTCAGGACTTCGAGCTGGCCAATCGACGGATCCCAAGTTCTTGCATGTACATTTCCACGTCGCCAGAACGGTGCGGCCGAGCATTGTTGTCCATAAAAATTGAATCTTCCCCAAGTGCAGTCAATGCGGGTTGTGCATATGCAATTAGGACTTCTATTATATACCGGTGGGCATTCAATATTCCATTTTCTATGAAAACTAACTCCGTACGTACAACCTTCTTCAAGTAGGGCTATAATTTCACCGGCCCTTATCGCTTTATCACTCATATCTTTTTTAATGTAAAAAGAAAGATTAAATTGTTTAATTTGCAGAAAATATCCAAAATGTTTTAAAATTTCAGTAATCAGTAAAAAAATCGTTTCAGCAATTCGCGCCATTAGTAAAGCAATTTTAGAATAATCCTTATTTTTCTTTACTTAATTTCAACATTTAAATTTGGAACGTAAAGAATCATGCCAGAATGCTTCAAATAACATGCCAATATATCGTCAAATTAGTCAAACCTCTTTCTTATTCTTCTTCATTGCAGTAGAGAAAAAAATCTAAAGTGCCCGTTTTTTTTTTTGCAAAAGAGTTTAGTTTTTGTTAACCATTTTTCGGTTTTTCGATCCGTAGTCAAATCAACCAATGGTTAAACATAATAACTAATGGTTGAATTTTGGCTAAATGTGAAAAGCTAAACATATTTTTTTAACATGAATGTATTCATGTTAACTCAGTCATGTTAAAAAATAGTAATAATGCCGTTTTGGCAAAGACATTTAGCCAAAATTCAACCATTAGTTACTATGTTTAACCATTGGTTGAGTTGACTACGGATCAAAAAACCGGGCCTTAAGTATACCGTTTGCTTGTAGGTGGACGCTTACCTCAATGATGTCCTTAACCCCGTGAACGTGGACATCGACGTGTGGCACCAGCGGGACACGAGGGTCGCCATCCGGGCCAATAATGACCGCCTCGCTTGCGAGAGGCCCAACATCTATATATGTGAGGTAAGCCATGAATTGTTCCCTCCAAGTAGCGTCGATAGTCCACATGAGTCCACTTTAATAATATACATATCGAAGCAGCCGCCTGCTACAGAAAATATACATATCGAAGCAGCCGCCTGCTACAGAAAATAAGACTTTAAGTAGTCAAATATTTATTTATTTTCATCACTATCACTACCTACATATTAAAACAAAGTCCCTCGCCGCGTCTGTCTGTATGTTCGCGATGATCTCCAAAATTACTGAATGGATTTTAATGCGGTTTTCATCAAGAGGAAGGTTTATACGTATAGTTTTCCTACGTCCACGCGGGCAAAAGCTACATAGTACTAATAATAAAGCTGAAGAACTTATTTTTTGTTTGTTTGAACGTGCTAATAATCTCTGGAACTACCAGTCGGATTTAAAAATATATTTTTGTATTTGATAGTCCAATTCTTCAAGAAGCTTTAACATGCATAGCACCCCTAAGCGCTGAGCAAAAATAAAAAACCGGCAAGTGCGTGTCGGACTACGCACAATGAGGTGTTCCGTACTTGGGATGAATCCCAAGAACAAACTTAACATTGTAGTTGGAAAACTTGTTCCCCCATACATTCCAACTGCAATGTAAGTTTGTACGTACAATATTGAACGATTTACCATGTTGTTTTAAGACCATAGACTTCTTATAAGTTTTCCTATAATCTATAGGTATTGAAATATTTTCTGTATTTTTATCAAAAATGGTCAATTTTTGTCTATTTTCTTAAATAACTTTAAAATTATTTATTTTAAAATTAGAAAAAATATATATTTGAGACCCTCATAGTAAGCTCTTTCATTTTATATGTCACACGGTACAGTTTGCAATTTTTTTTTTTAAATTTCCTTGTTTGCCCCCCAAAATTGACCTCCATATACAAAATTCATTTATTTACATTACACTCCCGTGTTTGGGTCACAGAAATACATATGTTTACGAAATTTCAAATTAATCGGTCCATAATATATTCGGAGCAAATTGGGAATGGCAGACGGACAGACAGACAGACACAGGAGTGATCCTATAAGGGTTCAGTTTTTTCCTTTTGAGGTACGGAACCCTAAAAAAAGTCAGAAAAACTCTAAGCGAAAACGATGCGATGCTATGCGACGGGGTGGGTTGGGGGGACAAGAAATTTCACGCGGGCGAAGTCGCGGGCATAACTTAATATTTACAAATAATATTATGGAGAATGTAGTACATGCCTACGTACATCCCCTAGTGCCTATTGCACGAAGTAGATACCTACATTACAATAGGTTGTTGATACAGTGACTATATCACATTACACAAGCTGCAGCTTGCAACGTTCCAATAATAATGAGCTGAGAGCTTTGCAAGTAGAAAGGTACTCCCGTTCGACACGTAGGGTCATGTATTGTACCTATGGACATTTCAGACTATCTCCAAAAAGGCCTCACACTGCACACATAACCGATAGCGTTACGCCACTCACTGGTGTTGCTAGAAAATAAAAATGCCACCACAGTGTTGCAATATTATATTTTTAGTACTGCCAGTTTTGTTTATTATAATCAATGTCCAAAGGTAAAAGCGTCCATAGGTACAGACGCCAGCAGGTCAACCTACCCGAAACTGTCAGATTTTCCCAATCAACCTTGAACCTAATGCCTTAGCAATAAAGTCGAAAATCTATTAAAGAAATCTGACAGATTGTAGTAGCTTGATGTGCTGGCGTCTGTACAATACATGACTATAGATTCATAGGTAGATATCGATCTGCCGATAGGATAGGCACGCATTCTACTGTAAGACGTCGATTTAGTCTAGAATATATATACGTATATGTTGAATAGCCTTCGTAAAATATACGGATTTCAAAAGCATAGCGGGAGGGTAATATTTTCTCGGTTGCTGTAACTACTGTATGCTTTCAGTTTGTCTGTCAAAGCTAGCATAGTCTACTGCAAATGGTTTTCTTAATTCATAACACTTTCCTATTTAGGAGCCACCAAACACCGTACCGCCAGATGCAAGGAAGACCTGCAACTACCGCAATGTGCGTTACCACGAGCAGGTCTTCCGTTGGGTTGCAGGTCGAGGATGCCTGCTGTATACCCCCGACTTCCTCTACGTGGCTGGATCTAATACCATCAACCTGAACGCTGGATGTTTCTACGGGAACTGGTTCGCGCCATGTCTAGAGATCGTGAGTCATATTTTGTACATATCTACCTATTAGCGCTACAAGGTTCCTTTGGCGCGTGGCCAAAATTGGAACGAACGCCGCCATTTTATTTTTCAATATAATTCACAAAGTAATTGCACAAATGTTTACCGACAGCGCCTCCTGTCAACGTCATTCGAGCGCCAAAAGATCCTTGTAGCATTGTACCTAGTATCCGGGCGTTAACATGTCACTTCGACTTTTAGAAAGCCGCTCTTTATCAAGGACAAAACTGAAATTTTAGGAACAGGCTCTACAACAGAGACCAAGCTGAACTTTTAGAATGGAGTTCTACAACAGGAATAAAACTGTACTTTTAGAAAGAGGCTCTCCAACAGGGACAGACAAAACAGAACTTTTAAAAAGAGGCTCTACAACAGGGACAGACAAAACAGAACTATTAGAAAGAGGCTCTACAACACGGATAGACAAAACAGAACTTGTAGAAAGAGGCTTTACAACGGACAGACAAAACAGAACTTTTAGAAAGAGGCTCTACAACAGGGACAGACAAAACAGGACTTTTAAAAAGAGGCTCTACAACAGGGACAGACAAAACAGAACTATTAGAAAGAGGCTCTACAACACGGATAGACAAAACAGAACTTGTAGAAAGAGGCTTTACAACGGACAGACAAAACAGAACTTTTAGAAAGAGGCTCTACAACAGGGACAGACAAAACAGAACTTTTAAAAAGAGGCTCTACAACAGGGACAGACAAAACAGAACTATTAGAAAGAGGCTCTACAACACGGATAGACAAAACAGAACTTGTAGAAAGAGGCTTTACAACGGACAGACAAAACAGAACTTGTAGAAAGAGGCTCTACAACAGGGACAGACAAAACAGGACTTTTAGAAAGAGGCTCTACAACAGGGATAGACAAAACAGAACTTTTAGAAAGAGGCTCTACAACAGGGACAAATCTGAACTTTTAGAAAGAGGCTCTACAACAGGGACAAAGCTGAACTTTTAGAAAGAGGCTCTACAACAGGGACAGACAAAACAGAACTTTTAGAAAGAGGCTCTACAACAGGGACAAATCTGAACTTTTAGAAAGAGGCTCTACAACAGGGATAGACAAAACAGAACTTTTAGAAAGAGGCTCTACAACAGGGACAGACTAAACAGAACTTTTAGAAAGAGGCTCTACAACAGGGACAAATCTGAACTTTTAGAAAGAGGCTCTACAACAGGGACAGACAAAACAGAACTTTTAGAAAGAGGCTCTACAACAGGGACAAATCTGAACTTTTAGAAAGAGGCTCTACAACAGGGATAGACAAAACAGAACTTTTAGAAAGAGGCTCTACAACAGGGACAGACTAAACAGAACTTTTAGAAAGAGGCTCTACAACAGGGACAAATCTGAACTTTTAGAAAGAGGCTCTACAACAGGGACAGACAAAACAGAACTTTTAGAAAGAGGCTCTACAACAGGGACAAATCTGAACTTTTAGAAAGAGGCTCTACAACAGGGATAGACAAAACAGAACTTTTAGAAAGAGGCTCTACAACAGGGACAGACTAAACAGAACTTTTAGAAAGAGGCTCTACAACAGGGACAAATCTGAACTTTTAGAAAGAGGCTCTACAACAGGGACAGACAAAACAGAACTTTTAGAAAGAGGCTCTACAACAGGGACAAAGCTGAACTTTTAGAAAGAGGCTCTACAACAGGGACAGACAAAACAGAACTTTTAGAAAGAGGCTCTACAACAGGGACAGACAAAACAGAACTTTTAGAAAGAGGCTCTACAACAGGGACAAATCTGAACTTTTAGAAAGAGGCTCTACAACAGGGACAAAGCTGAACTTTTAGAAAGAGGCTCTACAACAGGGACAGACAAAACAGAACTTTTAGAAAGAGGCTCTACAACAGGGACAAATCTGAACTTTTAGAAAGAGGCTCTACAACAGGGACAGACAAAACAGAACTTTTAGAAAGAGGCTCTACAACAGGGACAAAGCTGAACTTTTAGAAAGGAGCTCTACAACAGGGACAGACAAAACTCAACTTTTACTAATATTCTACGTGTCATACTATTATATGTCTGCGTAGGTACGGTAGCTACTTTTACACGGCAACTAGGTGTAGAACAATGGCTCTTTGCTTATCTTAAACTTATCGCATAACTAGATCGCCACAGTTTTGATATCAATCCAAAGTGATATAGCCTATGTAGCTAAAACATAGCACTACGTTTGCAATTTGCAGTTCACTGATAAACAAGATTTTCTCCTAAAGTACACCAGACTGTCTTTCGCAAACAGTCTTCCATCCCACTGGTCGTCGGTCCATCCAGGCAAGGGCATCCCACGCGCTGTTTCCTGATTCGCGAACTTCACTCTACTCAAGGACTGATTCTCCGGTCCATATGAACAATATGGTCAATTGAGAGGCCAGTTGGCGTGGTTGGTTAAGATACCACCTATCATGCCGCAGGTCGTGGGTTCGATTCCCATCCAGGACAAGCATTTGTGTGCATGAACATGTCTGTTTGTTCTAAGTCTGGGTGTAATTATATTATATATGTATTTACAAAAAAAAAGTAGTATGTCAGTTATCTGGTTTACATAGTACAAGCTCTGCTTAGTTGGGGATCAGATGACCGTATGTGAATAATGTCCCAGAATATTATTATTAATTGGTCAGGCCACTGCTACTTCAGCTTCCACACTGTGCAAGATATGTGTTGCCAACGTGAGGTTTCTTTTCGGGCTGCCCCTTTTAGAGACCACACCACCACGTTATGAAACTATAGAGGTAAGATTGTATTGGTAATGAAGTAAAGTGCTTTCTAGCAATCTGTGAGAACAGTCTCAGATAAGCAGTTTAAATATTCTATTAATCTGTCCCTGAAATTTTCCAAAATGAATGATACTGATCTCCTAAGTGTTGTATTCGATTACCTTTTATTAGTCTTCAACTCTTTACGTCGAGCCATCAGCGTAGAAGCGATTGTAGCGATCAATATCGTAGCGATAGTGGATCACTGCCAAAGATATGAACTTGTGATAGTCTTGAAGATTTTAGGTAGGTACCTATGATATCTTGATATGTAACCTTGTACCCAAAACATAAATCAGCGGGTTTTGCTGAAGTCATACTAGATTTTACGGTACAGGTAAGTGTACCATGCCAAAGGCTTATTATTGAACGTGCAGCCTTGCTTATGTAGGTGACGCCGTCAAAATGTCTCCGATTCCATAATATTCAATGTAATCAGACGCATTTTTAGATTTAGTTTTACACTTTGTATCAAATCTCTCGGCTCTCATCTTCTTTTATTGGGTTGTCACATAAGTAATGAGCGATTATGACAAAATGAAATAAAACTTCTTTTTATAATTTATATAATTTATTAGTCAATAACATAACCGCCATCAGAATCAACAATACGTATCCACCTATCTGGCAAACAATGAATAGTATCCCTGTAGAATTGGTTTGGTTTTGACTTGAAGAATCGTCTAGGAACTGTCGTAGGTGACCCTACTCATCGATTTTTTTTTTCAGATATTGCATTACTCAGGGACCTGAATAGGTGAAAATCTGTTAGTACCATATCTGGTGAATAAGGAGGATGAATATTTTTTTTCCCAGAAACCTCCAATAATTTGTGTTGCACTGTTCTCACGTTATGTGGTCGAGCGTTGTCGTGTAAAAAGAAAATTTTTCGTGTTCTGGTCGTCTACGCTCGATTTCAGTTTTTAATCTTTGCAGATGGTTACAGTAGAGTGTGGCCGTCATGTGTAGTATTTGTAAGAAGGATGTCCCAATATATGACTCCATGAACATCCCACCAAACGCACAGCGTCACTTTCTTCGCGTGAAGTTCTTTTTTTAGGATTGGTTTTCCGTATTAATTTGGACCTAGCCATTGACGCTTGCGGGTATTGTTAATATACAGAACCCACTTTTTATCCATAGTAATGAGATGGTCCAACCAGTTAAATGTACGGCGAAAAGATAAGTTTTTTACAGACGTCTATGCGATACTGGAGTTGACATTGAATCAACTCATGAGGTATCCAAACATCATATATGTACCTTTTTCCTATTTCGTGTAAATGTCGTTCTTTTGTGGTATAAGAGCATTCGAGAAGAATAGCCAATGTACGCAAAAAAAAATCCTGGGATCTATCTCAATAAAGGACTTTAATTCATTTATATCTATTTCCACTGGCCGGCCAAACCTGGGCTGATCACTCAACGTGTAGTCGCCACTGTGAAATCGGATGAACCATCTTTTTAACCGACTGCCAAAAGGAGGAGGTTCTCAATTCGTCTGTATGTTTTTTTTTTTTGTATGTTTGTTACGCGATTACTCAAAGACGGATGGACCGATTTGGAAAATTCATTTTTGTTTGAAAGGGTATACTTCCGAGGTGGTCCCATATAAATTTTATTAACTTTGCTTGGGGAGTTTTTGAGTTAGCTTCAATAATGCGTATATTTCCCACTTATTTTATGTGGATAATGTGATGTTTTAATAACTTCCTATCACTGTTATTTACATGACTATATGATCTACAATTATTGTGCTCAATGTATTCGAATTTGTCTGGGGTCGGTTCCACAACTAAAAAGTGAAAAATAAAAACTTTTTAGCAAAAAATAAAACCGACTTCCAAAACAAAACACTACAAAGTGAAAAATAATTTTAATTTCGGAAGTCGGTGGCAAAAAACGAAAATACAAAACCAAAGACACCGACTACCGAAATTAAAATTATTTTTCACTTTGTAGTGTTTTGTTTTGCAAGTCGGGTTTACTTTTTGCTAAAAAATTTTTTTTTGCTATAGGTAGCGTCCCATACGGCGCATGAGGAGCTATATGTTGCCATATGTTCCGCACAGCTTTAGCCGCTGAATGTCCAGATTGGTATTCGTAAAGTAAACAATGCCTAACGTACGTTTTGATATCGTCCATTTTTATGTGATTTTTACACATCGACGCTCAAACTACGACTGAGACGAACAAGTGCCGCTCACTGTATATACTTCGACCGTAGAATGTTCTAGATGATTCTCGAAAAAACTAGAAAACTTTTAATAAACGCTCATTATTTATGTGACAACCCAATAGATGAAATATGAACGCGGATGCGTGTAGCCTACGCAAAGACTCGTGGTCAGCGTGCATCCATCAGTTTTAGCTTCTCCTTACAGGCTAAGGAGGACGGTTCGTGTGGCTGCTATCCCTTCGACCCTGGTCTGGAAGAGGTGGCCGCAGCAGTGCACGAAGCATTGATACCGGCGGCACAGGGGAGGTGGGAGCGATGTTTCTACGCCGCAAGTGACTGCTGCAGCCATTATATGCCAGAACACCATAATACTTCGGGTAAAGTTAATATATTTTTTATAAATAATGTTTAAAAACCTGCACCTGTACCTGAGCTGCAATTGTGCAAGCGTGATTTGTGAAATTGTGTAGTGGTAATATACTGATCCATTAAAATATGGTAGTTATGACACGTTGGCGGTGCGGAACCTGCGCGAACCAATCCTGCACTCCCGACCCGATTCGTGGCAGTGAGTGGAACAGCATTTCTATCCCTAAATTGTAAAATTATATTTATTGTAACCGACTCTACCACACTTTTTTGAAATAAATAAATTATAAATAATATTTAAAGAATGTAGGGTTTTAGTCAGAAGACGATAAACCCTCCGTTCTTTCCAGACGGACGGCATCCATTATGATTTTGCCATGAGAAAAAACATAACCTTGGCAGTCGGGTAAAAAAAGGCAGAAAAGAGGACGGCGAACCGACTTCTAGACTACCTACTCCGATTCGATATTGATTTTTCACAATATATACCTACATAACAAGCATTTAAGCTTTTCATTTTAGTGAACCAGTGTGAAGCCACGTTCGACGGCTGGACTTGCTGGCAGAAAGCATTTACAGGAGCTGTGGCCACCGAAGTTTGTTCAGAATTCGCCTATTCCAGCACTGGGCCTTCGTGCAATCGTATGTTATGTTTTTATTACTTATTTTAATTTGCAGAATACTGGAGTTTATATTTCTAGTCCATTATTATCATACGTCTTGTGATAAATGCAGGACAATCTGTACACTTATAAAATTTAATAACCGAGCTAACTTTTTATATAATCATTCGACCTTTACGCTCGTTATACGCTACCTATCTATCTCTCGCGTGCTAAACGTCCCTTTGATTGTCTTCCTTCTGAGGTACAATATCAATAAGTCATTTACCTATAAAGTAAACACAGCACTGCTATTATTAGGCACTTGCTACTTTATAATTTTTGCCTTGCTGTACCATTAATGGCATAACTTTATTGCCCAATTTTACAGATTATAGTAGCAAACAGTGCCACACAAACGCCACATGGGAGCTCCAAACAGACTACAGCACATGCAGCATCACCCCGCGCCTTCTCCGACGTTACCAGTTTTACATCGCGGTGCTATCCATCTCCATCATCGCCTGTTTACCCGCAGTGTTCATCTTTTGTTTCTATAAAAGACTGAGAATAACCCGCGTAGCGTTACACAGGAATCTTCTCATTGCCATCGTAATCAGAAATGCGCTTGTGATCGTCAGCAGAAGTGAGGTAATTCAGAGACAATAGATTGGCATCATGTGTGGTGTAATTGTATTGAAGGCACGACCAAAATAATTTGGTGTTTATTATTCTTGAGTAAATATTGACAGAATTGATTTTAATACACTGGTATTTGGTATCGACCAAAGACCAGTTGCGTACCTACGTACCTATTACGTACTATTATTTATTCTGTTCTATTACGCTTTTGAGGACCAAAAGTTATGTGTACCGTGGAGTCCACGACGGGTCCACCAAACTTGTAGACCTCACAAACGTTTGTGTATTTTTAGGGAATGACCCCTCCTAGGGTCGCAGTTACAAAACCTCATGCTTTTCGGGTTGCTCCATTAGCATAGCCTGTGCGTTTAATATTTGCTAAATTCCTAAGCTCAATCAATCTGCCTAGCCTTTTCTCTACTATGTTGGAGTCGGCTTCCGAACTAACAGGATGCAGCTGAATACCAGTATTTTACATGGATGGAGTGACTGCCTATCTGACCTCCACAACCCAGTAACTAGATAATACGATAACCCTTGGTAAGACTGGTTATCACACTTTCGGGGTTCTGACGACTCGGAAACGACTTTCAAAAATCCATGAATGACAGACAGCTGGCTGTCATTCATGGATTTTTTTCCTGGAAGGGACGAACAGCTTAACGTGCTTTCCGAGGCACAGGGGAGTCTCGGTATGTAAAAATAGTCACCCATTCACGGACCAACCCCGGCAAGCGTAGCTTATTCTGATGGATCGACCCGTGCGTCTGTGATTACTTAGCCACAAGCTAAATTTATAAACTACCTACATTGTACAAAATATTTAGTGTAAACTACAAGTCCTCAAATACCTACTTCCCTATAGATCTACATAGACGAGCTGACAAGTGCCGGCGAGACGGTGATGTCATCACATGGTATTGCATGTCGGATCCTGGCGTTTGCTGAGCGCGTTGCAGGCAACGCCGTGTTCGTGTGCATGCTGGTCGAAGGTCTGTACTTGCATCGCTCCATCGTTGCTGTATTCAAGCAGAAGTTGAACATGAAGTGTCTGTATAGTATTGCAGCTGGTATGTATACTTTTACTTACTAACTTAGAACTTTTTAGTGTTACATTCGTTCAAGTCAACTCCTCATTAAGAGATCTTTCCTCATAATAGGCAAATAGCGAACCGAAATAGTAGTTTTGTTTTGCAACGGTTAAAAGTCATTTTATTTACACGGGGGTCAGCGACCTAGTTATTGTAATTGCCGTCAAACCCAAGGCTGGAATTTGTAACAAACGTTGTTCGTCTAAAAATTGGTTTATCTTGTAGTGTAGGCGTACCGCAAAAAAACTTTAAAGTATCACATTACTCCTAGGCGAAGTATTTTTGAAACACAGATCTTTTTTTGAGTAGTTGCCTATAGACAGTAATTCTACAAAAGCTCATTTTTGGACACCAAAACAGGAAATAAGTAATGTAAGCATCATTCAATCCCCAGTTATAGCTCTAGCGCCTGCCATAGCCTGGGCGGCCGTGATGGCAGTGCACAACGATCACTCTTGTTGGCTGATATACACGGTGCAACACGTGCAGTGGATCCTTGACGTGCCACGCATCGCCATTTTGTTGGTCAACACTGGCCTCTTCATCGATGTGCTAAGAGTGCTACTAACGAAGATCAGGAACTCGGAGAATGCTAATCAGCTGTGAGTGATGTTGAGTTAAGTTTTTATTTTTAAAAGCGTTTGAATATGGAAGGACCTTTGTCTCATTTGTTTTTATTATTATGATAGTGATTAGAGTCGTTGCAAATCACGAAAGCGCGTCATGTGACTTTCATGTCGGTTTGAACTTTTGAAGTGCAATTATTGACGGTCTTGAAATGTTATAACTGCGTCTTTTATTGACTAACGGCCGAACTCAATAACCTATTTTCAGTAAAAGACAGATCGCTATTGATGATAGACAATATAATTCTATCTATCCTTACGTTCCTTTCGTTCGTTCGAGTTCTTTTGTTTTAACCGATTATTGGGTCGTTAAAACCATAGATAGCCAGGTTTTTCTATCTCCAGTATGCCAAAACTGGTGATAGATAGGTTATTGGGTTCGGCCGTAAATACATTTTGCCCAATCATAGTAATAACTGAACATACAGTAGGTAATGTTCTGGAGGTATACCTATATGTTGCCAAACAACATGTGGGCGTTATTTTGTACAATTGGTATACAGGATGGCAGGGACATCGACGCACTACCTGTTGCATGATTCTGAATCCCCCTGCCTTAAAATATTACGTCGGTTATGTATATAATAAAAGTCAATTGCCAAATGTATGTACGCGCATCACCTCAGAAAGGTTGCACTTATTTGGCTAATTATTTTTGTTGTGTTTGTAATTGTCAGGACAAGGTTTGTATGAAAGAAAATGTTTGAATAAATGTACGGAAAAGTGAAAAATTTTGGTTAAGAAATCTTTATAGTGAGTGAGACAGAAGATCTTCAAAAATTGTGATTTGTTTTTCTGTTTCTCACATTGTTTTATCTGTTACATCCGAAAAAAAAAAATTGTTGTTTTGTGAAAAAAGTAGTAGACGTTATACGTATTATAATATACATGCTATTTATAACTGACTTAAAAAAAAAAAAAAGGAGGAGGATCTCAGTTCGTCGGGATCTTTTTTTTTATGTAATTACTCGAAGACGGGTGGATCGATTTGGAAAATTCTATTTTTCTTTTTTGTTTCAAAGGGAATACTTTCTAGTTGGTCCCATTGTCATCAGGTCAGGATCTGACTCGGATCATGAGATCCTAGAGAAATCGACGGAACTCTTCAAATATTATAGGCACACCTATAGCGATTTGGGTATTTTTTATAGTAACTCGTGCATTTGTTCTTGGAAAGCAGCATTTGGCCAAGTGGAACTGATGATGAAGATCACAGATGGCCACCAGAACTAATAATAAGTATTTCAAGGGTTGCGATACGATTAGGTACCTACTTTAATAATGGTTGCTAAGTAATTTATGCTCGTCACAATGCTTATGGTGATGTGGAGTTCTCCTGGTACATACCAGGAGAACTCCTCAACAATTAACGTCCTTGCATCGGGAAATGAAATATTTTGTAAAAGGTGATGATCAGTTGACATAAGGATATTGTTACTTAGATAAATTACAAAACGACCCACTAAACAGTAAAAAATAAAAACTTTTTTCCAAAAATATCAACCGACGTCCAAAAAAACCCCACAGTGAAAAATAACTTTAATTTCGGATGTCGGTGGCAAAAAAGTAAAATACAGATCCAAAGACACCGACTTCCGAAACTAAAGTTATTTTTCACTTTGTGGGGTTTTTTTGGAAGTCGGTTGATATTTTTGGAAAAAGTTTTTATTTAAATATCAGCAATAGTACATAGTTTATAGAACTGAGTGTGTTATCGTTGTTATCTATCACTCAGTTGCATTCAGTCTTGATTTATATCATTGTTAAGAAAATGCCACCAGTAAGGCGTCAAAATCATAGATAACCCTATAACGGAAAGAAAAATTATAAAAGTTGTCGGGAAAATAGGAAAATTCGGGAAAACTGAAAGTGCATTTTGTACAGGAATTTTGTACATATGAATTATTGAAATTTGGACAGGACGACCTCTTTAAACCGACATGGTCACTAATATTATTATTAGAACTTAAAACGGGATATTTATATGGTGGTATGGTAAATATCCCGTTTTAAGTTCTAATAATAAGGACAACGTCTGTCGGGTCAGCTAATATTATATATACGTACATATTGACCGCGTAGGTACCTATTACACTTTTCTATGCAGTTTTTACCGACGAATTTCTACGCCAGGGGGTCTAGAATCATGTCCTGAATTCATGGTTACCTACAATTTGCGCGTCGGTGTCCCTGTGTTACCCAGTAGTTTGCGACAGAAAATAAATTTTAATTAATGCAGAGATTATCCAAATAAGGTGTCTGTGTCTAGATATCAAAATATCGAGTATAGGTATGCATTAGGAATTAAAATTTACTCATCTACATTTTTGGCAGTCTTTACTTATATAACATATTAAGTAATAATATGTCGTAAAGCTGAGCGGATTAGAGCAGAACCGCATCTTGGTGCCGAAAATTCCGTTAGCGCAATAATCTCCCCAGTAAAAGATGATCATTGAGCACAAGCTATTCGATTCCCAAAACACAATGACTCAGACGCCTTGACAACGTCCTGGGTAGGACAAAACTGCATGTTCCGTATATATTTATTTTGCAGAAGCACAGCTAAAGCAACATTGTTCCTGATGCCACTATTTGGAACACAATTCTTGCTGACTGCGTTCAGACCATCCACCTCTAACTGCACTGAAGAACAGATCTATTACTACGCGTCTTACACCGTCGAAGGGCTACAGGGACTCATCGTGGCTATGCTTTACTGCTATGTTAATAAAGAGGTGCGATTTCAATGAATTTATGATCATAAATAATACCTAACCTATTGAGGTTTGTAAAATGTATTTAATTATTCGAATTCTATTCCCTCCAGGTCCACGGGTTGATCAGAGCAACATACAGAAAAACAGAAAATGCAATAGTGTCCCGAATTGGACGAGATTCCACGTACCCCAGAATGAGTATGGGCCCAAACTCCGAAAGAAGAATTACCTGCAGTACCGCTCTAGCCAGCCCGTCAGACGACGCCAAAGACCAATACGCTACTATAAGACCAAAGTTACATGTCGCTGAAATCATATCGATACAAGCCAGCGAACGACTTGCCGAGATCTTAGAACCAGTCTACGAAACTATACAAAACGGTGTTACTAACGAAGGATACGACTCACTAGATAGGTCGGACTTAGACAACGACTCCGGCTTCATAGCTAACAGAGATTACAAAGTAGAAGATTACTACGGTTTCACGAACGCTTCAAGCGTTTCGATCAATTGCCAAGACTGGATCCAGTGCGTTTCGTCACCATCCAGTAGCGTTTACAACAATTCCTTGAATGATTATGAAACAAAATATTTAGAGAAGAAATATCCGAACCATTCCAAACTACGTGACATTTCAGAAGTTCGCGAAAAGAATTCTGATCAAATAATAGCAAATTGGAATTGTTTGGAATATAGAAATAATTCGCCTTATGTAGGTGTTATGAAAGAGATAGGCCCAGAAAAAGAGCCCGTCACTATGAAGACGAAAGGTGATGCGGAATACGATGACTGTGAAAACATGCTCGAGGAGATAATGCAATACATCGAAACCACGGATACTGCAGCCCAAGTCTCATTCAACCCGAACGCTCTAGCGCCGAATAGGTCCGATGGAGATCGGATTGTATTTTTAAATTAATAATTACTTACACCTTGTTAACATTATCATGAAATCACCTTTGTTTTTGTACCTATCTATAGAGGTTATATGTCTGAACATTGTTCATGATAATATTTTTATCATCATTTTCATAATCAAAATCAGCAGAACTACACAATTATTTTTAATTACATCGCCTAAAATTACTAAATACATTAAAATCAATCGATATAAATTGTATTAATCTCACGATTTGTAATGTGACCAACTAATAAACTAACAAGTCACTATTTTTTTGTGCAACAACTGATTGATGCTAATTTTATTCACCGCTTCTCAGCCATTCAATATTTCAATAGCCTATTGAAGTCTGTATAAGCGAAACTTCTTGTAAAATTTTGTAAATTATAGCTAAGTAGCAAGTTACATTTGTACTTATAAATAAAAATATAATGATTCAAAGATAATTTTATTTAAATTTTCGTTCTCAGCTGGCCATTTAACATGCGTCATTTATGTGCAATCGCAGTTAAGTAACGATATGCCAGCTATTTCGGCACACAGACCTCCCCTCGACATCCTAAAACGTTAATTGATCTATCAACTTGTACTAAGATCTAGATCCTTTCGAACTCGGCTTACAAAACTGAGCGCGGCAACATATTCACACACAGTCGAGCGCGAGGTGTGCAGTGTTACCTTTCAAATTAAACAGACTTAAACGAAAATAGAATCAAAATGTTGACGAATTTAATGTTAGGGTTAATTTTGTGCTGGGGTGTGCAATGTTTCCCGGACGGGGCGCCGATAGACACGTGTGTGAAGAGCCGTGCTAATCAGCCTAATCATGGACAACATAGGACGCAACCCTTATCCACTCTGCCGTACCGGGTCGCCGCATCAGCGTTGGTTTACGGGCCAAATACTCCAGTCACAGGTGAATACACTTTTCCCATTAGGCATTGATACTATGTTGTTGTTGTTTTTGTCATGATTGTTTTATTTATCTATTTATATTATAGATAAATCAGGGTGATAATTTGTATGAATAGTGGTGTGCGATTAAGGTACAAATAATACTTTAATCAATTACTTAAGTATATTTTATTTACTATACCTACGGTTAGCAACGAAAGTCGATTAACACTTCATTATTTAAGGACTACGTAAGAAAAAAATAACATTTTGTAATTATCATTTTTTGTTTATTTAGTTTAAACATAAAAGTAACAGTTTTAATTGAGTTTCGTTGCTGCCAGTACCTTCAAGTTTCTCCTACCTATTTCCTTCTTTGATTACCCTCAACTGACAACCTAAATAATAGTTATATTTCGATCGATACAAATCAAAACTACCCGCACCTTCCTTTCTCTATAAACCGATCAGGAGGAATCTCCACGAAATTGCTACGTAGGTACCTATAATCGAACGATGGGTGGACTCGAGCTGTCGATGATGATAAGAAAATAGACCAGGTTAGGTGGAAGTCGTACCTAAGTCATGATACACACAGGAACATACAAGAGCCAAACCACTCTCCTCGTGATTGTTAACTAATCCATAGTTTGTCTCAAAGGTTTTTGTTAAACAACCATTGAGAAAAAACTTGATACTTTTCAAGATTTGAAGTTTCACCAGTCAGTTTAATTTGACCACGTATACAGATGTTTGTTTTCCCTCATAATAATATCCGCGTATTACTTATTTATCCTCTGCAAGGAAAAGGCCTCTTCTCATACAGAGAAGGCACGAGCATTGCACAAGCCCTCAAGCAATAAATAAATAAAAAAAGACTAAAAGCTTGCTAAGCGAAATCCAGGGAGCAACAACAAAATAATCACGTCCAACATCGAAATAATGGTCTCAAAAGGTCTTTTTGATATTACATCCAGCAAAATATATGAATAACAGCCGGTAGGTAATTGAATGTGCATACGCTCATTGCATCCAGAGTGTATCCACAATATTTCATTCATCATTTCGAACTTATAAATATGTAGACGTTTCACCATCGCAACATATATTTCGTATCACCTAATTATTTTTGCAAGCAAGCAATTCTAATAGGTACATATTACAAAATAATAAAACGGATAAAACAAGATCAGACGATAAAGCTACTATAAAGTAGCGTTCATTGATAAAATCTACCGGCGGGCAACGAGTGCGTAATACTCACAAGTTCGATTACGCAAACCGTATGCGTATGGTATTGTAGGTCAGACGGCTTATAGTGGTTCGACCGGTTTGTCCCCAAACAAATTGGGGTAACAGGGTAAAGGGTAACCATGTAAGATCTTGACAACTGCCTGCAGATGAACAGCTGTAGATTTAAAGGATTGGGTAAGTATCAAAGGATGAATGGACCCTAATTTATATGTTAACTAAGTATTGAAGTTTTTTACTTATTTGGTTTTTAAATGTCTCACCGAGAATAATTTTTTTAGGGTTCAAACTGAAATCATCAGAACGCTAAAAGAAAAAAAAAACATAAAATGTAGCGTAGGTACCTAAACGTATTTGCACTAATGGCTTTTAGATCACAGTGTGTCACTTACAGATAAAGCACAAAAGCTTACAAATGCCGATCATTTACACTTAAAAAAAAAAAACTTTCAGTCTCATCATGAAAATGAGATTAAGTAAGTTAGAATGTTCAGAAAACTTCACAAATCTTCATTGAACATTGAATATTTATTCCTCAATTTTCGTAATTGCACCTATCACTGTTTGTCTCTGTATATCAGTTGCATCACCCAAAGGTTGACTGGAAAGCCTAGGTATGGCAAAAAGTCCGCCTCTGTATATTTGTGTCTTAAAGTGTTAAATTAATTAATAAATAAAGCTAAAATCTAAACCCTCAAATTCCAGTAACAATAGAAGGATCCGAGCCATTCAAAGGGTTCTTCATTCAAGCGCGATCCGTCGAGCATGACGACTGGATCGGGGCATGGGAACCGACCCCCAACACAACCGTGCATCCAGAATGTTCGTCCATCACACACGGCGACCCTGAGTTCAAGACAAGGGCCACGCTACTTTGGAGAGCGCCGCCTGGTGGCCAAGGAAGGGTTTATTTCACGTAAGTTTTAGTACGCTTTTGTAAGGAATCCATATTCATTATTACCTATTTAGTTATTGCGTTCCATAAAGCATGATTCATAGACATTACAACAACAGGCTTACCTACACATTAGGTATATTCTATTTCAAATTATGGAGCCTGTTACAGCAACAGTATAAGTACCTAACAGAATTAAAACTAATAAAATTCAGTCAAGCTTACCGAAAAATGCCGTCAAAATTAGGTAACAAGTTTTTAAGAAGATATTTAGTCGTTATCTATTCTTAGAAACTTTGTGAAATATCGTTTTATAGGTAGGGTTATTCCTTTTATCAACCCCAAAAAAACCACCCTAAGGTAAGGTGGCTACCTGGAAAACGCGTGTCCGAGAATTCACTCGTAAGCCTATAAATTTCGTTTATCCAACTAGGCTTAGGGTTGATTCTCGGACATCGTTTTCGCGAATCCACCTTAGGGTGGATTTTTTGGCATGGATAAACGGAATAACTCGTAGGAACGTTATGCGAAATAGTCACTTACAGCTATTTATTCGAAACATAAAATTACTAAATGCCTCCTTTAGTTTGTTTTCCATAGGATAGGCTCACTGCTGGTAAACTAAAAACAGGTCCTGTTTATTATGCAGGACGCATCTAAACTTCAAAGCCTACGATCTTCCGAGGATGTTTTGAAATTATTTGATTTAATTATAGCTGTCAATCTAGTTAATTGAAGTACTTTAAACGGGCCATACTTGGATTTTGAGGCAAAGCGTAATGAGGTTGTCGACCCATGCCCTAATAGCACCACTCCTTTCACTGCAGATAAATATGTGCAGTTGCGTAACATCAATGAGCTCTCATGACCATTCATGTAACCGACCTCAAGATAAACCCTGGCTACGTAGAATGTATATTAATCGAGAATGATCATACTACGCTAGATAATTTTAAAGCGTAGACATAATTAGCCTTGAATTTATTATTCTGAAGTAATTACGATGTCGGCCATCCAGTGACTTGCACGTTTTAAATAATTACCAATACCAATTGATCATGTTGTATATGATACACAGTTCTGTAATGTTTCAATTATTGAACATTAATCAGCAAGTTTTTTTTGATATTGAAACGTACCTAGCGTGTTTCACAAGCTTCGCACAAGTGATAACCCCAGGATGATCGTCGTAAAACTAGATTCAACAAGTGTGTTAATGGTGTAATAGGTCAACTGCTGTGTATACGTTTGAAAAAAAAAATATCGTTATCAGAATTCTTGATAAAATTCTTAGTAGCTATCTAAAGACTGGATGGCTGATAAATGAGAATAGGGTCTCCCCTATACATACTACACTAAAGGTCGAGATAATTGGGATATTCCTAGGATATTCATAGATGAGCCGTGGGAGAAAATCGTAAGAAAAATAATATACGAATTCCGATTATCCACCCCCTTGGCGTGGATTTATGAACACGCGTTTCCGAGTATCCACCCTAGGATGGCTGTTTTAGGGTGAATAAACGGAATAACCGAGATAGTTTAGTATTTGCTGGTATACCTCTGCCCCTGCCTACCCAGCCTACCTCTTCAAGGAGTATATAGAGGCGTAACGTGTATTATTAACTACGTCCCTGAATTTAAACTAATACGGTATCGTATTTGTATTGCATAAGGATGCATAGATTCTAAGTACACAATTTGATTTGCGTTCCCATTGAGGGACCACATTTAAATTTTGAGCGTTTAAATGCGTCAGCCTTTAGTAAAAGTTCTCAAACAATTGAGTCATATAAAATCAAACCTGGCAATCTCCACTGGGTCGAATTGTTGGGGAAATATAAAAATGTAATAAAAAATAGCATGAAAGTATTATTAACAGTGATCGGATAATCGGGCGCTAATATACCTAAACTTCACTTTTATTCCCACGAAAGAATAATACGGACATGCCTTTCAGAATCACTTCTGTTCGTATAAAATACAGTAATTAGTCGATTCGATCACTAATCTGTTAGATAGATAAATCAATTTCCACTACTTGACCACATTGTGCACATTATCATTTTTTATTGATATTCCATTTGTTTTAAATAAAATAAAGATACTAAATTAAAATAATCACTGCTATAATTTCATTAAGTTTGTTATAGTTCTTTTTACAAAATCGCTCAATCCCGGGAACTCGGGATTACTTATTTATTCAGAAAAGAATGTCCATATTATTCTTTCGTGGGAAGAAGTTTAGGTTAGGCCCAATTATCAGATCACTGATTATTAATGTAATTTCTAAGTATTTACATGAACACCTCTAATGTAGACTATTATTGGCTACTTGTAGACATTTTCTTGAAAAGCCTGTCTAGTTTTTTATTACGTTTTCTGTTTCCCCAACAATTCGACGCAGTGGAGATTGACAGATTTGATTTTATATGACTCAATTGTAAATTCAGCCTCTAGTTCGTAAAAGTAGCCATTCAACGGTACAGCCGGGTAAAGGTGATCTCTCAGTCGTGACTGACAGGCATCATATCTCAAAACCTACTTAAAATTTACAACTGCTTTAAATGACTACTCTTAGTAAAAGATTTGTAAAACTTATTTATTGAATATCAACCCTTCCTGTTCACATAATAAATAGAACTAGCATGCGGAAGTTAAATAGACGAATGCCGCAGTCTATCCTTTAGTATTTTTTCATTTTTTTACCTTACTTTACTAAACAGTATAAAAAAAACCATTTTATTTCAAATAAATTATTATTTTAACGAATTCCTGGGAAGAAATACTAAGATAGAGGTGACCACACAGCAGGATTTTTCTAGTGACCGTTTGTTGATACTAATTTTTAATAAAAATCAAATATATACGTGTCGACTTGAAAACCTTTTTGTTTTCGCCGGTTAAACGTTTCTGATCATCTGAAAAATACGTTAACATACTTAAAAAATATTGGCTCAATGACTAGTAGCTCAAGCCGCAACAGGGACAAATTCGGCAATGGAGTGAGCTTACCCAGAAGAAGTTTATTAAGTTTATTCCCGAACCTAGCGCCAGTGACCTCGGCCATTACAGATTACTTCTTTAATGAGAGCATACGATCTTACGACGACTTACGCTTTGATGAAAGTCCTCCAAATGGACAAATTTTTATACATATACTTTGCTACTGTCTCATTAGTAGTACACAAATATGTTTGAATTAAAAAGTTAGTAGTTACATTGTCAGTGCAGGATAAAATTTTGTTAGGTTTTTAGGGTCCGTACAAAAATGGTAAAAAGGAACCCTTATGGTGCGACTCACTCTGTCTGTCTGTCACAGCTGGATATCTCAAGAACCACTAATGCTATCCACTTGAAATTTGGAATAGTTTTAGATGACATTTGCCCAACTATTTTGCACATAAGAAAGAAATAAAAATATATATATTTTTTGCAACAAGTACTGAAAGGGGGTTTTAAAAACTCGAAGTGGGGCTACTAAGGCATGTGAGGTATCATATGAAAGAGCGCTGTTGGTATAGACAGTATATAGTTTCCGACTTTTGATGAAAAATGTAAAAAAATACCCCCCCCCCCCCCCTTTTTCTGTGTGATAGAAGTTTATGTAAAGATTACAGGAAAAATAAAACGATGTCTATAGATAGCAGTTTTTATTTAATATATGATGGTACGGAACCCTCGGTGCGCGAGTCCGGCTAGCTCTTGACCGGTTTTATTTTATTTTCATAAGCATTATTTTCTTTCTGTGTTTTTAATTAGCCAAGTGATGTAAAATATTAATAAAAATTAATATCAACAGTCACAATTTTTTATTTATTCAAATAAATCTTGTTGTGTGGTCACCTCAATCTTAGTATTTCTTCCCAGGAATTCGATAAAATAATTATTTATTTGAAATAAAAAGGTTTTTTATACTGTTTAGTAAAGTAATCGTTGGTATAAAAAAAAATACTAAAGGATATATTGTGGCATTCCTCTCTAACTTCCAAATGCTACGTAAATTGCTTTTTCTTATGAAAACGTTTCAATTGAGGGACCACCGTAAATCGATTGTAACTTTTGAATGGCTTCTTTTACCAACTAAAGGTTTATTTTACAATCGTTCAAGTAATTTTACTAACGCTAGATCCATATGTAAACTTCAAATCCCATTGTGGTCTCCACTCAAGGTGAACTTATGGTGATCGGTTGACCGCATGCTAGTTCTTTTTATTCTGTGACCAAGAAGGATTGATATTCAATAAATTAGTTTTACAAATGTTTTACTAAGAGTAGTCATTTACAGCAGTAATACATTTAACTAGGTTTTGAGATATGGATGGCTGTCAGTCGACTGAGCGACCACCTTTTATCGATTGTAACTTTTGAGTGACTACTTTTACAAGCTAGAGGCTGAATTTAGAATAGTTTGAGAACTTTTACTAAAGGCTGAAGCATTCAAAAGGTCAAAATTCAAATGTGGTCCCTCAATGGGAACACACATCACAATTTCCTCTAGTAGCACTACTGCCGTCGTAAGAAAAAGGGCGAAACTAACATTAAAAAAAAAATTGAGTTACATACATATTTAGAATCAGAAAAAAGGCACATCTGCTCAATTTTTTGTAGATTTTTGTTTTAAATGGTAGTTGTGCCCTTTTTTCTTACGACGGCAGACTAGTATACTGATGTAATGAATCATCAATATCATAGAATCTAGTGTATGATGTTAGCAGGTGCAGCCATCGCTGTAATCGATAATTCTAACGCAGATATAATGCAGCAATACTCTGATTCAAAGACTTCTGGCTAAGTAAATAACAGCCGCACGGGTGGATCGATCAGGTAAGGCTACGCTTGCCGCGGTTGGTTCATGGATGGGTGACCATATCGACCGTCCCTATTAACAATGTCGGTTCTGCAGGGAGACTACTGTTTAGTCCCTACTGAACAGTGGTCTTTTTCGCAGAACTGACATTGTTAATATCATAAAGATTCTTTTTTATCGTTAGGGCCAACTTTGAACTGCCCTCAGTTCAAAGTTTGTTTTGACAGTGAAGAATTTTTTTTTTAATTGTAATTCGATTTATGTACAAAAGTGAATATTGGTAAAAATGTATATCCGACATTGTTAATAGGGACGGTCGATATTTACATACAAAGACCCTTCCGTGCCTCGGACAGCACGTGAAGCCGTTGGTCCCAGCTGTCATTCGTTGATCTTTAACAGTTGTTACGGGTCGTTAGAAGCCCGAAAGTCTAACAACCAGTCTTACCACGCAAACGGGCATGGAGCGACTGCATATCTGACCTCCACAACCCAGTTATTGGGTAATACGCTATCCCTTGGTAAGACTAGTTGTCAGACTTTCGGGCTTCTGACGACCCGTAACGACTGCCAAAGATCCACGAATGACAGCCGGAACCAACAGCTTAACGTGCTTTCCGAGGCACGGAGGAGTCTCGGTATGTAAAAATGGTCACCCATCTACAGACCAACCCCGGCAAACGTAGCTTAACCTAATGGATCGACCCTTGCGGCTATCAGGTTAAGCTTACCATGCAAACGGTATTACCCAGTAACTGGGTTGTGAATGTCAGATAGGCAGTCCATGCAAAATACTGGTATTCAGCTGCATCCTGTTTGACTGGAAGCCGATCCCAAGATAGTTCGGAAAAGGCTAGACAGATGATGAGACTAATTTAGTTCAAGTCATCACGCACATTATGCACGCGTGGACAAGTAAACACAGCGAGGCTTTAGTAGTCATCTCGACCTAAACAACAATGTCTTGCTATCTCATGTTATCTCAACGACTCTGTAAACATTCACTATTACTCTATTTTCCTCGTGCGACTTACATGAGTAAGATTTAGAATAACATATTTTTGTTTACAGAGGCACCGTTCTGAAGAACTACGGTACTTTTTGGTCGAACCTCATAGCAGACGCGCCACAGGACCCATCACAACTCCAAGCTCTTGGTTGAAAAAGATACCAGCAGTTGGAAATATCCACTGATTTACTTTTGAAATCAATTCATATTGCTTCGAAAGTGTTGCTTTAAACCCACATGTGTATCTCTATCGTAGGCTAAAAATAATTGTAAAGAAAACTTAATATAAATAAATAGATAAGTTTATTAGAATATTACATTGAGTAACATAAATGCATCATTTCATATCAAGATCAACCAATACATTTAAGTGAGAATCTCGCTCGTAGTTATCACAAATTAGCAAAACGTGTTCAAATCATTATCTGACAGCGTGTTAAAATATCATTATAGTGTCAAATGTCGGTACTGATAACCTGTATAAAAATATGAATATCATATTTCTGTAAAGGTACGTTTTCACTGGCAAGATTAAGGGATATTTTCTTTTTGAAGAAGATTTTTTAAAAGTTTTCTTTTCGAATGGATTTCATCCTGTCCAAACCATGTTTCTTAATCGGAAATAAGAGCACGCCTAACTTCAGGCTGTCGGTGAAATGAGCACGCATAATCAGTCTATAATGTTCCAACTGCTAGGATACAGGCCTCTGGGCTCTGGCCAGTGCGTGTTGGTAGATGACACATGTCATCAATTTTTTTTATTCTAGGACATCGGTTTCCTCACTATGTGTTCTTCCTTCACCGTTTTCAGACCAGTGGTGATGAAATTATTTACTCAAAGTAAAGCGCCTGCCTAGGTTCGAACCCACGACCTACAAGTCTGCGCCGTTGTCACTACGCCACGACTGCTCTCGAAACGAGCAAGCGCGCATATTTTATAAAATAAACTAGCACTTCAATCGCGACATTGTCCATGTGTATTTCGTATCTTCCCCTACAAATTTTAACAACCCATTCACGAGGGTAGTTTAAAAAAACTAATGACAAATTTTAGGGTGAATTCTTGGACATAAGTTTCCGCTTAAGCTGGACCTTAAGTGAATTGTTTAGGGTGAAACAACCCAAATTATTATTTAAGAGAAAAGAAGAAGAACAAGGAACAAGAGATTCTTCATACAAACAAAATCTCCTGTTTTTACCCCCTTGAGGGTTGAAATTCCAAAAACCTTCCCTGCTATATTGCTCACACATTATAAAATGAAGCCTTGCGCAAAATGTCTGTTTGGGCTGTGTGCTGATATGTCAGTTACGACAAAGACATTCGGAATGTGCAGGCGCTCGATTGTAAACAAATCTTAGCTCGCTCAAGATCACAGTCAGTAAAAACGTACCTTAACACAGAAGTTCATAGCACGTTTTATCACATTAGCAAGTTAATAATTCTATATTAATAAAAAAGTGAATAATATGCAGCCACAGAAGTAACAGCTTGCAATCATCATTAGATACCGGATTATTTGAAGAAAAAAATCTGCTAAAATATTCATGAAAATTGTGAAACATTTGCATCATATAGAGGAACAAATGTAATGAGCAAAATCATTGCGCATTTTATAAAATAAGATTTTTAATATCACCGGTATTTCGTACCGACTTAGCAAATCTACACACTTGACCTACATAGACTTATCTAAATGCGCGTTTTCATAAAAATTGACGCCACCAGTTTGCGGCACTGTGAACAGAGATCTTCTATTTCGATAATGAATATAAATTATGTATGATGACGGTCATCATTCGTTCATCATTCAGTCATGACTAAAGAAAATATAGGCGCTTTGACACTTTTGACACGTGCCCGGAGCCAACATCTCAATGCTGCCACCTAGTGAACGTCATTTCAAAAAACCCTCATTGATATGACATGTGCAAAGATCAGCCCAAATGAAGAAGGCGAATTTCGTAAATAAAAATACTAGATTCAATTGAATACTTATTACAGAATACAACCTAAAATGTAACAAGAGAGCCTAAAGTCACATCCAATCCTATAATAATCCGGTCTCTAACCATGCCTCTCCTACAATAAAGTTACTATAAAGCGTTAGTAATGTCGATACCGTATTACTAGTTTGCTATAATTTTAAGCGCCCGTCTTTTGTTTCATGACTGGTCGCTTGATGTCCATGAGGTCGCATAACTCGTTCCTGATGGGCCTTAGTTCGGATACCTCCTTCTCCCAGTCTGTTTCAGCGAGGACTGACATTATCTGCGAAAAAAAAAAGTTCTGTAAGAAAACTTGAAAATATTGCTATTCTATGGCCCCCTTTTCCATGGGACTTAAACATAACTGGCAAAACTGGCATAGCCTATCCACCAACCTATCACGTTCTCGAAAACGGCTCTAACGATTTTGATAAATGTTGCAATACTTATAGGGATTTATGGGGGCGAAAAATCCTTCTAGCTAGGTCTGATATCTGGGAAAATTCGTTTTCTCTATTTTCATCAGAGCAGAGCTCGGTCACCCAGGTACTAATTCATAATATGTATATTAAGCCCACGTTGGGGTTTTTAATTTCTCTTTGTTGAGCCGAGCTTTGTGACTCTAACATGGGGCATCCTAGCGCGTCAAAAAAACAGTCTGTTCGATTTTCAACTCTCGGAGCTAAGCAGAGCGTTGAAAATCTAGTGCGCGAAAAAATCACCTCTGCGAACCTGAGCTTATTAAACGATGGCGGTTTTTGTTATCTAAGAAAAAAAAAAGAATAACCAACGCAGAGGTCAAAGTTTCTTTTGTTTTGAAGTCCATAGCAAACGAATAATGGAGATTTCCTATTGTATCTTCACCAGTGCTGCTTGCATTTTAATGATAGTTGCCAAATAATGGTTTGAACGATAAAATTTTTGGCCTTATGGGTTGGGGACACGACTAAGAGCTCTGTTCGAGTTCGAGACCAGTCGGGAAAACCCGAAATAAATACGAGAGAGATCAACCTTTCAAATTAATATAATATGCATGATGTCGATGATTTTCTAGTTGGATTCGTTACATTTCTTGGCAAATGCCCCAAATATTTAAAACGGTAAAGGATCTCTTTTTTTGAAGTCGGTAAAAAACACTGATTATTTTATCACCAGCCATTGACACATTACATAACAAATGTAAGATTTATACGCAGTTTAAATTTTGATTACGTAAATAAAAATGAATACAAAACAATGCGCCATTTTTTGCGTTTAACCTTTTGACCGGTGACTATATATTTTAGCGAGTCAAAGTATTATTGTTTGTTGTTCTAATATAATCACAACAATCTATGTGCACGGTCTTTCTAATTACTTCTGAGAACAACAGCAGACTCGGCTGGCACGTGTCGTTGCATGTGAAATGATTTTCATAGTAGTTAAACATTAATTACACTCAGCCCTCTCGCACTCTCAGTGTCTGTTAACACAGATCGGCTCGGTGAAGCATCATTCATCATCATCATTTTTATCGCGTTTAAAAGAGTTTTGGGGTCATTGAAATAAGGTTGATTATTGCTCTTAAGCATTCTCATTTAAAAAAGAAGTGATTTTTTTTTATACGCGATAAAAATGCACTCTCCTCTCCGAGCTGGTCTGTTGGAACGGACTCTTACTCGTACGTAGTAGACGTTCACTGATTATGTACAGAATTATACTTTGTTACAAAAAACCCACCGTAGCTGAACATTAGAAATAATGTTCCATTTGCGCTTTATGGAACGTTAAGAAGCATCGAATTAGTTAACATGGGCAAAGTTATAATCGTAATGTAGTTGTCTAGTGAGTTTTTTGGGGCATGGAGAAACTATGTAAGTAGTTTATTAACAGTAGACACATATACGATATTTTTATTGGATTTGTTTGTTGTCTCAAAAAATGTAGTTTTTCAGCTGCAAAAAAACAATTACACAGGGTGGCAGGTACAGACGCCAGCACATCAAGCTACTACAATCTGTCAAATTTCTTGAATAAATTTTCAACTTTATCGCTAAAGCATTAGGTTCAAGGTTGTTTGGAGAAATTTGACAGTTTCGGGTAGCTTGCTTTCGGGTAGTTTCGGGTAGGTTTCGGCTATTTGCTACATAATTCTGGACACACCACTAAGAGTCACCTATCCATAGATATTTATTTTTATTATAACAATAGATGAAGAGAGACTATTTTTTGGGTGGGAAATCATCAAATAACTTCTCCCGCTCTGGGCGGAGCCGCAGGGCGTGTCTTTAACTGACTAAAACCTACCAGTGTTCCTTCAGTTGCCTGTGCCAGGGCTACGATAACTCTTTCAAACAACCCGCGATCCTGGCTGGCATGGGTCCTAGCGGGCCCCACCACTTAGTACTGACATCGCGTTGAGGCGCGCGTGAAACACACGCGCCGTAGACCCGGGCCTGGTCCTTACCGGATGGCGAGCTACCCATTCCTTGCCATCCGCAAGTCCGCGCCTACGCTGGCCGGGAATCGGCTATCAATTTCCGACACCCAAGGCGTCTCCTGCGGCGACTAGGGGCGTGCCTCCTCCTTCGCGAGCATTCGCGAGCATGGCATCCCATGCACTCTCGCTCCGTACCATGGTTTGGACCAGGGCCGGACGCGAGAGATCGCCGCCGCCCGATCGCCTCCGCGAAGACGCGGCAGAGCTACGCCGGGCAAACCTTCACCGTATGCTCCACCGTGTCCTCCGGGCGTTTTCCTCTCGCCTTATCCGGAACCGGAACCTCTCGGAGCAACCGTGTCCGGTGAGGACCTGTGTCAGGCGGAAGGTGAGGACGCCGTAGCGCCTCTCCAATCAATCCAAGAGGGGAATTATGTCCGCAATTGTGGCGTGCCCAGCACTGGGTTGCGACAGTCGCACTCTTATTAGATCCCGCCGGAGTTCTGTACGCTGTGCAGTGATTTCTCGCGGCAGCGGAGTTACGCCTCGGCGTTTTGCCTCCTCGCGTCACTCCCATATGTTTGCAAGATCTTTTGCCTGCAGGTCTCATGGCGGCAATACGGCAAGGAATTCTGGACCACCCTGCGTTGAAATTCATAGTCGGTTATTAAAAAAAAAAAACTGTTCCATACATTCTGACCGCGTAGGTATTGCACTTTTGTATGGAACAGCAGACAACCGACGAATAATTTCAACGCAGGGGGTTCCAGAATCATGTACTTTTTTATTGTTCTCCAACACACGTTTTTTTTTTTGTTTTTACAAAACTTTTTTAAGTTTGATGGCGAGAAGCTCTTGTTAAGTACAAATAATAATAATATAGTAAAAAACGAAAGTTACCAACTATGCACTATTTCACCCAAGGATCAGTCACACCGGCACGGACAGATTGCGGACGAGGGACGGACACTGACAGATTCTAAGTAGTGTAGTGTCTAGTAGTGTCAGTGTCCGAAGCCGCGTCCGCAACCCGCACGCGCTTGCCCGATCGCAGATTACTTAATAATGATGCTTTAAAAGTTATGGATCCATGGTACCAGGCATGCCTTTTACGTTCTGTCGTTTACATATTTGCCGCCAATTTTGAATTAAGAACTGTTCAATATTCAAGTTTGTTGGTATTTAGAATATCAAAACAATTAAAAGAATTAGGATTGATGCAATTGTTTAGTCACAGCCAAAGAGTATAATAATTAAATAGGGAGAAGAGAGCACTCTTGTGCCATTTTGAAGCATACAGATTCGAAACGCCATATGCATATCTTAACGGGAACTATGGCTCTATATATACATATATTATATTTATGTACTTAATATCACTGACAATACTATTTGTCTGTGGGCCTAATGGGGCTGTCAGTCATTATGTCATTTAAAAATATTTTAAATGAAATACTTGTTTTGTAGTATAATAAAGCATTTATTATATTATTTTACATTCTTATCTTAGAACTTCGTCGAATAACTGAGTAGCCGGCGCCGCGGGCGTCACACAAATACTAGCAACTGTACTGTAAGCTTATATTTTATTGGATTACGTACAATCCTTGCGTTCTATACTTCACCACAAAGAAATAAAACTAGTAAACAAACCAATTCACAACAACACAGTCATGTCATCAAGACAGTAGAATAGAGTATAGTAATAGATACAGATTAGTGTTGACAGAGTAGTGGCCAAACAGTATAATAATAAATAGGTAGGATCTATCAATAATTATGCAACTATTAGGTATCATCATATAGTATTATTATACTATCTAAATAGGGAGAAAAATACTATAAATTAAATTAGAGAACTTAACTATTTGAATTTCTTATTTGCATGAAAGTTGTGATTACAGAGACATCTATCCATAATTCTGGAACTATTAGGTTCTCTGTTAAGCAAATTAGATGGCGCCTCTTTCATTACTGAAATTGAGATTGTTATACCTGTCCCCCCTCCCCCCTGGTCACAGCGTTGTTTTGAATCAGTCAGGTCACGTACGAAAATGCATCTTACTCAGGAAAATGTCCGTACAATAATTTTCTATAACTTCCGAAGAGGCCTAACACGGCTTCAGTGTCTCGAAGAGCTAACATCTGTGTTCCATGATGAAGCCCCATGTCTGCGGACTGTGGAACGCTGGTATTTACAATTCCAGCGTGGACATACCAGTCTTAGTGACAAATCCCCTAAATCCGCCTTCACTGAAAATAACTTCGTTGCTGTGAGACAACTAATCCTCGAAGATCGTCATGTGACATATCGGGAGATACAGGCGTTATTAGGTATCTCAGGGACAACCATTCAGAAGATCTTACATGAGGTGCTTGGTGTGAGAAAGCTAGTTTCCCGTTGGATCCCACATTTACTTTCCGACGATCATAAGGCGGCCCGCGTCAGATGGTGTAAGAAAACTCTTCAAGGGTTCAATCGAGGAGAGTCAAATCACGTCTACGACATCATCAATGGTGACGAATCTTGGATCTATGCCCACGTTCTCGATTCCAAACAACAATCCACAATCTAGGTCTTCCAAGACGAGCCAAAGCCGACTAAAGTAGTTCGCTCTCGAAGCACTTCAAAGAATATGGTAGCTACGTTCGTGGCGAAAACCGGTCAAGTTGCGATGATAGCACTTGAAGATCGTAGAACAGTTAATGCAGAGTGGTCTACCACAGTTTGTTTGCCACAAGTCATCGCCGAACTTCGAAAATGTAACCCAAAGCGACGCATCATCCTACACCATGACAACGCTAGCTCACACAGCGCTCGTCAAACGATTGAGTATTTGAAGCAGGAAAACTTAGAAATTGTTGACCATCCTCCATGACAGTCCTGACCTAAGTCCTAACGATTTCTTTACATTTCTTAAAATTAAGAAAACTCATCGTGGTCATAGGTTCCAGCCCGGTGAAGAAGTAGTCGACGCTTTCAAATCAGCCATATTGAACACCCCCACTTTGGAGTGGAATAAATGTTTTATTAACTGGTTCGAGCGAATGGAAAAGTGTATTAAACTACGTGGTGAAAAACAATAAAAAGTACTATAAGTTTGCAGTTGTTTTTTTTTTCTTCAAACGACAAAACTTAAAAGGCATGCCACGTAGTAGGTTGCGCGTCGTCCCTGCCACACTATATACAGGGTGCAAGAGTAAACAGTGTCAACCTTTTAAATGCAAAAAAAAAAAAATCAACTATTCCCTACATTTTGACGAATTATGCGAACATAAATGTACTGAACAGCAGATTTTTTTTCGCGATTTCTGGTTTGGTCCCATAGTAAAAGTTGTTAATAATGATGAGTACAATGACCCTTTAAAAGTGTGACATTGTTTACACTTACACCCTATATACATAGTTCCTGTTACTGTTAGCCGGTATCATCCCACTGCTGGGCGAGGGCTTCATCCCAAGAGTTCCACCACTTCATGGATGTTTTTGAGTATGAATTTTTACATGCTGTTGTATCTAATGTTTTGTTAATCTAAGCGCCTTAGGTATGGCGGTGTTACCTGGTCGATATTATCCTGTGGCACAGAGCAAACGTCGCCATACAAGGTAAGCGCCTCATACAACCGCGCGGCGGCACACCGTCGCACGTAGCGGTCTGCGTAGCACAGATAGATCACTAGCTGACCTAGAGACTTGCTGCATACTACGCCTCCCACCTAAATTTAAAAAATATATTTATTTACTTATTAATAAAGGTTTACCAACAGCTTCTGTTTATACTATATCATAAGTATAGGTAACAATTAGCTTTGGACTTACACAATACACAGTCGCCAATTAAAGTTATGTAAGCTTTTCAACAACTATTTTAAGGTAAGTATAGATAAACCATTCTAAAAATGAACGCCCCTCCACAACGGTTACGCTCACGTGCAAAGGTGTATCGACGCAATACACATAATTGGTCTTTGTCATTGGTTGCTCAGTCACCGGTGAGACATGTCAACGCAAAAACTACGTGGCTACAAAAAATGTTGAATAAAACTTGTCTATAATGGCTCTAATAAAGGAACGAATTGAAATGATTGATTGTACTATGTGGGAAAATACATGTAGACATATGAGTGATATCGAAAATCAACATATGAAAAATTTTGACATGGATTTTGAATTTATTATTAATGTTTGAGTCTGATTCTGATGAAAGTGATTAATTCATACTGTATTTCATAACGTTTATTTGTATTGCATAATGTTTTATTACGCATTGCATTATAATATTAGTTATAAATGCTTGAAATAATAATAAATTCATCATTTATTCAAAAATTCACATAATCTATGCAGTAGGTATATGAAATGACCCATATTAAATAAATACCTTACAAACATAGGTAAATAAAAATTTAAACAATAACACTGATTTTTTTAAGCAAACGGTACCTACCGACTGAACTAGTGTATAAATGAAACGAACGCGCAACAGAGCGAACATGTCGTGCAGTACAAAGCGCACGCTCCCCGCCGTACAATGCAGGTACCTGGACTGATCGCACGATTAGTTGACCTCTAAGTGCGGCGAACGAGTCCATGTTTACAGTAAAATCGTCGCACGTATACAAGTGTTGGAATAAATATTTCATCTCACACATTAGTATTGTGGAGGGGCGTTCATTTTTAGAATGGTTTGTCTATACTATTATTTCATCGGTATTATGTGACCGGTTAAATCTAATAGTTTTTATAAAAGTCTGATCAAATCTAAGTGTTTTACTGGGTACAGGAACTATTAAGGCTCAGACCCCACCAAAGCGGAGATGAGACGAGAGGAGAGATGTGTTGGAAACAATCAATAGGATTTCGTTATTTACGTGTCTCGTCTCCGCTTAGCTTCAGTGGATCCGGTTGAGCAGAGAGGAGAGGAGATCTCATATTTGCTTAGCGCGAACAAAACTGATATGTGAGCCGTGTCTCATAAGCTGCCGACGGCACGCAGCGGAGACGAGAGGAGATGTGAATGGCGCGGCGAGCAGCACCGCTATTTCCTCCGCGTCTCACAACCCGCCCGCCCAGAGCGGGAATCTCTGCTCCGGTCTAGCCAGTACGCGATGACAAGATAACTTATTATGCAGCCATAACTGCCCATAACATTACCTGAATTAATTGACACAAAACGTTGATGGAGTCTAAGAGCTTGTAAATGTTCTTCCCTCCACGCAACTCCAACTGTAGATGCTTCAATATGTCCATGGCAAAGGTCGATTCTGGATCGTCTAGTATCGGAGAAATGGAACCTAAAAAAATAAAAATAAAATGAAACGATGTTATTTTCGTTGTTTATTAGATAAGTAGAAGCTAAATATTTATGGCTCTGTATAAAAAAACAAAAGCTTTTTGACACTTGAAACTTAAAGACCTTGAAACTAACTTTCTCACCAATAACGATTTTTCGTTACGTGACGATTTCTACCAGTTTACTCCTACCGCAAGCAGCGTTAAAGAACTTCGTTCCAAAAAATAATAAGACCAAACTTGAATTCCTCTCGGTCTTTTTACCCGGTATCTTAACACACCAGTTCATAAGGTCGAATGTTCAGAAGTAAATAAAAAAACCTAAATGTTTGACAGGCGATTGCTGACCAGAGCACCGTAATCTGCTGCAGCTGAATATTCATTAAATTTTAATTATCAGGCGTTCTTTAAAATGTACACGAGAAATATTTGGAAAATATTACACGCATATTTTTCACTTGTAAATTCATCTTTGTCGCCACTGGCACTGTTAAATATGCAGGTATATGATGGACAGCAGTCAAACACGCTAGTCAATGACACACTATCTTTAATAACTATGAACAGGTTACTTAGCCGGGTCGCAACCGCGGTACGTTATACATCCATAAAGGCGGAGACTGACTTGTAACGTTTCTTTGTAATGTATCGAGTTTTTACGCGTTACAGTAGTCAGTGCAGCGAGCCGAGCCGCTCGATGCGAGCATTGCGAATTCTGAATAAAAATGGAGCACGCTTAAGTCAAGTACTCGAAGCGAGCGTTCGCCGCGAGACGTTACAAGTCCGTCTCCGCCCCAACAGGAACAGCCTTAAGGTACTCCAGTAGAACTTCAATGAAGTTTTCATAGAAATTGTTACATCAGTCGCATCGCGCCTGTCTGGGGGGGAGCCTTTATTTTACAAGCAACCCACTACCTACACTATGAGCTAGCTAGCTTTTCTAACCGTTCATCAGTATTTTCATTAGTTGACAAGTAACGATACTAAATGATTGAGAAAATACATATGTGGATCCTCTCTGTGCAGTTTCAGTTTCCGTTTCTCTCACTCACACTCATCTCATATCACCCTTTGGTTCCTAAAAAATGTAACTCCGCAGTCTTCTGTGCGAACTTCAGACTCGCCAAGATACATCGGCAGTATTCTACTTATATTTTCGGTCTTTCAAGCCAGGTGATTCCTACACTTAATAAACAAAAGTATTAAACTTACCTGAACTCAACAACCTATCTAAGAAATTGAAGATAGGTCCAGTTATCCTCTTGACATGCAAGTTGTCTCCGAACACTTTGATGATGGTGTCACAGATAGACGTCAGCATTTCTTTGTCGCTGTGCAGAGTGTTTAGATATGCGTAAAGTGACTGAGTCGTGTGTTTTACCTGTGAATAAACAACAATATTATAACCTAGTTTGAATTATTGGAACGAAGTTCTTTAATGCGGCTTGTGGTAGGAGTAAACGAAAAAGCGTTATGCCGTCAGTATTTTGACACTTGAAACTTGAGACCATACTAGCTGGTTCTGTATTATTACATAATATACAGCGAATGAAACTCCGTTCCAACCAGCACCCTAATTGCGTAACGCACTATCAACTGGAATTTGAATCATTTTGAAGTAAATTGCTAATCCATTGCGTCACATGTTCGAAAAATTTGTCTGCTCAACAACGTAAATAACGCAATAAATCTTGTTGAACTGTCAAAATGAAACCCATTCCGATCGAGTGTGTTACGCAATTAGGGTGCTGGTGCCCACGATACCGACATTTTTATTGTATTTATTTAACTGTGTAAAAGGTACAATATAAAGCCATATTCAATTTGGTCTTAAGGTTGTAACAGATCAATAACCAACACTCTGAAGGTAAGTGATATCAAGAGGCGGTAACCAATTTCCAATCATGAGGTCCATCGCCGTCAGCAAACTTTTTTTTATTGCCTCAACCACAAGTCAAGACCTTTTCCTACGGTCTACAAATCCCTATCTATTGCGTATCCTTATACGAGTCCAATGCAACATAATTATTAAAACAATAACATACCAAACTCTCAGTCAACTCCCCACCACTGACGACCAATCCCTTGATAACGTTGTATCTATAGTCCGGATAGTTCAGCAACTGCACGAATCTCGGCATAGTATGTCCCGGAAACAGCCACAGTACCACGTTGGAGTTCTCGCTCGTGATTGGTTGATCAATATCGTCGACCTCTTTTGTTTGAGGCTTTAATTCGACCTCTTCGCAGGGAAAGATGCGTTTTAATGCGTCGTGGTGAGGAATGTTTGATATTGGGGGATCACTGTGGAAAAGGAGTCATTTTCAAATAAAGGAGCGGTAGAGCGAGTAATTTTATATTTTAGCAGCTGTCGTAATTGCAAAAAATGTAGTCTGTTGTAAACAGTGTTGCAAAAAATATTGATAGCATAATTCACCGACTTTAAAGCTCATGACTCAATGGACTCAAAAAACTCTTGAGACTATTAGCCCCAAGCCTTAAAAAAAGACGAGTCTCGAAATGAAGACTATTTGTAAATCTTACTTATAGCGACGCCACAAACTTAACAGCTGATCAAAATATTAATAGGATCAATATGTCGCCGTGTAGTGACATTTTAGTCGTCAATCTGGTTTTTCCATCAGGAATTTCTCATTTGTATGGATTTGTGCCCGGTTGATGGCAATAGGCTCGCGTAATTACGTAAGACTTCAAAATAACTGGCGAAATGTGGGTGTACCGTAAGTACGTCTCAGCCTAACCCTTTGGGGATTATAGACGTGATGTTATGTATGTTATTTAACTTGGTTGGGTTATTTTCTTCAGGGCATCTATTAGCTGACCATGCCGAAGAATACAAGTTCAATATCCCTATCAGCATACTTATTCCATACTCATGATAAAATAAAGTCGTTTTTCGTGTGTTTGTGACCGCGTTGTTCTTCTAAACTACGCAAAGGATTTTGATGCGGCTATCACTATCATTTAAAGAATTTATTCCGCAAGGTTTATATGTCAATACATTTATATTAACATAATAATAAAGAAATCTCGTAGTTTTTTCAAGCCCTTAAAACCTGCGAAGCAGGAGCTGGTCACTAGTAAGATAATAAATGCAAAACCCATACCAGACATCACTATACAGAGCGTCTTGAGTCTAACGTACAGTCACGAACCAGGATTGTTGAGCCACTAGCTTATCGTCTTAACTTGGTTGTGTTACACGAATGCCGCTCGTTTTTCGTTATTGAAATGTCACATGTCAAATTTCACGGGCGGCATTCGTGTAACACGACCAAGTTAAGATGATATGCTAGTGACTCAACAATCCCGGTTCGTGACTGTAGAGTGTATAAAAAGACCCATCACATAACCGTTATCTATTATGCATTCGCTACATAATAGGTTCCCAACTTTTTATGGACAATCCGCCCACTTTACAAGAAAAAAAAAAATACGAACGTCCCCTTTACATAATAGTTAAAAATACCAATTTTATATGTCTGTCTATTATCTATTAATAATCACAAATTAAAAATGAATTATCTCTCTCTCTCTCTCTCTGTAATCGTGCCACACGAAAAGCTAATGCTCTAAAACACATGCTCTACCTCAAACTAAATTACATTGAGCAAACATTATTGCTGAGAGCAGTGGTGGCTTGTGGTAACAGCCCCGACTTACGAGGTCGTGGGTTCGAACCCAGTCAGGCGCTTTACTTTGTGTAAATAATTACATCATCACTGCTCTCAAAACGGTAAAGGTAAACATCGTGAGGAAACCGCCATGTCGTAGAACCAAAAATTCTAAGACATCTGACATCTAGCAACCCGCACTGGGCCCATTACAGCCCACTCCCTCTCACTGAGAGGAGCCCTGTGTCCCAGCAGTGAATATTATAGGCTGATTATGTAAACATTATTGCTGGGAAACGACGTGGTTTATTTTTAGTGTGAAAAATCGCGGTTTACGGCAGCGCGCAATGTATCGTACGCAAAACATTGTGCTTGAGGCCGGTTTTTTTATCCGTAGTTAACTCAACCAATGGTTAAACATGTGAAAGGCTAAACATAAGGAAAACGTCCGAAAACGAAAATCTTTCATTGTAGTTTTATCACACATTTTTTTTGCGGTTACATAGATTCGCTGTTGGAGCGTAAGTATATCGATGTATGGGACAACATTTTTTCACCAACAAAGTTAAATTATTCATTTAACTACGGAAACCTTTATTATGCATGGTTCGACACGCACTTGTTCTGTTGTTTTTTTTCTGGACCATTCCAGTACAAAAAAAAATGATCACAATGCACTCACACTCCCCTTGAGTGCAACAAACTAATCATTATAAATGCGAAAGTGAGTTTGTTTGTTACGCTTTCATGCTAAAACGGCCGACACATGGGTAGACCGTGACCTGGATTAGGTCATAGGATACTTTTATCCCAGTAGTACGTTCCCGTGGCATAATTTCAGAAATCCACGCGGGCGAAGCCGCGGGCAAAAGCTTAGTATGAAATATTTCTTACTTATAAATTAAAGACGTGAATATCCTGCCGGCATGCGCACGCGTGCGGTCTATCTTCTCGACGGCTTGTTGTGCCACGCCGCACATAATCTCTTTGATTACTTGTGGAGAGTTCAGCTGAGGAGCTTCAACAGCACACTGGCGGCAGATTGACAGGAGTCCTGCGTACAAAAGAAAAATAAAATCAGGCGGGTATCACACCTCCGCCGCGAGTCAGTTGAATTGAACTACTGCAGTTTATGGTTTTTTTTATATTTTTGAAAGAAGGATTCATGTGTAAATCACAGAGGACCGATTTTGGAAAGAGAGAAAAAGAAATTATTTGACCCAGGTATAAAAACAGAAAAATCTTATAACAGTATTGTGTACCTCACGGCCGCGCTACAGGCTTACGTAGCAAACTATTTACGGTACCAACATCACAATGGTAGTTTAAAACGCGGCTTTAAAAATTGTTACAGTCTTGTACCGGTTCCATTGATCAGGTTTATCCGTTTTGGTTCATTTATACCATACGTTGTGGATAGTAAGAATACCGAAAACAGCCGGTCTAACCATTGATCATTAGTTCATCATTCATTAATTATCAGCCTACAATAGTCCACTGCTGGACACAGGCCACTCCTATTGCACACCATTCAACTCGATTTCCGCCAACTCCAGGTGCTACCAGCCTGCGAAGATCGTCACTTCACCTAGCCTGACGTCTTCGGACCTCCATAATCCAACTAACGGGTAGAACAATAGCACCACCCGTTAATTGGTTTATGGAGGTCCGAGGAAATCAGCACCCTAATTGCGTAACACACTATCAATCGAAATTTTGAATCATTTTGAAGCAAAATACCAATCCATTGCTTCATATGTTCGAAAAATTTGTCTACTCGACAACGTAAATAACGCAATGATTGATGTTGTACTGTCAAAATAAAACCGATACCGATTGATAGTGTGTTACGTAATGGGGAAGAAAACTGCCAAACTAGTTCCGCGTAGATGGCGCTAAATGTTTGTTACTTTCATTCAGCTGTCCAATGGCTTTCATTCGGGTACCTTGTTAAAAACTTTGCCGCGAGATGGCGCTGTGTGTTAACTTGTCGCTGATTGGTCGCTTTGTCTTCAAGGCGACTTTGACAAGTGACAAACACACAGCGCTCTCTTGAGGCGAAGCTTCCGAAAAACCACCCCATTGCCCCGCTGGTCATAATTTTTTTTGGGACCAACCTTAAAAATGAACAAAAAGTATAAACCATCTACCAACCTAATAATGTAACATTTACAAACCTGTCATGCTAGCCTCCCGAACCCACGCGCCTATATCGCCCCTCATATCAATGGTATACTCGGACAGACAGTCCAACAGAGCCGCTACTATGTCTCCCACATATTTCTCCACCCCTCCAACTATTCCTTGAGTTTGACACACTTCGGTGAGACCGACAACTGCGTCGCGACGTCCTTCAGCCCATTTCTGAGTGCCTTCCGTCAGTTTCGTGCATTTTATTAGTGATTGGATCACTGTAGATAGGTGTTCTGTTAGAACGAATTTTGGGAGGGAACCTGAAAAGAAATATTTTTAAGTAAAGTTTTTAAGTTGAGCCGTGTACTATTCTATTTTGGAAACTACGATTAATTACATTTTTAGAAGAAGTTTTATCTCAAAACTAAGCGTTTGTAGCGTAGCCTGTAAGATTTAGCTACATTTTATTATACTTGGCTTAGAATAAAAGAATCTTAGCAAGCCATAAAATTATTATGGAGTTAATATAGTCTGTATTATTACATCTCCATCCGAAACACCTTTTGGAAGGGCACTTAACACAGGTCACGCACTCAGCACAGGTATTTCAAAGCTGCAAACTTGGTTTTACACAATTGGTATCTATCCTAACAACATCAAAAAAATAAATCAGTCCTATGGTATGGTCAAAGGTGACTGGCCTATTTGCATCGGCAATCATCACAATTCATCATGTCTAGCCTTATCCCAACTATGTTGGAGTCGGCGGCCTCCAGTCTAACCGGATGCAGTTGAATACCAGTATTTTACATAGAGCTACTGCCTATCTGGCCTCTACAACCTAGTTACTGGGTAATACGATACCTCTTTGGTAGGACAGTAACGACTGTCATTAATCACGGCTATCATCACAAATTACCGTAAAAGTACCATAAAAATACTTACCAACAGCCCTAGCATATCCCATCCTCAGTACCAGACCATTAACTCCCGTATTGCTCAACTGTTCACAGTACTTATCCATCAGTTGCTTGCGTTTTTCCTTAGCGGTCATGTCTCCGTACTTCAAGTTGTCGTCACGCAAGTAGTGGTCGAAGACTAGAGGCAGAGCGTAGATCGCCTTCTCGCGAATAACTTGGACTTCATGTGAGAGACATTCTTCGATTAGACTAAGCCATTCGTCTGGAAATAGTGAGAATTAGATTAGAAAAATATTTTGAATATTAATTTATCCTCTTCCTTGCCTTGTCCCATGTTATTTGGGGTCGGCGTAACACGTTATCTCTTTCCATTCTCCCCTGTCAACCATCACACTATCATTCACTCCCTTCTCTTTCATATCATTCCTCACACAATTCATCCATCTTTTCTTTGGCCTTCCTTCAATTTGAATATGAATTGTAGGAAATTAATGTATAGTATGATTTGGTGGTTAAAAATACTTAAATGCAATGCAAGAGCATTGCATTTTTAACGACTTCAAAAAAAGGAGTTATGAATTCGATACGTATGTATGTATTGGATCTGCGAGATATTCACATATGATGATCTATTAGGGCTTCCAAGCAAATATACAAAATTTTATAGATGTATGTTTGTATGTATGTGTTTGTCAACGCATATCTCCGAAACTATTAATCGGATCGTGACCATTCTTTTTTTATTGGCTTACATTTACTCCAACTTAGGGCACAGTGAAAGTTTCATCAAAATCGGTTTAGTAGTTTTCAAGATAATGGAAAATGACCAGGTAAGTGCTTATTGGTCCTCAGTAATGAAAATAGTTAGGATGACCTAGCTTTCAGCAATTATCTAATTGAGCACGGGTGCTACTACATGATACTTTCTGAAGGTCTGATGATGACTAGGTAAGGGCTTATCGATTCTCTGTAACGGAAATAGTTAGGATGACCAAGCTTTCAACAACTATCTAATTGAGCACGGGTGCTACTACATGATACTTTCTGAAGGTCTGATGATGACCAGGTAAGGGCTTATCGATTCTCTGTAACGGAAATAGTTAGGATGACCAAGCTTTCAACAACTATCTAATTGAGCACGGGTGCTATTACATGATTCTTTCTGAAGGTCTGATGATGACCAGGTAGGGCTTATTGGTCCTCAGTAATGGAAATAGGATGACCTAGCTTTCAGCAATTATCTAATTGAGCACGGGTGCTACTACATGATACTTTCTGAAGGTCTGATGATGACCAGGTAAGGGCTTATCGATTCTCTGTAACGGAAATAGTTAGGATGACCATACTTTCAACAACTATCTAATTGAGCACGGGTGCTACTACATGATTCTTTCTGAAGGTCTGATGATGACCAGGTAAGTGCTTATTGGTCCTCAGTAATGGAAATAGTTAGGATGACTTAGCTTTCAGCATTTATCTAATTGAGCACGGGTGCTACTACATAATACTTTCTGAAGGTCTGACGATGACCAGGCAAGTGCTTATCGGTTCTCAGTAACGGAAATAGTTAGGATGACCAAGCTTTCACCAATTATCTAATTGGGCACGGGTGCTACTACATGATACTTTCTGAAGGTCTGATGATGACCAGGTAAGAGCTTATCGATTCTCTGTAACGGAAATAGTTAGGATGACCAAGCTTTCAACAACTATCTAATTGAGCACGGGTGCTACTACATGATTCTTTCTGAAGGTCTGATGATGACCAGGTAAGTGCTTATTGGTCCTCAGTAATGGAAATAGTTAGGATGACTTAGCTTTCAGCATTTATCTAATTGAGCACGGGTGGCACTACATAATACTTTCTGAAGGTCTGACGATGACCAGGCAAGTGCTTATCGGTTCTCAGTAACGGAAATAGTTAGGATGACCAAGCTTTCAACAATTATCTAATTGAGCACGGGTGCTACATGATACTTTCTGAAGGTCTGATGATAACTAGGTAAGTGCTTATTGGTCCTCAGTAATGACAATAGTTCGTATGACTTAGCTTTCAACGTGTAAGTGTGACGGCCTGGTTTATTGATACGAGCTATGGGTGTGGTGTCAAAGGGAAAACATCTCAAAACCTTTGTCAAATTCTAGTGCAATATTTATAACAAAACTATTAACTACTTATTACAAATAAAATATTCCAGTTTTTACTAAAAACTAAACATTACGAAATAAAAAATAATTTAAAAAATTAAATCGACTTCATAAAGAAATTAACTCGAAATTATGAAATAATTTTAATTTTGGAAGTCGGTGGCAAAAAATACAGATCGCAAGACACCGACTTCCGAAATTAAAATTATTTTATAATTTCGAGTTAATTTCTTTTTGAAGTCGATTTAATTTTTTTAATTATTTTTTATTTTCTATACAAAAGACACGTCAAAAACTTATTACTCATTTTTTAGTACGATTAAATTTTCGTTTATTTCATTTATTTCATTTACATACACATCGTTTATGTTTTTTATATTTTTATAAAAAACATTTAAAAAAAACATTGAAAAATAAACAAACATTGAATTTAAATCATTGTAGCCCATCGGCATCAAGAACAGAGTCCAAGCTGCCGGTAGTCAGGGCTCTAGAGAGGAACCTCCTCATTATGCGTGCCGTGTCCAGGAGTACTGCTTTCTGAATCAAACCCTTGACCCAGCCGTGCAACGTGAGTACGAGATTAGTACGATCATTTTTAAGTATTTAATTCAGGCAAGTCTAATACGCCATTCATAAATCATCATTTGCCTAGCCTTTTTTTTCCCAACAATGTTGGGATCAGCTTCCAGTCTAACCAGCAAAAAAAAGCAGCTGAATACCAGTATTGTAAGTACATGGAGCGACTGTCTAGCCATCCTCCACAACGCAGTTACTTTATTGGGTAATACGATACCCCCCTTGGTAATGACAACCAGTCTTACCAAGGGGAGCTTCTGAAGAGCCGTAACTACTGTAAAAGATCCACGAATGTCTGCCTAGACCAACGGTTACTGGTGACTGGTATGTAAAGATGGTCACCCATCCACGGGCCAACCGCGGCAAGTGTAGCTTAACCAGATCGATGCTTTTGTGCTCACTAGTTCCCGATCGATCCGTGCGGCTGTTATTTCGTGTGTAAAAAAAATTAAATTGAATTGTAACCATAACTAGATCAGTAATTTAATTTGATCATTCTCATGCGGGCTTATAAACATCTTATCTTCGTGCAAAAATCAGTTCGATCTGTTACTGCGTGAAAGAAGGATAAGCCAGCAGACCAACAAACACATTTTCGAATTTTTGATAAAAGTACAGTCGATGCAAAACACGAGCGCTCATCGTACGACCTTTATGCCATTGATATAAGGTTGAAATTATGGTTAACTCTGTACGAGTCATGTATCATACGTGGCACGCGCACATTGCATACATCAGCACTTTTCCGATGGCTGACACAAATTATAGTGTAACGCGACAGTGCACATTCAGCGTTCATAGTCAGTTGTACTTATTTCACATAGCAATCAATCAATCAATCTGCCTATCCTTTTCCCAACTATCTTGGGGTCGGCTTCCAGTCTAACCGGATGCAGCTGAATACCAGTATTTTACATGGAGCGACTGCCTAAGTGACCTCCACAGCCCAGTTACTGGGTAATACGATACCCCTTGGTAAGACTGGTTGTCAGACTTTCGGGCTTCTGACGACCCGTAACGACTGTCAAAGATCCACGGATGACAGCCAGGACTTAACGTGCTTTCCGAGGCACGGAGGAGTCTCGGTATGTAAAGGTGGTCACCCATCTACGGACCAACCCCGGCAAGCGTAGCTTAACCTGATGGATCGACCCGTGCGGCTGTTATTACTTAGCCACAAGCTCCTCATTTCACATAGCAAGAACATTCATATACCATTAATCACTTAAAAATATCTCACCAATAATCTGATGTCCATGATAAGGCGCGTTGGCGAGCGAGAGTGACGCGATACAGTGGCAGCAGGCTTGACGCATGAGTTCTCCGCCCAGACCGCGGAACTGTTGCCGAGACCGCAGAGATGCGACCAAGCCGCGCACCGATACCGATACCTCTTCCGATATTACGGAGTCTGCGGTCTTACCTGTAAAGAAAATGTGAATACGGGTGAATACCAGTGGATTTTAAAAGGAAAATGTTGTGCAGATGTCTTTTTTTCTATATTTTTTTTTACAGGTTTCACTTTTTAGTTGTGATACTACTTGCTAAGTTAACAACAATGAAGTTTTAAAACATCATCAACATACACAAAATGGTTAATATACGTATTATTAAAACTAACTCAAAAACTACCCAAGTAAAGTTAATAACATTTATATGAGACCACCGCGCAAGCTTCCTCTACACCTGCCGGCTCTCTTGAGCTCTTGAGCGCTAGGACGAGTGGTGGGGGTGGTTTGCGCATACGTATTGTCTCAGTAGTAAGGTCCAAACGCTTAAAGTAATTCATAAAAAAACTACCGCACTATAAAAACAAAGGTCATGGGACCACCGCGCAAGCTTCCTCTACACCTGCCGGCACTAATCTTGAGCGCTAGGACGAGTGGTGGGGGTGGTTTGCGCATAAGTATTGTCTCTGTAGTAAGGTCCAAAAGCTTAAAGCAATTCATAAAAAAACTACCGCACTATAAAAAAACTTTTTAGCAAAAAATAAAACCGACTTCCAAAACAAAACACTACAAAGTGAAAAATAATTTTAATTTCGGTAGTCGGTGTCTTTGGTTTTGTATTTTCGTTTTTTGCCACCGACTTCATTATTTTTCACTTTGTAGTGTTTTGTTTTGGAAGTCGGTTTTATTTTTTGCTGAAAAGTTTTTATTTTTAACTTTTTAGTTGTGGAAACTACCCCACACAAATTCGAATACATAATTGAGCACAATAATTGTAGACAGCCATGTAAATAACAGTAATAGGAAGTTATTAAAACATCATCACATCATCCACATATAATAAGTGGGAAATATACACATTATTGCAGCTAACGCAAAAACTCCCCAAGCAAAGTTAATAAAATTTATATGGGACCACCTCGGATGTATCCCTTTCAAACAAAAAAAAGAATTTTCCAAATCGGTCTATCCGTCTTTGAGTAATCGCGTAACATACAAAAAAAAAACATACAGACGAATTGAGAACCTCCTCCTTTTGGAAGTCGGTTAAAATCAAAGGTCAGCGCTCAAGTTTCGTGCCGGCAACTATACCAAATGAAAAAATAACCACGTAAATTCGATTGTCGAGAAAAATGCACTCGGAAATGACAGTAAAGCCCCGTATTCATGGTAAACATTTGTTTAGCAATAAAGTTGAATCAACGTGTTGCGGAGTTGATGTCAAGATGTTGCTGGCAACACTGCGTGTTGCAGAGTTGATAGCGTCATGTTGACAAGCTCTCGCCCGACAAGCGTAAACATCAGTTTAGCGAAAATTGTTGACGTGTGTGAACGTGTTTGCAACAGTTTATAAACATGGCAGTAGTGTGGAGTAATGATAAAATAATGCAACTAATAGAATTATTTCAATCAAAACCATTATTATGGGATTCTTCTATAAAAGATGCGGATGATTCTGCTATTGATGGACCAATCATTTCCAGAAGATGTTCGAAATCACTTTTCGACATTCTCGTAAAGTTACCAAATGATCCATCTCCCATTCTGAGGTCACTCATCAAATTTCCTCTTTGCAAAAGATAGTTTCGAATCCACCATCTTTTTCTCTTTTTTTATTAGAAATCCTATACATCAGATACAGAGAACACAACAACACTACCTCCTCGGGCAACATTTTAACGCAGACTGTCGTGTGGACAACCTGTATTGATTTAAACATAGTTGCTAGCAACATTCTCGCCGCTCACCAACAATGTTGATCAACTGTTCCTAAACAAATGTTTACCATGAATACGGGGCTTAAGTATAATCGTAAAATCTGTTGAGGGCTTACAAGGAAACTTGAGTAGGCGATCGCTTGAGATCAGTGGCGTGCACAGAGATTTCAGACAGGGTATGCACAGCTAAACAAAAACTTACCAGTTTCAGCTTGTTGCTGTCGGTGGCCCAACGACTAGGACTACCTAGGTACTCTACCTGAGTTTTACCACAGAAGCCTTTGGCTTCGCATGATGTTTGTTTGCGACCACTATGAATATTTAAATAAGTGATGCTTATATGACATGCAAAGTGGCATTTAAAAAGGCCGTGGGATGTTTATTTTGTTTTCTTTGCGCAAATGAATTTAAATTCAAAATAAATTACTACTTTAATGTTAACTGATTACTTTCTGCAAGTTAATGTTTATAAATCTATCTCTATAATTTCAGATAGTTTTGCAAAACGTCGTCGTAAAAACTGCTACATCGTTTTATTAAAAATTCTTTTCCAATTGCATTCATAGACAAATCTGTGAGTCTGTTCTGGCCGTGTGTTTCGTAAATATGTATGAATTCGTTTTAGACTAGAAAAAGATCGTTCGGTCGAAGCGCTACTGAATTTTGATTTAATTACCTACGCAACACTAGAAATTAAATCATTTTGGGTCCTATTCGATAACCCCGTGAATGAGCTACCCGATGTTGATTGTAAGTGGGTTTCCAAATTTCCATCATATTTAGCTGACAAATCTACAATTTCTAGAAAATTGCCTTTATTAAAAGACAAGCTGGATTCGTTATGCCCACGGAATGCTAATACTTGTTTACCAAGAAAACAGTAAACTACATCAATTAACCGTTTGAAAATATTTCTATTTCTCTCAACTTTCGCGTTTGCCTTTCAATATCTAACTTAAACTGGCTTTTCAAACTAGTCTCTATTCTACCTTTACCAAAAGTTTGGAACTTCAAGCAGGATTCCAGGCGTTTTTCTGAAGAATCGTGTTTAGCAACCGTTTTGTGAAAATTATTTAGATCTGAATAATCCGTTATAGGTTCAAACATTCTTTTTATCTTGGTTTGTAAACAAAATGCAAGGGAAACAGTACAATATGTTTGTGAGTACATACACAACCTGTTATAATTATCATAAAACTTTTCAGGAAAGCAACGAATTACCTTTTTTTTGAGTTAATTAAATCCGGGTACACACCTTCCCTTTGCAATCAATTTAAATTTTTCCTCGAAAGATAACGTCGAAAACGCGGCAGATTTTAATTTATTTAAACACATTTCGCCAGCACATTACTCAAAGGTATAATTTTCCATTTTTAACAATAAACTTACTAAATAATTACTTAGATAATCAATCACTTGCGCCGAGAATAACAAATAAACAAACAATATGGCGACGAACTTTGCAATTACGTTCCGAACTAATACGAACGAATGAATTAGTCGGTCATTTGGCCAATCCGACTAAAAAAAGTCGACCCTCTGCAATCAACAATTAGGCGGTCCTTTTACGGCTTCTCAATTTGGACGGTTTGCAATATAAGCAGTGCTTCTACAACTCCAACACACGCACACGTTTTCACGCCCACAGACACACTTTTGCTGTGTACTACACGACTCGCGAAATCATGCGTTGTATGAAAAATAAGCACGGCGTAGTAATGCTTTTGCCCGCTGCGCCTGGCATAGCTGGTGCTTAAATCGCACTGTAAATACGGGAAGCGAATGTGTGTTCGTGTGAATGGTGAATAAGTTAGATTAATATTTTTTTTGAACTATAGTTATTAATCATTTTAAATTAGAGGGGCATGTATGTCTGGAACTACAGGGTATGCAGTGCTTATTTGCATGTATGGAGTGCACGCCACTGCTTGAGATTGATGGGGTAGGACGCTATACTACGAATTTATTTTGTTCAGGCAGCAGCGATTTCAACGGTAAAGTATTTCCAATGGATGACAATAGCAAATAAAAAAAGAAAAATCGCTTTTGCAAATCTCTTTCGTAACTACACAACAACCTTGCGATATATTTTGTGAAGATAAATTGTACCAAAAAATAAAAACAAAAAATACGGTAGACAGCTTACCATTTGCCAGTTTTGCCTGGGACATAGCATAGATAGCTTCACCAATAGCAAGAATGGCGCCATGCCGTACATTCAGGTCAATAGACTCGGTTTTCTTCACCAGCTTCGGAAGCACTTCAGTTGCCACGTAATCAGGGATCTAAAACAAACAAATGGAGTGACTTCATTTTATACGTGAAACGTTTCCCGCGACTTCGTCTGCGTGTATAAACACATACCATTCATACCCTGTACCCTATACTCCATTACCAATAAACCATTTATTATGGGAACAAAACCAGAAATCGTCTAAAAATCTGCTGTTCCCTACATTTTGACGAGTTATGCGAACATAAATGTAGGGAATAACAGATTTTTTTTCAGCTTTCAGATTCCCTACGAGATCGAATTAGAAATGAAGAGATGCGTAGGAGAGCCAAGGTAACGACTAACCGACATAGGCCGAAGAATTGTCAAACTGAAGTGGCAGTGGGCAGACAGAATTCTTTTCGCATTTATAATATTATGTATGAAAGTACGGATACTGATAATCCTACTAATATTATAAACGCGAAAGTTTGTGAGGATAGATGAATGTTTGTTACTCTTTCATGCAAAAACTACTGAATGGATTTTAATGAAATTTGGCACACAGTTTACAACCTGGATGTTTTATCTCGATGTTTCTACGTGTTCAAGACTTACGCGGGTGAAACCGCGGGGCTGCTAGTGAGGATTATAAACTAAGAAAATATCTTACATCACGCATCTTTGGATTAACAGATTTTCAAAAAATAGTGAACGGCTTGTAATAAACTATGGCACGGATAAACGGGTCAGACATTAAATATACTAAAACAAGTTAAATAAAATAAAATAAAAACTAATCCTACTTAACCTAAGCAGCATAGAAAATGAAATTATGACATGAAAACTGTCAAGCTATCATTTTGACAATTCTAAATTTGAACATTATTCTTGCAGCACTTCGTAGACAGCCAGTTCAAGAGCATAGATTATACACTATTGTTCAAGAGTGTTGAAATGAACGCAGTATTGTATAATTATACTGAACGCAACAAATATAGGTCCGGCTATGTCCGCGTCTCACTAAGTGGCGCTGTAACATTAGAATAAGAAAAATATATGTCATGGAGACTTCTACTTGCTTCCATATTAAAACCACGTCGTACGTACATATTTGTTTAATTTCTCAAGACCAGATATTCAGAGCACAGGTATTAACCTCTCAACAAAGAGGCCATAAACTGTATGATGCAAATGAGTTTATCAGTATCCCTGCAAAGGCATGCATCCACTAGGCTAACCGAGTCGAGGAGAATCGAGTCGCGGAAATTCGCCTCCTGTAGGTATATTTACTATGAAGAGCCGCGGCGCGCGGCGCGCCGAATCGAATAGCCAGCGCAACATTGCTTGACAGGCGAATTTCGCCGACACATTTCGAGTCGACTCGGCGGGCCTCAGTCGACGCGGGGAACCGGATGCGCACCGAGAGCTTTTTTGTATTTTATTTATAGTGTGTACCTACATTCGTACAAAAATGAATTGAAAAAAATTTAAAATTTTCGTAGGATAAACTAAAATATTGAAAAAAATTGACAGGGTCCTTCTTCAAATCTGGATATACAGGGTTCAAAAATCAGCTGTTCAGTACATTTATGTTCGCATAATTTGTCAAAATGTACTGAACAGCTGATTTTTTTTTTCGCGATTTCAGGTTTGGTCCCATAGTATAAGTTGTTCATAATGATGAGTACAATGACCCCTTAAGAGGTTGTTGGTGTTTTACCAATAACCCTGTAAATGGTGAAATTCGCCGTAGATATTTCATTTCATATTAATATCGTGTAGGTACCCAGTATTTGGAGCACGTTTTTTTTCTCCTATTCTCCTCTTCTTCATCAAAAAGTAGGTATTTCAAATAAAAACATAGTTTTTATAAAATTCCCTCGGCCCCCGAACCACCGCGTCGCATCGCATCGCCCGCCCGCACTATTCGTTTTTGCTCTGCGTTCTTTCCGATTTTTTTCTTTTTGCTAGGCTCCTAAAGGTCATAGCGTGATGCCAATAACCTTCATCAAGACTGACTATCAAACGCAAAAAGATTTTTTCAAATCCGAGTATCGATAAGGTCGATCCACTAGTTCCAGAGATTAGCGCATTCAAACAAGGAAACAAACTCTTCAGCTTTATTATATTAGTATAGCTTAAAACCAGATTATAGAATACCAACTGCAGTTTCTGTCACCAAACGATTACCAGTATCGACAGTATTTCGTTGTTCGCGGCACACATAATTTGCAGGAAGGCATCAGAAAACAAAAACATATTACAAACCTTATCAGTCAGCTTATTAAGCGCTTTAGCAGCTATTTCCCTTATAGCACAGTCCCAGTGTTCCACCTTCAGATCAACAAGATGGTCTATGAGCGGCTGGGTATATTCCGGGTAGGAGGCCACTTGCGGGGCTATCACTAAGTAGGCATTGTTCCTAGGACCTACTGACTGGAAATCAGCTGTAGTTAGTACGTCGATACCGTGTGGGAACATGCCGTGTCTGCCTACATTTTCTTGATAAGCGGCTGATGCTGCACGGCGGCAATTGATCTATAAAAGAAACTTATATTTTGTCAAAGTTTTATAAAAAAAAAGGCGGGTATTCGTTAGGAGTTTTTGAAGTAATATAAACAATGCAAAGTGAATTTTTAACAATAGAGGGAAAGAAATGTTGTCAAACAAGACATGAGCTCGAATGTGGAGGACATAGAAACTTTACACACAATTTTTAATAAATAATTTCGTCGAAAATGAAATCAATTTTTTCTTTACTAAAGACCATCATATTTTTGATGGTCTTTGGCAAAGAAAAAATGGATTTAATTTTTTTTTATTTAATAATAATTTAAAGCGCAGTACCAGAAAGACAGAGACAGAGAGATTTTTGTTATTCATTATAATAATTATTATTTAACGATAGCCAGAGAGAAAGCCTGTGTCCCAGCTGAGGGGAGAATGTTATATTTTTTTTTTTTTTTTTTATTTGTGATGGGTTTGCTCTTGACTCTAGTCTAGGTCAGAGGTGACAGAGACAAAGTCGACGATGGAGTGAGCTTACCCAGAAGAAGCCTGTTCACTCTCACTTTGAAGAGATTAGGGTTGTATACGTTCGGAAACACAGACGCAGGTAGTGAGTTCCACTCTTTTGCTGTGCGCATTATAAAAGACATTTGGAAGCGCTTAGTGCGAATTGGTGGAATAGCAACCAGGTAGGGATGGTAACTGGCAGTGCGTCTAGATGTCCGGTGGTAGAAGGGGGCCGGTGGAATGAGGTCGTGGAGTTCTCGGGCACACTCTCCGAAGTACAATCTGTAGAAGACCGACAAGCAGGCAACCTTGCGGCGATGAGCCAAGCAATGAAGCTTGGCATCCACCAGTTTTACGTCGCCAATGAGCCTCTTAGCTCTGCGTTCCACCGAGTCAAGCGCGGCTAGTTGGTACTTAGCTGATCCATCCCAAAGGTGACTGCAATACTCCATGCAGGATCGGACTTGCGCTTTGTAAAGGGTTAAAAGCTGTCCAGGCGTAAAGTATCGCTTCACCCTATTTAGGATGCCCAGTTTCTTGGCCGCAGTTTGGGCCTTGTACTCGATGGTGGCGCCGAAGTTGAGACCAGATGTCAACTCCATGCCTAGGAGCTCAAGTCGATCAGTTACAGGAACAGATGTACCCCGAAAAGTAGGAGTTTGGGCGAAACGACTCTTTTTAGCGGTAAAAAGACACGCCTGCGTTTTGGTGGCGTTAAAAGAGACCAGATTATCATCACCCCACTGGGAGACAAAGCTTAAGGTCAAATCTGTCCGCTCTACCATGGCCTCTCTCAAGGAACGAACTTCAGCCCCGCTGGTTTTTGCGCTGGACAAGTATCTCTCTGAAACTGTACTGTCATCTGCGTACCCAACAATACCAGGCCGAAGCAGGTCATTAATGTGCAGCAGGAAAAGAGTTGCAGAGAGAACAGACCCCTGAGGAACTCCGGCATCAATAGCCATAAGGTCAGAAGAGCAGCCATCAACAACTACTCTAATCGACCGTTCACTAAGGAAATCTGATATCCAGCTACAAAAATCAGCTGGGATGCCATAAGCAGGAAGCTTGCTGAGCAGAGCAGCGTGCCAGACCCTATCAAAGGCCTTCGAGATGTCAAGCGATACAGCCAGTGCTTCGCCGTGTTTCTCGATGGCTTCGCCAAAGCAGTGCGTGACATACACAAGAAGATCGCCAGTTGACCGTCCCCGGCGAAAGCCATATTGACGGTCACTGAGGAGATCATTGTCTTCAAGGTAGTTCAGCAACTTATTGTTCAGTACCCTTTCCAAAACTTTGCACAGAATGGAGGTAATGGCGATCGGACGGTAATGGGCAGGGTCTGCACGGTCGCCTTTTTTGGGCACTGGTTGTACATTTGCAAGCTTCCAGGATTTCGGCACCGTTCTTTTTTCAAGAGAGAGGCGGAACAAACGTGTCAATACAGGAGACAGTTCAGGCGCACACTGCCTCAACACTCTCGCTGGAATGCCGTCAGGCCCGCTGGCCTTGTTCACGTCTAGACTGCACAATACTCTTCGGACCTCTTTAATGTGTACTGCGATCTCCGGCATCGAGGAGTCACAATGAGGTACAGTAGGTGGTTGCTTTGAGCCAGCGTCCAGACGTGAATTGCTTGCGAAGAGAGATGCAAATAAATTTGCCTTCTCAGTTGCAGAGTGAGCCAGCGACCCATCAGGTTTCATCATAGGAGGTAAAGTGGGACGACAGAAATTCGTTTCAACCGCTTTAGACAGGGACCAGAACTGTTTACTACCCTATATACTATATATATACCCTATATACCCTATACCCTATATACTATATTCTGATTAAGCTTGTGTAACGATAAAATAAATCTTACCTCTCTATCAAAACACGCAGTACTAATCAAGGCATTAGCAAGCGCCGTGGCGTAGGGCTCCAGCGCGGTAGCATCATACGCGCGCGCGAAGGCCCACGCGGCGTGGCACGCGGAGTCCCGCGCCGCGCGCCCGCCGCCCCCGCCCCCCGCAGCCGCGCGCGCCTCGTCGCGGCGCAGCGCGCTCACCACGCTTGCTATACCGTTACCCACTTGGATCGGAGATAGGAGGCCGCGACGAGCTGGATTTAGATAAAAAATAATGTCATGTTGTGAAATGGAGGTGGTGATTTATTATTTTAAGTTTAATTATAATAGCTACGTAAGCCATACATCGCTGCTTTGCACAAACCAAAATTTTGAAATTACTGGTTTATAACACAGCCGCATATTCATAACGGCAAAACCGACAAAACCGGCAGTTTTGCCGTTATGAATGTGAGTCTTATCGACCATGAAATAAGGACTAATTTACAATTGGCTGTGTTATAAACCAGTAATTTCAAAATTTTGGTTTGTGCCTGTTTGGGTATTCATGCAAAGCAGCGACATTGTTTGTCCATTGCACCGTAAACAGGACGTCAACGAGAAAGATTATCCACGTCCCGTTGACGGCGATCGTTAGTCCACCGCGACCGAACTCGGCGGCTTAGTTTGATTTCGCTGTCGTGACTCGTGCGGTGTAAGCGCGTTTTCGTAGAAATAAAACAACCTAGGTTGTACCGGCGACAAATGCTTCTTATGCTTTTCTGCATTACTATAAAACGTAACTCCTAATTCTGTGGGAATGGTCAAAGAAAGTCAAATCTATCCAAGATTCAAAGTCAGATCTTAAAAAATACCCTAAATATGGGTAAATTCAATCGTAATGTTTGTATGATTCTCAAATACTCTCAATGCATTTTGGCTCGGCATCATGAAACCAAGATAACAAAAGTACTGCTAATACCTAAATATCAAAAAAATTACCTAGTTCAGCCAACGCCATACACCCTCCATGCCAGGCGGTCTCCCGTTCGTTCTCAGTGAACAACGACAACACGCTGTCACACACGTCAGCCGCCGCGAGAGCTGGCAACCTCGCGCCAATGCGACCCACGCCTTTAGCGGCTGACCATCGGACTACTGTGTCGTCATCGCGAAGAGAACATAGAAGGAGTTCTACTACGTCTTCGACCTGAAAAAGAAGTTGAATGGAAAATTATTAGATAGAAGAAACTTTAGACAGATATATAAATAGAATATGCTTTGTTAGTTATTTACATATTTATTTATAGCCTTTCATTCAAAGTTATAGTTGTTTACAAAACGTTTAATCTCAGATTTGCGCCTCCATGTGCCCTTTGGCAAAAGCCTCCTCCAACCCCTTCCAATTCTCCCTGTTCCCAGCTTGTCTAATCCATGTCTTTCCCGCCGACCTCACCAAGTCACCCTGCCATCTTTTCAAGGGTTTCCCTTTCATTCTCTTCTCCTCCCTAGGGTACCATAGGGTCACATTTTTTAAATATTTAGATAGTGTAATCTGAAATATGGACATTTCCTATTTATTTTTGCAACATCATAATCATCATAATAAACAAATTCTTTACGATCCCACTATTAAAATTGGGCTTCCTCTGTTGCACGATATCCCCTTGGTCCTATGACAATCGTATCCAACAGTATGTTGCAATGTGTTACGAAGACTTTTAACTACAGTAAGAGCGGGTTACTTTGACTCTAGTGTATAACTTTGGCCCAAATCTAGACAGATATTTAGTGTCATTAAATCCACACAAAGTTCCGCAAGTACGCGTCTATATCGCCATCTATTAGTTACCGAAGGACAGATGACGTTCGGTTGTGTGGTCGTGACCCTTCGGGCAGTATAAACAGTTGTCTCGATTTGGGCCAAAGTTATGCCTAGGTCAAAGTAACCCGCCCTTACGGTACCTCCAAAATCAAATCAAAATCAAAAGTCATTTATTCAAATTAGGCTGAGAATCAGCACTTTACGAACGTCAAAATTACATAAGACTGTCCCCCCCCCCCCTCACCACTTCCTAGTGCTTTAGGTGGGGAGACGTAGTGGCGCAACAAACTCCCCAGCAGGTCATCTGATATGACTCTATACAACAATGCGCATAATACTTTAGGTACATTACGCAACACAAAACATTAAATTAATTTATTTGCTATAAGTAAGCTAGCACACGCCAATATACCAAAAAAAATCGAAAACTATACTCAAGCAGAAATGAAAATACAAAACTAAAAAAGCAGAACTTTATACTTAAGCCTCCAATAATAAAGGGCGTGCCCACTTACATATAGGCGTATATGTAGCCGTAACTCCACTACTCCTCTCTAGTTTGTTGTAAAACATATATGGGTAGCCTATTTATAATATAACAAAATATCACATCACGCCTATAATCCCCAACGGGTTAGGCAGAGTTGTACCTATATGTTTAAGTCCGCGAGCATATCAACCGGACACGAATCCAGAATCCGGGTTCAGCTACACAAAATGAATTTTCATACGAAACAACTCATACTTCCTGAGGTATATCTTGATCATCATCATCAGGGGGCGAGGTGATGGGTTCAGTATCACCAGCGGCCGCGACTCCACCCAAAGTCACGGCTAGAGAGCGGGAACCACGCGTGTAGCGCCATGATACCACGCGCGGACGGAGGAATGTTAAGCCTGGGAAAAAGTATAAAAAATAAAAGGATTAATGAAACAAGATGACGCAACAGATTATGAGGAATAATTAGATATAGTCGACCTGGTACTAGCCTTTTGCCACTTTTGACAACAAGCCCCTGTTAATTGAAATGTCACTTGGTTGAAACCATCTAAGGGCCGGTTTTTTGATTCGTAGTTAACTCAACCAATGGTTAAACATAATAACTAATGGTTGAATTTTATCTAAATGTCAAAGGCTAGACATGAATGAGTAATTATGAATTGACTCATTCATGTTAAAAAATAGTAACTGATGGTATTTTGGCAAACAGATTTAGCCAAAATTCAACCATTAGTTAGGTAGTTACTATGTTTAACCACTGATTAAGTTAACTACGGATCAAACATCCGGCCCTTAGGCCGTTTATCCACCGCACTGTCAACGGGTCGTCAGAGAGAACGAGATGACGTGACGGCGCCGAAGTAGCGACAGTACATTTACTATGACCGCGTATCCACCGCACAACGTCAACCGAGCGCCGCCGCGCCGCCGGGACCCCTGCCCCCGAGTTTTCAAGTAGTTCGGCGCAACCGCCGCACCGGTGGCGGCGTCGTCCGCCTGGGTTTTGTTTTGTCTTATCGATAGTCTAAGTAGAAGACAAATATTATAAATGCAATTTTGGTAATTTTTCCTGAGTTAGTTAGCTGGTTCAACCTAGGCATCCTGCTAGTTTGCTTACTTATGCTACAAAATAAACTAAGTTCCACCAATTTTCTCACCTAATCTTTGCACAATCTTCACACCATACTTCCTAACCAACATAGCCTTATGTTGCTGATAATTCTGGTTTGTGACCCAAGCCAGTAACTTAGGGGCTAGTGGTAGAAGATCATCTCTCTTTCCATGCTTTAATACTGCAGCAACTGCAGCCAGTACTCCATAGTGAATGGTCTCTTCTTCTTGAAGATTGGAATGTAGGTCACAAGCCCAGTCAAAGAATGCACCCATGTAAAGCTCTTTTACATCAGACCTGTAAAAAGGTAGAAATAAAATATGATTTAGTGTAAGACTGCTATTTTTTAATAAGTTTAAGAAAAAGTAAGTAACAATTTGTAGTAAGTAAGGAGGATTAAGGTTCAAGAAGTAGGACTACGGGTAGAGACTCTGAAACGGGGTTTGGATTCTGCTCTTAGTCCTTCAAGTGGACCATTGTATGTGGTGGGCAGGACGCTCGGCTAGATGTGGCGATGGCAGGTGGAGCAGAGTCCTAATGGTATGGTTGCCAAGAAACAGTAGACGGAGCATTGGCAGACCAATGGCCAGGTAGGTGGACGAGCTACAGAAGATCGCGGGGGGAAGACCTGAATGAGACTCGCACGGACCAGGGAAGTATAGCACAAAAGGGAGGAGGGCTATACCCAGCAGTAAGGACAGGGCTGCCAATGATGCAAGTAACAATTACTTGGTCAGTACAATGACATAATAAAATCAAAGCTTAAAGTAACATGATTGGACAGTTTTACAATATAAAAAACGGGTACCTTTTATTTTCATGTCAATTAATTGAAATTACAATGGACAAATACATTGTAATTTAAGTAAGTAGGTTTTAATAAGATTTCTATAGATATTAGTGTCCTTATAACTTGTAATAGCTGGGGTACAAATACCTTACCTTATAAGAAATTTGGAAGCTAAATAAGCACTGGCTTCAGCACAAGAGTCTTTGCTCATTGCATAAGTCTTGCAAATATTGAAAATTCTTTCCATCACTGTCAGTTTCTTTGCTCCCTCAGCAACATCTAAAATAAGTAATTCCATCAATGTCATTGGTTGAAAATATAGTAACTGTGAATCAGCCGCTGACTTACTGTACAACAATGTTCCAAGATTCCATTGTTTATTTACAGAAAAACCGAACTTTGCCAGATTATATGTGACTGGAAAAAAGACGTATCTGACATTTTAAATAGAGTTATTTACATATTCGCAAAAAAAGACGCATCTACCACTATTTTTAGATTGGCGTAAACTTAACGAAACCTAATAATTCTTACTATTATAAGACGCATCTGCCTTTGTATCTTATAGTTTAAACAGGACAATTTTTGTTTTCTCCATTTCAATATTTCTGTAAATACGTCCTTTTTCCTTATGACGGCAGAATAAGAGAGAGACGGAATTAGTGCGTCAATCTATAATAATTCAGATGGGAATATAAACCTATTTCTATTTTTTTTTTCAATTAAATTCAATTTATTTGTGAACATAGGTTACAATAGTTGTTACAGTCATATTATGGTCTCTATGTCCTACCACTTGATGGTGTACAAATAATAATAATAATGTCAATAATTAATCAGATTACAATTAAAATAGCAGGAAATGACAGATAAAAGCATTACATTACATAATAAGAATATTAGTCAACATATATTTATATAGTCCCATTATTGTATCAAGCAAGCATATCAATCACAACCATACTAAAACCAAAATATTAAATTCGATCATTAAGGAATTCCTCAATAGAGTAATATGTCTTCTCAATCAGAAATAGAAATAACCTCTTTTTAAAATCATTGGAAACTTTAGTAGTTTTGAATAAACCTTTGGAGCCATTGCGACTATTGGTTGATTTCAGTTTTTCTGAAGATAAACATTGAACATTGTCATACTGAAGAGCTTGTCTACCTAAAAATGATGTGCCCTACTATTTATTTAAATTTGTATACATACTCTATGGTAATACGATAGTGGGGCGCGTTTATTTCAGAGTAGATAAGCTGCACATGCATACATACATACCCTCATGCAACTGACTTGCTATAAAATGGTATTAGCACAATTAATTTTGTTTTATTTGTTTATTAATCAAATTGTACACAAGATCAGTTTGGATGCTGAACCCCAAACTAGGCAAACTAGACTAGGCCTGTATCTAGGGGGTCAGAAATCAATCAATGGTTTAAGAGCGTTTAAACCGCGCGGGCTGAAGATGTCGCATTTCTACAGGTTTTTCGTGATTATTTTTATTACATTTAAATCAAATTACATTTTTTTTTTATTGTTGGTATTTATAAGTATGTATGCTATTTTTTTGCAGTTATTTTGGTACTTACTCATAAAAACTGACATTACAGACAATATTGTCAATTTTTAGCGTTCCGTACCTCAATAGGAAAAACGGAACCCTTATATTATAGGATTAATAATCATGTGTCTGTCTGTCTATCCGTCTGTCACAGCCAATTTGCTCCGAATCTAATGGATCGATTAAGTTGAAATTGGGTACACGTATGTATGTTTGTGACCCAAACATGGTTGAGTAATGTAAACTAATGAATTATGATTATGGGGATCAAATTTTGGGGGCCAAATCAAAAATTTTAAAAAAAGTTTTGCAAACTGTACCATGCGATATATCAAATGAAAGGGCTTACTGTGAGGGTTACAAATATATATTTTTTATACATTTAAAATCGACCATTCCCATTATCTCCAAAACTACTGAGCTTAAAATTTTGAAAAAAAATACAGAAATTACTTCTGTACATATAGATTACAGGAAAACCTAGAAGTCTATGGTCCTAAAATAACATGGTATCTCTCAATATTGAGTGTACAAACTTACATTTGCAGTTGGAATGTATGGGAGAACATGTTTTCCAACTACAATGTCAAGTTTGTTCGTGAGATTAATTCATCCCAACTATGGAACCCTTCATTGTGTGTGGTCCAACAAGCACTTGGCTGGTTTTTTTTTATGAGTAAATACCAAAATAACTGTAAAAAATGGCATACTTATAAATACCAACAATAAAGATAGTCTATTTAAAAAAAAAATAGTAATTTGGTTTAAATGTAATAAAATAATCATGAAAAACCTGTAGAAATGTGACATTGCCAGCCCGTGCGGTATACATGCTCTTAAGCAACAGAATACGAAGGCTATTGACAAAAGGATAACTTTTTCTGTACTAATTTCTCTGTTATAAATGACCTGAAACCCACCTGGTTGCCCAGGTGCGAATCCATCAAGCCGGCTCATGTGGAAAGGAATGATGACTACTATAGAGAGCCACAACAGCAGAACAAATCTGCTCCTCCATGTCTCCTTGTCGTTTGGGTCCTGTGCCTCCAGGAATGTTAATACTGTTAGAAGATCTGAAACCTGAAATGTTAAGAAAGTTTTAAAAGTTGTTCAGTAAATACATAATTGCTATAGAATGGAATGATATAAGTGCTTTATATGGCAAATCTATTATTTTTCATTATATGAAAACATCTATGCACATCTCGGTGAATATATCAGGTTACAACTCCGCCCCTTAGACGGCCCACTGACCAACAACCTTATAGGTAAAAAACTTTATAAAGATTAGTTTAAAACTTTTTGAAACAGAACTTACCTCGTGGGGAAGATGCCTTATAACAATTTTGTATCCTCTTACTCTGATAATTTGATACATGTAATTAAATGTAGCATGCTTTAACTCAAACGGTGAGTCCTTATCTTTGATCAAGCTCAGAAACTTAGATAACATTTTGTCCAAATGAGGATCAAGCAAGTGAGGTTGCTCATAATATTGCTTCAAGATAGCATAAAGTTTATCATATTCTACTTCAAAAGCTGGCGTGTTATAGATATTTTTAACGTTGTCGATCATATTCAACACATCATCTATTTCAGAAAAGTGCTCCAAAGCGCATCCCAGGCCAATATTGTCGCATTCATCGTCCCGGTTCATGTCGGTATCGAGCCCAACCATTTTCAAAGTATCCTGTTGTGCTAAAATCAAGACTTTTGTATTAAATTATATCCAAAGAAACTTTGACGAAGTTGATAAGTATTACTTTTTTAATAGGATAAGATAAATTTCATGATTACTCACGCAGTAAACTACAAAAATAATATTTTGCTATGCTTTTGTTTGAATGAATGAAATGACATAAGATAAGAATTGAATATGACTTTGACACACCAAAATATGTCATCAACTCAGTGTTGCCAACCTCACCAAACTGAAAAAAACAGCAAATCAATAATAATACATAAATATTAGGTTGGGGAAAAAGTCTTTTCGCATTATAGTATGTATGAACTTGTAATAAAATCTCTTTGGCTATACTATTTGTATCTGGCTGGTTTTGGTATCATTGAAAGTTTAAATTTTAAAGAACATAATTCCAAATTCAAATTAGGAAAATGTGTGATTTTCATTTGTTTTTCGTACCGTCAAGATGAGTGAATCTAATGAAGAAATTCGATACATTTTAAAATTTTACTACAAAAAAGGTAATAATGCACCGCAAGCCGCGAAAAAAATTTGCGATGTTTATGGACCTAGTGTAGTGTCTGTGAGAGTAGCACAAATTTGGTTTAAGTGTTTTCAATCCGGAAATTTTGATGTCAAAGATGCACGTCGCTCTGGTCACCCTATTACGGATAAAATGGATGCCATTTTTGAAAAAGTGGAGCAAGATCGGCATATTAGTAGTTACGACGTAGCTGAAGAACTGGAAATTGACCACAAAACAGTTTTGGCGCATTTGAAAAAAACTGTGTACACAAAAAAAAGCTCGACATTTGAGTACCTCACGAGCTCACTGAAAGAAACCTAATGAACCGTGTACTCATTTGTGATTCTTTATTACGACGTAATGAAACCGAACCATTTTTGAAGAAGCTGATAACTGGTGATGAAAAGTGGATCACGTATGACAAGAACGTGCGAAAAAGGTCGTGGTCAAAGGCCGGTCAGGCTTCACAGACTGTGGCGAAACCCGGGTTAACTCGCAACAAGGTGATGCTGTGTGTGTGGTGGGATTGGAAGGGCATTATTCATTATGAGCTGTTACCACCAGGCAGGACCATCGATTCTGAACTCTACTGCGAACAACTGATGAGATTAAAGCAAGAAGTTGAGAGAAAGCGGCCGGAATTAATCAACATAAGGGGTGTGGTTTTTCATCATGATAACGCTAGACCTCACACATCTTTAGCCACTCAGCAAAAATTAAGAGAGTTTGGCTGGGAGGTGTTAATGCATCCGCCGTATAGTCCCGACCTTGCACCTTCAGATTTCCACCTGTTTCGGTCTCTTCAGAATTCTTTAGGCAGAGTCAGGTTAACATCACGAGAGGACTGCCAAAACCACTTGTCGCGGTATTTTGACCAGAAGTCCCAAAATTTCTATAGCAATGGGATCATGTCCCTACCTACAAGATGGCAAAAAGTTATCGAACAAAATGGTACCTACATACTTTAGTTAAATGTAAATAAACTATATTAAAAAATGTTTTGAATTTTCTTAAAAAATGCGAAGAAACTTTTTCCCCAACCTATTATAAATACGTGTATTTATTTTAAAACATTTTTTTAGCAAGATTTTATTAGTATGGATATTATCTGGAACCAACGTCCTTGTCAAGATGAATCAAACGAGCCCAAACTCGATAGGGTTGCGTCGTGTAATTGTATATAAAGCTTAAAATAATAACTAAAGCTTTAGTTATCATTCTAAGATATAAAGGGTGTCCGCCGGCAGATTTTATACTTAAATAAACAAACTGAAATAAAAATATAAATAAAGAAACAAAAACAAGAAAGAAAAATTAAGAAAGGAAAACAAATTTATTTATTTATCATCTTACAAAATAATGCGGATTTTAGGTTATAAAATTTCTACACTCAAATGGCGTCCTAGCCGCAAACATTCTTGCAATCTTTCTTTCACGAAAACTCGCTTACAAAGTTCTGGACTGATAGGCTCAATTTGGCGTCGGACATTTTCTTGCGGGGTCTATATTGTTGATGGCGAATTGCTCTAGACGCGAGATTTGAGTTATCCCTACAGGAAAAAGTCGCAAAGGGTCAGATCAGGCGATCTAGGAGGTCCGGCTATGTCGCCAAAGCGACTTTACAATTTTCCGGGTAAACGTTGTCTAACTTAAGTCATTGAGCCACTGGCGGGGTGTGCCGTAGCCCCTTCCAGTTGAAAGTAGATTCTGTTATTGTAGCTAGCATGACGGTGTAGCTCCAGTTTAAAAAAAGTTGTCCAGCATCGCGCAGTATCGCTGTGCGTTAACGGTTTTGCCTCTGCCGTAAAAATAAGGTCCAAATATGCCATTTCCAGAAATGGCGCACCAAACTGCAGGAGTAGTAACAGACGTTGAAGGTCCAGGCTGAGTCTCATTTCCGATCGATCCAACTTCTCTAAGCTCCTGTACCCACGACCATATCTATTGGTAAAACAGAACATCCTTTAATTGTCGGATATCAAAGTGAGAACAAAACCGACGCCTCGCCACATTGATCGAATAATTGTCCGTAAAATACGCCTCAACCACAAAAGTGCGGTGCGCACCCCTCCACTGACTCATGGTTACTAAACAACCTGCAACACTCCCGCGCCGAATGATACCCCGTCCTCCCCGCTGACGCTTTGCTAGTCACCGTGAGCTCTGTTCAAAGTGTAAAATCTGCCGGCGGACACCCAGTATAAAAGTACTCTGTGCCTGTGGCCACCTTCCGGCTCCATCATCAAATCAGCTCACTTTGTCTTGCAAATGACAAGGACAACTTACTAACATACTTACATACGAACATTGCAAGTTAAGTAAAAGCTTGTAAGAACAATAGAAAACAGTAAAAAGTAATTGCAGAAATTCTACTGTCTAATATAAGAAAAAGAATAAAATGTTTGAAATTCAAAAAGTTGCAAACATTCAGAACTTACTTTTTAAAACACCAAAATCAGTGGGCGGTAGACCTTGTTGTACATACCCTTGTACCCACACGACACGAAAAGCAAGATGAGAGTACCTAGAGCACTACCTTAAACGCTTCGCGGTATGAGGCGTGCTGAACTAGCATTTTGGATTGTTTAATTCAAATGATGCCTTAAGTAGTTTATAAAACTGTAGAATTAAAGACCAAAGCAGAAAACAGGGATGCCATTGACAAAATAGTAGACCTACAGTTAAAACAGTTTCAATTAACCATTTAGCTAGGAAAAATATGGAGACCCCGCGTTCGTCTATACATACATTTGCTTACACAAATATGACTGAAATATGAAACTGAATGTGAGATGGACCGTGTTATACAAGAAGCAGCCATGTCGGTAAAAATACAAACAGAGTTATAAGCATTTTTCTGTTGCATAATGGATGTATGGACAAGGCTGCATTTGATGGCTCTTATCTCCGTGTTAGATAGAGATATCGACATGGCTGTTTTTGCAAAAAGTTGCAAAACGATAATAGTTGGCGCCACGTGTCTTTCGAATCATGATTTAATTATATTATTAAAGAAACTTTACTAGTGTGTTAAGAGTTTTTAGTCTAGTGTGTCGATATACCGGTTTTTTTATCCTCCTAATTATCCTACTAATATTATAAATGCGAAAGGATGGATATTTGTTACTCAATCACGTCCGAATGGCTGAACGGATCTGGATGAAATTTTTTCGAACTTGACGTGCTCAAAGCCGCTGGCAAAAGCTAGTAATACTATAAATGCGGAAGCGAGTTGGTTTGTTTGTTATACTTTCACGCTAAAACCGCCGAGCGCATTTGGATGAAATTTGGCACATGAATAGACTAGGACCTGGATTAGGACATAGGATACTTTTGATTTCCAACAACCACGCGGGCAACCCACGGGTAAAAGCTAGTATAACATAAAAGTATTGTAACCTTTTATGTTACTTTTAAGTTAATTTATGTTATTTATCTCTAAATACATTTTGAAGTACCTTGTAGTTACGAGAAAACTCAACTCAACTCAAACGGCAACGGAAACGACGACCATGTGGATTTGCTCTATGATTGTAAAAATTATGATACCTAACTTAAAAGTATTAATTACCGGAACGTGATGTTAATATACGAAAATAATTATTATTTTAATAGCTATATAGTCGTACAGTAAATAAACATTGCCTAAAATAGGTGATTCTTTAAAGAAAATACAGTGTGAGTCTTTATAAAGTGCACATATCAAAATGAGGGAAGCTGTGCTTAATTTTATCGACGGAAAAAATATTTAAAAAAATCTAAACATTTTTTTATATTTTTAATGGAATTAAAAAAAAAATGTCCGCTACTGTGACCCCAGTGTAAACAAAACGGTGTAACTTTTAAACTGAATTATCTATCGCGATGAAACAAACTCCATAATGATTGAAAGCAATTAGGCGTCCTCATAAAATGAAAATAGTGAAAAAAAACTACTCTTAATTGAAAATAAACATGTTTTTTAGCAAAAAAAATTTTTTTAAATCAGTTTTTACATTAATCGTAAAGTTTCTCAATAAGACGCCCCCATTACCTACCTTTTTTATTACTTTAACGTATTTTTCATCGTATTAGCTACCCAATAATAAAAATGGCATGTTTATAACTCAAACATAACATTTTTTATCAAATGTTAAAATATGGCACTCCGAACGCGCCATTTATTGTTCTCTTAAGGATGTTTTATTGGATTAATACAAAAGAGTTCAATTAAAACCATTTATTATTTTACACAAAATTGAATGCATCAGGTTCTCAAAATGTCCACCTCGTTGTTGTAGGCGCAAAGCCGCACGAATTAAAATTTGTTGTGTCGCTCTCCTTATCATTTCGGGATCATTGCGAATATCATTTGCACAGTTAATTATGCGGTCACGCAAATCGGCCTCACTGTTGATGGTGGTACTGTAGACGCGTTGCTTCATGGTCCTCCATAGAAAGTAATCAAGGGGCGTCAAATCGGGTGAACGCGCAGGCCACCCTACAGGTCCTTGCCGGCCGATCCATTTCACGATAATTATCGTTTAAAAATGATCTAACATTTGCAGCATAATGAGCAGGGCATCCGTCCATCTGCAGAAACATCCTTCGACGCAAAGCCAGTGGTACATCCTCCAATAATTCAGGTAGATCATTACGCAATAGACTTAAAAATCTTGCACCGGACAACGTTCTCGGCAATATGGCTGGTCCAATCAACATCTCATCGTAAATGTTTGAGCTGGTCTTATACCAGCCCAAACATTTACTGAAAATCTTACTTGAAAAGTTGATGAACGTTTCAATCTCGGGTTTTCAGAACGTTTCAATCTCGGGTTTTCACCTGCATGGCACCATCTGTGTAAATGTCGACAGTTAATAATACCGTCTCTAGTGAATGTCGCTTCGTCCATCCATATTATGATTTTTGGAAAGTTTGAGTTTACTCTGGTTTTTCTTTGAATCCAAGTGGACATCACATACCTTGGAGGGCAGTCTACGTCTTCATGTAGAGGTTGCACCCTTTGGTAGTGATAAGGATGCAATCCTTCTTTCTTTAAAATGCCACACTGAGTTTTGGCTTATTCCGTGACGAAGAGCCAGTCGTCTAGTATTTATGGATGGATCAGCAAACAAATCACTCAGTACGGCTTGTTCAGTAGCTACATCGATAATTACTGGAGGCGGCTCGCGACGATCTCTACTTGATCCAAGTCCAGTGATCGACATTCTTCTGTGAACTTCCTGGAAGTTGCGGGCAGATGGCACTGGTTGCCTGTTAGGAAATGCAGCTATGTAAGTTGCACGCGCCGCTCTGGCACTTCCTCGTCCCACTCCATAATAAAAATGAATGTCGGCAATGTGTGCCGGGGAGAATTCACTTAAAAGCGGCATCATGTAGTAGCGAACGAAAGTTACGAAACTCAGGTAGCAGCGAACGAAAGTAACGAAACTCATGTAGCAGCGGCGAATAATTCGGAGCGACTGCCTGCCTGTCATTCAAGGTCCCTTCGGCTGGCCCTACCTCCCTGCACCCCGATCCGCGCACTTTTACACAAAATTCACAAAAAAAAGGCTATCTACTTGCTAAACAATAGTGCATAGCCGTGCGCTGGGCCTTTCTTTAACAGTTGATAAGAAATGTTGGGATTGAGTTAAAAACATGCAATTTTTACCATTACGTGGCTAATACGATGAAGAATAAAGTAATAAAAAAGGTAGATAATGTGGGCGTTTTATTGAGATATTTTACGATTATTATAAAAATTGATGAAAAAAAAAACAGATTTTTGCTAAAAAAAGATTTCCAATTGAGGTTAGTTTTTTCCACAATTTTCATTTTATGAGGATACCTAATTACGTCCAATAATTATGGAGTTTGTTTCACCTCGTTAGTTTAAAAGTTACACCGTTTTGTTTACACTGCACTGGGGTCACAGTAGCGGACATTTTTTTTTAAATTCTATAAAAAAATATTTAGATTTTTTTAAATATTTTTTCCGTCGATAAAATTAAACATAGATTCCATCATTTCGATATGTGCACATTATAAAGACTCACACTGTATTATGATTGCTGATAGACTATACTGAAACCTAATAATTAATTCCAACTATGTAAAAACGCCAGCACATCAAGCTACTACAATCTGTCAAACTTTTATAGATTTTCAACTTTATTGTTAAAACATTAGGTTCAAGGTTGATTGGGATTTGACCGTTTCGGGTAGCTTGACCTGCTGGCGTCTGTACATAAATGGGGTATCATTTGGGACATTTCTATTTGTTCTATAAATAAAAAGAAATCATTTTTCAGACATTTGCGTATTTAAAATACTAGTAAAAATTATGTTTTTGCAAGAAAAACTATGAAATTTGATGGTATTAATGTATTTTTATTTATCCTAAAATAATTGTCATTCAACAAAATTATAATTTTTTGGCGGCCCACCCATTTGATGAAAGAGACTACAATATTTAAGTTGTTGCTTATTATGGCAACATTTTGTCGTGACGTAGAGTCTGGCTAGAGCAAAGAGTAAAGTAAATATTAATGGAGAAAGAGTCTCTGAAGAGAAGTCTGAGAAGAGAGACTCTGTGGTAAAATTTGCATGTATGGAAAGTGCTGCTAACTCTAGTTTGGTGGGTGAATTAAGGCTATAATAATATATACCTACCTATAGGTATGCATACTTACTATATTATGTAGCGAACGAGTCCTCTCACCTATTTATTATACTCTTTCAGCGAGTTTGTTTTATGGTAACAGTCAGGGGAAAAAAAAACACGTATCCATGGAGTTCAGAAAAATATCCTTTTATTATTATCAAACATAAATTTTATTAATATTTATTCGTTTTGTACTTATTATACTTAATTAAATTAAATTAAGGAATAACAACACTTTTTATTGGTTATAATAAAGATAATACCGTATGGTATGGTAATAAACACTTACATAAAACATCACAGCCAAAAATACAATATCTTCTTCGGAGTTCACTCATGTTAACAAAACAAAAATAACAAACGAAAATCAAAGTGGTAACAATATTATGAAATAGAAACAAAACAAAACAAATAACAGTAACGAGAAACAATTTTCAACATAATTGCGCATCAATGTCGGGAAAGTCGAAGTTGACAATGGCGACAATGACATTTATTTGACCAAGACAATATGGCTGCCAAGTTTTTTTTTTGCCACTAGACTGCAGATGTCGCTGTCGGCTATGGAAATTGATGACAGTGTTAAGTGTGCCCCCCCTGGGCTAGAGACATTTGTATCGGCTATCGGCGACAAGTTCCGTGTCCTAATGTTCTAACCATTATAATATAATATAATATAATATAACGTACTTTTTATTATTATTTTTTGTTTTTATAACATTGCATCATTGAGATTGGAAAACATGGAGATGGCATATTCTACTATAGGAAGAATATTTATACAATTATCTGTCATATCGACACACACATGCCAAAAAGCGCTTTGTTTCTTTTTACCTAATCAAGAACTGCGTATGAAAAGAGAGACATCTAAATGTGTGTCAAGTACTAAAGGGCAGGATAAGTATTATGATTCGGCTCTCAATGACAACTCCTATCCAACATCATGATATAGTATCGGCTTGATGCAAATGCAATTTATCTGTATTTTTCTTCTGCATTCCGTATATATCGGATATGGGTGTATGTATGAATATCCTTTAAAAAGCCATATCTCTAAAACTAATTGAGCTAGAGAGATAAATCTAAAATGAGGTCGTAGGTAACGTTAAAGAGTATATTCAATTTTATTTTTTAAATAATTGCACGTTTATTTTTTTAGTGTTCTCGGTGACTGACAATCACCGAGACAAAAATATATGTTATAGTACTTGATAAGCCCTACTTACTCATAAAAATTTTATTGGCAAAAAAAGTCGGTGCACAATTAAAAAAAGCGTCTGTGTTCGATATAGATATTAGAGGTTTTAGAAATTGTGTTAGAAATAGGTTGGGGAAAAAGTTTCTTCGCATTTTTTAAGAAAATTCAAAACATTTTTTAATATAGTTTATTTACACTTAACTAAAGTATGTCGGTACCATTTTGTTCAATAACTTTTTGCCATCTTGTAGGTAGGGACATGATCCCACTGCTATAGAAATTTTGGGACTTCTGGTCAAAATACCGCGACAAGTGGTTTTGGCAGTCCTCTCGTGATGTTAACCTGACACTGCCTAAAGAATTCTGCAGAGACCGAAACAGGTGGAAATCTGACGGTGCAAGGTCAGGACTATACGGCGGATGCATTAACACCTCCCAGCCAAACTCTCTTAATTTTTGCTGAGTGGCTAAAGATGTGTAAGGTTATCATGATGAAAAACCACACCCCTTCTGTTGATTAAATCCGGCCGCTTTCTCTCAACTTCTTGCTTTAATCTCATCAGTTGTTCGCAGTAGAGTTCAGAATCGATGGTCCTGCCTGGTGGTAACAGCTCATAATGAATAATGCCCTTCCAATCCCACCACACACACAGCATCACCTTGTTGCGAGTTAACCCGGGTTTCGCCACAGTCTGTGAAGCCTGACCGGCCTTTGACCACGACCTTTTTCGCACGTTCTTGTCATACGTGATCCACTTTTCATCACCAGTTATCAGCTTCTTCAAAAATGGTTCGGTTTCATTACGTCGTAATAAAGAATCACAAATGAGTACACCGTTCATTAGGTTTCTTTCAGTGAGCTCGTGAGGTACCCAAATGTCGAGCTTTTTTGTGTACCAAGTTTTTTTCAAATGCGCCAAAACTGTTTTGTGGTCAATTTCCAGTTCTTCAGCTACGTCGTAACTACTGATATACCGATCTTGCTCCACTTTTTCAAAAATGACATCAATTTTATCCGTAATAGGGCGACCAGAGCGACGTGCATCTTCGACATCAAAATTTCCGGATTGAAAACGCTTAAACCAAATTTGTGCTACTCTCACAGACACTACACTAGGTCCATAAACATCGCAAATTTTTTTCGCGGCTTGCGTTGCATTTTTACCTTTTTTGTAGTAAAATTTTAAAATGTATCGAATTTCTTCATTAGATTCACTCATCTTGACGGTACGAAAAACAAATGAAAATCACACATTTTCCTAATTTGAATTTGGAATTATGTTCTTTATTTAAACTTTCAATGATACCAAAACCAGCCAGATACAAATAGTATAGCCACAGAGATTTTATTACAAGTTCATACATACTATAATGCGAAAAGACTTTTTCCCCAACCTAATATATATATATTATATGTCCTAGGATATTATTATTATTTATTTACTTTTATTTAAATTCCCGGGACCCTGGGGTCCCGGACCTTTGGAAGGCTTACGAGGAGCCGAAGCCAACTCGCAGAGGCCCTTTAAATAATTTTAAATGATAAGGAGGCACCAACCGCTGATTATCCCTGTATTCACTATGCAAGTGCACCCAAGGACAACCCCCGGTTGGTGCAGGACTATTGTTGTGCGTGGAAACGAAACATATTAGGCTATGGGTCTGGGTGGCTAATGTGGATTGGGTTACTTGAATTATGGAAGAACTATGTCCCCTGCCTGACCAATGTTATATATTATACACGGATAAAATGGCAGGCGGTGACTTGCACACTCAGTAATGGGCCCCCGGAAACGGCCGTTAGCACATAGTGACGTAGCGACAAGGGGGCAACACTTCCTGAGATGCTTGAGGAGTGGAGAGGTATCCCACGGCTATCAGGACAATCCCGGAAGTACGGTCAAGATCCCTACCAGCACCTTACTGGAATACTTCCTTCCTCCGAGCACGTTGGCTCTTTCGAATTTCCACTCAAGCCGGCCAATAAAGGCAAGAAAGAGGTGGGAGCTCTGTTCCTCGTCAGTGTTCACTCCAGCCGGCCAGTTAAGGCAAGCCAGAGATGAGGACAAGATTTCTCCCGGGAGATAGGGTCCGTGGGGTCGCTACTGCCCAACAGCTCGCCACATGCTGCCCTGCGGGTTTCTGTATCTCTCTTGGTCTGGCTCCTCATCCTAGACCCGTTCTGGCAAAGTAAATTCTACCGGCACAGACCTAAAGTTCGGAGCGCGCAAGCCCCACCACGACGTCAACGTAGAGATACAGCGATGGGGTTATTATTATTATTATAATATATATATATATATATATTCTTAGTTATACTCAATACAATCGATTCTCCTTATATTATTGAAAAATCTTTTTTTAAGGATTTTTTAGAACTAATAAAAAATACCTTGCTGCCACATTGCAATATAATGCTGTCAAACGGTTGCTTGCTCTCTATCTTGCACTTGCAGTACCCTTCACACACACATACGAAAGGCGGCCATGTTTAGAGCCCGATTTTCGCAAATAACGCAGCATCTCCATATTTTTCCTAGCTCAAGGGTGGCAGCAATCCAACAGCAAACTTGATATGTGAAAAATAAAAATTACTGTCATTTTGACAGTGATGCAGGTTCACAGCTAAATTAACTGTGAACGGTCTGTATCCATTGCCGCATTGTGGTTGTATTTCATATTTACTTGCCTTGGTAAATGAAAATAAAAATATTTGTTTCACTTTCTTCTTCTTTTTTTCGTTTTTTCTTTTTTATTTTCTTTATTTTTGTTTTTTCGTTTTTCTTTCTTTTTGTTCTTTCTTAGTGATCGATGCTTTCAGGTAAATTATAATCATTAGACATATACACGATAGAATAGAATAAATATGTGCTTTATTACTTTTATCTGGAATACATTCTTAACTTTTCAATCGTATCCTACATATAATCTATCTGTATAATCACCTTATTAGAAAAGGACCACTACAGTTCAATTTTCTCTTTCAAGACCGACTTTTCGGTACTTTGAAGTGAAGCATTCCAGTTGAACTAGGTATACAATACATACTCACAGCGAGTTACTGGCGTCTTCAATCAAAGTTTCACGTCCACGCAGATTTTGAAATAGCTAGCGAGAAATCTGCTGTCGAAATTTGTGTGCACGTGAGATTTTGAAATCGCCGCAAGTTGCCGCGCCGGTGACAACTCGTTGCATTTGTATGTACACACGGCTACATATCATGCTATACATTTCCAGTATAAGCTGCCTCTCATTGTACAGACGCCAGCAGGTCAAGCTACCTGAAACTGTCCCAATCAACCTTGAACCTAATGCTTTAGTGATAAAGTTGTAATCTATTAAAGTTTGACAGATTGTTGTAGCTTGATGTGCTGGTGTCTGTACGTAAATCCTATACAATGCGATATCAGGGGCTGCAGTCTCGACATAGATAGAGATCGCATTACGATCGAATTCGGTCGTAAAGTCGCAAAATTGCATGACAAACACGAAAAAACATGCTGGTCAAGCAATTTTGACTGTCTAGGTACCCCACTATGACTTTGCGACAGAATTCGGTGGTAAAGCGATCGCTATATAAATGTCGAGACTGCAGCCCCTGCAACTGGAAATGTATAGTTTGATATGTAGCCGTGTGTACCTAGCACAACACCTTTTAATCTATATAATCCATAATCAACGCCGGGATTATAATACAGCTTGACTTTGATTACTTGATTTATAGTGTCTATGGAAGAAGTTGGCAATTGGCAATGGCAAATAGCAACTGATGGCATGGCAACATTATTTCGTTCATGGATGGAGTACCTATCGGAAGCTGTTTTGTGTCGAGAAATAATGATTTTGTTGAACTAAATATGTGTTAATTCATATAACTTTATTCTAATATGAGCAATCGTAAGTTTTTTCAGTTTATTATTGTTTTAAACTGCAACTGGACCGACATTATTCACATTGCATCTTCATTTCCAATACAACGAAAATGTTACTTTTTCAGAAACCCGAGGCCCGGCTAAGCGCCAAGTGAAGCCGGTGGAGCCTCAGTCGCTATTAGATTTTGATCTGGAAGGCGAGAGCTCGGATGACTCGGACTTTCGGATAGAGGACCACCCTGATGAAAGCGACGATTATTCGATAAACACCGAAGATGAAGAAAAAAGTATGTATTTCTGGTCAAATTCATCGTTTTTAAGTATTACTCAGTAAGCTAATATCTCACTGTATTCCTAACGTGTGTATGCCTACCGCAGTCATTCTATATGTTTAGTTATTAGGTAAAATGATGTGTCTTCCTTAGGCTGTTTAATTGATAAGTGCTGGCTCTTTTGTTTGTCAGTTCTAGCTCCAAAGGCCACAATAAACACAGTATTTTCAATCAATTGTATGTTGAAATGCTCAGGATATTTAGGAGTTCATAGAAGACACAGATGTGAAACAATATGATACCAACAAGCATCACGGCTTTTGCTATCCAAGTCCATAATCATTAGAATCTGAGCTTATACTTACATACTACAGTTGTTTTTCAACACATTTTCTTATCTTATTCAATACCAATCTTTATATTTGTCATTTCAGGAGCAGCATTACGAAGCGAATCTTCAGAAGAGTCAGGGTCCGAAGATGATGATTTCAAGAACTCCAACAAGATTGGAGAAGATAAACCTGTTAATGATGTCCTGGATAAATCCAAACATAAAGAATTTAAGGTACGAATGCTTTGGAACTCGCTCATATCAGACTGTTAACATCAGTAATTTCATATCAAGGGTTCATGGGATATTTGTATTAGAATAGAATAGAATATCTTTATTTGCATAAAATACGGTACATAAGAGGTCTTAAATATAAATAGTTCCACATATTTTGCTTACTTTATTCAGCATGCAAAAAAACACCTTAAAAATAAAACTATAAATAAAAAACTGAGATCATGTGGTCAAAAAATATTAAAAAAATTAAATTATATAAATTGCTAGTGCGAATAGTGAGATCTATGTGTTGGTGTTAATTTAAATACCTTAGGTATGATACCTTAATTATTTTCAACTTAGCTTATAATTTAAGAATTCACTTATAGTGTAGAACACATTAATAGAGAGCCATTTTTTAAGTTTTGTTCTGAAATAATTTAATGGTAGCTCTCTGATTTGTTTAGGTATTTGGTTATAGAATTTGACAGACATAATATATTATAACAATTGTTTTGAAATAGTGTGCTTCTACATCTCGTGACAACTAGTCGGGTTGGATATCAGAGTGCTTTTTAACAAATATTCCTACTGCTAATATGTTCACGGGCTCTAGCAGGCTCTAGCACAGACGCTAGCAGGTCAACCTACCCGAAACTGTCAGATTTTCCCAATCAACCTTGAACCTTAGCAATAAAGTCGAAAATCTATTAAGAAATCTGACAGATTGTAGTAGCTTGATGTGCTTCCAATTACAATGTCTATCTAAGGTAATACCTAAAAATTTAGTATCAAGGACTTCTTCAATTTTAACGTTTTTATAGTTTAGGTCTAAGGGTTTTATTTGGGAATTGTTATAGTTAGAGAATTGTAAAATTTTAGTTTTAGATACGTTAGCTGTTAGATTGTTGTCATTTAACCAGTTCATTATTGATTCTATAGCGTTGTTTAACGAATGTTTGTAGTTGCTATCTGAATTTTCCAGTACTATAACTGAAATATCGTCCGCGAATAGAATGCATTGATGTGATGTCACTTGATGAATATCATTTATGTAAATAAGGAAGAGAAGAGGGCCTAGTACACTTTCCTGAGGAACTCCAAACTTATTTCTTAAGAATGGTGTTCTTAAGAGTGGTGTACCTGAATGGTGTAGACACAAGTTGGTCATTTAATTGGTTTATTTCGACACATTGTTTTCTATTGTTTAAGTAGCTTTTAATCCAATCAAGTGCTTTACCTCGGATTCCATATAGCTCACATTTATTGAGCAAGATTTTGTGATCTACGAAATCGAATGCTTTGCTCATATCAAAGAAAATGGCAGAAACTCTATTATGTTTATCAAAACTTTCTGTTATTTTTTGTATTAGTCAGAAAGCAGCAAGTGTTGTAGATTTACCTTTTTGAAAGCCATGTTGATTGTTTATTAAATTTATTTAAGAAATTCATTATTCGGGAATGCATGATTTTTTCAAAAATTTTAGATAAAATCGGGATTAACGTGATGGGCCTATAGTTGTTAATATCTTGAGTTTTTTTTGTGAAATGGTTTTACTATTGATGATTTTAATTTTTCTGGAAAGACTCCTTGCGTAAACGATAGATTTATAAGGTGGCTTAAAATGTGGTGCTAATTCTTAATGCCAATTTTTTAGTATGGCTGTTGAGATGCAATCATAACCAACGGCTCGTGTGTTATTTAGTGAAATTATGGTTCTTGAAACTTCTTCACAAGAGGTGGGTCTTAGGTAAATAGTCGAATTTGATGAATCTATTAACTTGTAATTTGGACGAGAGTTGTTCTCCTTGTTTGTTATGGATATGAAGAAATCGTTAAAGGCAGTCGCAATTTTCATTGGGCTTTCAACGCTTTTATTGTATTCTATTGATTTTGTTGTTTTAAATGTTTTTGTATCATCTGTTTTATTTTTTATGATATCCCGAGAGGCTTTACACTTACTTTTTGCATTTTTTAAATATAAATTATTGTTTTGTTTATTGGAGTTAGATATACATTTTTTAAGTAATTTATCATATTTTATGTAGGCTTTTTTGTTGTCATCTGTGGAATTTTTGTAGTAACGTTATCTTATTGTTCTTTTGTGACAGGCTGATACTTTCAATCCTTTAGTGATCAATTTGGGAGTGTTAAATTATTAAGTGATATCCTGGCCGATATTAAGGTATTATCATATCTACCTGCATTAAAAAGTGAAAAACGTAAAAAACGAAGAGACACTATTGATGACACACGTCGCTAGGCCACTCTTTCGTAAAAAATATTGATACTTTTTACAATGTGCTTTTTCCGAATAGTGAAACTTTGAAATGCTCTCCTGTAAAGTTCCAAACATGTTGCTTAATACAAATAGCCCGTGAACCCTCGATATCATAAATGATATGTAAAAGGAAAACAGAAATATAAATTATTATTATGATATTTTCCAGCCCCAAATAGGTATTTTGTTATCTTTATAAAAAAATGATCTATTTGAAACCAATTTTATTCTTCAGTTTCCAGTTGAGTTGGCGAATTTGCTGATTTGTGCAGGGTGCCTCGGTTCTAGGAGTGATGACTTCAATGAAATTGTTGAGTGCGATGGTTGTGGTGTTACTGTTCATGAAGGTATTTGGAGAACTTATTACTATAATACTAACTTATAGTTTCCCACTTCCCAAAGTAAGGGATCCCCTGCCTCATTTTGTGTAAGCTCATTGATAAATATTTGTTTATTTTGCGCGATGATGCGATTCGATTTCATCGTGCGATGAAACCGCTCGCGTGATAATTAATTGTGTGCCCTGTTTTGGAGCGATGCGATCACACTCGAAATGGCTCTTATCAGAGATACACAGTTTTTGCATGATCGCGCGATATCAGTATGTTTGAACGCACAGTCGCACGATCATTTTCGTCGGACGCACGCATCATCGTACGAGCGATGGCAATAGGACGGCGCCTAACAGTAAAAAATTGTTCATATTTTAGTGTAAACTTAAAAGTAGTGTCTGTTATCTAATTGTATAAATGTGTAATTTTGATGTTGGATGTTTAGTCTGTAAGTTACATGATAATACTATTTTAATTTCAGGTTGTTATGGCGTGTCAGACACAACTAGTGAGTCAAGCACCGTCAGCTCAGCATCCACAGAACCTTGGTTTTGTGAAGCTTGCAAGGCAGGTGTTACTGATCCCAGCTGTGAGCTTTGTCCAAATAAAGGTAAGATTCATTACCATTATAATAATTTATACTAATATTATACATAAACTCACGCCTTCTTCCCATGAGGGTAGGCAGAAACAACACATAGACTAAAGTCAAGAGCAAACACATCTCAAATAATAAAAATAAAAAAACAACAGAAAGCCACCTGCTACGCTCCTTACATACTTTACCTCGTGTACATTCATATATCTGATCATACATGCACGCCGGTTGCGAGTATTATAAGGAGGTTAAATTTATTTGTAAGTTTCTATGTAGGGGGCAATCTCTGGAACTACCAGTTGAATTTGAAAATTTATTTTTGCGTATTTTTTTTATTGAGGAAGGTTATATGCATCACACTACGACCACAGATTAACAGATCCCGCACTCCGCAAAATCATTTAAATAAAAAGCGACTCTTGCTACGACACAATAAAGTGCAATTCAGGTCGCACAACGCTTATTACCCACAAGTTATATTTACCTACAACCTAGCCTCTCTTTCTAGCGCGTAACGTGGCGTAACTCTTATACCTTCTGACCATGTTAGTGCAGTTAGGGTTGCTGCTGCCGCCTGCCGACGCCACAGGACTTGAATTTTTTAGACTCCTTTATTTATTAAGATGGTACCTACGTAATAGGGCAAATAAAAAAGTATGTACGGATACCCTGTTGTTATATACAAGGTGTAACATAAAATACGCAAAACCTGAAAATAGTTTGATCAGAATAACGAGCAGAATCAAGTGAACCACTTTTTAATATAGGTCACATTTTTCAAATAATCTTCATTAAAAACGTTGCCGTGTCTATTTATTAATAGGTCAAGCCATCACATGCGCAAACCCGCCAAAACAGGTAAACAAACACAAATTGTTGTCGACCAATTTAAATTTTCGCATACGCGGGATAATAATAGCTTTTATTTCAATGCAAGTACGAATCATCCATACAATACCATGAAAAAGACAATTTGAAGTAAACAATAATGCTACCTATCTTTTTTAACTTAAACGTAACCTAAGGGTGAGAAAGAGAAATGGCGATCTGCACGGAGAGGCGGGACGTGCATAATACGTGACAGTGGCCATGTTTACTTCAGTCTCAGCGCCGCCGGCACATGCGTCACAGATGTATTGTTTTATCCCGTTACCCGGCGGCGCGTGCGCCCGAATTTCGTGACTACTTATGGCGTTTTTGTACACAAACATTCAATATTGTGAAATGGTGAGAATGTTGGCGCGTTGTAATGACAACGTTAACTTGGCAGTGCGACGGTTTCGAGAAGAGTTTGGAGTATCTGTATACACCGTTGGATTTTTTTGTGGGGTCGAGTAAAAGTGCTAGTGTATGACGATGGAAATAGACCAACTTATGTGTTAGCGTTTCAACAAGTGAAAAGTGACACTCAAGTGCTCGAATCGCTGAAAAATAACTTGAGAAGGCGGGCTGTGTTGTGTATTAAACAAAGTGTTAGACATTTTTAATCTTTGCTATCGCAACGAGGGGACCTGTAAGTAGAGATACCTAATTATCTACTTAATTAACTGCAAATAAGTTGATTACGTGCCAATTATTTGTAAATACAGTGATTTAAACACGCCAACATTACTTACGTAGCACCTACTTAGGTACCTACTTAATCAGCACGTCATAGTTACTGTAGGTAAAAAGCTAATTAGCTATTACTACAGTAGTCTTTGCTATTTAGTCTGAAAATGTGGGTTACCTAATGTTGCCAGTGCAAAGCTTGGAAAAGTGTGATGGAAACATTTAAATCACTGTTCAAAGATAACCTAAGTTCTTTATGACCGTAGATAGTAAATAATAATGCTAGCGCGGGCGCGGCGTAGCGGGCCGGTGTCGACTCCTCCTCCGATTGAGCGTCGTCGCAGACGCAAGAAACGATCAGAATTGCCAGCAAAACTAAAACAGCACATAAAACCTTTACAATTTCTTTAATGATTTTTTTTCTCTCTGAAATAGGTCAATTGAATTAAAAATCAGTTGGGGTGTCTGAGGTTTTGCGTATTTTACGTTACACGTTGTATATATATATATACCTACAAACAACTAAAACGATCATGACATTGCAGCTCAAACTTGTATTTAAGCACATATTAATACAGATGGGACACTCCGCAAAATCGTTTAAATAAAAGGCGACTCTTGCTACGACACAATAAAGTGCAATTCAGGTCGTATATTCACCTACAAGTTGCCTCTCTTTCTATCGCGTAACTCTTGTACCCTCTGACTCCTTACGGTTGTCTTCTTTTACGACGCGGCGCGGCGTGTGAGTGGGTATCGAACTAAGTCGAGCCTGCCGCGTACTTGTAGCTTCATACCTAAACTGCGGAGTTGTCCCATCTGTATTAATCTGTGCTTTAAGGTGCACATTGCATGCAGAACCGGTAAAGAAGGTTCACGCACTAGATATGTGACATATTTATAATCTGCAGTTAATAAATATAAGCGCTGATTTTTGACATTAATTACATGTTGAACATTTAATTAGCCGTTATGACCCTTCTTTTCCTGTGCCCTTCATATTTTGGTTAACCAGTATGATAGTCAAAGCCACAATTTAAGGTGGATCCGCAGTAGTAGCCCGCGAAATTTAAATATTCTTCCATTTTTTGCAATTTGCAGATCAGTGTCAGAAATCAGACCGAAACACGGCAAATCTAACTTAGAGAGATGATGATTCTTATGGTTATAATTATGTATTTGTTATTGTCGCGAATCATATTTTGATCAAGATACAACCTGACACTGACCTGCAAATTGCAAAAAATGCAAGACAATTTGAATTTCACGGGCTACCACCACCTTAATAAGTTTTTTTGTAATACAGTATTAATTAAGTTTTTATCTTATAGGTGGCATTTTCAAGGAGACTGAAGTTGGTGCGTGGGTGCATTTAGTATGTGCGCTTTATGTACCTGGAGTGGCATTTTCAGAGGTAATAATATTGACAAATACAAATGAAACACATGTTGGAGTAATTAAGGATTTGATTGGCTAGCTGTGCTGCAATATGGAACACTTCACTCTTGCGCGCGCAATCTGTGCACCCCCTAACTTGCATCATTTTTTTATACTCAATCAATGACACTTTCATAACTTTAGTAGGCAATAATTATGATCTTTTCTTTTTGAAAAAATGTTGTGTAAGGAAACGTTTAGATTTGTACAGCTGACTTGTATTTTTCTTTTAGGCACATATTTTTTATATAACATAATAATCTCAGGTAGAGCGTCTGTCGGGCGTGACGCTCTTCGAGATGGCGTATTCTCGATGGGGGGCGCGGTCGTGTGCGTTGTGTGAAGATGGCACGCTAGCTCGCACGGGCGTTTGTGTCGGGTGCGACGCTGGACTGTGCAAGACCTTCTTTCATGTCACTTGGTAAGTATTCCTTATATTGGGTTGGCTAATAAGTAATGAGCGACATACAACTATTTTATTTGTTTTTATTTATTAAATGAATAATTGTTAATCATTAATAATATATTCACCGTCGTTTTCTACTACCATTCGCCATCAATCTGGCAAAGAGTGAATGGCGTCCGCATAGAACTTCGTTGGTTTTGAATTGAAGAAGTCATCTATGTATTGTTTCAAGTGCGGTTCATCGTCGAAAGCTTTTTTCCCGTAAATTATTACTAAGTGATCGGAACAAGCTGAAATCAGTTGGTGCTAAGTCCGGCGAATATGGAGGGTGGGGTATTATTTCCCAATTAAGCTCCAATAGTTTTAGCCTGGTACTCTTAGCAATATGCGGCCGGGCATTGTCGTGCAGGAAAAATATTTTGTCACGTTTGCGATGGATGTCAAGCTTCAGTTTTTCGAGTTGATCACAATATACTGTTGCTGTAATCGTAGTATTAGTAGGAAGGAATTCCCAGCTTATTACTCCATGTATATCCCATCAGACAGAAAGCATTACCTTGCGAGGATGAAGATCACCTTTTGACGTTGGTTTTCCCTGTTCTTTACATCCCAGCCACTGGCGCTTGCGTGTGTGATTAACATAGAGAACCCATTTTTCATCTCCAGTGACAAGATGATCTAACCAATTAAATGTGCGGCGGAAAGATAAAAGTTGTACACAAATCTCAGCTCGTTAGGTCACAGCTGATCTTTACTTAATTAATGGGGTACTCAAACACTATATTTGTAAGTCTTTCACAAACCATGTAAATGATTTTCTATGGTGCCATGAGAGCACTCGAGCTGAACAGCCAAATCGCGTGTAGTTCTTCGAGGATCTTCTTCGATTATTAGTTTTAATTTATCGATATCTATTTCCAAGGGGCGCCCAGACCTTGGTTGATCGGTTAAGGAAAAATCGTTATTGCGGAACCGTTGGAACCAGCGCTTTGCTGTTGCTTCGGAGACTGCATCGTGAGCTATCCTTCGACATATATTACGTGTAGCTTCTGCAGCAGAATGCCCAGATTGAAACTCATATAATAAACAATGTCGTACGTGGGTTTTAATATCACTCATTTCTTTGTGAACTTTAACGCACTTACAGCCAAACCGTCAATAACGCGCATGAGCGCGACTCGCTCTTTATATACCCTCTGCTACAGAACGTTCTCGAACCCTTACGTAAATTCTAGAAATTATTAACTAAAACGCTCATTACTTATTAGCCAACTCGATACATTTTTATTCAAGATTTTGCAGTCACATTGAACAAATCAATAAGTGCCTTTACTTAGATAATCAGATAAAATAGACAACCTTAAGTAAAGGACAATGCGCAAATGCATCTTTTGAGTCTTTAAAAATTTGCTGCACGCTTATTAAAACCACTACAGAATAGTTACCATCCCTGCAAGCTTATGTTGCTATCTACAGGGTTATTGGTAAAACACCAACAACCTCTTAAGGGGACATTGTACTCATCATTATGAACAACTTTTACTATGAGACCAAACCTGAAATCGCAAAAAAAAAAATCAGCTGTTCAGTACATTTTGACGAATTATGCGAACATAAAATAATGTACTGAACAGCTGATTTTTTTTAGAGGAAGAGGCTGTTGGTGTTTTACCAATAACCCTGTATGTAGAAAAATGAAACGCTGTTCGTTGGTAAGCGCATCACTTTTGAATGGCTAGACCATTTTTGGCAAATGTTTGTTTTAAAATGTTCGTAATAGTCCGAATCAGGTTCTTATGGAAAGAAATTTTGTGAAAGTTGGAATATTCGGGAAAACTAAAATATGTGTTTCTATGGGAATTTTGTATGAATAATTGAAATGTGGACAGGACAACGTCTGTCGGGTCAGCTAGGTAATAATACACATGCTTGCAAAAAAATCGACCCACCCCGTTCTCTTCGAATTAAAACAAGATAATTCACCAAGTTTAATTAACAATCCATATTTTGTACCAAAACCGTAAATGTATGTAGATTACGTTAGTGAAATAAATATCAAACCTGATGCATTACTTTTTGAAAAAATCGCGATCTTACGAACATACTGATCGAATAAAGACACTCTTTTGTAAGTCGGTTAAATATTTAATTAATTAATAGATTTTTATAGAGGTTAATAAATTAAAAGTGTCAAATTTTGCTAAGATTTCACGATCGTTTTTCTCAGTAAATAATGTAATTTTTTTCCTAAAAAGGTCAGGGGCGGTCACATTTCATTGTAGAAAAGTGATAAAATGATTCGTTTTAAACAAACAGTGTCTATGTTTAGCGTATAATCTGAAAGAAAAATGTATGGACGGCTCATCGGAGCATCCTCCTTAACCACTGGACCATCACAATATTTTTTAAGTTGTTAGTGCATTTCCTTATCAAGGGCGACGATCTATTGAATTATTTACTTTTAAAATAGGTCATTTAACATACATCTAGACTTAGCTACGGTATAGGTATTTGCAGGTTCTTAAAACATGGTTTAATTCAAATTACATTTGTTACAGTGGTCAACGCTCAGGACTGTTAGCAGAGGCTCATTCTGAAGAGGTGGAACAAGCAGACCCATTCTACGCTCACTGCAAGCTACATTCTGATAAAGCTCTAGTCAAGAAACGCAAGAGGAATTGGCTGGCTTTGCAACTGAGAAATGAAAAAAGGTAAATCATATTCTTTTCGAGTTGATGGGAAAGGTTAATAATTTGTAGATATTATTATTATATTAGATGAGTTGGGCACAGTAGGTGGGCACGCCAACAGCGGCGTTTATTAGGTCCTCAGAATTGCAGGAGTATGGGCACTTTGGACACTCCAACATCAACTGCAAGCCGAGTCAAAATAAAGCCTACAAGGTAAACATAATTATAATATGGTATTTTCCATTGTTTTAGGAAATTGGAGTTAAAAAACAATTTAAGTACAGAAGAGAAATTAAGAATTCAGCGCAAACTAGTGAAGTATCGAAAGAAGTATTTGATACAGAAGGAAAATAGGAATCCTCCATGGGGTAAGATTGACGAAAATTTTATGTTTAACATAATTTTTATCATAAATTCAATACAATTAAAAGCATTGGAGCAATCCGATGCTCTTTTGAATATTATGCATTGTTTGCGAACGTGGAAGAGCAACGAAGGAATGTCTCTATATACGTTTATAAATACTGAACGAAAGTTATAGTAAAACATTATGTACGTGAACCGGTTTATAATATACTAGCGAGCCGCCCCTGTTTCGGACAGTTTTTACGACTTTACTGTCCGTGTTAAAGTTCTACTTTTACAATGTTTGCTAATTTATGAGCACCATGTGTCTATTACATAATTATTTAATTTGGCATTGATTCATTTTTCATTCTTTTTACCTATGGTGGAGTAGTAATTTTATTCTAGATGCATCGTTTTCACATATAATGATATACAAATGTAAATCAATAATTAATGTATACAAAATATTGTAGAACATTTTAAAAGAGTAATGGCGGAGTTGTCCATTCTTCTCCATACGAAACTACCTTTTGGAAGGGGGCAACTAGAATCGACAAATTTTTTTCTTGTTAATTTTAGACGTTCAAAAGTGCTTTTTATGTACCTATTTGAAATAATTTGACTTTGACTTTGCAAAACATCGAGAGTTCTTTATTATAAGTAAGTTAAACATTATTATTATATGTCCTTCTGGAATAAATAGTCTAAATGAAGTTGTACATCGTATCAAAATCCTTTGCACAGTTTAGAAGAACAACGCGGTCACGCATATAGTCACAAAAAGCGATTTTAATTTATAATATGTCTGAAAAGTTTTGAGCCTAAGTACCTTCAAGTGTCATTATTGCCTCGCGATGTATATTACTAATTTGCGAATGCCCTCAATCAATCAATCAATCTAACCGGTCCAGTCTAACCGGATGCAGCTGAATACCAGTATTTTACATAGAGCGACTGCCTATCTGACCTGCACAACCCAGTTATTGGGTAATACCCCTTGGTAAGACTGGTTGTCAGACTTTCGGGCTTCTGACGACCCGTAACGACTGCCAAAGATCCACTAATGACAGCCGGGACCAACGGCTTAACGTGCTTTCCGAGGCACGGAGGAGTCTCGGTATGTAAAGATGGTCACCCATCTACGGACCAACCCCGGCAACCGTAGCTTAACCTGATAGATCGACCCGTGCGGCTGTTATTACTTAGCCACGAACTCCTCAAATACCCTCTTTACTATAAATACGTAAGTTGTATGTCATTAGCATTATTACGCTTTTAGTAATTAAGTCATCCGTGACCCATCCCTAGGCTCAAAACTTTTCAGCCCCCCGGTAAGCTAAGTTTTTAAGAGTTAAGAGCTCTTAAGAGTGTTATATCCGGTGTTCCGGGGGGGCTGAAACTTTTGAGCCTAGTGATGGGTCGTGAATGACTGAGACATGATGATGTTTATGGATTAATTGCTAAAAGCGTAATGATGCTAATAACATGAAACTGTATTTACACTAAACAGGGTTTTCTCAATTTAGTAATATGCAGCGCGAGAGAATAATTACACTTGATGGTACTTGGGCTCAAAACTGTTCAGCCCCTCGGTATCCTTATAGATATTAACTGGTTTATTTAACACATTGTCTGCTTAATTCTTTATGCAAACGCTTCTTTATGCTACACCCTTACCGACCCTTTTTTTTACGATGTTTTCGAAACAATAGAGATGCACAACGAACACACAGGTGCGGCGCGCCGCACTCGAAGAAACTTATGAAAACGCGCATGTGCGTCTGCCGCGCCTAATGTATTAATATAATGTTGTTTTTATTTGTTTATACAGTGCCAACACAGAAAATGGCCCGCCTGCTATACAGCAGCGCGTCAGCTATGAGGAAGTTCCAGCGGAAAGCCGAGTGTATGGGTATCAATACACATGCGTTGGAGTTTCAAGATGCGCAGGTAACAGCCGCAATTTGCCCGTTTTTAAATTTGCTACTCTTATTTGTTTTGGTTTATTCTTCTATAGTTTATAACGTACGCAAAGGGTTTCAAAACCTTTCATTCAAGAATTAATTATACAGGTTGGCGATTTAGTCACCTGTATCCGTCAAGGCGGCATCCTACCTGTCATACTGAACAACTTTCGCTATGAAACACATCCGATTATTGTTTTACATGGAATTCTTTTAATTCTTGTAGTGAACCATATACATACAGTGTGTAATTTTAATCACCGTTATCCTCTTAAGGGGTCATCATTATGAATAACTTTTACTATGGGATCAAACCTGAATTCGCGAAAAAGAAATATCAGCTGCTCCTCCCTACATTATGTTTGCATAACCCGTCAAAATGTAGGAAACGGCTGATTTTTTTCGCGATTTCAGGTTATCAAACCTGAAATCTTAGTAGTCTGAAACCTTAGTAAAAGTTGGTCATAAACTATGAACAACTTTTACTAAGGGATTACTAATTCATTACTAGGTCATTGTATTACTTAAACCCTGAGACAGGCATGCCTTTCGATGTTTGTGTTCGAAATCGCGACTTGTTTTTAGGGTTCCGTACCTCAAAAGGAAAAAAACGGAATCCTTATAGGATCACTCGTCTGTCTGTCTGTCCGTCTGTCACAGCCAATTTGTTCCGAATCTAATGGACCGATTAAGTTGAAATTTGGTACACGTATGTATTTGTGTGACCCAAACACGGACATGTAACGTAAAAAAAAATGAATTTTGAATATGGGGGTCAATTTTGGGGTGCAAATAAGAAAATTAAAAAAAAAGTTTTTTTTAAAGCTATTCAAGAAAATAGACGAAAATTGACCACCCCCCCCCCCCTTATCTCCGAAAGTACCGAACCGAAAATTTTGAAAAAAATAAATAAATAAAGAAAATAGTTCAATACCTATGGATTACAGGAAAACCTATAAGAAGTCTTAAAACAACATGGTAAATCTCTCAATATTGTGCATACAAACTTACATTTGCAGTTGGAATGTATGGTAGAACATGTTTTTCAACTACAATTTTAAGTTTGTTCTTGAGATTCATCCCAACTACGGAACCCTTCATTGTGTGTAGTCTGATACGCACTTGGCCGGTTTTAATTAATAAACTCGGACTTCTTGACGAAGAAATGCAGTACCTAATATGTACTGGCACATGAGTAGATGGGTGAATATTCGAGCGTTTTAACCGCAGTCATTACCATTCGCCAAAAGTTAATGAAAGAGAATATATTTAATGAAATATTTCAGCAATTCCTGACTCTGGTCCTTAAGCAAATTCTGGGAATTGATGAAATATTTAATTAAATATATTCTCTTTTATCAACTTTTGGCGAATGGTAATGGCGGCGGTTAAAACGCTCGAATATTCACCCAGATACATGTTACCCGCTCAAAAGCTTTTTTGACACTACTTTGTGTTTTACGAGATTACGACAACATAGGATATTTTTTTTGGCAGAAGCTACTTTGGGTATTATCTAATTCAATAATAACATACATTTAGCTTGGACCATGTTCCTGATACCGGTGTGGGATAACGGAATAGAAAAAAACAAGTGGGAAGTGCCCACGCAACTGTCCGGCGAACAAATAAGATTTTAGTCAAAGTTGAATTTGTTGTTCATACAAAATTAAGACTTATTACAACCGACGTAGGTTTTATTTTACATTTTTGTCCGCATAATTGTGACACGCGCCGGATAGCTGCCTGGGCACTTCCACTTGTTTTTTTCTATTCCGTGGGTGGGATAGTAGCCCTTCGGTATTTAAATGTTTTTATGTGTAAATATTTAAAAAATGTAAATCATATGTGTATTGAATAAATAAAAGAGAACAAATAATATTTTCGCGACGCTTTTAATCTTAGATGGCAGCTCTAAAAGACGTTTCCCGTCGTTGGCACGTCCCGCCCGCGTTCTCAGTAGAGTTCGTGGGCTACTACCTCGAGAGAAACACTCGAGTGTCATCACTACGGCAGTCTCTCGAACGTCTCACGAGAGAGAACGAGAAGTTGTTGGGAGACGATGATAAATTGAGGTTGGATTATGATGAGGTAAGGTGAACTTTTAATAATAATAATAATTTATTTCCCAGATCATCCAATCCAATTTGTTCGTTATTACATAAACAAGTTGAACACTAGTGTTTTGTTTAGCATACTTTTAGTTTAGGAGAACATCTTTGAGAAGTTTTTTTTATTCAGTTGCTCGATTATTGCGATTAACGTAAAATAACTGTCTAATTCACACAAATTCGAGTCATACTTGATGTTGTGCTTGCAGGTATGTGTTAGTACGCAGGCAGGGATTGTATTCAATGGCTTTTTAGTTACTATTATCTGGTTCAAAATAGATATATTGAACGAAATGCGTGCTGCCGCGTGCTAAGTACTACTCATCGCAAAGCTGCCCGACGCGGCCCAGAGATGGCGTTAATAGTCACGTATTGAACACTTATTTTTCATTATAATATTATTGTACTGCTGTTGAAAACTGCGACTCATCTATCGAATGTATTGATTTTATCGCAGTATGTGCATATCAAGATTCAGGATAAACCTAATGCTGCAGATGATCTTGATATGCTTAATTACTTAAAGCCTTGATGATATCTAAGGGTAGCGATAAATTATGAATTGTACATGAATGTTTTCAATAGCTACATCGATATCAGAATATCAATATTAGAGCAGTGATGGCCCGGTGGTTACGGCCCCGACTTCGAATATTAGGTTGCGGGTTTGAACCCAGGCAGCCGTGCACATTTCTTTCTGAAATTTATTTCATCACCATTGCTATAAAACGGGAATGAAAACAGCCTAAGAAAACCGCCAGCCTGTCTTTTATAACAAAAGATTTGAAGTCATTTTCCATCCACCTATCAGCTGGGCCTGTTTAGTAGATTGCGTGTAACCTCTCACCGAGATATGGCCTGAGCCCCCAGCAGTGTTAGTTTGTTGTTTAAAATCAACATCAAACGTTGACCAAAGGTTAGGCTGATAATATTTCGTTAAACATCTAGGCTTCAAAAGAAAACACAGATGCCCTAGCAGCTTTAACATCAACGCGACTAGCGTTGCAGAAGATTTACGATGCTATAATAGCGTTGTGTCCGAAGAAGACCACACCTCCCATTCTGGAGGATAAACCGTTGATCGTGCCTGAGGTGCCGCGGTCGACGCCCAAAGTAACGCCACTACAGCTGCAGAAACGGTTAGTGTACATTTTCGGTAACTGGGAGGAATTCCTTAGAAGGACACCATTATTAATGATTGCTAGTGTAAGCGCTGGACCAGACATATTCGCCCAGATTGGTATATACAAGATTTCCCATAACTATCCGTTTCAATCTTCTTTCAAAGCATATTATTGATCAACAAAAAGGAATAGTTTCGGATAAATGTGAATCTGGGCGGATGGGGCTGGCTCAGCCCTAATATCACTCTAAAGTCGCTGATAGGCGCACGAGCAAGTACGCGTACTTTTGTTGCGATGATCTATTTCGCCGATGTGTCACTCTAAGCGAACTTTTGGGGTGATATAAGGGCGAAAAAGTTACGTCCCCACCGCGAGCATTCGTTTGCGAGCGTTCACGTGGTGGTGATAATTCCATTACGCGCCAATCATTCGTTAGCTAATAAATTATGAATTTGAAAGGGAAAACTCGTTGAAACCTCCCTACCAAGTAAACACCGTGCACCGTGCTCGCGAAAGAATGCTCGCAAATCGTCGTTGCCAAATCAAAACCTTGCATGTGTTCCTTTGGTGATTTTTCTTTTATCTTCGCAAACGATAGAAATTTGGTTCCTCTATACAGGGTTATTGGTAAAACACCAACAACCTCTTGAGGGGTCATTATACTCATCATTATGAACAACTTTTACTATGGACCCAAACCTGAAATCGCGAAAAAAAAAGATCAGCTGTTCAGTACATTTATGTTCGCATAATTCGTCAAAATGTACTGAACAGCTGATTTTTTTCGCGATTTCAGGTTTGGTCCCATAGTAAAAGTTGTTCATAATAATGAGTACAATGACCCCTTAAGAGGTTGTTGGTGTTTTACCAATAAACCTGTATTTTGCAATTACTCTGATGTGCATATCATGTTTAGTTTCGGAGAAATAGTCAAACATAAAAAACGATTATGTGACGATTCAAAGAAAGTTGCTAATTTAAAAATATCTCATGTGTTGAGCCGCACATGAGAGATATTTGTTGGTGTAAAAAAATCTTGTGTTCCAATTTCACATAAGAGATAAAATATATATCAACAGTCAAAATCTCTTATATATATATTACTGTCTTATAACATAAAAGTAAAAAATATATATATAAATGCCGAAGCCGCTATATAAGCATTCACTGAATTTGGTTTAACACCCTTCCATACATATTTTATCCATAAAGCGGTTTTTTCGATTTTCTCAAAAGTACCATCTGTGCACATACAAGATCTTGATTTGGCAACGACGAAATGCTCTCTTTCTTTGCGTTCGAAGGTAGTAAGAATTCGCAACCTTTGTTTCCACCCTGTATAACATCAAAATCAAAAGTCATTTATTCAAACTAGGCTGAGAATCAGCACTTTTCGAACGTCAAAATTACATAAGACAGTCCCCCAAAACGCCCGCCCTTCACCACTTCCTAGTGCTTTAGCTGAGGAGAAGTGGCGCAACAAACTCCTCAGCAGCACAGCTGTCTGTTCAGTGAAATATATACATATATATAAAACAGAAGGATTCATTTATCATTTATTGAAAACGTATATTTAACATTAATTCTTTTCGTAAATTGATAAACGTATTATCAATAAAGTATGGCACCGTTTGTAAAACATAAGTAATATTTATGAGTTCCATTAGTGTAAAAAATACTTTGGGAGTAGAAACTTCAATGATAATAAAGTACTACCTACTTGAGAAGTTTCCTAACGTAAGTTAGAGTTACTAAGCCAAAAACAAAAAGAGAATGTACTCATGTAATGGTACTAAACTTTTTTGATGGTCTTAATTATGTTCGTTTTAAAGTACGAAACTCAATTAAAAATTAAATGTGGCCAGTTTCATTAACACGCATTTAAAGATACACCCGTACCCTTAGCACGAACATACCGCTTTGGTTAAAGTTATAGTCACGTGTTTCTGGCGAGCTTTATCAAGATCCTTATTTAGTTCTATGTGCGCTCACAGGCCACATTCAAAATACAAAATATTCACTATGACACTTGCAATCATTGTACAAAGAAAACAGGACAAAGTTGGATCTGTGAAGCAATGAAGACTTAGTTATATATTTTTTAAAGAACTCACGGCTTGTAATAATAACCAATTTTTTCCAAAACTATCATGTCAGTTTATCAATGTATAGTTGAACAATATATTTAGTACATCTCTAGTGGTTCATCATCAGACCAATTTTGTTCAGTTTGCTTCTTTTTATTTGTCACTGGCGACGCAGTAACAGTGACTATACTTTGCTCTATGTTCGTGCTAGGGGTACCCATCGTAACCCCAAACATATGTTATACGTGATATACTGTATCGAGGGTCGACCGGCAGGTCAATGTCTGTGCCAACCGCGGCTGCACTTAAGATGGGCGTTGGTTTTCCTCTTAGCGACAACCCGGACGCTCGCCAAGGAAAAGTTTTATCTACCTCTTTGGAAGGTAAGTATCATTCTACGTCATCGTTTTTGGTGCAGGTCTATTATTTCACTGTGGCACTCCATGGCCATGTTATTAAGTACTTATTAACACGAGTATTGGGCAGCAGATTTACTGATCAGCACCCTAATTGCGTAACACGCTGTCGATCGGAATAGGTTTCATTTTGACAGTTCAACAACATTCGTTGCGTTATTTACGTTGTTGAGCAGACAATTTTTTCGTACATATGAAGCAATGGATTAGCAATTTGTTTCAAAATTATTCAGATTCCGATTGATAGTGCGTTACACAATTAGGGTACAGGTTCTTGATAAGTCTTTCAGAAACCATAGTTGTAATGTATTTCAGATGACTGAGTGAGACGAGGCTATGCTCTAAAAAGAGACAAAATTCTAAATACGAATAGTCATGAGTGCCATCGCTAAATAATTTACCTGTAATGTGTTAGTATCTAAGTTAAATCTAAGTTCATTTAGTGCTTTGTTACCCTTTACTAAACAATAGAAGGCATTGCTAGGCTCACGAAATAATGAGTAGCACTTCTGCGATAACAATGGCGCCAAACTTTCTTAAGCCTTTTACGTAAATACATCCTACTAAGTACCCAAGTCATTAAGTCGTAATACTTCGATTAATTAGATAGGCTGTAATTTAACTGCGCAGTGCTACAGTTATCAGAAGTACTAAATAAAGTTGCGCAGTAATCATGCTACCGTTAAATACATTGATAATAATCGCGAGGGTTATGTTAATAGAATTTTGTTAAGGCATCATTACTTGAATTTTAAATCTTTTGGCATCAAGAGAAAAATCTGAGGACTTGCTAGAAGACTGGCTAGAATCCTTGCTAGCTGATTCACGAGTAAAGCAAAAGTTTGCCAAAGATCTGGATCTTAATTACTCTTTACCATATATTCAATTAATGACTACTAAACTTACTGGAAGTTTAGTAGTCATTAATTGAATATGAATTAACTAAATGTCAGTCTTAGTCAGTCGAAATTAATGTTTTAAGTACCAAATAGTTCTCAAAATATTATACGGCTGTAAAAAAATGTATTTTCTTAAAAGTTAAAGTTGAAAAATTCATTTCACAATAAAACGATTTGAATTTAGCGTAAATTGGAAGATATTTATGCTCGTGACTGTAAGGACGCAACACCTTTAAGCTTGTTAGTGTCTAAAATGCTAGAAAAATATTTTACTGACCTACATGTCTATGTCGAATAAAGGCTCACGCAGACAGGCGCGATTCGACTCTGGTGGAACAATTTCTATGAAAATTTAATTAAAATTGTTCTACCGGAGTCGTGTCGCGCCGGTGCGTCGCGCCTGTGTGTATGTGCCTTAAGTGGTGTCGGCTGAATAAAAACAGCGCGTAATTCACACACGTCAGACGTCTGTATGATGGCCGTTAGAGCCTCAGTAAATGTGAACAAAGTGGCACGGTCCAGCCACGTTACTATCACGGCTCGGATGCGTACACTTAAGGGGAAGCGTCAGGGTAGCCCGCGAAATTCAAATTTTCTTACGTTTTCTGCAATTTGTAGTCATTATTAAGTTGTATGTTAAATAAAGTATGATTCGCGACCGTAACAAATATGTATTTGCGGAATTATAATCATTAGAATCAGTAATACAACTCCTTAAGTTAGTATAATCCTCAAATGTCAAGTTTTCATAAAATAATCATTCATTAGGTTTAGTTGTATTGATCACTTATAGTCATTACTATAATTACCTAAGTAAATACATACTTGTTACGGTCACGAATTACATTTCGATTAACTTACAACCTAATACTGACTTGTAAATTGCAAAAAAACGTAAAAAAAATAGTTTCGCGGGCTACCCTGACGCTTTCGCCTTAAACCTTTATTGCGTCAGTTGACAAAAACAACCGATTTGCATAATAGGTATGACTTGACTTAATTTTTTATCAACTAAGTAGATCACAAAGTTTATTAAAAATAACTTTACGTGGCACTATACTCTTGCATTATCATTGTATTTACGCTACTGTGCAATATTTTAAACTCTGAGCTTCATATTAACATTGTGGTAGCGAGTGTGCAAGCAGTATTGCGCGATTCGATTTGAAGGGTTCTAGGATGTATCTACGTATCTATTGCCGTTTTCTATTGGCGGTGGTGAACATTAACAATCAGATAGACCGCTTGCTTATTTACCACCCAGATTGGAGACTAGTAGCATGGTGTATCTACTACTTTAATTTGTCAGGACTTGAAAATGTCTTAATTCCAAATGTGTAACTACTAATAATTTAAAATATTCAAATGTCTAAAATTACTGTAGTTTACGAAAGTTTTTGGACGTAAGCACCCTTCGCCCCTTAAGCTTGGGTTTTCTAAGAAAGTGGTGGCCGCTACACGACGGCCACAATGACAGACGTCATGATATGACAGCACCGCTAATTGATGGGCGTCTTTTAACGTTCACCGAAATATTGCGGCCGTTAGGTGGCAGCAAAGCTTTCTTCAGATACCCAAGCTTAAAGATTGCTCTGAAAAAGCTCATTGACCGATTGTGAGTCCTAGATACACTGTGCTGGTAGGTCTTGGTAGTTCCATCGTGGCGCTCAGCCCTCGGGGCGATTTTTTTTATCGCGAACTGGATTATCAACCCACTTCTAAAGCGCTGAGATTTGAAACATCAACAGTGTGTTTTTTTGACGCGCTTGGAATGCACTCTTTTGGATTCTCAAAGCTCATGCTGGAATCAACACCGAGAGTTTAAAATTCAGTGCGCGATAAAAAATCGCCAGAGCGGACCGGGGCTAAGTGTGTGGTTGCGTCAGCCACATCAGGCTCGCTGGCGGGGCGCGAGTGCGCGGCTTGCGGGCGCAGCTCCGAGCAGCATCTGATGGCGGCGTGCGACACGTGCCGACAACACTACCACCTGCATTGCCTCAAGCCGCCGCTGCAGCGACCGCCGAAGAAGAGCAAGCTTTATGGATGGTATGAATCATGCATTTTGTTATTTTTTTTTCCTATCTTCCTATGTGTCCTGTTCTGTCGTCACAAGCTTTTTGACAAAAGCTCTTCATTATCACTGCTGGACATAAACCGGTCTTAGCGACGATGGAACCTAAGCATCGCCACAACGACTGGTCTTTGGCTTCTTGCATTTAGCTAGTGGATTCCCGCGACCCTCACCCGGTCATCGGCTCTCTTTAGAAAGGGCATATCCAGGCTGCTAATAAAAGCTCATGCCATAGTATTTGGCAGTCAGCAAGGTGGTTAATGGCGGTGACTGACCTAACTCCAAAAAAGTCTGCTGCAGAATTGGAACCACGCCAGCGCTTTTAAGAACTTCGAAGCCCGTCTTCCGAAACTCATTGCAGATGCACATTCTACCTATGCAATCCCATTTTTTTCTGGCACTATTTGATCCAATGGTTGTGTGAACTTGTAAGATATAGCTTTTAGCGATAAAACCACCCATTTGTATGCTGCGCATTTGTTTACATTTTTCTGTTTTGTTTAACCTCTCTCTATCTATCTCTATCTGTTTGTCTATAGTGTTTTCTTAATTTTATCGGATTAGTAAACACCTGAATGTTATATTTCATATGTTTTATACAATGCATGATTGTGCATATTTTTAAACAAAGACTGGGAAATCCCAAGCCGATTGACGATAACAGAAGCACAAACAGTTTCTTTCATTCATCATGAGCATTCCAAGTCTTTTCCTATGACCGTTTTAATAAATTTATATTTTTACATATTCCCATGAACTGACACAAATGTTTCTCAGGCAATGCTCGGAATGCGACAAGACCTCCGATTCTGAACCCGAGTTGCTGGAGAAGAAAGTACCACGACGATCTCGAATCCGCTACAGTAAAGACGGTGCTATCATCACCGAACCACACAGCCCTACGTCGCCACCTAAACCAGGCTTGGAAAAATATAACAAAGTGGAAAAATCTTCTAAGTTGACAACCCCTGAAAGTATATCGCCAATCAAAGTAACCATCAAGCCGTTTGAATTCAGTAGCGAGAATGAGAGCTCAGAACTTAAACTGAGAAAGGAGAAGAAAATAAAGAAGTCGAAACTAAGAGATCACGCGTCTGTCTCTACAGGGGACGGCGATTCTCCATGCAAGAAGATACACAAGCGCAGTTTCACGTCACCCACGTTGACGAACACTCCATTGATGTCAATAACCCCGATCGTCGCTGACAGTCCCAATGACTCTCACAATGAAAACTCTAACGCTTCCATCAACGTAGCTTCCAGCAAACGAGAAGACAGCTTTGTTCCACAGAATTTATCGTTCTCATCCCTTCTTGTTGAAGGGAAAGAAAGAGACAGTAAAGCCATTGAGAGTTCTATAGAAAGTACATTAGCGAATTTATCGTCGGATATAGCGACGTACAAAGCTAACAGGAAGCGAAGGAAAGAAAAGCATAGGTCGAGATATTCTCCGGACCTTTTACGATCGCCATCGAAATCGCACAAACATAAAAGGAAGAAGAAAACGCAAGATATGGAAAATCCTCAACTTCCACATCCTAGAATTACTATCAAGGTACCTATTTAATAAAATAATTTTTCTAACATTCCATAAGTAAATCTGAGAATACGTGGGGTATAGATACACTGCAACAAGGATCTTTTGGCGCTCGAATGTAGTTGACAGGGGGGCGCTATCAGTAAACATTTGTGAAATTGTTTTCCGAAAGGTATTGAAAAAACTTTTTAACAATAAAAAAAAAAAAAACCGACTTCCACAAAAAAAAAAAAAAAACACCACATAGTAAAAAGCAACAATTTCGGAAGTCGGTGTCTTCGGTTTTGTATTTTCGTTGTTGCCCTTATTTTTAACTTTGTTGTGTTTTTTTTGGAAGTCGGTTGTATTTTTTTTTTGTAATAAAGTTTTATTTCTCACTTTTTAGTTGTGGTACCTACCCCACACAAATTCGAATACTTGCAAAAAAAAACTATTAAAAAAATAAATCGATTTCAAAAAGAAATTAACTCAAAATTATGAAATAACTTTAATTTCGGAAGTCGGTGTCTTGGGATCTGTATTTAAGTTTTTTGCCAACAACTTCCGAAATTAAAGTTATTTCATAATTTTGAGTTAATTTCTTTTTGAAGTAGACTTAATTTTTTTAAATTATTTTTTATTTCGTAATTTTTAGTTTTTTTGTTAAAACTGGAAAACTGGGTTTGTAATAAGTAGTTAATAGTTTTGTTATAAATATTGCACTAGAATTTTTGGGGTTTTGAGAGGTTTACCCTTTGACACCACACCCGTAGCTCGTATCAATAAGCCAGGTCGTCACACGTATTAGTCCATTATCTTGAAAACTACTGAACCGATTTTAATGAAACTTGCACTGTTCCCTACGTTGAAGTAAATGTAAGATAATAAAAATTAAATGGTCACGAACTGATTAATAGTTTCGGAGAAATGCGTGGACAAACATACATACAAACACACATAAATTTTGTATATTTGTTTGGAAGCCCTCATAGATTATCATATATTCTAATAATATTTCATACATACGTGTCGAATTGATAACCTCCGTTTTTTTCTTTTGAAGTCAGTAATAAATTAGAACATCATCCACATAGTATAAGTGGGAAAAATACGTATTATTGAAGCTAACACAAAAATTACCCAAGCAAAGTTTCATTTTACAAGAATCGTTCAAATCGGTTATGCGTGGTCATACAGGAAAATACCTAGTCTTGCCATAAATATTGTCACGACAATTTTTTTTTTCTTTTATTGCAAATAATATTTATTACTTTTACAGTTTGTTGTTTTAATACATAATAAAACAATTTAAAATATAAAAAGCTTATTCGAAGTGGTCTCCATTGGCTGCAATACAGTCCTTTAAACGTTGAGGCCAGTTATGAATAGAAGCACGCACTCTTTCCATGGGAAAATTCTTCACTGCCTATCGTATGGATTGTTTTAGGGACTCCAAATTATCATGGCGTTTAGAGCAAGCCGTACTCTCTAAATCTGACCATAAATCATAATCCAGCGGATTAAGATCGGGACTAGACGACGGCCGGTCTTCAGCTCTGATGAAGGCCGAAACGTTCACTTCCAACCAAGACTGCGTGGACCGAGCTTTATGACCCAACGCCGAGTCTTGTTGGAAGGACCATACTTGGTTATTGAACATGGTGTTGTTAAGGGGCTTAACTACCTTCTCAAGAATGGTATCTTGATACACTTGTGCCGATGTTTTGTACCTTTTTCCCAAAAATATGGCTCAGTCACTCCTTCATAGCTAACACCCCACCAAACCATCACTGAAGTCGGATAATGCCCACGTTGCACTCTGTCGACTAATTGGGAAGCTTCCTTTGCGTACCGCTTCAGTAGTTGTTTCGATTTTACTACCCTATTCTTTTTTAAATTATCAGTTAAAAAATGACCAGTGCGTCTCTTATAGGCTGCAAGTCCCAAGTCATCTTTTAAAATACGCGACATGGTTCTGGGTGGTATCTTCATCTCCCGAGATAAAATCTTTTGCTTTCGGACAGGATTTCTTCGAATTCTTTCCGTTACTGCTTTGACCACCTTTTTCGTACGAACACTACGTGGACGGCCAGATCTTTTTCTCATTGTACCTATTAATAGCCCGGTACACAAACATTTGACTAATACCAAGCGTATGGAGAGTGTTAAAAATTGCATTTGGCTCCATACCAACTTTGTGTAATGCAATCACAGCGATTCGGTTCTCTTTATCACCCCACTCCATTTTAATATCGCAAAATATTGTACAATAATAATAATAATAATAATCAGACTACAAATGCGGTCCATTGTGTTAGTAACAATCTTACTTAGCCTATGTTAGTATTTAATAACTAAAACAGATCTGGTTCGTTCCACTAACGCCCACACAAACGGACTATCTGCCCGGGCGGCGATCGACTGCAGAATAATGTTGGGACTGCCACGCACCCTGCGAAGTAACGAAGCTGATTTCTTGCGCCATACTGCGTCAAAATTATCAGCGCGCGCGTCGGCAAACATTGCCGACGCACTGCAGAAACGTGGCAGTCCCAAAAGCACCCTGAACGCATTGTTATATTGGATACGCAGAGCGTTGTAAGCCCTTTGGGTATATCTGAACCACAGGGCCCCCGAGTACAGTGATGTGCAATACGCCTTAAAAAGGGCTATTTTAACTGCGACTGTACATCGAGAGAACCTACGGGCCAGCATGTTCGCCCGGACTGACAACGCTCTGCGCTCCCTCTCCAAATCTGAATCGTCTTTCAGGGTATCTGTTACCAGATGGCCCAAATATTTAAATTTATACACCCTGTTTATTGGGTGACCTTTAAGGAACAGAGGAGGGACCGTAGATGGACATCTGGCACCAGACCTGAAGACGATATACTCAGTCTTTTTGGTGTTGTATATCAACCCATGAGACTCCGCGTACGACTCACACACAGCCAGTAACTTTCGGAGCGCATTGATTGAGGGAGCCAGCAGCACCATGTCGTCCGCGTAGCTCAGATTATTAAAACAAACACCATCCACATAGCAGCCGACGCGCATGCTGCTGAGTCGCTCGACCAAAGCATTCACATAGAGACCGAAGAGCAAGGGCGAGGACAGTCCCCCCTGTCTCACCCCACACTCCGGCCTGCATGGCTCCGAAAGCTCCCCTACCCATCTCACCCGAGTCTCTTGATGTAGATACCAGTATTTGAGGAGAGATGCGAGTTCTGGCGGCAGTGTTGTATCTCCTAGCTTCTGCCAGAGTAAATCGTAGGAGGCTAGGTCAAAGGCCTTGGATAGATCCAGGAAAACCGCGTAGACGGGTGTTTGTCTATCCGTGTAATACTTAACAGCGTGCTTCAGACTAAGAATGGCCGTCTCCGTTGACAGCCCTGCCCGAAAACCGAACTGGGCATCATGAATCTTGACATGCCTATTTAGATGCGAGTTGAGCACGCTGTCAAGCACCTTGGCTATGATGGTGGCTAGTGAGATTGGCCTGTAGTTTGACCCGTCCGATACGTCTCCAGTCTTGTTCTTGACTACTGGTACCACCAGAGTCAGCATCATGTCCGAGGGCAAGTACGAATGGGACAGACACAAGTTAAATAATAGTGCGAGTACTCGTGGTAAGTGCACACCAGCATGCTGTAGGTGCTCGATGCTTAGCCCATCGTGTCCTGGGGATTTCCCTCTAACCATATTCTTAACACATTCACTGCTACAAAAAACCCACAAAAAACCCACAGGTGCGGCGCGCCGCATTCGAAGGAAGTACATAAATTGTATGGACACGCATATGCGACGGTAGCACTTGGTGAAGGTTCGAAAATCGCACATACGTATCGGCCGCACAGAACGTGTTAATCTTGGCCCTGACATCTTTCGCTAAGACCACCGTTGGTACCTCCTCACCTATGGGAAGAGCATCGAGCTCCCTGCATGGTGGTCCCAGGGGCGACTGTGTGGTAAACTGGGTTTTAAACAACTCAGCAATATCTTTTGGGCTGGCAACCCCATCGATACTCACGGGAATACCAGGCCTAGGATTTAGCTTATTAGTACCTTTCCAGAAACTTTTAAAGTCTGAATTGGCATAGTGCTTTGCCAGCGAATCCATCCTCAACTGTTCCTGGTGGTTTTGGCACCACTTGACTTTTCCTTTGAAAATTTTCCACGATTTCACCATTGAGTCATAAACGGGACCGGATGAGGGCTTTCCGTAGTCACACCATGTAATGAAATCCAGCCTAGCATTACTATGAGCCTCGCTAACATACTTGTTCCACCCCGCCAATGGTTTCCTTCTTTTACAAGCCTTTTGCTCGTAAGTAACAACAGCGTTCGTACCTAAGATATTTACAACCTCTTTATAAACACTATCTATGACCTCTCTATGCGATGTAATATTACAATATTTGCCACAGCAGTGTTGTAACTCAGTATGCAATTCAATGAGCCTAAGTTTAGAGTTACATAAGCTTTTGTAAGCTAGACATTGACTTGCATTCCTGTCTCCCCATTTAATTCCGTTACAAACAGGGTGCATTGGCAATGCCTTTTGCTTAATAACATTTAGATTGCAGTTGATGACTAATGGGAGATGATCAGACCAATAGACGTCGTATTTAACATATACATTGGTAATACAAAGTAAAGCTGCGCTTGTAACCATGCAATGGTCCAGCCAGCGTTTGCAACCATGTGCTTCACTAATAAATGTGAACGTCTCAGATGTCAGCTGTAACGTATTGGCGCCAAAATTAGAAATTTCAATGAACAATCGTATAAAAATGACAGATTCCAAATTCAAATGTAATATCTTTCTTATTTTTAATTGTAGCAGTATTTATGGCCAGACTGTGTATACGCCTCAACTTGAGAACCTCCTCCTTTTTTTCGTGGGTTAAAAACCAAATGGCGGCTTTAGTTCCGATTTTAGGCACACGTCAAAAGAACCTTGTAGCACTATACATTATATGATAATTTATTCTTTTGTTGTAGATCAAGCCTATTCCAAAGCCAGACGGTTCGCTGGACACGCAAATGTTCTACGTACCCACGGACAGCAACGATGGCCCGCCACCTGCAGTTATGAAGAAATTATCCAAGGTAATATTTAAACTTTTAATTTATTAAATATTTCCCCCTTTCCTTTCCTCCAAACTCCCTCCGGCCTCGTCTCCGACCTCTCCCTTTTCGCTTAAGGATTTGTAATACGGCTTAATGAGTTGTTATTCTCTCTCACTTGGTCTATTCTGTTGATTTTACGAATACAGCTTGATATGGAGTTACACAGATGATCATCTGGTGTATATCCGTTCGTACCCCTGCCGTCGTCAGGAGGACGAACGGATATACACCGACCATCTATGTAGCTCTACTTGACTAAAATATTCGCTTCAATTAGTTACAATAATTATATTTATTCACAACTAGCTTCTTCTTCTTTTCGTGTGGATAGTAAATACCTTCGATGTTTTTATATTGATTTGAGCCCAGTAGGTGGCTACTTCCAAAACTGGCATACATTTTTATGTCTAAACAATAGTTTATAATACAAAATTCCATATAAAAAGGACTTCCGGTTTTCCTGTTTTTCCAATTTTCTGGGCAACTTTTCCAATTTTCTTCACATGAAATCTAATTCGGACTATTTAAAACAAAAAATAGCCAAATTGGACGAGTCGCTCTCAAGTGATGCGCTTACCAGCGACCAACATTACCACTATCCTAACTTCCTAACTGATAAATGCCAAAGTGAGTTTCTTTGCTACGCTAAGACGGCTGAACGGATTCGGATGAAATTTGGCACTTGGGTAGGCCATGTCCTGGATTACGTACGTTCCCTGGAATAATTTCCGACCTCTACGCGGGCGAAGCAGCGGGTAAAAGCTAGTAGCTATCTATCTGTATACAAATAAAAATTAAATTTTCATTTTTATTTGTATACAGGCTGTTAGTGTAAATACCGTTATCCGTTTAAGGGGTTCTCGTACTCATCATAATGAACAACTTTGATCAATTGAACCAAAACTGAAATCGTGAAAAAAAATCAGCTGTTCCCTACATTTTGACGAGCAGCAGATTATTTTTTCGATTTCAGGTTTGGTCCCATAGTCAAAGTTGTTCATAATGATGAGTTTATCATTATGAACTACTTTGACTGTGGGACCAAACCTGAAATCGAAAAAACATCTGCTGTTTCCTAGCTATGTTCGCATAACTCGTGAAATGTAAGGAACAGCTGATTTTTTTAACGATTTCAGGTTTGGTACCATAGTAAAAGTTGTTCATTATGATGAGTACAATGATGCCTTAAAAGGATAACGTTGTACACTTACAACCTATATGTAGATAATAGTGGTATCAATTCTCACAAGTGTGAATGTAATATTTGTTGAATTTTACCACAATCCACTACCATACTTATGATGTGTAAACGATTCGGTTCATGAAACAATTTATATTTAATCTATGGTATTTGTGTATGGCTAGCACGTGGACCACGAAACAGCTAAGCAGCCACCTCCACCACCGGTAGAAACAGAAGTTACTCCTGTGACAACAACACCTGACGCAGCAAATGTGAGTGCAACACATTAACAACTAATTATGTAATAATTATGTAACAGAGGTTAATTTTATAAACGTTGCTTAAAGTAATGATCAACGACTGCTCAACTTTTGACTGGCCTGTTGGTCTAGTGGTTAGTGGCCCTGACTGCTATGCCGGAGGTCGTGGGTTCGATTCCCACCCAGGACAAATGTTTGTGTGATGAGCATGATCATTTGTTCTGTGTCTGGGTGTAATTTATCTATATATGTATGTATTTAGAAATATATAAGTATGTTTATCAGTTGTCTAGTACTCATAACACAAGCTCTGCTTAGCTTGAGGCTAGACGGCGTTGTGTGATAGTTGTGGAATATTATTATTATTATTATTATTATTATAACTATACATTTTTTGGAGGGGCTTGTGGCTAAGTGATAACAGCACGGGTCGATCGATCAGGTTAAGCTACGCTTGCCTTGGTCGGTCTGTGGATGGGTGACCATCTTTACATACCGAGTCCCCTCCGTGCCTCGGAAAGCACGTTAAGCTGTTGGTGCCGGCTGTCATTCGTGGATTTTTAACAGTCGACACGAGACGTCAGAAGCCCGAAAGTCTGACAACCAGACTTACCAAGGGGTATCGTATTACCCAGTAACTGAGTTGTGGAGGCAGTCGATCCATGTAAAATATTGGTATCAGCTGCATCCAGTTCCATCCAACTGGAAGCCGACCCAACATAGTTAGGAAAAGGCTAGGCAGATGATGGAACTATTAATTTTATGACGTTTAAATATTAACTCTAAGCAACATTTATACAGGGTGTTTTTTAAAACATGCGACAAAATTTAAGGAGGTGTTCTACCCATCAATATGAACAACTTTTACTATGGGACCAAACCTGAAATCGCAAAAAAAATCAGCTGTTCAGTACATTTATGTTCGCTTATTTAGTCAAAATGTACTGAACAGCTGATTTTTTTTTTGCGATTTCAGGTTTGGTCCCATAGTAAAAGTTGTTCATATTGATGGGTAGAACACCCCCTTAAATTTTGTCGCATGTTTTAAAAAACACCCTGTATATTATTTTTCTGTATAAACACCTAAATTAATATGGCAACTAATATCTACGTATATGGTAATTAATATCTTACTATACTCATCTGATTGATGCTAGTATTTGTGCTCAGCTATCCTGGACGATTTGTTTTTTAAGACTATGGAATTGTTACTAAATTCTTGATTAAGGTAATAGCCGGACGAAAAACAACACACTGAGCACGTTTTTGTTCACGTTTGTCAAAGAAATCAAACGTAATGAAACGCAAAGTAAAAATATCTCGCAGAGTCCATCGCACAAAAAGACGAAAAATAATGAACGAAACTAGTGCTCAAAATATTTGTGTTTGAACCTGTGGAATCTATGTAACTTGTATGTAATGTAACGTAATATTCATTCTGATATTGCCGAGTTTAATGCCTCCGCACTCCATGATTTTAGGATTACGCACACCATTCCATACACTACTGAATCGCGAACACCTGACCGAAGTGCAAATGTAACGATTGGCAGTGCAAATTGTGTTTGTATTACGAACAGCGCCCTAATTGCGTAACACGCTATCAATCACAATCTGATTTTGAAGCATATCGCTAATCCATCGATTCATAAATGTTCGAAAAATTTGTCTGCTCAACAACATAAATAACGCAATGAATGGTTGTTGAACTGTCAAAATTAAACCCATTCCTACTATGTGTTACGAAATTACCCCGCCGATTTTTTTATTTGAGATGAGGTTGCCCTTGACTTTAGTCTAGTCAGAGGTGTCAGAGACAAAGTCTACAATGGCGTGAGCTTACCCAGAAGAAGCCCGTTCACTCTAACTTTGAAGAGATTCGGGTTGTATGCGTTCGGGAACACAGACGCAGGTAGTGAGTTCCACTCTTTTGCCGTGCGCGTTATGAAGGATGTTTGGAAGCGCTTAGTGCGAATTGGTGGAATGGCAACTAGGTATGGATGGTAACTTGCAGTGCGTCTAGATGTTCGATGGTAGAAGGGGGCCGGTGAAATGAGGTTGTGAAGTTCCTGAGCACACTCACCGAAGATCCCCCCACCACCCCCACCCCGCCGATTTATGCCGAAAACTTGGTTTTCTTCGATCATCCAGCACCATAAGGGCTCTTGTTAATATTAAAAAAAAAATGATCGTCTGTGGAATCAAAAAATTGAGAGCGTGGGCATCGAATTCTGTAATGTGATCATGAAGTTTTACTGTAGTTAATTTTTGCATGATAAACTAAACAGTTCTCATAAATTTGTCTATGTAACTTTTCACGCAAGCTTAAACGTGTGGAGGATAAACCGGCTAAAATTATTGAGCCCAAACCAAAGGTAAACTTTTTATTATTTTAACTTTGTTTTCAAGATCATTGAAAATGACTTTTCGGTACATTTGTCCATTGAAAGTGACTATCATTGAAATAATCTTCACTGAAGTGAGCATCGAAGCAAGTTATCTTACAGCAATGAGCCTAAATATCTGCTGCAAACGACAGCAGTTCGATATTTTGAACTTAAATTTTAGGCGTTTCCTTTCGTTTTAAGTACTTGATAAGGAGATAAATTCACTGACAAATGTTCGAGAGTAATGATTTTTATTGAATAGCACAAATGCAAAGAAGATAATGTTCTCATTGTCGTTGGTTTTAGATTGCACAGCAACTTTAACTGAGCTTGGGTTCCTAGGTTTGAATCCTTGGACAGACAAAGTGTTATGGGTTTTTTCATCCGGAAATTCTCATTAGCAGTCCGGTTTGTGCTGTCATGGCAAAAGGTTCGTGCTAACTTTGAGCTATTGTCACATAGGACTCGTGACTTGCTAATTTGTGTCTTTACACATGTGTCGTCCTCGCCATAATTTTTGAGGTCCCCATTGGCGTAGTGTTATAATAATATGACAAGGTTCTACTTATGGCTAAGGTTTTCATAGACCGACGTTTGCCTTCTCTTACGGGCGTGATGTCATTTATGTTTTCGAACAAGAATACACTAGATTCAGGGTTAGCGCCACAAAAATGGCCCGTATAGAAAGCAGGTGCAAGTGGACTGTGTTGTGCTAAAAAAATAATAATAATAAGGACCAATTACCAACATATTATCCCAACCCAATCGCTTAGATTTTAAGTTTTATTTTAGAATAAATATTTTTGTAAACATTATTCAAAATTACTTTATTTTCAACCTTCAGGTGTTTGGTTTTACGTTTTCTCCGATGACACATAATCTTAAATAGTAATATATCGCAAAGATATTTCAGCTTTTTGTTCGACTGTTAAGGTTGAGAATAATCTGATATTCATGATATTTAAAATCCCTTTTTTATTTTATTATTAATCGCGGACAGTTGGGCAATGAGTTTTTGGTGTGATACTGTATCTAGTGCATTCTTGATCTATGATTTATGTAAAGAGATGTTCCTGTCTGTATACAGCGAAGTCGTACCGAGCGTTCTCGTCGCGGCGGCTCGGGGGTCAACAACAGCGGCGCCGCGGCCGCGCCCTCGCCCTTAACACACTGTGACGTGTGTGTGCAGCCTGGAGATTACACCAACCTCGTACGGTGAGCCCTGAAATCATTCTTTAAACTAATATTAAAGCCCTAAGGCTCACTCGCACCAGAAATAACTAAATGCATTTAGCGCTAAACGAATTAAAACATCGTTCTATTTCTGTCAATGGTTTGACGATGACAAAAACAGAATGATGTTTTAAATACGTTTAGCGTTAAATGCATTTAGTGATTTGTGGTGCAACTGGGCCTTAGTAATATACTCGTACATATTTTGAGTCGCACTAAGTTTGGGGACGCATCGTATGTGGTCGCGATGCACAGCCGTGAGAGAACGGCGAAGATGAAGACGTATGGCAGGCATTGCGCTTAGTCATGTACGTTAGCGGCGCTTGATATTGAAGCATAATCAGTGTGCCCACGAACGCGCGGAATAAACGTAACGATTTTAAAATTTGAAAAGAGTATTTTCAATACTATTTTCGCACATAATATTTACTTAGTTTTAAGACTTTAATTTTATCTATCGGGCGATACTAATTGTGCTTGTCGCAAAAAATTGTAACCAAAATGCTATAGAATAGTTGTATTTTCGATTTTAAAAAATCGTTTGAATTTACGTGAGTTTACGTTGCGCGTTCGTGGTAGGGCCTCTGATGCCTAGCCGTACGCTCATTATCTGTAAGAACCTTACAGTTGTTCGTGGCGACAGCAAATATTTGTGATACATAGAACATTTTAGAACGATGAATGAAAATGTGGAATGAATGTTGAGACACGCGATTGAAAGCGCTCATTTCTATTTTTTTTCACAAAAGCTCGACTCAGAAAACGACTGATACTTTTTGTGTTATCCTTACCCCTCGGCAACAGTTTTTGTACGTCATTATTATGCGTAAGACGATGTACTTGTCTAAAAAAAATAAGATGAGTGTCATGTTTCGTTTTGTCGGGCAAGTATTATTATTTTGTATTTACCATATTCTCAAAAATCAACATTGCCAAGAAATAAAATATTTATGATGACGTCCCATGAATTGCAAAAAAAAAACTAAAATAAATATTAACTTGTTCTGTGAAGGGTAGTGGATCTAACTACTTACAGTCCGGCCGTCGAGAGAATGCGTTCCGTACACGTGTCAGTTGGACAACTTCTACGATTTCTATAAGGATCAAAGGGGCCGTTCAAGTATTATGTAAGCAGATTTTTTGCTAATACCCCCTCCCCCGTTGTTTTTACATTGGTACATGTATTTTTCAATCTGTTTTGGTATCTTTATTGAGTCATGAGCAGCTGTTATCTCTAGAAATAAGTTATGTCTAGAAATAAGGAATAGGCTTAGACTATAGGAATTAAAAGCACATAATATTTATAATAATTCGCGGTAATTCCCCTACTCGGTGTTCCCGAGCGGTAAACCAACCCCGAGTCAAAACATTTCGCTTTCGAGCATAGACAGGTAGGGTTGGCATATATATGTTTGGATCAAAATCAACAAAATTTTGTAGAAAATCCCAAAAGGTAAAAAGATAAATATTGCTGATGTAATCACCACCCAGACGCCCCCATCCCCCATGTCATCAAAAATAAGCAAATAAAAGACTCCCGCCTCCTTTAATGCTTACGGCTTAGTTGAACGGCCCCAAATTCGTAAAACACATATTCGGTAGTATGAAACAGACAGATGCCAAGAACGCATTCTCTCGACGGCCGGACTGTAATGATGTGTCACAATCTTCCCTGGATCAACAAATTAATGTTTGACGTCTGCTCTATAGCATGCGGGTTCGATTACTGCACGTAATAAATATTTGTGTGATCTACAGATAGGTGATAGACTTAACTATCATGTTTACAATTGAGTCATATAAAATCAAACCTGACAATCTTCCCCTGCGTCGAATTGATGGGGAAATAAAGTATGAAAAAAAATATGCTATTTTAATAAAAAATAGCATGAAGGTATTATTAATGTAATTTCTAAAATATTTACATAAACATCTCTAATGTCTATTATTGGCCACTATTTGGAGACATTTTCTTGAAAAGCCTGTCTAGGTTTTTATTACATTTTTCTATTTCCCCAACAATTCGACGCAGTGGAGATTGCCAGGTTTGATTTTATATGACACAATTAATTATTATGTGATTATGAATACCTACTATTAAAAAAAAAATCATGGATGAAATGATCAATGATCATTTTGCCTTGTAATTTGGACAATTATAAATTAATAAATTAGGTTAACTAAGTGCTGTGGCCTGTAAAGTGGAAAGGTAAAAAAAAAGTTGTGGCTGATTAAAAATGCAAGGTTTAGTCCATCCATCTAAGCAAAATAATTAATGTAATACAACTAACATCACGCCTGAAATCCGCGAAGGGTTAGGCAGAGGTCTACCCTATTGTTCACTCACATTTCGCTAGTTATGTTTAAGTCCCATGTATAGTATTTTTATCTCACGAAGCGACGCGCGCTATACTTGTGGTTACCAAGTGTACAAACACGCTGTGAATGTGTGTGTAAGCGCAGGAGTTCCCGGTACCGTCCGAGACAATGGCGTAGTCGGAAGTGTGTGTATACGTGTGCGTGTGTATGTTATGCGCTGACGCTACTCGTCTTCACGTACACATTCATAGCGTGTTAACACCTTATTAATATAAGCAGTAGTTGTTACTTAAAACTATATCTTTGTGTAGATGCGATGAATGCTCGAAAAGGTACCACTTCACGTGTTTAGAGCCGCCGCTGAACAAGAATCCAAAGAAGCGCGGCTACTCGTGGCATTGCGCTGACTGCGATCCTACTGTAAGTTAGAAACTACACTTGTTTGGTATTAAGGGGGAAGCTCCAGGTAGACCGCGAAATTCTAATTTCCTTGCGTTTTTTGCAATTTGCAAGTCAGTAGTTGTATGTTGATTAAAGTATGATTCGCTACCGTAACATATAGGTATTTACACAATTATAATCATTAGAATCAGTAATACAACTCCTTAAGTTAGTATAATCCTAAATATTCATTAGGATTATATGAACTTAAGAGAGATGTATTGATGATTTTAATGTTTATAATTCTATAAATACAGATTTGTTACGGTCGCGAATCATATTCAGATCAACATACAACCTGATGCTGACCTGCAAATTGCAAAAAACGTGAGAAAATTTGAATTTCGCGGGCTACCTGGAGTTTTCGCCTTAAGTAGTTTTAGAAGTAATAGTAGTTTATCTTACTTATTTTCTGATTGTGTAATGGCTTCCGTGCATGTTCTTATCTGACCAAGCAAGTTAATATTGGTTGGTAGTCGCAGGAAAATAGTCATAATACGGAACCTGTTTTTAAATTAACTGGTCAAACTTCACAGACTTGATAAGTATCATCAAATAGCAAAAAATCACGATCAAAAGAAATCACAATTTCATGTAGTCACAGTAAAAAAATACAAAAATACGTTTGTCACCTTCAGGTCTATCTTGGTTTGCTCAGTGCATGATAGAATCTGCTTTACGGACTCGTATTAAATATTGCGTCATAATTACAATAACACAGAATGACACTCAGCCCTCTTAAGTGAGAGAGAAATAAGAATATTCACAGATTTGATTTTATATTACATAAAAGCCAAGGTTTTTAAAATTGATGTCTTGGTCAAGAGTGTATGCTATATCGTCCTATGTTATAAAGTTATTTTTCACTTTGTACTTAGTGTTTTTTTTTGGAAGTCGGTTTTTATTTAAGTTTCTTTTTAACTTTTTAGTTGTGGTATTCACCCCACACAAATTCGAATACCACTACCTGTAAACAAATTAGAACATCATCCACATAAAAAGTGGAAAAAAATACGTATTATTGAAGCTAACTGAAAAACTACCCAAGCAAAGTTAATAAATTTTTACATGGGACCAACTTCGAGACCCTCCCGAATAAAACAAGAATCTTTCAAATCGGACTACTCTGTAAAAAGTTATGCGTGGTCATATACAAAAAAAAAAAAAAAAAAATGTGCCGACTTGAGAACCTCTTTTTTCTTTTCCTCCTTTTTTTCTTTAGTTAAAAATGATGATTTTCAGAAATAGTTTTTTTTGTTTTATTGCCCGTAGATACGGATATCCATCATGCTATTGTACGTCATGCGGATTCGCCAGTTATTTTTTTTTTACGGTACAAGGAAAATATTCGTTAATATTATTGTCCTAATAAGGTATTGTAGGTATTTACATCATTAACTAAATTGGACGATTGTCTTCATTATGACAATGACATAGCGAATAAATTAAGCCAAATTATATCAATCTATTTATGGTGCTGCTGTATAGTTTCCGTGAAATAATCTGAGACGATTATACATTATCGGTCACTTTGTTTGGGATTTACACTCTATAGTAAGCACGATGTTAGGTGTTGTATATTATTATTATATACGTAATCTGGTCATAAGTTTTGTCACATATGGAAAGTTAAAGAACTGACACAATGAGTTACGCACTACAACCATTTATACATCAAATGAAAGGGTATAAAATACAGATTTACACCACATTAAAATTATTCGAAATGTCCTCCTCTTGCTTCAATCAACAAGCCTTCAATCTGCAAGGCCAGTCATCAATCGAAGCATGCACGACGTTCATGTCAATATCAGCGACTGCTTTAATCATGGATGCTTTAAGTGACTCCAAGTTGCGATGGGGTTTCGTGCAGACCTCCTCTAAGTGCTGCCATATTTTGTAATCCAAAGGATTAAAGTCTGGACTGGATGAGGGCCAATCCTCATGCCTGATAAAGTCGATTCCATGGGACGTGAGCCAGTTTTGGGTACTTTTCGCCTTATGAGCCGGCGCAGAATCCTGCTGGAATACCCAGTGCTTGTTTTCGAACATTGTTTGTGAAAGAGGTTCCACAATGTTTGTTAGGACTGTGTTTTGATATACAAGGGCACTGGCTTTCACTCCTTCTTCATAAAAAAACACCTCCGTTGGACCCATATAGGACACCCCAAGCCAAACCATGAATGCCGTAGGGTGATGACTACGCTGAACACGTGGCACACGTCTGCTCGCTTCTTCGCTAGAGTGTGCATACACTTTATCATTTTGTTTGTTGAAACTCTCCTCAACATTAAAAATTTTTTCGTCTGAAATAAGTATTTCGCAGTATTTTTTTCCCGCGTACCGCCTTAATAAAACCCGGCTACTTTCGAGTCTGATTTTCTTCAGCCGTGCGTTAAGAAGATTTGCTGTTTTATTTTTTATATAAGCATGCAGTCATATAACACCCGTTTAACATAGTTCTTCATTTAACACCCTTTTTACATAGTTCTGCTTAGTCCCATCTGCAGAGAAAATATTTTTTGCTTGCGGACAGGATTTCGTTGGATTCGCGCGTACACTTTCGGACATTTGAATCGAGCCACCCTGCATTTTTTGTATAAAGGTCTGTAACGTTTTAGATGTACGTGAATTCAAATTTAGAACAATGATCCTATACATGGCCAGTATATCGGCTTAAAAACAGTATAAAAACTTTTTTGATTCATAATTATTTTAATGTTTTAGAGTTTAGACTTTTATGGATATGTTTATATGCACGTTGACGATTCAGGTGACCGGGAGTGTATTTTTACATGGGTGGGCCATGTGAAAATACACTCCCGGTCACCTGAATCGTCAACGTGCATATTAAAAAAAAAGCGAAACTATATTATTAATATTTTTTCTTCTTCTACAGGACATCGAAGAGAACAATTGAATCTGCATAAGTATTGTCAACACGGAATAATCTCAAAATGGTATTACTAAAATTCTTTCTACGTTAAATGTGCATACTTTAATCTAAGTTGGATTTAATTTTTATTTTTGTATATGTTTTGATTTATTTTACAATAGTGTTGTATTAGAAATACGTGCTGAGGATACTGCTTTTTACAGTGATGATGTACTACGTAAGTAGATAAGTGTTAATTATATGGAAATATAGATAAAAGAGGACAAACAAATTGTTTGATTTTATTATTTCCCACTATACGAACTACCAGCTTTTGCCCGCCGCTTCGCCCGCGTGGAGGTCGGAAATTATCCCACAGGAATGTATTGTCGGGATAAAAAGTATCCTATGTCCTAATCCAGGTCATGGTCTACTTATGTGCCAAGTTTCATCCAAATCCATTCAGCCGTTTTAACGTGAAAGTGTAACAAACAAACAAACAAACTCACTTTCGCATTTATAATATTAAAGTTAGGATTTTCATTTCAAATCATATGGTTTGTATCGATCCGGGAAAGATTTCATTCTCTTATTCCTGGGTCACATCTGATGCACCCATATTTTGGTTAAAAATAGGCCATAACATATTTTGTAACAACATATCGGTGTGGTCTACATTTTTGACTGTTAGAGCTAGTGCGCACTGATGATTTTTGTCACCGTGACTTTTTCGTCTACAGGGTTCCTGCTAGATATATTATCTCCGCGTTTATATCACTCCTTTATATCCTCGCGCCGAAGAACCGACTGTACAGAGCAAATTTCCCACTGCCAAGAATGTGTAGAGGCTCATGAACGAGTGTATTCGATATTTAGTTAATTTGGTGGTTCACTATGCCTATGTCAATTTAAGCTCAACATTTACCTACTCTGTTACGTTGTTCGAAGATCTAAACTAACGTGTTTAATAAATAGCAATTGGCTAATAGGTATTTGCAAGACTTGCGAGACTTGCTGCAAGACCAAGACCAAGACTGAGAGCGCAAGACCAAGACCAGGTGTATTGACGTAAGACCCAGCCCAAGACTGGGCTTAGTTTCATCTTGGTCTTGCATTTGGGAAACACTAATTCGGCAAATTTATTGTGCAAGAAAAAGAAAGAAATACATCTAGGGTTTTTCCGGGAGTTTACCCCTGGCCCACTGTTTTTCCAGCCAGTGTGGGACCAGCAACCCTTATTAAAGCATGTTTTTTTTAAATTTCGATGCGTAAGAATGGTTTGACGCGCGCATTAATAATAATATTGTTTTTGTGTAAAATTGAACATTGTTTTGTTGCAATCTCATACAGTGCAGAGCTTTAGTAGGTAGTTTTACTGTTGTGTTATTGATAATTCAATTGTGTATAAGTTTTAAGTGTAGTAACAAACAATAGTGTGATAGTTACTTACTTCGTGATATTTAGTTGAAAGATCAGAATGCCTCGATTCAATTACTCTGCTATGGAGTATACCGATGTGATCTTGATTTATGGTGAGTGTCAATAAAACGTTATTGGAGCCAAGAAAATCCACATTTGTTCCGAGAATCTTCTCATCAGTACCGTTTTTCTCTGAACGTGTGGACTGGGATTTACCGAAATGAAATCATTGGTCCAGTGTTCATTGAGGGTAACCTCACAGCGGCCAAGTTCCTGGAAGTCCTCAGTGGCCCTATATCGGAATACACCGATGAATTATCCATTGATGTCCATCGAAAGCTATGGTACCAGTTAGATAGAGCACCTACACATTGTGTGGTTCTGTGGTGTGGTAATTTAGTGTATCATGATTAAAGTATGTAAGTACTAATTTAATGTTTGTGTTTAATTGTAACGTGAACCTAGTGATAGTGATATAAAAGTCGCGCACGCTGGCGGGTGGCGGTGGGGGCGGAGATATGTGCCGCGTGCGCCCGCCCGCACCCCTACTAGGCCCGGGCTCGGGCTCGCGCCATTGACACCACCGGGGCGATGTTGCCGCTCTTACGTGCAGTGCCTACAGGTCAGATGAGTTTAGTAGACAATATTCTAAAGGCTGTTATGGTTTTGTTAGATTATTTTCGCATTTAGTTTGTTTGAAAAATTAGTTTTTTGAATTTTGGTGCAACACTTTAAAATGTTCAATTTAGGTACTAACCTAAATTGATAATTTAAAAGTGTTTTGATTGGGGATCGTATTTTCATTTAATGTCTTTATGTCGTCACCACTCTGTATAATCGCTGAAGACTATTATTACTTTCTTTTGGATTTATATTCATGAGGTAGGCACTGCCTAATTGCCTAAGTATATGGAGTGCATGCCACTGCTTATATGGAATGGGATGGAAGAGTTGTAGAATAAAGACAACCTTTCTAATCTAAGAATAACTAGGAATCTACGATAGAATATTTTTTCTACTAATTTCATCAGTACTCTAAATATCTTTTTTGGAATTTTTGTTTTTTAATAATTTGTAGTGTGCAATTGAATGGTAAACTCTAAATTTAACTTAGAGCTTTTTTAAGATAAACTTATGGAAAGCACTGACATGGCATATAAAATTTACAATCTGACTGCACACATTTTAGTAGGTATATCACTCACTATCTACCATTTAACGATATTAACAATGATTACTTCGAAATCAAAATATTTGCAATTCAATCGATGCGATATCTACTTACTTATATTGTTTTATCATCAACAAGTTTTTCAACAATTATCGTCTCGCCCGACAGCTGCAAACGCTGTAGTGTTCGAATACGAGCCAGTGTGAGAATGTATTTATACAAGAAACTCGGAGCATTCAATTTATACCTATCTACTGCTGAGACATCTTCAAGGTCATTTAATTTTATGCTCCTGTGCCAACCCTACCAAAATAGTTCACATTTTTTTATGCCTCTGTCCGTACTGGATTGAAACCAAATACCTATTTAATAACGCCCAAATCTTAGTTTGACTTAACTGCAAAACGCTAGTCTCGCAGGCTTAGTCTTGTCTTGCTCAACTCTTGCAGAGGTCAGTCTAGGTCTTGTTCTTGCTATAATAAGTCGGTCTTGGTCTTGGTCTTGCGATAATAATAATAATAATGAAAACAAATAATAATAATAATACAGTTAATAATAGGCCTGGCAACACTGATACGTCAATAACGTCAATTTTTTTCGTCTCGTATTTCGCATTTTATTTTATTTTCAATTCAACATATCAATAATTTAAAGCACCTACAATTATCCAGAAAAATATCAGATAAAAGTGAAAATGAAAAATAATAAAAAACTGACAAGAAAAAACCACAAAAAATAGACATATGTATACACATACAATGCGAGGAAAATCACTGATGTAAATAGATGCTGACCAGAGCAGCTGCACGTCGCGCACGTCTACCACCCCCGGACTCGTCGCTCAGCTCCGCCTCGCCGCCGCCGGAACTCGGATCACCAGTCACACGGGCGGCTGCAGCCGCGTCGAGCTCGAGCGACGAGTACTTCTCTCCTCCGACGTCGCCACCACCTGCACGTCGGCCGGGAAGAGGCCGGCCACCGAACGGCATGAGATCTAGGGGCCAACCGGCCCCGAGCCGGGTCCCCGCTGCCGGTGGTTGTGTGCAGCGCATGAAATGGACTCAGCAAATGAATGAGAACGTCATGCGCGCATATTACGGGGCAACAGAGGGGGGAACTAACCTCACTGCGTACCGCGATAGGATGCTGTCTCTCTCTGTTCCAGGCGCTTCAACCAGCCATCAACGTCTCGGCCCAACGACTGTCGGTTATCCAACGGAATCACAGATTGGACGACGCCGCGCTTGATAGGCTGCGCTCAGAGGTACTGAGCAACCGTACCGTCCCTGTCCCGTCACAGACCGCGGTGCAACCTCTAAACAATCCGACCGCGGTCTTATGTTAATAATGAGGAGGGGGGCGATGAGGTTGTTACGGTAAGTAGCCAGTGTAACGACCGATTGAGGAGCGCGCTGGAGGATGCGATTCGGGAGTTTAGAACTGCCCCCGTCCAACTTAGCCCTCGTTTACCTCGCTTGCCTATGCACAGAACGAATAGGGCGTTGGTGTGTGCCTTGGATTCGCTGCTTGTTTCTTATTTTGAAAGCAGCGAAGATCTCGTAGATACGCACTCGATCTTGTATTGCGCGGCTATTGTGGCGTGTCGTGTAGCCAATGTCACATTTTCAAATTGTGACATAGCTACACGACCAAAACCCGCCGTTCCAGCCTGGCAGTGCAGGATCGAGCGGCGTATCGAGGGGACCAGGGTGCTCATCGGAAAACTATACTGCTTCAGGGAGGGCAATACTCGCCCTAGAGTGATGCGCTTTGTGAGACGGGCGTTCTCGGAGACTGGAATCAGTCCTCATGAATATAATATATGTCCCATGTCACAGAGTGCATTGACTTCCTGAAGCAGAAGGTGCATGCATGGGCAAGCCGTATCCGTAGGTATAAGCGACGGGTTGAACGATATACCCAGAATAGCATATTCCAGCGTGATCAAAGGTGTATAGAGCATGGGAGCGACCGAAATACCGAAATTGGCCGATAATCATTTACACTGCCCCTGTCACCTGTTTTAAAGATTGGATGAACAATGGCTTTTTTGAGAGTCTGGGAAAGTGCCAGTGGAAATTGCAAGATTGCAAATGTGTGTTATGGCCGGAACTAGTTTGTGACTTATGTGATTTTAGCAATTTGGGAGAAATATCATCCCAGCCAGAGGCACTGTCTACGCGGAGGTCTCTAATGATAGCCTCAACCTGCTCCTCGTCTGTCTTCAGTAGGACAATTGAGTTAAGCATTGAGACTGGCTGGGTAGCAGTACCTACATTGAGCGTTGCTTAAGTTTTGATGTGCGCGTGGATTGAGAGATCTTTTCGAAAAACTTCCAATCCCAACCAAATTATAAGAAGACTTAGGAAATAATTGTGAAAACTTCATGGTAAGGTATAAAATTTGTGAAACCTAAACAAAGAAAGTTAGAACTCATTAACTGGATCTCTCAATCTGGACAACTGAAGAAAAAGCCATAACGCGTATCCAAGAATATACCTACTGCCTATGTGTTTATAATTTGCATTTTAATTGTGAAGGATTTGTGAAAGCTGCTAAACAAAATTTCGATTCGTTTCAAAGCCACGTTTAAGATTTATAACGGTTTATATGGATCACTCAGAGTGGACAATTTTCAATTGAGTGATCTTGTGAAACACGACCTAATACTGAAAAAAAAAAGAATAATTATCATGTTTATTGCAAATTATGCTTCTGGGAAAATTTGTGAAACAAAAATCGTGATTGAAATCTTACTGGTTCAAGAGAAAATGAAAATCTTGTTTTTTGTCGATCGTCCCAACTGAGAGATCATTATTTTGAACTATATTTAATAAACCAAAACTTATAGGTAGAAGGTAGATACATCAGAAATTGTGAAAAATGTTGTACTAAAATTTGACGAATCAGTCGTCCCTGTAAGAGTTATACTTAAAAAGATAAATCATTTTTTACAATCCTTGAGGAAAACGTTGAGTAGGGTGACCATATCGCCGCTCGGAATCATTACCGGTACAATTCAAATTATGATGCACTTTAAACGTTTTTATACAATTAATTTGTGTCTGGTTTCACTACATAATTTAAATAATATAAAATTACGTTTTTAAATGACAAGTTTCTGAAAAGTTAGGTACTGTATGTGTAATGCTCTTACTAAGGAATTCTAAGTTCGTAATTCTAATTCTAAGTAATTCTTACACACAAAAAGTTCAGAAATTTTAAGGTAACCAAAAAAAAAAACTTTTTTTAACTTTAAACTTTTTTTTAATTTCACTCTTAATTACATAATAGGATGTAACCTAATCAATAAGTCCGTAGGTCCGTACAAAGTATGTAAAATAACTGGTTCTTCTTTGCTGTTATACATTTTTCCCATCAAATCGTCATAACAGACTATTTGGTCGTTATGAACACCATGTCCTCTGTAGTGGCCAATATTATCGGGACTCAATGCAGGAATAAATTCAACACCGCCTAACAATTTGTAGCATCTGTTTCTTACAGAAATTGTATTTGGTACATCTTTCAAATAAACTTTTTCTCATCCGTCAAATCAATGGATATCAAATTTGAAAGTTCATAACTAATAATAATTTAAATTTTTAATAGTGCTATCGTACTTTCAGACATATCCATCCTCATCTCTCGTACGCAGAAACTGTTATAGCTATACACATAGTTTCTATTCCAAAAAAATAGTGTTGAAATAGTGCCAACACCATGCGAAATCTCGGAAACAGTGCTTAAAGGGATTCCGAGTTATTAAGGTACCGTGGTACCACTATTTATGTGCATAGTAGCACTATTTAGCACTATTTCAACACTAGTTTTTGGCATACTTGGAATAGCGAATTCCATCGAAAAAAATGGTGAGGATTCTGGGGGGAACGATACCTATTAATGTCTATAATTGTCCCCTGTTACAGTCTTTTGTCCTACAAGACTCATTAAAATTTTACACCCTGTATATCAAAAATGTATCAGACAAAAGATAATACCAAAAAAACCCAAGTAAGGTTTACTGCCTCTGCTTCCTTATTTCCACAATTTCTTATGTTAAAAAAACGTAGTCACGTCCTTTTGAATATGTACCACATTTAAAAAAAAACATTAGTGTGACAAAAATGTACTAATGATAATGACGGTTTGAATATTGAATAAGATACATTGTTATTCACTATCACTAAACGGAAACACTGATTATGTTATTACGAGTATTAATCTATAATTAATAATAACATAATCAGTGTTTCCGTCACAAAACTATTAAAAAAAACTTGCATTAAAAGCACTGCACAACGCCAGCTTCGCAAATCGCAATGAATATACACAATGTTAGCATGAATAGGGTAGTAAAAAAAAATCGGACAGAATAAAAAAGTATGTCTACCCTACTCAACGTTTTCCTTAAGGATTGTAAAAAATGATTTATCTTTTTAAGTATAACTTACAGGGACGACTGATTCGTCAAATTTTAGTACAACATTTTTCACAATTTCTGATGTATCTACCTTCTACCTATAAGTTTTGGTTTATTAAATATAGTTCAAAATAATGATCTCTCAGTTGGGACGATCGACAAAAAACAAGATTTTCATTTTCTCTTGAACCAGTAAGATTTAAATCACGATTTTTGTTTCACAAATTTTCCCAGAAGCATAATTTGCAATAAACATGATAATTATTCATACTTTTTCAGTGTCGTGTTTTTTCAGGGTCGTGTTTCACAAGATCACTCAATTGATAATTGTCCACTCTGAGTGATCCATATAAACCGTTATAAATATTAAACGTGGCTTTGAAACGAATCGAAATTTTGTTTAGCAGCTTTCACAAATCCACAATTAATTAAAATGCAAATTATAAACATATAGGCAGTATATTCTTGGATACGCGTTATGGCTTTTTCTTCAGTTGTCCAGATTGAGAGATCCAGTTAATGAGTTCTAACTTTCTTTGTTTAGGTTTCACAAATTTTATACCTTACCATGAAGTTTTCACAATTATTTCCTAAATCTTCTTATAATTTGGTTGGGATTGGAAGAGTTTTTTGAAAAGATCTCTCAATCCACACGCACATTAAGTTTTGCGGGATGTTGTTAGCCAGATTTCTGCCGACATCAGCAAAAAACCTATTCACGGCGTTGACCGACACGATTGGGTCATTGGCTATTTTAAGAAGATCAATCGGTGCTGAAGTATTTTTATTTGTGTCTAGTACATTGCCCAAATAACCCAAAAAAGATGTGGGGGGCTATCCCCCCACATCTTTTTTGGGTTATTTTTTGCATCTCAAAAAGCTTTTTGTTCATAAGCAGTACAGGTTTCCTCCCGATATTTTTCCTCAACCAATGTCAGTAGGTAATGTCCAAGGTAACCTCAGTAAGTATAAATAACATGAATTTAAAAAGTAGCTTTGGTACCTGCCTGGATGTGAACCCACAGCCTCGAGCATGAGAGACGAGACCGTAACTACTGGGCCATCACATTATATGAAAGTTAAAAGCCTAGGATAGGTTTTTAAAACAATGAGCAAACGTTTACGTACATAGCCTCGTCTTCCTGAGCTATAATAATCTAGGATTTATAATAATCTAGGCAGTGCCCTATCCAGAGAACTTACCTACACAACTCTATTCAAAAGGTTCAGAAACGAAAAGCAGACTGCGGTATAGGTAGGTACTTCCTTTTCCTTGAATTGACAATCAAGAATTAATTAATGAATAGGTAATCGCCATGCAGAAGTGTCCAGGGCCACAAGTACCATACCACAGTATTAATCTGTGCTGGTTATCAATATACACTCTTTTGCAAAAAAAGGCATCTAAGGAAATTTACGTTCTAAGGTCGATTTGAGTTAATTAAATGTAATTTAATTGTATGACGTAGTCTGCGTACTTATAATCGTGTAAATTAAACCGCGTGAAGTAAAATCTGGCAATTTGAAAAAAAAATCGATGAATTCTTTAAAACCGATATACACGGCCAAATAATAAGAAGTGGTCAATAAAGATTTTTTTCTTTTTTTAATTAAATAAGGTTAAAAATGTAAGAACCAAATAACGAGGGTGACCTCCTCTTGCCAAAATCACAGCTTGAATCCTTCAGGGCATGCTTTCCACGACGTTTTTAATAACGTTTTGAGGAATACGTTCCCACTCTTCTGCAATGACTTTTTAGCTCCCTTATGTTTTGTGGAGCAGGTTGCACTGATCTTACCCGTCTCTTTAGAACATCCCAGACATGCTCAATTGGATTGAGGTCAGGACTTAGTGCTGGCCAATTTAAACGACGGATCCCAACTTTTTGCATGTACGCTTCCACGTCGCCAGAACGGTGCGGGCGAGCATTGTCGTCCATAAAAATGGAATCTTCCCCAAGTGCAGTCAATGCGGGTTGTGTATATGGAATTAGGACTTCCATTACGTACCGGTGTGCATTTAATGTTCCATTTTCTATGAAAACTAACTCCGTACGCTCCGTCAAATTAATTGCTGCCCAAAACATAACGGAGCCTCCGTCATAAGGAGTGATTTCTTCGAAACACTTCCGCATAGCGTTCCCGTGATCTTCGCAGCACTCGCCGGCGTCGGTCCTCTCCACACAAAGAGATTCTAGCTTCATCAGAAAACAATACTTTATTCCAGTCCTCCAGAGTCCATGAAGCATAGTTTCGAGCAAACTGAAGTCGAGCAACACAGTGCTCACGGAGTAATTTAGGGCCCCGAGCCGGGCGGTAACTCCTGACATTGGCAGCCAAAAGCCTCCTCCTGACCGTCCACAAGCTAACTTCTACTCTTCTTACTTCTTCAAGGCTCTTCTTCAGGAACACACTTGACGCCTTACGATTCCGCAACGCCTACTCACCAAAAAGCGTTCATCTCTTGGTTCTGTGCATCGTTTTCTTCCCGAACCGAGTCTTCTTTTGACCGAACTGGTCTCTTGGCACCGGTTGTCAAGTCCTCAACGACTCACATTTAGCCGCTGAGATACGTAAGTTTGCGAACAACCTTCTTCAAGTAGGGCTATAATTTTACCGGCCCTTATCGCTTTATCACTCATATCAAAAAGTTGTATTTAATGTAAAAAGAAAGATTAAATTGTTTAATTTGCAGAAAATATCCGAAAAGTTTAAAAATTTTAGTAATCAGTAAAAAAATCGTTTTAGCAATTCGCGCCATTAGTAAAGCAATTTAACAATAATCATTATTTTTCTTTTGTTAATTTCAAAATTTAAATTTGGAACGTAAAGAATCAGTGCCCGTGCCCGCGTAAAGTATATGTTTAAATAAGTAGATCCGTTGCTCAATTGTTGTCTGCCGCATGCCTGATAACATAAAAAAAAAATGTGGTGTTTGGAGGTCCTCACGCGAGTTCTGTAGGTACTGTAGAGTTAGATGTCATAAAAGAAAGGTTTGTAGTAGTGTGCGAGAAGAAATAATTGCATAAAAATTGTCTGAAGAAGGTGAACAGGAAAATGTGATATAATATGTAGATGGTAATACAGATTTATTTTCTAGTGAAAGACAAGACCTGATAGATGTTGAGCGCAGCTGCCAAGCAGGCAGTGATGACAATGATGTTGATGTCATTGACGAGAACAGCTGCCTAAAGAGCAGCCCTATCAATAATGAGGAGACAGATGACGTGTTCAAGATGAAACACGAGTAAATAGTGGTGAATTTGGGTCTGTCAAGTTTTTTATTACGTCTAGCAATATTTCAGAGTATTAGAATGAGCATTATGATCACGAGGTGGAATTTAATAAAAGTAACATCGCTTATGATTAAAATAATGAAGATATTCAATTTTCCGAAACAAAGGACAATTGCCATTTTGGGTTGGCAACTGAAATAAAGGATTAAATGAAAAGATTGACTTGAAGAGTTAATTGAGGGTAAACTGGAGTCATGCGCAGTCGATGCTGTAGTTGGTAATGTGCAAGTTAGAATTAAACACAGCCAAAGAAATTCGTTTCTTAATATCGCATTACGAAACCAATGTAAGAAATGCACTGGTAATAGAAAAGGTTAGAAAAACTAAAATTTATAAAGTATCCGGCACGGCTCTAATAATCCTTCCTTATCCTAAGGGCACGTCTTCTCCCTACCATTATCGCGCCCCCGGTCTACTCCTTGATATGCAATGGTCTCAGTAGCCCCACGAAACATGAAACTATGGGTTTGTGTAAATCTTTGGGTTCATTCGAGTAATCGAGTCTAATGAAACCACGCTGGGGTGTCGGTGCATTTCATTCATTCATTCGAGAATAACGGTGATTAAAATTACATCTTGTATAAATAGGTCCGCTAATAGCTGTCCGGCACAAAACAAGTGAAGAGTCTGCGATCACATGCAAACTTTATGATGAGTTGGTTGGTAGCGGGTCCGGATCCACATGTGTTGAGCCAATTGTAACAATAGACTTAACTGATGATCATTATTTTTATCTAATTTGGTTATTGTAAGTACTTAGCTTAGGTTATTAGTTTAAAGTTCTTAACTGTCGCATTAGGGTAAACCCTGTAATGGTAGTTTAAGCTGTTATAAAAAAAAAAAATCATCATCATCTTCCTGCCCTTATCCTATGTTACTTGGGGTCGGCGCAACAAGTTTTCTTCTTCCATTATCCCCTGTCAACCGTCACGCTATCATTCACTCCATTCTCTTTCATATCATTCCTCACACAATCCATCCATCTTTTCTTCGGCGTTCCTCTCCCTCTCCATCCATCAACATGTATATTCATAACTCTTTTAGTCACATGCGTTTCGTCTCTTCGCAACACATGCTCATACTAAGCCAAACGATTTTCTTGCAACTTTTCTGTCACTGGCGCCACTTTCAAACTTCCTCTTATATACTTATTTCTTACTTTATCCATTCTCGTCACTCCACACATCCATCTCAACATTCTCATCTCCGCTGCATGCAATCTTTTTTCATCCATCTTCTTCATGGCCCTGCATTCAGACCCATACCAGTACGATAGGCCTTATCACGGACTTATAAATTTTCCCCTTTAACTTGAGGGGCATCCGTGGGTCGCAAGTTGTTCCTTTGACCTGTCGCCATTTCATCCATCCTGAATTGATCCGGTGCGTTATGTCTCGGTCTACTTTGCCATCTCCTTGGACAAGCGACCCGAGGTATTGAAAGTCGGAGCAGATCGATAAGGGCATTCCGGCGAGAGATACGGGCACAGGACTGGAGAGACCGCCAAAATAACAAAACAGATATTCAGTTTTGGTCCGACTTACTCTCAGGCCAACAGTCTCGAGTCTTTCCCACCACACCTCCAATCTGCTCTGGACCTCTAAGCTGTTCTCGGCAACCAGCACAATGTCATCGGCGAACAGCATACACAAGGGAGCCTCCTCCTGGATATCCGATGTAAGAGCATCCATTATCAGCACGAAGAGGTGAGGCTGAGTGCTGACACCTGGTGCAAGCCGACAGCCACATTGAAGCTGCCAGTAGTGCCCACTGTAGACCGGACTTGGGTACTGCATCGGCTGTACATCGCTCTAATCAACTGCACATACTTCCCTGGCACACCTTTCTCCTTCAGCGCCCACCACAAAACTTTACGAGGCACTCGGTTGTATGCCTTTTCATGTGCAAGTTTTTATGTGCACCTCTGTATTTCTCGCACAGCTGGCGGATAGCAAAGATGGCATCTGTTGTTCCTCGACCAGGCATAAAACCGAATTGGTTTTGCGAAATTTCACTCTCTTCTCTCAGGTGCCTTTTAATAACTTTCTCCCAAGCCTTTATACTATGTGACATTAGCTTTATTCCTCTATAGTTGTTGCACTCCAGCACATCACCTTTGTTTTTAAAGGTGGGAACCAGCGAACTGTTACACGATTCGTCAGGTTTGGCTTCTTCCAGCAACAACATATTGAAGAATAAAGCCAACCACGCCCATCCATCTACCCGTAATAACTTCCATACTACAACTGGTATTCCATCAGGACCTATTGCTTTACCATTCTTCATCCCATTTACTGCTATTCTCACTTCATCCATACTAATCATTCTCACTAACCCTTCATTTACAGGTTTATTCCCAAGCACACCACTCCAATCATTTTCCTCATTCATCAATCTTTCAAAATAGCTCTTCCACCTATCCTTCATTTTTTCATCATCCGAAAGAACTATTTCAGTTGTATCCTTTGTACACTTTATCTGACAAATATCTCTCGTCTTTCTCTCTCTAGCTCTACCAAGCCGGTAAAGATGTTTTGGCCTGCTGGATTATCAAGTGTGTCATAAAGCTTGTCCTGGGCTTTTGCTCTTGCTATGGCCACAGCTTTCTTGACATTTTTCTTTAGAGCATCATACTCACTCTTTTTTTATGCTTTCAAACTAACATTCTCATCTGCAACACTCTGCCATTCTTTGAACTTTCTCTTCTTATCCTGCAACACATTCTGTATTTCTGTCAACCACCACCATGTATCCCTATCTATCGTACCCTTTCCTTTCATCACTCCCAAAATATCTTTCGCTGCACTCCTAATAACACGCTGCACTCCTAATAATATCTTTCGCTGCACCCCTGCCATTTCATCCCAACATTCATTTACACTTCGATCATTCATGTCCCCCATATCTATCATTTTATCCACTACTCGCTCTTTAAATTTCTTCATAATACGGCTATATGTAAGTGGGCACGCCCTTTATTACTGGAGGCTTTTATATAGATATAAAGTTCTGCTTACGTTTTTAGTTTTGTATTTTTATTTCTGTTTGAGTATAGTTTTGGATATATTTCTTGTTTTTTTGTATATTGGCGTATGCTAGCTGACTTATAAGTAACTAGCAAATAATTTAATTTAATTTATTGTTTGTGTTGCGTACTCGTAATATATTATTTTGCGTAGTGTTGTATAGAATATATTTTTATTAACTGAACAGACAGCTGTGCTGCTGGGGAGTTTATTGCACCACTTCTTCTCAGCTAAACCACTAGGAAGTGGTGAAGGGCGGGCGTTTTGGGGGACTGTCTTATGTAATTTTGACGTTCGAAAAGTGATGATTCTCAGCCTAGTTTGAATAAATGAGTTTTGATTTTAATTTTGATTTGGACTGCCGAAGTTTATATTCAAGAAACGATAATTTCCTCAATTATTATTAATGATGTTTTTTCCTCATTTTGGTTTACGAGGTGATCCTCTACCATAGAGTATATTAGGTTTACCAGAGTAGTAAACCGCTCGTCAGTGGTAACACTTTAGCCTTGAGCTGGCGTAGTAGCGTAGTACCTACCAGCGGCGAGGTGTGAATTTTTGTAAGAGAGAAGCCGAAGCGAAGCCGGCTTTATCTTAATTACTTGATCAAAAAGGTAAAAACTGATTTATTAACTCGTAATAAGAGTCTTTTCTTTGCAGAATTTAACGCCATCAAATAGCTGAACCTAAAAGACACTATCACTACACAAGCAAAACTTTCAATGTTTTAGGTATGATTTTTCAATAGTCAGATAACTCTTATCTGAAGAATAAATGACAGTTTGAAATATTTTCTGTACTTGCAAAAGCTGCCAAATTGAAATATTTATTCGTCTGATAAGAGTTATCGGACGACCTATTGAAAAATTAGCCCTTAGAAAAATAAACTCAAATAATGGCTAATTTTTTAATCACTTAGTCAGATAACTTTTATATACTTATGGAATAAATATTGCGATTTGACAGATTTTGTATAGAAAATATGTCAAACTGTCATACGTATTCTTCGAATAAAAGTTATCGGACTATTGAAAAATCAACCCATAATGAAAAAATATTCCTATAATAATTTTAGAATAATTGACCGTTTAGGTCCCGCCTAACACACCTTTTTTAAATCGAGAAAAATACCACCGATCCAAACTAAATAGCTTTCATTACGTTCGGAACCCTCTCAGTGCGCAAGGTGAGAGATTTAATGCGATTTATACTTGTCTTGAGGTAAGTGTTGTGATTAAGTTGTAATTTCATTCGTATGTAGATAATAATAAAAATGAATCCTTGATTATATATTAGGTTGGGGAAAAAGTCTTTTCGCATTATAGTATGTATAAACTTGTAATAAAATCTCTTTGGCTATACTATTTGTATCTGGCTGGTTTTGGTATCATTGAAAGTTTAAATTTTAAAGAACATAATTCCAAATTCAAATTAGGAAAATGTGTGATTTTCATTTGTTTTTCGTACCGTCAAGATGAGTGAATCTAATGAAGAAATTCGATACATTTAAAATTTAAAATTTTAAAATTTTACTACAAAAAAGGTAAAAATGCAACGCAAGCCGCGAAAAAATCTTGCGATGTTTATGGACCTAGTGTAGTGTCTGTGAGAGTAGCACAAATTTGGTTTAAGCGTTTTCAATCCGGAAATTTTGATGTCAAAGATGCACGTTGCTCTGGTCGCCCTATTACGGATAAAATGGATGCCATTTTTGAAAAAGTGGAGCAAGATCGGCATATCAGTAGTTACGACGTAGCTGAAGAACTGGAAATTGACCACAAAACAGTTTTGGCGCATTTGAAAAAACTGGGTACACAAAAAAAGCTCCACATTTGGGTACCTCACGAGCCCACTGAAAGAAACCTAATGAACCGTGTACTCATTTGTGATTCTTTATTACGACGTAATGAAACCGAACCATTTTTGAAGAAGCTGATAACTGGTGATGAAAAGTGGATCACGTATGACAAGAACGTGCGAAAAAGGTCGTGGTCAAAGGCCGGTCAGGCTTCACAGACTGTGGCGAAACCCGGGTTAACTCGCAACAAGGTGATGCTGTGTGTGTGGTGGGATTGGAAGGGCATTATTCATTATGAGCTGTTACCACCAGGCAGGACCATCGATTCTGAACTCTACTGCGAACAACTGATGAGATTAAAGCAAGAAGTTGAGAGAAAGCGGCCGGAATTAATCAACAGAAAGGGTGTGGTTTTTCATCATGATAACGCTAGACCTCACACATCTTTAGCCACTCAGCAAAAATTAAGAGAGTTTGGCTGGGAGGTGTTAATGCATCCGCCGTATAGTCCTGACCTTGCACCTTCAGATTTCCACCTGTTTCGGTCTCTTCAGAATTCATTAGGCAGTGTCAGGTTAACATCACGAGAGGACTGCCAAAACCACTTGTCGCGGTATTTTGACCAGAAGTCCCAAAATTTCTATAGCAATGGGATCATGTCCCTACCTACAAGATGGCAAAAAATTATCGAACAAAATGGTACCTACATACTTTAGTTAAATGTAAATAATAGGTTGGGGAAAAAGTTTCTTCGCATTTTTTAAGAAAATTCAAAACTTTTTTTAGTATAGTTTATTTACATTTAACTAAAGCATGTAGTTCACAGTTTCTACTAGGTATTTATTTTATTTTTTTAAGTACCTATCTAAGCAAAACTGTGTTTGGGATGTCAGTTATTATGACGAGCATATTATAGAGCAACTCTAATTAAAAAAAAGCAAGATGTCAACAATAGATAAATTGATGATTGATGATGAAGCATCGTCCGCTTGCTTGTTTCATTTATATTTAATTTATAAATATTGTCAAAACAGACTGTATTTAATTTTCCTGGAAATTGATTTGCTTCAGTACCTATTAATCTAATTATACTTACTCGGGAATTATACATATATGACGCGGGCGCACCATATCGTTATGAGTAGATATTGAAATGAAGACGATATAAGTCCGCCTGTATCTTCAGAGCCCACTGGAATCATCCCGTCGTGACCACCGCATAATTGTTCCTGATCGCCGTGTGCTTAGGGGTAAGAACCAACATTGCTGGTGGACAATAAAAGGACAAAGTCGCGAAAGGACATCTGACACAAATATTATTCGCACAAGTAGAGGTCCAATGCGCATGTGCAAAAGAATGTCTAAGATGACTTGCGCCAAATGCAGGAAAACAGTTTGCGGCGAACACAAAAATGATGTTTGTTTTGAATACCTATCAAACCAAATTTGAGCCAAACAATTATAGTTTTGACTGATTTTTTTAATAGTTGATTAGTTAGTAAGAAATAATATAATTCGTTTTTAAGAAAAAAGATATTATTTTTTGATACTATGTTCCTGTAAACAGAAGACTGCTAATTTTGTTGATTTTTTCTATAGGTTTTTTGATTTAAGTTTAATGTTTAAAATAATATAAAATATTTCGCTAAAAAAAGTTTTTTATTATTAGTTCATTAACCACATTTCAAAACAATTTAGTAAATAAATACAATGAATAGGTATTTCATTAAAAAAAATCATTAATATATCGTGCGCCTCCGAAGCGCATGGTTATCTTTTGTGACAGTCAAAATATGGTTATCTTTCTAGGGTTAATGCAAATGTTAATTGTGTGTAATTTACCTCCAAAGTTAAAGATGTAGACTTATCACGCGAACAGAGTCGAAAACACAGCTCTTATTTACAAAAACAATGCAATCTTAAGGTTTGAAAACTGCCGAGTCACAAATGAAACAAGAAAATAAGATATGTGCCGTGTAATGATGACAATCAAAATAATGAGACAACAACAAAATAATGACTGATAACAACCAACTATATAAAGAGAGACAAATATTTATATTCATTCATTTGGTTAAAAGTCAAATACAACATAGTGGTGGTGTATATTCTAAAGTGACTGGCGTCAGATTAGTGAAAATGTTGTTTTTTTTACCATTAACTTTGTTATTAGTAGCTATAACATTAGGGTGGTACTTTTTAGGAAGATACAATGAAAACTATTGGAAGACACGTGGAGTGACATTTTACAGTAATAACAAAGTGTTGGGACCGATTTGGGATTTCGTCGTTTCGAAACGTGCACTGTTCGAGATCTTCGGTGACCTGTATAAGAAACACAGGGATCTGCCAGCTATAGGCGTCGGTCAAATTGTAACACCTACATTGTTTGTTATTGACCCGAAAAATGTGCAACATGTTTTGTCTGGCGACTTCCAAGCTTTCCACCATAGAGGAATCGAACCTCTTGACGGTGACCAATTGACTGATAATATTACCTTCATGAATGGCCCAAGATGGAAGCTGATGAGGAAAAATATGACCCCATTGTTCACGGCCAGCAAATTAAAGCACATGTATTACATCATGGACAAAAGTGCCCAAGACTTTGTGACCTATTTGAAAAGCAACCCCAAGACATGGGAAGGTGATTTCCACGCTACACTTATGATGTTCAACAACGCCGCTGTTTGCGGTGCAATCTTTGGTATTGGATCAGAATCAAAATTTGATTCACCATTCCTCAAGATGGCTAAAAATCTATCGCAATCAAATTGGAAAAACCAGTTGAAATTCTTAATATTCAGTCTTAGCCCCAAGTTGACTGTGGCGTTGGGCATAAAGCTATTTAAAGAGCACGAGGACTTTTTCATTGGTTCAATAAATGCACTTATTAAAAAACGAGAACAAGAGAATGTCAAGAAGCACGACTTCGCAGATATATGTATGAGTCTACAGAAGAACGGCACCATGAAGGACCAACAAACAGGTTACGAGATGGAACCCACCACCGGCTTATTATCTGCACAGGCATTGTTCTTCTTCACTGCTGGTGTTGAACCTTGCGCCAATGCTATCTTCTCAACTTTAATTCTTCTCTCTCGCCATCCAGAAATATTAGATAAAGTGCATCAAGAAATAGACGAACATTTTGAGAAGCACAAGAACAGCATAACGTACGACGTCATTTCTGAAATGGAGTATGTAGACAAGGTGCTAAGTGAGGGCATGAGAATGTTTCCTCCTATTGGTTTTTTAACTAGGCAATGCTGTCAATCCACTGTGCTTCCTGTTGGTAATATCCGAGTGGAGAGAGGAACAAAAATGTTTACCCCAATTTATCAAATACATCACGATCCAAATCTTTATTCGGACCCAGAGGTGTTTGATCCGGAGCGGTTTTCGAAGGAGAGGAGACCCAACGATGACATTTACATGCCATTCGGGATGGGCAATAGGACGTGTATTGGTGCCAGGTATGCCAAGTTGCAAGTAGTTGCAGGTATGGTGCACGTGTTACGACACTTTACCGTTACATCCAAACAAGCAAATGTAGATATAAAGTTCGCTCATGACCCATTTAATGTTAAATTGGGAAATGTTGATATCCAGCTTATTCCTCGAAATATTAAATAGACTTTTGATTGTATGTAAAGCAAAGTAAAGTAATGATATATTCCCCAAAAATGTATGTTGTTGGTGGTTTTGTATAAATAATAGTTGGTAGTATAATTTAGTTTTAAGGAATAAGATCGAAGACTGAGTAGACCATAGCGTGATGTCAGTTGTTGTTTAGACATTATAAAATAAATTATAATGTTATTTTAAATATTTGTTGTTTTAATGGATGTCTTGTCTACTTCAATGTTTTAACTGAGAATGCTACGGAGAAATGGTAGTAGGTTAGGTATAATAACCGCTTGTTGTATGGATTTAAATTCAATTTAAGATTTGGTACATCCAATTTTTGTATGACTATAAGAACATGTCCACGGCAATTTATGTAAATTATGTCAGCCTCGAACTGCTACTGGTACTAGTCTAGGTTCCCGTACCGTGCTAAAATAAGTACACGCACCTACATTAATTAAATATCTAACCATGTGTAGAATACCATCATATTCGCACTGCAGGTAGGTATTGATTCTCTTAATCTACAGGGTTACTAGTAATTCGACGTAATCCTTGCAGGACGTCATAGTAGTGTTGCAACAAATGCAACAATTTAAGCTGCCAAATGTTCTACCGAAGTTCAGTAGTTTTTGAGTTCTTTTTTATGAAGTATGACAGAATTTACGAAAAGTATTTAATTAGTGATTTTTGCCAAAGTTTTGTGCATTTTGGAACATTTAATAATTAACAAAGATCTGCTACGGTATCAGCTATGATAATAACTTAATTACCACTATAGTTGCGCCGTAAATCAGTTTTGAATTGGATAACTACAAATCTAAGTAACTCAAAATCTACTGAATTTTGGTAGAACATTTGGTGGCTTAATTTGTTGCATTTTAACACTACTATGACGTCCTGCAAGGAATACGTCGAATTACCAGTAACCCTGTATACCTATCTGGCTTTGGCAGGTTTTCCTTGTTGCTGCAAAACTGACACACAAGTCTGGTTAAAGAATTCTACAACCGTTTTGTAACACCTTTAAATCTTTGTTCATCAAACATTATTATTTAAAGGTCAGCCAAAGCAACTCATTTTACCTACTTGCAAGCCAAATTTGAAGGCAACTTTAATCTTGTTAATTCCCTATCCCGTCGGAATTTCGACAAAAAAAGTAACCTAAATAATTACAGGCATGCAACTTAGTAAAGTTATTGTTCTCTGAATTACTAAAGTGTCTTTGGGGATGGCGAATGTCGGGCTCAATGTTGATGAGGTACTTAGTTATTTTTAACCCCCTAGGGGATGATTTTGCAAAAACGCCAAAACACGACAGTCGTGATTTCTAAACTTAATACCATCCCCTTACAACCTTTCATCCCCTATTTCCCCACTTAGGGGATGATTTTATACAAACCCTGAAAAACGTGGTTTTTAATTTTTAACCAGAATGCTAAATTTTACTCCCTGAAGGGTTGAATTTCAAAATATCTTTACTTATTCCTTGTCTACATTATGAAAAGAACCTCTGTAACTACTAGTATCTTACTCTTTTAACTTTGATCTTTTATTTAGTAGGTTCAATCTCAATGTATGAGAGCAGACAAAGTAGTGTATGAAACTGCACATAACTAGGTATTACTATATCCCTCATTAAACAACAGTTTCATAAACTATTCAAAATATCAATCTGCCTAGCCTTTTCACAACTATATTGGGATCGCTTTCCAGTCTAACCGGATGCAGCTAAATACCAGTATTTTACATGGAGCGACTGCCTATCTGACCTCCACAACCCAGTAACTGGGTAATACGATACCCCTTGGTAAGACTGGTTGTCAGACTTTCGAGCTTCTGACGACCCGTAACGACTGTCAAAGATCCATGAATGACAGCCGGGACCAACGGCTTAACGTGCTTTCCGAGACACTGAGGAGTCTCGGTATGTAACCCATCCACGGACCAACCCCGGCAAGGGTAGCTTAACCTGATGCATCGACCAGTGCGGCTGTTATTACTTAGCCACGTGCTCATTTTTTATTTATAAACTACTATTTTTTTATTCATAAACATAACATGACATTATTTTTACATGGAGGTTGATTGACAAAGGCATCCAAATCGGCAAAAGCTCTACAGTACCTAGCACCATTGCTGCTATTTGGTAAATCACATTCATGGCTACTCAGGTGCTTATTAATTAAATAATGAAAGGCAACTTTTTCCTGCTTATAATGTGAAATAGCTCAAGGAAAATAAATTATTCCTGTAAAACAGAAATATTTTTAGTTTAGTTTGGTGCGTCACAGAATCAGTATCAATGAGAGCTCAATACTCAGTGCAGCAAATAAAATATGTTCAGTTTATGTAAATCTTATAATTATGTAAATAATCCTTACGTCTATGAATAAAAAAAATTGCTCATAGTTCCAAGTGAAAAGTGCTCTTAAAATCTTGTGTGGAACCAGACAAAAATCTACATCTTTGTGGTTTTCCTGCTAGTTGCAAATATTCATGCAACGGGATTAAATATAATAATTGAAGATAAAGTTTTCCAATTACAAATGTTTTTGAAGAGGCAAGTGGATGGTAAAAGTGTAATTTAGAGAACCAGGGAAACGGTGACTTTTCTGGCCGTGGCCACCAACGTCTATCGCCGGTACCATGACGCACCTACGTGGAAAGCTGCAGACGTATAACCTCGCAGGAAGAAAGTTAGCTTGAAGGAAACCAATATGGATCAAAGATACAAAGTGACCGCCACAGCTACTACACCATATCTAGACAATGACGAACGAAATCGAAGAGTATTTAACCAAGATCACGTACATATCCACGAACGAATATGGATATCGAATCGGATACGAAGGTGGTGACAACATACATATGGATTTTAGGGATTGTTCTGTCTGCAGTTTGCTTGATACTGCAACTGCTGCTCTTATCATTTCTGCCGAAGATAAGGAAAATAGACCTAAACATCCTCATACAGCTGACAGTGTCAAGGTCGCTGAATACAATGCTCGAATTCTTATTGTATTATAAGTTTTTTACCAAGACCACACATACTGTATTATATGTAATTTTCGGGCATTCAGACGCCGTGTCACTATGCTGGATATCAGTTTACACGAAAATATTATACAGCAAGGTGGAGTTGGTGTTTACGTTTAAAAGGTGGAACTTATTACTGTTGTCTACGCTGATTTGGTTCCTGATGGTACTAATAGGTGGGAACATAGGTTTATTTGCCACTGAATATTTTTTAGAATACATCATATATACGTATACGTGGTTAAAATTAATTATTTTGTTACTAAACATGTGGATGTTCTGTAAAATATTTTACGTAATAAAACACATGAAAGGTAACTGTCGCTACTTTAGTTTGCTATTAGCAAGTGTTATCTCATTTATTTTGTTATGCATAACGTGTTTCGGTGTTTTTATTCAGTTAATGATAGCTGATATTTTAGCGTATGCTCAGGTTGGCGGGATGCACCCTGCAATCTACGAGACATTTTATATTTTTGATTCACTTCAAGCAGCAGCAATAACTATTATATTCCTCGTACGTGTTAGGAATCTGATCCATAGGCCTAGTACGAATGTTTCGATTAATGGTAACATAACTGTGTCATTAACGTAAGTAATTTTAGAATTGGAAATAACAGTTTCGCACATTACATTTATTTTTATTGAAGCTTTTTTGTGTACATTTGATTTTTGTTTAATTGTATCGACAAGCATAATTTGCTATGCTTGTCGATATAATTGAACAAAAATGTTACAGAACTGTACTAATACTGTTCTTTTTAGATATTAGGTAAACGTAAACGAATAAAATACTCAACTTTCCTATCCGAGACGGGATGCTATAACTTTCGAGCTGGGTACGCTCGCTCTTGCATCCTGCATTCTCAATTTGTTTTTTGCGTTGTTGTTGGTACCTTTCGGGACGGGGGCAGCCCATTATTTATTAATTACAAATTGCATTACTCATTAATCATCAGAAATACCTACTTTCAATTCACATACTTTACGCAAAGGTTAAGGGTCTCGCAAAGACTAAGGCCACCGCTGATACGGATTATTCCGATCTGTCACTCTGCTTTGTCCGCTTAGGGGGACAGCTATTTTTTTTCCGATCTGTCCCTCTAAGGGGACAAAGCAGGGTGATAGATCGGAATAACCCGCTGATACTCGTTTTACACGTAAAAATTTTGCAAATACTTTATTTATACCTAAGTTTGATACAAATTGTAGTTTCCGTTTGAAAATTAAACTGTTCTGAAAATATCGTTGTAAGCTAAGGAACGATCCGTTATTAAATAATAATAAATGCCAGATTACGCTTTGCCTGTTTTTCATTAATAAAATATTCCTCATTGAAATATTCCTCAGTTAAAATATCTACCGTAGGGCCGGGTTACTTTAACACTAGGGCATAACTTAGATCCAAATCGAGACAGATATTTAGTGTGTCATTAAATTCACACAAAGTTCCGCAAGTACGTGTCTATAGCGCCATCTATTAGTTACCGAAGGACATACGACGTTCCGTTGTGTGGTCGCGACACTTCAAGCAGTTTAAATAGTTGTCTGAATTTGGGCCAAAGTTATGCCCTAGAGTCAAAGTAACCCGCACTTACGGTACTCGTTTTATTTAATGTAGGTATTTTTTAATAATGCCGCTGCTACGATCATTTTTTTTTATATTGAAAACCATAGAGAAACAAACTTCCACCTAGTTGTACAATATATGGAATTTTATCGAGGGGTTTGATTTATTTAAATCATCTACCTAGTCCATAAAACTTGCGCTATAGGTTCATCCAAAAATAAAGTTTTCCAGAAAGTATAACAGAACTTCAAAACGGAAAATATCAGTTCTATCGCATAGTGGGCCTGAATCGCGGCCCTCGAAGGTGGATGAGATAATATAATAATATCCTGGAACATTTCACACACGGTCATGTGATCCCAAACTAAGCAGATCTTGTACTATGGAAACCAGATAACTGATAAACTATAATTACACCCAGACTCGAGACAAACAGACATGTTCATGCACACAAATGATTGTCCTGGATGGGAATCGAACCAACGACCTGCGACATGATAGGCGGTATTAGGCGGTATCTTAACTAACCACGCCAGCTGGCCTGTCAGATCAGGCTAGACCACGCCAGGAATAAAGCAATGCACTGGACCCCTTCACCAAGACGCAGCAACAAACAGCCAAAACCAACGTAAGTGGTAAAATAAAACGAACCATTGCTTAAAATCGTCTTTATTACTCTTAGCAATATAACATAATAATAAAAATTGAGGAAGGAAGTTGAGGACTTAGAAATTGAAAACATTTTCCTCATAGATTTCTGATCTCTGCCATATCTGGTCCCTACCGAGTATGACGAATATCATCGTTATTGCTATCGCTTGAAGTGAGTTTAGGATAAAATATGTCTCATACACTACCGAGTGCCACTCGTCTAACCGAGCAAATGTTAAAATATCCGTTATCATAATTTGATGAAACGCTCCGAAACTTGTAATACAAAACAAAATAAAAGAGATAACACATGCTAATATCATATCAGTGACGTTACTCTTATGTTTTATATTTATAATGACGTGACAAATTCTACAGAAATACAACATGTTCACTAACAGGAAAATGATTTTTAAACACGTGTACGACACAAAGTATTCATAAAAATGGTCAGTCGCAAGGTCTGGGCCTATCAGTCCTATCGGGAACAGCAGAAGCCAAATCAGAATAGACAGAAGAATAAAGTTCCACTTTTTATACGCAAACACTAACACCACGTTATCGTACAATATTTTCGTACAGACGGACATCCAACATAGACACACAGCGTCTGAGTGCAAGAACAGCACTAATAAATGAATTGTATACCTGTTAGCAAACGAAAAATATAACAGGAATTCAATTATTGTATTCATTAATCTGGCTGCTGTCAGCTGTGTGAGGATCTTCTGGTCTATCTTCCTTATCTTCGGCAGGAACTTCAAAAGCAGCAGTTGCAGTATCAAGCAAACCGCAGACAGAAAAATCCCAGATATCCATACTTGTTTCAACCCTCTCGTTCCCATTTCGCTTAAATAAGTCTGGGTTGCGTTCGACATCTTTTGGAATGGTGTTGTGTCTGTGGTGGTCACAATACGACTGCGTTCCGTATGATGTTCACTGGCAGTACGCTTGGTTTATAAAGGTGAGCGTCCACTGGTCCGCGCCGGTCGCAACGCACGCACTGTACGCAACGGATTTTGGTTTGCTCTGTATGAATTCATGTAGCACTGCGTCCAGTCAGTACCGCTCGCACCGAGCGCGTGCGTGCCGGTGACGTTTCAAGGTATTCCTTGTGACGTCACCGGCACGCAACGCATTTTTGAATTCGCCGCGATACGGGTGGTGGGAGTTGTCAGTGTCATCCCCCTGAAGTGTGTCAGTGTCATCCCCTTTCTAAATGTAGTGTTTCGTTTCGTCAAATAAGGTTTCAGTATATCAAGCAGATTAATTCATTTAGATCTTGGTAATCAAAAAATCTTTGTTCATCATGAAGTAAATCAGTAACAAATAATGAATTTGAATCGGTTCTCCAAAAATTGGTCGCTTCAAGTTTATTTCATGAACCCACATTCTGCGTTGAGTTTTACGTACTTCCTGTTCAGCCAACAGGCAACTGGTAATAATAATATGTACGTTACAACACAACACACAATATAACAAACACAGCATAACAGCATTATTAAGAAACAATATTATGCATATGCAACCAGTTATTTACAATATATATAAAAATCAATTGCTGTTCGTTTGTCTCGCTAAAACTCGAGAAAGGCTGGACCGATTTGGTTAATTTTGATCTTAAAATATTTGTGGATGTTCAAGGAAAATTTATACGGTGAGAAACAAAATAATAGGTAACGGAAAATGCTAAAAACGACAATTTAATTTTCCAATAGAAAATGTTCCTAGCTGTGAAATATTTGATGTCTTTGTCTTTTTGAAGACAAAAGACATAAAATGAACGTGACAGTGAAACATTTCATGAAATGCGACCATTTCATAAAATTCTCGAGCATTTCATGAAGTGAGCAAATCTTCGATATGGTCACGACATATATATAATTTTTCTGTACGTATGTTTGTCACCTAATTGCTCCTAAACGGCTGGACCGATTTAGATGAAATTTTGTGTGTATATTTCAATGGGTTCCTGGATAGTTTGAAAACACAATTGGACCTGGTAGGTGGCGCTGCTAAGGCGGCACGAAGTTCGCCGAGTCAGCTAATAATAATTCTTAAAATCGAGTGATAAACCCAGAACCCATATAACCTGTCAGAAAGTATTCTGACAGGTTATATGAGTTCATATAATTATTTATTTGCATGTACCTAAGTCAATTTATTTTATTTTTATTTATCATTGACATAATATACTCCGTACAATGTCTTTTATGAGTGGTATTGCAATATGTGGTTAGCTATCGACCTCAACAATTGATCATATTATTCTTGCCTGAGCAACCGGCAGCATGTTCGTCATACTTCCTTAGATGTCACTGCTTGCGGTAGCGTCGGAGGTCAGGTTGCCTCCTTCCCTCAAATATGGCGATGGGGGTAATGGCTGATCTTTGCGTTATGCTCGTGAACGGGTGCTGCTTGTGGTGACTGGTCGTCTTGCTGACCTTGGTTTTGTTATTGTTATTAGTAATTAACTCTTTATTTTATTTATTTTACTTCGAGGGCCCTAGTTTATCATTTGTGACTTCGAGTTACTCCTACATATACGGCTATATGTAAGTGGGCACGCCCTTTATGCCTGGAGGCTTTTAGTTTTGTTTTTTATTTCTGCTTGAGTGTAGTTTTCGATATATTTTTCTTTTTTTTTTGGTATATTGGCGTGTGCTAGCTGACTTATGGCAATGAATTTAATTTAATCTCATGTTTTGTTGCGTAATACTTAAATTATTTTGCGAGTGCTGTATAAAATCATTTTTTTTAACTGAACAAACAGCTGTGCTCCTGGGGAGTTTGTTGCGCCACTGCTTCTCCCCAGCTTAAGCACTAGGAAGTGGTGAAGGGCGGGCGTTTTGGGGGACTGTCTTATGCAATTTAGACGTTCGAAAAGTGCTGATTCACAGCCTAGTTTGAATAAATGGCGTTTGATTTTGATTTTGAATGAATATAAAGTTTTATAAACACGCAAAGTGTAAAAGAGAGTCAATATAATTCTATTTATATAGATTTATAGGGCATTTAAAGTGATACTCGTCTCAGTCAGTGTATTCTGTAAAATCTCACCGTGTAAACTTAGGTGAAGTGAGCTTGAGTGAGCCTCACGTATACCCATGAGGCTCACTCAAGCTCAATTCACCTATGTTGGAGGGTTCCATCTGGGGAAAATGGACTCCTACCGACTAAAACCCCCACTGTTCCTTCTAGCCCCTGGCCCGGGAGATACTTGTACATTCGCCGCACCCCCGACTGAATATTGTCCACCCCTAGCAACAGCCGATCTATTCTGTAAAAATGTAACCGTGAAAACTTAGGCGAAGTGAGCTGTCATTCCACCTGATGCTTGGGATTGACACTATGGACAACTCACTTCGCCTAAGTTTTCACGGTGACATTTTTACAGAATAGGTCGGCTGAACTTGTTTTACAGCTACAATGGCAAGCCACTGCTCGGTGTCTGAAATACTTACTCTTTCAAATATTTTATCGAGAAACAAGGAACACTTCTTTTCCGCAATATCTTTTACCTTGCTAGAGGTAGATATTTATTTTCTTCATAAAACGCTCAATACGTCAGTCAGATATCTAGTTAACTTATTGTTCAGAATAGCTCACAATATTATAAATAATTTAGTCCTGCATAATTTATTCTTAAGAATGACTTAGAGGACCAAATATGTAATGCTGTATGCTTTACCTATATAACAATTACACCCTTGTGTTCACCAACATTTAAATCAACTGTTAAGATATCCGCACGCGTAGCATTACCACCATAGAAACAGGTTTTGTCGACGGAAGAATAGACAAAATGACGCAGCGCCATGCTTAGACGTTAGAAATCTTTCTACAATTTGTCATTTTTCCTATTCTGCCGTCGACGAAACCCGTTTCTATGGTGATCATGCTACGCGTGTTGTTCTATATTTAAAATTTCCTTAGCAAGTTTAGATATAAACATAACATGTCATTCATTACTTTAAATAATATTAAGTTGTAAATTTTCCTCTTTGTAATTTGCTCATTATTCACTATCATCACCTTTATAAATATACTGAATGATCCTATATATCCGTCCTATCCTAAATTCGGTTATACCTAATTAATAATAATAATATTTTCTTTTAATAATACCTTTGTTTCTACGTAACTAAACTAAACGTGACATTGGCTAAATGCACAAACCGTGCGAAGCCAAAAAAAAAAAAACTTAACTGGTGGTTTGAATGTTGGTGTTCACCTTTAATCGGTTAGTAATTAGCGATTAAATAATAACATATGTATTAAATGTGCCTGGTATAAAATACCACCATAGATATAAGAAAGAAGGCACATTTGAAATTCATTGTTTCTGTAAAGCCTTCACAATACTGTAGATATCCTTATAGATATAAAAATAAATACGTGTTAGTATATTATGAGATTATTAAACTCCAACACCGTTTGAAAGTTGCCACATATAATAATTATGTGTGTTTCTTCATGGAGAAGGTTTAAAAAGGTATTTTCGACTTCCAAGCAGGCGAAGCCACGGGAAACAACTAGTGCAAATTTAAGTATTGTTACATAAAAGCATGTGACTGAAAAGTAATAGAAAACAGTCCACATGAAGCACTTATAATGCAGTTTAGTAAAAGTCTGTAGAACAAACGAACGAACTTGATGTATCTTTGCTAGAGGCTTGTTATCAGTAGTCTCTGTGCGATAACTTGTGTTATAATATTATAACTCGCATTCAACCGAATGATACATATTTTATCAAAGTAAATTTGGTCAAGGCCATATTTTTTATCGTTAAAGACTAAATAATAACAGCCGCACGGTCGATCGAAGTTTAAACTATACGCTTGCCGAGGTCGGTTTGCGGATAAGTGATTATCCATTACATATTGATAACCCTCCATGTCTCGGAAAACACGTTAAGCTGTTGGTCCCGTCTGTCATTCGTAGATTTTTGACAGTCGTTTCTCGGGATGTCAGAAGCCCAGAAGTCTGACTACCAGTCTTACCAAGGGGTATCGTGTTACCCAGTAACTGGCTGGTGGAGGTCCGACAGGCAGCCGCTCCATGTAAAAATACTAGTATTCAGCTGCATTCGGTTAGACTGGAAGCCGACTACAACATAAATGTGAAAAGGCTAGGCAGATTGATTGAAAGAAGTATTTTATCTAGACTAAAGGTGGCTGTTGCTCATGGTTTCACTTGCGCCGTAGAAAGACTACTAATGCACCCGAACAAAACGTAGTTATTCCTACTCATATACAGGATGTAAGTATAAACAGTGGCAACCTTTTAAGGGATCATTATACTCATCATTATGAACAACTTTTACAATGGGACCAAACCTGAAATCGTGAAAAAAATCAGCTGTTCAGTACATTTATGTTCGCATACTTCGTCAAAATGTATGGAACAGCTGATTTTTTTCGCGTTTTCAGGATTGGTCCCACAGTAAAAGTTGTTCATAATTATGAGTACAATGACCCCTTACAATGTTGACACTGTTTACACTTACAGCCTGTATATAAACTCCGCTCCAATAAAACTCCCTTTTAGGCAGACTTAATACTTTTATTATTGCACTTGCTTGCAACACGGTTGTTAATAGACTGACCAAAGAGTATACTGATAAATAGGGCGAGAATGACCCAAGAGCTAACGCTGGCAACCAACAAGAGTTGGGACCGGATGTAGCGCGCCACCTCGTTTGGTAAAACAATATCATTATTTGACATCTTGAATACAACCCAAAAAAAATTAAGAATCTTTTAAATCTTCGATTTAACGTTACAAAATACAGGAATTAATTAATGCGTAACTTTAAATGTAAAATCTTTGGATCGTAGCCATACCAAAAGCAACGCCATCTAGTGATGACAGTCATATCCAACGTAAGTAAAAGTATCTATGAGCCGGTGTTTTAATCCATAGTTAACTCAACCAATGGTTAAACATAATACTAATGGTTGAATTTTGGCTAAATGTATTTTCCAAAATGCCGTTAGTTAATATTTTTTAACATTAATGAGTTAACATGAATGTATTCACACATCATTCATGATTGTAGACTTTCACATTTGGCCAAAATTCAACAATTAGTTACTATGTTTAACCATTGGTTGAGTTAAAACTACGGATAAAAAACCGGTTCTAAATACCCGCACAATAATAACTAACAGATTAGTACATTTCAAAATCAATAGCCTATCTTATTTCAACTAAATTTTCATTTCATCCAAATCAGTACAGCCGTAATATGTGATTTAGCAATAACAATCATTCAAAGTTACAAAGATGAAAAATATTAAAGTACTATGGTGACGGCTTCCCATGCACTCTCGCTCGGTACCATGGCCTGGACCAGGGCCGGATCGCCGCCGCCGATCGCCTCCGCGAGGAGGCGATGGTGCTCCGCCCAAGCCGGGCAGACCTCCACCGTATGCTTCACCGTGTCCTCCGGGCAATCCACACAATAGTAACACCCGGGCTTATCCTCCCGCCATATCCAGAACAGGAACTTCCCGAAGCAACTGTGTCCGGTGAGAACCTGCGTCAGGCGGAAGGTGAGGACGCCGTGGCACCTCTCCAACCACTCCTCAAAGAGGGGACTTATCGCCGCAATTGGGGCGTGCCCAAAACTAGATTGCGACAGTCGCACTCTCCGTGTCGCCATGGGATCCTGCCGGAGCCCTGTCCGCTGTGCCGTGATTTCTCGCGGCAGCGCAGTTACGTCCGGCGTTTTGCCTCCTAGTGCCACTCCCATATGTCTGCGAGGACTTTTGCCTCCAGATCCCATGGTGGCAATCCGGTAAGAAGGCTCGCCACATCACCAGAGACCATGCGGTATCCCTGGATGGCCAAGAGCTTTTGGGACGCGTTCAACCGGTGGGCTGGTCGCCGTCTCAAGGAACGCGCCCACACCGGTGCCCCGTAAAGGGGTATGGACCGCACGACCCCTGCATAGAGCCTCTGGCAGGAGGAGTTTGAACTTCTAGATTGGACAAGAGCCGCTTCAAGGCAGCCCCGGCCCGCTCCAGTCTGGGAGCCGAACGTCGGAAATACTCCACGAAGTTCCACCGGCTGTCAAGGACGAGGCCCAGGTACTTCATCGTCAGCTCGACACCGATGTGAATCCCTCCTACTGTTATTTGAGAACCCGCGGCGGCGCGTTCCGAGGACCATGAAAACACATGACCTCGGACTTGTGCAGGGCCAGCTCGACCCCAATTGCCGGATCCTCTCGACGATTATCGCAACCCCGCGTGTCGCTAGTTCAGCCGCCACCTGGTGTGACCTCCCCTGCGCCAGGACCAGCGTGTCGTCGGCGTAGCATACCACGCTGACGCCGCTAGGGAGGTCGGCAGCGCAGCACCCAGTCGTACCCGATATACCACAGATGCCGCCCTAGGACCGATCCCTGTGGGACACCGCACGACATTTCTCGCCGGTTCCACTCTCCCTGGTGACCGGGGTAGATTACGACTCTATCTCTCAAATAGGCCTCGACCACGCGACAGAGGTAAATCGGTATCCGGTGATACAGAAGAACCTCCCTAATGCAGGGCAGGGTATTGAAGGCATTGGCGATGTCTAGAGACACTGCCATGACGACCCCACCCCGGGCCACAGCATCCCCCGTCGTGAGAGCTCGCACGCACAAGATGGCGTCCATTGTAGAGAGCCCCATGTAATTATAACCATTGGAAAGTACCTATATACCTAATCAATGTTTGATTATGATTATACTTTGTTTTCAATAATAGGTATTATAAGACAATTACTGATAAAATTAATACCGAAACACAAAATATATTCACAAATTTACATAAATATTCAGGATATTTGTGTAAATTTGTGAATATATTTTGTGTAATTTGATGAATTAACATGACGTTCCATATACCATATATTTTGAAAGGCATACATTATGTTTTGACTAGATAATGCAGTTGTATGAAAACTGTTTGCAAGCAACTTTTATTTTATCTCTTGTACAGAAAAGCTTTTACTGCTGCCAATTAAGAACATACTTAGCTTGACCATTTGTGACTAAATTATAATGTATTTGCCTAAGTAGGTAGGTAGGTATTATTTATCTTCGTATTATATTTTTTAGAGCACAAATAATACAAATATAGGTATATGCCTGGAGGCTTTTATTTAGGCTTAAAGTTCTGTATATTTTTTAGTTTCATTTAATAGAAAGAAAGAAAGAAAGAAAAAATAAAAGAAAAATATGTTTATTTGTCACAGAAACACGTGCATACAAAAATATAATGAACTCTAGTTTTACAATAAGAAAAATAAAACACAAATCACGAGCACAAAGCAAAAGTCGGCAGCTGCTGGCACGCCATGACTGTGACAAGAAGGCTTCCACTCAGCATGATGCTGTGCTATGGGGGGCCCACAGCACAGCGCTGTTTTTCAGTGGTCACTCGAAAAAGACGTAGGTACGGAAACCAAGTCAGGTTAAATGATCTGTACATGAATTAGTAAATAAATAAATAAAATAAAACAAATAGTACCTAGAATATTATAAAGCAATTATTCTTACAAAGCTTAAACCAAACTTATAATGTTTTGTGTTGCGTAATATACCTAAATTATTTTGCGTACTATTGTATGGAATCAATTTTTTTTTACTTAACAGACAGCCTGATGGGGGGTTAGTTACGTCACTTCTTCTTCCCAGCTAAAGCAATAGGAAGTGGTGAAGGACGGGCGTTTTGAAAGACTGTCTTATGTAATTTTGACATTCGAAAAGTGCTGATTCTCAGCCTAGTTTGAATAAATGACATTTGATTTGATTTTGATTGGTATGTAGATACTCCAACGCGTATGTTTAAGGTAGATATATTCTCGATTCGATACCTTTTTTTTTGCGTGGAGAAATGCTCATGCATACTGCACTACCACGGTGAGGTAGTGCAGTTATGTGGGACTCTAACCCATTAAAACTCCACGGTGTCCTCCTCTGCCGCTTGTAGCGGGAACACGGGCACGCGTTAGCACTCACCGTGAACCCGCCGCGGCTGTCCGTCACCGGACCCTCCTCTGGAGAGTACCCCCTATCACCGGCGCACCTGAACACATGGCACGCCGTGACCCCCCAGGGACCAAACATGGGCACTAGACGACCCCGTGTCTAGGCATCAGGGAGCATCATAGGGAGAGCGGCCAACGAAATACCGACACTCCTCCTCCTCTGCGGCCCCACCGCATCCACCATCAGACAGTGGCGACCCCGTCAAGGCTGCGGAAGGTAGGGGAAATGGCGCACCGCAATACCGGCACTCCTCTCCCGCCGCCGCCTCCAACCCTCAGCCGCGATGCCTCCCATACGACATCGCGGCCCGCCTCAGTTGCGATATCGCCCAAGCGGCACCGCAACCTACTTGTTGGCCGCTACGTCGTCGGCTTCCTGGAAAAAGCCCTAACGAGCGGCCCCTCCTCGGGTTCCCCTTCGCTTCACCGTGGGTGACCAAGCCACGGCTACTGAGCCCCCCCGCCTCGATTATGCGTGAACCCACCGGGGGGTCGATTCGATACTTTTGGAATCCTTTACAGCAAAACTAGTATGCAGTCGCAAGCAATTATATTAACTAAGTAAAAATCACGACTTGAAAAGTTACTTGTTGGTCGCAAGCGCTACTGCTGAGCATGAAGTCCTGAGTTCGATTACCGGGTCGGACAAAAGTTATATTGGCTATTTCCATCTGGAATTTCTCAGTAGCAGCCCGGTGTCTGGATTTCTGCCTGGTTGATTGTTTGATTGTTGATGGATGGATGAAATGGCGGCAGGTCACGGGAACAATCTGCGACTCCCGCATTCCCCTTAAACTCAAGGGGAAGATTTATAAAACAATGGTTAGACCTGCTGTCTTGTATGGATCAGAATGTTGGGCCATAAAAAGAATGAATGAAAGGCAATTGCATGCAGCCGAGATGAGAATGCTAAGAGGGATGTGTGGTATTACGCGAATAGATAGAATAAGAAATGAGTAAGTAAGAGGAAGTCTGAAAGTGACACCGGTGACTGAAAAATTGTGTGGAAATCGGTTGTCATGGTATGGGCATGTGATGCGGAGGAATGAGGAGAATGTCGTCAGGAAAGTGTTGAGTATGAACGTGGAGGGCTATACGAGTAAGGGAAGACCAAAGAAACGATGGATGGACTGTGTGAAAGATGATATGGCCAGAAAGGGAGTGACTACCGAGATGAAGACTAATAGAGAAGTATGGAAGAAAAAGACATGTTGCGCCGACCCCAAATAAATTGGGACAAGGGCAGGAGAATGATGACACGTGACGTAAAAGTAACTGGCTAAAATGAGGGTATAATACCTATAATTATTGTATACTATCACCTCTGCCACCCTTCGGGAATTACAGGCGTGATGTTATGTTTGTTATTGAAAAATAACATTAAAAAACTTTTCAGAAAAATCAGTTTTTCGAATTGTGGAAAACGTATGGAGACGAAATGAAGATAAGAACATAATAATTTTTACATTATTAATTAAATCGTGGATGCACATAACGTGTGTAAAAATACCCTTTACGAAGCCGAGAGTCACTTGTTCTTTCCGTTTTTATGATAATTTTTTTGTACTGTACCATACCTGGGAAGTTTCTGGCTACGGAGATATTGAAGGTTTGAACATTGAACTTTTTTGACGTTTACCCAACTACAGTCTACCTAAAATAAAGTATTTTTTTTATATAAATGTATTGTATACGTATTGTTACTAATCATGAAAATCAACTGACGATTTCAATCGACGAAGCTATAAAATCGCAATGGGTAGCTCGCCGTCCGGTAAGGACCAGGCCCGGGTCGACGGCGCGTTGTGTTCCACGCGCGCCTCAAAGAGATGTCAGCACTAGCTGAAGGGGTCCGCTATTGCCGATGCCTGCCACGGTTGCGGGTTGTTTGAAAGAGTTACCGTGGCCCTGGCACAGGCAACTGAAGGAACACGGGTGGGTTTAAGTCAGTAGAAGTCTGACACGCCCTCCCGCTCCACCCAGAGCGGGAGAAGTTATTTGATGATTTCCCATCCAAAAAAAAAGGTTAGTTAAAAATATTATTTTGGTTTAATGGATTATTTGAAAGGTAGTAGCTACAAGTAGGTACACCTCTACCTAACCCTTCGGAGATTACCGGCGTGATGTTATGTTCTGTTTATAACAAAGCAGCTACACAAAGTTTTGGATACGTTATAATTTTCTCTAATGAGGTGCTTATTCTCTCACAATTACATGTCTTTGTCGTTAAATTCTTTATGGCTTTAGTCGTAATTCGTCCCTGTAATAATAAGGTAATGATGTGATATTATAAGTTCACTCCCGAGTATTGAATTGTGACCACCCGTAGCATGATGTGATGTCGTTTTGTCGACGGCACAAAAGATAAAATGACACTGTGATTACTTCAGTAAAAGTAATTACTCAAGTAACGATTTTTATTCTATAGTTTAGTATTTGCTTGAAATTAGAACTACCAAAGGTTAGAATTCCTAACCAAGTAGGTAATAGTCACCATTATCTTTAGTTAAAATTGAGAACTCTACAATTTTGCGTTTGATTTTGCAATGGAACGTTGATTCTTACACCACACCACAGTAATAGAAGTAATCACTTTTACTTGTTTATAAATACGGGTATTACTCAAGCATTTACTCAAGTAAGTAACGTACATATTTACATTAGTCGACTATAGAATAAGATAAATAAGTTTTTATAATAAAGAATTCTATCCTCAAGTAATGAATTCACTAAGAAATTACTTAGCAGTAAGTAATTGCTTTTTATAACTACGGGTGTTAAAAAAATATTTCTACTGTCATTTGGTCTATTCTTCCGTCGACAAAACTCGTTTCTATCCGTTAGGATAATAGTGTTCTGTGGTTTCTATGGTGAAATACTTGTAGCACGTATCATGCTGCTCATTATGAAAATTTAAGTGGTCATTCTAATTTTAGTATATCTATCTGGAGTGATTGTGAAGGAACTAAGTACCATTACCTTTGTTAGTTATACATAGGTATGTATCTCTACATTATAAGTTGTACTATAGAGGTATGAACAGGGAGTAAAGTTCACTCATCCTCCATAGAAAAGGGAGGACCCTCCGACCAGATGAGAATGTCTTCACCTCCGTTTTGTGTCATAGTCGATAAATTTTAATTAAAAAAAATAGTTAATAATAATAATATCCTGGGAGATTTCACACACGGTCATCTGATCCCAAGCTAAGCAGAGCTTGTACTATGGAAACCAGATAACTGATATACTACATACACTACTTTTTTTTTTGTAAATTAAATACATACATATAGATAAGTATACCCCGACTCAGAACAAACAGATATGTTCATGCACACAAATGTTTGTCCTGGATGGGATCGAACCCACGACCTGTGGCATGATAGGCGGTATCTTAACCAACCACGCCAACTGGCCTGTCAAAGTTAATCTGATAAAATAACTCATAAGCTTTTAGAAATAATACACTGAATCCAAATCGAGCCAATAACATCGGAGATATGGCAAAAAATGTAAAGCAAGGTCACAAATGCTACTCAAAAATTAAAAAAAAATTAATAACATGAAAAATATTAAAGATGGCCCCTTCAAAAATTAATTTTCGATAGTTTTTCATGAATATTCAGAAAAAATACGGGCGATCACATGCCCATGGGCGGCATTGCATATGCTAGTCGCGCGGTAAACTCTGATTACGCGATGTAGGATTTTGTGTGACGTCAGTGTGATGCGTAGCTCGCATGTGGCGATGTAGGTGTCTCCACAATATTAAGTACCTACCTACGACTGTATTACCTACTACTGTATGAACTGAACTACGGAATGAAATTCAGATTTAATGATATTCCACAAAGTCGTCGGGATTTTTATTTTTTTCGAACATCACTCCGCACTGTCTTGAAACGAGAGTCCATTTACATATTCAAATACCTCGTGTTAAAAACACTTCTTCATCAGAATATACAAAAATCTATCAATCTGCCTAGACTTTTCCCAACTACGAGTATATTGGGGTCGGCTTCCAGTCTAGCCGGATGCCGCTGAATACCAGTGTTTTACAAGAAGCGACTACCTATCTGACCTCTACAACCCAGTTACTGGGTAATACGATACCCCTTGGTAAGACTGGTTGTCAGACTTTCGGGCTTCTGACGACCCGTAACGACTGTCAAAGATCCACGAATGACAGCCGGGACCAACGGCTTTACGTGCTTTCCGAGGCACGGAGGAGTCTCGGTATGTAAAGATGATCACCCATTCACGGACCACAACCTCGGCAAGCATAGCTTAACCTGATGGATCGCTTCGTGGGGCTGTTATTACTTAGCCACGAGCTCCTCATTAGAATATATTGGGTTGGCAAAAAATTAATGAGACACTCTACAAAACTCTATACATTTCCTTTTTAAAGTTAATTGTTTTGTTAATTTGTATATAAAACCGCCCTCGCGATCGGTTTAGTCAATTGAAGAAAAGTGGACGAGCGACAAGTTGGAACACTATACTTATACGAGTACTTGTTAGGCCTTGGTCTGACTGTTTTAAATCAGGAGACAGGAGCCTTGAAAGTCAGCCACGCTCTGGACGACCACCCGCAGTGAATGATGACGATTTACACCGCGAACTGCAGTCGAATCCGGATTCTACCACTCGTGAATTAGCGGAAGCACTTGTCTGCAGGCACCACGCCGTGGAAAACTATCTGCATGAGCTTGGGTATCGAAAAGTTTTGGCTCGGTGGGTACTGCACATCTCAATATTCAACCCAGCTCACAAATCTATCTGCTGTTATCAAGAAAAAACGACGAAGACGAGTCAATGTAGTTTTACTACACGATAACGCTTGAACTGTCGCATCTGCCGTTCACGAACAGTTGGAGAACTTGGGCTGGGAGATGATACCCTACCCACCTTTTTCCCCAGACCTCGTCCCATCAGACTATAATTTGTTTAGAGCCCTGAACCAACATTTGCGGGGTAAACCATTTAATAATTTCTCTGATGTAGAGGCGGAGCTGAACAAGTTTTTCGAGCACAGCCATCAGAGTTCTGGGCGAAAGGCATCCAATCTTTGCCGGATCGTTGTCAAGAAGTCTTAGATTCTAATGGTGATTACATCATTGACTAAGCTTTTTGTATTGTAATAATAATATAAAACGTAAACCAAGTGTCTCATTACTTTTGTGCCAACCTGATACGTCCATAGGAAAATGTTGCGTGCTCATTGGTTTGTGTCCGACTGTCCGTACACAGTCGTGTTGAGCAGCTGTCGTTTGTCGTTTATTGGACAACCTTTATCCTTCACCCGACGTGCCTAAATCGACATATTCTATATTCTAAGCTCGGTTTTGTTCGTCGATGACACGATCTTTTTCCGACGAGTGCTCAGCTGAACTTTTTTAGATCAAATGGATGGAAAATTGAAAGAACCTGTTGCTTATTTCGCTCGACTGGGTCTTGTTTACAGTTGCAGTGTTGTTTCGTATAGTCGCTGTATTAAACAGGTAAAAAAATAATTATTATGTAGCAGATGGTTTAGAAGTACTAATTGTTTGTAGGTATAAGATTAGTTTATTTATGATAACAGTACCTATAAGAACATGGAGAAAGAATTCTAAAGTAGCTCTTCTGACTTTCAGTTGACTTTTATTAGGAGAGCAACGTGCTCTCTTAATCCTTTGACCGCTAAAGCAAATACGACAAATAGCCTTTCGGACGACAAAATATAAAATGAAATATTCAACAAAAATATTCTACAAGTTATAAAAAAAGACATATTTTTCCATTTCTAGATGTAGCAATACATTTAACAAAACTAGATTTGAAAGAACTCTTAAAAAATTATCTTGATGGAATCAAATCTCATTTTAAAATATTTTATATTCCGTCTGGCAAAGTAAATAATTCTTTTTTTGGTTTATATCTTTGGTTGAGCCCTTTTTAGGGTTCCGTACCTCAAAAGGAAAAAAACGGAACCCTTGTAGGATCACTCATGTGTCTGTCTGTCTGTCCGACTATCACAGCCACTTTTCTCCGAATCTAATGGACTGATTAAGTTGAATTTGGTACACGTATGTATTTCTGTAACCAAACACGGACGTGTGTAACTTAATAAATTTTGAATATGGGGGTCAAATTAAGGGGGCACATAAGAAAATTAAAATAAAATATTTGCAAACTGTACCGTGCGATATATCAAATGAAAGGGCTTACTGTGAGGGTCTCAAATATATTTTTTGTATAATTTAAAAATAAACAGTTTTAAATTTATTTAAGAAAATAGACGAAAGTTGACCATTTCCTCCCGTTTATCTCAGAAATTACTGACCTGAATATTTTGAAAAAAAAAATACAGAAAATAATTCTATAGCTGTAGATTACAGGAAAACCTATAAGAAATCTATGATCTTAAAATAACATGGTAAATCTCTCAATATTGTGCGTACAAACTTACATTGTCCATAGTTAAACGAAAAGGATCCAACCCACACTGGGTGTAATGTGGGTTGGATAGTTGGAATGTATGGGACAACATGTTTTTCAACTACAATGTTAAGTTTGTTCTTGGCATAAGTTTATCCCAACTACGGAACCCTTCATTGTGCGTGGTCCCACACGCACTTGACTGGTTTTTATGATAAATTTGCTCGTCGGTTTTCTTTCATTGTTTTCATTTCAGCCATCATGCCTTTTTCTATACAAGAATCACCACATATCTACCCGATGCATAATCGGGTAGATACACGAAGCTAATAAAGATCAAAAGTAAGTCGTTTCAACAAAAGCAAATTGAAAAAAATATGTGTAGAAAGTAGTGTTCGGCGCTATGGTGACCTAACACACCTTTCTCGTATTGATAGGATATGGTAAATGTGGTAAAAGTCAAAATCTTGGATTATAAGGCAAATAGCTGTATTAAATCACTATAAAACTTAGTTACAAGAATTGGTTTGAAAAAGGTGAACAACTATATGACTAAGTGATTGGTAAAACGTAGGTATGGTAAAAATGGTATTGGTAATGGTTTTGAGTCGTGGTGTCTCTAATGAGAGCTGAACGCGAACTGGCCCACGTTTTGGTGAACGAGCGAATGTGCATACTTGCTTTCGAGGCAATTATGCATTTTCGCTGAGTGTTCGATTAAAACTCGAACAATATGCAACCATCTCCGTCACTATTTTTTTAAACATATTAGGAGAATTTAGAATTTATGTAAATACACTCACGCTTTTTCCCATGGGGGTAGGCAGAAACAACAGATCGCCACCTTTTATCGATCGTTACATAGTCCTTTTACATCAGTACCCTGATTGCATAACATACTTTCAGTCACAATCTGAATGATTTTGAAGGATCAATATCCTAACAATTTTTTCGAGCATACGAAGCAATAGATTCATTCAATCCATTGCTTCATATGTTCGAAAAGTTTGTCGCAATTAATGTTGTTGAACTGTCAAAATGAAAGCCATTGCTACTTTTAGTGTGTTATGCAATTACCTCGCTGGTCATAAACGCACACCGATTGCGAGTACAACGCACTTGACTTGGGCTATTTATATAATAAAAAAAGCTTGTAAAAGTACCTATTTACTCCGACTGCTTCCAGCTAAGGATGCAAACAATGTTAGCGCGGAGCTATTTACACGTTCAACCCAAAACAAGGACACAACTAGCCAACACAAGGAACTAGCCAACATAAATAGCTCGTAATTCCTTAGCCCAACTGTTACGATAGTAATATAAAGTATACAACAAAAATGTTTGAAATTTTCAGCCACAGCTGAACGTGAAAAGTTTTTGTTAAATCACTGAACAATTTCAATGTTTCAGTGTAGGAATTTTCAACATTATACGTAGAGGGAGCACTATGGAATTCAAAAAATATAAATAGTATAATGAGATGACCATGTGTGAATAATGTTCCAGGATTTTATTATTATTATTTGTTCGGAAAACCAGAAGGCGCACTCTGTTGACGCGATATATTCGGGTTACCCGAAATGAACGCGACGATCGTATTGGCGATCGCTTCTGTTAGGACACGGGTTACTGATTCGCAAATAGTACAGCCGGTCTATTCTGTAAAACACTCACCATGAACACTTAGGTGAAGTGAGCTTGAAGTGAGCTGTCGTTCCACCTAATGCTAGGGCTTGACACTATTGACAGCTCACTTCACGCTCACCTCACCTAAGTTTTCACGGTGATTTTTGTACAGAATAGCACTGCAGTTCGGGAGTGCACATTAACAATAATGAGATAAACTTTAAAGAAACTGTTTAACACCTTTTAGGGTTCCGTACCTCAAAAGGAAAAAACAGAACCCTTATAGGAACACTCGTGTGTCTGTCTATCCGTCTGTCACAGCCAATTGGCGTGGCGTTGACAGGCCAGTTCGCGTGGTTGGTTAAGACACCACCTATCATGCCGCAGGTCGTGGGTTCGATTCCCATCCAGGACAAACATTTGTGTGCATGAACATGGCTGTTTGTTCTGAGTCTGGGTGTAATTATATAAGTATGTATTTACAAAAAAAAGTAATGTAGTATATCAGTTATCTGGTTTCCATAGTACAAACTCTGCTTAGTTTGAGATCAGATGAACGTGTGTGAAGAGTCCCAGAAAACAAAAAAAATTTGCTCCAAATCTAATGGACCGATTAAATTGAGATTTGGTACTCATATGAATTTCTGTGACCCAAATCCGGACGTGTAACGTAAATAAATGATTTTTTTTAAATATGGGGGTTTATTTTAGGGGCAAATAAGAAAATTTAAGAATAAAAGTTAGGATTTTCATAAACATTTAGAAAATTTATTCCGGAAAGTATGTGTATTAAAAGTAAGAAACTTTTAATACACATACTTTCCGGAATAAATTGGGGAAAAAGTTTCTTCGCATTTTTTAAGAAAATTCAAAACATTTTTTAATATAGTTTATTTACATGTAACTAAAGTATGTAGATACCATTTTGTTCGATAACTTTTTGCCATCTTGTAGGTGATGACATGATCCCATTGCTATAGAATATTTGGGACTTCTGGTCAAAATACCGCGACAAGTGGTTTTGGCAGTCCTCTCGTGATGTTAACCTGACACTGCCTAAAGAATTCTGAAGAGACCGAAACAGGTGCAAAACTGAAGGTGCAAGGTCAGGACTATACGGCGGATGCATTAACACCTCCCAGCCAAACTCTCTTAATTTTTGCTGAGTGGCTAAAGATGTGTGAGGTCTAGCGTTATCATGATGAAAACCACACCCCTTCTGTTGATTAATTCCGGCCGCTTTCTCTCAACTTCTTGCTTTAATCTCATCAGTTGTTCGCAGTAGAGTTCAGAATCAATGGTCCTGCCTGGTGGTAACAGCTCATAATGAATAATGCTCTTCCAATCCCACCACACACACAGCATCACCTTGTTGCGAGTTAACCCGGGTTTCGCCACAGTCTGTGAAGTCTGACCGGCCTTTGACCACGACCTTTTTCGCACGTTCTTGTCATACGTGATCCACTTTTCATCACCAGTTATCAGCTTCTTCAAAAATGGTTCAGTTTCATTACGTCGTAATAAAGAATCACAAATGAATACACGGTTCATTAGGTTTCTTTCAGTGAGCTCGTGAGGTACCCAAATGTCGAGCTTTTTTGTGTACCCAGTTTTTTTCAAATGCGCCAAAACTGTTTTGTGGTCAATTTACAGTTCTTCAGCGCTATCGTAACTACTGATATGCCGATCTTGCTCCACTTTTTCAAAAATGGCATCTATTTTATCCATAATAGGGCGACCAGAGCGACGTGCAGCTTTGACATCAAAATATCCGGATTGAAAACGCTTAAACCAAATTTGTGCTACTCTCACAGACACTACACTAGGTCCATAAACATCGCAAATTTTTTTCGCGGCTTGCGTTGCATTTTTACCTTTTTTGTAGTAAAATTTTAAAATGTATCGAATTTCTTCATTAGATTCACTCATCTTGACGGTACGAAAAACAAATGAAAATCACACATTTTCCTAATTTGAATTTGGAATTATGTTCTTTAAAATTTAAACTTTCAATGATACCAAAACCAGCCAGATACAAATAGTATAGCCAAAGAGATTTTATTCCAAGTTACTATAATGCGAAAAGACTTTTTCCCCAACCTAATATAATAAAGAAATTTCGATGTTTTGTTAAGAGGGCTTTCGCATTTTGTCACCTCTTTCGCTCACACGGGACAAATTTTTAAGAATGTTAAATGAAGAGATGAGTTTTTGAACAATGTAAGAAAATTAATAAATATAATAATTTAAAAGGTATACACATTTTTATTGTGGCATTTATTTAACTCATTTCAAAAACAGATCATAATACTTATTGAGCTGATTTCATTAGATAACACTATAGAAATGTGTTTTTATGTATTATCTATTTGCTTGGGTAGTTTTTGAGTTAGCTTCAATAATACCTACGTATTTTTCCCACTTAGTCTATGTGGATGATGTTATAATAATAACTTCCTGTCACTGTAATTTACATAGCAGGTAGTGGTATTGGAATTTGTGTGGGGTTGATACCACAAGTATCTCTCTCAAGACACTCTTTATCTCATCTCAAGGCAGGGTAGTTTACGCATAGTGGTACAGTGTTGGATTTTTGGGAGTACCCACGAACCTACTCGTAAATAATTATTTTGTAATCAAATACGTCAGGTACATGTAAGTCCGAGTGTCGAAGGACAATGATTAGTTTTTATACTTGTATGTTTAAATTTGATCTCATGTAAGAGAAATATAAACTTTATGAGAATTAAAGGTCTTTAACCAGAAGTATGAAAAATAAAAAAAAACTTTTTTACAATATAAAGTACAACCGACTAAAAAAAAACATTACAAAGTGAAAAATAACTTTAATTTCGGAAGTCGGTGGCAAAAAAACGAATGTACAAAGCCAAAGACACAGACTTCCGAAATCGAAGTTATTTTTCACTTTGTAGTGTTTTTTTATGAAAGTCGGTTTTTTTTTTGTAAAAAAGTTTTTAAGTATAAAATTTGACGCAGACATCAAACGTTTATCAAGCGTGATGTCTGTGTTGAATTTTATACTTAAAGTCAATATTGATACAGTTACTTATTCACTGAAATTTAAAAAGTGCTCGAGCATCCGCGAGCATTTTTCCGATTAGTGGAGTCTGACCCTTACGGTTTTCCGAACATGGACTCAACGATCACATATTCGCACGAACGGTCGTTTTGGCATTTGGGCGGGTGCCTCCCGTCCAGTATAACCTCCAGCAGTCCAAGCTAAAAAAATGTTTAATTAATTATAAATTTATTAATACCAACTTATTAAAAATACTAAACACATGTTACATAAAGATATAAGAACTTACATAAAAATAAACTATAAGAACATAAACCACAAAGACTTTTCTTTCTTGTTTTTGCAATTAATCTTTAAAACAAAGTCTTCCCATGAAATGGGCGCAGCCATACAAACGCCGACAACTTATTGTTCCAGCCAGGACATGAATTTAATATCACCCACAGTGCTATGGCATCGCTGCATCGCCGCCGTGTACTACGGTAAATACTACAAAGTGATCAGGAGCTACGGGCGCTACGCTACGGCCTACGCCGTAGACCCCTAACTCGATTGCCGTAGCAAAATCTACGATGGTCCTGAACGGACAATTTTATGCACTTTGTTGTTGTTGTTAACAGAGATTGAATACATTAATATGAATTTCAATTTAATGTTTGTATCTTTAGAGCTTACAATGGATCAGCATATAAATAATCTATGTCTGTGTTTGCCAATAGTCATTATGACCATTATTCATCACTGTCACGAAAAATATATATATATGCAATCGTATATGTATCATTAGTTATTATCAGGTGTGATAGTGGCCTGACGCCAGTTTAAACAAATGATTGCATAAAGCTCCATTTACACGGTACAAGATTGTTGCATGTGGCACACCATAAAATTGAAGGGCAATTAACTGGCACCGTCTAAACAACACGTACAATAATGTTGCACGATACGGGCCAGTTAGTTGCCGTTCAAAACTGGTGTAGGTGTAATCAGCACATACAATAAAATCGCATTCAATTCTGGCATGAAAATTTTCTATCATTCAAACAATAGCGAAAGACATTCAATAAAATTTAATGAAATATTTGGCAGCGCAAATACGGATAGTAACTACTTAAATCAATTGTACAAGGACATGCAACTCTGTATTTAGACGAGGCAAAACTTGCATGCAATAATCGCCTTGCAATTTTATTGCCTTGGTGTAAGTCGCATGCGATTTTATTGAATGGCAAAACTTGCATTCAGTTATTGTGTGCCATTGTATGGAATCGCACGCGTGTAAACACTTGCATGCAATTATTGAATGGCAATAAAATTGACCGTGCTTTATGGCATACAATTATTGCTCTTGAACGTTCCAGAAACTTGCACCGTGTAAACGGAGCTTAACAGTAGGTACAGCTTTACTAAACCACGTGGAAACAATATGAATGACTATATTACATTTTATTAGAACATTTTTAATAACATGAACAATATTATAATTTACAACAATATCCCTACCTACCATCCCTACCTAGTTGCTATTCCACCAATTCGCACTAAGCGCTTCCAAATGTCTTTTATAATGCGCACAGCAAAAGAGTGGAACTCACTACCTGCGTCTGTGTTTCCGAACGCATACAACCCTAATCTCTTCGATGTATGAGTGAACAGGCGTCTTCTGGGTAAGCTCACTCCATCGAGTTTTGGTCGGACGCGACAAAGTCGACGATGCATCGTCGACTTTATCGCGTCCGACCTAGACTAGAGTCAAGAACAAACCCATCTTAAATAAAAAAAAAAAAACGTAACCCCGTGTTTACATGCGGGTAAACAAGTGATACTTATTTTCAAGAAGCCTTGTAAGCCAACGCGGGGATACCGCGCGTTGGTACATGTTGAAACATGTTTGAAAAGTCTATTACAAGATTTGTCGAAAATAAGTATCATAACTTGTAGGTAAGGTTCCAGAGAGGCTGAAAAGTTCTGAGCCTAAGTACCTTCAAATGTCTTTATTGTCTCGCACTGCATATTACTAATTTGCGAATACCCTTTTTAGTATAAATACAGAGTTTCATGTCATTAGCATCATTACGCTTTTAGTAATTAATCCGTAAACATCATCATGTCTCAGTCATCCGTGGCCCATCCCTAGGCTCAAAACTTTCAGCCCCTGGTACGCTAAGTTTTTTAAGCCCTATAGCAGATCTGAGCAACAATAGCGCTCTTAAGAGTGTTACATCCGGTATACTGGGGGGCTGAAAAGTTTTGGGCCTAGGGATGGGCCGCTGATGACTAAGACATGATAATTCTTACTGTTTAATTACTAAAAGCCTAAAGGTATTAATGACATGAAACTCTGTACTAAAGAGGGTATTCGCAAATTAGTAATATGCAGCGGGAGACAATAATGACCAGACCACGAGGTCGATAACGATATCGTCGGGGCAAAACAAAGAATACGTGACACATACGTCTATTTTCAAGTTTAGTGCCTATCAAATTATACACTCCCAGAGACGTGCTTTATGAACATAAGAAATAAAAACTTTATTCACATTTTTGACATAGAAACATGTGACAGTTGCCTGTTTTGAATTGGAACACTACGAAATGTCATATGTACACTATCATATAGTCAGGAGACCACAAAAGGATTCCTCCGGTGGCGGCAGCTCATTGGAAGACATGTCCGACTAGTTATTATAAGTAGGCGCACTTATGTACTTATTAATAAAACAACATGGGAATTGGTTCATTGGTTCATTATTTTCATTATGTAAGCAATGATCATGTAGGTAAAAGCTAGTACATATCGGAAAGTCTGTTTTTGTTTGATTGACACTTCGGTTTAATTAGTCTATGAGTTCTTTATGCCCCGAAGATAACGAGGTCTGATAATGACACTTGAAGGCTCAAAATTTTCCGCACCACTGGTAGCTTCTACCAGGTATATGAGTGTAATCGCGGGGTTGAGACGACTACACTTCACACGGTCACATTATTTCGTAACAAGTACGGGAGCGTACGAAAACAGTATGATAGTTCCCGTTCAGCCCGCTTTAAGTTTCCCAAGTCCCTTTCCAGTAGGTCGCACTGCTATGAGTGATGTACAGGCGCGGGCTTAACGACTTAGAATAACAATATAGCTAATGGTGCCGATTGTCTTGTTCAATAACTAAAGTAAAATTAGAGAATCGCTATCTTTTACTAACAGGCAGCGCGAGAATAGGACGGCTATAGCTATGAACTAAGTTAGAGATGTCAAGATAGTTTACGCCTTGCGCTTCACCGTTTTAAGTCGACATTTGAATGGAAACATTAATTCAACTAAATTTGACAGCTCTGATTTACGTCCTTCTCTTTCTTGTTTTATTAGAGTGAAAAAGTTAGCAATAGCCTGAATTAAGTTTAGTACACCAAAGAATCGGCATTACTAGCTGGCTATTACGAATATTGATGGAATGTGTGTGATTGAAAGATGGCTATCAGAATTTGAATTATTTACTAATGTGGTTATAAACAGGTTCAAAGGCTGTACAATCTCGAGCACCAATATCAAATATGTATGCACGTAGCAATTTGACAAATGATTTTCTCTTGCTGTATTGATTATAGTTTGATCAAGACCGCTGTACCGCGCCTTAGGAATGCGCGGCGAGGCGGGGTGCAGCGCTGGCGAATGAGCGGTGGGACGCCGTGAGCGTTGACGAATGAGCGGCCTGCACTGCCCTCCGTCTCGCCGCGCACATACCTACGGCGCGGTATAGCGGTCTTGGTCAAACCATACTAATATTATGTTTACGAATGTAGTATTTGAAACCCGTACCTATTATTATGAAATAGGTCTTACCTTCAAATTGCAATCGGTATTCCACGAGTAAATCGCTTTTGAATGTTGCTATGTGTAAGTATATATAAGTGCTTGTGACTGTACATACCTGCCCTAGTATAAAAAGAAACGGTCAAGAACGAGTCGGACTCGCGCACCGAGGGTTCCGTACCATCATATATTAAAAAAGTGTGCTATTTAGAGACATCGTTTTATTTTTCCTGTAATCTTTACATAAACTTCTATCACATAGAATAATTTAACATTTTTCTCTATGCAAATTTCGGAGATTAGGGGGGACGGTATTTTTTTTACGTATTTCATCAAAAGTTGAAAACTATTCGGCCTAAAAAAAAATGTTTGAGAATGTGCAAACAGCGCTCTTTCATATGATACCCCACATGCCCTAGTAGCCACACTTCGAATTTCTAAGACGTCCTTTGAGTCCCTGTTTCAAAAAAAAATCTGTATTTTTATTTCTTTCTTATTTTCAAAATAGTTGGGTAAACGTCATCTAAAATTGTTCCAAAATTCAAGTTAATAGCATTAGTAGTTCTTGAGATATCCAGCTGTGACAGACAGACAGACCGAGTCGCACCATAAGGGTTCCTTTTTACCATTTTGGTACGGACCCCTAATACCGAAAACCATATCAATAAATCAATCTGCCTAGCCTTTTCCCAACTATGTTGGGGTCGGCTTCCAGTATTTTACATGGAGCTATTGCCTATCTGACATCCACAACCCTCTTACTTCTTTTAATACGATACCCCTTGGTAAGACTGGTTGTTAGACTTTCAGGCGTCTGAAAACCCGTAACGACTGTCAAAGATCCACGAATGACAGCCAGGACCAACGACTTAACGTGCTTTCCGTGGCACGGAGGGATACACGGACCATCCCGAGCAAGCGTAGCTTAACCTGATGGATCGACTCAAGCGGCTTTTATTACTTAGCCACGAGCTCCTCTCACCGAAAACCATATAATAGTATATAAATAATTGCCTACGTTATTATCGAACAACGTCGTAATTGGTACAAAGATTGACGGACACTAGGTAATACTATTATGAGTAACCGTTGAGTCAAAACAACATGTTCGTACCGCTCAAAAATTACAACTTAAAAAAAATAGCACGATTAAAAATAAATAAATACACACGTCCCGCGTGTATTTTTAGCGCAGCAACACCGATTTTATCAAGGTATTGTTAGTATTGTGTTAAAGTTGAAAGACGTCAGGAATATCGTTCACAATAACCGGGGGGAGTTACCAAAACTTTGCGCCGAATCTTCTTTGTTAAACTTACAAGTGGGGGAGCAGGGGGTGCTGAACAAACTCTTAGAAACGCTTTGTTCTAGGATTCACCGGTCTTTGCGCATCTCACGTAAATTCTAGACGGTTACTGCCATGCAATTTATAAACGCAGTTAGTAACAGTTTGGTCAAAATTTTTATAAATTGCACGGTAGTATGATGAATTTTAATATCGATGCACAACACCCGCGAAGTTACCTGCCGATCTATTCTGTAAAAATATCACCGTAAAACCTTATGTGAAGAGAGCTGTCAATCCCTAGCATCAGCAGTGATATTCTGTACAAATATCACCGTGAAAACTTAGGTGAGGTAAGCGTGGAGTGAGCTGTCAATAGTGTCAATCCCTAGCATCAGGTGGAATGACTGCTCACTCCACGCTCACTTCACCTAACTTAGGTGAAGATTTTTACAGAATAGACCGACAGGTGGATTGATTGACAGCTCATTCACTTAAGTTTTCAAAGTGATATTTTAAAAGAATAGCACCGCTGTTCTATTACTATCAGGATTATTTATCATCAGCTTTTGCCCGCGGCATCGTCGGCGTGGAGTTCGGAAATTATCACACGGGAACATACTACAGAGATGAAAAGCATCCTGTACCAGTGTCCCGTCTATCCGGGTGCCAAATTTCATCCAAATCCGTTCAGCCGGTAAGGAGTGAAAAGATAACAGAGAGACAGAGTTACTTTCGCATTTATAATTTACCAGCTTTTGCCCGCGGCTTCGCCCGCGTGAATGTCGGAAAAATATACGTATAAACCTTCCTCTTGAATCACTCTATCTATTGATGGAAACCGCATTAAAATCCGTTCAGTAGTTTTTGAGATCATCGCCAACATACCGACAGACAGAGAGACGCGGCGGGGGACTTTGTTGTATAATATGTAGTGATTAATAATATAGTAATATGGTATGGATGGATTGATTAAATTTTAATCTGAACATGTTAAAGTTGATTATAAGGTTGAAATTAAAATTGCTAGTTATAATTGACAGTTGATAAGAAACATTGCCTTTAAGGTGAAAGCGTCAAGGTAGCCCGCGAAATTCAAATTTTCTTAAGTTTTTTGCAATTTACAAATCAGTATTAGATTGTATGTACGTTGATAAAAAATATAATTTGCGGGCGTAACAAGTATCTATTTACATAATTAGAATCATTACAGTGATCAATACAACTCTTTAAGACCAGGTAATCCTAATGAATGACTATTTCATGAAATCTTGACATTTCAGGATTATACTAACTTAATGAGTTCTAATGATTATAATTCTGTAAAAACATATGTAACGGCCGCAAATCATACTTTATTTAACACACAATTTAATATTGACTTGCAAATTGCAAAAAAACGTAAGAAAATTTGACTTTCGCAGGCTACCCTGACGCTTCCCCCTTATACATATCCGTTATTCACGAGAACCTTTCTCTACAATACAATACATATTGCATATATGCAATGGCTCCAAAACTCTACAACAAATTACCTGATCAATTTGTATCAGTCAAAACCACAGATGAATTTAAACGTAAGCTTTTTAAATTATTGAATGACAAAGCGTATTATTCTGTTGATGAATATCTTAATGACAAATTATAATAATAGAAATATAATTGTATATCTGACTCTATAATTAATGTTGCTCCCACAAGATAGTGATACTCTTTATTGACATGTTTATTTCATTTATTATTGTATACAAAATTGTGACTAAATCCTATCAATTTATTTATGTGACTTTTATTGTATTGACGCATTATTATTAACTATTAGTGATTGAAGTTTGAAATGAACTTGTGACATCTACTTACCTATTGACTTGATTCTTTTGTTTTTATTTTGTTAAGGTGATCGTGCCTATTTTGTATGCCTTCTGGCGCGCCATAAATGATAAATGATTTTATTTCTGTAAGTAGGTTTATATCCTTTTACAAGTCAATCATGTTTTTTTTTTAAACTAGATGAGGTCGGCGTTTCCTATCTGACTACTCTGAGAAGAAAGGCCGAAACAAACTCAGAGGTCACAGTCACACACTTATAAAGTCACACTTATAAAGTCGAGACATAAACTTGGTCAGTTCATGTGAAGACCATGTAGATTGGTGTCTGAGATGGTCTTTTGAGGAAAGAACCACACAGATTGAGAGGACCTGTCCAGTCCGTGCACGCATTTGTCAGTAATGGCAACATAGTATGGACGAACGCTTTTGTATAATAACATCTGTATAATATGACTCTATGTTCACAAAATTAATAAATGAATTTGAATTTGAATATGTTTTTATTAGAAAAATATTATTATTGTTTTCTTCTTATTGGCCTATGTGATATTTATTTATTTATTTATTTATTTAACCATTTATGTACACACAAATAAACAGACAAGAATAAAGGAACAGAAAATTACGTACAAAGGTGATGCTTATTTCTAAAGAAATCTCTTCCAGCATACCTGCGATAGGACAGGGGATAAAAAGAGATGTAGACACCGTGTGTAAGAATAAGAGAGAAAATAAAAATACATAAAATCTAAAAAACAATTCACTAAGCTAACAAAACATATAACAAATACTTAAATACATACATACTTCTAGAATAAATATCACTAAAATAACTATGACGAAATGGAAAGATAGTGTTCTTTCACTCTTCTTTTAAATACTGCAACAGTTTGGCAGTCCCTAATGTCAGGTGGTAGTGAATTCCACAACCGAACCGCGTGCACAGTGAAGGAGTAGGAGTAGAAGTCAGTGGAATGGGAAGGAAATTTTAGGAGGTTTCTAAGATGCGACCTGCAAAGCACATCAAAAGGACGGGCATAAGAAAAGCGTTCCCGCAAATAGGAAGGTGTTTTAGGGTTGTGAAGGATGTTAAATAGCAGACACAATATGCGAGAGTTCCTGCGAAGTCGAATAGGGAGCCACTTGAGAGTCTTGCGAAAGTTAGAAACGTGGTCATACTTTTTAAGGTTAAAAACAAAACGAATACAGATATTTTGTAAACGCTCAAGTTTATTCAAAAGCTCCTCGGTGGCATCCAAATAACAGGCATCTGCGTAGTCAATAATAGGCTGAATGAGAGTTTGAGCGAGGGAGATTTTGGTGTTCAGGGGTAAGAAGCACTGGAGGCTTTTCAAAGAATGAAAAGTGTAGTGCACTTTACGACTGACTTGAGCAACGTGGTCAGTCCACGATAAATAGGAGTCCAAGGTCACCCCCAGGTTTTTAACCGTATTTGCGTATTCAATCTGAACTCCATTCAGACAGAGTGGAGACAGCGACGCAACATCGAGCCTATTCCGCATATATCTGCCGCCAATAATTATAGCCTGGGATTTCCTAGGGTTGATTTGCAGTCCGAAGGACCGCGACCATTCGCTAATCAAATCCAGGTCTCTGTTCATGGCACACACAGTGGCTTCCGCATCTTCCCTTAAGAAATGGCTGTACAGCTGCAGATCGTCAGCATAGAGATGGAAGTAGGAAGAGATGACACTGGTGACAGAGTTGATAAAAATGGAAAAGAGAAGAGGAGAGAGGACGCCACCCTGAGGCACCCCTGCAGTAAGAGAGCACCAATCAGAAAAAGACCCGTCGAGACAAACCCGCTGCGACCGGCCTTTGAGATAGGAGTCGAACCAACCGATAGTACTAGAAGAGAAATTGAAAGACTTAAGGATCCCTAGAAGGATGTCGAAATCAACAGAGTTAAAGGCACTGCTAAAGTCAAGAAGTACAAGTAAGGTAAGAGATTTGCGGTCCATAGCCCAGCGGATGTCATCAGTAACCTTCAAAAGAGCAGTGACCGTGCTATGACCGGGTCGAAAACCAGATTGAAAAGTACTGAGAAGGTCATTCGCAGCTAGAAAGGCAGAAAGTTGCTGATGAACAATGTGCTCAAGAACTTTAGAGAGATAAGGGAGGATAGAAATGGGTCGGAAATCGGACGGTGAGTCCGGGCTAGAAATTTTGGGCAAGGGGATGATATGGGCTTGTTTCCAGGCCTCAGGAACTGTAGAAGAAAACAAGGAGAAATTGAAAATGTGGGTCAAGATGGGGAGTAATGTGGGGAGGATAGGAGAAATCATTCTTGAGCAAAGATTATCATTACCAACTGCAGACGAGGAAATAGCAGAAATAGCTTTTTTGACCTCATTTTCACTCACAGGACTAAATTGGAAAGAAGAACACTGTGGCACTGGCAAACAGGAAAGTTTATTTAAAGAAGCTGATTTGACGTGCGGATCTAAAGTAACTGGGGGATGAGAGAAGTGTTTGTTAAGGGCACACACGTCAGTGTCATTACTGCAAATAAATTGAGACTTACCAATGCCGACAGTTTTCAGAAACTTCCAGACTTCTGAAGAGTTACGGTTGTCGAGAGAATTATGGAAGTAGCTCCTCTTTGCATCTCTACACATACGACTGCAGCGATTACGCAACACCTTGTACGCAATCAGATTGTGCTCGGAAGGACAGCGTTTGTACCTCTTTTTGGATCTGTCCCTACTCGCCATCACATCCTTAATGGCAGGAGTAAGCCAGGGAGCCGGAACATACTTGACCTTGACTCGACGGATTGGAGCATGACGATCGTATAAGCTCAGTATTGTGCTGTTGAAAATGTGAACCATATCGTTGATACATGCGCTCTCTAAAACATTAGTCCAGTCGATACTACCAGCATCACGCAGCAATGCCTCCAGGTCTATACCCTTATAGTTTCTAAGGAAAATATAGTTCGGCTTACGCCTCGGAGGGCGAATCCTGTAGGACATAAAGATTAAGTCGTGGTAAGAAAAACAAGCAGTGAGCTGACCGTGGACAGCTACATTATTAGAATTAGAGACGATCATCAGGTCCAAAAGAGAAGGAGTGCAGTTAGGGAAATGATGAGTAGCGGAAAGAGGCAGAATACTAAGGTTAAAAGAAGATAAGAGAGATTGAAGTTTGTGAGTACGACTATCATTTTTAAGAAGGCAAGTATTAAAATCGCCCATCAAGACTACATGGTCATAAGAGGGACAAAAATCATTTAAAAGCGAATCAAAAGAGTCAAAGTAATCGATAGTAAGATTAGGACTGTACATCACCCCAAGAAGCATTTTAACGTGATGCAAGGAAATTTCAAGAAATAGATGTTCCGCTGACCCCGAGTAGGAAGAAGGAGACGTGCTGATAATCTTGTAGGGAATATCAGCACGCAAGTAAATTGCAACACCACCACCGCCCTTCCCAGTTCTATCATTACGAATAAGAACAAAGCCAGGAAGTGCATAATGAACAGATAAAAAATATGTGAATAGGTGATATGTTAGATAAATAAAGATATCCCAGTCTACTTCTTAACATCTTTATACGTCATGAACTTTACAAATTCTCAGTAGACCCCGCTTTCCAAAGGGTATTCCTTGTATACGATCAGACCCTCTAATAATGAGGTTGGGATTGCTGCGCGAACGAAGAAGTCAGTTAAACGTGGAAAAATAATACACGTGGACTCCGAACGCTCAAGCTCATAGCGAGTGAGACTATTCTGTTGTTCTCTTAGTGAATTCACAAGAAATGCATTATTTATAATAATTACAGATGTTAGTATCGATTAAGTTAGGTTATCCGGCGATGGTAAGTAGATAAATAAATTAGTATGTCGTTGCTAATTTCCTTCAATTTAATTAGTAAATCATCCAGTTGAGTGCGACAAATGAGACAAGTAAAGTTCTCGTAGACTGAGTGCCGACAACAAGCCTCAAGTTTGTTCGTTTGTTCTACAAACTTTCTCTCAACTGCATTACATGTGCACAGCTCCATATGCACGTTCACAGTCTTTGTTGCTCTTTATGTTTTAGTACTTTACTTTTTTATTAACCATTACCTACTGTCCCATTGCTGGGCAAAGACCTTCCTTCTCTCTCTCTGTCCAGAGCTGCCAAGGACCAATCTTTATTAAAGGAGTCCAGCTCATCCCACCATCTCCGTCTGGGCCTGCCGCGATGTAGATTACCATTAAGCGGGACCCATTGGGTCGTAAGTTTGGTTCATTGATCGTCTGACATGCAGCGCATCAGCCCAATTCCAGTTAAGCGTGGCAGCTTTCCCAGTGACATTACTTATTTTAGTGATGGAACGGATTTTTGTATTCCCGTTCTTCTAGAATAAGTGAGTACTTATTAGAATATTTTATATTGTTCCTGCAATGCTATTCTGTAAAAATCTCACCGTGAAAACTTAGGTGAGGTGAGCATGGAGTGAGCTGTCAATATGTCAATCTCTAGCATCAGGTAGATTGACAGCTCACTTCACCTAAGTTTTCACGGTGAGATTTGTACAGAATAGACTGGCTGTAACGACGCCCTCGTCGTTGACTTTGCAGACCGGAACAATGAAACATCTGGCAGACGAATATTTGGGTACCTACGGCTAGGCAATCGATTGCCTAATCAATGCACATTTCCTTGATTTTTGACGATCATGTCATCATAAAATCAAGTACCTAAAAATGTGTATCAGACGATCAACAACGTATTTTTCAAGTAAGAGTTGTTTTATTATTTCTTATTTTTTAAGTAAAAAGCTGACAGATCTTATTGATTGTCAAAGCACAAATCGAGCACATTCACTAGAATCCTAACTAATATTATAAATGCGAAAGTAAGTTTGTGTGTTAACGGTTCACGCCTAAACCACTGAACCGATCAATCTGAAATTTTGCATGTACGTCATCACGTGTACAGAAACAGACATAGGCTACCTTTCATCCCGATAAAAAGTACTATTCCCGAGGAAAACAACAATAACATTCTTATGATAATAGATGGCGCCACGTGTCTTTCGAATCGTGATGGAATTATGTTATTACAGAAACTTTAGTAGTGTGTTAAGAGTTTTATTTTTTATTTAAGTACCTAACATATTTTGTGAGTGTCGACAGATCGGTTTGTCATCCTCCTAACTATAATATTATAGATGCGAAAGTAAGTTTGTTTGCTTGATACCTTTTCACGCCCTAAGTCACTATTCGACATTAACGCGAGCGAAGCCACGGGCAAAAGCTAATTTAATTTAAATAAATGCGAAAGTGAGTTTGCTTGTTTGTTTATTGTTTGTTTATTGCTTTCACGGTAAAGCGGCTGAACGGATATGAATGAAATTGGGCACGTAGGTAGACCTGGACCTGGAGAAGGACTTGGGTTACTTTTCATCCTGGATCGCAGACGAAGTCGCGGGCCACAGCTAGTCATTTATAAAAATGTCTGATACGACACAACACATAGTTCGGACTGGACTGGTACTTACGAGGTCATTGATATTCACCCGACAGCACTAAGCTTAACTTGCTTGCAAGCAGAGATTAAAATTCAGATTTCAGTGATGCTTCCTGAATCATGAATGTTATTTAGTATTTCATAAATACGGACGTTATGGGATTTTTACTCTTAAACATAAGGGCAAAATGTTGTTATACTGTAGGTACCTACAACTCTGCCTAAACCATTGGGGATTAAAGGCGTTATGTTTATAGCGAAGCAGTTACACAAAGTTTGGGATACGTTATAGTCGTCATAACTTTGTGCTTCATACTGCTGGGACAACGGCCTCCTATCTGTGAGAGGATAGCGCCGGTTGGTAAATGTTTACAAAAGACTAGCGGAACCTTATTTAGATTTTAAATCAGTATACGAGTAGCTATCTTTTAAAGGCTATGTAAGTGCGGGAGATAATATCGAGGGTTCACGGGCTATTTGTTTTAAGCGACATCCTGGCCGATATTGAGTTATTATCATATCTACCTGCATTAAAAAGTGAAAAACGTAAAATACAGAGCATTATTGATTATTAACCGTCGATAGGCCACTTTTTCGTAAAAAAATATTGATATTTTTTTACAATGTTCTTTTTTCCGAATAATGAAACTTTGAAATGCTCTCCTGTAAAGTTCCAAACATGTCGCTTAATACAAATAGCTCGTGAACCCTCGATATAATGATTTTAGTTTGTGTCTTCTGCATAATGTACAGAATAATGTACAGAATAAATTTCAAATAAATTGTCGATGTGTTTGATTGGGTTTCTCTCCAAAATATGGCCCTACGATGATGATATCACAGAAAAATATAGTAATTAGACGTTATAATGATTGTTATTTCATATTTTTTCAATTAATGGTTTTTCAATCAATCTGGCTAGTCTTTTCCCAACTGTGTTGTGGTCGGCTTTTAGTCGAACATGATGCCAACTCTACAACCCAGTTACTGGGTAACATGATACCCCGTGGTATAATACTGTTGCTCAGACTTTTGGGCTTATAACTATCTGTAATGACTGTCAAGGAAAAATCTCTCTCTGTAAATCAGTTGTATTTTAGTATACGTGAGTACGTATATAATGCGAGCCACCGCGAGCTGCCAGTAAAACGTTGTCTGCGGTTATAACGCATTAACGTCGGCGTCGATAGCAATAATAAATGTTACATTATTACGTATTTAAATATTTATACCTTTGTTCCTGAGAAATAATCAGTGAACACGCTTTTACTTTGTTAGGTTGAACGGTATCTACAGGCTGTGGTTTATTATCTTCCGGGAAACTATAGCCTGAATACCGAGATGCGCGATTTCAATGCCTTTTAAAAGAAGAATCTCTTTTCATTTTTAGTGCTTTTAACCTGTCGCGGGTCTGCGTCCACGTACGTGGCTCACCCGCATGCGTGAGTTAGTGCGTGTGATGCCCCGCATGCGTGTGGCATGCATGACAGGAAAAGTATGTAAGAAACGACAGGAGCGCGAGGACGCGGGCGGCGCGTGGCGGGCCAGACACGTACGCGAAGCGAACACAAATGGTAACATGGTAGGAATAAGGCTCAGTAGTACCCGATCCCGTTGGCTACAACGTCATTTATTACAGTAAAAATGCGTAACTGTTGGAGAGTTGGTGTGCAACACTAGCAACGCTTGCAATGATCAACTATCTCACTTTTCAAGCGTCGATTCAGCCCAGATTTGTGGAATCAGACGTAATTGGTATCGATTTCACATCTAACAGAGCATAAAGCACATTCTCCAATTAATATAATAATAATAATAATATCCTGGGACATTTTTCACACACGGTCATCTGATCCCAAACTAAGCAGAGCTTGTACTATGGAAACCAGATAACTGATATACTACATATACCTACTACTTTTTTTTTTTTTTGTAAATACCTACTTATATAGATAATTACACCCAGACTCAGGACAAACAGACATGATCATGCACACAAATGTTTGTCCTGGATGGGAATCGAACCCACGACCTGTGGCATGATAGGTGGTGTCTTAACCAACCACGCCAACTGGCCTGTCGATATCGAATTGAATACCTAAAGCATAATTTGGAACTAATTAGAGCATTGGTGGCCCAGTGGTAGCGGCCCCGACTTACGAGTTGGGTCGTGGGTTCGAACCCAGGCAGCCGCTTTACGTTGCGTAAATAATTTCATCACCACTGCTCTCAAAACGATGACGGAAATCATCGTGAGGAAACCGGCATGTTCTAGAACCAAAAATTCTAAGACATCTGACATCTACCAACCCACACTGGGCCCGCGTGGTAGATTACAGCCCACTCCCTCTCACAGAGAGGAGGCCTGCGTCCCAGCAGTGGAAACGCTTTAAGGTTTATTATACAAGCAACTGGTAACGCCTGCACCCTGCATTCGAGACCATTGAACTGAACAGCTTTCTCCATGGAACCAACATCGTAATCGAGAGAAAATAATCAGTCGTCCCATACATTAATATCTATATAATATTAAATTCTAAAGGCCTATTCAAACCTAAGCGGTATTCGCTGCCGCTATGGGTAGAGGTACATACCGCGCGGGTTTCGCTTAGGTATTTAGTATTATGTTTCGCGGCAAGAGCGGTACAGGTGAATGAACAGTAATATTACCGCATACCCACTCGGTTTTCTCTACCGCAGGCGGTAGCGATTACCGCTTAGGTTTGAATAGGCCTTAAATACCTAAGCGAAACCCGCGCGGTATGTACCTCTACCCACAGCGGCAGCGAATACCGCTTAGGTTTGAATAGGCCTCAACTCTGTAAAATTTTAACGGTGTGAACTTCTGGTTGTTGTTACACTTAGGTACATATAATTTAGTTGTATAGTAATCTGTGGAAACTGTTTCTGGATTGTGTTGAACTATTTGTATACATATATTTGTTATTGCATCTGTTTGTTTCCCAAATAAAATAAAATAAAAAATACATTTGGATCGAGTTATAGGTATTGAAGTTTTGTAAGGGACAGTTGTTAATTTTTGCGCGATTACGATGTTGGTCCCACGCAAAAAGTAGTTCAGTTTGATGGTCTGTACCATACCCTTTTTGACCGCAACTTTTATATACATGCTATATATGCCCGAAATTTGTTTGCCCGTTCAAAGGGATTGTAGGTTGGTGCCTATAAAAGGGGATCTGCCTAACAATGCACCTGCTCAGTAAAGAGCCTATTTAGGTAAGTATAAGATATTGACTGACTTATTGCTTGTTAAAAATTTTAGGAAAATCGTCTACTTTCACAATGTTTGTATATATGTGAGCACCATGTATTTATCACAAAATGAATTTACCTGTCATTGCTTTTAATTATGGTACATATTTACAATTCTAGACAAAACAGGAAAAGTACCTATTTGTTCATATTTAAGTAAATAGGATCACCATTATAACCAGTCCAAATATTGTTCGCTGTCTTTATTTTATTATCTTTATTGTCTTTATTATATCTATACTTATATTACTTATTGGAAAGATTTGTATTTTTGTATATTTGCAACGAATAAACTCAAAAACTACTGGTCTGATTACAAAAATTCTTTCACCATTAGAATGCTACATTATCCTTGAGTAACATAGGCTATATTTATTACTAGAAAAATAAGAGATCCCTACTCTAAAACTTCAATAATGTATGTACGTATGGAAAAAATCGCGTTGGAAAGAAATACCTCTATAACCTTACAAAAAGTACTAGGACTGCATGAATTCAAGATAGTAGGTATATCAATTCAAGACACGACACGTGCACAATTTCTGAGCAGTAAACCAAGGCTTGCATGAATTAACGATAATCTGATATACCTATATAAAGTCGGGTTTGTTCGAACACTTATAAATCGAGAACGGCTGGACCGATTTTCATGGTTTTTGATTTGTTGTATTTGTCTTCGTCCCGAATAGCAGAATAACTATTAAAACATCGAAAAAAATACACGAAAAAAAATCATGAAGAAAATTAATTTTCTCATATATCGGACAGGACGACGTCTGTCGGGTCAGCTAGTATTTGAACTATATAGAAAAAACCAGCTAAGTGCGAGTCAGACTCGCGTACGGAGGGTTTCGTACCATTATCTATAAAAACGGCAAAAAAATCATGTCTGTTGTATGGGAGCCCCTTTAAATATTTATTTTATTCTGTTTTTTAGTATTTGTTGTTATAGCAGCAACAGAAATACATCATTTTTGAAAATTTCAACTGTCTAACTATCACGGTTCATGAGATACAGCCTGGTGACAGACGGACAGACAGATGGACAGTGGAGTCTTAGTAAAAGGATCCCGCTTTACCCTTTGGGTACGGAACCCTAAAAATTAGGGATCCCTACTAAAACTTCAATAATGTATGTACGTATGGAAAAAATCGCGTTGAAAAGAAATACCTCTATAACCTTACAAAAAGTACTAGGACTGCATGAATTCAAGATAGTAGGTATATCAATTCAAGACACGACACGTGCACAATTTCTGAGCAGTAAACCTAACAAAAAGTACTAGGCTTGTATGAATTAACGATAATATTTGAAATTTGAATCATTAGTATTATGCTTCTAATAGAGTTTTGATGAAATTTGGCACACAGATAACTTATAACATGGATTAACACATAGAGTACTTTTTATCCCGGTAGTACGTTTCCGTGGGTTAATTTCCGACTTCCACGCGGGAGAAGCGGCTGGCAAAAGCAAGATAGGAAAATAGAAAGTTGGAATCCCCGTAATGATATTAAGAAATTTTAACCCACCAAGCTTGTGTAAAGGCACAAGAGTTTTAATCAAAGAACTTCGAGACAACTTCATTGTAGCCACCGTCATCACCAGGCCCGCAGCCGGACAGCTCGCATATATTCCGCGTATTCCAATGATACCGACGGATTTGCCTTTTTAAGAGGCTTCAGTTCCCGGTTAAAGTTTCCTTTTCACTAACAATTAATAAGTCCCGGGGACAAGCATTTTCACTGGTCACCTTCGACTTGCTTTTCCCGTGGGCCTCATGGGTCATACGTTAGTCTGTCTCGCGTGGGATCTCCGGAAAATCAATTTATTTTGCTTCAAACGAATAGTACATCCAATATAGTTTATAGAGAAGCCTTGCAATGATTATTTATAGGTATTTACATTTCATTCTTACTTTCTTTCTTTTTTACTCGACTGCGGAAAGGTTATATTATATTTTATTTAGTTTTATCCATCCAATATGTATAAGCAAATGAAATATTAGCTGTGAAACGTTTTAATACTGTGTTTCCATTAAGCAAATCCTACTGTAATTGTAAAAGTGTGTGTTAGTATTAACCTACATAATATATTTGTTACATCTTCACGCAAAAATTAATGAACCGATTGCAATGAAACTTGATAGGTACATAGCCCAGAGCTATTACCTATAGCTGTTACTTTTATCCCACGGAATTGAAACATCCGCGCGCGAAACCGCGGGGCGCAGCTGAGGACGTATAAGTTGCCTTAAAATTTGGCATGCAAGTTGGTAATTTTCCTTTCCGTTTTATATTCTGTTACTATTTTTAGGTTTTAGGATTTTTTATCCTCCAGCAATCATGTATCAATCCGCGCGCCACTCCTCGAATACTAGATAAGCAGCGCAATGGATTAACGCATAGAGTAGGTACTTTTAATCCCGGTAGTACGTTTCCGTGGGATATTTTCCGACATCTACGCGAGCAAAGCCGCTGGCAAAAGCTAGTATAATATAATTAGACGTTTGACTGACACATGGGGCGGTTGAGAATAAAACAGGTACGGACCGAGTACATTAGTTGTTAGAACAACAAATATTCCATTTTGTAACAATGAAAATGTCCAGTGGGTCAAGCACGAACGTGCGAAGTACGCGTAACGTTACCTACTTACATTCGAAATATTTAAAAATTTAAAATATTTACTTAGTTTTAAGACTTTATTCATATCTAATTGATACTAATTGTGCTTGCTCTGAAGAAATAAATCAAAATGCTTGATATAGGATAGTTTGTATTCCACGCACAACAACGGGCTGAATGAGAGACTCGGAAATTGGCGCCGATTCCTTTGTTCACAAACTAAGCTAAATTTAAGTTCAATGCAACTTTTTCTTTCTATTTCATTAAGAAAAGGAGAGACGATAAAAAAAAGTAGTGTATGTAGTATATCAGTTATCTGGTTTCCATAGTACAAGCTCTGCTTAGTTTGGGATCAGATGACCGTGTGTGAATAATGTCCCAGGTTATTATTATTATCTCCTTTATTTATTTTTTAAACTTATTTTATTACATTTTTAAATATTTTTATAAAAACATTAAAAAAAAAAAAACATTTAAAAATATAAAAAATAGTGATCCGCCGGTAGCGGGTGCAGGGTCCAAGCTACCGGTGGTTAGGGCCCCAGAGACAGGAACCTCCTCACAATACGCGCCGTATCAAGGAGGACTGCCTTCTGAATCAGGCCCTTCACCCAGCCACCCAACGAGAGCCTCTTGAGATGTTGGTCGAGGCTCTTAGCGATAAGGCCATTGACCGTAACGACTATCGGCACAATGATTGCCGAGTCCACATTCCACATAGCGACAACCTCGTGGGCTAAGTCGAGATACTTCAATTGTTTCTCCTTCTCAGCCTTCACGAGGTTCTCGTCATGCGGGATAGTAACATCGATTATCATTGTGCGGCGCACTGATCGATCTATTACCACTATATCAGGCTTATTGGCTACAATAGTCCTGTCAGTGATAATAGATCGATCCCAGTATAACGTGACATGGTCATTCTCGAGAACTGGGTCGGGCACATACCTGTAATACGGTACCTCAGAGTCCACAAGGCCGTATTTCAGAGCAAGTTGCTGATGGATAATCCTGGCTACTTGATTATGCCTGTGCAAATACTCGCCGTTAGCTAAACGAGAACACCCAGAAGTAATATGTCTGATAGACTCACCGGGACAATGGCATGCCCGACATATGTCGATCGTCCCGTCTTTCATTATATACTTCCGGTAGTTATTCGTTAGCATAACTTCATCCATAATTGCACAGACTGAACCTTCGGTTTCCCCAAAGAGGTTACCGAAGCGTAGCCAGGCCACGGACGCTAAGAAATCTACGTCGGGCCCATGAAGGGCCCGGAAAAAGCGTCCGTGAAGCTCCTTGCTTTGCCATATTTCCTTGCGGTCATTGGTACTAAGCACCACAGGTTTGCGCCAGTTCTCTTTAGCCAAGGACAACGGGGTGAGTCCCTTGTCCACTGCAACCACATCTCGGTGCATACCCACGTCAGCCTTGAGAAAATATTCTCTGAGACTGCACACCTCGTGGTTGTGGAGGGTCTTAGCATTTAAAAAACCTCGACCCCCGCACTTCCGCGGAATGTACAGCCTCATGACAGACGAACGTGGGTGATGCATCCGGTTTGCGGTCAACAGTGACCGGACTCTCCTATCCAGGGCGTCTAGTTCCGTCTGGGTCCACTTTAGTATGCCAAAGGAGTACATTAGGACCGGCATGACCCAACCGTTAAAGGCGCGCACCTTGTTGCCGCCTGACAAAGAACTATTAAGTACCTTTTTCAGGCGACCGAAGAAGCGCTCCTGCAACGATTGTTTCACGTCAGGTCCGTTAATGCCTAACCCCTCTGACATACCCAGGTATTTGTAGGTATCAGTTGCGGAGAGTGATCTCAGGTTTATAGAATCTGAGAGTTGTAGTCCCTCAGATTCCACAATCCCGCCCCGCTTTACATGCATGACTGCACATTTATCTACACCAAATTCCATCCTGATGGAATCACTAAAAGTTTTAGTTACTTTTAGTGACTCCAGCAGTTGCAATTTGTTGGTGGCAAACAGTTTCAAATCATCCATATAAAGCAGGTGGGATATTACCTGACCCCCTCTCCGCAAAGGACAGCCCAGCCCTGTACCCTCCAGCAGAGTGCTAAGAGGGTTCAAGGCTAAACAAAACCACAGTGGACTCAGACTGTCGCCCTGGAATATTCCCTGCTTAATCCTAATAGGTTCGTTGCTCCCCTGAATTTGTCGGCATCCTGGATAGCGAAGAACCGTCCTCCACTGCCCCATACACGTCGTTAGGAAGGTGCTCAGAGTTGTATCAATTTTGTACAACTCTAACACCCTCAAGAGCCATGTATGCGGCACCGAATCAAAGGCCTTCTTATAGTCTATCCAACATGTCGACAAATCCTTTCGGGATCGACGGACCTGTTGGCTTATGGCCATGTCAATGAGGAGTAGCTCCTTGGTGCCGCGGGACCCATTCCTACATCCATTTTGAGAGACAGACATAATAGAATTCTTTTCTAAATGAGAATTAATTTTCTCTCTCAAAATGGATGTAAGAAGTTTATAGACCGTCGGCAAACAAGTGATCGGCCTATAATTTTTGGGTTCCGTGGCATCACCTGACTTATGGAGCAGGTGGGTAACTCCTGTTGTAAAGTGCTGTGGCAGCGACCCAGACTCTAAGGCCGACTGGAATTGCGATGCTAAGCACGCGTGTGAACTTTGCAGCCATTTAAGCCAAAAATTGTGCAGTCCGTCCGGTCCCGGAGATTTCCAGTTCGGTATCGGGCGGGCTGCACTGGCTACATCGGAGGAAGTAATTATTACTTCCTCCATCTCCGGTATGGCGTCACACACGCGCTCAACATCCCGCATCCATTCAGCCTCAGTATGGCAAACGGGCACCGACCAGATGTTACGCCAGAATATGCTAGTGGCATCATCATCCGGGCGGCATACGTCTGCCACATTTTGCTCAGGTCGCTCCCATGCTCTATACACCCACCTTTGATCACGCTGGAATATGCGATTCTGGGTATACCGCTCAACCCGTCGCTTATACCTACGGATACGGCTTGCCCATGCACAGACCTTCTGCTTCAGGAAGTCAATGCGCTCTGTGACACGGGACATATATTCTTGAGGACTGATTCCAGTCCCCGAGAACGCCCACCTCACAAAGCGCATCACTCTAGGGCGAGTATTGCCCTCCCTGAAGCAGTATAGTTTGCCGATGAGCACCCTGGTCCCCTCGATACGCTGCTCGATCCTGCACTGCCAGGCTGGAACAGCGGGTTTTGGTCGTGTAGCTATGTCACAATTTGGAAATTTGACATTGGCTACACGACACGCCGCAATAGCCGCGCAATACAAGATCGAGTGCGTATCTACGAGATCTTCGCTGCTTTCAAAATAAAAACCAAGCAGCGAATCCAAGGCACACGCCATCGCCCTATTCGTTCTGTGCATAGGCAAGCGAGGTAAATGTGGTCTAAGTTGGACGGGGGCAGTTCTAAACTCCCGAATCGCATCCTCCAGCGCGCTCCTCAATCGTTCGTTACACTGGCTACTTACCGTAACAATCTCATCGCCCCCCTCCTCATCATTAACATAAGACCGCGGTTGGGTTATGTCACTGACTAGAGGTTGCACCGCGGTCTGTGACGGGACAGGGACGATACGATTGCTCAGTACCTCTGAGCGCAGCCTATCAAGCGCGGCGTCGTCCAATCTGTGATTCCGTTGGATAACCCGCACCTGATCCGAAAGTCGTTGGGCCGAGACGTTGATGGCTGGTTGAAGCGCCTGGAACAGAGACAGCATCCTATCGCGGTACGCAGTGAGGTTAGTTCCCCCCTCTGTAGCCCCGTAATATGCGCGCATGACGTTCTCATTCATTTGTTGAGTCCATTTCATGCGCTGCACACAACCACCGGCAGCGGGGACCCGGCTCGGGGCTGGATGGCCCCTAAGTCCCAAGCTTCTCGGTGGCCGGCCTCTCCCCTGCCGACGTACAGGTGTTGGCGACGTCGGCGGGGAAAAATACTCGTCGCTCGAGCTCGACGCAACTACCGCGGCCGGTGTCGTCACAGCGCTCACGGTGGGGCTGGGTACCGGCGGCAGCGAGGCGGAGCCGAGCGAAGAGTCCGGAGGTGGTAGGCGTGCTCGTCTTGCAGCTGCTCTCGTCAACATTTTTTTATTTTCATTTGGGTTTGTATTGTTTTATCGGAGGTGACATGACAAATGTCACCTCCGATTTGGCAGTTTTTTATGTATTTTGTACATTTTGGTAATTGCTGTATTTATCTTGATTATTTATCTTGATTATTTTTTCTTGCAGTGGCGTGTGGGTTTTTCTCAGGAAATAAAATAAAAAAACTGCGACTAATATTAAACTGAAAATAATATAAAACTGAAAATATATGAAAATAAATTTATTATTATTATTATTATTAATAGTTTAGTCTTGTCAAATTAAGATACTCCTTATACCAGATTAGACGTGATTAAAAAATTGGCTACTAAAAATACGTCAATATAAGTCAGGTGCCGACTAATTTGACAGGACTAAACTAATATTTATCTACTGTCCTTTTTTTAATGAAATAGAAAGAAAAAGATGCACTGTTTCTTTCTATTTCAATAAGAATAGGAGAGACGATAAATAATAGTTTAGTCCTGTCAAATTAAGATTCTCCTTATACAAGATTAGACGTGATTAAAGAATTGGCTACTAAAAATACGTCAATTTAAGTCAGGTGCCGACTAATTTGACAGGACTAAACAAATATTTATTTTCTGTCCTATTCTTAATGAAATAGAAAGAAAAAGATGCACTGAACTTAAACTTAGTTCAAGGGAATCGGCGCCAATATCGCAAAAGTAATGTGATAAACTGTCAAGCGCACGTACTGTTGAGTTTAATACCAGCCCACTGCAGGGAAAGGTCTCTTCTCATACAGAGAAGGCACGAGCATTGATCATCACGCTTACTCAAGAGGGGTTGGGGATTTCAGACTTATATTAAATATAAGTCTAGGTTGCCTCACGATGGTTTCCTTCACCGATGTCAGTAATGTCAAAGATAAACTCAGAAAATACATATGATTTGAAAATGTCTCTTTGGTACATGTCCGGATTTGAACCCACAACCTCGTGCATGAGAGGCGAGGCCTTAGCCACTGGGCCATCACGACAGAACTGCTGCGATTGGCTGTTGATAAATCATTCAACCAATCACAGCAGTTTACAATTAAAATGTTAATAACCGCTTGACAATTTGTCACATTAATTTTGCGTTAATTTTCGTTCGAGAAACTGGCCCTAAGTGCGCAAAAGGGAGTCCTATTACTACTATTTGCATTCGATTCAAAAATCGTTCGAATAAACGTAACGTCTGCATCGCGCGTTCATGCTAAATTAGCCTTTGTTGTTGTAAGCGCTTAGTCACGGTCATGTATCGACTACATATTGAAAGATATTGGCAATATATGTTGAATGCATTGGCTCGATTGCCTGGCATAATCCTTCAACGGTCAAAGTGAATTTGCAGAGCATAAATGGTACGCCTCAAAGACCATACAAAGCTGGATAAGTAACAACAAACAATAGAATGGATATTGCGGAGTAGATATGCTCCATGTTCCTCGGTAAAATATGTGACGGAACGTTTTTAGGAACAGAGGTTTGTAGGTAAAGTCAGATTACGAAAATAGTTGCGCAAACTTAGTTCACGTGTAAATAATGATGTATTTACCTACTGGTGAAACAATCAATGAATAACTAATAGTTTCGTAATGTAAATTCGGTTCAGGGACTGAGTTCAGGGAGAGAGCCGCACGGGTCAGCCCATCGAAGGCTAAACTACGCTTGCCGTGGTCGGTTCGCGGGTGACCATCCATTACATATCAAGCCCCCCCGTGCCGCACGTTAAACCGTTGGTCCCGGTTGTCATTTCTAGACTTTATTTATTTTTGACAATCGTTATTGGTAGTTAGAAGCCCAAAAGTCTGACAACCAGTCTCACCAAGGGGTATCGTGTTACCCAGTAACTGGGTTGTGGAGGACAGATAGGCGAGGAGGAGAATGGAAGACGACTGATTAAAGTTTTAATTTAGTGGGAATCGTTGTCAAAAGTGATAAAGCAATTACGAAGTTGACTATACGTGTACGTATAGTCAACTTCGTAATTGCTTTATCACTCACACATAATAAGATATAGTAAACTTATGTTACTTATATATTTTTCTATTGTCATTTATATTTTCTTAATTTTTTATTTTCGTAACGACCGCGACTTAGGTGTGGTAGGTCGTGGGTTCGACCCCAAGCAGGCACTTTACTTTGTGTAAATTATTTCATCACCATTGCTGTCAAAACGGTGAAAGAAAACATTGTGAGGAGACCGGCATGTCCTAGAACCAAAAAGACATCCGCCAATCCGTACTGGGCCCGCGTGGTGGGTTATGGCCCACTCGCTCTCACAGGGACCTGCCCAATACTCACCCACTGCCCACTGTTGGGCCTGTGTCCCAACAGTGGGAACTGCTGCAGTGGAAGCTGCTTGTGCTTTGGAACCTGAGATAATTTGTTTGCTCTTTAAATTTTGTTTCTTATGCTTGCACTACACTTCACATATTTGCGCAAATATTTGCGTTATACTGCGAATGCAAAAAAAACTTTATATCAATAAGGATAAGGTAGATTTTGTATCACCCAAGTGACGCGAATATTCTGACAAATATGCCAAGTGAAGTGTCAGCATTATATGTGTAGATTTTATTGCAATCTAGTCAATAAAAAATATAAAGGAGTGCCCACAAACAGTAAACCAAATTCAAAATTCAAAACTCATGAAGTGAACTGAAAAATGAACTGGAGGACTGGAATAAAGTATTGTTTTCTGATGAAGCTAGAATCTCTTTGTGTGGAGAGGACCGACGCCGGCGAGTGCTGCGAAGACCACGAGAACCCTATGCGGTAGTGTGTTTCGAAGAAATCACTCCTTATGGCGGAGGCTCCGTTATGTTTTGGGGAGCAATTAATTCGACGGAGCGTACGGAGTTAGTTTTCATAGAAAATGGAACATTAAATGCACACCGGTACATAATGGAAGTCCTAATTCCATATGCACAACCCGCATTGACTGCACTTGGGGAAGATTCCATTTTTATGGACGACTATGCTCGCCCGCACCGTACTGGCGACGTGGAAGCGTACATGCATGAAGTTGGGATCCGTCGTTTAGATTGGCCAGCTCGAATTCCTGATCTCGATCCAATTGAGCATGTCTGGGACGTTCTAAAGAGACGGGTGTCACCTGCTCCACAAAACATCAGGGAGTTAAAAAGAGTCATTGCAGAAGAGTGAGAACGTATTCCTCAAAACGTTATTAAAAACATCGTGGAAAGCATGCCCAGAAGGATTCAAGCTGTGATTTTGGCAAGAGGAGGTCACACTCGTTATTAGGTTTTTACATTTGTAACTTTATTTAATTAAAAAAATCTTCTTGTCTTTATTTCCGACCACTTATTGTTTGGCCGTGTACATCGGTTTTAAAGAATTAATCGAAAATTAAAAAAAAATGCCATAATTCACTTCACGCCTATAAATTTACACGATTATAAATATGCAGACTACGTCAAACTATTATATTTCATTTGATTAAGTCAAATCGACCTTGCAAAAGAGTGTATATATTAAAAAAAGTAACGGCCCTAGCAGGCTAACTTGAGGCACCCCGTATTTTATTAACAGATAATTTATTTCATATAGATATATTACAGTCGTGATGGCTCAGTGGTGAAGGCTTCGTCTCTCGGTTGTGGGTTCAAATCCGGGCAAGTACCAATGTGACTTTTTCAATATTCATATGTACTTTATAAGTTTATCATAGACATTACTAACGTCGGTGAAGGAAAACATCGTGAGGCAACTTGGACTTAACTATAGTTAATATAAGTCTGTAATCGCCAACCCGTCTTGAGCTAGCGTGGTGATCAATGCTCGTGCATTCTCTATATGAGAAGAGGCCTTTGCCCTGTAGTGAGACAATCTATAATGGGCTATATAATATATAATACGCTGGTATTTATTAATTTATTAGGAACACCAACTACATAATTACAATAGGTATCTACATTTACACTTGAATCTACGTAGGATCTTCATTCTGTGTAAATATGTCATTTAAAAGTGTACACAGGTAATGCTTTGTATACAATAGTATATCCGCTAATTGCACATGGTATGAAAGTCATACCACTTTTTTTATTAAGTAGTGCTTTGTGGGAGTAAAGTCATCCCACGCAAATCTGCTTTTGGTTTGAACCTTGTTCCACCACTATTAAGGAGTCCTTTCTAATTCCATACATTTAGTTTGATGCACTATCTATTTCCGAGGAATTTGAGGTACGCCAACCGTCACCACCACCCTTTCGACTAGCCAATCGTCTATGGAAAGATTATTTTTAGTCTGTAGTTGCAAATCTTTTTGTAAACAAAAGGTTTTTGTTCAAACTGGAATGCTTGTAATTAATGAAAATTGTATTAAGGTAAGTGGTTTTATTTATGTTTCGTGCTAAGAATAAACACACCATGCATATTAAACCATAAAACATATAGGTCATCGCTTGTTTTTTTTTACTAGAGTCATTTCTTTGAAAGTGTAACTAAAAATTGTTTTGTTATTTTTAGAAACCAATTTTGAAAATGAAAACAAGTCATACTTTCAAACTAAACGTACATTACTAAAGCCCTACTCACTAGCATTCTAAGAACCTTCAACGGTCACAAAATTCCAAGAAGCTATGATGCAAATCGATTTTGTTTACAAGATTACCGCGGGGCATCGGGTGGGGCGGTTAACTGGTATACAATGCGGTTCAGCACAGCGGTTATTATTATATACAAAACTACGAACACAACTAAATACTAACACAACTAAATACTAATACATATGCTAAATAACTTTGACCTTTTTAAAGTGATTTGAGTGGTGATTTTTCACTAGCAATGCGTTTTATATATTACATTATTATAATATGTCTTTTCGAAATAACCATAATTTGAACAAGCCTTTAGAAAATATCTTATTTTCAATTGAGGTTCGATTAATTAAAGTTACCCTACGGGAGAGTTCACAATTAGGTAAGTAACCTATCGCACCAAATTATCTTACTTAGGTACGTCTATTAAGTACAGATAAGGGAGGCTTCCTATAATTATCGCTCGCAAGTTTCGAGGAGCATTCGAAGTACTCCTAATAGCTATCAAGTGGCCGTGTCTAATCGTCTCTCCAACCGACTGACTTAAAATTACTTACTTCTGAATGAGTTTGAGCACATTTTCTTTCATAGAATTTCGAGAATTCTTGTACGTAGTTGAGTTACGTGGATAAAGATGCTCCAATTAACTTAAAAAAAAAATACACACACAAAAACGGGTTACCTACAAGGACATATTGGAAAAGCTGAGATATTTTTACACAAATGTTGTGAAATTGATTTTTTTTTCTAATAATGAATGTCTATATTGTGGTACACCTCAATATAATCAATCTGCCTAGCGTTTTTCCAACTATGTTGGGGTCGGCTTCCAGTCTAATCGGATGCAGCTGAATACCAGTATTTTACATGGAGCGACTGTCTATCTGACCTCCACAACCCAGTAATTGGGTAAAATTTGGTAAGACTGATTGTCAGACTTTCGGGCTTCTGACGACCTGTAACGACTGTCAAAGATCCACGAATGACAGCCGGGACCAACGGCTCAACGTGCCTTCCGAGGCACGGAGGAGTCTCGGTATGTAAAGATGATCACGCATCCACGGACCAAACCCGGCAAGCGTAGCTTAACCTGATGGATCGACCCGTGCGGCTGTTATTACTTAGCCATGAGCTCCTCTGGTAAACCTTACAAGCGTTAATATTCTATCTTTTTTTTATATACGTATAAAAGAAGAAACTGAGTGACTGACTGACATATCAACGCACAGCCCAAACCACTCGGTCTAAAGGTCGGCTCGGTCGGTAGGTTCCTTATGAAGTCTAAGGGTGCACTAAGAAAGGATTTTTTAAAATTCACCCCACTTGAAGGGGGTGAAACGGAGGTCCAAAGTTTGTATGGGGAAACAAGATTAGTTAAGACTATTTTATTCGAAACTTCAAGGGGGAATTCCTGAGTGTTTCAGGGTTTTCAGAATTCAACCCCTAAAAGGTGGAAATGGAGTGACAGTCACAAAATCAACATATCAAATAAGTAGTTCATCCTATGCCCTACATAAACTTGCTCCAACCGTTAACACGGATGCACTACTCACGTCTTGTTGCATCTGTGTTAAGATACGGCATCATATTTTGGGGTAACTCTACAAATAGGGAGGCCGCGTTTAAAGCGCAAAAGTGCTGCATAAGATCTATGTTTGGGCTTCAGGTGACGGACAGTTGTGTACCATATTTCAGAAAGCATAAAATTTTAAGCGAAAGCAAAAAGGTTAAGTGGGGGATTAGAGAAGCTAGCCAGATAAATAGGTACCATGAGTTGTGTCATGAGAAGTTGAGAGAAGTTGACTTTCCGGTTGTTTTTCATGAATGCTGTGATAATTTGTGCCACAACAACAACAACGGGAGCACAGACTACATATAGATAGCTTGTATAAAACTGTTATTAACTTTTTAAGTGAGTCAGTAGCGGCGACTTGTTTGTGTGTGTTGTTTGTGTCGGACTGAATTGAGGCGGAGGTATGTCACGGGTTGGAACATATATGTCAAAGAGGCTCATGCTCGACTCAGGTTTGAGCTTTGGTTGCAATATGGTAAACCCGGTGCGGGACCTATTTATAGCCAAAACGTGACGCGCGAAAAGTTTTTGAGGCAAAGCGAAAGCGATGTCAAAATAACCAGCATCAAATTAAAATGGACATTATTGCTTCCACCACTTGGCGAGGAATTTTGGAGGCTTTTGGAGAGAAACGAAAAAGTTGAATCCTGAGTGTTTGCGCCGCAAACCAGTTCCGGGCGCGGGGGCGCCTCCACACCGAGGGGGGATCGCCGTCGCCACAGTACACCGGCGCGCGCGCGCCGGGAATCGGCCACCAACGGCGAGTGTGAGCAACCACGTACCAGTGTCTCAATATAAACCTACCTGTAAACCTACGAAATATAAACCTACATCAAAATATGTGTTTGGACTTCGCCCGAACATAAGTGGCGACCGTGACAGGACTTCGAGAGCTTGCAGAGCATCAGAGGTCATCACCGAAAGGGAGTAAGCCCGTTCCTTTAAACACTTACATTCCTTCCAACTCTTCCGTATACCTACTTACTATTTTCCATCTTCTATTTGCTGTGCTAAGTGAATGCTAACCGATCAAAGTGTAAGAAGGTATCTAGCTCAACGCGTATCTTCCTATTGTACTTACGGTAATTCACGCTTAATTGACAGCTATCGTATAATTTTAAATTAAAATTACTGGCCGGCTGATTCACGTTCACACTTAATTTGTCCATTAATATTGCAGCCTACTTATTTTGCAAAAAACATTTGTTACTAAAAATACCTAATTAATTGCCGAGAACTTTCCATCGCCTAATTTGCTGCCCCTTGCTTACCCAGTTTGCTACTAGTTTCTTTCTATTGTTTTCTGCCTAATACCTACTGTCGTTAAATGCTTATTAACTAATAATTAAACCAACTCGTAAACTATTTTATTACTATAGTCAGGCTAGTTCTTTGTTCGATTTTAATAAAATCACCTACCCCATTCAATATTTAAAAAATTGTGTGTTATATTTAGAAAGTTCTACAAAGTTCGATCGTACATCCGTGCTCGAGCGGGTGCCCGGTGCCCGCGCTGTGTCCTGCGCTCCGCACTTTCGCGCGCGGGTTCCCTAACGCGGCCGGTGTGCTGACTTGCTGACGCGCTCGGCGCCTCTGCCTGCACGCGCCGGTTCTCTCGTGCGCTGCTCCCGGTTGACGTGCTCGGCAGCGGCTGTGAGGTTTGGACTGCTGTCTACTGGATTGTTTTTTTAAATTATTTGTGATTCCTTTTATTTTGCTCACTCATTTAAGTATAAAATGGCTGAAAAGGAAACGACCACTAAAGTTAGAAGTCCGCTTCCACTATTAAAAATAGATTCAACCGGTAAGCCCGATGTTAAGGATTATTTGAAGTCGTTAATTAAAAAACGTGCGGGATTTCGAGGTCGGCTAACAGTTTTGAAAAACTTTTTGGAAAAATATAACTTTTCTGACATTACCAGCGTATCGAACATGGAAATAAAAGAAATTTCTTTAAGATTAAATCAACTAAAAGAATTAATGTGTAACTTTGATCACGTACAAACAGAGATTGAGGAATATTCTGATAATTTGGATGAACAGATTTCAGAACGAGATATCACCGAAACTGAGTTTTTTACAGAAATAGCTTTCGCTCAAGAGTTGGTCGATTTGTTTTCAACTAAGATTAAAAAAGATCACGCCTCTAATGGAGCTACCTCGGGTTGTTGTCATGGTCATAATAATAATTCAGTTCAGCTTCCAATTATTAACCTACCCACCTTCGATGGTAGTTATGCAAAATGGCTTGAATTCAGGGACACTTTTAAAACCCTTATCCATGACAACGACTCGATTGCGCCCATCAATAAATTTCACTATTTAAGAAATTCTTTACAGTCGGGTGCCAGTGTCGTAATTAGATCGTTGGAATTTGTCGCGAGGAATTATGAGCTTGCTTGGGATACATTGTGCAATCGATACAACAATAAGAATATTCTGATCAATAATCACTTGTACGCATTAGTAAACCATAATACCATACAAAGGGATTCTTTCAAGGCTTTGCGGTATTTAATTGATCAGGTGTCTAAAAACTTAAATGCTTTAAATACGTTGGACGTTTCCACTGAAAATTGGGACCCGCTGGTGATATTCTTAGCGTCAGCAAAGCTAGATTCTAGTACTAGCAATAAGTGGGAAGAATACAAAGGCAGATTGTCTAACCTACCCACTTTAGATGATTTTAAAAAATTCATAGAAAATAGGGCGAATGTTTTAGAAACTGCTAACTATCGCAATTCAGAAAACAGGTCTACCCAAGGTAATAATAATAACAAAGAAAGCAGAACTACTAAATCTTTTGCCACTTTCTCAAACGCTAAGGGCACGCCGCAAAACAAAACCTGTCCCGTTTGTGACCAGCCTCATCTTGTGCACCAATGTAACAAGTTTAGAGAGTTGAGTGTAGAGGATAGGTTATGCGAGGTTTCAAAACACAAATTGTGTACCAATTGTTTGCGAGGTGGACATTCCAATGCCCAGTGTAGTTTAAAGGGGTCTTGCCGTTCCTGTAAGAAAAAACATAACACATTACTACACAAAGTTGACACAAACAAAGTACTTACCGAGGGTTGCGAGTCTTCTAGTCTTCCTGTTAGCTTGGCTGCGGTCTCCTACGAACAAGTCCTCCTATGTACTGCACAAATAGAAGTTATTAATAAACATAAGTGGCGACCGTGACAGGACTAGTCTCCCTTCGAGTGTTGGGGGTAAAAGTGAGTCTGTCGATATTGCTAACCTATTCCGACAGCGTTTCAAAATTGATTCACCTCTGGGTCCAGCAGACCAAACATCGAATATTACCTGTAATGACCTAAGTGTACGTTTTACTGCCCGGGACGTATCTTCCGTCATCCAAAATATGTCCAGGGGTAAGTCGCCTGGTCACGATAGTTTAAGTACTGAGCATCTGCAGAACGCAGGTGTATATCTCCCAAGGTTTCTTGCCTTACTATTCAACCTATGTGTCAGTCATTCGTATCTGCCGGCTGATCTAGTGAAAACAGTTGTGGTGCCCGTAAGAATAAGACCGGTGATATGTCTGATGTTAATAATTACAGACCGATTTCCTTGGCAACGGTTACAGCGGAAGTTTGTGATTGTTTACTTGACCGTTGTCTGGGTAAACAATTAAAAATTAACGACAGACAATTTGGTTTTAGGGATGGGTTATCAATTGAGACTGCAATCATGACCCTAAAGAGAACAGTGCAATATTACACTGGGAGGAGGACACCTATGTATTCTTGCTTCCTGGACTTATCTAGTGCTTTCCACCTTGTCTCATATGACATCTTGTGGAAAAAGTTGACTAATGAAGCTAACCTGCCGCCAGAAATAGTTTATTTATTTATTTATTTAAACATGGAAAACTTACAGCTAAAACAAACTTAATAAAAAGGAAACAATAGTCAACAGGAAGCCAATTACAAGTCTTCACGTATAGAAATAGATTGAAATTTAAAAGTGAGCATACAACAGCAATACGTAATACATTGTGTTTTTTTTTATGTGTTTACATACATATTTGTCTAAAACTATCTAGCTTTCAATTTAAGGTGAACAAATTATAAAATTGAAAAAGTAATAATCGAAGCAAATTTATGATTAAGTGACTATTTGAAAAAATTGAGAGCTAAGCACCTTCTAGCTGACGCCACACTAGTCATAAATGGATCCAAGTCATGACGCTAGTATTTCATTGAACTGCTTAACCGCACGCACAATGTAACTATTCTGCCTATAATTCGTAGAAGTATAAGGTACACGTAAAGGCGGATTAAAACGAAATGATTTACTTGGCACATTGAAATAAAATTTAGATAATAGCTCGGGACTGTCAATGTTATTGTTTAATATCTTTAACAGAAACCAACAGTCAGCAATCTTACGCCTATCTTCAAGTGGCAACAAATGGTACTTTTTACAGAGTCGGTGATAGTCAATTGAATGGTATGGAATCCTTTGATGGTAGCAAAGATATTTAATAAAACGTCTTTGGATACTTTCAATGCGGTCGATGTACTGATGATAACGTGGGTTCCAAATCTGAGATGCATACTCAAGGTGACTTCTAACAAAAGTGCAATACAATATTTTTAGTGTTTTAGCATCTAGAAAGCATTTAGAAAGACGCATTATAAACCCAAGCAGTTTAGAAGCTTTTTTGACAATGGCGTCAATGTGTCTGTCAAATATTAACTTACTATCTTGGTGGATGCCCAAGTCACGAACAGTATCGCACCTCGGCAAGGTTTGGCCCGATAGAGTATAAGAGGTAGCTAGGACTGCACGTTTTCTAGTGAAAGTGATAACAGAGCACTTAGATGGATTAAGATCCAGTTTGTTAGCCTGACAATACTCATCAAGACGACACAGGTCAGCCTGAAGTGCTAACCCATCTTCGAGCGATGAGATCATGGCAAAGATTTTCATGTCATCAGCGAAGCATAATAATTTGGATGAGTGCAGACACAGATCGATGTCGTTCACATAGACCACAAACAAGAAGGGACCAAGCAGCGAACCCTGGGGCACTCCGCTGGGCACAGATACCCATCTAGACATGTAGTTATTGAGTACTACTGCCTGAGACCTATTATCGATATAAGATGCGAATCATCTCAGGAGGTCACCATGAATACCTATGCACTTTAGCTTCTTTATCAGGGTGTCGTGGTCAATCCGGTCAAATGCTTTGCTATAATCAGTGTAAACCACATCGACCTGCTTGCCGTCATCCATAGCACTAGTAATAAAATCGTTAAATAAAATGAGATTTGAAGTGGAAGACCGTCCTCTCAAAAAACCATGCTGGAAAGAACTGAGCGAGTTAGCAAGAGCGGGATACAACTGATTATAGATAATCCGCTCAAAATTTTTAGCTATAATGCACAATTTGGATATAGGCCTATAATTGGTTACTTCAGTTTTTGACCCTTTTTTATGTACGGGTGTAATGAACGCTGATTTCCACACTCTGGGGACTACACCCTGAGATAGAGACTTGGAGAACAAAATTGAAATAGGTAAGGCAATGGAAGGCGCGCATTCAGTGAGAAATTTTGATGATATATTATCAGGACCTGCACCTTTCGATGGATCCAACTTGCGGAGTAAATCGGTCACAACGTCTATCTTTACTTCTATGTGACAAATATCAGACGGGGGTGTAGTAGTGACAGAGGATGAAATAAAGGCTGAATTGGGATTATTAGATGAGGTGGAGTTAAGGAAGGTAGACAGAAAATAAGAAGAAAAAGCCTCACAAATAGAATCACCAGTAAGCAATGACTCATTGTTGTAATTTAGTGTATTAGGAATAGCATTAGAATTATAACGATTTTTAACAAAGGTCCAAAAGTATTTAGGGTTATTTTTGATTGATTTTTCCGTTTGATCGAGGTAACAGTTATAACACGAGGCTTCCATAGCCTTTACTCTTTCGCGCAGATATTTAAAAGTTAATTCATCGGATTTATTGCCATAAGACTTAAATTTTTTCAGAAACTTATACTTCTCCTTAATAGTTCTAATGAGCGAAGTACTATACCAAATTGGGTATGTTTTATTACGTATAAGCTTTTGTGGTATATGCTTATTTTGAAATTCTTTTATAGTGTCCATAAAGTACGCAACTGAATCATCAAGAGATCGAGACGAGAACTGACGCTCCCAGTCAACGGCATAAATCTCGTTGTTTATAGACTCAAAATCGCCTTTACTATAGATATACCGTAACCGCGGTGCATGGTCCAGGGGAGGTAATTCAAAAATATCAACATTTACTAATAAAGCAGGATGATAGGGGTCAATAGTGACTAGAGGGTCAACGCACTCACTAACACAGGCTACTTTATTGGAGAGGACTAAATCCAACACTTTCCCATGCCTATTGGCCACTCCGTTGTACTGTCCAAAGTCCAACGTACATAACTCGTCAGCGAGTAAACATTCGTCACTAGTGGCGGGGTACACTGGGACTAGCGAATTATTATTATTACAGGGAACCCACGAGATTCCACTCATATTAAAGTCACCCAGAACTAAAAACACATCGGAAGTATTATTCAAAGTTGTATGATTCAATTTGGTCAGGAAATTATTGAGTTGATTCGAAAACGAAAATCCTTTGTTTTGTTTACATAAATACAGAGCGCAAATATATAGGTTTACATGATCTCTTGAGTTCAGTTTTTTAAGCCGTATACTAATCCAGATATCCTCCGCTGAAGAGTGAAGGAGCGGTTGTGAGGTAACAGGTAACTCCCTACGCGTCGCGATAAGTACACCACCACCTCGCGTTTGTCCAGTCATAACATAATTACGGTCACGACGCCACACAATATATCGGTCATCAAACAACTCTGAGTCTAACATACCATCGGTTAGCCATGTCTCCGTTAAAACAATGATATCGTAAGAGTTCAATGACACTTGACGATAAAACGAGTCTGTTTTGGTTCGCAGTCCCCGTACATTCTGGTAAAAAACAGTCAGACGTTGTCCACTGTTAGCAGCCATTACCAATATATGCAACACTAACTGTGTATGCACCAATATAATAAAATACGATTAGCCAATTCATTTCGAAACAATAATTGATAACGTGTAACAGAGATAAGTATTTATAAAGCGGGTAGAAGTATATTAAAATAGCAATAATTAAAAAATCATCTAATACTAAGCAGAACACAACTGAGCGAGCAGGCAAGCACCAAAACAAGACGTGCGTATGCGCAAGCGAAACAGACATGTTATCATGCGTTGGATCCACAATACAAACAGCGCGATAACGAGAACAATAGAAGCTCATTAGAGATGCAGAGGTGCTAAACCTTTTACAATAATAAACCACGAAACAGTTAAATTGCGATCTTAGAAAAATATCTAAACTGAAACATAAAATTGTAATAAAGCAACTACTTAATCCTAAATTCATGTAATAGCAGTTTAAACAATTTTGTTTAAATCGGTTTCTTTTCTAATTATAAAGGGTTTGTGGTTGACATTTTTGCGAACATGAATTTTGCCATGTTTCACCCATACAAATTCGTAGTGTTTCTCCTTAGCGGTGGTTTTAGTTTTATTCAAAAGTTTTTTGGATTCAACGTGGTCGTTAACATAAACACGCTGTGGCGCTCCTTGAAAACCCAAATCAGAAGTAGACAGATCCTTAACAGCGCGTGCAGCCGCAATAAAGTCTTCCTTTATGTACCTGTTAAGGAAGCTTACAATCACCAACTTCTCCTTGGAGTTTTGTATAGGCACCCTAGAGATATAGTTGATCTGGGTCTTGGGACAACTATATTTAATTTCGCGGCCGATGGCTTCAAGGATGGCGAATAAATTCTCATCTTTCTTAAGGGGCACTCCTTTAATCTCCACGTTATTTAGCCGGGTTCGCTGATCATAAAACGAAAGCTCAAGTTTAGTTGAAGCTAGCTCAGCTTGCAAAGACGAAACTGTATCCTGTAGCTTCTCAAACTCGGTGGCTTTTGACTCTAAACTAACAAGTCGAGTGTCGAATTCATCAAGCCGGCCACTAGAAAAATCATAGCTTTTTTGAGCTCAGTCAACTCATCTTTAACCGATTTTAAGTCGTTGACTAAAGTTGGCAAGTCCTGTAGCTGCTGCTTCATTTCACGAATCTCACTCAGTACTGTATCAAGTGAGGCAGTAGGCTGTGGAGAAAGCAAAGCCGGTGACGATAATCTACACCCAGGGCACTTCCATTGAGCTCTTCGGTCCGCACCCAACTTCCTCCAACCCGCTTCAGATATGCTTGCACACGCGAAATCCAGGAATTTTTTGCAGCTCGCACATTGAACACCGTCGTTACATTGTTCACTACAACTTGCACACGTCTTCATCATGAACGAAATACGAAATATTTATGACTTTATGGAAACGTAAAAAGGTTGGCGATATATTATTTTGAGCGTAATGCCGTAATGCCGTACTGCGCTAGTGCGTGCTCACACGGTACTCAAAGTTAATGTACTAAAGTTCTGGTACGATAACCAACACAACGCTGTGAGGTGGGCAAACGCATACTCAGATGTATACAGGTTAGAGTGCGGGGTGAGGCAAGGGGGGCTGACCTCGCCCAAGTTGTTTAACATCTATGTGAATAAGCTGATCGAGGAACTCAGCAGCACTGGCATCGGATGCACGATCGATGGTGTGTCCTTCAACAACATCAGTTATGCTGACGATATGGTGCTGCTGAGTCCGTCGATCAGTGCTCTTAGGAAACTGTTAAATATATGTGAGCGCTATGCTGGAGCCCATGGACTAAGGTATAATGCCAAGAAGAGCGAGCTGTTAGTTTTTATGGCACAAAACAAGACCTATGAAGTGGTACCACCAGTCTCGCTGTGTGGTGCCACTCTAAACAGAGTCAAACAGTTTAAGTACCTTGGTCACTGGGTTACAGAGGATGGCACTGATAACTGTGACATTGAGAGGGAGCGTAGGGCATTGGCCGCGGGGTGCGTGGACAGGAAACCTCCCCGAGTGCCCGGGGGCTGGAGTTCCCTTACGGATACGTCCGGGGGGAAGGCCAGTCTCCGGGACGGTGCACCCTGGGGTGCGGGCAATGGTTCCCCTTAGGCACGTGTGCCTAAGGGGTTTTGTTGCCGGTATGCCAATATTCTGTCGGAGGTACGCTCCAACGTGTGTCCCTCTGTTCTAAGCAGAGACGCACAGCGGCGGAGTAAGAGCGGGCTCGGTGTGCACTAACCCTGCCGCCGGGCAGGCAGGAGGAAATCATTTCCTTCTGCCACCGTTAGTATCGTAGCCCCGAAGATTGTTCAAGGTCATGTCTCTGACTTTTGACGGGGGTCGAGGGTCTTGGCTTAACCGCCCGGACCGCGAGGAAGAAAACCTCTATAAAAAATTACCCCAAACCTTCAAGCGGCGGCGCACCGTGAGGGAGGTTGGTAGCTTGATTAATGGGTAGCTAAATTAATCGCTAGTGCGAACCACAGTTTTGAGCCAGTTATAAAGTTTTTTACTCGTGGGAACAAATATGGGATCAAAAATAACTAGACGAGAAGAGGAGAGGGAGAGGAGTGATGCGGGGTCGGAGTCCGACGCCGCATCGGGAGTGAAGGGCGCGAAGGGCACTTTTAAGAGCCTGGAGTGCGTAGTGGTGGGGGCCGCTGGAAGGAAAAATGCTTTCCTGAAGCGGAACCTAAATCCGGGAGATGCCCAGGAGTCTTCCTCGGACGGCGGACTTAAATCGGCTCCGAAATATGCTCGCCGGGGCCTAGCCCGGAAGAGCAAGAGCCGGGTAAACGCCGCACAGGAGGACGGCTCAGCCGGGTCGGCCGAGGGGAGCGCCGTGGAGGCGTCTGGCGATGAGTCGGACGCCGCTGGTGGCTCCAATTCGGAGCAGGCCAGGTTTGAGGAGGTCGTGGCCGCAGTCAAGGGTGTGGCCTTGAAGAAGAAGCAGTCTTCTAAAGACAAGGCCATACCCGCAGCCAAGGCCTCCATTATGGCGGCAGCGGAGGCTCTACTTCAAGGGCCTCCGTCAGACGGAATGTCCGAAATGCGGGCGGAGGTCGCCCGCTTGACAGCCGCCATGGAGCTTCTCCGAAAAGAGAATGAGGAGCTCCGAGCAGACCTGGCCAGGCTCCGCGGAGCCGGCGCTCAGGGGGGGTGCAGGAGGGGGTGCAGCAGGGGCAAGGCGGCCTCGGGCCTGCAGAGGACCGAGTTCTGGCCTTGGTGCGGAAGGAGCTGGCAGCCCTTAATAACCGGTTCTCGGTCCTTGAGGGAATCGTCCTGCGGCCCCCGCTAGGCCGACCGGCGGCCTCGGGCCAGCCAAAGGCGGCTTCGTATGCCGCCATGGCTGCCACGGCTAAACCAGGGTCGGCAGGGCAGGCGAAGGGCGGGGCCATGGCTGCGAAAGCGCCTGCGACGGCGCCTGCGAAGGCGCCCACGAAGGCGGCCGCGAAGGCGCCTGAGAGGGCCCCAGCTGTGGCGGTGACGACGCGGCTGCCCCCGCCTCCCAAATCTCCTCCGGCGGACGCCGAATGGCAGGTAGCTGGGGAGAAGAGGAAGGAGGGCAAGGCGGCAAGGTCGGCCAAGCGAAGGGAGAGGCGGCGGCGGCGCAAAGAGCGAAGCGTCGCGGCGAGGTTACGTGCCCCAAAGTCCGCAGCTGTAGTGATCACACTACAGCCGGAAGCGGAGAAGAAGGGCGTGTCCTACCGCGACGTGCTCGCCAAGGCGAGGGCGGCGGTGAACCTGGAGGAGATCGGTGTGACCAATGGCATGCGGGTAAGGGTCACTGCGACTGGGGCTCGGATGCTCGAGATCCCCGGTACGGCCAGTGGCCCGACCGCTGACGCTCTGGCCGAAAGGCTCAGGGCGGCCTTAAATGCGGACGAGGCCCGAGTGTGCAGACCCGCCAAGTGCGCTGACTTGCGCATCCTGGGTCTGGACGACTCCGTGACGGAGCGAGAGGTGGTGGCCGCCGTGGTCAAGACTGGGGGGTGTGCCTTCGAACAGGTGAAGGTAGGCACCATCCGTCCTGACTTCACGGGGATGCGAGCCGTTACGGTGAGCTGCCCCGTATCGGCGGCCCACAAAATAGTTGGGGAGGGCCGAAGGTTCCAGGTGGGCTGGGATTCCACGCGGGTGAAACTGCTGGAACCCAGACCTCTGAGGTGCTTCCGTTGCCAAGTGGGCAACCACGTGGGAGCAAAATGCACCTCGGAGGTGGATCGCAGCAGTCATTGCTTCCGTTGTGGTCAGCCCGGTCACAAGGCCGGCTCGTGCAATGCCACGCCGCACTGCTATCTATGTGCGGCAGCTGGCAAGCCAGCCGATCACCGGGCTGGAAGCAAGGGCTGTGGTCCACCCACCAAAGCCCGGGGCAGGGGCAAGCCCTCCGCCTCCGCTACCGCCGTCACGACCGCAGCCGCCGCCACAGCCGCCGTCGCTGCCGCCTCCACTGCCGTCGCCGCCGTACTCACTGCGGCAGGGCCCTCACAGGAGGCTCAGGGGGAGGCTAATATGGAGTGCCAGTAATGGCCCCATTACGCCTCCTCCAGGCGAACATCAACCACTGCGCCGCCGCTCAGGATCTGTTGCTCCAGAGCATGGCGCAGTGGTCGATTAACATCGCCGTGGTCGCTGAGCCGTATTTTGTCCCGCCCAGTGATCACTGGGTGGAGGACCTGAGCGGCTCAGTGACCCTCATTTCGTCGGCCGCCGCCGGTACCCTGTCCTTCGAAGCCTTCAAGAGGGGACAGGGTTGCGTTGCAGCACGGTTCGGGGGGATTGTCGTGGTAGGGGTATACTTCTCCCCGAACCGAAATCTCGCCGAGTTCCACAACTCCCTTGCGGAGTTGAAAAACGTCGTCGTCCGGTTTCGTTCCCTTCCCGTGCTCGTCCTCGGGGACTTTAACGCCAAGAATGTGGCTTGGGGTTCCCGGTATAAGGAAACACGGGGCAGGATGGTGGAGGACTGGGCTCTGGAGACAGGCCTGGTCATCCTAAACCGGGGTTCTGTCCCCACGTGTGTGCGGATGCGGGGCGAATCAGTGGTGGACATTTCGTTCGCCAGCCCCGCTCTATTGCCACATGTTGTTGACTGGCGCGTCATAGAGGGGGTGGAGACCTATTCCGACCACCGGTACATCCGGTTTGATGTCTCCGCCCAGACCTCGAGCGCGCCGGTCCGACAGGCCCCGAGTGGTCCGCGGTGGGCGCTGAAGAAGCTGGACCGGGAGCTCCTCCTGGAAGCTTCGATCGTGCAGGCCTGGGTGTCACCACCGGACAGGCCTGCCGACATCAACGACGAGGCGGAGTGGTTCCGGGAGGCCATGTCCGAAATATGTGACGTGGCAATGCCCCGGGTCCAGCCCGGTCGCGCCTGGCGCCAGGTGTATTGGTGGTCGCCGGAGCTGACGGCTCTGCGCGAGGCGTGCGTTGCTGCGCTGCACCGGTACACCAGGCACCGCAGGCTCCGTATCCGCCCTCCGGATACGGAAGCCATTCAGGCGGAGCTGTACGAGGGGTACAGAGAGGCGAAGACCGCCCTCCGAGCGGCGATCTTGCGGGCCAGGGATCTGGCTCGCGAGGAGTCGCTGGAGACTCTAAACAGGGACCCATGGGGACGCCTTTATAAAATGGTACGGAATAAACTCCGTCCATGGGCGCCCCCGCTGACGCAGAGTCTCCGGCCCCAGCTTGTGGAGGACGTGGTGAGCGCTCTGTTTCCTTCGCGAGGGGAACATACTCCCCCGCCCATGGCTCCGCTTCCTGCGGTGCCCGTTGCGGACCACATCACCGACGACGACGACGATGCTCCGGAAGTGACCGAGGTAGAGTTGAGAGCGGCGGTACGTAGGCTGAGTGCCAAAAATGCCGCCCCAGGACCCGACGGCTTACCTGGAAGAGTCTGGGTTCTGGCATTTGGGGCTCTCGGGCCTCGACTAGGGGGGTTCCTAAGCGCATGCTTGGAGAGGGGCCAGTTCCCACTTCGTTGGAAGACGGGGAAACTGGTCCTCATTAAGAAGCCGGGGCGCCCTGCGGACTCTCCGTCCGCTTACCGACCCATCGTGCTGCTCGACGAGGTGGGCAAACTCTTTGAAAGAGTTATTGCAGACCGCCTCGTCGGGTGGCTGGTGCAGGAGGGGCCGGATTTGGCGGAGAGCCAGTTTGGTTTCCGCAGAGGGCGCTCTACGGTGGACGCCATCATGCGCGTGCGAGCCCTCACGACGGGGGATGCTGTTGCCCGGGGTGGGGTCGTCTTGGCGGTGTCTCTAGACATCGCCAACGCCTTCAATACCCTGCCATGGAGTTGCATCAGGGAGGCACTCCGGTATCACCGGATGCCGACCTACCTCTGTCGAGTGGTTGAGGCCTATTTGACGGATAGGGCCGTCATCTACCCCGGTCATCAGGGAGAGTGGAACCGGCGAGAGATGTCGTGCGGTGTCCCACAGGGATCGGTCCTGGGGCCGCATTTGTGGGACATCGGGTAAGCTGGGTGCTGCGCGCCGACCTCCCTAGCGGCGTCAGCGTGGTATGTTACGCTGACGACACGCTGGTCCTGGCGCAGGGGAGGTCGCACCAGGCGGCGGCTGAATTAGTGACACGCGGGGTTGCGATAGTCGTTGAGAGGATCCGGCAGTTGGGACTCGTGGTGGCCCTGCACAAGTCCGAGGCCATGTGTTTTCATGGTCCTCGGAATGCGCCACCGTCGGGTTCCCAAATAACGGTAGGAGGGGTTCGCATCGGAGTCGAGTCGACGATGAAGTACCTGGGATTCGTCCTCGACAGCCGGTGGAACTTCGTGGAGCATTTCCGACGTTTGGCTCCCAGACTGGAGCGGGCTGGGGCTGCCTTGAAGCGGCTCCTGCCCAATCTAGGTGGTCCAAACGCCTCCTGCCGGAGGCTTTACGCGGGGGTCGTGCGGTCCATGGCCCTTTACGGGGCACCGGTGTGGGCGCGTTCCCTGAGGCTGCGGCCAGTCCGCCGGTTGAACGCGTCCCAGAGGGTCATGGCCATTCGGCTAGTCCGGGGTTACCGCACGGTCTCCGGTGAGGCGGCGAGCCTCCTTGCCGGATTGCCGCCGTGGGATCTGGAGGCGAAAGTCCTCGCGCACGTGTGGGAGTGGCGCGAGGAGGCGAAACGCCGGGGCGTAACTCCGCTGCCGCGAGAAATCACGGTACAGCGGACAGAGCTCCGGCGAGATCTCATGGCGACATGGAGAGTGCGACTGTCGCAGCCCAGCGCTGGGCACGCCACAATTGCGGCGATAAGTCCCCTCTTTGAGGAGTGGTTAGAGAGGCGCCACGGCGTCCTCACCTTCCGCCTGACGCAGGTCCTCACCGAACACGGTTGTTTCGGGAGGTTCCTGTTTCGCATAAGGCGGGAGGAAACGCCCGGGTGTCACCATTGTGTGGATCGCCCAGAGGACACGGTGGAGCATACAGTGGAGGTCTGCCCGGCTTGGGCAGAGCACCGCCGTGTTCTCACGGAGGCGATCGGCGGCGGCGATCTCTCGCGTCCGAGCTTGGTCCAGGCCATGGTGCGGAGCGAGAGTGCATGGGAGGCCGTCACCTCCTTCTGCGAAGCGGTAATGCTCGCAAAGGAGGAGGCGGAACGCGTGAGGGAGAGGCAACCTCACGCCCTCAGTCGCCGCAGGAGACGCCCTGGGCGGCGGGAATCGATAGCCGATTCCCGGCCACCGTAGGCGCGGGCTTGCGGACGGTGAGTAGTGGGTAGCTCGCCGTCCGGTGAGGACCAGGCCCGGGTCGACGGCGCGTTGTGTTCCACGCGCGCCTCAAAGAGATGTCAGCAAAAGATGGGGTCCAATAGGGCCGATGCCGCTGGGGTCGCGGGTTGTTTGAAAAAGATACCGTGGCCCTGGCATAGGCAACTGAAGGAACACGGGTGGGTTTTAGTCAGTAAAAGTCTGACACGCCCTTCCGCTCCACCCAGAGCGGGAGAAGTTATTTGATGATTTCCCATCCACAAAAAAAAAAGGGCATTGGCCGCAAGATGCAACATGCTGGCCCACAGATTTGCAAAGTGCGACGACAATGTCAAGATACTAGTAACTCTGTTCAGGGCTTATTGCCAGACCTTTTATAAATGAAATGAAATGAAAATTATTTATTTGCCAGAATATAGGTACCAACATAATAATATAGTAAAATAGTTAATTTTAGTTTCACTATATTCGACTTATCAGTCGTGCAAATATTTCTAGTAGGTACATGTATAGTAATGTCTTGAAGTTACATCAGTTTATTAGAATATCTCACAGTCAGTTCATCAATTTAACTAAGTATTAGATTTATAAATCATGTCAATAATTATAAGTAAATAAGTGTGTGTTCGTTTAATATAATTTTACATCATGTCTGTTTAAAATTTAAGTAATCATCTATTGAATAAAAACATCTGTCACAAAGCCAATTGTTTAAAGTTCTATTGAAGTCTAAGTTATTCATTTTTCTTATTTTCTCCGGTAGTTTATTATAAATCTTCACCGCCATGGTGTAGCAGTTTCTGTTACACAACTTTAATCTGCTTCGAGGTACTACCAAAGGCTTTTGTACTATTTTCCTTTTAAATTGGACCTTATCATCCTGCTCAAAAAGTGATAGGTGGTTTCTAACAAATTTACAGATTTCAAACACATATAGGGATGGAAGTGTAAGTAAACGTTTATCAGTGAAAATTGGTCGGCACGAATCAGTCCATTTAAGGCTATAAATTGACCTTATGCATTTTTTCTGGGCTATAAAAGCTCTCTGGGCGCCTGTAGAGTTTCCCCATATGATTATCCCATACCTTAATACTGAACATACATGACTATGGTATACCATTAATGCTGTTTCTATATTAGTTATTTTTTTTATTTTACGAAGTGCGTAAACGAATTTGTGAATTTTTTTACAAACAAGATCTACATGAGATTTCCAGTTACAATAATTATCAATATTTATTCCTAGAAATTTTATTTCATTTACTTCTTCAATTATGTTATTATTATATTTTATTTGCAAGTCTATTCTGTCTTTTTTATTTCTTTTGTTATTATATGTCAGGTATCTCATGAATTTAGTTTTGTCAGTATTTATTTCTAAATTATTTACAGTTAACCAGTCATGTATACCCTTTAGAGCTTCATTGGTGACGTTTATCGCGTGATCAATAGTAGCTTCTTTAGTTAGAACAGTGGTATCATCTGCGAATAATACAATGTACTGATCTGTTGATTCTGGCAATTCGTTTATGTATGCTAAAAACAATAAAAACAATATACATGCAGTTTGTGGACCAGATACAAGCAGAAAACGTTTAATGCCCTGCGTGTGCAATACAACAACGCTTTTAGGATACTCGTATTGCTGGCGTTACCTCGTTTCTGTAGCGCATCAGGGATGTTCGCAGCAGCGCGTACAGACGACTTCTTTGCGTTTATTCGTAGAAGATCCGCTTCGCTGCTGCGTCGGATGTTGGCGACAACAGTCTTCTGAGCGTTGTTGCTAGTAAGACTGAAGGCCGCATTATGGGGCACCTGTGCTCAGTGCATGTACTTTTGCCAGGTGTAGCCGTGACGTGGCGAAATGAAGTATTATTAGTTGTGTAGTTTAGTTGTGTGTTAAAGTTTTATACTAACATAGGTTAATGGATACTAACAATTTTATGGGTTCTACCTGAATTAAAGATTAATAAATAAATAAAATTCTAACACTACCGGCTATGTATATTTATGAAACTGCCTTATTTGTGAGATTAAATCCAAATTTGTTTCCTTACCTGTCTGACACTATACAAGGTAACAAACGGAATGATATGCTACGCGGACGCAGAGCCAAGACTGCTTTTATGCGGAAAAGCATATTGTGCAGAGCCCCGCAAATTTATAATAAAATAAAAAAATCAATTAGAGAGTTAGATTTGGTTGGATTTAAGAAGCAATTTAAAGAATTCTTATGTAATAAATGCTATTATAATTTTATTTCAATGACTACTTAAATGACACTTTGACATATTAATTTATTTCGATTTTTATATTTTATTCGATTATTTATATTAATTCATTTCTAACAGAGTTTTGAATTTGAACTGTAATTATTAAAAATGTTATTATTATCTCCTTTAATTATTTTTTAAACTTATTTTATTACATTTTTAAATATTTTTATATTTTTTTTATAAAATGTTATTATTATTAATATTATTATCACCAATGTAATCTATTTAACATTTGTACGCCCATGTGGTAGAATGTGATGAGACAATCTATGTTAACTTAAGACCATGTAAAATCCATACCGACCATGTTCTGACAAATAATTATAATAATAAAAATAATATATCCCCACCGCTGAATCTCTATGTTGACGTCGTGGTGGGGCGTTGCGAGCTGATGGGCAGTAGCGACCCCATGGACCCTATCTCCCGGGAGAAATCTTGTCCTCATCTCTGGCTTGCCTTTATTGGCCGGCTGGAGTGAACACTGACGAGGAACAGAGCTCCCACTTCTTTCTTGCCTTTATTGGCCGGCTTGAGTGGAGATTCGCAAGAGCAAACGTGCTCGGAGGAAGGAAGTATTTCAGTAAGGTGCTGGTAGGGATCTTGACCGTACGTCCAGGATTGTCCTGATAGCCGTGGAATACCTCTCCACTCCTCAAGCACCGCAGGAAGTGTTGCCCCCTTGTCGCTACGTCACTATGTGCTAGCGGCCGTCTCCGGGGGCCCATTATTGAGTGTGCAAGTCACCCCCTGCCATTTTATCCGTGTATAATATATAACATTGGTCAGGCAGGGGACATAGTTCTTCCATAGTTCAAGTTACCCAATCCACTTTAGCCACCCAAACCCATAGCCCAATATGTTTTGTTTCCACGTACAACAATAGTCCTGTACCAACCGGAAGTTGTCCTTGGGTGCACTTGCATAATGCATACAGGGATAATCGTCGGTTGGTGCCTCCTCATCATTTAAAATTATCTAAGGGGCCTCTGCGAGTTGGCTTCGGCTCCTCGTACGCCTTCCAAAGGTCCGGGACCCCAGGGTCCCGAGAAATATCAAAAAACAATAATATCCTATTGTTCACACACGGTCATCTGATCCCAAACTAAACAGAGCTTGTACTATGGAAACCAGATAACTGATATACTACATACACTACTTTTTTTTTGTAAATACATACTTATATAGATAATTACACCCAGACTCAGGACAAACAGACATGTTCATGTACACAAATGTTTGTCCTGGATGGGAATCGAACCCACGATCAGCGGCATGATAGGTGGTATCTTAACCAACCACGCCATCTGGCCTGTCAATTATGATTATGATGATTCACTTGGGTATCGTTTGTATGGTTTATCGGGTCGCTGATTACGAAAACAACAACAATTTTAAAATCCAGCGTGGTGGACGTGAAATACCATCATCCTCTGTTGGGGTGCGATGGGGTTGAAATAGATTGAAATGTCTAAATATCAATATGGGTGCATTTTTAAGGATTTTAATTTTGAAAATGGCATCGATTTTGAAATTTGATATGGATATGAAAATTCTTGAAAGTATGTGTATAATTACAATTCAATCGGTTCAGTAGTTTCGGAGCAAATCGGCTGTAACAGACGGACGGACAGACAGCCACACAAGTGATCCTATAAGTGTGCCATTTTTTCCTTTTGAGGGGAACGAAACCCACGTTATCCTAATAGGTTTTATACAGTACATAGTATTTGGTGCCACCTCGATTGTCGTCAATTGGTACCTAGGCGAGCGTGGGCAGCGCAAAATCAATCAAACAAACAAACAGGGTAGGGGCAAACTCTAAATTCGCCGGAGTAGATTTACGACAGGACTGTTTCTCCCACGGTCAGTTCTATGTGGCGTGCTCCCGTGTAGGTTCACCTTAAAGTTTGGTTCTATTGCTACCACCTTCAAACATGGCAAAAAAATATTGTTTATAAGGAAGTAAACAAGTATAAAGTTGTTGAACACTTCATCTGTTTAATTATCACCTTCTCAGTCACCACAGTCTTAACTGATGATCCTTAATAGCTGTTATCTGTCCAGAGTATGTTTTCTTCAACAGTTTTCCTGTTTGTGATAAGCTCTACATGGTCATTTTCCTGATGAATTGCAAGATGAAACAGTGGGGAAGCGATAAATCGGAAGCCCAAGAGTTCGCCATACCGCCTCTGAACTACATTATTCCCGTGCCAACCGCACGCGGCAAACTTCCCCTCGCGAGGCTGCTCGCTTGGTGGGTATCCGTCCTAATCACGTAGAAACGGCTGATCGGATTTTCGATGAAATTAAAACAAAAAAATACGTACTTAAAAAAAAAAAACATACTTGTTCTAAAACATGTATGGCACAATATGCTCTAAATAGTGTCAACTCTCACCCCCTTAAGTATTTGCACCCAGCTTCCAAATACCCGATATATCGTATTTTTAAATTATGACGCTCGTACAATTAATTTACACTTAATTACTTAATGATTTCAAAGCATGCTACTTTTCATATTGTATAAATTGTTGTGCCAGACACGGTCCACGTGAACTTTGTAAATAATATATTATTAAGATCTTGTACACACACGAGATATGCAATAAAGATTTGAATTGAATTTAAATTAACGCCATAAATCTTTCAATAAATCCATTTGAAAATCCTTTCAGGAAAACTAGTTCCATTGAACCGAAGTCTTGAAGCAGAACACAGTAAGCATTTCATATAAACTGTGTCCACATTGTTAGTCAAGTCGGCGGAATCAATTTGACATCAAAAACCACTCATTGATTTTCAGCAGCACGTTTCCGTAAAATGGAACGACTCTGAATGTACAGGATAGATTTGGTCTTTGTTAGAAATAAGTGCTGGAATGTTTCTCATAGACGTTTTAGATTTATGGTCTTATTCATAAAAAGAAACTAAGAAGCTTTATAAACGTATTTTAGTTAAAAATTGTAAATAGTCTTCTTCTTTCAGACTCAAATCATAATTCGAAAGAAATTGACAAAACGATTTTTTTTAATGAATACGGTTATATGAAAAAATACTGTTAGTTTTGACAGGATATTTTCTCTATCATCATCTCATCTCTCATTACCGGATGCAGCTGAATACCAGTATTTTACATGGAGCGACTGCTTGACCTCCACAACCCGGGGTAATACAATACCTCTGGGTAAGACTCAACTGGTTGTCAGATTTTCAGGCTTTCTGACGACCCGTAACTACTGTCACAGATCTACAAATGACAGTCGGGATCAACGGCTTAACGTGCTTTCCGAGACATGGAGGGGTCACGGTATGTAAAGCTGGTCACCCATCCACGGACCGACCGCGGCAAGCGTAGCTTAACCTGATCGATCGACCCGTGCGGTTGTTATTACTTAGCCACGTGCCTCTCACTAACTCTAATCATCACTAATTAGAGAGAAGACTGGTGCTTCGTTTATTGCGGGATGCTAACATAAGAGCACTGGAAACAATGCCGATTGAAGTTTTACGAGTATTATATTTTTCAATGTTTTTAAAAAATATTGTCAGTAGTATACATATTTGCAAATATTGTAAATAAGTAGTATATTTGTAAATATCCTACCCACGGATTTCGTACTCCATGTTCCAGTAATTTGTCAAAGTTTGTATGAAATCAAATTGAGTAATTATTTAACCTATTAAGAATGCAAAAAAAGTGTACTTAAGGGGAAGCGTCAGGGTAGCCCGCGAAATTCAAAGTTTCCTGCATTTTTTTGCAATTTGCAAGTCAGTATTAAGTTGTCGATACAGAAACTATTGTAATAATCTCATTAAAAAATTAAAAAGGAAATATGAACGGGACCTTATTTCTAATTCTATAAATAACACAAAGCTACTCTGGAAAAATATAAAATCAATTACCTACACAAATAAATGCAAAAACCAAAGCACTGAACTAAATACTAAACCGTCTACAAATTAATCTGTTAATTATTTATTTTATTTTATTTATTTGGCTCACCAACAATTGAATACACTGATACAAAAATATGAGATACATCGAGTAGGCTTATGGACTAGTGTACCAATTTCTTACAGGTAAGCACAACATGCATTACTTATAGGTCGATTGATATTGAACACCTACTTACTTAAATTAGATGAGTTCTTATACTCACCGAACATGTTTTCAAATAAATTCTAAATTAAAATCATAATTAAAATGAAAATCACATGCAATCTGAATTAAATAAAAAATAAAAATACTATTAAAAATCAAAATTTAAAAAAAAATCGAAATCATAATCAAAATTCAAATCATAATCATTACATAAATTAACATCAAAACCAACCCTTAAAATAAAATTAAAATCAAAAATAAAATACCATTAAAATCATAATCAAGATCAAATCAAAACCATTATCCAAATTAAGATTGATTGATGATTGAGATGACAAAAATAAAAACCAAAATCAACACTTAAAATAAAATCAAATGAAATTAAAATTTCACCAAGATGATTTTACAAATTTTTGAACATAATACTTCGGAACCTACCAAGTGAGTCAGAGTGCACATCCACAAGATCACTACAGCTGTTTAATAATTTACATAGGCGGGGGATAGGAGAATTAGCACCAAGAACAGTTCTGCGAAGAGGGGGACGTAAGGGAGTTATAGGAGCTCGCGGACTTTTTGTGGGTACACGGATTTTTATCATGCTCAACAATTGGGGACAGTCAACTTCACATCTCAAAATTTTAAATAAAAATAACGAATCCAATAAATCTCTCCTCTTCTGTAGGGATATCATCTTGAAATGCAAGAGTCTCTCTTTATACGATCGCTTCTTTTTAGCTATCCCGGAAGAGTATGCTAAATGCCACAGGAATCGTTTTTGTATCCTTTCCAATCTAAGTGTGTGTGTGGCATAGTGAGGTCTCCATACAGTGCTGCAATATTCTAACGAGCTACGGACCAAACAATTATAAAGCAGGATTTTAGTCTTATTGCGACGAAAACAGGTAACATTTCTTATGACAAACCCAAGCATTCTAGAGGCTTTTTTAACTACATTTTCAATGTGGGGTACAAATGTTAACTGCCTATCGAACAAAACTCCCAAGTCTCTTATCTGATCCACTTCCTGAATTAAATTGCCACCAATGTAATAAGCAGATCGTGTTAATTTCGTTTTTCTAGTGAATTTGACGTGGTAGCACTTGCTGATATTTAAGCTCATATCATTATTGTACGGAACCGTACATTACTTTAGCGACTTACGCGCTGTGCATTCTGCACACACAGCATTTGTACATAATATTGCAAATATATATACATGTAAAAATTTATTTGATTAAATCAGTGTGTGTTCAAACCACATTCAAAGCGGTCGGTTTTATTTCATCATCCCATCATTAGAATCGCCCCGCGTTATCATATCTATAAGTGTAGGGATCCCCTACATTTATTTTTGGTCCTTCGAGCATTACAGGACCTCGTCGCGGTACTTTGACCTAGTGCGCGTGCTGGTCAGAGGCACGGTTCGGACTCAAGGTTCTGTGATCAAACCAGTGTGGACTTATTCCTGTAAAACACACTTCATAGTTGACTTGAGCAAATATAGCTTAGGTCAACAGCACGGTCGTGGTAAGCATATCACGGCGTGGCAACATCATCAGGCTCTGTGGAGCTCATCATCGGCGGTGCGAGGGTTCAGCGTCCGCCATCATCCCCTTCGGGAGCAGCATCAGGTGCAGACAGCTACGTGGATCATCATTTAACCAAGTAAGACTGTTCCTATACCTACATCATGGAAGCTCTTTTTGCCCGTCAATCTGAAATCATCACCAATTTCACTACAATAAAAGTGAACTTCAACAAGGACTCGGATTCTCGCAAAAATGCCGAATACTTGAGCAAACGGTTAGATACGTTAGACAACCTCTGGGGAGAGTTCGAGCAAAATCATCAAAAAATATCAGAGCATAGAAATGTGGCGGTCGAGTATTTCCTTGACAACACATATCAAAAGGGTAAAGATTGTTATCAATCAACTCGTAATCTTATATCATCTTACGGCAAAACATCAAAATCAACTCAACCGGATGGAAAGTTAGACGAATTGTTATCATTGCAACGCACTAATTTTAGGGCATTTAATCGACTAATCAAGGGCATCAAAGTGGATCAAATAACAGATAAATGGGAACTAGAAGATGAGCTCAAAAACGTTCAGGCTAAGTGGACAATTATTGATGTTCAACATTTGCAAATCGATCATATACTTGCTGGTGGAGATATATCATACGATGATGAGTTTAATCACCATGAATTGGCCTATAAAACTATCAAACGCCAGTTGAATAAGAAAATCTCATCAACGAGTCACATAGAAAAATCAACTCCGCACATTGAAATACCATCGTTCAGCGGGAACTACACGCAGTGGCCAACCTTTTATGACTTGTTCACGGAGACAATTCATAACAATAACTCTATCACTAAAGCTCAGAAGATGCAGCACCTTAAGGGAAAACTTAAGGGTGAAGCAGAACGTCTCATCTATCATCTACATATTTCATCGGAGAATTATGATACTGCGTGGGAGATCTTATTACATCGGTACAACAATTCTCAAGTTCTATTCACGAATCAAATCGAATTGTTCCTAAATCAACCCAACATTCAGAAGCAATCATCATTTGAAATCAAAAGGTTGTATGATACCTCAACCGAATGTATTCACGCGATTCACAATCTCGGCGTTGATACGAATACATGGGATCCGTTGTTGGTTCATTTATTGTGCAAAAAACTGGACCCAGAAACTTATGCTGACTATAAGGAAGCACGCAGGACACCACGTGATTTACCAAGGTTGGACGAGTTAATGGCATTCCTCGAGGGTAAGTTTACCGCTCTTGAGCCAATTCATAAAAAGGATAAGGAACCCTCACCATCAAGCAAACGGAACCCAAATCAATCAAACAACACAAATAACTTTAATAAGCAGAACAATTATAAAGGTTACTCTAACAAAAAATTTCAAGCCATCATTACTCAAACTTCGAAATGCTCTGTATGCAATTCAAATCATGCTCGGAATTTGTTTTTGTGCAAAAAATTCATGAATATGACACCGGATGCGCAATTGAAGACGGTGACGAACTCAACTATTTGTCGAAATTGCCTTTTTAATCACGATGGAAGTCAATGCACTTCGACAAAACGTTGCAAAACCTGTCAAGGTGATCATCATACAATACTTCATGAAGCATGTGTCCCATCTTCAAAATCAAATCAATTCAAATCATCGTCGTCAAACAAGCAAGCTAATGTCAATCATGTCGCAGGAGATGACGAAGAGTTACTGTTGACCACGCTATCAATCAATGTCAGGTGTTCTGATGGTAGCTACGTGACCCTTAGGGCACTCCTAGACCAGGGATCACAAATATCGTTAATATCGGAAAATGCTGTACAGCGGTTAGGGCTGCAGCGGCGAAGATACAACGCATCAGTATCAGGAATAGGTGTTGGTGCTAGGCAAAGCAAAGGACGGGTATCTATCGACTGTCAATCAATATATGGTGACTATCATTTTACTACAGAAGCACTGGTTCTGTCAAAGGTCGCTAACAGCTTGCCTGGTATACCATTCAAAAAACATTCATGGCCTCATATCCAGCATCTTCAATTAGCAGATCCAGAATACAATGTGAAGAAGCCTATTGATATTCTCTTGGATGTGAGTATCTATTCTCAAATCATCATGGACGGTCTCATCAAAGGACCAGCGCAGGCGCCGATTGCGCAACAAACGGCACTCGGGTGGATACTGTCTGGAAACGTTCGCACATTTAATTGTCATATCGTAACAAATGACCTATCAGACTTATCAAAATATTGGGAGATAGAGGACATTGAAACATCATCATCATCTCTTACCAGCGAAGAGCAGTACTGTGAAGAATTTTATCAGCAAGCTACTCGTCGTTTGGACACTGGTAGATACGAGGTTGGCATACCTATGAAGCCCGAATATGAAAATCAGCTTGGATCATCTAAATCAAAGGCTATTGCACAATTCAAACAGTTGGAAAGAAAAATGTGCAATAACGAATCATTTTCAGAAAATTATAAATTATTTATGTCGGAATATCAACAACTGGGTCACATGTGTATTGCCAAAAATGTCGACGAATCAAAACGTGCCTTTTATTTACCACATCACGGTGTAATGAAACTAGATTCAACAACAACAAAACTTAGAGTTGTTTTCAATGCGTCGGCGAAATCTACATCAGGCAAAAGCCTAAATGATCTCATGTGTTGCGGAGCGAACCTTCAAAAGGACCTCATGACACTCATCTTAGACTGGAGAACCTATAGTTATGTTATCACGGCGGACATAGAGAAAATGTTTCGGCAAATCTTTATCAGACAATCGGATCGCCATCTTCAATCAATCATTTGGCGGCAATCACCTCAGGAAGTACTTAATGAATATCATCTTACTACCGTGACGTACGGTACTAAGGCCGCTCCATACTTAGCTATGAGAACGCTTAAACAGCTGGCTATAGACGATGCCGACAAGTTTCCACTAGCTGCGTCAGCATTAAATCAATCATTCTATATGGATGATTTGTTTAGTGGTGCAAATACCATTCATCAAGCCAGGGAGCTTCAGCATCAACTCATTGAAATGCTGAAGGGTGCTGGTATGAACCTCCGGAAATGGTCCAGTAACGTACCGGACCTACTGGTTGATCTATCACCTGACCAACTCAACAACCCATTAGACTTCAAGTGTTCGGAGACAAGAAAAACACTTGGATTGAGATGGAACCCATCGACGGATAGCTTTAGCTTTCAAAATCAATTACAAAATCATGATAAATGCGTCACAAAGAGACAGCTGCTTTCGGAAATTTCAAAGCTATTTGACCCGTTAGGCTGGCTGTCACCATTATCAATCAGAGCAAAACTGCTTTTTCAAAATGCATGGTCATCACATGTATCATGGGACGAAGAAGTATCACAATCGGTTCAACATGATTGGATTCAGCTTAAGAATGATTTCAACATCATAGATCAATTTATCATACCACGTTATCTTGGTAACACAAACCAATCATATCAAATCCATGGATTCTGTGACGCTTCCGACAAAGCATACGCATGTGTTGTGTATGTAGTAGCAAAAGACAATAAGGGCGAGTACACATCAACGATCGCTGTAGCAAAAACAAAGTTAGCACCTTTGGCAAAAAAGGTGTCATTGCCACGACTAGAGTTATGTGGTGCGTTACTGCTATCTCAACTTATCAAAAAGGTCATGGAATCTTTATCAAATCAGGATGTAGAGATTTATGCCTGGACAGACTCCATGATAGTTTTAGGATGGATCAAAGGCGACGTGAAGAAGTGGAAGCAGTTCGTAGCTAACAGAATCATCAAAATCATTAGTATCATTCCATCATCACGTTGGCATCATGTGAGGTCAGAAGAGAACGCTGCAGATTGTGCTACTCGGGGTCTGACATCACAGAAGTTATCAAGCCATCGGTTGTGGTGGCAGGGTCCGAAATGGATAACCAATTTCGAACACAGTACTCTTCCTATTACCTCATATCAATCACCAGATTTGGAAACCAAGAAACTTAGTGTAAACACGGCCTTATATCAAGATCATATTACAGTCATACACGAGTTATTACAGAATTACAGTTCATTAACTCGCATTGTAAAAATAATCGCTTGGATATCGCGTTTTATTACGCAATCACGAGGTAAACACACATCAAGAACGGATGTATTGACGTCGTCAGAGATGGACAATGCATTGAACATCATTATCAAAGATGATCAATCACACCAATTCCATGAAGAGATTTTATTTATCAATCAAAAGGGACACGTGCATCCTAGAAGCAAAGTATCAGGTCTTAATCCTTTCATAGATGAGCACGGTATCGTCAGAGTGGGTGGACGACTCAAAAACGCATGCATCAGCGACTCATCAAAGCACCCTATCATACTATCAAGTCACAGTCGTCTCACCGATTTAATCATTGATCAGGCTCATATTACCACATTACATGGAGGCCCGCGACTGACACTTTCGTATATCAGAGACAGATATTGGATAATCAGTGGAATCCGTACTGTCAAGAGGAGGTTGAGATCATGCGTTAAGTGTCAGTGCTTCAGTCAAACACAATATCAACAAATCATGGCCGATCTTCCACAGCCACGAGTCACCCCATCACGACCTTTCTCTCACACTGGTGTCGATTTTACCGGACACGTCGAGTTGAAGGCCAATAAGGGACGCGGAATCAAAACAGTCAAGGGGTATATAGCAGTATTTGTTTGTTTGTCTACCAAGGCTGTTCATCTGGAACTAGTTTCCGATCTGAGTACTCCAGCGTTTTTAGCAGCCTTTCGTAGGTTTTCGGCCCGACGTGGAACGCCAAGTCACGTATACAGTGACAATGGCACGAACTTCGTAGGTGCCAATCGTATCATTAAGAAGGAGTACCAAGAGATCATAGCCACCATCAACACCGATTTCTTCAATAACATCAACGACATAAACATAGAGTGGCACTTCAATGCTCCTGCGTGGCCAAGTGCAGGCGGTCTTTGGGAAGCTGCAGTGAAAAGCCTCAAATATCATCTAAAGCGTATCATCGGCGAACAGAAACTCACTTACGAGGAGTTTACTACGCTACTACATCAAATCGAGGCATGTCTAAACTCAAGGCCTCTCTGTCAGTTGACAGAGAGCCCTCACGACGATGTTCTTACGCCAGGACACTTCTTGATCGGTGGCCCACTCCTATCTAGGCCACAGACGGATCCAGATCACATGAATCAATCAACAAGGTGGCAACTCATTCAATCAATGAACAAACAGCTTTGGAAAAGGTGGTCAAGCGAATATCTTCAGCAACTGCAGGCCAGATCAAAATGGCGTAAGCCAAGTAGGAACTTCGAAATCGATGACGTCGTTCTTATCAAGGACGAAAACTTGCCACCCGGCAAGTGGGCGTTAGGACGTATTCAAGCAGTTCATCCTGGAAAGGATGGCTATGTAAGGGTAGTCAGTTTAAAAACTAAGAATAATATCATACAACGCCCTGTCACCAGACTTGTGTTGTTACCAGTAAACAAAGATACAACACAGGATCAAAATGTCAATCTAGACAATTCAGACGAGCGAAGCAAGAGAAAGCGACTTCCTCGCAACAACGTATCATTGAAGAGCCTGTTCACTAGTTTCTTACTATTATTTGTCATGTTGTTATCACCTAGTTCAGCGCAAAATATACCAAATTATGAATCGTATAATTTGACGTCATTAGAAGATAATCAAGCTATTTACTTCGATAGAATATCTAATCTTCAGTATATCAAGGACGAATGGCGTCTAGTTGTCTACTACAACATGACGACCTACTGGAAAGGCTTATCCGACATCAAAGGTTACGTCAACCACATCAGATCATTATGCCACAAACACCCAAGTAAACAATATCAGAGTATCATTCTTCAATTAGAGCATGAGATTAGCGAAATTGAACACTATGATGTGTTACTTAAATATCAAAGTCCGAAGAGGCTGAAGAGAGGCCTAGTAAATGGATTGGGTTATATTGCTAATTCATTATTCGGTGTACTGGACGAGAGGTTTGCCGAAAAATACAAGAGTGACATCGAGCAGATCAGTCATAATGAAGAACATCTTCAAAAACTCATCAAAAATCAGACAAGTATTTTAGAATCAGAATTTAATATCATACGCCGTAATGAAAACAACATGAATCAACAATTTTCATTCATCAAGCAACGTCTTCAAAATATATCGACTGAGGTGAATAAAGTACGATTGGATAATGAAGATGGCCTTTATGTCACATCATCATCTCTAGCAGCATCAATAATTCTATCCAATATTCGCTGGATTCAGCAAACGTTGATTGGTACGGTTACAGATATTACACACGGGCGCATTGACAGCCATTTGTTGTCACCGGAGCAGTTATCATATCAGCTGAGCATTATCACTAGCCAGCTAAATGGTAAACTTACGATACCAGTGGATTTGAAAAATATCAAGGACTTGTATCGTTTCTTAAAGTGTCAGCTAGAGTCTTCTCAAACTACTTAATCATCGAAATAAAGGTTCCACTACTAAGCAATGAATTGTTTGAATTAAACAAAATCATATCTATCTCGCAAAAGAGAGGACTACAGTATTATCATCTCATTCCATCGGTACCATTCATAGCTTATAATTTACGCAAGGATACAGCATTTCTTCTATCAGAATCAGACCTACAATCATGTGCTCATGTTCCCAACGATATCTTGTTATGCTCATTAAACATGCCCATTTACGATCTAAACATAAAACAGTCTATCTGTGAAATCAAAATATTTAATCAAAAGCAATTATGCTATTCTGTAAAATCGTCATGTGAAGAGCGATGGATCAAATTGCACAGGCCAAACACCTGGTTGTATACATGTTGCTCGGAATGCCCAGTGCGCATAATTTGCGCCAACGGAATCACAATGGTCAACCTTGTCGGCAACGCGATTATTACCCTAGGTCAAGGATGCACATTGAAAGGGGATACCTTTAGTATTTATGCTCATAATCATTTCATCAATCATGTAAATATTCATCATCACATCGAAGTCCCAGAGGTGTCTATGCTTAACAAAATCATGAAAACGTCTGCACCAGAGAACTTCAGCTTGGCCGAAGATCATCATCTCATTTGGAATCAATTAAGGGCTCAGATTGACGAGGTTAAGGAACAGTCGTCTACAGATCTGAGCATCCACGACATTCACCACTATACTGTGTTGTACATCAGTGTAGCTTCGGTCATCATCTTGGGTGGCATCGTCGTGTATCTCATCAGAAAACATCGAAGTGCGGACAAAGTGCCAGCGTCGCCGGCCCCCCAGGGCCAGGAGGCTGACAGGGTGGGGCCAGCGGCGGCCGCGCCGGTGGACAGAGTGCCGGCCACATCGCGTTTAGTGGAATCAGTGCAAAAGTGTAGTGAAGTGTTTAAGATTAGTGGTGTAGATAGGGCTACCTCGCCTACGTTTCTGCGTTCAGTGCACTTACAAGACCGCGATGATTAAGGACATTGTCTTGTATCTTAAAATAATCATTTAAATTAATGTTTTATCGTATTTGTATAACTGTTATCATTTTACTATTTAATCATATCAACTTATTGTAACTTCAAATTATCTGCCTATCTATCAATCATTTCAGTTGTCCCGTTTGGGCGGGCAGGATGTACGGAACCGTACATTACTTTAGCGACTTACGCGCTGTGCATTCTGCACACACAGCATTTGTACATAATATTGCAAATATATATACATGTAAAAATTTATTGCATCGCACCACTTTACTAACATGTCAATATCTCTCTGTAGCAACTCAACATCAAGGTCTGATTCAATTATTCTGCAAAATTTTAAATCGTCAGCATACATGTAACACTCAGAAAATTTCAACTCATTGGCGAGATCATTACCAAATAAGTTAAATAAAACTGGGCCCACATGTGATCCCTGTGGGACGCCAGATGTGACCTTGTAGGAGGTTGATTGGTAGCCATTAAGGGCAATAAAGAAGGAACGACCATCGAGATAGGATTTAAACCAATTAAGGAGGGAGCCAGTGATGCCGTAAGCAGCTAATTTATGCAGAAGTATATTATGGGGGACGCGATCAAAGGCCCTGCTAAAATCGGTATATATCACGTCAACTTGTTTCCCAGCATCAATGGCACTCGTTAGGGTCTCCACAAAAGTCACTAGGTTTGTGCATGTAGATCTGGAACTCACAAAGCCATGCTGGAAATTACTAAGGTAAAGCTTCAAATGAGACTGCAAGTAGGGACAAATCAAGGACTCAAAAACTTTAGCGAGGGTAGATAAAATCGAAATTGGCCTATAGTTACCTACATAATTACGATCGCTGCATTTATGAATTGGTACCACCTTTGCTACCTTCCAAATATTTGGAAATATGCCGGACGCAAGTGATCGATTATATATTAGTAATAAGGGCGCTACCAGAGGCGAAGCACACATGGAGACAAAATAAGGAGGAATTCCGTCGGGCCCAGCGCCTTTTCGACAATCCAGTGATTTTAATTTATTGAGCAAGGCATCACTTTCGATTGTGGGTGTTGTCAACGGTAAACTATAAGCCAACATGTCTTGCATATATTTTGAGGTAGATAGATTATGAGTCACATTTTGTTGACTGTACATGGAAGAGAAGTGAGCAGCGAACATTTCTGCAATATTGATGCCGTCCGAAGATGATGTGATGCCGTCAGTCATTGTTAGGGGATAAGAACTGGTGCCACCTCGCTTGTCCTTGACATAAACCCAAAATCGCTTCGGATCCTTGACTATTCCTGTTTCTAGGTCGCTAAGATATTTATTGTAACACGAGGCAGCCATAACCGAGCACCGTTTACTCAGCAGCTTCAGTTCAAGCTCATCCATGGGGTTGTTATAGGTTCTGTATCGCTGGCGTATCTTTTCCTTTTCTCTCAAAGTTCTTATTAAATTTTTATCGAACCAAGGAGGGTGTGTCTTACGTTTTCGTGTAGTAAAGGGATCTTGCATTTCTATAATATTTTTAATTTTACTGTAAAATATACTGAGCATATCGTTCACATCATGAGTGCCATTAAATAAAAGGTTCCAATCGATCTCATTCAAGTGTTTACAAATAATATCATAATCTAATTTGTAAAAATGTAGTCTTTTATTACTGTTATAAGGAAGTGTTGTGTCTTTATATGATTTTAAATTAATTTCAATGGGAGGATGCAAAGGGTCGATTATACTTAGGGGATTTAGAGCGGGACATACGATACCGGAGGTTAAGTTAGTCAACGTAAGGTCAAGTATGCGTCCTGACATATTTGTTATATTATTAAGTTGAAATAATTGGTTTATATGACTAAAATCAGTTAACAAGTGCCCAATACCCGGTGCCACATAACCACTATCCAACTCACTTACCAAGCTCCAATCAATATTACTTAAGTTAAAGTCACCAACTATACACGACTTCAAACCCGACTGTCCAAATATGGTATTACAAGAGTCCAAGAAATGTTCTAGGGTTGAACGAAGTACAGGCGGAGGCAAATAAATTGCACACAGAGCTAGTTGACGAACAGACTTTGTAATCGAGATGTCTATAATGACCCACAAATCTTCACAATTGCTTTCCCATTGAGTCATGCGTTTTGAATTTATTCCCTTAATTACGGCAATCAGAAAACCCCCACCATCTTTTTTCCTATTATCCCTATCTCGCCTATAGACTACATATCTGTTATCAAATAGCTCTGAGCTCATTACAGAATCATTTAACCATGTCTCGGTTAATATTATTACGTCATAGTTTTCGCACGAAACTTGACGATAAAAATTATGACATTTAGTGCGTAAACCTCTAGTATTTTGATAATATATCCTTAAATCCGAGAATGATAATGAGTTTTATATACTGTTACATTGACAAAAATTATCATGAAAGAAAAAAACAAATACAACTAAACCAGCTTATTCAATGTATCCTTATTCCTAACCAAAATGTGCTCCGATTCCTGTGCCTTCCGCATGAAAATCCGACCACCTCGTACCCAGACAAACTGATAACCGATTTCCTTGGCTTTAATTCTAGCGGCAGCATGGAGTGCCTTGTTGGTAGTGGACAGATGTTCTGTAATATAGATCGGGGTTTTAGATCCTGAGTATCCCAAGTGTATTGTATTCAGTTTGTTGTCTGGATTCGATTTATTAAACTTTATGGTAGCTGCAAGGAATTGGTCACGGTTACGGGGGGAAGCAAGTTGTACTACCACGGCGCGCGGTCGGGAATTGCTGGCATTTTGTTTTGCGACTCTTGTACAGTGCTTAATGTCGCTGTCCTGAATACCACTCCCCACTACTTTAGATAATTGTGACACAATCTCTATCAAATTTTCTTGCTTCTTTTCCGGCAGGCACTGAATTTCCACATTGTTTGCACGGGATTGCTGTTCCAATTGATTTATGCGTGAAGACAAATCGTTAATACACACCCTCATTTCTGAATTTTCTCTTTGCAACTCGATCAGATTCTGCTTGGACGCTGTGTACTCTTTTAAAAGATCTTCATACTGATGGTTAATAATTTTGTTAATGACTACTTTGTAAATATAGGAAAGGAATTAGCACAAAAAATCCAAAATAGTAATACCCCCTCGATACAACCCTTTTTTTTTTTTTTTTTTTTTGTGGATGGGAAATCATCAAATAACTTCTCCCGCTCTGGGTGGAGCGGAAGGGCGTGTCAGACTTTTACTGACTAAAACCCACCCGTGTTCCTTCAGTTGCCTATGCCAGGGCCACGGTATCTTTTTCAAACAACCCGCGACCCCAGCGGCATTGGCCCTATTGGACCCCATCTTTTGCTGACATCTCTTTGAGGCGCGCGTGGAACACAACGCGCCGTCGACCCGGGCCTGGTCCTCACCGGACGGCGAGCTACCCACTACTCACCGTCCGCAAGCCCGCGCCTACGGTGGCCGGGAATCGGCTATCAATTCCCGCCGCCCAGGGCGTCTCCTGCGGCGACTGAGGGCGTGAGGCTGCCTCTCCCTCACGCGTTCCGCCTCCTCCTTCGCGAGCATTACCGCTTCGCAGAAGGAGGTGACGGCCTCCCATGCACTCTCGCTCCGCACCATGGCCTGGACCAGGCTCGGACGCGAGAGATCGCCGCCGCCGATCGCCTCCGTGAGAACACGGCGGTGCTCTGTCCAAGCCGGGCAGACCTCCACTGTATGCTCTACCGTGTCCTCTGGGCGATCCACACAATGGTGACACCCGGGCGTTTCCTCCCGCCTTATGCGAAACAGGAACCTCCCGAAACAACCGTGTCCGGTGAGGACCTGCGTCAGGCGGAAGGTGAGGACGCCGTGGCGCCTCTCTAACCACTCCTCAAAGAGGGGACTTATCGCCGCAATTGTGGCGTGCCCAGCGCTGGGCTGCGACAGTCGCACTCTCCATGTCGCCATGAGATCCCGCCGGAGTTCTGTCCGCTGTACCGTGATTTCTCGCGGCAGCGGAGTTACGCCCCGGCGTTTTGCCTCCTCGCGCCACTCCCACGCGTGCGCGAGGACTTTCGCCTCCAGATCCCACGGCGGCAATCCGGCAAGGAGGCTCGCCGCCTCACCGGAGACCGTGCGGTAACCCCGGACTAGCCGAATGGCCATGACCCTCTGGGACGCGTTCAACCGGCGGACTGGCCGCAGCCTCAGGGAACGCGCCCACACCGGTACCCCGTAAAGGGCCATGGACCGCACGACCCCCGCGTAAAGCCTCCGGCAGGAGGCGTTTGGAGCACCTAGATTGGGCAGGAGCCGCTTCAAGGCAGCCCCAGCCCGCTCCAGTCTGGGAGCCAAACGTCGGAAATGCTCCACGAAGTTCCACCGGCTGTCGAGGACGAGTCCCAGGTACTTCATCGTCGACTCGACTCCGATGCGAACCCCTCCTACCGTTATTTGGGAACCCGATGGTGGCGCATTCCGAGGACCATGAAAACACATGGCCTCGGACTTGTGCAGGGCCACCTCGAGTCCCAACTGCCGGATCCTCTCAACGACTATCGCAACCCCGCGTGTCGCTAATTCAGCCGCCGCCTGGTGCGACCTCCCCTGCGCCAGGACCAGCGTGTCGTCAGCGTAACATACTACGCTGACGCCGCTAGGGAGGTCGGCGCGCAGCACCCAGTCGTACCCGATGTCCCACAAATGCGGCCCCAGGACCGATCCCTGTGGGACACCGCACGACATCTCTCGCCGGTTCCACTCTCCCTGATGACCGGACAACCACTCGACAGAGGTAGGTCGGCATCCGGTGATACCGGAGTGCCTCCCTGATGCAACTCCAGGGCAGGGTATTGAAGGCGTTGGCGATGTCTAGAGACACCGCCAAGACGACCCCACCCCGGGCCACAGCATCCCCCGTCGTGAGGGCTCGCACGCGCATGATGGCGTCCACCGTAGAGCGCCCCCTGCGGAAACCAAACTGGCTCTCCGCCAAATCCGGCCCCTCCTGCACCAGCCACCCGACGAGGCGGTCTGCAATAACTCTTTCAAAGAGCTTGCCCACCTCGTCGAGCAGCACGATGGGTCGGTAAGCGGACGGAGAGTCCGCAGGGCGCCCCGGCTTCTTAATGAGGACCAGTTTCCCCGTCTTCCAACGAAGTGGGAACTGGCCCCTCTCCAAGCATGCGCTTAGGAGCCCCCCTAGTCGAGGCCCGAGAGCCCCAAAGGCCAGAACCCAGGCTCTTCCAGGTAAGCCGTCGGGTCCTGGGGCGGCATTTTTGGCACTCAGCCTACGTACCGCCGCTCTCAACTCTACCTCGGTCACTTCCGGAGCATCGTCGTCGTCGTCGGTGATGTGGTCCGCAATGGGCACCGCAGGAAGCGGAGCCATGGGCGGGGGAGTATGTTCCCCTCGCAAATGGAACAGAGCGCTCACCACGTCCTCCACGAGCTGGGGCCGGAGACTCTGCGTCAGCGGGGGCGCCCATGGGCGGAGTTTATTCCGCACCATTTTATAAGGGCGTCCCCATGGGTCCCTGTTTAGAGTCTCCAGCGACTCCTCGCGAGCCAGATCCCTGGCCTGCAAGATCTCCGCTCGGAGGGTGGTCTTCGCCGCTCTGTACCCCTCGTACAGCTCCGCCTGAATGGCTTCCGTATCCGGAGGGCGGATACGGAGCCTGCGGTGCCTGGTGTACCGGTGCCGCGCAGCAACGCACGCCTCGCGCAGAGCCGCCAGCTCCGGCGACCACCAATACACCTGGCGCCAGGCGCGACCGGGCTGGACCCGGGGCATTGCCACGTCACATATTTCGGACATGGCCTCCCGGAACCACTCCGCCTCGTCGTTGATGTCGGCAGGCCTGTCCGGTGGTGACACCCAGGCCTGCACGATCGAGGCTTCCAGGAGGAGCTCCCGGTCCAGCTTCTTCAGCGCCCACCGCGGACCACTCGGGGCCTGTCGGACCGGCGCGCTCGAGGTCTGGGCGGAGACATCAAACCGGATGTACCGGTGGTCGGAGTAGGTCTCCACCCCCTCTATGACGCGCCAGTCAACAACATGTGGCAACAGAGCGGGGCTGGCGAACGAAATGTCCACCACTGATTCGCCCCGCATCCGCACACACGTGGGGACAGAACCCCGGTTTAGGATGACCAGGCCTGTCTCCAGAGCCCAGTCCTCCACCATCCTGCCCCGTGTGTCCGTATACCGGGAACCCCAAGCCACATTCTTGGCATTGAAGTCCCCGAGGACGAGCACGGGAAGGGAACGAAACCCGACGACGACGTTTTTCAACTCCGCAAGGGAGTTGTGGAACTCGGCGAGAGTTCGGTTCGGGGAGAAGTATACCCCTACCACGACAATCCCCCCGAACCGTGCTGCAACGCAACCCTGTCCCCTCTTGACGGCTTCGAGGGACAGGGTACCGGCGGCGGCCGACGAAATGAGGGTCACTGAGCCGCTCAGGTCCTCCACCCAGTAATCACTGGGCGGGACAAAGTACGGCTCAGCGACCACGGCGATGTTAATCGACCACTGCGCCATGCTCTGGAGCAACAGATCCTGAGCGGCGACGCAGTGGTTGATGTTCGCCTGGAGGAGGCGTAATGGGGCCATTACTGGCACTCCATATTAGCCCCCCCCTGAGCCTCCTGTGAGGGCTCTGCCGCAGTGAGTACGGCGGCGACGGCAGTGGAGGCGGCAGCGACGGCGGCCGTGGCGGCGGCTGCGGCCGTGACGGCGGTAGCGGAGGCGGAGGGCTTGCCCCTGCCCCGGGCTTTGGTGGGTGGACTACAGCCCTTGCTTCCAGCCCGGTGATCGGCCGGCTTGCCAGCTGCCGCACATAGATAGCAGTGCGGCGTGGCATTGCACGAGCCGGCCTTGTGACCGGGCTGACCACAACGGAAGCAGTGACTGCTGCGATCCACCTCCGAGGTGCATTTTGCCCCCACGTGGTTGCCCACTTGGCAACGGAAGCACCTCAGAGGTCTGGGTTCCAGCAGTTTCACCCGCGTGGAATCCCAGCCCACCTGGAACCTTCGGCCCTCCCCAACTATTTTGTGGGCCGCCGATACGGGGCAGCTCACCGTAACGGCTCGCATCCCTGTGAGGTCAGGACGGATGGTGCCTACCTTCACCTGTTCGAAGGCACACCCCCCAGTCTTGACCACGGCGGCCACCACCTCTCGCTCCGTCACGGAGTCGTCCAGACCCAGGATGCGCAAGTCAACGCACTTGGCGGGTCTGGACACTCGGGCCTCGTCCGCATTTAAGGACGCCCTGAGCCTTTCGGCCAGAGCGTCAGCGGTCGGGCCACTGGCCGCACCGGGGATCTCGAGCATCCGAGCCCCAGTCGCAGTGACCCTTACCCGCAAGCCCTCGGTAACACCGATCTCCTCCAGGTTCACCGCCGCCCTCGCCTTGGCGAGCACGTCGCGGTAGGACACGCCCTTCTTCTCCGCTTCCAGCTGTAGTGTGATCACTACAGCTGCTCGATACAACCCTGCATTTCAAGCATGCGAAGTAATTCTTTTGTGCTTTTGGACACTGACCTCAAGGAAGTAGAAAATAACCTGATGGGATTGAAATCTGACAGTGCCCCTGGATGGGATAATATCTCAGCCAGATTTTTAAAGTACTGTCATAAGGAAGTCGTCCCCATCATTACCCATCTGACTAACTTTTGTTTCAACTCTGGTAGTTTTCCAATCCTACTGAAGAAATCTATTATTACTCCGGTTCACAAAGGGGGGAGCAGAAACTATGTCAATAATTACAGACATATTTCAGTCTTACCAGCTATATCAAAAATTATAGAAAAATTAACAAATACGAGACTAGTTAGCTATTTGAACAGATTCAAAATTATATCATCTTCGCAATTTGGATTTAGGCATGGAGTATCTACTGAGAATGCAATTGACGCTCTTAGCTCGTTAGTAACTGAACATCTTGACGCAGGAAAGAAATGCCTAACGATATTCCTGGATCTTAAAAAAGCTTTTGACACCGTTTCTGTTCCAGCCCTTATAGCAAAGCTGGAGGGAATTGGAATAAGGGGAACTCCCCTAAAATTTTTCAAAGATTATTTATCCAACAGGAAACAGAGAGTTAGGATGGGAGCACATACTAGTGAGGATGCTGACGTACTATATGGCGTACCCCAGGGGAGTGTGTTGGGCCCTACATTATTTCTTACATATGTAAATGACCTCTGTAACCTAAATGTAAAAAACGCAAATATTTTTTCGTATGCTGATGATACTGCAGTGGTTTTTTCCGGAAACAATTAGTCCGATGTAAAACTCAAAGCCGAAATGGGTATGGTCCAAATTGCCAATTGGCTCAGAGATAATTTACTGTCAATAAACACAACAAAAACGAACTATATATGTTTCTCAATTTCTAATAATTCTCCAGAAGTAGCCTTTGACATTAAAGTACACTCATGCAATACAACCTCAGATAAAAATTGTAGGTGCCCTAAAATTGACAAAGTTTCGCAGACAAAATACTTAGGCGTCATAATTGATCAAAAATTATCCTGGTATGGGAATACCAGGATAAATTTTGTTTTAACCTCCCCATATAGGTATGCAGTGAACTATGACAGATTGAGCAAGTGATAAATAGATTTCATTTAGGAGATTTCTAGGGGATCCGTGGTTTCCTTTTGTATTTTTTGGAATTATATGTCTTAGAGATTTGAAAATCCAACCCAGTTTCCTAACTCTCGCAAAAAATACAAAAGGAAACCACGGATCCCCTAGAAATCTCCTAAATGAAATCTATTTATCACTTGCTCAATCTGTCATAGTTCACTGCATACCTATATGGGGAGGTTAAAACAAAATTTATCAATCTAGAACGGGGACAGCGATTCTTAATAAAAACTATGTATTTTAAAAGGATGAGATACTCTACTGAAAAGCTATACGAAATTAGTGATCTACCTTCAGTTAGGAAATTATATATATCATATCCACTGTCCTAAAAAAACATAGAACTCTTTCATATGATCCAAAAGTAATGTCGAAAAGGCGAAATGACTTGATTGCACAAGTACCACTGACTAAAAAGAATGTAAAAAAAAACTAACAGACTGGATAAAGCCATTTACATACACAGATACTGAGTCACTCCTACAACACACGAACTAACACTAACACACACAAACACACACACACACACACACACACACACACACACAAACGTCACACACCAGCACACCACTCATGACTGTCAGTCACTTCCACATCACACCACATCAATCACATCACATCATACCACTCTCACACTCACCCCTCCTACTTCACAAGCGAACACACATACTATCTTTTGTAAAATAACACGTTTACACATTTCATCCTACATAAGAAAGAGCGGCGTCTTCTAACACAGGCATTATCTGCTTAAAAGGAGGCGCCATTCACCAACAAAATGTAAAAAACTATGGTTAAGAAATAAACATTTTTGTATTTGTATTTTTTTGTATTTTGTAAGTTGTATGATAAAGAAAATATGATTCGCGGCCGTAACAAATATGTATTTACAGAATTATAATTATTAGAATCAGTAATACAACTCCAATATTTCATGAAATAGTCATTCATTAGGATTACCTGGTCTTAAAAAGTTGTATTGATCACTTTAATGATTATAGTTATGTAAATACATACTCGTACTTGTTACGGTCGTGAATTACATTTTGATCAACGTACAACCAAATACTGACATGTAAATTGCAAAAAAAACCTAAGAAAATTTGAATTTCGCGGGTTACCCTGACGCTTTCACCTGAACCGAATTAGTTTTATTTTATGACTTTGTTATTAAATTTATACTATCACAACTTTGCTGAACTGACTGAGCTGATAAAAAATATAGGGATAAAATTGTCTCTTTGATCACTTGTTTGGATCGGGATTAATCATCACAGCCGGGTTGGTAATTGCTTCGGATCGGCTTTGATGTTCAACAAATACCTACTGCAAAATCGAATGTGCCGACTGCGCCTACTAGACATGATTAAGTTTAAAAATTTTTGTTTTTTATTTTCCTTTACAATAATTCTAGGAACACGACAAAACCAAGACGGACAAAATTAAAGAAAACATTATTATACATAATACTTAGAATGGTACTTTTACATTAGCGTGTACAAATAACATAATTATTTTGTCGAGAAGAAGAATTAGTCCTAAGTATATTTTATCAGCGATGGTGCGTGCGTGAGCAAAATATCTCGGAATTACCATTACCTACAACGCTCATCGAATAGAACAATGACGTAATAACGGTCTAGCTAAATTCGTAAAATACGTCATTGTTCTATTGGATGAGTGACAATATAGAAAATAGTATAAAAGTTGCCTAGCACAGCACATAAAAACCGGTAAGTATTTCCTGCTATACAGGGTTATTGGTAAAACACCAGCAATCTCTTAAGGGGTCATTGTATTCATCATTATGAACAACTTTTACTATGGGACCAAACCAGAAATCGCGAAAAAAAAGTCTGCTGTTCAGTACATTTTGACGAATTATGCGAACATAAATATACTTGAACAGCTGATTTTTATCTATCCGATAGCACCGGATTTACCTGATTTCAATACAGCTATTTAAGATGAGTCAAGAAGTAGGTATTAAATTTAAGCAAATTATCCTTAGGGCCGGTTTTTTGATCCGTAGTTAACTTAACCAATGGTTAAACATAGTAACTAATGGTTGAATTCTGGCTATGTGCTTGCCAAAATGCCATTATTTAATATTTTTTAACATGAATGAGTTAATATGAATACATTCACCTCAACTGTTGAATTTTGGCTAAATGTGAAAGGCTAAACATTTTTTTTACATGTTTAGCCTTTCACATTTAGCCTAAATTTAACAATTAGTTACTATGTTTAAGTTAACTACGGATCAAAAAACCGGCCCTAAGGATAATTTGAAAAAAACTGGCCCTAAGGGATAGGGATTGCAAATATTCGATATTTTTGGTATTCGAATATTCGAATACTTTTTCAGCCTTATTCGAATTATTCGAATAATATTCGAATATTTCAGAAAAAAAAGTATTTATATAATTTCTCACGTTTTATTGCCTTAGAAACTAGTAACATATTTTTCATGTAAATAGGGCAACATCCCAATCAGACAGAACCAATATTTAAACAAAACTTTTAATAAAATAAAATAATTAACAATAAAGATAGATGTAATATAAACTTCGACTATGAAAATATGAAATAAAAAATATTAATTCTTAAACAATTATAGGAAAACTATTAAGTAGTACACAATTAAAATCTCACTAGCAAAATCAAATAACACGTTAATAAACTTTATACAACACAAGTAAAAGTAAGGAACAAAAAAGTATATTATAGATATTGTACTATCAATATCTTGCGTGTGACTGGGTATTATCAAATAGGGCGGGTCGATGTTGACAGTTTGTGGTGGCCATGTTGTTTTGGCGGCATCTGTCAAATGCGTTGGTATTTCTTCAGTTACTGATGCCAAATCACCATGGCAAGTTACACGATTGAACAGCACGTCCAAATAATAATAATAAAATTAATTTATTTCAAATAAGTTACAGACGATATGACACGACGACGACGATATACGATGTACAAATTTATCATTTGTACATCGTATATCGTCGTAACTTTATTATCAAAATGAGTGTTCGTTAGTGCAAACGTTGCGCGCATTACGTCCATTTTACGGCAGACTCGGTGGCCCTTCAATGTCTACTCTCCAACGTTTGGTGACCAAATTCGAGACGACTGGTTCGGTAAACAACCAACCAATACCATTACGTCAAAGGAACGCTAGATCGGCCGAGAACTTCGCTGCTGTCCGTGAGAGTGTGCAGGAGACTTCGAGGCAGTCGATTTCTCGCCGTGCACAAGAACTCAGACTTCAACTTGGTGAATTTTGCGTTGGGACTTGGGCCTATACCCGTACAATCCAACTGACCCAGGAGCTCAAAGTGAATGACCATAGACAACGCCGTTTGTTCGCTGACTGGGCTACAGAATGTTTGGAAGAGGACCCCGATTTTGGCCAAAAAATCATCTATAGCGACGAGGCGCATTTTTGGATGAATTGTTTTGTTAATAAGCAAAATTGCCGTATATGGGACGACCACAACCCACATGAGGTTCACTAGGTGGTAATGCATCCACAAAAAGTTACTGTTTGGTGTGGATTTTGGTCCGGCGGCGTCATTGATCCGTACTTCTTCGCAAACGATGATGGCGAGGCCATTACTCAACGGCGGCTCTTGGTCAACGGCGAGCGCTACAGATCAATGATTAACAATTTATTTTGGCCTGAAATGAACAATATGGACGTGGACAACATGTGGTTCCAACAAGACGGCGCTACGTGCACACAGCGAGCGACACAATGGACATTCTGCATGAGCGGTTCGAGGGTAGGGTTATCTCTCGCAGAGGTGACGTGAATTGGCCGCCAAGATCGTGCGATTTGACCTCTCTAGACGTTTTCTTATGGGGTTTTCTCAAATCGCAGGTCTATGCCAATAATCCGCAATGAACCGATGCCCTGAAAGTCAACATAACGCAGGCCATCGCTCAGATTCAGCCGGATCTATGCAGTAGAGTAATTGAAAATTGGACCTCTCGAATCCGTGCCACCGTTCGAAGCCGCGGTGGACATTTAAACGATGTCATATTTCATAAATAATAGCATATCAAATAAAAAAATAATTTCTTTAATATCTCACATACAGCTTGTTTTATTTATTTTCAACATCGACCCGTCCTTGTTGAAAGCCCCTTTACTAACAACCTCCCACCTAATTACTATAAACATTAGCATTCTAGTCTTATTGAGTCTGATTTGGAATGAAAAAATATTAAATAAAATAGGATTATTTTAGGTTAAATCATAAACTCAATTTCATTTTAGTGTTAAATTGCACAGCATAGGTTAACAAAAATTATACTTACATTGAATTGGGTAATCCGTATACACTTATGTATAAACCGTCAGCACAAAATAACAAAATGCACCGCTCTGTTGTAACAAACTACGCGACTGTTGTGCTGTACTTGTGATTGTGAAGTAAACTCAAAATGGCGGCTAGCGCCCGGCGACTTGCAGTCAGCAGAAGAATGGAGGCCGTAGATTGGTCGAATGACCGTCAATCCGAGCAGTGCCGATCTATTCAGAGATTTGACGACCACGCGTTAGATGTCGCGTTCGTAATCAACAATATAATGTTGTAACTTTAATAAAATTGGTAATATTCGAATGTTCGAATATTTTATAATTTACTATTCGAATATGAATTTCAAATGAATATTCGAATAATTCGAATATTCGATTGCTATCCCTACTTAGGGAGGGTGTGTTTAAGGAGGAAGCGTCAGGGTAGCCCGCGAAATTCAAATTTTCTTACGTTTTTGCAATTTGCAAGTCACTATTAAGTTGTATGTTAAATAAAGTATGATTTGCGGCCGTAATAAATATGTTTTTACAGAATTATATACAATAAAATCAGTATACATTTCCTTAAGTTAGTATAATCCTAAAATGTCAAGATTTCATGAAATAGTCATTTTTTGGGATTACCTGGTCTTAAAAAGTTGTATTGATCACTTTAATGATTTTAATTATGTAAATAGATACTTGTTACGACCGCAAATTATAATTTGATCAATGTACAATATAATACCGACTTGTAAATTGCAAAAAACGTAAGAAAATTTGGATTTCGCGAGCTACCCTGACGCTTCCCCCTTAAGAGAAATCTGTTATTCATTTTCAATTATCCCCTGGTTTTAAACTCTATCATTTTATAGTTTAGCTACCCCCGGTGAGGTTCGAGTCCTCACAGTACAGCCCGCGGCACGTAAGTTGGCAAGGTTTTGGCGTAGTGGGGGTAAGTTCGCGCATGCTACACTTATTGCAACAAAAAAATGGTCACTTTTATTGCTTGTCATTATTCTGTGGTTATTACGATAATTTATTTTTAAACATAACTATTTATAAGAAAGTTAAAAAAAGGAGAAGAATTCGTGAAGTATATTAGGAGTAATAAATAAAACATACAGGGTTATTTGTAAAACACCAACAACCTCTTAAGAGGTCATTGTACTCATCATTATGAACAACTTTTACTATGGGACCAAACCTGAAATCGCGAAAAAAAAATCAGCAGTTCAGTACATTTATGTTCGCATGATTCGTCAAAATATGTAACAGTACACATCATGAACCATTTTTCTGCCCTGTCTACGTAAAATGGTATTTGTTTGTGGCATTATCTAAATTTAAAAATTCAAACAAAACAATAACAAGAACTTGTAACAAAAGCTCAACAAAAACAAATATTACAATTTTAGTGCACGCAAGTGTACTCGGGAGCGAATGGAACGTGGACGCGACGCGAGAGACAAGGGTCGACTGACCAACCAATCGCGCGCTCGGAATGATGCTACCTCATTCCCCGCGTCCCGCTCGCGACCAAAGAGATCTAAAAAATGACTTCTGCGCATCTAACGACTCTTGCCAACTTACGTGCCGCGGGCTGTACCTAGATATTCCTAAAAATGCATAACACCTACTTACTTTAAAAAAAGTTCAATTTTTGATAATTTACAAACGCCGAGATATACGGTACAGGACTTCAAATATTTTATAAACAAAAATACCTACATGCCTATGTACTTATGTCTGTATGACTACTTTACAGAATACTAGCTTCTGACCGTGACTTCGCTCGCGTGGTAGTCAACTGCACTATAAAACATACCCTATGGCACTCGGAAGTAGTGTAGCTTTCTGCCAATGAAAGAATTTTCGAAATCGGTTCTGCACTTCCAGAGATTACCTCCTATACATACAAATGTACAAACTTTACTTCTAATAATACTAGTGTATATAATTGTAATGTGCAAGTACCAAATTACCTATACACAGCAGATATACATAAACGCTTGATTTGATCGAGTCCCTCAAATCACGAGGATTCGGTTACTATTTGCCATCTGTTTGGATTGCTCTTACTTCGAGAGGTCTTGAGATATCGAGAGCGCAAAGTCGAGAATGAACACCGAGACCGCGGTTCACGACTGTAGCAGAGATTTCAAACAATTTATAGGTCTCATACTTTTATAGCGGAAGTATCTTGCTGCGAACGATCGAGATGAAATAAAAGATTTTGAAGCCAGTTATGCAAGAACTAGCTTGTGCCTGCGACTTCTGTCTCCGTGAAAGAAAAATAATATCCTATGGCACACGGCAAAAGCACAGCTTTCTATCAGTGAATGAATTTTTGTAATCGGATCAATATTTCCAGAGATTATCTCTTACAAACAAACAATCTTGTTAGCATGACGATAGCAATCTACATAATTATATAGGTCCTAGCTATTCACACACGAAATCTCGTAAAGGATCATTGTACTCAACATTTTGAACAAGTTTTACTATGGGACCAAACTTGAAAATGCGAAAAAAGCTGTCCCTACATTTATAACTCGTCAAAATGTAGGGATCAGCTGATTTTTTTTCACGATTTCAGGTTTGGTCCTATGAGACCATCTCTGGATTACTGATCCGATTTTGAAAATTCTTTCATTGGCAGAAAGCCACACTATTTCCGAGTGCCATAGGGTATATTTAGTATAGTTGACTACCACGCTGGCAAAGTCGCGGGCAGAAGCTAGTATTCTCTAAAGAAGTCATACCTACATAAGTACATAGGCATGTAGGTATTTGTGTTTATAAAATATTTAAAAGCCCGTGAATTATCAGAAATTGAACTTTTTTAAGTAAGTAGGTCTTACGCATTTTTTTTAACATAAATGTATGTGTCGCAATATTTAGATACTGTGAGGACTCGAACCTCAAACGAAAATAATAGAGGTCATCATTATGAACAACCTTTACTATGGTAAAAGTTGTTCATAATGATGAGTACAATGACCCCTTAAGACATTTCGTGTATGAATAGATAGACCTTATATACAGTCATCCTAGAATTTGGCTACGAGCTTGGCACCTTCAGTAGCGTCCATCAGCTCCTGTAGCGTGCAGACAGCAGGACACGCTGGAAAAAACCAACATTTTTACCTCAATAAGTTTAGAATAAGAAATATTCTTTAAAGATTAGGTACTGGCTAGGTAATCAATTTAAATAGCACTCTCACTCAACGGAGGAGAGACTTGTTAGGAATTTCAGATCACAAGGGGCCTACATTCTAACAATTTCATTATGAAAAGCTTCACAAAGTTGTATTTTGCAACTTTTAATTAGTAAGTAGGTACTCTGCTTGTTTGCTGTTTGTGTTCCTAGTACACCCTAGCACTTTCAACTATTAAAATAAATTTGGTAATAAGCAAATCCGATTGCCATTCAATAAATGGTGCTGAACGCAAATTATTGTACAAATTGAAAGCAAATACCGTTAATTAATCAAAACAAATAATTGAATTTCATTCACCTGTTTACCTAGGATTTTGCGAAGCTCTGTCGGTTACGGACGGCTTAAAGCGTTAACATTTTCGTGACAAAAGTTAACATTGTACTTGCCACGATACTCTGCGTGATGCTCAACTTATAAAAAAAACAAGGGACCGAGTTTGGTGCCTGGGGCTGAAGTCTCGACATACATAGCGATCGCTTTACGAGCGAATTCGGTCGCAAAGTCCTAGTGGGATCCCTAGACGGTCAAAATTGCATGACAAACACGAAAAAATCACATGCTTGTCAAGCAATTTTGACCGTCTAGTGACCCCATTAGGACGTTGCGACCGAATTTGGTCGTAAAGCGATCACTATCTAAGTCGAGACTGCAGCCACTGGTTGCTAGTATTACCACTTGCACTGCACTCGAAGCATTTGCGCTATCACTGATTGGTGTTTCTGATTTAAAACGATTAGGAGCTGTTATTTTTGTAGGTGAAAGGTGAAGGACCTTAAGTCCCAATCTATAAAGTTTACAGTAGACCCCAATACTGTTGACTAAAACCTGCGACAAGGACTTAATGTCCAATTATATTTGCTAATTTTAAATGATTTGGCGTTAGGACTTAATGTCTTTTACCATTGTATAAATTCGAGTTTTTCGAATCAGAATTAAAAAAAAAAAAAAACATGAAAAGGGCCAAAAATGGACTTAAGGTCCTTCACCTTTCACCTACAGATTTGCTGATGGCCAAAAATTTACAATGAATACATTGAACTTTCAGATCATCATGTTCACGTTTTCGCGTATTTGTATTAGATATTTTTTGAATAAACCGCTGCTTTTATGATTCTGAGTAGGTTTCACGTGTACCGACAAAAATTTGTCTAAATTATCAGGAATTAAATTGCCTGATAGCCAACTACCACTAAAATAAGCCGCTGTCCACACAAATGATGCGTAACTAATGGTAACTATAGTTATTGAGGACAAACCAATATCTGTCGGTGGGTTTGAATTGTCGAAATTTAGTGGAAGCTAGTGACCATCCAGTGCTAATGCTCTTGTTGAAATAGACTGTTAAACGATTAATTAAAGTCCACAGTTCACCGCCGAATGACGTCACTGAAACGTTATATAAAAAAGTAAGTTATTGTCTTGTGTAAAGTCAAACCCTGCTGCCATCAATTTCATGACGTAGTTTATAGTTTTAATTTCCTAGGAATCTGGCATTGTCATCAGTATTTGACATTAAGTCAAACCCCGCTGCCCAAAGATTTAAATCACTAGATTTGCCCTCACTGTACTTAGTCACAAGAAAAATTGTACATACTGAAAAGAGTAAGCTCACACATTATTAATAGCGTTTCCGTGATCAGGTGCAGTCACTGCGTCAATGTTTGTCAGAGGTGGCAAAACGAATCAGAAATGCGACTGTCTTCTGACGCGGGCGAATCTCTAACGATTTAAATCTTTGCCACTGCTATCATTTTCATGACAGCCGTCACTGCAGCTGTTAGTAGCAGCTATCGCTCTTCTAAGAAACTGTAGCTTAAGGACCGGTTTTTTGATCCATATTTACAAAAGGTATGTGTGTCACTACACATAGTTAACTCAAACATTGGTAAACATAATAACTAATGATTGAATTTTGGCTAAATGTGAAAGGCTAAACTGTTAACTTAACATGAATGTATTCATGTTAACTCATTAATGTTGAAAAATAGTAACGAATAGCATTTTGGCAAACACATTTAGACAAAATTCAACCATTAGTTTCTATGTTTAACCATTGGTTGAGTTAACTATGGATCAAAAAACCGAACCTAAGACTGACGGAGATGACGCCCTACCGCTACTCTGTGAGAAAGAATAATATAAAAAATAAATAATATAATATGTTGAACAGATTCACGATTTAATTGGTACTTTATAAAATGTAACTACATCTTTTTTGATAAAAAGACATACTATGTATAAAATGTGCTGGGTATTTATTAAAGATAAAAATATATTACCTGGTCGACCGAGCTCTGCTCGGGTGAAAATAGAGAAAACGATTTTTTTTTCCAGAAATGAGACTTAGTAGATTATTAGAGCCATTTTCGAGAACGTGACTACAAATATATAATATATTAAATGAGCAATATTTGTATATTTATAGAAATATTGCTCATATAATACAGGATACACTGGATAAACTTCTTATACTAAATTAACTAACAAACAATAAAAATAAAAAAATAATCAATCTGCCTAGCCTTTTTCCAACTATGTTGAGGTTGCTTCCAGTCTAATCGGTTACAGCTGAATACCAGTACCTACTTAATTTTATTAAAATAAAAATATAATAACCTTACCTAACTAAAACTGTTAACAAACTAAAACATGGCGTCGAAAAATTCTTCCGCATCGCTGTCGACTGGTATGCCCAAGAGACTGGCGGCATTACCACGTTGCAGGGCAATGTCGCCATAATGTGCGTAATTTAGAAATTGAGATTTAATGGTGAAATATCGTTTAATCTAAAGGGTTAAGAGTAACTGATATCACAATATGTTTTTTTAACATTTTCAGTAAAATTGTTCTTGTAAGTCTTCTTGCTACGAACAATGCTACGAAATTCATAGCTTGCTGCACACACACACATATACCTACACACTACACACACGCACGCGCACTACACGTACACTATTAATAAAAATAGTTTTCTGATCAAAAGTAAATGGTACATAAAGCAAAGAAACCCTGCACAAGTATTCTTGCTACGAAAACTCATAGCAAGCTACGAACTTCACCGTAATCTTGTCATAATGATCAGACTTCAATAAATCCTATTTTAGACATCCAAATACGGTTTATCAAAGGAAACTTAGTTCTACCTCGAAATGACTAGAAATTAAACCCCTAGACTACGGAGAAATGTCGTATTTGACTGGCGACTGGCGAGGCGTGCTCCTAATCTTCAGTACCGATCTGACAAGTGACGTCACTGCAGTAGATATCGAGTAACATTTGAAGCTGTATGCTGCTACTTGTACTCGTAATGCACAGTATTGCACGCACATTACTTGGAAACTACGTAACTTTATACTTTTGACACTTACATGAAATAAGTATTAGTTCTTATGCGCGGTACAGATTGGTGAAATCTATCATATTCCTATTCATTTAAATTTATTCAAATTTAAATAGAGTAAGTACAATCGGCGGTTTCACATGTTACATTATTTGGTCTTATATTCTATTTAGCCTTCTCTAGAATCTTAATAATGCAAGATATTATAAAGTAGCTTAATAATATAATATCACAAAAAAAAAAAAAAACAAAAAAAAAGTCGTAAGTCATCATCAATACATGTCGCTGAGATCACAAATTAGTCGCCCTAATTTATGCAACAAAACAACTATTTAATAGTGACTTTGTTTCAACGTGTGTAACATTTCATGTTACGTTTCACCATCTGTACAAATGTAAAATTCCTTACCTCGCATTTGAATCTACATATACAGAAAAACTACTTTGTCCGTCTATCGGTGGGAAGCCCGTCTGCTGATCATGAGGTTCTGGATTCGATACTTTGGCTAAGTGTTATTGGGTTGTCCATTAGAAAATTCTCAGTAGCAACCTAGAGTCTGAATTTGTTCACTTGTAATGCCCTGCCCCCTACAAAAGGCTCTTATGTGGCATGCCTTCTTAGTTTTGTCGTTTGAAGAAAAGAAAAATACAAATATAGTAGGTACTTTTTACTGTTTTTCAAAATATTCACCATGTAGTTTAATACACTTTTCCATTCGCTCGAACCAGTTAATAAAACATTTATTCCCCTCCAAAGTGGGGATGTTCAATATGGCTGACTTGGAAGCGTCGACTGCTTCTTCACCGGACTGGAATCTTTGACCACGAAGAGTTTTCGTAGTTTTAGGAAATGTAAAGAAATCGTTAGGGCTTAGGTCAGGACTGTCATGGAGGATGGTCAACAATTTCTAAGTTTTCCTGCTTCAAATACTCAAACGTTTGACGAGCGCTGTGTGAGCTAGCGTTGTCATGGTGTAGGATGATGCGTTGCTTTGGGTTACATTTCCAAAGTTCGGCGATGACTTGTGGCAAACAAACTGTGGTATACCACTTTGCATTAACCGTTCTACGATCTTCAAGTGCAAACGTCGCAACATGACCGGTTTTCGCCACGAACGTAGGTACCATATTCTTTGAAGTGCTTCGAGAGCGAACAACCTTCGTCGGCTTTGGCTCGTCTTGGAAGACCCAGATTGTGGATTGTTGTTTGGGATCAGGATCGTAGGCATAGAGCCAAGGTCCATCACCACTGATGATGTCGTAGACGTAATTTGACTCTCCTCGGCTGAACCTTTGAAGAGTTTTCTTACACCATCTGATGCGGGCCGCAAATCAAATCAAATGCGGGAAACTAGTTTTCTCTATCTCCCGATATATCATATGACGTTCTCCGAGGATTATTTTTCTCACAGCAACGATGTTGTGTTCAGTGAAGGCGTATTTAGGACGTCCTTCACGAGATTAGTCACTAAGACTGGTACATATATGTCCACGCTGGAATTCTAAATACCAGCGTTCGACAGTCCACAGACATAGGGCTTCATCATGGAGCACAGATGTTAGCTTTTCGAAACACCGAAGCCGTGTTAGGCCTCTTCGGAAGTTATAGACAATTATTGTACGGACATTTTCCTTAGTAAGGTTCATCTTCGTACGTGAACTGACAGATACAAAACAACGCTCTGACTAAACAATTGCATTAATCCTAATTCTTTCAATTGTTTTGATATTGTACATTCCAACAATATTGAACAGAAATTCAAAATTGGCAGCAAATATGTAAACGACACAATTTAAAAGGCATGCCTGGTAGTACTAACTAGCTTGTACCCGTGTCTTCGCCCGCGTGGATGTCGGATTTCATAGGTTTTTTTTTTTGCGCAGAACCCTAACTCATTTTCATCAGCAACATCTGCTATTTGCCTGAGTTTCGGTTTCAGAGGCCAGGTTTACATTATGGTTTTTTCGTTATAAGTACCTTCCGTATATACTTTCATAATTATCCAATTAGTAAAAAGCTGTTATTTTAATATTACAAATAGTCACTTCAATTTTTTGTATTTGTAACAAGTAGTATAGTATTTATACATGTATGTTATGGTAAGTGTGATTAATTGAAAATTATTAATAATTGTCTATAATTATTAATAATTACCGAAAGTCAAGGTAAAAGTAAGAAATAATCACGTTTATCGGTGATTATTAATAATGTAACCTTAGTACCGATAAATGTAACAAGTCAAAAATAACGTACGCTAAGCGTCTTTCTGTTCCATCGAGCAACAATTTCAATAAATTGTTGCTCGATGGAACAGAAAGACGCTTAGCGTACGTTCTTTTTATATGGAACGCTTACGCGTACGTTATATTTATTGATAATAAATATCTATTGAACAAAGAAATAGAAGAAAGTTTTTAAATTTGAATGTTGATTTTACGGAGTCTGTGTTTGTACAATTTTAATTTTATCTGTTCTTGTTTGATTTAAGCGAAACCAAAGAATAAACGACCTTGGATGTAAGTTTCTTTTAGTTACGTATTTGTAAGTACTGTGGTATTATAACTAAATACCAACTGGTCAAATAACTTCGAGTCTTATTTTATTACTATTACCGACGAGAGTATTGAATTATTAATAACAACTGAGAATGAGAATTACAATTTTATATTCACATTTTCCAAATCATGAGGTAATGATGGATAATCCTAACTAATATTAGAAATGCGAAAGTAAGTTTGTTTGTTTGTTACCTTTTCACGCCTAAACCACTGAACCGATCATCCTAAAATTATGCATATACGTTGTCACGTGTACAGAAACGGACATAGGGTATCTTTTATCCCGAAAAAAAGTACTGTTCCCGAGGAACAGATTGATTGTTTGAAAGTTGGGTACAAAGCCCTAAGGGGGTGATAGTTGACAACATTTAGAGTATTTAGAGCCATCCGTGTCTTAGACGAAGTAGTGTAGTAGTAGTGTAAGTTTTATATAATAGGTTGGGGAAAAAGTTTCTTCGCATTTTTTAAGAAAATTCAAAACATTTTTTAATATAGACTAATAAATCTCAAAAATAATTTATTAAAAAAAAAAAACAACAAAAGGCTTTACAAAAATATAAATCACTGCTTTAATATTTTTAAGAAATATAATTAGAGCAAATAACAAAAGGGGTTATTAAATACTAAATAAGAAATTCGACACGCGATAATACAACGTCCGTCCGTCTCTGGAGTCGAAGCAAAAAGGGGCTTCCAACTGGCGTGCATGTCCTTTTACGCGGCGCACGCCCCGCCACACTCGCTCTCCACTACTCGGCTGTGACGTCGGCAAGCTCCACCCATAAGTAAGGATTTTTATTCTAATTCGGCCTCTCCTGACGGCGGTGCGTCCTCGCCCGCGGAGTCATGAGTGCGGAGAAGTGAGTGCTGCTGCATATCTTTATTTCCGTGGGGTGGTGATGCAGAAACATGTACATCTACTTCAACCACTTCACGTTCGCCACCACATGATTGATTCGGAGCAGAATCTCCACCTTCCTCGTCTTCATCATCTGAAAGTTCACATTGTTTGCATTAATTCATGGTTAATAGTAAGGCCGAAAGTAATAGAGCAACTCGATTACTTTCGAAACTTTTGACAGAGCCCTCAGGAATATCCAGAAAGAACAAATTGATTCAATCTCATTTTGTTCTTGAGATAACAAACAAAATTCGGCAGTGCCCTCAGGATGCTCGGTGTTTACTACAAAGGAGTATCAGTCCTTTACTTTCGCAGAGCCCTCAGGGAGCGAAACAACATGAGTAGAGCCCTCAGGGTACTCCATATTTACTACAAAGGAGTATCAGTCCTTTACTTTCGCAGAGCCCTCAGGGTGCGACACAACATGAGTAGAGCCCTCAGGGTACTCGATATACAAGTGCAGAGCCCTCAGGATGCAAAAGTACAACCAAACCGTATTTTAAAAAGGTACAAGGTTATACTGACTCTCAAAAAATGCGGTGCACACATCGGGGGTCCATTCCCCGCGCCATAGCGTAATGTATTCTGCAGCAGCTTGCGTGGTTTTGCCATAGGAGCCAGAGATCAATTTGAGCTCATAACGTCCATGTGGCAACACTTGCGTGATCACGTATGGGCCGCGCATGCCAGAGTCCAACTTGCCCGTAGACTGACTCGTTTTTCGAAAGAACACACAGTCATCCTTCTTGAATACACGTGGTGCTTTGCGCCGCTCATTAACACGAGCATCTTGGTGAGAACGGTTTTCCTCTAGCAAGTCTGAAGCGCGTTGCCGGGCAAGCTCGCGCAGTGATTCGCGATTTGGACTTGTCGCTTCCAGAGCCACATCGCGCACCAGGGACAGTATAACGGGCGTTGTACCATCGCTGCCGACTAACAACTGCAACGGTGAATATTTAGTTGATTTTTGCGTAGTAATATTTAAAGTGAGTTGTACTTTCCACTGTAATGTATGGAATTAAACACGGTCAATTACGAACTGAGGTGCGTTTATTGTATCATTCCATGCTGAATGCAACTGTGGGTAGAATACAAACATTCGTATATACATGACACTTTTCTCCCCTTGTAGTTAACAACTAAATCTTATTACATAATCTATTTATTTTATTCTAACTAATTTAATAACAACACAAGAACCTTAATTGAAATTACCAAATGTCTACTTAATTTTTTTTTTACCAACTGTCTAGCTACTTAATTTTGAAGTTAACAATAATGAATTAACTTATTTACTATCATACAATAGACAAATTATGTTATTCTCATAGACTATTTTTTTTTTTAAGTTACATAAATTATAACATGGTAGTAACAATTAAACCAACAACTCAATCGTTATCACTAAACAATAAATGTATGAATAACAAGCATAAAGAAACATAATGCTAATGAGTACATATAAACTTGCTCACACATTAGTAAACAACACAATAATATCTTCTTGTAGTTTAGTTTATAGTTTATTATTTAACATTTCTGTTTACACGTGTTCGTAAAATCATTTTGTGAGGACTATATGTCCGTTGTCTGCGTTCCCGACTATGAGCAATATTAGTAGTAGTATTTTGATCGGTTATATTTACTTCAGGCTGTGACTGTACGACGCTTGCGGCTCCGGACGTCCCAGCAGTGCCGACATCATCGTACCCTAACTCACACAGTTGTGGTGGAGATACACCTTTGTCATGTGTAGAAAAATCTTTTGTTGGAGTGGACCAATGCTCATCGTTTTTCTCATCAATATCAACTTTACTGTGACTAGTGTTTTCCTGCACCTGTATATCATTTAAATTAACACCTGACCAAGACTGCCTCGACCTTTTGGTGGTTTTATTTAAGATCTGATCTACGTGACGTTTATGAATACGACCGTCGTCTAATGTCTTGACTTTGTAAGAAAGGGGACCTGTTCTATTAACAACAATACCTTCTTTCCACTTCTGAGGACTGCTGCCCGAGTAATTTCTAACTAACACAGAGTCACCAGGCACTGCCTCACGCATGACACCGCCGTGCCTAGTCTCTTGTTCAGTCTGCCTGTCGCGAACCAAGTCCTCGGTACAAGGCCGCAGCAGATCTAGCCTACCACGTAAGCGGTGTCCTAACAAGGCCACCGCTGGCTCCTTTTGCGTTGTTGAATGTTCTGTATTTCTGTATGAAAACAAGAATTTACACAAAGCGGCATTGTAGTCTTCGTTCGCAACTGTTGCTTTTTTGAGTACTTGTTTAACTTGACGCACCGCGTTTTCCGCGGCTCCATTACTTGATGGATGGTAAGGTGCTACTAAAACACGTCTGATCCCGTTTTTGTTCAAGTATGAGAGATATTCTGCTGAAGAAAAAGGTGGCCCATTGTCACTGACTATGCTTTTTGGCAATCCAAACCTAGCAAATATTTTACGTAAACAAGCTATGACAGTCGATGCTGACGTACTGGATAAACATTCAACTTCTAACCACTTAGAATGCGCGTCAATTATGATGAAATAATATTTATTACGATACGGCCCTAAAAAATCGACATTTAAACGTGTCCAAGGTTCCGAAGGCCACGGCCATGCGTGAAGAGGTGCCGGTGCGGGATTATCCCTTTGAGAGCAGCAGGCGACACATTCGCGACAAATTCGCTCAATGTCCGCGTCCAAACCCTCCCACCATAAATAATTACGAGCTACTTGTTTCATCTTAACGACCCCAATGTGTCCACTATGCAATTCATTTAAAACTATGGCGCGAAGACTAACAGGTATAACGACCCGGTAACCCCAAACTAAACAACCGTGTTCGACAAATAAATTTTCTCGTTTAGAATAATAAATTTTGTCCCTATCATTCTCCGTTCGATTAGGCCAACCAAATTTAACGTAACCTATTATCTTGTTCAACTGACTATCTTTAGTTGTTTCCATTCTTACTTCTTCAAAAGTTACTGGCAATTTTTCTTTAACAAAATTGAGGTAACTACTATCGAAGAAGTCATCGCGACTTTCTTTAACCGTACACTTTAAAGGCAAGCGAGATAAAGCATCGGCATAGCAATTTTTATTTGAAGGAACATATTCGATGTCAAAGTCATATGCAGCCAATCGAACGGCATATCTTTGCAGTCGACTGGCTGCTGTTTGAGGTATGCCTTTGTTTTTTCCAAATATATAGCTAAGTGCACGATGGTCGCTTCGTAAACAAAAATGCCTACCATACAAATACTGGTGATGCCGCTTCACACCAAAAATAATGGCTAAAGCTTCTTTGTCCAACTGTGAGTAGTTGGACTCGGCAGCGTTAAGCGTACGTGATGCACAGCTAACAGGCCGCTCACAGCCGTCCGGGTACCGGTGCGTGAGCACTGCGCCCAGCCCGTATGCACTACTATCCACAGAAAGGATAAGCGGCAACGTTGCATCATAGTGCGCTAATATCGGTCTACTGCTTAAAACTTGCTTAATTTTATTAAACGCGAATTCACATTCCTTGCCCCATTGCCATTTGACATGTTTCTTTAACAAATCATATAATGGTTTTAACACGCTGCTAATATTTTCACAAAACTTGGCATAAAAATTGACTAAGCCCAAAAAACTTTTTAATTGTGTCACGTCTTTAGGTCTAGGTGCAGCAACGATAGCTTCGATTTTTTTTTCATCAGTGTGTAATCCATCTTTATCGATACGATAACCTAGGTACGTTACGCTTTCTTTAAAAAACTCACATTTGGACCAATTTACACGCAAACCCGCATCTTTAAATCTAGATAACACTGCCCTTAAATTATTAAAGTGATCTTCTTTATTTTTACCGGTACAGCAGACGTCATCTTGAAATACTACAGTAGACCGCAATCCACTAAGAGTTTCTTCGATTAGTTTTTGAAAATTTTCCGGAATGCATTTAATGCCAAAAGGTACTCGCTTATACACAAATGTTCCGACATGTGTGGTGATCGCTGTCATTGGTTGTGAATCTTCTGTAAGTGTGAGTTGTTGATAAGCATGTGATAAATCAAGCTTGGAATATTGTTCACCCCCCGCAAGAGTTGCAAAAATGTCCTCAATACGAGGAAGGGGATAATGAAAATCTTTTAGGCGCGGGTTTATAGTTATTTTGTAATCACCACATATGCGGATGGTACCATTTTTTTTTACAACAGGAACAATAGGAGTTCCATAATCAGAACGTTCTACTCTGTAAATTACATTTTCCTTCTGTAAACGTTCAAGCTCACGTTCTACAGGGTTGCGCAGTGCTAAAGGCAATGGGCGAGCTTTTATAAAAATTGGAGTCGTGTCTGCGAGATGTAACTGCAAAGGAGTTTTGTAAGTACCTAAACCATCCGCGAACACTCCAGGGAACTCTCTAAGTAAGGATGTCACACATTCATTTTCCTTAATACTATGACATTGCATAATATTTACACGTAAACATCTAATCCAGGTCCGACCCAGTAACGGTGGGCCTCCATTTTCAAAAACAAACAAATCTAATTTTTGATACAATGATTGAAATTGTACGTTAACAGTTATGTAACCAATAGGCTGAATAACATCACCAACATAAGAATTTAGTTTTAAACTTTTTTTGTTTAATTTGATATTTTTAAATAATTGATCATAACAAAGCTTAGATATGGCCGAAATTTTACTACCAGTATCAACTTCAAAAGTAATAACCTGATTTTCTACTTTTAAATCAATATGATACGGTCCATCTCGATCACTTAAGTCACCGAAATGAAAGAAACAAAATTCACTGTCAGAATCAGAATTATTAAAAAATAACTGACCTTTAGCATTTTTCACGTCCACTGTATTATCGTTTTTGTACTTACGACACACTATCTTCAAGTGTCCTCTCTCACCGCACTGATCACAATTATACGCCTTAAACCTGCACTTCGCTGGTGCATGGCCGACCTTGCCGCAGCGCGTGCACGCTGCCGCCGAGCCTGTGACGCGTGCCGCTGCCTGCTGTGGGTGCGCAGGCGCAGCGGCCGCGGCGGCGGGCCTGCGCCGTGCCCCCGCCGGCGCCGCTACGCGATGCAATCCCTCGCTGCTCGCGGCCACCTCTCGGCCGCTGGATGCGCCGGACGCCGCCGTTGCCGCATGCCGTTCCGCCGCTTCCAATGCTAAGGCGAGCTCCAGAGCTCGCTTATAATCTAATTCACGTTCGGCAAAAAGCCTGGATCTCATATCCTCTTGATGAAGCCCCGACACGAACTGATCCCTCAAATTGATTTCAAGGGTATTTCCAAAATTGCATGTCTTAGCAAGATGCTTTAAACTCTGCAAATATTCGCTGATAGACTCCCCCTCCCATTGCTTTCGTTGCCGAAACACATGACGTTCCGCAATTTCTGATCGTTTAGGTTCCAGGTGATCTTTGACAATACACTCGAGTTCTTCAAAGGTTTTATTCTCCGGTAATTCAGGCGCACACAAATCGCACATTAACTCGTAACACGTAACACCGACATGAGTCACTAAAGTAGCCACGTGCAGTTCGCCCGGAATGGCGTTTAACGTTATAAATTGTTTAACGCGCCTACAATAAGCGTCCCAATTGTGAGATCCAATCTCAAACTGCTCAATTTTTCCAATGGGCATGATTGAATTGTCGTCACACTCGTCACAAAGAAATAAAACCAAAGTAAAACCGGCTGCGCCAATGTAATGTATGGAATTAAACACGGTCAATTACGAACTGAGGTGCGTTTATTGTATCATTCCATGCTGAATGCAACTGTGGGTAGAATACAAACATTCGTATATACATGACATCCACAAAATGTCTGACCAACTTTCTTGTCGGAAATTTGACTCTACACGTATCATATTCATCACAGTACGACAATACCGCTCAACTTGCCCATTGCTCTGATGCATTTCAGGCGTAATAAAATGTATCTCACAACCCATTTCTTTGATCCAATTAACAAAAGTTCTACTTTCATACATCCGACCACGATCACTAACTATTAATCTAGGGGAGCCAAAAAGGGAAATCGCGTTTTGGAAAGTCTTTATCAACTCTATAGCATCTTGTTTACATATTGGGTAAAGAAGGCAATATTTAGTAAACGCATCTACAATCAAAACGACATACTTAAAACCCCTAGAGACTGGAAGTGGCCCCAAAACATCGCTGTGTATAATATTAAACGGTAGACCTGGCTTGTTCCACGATTCTATGGGTTGTAAAGGCTGACGCGGTGTTTTTTTATGAGAAAGAGTATGGATATATATATATATATATTATTTAAAGTACTTTCGCACAAACTGTCTCAATTTCGGGAACCAGAAATGTTTCAAAACTAAGTCAGTTGTCTTGTCTATGCCAACGTGTTGGTGCTCATCGTGAAAAACACGCAGTAAGCTAAGACGGTGACCCTTAGGCACATAACATAAAAAACGCGGTTCTTCACCGACTACCTCCATCTTGTAATACAAGATGTCATTACGCTTAACATACCGAGACGCATCTAGGTCTCCGTCCTTAACCTTCTGCAATAAGCTTTGAGTTTCCTCGTCAGCGGCCTGCGCTATCTGAGCCCAATTTAATGGCTTTCTAATCTCACACATATTGACGGGGTTTCGGCTCAAATAATCAGCATGAGACAGCGCAGACCCCTTCCGATATTCAAGCTCAAAGTTATAATCCTGAAGATACATCCACCACCGAGCAATTCTCGGTAGGAGGTCCTTCTTGCGCTGAGTCAGTTTCAATGCGTTACAATCGGTTATAACTTTAAATTTCAAACCAATTAGGTAATGTCTAAAATGTTGTAACGCCTTGACTACTGCCAACGTTTCCAATTCATATGAATGGTAACGTGGTTCAGCGCCTTGGCTCACCTTGCTAAAGTAAGCAATAGGTTTCTTGTGTCCACCATCATGGGTCTGCAGCAGGACGGCACCATACCCCTGAGCTGATGCATCGGTGTGCACTTCAGTGGGGAGATAACGGTCGAAAATAGCCAATATGGGCTCACTGGTGAGTCGTTGGATAATGTCCATACGGACGTTCTCCTGTTCCTCACCCCACTTGAAGGGAACACCTTTGCGAGTTAGATTTGCAATGCACGCTGTCTTCAAAGAATAGCCCGGGATGTACCGTCTAAAGTACCCTGCAAGTCCTAAGAATTGCCTTACCTCTTTCACATTGGTTGGCACTCGTGCGTTAACAAGGGCCTCTATCTTGTGCTCGCTCGGCTTCACCTGACCATCACTAATAATTCTTCCTAAATACTCAACCTGTGTAGTAAGAAACTTACATTTTTTTAAATTGATGGAGAAACCTGCCTTAGTCAGGGTCTTAAGAACTTCACGGAGCGTCTGTAACCCTTCATCAACTGTGGTGCTCGGTAACAAAACGTCATCGATGTACACACATGCCCTACCTGTATCGATATAAGGACGCAACGTTTTTGATATTATGCGTTGGTAAACGACGGGTGCATTTGCGAGACCGTAAGGCATTTTGAGGTACTCATAATGTCCTTCTGGGGTCACGAACCCTGTTCGATGAATTGACTCTTCACTTAATTTAATCTGGTGAAAGCCTGTAGCCATATCAAGGCTTGTAAAATATTTAGCTTTGCCTAAGCGATCGATATGGTCGTCTATTAAAGGCAGTGGAAAGTGATCCTTTACAGTATTCGCATTTAAGGCTCGAAAATCAACACAAAGCCGGTCACTACCATCTTTCTTTTTAACTAGCAAGATTGGGCTTGAAAACTCTGACTCGGACTCTCTAATAATTTGTTTATGTAAAAGATCTTCAATGATTCCTCTAACGCGTAGCTTTTCGTCATGAGACATTTTATACGGACGGTAAACGACTGGGGTTTCATTATGCAGGCGAATGTGCATAGAACCCGTTTGCACAGTAGTAGTAGCAGTACCTATTACCAGATTAGCCGCAAATTCGTTAACGATGTTCATCAGTCGCTTCCTATCCTGACCAACTAACGGTGAATCAATCATTGAACACAAATCAGACTTACTATAGAGAACGTGATGAACTCTAGAGAGCCGTTGCATACCACGCATACGAGTAAACGTAACTTCATCTCTATTTAGGACATCAGTACCTACAATGACAGGCGTGTTCATAAATTTATCTGGAACAACATGGAAGTCAATCTCCAGGGTAATTTCGGAAAACTCAACTGTCAAAGTAGTGCGGTAGGATGTTTCTACTTCCTGACTACCTATACCGCGTAAAACTCGAAATGATGGCTGTTGAGTACATTGCAAATGCTTCGTGACTGACTCGGAGATCAAAGAAATAGTTGAACCACTATCTATAAGTATGTCAACGGGCACCCCTTGAATAACTGCAGTAGTAATGTCATTTTGTTTAAACATGTCCACATTTTCATGACAAAAATTAACATTGGACTTGCCACGCGACTCTGTACGCTGTTTGGCAAAACAATCTTCAACTTTATGACCTATTTTCTTACAGAAAGAACAAGGCTCTAATTTTGTTGCTTGTTTGCTTGTATTGCTGCTTGTACTCGAAGTATTTGCACTATCACCGGTTGGTTTTTCTGATTTTACACGTTTAGAACACGTTGCCTGCTTGTGGCCAAAATTTTTACAAAGAAAACATCTAACTTTCGAATCGCCATATTCCCGTTTTCGCGTATTCGAATTAGATTCATTTTTACGAAAACCACTACGTTCACGAACCGATGTGTTCCGAGTAGACTTCACGTATATCGACAAAAAGTTAACTAAAGTATCAGGCATTAACTTAGCGTTGGTAGCAGCTGCGTGAATTTGGGGATCAGTAATACCGCGTATAACAATAGCCGCGATCAGCTCGTCACTCAATCCATTGACAATACGGAATCGTAACAAAGAACGTCTAGCATATTCGGTATATGTAGGGTAGTTATCGGAATTAGTTTTCATAACGTCGAACAAAATGTTCGCAATATCTAACTGAAGTGGGCACAATGTTTTAAATTCCCGCTTGAAATTAGACCAGCTACGATCGTTGCTAACCTACTCGTTTAACCATAACCTTGCATCTCCTTTCAAACAATTACCGATTCGTGCTAAACACTCGCGATCGTCCCATTGATTTATTGTACGCACATGATCAACCTCACTACACCACACATCATAATTATGCAATGATGGATCAAAGTTGGATATAAAAACATGGCTAGATCTTACCGGAATGGCCTTGATTGCGCTTACAAGCTTCTCTGTTACCTCGCTCATAACCACCTCGGTGTTGGGATGCGACACGCTAGAACCGGGCACCGACGTCAAGTCCGAACTCGTACCGATAACTCAGCACTTGACGGTACAGCTCGTTGGTTGGAGCAGGAAATGCCGTTGCTGCTGCTGGTTCTGCTAATGAGATGCATGGTGTACCTCCACCTTCACTAGTACTGACCCTGGAACTATCTTCCAATACATTTAAACGGTTCAAAATAGTTTGAAGAGTTTGCTCCAAACCAGAGACAGGCGTACGATCTCGTTTCCTACTTTTACGTTTACTTTTGTCAGACATAATTTTAAAATAGCGGAAACCCTCTATGAACTGGGAAAGAATCCCACTTCTGAACTAATAAATCTCAAAAATAATTTATTAAAAAAAAAAAAACAACAAAAGGCTTTACAAAAATATAAATCACTGCTTTAATATTTTTAAGAAATATAATTAGAGCAAATAACAAAAGGGGTTATTAAATACTAAATAAGAAATTCGACACGCGATAATACAACGTCCGTCCGTCTCTGGAGTCGAAGCAAAAAGGGGCTTCCAACTGGCGTGCATGTCCTTTTACGCGGCGCACGCCCCGCCACACTCGCTCTCCACTACTCGGCTGTGACGTCGGCAAGCTCCACCCATAAGTAAGGATTTTTATCCTAATTATAGTTTATTTACATTTAACTAAAGTATGTAGGTACCATTTTGTTCGATAACTTTTTGCCATCTTGTAGGTAGGGACATGATCCCATTGCTATAGAAATTTTGGGACTTCTGGTCAAAATACCGCGACAAGTGGTTTTGGCAGTCCTCTCGTGATGTTAACCTGACACTGCCTAAAGAATTCTGAAGAGACCGAAACAGGTGGAAATCTGAAGGTGCAAGGTCAGGACTATACGGCGGATGCATTAATACCTCCCAGCCAAACTCTCTTAATTTTTGCTGAGTGGCTAAATATGTGTGAGGTCTAGCGTTATCATGATGAAAAACCACACCCCTTCTGTTGATTAATTCCGGCCGCTTTCTCTCAACTTCTTGCTTTAATCTCATCATGTGTTCGCAGTAGAGTTCAGAATCGATGGTTCTGCCTGGTGGTAACAGCTCATAATGAATAATGCCCTTCCAATCCCACCACACACACAGCATCACCTTGTTGCGAGTTAACCCGGGTTTCGCCACAGTCTGTGAAGCCTGACCGGCCTTTGACCACGACCTTTTTCGCACATTCTTGTCATACGTGATCCACTTTTCATCACCAGTTATCAGCTTCTTCAAAAATGGTTCGGTTTCATTACGTCGTAATAAAGAATCACAAATGAGTACACGGTTCATTAGGTTTCTTTCAGTGAGCTCGTGAGGTACCCAAATGTCGAGCTTTTTTGTGTACCCAGTTTTTTTCAAATGCGCCAAAACTGTTTTGTGGTCAATTTACAGTTCTTCAGCTACGTCGTAACTACTGACATGCCGATCTTGCTCCACTTTTTCAAAAATGGCATCCATTTTATCCGTAATAGGGCGACCAGAGCGACGTGCATCTTTGACATCAAAATTTCCGGATTGAAAGCGCTTAAACCAAATTTGTGCTACTCTCACAGACACTACACTAGGTCCATAAACATCGCAAATTTTTTTCGCGGCTTGCGTTGCATTTTTAAATTTTTTGTAGTAAAATTTTAAAATGTATCGAATTTCGTCATTATATTCACTCATCTTGACGGTACGAAAAACAAATGAAAATCACACATTTTCCTAATTTGAATTTGGAATTATGTTCTTTAAAATTTAAACTTTCAATGATACCAAAACCTAAGACTTTTTCCCCAACCTAATATATAGGTATAGATTGGAGAAATGTTCGTGTATCTACTTAGGAGGCGTGATGGTATGTAACATAAAATAACGCAACCAAAATATGTTGACCATCGTAACGAGCAGTCACCACGCTTTGCGAACACTTTATAATTAGTTAATGTGAACACTGTTATGATACGTCATACCATCACAACAACCACAATTTCATAGAAATTATACCGCAGTAGTGCCGTGCTAATTGCTACCAACTATAGAGAAGCGAGAACAGCTAGTAACTAATAACGAGTTGGCGAGCACCGAGCAATGAGTACGCGACAGTGACGAGCGACTCGCTGGTATGCATAGGTATGTAATGTACCAAGCGTGAGTCTCTCAGCCTCAGCGAGTGTTCTGCCTGAGCGAGCATAGTCACTTTGACAGCTCTTGTCGCTGCAACAAACGAGTATTCGCAGGCGGTGTGAACACTCAGCAATCAACTATTAATATATGTACTTATCTGTTTTATTTTTTTTTTATAATAAGCACACACAATCGATCTGATCGGTCGACCCATGCGGCTATTATTACTTAGAACGTTTATCAGACTATTAAAACATAACAACCAAAATAAATCCTACATTTCACAACAATAACATACAACACGAAATATATATATACAATTAATCGCCATGCTCCAGTAAATACAATGATGAGACGTTATACAAAATTACTAGTTATGTTTAACCGCCACCGTCCTTGTGCTGATAATACGTATGTCTAGTAAACGGAGCGTGAAATCACATCCCTGTTGACTGCGAAGCTTTACAAAAGGAAATTGTTCTTGCCGTCAAGGTGATTGCTTCAGCGAGACATGCTATTATAATATTGACTAGGAAAACTTATACTTTAGTCAAACGTTTCCTGAAAAGCGTCTGGAGCACGAGTTTTGAGTCGTTTATTTGAAAATAATACTCGTAGAACTGCTGTATACCTTTGCTTATGTTCCTCTTTGAGGGATCAAATCCGGAACGAGGTGAGGCAGAGAACCAAAGTTTTTATTTATTTATTTATTCATATAACAATTCGCATTGTGTCTGAATTATGTAGTACATACATTAATTAATTTATTACGGCTAAAAATATTAAATTATGAATTTCAAACAGTAAACACTAAAAATAATCAATAACTTAAGATAAACATTATGTCAATAGATTGTTAATGGTTATTATATAAATTATTGTAAATTTTATAATATTAATGCGTTGAATATATTTAATGTCTTAAGTACAAAATACATGTTGACGACATGCTGACAATTGTAGACATAGCTCATAGAATAATCAAGCTGAAGTGGCAATGGGCCGGCCATATTAGCCGTAGAACCGACGACCGCTGGGGTAGACGTGTTATTGAATAGAGACCGCGAATCAGCAAACGTAAAGATGCCCTCAGGCTTGGTGAAGCGACGATCTTCGCAGGGTGGCTGGTAGCAGCTGGATGAGAATCAAGCTGAATGGCTTGCAATTGTGCAATTTTTATAATTTCTAACGTGACGATATTATCGTGAACGCAGGGCTCGGATACCGGTATATTTTTCGAAACGGTTTCGTCTTAAATACCTAAGAAACGATTTGTTTCGGTTACGTTCGAACGGAACGTTATAAATAACGTTTTTGAAGAAGAACCAAATTTTAATCGTTTTCGATTAATAAAACGTTTTTAACCGTTTTTATTGCATTTCTTGAGTTTTTCCGATACGAAAGTTCTACGAGTATTTCATTCAATGGTATTTCAAGGCCGCGCGGCTTAGTTTCGTCGTTTCACAAGTACTAAGTATTATCTGTGACTCTGAGTACGCGTAGGTAAATAGTGTGTGGTAGGGTAGGCAACTATCGAACTGGAGATCCCTGGTGTCAACAGTGGCCCTCAGCGTCGCTCGACGTAGTGGACGTTAGAGTTTCCAGGCAGGTCAAGTGCGCAGATCTACGTATAATGCACCTGGGGGACTCTGCAACTTCGGAAGAGGTCGCAGCTGCTGTTGCAAAGGCCGGAGAATGCCCGCTAGACTAAGTTAAGGTGGAAACAATTCGTCTGGGCTTCTCCGATCTGCAGATAGTACTGGTCAGCTGTCCCGTCGCGGCAGCTCGAAAATTAAAAGATGGTCCCAGACTGGTGGTGGGCTGGAATTTATCACGGGTCAGTCTTCTGGCAAATAAGCCCCTCAATGCTATAGGTGCATGAGAGAGCGACACGTTGGAGTTCGATTCACCTCAGTGGTCGATTGCTGCGGTCTTTGTTTCCGCTGTGATCAGCTCGGTCACAAGGCCAGCTCTTGCGATGCCACGCCACACTGTGCAGTGTGTGCGGCATTGAACAGGTCGGTTGACCACCAAACGGGCAGCAAGGCATGTACCGAGGGATAAAAAAGCTGACTCAAATAGGAAAATTGGGCCCTCGCGCCCACTGACCGCTGGTAATAAAGCCGAAGAAAGGGTTGAGGGGAAGGCGATTGTTATGGACACCCAGGAATGGCCCCACACCTTCGTCTTCTCCAAGCGAATATCAACCATTACGCCAGGGCTCAGGACCTTTTGCTCCAGAGCATGGCGGAGTTATTGATCAACGTCGCTATCGTTGCCGAACCATACTTTGTTCCTCCCAGGGATGACTGTCTGGGTGACATTGTTGGCTTGGTGGCACTTATCTCGAGGCCGGCCGCTGGCACTCCGCCCCTGGAGCGGGGCTTTGTAGCGGTCTTAGTGGAATATATCATGGTCGTGGGGATTTATTTCTCACCCAACCGACCTCTCGCCGACTTTGAGAGTTTCATCACAGAATTGGGCACAATCATCAGTCGAAGCCGTCCTCACCCTGTCCTTGTCATGGGTGACTTCAAAGCCAAATCCACGACTTGGGGTTCCCCAGCAACAGATGCACGGGGTGTGTTACTGGAAGAGTGAGCGGTGGAGTCAGGCTTACTGCTCCTAAACCGGGGATCTGTTCAGACATGTGTGCGGCATTGGGGTGGGTCTATAGTGGACTTATCGTTTGCTAGTCCTGCTGTCGCACGCCGTGTTCAGGACTGGCGTGTATTGGAGGACGTGTAGACGTTGTCGGATCACAGATACAGTTCGACGTCTCCGCCCAGACCTCGAATGGCCCGGCATAAGCGGCCCCAACCGGGGTTGAGGATGGCTCGCGATGGGCGCTCAAACAACTGAACCGGGAAACCCTTCTGCTTGCCTCAATCGTGAAGGCCTGGTTGGACTCACCAGTCAGGTCTGTCGATATTGACGAGGAGGCAGAATGCTTCCGGGAGGCCATGACACAAATCTGTGATGCTGCGATGTTCAGTTCAGTCTTCATCTGACAGGCGCCAGGTGTATTGGTGATCGCAAGACATTGCGCATTTGCGCATCGTATGCGTGGCGGCGCGACGCCCGTACACCAGGCAGCGATGGAGGCGCAGACGAAAACCAGAAGCTATGGTAAGAAAGGCGGAACTGTACTAGGTGTGGAGAGTGGCGAAGAAGGCTCTTCAGCTGGAAATAATAGGCTTGGGCCCAAGCCCATAAAGAATTGCTGGCATTTCTAGAACGTGATCCGTGGGGGCTTCCTTACCGTTTGGTTAGGCGCAAACTTTGCTCGTGGATGTTTCCACTATCCCGTAGCTTCCACCGGCAACTGCTAGAGAGAGTAGTGAGCGCTTTATTCCCCTCACAAGGGGAGCACACACCACCGCATATGGTTCCGCCTACTACTCGTATGGTGCCCAACTCGGAAAATGACGATGGCGACGCGCCTGAAATGACCCAGGTAGAACTAATAGCGGCAGTACAAAGGCTTCAGGCCAAAAACACTGCTCCAGGAACTGACGGTATTCCTGGCCGTGCATGGGTTCTGGCCGTCAGGGATCTCTGGCCCCGATTAGTGGGACTCTTGAGCACATGTTTGGAGAGACTGGAAAGCTGGTCCTGTTGAAAATGGAAGTTCGGCTTGCGGACTCACCATCCGCTTACCGGCCCATTGTGTTGTTGGGTGAGGTGGGCAAACTCTTGGAGAGAATTATTGCAGACCGCCTTATCTAACACATGACAAGAGAGGGGCCGGATCTCGCTGATAACCAGTTTGGTTTCCGTCAGGGGCGCTCTACAATAGACGCGATCATGCGCGTGAAAGTCTTGGCGGAGGAAGCAATGGCCCAGGGTGAGGTCGTCTTGGCAGTGTCTTTGGATATTGCCAATGCCTTCAACACTTTTCCCTGGAGTAACATTAGGGAGTCACTCTGATATCATAGGGTGCCAAACTACCTCCGCCGCATTATTGGGGCTTATCTGACAGATATGTCATGTACCCGGATCGAGAAGGATGGGGTCGGCGAGAGATGTCGTGTGGTGTTCCACAGGGTTCGGTTTTGGGGCCACTCCTGTGGAACATCGAGTACGACTGGGTGCTGCGCGGTGCACTCCTCCGTAACGTCGGCGTCATCTGTTACGCCGATGACACGCTGGTAATGGCACGGGGGAAGACGCTCCGGCAGGTGACTGTCTTAGCAACAGCTGGGGTTGCGCAAGTCGTAGGAAGGATCCGGCGATTGGGTCTCCAGGTGCATAAATCGGAACTCATTTGTTTCCACGGGCTCCGGAAAGCGCCACCCTCAGGATCCAACACAATAGTAGGAGGTATTCACATCGGTATCAAGTCAACGATGAAGTACCTAAGAATCGTCCTCGATATCCGGTGGAACTTCGGGCCGCATTTTCAGCGGTTGGCTTCCCGATTGATGGGCACCGTTAATGCACTCTCGCGTTTGCTGCCTAATCTGGGGGGGGGGCAAATACTTCCTGCCGGAGGCTCTATGTTGGGATCGTACGGTCCATGGCGCTCCATAGAGTGCCATGGACCCTGGCCAATCAACCAAGTCAATCAATCAATTTCAAGTGTAGAAAATAAATACTTTCGGAAATATAAAATATCAAACTTTGATAAAATAACCTCAACTTTTGCACTATTTTGTTGTTTTTGACGTAATTTTGACAGCAGGTGATGCTATTTTATGGAGTTTTGATTTTGCAAATAATAAGATGACGCACATATTTTTTTTTAATTAGCATTATTTTGCGTTATCTTATTTGAGCTTAACAATCTTACAGAGATTTGAGGTTTTTTTTTTTGGGTGAATAACTACGAAAATTTTGATTTTGTAACAATGTAAAATTATTATTTTTATCCTGATGATTTTATCTATAATTTGCAGCCATTCTTCATCCATCTTTTAGGTCGAATCTGTTCAAAAACCGAGTCAGGCTCAGGGCACCCGACTCTACGTAGTCTTTTGGCTACTGCCCCTAGAGTGTATATAAAAATCCGCAGGCGCGAAGGGAGAACAGCCCCTGCCCGCTATAACAAAGCGCATAGGCACCGGTGCGGGCCATAGCAGCTGAAGCAAGCCGAAGCTGCGGAGGTGAGCATGGGTGTCTATCCTTTGTTACACAAGGGTGAAGGGGCTGCACTTCCCGCAGCGCCGGAGACGTTGCACAAGCAACATTAAAGTTTTTGAGGTTAGGTTACAATAATCTGTTTATCTCAAGAAGGGGTGCGTTATCTTTCATGGGAGTGGTGCCAGGTGAGAGCTTGCACCCCCTTACCCCCCACCCCCTCCTCCTGCCAAACGATACTAAATTTTTACACAAAAACTTAACAAAACATAAACTAAGATTTTTAAAAATTCATAAAAAAAACTATGCATTTCCTAAACTTCCCCCATACAGGGAGGGGGTCCCCACCCCTCCCTGCATATACAGGGTTATTGGTAAAACACCAACAACTACTTAAGGGGTCATTATACTCATCATTATGAACAACTTTTACTATGGTACCAAACTTGAAATTGCAAAAAAAAATTAGCTGTTCAGTACATTTATGTTTGCATAATTCGTCAAAATGTACTGAACAGCTGATTTTTTTTCGCGATATCAGTTTTGGTCCCATAGTAAAAGTTGTTCATAATGATGAGTACAATTACCCCTTAAGAGGTTGTTGGTGTTTTACCAATAACCCTGTATATATACCCTTATATAAAACTTCTTCCAAATACATAATTATGTGCTTTAGTTTTTAGCCCACGTTCGCACGGACGTAAAATTATTGCGGCGGGATTTTATCGCGCGGCTGCGTTCTGCGGAATAAACCGGATTTTGAAAACGTTCTCATATCGTTTTCGTTCCGAACAAAATGTTGTACAAAGAACTGTTAGAAACGTTTTAAAAACGTTATTTTGAATAACGTTTCGGAGCCCTGCGTGAAAGGACACGTTGCACGGCATCACGATAACACAGGGAAGTAAAATGTACTGGAGAGGTTTAATGCCCAGCGTTGCCAGTTGCTTTTATGACTTGTAGGATTGCTGAAAAACCAAAAATGAGCGTTGAACAGAATTGATTTAGGTCTGCAATGAGAATTTATTGACCCAGAGACTACGACAAGATCACTTTCACTATAGTAGGTATAGGAAAGCGAGGACGCCTGCATAGATTGGGTACTTCTCACACATACGCCTTACAAGACCAATTTTAAAATAGCCGCCGGAACGTAAATGCGAGATTATCGAACATTTTATTTATCAAATTTCTGCAGAAAATTGACAATAACCGGATTCATACAATATTTTTTAAATAGCTCAACAAGCTTTAAAACATCCCTGTTTTGTTATCCGGTAAGGTTCACACATGAACGGACTTGCTGTATCAGCAATGTGTTGTGTTTGGCATTGACGTGTTTTTTTTCGTGCGACCGGGCGACATGGTGCGCTATCTACATGATACATGTCAACGATCAATTTTTAAAAACATCCTGTAGATCAATCACGGGTTGGGGAGTTTCGTCGAAACATTTTTATCAAACGTCTATCGGGATTGGCTGGCAATTTTTTTGCAGAAAGATTTTTATTGCCTTGGTATGGTAGCCTTTCTGACTGTCCATATGTGGCCTAACATCGCTTCTAGTGAGAGTTAAAGCCGCTACTATCTACCAGATAAGACTGACTCCTAAATGTTTTCAACGACTTGCCGCTACGTCACAGTAAAAAAAAACAACGCCAATTTTCTAAAACTAGTCCCTCGATCAGAGTAACAAACGATACCACGAAGCTATAATATAAAATCAGAATAATGTTTACAAAGGTATTCTGTAAAATACACAGGTAAGAATTAACGGCACGAATACCTAATTGGCTTTATTAACGGATATCAGATTTCCGATATCAATATTTGCTGAAATAAACCCAACTTAGGTAGCTAATTGGTTGAATTCAAATATAAAATCTATTGAGAATATTGCGTTTCATGAATAGATGTAGAAACCTTATAATTATACTTACAGAGGTTTCGAATGTTTGTGTATAGTGATATGTAATCTACTTGTCCTCTTATATCGGTGACTGGTATTTAGTGACCGATACTTAAACACATGATTGTACACATATATACCCACGATAACAAACATCTTTTACTATGGGACCAAACCTGAAAACGCGAAAAAAAATCAGCTGCTCCCTACATTTAGGCCAAAATGTACGAAACAGCTGAATTTATTCGCGATTTCAGGTTTGGTCCCATAGTAAAAGTTGTTTATTATCATGAGTACAATCATGTGTTTAAGTATCGGTCACTAATACCAGTCACCCTTTATACTAATAATAAAGCTGAACCGTTTTTTTTTTTTGTTTATATGTTTGAAGGCGCTAATCTCTAGAACTACCAGTCGGATTTGAAAAAAACTTTTTGCATTTGATAGCCCAATTTTTAACATCACGCTACGACTGTTAGGAGACAAGCAAACAGAAAAAAAGCGAAAAGAAGTAATAGTGCGGGCTGGCGATGCGATGCGATGGGGTACCCACCTCGTCGCATCGCATCGGGGGGACAAGAAATTTCACGCGGACAAAGTCGCGGGCAGAAGCGTTTGCGATGTAGCATGGCGCGGATGACAGATGTCAGTAACGCAATGACTAGGTCAGTGACATTATGCTATTCAATTTTATCGATAACGATTCTCACAGCAAAAATCTCGTTCTCTTTATTATAATTTTTAAAATGTCTTTGAAATATCTTATTATTAAGAAATTTATTTTAAAATATGTATTTAATACAAAACGTTAAATAACACATTCAAAGCACAACCGATATTTATTTAAAAAATATAATTTATATTTTTCGTAGTAACAAATGTCCATGTGGCGCGGTGCGTCGGCGGCCATTTTGCGTCAGTAGGTACGAGTGCTATGTCTAACAACAAAATTTAAAAAATATATACAGTAAACTTCTTTTTCTATAAAATATATCGATGGACGTATCGATTACGTATCATAGCTATATATCCCATCACTAAACATGTCTATGGAGTTACGTTACAAGCGTAACACATTGCTTAATTTTCTTTCAATTTGATTTTGTTTTAGACATAACATTTTGGCAGGGTAAATTTATTTAATTTACTACAGTTTAATAACTTAACGGAATTAGTAATCTAATTCCGTAATTTAAGACTAGGGTACAGCTAAAATATTCAATCATGATTGTAATAAAATAAAATCGCAGCAACGTTCAAAAGTGAAAAGGAACGGTTCGTCAAATGTCACCCGCACCATGCTACAGCGTAAACAGTAAAGTCCTGGATGTTTGTATGAAAAATTTGCAGCAAATTAAAAATTATACAATAAGAGAGATTTAGTGTGAGAGACAGAGAGAGATATAGCTTTCATCTCTTTCATGTAACGAAATTTGCCTAAAAGTGACGCGTCCTTGAAATTTCACTCGCTATTTTCGACCAACTATTATCGAATAGCCGCCTAAAAAGTTTCGCTTCAAAAATAAAAAAATAAAAATACTTAGCCGCAGTTTGGGTCCACGCCGTTTGTTTTCGTGAAAACAGATTGAAATTTTACTACGATTTCCGAGACTGCCGTACCCACTGTATTTGCTCTATACTAGGTTTAGTAGGCTCATTGCATTCGTTACAAAATAAGCTTTCACTTACTAAAATGTTTTTCAGTTCTGAGCAGATTTACGGCCGATATGAGACGATATCCTAAACTTTTTTGCTATTTGCAACAGATTTTCTTACAGTTTCTGACACTGCAGTAGCTATTGTATTTGCTCGGCACTAGACTTTTTACGCTCATTGCATTCCTTTTGATGCAAGCTTTCTTCGTTTGTGGTTTTTCCATTTCTGTGCAGATTTACAGCCGATATGAGACGACATCTGACATTATTTTGCTATTGTCTACTTCATATTAATTTTTAACCCTATTTTGGCCAATATTTCTGTTGTTTCTCTTTAGGTCCTGGTAGTGCTATGTCAACTCGTGACAAAAACACCAAAATAACTGATCTAGCTAAACACGTTTTTGCGCTATACGAGTTGATATTTCGACACATAATGAAAAGTAGAGGGTCGCGCGCATGCGCGTGCACTCGCAGTGTGACGTCACACGCAAATTATATCCAGCTTTAAAATTGTTATAAATATGAGCTATCTTTTGAATGCTCAAATATTACTCTATCATTAAAAGTCTAGTAGTTATTATTGGTTGAAATCTTACATGTTTTTGTCGGTTAGAAATATTGAACTTAACCACCAGTACGCCGAGCGAAAAGACGTTTTCACGTCAAAATAAAACACACGCAGATGACGTGGCGGACAACAGTTACGAGTAGTTAACACAAATAAGGATAGCTACGTTTTTTGGCAATTGCACAAAAATAACAGATTGTCACGTTTCTCGAACAGTAGTGTATGGGTATCTATCTATTGGTCCGGATCAAGTATTGTTTCATCTTATTAAAACTTTATCCAATAAAAACTTACAAGCAATTTAACTTGACTCCCGAAGAAATAGAAAGAGCGAACAGAAAACATTAACGGCAAATGAAGCTAATGTTTTGTGTAAAAGTGACTTGTTTAAGAAAAAAAACGAGAGGCTTTGTAAAGTTCTGTTTTTCCAAAAAGGTATTGGTACCGGCTGAACGAGTTTTAGAAAAACTTCTGTTTTGAAGAGTGTCGTCTCTATCATTCATACATCTATGTGGTATTCCTTCTGTTACTTAAACTCGAAACACAAGTTGTATGTTGTGTTCATAATTACTTACCTAACTCGTCAAGAGATAGGATCAAAGGGTTTTAGCTAAAAGTGTCATATTCTTCTTGCAACCGCTAATGAAAGCAGATGCGAGTCAATAGATATGAAGTCGACCACAGCTTTAGGCTTTGAAGTTCGAATGTTCACGACTCGATGACTGAACACGGTTTTGCTTTACGAGTCAGTCCAGACGTGGCTTTTCATATAAACAGCAAGTCTTTATACAGCAAAGTAATGACTGAATTAATTGAATCGAAACTAATTCCCATTTTCTCTATTGCCACTAGGCGATTACTAATGTCTACGACCATGGATACGAGTAATGCTTAGACAACTCTTGCGGGTTAAAAAGAAACAGATTTCCAACAAAATTGACGGGCACCGAACACAGTAAGTATTAAAATATAGAATTGGAAGCTTACGAGTTGCCTATGAAACGAATGGTGAAAAGGAGTGGTTGCTCAGGGATCTGCTTACATTATACACAAGTTGAAGTGGCAATGTGCTGGCCATATTAGCCGCAGAACTGACGATCGTTAGGGCAGACGTGTTCTTGTAGGAAGACCACGAATCGGCAAGCAGAGGGTAACCTACCCTACGGTAGGTTACCCTCAGGCTAGGTGGATCGACGATCTTTGCGGATTGACTGGTAGCAGCTGGATGAGAGTAATAATAATATAATAATATAATATCCTGGGTCATTTTCACACACGGTCATCTGGTCCCAAACTAAGCAGAGCTTGTACTATGGAAACCAAATAACTGATATCCTACATATACTACTTTTTTTTTGTAAATACATACTTATATAGATAATTACACCCAAACTCAGGACAAACAGACATGTTCATGCACACAAATGTTTGTCCTGGATGGGAATCGAACCCACGACCTGCGGCGTGATAGGTGGTATCTTAACCAACTACGCCAACTGGTCTGTCAGAGTGCCCGAAGATCTTAAATGGTTTGCGATTGGAGCAGTGGGCTGCTATAAGCTGGCGTTATCATCACTTTAATATACATACTGGGTGACATTTTTTACTGTCTTGAAAAAAATAGGGTATAATAGGTGAACGGAGTTGAAGCCTATGGCATACCTAGTTATTGTTTTTTTGAACCTACGTAGTCCGAATGATTTGAATTTCGATATTTTTTAACGATCTATAAAGTTTAAAAAAAAAATCTGTTGTCGTGGGTTCGATTCCCATCCAGGACAAACGTTTGTGTGCATGAACATGTCTGTTTGTTCTGAGTCTGGGTGTAATTATCTATATAAGTATGTATTTACAAAAAAAAAAGTAGTATATGTAGTATATCAGTTATCTGGTTTCCATAGTACAAGCTCTGCTTAGTTTGGGATCAGATAACCGTGTGTGAATAATGTCCCAGGTTATTATTGTTATTGTTATTATTATCTCCTTTATTCATTTTTTTTACATATAAGTTATATTTTTAAATATTAGAATTAAAAAAAAAAACATTTAAAAATATAAAAAATAGAAATCCACCGGCATGGGGAACAGGGCCCAAGCTACCGGTGGTTAGGGTCCCAGAGACAGGAACCTCCTCACAATACGCGCCGTATCAAGGAGTACTGCCTTCTGAATCAGGCCCTTCACCCAGCCACCCAACGAGAGCCTCTTGAGATGTTGGTCGAGGCTCTTAGCGATAAGGCCATTGACCGTAACGACTATCGGCACAATGATTGGCGAGTCCACATCCCACATAGCGACAACCTCGTGGGCTAAGTCGAGATACTTCAATTGTTTCTCCTTCTCAGCCTTCACGAGGTTCTCGTCATGCGGGATAGTGACATCGATTATCATTGTGCGGCGCACTGATCGATCTATTACCACTATATCAGGCTTATTGGCTACAATAGTCCTGTCAGTGATAATTATAATAATTATTATTGTTCTAGTTTACTTAAATGTGTGTAGCTATTGAAAAAACAAAAAAAAAATAGGTATACATACCTTAGGTTTCTACTCCGTTCACCTATTGTACCCAAATTTTTCAAGACGGTAAAAAAATCATCCAGTATACCTAGACCACCAACTACTACCTACTACTGCATCAAAAGACCCTTGTAAGATCTTTTAGCGCGTGTCCAAAATCAGAAGAATTGTATTTTCCATACATTTCATAAAACAATTGCACAAATGTTTACCAACAGCGCCCCTCTGGCAACGTCATTCGAGCGTCAAAAGATACTGGTAGACCTCGAATGACGTTGACAGAGGGCTTAGATTTTCGGTGCTACTATCTCTTTGACGTCATACAATAATCTGCCATGTAATTTTGCGTTTCTGATCTATTACAGTTTGTCCACCGCCACCGTCAACGGGATGTCAACAAGAAACGAGATTATTCGAACCGACCGTGAGTCCGTGACGTACCGTTGACGGACGTGCGGTGAACACGCGGCTATAGAAATGTTTGTATCGCAACTTAGACGCCCTCATCCCGTTCTCGTTGACGTCCCGTTGACGTGGCAATGGACAAACGGCCTTTTTGTAGTTGACACCTGTTACCTGTTTATTTTTAACAGTATACCTTCTTCCATCGATACGAATATCATTAACCGACTTCAAAAAGGACGTTCTGTATTCGACCCGTATGTATGTATGTCCACGATTTTCTCAAAAACTAATGAACCAATGTTGATGATTCTTTCACTAGCGTGAAATACGTCTACATACTCTCAGGAAGGCTTCAACAGAACAGCTTCTGAAGTGGGTGTCTTCAATTCTTCAATGCACCTTAACTGGTCACCGAAATCTTCGCTTTGCTATCTGAATGTAGCCAGAAACCAGCAAGTTCTGTTCGGACCGCGATTATTTTTTTTATCTACATGTATTGTCTCACTGCATGATGGGCAGCTTTCCGCTCTTCTTTTTTATCCTCCAAAAACATCTTAAATATCAAGTGAATCGCTTTTTAATATACGCCACCATTTTTCATCGCATTTAACTCCAAAGTTAATATAATTATGAATTGCATGAAACGAGGGCCGTTCAACTCAAAATAAACACTGCTTTTCAATAGCCAACAAATTGCGAGGAAACAAAAATAAGTCTTTGAGTAAACAAACCCAGTAACTTGGTCAACGATTACAGAAAGTTCCAACTTCAGTTTTGAAATGGCAGAGTTGTCAGGCGACAGTGGACTTATAGAACGAGTGTTTTTTTAAAATGTATTAGAACAATTTATTTAAAACTATTTTACAAAGTATAATGTAAACAATTATTTAAATTAACATGTAATAGGTAAGTGAATTAAATTAACATGTAACATGAAAGCACTTCATTTATGTTAAATTGAAATATACCCGTAGCTCACCATTACAGTGACAAAATCTACAACCAGAGACAGGAATATCCACCTCACAGCGACTGATAGTAACAAGATCTTTTCATGCGAAATAAACAACACTCTCTTCCAATTTTCCATCAATTTGGTCTGAAAGACTTCAGCTCGCAACACACGTCGGAAAATGATCGTGTCATCGACGAACAAAACCGAGCTTATCGTGAATCGAATATGTTGGTATTAGACTCGTCGGGTGAAGGATAAAGCTTGTCCAATAAACGACAAACGACAGCTGGTCAACGCGACTGTGTACGGACAGCCGGACACAATCGCGTGAGTGAGCGCGTTACGTTTTCCTATGGACGTATATTCTGATGAAAAAGTGTTTTTTAAACGAGGTATTTGAATATGCAAATGGACTCTCGTTTCAACACTGTGCGGTGTGATGTTCGAACAATAAAATTAAATTCCATGAAAATACCTGAAAAAATAAGATAGCTTTGTGCGACCGTACACCTCCATATTTATATTCCGGTACAACGGAGCAAATATTTTCGGATGAACTTTTTAAGTACCTATTATTAAATCGGGATTTTATTTACCACAGATTCATCATTAAAACAGGACTTTTAAAATATATTTATACCTTCATTCATTCTTTGACTTTTCTCGGGACACTGGGGTCCCGTGCCCGTAAGGCGTACGAGGGGCTAAAACCAACTCGCAGAGGTCCTTTAAACGTTTTGAATTAAATAAGGCACCAACCGACGATTCTTTTTGTATGCACTATGCAACTGCACCCAAGGACAACCTCCTGTTGATGCAGGACTATTGTAGATCATAGAACCAAACATATTGGCCTATGGGTTTGGGTGGATATGGTGGATTGGTTACTTTGAGCTATGGAAGTGCGATGTCCCCTCCCTGGCCAATGTTTATATAATACACGTATAAAATTGCAGAAGGTGACTTGCACACTCAATAATGGGCCCCTGGAAACTGTCGCATGTTGCTAGCACATAGTGACGTAGCGACAAGGGGGCAACATGTCCTGAGATGCTTGAGGAGTGGAGAGGTATTTTAAGGCTATCAGAACAATCCAAGACCCCGGAAGATGGTCAAGATATCTACCAGCTATTGGAATACTTCCTTTCTCCGAGCACGTTTGCTCTTGTAAATCTCTACTCAAGCCGGCTAATAAAGGCAAGAAAGAGGTGGGAGCTTTGTTCCTCGTCAGTGTTCACTCCAGCCGGTCAATAAAGGCAAGTCAGAGATGAGGAACAACACTTTTCCCGGGAGATAGCGTCTGTGCGGTCGCTACTGCCCAACAGCTCGCCATATGCTGCCCTGCGGGTTCTGTATCTCTCTTGGTCTGGCTCCTCATCCTAGACCTGTTCTGGCACAGTAAACTCTACCAGCACAGCCCTAGAGCTCGGAGTGCGCAAGTTACACCAGGTCAACGTAGAGATACGGTGGTGGGAATATTATTGTTCATATTTCAAAATTGCAATTAATGCAGACCATAACTGTATTATTATTGACCAAAAATTTGCTTTCGTCTGTCAGTTTGTTGCTATTCCTCTACAGGTAGTATTATATTTTGCAACCAAATTGGACGAAACTTGGTATACAGGTTTTACGACTTTATACATAGAATTTTGTCGTCGGGAATTTATGATTGGAGGGGGGCACTTCCTCCAAAAAGGGGCAAAATGGGGGCTACTAGATATCTCCACGTTATGAGATATGATTTCGATGTTTCGATTTTTATTTTTATTTTAAAAGTAGAAACTTTAAGTTGGTCTTATAAAATATTTGGTGAAGATCTGATGAAAAAAGAAAAAAATGATAAATATAACTTTAGTGGTACTTATATAGTGTGTCTCAATAAGAGTGCAATTTCAAATTTCGTGTATTTTTTTTTCATGCAAGTGGCAACTCTTAAATTTTACAGCTATCAGCTATGATTGTTCCGATTATAATAAAAATGGAGCGCTACACAAAAGAAGACCGTGTTATCATTGTGAAAACCGATTTCAAAATTTTTACTTTACAAAGTAGGTAGATATGTTCCGATTAAGTATGGAATAAAATATCCGGCAAATGGCCCGCGTTTTCGATGACTTTTTGACAAAGATGTGGCTTGTGTCACCGATCTCGGCCTTGAGCTCACGAATTGTTTCTGGTTTATTCGCATAAACCCGAGATTTCACAACACTGCAAGAAAGAAATCGCAGGTGTTAAATCGCATGATCTTGGTGGCCAGTTGACATCAGAATTTCTTGAGATGATTTGGTCTGGAAATCGTTGCTGCAATAAATCGATGGTTTCATTCGTGGCGTGGCAGGTGGCGCCGTCCTGCTGAAACCACATATCGTCCAGATCCATACCGTCCAGTTGAGGTCACAAGAACTCCGTTATGTAACGAATGCGAGCGACACAGAACACTATTACTCTGGCGAGCTGTCTCATTTTTGAAATGGGTTTTTACAATGATAATGCGTTCTTCTTTTATACGAGTATAACTCTCCATTTTTAATAATCGGAACAATCATAGGTGACCCTTATTGATGAAAGTGCACTCTTATTGATACACCCTATATTAATTGTTGCAAAAAAGTTTGTGCTTGCGAGGTCTACTGTTCTCAGAACTACTAGTTTTAATGCTGGGTACAGATTAGTGAAACGTAACATTAAATGTAACACAAATGAGCCATTCTAATTTACGCAATGCAACATGAAATGTAACAGAACCACAACGCTAATTTGTTTCAAGATGTTACCAATCTGTACCCGGCACTATTTTTACAATTTTAGGTTGTCAACCGTTGGTCCCGGCTGTCATTCGTGGATCTTTAACAGTCGTTACGGGTAGACCGGAAGCCCGAAAGTCTGACAACCAGACTTACCAAGGGGTATCGTATTACCCAGTAACTGGGTTGTGGAGGTTAGATAGGCAGGCGCTCCATGTAAAATACTTGTATTCAGCTGCATCCGGTTAGACTGGAAGCCGACTGCCGACCTGATTGATTTGGGTTGTCACATAAATAATGAGCGTTTAGTAAAAGTTTTATAGTTTTTTCGAGAATCATCTAGAACATTCTACGGTCGAAGGTATATTAAGCTAAACGGAGTGGCTCTGCGGGTTGTGAGCAGATTCGCGTATCTGGGGCATATCGTAACAGATGACTTGAAAGATGATGCAGATGTGGAGAGGGAGCGCAGGGCTCTAGCAGTCCGGGGGAATATGATTGCTCGCAGGTTTGCTAGATGTTCACGTGGCGTAAAACTCACGTTGTTCAAGGCTTATTGCCAATCTTTCTACACAAGCAGCCTGTGGGTAACATACAATCGGCGGGCTGTTGGTGCTCTGCGCATCCAATATAATAATATATTTAGGATGCTGTTGCGGTTGCCTCGCTTTTGTAGCGCATCTGGCATGTTTGCTGAGGCGCGTACGGATGGCTTTCATGCAGTCATACGTAAAAAAGTTGCGTCTCTGCGACGTCGTCTGTGGGGCAGTAGCAATAGCATCCAGCAAATGATTGCGGCTAGATTTGACTGCCCATTTCAAAACCATTGGATGCGAGTTTTAACTTTTAATAATAATGAATGTTTGTAATTAATTTCGTTTCGATTTGATTTTGTTATTTTAATTTTTTATTATGAATGATTGTATACTAACATAGTTTTAAGTAAATATTGTTACTAACCATTATAATATTATGTATATGAGTATAATTACTTGAAATAAATGATTAATAATAATAATATAAACTGTGAGCGGCATTTGTTCGTCTCATTCGTAGTTTGAGCGTCGATGTGTAAAAATCACATAAAAATGGACGATATCAAAACGCACATTGTTTACTTTACGAATACCAATCTGGACATTCAGCGGCTAAAGCTGTGCGGAACATATGCCAACATATAGCTCGTCATACCGTATCGGACACAGCAAAAAGATGGTTCATCCGGTTTCGCAGTGGCGACTACACGTTGAGTGATCACCGCAGGTCTGGCCGGCCAGTGGAAATAGATATAAATAAATTAAAGTCCTTTATTGAGTAAGATCCCAGGATTTCGTTGCGTACATTGGCTATTCTTCTCGAATGCTCTCATACCACAATAGAACGACATTTACACGAATTAGGCAAAAGGTAACTCATGAGTTGAGTCAATGTCAACTCCAGTATCGCATAGATGTCTGTACACAACTTCTATCTTTTCGCCGTACATTTAACTGCTCATCTCATTCAGTGTTGCCGCTTAGGAAAAAATAAACTCACCAAACTTTTACTAAAATGTCGCTAGATTGGGTGAAGAAATAAATTCAAAAAGTCACTAGAAGTCACTAAATTGTTTAATCAATCTTCGTCAACAAAATTACTGATTATAATTATGAACAAATATTATTATGAAAAATCAATGAACGAAATACACCTTTCAATTTGAATTAATCAAATAACTCTGTGTGTAAAAATTAATTACTTGAATTAAATCCTGATCTATTATTAATATATCATCTTCGTCCGGCATGGTGATAGAGGATTGTTGCTCTGTAGTTGCAGTGGAAGTCGAAGCTTGTGGTGGTATTAAGGAAGTAGATGGCGCAGTTTTCTTATTTTTGTTTTTAACGGTTTTCGTCCTTTGGGACAAGACTTCACTAGGTAAAGCATAAGTTTTGAAGGTTTCTTTTAATTTTTTAGCAACTACTTAAATAATATAAAACTGCTGTGTTGATCATGAAAAAGTCGCTAAAAGGCACCAGACATTTTTTGTCACTAAATTATTAAAAAAAGTCACCATAAACAGCAAAAACTCACTACATCTGTTGACAAAGTCACTAAAACGGCAATACTGATCACATTGATGAAAAGTGGGTTCTGTATATTACCCATACCGGCAAGCGCCAATGGCTAGGCCCAAAGGAACCCGGAAAACCAACTCTAAAAAAGAGCTTCACGCGAAAAAAGTGATGCTGTGCGTTTGGTGGGATGTTCATGGAGTCATATATTGGGACTTCCTTCCTACAAATACTACCATGATGGCCACACTCTACTGTAACCATCTGGAAAGGTTAAAAACTGAAATCGAGCGTAGACGTCCAGAACACGACAAAATTTTCTTTTAACACGACAACGCTCGACCACATATCCCGAGAATAGTGCAACACAAGCACAGAGAGCCTTTAATTCTGCCGCCAAGTTCTGCAAGCGGGTTTTGCGTAGGGCACGTTTTGACCATGTCTGACATATCGGGGCCAGGCTGGCTTCGCACCCTCCGGGTAGTAAACAGTTCTGGTCCCTGTCTAAAGCGGTTGAAACGAATTTCTGTCGTCCCACTTTACCTCCTATGATGAAACCTGATGGGTCGCTGGCTCACTCTGCAACTGAGAAGGCAAATTTATTTGCATCTCTCTTCGCAAGCAATTCACGTCTGGACGCTGGCTCAAAGCAACCACCTACTGTACCTCATTGTGACTCCTCGATGCCGGAGATCGCAGTACACATTAAAGAGGTCCGAAGAGTATTGTGCAGTCTAGACGTGAACAAGGCCAGCGGGCCTGACGGCATTCCAGCGAGAGTGTTGAGGCAGTGTGCGCCTGAACTGTCTCCTGTATTGGCACGTTTGTTCCGCCTCTCTCTTGAAAAAAGAACGGTGCCGAAATCCTGGAAGCTTGCAAATGTACAACCAGTGCCCAAAAAAGGCGACCGTACAGACCCTGCCCATTACCGTCCGATCGCCATTACCTCCATTCTGTGCAAAGTTTTGGAAAGGGTACTGAACAATAAGTTGCTGAACTACCTTGAAGACAATGATCTCCTCAGTGACCGTCAATATGGCTTTCGCCGGGGACGGTCAACTCGCGATCTTCTTGTGTATGTCACGCACTGCTTTGGCGAAGCCATCGAGAAACACGGCGAAGCACTGGCTGTATCGCTTGACATCTCGAAGGCCTTTGACAGGGTCTGGCACGCTGCTCTGCTCAGCAAGCTTCCTGCTTATGGCATCCCAGCTGATTTTTGTAGCTGGATATCAGATTTCCTTAGTGAACGGTCGATTAGAGTAGTTGTTGATGGCTGCTCTTCTGACCTTATGGCTATTGATGCCGGAGTTCCTCAGGGGTCTGTTCTCTCTGCAACTCTTTTCCTGCTGCACATCAATGACCTGCTTCGGCCTGGTATTGTTGGGTACGCAGATGACAGTACAGTTTCAGAGAGATACTTGTCCAGCGCAAAAACTAGCGGGGCTGAAGTTCGTTCCTTGAGAGAGGCCATGGTAGAGCGGACAGATTTGACCTTAAGCTTTGTCTCCCAGTGGGGTGATGATAATCTGGTCTCTTTTAACGCCACCAAAACGCAGGCGTGTCTTTTTACCGCTAAAAAGAGTCGTTTCGCCCAAACTCCTACTTTTCGGGGTACATCTGTTCCTGTAACTGATCGACTTGAGCTCCTAGGCATGGAGTTGACATCTGGTCTCAACTTCGGCGCCACCATCGAGTACAAGGCCCAAACTGCGGCCAAGAAACTGGGCATCCTAAATAGGGTGAAGCGATACTTTACGCCTGGACAGCTTTTAACCCTTTACAAAGCGCTAGTCCGATCCTGCATGGAGTATTGCAGTCACCTTTGGGATGGATCAGCTAAGTACCAACTAGCCGCGCTTGACTCGGTGGAACGCAGAGCTAAGAGGCTCATTGGCGACGTAAAACTGGTGGATGCCAAGCTTCATTGCTTGGCTCATCGCCGCAAGGTTGCCTGCTTGTCGGTCTTCTACAGATTGTACTTCGGAGAGTGTGCCCGAGAACTCCACGACCTCATTCCACCGGCCCCCTTCTACCACCGGACATCTAGACGCACTGCCAGTTACCATCCCTACCTGGTTGCTATTCCACCAATTCGCACTAAGCGCTTCCAAATGTCTTTTATAATGCGCACAGCAAAAGAGTGGAACTCACTACCTGCGTCTGTGTTTCCGAACGTATACAACCCTAATCTCTTCAAAGTGAGAGTGAACAGGCTTCTTCTGGGTAAGCTCACTCCATCGTCGACTTTGTCTCTGTCACCTCTGACCTAGACTAGAGTCAAGAGCAAACCCATCTCAAATAAAAAAAAAAATTAAAAAAAAAACACAAATTATTGGAGTTTTCTTGGAAAATAATTATTCATCCTCCTTATTCACCAGATATTATTATGGCACCAACAGATTATCACCTATTCAGGTCCTTGAGTAATGCAATATCTGAAAAAAAAAATTGATGTCGCGAGTCACCCACGACAGTTCCTAGACGAATTGTTCAAGTCAAAACCAAACTAATTCTACAGGGATACTATTCATTGTTTGCCAGATAGGTGGAGACGTATTGTTGATTCTGATAGCGGTTATGTTATTGACTAATAAATTATATAAATTATAAAAAGAAGTTTTATTTCATTTTGTCATAATCGCTCATTACTTATGTGACAACCCAATACCTAAAGGTGAAAAACATGCATATAAGAATTTCAAACATAATTATTTGTGTTTGTGATATTGAACTTCTTTACATTATATATTTAACGTTACATTCAAGTAAATCGCACAAACAATGTTGTGATTTTTCATTAGGTTTATACTCTGACCTGTAAAAAATCCTTCATTCTTATAGTCTTCAGCTCTAAAATGATCAGAACACAGTCTTTAATGTTTTGTGAATGTAAAGTGCTTGCAATGTTGCAATTTACCATTGCTTGCGAAGTTATTCGTTTATAGTGAATTAATGAAGGCCTTCGTTCCTGCACTACATAACGGCGCAACACTAATTCACTGACTGATGCATTATCACTAAAATAATATATCAGTAGATTGTAAACACACCGGATTTCTCATTAATAGTCACCTAACCACAGATATAAAATTTTTATAACCATAGATGACAGATGAGGCCTAAACTGCATGTTTTTTGTTTACGTTATTTATTTATACAAGGGTGATAAATAAACAATTTTTTTTTGTTATTTTTTTAATAAAAACAAAAACTACATAACACTGTCAATGTTAAAGATAAAAATTTGAATTTAATTTATGTTAATGTTGTAGAGTTATGAATTCACATTTCACGTTACTGCAAACTATTTATAAGAATGCTTTACAGCTGTGATGTTTTTTTACAAATGTGGTATTTAAGTTATTTTTGTAAAAAAAATTTTGAAAGCTGTTTTGTAAAATAATAAAAAATATGTATGAGAAAATAAAAAATGGTTTATTATTTATTAGAAACAAAATTTGTATCAATCTTTACCGCTGCTCTTAGCTTCATTATCCAGTTCACTCTCAGACTCTTCGTAATCTTATATTAACTAACAACATTTTCCAAAATTGTTGACAAGTGTCAATGTGATTTTTTTTTTTACAAAAACCGCTTATCTTCTATGGAGTGTTTCCGTTTTTGCAAAAAATCAGGTAATTTAAATCTGGCTGTCGCTGAAAACCAGCGCTGAGGCTCTGTCTCGTATGGGGTCGCGGCATTATGCTGAGCGACGGCCGTTTTGCGTGAATGTGACGCATATTTTCCCCAAACTTGTTCTTTGTTTTATTTTGTTATTTTATTTCTTTGCGCCATGTTTATCGCAAATAAACGTATTTTCTTTCTTCTTTCTTTTCTTTCTAATTTATGTTGTTTTTGTAAAATGGCGATATTTCCATTAAGCGTGTTTATGCTTGAGTGTTGTTTTTGCAAACGAATGCTTTGAGCCATATATTATAGAGATGCAAAAATAAAAAGGATGAAAATTCGGGTTCTGCTGTTTTTGTAAAAAAAACCCTTGAATTGGTGCAATCAATTATTTACTGATAATCCCCATCCGAGCTTTTCCAGTAATAACCAAGGAACGTAAATTGGGTATCACAGGAGCTATTTCGGCTAATAAACTGTTCTTTTTTTCTGTACAAATAAAGTGTTTTTTCTAATACGTTTAAAATTTTACTTAAGTCACAGATGATTACGCTAAGCCGGCTCTTAATTTAATCGCAGCCGTAATTTAAGCTTCGCTACAAAAAGATTTAACTAAAAGTTTTACTTTCAAACAATGTTCCACGTACCTGCATTGTTACCGAAATACTCGTAAAATGGAGGCTGTATTTAGTTTTTGATAACATCGCCGACATTTTCTTTTTAACAGACTTCAAAAAAAGGAGGAGGTTCTCAATTCGGTTGTATTTTTATTTTTATGTTTGTTACCTCAGCACTCCGTCATGTATAAACCGATTTCGAAAATTCTTTTTTTATTTGAAAGGATATACTTCCAGATTGGTCCCATTTTTATCAAAATCCAGTTCTGATGATGGGGTCTATGAGGAATTGAGGGAACTCCTCAAATATTATAGGCATACATATAACGATTTTGGTATTTTCATCAACCGGTGAAGTGGAACTGATGAAGATGACCACAGATGGCCAAGGGAACTCACAAATGATAATAAGTATTTCATGGGTGGCGATAAGATATCTCGATTAAAATAGTTAAGCGACTATGACGCAGCAGATTTAAATAACTGGTTTTCATGAAAATGGTACCATCGAACCGAACTGATGATGAAGCCGGAAGGTAAGCACCGGAACTCCGTAATAAAATAATGTATCCTAGCCGTGTTTGGGCTTATTGGAATTGTCATGAGATGCACTTTGGCTATACATCAAATTGCGCTACATGAGTCGTATGTTAAGTGTGGCTTTGGTTGGCAGGAGACAGATTTCGTAGCCTCGTTATTTCCATTAATGATCTGTCGTCGTGTGCTTGCTTTAATAATTTCTTGGCGTTCAAATCTGACAAAACTATGCCTTCCAAACTTCAGAGACGACTTAGTTAGCCCGACGTATATATTTGCCCTTTTGAAAAGTTTTTTTTTTTCGATCACAACTCTTTCGAGGGTGATACCCTGTAATTTATGGACTGTGACCGCCCAGCTTAATGTTTTTGAGTTAGCTTTATTAATATATATTTATACAGGGTGTCTCAAAACGATCCAACTATTTCAAGAGTGAGCGAGAAGCAAACAAGGCGCGGGGGAGGGGTGGCGCGGGCGTCGTTTACTAGAGCGTTCCATAAATTTTTAGTTGCCATCATGCCGTACACGGGAGAGCAACGCTCGTTTTGCGTGCGCGCGTATTTCGAGACCAATCGATCACTCATTCGAGTTCGACGGATGTATCGGTTACATTATCGACTGCGCAACATTGGGGAAACTCCAAGCAATGCTACAATTTTAGCTTGGATCCAGACATTCAATACTACTGGAAACACTATTGGCGAAATCAATGGCCGTCCAAGGACAGCAAGAACGCCTGGAAACATTCAGTCAGTTGCAGATTCTGTAAGCCGACAGCCTCGACTCAGCGTTAGAAAGCGTGAGTCTCAGCTGGGATTATCAAGGTCGACAATTCACCGCATAATGCGATCTGATTTACACCTAAAGGCCTATAAAATTCAGATTGTGCAAGCTCTTCATGAAAATCTTCGTTACTAGATTGAATTTTGTGAATGTAATGTTAGAGAGATTTAACAATTTCAACAACATGTTCTTTAGCGATGAGGCACATTTTCATTTGAACGGATACGTCAATCGTCAAAATTGTCATTTTTGGGGAGAAACGAATCCACAGACATTACATAAACGCCCGTTGCATAGCCCCAAAGTGACCGTGTGGGTCGCTATGTCATCGAACTGCATTATTGGGCCGTACTTTTATGAAGATAACAGAGGACATGCAGTGACTGTAACTTCTGCACGCTATGTCGACATGATACGCAATTTTTTCGGGCCTCAACTGCAACAATGTGAGCATTATAACCGGCTGACATGGTTTCAACAGGATGGGGCCACATCGCACACCACAAACAACTCTTTAGCTGCATTGCACGAGTTGTTCCGAGAAAAGGTGATTTCACGAAGAGGTGATATTGAATGGCCACCTCGGAGCCCTGACTTGACCCCACCTGATTTTTTCTTGTGGGGTTATCTTAAGAGCGTAGTCTACGAGAATAATCCACGAAATTTGACAGATTTAAGAAACAATATTGAAGAAAAAATCAGGTGTATTCCTCGACCACTTCTTCAAAAAGTTTTTGAAAGTGTACGCAAACGGTTTGAGGAGTGCCGTCAACGTGATGGCCGTCATTTGAATAACGTCGTGTTTAAAAAGTAAAATTTTGTTCATTATCTTTTTAATTCATACCAATAAATGCATACAAAAATAAGTTTCATGTATTTTTTTTCCATCTAAAGTAGTTGGGTCGTTATGAGACACCCTGTATATATTTCCACTTAGTGTATGTTAAAGTTATAACAACTTCCTGTCATTGTTGCTTACTTAATATGTAGTGGTAAACGAATAGTTGTGGGGTAGGTACCACAACTAAAAAGTAAAAAATAAAAACTTTTTGTCAAAAAAAAAAACAACCGACTTCTAAAAACAAAACACTACAAACTGAAAAATAACTTTAATTTCAGAAGTCGGTGACAAAAAATGAAAATACAAACCAAAGACAACGACTTCCGAAATTAAAGTTATTTCTCACTATGTAGTGTTTTTTCTTTTTTAGAAGTCGGTTGTTTTTTTTTTTTGTCAAAAAGTTCTAACTAACCAAAATGAGAAATTATTCACTTAAACCAGACAAAGAAGCTACCTGGCAAGTATTCTCATTAAAAATCCCTAGATGGAATAGGTTTAGTTTGTTCACAATTCGCGATTAGGGTTTGGGGCACATTTGCTGCTGGTGAGTGTACGTTGAGTCCTAAGTCAAGGCTGATTTACATAGGGTCAGAAGCTGACTCGAAACTCAAACCAAGTCAGCGCTGACTCGTTACTGTCTTCATGTAAATTGAATTGAAGTCAGTATAGTAACGGTTACTGACGTGCTATTGACTGCATGTAAACAGTGAGAGTCAGTTCTCGGCGCCAGCACTGACTTCATTTGAAGTCAGCTCCTGTGTCAGAAGCCATGAAGGTAAAACGCAGCTATTAACGACCCATCGAAAATCCGTAGCTATTACCGATTGGTTCCGTTAATTAGCAATTGAGTCATATAAAATTAAACTTGGCAATCTCCACTGCGTCCAATTGTTGGGGAAATAGAAAAATGTAATAAAAATAGCATGAAGGTATTATTAATGTAATTTCTAAATGTTTACATGAACACTTCTAATGTAGACTATTATTGACCACTATTTGTAGACAATTTCTTGAAAAGCCTGTCTAATTTTTTATTACATTTTTCTATTTCCTCAACAATTCGATGCAGTGGACATTGCCAGGTTTGATTTTATATGACTCAATTTTGTACGCTACACTTGACGAAACACGCATGTTGTTCATTGAACATCGCAAAAACTTACCGTTAGTGTGCGTGGCATCCACAAAATTCGTTTTATGACGGCAGTGAGCTTGCAGGCTGTGTAGTACAAGTCATTGTTCCTACAGGTAAGCATATCAAATTTTTGCTTAGGACTTTTTACAGAAATATACAAAACCTGCACTTGTTCTGTATTATTAAATGTGTAAATTTCTCATTTTGTATAGTATTTCATAAAGTTTAAGAAATTTAATGGGATAAAATTAGAAATTTAAATAGAGCGGTAACAGCTTCAATGATGCAGCTAGTGCTGATCCATGGGTCGGTAATTGCCGTGTATTAAGTTTTTACTCTTTCCCTTCAATATGTGACTATAAAAATATATTTTAATATGACATTTTAATTTCAAACAATCAGCCTTTGTAATGTGTAACCATTAGCGACTATTTTGGTTAGTTTGCTCGTTTTACCGTTTTATGTTGACCGCGTATTATAAAATTATTCTTTCATTGTTAATGTAAGGGAACCTTATTAAATTACGTTTCATTGTATCACAATGTGTGCATTCATTAATATTATTTGCTATATCAATTAGTTACAATCTCTGTTTTACTTACAAAAACCAAATATATACATATTAACTAGTTTTTGTGAGTCGGTGATAGCAAGTATGGGAACCTATCACCGATTCTATACAGATCATTCTCCTTAATGTTACATTACACTAGTTAACTGGTTACAGAAAATGTTAGCTTAATAACTATTAACAAAAATAATTATGAATATAAATAAGGCAAACGAAATACATAAAACTACTTTTTCTGTTCTGGTTCTAATCATTTCTAAACTAATATTTGGAGTTGCTATTGCTCGACTTTGCTCTGGGTCTTAGATCCATATTCATCGAAAATAATGTCTTCGTCAATCAGTGTACACCATGGTGGCTAAGTGGCTTTTCCTATGAAGAGTAGTATGAAAGTGGTAAGGACTTGATGCAAGCCTATATGCTTTTCTTAATCCATGCTAATTTCCTTTACGAAACCACATTTACTTGTCCTTATTTAAATATTGGGTTGGCTAATAAGCAATGAGCGACATACAACTATTTTATTTGTATTTATTTATTAAATGAATAATTGTTAATCATTAATAATATATTCACCGTCGTTTTCTACTACCATTCGCCATCGATCTGCCAACCAGTGAATGGCGTCCGTATAGAACTTCGTTGGTTTTGAATTGAAGAAGTCATCTATGTATTGTTTCAAGTATGGTTCATCGTCAAAGCTTTTTTCCCGTAAATTATTACTAAGTGATCGGAACAAGCTGAAATCAGTTGAGGCTAAGTTCGGCGAATATGGAGGGTGGGGTATTATTTCCCAATTAAGCTACAATAGTTTTAGCCTGGTACTCTTAGCAACAGTGGCGTGCACTCCATACATGCAAATAAGCACTGCATACCCTGTAGTGCCAGACATACATGCCCCTCTAATTTGAAATGATAAATAACTATAGTTCAAAAAAAATAATAATCTAACTTATTCACCATTCACACGAACACACATTCGCTTCCCGTATTTACATCGCGATTTAAGCGCCAGCTATGCCAGGCGCAGCGGGCAAAAGCATTACTACGCCGTGCTTATTTTTCATACAACGCAAGATTTCGCGACTCGTGTAGTACACAGCAAAAGTGTGTCTGTGTGCGTGAAAACGTGTGCGTGTGTTTGAGTTTTAGAAGCACTGCTTACATTGCAATTGCAAACCGTCCAAATTGAGAAGCCGTAAAAGGACCGCCTAATTGTTGATTGCAGAGGGTCGACTTTTTTTAGTCGGATTGGCCAAAATGACCGACTAATTCATTCGTTCGTATTAGTTCGGAACGTAATTGCAAAGTTTGTCGCCATATTGTTTGTTTATTTGTTATTATCGGCGCAAGTGATTGACTGTCTAAGTAATTATTTAATAAGTTTATTGTAAAAAATGGAAAATTATACCTGTGAGTCCTGTGCTGGCGAATTGTGTTTAAATAAATTAAAATCTGCCGCGTTTTCGACGTTATCTTTCGAGGAAAAATTTAAATTGATTGCAAAGGGAAGGTGTGTACCCGGATTAAATTTAACTCAAAAAAAAGGTAATGCAGCTATTCGTTACTTTCATAAAAAGTTTTATGGTAATTATAACAGGTTGTGTATGTACTCACAAACGTATTGTACAGTTTCCCTTGCATTTTGTTTACAAACCAAGATAAAAAGAATGTTTGAATCTATAACGGATATTCAGATCTAAATAATTTTCACAAAACGGTTGCTAAACACGATTCTTCAGAAAAATATCTGGAATCCTGCTTGAAGTTCCAAACTTTTGGTAAAGGTAGAATAGAGACTAGTTTGAAAAGCCAGTTTAAGTTAGATATTGAAAGGCAAACGCGAAAGTTGAGAGAAATAGAAATATTTTGAAACGGTTAATTGATGTAGTTTGTTTTCTTGGTAAACAAGAATTAGCATTCCGTGGGCATGACGAATCCAGCTTGTCTTTTAATAAAAGCAATTTTCTAGAAATTGTAGATTTGTTAGCTAAATATGATGGAAATTTGGAAACCCACTTACAATCAACATCGGGTAGCTTATTCACGGGTTTATCGAATAGGACCCAAAATGATTTAATTTCTAGTGTTGCGTCGGTTATTAAATCAAAATTCAGTAGCGCTTCGACCGAACGATCATTTTCTAGTCTAAAACGAATTCATACATATTTACGAAACACACAGGGCCAAAAAAGACTCACAGATTTGTCTATGATTGCAATTGGAAAAGAACTTTTAGTAAAACGATGTAGCAGTTTTTACGACGACGTTTTGCAAAACTCTGAAACAAAGATAGGCGCGTCGATTTGATTTATAAACATTAACTTGTAGAAAGTAATCAGTTAACATTAAAGTAGTAGTTTATTTTGAATTTAAATTCATTTGCGCAAAGAAAACAAAATAAACATCCCACGGCCTTTTTAAATGCCACTGCATATCATATAAGTGTCACTTATTTAAATAGGTATTCATAATGGTCGCAAACAAACATCATGCGAAGCCAAAGGCTTCTGTGATAAAACTCAGGTAGGGTAGGTAGTCCTAGTCGTTGGGCCACAGACAGCAACAAGCTGAAACTGGTAAGTTTTTTTTAGCTGTGCATACCCTGTCTGAAATCTCTGTGCAAGCCACTGCTTAGCAATATGCGGCCGGGCATTGTCGTGCAGGAACAATATTTTGTCGTGTTGTGGACGTTTTCGATGGATGTCAAGCTTCAGTTTTTCGAGTTGATCACAATATACTGTTGCTGTAATCGTAGTTTAAGTAGGAAGGAATTCCCAGCTTAACACTCCATGTATATCCCACCAGACAGAAAGCATTACCTTGCGAGGATGCAGATCACCTTTTGACGTTGGTTTTCCCTGTTTTTTACATCCCAGCCACTGGCGCTTGCGTGTGTGATTAACATAGAGAACCCACTTTTCATCTCCAGTGACAAGATGATCTAACCAATTAAAAGTGCGGCGGAAAGATAAAAGTTGTACACAAATCTCAGCTCGGTAGGTCAGCTGATCTTTACTTAATTGATGGGGTACCCAAACATTATATTTGTAAGTCTTTCCCAAACCCTGTAAATGATTTTCTATGGTGCCATGAGAGCACTCGAGCTGAACAGCCCAATGGCGTGTAGTTCTTTGAGGATCTTCTTCGATTAATAGTTTTAATTTATCGATATCTATTTCCACGGGGCGCCCAGCCCTTGGTTGATCGGTTAAGGAAAAATCGTTATTGCCAGCCGTTGCCGTTGGAACCAGCGCTTTGCTGTTGCTTCGGAGACTGCATCGTGAGCTATCCTTTGACATATATTACGTGTAGCTTCCGCAGCAGAATGCCCAGATTGAAACTCATATAATAAACAATGTCGTACGTGGGTTTTAATATCACTCATTACTTTGTGAACTTTAACGCACTAACAGCCAAACTATCAATAACGCGCATGAGCGCGACTCGCTCTTTATATACCTTCTGCTACAGAACGTTCTCGAACCTTTCCGAAAATTCTAGAAATTATAAACTAAAACGCTCATTACTTATTAGCCAACCCGATAAAATACCGATCTATACATTCTTCTCGTTTCTTATACTCGGTAATAGCGTCATAAAATTCGTTAATAGCTTCATAGCCGTTCATATGGGTCGGTAATACCAACAATCGGCTTGTTCACTTAATTTTTTTTCTTTAAAGAAAACCGTTTAATTTAGGGCTTTTAATAAATATAAACTAGAGAAACAAGAGGTTCATATAAAAACAAAACACTGGGTGTGAAAGCAATCACTACTCTTAATAATTATCATCGATTTTAAAATTATACGTATCTTAACTGGGTCTGTAATAGCTGCGTTTACTGGAATAACAATACAAACCTTTTTTAAAGAAAAAGGTAAAGTAGTATCTTATTGTTAGATACAAATTCGAGAAGTTGCTTTTTCGCAAGTGATGTGACAAATTAGATACAAATTCTTTTTGCTCGTTGAACTTTGAGCGGGAGTTAAATTGTTTTCTGTTAAACTGTTTGTACTTAAAACACTTTAAATACCTAAGTAAGTAAGTAAGGGATCTCGTTCTTTTGTATGTCGCAAGTCGCGGTAAGTAGGGGATGGTTTCCAGAATAAGCATTATCATGGTTGAATATCACGCATATAGGATGCACATTGCAGAATATTTCGCAAACTTAATATGTTATAAGTTACATTACATTCCAAGTCCGCGAACAGGCAGAATAATAATACATTTCTAATCCGTGCGAGCAGAAGTTTTAGTGAACTGATTAGTGAACATGATTTGGTTATATTCATTTTTTTTAATGGCATCTCATAGTTGGCCTAGAGTGGCCGTGACTACTTAACCGGTCAATCCTATGGCTGCCTTAAGCGAACTCAAAGCCATAAGGCATAAAACTTACAGACTAAGCGACTACACGCTAAGGGCTCCCCCTGTGGGGAACGAACCTCGGCTTAGGGCGTCGCTGGGGGGAGGACGGCAAGATGGGACAGGCTGGATCAAATTAGAGTGATTATTATTATCAGGGGAGTTTAAAGGTACTGGCTCAGCTACGCCACCAGCTGGCACTTCATTCCCGAGCAAGGGACGGGGGGAGGACGATTACTACGGGGTCGTCGCGAGGGACCTCGGCGGCGGCGAGGTCGGAATGTCGATTTGTGTTTGTTCCTACGGTCCCTACTGCTCTCCTGGAGAAGAGTTATGGGGTCGGCGGGGTCTGAGAGGACAAGCCTCGGGCGGCGGACCTTACTAATACGCTAGCTAGCAACGCATATCTAGCCGCCTCGACAACCAGTGGGTTGCGATAATTGGTGGCTGAGTCGAAGAAACGCTTGGAATTGCGTTTCAAGAACTGGGAGATGGTGGGAATGTCGAGATCTACGTGGAGGATTTCGTTGCGAGCGAACCAAGGGGCTCTTGTTGCCTTTCGGAGGAAACGGTTTTAGAGGGCCTGCATCCTATGAATGAGCTGAGGTTTTGCGTGCGCAAACACTGAACCCGCATAGGTCATGATGGGGCGATGCACGCTGTATAAATGCGCAATTTGCACCTAAGTGACAATTTGCTACGTGCATTCAGAACGGAGTGGAGTCTACCGAGAGCGAAAGCGGCGCACGAACGCACCTGCTTTATGTGCTCAGCGAAGGAGAGGTGGTGGTCGAGGGTCACACCGAGGTATTTGGCTCGCGTCTCCCAAGGGATCGGCTTGCCGAACATGGTGATCGGTCGAGGGGAGAGTCGAGTGCGACGCTGTCTCAGAAAGAGGACCGCTTGACTCTTGTCGGGATTGACTCGATTCTCCACTTCCTAAACCAGGCGCCAAGGTTACCGACTGCGGTTTGGACAGTGCGAGATATCGGGTGCTGGTCCCTGCCCGAGTAGTAAATGGCCGTGTCGTCTGCGAACAGAGCTAACTGCGCCTTTTTACTTTTCGGGATATCGCTGGGGACAGCGTTAAGATGAGGGGAGCGAGCTTAGAGCCCTGTGGGACTCCTGCACGGATGGGGTGGGGGGAGGATAACGCTCCTTCTATGCGATAGCGAAAGGTGCGATTCGACAAAAACTCCCGTAAGATGAGTACGAGACGATCCGGCACGCCGAGTTGGTAGAGCTTATATAATAAGCCGTTGTGCCAGACTTTGTCGAACGCTTTCGCTATATCAAAGAAGACAGCACCCGTCATCAAACCACGTTGGAAGCCAACGCTTATGTGTTCGATGATGCGGGGGACCTGATGAACGCAGGAATGTTGCGTTCGGAAACAGCTGCTCGTTAGGGATGAGACCCTTTGTCTCGGCATAGTCTCTGAATCGCTTATAAATAAGCCTCTCATAGATTTTGCCGAGCACATTGAGCAGACTGATAGGGCGGTAGCTGGAGGGCTCAGCCTTGGGCTTACCGGGGTTGGGGATGCCAATTACAGTGGCCTCTTTCCATGCTTGAGGAAAGATCTTGTTGCTCATGGCACCATTGAAGATGGTGACCATGAGCAAGGGCAGGGAGGAGTTGGATCACCCTATTGGTAATTCCGTCTGAGCCGGGGGCTTTACGGGGTTTAAGACCCTTGATTATGTCCTGCACCTCGTCTGGAGTGACGGGGGGCAGAGGACAATCAGGGTCTTCTTATCTATAGGCTGGCCTTGACTGACCCCTGCAGTTGAGGGGAGGGGGGGGGGGAGCTGAAGCAGCGGGAGCAGCAGCTTTAGGAGGTGCTGCGGGTTTCCGGGCATCCGTTGGGAGCCGGGATAAGGAGGGAGGAGGCTGAGAAGGAGCCAAAGCAGGGAAGGCCTGTTGGTGGTTTAAGTAGTTCCACGGACTGGGTCTCTGAGGACTCAGTTGCGCGGGCATCTGGGTTGAGGGGATGGCCACAGAGGGACATTCCCTTTGCTGGTGAGCGTCGGCACGCTTGGCCAGTTTGGGGGAAGAAGATTCAGGAGCCTTCGAACAGCCACGATAATTGGCTGGGTGCCCGGACAAGCCACATAGCACACAGCTGGGTGGGTCGGAGCAGAGGGTGCGGTCCTTAGGTCTGGGGCAGTCGGCCGTGCCCTGCTCTCCCAGGCACTTTTCGCACCTTGGTTTGGCATGGCAGTGCCTTTGGGAATACCCATAGAGCTGGCACCGGTGGCATTGGCCTATGATGCTACTTTTATTGGGCTTCTCTATCTGAATAAGGCAACAGATTGAGGTGATCGAAAAGATCGAATGGTATCCCTCGGGGGATGGACAGGCTACAAGGATCATGTCATATTTTGCCCCGCCTGTGGCGCGGTGCATGCGGTGGACCTCGTCCACGGGGACATTTTGCGACTGAAGGTCGGCTTTAATGTCCTCGACGGGGATCTCTTTAGGGACCGGGCGTATTACTACGCGGGTCTGACGCTCTTCAGGGAGGGCGCAGGTGTGAAAGGACACACCTCTACTCCTGAGGAATTTTGTGATCTCTCCCTATAGTCTTTCGACGTAGGGACCAGGACTTTGATACCCTGTTGGGTAGATCGGGCGCTGGAGTCATCGGGGCGATGACATCGAGGTTATATTCAATTTTTTTTTTTTTATGTATTGCATCTCGTAGTTGACCTAGAGAGGTCGAGACTACTTAACCGGACTATCCTGTGGCTGCCTTAAGATGACTCAAAGCCTCCAGCCAGGGGCATAAAACTTACGTACTAAGCGACTACACGCTACGGGCTCCCCCTGTGGGGAACGGGCCACGGCTTAGGGCGTCGCTGGGAGGAGGACAGCAAGATGGGACAGGCTGGATCAGATTAGAATTATTATTGTCAGGGGAGTTTAAAGCTACTGGCTCAGCTACGCCACCAGCTGGCACATCATACCCGAGCAAGGGACGGGGGGGAGGACGATTATTACGGGGTCGTCGCGAGGGGCCTCGGCGGCGAGGTCGGAATGTCGATTTGTTTTTGTACCTACGGTCCCTACTGCTCTCCTGGAGAAGAGTTATGGGGTCGTCGGGATCTGAGAGGAGAGGTTATATTCAATTGTCGGCGACGAAACCCTATCTACGCTCGGGAGGTCTGCTACGCTGTACTAAAACGTATCCAGTCGTGAGTTAGAAAAGTTTGCAAAGTCACTAATTAGAATTTAAAAAGATTTTATCTTATACTAATTAGTTTACCTAGCTTAGATTTGATTCCATATTTTTTATTTCATTTATATTTTGATTTAATTAAGACTACCTAATTAAAGGAAGTTAGCAAAAGATTTTTTTGAATAATGTAAGGATTGTAGTATAATTTCGTAACTTGTAAATGTGATTTTTGTTTATGTAAATATTTTGATAGGTTTTAGACTAAAAGATTAATAAATTATGTGTAAAACTAATATTCCAATTTGATTCATGTATGTATGATTATGTATGATTCATGTATATAATGTACCGAACTACATTTCTTAGAGTTTATGTTCTAAGAATTTTTTATTGTTTGTAAATTATGTAGGTATGTTAAATATTGTTGTATAATAATACGATTAAGGTATACAGGGTGTCCCGTAATTAATGGATAACCTCTTAAGGGGTCATTTTACTCAACACTATGAACAACTTTTGCTATGCGACTAAACCTGAAATCGCGAAAGAAAAATCAGTTGTTCCTTACAATTATGTTCGCATAACTCGTCAAAATGTAGGGAACAGCAGAATTTTTTTCGCGATTTCAGTTTACGTCCCATAGTAAAAGTTGTACATAATGATGATAACAATGACCCCTTAAGAGGTTATCCATTAATTAAAGGTTATGTAATAAAAATTGTAAAATAAAAATACCTACACAAAAATAAAGGCTCCAAAGATTTCGGCTTAGAAAAATTCACGACTAAAATGTGCCCAAATAATGCAGGCCCGCATAAAAGGCGTGCCATTTGCTGGAATATCGTCAGTCGTAACACAACCGTCAAAGAGGCAACATCAATAATAAAAGCTAAGACCTGTGGACAAATCATCAAATCATCAAGTCATCAAATCAACAGAAAATCCTGCTTTTATTTCATTGCCTCCTCTTCGCTACCTTAATAATGGGTGTAATTTAGGACAGCGCTCCTTGATGGGCGAGTCGTATTGCTGCTGGTCGTACGATGCATTACCCTCTGCGGCCGAAGAGTGGTAGGCGGCCGGGCCACTGACCTGACCGGTCGCAGGGGGACCAAAGGTGCCTACACACGGGGTAATCCAGCGCCCATGTGCTGGTTTGGTCCCTGGGGTAGTCACGACGTGAAATGTGTGCTGGTGCGCCGGTGATGAGGGTACTCCTCAGAGGGTCCGGTGACGGCCAGCCCTTTTTCTTTTTTTTTCATGCAAAAAAAAATCAGCTGGGACAAACAAAAGTTACACCATATTTCAGGTTATTGGTTTGTCCCCGCCTGCAATACTAAAATTCTATAGACTATAATGCTTGTGTTTCTCATTTCAGTTACTTATGTGATTTTGCAGCCGGGTTTTTTGTTTTTTTTTATGATTCGCTTTATTTCAAACTTTTTAGGTTTAATAATATAATATTAATATTAATATTTATATTATATTTATTTTATTAATATTAATATTAATATTTGATACCAATGTTGTTATCTATGATTTATATAAAAAATCCTCCCTTTTTTGTATTCGCAGATGCAATATATATACATATTACGTAGCCTACGGTTTTCGCACTACGAAGTTCGATGAGACAGAACGCTGTTATTTTTTGCTCCTTAGTTTTTAAATAGAACAAGTCGTAAAAAGTGGATTTCATCATATTAAATTACTATTGCCTTAAAGCCAGTGAAGTGACTGATTGATCTGTGAAAGTTTTGCTGTAATACGTCTGAGTGAAGCAAAGTTACAGTGATAATAAACCGTGATAAAAAACTAAAAATTTGAAAAAAAAAAAAACTAACGACTATAGGCACTGACCTACGACAACCCGCAGCGCGCTCGATACTCCCCGCACTTGCCGCCTCTACTCCCCGTTGCCGCCTATGACTCAGTGGACATAGTGATCAACAATTTCGGCGACTTGCGTAGTGCATCTGTGGCGTGGAGGAACAATGCAACCACTGCTGCTACTAGTGTGGCGCTGGTTCGAATCTCATAGAAGCAAGTACTACACCTTTTGTGAGTTAAGAAATTGTCTTTATTATTTCTAACTAAACCTCAGTCGAAGTGTGTGTGATACAACATCAAGAAAGAAAATGAATTTCTTTGAGAACATTACTTTGCGCCGTACACGTACTAAATCGGATTCCAACACCGATACTAACAAAACAATTAATAGTACATTCGAAGATACTATTTCCAGCCTACCCGACTTATCCAATGATGACATTAATGATGCAAAACAACAACAAATTACAAAGCTAAAGGAACAAATTGACAGGCTTGTGTTAGATTTGGATAGCGCACATCAGGAAATCGAGTCTCTTTCTTTAGAAAATAGCAAGCTTAAGCAAATAAACTTAGACTTGCAAAAGAAAAATGATCTCTTCATAAAACTTAGCAGCCCAGTTAAAAAACCCAAACAGTCTACTTCCATAAAGAAATCATTAAATAGGAACAAAGGAACACAAACAGAACCTTTAATTGTAGTATGGAATCAGGAAAAGGATATGTCATGCTCATCACCCTCTTGCATACAAAATAAAACTAGCAGTGTTGAGACAAAACTACAACAAATCCCACAACATAGAAATGACAGTAAGATCTGTATCCTGAGTACCAATAACAGGAACAACATTAAAAATATTGCCAAGCAAACCCTTCACAAACACTCCGTAAATATATGCCATTACATAAAGACACACTGCAATACACAGCAACTGGTGCACGACATAGAAACTAAATTAAAAACGTTTACAATGAAAGACTTCTGCATAATTCTGATAGGAGAGGAAGATTTTAAGACTACATGTGACTACCTCCAACTGACTCTTCACTTACGAGCTACTTTACAAAAAGTGAGTTTTACGAACATCATTGTCTGTACACCAACATTTAACTGTAGTTACCAAAGAAATATGTATAATTGGAGAGTAGAGCATTTAAATAACTTACTGTATCTGGACATATTGACATATGAGCATGCATATCTTTTAGACTCGAACAAAAACCTAGCATTCGATTCAACAATGTTTACCAGGCTGGGGCTAGTAAATAGTCATGGAATGCAGACAATTTTCAAAGATATTGACGAGTTTATCGACGGTATTAAAAAATACGACTTATTGATGACATACGGTGACATTATACCCGACAGTTAACAATTGGACACAGTTTTTTCTATGTTACCTATTTAAATATACTACATCAAAACATTGCACGACTATTAAATAAAGCTGACGCATTCTCTGTATGTATAGAAGAACTCATGGCAAAAAATATTGACGTTGATGTTATTTGCATAACGGAACATTTCATGATGTCTGGTTATGAGCAGTATCTCTCAATCCCAAACTACAATCTAGCTGCTTGTTTTAGCAGGAAAGATACTAAAAGAGGGGGTTCATGTATCTTGATAAAAAAGGGACACCATTGGAAAGAAATTTCAGAAGTTCGGAACCTAGCAATAAGTAGCACTTTCGAGTGTTGTGCTATAGAATTGACTCATACTGGTACCATTGTTATCTGCATCTACAGAGTTCCTAATCCAAGCAATTTGACCTGTTTTTTTGAGCAACTGGACAAATTATGTCAATTAATAACAAAGAAAAATAAGCGAAATGTTGTAATATGTGGTGATCTTAACATTAATATTTTGAAGCGTAGTAATATCACTTTAGAACTGGAATGTATTCTACTCAATTTTAATTTCAAATTGGCAACTAATCAGCCGACTAGACTCTCTAGTAACACTTGCATTGACCTTTTTGCGCATAATCTGGGTAAGAAATGTAATTGTGACATAATAGATTTTGCTCTTTCAGACCACACCTGTCAAATACTCAAGGTTCCAACCAAAAGAATATGTGTTATGAAGCATTGGTATATCAAACGACGTGACTATAATCTGGTTAATATGAATAAATTTAGAGAATGTTTACAAAGTGTTTCTTTTTCGGAACTTTATCAGGTTGATGATTCGAACATAGCCTATAATATTTTTTTGAGACATTTACTCTCCTATACAAGTTATGTTTTCCATTTAAACGTATTACTATTAGATTACACAAAAGACCACGATGGGTCTCCCGTGGTATTAGAACATGTAGCAAGAATAAAAGAGCTCTCCTGTGGCGTTACAGACTGCACCACAATGAACAAGACAAAAAAGCCTTTAAAAAGTACTCAGCAGTTTATAATAAAATAATTAAATTAACGCAACGCGCTCAGAATAACTACAAGATCAAATCATCTTCCAACAAGTCTAAAACGACGTGGGAAATAATTAACCAAACTAAATTGAACATGCCAAATAATAATTTAATTCATAGCATTAAGGTAGGAGATAAAATAGTGACGCATCCACCTGTTATAGCAACTGCATTTAACGACTTCTTTGTGGATAAAATAAAACCTATAACGAATTGCGGTATACAAGTGACTTCAAATATAGAAAAGAATAATAACTCGATGTTTATGGCACCAAGCCATGATAATGACATTAATGCTTTAATTAAAACTTTGAAAAATTCGGGCAGTGTAGGTCATGACGGCATCTCTACCAAAATAATTAAACATGTATCAAACTGCATCAGTGGACATTTAAGCCACATTCTTAATCTGTGCATATCACATGGTACTTACCCAACCAACCTAAAAACAGCTGTAATTAAACCATTGTTAAAAAAAAATAAACGCAAGCAAAGCATGGAGTCTTATAGACCCATTGCGCTTGTGCCAGTAATATCGAAGATATTTGAAAAATATATTTATATTGAAATCTTTAAATATCTAGATAAAAGAAAAATATTAACCGACGAACATAAAGGCTTCCGTAAAAATAAAACCATAAATATGGCAATATATGACTTTTTAAACAATGTCATTGCGAATGTCGACAAAAGAATACCTGTTTGTTCAGTTTATTGTGACATGACTCAAGCATTCGACTATGTCGATCACAATATCTTGCTAAATAAACTGGATGCATACGGTATTAGAGGGAATATCCTCAGTTTAATAAATTCATTTTTAAGGAACAGGAAACAGTACGTGGAAGTAACTGACATAGATCCCAAAACTAAATGCCAACGAACCTATAAGTCTAGGTATCGCACAGTTGCTTATGGTGTACCCCAGGGCAGCGTCTTAGGGCCCCGGCTGAAATGATTTGCCCAAAGTAACGAGTCACCCTATGACACTGTTTGCAGATGACAGCACTGTGACCATTAAGAGCACTGATGATCAAAACCACAGCGACGCTGTCACTCAGTCGATAACCTCCATAGTGAAATGGTTGGATAATAATAATCTTAAAATAAATATCGATAAGACGAAACTAATGATGTTTAGCCAACGTGCGAATATCAATATGACAGTATGCTATAACAATAAAATCATAACACAAGTTGATACATCTAAATTCCTAGGTCTAACGATTGACAAAAAATTGGACTGGAAAGCACACACGGAGGAGCTAACTAAATGAATTAGCAAATCAGCCTATGCCCTATTTAAACTGACCCCAGTGATTAACGTCGATGCTTTAGTCACAGCATACCATGGTTTGGTGAGTTCAGTATTGAGGTATGGTGTCATTTTCTGGGGTAACTCAACCAACAGGGAATTAGTTTTTAAAGCTCAAAAAAGATGCATTAGGTTAATGTTCAGACTCCATAGTTTAGATTCTTGTAAGCCATTGTTTATCAAATACAAATTATTGACATTTCCTTGCTTATATATTTTCGAGGTCGCTGTATTTGTCAAGACCAATCCAGACCTGTTTACTAGAATATCATTTTATCACAAACGAACTCGACCACAGAACAATAATCTGTGCGTAAAAAGATCCCATACAGCATTGATGCAAAAAAGTGTTTTTTGTATGGCACCAATCATATTCAACCACATACCTAGTTCAATTAAAGAATTAAACATAAACTTATTTAAGAAAAGGCTTAAACTTTTCCTGTTGCATAAAGCATATTACAGCATTTCGGAATTTTTGACAGACAAAATGTAGAATGACTGTTTTTGACCTTAGTTTGACTTTTTTGTATTATTTTAATTATTACTTTCTTTCTTTGTTTTTGTTTAAACATTATTTGAATATTGACGTAGTAAACTTATGTTACTTATATATTTTTCTTTTGTCACTTATATTTTCTTATAATTTTTTTTTAATTGTTGTGAAAATTAATTAATAAGTACTGCGTTTGACTAATGGAATTATGTTGGAACTTTTCTTATGTGTAAACATCCATGAATATTTGTATGCCTTCTGGTATAACATAGTGCGCTTGTAATTTCTTATAACAACTATTTTATTGTACCTATGTTAACAAATGATTAAATGAATTATGTGTCCTATGTTACTCCTACAATTATGATGAATCTAACGACGCCTCATATATTCAAATCCATCAAGGCGTCTAAGCTACAGAGCATGCCAAAGAAATACCGAAAGGACTTTCTTTGACTCTAGGGCATAACTTTGGCCCATCGGTATAGATATTTAGAGTCATTAAATCCACACAACAGTCCCGCAAGTACGCATCTATATCGCTATTTATTAGTTACCGAATGACATATGACGTTCGGTTGTGTGATCGCGACATTTCGGGCAGTTTAAACATTTGTCTCGATTTGGGCCAAAGTTATGCCATAAAGTCAAAGTAACCCGCCCATACGTACACATACATACGCCCATAGTTACGGTAGACATATACATACGTACACATACATACTATCGAAAAACATTACCCTCCTTCTGGGGCAGTCGGGTAAAAACTAGTTCATTCAACTTGGAGAACTGGTTGTTTTTCCATTCCAAAACGTCTAAAACACGAAGCTAAAGTCAACCTCGTTATAGATGAATTTGCGTGCCATCGAGTAAACAGAACGCTGTTAGCATTTTATTTTCTCCGGTAATTGAATCCTACGACACCGCGGGGCCTCTACTGTGCTCACGAACATAAAGTAATAGGTACCTACTTCTTGTGCACTCTGTGTAGGTATATTGTGTAATTTGTAGATACATATGATATTTATTTATGTGAAGTAAGTAAGTAAAGATACAAATGAAAAAGGAACATAATTATGTTTCCCATTTTTATTGTGTTTTAAATAAGTTATTCTTGTCTAGTCATTGTATCAAGAATTGTTTTAAATTAAACCTGACACACACAAAAAAAAAAGAAAAAGATTATAATATTGTATAAGCACTTGATATCATGTATCAAATGCCTATACGGTATAATAATAATATCCTAGGACATTATTCACACACGATCATCTGATCCCAAACTAAGCAGAGCTTGTACTATGGAAACCAGATAACTAATAATAATAATAATATCCCCATCGCTATATCTCAACGTTGACGTCGTGGTGGGGCTTGCGCGCTCCAAACTTTAGGTCTGTGCCGGTAGAGTTTACTTTGCCGGAACGGGTCTAGGATGAGGAGCCAGACCAAGAGAGATACAGAAACCCGCAGGGCAGCATGTGGCGAGCTGTTGAGCAGTAGCGACCCCACGGACCCTATCTCCCGAGAGAAATCTTGTCCTCATCTCTGGCTTGCCTTTATTGGCCGGCTGGAGTGAACTCTGACGAGGAATAGAGCTCCCACCTCTTTCTTGCCTTTATTGGCCGTCTTGAGTGGAGATTTGCAAGAGCAAACGTGCTCGCAGGAAGGAAGTATTTCAGTAAGGTGCTGGTAGGGATCTTGACCGTACTTCCGAGATTGTCCTGATAGCCGTGAAATACCTCTCCACTCCTCAAGCACCTCAGGAAGTGTTGACCCCTTGTCACTACGTCACTATGTGCTAGCGGCCGTTTTCATCCGTTTTTATCCACTTTAGCCACCCAGATCAATATCCCAATATGTTTTATTTCCACGCACAACAATAGTCCTGCACCAACCGGGGGTTGTCCTTGGGTGCACTTGCATAGTGCATACAGGGATAATCGTCAGTTGGTGCCTCCTTATCATTTAAAAAGGGGCCTCTGCGAGTTGGCTGCGGCTCCTCGTACGCCTTCCAAAGGTCCGGGACCCCAGGGTCCCAAGAAATGCAAAAAAAAATAATAATAATCTTTTTCTTTTTTACATAATAACTTTACAAGCTATGTATTAAGCTTTTATATATAGTGTGTCGCTAATATAATGACGGCATTCATTTGACTCACGGTATCGCGGTTTCGTTTTATGAAGATATTTTAATTTCATTAAACGTTATTATTTATTGCTTTATTTACAAATTTCTTATATCTTGGAGTAACCTGTAGGAACTTAAAGAACTGTAGCGCAGAGGTCATGGTCACTGATCATAACATTGAATCAATGAAATTAAAACGAAGAACGTGCAAAGAGTAGGCAAACTAAAGGAAATAGAGAGCTTTATTCTTTAGTTTGCTTGAGAATTTAAACTTTTCAGTTAACGAATTATTTTATCTTATTTTAAATTTTTATGTTTACTGGCCACTAGGTGGTGGTATTAAATTAATGCCGCCATTGTAGCGGCACGTTGTATAATCATAAATCGTATTATATTAATCGTAATCAATCGATTACGGTCTAAGAGTTTATGTTACCATTAGTACGTCATTTAAGCGACGTGTGTACATGTGAGGTTGACGATGATGTGTTAGTCGAATGCCTGTTCTAAAATACCTCATAAAAGTTTAAACAAACCCTGTCCCAGGTTCACATTCATCTGTATTTAGAAGGATTTAACTTTATATCTCGCCAGGTTTTCCAACAATTTGATAATCATCACCGAAAATTTAGGTTATAAAATTAACCTCAAAAGCGAATATGCATGTAGCATGTAATGTATTTCGTGAATGGTAACACATAGCTGATGTCTGATTTGACAGATAATTAGTTTTATCCTTCCGCTGAACGAATATGGTTGTGTATACGCTTGAACAACGCTGGGAAATAATGCGACATTACTTTGAAAATCATGGTAATATTGCAGAATGTGTGCGAAAATTGCGTACGGATTTTGGAAGAAGAGAAGCACCGTCAGCTCCGTATGTTCGTCATCTCGTGAAAAAAGTGAAAGAAACTGGCATCCTCATGGATAAACCAAAGCGTGAAAAGCCAAAAACAGTGCGTACACCCGAGAATATTGCTGCTGTGGCAGAAAGTGTGCGTGAAGCGCCATCAACATCAATTCACCGTCGTTCTCAACAATTGAACATTTCGGAGACATCATTGAGACGAATTTTGCATAAAGACCTTAGTATGACGCCATACAAAGTCCAATTGGTTCAGGAGTTGAAGCCAACTGACCATCCAATGCGTTTTCGCTTCGCTAAGTGGGCCTTTTTTTTTTTTTTTTTGTGGATGGGAAATCATCAAATAACTTCTCCCGCTCTGGGTGGAGCGGAAGGGCGTGTCAGACTTTTACTGACTAAAACCCACCCGTGTTCCTTCAGTTGCCTATGCCAGGGCCACGGTATCTTTTTCAAACAACCCGCGACCCCAGCGGCATCGGCCCTATTGGACCCCATCTTTTGCTGACATCTCTTTGAGGCGCGCGTGGAACACAACGCGCCGTCGACCCGGGCCTGGTCCTCACCGGACGGCGAGCTACCCACTACTCACCGTCCGCAAGCCGGCGCCTACGGTGGCTGGAAATCGGCTATCGATTCCCGCCGCCCAGGGCGTCTCCTGCGGCGACTGAGGGCGTGAGGCTGCCTCTCCCTCACGCGTTCCGCCTCCTCCTTCGCAAGCATTACCGCTTCGCAGAAGGAGGTGACGGCCTCCCATGCACTCTCGCTCCGCACCATGGCCTGGACCAGGTTCGGACGCGAGAGATCGCCGCCGCCGATCGCCTCCGTGAGAACACGGCGGTGCTCTGCCCAAGCCGGGCAGACCTCCACTGTATGCTCCACCGTGTCCTCTGGGCGATCCTCACAATGGTGACACCCGGGCGTTTCCTCCCGCCTTATGCGAAACAGGAACCTCCCGAAACAACCGTGTCCGGTAAGGACCTGCGTCAGGCGGAAGGTGAGGACGCCGTGGCGCCTCTCTAACCACTCCTCAAAGAGGGGACTTATCGCCGCAATTGTGGCGTGCCCAGCGCTGGGCTGCGACAGTCGCACTCTCCATGTCGCCATGAGATCCCGCCGGAGCTCTGTCCGCTGTACCGTGATTTCTCGCGGCAGCGGAGTTACGCCCCGGCGTTTCGCCTCCTCGCGCCACTCCCACACGTGCGCGAGGACTTTCGCCTCCAGATCCCACGGCGGCAATCCGGCAAGGAGGCTCGCCGCCTCACCGGAGACCGTGCGGTAACCCCGGACTAGCCGAATGGCCATGACCCTCTGGGACGCGTTCAACCGGCGGACTGGCCGCAGCCTCAGGGAACGCGCCCACACCGGTGCCCCGTAAAGGGCCATGGACCGCACGACCCCCGCGTAAAGCCTCCGGCAGGAGGCGTTTGGACCACCTAGATTGGGCAGGAGCCGCTTCAAGGCAGCCCCAGCCCGCTCCAGTCTGGGAGCCAAACGTCGGAAATGCTCCACGAAGTTCCACCGGCTGTCGAGGACGAGTCCCAGGTACTTCATCGTCGACTCGACTCCAATGCGAACCCCTCCTACCGTTATTTGGGAACCCGACGGTGGCGCATTCCGAGGACCATGAAAACACATGGCCTCGGACTTGTGCAGGGCCACCTCGAGTCCCAAGTGCCGGATCCTCGCAACGACTAGCGCAACCCCGCGTGTCGCTAATTCAGCCGCCGCCTGGTGCGACCTCCCCTGCGCCAGGACCAGCGTGTCGTCAGCGTAACATACCACGCTGACGCCGCTAGGGAGGTCGGCGCGCAGCACCCAGTCATACCCGATGTCCCACAAATGCGGCCCCAGGACCGATCCCTGTGGGACACCGCACGACATCTCTCGCCGGTTCCACTCTCCCTGATGACCGGGGTAGATGACGGCCCTATCCGTCAAATAGGCCTCAACCACTCGACAGAGGTAGGTCGGCATCCGGTGATACCGGAGTGCCTCCCTGCTGCAACTCCAGGGCAGGGTATTGAAGGCGTTGGCGATGTCTAGCGACACCGCCAAGACGACCCCACCCCGGGCCACAGCATCCCCCGTCGTGAGGGCTCGCACGCGCATGATGGCGTCCACCGTAGAGCGCCCCCTGCGGAAACCAAACTGGCTCTCCGCCAAATCCGGCCCCTCCTGCACCAGCCACCCGACGAGGCGGTCTGCAATAACTCTTTCAAAGAGTTTGCCCACCTCGTCGAGCAGCACGATGGGTCGGTAAGCGGACGGAGAGTCCGCAGGGCGCCCCGGCTTCTTAATGAGGACCAGTTTCCCCGTCTTCCAACGAAGTGGGAACTGGCCCCTCTCCAAGCATGCGCTTAGGAGCCCCCCTAGTCGAGGCCCGAGAGCCCCAAAGGCCAGAACCCAGGCTCTTCCAGGTAAGCCGTCGGGTCCTGGGGCGGCATTTTTGGCACTCAGCCTACGTACCGCCGCTCTCAACTCTACCTCGGTCACTTCCGGAGCATCGTCGTCGTCGTCGGTGATGTGGTCCGCAACGGGCACCGCAGGAAGCGGAGCCATGGGCGGGAGAGTATGTTCCCCTCGCGAAGGGAACAGAGCGCTCACCACGTCCTCCACGAGCTGGGGCCGGAGACTCTGCGTCAGCGGGGGCGCCCATGGACGGAGTTTATCCCGCACCATTTTATAAGGGCGTCCCCATGGGTCCCTGTTTAGAGTCTCCAGCGACTCCTCGCGAGCCAGATCCCTGGCCCGCAAGATCTCCGCTCGGAGGGCGGTCTTCGCCGCTCTGTACCCCTCGTACAGCTCCGCCTGAATGGCTTCCGTATCCGGAGGGCGGATACGGAGCCTGCGGTGCCTGGTGTACCGGTGCCGCGCAGCAACGCACGCCTCGCGCAGAGCCGTCTGCTCCGGCGACCACCAATACACCTGGCGCCAGGCGCGACCGGGCTGGACCCGGGGCATTGCCATGTCACATATTTCGGACATGGCCTCCCGGAACCACTCCGCCTCGTCGTTGATGTCGGCAGGCCTGTCCGGTGGTGACACCCAGGCCTGCACGATCGAGGCTTCCAGGAGGAGCTCCCGGTCCAGCTTCTTCAGCGCCCACCGCGGACCACTCGGGGCCTGTCGGACCGGCGCGCTCGAGGTCTGGGCGGAGATATCAAACCGGATGTACCAGTGGTCGGAGTAGGTCTCCACCCCCTCTATGACGCGCCAGTCAACAACATGTGGCAACAGAGCGGGGCTGGCGAACGAAATGTCCACCACTGATTCGCCCCGCATCCGCACACACGTGGGGACAGAACCCCGGTTTAGGATGACCAGGCCTGTCTCCAGAGCCCAGTCCTCCACCATCCTGCCCCGTGTGTCCGTATACCGGGAACCCCAAGCCACATTCTTGGCGTTGAAGTCCCCGAGGACGAGCACGGGAAGGGAACGAAACCCGACGACGACGTTTTTCAACTCCGCAAGGGAGTTGTGGAACTCGGCGAGAGTTCGGTTCGGGGAGAAGTATACCCCTACCACGACAATCCCCCCGAACCGTGCTGCAACGCAACCCTGTCCCCTCTTGACGGCTTCGAGGGACAGGGTACCGGCGGCGGCCGACGAAATGAGGGTCACTGAGCCGCTCAGGTCCTCCACCCAGTAATCACTGGGCGGGACAAAGTACGGCTCAGCGACCACGGCGATGTTAATCGACCACTGCGCCATGCTCTGGAGCAACAGATCCTGAGCGGCGGCGCAGTGGTTGATGTTCGCCTGGAGGAGGCGTAATGGGGCCATTACTGGCACTCCATATTAGCCCCCCCCTGAGCCTCCTGTGAGGGCCCTGCCGCAGTGAGCACGGCGGCAGGGCCTGTCCACGCACCCCCGCTAAGTGTGCCTGCGATCGACTGCCTGCGAGATGCCGATTTTGCCAAAAAAATCATCTTTTCAGATGAAGCTCATTTTGATCTTGGCGGGTATGTAAACAAGCAAAATTGTCGCATTTGGGGCACAGAAAACCCGAAAGCATACATTGAAAAGCCGACGCACCCAAAACGAGTCACTGTTTGGTGCGGATTTTGGTCCAGAGGCATAATTGGGCCATTTTTTTTCGAAAATGAGCAAGGAGTAGCCGTTACAGTCAATGGCGATAGTTATCGGGCCATGTTGAACGCAGGACGGCGCTACATGCCACACAGCCGAAGCTACACTCGATGCTTTACGCCCTGTTTTTGAAGATCGCATTATCAGCCGCAGAGCTGATGTCGTTTGGCCACCTCGGAGCTGCGATTTGACACCGTTGGACTATTATTTGTGGGGTGCCGTCAAAGATAAGTGTTACGCCGACAAGCCAGAGACAATTGACGCTTTAAAGGACAATATTCGTGAAGCCATTGGTGAAATACAGCTGCACACAATCGATAATGTGCTTAAAAATTGGACCGATCGTGTAGGCTACTGCATGGCCAGCCGAGGCAGCCATTTGAATGAAAATATTTTTCATTATTAACCGGAAGGATTGTACTTTCAAATAAAAAAAGAAATTTGAGAAAATATTCAGTAGTTTTTTTTATAGCATTTTCAAAAAAAGTTATCTGGCGGACCCTTCATTTGTTTTTTTATTCGATAGTATATATTGCCATTTAAAAGAAAAAACATTTTCAACGCCAAAAAGCAATTGAAAGTACATAAAAAAAAGTTAAAAATAGCCAACCGACACGGGCACCTTCAACGACTTCCATTTTGTTGCGCTTTGTGTGACGTATGACAAGGCAACAAAAATAACAAACAAGAAATCGCAAACACTCCTACAAAACACATTGACATTTATGGTTGTCATAGACTTTTACGTCACATTCGCTCTGAAAAATCACTGGCGTCACTTTTCAAATATATGGATATCCCAGTGCTTTTCCACTTTAAAAAAAATATCTCTTGCTCAAAAATAAATTATAATCAAAAATATTAATGGAGGCATAATTCTGAAGTTATATAAATTTACTTTAAAAAAGTAAAAACCGACTTCAAAACACTAAAAGGAAAAAATAACTTTCATGAAAAACTTAACAGCTTCTGAAGTCAGTACCAAGCTAAGGTGCATTGAATAATAGAAGACACCGGCTTTAGAAGCTGTTAAGTTTTTTATGAGTGTTTTTTCTTCCTTTTAGGGTTTTGAAGTCGGTTTTTTTTCTTTTTAAAAGTAAATTTATTTTTCTATTTTTAGTTTAATATACAATTCCATAAACCCAAGATGAACGAAAAGCGGAATCATCAAAATCCGCATAGAAATGCCGGAGGTACAGGATATTTATGCATATAACAAAAGTACACTACATTATATACTAAAACCTTCCTGAAACTACGTAGATCACGTTAGTGAAAGAATCATCAAAATAGGTTCATTCGTTTTTAAGAAAATCGCCGATATAGATACTCATACATACATACGGGTCGAATACAGAACCTCCTTTTTAAGTCAATTCACTAAGTCGGTTAAAAACGAAATATTTGACCCTTATTTGAATAACATGCATAATATTCCCTATTGTCAAATGAAAAGCATCATTATGGAGATATAAAATTATAATTTCGGGTTAAATTTTTTTTTTTTGGTATATTGACGTGTGCTAGCTGACTTATAGCAAATAATTAAATTTTATTTAATGTTTGTGTTGCGTAATGTACTTACATGTAATTTGCGCAGTGTTGTATAGAATATTTTTTTTTTATTCAACTGAACAGGCAGCTGTGCTGCTGGGGAGTTTGTTGCGCCACTTCTTCTCCTCAGCTAAAGCACTAGGAAGTGGTGAAGGTCGGGCGTTTTGGGGGACTGTCTTATGTAATTTTGACGTTCGAAAAGTGCTGATTCTCAGCCTAGTTTGAATAAATGACTTTTGATTTTGATTTTGAATAGTATTTAAATAAAAGGTGCTCAATTTATAAGTGGCACTACAAATTGGCCTCCATAGGTACTTAAGTTTTTTGATCCATTTGTTTACATTTTCATTAGATGCTTTTGCAATGGAAATGGGTTTATTTTCATTATAATATAGGTGTTATATGTAACTGAAAAAGTACTATGATTATGACAATGAAGAAGCAACAGTAAATACTTGCTTACACAAGGATCGTAGCTCGTTATAAAAAGACTTGACGTATATATTTGTTATTATGAAGGCATAAATAAGTATCATTTTTAGTGGGTTGGAGTCCCACATAACTGCACTAAGTCCCCGTGGTAGTGCAGTATGCGTGAGCATTTCTCCACGCAAAAAAAAACCCTATCACAGTCTACTGCTGGACACAGGCCACTCCTAAGCTGCGCCACCTCCACTTGCCGCATCCAGTTAAAATTTATTTACTTACCAAAAACCCTGAAGCCGTTAACGAGAAGATAGCAATGAGCTATTAGTTGACTGTGTATTTGTAGGTAAGAACAATTCACGGTTAGTTAGCAACGCAAACTCACCTGTAGGTAATTGTTTTGACCTCAGTCCGAACTGTAGTCGGGCAAACTCCGAGTTTCTAATTGCCCGGCAGTTCAGAGTTGAACTCGATGTTTGCCAAACACTGGTCTTACACTTTCGTACGATTGAATAAGCGCCACTCCACATGAGTTAGTTCAGTTCACGAGTGCCTTTTGTTTGAGAATAAGCTCCTCCGGCTTATTTGCTGATGTGTGAGTTCGGAGAAACAATGGAGTTTATATCTCACAGCAGCTCGTATTGAGATTAGAGTTGACAAAATCCCATCTATATATATAATTAACATAACTATATATATATATTATATTATAAATGTGAAGGTGAGTTTGTTTGTTTGTTACGCTTTCACGCTAAAAAGGTTGAACAGATTAGTAGATAGGATACTTTTATCCCGGTAGTACGTTTCCGTGGGATAATTTCCGACCCCCAGTGGGTTCCCGCATTGTCGAGGTGGGGGGGGGGGGGGGGGCTCAGTAGCCGTGGCTTGGTCACCCACGGTAAAGCGAAGAGGAACCCGAGGAGGGGCCGCTCGTCAGGGCTTTTTCAGGAAGCCGACGACGTAGCGGCCAACAAGTAGGTTGCGGTGCCGCTCGGGCGGCATCGCAACTGAGGCGGGCCGCGATGTCGTATGGGAGGCATCGCGGCTGAGGGTTGGAGGGGAGAGGAGTGTCGGTATTGCGGTGCCCCGCTCTCTTTTCCTTCCGCGGCCTTAACGGGGTCGCCACCGTCTGATGGCAGACGTAGTGAGGCTGCAGGGAAGAGTAGTGTCGGTATGGCGTTGGCTGCTCTCCCATCCTCTGCGGCCGAAAAGTGGTAGGCGGTGGGGCTACTGACCTGACCCGTCGCAGGGGGACCAAAAGTACCTAGACACGGTCGTCTGGCGCCCATATGCTGGTTTGGTCCTGGGGTGGTGGTGCGCCGGTGATGGGGATGGTCCGCTGACGGTCAGTCGCGGCGGGTTCACGGATGAGTGCTAACGCGGAGAAGAACACCGTGGAGTCTTAGTGGGTTGGAGTCTCACATAACTGTACTATCTCCCCGTGGTAGTGCAATATTCGTGAGCATTTCTCCACGCAAATAAAAGGGATAATTTCCGACCTCCACGAGGGCAAAAGCGTGTACACAATGTTTTACTTATTATACATTAACATCATCTCTGTGCCTTTATTCCAACATATTTGGGGTCTGCTTTTTTCAATCAGAATCTTTTTTAGCTGTCAAACTGTCATCTCAGTTGTCACCCCTTTTATACTCCTTTTCCAGCTACTTGTCATCTTTCACAAAATCCATACATCTCTTTGATATACCTCTTCCTACTCTTATTAATCGACTTACCCTTCCAATTATTATTTGCATTATTATGAAGTAGGTACCTTCAAATGCCTTATGTAATTAACGTGTGGCTCACGCATAAGTCTCACTACCTCATACAGAAACGATGAATAAATCGAAAATACACAATACAAAAATTATACATTCTATATAAAAATGTATTTTTCATTTTTAAAAGATCCCATTAACGTAAATTCCTTATGAAAAATTGATCAATAACCACTTTTGATGCTGACTTATTATTACAGTTGTTACCCACAAAATTATTATGACAGGTTTCCTTTGATAATAATAATTTAAACATCAAATTATGGGACTTTATATTATGTCCTGAATAACAAACAGATAATTATTTATGAAAATGTGCCACAGTAAATTGCTATCATTCAAAATGCATTACGGCCATGAGTACTAAATCTATGATTACAGCACTACTGGCCCTAATAATTAAATTTCAATTATAATTATGTGTATATAGTAATTTTGGTTCGCTTCAACTCTTGTGCTTAATACACCTATTAAGTAATAATTATGTTTGAAAAGGCATTTGTTAGTATGGAAATTGCAATTAGAATTAATTAAATGAACGACTTATAGATGATCTATTCTCGAAAGACAGCTTTTCTACGCAACGCTAGTTTATAAATTCACATGTGTGGGAATCGGCGCAAATTTGTTAAAAAATAAAGTTGATAATCATTTTGTTCTTATGATGATTAAGATTATTTAAGATGTTTTTTAGAGTTCCGTACCTCAAAAGAAAAAAGGAACCCCTTATAGGATCACGTTTTTGTCTGTCTGTCTGTCTGTCAAGACGCCTTTTTTCAGGAATGCGTAGAGGTATCAAGATAAAATTTATATCAAATACTCGGGTCAATGGTCTCTTTCAGCGCTGTGAAAAAATCAAACTTGTAAGTCAACGCGATCAAAAGATATGACCGTTTATGTCGCATATTTTGCGATTTCACAAGGGAATCAAAACCTTTATGGTAGTGTAACGGGAGTTGACCTAGAATCATGAAATTTAGCAAGAAGCAAGGTATAGGCCTAGCACAAGTAAAGGAAAAATCCGTAAATCGTTAATTTATAATTTTATCACATTTTTTTTTGTTTTTGGTTTACAAACTTGCAGTGGGAGAATTAACTGTGACGTATATCAATGTATGGGAGAACATGTTTTTCAACTGCAATGTTAAGTTTGTTTTTGTAATATATTCTTTTCAATTACAGAACGCTCCATTGTACGAAGTCCGACACGCACTTGGCCGGTTTCTTTTAAACTACAATGCTTCTTCTGTTAAGCAAAGACCTCCCCTTTATCCATCCAAACCTCTCTATTTTGTGCAATCTCTGGCCATGATGACAATCTAATCTAATCTAATCTAATCGTCACACTACCTTCGCCGCGGTCTGCCTGATTGTGATTATGATGATTATGATTTGTAATTTTATAATTAAATAAGCATAATTATAATCTTAATTATAAGCTTATGCTTATAATTACTAATGTAAGTACCTATATCTAATCAATCTACAACTGGACGCTGAAGACCCAAATACCGATAAAGTTATTGATGCCGACGCGATAACGCTTACAAATACGTTCTAAAAGAGCTGTGTTCATTCCATGCCTACTAGCAACTAATTACAAACAAACAAAACACTGCACGGATTACCGAAAGCAACAATAAAGCCGCATAATTGTGAATAGAGCCCGTATTACCGTATTATATCGCCATCCAGATCATTTGTACCAGGCCGAAATGAGGTTTTGCTGTATGTGCCATTAGGATGAATGCAAGCGAGTCGCCGATCGATTTAGAAACAAAGCCTCTAATGCCAGCTGTGCAAGTCCGCCCCCCAGATATCTAATGGAATTCTAGCCATGATCGCTCTAGTAGAGCTTTCGTTCCGTTCTTTCGATTCTCATTTCGGAAAATGGCTGTGAGTACTATTATAAATGTGAAGAGTTGGAAATGTCTTGTAGGATTCAACGTTTGCATTCGATTCTTGCATTTGGCGTGGGTAGCTATAATGCTTAAGATTTTGAGATGGTTTACTGTCACGAATGATCCTACACTGTCTATGAATGTGTAATAGCGCTATGAACATGCTATATAGTTTAAAACATTGGTAGGGAATTATAAATTCAATATAACGATGTTAACTAATATTTTTGTAACAATATAATTAAAAAAAGAAAAAAAAACATACGTGTCGACTTATGAACCTCCTCCATTTTTCGTCGGTTAAAAAAGTGTCCATGGAGTTTCTTGCCCGTTCTTCTCCATAGGTACATGCTACGCTTTGGAATGAGCAACTAGCTTCATAGTTCTGACTGACCGACTCCTTGTCAATTCATAAGTGTCTGTAAATAGTTTAATAGAAATAAATGCTATGAGTTTTGTTGAGGTACAAACGCCAGCACATCAAACTACCCGAAACTGTCAAATTTTCTCAATCAAACTTGAACTTAATGCTTTAGCAGTAAAGTTTAAAATCTATTAAAGTTGTAGTAGATTGCTGTGTGTGTGTCTGTACCTACTTAAAAAATTTCTTTGAACCGCTCAAACCAACTGTTTAATATTTGAGGAGCATCTGTTCAAAAGGTCGTATTTCACTTTCCAACTTTATTTTTTTAAATTTTTTGTCGAACCCGTTTTTAAAATAGTCCATGGAATGAGCCTAAAAACTTGTATAAAAGGAGCGTATTTCCCATATAATAAAATCCAAATATTTGGATTCTAATAAAACCTATGTATTTCTGCATCAATGTTCTCTTAGATTTTTAAACAGAACACGCATATTTCTTCTACAAAATACATCGTTTATTTATTGTTCTGTTATATTGGTCATATTTTTAGGGTTCCGTACCCAAAGGGTAAAACGGGACCCTGTTACTAAGACTCCGCTATCCGTCTGTCTGTCCGTCTCTCACCAGGCTGTATCTCATGAACCGTGATAGTTAGATAGTTGAAATTTTCACACATGATGTATTTTTGTTGCCGCTATAACAACAAATACTAAAATACAGAATAAAATAAATATTTAAGGGGCTCCCATACAACAAACGTGATTTTTTTTGCCGTTTTTATAGATAATGGTACGGAACCCTTCGTGCGCGAGTACGACTCGCACAAAAAGTGAAAAATAAAAACTTTTTAGCAAAAAATAAAAATAACTTTCATTTCGGAAGTCGGTGGCAAAAACGAAAATACAAAACCAAAGACACCTACTACCGAAATTAAAGTTATTTTTCACTTTGTATTGTTTTGTTTTGGAAGTCGTTTTTATTTTTTGCTAAAAAGTTTTTTGTGAATTTTGCTTATGATAAAAATACGAACACAGATGCTCCGCAATTGTACGTAGTAGCGAATGATGTCTAGTGCCTAGCTGTAACCTACCTACATAATATTTGATACTAACTTTTGTCAGCGGCTTCGCCCACGTGGAGGTCGGAAATTTACCCATAAAAATATTCTATATTGTAATCCAGGTAGTTTATAAACTATATCGAGGGTTCACGGGCTATGGAACTTTACAGGAGAGCATTTCAAAGTTTCACTATTCGGAAAAAAAGAACATTGTAAAAAGTATCAATATTTTTTACGAAAAAGTGGCATATCGAGAGTTATTAATCAATAGTGTCTATCTCCGTTTTTTACGTTTTTCACTTTTTAATGCAGGTACATATGATAATAACTCAATATCGGCCAGGATGTCGCTTAATACAAATAGCCCGTGAACACTCGATATGTGTGCCAAATTCATCCAAATCCTATTATTGAATAATCCTAATGATTGAAATTCATGCAAGTACTTTTTGTTAGGTTACTGCTCAGAAATTGTGCACGTGTCGTTTTATATTAATAGGGCAGTAAAAAATACATATATAAGTATACTTAATAAATATGGCACTAGCAGGTTTCTAACAAAATTTAAAAAAAATTGTCTTTTGATACTGTAGTCCACACTTTGATGAAATAAACGCAAATATTTAGTAATTTTAATAATTTGATTTTGAATCCAATAAGTGGATTTTACGTGATGCGCGCACAAACGAACAAACAAACCGACAAACAGACAAAAATTTCAAAAAATATTTTTTATTTCTTTCTTATATTTCTAGAGTTTACCAGTATTTTTTTATTTTTTGCAAACATCTTTAATGTACAGGACACGGAAGCGTTACGATTTTATTATCACTGCATATTATTAAACAAAGTCCCCCGCCGTTCACGATGATCTCAAAAACTACTGAACGGATTATAAAGCGGTTTTCATCAGTAGAAAGAGTGGTTCAAGAGGAAGGTTTATACGTATAGTTTTCAGACATCCACGCGGGCGAAGCCGCGGGCAAAAGCAATGTATAAATCAGAAAAGCAAATAGGAAGAGGTGTGTCAAAACTCTAACGTTAATGACAAAGTTTAAGCAACATTTAACACTATAACATAAAGTAACATTATGTCTGCTTATAGTACACCCACATTTCGCCGGTTATTTTGAGTCCCAGCCGAGCTGGGACGCAATTATCAATTTTATTATGATAATAATTATAATGACTGAGTTTATCGTCATCCATCCTAGGTCATCATCACTTGTTATATAGCATGGCGTGGACAGTATGTTTCCTATTTACTTTATCATTGTCACATTATGTAGCCTTGTAGTTTGTGTGCATAATTATCGAAACACGGAAATCGCATAAATCTCTGAATTATTTGACACGTTATTATAGATAAAGAGGTGTAATCATAGAACAGATAGAACTGTAGGTACTCAACCAAATGATTTGCGTATGTAGGTACTTAGTAAATTGTAGGTTAGGTAAAAGGTGTAATTTTTCCTTTGTAAACACGTTTTATTTTTGTATTTTGGCCTGTCTAGCTTGTTCTTTGGCCAAAAAATTTGTATTGCCATTCAACTTAGCAGTGCTGCCAGTCTTTTGAGCCCGTTTCCGATTGACAATGACTTTGACGAAGGGTCAATATCCATCAAGCGGAAGAATCCTTACGGATGCTCGATCAATTTTAAATTTAACTGAATAAGTAACTGTATCAATAGTATAAAATTCGACGCAGACATCATGCTAAAATCATGTTAAATCTAATATTATTATATTAGGGTTTTATATGTTACTTATATAGTTTACTGTGCTTATTATATATACGTTGGCAACTTATATCTTTTTATCATTTAAATATTCATTTATATTATAATAGCATTTTTTTTAATAAAAATTGTTTTAAGTAGTTTTTTTTATAAGTATATTAATTTTGTCTTCTTACAGTGAAATTTAAATAGTGCTCGAGCATCCGTGAGGATTTTTCCAGACCCTAAGTGTCCTTTTTTAGATGTACCTATGTGTATAGTTAGTTAGTTAGTCATTTAATTTAGTATCTAGTATAAGTAAGCAGTTACTTGTGTATATAGACACGATTTATCTTGTAAGTAAATAAAAAGGCCCGAAAGCTAATAATAATTCTCAGTAAGTTAAAACATAATTGCAATAACTTTCCTAGAAATCGTTTTGGTACAATAATTACAGCACTAAAAATTACTTCGTGTGTGTGCATGATAGCACTGAAAACAAACTTCAACGACTACATCAAAGTACATCCAAATATTTAGGTACAATCACGAACAGCGGTGTTTAAAACAGGATTGTACGCGGTTGTAACTCAAGCCGGTAGACGACACGTTTCCACACATACAGTACATTTCAGTTGCGTCTGGCGCGTGACGAGGGTTGAGATGTTCACGATATCACCCTCTAAACTTTCATAAGGACCAGAGTGCAACATAATACGTGTCATTCACGTAAATGGCCGCGACTGTACTATATTGTATGTAAGTGCTACGCAAATATAGCCCTGGAGGCAGTAAATTGTTTTTATTGTCGTTTTAGTGTGTTCAATGTTTAGGAAATGTACCTTAATGGTCATTGCTTTAATTTTTGGGGAAATAAACTTAAAATATGTAACTGCGTTATTCTTACTGATTAAACGATGTCCCAAGTTCAGAAGTGGGCGTAAAAATGCGAATGTTATAATGTCCACTTCAAAATGTGATTAGAACTCGTCAACAAAGTGTAATGTTCATCCATTGCTTCATTTGTTTGAAAATTTCGTCTGCTCGACAGCGTAATAACGCAATGGATATTGTTGAATTGTCAAAAAGACGTTATGATTGTATGCAATGGCTGGAAGTTCCTTAAAGCATTACTCGGTTATGATTTTCTTACGTTTTTCACTAAACAGCCTATTGCTTGTCAAATTTATTCATGCAATCCCTCAATTCAAAACTGTTTAGTTCCCTTGTTATTAATAGATTATTTATTCAAGTACTTGTGGCTAAAATTTATAGCGTTTAACACGCCATCGAGCGATAATGCTTATTATTTTATTATGACGCAGGTACTTGTGCGATTAAGGAGTCAATGCCTACTAAATTCAGCGCAACAATTTTAATAGACGCGAATGGTAACTAGCGCGCTAGAGCACTAGCTCATGGGGGCTTAATGACCTTACAATGATTAAATTTATTCACAATTATATAAACTCACGCCTGTAATCCGCACTTATATATGAGATGGGTTTGCTCTTATTGACTCTAGTCTAGGTCGGAGGTGACAGAGAGCTTGGCCGCAGTTTGGGCTTTGTACTCGATGGTGGCGCCGCCGCCGAAGAGACCAGTTGAGACCAACCTAAGAGCTCGAGCCGATCAGTTACAGGAACAGATGTACCCCGAAAAGTAGGAGTTTGGGTGAAACGACTCCTTTTAGCGGTAAAGAGACACGCATGTGTTATGGTGCCGTTAAGAGCGCCACAACTCAAGGGCGAGAGAAATCCTTGGTGGAACGCTGAACTTAGAAAACTCAGAAATGCACTACGTAAGCAATTCAACAGAGCCAATATTCAATACTCAAATCTTTATTAGCATTCCATATGTTACATAACAGGTGGTACAAATTACATAAAGTATAGACACAATATGGACCCGAAGGGCACAGCTTAAAGAGGTTCGGAGAGAAACTTAAGAACTATGTAGTCATTACAAAAATTTTAATAATTATATTTAACATTTGGCAACATTTTTGTGTGCATGTGTGTACGTCTCAGTGTGAGTGTGAAAAAAAAAACACTAGACTCCCGGATGATTGGGAAATATATAAAGAAACCCAATACACATACAAAAAGCAGATCAGAACCGCCAGGAGAACTGCGTGGCGTAAAGTCTGTGAATCCATTGAGACGAACAACGAAGCTGCGAGGGTAAGGAAGATCCTATCAACCGATCAGGACCGAACCCTTGGCGCGCTGAAAAAACCCGATAATTCATATACATTACCAAGAAACCAGTAAGGTCCTTCTGGAGACTCACTTCCCAAACTGTAAACTCTTGGAGGACAGGACGTGGGGCGCTGAACCAGAATGGACCCCAACAGATCACGATTGGGCTAGAGCCCACAATATAGTAACAAAAGACCGAATAAAGTGGGCCATAAATACCTTCCAGCCATACAAGTCCGCAGGACTGGATGGCATCTTCCCAGCCTTACTGCAGTGGGGGGTAGATCATCTGATGCCATGGCTGGTGGAAATCTACCGAGCCTGCTTAGCATTTAGATACATACCCCTCGCATGGCGCGAAGTGAAGGTTATTTTCATACCCAAACCTGGAAAGACTGACCAAGTCTTATAGGCCTATAAGCCTCACATCCTTCTTACTGAAAACCCTTGAGAGACTATGTGATAGATACATCCGAGATGGATCTCTTAGGATAAAACCACTACAGAAACAACAGCATGCGTACTCCACTGGCAGATCAACGGAATCTGCACTACACACTGTGGTTTCCAAGATTGAGTGCGCAGTGGACCACAAATGCTCAGCACTGGCCGCCTTCATTGACATTGAGGGTGCCTTCGACAAGACCATGTTCAACAGTATTGGCATGGCCCTAGACAGACACGGCATAGACTCAACCCTGAGTGGCTGGATCACAAACATGCTCAAGCTGAGAGCTGTACAAGTGACAGTAAACGACACTACAAGGGCCATTGTAGCAAAGGGCTGCCTGCAAGGGGGCGTCCTTTCTTCGATGCTATGGAACCTGGTCGTAGACAGCCTTATTAAGACACTCAATGATAAAGGATATTTCACTGTTGGCTATGCTGATGACATAGCCATAATAATAAATGGCACCCACGAAAACACTCTATGTAATCTCATTCGTCAGGCCTTGAAGATAGGAGAGGACTGGTGCAATAAACATACACTATCAGTGAACCCTACCAAAACCGAGCTGATTCTTTTTAAAAAAGAGGAAGCTGACAACACTACAATTACCATGATTCTTTGGAACTACCCTAAGCCTATCGACTGAAACCAAATACCTGGGCATCTTTTTGGACAAACAGTTGAACTGGGCAAGACATACTAATTACATCACCACAAAAGCCAGCATAGCCCTGTGGCAGTGTAAGAGACTGCTTGGCAGGAACTGGGGGATTAACCCTAAGGTCACTTACTGGCCATACACCGCAGTTATCAGACCGATCATCACTTATGGCTCACTAGTCTGGTGGCCCAGGACAGACCTGAGCACAACCCGGAAAGATCTCGAAAAACTACAGCGATTAGCCTGTGTGACAATCACTGGCTGCATGAGAACCGCACCTACGGCCGCATTACAGGCAATGCTTGGACTGCCTCCACTACACCTCATTGTGAGGGAGGAGGCAGCCTTGGCCGCCTTTAGGCTCAATATAACCGGAACCCTGAGCAAAGACTCCAGGGTTAAACACATACGCATTAGGGAGGATGCGATCAAAAGACGGCCAATGATGGCATCAGCCTGCGACAGAGCCCCGAAACAACATTACTTTCAAAAACATTACAACATAATACTCACGGAAGAACAGCGTGACTACTCGGGCCCGAATGAGCTGAGAGTTTACACTGACGGGTCAAAGACCGACTCCTGAATCGGTGCCGGAGTTTTCTCGCACGACCTCAACATAAACATATCCAGCCCGCTGGGAATGTTCAACACTGTCTACCAGGCAGAATGTGTGGGCATTATTCAAGCGGCGTATGCCATAGAGGCCAGGAGAGTTACGGATACCCATATACGTATACTCTCCGAAAGTGCCTCAGTACTCCAAACCTTAGAGAAAAAATATATTACTTCAAGATTAATACTAGAATGTCACAATGCGTTAGAACGAGCAACGGTATCTAACCGCAATACAGTGACACTGCAATGGATAAAAGGACACAGTGGGTCTTTGGGTAACGATGCAGCGGACGAACTTGCTAGGAGGGCATCCAGTGCGTCAGTCTATGGACCCGAACCAATCGTACCCATCCCCTTCAACCAATTATTCAAACCCTTTAACCAGATGGCTGCAAGAGAACACCCAAACAAAAGCAGAGGAGTGGTGGTCCTCGGCACCAGGGTGCAGGCAGTCCAGGGAGGCTATGCCAAGCCTAGATGGAAAACTAACCAGGCGACTCTTACGCCTGGATAGGAATGGCCTGCGCCTGATGATGGGGACCATCACAGGACACTGCTCGCTGAACAAACACTTTTACACAATGGCCATAACGGACAGCCCTCTGTGCATAGCTTGCATGGAGGCTGAGGAAACCGTTCCGCATGTGCTCTTCGAGTGCACAGGCGTTGCCCAGATTAGAACAGAAACCCTCGGGGCACCCAAATCTTTAACAGATGTTCTAAACAGACCAGAAGCCGTGACCAAATTCTGGAGGGAGGTGGGCTGGTTGGAATAAACCCCGACGGCCGCTATGGCTCACGCACAATGGTCCACTTGAAGGATTAAGTGCGGAAACCAAACCCAATAACATAGAACATGGTGTCGTTAAAAGAGACCAGATTATCATCACCCCACTGGGAGACAAGGCTTAAGGTCAAATCGGTCCGCTCTACCATGGCCTCTCTCAAGGAACGAACTTCGGCCGCGTTGGTTTTTGCGCTGGACAAGTATCTCTCTGAAACAATACTGTCATCTTACCGTACCCAACAATACAGATTATTGATGTCAAAACCCAACAACACTTTGCCCGACCTGCGAATCGAACCCAGGACCTTACGCTCAGCAGTAGCGCTTGCAACCTCTAGACCAACGAGGTGGTCGATGATTATTCAAGAGTCATGAAAACTAAAAACCAAACTAGGTAATACCGTACACTGGAATCCGATTATTATGACTGCACGTGCGAAGTTTGGTTTTCATATAAAATTCTTTATAAAAAGTTATATACCTAACTAAACGCGTTTAACGCTAAACGAGTTCAAAACATCATTCTGTCTCTGTCATCTTCAAACGATTGAATGAAACGGAGCGACGTAGATTGGTTCTAAAAGTCATGATTTCCGAAATCAAACTTAGAGAGATATTTATTTATTTATTTATTTATTTATTTAATACTTTAAGCACACAAAAATGTACAGAGGCGGACTTAATGCCATAGGCATTTTCTACCAGTCGACCTTTGGGTGATGCAGAGACAAACAGTGGTAGGTGCAACAGCGAGAGATGAGGAATAGATATATATTTAAATATAAATATAAAGATATAGATACATATAAATATAATATATACACCTAACTATATATAAATATAAACACAATAAATATACATAAATATACTAAAACAAATAAGACAAACCATTGGGAAACATTACCGTTGTGATGATACTGCCAGCTTCTTGCGAATGTGGTCGCGAACTTTAACTTTAAAGGATAATCGGTCGGTTGCCATCCTGATTTCCTGGGGGAGTGCATTCCACAGAGAGATAGACTGAACGAAGAAGGAAGAGTGAATGAAGTCTGTGCGGTGCGTGGGACATTGAAGAATACGATTGTGAGATGAACGTAAATTTCTATTGTGGTTGGCGCAAATGTATTGAAAATGGGAAGCTAGGTAACTAGGGGAAGAGGGAGAGTCAAGAAATGAAAACAAGGTGGTCAGCGCCCTTTGCTGTCGGCGCTGGCGTATGGGCAACCACTGTAGAAGCGACCGATGCGCGGAGACATGATCGTATTTACGCAGATTGAAAACGAATCGAATGCAGTTATTGAGAAGACGGTCAAGTTTGTTGAGGAGATCTGCATTCAGGTCATAATAGCACACATCACCATAATCGATGATAGGAAAAATTAAGGACTGTACAAGCATTGTCTTCGTACTCGATGGTAATAAATTTTTCAGCCGGTACAGAGCCCGCAGCGTTCCAGTAACCTTCTGGCTTACCCTAGCGACTTGAGTACGCCAATTCAGGGTACTATCAATGTGTAAGCCAAGGTCCTTCACGTCAGTGCTAAAAGGAACGATCGTTCCATTGAAGAGAACTGGTGGCAAGGTTATACCCACCACTTTGCTAATACCACGAGGACTGCCAATGATGATCGCCTGACACTTCGTGGGGTTTACAGCTACACCAAATCTATCAGCCCAGGATTTTATAGCTATCAAGTCCCTATTTAATTTGTCGATAACATCAGGTAATTCATCAACCTTTCCTTGACAGTACAACTGCAAGTCATCTGCATACAGATGATACGCACACTGAAGTTCGGAAGTGAGAAGATTAATAAAAATAGAGAACAGAAGAGGAGAAAGTATACCGCCCTGAGGAACGCCAGTTTCCAAATCACACCAGCATGAAGAAGAATCCCCAACACGAATAGACTGCTGACGTTCCTGAAGGTAAGAGGAGAACCATTCCAGTGCTTCGGGAGAGACCATAACATATGACAGAATGGCTAACAGGATGTCGTGACTGACGGTATTAAAGGCATTCGAGAAATCAACCAACACTAGAGCAGTAACCTTGGTGTCTTCCAGTCCTGCCCTTATATCGCCAGTCACTTTAAGGAGGGCGGAAACAGTGCTGTGCCCAGGCCTGAACCCAGACTGTAGAGGACTAATGAGTGAGTTGCGATGTACGAAGTTAGAGAATTGTTTGTGGACACAGGCCTCAAGCACTTTGGACAGGAACGGAAGGATAGAAATTGGACGAAAGTCGGTAGGAAGAGAGGGATTGGAAACCTTAGGTAGTGGACGAACATAGGCTTTGCGCCACAGGATAGGGAATACTCCGGTGTATAGGGAATAATTTATAATATGGGTAATCGCGGGCAGGAGATGATCCAGAATAGTAATGATCATATCACGGGTGATATTGTCACATCCCACCGCTTTTGATTTGATGGAGAGAATGAACTTTCTGACCTCTCCCGGTTCAACTGGAATGAAACTGAAAGGATTAATATGAGGACGCGTTAGACCAGAAATAAGAGACAGAGTTTGTAGCTTGGTTTGACGATCCATGGTTGAAACAGTGCAGAAATGCCGGTTGAGATCGTCTAAGTCAACTGAATTAGGAGGGTCTAAATGTCGCGATTTGCCGATACCCAGAGTTCCAAGAAATTTCCAAATATCGGCAGAGGAAGAAGAGCTTATAGTGTCCAGAATGTGGCGGCGTTTAGCATTGCGTATCATCTGATTGCATCTATTCCGTGCAGCCTTGAATAATGTCCAGTTCTCGTCAGTTCGATCTCTTTTAAATTTACGGAACGCGCGGTCCCTACGTCGCATTGCCATTTGTATTCCTCTTGACATCCATGGTGCAGGGGGCGTTTTAACTTAACTTTTTTGACGGGAGCATGGATGTTATAAAGATTGATTATAATATCATTGAAAATGGCAACCTTGTCGTCAACTGAAACGGCTTGCGTCATAGGCTCCCAATCGACCACAGATGCATCTTCCTTGAGCTTATCGACATTCATCCGAGCAAAACAGCGCCTGTACAGAACCTTGGGTTTAGGTTTGGGAGGTTTCAGGATATATGAAAGGAATATCAGGTCATGATGAGAAAAGCCAGGAGCGTCATGTTGACCATGGGAGGAAACGAGTGAAGGATTCGAAGTGAGGATCACGTCAAGCCAGGTGTCATCGCCGACAGTGTTATGATGAGTAGGTTTGAGCGGCAACACGTGCAGACTAGCCGACTCGATAAGATGGAGAAGCTTACGGGATCGAGGGGAGTTTTGGGCAAGGAGGTTTGTGTTGAAATCACCCATGATAATGTGATGTGCATACTCCGAACCCAAAGATTCAAGTACTGATTCGAATTCAGTGAAGTAATCAACATTGGGGGGACAGTAGACAACACCAATAATAGTTTTAGCTCCTTTGACACAGACTTCAAGGAAAATAAACTCAGCAGAAGCAGAATAATGTGAAGAGGAAGTAGAAAGTATTTTATAAGGAAAGTCACTGCGAAGATATATGGCCACACCACCCCCTCCTTTACCAATCCGATCGTTCCGTATAAGAACGAAACCAGTAAGTGGGTAAGTGGTGGACAGGAGATGCGGTTTGAGCCAAGTTTCAGAGATCAGGATGGCGTGGATATTACTGTTATTGAACGCGTCGTACAGCTCGCTGTAGTGGCTTGGAACACTTTGAGCGTTAATGTGACACACATTCACCAACCGATTTGACTGGTGATTGAAATTTTGTTGCAAAAAGTCTCCCAGGGTGTAGCTGAAAGAACAGAAACTTTCATCGCTAGAAGAAGCAGTAGATTGGTTGGCAGAAAAGTAAGACTCATTGTCTGACATAAATATAAATAGGTAGTTATGCTGTAATAAATAAATAATATATATATTATATATAATAAATTATGCTATTACTAAAAACAGAGCAACTAACAGGTGCAGGTCACTGCACCACCCGCCAGCTAACACGAACACTAAAAACAATTAAACAAACATGGTATTCAGCTCTCAATTAAACACATAACAAAACCTGAGTTCTCATTTTTACTAGGTACTCTACTGGAGGAAAGGCTAAAACTGTTGCTTCCAAGAATATAAAAAACAAAGACACAAAAAAGTTAAGAAAAAAAATAAATATAAAGAAATGGCACATCCAACTGCAGATTTAGTAAATGTAATGAAATATGGAACGAAACGTTAGTAATATTATTACTGTGAGCGAAAAGCACTGACGCAAACACAATTTCAGTTATGTTATATATTAATATATTTCAGAACGATAAGTAATGACTTCGCTTAAAGTAACATGTCGCTTATTATGACCTATTTTTAAGAAATTATGTCCGGTTGTATTGACAAAGTGAACAAAATGAGACAAAAATATTGATTTCGTATGTAAAAAATGAAATAAATACGTAGGTATTTATTACAACGTGTATTCATTGTTTTCAATATGTTAGTTTTGTGTCAGCTCATGTTTCTTTTTTTTTTTTTTAATAGATACATACACTTTCTAGTTTTTCATCTCTAATAAACTACGTAAATACCTAACAAAAATAGGTAGTTGTTTATTTTCTAAGACTGCATTATTATAATATGAGTCCGCTTAGTATGACGCGTTTTTCACTTCCCACCGATGTCATTATAAGCGGATTCTACTGTATTTGTATGAATACAAGGTATAACCTAAATAACGCATAACCTCTTGTGGGGTCATTGTACTCTTCATTATAACTTCATAACTTTTACTATGGGAGAAAACCTGAAATCGCGATAACAAATCAGCTGGACCCAACATTTTGACGAGATACGCGAACATAAATATAGGGAACAGCTGATTTTTTTTGCGCGATTTCAGGATTGTTCAATGACCCCTTAAGAGCTTGTGCATTATTTAAGTTACGCCTTGTATAACCTTTTCCACTAAAGTGGAAACTGTCCTATAGGATAATGATGTAACATTACCAAAAGCCTTTTCGAAACTTTATTTTCTTTTTTGGAACATTCTCCAAAATCTACAGAAAAGTGGGGCTGATTCTCTTGTTCAATAACTAAACTAAAATTAGAGAATCGCTATCTTTTACTAACTGGCAGCGCGAGAAAAGGACGGCTATAGCTATGAACTAAGTTCAAGATGTCAAACTAGTTTATGCCTTGCGTTTCACCGTGTTTTTAGTGACATAATATAATAATTTTATTTAGGTACATACGTATAGGTCTTTTACAAAATGAGGGACTTACAAAGTATGCATTAATAACATGGTGTAGGTACAATGAATTGTTGGGTGAACCGCTGCTCTCCTAGCTAGATCACTGAGTAATCTGTATTTAGGAGAGGCAGTTTCCAAAGACATGTTTTTACGTGTCGTCAAGTTTGCATGGAAACATTAGTTCAAATTTTGACAGCTCTAATTTAGGTCCGTCTCTTTCTTGTTTTATTAGAGAGAAAAAGATAGCAAAAGCCTAAATTTAATTTAGTTTGTGCACAACAGAATCGGCACCAGTGTCAGCCGTTTAAAAACTAAAATCAAACCTAACTAGTTTATCTCAGTCTAGAACTCTAGACCAAACATTAAATCTCTCAAATAAACTGAAACCCTAATTTGTTTACAGTTGAACTTTACTTGTTAGGTACTACTATCGACTTAGCAAACAGAGGTCGCTTGTAACATTTTCATGTAGGTAATAATTTGCAAGGAGCTGGAGCGGCTACGTTAAAATGTGAACGCAGATGCGACTAAGTACTACGACTGCACTTAATGCAATTTTGTGACGTGCAAACCAAGACTATGCAATTAATGAAGTGAAAAGTTTTAACCGTGAACAAAATTAAAAGATAATGAAGTTTCATGAATCTGTTTACACTTTTATTTTGATTTAAATAATACATGGTGCAAAGATACCTACCACGAAGCCGGTATACGCATTGTGTACTTACATCGAACTAAGTAAATCACTTTGTGCAAAAATAATTGCTGAGAAACGATTTTTATTTTTTGTGTGAAATTTCACTGTTTACTACTTTACTGTAGTGCGTTACTCAGGACAAATAAAAAGCCAAGACATAGCGCTGTCAACAGTGACGTGAGGCCGGTTTCCTAAACATGTGTGCACTTAGTGAGGTGTACTTTAGTTGCAAATTTGGATTAACACTACCCTAACTGGTCTATGCAACATACCAATAAATCAGAACATCATGCTTTGCGATTTTAGCCCTTTTTAGTGTCGATTTCTACTTGTCTAATTGAGTTTCTTGCCAATTCTTCTCCATAGGAAACTAACTTTTAGAAGTGGCATCAAGAACCAATTCTATTTTCTGGTTTTTGTCGTTCAAAAGTGCCTTTTAATGGCCTACTTTGAAATAAATGATTTAACTTTGACACTATTCTCTTTGATGGCCAATTAGGTTTCCTCGATCAGATGCCATAATAAACATTGAGAAGCGTTTGCTGTATGTACCAGAGATCCTAGACAAATGGCGTTCGCTTCGGAGCGATTCTATTTCTATGGCCTCAAAATGATATTGACATCATCACGTTACCTTTCGATAGCTTATGCGTTGACATATATTTTTAACCGACTTCCAAAAGGAGGAGGTTCTCAATTCGTTTGTATTTTTTTTTGTATGTTTGTTACGCGATTACTCAAAGACGGATAGGCCGATTTAGAAAATTCTTTTTTTATTTGATAGGGTATACTTCCGAGGTGGTCCCATATAAATTTTATTAACTTAGCTTAGGGAGTTTTTGAGTTAACTTCAATAATGCGTATATTTATTATATTATATTATAAATATATTATATTATATATATTATATTATAGTCTTCTGACGTTATGGCTATTGATGGCCGGAGTTCCTCAGGGGTCTGTTCTCTCTGCAACTCTTTTCCTGCTGCACATCAATGACCTGCTTCGGCCTGGTATTGTTGGGTACGCAGATGACAGTACAGTTTCAGAGAGATACTTGTCCAACGCAAAAACCAGCGGGGCTGAAGTTCGTTCCTTGAGAGAGGCCATGGTAGAGCGGACAGATTTGACCTTAAGCTTTGTCTCCCAGTGGGGTGATGATAATCTGGTCTCTTTTAACGCCACCAAAACGCAGGCGTGTCTTTTTACCGCTAAAAAGAGTCGTTTCGCCCAAACTCCTACTTTTCGGGGTACATCTGTTCCTGTAACTGATCGACTTGAGCTCCTAGGCATGGAGTTGACATCTGGTCTCAACTTCGGCGCCACCATCGAGTACAAGGCCCAAACTGCGGCCAAGAAACTGGGCATCCTAAATAGGGTGAAGCGATACTTTACGCCTGGACAGCTTTTAACCCTTTACAAAGCGCAAGTCCGATCCTGCATGGAGTATTGCAGTCACCTTTGGGATGGATCAGCTAAGTACCAACTAGCCGCGCTTGACTCGGTGGAACGCAGAGCTAAGAGGCTCATTGGCGACGTAAAACTGGTGGATGCCAAGCTTCATAGCTTGGCTCATCGCCGCAAGGTTGCCTGCTTGTCGGTCTTCTACAGATTGTACTTCGGAGTGTGCCCGAGAACTCCACGACCTCATTGCACCGGCCCCCTTCTACCACCGGACATCTAGACGCACTGCCAGTTACCATCCCTACCTAGTTGCTATTCCACCAATTCGCACTAAGCGCTTCCAAATGTCTTTTATAATGCGCACAGCAAAAGAGTGGAACTCACTACCTGCGTCTGTGTTTCCGAACGTATACAACCCTAATCTCTTCAAAGTGAGAGTGAACAGGCTTCTTCTGGGTAAGCTCACTCCATCGTCGACTTTGTCTCTGTCACCTCTGACCTAGACTAGAGTCAAGAGCAAACCCATCACAAATAAAAAAAAATTAAAAAAAATATTTCCCACTTATTTTATGTGGATGATGTGATGGTGTTTTAATAACTTCCTATCACTGTTATTTACATGGCTATATCTACAATTATTGTGCTCAATTATGTATTCGAATTTGTGTGGGGTAGGTTCCACAACTAAAAAGTGAAAAATAAAAACTTTTTAGCAAAAAATAAAACCGACTTCCAAACCCACTACAAAGTGAAAAATAACTTTAATTTCGGAAGTCGGTGGCAAAAAACGAAAATACAAAACCCAAGACACCGACTACCGAAATTAAAATTATTTTTCACTTTGTAGTGTTTTGTTTTGGAAGTCGGTTTTATTTTTTGCTAAAAAGTTTTTTGACTTTTCTAATAGCGTCATCGCTAATCGAATGTTAAATTGTTTATAGGAAAACATTTTAGTATAAAACAAAACTTGTGTTAATCTCTTCTTGTTAGCCCGGATTCTGGATTTGTGTCCAGTTGATGGTAATAGACTCGCCCCCTTTTACATGGGACAAACATAACTGGCAAAACATGAGTGTGCTATAGGTACACCTCTGCCTAACCCTTCGGGAACTACAGGCGTGATGGTATATGTCATATTATGTTATATTTAACCAGAACAAAAGGGCCTACGCAGCTTTCCCGCTCATAGAGAGGATACCCTCTCAGGAATGGAAAGACTGATTAAGTTAATGGGTCCATACAAATACTGCAGTCAAGCGTCATGCGTTTCGAGTCAGAATGCAATCAGACGATAGTCTGATTGCATTCTGACTGTGTTCTGCACTATACAGGGTGTAAAACACCCATCACACAGTCGTGAAACCAAGTAACATTGAGGAAAAATTATTGCTGGGAAAACGACTTTCATTGTTGGTGTGAAAACTCGCTGTTTACGGCAGCGCGCAATGTAACGCACGAAAAGCATTGTGCTTATTGGTACTTGCAACGGCACAGGAGTTGTAGGGGTATTTAAAGTTAAGTCATATCATTTAAGACTTGCTTTTCGTAAAAAAAAGTGCGTTACAACTCCGATGCACGACTGGAGTTTACTCCTTATGTACGATTATCCTTGAATATAATGGATCCAATGAAGACTGGCCGAAAAAAAAAAAATAAAAAAAAAAACACAAAAACGTAACAACGCAACGCTTCGCTTGTATTTCACTCCTCATATTTTTTCTATACCGGGGCCTTACATGAAAATCGATTCTTAAGGTGTAAACTCCAAAACCGATTGGAATTTTGACCTTCAATATCTCCGTAGCCAGAAGGTTACTAGCTATGCTAGCTAGCTTTTTTTTTTGTGGATGGGAAATCATCAAATAACTTCTCCCGCTCTAGGGTGGAGCGGGCGTGTCAGACTTTTACTGACTAAAACCCACCCGTGTTTCTTCAGTTGCCTATGCCAGGGCCACGGTATCTTTTTCAAACAACCCGCGACCCCAGCGGCATCGGCCCTATTGGACCCCATCTTTTGCTGACATCTTTTTGAGGCGCGCGTGGAACACAACGCGCCGTCGACCCGGGCCTGGTCCTCACCGGACGGCGAGCTACCCACTACTCACCGTCCGCATGCTAGCTAGCTGTGGTCCAGTACAAATAAATTATCACAATGACAAGCAGTGCATGTGACTCTCCGCTTCGTTAAGCGTCTTTTATACTCGTTATAATCGAGAACCTTGCAGCATAATGGCAGAATCAAATTTTTGCCATTGCTGTTTTTTTCACCTATAATTTTAACACAAATTAGGGCTATCGTTTGATGCATGAACGTGGCAGATCCGACGAAAACCAAGCGAGCTATAACAAAATAAAATAAAATAAATTATGATGAAATTATTATTTCTCGTTCGTTTTTGTTTTACTTTTGATTGTTTAATCTTTCACGTGCTGATTAATAGCTATTAATATTTTTTTATTTCAACAACTATAGTTGTTAAAATAAAAATAAAAATATTTATATTGATGTGTATTTTGTATTGAAATACAAAATAGGTTAGTAATTTCTTTAATTTTGGTGCAAAACGGAGGCAGAGCAGGAAAACAAAAATATTTACCTTAAAAACGTTAGTAAAATATCTAAATATGTTTATTTTATATTATACCATGTGACTGTTAGACATTAGTGTAACCAATAATTTAAAAAAAAAAACCTTTTTTCTTAATACCTGACATTTTTGAAACTTGGACTTGCCTCCCTTTTGCTGCAAGGTCATCAATTAATATTTCTTTGTACAATGTTAATTGCATAGGTATATTAATTGGTTGACTTTCAAACACGAGTAATGAGACATGCCAATTACTATCATGATTGAACACATAATTGAATTCTGATTGCCATATTATTAAATTGGTTTATTATTAACATAGGTAGTCGGTTTCATTATTTACAGTTTCCAATCTCTTTCTTCGTTTTTACTTGTTATCGATAAGTAGAATTTATAGGCTAGCTAAAAATATCCAATTTCAAGACGAACGATATGTAACGCAGTCGTTTCAGCTAGTTTTCCTCTGATTTAGCATCATTGTTAAAATCAAAATGATCTTTATTCTCGTTGCGATAAGGTTGCTGGTGGATTGCTGCTAGGCTTGCTGCCTGGAAAGAAACTGTGAAAGGACTTTAACTATGCCTTGCAGATACCTACCGTATTTGATTTTCCGATTGACGCAAAAATAAGTACCTACCTAAACCGAAAGTGTTTTGACAGACAGACAAAGAGGCATTACGTTTTATGACGTAGGTATATATTATATTAATCATACACGAAATCTCTTAAGCGGTCATTATTAGGAACAACTTTTACTATGACATTCAACATGAAATCGCGAAAAAAAAATCAGCTGTTCTCTACATTTATGTTTGCATATTTCGTCAGAATGTAGGGAACAGCTGATTTATTTTCGCGATTTCAGGTTTGGTCCTATAGTAAAAGTTGTTTGTTATCATGAGTTTAAGTATGGGTCACTAAGCAAACGTAAGATAATGCTATCTGTTAAGCGTTTATGAATCTATTTTTTTTATAACTAATTATTTCGGCTGGACTTAACAATATTGACTTACATATTTAGAGATGATATTATTGGCTGTGTTATTGGCACGTTGTTGTTATCACAATCCAAAGGAATTACATTAGTACACAGAGTTATTCGTGGAAAGGAAAAAGACTGGAAACAGTATTTTTAATATTAAGTAGGTACTGTAAAGGTTATATGCAATGAACCTTATAATGTACTGGCTGACATTTTAACACACATGGCCGGGTATAGAACTCCATTTTTAAATAAATAAAAAGTTAATTCGTATGTTTTTGCCAGGCCGGGCTTCGGCTTTAGCTAGGGTGATAGTGTGCGATTTTAACCTAAGACACAGATTAATACAGATGGGACACTCCGCAGTTTAGGTATGAAGCTACAAGTACACACTGGGGCCAATCTCACTGGGCCAATTCAGTAGGACTGCCGCGGTCAGAAGGTATAAGAATTACGCGTTTGAAAGAGAGGCAACTGGTAGGTGAATATAACTGTAAGTAATAAGCGTTCTGCGACCTGAATTGCACTTTATTGTGTTGTAGCAAGTGTCGCTTTTTATTTAAATGATTTTGCGGAGTGTCCCATCTGTATTAATCTGTGCCTAAGATTGTATCTTTTAAATTTATAAATTATAGAAGTTGTAACTTAAATAACGCACATCCTGTTAAGAGATCTGTTCAGTATATTTTGAGGAATTATGCGAACATGTACAGAACAGCTGATTTTTTTTTGCGATTTCAGGTTTGGGCCCATAGTAAAAGTTGTTCGTAATGATGAGTACAATGACCCCTCAAGAGGTTGTGCGTTATTTAAGTTACACCTTGTATGTATATCTCCGTTATTGCGTCTCCGACTGTTATTCCGTATTTAGCTACACCCCCGCTGTGGAAACTCAGAACTTCCACATAGGTGTACTCTGAATTGCCACAGTACTTACTGCTTTTTAACATTACTTTTGCCTGATTGTCTTTGTACAGTATCTTTTACTTGTGGATAAAGTTTGCTAAAATAAATATTCGTTTACTTTTTTGTAACCATGGAGTTTGTTTACGGCTTTTCGTAGGAACCTTTAATTGGGAAAAGGCTGTGAAGAAAACCGAAGCCCGATTAGTTAACCAAGCCAAAACATAAATACGGCCATGCATTTGCAGTTAATTAATTTTTTAATAAACTCTCAAAATAAGTAGGCATTTTTTTGCTGTAGAAGTTTGTGCACATCAACAGCTATTGTCTAACCGCAGGTAAAACCTGGATGAAACCAGAATAGCATGACCTAAAAGGGAGAAGACTTATACATAGCAGCGGATGTAATAAGGCTTTCAATCATGATAGACATTTTTATAGATGTGAGTTTATAGAAGTGCCTCCATTACATTGACAATCGATGGCGGTTAGACTGGTCTCTGTCACAAAAATACAAACCAGCGAGAAACCTTTATAAAAGAATCCAATTTGCCATCAAGCAGAAGTAAATTTGAAGGCGGGAATGCGATACGTCAGACCGGCCGACCGTCAACACAACACGATTTGCGAAATTGAACGGAAGGGCTCGAGGGCCCACACAGCCCGACTACGAGCATTTTGTCGGGTAATCTTTATAATGCCAAAGAAGGGAGGCGATTTATATTGTACGTCCAATAAAATACCCACTTTGAAACTTTTTCGTTTCGAATAAATCACTGAACAAGAGGAATCAAGAACATAATGGCATTAGGAGATAGTGAATGAAGAGTTTCATTGATCTGATTCAATATTACATAACAGTAAACAATGATACTATATATTTATATAAATCATTGATATCAACGATGACTTTTCAGATAAAATAATCATCTTAGAATAATCTTATGCCACGGTCCCACGGCCCGCATTCTCACAGGCCAGACTGCGCCAGGCCAGGCAAATAGGCCGTGGGAACAGTCGGCCTGCGGTGGTCTTTCGTCGCCCGTTCTATCAAATGTACTATAACAGTCAGAAGTCGACTAGCAATCTCACAAATCTATGGCATATTAATATTAGTTGTACTTATGACCTTCTTCTATAAGAACGTTGGAACATCACTCACGCCGCACGACAGGCCTCGACGGGCCGTGGGAACGCGGCATTAGGTAACACCTACAAAATCTCTGATATGAATCATTTCCTAACAATCTGCTGGAGATTGCTATACCTAGACGTATGAACGCAATGCTATGATAAGGTAATTAGGAACGCTAATTAGAAAAATGTCTTATCACTAATAGGTTATTACCATTGTTTATGTAGTTGATAGTAAGTTAGTTCAAGAAATGCATTAAGAGAAATCAGTGCATATCTGGTACAATGAGTCAATTATGGAATAACTTAACGTCGTCATCTGCCTCGCCTTTTCCCAACTATGTTAGGGTCAGCTTTCAGTCTAACCGGACGCAACTGAATACCAGTATTTTACATGGAGTAACTGCCTATCTGACCTCCGTAACCCAGTTACTGGGTAATACGATACCCCTTGGTAAGACTGGTTGTCAGACTTTCAGACTTCTGATGACACGTAAAGAATGTCAAAGGTCCACGAATGACCGCCGGAACCAACGGCTTAACATGCTTTCCAAGGCACGGAGGGATCTTGGTATGTAAAGATGGTCACCCATCCGCGTAACCTGATTGATCGATCCGTGCGACTGTTATTAATTAGCCACGAGTCCCCCCGAATAGTTATTCGGAGGGACTCGTGGCTAACTAATAACAACCGCACGGGTTTTTTAATTACCTATATTTACCTAACACGTTAAGTTTAACTTGTTAGGTAAATAATTAAAAAACTGATAACTGACTAATGTAATCGAAAAACATAGACAAGTCAAATAATGTCCAAAACGAGAACCCACGAGAAGAACTTCTAGTGTGTATAATTACCTATAGGTAGAGTTCAGAAGCACAGACGCAATATTTCTGTGTTTGCATTACCTGTATAATTGTATATGTATGTTTATCTATACACAATATTAACTAGCTTTAACCAGCGGCTTCACCCGTTTGGAGGTCGGAACTCAATCCATTGAAACGAATCCAGGTTTTATACTATCTGTGTGCCTTTCATCCAAATCCTATTAGAACCACTGAAGAAATAATATGAACGCAACCTTCTTGTTGATGAACGCGACGATCTACCTAAGTGTCAAAATTAATTTTCTTTTTTATCTATTTGCCTGTCTGGTTCGGAATACTTGAAAGGATAGCTCCGCTTTATTATTTTAATGCTCTTACTAATATATCTAGTCAATCCATAGTGCGAATTTCACCAATGAACCTGAACAAGAAAGTTCAAGAGCTGTCAGTGTCCAAAGAAAATAATGACACTGACAGCTCTTAAACGTGGTTTATGTGCTGATCGCGTTCAGTTTCATCGGTGAAAAATTGAACGCGATCAGCACATCTAAACCGAGTTCAATGTCAATATTCCAAAGAAAATAATGACACTGAGAGTTCTTTATGTCTCCCTCGCGTTAAGTTTCATTGGTTAAATCCGCACTTAGTTTTCACCAAACATGAATAATAATAATGATTGAAATACTATCGTGAATTTTTGCAAGCCTAGTAGGTTTTGTTATGTTACTGCTCAGAAAATGTGCACAACGTGTCGTGTCGTGAACAGGATACCGTCTTGTAAGCATGCAACATTATCCCGAACATAATGCAAGGTCAAATTAAATTTGCTAGCGAAACTCCGCAAACGTAGGTAATATATAAACACGACAAAATAAAAACCGTTTGTTTTTTTGGGCTCTACGACCGCTGATAGTGTTGTTACTTAAAGTATGTTCGTGTTTGGATATCGATGATACCCATCACGTCTGTAAAGTATGCACAAAAGAACTGAATTTTTAAACAGATATTTCAACTACACTGCGGTTAATGACCCAAAAATCATCAATTTAATTTATTTTTTGCTTTATATTGTTTAGACTTCGATATCCATCTCATCATGTCTAGGAAGTTTCGTTAGCTAATTTAATTTGACACTGTATTTGATCTTATCACCCCGCTGTGCCGAATGATACCGAGCCGAATGTGTGGAGCACGAATAATTGAGACACACCTACCACACACACCCATTGAGTGCTTGTCGCAATTTTGCAGTTGGAAGGTATCCTGTTAGTACCTATGTGCTGCGCCTAGGCCTCGGGGATTACAAAAGACCGCGTACGCAATAGTCATTTGCCGTTGATCATTGCTCACAACATGTCGAAAGGAAATTAACATCCCGATACAAATGGCGCTTTTTGTAAGGGAAACCCATTGATAACCGTCGATTACTATACGATTATTTCGGTATAAAGTTCTGTTTACGTTTTTAGTTTTGTATTTTTATTTCTGCTTGAGTTTTCGATTTCTTTTTTGTTGGTATATTGGCGTGTGCTAGCTGACGTAATTTAATTTAAGAGTGTTTAAACCGCGCGGGCTGGCAACGTCGCATTTCTACAGGTTTTTCGTGATTATTACGTTGGTATTTATAAATACCTATGAGTGCTATTTTTTATAGTTATTTTGGTATTTACTCATAGAAATTGTCATTATAGAATATTGTAACTTTTTATGAGTAAATATCAAAATAACTGTAAAAAAATAGCATACATACTTATAAACTAACTAACTTATAAACCAACGGTCTAGAGTCTATTAAAAAAACAGTAATTTGATTTAAATCTATTAAAATAATCACGGAAAACCTGTAGAAATTCGACGTTGCCAGTCCGCGCGGGATAAACGCTCTTAATGTTTTGCGTTGCGTAATGTAATAGGTCAATTATTTTGCGTACGATTGTATAGAATATTTTTTTAACTGAACAGATAGCTGTGCCGCTGGGGAGTTTGTTGCGACACTTCTTCTTCCCAGCTAAAGCACTAGGAAGTGGTGAAGGGCGGGCGTTTTGGGGGACTGTCTTATGTAATTTTGACGTTCGAAAAGTGCTGATTCTCAGCCTAGTTTGAATAAATGAATTTTGATTATGTAGGTACCGCTGAGTTACTATTTAAAGAGTAGGCATGGGTGCTGGCTGGCGTGATCACAGGCGTCACACTTTAGCTTTTTCACTAGGATGTAGATGTCCGCGGTAAGCAGTGATCACTTACCATAAGGCCGTATTCATATAGAACGCTGGTAACCGGCACCAAAATGCAAGCGCTTGTCGGGGCCGACAAGCGCTGGTTGTCAACCCTAGTCAGCGTAGGCAGTTTGCATACTTTTTGCCAAATCAGCGCGAGCCGGCGACGACTAATTAGATAGGATATTGTCAGCGTTTATTAGCGCTGGCCTGCGCCGACCAGTATTGACAATCAGCGCTGGCATATCGGCTCCAGTTACCAGCGTTTTATATGAATACGCTAGGTAGGTCATATGCTTTTTGCCACCCAGTTTCTATGATAAAAAGAATCGCTTGAAGAGTTGCCGTTGGCTAAAAGAACGCTAAATCCAGATACTTGTTGACCTATGTCTCTTCTTGTAAGCATCCTACTTGCAAGAGTCCCGCTTAAAGAGGCACTCTTGGATACTGTTGCTAAGTATTAAGCAGTTTGAGTACCATCAGTGCTCGTTGCCCCGCAGCCCTGCCAATTTGAAAAAGCTATCGGCGGATATACCTACATTATGAAAACTTTTTACATTTCTTAGGGTTCCGTACCTCAAAAGGAAAAAACGGAACCCTTAGAGGAAAACTCCTCTTCACTCGTGTGTCTGTCTTTCTGTCCGCCTGTCACAGCCAATCTAATCCGAATCTAATGGACCGATTAAGTTGAAATTTGGTACACATATGAATATCTGTGACCCAAACACGGACGTATTACGTAAATAAATGAATTTTGAATATGGGGGGTCAATTTTGGGGACAAATAAGAAAAATAAAATTTTTTGCAAACTGTACCGTGTGACGTATCAAATGAAAGGGCTTACTGTAAGGGTCTCACATAGGTAGTTAGTTTTGTTTTAACTTTATTTAAGATAAAAGAGGAAAATTGACCATTCCCCCTTTATCTCCGAAACTACTCAGCCTAAAGTTTTGCTGACAACAGACATTATCTACGACACTGCAATATTTGTGAGTTGTATTTTGTGTATACCTGATTGTGACAAACACTTTTTGTTTGGCGTCTGTTTTGGGTTTTATACTTAGAACTTTATGTCAAGGTAGCCGCGCCCTGACCTCCTCTCGCCTCTTTAGTCTTTGCGGAAGTGCAAAAAAAGCAAACCCTAAAAGCAGCCATTACCTTAGAAGACTTAAAAGACAGTCAGGATATAGAGCGTGAACGCAAGGCGTTGACTATCGCTGCAATATGTTAGCTCGCAGATTTGCAAAATGCACGACTGAAGTAAAGGCTACACCATTTGCTTTATGCACCGTGAGTCGATTTATACATGCAGTCTGTGGGTCAACACCGCTATATGCGCAGAGGGCATACACCGCTCTTCGCGTACAATACAATAATCCTATCAGGTGTTGATGCGGTTGCCGCGCTACTGCGTTCGCAGAGGCGAGAGGCTTTGACGCAATCATGCGCAGGGTACGCGCCAGCCCCAACAGCATCCTGAAAACTAGACAGCCCCGTACTGGGACATTGGATACGCCTACATGCGTACATGGCCTAGTAATGAATAGTTTGTGTTATTTTTCTGGTAGATGTAGGTCAGTCCTAACACTAGTTTCTAAGTCGTGTGTGTAGGTAGGTAATAACCAAATGGAATATACGCGTAGGTCCGAAAAAAAAAGATTTATATTTTATATTTATTAAATTAAATTGCAGTACTGAAAGTTGTGTGTACAGGCACCAGCAGGTCAAGCTACCCAAAATTATCAAATTTTCCCAATTAACCTTGAACCTAATGCTTCAGCGATAAAGTTGGAAATCTATTATAGATAATTATTCGGTGCCAAGCTAAAGTACGGGTATAACATACGGGCAAAATACGGGTCGAACATAGAACCTCCTTTTATGAAGTCGGTTAAAAACAGTATACCTTGACCAGCACTGCTATTCTGTACAGCCGGTCTAGTCTGAATCTCATGGTGAAAACTTAGGTGAAGTGAGCTGTCATTCCACCTTTTTTTTTTTTTTTTTTTTTGTGGATGGGAAATCATCAAATAACTTCTCCCGCTCTGGGTGGAGCGGGAGGGCGTGTCAGACTTTTACTGACTAAAACCCACCCGTGTTCCTTCAGTTGCCTATGCCAGGGCCACGGTATCTTTTTCAAACAACCCGCGACCCCAGCGGCATTGGCCCTATTGGACCCCATCTTTTGCTGACATCTCTTTGAGGCGCGCGTGGAACACAACGCGCCGTCGACCCGGGCCTGGTCCTCACCGGACGGCGAGCTACCCACTACTCACCGTCCGCAAGCCCGCGCCTACGGTGGCCGGGAATCGGCTATCAATTCCCGCCGCTCAGGGCGTCTCCTGCGGCGACTGAGGGCGTGAGGCTGCCTCTCCCTCACGCGTTCCGCCTCCTCCTTCGCGAGCATTACCGCTTCGCAGAAGGAGGTGACGGCCTCCCATGCACTCTCGCTCCGCACCATGGCCTGGACCAGGCTCGGACGCGAGAGATCGCCGCCGCCGATCGCCTCCGTGAGAACACGGCGGTGCTCTGCCCAAGCCGGGCAGACCTCCACTGTATGCTCCACCGTGTCCTCTGGGCGATCCACACAATGGTGACACCCGGGCGTTTCCTCCCGCCTTATGCGAAACAGGAACCTCCCGAAACAACCGTGTCCGGTGAGGACCTGCGTCAGGCGGAAGGTGAGGACGCCGTGGCGCCTCTCTAACCACTCCTCAAAGAGGGGACTTATCGCCGCAATTGTGGCGTGCCCAGCGCTGGGCTGCGACAGTCGCACTCTCCATGTCGCCATGAGATCCCGCCGGAGTTCTGTCCGCTGTACCGTGATTTCTCGCGGCAGCGGAGTTACGCCCCGGCGTTTTGCCTCCTCGCGCCACTCCCACACGTGCGCGAGGACTTTCGCCTCCAGATCCCACGGCGGCAATCCGGCAAGGAGGCTCGCCGCCTCACCGGAGACCGTGCGGTAACCCCGGACTAGCCGAATGGCCATGACCCTCTGGGACGCGTTCAACCGGCGGACTGGCCGCAGCCTCAGGGAACGCGCCCACACCGGTGCCCCGTAAAGGGCCATGGACCGCACGACCCCCGCGTAAAGCCTCCGGCAGGAGGCGTTTGGACCACCTAGATTGGGCAGGAGCCGCTTCAAGGCAGCCCCAGCCCGCTCCAGTCTGGGAGCCAAACGTCGGAAATGCTCCACGAAGTTCCACCGGCTGTCGAGGACGAGTCCCAGGTACTTCATCGTCGACTCGACTCCGATGCGAACCCCTCCTACCGTTATTTGGGAACCCGACGGTGGCGCATTCCGAGGACCATGAAAACACATGGCCTCGGACTTGTGCAGGGCCACCTCGAGTCCCAACTGCCGGATCCTCTCAACGACTATCGCAACCCCGCGTGTCGCTAATTCAGCCGCCGCCTGGTGCGACCTCCCCTGCGCCAGGACCAGCGTGTCGTCAGCGTAACATACTACGCTGACGCCGCTAGGGAGGTCGGCGCGCAGCACCCAGTCGTACCCGATGTCCCACAAATGCGGCCCCAGGACCGATCCCTGTGGGACACCGCACGACATCTCTCGCCGGTTCCACTCTCCCTGATGACCGGGGTAGATGACGGCCCTATCCGTCAAATAGGCCTCAACCACTCGACAGAGGTAGGTCGGCATCCGGTGATACCGGAGTGCCTCCCTGATGCAACTCCAGGGCAGGGTATTGAAGGCGTTGGCGATGTCTAGAGACACCGCCAAGACGACCCCACCCCGGGCCACAGCATCCCCCGTCGTGAGGGCTCGCACGCGCATGATGGCGTCCACCGTAGAGCGCCCCCTGCGGAAACCAAACTGGCTCTCCGCCAAATCCGGCCCCTCCTGCACCAGCCACCCGACGAGGCGGTCTGCAATAACTCTTTCAAAGAGCTTGCCCACCTCGTCGAGCAGCACGATGGGTCGGTAAGCGGACGGAGAGTCCGCAGGGCGCCCCGGCTTCTTAATGAGGACCAGTTTCCCCGTCTTCCAACAAAGTGGGAACTGGCCCCTCTCCAAGCATGCGCTTAGGAGCCCCCCTAGTCGAGGCCCGAGAGCCCCAAAGGCCAGAACCCAGGCTCTTCCAGGTAAGCCGTCGGGTCCTGGGGCGGCATTTTTGGCACTCAGCCTACGTACCGCCGCTCTCAACTCTACCTCGGTCACTTCCGGAGCATCGTCGTCGTCGTCGGTGATGTGGTCCGCAACGGGCACCGCAGGAAGCGGAGCCATGGGCGGGGGAGTATGTTCCCCTCGCGAAGGGAACAGAGCGCTCACCACGTCCTCCACGAGCTGAGGCCGGAGACTCTGCGTCAGCGGGGGCGCCCATGGACGGAGTTTATCCCGCACCATTTTATAAGGGCGTCCCCATGGGTCCCTGTTTAGAGTCTCCAGCGACTTCTCGCGAGCCAGATCCCTGGCCCGCAAGATCTCCGCTCGGAGGGCGGTCTTCGCCGCTCTGTACCCCTCGTACAGCTCCGCCTGAATGGCTTCCGTATCCGGAGGGCGGATACGGAGCCTGCGGTGCCTGGTGTACCGGTGCCGCGCAGCAACGCACGCCTCGCGCAGAGCCGCCAGCTCCGGCGACCACCAATACACCTGGCGCCAGGCGCGACCGGGCTGGACCCGGGGCATTGCCACGTCACATATTTCGGACATGGCCTCCCGGAACCACTCCGCCTCGTCGTTGATGTCGGCAGGCCTGTCCGGTGGTGACACCCAGGCCTGCACGATCGAGGCTTCCAGGAGGAGCTCCCGGTCCAGCTTCTTCAGCACCCACCGCGGACCACTCGGGGCCTGTCGGACTGGCGCGCTCGAGGTCTGGGCGGAGACATCAAACCGGATGTACCGGTGGTCGGAGTAGGTCTCCACCCCCTCTATGACGCGCCAGTCAACAACATGTGGCAACAGAGCGGGGCTGGCGAACGAAATGTCCACCACTGATTCGCCCCGCATCCGCACACACGTGGGGACAGAACCCCGGTTTAGGATGACCAGGCCTGTCTCCAGAGCCCAGTCCTCCACCATCCTGCCCCGTGTGTCCGTATACCGGGAACCCCAAGCCACATTCTTGGCGTTGAAGTCCCCGAGGACGAGCACGGGAAGGGAACGAAACCCGACGACGACGTTTTTCAACTCCGCAAGGGAGTTGTGGAACTCGGCGAGAGTTCGGTTCGGGGAGAAGTATACCCCTACCACGACAATCCCCCCGAACCGTGCTGCAACGCAACCTTGTCCCCTCTTGACGGCTTCGAGGGACAGGGTACCGGCGGCGGCCGACGAAATGAGGGTCACTGAGCCGCTCAGGTCCTCCACCCAGTAATCACTGGGCGGGACAAAGTACGGCTCAGCGACCACGGCGATGTTAATCGACCACTGCGCCATGCTCTGGAGCAACAGATCCTGAGCGGCGACGCAGTGGTTGATGTTCGCCTGGAGGAGGCGTAATGGGGCCATTACTGGCACTCCATATTAGCCCCCCCCTGAGCCTCCTGTGAGGGCTCTGCCGCAGTGAGTACGGCGGCGACGGTAGTGGAGGCGGCAGCGACGGCGGCCGTGGCGGCGGCTGCGGCCGTGACGGCGGTAGCGGAGGCGGAGGGCTTGCCCCTGCCCCGGGCTTTGGTGGGTGGACCACAGCCCTTGCTTCCAGCCCGGTGATCGGCCGGCTTGCCAGCTGCCGCACATAGATAGCAGTGCGGCGTGGCATTGCACGAGCCGGCCTTGTGACCGGGCTGACCACAACGGAAGCAGTGACTGCTGCGATCCACCTCCGAGGTGCATTTTGCCCCCACGTGGTTGCCCACTTGGCAACGGAAGCACCTCAGAGGTCTGGGTTCCAGCAGTTTCACCCGCGTGGAATCCCAGCCCACCTGGAACCTTCGGCCCTCCCCAACTATTTTGTGGGCCGCCGATACGGGGCAGCTCACCGTAACGGCTCGCATCCCCGTGAGGTCAGGACGGATGGTGCCTACCTTCACCTGTTCGAAGGCACACCCCCCAGTCTTGACCACGGCGGCCACCACCTCTCGCTCCGTCACGGAGTCGTCCAGACCCAGGATGCGCAAGTCAACGCACTTGGCGGGTCTGGACACTCGGGCCTCGTCCGCATTTAAGGACGCCCTGAGCCTTTCGGCCAGAGCGTCAGCGGTCGGGCCACTGGCCGCACCGGGGATCTCGAGCATCCGAGCCCCAGTCGCAGTGACCCTTACCCGCAAGCCCTCGGTAACACCGATCTCCTCCAGGTTCACCGCCGCCCTCGCCTTGGCGAGCACGTCGCGGTAGGACACGCCCTTCTTCTCCGCCTCCGGCTGTAGTGTGATCACTACAGCTGCGGACTTTGGGGCACGTAACCTCGCCGCGACGCTTCGCTCTTTGCGCCGCCGCCGCCTCTCCCTCCGCTTGGCCGACCTTGCCGCCTTGCCCTCCTTCCTCTTCTCCCCAGCTACCTGCCATTCGGCGTCAGCCGGAGGAGATTTGGGAGGCGGGGGCAGCCGCTTCGTCACCGCCACAGCTGGGGCCCTCTCAGGCGCCTTCGCAGCCGCCTTCGTGGGCGCCTTCGCAGGCGCCGTTGCAGGCGCCTTCGCAGCCTCGGCCCCGCCCTTAGCCTGCCCTGCCGACCCTGGTTTGGCCGTGGCAGCCATGGCGGCATACGAAGCCGCCTTTGGCTGGCCCGAGGCCGCCGGTCGGCCTAGCGGGGGCCGCAGGACGATTCCCTCAAGGACCGAGAACCGGTTGCTAAGGGAAGCCAACTCCTTCCGCACCAAGGCCAGAACTCGGTCCTCTGCAGGCCCGAGGCCGCCTTGCCCCTGCTGTACCCCCTCCTGAGCGCCGGCTCCGCGGAGCCTGGCCAGGTCTGCTCGGAGCTCCTCATTCTCCTTTCGGAGAAGCTCCATGGCGGCTGTCAAGCGGGCGACCTCCGCCCGCATTTCGGACATTCCGTCCGACGGAGGCCCTTGGAGTAGAGCCTCCGCTGCCGCCATAATGGAGGCCTTGGCTGCGGGTATGGCCTTGTCTTTAGATGACTGCTTCTTCTTCAAGGCCACACCCTTGACTGCAGCGGCCACGACCTCCTCAAACCTGGCCCGGTCCGAATTGGAGCCACCAGCGGCGTCCGACTCATCGCCAGACGCCTCCACGGCGCTCCCCTCGGCCGACCCGGCTGAGCCGTCCTCTTGTGCGGCGTTTACCCGGCTCTTGCTCTTCCGGCCTAGGCCCCGGCGAGCATATTTTGGAGCCGATTTAACTCCGCCGTCCGAGGAAGACTCCTGGGCATCTCCCGGATTTAGGGTCCGCTTCAGGAAAGCATTTTTCCTTCCAGCGGCCCCCACCACTACGCACTCCGGGCTCTTAAAAATGCCCCTCGCGCCCTTCACTCCCGATGCGGCGTCGGACTCCGACCCCGCATCACTCCTCTCCCTCTCCTCTTCTCGTCCATTGTTTCTAGTTGGTTCAGCTGTCATTCCACCTGCGGTCGTATTCTGTAAAAATCTCACCGTAATAAATTGATGAAGTGGCAGCTCCATGTCAATCCCTAGCATTAGGCGGAATGACAGCTCACTTCACATAAGTATTCACTGTGCGATTATTACAGAACTAGCTTTTGCACGCGGCTTGCTCGCGTTAATTTAGAATAGTGATTTAGGGCGTGAAAAGTATCAAGCACACAAACTTACTTTTAGATCTATAATATTACAATAGTTATGAGGATGAAAAACCGGTCTATCGACACTTTACGACTCACAAAATGTATTAGATACTTTAATAAAAGAAAAACACCCTTAACACACTACTATCTAAAGTTTCTATAATAAATTATATAATTCAATCATAATTCGCAAGACACGTGGCGTCATCTATTATCATTTTAACTTTATTGTCGTTTTACGCAGGAACACCCTATTTTTTCGGAATAAAATTTACCCTATGTCAGTTTCTGTATACCTGACAACGTATATGCAAAATTTTAGGATGATCGGTTCAGTGGTTTAGGCGTGACAAGGTAACAACCAAACAAACAAATTTACTTTCGCATTTATTATATTAGTTAGAATAATTCGGCTTATGCTAAGAATTGCCACTATTGACAGCTCACTCCACGTTCACTTCACTTATACTTTATATTATTACTTATACTTTCCCTAGGTTATCACGGTGAGATTTTTACAGAATAGACCGGCTGTATTGTATTTGCGAGTATATCCAAAGATGTTAACATACTATGATAAGTTTAAGATCAACAGCTTACAACTATAGCTTAGAACTAATTATGCAGATCATCAATTAAGGTCATTGAACCGCGTTATTTCTGACAGGACTAGTACTGCAAATGCAAATGTCTAGCAGTATTTGCTTCTTCTAATGTGGTTTACTTAGGAATCATAGTTTACATAGACACAGCTTTAATTAAAGGGTACGGGTATACCTAATTGTTAATTACTACTCCATTTAAATAGATTAACAGTTAATTAATTCTGTTAAGGCTTCTCGATGCGAACTAGTGGGTTTCTATTAAATTATCGTAGGTTTGCGATGAAACAGGGGTTTCGATCAAACATCTAATCTAGGGAACCAAAACCTTGATTTGCTTTAACGAGAAAAACAAATAAAAAAAATACAAAACCAATTTTATATTAAAAATCTGATAACTACGGTATATTTATAATTATATTTTATTTTGCCGCGACCTCGTCTGCGATCCAGGATGAATAGTAGCCTACGTCCTTCTCCAGGTCATGGTTTACCCAAGTGCCAAATTTCATCCGTTCAGCCGTTTTAGCGTGAGAGCATAATCAACAAACAAACACACATTTTCGCATTCATAATATTAGTTAGGATAGTTAGGAAGATGAAAAACCGATCTATGGACACCCTAGACTCACAAAATGTGTTAATAGGTACTTAAATTAATCAAAAAACTCTTAACACACTACTTAAGTTTCTAGGACAATATATTCAATCATGATTCAAAAGACACGTGGCGCCGTCTGTTATTATAAGAACGTTATTGTTGTTTTCCTCGGAAACAATACTTTTTTTCAGAACTAAAGTTACCCGATGTCCGTGACTACCCAACCTGACAACATATAATATATGCAAAATTTCAGGATGATCGGTTCAGTGGTTTAGGGGTGAAAAGGTAACAAACAAACTTACTTTCGCATTTATAATATTAGTTAGGATTTTAAACTTTTACAATTCAAATCAATCTGCCTAACCTTTTCCCAACTATGTTGGGGTCGGCTTCCAATCTAACCGGATGCAGCTGAATACCAGTATTTTACATGGAGCGACTGCCTCTCTGACCTCCAGAACCCAGTTCCTGGGTAAAAATCGAAGGGGCAATACGATACCCCTTGGTAAGACTGGTTGTTAGACTTTCGGGCTTCTGACGACTGTAACAACTGTCCAAGATCCACGAATGACAGCCGGGACCACCGGCTTAACGTGCTTTCCGAGGCACAGAGGAGTCTAGGTACGTAAAGATGGTTACACATCTACGGACCAACCTCGGCAAATGGATCGACCCGTGCGGCTGTTATTACTTAGCCACGAGCTCATTAATATTTATTAATCCCCTTAAAGTTTCTTGTATTATTTACGAGAATCAATGTCCAAAAGGAGGTGTTTAACCTTTCCGTTCCGCGAATGTTTCTTTGTACCTATACGAGTATACGTATTAGTCATGTAACTCTTGATTGCACTTTTGCAATGAAAGGCAAAAAAGTGCTTTCAATATAATAATACCAGCCCATATTGCCCCACTGCAAAGGCCTCTTCTCATACAGAGAAGGCTGAAGGTGTGATCACCAGGACGGACGGGCGATTTCAGACTTAGTTATAATATTAACTAAGTTTCCTAACGATGTTAAATTGGTCGGTACTTGCCCGGATTTGAACCCACAACCACATGCATAAGAGGCGAGGCTTTAAGGTGCTTGGGCACGCCACAATTGCGGCGATAAGTCCCCGCTTTGAGGAGTGGTTGGAGAGGCGTCACGGTATCCTCACCTTCCGCCTGACGGAGACGGTTGCTTCGGGAGGTTCCTGTTCCGGATAAGGCGGGACGAAACGCCCGGGTGTTACCATTGTGTGGATCGCCCGGAGGACACGGTGGAGCATAAGGTGGAGGTCTGCCCGGTTTGGGCAGAGCACCGCTGCGTCCTCGCGGAGGCGATCGGCGGCGGCGATCTCTCGCGTCCGGCCATGGTACAGGAGCAAGAGTGCATGGGAAGCCGTCACTTCCTTCTGCGAAGCAGTAATGCTCGCGAAGGAGAAGGCTGAACGTGTGAGGGAGAGGCAATCTTTGCGCCCTCACGCCCCTAGTCGCCGCAGGAGACGCCCTGGGCGTCGCGAATCGATAGCCAATTCCCGGCCACCGTAGGTGCGGGCTTGCGGATGGCGAGCGATGGGTAGCTCGCCGTCCGGTAAGGACCAGGCCCGGGTCGACGGCGCGTTGTGTTCCACGCGCGCCTCAAAGAGATGTCAGCAATAGCTGAAGGGGTCCGCTAGGGTCGATGCCCGCCAGGGTTGCGGGTGGCCCTGGCACAGGCAACTGAAGGAACACGGGTGGGTTTAAGTCAGTAGAAGTCTGACACGCCCTCCCGCTCCACCCAGAGTGGGAGAAGTTATGATGATTTCCCATAAAAAAGGCCTTAAGGCGCAACCCCGATCAAACAACCTTGACCGTTCGGTCCTTTTCAGTCTTGCTACTCAGTCTCGCTCTGTCTCGTTCCATGCGCACGCATTATTTTATTAAAAAAATAATAGCGATCTTTTGAAATAAAATAAAACGTGATTTATTTAGATTTTTATATTATATATACATAAGTGTAATCCTCGAATGTTTAGCAAAAGATGCATGTAATGATTTTAGTCACTCTTTTAGAAGGAGTTATTAAATGTATTTATAACACATAATAACAAATACGTGCAATTTGATGATAAGATATCGAAAAATAATAATGTGCTTTTATATGTACTTAGTTTATTTCTCTTAATTAATGAGTAACACACTATTGTAAGGTTCCGCCTGGGTAACCACTGGGGCAGCACGACATAACACAACGAATAGACAAGTTTAAAAAAAAATACCTTGACGAACACGTAGTCTCACATTTTACTAAATAAGACTGAAATGTCGACTTCACAATTATACAGGAAAAGTTTTTAAGCAGTGCGCAAAATTTCACAGGGTGTTCTACCCATGAATATGAACAACTTTTACTATGGGACCAACTCTGAAATCACGAAAACAATATCAGCTGTTTCATACAAAAAATCAATACCAAAATGTATGAAACAGCTGATTTTTTTTCGTGATGTCAGAGTTGGTCCCATAGTGAAAGTTGGTCTTATTCATGGGTAGAATACCTTGGGAAAATTCGATTTTTCTTTGACATCGATGTTTCTGTAACCATGAAAAGAATCGAAATTGCGCGCTATTTTCGAATATGAGTTCCGTCGTGGCACCAACGCAACACAGACAGCACGCAATATTATCGACCGTCGACGTGTATGGACAAGGTACCTCAAGTGAACGCAAAGTGCGTTTCTGGTTTGATCTCTTCCTTTGTAGCAATTTTTATTTGAACAATGAGCCCCGGGGATAAATTTAAAATCCAAAGAGGCAGTGAAAAACGCCTTTAAGGAATTTATCGATTCCCGTTTTCCAGGATATCTATAGCAGAGGCATCAACGAACTTTCATTAAAATGGCAATAATGCATCGACAATATTTCTTTTTAAAATATTGTTTGATTTTTGTCTATGTAAATCGGCAACTTCATAGGCAAAGACCAAATATTTAAAACTTTTCTGTCTTAACTTCCTATTTAACAAAATGGAACTTTATTAAAATACAAGGAGTATTTTAATAAAGTATTTTGTTTACATTTTTAATATTAATCATTACACAATATTGTATGAGAGTTCAGTCAATGGCTTCTCAGTCTAATTACTAATTGGAATTCCAATAATATAGGAAATCCAATTAATAACCTGTTTCTAAGAAGTATTAATTGCTAATACCTAGTTTGTATAAGAAGGTACTTACTTGGCTGATATAATACTGTAATATGCATTAAAGAAGGGCTATATTTGTTTAGAATGGTAAAATAATAGAGTAGACTTTCGCTACTCTATTATTTTACCATTCTAAACTAAAATAACACATTCCGCAATCATCATGGATTATTATTAATCATGTAGTTATATAAACATAGTTATCAGCTAAAAGAGTATTATATAAATGACTGCAATCATTATCTAATCTTTATAATTATTGTAATGACGTCATTATACGAGAGATGAACTAGACCCTAAATTTAGACTAAGTAATTAATGTAATAGATGGCACATTAGCTTTGAATGTGGACTGCGCTGTCATGTGTCGCGCGTTCAAACCCGGCCATCGCGAGAAATCGTCTTTTTGTGTTTCTAACAATTTAAAAGTGCATTATTATCCTCAATACTATGAATAACGGTTATAAAGGCGATTGTGAGCTTGAAGGACACATTGCAGCGCAAAGACTAGTCGGTGACAGATGTGTGTCGCTTTAATAGCGGATTTTCTCAATGTACCGCCACACAGTGGTGCAGGTAGTACGGGCATGCGGAAAATATTATTTTTAAATGAAAAGACGTTGCGTTTCTTCATAATACTTTATTAAAATGATATAATGGATGTACCAGTTTACAAAGAGAAAGATATAACACGTATTTTTTTTTTATTAACATGAAAATATTCATCAAATTTTTTCACATTAATTTCATATAATTAAATCAGCATTTTTAAATAAATAAATATTAATAAACTAAATATTAAATAGAGAAGACATTGATTTAGAGATGGGTGCTATCCACTAATAAAGCTTTGGCATCATCGTGAAGAGGATAGTATTTTTTATTCGGTACTGCACGTAAACTGTTGATAAGGGGATCTGAGGTAGCTAAGAGCATATTCATAACATCTTCATTACATGATAGACGAGAACATTTTCTTGAATGACCTAACCTATAATTGCGGTAATCTTTATTTCGCGCTTCTTGAGCTTCCTCAGATAACATCCCAATAGGTAAGGCAGCAACACTTATTATTTCTTTGCCATGCAGCAAGATTTTATGCACAGTATTTGGCATATTATACCAGCTGTACATGCTTACGTATAGTTCAGCAGTTTCGTAACAATAACTACCAAACTTATCCGAATCAACTAATGCACTAGAATTAATTGTTTGCAATATTATACCAAACCGATGAATAAGTTCTTTATCGACTCTTGTGACTTCAGCTACAATGTCTGCATTATTGAAAAATCTTCTAGACGTATTTCCATCGTTAGATGTTCCCATTCCTTGCTTTACAAAATCCACTTTTAGACCTAAACGTTGAAACAGCTCACTTTGGATTCTTTTCTTCTCTTCATCTTTTTGTTGTTTGGTAGTTGCGTTCGTTCTCCAACTGGTAAATGACATATTGTACGCAATATGTAATATGCATTCCATAAATTTAATCCGTGCGTGAAGCGGGGATAAACCGACCTTGAGAGCCTCCGTATTCACAGTTTTATTTCGCACTTGGTCAAGGTTATTCATTTCTGATGGCTTTGACTTGCATATAAAACACACTGCACATGATGATGTGTCCGTAACTGTCTGCGCTATTTTGCCATCTATCATTGTGAACACAAGTTTATGGTAGACTTTGTAAGTCTTTTCCTTTAAACTAATAACAGTTTCATTTAAGTTTGCTATTTCAGACTCCATTCTAGCAATTTCATTTTTCGTAGATTCTGTAGTTTCTTTTTGAAATTGGAATTGTACCGGGCGACAACACCTTGTAGAAGAAGGAGTTGCATTTGTCCAATACACAACAGATTTATTTTCCTTTTCATACAGACGCAGTGGAACTAATGATGTCAAAAACATATATGAATCTGACACATTTTCGTCGATAAATGACTGTTTGTACTCAGCATGACCTGATGATCCGTCACATCCCCACTTGTGTAAAAACGTTGAATTTACACTAATCTGTGTAAGGTCGTCTTCAGACATTACTTCAAATAATCTTCTGGTTGTGTGATCCAGTAATGACTGCAAACTTACACAAGCGTAGCTTTCCGTTACATCAATATCCGTGGGGTAGCATTGCCTTTTTACTTCAAGTACTTTATGATAATCGGGAAAAATATCACAACCAATACTTTTTGCTGCATTTCTCAGTACTTGATATTGATGTTTCGAAAGTGATGCATCAAGTAATAATGCCAACGCTTTTTCTGGAGTAAACTTGATAGTATCTGATGATTCTTCTTGTACGAGTACCTTAGAGGCAGCTTTCTTAATCATTTCTTCAGGAACGCTTTCACACAATCTTTTAACTTTATATCGCTTTGTTCGATCGCAACATTCATCAAATGATTTTTCTGGTCGTCCTCTATGAGAGCGTTTTGATGGCCCTGGAACATTACTGTCACAATTCACCACATCAGTCTGCACCGAAGATGTCTCAACGGTAAAAATATTTTTCAGCCACTGTTCATTTTTTGCCATAAAAGCATTTTTATTTCTCGCTGCAGTTTGCCACTTTTTTGTAAATACGGGTAGAAAATTACGGCTTAACTTTTCATAAACTTGATTCCAAACACTTTCTGTAAGCTGTGGATACATAAGTTTTAAATTTTCGAGGCATTTATGTATCTCACGATTACTTGATATTATGATTTCCACTAAATCGGCATAGACAATAGTAAAGCTATCCATCACTATAATAACACTGTTATCGTAAGAGAAAATAATTGTAAGTGAAGTTAAAACTACCATTCAATGCTATTTATACTTACACGATATGATAAAATGTTAATTACCCTCATTAGAAACACTTATTAATATAATGCACTTTTTCTTAATTACAGAGCGTCATTAGTTAAGTACCTGGTATTTCCAAGATCGCAGGTTATCGCAGCCAAAACTAATGTATTCTTAATCTATAGGGTCTAATTAATCTCCGAAAGTATATTATTACGTATCGGTCGATAACGGAGATTAGTTATGATCTCATGATTGAAAACAAAAGGTTCCAAATGACCTTCTTCACTAAAAATGTAATAGCAAGTAATTATTCATTATATTATAACATTATGTTTACTATTTTATTAATACACACAATAAACTTATGACTAAACTAAAAATGAAAGTTGATAATTATAGTATTTTGGTTCTATTCATACTTGAAATAACAATATTTTTTGCACGAAATTTGTAAATTCTCGATCACCCTACTTTGGCATCATATAATTAAATACTGTATAATTATTTATCCGTATTAATTTTAGGACTTGTTTCTACTCATTCTAGTATGTGTGTACCAAATTGTAGACATTTTAAACAAGGTTGAAACAAAGGACTTTTTTCCGCCCTTGAACCAATGTGCGCCATGTCAAAATTATAAATATTATATCCAGCTATTAATACGGAAAATCTATTTTGTTTAGTGAATATCTTGAACAATAAAGGGGTGAGTTGCATTAAGAATTACTAGTAGTGTTAACCCATTCGGAAATGTTACTTGATTAAACTCATATTATGGTGTCAATTGTTCCAGCATACCGTCACGCCCTTTGATTGTTGGAGAATTCAATGGAATAATTCCATAAGTGTTCGTGTCAAATCGTATGTACAAATTCCTTTATTTAACGAAATTGTTCACAACTTTGTGGTGAAGATTCACGCCCAGCCGGCAGTTCTGGGGACTGGAAGGGTTCCATGCGCCTAACGTCTCCTGTCTAAAACCCTCCTGGCGCCCTATTTGTTTTAGTTAGGTTTAGTAATTAGGTTTAATTTTAGTATCATGCTGCGGATGCCCTTCAGGCTGGCATATCTTTTGGCCGTCTTAAAAATAAACTTGTGTTGAAATCTAAAAGCATTTTCACTGACAACCACCGACGGAAAAGGGTCCGTCACATGGCGTCCAACGTAAAAATATGGTGGTTTACATAGTGTACGCTCTTCTGATTATTGTGTGTGTAACTTTTATGAATAGTTTTGGTGTTTATTGTCGCACCATTACTAGTTTGATGGTTAAACATTGTTGTCATCGAAACTGATTATTGAATTGTAATACTAACCGTTGTATAAACAAGTCCCTTCAACAATTTCTGTGTAACGAAGAGGTTTTTGTGAATATTGGTAAAAAAAAAAAAAAAAACACCCACTTATTTATTATTATTATACCAACAGGGTTTTCTTTTTTTTTTTTGTTTGTTTTCTTTTCTCTTGGGTGCAGGGTTACTTACTGAGTTGATTAAAAACAAACGTATTATTGTTATAACGTATTATCGTTGTTAAGGTGCAAGTTTGGTCATTAATTGTAGTGTTTATTATAATAACATTGTTATAATGGATCCATACTACCTCTTAAAGGATGAACTGGAATTTGAGCTTGCGTGTCGAGGAATAGGGGTGAGGGCGGTTGTTTCAGTATTAAGGAAATTATTAAAGGAAGTACTTATAAGTGAACAAACAGGGGACATTACCCATGAAATTAAAGCGCCGAGACAGAGCTTGCAAGCTCTGTCTGTAGAACTTGAAATTTGCTCTTCAAAACTCAAAATATTGACTCAATATATTTCGGAATTGACAGACAGACCGGATAAACCACTATATAGAAGACTTGTGTCTAGGTTAATTCATGTTCAGAACAGATTAGCTTTTATCACACCGACAACTGATAGGGAAGCAAAATTAAAAGCAGAACTAAAATCAAAGGGAGATAGGTTATTAGCACAGTTAGAAGAACGGGATGAACCACCTGAAGAAGCTGATTTGTCAGCTGAGGATAAAAGTAATTTAGTAGAAACTTTGGGAGAGGTTGCCAACAAAATTATAAAAAAAAATTGAGGAAAAGAAAACCATAATAGGGCAAACGCCACAAATTGCTTTGAATCAGCCACAAATTGAGAGGAAATCTTGCACTTCCGAGGATTGCTTTCATGATACAGATAAAGTCACAAAATTATTACGCAGCTCAAATACAGAGGACGGAGCGGGTAATCGAAAATTAGTCCCGATCAGTAGTTGGGGTGTAAAATTCTCCGGTGGAAATAATATGAGTGTAAACGCATTTATAGAACGGGTAGAAGAATTGAAAGAAGCACGCAATGCTAGTGACATTGATTTGTGGAGGTATGCGATTGATTTTTTTGAGGGTGATGCGCTTATATGGTATAGGGCAAATAAGGACAATGTATGTGATTGGGAGGAACTGGTGTTTCTTCTCAAACACACATTCCAATCTCCTTATTATCAGGAAGATTTATTAGATGAAATTAAAACTAGGACACAGGGAAAAGACGAATCAGCAGTAATTTATATTTTTGCAATGCAAAACATGTTTAATAGGTTACCTCATAAGATTTCTGAAAGTGAAAAAATACAGATTATAATAAAAAATCTACAGCCATATTTTCAGAGAGCGGTATGCAGGGATACTTTCATTTCAGTGCAGGATCTGGTTAGCATATTACGGATATTAGAAAGAACTAAACGTAAATTTGACTGGCCTGTTGGTCTAGTGGTTAGTGGCCCTGACTGCTATGCCGGAGGTCGTGGGTTCGATTCCCACCCAGGACAAATGTTTGTGTGATGAGCATGATCATTTGTTCTGTGTCTGGGTGTAATTTATCTATATATGTATGTATTTAGAAATATATAAGTATGTTTATCAGTTGTCTAGTACTCATAACACAAGCTCTGCTTAGCTTGAGGCTAGACGGCGTTGTGTGATAGTTGTGGAATATTATTATATTATTATTATTAATTGTGACAACTTTCAGGAGCCACAAAGTCATAAGTTTAAATTAGAACCCGATTTGGCTTATAAACCTAGTGCATACATCGTTACCCAGGAAAAAGAAATGCCAGTAGTAGCAGAAATAAAAAATATCAAGCCTGTAGGTAGCCGCTGCTGGAATTGTAGAGAAATAGGTCACCTATTTCGAGCTTGCACTGTGGTTAAGCAACGGTTATTTTGTTTCAAGTGTGGTCGTTTTGGGGTAACTTCGAAAAATTGTTCGTGTAAGGGAAACGCGTCAGGGGAAGGTACAAAACCTGCCAAGTAGTACCTCCCCTGCAAAAGCAAAGTAAAGAATGGCAGGATTGGTTACAGACATTACAACACTTCTTTAAATATAATGAAATTTGCAAGATTTTTCACAATGACAATGACAACCGTAATTATATTAAGTTCAAGGTAATGGATTACGACTGTGTAGGTTTGTTAGACAGTGGAGCTAACTTAACAGTGATGAATCCGAAGTTTGCTTGTGTATTGTCTTCATTAGGATTACGTTCGTATGTCAAACCAGGGGCTAGGCTGTCCACGGCCGATGGAACCAGTCACACCATAACTAAGGCTTTTGATGTTCCGGTGTCATTTGATAACCAATTTCATATTATGTCAATGTTGGTAATGCCAGGATTATCACAAAATCTACTACTTGGTAAAGATTTCTTTGACGCGTTCGGAATCCAATTAAAGCTGAAGAGCGATTGTGTATTTATAAATAAAGAAATCACACTTCTTGAAACGTCCAAAACAACAATCATACCTATAGAAGATTTAAGTATTAACCAGCAAAAGGATTTGTTTAGGCTAGTTGCAGAGATGAAGAATAGCATTGGCACGGGGTTAGGTAGAACTCATGTTTTAAAACATAACATTGATACAGAAAATCACAAACCTGTTTACCAAAAACAATATAATTTTTCACCAACCATAAAAAAACAGATAGAGAAAGAAATCAATGAGATGCTGGAGAATGACGTCATAGAACCATCTGTAAGTCCTTGGTGTTCACCTGTGATTTTGGTTAAAAAGCCTAATGGGGAAAACAGACTCTGTCTAGACAGTAGGCAACTAAATAAGGCCACCAAAAGAGATACTTACCCATTACCAAGAGTTACTACCATAATTGATAATCTTCGTAGTGCAAAGTATTTGAGTACACTAGACCTTAAATCGGCATTTTGGCAAATACCGTTAGAGGAGTCGAGTAAAGAAAAAACTACTTTTGCGGTGCCTGGTAGAGGGTTATTTCAGTTCAAGGTAATGCCATTCGGCTTAGCAAATGCATCTCAGACGCAGCAAAGGTTGATGGACATTCTATTTCAGGCACACGACGATAAGGTTTGGGCATATTTAGACGACATCATAATTTGCACTTCTACCTTTGATGAACATGTGGTAGTTCTAAGGAAGGTTATGGCTATTTTGAAAGAAGCAAATCTGAGTGTCAATGTAGAAAAGTGTAAATTTGCTAGATCTAGTTTGAAATTCTTAGGATATATAGTGGACAGGGAAGGGCTGAGAACTGACCCAGAGAAAGTTACGGCAATATTGAACTTTCCGAGGCCTACTAATTTTACAGAACTCAAAAGATTTATTGGCCTGGCTAGCTGGTATAGACGTTTTGTACAAAACTTTTCACTGATTGCTGCGCCTTTACATAATCTCACTAAGGGTAAAAAGAAAACAAAATTGGTATGGTCGCAATCGGCTGAAGAAGCTTTTTTAAACCTTAAGACCTTACTTACATCGGCTCCAGTAGTTTCGTGTCCGGATTACAATAAGCCATTTATCATACAGTGTGATGCATCGAATGAAGGTATAGGAGCTGTTTTATGTCAGAAAACAGATGACTGTGATCAACCAGTGGCATATCTCAGTAGAAAGCTTAATGATTGTGAGAAACACTACTCAGTTTCAGAGAAGGAACTACTGAGTGTGGTTTATGCAATAGAGAAATTCCGACCATATGTTGATGGAGTTCATTTTAAAGTCATCACGGACCATAGGGCATTATTATGGCTTCATAAAATGAAAGATCCTCATGGAAGATTGGCAAGATGGGCTATGAAACTCCAGCAGTTTTCATTTGATATTATTCATAGGCCGGGAAAACTTAATATTGTGCCTGATGCTTTATCTAGGTCAGTAAATATTAACACCCTAGAGTCAAATTTCATAAAAGTATTAGAAAAACACAAAGATGATTGGTATCACAATAAAGTGAAGCAAATTATTGGCAATCCAAACAAAAACACAAATTGGGCTGTTTTTAATGATTTGCTTTACAGAAAAGTTATATTAAAACAATATCCTAGTCATAATTCCAATTGGAAATTGTTCATTCCTAACCAACTTAAAGACGAAGTGTTAAAAATATGTCATGATAATATCAATGCTGGTCATTTAGGGGTTCGCAAAACATATTACAGAATCAAAAAGGATTTCTTTTGGTTCAACATGCTAAGAGATGTAAAGCGTCATGTTAATAATTGTGAGACGTGTGCAAAATATAAAGTATCACAGCAACATCCATACGGATTAATGGGACAACATAGAGACGTATCTCTGCCATGGCAGGTAATTTCTTTAGACTTAATGGGTCCATTTCCACGAAGCAAAACAGGTAATACCATGCTCTTAGTCATATCGTGTTGGTTTAGTAAGTTTGTTTTACTATTCCCCTTGAGAACGGGAAAAGCAGACAAAATTTGTGATATAGTAGAACAACAAATATTACTCTTTGGAGCACCCATGGTCATCATTTGTGATAACGGCAAGCAATTTGAGTCACACTTATTTAAGGAAGTAGCTACCAAGTATCAGTGTCGATTAAGTTATACACCACTTTATCATCCACAAAGTAATCCCACTGAACGTGTAAATAGGGTGGTAGGGACACTATTAGCTGCTAATTCATCTGTTAAAAAGCATAACGAATGGGATGTTCACTTACAAGGAATCGCACATTCTATAAATACAGCTGTACATGAGACTACAGGCTATACGCCCTCATACCTATTCTTTGGTAGGGAAGTTTCAATTCCACCCTTTGATATTTCGGCATTAAACACTGATTCTCTTGATTTGAGCAAAGAATTAAATTGTAGATTTGGAAAAGTAGTTATGGACAATACGAAACGACAAAACTTGTACAGAGAGGTTCAGATGAAGCTAAAAAAAGCTCATAATAATAGTGGCAAATACTATAATAAAAAATATAGACCAGCCACATTCACAGAAGGAGATATTGTGTGGAAAAGAACCAAATACCTATCCAAAGCAAGCAATAAATTTATGGCCAAACTCGCACCAAAATTTGAAAAAGTTAAAATTGTAAAGAAGCTCTCGGATAATGTTTATCGCTTGCAAAACATGCAGGGCAAGAATATAGGCATTTGGCATTCGAAAGATTTAAAAAGATAAAAAAAAAAAAAAAATAATAATAATATTTTTTTTTTTGTTTAGGGTGGGGATGTTTGTAATGACGTCATTATACGAGAGATGAACTAGACCCTAAATTTAGACTAAGTAATTAATGTAATAGATGGCACATTAGCTTTGATTGTGGACTGCGCTGTCATGTGTCGCGCGTTCAAACCCGGCCATCGCGAGAAATCGTCTTTTTGTGTTTCTAACAATTTAAAAGTGCATTATTATCCTCAATACTATGAATAACGGTTATAAAGGCGATTGTGAGCTTGAAGGACACATTGCAGCGCAAAGACTAGTCGGTGACAGATGTGTGTCGCTTTAATAGCGGATTTTCTCAATGTACCGCCATGTCAAAATTATAAATATTATATCCAGCTATTAATACGGAAAATCTTTTTTGTTTAGTGAATATCTTGAACAATAAAGGGGTGAGTTGCATTAAGAATTACTAGTAGTGTTAACCCATTCGGAAATGTTACTTGATTAAACTCATATTATGGTGTCAATTGTTCCAGCATACCGTCACGCCCTTTGATTGTTGGAGAATTCAATGGAATAATTCCATAAGTGTTCGTGTCAAATCGTATGTACAAATTCCTTTATTTAACGAAATTGTTCACAACTTTGTGGTGAAGATTCACGCCCAGCCGGCAGTTCTGGGGACTGGAAGGGTTCCATGCGCCTAACGTCTCCTGTCTAAAACCCTCCTGGCGCCCTATTTGTTTTAGTTAGGTTTAGTAATTAGGTTTAATTTTAGTATCATGCTGCGGATGCCCTTCAGGCTGGCATATCTTTTGGCCGTCTTAAAAATAAACTTGTGTTGAAATCTAAAAGCATTTTCACTGACAACCACCGACGGAAAAGGGTCCGTCACATTATAATTATAATGAGAAAATATTCTAAAACATTATAGCATATCGACGGTAAAGTGCCAAAATCTCCATTTTTCGAGAAATTCACTTTTTTATCGTTTTGAATTCAAAGGCGTTATTCGCATGTTTTACTGAACTAAATACAATTTATTATTAAATACGATATTTCATGCCTTTAAATTCAAACCGATAAAAAAGCGAATTTCTCGAAAAATGTCAGTTCGGAGGTATTGGCACTTCACCGTCGATATTATATAAAATTAGCAAAAGCTTTTTTCAATGTTTTATTTTAATATTTAAAAAAATAATTTAAGTTCATACATTTAAATTTTAAATTAAATACACTTCACTAGCCCTAGTTTAATCAATTTCACGTTTCTTTAAGAAAACGAACTTGTAAAACACAACAGCTATAAGACTGCCCACACATGGGCCAACCCAGTATACCCATTGGTGGTCCCAGTAGCCGGTCCAGACCGCGGGTGCGAAAGACCTCGCGGGGTTCATGCTCGCGCCGGTCAGCGGACCCCCCACTAGGGACAACCCAACGATTGTCAAACCAAACTTTATTGGGGCGCTATCTTGTTTACTTGCATTCACTGGATCCCACACGCCACAGTTAATGAATGTGAGTGCTGCTGTCAGCGCCAACTCTACACCCAACGATTGAAGGTCGTTCAGGCCCACATGCGGGGCCGATACACAGACGTTCTCTGCCGCCACGTCCACTGGAGACAATGTTACGAGTATTCCATATCCCACTAAAGCTCCGGCGCATTCCGCGATCACGTATATAACGCCCAAAGGGATGGACGTACTGCCCCAGATGACAGATGCCAATGTCACCGCCGGGTTCATGTATGCACCAGAGATATGTCCGAAGATTTGGACATTGAACAGAACTACGAAACCGAATCCAAACGGGGAATAGATGCTCATGTTTATTCCTTCCATAGGAATACATGTCATGCAACCGAATAGGACAAGCATCAGGGTGGATAGGAACTCTGACACGATACCGCGCCAGGAATTTCTCCACCAGGAACGAAGGGTGGATTTCGCAGCATCATCATCTCCCGTGATCTTGAGTTCTGTCACTAATTGAGGAAGTGGTGGCACTGTCATATTAGCTGTTCACTGTTTTTCTTTTTTACAAAATAATTTGACTAAACTGCACGTCACTTTGGTCGGCTTTCTCAACTGTGATCACTCATTGTTTTTATAGCACGCAGATCAATAATTAATTCACTGTGACTTCGTGTTGATCTACAGGTGGACACGACTGTAGTGCGTCAGGCTCGAGGTAAAAATATATACATCGATATCTCCGGCGCACAGTCACATGGATAAAACGATATTAATGCAGATAGAGCGACCGTTATCTGTTATTTTCAGCCGTATACTAAAACATCCGATTATTGTTTATTATCGTGTTTTGTGAATAGTGGCTATGGATTCTCGAATTCGGATTCTTAAAGTGGATATCGCTTTCAAAATGTACAACATTTTTGTTTTTTTTTGTTTGGTGTGTTTATTTATTACATTTCAGTATAAAGTAAATAAATTTTAAGGACGTGTAAAAGTTTTGAATGATGTTAAGGTAAAGACAATTTGTATTATACACCATTTGGTTTTTCAAGGTAAAGAAAATTTGCATGAGGTAAACCTTTTGGAAACCTCATGCAAATTGTCTTTACCTTGATATATTTTTTTATATGAACAATTTCTTTTTTTATAATTGATCCTAATTCATCCTAATTTTGATTCCAAAAGCCGGCAATAAAAAGAAATCGTTAAATCATTATTTATTAGTCTACCTCCTTAGTTATATAATAAAAAGAAATGCAAAACTTTAAACTTATTTTTAGAAAATTATTTGTAGAATAATAAAATCTAGTCTTTTCCCATTTTGTTAAACGTTACATTTAACTTTTTTTTGTGTAATTCAGATAATGTATCCAAAAGGTGTTTACTCAGATGTTAGTATACGCAAGTTTTAGGTTTTTATTTGTTTATCGTATACATAATTATTTAAATCCTAAAGTTAAGGCTTACTTAACGCCAGTTAAACATACTATGAAATGACGCAAAGGTAGGTACTTCATAATATTTATCTAGAATGTTATACGACAATATAATTTGGAAATAATACAAGAGCTTCCACGTATTACGTACCTAACTATAGTCTGTTCCAAAAGTACGTATCTAATGAAAATGTAAACAAATCCTGTTTGGTTACATTCTTACGCAATCACTCACTAAAGGGAATTATTAACACATTCGTCTATAATCAGCAGGTATAAACTTTATATTATACCACTTTTTCCACAATTGTTCTTTGAATAAATCATCGACGAAATTAATCATTATAAAATTAGCTTGACCTGTCAATGAAAAACATCTATATTGAAATAATCTAATCAAAACACTCAATTCGTAAGTATGAGTGGCAATAGAAATTGACATCCACAGGTACGTTTTCTGATCCATTTGTTTACATTTTCATCAGATACTTTTGGAATAGACTAACTTAAATTATGTTTATTTAAATCACTACTGCCACTCGTTGGCAGTTGTATGAAATAGCAATAATACGGCAATTTGGCATAGTTTGTTAATTTGTTAAAAAAATATTTTCCTTGACTGTACCTTTATATACTTAACTACCGATGCACTCTGAGCATTCCCACTGATTGATTATTTTTTTACAACGACAGCTACTGTCATAAAGCCAATTCAAAAGAAAATCCCATGTATCGAGATCTGAGTAATCTTCTCTTGTCATAAGCACTCAGTAGTGGCTATGACAAGAGAAGATTGGCGCTTAGTGCCACTCAATGCCAACAGAAATACACGAAAAATATTTTCGATTAGCAGCGCCAGCGTGTTTGTTGTTTTTAAGGGGACTACAGGAGCTAAACGCAAGTTTTATAATGCCCAAAGCATGTGATCTACTGCAGTAAACAAAATCAGGAAAATATATGATATTCTTCAGGATACTTGCTAGTTAGATAGTGTGTTGAAAACATAATACAATTATTTTGATACGATAGAGAAAATCACGGCGATACGAGTACCTGGTCTATAAAAATTTCTTTTAACGATTAAAAACTATATCTACTAATATACTTGCAATTATTCTGATTTTTTTGTCAGATTATTCTACAAGCAACATACTAACTTAATAGTGTTTTAATTTTGTATTCCAATCAATAGATTTTTTGTAAATAGATTGCAATAATTTACCAGCGTTGTGTCATCACGCTTCTCTTTCTTTTCTATGCAGTCCGACAATGACCGCGCTTTAGGTCCTGTAGTCCCCTTAAGGCGGTGCTATATGTAAATTAGGCTGGAACTGAAGAAGTTTAAAACCGTTTTTCTCCATAACCCGTACCACAATGATCTTTAAAAAAATATATGTTAAACTACACAATAAAACACATGTCCCCTTCACTTAGAAAAAAATAAAAAATAATTTTAAATATCATTAACATACATGAAAAGTAACCCCTGTTTTAGAAATATAAAACCTTTTTTCTTCGAAACTATTAATCGCTAGGTTTTTTTATAGTCATCATGATATTACACAATACAATACCTAGGGAATCCTCGGCTTATTTTTTTAAATAACTTTTCTAATTACTTATAGTCATTATTTTTTACATAAATCGACACTCAATCGCGTGAGCAACCCCTCTGTCGCCTATTAATTTAGTGCGGGACGAGACGCAGTGCTGAACGGACCTGTACCACTTTTTCCCGCATTTTTTCGTTGGTGACAATACCATTAGAAAGTATTGTAAACAAATACCTACCTACTTATTTTGTTGATTTTAATAGTTTTTGTGTGTGTAAATATTATAGTAGTTTTTAGTATATAGTTGGTAGTACTACATAGGAAATATTTGTGTTATTATAAGTTTATTTATAAAATCAATATGGGTGACAAAAAAAGACGCACTAAGCGTAATTTGAAAATAAAATACACGAGGAGAATAAAAAGAATGAAAAGGTAAGTAATTTGAGTACCTATCTAACATTTTACTAGTAACCACCAATCAAGCGTTTTGATAAAAAGATATAGGTAGGTACGTATAAGTAATATGCGTACCTAAACAGGTACCTACCTATCAGCTGCTTATACTTACCTAGGTACCTTTCTTCGCCAGAACGAGAAACTGTTTTCGTTTCGAATTTGCCAACGGAAATTCATACGTGTTTAATGGCAACAAGGTATAGATTCCAAACGACGGGGCGGCATTACGACACGGCGGCACAGTAACGACATAACGAGCTATAGATTCGCATGCAGTGAATCTATAGCTTTTTACTATTAGACACGTACGAATTTACGTTGGCCGGAGTTTCGCTAGCTAATTTAATTTGACCCTGTATATGTGTCGCAGCTAACTAGTTTATCATGTTTAGATAGCGATACCCATCACGTCTGCGGAGTTTCGCTAGCTAATTTAATTTGACCCTGTATATGTGTCGCAGCTAACTGGTTTATCATGTTTAGATATCGATACCCATCACGTCTGCAGAGTTTCGCTAGCTAATTTAATTTGAACCCGTATATGTGTCGCAGCTAACTAGTTTATCATGTTTAGATATCGATACCATCACGTCTGCGGAGTTTCGCTAGCTAATTTAATTTGACCCTGTATAATGTGTCGCAGCTAACTAGTTTATCATGTTTAGATATCGATACCCATCACGTCTGCGGAGTTTCGCTAGCTAATTTAATTTGACCCTGTATATGTGTCGCAGCTAACTAGTTTATCATGTTTAGATATCGATACCCATCACGTCTGCAGAGTTTCGCTAGCTAATTTAATTTGAACCCGTATATGTGTCGCAGCTAACTAGTTTATCATGTTTAGATATCGATACCCATCACGTCTGCGGAGTTTCGCTAGCTAATTTAATTTGACCCTGTATAATGTGTCGCAGCTAACTAGTTTATCATGTTTAGATATCGATACCCATCACGTCTGCGGAGTTTTGCTAGCTAATTTAATTTGACCCTGTATTATTACTCATCGCAATCAGATTGCTAATACAGGGTAATAATTAGGCCAGCCACATACAGTCGGAATTCCGTCCCGGAATTCCGTTTCGAAATATCGTTTCGGAATTTCGAAAGCAGCAAATCCATACAAAGTCACGCACAGACTACCATGCGTAATTTTGAATCGGAGAAAATTTCGAACGGAGGACTACTTGTACGTGTGTGATAGATCCTTGATCTTGCATGGATTCGCTGCATTCGAAAATTCCGAATCGATGTTTCGAAACGGAATTCCGACAGTATGTGGACTTTTTTTGTCCATCCTCTTTGGACCCCATGGATGTAACCTGCAGATTGCGACTCTCGGACTACAAGGGGTCGAAAAGTAACGAGGTTGGCGAGTTTCATAGGACCCTAAAGTTATAAGCAAATCAAATGACATATTTTAAAATTGGATTAACGTAACCCTTTTATAAGTAAACGTGGATGAACGTATACAATATAAGCTACAATATTTTTTAAAGCCATCAGTATTTCAACTGAATTTTATATTTTACTTTATTTTAGGGGAACTGAAGAATTATCGATTGGTAGACGTATTGTAAACATCAGTCATTTTTTTAAATCACTCCAAGAAATATCAAGCCACGGACCATTGGACTGTGGTTTAAAGTCAATAGAAATCGTATCTGAACGTTTGACAGGTTTAATGAATAAATTAAAACTGAAATGTCGTTTATGTAACATGAGTTTTATAATAGAGGGAGACAACACCCCAGAAGAAATGAATTTAAACACATGTGCCGTAGCTGGGGCAATAGCAGCAGGATGTGGACATACGCAACTTCTGGAAATTAGTCATCTCTAGGAGTTCCTGAGATCTCACAAAAATTATTCACCTTTCATATGGATATAGTAAACAAAACGTGGGAATCTGAAGCGTTAAGATCTTTGATCGAAGCTGCTGAAGAGGAAAGATGTGCTGCCGTAATCGGGAGAAAATAAGGCAATACAAACTGATATTATATATAGGGACGACGGCTTTTGGGAAGAAACAATGACAAAAAAAACTAATAACATTTTACACAGAATGTATTTTACCTGAATTAGTTGACCCTCGACACCCACGAAAAATGCCAATTAGAGATCCCGAATATATATGTCGTGCTATTGAAATAAAAAGCAAACGAAGGGAAAACAAAGAAAATCTAGCTAACATGCGTGAACAAAATAATATGGAAGAAATAAATGATGCAACACATGATGCAGAAGTGTAAGTAGAAATTATTCACATATCTTCAAAAAGAAACAAAAGAAATGAAACTGACGACGATGAAGTAAAATACATTGATGATTATAATGTAGAAAAAGCAAATGCAAAAAAAATGTGTTGTAGACAATTAAACTTCTCAGAATTTTGAAACCAAATTGTGTCAGAAAGCTTTTTTTTTTATACCGTTAAAGATTATATTGAGGACATAAAGGCTTGGGATTGAGCTGCTCCAAATTTTCTTTTTTCTCATTTTTATTGTTGCATACTGAATGTTGACATGAACATTTACTTTGTAAAGTATTATATTATTTTAATTATTGTGAATGTGAATACTATATGGGTCATTGCTATTTTGTTTGTTTTATTTTTTCTCTCAGTTATTTTTAATCATTGTCTGGCAGTTTGAGTAATTTATGCGGCCTACCCAAATGTCCTTTCTTTGGTATTTTCGTCGAATCGTTGAGCTCCTTAAGTTCTGAGGTGAGCTGCGCGATTACTGACAAATGCGTGCACTGGCTGGACAGGTCCTCTCAATCTGTGTGGTTCTTTCCTCAAAAGACCATTTCAGACACCAATCTACATGGTCTTCACATGGACTGACCAAGATTATGTCCGGTCTTTATAAGATCCTATGACCTCTGAGTTTGTTTCGGCCTTTCTTCTCAGAGTAGTCAGATAGGAAACGCCGACCAGAACTAGTTTTAAAAAAAAAACATGATTGACTTACAAAAATAAAATCATTTATCATTTATAATTTTGAATGTGTTTTTATTTTGCTTTTGTCAATGTATAACCTGAACAAATTTAATCCCAACATCAGTCACTGACATGCAATAAAAATGGACCAAAAAAAACCATCAAAACCAAAAAAAATGGACCCTGTAAATGGACGACTCTGTATATTATAATTATATATTAATTGATTAGGCCTGCCACATACAGTCGGAATTCTGTTTCGAAATATCATTTCGGAATTTCGAAAGCAGCAAAGCCATACAAAATAAACGAAGAACTACTGTACGTGTGTGATAGATCCTTGATTTTGTATGGATTTACTGCCTTCGAAAATTCCGAATCGATATTTCGGAACGGAATTCCGAAACGGAATTCAGTCTGTGTATGTGGCCGGCCTTATTGAACTAATAAGTTCCGGGCCCACGATCGCTTGTGACTTATAATAAATTGAACTGAGGTCACGGGTCGTATGGGGCCCACAAACCATATGGGACGCATTGTGGTTCATGGACCCCATGAACCTAATATGGCATTTGAGCTTCGTGCAAGCATATGGCCGGCAGATTTGTATATTGCTCAGATTTTCCACTTTATTTTGCGTTTACTAACTTAGTACTTTTAGGTACTAATTTATTCACTTTTATTTGTGAGCGAAGTCGCGGGGAAAGCTAATAATAATAACTGTCTATATTCTGCCGCCCATTTTCTGTTTTAGTAATATTACAATGAGTTCTTAGTCAGTAAAAAAATATATTTTCTAAAAATATAATAATTTACACAAGTGTTGTATTTGTTTTTCTACAACATACAAGTTTTTACCTAAAAATGTTTTGCACCACTGCTCTGAAATATGCAACAGGCTACCTATGCGTGCGTCGCGCGTCATGGCTCTGTGGCCGTCAGCGGTGCAAAATAGAATATTAGTGATCGCTTCGCGCGTAATTATAATGAGGGCGTTGCGCGGGGCATTCGCGGCGGTAACGCCCATTTGAGCGAGGTCAACGGCGTAATGCCAAGCCTAAATGGGGACTAGGTATAGTTCATTTTGAGGGTTTAACAACACGTTATGTCGAAAGAAAATGCCTTTAAAAGATAAATCTCCCTAATTTAATTTTTTTTTTGCATTATTTGCTATAGGTACCTAGTACCTACTGCTTATAATTTATACGTATCTACCTACTTATGATCTAATCATATACTATGAAATAAGAAATATTTGTATATACAGGGTGTCTCAGAAATCAACCGACATATTGTAGGTGGTGATAGCTTTGGTCAAGCTCTCCCAAAATAACACAACATATGTTCTGCAAAATCTTAGACATTTCAGGTTATACTAGATTTTCAAAAAGAAATCAAAATAACCATCATGCTTCATTCTTTTGACTCTAATGTGCAAATAAAATCAATTATTAATAACTTATTCCATCAAAATATTATCCCATCAAAAACATAACATGTACAAAACTGACTTGAAGACTTGGCAATTGCACACGGCAACATAATCTACACAAAACAAAATTTATCTAATATTAGCGCTTTGTGCTTTTATTTCTTTGAAAGTAGCTATATGGAGGACTATTTAAATTACCTAGTAGATTGTGTTGCTGTGTGCAATTACCAAGTCACACTATTTATTAAAGAAGTAAAGAAAAGTAATATTGATATGGTTACTATACAATATTGTTAAGCAACTAACAAGGTATCAATTTATGACAAAGTGGTTGGATAGCTGCTCCCATAGATAGATAGGTACTGAATTAACCGACTTGGTTTACATTCGATTTCACAAATTTTTACGGCAGAAAAACTGCGTTGCGAGGCTTGTGCATTTTTGTACAAGTTATGTTTTTGATGAGATTAATCTTTCCTATGCCGTAATTACAGAAACCATTAAGAAGCCATTGCGTCTTGCGTAGATCTAAGTTCATACCTACTTAGTTATTATCGCTTATGCCTATCACATTGCGTTTTGACAGATTGAATGTATTGAAGCACGGCGACGACGCTTCGCTTTATGTAGCAATTTGGCAGTTGTAATTACGTTTGTTTTGAGTCTTATACTTAATATTTTAATTTTTTATTAACTAACGTTTATTCTGGTATACATTTTCAATGTAGTAAGATTACCTAGTAACGAGAAATTTACAGTTAATTCTGAGGCCTCTATGAACTAAAGAGATAGCTATATTTAATATTATAAAGAGGAAATATTTGTATTTTTGCATCGAATAAACCCAAAAACTACTGGTCCGATTACAAAAATTCTTTCACCACTAAAAGCTACATTATCTTTGAGTAACATAGGCTATATTTATAACTAGAAAAAAAAAAAAAATAGGGAACCCTACTAAAATTTCAATAATGTAAAGTATGGAAAAAATCGCGTCGGAAAGAAATACCTCGGTAAAAAAAGTACTAGGATTGCATGAATTAACGATAATATTATGCTTCTAATAGGATTTGGATGAAATTTGGCACACATATTAGTTTATAACAGGATTAACACATAGAGTACTTTTTATCCCGGTAGTACGTTTCCGTGGGTTAATTTCCGACTTCCAGGCTGGTGAAGCGGCTGGCAAAAGCAAGATAAGAAAATAGAAAGTTGGAATCCCCGTAATGATATTAAGAAATTTTAATCCACCAAGCTTGTGTAATGGCACAAGAGTTTTAATCAAAGAACTTCGAGATCACTCCGTTGTAGCCACCGTCATCACCGGGCCCGCAGCCGGACAGCTCGCACACATTCCGCGTATTCCAATGATACCGACGGATTTGCCTATATCAAGTAAGAGGCTTCAGTTCCCGGTTAAAGTATCATTTTCACTAACAATTAATAAGTCCTGGGGACAAAAATTTTCACCGGTCATCATCGACTTAAGAAAAAAGTGCTTTTTCCATGGGCTTCATGGGTCTCTCCATGCTCATGGGTTATGGTGGGTATGGAGTGGCCTGTCTCGCGTGGGATCTCCGGAAAATGAATTTATTTTGCTTCAAATTAATAGCACATCATATATATGTAGTTTATAGAGAAGCCTCGCAATGATTATTTATAGGTATTTACCTTTCATTCTTATTTCCTTTCCTTTTTACCCGACTGTGGAAAGCTTATATTTTATTTCATTTCCTCCATCCAATATGAAAGAAATATTAGCTGTGAAACGTTTTATGTCTCCGTTTTGTGTTAGTTAGTAAGTATGTACCTACATAATACATATTATGTTTGTTACATCTTCACGCAAAAATTAATGAACCGATTGCGATAAAACTTGATAGGTACATAGCCACAGATATTACCTGTTACACAGCTGTTACTTTTATCCCGATATTCCCATTCCCACAGAATTGAAACTTCCGCGGGTGAAACCGCGGGGCGCAGCTGAGGACGTATAAGTTGCCTTTAAATTTGGCATGCAAGTTGGTAATTTTCCTTTCCGTTATATATTCTGTTACTATTTTTAGGTTTTAGGATTTTTTATCCTCCAGCAATCATGTATCAATCCGCGCGCAGCTCCTCGGATACTATATAAGTATTACGTGACGACATTGTTCACCTGGATTAACGCAAAGGGTGCTTTTAATCCCGGTAGTACGTTCCCGTGGGATATTTTCCGACATCCACGCGGGCGAAGCCGCGGGCAAAAGCTAGTTATTATATATTTTTCAATTCATTTGCTTATATGTCAATCCACGAGCTCGAAAAAATGCATTCGCGCATTTTATGAAAAATTTGCTTCAGAATTTTGGCTTTATTTATATAGATAAGAAAAATTGCGAAAAGCAAGGCCACTATAAACTAAACTAATAACTATTCTCCACCACTCCACAAGTCAAAGTTGTCCGAAGACTTTCAGTTTATCAGAATAAGAACGCCAATTTACGCGAAAAACACGGTTGAAATGCAATATGACTCTTAATTTATGTATCTACAGTTTATCCACTCCACTAAACTCATTAACCATTCACCTTATTGGTCAAATCCAATTTTCGGTCAGTATAATGTCTCTTCAAAAATACATATTTGTATAAAACGGCTGCCAGACCACTGCCAACCAATGGTCCAACCCAGTAAACCCAATGTTGGGTCCAATGGCCCGTCCAAACTGCAGGTCCCAGGCTCCGAGCAGGGTTCATGCTCGCTCCAGTCAGCGCCCCAGCCACGAGAGAAAGCCCAAGAATAGTCACTCCAAACTTTAATGAGGTGCTGTCCTGTTTATGCTCATTAACTGGATCCCACACGCTGACACACACGAAAGAGAGCGCTGCCGAGATAGATATTTCAATCCCCAAAGTTTGTAACACAGTCACTCCTGGATACGGCTTGGTCACACATACACCTGGCGTCACTAAGTCAATCGGAGATAGTGCATCTAAGATGGCATAACCTACAATAGCTCCAGCACATTGTACAATCACGTAAACGACACCCAAACCGATGGACGTATTGCCCCAGATGACAGATGCCAATGTCACAGCGGGGTTCATGAATGCTCCAGATATGTGACCAAATATCTGAACATTGAACATTACTACGCAACCAAATGCAAAAGGTGCGTAAATGCTTGTGTCAATTCCTTGAAGGGGTATACATGACATGCAGCCGAGTAATACTAGCATCAGAGTGGAAAGGAACTCTGACAGGATTCTACGCCAGTTGATTCTGCACCAAGTGGAGAGACTGGAGCTGAATGTTTTTGGATAAGCTTGCATGATCTTCACTTTCATTAATGTAGTAAGCAATTGATAGTTCGGAGACACTGTCATATCAACATTGATCACTATAGTCTCACTTCACCAAATAAAATAATCCATTCGATTCATGCGTCATTCATTACAAATAATTTTATTCAACTTCCTTATTCCTGAAATCGCATATAGAAGCAGAGCTATTTATTTCGCTACTTCTTTATTATTCATGTTCTATGCTTTGCTAATACAAAAGGTTTCAATATCTCGTCTGAGAACTTTTTCCGACACCTGGAGGAAACAAATAAAATAATTTAAAACTTAAAAATTGATGTAGGTATCTTAGTAATTCATAAGTTTTAACTACCTATAAAGATTTGCCACACTTTCAGGCCAGCAAAACTCGTACGTTATATACGTAAGTCAAAAATCCCTTTGAAAAATAATAAAGTTATCCTTTTTTACCATACAGACAAGACAAGATGAATTTATATTATATATTATATCAGCGATTCAACACAGTAAGACCCACTTCAGATTGTTTCTTAAGTGATGCACATACGAATAAGAAAGAAAAACAGAATACATAAATACTTTTGTTTTACATTCATAATTTGTTGTTCTGGCGTTAGGAATATATTTACACTAGCTTTTGCCCGCGACTTCGTTCGCGCGGAAGTCGTAAGATACACAATATACTAAGATAACAGCCACATTTTTATAAAACTCCCTCGGCTCCCGCGTCGCATCGCATTGTTTTCGCTTAGCGTTCTTTCCGACTTTAATTCTTTTTGCGCGGCTCCTAAGGGTCGTAGCGTGAAATTAAAAAGTATATACCTTCCTCAAAATTTGGGCTATCAAATATAAAAAATATTTTTTAAATTTTCGAAACAAACTCTTCAGTTTTTTTGTGTTATCAAGTATATATGTATATGTGTACAGTTTTGCCCCTGAGTGGTATTCGAAGTTATAAAAACGAGGGATTATGTGGTTCTATCAAAAGGGCAAAATAATACTTGGGTTTTGTGATTGCAAATAGTCCAATCGTGCTTAACACCTCTAAAATGAAATATGGTAATTTTCCGACAAAGACTTGCTTGGCAACAATCCTTGTTCAGATCTGTCGAATAAAAAAGTATCAAACTTTCTAAAAAGGAATATCCTGTATAAAGTCTTCCCTTAGCTATTCGTGGAAGGTATGATTATTATTTATTTATCATGTAATAAACAGGAAAAACTAAAAACAAAAGCAATATCGCAAGAAACGGAAACACAACCGAAACACTTACCTATTATTATATTAAAAGTGGTTTTCTTGGTATTCTGTTCGAAGTCTACAATTATTTTATTATTTCCATTTTCAACAGGTGCCTCAACTTTTCGATTGTTAGAAATTCGATTATCCTCTTGAAAGAAAGGTACCAATGTTCAATTTTTCATGTTGAATAATTTTGTTGATGAAATTCTCACCTAAATATAATTTCTCTTCGATCGTTGGTCGATGATTTCAATATTTTGGTTACTGGTCACTACCACCTTGTTTATTTCACGTTTATATATTTATATTTTTAGTGATAGCTCCGCATGGAGTTAGTGTTCTGTGGTGATAGCTGTCTCATTGGCACTCTGACTATTTTTTTTAAATGACCAAACCAAGCATATGAATAGTATTTATCTATTTAGGGAACTGCTTGGATACAATCTCTTTGGTTTTTGCATTTATCATAATTTTCATCTCATTTCTCACTTATGATCAATTTTGTTTACTCTCTAGTGAAAAATGCTCGTATATATCTACAAAAGTTGTAATATCAACATAGTTTACATGATTGGTTTTTTACTCCAACAACGCATAACGAGAGATACAAGGTAAGTAAATATGATCTAAAATTAATATATTGCGGACTTTACTAAATAATAAAGTAAGTAGGTAGGTACTTACGTTAGCCAACAAAAGCAATTTGACATATTTTGCTCTACCGAAGGGCAAAGTCCTCCATTTCACACACATCGATTAAAAATTAAAAGAGAATGAAGGTAGGTACTATTAATAAACGATTGTCTTTCGATAGAAACCAACCGCGTCCTGCTATTTGCATTGTTCCGTGTGTGAACTCAGTAGTTATTTTCCCAATGAGAGAAGCAAATTGTGGGAAGAGAAGCATCCACCACCTCTACTTCATAAACCCCGGGATCATTTGCCTCCCGGGCGTGATTTGCAGCTCTCAACGGATTACTTACTTAGGTAGGCCGCTGCAGCCACAATTTGTCGAAGTGGGGAATTGCTGACCCCCCCAACACCCAATGCCAGTGCGGTGCTTCTGATCAGATCATGCCCCACTTGCTGGAATATCCCTTAGGATATTCCAGCAAGTGGGGCATGATCTGGTCATCCGCGGTGCAGGTGAACCGGCACGTTCACCTGCACCGCGGATGACCTAAAGAATGTCACCGATGCCGCTATCAATGTGGTCAGGCCACCTACTGGGCTCAATCAACATAAAAACATTGAAGAAGAGTACCTACTATCGACAGGAAAAGCAGATGAAGTGATTATAACCCACAGTCTCCACATTTGACTGATATGTCTGGCCTACTTTCTGGGATAGATCCGTCAGAGATAGTATTTTGTACGAAGGATGGGGTTACGGTATTACCTAAAAACAATTTTTTTTTAAATGCGAACCTCTACATTACTGCACTCCAGTGAAAGTATACATTACATTATTATTTTAAAGTCCAATTATAATAGGGATGATGCCTGGGTAAAAAAAAAGAAATTTTATTTAGTCCATCAGTCAGATAATAAAAAAAATATTAGATACGTATTTTTTGCTTTATCATATTAATAAAAAATTACATAGATAACTCGCATTAAAGTACGGGAGTGGGGGCTTGCTATGTCACTTCTACGTATAAAATCTACGAAGACGTGACGTCATGCCACATTTTAACTCAATGTATCGCCGTAATCTTTTGATTACGTAGAAAAAGAAAAAATACGTGTCCAATATATTTTAATAATCTACATGACGGACAAAAAAACATATTTTAGTCATCATCCCTATTATTGGCATATTGCTACTACTGATAATGATTTATTATTTGGAACACAACCAGGTAATGAACAGATATCTGTTTGTGGTCCAAATGATAAATAAATAAATAACATGGACCCTGTATCAATGCATTCTTTAACGAACTTAAAATTATTACAACCAACTTCTGAGTTCGGTCAAACAATTCCCGTAAAGGGCAGTGTCCCTTGTGCCGCGTCGTCTACAAACACGACCGCAATACATATTTATTAGAAGGAGATGGGAGGAAAGCTCGTGGAAACCATAAAAATATAAATAGTAATACACACGACGCACCAATCACGTAGGAACAAGTATGTTTATTTATTTGTGAACGTTTGTTACATTATCGCCTTGAGTAGTTGTTAGGGGAGATATGAAACAGGTGTGTCAAATTAATGGTCAAAACGAGAAATTCTATAATCATCTCCCTTGGTAGACAAATAAAGTAATCGCAGTATTTTTTTAATAATCATTAAAACAGCCTCCGACAAACCAAAGTTATTCTACCAACTTTTCTGAGACTGAGATCTACAAGATGTAATTTAAATAACGCACAACCTCTTAAGGGGTCATTATACTCATAATTATAAACAACTTTTACTTTGGGAACAAACCTGAAATCGAACAAAAAATCAACTGTTCCATACATTTTTACGATAACCTTTAGCTAAAGTACATACGTGCTAAGTACCGTTTATAGATCTCGGCCTAAGTGGACCTGTCCACAAGGTAAGGGTAAATAAAAAACGAATTCACTGTAAGTATACTAGTTCTGCAAGTCATCTAATTCGGAGTCGTCTCATTCAAAATTCATTCTCGTTCTCATTTGAGTCATTTCGTTCATCATCATCATCATCATTCACACTCCACCTCACCCACTGCTGGGCCTCACTGTTCTTGTGCCAATCCCCACGCTCCTGTGCCAGCCTCATCCAGGTTTTGCCCGCGATGGTAACAATGTCGTCCGACCATCTTGCCGCCGGACGACCGACATTTCGTCTTCTAGTCCTTGGGCGCAACTCTGTCACAGCCTTACTCCACCTGTCATCCCTACGCCTTGCCAGGTGTCCTGACCAACTCCATTTGAGTTCCATAAAACGCTTTCCGATATCGAAGACCTTTGTACGTCTTCGGATCTCGGTCTATTAGCCCGTTGCCAAGCATAGCATGGACGTTCGACATTCAGACACGTTACTAGCAGTCAATTAATTTTCCATTCTACCTTTGTGCCATACTTCATGTAAATCTATCCAGTCATTACGCAGATAAAGTCACAAAGTCACAAACATCGTAACATTCGCATCTCTTACATAAACATCTCAACTGCTATCTCTAGGTGCATTACGTAGCTGATTGCGTGGAGATTAACTTGTCAGCTTGTATCCCCGAGAGGTCTGCGATAAATCGTGTGTTAAAAATCTAGGAGTAAAAACGTGAGCGACTCTAATCCTTGCCATCAACTATAATCCTGGCGGGGGAAAGTGGCGGGCTGATTAATTGCAACCAGCCACCAGCCGCCATGCGACCACGCGAGGCTTACAACACGTCTATTAAGCACTCCTACAAATTGAACCGATAATTTTGGAGACGAAATCGTTTAAAAAAATGGGGATTTATTTTTCAGGAATTTTGTGTGTAAAGCAGTATTTAGGCTTTTGTAATCTTGATAAGCTGGTAATTTTTCCGGATGATGTTACTGCGGATTACGCCGCATCAAGTAAAAAATCTTCATGGTAACCTTTCGGATTATAATTAGTAGCAATGAAATTTCCATATTTCCATGTAGTTCCTACCTACTATATAGCGTGTCAGCATATACTCAAAACCACGCGGAAAATCTCGCAGTTTACATTTTAGCAGCGGTTGAGGATTAATGCCAACATAATAGGCACCAAACAAAGGCCCGCGCCGAAACTGCAAGAAATTCCTCCCACGTTCGCGACATACGATGAAATCCGCGACTAGACGGCCTTAAGCGGGTATATTCTGTTCAGCTGAGCCGAACTCAAACCTTATCATGGCCTTAGGAGCTTATCCTTTGTTTGTTCATCCTTAACTACTAACGTTATTTTATTCAGTATCCAGACGACATTTTTGACCCTTTCGTTTTTTTTTTTGGTCGTGGCTGCATAACGAGGGATACCCTTGACACATAAGCATTAGCTGAAAGTCAAACTTTTAGAAAAGTATAATGTGAAGTAACATGTTGCACGAACCATCAAAATAATAATGCTCACTATGCTAGGTATCACAACATCAATAAATAACATCGAGGCGCATCCTAAATCAAGTCAAAATCAAAATATTTTTATTATACCTACATTAACTTGCTAACACCATAACCTCCATGTAAAATACTGGTATTCAGCTGCATCTGGTTAGACTGGAAGCCGACCCCAACATAGTTGGGAATAGGCTAGGCAGATGATGATGATCAACCTGCATAACAGAGTTAGAGGTGACCCCAGTAAGTTATAAAATATACTTGTGGACGCGCTGGGACTCATATTCCAAAAAGATAAAACAGATTGCACATAGGTAAACATTTTACCGTTTTCCAAAACACAGAGGTGCAGAATACGCCATCTTTATTACTCCAATTAAAATGAATCACAATGCACTTTGTTTAGTATTAAAGGGGATTTTTTCACAGAAAATTCTCGCATAATTTCCTATGCCCCACAACTTACGAGTTCGCAAGCAGGCACGTTACCACACAAGATACACCCATAAACTTCTTCTAGATACACTAAACAAGAACTAAGAACAGCTTCGCCTAGAGATGACTATGTAAAAATTCAGCGACAAGAAGCCCAAGTTTTATGCGAAACGAGCAGGCTACAATATTTTGTGAAACCTCGTTATTCTGAAATTAGATTACTGCGGTGGAGACTGGAGCGGCGGAAATACAGTGACCTCGCTTAAGAGGGAGCTATTTATAAGCCTGAACCGTGACTATAGGTGAAAAACGGAATATCACGATGATCATCACACATTTGACAATATAGGGATCTGTAAAAGGACAGTGACTTCATATTGCCTGTTATGGCAACAATGGTTCATACATAATCATTTGTTATGTAATAACTACTGAGAGGATGTGATGATACCTATGATTTATTAAACGAGACCTCCATAAAACTTTATGGGAAAATTGAGGGACACCGATATTGGATTTACCAACAATTTTTCCAACAAACCTTATATAATAGTTTGCCAATTCCTATTACTTAAACGATACTATTTCTGTTTGAAACACTACAATAGTGCTCTACTATTTGTCGTAACACTAACAATTCTCACAAATAATAGCAAATACATAATGACGATTTGCCGAAATAGTTTCCTGGAACTCTGCTAATAAAGTAGATACCTGTTTCGGTGTTGTGAATGGAATCTGTCCTTTTAGAATAAAATGTTCATCACAAATATTCATTTTATGACATGTATAAATGATTGAGGGTTGTCTGCCTGCAGGTGTGTTCGATTTTTTGACAAACTAAGTACACGATGTAATTCATATAACTGAAAACCAATAGGTACAGCAGTGCTATTCTGTACAAATCTCACCGTGAAAACTTAGGTGAAGTGAGCGTGGAGTGAGCTGTCAGTAAAGTCAATCCCTAGCGTCAGGTGGAATGACAGCTCTCTTCAAGCTCACTTCACCTAAGTTTTCACGATGAGATTTGTACAGAATCGACCGGCTGGTGATGCCTGCGGATTATTTTTTTTTAATGTTTTTTTATGTCTTTTAAGTAAGTTACAATTGCATAGTAATATTCTAAGTAGGTATTTATTTTATTTTGTTATTCATGTACAGACGCCAGCACATCAAGCTACTACAATCTGTCAAATTTCTTTAATAGATTTTCAACTTTATCGCTAAAGTATTAGGTTCAAGGTTGATTGGGACAATTTTACAGTTTCAGGTAGCTTGACCTGTTGCGTCTGTGCAACTTTAAACCTGACTTGATTTCCGTACGTTCTTTTCGGGTGACTACTGAAAATTAGCGCTGTGCTGTGGGCCCCCATAGCACAGCATCATGCTGATTGGAAGCCTTCTTGTCACAGTCATGGCGTGCCAGCAGCTGCCGACTTTTGTTTTGTGCTCGTGATTTTTATGTAGATCTATTTTGTTTTATTTTTCTTTTTGTATTACTCGAGTTAATTATCTTTTTATATGTACGTGTTTCTGTGACAAATAAACTTATTTTTCTTTCGTTACTCATCATTATGAGAAAATTTTACTCTGGGACCATCAAAGAAATCGCAAAAAAAAATTAGCTGCTCCATAACATTTCTGTACGCATAACTCAATCAAATTGCTGATTATTATTTCGTGATTTCGGCGCGTGGTGTTGCCATAGTAAAAATAATAATAATATCATTATTATGAACAATTTTCCCCCCATTATAGGTTTTCTGTTACCGTAAGTGCGGGTTACCTTGACTCTAGGGTATAACTTTGGCCCAAATGAGACAAAATGTTTAAACTACCCGAAATGTCGCGACCACACAACCGAACGTCATATGTCATTCGGTAACTAATAGATGGCGATATAGACTCGTACTTGCGGAACTTTGTGTGGGTTTAATGACACTAAACATCTGTCTCGATTTGGGCCAAAGTTACGTCCTACGTTAAAGTAACCGGCCCAATTATACTTTGTATAATTGACCCTGACTTGACTAACTGCAAGACAACATCCTTAAATACTACACAACAAGATAATATTGTTTACGGAATGTTGAGGTACTCTATGAAAGTATTTGTAGAAACTCCATCGATAAGTTGAAGAATAAGTTTGCGCCATCTCATGTTCCAAGCTCGGCGTGCTATGTTGGCGCCACTGCTGCGGCTGCTGCGACCCTCAAGCGGCGCAATTACTGGTAACTACAGTTTTGAGCCGTTTGGGGTCGAGGTCATGGGCCCAAGTGCGCGCCTTTTTTTTTAAGGAAATATCTAGCCGACTGGTCGACACTTCACGTGACCAGAGGGCTGGCTCATTCTTTGGCCAAATAATTAGCATTGTCATTCAACGTGGCGACGCTACCAGCCTTCTGGGCACGTTTCCAAATGACAGCGATACGAACGAATACTTCGACGCCTAAATTTCCTTTTGTTTTTTTTTTTTGTATATATAGGCAGTTAGTTAGTCATTTAATTTTGTACCTGGTGTAAATAGTTGTGTTTTAAGCATTTATTGTATATGAAATAAAAGAAATTAACTTCTAAGTTTGCTGAAGTTTGAATGCGAGCGAAGTCGTAGACAATACTAATCGTCAATATATTTTCATAATAAATAATAAAGAGATAACCACTGATCCGATTCCGAAAATTCTATCACTAATGGGAAACTACAGTATTGCTGACACCCATATTCATAAACAAGCAATTACTTGCTGTTAAGTAATTTTTTAGTGAAGTCATTACTTGAGGATAGAATTCTTCATTATACAATTTCATTCTATAGTCGAGTAATGTACGTTACTTACTTAAGTAAGAAACAACGTGTCACTGCAAAATCAAACGCAAAATGGTCGAGTTCTCAATTCTTAAGTAAAGAAAACGGTGACTAATACTTGGCTAAGAATTCTAACCTTTGACAGTTCTAACTTCAAGCAAATACTAAACTATAGAATAAAAATCGCTGCTTGAGTAATTACTTTTTCTGAAGTAATCACTTTTACTTGTTTATAAATACGGGTGTTAGTGTCATAGAATATATTAAGGGGACTACAGGACCTAAAGCGCGGTCACTGTCGGACTGCATAGAAAATAAAGAGAAGCGCGATGACGCAACGCTGGAAATTTATTGCAAAATACAAAGCCATTATCTATTTACAAAAAAATCTATTGATTGCACTAAAAAATTAAAACACGTTAAAACGTTGGTTGTAGAATAATCTAACAACAAATCAGAATGATTGCATGCATGCACCATACTAATACTTGCAACCATACTAATGATTGCATGTATTATTAGTATGGTTTTTAATCTTTTAAACAAATTTGTAGAAGTAGTTTCGTGATTTCCTTTCTTTCTATTTATCTAGTTGTAATATATTTTAACACACTATTTAAACAATTTAGATATTCTCCAGAAGAATATCATAATTTTTCTGAATTAGTTTACTTCTGTAGATCATATTTTAGGTATTATAAAATTTGCGTTTAGTTGCATTTAAGTCCTGTATTTCCCTTAATTCGCCCCCCCCCCCCCCCCCCCCCGGGTGGGTTCCTGCACTGTCGAGGCGGGGGGATCAGTGATCAGTAGCCGTGGCTTGGTCGTGCGAGGTCATGCGCTCGTCAGGGCTTTTCCCAGGAAGTCGACGATGTAGCGGTCGACAGTTAGGTTGCGGTGCCGCTTGGACGTAGGGATGAAAACTGCCGAATGTTTCCGAAACTTACCAGGAAAGTTTCCAATATTCCCGGCAATATTCGGCAATATTGCCGGAAAGTTGCCAAAGTTGCCAGATTACATAGGGTTTTTCGAATGCCATTTTCAACGTTTATGCGCTCATGGGGTTTTATATAATGGTGTAGTTATACGTAATACTAGTAAGCCTTTTTAATTAATTGTTTATTATAACTAATTTATAATTATCCATGCATATATGTGAAGATAAAGTTAAACTATGACACTGGTAACTTCATGATAGCTGACCCCATAGTTTTTTAAGAATTTTACTTATAAATTATATAAAAAAATAAAGAGGGTATTGATACCAAATGAAATAAATATAAATCATACAACTGTGTAGTATATGATTTATATAGGACAAATCGTGAAGTCAAAAGAATTTTCAAAATTGGGTCAGTAGTTTTTGAGATAATCGCGAACATACAAACATACATATATACATACATTCTGGTAGAATAAATAACCTCCTTTTTGAAGTCGGTTAAAACGTCAACTTGTTGTTGCTGATCAATTCGTCTTGCAAGGTTTGACCCTTTTATACATACAGACATGTATGTATATAAATGTATATACTTTCTTACATACAAGTGAAGTTAAATTATAAGAACGTAGAAAAAAAATAATTACGATATCTCTAAAATAGTTATGGTTTCATCACCAATGAACTATCATGGATAGCTTGTTTCTTTTCTTTAGTTTATCAGTAATAAAATAAATGTAAAAACTAAAATTTCGGTTGGATATTATAGACAAGGATAAAAACTACCACCCTGCAGACCGCAATTTTATCCTACTAAACAATTATATTAGTAAAAGTTGGTTTCTATTTATACGTTTCTTGCCCAATGTGGCCGGGAAGTTTGGAAACATTCCCGGCAGTTTTGGCAACTTTGGCAATATTGCCGGCAATTTTCATGGCTACTTGGACGACATCGCAACTGAGGCGGGCCGCGATGTCGTATGGGAGGCATCGCGGCTAAGGGTTATAGGCCGCGGCGGAGGAGGAGTGCCGGTATCGCGGTGCGCCACTCTTCCTACCTTCCGCGGCCTTGACAGGGTCGCCACCATCTGATGGCGGACGCGGTGGGACCGCAGGGGTGGAGGAGTGTCGGTATTTTGTTGGCCGCTCCATGTCCGTAAAAGTGGTAGGCGGCCGGGCCACTGACCTTATGATTTTCACTATACTTACTTACATTTTACATGCTCCCACATTTCAGAAACACTATTTCCAATGGAAATCACATCGTTTCACTGATATTTCATGCATTTTTCGTTAATTTTCTCATTTTGTAAGAAACTTTGAATATTTTAATATTGTCTAATGTAATTTGTCAGATTTTATTCTTTTATAAGGCTAACAATGGAGACATTGTAAGCAAGCTATGTGTTGAAGGCCAAGTTCTCATTGTAGTCATTTTAGACGACACTGGCCGTCTTTGTTACTCCTGGGCGCCATCTAATCTGACGTATCCTTAAAATCTATCTATAAAAATAAAAAAATAATTGCCGAATGTATGTACGCGCATCACTTCAGAACGATTACACCTATTTGGCTAATTCTTTTTTGTTGCGTTTGTAATTGTCAGGACAATGTTTGTATGGCAGATTTTCTTTGGAAAATTTACCGGAAAAGTCGGTTTGGATGGTATTTTTGTATGAAAACAGACAACACACAGCCTAAACCACTGGAGATGTATTAAAAAAAATCAAATATTAAAATTATAATATAATATTAAATATTAAAATAATAAAAAAAAATTAAATATTTGTTTAAATATTTTTTTAAATTAAAAAAATAAATTTATTAAATATTAAATACTAGCTATTCGCGCCCGGGCACGAACAGCTAGTATTTAATATTTGTATTTGTTTGAAAATTTTCTAGAATATTTGACTAGGGCCTATAAAAGGGCTGTCACTCAATGTCAAGGGTCAATCTTCAGCAGTCTATTTCTAGCAGTATATCTCTGGTAGTCTACCAGATCATCTCCAACAATAAATAATGTGAAACTTCAAGAAGTATTTTCTATCCGGTGGATTGCGGAGAACAGCCCGAGTAACTTAAGGAACCCTCAAGAAGTATTCCTATTCGGTGGACTCCGACTAACATGTGCGCGTAATACTTCAGATAAATCGGGAGGTTTCTAAGAACTGAACCTCTAGTGGCATGGCTTGAGCCCTGTCTCCCTACCACTGCCTGTCTACTGTCCTCCTCGGACACTCTGAACTCCTAGCGGTATGGCTTAAGTCTGCCTCCTAAACTATTGTCCTCTTTGGGCAGAGGAACCTCTAAAGTTCCTCTGACGGGGTGACTTAGTCGCCGTCAATGGATGTTGGGGTCATATTTGCTGATCTTGTCACTGAGCGCGTCACGCGCTGCAGACCTGGTTCCTGTCATCTAAAACTGAAGATATTACTTCTATCTTTGTGTTTCTTACTGATGCTCCCGGCTATTCGTTACGTTACACACTATCGTAAAGTAAATAATTAGGTGTCTAATCATTAACAACTATTTTTGATCTTGTTTAATAACGTTAACTACGGTAAACTGGGGTTACTTTGATAACAACTTTCGACTTATGAAAAACTTATTTTTAGAATATCTACAACGCCATATTAAAAAGGAACTATCAGAAGCGCCAACTACTGATAGTTTCTTTATTATTATGGCATTGTAAATAATATAAAAATTAGTTTTACATATGTAAGTCGAAAATTGTTATCAAAGTAACCCCGTAGTATCAAAATTACCCCAGTTTACCGGATTTATTATCTAAACTTATTTATAACTAAAGCTTCTGCCCGCGACTTCGTTCGCGTGGAAGGCGTCAGACACCATTGTATACAAAAAAAACCCACATTTTTATAAAACTTTCTTGTCTGTCCGTCCGTACACCCGTCCGTCCGTCTGTCAGAGGGCTGTATATTTTGAGCTGTAATAGGTAGACATTTAAAATATACATACCTACTACTATGGCCGCTAAAACAACAAATGATATAAATATCTAGTCTCAAAAAAATATTTTTTATTATACCTAACCATAGATGACAGGAGGGGATAACCTGAACTCCATGCTCCAGGCTGGGAGCCTTCATGTTTTTCTGTGTACGTTCTACGAACTATCATATAAAAAACAATACAAAAACAAACCTAACATTTTAGTTGAAAAGCATGTTCTCACATACATTGATATACGTCACAGTCAATTCTCCAACTGTGAAAAGTTTGCAAACCCAATTTTTATGTGATAAAATTACAAATGAACAATTTTCGGACTTTTCACCTTACTTGTGCTGTGAGACCTTGCTTCTTGCCCAATTCCATGTGTTTTGATTCCGTTGTGAAATCGCAAAATATGCGATGCAAACGGTTATATCTTTTGATGGCGTTGACTTACAAGTTTGATTTTTTTACAGCTGAAAGAGACCGTAAACTTGAGTATTTGATATGAATTTCAACTTGATATCTCTACGCGTTCCTGAGAAAAAGGGTCTTGACAGACAGACAGACGGACAACAAAGTGATCCTATAAGGGTTCCTTTTCCTTTTGAAGTACGGAACCCTAAAAATAGATTCACAAAAAATATCAATAGTAAGTAAGTAAAAAATATCAGTAGTAGTTGGCAACTGAACTTACAACCACAGTTTTGCAAAGCAATCTTCTAACCGCTAAGCTATTTGCTTTGTTGAAATATGACTAAAATAGCCGTTCTTAATTATGTCATGACCAGTGGTCGGAGTAGGTAGAGCTGTTTTTGCTACTTGCGGACATAACATGGATATGCCAAATATTATAAAAAAATAATATAGAAATATATAATACTTCCTTGTGCAGTAAAGCATATTTAGTATTGTTTCTAACAGTTTTACTTAATTAATTCATATTTCACGAAGCTACCTCTAACAACATTCCAGGATCCCTGTGTGTGTATATAAGTAAGTATATACTGTTTGGGTGCTCACCTGCTCATAACTGCCCACTTACCCATATTAACTCACTTAAATTAATCGACAATTTCAAAATCCCGGGATTTCAGAGGCATATCCATGTTAACATCAATGTTTGCGGTCATTCACCCCAAACAGCTCTACCTACTCCGACCACTGGTCATGACTCATGTTTGACTGCTTAGCTCCATAAAAGTAATAGCGTAATAATCATTTAAAAGTTTAAATCTGTCAATCTTTTGGCTCGTCTTTATATAATTTCAGGTAACTATTAAATGCGAACTTAAAGCAATATTGCTCATCCCCATATCAAATAGCGTGATAATTTATAGCCTACGAACTAATTCGACTTACAGGAAATATCTATACAAAATTTGAACAGAATTACCGACAGAATCTATCCGGCAGTATTTGCGTGATGTTAGAACATACAAACATTTAGACAAACAGACAAAAATTGTATAAACTATGTTTTCGGCATTTATAATCGTTCCCAGACCTCGTAGCAATTTTTTTATTTTTTATTCAATGTAGGTACAGTTTTGATTTCGCTACGATTTTATTAAATGAAAAGGTTCCCATGAAATCCTCAAATATTAGAACTATGTACCTTTAGGAGTCTTAAGTTTATCTTCTAAATATCCAAACCTTACCAGACAAAAAAAAAAAACACTGACCTAAATCGATTTTCACGGTAACAAGTTTGCAAAACTGATCAAATTTCAATAATAAGTAAGAAAATGAGGTACTTCGGAATAAAAAGCCTACAGGTGAACACTGCCTGCGACTCATATAGAAACTTTTGTAATACTCCAATCTGATATAGAACACTTGCTTGGAACTTTGCAAAGTAAAACATCTGATTCCTACAACAAGTCGTAAGTTTGTTACAAAAGATTCTGTAGACTCTTCTACGTGTGAGTGTGGCTCACTTCATTGTAGTCGGCTAAAACTCTTGAAAACTTATGACCATGTACGAAGATTGGATAAAAACTTATAGAATAGAGAGAATCTTTGAAGAAAGAACGATAATAAAAAATATATTTATATAATTTTCTCTTCTTCAAAGGATCGAACACTAGTTAGCTATATTTTTCAAGGAGATTAGAATATATATTTTGCCCCGCCCCGGCGGGGCGGGGCGTACGACGTTCGTGTTAAACACATGCAAACACTCGCGAGTGTCCTGAGTGACGGCCGAGCGGCGCTCGGTGTATGCTCTTCGCCGCTTGCATGCAACGCTGAACGCCCCGCTGGACGCTTTTTCACTCGGGCCGTACACTTACTGCTATCGTTCGTGGATCTTTGACAGTCGTTACGGGTTGTCAGAAGCCCGAAAGTCTGACAACCAATCTTACCAAAGAGTATCGTATTACCCAGTAACTGGGTTGTTGAGGTCATATAGGCAGTCCCTCCATTTAAAATTCCAGTTAGACTGGAAGCCGACCCCAACATAATTGGGAAAAGGTTCGGCAGATGATGATTAGGATACGTCTTTTCCTGCAGTAGAACACTTTAAGACCCTTCGCACAAAGATCGGAAGCGTAGTCGTATCGTCATGCCGCATTGGCGCGAAAAATCTCATACGATTCACTGCAGTACCGCTTCGTATGGGGACAAGTTTGAACATGTACGTGCTCGTATGGCTCTCGTTCTACGCGCGTATTACGATACGCATACGATACGACTACGCTTACGATGCGTGTGCGAAGGGCCTAAGCCTTCGTCTATCACCAATACCAAAAACATTGGTCTATTAGAAGAGATTCTTCACTTTTATAGGATACTAGCCGTTGCCCGCGACTTCATCTGCGTGTATTTTGTATTTCATAACATTATAATGAGTCGTTCACCAATACCAAAAACACTACCATTGGTCTATTAGAAGAGATTCTTCACTTTTATAGCTTAATCATAATAATCATAATCATTTTATTTGCATTAAGTATTGGTACAGTGTTGGTGTTAAGGTTAGTAATAAAGTTTCCTAATACATAGTCAAACATTTGACATGCAAAATTTTACAATATAAGAGTATATTTACGTCCAATGGCATGCTTACTAGCTGCCCACGACTTCGTCTGCGATCCTGGATGAATTTGCCTATGTCCTTCTCCAGGTCATGGTCTATCCATGTGCTAAATTTCATCCAAATCCGTTCAGCCTTTTTAGCGTGAAATCAGCGTAATCAATAAACAAACACACTTTCCCAATTATAATATTAGTTAGGATAGTATTAGGTATTTACATTAAGAAAAAAAATATATATCTTAACACACTACTAAAGTTTCTATAATAATATAATTCAATCATGATTCGAAAGACACGTGGCGCCATCTATTATTACGTTATTATTAATAACGTTATTGTTGTTTTCCTCGGGAACAGTACTTTTTCGGGGTGAAAGTTACCCTATGACCGTATCTGTACACCTGACAACGTATATGCAAAATTTCAGGATGATCGGTTCAGTGGTTTAGGCGTGAAAAGGTAACAAACAAACAAACTTACTTTCGCATTTATAATATTAGTTAGGACTAGGCGTTGCCCGCGACTTCATCTGCGTGTATTTTGTATTTCATAATTTTTTAATACAAATCACTAGACTACTTATCTGTCAAAAATAACAATCGGTACCCGTATTACGTATTTTGCAGAAGCCTATCGATAGCATTTGCGCAATAATTGCTTTTCTATCATAAATCGGTATTATGTATCAGCGATACGTCATACTGATTTGCGATTGAAAAGCGATTTCAAAAGCAATTATTGCGCAAATTTTGTTATCGCTAGGCTTCTACAAGATACGTAATAAGCTTGCGGGTTTAGTTAGGTGTGAAAATGTAACAGACAGACAGAGTTACTTTCGAATTTATTTATAACATTATATTATATAGTACGGATGGATAAGGTAAAGTATAGGATATTACTACCTTTGGCCTTGGCTTCGTCCGCGTATAGTTTGGAAATTATCCTAAGGGACCGTACTACCGGAATAAAAAGTATTATAATATTTCATCATTTCAAACATCACAACATCCAAATACAGCCAAAGAAACCCCAACCAAATACAGACACGCCCCCGCGGACGCAATATGGCAGGAAAAATATAAAATACGAAGGGGTACAACTTTATAATAATCTACCGGCAGATATCAGGAACACATCGTCTTTTAGCATATTCAAAACTAAACTCAAACAGCACATCATTAACAACGCAAAACTATTAAGTTACGACGTAAGCTAGTCTCACAACTATGTATACCTACTTTTAAGAAAAGAAAAAAAACTGTTAGCTACTGGACTACACTTTGCCTTAATTATGTATTTATTCGCTTAAGTGAACAATGTATGTTCTTTTAGAATAAATAAAGAATATTTATACCGAAAAAGTGTTATTGATAATATTTCATCATTTCATCAAAATCCACTCAGCCGAAAGGTAACAGATAAACAGAAAAAGTCTCTTTGATATTTAAAATATTAGTATGAGTATGGATGGAGCGTATGGACTAATGTGCCATTCTTCTGAGTGATGATTGGCAGGCCAGATGGCGTGGTTGGTTAAGATACCACCTATCATCGTGGTCGTGGGTTAGATTTCCATCCAGGACAAACATTTGTGTGCATGAACATGTCTGTTTGTCCTGAGTCTGGGTGTAACTATCTATATAAGTATGTATTTACAAAAAAAAAGTAGTATATCAGTTATCTGGTTTCCATAGTACAAGCTCTGCTTAGTTTGAGATCAGATGACCGTGTGTGAATAATGTCCCACGATGTGCCAGGTATATCCAAACATACTCTTGAGAGCTGACGACTGGGCACAGGTGCAAGCGAGCTTAGTACGCTCAGTACATTGGCAATAGCTAGCTATTCTACGCTCACTGAATTCTCAAGTACAGATTACAGATCAATATCGGAATTGTTTAAAGGCATTAATAACCACCAACTTTAGCTAGAATTAAGACTAATTTAGATAATCATTACAATTAACAATTAGCAGATAAACTGATAACCAGTGATCGGAGCAGGTAGATTGATTTTGGTACTTGTATCATAAATGCCCACAGAAAGAATAACATGGATAACCCATTTTCCCGGAAAGTAATTCCGGTTTTTCCGGATCCAATTTAATATTGTTAAAGTTGGTAGTGATATTATTACTACTCAATTCAAAACTTAAAGGAAGGTTCCAAAACTAAATTGATTTATTATTTATCTGTTGAATAATAAAAACAATCGAATTCCGATCGAAGCATTAATACATTTTTAATATTTTATTTTTAGCCTTTAATTATGGCCACAACTTTTTATAAATTGTTGCACTTAAATTTCAATATTTTCATAGTGGTCATGGTCATTGACATTAAGGGATTAACAATAAGGATAAAAAATCAACAGTGTTTATTGTTAAGTATGTACATTTTACATCCAATTTTTATGAAAAATAAAGTTCATATTTTTAATCTTTATCGATTACAATGTTAGCATCCTGGTAATCTAATAATAATCAACCAATTCCAAAATTCCTGAGGAATGTCGATATTAATATATACGTTTCGAATCAATGACCACAATTCAATCTAGGTACCTATTCCGATCTCAGCTGATAACCCAATTTTATTATCATTGATTAATTATGAAGACGGAATTAAACGAAATAAAGCAAGTGTATTTCAAATTGCATCAGATCAGATGACTGGTAATAATAGAAGTATTGTAAGTAATGATTTTTTTACATTATAGAAGCACAGAACTGAGGCCGTACTATGAACAAATAATGCCATCATTTTTCCAGTGCCAGAGAGAGACGGAGCTATACATGACCTATAGCACCAACCCTTTTTCACAACGGAATCATGACGGCGTTAATAGTTCATAGTAAGGACCCGGCTCTATTTTATGGCGTAAAGAAATAAAACCTCTAAGGTCGGATTTCACCAATTAAACTGAACGCGATCAGCACATTTAAATCGTGTTCAAGAGTTGTCAGTGTCATCATTGTTATGAAATATTGGCACTGGCAGCCCTTGAACGCGGTTTATAAGTGCTGATCGCGTTCAGTTTCATTGGTGAAATTGGCACTTAGTAGTATCCCTATTTAAACAAATGCATTATTAAAAGATACGTATTTTATATCATACAAAATACAAGCGATGGAGGATGGTGACAGTGATGCTGACAAAGTACAAAATTCTTGGCTAAATGAAAATCAGAAAACAATAGAATACAATGCAAGTGTCATAGATATGGAGAGATGGATTATTGATACTTATCGCTGCTACTATGTACCTATTAACAAAAAGATTTATCAATATTTGATAGTACTTACTTATCATTCAAGGTCTTGTACAACATTTAGCCAAAAACAGTAACTGTACCTCCAAAACGCATATCAGTCAATTTCGTCTAGTGCTATGCGTGGAGTCCTTGTTCTGTGTTCACAGGTCACGTGTGACAAGGATGGCTTCGTGAAGGTGGAGAGGAAGAAGGGGAAGAAGCCTCCTAGTCGGAACCAGTGCGGGACCGCGCTGGCAGGACCCAATATGTCTCTCGGCTACATCACACCACGAAGGTTGAGGAGATCGTGGAGTATGTTCGAGCGAAGACCAACTGGATCTTAAGGGTCGAGAAGTTGGCGTCGCGCCACAACACGAATTTCAAGTCGTTCGTGGTGCGAGTTCCGACTCAATTCCGACTTAAGGCAGAGTTTTGGCCGAAGGGTGTCGTGTATCGGCGATTCCGCGGAAGGTTACGCGACACCACGCAGCGCAATACGACGCCGTGCCTTCGTGAACAATAACATTATTGTGGTTTTTATATAATATATATGATAGTCTGTAAGGTATGGTCTGTAAGGTTGGGGAAAAAGTCTTTTCGCATTATAGTACGTATGAACTTGTAATAAAATCTATTTGGCTATACTATTTGTATCTGGCTGGTTTTGGTATCATTGAAAGTTTAAATTTTAAAGAACATAATTCCAAATTCAAATTAGGAAAATGTGTGATTTTCATTTGTTTTTCGTATCGTCAAGATGAGTGGATCTAATGAAGAAATTCGATACATTTTAAAATTTTACTACAAAAAAGGTAAAAATGCAACGCAAGCCGCGAAAAAAAATTGCGATATTTATGGACCTAGTGTGGTGTCTGTGAGAGTATCACAAATTTGGTTTAAGCATTTTCAATCCGGAAATTTTGATGTCAAAGATGCACGTCGCTCTGGTCGCCCTATTACGGATAAAATGGATGCCATTTTTGAAAAAGTGGAGCAAGATCGGCATATCAGTAGTTACGACGTAACTGAAGAACTGGAAATTGACCACCAGTTATGGCGCATTTGAAAAAAACTAGGTACACAAAAAAGCTCGACATTTGGGTATCTCACGAGCTCACTGAAAGAAACCTAATGAACCGTGTACTCATTTGTGATTCTTTATTACGACGTAATGAAACCGAACCATTTTTGAAGAAGCTGATAACTGGTGATGAAAAGTGGATCACGTATGACAAGAACGTGCGAAAAAGGTCGTGGTTAAAGGCCGGTCAGGCTTCGCAGACTGTGGCGAAACCCGGGTTAACTCGCAACAAGGTGATGCTGTGTGTGTGGTGGGATTGGAAGGGCATTATTCATTATGAGCTGTTACCACCAGGCAGGACCATCGATTCTGAACTCTACTGCGAACAACTGATGAGATTAAAGCAAGAAGTTGAGAGAAAGCGGCCGGAATTAATCAACAGAAGGGGTGTGGTTTTTCATCATGATAACGCTAGACCTCACACATCATTAGCCACTCAGCAAAAATTAAGAGAGTTTGGCTGAGAGGTGTTAATGCATCCGCCGTATAGTACTGACCTTGCACCTTCAGATTTCCACCTGTTTCGGTCTCTTCAGAATTCTTTAGGCAGTGTCAGGTTAACATCACGAGAGGACTGCCAAAACCACTTGTCCCGGTATTTTGACCAGAAGTCCCAAAATTTCTATAGCAATGGGATCATGTCCCTACCTACAAGATGGCAAAAAGTTATCGAACAAAATGGTACCTACATACTTTAGTTAAATGTAAATAAACTATATTAAAAAATGTTTTGAATTTTCTTAAAAAATGCGATGAAACTTTTTCCCCAACCTATTATTATATGTTATGGGTCTTTGTTACCCGAAATAAATGATTTATTATTATTATTAAAACCTTAACCTTTACTTACACGGTGCGACTTAATTTCCTGTCGCATCCAAGTTGATGCAACAATAAAAATTATATCGTCTAACTGAACAGTGTCTCGACTATGCACGTCATGTAGCTTCAATTTTAATGTTTGCCACAGACAAGAAACTTGCATCGTGTAAATGGGGCTTTATTGAGTTTGTCCACCGGGAGTTTCCAGGTTGCAACACGGAGTCTGGAGCTATTTGTATCCAGTTTATGGTATTAGGATTTAAACATACTAAATTGCAGTGTGGGTGTACTGTGCTATTAATCTCTGCCACTAACCTTTGAAGAAAGCAGGTGTGAATTTATATTTTTAGTAGCAGGAGTTTACCAAAGTTTGTATACACAATAATTAATCGTCGTAGAATATAATAGATTATTTACAGATATAAATGTAAAAGTTTTTCCATTACACTTTTATGAACACACAATGATGATAACTTCTAAAATACAAAAAGATTGCCTGATAATATCTTTTATTCGACTTCGTAAACTAGCAAGTTGTTTTCTCTTCTAAAAACTCAGAACAATAAAATAAAACTACAAAGCTTTCTTCCTTTTTCTCTCAGAACGTATTCTTTGGAGAAAGAAAAATTGCCTGCGACGTCTGTTAATTGAAAAGAGCAACTTACTCCTCTAGATTAGCGGATAGCGTAGATGGAGATAGAGCAGGGATGGCTTTCAGAAGCGACTGAACGTTATAATAAATAAAGTACATCGCTTTTTAAGTCTGGCAAGAAATTTTCAAGAAGACACCTACACGTATTCTGTAGATAATTCATGAGGTAACATTAAACGAAGACCTTTTTTTAAAGCAGTACAAATTCAAACGAAGATCTTGCTGGTGTCAAGTTTTTCGGTAGGTAAAAAAATTTTCTCTTCGCAATCCCTCCCTTTTCAAAAGCAATTAAAACCAACATCATTACCAAAACAGATGCCGTGTTCGCTGTTAAATAAATAAAAAAAAAACGTTACTATGACAAATTGGATTTCAGAGAATTTAGAATTACAATTATAATGGGGCTCTCATCAATTTATAATTAGAATGTTTGTTTAGCCAGTTTGTTTATTCAGCTGCATCCGGGTAGACTGGAAGCCGACCCCAACATAGTTGGGAAAAGGCTATGCAGATTGATTTTTGTTTTGTTTAGCCCAATGGCTGTACCTGGAACCTGTCGTTCCGAAGAAGCTATAAAAAATACACAAAATATGTTACAAAGACGTCAGGTTTTTGAGGAGTAGAAAATCTATCAGGTATACCTAAACTGTTATATTTTGTTTCGAGTACCTACTTATATTATTTTAATGATTTATTAATTTTGATTTTAGTTTATTTGATTCGATTTTATTTGATTTATTTTATTAGATTTCTATGAGTTTGGCAATGGGTATATTTAAAATAAATGAATTTATTATTATTATATTATTATCGTATCACCCAATAATTGGGTTGTGGAGGTCAGATAGGCAGTTGCTCCATGTAAAATACTGGTATTCAGATACATCCGGTTAGACTGGACACCGACCCCAAAATATTTGGGAAAAGGCTAGGCAGATTGGATTTATTATAAACTAACCCAAAGAAACATTACATGATACTTTGCTTCATGAATTTAGCAGGATGAACACAATTTCCCCTCGGCGGGTTCCCGCATTGCCGCAGCCGTGGGCTTGATCACCCACGGTGAAGCGAAGAGGAACTCGAGGAGGGGCCGCTCGTCAGGGCTTTTCCAGGAAGCCGACGACGTAGCGGCCAACAAATAGGTTGCGGTGCCGCTTGGGCGACATCGCAACTGAGGCGGGCCGCGATGTCGATGTCGTATGGAAGGCAGAAGAGGGTCCGGTGACAGACAGCCGCGGCAGGTTCGCGGTGAGTGCTAACGCGTGCCCGTGTTCCCGCCACAAGCGGCAGAGGAGGACACCGTGGAGTTTTAGCGGGTTGGAGTCCCACATAACTGCACTATCTCCCTGTGGTAGTGCAGTATTCATGAGCATTTCTCCACGGAAAAAAAAAGGATGAACACAATTTTTTCACCGTACTCAATATCCAAGATTAAATTAGAAAAGTGCCTATTTCGAATTGGCACCGTTACTAAACCATTGGTGGGCTAGCACGAACGCTAGACAAAACGTAACATTTTTGAATTGGATAATACAACTATCGTACAGTAATGTTTGCCACAAGCACAGTTTTCACCTATAATAATTGATATGAATAAAGTCTCAATTAGTAAATATTATATGCAAAACGAGTACCTATTTTCAATTTTAAAATCGTTCGAATTTACGTTGTTTACGTCGCACGTTCGTGCTAGTGATTCTGAATATTTCCCGTGTAAAAATTCACTTAAAGGTATTTAAGTGAATTCTTTTATTAAGAATTTACTGAAATTAACAGTTGTCATTATAACACTGTATAGTACAATATTTGTCTACTACAAAACTCACATCACAAACCTGTTACTTTAAGTTGGTACAACCGTACAATCACTCAAATAAATTTCAGGCAACTTAACAGTACATTTGGGCCTAGTCCCTTCTGTGTGTTTTCCGAGCCAATATATTTGTCCAGGATCCTTCACAAGCCCTTTTGAGCTCCTGATCTAATTTACATTGGTGACTAGCTAGGCCCCGCGACTTCTTTCGCGTGGAAGTCGTAAGATACACGATATACTAAAATAACAACCACATTTTAATACAACTCCCTCGTCCGATCCGCCGCGTTGCATCACCCGTCCGCACTATTGGTTCACCATTTCATGGGTTTTATTTTTCTTACACGGAACCCTAATTCTTTTTCTAAAATAAAAATACGCCTACGTTACTCCTTATAACATCAGCTATTTGCCAGTGAAAGTCCCGTCAAAATCGGTCCAGCCGTTCCGGAGATTAGCCGGAACAAACAGACAGACAGAAAAAATAATAAAAAATAGTTTTTTTCTTACAAGTAAACTTACATATGCATTAGTATAAAGCTGTTATTTTGACATTACAAACAGACACTTCAATTTTATTTATTTGTATAGATATTTGGTCTGACAGACTGGAACACGTAAAAGTCTCAAACATAAAATATAGTTCTAATAAAATCTTACAGGAATATCTTGTAATGATCGTTCTGTAGTTTCTGCCTCCTTACATAGAAAGAATGCGTGAGTTTATGTACCTTTATGTAGGGATGTAAAATCTTACGTTCGTCATTCATTCATCATTATTATCATTTCAGCTGCAAAACGTCCAAGCCTGATTTACACGGTGCTATCTATTTAATTCCCTGTGGCATACCATAAGTTGAAGCAACAATAAAAGTTGCGCCGACAAAACAGTTTTTAGACCATGTACAGTCGAGTTCACTAATATATTGCCAGTGACAATGTTTCAGAATATTGTACGCGTTAAAATGATCATAAAGTTCTATACAAACTTAGACATCAATAAAATGTTATCATTCATATAAACTGTTCATAAGTATGTTACGGTAGTGCAGTCAAAAATATCTGACTAGGTACTCTTCGGAACATAAATATCTAAATACTCTAGATATCATTATATTTGGTGCAACCTATGATTTGTAAATATTTATGTGCTTTGAATATTCAACTAAATGGCCTTTAGCATTCAATTTATTGTTGCTTGTCGTAGCAGAAGTAACAGTAATAATGCAATGTTGTCGTTCGTAATAGGTCTGTATCAATCTGAAAACGTTCCGTAGTAGCTGTATTATTTGATTTATTAAGTTTTAGGAAATCTTAGTAGGGTCAACGCAATATACCATCCTATTTGTTTAAAACTTTTCAGTCGGTTTTGAAAATAAAAATAACATTTTAAGTACGTTAGTATTTAATTTTTATTTTATTTCCTAAATTCTTATTTTGTTCTTCTAAAAACCTAACATTTAAAAGAAAAAAATATTACAATAGAATATATTTCTGTTAAGAGATTGTTCAAAGAATTTAAGACAACAATTCGAGACTATATCAAACTGTCAAGATATTTTTCATAGAAAAATTGTATAGATATTTATTTGTGGAACAAACTTTGCGCTATATAATATGAACAAGTGATAGCGCACAATTTTTTAGAGTATTTGTCTGTAGCAATATTATTGATATAATGTAGTCACATATTTTTATGATATCACTGATTGTTTACAATTTATTGTAAGGCAAAGCTGTTTAGAGTTTTAAGTAACTTACCATTGCCTATTTTTGATTCATGAACATGCTCAGATATTAAAGAACTCAACTGAGTTCTTTAATATATGAGCATAGCTAGTTCGGTTATTGATTACATTCTTCACAAAAACATATTTACTTTGAACATTCTTAAAAAAATGATCCCTTGTGAGCGAGAACTGAGTTCTTTAATATATGAGCATAGCTAGTTCGGTAATTGATTACATTCTTCACAAAAGCATCTTTTCTATTAACATTCTTAAAAAATTGGTCCCGTGTGAGCGAGAACTAAGTTCTTTAATATATGAGCATAGCTAGTTCGGTAATTGATTACATTCTTCACAAAGGCATCTTTTCATTTAACATTCTTAAAATATGGTCCCGTGTGAGCGAGAACTGAGTTCTTTAATATTTATGAGCATAGCTAGTTCGGTAATTGATTACATTCTTCACAAAAGCATCTTTTCATTTAACATTCTTAAAAAATTGGTCCCGTGTGAGCGAGAACTGAGTTCTTTAATATATATTATGAGCATAGCTAGTTCGATAATTGATTACATTCTTCACAAAGGCATCTTTTCATTTAACATTCTTAAAAAATGGTCCCGTGTGAGCGAGAACTGAGTTCTTTAATATTTATGAGCATAGCTAGTTCGGTAATTGATTACATTCTTCACAAAAGCATCTTTTCATTTAACATTCTTAAAAAATTGGTCCCGTGTGAGCGAGAACTGAGTTCTTTAATATTTATTATGAGCATAGCTAGTTCGATAATTGATTACATTCTTCACAAAGGCATCTTTTCATTTAACATTCTTAAAAAATGGTCCCGTGTGAGCGAGAACTGAGTTCTTTAATATTTATGAGCATAGCTAGTTCGGTAATTGATTACATTCTTCACAAAAGCATCTTTTCATTTAACATTCTTAAAAAATTGGTCCCGTGTGAGCGAGAACTGAGTTCTTTAATATATGAGCATAGCTAGTTCGGTAATTGATTACATTCTTCACAAAAGCATATTTTCATTTAACATTCTTAAAAAATTGGTCCCGTGTGAGCGAGAACTGAGTTCTTTAATATATGAGCATAGCTAGTTCGGTAATTGATTACATTCTTCACAAAGGCATCTTTTCATTTAACATTCTTAAAAAATGGTCCCGTGTGAGCGAGAACTGAGTTCTTTAATATTTATGAGCATAGCTAGTTCGGTAATTGATTACATTCTTCACAAAAGCATATTTTCATTCAACATTCTTAAAAAATTGGTCCCGTGTTAGCGAGAACTGAGTTCTTTAATATATGAGCATAGCTATTCGGTAATTGATTACATTCTTCACAAAAGCATCTTTTCATTTAACATTCTTAAAAAAATGATCCCGTGTGAGCGAAAGAGGTGACAAAACGAAAGAGCCAATCCACCACGGGGGCCCAGTGCGGGTAGATGTCTTTGGTTCTAGGATATGCCGGTTTCCTCACGATGTTTTGCTTAACCGTTTTTAGAGCAATGGTTATGAAATCATTTACACAAAGTATAGCGCCTGTCTGGGTTCGAACCTACGACCTAATCAACTGCCTAGCCTTTTCCCAACTATGTTGGCGTCGGCTTCCAGTGTAACCGGATGCAGCCGAATACCAGTATTTTACACGGAGCGACTACCTATCTGACCTCCACAACCCAGTTAATGGGTAATACGGTACCTCTTGGTAAGACTGGTTGTCAGACTTTTGGGCTTCTGACAACCCGTAAGGACTGTCAAAGATGCACAGCCGGGACCAACGGTTTAACGTGCTTCCTAAAAAAATCAGGTGTTACATTACATTTGTGTGTTTACCCTGCATTTTGACGATATATGCGAACATAAATGTAGGTAACAGCTGATTTTTTTTGCGATTTCCATACTTTGGGTGACTGGTAATTAGTGGCCGATACTTAAACATGGTTATACTCATGATAAACAACTTTTAGAATGGGACCAAACCTAAAATTGCGAAAAAAAAATCACCTGCTCCCTACATTTTGACGTAATGTAAACATGAATGTATGGGACAGCTGATTTCTTTTTCGCGAATTCCGGTTTGGTTCCATTGTAAAAGTTGTTTCTTATCATGATTACAATCAGGGGTTTAAGTATCGGTCATCAATTACCAGTCACCCTATATTGTAATATGATGGTATTAAGGCTTACATTACGATCGAATGATAATTAAATAACCCTAGGATGAGCTTGTCGCCGGCTACCGGACATATTATGATATTTTGCCTTCGGTGTCAAATCGCTAATAAAGCCGATTGAACACAAAACGTCGAGTTTCCAACAAGTAAAATATTGCGATTAAACAGAATGAGGCCTTTGACAAGCGTTGTTAATGTTGTATTTGTGTTTTCAGTTCGAGGTCAAAATACCTTTACCTTTCCTGGAACGTAGGTTTGTTACAGAAACAACAGGAAACTTTTACTTCTGTTTTAATAAATTTTACTTCGATGCTCCTAGTTTATCATCTGTGACTTCCAGTTACGACTACATGTACGGCTATATGTAAGTGGGCACACCCTTTATTACTGGAGGCTTTTATTTAGGTATAAAGTTCTGCTTACGTTTTTAGTTTTGTATTTTGTTTCTGCTTGAGTATAGTTTTCGATTTTTTTTTTTGGTATATTGGCGTGTGCTAGCTTACTTATAGCAAATAATTTAATTTAATGTTTTATGTTGCGTTTACCTAAATTATTATGCGCAGTGTTATATAGAATCATATTTTTTAAACTGAACAGACAGCTGTGCTGCTGGGGAGTTTGTTGCGCCACTTCTTCTCCCCAGCTAAAGCACTAGGAAGTGGTGAAGGGCGGGCGTTTTGGCGGACTGTCTTATGTAATTTTGACGTTCAAAAAGTGCTGATTCTCAGCCTAGTTTGAATAAATGACTTTTGATTTTGAATAATCTACATGTTATTAAAACGCAATTATGTACTTGAGTATGTAAATAAATAATCAGTTTGTTGCTGTTAGGTAATGGTAGCAACAACAAGTGCAAACAATCAGGGAGTTGTTATCACTGCGATTATAATTAAATACATAATTATATAAAAATAACATAGTAAATTGTATAATCTATCCATGTAAATAATTACTTCCTCACATAGACTGCCAAACAAAAACATTTAACTTGAAAAACAAAGTTAAAGTCGCTTTTCGAGCCTGCCTGTGGGTTAGAGAATTTATTCCGGAAGTTTTATGTGTATAACTCATTCATATTATAATAAAGAAATCTAGATATTTTGTGAAGTCGTAAACATCGTGCAAAGCAAGGGTTGCTAGTTTGATAATATAATGAATGAATAAATCAATCAATCCATAATATCTGGATATGCGTTTAGTCCCACCTCAAAGTCGGCACCCTATCACAAATCATTGTTACGTACACATAAAAAGACGGAAACACAGTATCTAGTGCGTAAATCAACTTGATTATTTAATTAATCAATTTAAATATTTTTCAAAATAAGTTTAATTTTAAAATATAAAGGATAAATTAAAATATATTTTTATGGGACTTTCACAGACACGTCCTTGCATCGCTCTTATTAGAGACTCCATTATCCTTGGTAGTTTGGCAAAACTTAAATTACGTATGTGCGAAAATCAACGGTTTGATAAACAATTAATTAAACTATAAACGGTAACTTTGCAAAAATATTTATTTTGATGTGTAAGTACCAATGATTTATGACAGGGTGCCGAGATGGGAATTGTTCGTGGGCATGATAAATAAACTCATGGGTGCCGAGATGGGAAGGTGCCGAGATGGGTCTAAACTGGATTTTCAAGCTCTGCAGTAGCTACACTAATTAAGGAATCTCATAACAATTCATAATGGCACACAATGGAAATAGCAAGCCTATTCTATTTCAAACTGCACTATCACAAACTGCCATTGTTTCTAAACGAGGTGATATTCAACTTATAATTGAAGGACATTTGTGTAATGTCCTCGGATAATGTGTGATATTACGCATTTTATATGAAAAGTCTTAACACCACGGTTGGTACTTACCATTCCAAAAATCAAATTAATGCTGGCTGTTAAAAAAAAAAAAAAACCGGCCAAGTGCGTGTCGAATAAAGGGTTTCAAACCACACACGACTGTGAAATAAAACGTTGCAAAATGCATTTTTGGGTAAGTTGTCTACAAGTCACATTGCCTGAAAATAAAGAAAGGTATGTACAGGCGCCAGCAGGTCAAGCAACCCGAAACTGTCAAATTTTCCCAATCAACCTTGAACCTAATGCTTTAGCGATAAAGTTGAAAATCTATACTCATCATTATGAACAACATTTACTATGGGACCAAACCTGAAATCGCGAAAAAAAATCAGCTGTTCAATACATTTATGTTCGCATAATTCGTCAAAATGTACTGAACAGCCGATTTTTTCGCGATTTCAGGTTTGGTCCCATAGTAAAAGTTGTTCATAATGATGAGTACAATGACCCCTTAAGAGGTTGTACGTTATTTAAGTTACGCCTTGTATAAATAAATATAATTGTATTTCAATTCTACTTGATAAGAAGGAAAGTGGAACGTTGCCAATGAATTTTCTATTTACGACGTATGACTTACTATTTTTTTTAATTTTGTTTTCCTAATTATGTTAATATTTGTTCACCTTACTTACGGTAAAGAGACCGTGCTCCTGTATTTTCATAGTGTCTAAAATAATTTAATCATTTCAATAGGGAAAAGATCCAAAAACACCAGAATATTGGTGATTAAGACGAAAGCACTAGTGTAGCCCGCGAAATTCTAATTTTCTTGCGTTATTTGCAATTTGCAAGTCAATACTAGGTTGTATGTTTATCAATGATTCGCGACCGCAACAAGTATGTCTTTACCGAATTATTATAATCGTTAAAGTTATCGATACAACTCTTGAAGTCTTAGTAATCCTATTGAATAATTATTTCATATTTCAGAAATCTTGACATTTGAGGATTATACTAACTTAAGGAGTTGTATTATTGATTCTTATGGATATAATTCTGTATGTGTTACGGTCGCAAGTCATACTCTAATCAACATACAACCTAATACTGACTTGTAAATTGCGCGGGCTACCCTGGAGCTTCCCCTTAAGGAAAAACTGCCGTTAGCTGGTCCCGTCATTCTCAACTTAGCCTATCGTAGCCCATTGCTCATGCCTCGCCCAAGCTGCACCGCAGCACCTGGTTTTCAACCTTCCTCATACAGTCAATCCCAGTCTCAAACCAAACAGAGTCTAAATCTATTCAGTTTTCAGAAAAATGGTATTCATACTTACATTATAAGCGACCTTCAGTATCGCTTTTACGGTCGTCTCACAACCAACGCAGGAAATTAAAGTTCAACCGTTTTAAATCATACACTCCGATAAGATTCTCGTTTGATAGTTAATACAATGTGTGTTTTAGGTTATACTTTTATCTTGTTTCAAAAACGGTAATGTAGGGGGGAATTTTCTCGTCATACGGCTTCTGTCTTTGCCTAGATATTTACACTCCTCAAAATATAAAGGAGCTCAAGGTTTAATTACCACATTTGTTTAGTACAGGTTGTTGATAAATAAAGGGTTTCCTCAACAGGAGGTTCTATTTCACCGTCTACGTCATTATTGGATTGTTTTATTTACCAATGGTTTGTTTTGGTAATTTTGTTCAGTTCCTTTAGAAAAAATGTAATAGTTGTTTAATTTGTAAACCTTGTCAAAAGATGAAAGAGCTATTTTATTATATTGGTGGAGTTGTATTATTATCAAGCAACAATGGGATTTATAGATGTTACAGTTTGAACAAAATGAATCATATTTCCTCGCAATAAGACAACCCTAGCATAACCAGCAATTAAGTTAGTTGCTTGCAGTATAATAATAAGCAAAGGCTAACATTTGTTTGTTCTTCGAAGCAAAAACTGCCCTGACAATATTGCTCCAACAATATTTTCAACAACTCTCTGATCTAATTTAACTGTTGTACGAGATACAAGTGCTTATGGGAACGGAACTTCATCGAGTATATTTTCACCATACAGTGTACCGGTCACCGGTGGGGCCCATATTCATGATCGTATTTTCACCCCACTACTCACTCCTATGTTACAATATTCCCTTTAATAAAATTCGCCATAGAAACATGAAGCTGTGATTAAAATTTCGAATTGTGGATATCTCTTTTATAGTTTTTAGAATCAGAACAAAGAAAACTTCGTTAAATTAAAGAAAACACTGCAGAAAACTCTTATAGTAGTTTAATATAATTTGAATATGAGATACCTACTTATACCCGTTTGCACCAACACGAAGTGACTCTTACATGAATCCCTAAGTAAAAGTGCACTGTTGCATTGTCAAGGCAAGGCTTAACACTGCCGTGAGTTAAAAATCCAACAGTGCAATAATATTTAGGAATTAATTTAAGTGTTGGTGAAAACGGGCATTAGGCACATAAAAATACACATCAAACAACAAGTTAATCTATTGCGCTAAAGTTAATTTATTACAAGCCGGGCAATAAGGGTCTAAATCACAACGACACACTTTAAACGGAACAGATCCATCAAAGGATTTCCTGTAGTCCCACAGTACAGACACACTACCGCTTGTGCGAGGCTCATGGGTCTCGTTAGTGAGTAGCACGGATTCACAATATACTTGGTCACCTAGCAACACTGCCATCACTGTCATTTGCGCACCGTTATAATCTATTTTACATTTCCACGGAGTAAATGCCATATACAAATGTATCTGCGTAATTTTCACAACAATAATTTGCTTCGCTCCACTCTTTAGAGTCAATATTTCTTCCGGTTCCACGACTCTGGGGCAGAACTGCGGCCCTGCCATTATGGCCGGGCTCCCTTCAGGGAAAATTATGTTATCATTGCCGCATGATTGCTTGGTGCATTTACTTTTGGTGACGCACCACGTGCAGAAACTTTTTTTTAAACACGACGAACACGAAGATATTTTCTTACATTCCTCTTGTTTGGAGTCACCAACTGGGTCTTCAAAACTAGGTGTAATGACTGCCAGAACTAGCAAAGCTGCTATTTTCATTTTACACAACATCTTGAATTTCTGGAGCTTAAACAAAAGACGGAACGTTTGAAGTCAACTATGCTTTGTTACATTCCCTACGTTTGCTCATTAGACTAGTTGAACAAAACGACTTACCAGGCGTAAATATCAATATGCAATGACACTTCAATAATGCATAAACAATTATTGATATAATACGTTAATTGTCAATAAAGTTATAGAAAAGGTTAACAGTAATATAGATAAGTATCTACAATACACTCCTACGTATTAGGTCTTCAACTCTACTGATAAAAGGTCGCGTGAAATTTTCCAACGCATTGTAAGCTAAATACTATAGCGCTTTGTTAATATGTTTCAAATTATCTTTTGTGAATATCTAAACGTTTTCAAAAACGTGCGTAAAGATTGGTGATGCATTTCGGTATTGGGGGTGTAATTCAAAGCTATACCTATTTATGTATACCTATGTATACGGAGGACATACAATTACTAAGACAATTCTGACGAAATATGGTCAGCCTTAAGCCTTGCTAAAAACGCAGATGACTCATAAAGTACTGTGGAAATACCTGGATGCATTTGGTGCAGGAAAGCTAACACAAAATCAAGAAAATCTATTTGTTATTATCAGTAACAAGGCGAAGATGATGCTGAATTTATTTTCGTCTGACAAAGGAAGGAAAAAGGGAAAGTGAAAGTTTGATTTCAACTTTCCAAAAAAATATTTATTTCAAACATTTCAGTATATTTTTTAGGGTTCCGTACCTCAAATGGAAAAACAGGATCACTCGTGTGTCTGTCTGTCTGTCACAGCCAATTTGCTCCGAATCTAATGGACCGATTAGGTTGAAATTTTGTACACGTATGTATTTCTGTGACCCAAACACGGACGTGTTACGTAAATAAATTAATTTTGACTAACGAGGTCAATTTTGGGGGCAAATAAGAAAATAAAAATAAAAAGTTTTATAAACTTTACCGTGTGACATGTCAAATGAAAGGGCTTACTGTGAGGGTCTCAAATAGTTTTTTTTTTTTTTATAATTTTAAAATAAATTGGTTTAAAGTTATTTAAGAAAAGAAAAGACGAAAATTAACCATTCCCACCCTTACCTCCGAAACGACCGAGTCTAAAATTTTGAAAAAAAAAATACAGAAAATAATTCTGTGCCTATAGATTACAGAAAAACCTATAAAAAATCTCTGGTCTTAAAATAACATGGTAAATCTCTCAATAATAACTTACATTTCATAGTTAAGCAGAAAATATTTCTATACCTATAGATTACAGGAAAACTTATAAGAATTCTATGGTCTTAAAATACCATGGTAAATCTCTCAATATTTTGCGTGCAAAGGAGAATCGGCATTTTGGTACCACCCTCCAACAGCAATTATTGTTGTATCGTTGAAAAGGTCATAACCATACAAACAATATTTACTATGGCCACTTTCACGAATTCATAGTCCGTTCGAAGATATCGCGTTACGAATGTGTAGAAAAATAATATATTTTGGTTATTTGCGTCTTTACAGTTCGGCTAGTTTGATTGACACCATTTCATGTTATTAACGTAATACCCGGCGTGTTCACGGACACTATTACTGTTTTAAACGTTGACATCGGCTTGATTTATGGACTACTGAGCTGCTTATTGATCGGACTATCACAACGGAACGCCACCGCAACTGTGTTATGTGTCGGCGAGGCTTCTACCGTGGAAGATATCGAGAACATGTTGTAACTGATGACCTTCCAAGATCGCGTCCGGGCCTTGCAGCGTACTTACAGGAACTAGACAACACAATACAAAGATTTTTGTTGAGAACATAATAGTAGGCGCCCATTTTGAGTCACATTGTCTCGTCCGGCGCGTTAGTGCAGGTACAGTTAGAGCAAACTCCGTCACTTAGCGAAAGATGCCAGCAACCAAGAACTGCGTTAGGTATATACTTAATAAAACTACGAACTGTAGATTCCGATGAATGACTTGCGACACTAGTCAAAATGTCAAGAAGAAAACTAGAGCGGCTACTAGTTATCGTTCGCGAATGCCTCAGCAATGAATACGTGATCCTACATTTGGGAATAGATCACATTACTAGAGATAACATATTACAAAGGAACCTAACTATCCCTAAAGCTTTGTTCGGAAATGACGACAATGATAAAGCAATATGCCATATGCGATGGCACCTACATCTACATCAACAAAAGTTCCGACTTTTTATTCCAACGGCAGTCCTATAGTATGCATAAGTTTCAGAACTTACTAAAGCCATTTTTAATGGTATGCATGGATGGGTACATTTTAGATGTCAAGAGCGCCAATGCTGCAACAAAAACCGACGCCAATATAATGAGCGACATCATAAATAATGAGGAAGACCCATTGGTACATTGGTACATTGGTAGCTACATTGGTAGGTTGGAGCTACATTGGTAGCTTCAGCAAATGACGCATTTATAGAGGGTTCAGAGACAGCCTAGGTGATATCGAAGCATGTAGATACGAATCCTAAGTACCACCCACAAAAGATAGAAATGAAACACAGCTGACTCAACAGTCAGCTGTTCAACAACAGGCGAATGAATCTCGGGCCGTAACAATATGCCGATGGGTCGTGGAAGTGGTGGATGGAAGATTCAAATGCGATTTCAAGCTCTTGCGGCAAAAATATTTTAATAAAACACTGCCAAACATGTTTTGTGATTTCAGAATCACTGCAGCGCTTTTAAACCACTTCCACGTACCTATTACAGGCAGCAATTACGCTGACGCCTACCTAAACAGGATCACTGAAAAAATAGATACCCCTAATCTACTACACAATTACGTGGAAAGGAGACGACTAAATAATCGCAAAATTGATTTTCAGAGAACAGAGGCGAGCGAGGTACAATTTTTCCCGCAAATGACAGAAGATCAGATTCAGATGACAGAAGAGAAGATTCTGGCTCTGGGCAGTTATCAATTAAAGCTGGCAAAATCATACTGCGCAGATCATTTGCAAAACGGACTCTATAATATTGAAATATATAGAGAAACTGCCCTCGACGACTTGCCTGAATATGGCATCAATGACCATGCGTGGCTTCTACGTGGACGTATTCAATCACGTCACGTGGGATGCACTACTCATACATTCGGATAAATAATAACCTCATGTGTGTGGATGTTGATTTTCCTTCAAAAACCGATATTTGGTAGTAACCTAGTCCCTCACAAACAGTTAATTCGACATTAGTAACAACTGACAGAAAGAAAAGTTCGAAGTCCAATATCTCCGAACGGACAACAAATTGAGACAAGCGCCATACATATTAGTGTATATATATGAAGAGCCAGGACGGCCTGGAGGCCCTTCACCAGAACTCATCGTCTTCTAACTATGTGGGTAGGTGAGGTAAACGCCGTCATATATATGTAATAGCTTTCCAGCCATATACAAATTATAGCTGTTGGAGCGGGTACCAGGTTTCATACATTTTTGCCCATTGTCCTTTACATTTTCAGTTACAATGTATGGGAGAACATGTTTTTCAGCAACAATGTTTAAGTTTGTTCTTGGGACAAATTCATGCCAATTACGGAACCCTTCATTGTGCGTCGTCCGACATGCACTTGGCCGGTTTTTTTTTTCGTAGCTACTCGAACTTCAGTTTTATTTAACTTTTATTGCTAGTTAAACCTAAGTACTTATGTTTTAATTAGGGATGCTAGAAGTGCCAAATAGTATCGATAGTATTTTTTATATCCTATTGATATCGATTTCGATATCTCGAAAAAAAAAATCGATGGATCGGTGAAATTTTCAAAAAAGATTTGTTCATCATGAAATTCTATATTGTTTGTTTTTCATTAATATATAAATACCAAACTAGGAACATCATTTCTGATGTAAAATCTTTAATCAATAAAACATTAATAAAAATAAGTCTACTTTTTTACGGCTCTGACTCCCAGCGGTTTTAGTCAGTGGCGACAAAGGTGTTGCTATTGGAAAATATCGTATTTGTTACATTTTCGATCCTTGATATTTTATATCGATGTATCGAAATACTATTATATCGCCAAAAATATCGATATATCAAACAAAAAATGTCGATGTATCGATACATCGATATTTTTCTACATGTCTAGTGTTAGTGCAAACTTCTCGTAAACAGAGGAAAGTTAGACCCAGTTCCCAATCAGGCGTTTTATTATATATTAGGTAAGTTTATTTACCACTTTATAAATTTACTATAAAAGAAAGTTAGTATTTATTAAATACTACTTCGCGTGCGAAAGGCTAAACTAATCTAGGTACTTTAAGAGAGTAGGTTAGGTACATAATAAAATTACCTATGAAATTATACCTTTATGTTATAGGTACAGTCACGAACCGGGATTGTTGAGTCACTAACATATCATCTTAACTTGGTTGTGTTACACGAATGCCACCCGTGAAGTTTGACATGTGACGTTTCAATAACGAAAAACGAGCGGCATTTGTGTAACACAACCAAGTTAAGATTATAAGCTAGTGGCTCAACGATTCCGGTTCGTGCTTTTACCTACGAATAATGTTTCTGAAGTTTTCGCACTAACATCGTAGTTATATTTACCTACACAAGGACGATACCTATTATGTTAGTTAAATTTTGCCGAAAGTCAAATTCTAATATTATAAATGCGAAAGTGAGTTTGTTTGTTTGTTTTTTACACTTTCATGCTAAAACGGCTGAACGGATTTGGATGAAATTTGGCACATGGGTAGACCAGGACCTGGAGAAGGACATAGGCTGCTTTTCATCCTGGATCGCAGACGAAGCAGCGGGCAACAGCTAGTTGTTTTCTAATCATGCGTCATAATTTAAGCAGCGAGCGTATCAAAAATCCACTTGCCACTCTAATTTTGGCTAGACATGAACTATTAGAGCTACTACTATACTATTAGAGAACTAGAGATCAGGCATTCCTAGAGACAGACGATGTTTTAAAGTTTTTTTTTTCCATTTTGATGTCGGCTTTCAGACTGATTAAATTGGACTGAATAATCAATATTGCATACATCGTCTGCTTTCAGATTTCCACATTAGGGCTATATAAAAGGCAGTTGAAGCGGCCTGTGACAAGCTGTGGCTTCTAGGTATAGGTTAACGATGATGGTGATATCGTGGCCGGATTTTAGAATTGATAATTTCATGAAGTGTTCGGCGATTTCATGAAATGGTTGTGTTCCATGAAATGGCCAGCTAAAATTGACCATATCATTTAAACGTCAGCGTTTAATGATATGTTGTACGTGTTTCTGCATTTCACGCAGCTAGCGGCACCCCGACCAAATGGGTTAGGTTAGGTTAGAACTATGACCAACCGCACGCAAGCCTAGCGAGCGACGCAAACGGTGCCGCGGCAGTGGTCGGCTAGCGCTACATCCAAGTTGGTCGCAGCTACGTATTTAGTATTTTTAGGACCAATGCGCAACAAAAACAAAATGACATCAATGCCTCTACCGGTGGATAATCTGTTTTACGATAAATCACTATTTTGCGATATGTTTGGGCACAACATGAAGTAGTCGTGCGTTAACCTGTTGATATCGTCAAACGTTGAGTATTCAATGACCTGGCCAGACCAGCGGTCGTTGTTCTATTACATGAAATACAACATGATGAATACAATATTATCAATTCTAAGACCAGCACCACAATTGCGCAACACACTATCGATCGGAATCCGTTTCATATTGACAGCTCAACAACATTCATTGCGTTATTTACGTTGTTGAGCAGACAATTTTTTCGAACACATGAAGCAATGGATTAGCAATTTGCTTCGAAATGATTTAAATTCCGATCGTTAGTGTTACGCAATTAGGGTAATGGCTACGACAGTAATAAGCCACAAGACCAACAAGTTAACTTGTTATTAAAGTTCCGAGTGTGATCCAAAATAATACTGCTAAATGATTGTTATTCCCCGTTGTAGGACAATAATAGATGCAGTATGACTACGTTAGTACTAATATTTACTCTGTGGTATGACATTGCGGCTTATCGGAAAATGATAACGTGCTTATGTGCACTCAACACGTGTTTAGTACAAATGGGAAGCGTGACTGACCAATAATATAATGTTGGGTTATCACTAGAACTCTGACCTGGGAAACTAGGCATTCCTTAGTGTTGTTATGTTGTTGATGGCCGCGCTAATCAATCATCCTATGACGTTAAGCCTATGGTGTTGCTATGCTAGTTTTGATATCGAATCGAAACCTTTTTGTAATTTGAAAAGCACGTGTTACAGTTCTTGGCTGAAATGGGGCTGATAAGAAGTCTGTGATCCTGATTGTTGGTCCTTTAGGAAACCTTATTTCGAAATTGTTTGCAGTGCCCTCTGCATTCACACTATTGTTATTTGGCCATTGGTAAGTTGCTAGATAGTTGGATGTTTTTCTTAAAATTTAGGTGAACAGGACCTTGTATACGGGTGGAAGGGACATCGACGCGAAACCATGGTACATGATTCTGGAAGCCCCTGCGTTGAAATTTTTCGTTGGAGTTTTTCTTAATTTTTAGAAAGAAAAGAAAAAAGAAAGACAATTCGTTTATTTGCGATAAACATGACGCAAATAAATAAAATAACTAAATAAAATAATTAAAGAACAAGTTTGGAGAAAATATGCGTCACATTCACGCAAAACGACCGTCGCTCAGCATACACAGCCCCAGCGCTGGGTTACGTTTTACGTTTTTTTCTGTAGTTTTTTTTTACGAAAAGGCTGCTGATCAGCTGTTTTGCTAAAGCTCACTTGCTAGGTCAGCACCGACCTAGTACCTACGGACTATCAAAAGCGCCGACAAACGGACCGAGGCGGCTTGCGGTCTCGTAGTGTTACGGCCGCGAATCATTCTTTATTTAACATAAGTACATCTTTATCAATTGCAAAAAACGTAAGAAAATTTTAATTTCGCGGGCTACCCTCACGCTTTTGCCCTAATTTGTGATCTTCCTGTGCGAGTCTCAATAAGCACTCAAACTTAAATGACTCAAACACAAACGTGTAACGTAAATAAATGAAGTTGGAATATGGGGTTCACTTTAGGGGAAAAAAATAGAAAATTAAAAAAAAAAGGTTTTGCAAACTGTACCGTGTGACATATCAAATGAAAGGGCTTGTTATGATGCTTTCAAATACATATATTATTTTAATTTTTAAAATAAATTGTTTTAAAGTTATTAAAGCAAATTCATGAAAATTGACCATTCCCCCCCTTATCTCCGAAACTGCTGAGCCTAAAATTTTGATTAAAATACTGAGAATAGTTGTATACTTATAGATTAAAGGAAAATTTATGAGAAGTCTATCTATGGTTTTAAAATAACATGGGAAATCACTCAATATTGTGTGCATAGTCTTACATTTGCAGTTGGAATGTATGGGTACTATGTTTTTCAAGTACAATGTTAAGTTCGGGATTAATTTATCCCAACTACGGAACCCTTTATTGTGCGTGCTCCGACACGCACTTGACCTGTTATGTTTTTAAATATTTTAACTTTTAACCTGTTCACAGGGCTTTGTACAGTGATTAGTTTTCATAAATGGAATATTGGGTAAAAGAAATATACGGATGCGATACACCGAGCCAACCCCTCCCCTTCCTTTGATATACCAACAGTGCGAGATGAACTGGGGATATATCGAATGCCACGCACATTCGCACAGCAACTACTGACATACGATCAAATATCTTCGATCACTACGAAACGTACGTCTCATTTATATTACTTTCTTCCTATTTTCTGTGCCTGCTATTGAACAATGCATGATTGATAGATTGTTCTCTTTGTGGAAATACTTACATAGTTTTCGTTTTGTAGGTATGTCGTATTCCTACCGACTAAAACCATGGCAGTCCCAATCACATGAGACAGCTAGGGCGGTCGGGGATCTTCACTGCAATAATTCGGTGACCCTCTTGCCACGACTAGAAGGAAAAGAAAGTGGTTTTCCTCAACATCCTTGCAAAACTGTATATCTTGGCATAGCAATGCTTCAGCAAACCACTAGAACCACTAGATCTGTCAGATGGGCCATCACAGTTGAATGGCGTGACAGTGGACGACTAAGGACGGAGATGCGTAGCACCCGTTCAGCTTTCCGTGTCTGAACAGATGCGTACGCATCTTCATACAAAACTGGTGTTTTCTATGGGCAAAAGCTGAATTGAGCTGAATAAGTGTAGTTAGTCTCTTAACGATTATGGTGAACCTGGCTACATCAGTGTCAAACTATTTTGTATTAAATAAACTCGAACGATTCTCTATATACATTTTTCATGTATTTAAAATTCCTGTTAATAAAAGCCCTGTTATTGGATCTACATTGCAATATCGTTGCATGAATATTCATTCGTGGCATTTATTAGGTATCTCTATACTCGTACAATTCAATTGTACGGCCGCGCAACCCTGATTTCTGTTGAAAAAGTAAACAAAGGTCCGGCAGATTGATAAACTATTCTATCTCCTCAAATAAGAATAATTAATTGACCTGGTTTGGAGTTTATAGTTGTGTAAATATACTCAGTTGTGATCAAAAAGTGTTGTAACTTTCAGGGTGAAGTTTTGTTAGCTACCAACGAAAGTAATATTGCTGGAAGCTAACAACGAAAGTAATAATGTTGTTTTGCAGTGATATTGTAATTTGATCATTTTAATAAAGTTAAACAACCAACGACGGTATCTAACCATGGGATATCTTTTCAGTTCTTCTCCACAGAAATTTACGCTTTTGAACGAGCAGAATGAACTTACTGCCTAACCGACTCCTTGGCAATTCAAAAAGTGTATGTAAAAAAGGCTTTTTTTTAAAGTGGTATCGTTTCATTTCATATCGTGTTCAGTGATCAGAGTAGGTAGAGCTATTTTAATGTGGATATTCCCCGGGATGCTAACTGAAACTCCGGGATTCGAACAAATAAATTGATTTTTTTTATATAAAGAAAGCTTGTCTTATGTATTGGCACTTGGCAGTGAGCTCATGACGTTGTCAAACTACATCAGCGCAGGTTGCTAATTTCCAAGGCGCACACGCGCCATGTTGCCGCACAGGTGTAACGCGCGATGTTGCCGCTCAAGTGTAACGCATGACGTGACTAGTGGACACAAAAGAATACAATAGCACAATAAAGAATACAATAGCACTGCAGTGCTAGAGGAACGCAACTGTTTTGTCCCTTTCTACAGCACTTAAATTGATTTTCGACAATAACTCGTTCACTCACTTCGGTTCCCGTCGGAGGCGTGGAGGGATATGTGTTCGTTCATAATTCCTTAAGCACGTCCTGAAAGATACCACCTATCATGCCGCAGGTCGTGGGTTTGATTCCCCTCCAGGACAAACATTTGTGTGCATGAACATGTCTGTTTGTCCTGAGTCTGGGTGTAGTATGTATTTACAAAAAAAAGTAGTATATGTTATCTCGTTTCCATAGTACAAGCTCTGATTAGTTTGGGACCAGATGACCGTGTGTGAAATGTCCCAGGATATTTTTATTTTTTTTGCATTTCTCGGGACCCTGGGGTCCCGGACCTTTGGAAGGCGTACGAGGAACCGAAGCCAACTCGCAGAGGCCTCTTAAATAATTTTAAATAATAAGGGGGCACCAACTGGCTATTATCCCTGTATGCACTATGCAAGTGCACCCAAAGATAACCCCCGGTTGGTGCAGGACTATTGTTGTACGTGGAAACAAAACATATTGGGCTATGGGTCTGGGTGGCTAAAGTGGATTGGGTAACTTTAACTATGGAAGAACTATATCCCCTGCCTGACCAATTTTATATATTATACACGGATAAAATGGCAGGGGGTGACTTGCACACTCAAGAATGGGCCCCCGGAAACGGCTGCTAATACACAGTGACATTGCGGCAAGGGGCAACATTTCCTGAGGTGCTTGAGGTGTGGAGAGGTTATCACCACAACCCAACCCACGGCTATCAGGACAATCCCGGAAGTACGGTCAAGATCCCTACCAGCACCTTACTGGAATACTTCCTTCCTCCGAGCATGTTTGCTCTTGAGAATTTCCACTCAAGCCAGCCAATAAAGGCAAGAAAGAGGTGGGAGCTCTGTTCCTCGTCAGTGTTCACTCCAGCCGGCCAATAACGGCAATCCAGATATGAGGACAATATTTCTCCCGGGGGTAGGGTCCGTGGGGTCGCTACTGCCCAACAGCTCGCCACATGCTGCCCTGCGGGGTTCTGTATCTCTCTTGGTCTGGCTCCTCATCCTAGACCCGGCAAAGTAAACTCTACCGGCACAGACATAAAGTTCGGAGCGCGCAAGCCCCACCACGACGTCAACGTAGAGATACAGCGGTGGGGTTATTATTATTATTAACTTATTATTATTATTATAAATGATATTGTGCTAGCAAAACTATGTGCCATCGGATTTCTGCCAGGTCTCTTACGGCTCCTTCCTGACTGCCTCCGGGATCATCAGCAGTTGGTCAGACTGGGCCATTATGAATCCCAACCCTATCATACGCGTTCCGGAGTCAATCAAGGATCAATCCTGGGACCGCTTCTTTTCTTGATAATGATCAATGACCTTTCTTCAGTTATTCATCACGCCAGTTGTCTATTGTATGCAGATGATTTAAAACTCTTTTCCGAAATTCACTCTGAAGCCCATTGTCAAGCGCTGCAGCTTGATATCGAAGCGATATTAGAGTGGAGTGTTAAGAATAAAATGGAATTTAATTCTTACAAATGCTTCATCATTTGTTTTACTCGAGCACGAAACTCTATCACCTTTACTTATAAAAGCTATTAAAGCAGCGCTATTACTAGAATAACCGGAATGAAAGATCTAAGTGTCACATTTGACAACAAGCTAACGTTTCATGATCACATGGTATTGGCAGCAAAAGATTCATTTAGGTGATTAGATTTCATACTACGCAATGCTATGGATTTCAGCAACAGCAGCGCTATTAAATCTATTTTTAATGTACTTTTTCGCAGCAAACTGGAGTCCAGAGCATGCGTCTGGAACCCGCAGGAAAAGAAGTACACTTTACTCTTAGATAAGGTACAAAAAGCTTATCTTAGGTATAAACGTTTGAATGGATATTATCCGTTTAAGTACCCTTCGAACTTTCTGTTGGGCTGTTTAGGGTACAATTCTCTCGAGGTCAGAAGAAAAAATGACCAAATTATTAATATGTGTAAGATCCTTCATGGAAAAACAGATGCACCTGAACTGCACGATGAACTGTCCCATCTTTTTGCTCCAATAAACTATAGCCGTAACAGGAGGCACAGATGGTTCTCCGTGCCTCGGAGTCGAACTGTCGCTCGAGCCCAGTCTCCTGTCCCTCACACACTCACTGCACTCAACGCTCTCTTGGACGCTAAGCCTGACTGTGATGTGTTCGCGGATGAATGGAAGAAGATCTTGTCAGTATGTCTGGAGTATTGTGAGAAGAGCGTATGACTGTCGAGTAGTTGTATACTTTTATTATTGTACTTAAATAATGTTTTAATGCCTTAACTAATTTAATTGGCCTTGGCCGTTTTAGGTTAAATAAATAAATCATTGACTGACGGAAAATTAAAACACGTGCCTCATAATAATGATGTAAAGCGTATAATTTTATTGAGGAGCTTCATTTTTTTTGCGCTCTTTGTGAACTCTTATATTTAATTAAAAAATATATTACAGGACAAGTCCGGATTTGTTAGCCAGCTCCTCAATTATAACAAACTAGCTTTTGCCTGCGGGTTCACTCGCGTTAATTTAGAATAGCAGTTTTGGGCGTGAAAACGTATCAAGCAAACAAACTTACTTTCGCATCTACATAATATAATACTATAGTTAGGAGGATGAAGGATGAAGGAGGAGCTCGTGGCTAAGTAATAACAGCCGCAAGGGTCGATCCATCAGGTTAAGCTACGCTTGCCGGGGTTGGTCCGTGGATGGTTGACCATCTTTACATACCGAGACTCCTCCGTGCCTCGGAAAGCACGTTAAGCTGTTGGTCCCGGCTGTCATTCGTGGATCTTTGGCAGTCGTTACGGGTCGTCAGAAGCCCGAAAGTCTGACAACCAGTCTTACCAAGGGGTATCGTATTACCCAGTAACTGGGTTGTGGAGGTCAGATAGGCAGTCGCTACATGTAAAATACTGGTATTCAGCTGCATCCGGTTAGACTGGAAGCCGATCCCAACATAGTTGGGAAAAGGCTAGGCAGACTGAGTTAGGAGGATGAAAACCGACACTACGACTCACAAAATGTATTAGGTACTTAAATAAAAACTCACTATAGTTAACACACTATAGCTTCTATAGTAATATAATTCAATCATGATTCGAAAGACACGTGGCGCCATCTATTATCATAAGAACGTTATTGTTGTTTTTCTCGGGAACAGTACTTTTTGCGGGATGAAAGATACCCTATGCCTGTGTCTGTATACCTGACAACGTACGTCAGTGGTTTAGGCGTGAAAAGTTAACACACAAACAAATTTACTTTCGCATTTATACTATTAGTTATTAGTTAGGATGCTACACTCGAGTGAAAGTTCATTCTTTTTTTCATTCCACGTTCTCAGGACAAAAACAAAATTACATAGGCATAGGAATGAGCGTTCAACAGCTGCATTCAATTTCGTTTTTCGATCATTCGGTAGGCGAGTGAAACATACCGAGTGCTGAAGTCCAACATAGATCGGTTCACTAATGAATTCATTTTTGGCGTTCCGTATCTCAAAAGGAAAAAACGGCACCCTTATAGGATCACTTTGTTGTCCGTCTGTCAGTCTCTCAAGACCCTTTTTCACAGGAACACGTGGCGATATTAAGTTGATATTAATAGCAAATACGGTCTCTTGGAGCTGTACAAAAAATGAAACTTCTAAATCAACGCAATAAAAACACGGCCATTTATAAGACATTTTTTAATACTCGTGAATAAATCAAAACCGACTTCCCGTTGACCTAGAATCAAACAATTTGGCAAGAAGCAAGGTCTTACAGCACAAGTAAAAGTATCATCTGCATGGCTCCAACTATATTTAACAAGCTACCTAAACATTGGAAGGAGCTAAATGTCAATGCGTTCAAACGTCGGTTGATAAAGTTTTTGTTGCAAAAAGCATATTATAGTGTGTCTGAATTTTTAGTCGAAAAATTTGTCTGACATTAATTTTATTATAATATAGTTGTAAGTTTGACATAGCAGTTTGGTCAATTTCTTTTTATAATGAATGTGACTAAAATATTTGTACGCCAATATATTATAAGGCTAAACATGACTGGACTATAATGTAATTTATTATCATCTTGCATGCTTCTGTATGTATTTACCATGTTTATACAAATAAATAAATCTTATCTTAAAGTAAATTGAAAAGTCCAAAAACCGCTAATTTGTAGTTTAACACATAAAACTTTTTTGCGATTACAAACTTACATTTGCAGTTGGTATAATTGACCGTGACGTATATCGATGTATGGGAGAACATGTTCAACTACAATGTTTGTTTTTGGGATAAATTCATCCCAACTACGGAACCCTTCATTGTGCGTGGCCCGACACACACATGGCCGGTTTTTCAGTTTAGATTAATTTTGTGTTGACGTTTCAGTTGCAGTGAAAGATAAAAGTGAACGAACAGTGCAGCGTATGATTTCTGCATCTCCACCACAAAATAAGCAACGTGGTAACAGCAATCCTGATTCTTTCTCTTCATGGAAAAGAGGCATTTTCTTTTGGAAATGGGCCAGTTTCCTTCCTTTAGATAGGTATAGAATCAGAAATATTTATTCAAGAAACACATTAATCAGTCACTTCTGGTACTATTGACATTCGATTGATCCGAGCACTGGTCGACTGTCACGCACTGCTTGGCAGCTTCGTCCCACACCTTCGAGTCAGGACACTCACACCGCGAGTAGTCGCAACGGACACCCAGGGAGCGAGCCTCGGGTAGCCGGCGGTCGAGACAACTGGCGCTGCATAACACCATGTTGGAAGAACAAGGTGGGGTACCTGAATTAATAAAACATAACACCTGTATACCTCGTTTATATACCTCGTTACCTTCATATATCTCGTTGGTTTTATTTTATTCTTTTATTTTTGCATAATAAATTCAAAGCTTTTTATACCGTTAAAGATTATATTGAGGACAAAAAGGCTTGGGATTGAACTGCTCCAAATTTTCTTTTTTCTCTTTTTTTTTGCATACTGAATGTTGACATGAATATTTACTTTGTAAAGAATTATATTATTTTAATTTATTGTGAATGTGAAGACTATGTAGGTCATTGCTTTTTTTGTTTGTTTTATTTTTTCTTTCAGTTATTTTTAATCATCGTCTGGCAGTTTGAGTAATCTATGCGGCCTACCCCAATGTCCTTTCTTTGGTATTGTTCTTCGAATCGTTGAGCTCCTTAAGTTCTGAGTTGAGCTGCGCGATTACTGACAAATGCGTGCACTGACTGGACAGGTCCTCTCAATCTGTGTGGTTCTTTCCTCAAAAGACCATTTCAGACACCAATCTACATGGTCTTCACATGAAGTGACCAAGATTATGTCTGGACTTTATAAGAGACTGTGACCTCTGAGTTTGTTTCGGCCTTTCTTCTCAGAGTAGTCAGATAGGAAACGCCGACCTCATCTAGTTTAAAAAAAAAACATGGTTGACTTGTAAAAGTGTTTGTATAAACCTACTTACAGAAATAAAAATCATTTAACATTTATCATTATTATTTATAGAGGTCGTAAGCGCGATTTCCAGGTCGGACAAAGTGTTATTTGCTTTTTCCATCAGGAACTTCTCAGGAGCAGCCCGGAGTCTGGATTTGTGCCTGGTTGATGGCAATAAGCTCGCCTCATGTTACATGGGAGTAAACATAACTGGCGAAATGTGGGAGTACTATAGGTACACCTCTGTTTAACCCTTCATAGATTACAGGCGTGATGTTATGTATGTTTATGTACCTGTATTTCAGGAAAGGGCATGCAGAGATACTGTTTAAGACATTTATTCCTCAAAAAGAATACAATTCACTTATCACCATCTGCCTAGCCTTTTCCCAATTATGTTAGGGTCGGCTTCCAGTCTAACCGGATGCAGCTGAATACCGGTATTTTACATGGAGCGACTTCTTATCTAACCTCTACAACCCAGTAACTGGGTAATACCGGTAAGACTGGTCTCGGTGTTGGTAAGACTGGTTGTCAGAGTTTCGGGCTTCTGACGACCCGTAACGACTGTCAAAGATCCACGAATGACAGCCGGGACCAACGGCTTAACGTGCTTTCCGAGGCACGGATGGGTCTCGGTATGTAAAGATGATCACCCATCCACAGACCAACCGCGGCAAGCGTAGCTTAACCTGATCGATTGACCCGTGCGGCTATTATTACTTAGCCACAGGCCCCTTTATAATATAATTCACTTATGATGAGAAATAAAAGTTAATATTAACGCACAAGAATTTAAGAGAACGGTAGATGTTTTGTATAGACACCCATATTTTTGGTTGTTATTGTATAATGAGGCGAGCCTTTTACCACACGTTCAGACAATGGGCTGCAACTGAAAATTTCGTAATGAAAAAACCACCACCACAATGACCAGGTGATCGAACCCAGGATCCCACGGTCCACTAGCTATTCCAATCCGAATAATATTTTGTTCCAACGGAATGTTGTTTTTTTTATTTTTTTATTTGTGATGGGTTTGCTCTTGACTCTAGTCTAGGTCAGAGGTGACAGAGACGAAGTCGACGATGGAGTGAGCTTACCCAGAAGAAGCCTGTTCACTCGCACTTTGAAAAGATTAGGGTTGTATGCGTTCGGGTTGTCTTAGTAATTTCAGTTATATAAGAGTTTGTTGCGCCACTTTTTCTCCTCAGCTAAAGCACTAGGAAGTGGTGAAGGGCGGGCGTTTTGGAGGACTGTCTTATGTAATTTTGACGTTCGAAAAGTGTTGATTCTCAGCCTAGTTTGAATAAATGACTTTTGATTTTGATTTTATAGACACTCAAAGTTATAGTGAACAGTGTTCTACTGGGTAAGCCATCGTAGACTTTGTCTGTATCACCTCTGACCTAGACGATAGTCAGGAGCAAACCCATCTCAAATAAAAATAAAAAAAGTAATATTAATATATTAAACCAAATTTAATAAAATATTTTAATTTTATCATTATGAGCTGTATCAAAAATATTTACAATTAAAATTATGCCGGTTTATCCAATTTAGTGGATAAAGTAGGACAATTTATATTTTAAAACAACACTCATAATTGAAAAGAGCGAAACATTATTTGTATATTTAAATTGTGGTGTGATGAATATACTGTTTGTTTATCTTAATTTTCAGGTTATAATTAAATTGTTTTAATTGTTGATTTCATAAAGAATTGATTCATTTATTACTTTTGAAGTGCGTAAAGACATAACAAGAGATAATTGCGTTTATGGACAATAATGATCTTTTATTTAAGTAAGTATCATGTCAAAAAAAGTGAAGGTGCTATTGACACCTGAAAGAGTTATTCCGTTATTCCAGTCTGATCCCAGAATCCGAGTCTGAAGTCTATACAAATAAACAAAATTGAAGTGTCTGTTTGTAATGTCAAAATAACAGCTTTTTACTAAATGCGTATGAAAGTATAAGATATGTATACGGTACATATAAAAAAAAAAAAAAAAATTGTCTGTCTGTCTGTCTACCTGTCAGTGTTTGTGTTTGTTCCAGCTAATCTCCGAAACGGCTGGACCGATATTGACAGGACTTCTACTGGCAGATAGCTGATGTTATAAGGAGTAAGTTAGGCTACATTTATTTTAAAAAATAATTAGGGTTCCACGCAAAAAAGAAATTAAAACCCATGAAATTGTGAACAGAATCCGATTCAAATGGAATCAATTTGACATCCACGCGTACGAAGCCGCGAGCAACAGCTAGTCTAGAATATAACCCAGTCAAAAACTTACAAGATCCCATTTCATCGTAGGCCTCACAGTCCTCGCCCCTACACTTCAAAACACAGGCAAACACAAAAATGGTTGCAAATAAATTTTTGTGCGCCATTTTCACGTGAATCCGATAGTTTATTGAGGCGAGAAAAAGCGGCAGCGCCGGTATCTGGTCGTTTAACTGTGACTGGGATTAAAATAAATTTTATTTTTCCTGTAAGTATTCAGAGTATCGCTGAATAGTGCCATGTAAACGTAAATGGTTTAGCTGTTAGTGGTCCTGATAATAAGTCCTAAAACGTTGAAATGTGGAGCAGGATTGTTAATTTGTTGTTGAGAGTTCCGTTGCTAACTGAAGAAACCCCTACGATGTTGTAATGTCCATCCGTTAGAGATTCTCCTGACAACTAAGTCAATCTATATTAGGAAGACCCTTGATTTTCCAACCCGTTTGTTTTGGATAGTTATTTATTAATTTAATTAGAACTTTAAATTACATTTTGATAGATTTCTCTTGATTCTAGAAAGTAGGTTGGAACGTTTGATTACCAGGAAAATAAAAAAATAAAGCTGGCCAAGTGCTTGTCTGACCACGCACAATGAAGGGTTCCGTAGTTGGGATGAATTTATCCCAAGAAAAATTTGAAACTGTAGTTAAAAACGTTCTCTCATACATTACAACTGCAAATGTAAGTAAAAACAACAATTTAGCTTGCAGGGGACACACTTGATTCTAACAAATTTCCCTGAATTGAAAAATGGTTTTCACACATACGCAATATGTTTAGACGGCCTATCCAACGACACCCCACACCATGGGATAGACGAGAAAAAAAAAACTCATCCCCACTTTTGGAATCGAGGTACACGAAAACAAATTTTTTTCAAGATTTTGTTTTACCATTTTGTCGGCATGGTTATTAAGTACGAGTATAACCGTGCCAAATAAAAGCTTTCTAGTAGAATCTCTGAGCTAAGCCGTGGACTGATATACGGACATGGCGAAACTGTACCTAAGGGTTCCTTGTTGATTACGGAACCATTAAAAAAACCAACCGGTTCTATTTATCATGAGGAACTCAATAATATCATGAGGAACGAATAATCTTTTATTATTCATAGTATGCACTTGTAACAGAAATGTCTCCGAAAACGTCATCGCGCAAAATCTAAACCGAAACCTTTATCGTAATAGTTTGTAATTTGTTGCAAAGGAACATTACATTCCGATTTATTTTCTAATCCTATTAATAATGTAACAAAATAATGAAACTCATTGCGCAATCTTTAATTAATACAATAATCAGTAATTAATGCACTGTAATCTGGTAATTAAATAGCTTCTAATATTGATTAAATACCTTCTAATCTTCAAGATATCATCAAGGTCAATCTTAAGATTACTAGCAGGATGATAAGAACCCAAGCCCGTTTATTTAAAACAATTTTTCGCATTTTTCTCCGTTAGTGCTATGTTAATTAATAATTACTGAAGAAAATGAATTTAACAACTATTTCCATCAGTGTAAAAGAAAAATTATAAAACTTTTCCGTTCTATAAAAGTAAAGAATGGCTATGTTGGAAATTCCCATTCTGCACCGTCTAATATCCGTTATCTGTAAGTTTTCCGGACAGCCAATTTACAGGGCCGGAATTGTTTTTCACTCAATTTGGACAGTGTACTCGAAAGACAAAAGGGAGTTCGAGGAGTTTCATTTACTGTACAACTTTATTATTTCTGTTGGTTTGGACCGCATGCCCTCGATTAGTACCCACGGCTACATATCAAGCTAAACATTTCTATTATAACCTGATCTCACATTGTATAAGATTTCCATACAATGACACGTCAGCTTAAACTGGAAATATATAGCTTGATGTGTAGCCGTGTGTAGTATTTTTACTAGGACTTTATGTTAATATAACGATGCTTTGACAAATCATTTCCTGTTCTTGGGTGAAGAGATCTGGGAAGTTAACACCGTTTAGCGAAATAATTGGGTGTTTTTGCTATATATTTACGTCGTAAAAAGTACCCACATTTCGCCAGTTTATTCTATTTATGGGAGAACATGTTTTTCAACTACTTACAATGTTAAGTTTGTTTTTGGGATAAATAAATTCATCCCAACTACGGATCCCTTCATTGTGCGTGGTCCGACACGCACTTTGTATTTTTTTTTGTAAATATTTCACCTAAACTTTAATAAACATAAGCTAAATAAATAAATAAATTCGGCCTATGACGTTCCTAGTGCTGGGACCACAGACCTCCTCTCTGTAAGAAGGAAGAAAAGGAAGGATTTTAATTTATTAGGCATAATACCTACTACGTATTCCGAAAAAACTTCGAAATACATCAGATAGATCTTCTTTCCGAGCCGACCCCAACATATTACGAGTATAATATGTAGGTATTTGGAATAATTCTAGGCAGACGATGATGAACTTTAATTAAATACAAGATCTTCACTTTTGCTTCCATAAACCATATTCAGAGGAGCTTGTGACTAAGTAATAACAACCGCACGGGTCGATCAATCAGGTTAAGCTACGCTTGCCGCGGGTGGTCCGTGGATGGGTGACCATCTTTACATACCAAGATTCCTCCGTGCATCGGAAAGCAAGTTAATTAAGCCGTTGGTCCCGGATTCGTGGATCTTTGACAGTCGTTACCGGTTGTCAGAAGCCCGAAAGTCTGACAACCAGTCTTACCAAGGTGTATCGTAATACTCAGTTACTGGGTTGTGGAGGTTAGATAGGCAATCGCTCCTTGTAAAATACCGGTATTCGGCTGCATCCGGTTTGACTGGAAACCGACCCCAACATAGTTGGGAAAAGGCTAGGCAAATGATGAATACATATTCAGCCTATAACATTCCCACTGCGGAGACACACTTTTGCTTGCACTCTCGTAATTCCACTTCACAGTTAGCTATTTGCGTGTAGAGGAACATAATTCGTGGCCAGCTCCGTTGCCTCAGCGGCAATCGCTCTGGAATGCAGAATTTAGACGTACTGTGCGCGAATCCTAGATATCCCACTAATGTACGTACGTTATCCCAAGTGCCACACTATGCATTAGGGACTACTCACACTTATTCAGCACCATTCGCGTTTCGCTGAACGATTTTGGTCACACTTATACAGTTCTGCTTCTATCAGCCGCGTTCAGCGTCGTAAGAATGAGAAAAGCCATCATAGCGTGTTATCTCCGCTGAAACGCTTATATCTACTGCGTACGGCGCTGAATATGCTGCGAAGACGGTAAGCTATTCATTTAGTATGGTGCCTTCAACATGGACAGTTCTATGTGCGATATTTTTATCGTTTCGCTTTTTGCAGAAGAACAGAAACTAATACTCGTAATAATAATATAATTACTTTAAAAGACGTCCGAACTCTCACAATCCTTGCGTGCATAATGATTACGTAATAATAAATCAAATCTATGCAGGAACTATGCAGGTCGCAACTTGACAGTAAGGAGTCGAGAACCATCCGTGTACAGCGCTGTTCCGCCGCGTTCGACGCTGAATGCGGCGGAACAGCGCTGAACGTGGCAGAACAGCGCTGAACTCTATCTTTAGCAGTCGCATGATAATAACACATTTGTCCTCATTTTATACCTGTTTGCTTAAAGCTGAACGGATGCGTACGCGTCTCCATACAAAATCGTTGTTTTCTATGGGCATAAGCTGAATAGAGCTGAATAAGTGTGAGTAGTCCCTTACTCAACATTTACTGGTTCAGGAATCCATGATATGCTAATTTTGCTGGCTAAGCCTAGGCTATCAGTTGCCTTGGTCGTACCAAGTCCACTCAAAATTTTATTTGGAATCAGGAGCCCTTCTTTTCCCAACATTGTTGAGGTTGGTTCTCAATCTAACCTGCAGTGGTACAGATCATTTAGCGTAAAACGGCACGCCCCTCCACTAAAATTTCTATACAAACATTTAAAAAGTGCATGCAACAAGCAGTGGATAGGTGTGCATTTTTACACCCCTATTTATAACAAGTAAAAGTGATTATTTCAGTAAAAGTAATTACTCAAGTAACGATTTTTATACTATTGTTTAGTACTTGCTTAAAGTTAGAACTGTCAAAGGATAGTATTCTTACCCAAAGTAATAGTCACTATTTTCTTTGAGAACTCGACCATTTTGCGTTTGATTTTGCAATGGAACGTTGATTCTTACTCAAGCATTACTCTAGTAAGTACATTACTCGACTAAAGAATAAGATTTTATAATGACGAATTCTATGCTCAAGTAATGACTTCACTAAGAAATTACTTGCAGCAAGTAATTGTTTCTTTATAAATACGGGTGAAGATCTCTAGTATTTCAAATGTTATTGTTATGACTATACCTTTTCGAAATTTTTAGGAAATACCAAAATCTGCTTACGCCGGTGCCGCGGTGGTCGGATTTTTGAAGCTACAAACTACCTATTCCAAGTAGGACTGTGTACTTGTGTGGAGCCCTTAATCCTTCAGGGTACACGTGAACTAGTTATATATTCACTCTTTCATCCCCATTCATGATTTTCAATGCCAATCGGGAGGTGATTTATCACGCGCCCACGAGGAAAGTTTGAGATATTTCCCAATTTTAGGTGTAACTTCCTAAATTCACAAAAACGGGATATTTTTTGTTCTCTGACCGAAATATAAGAGGTGAAAAGTGGGCAGGAAATGTCTGTTCAAAATTACAACTGTTTCTGAGAAAAAATGGCCGCGGGAAAACATCAAACTGTGAACAAGATAAACAACATTTACCTATTCAAATGATGAAACATGGCCTAATTTAATTTACTAAATTACACTTATATAATTATAAGGTAATAATAGTTTACAATTGAATCTAATTACGACTCCCGACAGCTTATCCTCTAACTATTAAGCAGCAATATTTGAAAATGCCGAGCCGAGCAGTTCTCGAAAACGGCTCTAACGATTTCGATGAAAGTTGCAATATAGGGGTTTACGGGGGCGAAAAATCGATCTTTATTCTCATCAGAGCAGAGCTCGGTCGCTCAGGTATAGTTCCCTAAATGATATCTTCGTCGTAAGCGAATTAAAGCTGTAACTTAGTAAACTATGAATAAAAAATATTGTTTTCGATTACGGCTCAGTAACAACTCAGGCCTTCAGCCTGCTTTGGGCTCCCATATTGGGCCTTTTCATACCAGATGAAAATCTAGTCACTACTTGAACTACGAATAAGTTATCTGATCTACAATATTTAGATGGTTTGACCTGGAATTCGAAGACTGCTAATAATTGTCCCTTCTCATGAGCAGGATGCAAACTAGTACACACACAATATTCCCTGAATTTTACTGCCAAAAGTTCCTAAATCACCTACGTTATAATTAATAATTACTCGTAATTAAGCTGAGCACACACATGTATAAATTACAAATTCGGAATAGAACCGCGTCATCTTACCGCTACCGCATTGTTTCCGCTAGACCAAACTACTTCCGACGACAACTTCCTTCACCGCTTTCGGGAAATACGGTGCATTCAAATTACGGTGCGAAATTAATTTGCTCACAGCTTAGCAAATTAAATAGAAATTATGAAAAGTGTGCAATTGCGGCGGCGAGATTTTAAGAGCTTACTTTTAGGGATTTTAACTTGAAAGCTTGATGAAGAAAGTAATGAGAACGTCTTGGGAATCGAAACTCGGAAACTCAGTTTTAAAATAATATGCACAAACAAGGACCCATCTACTAAATATTTTTGCCAAAGCTAACAGAAGCTTATTAGCTGTATTTTATATCGATAACAACATACCTAAGGCCTATACACACACGTTATTTTTTGCCGTGAAAACCTATACGGTGGCACTAAGACTGTTTGTCCACCGCACCGGGAACTGGACGTCAACTAGAAACGAGATTATTCGGCCATAGAATGTACTGTCGCTACTTCGGCGCCGTCATTTGTTTTCTTGTTGACGTCACGTTCCCGGTACGCTGAGCAATCAGTGCACGGCACGGCGCCATCGCCGTATGCACCATGTCTGTCAACAAACTTCCATAGTGATGCATGCAACACTGACGACCGTGCCTACACACGGCGAATCAACAGTAGTTTTTCACAGCATAAAAAAAATGTGTGTGTACAACCGGCCTAATACTTCCTTTTTATTCTTTCCTCTGTACATTGTTATAAAGTATTAGGAAATATAACCTACCCGTAAAATGGATTCCAGATTAAATCCATATTTTTGCCTATAACAATATGAAGATTATGTTCAAACAGGATCTGTGTGGGTAGAGCATATTTCATAGGTACATATTGTGTGTCCACATTGCCTCCGAGAACGCTTAAAAGCCTAAAGTTTAGGTACACATGGGGAAATCTTGAAAAACCTTTGGGACATTTAATCCTGTACCTTAGGCACCCACTTTCGTTTCTTTTGGTACAAAGGGTTGAACAACCTTCCTTTTTTGTTTGGTTAGATTAACTTAGACTTTTAAGTGACCATATTGTATGTATGTAGTGAAACAGTATTAGAGTTGTTTAGGAAAAAAGTTACGCTATCTTATATTTGTTATAAAAGTAGCTTTGAAAGATGTTTATAACTAGTTTACTGGACTGTGGAAATAGTTGTTTCATGTTAATTATAGAACTTTTTTCGATTTTAAGTCTCTGTCTCGATGCGCAAGGAGTATAATTCTATGAAAAATAAAAAAACTTAAAGCATCAACTAGAAAACACATACATTTAAAAGTTACCTCACGACTAAAAGGCACTTCACCATATTGTGCAAAAATCATCAATCAAAAGTTTTAAAAACCGATCCGTTCGATCCATAAAATGATTAATCACATCGGTAAGTAGTTAAGACTATTATCAATCACAACGCATTTCGCCATAAAAACGCCATATGTATCTACAGTTTCCTTCCCAAGATTCCTTGGGGAGAATCTGGGACGAAACTGAACAGATATCTCCTGATTCTGCGCCCTGTTTGCCCCGTGCTCAAGTGTATTAAATTTATGGTATTAAAAACTGATTTATGCACCGACCAAGCAGAAATATCTGGTTGTACGAATGCCCACAGTTTTTATTTCAGTAGTTCTGAAAAATGGAGAGGCGGTTTTTTTGTCGCGGAGTCAACAGAATGCTGTGTTTATATTTTTTTTCCATCTGCAATCAGTTATTGAGCTATAATCAGATCTGTTGACAAACGAAGTTGTGGTTAGGGTTTGACACATCCTGTGACGTGTCTCCTCATTAAAATTTAATTTAAGTACTCATTACATTGAGGCTATTCTTTTCCTTTTTACGCGGAATATGGAGTTTTTACTGTCCAATCGGGACAGCGAGTTGGTTTTTGTGTCGCTTGAGTCTTTTTTATATGTCATGTATGATATTTCCACATGTTCCTTAATTAATGGGATTTGGAAGTATTCATGGACTTCACTATTCTTTGTGTACCGCTTATCGTCTTTAGTGCTTTGTAGAATTTCTATAAGGTACTTGCACCCAATAAGAACCGGCACCTATTAAGGGCCACTTTAGAAAACTCACACTTGGCATTTTCTCAACTGCCTCAAATTTCGCGCGCAACATGTCATAACACCGATTGGTTGAATGCAATCGCGCGATGACGCGAGGATGCCACCATTTTGTCAGTAGCGTCCTGTTTGTGTTAGACATCGGTTAGGAACACCGTTTTATGAAATTGCTGCATGATGTTTTGTTGGTTTTTGTGAAAAAAGTGGTATTTTAAAGTAATTGTTTAGTGAAGATTGGATTTAAACATTTAGAGATAACTCTGCAAAGGTTACATTATTATTTTTACATTATACAACTTTAAAATGCGATCATCAAGCACGATGTCCGAATCCTAATTCGTATTAAAGGTCGCATTAAGGCACCAGGCCTTAATGCGACCTTTAATACGACTTATTAGAAGTATGAATTAGGCGTAAAAGTTTAATATTTAGGTAATTAATGAATTTATTGTTATTTTTTTATTTCTAATTATAAATATAGGCCAATAATCAGAACCATTAGAAATAGTTTCTTCTTATGGTTTATATTGAGCTTTTCTTTTTATAGGTACTTTCATTTATTAACATGTTTCCATCATCTATTTTGGAAACTCAAGTATCCATCATCTTTGAAAATAATTTAGGAAGCGAGAACTTCAGTACCTTTTTCGAACTTATTGGTAACAAGTATATCTGTGTACCATTCAAGTTTAATAATTACAAGTATTTTAAATTTAGTTGACTAGCACCTTGGTTTCAGCAAAATTTTCCTTTTTATTTTTAGGGCATTCATAATGGAGGAACTCTCAGCTAGAAAAAAAAAACGTGGCAAGTGGTCTGAAGACAAAACAAATAACAAAAACATACGCATATATTTTAGTACTCCTAATAAGGCCCATCACGGTATCGTATAAAAACTAAAGACTAATTTTCCTTAAAATGCTGTAATCAATAACTGAATAAAGAGTAATTGTTTACAAAAAAAAAATAACAAAAATGTTGATTACTGAAATAAAATTAGTTTTATTCTTAATTTTCACTTTGATATACATTATAAGGCCCATATTTAAATTTTTGTTCAAATATTAAAATATTTGTTTGTAATATAATAATAAATTAGTTAATACAATTAAACACGTTAGATTAAAAGTAATATTATTACAAAATAATCAAATTATGTTACATTTTACTACGGTCCTTAAAAGGAACCCAGATGCTTAATTTGGCCTAACATAGCCTTTTTAAAAACTGCTATTTGCCAGTTTAACAAAGCGAACTGTATATTCTTTTTGTCATATTATGGATCTTCATCAAATTTTATTTATAGCATAAAATCGTTACTTTGTGTAAATCTATAAAATTTAAATTTATAAGTAAGTATTCTAATAATGGTGGTCCTTATTGAGTGCAAGTTGAGTGACTTGCCAAACCCCAAAGCTCTACGCCGTTTGTCCATACAGGTTTCAGTATGCTTTTGTAAATGAGGAGTTTGAAAAGACTGAGTGAGGACTTTTATATTATACTAGCTTTTGCCAGCGGCTTCGCCCGCGTGGATGTCGGAACTTATCACATTGGAACTGTACATTTTAACGAGATAAAAAGTAGTCTATGTGCTATTCCAGACTATAATAAGGCGCGTACTGGGCGGACGTGTATTGTGTTCGTTATCGAAAATTATTTTAACTACGAGTGCAATGTCGCGGAACTGTAGTGGTTGTTGTGCGGATATTACAGCTGGCATGCTGTTTATTAAGTGCACTAAAATGAACTGCAACAAAGTATACGATTTGAAGTGTATTGGAATACGTACAGATGAATTTGAAACTTGGACAAATGTTTATAAAGAAAAGTGGGTATGCCCTGAGTGCGTTTGTTCACAACCGAAGCCTATTCGCAGTGCAGATACTCCCGCAACTCCTGGATCTGGAGTTAAGAACACGTTTACCAGCTGCAGTAATGTTAATACTAAGCGCGGCAATCGCTTGAAGGCCGCCGAACAGCCGATGGTAGCAGATACAGAGAGTAACCTAATGGAATTTATTAAGGAGTTTCGATCTGAGGTACTGTTAAGCTTTGAAGTACAAACTGAGGCAATGAAGAACCTGCAAAAAATATGCAATTGCACGGGAAATGAGCTACGAGAATTGCGTGCGTACGTACAAGTACTCGAAGAAAAAGTTGATCGGGTAGTTTCATTAGAAAAACAACTTAATGAACAACTTACGCGAAATCAACAACTAGAACAACAGGTTAGCGATTTTAAAATGTCAATGCCAATGGAACAGACCGAAATTACAAAAGACATGGAGGTAGGAAAGAAGAAAGATAGTACAGGACCTGCTCGAACATTTGCCGCGGCCACTAAACAAAACCAAAATCGGGTAGTTGGAAATGAAGTTCTGACAAAAGAGTGTGTGGCCACGAAACCATCTAACACAGAAAAAATCGAGAAAAGTGCAGTCGCAAAGGAGATAAATAGACCAGAAAATGGAAGGAATCAGTTTGAAAAACTTGCAAAACTAGAGGAGTTAGCATCTCAAAAGGAAGGAAACTGGATAGAAGTAAATAAGAAAAAAAGTAGATATCCAAACACTGAAGTAAAAAGAGGTGGGAGCACGAGTGCAGTAGACATAAAGGGAACTGAACGTAAAAAGTTTTTGCATGTATGGCGCCTTTGTAAGGAAACTACGGTAGAAAAATTGGAAAAATACGTGAAGAATATATGTGGATCGTCAGTACCAGTCACGGTAGAAGTAATAAGACATAAAACTGAAAGGGATTATGCTTCTTTTATCATTGGTGTACCTGAAAGCAGTTATAATACCTTATGTCAATCGGAAAATTGGGCCGTGAACATTGAATTCTGTGAATGGGTGTGGTTTCGTACCAAAAAACCATAAAATAACTAGCACAGTTATTGAAATTTACTACCAAAATGTGAGAGGTTTGCGTACAAAATTGGAAGAGTTCTATGCAGGTGTGTCATCTTCAGAAGCAGGTTTGTTCGCCATTACTGAAACAGGCTGCAACAAATCAATTCAGGACGCAGAAATAGTGCCACCTGGTTATACAATACTGCGCTGCGATCGCGCGGATGGGCGAAAGCAGGGCGGCGCGTCTCTCGTGGCCACACCGCGTTTAGAACTGCGGCGTGTGTCCATCCCGAGTGACGTCAACATAGATGATAAGGTGTTCGAACTGGTTTGTGCTACCGTTTATTTACAAAGTAGACTTTTATTTTTATTGTGTGTTGTTTACATTCCGCCAAACAGTTGTGAGAATGAGTATATGATATTGTTTAGGATTATAGAACAGCTGTGTGGTAAATATAGTGATATCGTCGTAATTGGTGATTTCAATATGCATTCTTGTTCGATAAACGTATGTAATTATTTTGAATACTTTTTATCATATTGTGGATTTACTCAGTGCAACACGATCGTTAATTGTAATAATCGATGTTTGGATTTAGTGTTAAGTACGCTTCCGAAGGGGGAGAGTGTGAATGTGCGCGTGGCGGGGGTGCCTCTCGTGCCTGTGGATGCGTACCATCCGCCGCTTGACGTGTTGGTCGAGCTGCGGGCGCGCCGGGTTGCGGGTCCACTGGCGAACGAGTCGAGTACTTTACCCACCGGTTGGAATTTTAATAAAGCTGATTTTTTAACATTGTACTCATCAATAGCGGCAATAGATTGGACTGACATCTATGACCTTGATTTAGAAATGAGTTTAAATTATTTTTATGAAACAATTAATGCGACAATAGATGACTGTGTTCCCAGAAAACGGCGAAGTGAGGTAAGCTCGAAGTATATTTATCCCGAGTTTTACACTGCTGAAATAATTCGCAACATACGTTTTAAGGCCATTCTCCACAAACGGTACAAGGCAAGTAAGAGCCAGGATGATTACGAGGCGTTTGCTCTGTGTAGGGCTAAAGTAAAACAGTTGATTAAATTAGCGGAAGAACAACATAGCAACAGGGTTCAAAATCAACTGCAAAAAGACCCAAAATCATTTTGGAACTACGTAAATTCCAAAAGGGGTAGTCGAAGTCCAAAAAGGATTTTAAAAAACGGGGAGGTTTTGTCTGCTGAGCAGTGTGTGAAAGAGTTTGCGGAGTACTTTCACTCGGTTTATAGCGCGAGGCAGCCCGAGTTGAATGTTGCTGCGGCAATAGAAGGGGCGGGTGGCGAGAATGGAGCGGCGTGTATTCACCTGCAGAAATTGCAGTTGAAGGATGTGCAGTCTGCGCTTGGTCAACTTAAGCCGAAGAGATCTGCGGGACCGGATGGTATTCCGCCTTACATACTCCGAGACTGTAGATCTGTACTGGCTGTACCGTTGCTCCATATCTTCAACAGCTGTCTGAAGGCGGCCGTGTTTCCAGAGAGATGGAAAACCACTCGTGTCGTGCCGGTACCGAAAGGAGGTTCTAGTAAGGACAATGTTAGTGGGTACAGACCTATTGCAGTACTGTCGTCACCGGCTAAAGTGTTGGAGTGTGCTATCCATAACAGCATTTTTATGCAGGTGAGAACGCAACTCTCAGATGCACAGCACGGGTTTAGACCAATGAGGAGCACCACTAGTAACTTACTGAGTTACATGGCTCATGTGTTGCCGATTGTAGATGGTGGGGGGCAGGCTGACGCTGCTTACTTCGATTTCAAAAAAGCATTTGACCTGGTCGATAATGACGTGTTGCTCAAGAAGTTAGCAGCCGTTGGTTTCACTCCGCACCTACTTCATTTCTTTGCCAGTTACATGAGGGATAGGCAGCAATACGTAGAGTACGAGGGACACAAGTCTGAGCCGTACTTTACGTGGTCGGGGGTAAGCCAGGGGACTAACCTCGGACCTCTGCAATTTATAATTATGGTAAACGATTTGCCCGAAGTCGTTAAGGAGGCAAATTGTTTATTATTTGCAGACGACCTAAAGTTATCCATGGCAGTGAGGGGGGATGAGGACTGTGAACGCTTACAGAAGGCCATAGATAGCGTAGTTACTTGGAGCAAGGAAAACCTTCTGCAATTCAACGCCCAAAAATGTGTCACCATAACTTTCTCGCGTGCACGTAGTCCTATTGTGCATGATTACAGCATTGATGGGATGCCGATGATCAGGGTTACAGAGGTTAGGGACTTAGGAGTTAGTCTTAACGCGGGGCTAGCGTTTCGTGATCACATAGTCAAGTGCTGTAAAAAGGCCTACAGAAATTTGGGGTTTATTATGCGTACTGTTCGCGGTTTCACAAATATTACGGCGGTTATCGCATTATATAACACTTTGGTGAGAAGCCAATTAGAATGCAACGCAGTCATCTGGGCCCCACATGAGACTAAATATAGTCTCATGTTGGAGCGAATACAAAATAAATTTGTTAGATTTTTATATTTGAGGCTCTATGGAGTATATCCTTTTTACCCGCTTATGTATCCAACCTTGTTTATATTAGGCATGGTTGGATACAATGAGCTGAGAGTTAGGCGTGAGTTCGCACTTGTCTCTTATTTATTTAAAGTAATTAGAGGCAAGATACATAACGCCGACATATTAGGGTTGGTGTGTTTGAGTGTGCCCGACAGATATGTGTGGCGGCGACGGCGGCCTCAGCTGCTGGCTATACCTCGTGGCCGCACTAATCTGTTAAATGAGGCGCCCCTGACGCGGGCTCTTCGCACTCTTAACCTTGTAGCAGAGGAGATAGACGTTTTTGCGTGTACACTAAGTGAATTCACAAGGATAACATTATATGTAATAAGTTTTAGATAATAAGTTTTTAAGTTTGCTTCACTATTGCATTGGGTTATACCTGTAAAAATAGTTGTAAGTGAGGATATAATAAAAAATAAAAATAAAATAAAATAAAAATAATCTATCTCTGTACAAAATTTCATCCAGATCCATTCAGCCATTCTAACGTGATTGAGTAACAAACATCCACCATCCATCCATCCAAACTTTTGCATTTATAATAGTAATAAAGTAAGATTAAATAACTGAATAAATATTCAGTAACACCGTCACATTGATCTAGTGATGCCAACATCAATATCGATCATAACGTTGTACTGGCTTTGCTTTAGGCCTGCATTCTGAACTGAGTCATAAAGTCATAAACCAGTAAGTTCATAAAAATAGCTTTCAGTAAGTTATGTAAAGCATCAGTCCCTTCATCTATATAACTTTAGAAGAAATAAAGTTTAAGTTGCTCCTAATATAGTGGGTAACCTTTTCTTTTCTTGCTTCTCAAGAAAGGAAACGTAAGTATTCGTAGCTGAAGAAGACAATAATTCTTACAGTAATTTATATACGTATAGGTACTAACTAAAATCACCGTCACTTGTGCTTTGACCCAAACATAACCGATTCCGTATATCCGAACACCCTGGGGTGCCTTCGGGCAACCAGAGAAGATCGTACCAATTAACCGTCTGACACAATCAAATACCAGAGTTGCTGCGTGTGCCTGTGTCCTATCAAATAATATTAATTATCCAGTCTATCTAGGTCTTGGTATTTCGGTAACTATAATTAGTTAAACGAAAAGGATCTAACCCCCATTAGATGTAACGTGGGTTGGATCCTTTTCGTTTAACTATGGACAATTAGCTTCAATATTTTGTGTGAAATGGGTTTGTTGAGTCTAAAACAATAATTCTAATGGTGCTTTTGTAAAATATACATATGAATGTCCATCGGTAGAACATGAAGTGCATACGAGTAGGTGCTCCTTAAGACGACTACAGGATCTAAACACAACTAAACGCAAATTTAGTGCCTAAAAGTATGTATATAATCTACAGCAATCAATCTTAGCCTTTTCCCAACTATGTTAGGGTCGGCTTCCAGTCTAACCGGATGCAGCTGAATACCAGTATTTTACATGGAGCGACTGCCTATCCGACCTCCACAACCCAGTTATTGGGTAATACGGTACCCCTTGGTAAGACTGATTGTCAGACTTTCGGGCTTCTGACGACCCGTGACGACTGTCTAAAGATCCACGAATGACAGCCGGGACCAACAGCTTAACGTGCTTTCCGAGGCACGGAGGAGTCTCGGTATGTAAAGATGGTCCCCCATCGGACCAACCCCGGCAAGCGTAGCTTAACCTGATGGATCGACCCGTGCGGCTGTTATTACTATGATCTACAGCAGTAAACAAAATCAGAAAAACATATGATATTCTTCAGGATACTCGTATATGCTAGTTAGATAGTGTGTTGAAAACATAATACAACTAATGTGATATGATAGAATAAAAATCACGAAGATACCTTTAACAATTTATTTTAACAATTAAAAACCATACTATACAGGGTTATTGGTAAAACACCAACAAGCTCTTAAGGGGTCGTTGTACTCATCATTATGAACAACTTTTACTATGGGACCAAAACCGAAATCGTGAAAAAAAAATCTGCTGTTCATTTAGTACTGAACAGCAGATTTTTTTTTCACTCGATTATTGTTTCAGTTAGCATAATTCGTCAAAATGTACTGAACAGCTGATTTTTTTCGCGAATGCAGGTTTGGTCTCATAGTAAAAGTTGTTCATAATGATGAGTACAATGACCCCTTAAGAGGTTGTTGGTGTTTTACCAATAACCCTGTAGACATGCAATCATTCTGATGTGTGTTCAGATTATTCAACATGCAACGTATTTACATAATAGTGTTTTAATTTTTTAGTCCAATCAATACATTTTTTGTAAATAGATATTTGCTTCATATTTTGCAATAAATTACCATCGTTGTGTCATCGTGCTTCTCTTTCTTTTCTATGCAGTCCGACAGTGACCGCGCTGTAGTCCTGTAATCCCCTTAAAAGTGTTTCATCATTTACCCTGACGTTACTGTCCTTCCATCCTTCTTCCATACATTGGACTTTTTGTTCGAAAGTTCGACTAAACTATAACAAACAGTGGGTTAAGTTACCAAGCTACCTAATACTCTTACCAATACGAACACGAAGAAAAAACCAAGTACTTAACGCATTTCTTCAGCGGATAGAATCTAAGGCGTGACGTCACTGACTGATTATCAAGTATCCCAGAGTAACCCGCTAGGGATATAAGGTGGCGGTTCTTTACTTTTTCTTTTACCGGTGAACTTCGAGATTTGAAACTTGTGGGTCAAAGGAATCCCTTGCGGTCTCTTAAGTCTTGACAGTTGGAAGAAGTCCCCATTGATATTGTTAATGTATTTGTATCCCATCTATGTATGTCGTCCAAAATCCTTTTTCCGGGTGTTTTCCCCTGGGGATCAATGTACCCGGTAGATGTTTTAGGTGGAAACGGAAATCTGAATGCGTGTAACTTTATTATAAGTTTTAGTGGATCCACACCCCGCAAAGAAAACTGAAGTAATATAAGTTTACTCATGTGTTCACCCATTCCACGCGGCGTTCACTTACCAAGTACGTTGGTCCTATTTTTTGTGTTTAAGGCATGCAAATTTCAGTGCGCAATTCAAATTCTCTTGTGACTGACCAGTTTTTGTAACACGAATAAAAAATAAAATAGAAGACTGAATTTAAATCAAAGGCCTATTCCCAAAAGCACTACAGTGAATAAGTATCTACATACAAGATGTAACTTAAATAACGCACAACCTTTTACTATGGGGCCAAACCTGAAATCGCGAAAAAAAATCAACTGTTCATACATTTTGACGAATTATGCGAACATAATGTACTGAACAGCTGATTTGTTTTTAGCGATTTCAGGTTTGGTCCCATAGTAAAAGTTGTTCATAATAATGAGTGCAATGACCCCGTAAGAGGTTATGCGTTATTTAAGTTACACCTTGTATATTACGTACTGGCTTCTGCCCGCAACTTCGTTCGCGTGAAATCTATTGGTCTCCCGACCCACCGTGTCGTATCGCATCGCCCGCCCGGTCGCCTGCCTGCATCTGCCTTTTTTATTTGTGCTCCTTAGAGTTGCTGAAGAATTGGGCTATCAAATGCAAAAAGATTTTTTTAAATCCGACTGGTAGTTCCAGATATTAGCGCGTTTAAACAAACAAAAAACAAACTGCAGCTTTACTATTTGTATAGATATAGATACCCAGGAACAAATCAAATAGCTAAAATAAAAAATAAATAGCTAGCGAAACTTTGAAGACGTGATCAGTATCGATATCTCAATACAATAAAACAGATTTTACCAGGGCACACATCAAGTAACAACACTACCAGCGGTCATTGACCCAAAAAAACATCAAATAATTTTTATTTGGTCGAGTTTACATGTCGATACCCATTACGTCTGCGGAGTTTCGCTAGCTAATTTTTTTGACCCTGTAGATATAGATTTATTATGTAGATGGCCACTTCCAAATTGTTCTTGCTAAAACGTTCTAAGTTATTAGAAATTCTTGTAAAGTTTCCTTAAGTATCTCCTAGTAGTTAAAATAGTTAAGCGGTCAATCGATAGCGACTGTTAATACACCGGGGCTTCCGAAAACTCAGGGGAAGTAACTTGCCACTAACGTTTACCTAAATGTTTCTGGACAGATGGAGCTGTCTTCTCCTTTGATTAAAGCCTTGAGGGATTAAATAACCGCGGGGTAATTGTGTAACACACTAACAGTAGCTATGGCTTTCATTTTCCCAGTTCAACAACATCCATTGCGTTAATTACGTTTTTGAGCCGACAAATTTGCCGAACATATGAAGCAATGGATTAGCAATATGCTTCAAAATCATTCAGAAAGTGTTTTACGCAATTAGTGTATCGTTTGAGCTGCTCTGTCGAAGTAATTAGGATGAACGTTGTGCTTTAGGATAATATTATTTATTTTTGTCCTTTTCCGCAAATCATTTACAGATTTTTGAAGTTTGAAACTCCGTCTAGCGAAAAAACTGATGATCAATCTTGGATTCTTACCAATTGGGTTTGGAACACACTAACCAGAACCATAAAGCTAACAGCCAGGTTTCAATGCAAGATTGGAGTTGGAGACTTACACTCGTATTTATAAACAAACAATTACTTGCTGTTAAGTAATTCTTTAGTGAAGCCATTACTTGAGGATAGAATTCATCATTATAAAATATTCTTCTATAGTCGAGTAATGTACGTTACTTACTTGAGTAAAGTAAAGTAAGAATCAACCTTCCATTGCAAAATCAACAGCAAAATGGTCGAGTTCTCAATTCTTAAGTACTATTACTTGGCTACGAATTCTAACCTTTGACAGTTCTAACTTCAAGCAAATACTAAACTATAGAATTAAAATCGTTATTTGAGTACTTTTACTGAAGTAAACACTTTTAGGGCGATGCCAGTCTGCTCTGTTGCGTTGCTTTGCGTCATCGCATTTCAATGACACTTACTCGTTCTTAAAGACTTGAGGATTTCGTGTATTTTAGGACCGAGCAAGCGTCAATGAAATGCAACGACGCAACGCAACGCATCGCTCTTAGAGCGAGGCCCCATTAGTGCGTTGCGCTACGTTGCGTCGTGTCGTCGCAGCAGAACAACGTATTGTATGCCACACCTTCGTTGCGTTGACGCTGCGACAACGCAACGCAAGAGGGTATGCACGCCGTCGCAGCTGCGTCTCAGTTCAGCCTTCGCAATGGATAGATACAAACGCTGTCCATCGTTGCAGCGAAGTTCTGACGACGCAGCGCATCACCCTCCCTCCCACTTCGTCTCTTGTCCGTCGATCCGTAGAAACGTCGCGCGCGACGACGCAACGGTCTAATGGGGCATGTCATAATAAATATATGGAAAACGTCGCAGCGACGACGCTGCGACGCGACGACGCAACGCAGCGCAACGCACTAATGGGGCCTCTCCCTTACTTGTTTATAAATACCGGTGTTAGGCTTTTGACATGTCAAGAAATAGCTGACAATCTAATGTGGGGCGAATAAAAGTTATCAGTTTAACAGTTGTAAAACATCCAAGCCTTGCCAGGCTTGGATGTTTTACAAAAACTGATTCTCTTTTTCTGAAGTTCAGATTGTTCCATAAGTATGTATTTAAAAATACTAAAAATAATTTTCCAAGTCGGTCCAGCCATCTTCGAGTAATCGGAGAACATACATAAAAAAAACGGTCAAGAGCGAGTCGGACTGGCGCACTGAGGGTTCCGTACCATCATATATTTAAAAAAGAGTGTGCTATTTAGAGACATCTTTTATTTTTCCTGTAATCTTTACATAAACTTCTATCACATAGAATAATTTCAGATTTTTCTCTACGCAAACTTAGGAGATAAGGGGGAAAGGTTCTTTTTTACGTTTTTCATCAAAAGTCGAAAACTATGCGGCCTAAAAAAAGGTCTGAGAATGTGCAAACAGCGCTCTTTCATATGATACCGCACATGCCCTAGTAGCCCCACTTCGAAATTTTAAGACCCCTTTCAGACCCTGTTGCAAAAAAAATGTCTTTCTTATTTGCAAAATAGTTGGGCAAACGTCATCTAAAACTTCAAGTTAATAGCATTAGTAATTCTAGAGATATCCAGCTGTGACAGACGGACAGACAGACAGACCGACTGAGTCTCACCATAAGGGTTCCTTTTTACCATTTTGGTACGGAACCCAAAAAAGAATCCGACGAACTGAGAATATCCTCCTTTTCTTGAAGTTGTTCAAAAAGAAAATTGTGTTCCCAAACGATACCGTCTGTATGTTACGAGACCTACTTTACAAGTATTCTCAGTAGGTGGGTGAAGTGGCTCGAATATGGTTGTGTTTATGAAGTTATAGCCTGGTGAGGGGCAGTACACACTTTTGGCTAAACTCCAAATACGTTGTCTTAGGGAGACCGAACAAATATGGAGTAAAGTTTACTTACGTAATGACTCAACCACGACACGTAAAAGCAAAAATGTGTTGGTAAATCAATGCTATCTTATGGCTGGTTTACACAGTGCGAGCTGCTGACTAGAGAGTAGACAGCTGTGTACTCGAATGCCAGTAGCTCATTTGACTGGTGAGCTACTGCCGAAAGCGTTCGAACGATGCGAGTGATATGCGAGCTGTGCATGGCGAGCGAGGCGAGCAGAAAACAAAAAACTTTTTAGCAAAAAATAAAACCAACTTCCAAAACAAAACACTACAAAGTGAAAAATAACTTTAATTTCGGTAGTCGGTGTCTTGGGTTTTGTATTTTCGTTTTTGCCACCGACTTCCGAAATTAAAGTTATTTTTCACTTTGTAGTGTTTTGTTTTGGAAGTTGGTTTTATTTTTTGCTAAAAAGTTTTTATTTTTCACTTTTTAGTTGTGGAACCTACCCCACACAAATTCGAATACATAATTGAGCACAATAATTGTAGATATAGCCATGTAAATAACAGTGATAGGAAGTTATTAAAACACCATCACATCATCCACATAAAATAAGTGGGAAATATACGCATTATTGAAGCTAACTCAAAAACTCCCCAAGCAAAGTTAATAAAATTTATATGGGACCACCTCGGAAGCATACCGATATACGGAACAGTTAATACCCTATCAAACAAAAAAAGAATTTTCTAAATCGGTCCATCCGTCTTTGAGTAATCGGGTAACAAACATACAAAAAAAAAAAACATACAGACGAATTGAGAACCTCCTCCTTTTGGAAGTCGGTTAAAAATGTTAAATAAAAAATGTCACGAGTTGCTGCACTGTAGCTACTCGATAGGACGACACGCACACTAGCTCGCACTGTGTAAACTAGCCATTAATAAGTCCAAAACAAAGACACTATGGCCATGTCTCTTAAGGATAGCTTTTTGTTACTTAACATTTCTGTTACTTTTTCATAAAAGCTTAAAACTTCAAAACAACTCCAACGGTAGTTGCAAATAAATTCGTCAACAAGTTATATTATGAGAAAAAAAAAATACTGAATTTACAAATTAGATGTACAACTAAAACTTAGTCAAAACAGAGGCCAAAACTAAACTCTGAACAGTTGGGGTGATAGATAACACGTCTATGGTAGATATATAACAAGATCAAGCTCCCAACTCAAAAGTTCCTCACCGAGAAATGATTGATTATGGCTTCATGAATAGTTAAAGTTACAACTTTGTGTGCGATCCCATGTGCAGGATTACCATTGTGTGATAGTTCGCCTCTTAGAACAATGTAGTTCTCAGTATAGTGCAGTAAAATGTTCTCCTTCTATCGATCAGGGCAAAGAAAGGTGAAGATTGAACAGGTCTGAATATTGATTCAAGAGTGCCTTCAAACTGCACGTCGTCCAATCTAAGGCTTGTGGTTCATTCTCCAGAAAATGGCTGCAACTTGAACAATATAAAGTTTATTGATAGGTAAACCTTTAGCAATACTTACTTTACGAGCTCCTTTGCTCGTAAACTCGATACAATAGGCTGAATGGCTCGCACGTAACAAACTTGACACCTTCGCATCCATTATTAAAATCTTATTAACCTCGACAGTTTGATGACGGGACAAAGGCCCTTAAAATAAAAATAATCTCATCTTTCGGAGATGAAAACCATTCCATTCAGGTTGCGCTCAAAGCAAAAATGTTTTGGAAACCCGAAACATAATGAATTCGAGCATGCACAAACTGGAAACAATATTCCGTGAAATACGTTAAATTTTCGCTGTGCGTTAAGGAAATAAATGTTTGGAAGTAAACGGACAGACATAAGTATAGTATATAGGTACGTGTACGTTTAGCAAGTCTAATTTAATTACCTACTGATAATATCCAACGTCCACTACTGCGAGCGTTTTGAACCATCAGCAATTTGTTTTACTTTATAAATACACTAGCTTTTGCCCGCGACTTTGTCCGCGTGAAATTTCTTGTTCCCCAACCCACCCCGTCGCATCGCATCGCATCGCTTGCCCACGCTATTACTTCGTTTTAGCTTAGCATTCTTTCTGACTATTATTTATTTTTGCTCGGCTCCTAATGATCATGGCGTGATGTTAAATAACCTAAAGCCTTTTTCAAGAACTGAGCTATCAAATACAAAAAAGTCGTTCAAACCCGACAGGTAGTTCCAGAGATTAGCGCGTTCAAACATACACACATCCAAAGCGGCTAGGGATCATGTACGTTTTAGAGTATCGCAGAAATTGAGGATTATTATTTTAACTTTTTTGGATCGTTAATGATTGTTTTTACAAAACCATTACAATTTCTGCATCGGAACTGAAAAACATTGCATCGATATGGAGCGACGACATCATTTGACAAGAGAAGAAAAAGATGATGTGAGCCGTCGGAATGTTGCAAGCTGGTTCCAGGCAACGTACCTACTGTGGCTGTCGCTCTTGGCACTACACAGAGCGCCATAAGCCGCCTGTGGACTCGCTAACGTATCACGTGCAGCGTGGCCGAGCGACATGGAAGACGAACTCACATCACCACTGCGAGTGGTACCGGTCCTGTCCTGTCCTGGACATCCAAAATAATGCTCGACGGAATCGTACCATGATCGCCATGATCTTGGTTATGAGGCTCCACAGATCTTCAGGCTTGCTGATAAGCAACCAAACCATCCGAAATCGTTTATGTGAAGTGGGTCTGCGTTCCCGAAGGCCGCTGAGAGTTCCACCTATAGCACCCGGCAATCGTAGGGCTCATTTACAATTGGCTCGTGAACACGGAAATTGGGAGGATGAAGACTGGCGTTGTGTTTGCTTTTCCGATGAATCTCGTTTCGGTATGAGACCAGATACAAGACGTACTCGAGTTTGAAGGACCTCTGGACGTCAAGAATGTTGCTGCATTCCTGTGGGAACGGATCACAAACGAGTGTATTGTTTGTTTTTTACATGTCAAAAATATTATTATTTTATTCTGCTTCACATTACAACAAAATATATAAGAGAAGCGTTACATGATACACGATAATTCCGATTTTATGTTCCTTAAAACAATGGCCATTTCTTTAGCTGTTTAATACAACTAAGGTGAGGAAAATCTTTCAGATCAATGAGATATTGTTTGGTCTAGTAATCGGCAGTGACATCTCGAATCAAGGTAAACGCAGAGCTAGGAGGCTAATTGGTGACGTAAAACTGGTGGATGCCAAGCTTCACAGCTTGGCTCATCGCCGCAAGGTTGCCTGCTTGTCGGTCTTCTACGGACTGTACTTCGGAGAGTGTGCTCAAGAACTCCACGACCTCATTCCGCCGGCCCCTTTCTACCATCGGACATCTAGACGCACTGCCAGTTACCATCCCTACCTAGTTGCTATTCCACCAATTCGTACTAAGCGCTTCCAAATATCTTTTATAATGCGCACAGCAAAAGAGTGGAACTCACTACTTGCGTCTGTGTTTCCGAGCGCATACAACCCTAATCTCTTCAAAGTGAGAGTGAACAGGCTTCTTCTGGGTAAGCTCACTCCATCGTCGACTCTGTTTCTGTCGCCTCCGACCTAGACTAGAGTCAAGAGCAAACCCAACTCAAATAAAATAAAAATATAAGATTTTAAAAGTCGGGAAAAGTGTTCATTTCACCTGAAAGTTGACTAAATGACAGTAGACACGGTGCGTCTCCAAAGAAAATTGTTAAGTACTCTGTACTGAGATAATAAAATACTACGAGTATATTTAAATAAGCAGGATTTTTAGTAGTTTTACTAGTGCAATAATAGTTGGTGAGCCAATAAAGTACTGTTCCATTGTAAGGAAGCAGTCACTTCTTATTCTTTTGCCCGCGACATCGTTCGCGTGGAAATCAATAATACCTTAGAGATCCTACGTTTGAAATCGGATCAGTAGTTCCGAAGATACCTCCTAAATTCAACCCGTTCGACTTAACTGTGCACTTCGCTAGAACGCGATTTTTTAAAAATATTTTGTTTGTTTATATTATTACCGTACAAACATTGCCTAAGCATGTTGAAAAAAAATCTTTTTACGAAATTCACTTTTTTTGCAGAGACAAGAGTATCGACAGAGTTACGTCACAGCGCGAGGTGCACAGTTAAGTTGAACGGGTTATACAAACTCACAAATTTTACCTCTTTATAATATAAAGTATAATGTCTACTACTTCTGTAAGCTTCAGAAATTATATTGGTTGCAGAATAACGAGCAGTACAAGCACCAGCAACGGTCAGTAAGATATAGGAACCAGGAAATAGCCGTGCAGTTTCGTATTTTTTGCTCTTAGTGGACAACGTGTGTCGGGTTTCGGATTTCGAAGTTCATTACTATGCATTAGACATGACACCGTTCGATGCGGCGACGTATCTTTCCACCGTGCTTCAGTTTTTTACGTCGATAGTGCGTTTGTGCTGTTAAGCGATATTTTTTAATTAGTTTACCTAAAATTGATTCATTGTTGGAAATGAAGAAAATGTTCAGTGTTTTCTTTCCCTGGTGTGTTTAGAGTAGTGACTAAGCATTATTTTTGTTTAACTGTTTTCTGTGTTCCGTTTATCGGATTTCTCCGGTTTCGTGGGATCTTACACAGGCACAAACAGTCGTACCCGGAACAACTATTCACAGGCCGTGCAAACATTAGTTCGATTAGACCTACGACCTGAAGCATTGACTACTGCACCACCCGTTTTAAACACATTCATCCATTCTCTGAAAAATGTATTTTGTTTTTAAAGATTTCACAGAATCACAAGCAAAACTTTGATATCTAACCTCAACATAATATCTAATATATATATATATATTAGATATTATGTATCTAAACATAACTCGAAGACATGTGACGCGTACATCACGTCCACACAATATGGCTCCCGACATACCTACCCACTAATATGTCACTGGACAGGCACGTATACCGGAACCGGAAGTTATCCCGCATCACGACCATTTCCGGAGACGGACCGTGTGCTTCCTGTTATTCAAATGACGAGCACTTTGAGTATTTCCACTCGCAAGACCATCGATAAATCAATTTGATCGGTTCGTCATTTACAACGATGATATTATTTTATCACACATCACTATATTATAATGTTGTTATTATGACGCAAGATGAATTATTTAATTAAGGCGAAAGCGTCAGGGTAGCCCGCGAAGTTCAAACTTTCTTACGTTTTTTGCAATTTACAAGTCAGTATTAGGTTGTATGTTGATCAAAATGTAATTTGCGGTCGTAGCAAGTATGTATTTACATAATTATAATAATTAAAGTGATCAATACAACTCTTTAAGACCAGGTAATCCTAATGAATGACTATTTCATGAAGTCTTGACATTTGAGGATTATACTAATTTAAGGAGTTGTATTACTGTTTCTAATGGTTATAATTCTGTAAATTCATATTTGTTACGGCCGCGAACCATACTTTATTTAACATACAACTTAATACTGACTTGCAAATTGCAAAAATCGTAAGAAAATTTGATTTCGTGGGCTACTCAGACGCTTCGAAATTTAAATTTTCTTACGCTTACTAACTTAACTTCTCCCGCTCTGGGCAAAGCGGGAGGCCATGTCAGACTTATACTGACTAAAACCCACCCGTATTCCTTCAGTTGCCTGTGCCAGGGCCCACGGTAACTCTATCAAACAACCCGCAACCCTGGCAGGCATCGGCCCTAACGGACCCCATCAATTAGTGCTGACATCTCTTTAGGGCGCGCGTGGAACATAACGCGCCGTCGACCCGGGCCTTGTCCTGGCGAGCTACCCATTGCTCGCCGTCTGCAAGCCCGCGCCTACGGTAGCCAGGAATCGGCTCTCAATTCCCGATGCCCAGGGCGTCTCCTACGGCGACTAGGGGCGTGAGGGAGCAAAGATTGCCTCTCCCTCACGCGTTCCGCCTCCTCCTACGCGAGCATTACTGCTTAGCAGAAGGAGGTGATGGCTTGCCGGACGCGAGAGATCGCTGCCGCCGATCGCCTCCGCGAGGACGCGGCGGTGCTCTGCCCAAGCCGGGCAAACCTCCACCGTCAGGGGGAAGGTGAGGACGCCGTGGCGCCTCAACAACCACTCCTCAAAGAGGGGGCTTATCGCCACCATTGTGGCGTGCCCAGCACCGGGTTGCGACAGTCGCACTCTCCATGTCGCCATGAGATCCCACCGGAGCTCTGTCCGCTGTGCCATGATTTCTCGCGGCAGCGGAGTTACGCCCCGGCGTTTTGCCTCCTCGCGCCACTCCCATGTGTATGCGAGGCCTTTTGCCTCCAGATCCCATGGCGGCAATCCAGCAAGGAGGCTCGCCGCCTCACCGGAGACCGTGCGGTATCCCCGAACTAGCCGGATGGCCATGACCCTTTGGGACGCGTTTAACCGGCGGGTTGGTCGCCGCCCCAATGAACGCGCCCACACTGGTGCCCCGTAAAGAGCCATGGACCGCACGACCCCCGCGTAGAGCCTCCGGCAGGAGGCGTTTGGACCATCTAGATTGGGCAGGAGCCGCTTCGCACTCCTCGGCAAATGAATAACTTAGAGGCAGTTAGGACACGAGATGTGAATGAAAGTTCATTTCAATATGGACTGTCAACACTACACGCTTGGATTAGAAGTATGGAGATGATTTTACACATTTCCTATAACTTGTCTTTCCAAAAGTGGTCAGCCACTACACCAGAAAATAAAAAAAAAACAAAGACGAAAAGAAAAAATTGGTACAAAAGCGATTTAGGGAGGAAATGGGACTGCATATCGATAAAGCTCGACAAGGCACTGGAAATAGTAATGACGGAAACACAGCTCGGAGATTTTTTCAGAATTACTCTTGCTCTGCAGACATTACAGGTGTAGACGTAGAACTTATAAAACGAATGTACATTATACTACAAACTATGTCATCTGAAATGGCTATTGATTCAAAAAAGTTCGGTGAATACGCATATAGTACCGCCCAACTGTACGTAAATATTTATAATTGGTATTATATGCCTTCCTCCGTACATAAAATACTTATTCACGGAGAAAAAATCATTGAGTACTATGCTATTTTACCTATCGGACAATTGTCCGAAGACGCTCAAGAATCCCGCAACAAGGATTACAAAAAGTTTAGACTTCATAATTCTAGAAAGTGTTCAAGAGCGGCTACCAATACAGACGTGTTCCATACCTTATTATACACTTCTGATCCATATATATCAAGTTTGAGAAATACCTCAGAAACAATATCGAAAGAACTTTTCGATGAAGCCAAGTCCCTTCTTGCTGTCAACGAAAATCTGTAGGGGCTTGTTGAATTTTGTACATAATTTTTTTCTCGTTAGACACTGTTTATACAATGATATTTAATTCTATTTTATGTAAGTAAATTACAAAAAAAAAGTATTTTTTCTTATAAATGCATGTATTTTTTTAAGTTTTATTTTTTAAATAAATTAATAAACATAATTTTCAAAATCATTATTTTTTCTATTAAATCTTATGCTTTCACGTATATGTGTGCAAAATTACAGATTATTTAGTTTTGAAATAACTGAGATACGGAGTTTTGAGACGAAACATTCGCGATTTTCCCATAGTGCAATGGGCCGGTAAGTGGACGGTGAGTCCGCAAAAAAATTATTACTTTCATATATGTATATAAAAAAATACAGTGGTTACTAGAATTTGTTTATAACAAATTGTTAAGTTAACAAACAATGAAAATATTAATGAAAAAATTTTCTTTTCTTAACCTATTAAGAAATGTGAATTATGATTTATAAAGAGAAAATAATTCCTTAACTAATTATTCAAACAAACGAAATATAAAAAAAAAAACAATCTTTTGCCAGGGCAATAATATGGTATTTTTTTTAAATAATAAACTTACCTATTTGTTTATAAAAAAAATTCTTAACAGTTGATTAATTTTTTTTTCCAATGGTATTTAATGCCATTGTTAGATACGAAAACAGCAATAATTAAACTTTTGTTGAAAAAAAAATAACAACATTTATTGGACTTTTCCTTTTTTGTTAACTTAAAAAAAATTCTTATAAACGAAATAATAAACTTTAATTCTTCTATTTAAACTTTTATGTCGTCATATATAATAATGGAGATTGGAAAAATTGGTTAATTAACAATCGTATAACTTTTTGAAAAATTGACTTAATTTTTTTTCCAACGGGGATTTATTCTTTCAGGTGTCCAGATCATAAATGATTTTTTTTTTTTAATTTTAAAATAACATTGTTTATTATAAAAAAAAATATTTTATCTGGTGCACTCTCTTTAGCGGTGACCCGCGCATGCTGTAACAGCCTCGCGGAGCCCTATTTTCAGCGTTAAACAAAAATTTTAAATAATAGATATAGAGATAGAGTTAGATATGAGATAGAGTTTCGGAAGTTGGGACTTTTTATCGGAAATTTCCTCTTCTTTAAGGATCTTTTTTTTGAAATTTCTTAAATATTGATAGTTTTTGAGTAATTAACAAAAAACAAAAAGCCATCCTGTTTTTTAATTTGTTAATAACAATTGCAATTTTCTATGTGCTAATACATCCTCGAGATACATTTTTCTAGACGTCATTCCGAATCGAATGAGCTATCGTTCATATTTTTAGGAGCTTTATCAAGAATTAACACGTTTTTTAACTTGTTGACTAGCCTAAAAGAACGGTAAGCGAAAACGAAATATAACAGCGCTGGCGGGCAATGCAACACGGCGGGTCGGGGGACGGCGGAGTTTTATTAAAATTTGGCTGTTATTTTTGTATACATATAGTGTATCTTACGACTTCCATGCGAACGAAGTCGCGGGGAACATCAAGTCGACAAATAAATACAGTTGTCCGTCAGACGACCAAAACATATTTTGTCATTTTGTACCTGTTCAAACACGTCATGGTTGAAATGACTTTTAAAAGTTTCCTTTTTCGTTGAGCTCAAAAGGGAAATTCATTAATCACGCCATGGAATCCTAAAACAACCAATGGAGAAGGTTTGTCTCCAATTAATTATATCTAATACATCTTCAGTGTAATGTTTGGTGACACATGGCAACATGAGAGTGAAGGCATGCATACTAATAACCGAACTTAGGTACAGTAGGCCACACGTCAGTTGTATCAAAACCACAAAGTTTACTATTACAGTTTTTTATTGAAAACTAGCTGTAGCTAGCCGCCGCATCGCCCACGTGGATGTCAATACTTCCCTATTTAAATCGGATTTTGTTCACAACTAAATACTAATTCTTTTTTCTAAAATAAAAGTAGCCAAAGTTACTCCTTACACTTAACTTTGGGAAAGTCTCTTCAAAATCCGTCTAGCCGTTTCGGAGATTAGCCGGTCCAGACAGACAAACAGACAAAAATTTTAAGAATTGTTTTTTTGTTATATGTACCAATACTTTCATATGTTATTTTGACTTTATAAACAGACACTTCAATTAAATTTTATTTCAATGTCAAAGTGTTCTCACTGACGTGTGGTTACCTGTACCATCTTCGTCCTCGCAAGGCGTCGCCATATTGGCATGTATGACGATAAGTTAGAACGGCTACAGAACAACTTTTGATGGTATATCCCTAAGGGTTAAGACGAATGCAAATGGAGCCTATTGTGAAGTTTGTTCATAAATTTTATTGAATGGTTATTTGCCAAACATGGCTGGAATGTTGTTAGTTGTTTGTTAGGTAGGAGGCTAGGGCGTGGACTCATGATTTTTTTGAACGATACGATTTAAAATAAATATCTAAGTATAGCTCTGTAACCGTGAATTCGTCGTAAATAAAACCTTTAACCGAACCGATTTTAACTAATCATATCAATATTTCAGTCATCCCTATTTTCATTAGGTAAGAAACAGTTTTCAAAATTTTCGGATGTCCGTAACATTTCAAAAAACTACGACCAAGACACATAAGAATGCTTCTATTCATATCAAAATCAAAAGTCATTTATTCAAACTAGGCTGAGAATCAGCACTTTTCGAACGTCAAAATTACTTAAGACTGTCCCCCAAAACGCCCGCCCTTCACCACTTCCTAGAGCTTTAGCCAGCTAAAGCACTAGGAAGTGGGGAAGGACGGGCTTCTTCGCAGGCAGGGTGGGGTTCTTCCCAGGAAGAAGTGGCGCAACAATCTACCTAGCAGCACAGCTGTCTGTTCAGTTAAAAAATTTGATTTTATACAATAGTGCACAAAATAATTTAGGTACTTACTGCGCAATACAAAACATTAAATTAAATTATATGCCACAAATATATCCACAATATCCTATATTATCCCTTAACCCTTGTATTTCATGTAAGCCGCCACACCACAGTATAGTTCTTTTACGTTCTTTTAGGTATACGAGTAATAACAACAAGAATACTAAAAGCATAAAGAGACTCAAATAAAATAATTACATAGAGCACGTAAAGCAGGGCCAGCATATTGCGGTGCTAAGCATCACAACGGCGAAAATTTCATTAAAATCCCTGTATTAATTTTTTAGTGACGAGACCGTGGGTAGTTACAAAAATGCTGTTTAGCTTAATACTCGTCTGTAACAGTACGCTGAGATTATATTTTTTGTCTCGCAAATATTTTCAACAAGCTCGTATATAAATTTTCTACAGTATTTTATTCCTAGTATCTCAGTTATGTCATATTAAAGTTTTATGGGCGAGTAACATTCTGTTTTACGGATAGGGAGGTTGTCCTTTTTTATCATTCACGTTAAAGGCCACTAAAGGATGATAGAAAATAATGACCTAGCATCAACTGCTGTTTCGATCAGCAATATGTTACCAATCGTGGTGATTATTGCAGAGTAACTGAAGAAGGGTTTTGCTGCAGCTGTATGCATCTGTTTTTAACAGATTCCTCTTTGATTTTGCTAACTTGATTCCGCATTAGATTATCATGCTTCATACATATCTTCTATGATAAAAGTTAACGAACTTTGAATGTACGTCTGCCTTTAAGGTCTGGTTAACCAAACGAAATGTTTCCCAAAAAATGTTCTCATTCAATCGTTTTAATACAAACCTTATGTGCAAGTCACAAGTTGCATTTTCCTTGAAACAAGCAGAACAATATTATCATTCAGTGTTTTCGACGGTTCCTATTGTGGCTCAGCGAAGATAAAAAAGTCGTTTTAAGCCGTGAATATTATGTTTTACATTAGGGAAATAAAATGGTTTGATATTTTTTCGCCTTGTCATTTTGCCGGTCCTGCCGAACGTGGATTTATTTGCTGAATGACTCATAATCAGCCTATAAAGTTCTCACTGCTTGGATAGGTACGGGGTCCTCTCTGTGAGAGGGAGTAAATCCACCACGCGGGCCGAGTCCGAGCTTGTAGATGTCACAAATCCAAATTAAAAATGTTATCTAAGTCATTTTTTTATTAATATGGTAAAGCAAAAAATACGTGTCTAATATGTTTTTATTATCTGACTGACGGACTAAACAGAATTTCTATATTTTTACTCAGGCATCATCCCTATTATCTGAATTGCTCATTCCGTTTTAATTACAGTACGGTAAAAAAAAGAAACGAAAGTTGTACGTATACGGCGTAATTTCGAGTGTACTAAACTAAACAACATTGCAGTAATAAGCTTCTACAATCGGTAGCTAAGCCTCAGTGAAAGGCTCTTACTTTACTAAATCTCGTACGAAAAGGACGGATTAGGTGTACTCAAGAGTCAAGAACACATGTTATATTTCATATCATTTATCAAATAGAAAAGCAGCAGCACAATTGGAACAAAAATAAAACTTTCATAGAGACAACAGTCAGTTAAAATAAATCCTCTTGGAATTTATTAATCATTTTTTGATCATGAATATTGAAGCAATCGTTTGTGGTTTGTGCAATATCTGCATACGTTAATTTTCAATCAACGATTGTTTTTTTTTTAATAAGTGTTCGATCATGTCCTAGCCGTATAAGAGTTTCGTATATAAAGTCATATTTATTGGATAGTAATAACTGATGGCAATAGGCTCGCCCCCTATTACATGGCGAATTGTTGGTGTACTATAGGTACACCCCTTTTTGGGTGGGAAATCATCAAATAACTTCTCCCGCTCTGGGTGGAGCGGGAGGGCGTGTCAGACTTCTACTGACTAAAACCCACCCGTGTTCCTTCAGTTGCCTGTGCCAGGGCCACGGTAACTCTTTCGAACAACCCGCAACCCTGGCGGGCGTCGGCCTTAGCGGACCCCTTCAGCTAGTGCTGACATCTCTTTGAGGCGCGCGTGGAACACAACGCGCCGTCGACCCGGGCCTGGTCCTTACCGGACGGCGAGCTACCCATTGCTCGCCATCCGCAAGCCCGCGCCTACGGTGGCCGGGAATCGGCTATCGATTCCCGACGCCCAGGGCGTCTCCTGCGGCGACTAGGGGCGTGAGGGCGCAAAGATTGCCTCTCCCTCACGCGTTCAGCCTCCTCCTTCGCGAGCATTACTGCTTCGCAGGAGGTGACGGCTTCCCATGCACTCTCACTCCGTACCATGGCCTGTACCAGGGCCGGACGCGAGAGATCGCCGCCGCCGATCGCCTCCGCGAGGACGCGGCGGTGCTCTGCCCAAGCCGGGCAGACCTCCACCGTATGCTCCACCGTGTCCTCCAGGCGATCCACACAATGGTAACACCCGGGCGTTTCCTCCCGCCTTATCCGGAACAGGAACCTCCCGAAGCAACCGTGTCCGGTGAGGACCTGCGTCAGACGGAAGGTGAGGATGCCGTGACGCCTCTCCAACCACTCCTCAAAGAGGGGACTTATCGCCGCAATTGTGGCGTGCCCAGCACTGGGTTGCGACAGTCGCACTCTCCATGTCGCCATAAGATCCCGCCGGAGCTCTGTCCGCTGTGCCATGATTTCTCGCGGCAGCGGAGTTACGCCCCGGCGTTTTGCCTCCCCGCGCCACTCCCATGTGTATGCGAGGCCTTTTGCCTCCAGATCCCATGGCGGCAATCCAGCAAGGAGGCTCGCCGCCTCACCGGAGACCGTGCGGTATCCCCGAACTAGCCGGATGGCCATGACCCTTTGGGACGCGTTCAACCGGCGGGTTGGTCGCCGCCCCAATGAACGTGCCCATACTGGTGCCCCGTAAAGGGCCATGGACCGCACGACCCCCGCGTAGAGCCACCGGCAGGAGGCGTTTGGACCCCCTAGATTGGGCAGGAGCCGCTTCAAGGCAGCCCCGGCCCGCTCTAGTCTGGGAGCCAAACGTCGAAAATGCTCCACGAAGTTCCACCGGCTGTCGAGGACGAGTCCCAGGTACTTCATCGTCGGCTCGACGCCGATGTGAACCCCTCCTACCGTTATTTGGGAACCCGACGGTGGCGCGTTCCGAGGACCATGAAAACACATTACCTCGGACTTGTGCAGGGCCACCTCGAGTCCCAATCGCCGGATCCTCTCGACGATTATCGCAACCCCGTGTGTCGCTAGCTCGGCCGCCGCTTGGTGTGACCTCCCTTGCGCCAGGACCAGCGTGTCGTCAGCGTAGCATACCACGCTGACGCCGCTAGGGAGGTCAGCGCGCAGCACCCAGTCGTACCCGATATCCCACAGATGTGGCCCTAGGACCGATCCCTGTGGGACACCGCACGACATCTCTCGCCGGTTCCACTCTCCCTGATGACCGGGGTAGATGACGGCCCTGTCCGTCAAATAGGCCTCGACCATGCGACAGAGGTAGGTCGGCATCCGGTGATACCGGAGTGCCTCCCTAATGCAACTCCAAGGCAGGGTATTGAAGGCATTGGCGATATCTAGAGACACCGCCAAGACGACCCCGCGCCGGGCCACAGCATCCCCTGTTGTGAGGGCTCGCACGCACATGATGGCGTCCACCGTAGAGCGCCCCCTGCGGAAACCAAACTGGCTCTCCGCCAAATCCGGCCCCACTCGCACCAGCCGCCCGACGAGACGGTCTGCAATGACTCTTTCAAAGAGCTTGCCCACCTCGTCGAGCAGGACAATGGGCATAGGTACACCCCTGCCTAACCCTTCGCGGTTATGTTATGATATTTAGGTTTTGAATTTTGTAAAATATTTTTGGAAACATTTGGCTAGTTGGGATATTGGTTTAGTTCGTTCTTCGTTTGACTATCTCATTAATTTGCTACTTAATGCGAGGTACAAAAGGCGCAAAATTATCTATCCTATACTTTTGGATTGATAGCATAACTATGTAGAATCAATCGCAGGCAAGATCTATATGTGATCAGCTAGATCAGAGAGCTGATTAGATAAGATAACGCATATATGTAGATGTACAATGGATAGCTAGATAATCTTATTATTTATGTACTGGTATCCGTTCAAGCTAGGCTAATCCGTGATGGTTTTAGTAAGCGTATGAGTAGAGAATGCTATGGGGATTTAGAAAACGATCGACTAACGATAACGAAACGATAGACTACAAATATTCTACACTGAGATAATCATCTAATAGTTACTCTGTTGTATAGAGAAATCAATAGTGTGGCTGTTTTAGGGTTCCGTACCAGCAGGGTGCCAAACGGAACCCTATTACTAAGCCTGCGCTTTCCGTCTGTCTCATGAACCGTAATAAGTAGACAGTTGAAATTTTCACAGATTGTGTATTTCTGTTACCGCTAATAAAAACAAATAATAAAAATAAAATAAAGTTAAAAATTAAAGGGGGTCCCCACACAAGAAACGTGTTTTTTTTTATTTTTACCTGAAATATTTTTTTAACATTTAGTGATAAATATTGTACGTTAAGACGGAACTCTTCGTGTACGAGCCCAACTCGCACTTGGCCGGTTTTTTTTTTAATAAAATGTTTATAGATATCCAGGCATAAATGAGTGCGTGACCGACATTTGTGATAATGAAATAATTATTCTTTGACCTTTTTTACTACATGAAACATTTTTGTGGTATACGTTTAATGAGTTTTTAAATACAAGTACATGTACTGTCAAGCTTGTTTGAAGTTAAAGTAGAATCATATCAGGGTGTCATTTCAGGAATATTTTCACGTTTAAATGTAATTATTACATTTATTATTATATTTATTTTTATATTTATTATTACATTTATTATTACAGACTTTCCCATACAAATTCTTTTGGGGTAGAATTTTCGACAATCCTGAAAAATTTGTTTTACCCAAAAATTTTTAAAGCCTTAATACAAACATTGTTTTCCTTACAATAACGTATTTTCTAAAGTTATGTTAGCAGTTATTTTAGATATCGATATTATGTTATGCCCATTGTCCAATGTCCATATGATTGGTTTGCGTCCGTGGGTGTTAAATCGTATGTGTTAGTGCGTTTGTCCACCGCAGCCGTCGCCGGGACGTCACCGAGAATGAGATGACGGCGCGGAAGTAACGATGCATACATTTACTACGGCCGCGTGTCCACCGCCATCCGTCACCCGAGCGCCGTCATCAAAATTTCGAGTAGTTCGGCGCGACCGCTAAACTCGGCCCGAGATTATGTATACCCGATTTGCTAGCAATACAAAACACATATGATCTTGTCCACACACTGCCATCGCACCTGTGCTTTTCGACCGCCTTTTTTATGTTAATCATAACATACTGAATCGTCCAGTCCGGTCGCGGTGGACAAACGATCGCCGATACCAAGACTTCACCGAAAATCGAGATTATTCGAACCGAATAATCTCGATCCCCAATGACGATCGAGTCCCAATGACGGCTGCGGTGGACAAACGCCCTTAACGTTCGGCCAGTTCCCGGACACGTAAATCGCTTTAGCCAAATTAATTTTTTACATTGATCGGTTTAGTACTCGATAAAATTTGTCTGTTGAATCTTTTATCGATAAATCTAACAATTTGGTACAAATTCAAATAAGTATTGGATTTTTTTTTCTTATATCGTACCTATATCCAAAAGTATCGATTAGTTGACACATAGTCGGTTGTATTAGTCGGTACGGCCATTATCATGTACCAAGCTACAGACGCCAGCAGGTCAAGCTACCCGAAACTGTCAAATTTTCCCAATCAACCTTGAACCTAATGCTTAGCGGTAAAGTTGAAAATCTATTAAAGAAATTTGACAGATTGTAGTAACTTGATGTGCTGGCGTCTGTACAATAATAGCATGGGAACGCAACATTCGCAGTGTAAATACAGTATTGTCAATTCTACGTAATTCTGCTCCATTCAGAAATTGACAACTGAGTTAAACAATTTCCATTTCGTAAAAAAAATATTGTGCGTGATCGAATTCTTAGTATAAGATAGGTAATATTTTAGGTCAACTATGGGCTGATGTTTGAATAGCCTGATATTTTTTATCTGTAGAAGAAAAATGGTGGTTTGACATATTTTCTATGCAAAAGCTGTCAAACCGTCGTATTTATTCCTCCGATATTTATCTGACGATTGAAATATCAGCACAGAAAATTCTGACGAATAAAATAACGTCAAAATTTAACAGGAAGTTAGGGTTCGCATACATTTATCTCATTGTTGCTTTACTTAATAGTCAGAGATCCCAAATAATTAAAGTCCAAGTGTAAACACATCAGCTTTAAATATGAATTCGGTGATTTATAGGCATGGGTTAAATGCCATCCTTGTACCATTCCGAAACCACAGAACATCATCTCCATTCCTTTAAATTTGTCTCCGTATATACAACTTATCAAAGACACCAGTTGTGAGTAATAACAACTTATTAGATTACACTAAGCTTAATAAACATAAGTAGCTAATTTCAAAACTAGCTAGTATCATAGCACCTCTTTATGAAACGACTCCAATTTAGTTCTCCCCCAAAAACCGTTAAGGCGAAAGCACCAGGGTAGCCCGCGAAATTCAAATGTTATAACGTTTTTTTGCAATTTTCAAGTCAGTATTAGGTTGTATGTTAATCAAAATATTATTCGTGTCCGTAACAATAATGTATTTAAAGAATTATAATCATTAAAGTCATCAATACAACTCTCTTAGACCAAATAATCCTAGTGAATGACTATTTCATGAAATCTTGACATTTGAGGATTATACTAGCTTAAGGAGTTGTATTACTAATTCTAGTGATTATAAATCTGTAAATACGTATTTGTCACGGTCGCGAATCATACCTTAATCAACATACAAACTAATACTCACTTGCAAATTGCAAAAAACAAGAAAATTTATATTTCGAGGTCTAGCTTGGCGCTTCTCCCTTAACATTAATTCATAATAAATTCGTAATCTAACACGTGATACCTATCCACACCCAGACGCGTGACGCGCATATATACCTACTCGAATACGATATGTTGCGGTAAAATCCAATTTACTTCCTCGCATTCTTGAAATTTAATCTCGTTCTTCGTAAAATAGTAACAGTTACATATCCCTATATGTAGGCTAGGTGGGGCTCGTGGCTAAGTAATAACAGCCGCACGGGTCGATCGATCAGCTTGTCGCGGTTGGTCCGTGGATGGGTGACCATCTTTTCATACCAAGACTCCTCCGTGCCTCGGAAAGCATGTTAAGCCATTAGTCCCGGCTGTCATTCGTGGATCTTTGACAGTCGTTACAGGTCGTCAGAAGCCCGAAAGTCTGACAACCAGTCTTACCAAGGGGTATCGTAATACCCAGTAACTGAGTTTTGGAGGTCAGATAGGCAGTCGCTCCATATAAAATACTGGTATTCAGCTGCATCCGGTTAGACTGGATGCTGACCCCAACATAGTTGGGAAAAGGCTAGATGATGATGATGTTGATCTGCTCGGTATGACTCACTATGTAACCGGAATATGTAGAGGTCATTAATAAGCTTACAGATTTTCTGAAATAACGTAATTCCACGACTAATTGTTCCCCGAAGTGTTAGACAGAGATGTACAGACGCCAGCAGGTCAACCTATCCGAAACTGTCAGATTTTCCCAATCAACCTTGAACCTAATTATTTAGCAATAAAATCGAAATTCTATTAAAGAAATCTGACAGATTGTAGTAGCTTGATGTGCTGGCGTCTGTACTATACTGCCGTCGTAAGAAAAAAGGGCACAAATAACATTTAAAAAAAAATCTACAAAAAATTGAGCAGATTAGCCTTTTTTTCTGATTCTAAATATGTATGTAACTCAATTTTTTTTTAAATGTTAGTTGTGCCCTTTTTTCTTACGACGGCAGTATAGTACACAATTCGCCAGTTATGTTTAAGTCCCATGTAATAGGCCTATTGCCATCAGCCTGACACAAATCCAGACTGCGGGCTGCTACTGAGAAATACTTTGTAGAAAAACCCAATAACTCTTTGCCCGACCTGGGAATCGAACCCAGGACCTCATGTTCAGCAGTAGCGCTTGCGACCACTAGACCAACGAGGCAATCATTTTCTGAAATATTTGCATCTTCTGAAATATATCTTAAGTACGTATTTACAAAAAAAAGTAGTGTATGTAGTTTATCAGTTATCTGGTTTCCATAGTACAAGCTCTGCTTAGTTTGGGATCAGATGACCGTGTGTGAATAATGTTGTAAGATATTATTATTATTATTATTATTATCTTCTTCATCATTTCTGAAATATATCCATTTTACATTGTATTCAATAACGTCACCGAATTAAGAATACCTACCCACATTTTAGTCCCTGAATAATTAAATATTCGGGACAAAAAGAAAGATAATATTCCTAGAATATGTAGTTAAAAGGTTTTCATCCCCTAAGATGAGCTCCCTTTTTTTACCAAAAACGTTGCTCAACGACCCGTGAAATTTCAGTTACCTAGCTGGCTATGAAAACGCAGAGATCCTTTGATTTCTTTCCACACGAACGGTTAGGAAAGAATGAACCGCAGCATCATTTGTGAAAATATCTTAACCACGAGAAATAAATAAAGCAGGCAGTAAGTACCTACTCAGTAGATGCCTTTCTGTAGTCTGTTGATGCGAACGTGATTTTGTTTCTGTTTAACTTTCCCGTTTCAGATGTTAAATTGATTTTTTTAATTTTTGGCAAACTTTCTGGTTTGTGGTAGAATAACTAACGAATGTTTTGGTATCGTGTCTCTTTTTAACCGACTTCAAAAAAAAGGAGAAGGTTCTCAGTTCGTCGGAATCTTTTTTTTTTTTTTATTTGTGTTCCCCGATTACTCGAAGACTAGTTGGTCCCATTGTCATCAGGTGTTGATGGGATCCTGGAGAAATCGACGGAAGTCTTCAAATATTATAGGCACACCTATAGCGATTTGGGTATTTTTTTTTTTTATAGTAAATCGTGCATTTGTTCTTGAAAAGCACCATTTGGTGAAGTGGAACTGATGATGAAGATCACAGATGGCCACCGGAACTACTCAATAATAAGTATTTCAAGGATTGCGATTCGGTTAGGTACCTACTTTAATAATGGTTGCTAAGTAATTTATGCTCGTCACAATGATATGGTGGCTCAACATTTTAACGTCCCTGCATCGAGAAATAATTTGTGAAAGGTGATGAGCAGTTGACATTAGGATATTTTAACTTAGATAAATTACAAACTGACCCACTCAAAATTGAAAAATAAATACTTTTTCCAAAAAAATCAATCGACTTCCAAAAAAACCCCACAAAGTGAAAAAAAAAACATTAATTTCGGAAGTCGGTAGCAAAAAAGTAAAATACAGATCCAAAGACACCGACTTCCGAAATTAAAGTTATTTTTCACTTTGTGGGGTTGTTTTTGGAAGTCGGTTGATTTTTTTTTTAAGTTTTTAGTAAGTGTCGTTGATCGTAATATATCAGTTAAATTATTTACTTAAGTTACGAGACGTTGTTCCAATAACAGTCCGTACCTTTCAGGAACTGAGCACGCCATCAAAGCCAAGTACCAAAACTAATTACAAGCATATTGTTTCAAATCACTTCAGTAGATTGCCCTTAGATTCAGGTTAACCGTTTCCTGGATTTGATACGTTACTAGTAGACCTATTACGGTAACTACTCGGGAGGGTAACGGGTAAGACTAGAGTAAGTCCGGTAACCTCAATCTAACCATTTGGAATGATTTTGATCCTTTAAATATACACATCATATATATAGTTTAGATCACAGGTTGGTTTGAAAAGGTACAGCATAATAAAAAAGGTTAGAGTCTGGCTACGCTAACACTGCATTGGAATAAATAGTCCACTCCAAAATTATTACAAATGGTATTCTAAAAGTTGACGTGTAAGTAGAGCTTAATGATTTTGATATTTTGCCTTTGATTTTTGCATACTAGATTATTTATCTAAGAACATTTATTCGAATACTCATACACCTGTTCATGTTGTTTATAAGAAGATCGTGTCAAATTATAACATAATGAAGCAACACAACTAACTTTGTGGTTATGCGGTAATCACTCACTGTGAAACTACTATAGACAGTAAATGTATAACAAGTACCTACTTATTATTGGTAAATTCCAGGTAGAATAAGTGATGAATTAAAATAATAATAATATTCAATTTGAATATAAACAAAACTAGCATCAAATTCTTTTTTCCGTAGTACACAGTGTTGCCGTCTATTGATTTTAATTTCCACCATTTTTTCACTTATGCAGAGTTAGCGTGGCCAGACTCTAGAAGATTTCAGTTCATATTATTCAGTAATTGCGTTCAAGTTAATAACCAGCGAAGGCCTTGTTGCCACATGCTGCCTGGTTAAACTACTTAGTTCATTAACCCCCGACGCAAAAAAGGGGTGTTATAAGTTTGACCGCTATGTGTAGCGTGTGTGTGCCATCGTAGATCTTAAACCGATGAACCGATTTGGATGCGATTTTTTTTTATTTGAAAGCAGGTTTTCTAGCGGTGGTTCTTAGACATGTTTCATCAAAATCGGTTCAGCCGTTTCAAGGTTAGCTGCGATAGGGGTCTTAGACGCATAATGGGTATTTACTTTACTTTCAAACATGTGTGTGACCTAAAATTTGAAACACCTATGTATGCTATATAACTATGCAAGATTATGGAATTCTTGGTCTGTAATATAATAATACTTATAATACTTATTAATATATGCCCATAAAAAACATTAAATTGTTTATAAAATACAGTGATATCCAAAATATAAATACTAGGAACAAACACAAATTTGATGTACCTCCAACAAGGCTCAAGGTCGCTCATTCAGGTGTCAATGTATACGCTTTTATAATAAACTTCCAAGCCACGTTCAAGATCTGAGCCTTAATAAATTCAAATCATTCATTAAACGCAAAGTGTTGTTAGAAAGCTTTTTATACTGTTAAAGATTATATTGAGGACTTGGGCTTGAACTGCTCCAAATTTTATTTTTTTATTTTTGCATACTGAATGTTGACATGACTTTGTAAAGTATTGTATTATTTTAATTTATTGTGAATGTGAAGACTATGTAGATCATTGCTTTTTTGTTTGTTTTATTTTTTCTCTGTTATTTTTAATCATGGTCTGGCAGTTTGAGTAATTTATGCGGCCTACCCCAATGTCCTTTCTTTGGTATTGTTCGTCGAATCGTTGAGCTCCTTAAGTTCTGAGTTGAGCTGCGCGATTACTGACAAACCGCGTGCACTGACTGGACAGGTCCTCTCAATCTGTGTGGTTCTTTCCTCAAAAGAAGTGACCAAGATTATGTCTGGACTTTATAAGAGACTGTGACCTCTGAGTTTGTTTCGGCCTTTCTTCTCAGAGTAGTCGGAAAGGAAACGCCGACCTCATCTAGTTTAAACAAAAAAAAACATAATTGACTTGTAAAAATGTATGTACAAACCTACTTACAGAAATAAAAATCATTCAAATATTTATTAATAAAAATAAAAATAATTATTAATACACTAGTACACTCTTGAAAAAATAATAGCAGATATGTCGTGTTTGGATTCGTTTTGATCAGTATTTGATTCTACATAGAATGCAATGGTAGCAACACGATGAGCTCATGCTGCAGCCAGGATATCCAGCACACTATTTATTTATTTATTTATAAAGGTTAGGATTATTAATACACTAGTACACTCTTGAAAAAATAATAGCAGATATGTCGTGTTTGGATTCGTTTTGATTAGTATTTGATTCTACATAGAATTCAATGGTGGCCACACGATGAGCTGATGCTGCAGCCAGGATATCCAGCACACTAGTACACTCTTGAAAAAATAATAGCAGATATGTCGTGTGTGGATTCGTTTTGATCAGTATTTGATTCTACATAGAATGCAATGGTGGCAATACAATGAGCTGATACTGCAGACAGGCACACTAGTACACTCTTGAAAAAAAAAATTGCAAATAATAAGTGGTGTTTGGATTCGTTTTCAGGGTTCCGTACCATCCTACTTCCTTCTTATCCTACTTCCTACTATCCTACTTCCTATCCTACTAATATTATAAATGCGAAAGTTTGTGAGGATGGATGGATGTTTGTTACTGTTTTACACAAAACTACTGAACGGATATTCATGAAATTTGGTATACAGATAGTTTATAATCTGGTTTAACACATAGAATACTTTTTATCCCAATATTCTTCTTACGGGTTCGAGACTTACGCGAGTGAAACCGCGGGGCGCTGCTAATCATACATAAAAAACGTGTGCTACTTACAGACGTCGTTTTATTTTTCCTGTAATCTTTACATAAACTTCTATCACACAGAATAATTTCAGATTTTTCTCTATGCAAACTTCTTTTATTTACATTTTTATCAAAAGTCAAAAACTGTGCGGCCTAAAAAAAAAAGATTTTTTTTGAGAATGTGCAAACAGCGCTCTTTCATATGATACCCCACATGACCTAGTCAGAAAAATTCGAAGTGGGGCTACCTACTTCGGATTTTTAAGACCCCCTTTCAGTCCCTGTTGCAAAAAATATATACATATTTTTATTTCTTTCTTATTTGCAAAATAGTTCGACAAACGTCATCTAAAACTATTCCAAAATTCAAGCGTTAGAAGTTCTCGAGATATCCAGCTGTGACAAATAGACAGACAGACTGTGTCGCACCATAAGGGTTCCTTTTTACCATTTTGCTACGGAACCCTAAAAACGGAACCTTTATAGGATCACTCGTGTGTCTGTCTGTCTGTCTGTCCGTCTGTCACAGCCAATATGCTCCAAATCTAATGGACCGATTTAGTTCGATTAATTTCGATTAACTGTACGTGTGATATATTAAATGAAAGGACTTACTGTGAGGGTCTCAGATATATTTTTTTATAATTTTAAAGTAAATTGTTTTAAAGTTATTTAAGGAAATAGACGAAAATTGACCATTCCTCCCCTTATCTCCGAAACTACTGAGCCTAAAATTTTGAAATTATAATTAAATTAAAATTTTAAAAAACCCCAACGCGAAATAGAAAAACGAACATTTAAAAGTCAAAAATAAAATAGTTAAACCATTCTAAAAATGAACGCCCCTCCACAGCGGTTACGCTCACATGCAAAGAAGGTGTATCGACGGAATACACATAATTGGTCTTTGTCATTGGTTGCTCAGTCACCGGCGAGACATGAAAATGGGACTACGCGTAGATTTCGCCGCAAAAGTACGGTCAACATGTCAACGCAAAAAACTACGTAGCTACAAAAAAAACTTTGAACAAAATTTGACCTCTTTATTGGCTCTAATAAAGGAATGAATTGAAATGATTGATTGCACTATGTGGGAAAATACATAGACATGTTAATGATATCGAAAAACAATATATGAAAAATTTTGAAATGGATTTTGAATCATTATTAAGAGGATTGTGAAGTGCCGATATGCGGCGCGAGTCTTGGAGGCAACTGCCTACATTGCATACAATTATTTACATAAATATTATTTCGGGCAATAACATTTTCACCTTTACCTTTACGAAATGAGACAATTTTGGTCTCATTACATTCAGTACACCTTAATCTAGGTCTATACGATTTCTTTTTAAGTAAGTAATTCTATTTAATTTAATTTCAAAAAATCGCGCGATAAGAAATTGTGTCCAGCCGGTATATTCATTGACACTATTTACAGCTCACTCCACGCTCACCTCACCTAAGTTTTCACGGTGAGATTTGTACAGAATAGCACTGCTGTTTTGGAGCGATGCGATCACACTCGAAATGGCTTTTTGCATGATCGCGAGATCTTCAATAGGACATTCAGTAGATATCAGTATTTTTGAACGCACGGTCACACGATCATTTTCGTCGGACGCACGCATCATCCTACGAGCGATGGCAATAGGACGGCGGCGGCGCCTAAGTGCGACTACGAGCCCATGTTTACAGTAAAATCGTCGCACGCACACAAGTAAAGTGTTGGAATAAATATTTCCACTCACACATTGAAATAATCAAGTTATGTGGAAGGGCGTTCATTTTTAGAATGGTTTATCTATACCTATTGTTGAGCCATTAAATTCAATTGAGTAATAGGTACCTATATATATATATACATATATATATATATTATTTATAGAAATTGATGGATGGCACGATTAGGTTTACTCATTGAAATGGCGGCTATAATGTCGCTGCGGGGTACCGCTTAAGTAAGTCAAACCCATATCATTTGATTGACATACATATTAATTTACTAGCATTTCCAACCAACTTGCTTTGATACGATCAAATTGTTGTTGCAAATCTAGTTACATTGGGTATTAAATTGCTAAGTCTGGGAGTGTTATGAGTTGGCAATCACCCTATTTTAGCTATTTAGTTATTGCTTTAAACTTAGCGGTACCCCGCCGCGACATTATAGTGCCTTTTCAATGACCAATCCTTATCGTGCCATCCATCAATTTCTATAAATAAAATATATATAGGTGTAAGAAAATGATATTATTATAATAATTACAATTTTTATAGCTAAGTCACTAATTGTGGCAATTACCAATTGCACTATCTTATTTTGTAATTACAAATAATCATAATCATACGATGACAATTTGGTAATTGAAGTGCTAATTAATTCGAATCCTCAAATTAATTATCTAGAGTCAAGGATCAGCTAAGTACAACTTGTGCACCGTCCCACGCCAGAGCCAAGACTGCCTAGTTACATTTTTTTTTTTTTTTGAATGGCATCTCGTTGTTGACCTAGAGAGGTCGAGACTACTTAACCGGACTATCCTGTGGCTGCCTTAAGAAAACTCAAAGCCTCCAGCCAGGGGCAAAAAGCTTACAGACTAAGCGACTACACGCTAAGGGCTCCCCCTGTGGGGAACGGGCCTCGGCTTAGGGCGTCGCTGGGGGGAGGACAGCAAGATGGGACAGGCTGGATCAGATTAGAATTATTATTGTCAGGGGAGTTTAAAGCTACAGGCTCAGCTACGCCACCAGCTGGTACATCATACCCGAGCAAGGGACGGGGGGGAGGACGATTATTACGGGGTCGTCGCGAGGGACCTCGGCGGCGAGGTCGGAATGTCGATTTGTTTTTGTTCCTACGGTCTCTACTGCTCTCCTGGAGAAGAGTTATGGGGTCGTCGGGATCTGAGAGGACAAGCCTGGGGCGGCGGACCTTACTAATACGAGAGGGGACATAGCTAGCCGCCTCGACAACCAGAGGGTTGCGATGGTTGGTGGCTGAGTCGAAGAAACGCTTGGAATTGCGTTTCAAGAACTGGGAGATGGTGGGAATATCGAGATCCACGTGGAGGATTTCGTTCCGAACGAACCAAGGGGCTCCCGTTGCCTTTCGGAGGAAACGGTTTTGGAGGGCCTGCATCCTATGAATGAGGTGGGGTTTTGCGTGCGCAAACACTGAACCCGCATAGGTCATGATGGGGCGAATGCACGCTGTATAAATGCGCAATTTGCACCTAAGTGACAATTTGCTACGTGCATTCAGAACGGAGTGGAGTCTATCGAGAGCGAAAGCAGCGCGCGAACGCACCTGCTTTATGTGCTCAGCGAAGGAGAGGTGGTGGTCGAGGGTCACACCGAGGTATTTGGCTCGCGTCTACCAAGGGATCGGCTTGCCGAACATGGTGATCGGTCGGGGGGGGAGTCGAGTGCGACGCGGTCTCAGAAAGAGGACCGCTTGACTCTTGTCGGGATTGACCTCGATTCTCCACTTCCTAAACCAGGCGCCGAGGTTATCGACTGCGGTTTGGAGAGTGCGAGATATCGGGTGTTTGCCTTGTTACACCGCTTGTGCGCTCTTTTATACAAGTCAAGTAGTGGGGTGGTAGGAGTGGTCGAGTGACGTACTTGTCGATGGCGAGTTCGGTGCACGTGTTGTTTACAGCTTAGAGAAATGACATATGACGACGCCGCCGTCATAGATATTACTCAATCAAATCTGATGGCTCAACGATAGGTATTATTTTTAAATACTAAACGAACAAGAAAGAGGGTAGACCGTTTTGTCTGCTCGTAAACATCCACCCGTAATAACTTCAGTTTATCCGTGAACATGGCACTTGCAACAGTGCCGAAATATCGGAAACTCGAAAAACTTAATATACGTGGTAAATATCCCGTTTTAAGTTCTAATAATAATATTTTCTTTGCTTGTCATTTTCAACATTGAGAATGATTTAAATTATTTCAACCAGACTTACCAAGGACCATTGTATTACCCAATAACTGGGTTGTGGAGGTCAGATCCGATAGGCATTCGCTCCATATAATGATATTGGTATTCCACTGCATCTGGTTAGACCTTGTGAAGCTGACCCCAACATATTTGGGTAAAAGGCTGGGCAGATGATGATGGCGACAGCGAAAGTGATTTATGGGAATCTAACTAGCGTGGTTCGCGTCAATTAACTTTGCCGCTCTGAAGTTCGCGCAAATGACTGCGCAGTAGTCAATATCTATACTAAAACAGCAGCGCGCCGTGCCATGCGCATCGGAAAGCCTGGTTTCAGAGCGGCAAAGTTATTTGATGCGAACTATATGTAGTTCTGCCTGCTAATATATCAACCAATCCATCTGAAAATTGTTGAGATAGTGGTAGCTAATAATATTATGTTCGTAGATACAACTTTATTTTCTATTGTGTCTGTAGGCTATACAATTTTTTGCATACTGGTAGTGAACCCTGGATTAATAATAGCCATAGTACAAAACTCAATCATTTATACACTGTTCTAGTACGAGTAAGATTATCGATTCCAGAAAATACCGAAAAGTCAATTGTGCTAAATTATACACAGTGTAGATTGTTATGTGTTCAAAACTTTTATCTTTAGCAATATCAGTATAGAACTTTGTTCTAATACATTAACGAAACACTACAGGTATACATTAACAGAACCTTCCTATATTATACATCGGTAGCAAATGGCAATTCAAGATACCATAGGATTTTTTATTTACCTAACTACTTCAGAAGAAAACAGTCCTTATCAAATGAAATAAGGAGAAAAATACAAGGTGGCAGGTACGATACATTGGCGCGCAAACTGTAACCATGAATTCAGCACATGATTATAGACCCTCTAGGGTAGAAATTTTTCGGAGAAGCTCGTGGCTAAGTAATAACAGCCGCACGGGTTGATCCATCAGGTTAAGCTACGCTTGCCGGGGTTGGTCTGTGGATGGGTGACCATCTTTTCATACCGAGATTCCTCCGTGCCTCGGAAAGCACGTTAAGCCGTTGGTCCCGGCTGTCATTCGTGGATCTTTTACAGTAGTTACGGGTTGTCAGAAACCCGAAAGTCTGACAACCAGTCTTACCAAGGGGTATCGTGTTACCCAGTAACTGGGTTGTGGAGGTCAGATAGGCAGTCGCTCCATGTGAAATACTGGTATTCAGCTGCATCCGGTTAGACTGGAAGCCGACCCCAACATAGTTGGGAAAAGGCTAGGCAGATTGATTGAGGGTAGAAATTTTTCATCGGATATAAAAAAAAATCTGTAGTTCCATAGAATCAGGGTTTTCAGAATTAGGTATACTGAATCCATGGTCTGTTACTATGTGCGTCGATATCCTTGCCATCACGTATGCTTATTGATTATTTTGAAAATATATTTAAACACTAGCGGACCCGGCGAACTTCGTACCGCCTTAGCAGCGCCACCTACCGGGTCTAATTGTGTTTTCAAACCATCCAGGAATCCATTGAAATATATACACAAAATTTCATCCAAATCGGTCCCGCCGTTTAGGAGGAGTTAGGTGACAAACGGAAGTACATAAGAATGATAATGACAGCGTTTTCCTTCATTACTTCAAAGAAATTCCCAGGATTTTGTTAATAATTGTTCAAACACGCGCTTACCGCAAATAAATCCGAGTACTTATTGTCCTTTATATGGGGATATAATCCTAATTAATATTATAAATGCGAAAGTGAGTTTATTGGTTACGCTTTCTCGCTAAAACGGCTGAACTTATTTGGATTTGGCACATGGGTAGACATGGGTTAGACAAAATACTACTTTTCATCCTGGATCGCAGCTTAGTCGCGGGTAATAGCTAGTTTATGATAATTTCGACCTGCCCTCGATTCTGATTTTTTTCGATACTGAACCAAATCGATTACAAATGGTAAAATTCTCATAGATTTGTTATTCGTCCGGTGTGACATCAATTTCTATTCAATATAAACTTGCGTCACGCTTGTGTGCCCTGAAGCTTAAGCAGAGGCGTCCATATTTTAAAGGCCTTTATAGATATTACCATTACCTATCTATGCATAGATCCGATATAACATCCATTTTATTACCATTGTTCTGGATCAGAGGGGCGATTGCGTAACACACTATCAATCAGAATCTGTCATTTTGACAGTTCAACAACATTCATTGCGTTATTTACGTTGTCGAGCAGATACATTTTTCGAACATATGAAGTAATGGATTAGCAATTTGCTTCAAAATCATTTGATTCCGATGGTTGTGTGTGTTACGCAATTAGGGTGCTGCTGGCAATACTTTCTCGTGTGCCAAAAACTTTATTTTTAACGTAGCTATTTATTTATGTGTATTACTTATAAGTTTAAACTTGTACAATGGCAGAATTTTCCTGGCTGCTACCCAACTTGCGTTCCAAGTGAATCCTCTTTTCAAGCTATTACGGCACCAAAGCTTATACACGTAGGTACAGATCTGAAAGTTAGTTTATGTACTTATATAGTAGATATAGCAGCTAAGGAGGTACTGCATTTGTGGTTAATTAAAAGTTAATAAACATACCATTTTGGCACAAAAGCATAAAAGGACCATCTACTTACCTGACGATGTAATTAGGTCCTTTAGAGGTTTCAATCAAGGGCCCCAATCTACAATATTTTGATCAGACTGGCAACATGAATAACCGTCCAATTTTTTAATCCGTTCTGGAATTATTTATGAACAAGTGAAGGAGGCACGTAAAATATTTAAGGAACGCCTTAGATGGTGCCAGAAAAATCAGGATCAGATCAAGATGGACATAATAGCTAAACAGAGGGCTAAAGGGTCAAAAGACTCGGCCTGGCCTACCGGTAAGCGTAGGAGGGAAAGGAGATCCAGAGGGTTTTGTGAACATGTTTAGGGAATTGTTTGAGGTGCAGTCTTCCCTTGGTCCCTCAGTTGCGATGTCCGGTGCTGGGTTCGCCAGTCCGGGTGCAACCATTAATGTATTTTTCAGCAGATCAAGTTAGAAACGCAATGAAAAATATGAATAGAGGTAAATCTCCCGGGCATGACGGACTCGGCATCGAGCATTTTAAATATGCGGGTGTCCATCTACCGAGGGTCCTCTCTCTATTGTACACAATGTGTATTAGTCATACCTACCTCCCAGCTGATCTTATGAAGACAATAGTAGTGCCTATAGTTAAAAACCGAACAGGTGACATCTCTGATAAAGGCAACTATCGTCCTATCTCGCTCGCAACTACGATTGACAAAATATTGGACAGTATTCTTGATTCAAGCATTCTTGATTCAAGGAATATCTCCTTATGCACGATGCACAGTTTGATTTTCAGTCCAAATTATCGACAGAGAGTGCAATTTTAAGTCTCAAGAATACTGTGATAAACGTCTATAAATGTGTAATAAACGCGGCGCAACAGATGAGAACAACGTTCACATCAAGAGTGACGAAAACCGAAGTTAGGAAGAGAATTTGAACCTGCATTCGTAATCGAGAGGCTCATTTTGAACAAGATGTGTAAATTTTTTTATAAAATTTGACGTAAATTTTTTAATGCATTTTATTTCATACAAATGACCCTTTCTCTCCCCGCGCCGATTCAAACACATGCCATGCCACGAATTATGTATTTTAAAATTGACTTTTATACCTTTTTGGAAAGCTTACAGAATAGGCAAGTTGTTTTAGTTATTTGTACGATTAATGTCATAGAAATTTTTGTGACGAGACAACATTTTTGAAGCGTAAAATGAAAATATTGGTAAGATATTATTCTTATATCGCTCATTATTTTAATTATTTTGTTAAATTAAGTAGTTTTAATTATGTCCATAGCTTAATTGAAGTACCAGCTACAACATCATTTTTAATGGTACCCATTCAAATATCTATTTTTTTTTTGGAATTAAATGTTAAATTTTGGATAAATATCGAAAAACTCTTAAAATTCAAATATCTCGAAAACTATTGAATTTCGGCCGTTCAATTTGTTGCATTTTGGCCCCTTTATCAGCCCCTGACGGATATACGTCGAATTACCAGTAACCCTGTATAGGTGGAGTTGGAGTTCGGTGTGAGACAGGGGGTCTGACGTCTTCTATACTCTTCAACCTATATGAGAATGATCTCCTGGCCGGGCTCGGTAGCATGCGTGTCGGATGCCGCGTGGGTGGTGTCACTATTAATAATATCAGCTACGCGGACGACATGGTGCTGCTGGGCCCGACAGCGGGATCGATTAGAGATGTTGAGAGTATGAGAGAGCTATGCACGCTAGCTACACACGGACTCGTTTATAACGTAAAAAAGAGTGAATACATGGTTTTTAAGGCCGCTGGTAAGGGCCCCGACTGTGTACCAAGTGTTACTCTTTATGGCTCGAGTATAATATTTACGAGTACGAGTATCTACGAGTAGATAGTTTAAATAGATATATTGTAAAGTCTTATAAAATATATCGGAGTACTACGTAAACAGTCTGTTATTTAATTAGTTATCGGTCCCTTATAAGTAAAGATCCTACGAGACTTTTAGAGTAGTACCTTAAGTATTTCAAATATTCTCAAGGGAAACAAAGCCATTGTAACAGCGCCATTTCATGATTATCGATTATTCGAAAAATTACAACTTAGGTACGATTTTATAGTAGAAATTATACGAAAATAGTTTCAAAAAGAATACAACAGTATTCTTCCTTATAACACAAATGACATAATATTATATTTGCAAAAACGTAGAGCAATCCATCTTTCTCCAAGCATGAGTAATGTTTTGAAATAACTGTTTTTCAGCGAATAACTAGATGGAAGTAGAGAGCTTAAAATGTCTGTGGTTATGATAGATGTTGTCGTTAAGTATTATATTCAGCGACGTATTTATTTCGTTTCATTGATTTTTGGAATAAAAATACTCTTTGATTTTACGAAATATTTGGTGCAATAAAAACTGTTTCAGTTTCCAGATAACTTCGCACTTTATGCACTGAGGGGTGAAAATCCTAGTCGAAAGCTGAGTTTTCGGATAGCCATAACTTCGGAGAGTTCAAGTCACGAGTGAATAGGTTAATAGGTAGCAAAATCGTTGACCGCATTATCGCTTACCATCCGGAGAGGTAGTGCTCAAATGTGAACCTATCAAAAGTATAGAAAAGATAGGCAATATATTTTGAATTTCAAAATAAAAAAGAATTTGATCGAATCTATCAGAAAAACTTAACCATAACTTTTCAGAAGGATGTGACAGGCTCGCCCTCTGCCTAACCATGTTAGGGTCGGCTTTCAGTATGACCGGATGCAGCTGAATATCAGTATTTTACATGGAGCGTCTGCCTATCTGACCTCCTTAACACAGTTACTGGGTAATACGGTTTATGGTCCGACTTTTGGGCATCTGACTACCCGTATCGACTGTCAAAGATTACGAATGACAGCTTGGACTATCGGCTTAACGTGCTTTCCGAGGCACGGAGAGCTCTCAATGGGTGACGGATGGTCACCCATCCACGAAACGACCGCGACAAACGTAGCTCAACCTTCGATCGACCCGTACGGCTGTTATTATTTAGCCATAATTCAACATTAATTAAAAATGGTAAGGAATTAGTTTCAAAATATCAAAAAAACTTAACCGGAACTTTGCAGAAGGATGTGGCAGCCTATAAATAAATATCCAACAATATATGCAAAGAAGGACAAAATAAGCACAACATATCAATAGCTTACAGTCTAAAGGACAGATACGTAGGTCGTAGGTCGTAATGGATAGTTTGTTGCCCTTTGTGTAGCTAAACAAATGCAAATTGCATGAGATGAGATACCAACGCCGGGCGGCCCATAGAGAGGCAAACAAACAATGTGATAGTCCAACCGTTTTCTTTTCGAGCCACCGACCCCGGGTCGAAACTTGTGTCCTCATGAATTTTAGGTAACTAAAGTTGTTTTGGGAGAAATATCGCTTGCCTTTGATATTATATTCTGTTAACTTAAAGTAGACTTTTTAAGTAGTTTCCACTGAAAATTTTAATGCTGCAGTTTTGTGAATAATTAGTAATTAAGTACCGACGTAGAAGTTGAGACTCAACGTGTACTTACTTAATTTTTTATTAGACAACTTCTTATCTTCATCCTCTTAGTTTGCTAGATTTTGTTCTTTTCGCTTTTATGTAGGTAATACAGCAGTTTTAGATTAGTAACAGCTGTTCAGTAATTTGTTATTTAATTAAAACAGATAAGTTTATTGTCCATAATAAAAAAGACAATTTGTGTGCATTTTTGTGTGTATTTAGTTTATTTAGCTAATTGGTGTTGTTTGAAAAAGCTAATCCTTGTTAATAAAAATGTGTTAATTTAGCTAAATTGGTTGCTCTCACTGGGGGTTCGTATGACTTTGAAATATTTTATAACCTTGACGTGACTTTGTGAGCATTAAATATTAATTCCACTTAATACAAAGAGCGCGTCAGACAGTAACGCTCACAGAACAACGAGATTTGCATAGGTCAAAAATATACCTGCATCAGACAGGCCTGTTGGCGTGGTTGGTTAAGATTCCACCTATCACGCCGCAGGTCTTGGGTTCTATTCCCATCCAGGACAAACATTTGTGTGCATGAACATGATTTTTTGTTCTGAGTCTGGTTGTAATTGTCTTTATAAGTATGCATTTACAAAAAAAAAGTAGTATATGTAGTATATCAGTTATCTGGTTTCCATAGTACAAGCTCTGCGTAGTTTAGGATCAGATGACCGTGTGTGAATAATGTCCCAGGTTTTATTATTATGTTTCTATAAATCTCGGGACCCTGGGGTCCCGGACCTTTGGAACGCATACGAGGGGCCGAAGCCAACTCGCAGAGGCCCCTTAGATAATTTTAAATGATGAGGAGGCACCAACCGACGATTATCCCTATCTGCACATTGCAAGTGCACCCAAGGACAACCCCCGGTTGGTGCAGGACTATTGTTGTACGTGGAAGCAAAACATATTGGGCTATGGGTCTGGACGGTTAAAGTGGATTGGGTAACTTGAACTATGGAAGAACTATGTCCCCTGCCTTACCAATTATTGAAGGATAAAATGGCTGGGGGTGACTTGCACACACAATAATGGGCCCCCAAAAACGGCCGCTAGCACATAGTAACGTAGCGACAAGGGGGCAACACTTCCCGAGGTGCTTGAGGAGTGGATAGGTATTCCACGGCTGTCAGGACAATCCCTGAAGTACGGTCAAGATCCCTACCAGCACCTTACTGGAATACTTCCTTCCTCCGAGCACGTTTGCTCTTGCGAATTTCCACTCAAGCCGGCCAATAAAGGCAAGAAAGTGGTGGGAGCTCTGTTCCTCGTCAGTGTTTACTCCAGCAGAGATGAGGACAAGATTTCTCCCGGGAGATAGGGTCCGAGGGGTCGCTACTGCCCAACAGCTCGCCACATGCTGCCCTGCGGGTTTCTGTATCTCTCTTGGTCTAGCTCCTCATCCTAGACCCGTTCCGGCAAAGTAAATTCTACCGGCACAGACCTAAAGTTCGGAGCGCGCAAGCCCCAACACGACGTCAACGTAGAGATACAGTGGTGGGGTTATTATTATTATTATTATTATTACAGATAATATACCAGGTAATTACAAAAGTGCTCTGTTAGCGCGCTTTAGGTCATGTAGTCCACATGACCTAAAGCGCGGTTACTGTCGGAAAGCCTAGAAAAGAAACTGCATAGAAAAGAAAGAGAAGCGCGATGACACAACGCTGGTAATTTATTGAAGCAATTGTTATCTATTTACAAAAAATCTATTGATTGGAATAAAAAATTAAAACACTATTACGTTAATATGTGCTTGTAGAATAATCTGACAAACAATCTGAATGATTGCATGTGTATTATTATGTATTGGTATGGTTAAGAAATTTTTAGAGGCATCTTCGGGATTTTTTTTCGATCGTATCAAATTAGTATTATGTTTTCAACACATTAACTAACTTGGATATATCCTGAAAAACATCATATATTTTTCTGATTTTGTTTACTGCAGTAGATCATGTATTTTTAGGCAATATAAATCTTACGTTTAGTTGCGTTCAGGTCCTCATGTTTTTCTCTCAAGTTCGCTGTTAAAGTTCAGTGCATTTAAACTAACTAACTAAATACAAACTTGAAGTTCGACAGAAGCTGTACTTGGTATTAGGTATCTACTTCAAACTACAATTAAAGACTCGTATCTCGAGGTCAAGACTTCGTAAATTCCGAGTTCCTCTCAGAAGGTACTTAACGATTTGGACCCTTCTTCAGGAAAGGAGCGGCTTATAATCTTCCTGAAATGCTTGCTTGTGAAGTCGACACTCTATTTGCGTAACACATTGTCAATCATAATCCGAGGGTTTTGAAATAAATTCCTAATACATTGCTTCATACGTTTGAAAAATTTCTCTGCTCAACAACGTAAATAATGCAATGAACGTGGCTGAATTGACAAATGAAAGGCATTGCGATCGATTGCCATTTTATGTATGTTACGCAACTACCCTTTTTTTCAAATCCTCAAATAACTTCTCCCGCTCTGGGCGTCTGTAGAGCGTGTCAGACTTATACTGACTAAAACCCACCCTTATACCTTCAGTTGCCTGTGCCAGGGCCACTGTAACTCTTTCAAACACCTGCAACCCTGGTAGTCTGGCTCCATCGGTTAGTGCTGACATCTCTATGAGGCGCGCGTGGTACACAATGCGCCGTCGATCCAGGCCTGGTCCTTACCGAACGGCGAGCTACCGATTGCTCGTCGTCCGCAATCCCGCAACTACGGTGGCCGGGAATCGGCTCTCAATTCCCAACGCCGCCGGCGACTAGAAGCGTGAGAGCGCAAAGATTGCCTCTCCCTCACGCGTTTCGCCTCCTCCTTCGCGAGCATAGCTGCTTTGCAGAAGGAGGTGACGGCATCCCATGCACTCTCGCTCCGTACCATGGCCTCCACCAGGGCCGGACGCAAGAGATCGTCGCCACCAATCGCTTCCGTGAGGACGCGGCGGTACTCAGACCAAGCCGGGCAGACAACGAATTTTCACTTTGCATTATAAAACTTCTTTGATATGAGTTATTACAATCAAAGAGATTAAGGCAGTTGTCGAGAACGAGTAGCGAGTGGAACTAGTAACTGAAAACGAGTTGGCGAGCAGCGAGCAGCGAGTGAACGACGGCGACAAGCGATTACTCGCTGGTATGCGTATGTACTTAGCGTGAGTTTCTCAGTGAGTGCTCTGCTCGCTAAGCGAGTGTTGCTGAGCGAGTACTCTCTTTGATAGCTCTTGTCGCTGCGACAAACGAGTACTCGCGCGCGGTGTGAACAGTCAGCGATCAACTAATAATATGTGCATCTCTTTTGTTTACACGGAAATGTATATCTATTGTACTTGTCTTGAGCTAGAAAATAGCCGATAGTTGGTCGCTTCCTCGCCGGCGGTGGGGCAACTGCCTTAGTCCCATTTGTTATCAGTTATCCTTTAATATAATTGTAATGTGCACAGTGAAGTTTCTGTGGTTTTATTAATCTGTATTTTATATAACTTGAGTTTATTTAGATGTGATGTAAATGTAATAGCCGTCATAAAATAATAACATTTCTACTAAGATTTAAGATAGAAACTGTGTTAGTTGCGGTGGAAAACTCTGTAAGTAAATAAATAAAGCCTTTTAGGGCAATTGTGTTTTTATGGAACATCATTTAACAGTAAACAGTTGCGTAATGATGACTCCCAAAACTGACATATACGTAGTTATCTAACATAACGTAAAATTAAACCTAAATTTTGGTAGGGATGACCGGCAGAGTTATGGGCACACCATACGGGTGGCCGGACGAATGACGCCCAAAGATAAAATTGTGATGCTTTTTATTGTGGGGCATCCGAATCACTCCCATGTATGTTTCGCGATTATTAGTAGTTTAGGAGATAGATTTATTAATGATTTTTTTTTTTTCATAATTTTCACCTGAAATAGGTTTTGACCAGAGCACCTGTCATCTTGTCTACTAACCACCCTTAGGGCCGGCGCTGACTGACGTCGCGTCACGATACGACACAGCGGGGCGTGCTTCGGCAGCCCGAAGGACGCTTTGGTATGACGCGGCATACCGCGGCATGCCGAATAAAAACAATAAAACCAATAACAAGACGCGCGCGCTTCCTCCCTTGCATCCGCACCCAGCCCAGGCTGCGCTACATTCGCTGAAAACATCACCGCACCCGTTTTAAACCTTATTTCAATTACATAGTTTAGATGTCATAATCCTTACAGGATTATGTCATAATCCTTACAGGATTATGACATCTTATCTTATCCAAGGTGGCTCGCGGGACGCGTTAGCACGCCGATGCAATCCGTGGAATGAAATGGCATGACACGACATGCCGCGGCGTCCCTCGGCATGCCACGACGTGCCGCGGCGTCACGCGGTATGATTGTATCGAAACAAAGTAATATGAATTCTAGACACATTGAAATAAGGATAAAAATAACTTGATCACAAATAATTTACCGTGCCGCGACACGTCAGTCAGCGTCGCGGCCCTAAGTTGACTGGTTAATTTTACCTTATTGTCTGCGATAGGAATGCCCATACGATCACATACGATCTACAGATTTTTGAATCGATTCAACAGGATGAGATCTTCACCTAGATCGAATCGTATGCGCCAAGATCGTATGAAAAAATCGTATCAATTAAAACCTAAACGTCAACCGAAACGTACCGTACGAACTACAACAAAGTAAGATTACCTACATAAACATTGAATGAGATTTTTTTTAGTTTATTGTCGGGTATCTGTTAGCATTCTCTGATTTTGTTTTCTTTCATTCTTTACTACAATAAATACTAATAAATTAAAAAAAACTGCAATAGAAAGAGTTCTTTATGTGAGCGTGACCTATTATTTTAAAATATTTTTTTTAATATGGCGCTAACAAAATCAAACGTTTAGACAATGTGACACGGGTGGACAATGTAAATTGTGTAAACAGATTTAAAAGCGAAAGGAAATACTAGCTACCAATTTAAAAATTGCATGCATAGTGTGCTTGTCACTATTTTTATAAAATACTATACGATCTTCCGAGATCGAGTAAGATCGATCGAATAAGATCATGAATCGATTCACGAGGTTACCTACGATCCAGAAGATCGATTCAAAGCAAAAAATCGGGCATCCTTAGTGTGCGAGAAGTTCCTTTAAATAAACAAATAAGTAAGTGGATACATCCAGTCGATGTCATATCACATTTCGATGCTTCTGTCCATTTTTATGTCTCTACTAGCAGCGCCCTGCGGTTTCACCCGCGTAAGTCTCGAACCCGTAAGAATTCGGGATAAAAAATATCCTATGTATTAATCCAGGTAATAAACTATATGTGTGCCAAATTTCATTGAAATCCATTTAATAGTTTTTGCGTAGTATAGTAGAAAGTAGGGTATTAGGAAGTAGGATTTTCGACGTCCGGCTGTTATCAGATCCGTTTTCGAAAGCTTAAAGTGATGTGGCACCTACCTAATACCTTAAGCACACGCTATTGTGTTGTACCAAAAGCTGCGGGATTTAGAGTTCACCTTTATAAACAATATTGTGTAAGGTTGAAGCGTGCATGAACTGTAAATTACTATAATAATAATCATTTATTTTCATAACCTAAGGTGAGAAAATGAGGTAACAGTGCATTACTTCAGTAAGTTAAATCCTCATAGTATTTAGACTTATTACACTAATGCCCATTCTCTGATACTTAAATGAATCCCTTAAAAAAGTGCACCGTTGGATTGTCAACGCTGAGAGTTGAAAATCTAACAGTGCAATAATATTTAGGGATTTATTTAAGTGTCACTTTGGGTGAAAATGGGCATTAGTGTAATAAGTCTAATTACTGTGAGGATCTAACTCACTGAAGTAATGTACTGTTAACCCATTCTCTCACCTTAAGTTATGAAAGTAAATTATTAAATTATAGTAATTTACAGTTCAATTGCAGTTTCAGAATAGGGATGATGCCTGGGTAAAAAAAAGAAATTCTATTTAGTCCGTCAGTCAGATAATAAAAAAATATTAGACACGTATTTTTTGCTTTATCGTATTAATAAAAAATTACTTAGATAACGCGCATTAAAGTTCGGGAGTGGGGGCTTGCTACGTCACTTCTACGTATAAAATCTACAAAGACGTGACGTCATGCCACATTTTAACTCAATGTAACGCCGTAATCTTTTGATTACGTAGAAAAAGAAAAAATACGTGTCCAATATATTTTAATAATCTACATGACGGACAAAAAATCATTTTTTAGTCATCATCCCTATATGCACGCTTCAACCTTACACAGTATTGTTTAAAGTTACCTACATGCTCGATTTTGTGAAACTCCTGAGAACCGAACTACCTAGCACGTTTCCTATCTCAGGTGTCAGGACACGTCATTACTGTTTCAATAAAGGTTTTTTTGGTGGTCACGTAAAGGCCACATGTCTAGAGGTAAACCCTATTTGATAGCGCAGGTAACATTTTTCTTTAACAGTGTTTATTTCGCGCGGGCTGGTAACGTCGCATTTCTACAGGTTTTTACTTGTTATTTTTATGAGTAATCCAAAGTAACTGTAAAAAAATAGCATACATACTTATAAATACCAACTATGCATAAATAATCACGAAAAACCTATAGAAATGCGACGTTGCCAGCCCGCGTGAAGCCGTGCCCGATGGGATTACCTAAACTGCTAAAATAACGAACATCCATACAAAATTTCATTCCCTATTTAACCCCTTAATTATGAGAAAAAAAAACGAATTTGATTTTGTTGAATTTTCAAAAATCCTTCCTTAGTGTACCTCAAAAACCGTGGTTCTGTACCTTAAAATGAAAAACGGAACCCTTATAGGATCACTTGGATGTCCGTCTGTCTGTCCGTCAAGACCCATGTTCTCAGGAATGCATGGAGGTATCAAGTTGAAATTAATATCAAATACGTAAGTCTAATTAATTAATTCTTAATTTTTTTAGAGATCCAAGGGACCGTCTCTTGGAGCTCTAAAAAAATTAAGATTCTAAGTCAATGCAATAATATAAAAAAATACAGCCATTTATGCGACATATTTTGATACTAACAAATAAATCAAAACCTATACTTAGGGTACTTTCCGTTGACCTAGAATCGTGAAATTATGCAAGCAACAAGGAAAAAGCCCGAAAATAGTTAATTTGTAGTTTTATCCTTTTATCACATTTTTTTTTTGCGATTAAATATTTACATTTGGAGAATTGACTGTGACGTAAGTATATCGTTATATGGGAGGACATTTTTTCAACTGCAAAGTTAAGTTTGTTCTAGGGATAAATTCATCCCAACTACGGAACCCTTCATTGTGCGTGGTCCGACACGCACTTGGCCGGTTTTATTGTTATGTGTGTGTTTGTTAAGTCTCTACAATTGACTTAAGAGTTTTAGGGCGGGAATACTCATGCCTGCAGCTGGTACAAAAATCTATGCAAGTAGCTCACATGCCATTGTGACATTCACCAATCAGAAGCTATGCTGTATAACTATACTTGCACAGTTTTGTACAAGCTACAGGCATGTGTAGTCCCGCCATTAGGCTATGCGTTCTCAGAAAGTGAATGAATGAATTTAAAAACTTTATTAAGTATAAGATAGACGATGACAAAAGCATAACTTAACCCTAGAAGAATTTCAAACTTCTAACCAAAAAGTTGTAAAAACAGAACAGTGGGATAAAACTTGTGATAGAATAAATATGGCACGCTGCGGTATCTCCCGCAACATGTCCCGAGAAAGATCGCAAAGATGCATGAAAAGCGTCAAGTTGCTTTGGATGTCACCCAAGGCGTTTGCAACTTTGCATTCTGAAATCTCTGTCTTACTAGGATTTGTGAAATCGACGATACACGGTTTCAGATCTAGCGTTTGCATTTTATTGTTCCAATCCTACACTCTATTTGCATAACCTTGTCATATATAATCCATACATAAGGTAACTCTGTCTGTCTGTTACCTTTTCCGTCTTAACGGATTTCGATAAAATCAGGCACAAAGGTAGACCATGAGGTTTTTTTACGTTTCCGTGGGTTATATTCCTCCACGCGGGTGAAGCTGCGGGTAAAAGCTAATCCTACTGATATTATAAATGTAAAAGTTTGTATGTTTGGATATTTGTTACTCAATCACGCAAAAACGGCTGAACGAAAAAGATAGTTTATAACCTGGATTAACACTTAGGACACTTTTTTATCCCGATAGTACGTTCTTGTGGGATAATTTCCATTTCCGAACACTACGCGGGCGAAGCAGCGAGTATAAGTTAGTATGATAGGTTTTGGTTTAACAATCCAGCGATAGCAATAATTAATGCGTTATTCTAGTTGATGAGAGGATGAACTTTCATAACTAATGCAGCAATGGATATTGTTGTGTCGTTGCTATTTTTTAATAATAAAAGTTGGCTCACGTTATTGATGATAAGTCATAACCGCTTTTTAACCGACTTCAAAAAAGGAGGTTCTCTGTTCGACCCGTATGTATGTATGTTTGTATGTCCACGATTTTCTCAAAAACTAATGAACCAATTTTGATGGTTCTTTCACTAACGTGATCTACATACTTTCAGGAAGGTTTTAGTATATAATACAGTAGGTAATTATTCTTACGTACGAGGTTATATGCATAAATGTACTGCATATCCAGCATTTCTAAGCGGATTTTATTTTTATATTCTATGTTTCGTTCGTAGTTTATGTATACGTAATTATATAGGCATTCAACTAAAAAATTAAAAAAACAATACTTTAAAAAAAAGTAAAAAACGACTTCAATAAATTAAAACGAATAAAATAACATTCATAATAAAACTTAACAGCTTCTGAAGTCGGTGTCTTCAATTCTTCAATTTACCTTTGCTCGGCACCAACTTCAGAAGCTGATAAGTTTTATTATGAAAGTTATTTTATTCGTTTTAGGTTTTTGAAATCGGTTTTTACTTTTTTTAAAGTAAATATTTATCGGAAATACTCGTATTACCTATATATCCAAGGAAATCATAAAGCTAATTAGAAATCTGCAAAAAAACCGTTACCTAGGTAAGCAAGGTAGCAACTTAAGTTACTTACCTATAGATTTCTAAGCGAAAAAAGTTAATAACTAGTGAACATGAATATAAAGTCATAGAGCGAGCGACACGTGTAGGTATTTTTTCTCGTGTATGTACACATCTGGCATAAATTGAAATCCACCCACGAAACCATACAACAGACACACAATGTGAAAACGTGCTGAATAGAATATTGTGGGATTTTCTAAAAATACCTCATGTTAGTTTTATATAAAAATACAGCCTAAACCTATTGGTTCAAAGCTTTAGAAAAAATATGTTATTCGGATGTCACATTAAACTATATTTTTTATTTATTTCCTTTTCAATCACTTCGGAAAAAAAAGTGTTAGAACTTTAGTATACAGTGATTTGAAGTTATAGGTACTGTGACAGTTCACCAGTCCCCAAATGTCCTTTCTTTGGTATTGTTCGTCGAATCGTTGAGCTCCTTACGTTCTGAGTTAAGCTGCGCGATTATTGACAATTGCGTGCACTGACTGGACAAGTCCTCTCAATCTGTGTGGTCCTTTCCTGAAAAGACCATTTCAGACACCAATCTACATGATCTCCACACGAACTGACCAAGATTATGTCTGGACTTTATAAGAGACTGTGACCTCTGAGTTTGGCCTTTTTCGGACTTTCTTCTCAGAGTAGTCAGATAGGAAACGCCGATTTCATATAGTTTAAAAAAAAAACATGATTGACGTGTAAAAGTGTTTGTACAAACCTACTTACAGAAATAAAATCATTTATCATTTATCACACTTCATCTTTTTGGAAATACTGACTTCACTGGGGGTGTAGCTAAATAAGAAATAACAGACGGAGACGCATTGACGAATTATATAATTTATAAGTTGAAACGATTTTTTATTTTTTGCTAAAAAGTTTTAATTTTTCAATTTTGTAGTTGTTACCCCACAAAAATTAGAATACTTACTACCTGCTATGTACACAACAGTGATAGAAAGTTATTAAAACATCATCCACATTAACTAAGCCCAAGCAAAGTTGTTATTAATAAAATTTATATGGGACCTCGGCAGTATATATACCCTTTCAAACAAAAAATAATTTTCCATATCGGTCCATTAGTCTTTGAGTAACCACGTAATAAACATACAAAAAAAAAACCGGCCAAGTGCGTGTTGGACTACGCACAATGAAAGGGTCCGTAGTTGGGATGAATCTCAAGAACAAACTTAACATTGTAGTTGAAAAACATGTCCTCCCATACATTCTAACTGCAAATGTGAGTTTGTATGCACAATATTGAGAGATCTACCATTTTGTTTTAAGACAATAGACTTCTTATAGGTTTTCCTGTAATCTATAGGTATTGAACTATTTTTTGTATTTTTGATATAAGGGGAGGATGGTCAGTTTTTGTCTATTTTCTTAAATAACTTTAAAATTATAAAAAAAAACCTATAGATTTGAGACGCTCACAGTAAGCCCTTTCATTTAATATATCACACGGTAGGTACAGTTTGCAAAACTTTTTTTTGTAATTTTCTTATTTGCCCACAAAATTGACCCCATATTAAAAAATATATATATTTTTACGTTACACGTCTGTGTTTGGGTCACAGAAATACACACGTGTACCAAATTTCAACTGAATCGGTCCATTAGATTCGGAGCAAATTGGCTGTGACAGACAGACAGACAGACACACGAGTGATCCTATAAGGGATCGATTTTTTCCTGTTGAGACACGGAACCCTAAAATACAGTTGCATTGGAACCTCCTCCTTTTTAAAGTCGGTTAAAAGGGAGTTCTATAACGGCGTGAGTGATAAAATGTCAACCAGTACAATATAAGGATGAAATGGACTAAAAGTCTTGAGCCAAAGCTACTTATTTCTTTCGTGTTCCTTCAATCAGGCAAGTCAGAACACAATATTTAAACTGCCACTTAATCCTATCTATTGTGTCTAATATAAGATTTTCAGATTTGCAAGCTACAGCAACCCCCTATTGTACGTCACACGTTATAGAAAAACGTACCTATATAATTGGACAGGCACTGTCTTTTGTGTTCGATAGTGAACTAAAGGCTCTTTGAGAATACCTTGGGCGGATTGAAAAGCGATTCCCTCGAATCTATTCGGCGAGAAATGAGCGCTAGTAAGTCGCTCGGATAGCTCTGCCTCTGTCGGCCGGATGTAGAGGGCGGGCGCCTCCGGTGACGTGTTTCCGGTGGCAAGCGCTTCCGGCGTCTAACAATATTTGCCACATGTACGAATTCTGAATTTAAACTCACCGCGTCCTCATCAAAATCTCTATTGAGTGATGAGTTAGGTTTTGTTATCATTTGAAGTAGATATGACCATATACTCCAAAATTTCAATAAATAAGAGCCCGGTGATTATCAGCAGTTCGAGATAACCTATAAAATGGCTTTCTATCTATGTAGATTAAAATAGATGGCTTACTGACTGGAACTTCATATGAGCATAAATCACTGAAGCCAGAAATAAATATATTGCCATATTGTATAAATTATTGTGCCCGAATAATATTTACAAAGTTCACATGGACCCTCCATGTGAACTTTGTAAATATTATTAAAATCTTGTACACACATGAGATATGCAACAAAGATTTGAATTGAATCGATATGAAATTGGGACAGTATACGGCGTTTTTGGGGCGTTTTTGGGGGACTGTCTTATGTAATTTTGACGTTCAAAAAGTGCTGATTCTCAGCCTAGTTTGAATAAATGACTTTTGATTTTGATTTTTTGATTTTGATACCTAATATAAAAATCTCGAAACTTATTATAAAGATTGCCTCGTTGGTCTAGTAGTCGCAAGCGCTACTGCTGAGCATGAGGTCTTGGGTTCGATTCCCGGGTCAGGCAGTGTTAATCCGGAATATTTCAGTAGCAGCCTGGAGTCTGGATTTGTGCCCAGTTGATTTCATAGGCTCGCCCCTATTACATGGGGCTTAAACATAACTGGCGAAACGTGGGTGTACTATAAGTATAACTCTGCCTAAGCCTTCGGGGAATACTGGCGTGATGGTATGTAACGTAATATAAAAATGTGTATAAAAGGTTCTTCTATCCAATTTTTCACTTATGGAATTAACCTGTTTTTCCAATGATTCAATTACGTGATTCCGAAAATATATTATTTGTGTAGGTTTTAAACTTTTTAACCGACTTCAAAAAACGAGGAGGTTCTCAGTTCGTCGGAATCTTTTTTTTTTTATGTATGTTCCCCGAATACTCGAAGACGGCTGGACCGATTAAAAAAAACTTTTTTTGTTGTTTAAAAGGGTAGGTATACTTTCTAGTTGGTCCCATTGTCATCAGGTTAGGATCTGATGATAGGATCCTGGAGAAATCGACGGAACTCTTCAAATATTATAGGCACACCTATAGCGATTTGGGTATTTTTTATAGTAGCTCGTGCTTTTGTTTTTGGTAAGCACCATTTGGTGAAGTGGAACTGATGATGAAGATCACAAATGGCCACCGGAACTACTCAATAATAAGTATTTCACGGGTTGCGATTCGGTGACTAGGATGTTGTAACTTAGATAAATTACAAGCTGACCCACTAAAATATGAAAAATAAAAAAAAAATCCAAAAACAACAACCGACTTCCAAAAAAACACTACAAAGTGAATAATGGTGGCAAAAAACCCACTTCCGAAATTAAACTTATTATTCACTTTATAGTGTTTTTTATTTTTGGAAGTCGGTTGTTGTTTTTGGAAACGTTTTTTAAAAGAGTTTTGGGAAATATTTAATTGTAAACGATTCTGACTTTAACACATTTTAGGGTTCCGCACCACAACAGGAAGAAACGGAACCCTTATATAAATACTCGTGTGTCTGTCCGTCTGTCACAGCCAATTTGCTCCGAATCTAATTGACAAATTTAGTTGAAATTTGGTACACATATGAATTTCTGTGACCCAAACTCGGACGTGTAACGTAAATAAATGAATTTTGATTAAGGGTGTAAATTTTGGGGGCAAATAAGAAAAAAAAAAAGTTATGCAAACTGCACCGTGTGACATATCAAATGAAAAGGCTTTTTTTTTTTTTTTTTTTGGATGGGAAATCATCAAATAACTTCTCCCGCTCTGGGTGGAGCGGAAGGGCGTGTCAGACTTTTACTGACTAAAACCCACCCGTGTTCCTTCAGTTGCCTATGCCAGGGCCACGGTATCTTTTTCAAACAACCCGCGACCCCAGCGGCATCGGCCCTATTGGACCCCATCTTTTGCTGACATCTCTTTGAGGCGCGCGTGGAACACAACGCGCCGTCGACCCGGGCCTGGTCCTCACCGGACGGCGAGCTACCCACTACTCACCGTCCGCAAGCCCGCGCCTACGGTGGCTGGGAATCGGCTATCGATTCCCGCCGCCCAGGGCGTCTCCTGCGGATGAAAAGGCTTACTATGAGAATCGTAGAAAGAAAAGTAGGTACCAAATGTATGGAACGGCTAATTATTTTTTTTCTCGATTACGATGTTGGTCCCGTGGAGAAAGTTGTTCAGTTTGAAGGTCTGCCACACCTTTCTGATACACCCCGTATACCTTTACAGAGATGCTACATATTTTCTACGATGGACAGAGGCACGTTTCCAAACCTAACTATGTAAAATTTCACCAGCAATTTGATAGGACAGCGTGTTAACGAAGCTTCGAAAAGGAGATAGATATTTGAAAAAATCTGGTGAGCTTTTGAAATGTCAACGGGGCCGTGGTCGAATTCCCGGCGGTTCTGTAGGCTCGTTATCCGTGCTTGTATTTGTTCATCGTGCACACTGCATTCAGGGCCATTCGGGGCTACCGAGCAGACGAAGCATAAAACTATACAATCGCGTCTAATATTTACTGGGATCTGATTGGTGCGTTTGATTTTATGTACTGATGCGTAACTGGAAACTTCCATCGTTTCGTTTCGTTTTCCGTCTGCCTAAGGCTTTTTGCAATGTGATTCGGAGAGTATCCATGAGGATTTACCGACTGTCAAACTGAACTTCAAAGTTTAAAATATCGATGTACTGTATTCATAAAGTTTAAAAGTACGATTACGACTCATGTAAAGTTAGAAAGTAAGCTTTGACGAATTATTTAAATGAGAATATTCATAACCGCGATGTACGGAACTTTGAAAGCTTGCTATGACGAATTATTGAATTTCGAACATTTGATCTCGATGTATATATAAATTGATTAGAATAATTCAAAGCGAACGGTACTATTAATATGTAGTAAGATGAAGATATGATGCGCCTAATCCATTGTGATTAGCCATTTTGCAATAAAACAAAATGTGTTATGCACAAATGTGCTGTTCCACAGAAAAAAATATGTGACTGTAGGTATACAACAATATCGGAATCAGTTGTGTAGGTGTATATAAGTAGCAACTGCACGTTCATTTGAATAACGCAGTCACTGCAAAATATCAATGCCCACCTTTTAATACAAATCCGGATATCAGGCTAAACATAATGAGTGTTACTTATGGTAGGAACCGTCCTGACCAATATAGGCTTGTGCTGGAAGACCTACCTAGATCAGCAAAATATAATAAAAATTGTTTGGCTATGTGTATACGACTGTATAATAAATTACCAAGTATTTTTAAAACATTAAATTGTAAGCTATTCAAAATGCAACTGTATAAATGGCTCAATAATAATAATTATTATAGTATTAATGACTTTTTAAAATGAATTTTTAATAATTGTTATAGTATTAATGACTTATAAAATGAATTTTGAATGTAATTAATTTCAAATTGACATAATATTTTAGTGTATAAGTTTGCACGCTTTAGTTTTAAGCAAAACATGTTTGATCAATATATTTTCAATAACACCTTTTATACCATGTTTTAAGCAAATAAAATATCTTTATCTTTATCTTTATCTTAGGAACCGTCGTATGGTACTCAACATAATCATGCATGTTTTGAGATTAAGATAAAATATTCCAATTGATTAAATGCTAAAGCATCATTAACACACCATTACCTACAACTGTCTGAGTTGACAAAGGGTAGATATCGAAAATTCAAGATCTTTCGTTGGAAGCGTCAATTTAATTAAACTGCTAACGACTTGAGAAGATTCTTCGTAGAACACCGACTTTTATGACCTTTATCCCTGAATATCTTCGGAATAACTTCATGAGAATCTATATATACGTATAGGGTGTCTGAGAAAGGGTGTCGCCAACTTAAGAGTGTGGTACAGACCATCAAATTGAACAACTTTTTACCGGGGACCAACATCGTAATCGTGAAAAATAAAAATCAGTCATCCCATACAAAACTTCAATACCTGCTTGATCAAATTCTTTTTCACGATTACGCTCTTGGTCCCAGGTTGATGGTCTGTACCACACCATTAAGTTGGCGAAACCCTTTCTCAGACAACCTGTAAATAGTAGGTACCGAAATACGTAGAAGATCGGATTCCTTGAAATCTGTAAAGATGCAACCAAGTGGTCGCAAGAAGTGTTGGCAATTTGGAGAAAGGATTGGAGATACTCTTAGTATTGATGCTACCTAATAACTACTATTCTAAGTTTATTATCTTTATATGTATGTAGTTAGTTTATATCGATATAGATGTATTTATTCTTGTATTTTATAGTTATATTTGTGTTATCTATCCTTTATGTTGCACCAGTCATGTTTTCTCTCTGCATCACGCTAAGGTTGTCTGGGAGAAATTGCCTCAGGCTTTAAGTCCGCCTTTGTACGGTATTTGTTTTATTTTTTACTTGTGCATAAAGTTTTAATAAATAAATCATACTAATATTATAAAGGCGAAAGTTGTGCGTGTATTTGTATGTTTTTTACTGTTTCACGCAAAAACTACTGAACGGATTTTGATAAAATTTGGCACACATATAGTTTATAAACTGGATTAACATATAGGACTTTTTGTCCCTATATTCTTACGGGTTCGAGACTTACGCGGCTAAAACTGCGGGGAGCTGCTAATAAATCATATTATAAAAGCAAAAGTGAGTTGGTTTGTTTGTTACGCATTCACGCTAAAACGGCTCAAAGGATTTGGATGAAATTTGACACATATGTACACCATGACCTGGAGAAGGACAAAGGCTTCTTTTCATCTTGAACCGCAGACGAAGTCGCAGGCAACAGCTATATAGCAATATTATTAATGCGTAAGTAACTCTGTTTGTCTCTTACCTTTTCACACCTAAAGTGCTGTCAGTGGTTCCACAGCACAAGTAAAGGAAACATTCTGAAAATCTTTAATTTGTAGTTTTATCACCCAAACATTTTTTTTTGCGATTATGCTTACACTTACAAAAATATTCTCTCATACATCGATGTACGTCATCCATGACGTACATCGATGTATGAGGGATCACTTTTTCAACTACAAAGTTAAGTTTTTTCTAGGGATAAATATTCATTCCAACTACGGTAACCCTTCATTGTGCATGGTCCGACACGCACTTGGCCGATTTTTTTAGTAAGTCGAACTTAAAGAACAAGTAGCTTAAAATAAATGGAGAAAGGTGTCAATTATTTCATCTTTATCTCAAATCTTCCTCGTGTAGCAGCTGGTTCTCCTTTCATAGATAAAAGTAAAGAACACAGCGCTCATGAATCATAATCTCGTGAATCAAAAACCGCTTACCATGTGTGGAATTTATGAGATGAATAAAATTAATATAGACAGGTCGCGATAAAAAGTAATAAAATACAACATTTTACACTGAACCCTGATATAGTAGGAGCTTAGTTTTAAAGTAATTTATGTAGAGTAAACCTTTCTAGACTGTGGAAGTAGGTCAATCGTTTAGATAGTAATAGGTATTTAGCACTCAAAGGATACTGAGCATTTAATTTGTTATTATGGCTCGTGTTTAATAAAATTTGGAAACGCAATAATCGGAATCCCGGAACACTCCTTAACTCCGTTTTCTACTAGGTAAACGCGTAATTTTTCTTGCGTACCTACTTCTTTTTTGGCCGACAATGATTCGATTCAAAATTTAGATTTGAAATCAAAACGTAAAAAACAATTTCCTCTTTCTGCACGACGAAATATGCATTTAATTTACGTACTGAGAATTGTATAAATAACTGAAAACTAACGGATGAGGAATTACTCCACACGATTTTACCTACAGCAAAATATTCTACTATTGAATACCTCCGTTCCTGTGATATTTAACTTTATTTCCTCAGAAGCTCGTGGCTGAGTAAAACAGCCGCACGGGTCGTGGATCAGATTACGCTTCGCTTACCGCAGTTGGTCCGTGGATGGATGAACATCTTTATATACCGAGACTCCTCCGTGCCTCGGATAGCACGTTGAGCCGTTGGTCCCGGCTGTCATTCGTGGATCATTGACAGTCGTTACGGGTCGTCAGAAGGCCGAAAGTCTGACAACCAGTGTTGTTATCAAGGGGTATCGTATTACCCACTGGAACTGCAAATATAGGCCCTGGCGCGACATGCGGCGCGACATAAAGGCACCACGTGTCGCACGACAAGCGCTTTATGTAGCACGCGATTCGCGCCTATATGAAGGAGTCTTAACGAGTTCAAACTCCGTTACTTTTTCATCTTTAAATAGTAAATAATTTTGCGGTGACACTATTCAACACGCATAACCTCGATATTCGTTAATTGAGTACGGAACCCTACTTTGTACCGACACGCACTTGGAGAGAGCCTATTTTTTATTTACATTTACTTTTCTATCCACCGAAGTGGTTGTCTTTAAAAAGAAAAGATTGGTTGTATTACCAAACAGACAAAGATAAATGGACACAAAGATTAGACAGATTTCTTTTTCTTTTGTAATCTCGAAATTAAGTAAAGTGAATCTTGTTATGGGACTATTTGTTACACTACGTAAAAGCTGTATTTACAAGTCTACCTATATTTAAATGTGGAAATACAGCGGAGTTAGTTCAAACAGTAGAATGTGCTCGTACCAATACAAGTAATGAAATCAAGGAAATGGAATCGCATTTAGTATCGCCTAAGTCTCGTTTAAATTGCAAATCCCTCAGCCATTCATTCAAGTCGCAATCTTTTTTATTTTCGTTACATTTAAATCGTAAATTCAATGAAACAGAATCAATTGAATCGATTCAGATTACAGTTGCGATTGCTTTGTATTGAGTTGGGGAAATGTATATATTTTTTTAATTACTGAAATATTTGCTTTGTCTCGCCGCTGAACCTTTAAGGCCTTAGCACACCTCCGCCGTGAATCCGCGAAACCGCATGATGTTCCGCTGATCTTCGGCTACTCGAGTAGCGGAACATCATGCGAGTCAGCTGAATTGAACTGCTGCAGTTTCGTTGCTATCGTTTCACGGCCCTTAGGGCCTTAGCACACCTTCACCGCGAAACCATAGCAGCAAAACTGCAGTAGTTCAATTCAGCTGACTCGTATGATGTACCGCTACTCGAGTAGTGGAACATCAGCGGAACATCATGCCGTTTCGCTGTTGCGCGGTTTCGCGGCGGAGATGTGCTAAGGCTCTAATACTCTAGGTATATGACGGCGGAGTCGTCGTACGTCATTTCTCTAAGCTGTAAGAGCGCGCAAGCGGGGAAACAAGTCAGTCTTGGCTCTGGCGTGGGACGGTGCACAAGTTGTACTTAGCTGATCCTTGACTCTAGATAATTAATTTGAGGATTCGAATTAATTATCACTTCAATTACCAATTTGTCATCGTATGATTTATGATCAATTAATGATGATTGTTTGTAATTACAAAATAAGATAGTGCAATTGGTAATTGCCACAATTAGTGACTTAGCTGTACCAATTGTAATTATTATAATAATAAAAGGAATAGTCCAATCTATCTTCAGCCTATAATTTCATTAAATCTGACCCACTTCCTACATATATTTACTTAGTTGACTGCCCGTCTCTCGTGGTCACGAGTGTGACTGCTGAGCGTGGAGTTCTGGGTTCGATTCCCGTTTTCCATTACGAATTTCTCAGTAACAGCCTGGGGTTAGGAAATTGGCGGTATGTCACCCCCGTGCCTCGGAATGCACTTTAAGCTGTTGTTCCTGCGCCTGATCTCTCCGGTCATGTCAGATTGCCGTCCCGCGCACCTTGTGTCTGCGCACACACTTGTACACTATAATATCTCCCGCGCAGATGGCTAGTCTCCGTGGGATTGGTCGTCTCGTCCGAAATTCGGTCTGGAGGATTAATTTACTTTGTGAAAGCTTAGGTCAGGTCCTTACCCTTTGAAATTGCCGTTTTCCATATAAAAAATCTTTTTTTTTTATGAAATATTGTCGGTGCATTTTTGCCATTTAAATGGAAGTTCGTTGAAGCCTGGGGACTGGAATCGATGAACACTTTTTCACCACCTCGTTGAATTAGATAATTTTCCCAGGGGCTCATTGTTGAGATCAAAATTTTCACGACGGATCACAACAAAAAAACAAAAAAAAACTTTTTTACAAAAAAAAAAAAACAACCGACTTCCAAAAACACACTACAAAGTGAAAAATAACTTTAATTTCGGAATCAGAATCAGAATCAGAATCAGAATGCTTTATTTGTAAACATAGGTCAAATTATAACAGTGTGCGAGATGTTTCAGATTGGTAGATCCTCTATGTTTTGCTCATAGGCGTACAAATATATTTATTAACATTGTCGAAGTTTACTTTTTAACACAAATTTAACTTTCAAGATATCTTAACCTTTTAGAATTATGTAAACATTTGTAAAAAAGTTAATAGGTACATGTATATCAATACAAATTTAAAATACAATAAATGTCAAAATATTAAGTTACATGTCATATTGATGCTAATGTCAAACAGAATTCAAAATCGTCAAAATAGGTGAGGTGATTTACAATTTTATAAAGCAGTAATTATAGAATTGTCGTCCAGATATTCCTGCAGTGAGTAATAGCATTTATTTATCAAAATTCTTAATAGTTCTCTTTTGAAATTGTCCAGATTTAAGGTTTTTATTTTTTCAGGTAATTTGTTATATATTTTTATGGCCATACCATAACTCACTTCGAGTTCAATAACATTTAGTACATATTTTGGAAGTCGGGGTCTTTCGATCTGTGTATTAGTTTTTTGCCACCGACTTCTGAAATTAAAGTTATTTTATTTTCACTTTGTAGTTTTTTTTTTTTGGAAGTCGGTTGTTTTTGTTTTTTGTAAAAAAGTTTTTAATTTGTCACTTTTTAGTGGGTCAGTTTATAATCTATCTAAGTTCTCCTACTAAGCACCAAGAGAACTGGAGCTGATGGTGAAGTCACCATTACCTCCATTTCACCATATGCAGTGTGACGAGCATAAAATTGCTTAGCAACCATATTAAAGTACTTAATCGAATCGCAACCCGTGAAATACCGGTACCGGTGTATGATCCATCTATGATCTTCATCATCAGGTCCAAAAACTAACAAAAAAAAAAAAAAACAAAAGAAATATATCCAAATTGCTTCATATAAGCCTATAAAATTTCAGCGTTGCCCACGATTTCTATGGGATCCTCATATCAGATTCTGACTTGGTGACAATGGGATCACCTCGAGAGTGTACCCTTACGTAGAAAAAAAAAGTCAAAATCAGTCCACAATTGACGGAGACATCGGTGTATATACTAAAAAAATATATATATATATACGCGACGAATTGAGAACCTCCTCCTTTTTTTGAAGTCGGTTAAAAACACCGTGCGTTCTCTTGCGGTAGCTTGTCCATACACGTCGTTAATATTGCGTGCTGTCTGTGCTGCGTTGATGCCAGATATAATAGAGCGCAAATTCGATTTTTATATGCTTACAAAAAACATCGATATGAAAGACAAATCGAACGGCGGGAAATCAAATGAACTTGAAAAAAAAAACTTCATGTTATAATATATTATAAAATTCATTTGAATTTGGAATCCTAAATAGAATGAAAGATATTGGTCTTCACACTAGCCGATATCAAAAATCGGCAATTTCATAGGTAAGGACCTAATACATTACTCCCACAGTACTGACCCACTTCGCGGTTTTAACGTGCGAAGCGACTGTACGTTCTATGAATATTTTGGCCGAATATAAAATGATCCTTTTTATCCTGAAAGCCAGCGTGTCACTCTTCATATTACCTTCTGAAAAGAGCTTAATGGAATTTATGAAATTCCAAGTACTGTCCCAAACACGAGAAGCGTCTGTGTAGAAAAAAATAGCAATAACGTAACAGCACGCCTGAAGAGAATATTGTCGTAGGATTACAAAAATGTAGGTAGTTACTAAAAATGAAACTGTATTATGTAATACCCTTGCGCCTTTAATCGCAGAAGGTCTTGACTTTCAGTAAAATGTCTAGTACATACTATGTGATATTTATTTTCAATTATTTTTTTTTCCAAAATGTCACACTACGAATCTTGGCCTTGCTATAATTAATTAGCATCGAGGTGCCTCGCTCTTATCTATGATTTTTTTCACATGGACAAATGATGAACTTGTATATAAAAAAAAAAAAAAACAATTATAAGTACTTCCTGAAAAGTTGGGCGAGCTATGGCGTAGCACCGTAGCAGGGCGGCGTAGCAGGCAATCCTCGCTGGGTTGATCCGCACTACGGTGGTGGTCACTTTACTTTCGCCTAGAAGAAACTAGTTCTTTCTTTTACTCACGATAATATGCTAGTAGCACAGAATAATAAAGTCACAGCAGTACGCATGAGCAGTGACCTTGAATTAATTACCTACGCCTGCTCGGTAGATAAATCCGCATCCCTTCGTGCGTAACTGCCACGCACTCAAACTGTTGCTTACTGGTATACACTGAGATTTCGAATCCCGTCATTTCGACCAGGATGGGGCATGAAACGAGGTATTTTATATTGATTTTTTAAATATAATTCTGTTGTAACAAGATTAGAATCACTTGCTCAATCACCTGCGTGAAATTCCCCGAAAGTTGACATGACACCTGTGTCATATGCCAGTTTCACGGCTCGGTTGATCGACCGATGTCAATGAATTTTGCATACATATAGGCTTGTCGTGAAGATGACAACATAGGATGATTTTGATCCCGGCAGATCAAGTGTCTGTCAAGGATATGCAAATAACTCATAACTTTGAAGGTTCGCCAAGCGTCAGGCTCAATACTATATTCCCAAAGGCTTTGAAGAGTTGCACTGTTAAATGTACAATATATTTCGTTGAAGGTAAAGTAGTGTTGAGTCACATTTTAATTGTTTCAGTTAGGTTAGGATGTTATATTTTTAACTGAATTATTTATATTTTGAAGGGGTATTAAATTATCTCTAAGTCTCATTTTTGTAATATCGATCTTTCTTGCTACTAATGAGTACCTAAAGTAAAGCCTATTTTTCTGCTGATCGAATAGAATTTCTAGCTGAAACTGAAATTTTCAAGATGACTTTTCTCCCATACTATTTCTATCATCCGGTCACCACACTTTTCGTCTTCTGCCATGTCATTTCCTCCACCCTCTGTCACTAGGTCGACCGAAAAGTTTATTTATTTAAAATAGGTAGATACGCCAACAGCATAATTAATTCCATTCAATCTGCCAAGCCTTTTCCCATGTTGGGGTCGGCTTCCAATCTAACCGGATGCAAATGCATCCGGTTAGATTGGAAGCCGACCCCAACATAGTTGGGAAAAGGCTAGGCAGATTGATGATCTACCTTTCTAACTTTACAAAATGAGTGACCAAGCTAACAAGATAAAGAATATTATATTTCTGTCCCATTACTTCCAATCAAGTAAAAACTTACAAAAAGTCAAGTACTGCGTGAGATTTGAACTCACGGCTCACTGATTCACGCATCTATCTGCACGCGCTTAACCGCTGGGTCATCTTTACACATGTTATAACTTTGAAATTATGAACTACAATCAGTTGTTGACGACAATAATTATGCATGTTTATGTTCTTGGAAATAGAAGGTCTTAAGTCAAATTAAACGCCATGCTATTGCTTTGTGAGTTTGCTTATCGACTTTTGGTCGCGACTGTACATGCATATCAATACATACAAGTATTTTACCACTGGACGACTGCCTATCTGACCTCCACAGCCCAGTTACTGAGTAATACGATACCCTTTGTAAGGTTTGTTGTCAGAATTTCGCGCTTCTGACGACCCGTAACGACTGTCAAAGATTTACGAATGGCAGCCGGGACCAACGGCTTAACGTGCTTTCCGAAGCACGGTGGGGTCTTGATATGTAAAAATGTTAAGCTTATTTTAGTTAGTTATCCTATAGTTTCACGTAAAAAAAAAATACTACCCACATGTAATGATGACTGGTCAGTTGCAGACTTTGATTGAGGGAAAAAAAAAAACATTAATCAGATCAAGGCAGTTTGAAATAGAAGAACTGTGTTTGATTCCGATCGCATTCTGTATTTCTGCTCGGAGCGTTAAGATAAATCGAGTCCATAAAAACTTTTATTTTTTTCTTTTCCCGCTCGGAGGAGATCGTAACAGCTTACATTTGTTTTGTGACTAGAGATTTAAGAGAATGTGGTCTACAGACAGTGACGCTAAATAATTACGTGTTCTAACAGTTCATAATTCTCGTGAATATTGATTTATGTTTCAAAGCAATGTTTGGTTTACAGGAGTTAATGGTCTGCATTTCCCACGTTATTCGTAAGCAGTTAAAAGTAATCGTTCATCTGAGTTTTGTTATGAAATACATTTAGTATGGAGGTATTTTTAAAACTACCTACTCTATACCTTACCTACTAGTTTCTGCCGGCGACTTCGTCCGCGTGAAATTTCTTGTTCCCCCTTCCCATCCCGTCGCATCGCATCGCCCACTCACGATTTTACTTCGTTTTCGATAAACGTTCTTTCTGACTTTTTCTTTTGATCGACTCCTAAGGGTCGTAGCATGATGTTAAATACCCTCAAGAATTGAGCTATCAAATGCAAAAATAATTTTTCAAATCAGACTGGTAGTCCCAGAGATTATTCTCTACATTTTTTTTATATTTGGGATGGGTTCGCTCTTGACTCTAGTCTAGGTCAATGACAGAGACAAAGTCGACGATGGAGTGAGCTTACCCAGAAGAAGCCTCTTTAGCCCATAATTATATCATTAGAAATTAGTAATATTAGTAATTAGCATTAGTATAGATAGGTTCTTAACTAGCGACCCGCCCTTGCTACGCATGTTTTTTTATGACTTGACAAAAATCTAGATTTCTATTTTTGTAGGTAAGTTAAATACACATAAATCTTCTGGAATTAAATCCGTTGCGTAGTTTCGAAAAATAACGCGGTCAGACAAACAACCACGAAAATCGACTTTATTGAATGTATGATAGCTTTTTTTTTTTTTTTTGTGGATGGGAAATCATCAAATAACTTCTCCCGCTCTGGGTGGAGCGGAAGGGCGTGTCAGACTTTTACTGACTAAAACCCACCCGTGGTCCTTCAGTTGCCTATGCCAGGGCCACGGTATCTTTTTCAAACAACCCGCGACCCCAGAGGCATCGGCCCTATTGGACCCAAATGTATGATAGCTACAGATTATACTTGAATTTATAATGTGAATAGATATAGATTATACAGAGTGTCTGAGAAAAGGTGTCGCCAATTTAAGGGTGTGCAAACTGAACACCTTTTTTCCGGAGACCAACATCGTTATCGTGAAAAAAAAATCAGTCGTCACGTACAGAACTTCAATACCTACTTGACTAAATGTATGGGACGACAGATTTTTTTTTCACGATTAATCTGCGCCACACCCTTTAGTGACACCCTTTCTCAGACAGCCTGTAGACGTGGATATAGATGTAGAAGACGAACAATTTTAAGCAATACTTTTGACCTTAATGCCATAACGTTGACCTTTCACAAAATGTCTTATACTTTCTATTCGGGTCACCGAGCGTGAGTAAAAATGTTACTGGACACACCTGTTTATATCATTTTTTGGAAGGGATGTCCAAGAAACAAATCTGTTTACTTAGGGAAAATAGTGAGGATACATTTATTTTCTGACAACGCAGCATTGTTCATGTTCAGGCGACTGCCGAAAGATCCGGGCGGATACCCTTTTGTGTAAAATTAATGTTTTCACGACTGAAACAGGAGAAAAGTCGCCTAGAATTAACTCAGGTGAAAAGAAAAATACAAATAAGAAACTTTTTCTAGGATTTTTTTTTGCCTGCTTTTGTTCACTATTACCGATCATATTTCCTTAAAAATAAGTCATAATAAGTGACTGTGAATACTAATTTGATTTAAAAATGGGTAGTATTTAAACGCAAATAAAAAAAAATACTTTTTGTATCCAAAAATAATCCGAATTCCAATCAAAATTACTGACTGCACAGCAAAATTCTCAACTCAAAATATAACTAAATAAGCAACACTTTATATTCGTGGCGCACCGCTATTTACCTTAAAGTAAAGCTTTTTTTATTAATTCATAGCTAATAATGACTAGCGCACATTAAACCCATTACGGTTCTTGAGAAAAATAAATTGTTTTAACTTGCCCTTCGTACTATGTCAACGGAGCCCCGCTTCACGGGGCTTCAAATTCTGTGTAAAGGATTTAAAGTAACCTAACTAAACCTAACCTCGGAGTTAATATTAGTCGCCATGTCATTTTGCTATGAGTCTGAGTATTATGTATGTAAGCACTGGTTAATTTGCTGTGCAGTCAATATTTTTTATGTAAAAAAGTATCTATATAAATAATAGAAATAAATTAATAGATGATTATTTATTTCATGAGCAATTAATAATATCCCTTTAAAAACCAAACTTCGCACTGCAAATATTTTTATAGTAATGTCAATACTGATTTCACTGTACCTACCTACATAACAGTTTTTCAAACAAAATCAGTTCCTATTTACAAAAAGATCTCTATAATACAAACTTTATTCAAATGACCCCTCGTTTATTCGGGTCGCCGTCGGTAAAACCCTCGGATTTCCTGCCCTAACTGTAACTCACTTCATGTGGACATTTCAGTCGAATGACACTTTAATTGCATGCAATCTGTGCCTATTGTTTATAAGCGCGGCTGTTAACATATCAAATTGTTTATTCATAGTGTTTCTCTTTAAATGGGAGGTAATAACAAACCACAACACGCATTACTGCGTCGGGTAAGCGTGTTCCCTGTAATGGGGTGGCCTTATAGAAAGGAGTTACTCCAGCCATCCATCAAGGGGATTAGCAAGGCAGCGTAGCTGACTAGCTGTGTCGTCGTACCAACCTTATGGGATTAAGAGACTGACTACGACCTTTGCAGCGTTGCGTTCAATTATTCCGTTAAAACAGAGTGCCCGCGCGAAACTGCGCGGAAATATTTTTTCATTTTTTTTTTTCTTTACCCAACGCTGACTGCGCTCGCTGACGACAGACGTTAAATAAACCTATTGAATGCTACTCAATGTTATTATAAGTGTGTTTAACGAGTCGTTCCGTTTTTATTATATTATTTTAATTTATTGTGAATGTGAAGACTATGTAGGTCATTGCTTTTTTATTTTGTTTGTTTTATTTTTTCTCTCAGTTATTTTTAATCATGGTCTGGCAGTTTGAGTAATCTATGCGGCCTACCCCAATGTCCTTTCTTTGGTATTGTTCGTCGAATCGTTGAGCTCCTTAAGTTCTGAGTTGAGCTGCGCGATTACTGACAAATGCGTGCACTGAGTGGACAGGTCCTCTCAATCTGTGTCGTTCTTTCCTCAAAAGACCATTTCAGACACCAATCTACATGGTCTTCACATGAAGTGACCAAGATTATGTCTGGACTTTATAAGAGACTGTGACCTCTGAGTTTGTTTCGGCCTTTCTTCTCAGAGTAGTCAGATAGGAAACGCCGACCTCATCTAGTTTAAAAAAAAAATATTGACTTGTAAAAGTGTTTGTACAAACCTACTTACAGAAATAAAAATCATTTATCATTTATCATTTTGTCAGTATGAAAGGTAGGAGATATTATGTGGTATTTAGGTACCTACATTAACTTTAATAAAAATTGGTTCTTGGCAGCTCTGGACAAAGACAGGTGCCAAGAGAGTAGGGAGGCCTCTGGCCAACAGAGTGAGACAATCTATGGCTAACAAAATGAAATAAACTTTTGTTAGCCTGTATAACCCCACTGCTGGGCAAAAGACCCTCCCATGACATCTAGTGCTTGCGATCCAAGGCTAATGTGGACCAATACTTGAACTCAGATTTAAGGCGCAGACCCACCGCGGTGTACGGAGAGGCCACGTAGACGGGCTGGGCTAAGCGCGGGCGCGGGTGACTTCTGCGGGCGCGGGTGGCATGCCACGTACATTCAGTAGCGGCTACAGCGGCTGGCTAAGTGGACGTATTGAGAATGGTTCTAACTAAAGTGACGCGTAGTTGCCTTGATAGCAGTTCGTATTCTATGCACGACATTTTAAATTCAAGAGATGGAGTGCATGAATTAAATAAAGATCGTCATAAATGTGGAGAATTTTTAAACCTTTATACAGATTATAGGAAGTATCCGGATAAATTTTATGAGTACACTAGAATGAGTGTTGAAGCTTTTGATTATATACTTCAATATATTGAAATATGTATATTTGAGATAGACTTTTTATAGGTACTGTAATTATTATGTACCTATGTAGATCTGCTGAATACTACATTGTTCAATATGACACCTACCTATTTATTAGTAATTAAATTAGATATAATTATGTAATAAAACTTACTGTCCTGATCTGGAAAAAGCTGTTTGATTTCTTCCCATTGTCTTTTGATTACATTTTTATACTTATGTTATGGATGCTTGGACATCCATATAGGTGGACGGTTTAATATTTCTGTAGTAAATGCCTCTGTATCCATAATAAAATCCTACCGCCCGTAGATTCGTTTAAAAAAAATTCTTTCGCTCGATCCGTCCCCCGCTAGCCCTTTTCAACCGCCCAAAAAACCGCCGCGCTCCGTGGCCAGCCGTAAACTAGCCCATAGCATTGTTTCCACCTGCCCCCTTCGCCCGCCACCGCTGGCGCCGACCGCCGCCGCCAGCCGCCGCCGCTCTAGCCCGCCGCGCGCGCGTCGTGCCATGCTTTATACATTCTCATACATTTGTTCAGCCGCCGCCACCCGCAACCGCGCCTAGTCCATCTCCGTGGCCAAGCACTAAAGGCGCGGGCCCACCGCGGTGCACGGAGAGGCTACGCACGTGTATTAAGCTTCGCTTTGTAAGAAAATGTATGTGGTTGTGTCCACTGCAACCCACGGAGAGGCTACGCATGAATTGACGTCATTGATACACGCGTGGCTTGCTCGAATAGGCGGTTATATAGCTCAAAGCTGTCAACGTGGGTCTACGTTTCCACTGGAGTACACGAATATGACCCACGACTATGTACAGCTCACTTATCGCAGCGCAGTTTTCAGTCATACACCTTGTGGGCCGGACGCGTTTCATGTTTCTCGTATATATCGTATCGCCACGAAACCTAGCAATTGACAAAATGGCGCAGGCGTCGCTCGCTTTCGACGCCTGCGCCCAGGTGGGAAGGTCCCACCTCCCCACACCTCCCGCAGTGAAGCCGTGTCCGTGGATTGCAGTGGCACGTGCGTAGCCTCTCCGTGCACCGGGCCACGCTATACATAGTCGTGGGTCATATTCGTGTACTCCAGTGGAAACGTAGACCCACGTTGTCAAACAAATTAATACACGCAGCTAAAATGCGCCGCGTGCCCGTGCACAGCATGCGCCGCGGTGGGCCCGCGGCTTTAAGCTTCGCTTTGCAAGAAAATCTATGTGATTGTGTGCACTACAACCCACGGACACGCTACGTATCAATTGACGTCATGCGTGGCTTGCTCGACTATGGCGCTCACATAGCTCAACGCTGTCAACAACGCTATGCACGCTGTGCATGCGGTATACACTGTACACGAATATTAACCCACGACTAATGTACAACTATATCGCAGCAGTTTTGAGATACGTACGTAGCCTCTCCGTGCGCCGCGAAAGACCACGCACGCGTGTGTACTGCAGTGGAAATGTAGACCCACGTTGTCAAACAAATGAATCCACGCAGCTAAAATGCACCCCGTGGCCGTGCACAGTATGCGCCGCGGTGGGTTCGCGCCTTTATAATGCGCGAGCTGTCTTGAGTATGACAGTAATCAAACAAACCGAAAACAATAAAAAAAAAAAAAAAATCTCCAAATATCTACTTCCCCTGTTTCCCCTTACATGAAACACAACCTGATAAACAAACCTGATAAAATCCCTAATTATACTTACAGCCATAATTGAATTCATAATGTTTCCAGTGCAACCGTTCATACATCGGTTAATTAGGTACATACATACGTACGTATATTCGTTCGTGCAGCTGAAATTGAATGAAACTGTAGCAGCTGCCGAAACGATTCCATGAGAGTACATCTCAACACATTTAATTGTTATTGTTGTTAATTTTGTTTTAGATTTTGTTGCTAACATTGTTATTGCAGACAGTTAAGGCAGAGTGGCGCAGGGTCCGCCAATACCACCGACATCGCCGTACCCAAATTTAATTTGACACCTACCCTGAACGTGACAAGACTTAAGGGAATTTTAAAGCCTACAATGAAACCAACACGAGAAGTTCAATATGTATATTTTACACATAAATTCTTTGTCATTAAACACTTCCTCATAACGTCTTCACTAATTTGACATAGATTTTATTTATTACACCAAAACATCCACTAATTAATTGAATTCCAATTTCGTACTTAACCAAATATTTGGTTGAATATTTGGTCAGAATTATATTGTCTTAAGGTCAATACGCCCCACGTAACACTAGTGTATAGATTAAAAATGCAATTTTATAATGATCGCTTTCATGAACATTCAAATCTTAAATGTATCGGCTATAATGTCAATCTAAGATCTATTGTTAGGTAATATTAAAACCTTACACAGTACATATAGGAAGGTAATATGATATCAGTTGAAGTAGCGATTAGCTTTGGCTCAATATAGACATCACTTGAATATTTGCTTATAAAGTTATGAATGTATATATTTATAAAGCGACGAGAGATAATTGTATCTATTACACTGATTTCAACATGATACTCGAGTATATTATAGTAATTAGTAAGAATTATCTAATAAATGCTGCCTTACGACCGACGGTTGTAAATATCTACTCCAAATATGCTTCATGTATATTCAGTATAAAGTGACCCTTTGTAAATGTAAGTACATAAACAGTATTTTGTAAATCATTTTTTTTAGAAAACTTCAGCGTTATATTAAAGATCAAAGCGTTGAAGCAGCATTTCTGTTTTATTTAACACTTTTCAAATTTTCCAATAGTTTATGTATGACAACGTGATAAAATTTCAGTCGTATTCAAGTAATAGCTACTAAATTATACAATAACTATAATGAACTATGATAACTTATATAAATTATTTACATCTGCTTAGTAAACGTAAGAGAATCACAAATGCACCATCATAATTATAAGCCCATTCATTCCTATATACATTTATTATAATATGATCGCTCTCAATTTAAGAATACTTCTATTAAATACTTTACTTTCCATTGCTTATAATAATGATAGAGAGACCTGCTGAGCTCCGGCGCAACGAGCATGCTAAAGCGACCATCTTAAAATACGTTATTAAATTCAAATCATCGTAAGTTAGAAATGTTCAATGAACTTAATATAATATTGATCGCAGCAGACGCTTCTCGATACGCTTTCAGATAATCTTTTCACTTCAGACATTTTAATTTATACACCAATTAATTTGACACGAATAACTAACTCTACCTACATAAATTAATGCTTTCGATTTTTTTTTTTACAATTGTAATTTTCCAGTCGAAGATATGTTTCAACTGAAAGTTGAATTGGGTGATTCAGTGGTAACAATAATAAATATTTGGACATTAATAGATCTTTAAGATACTTATAACATGGAATGTATAGGTTATTTTAAAGTAAATATTATATAGTTTTGTAAATAATAATTTGGATAGGTATATTTTGAATTAATTTTAGTACTTTGGTTTTAAAAAAGGCACAAGGGACCCAAAATTTAAAAGTGGAGTGTAAGATTCATTCGTAATAATTAATCTAAAAAAACTTTAACAACGGTTATTGTAGAAATAAATACCTATACGACTATAATGCCTTATTTAAATATTTATTTTATTAAATATAATATATATTTCAGATTACAGAAATTTCAATTTAGATTGATACAACAGTTTTGATTTAAAATGCAAATACTCATATATAAAATTTTAAAAAATGTTCTTTTTATTTTACTTAAAACGTTCTAATACATCATGGCAGTGTATATCAGGAGTCATTTGGTGAACATCTTACAACGGACTTCATTTTCAACGCATCAGTACAAATCCCGCATGTTATCCTTAAACTATATCAAACACTACGGTAACGTAAAATGAGGGTACCCGAAACTAATTTATTATTTTACATTCAATGCAATAATTAGCGAACATTGTCCAAATAATATGGTTTCGCCGTTAAATGTGAAATTCGTAGCTCTTTGGCTAATAATACGAACGCTTTTGACTCAACTAAAACCAATGGACGTTTAGTTTTCCAAAATTCTTACAAAACAAAAGGACAGGAAAAGTATGAAGTACGTGGAGGCAACACTGACTCTCTGAGCACCGCCGGTGGCGCGGATGTCACTCTCCAACACGAAGGGCTCGTCGATCACGTGGATGATGCCATTAGTGCACTCCACGTCAGGCCTGAACACATGGATCCAATGGCCGTTCCACTCGACGTAGTAGTCTGTGAAAATAACAAATTAGTTTAATCTCCAATCTTGACTTTAAAATCTCAACATTATAAAGTAAAACAGATAATAATGTAAATGAACCGCTAAAAGCTTACTCTTATCAGATTCCTTGACACGCAGCCGGAGTGGATCGCGTGAAGTTGGCAGAACGAAGGGATGTGTTTCGTTCGCGAGAAGTTTTAAATCAGATACTGTGTAGGCGCGCCCGGCCCGGATAACGTGTCGCTCTAAAATTTGTTTCGTCTGCAAAGTGACAAGTAAGGTAAAATAATGATTAAACACCAAACGTAAAATAAACTTTCAGAATGATTATGGAGTTTTGAAACTTACGAAATAACCAAAGTCTTCCCTGAACAGAGATTTGAAAGCAGAAGGATGCTTGATTTGGAATTTGAGCCAAGCGTGATCGCGAGGGACGAAGTATGTGTAACGATGTTCCATGTCATTGAGCTGCTGGTTGAACATCTGCCGCTTGCCCAGGTTGTAGGTGATGCTAAAACAAAAGGAAAACTTCTTCATCCTAACCTCTCTAAAAGTTTGTTTTGTTCCTTATTCTTAGTAAACTTCGCGTTCGTATTTCTGGCAAGTATAACATGATACAAGCGAGCGTCATGTTCGTGAACGGGCCCCATCAGTTGGTCATCTCTTAACTGCCACGGCTTATTTTCTTTATTTTTTTGTTCTGTATGCTTCTCTGGACGCTTTAAACTTACGTGTTTTTTACACAGTTCTCACATATTAATTATAATTTCAACATAATGATGTTAACCAATATTTTTGAAACAATATAATTTAATAAGTGTCCATGAAGTTTCTTGCCCGTTCTTCTCTATAGGTACCTCCTACGCTTTGGAGTGGACAACTAGCTTCATAGTTCTGACTGACCGACGACACCTTGACGTCTTTTTTACACAGTTCTCACATATTAATTATAATTTCAACATAATGATGTTAACTAATATTTTTGAAACAATATAATTTAAAAAGTGTCCATGGAGTTTCTTGCCCGTTCTTCTCCATAGGTACCTCCTACGCTTTGGAATGGACAACTAGCTTCATAGTTCTGACTGACCGACGACGCCTTGTCAATCCTAAAGTGCTTTGAGTTTGAGTTTGCTTACTTCAGCATGGGATCCGTTTTCAATTTCTCGAAGACGGTTGTGTAAGGGACTCCCAGTACTCTATCGATGATGTGAACGAAGCCGTTGGTTGCCGCAATGTTGGGAAGGGTCACGGTTGCGTTCACTCCGCCACCTTCCACCGTCAGGGTCTGATTCTGACCATGCGTCAGTACATTGAAGTACAGATATTTGCGTGGTAAGGCCGTCGGTGCTTGGTAGATCTAAAATAATATCCAAATAATTATTAAAAAATGTATGACAAAATTTTGTCGTTCCATTCGACACCCATGCTATAATGCAATTACAACAACATCTAAAGGGTCATTCAAAATACAGATTGCACATTCCTGGAAAATCTGTCGAAAGAGAACATAAATATAAATCAATAACATAAATCACGTAGATAACATGAATGCATTTTACAACCATGCAACCACAGTAATGATGGAATAAAATGAACAGGGAGGTATATTAATGAAAAATAATAAGTACGTTTAAATACAACACCAGGCTGTAACCGATTAAAACATTTGTGAAATAAATTGTACTTAAAAATGATTAAACATACAGTTCCGGGTAGCTGATTCCAAAAAGCAGCAACCAAACCAGAGAATTAAAACCAATATACGACATTAATTTTAATTCGACTTGAATTTTATGCTTCGTCGGAGTTCCAGATCTACCTACACTTACAGTTTTGTATTCGTTCATAAATTAAATATTCGAATGGAAACACAACAATTGTGCATTAACATATCAATGTTTACCTGATTCATGTTGTTGTGAATTATCGCGTCCAATGGCAGCCTCTCACGAACCAAGTGCAAGTTCAGAATTTCTCTCAGCTTTTGATGATTCCTACGAACAAAACACTATTGAATTTCGATTACAAGTTAATATAATATGCGAATAATTTCGCACTTTGGCATTCTTAAAAGTCAAATATTCAAACCCAGTAAAGCTCATCAGAGCCAAGCATTATGGCAGCAATCACATCAACACAAAAAGCTCGTAAGAAGTAAAGTGGAGTAAATAACCTAATGATATTTTGCACGCTGAAGTCGGCCCACGCTTCATTTGAGGGCGCAAATAGAGTGATGTCTTTCGCCAAAGTGAGTTCGTTGTAAAACTGGTTGTTTGCTCCCAAGTCCATGATTACTTCATAGAATTTACAAAGAGGTCCGTCTTCTTTTTCCTGTTTGAACAATTCTTAATTTACTCTCAGAGGAAATAAATAGTACACCAAAACAATCTTGGTAATCTTTTATCTGGATAATGTAGTAAAGGCTTCCGAGATCCTTTTTAAAGGCAACCTTTATCAAGTGACCGTTGTAATTAATTTACGTACTGTTCTTTGTAATGAAATGCGTAATTAACTTCACTCTTTTAGCTGTAAGTCACTGAATATTGTTGTGTACTAAAATATTTACGTCTACGTTTAAATACAGGTCGTACTTTACCTTTGTTACGGGTTATCCATTACAATAGTAACAAAATATACAAAATATATTAATTAGAAATATAGAACAGAGAAAGTATATTATAAAGAAGGTGTACAAAAGTGAGGTATGTTAGGTAGGTAAGTCATGCGTATAAGGCGCCAGTACTTACAATTCCCTAAAGTTGTCAAGATCATGCAGGAACGGCAGGATCCAACGGAGCAGGGATGCAAAAACAAAAATAGATAATAACAAATATGTATTATATACCTACCTGCACTAGTGGGTTATATCGGTATATGTTATATTAAAGATGTAATTTTAACGTTTAAAGTTTACATACAAAATACGCATTAACAATAAATACTTCTAAATCAAATTCTACAAATGTTTCCAACATTTTTACATTTCACTCTTCATTACGTAACTAAAATTGCGGTAACTAATGAGTTGGGTCCTAAACTGTTGTAGCTAATGAAAAAAATACTTACAAATCAACGTTAGGTTGGAGTCTACTAAACAATATTACTATGGCATCAAACGAAGCTTACCAGACTATCACAGTACTTCAAACTTACGCTCGATTGCACACACAAACATTTTTAAGAACGTGCTCAAATTGTAATACCATAGATTCTATGAAACGGAAAGGTATGTAATAAAATAAAGGACACACAAAGATGGATAATAAAATAAGAAAGAAATAAAACGCTTCATTTTACCTTCATGGCCTGGTTCCCATTAAAATGGAGCGGAAAGTCAATTATGTGATTGAAATTGTGTTTCTATTAGCTTACAATACTATAAGTATAGTTGAAGACATGTTTGGTGATGTGTAAAGTATGAGTCAAGTAGCAGTACATTAGTTTGTGGACAATACAAGTAGTAGTATAGAGTAAAACTCGATTATTTTGTCAAGCAAATATTGCTAGCTTTTTCCTTAGCCGTGATATTAATGGCAGTATCTTACTCAAAAATCCCTCCACCAATGGATCTCATTAAAATTGAGAGCCATCCTAATAATATAAATGTTAGAATAGTTACGATAGCTTTCTCAAAGTCCACTCACCCTGAGGAAATCGATGACAGTAGTATCGACGACCATGAGCGGTCTCTGAATGAGATGGACCACTCCGTTCTTCACTGGTATGTTGGCTCTCACGATGTCTGCTAAAACCACGCCTCGAGCATGCTTCGCGTCGCCAGCAACGGTGTTTGACTTTACGTAGGCTGAGTAGAAAATAATAGTTTTAGAAATATTAAAGGATTTGATCGTTGCCATTCAGAATTTGCTATTCTGAATGTCACGATAATCACTTGTCATTTGATTGGCTGTGGATTACGTTCGACCAATCACAGAGATTAAGGCATTCGATTCGACAGTATTTGTTGAAGAACAAAGCCGACTTGAAGCTATCAGTATGTCTCACTAAGATGATTGAAACTGTGATATACAGCACATAGTTATATGAAAGCGGTTCATATCTGTCTTACTAGGTATATAAGTGTGATACATACGAGCACGATCTAGTAATATTCGAGCACTCCGACCAAACAGGTTAGGTTAGGTTATAGAATTGTAACCAACTACGCGCGAGCCGAGCGAGCGAAGCGGGCGGTTCCGCGGCAGCGGCCGCCGAGCGCTTCGTCGAAATCAGTCATCATCGTCATAATCAGCCTATAATTTCCCCACTGCTGGGACACAGGCCTCCTCTCTGTGTGAGGGAGTGGGCAGTAATCCACCACGTGGGCCCAGTGCGGGTTGGTAGATGTCACATGTCTTCGAATTTTTGGTTCTACAACATGTCGGTTTCCTCACGATGTTTTCCTTCACCATTTTGAGAGCAGCGGTGATGAAATAATTTACACAAAGTAAAGCGCCTGTCTGGGTTAGAACCCATGACCTAACAAGTCGTAAGTCGCGGCAGTTACCACTGAGCCACCAATGCACTGCATTGCTCTTTCAAAAATGGTCGCAGTAACAAAATTAGGGCACTCCGACAATTATGAACCGCTTTTATATATATATACAGCTATATCCCTAGATATACAGCTATATCCCTAGGGAAATAACTACAGGGTTATTTGTAAAACACCAGCAACCTCTTAAGCGGTCATTGTACTCAATTGGGTTGAAAAAAAAATCAGCTGTCCAGTACATTTATGTTCGCATAATTCGTCAAAATGTACTGAACAGCTGATTTGTTTTTCGCGATTTCAGGTTTGGTCCCATAGTAAAAGTTGTTCATAATGATGAGTACAATGACCCCTTAAAAGGTTGCTGGTGTTTTACAAATAACCCAGTATATTACGGCTTCAACCATCTTACTGCGACAAATACATCGATCACTGGCAAATACATATATTCGATTCTGTCGCCCGACTGAGCCGATTAATGCCGACCTGAACATGTGTGTAACACGCTATATGTGGTTTAAATACTGGTGTTGAGTTAGTGAAACTCTGCACACTCATACCTACCATAAGTCTTTCAAATTCAATACTAAACACAAAATCAAAAGGAAAAGAAAATTCAGTCCTAGAATTAAATATGACCTGAATACAAAATATTCTTCACTATACGAGGTTTAAACGCGCAAGGCAAACGCTTGGCTGCCCATTAAATTCGTCAAGCCAATTAGCGTCATATGTCATAATAGAGGAGTTAGATTTCCCTGAAAGACGAACGAATGTATTCCTTCAGTGTTCCCTTATATGTATGCTATTACCCTGTCAGAGTTATATCATTGAATAATTGATCCACTGCAGTGAACTCGGTGCAAGCTTGTCAAAATAGGTCTGTGTTGAAGGCAATGTCTTCACTAGATTTCATTATGGCTTAATAATTCAGTGCTTAATTTATATTATCTTGATATTTGCATAAACTTTTTGCACGTGTCATGCCCGTGGTGTCTTTTACCATTTATATTTTACTTTTATATATCTATTTACTGAGCACGTTCACTCGTTCGTACATTCGTTCGTTCGTTTAGTGACCACGTTCTCGGAAACAGCTCTAACGATTTCGATGAAAGTTGCAATATAAGGGTTTACGGGGGCGAAAAATTGATCTAGCTAGTTCTCATATCTCAGTTGACCAGGTACTTGTAGTTAGTACCTATATCATTATAATGTTGGGTTTCCTTAAAAAGTTTAAAGCCACATTTATAAGAAGCGCGTTTTAGTTGGCATAATAATATTAGTTTTTTATCGCAATCTCGGTAATATCTTATAAAAAACAGAGTAGGAACTAAAGCTATTTCAAGAAGTAAGTTGATATCGGCTTTTAAGTCTACCGATGAAGGCAAAGTAATCTATCTATCAACTTGATCAAATGTCAGCAGCTGTTATCGCGAGGAACCCTTGGAAGCCTGCCCTTTGCCTGCATTTGTGTCTAGCTAAGGTTGTAGTTGGGTTCAGCGAAAAGGTCACAGAATTCCATCTATTATTAAAGACTGGCTTTCTCGTTGTCTGTGGTTCGCGACCGCGATAAAGAATATGCAACGTTTATTTCCCACTGGTATCGTGTAAGGAAACTTAGGACATATTACAAAATGATGATGGTTATTATAAGCCGTCTTCTAAGTGCCGTGTGATGATCACAGAGTAATGATGAATATAATACCATTCATTGTGATGTCTAATATTATTATTTACCAAGATAACGTCAAATATTATTATGAGATAGATACACAATTTTTCAAATCGATGATTAAACATGGTTGAATATTTATGGTCATGATCTTCCTGCTCTTGTCCCAAGTTATTTGGGGTATATACCATTCTCCCCTGTCGACCATCACACTATCATTCACTCCTTTTATTGTCATATCATCCCTCACACAAACCATCCATCTTTTCTTTGGTCTTCCTCTCCTTCTCCATCCATCAACATTGAAAAGGGATAGGAAGACCAAAGATACGCTGGATTTACGATAAACTCATCTAAATTAATCAATAGTTACTTACTTATCTCATCGTTCCCATTCATGACCGTGCTGAACGATATGATGACCTTGACGTTGTCACCGAAGGCCAGGGTCTCGAACTCCTTGGTATCAGCCGTAGCATGTGTGAACAACACATGGTGAGGAATCACGTGCCCATCTATGACTTTCTCGTCTATCAAATCGGATCTTGTTGTCGGCTAAAAAAGAAAATCAACTTTATTTCGGTGTCCTTAAAGTACGGTACTCACCGCGAGAATTTGCGTCGCGTATTTGTTTTGCAAACATTCGTTGCGTGAGCTTTTGTTACGCGGCGAACATTCATTCGTGAAGCGAATGCTCGCGGTTTTTTCGCAATCGGAAAGAATTATACCTTTACCTTAAATCCTTCGTCGACAGGGATAAAGAACGTATGCCTGCCGTCAGAGTCAAATACTTTGCTCTTTTTAAGCTGGTTCACTTTTTGCCTGAAGGATCTGTGGAGAAATGCATCTTGGTAAGTATAAAGTTTATAATGTAAATACTTGTTTTATTTAACTGAACGTATCTGTAAGGGGATTTCAGTTTTTATACCCTAGGCTGTGATTGTTTAAGAGCGTTTATTCCGCGCGGACTGGCAACGTCGCATTTCTACAGGTTTTTCGTGATTATTTTAATACATTTAAATCAAATTCCTATTTTTCTTAATACACTCCATGGATTGTTGGTATGTATAAGTATGTATGCATTTTTTTTTTACTATACCCATTTGGTTTGGTACATAGGTAGTCTTGCCACAAAAATGATGATTAATCACTTGTGCTATGGTACGAGTAGGTAAAAATAAGGCACAAATCTATTTCTTTAAGATACCTACCTAAATATAACTTAAATTCACGGAAGGACTTTATTCGCATGAACAGAAATGAAAGATGTGTGTTGTATACACTTTAATATAACCTTGACTCGCTCGCAATAATTCACGAACTCTAAATTAAAAATTCATTAAATTCAATTGGAATTCCTTGCCTGTATCCCACTACGTACTGCACAGCCTTAGTAGCGATTGAACCAGATAGTACTCAGTAATTGTGTTGTTTGTTTCGCGAACTCAACGTGCAAAAGTTCAATGCAACGATAATTCAGTTCACCGCGAGTTTGACCATAATTGAAACACTCGCGAAGTAATTAAGTTTCAGCTTGTTCCATTTTCAGGCTTATTTTTCAGACATTTTACTAGCACTTCATGTTTGACGTGTACTTAATGTTTAAGGACAATTATGATGCAAGCCAGGCTTGTGTAATTGTACATTAAATGGAAATTTTATGTTGGAATTAAAAGCCAATTTACACATTATTTTCGACGAATTATTACATAATTTCAACAAGTTTTATATTTTGCCCGAAAATTATGTAGGTGCCTCCCTACTATGGACATAATGATATACGTACTGTTTAAAAGTAGTGTTTTGTTTTTGGTAAACAAAACACTACTTTACTTTTTTATCCTAAAGCAAAAAGATCTACATAATTGCAAAATAAAAAATAAAACATTCTAATAATTTTATCAAGAAAACTCTTCCATGTTCCTTAAAAGTGAGCTATAAGTTAATTTTAATAAAGTTTGTATTACTATATTATAAATTAATTACCTGAGTCGATGCTGTCCAATATTGAAGAGATCTGAATGTTCCAGGAAGTGATAGGCGTTGGGGTTATAGACTGGGGAGCTAATAGAACTGGGTCCATGAGGTTGCAGCGGTAGTAAAACTTGATCTATCACGTGCAGAACCTAAAATAAACAAAAGAAATCAGGATACAACCAATTCCTTTTTCATCCCTGTTTGAATTAAAATAAAAAGGTGATGTGGATCTATAACGCCATTTGCGAATACCCGATAAAAACCGTCGGCCACTAGCTCAACAGAAAATGTCGGAAGAGCCATCCTTCTCAACGGAGAACGAGGAATTTACATCCTGTTCCAAATACTTCTAAATTAGCACTTAGTTGTCTAACACATAAAACTGGAACAAACTACGCGTATTAAGGCAGCTACAAAAATGTAACTCCAAGCCTGGCGCAAGCCTGTATGAACAATAACTTTCAGCAAGCATGTTAGACTGTCTGTATGCATATGTGTAACACCTTTACATCTTGTCTCCGATCATGTCTCAGATTCCAGAAATAAAATGAAACAATACGTATGTAATTAGTGAAGTTTTACCAGCTCAATACCCAATTAAATATACGAACAGTTGGTATCTCGTAATTGACACTAATAAAATTTGGCTTGGCTTCGATATATAATCCATAATTGGATGGTTATTGAATAAGATACTAAGGTAAATAATCACAATAGTCCTTGTCCCAAGCAAGGTCCAAAATAAACAATTTTAAATCAATCATCCTGGGAAAATAAAATGATATTTCCAAAAGAAAGAGACTAATATTATAACACACAAACAAATGCAAATAATGTTCGTGCTCTCTTCAAAAGAAATCAAAGACAATGAAATAATGTAAAAAAGAAAAAATTGTGCTGATAAGTTTTGTCTCGTTAGTTAAACCTTTTTTGTTTAGTCGAGTATGAATAAAATTGTTGGAGAAAAGACTAGTTTTAGTTCTGAGGAAAAGTTTCCTAGTTTCTAAGTGGTTTTGGCGTAAGATGCCATTATTAGTGTTAATAAATAGCGTGTCAGACGCTTCTTCGCTGCCGTGTTGGGTCCTCTTGACCTTTGACCCTGATTGTTGTTCCTTCGTCAATATCCTCGTCTAATTATTCTAGCAGAAATTTGGGGTACTTGATAGTTATTGCTTCGACAATTTTGTTTATTTGTTCTCGGTATTTTTGTTTTCTTGGCCTTTATTTTACTTTTATACTTGGATCTGCTGTTATTATTCTTAATCTGGATCCAAACAACCATTTGTTTAACTTTATCAATATTATACTGTAATAATTGTAGGGGTACTAAAAAGGGGGTTTAGAGTTAATAAGGCAATTATTATTGATGTTGCCCTGAGACGTTTCGAGTGCTTTGTGCAAGTAATTAAAGTTACACGGACACAAAGTGCTTTCGAGTAGACGCAAGGCATGAGGCTATGTCCGTATATCAGGACATAGGGTAAGAATGTACACAAATTAGTGGGTGGAAGTTATATAAAAAGCCTCTTTATGCGATATTTCTCTCGCATGGCACGGTCTAATAAAAAAAATTTTTTAGCAGCAATCAGCCAAATGTTTTGGTTTCCCGAATCAGGCAAGTTCAATCAAGCTTGCCTGGGTTCAAAATGTACCCTGTATATTATTCCTATAAGAAGCGTGCCAAAACTCACTGGCGATATTGATCGTTACGGACTTTTTGGCACAAAACTTGTTATACAATATATATGTATATATTGGTCTAGCCTTTTCCCATGTTGGGGTTGGCTTCCAGTCTAACCGGATGTTGCTGAATATCAGTATTTTACATGAAGCGACTCTCTATCTGACCTCTACAATCCTGTTATTGCGTCATACGATTCCCCTTGGCAAGACTGGTGGTCAGCCTTTCAGGCGTTAGGCTGTTACCCGCAACGACTGTGATAATCTGTGTGACTGTGACTACCCGTAACGAGTGTGTAATCTAAAAATGACAGCCGGGACCAACTGCTTTACGTGATTTCTGAGGCAAGGAGAGGTCTCAGTAAGTTATGGATAATGGTAAGCGTTTCTGAACCCTGAAGATCGACTCGTGCGACTGTTATTTATTAGTAACGAGCAGGGGCTCGTTGCTAAATCCAGCCAGAGGGAAATACTTGTAACGGGCTGAAATATAACCCGATTAGATTTTCCAAATAATCAGTATATGCCAAACATTGAAACGCTATGTTTTTGGGGCAATGATTAATTTTTCCGCGTGCCACTTTCGGTAAAACTCTTTTTAGTTTTTGTGTTCCGTACTAAAATGGGGCGCGAATTTACGCATATTTTCCCCAAACTCGTTCTTTTATTATTTTGTGATATTTCTTTGCGTCATTTTTATCGCAAATAAACGTATTTTCTTTTCATTCTTTCTTTCTAATTTCTGGGTACTGAAACAGAATACGGACTTACTTTAGCGTCCGTCTGTTTATCACATGTTTTTATTTTCAGATTAATATAATAATTGACAAAGAAACCCTTCATTTCAGCTGGACAGAGGCCCTTTTTCGACTCTTTTCTTTGTCATTAAACTAACCTCTATTTGATTAAATTATAGCTCGGGCCGATTCGATTGTATCAGACGTAACTCTTATCTAATCTAATCTAATCCGGATTGAACTAAGATGCTTTATTAAATTAAGTCAAAGGAGTTCTTGAAGTATCTCCTCGAAATAATAATTGTGTTATGGCTTTACCAAAGACACCTGATGACAGCTATGAATCCCGCGGGAATGTTATTGGCATCCGTAATAATACACTGAGGTAAATCCGAGCTTAGTTTGTGAAAAAACTCTTGAAATTCTTATTATCTGAGGATGTTACTTTTTCAGTAACTACTGACCTGTTTTATTCGGACACGTAGTTACCTAATATTTTTTTGGAACAAAAATATACTTTGTACTTGTTTCTGCCTACTTAGCTGTTCTTTTCAAAGCAGTAATAGATTTACTGTAATCTAGCTGCGCCCCGCGGTTTCCCCCGCATAAATGTCGATCTTGTGAGAATATAATTATATACATCACACCACGAAGGTTGACGAGATCGTGGAATATAGTCGAGCGAAGACCAGGTGGACCTTAAGGGTCGAGATGTTGGCGTCGCACCACAACACGAAAGTCGTTCGTGGTGCGAGTGCGAGTTCCGACGCAATGTATTGAGACCGTCCTCAAGGAAGAGTTTTGGCTGAAGGGTGTCGTGTATTCGCGTAGCCTTCCGTGCGACTCCACGGAAGGCTACGCGACACCACGCAGCGCAATACGACGGGTGTAAGTGACGACACCCATATTCTAAGAAGTAAACTCAAAAATTCCTCGACTTCGACTAAGTGTACAATAGTTTTATTATCTAACATTTTTGTGGTTTTCATAAATATGTATGATAGTCTGTAATGTATGTTAAGGGTCTTTGTTACCCGAAATAAATGATATATTATTAATATATGTCCTAATCCAGGTCATGGTCTACCCATATGCCCAATTTCATTACAACCGTTCAGCCGTTTTAGCGTAAAAGCGTTACAAACAAACTCACTTTCGCATTAATTATAATATTAGCTAGCATAAAGATTTTAGTTTTAAATGTCGGGTCCTGCCACTTTTATTTATTCATCAGTCTCCAATCTACACCTTAACAATATTTAGCGAAAAGTTAATTTAAAATCCCGATTTTCCGCAGTTAAATTGAAAATATGAACTTCAGAGCGGCAAAGTTATTTGACGCGAACTATATCAGGCTAATAGACGAGTTTCAAACGTCGAGATGCGAAGACGTACAAAGGTCTTCGATATCGGAAAGCATATTATGGAATTCAAATGGAGTTGGCAAGACAAAGTGGTGACAGGTGGAGTAAGGCTGTGACTGAGTGGCGTCCAAGGACTGAAACACGAGATGTCGGTCGTCCGGCGCGGCGGCGGCGGCGAAATGGGCGGACGACATTGATGACATCGCGGGCAAAACCTGGATGAGATTGGCACAGGAGCGTGGGGATTGGCACAAGAAAAGAGAGGCCTATCCCCAGCTGTGGGTGAGGTCAGGCTGTGGATGATGATGATGATGATGTGTCACGTTTACCGTCCGTGACCTGACTAAGTGCGGATTTCTCCAATTGAAACTGAACGCGATCAGCACGTAAATCACGTTTAAGAGCTGTCACTGTCATTATTTTCTTTGGAATATTGACACTGACAGCTCTTGAACTCGGTTTAGATGTGCTGAACGCGTTTAGTTTCATTGGTGAAATCCACCCTAAAACGGCATCAGTTGAAACCGAAAGGTTGACACCGCTACAAGGTAAAAAAAACCTCTTACTTGTAACTTATTATTCCTGTTGACGGCCTGGTAAGACCTGGTGACGTAGACCTTAGCGTTGTTCACATAGATGTCGTCGTGCATGGCTCCCCGTCGCGTCGTCACCCACAGTGGAGGGTTACCGTCCAGGTCCGTTGATATCGCGTAGTCCATATTTGAGAGGGTCGTCGCCAGATTTGCTGGATGAAAAAGTTTGGTTAATTCTATATCAAGGCCTTTGCCTAACAGTTGGTTAAGAAAAGGCAACTTATACTTATATTATGTTCCAAAAGAATCTGATAAAAGTGTATACAATTTGGTGGTCCTTGACACCGAGTTGCTGGCAGTCCAGGGAGGCTATGCCATGCTTAGATGGCAAACTAACCAGGCCACTATTACGCCTGGACAGGAAGGGCCTGAGCCTGGTGACGGAGACTACCACAGGCCACTGCTCACTAAACAAACACTTTCACACAATGGGCATAATAGACCGTTGCGCATGTGCTCTTCGAATTCATTACCCAGATTAGAACGGAAACCCTCGGGGCGCCCAGATCTTTCCCAGATGTTCTGAACAGACCAGAAGCCGTGATTAACTTCTGGAGAGAGGTGGGCTGGTTGGAATAACCACAGACGACCACCATGGCTCATGTACAATGGTCCACTTGAAGGACTAAGTGCGGAAACCAAACCTAACAATATAGAACATAGTGTACCTATACAAACCCTGTTCAGGCTAGACATACGCAATCACTCACTAAAGGGACTTAGTAACAAATTCATCTGCATTTAGAAGGTTTCAAGTTGAAACCTCTTCATTTGATATATCGCATGGTACCTACAAATATATATTTTTTAAATTTTCTTATTTGCCACCAAAATTCACCCCTATATTCAAAATTCATTAATTTACATTACACGTCCGTGTTTAGGTCACAGAAATACATACGTGCACTAAATTTCCACTTAATCGAGCCATTAGATTCGGAGCCAATTGGCTGTGACAGACGGACAGACAGACACACACATGAGTGATTCTATGTTCCGTTTTTGCCTTTTGAAGTACGGAACCTTAAAATGGGGCCTAAAGTGGGCTATTGGAAGTATCCGCCTTATGAGATAGATAGTTCTTTTTTTATTTGAAAGGTAGTAACTTTAAGTTGGTCTTATAAACATTTGATGAAGATAAATATGATGAGGATCTTCAGTGGGATGAGCGGATTAGATCCTCAAAATGCAATAAATTGCAAATTTTTAGATTTCTACCAGTGGAATCGACCCTTTAACTACTAGGTAGGGATTGGTGGAGCACCAGGGACTACCTTCTCATCACAAAACTAGAGAATTCTGAAAACAATTATCAGAATTCTCTAAAACGAGGCTATAAAACGAATATAAATGTTAGTTTTACAATAAGTTTACTAGATGGCGCTACTGTGTACCGCTAGACCGCACTGTCGTTGTTGCTTTTTAACCAACTTCAAAAAAACGGAGGACGTTCTCAGTTCGTCGGAATCTTTTTTTTTATGTATGTTCCTCGATTACTCGGGACGGCTGGAACAATTTGTAAAAATCTTTTTTGTTTGAAAGGGTATATACTTCCCAGGTACAGGGTAGGTACCATTGTCATCAAGTCAGGATCTAATGATGGGTTCGAAATCTAGGGAACTCACTCTTCAAATATAATAGGTACACCTATAACCATTTGAGTTTTTTTTTATAGTAACTCATGCATTTGCTCTTGGTAAGCACCATGTGGTGGCCATATGTGGTCTTCATCATTAGTTCCACAACTAATGATGAAGACCACATATGACCATCGTGGGCCACCGGAACTACTCAATAATAAGTATTTCTCGAGTTGTGATTTGATTACTTTAATAAGGTAGCTAAGCAATTTATGCTCGTCACAATTCATATAGTGAAGTGAAGTGCTCATGGAGAACTACCACGAGAACTCCTCAACAATTAACGTCCCTGCACCGGGAAAAGCAATATTTTGTAAAAGGTGATGAGTAGTTGAAATTAGGCTATCGCAACTTAGATAAATTACAAACCGACCCATTAAAAAAAAACTTTTTTTACAAAAGAAAAGCATCAGACTTCAAAAAAAAAAACTCCACTTTAATTTCGGAAGTCGGTGGCTAAAATCTAAAATACAGGTGCAATGACACCGACTTCCGAAATTAAAGTTATTTTTCACTTTGTAGTGTTTTCTTTGTACGTCAGTTGTTTTTGTAAAAAAAAAAAAAAATACTTGTGTAAATCTACTAGGTAGATACGTTGGTTTTGGGTGGCTTTCTTGAACTGTTTTTTTCATACAATACATAGGAAAGTGTTACTTTTTGTTTTCCTATGGATTTTAATAGAATGGTTCCGCTAACACTGAAAGTCCTTTATTATATTTAATAACAATGGCGAGGAGCTTTCGATTATAATTACATTCAAACTGATCAAAGCTGTCTAGCTGAGCCTGCCGGTTATTGTATTTATCTATGGGCGGCTTTAGTATTCATCAGGCGACGATATTGATTATTTAATTACTTGACTATGTATAAAATTTTTGATGGATTATGACTTTGAGTAATCAGATGTGTATTTACAATATGTAACAAAACCCTGTTGTTCCTTTTAACACATGATTGTACTCATGATAACAAAAAAAACTTTTACTATGGGACCAAACCTGAATTCGGGAAAAAATAAATCAGCTGTCCCATACATTCATGTTCGCACAACTCGTCAAAGGGAGCAGCTGATTTTTTTTTCGCGATGTCAGGTTTGGTCCCATAGTAAAATTTGTTTGTTATCATGAGTACAAGGTTTTTGTTACATATTGTATAATTCACCCACACTTCACCAGTTACGTTCAAGTCCCATTTAACAGTGGGCGAGCTTACTGCCATCAACCGGGCACAAATCCAGACTCCGGGCTGCTACTGAGAAGGTAAAACCCAATAACACTTTGCCCGACCCGGGATTCGAACCCAGGACTGCATGCTCAGCAGCAGCACTTGCGACCATTTGATCAACGAGGCAGACCTCATCATCATCATCATGGTACATACGTCGAGCCCATAAAAAGCTTACGTCACGATCACAACCATTATTTGTTACAAGACTTCGCTCCAGAATATTGTGCCGTTTCTCAGGTCACAAAATCTATTTATCTTTCTGATAAATGACACAGCGTCGCCATTATTAATATTTTATTCAAATAATGCGCGGGCGATACCGCGTTTGACAGTCAGCTCGTTCCATGACTATTATAATCGGATTATGTCGGCCAATATTGAACTAGAGCGGTTCCTTTATCAATCTACGAAGGGCTTTGAATTATAAGAAGTCGTGGAATAAATCTATAATTCTAGTTTTGCCTTTGCTGGTACGTATCTAACGACTAACTTTTTTTTGGCACCACAATTCCCTTGAATCGAACCTTAGACTGAACGATAACTATACATACTTTCATTACATTCGAAGTTTAATTTCCATCTTGGCTAGCCTAACCAGTACACTACGGCCGAAATATCTAGGCGAGTCTGAACATAGGCACTATAAACTTTCGCGAATGGTCACACTCACCTCATGTCATCATTTGGTTCCTAAAAAAATGTTACAGCGCAGCCTTTTGCGCGAAGTTCGGACTCGCCGTATATTTCGGCCGTAATGGAGTTGACATAAAACAAAGTTAATATTCTAAACAATAAGCAGAGCGGTGACTCGTAGACATGTGGAATTAAAATTAATTAATGCTTGGATTCTCACGTAGACACCAGGTGAAAACCTAGCAGAATTGCTTTAATTTAGGAGTTGCTGTACTTGAGCTAGCTTAGTTCAGACTAAACTACAAGGAGGGTTGACTAATAGGATAAGATCCACAAGTTTAGTCTTTGAGCTTGGTTAAAACAACACGTGACTTTGATGTATGTACCGAAATACCTCAGAGAATGTTTTATGGAGATGCATTAATACCTAAAATAACTGTCGAGTCCCTATTTCTTGGGATGGTTGGGTAGAGGTACAAACATAATTAATAGGTATTGTTAGTCTAAGGAGAGAAACGTTTTCATTGACAATAGCGAGATCTTGTTTATAAAATAATATTGACTTGTAGGAAATACAAAGTTAAGTTTGGGTAGCTGTAGACAATTTTGAAGCAAATAATGTCCACAGTTAAACGAAAAAGATCCAACCCACATTAGGTGTATTGTGGGTTGGATCCTTTTCGTTTAAATATGGTTTCGAAGTAGATTATTTGTATAGTAATAAGTCTATCAAGGAACCATAGTCTCCTGAATACTGAATCCGCTTATTCATTGTTAGAAATAAGAAATACTTATTGTGTTTTACTATCTCTTTCACTTATATTGCTGTTCACTTATCTCAGCCCAACCAATCACTAAACCATTTACCGAGAACACCTCTTGAAATACAAAAGATAAATGTACTATCTGTGGAACACCCGACTTCAATAGAAAGGCCTTACACACACATTCATAACTTACACCCAACACATAGGCTTTTACCCACAACATTTACGGAACAAATATCTCACATACCTATATGATAGAGGACGAGTGAATCGTCCAATTCTCCGTTGAACCTCTGGAATGCCTCGTTGGTTGGCGCGAACAGAGTCATCTGTCGGTAGTGCAGGGTTGTGTTGGCGACCACATTGCGTTCCAGCAAGGATAGAAACTGGGGACAAGAGAAAGTCTGTGTTAATATAGTGTTACTCATGATTTAATGACGAAACTGGCATCCTTGCTTCAGCCGTGTCAAGTTTCGAAAGACAGACGGACGGTCTTCATTCTACCCATAATGGTAACGTTTTTCATTTGAATAACGGCGAACCTTCAAAATAAGTAATACTATTTTATTGGCATCCCAAAAAAATATAAAAACAATTAGTTGTGTTTATGGTAACTAACCACATCTGATGTGGTGATCAATGCTCGTGTCTTTGCCCTGCACTGGGCTAGTATTATTATTAATATTTTTTAGTATTTGATTTTATGTACTTGCATAATGTATATACCTACGGATATATTATTCAATGGTTAGTGTAGGTAATCGATTAAAAACGCAAATAATGAAATAACTTCAAGAACCACTTAAATTGTTTCACAGAAAAAGCTATTTCGGAGAGCGAAAATACAATTTTAAAATTATATTCGTCATTTTTAGTGTTCCGTACCTCAAAAGGAAAAAACTGAACCACTTCACAATCACTTCGTTGTCCGTCTGTCTGTCTGACTGTTAAGACCCTTTTCCTTTTGGAACGCGTTGAGCTATCAAGTTGAAATTAAGATCAAATAAGAAGTCTTTTTTTGCGTGGAGAAATGCTCATGCATACTGCACTACCACGGGGTGATAGTGCAGTTATGTGGGACTCCAACCCACTAAAACTCCACGGTGTCCTCCTCTGCCGCAAACACGGGCACGCGTTAGCACTCACCAGGAACCCGCTGGACCACCGGACCGTTCTCTGGGCCCCCATCACCGGCACACCAGAACACATTGCACGCCGTGACTACCTCATGGACCAAACCAACACATGGGCGCTATACGAACTCGTGTCTAGGCACCCTTGGTCCCCCTGCGACCGGTCAGGTCAGAGGCCCGGCCGCTTACCACTTTTCGGCCGTAGAGGATAGGGAGACCGGCCTACTTGTTGGCCGCTACGTCGTCGACTTCCTGGGAAAAACCCAGACAAACGGCCCCTCATCGGGTTCCTTCGCTTCACCGTGGGTGACTAAGCTACGCCTACTGAGCGGGGGGGCCGCCTCGGCAATGCGGGAACCCACCGGAGGGGATCCAATAATTACCTAAGTCTACGGTCCCTTGGAGCTCTAAAAACCAAGCTTCTAAGTCAACGCTGTAAAACAATACAGCCATTTATGCGATATATTTTAATACTCGCAAATAAATCATAACCTAGGTGTAAGGGTACTTCCCGTTGACTTTGAATTATGAATTTTCGCAAGAAGCAAGCTCTCACAGCACAAGTAAAAGAAAAAGTCCAAACATCGTTAATTTGTAGTTTCATCACATAAAAAATATTTTTGCGATTACAAACTTACATTTGCAGTAGGAGAATTGACCGTGTCGTATTTCGATCTACGAGAGAACATGTCTTTCAACTACAATGTTAAGTTTGTTTTGGGATAAACTCATCCCAACTACGGAACCCTTCATTGCGCGGAGTCCGACACGCACTTGGCCGGTTTTTTGTATTCTATTCTATTTTTGCTCTATTCGGATCAGCTGGTTCAGATAAACTTTCAATTGTAGATACTAAAGTGAGCTGTATAACTATTAAATGGAAGTAGTTGGCTGGTGGGTAATAATAACGGTAGCTATTGTCTGCGAGTTTCACAATAAACAATTCCTTTCACTCGACAAGTACGTACAAGTACCTGCTGGATGAAAACAGCTGATATCAATGTATCTTTATGTTTTAAACCCAGTCTAGGAAAGTTTTTATAAGGGCTCCATCGTTTCTATTCTAGCAAATTTTATGAGTTTCTTGTTTCTGCATTCTCTTAGAGATTCTGCCTTCCTTGTGATTTTACGTCTTTTGTTTTGTACGTTTTTAGGGGTAAACTAAACAAGCCATTTCCATGTATGTACTCGTAGCTTGATATTTGAATAAATAAATTTACTTTAAAAAAATAAAAACCGACTTCAAAAACCTAAAACGAATAAAATAACTTTCATAAAAAAAAAACTTAACAGCTTCTGAAGTCGGTGGACAAGCTATTAAAACTTAACAGCTTCTGAAGTCGGTCCCAAGCAATAGCTTGGCACCGATTTCAGAAGCTGTTAAGTTTTTTATGAAAGTCATTTCATTCGTTTTAGGTATTTAAAGTCCATTTTTACTTTTTTAAGTAAATTTATTTTTGCATGTTTAGTTGAATAGGTACACAAAATACGACATGTTCAAGACGAACGAAAAGAAAAATCATCAAAATCCGTCTAGAAATGCCGAAACTACAGTACATTTATGCATACAACTTCGTACATAAGAATAATTACCTAATGTATTATATACTAAAACTTTCCGGAAAGTAGGTAGATCACGTTAGTGAAAGGATCATCGAAATTGGTTCATTAGTTTTAGAGGAAATCGTGGACATACATACATATATACGGGTCGTATAGAGAGCCTCCTTTTTTAAAATAGATTCCGGTTAAAAATAGACCGATATTTTTTTTTTCAAGTAAGAACCACATGTCGATACAGTAGCGACCTACCTGTATTGACTAGGTACCTACTTATACTTTTGACAAAGAGTCCCTCAAAAAGGTAAATAAAGTTTTAGTTAACATTAACCCTTTTAGGTCTTGTATTTTCCTCACAATAGCAAGAAAGAAAAAGAAAAAAAGAGAAATATTCTTCTTTTTAAAGCAACCTCTCTGCTCCGGACTTCCTGTAGGTATCTAACTATTACTTTCTTTTAAGCCCTAAGGAGTACATGTAAGGGCTTGTTTAAACAAATATTAACTAATGAGTACAACCCCATCCCGCCTGCGGATAACAAGCCATCTAGCTTTGCTATTCCTCTATTCATTATAAAATAAAATGTTGCTACTTTTATCCATTTTTAATCTGTATGCTTATCCCTTTGGACAAGAAAATCTCAGTAAAAATGCGTTGCGGTTTGTTTTAAGTAGAATATCGACACAATATCCCGACTTCATGGATAGCAAACAATAAATTGCTTCGGGATATTTTTGTTTTGCTCAAGCGTCAATTTCTCACGATGTTTCGCATAGAGTAACTTTTAGGATTACCGTGCATGAAGGATAACTTCGTTGACCAATCGGTAAATGTATTAGTTATTCAGGGTTTCACGAGAACGCTTTGAAAATCGGGTTTGGAAAGCCTACCTATGAACGGACCGTTCTGCGTTCTGTGTTTTGGTTGATTTCGGCCGCGTCAGTCACGATCACGACTACGCGAGCTAATTGCTAAATGGAACGAAGACTACCCGAAAGTTAGATTCAATAACGGAGTGTGAAATGTGCAAAGGTTGCGGTTAATGCGGTGGATGCTGCTGCCCTTGCATCGCGATCCACACCTGCTGTACGAAGATTTGCTAGTGGCGCGAGGTCGCGCCACTTCGCGCAGACAACGCGCATGGTGTCTTCGTCGAAGATGGTGCACCGACGCCTCCAGATGTTTGTGTCTTCAAAGTATGCACTCCCGTGCAGTTTTGTGGAAATAAACTACTATAAATAAATAACTAAAAAACCACAATACAGTCACTATTAGCTAATATTAGTCTATATTATCCCATAGCTAGGAAAAGGCCCTTGATCAATAATGTAAGCGGAGAACTACAGCTTTTTATGGGGTGTCTTATATAAAATAAATTTAAAGTTATTTGGTATATTTTCATTTCAATAACGTTCACAAGATGTAATAAACGTGAGAGATACCAACTGTTGATATAATTTCTGTACATATGACATTTATACTCTAAAACTTATTTCGTAAACCGTTATTGGTTATAACGTTTATTTAATAGAAAATCTATCGTTTAAAATAAATCGTTTTAATAATAATGGTCTATCGTTTAAAATAAAGGTTTATTGATACCATCATTATGGTTAACATCCCGATTCAGAGCAATCCGCCTCGGATAGGTTAGGTTAGAAGACTAAGGCGGGAGGGGAGCGGAGCTGCCATCTTAGCCTTCGTGTTTTTTTAGGAGGTTTGTGGTTATTGTTTCTTTTTTCGGGTTAGATTCGGAATAATCCTTACTTCTGATTATTCCGAACCTGACACGAAAATCCTAACCCTAGCCGTTTGACGTCAGGGGCACCAAACCAAACCTCGGTTTGGTTTGGTTACGTTTCTTTAAACCCTGCAGACAGAAATAGGAGCCCTGCGCAGCGGGGCTCCGTCGACCTGCTGTCAGTTTTATTGCTTGGTTGGTTTTATTGCTTTGCGTTTTTAACTAGGCGTTTTTATCATATTAGACTAAATAGGTTTTATGTCTTTTAAGCGGTATATCAAATAATTTTATATTAAATGTATGTTATGCTTATGAAAATTAGTTATTTTAACATTATATCACTCGTTTATTATGTTATCTGATCATTAAATCAAATAAAAGTATAGATTCAGTTGTTACATCGTGTAAATATTAAAGATTTTGTAATTATATCATATATTACTTACCCATTTTTTATGTATACTATAAACAAAGCCTTTTACCCTTTTTATGTCACCGTATCGAATTTCATGTTGTTTACCTAAAGTATACAAATCCCAATATAAACATGAAGGTACAACTTAGTCACAGACTTAGTTATTCAACCAGATCACTCGTATTGTGAAGAAAGTGAAACACTTCAAACAATATAATTCATACAAAGAAAACTCGGAAACGGTAATAGAAATCACGTCGTTCGGCGTCGTACGTAGTTCCAACAACAATGGTTCCCTCGAGAGCCCACTGTTTGCCGACGCATGTACCGGCCTTTATGTTCACGTAGAAGGTGAAACTAGGAAGCCATTGTTTTTTACTTAATACGAATATAGACTGTATAAGCGGATCAGAATATCGACAGGGATAATCTCTATTCGGCCCACAAAATCTACTCGATATTATGCCACTTTATTTTTGGATACAGAATAACGGATTACTTACTCATAAAAAAGGTTCGTCAAAATATTATATAAAATATATTTACGGCAAAATAATTGGGTATCGTAATCGATTCCCAGTTTTTTATTCCACCATCGTTATATATAATTTGTTCAAAAAAGGCTGTTAGCATGTCATGTTGGATTTTTGATAAATTATACAAGGAATTTCGAACTAAAAAGGTTCGACATTTAATAGATACTATTTGAGTACTTTTTAATGAAAATTCCGCCGTCCGATTGTTGAAGTTGAAACGTGTGATAAAAATGTTTACGCTGTGTGCAAAGTGCACTCCACTGATGTCTGGTCTATGCATTTTTATAACATGACTTTTATAGGCGCCGCAGAGTAACGAAATACGCGATTGTGGGCTAGTCTATAAGGTAGACATGATACCTTTCTGTCTACATTAGAATCAAGATGTTAGCGAGAAAACTCAATCGCGAGGTTTAAAATGCACTGGCACGACTCCATGAGTCCTAGCTTTGAAACATTTTTCTTTGATGTGTATCTAAACATGACAAAAGCCAATACAGTTTAGGAAGCCACGACGAAGCCATTTGATACCAGGACGTGGCCGAACGAGAAATCACAAAGCCGAAAATGCGATGCGGCGACATAGCCTTGGCCGAAATTTTAACCTCGTGTGCACTAGGCTTAGGTGCTCAGGATTTCGTACCTTATTGCTCAAAGGCCTTATTGCTCTAGTATTTGTAGTGCAATAAATATTTATTCGAAGCAGCTCGTAGTCGAGCTCGCTACCTGTTATTACGAATTCAGAGTTGCAATCTTTAAGCCATTGTTACTCTTCTGTACTGCGCGCCTGTAGTCTTGAGAATGTTATTATCATAAAATATATCCAATATTTTATAGATAGATTATTAGATGCTATTTATAGTCTTTCAAGATAGATGAGTAGATGAGCATCCATAATGTGCATGGATGCTGTACTGCATTATACAAAATGTTTTTTTTTTTTTATATACCATAACTCTAAGGTATTAATGAGACCATCATTTTGAACAACTTTTACTATAGAACCAAACCCGAAATCGCGAAAAAAATCAGCTGTCCCATTTATGTTCGCAAAACTCGTCAAAATGTAGGGAACGGCTGATATTTTTTTTCGCGATTTCAGGTTTGGTCCCATAGCAAAAGTTGTTCAAAATGATGGTCTCAACCTAGAGTGATCGTATATTTAAAAAAAAAAACACGTTGTATATATACTCTACTAGTACATCAGTCTGAGAGTCATGCTTCTTTTATATTGGCGCCGATTCCCTTGTTCACAAACTAAAGTAATTTTAAGTTCAGTGCATCGTTTTTTTTTCTATTTCATTAAGAAAAGAAAAGAAGATAAATATTAATTCAGTCGTGTGAAATTAGTCAGCGCCTGTCGTAAATTGACGTATTTTTAGTAACCAACTTTTTAATCACGTCTAATCTTGCCTATGGAGGATCTTAAATTTGATAGGACTAAACTAATATTTATCGTCTGTAATTTTCTTAATGAAGTAGAAAGAAACAGATGCACAGAACTTAAATTTAGTTTAGTTTGTGAACAAGGGAATCGGCGCTATTATATGTAGTTCTATTTACACATTGATTATTATTTACTCTTACTCTTAATCACTTTGAATAGGTTTAAATGTCATCAATTTGTTTTCCTTTCATTTTGGCTTGCGTTTCCTAAATCCTAGACAAAATTCTCCACAATACCCGGCCTACCACATTACAATGCATGCCCATCTAGAATGGTACCCACATGAACTCTTTGTAAGAAAAGACTACACAAAACATGCAAAAAGCAGACGTACACGGTGTTTCAAACCAATTTTTATTACACCATGGTACGCCACAACGACAACGCTGTAACTACGCCACCGAATTCGGGTTTAGTCCCATCCCAGCACGTTCCCATCTCGGCACCCATGAATTTATTTATCATGCCCGCGAAAATCTCCCATCTCGGCACCCTGTCATAAATCATTGTTACACATAAAAAAATGGAAACACAGTACGTGTCTAACAATAAGTGAGTAAATCAACTTGAATAATTATTAAATCAAAATAAATATTTTTCTCTAAACAGTTTTACACTACTGAAATACTTGATTTATGAGTCTAAAGTTCTATAAATTTGCACACCATCAGGTAATAATATCAGTGTATCTATCGGATCTTATTTGTAAGACCTTTATCAACCTGTATTATGCAAATAAATGATTTGATTTGAAATATGAAATCACAGTAAAAATAAGTCATAGAGTTTTCTATGTTTCATCATCATCATTTCAGTCGAAAGATGTCCACTGCCAGATATAGGCATCCCCCAAGCATAGCTACTTCAATCGGTTTATTAAATAACGTTATTTTTGCATATATTTTAATATTTGCCAAGTTACTGCCAAGGCAATGGAGTCTCTACTTACGAGCGATTCAAGGGCTTGTCTGTGATAGTCCCATAAAAATATATTTTACTTTGACCACAATACACTATTATGTTCAAATTAAACTTATTTTATAAAAAGTAACTTATTTTGATTTAATAAATAATCAAGATGATTTATTATACTCACTAGATACTTTGTTTCCATTTTTGTATGTGTAACCTAACAATGATTTACGACAGGGTGCCGACATGGAAAGGTGCCGAGATGGAACTAAACCCAAATTCGATACGAACGAAATCGAATACGAACATAACATAACATCAGCGAATGCTCGATGTATTCGCTGATGAAGAATGTTCGTGTTCGTTCTTGTGCGAAAGTGCGTATCCAGCCTTAGGAATACCGGTATCCTGTCTGAGAGGATCTCAAACAAAACACAGACAGCATTTATATTATTAATAAGAAGCAGCAGTAGCGTAAGGTCGAGTCAGAGGTCTATATTTGGACATTAAGTAGGACGAGTGTCGCAATGTGGCCAGACGTCGAGCTGAGTTGACCGTTAGTTCCTTTTACCGGCTTCACAGTTTTAACTGTGGCACTTTTATAAACTGTTGTATAAAAAGAAAACGGAAATAGATTTAATAATAAAATAAGATTTCTTTTCAGAGCCGATGAATGGGTGTTTTGTCTTTTTTTTCTTAACCTTTTTTGAAATTATGAAATTAGCAGTTAAAATAAGTCGTAGAGTTTTGTATGTTTCATCATCATCATTTCAGTCGAAGGACGTCCACTTAGGCTTAGGCCTCCCCTAAGCATCCAGCGGATTCCTACGGCATTCACAAGGTCCTATGTTTCATTAATTACGAATGAATAAAAAAAAAATGATTGTTAACATGAGATAAAAATAGAAGATAGTCGAACACAAGGGCGATGTTTTAACACAGAACCCCCAAACGATTGAACTTTTTTATAACTTAGCGAACCTCGTTAAAACTTTTAGCCTTTTTATTTCAGCTAACAAGTTTTTATAGGAGGAGACACAATAGCCTATAATGTCTTATCTATACGTACTATATAAATATCGATTCGATCTTTAAGGGTTTTTTTTATAACAGGTTAACATTATGCCCTTTGAACGAGAAATTTTGTATTAATTACGGGCCAGTTGGCGTGGTTGGTTAAGATACCGCCTATCATGCCGCTGCACGCTGGTCGTGGGTTCGATTCCCATCCAGGACAAACATTGGTGTGCATGAACATGTCTGTTTGTCCTGAGTCTGGGTGTAATTATCTATATAAGTATGTATTTACAAAAAAATAAAAAGCAGTGTATGTAGTAGGTATATCAGTTATCTGGTTTCCATAGTACAAGCTCTGCTTAGTTTGGGATCAGATGTTTTTATAAAAAAAAAATATTTTGGCTGTTGTAAGTATTTTGGACTGCCTCCACAAATCAATACAGATGGGATACTCCGCAAAAAGATTTAAATGAAAAGCGACTCTTGCTACGACACAATAAAGGGCAATTCAGGTCGCACCACGCTTATTACCTACAGTTATATCCATCTACAAGTTGTCTGAACTTGTGGTTGCAGGCGCTACTGCTGAGCATGAGATCCTGGGTTCGATTTCCAGCGCAAAGTGTTTTTCGATCTGGCATTTCTCAGTAGCAGCCTGGCGTCTGGATTTGTCGCAGTTGATAGCAATAGGCTCACCCTCTATTACATAGGACAATTCTAACTGGCGAAATGTGGGTGTCCTATAGATATTATGCTGTTACAGTATTTTGTATACAAAGAGTTTGTTACACAAAAGTGGTGAAAAAGGAAAGCTCGGTATTATTTTGTGTGAGAAACGTAAATGGATTCTGTCAACGTTATTCTCTTGAAGTGTGTAGGCGGTTAACAGAACGAGTATATAGCGCTTTCTTGTTATTCTGAGTCGCTAAAAGAAATATTTAATCTAAAGGATTCATAAAGGTTTTATAATATATATAGAAAAGCTGAATTATTATTGTGATTTTTTCGGTATAAGCAATGATACTAGATTTAGTTCGATTTTAAATATTATCAGTCGCTACAGGTCGCCAGAAGCCCGAAAGTCTGACAACCAGTCTTACCAAGGGGTATCGTAGCATTAACTGGGTTGTGGAGGTCAGATAGGCAGTCGCTCCATGTAAAATACTGGTATTCAGCTGCATCCGGTTAGACTGGAAGCTGACCCCAAAATAGTTGGGAAAAGGCTAGGCAGACTGATTTTTATTTGAGATATTTTATCATACCTAATGTATCTTTACAAGGTTCGTAAAATTCCATATTCAAAGGCTGTTTGTAAAATTCTAAATTTTACGTACGTCATTCATAAAAGTGTTCTAGTGGACCATTTATATAAAATGTGCGAGCGTGTGTGTGTAAGTGAGTGACATAAAATAAATATACATAGCAGTAATGTCCACGCAACATGGCAGGTAATGGTCCAGTCCCATACACACAATATGCTCGCACTGACACTTATGCCACTAGGAAATAACCGTAATTTCACCCGCGCTCACAACCTGCAACATTTCTCTATTTCACTATATTTTATTCAGGAAAAACATGTTACCATTAAATGAGAAATATGAAAATATGTTCAGCTAAAACGAAATTACTTGATGGTAAGCGAACAGACAGATTGACCTGATGTGTTTTGTAAAATGTTTAATTAACAAACTTACCATGTTTTGCATTTCAAAACACACCGCATAAAATTATTATTAATTTTGGCTGTATTGAGAGATGAAGAAGAAGAAAATTTCATTTGAGTCCGTCTCTTGTAAATATATAAAGTTTACCAAGTAAAATTACGTACTTATCATAACTCATGAGCATGGCAAAATCTATATAATTCCTATCCATTTGCTAACCATTTTACTAAAATATACGGACAAAAGGTGACAGGAAAATCACAAAACATTCAATTTATTGCAACAATGTTCTCCCTATTGGCAGTTCAAATAAGCCTATGAATACTAACCATTTCGGAGTTCATGTCCCAAACAATGTAAAATAAACAAACGCACAGGTGCTCCCATGTACGCACTGCATTACCAGCGTCCGGTTTCTAAACCGTAATGCCCCGGAGACTATAATTTAAAATTCATGCTACTCCATTCCATAGTGAACCAATTAAAACTCTCATTAATAATGATCTGGATTAGCTGTTCCGCAGAACTCATGATTGCATTTACAAATGTACGCAGCTGGAGTTATTTCGTTCGCATTGTACGGAAAATAAGCGTTGAGAAATGAGAAACATCTCATTGTGATACCATCAGATTTTTCATCCGTTGTTTCTGTATCTTTCTTTTTTCTGTTAGACAAAGGACGACCGTGTCAATTGGCTATTTCTCTTGGAAGTTGCAACAGTTGCCGCTTAGAGCACTTGTGCAGTTTTTAAGTGTCACAAGTTTAGAACTCAAGAAGTAAATACGCGAGATGTGTACTTAGCCGTTAGCGTGGAGCGTTTGGCTGGCTCCGCTGTGTGAAATTGTTTCTGTATGACCCAAAATTATTTTTGTACTATTGTTTTCGGTTTTGGTGGTAGTTGCACGTTTCACAGCTGCGTTTGTATCGAATTTTGGCGTCATTGTGCGGCACATTGCTTTTCCGTATAAATTTTATGTCGCTATATGTACGTGTCTCACTTTAAATCAAAGCAATGTGCTAACTTACCTATCATCAGTCATCACCCTTCTAATCTGCCTAGCCCATTCCCAACTATATTGGGGTCGGCTTCCAGACTAACCGGATGCAGCTGAATACCACTATTTCACATGGAGCGACTGCCTATCTGACCTCCACAACCCAGTTACTGGGTAATTCGATATCCCTTGGTAAGACTGGTTGTCAGACTTTCAGGCTTCTGACGACCCGTAACGACTGTCAAAGATCCACGAATGACAGCCGGGACCAACTGCTTAACGTGCTTTCCGAGGCACGGAGGAATCTCGGTATGAAAAGATGGTCACCCATCCACAGACCAACCCCGGCAAGCGTAGCTTAACTTGATGGATCGACCCGTGCGGCTGTTATTACTTAGCCACGAGCTCATCAGTCATCACCCTTATTCTACGTATATTTCTATAAATAAAAATCAATTGCCGAATGTTATATAAGTGCATCACTTCAGAACAGATGTACATATTTGGCTAATTCTTTTTTTTTGTTGTGATTATCAGGACAAGGTTTGTATGACAGTTTTTTTTTTTTTGAAAATTCACCGAAGGCGCAGTTCGAGTCCGTAATGTTTGATTTCGTGAAAACAGATTAAAATGTTACTACGATTTTCCAATATTGCCGCAGCCATTGTATTTGCTCGACACTTAGTAGGCTCATTGCATTCCTTATAAAGTAAGCTTTCACCGATTGTGATATTTTTCAGTTCTGAGCAGATTTACGGCTGTTATGACGAACATACACGTTTGTCTTAAACTTTTTTGCTATTTTCAACAGATTTTATTACGGTTGCTGACACTATGGTATTTGATCAGCACTTAACTTTTTAGGTTCATTGCATTCCTTTTGGTGCAAGCTTTCGATTGGGTTTTTTTTTTAGTTTTTGAGAAGCTTTACCGCAAAATATGAGGCGGCATGAAATTATTTTGCTATTGTCAACTTATATTAATTTTTAACGCTATTTTGGCCAATATTTTTGTTGTTTCTCTTTAGGTCCTGGTAGTGCTTTGTCATTTCTTGACAAAGACACCAGAATAACTGATCTAGCTGAACACGTTTACGTGCTATACGAATTGATATTTTGACACATAGTGAAAAATAGAGGGTCGCGCGCATGCGCGTGCACTCGCAATGTGACGTCATAAGCAATTTTTTTATAAATATGTCATATCTTTTGAATGTTCCACCATTTCTCTAGCATTAAAAGTCTCGTAGTTTTTAGCGGTTCAAATCTTACATGTTTTTGTCGATCAGAAATATTGAACTTCCACCAGTACACCGAGCGAAAAGACGTTTTCACGTCAAAAAAACAAAAAGAGGAGACGGCAACGCTACAAAAATCTACCAAACGATATCGTTCAACATTCAACCAACTAGGTAGTACAATGGTTTCATTCAACCAGCATGTTCCACAGTCCGTCCATAACCAAAAAATTAAAGAAGAACGTGTCTAAGCGACGGGCACTGACGCCAGTTTCGTCAAAGTGGCTGGTCACACAGTTTTAACTGACGTATCTGTCTCAAATCACTGGCGTATAAATACGAGTCTGTTTCATTACCCCTATACAGAGTTTTGCAACACGAAGAGTTGACCATAGATTTAAATGATTCTTTGATGTTGCCAGCATTAACGATTTCTAATTATTTTTTGTGATCTTCGTATTTCTGGATAAAGTGAAACTTGATAAGGTTGTTTATATGAGCTGTTGCTTTGTTCTGAACGTTGGAATGAAAATATTATTAAAGCCGGAAAAATCCTTCGTTTCTTTTTTGTAGGTCCACACAAAGTAATTTATTGAAAAGCTTGTAGGCTTTGGCATGATTTATTTAAGGAAAATTCCTGAAACGAATCCTAAGTTTTGATTACATTATCCAATTATAATCAAACACAGTTTGAAGAATTTGATTTTCTTCCACTGAGGAAAAGAGGCGGACTCACGATAAGTACGTTACTTAAATATTCTATTACCAAAGAGTGGCAATTAGGGAGATTAATAAAATATTCGAAAGTGTCTTTACAATACAAAATTTTAGGATACATGTAATATTGATCACCTTATTAATATAATCTCTACAAGTATACATACCTATCTATAGGTATTAATCTAATGAGAGAGAGAGAGGTCTAAAGAGGTAGTGAATTTTGTATGTAGCGGGAAATCTTCGGAACGACTGGTCCAATTCCGATAATTGTATCACTAATGGAAAGTCGAGTATCATAGTTATACAGGGCATTTTTTTTATCAGTAATCAAATTTTCACAGGGTGTTCTACCCATAAATATTGATACTACATGAATTGAGACTACGTAAATACTGTTTCACACAAAATATAAATACCTACTCGACCAAAATGTATGAAACAGCTGATTTTTTTTTTCGTGAATTCAGAGTTGGTTTCATAGTGAAAGTTGTTCATATTCATAGGTAAGAACATCCTGTGAAAATTTGACTACTGATAAAAAATGCCCTGTATTTCATGTTAAAACAAATTTTTCTCGCAGACGAAGTCGCGTGCAGATGCTAGTATATTATAAATTAAAATCCGTTTTTCGTGTCCGCATGTGTCACGGTGTTGTTCTTCTATACTCTACAACGGATTTCGATGCGGTTTTTACCATCAATTAGAGAATTTATTCTGGAAGGTACATGTGTAGGTATCATCAGGTAGAGTCGAACGCACTACCTGCGTCTGTGTTTCCGAGTGCATACAACCCTAATCTCTTCAAAGTGAGAGTGAACAGGCTTCTTCTAGGTAAGCTCACTCCATCGTCGACTCTGTCTCTGTCGCCTCCGACCTAGACTAGAGTCAAGAGCAAACTCATCTTAAATAAAAAAAATAAAAAAATCAGCCAAGCCTTTTTCCCAAATATGTTGGGGTCGCCTTCCAGTCGGTCAGTCGGCCAGTCGGATGCAGCGATTTCCAGTACTTTACATGGAGCAACTGGAAGGTTTATCTATATACTAATCAGAGAACGGAAAAGGTATACCTAAACTTCGAGGAAAGCAGAAACAAGAGTGGATAATACCTCCTATAAAATCCTCGGAAAGATATACATGACGATTAAATCTCGGGATTTAAGAAATTGTGATATTGTACTTTGAACACAAAAATCTGCCTAGCCTTTTCCCAACTATGTTGGGGTCGGCTTCCAGTCTAACCGGATGCAGCTGAATACCAGTATTTTACATGGAGCGACTGCCTATCTGACCTCCACAACCCAGTTACTGGGTAATACGATACCCCTTGGTAAGACTGGTTGTCAGACTTTCGGGCTTCTGACGACCCGTAACGACTGAACACATTCGTAAAAAAATAAATATGTAGAATAAAATAATAAATAATTCGCAATTTCTAAATCCCGAGTATTTGCCGGGAAATAAGAAATTGCGAATTATTTATTTCACTTTGATTATATTCATAACAAATTAAATATTTATATTAAATAATAAATAATTCGCAATTTCTTAAATCCCAAGATTTAATCGTCATGTTTATCATTTCGGGATTTTATAGGAGGTATTATCCACTCTTGTTACTTTCCTCGCAGTTTAGGTATTTATGCTCTACCTATTCCGATATCAGATAATAATACATTAATATTGAACGTATAACAATGGAATCTCGATGGTTTGTCAAGTCAAAAAAACCGTGCAAAGCAAAGCAAGGGAAGGTCGCTAGACATTATTTTGTATAAGAACATCTCTATAGTATTATACAACTGAACCTCAACATGAATTCTTAAGTACGAAATAACCCTTAAGTGAAAACACGAATCTTTAATACGTTTTGATTGCAACACATCATCATTATTTGTCTGGCCTTTTCCATGACGGGGTCAGCTTCCAGTCTAACGGGATGCAGCTGAATACGAGTATTTTAAATAAAGCGACTGCCTTTCTGACCTCCACAGCCCAGTTACTGTTTAATAGGTACGATACCCCTTTGTAAGACTGGTTGTCGGACTTTCGGACTGACTACACGTAACGACTGTCAAAGATCTATAAATGACAGCCGGAACCATTGGTTTAACGTGCTTTCTGAGTCACAGAGGGGTCTGGATATGTAATGGACGGTCACGCATCCACGTACCGACCTTGGCAAGCGTAGCTTAGCCTTCGATCGACCCGTGCGGCTGTTATTATTTAGCCAGGAGACCCCCCAAATCCCCGATTCTAATCCTAACCATATCTGCAAAAAACAGTCAAAGGTTTTATTTCTCAGAGATAATTTCTGAAACCCGGGTCATAAAATCGAGGAATGGTGTAAAATAGTATCCACCAGATTTGTTACATCAGGCGACCTTATCCTTTACGATAAGTCACTAGGGAATTAGAGTTAATTCAAATGAGAATGCCTACGACAGCCACGACCTTACATATTCATTTTTTTTTACTGGCCCAGACGAGTTATTATTAATATTTTAAGGTCACAAAATGAGCGCTCATAAACGAGTGTTCGAAACAAACTGGCGTGGTCTGAAATATTTTCATCCCTATCAGCCGGCAATGTTTCAACGGCATGTATTATTTATTATCCAGGAATATCTACAGTACATCCGTCGTATATCTGGATATGGTTGTAACATTTTGAGCTTTTCAACTCTTGCTCACGTTTCAGTCTCATTTTATGCACAATGTTCAGCGTCTGGCAACAGTGCTAAAACCATATCAATTGAGTTTTTCCTTTATTGTAAAACTCAAAACTTAGAGAATTTATTTTAATTAAACTTTTTACAGGCACTTTGGGTTTGTCAAAGTAGTCGGTCATACAGAATGATAAAGTTGCTGCTAGTAGAGTAGTAATTATCTATGTTACACCTTCGTAAAAAAAAAAAAAAATAAGTATCTAAATGTTATTTAATTGCAAAAAGAAGTCACATCAAACAGACTGGGAGATTAATCAGTCTTCGATACAGAGATATTCATCCATCATCATAAATTGATGTATTCGTAAGGAACACCACATCTTTCCTAACCGAAAACTAAATGATCTTCCAAAAGAACTTAAAAGGTCCACGAAGCATGCGTAGTTCATACAAACGAAATACCAAAATAATTTGTAAATCAAACATATTCTTAAGGTAGTGTGTATTTATTCCGATTAGATAACAGAATATCTAGGTTCCCAAACATATATTTTGAAAGGCCACTGATTTGAAGACGAGATATCAGGAATTTTAAATTTCTATAGATAACTTATTTTTCTCATATTTCCTGTTTAAATCGATGTTCTTATTTGATTTATATGTATTTGGGAAACTGTTCTGTAATCCAAACGGAATAAATACACACTAACTTTAGAATAGGTTTGAATTACAAATTATTTTGGAACTACGCATGCTCCAGGGGCGTCTTAAAGTACGTACTTATCTGTTTTGTAGACTCGTTCGTCCATGTGCTTAGTGAATTAAACCATTTCATATAATATTAGACCATATACCATAAAATCATAAATATTACACATCATAAGTTCACTGCCAAAAACATTAATATTATATCATATGGGTCAACGTATCGGGCTTTTGGCAACGGAAAATAGGTTGCAAGTACAGTGGCTTGCAAAATAAGGGAACGGTTGTGGAGTGGCGCCGGCGGGGCGGTATCGGCGCCGACAAGATTTGCCAACGTATGGGGGTGAGCCAGTGCCCTATTTGGGGGCGGTTTAATGACCCTATAGTTGCGAACTTTCGCATAAATTGACTTGATTAGATCTCGTTACCGGTAAATCAAATTGGGTTTAGTAAAGATCACTGTAACAGCAATTTACGTAACCTGTTACACTTGTAATGACAAAATCAATGTGCCTAGCCTTTTCCCAACTATGTTGTGGTTGGCTTCCAGTCTAACCAGATGTAGCTGAATACCAGTATTTTACATGGAGCGACAGCCTATCTGACCTCCATAACCCAGTTACTGGGTAATACGATACCCCTCGGTAAGACTGGTTGTCAGATTTTCAGGCTTCTGACGACCCATAACGAGTATCAAAGATCCTCGAATGACAGCCGGGACCAACAGCTTAACGTGCTCTCCGTCCCGTGCGGCTTTTATTACTTAGCCACGAGCTCGTCAGCCAAAATTATTCATATTAATATTATATTCATACAACAATAAATATCCTATTAATATGACAAATAATTCCGGAAGGTTTATGTGTATAAATTATTATAAAACTTACATTATAACAAAGAAATTTCGATGTTTTGTCAAGTCATAAAAAAACCTTTGAAGCAGAGGCAGGTTGCTAGTCCTCCATTAAATATATACAGACCAATCTCCCACAATGTTCTGCATTCATGTGCACCGTATTGTTATCTTGGGTCCTATTACGCGGTCAAGTACAACTTTTATCAGTATGAATGAGTGCACACAATGTAGGTATTAATCAACGTACCTGTGTAGGGTTGGTGTATAAAATGCTTTGTCTCCAGCCTGCGGTAGACGTTTTTCGTGTAATTACTTCAGAAATCCTGACGCCTGTTCATGTTGACATGACGGCTGGATTTAATACGACATTCATCCCCAAAGCTCATAACGATGAGTACATATGAGATTTTCAAAGAGAATTTTATAAAGCAGGTGTGGTATATACTAGATAGTTATATAACGTTTTTTATGTAACACTCTTATGAAGATCCTGTAATAAAAGATTCATATTTTTCCGTTTCAGTATTTACTTTGAATGGGAAAATCGGTGAAACTCAATTCTATTCAATTCTCGCAACGTTTAGCGGGTAAGCTTTTAATACTTTAGCTCTAATATCGACAGAAATGAACGTTCGTAACCCCACGGGGCAACTGCTGAGGTTTCGAACAAGTGATTGAATTTATTTTAAGTTCAATGTAGTTATGTATTTCCGATACGTCAACAATGGGTTTGGAATCGTTAAGTTAAGTGAAATATTTGTTTAGGTTTTACTGTTTTGTGGATTAATTTTGCTTCCTGAAATAAAAACCATAATTACTATTTAATTAATTCTTAGGTCACTAAATGGTAATTCTATTAGAAATCACAAAATGGAACCCGAAAGCTTAAAACTCCGTTCAGTCTACTTAACTTGAAGTGAGTAAAATTCTTGTGAAATGTGCAGCGCAAAGTCTAGACGAAATCTCTTGCGACACTAAAAACATGGGACCTCGTTCAGCTAACGAAGAGAGCCGAGCTCCCCCGATTGTCACCGAGTGACTGCCGAGTTTACGACTAAAGTGCTAATTCACCACTTGCAAATTATCGCTGCCATAATTTTCACAAAGACAAAGCCTTTGTGTTCTATCACTGTGTTAGCCTTATAACGACTTATTTACGATTGGCTGAGAGATAGTTCAGCCTTGTACCCTGTATAAGTGAAACATGGCCTGCCCTTCTAATTAGGAAGCGTAATAATGGTTCCGCAGCATGTGATCACAAAAGGGATACCGCAAATGGTACAGCACTTGAACAATAGGCTCTAATAAGGCACCGCTAGCGAAGTTTTGCTGATATACCTCAGATACGAGTTTTGTGTTTATCACTTTGACATAGATGTGGTAGCAGACTTCCTTATTAATCAAAGTTCGATGTTCTTTTATTTTTCTTGCCTTGCCAACTACTGAGCTTTCAAATAAAAACGAGAAATCAATGGGAAATGGCACTTTGAGGCTCTACGACATCACGACGGTAAAAGTTATCATTACAATACTTTTCCAGGAGAAGTATACTAATGCATGCTACACAGATATTATAATACTTTGAAAGTTGGTCTCGGAGAACTAAATAACGATGTCCGGGACGACTAGGCAATAGGAATTCAAACTTTCTGTTTGCGAACATTTTAAACTAGGCATGAATTTTTCTTCGGAAAAGTGCAAGTTAGGGAAGTAAATTTGTGGAAATTTTATGGTAGTCGTTTTAAACAAGTTAGGTATTTTACATAACTTTATGAAATACTACCGACCCGACCTGGCTTCGCACGGGTAGCACTAATTATCTATAGCCAATGACTTCTGGTTTATGATTGAAATACTATCTTGAATTCATGCAAGCCTAGTACTTTTTGTTAGGTTACTGCTCAGAAAAAAAAATGGCATAAAGTTACCAAAAAGCCAAATAAAAATTATGTTGATCCGATCGCTATCAAACTTCACAGGATGGCCCGCTGGGCTAATCTGAAGATTGCCTAAAAATTTAATAAAATCGCTCCAGCCGTTTTGGAGTCCGTAGGGAACATACATACACACACACACACACATCGATTTTTATAGATATAGATTAACCTAAATGTATAGCTACAAAATAGGTTACTAAAGAGGAGCCCATGGCTAAGTAATAAAAGCCGCACGGGTCGATCTATCAGGTCAAGCTACGTTTGCCGGGGTTGGTCCGTGGATGGGTGACCATCTTTATATACCGAGACTCCTCCGTGCCTCGAAAAGCACGTTTTAAGTCGTTGGTCCCGGCTGTCATTCGTGGATCTTTGACAGTCGTTACGGGTCAGAAGCCCGAAAGTCTGACAACCAGTCTCACCAACCCAGTAACTGGGTTGTGGAGGTCAGATTTCAGAGTTCAGATTCAGCTGCATGCGGTCAGACTGGAAGTTAACCACAACATAGTTGGGAAAGGCTAGGCAGATTGATATAGATGTTGCTGTTGATTTATTTAAATCGTTTTTATTGGAAACAATGATCGTAGGAAAATATCTGGCTAACTGTACTGCCGTCGTAAGCAAAAAGGGCACAACTAACATTTAAAAAAAAATCTACAAAAAATTGAGCAGATTAGCCTTTTTTTTCTGATTCTAAATATGTATGTAACTCAATTTTTTTTTAAATGTTAGTTGTGCCCTTTTTGCTTACGACGGCAGTGTAGCAAGAAAGCAAAAAGTTAGCGATTGTTCAGAGCTGTGCCCAGGTATAAAAATGGAACAACCTAAGAATTCTCTCAAATCAAGGAAACTGACATACACTGGAAATTATAGAGTTGACTCAACTGTATCATTCACAAAACTGACTAATCAAAGAAACAGGCAAATATCAATCATCAAATATAATAGGTACAGACGCCAGCACATCAAGCTACTACAATCTGTCAGATTTCTTTAATAGATTTTCGACTTTATTGCTAAAGCATTAGGTTCAAGGTTGATTGGGAAAATCTGACAGTTTCGGGTAGGTTGACCTGCTGGCGTCTGTACATATTAATATTTATAATAAAATATTATGTATGAGTCTTTAAATCTAAATCAACCAGCTGTAAAATAAACTGAAAGAAGAAAAGTTACCATTGTTTTAAGTGTATAATGAATTACCTACCTACATTTGTTGCTCTAATTTTTGTCCTAGATGAGTACTGTTACACAAGGCACGTTATACAAAGCGTCTTCTCACTCATTGCTAATGACTGGTCATTGAGGGCTCACAATAGTCCACATAAATAAATGTATACTTGACTTTTTAAAAGGCTAGCACAAAATATCTAAAGAAAGTAGATAGGTATTTTTACAGATTTTATATCTAAGGGATACGTAGCTTTTTAAAGTATATTTAGAACCTACTTACTGTCGATACAAAAATAATGTATGAGTTTTTATAATTTTTAATAGCTTCCGCCTGTGGCTTCGCCCGCATGGTATGTCAATAAAAAGTAAGCTATATCCTTCCCCAGGGTTCAAAGTATCCCCATACCAGATTTCATCAAAATCAGTTTAGCTGTTTAACCGTGAAAGCTTAACAAACAAACATACAAAAAATCAAATATTTTCGCTTTATTATTTTACTAGCCGTTGCCCGCCACTTCGTCTGCAATCCAGGAAGAATAGTAGTAACCTATCTCCTTCTCCAAGTCATGATCTACCCATGTGCCGAATTTCATCTAAATCCGTTTAGCCGTTTTAGCGTGAAAACGTAATCAACAAACTAACAAACACACTTTCGCATTTAGTATTAATTAGGATAGTTAGGAGGATGACAAACAAAAAAAAATATTAGGTACCTACTTAAATGAAAAGAAAAAGTCTTAACACACTACTAAAGTTTCTATAATAATATTTAAATTCAATCATGATTCGAAAGACACGTGGCGCCATCTATTATCATAAGAAAGTTATTGTTGTTTTCCTCGAGAACTGTCGGTCTATTCTGTACAAATCTTTTTTCGGGATGAAAGGTACCCTATATCCGTGTCTGTACTCCTGACAACGTAAAGGGATGATCGGTTCAGTGGTTTAGGTGTGAATAGGTAACAAACTTACTTTCGCATTTATAACATAAAATTAGGATTATTATTATAACTTAGATCAATAAAATACCATCTACGAGAGGCAAAACTCATCAATATAATATTATTTAAAAATGGATGTGTTTTATGAGATTGGTAAGCTCCAACATCGTTTAGCCAATTACCATGAAAATTGGAACATACATATTTATACGTATTTTATAACCGACGAAAAAAAAGGAGGTTCTGTATATGTGTATATTTTTTTTTATGTTGGACCACACATAAATTTTTACACATTAGCCCAATTTGGACGATTCTTGTTTTATTCGGGAGGGTATACCTCGAAGTTAGTCCCATTTAAAATTTATTAACTTTGCTTGGGTAGTTTTTGAGTTAGCTTCAACAATACGTATTTTTCCCAGTATGATGATGTTATTATAAGTTCCTGTAGATGTAATTTACATAGCAAGTTGTGGCATTCGAATTTATGTGGGGATAGGTACCACAACTAAAAAGTGCAAAGTAATAGCTTATTTACAAAAAAAAAAACAACCATCTTCCAAAAAAAAAAACACTACAACGTGAAAAATAACTTTAATTTCGGATATCGGTGGCAAAAAACGAAAAAACAAAACCAAAGACACCGACTGCCGAAATTGAAGTTATTTTTCACTTTGTGGTGTTTTGTTTTGGAAGTCAGTTTTATTTTTTGTTAAAAAGTTTTTCGAATATGAGTTCCGTCGTGGCATCAATGCAGCACAAACAGAACGCAATATTAACGACTTGTATGGACTAGGGCTTTCATCTCGGGAATCTCGGTCTCCAAAATTTCGAGAGTCTCGACGATTTTTTTATATTTTCGAGACTCGAGGCTGATATTTTCGGTCTCGGGAATAACGAGAGTCTTGAGACTCATAAATAACAGTACAAATAAGAAGTAATTTATGAACATGTGATAAATAAAGACTGAAAAGTAGCGAAGTTGTTCAGAAAAATCACCAACAAAACAAACTATAAGTACTAAGGAAATACTTAGAGGAAGAGTTCCACAGATAACTAAAATTAATAATTGATTGCAAGACAAAATGGTCCAGTGTAGCTGAAATGCTTGAACGATTTCTTAAAATGAAGATATGCGTTCAAAAATCTCTGACTGATGTAGGAGCCACAATAGAGTTTGCTGAATTAGGAGTATACTCGTACTACATTCGAAGCAATCTCCAAACATGAAAGTGACTTTAGAAGCACTGTGTAAGGGAGACGCTACTCTTTTAACAACGGATACTGCACAAAATTTCTGTCTAAATAAATTAGACTTACAACAAAGTTCTTTGAAAGTAAGTCTCGCCAATTCACTACGTATCATATGTACAATACTTAGGCAGTCCATCTCAGCTTTGTTTTAAAGAAGCTGGATGCTAGAGCCTTTGTTATACGACGATGAAACTACAGTGGCTTTAAATGATTGTTCGAAAGGTTAAATAAATCCACAACTGAAAACTATCCCGCAAATACCAGTGATCCAAATGATGCGACGATTGCGGAGCTCACAAGTCTAACGATAGGAGCACAGCTGGAATGTGAGCTTAATAATTTGTTAAACTCCCAAGAAGTCAAAGGTCAGAATATACCTTCTATTGTCTCTCATGTATATCCATGACTTGCAAACAACTTGCACGTGGATAAAGCTCTCTTTGAAAATGGGGGCAACACAGGGAAATACCTAACATTGCTATGTACAATTACTTAAATGTCTATCCCGCCCACTAGCGTAGAAGCAGAGAGAGCTTTTTCTAAAGCTACTGACACACGTGCTTATAAAAAAAACATGCTTATAAGCATGCTAACTCGAAAACAAAATGGAAATAATAAGCGTGCTCATAAGTAGCAATGTTACTATGTAGCAATTGCTCAATAAAAGCATGCTTTCGTGCTATAACGAGGGTTACTTTTGTAATAAAATCAGGTCCTCTCTTCTGTAACTACATTAAACGCCCTTTGTTTCTTACGTGCCCACTATAAAACTCATAAATATATTTTTATTTTATTATTTGAGTTTGTTACTGTTTTAATAAAGGCACTTGACTGAAATATCTTGTTTGGACTACCTACGAGTATAAGTGTGAAACCTAGTTTTGAAATAGTCTCGAAAGTCTCTTTTTCCCGGTAATTTCGAGACCGCATCGAATCTCGATTGTTTTTTCCGGGACTCTGAATGCAACGAGACTGAAAGCCCTAGTATGGACAAGGTACCGCAAGTGAACGTACGGTATTTTTTTTTCTTTGATCGCTTCCGTTCTGGAAATTTTGATCTCAACAATGAGCCCCGGGGAAATATTTCAAATTCAACGAGGCGGTGAAAAACGCCTTTAAAGTATTTATCGATTCCCGTTCCTAGGATATTTATAGCAGAGGCATCAACCGACTTTCATTAAAATGGCATAATAGGGATGATGACAACTTTTTGTTATTTCTCCGTCATGTAGAATAGTAAAAAATATTACACACATATTTTTTCTTTTTTTACGCAATCAAAAGATTACGGCGATACATTGAGTTAAAATGTGGCATGACGTCACGTCTTGGTAGATTTTATACGTAGAAGTGACGTAGCGAGCCCCCACTCCCCAACTTTAATGCGTATTATCTAAGTCATTTTTTATTAATATGATAAAGCAAAAAATACGTGTCTAATATTTTTTTATTACCTGACTGACGGACTAAATAGAATTTCTTTATTTTTACCCAGGCATCATCCCTATTGTTTGATTTTTTCTATGTAAATCAGCAATTTCATACGTAAAGACCTAATATTATGCTGAATAGTAAACCAGCTACCAATAGCTCGAATAGTCTGGTGAATCATCGGATTATCTCACCACCCCGTCAACATCCATTTACAAAGCCTACATATTTTCCGAGAAATTAATACCTACACTTCTACAATATTCCTGCCGGTGAACTCTTTTTAAAAATTCACAACAGGCTATAGGTACTTAGTTGGTTCCCACAGCGCGTCCTTGTAGAAATAAAATTATATAATTCCTACTTTTTTATTTCTTTTTTACTACCTACTCGTACCTATCTGTCCGTCTCGCCCCAGTTGTCACAGCGTGATAATTCGCCCCATTTTTTTAGGCCAGCTCGAGCTCTCAAATGCTCTGCTATGTTCGGTTCAGTAGTTTTACCTGGTTCTTGAACAAAACGGTGGCGATTCTTTATATTGGCAGATTGATGATCGCATGATTTTATCTGAATACAAATAAGTTTTTTTGACAGTTCAATTCTATTCGAGACTGAATTATAGGTACCTAGTTACGTATAAAAATATGAACTTTGCAATAATACAAAAATCGTTTAGTCACAGTTGTAACCATAGATATAAGATATTTCTATGGATGTAACCTAATCTAAACTAGTGAGAGGTATTGGCTCGGCACTGGACTTGTTAGGCTCATTGCATTCCTTATGCCGCGGTCTCACGGCCCACTTTCTCACAGGCCAGACCGCGCCAGGCCAGGCCGACAGGCCGTGGGAACAGTCGGCCTGCGGTGGCCTGTCGTCGCCCGTCCGATCAAATGTATGGGATGATCCGTGGAATTCCCGGCACGGGCTGCGACAGGCCCTTACAGGCACGGGCCGCGACAGGCTTCGACGGGCAGGCCATGGGAACGCGGCATTATGATGCAAGCTGGATTAAAAAAAAATCTGGCCAGATTTACGGCCGATATGAGAACACATCTAAAATTATTTTGTTATTGTCAACTTTATATGCATTTTTGACCCTATTTAGGCCAATATTTCTGTTGTTTTGCTTTAGGTCCTAGTAGAGCTTTATCAACTCTTGACAATGACATCAGAATCAACAGTTTAGCTAAACACGTTTTTACGTTACGTGAGCTATACAACTTGGAATACACACAGTGAAGGATAGAGGGTCGTGCGAGTGCAGGCGCAAGGCCTCTACTCGCGATGTGACGTCATAGTCAAATGAAATCCTGCTTCAAAATTATTATAAATATGACATATATTTTGAATGCCCAACCAATACTCTAGCATTTTGTATCGTAGATAACATCGGTTGAAATCTTACATGTTTTTGTCTGTCAGAAATATTGAACTTACACCGAGAGAAAAGAGGTTTTCACTTCAAAAATAAACTCAGACTCAATGTTGATGAAAATTAAACGGGGTTCGATCGTGAGTATTCTCTTTCAATTAACCGAGGAAGCGAATCGATCACGTCTCCAATTAATCGCGAATACCTACATAATATTGGCATTTCGTTTTTTTTTTTTTTGGATTTTATGTGAGAAGCATTCAATATGATGTCAATTATAATTTCATTTTTGATATATTTATGTTTATATCATTAAAAAAAGCTTTAAAATTCTAATTCTAGGCACCTAAAGTTTACGCTCTCCTGAAAGAAGGGAGCTAAAATTATTATTTCTGGAAGTAAACCATTAACTCATCCACCAGACAAAACCCATTAAACAAACATATAGGTAACAATAAAATTATCATGTAGCCATTATGTATATGAAGTTGTAGCACGTTGTTCAGTTAGTTACTCTGTCACGCCTCTATTGATTCATTTATTACACGTTCACGTTCGATTAATTTATTAGTTATACAAACTCCCCTTGAATAAACGTCACCTGTTGTTGTGAACCCAAGCTTGACCGAGATTGTTGCTCTGATTCTCATCGTAATCTTCGTAGGTATATTATGTTAGATCCAACCAATAATTATGATATGTTATCAACTTCGAGCAAATTAATATATGATCGAAGATAATAACAGTTTTCTGAAAACAAGTTGATCAGGGCAAGACATTTTCAGCAATCTTGTCAATTTTCGTGAATTACTTTAACAGTCAACTTTTTTTTTTTTCAATGCAGGTTTCCTGTATAGGGATCATTTTCACCATGCGTAAACGCGTTTAACGCTAAACGAGTTTAAAACATCGCTCCGTTTCTTGCAATCGTTTGAAGATGACAGAGACAGAATGAAGTTTTAACTGTGTTTAGCATTAAACACGTTTAGTTATGTGTGGTGAAAATGAACCTAAGATTACATACTAAATCATTTAATGCCATCATCACTAAGACCATTTTTATTAGTCATAATACAAACTAAAAATAAGTCTGTCCAAATCACTTTTTATTTGGGGTATTATTAATTGCACATCAAATAAATAATGACCTATCAATTTATTTCCATCATTTATATACTTTTTTTACATCAAAAAAAATACTGACTGCACAGCAAATTAACCAGAGCGTACATACATAATACTCAGACTCATAGCAAAATGACATGGCGACTAATATTAACTCCGAGGTTAGGTTTGGTTAGGTTACTTTAAACCCTTTACACATAAATAGGAGCTCCGTTCTAGGATGCAAGAGCGAGCAAAGGGCACGAAGGGTAAGTTAAAATAATTTGTTTTCTCAAGAATGATAAAAGGTAAGGTAATAAGGTTTAATTTGCGCTAGTCATTATTAGCGCATTAATAAAAAAGCTTTATTGCGGTGCGCCACGAATATAAATTGTTTCTTATTTAGTTATATTTTGAGTTGAGTATTTTACTGTGCAATCAGTAATTTTGATTGGAATTCGGATTATTTTTGGATACAAAAAGTAATATTTTGATTTGCGTTTAAATACTACCATTTTTAGGGTTCCGTACCTCAAGAGGAAAAAACGGAACCCTTGTAGGATCACTCATGTGTCTGTCTGTCTGTCCGTCTGTCACAGCCAATTTGCTCCGAATCTAATAGACCGAATAAGTTAAAATTTGGTACACGTATGTATTTCTGTGACCCAAACGCGGACGTGTAAACTTTGAATATGGGTGTCAAGTTTAGGGGGCAAATAAGAAATTTAAAAAAAAATCAAACTGTACCGTGCGATATATCAAATGAAAGGGCGTACTGTGAGGGTCTCAAATATATATTTTTTTTATAATTTTAAACTAAACTGTTTTATAGTTATTTAAGATAATAGACGAAAATTGACCATCCCCCCCCCCCTCTTTATTTCCGAAACTACTGACTTCTTTTAAACTTAAAAAAAAAATACAGAAAGTAATTCTTTAGCTATAGATTCCAGGAAAATCTATAAGAAGTCTATGGTTTTAAAATAACGTGGTAAATCTCTCAATATTGTGCGTAAAAACTTACATTTGTCCATAGTTAAATGGACAAATGTAAGCATGGACATTTGTAGTTGGAATGTATGGGAGAACATGTTTTTCAACTACAATGTTAAGTTTGTTCTTGGGATAAATTCATCTCAACTACGAAACCCTTCATTGTGCGTGTTCCGACACGCACTTGACCGGTTTTTTTTTATTTTACATCTATTTTGTATTCGATCACACATTCACACCCAATGTACAAAACAATAATGTATCCATCAAAGAACAATGGACTAGTAAAACCGAGGGGTACTAAAAACCCCACGTTTTAAAACGTAAACATGTCATCGATGCCGTATGCAAAACGCGAATGCTCACTTCGCCAACATACAGGGTGACTTCTTAGTCCAAGCAAAATTCTTTTTAGGCATTTTCCTGCGACCTAAATATGAGCACCGGTATTCGAAAAATTAAATTTAAAAATTAAAAAGTACTTTCATTATTCCGAAATACCGAATTGATAAAGTTGTAGGTATTTCTTTTTTTTTATTCATACTTTATCGAATATTTCTAACTCCCGACTGCCTCGTCGGTCTAGTGGCAGCAAGCGCTACTGCTGAGAATGAGGTCCTGGGTTCGATTCCCGGGTCGGGCAATGTTTTAGTGTTATACATGCGCATCCGTTCAGGCGGAAAGCTGAACGCATCTTTATACAATATTAGTGTTTTCTATGGACAAAAGCTGAATTGAGCTGAGTTCGTGAAGTAAGACCCTTATTGGGTTTTTCTGTATGTAATATCTCAGTAGCAGCCAGGAGTCTGGATTTGTGCCCGGTTGATGGCGATAGGCTCGCTCCCTATTACATGGCGAAATGTGGGTGTACTATAGGTACACCTCTCCCTAACCTTTCGTGGATTACAGTCGTGATGTTATCTTATATGTGAATATTTCTGTGTACACTTGAAAGTGATAATCACTATCATCATTCATCATTCTCCTGCCCTTGTCCCAATTTATTTGGGATCGGCGCAACATGTCTTTTTCTTCCATACTTCTCTATTAGTCGTCATCTCGGTAGTCACTCCCTTTCTAGCCATATCTTCTTTCACACAGTCCAACCATCGCTTTTGGTCTTCCCCTACTCGTATAGCCATCCACGTTCATACTCAAAACTTTTCTGACGAGATTTTCCTCATTCCTCCGCATCACATGATTTAGCCCACTATCTTGCCTTAAAATTAATATGTCAAATAGGGATGATGACTAAAAATTTTTTTTTGTCCGTCATGTAGATTATTCAAATATATTGGACACGTATTTTTCTTTTTCTTCGTAATCAAAAGATTACGGCGATACATTAAGTTAAAATGTGGCGTGACGTCACGCCTTGCTAGATTTTATACGTAGCAGTGACGTAGCGTGCGCCCACTCCCGAATTTTAATGTGTGTTATCCAAGTCATTTTTTATTAATATGATAAAGCAAAAAATACGTGTCTAATATTTTTTTATTCTATTTTTTTTATCTGACTGACGGACTAAAAAATTTTTTTTTTTTACCGAGGCGTCATCCATATTACAAGTAACCCTGTATAAGGCATAGAGCACAAACATAAGGTGAGTCACCAACCGCCGCCGTAACAAAAACAGGGTGCAGGTCATATGACTTTCAAACTGACATTTTATTCGCTCTTCGCCGTTACAGGAAATAAGTAGAAAGACCGGAGTTTCTAACTTTTGTGGAGCTGTTATGTCAACGGTAATGGACATAGTTTTCTTTTATTTCACTTAACTAGATTGCTTGGTTCCCTTGAAGATATTTAAACTAGATTGGGTCTGTTTTATGTTGTAGTTTATATTCTGCTTTTAAAATTTAATGTAGTCAAAAATATTTTAGTAGACGTAAAAAAGCCGCATCTACTTCTTTACAAATCGAGTGTAGTTTTGTTTTTTTTTTAATCCTTTGCATCGTTGATACAAGCTATACATTGTGAGCATCCCCTAAAAATCAGTAACTCATCATAATCACATCCTTATTTAACATTTAAACAACAAAAACCAGTTCTTCGCATAATTTATAACTGTGATAACTAGCATTATTGATAATAAGAATAATACCGAATATTTAAATAACCGTCGTGATCCCGACTCACTGTAAATGTTAACCCATTGAAATCGTCGATAAAATCAGACAGCTCTGTAGTAGCAGCTCGGCACCCTAACAACGTGTGAAATTGTTTATTTCCACTCGGATTTAGCGCGCCCTTTGTTGACGACGAATTTAAATGTAAAGAATTACGTTGCGACACCCCTAATCTTGATAAGAACGCGATTACAAAGCATTCTCTGTAATAGTAAGTGTTAATCTGATTTAATTCATTGTGTTTACCCAGCAGGAGCGATGCATGACATTTTTTTTTTTAATAAAGGGTCGCCCGATCGTAGTTTTAGTGAAAGGAGGAGCTTTATTGTAAAGTTAATAGCTTTTGACAGGACAATATGGCGGAGGTACACTGAACAGTCCACAATACATAGTTTATGTTCTATTATTATTTTAATGAAAGACCAAAGGAATCTATATAAAATTCAAAGTCCTGAATGACTGACTGACGGATCAACGCACAGCCTAAACTGCTGGACGCAGGGTATAGGTGTAGCCATTCACTAAGGAAGGATTTTTCGAAATTCCACCCCTTTTTAGGGTTCCGTACCTCAAAAGGAAAAAACGGAACCCTTATAGGATCACTCGTGTGTTCTACTGTCTGTCACAGCCAATTTGCTCCGAATCTAATAGACCGATTAAGTTGAAATTTGGTACACATATATATTTCTGCGACCCAAACACGGACGTGAATCGTGAATAAATGAATTTTGAATATGGGGGTCAATTTTGGGGGCAAATAAGAAAAAAAAAAGTTTTGCAAACTTTGTACTGTGTGACATATCAAATGAAAGGGCTTACTGTGAGGATCTCATTCTCAAATATATACTTTTTTTTTTAAATTTTATTATAAATTGTTTTTAAGTTATTTAAGAAAATAGGCGAAAATTGACCAATCCCCCCATATCCGTGGCGCGGGCCCGAGCGGTTCGCCTGACATTTGCCTTAATCTGTGTCAAAAGCCGGAGCGGCTCGATTGTCACTGTCATAGTTTTGACGTCAATTTCTTTGTTTAAACTGTATCTATCGTGCTCATACTTGCACAGAGTCTAGCAAACAGAACGAGATACATATAATATAATAACTCCGTTGGAGGATTTAAAATGAACGAATGTAGAATAGAAGTGTAAACATACCCATTATTTTGTTCGGACGGAACGCGGCATGTGTAATTGACGACATGTTATTGTTAAGCTTCTGTGATGAAAAAAGTGTATGAGGTGTGTTCTTTTGATTGCCTTATGTGAAATAATGTATATTTATGGAAATTAAACAATAACTTTTTGGTATATTTTTATAATGATGGTTTATTTTTTAATTATAATGAGCTGTACACAAGAAACTGGGAAAAATTTCTTCACACTGAACATACATTACGATTACTAATAAATTACAAGTCAAAACTACACTAATCTATACATAATCTGTTAGCTAATTTAATAACGATTCCAACGTCATAACTTGTACCTATCGTAACTTTAGAGTTATCGTCGTGAAAATATTTCTATACCTATAGACTGTGACTGTGATGAAAACCTATAAGAAGTCTATGGTCTTAAAATAACATGGTAAAACTCGCAATATTGTGCGTACAAACTTACATTTTTGTTGGTTACTTACATTATATGTGGTTGGAATATATGGTTGGAATGTATGGGAGAACATGTTTTTCAACTATAACATTAAGTTTGTTCTTGGGATAAATTCATCCCAACTACGGAACCCTTCATTGTGCGTAGTCCGACACGCACTTGGCCGGTTTTTTTTAATGGAGTAAAATAGGGGATGAAACCTTACAACTCTGTAACCTTACAAAAAGTACTATGATTGCATGAATTCAAGATAGTAGGTTTATCGATTCAAGACACGACACGTTGTGCACCATTTCTGAGCAGTAAACCTAAAAAAAGTACTAGGCTTGCATGAATTAACAATTACGCCTGGACAGCTGAACTGATCTGGATGAAATTTGGCACATATATAGATTATCTGTCTGGAATAGCACATATTGTACTACTTTTTTTATCTCGGTAGTAGTACGATTCCAAACTCGACGCGGGCGGAGCCGCTGGTAAAACCCGTAAACCGAACATCGAATGTAAAACACACATTTCCCTTTAAACACACAACAGAATAATTCTAAAAGGAGCAAAAAGTTTTGTACCTAATATAAATATGAAAAACGGTTTTCCCCGAATTTCTTCGGTACCTGATTAATATGAGAAGAGAAGCTTTTTACCAAAAGAGATTAAAAATGCATAATTTATTTATTTTCTCATTACTAATTAATCGGGTCCTTGCATAAACAGCCGTTACAAGCGAAGTCAGGACTTGGTAACATAAAACAAATTGCCTTAAAGCTTCTACATAATTTGAAAGGCAAATTATTATGAATGAGTGTCCGTCCAAATGAGTGGGATTAGCTTTGTAGCGAGAATTCTCATTAAAATATTTATGGCAGCCGCGTCGCAAAAATTGTCTTGTTTTGTATAAGATATGCTGAAAGAGTTATTCCACCCCTTTTTGCAGAATAATCCTCAATTTCTTGCTCATTTCTACCAATTAATTTTCGGCCTAAACATGAGTTACCAAATGACCATTTTGTTTTTACCAGAGTGCTCTACTTACGCTGCAATTAGCAGAATGATACTTATACCCATCCTCATGACATAACTCTTTGGTCGCCTCTTACAACACCCAGTCATCATTTTCATCTGCGTAGCCTTTCCCAACGGGGTCGGCTTCCAATCGAACCGGATGCGGCTGAATACCAGTATTTTTTTATTTTTTTTTATTTGTGATGGGTTTGCTCTTGACTCTAGTCTAGGTCAGAGGTGACAGAGACAAAGTCGACGATGGAGTGAGCTTACCCAGAAGAAGCCTGTTCACTCTCACTTTGAAGAGATTAGGGTTGTATACGTTCGGAAACATTTTACATAGAGCGACAGCCTACCAAACCTCCACAACCCAGTTACTGGTTAAGTATGGTTGTCAGACTTCCAGGCTTCTGTTTTCTTACAACACCGAGTATGAACTATTTTTTAGTCCGGAACTACACGACAAATATAATGTCACGCTCTCTTACCTAATTAGTCTGTTTCAAACATCTTCTACTTGGCGCTTTGCCGAAGGGACATGTGTTTTCTATTCTAGTCAGAGTCGTTTGTGACAAGCGGTAGTGGCCCGCGTTCATAGCCTAACGACTTAACTTTTTGTCGTCAGTATTGAAGAGTTGAAAATATCCGTAAAATTTTATGGCTGTGTAAAATCTTTGTCTATTTTTACTAGCAACGTAAATGTTGTAAGGTTATAACATAATGTTACATAGAAAATCAGAACTAAGGACATAATCATGTATTGGGTGACTGGTAATTAGTGACCGATACTTAAACACATGATTGTACTCATGATAACACAGAACTTTTACTATGGGACCAAACCTAAAATCGCAAAAAAAAATCAGCAGTTCCCTACATTTTGACGAGTTATGCGAACATAATATAATATAATAATAATATATCCTGGGATATTATTCACACACGGTCATCTGATCCCAAACTAAGCAGAGCTTGTACTATGGAAACCAGATAACTGATATACTACATATACTACTTTTTTTTTGTAAATACATACTTATATAGATAATTACACCCAGACTCAGGACAAACAGACATGTTCATGCACACAAATGTTTGTCCTGGATGGGAATCGAACCCACGACCTGTGGCATGATAGGTGGTGTCTTAACCAACCACGCCAACTGGCCTGCCAAAAAAAAAACATAAACGTAAGGAGCAGCTCATTTTTTGAGGGTGACTGCTGTCACCCTATATATCGTATATCCTAACTAATATTATAAATGCGAAAGTGAGTATATGTTGCCGCTTTCAAGCTAAAACGACTGAACGGATTTGGATGAAATTTGGCACATGAGTAAACCATGACCTGGAAAAGGACATAGGCTACTTTTTATCGACATACCACGTGGGTGAAGTCGCTGGCGGAAGCTAGTAATATTATAAATGCGAAAGTTTTGATGGATGTTTATTACTCAATAACGCCAGAACGGTTAAACAGATCTGGATGAAACTTGGCACCGAGATAGATAGTAGTAGTCTGGAGTCACATAGCCTAATTTTTATCCCGGAAAAATGTAGTATGGTTCGCGTGGGATAATTCCCGACATCCACACGGGTGAAGCCACTGGCAAAAAAAAGCTAGTATTACATATTTTCTGCAATTTTATATCTCCAGTTTTTTTGCCAAAAGGAAAACTCTTTTCTCAACGTAAATGCATGAAATATGCAACTTCTTTCTATTCAATGCGTCCTCTTGCATCATGTCGTCTGCTTGAATGTACAGTTGCATTATTAAATAGCATTTCAAGTTTTAAAAGTACAGACGCCAGCACATCAAGCTACCCGAAACTGTCAAATTTTGCCTATCAACCTTGAACCTAATGCTTTAACGATAAAGTTGAAAATCTATTAAAGAAATTTGACAGATTGTAGAAGCTTGATATGTATCTGTACACAGGTACTTTTTGTTCAGAAAAAATTCCCGTGTAACTACAATGAGAAACACGGATACCAACGTGTGACGTTTCACATAATGTTTCTTCTCGCATTTCAATGTGTTTATTTTTCGAAAAAGCACTTGTCGACAACATTTATTTATTCAATATAAGCATTGTGTGTGTGCCCGGATTTTATTATAGGGCAAACATAATATGTGTCGCACTCCATCTGTTGTTTACGCACGCTTTTTCAGCGCTTTAACGGACTCCGTTTTATCCCAATAAATTGACACAATAACGCTCTCACTCGGATTATAATCTTTATTTGTAAAATAAGAATCGTAAAAAGTCTACGCATCCATACGAAAATCGTAATTCAATTTGACCAATTCGTGTTCACGAATTCTCAAGACAGAATAAGTGACGGTGAAAATTAAACTGAAGAAATTCTGTGAGAACGCTGAGGGATAACTCACCAAGAAAATGTTCGCTCTCAAATATTGCTTTTGGAAAATTTTGAAGAATTCTTTGATGGAAATCTTTCGAAGAGCTCCTGTCCCAAACTACAGATGATAAGTTGACACTTTCGTGCTATTCTTTGAGCACATTTCAAATGGTATTTTAAAGTCAAATTTTTAAAATCGAAGAAGTTTTCGGAAAAGTTTAAAAGTATTTTGTGTTTATAGTTTTACAGAATAAATAATAAATTGGGTGTGGCTAGATACATCATAATAATTTTGCTCCAACGAAACCTAACCACAATGTTTTTAATCGACTTCAAAAAGGATTTTCTTTAGTCGACCCGTATGTATGTATGTAGGTATGTATATTTCTATGTCCGTGATTTTCTCAAAAACTAATGAACCAATTTTGATGATTCTTTCACTAACGTGGAAAAAAGTAAAAACCGGCTTCAAAAACCTAAAACGAATAAAATGACTTTTTAAAAAACTTAACAGCTTCTAAAGCCGGTGTCTCCAATAAAATTCTGCAATGCACTTTAGCTTGGCACCGACTTCAGAAGCTGTTAAGTTGTTAAGAAAGTTATAATATTCGTTTTTGGAAATTTGTTTTACTTTAGCGTGGGCGAGTCATACATTGCTTAATACGGAGTCGTGTACGCAGCTGATGGCCATCATTTTTGACAGTTATTTTACGTGTTATTTTCGGTATAATAACAACGAATTAGTTATTGCATTCCCTTTGGTGACCATAAAATCATTCAACTGTGACTGAATATAGTGAAATAAGAGTTCAGTGGAAGTGGTAGTGAGTTGGTGAGAACCCAGACTACATAAGTGCACATTTATTGTTTTGGTAGAAGGCACCTTACTTCACGTGTTTAGCATAAGTTTGTGATAGATAGGTAGGTACAGTGTTGTACTTTGTAGCACGACCATGAACGCAATCATTATAACTTTAGATGGTAATAAAATCCTTTTAATTTGTACTATTTTATACCACAAATTAGAAATTTTATAGGTACCTCTCCATAATCGTAGAGATACAGGTCGTCCTGGCAAGATTCCTTCCCAGCACGACCACGTTAAAATTCCTGCTGAAATAGAAGTTGATGAAACAGGAGCATGCCTAAAAATTTGTAGTCATTATGTACTCCTATTTCATTACTGGTAAATTGTTAGAAAAGCAAAAAAAAACATTATCTGCCTTTATGCCTGTGTGATTTTTATACTTGACACTAGATGGCGCTAAATGCAAAAATAAAATTACTGTTTAACTACGGTAATTAATTGAGATGTATAAAATTTCTAATTGGTGGTATAAAATAGTACAAATTAAAAGGATTTTAGTACCATCTAAAGTTATAATGAATGCGTTCATGGTCGTGCTACAAAGCACAACACTATAATGAGTACAATACTATAATGTACTGGCTACGATTTGTTAATAAATATATTCGGCCTCAAGAAGATGACCGACCAAAATTTATTAAAATTTAAGCATCTACAAACTTTGATCCTTATTATTGCATCTTGTATCAATGTGTAGCCACAAAACATTATAACTTCACATTAGGCATTAGGTGCATACTAGTAGCTACACATTGATACAGTAGGTAATATGGAACACAATTTGTTAAGAATATGAATTCGACTTTTTGAGGCTGATTGTACATAAATTCTTTTACCTACCTACCTGTCATATTTGCTTCCTTGTTAACTCTATCGTCTTTATTAAGTTTCAACTAGATTCCCAATATTATTGTTATAAACTTTGTAAACACAAACTGCTAATAAATAATATGCTCAATTAAAAAGAGAAAACGGGCGCGGATTTTCTGGCTTGTTAGCCTAATTTGTATCAGGAATCTGTTTCAAATTACGTTATTCTGTTTTCCATTTAATTAATTGTTCACTGCTTCCGTTAAGGAGACAGAGACGGTTTCTAATTCAAGTATGTCCCACTTAGATTTAGGTAATAAATAAAGAATAAAATGACGTAAAACGAGAAAATTTTACAAATCGGTGTCATTTTTAACCGGCTTCAAAAAGGAGGAGGTTATCTTCGCCAATTGTAAACTGATTTCGACTTTTTGTAAAAATGTTTTCTTCAATCATTTTGGACTTGTTATTGTAAAGTTTTTATGGGCATGGCGCATTGTGGGTTTCTGAAATAAGTTTTACCTGGTGGCAGCACTGAGACGTCATTTCCGGACACCTGTCAAAAGTGTCAAAGCGCATATAGTTTTTTTAGTCGTGACTGAATGATGAACGTCATCATATGAAGACGTTCATCATTCGTTATAATATTATACACACAGCAAAAGTGTCTAGGAATCAAGGTATTTAAAATATATATATTTTGCCCTATTGATCGACGAAGATCGACGAAGTACTCTCTGATTTTGCATTAATAAAGACATTTCGCGATTTTTGTTTATGCTGGATTTTTCACCTTAGTTAATCCTCACATTAAAATGTGATAAAAAGATAAAAATAAATGTTATTAAAGGTTTTTATTGCGTAAAATAAACAGTTAGTAGTCTGTGTTTCCGTCGTTAATGCGTATAACACAATCGCAGCGATACGGCATACTCAATATGAGTTCATCCAAATCACCTTGCGGAATGGCCGCCCACATCCGTTGTAACAAGCGAAAAAGATTAGTTGGGGTGTGAACGGCATGCATCCATATTTGGCAGAGCTCTTCTTTGAAATATACCCCATGCGTGCTCAATGGGATTCAAGTCTGGGGATTGAGCAGGCCATGGTACGACGTTGATGTTAGCTGCGGTAAGTGTGTTTACAACGACTCTGGCAGTTTGTGGACGTGCATTATCATGCATAAGCAGAAATAAAGCACCGAATTGGGTCCACAAAGGCATCTGCTACAATCGTTTCAGCGTAAATCTGTGCTTTGAGATTCCTCTGTTCCAAATCAGTTCAATTCTTCCGCAGATCTAAATACCCGCCCATATCATGATTGTTCTACCACTGATGCATGGACTTCCTGGCATGATTTTAAACATTCTTGAAGTCCAGAGTCCTCCAATACCGTGTAAGTCTAGTATATGGCCTTATACCAAAGCGAGATACGTCAGAAAAGTACACAAAACTCCACTCTTCTTCTGCCCAATTTCTGTGTTCACGAACCTATTGTAAACGGGCTCTGCGATTGCAGGGCTCAATAGGTGGTACACGAAGGTAGCGGTCTTCGGGAACGGAGATTGACTTCATGCAAGGTACTCGTATTTCTTATGGTTTTATCGCTTATTAACATCCCTGAAGAGCTATGAAGCCTCGTAAGCAATATCATCGCAGTCATTGTATGATATCTTCGAGCAGTAATTTGTATGTAACGACCTTGTCTGCGTGTGGTGATGCAAGCTCGTCCTCCATATCGCTCTGCCACGCTGCCAGTGATGTGGTAATGTGTTCAAAGTCGACTTATAACACTCTGCGTAGTGCCCAGAGTGATTGTCACAGCACGTAGCCGAGAATCAGCTGCCAACATTTCCACGGCTCTGATAATTTCTTTTCGATTGACTTAACCTCACACCCGTTGCAGGTAACAAATGGAGGTTATAAGTTTTTTTTTACATATTTGGGACGAGAATTGAATACTGAATACCTTCCCTCAATATGTCCCTCGTTTAACCTAAAATACTCTATAGGAATACGACTTGACAGAAGATTATCATCTTTGGACTGAAATTCAAAAACTATATTTCCTTTTCAAATGACGAAATTTACTAAAAATAGTAAAAAGAGTTACAAAAAATATAATTAAAAAACCGCATTTTTAGTAACTCGCAAAAACGTGCTTGATCCTTAGACACACACATTGTCGAAATGGGAGACCTCTTTTCAAAGTGGCGCCAACTGGTGCCTTGAAATGGTACTAGAACTAGTTATGAATTTCAAAAACTAAAAACTTTCAACTACAGACAGGTCACTTCTTCTAGCCCATTGGTCAGTTTCGGGTTATACGCCTTACTTAGTTCATTAAGACACTCACACGATTAGTTTCGTCTTCAATAAGGCCTGCTTCTGACTTGCTTGCTTGCTTTGTCACATGAGCGATCGTCGTCTGGCTCCCAACCAACAACTCTTAGCTATTGCTATCTCCTCCAAAGACCTCGATCTCCTCTAAAGACACGAAGATGTATAGAGATAAAATGATCTAATCGAAAATGGGTCAAGACATGGACGGGCAGAACGAACATCCGAAATATAGTTCGGCCTAATAGTCCCTATTTATCAGACGGGACCAGATCTTCTAGTCTTTTGAGTAGCCAACCAATTTTATTTGTGTAATACGTATTTGAAAACATTTATTGTGTGTGGTATGCTGTCTTGACATCTGTCATTTTCATCGAATAAGTTTTGCGAATTTGATCCTTATTAGTTCTAGAAATTGTCCAACTGACAGGTATCAGGAACGCATCCTCTTGACGGCTGGACTGTAGATCTAGCTGTACAAGGATTTTTTGGCGCCTGAATGACACAGGCCTCTCCCAGGCTGCGCCACAACACCCTGTCCTCCGCCTTCCGCAGTCTGTCCCAGCCACCTTCTTTTAAGGTCAGTCCATCTAGCTGTGCAGCGTCCCACACTACGCTTGCCGATACGCTTTCTACACTCCAGGAAAAGGATATATCCTAAAGGATAGTGAAACGGCAATGACCAAGTGAGCGTGAGTGCAAGAAAGCAAATCAACATTTTCGGTTCTGGTTTGCTTTGAACGGTTCGCCTCACATTCTAATTATGTAATTGAAGCCAAAGAAAACTGGTCGCTATGATCACCCTTTTACCTATCAAAATAATGAAGCTTCATAATTTTTGAGTGTAGATACCGAGTTTTTCGTGTTACAAAAATATAAAATCGTGTAAGCATAGCATAAGTATTGAATCAGCCTATAATATTCCCACTGCTGGGACACAGGTGTCCTCTCTGTGAGAGGGAGCAGGCTGACCAGCCTGAGGGTCCAGTGTGGGTTGGTAGATGTTACAATGTCTTCGAATTTTTTACCGACTTCCAATAAGGAGGAGGTTATGTATGTTCGACTTTATAGTTTCTTTTTTAGTGTAGGTATGTCCACCGATTTCTTAGTCAATTGTGAACCGATTTTGAAAATTATTTTTTTGTTTGAAAGGGCGGTTCCATTGTCACCAACTCAGAACCTGATAAGGGGATCCCATGAAAATCGAGGGAACCCTCAAATGTCATAGGAGCACCAATAGCCATTTGGGTCATTTGCTCTTGAAACCATTTAGTGAAGTGGAACTGATGATGAAGACCACAGATGGCCATCGGAACTACTCAATAATACGTGTTTCACGGGTTGCGATTCGATTACTTTAATATAGTTGCTAAGCAATTTATGCTCCTCACAATACATATGGTGAAGTGGAGCTCATGGTGACTTCACCATCAGCTCCTGTTCTCCTGACTCTTACTGGGTTACTAACATAATAAAATAAGAATAGCCTTTAATCCACCAAGTGGAAAAACTACATAACTACTTATTGTTATTTATTAATCATTATTATTACTACAATATAATTTCAATCTTTATTAATTAACTATTATAGATTCATATTATTATTATTCTCTAATTCATAATTATTAATAGATTGGTAACAAGCTTTGTATAGAATATTTGTAAGCCATATTATAGCAGGGTATGCTGGAACCAATATTGTAAAATCTATTGTAGCATAAACATCTTTGACTTTGACTTTAGCAGAACTCCTCAACAATTAACGTCCCTGCATCGGTAAATGCATTTTTTTGTAAAATGTGATGAGCAGATGACATTAGGCTATTGTAACTTAGATAAATTACAAACTGACCCATAAAAAAGTGAAAAATATAAAACATTTTTACAAAAAATAAAAAAAATAAACCGACTGCCAAAAAAAAAAATATTACAAAGTGAAAAAATAACTTTAATTTCAGAAGTCGGTGGCAAAAAACTAAAATACAGATCCAAAGACACCGACTTTTAACTGAATTTTGAAGGCCGTTTGTTTATTTTTTTTTTTTTGTAAAAATGTTTTTGGTTCTAGGACAAGCCTATTTGCGCACGATGTTTTCCTTCACCGTTTTGAGAGCAGTCGTAAAGAAGTTATTTACTCAAAGAGCCATCCTAGGTTCAAACGCACAACCAACACAACTCGTAAGTCGGGGTGGTTAGCATTGGGTCACAATCTGTTCATGTCTAGCATCACGGATGTGAGATATGCCCGCTAAATCCAGTTAGTTTAAGTGGAGCTTCTAATCGAGTTTGCAAGTGTAACAGTCTCAACTTGTTAAATTGTACAAGTGTAATAAATACATGTACGTTAGCGGGATAATGACGTCATTACACAACTGTTTCAATGTAAAGAAAAATACTTTTCGCTTCATAGGTTTCAATGTAAACAACACAGTAATCGATGTCGAAACTTTAGATACACGCCACATCGGTTTAGGTAATTAAGGAGGAAGCGTCAGGGTAGCCCGCGAAATTCAAATTTTCTTAGGTTTTTTACAATTTGCAAGTCAGTATTAAGTTCTATGTTAAATAAAGTATGATTTGCGGCCGTAACAAATATGTTTTTACAGAATTATATACAATAGAATCAGTAATACAACTCCTTAAGTTAGTATAATCCTAAAATGTCAAGATTTCATGAAATAGTCATTTTTTGGGATTACCTGGTCTTAAAGAGTTGTATTGATCACTTTAATGATTCTAATTATGTAAATAGATACTTGTTACGTAATAAAGTCACTTTTTGCGAGGTTTTTAAACAGATACTTGATGACATGCTACACTAATATAAAAAGAACATAATACCTTGGTTCCTTTTATATTTTCACCAGTCGAGCTCAGACTTATATTTTTCACGAAAAGTTAACTTACTCGGTAAAAAACATGGCTTATGCGTTAGCTGCTAACTATGAGTGGTTTCTAAATTCGGTTCTCGTCTAGCTACCTAGTTTTAAAATTTGGCTCTAGCATAATACCTACGTAATAAAAATATTCCGTATGGTTTCTGGAGTAAGTAGATTAAAATAATCCTTCCTTATTATAAGGATTCTAAAAAAACGAAAATTTTAATGAGGTTGGGATGGGTCGTGTCCTCCTTGTGTATTTTTATGTAACCTTACTGTGGATCCGGAAAGATTTACTGCTTATTGTGTTGTATTTAATGGCTCGAGTTTTGCCTTACACAAGATATTCAAGTGAAACGAAGCTACAACATTTTGAAGTGTGTCAGTAGCATGCAACATGATCTAAATATATTGTTAAAAGTACTAGGGTAACATAACATACCAGTGCCTTCTAGTGCAGGCGACGTTTTATTACTCATCAGGTTTGTACCGCACCCGTCTGCAGACAAGTTATGGGTTACACGGGAAAATGATACCAAATAATATAAAAGACATTATAGAACATGTCCCTTGGGAATTGTTTTACAAAGTAACAAAATACCTACTGCAATTTATTTTATATGGAAATGTTGACATTCGGTTGCTTTTTGAAAGTTTTTGGCAAACAAGTACACGGCCTATTTGATAAATAAGTGGACACTACTACAATTCGGCCGTCGAGAGAATGCGTACCTGACCCTGGTCAGTTGGACGATTTTTAGTAGTAATAAGGATCAAATTCGCAAAACACATATTCGTTAGTATCAAACTGAGAACGCATTCTCTGGACGGCCGGGCGGTATCTATCGTATATTCGACAATACCATCGCAACTGCGTTGCTATATTTGTAAAACCAATACCAAAACCAATAATGGACATACTAAAAGAAAGCAGGCTTGGTTCGGCCACGTAATGAGAAGTAAAAACTTCTTCGTAAAAACGGTTTTGAATATCCCTACGAAACGTCTGGGACGAGGAAGACCCGCGCTACATGGTGGTCCAGTATCGAGAGGGAGATGAAAGCGCAGAACCTAACTCGAATGACAACCCAGGACAGAGCGTCCAGAGGGCCTAGACAAATGACATTCGCTTCGAAGCGATTCTATTTCTACTTACAATCAATATAGCTTCAAAATGACATTGACATGATCACGTGACATTTCGATAGCTGAACCGATCATCCTGAAATTTTGTATAGGTACAGACATGGACATATGGTAACTTTCATTCCATTTTAATTATTGTGCCCGAGGAACACAACAATAACGATCTTATGATAATAGATGGCTCCACGTGTCTTTCTAATCATGATTGAATACGAATTATTACTTTATTGTGTTAAGAGTTTTTTATTTATTTAAGTACCTTACATCTTGTACCATACATTTTGTATCTAGCGTTGATAGACCGGTTTTTCATCTTCCTAACTATCCTAACTAATATTATAAATGCGAAAGTGGTTGTTTGTTTGTTGATTACGCTTTCACGGACGAAACGGAACGGCTGAACGGATTTGGACTTGGGTAGACCTTGACCTGGATAAGGACATAAGCTACGATACTATTCATCCTGAGTCGTAGACCAAGTCGCTGGTAACATCTAGTGGTGATATAAACTACAGAATCGATATCTCACCTTTTCTAGAAACACCGTCGTTGACGCTCATCTATTAATTTACACTATTATTTATTGTTGTTGTATTGCTAACAACCTTCCTTAAAAAGATACAACTTCCTTATTTTTCGCAAACATAAATAACATTAAAAACCTCAGTTAATTGGTCGGTATTGAGGGCACTTTCACACTTTGTTAAGCTTTCTTCTTGGTTCATAAAATATGGTGGTCGCCACTCAACACTTTCCTTGTAATTGTTTTAATTACAAAAAATAATTATTGAAAAATGAAAAATAAAAGACGGCACGCCATGAAAATTACCAACATAGCTCTGCCACTGATTTTTTTTAAGAAAATTGACCTTTTTTTATTATTTAAGTTGGGTTTGCTCTTGACTCTAGTCTAGGTCGGAGGCGACAGAGACAGAGTCGACGATGGAGTGAGCTTACCCAAATTAACCACTACCTAATACTAAATATCTACAGCCGGCTGATTTACAGTTTTAGATAAACATCAGTTTCTAGTCTTTCATGTAGAATTGTAGATCGACCGAAAATTAACCATACACACACTTACACAGCCGAAAAAATAAATCAGCCTGAATTTCATTTTCGGTTGGCCTCTACTTTCGTTTAGATTTTCTGTTAATAAAAGTTTTACATTTCTATTTGTTATATTAAGTTCTTTAAACAGTTATTCAAAAGGGACTTCATTAGTATTTGACTAAAACATTAATGCATTAGAAATATAAGGACTTGTTGGAACATTTAAACCATAAAGCTACTAACTAGCGCAAAAATCAGTGGGGCCGAGTTCGTTCAAAGCCCAAACATCGGCTAAGAAGCTGGGCATCCTAAATAGGGTGAAGCGATACTTTACGCCTGGACAGCTTTTAACCCTTTACAAAGTGCAAGTCCGATCCTGCATGGAGTATTGCATCCGCTTCACATCTTGGCGTATTATTGGAGTATTGCTTCACATCTTGGCTCATCGCCACAAGGTTACCTGCTTGTCGGTCTTCGACAGATTGTACTTCGGTGAGTGTGCCATTCCATCGGCCCCCATCTACCATCGGACATCTAGAGGCACTGCCAGTTACCATCCCTACCTAGTTGCTATTCCACCAATTTGCACGAAGTGTTTCCAAATGGCTTTTATAATGCGCACAGCAAAAGAGCATAAATAACTCACTAAATGCGTCTGTGTTTCCGAGCGCATACAACCCCAATCTCTTCAAAGTGAGAGTAAACAGGCTTCTTCTGGGTAAGCTCACTCCATCGTCGACTTTGTCTCTGTCACCTCTGACCTAGTTAGAATGCAAACCCATTTCAAATTAAAAAAAAAAATCTCTTGTAAAAGTAATTTAGAATTTTACCATAATATTATAAGCATATGCATAATCAGTCTATAATGTTCCCACTGCTGGGACACAGGACTCCTCTCTGTGAGAGGGCACTGTGGGCCGTAATCCACCACGTGGGCCCAGTGCGGGTTGGTAGATGTCACATGTCTTCGAATTTTTGGTTCTACGACATGCCGGTTTCCTCACGATGTTTTCCTTCACCAGTTTGAGAGCAGTCTGTGGTAATGAAATAATTACACGAATTAATGCGCCTGTCTAGGTTCGAACCTACGACCTACAACGCGTAAGTCGTGACCGTCGCTACTGGGCCACCACTGCTCAGTCACCATATACAAATACTCTAATAACATAATATTATAAAGTTTTTAGATAGTATTTTTAGAATTCCTCCTACACACTTCAATAATAAGCTCACACTTCATACACAAGAAACTACACTTACATTATTTATATGAAAGGTAGTTACGTGATTTCCGAGGAAAAATACAGTTGGGACTCAGACCCATGTATGTACATACAAAAGTAAGGGACATATACTGCCGCAGGTTTCACCTGTCGCGAGCTCGTAAAATAAATCACTGCGGAGTGCCTTTATATCACCAAACGTACACTATTGGCACAATTGAGAAGAGAAATAAAACCACAACCTAAATAGACACACTTACGAAAATATCACTGGAAAGATTTTTTTCTAAAGTAAGTAATATCCTTTTTCTTTGCAATAAGGGTAAATATAGAGTGACTGGTAATTAGTGACCAATACTTAAACACATGATTGTAATCATGATTGTAAGTACTTAACTTTCACTATGGGACCAAACCTGAAATCGCGAAAAAAAAATCAGATGCTCCCTACATTTTGACGAGTTATGCGAACATAAATTGGACGTAGTTATGCAGAAAGCAGCCATATGGCACTTATTCCGAAAAATTGTTATAAACACAGTCATACTAATTTAGATATACAAGATTTGTTGCAAAAACAACCATGTCGATATCTCTATTTATCATGGAGATATGAGCCGTCAAATGCAACCATGTCCGTACATCCATAATGCAACCATCGATAGAAAAATGCTTATAAGCATTGAGTTATAATGTACTAGTATTATGTACTAGTACGTACTAGTACTATGTACTAGTACATTATAACTCAATGCTTATAACTCTGTTTGTACTTTTCCCGACATGGCTTTCTGCATAACACGGTCCAATTATTATAGGGATGATTTTTTTTTCGCGATTTCAGGTTTGGTCCCATAGTAAAAGTTGTTTGTGTGAATTCAGTCTTGTGTTTAAATATCGATCACTAATTACCAGTCACCCTATATAAGTAGTCTAATTTTAAAAGTACGTAATCCTTTGCCTGCATGTAACAAAAATAAGTATAAAATAAAGGAATCTTCTCACATAGTCAATGATACATTACATTTTTTTTTAGTTATGTTTAGTGTGTAAAGATTTATGTTTGCAAAAAATATTTAGCCTTTCGTTTTAAATGTCAACAGCGTTATAATTTGCTAAAAGATAAAAATCCGAAATCACGTAATCGTCTGCTCATTAAAAAGGGAAAATTATCTCTGAATAGAATAATACTCAACTCATCTCTTGCAGAAGCTGAGATGCTTATGAGTAGCATCCGCTACTATACATTGGCAACTCCAAAATAGGGTATTTGTACCGTCCGCAGCGGTGACGTCATTGTTCGTCACCGGCTCGAAGTTTGCGTCGGTAAGATAAACAGTTTCCCCGCTATCTACCCGTCGACAGCACTTCATTTGTCTTATCCAGTGCAGGTGAGATTGACATTTGGAAAGCCTGGTTTATATAGTTCCCCTGTTACCACCCGCATGTGGCTTTTCCAACTTCACTTTATTACAGCCAAAAATAACTGAAGGACACAAAGACGGAAGGAAACGTAAACGTAAAAAATATACTGTTTCTCCACCGCACCGGGAACAGGACGTCAACGAGAAAAAAACCGGTCAAGTGCGTGTCGGATCACTCACAATGAAGGGTTCCGTAGTTAGGATGAATCTATCCTAAGAACAAACTTAACATTGTAGTATAATATAAACTAAAATAAAGTTACAAAAATAATATCCTAACCAACTAAAACCATTTAAAAAAAAACTAAAAAACTGCTACCACTGCGGAGCGTGCGCGCCTACTGGCTGTGGGTAAGTGGGAATCGGGTTTGTGGCGCCATGCACTACCATCGTCGAACATAGGCACTTTGTTCGACGACACTACTTTCCGCCTCGCCGCTTCCCTGCGACTAGGAGCTCCCTGTTGTTTTCCTCATCGCTGTCACTGTGGTGAAGTTGTCAACAGCCTCGGACACCACGGCCTGTCTTGCAGCCGGAGTGCGGGTCGCTTAGCGCGGCACGCAAACATTAATGACATCATCCAACGTGCCCTTGTCACCGTCGGCGTTCCAGCTGTATTAGAACCCAATGGCTTGGCACGCGAGGATGGCAAGAGACCGGACGGCATGTCTTTATTTCCATGGGAGGTGGGTAGGCCTTTAGTGTTGGACGCAACGTGTGTCGATACTCTTGCGCCTTCCCATCTTCCTGGCACAGCGTGCTGTGCTGGCGCTGCTGCTGCGGCTGCGGAAAACCTCAAGCGGCGGAAGTATAATAACCTTATCGGTAACTATATTTTCGAGCCGTTTGGGGTTGAAACCCTCGGGCCGTGGGGTCCGTGTGCTCATGCTTTGTTCAAGGAAATCTCCCAACGGCTGGTTGACACTTCCCGTGACCCAAGGGCAGGCTTTTACCTTGGCCAGAGGCTAAGCATTGCCATACAACGTGGCAATGCCGCCAGTCTCTTGGGTACATTACCAGATGACAGCGATGCGGATGAATTTTTCGACGCCATATTTTAGTTTTTTTTTTAATAGTTTTACATTGTAGTTGAAAAACATGTTCTGCCATACATTCCAACTGCAAATGTAAGTTTGTAAGGACAATATTGAGAGATTTACCATGTTATTTTAAGACTATAGACTTCTTCTAGGTTTTCGTGTAATTTATAGGTATAGAAGTGTTTTCTGTTTCTTTTTTTTTTTTTTCAAAATTTTAAGCTTAGTAGGTTTGGAGATAAAGTCAATTATCGTCTATTTTCTTAAATAACTTAAAAAAAAATATATATATATATATATATATATATATACATATATATATATATCTCTTTTTTTTTTCACAGTAAGCCCTTTCATTTGATATGTCACACAGAACAGTTTGCAAAACTTTGTTTTTCTTATTTGCCCCCCAAAATTGACCCCATATTCAAAATTCATTAATTCAAATTACACGTCCGCATTTGGGTCACAGAAATACATAAGTGTACCAAATTTTAACTTATTCGGTCTATTAGATTCGGAGCAAATTGGCTGTGATAGACGGACAGACACATGAGGGATCCTATAAGGGTTCCGTTTTTTTCCTTTTGAGGTACGGAACCCTAAAAATGACGGTGCCCAAGTAGCGACAGTACATTTACTATGGCCAAATAATCTCGTTTCTCATTGGTGTCCCATTCCCGGTGCGGTGGACTAGAGTCGAAAACGCCAAGGTAGTCCGCGAAATTAAAATTTTCTTAGTTTTTTGCAATTTGCAATTTAGGTATGATACGATTCGCGACCCTAGCAAGTACCTACGTATTTACAGAATTATAATCATTAAAATCATCAATAGAACTCTTTAAAACCAAGTAATCCTATTGAATGACTATTTCATGAAATCTTGACATTTGAGGATTATACCAACGACGCCCCCGGATCATGCGTAGTTCATACAAACGAAATACCAAAATAGTTTGTAAATCAAACAAATTTTAAAGGTAGTGTGTATTTATTCCGATTGGATTACAGAATATCTAGGTTCTCAAATATAATATATTAAATAAGAACATTGATTTAAACAGGAAATATGAGAAAAATAAGTTTTCTATAGAAATTTTAAATTCCTCATATCTCGTCTTCAAATCAGTGTCCTTTCAAAATATATGTTTGGGAACCTAGCTATTCTGTAATCCAATTGGAATAAATACACACTACCTTAAGAATATGTTTGATTTGCAAATTATTTTGGTATTTTGTTTGTATGAACTACGCATGCTTCGCTTAAGGAGTTGTAATACTAGTTATAACGATTATAATTATGTACCTAAATATATATAGTTTACGGTCGCGAATCATTTTTTAATCAGCATACAACGTTATACTGACTCACAAATTGCAAAAAAAACGTTAGAAAAATGAATTTCGCGGGTTACTCTGGTGCTTCCCCCTTAATGTTTGGTTTTTACCCTGTACGAGTACCTTTTCATCGTTCAAACTCAAACCATGTCAGGCCTATCGGTTATAAAGATATCGATAGGCCTGTTAGTCGTACGTGCCAATCGTTCAAGTTACGCTGAATCAGCCCATAAAATAGGCGCCGGCGCCGTAGAGCAAATATCTAGAAATCATTCAAACAACCAACGCCGGGCGAGCGCTCATACAGTTTCATTTTATTACATATACGTTAGTGCCAATAAATTTAGGGGAAAGGGTTAAGTGTTGTGTCAGAATGGGTAAGGCGTCAAATCAGTCATTTTGATGTTTATTGGGGATTACATGTTGTTTTTTCGCGAATGTTTCACCAGTCTGTGTGAAGTATGTTTTGTAATGAAAATTACTTTTCATTTCACTCACAACGAATTTCATTCACTTATGGCCGATTCCTATAATTTACGGACTGTTATTGGTTAAAATTAACTTTCGTATCTTTACCAATAATGAAGCAAAGACCTCATAGCTTTGCATAGTAGAATAGCGGTTTAGGGCGTTAAAAGGTATCAAGCAAACAAACTTACTTTCGCATCTATAATAATATTATAGTTAGGAGAATGAAAACTCACAAAATGTATTAGGTGCTTAAATAAAAAATAAAAAAAAGTTTCTTAATAATACATATAATTCAATCATGATTAGAAAGACACGTGGCGCTATCTATTATAATAAGAAACTTGTTGTTGTTTTCCTCGGGAACAGTACTTTTTTCCGGGATGAAAAGTGGCCTATGTCCATTTCTGTTACCTGACAACATACATATATGCAAATTTTCAGGATTATCGGTTCAGTCGTTTAGGCGTGAGAAGGTAACAAACAAACTTACTTCCGCATTTATAATATATTTTTTTTTAGTTTTTGGTTAGGATAGGAACCAAGCATTAGCTGTCATTGTATACTGTTTGTGGCAAACCGCAAAAACGAAGAAAATACACAAGAAAACATCACGCGTGTAATCCACGAAGGGTTAGGCAGAGGTGTACTTATAGTACACCCACATTTCTCTAGTCATATTTAATAAAATACAGTTATAAAAATTATTGAAAATCTTGGAAATAAAATAAACCAGAGGACCGAGATCTTCGATCCTAAATCGGTGCGAGACAGACAGGACCTGTATTACCTATACGGGATGTTTTACGATTCTAACATGTTCATAGATAGGTATCAAAAGAGACGTAAAGTGGATTGAAATCGCCCATAAAAAGTCACTTATTTTTATGATAAGCTCACTCTTTCTGTATTCTATAGTCAGCACAAATTCTAGTCGATGCTAACTGGTGTTTAACGAGCCGAATATGGCGTGGTAAACACTATAAAAACGTATCGATTGTGATCGCTTCCCACTTTATGTAACCTACTTGGTGTTAGGATTGCGTATATTCTGATTAGACTCGAATCGAAACCGATCCCTACATGAGATGCGCAAAGAAAGCACTCGCTATCAACAGATTTTTATGATAAGGCTAAAATTGCGTCGGAATATCTTACAAAATCTTATGTCTAAAAATCCTATTCCTAACTAAGAGATGTGTTCACCAACACTCAAACCAACGATTAGCTATTTAAACAGTTGGTTTATGTCAAATTTTCTTCCAAATTTTTTTATTTTTTTATTTGAGATGGGTTTGCTCTTGACTTTAGTCTAGGTCAGAGGCGACAGAGACAAAGTCGACGATGGAGAGAGCTTACCCAGAAGAAGCCTGTTCACTCTCACTTTGAAGAGATTGGGGTTGTATGCGCTCGGAAACACAGACGCATTTAGTGAGTTATTTATGCTCTTTTGATGTGCGCATTATAAAAGACATTTGGAAACACTTCGTGCAAATTGGTGGAATACCAACTAGGTAGGGATGGTAACTGGTAGTGCGTCTAGATGTCCGGTGATAGATGGGGGCCGGTGCAATGGCACACTCACCAAAGTACAATCTGTAGAAGACCGACAAGCAGGCAAAGGGTGAAGCTTGGCGTCCACCAGTTCTACGTCGCCAATGAGCCTCTTATCTCTGCGTTCCACCGAGTCAAGCGCAGCTAATTGATACTTAGCTGATCCATCCCAAAGGTGGCTGCAATACTCCATGCAGGATCGGACTTGCGCTTTGTAAAGGGTTAAAAGCTCTCCAGGCGTAAAGTATCGCTTCACCCTATTTAGGATGCCCAGCTTCTTGGCCGCTGTTTGGACTTTGTACTCGATGGTGGCGCTGAAGTTTAGACCAGATGTCAACTCCATGCCAAGGAGCTCAAGCCGATCAGTTACAGGAACTGATGTACCCCGAAAAGTAGGAGTTTGGGCGAAACGACTCCTTTTAGCGGTAAAAGACACGCCTGCGTTTTGGTGGCGTTAAAAGAGACCAGATTATCATCACCCCACTGGGAGACTAGGCTTAAGGTCAAATCTGTCCGCTCTACCATGGCCTCTCTCAAAGAACGAACTTCGGCCCCGCTGGTTTTTGCGCTGGACAAGTATCTCTCTGAAACTGTACTGTCATTTGCGTACCCAACAATACCAGGCCGAAGCAGGTCATTGATGTGCAGCAGGAAAAGAGTTGCGGAGAGAACCGACCCCTGAGGAACTCCGGCTTTAATAGCCATAAGGTCAGAGGAGCAGCCGTCTACGACTACTCTGATCGACCGTTCCATAAGCAGGAAGCTTACTGAGCAGAGCAGCGTGCCAGACCCTGTCAAAGGCATTCGAGATGTCAAGCGATACAGCAAGTGCTTCGCCGTGTTTCTCGATGGCTTCACCACAACAGTGCGTGACATACACAAGAAGATCGCCAGTTGACCGTCCCCGGCGAAAGCCATATTGACCGTCACTGAGGAGACCATTGTCTTCAAGGTACGTCAGCAACTTATTGTTCAGTACCCTTTCCATAACCTTGCATAGAATGGAGGTAATGGCGATCGGACGGTAAGGGGCAGGGTCTGCACGATCGCCCTTTTTGGGCACTGGTTGTACAATTGCAAGCTTCCAGGATTTCGGCACCGTACTTTTATCAAGAGAGAGGTGAAACAAACGTGTCAACACAGGAGACAGTTCTGGCGCACAGTGCCTCAACACTCTCGCTGGGATGCCGTCAGGCCCGCTGGCCTTGTTCACGTGTAGACTGCAGAATACTCTTCGGACCTCTTTAATGTGTACTGCGATCTTCGACATCGAGGAGTCGCAATGAGGTACAGTAGGTGGTTGATTGGAGCCAGCGACCAGACGTGAATTGCTTGCAAAGAGAGATGCAAATAAATTTGCTTTCTCACTTGCAGAGTGAGCCAGCGACCCATCAGGTTTCACCATTGGAGGTAAAGTGGTACGACAGAAATTCGTTTCAGCCGCTTTGGACAGGGACCAGAACTGTTCACTACCCGGAGGGTGCGAAGCCAGCCTGGCCCCAATACGTCCGACATGGTAAAAACGTGCCCTACGTAAAACCCGCTTGCAGAACTTGGCGGCAGAATTACCGCCACAAGTAGCCATATGGCAGAAAAACCCGATTTCTCAAAGCAACGGAGACGACGACCACAAATGTCATCGCGAACGTAAACACAGACCCCAGCTTGCTTCTTGAACTTGTGTTCAAGAGAGGAACCCGGGAAGTTGCGGTATGCCACGTTCGACGGGGTTGTTATCTTCGTCTCCGTTAGGAAAAACAGGTGCGGCTTCTTGGTCTTCGAGGTGGTGATGGACCGGATCGAGATTGGAGTGCAATCCCCTGATGTTACTGAGGTGCACTTTTAGTGGGAGGAAGTGCAGCCGTTGTTTAATCCTATTTTTCTTTACTTTGGTCATAATTGTGTGGAGTTGTTGGGGCAAAAGTCGAATTGTTCCGCCCCCCCCCGAATATGGCCACCGGGTCCTCCCATCCAGTCGCCGGCTGGCACGGTGGAGCATACCGGGATTTTTCGCGAATTGGCGAGGCAGCCTTTAGCACGTGGCTGGCGTGCTACTTGTGCCCCCTACTGACTGCGGTCGGCCAACGGCTGGCACCGTGCTTCGGATCTCGCTACCCTCCAAAATGAGTTACCCGGCTAGCTGACTCAGAGACCAAGATCGGATCCAAACAGCTGCGCAACTGACAATCTCCTTCTCCCCCAAAGGCACTTTTTGACATAAACCACCAACCGCCGCCAACGTGAATCATATGCGCACGCAACCACCAACCGGTTAGCTATATAGCTAACCGGTGGTTTGAAAGTTGGTGAACACAGGTCTTAGGGCCGGTTTTTTGATCCGTAGTTAACCAATGGTTAAACATAGTAACTAATAGTTGAATTGTGGCTAAATATGAAAGGCTAAACATGAATGAATTAACATGAATATATTCATGTTAAAAAATAGTTACTAATGGCATTTTTTTTTTTGACATATAACTACAGACAGTTATATGATACCTCTGATTTTACATCATTGTCAAAATTAGAGTGATCTTTATTGTCGATGCAATAGAATTGCTTTTGAGTTGCTACCATTGACAAGTCTGTCACAATCACAGTGATCTTTATTTTCTTTGCAATAAAGTTGTTTTTGGGTCACTGCTGTCAGAGCTGTCAGGTTAGGTAACTACATTACTAATTGGTGATTTGAATTTCGAATACGTTATGTTTGACGTCGTGGACGATTGGCCTTATAGGAAAATGAGCATAGCAGAAACTCAATAAGATCCATTTTTACTATAAACTTTGCATAAGTAAAATATTTTCCAACGTTACAGAACTACTGCTTGCTATCGTAACGCGTTTAATTTCCGCTGCGGTCTGCTAGATTGTTGCGGGATCGTCGAAATGGAAATCAATCCTCCTGAATTTCCGCTCACGAATTTTTCACTAGACTTGCGCCTAGCCTAATAATCATTTGGTTACTCTGGGGCTCTGGGTTTTTATCACTTGGAAAAAAGCTAGGTTGGCAATTAATTTAAACAAAACTGACTGTGGGTACAGCTAGTCTAGTCTAGTTTTGGCTAAAACCTTACCAGAAAATAATTAAGACAAGTGCGTGTTGGACAACGCACAATGAAGGCTTCCGTAGTTAAGATTAATTTATCCCAAGAACAAACTTAACATTGTAGTTCCCATACATCGATATACGTCACGATCAATTCTCAAACTGAATATAAATTTGTAATCGCAAACATATTTTTTTTTATAAGATAACAACAAATTAACGACTTTTGCCTTGCTTCTTGTCAAATTTCATGATTCTAGGTCAACCCTATAGGTTTTGATTTATTTGAGAGTATCAAAATATGTCGCATAAATAGGCGTATTTTTTTATGGCGTTGACTTAGAAGCTTGATTTTTTATTCCGTTGACTTAGAAGATTGAGCTCCAAGGGTAGACCTACGTATTTGATATTTATTTCATCTTAAAACTCCGAAGCGTTCCTGATAAAAAGAGTCTCGACAGACTGACAGGCTGACGGTCTCCCTCAAAAGGAAAAAACGGAACTCATATAGGATCATGTTGTTGTCCGTCTGTCTGGACAACAAAGTGATCCTATAATGTTCTATTTTTCTTTTTGAGATACAGAACCCTAAAAAAAATCTAAGATATTAAGGTGAAAGCGCCAAGGTAACCCGCGAAATTCAAATACTCTTACTTTTTTTTTTTTTTGCAATTTTCAAGTCAGTATTAGTTTGAATGTTGATTAAAATATGATTCACGTTCCTAATAAGTATGTACGTATTTACAGGATTATAATCATTAAAAAGTCATCAATACAACTTTTTAAGACCAGGTAATCCTATAGAATGACTATTTCATGAAATCTTTACATTTAGGATTATACTAAGTTCAGCAGTTAAGGCTAAGTAATAACAGCCGCACGGGTCGATCCATCAGCTTAAGCTACGCTTGCCGTGGTTGGTCCGTATATGGGTGACCATCTTTACATACCGAGACTCCTCCGTGCCTCGGAAAGCACGTTAAGCCGTTGGTCCCGGGTGTCATTCGTGGATCTTTGGCAGTCGTTACGGGTCGTCAGAAGCCCGAAAGTCTGACAACCAGTCTTACCAAGGGGTATCGTATTACCCAATAAATGGGTTGTGGAGGTCTGATAGGCAGTCGCTCCATGTAATACTGGTATTCGGCTGCATCCGGTTATACTGGAAGCCGACCCCTACATAGTTGGGAAAAGGCTAGGCAGATTGACTGAGTTAAGCAATTGTATGGTACTGATTCTAATGATTATAATTATTCGTAACATATACAGGGTTATTGGTAAAACACCACCAACCTCTTAAGGGGTCATTGTACTCATCATTATGAACAACTTTTACTATGGGACCAAACCTGAAATCGCGAAAAAAATCAGCTGTTCAGTACATTTTGACGAATTATGCGAACATAAATGTACTGAACAGCAGATTTTTTTTCGCGATTTCAGGTTTAGTCCCATAGTAAAAGTTGTTCATAATGATGAGTATAATGACCCCTTAAGAGGTTGTTGGTGTTTTACCAATAACCCTGTATAAGTATTTACAAAATTATTTTGTAAATACAGATATGTAATGATCGCGAATCATACTTTAATCAACATACAACCTAATACCGACTTGCAAATTCCAAAAAACGTAAGAAAATTTTAATTTCGCGGGCTATCCTGGCGCTTCCCCCTTAAGTTAGTTACAGGCCCACTAACGAAAAAAAAGAGTGACATAGGCAATATCGTGGCTATTTTAAGAACGAATTTCAGTAGGTATAAATTCTGCAAGAGCCTTCCGTACATTGAACTCGAGTATTTTTCCTTTGAATGTCATCAAGTGGGGTTGCGACGAGACTTTGCAAACTCTTCACAAATTATGACCACAAACTTTACAATCAAAGGAATCGGAATAAATTACGGATACCCTTGATTTCGTTAGAAATACTTAATGTTCAAAGATAATAGAATCAGAATCAGAATCAGAATCAGAATCATTTATTCGTAAACATAGGTGATAATTAAATACAAGATCTTAAAAATTAGATAGTACGCTATGTTTTGTCAATTGACATACAAATTATTAAAAAGAAAAAAAAATGCTACTAAATTAAAATATGAATTCATCACAATATCATTATGCTAGCAAAATTTTAATATTTATAATAAATTTCATTCCATGTCAAAAAGTATAGTCAGTTCAGAAGATTAATATTAAAAATAAAATAAGTTAAAAATATTTTTTAAATGTCAAGTAAGTTTATGTAATAATTACAGGCTATCTCATTTGGGGTGGTTTATGATATCTTTTGGGAATAATTGAATTAAATTACCAATGTAAATGAGTTTGGCATAGCTGGCCTCGGAAGATTACGTAGAAGTGATGATGCTGCGTGGTCCTAAATGGCTCTTTTTTCGACCTTCATATATAGGGTCACTGGTAATTAGTGACCGATACTTAAACACATGATCTTACTCATAATAACAAACAACTTTTACTATGGGACCAAACCTTAATTCGCGAAAAAAAAATCAGCTGTCCCATACATTCATGTTCGCATAACTCGTCAAAATGTATGGAGCAGCTGTTTTTTTTTTTTTCGCGAATTCTGGTTTGGTGCTATAGTAAAAGTTGTTTGTTATCATGAGTACAAACATGTGTTAAAGTATTGGTCACTAATTACCAGTCACCCATATTTTTGAATATTGCGTTGGTATCATGACAAATGGCAGCTGCATTAAACAGTTGGTATTGTAAACTCGTTTTTGCTTTGAATGCCATCCTTATGCCTACGGAATAGAAGTCAAAATCGGTTGAACGGACTGTAAACAAATTTATTTAAATGTCTAATCTTATTTCAAATGAAGTGTACGCTCGTCCCACCGACCTAGGTAGTCAACCAAAAAAAGGGTGATTTTTAAAACATGCGACAAAAAGGGGGTGTTCTACCCATCAATATGAACAACTTTTACTATGGGACCAACTAAGAATTCGCAAAAAAAAAAATTACCTTCCCATGTAAAAGCACATACCCGATTGGACCATTTTGTGTAAAAAGGTCGAAATTTTTTTGCGAATTCCGAGTTGGTCCCATAGTAAAAGTTGTTCATATTGATGGGTAGAACACCCCCTTAAATTTTGTCGCATGTTTTAAAAATCACCCTGTATATATATATATATATATATATATATATATATATATATATCTTGGTGTGCGCCCGACACTTGAGGGGTTAAATATCCTATTTGTACAGTTATTTCAGTAGCAGCTGGTTTTCCGCAACATTTAGCAGTGCGTCAATGCTCACCACTACAGTTCATACATACAACAAAGTTCTCGACCGCGTCGGTTTTCAAACTACCGCATGCATTTTCAAACATTCCACAACTTCTTAGAACGTTTTTCACAAAGTTTTTTAAGTTACAAGAGTGTTTTAATTACATTCAATGCTTTTGCCATTTCAGCTCCAGTTCAGGAGATTTCTTTTTCATTGAAGCTTTCACAGATTCTTTGACCTTATCGTTAAGTATGTAGAGTGAAGTAATTGAACTCTTTTTACAAAACGTGGGTTAACGATCGTCGAAGACAGTAACTATGGATTAAGAAAGTTTAACTTGGCTTAAGGAATGGCTTTACTGCTTTAAGGAACTAAATTTAAGTTTAACTGTGGTTAAAACCAAACTCTCTAGAACGTTTATGTAATAACTAGCTTATGCCAGCGGCTTCATCCGCGTGGATATTGGAAATTATCCCACGGGAACCGTACATTTTTCCGGGATAAAAGTATCTATGTGCTAGTACAGACTATAATCTATCTCTGTGTTAAACATCCAGATCCGTTCAGCTGTTCTGGCGTGATTGAGTAACAAACATCCATCCATCCAACCATCCATCAAAACTTTCGCATTTATAATATTAGTAGGAGGTAGGATGCGATAACTATTAAGATTTCAATACGCATAACAGTATTTCACCAAAAACAAACCAAATCTCTTCAACATCGTACAGATTTACTGACATCACTAGAAATAAAGTAGAATCCGGCGACTGGCGCCTCTCCGGCGCGACGACGGGATCCCTCGTAGTCTAGTAGGCGCCACCCGAAGATGGCACTGCCACTATAAACATCTGCGAGTCTGCTACGCGTCAACAAGGGGTCACTAAACCCCTGTGGCCTCCGAATTGGCACATGAATTATATAACTGAAGTAATTTACACATACAAGTAAATACTTTGTAGCATCGCACAATATTAGGTGACTGGTAATTAGTGGCGGATACTTAAACATGATGAAGCTCGTGGCTAAGTAATAACAGCTGCACGGTTCGATCCATCAGGTTAAGCTACGCTTGCCGGGGTTGGTCTGTGGATGGGTGACCATCTTTACATACCGAGACCGTTGAGCCGTTGGTCCCGGCTGTCATTGGTGGATCTTTGACAGTCGTTACGGGTCGTCAGAAGCCCGAAAGTCTGACAACCAGTCTTACCAAGGGGTATCGTATTACCCAGTAACTGGGTTGTGGTGGTCAGATAGGCAGTCGCTACATTTAAAATACTGGTATTCAGCTGGACCCCAACATAGTTGGGAAAAGGCTAGGCAGATTGATTGATTGACTTAAACATGATTGTACTCATGATCACAACCAAGTTTTAATATGAGACCAAACCTGAAATCGCAAAAAAATATCAGCTGCTCCCTACATTTTTAAGAGTTATGCGAACACGAATTTATGGGCCAGCTGATTTTTTTTTCGCGAATTCAAGTTTGGTCCCATAGGTAAAGTTGTTTGTTATCATGAGTATAATCATGTATCGGTGACTAATTACCAGTCACCCTATATATTTTTAGAGATTTAGTTATGAAATACTCGTAGCGCTGTTTTGGATCTGTGGGTTTGACAAGTAAAGCAACTGTGATAGTTATTTTTGTTTTTTATAACATTATCTACTATATTTTGCGGTGAAAAATCACTTCAAAAACACGTCATTAAAAAAATACTTTTATTAGATTTACTTTTTTTTGGTAGATTTTTCTTTCTAATTTTATTTGGGATACATTCTTTTGCGATAAGTTAAGGTAATCTGTGTATATGACTTTAAGGGTCAAGTTATATATACCTAATTAGGTGTAATTTAATGTGTTTTAATCATTTTCATTACACGGGTAAATCGGCTAACCCTTGCTTAGTAAGCTGATAATAGGGCATGTAATATAAATTGCCCAGTTGACCACAAATAGCCTTAATATGTTTACAGACAACCTTAAAACAGGTTGTTGTTATTGAAATAAGTATAATCTAAGAACTTATTGTTAAAAAAAAGTATTTTTTTATTTTTATTTTAGTCTTTTTAGTTAGGAAGGATTATTTTTCTCTCACTGTATTAAGTAACGCTTTAAGTAACGGTCGTCAAAATTATCTTTCAAAACAATAAAATTTTGGTTTTGCACTCAATTTTTATTTTTTAATCATACGTGAGAACGAACTTCGTTCCGGACGGGGGCCCACGACCACACATTTTTTTTTCTCATTTCTCATTCCAAATTACATTTAAACATATGTATAATTTATGTATATATAATATTTTTGTAATCACATTTTAAAACCCTCACTCGATAGGTTTGGGAGATTTTTTTTTTTGTAATATACACCTATATATAATTTGCACCTACATTTTGGCGCCAAAAATTTGCCATTTTGGTTTTTATAATTTTAATATACCTACCCAGTAACACTCGCGCAATAAAGATGAATCTAACGACATATCATTCATCAAAATCGGTCAAGCCGTTTAGGCTACAGGAGGTCACATTGGAACGAACATACGTACATACATCCATACATACATACCTACAAGTCAAAAAAATAAACCTCCTTTTTTGGCTTCGCCGCAGTTACGCAAAAGTTACTATTCTCGACAAATAACAACTTCTAACTTTTCACCAGCTTTTGAGGGTTACTTCAGTTATTCTACAATAAAGTTCTGTCTCAATTTGTCAAGCTTTTTCCCGACTTGACACTACGACAAACAATGTCCTACGCTGGCACAAACTACAGACTACTTTACAAGTCTTGCATTTAATCCAGCTAAGTTGTGTTGGAAACGAATTGTCAATTTGAAGGCAGATAAATAACATTAACATAAAAGTGGGATAGTTGCCCTAGGAGGGAAGACGCCCCTTAATTCAAAATGTGACTTGTGAACGTACTATCATCGCACTGGGGTCGCAGTCGGGGTGCTACTAAGGATGGGGCGTGTTCTTTGCTTATAAATTCGATGGTCCCTATTAACAATATGTCGGATATACATTTTTACCAATATTCACTTTTTTACATAAATCAAATTACAGTAAAAAAAATTTCTTCACTGTCAAAACAAACATTGAACTGAGGGAAATTCAAAGTTTGCCGTAACGATAAAAATAAATCTTTATGATATTAACAATGTCAGTTCTGCAAAAAGAACACTGTTCAGTATGACTAAACAGTAGTGTCCCTGCAGAACCGACATTGTTAATAGGGACCATCGAATTATTAATATTAACTGATATAATAGTACGTTTATAAGTCACAATTTGAATTATGGGGCGTCTATCCTCCTAGGGCAAATATACCACATTTACCCTATTATAGGTGTCGATTCTGTTGTGTACAAACTGAACATAATTTAGACTATTGCTAACTTTTTCTCACTAATAAAACAAGAAGGAGACAGACGTAAATTAGAGCTGTCTTTAGTTGAACTAAATATTTCCATACAAATTTAGACGACACGTAAAACCATGTCGAAGTCGGTGTCTTCAATTCTTCAATGTCAATTGAAGAATTGCTGTTAAGAATTGAAAAGCTGTTAAGTTTTTTATGAAAGTTATATTGTTGGTTTTAGGTTTTTGAAGTCGATTTTTACTTGTTTAAAGTAAATTTATTTTCCATTTTTTGCTGAATTAACAATTACATAATCCCAAGACGCACGAAAAGAATATTATCCGCTTAGAAATGCCGGAGATACAGTACAGTTATGTATATAACTTCGTAAATGAGTTTAATTACCTAATGTGTTATATACTAAAACCTTCCTGAAAGTATGTAGATCACGCTAGAAAGAGCCATCAAAATTGGTTCATTAGTTTACGAGAAAGTCGCGGAGATACAGACTTACATACATACATATATACAGTGAGGAGGCTCTATATTCGACCCGTATGTAGGTATACATACGGGTCGAATTTAGAGCCTCCTTTTTTGAAGTCGGTTAAAAACACGGTGAAGCGCAAGTCGTAGTTTGACATCTCTAACTTAGTTCATAGTTATAGCCGTCCTTTTCTCGCGCTGCCTGTTAGTAAAATATAGCGATTCTCTAATTTTAGTTAGTTATTGAACAAGAGAATCGGCACTATTGTCGTCCATTCCATACTAAATTGTTATCTAAAAACTAGAAATAAACTCTTCATTTACATAACACTCACAGTAGCAATAGATTTTGGCTTTTGAAAGCTTTTTCTAGTATCCATTTAAAGGTACTTTGAGAAAAATTGTCTTCTCGACAACTATCTACCCACTTAAATGAATGCAATGGATTTTGTTAAATTGTCGAAAGGATTTCTGCTTACAGTGCACTAAAACCAGTCAGTAGAGCGATTAATACTAGCCTTTCAAAAGACGAGATTTCACATTACAGAGATTATACCACAAAATCGCAGTCCATAACGATTTTCATTGCTCTCAAAATAAGTGCTTACAAAGAAAGTTTTTTGACTTCGTATCAAACCGAAAGATATAAGCAAATGTTTGATATTCTCTTTTTGGTTCAAACAATAATATTCCCGGGAACAAATCGACGGGAACAAATTTGCTTAATCCCTCCCCTAAAGGTACCTTATTTATTCAATTAATGTGGGACTCCAAGGCAAACATTCAGAAAAAGATTCAGGCCTTTTTAATGTACCTATCTAAATAATGATTTAAGTATAACATGAAGTACCTTACTTTATACAGACAGAGCAAAATCAAGGAATATGTATGTAATAATTTATTTCTATCTTGAGAATAATGATTTTATAGAGAGTTATGGACTTTTTTATATTTTACATTTACCTTTACATTTACCTTTTACCAGGAGTACTCATTTTACGAGTATTCTTTAGAAGCATGCATTACGAAAACTCACGAACAAACTATGACAAGATTTTCATCACCCGGTATACTAGTACCTATGTATACTTAAAACCTTGTTACAAGTAGATACCAGGCAGCTGGAGTTTTGAGCCGAAGTACCTTCAAGTGTCAAGGCATTCTTCTTCGCATTTCTTCTCATTAAACATTGTATCGCGCTGCATCTTACTAATTTGCGAATACCCATTTTAGTATAAAAATACAGAGTTTCATGTCATTAGCATCATTACGCTTTTAGTAATTAATCCGTAGGTAAATATCATCATGTCTCAGTCATATCGCGGCACATCCCTAGGCTCAAAACTTTTCAGCCCCCCTGGTGGGATATTTATCATCACACTACGACCATAAGGAGACGAGCAAAACAAAAAAAAAAAATCAGTAGGTAAGAACGCTACCAGAGGGGCTGAACAGTTTTGAGCCCAGGGATGGCCCGCGGATGACTGATACATGATGATGTTATGTCTCAGTCATCATGTCTTTGTATTTTATTCGCAAATTAGTAATATGCAGCCCAAGACAATAATGACACTTGAAGGAACTTAGGCTCAAAACTTTTCAGCTCCCCTGGTAGTCTGAGACTGAAACAGTCTTTCACAATAAAATATTGCAATTGCAAGTACAGAATAAGCCCACCGGAATGGACGTGTATAGTCATGAGCATAAATACCTTACAGTTACGCAAATTTCAAAAGCGTTTTTCTAGTGAAATAAAAATTTCAACTTTGAGAACAGACCTATTTTTACAAAATAATGGTTTTGGTAATACTGTGATCGTAACGCTATGTAATAGTAGTTTAGAAAACATTTGCTTCACACGAGTGTATTAATGCGTAGTTATGTGCAGTTTCATACTCTACTTTTTCTAGTTACATTCACTGATATCAGATATTTATAAGCAAGAATAAAAATTTTCTCACGAAATTCAGTACCTACAACAAATTGTATGAATTTCGCCAAAACCCAGCACATCACCGCGTATGCGCTAAAGCGGGCGCTGCCACAGACAAGTAAACATTGGAATCAAATATTTTTGTGATGCTAAAAAATGGAGCGCACCGCATATGCGCTCCATTAGAAAAAAAAATTGATGGAAACTCCTTGGTGTTATTAACTTCTTGGTTTTGCCCTATATCGTATTTATAAATGTCAACTCGTTTTGATGTTTATAATTCGAATTCTACTATATGAGAGTAGATAAAATATCCTCAAAAATATACCGGTACCTGTAAATATAAAGTTAAAATATAAAAGTATCTATATAGCTCAACCTTTATTTAAAACTAATAAAGGCTATACCGATACCTTTTTAAATAAAGGTTGGGCTAAACCGTTATTTAACCAGTACACGATTTCGGTACCGAAAAACACGCGATACGCCGCGGTTCTGTGCGTGGGGGTCGAACACGTTAGAACTTATTTATTTTATGCCAAAGAAAACCCCTATTTATTAAGGTTTAGGTACTGCTGCCGATACATTTATAAAGGTAGTACTGCTACCGAAATATACCCGTGTGCATTTCAAACCTCAAAATTACGCTACTGAAAAAAAAGGTATCGAAATATTTCGGTAACCCTTATTTAACGGTATGACGTCATACCGAAATTTAAAGGTATCTTAATTTTTGGGTAATTCAGTCCCTGCGTGAGTGTACATAAGTGTACAGGAAAATACTGACTTTGAATATATGCGAAAAATGCTGTCACATATTCACAAGTACGTTCCTACGTACTTGTACAACGTGAAGTAGATAAAACCATTATTATTAATACAACATTATTATTTATAAAAACAAGTTATTAATACAAACATTCACTGATATCAAATATTTATAAGCAAGAATAAAAAAAATCCCACGAATTTCAGTATCTACAACAAAACGTATGAATTGGAATCAAAACTTTTTTGTAATGTTATAAAAATGGCGGGCCCCGCATATGCGTTCCATTAGAAAAAAAAATTGATGGAAACTCCTTGGTGACTTTAACTTCTTGGTTTTGCCCTGTATCGTATTTGTAAATGTCAACTCGTTTTGAAGTTTATAATTCGAATTCAAGTATATGAGAGTAGATAAAATATCTATCAAAACTTTAGGAGAAAATCTCTTTTGAATGTTGCGTAAAAGAGATATTAATGCTCGTGAGTGTACACAAGTATACAAGAAAATACTAACTTTGAACATATGCGAAAAATGCTCTGACATATTCACAAGTACGTTCCTACGCACTTGTACAACGTGTAGATAAAACCATTATTATTAATATTAAGAGCCTCTTTAGGGTTCCGTACCTCAAAAGGAAAAAACGAAACCGTTATAGGTTCACTCGTGTGTTTGTCTTTCTGTCCGTCTGTCACAGCCAATTTGCTCCGAATCTAATGGACCAATTAAGTTGTACACATATGAATTTCTGTGACCCAAACACGAACGTGTAACATAAATAAAGGAATTTTGAATATGAGGGTCACTTTTGGCGGGCAAATAAAAAAATAAAACTATTGCAAACTGTACCTTGTGACATATCACATGAAAGGGCTTACTGGAAAGGTCTGAAATAGATTTTTTCATAATTTTAAAATATTTTCTTTTAAAGTTATTTAAGAAAATAGACGGAAGGCCCATTCCCCTTATCTCCAAAATTACTGAGCCTTAAATAAAAAAAAAACAGAAAATAGTAGGTACAGGAAAACATAAAAGAAGTCTATGGTCGTAAAATAACATGGTAAACTCTCAATAGTGTGCGTACAAACTTACATTTGCAGTTGGAATATATAGGCGAACATGTTTTTTAACTACAATGTTAGGTTTGTTCTTGGGATAAATAAATTCATCCCAACTTCACCCTTCAATATGTGTGGTCCAACACGCACTTGGCCGGTTTTTATTTAGAGAGCGTTTTCAATACTTCACATCAATCTTGTTGCTCACTCGACGGATTTCTTAGAATGAACTGTTAATAAAATGGAAATAAATCAGGAAAGTAGCTTTTCTTTGCGTAATTAAAGTGTTCTTTATACTTACCTACATATATTTTCATATAAAATCTAGGGAATGCCTATTTTGTCCTTTTAAAAATTGTAACAGGTTAGCAAGGGCTTGTGAAGAAAGACTCCTTCACAATAATTAGTAGTACGAAAAGCTCTAGGATTCAATCAAATAAATAATATAAAAATAATAAACAGTTAAATAATATAAACAGTAATTACACCAGATGACAAAACAGACTAGCTGAACACCCAGATGCTAAAAGCATTCAATTTCTATTTCTATATTTAATAAATCTAATCTTAATTGGCATTTGTACTTCACAAATCCAAATGGGGCTTGCTAATATTATAATCTCTGTCAATAAGCCGTCAATTGAGAAATTAATGCGCCATATGCCACGAATTACGGAACGCGGCATGCAGTCCGAACTTCGAACAGTATGTTTATTTGTAAAGCTACACTGTTGCACCCGCTCATAGCGGGTTAGCCAGCTACTGATTAAATCTGCATGAAAAATCGAGCTTTGTCCGATACTCGGATAGCTAACGGCCTCCTGCATCCGGGCTGAATGAAACATAAGTATGCTGATGCCGCCGTCATCATATGTCGTTCCTCTTTTGTTTGTTTCAATAGTTACGAATTGTGTTTTTATATTTCCGGGGTTTTTCCCTTTTGGGAGTTAGATATCTGTCTGTCGCTTGAAATTACAAGTCGAGATAAAAGTTAAGGTTACGCTAGTCGGTTATTTTTCCTTACAAACGCAGTATGGTCATTTGACAGTGTACTTTCAAAACTAAAAATTATAATTATCAATTTGTCTCGTCATTATCTTGTCCTTTATAGAAGCAAAAAAAAAAAACAATCTAAAGAAAAGAAAAAAAAGAGAAAAGTCAGAAAAAAGAAGTATGCATCTTTGGGTGTAAATAAGTAGTTCTGGAGTATGAAAATGGCAAAACTGTTACCGTACAGGCATAGATGATTTATTCAAGTATATATCAATTAAATATCAAGTCAATCAATTCAAATATTTTTATTTTGAATAAATACATCCAGTAGTTTTTTCATAATATCTATACGCCCAAAACTCTGTCATGAAATTTTACGCGCTCGTTTTCATTATAAATCGTCGTCTATTTCATTAAATAAATAAATGACTATATTAATATTAAAAAAAACTATATAAATAAAACTAAATAAATAGATAAATAAACTAAATAGCATGCATATTAGCCACGCCCACAACGAGTTCGAGACGCCGACTAGTGCAACCTCAGAAAGCAGAATAGAGTAATATAGTAAAGAAGAATAGAATAGTAGTGTAATATAGTAGTACAGAGTGTAGTAGTGGAGTATTATAGAGAATTAGGTGTTATGATTTTTATAAAGTAAAGGCTCCTGCAGAAAGGCGCGACGCGACTATAGTAGAAGAATTTCTACATATAAAAACTCCTTGGAAATTGTTCTACCAGAATCGCGTAGAAAAAAATAACTGGCGAAACGTGGGTGTACTATAGTACACCTCTGTCTAATCCTTCGTGGATTACAGGCGTGATGTTATGTATCTGTGTGTGTATCGGCAAGTAAAGTATTGCCACATATCTCTATCAGTTGCCAGTATTATACGTCCCACAAATTCAAATATTAGATCCAATAAATAAGGAGCTGGTAAACAAATCCAGACTTTCCCTGTAATTGACTTTTTAGAGTAGAAGTTAAAAACCAAAATAAGCTAAAGTTAATTAGGTAGAATAATAGATTTAGTAAATTAATAGTGTATCAAAATTTCAGCCCGGATCTGGCTTTAGTTCAATAGAAACCCTGACCCTTTAGACAATTTCATTTCATCCAACTAGACAAGGAAGAGTCCGTTTCTGATTGAAAACATCGTTTTTAACATATATTTTTTAGGCATTTAGAGACAGTTTTGATTGGAAATATTTCGTCAGTAAATACTGGGTGACTCTTTTACCGTCTTGAAAAAAATATGGTATAATAGGTGAACGGAGTAGAAACCTAAATATCTAGTTAGAGACAAAGTCGACGATGGAGTGAGCTTACTCAGAATAAGCCTGTTCAGTCTCACTTTGAAGATATTAGGGTTGTATGCGCTCAGAAACACAGACGCAGGTAGTGATTTCCACTCTTTTTTTAAATATGATTTGAATTTCGATATTTTTAACGATCTATAAAGTGTTTATTAATATAGCAATTTCTGTGTAAGCTATTAAAAAACAAAAAAAAAAAACTACGCTTCTACTCCGTTCACCTATTGTACCCTATTTTTTTTTTTTTTCAATGCGGTAACAAATGTCATCCAGTATAAGAGTGCACAAAGAGCGCAAAAAATTTAAAAAAAAAATGGAGTGAGTAGACAAGTCTGGATTTGTTCACCAGCTCCTCAAATATGATATTCAAAAGTTTCATAAATCAAAGCCAATCAAAACAAAATTTTACAGTCTGGCCATGGCCAACCCAGGTGTAATACGTACTCGTATAGTATTACAATTAACAATCTACGTCTGTGAACTCGAGGCCTATAGAAAATATCAAACCAAATAGCCGTCCTCGAAAATACATTTTATTGCACGAAAAATCCCTACTTTAAAATTGTCGCATGTGTAACGAGGTCTCGAAAACTAGACAAAAGGAAAGCAAGTATCAAGTGTTTAAACGAGAGACATCGGAGGGACTTATGAACAATAGGACCCGCATTCTGACGACGCGACATTTCGTGTCTACGACTACTGTTCTAACTCCTATAAAGTTATGAGACCCTAGTCATTTCCTCCGGCCTTGTGTTTATAGTTTGTTATAACAAAATCTGAATATAAATGAATACCTATGTGAAACGGATAAATATACAAACTTTATCCACAATAAAAGCGAATTTTGCTTTGTAATTGAAAAACGTGTTGGTACAGTAATGTTCGCTGTAAATTATAAAGGTTTCATTAATTAACGTTGTTTCAGTAGGATGATCCTTTTTGTTCGGATAGCAGGCTGAAATAATTACTGAATAAGAATTGAGGTATCCGAAATTTGATACAGTGTATGTTACCAAATTTCACACACGATCATTCAATCAATCTGCCCAACCTTTCCCCAACTATGTTGGGATCGGCTTCCAGTCTAACCAGATTTAGCTGAATACCAGTATTTTATATGGAGCGACTGCCTGTCTGATCTCCAGAACCCTGGTAAAACTGATAATACGGTACCACTTGGTAAGACTGGTTGTCAGACTTTCGGGCTTCCGGCCCCCTTCTACCACCGGACATCTAGACGCACTGCCAGTTACCATCCCTACCTGGTTGCTATTCCACCAATTCGCACTAAGCGCTTCCAAATGTCTTTTATAATGCGCACAGCAAAAGAGTGGAACTCACTACCTGCGTCTGTGTTTCCGAACGTATAACGTATACAACCCTAATCTCTTCAAAGTGAGAGTGAACAGGCTTCTTCTGGGTAAGCTCACTCCATCGTCGACTTTGTCTCTGTCACCTCTCACCTAGACTAGAGTCAAGAGCAAACCCATCACAAATAAAAAAAAAAAAAAAAAAAATAAAAAAAAAAAAAAAACGACTATCAAAGATCCACGAATGAAAAGATGTTCACGCATCGACAGACCAACCCCGGCAAGCGTAGCTTTACCTGATGGATCGACCCATGCGTCTGATATTACTTAGCCACGAGCTCCTCAAATTTCACACACGATGTATATAAATATTTGAAACGTAGGTAGGTAAAAGCTCTTTACAAACAATATAACAGAGGTAGAATATTGATAGGTGTAGCGTGACTTCGTAGTATTCGCGACGCTCTCCCGCGCTCCTTTTAGTCATGTGTATTGGATTTGAATTTACGATCAGCTTGCTACTAAAAGCTACATTTAGTTTTCATGCTATCTTATCTGATATATCCCTAGACTATTATTATTTATGATGCCTATTTTCAATGTTTAATAACGACTGATTTGATCCTACAACCGCTGCGTTCAAATTGTAAGTTCGTTACGCCTTATTCGCATTTTATTGTCTAAGAGTTTTTGAGGGTTGTCTTGTTTGAACAGCTAACAATATGCTAATTTTATGAGCCAAGCCGAATCTCGAGTGTTGTAAATATTAACATAAAAAATGTCAAATATAATTTGATTGCATTCAAAATCTCTCGAAAGCCAAAAAGATATACAGGATGCTCGGAAATTCCTCCTATTCCTTGAAAGGGGTTATACTAGAGGTCATTTCCAACAAATTAAGCCCGCCAACTAGGGGTCAAAAATTAATGGTTTCCGAGTTACGGAGGTTTTTAGATTATTGTTCAAATTTCCAGACTGGTCACCAAAAACAAATAACTTAAAAATAACTACTTCTCTCTCGGCACATATTTGCTAATGTTCTGACTGATGATAAATGAGTGATAATTTATTTAAAAAAAAAAAAAAAACATCTAAATTCCCATAATTTCAGAAATAAAAGGTCTTCAGTATTGAAAACCTTCTTTATTTTATAATGTTTGAAATTTAGACGTGTTTTACTTGAAAAAAATGTAGAAAAAAAAATGGTAGGACTATAATTTTTGAAAATGACCTTTAGTATAATCCCTTTCAAGGAATAGTTCGAATTTCCGAGCATCCTGTGTAAAGCAATTTTCAGTTAAGCGACCGAAAACATTATTAAAAAATCATATTCAACAAGAAAATTCTTAACTTTTGTTTAATTTATTAGAGACTTTGAAGAGAGCTTTCTGTGGGTACTTTAAATGATTAATAAGGTTATTCTCAAGTTCAGCCGGGGCCAGGCTAATTTTAACAAACACAGAACAGATTTAGGTGTCAAAAAACTTGCCAAAAATTATACATCAAGAGTAATGTTGGCACATCTGACGGAAACGGCCAACTGTGATCGTACAAAAATGCTGAAATTTTCTTAATTACCTTCCGTGACTGTGGCTTGGCCTCATTTGGCGCAAAAAACGTAGTTGAGATTAAATACAATTAAAACAAATTTTGCATAAACGTAGCATTTGCATAACATTTCTAAGATCCTATAAAAAGTAAGCATCTATTTGGTTACCTCTTCTAAGTCCAAAATCTAAATGATATCAAGCTCCACTGGCCGTTAGGGCGATGACACACGGGCGTTGCCAATCGTTGCGTCGGCGCTGCGACGATGGAGCGCATATACATAAATCTTAGCGTCATGCCACACGGTGCGTTAAAACTATGTACAGACGCCAGCAGGTCAAGCTACCCGAAACTGTCAAATTTTCCCAATCAACCTTGAACCTAATGCTTTAGTGATAAAGTTAAAAATCTATTAAAGTTTCACAGATTGTAGTAGCTTGATGTGCTGGCGTCTGTACGTGCGGTGTCAAAACGTGTGCGCATCGGACAAGGGGCCAGGGAGACAAAGCGGGGAGGGATGCTGCGGTGAGATGATGAAGCGACAACGGAGCGCAGCGCATTATTTTTTAGAATATCATAGGTATTGACGTCGGGATAAGCAGCGTTGCGTTGTGACATCACAGCGCTCATATGGCACTCACTGCGTCGAAATCACTACGCTATGACGACGCAACGCGTTGGCAAGGCTCGTGTGGCATCGCTCTTACATAGAAGAGAATCTCAATTAAGTACTAATTCTATTACGTAGAGCGAACGTTTAAAGCAAATTATTTTTAAAATGCTCCCCAAGAGCGAGCTCCTTTGCTGCAAGCTCTTTTATTATATTAAAGCGGCTATCTGATCCAGGCTATCCGATTATTACGGAGACTATAAGTGGTATAGATATAAGACCACCGACCGAGTATTTCCTGCGTAACAGCTACCAGCGTGGGTACTTTTTGATTTGCCGCTGGCTGAGCGGCGCGCGCTCGCTTGCATTCAATATGAGCCGGCTAGGACAATACATAGCTTTGTTGAAGATTTTGATAAGCAAGCTGGGTTGCATGCAACAACAAATAGCTACTTAGCTGAAATGTGCGAGAATTACTAAAAGTGATTTAGTTGAAGTTAGTCTTTTAGGAAAGTTTTCGAGGATTATTTACAAAAATTGACTAGGTACTGATTAAAAGTTAAAGTTTGTGTTAGTGTCGTTGTAGTTTTAGGGCTCATTTTTCAACAGTCGGATAGCTCTTATCTGAGGAATAAATATTTCAATTTGACAGCTTTTGTATAGACAATATGTCAAACTGTCATATGTATTCTTCAGATGAGAGTTACTGCTCATCACCTTTTATGAAATATTGCTTTATCCGATGTAGGCACGTTAACTGTTCAGGAGTTCTCCTAGTAAGAACCAAGAGAACTGGAGCTCATGGTACTTCACCATCAGCTCAAGTTCTCACCATCACCATATGCATTGTGTCGAGCATAAATTGCTTAGCAACCAAATTAAAGTAATCGAATCGCAACCCGTGAAATAGGTAGGTACTTAATTGAGTAATTCCGATGGCCATCTGTGATGTCTTCATCATCAGTTCCACTTCACCAAATGGTACTTTCCGAGAGAAAATGCACGAGTTACAATAAAAAAGTACGTAAATATATAGGTGTGCATATAAAATTTGAAGGTTTCCCTCGATTTTCATGGGATCCTCTTATCAAATTGTGACTTGGTGGCAATGGGAATACCTCGAAAGTGTACCCTTTTAAACAAAAAAAGAATTTTGCAAATCCGTTTATATATGACGGAGTTATGCCCGAACATATATAAAAAAATATAAACATCCGAATTGAGAAACTTTTGGAAGTCGGTTAAAAAGAGTTTCCATGGAGTTTCTTGCCCGTTCTTCTCCAGAGATGCCTACTCCACTTTGGAATGAGCAACTAGCTTCATATTTCTGACTGTCGACTTCTTCACAATTGAAAAGTGGCAGTAAATGATTGAATAGAAATAAATGCTTTGAGCTTGAGAATACAGTGCATCCTACGCTGTACCTACCTAAAAATAAAGCTAAGTATGCACCTTCATCCGGCTGCTATTGATGAGCTTAAAGGATCCTACCTAGTTGCCTTTTTCTCGCAGACTACCTTGAAACCCGATGAAAAGCCGAGTGAAAATTTACATCAGCCGTTTTAAGACTTTATGCTGTAAGCTATAAAGGCGGAAACGGAATTCCCAATCACTTTAGGATTGTTTTTCAACAAAATTTGTTCATCAATTTACAAAACGCCTATCCTGCAAAAATTTTCCAACATTGTCATTATATCTATCAAAACTGTCTTAAGTTTTGTGAGTGATATGTTTGTGAACATTTTATTGATGGCTTGATGGCAGCGCGTCCATTTATTTACAACTGGACCCGAATAAATCAGACTCGACGGAGTTGGAAAACTGCGATCATTCATTTTGAGCTTGTAATATTTATACTATGACAGGTATTCCGGTAGCTCGATCCAAAGTTTAAAAGTATGTAAATTATTCAATGGCAATTGTTTTAATTTGATACCTACAACTGTTGTTATTGTTTCAAGCCGAGCGCCTCTTCCTGTTCGACGGTGAATGCCTTGGACTTCGTAATGTAATCATTAGTCTCCCATTTCACTTAAATTAAAATTCTCCAGAGCCCACTGCATGTCGGATCAATGTCCCCAACACATTGAAAAGACTGTGCTCTCCTTACATTTGAGTAGCGATCCGCACAAATGAGAGGGTCTATTGTTTATCTTGAACTTTATGGTAAATACAAACATCAGCTATAATATTATCGATGCTAATTACCGTAAACAAACAAGGAAACTGTTGATTAAGTACGTAAACGCTGGTACAAATTCAACAAAATGTTTATCAGTACACTGGTGTTCGAACCAACTAATTGTTAACGCTGGCTGTATTGTTTAAACTGTTGCCATTGCATTTACATGGATGAGAAGACTCGTAATATTGTGCTCAGTTAAACGGAATACCATCAGCAAAGAAAATTATATCAGGTAGAACCTATGAAATTGCTGATTTACACAAAAAAACCTCAAACAATTTTTTCAAAACAATTTATATTGTCGATGCACTGTTGCCATTTTAATAAAAGTTCATTGATGCCTCTGCTATAGATATCCTAGGAACGGGAATCGATAAATTATTTAAAGGCGTTTTTCACCGCCTCGTTGAATTTGAGAATTTTCCCCGGGGCTCAATATTGAGATCAAAATTTCCAGAATGTAAGCAATCAAACCAAAAACACACCGTGCGTTCACTTGCGGTAAATACCTTGTCCATACACGTCGTCAATATTGCGTACTGTCTGTGTTCCGTTGGTGCCACGACAGACCTCGTTTGAAAATAACGCGCAATTTAGTTTTTCCATGGTTACAGAAACATCGATATCAAAGAAAAATCGAACGACGGGAAAAGATTAATTTGAATTTGGAATTCTAAATAGAACGAAATGTCTTCATATCTTCACACCAGCCGGTATCAAAATCGGCAATTACAGAGGTAAAGAACTATTATAAATTTAATTATAATTTATAATTAAATTTCTAGAGGCCGCCGTTTAGTAAATATTCTTGACACGCCGCTTGTCTGTAGCCCAAGTACGGTGAATAACTTTGAGTCAACAAAGCCCTCTCTATAAGAGCAAGTATTCGATGAATAACTTAATAAATGAGAGTGTTTTGAACGTCGGTAAACTCTCTCATGTATTGGGCATAAATTATTTGCTATATTTGATGTCCGGGTTTTGGCGGAGTTGTGTTACAAAACTGTCCGATGTTGTACCGAGCGGCTGAGCGAGCGATGGTGGTGGGTACATACTGCGGTCAGTGAGCGGAAGCCATACCGGTGGCCGGTCGGCATTTCGCTCGAAACCGGAACAGGCTCTTGAAGTGCTTCCTTCAATTTATTTACCTAGTTTACACACTAACACCGTAGCCCGTAACCTACCTTCGATTTTAATTTAATAATTCTAATATTCTTCCTTTATTTTGCTTATTGTCTAAATTAAGTTATCAGAGGCCACCACCAACTAGTGAGTCAAAGTTTAGAGTCTGTTTATTCGGTTGAGTGAATATCTTCCATCAAAGGCAGTGCTTATGCCACCGGAGAGTTGCTCAAATGTCTGAATTCATAGCAAAGTGCTAGCCGAAATATACAGAAACACTAACAATTTTCCGCTTCTATTAACTGTAGCAATTTAGTATAGATAACAAAACGAGCTTAATTACAATGTAAATAAGGTTTCAATTTCGAAATGAGAATTAATACATCGAATAAATTATCGACACCAAAAATCACGACGCGCGACGAAATAATATAGAAAGCATCGATTATGCCCGCATTTTCAATTACCCGTCACAATAGGGCCCCATCTATTGTGGATGCTCTCAGCTAAGCGTTTCACAAAAACCATGTTACACAAAACATTATTATTTTTTGTATACAAACATCAGGCAAAAAAAAAAACTACAGATTATTACGTAGAGTAAAAACTATTAGCATTGACAATTAAGTTGGCGGATTACACACAAAATGCCGTGTTCTTTGGCACGAATTTTGCGGGTGGTTGGCATTTAATGGTATTATAATAAATAATGGTAATCTGCTCGTAGCTCGGACTTTGGAATTATGTATTAGTGATTTATTATCCGCACATCTGCATTGAGTTTCTGTTTGCGTATGTTTTATGGTTTATTCCCTTAAAGTCTACTTTTTATGATGCATATAAAAAGGACATTAGAATAGCATAATTCCTATCCTTATTGGTTTAGGTAAAAAAAAAAATACATTCTCAAATGTCTTTTAGCGACTTCAAAAAGGTGAAGGTTATGATCGTGTGCATTTCTTTTTAGGGTTCCGTACCTCAAAAGGAAAAAAACGGAAGCCTTATAGGATCACTCGTGTGTCTGTCTGTCTGTCTGTATATCCGTTTGTCACAGCCAATTTTCTCCGAATCTAATGGACCGATTGAGTTGAAATTTGGTACCCGTATGTATTTCTGTGACCCAAACACGGACGTGTAACGTAAATAAATGAATTTTGAATAAGGGGTTCAATTTTGGGGGGAAATAAGAAAATTAAAAAAAAAGAAAGTTTTGCAAACTGTACCGTGTGACGTATCAAATGAAAGAGCTTACTCTCGAATATATATATTTTTATAATTTTAAAATAAATCATTTTAAAGTTATTTAAGAAAATAGACGAAAATTGACCATTCCTCCCTTCCCCTTTATCTCATAAAGTGCCGAGCCTAAAATTTTGAAAAAAAAATATAGAAAATAGTTCAATACCTATAGATTACAGGAAAACTTGACTATGGTCTTAAATCTCTCAATATTGTGCACTTACTTAGCAGTTCGAATGTATGGGAGAACATGTTTTTCAACTACAATGTTAAGTTTGTTCTTGGGATTCATCCCAACTACGGAACCCTTCATTGTGTATGTTCATCGATATTTTCGTCAATTGTGGATCAATTTTGAAAATTCTTTTGACATTTGGTACAGGTAGCTTGCGCGGTGTCCCATATAAATTTTGCTTGGGTACTGGGTAGTTTTTGAGTTAGCTTCGATAATACGTATTTAATCCACTTTGTATATCTTGATGATGTTATAATACTTCCTTTGACAGGAAATTGTTGTTTTCATAGCAAGTAGAAGTTTTTTGGGGAATTTTTGTGGGGTAGGTACCTACCAGAACTAAAAAGTGAAAAATAAAAACAATTTTTACAAAAAAAGCAACTGACTTCCAAAGAATCCAAGAAAACACTACAAAGTAAAAAATAACTTCAATTTCGGAAGTCGTTGACAAAAAACGAAAATACAGTTCATTAAAATTATTTTTCACTTTAGTGTTCTTTTGGAAGCCGTTAAGTTTTTTACATTTTATTTTTTTTTTTTGTTTTTTTTTTTCAGATAACTTTATTGATTTCCGCAAGGTATGATTTTGCTAGAATACAGGGCAATATCCAACAGTGAACTGCAATAAGCCAAGTTAACTGGCTAGCCTAGCACCTGTCCTCCACAATCCAATTATTACCAAGACCTAACAGTAATAACTTCTGCCCACCATAACAACTGATAGATTCAGACGACAACCAGAAAATTCTCTCTACTTGAGATCACCATACCTATCCCTATAAATACGTACGTGAACCTTCAGAACCTCATTAATTTTAATCGTAAGTTTTGTCCCCGAATTGTCTTTGAAACTTCTAAGAGGCAAAGTTAACAACTCGAAAAGAAGTTCATTGTCGGGTAGGCTGTAACACTTGTTAGAACAAAGTTGGTTCCGTATTTCTTCATACATTACGTAAATAAGTCACCAAGTAGGGATGCCACATGGTAACGGTTACGCTACGATAAATCCGGTTAACGGCACTAATTTATTAATTGGATCAGTTGCTGCGGCGAATGTTTCTGCATCAAATATTGAGGTTTTCTGATTAATCCCAGCAACTTTTTTTATCTGAGAGTCCCTGTAGGTTAAATTTTCTTGACAAATTCGACCAAAAAACGAATCGAAATCAAATCGAATCATTCGAATTAGTTTTTTTTTTTTTTTAACGACTGGTGGAGGTGACTCTCAGAGACAATAAATAAATCATTTTAAAGTTATTTAAGAAAATAGACGAAAATTGACCATTCCTACCTCCCCCTTTATCTCAGAAAGTGCTGAGCCTAAAATTTTGAAAAAAAATATAGAAAATAGTTCAATACCTATAGATTACAGGAAAAATTAAAAGAAGTCTATGATCTTAAAACAACATGGTAAATCTCTCAATATTGTGCATACAAACAAACTTTTTATATTAATTTTACTTGGGTACTGGGTCGTTTTTGAGTTAGCTTCATCAGATATCGAGGTTTTCTGATTAATCCCAGCAACTTTTTTATCTGAGAGTCCCTGTAGGTTAAATTTTCTTGACAAATTCGACCAAAAAACGAATCGAAATCAAATCGAATCATTCGAATTTGTTTTTTTTTTTTTGATCGACTCGTGGATGTGACGCTCAGGACCTATTTTAGTTAAACAACTAGGGTGCTAGAGATAAACGTGGAGTGACTAACGTGATTCCAATGTATGGCAGCCCTGAAGATTTTACTTTACTATCTGACAACCAGTCTTACCAAGGGGTATTGTGTAAAATGGTGTTATTCCGCTGCATCCGGTTAGATTGGAAGCTGCCCCAACATACCTAATTTGGAAATGTCTAGGCAGTTTGATTGAAGGAAAAGTGGTAAAAGAAATGCCTACCTACATACATATAAGTAAAACGAACATTCTTTTATATTGGTTCGATAACAAAGAAAACACAACGACATCGCAGTTTCTTCTCGAAGACAACCATAAAAGAAATAACATAACCATAACGTTTGTAATTCCCAAAGAGGATACTCGAAATGGTAAACAATGGTATTACCGGTATTACAGTGTAGTTCCTACTTTATTAGATCCGTAAAAGGCTAGTACCTATGCATGTATTGATATATCATATATGATGCAAGCTTTGTTTTCTCAGAAAAACCCTTTTTATAGATATCGGCGCCGATTTCCTTGTTCTCGAACTAAACTAAATTTAAGTTCAGTGCATCTTTTTCTTTCTAATTCATTAAGAAAAGGACAGACGTTAAATATTAGTTTAGTCCTGTCAAATTAAGATACTCCATAGACAAGTTTAGCCTTGATTAAAAAAATTGGCTACTAAAAATACGTCAACAGGCGCTGGCTAATTTGACAGGACTGAATTAATATTTATCCCCTTTCCTTGAAAGAAAAAGATACACTTGAATTTAGTTTAGTTTGTGAACAAGGGAAACGGCGCCATTATATATCTTTCTACCTAACCTACTTACATCTCGGATTTTATCATGTTAGCCTCCCACAAATTTGTATTACCAGTATAAAAGTGTAGTTCCTACTATACTAGAAGTTTTTTTTTAACGTCTTGAAAAAAATAGGGTACAATAGGTCAACGGAGTAGAAGCCTATGGCATATCTAGTTTTTTTTTGTTTTTTTTTTTTTTTCAGTAGCTTTAACAGTAATTTCTCTATCAATAGAACCTACACATTTGAAGTAAACTAGAACAATAAAAACAGACATTTTCAAAAAACTTTATAGATCGTTAAAAATATCGAAATTCGCACCCTGCGTAGTGCGTATGATTTGAATTTAGTATGGCTAGGCTTCTAGTCCGTTCACCTATTATACCCTATTTTTTTCAAGACGGTAAAAAAGTCACCCAGTATTAGATCCGTAAAAGGCTATTGCGTTTATTGATTTATGCCACCTTTGTTTTCTCAAGAAAATCCGTGTTTATAGATATGAGTATATCTTTGTACCTTACCTACTCACATCTCGGATTATCTTTCTTTATTTCTTACTCAATCTATCTTTTCTCTTATTTCCTTTGTCTGTGGTGTGTACATAAATAGTAGGTAGATAACAAAAGTAAGTATAATAAATAAATAAGTTTTTTGTGGAATTATACATTTTTAAGCAAGACCGTCTCTATTTTTATTTTTACTAGGTTTTATTTTACTAGGTTTCACCGGAAAGAATCTGTAAATAAAATAAAAACGTTTTTAGAGTTCCGCTGAATTGATTCCGATTCCTGAGAAGCATTCATCCGAAACTATGTTTATTACGAACAGGAGAGAGTTAGAAAGTAAAATAAGATAAATGTTTATAATATAAACAATCAGAAAACTCTGGCAATACTAATGCATGCATTACGAAACGATAAATTGAAAACGCGTTTTTCAAACTAACTTAGTGATGGGACGACTATGGGTATTGCCAATCTTTGAGTAGCTATAGTGACTTGTATTGGATATATTTGATTGAACTTATGTTTGCAGATTGGGAACGTCATTAAGTTATACGAAGTTATTGTCATCTCCATGTTGTATATTTTATATGACATTGAAAAATTAAGAAGTGAGAATTAAGGTTCTTTATAAATTGGCGGTCATTTTCCTGATAATGATGTCCCTGACTAGACTGAAAGCCTATTTGTCTGTATGTTTATTACAATTGGGTTAATTAATTGTCAGATTGTGACGTCACTAAAGCAAACACAAAAAAGTCTGATTAAACAAGGATTAAACTGATCCTGGAAACACTGTTCGAGCGTTCAGAAACTCGAGTCTTTTTTATGTCCGTGCATGACTAAAGAGGATTGCTTTCGTATTTAAGAACTTGAAACAAGGAGGAATGGATCGCATTAATTACGTTACGAGTACCAAGCATTGTCAAAGTTAACTCTTGTAATTAAATCATCGGCAATTTAACGCCAGTAAGTATCGAGGGAGATTCCACCTAAAATAGAAATGGAATTACGTTAAAATCGCAGAAAGGCGAAGCTTAAAATTAATAGCTTAGGGGGGTTCGTGGGTAATAACAGTCACACGGGTCGATCGTTCTGGTTAAGCTGCGCTTACCGCGGTTGGTCCGTGGATGGGTGACCATCTTTACATACCAAGATCCCTCCGTGCTTCGGAAAGCACGTTAAGCCGTTGGTCCCGGCTGTCATTCGTGGATCTTTGACAGTCGTTACGGGTTGTCAGAAGCCCGAAAATGTGACAACCAGTCTTACCAAGGGGTATCGTATTACCCAGTAACTGGGTTGTGGAGGTTAGATAGGCAGTCGCTCCATGTAAAGTACTTGTATTCAGCTGCATCTGGTTAGACTGGAGGCCGACCCCAACATAGTTGGGAACAGGCTAGGCAGATGATGATGACTGCTGCTTAGACCGTAACATTATTTCAATTTCCAAGATAATATTTACATAATTTAAAAGCTAAGTCTTAAAATAATAATATTAACAAATAGGTGTATAAAAAAGGGAGGGTAAAGAATCTAGGGCATCAAAAAATTGGTGCGCATCGCTTGTCAACGGTATAAGTGCTCAAAAGGCAGCATTGCCACGTTGTATGGCAATGTTGATTCTTTGGCCAAAAAATAGGCCAACACTCTGGTCGCGTTGGTTGTCTTCAGTCGACCAACCGCTTGTGGCGATGTTTCGAAAAACTAAGTGGGCACTCGGACACACTCGACACTGGTGTTTCAACCAGAAACGACTCGAACATAATATATTTAATTCCCAGTAAGATTGGAGTATTTGCGCCGTTTGAGGTGTTAGGTAACATTTTAAATTTTATTTATAATTTAAGCTTCTGACTATTAATTTAAATTGCAGATTCTCAATAGGCAGCTATTTCGATGTTGAAAACAAAATGGGCTACAAAGGTAGCCTCACGATCAGAGCATCGTGCTTCCAGAAAAAAAGTAGCCGACGCAAAAAACAGCGTTAAAGAGATTTTGAGGCTTTTTTTTTTCATTTATTTTTAAAATCTCTGATGTTGTGAAACATAACAAAGACGCTGGTGTCACGTGCACCGTAAGTATCTTATTACCATTTCTTGAGAACATAATAGTAATAACCGATAGGGAAAGAATTTTTGATGTTATCTCGAGAATGTTGCTACGATCTTGCGGTAGGTACAAATATTTCATTAAATTATACAAGAACACACAGACATATCTACTATACCTACCTACTAACATGTCAATAGTAAAACCTATATATCTGTTAGTTCAGCTATTCAGAACAGAATTCCACACATAAACCAAATGCAATTCAGTTTTCAACTATTGAATATCAGCGTTTCCATAGGCACACCGCACGCCACTATTTCGAGCTAGGTGTCAATTTGCATGAAAAAAATCATACGAATCGTGTGCAAAATAATACGCTTAAAAAAAACTTTTTTAGGCATTGAACGCGAAACTAACAGAGCTGGGATTGTAATATTCGAGATTTTTATTTCACCGACGCAAATGGATTATTCTCTGTCCACTAAGTTAGGTATTCACTTTTTGACACTTTCTGTCAGTTTCATACTAGCGAATATGTTTTTTGTGTATTCGATCCTTATTACAACTAGAAATGGTCCAACTGACAGGTGTCAAAAAGTGAATAACCCAGTGGGCAGAGAATAAAGCTTAATGCTTGGGTTCCGTTAAAATAGCAGAGCTGTCCTGATATAAGGTGACTGGTAAAATTAGTGACCGATACATAAAAAAAAATAGAAAAAAATAGGGTAGGGTAGGGTAAAAATAGGGTGAACGGAGTAGAAGCCTATGGCATACCTAGTTTTTTTTTTTGTTTTTTCTATAGCTTAGACAGAAATTAATTAATAATTAATCAGTAAACACTACACATTTGAAGTAAACTAGAACAATGAAAACAGAAATTTTGAAATAAACTTTATAGATCGTTAAAAAATAGGTATGCCATAGGCTTCTACTTCGTTCACCCTATTTTTACACTACCCTACCCTACCCTACCCTATTTTTTTCTATTTTTTAAAAATTACTGTTAGAACAATAAAAACAGAAATTTGGAAATAAACTTTATAGATACTTAAAAACTAGGTATGCCATAGGCTTCTACTCCGTTCACAAACCCAATTTCTTTCAAGACGGTAAAAAACGTCACCCAGTATGTATAGTATATACTTATTCTATGCTGCATTCATTCCAGCATTTCACTCATTTCCAGTCTAGTGCTGGACATAGGCGTGTCCAATTACCCGTTACTGAAACCAATTCAAATCAAAATACTTTTAGAGTTATAAAAATACTATTCTTACTTACAAATCGTAGGATTCTATGTGCGTAGGTAAACTACAAGCGATGGTTGAATGTCAATATTTTGTAAGATTTCTTTTTGGTTTACCTAAGGGAGAACTAATGTATATCCCCTGTAACTGTCGAGAGGATGGTAAGAATGGCAACTAATGGGACTAATAGAACCTGATATATAGGTACCTCATATTGTTGTTGTTGTTCATAATAAAGAAAAAATTGTAAAGGGTTGGTACAAAAGTAATAAGACACTCTACAAAACTCTATACATTTCCTTTTTCAAGTTACTTATTTTCGATAATATTCTAGAATGTTGTAGAACATTCTAGGTACTAGTGATGTGGGGGTATCTAAAGCCGCCCTCACGATCGGTTTAGTCAGTTTGAAGAAAAATGGACGAGCGACAAGTTCGAATACTATACTTATACGAGTACTTGTTAGGCTGCAGTGCGCGGGCTGCGGCTGACAATATCAACACTGCATTGGGCTCTGGAAGTACAAGCTATGCGACGACGTCCCGATGGTTTGACCGTTTTAAATCACGAGACAGGAGCCTTGAAAGTCAACCACGCTCTGGACGACCACCCGCAGTGAATGATGACGATTTACGCCGCGAACTGCAGTCAAATTCGGATGCTACCACTCGTGAATTAGCAGAAGCACTTAACTGCAGTCACCACGCCGTGGAAAACGATCTGCATGAGCTTGGGTATCGAAAAGTTTTGGCTCGGTGGGTACCGCACATCCTTACAGACGCCAGTCGTGCAGTCCGTGTCTGTCAATCACTTTTGCTGCGACCCCGACGTAAAGAGTTTTTGTCTGATCTTGTTACTGGAGATGAATCATGGATTCATTACGAGAACGATACACGTCGTGCTTTTTGGCTGCCTCCAGAAGAAACGCCACCAACTCAACCGAAGCTCAGTCAAAATAACCACTTACAAGTTCTGCTTTGCTGTTTTTGGGACGCGCAAAGCATGCTGTTTTATGAACTATTATACAATTAAACTATAAACGCTGACAAATATTCAACCCAGCTCACCAAACTATCTGCTGCTATCAAGAAAAAACGACGAAGACGAGTCAATGTAGTTTTACTACACGAAAACGCTCGACCATGTCGCATATGCCGTTCGCCAACAGTTGAAGAACTTGGGCTGGGAGACGATAGGTACCCCACCCACCTCATTCCCCAGACCTCGCCCCATCAGACTATCATTTGTTTAGAGCCCTGAAACAACATTTGCGGTGTAAAAAATTTAATGATTTCTCTGATGTAGAGGCGGAGTTGAACAACTTTTTCGAGGCACTGCCATCAGAGTTCTGGGCGAAAGGCATCCGAACTTTGCCGGATCGTTGGCAAGAAGTCTTAGATGCTAATGGTGGTTACGTCATTGACTAAGCTTTTTGTATTGTAAAAATAATAATAAATATAAAACGTAAACCAAATGTCTCATTACTTTTGTGCCAAACTGATATACCAACGTGTGATGTATGCTACTTATTAAATGAACAAAAATACATACCTATTATGACAACACACAAATATCTACATCAAGCAATAATTTCTAGGATGCACCTTATAAAAGTTCAATCGAGCACACAACACGTTTACGAATAAAATTATTTAATTGAAAGCTCTGCCACTCCTCGACAAAGCACGTTGTCGATTGAAGAAATACTTTGTCCGCATCGTTAAAAATATGGATTGCAATAAATCATACGATATTTAATTAATCGGACATTTTTAATGTTAGCTCACAACCCTCACGGATGCATTAAGACGCACGGTGCGTAATAAAACCAACTTATAACGCTATTGTGGGACTTTTGGCATACAGATCACGGCTCAACGATTTTTATTAGAGAGGGGCACAGAACAACGATCATAAATTCACCATGATGACGGATTAAATGGGCCATGCAAGCATTTTAAAATCAGTTTGAGACAGCACGACGGACTTCTCATTCATTCTAATCATGTGCAGTCCTATTTGTCAATTCAGTTATAGGCGGCTCAGTATCACAACCACTTGGTCCAATTACCACAAAAAAAGACAAATCAATTGGCTCTAATGGTGTAATAAATAACAGCAATTTAGAGCTCAGTTTCACAAAAATACTTCTGCTCCTGAAAAACATTAAAATAAAAGAACAAAGCCTGCGAGTTCCAATGGAAAACATGTCTAAAAATCGAGCAACATTTTCTTTTACAAAAATGGGTGTACGATAAACAAGCATTTTGCGAGGAGCGTAGTTCTTAGGGATGCAGCCATATAAAGGGGAAGGCAGGGTAACGCGATAACGCCACGGATGCCCGTAGACAATAGAGGAGAGCGTACGCCGACTTTAGCATGTCACGTTCAAACGAGCCCTCACTACGAGCAGACATTTTAAAGACTCAAGTGCGCTTCAGTCTCAGCACGCCTCTACCTATTAGTTCGTTAACATTCCTGTTCGTCGATTTATTTTCCTGAAGCACCCAGAGATAAACTTACACTTTGATTTTTTAATTTTTTATTTAATCGTTGGTCACAAATGGACTGTTGTCGATCTCCAATTACTTAATTATTTACTAACTTGCTTTTGCCAGCGGCTTCACCCGCGTAGAGTTCGGAAATTAACCCGTACTGCCGAGATAAAAAGTATTCTATTGTTAATCCAGCTTATAAACTATATGTGTGCAAAATTTCAACCAAATCCTATTAGAAGCATAATACTAATGATTGAAATAATATCTTGAATTCATGCAAGCCTAGTACTTTTTGTTAGATCACTGCTCAGAAATTGTGCACAACGTGTCATATTAGAAAGATAGTTAAATAAAACCGACTTCCAAAACAAAACACTTCAAAGTGAAAAATAACTTTAATTTCGGTAGTCGGTGTCTTTGGTTTTGTATTTTCGTTTTTTGCCACCGACTTCCGAAATTAAAGTTATTTTTCACTTTGTAGTGTTTTGTTTTGGAAGTCGGTTTTATTTTTTTGCTAAAAAGTTTTTATTTTTCACTTTTTAGTTGTGGAACCTACCTCACACAAATTCGAATACCTAATTGAGCACAATAATTGTAGATATAGCCATGTAAATAACAGTGATAGGAAGTTATTAAAACATCATCACATCATCCACATTAAATAAGTGGGAAATATACGCATTATTGAAGCTAACTCAAAAACTCCCCAAGCAAAGTTAATAAAATTTATATGGGACCACCTCGGAAGTATACCCTTTCAAACAAAAAAAGAATTTTTCATATCGGTCCATCCGTCTTTGAGTAATCGCTTAACAAACATACAAAAAAAAAAAACAAAAAAAAAAATACAGACGAATTGAGAACCTCCTCCTTTTGGAAGTCGGTTAAAAAATATGACAAAAATATGGCGCTATGAGGTTTCTAACTAGATTTTAAAAAATAATATCTTTTGAGTCTGTAGGTCGACTTTCATGAAATAAACGCTAAATGTTACTCATAAAAAAGCTTCTCATCTCTCAGTAATTCGATTTTGAACCCGATGAGTGGCTTTTAGTGATTCGCGCACAAACGAACAAACAAACCGATAAACAAACAAAAATTAAAATAAAAATGTTTATTTACGATCTATCACGTCTTCCAGTACTTTTTTTTTTGCAAAAATCTGTAATGTATAGACATGGAAGGCTTACGATTGACACACGAAGGATGGACTGTATGAAAGATGATCTAGAATGGGGGTGACTACCGAGATGACGACTAATGGAGCAGTATGGGAAAAAGGGACATATTGTGCCAACCCCAATAGATTAGGATTGACAGTTTCGTAAAAAAACTCTAACAGTAATAACTTTACCTATATTTATTACCTAAATTATGTAGCTAATAAAACAGCTACATCCATGCTCAAAATCCGGCTTATACGGGCCAGAATTTGTGAAATATATCCTCGAATCGACCACTGCCATTAAAAATTTTTGTGAAACCATTAAAAAGTAACCCAGTTTGAAATTACAACGCTACGTGTGTAAAATTCTCTTCAAAAAGGGTTGAATTTTTAAAACGTATACCTGTGGATCCATATCAAGCCAAGAACAATGATACTGTTCAGAAATTCTGTACAACTGTAAGCAATTCGGCGTGCGGGCTCAGTGCTCTGAATATAAAAGAGCCTATCTCTCAAGAAGCTGCCTGCATCCGAACCGCGCACGCGAGATGTTCCAGAGGCAACAGAACGTTATTGGATTCATTCGTTTGTCGTTTACTCACATTTGTGATAACGTGTAGATGAAATTTACTGTTGCGTCACATTACTTTTGATTGCAATCTTTATAGGATTGCTTGCCATGTTTTTTTTGGGAAAAATTCATGCAGGACCGTCGTTATTTTTGTTGTTGTTGTTTGTAGCAGAAACTACAGTGCCACACCTGATGTATACAGTCTCAAAATGATCATACCTACAATTTCGTTCTGCAACATTTTTAATTATTTTGGACGGCAGATGCGAAAGTTATAATTAAAACAGTACAAATTTCAAAGGGTGTTGGTGCGAGGTTCGTTTCGCCAAATCGTTATACTTGATCCGATTAAAACCACCTGCTTATTTCAAATTTAGTCCATCGTGTACTTTTATCATAATTTTGATGTAGTTTATTGAAAACTTTCGCTATAAATCTTTGAGGGATATTGTGAAAGTTTTTCCTTCGTGTTATAAACAGACATTCAATTATTGGAGCATCATAGATGAAGGGTCAATTTTCCCGCGTCTAAGGCAGCTAATTTCAAACAACCTCTTTTCTTTTTGATCAAAGTCTGTGAGCGATTGTCGTTTGAATAAGTTCAGCATAAATGTTTTTTTTTTCTTGCCTTGAACACGATCATAACAGAGTTCAACAAACTTCAACCAGACAGCGCTATTTTTTTAATTTTCTGCCTCCTCTTCCAGTTCAATCGATTCGATTGTTACATTAAATGGCAAGTTAGCGACGAATTGATGTAGTATTATTTATTTCCGGATTACAATGAAATGTGTTTTATTGAGCACAGTTTTATAATCATAATTTTTTTCAAGGTGTCTTTCTTGTCTGAGAAAGCAAGAGGTCGACGACATCAAACATTAAGATAATCTTAGGTCACTGTAATCATTTGGATGCACTGACGAGTGAGTATTCTAGAACATTGAGGAATTAAACGAACGATAAAGACATTAAAAAACATCAAACTGCAATAAATTAATAGAAATAAATAGCTAAAATATGTGAATAGTGCAGTTACTACAAAAGAACAAAAATACATATTGAATATTGTGAAAAATATGATTTGTGTAACACAGTTTTTCGTTCAAATCACAGGCATAGTGAAGATACTATATAGTGTATAAGTGTTTATTTATCCTATCTGTATAAGTGTTTATTTTCCCACCAAAACGTAGAGATATAGATATGTATATGATAAAGCGCATAAATCTGTATAAGAGCTATCACTTGAGAGTCACCCGCATCACTGTCAGGACCTCGGACCCCACCACTATTTGCATCAACCTACAAACCTATCCGAGTTATCCGACTACCCACATTCTCGAACTATTCAAATTTAAATGTGATTAAATTGTTGAAGTCATCACAACTATAAATGTTGAAAACAAGATTATTTTTGTTTTCTTTAGATTGGTTCAACATTGAATGCACTTAGAATTAAAGATAACTAGATGATTGTGTTTTGTTTGCGAATTCACATATAGATATAACCCACGTATTCCATATAAATTCCTTCTAGTAGTTTTCCAATTCAAGGATATTTCCAGAATGTTCACCAAAATAGTTAGTCTTCAATCAATTAGGTGTTTAAAAAGGGTATTTTTGAAAATAGGTACCAATTTCTGATAAAAACACACGTACCGTACGTACAGGAGGATGACCCATGATTCGTATTGTACCTACCTATCTCAATCTACCTTGCCTTTTTCCAACTATATTGAGGTCAGCTCGAGAATAACAGTATTCTACAAAGAGCGACTGCCTATCTGACCTCCACAACCCAGTTACTGGATAATACGATACCCCTTGGTAAGACTGGATGTCAGACTTTCGGGCTTTTGACCACGCGTAACGACTGTCAAAGATCCACGAATGACAGCCGGGACCAACAGCTTAACGTGCTTTCCAAGGCACGGAGGAGTCTCAGTATGTAAAGATGGTCACCCATCCACGGATCAACCACGGCAATCGTAGCTTAACGTGATGAATCGACTCATGCGGCTGTTATTACTTAGCCATTATGACCGGATTATAAGTCCGGTCATAGTGGCTAAGTAATAACAGCCGCATGAGTCGATTCTTACATACCGAGACTCCTCCGTGCCTTGGAAAGCACGTTAAGCTGTTGGGTCCGGCTGTCATTCGTGGATCTTTGACAGTCGTTACGTCGCTCATTCTTGAACTTCTTCTACCGTTACCTTTTAACCCTTGCAATAGCCATACAATACTAACTTAGTTGTAGAAAACATCAAATTGTAATTTTCTCTCAACAGCAGCTATTAAAAGCAATAATTGTTATTACATAATTAAGTTCAACGCGGCTTTGTATAAATTCAAAGTAAGCTTAGTACTTTCCAAGTTACTACGTACCTACGTAATACATTTTAACATTTGTGTTTAATTTAGTAATTCCTTAGAAGCAAGGCATTCTTCATTCAAAGAGAACCACGCGATCTAAACATGCTTAGCTTTAACTTTAAACTGGATAGTAACTTGTGCGAAAGTAATCTAAAATGTATTAGTTTCAGAAACTTTCAGCGTCCGGTATTTGTGAAGTCAAATGATAAAATAACATAAAGTTACAGTCTACTCCGGTTTCCATTAGATATTCTAACGACCCTTTTCGGCTGTATATTTTAACTCTATCAAAATGAGCTGTTTAATGTTATATCTACACGAATATCGTAAAGTTCTGATTATGAATTCGAAAATAGTAATATAATGATAGACTTTAAGCATGTACAACACAAACACAATTAAAAAGTTTTATTAGGATACAGAATTCTTATAGAACAATGCTATAAAACAACTTTTTTTCTAATAAAGTACACTTCGGATCGACCAAGGAGTTTTCAGTTCTTTTTTATCAATGTATATGTGGACCGCGCTAGGGCACATGCGCGGTTGACCGATGACAGCTCAGTAACCATAGTAACGTAATCCACGTTAATATGGTTTCGGAGCCATTATTGTGTTTGTTTACTTTTTTCTAACTTTGGTTTTTTATTTAAATATGTAACTAACTATTGAATGAGTGTAGATAAAGTAGTGTATAAAACTGGACATCACTAGGCGACACCCGGTGTGATATTAAACACCCACTCGTGTTTTAATAGCCCTCATTATGCAACAGTTTCATAAACTACTATTATATTGTTATCTTCAAAGCACAGCGTCATCTGCAAGCTAAAACTCTAAAAAAGAAAGCACATAATGTAGGGTGGCGAGTTGGTCACCTGCATCCGTCAAGGGGGTGATTCTACCCGTCACACCACTTTCTCTTGAAAAAAAAAAAACAAATTCTTATACAACAGCATTACTACCCTGTTTCGATTTGTGTATGGAAATATTTTTTTTATGAATCAGTTATAAGTTTCGTAGCGAGTTCAGTATTACGGGTCGGCCGAACCAATAACCTATTTTCAGTACAAGACAGATCGCTATTGATGATCATACACACATCTATACTCTATACATACATATACATACTTATTTAGTATGTATATGTATGTATGTATAATAAATAAAATTGAAGTGTCTGTTTGTAAAGTGATTTTTTTTAAACAGCTTTTTACTAAATGCATATGAAAGTAAATACGGTACCTATAACAAAAAACAATTTTTAAAATTTTTGTCTGTCTGACTGTCGGTCTGTCTGTCTGTTTGTTCTGGCTAATCTCTGAAACTGCTGGGACGATTTTAACGAGACTTTCACAGGCAAATAACTGATATTATAAGGAATAACTTAGGCTACTTTTATTTTAGGAAAAGAATTAGGGTTCGGCGCAAAAAATTAAAACCCATGAAATTGTTAACGAATCCCGATTCCAATTGGGAAGTATTGACAACCACGCGGGCGATGCCGCGGGCAACAGCTAGTAGGCAATATAATTCTGTCTGTCCTTACGTTCTTGTAGTTAGTTCTTGTTCTTTTGTTCTATCTGTCTTAGATTATTGGGACGTTAAGACCATAGATAGATAGGTTTTTCTATCTCCAGTATGCCAAAAACTGGTGGTAGATAGGTTATTGGGTTCGGCCGTAAATCGCCACCCTGTATAAACATCAGTTTCTACAACGACTCGTCATTTCCGAACCGTACTTCTATAGGCTAGTAACCCAGCCACGGTCAGGCACAGTAGTTAAATACTTTAATTACGGTAATTATTTGCGAAGTGAAATATAACAGCTGTCGAGCGACCATACCGACATTAAAGACGGAACGATCGACTGAACGTTAAGTAATATCTAGTGATAGAGTATCGGTATCGGTATTGGTATCGGTCTCCGAGGTGGGGAAGTTTGTCTTTGAAACAGAATATTGAATATTAAAAGGCTGAACGGACAGTTTTATTCACGAACAGTAACTTTATTTATTTCAAACGGTTGACTTTTGCTCCGTAGTCGTGGTTAGACTGACAATATCTGAAATACGAGTAAATACTTGATGATCATCTGCCTATCCTTTTTCAAATTTGTCAGGGTCAGCTTCCAGTCTTACCGGGTGCAGCTGAATATCAGTATTTAACATGGAGCGTCTGATTATCTGACCTCCACAACCCAGCAACTGGGTAATACGATACCCCATAGTAAGACTCAAAATCAATCTGGTCAAGTCAATCAAATCAACTATTTTGGGGTCGGCTTCCAGTCTAACCGGATGCAGCTGAATACCAGTATTTTATGTGGAGCGACTGCCTACCCGACCTCCACAACCCAGTTACTGGGTAATACGATACCCCTTGGTAAGACTGGTTGTCAGACTTTCGGGCGTCTGACGACCCGTAACGGCTGTCAAAGATCCACGAATGACAGCCGGGACCAACGGCTTAACGTGCTTTCCGAGGCACGGAGGAGTCTCGGTATGAAAACACCCATCTACAGACTAACCCCGGCAAGCGTAGCTTGACCTGATCGATCGTCCTGTGCGGCTGTTATTATTAAGCCACGAGCTCTTCACCCCTTAGTAAGACTGTTTGTCAGAATTCGGGCGTCTGACTACCTATAACGACAGTCAAAGATCAACTAATGCCAGCCGGGCGAGGCACGGACGGGTCCCATTATGTAATGGATGGTCAGCCATCCACGAACCGACCGCGGCAATTTTAGCCCCGAGCCCCTGAAATACATAGGTGTAAAAATAATAATAGGTGAACGATTTGTTTTATCCGTGAAAAGGGGAAATCGCGCACAGCATAACGTCGTTTATGAAAAATCATTATCATGTTTATATAATAGCTTCACATTTACCACATCATCAAATAGGTAGACATAATCTCATCATCAAAAATAACACCTATATATTGATATACAGCACGGCCATGAATCATAGCTGCGTTACCCACTTCCCAAGGAAGCAACAGGCAACAATAGCTCACCAGTCATAAAAAAAAAACTAAAGTCGACCTTCGCAAAAATACGTTAAAATTCGTTTAAGCTTTAGGATCACCTGTCAGGTGTCAGGGCGTCGTGTTCGGAATACGAAAAACGCTGGGCGCGTCTCGTGACCCGCATATTACGCGGTACTAGGCGTTACGCACATATTGAATTCCATATCAATTGATACTTCGTCACCTACAGGAACGCAGGAAGCGGTGACAGGATGTGTCCCCAGATATTGTCATGTCGTGCATGTATTTTACTATGAGATAGAACGTAAAAAACGTGGAAAAATTCCGAGGAATAAGTGGAAATCTTGTTTGGATGTTATTCAATTTTGGTCTCTTGAGCCTTTGCTCAAAAGACCAAAACTGAATTTAAAAAACGATAAAATTGAAAAAATAACGACTTTTGAGCGAATTCTAATAATAAACAAATAAAATAAGCCAAAATCAAGTTGTAGGTATGCGTGTTTCTAAGTCTTCCGTAACAATTACCTTAAAATCATCATAATTAATTATACTTATGTAATAATACACCTAATATAAACACAAAAAGTTATTTCTTTTATTGCGTGTATTTTTGTCCAACTCCACCAAGAGGAAAAGTAGGAAAACATTTTCCACGCGAATCGTTCTAACAACATATTTATTAAACCAAATGGGTGTAATGAAAGTCCAATCGAAAAGCAATATTGTCCATTTTCCAATAAAAAAAGTTAAAGAAGATAGATAAGAAAATCCTTTTTCATAAAATAACACTTGAGCGTTGAAACGGGAACACATTACTGGCACTCTAATTGCGTTACACACTATCAATCAGAATCTGAACCATTTTGAAGCAAATTGCTAATCCGAATATGAAGCAATTCATATGTTCCAAAAATTTGTCTGCTCGACAACGTAAATTACAATGCAACGTAAATTGCCATGAATGTTGTTGAACTGTCAAAATGAAACCGATTCCGATTGTTAATGTGTTATGCAATTAGGGTCACGCGAATTGCGTAACACACTATCAATCGGAATCTGTTTCATTTTGACAATTCAACAACATTCATAGCGTTATTTACGTTGTTAAGCTCGTGAGGAGCTCGTGGCTAAGTAATAACAGCCGCTCGGGTCGATCCATCAGGTTAAGCTACGCTTGCCGGGGTTGGTCTGTGGAAGGGTGACCATCTTTTCATACCGAGCCTCCTCCGTGCCTCGGAAAGCACGTTAAGCCGTTGGTCCCGGCTGTCATTCGTGGATCTTTGACGGTCGTTACGGGTTGTCAGAAGCCCGAAAGTCTGACAACCAGTCTTACCAAGGGGTATCATATTACCCAGTAACTGGGTTGTGGAGGTCAGATAGGCAGTCGCTCCATGTAAAATACTGGTATTCAGCTGCATCCGGTTAGACTGGAAACCGACCCCAACATAGTTGGGAAAAGGCTAGGCAGATTGATTTACGTTGTTAAGCAGACACATTTTTCGAACATATGAAGCAATGAATTAGCAATTTGCTTCAAAATTATTCAGATTCCTATTGATAGTGTGTTACGCAATTAGGGTGCTGGTCTACAAGTAACTTATACATAGAAACCCTAGCGATCGGCCTCTGTTTCACATGGTTTTTGCGACTTGGCAAAACCTTAAGATTTTTTTCTTTCTTTTTTTTTTCTTTATTGTATGAATTTTAACGTATACAATACGAGTCATAAAACTTCCGGATTAAATTTTCTACATGATGGTGAAAACCGCATTAAAATTCGTTGCATAGTTTAGAAGAACAACGTGGTCACACATCCAGACACGAAAAGCGACTGTAATTTATATAATACTAGCAGCGCCCCACGGTTTCACCCGTGTAAGTCTCGACCCGTAGAAATATCGGGATAAAAAGTATTCTATGTGTTAATCCAGGTTATAAACTATCTGTGTGCCAAATTTCATCAATATCCGTTCAGCAGTTTTTGCGTGAAAGAGTAACAAACATCCATCCATCCTCACAAACTTTCAAATTTACAATATTATAGTAGGATGCGTACTTATTTATAGATTTTACATCGATGCCATATTGTAATTTCTAACACTTCACCCGCCTTCCAATTAAGTTGGTCGCACCTTAAAAACAAAAGCGTTTGAGAAATCGCTGCTCGATTTTTTATTGAAAGATTCATTCACTTGTCTTAATAAATTGGTTTGGGAATTATGGGAAACAAAAGAAAATATTTCTACTACAATCAGTTAATTAAAATGAAATTATAAGTACACCGTTATAGCACAGTTTTGTATACAGTTAGCGTAGGTAGGTAGGTACCTAAACTTCCGAAAAACAATTATATTATTAGGGCATGGCCATAACTGAGCTCATTCAATTTTAGGTTGGAAATTAAAAAAAAATACATGTCATGTCATACAAGCGAGTAAATTACCTATCAAAATGCAATTCAAGTCACAACATTTCAGCATTTGCAGAACAATATGCTCAAGTCCATTCTCCAGAATTTAATTTTGAGCATAAAACATGTTCGCATGCTTCCCAGTTTAGTAGATAAGAGTTATTAAAATACTTTACATATGCCATCCCGGGGTACGTTACTGGATCCCCTTGAAACGACAAACAACATTTTTTTCATTAAAGCATTTTTCACCAATTGTGAAGCAGAGAAACAGATGCTATAAATTAAATGTAAACGCATTTTTTGGTGATTTATTAGACATAATATTTACCAATAAACCCATTCTTGCCGTCCATATTGGGACGAGGGCCTACCCTCACGTAAAACGCAAAGTCAGCGTTAAACGTAACAGAGTATCTACGTAAATGAAATAGACTATTAAATAATTTTGAATAGATAATGGAAGAATACCTTACTAACAAGTTTCATGATAAATGAACAGTTGCTATGTCCTAACTAATCCACCATAATTGTCACAACGACCCACATGACAAAGTTTCTGGAAGGTAACATAATATTCATCGTGACTCGCTACTGCTGGTAACCTTTACAAAGGAAGCTCGAATGAAATTTAACTATTCGTTGATTGACGAAGGGACCCGTTGTCCACAATAATTATCTCGGAGGAAGCGGGTAAGATGAGCGCTCGTCGCGTGCTCCCACCACTCATGTATGCCTAGTACGTACGTACATACATAAGGACATCCGTAACATAGACAATACAAGAAGTTATCTAATATTTCATCATTCACTGCGGGTTGCCGGTTTACAGGCACGTACCTTAATAAGCGCCAGCTCTGAAGAGGCTCCGAAACAAGGGTAGATCCAGATAACATAAATTTTCATTTGTAGAATAGGTATCTACTGGTGACTGGCAGAATACCTACTGCTACGAGGGGCCTGCTGTTATCTGTGGCTAAGTAATAACAGCCGCACGGATCGATTGATCAGGTTAAGCTACGCTTGGCGCGGTTGGTCCGTGGATGGATAACCATCTTTACATACCAAGACCCATCCGTGCCTCGGAGAGCACATTAAGCCGTTAGTCCCGGCTGTCATTTGTCGATTTTTGACAGTCGCTACGGGTCGTCTGAAACTCGAAAATCTGACAACCAGTCTTACCAAGGGGTATCGTATTACTCAGTAACTGGGTTTCGGAGGCAGTCGCTCCCTGTAAAATACTGGTATTCAACTGCATCCGATTAGACTGGAAGCCGACCCCAACATAGTTGGGAAAAGGCTAGGCAGAAGATGATTATTATAGAATACCTACTGACAGACAGTACAAAGATTTACGAATAGATGTGGTACAGTCACGAGCACTCATTTGTATAAACTTAGCAGTGGAATAATCAATACAGTAGGAGAAAATCAAATTTAAAATTTGCTCAGTGTGACATATTCGCGTTCGTGCCTGTACATTTCCCCAAAAATAAGCAAGAATTCACAATCCAAAGAGATCCGAATCGAAAATGATCCTCTGCTGAAACGGCTGGCGCTTACTAATTTGAAAATTATGCCAAATTCTACCAATGTTTCAGCAACTCGTCTGTAATTTAGCATCGGGCATTAAACCACTTCCAATTGCAAACATATAAAAGCCACAATTCATAACGTAGCGCTACTCTATGTTTGTATAGGACTTCACAATGAAGAGGTTTGGTAACATACGTACATAAACGGTCCAGACTACCTCGTACGTACCCTGTTTCAATAGATGTTCTCTCCCCAACTCTGTGAGGACTAATTGCTAAATGTTGCTATAGCTATTAATAAATCCAAGACCAGCCTTTGACAAAGTTGAACTACAATTGAAACGACAATCGACATAAGACAACGGATGCAGCCATTTGAGACGTTCGATTAAATTATGAAGAGTCCTTTATTAGCATTTGTAGTACGTGACCATTGATTAAATTGTCGATTATTGCCTAAAAGCTAATTCAATTATGTCGAAGGTCGAAGACAAACTCTAAATGGGAGTCTGTTTCGGAGATAAGGAGTAAAGCGAAATTAAACACTTAATAGTAAGTCTTTATAACCAAAATGAGTACTAAAACAGACATTAGCAAAGTTTTATGAGTTTTCCCACTCGGGCCTGAAATAGAACGAGTTTTATGCATTCCTTGGAGAGTCACTACGCATTATAGCTTAATACATTTTGATCCTCCGGGACTAATGTCGATGACGGGCTCAAATTAAAGTACAGAATTGAGAACTCTTTAGTTATTGAGTTTGAATATTTTGGTCCTTCTTCCGCCCCCGAACAAAATATGTAAATTCCTCTGTAACCCGGCTCCGACCACGACTAAATAATATATTTAATAAGAAGATTTTGTCCTAGCTTATCGGCCTCCAGCGGACCACCGCTTCGTAAATAAAAGAAAAAAAAATTACAGGATCTTTTAAACACTTCAAGCAAGATTGGCTCTCTGAAATCGGCTTTCGTTTCACTGGTTTTGTATTAAAATACTTATTATGGATGATTAAGCTTTTGGAGATTATAATAAGTTAGTGTATTTATGTATTTATATAGTTACTATATAATTACATTGGTCAAGTAACCGCGGTTAGTTCTCGAGTTAAGTTCAATTTTCGGGTAAGTTCCAGTTTATCCATAGGTGTACTCACAGCACCAACTCTTGCTGCCTTGGTTTGAAATGTGTTGAGTCAGAAAAATTAGATTCCATCCGCATCACCGTCCAGACTTCCTACAATTACTTACTTTACTGAATGCTGGGTTTTCATTACACCATGTTGGCAATTCTTTATCTTTATTTACTTTTTCTTATTTCATCATCTGCCTAGCCTGTTCGCAATTATGTTGGGGTCGGCTTCCAGTCAAGCTGGATGCAGCTGAATACCAGTATTTTACATGGAGCGACTACCTATCTGACCTCCACAACCCAGTTACTAGGTAATACTATCGTATCGTAAACCCTTGGTAAGACTGGTTGTCAGACTTTCCGGCTTCTGAATACCCGCAACGCCTGTCGCCACGAATGACAGCCGTGACCAACAGATTAACGTGCTTTCCAAGGCACAGAGGGTCTTGGTATGTAAAGATAGTCACCCATCCACGGAACAACCGCGACAAGCGTAGCTTAACCTGATCGATCGACCGGTGCAGCTGTTATTACTTAGCCACAAGCTTCTCTCTACTACTTATTTTTGTTATATTAAATATACTATTCTATACTTTCTTCTTATTTTTTCTAACCATATTTGTTCCCAGACTCATTTCAAGAGGAGTTAAGGTTAAGTAGAGTCTCAATTAGTGCGATTGCACTTAACTTATGTGACCAGGAAACATAAGAATAAGTAAACACATTAGATTAACTTCTTGCCCTCTCTCTAATTGAATCTTGCAGCTTTCAAACTTTATTGACATAATGCACTTGCAACGTCGGTTGTGTGGTCGATTGATGACTCATACGTAGGTACTTAAAGCGGTGTCGTGACAGGTTCATACCTACGTCGTCTTTTATATCTTCGTCAATTTTCAAATTAATTCATAAAGGAATGTAAATAATCTCTAAGTAATATTGTAAATGCAAAGTGAGTTCGTTTGTTTGTTACGCTATCACGCTAAAACGGCTAAACGGGTTGGGAGAGCTGGCCCAAGCCCCATACAAAATAAACCCAGGCCCGGCGCAAAAGTTTTGTGTCTCAGATTTTAGAGGATATTTAATAGTAATATTCTATACTTTCACTATCTCTGTATCGGGTGGCTAACATTTTTTTTTGCTCGAGAAGTTTTGTAGGTGTTCCTATTAAAATCTCATTTGTCGACTAAAATATTTATTATTATTTGCGATTATTGTGCAATCGCCACCCAGACGCCAACCAGACATAAATAAGGGGGTAGGCAGACATAAATAAGGTAATATAAGTATTTATTTGTAATTTTATTTTATTATTTTTTTATATATTTTTTTTAATATTTTGATCGATAAATGAGTTTTTAATAAGAACACCTATAAAACATATCGAGCAAAAAAAAAAGAATGTTAGCCACCCGATAGAGAGATAGTGATAGTTTTAAATATTATTTTTAAATATCCTCTAAAATCTGAGATACAAAACTTTTGCGCCGGGCCTGGGTTATTTTTGGGCCATCGCTTTTGGCGTATGGGTAGACTATATCGCCTGGAGAAGGACATAAGCTACTTTTCATTCTAGATCGCAGACGGAGTCGCGGGCATCAGCTTATGAAAAATATAAATCTTTTTTTTTTTTCAAAAATTGTCGGTCTGTCAGTGGCACATTATTTAATTCGGTCTGCCGTGTTAAGAAGATGGCTGAATGTCATTGTACCTAAGGCTGACCCCACATTTGGCGTGCGCGATCCTCGGGCGTGCGAGTAGCGCGAGCGCCGCGTGCGCGTTGCGCGCGCGCTGCGCGAGCGTCGGGTGTTACCGCCGTGTGACGTGCATGCAGCGTGCGCGCAACGCGCGCGCGGCGCGCTCGCGACGCTCGAGTCGCGTTCTTACCCCTTCGCCCGCTATCCCCGCCGCCCGCTACTGTTTCGGTTCTTCTTACTGACTCGAGCGTCGCGAGCGCGCCGCGCGCGCGTTGCGCGCACGCTGCATGCACGTCACACGGCGGTAACACCCGACGCTCGCGCAGCGCGCGCGCAACGCGCACGCGGCGCTCGCGCTACTCGCACGCCCGAGGATCGCGCACGCCAAATGTGGGGTCAGCCTAAGGCTATTTGCACGCTATATGTCTTGACCCCTCTTTTTAATCAGCCATTTCTTTCTAGTCAGCAAACAGACGTCTTTTGTTTTCTGCCTTCTTAAAGGTAGGTACTTCCTGATGTCTATAATGGCATCGATCGATGAATTGCAAATTCGCAAATTGGTACTTTGGGTGTGCCATTTACGTCACTCTTTTTCAGCCAAACCTTTCTAGGGTTTATGTTATGTCATCGTTTTGGCTGGCTCCCCGGAAATTTCAAGATGAAGGTATAAGTTTAGCCCAACTTTAACAGAAGGGCAGCATCTCTGCATATTTCTGGAAAGAAATAATCATCATCTCTCTTTTCGAACTTGGCATTAATATTGCCGTCCCCGATTTCAATTCCAAGAAGCACTCCAATTCAGAACCCTAAATCTAGGCAGTGCTACTGAGTTCTCCTGGTAAGAATCAAATCCAAAACGAAGACTAGGAGCGTCGTTTGCGAAGAATAGATACTATCAAGGGTGGCAAGCGGCAACCTATTGTCTACAACCTAAATGATTGAACGACGAAAATGTCAAGCATTACGCGTGTTCAGACAAATTGCTCTTCCCTTTTAGGAAATAATGATCGCAACTATTCTTAAGTATAGTACGTTAGAAACAAAGGAAATTTTAATGTCGGGCAGTGAAAGTCAAAAGGCACAAATCAGTGAACCATTGTCCCAGTGGAAAACTGGACAAGGGGTATAACCACATGACTCACGTACCTGCCAGATGGCCAGCGATTACAAACCGTATTCGCGATAATTAACCGCAGCTGGTATTATTACTTAACTTCTTATTATGTAAACTAAGCTCGATGAATAAGGAAATATATTAATTACAAAACATGCTTGTACTAAACATTTCTCCGTATAAAAACAACTCTATTATGTGGAGTCATCAAAGCTGCAATGTTGATAAAGCGACTGGTACAGTGCACCAGTTAAAAAGAAACATCGTGGCCCTTACCTACGTACAGACCAATAAGAACCTTATATCTGACGCTGGTACCTACTTGCTTTATTGCACTTTTTATCATGCAAAGCACCTACTTACTTACTAGTCAGAGTTAGTAGGTCGAAGCACTCGTAGCTCTATCTTACACCCACCTTGAATTAAAATAGAGTACCTAAAGCAATTGTTTTGAATCAAGTTTTCACGGTCGGACACCAAATGATTACGCTAACAATACAACTTCTGGCCAATTAAACTGCAAGTCCAACGTAAGTTACTCCATAAAATAGCCCTAACTAACTTTAGCACAACTAAAGCAATTCTAACACCATAGAGTACTCTTAAGAACTCCTTAAAAGTAAAACAAAAGAGTTTTAAAACTATTTAAGTACTCGTTAGAAAGTTTGGAATACCTGCGAGAGGTCTCCGTCTCCTCTGATTTTCTCGACAACGGTAAGTTTCCTGTCGGCGAGCACGAGTCCCGTGCACATCACTAAGAACAACACTAGTCGTGCTTCCATGGTTGCACGTAAAACATCCAGGGATCACAGGAGAGATTCACAGAGATACACTCGCGGGATACATATGCGGGATATCCGAGCAGGGAACGCGCGGTATACGAGAATGCGCCGCGATAAATGCCGGCTGTAGCGCGGGAGGCAGTGACGCGTTGACGCACCGCTCGTGCCGTCTCCCTCACACACCAACCGGCGCGGCAACTAACTGGTCATCACAGCATGACCGTTGAGCTTCGAAATATTATCGAAAGCATGATTAGAATAACAACTTCAATAATCCGTTTCGTGCTTATAAATTATTTAAAAGCACGAAATGGATTCGATACTTTTCGATGTCAATGTCAAGGTTCGGCGGTTATTTATGAGACCTACTTGGGCCTGTGTTCACCAACATTGAAACCACCGGTTAGGTGTATAAACAATTGGATTATATCAAATTTCCTAAAGAAAAAAATGATTAAATATCTAAACAGCCGTTTTAAAAGTCGGCGAACTCCGTCCATAACGTTTTATACGGTTTACCTGCTGTTTCTAAAAACAACAAACCAAGTTCAAAAGCCTTTGTACACAACAACGGCAAACTTCTTACAAACTGCGTTGATGCAATCGGTCCGTTACGTGTTTGAGGTGATTCTTAAATACACTTAATGTTTACCTGTGTCAGTCTGTGTGATAGAACGTAAATAAAAACCCGTCAAGTTTTCTAGTTTTGCTTATTTGGCTATTTAAAAACTCGATGTCGTGTTTGCTAATAAAACTCCGAATAAACTTAATATTTCTAAATTCGCATCATAGTTTAGTTTTCCAAAGAATCGCTCAGCTACCGCGTCTTTTCTTACTTCGGTTTATATGTAGTTCGCGGTGTGAACCAAAATATACAAACATACATGAGCGAAGCTAAACGAACTTAGCTTCGTTCATCTCACATAGTCCAATTATTTTGCAAACTGACAACCCGTAACGTTCGATTCAAATAAGGAATGCATATAAAAAGAAACAAAACACAAACAAATCTGCGAACAGCGTAAAAATTTATATCTGCCGAAAGCACAGTGCGCTTGTTACTACGGCACATGAGAAGATTTGCCGTGGCAAATAGTTCTAGTTAATTCTTTTATAGATAAATCGTCATGAAAACGATTTTTAATAAATTTTGATACCTATAGAAAAATAAAATTAATTAAAAATGAGCTAAAATTAAGCTTTTGGGTTCATATCCTAACTAAAAGGAATATACCTTTTTTATTGTAAATAAAGTTTCTACCTGTGGTATCTGAGTTATCGCCCGGTGTACGGACTACGGCTCATGGCTCGTTGAGTCGATACGTGCCGTCATAATATCGTGACGGTTATGGTCCATTGTATTTTGTATCATATCACCTATCCATCTTTTACCTTTCTTTGCGTTTTACTTCTTTCGCCTTTGTTGTGCTTTTTTATTTGACATAATATTTTGTATACATATTTATTATATTTATAGTGGACAGTTTCATCCATCAAAGTTCAATTTCCAAAACCAAGGGTTTATAGAGCAAGCTTGATATCTAATTTAATTATAACGTTGTATTATGAGAAGTGCACAGAAATAAACTGAATATTCCATTGAGTTGCTAATAAATATGACAGGCTACAGCTAATCAAATCCTATCCTATTGAACCAAAGGAGATCGCGTAAAACGCACAATGGCTTTCATTTTAGTATGAATAGCTTTGATTAGCTTTTAGCTTGTAAATCAATTTCGTTATTTCAGCTACAACCATATAGAGGCTACAACAGACTGTTTGGATATCCGTTTGTTCGTAAACTCTGTTATAATGTTCATAGGCTAACATTTTCTTTTTATCCTTTTACAGCAGAACAGATTAACAGCAGTTTAGATAACTGAAGTGCATATCTTGGATTTCAACCATGCAACTCTGTTTAATTGACGCTATTTCTTCAAGTCAGCTATTTTCTAATCCTTCATTTTACGATAGATTTAACTTAAATTAAATGACATAACCAATCACCATTTCAGTATTGGGGTTTAATTTAAAAAAAAAAAAACTCTTTTAATATATTTTAACAAAGGTTCCCGAGATATTGACGAGACGTACCCAATAACTTTTTTATGAAATTTGTTCGAAAACCTTTGTTTTGTTGACGAGGAAACAATTAATAATTTTGAAATGAATAAAGTTTTACTGATAGTACAATTTCATAATAGTAATTAATGAAACTGTTGCAGAATGAGGGGTACTATACCCAGTTATGTGCAGTTTCATACACTACTTTATCTACTCTCATACATTGGGATTGAACCTAAATAAAGAAATTCCCGCGAAATTCAGTACAACAAAACATATGAATGGCGCCAAAACCCAGCACATCACCGTGCATACGTTAAAGGGGGCGCTGCCACAGACAAGTAAAAATTGGAATCAAAACTTTTTGTAATGCTATAAAAATGGCGCGCCCCGCTTAGACGATCCATTAGAAAAAAAATGATGGAAACTCCTTGGTGATATGAACTTCTTCTCTGTCTACGCTTCTTGGATTGGATCTGTATCGTAATGGTTAAAAAAATAGTTTTATATATAACATTATTTTGTTAGAGTTATAATATAATTCTATTTTTAATCTCTCTGCAGCAGCGGCGCGGCACGCTACGTCTGATCGCTGCGAAGCCATCATAGCCCTAAGAAAGTGATACGAAATTGTGTAAAAGTGCAAATTGACGCTATTCTTAATTATAACATAATCTATAAATTGCTTATTAGTCTATAAGGCTAGATTGTAATCAGTTACTAAGAACTATAAAGAAAAAAAAACCTACGACCTTTACCTTTCCATGTTTTCAAAAAGCAAATATTTGGATAATCTGTATATTAGAGAAAGTTATAAATTATTTGTGTTTGAACTTCGAGTACGTAAGTGAGCTTTCAGTAAATTCTGAAGCCGCAAACTTTTCCATTTCGATACCGATGTGTTTTACAATAAATTTTAATCGAATGTCTCTAACGTATATTTTAAAGTTACCGTTATATTACGATGGGTATCATCGAAGTAAAGAAATTAAATCTGTGACTTCTAATACTCAGTTTTTAGACAGGCCAGATAGCGTGGTTGGTTAAGATACCACCTATCATGCCGCAGGTCGTGGGTTCGATTCCCATCCAGGACAAACATTTGTGTGCATGAACATGTCTGTTTGTTCTGAGTCTGGGTGTAATTATCTATGTACATATATAAGTAAGTATTTATAAAACAAAAAGTAGTGTATGTAGGTAGTATATCAGTTATCTGGTTTGCATAATACAAGCTCTGCTTAGTTTGGGATCAGATGACCGTGTGTGAATAATGTCCCTTTATAATATTATTATTATTATAGTTCTTATAAAGTCCCTAGGACCACTTGCTGTATTTTCGTAATTACATGATGAGGACAGATGGATGGATTGCGTGAAGAATGATATGAAAGAGAAGTGAGTGAATGATAGCGTGAAGCTTGACAGGGGAGAATGGAAAGAGAAAACGTGTTGTACCGACCTCAAGTGACATGGGACAAGACCAGGAAGATGATGACATGATGAGTGCAGAATATTGGCAAATCAGCGAAAGTAATTCTATCTTTGGAACTTCAAAGATCGATATTTTCAACCCAAGTATTGAATCTAGCCTTTACAACGGCTCTGTCCACAAGCACGATTCTTAAGAGGACTATAGGACCTAAAGGCAAGTTGTATAATACCTAAAAGTATATAATCTACTGCAGTAAACAAAATCAGAAAAATATACGATATTCTTCAGGATATATGCTAGTTAGATAGTCTGTTAAAACATAATACAACTAATTTGATATGATAAAAAAATGACGATGGCACCTCTAAAAATCACGAAGGCACCTCTAAAAATTTATTTTTACGGCCAAAAACCATAATCATATACATGCAATCTTACTGATTTCTTGTCAGATTATTCTACAAGCAACTTGTTAACATAATAGGGTTTTAATTTTTAATAGATTTTTTGTAAATAGATAATTGCTTCATATTTTGCAATAAATTACCAGGGTTGTGTCATCGCGCTTTTCTTTCTTTTCTATGCAGTCCGACAGTGACCGCGCTTTAGGTCCTGTAGTCCTCTTAACATTTTTCTTCTCTAAACATTATATTTAATTTCATTTCTCGCCTTTTCTTTTGAAAATATATACTATGTACCCACTTACCACCAACGGACAAATGAGTACCTAATACAAACAGAATTATAATTAAAAGTAAACTATCTCTCCAAAAAGTCCGTTATGGTGGCTAGAGTAACATACATTTTAAGCACGTAGGAATCGTGGAACATCGTGAAAGAGCTCCGTGCCCGAGATTCATTAATATTTGCGTTTCTCGTTAGCTGCCAACTAATTACATCGTCACTAATACATGTTAACTTGATTTAGAATTAGAAGCAAAACCTTGTTTGTTAGCAGATGACAGAGATAAATAGACATAACTGTACTAAGCTAGGCTAGAAGTGTGTTATACAAGGTGACGTAACTTAAATAACGCACAACCTCTTAAGGAGTCATAGTTCTCATCATTATAAACAACTTTTAGTATGGGACCAAACCGGAAATCGCAATCAGCTGTTATTACGTTTATGTTCGCATAACTCGTCAAAATGTAGGGAACAGCAGATTTTTTTTTTCGCGATTTCAGGTTTGCTCCTATAGTAAAAGCTGTTCATAATGATGAGAACAATGACCCCTTAAGAGGTTGTGCTTTATGTTAGTTACACCTTGAATACATTTTAGTTTAGTTGCTAAACGTTGATGACAATCTATTTCTTTACTACGAATCACAAAGAAAAATTAATGAGTATTCTTCCTGAGAAATCCTGAGATTCCAGCACCTCAATTGCATATTCTTTCACAATCCGAAGAATTTTGAAAAAAAAATCCTTATCTATTGCTTCATACGTTTGAAAAATTAGTCTGCTCGACAACATAATAACGCAATGAATGTTTGTCAAATTGCCAAAATAAAAGGCATTATAATTGTTACAGTCCCGACAGTCGAGAGAATGCGTTCTTGACACCTGTCAGTTTTATACTAACAAATATGTGTTTTGGGAATTTGATCCTTATCCTTACTACACATTGAAGGTTCTACCAAAGGTTGGTAGAAAATGCCTATGGCATTAAGTCCGCCTCTGTATCATATTTTGTGCTTGAAGTATTAAATAAATAAGTAAAACGATTCTCAATTGGAGTCAACATTGATAGTTGCAAGAACATTTTAAGTCTGTCTCTTTGAAAGGTAGATATCACAAAATAATTAAAATCGACTGCCGCAGTTGGCGACAACTTTTGTTTAAAACCATTATCACGTTCCATCTGGCATAAATCTATTACCAACATAAGAAACTTTTATCTTTCTACTTTAACTATATTAAACTTAGTTCCATCACGTTCTTTTCAAGTTAGGTAAGTCTTGCCAACCTTATCTTTTCAAGCCTAAGTTAGCAGTGGATTAGCTAGGACTAAATCTGTTCGGGAATTATATTTTTATGCTTACACATAGTGACTATTAGTTCTAATTTTTAGCTTCTTCATTGTTACTTTTTTGTTTGACTAGTCATTAATTTTCGAATCGATCGAATTTTATTTTCCAATATTGTCAAAAACAACAAGTGTGTTATTAATTGGTTTTAAAGAAATGACTAAGGTCATTGTTTTAATATTTTCATAGTGTTAAGCTAGGTAATATTTATGATCCAAATTCACCATTGTAGATCTCTTAAAAGCCCTCGCAATGTTTCAGCATTACTCTAACAGACTAATACATATATTGCCGAATTGGACCGTAACGTTATTCATGCGTACAAATCGTTTAGTACGCCCAATCTGTAGGTAATCCAATATTGCTAGTTAGTAGTGATGTATTTACGACGATTCAAGCTCCACTTGGCGGTGGCCCTCGTCTGCTTAGATACTCGTGCGTTTCCAATTTGAATTGAAATCGAACCATTTCGAGACTAAATGATGATGCTAATAATTCTGAACAGAGAAAATTTATAGCAAAAGTAGAATCTGAAATTAATATCCATATAATAAGAAAAGGTATGCTAACAAGAAACGGTTACAAATAGGAGAATGAACTACATCAATGGGTGTAAGATACGGAAGAGAAAGTAAAATGAGAACTCGCAAAATAACGAATGAAATTTAAAAAAAATTCGGAGAGCGCTCTGCATGAATGAATGGAACCGTTATCTGTACACTGAAAGTTCATTTTATTGGTGCCATTGTCTGAAAAACGGGTCACTTAAATGTTGTTGTTCATGAGATAAATAATGATATTGTCAAATGAGATTATTTTATTGAATAATTACTTGTTTGGAAGGTTACACTTTTGTAATTTAACTGCTGATAGTAGTTTCGGTAGGCCTTTTGGACCATTACACGTTGATCTTGTGTTCTAAAATAACCGTCTTATCTGATTCCCGAGTGCATCGTAATCTTTTTCGCGCTGCTCGTTCCAACACTAGAATAGACGATAAAAACTTTTTGAGAAGTTAAATGCAGACCCTAAATATTGTTATCACGTAAGTTTGACAATCCTTAAGTATTTTAATTATTTCGACGTAATCAGGAAACGTCGTTGCCAAGTGCCTCAATTGGCCCAAAGTTCAAAAATAAATAATTTCCTTTCGTTTAACTACAACAAATTTATACACGATAAAAGCTTACCCACTGAAAGTCATTTTGCCCTCGTTAATTTCATTCTTGTTATATAAGTCTCAATTTGTGGGGTAATTTATTAAATTCAAGGATTATGTCACTTTGCGAGCTTACGGAAGGACCGTCCCGAGCTTTTATTCAGAAACATTATGTAATTAGAATTTTGTACGTGGTCGTCGATTGGAATTGGATAGGTACTTCAACGGAGACATTTGATGAATATGTAAATTTAAATGATAAATTCCGTTACGTAGGTGATTATAACAACGTAACGAAATTTTTGTAATGAATAAATTTTCCCTTTATTATGCTGATGGAAAAATATTATCTACAACGTAGGGTTAGTGTTCTCCCCCCCCCCCTCCATCCCCGATGGGTTCCCGCATTGTTGAGGCGGGGGGGCTCAGTAGCCGTGGCAGGGCTTCGTCCGTACGTAGCGGCCAACATGTTGGTTGCGGTGCCGCTTGGGCGACATCGCAACTGAGGCGGGCCGCGATGTCGTATTGGGAGGCATTGCGGCTGAAGGTTGGAGGCCGCAGCGTGAGAGGAGTGCCGGTATTGCGCGGCCTTGTCGGGGTCGCCACCGTCTGATGACGGACAGAGTAGGGCCGAAGGGGAGGAGGAGTGTCGGTATTTCGTTGCCAGCTCTCCCTAACCTCTGCGGCCGAAAATTAACTAACGGATGGCCCGGTTATATAATACCTGACTAACAAAAATTGACTAACGGATGGCCCGGTTATATAACACCTGACTAACGGATGACCCGGTTATGTAACACCTGACTAACGTATGACCTGGTTATGTGAAAACTCGGTTCTGCTTATGTTAAAAATCATGAACATTTGCAACACCACTTCCTTATCTTATTAAAGTTAAATAGCGGAAGGTTGGAGGCCGCGCCACTGTTTTGACCGGTCGCAGGGGGACCAAAGGTGCAATACACGGGGTCGTCTAGCGCCCATGTGCTGTTTTGGTCCCTGTGGTGGTCATGGCGTGCAATGTGTTCTGGTGCGCCGGTGATGAAGGTACTCCCCAGAGGAGGGTCCGATAACGGACAGCCGCGGCGAGTTCGCGGTGAGTGCTAACGCGTGCTCGTGTTCCTGCCACAAGAGGCAGAGGAGGACACCGTGGAGTTTTAGTGGGTTAGAGTCCCCCACATCACTGCACTATGTCCCCGTGGTAGTGCAGTATGCAAGAGCATTTATCCACGCAAAAAAAGGGTTATTGTTTTATACGTATACATATTAATTACTTACGGAGAAATTTTCTAATTATATTCATATTCTGTTATATACCCATGGATATTTGCCAAGAAGATCATATTCATATTAATCTGAGGGCACGGCAGAGGGCGGCGGGGGCCAAGAGGAGCCAAGCGAAGCGCAAGCGCACTACCTACCTTTTCTCGAAGCGCTTCGTCGTTTTTTTGGACCCTCATAACTTGGGTTTGGATTATACGAGATAAACAAAATTCTCGGGATATGATGTCAATAGTAGACTTATTAAACATACAAAGTTTCAATTGCATAGCTCTTATATTTTAGATTTTATTGATATCTAAAAAACCCGATTTCGTCATTGACAGATGATCATCAAAACTCTTAGGGTACTTCCTGAAGTTCTAGAAAGCTGAAATTTGGTATGTAAGCTAGTATTAGTACAAAAACAACACAAATATTCTAAAATTTGGAACTTACCCCGCAACCACTTAAACTACGGGATGGAATTTTGTATGAGACTTCCGCAAATTTTGATGCTAGAAATCTGAAAATTGATATAATAAAATACATATTTCAGGATTTTTAGGAAATCACCCAGCAAAATAAAAAATTTTGTCATTATCAACTTACAAAGAAAAAGAAGAAAAGGGAACCCTCCTTACTTAAAAAGAAGTGAAATCCCACCAAAAACATTTTCATGTAAAATGTTGCCACGACGAGACCATATGGCTCGCACTGTCAAAAAGTTATCAGATCTCATGTACGAAGAGCCAAACTTCTAACTCTACAAGCCCTAACTTCACAAACTCTACACCTTAGTCAAAATATGTGGCATGGCCGTTTCGCTACCGTCACATGAAGTGAAAAATTAATTCACTGTTCATTATTTTTCTGTCATACAATAGTTCTTGTAGTAACGAAACGGCTAAGCCTCATATTGTTACTAAGGTGTAGAGTTTATGAAGTCAGCGCTTGTAGAGTTTGGGCGTGTAGAGTTAGAAGCTTGGCTCTACATGAGATCTGATAACTTTTTGAGAGTGCGAGCCATATGGTTTCGTCTTGGCAACAATTTACATGAAAATGTTTTTGGTGGTATGTTTCCTCTCACACATTGAAATAATCAGGTTTCTTAGAAGGGCATTCATTTTTAGAATGGTTTATATCTATATAGCATAGTCTATATCTTCCTATAGAGTATTCTATACGAAGATACCTGTATAAAAGAAAGTAACAAATATACGAAGACAAAAATAGACACAAATTTACAATAACACAATCGACAGATTGTCACATCTGTATTCAGTTACGAACCCTACATTCTTCCTAGCTATGAGCTAGATGCTACAAAAGATAAAACGACCTACAAGGCTACAAGCATAGATATCCGTGGCTACAAGGCTACATGGCTACAAGGTACATTTTAGTATTCCTGGCGTAAAACGAAAAGTTCCACATATTCCCCCGTATAGGGTATTGCGGTTTTCTAAAATGCACAAATTTTATTACGAGTTATGAATGTTCAAAGGAGTTTGCAAGGCGTTCCCACGTCCCGCAAAACTTTCTAACTAGAGAGGACCTCAAAACGAGGAATTCTAACAAGAATGAACAACTTACAATCAGATAATGTGGAGATGTATAGAAGTTTATTTTGGTCCTTAGAGGCTAAATTCTATACGAGTGTAGAATAAGGGCTCGCTACTTTGGACAATAAATAGGTCCTCATAATATTCGAGTGAATAACATTATAATATCCTGGGACATTTCACACACGATCATCTGATCCCAAACTAAGCAGAGCTTGTACTATGGAAACCAGATAACTGATATAATACATACACTACTTCTTTTTTGTAATTATAATTAAAACGACTTCTTAACATTTTGAATGCACTTCAGTGCTACTCTTGTGAACTTCATCAGGCTGCAGTGAAATATATCTACCTACATTTGAAATATTTTTTTAACAATCTTATGGTGCGTGACAAGGGGGCAAACTTGTTCAGGTTAGTCCTAGAGGATGATGTATTGATGGACATGTCTTCTAAGGCAAAGGCTTTTCAATATGTTTTTGTCAAGATTAGAGCTTAAAATACACGGTGACGGGGAAATCGACGCGTAACCTGTTACCATGGATTCAGTACATGATTCTAGACCGCCCTGCGTTGAAATTTTTTGTCGTTTATGAAAATAAAAAAAAATATGTTCGTTACATTTTATTTGCGTAGTAATTGCTCTTCTGTAGGAAACAGCAGATTTTTTTTTAAATAACCGACGAAAATTTTCAACGCAATAGGGTCCAGAATCATGTATTCAATCCATGGCAACAGGTTGTGCTTCGATCCCCCTGTATAAACACGAACTTATAGTATTTATTCTTACTCTACTCTCAGCAAATTGTCTAAAATATCATCATAACAGCCTATAATATTCTCACTGCTGGGACACAGGCCACCTCTCGGTAAGAGGAAGCGGGCCGTAATCCACCATGCGGGCCCTATGCTGGTTGGTAGATGTCACATGTCTTCGAATGTTTGGTTATAGGACATGCCGGATTCCTCACGATGTTTTCCTTTACAATTAGTGGTGATGAAATTATTTACACAAAGTAAAGCGCACGTCAGGGTTCGACTGTACGACCTACAACTCGCAAGTCACTAATCAGAAGCGTCAAAAAAATTAAGAGGGAGGACCGTTACGTTACCGATATGGTTGTCCGCGTTGTTGATAAGGTTGATACTTGATTACCTAAAGGTCACCTGCACCGACCACCGAACCGTATTGATTGACAATTAACTAAGGCAGATTAATGCGCTCCTGCTAGGTAAGCCGATGACCTTTAGAATGAAGCTGGAACAAATTGCGTATTGAATAAGTTGGGACTACTACTAAAACTTGGCCCTTTAACTGAGTTTTAACACCCAATCACGGCGGGGCTTATTTTTAGTTTTCTCAGTACTATAATGCCCGGTTTCTGAAGAATTATTAAACGGAGTTTGAACTCTTGATAGCTATTGATTCGACAAAATCATCTATTTAAGCGAATTCCATCCTTATGCTCGGATTTAAAGGTCCTCAGATAAACCACGATAATTCATTCGACTTTTAAGCTAAATTCTTCTTTAACGACGTGTTCAGAAACTAGATTTCGAGCCAATAATCACTATCGAATGGATAAACTACTTTTAAAACCTCAGAAACAGGGCATAAGACATCCCACACTAACACTAAAGAAATTAATCGTAAAAAAAAACAATGGGGGTCAGAAATCGCTAACACACGGTGACCTATCTTGGTGATCACTGTGCAAGGATAAGTTCCATATCTGTATAGGCAGCATCTATCCTGCAGTAGTACAAAATTACTGGCCATTATTTGTAAAGATGTGTGAATCCTTTTTAACATCAAATACTCACCACTACCAAAATGTTCTCCTGTCTTTATACCTACACGATCCGATCTATTTTTAATCTTATTAATCTTCACTTGTTCAATCTCTGGAGCCGTTGCTATCGCAAATTATGCTCTAATATCACACACGCGTTGACAGACCGCCATCTAATGAAAATGTAAAGCCAAAACTTGGCAAGTGTACTGTTGCTTATTTAGGGTTGACGCGCACCCGGTAATGCATAATAAAGTTGTTAGGGACGCAGGCTGGCGCCTAGCCAGCGTGCCGTCCCCGATGGCAATTCGCTGATAAACTTCTTCGAGACAAAAATCCACACTCCTTTGTTCCTCGGCCATGCATGCAAATAGAATCGCGCATTATTTGCCAACTGTGATGTTATGGGGTCATTATATCACGTTTGTGTGCTCGAGGGGTTTGGCAAAAATATCCTACTGTTTATCCTTTTAAATGCACTTGGCAAATGGCAATAGGTGGCTACTACACTATTCAATGTCATAACATTATGAATGTCGAAGACTTGCTGCACACATTAAAAGTGTCTAGGGATCAAGTACTTTAACTATAAAAAATATACAAGTAATATTAATCGAATTAAGTCTTCCAGGCTGGCTTCTTACCTTAATTCCTATGTTTAGCTTATCCCTATATTTTGTGAAAATCAAGAAAAGTTGCAATTTTCTCAATTTGTGGGAAATTACCCAAGTTAATGTCGTCAATTAAATGCCAAAAAAAGGCAAAAATGAGGATTCTTTAAATTTTTATTGTGTAGATACAAAAAATAATCTGTGTTTCCACCATTGACACGAATCGCACAATTCAGGTCATCAAAATCACTTTGAGGCATGGCCGCCCACGTTCTTTCTAACAAGTCAAAAAGATGTTGTGGGGTATTCACGGCATCCATACTCGGCAGAGCTCTTCTCTGGAGTATACCCCATGCGTGCTCAATGGGGAGGAAAAATAACTTTTTATCACGATAGATGGCGCACAATCGACTGTACCTTTTTTTGATATATCAGCTGTCAAATCGTATGGATTTTTGCAATCTACTAAGTTTAGCTTTCCTATTTTCCGTAATTTTGTCCAAAATGCCTCAATGTAGTGCGTTAACTTGTAAAAACAGAGGAGTATATTTATTTCCTAAAGAAAGTAAGGGCAGGCAACAATGGGAATTGGCGTTACGTATTAGAAAGTTTAAGGCAAATAGTACTGCAAGATTATCTGCTGCGCATTTCACAGAAGAGGATTAGATTAGTAAAGAAGCCGTCCTTTAGGCTGGGTACTATATCTATAAAACAAAAGAATCAAGATTATTATCTAATAAAATAAAATTATTGTCATCAAAATAAAAGCGTCGTAAAAAAACTATATTAACTAATCTATGTAGTAAATAATTCTCCTAAAGGTTTAATCAATCAATATACCTAGTTTTCAAAATATTCCTTGTATTGCCTGTCTGTTAATCATTGGTAAAGGAGTATCTGCATTTATGTCTCTGAATGTATCAGAAGGTGGTCATAGGTATGCGGTGTCGTCTTAGATGTCACAGTCAGCACCAAAGTTTTGGATTCCATGCTACGAATGTAATCTATAAAATAAAAATGGAATGTTAGTCCGTGGCTTATAGAAAAAGGCTTACAAACAATCATAACCTTAAATATTTTAAGTGTTTTCCTTTCAATCAAATCGACCTTTTTGTCGGCAGTTGCAGCGTTCCTTGTACGGAACTCAACATTTACATGAGGCACAGTCGTAAACGCGTACATATTATAGTCGAATTACACTTTAAAATCTCATAAATAGCAGTCACACTACTGTCAAGAAAGGTAAACAAAGTACAGTCGACTACAGCGACATCTACACACAGCTTTGAGTGTGGCTCCTCATTGGGTTGAGGTCGGGCGATTGTGCAGACCACGGCAGAACGTTGGTCGACGCGAGCATCAGCAAGGGTGCGTGTAACGACTCTAGCCGTGTGTGGACTTGCATTGTCGTGCATTAGTCGAAACGAATCACCCAACCGCCTTCGCAAAGGGATGATCACGTCTGAAACAATCCTCTCCACAGGCATTGAGGTTGCCCCTGATCCAAATGAGATCGGTTCTCCCGCCGATCCAAATATCGGAATCCACCATCTGAATGAACTTCCTGACAAAATTTCAAACGTTCTTGACGTCCATAGGTCCTCCAAACTCGAGTACGTCTTGTATCCAGCCTCATACCGAAACGAGATTCATCGGAAAAGAAAACACAACGCCAGTCTTCATCCTCCCAATTTCTGTGTGCGACGGGCCCTACGATTGCGGGGTGCTTTAGGTGGAACTCTCAGCGGCTTTCAGGAACACAGACCCATTTCACGTAAACGATTTCGGATGGTTTGGTCACTTATCAGCAAGCCTGAAGAACTGGGCCTGAAGAGCCTCGTAGCCAACATCATGGCGGTCATGGTGCGATTCCGTCGAGCAGTATTTTGGATGTACCGGTCCTGTCTGTGAGTGGTGATGCGAGATTGTCCTACATGTCACTCGGCCACGCTGCCCGTGATACGATAGCGTGTCCAAAGGCGGCTTATGATGCTCTGTGTAGTGCTAAAAGCGACAGCCACAGTACGTTTCCTAGAACTAGCTTGCAACATTCCGACGGCTCTCATCATCTCTTCTCGTGTCAAATTATCTCGTCACTCCATATGGAGTGCAATTTTTTTCAGTTCCGATTTAGAAATTGTAATGGTTTTGTACATATGCTATTACGCTTAATAATAATCCTGATTGACCGTTGATTTTCTATTTTTAATCAAAATTTAAAGAAAATTCTTCATTTAAATAGTGAAATTCACTAAAAAGAATTAATAACGATTCAAAAAGTTAAAATAATAATCCTTAATTGCGGCGAGAAGTACTCTAAAATGTACTTGATCCCTAGCCACGTTTGATGTGTGTAGAAAGTTATGGGGCATTTATTCTTATTTTTTTTTTATTTTGGACAGAATTAACATAGCAAAAGGCGTATGTAAGATTCGTAGCATTTATGTTTTTGCCCAACCATTAAAAATCCTCAAAATCGTAAAACGAGTCAGTTGTTTTCAATAAATGGGAGTGAAATAAATAAACAAATTCACTGTACAAACCTGATATCGATACATTCTCGCTCGGATAAACTATATTTACGGGATAAACAATGAGAGCATTCACACTATCGATACCGCGCCAATCCCTTAGTTCCGAATAAATAACAGTTGAGAGGAAGAGAAGGTATTAGAAGTTTAGGACGCTGTGATTCGTCACTCCTGTACTTACTTTTTTTTTTCTTTCTTTAGATATTCCACTGGGAACTGAAGTTTGTAAGAAAATGTATTAAATAGAAAGATAATAGGATAAGATAATACTTTCGGGACAAAACACATGAAAGGCGAAATCTGAATTCGTGGAGTAGAAAATAAGATCCGTGCGTTTTGGTTGAATAAGCATCGATGATTCTATTAAGCAACTTTTCTTGATTTTTAGGGTTCCGTGCCTCAAAAGGAAAAAAAACGGAACCCTTATAGGATCACTTTGTAGTCCGTCTGCCTGCCCGTCTGTCTGTCAAGACCACGTGGAGGTATCGAGTTGAAATTAAAACCATATACTCCGGCTTACAGTCCCTTAAAGCTGTGAAAAAATCAAATTTCTAAATTATCGTAAAAAAAGAAGCGGTTTATGCCGCAAAAATCGTATATTTTGACACAAAATTTATATGGTACTTTCCGTTGACATATAATCATTAATTTTGGCATGAAGCAAGGTTTCAAAGCACAAATAAAGGAAATAGTTCCAAAATATGGTACTTTCAAGGTTTCAAAGCACAAGTAAAGGAAAAAGTTCAAAAATACGGTACTTTCAAGGTTTCAAAGCACAAGTAAAGGAAAAAGTTCAAAAATGTGGTACTTTCCGTTGACATATAATCATTAATTTTGGCAAGAAGCAAGGTTTCAAAGCACAAGTAAAGGAAACAGTTCGAAAATATGGTACTTTCAAGGTTTCAAAGCACAAGTAAAGGAAAATGTTCAAAAATATGGTACTTTCCGTTGACATATAATCATTAAATTTGGCAAGAAGCAAGGTTTCAAAGCACAAGTAAAGGAAAAAGTTCGAAAATAGCTGATTTGTAATTTTATTCATAATTAAAATAAAATATTTTTGTGGGATTACAAACTTAAATTTACAGTTGGAGAATTGGCCGTTACGTATGTCAATGTATGGGAGAACATGTTTTTCAACTACAATGTTCAGTTTGTTTTTCGGATCAATTCATCGCAACTACGGAACCCGTCATCGTGCGTAGTACTGACACGCACTTGGCCGGTTTTTAAGTTACTTTTACTTATGAAGTCATCGTGTCTACATATTCATGAATGCTTTGCCCCTTTCTTAAGAGGATTGTGAAGTGCCGATACGCAGCGCGATTTTTGGAGGAAATTACCTACATTTCATACAATTATTTACATAAATATTGTTTCGGGCGATAACGTTTTTACTCCCCTAAACCTTTACGAAATCAGACAACAATCTCATTACATTCAGTATACTTTAATCTAGGTCTGTACGTTATTCGTTTTTAGTAATTCAATTTAATTTAATTTAAAAAAATAAAAATGCTCGAGGATGTTTTTATGTCAAAAATATAGATATTTAGATGCTAATAACTTATATTGTAGGCAATATTTCTTTATAATAAAAACGCACGGACCTAGTTTTTCATTATACCTACAACATTTCCAAAAATTATGAAAATTAGATTATGTTTACGGGGAGAAAAACGTTATCTCTTTTTGTATGAAAATTTACAGCTTCACAATCCTCTTAATAGACCTTATTTCTTTTTTGACGAGTTATTAATTAATGCTGTCTTAACTGAGATGACGCCATAACCAGAACCATGGCATTTCATTATTCTCCCTTATTGAAAATAATTTGAAGTCACAGAAATGAATATTAAACTTCAACGACAAGCTGGTGAATAAATAATGTGAACTTCCGTCGTTAAAAGTTAACATCAAAACTTAGTTAGTCTTCTATTCCTTACGTTTTTTCCCTTCACAATTCGCGGTTATTCAGTATAAGAATGGTGTACAAACGAAGGCTCGTATATTTCTTGTCGGGTGTTAGATTAGAGGGCTCTCCGAGTCAAAAGATTTATGACGCCAATACTAAGTCGATTCAAAACGTTTCGGTAACGCTCACAGTTCCTGCTATCAATCCTGATTTAATGTTCCTAAAGTCGACAATTTTCCAGACACAAAGGGAACTTGGTAGATATTTTGTAAGGTATTATCTATTTTCATTTACCTACTGATCAAATCGAAAGCAGAATATTAGCAGCTATAATATTATGTTTAACGACCTAAACCAATAAAACATAAGTTTAATTTAGAAGCCATGAACTCACAATCCAGGGTGAAATTGAATTCATGGGTAATATTTTAAGGGGTCATTGTACTTATCATTATGAACAACATTCACTATGGGAACAAACCTAAAATCGCGAAAAAAAATCAGCTGTTCCATACCTCGAAAATAGCTCCTCCATAGCTAGAAAGAAAGAAAATATATTTATTTAGCACAAACTAAAAGGCACACAAAAATAACCCACAGCAGCTGTTCCTCTCGTTGTTGATGTTCGCATAACTCGTCAAAATGTAGGCTACAGCAGATTTTTTTTTTACAATTTCAGCTTTGTTACAAATTAATACAGATGGGACGCTCCGCAGTTTAGGTATGAAGCTACAAGTACGCGGCGGGCTCGACTTGTCGGGCCAATCCAGTACCGGCTGCCGCGCACCGACCGGCTCTCACGTTCTGTTCGATACTCACTCACACGCCGCGTCGTAAAAGAAGACAACCCAAACGAGTGAGAAGATATAAAATTTACGCGACAGAAAGAGAGGCAACTTGTAGGTAAATATAACTGTGGGTAATAAGCGTTGTGCGACCTGAAATTGCACTTTATTGTGCCGTAGCAAGAATCGCGTTTTATTTAAATGATTTTGCGGAGTGTCCCATCTGTATTAATCTATGCCTTTGTCCCATAGTAAAAGTGGTTCATAATGATGAGTACAATGACCCCTTAAAATATTGCCCATGAATTCAGTTTCACCACAGAGTGCACAGCAACATAATTGCGTAACACACTATCAATCGGAATCTGAATAATTTTGAAGCAAATTGCTAATCTATCGCTTCATATGTTCGAATAATTTATCTGCTCGACAACGTAACTAACGCAATGAATGTTGTGGAACTGTCAAAATGAAACCGATTCCGATTGATAGTGTGTTACACAATTGCTCCGCAGATTGAAATTGAATTCGTGGACATCCTTTTAAGGGATCATTGTAGGTTCTCATCATTATGAATAACTTTAATTATGGGAATAAACTTGAAATCGGGAAAAAAATTTGCAGTTCCCTACATTTTGAATTCAATTTCATCCTGTATATAAAAATCAATTGCCGTGCATTAGTCTCGCAAAAACTGGAAAATGGCTCGACCGATATGAATAATGTTTTTTTTTATGTTTTGTTCACGATACTGGGGTGGCTTAGAAAAAAAAAGGAAATTAGGTAAAACCCTTATGGGTTATACTTAATTTTCTTTTTTTCTAAGCCACCCCTATGGGTTTTACCTAATTTTCTTTTTTTTCTAAGCCACCCCAGTATCGTGAACAAAACATAAAAAAAACATTAGAGACTAATGCACGGCAATTGATTTTACATTTTTACATTTTCCTGTCAAAATTTCAATTTCAAAGTAACAGTAATAATTGACATTTCACAAAATACTTAATGTTTGCTTCGGCAGTGGTTATGAATTACCTCGCTGTAGTCCATACCCTCTAAGAAGTTTTGCGAGGAGATGGTTTGAGGAATATTAAAGAGAAACATTAGTCCAAAGGAGGACTATTTCTATTCGAAGTTATGTATAAATAAAATTTTCAAGAACCTTGTTTTGTTTCATTCAAGATTCCATTCAAATTATAGATACTACACCAATAGGAGCGAAGACCATCTTTTATTCATAACACATTATTCTGGAACTGATTCGTAAATCACAGATTTTCCGATAAATAACGAGGTACTGTTTTATATTACGATACCTATAAATAAATACCATTTCATTCGTCATTTATATTAATAAAGCTGTATAATGGCAAATGGCCGAAATATGATTAAACTTCCTCTAAATATTATTTAGTTAGTCCCTTACGCCTCTTAGACGTAGATGGACGTTGTTATAAATTTTAACATAATAACACAGATACTCTTTCAGCTATGCGAACCCAAAAAGCTGACCAATTTTCCATTTTAATGCACGCCTTGATCAAAGGGTGGGCGGCGAAGCGACGACAAAACAACTCGTCGCCTCATAAAATTCATTATTTCGGCCGATCCAAGTCATCAAGCATGTTTTAACAACCCTTTCATTGATAAAAATATAAAGCATGTTCAATTTTAAAAAGTTTAAGGACAGATGTTTTAACAGAATTCAGATTTTGTTAATTTTTACTTTATAGGTTTATTAATAGGTACTTAAAACGAGAATTAAAAAAAAAAACATGCGTATAGGATACGTATAGTCCATTTAGTTACTATACACACGACTTTGAAACTAGTGTAAATACTTTATGATCTGTGGTTAGTACTTACATCTACCAGAGAAACAACACCAACTATTCATGATTACGCCACAGTGGCATGTAGGCGTATCTATGTCCTAGTACGAGACTGTCCCATCTATGAGCTATCTTTTTTTTTGTTAGAATAACTAAACGATTTTTACATAAACGCGTCAGCTGAATGAACTCTTCACATAATTTGTCAAACTTTATTTAAACGCTTTGAGATTGAAATCCACTAAAGATTTTTGCTCGCCGTCGGAAACTTGCAAAGGAAAAGACGCGGAATGCCTGTAAAGCCTTTGATACATTCTTCGTTATCAAGCTACGGGAGCAAAATACATAAAATCGTGAAGTGCAGGATTTAGTCTTGGGTCTTTGGTCTTTGTCGTGGATTTATTATGGACCAGAAAACATTTAGAGTCGAAGGACCATGTGCTGCACAAGCTTGGGTGGGAGGACCACAAAACATTAGTCTCTGCTGGATCCACGCTCAAGCCAAACTGACATACTTTTGCTGTAATGGAAAAAAATGATATTTGTATTAGAAATAACTCTTTTTAAACAATTTTCTTAAAAACTTAACTTAAAAAAAGAAAAAAGAAACAGTAAACATTTGTTGGTCCAGTATGAAAAGAAAACCTCTTCTGTACTTGTTGTGATATTTATATTTCTATAAAAAATCGAACCGTTTCGATTCTTATCAAGGTCCAGGTTAAATGCTCGCGCTGTGTCTGAATTTAGCAACATATTCTCTTAAGAATACCCAGGAAGTCCTAACTTCTTTAACTGCATGCCGTAAAATTCACTTTTTTCAGGTTCTACATTACATTGTCTACGATTATTGAAAGCTGCACAGTCCTTAAGATCGTCTATTGTTATTAATGCGTCGAGTCTAGGAGGTGTCTCATCTTTTGTTATGGCATTCCATCAGTTGATAGCGTAACTATTGTACGTATATAATTGCCACCTGCAGTACCAATTAGTGTTGGCAGGCAGTCAGTTACGTAAAATAGACCTAGCCAAATGTTTTTTGGTATCGATGCGTGCCATACAACCGCTGTAGTCCGTACCGCACCTTTCCAGGGCGTGCCATTTGTGCCTCGCAAAGGTAAATTCGAGCCGAAATTCGAGTTTAATCCTGTTGAAGCTGCACCATTATCGGAAACCAAAATGAGGATAGTGTGTTGAGGAGTGTCTCGGTTAGTGCCGATATAACGTGACCAATACTCCAATCTAAGCCGGAACCGAGACCTGTTGAAATATCGAAATACTAACTGATAAAGATAGTTGCTATTGCAGAGTAGCTTTGAGGCACATGCAAGTATTGTTATTCATATAATCTATTTTGATCCTAAACATTTATTATCAATTTAGAATACTGTTTGTTGGATAATGGCATCTGTCACACTTACGAAGCTTACTTGCGAAGTAATTTGACTAGTTATTTTGTTTATAAGAAAAAACTTGTAAAAATCATATAGATGTTATTACTATAAATTATTAATAATATTGAAATATACTTGTAGTATGACTTAGAATTTATATTGCTATTTTAATTTTAACAAAATAAGTTGTTTCAAACGATTGGTACAACACTGTCGGTACATGTTGATATTCTATTGAATATATGTAAGAATTACCAATCAGATCTTATTAAATGGCTTAAAATTATCTTTAAATGTTTTAAAACGGTTTCACTATATAAGGTTTGTTTATTATTACCTGTATTAGAAGTTATTAAACTAAAATGTATAATGATCTGCGATCGGTTCAAAATGGCGGTTGATGTTTGCTGTTAAGGGACGTTGGTAGGAAATAAAAAGGGTGGTAATGATGTTATCGGGGCAGTGGCTCGGTGGATATTGAGATGGTGGGTTCTTGTGCTGTTGTGGTGTAGAATAAATTGACCAGGTGTCACGTAAGTTAAGTAATTTGTTATTATACCTCAATTATTGCTTATTATTACTATATTGTTGTTGTAGTTATATTATTGATAATATTGCTAATGTACTGTATAATGGAATATTCATCTTCTTTTCCTAGCTATTGTTATTATGTTGCTATTATTCTGGGTTCTCTTGGACCATTGTCCAATTAACTGTTTTGAGATAACAATAATTTAAGTAAGTAATACTTTAATACTATTTCCATGGAGTTTCTTGTCCGTTCTTCTCCATGAAGACCTAGTTTTGCGAACGGATGACTAGCTTTCTGATGAACTACTGACAAGTCTAATTGAAATAATAAATGCCTAGTCTTGTCTTTCTGTGCCTTTGTTCATGAAATACTTTCCCTACTCACCATGTTCATAGTACTTTCACACACAGTAATTAATGAATAACCATCCTGACACACAAAGCTTGCTAAAAAGGTAACCTATAAAGGTCCACTTTCTAACACACGATTAAAGTGTTTGTATATAACAATTACTTCCAAAGGATATCAGTGTCTTCATGATTGGCGGTAATCGTTTTTCTCTTCAGTCTCTCTCGAGCTTTGTATACCCTGAGCGAGCAAATCGTCCTCCATTGATGGAGCAAAAAGCTCGCTCCATAAAAAAGTCAATTACGCGATGTCCGATCTTAGCTCTACCTTAAGACCACAGAGACTAAAGTATCACTAATGAGATTCTGAGATTTTTGCCTCCTATTATTAATAGCATTAACTTATCTTACGTTTAAAGTAGGAGCATCCACGCAATAGGACACGGTTATATCAAATTGATTTACTTTGACTGAGGGCCGGTTTTTCAATTGTCAGCTAACTGTTATCCGACGAATAAGTTTGTCATTTTGACAGTTTTTGTATGGACAATCTGTCAAAACGTCACTTTTGTTCTTTAGGTAAAAGTTATCTATATAATGATTGAAAAATCGGCCCTAAAAGGCGCAAAAGTTAAGGTTGGCTGACAAAGAAAGATTCACTTGTATTTATGGTAGTACACGATTTGATTATTTCAACCAAATTGGTAAGCAAAAGCGAACCGTGTACCTACTTCGAGCGTAACTAAATTGGCAATTACTGCAGAATCCATAACAGTAACGTCAGGTACCAATCCTATACGTATAATGATCATAACATTTGATTCTGTTTAGGGACCGGCGTATAATCTCCGTGCTGAGTGTGCGATGTGGTCGTTTCCGGCTATGAACTCCTCAGGCGGCTGTAGATTAGAGATATTGTGAGGGGCTGCGTGAGATATATGGAGATATAGCGGCGCTGATGTATCGTATCAAAATTCCTTATTACTGTAATGAGATTAATTATAATGTTATTATGTAGAATCTTCTAAACTAGACATAATTATTATAGGTTGACAAAAAAAGAACAGCCGCACGGGTCGATCGATCAGGTTAAGCTACGCTTGCTGCGGTTGGTCCGTGGATGGGTGACCATCTTTACATACCGAGACTCCTCCGTGCGTCGGAAAGCACGTTAAGACGTTGATCTCGGCTGTCATTCGTGGATCTTTGACAGTCGATACAGGTCATCAGAAGCCTGATGACAAGCAGTCTTACTAAGGGGTATCGTATTACCCAGTAACTGGGTTGTGGAGGTCAGATAGCCAGTCGCTGGTATTCAACTGCATCCGGTTAGATTGGAAGCCAACCCCAACATAGTTGGGAAAAGGTTCGGTTGATTGAACAATTCAGTACAGTACTACTTCTTTGCTCATTATTTATTAAAATGTATCAGGTGCCTAAATCAATATTAGAGGTAAAAATCGTTTTACGATCCGACAAAAATGACTAAAAATCTTATTTGACTTACCAAAGCCGCAAAGCTAAAGCTGGGCTATTGACACGGTAGCTTTTGCAATATTTTATTTATGCATAGGGCATTAGGGACCATAGTTACGAGTTGGAATTATTAATCAAATGAGCGATTAACCACGCACCATTTAATATTATTCATTGCTTTAAAATTCTGTGATGTCCTAACTCTGTATAAATTAATAAAAACGCGTGCAACTATTAAATATTCATGTGTGTACGTTACAAACATTTTAATTGCCAAACATACATACAGTTTACTGCCCGATTTGTTAGTACTTCAGTGAGGTGGCCCGTTTGATCTTCAATCGGGTCCAAATTATTAAAGAAATCGAGTCCGGCGACAACAATAACGTTCCATGTCTGGAAATTTAATAAGGGATAAGTATGTTTTCATAATATATAGGTACTTACTGCTACAGGAAATTGTGTTCAATATTAATATCATAATATTATCTAACAACAAAACAACTAAGTAATTACCCACTCTTCAAACGATCCCATTATTATGGGTTGTCTATTACACACTCCGGTAATTCAATCAATCTGCCTAGCCTTTTCCCAACTATATTGGGGCTTCCAGTCTATCCGGATGTAGCTGAATACCAGTATTTTACATGGAGCAACTGCCTATCTGACCTCCACAACCCAGTATTGAGTAATACGATACTCCTTAGTAAGACTGGTTGTCAGACTTTCGGGCTTCTGACGACCCATAACGACTGTCAAAGATCCACGAATGGCAGCCCGGACCAACGGCTTAACGTGTTTTCCGAGGCACGGAAGAGTCTCAGTATGTAAAGGTGGGCACCCATCCACGGACCAACCGCAGCAAGTGTAGCTTAACCTGATGGATCGACCCGTGCGGAGGTTATTACTTAGCCACGAGCTCCTTTCCCTCTCTCTCTCGAATATTATAAAGTGGGCAGTATTATGTCTATAAGTTTTTCGAAAATAATTTTTATTCTTCTTCATCAACGTTTCCAAGTACATAATCGTAACCAACGTCTCTCTAAAAATACAATTCAAGCTAAATGTAGAAAAGAACATTAGTCCTAAGTTCAAACAAAAGAGGATTTCTTTTCATTCCTTTTCTTCCCTTCAACAATGCTGCTTTATGTTCCAAATACCTTAACGTTTAAAGACATATGTTCGTATACGTACATACATCTACGTGGTTGTATGTGTAGTTATCTACGCTGCTGCCTAAGAAGCCGTAGAATGTATCAAAACCTCTATTAGTGGGTAGATAATGTTCCCTGGATTTACCGAGGCCCCATTTACCTATCAAATGTGTGGTGTAGCCTAATTCTTGTATTTGTACGGGCAGTAGGCGCTCTGTGGGAGGGAGGACGCGATCCTCGGCTGATGTGATCGAGATTCCTTGCCACGGATATCGATTCCATGCATACCTTGTGTATATGAATGTATAATTAGTATAGGTTCATTGATTAGCTTAATGAATGTACAGATGTACCTAACAATAGTGTTCATGGAGTTTCTTGCCCTTAATTCCCCATAGGAACCTACAGTAACCGACCGTAAATATTGCACATGGGATTTTTAGAAAATGTTGGGGTTTTGTCCTTTGTCACTGGTTATTGTGTGTACTAATAATATTAGGTACTTGTTTCATGTGCTTTCCAATCCATGTGCAATATTTAGGTACGGCTGGTAACCGAACACCGGTTTGGAGCCAAATGGGGAACTAGCTACCTACATCTTACAGATACATTACAGATTAGATACACTACGGCAGGCCAGTTGGCGTGGTTGGTTAAAATACCACCTATCATGCCGCAGGTCGTGGGTTCAATCCCATCCAGGACAAACATTTTGTGTGCATGAACATGTCTGTTTGTTCTGAGTCTGGGTGTAATTATCTATATAAGTATGTATTTACAAAAAAAAAGTAGTGTATGTAGTATATCAGTTATCTGGTTTCCACAGTACAAGCTCTGCTTAGTTTGGGATCTGATGACCGTGTGTGAAATGTCCCGGGATATTATTACTATAAAAAATTAATTATTATTATTTTATATTTTTTACATTTCTCGGGACCCTGGGGTCCCGGACCTTTGGAAGGCGTACGAGGAGCCGAAGCCAACTCGCAGAGCACTTAAATAATTTTAAATGATAAGGTGGCACCAACCGACGATTATCCCTGTATGCACTATGCAATTGCACCCAAGGACACCCCGGTTGGTGCAGGACTATTGTTGTGCGTGGAAACGAAACATATTGGGCTATGGGTCTGGGTGGCTAATGTGGATTGGGTTACTTGACCTATGGAAGAACTATGTCCCCTGCCTGACCAATGTTATATATTATACACGGATAAAATGGCAGGGGGTGACTTGCACACTCAATAATGGGCCCCCGGAAACGGCCGCTATCACATAGTGACGTAGCGACAAGAGGGCAACACTTCTTGAGGTGCTTGAGGAGTGGAGAGGTATTCCACGGCTATCAGGACAATCCCGGAAGTACGGTCAAGATCCCTACCAGCACCTTACTGGAATACTTCCTTCCTCCGAGCACGTTTGCTCTCGCCAATCTCCACTCAAGCCGGCCAATAAAGGCAAGAAAGAGGTGGGAGCTCTGTTCTTCGTCAGTGTTCACTCCAGCCGGCCAATAAAGGCAAGCCAGAGATGAGGACAAGATTTCTCTCGGGAGATAGGGTCCGTGGGGTCGCTACTGCCCAACAGCTCGCCACATGTTGCCCTGCGGGTTTCTGTATCTCTCTTGGTCTGGCTCCTCATCCTAGACCCGTTCCAGCAAAGTAAACTCTACCGGCACAGACCTAAAGTTTGGAGCGCGCAAGCCCCACCACGACGTCAACGTAGAGATACAGCGGTGGGGTTGGGTTATTATTATTATTATCTTTCTGACAGACCAACTCCTTGACAATTCAAAAATGCCTGTAAATGAATTAAAGAAGTAAGTATATAGAAGCGAGTATTATGAGTTTGAGTTTGAAATAATTGGCACAGATTATGTGCAATAGTCGAAGCGATTATTTTGAGTTTCAGGTTGAAATAATTGGCACAGATTATGTGCAATAGTAGAAGCGAGTATTTTGAGTTTGAGTTTGAAATAATTGGCACAGATTATGTGCAATAGTAGAAGCGAGTATTTTGAGTTTGAGTTTGAAATAATTGGCACAGATTATATGCAGTAGTAGAAGCGAGTATTTTGAGTTTGAGTTTGAATTAATTGCCACAGATTATGTGCAATAGTAGAAGCGAGTATTTTGAGTTTGAAATAATTGGAACAGATTATGTACAGACGGGAGCAGGTCAAGCAACCCGAAACTGTCAAATTTTCCCAATCAACCTTGAACCTAATGCTTAAGCGATAAAGAAGAAAATCTATTAAAGAAATTTGACAGTTTGTAGTAGCTTAATGTGCTGGCGTCGTCGGTACAATAGTAGAAGCGAGTATATTTAGATGTTTTTGAAACGAAATAAGCTTTCTACCAAAGAATTATAAGTTGCTTTTGAAGTATTTTTTTTTCGTTGATATCGTTATTATATGGTTCATTTAAAGTTCGGTACCTCCAGTCATATAATATACTTATTTTATTTTAGCACAATTAGCTTGTTGGTATAAAGTTTAACAAAAAAACATATGTCTTTTTTAACCGACTTCAAAAAAGGCGGTTCTGTATTTCGACCCGTATGTGATATGTTTGTATATCCGCGATTTTCTCAAAAACGAATGAACCAATTTTGATGACTCTTTCATTAACGTAATCTACATACTTTCAGGAAAGTTATACATTATTTTACACGTTATACATATTATACATTAGGTAGGTAATTATTCTCATGTACGAAGTTATATGCATAAATCTATTTATATTTCTTCTTTACGTTCGTCTTGGGCTTATGTAATTGTATATTCAACTAAAAATGGAAAAATAAATTTACTTTAAAAAAGTAAAAACCGACTTCAAAAACCTAAAACGAATAAAATAACTTTCATAAAAAAAACTTAACAGCTTCTGAAGTCGGTATCTTCAATTATTCAATGCACTTTAGCTTGGCACCGACTTCAGAAGCTGTTAAGTTTCTTATGAAAGTTATTTTATTCGTTTTAAGGTTTTGAAGTCAGTTTTTACTTTTTTTATTTTTGGTCAGTTCATTTGGTTTACCTAATATTAAATTTTGCCCATATTTACACACACTTCAAAGAAATAAATAACAAATGAAGCCTAAAGACTCATTAAGTAAATTACGCTACAAATAATCATACGAAAGGTAAATAATACTCACAAACTTTCGCATATAAATGCGAAAGTTTGTGAGGATTTCACGCAAAAACTCCTAAACGGATTTTGATGAAATTTGGCGTACAGATAGTTTATAACCTGGATTAACACATGGGATACATTTTATCCCCATATTATTATTGGTTTGAAACGTACGCGTGTGAAACCGCGGGGCGCTGCTAGTGATTAATAATTTTCGATGTGGATTTGTTTTGGGTTACGTTGCCTAGATAAGTACTTTTCTGTTTTTATTTTTGGTAACAAAGTGCCAGTTTTACGTTACATTTTAAGCTACATATTTCAAAATTTTATTTTAATATATTTTCAGAAGAAGACTGCTGAAGGTATAAGCATTTCGTACCACTAGTCCTCTACCGCCAATTATTATAACACAACAATTATTATTTTGTCATTATTTCAAGACTTACAATGTTTCATATTGTTAAGAATTTTATTGTCATTTAATTACCACGAAATAAGAGCTCATGCCGCCTGTGATACAGGTTTATCCACCCATTATAATACTTGTGTAAATTATTTCTAAGATTTTATGTTAATATTTTACAAATTCTTAATACTGAATAAATATTTATTATTATTATCATTTAACACGACGACTGAACTAAAGTCAGAACATATAGGTTAGAAATAAGTCCTGTGCTAAATAAGTACTAGTTTATCGAAATCTAAGAGACATGTCATGACAGGTCATGCCAAGTTTATAGATACGATAAAACGGGGCTATTCGGGACACATTTTGATATACTTAAGCAAATTATTGCTTAAAATTCTATGATAAAAAAAATATAGGTCTGAGAGAACCCCTTACTTCTGCAGATATACGTTTAAAGTAGCAACTTACAACAGGAACGAAAAATAAGTAAAAATGAGGCTGTTCCAAATATCGCTGATTTGGGGCTGATATGGACAGCGCTGAAAAACGGATATTTAATGCATATTCTGAGCCAAAACAGCCACTTTAAGTCTTTCTACATTTGGGACAAATAATAACAAAAACCACATAAAATTATGTTTTATTTTAGAGACTGCTAGAATTTTAAAAAGAAAAAAATATTTTTCAAAAGCCAGTCAGGATTTTGCGCTGCGGGAGAAGTTTTGGCACCTATTTTTTTATGTAAAAAACAGGAGCTGACTCTTTCAACAAAATTTGGAACTGAATTGTGAAATATACTGGCACTGAGAGGTGACAATTTATGACGTAAACTATCAATGTATTTCTAGAATTTACAAAATAAATCCTACCATACACCGACCGAAAGTTGTCGATATTTTTGTTCCAAATCATATGTCGTCCCAAATAGCCCCGTTGTACGGTACCTGCATATATTTTTTTCCTCTAAATTAGTATTGTTCTAAGTTGAAACTTCCTAACAATAAAATTTACAAAAAGCAGTAAAGTCTATATCAAAAAGCCAAATAAACAGTATCCTTTAAAATATTGCACAGATAAATTCACCCGAGCTTCGTACATAAAAGCGCTTTCTTCGCTTCCAAACGTACCCATCCTTAAAGGATATTTTCCGGTGAAAAGCGCGCTCCTCGCTGGCGTGCCGCGCGCTTCTTTATAGTACCTACGGGGTATTATGACGCCCTGGTATGCGAGCGTGTCGAAGTTAGGCGTCATTATTTGATCCGAGCTGTGGAAACTAACGTCGTCCAAGCCCTGTTGCATGATTATACCGTTAAAACCTTGGCAAAAGAAATAAATAGATTAGAGTTTCAAGGTGAACCATTATTTGGTGTATTTAGACTAGTGTAGTAATGGTACATCATTAACATTTAATATTAACAATTTCGTGGTGTATAAATGTTACCACCGGTCAATTTGATAAATGTGATAAACGATGTAGTTTGGTGTCTGAAATGGTCTTTTGAGGAAAGAACCACACAGATTGAGAGGACCAGTCCAGTCTGTGCACGCATTTGTCAGTAATCGCGCAGCAATCGGCGCGCCTCTCAATCACCTCTCTCGCACCTCTCAATCTGTGTGGTTCTTTCCTCAAAAGACCATTTCAGACACCAATCTACATGGTCTTCACATGAACTGACCAAGATTATGTCTGGACTTTATAAGAGACTGTGACCTCTGAGTTTGTTTCGGCCTTTCTTCTCAGAGTAGTCAGATAGGAAACGCCGACCTCATATAGTTAAAAAAAAAACATGATTGACTTGTAAAAGTGTTTGTACGATACTCGTACAAACCTACTTACAGAAATAAAATGATTTATCATTTATCATTAGCAATTGTAAATGTTTATTAAACAGATTAAACAATTGTGATAATTGTAAGTTATTTAATTGTTAGTTTCTTACATATTTGTAAGGTTTATTTATCAGCACACGTAGAAAAACAACAAATATACTTATAATAACTTTTTAACAAAATTGTAGGATTACAAATTAAGGATTACGATTATTGTAGGATTTAAAATTGTAGGTTACTTATTATACGTGATCAAGGTTATACAACACTAATCACTCTACAGCAATTAGTCAACAAAGCAGAGACCAACTACCTAAAGTGAAATCATAAAGTTTCAAACAATTAAGAGCCATTTACACGGTCCAAGGTTATATGCCTGTGGCATACCATAAAATTGAAGGGCGATTAACTGGCGCCATCTAAATAACACGTACAATATTGTTTCACGATACGGGAAAGTTAGTTGCCGTTCATAACTGGTATAGGCATAAACAGCATGTACAATAAAATCGCACTCAATTATGCCACGAAAATTTTCTATCATTCAAATATGAGCAAACGAAACAAGACTTTTAATAAAATTGAATGAAATTTGGCAGCGCAAATACGGGTAATACTTGAATCAATAATTGAATCAATTTTACAAGGACGTGGATCCAACTTTGTGTTTAGACAAGGCAAAACTTGCATGCAAACTTGCCTCATCGCCTGGCAATTTTATTGCATCGATGTAAGTCGCATGCGATTTTATTGAATGGCAAAACTTGCATTAAATTATTGTATGCCATTTCATGGAAATTGACATGCAATTCTTGAACGGCAATAACATTGAACGTTCTTTATGGCATGCGATTATCGCTCCAGAAACTTATGCACCGTGTAAATGGAGCTTAAGCTACCTTACTTACTGACTAGTAACAATATAATTTTACTTACCAAATCATCTGTTACAATCAACACTATATTCGGCTTGGAGTAACTTTCACAATTAAAACCATAAATGACGTGAAAATACTGAAACAAAGAGAAATATTGAATAGATGGCTGTCTATTGTAAAGCAGGCCGAAATCGTTTTATAAATAACTCACTAAAACTTTAGCCTCATTTTCACTAAATGTATTAGTCGGAAACAAATTTACTGAAACCCAGTCAGCCAAATGATGTAATTGATAACAATAGTATGTACCTACCTATAAATACCTTCCTATAAGCACTGTAGAGGTTTAATTCAATGGGCAACCTTATATCTGACGGGCAGTATCTATGACATTAGGACGGACACTTTTATAGAAGGTTTGAGAGTTGGTTCCTATGTAGTTTGTGGTTGGTTCTAGGGAGACGTCAGCGAGACAGGCCCCTTCGGCCAATGTAGGCGCGTTGGTTTTAAAATAGATACAATATAGAAAAGTCTAATATGTGAACAGTTTATCATTTGAGCAGTCTAGTTACCGAAGTAAAGTAAAGATCCCATTTGAAGATTTTTACAGTACCTACTTAGGTACATTGGTGAACGGTTAGCGGGGCAAAAGTATGGACAGAAATGCAGAAATAGCGGGCAAACTGAATGAAAATCTTGAAGAAAAAATGCGAAACTAAAAAAGGCAACGACAACATTTTTATTATTAAGAATGGACGCATTTTAAAAGTGCTTTTTGAATATCAAAGACTACCTCCACTCCGCGACGTGAGTTGATTTGTACCACGACTGGAAAGAAAGCGCGACAGAGAAAATTTCATTTTCTTTAGATTGCATAGTTCCTGATAGACCAGGAACTCGGTCGATCTAGACAGTATCTCGGTAGATAGCGCCGAAAGATTGAAACTTTGTGATAAGCATTACCTAGATGATAAAGTTTTTTTTTCATGACCTCCAATATTTTCAGTAAAATGACGGTACCTGAGCAATGCTCGGGTGAAAATAGAGAAAACGAATTTTACCAGATATGAGACCTAGCTAGACCGATTTTTCACCCCCCGTAAACCCCTATATTGCAACTTTCATTGAAATCGTTAGAGCCGTTTTGGAGAACGTGGTTACAAATATTTATCATGTTTAGATATCGATACCCATCACGTCTGTGGAGTTTCGCTAGCGAATTTAATTTGACCCTGTATAATACGTATGAAGTCCCACTGCAGGGCAAAGGTTTCCCCTTCCTTTTTCCACTCAATTCGATCCTGAGCTAGTATATAAGCGTAATGAAAATATGTGGTAAACAAACTGTAATTACTAATTCCTTTCCATACGTGCACCCTAATTTCTTAACACACTATCAATCGGAATCTGAATAATTTTGAAACAACTTGTTAATCCATTGCTTCATATGTTCTAAAAATTTGTCTACTCAACAACATAAATAACGCAATTAATGATCTTGAACTGTCAAAATGAAGCCGATTCCGATCGATAGTGTGTAACGCAATTAAGGTGCTGTTTAACAAATTTTGAATAGGAATCCAACATTTTAACTGTCTCATAAAGGCTCTCACCCATAGGCACGTTATTATCTATCGATAATATCGGATGCGTTATTGCAATATCTGTTTTCGGTACATTTTGAATTATGACGGCCACGAAGTTACACACTACTGAGATAATAACGACACAATATAAGTAGGATGCTTGCATTCGTTCTGCGATATTCCGATATGAATTCTTAGAACATTTGCTATTAGGACAGACACCTGCGACGCGTTAATAGTGTTACCTCAAAAATTAGCTTAATACGCACACGTTAGAAATATTTAAAAAAACGCAGCTGTGTGGCAAGGAATCGGGACGTATTATCGCAATAACGCATCCGATATTATCGGCCGATAATACCGCGCCTGTGGGGGAGAGCCTTTATCGTCCGTTTCAGACTTCCAGCATCAATTAAAACTTCTTTAACTTGTCAGGGATAATAAACGTGGTTCTATGTAAAGGAGCATGCAACGTTGACGACTCCTGTAAGAGGTCATGACCCGTCTGATAGTCATAGATTACTGTAGGTTTTTGCAGACTGGAAACTGAATGATAATATTAAGAAAACCTTATTTCAATTTATTATTTATTCTTTAGGACAGATTTAATAACATCAGTTACTTATCAGAACTTAATTAGCTTTAAAAGTTATAGAAATACATATTTGGTTTCTTTAACGCTAATGAATTGAAGACTTATAAGGGACAGAGCTTTTTAGACTAATCTTGCAAGCCATTTTTATGTTATGTTTAACCTCACGAATAACTTGAAGAACCATTTTAAGTAGAACGGATTCAACAATTATTTGATATCAAATAATGCAGGCGGTCTTATGGCTTTAGAGGACCAATCAATCTGCCTAGCCTTTTCCCAACTATGTTGGGGTCGACTTCCAGACTAACCGGATGCAGCTGAATACCAGTACTTTACATGGAGCGACTGCCTATCTGACCTCCACAACCCAGTTACTGGGTATTACGATACCTCTTGGTAAGACTGGTTGTCAGACTTTTTGGGCTTCTGACGACCCTTAACGACTGTCAAAGATCCTCGAATGACAGCCGGGACCAACGGCTTAACGTGCTTTCCGAGGCACGGAGGAGTCTCGGTATGAAAAGGTGGTCAGCCATCCACAGACCAACCTCGGCAAGCGTAGCTTAACCTGATGGATCGACCCGTGCGGCTGTTATTGCTTAGCCACGAACTCCTCATGGCTTTCGAGGACCATCCTACATTTTCTAAATACAACGTTAAAAATAACATTATGACGATAATTATAATTCTAACAGACATAACAAAGTTACTAAAAAAAAAAAACAAAGTATGGTGTTTCAACTTGAAGAATAGGGCGGTATAAAAAAAACAACAGATTTTACCAACTTTTTGCTATAAAACAACGATTTGCATGAGAAATGAGAACATCTGGCTCCATCACTTGCGGTATCAGCAATGTAATTAGTTAAGAAACTCGTAAAATAACAAATTATTATTTAGGATATAAAAATGTACACAATATTTTATATCTTTAGTTACTTTCAGTTTAATTCGTGAACTACAGGCAGCTGAATCAATTAGATGCTCGAACATATTAAAATACCTTAGGAAAGGGTTGTTAATTGACCGGCAATTAGCTCCTGTAGTAATAAGGGGCTAATATTTATTAGTAGCGCCTGTTATTTACGATGTATATATACCTACTGGTATTATGCTTTAAAGCTTAAGACGCAGATATATGCCAATGGCCTTGAGTGGTTAGCTTGCGTGTTCTGTGCTGACCTCACGCAACGCGTCGTACGTCCACCGCGTAATAGGACTCACCCATCAAGGAGCGCTAATTATTAACTTATTATAAATAAAAAAATAGTATTGTATTATGTCATTCGGATCAAACCCGCCCGCTCAAAAAAATATATTATGCAAGTGTTAGTAATTATTGCGTCATAATTATTTGTCCGGCTAGTAGCGTGGTCATTTGTTGTTCATAATTTGTAGTGATCACTGTTGTTATGGCTTTCAACGTCAATACAGAAGGAAGAAACTCCATCGACATCGTCGCGAAGCGCCAATTTGTGAAGTTTATGTTTCTGGAGGGACTCACAGCGGCCGAAGCCCATCGAAGATTGGTCAGAGTGATGACGTCTAATGCACTCTCTCCAACTACAGTAAAAGAGTGGTACCGGCGCTTCAGGGCTGGGAACTATGATGTTTTGGAACATCGTGGAGGTGACCGTAAATCTGGACCTGAAACTGAGTAACGCTTGAAGGTAATCCAAAATGTTCTCCAGGAGTCTAGAGCTTGGTCAATTACCTCACTGTCGGCTCACACTGGCATACCTAGAACCACTTTTTATGAAATTATGACGAACATACTCAAAATGCGCAAAATTAACACAAAGTGGGTACCGCGCGAATTGACTCAAGGCCAGATGGATCAGCGTGTGGACTACGCAAAAATTAATTTACTTGCATATAATCAGCAACCAAGCTGTTTAAAGCATATATTGACTATTGACAAAACCTGGATCAGCCTATACCGACAACCTGAGAAGGACCAAGCCAAACAATGGCTTTACCAGGGCGAAACACAACCAACAGAGGCACGAGCAGGAAAGTTTGGACCTAAGTTCCTGTTGGTGCTAGCGTTGGACTACAACGGCATCTGCTATTATGAAATATTGGGTCACAACGAAAAAATGAATCACCAACGCTTTATTAAATTTTTAAACATTTTGATGAACAGTTGGGCTCCGAATCGTAAGCACTCAGTGTGGCTGTTGGATGACAATGCTCGGCCTCACCGTTACTCCGCTGTGGACGAGTGGATGAGTGTACGCCACACTGAGCGTTGGGTTCAGCCGCCCTATTCTCCCGACATCAGTCCGTGCGACTATGGGTGCTTCCATTAGTTAAAACGCAACATAGGCGGCCGTGTTTATTCTGACCTTGGATCCTTACGCGCTGCCCTAGACATGGTGATAAGATATCAGTAGATACCAGTCCGTTAGAAAATTACCTGAGCGCTGGCAAGCAGTTATAAATTCTAAAGGCGATTACCTCTAGCTTATATTGCTATAAATATAAAATGAAACAAAACAATTTTTGTTTTATTTGAATTTTAGTGTGGGTGGGTTTGATCCGAATGACCTAATATTAAAATACGTAAACTAAAAGGTAAATAATTAAATTATATTTAAAATGGTGAAGGTTTCATAAAAATACGCTTGATAGTTTTTGCGTGATTCTCAGTTTTTTATCCGCGTTAGACAAAACTTTACAAATTAATTACACTATGTAATAAATATATATAATCTGGAATATTCACTTATTAAGTTATTAAGAAAATGTTCTAATTTATCGTATTTTTTTTTCCAAATCATTAACACTAGACGTCGTTTAGACGTGATCTTCAGTTTAAAATCATTAAAAGTCGTTTACCGTCAAATATGCAGAAGAAAATTGTAATATTAAATTAAATTCTACATATTTTTGTGGGTTATAAAAATATGACTCGATCATCAAGGAGCGCTGTCCCAAATTAGTCGCATTATTAATGTATTATACATAAAACAAATAGTATTATATTAAAATACATATATTAAAAGATAAATAATTAAATTACCTTTAAAATGGTGAAAGTTTTATGAAAATACGCTTGATAGTTTTTGCGTGATTCTTAGTATAATATCCGCGTAAGACATAACAAATTACGAGTAATTACGCTATGTAATATAAACATAATCTAAAATATTTACATACTAAGTTATTAAGAACATGCTCAAATTTAACATATATGTTTTCGGAATCATTACCATTACTCGTTTAAAAGTGATCTTCAGTTTAAAATAATTATTGGGTTGGCTAATAAGTAATGAGCGACATACAACTATTTTATTTGTATTTATTTATTAAATGAATAATTGTTAATCATTAATAATATATTCACCGTCGTTTTCTACTATCATTCGCCATCGATCTGGCAAAGAGTGAATGGCGTCCGCATAGAACTTCGTTGGTTTTGAATTGAAGAAGTCATCTATGTATTGTTTCAAGTGAGGTTCATCGTCAAAGCTTTTTTAAAAATTATTACTAAGTGATCGGAACAAGCTGAAATCAGTTGGTGCTAAGTCCGGCGAATATGGAGGTTGGGGTATTATTTCCCAATTAAGCTCCAATAGTTTTAGCCTGCTACTCTTAGCAATATGCGGCCGGGCATTGTCGTGCTGGAAAAATATTTTGTCGTGTTGTGGACCTTTGCGATGGATGTCAAGCTTCAGTTTTTCGAGTTGATCACAATATACTGTTGCTGTAATCGTAGTATTAGTAGGAAGGAATTCCCAGCTTATTACTCCATGTATATCCCACCAGACAGAAAGCATTACCTTGCGAGGATGAAGATCACCTTTTGACGTTGGTTTTCCCTGTTCTTTACATCCCAGCCACTGGCGCTTGCGTGTGTGATTAACATAGAGAACCCACTTTTCATCTCCAGTGACAAGATGATCTAACCAATTAAATGTGCGGCGTAAAGATAAAAGTTGTACACAAATCTCAGCTCGGTAGGTCAGCTGATCTTTACTTAATTGATGGGGTATCCAAACACTATATTTGTAAGTCTTTCCCAAACCATGTAAATGATTTTCTATGGTGCCATGAGAGCACTCAAGCTGAACAGCCAAATAGCGTGTAGTTCTTCGAGGATCTTCTTCGATTAATAGTTTTAATTTATCGATATCTATTTCCACGGGGCGCCCAGACCTTGGTTGATCGGTTAAGGAAAAATCGTTATTGCGGAACCGTTGGAACCAGCGCTTTGCTGTTGCTTCGGAGACTGCATCGTGAGCTATCCTTTGACATATATTACGTGTAGCTTCTGCAGCAGAATCCCCAGATTGAAACTCATATAATAAACAATGTCGTACGTGGGCTTTAATATCACTCATTTCTTTGTTCTGTATCTATCATGTCAACATCATCATGTCATCATGTCATCATCATGATCATGTCAATTTTTCTTTTAATTTTATTCAAAACTAGCTGACTCGACAAACGTTGTCTTGTCAAATTTTCAATAACTCATACAAAATTCGAATTTCCCAATTTTCCCGGCAACTTTTCTAACATTTGCTTTCATACAAACCTTGTCCAAACAATTACAAACACAACACAAAAAAAAAGAATTAGCCAAATAGGTGCAAACGTTCTGAAGTTATGCGCGTACATACATTCGGCGATTGATTTTTATTTATATAGATTAACCAATTTTCTGCTTGACCTCCACTCACTTAAATAGACATAGTAACAATATTACAATACAAGTTACAATACTGGAAACTTCATCACGAAAACGTTATACATATTATGAATATTATTTTCGTATATTTTTACTGAAATACTTACATAACACCCTTGTTATCCACCTTAAGTAGCTTAGTGAAATAGGTCAAGTAAGGACTGTGGAAGCACGTAATAATAAATCCGTTCATTTCACCCGGACTGTTGTTTTCAGAACTACTATTAATGTCCGTTAACTTAGAATTCTATGAATAAGACAGTATAATTTGTGTGAAGATATGATTGTGTATATTATTATCGGCCAATATGACGAACTTCCATACAAACTTTAATCCCGCATTAACCCTTTAGGAGAGGAAGTTTCAAAAATCCTACCTTCTTGGCGTTTGCTTTATAAGAAACTCTTATGCAAAATTTGATATACACCCAGTGGTTTAGGCTGTGCGTTGTTTGTCAGTAAATTTAAGATTTTAGGTGGCCTTGATTGGCCAGTGGCCTTGAGTGGTTAGCTTGCGTGTTCTGTGCTCAGCTCACGCAACACGTCGTACTTCAAGCCAGTAATAGGCCATCAAGGAGCGCTGTCCCAAATTAGACGTATTATTAATTTGTTATTCATAAAACATAAGAATTTAAATAAAACACGTATACTAAAAGATAAATAATTAAATTATCTTTAAAATGGTGAAGGTTTCATAAAAATACGCTTGATGGTTTTTGCGTGACTCTCAGTTTAACAGACATAATTTTACAAATTAATTACACTATGTAATATAAACATAATCTAAAATATTCACAAACTAAGTTATAAAGAAAATGCTCTAATTTAACATATATTTTCTCCATATCAAAGCAATACACTGCTCGTTTAGACGTGATCTTCAGTTTAAAATCATTAAAAATCTGTTATCGTCGCCTTAATTAGAAGATATCTATAATAGTGACTTGGGACATGTTCTAGTGTTCTGGAGAGCTTTCCATCCCGTGTTATGAGCTGCGAGGTAATTGGGTAACACACAGTAACAATGGCTTTTGATTAGACAGTTCAACAACATTCATTGCGTTATTTACATTGTTACGCAGACATATTTTTCGAACATATGAAGCAATGGATTAACAATAAGGTTGAAAATCTGATTGCGATTGAAAGTGAGTTACGCAATTAGGGCGCCGGTTTTTGGTTAAATTATATTCATGCGTCTACCATCTCATCATAATATCGTATGCATATTGTGCACGTGTATGATGTAATGTACATATAGACAACGGCTTGGCAACTTTCTGTATAATATGACTATTTGCCTTGGAAGCCACAAGGCATTAACTCTCTACTCCTGTATATTATGTCCATAAATCTTCAAAGCAGCAAATGCAGGTTTGGAATCCCTCTTTTTTTAAGAGCCATTGTTTTTGGGAGTTTTCTATAAACAACCGTGTTTGATAAGAAAATATGTGAGAGATATACTACAGTGCCCTCTAAAAGTTAGTTACACTACAGCTGTACCGAATTCCACATTATGATTTAAAATTCTAGTTTCAAATGTTTGAACTGCACACTATAACATTTTTATTGACTAATTCAACTATGTTGGTACCTACCTATGATAAGGAACGACCTTTTTTTTCAATAGGGCGTTGTATGTATTATATAAAAATATTGCAACTGTAAACTTATTTATAACAATAATAATCTCCTTATCCTAATGTATTTATAAAAATCTTTACACAACATTTTGAAGAAAAACTTTGGCCTTAAAGTCCATTCCTTTTAAGGTATGTCGAGGAAAGTCTTACTACTTCCTTAATCTGAGTTTCTGAAACATAGGTACCACATTTTAAAGGTATATTTGATGTTATATTTCAGTAAAAACCCCCATTACAGCATCCATATACGCTTATGCGTATGATATCATGAATGTGTCAAAGCCAGACATGTCAAATAATCCCGGCTTTAAATTAAGTTTTGTCTTACCCCATAATTGCTTTAAATCAATTACAATATGAGATCATAAGTTAGCATAATTACTTCAAGTTCGTATAATATCATGTTTTGTGGTTTCAACGATAACATAGCTAGAACCACAATTCAACATTTTATGCGTACCAAATGCCAGATTAGCCATGACCTATTGAGGGGACGTGTCATGCTGGACGCGTAGGGTACGCTATGCCAAGTATTTAGTGAGATAACTGATCTTGATTACGTATGTAGCCTATCAGTCTTACTGTCTTCCCGTAATTTATCAGGGATAGTTGGTACTTTGTGTGTGTGTGCTTACTATTGCATAATTAAGGTGGACCTGCAGTGGTAGCCCACGAAATTCAAAATTTTCTTGCGTTTTTTACAATTTGCAGGTCAGTGTCAGGTTATATCTTGATCAAAATATGATTCGCGACTATAACATACATTTACATAAATATAACCATAAGAATCATCAAGACATCTAAGTTAGATTTGTTTTCTTTTAACCCTTCGAATGCCGGAACGCAGGTCTGCGCGCCATTTTTTTATGCGAGTACAGCTAAAATCGCGCAGACCTACGTTCCCGGCATATGAAAGGTTAATCTGATTTCGGAAATCACTGACCTGCAAATTGCAAAAAAACGCAAGAAAATTTTAATTTCGCGGGCTACCACTGCGGATTCATCATAAATACCTACTTTAACGTAAGCAACGTTTATGTCATTACGGTCGTATTGTTTCTTCTAATATATCTAGGCATATCAAGATGTCCGAATAGCCACTTCTCAGTTAGTTACTCACCAAATAATTAAAAAAATGAAACGGAATTTATATGAAATTATCTGCCAAGTAAGTTAACAGAAACTTAATTGTAGGTGGTAAAAGAAGCACTTAGCTAATGTACAGACGCCAGCACATCAAGCTACTACAATCTGTCAAATATCTTTCATAGATTTCAACTTTATCGCTAAAACAGTAGGTTCAAGGTTGATTGGGAGAATTTGATAGTTTCGGGTAGCTTCACCTGCTGGCGTCTCGTCTGTACATAAAATAACGTGCATAAAAATACCATAAATGACAAGAATAAGCGGTTTAAAATCCAACTTTATTAGGTATGTACAGACGCCAGCACATCAAGCTACTACAATCTGTCAGATTTCTTTAATAGATTTTCGACTTTATTGCTAAAGCATTAGGTTCAAGGTTGATTGGGAAAATCTGACAGTTTCGGGTAGGTTGACCTGCTGGCGTCTGTACATAGATAGCTATAGACTTTCTTTTAATAAGCAAGAAAATTATGGGTAACATACAGACTCAAAGAAACCGAGGGTTACACAATCGTGATGTGTTGGCAAAAGCAAAAAGGATACCTAATTAGTATTGCTCAGTTCTTTCAAACAAACTGGATAGAGATAATAATGTAATGTTTATGACTTCGCAATCTATACATTTTACATAAAATCTCATCGTTTTATTATATTATAATTTCAACAAAGAATATAAATACACTCAGTTGCAAAAAAAAAAAACGGGTGGATTTGATTTTTCTACATTATTGGTAATCATTTAGTTCTAAAGAGGTTTTAATAGCCAAACTATGTTACTGCCACTTAAAAGGAGTCTGGGTATGAAAAAAAGTTAATTCCAATTTCGAAACTTTTGTTTTTTAAAATAATAATCCCTTTTTCAGCATTGAGTTATAATCTACTACGTAGTACATTATAACTCAATGTTCTTCAGTTTGTGACTTTATACTTACTCTTCGCAGGTTTGCGGTTAAAAGGATAACAGGCAAATAAAACTAACTTCTCGATATTTTTAGTAGAATAATTTATGTTTGTCGCAAAATCCTGCCTTATTGTGACTTGAAACAGATGTGTTTGTTTCGATTGTTATGGCAGAAAAAACAATAAGAGCTAGTTAAATTATAGCGCTGCTGGAAGAGGGGTGTAGCCAGTTTTACGTTTCACAGCGGTTAACGTGAGTCGTTCAACCGTCCAAAGAACTTGGACTCGATACCATGAGACAGGTTCTGTACAGAGAAGGCAAGATTCTGGGAGAAAACGTTGCACACAACCATGAGACGAACGCTTTTTAGTGACTCAGGCGCTGAGGAACCGCAAATGCAGTTACATAGCCCTCAAAAGAAGCCTTGAAGGGGTACGAGGAGCACAAGTTAGCCTATGGACAGTGAGGAAGAAGCTTTTAGCAGCTGTTATACGTAGTCGATGACCAGCACGGGCCCCCAAGTTACTCCGTGAGCACCGGATTGCTGAATTGAGGTTCGCTAGAAATTGCCTATCTAGGACACTAGGTAACTAGAGTAGCAGTGGAGTTCTCCGATGAGGCTCGAATTGGACTGTATGAGTGGTGAGCCTTAATAAACAACGTATAAGACCGTTCCTGATTCGAAATAGTACGTTAACAAGGGTAATAAAGCTCTGCTTCAATTTTAATAGCACTTTCGTGTTGGGAATGGACCAAACATAAACCTTAGTTAGAGAAGGACTTTTAAGCGTCTGTTTCAAATCACTTTAGTGTTCCTATTTATTCGTACAACTAAGCTTTTGTTTGTCCCTACTAAGGGCCTTACCTATTAGAAGGCTAAAAGTCACCCAAAGGACAATGGAGAAGGTTATGCTTGGAGTTTTTTACGTGATCGAATGAGAAATGAAGAGATCTGTAGGAGAGCCAAGGTAACCGACATATACCGAAGAATTACCAAACTTAAGTGGCAGTGGGCAGGGCACATTTCTCGCAGAACAGATGACCGATAGGGCCGAAAGGTTCTGGAGTGGCGACCGCGTACCGGAAGACGTAACGTTGGAAGGCCTCCCACAAGGTGGACCGACGACCTTGTGCAGCCCGCAGGAATCCGCTGGATGCGGGAAGCACAGAACCGATCGAAGGGCAGTGCTTGGGGAACGCCTATGTAAAGCAGTAGACGTCTTTTGGCTGAAATGATGGATGATGCTTATGAGACGGGAGTGGGTTTTCAATAACAGGATAACAAGTTCCTCAAAAACGGAGGGTCTTTTTTATATCCAGTAAAAATAAAATAGAAACAGTCCAAGTTCTAAATCCGCACAAATAAAACAATGAGCAAATATCAAGTTTCAACAAACTAAAAACTACATCCCAGGCATTGTTAGCAGCACTTAGTGCTACAAAGTTTCAGCGACTGAATTCCGTATCAAAAATCTCGCATGCAACAGCTGTCGATAGAATATTTTTCGGAAAATTCCGTTGTAGCCACATTTTTGCAAATCTCATTTTCTCATATTCGCATACCTACGTGTTCAGCTATTCAGGTTTCGAGCTATCCTTTCGTCCGACATTACAAAGTTTACTTCGAAAATATACATTTTTCAACGAAAAAAAAAAACTTCTTTGAATGTAAAATCCCCATTGAAAAATCCTCATTGATTACAAAGTGATAAACAAAAGGTCGGGCTAAAGCGGCCAGGAAGCCTTAATGCTTCTTTGAAAGTTGTCGAACTAATTAAAAGTTTAACACCTCTTGTTGCCAGCATTGCCAGCGTTTCCGGCCGCATGTTCCGTGGCTCGCAAATTACCCCAACTTTTCATATCCGCACTGTATACTTATTACGAGCTTTTATTTAACCTCATGCTTTAATGTTCATCAAATTAATCTGCCTAGGCTTTTCCGAACTACCTATGTTGGGTTCGATTATTTTACATGGAGCGACTGCCTATCCAACCTCCACAACCCAATTACTGGGTATCACGATATGACGATACCCCTTGGTAAGACTGGTTGCCAGACTTTTGGGCTTCTGACTAACCGTAACGACTGTCAAAGATCTACGAATCGATAGCCTTTGCTTTAATGTTCATCATCGTTACCATAGTGTTAGCCTTGGCTGCGCTATGGTACGGGTTGCGATTCATGTCACGCGACTTGTTCCGAGCAAATCGTGGAGCAAATAAATGTTTCTATCATTTTATCATAACTAGTTTATGACAGCACTTCAAATTTTGCAACGTTAAGATATGACAGCATTTCTATCCAGAGATACCTAGTGAGTTTGGCAATAACGGAGACATCTCTATTGAAAAGTTGTAGTTATAAATCTGAATCGATAAATAAACATGATCTCATTTCATCTCATGACGAAACTTGAGAGCCCAGAGATGTGCTGCTCATATAGGGTGACTGGTAATTAGTGACCGCTACTTAAACACATGATTGTACTCATGATAATAAACAACTTTTACTATGGGACCAAACCTGAATCGCGAAAAAAAAATCAGCTGCTCCCTACATTTATGTTCGCATAACTCGTCAAAATCTAAGGAGCAGCTGACAATTTTTTCGCGATTTCATGTTCGGTCCCATAGTAAAGGTTGTTTGTTATCATGAGTACAATCATGTTTTTAAGTAATTAGGTACCAGTCACCCATTATCAGCACCCAACCACCTTGTTAATTCCGATCTATAGTGTAAATTCACCGTGAAAATTTAGTTTAAGTGAGCTGTCAATTGTACCATCCCCTAGGATCAAGTGGAATGAGAGGACACTTCAAGCTCACTTCAACTAAGTTTTCATAGTGCGATTTTAACAATAGAATATTTAAATAGACCGGCAGAAACCATGGAATGCTGTCGGTATAACAAAAATCGAATAGTAGACGTCATAATTTCGTAACAATCGAGCAAAATTTCTACCATGAACAACACAACCTCCGGCTTATGATCCTACAAATTTAATTACCTAATAACTAAACTCCCTTAGCATGTCTTAGTGAATTATAATTATTAATCAAGCCAATGGGTTGTTAAATAATTTAACGCTCTATACTAGGACGGTGTAGGGTGGTGTTAATTACTCTAGGAGTGTAAAATGATAGACAAACTGGAAGTGGCGTGAAACTATCTGTAACAGTGAACTCAATTTGGGTTATTGCATGCTCTGAGTCTGCCTCATCTTATTCGCTGTCAATACGGGATCGTACTAATTTATACATAAGAATAGTTTAGGATATAGGATATAGTGTAAGACGTTGTTTGTATAATTAATAGACATATGTAGTAGGTAAAGTTTTAAATCAGCAGTATAAAATGTATATAATTATATTTATTTTTGTTGCAAGTGCAACCTGCCAAAAAGAGCTGAAAATAAAATTTAGTTTAAGGCAAAGAAAAGTTTTGACGTGAAAACGTCTTTTCGCTCGGTGTACTGGTAAAAGTTCAATATTTCTGACCGACAAAATATTTCAACCGTTAATAACTACGAGACTTTTGATCCTAGAGTAATGGTTGAGCACTCAGAAGATAGTTCATATTATATAACAATTTTAAAACCCAATATAATTTGCAAGTGACGTCACACTACGAGAGCACGCGCATGCGCGCGAGCCTCTACTTTTCACTATGTGTCGAATTATCAATTCGTATAGCGCAAAAACGTGTTTAGCTTGATCAGTTATTCTGGTGTCTTTGTGAAGAGTTGACAAAGCACTACCAGAACCTAAAGAGAAACAACAAAATATTGAAAAAAAATAGGGATAAAAATTAATATGAATTTGACAATAGCAAAATAATGTCAGATGTCGTCTCATATCGACCGTAAATCTGCTCAGAAATCAATAAAACTGCAAGCAAAGAAAACTTGCATCAAGAGAATTGCAATGAATGAATGAATGAATGAAATGCACCGACCCCAGCGTGGTTTGACCAGACTCGATTATTCAAATGAACCCAAAGATTCACACTAGCCCCTGTTGCCTCATGTTACATGGTGCAACAGGGATCATTGCATATCAAAGAGTAGACCGGGGGGCACGATAATGGTAGGGAAGACAGGCCCTTAGGATAGGGATTATGGCCTACCCGGTATGCACCGTTAAATAAGCATTGCATTAAAAGAATTGCAATGAGCTAAAAAATCTAATGACGTTCAAATACAATAGTTACGGCAGTCAGAAACCGTCAGAAAGTCTGTGGCAAATAGCAAAAAAGTTTAAGATGTCATCTCATATTGGCCGTAAATCTGCTCAAAACTGAAAAGTATCATAATTGGAGAAAGCTTACTTTATAAAGAATGCAAGTTAACCCTGCCAAGTGCCAGGCTATCATAATTGGGAGCCCTTACAGCATAAGAAAACTGAATGGATTAACCATACCACCTGTAATCTTTGACAGCTCCGTCATTCCGTTTAGCTCCGATGTTAAGGATCTTGGTCTGCATGTCGACACTTGTCTTGACTGGCGAAAGCAGGTCACGACTGTTAGTAATAAAGTCACCGGAACGTTGCGGTCGCTCTATCGGTTGAAAAACCTTCTCCCAACACACATAAAGGCAATGCTTGTACAGTCCCTAATCTTTCCCATAATTGACTATGGTGATGTGTGTTACTATGACCTGAATGCAGATCTCCTCAATAAACTTGACCGCCTTCTCAATAACTGCATTCGATTCGTTTTCAATCTTCGTAAGTATGACCATGTATCCGGGCACCGATTGCTTTTAAAATGGTTACCCATTCGGCAGCGCAGGGAGGTGAGAGCTCTGTCTATGTTGTTTTCTATTCTCGACCAACCCACTTCTCCTTCTTACCTGACTTTCCATGTTCAATACTTATGCTCTGCCCATAGTAAAAATCTTCGTTCTACCAATAATCGTCTTCTACGATGTCCTTCTCACCGCGCTGGTTTCATTCACTATTCTTTCTTTGTCCAGGCGGTCTTTCTTTGGAATACGCTCCCTCTGAACATCAGGACGGCAACCAATCGGTTGTCTTTTAAAGTGAAGATACGTGAGCATATACGTAAGAAGTTGGCAGAAACATCTCTGCGCTGATTTGTTGGATTCTTTTTTCCTCTACTGATTGTTATTTCTCCTCTACCGATCGTTATTTCTCCTGACAAAGTTTATTCTGATTATATGTATGTATATATGTATATATTGTTGTATTTATTCTTTTACTTTATAGTTATTTTTGTGTTATCTATCCTTTATATTGCACCTGCCATGTTTTCTCTGCATCACCCTAAGGTTGACTGGTAGAAAATGCCTCAGGCATTAAGTCCGCCTTTGTACGGTATTTGTTTTTACTTGTGCATAAAGTTTTAATAAATAAATAAATTAATAAATAACCCTACTAAGTTTAGTGTCCAGCAAATACATTGGCTACGACAGTATCGAAAACCGTAGTACAATTTCAATCTGTTTTTACCCGACTGCTCCAGAAGGAGGGTAATGTTTTTCGAGAGTATGTATGTCTATTTCTTTGGCACGCTCTGTAGCCTAAACGGCTTGATGGATTTTAACATATTATGATGTGTCGTTAGAGTCGTCTTAATTGTGGGAATGACATAGGCTATATAATATTTATACAGTATGTTAACCAACAGAGGGCGTTCCCGTTAACCCGCAATAGTATAGCATCCATACATGCTAAAAAAAATATTACCATTCGAAAACAAAATGGTTTTTATTTTTTTTAATATTAATATATTCACTAAAAATGCTAAAAATATTCACTAAAATATTCAAAAAAATATAAAAATATTCACTAAAAATAAAAACTAAATTGCGATGTTTCCGTCCTTCAAGTACGCGTGTACAGAGTGTTTCTTTTACGTATCAATTTAACATTTTTAGTGAATATTTTAATATTAAAAAAAATAAAAACCATTTTGTTTTCGAATGGTAATATTTTTTTTAGCATGTATGGATGCTATACTATTGCGGGTTAACGGGAACGCCCTCTGTTGGTTAACATACTGTAAATTACATTTGGAAATATAAAAAAAAACCGGCCAAGAGCGTGTCGGGCCACGCTCAGTGTAGGGTTCCGTTGTTTCCCGTCCGTAAAAATATAATAAAATATGTAAACGAAGTTAAAAAAAAATGCTTGCATATACGATTATACTACAAACTTAGTCCAGAAATTATTTTGTACAACTTTTTGTCTTTTATGTACAAAAACTGTTGTTTCCATCAAGTTCAAAATGATTTTCCTAGAAAGTCCTTATAAAGTTCTACTTTTCAGATTTTTTTCATATTTTCTAAACTTATGGTTCAAAAGTTAGAGATTAAATTATTGACATTATCAAAAAATGATTTAAGTAAACCCCTATTCATTCAATACCTTTCCAACAATATATCACACGTTAGGGTTGAAATTAAAAAAAAAAAAATCACTTCCCACTTTACATATAGGGGGGCTACCCTAATAAAACATTATTTTCCCATTTTTATTTTACCACTTTGTCAACGTAATTGATATACATATTGGTACCAAATTTCAGCTTTCTAGTGCTAACGGTCACAGAGATTAAGCGAGGACGGACAGACGGACGGACAGACAGACATGGCGAAACTATAAGGGTTCCTAGTTGACTAATGTACCTAAATTATTATGCGCAGTGTTATATAGAATATTTTTTTTAAAATTGAACAGACAGCTGTGCTGCTGGGGAGTTTGTTGCGCCACTTCTTCTCCCCAGCTAAAGCACTAGGAAGTGGTGAAGGGCGGGCGTTTTGGGGGACTGTCTTATGTAATTTTGACGTTCAAAAAGTGCTGATTCTCAGCCTAGTTTGAATAAATGACTTTTGATTTTGATTTTGAATACGGAGCCCTAAAAAGGAGGGGAATGTTTTTTTTTTTTTTTGTAAACAAATTGCTAACTTATTGGTATCAAATGAATACTAGTAATGAGTCAATTCCAAATATATATTAATAAAACAAAAAGGATTGAAATAAAAAAATCTCCTGGTCTGCTGAGGGATAAGTTACATCGTAAAAAAAACACCTGGAGGATGAGACACACAAAGTGATCTTCTGTCGCTACCGTACCTACTGCAACAATCTCTTAAAAAAAAAAGTCAAGCGTGAACGGTCATACGTTCTGAATTTCGGCAGCCTAGAAATAATCCAAAAGCTACGTGGAAACTTGTCAAACGGGTAGCATGCTTGGGCTAAAACTATACTCGGCCTCTGAGCTGCTATACTGCAGTGCCGAACCGTCGCAGTCTGTGGACAAAGTCAACAATTACTTTGCGTATATTGGTGGACTCTTGGTGGCTAAAATCAAACACTCTGTCTTATATAAATATCTCCAGGATAATCGTCCCAACCTTGAGTTCCCGGGTATTTCCATACCGTCCGCACCACAATCAATGGTCTTCATAGTATCGATAGTGCTGAGTTGGAAAATATCATCCTCAGCCTCGAAAGACAATTGTGCTTCTGGATTTGATGGTATATCCCCCTCAATAGTTAAGGCGACTCGTCACATTCTTATTCCGATCCTTGTTTTCATCTTCAATCTATGCTTCTCAACGGGACTTTTCCTGATGTTTTCAAAACTGCAGTTGTCCACCTATCTATAAGTCGGGAGACAAGGACAATGTTGCTAATTACAAACCCATCTAAGTGTTGAGTACCCTCTCAAAGATATTTGAAAAAGTTATAAACCATAGACTCACCAAATACGTAAATAAATTAAACCTTCTTATCTTATACGTAAATAATCAGTTTGGCTTTAGGAGTGGAAAATCCACTGAATACGCTGTACTGGAACTTATGGATAAGATAATTAGCCATTGGGAAAATAAATATAAAACTCCCGCCATCTTTTTAGACCTATCCAAAGCCTTCGACACTGTTTCAATTCCCATACTTCTTTCGAAGCTAGAGCATCTTCGAATTCACGGGACGGCCCACGATCTCTTCAGGAGTTATCTTACAGGTCGTAAACAAATAATAAAACTTGAAAACTACCACAGCAACCAGGAGACGGTTACTTTTGGTGTCCCCCAGGGCAGTGTCCTGGGACCCCCACTTTTTCTCATATACGTGAATGAGCCTACTCTAATTGTTCATGGCCGGGACTGGACTGAAACTCGCCTCAACTCGAAGTTTGCCTTGAGCACCGGCATGAGGTGGCTGACCCCAAATCTTCTCACTCTAAATGTTAATAAGACCATCACATTCTCTACTATAAAGTCAAGTCAGCCCCCTACATCGCTTGAAATTCGTGCACCTGCCCAAACTTACACGCTAACTGTGGCAACAAATAGAAGCAACCTGAATTGGAAGCAACATATTGCTTTAACTGTAGATCGTGTGAGAAAACTCATATATATTTTTAAAAGCTCAGAGGCGCGGCAGATTTTAGTTGTTACTATGCACTTGCTCAGTCTGTTCTAGGGTATTGTCTAACGGTCTGGGGCGGTGTCGGTAAAACAGTGATGCTACGGGTCGAACGAGCGCAGAGAGCTGTCCTGAAGGTGCTGGCAAGGAAACCGATCCGATATTCGACATCCTCTCTATACACCCTGTGCCAGGTCCTAACCGTCGGACAGCTATATAGGTATCCTCCAAACTATTCTTCGCAAACACAGCCAACTTACCTTTGATCCTAAATGCTCTTTTACACGCCGCTCGAATAGAGTTTGTAACACTGAGCCTCGTAGAACCGTAGCTGCAAGTCATCATTACAAACATACGTTCAAAAATCTATAACAAATTAAACAAAAGCTTACACATCTACCCATTAACAAAGAACAAATGCAAAATGAAACTTGACTCCTGGTTAAAATCACAAAATTATGATGAAACAGAAAAACTCGTGGAAGTGTAAAATACTCGTCACTCCCTCACACTCCCTTACAAAACCACACACAACAAACAAAAATACCACAAACACCCCTCGCACACCTCATTCACTCTCACCCACACACTCATTCACCCTACACTCACCACATTAAGTCAACGCCTAAATACATCCTAAATCATTTTTGTCCTGTACTGTTTATCCTGAACCTTATATTGTTCTTTTTTTTGTTAATTATCAATTAACTAAATCTAAATAAACTATTTAACTACCTGTTAAGCATTTTTTTTCCATGGAACATTCATTCCATTCTGTATCTGGAGAAGGGCGTTGTTAGCTGCGCTACAGTTTATACTTTTGCAGCTACCATCGTTTTACTTGGTATACTTATTCTTGTGTTATTGTTCCAAAATAAACTTTTATTTATTAGTTTTACATAGCTGTTATAGTTAGCATAGCTGTTACTAGTTTTTGTAATTGATCTAATAAGACTGTTTAAAGTTAGTTTGTAAGAGAATTCTTTGAACAAAATATATAATTGTGTATAATTTATATTGATTATTAATAATATTAATAACATTGTATATTGATTATTTTAGTTTTAAAAGATTAATCATATCTTTTAAAACTAAAATAATCAATATACAATGTTTATCATCATTTCACTCATTAAACTAATATTTCAGTTTGAATTATGTTAATCGGACAACCCATTTAGAAATTATAAGGAAAAATGTATAGTGAAAATTCACCGACCTACAATTTGTTAAGGTTATTGTTCTACGAACTTTTTATTTTTTATAGATATGTTTAAAATTGTTATTTTATATGATTAAGGAATACATTAAAAAGTTTATGTAATAAAAGTTGTAAGGATAAATAGTTAAAATATAACAAATTAAAGGCTCCAAAGATTTCAGCTTAGGGAGTAATTACGAATAAAAAGGGCTGAAAATACGTGGGCCTCTATAAGATAAAGTAAGGGGCCGTCCGCAAGTGTATATATATATATATTTTTTGTGGATGGGAAATCATCAAATAACTGCTCCCGCTCTGGGTGGAGCGGGAGGGCGTGTCAGACTTCTACTGAATAAAACCCACCCGTGTTCCTTCAGATGCCTGAGCCACGGCCACGGTAACTCTTTCGAACAACCCGCAACCCTGGAGGCTTTGAGTTCGCTTAAGGCAGCCACAGGATTGACCGGTTAAGTAGTCACAGCCTCTCTAGTCCAACTACGAGATGCCGTAAAAAGAAACCAGCGAATCGTCATTCCGACCACAGCCACCGAAGAGGCAACAACAAGAAACAGAAGTCGAAATCTGCGGACAAGAATCAACAAAATTCCTGTCTTTCATTTCTCGCCGCTTCGCTCCAGTCTCCTCGAGATCCTAGTAGGTTGTACCCAGTTACGTTCTTCCGCATTCAGGGGTGCGTGGTGACGTGTGTCGCCAGCAGAGTCACACGACTCAGGTAGTAGGGAACAGGCGTCAAAAAACGTTGGGAGATCGTCCCAGGACGACTGCGGGTACTGGGCGTACCCCAGCTGTCCGCAACACCACCTATCATGCCGCAGGTCGTGGGTTCGATTCCCATCCAGGACAAACATTTGTGTGCATGAACATGTCTGTTTGTCCTGAGTCTAGGTGTAATTATCTATATACAAGTATGCATTTACAAAAAAAAAGTAGTGTATGTAGTATATCAGTTATCTGGTTTCCACAGTACAAGCTCTGCTTAGTTTGGGTTCAGATGACCGTGTGTGAACATGTCCCAGGATATTATTATATTATACTAGCTGACCCGACAAACGTTGTCTTATCAAAATTTCAATAATTCATATAAACTTCCCATAGACAATGCACTTTCAGTTTCCCCGAATTTTCCAATTTTCCTGACAACTATTCAAACATTTTCTTTCATATAAACCTTTTCCTGACAATTACAAACATAACAAACAAAGAATTATCCAAATAGGTGCAGTCGTTCGGAAGTTATGCGCATACATACATTTCGGCGTTTCATTTATATATGATAATATCATATATAAATGAAACGCCGAAATATTATAATCTATATATTATATAGATTATAAAATATTTTATGTAAGGATCGTAGCAGGTGGAGTGCTGTAGTTTCTGCCTACCCCCATTCGAGGAGATGGAAGGTGTGAGTTTATGATCAATATTTTTAATATGATTAAATGTGATCATTAAAAATATCGTGATTTTAAACACAGATTTGCCATACAGATTATTTTTGCCTTTACAAAAGTGTTTTTAAAGAGAACACATTTCCCACTGAAAATAAATGAAGTTGGCTAAAAATGCACCATCTTTTATAGATTTCAATTATGATAAAGCACTTCAAATATTTTATTTAATGAGTGGCGAGTTATCACTCTGCGCAGAGAACGAAAAATGTTTGTTACCTAGTAGTTTTATACAGAGATTTTTATATTAAAAATACCTAAGTAAAGAAAGGAAAAAAACACTCATATTTTAAAGAAAAGGAAGAAGGAAAATAGGTGGAGGATAAATGAATGTTTATATAACACTCCTACTCCTGTTGGATAGTAATAAGTGTTATCTATGTGATCGCTTTTTTTTTACTACAAAATGCTTACCGTCAAGGTGGGTTACTTTGACTCTAGGGCATAAGTTTCACCCAAATCGAGACAGATGTTTAGTGTCATTAAACCCACACAAAGTTCTGCAAGTACGCGTCTATTGGCCGATTATTATAATTTACGGACCGTTATTAATTAAAATTAAGACTGTTGTATCTTTACCAATAATGAAGCAAAGACCTCATAGATTTGCATAGTAGACTCTCCCATATGGAAGTAGCAATCAAAGGTAACATCGCTTACGAATCTAAATAGATTAGTAAAGTAATTTTACCTGGGCATATAAATATATGCCCACTTTGACAATAAAACCATTGGTAAGCAAAACGATTCGTTTTTAGGGTTCCGTACCTCAAAAGGAAAAACGGAACCCTTATAGGATCACTTTGTGTCTGTCTGTCTGTCCGTCTGTCACAGCCAATTTTCTCAAAATCTAATGGACCGATTAAGTTGAAATTTGAGACACGTATGTATTTCTGTGACCCAAACACGGTCGTGTAACGTAAATAAATGAAATTTGAATATGGGCGTCAATTTTTGGGAGCAAATAAGAAAATAAAAAAGAAGTTTTGCAAGCTGTACCGTGTGAAATATCAAATAAAAGGGCTTACTATGAGAGTCTCAAATATATATATTTTTTATAATTTTAAAATAAATCATTTTAAAGTTATTTTAGAAAATAGACGAAAGTTGACCATTCCCCCTCTCCCTTATTTCCGAAAGTACTAAGCCTAATTTTTTTAAAAAGATTCTATGGTCTTAAAACAACATGGTCAATGTCATGGTCATGGTCATCTCTCAATATTGTGCATACAAACTTACCTTTGCAGTTGGAATGTATGGGAGAACATGTTTTTCAACTACAATGTTAAGTTTGTTCTTGGGATTCATCCCAACTACGGAACCCTTCATTGTGCGTAGTCCGACACGCACTTGGCCGGTTTTGTTTATAGGAACCGACCATATATCGCCATCTATGTATTAGTTACTGTAGGATCTACGACGTTCAGTTTTGTGGTCGCCATGTTAGTTAGGCAGTTTAAACATATTGTCTCGATTTGGGCCAAAGTTTTGCCCGACGGTATTACAAAAAAAAAAAAAAAATGGCAGATCATATTCGATTCCCTAATAAATAAATAATAACATCAGCATCACCAACTTGTTTGTCAGTTTAATAGACACATCGCACTAAACATATTCCGAGTAAATTACAGAGCATCCAATTTGACATCACAGGCTATCCAATTTGACATCACAAAGTGACAATGCAGGCGTGGTTGGTAATTGCAGGATATACACATTGTAATGAAAAGGCAAATTTAGACCATAGAAAGATAAAAGAATAGTAAAAGCAGTTACCTACAGACCTCCTGAAATGGATTCCTGAAAATTGCTTCCCAGGAAGAATAAACAGAGAAATGAAACCTTCATAAAAGCTATCATGTATTTCTAAGTAGTACTGTAGATTTTGTAACAACAACACTGCACTCATTTTTAGGTTTCCAAACCTCAAAATGTAAAAAACGGAACCCATGTAGGATCACTCCGTTGTCCGTCTATCTGTCTGTCAGTCTGTCAAGACCCATTTTCTCAGGAATGCATGGAGGTATCAAGTTGAAATTAATATCAAACACGTAGGTTTACTGTCCCTTTGAGCTCTAAAAAATTCAAGCTTCGAAGTCGACGCTATAAAAAAATACGGCCATTTATGCGACATATCTTGAAACTAGCAAATAAATCAAAACCTGCAGGGTACTACTTCCCGTTGACCTAGAATCATGAAATTTGACAAGAAGGTCTCACAGCACAAGTAAAGCAAAAAGTTCGAAAATCATTAAATTGTAGGTTTAACACATAAAAAAATGTTTTTTGCGATTACTTACTTACATACGAGTATTGGATGTATGATGATGTATGGGAGAACATGTCTATCAACAACAATGTTGTTTGTTTTTGGGATAAATTCATCGCAACTACGAAACCCTTCATTCTGCATGGTCTGACATGCACTTGGCTGATTTTTTAGATATTTGATGTCCTTTCTCTGATGCATAGCCAGAAAATAAAGATTGCAGCTTATAATCGTTCTGCGGTGAAAACGAGAAACTATGAACGCAACGTTACCAAATTTACGGCGATCGACTCCAACCGTAATTAAAATTACCGTACGCTTATTACCTATGTACCATCGCGGACATTGCGGTTAACCACCTTTCAACCTTATTACCTTAGAAATAAGGTCGAAAAGTGGTTCACAACGCGTCCGCGATGGTACATCTCTACAATAAATCCTCTCCAGTTTTGATGAGCAACAAATCTCGTTCTTGCATTTTTTTAGTGTGATCTATAAATACCTTAACAGTTTTGCTATTTTCCGGGCTGATATTTAGTGGAAAAGTTGGTGAAGCTTTTAACAGGAGTCTCGAGCCAAGTGACACTTACGATGAGATGTTGAAAGGGTCCTACAATTTCAAGCTTAGCTTTTTGCACATTGTTGGAACGTGATGTTGTTAGACTTTAGCAATTAATTAACGAAATTAATGTTGCTCTGTAGAATTCATGCGGCGTCGGTGACACATTGCTATTATAGCAGTTGCGAGAAAAACTACATCGTAGGTACTTACCTAGATTTTTTTAAATACCCTTCACGCCTCTTTTTCTTGAAAGTAAGGGCAGAAGAACCTGTGTATATGTGTTTACGTAAGTTTCCATTTATCTGAATTGGTGCTAATATTGATATTGGCTTAACCCTATCATTTAATAACAATCAGATTTTTTTTATTATTAAATGTAACCTAAAGTATTTGTATATTTTCCCTAAATAAATAACCTTTGGGCTCGAAAATACTCTACCTACAAAAGTTAATCCCCAAAAGCGATGCTATATTTAGTGCTTAAGGTTGATTCCGAACATCTATCGGTGTCACACCTACAACGGTTGTCACTCCATCATTATTTCGAATAGCGTTCTGCAAGTGACATCGCATAACGAGACGTGTCCCCCATCCTATTAATTAATTGACTACACTTAGATGATTTATTACGATGATTGATTTACTACGGTCTCTGTCTGGTCCTGAGAATAAAAATAAATAGACTTAGACCAAAGGGAAGCTTGTAAAAAAACCGGCCAAGTGCGTGTCGGACCACGCACAATGAAGGATTCCGTAGTTAGGATGAATTTCCCAAGAACAAACTTAATATTGTAGTTGAAAAACATGTTCTCCCATACATTCCAACTGCAAATGTAAGTTTGTACGCACAATATTGAGAGATTTACCATGTTATTTTAAGACCATAGACTTTTCATAGGTTTGCCTGTAATCTATAGGTATTTATATCACAATTGACCCCGATAATCAAAATTCATGTATTTACGTTACACGTCCGTGTTTGGGTCACAGAAATACATACGTGTACCAAATTTCAATTTAATCGGTCCATTATATTCGCAACAAATTAGTTGTGACAAACGGACAGACAGACAGAGCGACAGACACATGAGTGATCCAATAAAGGTTCCGTTTTTTCTTTTGAGGTACGGAACCCTAACAAAATCTCGCTTCTAATATACATAATATTACCTTTTAATTCAGTAGGTGTGTAGGCTTGCCACGACATATGAGTCTGGTAAAAGCTTGTGTATAATAACTATAGGCTCGACTCGGGGGAAATCTCGAGCTGTAATAATTCATAGAATTGCCTAAGTAAGGATACCTCTTACCCTCTTCAGGTCAGGCGCCCCTGGGTAGCGGGCACACGACTCACTTTGACAACGTTCTGACGTACCGCACAGCGCAGCTGCGTACAATCTTCATCAATTTAATCACTAGACTGAACGTCGACTGTTTTGATTAATTACGTTCTGTTCGGCGGTAGACATATGGATCCGGCTAGTTTGGCAGAATACACGAGACAATGCCGCATTCTATAGTCTATGAACACGTATGGAGATATTGCCTTTCCTGTTTTAGGAAACAAAAGGGTAGTTCGAGTGTGGCATGGAGATAGACGAATAATACGAGTAGATACATTACGACTTGGTGGTCTTCGATTTTCAATCGCAGATAAAGAAATTCGATTAAAATTTTCTCCTGAAAATTGTAACACGAGTTGGTAATTACCAGATAAATGCTTTTTATTCTAGGGTTAAAGATTGTTTTTTTTTAAATCTTGTATTATTTTGTTGGCCCTTGACACTGCAGTAGCTATAGGTAGCATGAAAAAAACTCTTACTTCATGTTTCTGAAAGTCATCAATTTGATATATAATAAGTATGCTGTCTTATTTTATCTACTGTAGTTCTTATTTGATCCAACAACCATTCATTTCATTGCGGTCGACAGGAAATTAATTAGGATGGGATTTAAGAAGGATATTAATTAATATTTTTCGGTCATGTCGTAGCCGTATTCTGCCTGTTCACAGTTTTGTAAAATTGCACCACAGCGTACTGAATTTCGCAGTTTTCCATTTTAGTGAAGTGAAACACTTCCTTCATAGGAAGCCGGGATGCTACGCTCCTTCAACAAATTAAAAATGCCACAAACCATTTGCGTGTTATTTCATTTCAGTGTTTATATAATATGCTGCAATACAGGTCGTACTTACATAGTTACTTGTGCAGACAATAAATTCCATTTTCTTCTTCGATAGAAATACTCAAGTTTTTAGGGTTCTGTTCCCAAAGGGTAAAACGGGACCATGGCATGGCATTAAGTCCGCCTCTGTACATATTTTGTGCTTGAAGTATTAATTAAATAAATAAATTATGCAATGTTTCGACCCGACCAGGAGAAAACCACAGGGCCTGACTGATTACTTTTCTATTACAATATATGCAGACGATCTATTCTGCAAAAATCTCACCGTGAAAACTTAGGTGAAGTGAGCTGTCAATAGTATCAAGCCTAACATCAGGTGAATTGACATCCCACGTCAAGCTGATTTCAAATTTTCAGGGTGAGATTCGTGGCAATTGCGTAACACACTATCTATCGGAGTCGGTTTCATTTTGATAGTTCAACAACATTCATTGCGTTATTTACGTTGTCGAGCAGATAAATTTTTCGAGCATATGAAGCAATGGATTTGCAATTTGCTTCAAAATAATTCAGATTTCGATTGATAGTGTGTTACGTAATTAGGGTGCTGGTTGCTTTGCTTTGTGAAAATTTCATTTCAATAGATAGTAGGCTACAGTAGTAGAAAGTTTATTTTTAAATTAAAATGGTTATAGGTTCGTACCTTAAAACTTAATAGGGTTAAAACTTCATAGAGTTTGACATTATGTACATACACGTATGTATATGAATATGAATTTTAGCAAAAGAAAACTGTTTATTGATATTTATGGGCTTATTCCCAGTGGGGGGAAAGAACGTGAAAAACAAGTTAGTAACTTGGGAGATAGTACCGTTTGTAACTTGTTAACGTGATAAAATGTGTTTATTTTTTCATGCCTAGTTATTTATGAGCGTTCTTACATAAGTAAATTTTGGTTAAACTTACTTTTAACCAAATTTACCTTTATTTTTACATTAACAATACTACCACTAATGATTAATCATATTCTTCTCTTTTTTTGTTAATGCTGTTTAATTTTGGAATATAATATTTACTTAATATATAATCTAACAGACTTAAAATAATAATTTGTACATGTAGGTATATATGTAAAAGTGTGAAAAAATGGAAAGTACATCAAAAAATTCGTCCGCATCGCTGACAACAGGACAAGTGCCCAAAAGGCTGGCAGCATTGCCACGTTGTATGGCGATGTTGATTCTTTAGCCAAAAAATAGGTCACGTGAAGAGTCGACCAACCGCTTGGCGATGTCTCAAAAACCAAGTGGGCACTCTGATCCCAATGCCCTAGTGTTTCAACCCCAACGGCTCGAACATATATCTTCCAATAAGATTGAAATATTTTCGCCGTTTCAGGTTTTCCGCACCTGCAGCAGCCGCCCAACAGCACAGCCCGCCGTACTAGGAAGATAACTTCCAAGGCATTATGGTCATTCCGTCTGGTACTCTTCCCACCGTCGCGTGCCAAGCCGTTGGGTTCTAAAACAGCTGGCACCCCGGCGGCGGTGACAAGAGCACGACGAATGATGTCTTTAATGCTGGCATGCCGTGCTATCCGGCCTGCGCTCTTACCGCAAGGTAGGCCATGGTTTATACGAGGCTCGACAGCTTCAACGCACTGGCAGTGATGCGGAGCCCTGCAAGGAGCGCCCAGATGCAGACAAGTAGCGAGCCGGAAGGGGGTGTCACCCAGCAAAGGTCCTATGTTGGGTGACGGTAGTGCTTAAAGCCAGTGGCCCGAATCCCACTCACCCACAGCCAGCAGGCGGGCACGCCAATTATTATACTTTTCTTGTTCTCACACACTATATTTCTATCTTATTGTCTCTTATTTTGCCTTTTGCAGCAGGCTCAGCACGAGCACCGTAGAGAAGCGTCTTGTCGACGGAAGAGTAGACGAAAATGACGTTACCGTGTAGACGAAAATGACGTTACCGTGTAGACGAAAATGACGTTACCGTGTAGACAGTACGACGGCAACAAAGTAGAAAGAGTCAACTGCACTTCTACGAAATTCACTTTTTTTTTTTCATAGGATTTTTTTTTCTGTTTAATTCTCAATTTTTACAAATATTAAGTTACACATATAAATACAACTGCGGAGGCGAATCCGTAGCGCGTTCTCAACGTATCTTATATGGAATTTTTTACTTTTTGTTTGGAAAATATGAAAAATTAAAACCTACATGTAGAGTTTTAGGGCGTTACTGACTTATAATGGGGGCCAAAATTTTCATTATTTTTGCGATAAACGGTGTGTTTTCGAGATATAAGCAAAAAAAAAAAACAAAAATAAAAATGATTTTGTAGACAACCGTATATTATACTTTGCGGCAGTCGCGTAGAAAGTTTTCTGTCTAGCATGGCGATTACAAAATCAAATAAATCACTACTCTAGCAGTGAGATTTTGACAGTTGGGACAGGAAACTTTCCTCCCAAAACAGTCTACATAAAAAGGACCTAGGCAAAGAAATGAAATACAAAATGACAAATTGTAGAAGGATTTCTACGGAGCGATGTCAAAAATGGAGAAACGAAATTTCACTTTGTATAGAAAGAGATGTGTCTATTCTTCGTAGAGATAGAAGCGGTCATGCGTAGCCCGCAGGTCTGCTGGAAGAAATTTCTTGAGAAATAAGCCAAAACTTATATGTCGTATCTGTATCTATTTTACTGTGTGTACATAAATAAAAAATAAATATATAATGTTTTTTATATCCCGTGTAACTTTTGAGAATTGTACGTTAATCAAGATTTAAGTGCATGCAAATTTTCTTATCGTTGAATCCAATCTTTGAATCTTGCAATTTGTGACGAGAGTCGAGACTTTGTTCGTAGGTAAATATAAGTACCGATACATACTATACATACATAGTTATGACAAAATATTCCAATTTTAAAAATTCAAAAATTTTCTCCGGCAATATAACTTTATTACACACACACACGCATCCCAGTAGGCCTAGCCAAATGGCATTCGCTTCGGAGCGATTCTAATTCTATTAGGTTGGGGAAAAAGTCTTTTCGCATTATAGTATGTATGAACTTGTAATAAAATCTGCTATACTATTTGTATCTGGCTGGTTTTGGTATTCATTGAAAGTTTAAATTTTAAAGAACATAATTCCAAATTCAAATTAGGAAAATGTGTGATTTTCATTTGTTTTTCGTACCGTCAAGATGAGTGAATCTAATGAAGAAATTTGATACATTTTAAAATTTTACTACAAAAAAGGTAAAAATGCAACGAAAGCCGTGAAAAAAATTTGCGATGTTTATGGACCTAGTGTAGTGTCTGTGAGAGTAACACAAATTTGCTTTAAGCGTTTTCAATCCGGAAATTTTGATGTCAAAGATGCACGTCGCTCTGGTCGCCTTATTACGGATAAAATGGATGCCATTTTTGAAAAAGTGGAGCAAGATCGGCATATCAGTAGTTACGACGTAGCTGAAGAACTGGAAATTGACCACAAAACAGTTTTGGCGCATTTGAAAAAAACTGGGTACACAAAAAAGCTCGACATTTGGGTACCTCACGAGCTCACTGAAAGAAACCGTGTACTCATTTGTGATTCTTTATTACGACGTAATGAAACCGAACCATTTTTGAAGAAGCTCATAACTGGTGATGAAAAGTGGATCACGTATGACAAGAATGTGCGAAAAAGGTCGTGGTCAAAGGCCGGTCAGGCTTCACAGACTGTGGCGAAACCCGGGTTAACTCGCAACAAGGTGATGCTGTGTGTGTGGTGGGATTGGAAGGGCATTATTCATTATGAGCTGTTACCACCAGGCAGGACCATCGATTCTGAACTCTACTGCGAACAGCTGATGAGATTAAAGCAAGAAGTTGAGAGAAAGTGGCCGGAATTAATCAACAGAAGGGGTGTGGTTTTTCATCATGATAACGCTAGACCTCACACATCTTTAGCCACTCAGCAAAAATTAAGAGAGTTTGGCTGGGAGGTGTTAATGCATCCGCCGTATAGTCCTGACCTTGCACCTTCAGATTTCCACCTGTTTCGGTCTCTTCAGAATTCTTTAGGCAGTGTCAGGTTAACATCACGAGAGGACTGCCAAAACCACTTGTCGCGGTATTTTGACCAGAAGTCCCAAAATTTCTATAGCAATGGGATCATGTCGCTACCTACAAGATGGCAAAAAGTTATCGAACAAAATGGTACCTACATACTTTAGTTAAATGTAAATAAACTATATTAAAAAATGTTTTGAATTTTCTTAAAAAATGCGAAGAAACTTTTTCCCCAACCTATTACAATCGCTATCGACGCGCATCTCTATGGAAAAGCTGATCGATCACGTGACATTTCGATAGCTTATGTCAACCCCATACATTTTGCCTTTTCTACTAGCGTCATCGCTAATCGAATGTTACTTTGGCTAGGCCCGCAGACATCAGTGACAACCAAATTGCTAGGTTGCTCCAAGACCCACAGACTACATACATAGAGATACTACGTATTCCAAGACTACTTACTGCTCTTCACTCCGTTTTACAACATAAAATTACCTTTGCCCCACCCAGAAATAACAATTCATAACCGTCATTTCTAAGTGTTGTCAAAGTAAAAAATAATACATTCAGTTGGCACAACGAAAATACATTTAAGTTTCTTACAATATTAAATCATTTGTACTTTAGCAGTGTTGCCACAGTGATTATTATAATTCGATATTAAAATAATACATTTTTAAATTAAATCCAAACTTCCGTAATAATCGATAAGTTTTAGTAGAATTCACAACTTATTTTCAATGAATGAGGCAATTGTATCTGGAAAATACATACTATTTATTTTGAACTACTATTATTTAAATTAAAACATGAATTTGAAACAAGCTAACAATTATGAGCTGTTAAAAATGCACAAGGTTCATGCAATCGTGCACATAAGATATTTCGAAGTAAATAAGCAACGACAATTCTTCTAAAGATAAAGTTCATGTGTACAACAACACAACATGAAAACATAACGATGTCAACGTTTTCTTATCTTTGTTTTTAAGGTTTAAGTCAATGTCACATATAGTCTAGCACTATATATTATGATAAATCCCTATTCTGATATACCTACAGGGTATTTTTGATTACTTATCGAGACTGCAGACGTGTCGGGTATCAGTATCGACACGTGACATAGCATAACATCACGCCTACAACTAATCTAAAATTGTGCTCCTGTTTATTGTCATTTCCTTATTATTGTTATTCCTTTTTTTTCTCTTTATTTTGCGCTTTGATCGAATGTGTTTGTTTGTAACTGTATAGAGGTCAAGCTAAACGAATCTGTAAATATCACCTACAACTAGGGAAGAGCGCTGATGTCTGAAATACAGATATTTAGTTCCGACACAGATGTTCAATATCGGATTATAGAATTTAAGGTTTTCAGTGTGTCAACAAATTATTTAATTGTCTGTATACTTTCTGAAAAATAAATAATTATTATTTTTCTATAAACCTCGGGACCCTGGGGTCCCGGTCCTTTGGAAGGCATACGAGGGGCCGAAGCCAACTCGCAGAGGCCCGTTAGATAATTTTAAATGATGAGGAGGCACCAACCGACGATTATCCCTATCTGCATTATGCACCCAAGGACAACCCCCGGTTGGTGCAGGACTATTGTTGTACGTGGAAACAAAACATATTGGGCTACGGGTCTGGGTGGCTAAAGTGGATCGGGTAACTTGAACTATGGAAGAACTATGTCCCCCCCCCTGACCAATGTTATATATTATACACGGATAAAATGGTAGGGGTGACTTGCACACTCAATAATGGGCACCCGGAAACGGCTGCTAGCACATAGTGACGTAGCGACAAGGGGGCAACACTTCCTGAGGTGCTTGAGGAGTGGAGAGGTATCCCACGGCTATCAGGACAATCCCGGAAGTACGGTCAAGATCCCTACCAGCACCTTACTGGAATACTTCCTTCCTCCGAGCACGTTTGCTCTTGCGAATCTCCACTCAAGCCGGCCAATAAAGGCAAGAAAGAGGTGGGAGCTCTGTTCCTCGTTAGTGTTCACTCCAGCCGGCTAATAAAAGCAAGCCAGAGATTTCTTCCGGGAGATAACCTTGCAAACCTTGATAAGCTGTTGGGCAGTAGCGACCCCACGGACCTCCGACGGGGTCGCAACTGCCCAACAGCTTGCCACATGCTGCCCTGCGGGTTTCTGTATCTCTCTTGGTCTGGCTCCTCATCCTAGACCCGTTCCGGCAAAGTAAACTCTACCGGCACAGACCTAAAGTTCGGAGCACGCAAGCCCCACCACGACTTCAACGTAGAGATACAGCGACGGGGCGTATATTGTATACTGTTTTTCCTTTTTATTATTATTATTACAATTCAATAGGTAATGGTGCCGATTCTCTTGTTCAATAACTAAATTAAAATTAGAGAATCGCTATCTTTTACTAACAGACAGCGCGATAAAAGGACGGCTATAGCTATGAACTAAGTTAGAGATGTCATACTAGTTTACGCCTTGCGTTTCACCGTGTCACGTTTTACGTGTCGTCTGAATGTGTATGGAAATATTATTTCCAACTAAATTTGACTGCTCTCCGTCTCTTTCTTGTTTTATTAGAGAGAAAAAGTTAGGAATAGCCTAAATTAAGTTTAGTTGGTGTACAACACAATCGGCGCCACTATTTCACTACTCGTACAACCTCTCAGTCCAGATTCAGCTTCAGATTCAATGACTTATTGCCATGGCTTACAAGAAAGGGACAGAAATGCTGTGGAAGAGGTATAAATTGAGACAGATATTTTTTTGTTACAGATGTTATCAGATCCCTCAGAATTCCTTACTCGTGAAGTGCCGTACGCGGCGCGTGTCTTGGAGACAATTACCTACATTTCATACATTAATTACATAAATATTGTTTCGGGCGATAACGTTTTCATCCCCCTAAACCTTTACAAAATGAGACAATTTTGGTCTCATTACATTCAGTACACCTTAATCTAGGTCTTTTTTAGTAATTCAACTTAATTTAATTGAAAAAAAAAAAAAACTCGAGGAAGTTTTTATGATGCTAATAACTTATATCGTATACAATATTTCTTTATAATAAAAACGTATCTACGGACCTAGATTTTCATGATATCTACAACGTTTCTAAAAAACCGGCCAAGTACGGACGATATTGAGAGAAATACCATGTCATTTTAAGACCATAGAGTTTTTTTATAAGTTTTCCTGTAAAGGTATAGGACTATATTCTGCATTTTTTTTTCAAAATTTTAAAATCAGTAGTTTCAGAGATAAGGGGAGGAGAATGGTCCATTTTCGTCTATTTTCTTAAGTAACTTTAAAACAATTTACTTTAGAATTATAAAAAAATATATATACTTGAGACTCTCACAGTAAGCCCTTTCATTTGTACATAACAAATGAAAGGGCTTACTGTGAGAGTCTCACACGGCACAGTTTGCAATTTATTTTTCTGATTTGCCCTCAAAATCGACCCCCATATACAAAATCTACGTTACACATCCGTGTTTGGGTCACAGAAATTCATACGTGTACGAAATTTCAACTTAATCGAAAATTCTATTACAATTTAAATTGGCTGTGACAGACGGACAGACAGACAGACACACGAGTGATCCTATAAGGGCTCCGTTTTGTTTTTTGAGGTACGGAACCCTAAAACTATGAAAATTAAACTACGTATGTTTACGGGGAGAAAAACGTTATCGCTTTTTGTATGAAAATTTACAGCTTCACAATCCTGTTCCCCAAGAACAAAGCAAAGGTGCTCGTTGGAACTCCCAAGATACAAATGTAAACGTTTCCGTATCTGTTCTGTCGGATACGAGTCGGATGTGAACCGGGTGCCTAATTATAATACTATGCTGAGTCATCAGGGAGTTCAGAATGTTCCCCACGTACACGTAGATAGATACGTAATGATAAGTGAAATGTTATGGCATTGTTTTGTCTACAACGAGGCCGCGTTTTTGTCTTTGTTAAATAAATTATCTGTTAGAAATTTGGTAGATGAGAAATTTGATCACGCCAGCCCTGTGTATTGAATATAATCGTCGCTTTTATAGTTTAAATATGTACATTCAAAATTAATTATATTAATATAATATAATTTATACGAATATAAACTGTTTAACTAGGGTTCTGTACCTCAACAGGAAAAAACGGAATCCTTATTGGTGTATCTGTCTGTCACACCCAATTTGCTCCGAATCTTATGGACCGATTAAGTTGAGATTTGGTACACGTTACTGTGACCCAAACACATAAGTGTAACGTAAATAAATGAATTTTGAATATGGCGGCAATTTTAGGGGGCAAATAAGAATATTTAAAAAAAAGTTTTTCAAACTGTACCGTGTGACATATGAAATGAAAGGGCTTACTCTGATATACTTATATTTTTTTTATAATTTTAAAATACTTACTTACTTACTACTAATTCTAAATAACTTAAAAACAATTTTAAGTTATTTAGGAAAATAGACGAAAATTGACCATCCCCCCCCCCCCCTTATCTCGGAAACAGCTGAGCCAAAATTTTTGAAAAAAAAAAATACAGAAAATAATTCTATGCCTATAGATTACAGTAAAACTTATAAGAAGTCTATGGACTTAAAATAATGTGGTAAATCTCTGAATATTGTGCATACAAACTTACAGTTAAAGTTGGAATGTATGGGAGAACATGTTTTTCAACTACAATGTTAAGTTTGTTCTTGGGATAAATTCCTCCCAACTACGGAACCCTTCATTGTGCGTAGTCCGACACGCACTTGGCATTTTTTTTTAAATTTAGGTTTTATTATTAATATTATGAAAAAGAAAAAAGAGAAATTATTAAAAGTGCCTATTGCATGTTCTTTGGCTACGGATTTCATAAGTTAGATAACTATAATTTCTGATTCTTATAGGACTATAAATTAAAACTGTCACAAGATTATTTATAAAATGCATTGAACAAATTAATAGATCGGATCACCTGTTACATCCTTCTTGAACTGCCAGAGCACGTACCAAAATGTTCCAAATGCTAGCCAAGCATTTATCACGCCAACTGACAGAAGAATACATTTCCATTGCCTATTCTGAAAGAAAAATGACTATGACACTACATTCACTCACTACTATTAGTCTTCCCTCGTTCCTTTTAAGTTTAGACGTGCATTTAGCACGTGTGCAGCCTATTCCTGAAACAAAACAGTTAATTCATCCCATTCGTAGCCCTCTTCAGACGAGACGATTGGTACAAAAACCTATTTCTACCCTTTGTTTTCCCATCGTGTTGTGGTTTTTTCCCGACGTCCGCTTCAATTAGTTCCCTTTGTGACGTGCACACCGCATATCCATCAAAGAGTTCCGCAAATAACGATTGTAAATACACAAATCATTTTTTTATTTCTGACCAGCCAGCAACCTTTATCGATACACAGCTCTAGGCAACAATATTTATGGAGATGAAAACTGAAATCGGCAGATTTTTATGCATCATAAATAAATTCTTTCAGCGATGCATAGTTTTGTTAAATGGTTATAAAAAAAAATCCGTACATTGTTATTAGATATCAATCTGTAACTATGTAACGTTAATCAGGAAACTGAAAAACAACTGAGTTTTTTTAGTCGTAGATTTTTGAGAGCTCCAATATAGTGAAGTGCTAATGCAGTGAATTGAAAACTGAGCTCTATAAATAAGGATATCTAGGTATACTTTTTTCAATTTACTTTGTAGTCTCTGATGTTTTTAAATATTATTTTCGTTCCTCCATTGTTGGTTGCTGTTTGTCTCAATCAGGCGCGGAGATGTGTTAAGGCCTTCAATGTAGGCGGTTTCTTTTAAATCAGAAAGACACCTTTCAGTCAAAAACAAATATTGAGTAAGAATAAGTAGGACTTAGATTACCAAATAGCTAGAGATAATAAATAATATCTGCGTTATTACATTTTTGAGAACAATCTTAAATCTAGAATGTTTTATCGTTTCGTTTGTGTCATCGTGCATGATGCAATATCGATCCAAAAAATCTGTCTCACCAAAAATTCTTGCCATTCCAAAGGGCTAGAAGAAAATTGAACTATCGGTGCGATAGTTTTTTGGCCTTGCGGTCACGATCTTGTCTCAATAATGTAACAACGAAAGCATGGTAATGCCCTCTGAATGAGTCAGCTACTGTCCGCTCTCCCAAACCGACTAAAAGCGATCCATCAAGCTGTCTGTTTGACGAGATGACCCATTTTGCTTGGTCGACGACCGTCACTTTAGGCGAATTGGAACAAGGCCTAAGTCGAATCATGATACAGATCAGTCTAATCGATTTTGTTTGACTAATGCTTTTTTCCAAGGGTTACGAGCACATGAATCATACTAACACCCCTTTATCAATTTATCCAAAATCTTGAAGCAGAAAAGCGCATCAATACACCAAAAAATGTACGAGTTCCAATCGCAAAATAAATTCAAATATTCACAACAGCAGGAAATATTATTTATAAATGTAGGTAACATGTGAGGCGCCGGCAACGGCAATAAAAACTTTGTAAATGCAAACGCAAAATATTTTTCCCAACTTTGCGCGAACACGTCGCTTTTAAAGGACATTAACAGTTATGCAAATGTCGAATCCGCTTAGCGAAATTTTGGTAAGGCATTATTTGCATTAACCTTAGAACAGCAATACAAAGGAGAATGTGGTTTCCACTTTCCTTATCCGTATGTAGGTAAAAGCGTGTAAAATTACATCAGATATTTACATTAGATCTCTTCATTTTGTTCTTTTTCATAAATTGGCTTAGATACTCTAAAAAAAAGAGATGTCGAGATTCAAAATAAGGAATTCAACACAGCAGCGGGTCTTTTGGCCCGCGGCCGGAATACAAATGAACAAATATAAAGTAAAATATCTCGGGGACTACTGAAAATGGACTTTGAAATGTTGACACATTTTTTTTTGTGTTTACATAAAAACTACACTTGTTTCTGAACGGATGATACAAAAATACCAGGGATTTGTTACTTATACTACTTACTGTGAAAAAGGTCCTAACTTTTGTGTGGAATGACTCTCTATCGACCGCACTTCAAATCTTAACCTTTTATCATCGATAGAATCTCCAGCAGCTTCGTCCTTCGTTAGGTATTAATAACAAGTATTATTTAATGCCACAGTCCCCTTTATCATCCACAAGGGTCATTGCCATATGAATGTGTTGTGAACATGTGATAGGTTTTTACTTGCCGATAACGGATAAACCAAATACCTATACACATATGTAGTTCTCATTCGTAAGGTCTCAACGAAATATTGCGTCCGTTTCGATAAAGTGACGAACAAAAAATATAGAGCCGCATTTCCTATGATAATCCAAAACCTACGTGTTTACAATTTGTGATACAGTTTTATTGGCCTATCAAAAATATGCTTTCGTGCGTTATCTTGTCACTTTTATGTTCCTAGCTCATTGTAAAACAGACAGTTAAACGACCATTAAAATGTTTACCATTCCTAAACTGTATACAATATCTATAAAGTTATAAATTAAAACTGTGAACATTTCGAGTGAGACAAAAAACCTTTCACGATACTTTATGAACAGTAAACTGTTGTCTAACTGTCACTGCTTCATGGTGGAGGGCCTGTATACCATGGACGTATGTAATGATCGCATTATTTACCTATCTATCTATAGTTACATTATGTACTAAATGACCCAGTGAATTTCGTACCACGTGAGACAAAATTTTGATTTTCTCGATTTGTCAGTTGTCCCTTTGGGTTTTTCCTAATTTTCTTTTTTCTAAACAAACCCAGTAATGAGCAGTAATGAGGCAAACAAAACAAAAAAATAAAAAATAAGTATTTAAAACCATCAAGCTATTTTCGAGTTTTTGCGACATTAATGCACGGCAATTGATTTGTGGCAATTTATTTTCCAATTGGTATACTAATACTGCATTCCAATACAAAGATAGCTGACGTGGCTCAAAAGGCTGCCCAACTTAAATAGGACTGGGCAGGACATGTCAAACTATGGGCTCAAATAGCACAGAACTGTTACTCTGAAACAGTGAGGTGGGGTCGCGGCAGACACTGTAGGAGATGGTGGGACGAGCTGGATTGGTTCCGTCAAAACAGGGAGGCCTTTGCCAATGAGTGTGACAGAGTAAGATAGTAAAAAAAAAGAAAAAAAAATGCAATATTAGATAATGCCGATGAGCAGAATGCCTCTTAAAACCATGGGAGGATTTACCTGGTCAACACACAGTGCTAAAAGATGTACACGATGTGAAAATTCCATAATACCTATAAGTACAAGTCATTTCCCATAATCGGTTTGACGACAAAATAAGAAGTTTCAGTAATTTTCCCGTAGCTTGATTGATGACAGCCATAATTCAGTTGAGCGCCTAATGTGGGGGTGCGTGCAGTACCGTTGTGGGGACGTAGTTATTGTGTCAGATACAAGGTAATGATACAAGCTTGCTGCTCTACCACGAATCGATTAGTTGTCCTCTACATATAAAAAAAGTAACGTTCACGTAATTTTTATATACTAGTAGCTCTGCGAACAGTAGACCTCGCGAGCAAATTTTTATGAGACCAACTTAAAGTTTCTACCATTCAAATAAAAAAGAACCATCGAAATCGGATCGAATCGGCCCCCTTTTGCCCCTTTTTGGAGGAGTTCCTTTCCAATCAAAAATACCCGACGATAAAAAAAAAAAAAACTATAAAGTCATAAAACCTGTATACCAAGTTTCGTCCAGATCGATTGTAAATTACGACCTGTAGAGGAGTAGCAACAAACTGACGAATGCAAATATTGCCAGACTTCAAATCTGGCAAAATTTGCAGAGTGGGGACCGTCAATTAGAATTTATAATTCGTGCTTGCCAGTTACCACGTTTTGGCAAGACTAAAAGCTCCCGCAGACAGGCGCGACGTGACAGCGCGACACGATTCTAGTAGGACAATTTCCAAGAAGTTTTTAAACTTAGAATTTTTTCTACTTAGAGTCTTAAGTTTAAACCCATCATACCTATACCTACCATAAATAAATTGAAATTGTACGCACCTATTTAGGCAAGCAAGATTGGTCTGTAAGCTTCTAAAAAAAAAAAAAAAATAAAAGGTTAAATAAACCCGTAGACACTAAATTGCTTGTTTGTCTACGTACCTAAGCGATCAATTATTCAAAAGAAATGAAGTAGCTAATGTATTGTAGTCCACCACAAAAATAGCAATATATATATATATATATATATAAAACCGGGAAAGCAAATCCGCAGAATGAGGGTAGACTTTTATCCAGTATTGTTTTGCCAATTAATGTGTTATTACTCTGTCAATAGCATGCCCTTTTTTCACAAAGAAATCACTTCAATTCTTACAACTTCCATTATACTTCCCATTTCTTAAAGCTGCATCAAAAAAATAAACGCAAAACGGTTTTATTATTTGCTACAATCGCACAGTTGCTTAGTTGTAGTGGCAAAATGACGGAGATTGATTTAAATTTTGAAAACATGTTTAAAATTGCTACAATTTCTTTGCGTTTAAACGGAGCTCATCCATCAATCGCACGGGATACACGGTGGAAAGTTCGATTCTCAATCATAATGGCAAATACATTCTTCAGTTTTATTTTTCTCTTGTATTCCATCTTTTATCATGACATTAAATTGGGAAATTTTGCTGAAGCCAGCAAGAACTGCACGATGGTTATCGTATCTTGTACAATAACTCTTAAATATTTTGTTCTCCTGTATCATGAAGAATCTATTAAAGAACTCTTTAACATCGTGAAAAGGGACTACGAAACTGCCCTAAAGTCTAAAGAGGACATGAATATAGTAGCCCAGTACGCTAAAAGAGGTGTTACCGTATGCAAATTTTGGCTCGTGTTTGGTTTCGGCACTAGCGCTATCTTTCCAATAAAAGCTTTTATCCTAATGGTATATTACTACTGCAAGGGAGAGTTCGTTCTTGTTCCTCTCTTTGACCTAACGTATCCTGAACCAATAGAAAGCTATAAGAATACAATGATAATCTTTTGGCTGTTGTTCACTTCCACTTTTCTATTCGATGCTTATGCCTCGACGATGTACGTAGGGTTTGATCCTATGGTACCTATATTTATGTTGCATACATGTGGACAGCTGGAATTGCTTAATAAACGCATCAGTAAATTATTCGTCGAAGCCGAAAATACCAAAGAAATAGAAGAAGGATTGAAGAAGATTATTTCAAAACTGCAGGAACTTTACAAGTATGGCAATCAGTGGCGTTTTGGTGATGTGACAAATAAAGTTTTTGCTTAACATTGAAATTCATACTTTATTTTACAGGTTAGTGGAACGCGTGAAAGATAACTTTTCTATTTTATACGAATACAACATGAAATCAACTACATTTTTGTTACCACTAACTGCATTCCAAATAGTCGCAGTAAGTAAATTATTTACCTATATCCGTGTATTTTAATTATATCTATACATTATATTACATACATACATTCTACAGAAAACCTAGCCTTATTTATATTTAATTTAATGTTACAAATATTTAATTTCTAAAGCTATGAAACACAGACTATAAACATTAAAATAACACAATAAATCATAATTCATTCTTGCAGGATTTGCGAGATAAACGGATAAACGTCGAGTTTATTTCATTCTTTGTTGGTTGCATTTTACATTTCTACATGCCTTGTTACTACAGCGATCTGCTCATGGAAACGGTAAGACCATAATTATTTAGAAGATTCACAAATCTCAAGTTATCAGAAAGATTCTTCGGTTAGGATCGATTTAGATTAAATGAATAGCTCCGCTGATTGTTTATTGCATTTAGTTAGAAAGTAGTAATTTTTCATATTATGAATTATATTTTCATTCCAGAGCGAACACTTTCGTCAAGCGATCTACTCATGCAGCTGGGAGAAATGTCCTGACAATCGAGTTCGACAGATTGTGTTGTTCATGCTGACGAGGGCTAGAATCCCCATGGGGATCACTACGGTGTTTTACGTGATTAATCTCGATACCTTCGCTGAGGTAGATTATTGTCCGACAGCATTCTGTTGGCGCAGTCGTGTAAGAATGGGCCGCGCGCTTTCTTATAACTGACAGAAAGACTACAGCCAAAATCTTTGCTTGATATTCTCAAGTTACAGAAAAGAAAACTGTTTTTAAAAGAAGTAATTTACAGGTTAATGCAAGAATAATTTGCTTTCAGATGTGTCGTCAGTCATACACACTCTTTAATTTGATGAATGCAGCTTGGGAGTGAGGGAGTTGAGGTGAAGGCGGTGAAGGCGGTGACGGAAGTAACAAAATTTTAAAATTAAAGCACTTGCTTATTTTGTCAATATCTACTACTATACTTACATTATAACTTATGATATACCTATACATCACATTCTGTATTTCATTAATTAAACAGCATGTGCATGAAATAAATTCCTTATCATATGTTTATTATTACACGTCCATTGTCATAATTGGGTATAAATTCTGTGAAAATCCAATTATATAAAGCCATTAAAAAAGGATAAGCATGGTCTACTTCGATGCTTTAACAACATATAATACATAAATATACAGACATATAACAACATAATATACATGGACCTACATAAACAAAATACATTTATACGGACTTATGCTATAAGGTTTGAATCATATTGATATTACTCTGTAAACTGATATTTGTGACCGTTGAAGGTTAATCAATGCTCGGCTTACTTATTCAATTAACCTGCAAAGCCTTTTCCTAATTATCTTGGGGTCGGCTTCCAGTCTAACTGGATGCAGCTGAATATCAGTATTTTACGTGGAGCGACAGGGTAGGGTGGTTGGTAGCAGCTGGAATAGCTGCAATAGGAGAGGACTATGCCCAGCAGTAGACTGCTATAGACTGATGACTATGATGCTGATGATGACGTGTAGCAACTGGCTATCTGACCTCCACAACCCAGGTACTGGGTAATACGATACGTCTTGGTACGGCTGGTTGTCAGACTTTCACTCATGCAGCTGTTATTATTTAGCCACGAGTCCTGTCGAGGCTTACTTATTCAGTTACGATAATAAATTAATAAAATAAATAAATAAAATAAGTTTATTTCATTTAACATATACATTGCACGTCGAGGAGTCTCCATTTAGGCATAGAAAATGCCTGTAGTTGAAGGCTCCGGTCTTCCCTTACATTATAAACGTTGGTATATAAAGAAAACAAAGAAAGGAAAAATAAAAACAAAAATGCGATCAAATGTACGAGTGTGTGTTTGTGTGTGAGTGTTTGTGTGTGTGAGTGATTTTGAGTGTACATGAGGGACTAACTAAATAAGCGAATAACAAAACAAATTTTATTTATTATTAAGTTACACGTTGCATAACTCTGTATCATTATAATTCAAACTGTGAAGCCGTAATTAACTTATATTAATTACTTAGTTTATTAACTTTTTTTTATTGTATAAAAAGTCTGAGCGTTTTTTATATGGTCTACTAACAAATTGTGTTCTAGTTCTGGGAACATTTACTATGCAGTGTTTATTTCTTTTCTTTCATATGGTATCTTTTATAATTATGATAAGTAAGTACATTAAATTATGAGGAAATAATTTATGAAAAAGAACATTGTTAAGACATTTACGTACTTATATACTATAGGTATTTTCTCGTAGTAAAAGATTTAAGGAAAAGCGTACGTTTTCTTAAAAATATTAATGCTAACTAACTGATATAATATAAATGTATTATATCAGTTAGTTAGCATTAATATTTTAGTACCCACTTAACTTCATCAACTTACCATGTTTTCCAAAATATTTTCCAGTAGGTACAGTCAATATAAAAAACCTTATGCAATGTTTTACGTGTTAACAGTTTGGCTTAGTTACAAAGTTTACAGTGAATGTTTATTCATTAGCACCTGCTAACGTCAGTAATTATTCCTCAACGCTGCGCTGCTCAGGATAATGCCGCTGTAATGAGATTCCGTAGTCGCCAATTTTGTCTTCCACCCTGGACGACAAAATAGCCGACGGGGCTACACGAAGCCAAGACTTTCTCTAGAACTAACACACTGTGTTCATCTCATAATCCCGGAATGCAAGAAATACATATAACTTTATTAATTAACTGTATTCTAAACAAAGTTTGAGTAAGAATGAAAGAAAATCAATTTATTTGACCCAGATTTGAAGGCGCGTGCCTTAAATATACTATGAACAGAGGAGAGATTTGTATTAAATATTAGCAAAACTTAAAATTGACAATTTTCGGGAAAAATGGACCATCTTCGAAGGGTCATAGCTTAGTCTATATAAAGTTTATAGAGCTGCGGTTGGGCTTAAATTATTGCAAATTCAATTAACTTAAAAAAGTACTGACTCCGTTTGTAGAAAAACGCATAGTTTATAACTTTTAGAGCAAAAAGTGAAAAAAGTCCCAAAATTTCGCAGTTTTTCGCGTGATGCGCCGCGAGCACAAGTTTTTCGAAGCTGCAACACTATCCTAACTGGTCCACACAACATACTAAAAAACCAGAACTACATCAAGCTTTGTGATTTTAATGTCGATTTCTACTGGGCTAAGTCAGCTACAAACCATGCTGACGAGCTAATCTTTGCATCAAAGCCACAGCTTGAAGTGCCATTTTAAAAATCAGTAGGTATTGAATCAATTTTTTTTTGGAACAGTTCGACATAATTTATTTTAAGAACGAAGTATTAGATTATTATTATAGGTAGAACAAGAATATCTTTAAAAAAAAAAGCCGTTTAAGTTACATTTTACCATAGACTTTCAAAATTGAAGTCTTACCTACATAATATATTTTTTTTTAATCGCTGGTAAAATGTGCAGCGTGTGAAACTGCAACACTTTAATCTATATCCTCGTAATATCGACGCAGATAACGCTTCAAACGGTGCTGAGCTACCAAGTTCTTTCCTAACTGTGAAAGGATTTGGAATGTTATTTTTATCTAGAATCGGAGCTCTATTCTAAAAGGCAACTGTTAGAAAGTCATAGTTTTTTTTCTTTTATATTACCTGTTTCTTAATTCAAACTCAGTTAAGTATACTGCATTGTTATGATGGTCCAAATCACAGGCATCTGGCCGTGGGAGCCCGGTCACCTGTAATAGGTACAGGTTTTTATATAAACCTACTTTAGTCGCCCGTCTCTCACAAAGTTAGCTCCTTGATTGTGCACTATTGTCAAATATTAGCAATAAGTACAAAGTTTGTGTAGAAAAACTAAACGTTTTATATTATTTTTTATTAAAAGTCGACCAGTCCGTATAGTAAATAAGTGACATTACCTTATAGCAAGTGTTTTTTTGCCAATGGTCGCTTTTCATTCGTAACATTTCACGAGCTAATTTATAAACGAAGGTAGGTATAAAAGAAGCCTCGAAAGGTGTAAGCTGAAGCCCTTTGTAACAAACTGAATCAACTTACAAACAAAAATAAGCTGCTGAAAAAGAGAACCTTGACCTACAGGATCATCTGACACAATGTTAGCCGATAAATGGGTTTTTGTTTGGGTATAATCTACTTCACCTTGATCAACATAGCCTTACCACCGCACAGTGTGAAATATGTCGTATCTATTGAAACTTTTTTGGACATACTAAAGGGTGTCAGCTAAGCACTACTTGTATATAAAAACTGTTTTTTTTTTTTTTAATAAAGAAAATTATACTAATTTATTTTCTACCGTTAATTGCGTAATAACGGTAGAAAAAAACATAAAAAATAAACAGTAATATTAATTGCCTGTATACACATATAATTATTTGAAAATGTTTTTTAGAAACTATCATCTTCCGAGTCAATTATGTCTTCTTCTTCCACCGAATAGCTGAGATCTTCTTCATCTGAGTTCTCTAGTCTGGCAACTTCTGGAGCCTTTAGGAGTGTTATTGTTTCCTGTTTCCTGAGAACCAAACTTCAAAAATAGTGAGTTTCTTCATTTTTGTCCGCCTAACGAAAATAAAAACTTTGTATGACATGGGCAAATAGGTGCACGGGAATACAACTGATTCCTATAAAGCCTCGTGCAGGGAAGAAGAAAAAAATGGTTTCAGCTCGGATACACGCGAATACATTTTCTAATGTCTATGCATAATTAAAAATATAAACAAAAGAAAATCAAACATGTATAAGTAATACATGTCTAACTTTCAAACTTACCTTCTAAGATATCTAAGACACTGTAGGTGATAAAATAACTGCGCCTCTGTATCCCTACCTAAAATTTCACCAGTGGAACACCTTTAATCAATCCGTCGATTACAAAATCGACATCACAAGTGTCAATTTCCCGATGTTAAAGTATGAAAAATATCGACACCAACCCGCAAATTATTATCAAATCATACAGTTGACTTATCTAGCTATCGTGTAAAAATATTGAATATCGTTGAATATTGCATGTTCAAATTTGGATAAAGTGACGCTAGATACGGGTTATTTCACACTGTGCATCGGTTCCTAAAAACAAAGTAAACAGCTCAGACCAAATAAAAAATCAAGACATAGCGTTGTCAACAGTGACGTGAGGCCGGTTTCGTAAACATGTGTGTGCACTTAGTGAGGTGTAGTTTAGCGCATGCTTCACTGTATTGTTCGCAGCGCTATGTCTTAATTTTTTATTTGGTCTGAGGTAAACGGATTTTAAAATTGGATGAGGTGAGAGCGTAGATAAAGATAAGAAACTGTATATTATACTAACCTGAATCGCTTAACAGGTAAACCGTGGAAATTCATGGTAAATATTAAGTGGCTCACCGAGGAACAATTTAATAGCTACTTAAAAGAGAAGAGAAAAAAGAGAGATTCTGTTCATGTAATAAGCAACAGCTTTGCAAGAAAACGTTTGTAATACGTTCCTAAATTCCTTTAGTACAACGAGGAGCATTCGAAAGCTGCCTCAAATTCGTGTCATCACTCAGATGTCACTCTACATTGCGTTCATCATGAACACAGCCACTTTGCATCGAATCTAATAGACCGATTAAGTTGAAATTTGGTACACTTATGAATTTCTGTGACCCGAACACGGACGTGCCACGCAAATTAATTAAATTTTAACATGGGGTCACTTTTGGGGACAAATAAGAAAAGTAACAAAAAAAGTTTTCAAACTGTACCTTGTGACATATCAAATGAAAGGGCTTAGGGTTTCAAATATATTTTTTTTATAATGTTCAAATAAACTGTTTTAAAGTTATTTAAGAAAATAGACGAAAATTGACCATTCCCCCTTATCTCCGAAACTACTGAGCCTAAAATTAAAAAAAAAATAGTTCTATATCCATAGATTACATGAAAACTTATAAGAAGTCTATGGTCCTAAAATAACATAGCAAATCTCTCAATATTCTGCGTACAAACTTAGATTTGCAGTTGCAATGTATGGGAGAACATGTTTTTCAACAACAATATTAAGTTTGTTCTTGGGATAAATTCATCCCAACAACGGAACCCTTCATTGTGCGTGGTCCGACATGCACGTGGCCGGTTTTTATTATAACAACGTGTTTTTATATAAACGATCGTGTTTCATCATTTGAATTTTTAAATAAAGTAGAAACATGAATATTTTGTTCTTGCAAACCTTGCCATAACAAGGACATGAACTTATTTTATTTTGCTAGCTTCTGTAAGATTTATGTGCTAACATAAATCATGACGCTTGCAGAAATAAAGAATTTTGAGTTGGTTCTACTCATTACCAACCTCAGCTTTCAGTCCTAATTGATATCGATTTGCAATGGGTGCTCCATTAGAGGATTAGCAGATTAGGCAAAACTAAGGCTTGCTGAAACTGAGGGCTGACGTATGAGCTATCTAGACTAGAGTACTTACGTATTTGATTGCCTTTGTAGTTTTTTTTTAAACTTAAAACTAAGTTTAAAACACTAGAAGTAATCTGTGAAAAGACATTTTCAAAAATGACCACCGTGGTTCTTTGCATTACTGTGTGTGCGTTTTCCTTTGTTTCAGCGTGTGAGTTCTGAAATATTACATTTAAGTGTTTTTATCCAAAGTAATTTAATTTACTGCGTCGTTGGTCTAATGGTCGCAAGCGCCCAGTGCTGAGCATGACGTTCTGGGATCAATTCCTGGGTCGAGCAAAGTGTTGTGAGATTTTCTTTCCGTTGAAGGCAATAGGTTCGCCCCCTGTTACATGGGGCTTAAACATAACTGGTGAAACGTGGGTGTACTATAGATACACCTCTGCCCAACCTTTCGCGAAATACAGGCGTGATGTGTTAATTTAATTTGATCTATATCAATCATGAAGTATTGCCTCTGCTACTCCTGTCTTTACTTTACGACGGTGCAGAGTATGATTTTGTCGGATTTATGCACAATAATTTTATTTTACAGCGTTGTAAAAATGTCGAGTATCCTTCTTTGGTCCTCACTTTATCGCTGTATGTCGGACATTCAATCAATTTTTTAATATTATATCCTGTCATTTTACAGCGGTATAAAAAGAAAATGTATACGATGGTACCTATAGGGATGTACCTAGTACTATGAATGAGAACTTCATTGTAAAACGTTGCAAAAATGGTACATACTTATACAGGGTGACTTGTAATTTGATGTATTCCTTCCAGGACCAGTACTGCAGCATCTAGTGTGACTCATTTGCAACAATTAGGCATCCCATAAAGCCTAGGCAAAAATTCAAAAGATTCGTCACTAAATACCACTTTTCTCTAAACTCTCAAATTTGATGGCCTTTATTGATATTCCGTTAATTACCTGATACTTTAAAAAAACTATTCTATGTAACCAAATTGTCATTGCCAATCTTCAAAAATCATCTACCTACATAATTTTGACACTAGTCCTCTTAAAATTTTTGTAATCGTAGAAATTACAGAGAAGACCTCTTCATTTAATCAAATACTCGTATCTAACGAGGAGCAAAATTTAAAAATAAATATTTAGAGGTTAGGGATGAAACAGGCGATAATTATTGGTTAAACGAACTTACCTTGAAGTGATGTTCGACCATAATTATACGAGACGTTACATCTTAAGAGATTTAATTATTACTATGTAGTTTCACTTCTCACACATTTTTTTGTAATATTTTATTATTTTATATATATTTTTTTAGTTATTACTATGTAGTTCCACTTCTTGCACATAATTTTTAGAGCTGTGGAAATAAAAATCATAAAAATCAAACTGGCCAACATCCGCCGACCGCAGCGCCATCTCCAGGTAACTTCATTCATTTTTAGAGACGTTACTCTAGTTTGATCAAACTATAGTAACCATAAGGGTTCGAGGGGGACTTTAAATCTCTTCGAATATAACGTCTCGTATAAGGATTATTCGGATCTGTCACCCTGCTTTGTCCCCTTAGAAAAAAAGATTGGAAAAAAGTCTGATCTGTCCCACTGTTAAAACTTATTAACTCCTATCCAGATAGGAGTGAACTGTCCTCTCGTTGCTAACAGGGGGACAGATCAAATATTTTTTCCGATCTGTTCCGCTAAGGGGACAAAGCAGGTTGCAAGAAGCGGAATATTCCTCGTATAATTATGGTCGAACATCACTTAAGGTACTTACCTTAAGTGATGTTCGACCATAATTATAAACGTTTAACTATTAATTATACTTACGACGTTACATCCTCGAGATTTAATTATTACTATGTAGACGTTTAGCGCTTTCCTTCAAACGAGATTGGTAAGGGTTTTTACGAACAATGTACACGATAATATAAAATCATTAAATATAAATAACATTTATTGAGTAGGTAGATATTTAAACAGTGTATAACAGTACATTAATCTAAACAAACAAAAAATTGTATCCTCTGAATAATTGATCATTATCTAATGTTAGGTAGGTGGGTATTAAACCATAATTATTTTTACCTTAAATTAACAATTATAAATTTCCTCCGTAAGTGACGATTATAGAATTTAGCGAAGGTTAAAGAGTTCCCTGACCAACCTGCGGTTCTTTTGATTATATATCTCCTGAATCCCCCTTACTACTAGCCGCCGAGCTTGACGCGTGGCGAGGGATATGAGCAGTAAAAACCCCTGTATCAATACCACTTTCAGTGAACACGGTTCTAATCCATCTACTTACAGTTGCGGCACTAGCGTTATGGATTGGTTTCATGGCAGTAAGAATAAGTCTCTAGGTTAGTGGTAAGTTCCTATATAATTCTTGGTGGCTTCAATATACGCGGACAATGTTTTTGCTAGACAGATTTGTTCTCTATTACAGAAAAAGGGGCTAATTAAATGAGGCGCCGATCTGTTTGGAATCCAAGTTTTGATTAAATCATTTATGTTAATAACTTACTATCCTCGCACTACTTACTTCAACACTAAACAAACGTATAAGTGATAGCGTCTGCAGTTCTGCACACGTTGTGCAGTCGATAATGCGAACAGAGCTACTATTTTTTTGGAGGCCATGGTTTGGTTCCCATTTGGATAATAATATGAAAGGTGATTTAATACAAGATTACGATCCCATGTATATTTATATCTAGGGAACAAAAAGGAATCTAAAGGAGTCTATAGGACCAAACCTTCCTTGTTGGTCCTATAGACTTTCAAAAGACATAATTCTATCGTCTTGACTGATACATTTACCCAATATTAATGCAAGTGCAGAACGACAGGTGTTGAGGGTTGAATAATTTGCGCCTAAATGATATTCATTAACCAAATTCAAGAATATGAGGAACATTGGTATCAAAAATATTTATCTCCTTTTTGGCACAAAAAGTCACATTTTTTTTATAGTTACATTATATTACTTAAGAGTGCTGTCAGCTAACGATGATATTATTATTTTAATAGCATTAACTGGTAACGATTGTTTACGTACGATTGCTTGATAATACTGACGACACCAGGGTAAGTCCTTTCCAAAGTGGGTGTGGAGTCTTGAAAAATGATAAAAGCAATGAGGTTCCTTCATTTAAGAGTGAGAACGGGGGAAACGCGTAGAAAAATAAGGCGATAAGTCTATTGTAAACGCATCTATGTTATACGCTGAATAATCTCGTTTCCACGATAGGTGTTTTTTACATTTCGCGTTCAATCGTGTGGCAAATAGATCTATTTGAGGGTTTCCAAAAGTTTTTGTAATGTTATCAAATGCAGACAAAGCCAAGTCCTATTCAATGTCAACATTCGTCTAGATTCGTGATCAGCTTCTGTATTCTCTTTATACTTAAGAAGCAAAAACAAAGAGTTTCCTTTACTCACACCATTTCCAGATTTCTCTAGCTATATCATTAAGGTGGGTATATTGGATTTCCCCGTAGTTATTTACATAAGCTATAGCTGTATTATTATCGATCTTAAGGAAAATCTCCTTATTATAAAGATGTTTAGCGACGCACTGTAAGCCAATAAGAGCTGCCTTCAATTCCAAAAGATTTATTTGCTCTTTGGATTCTGTGTCACTCCAAAAACCATGAGCACGTACTCAATTACAATATCACCCCAACCTGTAAGGGATGAATCTGAGAAGATTTCCAGATCATACCTACACTACGTATCGGATTTTTTAATGTTAAAAATATGGTTTTGCCACCAGGAAAACTCTGACTTAAGATGGTGAAAGTTTCATGACACAATCGTAATTGTCTTTAAAATTACTCAACGCTAGAAATTTTTCACGTTCGAAACGTTTGGTGTACAACCAACCATAAGAAATTGCTGGGCACACCGAGCAGAGTAAACCTTTAGCAATTCGTTTTGTTTGGTCGAGTATTTTTGACTTTTCATATCAGGCAGCATTAGATCTTGTGAATTTATTTCGAAACCTAGAAACTTTTAAATTTGTTTTGGTATCAAGCTACTTTTTTCTTTATTAATGATAAAGCCTAATCTCTCAAGAACGTGTATTGCTACAGCTGTACTTTCTAGGCAACTATTAAAAGAGTTATTTATGCATAACAAGTCATCTAAGTAAATAAAAAGGAGTAACCCTTTGTTTCTAAGGACCGGTTTTTTGATCCGTAGTTAACTCAACTCCGTAGTAACTAATGGTTGCATTTTGGCTAAATGTGTTTGCCAAAACACCATTATAGTACATTCGCGTTAAGAATGCAGTGAGTCATCATTGTCCGTCGGCCTAGCCCCGCCCCCTAACCAATCAAATCTTTTCAAATTACAAAGTCAAGTTCACAATGACAGTTGAAGGCATTGCTTCGAACGCAACGGTTGTGTCCTGTCATTTGTGTTAACTGATTATTTATTTTTTTTAATGAATCCATCTCCAATTCGTAAAAATAAAAGTGGTTCGATAATTCATAGTGCGGAAAGAAAAGTTATTTACAATGTTTTTAAGTATTTTAAACAGTGTGATTTAAATGTGACTGTGGACAGCACAGTACAAAAAATGGCAGCTGCATGCGGTGTGTCCGAGAGAACAGTTTATAGTATTCTTAGTGAAAAAAAGGAAAATAATACATTGAAATCGCCAAAGAAAAAAAAAAGGCCCGGAAGTCTATGATTGATAAATTCGATGAATTAGACAAATGTGCTATAAGGAGAAAAGTACACTCAATATATTTAAATAACGACTACCCGACATTCAATAAAATTATGATAATTTGTGAAGCTGATGAAGATGTTCCAACGTTTAAACGTACCACACTTCATAAAATAATGCATGAGCTGGGATTTGACTTTAATAAACAGGATAATAGAACATTATTAATGGAAAGAGAAGACATTGTTTTGTGGCGGCGTAAATACAAACATGGGTAAACGCTGGACATGTTAAATCAAAAGTGTGGTTGGATACAACTATAAAAAACAAGAGATATGCTTTCAAAACGGCTTATCTACCGGTCCAAGAGTTCCTACTGGAAATGGAAAAAGGTTAATTGTTTTACATATTGGTAGCGACAAAGGATTTGTGGAAGGAGATTTGTTACTTTTTGAGTCAAAATCAACTAAAGATTATCATGAGGAGATGGACGGTGACAGGTTCCTTGAGTGGTTCAAAAACATAATGCCTAAGCCTAAGAACGTTGTCTATGACAACAATTCTTCCTGGTTCTCCAGGAAGAATCGTTGTCATAGACAACATTCCCTATCATTCTGTCAAACTCGAGAAAATACCAACGACCGCTTGGAACAAACAACAAATAATAGACTGGCTAAAAAGCAAAGGGACACTCATGGACATGAGTTATTTAAAAAAAGAGTTGTTAAAGAAAGCCGCTGAAATCGCCCGACAATATGATAAATATTTAATCGATGAAATGGCTAGAAGTAACGGCATTGAAATTCTCCGTTTACCTCCGTATCCCTGCAAACTGAACCCCATTGAGTTGGTGTGGGTCCAAATAAAAAATTATATTGCTGCCAACAATACAACTTTTAAGATGTCCGACGTGAAAAAATGATTTTATGACGCAATTCGCTTAGTGGACGCTGATCGATGGAAGAAATGCTGCGACCACGTCTTACAAGAAGAAAATACCATGTGGAATTTAGATGACGTCATGGAACTTGCTGCAGAAAATACTTTTGTTATACTAACGAAGATACTAGTGATAGTGATTAAAATAATAGGTTGGGGAAAAAGTTTTTGAAAAAGTGGAGCAAGATCGGCATATCAGTAGTTACGACGTAGCTGAAGAACTGGAAATTGACCACAAAACAGTTTTGGCGCATTTGAAAAAAACTGGCTACACAAAAAAGCTCGACATTTGGGTACCTCACGAGCTCACTGAAAGAAACCTAATGAACCGTGTACTCATTTGTGATTCTTTATTACGACGTAATGAAACCGAACCATTTTTGAAGAAGCTGATAACTGGTGATGAAAAGTGGATCACGTATGACAAGAACGTCCGAAAAGGGTCGTGGTCAAAGGCCGGTCAGGCTTCACAGACTGTGGCGAAACCCGGGTTAACTCGCAACAAGGTGATGCTGTGTGTGTGGTGGGATTGGAAGGGCATTATTCATTATGAGCTGTTACCATCAGGCAGGACCATCGATTCTGAACTCTACTGCAAACAACTGAAAAGATTAAAGCAAGAAGTTGAGAGAAAGCGGCCGGAATTAATCAACAGAAGGGGTGTGGTTTTTCATCATGATAACGCTAGACCTCACACATCTTTAGCCACTCAGCAAAAATTAAGAGAGTTTGGCTGGGAGGTGTTAATGCATCCGCCGTATAGTCCTGACCTTGCACCTTCAGATTTCCACCTGTTTCGGTCTCTTCAGAATTCTTTAGGCAGTGTCAGGTTAACATCACGAGAGGACTGCCAAAACCACTTGTCGCGGTATTTTGACCAGAAGTCCCAAAATTTCTATAGCAATGGGATCATGTCCCTACCTACAAGATAGCAAAAAGTTATTGAACAAAATGGTACTGACATACTTTAGTTAAATGTAAATAAACTATATTAAAAAATGTTTTGAATTTTCTTAAAAAATGCGAAGAAACTTTTTCCCCCAACCTATTATAATGCGAAAAGACTTTTTCCCCAACCTAATATGATATTAATGATTTAATTTTGATTTTAAACTTTTAAGTGTATTTTTATGAATTCAGTAAACTTAATCTTTTAAAATATAATTTGTTTGAATTTAACACCACTGTGAATACACCTTTATCTTGCAGTTGCACTGATGACTCACTGCATTCTTAACGCGAACGAACTATAGTTACTATTTTTTAATGAATGAGTTAACACGAATACATTTTTGTTAAAAAAATATATTTAGCCTTTCACATTTAGCCAAAATTCAACCATTAGTAACTATATTTAACCATTAGTTGATAAAAAAACCGGCCCTAAGAAAACTGGCTTCATTAATTTTGTAAAAACAAAAGGTGCTATAGATAAGCCTAAAGGGTGACACTGAAATTCAAAGGTAGAACCTTGAAATCTAAATTTTAGATGAATTTTCGCCTAAGCTTAATGGGCTACTTAATTTATTGTTGCAAATGGGTCACACCCTGGAATAAATACGTCAAATTACAAGTCAACCTGTATAAATAAAAACTTACCTTACTTACTTATTTTATATTAAAAAAAAATATTTTGCATACTAGGTACTAATTATTTATTACTAGGAAATATTAACATCAAAGTACAAAATTAGGAATACATTATTGGGGGAGGGATTAATTTGGGTACCTATCTATACGTACATATAATAAATCTGTAGACGAGGCGTTTCTGTACATTGAAAATATTAAAATATATATAGGTGGGGTGTTAAAGAACAACTAACAGATGGCATTACTACCATTTTTAGAATTTTTGTCTGTTTGTCTGTGACAGATTTTTGTTACAGTATCACGTAAAAAGTATGAATCCAATAGGATTAACTTTTATACTTCAATCCTACTAATATTATAAATGTGAAAGATTGTATGTTTGGATGTTTGTTACTCAATCACGCAAAAACGGCTGAACGGATTTGGATGAAATTTGGTATACAGATAGTTTATAACCTGGACTAAGACATAGGATACTTTTCATACCAGTAGAAGGTTCCTGTGGGATAATTTCTGACATACACGCGGGCGAAGCCGCTGGCAAAAGCTAGTATTGTGTATAACTCGGAGTAACGTTTAGTTTTTGATTCATCGCAATCGCTTCACTCTATCAAAAGATATTAACCAATCTTTGGTTTCAACAAGAACTTTTTATTACTTAACGTAAATACATGTAACGACATCTATTGACCCGAAATGATACTAACATAAAGTTTTTGAGATCGTGTGTTGTTATAGTGTGGTTATTTTCGCATACTTCTCGCGCAAACTTAACGCGGTACATTGTGAATATAACTCCCAATTATCCAATTAAAAGTTAGTCTAATTAAAGGTTTCCAATTTGTTGTTTATATGTTAATAAAGGTAGTGACCAAGCTATGATCGCGCTGAGAAATCGCAATGAATATGATGAAGTCATGAGATATCAATCTAGCCGATACATAAGCTCCTCGGAGGCAGTTTGGTGTATTTTTAGTTTCCCAATTAATGAGAGACGTCCACCAGTCATCCATCCTAGGGCAACGAGTATATTTTCAATCTAAATATGTCACCGAAAGGTTAGACAATCCGAGACAAACCACCTCGATGACATTCTTTCGCCTCTGCCAAACAGATAATTACGCGAAATCCCTTCTATATAACGAGGTTCCATCTTATTACACATTCAACAAGCAGCAAGATGTTTTTAACCGTAGATGACGTGGAACTGCTCTGGAAGGCGAGTCTGGAGTTTTCAAGGAACACATGATGGGACGAGTTTATAAAGTGCACCCGAATAATTCAGAGAATTACTAATTACGTCTCCTTCTGCACGTAGTATGAGGACCTACTTCTTTTATTGAGCTCCGTAAAGTGGATGATATTGAATATCTCACATACCAGGCTGCTTGCCGCGCACGTTCTTTATTAGATGGAGATCAGCATTGGGATGATGCTTTAGCCAAAGAATGCGTCAACGATAATCCACATCGTTTGCGTCACCTGTTTGCCATCTTACTGACTTTTTGTGGATTAGCGGATGCTGGGCAGTTGTGGCAAAAATATTAAAATAAGTTTGCTGAAGATTTTTTGAGCAGGAATAGCAGCCACATTGTTGCCCGAAAGAAAAACTACACACACAATGTTCAAAATCCCCATTGACTTGGAACGAACAGAAAGCCCGGATTGCAAAGTTTCACGCAATAGCGATACAGCTCGGGTTTTACGCGATTGTGTCATAATAATTTGGGACGAGTGCACGATGGCAAACCGCAAGGCTGTGGAACATAAGGCAAAATGACCGCCCGATGGGAGACATTATGGTACTATTTTGTGGTGATTTTAAGCAGACACTCCCGATAATACGCCAAAGAATGAGAGCCAATAAAATTAGTGCTTGCCTTAAGTTCGATTCTATGGCGCAATGTCATATTAACTCATTTGAGTTTAATTATGCGAGCACATCTGGGAGGGAACCCAAACGCGCAAGAGTTCTCAAATTTACTTTATAAAATTGGTGACAACACATATCTCACACAAGATGGTAAAGTAATTTTGGTGGAGAACCTATGTTGTTCCGTTGCTTTACAGCTGGAACTCATTTATTCTGTGTATGGGAATCCCACACATCGGGAACCACGCAGCCGCTAGGCTGTGCTAACGAGCTATTTTGACCCCCGCAACAACCAAGTGGCAGCAATAAATACACAAATATTGGCACATGTTTCTGGGGAAAGTAAGCATAAACACTGTTGCGAAAGAAGAAGATGCCACACACTATCCAGTAGAGTTCTTAGAATCTCTTAACACACCCGGTCTTCCAGCACACAAAATTTGTTTAAAAGTCGCCAATTTTTCTTCAATTATTCTTCTCAGAAATTTAAGTCCTCCTAAACTTTGCAACGGCACTCGGCTCATAGTCACCAATCTCCAACACAACGTCATCGAAGCCGAAATCTTAACAGATAGCGGTGCCGGTGATCTTGTTTTTATTCCCAGAATTCCCTCATTCCTAATAAATTTCCGTTTAATTTTAAACGTGTGCAATTCTCAGTCAGCCTATTTTACGCCATGACCATTAACAAAGCTTAGGGCCAGACATTGTCCTTTGCGGGGGTGAATCTTAGTATTGGTTGCTTTTCATACGGCCAACTTTATGTAGATCTTTCGCATGTTAGCCACCATAGCAACCTTCTTGTGTACGCTCCTGGTGGTTCCACCGCTAACATTGTACATAGAGAAGCATTTTCCTAAATAACACAAGTTTTTTGGCAGCAGGAAAAATCACCAGGCCTGGGCGAAAGATTCTCCCTTTTTAAATGGACACCCTCTCAGCAACCTTATGGATCTTCTCTAAGCGGCATATTACTGTTTTCTGACAGCCACGCGAACAAAGTCGCGGGCAGAGCTAGTACCTATCTAATAAAGCAAACCCATATATGATTTTACATTTACTTAGCATATTATTTTGTATAAAACTTTATAAAAACGTTAACAACAATAAAAAAAATATCTAGACTTTATGAAATGTTCTAAAAGATTTATTTCAACTTTGTTATTAAAATTAAAAAATATTATTATTATTCTCTTTTTATTCTTACAAAAACAGTTAAATACATCCATACCTACTGCAAAATTACATTATAAAGCTCTTAAAAAATATTATAATCAACTGGTTAATTCCTATCTATGCTATTTATTTCCTTTATAATTTTAATTTTAATGCCATTATAGATAACCACGGTTTTGGCGTTTTCATAAGTTAACAAAAAATACAGATTTTGCGAGATCGTTATCTCAATACATACGGCAAGTACGCTTACCTACACAATCACCGGCAATGAAAAAAATAAAGGACAAAATTCCAGCAAGATCTCGCCAGTTATATCTAGATACTCGTATGTAAATATTTGAACAACCCCTGTCCGGGAACTCACTGTGAAGCTGAACTACGAGAATTATTCATTACATAGCCACGCTTACATTCTTACAATGACAAAAAATCAAAACTAACATTTTTAGAAGGACCTTCGTTCTTACGACTTCTAAGGAGTCGTAAGAAAGAAGGTCCTTCTAAAAATTTTGTAAAAATGTTAGTGCGTAATAATATGATCATAAAATCATTTCTATGAACATATTACGCACATTTCAGACTCTTCATGCATCGTTACATTTAACTCTGATTATCACAGGGTGTTCAGATACACTGCAAATACATTACAATAATACAGATTCTTTGAGTTACCTCACTTGATCCAAACATCCCACGTATAATTGAACAGACTAGGAGCAGCTAAAGGGTTTCTGAAAACTGGCATAATTCTAGGAATCCTTTTCTCCACCTCTATTTCCAAACGAGCCTGCAAGCACGGTACTAGGTCCGGATAACTGGCAGATAATTCCGTTGTTTCGCAGGGATCCTCTATTATATTGTACAGACATACTGTGCCTGAAAATGGTATATTATGTAATACTATTTATACGTACAAGTTTCATCTGTTTCATACAAAGGAGTAGTAAGCCAATGCACTAACCAGAACTACATATTACTGTGGTATCAATCACTTCTACGGTTTTCAGACCGTGTGCTACCGAGTATTTTAAAAAGAATTGAGACTAAAAATTCAAGTGTGTATGTAGACTGAAATTCTGGGCTATTTGTTTACTACTCCCTCCGTATTTAGCATTTTATGACTACTCACCGTTACCAGGATAACATGTTCTAGCCGAAGATGTATCGCATTTGATTGTTGTTTTGTTTCTTAGACTCAAATCATTAGTATTGAAGGTCATGCCAACCGAGTCTAGTACACCGTACACAGTACTGCCTTTAAGAGCTTCGACATAAGACGGTGGACTGCCAATAATGCCTGTGAGATTAGTGCCATGATATGTACTGTAACTGTGAACAACGTCACCCGTTACCAACTTAAAATCTCCATGTATTATTGAGGCATATCCTGTGCTATCGTCGATTTCATACATATCGGTTCTTTGAGAAGGTAAGTTAGAGTTAATACTGTCCCACTGGTCAATTCCATCAATGTCTGTGGGAGCTTTTAGACCAACAGCACTCAATAAAGTTGGCAGCCAGTCTGTGACGTGCATGTAACCATCCCAGTAATGACTAGTATTGTTCAAGTGGGTACTCCACACCAACCCAACTACTCTCACGCCTCCCTCATAAGGTGTCAGTTTAATTCCTCTTAAGGGATAATTTGAAGCGTAGTTATTATATTCGCCGACTGTCATACCTCCATTGTCTGACACGAACACAATTATCGTGTTTTCTAAGATTCCCTTATCAGATAAAGCTTGGACAATGTCACCGACGCTGTCATCGAGCTTTTTTACCATTGCTGAAAGAAAAGTTAACCGTTGATCAGTTTGATTTCAAATTTCAAATTTATTTATTAATAATCAGGCTGTACAAGAAGATTGGACGGTGACCCCCAAACTAGACATGCCTGTATCTTGGGGGTCGGAATTGCGACACTTTGGTAGAACTTACATGATTATTGTATTGCAGGTGAATATAAACTAAATTGAACTAAACTAAATTAAAATCAGTGAAAATAAAAATAATAAGTCAAAATAAAACACTTAAGTATACATTGCACAATAAAATCATCAGTATGAGATCAATAAAATAAAATAATAATTAAGTAATAATATCGAATAATACCTAATAAATCAACAAAAATTTAATCAATTATCATAAAATCAACAAAAAATTTAGTGTAGTGTGTAGGTATGAGTGTGTGATAGAGAGTGTAAGTGTGTTTGGTTGTGTGTGTGATGTGAACGTGAGCTTAGGAGTATACTTAATCTGTATGATGTTGCTTATAATATTAATACCTATGTATAAATAATATTTTCTGTTTCATCGTAGGATTGTGTGAGAAGCCATTTCTTTATTACCTTTTTGCACAGAGATATGTTGAGGTCTTTCATGTTGCAGCACTAAATTATCACAACATTAGTGGAGTCTCACGGATGTGAAATCTGTACGCATATGTGTGTTTTTATTTCCGTGTACAATAAAGTATATTGTATTGTATCACGAGGATGTTGTGAGAGTTTTGATAAGTAACAAAGAGACATCCAACAGGGTGTTAGCAAAATTATCACTGAGCCGTCAAATACCTTAGCTTTAACATTTACCTGCAAATACCCTTCTCTCAGGTGACTCGACGTGTCTCATGGCCCTGATTTCTTCTGGCGGTGCCTGCAAAGGGGCACCTTCATTCCCCGCATGTGGAGCGTTGTGTGCAACCAATAGGAACAGGGGAGATGATGTGTCGTGATTCTTGATCACTGATTAATAACAAATAAAATGAAGTTCAGGAAAACTCGATAATTATTGTCGCTTGATTGATGGATTGATAACATGAGTCAATATAAGAGATCCAGACGGAATATCTTATACTCGCAGTCATGATAAATACGTAGTCGATCCATCAGGTTAAGCTACGCTTGTCGCGGTTGGTCCGTGGATGTGTGACCATCTCTATCTACATACCGAGACTCCTCCGTGCCTCGGAAAGCACGTTAACCCGTTGGTCCCGGCTGACATACGTGGATCTTTGACAGTCGTTACGGGTCGAATCATATGTCGCTGTCTGAATGTCCCTTACCTAAAGCCGAATTTACATTACGAAATTAGTGACATTAAATTATTTTCTTTTCACAATCAATGTCACTTGTTAACATTTAATTTCATAATGTGCATTAATTTCATGAAATCTGAATACTTTTGTGCTAAGCGCGATATTTTATAAAATTAATGTTGCACAACTAATTTCACTACCAAATGCGACGTGAAGTGAGTATCGCGAAAGCACATTTATACGATAATATACAAAACACACAAACAAAAATAATTTTAAAAAATTAAATCGACTTCAAAAAGAAACGAACTCAAAATTATGAAATAACTTTAATTTCGGATGTCTTGGGATCTGTATTTTAGTTTTTTACCACCGACTTCCAAAATTAAAGTTATTTCATATTTTAAGTTCGTTTCTTTTTGAAGTCGATTTAATTTTTTTTAATTATTTTTTATTTCGTATATTTTAGTTTTTAGTAAAAACTGGAATATTTGTTTGTAATAAGTATTTAATAGTTTTGTTATAAAGATTGCACTAGAATTTGACCAAGTTTTTGAGATGTTTTCCCTTTGACACCAAACCCGTAGCTTGTATCAATAAGCCAGGCCGTCACACTTACACGTCCATTATCTTGAAAACAACTGAAATTATTTTGATGAAACCTTCATGCCCTAAGTTAAAGTAAATGTAAGCCAACAAAAAAGAATGGTCACGATCCGATTAATAGTTTCGTAGAAATGCGTGGACAAACATTCATACATTAAAAAAAAATTGTATATTTGTTTGGAAGCCCTAATAGATTATCATATGTGAATATATTGCAGTTCCAATAATATTACATACATACGTATCGAATTGATAACTCTATTTTTTGAAGTCGTTATAATGTAAGGTGAAGCGTGCTGCGTGACCGAGCTCTCCAAAACTAAAGTACCTACATTATTTCTGTTGTGTTTATTTTAATCGTTTTTTTATTTAGCTATCTTGAAAATTTCGTTGGACAGAGACCTAGATGAGTGATGATGTCACCTACCTAATGGTGGAATCTGAAGGCGGGTATAGGATCTCAGTGACGGCACTATGTAGAACCATCGTGTTTTTACTTATTTGAATAGAATATAAGTAAAGGAATATAAATGTTGAAAGCTAGGTCATCCTAACAATTTCCATTACTGAGGATCAATAAGCACTTACCTGGTCATCATCAGACCTTCAGAAAGTATCATATAGTAGCATCCGTGCTCAATTAGATAAATCTTGAAAGCTGGATCATCCTAACTATTTCCGTTATTTAGAACCGATAAGCACCTACCTGATCATCAACAGACCTTCAGAAAATATCATATTGTAGCATTCGTGCTCAATTAGATAAATGTTGAAAGCTAGGTCGTCCTAACTATTTCCGTTACTGATTCGAGAACCGATAAGCACTTACCTGGTCATCATCAGACCTTCAGAAAGTATCATGTAGTAGCACCCGTCCTCAATTAGATAAATGTTAAAAGCTAGGTCATCCTAACTACTCGTATTTTCGTTACTGAGAACCGATAAGCACTTGCCTGGTCATCATCAGACCTTTAGAAAGCATCATGTAGTAGCAACCGTGCTCAATAAATGTTGAAAGCTGGGTTATCCTATTTCCGTTACTGAAAACCTTGTTTTGAGATGTTTTCCTTTTGACACCACACCCGTAGCTCGTATCAATAAGCCAGGCTGTCACACTTACACGTATTAGTGTATTATCTTGAAAAGTACTGACCCGATTTCGATTAAACTTTCACTGTGCCCTAAGTTGAAGTAAATGTAAGCCAACAAAAAAAAAGAATGGTCACGATCCGATTCGGAGTTTCGGAGAAATGCGTGGACTAACATACAAATATACATCTATAAAATTTTGTATATTTGTTTGAAAGCCCTAATAGATCATCATATGTGCATATCTCGCAGTTCCAATAGTATTACATACATACGTATCGAATTGATAACTCCTTTTTTTGAAGTCGTTAAAAACAAGATATTGAAAAATAAAGCTTTGATGCTGACGGCCATGATTTCAGAGATACTGTAGATTTCACGACACTAATTATTATACGAAACAAGTTGCACTGTATTGAAACTAGTTTTGTGAAATTAAATTTACCATGCCTGCAATGGGGCCGGCCGATAAAAGCGCTTGCATCAGTGTTTCTGTTTTTACGCTTTATGAATTAAAATAGTGCCTTTAATGATGTATCACACATGGAGAGTCAGTGAGTTGAAGGAAGAGTTGAAGAAACGCGGTGCCACTTTACGAGGAAGGAAAACTGACTTTAAGAGAAAGGTAAGGTGCATCCTTTTGCATTCGATTCTTTAACATAGTATTTACTAATGATATAAATATAATATATAAAAAAAATACTGATTCATTGTCTGTTGACAACAGCTCTGTAAAGACAATCTTATATTTAATGTTTGTGTTATATGTTTTTCGTTATCAATTAATTAGCTGATGTGGATTCAAAATTTTGTCGCACATGAATTTCTACATTTACAGAGACATTAGCATCAGTACATTCCTCATGGTGAGCCTGCAGTGGTACAACATCACCTTAGACTTTGTGACGTTGAAGGCTTTTCTTGAAACAATTTTTTTCTGCAATTGCGAGCTCTAAGACGTTCTTCTATGGCTAAAGCCTATTTTGAAACAGGCTTTTCATTCCATGGTAACATAGAAGGAACAACAGACTTTCTTAGAAAGTGTAGATGTTCTACCTCTGTGACATAAGTAAAACAAATACTTTTAAAGTGAAACAATTAAGTAGCAAGGTTATTAAAACATTATTCAGATATCGGACCTTAAGAAAATATTGTGTATCTGTATATTTACTCAATTGTTCGTAATCACTCACCTTGAAATATTTTCTACATTACATCGATTGGCTTTTAGGTACGAAATCAACACGTCTTATTGCTTTCAGCCACAGTTTTACATTTTAGAGTCCTTTGGAAAATGGTGGGTTGCCGTCTCCGAACAATTGGGTACGCTACACCGCGTCAGTTCAATAAAATAGACAAAAAATACGTTAACAGTACAAAAACACCACTGTTTCGGGAACGATCTACGCTAGCACCATTTTGACAGTTGCCAGCCCGATTATTGCCGTTAATGTAAATCCCGCTTACCTAATGAGTAACATACAAACATAAACTCACGCCTTCTTCTCATGGGGGTAACGAGTAACGTAACTAAAATAGCAAAGTTGACGAAAACTTTATTGTGGCTTGCATAATATTAATTAATACAAGGATTTTCCAGGACTTTCATGAGCCTTGAATTTACGAAAAAAATGCAAAATTTTACTATTTGTCTCGATTCTCAGTGTAACCAGCACCGTAATCAACTTTTTTAACGACTTCAAAAAAAGGAGTTATCAATTCGATACGTATGTATGTAATATTATTGGAACTGCGAGATATTCACATATCTATTAGGGCTTCCAAAAAAATATACAAAATTTTATAGATATATTTTTGTATGTTTGTATGTTTGTCCACGCATTTCTCCGAAACTTTTAATCGGATCGTGACCATTATTTGTTCTTGGCTTACATTTACTTCAACTTAGGGCACAGTGAGACTAATAGACTAATACGTGTAATAGTGACGGCCTTGCTTATTGATACGAGCTACGGGTGTGGTGTCAAAGGGAAAACATCTCAAAAAAACAAGGTTCTCAGTAACGGAAATAGTTAGGATGACCTAGCTTTCAACATTTATCTAATTGAGGACGGGTGCTACTACATGATACTTTTTGAAGGTCTGATGATGACCAGGTAAGTGCTTATCGGTTCTCAATAACGGAAATAGTTAGGTTGACCCAGCTTTCAACATTTATCGAATTGAGCACGGATGCTGCTACATGATACTTTCTGAAAGTATGATGATGACCAGGTAAGTGTTTATTGGTCCTCAGTAATGAAAATAGTTAGGATGACCTAGCTTTCAACATATATATTCCTTTACTTGTATTCTATTCAAATAAGTAAAAACACGATGGTTCAACATAGTGCCGTCACTGAGATCCTATACCCGTCTTCAGTTTACACCATCAGGTAGGTGACATCATCAGTAATCTGGTCTCCATCCAACGAAAGTTTCAAGATAGCTAAATAAAAAACGATAAAAAATAAACACGATAGAAATAATTTAGGTACCTACTTATTAGTTTTGGAGAGCTCGGCCACGCTTCACCTTACATTTTAACGACTTCAAAAAAGGAGTTATCAATTCGATACGTATGTATTTAATATTATTGGAACTGCAATTTATTCACATATGTTAATCTATTAGGGCTTCCAAACAAATATACAAAATTTTATAGATGTATGTATGTTTGTATGTATGTATGTTTGTCCACGCATTTCTACGAAACTATTAATCGGATAGTGACCATTCTTTTTTGTTGGCTTACATTTACTTCAACTTAGGGCATGAAGGTTTCATCAAAATCGGTTCAGTAGTTTTCAAGATAATAGACGTGTAAGTGTGACGGCCTGGCTTATTGATTCGAGCTACGGGTGTGGTCTCAAAACCTTGGTCAAATTCTAGTGCAATATTTATAACAAAAAACTTTTTACTAAAAACTAAAAATTACGAAAAAAAAATAATTAAAAAAATTAAATCGACTTCAAAAAGAAACGAACTCAAAATTATGAAATAACTTTAATTTTGGAAGTCGGTGATAAAAAACTAAAATACAGAGACTTCCGAAATTAAAGTTATTTCATAATTTTGAGTTCGTTTCTTTTTGAAGTCGATTTAATTTTTTTAAGTTATTTTTTTACGTAATAAAACTGACCTGACTTGACATGTTCTGTGTAGACGTCTGTGATGTAACCCTCAACGTCCCATGCTGGGGTTTGGTTTCTAAATAAGGATAAACCAGAAACTTGGCCGACGTTCCACTATAAACAAGTTTATACTAATTAATAAACAAATTAGAGTTACACCTTGTAAAGTGCTTTATATAGGTATTATTATTATGTAGTTTTGCTACAAACCGCCTTTACGATGTTTTTGGAGAAAATCGAACAAAGTTGGACCCAGTTTACTACCTTCGAGCACACCTAAGTTGAATGGGTGTATTCTTATATTCTCTAGCTTCTATTTATATTTTTTAACTTGAAATTACCATAATAGCTTCAAACAATTCAAGTTCCTCATTTCCCTAAACCCATTTATTTTTTCCGCTGGGAGTATGGATATGTATCGAAGACTTTAAGCTAAATCTAGATTCCCAAGGTACACGGTTTTTTTTTTTAAGTTACTTCCGCCGCCATTGGCTACTTTATTAACAATAATAGCAAATATACTTACATCTTCCTCATAAGTGTACTCATAATAATCCAAGTAACCACCCCTATGTCCAAAATGACTATCAAAGCCTCTTTTGGTTGGTAAATATTCTTCCCGGGATGAGCCAACGTGCCACTTGCCAACCAAATGGGTTGAATATCCCGCGTCTTGGAAAAACTCAGGCAATAGTATCAGACTTGTTGGAATGCCCCGATCCTCACCCATTGTTAGAGGAGGAAAACCTTGCATTCCTGGTTGAGAAAAGCACACAGTCATAGTACAGTTCCAAAAAATAATGTGCAACAAAATAGAAAATACTCATACCTGGAAAAATTATTTATAAATATTAAAAGGTAGCTAAAAATAGCACAAATAAAGACAGTTAATATTTGGCTAAAGCTTAAATGTGAACTGACTTAACAGATCAAACATCTCGATAAGCATTGACGTCACAGAGAGTGAATGAGCGGGTTAATGAACACAACATCACAACGGTTTTAGACAGAAGAGCTAATAATATCCAAAATAGTATGTATCTAAAAGAAATACCTGTCTTATGTGAATATTTTCCAGTAAGAAGAGCTGATCTAGAGGGTGTACATATCGCATGGCTATAGTACCTTCCTAGTGATATTCCCGAATACGCCAACAAGTCAATGTTAGGTGTTAAAATTTGATCGGATCCGTGAAAACTGACGTCATTCCATCCCTATAAAAATAAGTAAGTGTGTCAATGGCTCCGATTTGTTTTAAAATAAGGCTATCAAAAAAACAGAAATGATTAACGATTTACATAATTTAAACAGTCTATTGTTTTCCTTAAAGACTCGTGGTTAATTACATAAAGGTTGAACATTGAACATTGTTGCCATCAAGAAACTTAACTGTTCTTCGGGTTATTGAGTGTAAATGTCATAGAGGTATCTTAAGTTTATTTAACAAAATATGCTGATGTAACCCTTCTTATTAAGCCATATCCCAAAGGTCCCCATCTTCCAGACAAATTATTTCATGATACTGATTTCCGATAGATTGGTATTCAGACTTTAATTTTTCCGGCTACATGGCTAGTTGAATCTATAAAATATTTTACGATCATTACACTAAACCATGGCAAATAACAATAGGTCATAATATATTCGATAGTCTACAAAAAAGAGTCTACTTGAATAGTATGTCTAGAGTAGAGCATCTACTTGAATTTATAGCCCGTTTTATTATAGGTAATAGGTACCATAAACCACCATAAATTACCTAATGGACAAAATATTTAAGGGGTACTTGATTAACAAGAACACCAATACTGGATACCCTGTGCCCTGTGTACAGGGCATCGGACTAAGTTTAAAATAATATAAATAAAACTTACCATATCATCAGCCATTATAAAAACGATATTAGGATAATCCGCTTCACAAGATAAACCAATGACTCCTATGGTCACAAAAAAAGATAACACACTATGGACTCCCATGCTAAAAGAAAACAAGGAATAAAAACTACATGAAAAATTAAACAATCACTGAAACTATGTCAGAAACAGTTAGTTACCTTGATAACAATATGAGACTAAATAAATAAAATAGTACTACAATGGCCTAGACTTCTTTATCACAGTAACGTGCGTTCTCTGTTGACGGTGCAGCCTGTGTGACCACACGAGTACACGAAGTCACGACCCGTCATTGAACGATATCATTTTTAACCGACTTCAAAAAAAGGAGGTTATCAATTCGACACGTATGTATGTAATATTATTGGAACTGCAATATATTCACATATGATAATCTATTAGGGCTTCCAAGCAAATATACAAAATTTTATAGATGTATGTATGTATGTTTGTCCACGCATTTCTCTGAAGCTATTTATCAGATCGTGACCATTTTATTTTTATTGGCATACATTCACTTCAACTTAGGGAACAGTGCAAGACCATCAAAATCGGTTGAGTAGTTTTCAAGATATTAGACTGATACGAGTAAGTGTGACGGCCTAGCTTATTGATACGAGCTACGGGTGATTATTTATTTTTATTTATTATAACAAAACTTACATTATTTATAACAAAACTATTAACTACTAATTACAAATAAATATTGCCGTTTTCACTAAAAACTAAAAAATATATTTAAAAAAATTAAATCGACTTGAAAAAGAAATTAACTCAAAATTATGAATTTCGGAAGTCGGTGGCAAAAAACTAAAATATAGATCTCAAGACACTGAGTTCCGACTATTATTAATAAAAAGTCTTTATTAATAATAGATATCGTACCAACCTGTCGTCTTAGAAGTGGTCTCGTAGTCTGTTTCTTTGAAAAGTTTCGCACATAGCGTCGAAAAATGACTTCATTTGTGTGCCCTATAGGCGCATTTGTGTGCTGGGTTGGTGAAGAATAAAACCAGGAAAGTTTCTTCCTTGTAGATCTTCTTTATTTCGGAGTGTTCTTCTTCGTATTACTGTTGCTCGCCAACTGTACCGATACGCCAAATGACCCGGAATTTATACGATATCGGCTAACAAAATGTAAGCCCTGTGATTGGTCAGCCAATCAGAGCGCAGGACTTTTCGACCAATGAGCGCGAAGTCGGTATCGGTGCAGTAAGCTTAGCTACGACGTTACTTTACCGTAACGAGAGCCATTCGACAATTTTCTACATTTTAACAATATTTTACAATACAAACATATAACAAATTACATATTTTCAGCTTCTATATAACATAAACTAAACGAGAAAAATACAAAACAAGACAAACTGTTATACTTAAAACTATGAACTGTACTATCAGTCTGTGTTTTCACTATTTGCACTGTTTATTCACTTGTCCCGCACATCACTCCCGCCGTGCGACCGCGTCGCATTAAGTTCCGGTGCGGGCAAGTCGTCCGTAGGTAGGGGCAGGATCACCAGCTTCCTTACTGGCCGGCGCAGGACACCTCCCTTGGTATGTATGTCCACCGTCCCCACGACGTTGTCAGGACCAGGATACACCGCGATGACTCGTCCTCGTATCCACACGTTGCGGGGCAGGTTCGGGTCGACGATCTGCACAATGTCGTCCAGTTGTACTGCTTGGCCTCGTCCGTGGGGCTCCCGCCGGTGTTGGAGCTCGGGAAGGTACTCCTTCACCCAGCGGAGCCAGAAGATGTCTGCGAGCCTCTGTGCAGCTCGCAAGCTGGACCGGGAGATGGTGTCTCGCTCGGTGAATGTGCCCGGCTGCGGCACTCGCCCAGGACCCCCCAGTAGAAAATGGTTGGGAGTCAGGGCCTCGGGATCTTCTGCGCTGACGGAGACGTGTGTCAGTGGACGATTGTTCACTGTATACTCCACTTCGGCCAGTAGAGTAGTGAGGACTTCTTCGGTGGGGTGGCGCTCATGTAGTGTCGCTGTGAGAGCCGTTTTGACTGAGCGAACCATTCGCTCCCAAGCGCCGCCCATGAATGGAGCTCCAGGCGGTATGTAGCGCCAGGAGATTGTCCTCTTCGCTGCTTCTTCTGAAGTTGCCGCATCGATGTTTTGTCGAAGTTCCTTGTCGGCAGCTTTCAAATTGGTGCCGTTGTCCGACCAGATTTCAGTCGGGCAGCCTCGTCGCGCGATCATTCGCCTGATCGCCATCACTGCAGAGTCAGTACTGAGCGAGCGGGCTACTTCTAAATGTATTGCTCGCGTTGTGAGACATGTGAATATGGCCACATATCTCTTCTGTCTGGTCCGTCCGACGGTCACGGAGAGAGGCCCGAAGTAATCGACCCCGGTGAACGTAAAGGGTCGCTTGTGATGTGCTAAGCGACACGCTGGCAGGTCCCAGGTTCTTGGACGCGGCGGCACTTGGGTCTTCATGCGGCAGAAGAGGCATCTTCGGAGAATCGTGCGTGTGATAGGGCGCAATCGCAGTACCCAGTATTGCTGTCTGCACTCGTTGACTGTTGCCTCCACACCGGCGTGATGGAGTTGTCGATGTATGGCCTGTATCCAAAGCTTCACTGTGGGATGATCTCCGTCGACTACTAGCGGGTTTTTAAAATCCTCTTGCATATCTCTGACCGCTTGGATACGACTCCGGATTCGTAGGGAGCCGTTTACTGATTCGACGCTGAGCTGGTGCAGGCGGCTTTCTTTAGCGATCGGCCTCCCGCTGTTCAAATTTTCTATGTCTTCCTTGAAAGCATCTTCCTGCGAAGACCGCATCAGCAGCTCTTCAGCTTTCTTGAGGAGCTCGGCTGTGACTGGAAGAAGCTTGAGTGACGATTTCTTCGATGCTGTGGGTGCCTGTTGTTTCGCTGTAGTTGGCTTGTTTCTCTTCCAGGTGGGATCAGCTTCTTTGTTCTTCTTCGTTCGTCGGTAGTTGACCTTCTGCCTAGGGGTTCTGCAGAGCTCGATGAACTGCAGAACACGTGCTGTCGAATATCGAAGGCGGTCCCAGTTGGAGAATCTCACCGGATCAGGCAGACCCTCTGCTAGCTTCAGTCTTCTTCGGGTGTTGTCTTTGCGGTTTCTATAGGCCAGGAGTCCTCTGTCAGGTATAAGAAGTCCGGCCCTTTGTACCATCGATGATTTCTATTGAAGGCGGCTGGTACATTTCGTGTGGCATCGTCGGCTACGTTCTGTTTTGTCGGAACCCAGCACCAGTCGTTGACCTTGGAGCTTTCTTAATTGCTGCTAGACGATGAGCCACGTATGGTTTGTATGAACGCGACCCTGTCCTTATCCAAGTGAGCACTGTCTTGCTATCGGTCCAGAACACTTTTCGGTCTGGGGCTTCCTCTCGTGCTCTTCTATAACTGTCTCGGCGAGTCTGGTTCCCATAACCGCTGCTTGCAGTTCCAATCTTGGGATCGAAGTCAACTTCAACGGTGCCACTTTGGCCTTGGCCATGATGAGTGATATGCCGATTTCGCCGTCTGATGTTACAGCTCTCCAGAAGAGGACTGCTGAGTAGGCCCATTCGCTGGCGTCGCTGAAAACGTGGAGCTCTAGGGAAGCGACGTCGCTGTAGTGTAGATACTGCCGCGGGATTGCCAGGTTGTGGAGACTTTTCAGGTGTCCCATCCACGTGCTCCATTGTTCCGCCAGGTCTTCATCGATTCGGTCGTCCCACCCTGTTCCTCGGCGCCAAACTTCTTGGAGTAACTGTTTCGCTTGGATTGTAACAGGCGAGGCGAATCCTAACGGGTCGAAAAGCGACATGACTATTCTTAAGGCTTCCCTTTTTGTTGGCTGTTTTCCTTCTATTAATGTTGAAGGGATTCTGGCTAAGTTGAGGTTGAAGGTAAGTTCATCCGAGTTGATTTTCCAGATGACTCCTAGTACTCGTTCTGTTTTCTCTTCTGTTCTGTATAGTTCCAGGTCTTCTGTTCTATTTTCTTCTCCCAGTGCTTCTAGGAGTGACGGCGAGTTCGACTTCCACTGCTTTAGTTCAAAGCTGGCTTTATTGTGCACTTCACGCACACTTTTCGTTATTCTTTCGGCGTCTTCCAAGCTTCTAAAACTATCAAGGTAGTCATCGACGTAATGTTTCTCAATAATTGCGGCTGCGGCTTCCGGATGAGTCTTCTCGTGTTGTTTCGCGTTCAAGTTCTTCACATATATCGCTGTGGATGACGAACTCGATGCCCCGAAGATCAACAAAGTCATTCTGTACTCTTCCGGAGGTCGGTCGTCGCGGCGGTCCCCACGCCATAGGTACCGCAATGCATCTCTGTCTTCTGTACGTAGCTTGACCTGCATGAACATTTCCTTTATGTCCGCTGTCACTCCGATCAGGTGCTGTCGAAAACGCATGACGACGCCTGGTAACGATTGGAGTAGATCAGGACCTTTGAGCAGCATATCGTTGAGCGCTACTCCCTTGGTCTTGGCTGCGGCGTCGTGCACAACTCGGAGTTTATCTGGTTTCATAGGATTAATGACAGCGAAGTGAGGCAGGTAGCACGTTTTCTGCGGTGTCTTCTGAAGCGGCGCAGGCTCAGCGTATCCTTTTTCTATAAGGGCGTCCATTTGTTCGACGAATCTTTTCTTCAGGGCTGGATCACGGTCAATCTTCTTCTCTATGTTTAACAGTCTCTTTAAAGAATTGTCGTAGTTATCAGGGAACTTAACATCATCTTTCTTCCAGAGAAGGCCAGTCTGATATCTGGCTTCTTCAATCTTTTCAGTCTTCTGTTCCAGTATTTGAAGCGCCTTTTCTTCTGTATCGGTCTTCGGTCTCTTCGGGTTTATGCAGAGGGCGTCAATCTCAAAGAACTTCTTCACTAGGTCCTCTAGGTTCTCTTCTGTGTCTTCAGTCATATGTGATACGAAGTCTATCTTCTGTCCGAAGGATCTCGTTTGGCTTGCATGAAGAACCCATCCCAGCGGCGTGAGAGATGCCACCGGGTGGTTCTTGTCGCCTTTTCGGGTTTCTTTGATGAGTAGAAGATGCCAATTGTCTTGACCGATGAGAACTTGCGGCTTTGCGTTGGAGTACGATAGATGTCCCTTGATGTCCGATAGATGCGGGCATCCCTCAACCAGTTCTTGCGGAACCCGTTGAGATGAGACTTGTAAGTTCTTAACTGTTCTTGCTTGAATTTGCTCTTCTCTGTTGTTGATCCCTTTTAGCCCGATAGTCACCCTTCTTGACGTCGATTCTGCCGTCTTCAGCTCGTTGATGGTTTCGATTTTCAGCGGATCTATGGGTCCTGTTGCTCCGATGCTTTTCACGATGCTGTCGTCGACGAGCGTGACTGTTGACCCGTCGTCCATTAATGCGAAAGTGTTGACTATTCCTTTTGGTCCTTTCACCTGGACCGGCAGGATCTTCAGATAGGATTGTTTCTTTACTGTCCATGTCGAATTTATGACTTCTGTTGTCTCTTCGTTATCTGTCTTCTCTGCCTTTTCTGTTTTCTTCTCATAGTGAAGCATGTTGTGGTGCGTGTATCTGCAGCTGTTGATACCACACGGCTTTGTTCGGCAGTTGTGAGTCTTGCTCCTATATCGCAGGCATCTGAAGCAGAGGCGTTTGGACTTCGCTGTATCCCATCTTGTGTTGGCATCCATCTTCTTGAATGCTTCACATTCTGTTGCATTGGTGTGGCTTGTTCCTTCGCACACGAGACACTTTGGTGTGTTGGTCTTCTCAGTCACGTTGGTGACCCGCTGCGTCTTCCTTTGTGGTGCGGCTGTAGGCTGTGCTGCCACCTGTTCAGGCAGTGCGTAGGGTCCGCACAATTCGGCTTCTCTTTTGAAGAACTTTTCTATCTTGATGAGGCAGGGGTCTTCTCGCGGCTGTGTGGCTGAGAAGTCGTAGTAGCGATAACGCAGTGTCGGTGTCAGCTTCTCTACCAATGTCTTCGCAAGTTCAGGGTTGTACATATAATTGAAACAACCCAATGTCTTCAATGTTGCTACGACGTTGGAGATTTTCGTAGCGAATATGCAGATGTCCCTCGCTGACTCGGAGAGGCGCGGCAGACTTCGAAGTGTTTCCATCTCTATCATGGCTATGGACTCTGGTCTTCCAAATCTGGATTCCAATGTCTTCATCACTTCTGTTGGGTGCGCATTTGTGATCAGCAACCCTTCTACAGCTTCCTTGGCCTTGCCTTTCAAATTTCTCCGTAGTCTGTTCATATTCTCGACGGCGCTGAACATTGCTTCTGTTTCATGATAGGCGGCACGGAAGGGCAGCCACTCCTGATGCGACCCACTGAAGAACGGTAGCTCGATGAACTTGGGCCGCTGAGCGGCGCTGACAGCCCTAGTGATGGCTTCAGCTAAGAGGGCTAAGTCCCCTTGATCTCCCGCCGGTGTATGACGTGTTTCTTCATACTTCTGTTGGTCATCGTGGACAGCCGTTGGTTCTACTGGAGGGCGATGTGGCTCGTTGGCGATGGCTAACACGGGACGAGTCACCTGGTTTTCCAACCAGCTGTCTACTCTTGCATTGACTTCGGAGTAGAGGGAGACGTTATCTTCTTCCCCTTCTTCTTCTTCATCCGTGTCCCCTGTCTCTAGTGCGGCGAGGCGCGCTGCAGCTAGCTCGACTTGGAGGCGGAGTAGCTTTTCTTTCGCTTTCGCTATTTTCTGTTGTTTCGACTTGCTATGCGTCGATCCCACTCCTCCCCCCTTCTTGCTAGGGGGAGAGAGGCACTGTGGGCCGGTTGGTTTCGACGTACCGGCGTTCTTGATAACTCGCTTCACTGTTGAGGCATCTGATTCATGGCGAGCATCTCTGGAGGTAACAGCAGCGGGCGGCTTCATCAGCTGTTTCGGTTTCGCACCCGCAATCTGTGTCGTTGCGGCTGAAGGCGCGACGGAGCAGGCGGCGGCGCTGGCGGGGTGCGAGGCGGGGGCCGTCTTCGCGGCCGAGGCGGAGGTTGCTGCAGTCGAAGCGGTGGCGGCGGAAGTCACGGTGGTTGGATCAGTCGTCGCGGAGGTGGCGGTATTTTCGGAAGTCTCCGTGACAGTCGTCCCTGTATGTGTCGATTCCGTTGTGGCTTCCGTGCTGGTGCCGGTCGCTGAGGTCCCTGGCGTGGTTTCAGACGACGACGGCTTCTGTTCGTTCGACGGCTTGCGGCCCCTCCCCTCAGAACGTGTAACGGGCATGACGTCAGCTGATTTTTCAATCGACGATCTTGAACACACTGGATACGATCTTCAGAGCTTCTTTACTTGCGGCACTATTATCTTCAGGCAGTATTCTTCACAATAAATCCGGTACGAAGGACCATTAAATGTGCCCTATAGGCGCATTTGTGTGCTGGGTTGGTGAAGAATAAAACCAGGAGAGTTTCTTCCTTGTAGATCTTCTTTATTTCGGAGTGTTCTTCTTCGTATTACTGTTGCTCGCCAACTGTACCGATACGCTTTTTTTTTTTTTTTGTGAATGGCATCTCGTAGTTGACCTAGAGAGGTCGAGACTACTTAACCGGACTATCCTGTGGCTGCCTTAAGAAAACTCAAAGCCTCCAGCCAGGGGCAAAAAACTTACAGACTAAGCGACTACACGCTAAGGGCTCCCCCTGTGGGGAACGGGCCTCGACTTAGGGCGTCGCTGGGGGGAGGACAGCAAGATGGGACAGGCTGGATCAGATTTGAATTATTATTGTCAGGGGAGTTTAAAGCTACAGGCTCAGCTACGCCACCAGCTGGCACATCATACCCGAGCAAGGGACGGGGGGGAGGACGATTATTACAGGGTCGTCGCGAGGGACCTCGGCGGCGAGGTCGGAATGTCGATTTGTTTTTGTTCCTACGGTCCCTACTGCTCTCCTGGAGAAGAGTTATGGGGTCGTCGGGATCTGAGAGGACAAGCCTGGGGCGGCGGACCTTACTAATACGAGAGGGGACATAGCTAGCCGCCTCGACAACCAGAGGGTTGCGATGGTTGGTGGCTGAGTCGAAGAAACGCTTGGAATTGCGTTTCAAGAACTGGGAGATGGTGGGAATATCGAGATCCACGTGGAGGATTTCGTTCCGAACGAACCAAGGGGCTCCCGTTGCCTTTCGGAGGAAACGGTTTTGGAGGGCCTGCATCCTATGAATGAGGTGGGGCTTTGCGTGCGCAAACACTGAACCCGCATAGGTCATGATGGGGCGAATGCACGCTGTATAAATGCGCAATTTGCACCTAAGTGACAATTTGCTACGTGCATTCAGAACGGAGTGGAGTCTACCGAGAGCGAAAGCGGCGCGCGAACGCACCTGCTTTATGTGCTCAGCGAAGGAGAGGTGGTGGTCGAGGGTCACACCGAGGTATTTGGCTCGCGTCTCCCAAGGGATCGGCTTGCCGAACATGGTGATCGGTCGGGGGACAGTGTACCGATACTCGTCGAGATGTCGCTACGCCCCCGCAAGGGGGCGTGGCGTGCGGTGTCGGGGCGTGGCCCCCCGACCGCGGCGGCTATACGGTGGCCCGTAACTACGGGCCCCTCGTCGTGTTCGCCACTGGCGGACAGATGTTTGGGCGTGCGGCATACACGCCCATGTGAGTAGGGTTTCTGAATTTGTGTCTGTAGGCACGCCACGACGTTGATGCCCAACGCCGCTTGCTTCACCGTAAATCGGCGGACAACCACTACCGAGTGAGACCCCCACCTACATGGGGGAAGCCCAGCAGATGGCATCCAGCGACAGATTTACGGACTCGACGTTCCTACAGAAGGGGTGTATGGCCCCCCTCACCTCCCCGTTTTCAGGTCGAGCCGAGCCCGGGTGGTGAGAAGGGACCGTGTTCTGAGTGTGTGGGCGGTATTGTGCTGTGTAACACCGCCCGGTGTATACGCGAGTCGCACGCCCGCATAAAAAGAGCCGCGACTTCGCGTGTGAGTTGGGTGCCTGTATAGAGGTGAATGTCTGTGGTTTGCTACGTGACACGCCTATATTAACCTAGCACGCGCCACGCAACAGATGCATGTATGTGTTTGGAGTCAGTGTCACAAATGAGCCGCGTGTAAGCTGAGGGCGGCTCATTTGGAAGTCCAGTCCGGTGCGATGCGGTCGTCGTCCGCAAGCAGGTCGCGGGGGAGGGGCCTCGCGTCAGGGGGGCGCGCATGCCAGGGCGCGATCTGCTTGACATGTGGCCAGGCAGACGCGTCGGCACGCGCGAACATTCCCTTCGCGAGGCGGCACGCAAACTCATCCAGGCTCTCAATCCCGAGGTCGCGTTGGAGGACGCTGTTCCTCACGAAGCGAGGCGCGTCGACTATGGTCCGCAGCGCAAGATTTTGCTGCGCGCGGAGCGTCTTACGGCTCGTCTCGCTCGTGAGGGCGAACCAAGCCGGTGCGGCGTACGTCAAAATTGGGCGCACGTACAACTTGTACACGCCCAACTTGACGCGCGCCGGGAGGCGGGACGAGAGCACTGGTCTGAGTAGGTTGCGGGCGACCCTACCCTGTGCGGCGACCTTGCGGACGTGCGGCCCCATCGTGAGCCGACGATCGATGGTGACGCCCAGGTACTTGACCCGGGGCGACCACTCGATGTCGACTCCTTGCAGCCTCAGGGGTGGTGGTAGTCGCGCGGCTCCGGTGACCATCGCCTGCGTCTTACCCACGTTCACCGACAGCCGCCACTTCGACAGCCAGTCGGGGAGAAGGTCGAGGGCGCGCTGCATCTTGACCGCCGCGTGCTTCGCATTGAGCGAAGTAGAGATGTACGCGGCGTCGTCAGCGTACAGCGCGAGCGTCGCCTCCTCTGTGGTGGGGATGTCGTCCGTGTATCGTGAGTAACACGCAGGCGACACGCAGCTACCCTGTGGCACGCCCGCTAGCACCGGGCGGGCACTGGATAGCGCACCGTCGACCACCACCCTAAAAGTCCTGTTGGAGAGAAAGCTAGAAACCACCTTTACAACGCGACGGGGCGCGTCTGACGTGGCCAACTTGAATATGAGGCCCTCGTGCCATACACGGTCGAAGGCCTTCTCCATGTCGAGGAATACTGCAACCGAGCATTCCTTTCTATTTAACGCAGCTGTGAGTAGGTGCAGTACCCTCGACAGCTGGAGCGTCGTGCTGTGTTCCGCCCGGAACCCGAATTGCTCCGGACGCGGTGCTATATGATGTTGGAGATGTCGCAGCAGGAGTGCTTCGAACACCTTGGAGATTGTCGGCAACAGGGTGATCGGCCGATAGCTCTCCGGCTTCAGGATGTTCTTTCCCGCCTTGGGCAGCATAATAACGCGCCCCTCCTTCCACACGGCGGGAAAGACCCCCGTGCGCAGTATCGCAGTAAACAGGCGCGCCAGGGCCGCTACCATACGGTATGGCAGGTGGCGCAGCACTGTGTTTGTGATACCGTCAGCACCGGGGGCCTTTCTGGGCTTCGTTGCTAGGATGGCGCGTCTGACTGCGCCCGGCGAGAAGAAGACAGGGTCCTCATCGGGAGCTATCGGCGTAGCGAAGTAGTCTCCAAGGTATTTCTCGACTGCTGCGACATGGTCGTGGTCGCTGGTCGGGTTCGGTTGGAACTGACGCTCCAGGTGCTCGGCGAAGACCTCCGCCCGGTCCTCTGCTACATATTTGAGCGCCCCGTCACTGTTGAGCAGAGGGCGCACCGGGGCTGGGGTATTCGTAAGCTGGCGGCAGAGCTTGTGTACAGACGGCCAGCTGTCTGTAGTGGCGTCTATTCTTTCCTCCCAGTCCACGGCGGCGTTTGCCTTGAGCTCGGCCTTCACCCTCTCCGCGAGACGATTAAAGACGGGCATCTAAGCTGTTGCCACTGCTTGCGTAGGCGCCTCTTCTCGGCGATCATCCATCTGATGCGCGCCGGCAGGGGCGGCAATAGCCCTCTCCCCTCCGGCTGCACCGTTGTCGCCGCCTCCAAGGCACTCTGGATGCAAGCAGTGACGTCACCCGCCGTCTGATCTACGTCCGCGGGGGTAACGATAGGCCGAGTCGGCGTGGTGGTTTCAAGCTTCTCTCCGAAGGCTGTCCAGTCCATTAGTCGACGTGGCGCTGTGGGCGTCAGTCGGGTCAGCATACCCGATAAGACGACGAGTACCGGCTGATGGTCTGACTGTAACTCGTCGTCTATCACTTGTTGTGTGATCTGGCAGCGTAGCCCTCGGTGGACTACGATGTCCAGCACGTCTGGCATATGCTGCGTTACGTCGGGGTAATGTGTGGGCGTCTCTGGGCCGGACACCGTATAGCCGAAGGCTTCCGCGTCCGCGAAGAGTCGTCTCCCCTCGGTGTTCGTGTTAAATGCATTCCACGCTGGGTGCTTACAGTTGAAGTCCCCGGCGAGGATGGTTGCCCTCTGCGGCGTGCTAACAAGTGCCCGCAGCTCCGATAGGCTCAAACGAGTCACGGGCGGCTAGTAGCAGGCATAGATGTTAATATCCTCGCCGGCTAAATGTAGCTGCACACCCAGCGCGTAGAAAGAGCTGAGCGACGGCAAGGGGAGTTCTTGATGTACGACTCTTCGCCTCACTAGTACCGCCAGACCACGGTAGCGGGCGTTTTGAGCCGACCTTTCGTCCTTCCTGTAAACGAGGTAACCTGGGAACCTAACCCTGTCTTCGGGTCCCAGGAACGTCTCGCTTATGAGCGCCACGTCGATGTCTTGGTCCCGAAGGAGATGGCGGAGGGGGGCGACCTTGTCCCGAAGGCCGCGGGCGTTCCAATGGATCACCCTCAATGGCCTAGCCATGGTAAAGGGTTAGAAGGGTGGCCAGGCCATCAAGGATGACCATCTCCACATCTTGACCCTGCCTGATCGCTTTGATCATATCCATCAATAGTTTGATGGCGCAGGCTGTAAATTCTTTCCTGTGTGTTGTGGCGCCGGTGGCGCCGCCACTCGTCTCTTTTCTGGAGTTATAGGGTTCAGCAGTTTGCCGCGGCGCTATGCCGGCGCCACTAGTCGCTTCTTCCTTTCTGGGTACCTTTACAGCCTGCGCCCTGTTTGAGGCAGGGTCGGCCTTAGGGACCTTTTTCTCCTGGGTCGCTGGAGGGGGGGGTTCTGGCTTCTTGCCTTTTCCCTTCCCCCCACGTTTCTTCTTCCTCCTCCGCTTTGAGGAGGTGGCTTGGCTCCTGTCTGTGGGCCCGTTGGCCGCCGCCATCAGCGACGATCCTTGAGCCTCTTCCGGCGTCACTTGTGGCCTCTCGGTGGCCACTTGGGGCCGGCGCGATGTAGCCGTGATGGCGGCGGTCCCCGCCCGCTTATTCCGGATCTCTTCCTGGAATACGGGGCACTTTATATTGCACGCGGGGTGCGGGCCACCGCAGTTTACGCAGGTGGCCGGCTCCTCCCGCGGTCGCGGGCAATCGCGCGCCGCGTGCTCGCTCCCGCATCGCACACAAGCGAGCGGGCGGTGACACTGGTGCGAACTGTGTCGAAACTGCTGGCACCGGTGGCACTGAGCGGGCCCACGTTTCCCCCGCCAAGCCTCTATCTTGACACCACGCATGTACATAAATACAGTGGTGTCAAATATGGCCCGGACGTCGGGGGTCTTCTTTAGGATGGCGTGAAACACACAGCCGGGTCGTCCTTGCGCCCCCTTTATGTGGCGCACGTACTCCGGCTGGTAACCCAACGCCCGAAGCTCCTCCTCAATCTCCTTGGGGTCTGTATCCGCTGGCAGGCCCCGTATGGCAATCTTCATATTGCGTTCCGCTGGTAGCGAGTAGGCAAACCACGAAACGCCGCTGTCCTTTTCTAGGCCGGTCAGGTACCGCTGGACCAGCCTATATTCTTCCTCGGTGTCGGGGGTGAATCGAACACCCGCCCCATATGGTCGAGCGTTCGGAGGCCGGCCCAGCTTGGCACTAATGGCCCGGAAGTGGGCGGCCCAGTTTGGCAGCCTCTCCACTACCAGTGGTGGGTAGCGGGGTTTTTTCCCCGGCTTCTTCTTAGTCGCCGTCACAGTCGCGTCGCCAGAAGTATTGGCCGGGGGGGTTGCCGGGGGTGCGGCGGATGTAGGGGGGGCAGGGGGTAATAGTGAAGCACTTACCCCTGCGGTCGGTGATGGGGGCGGCGTGCTGCGCGCCACGTCGGCGAAGGTGGGTGACGCTGCTTCACCCAGGTCCATTCGCTTCGCCTCCGTCTCGGTGTCGTCCGAGCTCCTCCTACGGTGCTTCCGCTGGGATCTGGGCTCGACGAGTTGGAACTCGAAGCCGAATCCCAGCGGGGTGTCAGCTCCTCCCACGGTGGGCCGCGCGTCGGCTCGCGATGTCATGTCCAAGGACACGTTGTCGCGACCGGATGCGGCCGAGCCCGCCGATGCTAGCGACATGCTCGATCCCGCGCGAGACGAGCATGCCGACAGCATGGCCGGTGAGTCGTAGGCGGAGGTGCGGGGGGGGGGGGCGGCGAGAATAGTGCCGGTGGCGTCATCTTTGTCAACACTGTACGCGAAGCAGTCACTGTTTCCGCCAGCGGGAGGTGGGAACCGGATGCGTCGGCGTGCTTGGGAGGCGTGGGTGGCGACGCAAAACGCGGCGGCGGCGCATTGGAGCGCGCAGCGGGTGCGCGGGTGCGCGCGGGCGGTGCGGAATCACTCGCGGGCGGCGCAGCGGTGCGCGCAACAGGCGGCGCGGCGGCGCGTGGGGCGGCTGGTGCGGTGACGCGCGGTGCGGCTGGTGCGGCGGTGCGCGGGGCGGGCGGCGCGGCGGCGCGCGCATTGGGCGGCGCGGCGGCGCGCGCAGTGGGCGGCGCGGCGGCGCGCGCAGCGGGCGGCGCGGAGGTGCGCGTGGTTGTTGGTGCGGCTCGCGCGGCGTTCGGCGCGGGCGTAGAGACACGCACCGGTGCGGTCGCGCGTGTGGATGGTGGGGCGCGGCCCGCTGTCGTCGCTACCGGCCCCGGGGCCTGTATCGGCACCGGGCGAAACGTAGCGGGGCGGACGGGGACCTCGCGCTGTCGGCTCGACGACGGCGTGGGCGCAGCGCACGTAGGCGTCGACGTCGTCGGCGGGCCGGTCGCTGCAGCGGCGCTCGTCCCCCCTCTTCTTCTCTCTTCTCTGGATTGTCCGGCCGGCGGTGCATCGGTCGCCGCGTCACCAATAATTGGTAACGACGTCGCTCGGTCCATCACCGGACGGGCCTCGGGTGACCCGGCATCGCGGCCCAGCGAGCCGCGCTTGCCGGGTTTCGGCATGCTGGTGGGCGTGGCCACCGCGACCGCGACGATGAGCAGACTCACCGAGCAGCCCGGTGGCTCCCTCTGTGCTTACACAAGTGCCGGCTGGTACTTGTGTAAACACAGAGAAAAACGATAAAATTGGCGGTCCGCGCGAATAAAAACTACCTACACAATCACTGACAATTTGAACTGCGTAGTCGACCACGGGCTGATCCTGTACCGATACGCCAAATGACCCGGAATTTATACGATATCGGCTAACAAAATGTAAGCCCTGTGATTGGTCAGCCAATCAGAGCGCAGGACTTTTCGACCAATGAGCGCGAAGTCGGTATCGGTGCAGTAAGCTTAGCTACGACGTTACTTTACCGTAACGAGAGCCATTCGACAATTTTCTACATTTTAACAATATTTTACAATACAAACATATAACAAATTACATATTTTCAGCTTCTATATAACATAAACTAAACGAGAAAAATACAAAACAAGACAAACTGTTATACTTAAAACTATGAACAGTACAGTTCCACCAGTCTGTGTTTTCACTATTTGCACTGTTTATTCACTTGTCCCGCACAATTTGAAGTTTATTAATTTCAGTGCCTTTTCCCACTTTCTCTTCATGTGAAAATTACTTGTGAAAACGCCTATTTGTTTCATCCAAAGGCTACACAACGGCCCATTATATTTATATAAGACACAAAAAATAAAATATTGTTTAATTTCTTTGGAGTTTGTCAGTTCGTTTGTAACAAAGACTTATCGCCATCTACGCGGAACTAATTTGACAGTTCTCTTCCCCAATGTGCCGGTGTGTGTAGTACCATCATATCACCACAAACCACAAAGTATGTAGTGTGTGTAGTATCTCCACACACTATGGCAATATACCTATAGATTCCAGAAAATGGGCAATGAAAAACTATTTAACTTAATAGGTAGGTAATGCGTAGATTGATGGCTCTATTTACGAAATATATGCCTAGGCCCTAGTAGGTTAATAGATAGTCAATGAAATGAGTCAATTATTATTCATTATAATAATTATTGCCTCATTTCATTGACTATAGCAGGTATAGCGTTCGACAGGTTAATACAATAATTATATTATATGAACCTGTCGAACGCTATACCTACACGATTACTATCGAGTTATGGACCTATGGGGGGCCGCTCGACATTCTTTGGGTTAGAGTAGTTTCGGGTATTGTGCTACAATGTGGAGGCGAGCATGCGGCGTGTGACTGCCCCGTGTTTCAGACAGAGACCCGGAACAAGCGAGCGGGGACTGTCGCCATCACGGCCACCACACGCCGGCCCCAAGAGGCCACCAAAGGCTTGCAACAGAGAGGTCAGAAGAGGCCCATAAATGACGCTGATGGCGGCAGTCAACAGGCCCACAGATAGGACCAAGCCCACCTCCTCAAGGTGGAGGAAGAGAGGACGTGAGGGGAAAGGGAAGGACAAGAAGCCCAAGCCCCCAGCGACCCTGGAAGAGATACCAGAGGCCGGCCCTGAATTAGATGGGGTGCAGGTCGTAGACAAGAAGAGTACTGGGAAACACACCGCTAGCACAGGCAGCGGACAACCACCCAAAACTGCGGCCGGCGCTACCGACACTGGCGCCGGCTCATCGCGACGGCAACGAGTGGAACCACAAAATTTCCTCATAGAAAAGAGTGGTGGCGCTACCGGCGCTACTAAATCCACCACTAAACAAGAATTCACGACCTGCGCCATAAAGTTAGTTACTGATGGACCTCATAAAAGCCCACAAGCAGAGTCAAGACGTAGAGACCGTCATTCTTGGCGGTCTGGCCATACTCGTACTTTTAACCCTGTATCATGGCTAGATCGTTAAGAGTGTTACAATGCCTAAGGGATAAGGTCGCCCCCCTCCGCCACCTCCTGCGGGAAAAAAACATCGACGTGGCGCTCATAAGCGAGATGCTCCTGGGACCTGAGGACAGGTACAGGATCCTGGGGTACCTCGCATACAGGAAGGATGAACGGTTGGCGCAAAACATTAGATACCGTGGCCTGGCTGTACTTGTGAAGCAAAGAGTCATCCTTCAGGAACTCCCCTTGCCGTCACTCAGCTCTTTTTACGCGCTGGGTGTTCAGCTGCACTTAGCCGGCGAGTACATTAACATCTATGCATGTTACAAGCCGCCTGCGGCCCGCCTAGACCATACTGAGCTGCGGGCCTTGTTACACATGTCGCAACATGCAACCCTCCTCGCCGGGGACTTCAATTGCAAGCACCCAGCGTGGAATTCGTCGGTGACGAATACCGAGGGGAAACGGCTCTTCATGGACGCGGAAGCCTTCGGCTATTCGGTGTCCGGCCCTGAGACGGCAAGCCACTACCCGGACGACACCAACCGCACACCGGACGTGCTGGACATCGTAGTCCTCGTATTAATTTCAATCGTCAGCCTAAACACAAAATTTGAAGATCCTAACTTCAAAACTGACGGACTTTCATACAAACTTACATCCCCTTTTTTACTCCGTCAGGGGTGGAATTTCCAAAAATCCTTCCTTAGTGGAGGCTTAACACTGTATAAGGTATCTATGTACAAAATTTCAAGTCTCTAGGTCCAGCGGTTTGGGCGGTTTGGACCCAATCAGTCAGTCAGTCATTAATTTAGTCAGTTTACCATATATGTGTATATATATAAAATATAATATATAATAAAATAAGATTGGTTCAAATGCATCGTTCTCTCGATAAATACAATACGTACCTAAGTCAATTTTATAACTCTTCGAAAAATTTTCGTTTTGAATCGTTTACCTATTATTATATTACCATCACATTTATATATTATATAAAAATCGAAATCACTATCAATATTATTAATATAAAAAATATGAATATAGAAGCCTACAAGCTACACATTTCGACACTACAATTTTCGTAAGTATTTTTGGAACTTGGACAAATGGTGAGACTGACTCTTTTGAGAAGAATTTCTCCCTTATTTTTGAGTTGTGCACCTTGGGACTCTAAGAATAAATATGCGACACTAGGAAGTCTCTTTCAATACGTAGAGCTGCGGCCAAATCAGTGACACGAAGTGCCCGAAGGGTTAAAGGTCTTCTAACTTCTTGTCAGAAGTTTATGGTTATGCTGTGCGTCGTCTCATGTCTGTCAGTGAGTGAATGCATGTTATTTCATCAGGAATTATAGGATAGATCGCTTCACCGAGACCGCTCACAAAGTAGGCGAGCAGTCCCCGGGACGACCTATACCATTCAAAAATAGATTCGCCCATTTAGGACATTGCCAAGAGTCACCAAGGCCCAATAATTTCCTTACTCAATAGATTGAGGCACGAGGTTGACTCAAAATTTTTTCCTACGTATACTGTTCGTGTGAATGAAACCATAGCGCGATTCAGAAACTAACCCGAATGGTACAACGCCATCTATCGAGCGTGGGGTCAAACTTTTGCGTTTTAACTTGAGCATTGTTTTGGTAATTATTTCACAATCTATGAAGAACAAACGTGATAAGATAAGTGAAAAATACTTGCAATTATTATTGTTATATTTTTAACAGCATTATAATCGTATTAAACAGTGTAAAATGAACATTAATCACCATCTGATATTCTGACCTTTTGGCTCGATTTTTTACAATTTGCGGTAAACTATGAAATAATACGAACATGATGCAATATTGCTCATCACCCAAAGCAACTAGCGTGATAACTTATAGCCTACAGAGTCAGACTGACCAGACTTATAGGGAATATGTGATGTTGTCCGAACATGCATTAAGACTAACAGACAAAAATTCAAAAAACTATATTTTCGGTACCTATTAGAATCGTTCCCAGACCACATGTATAACAATTAGGTACTCTTTTTCAAAAATATCCAGTGTACAGTTTTGACTTCGCTACAATTTGATGATGTAATGACAGCCGCAAGGGTCGATCGATCAGGCTACGCTTGCCGCGGTTATTGCGTGGATGGGTGACCATCTTTACATACCAAGACCCTTCCGTGACTCGGAAAGCACGTTAAGCCGTTGGTCCCGGCTGTCATTCGTGGATCTTTGACAGTCGTTACGGGTCGTCAGAAGCTCGAAAGTCTGACAACCAGTCTTACCAAGGGGTATCGTATTACCCAGTAACTATATTGTGGAGATCAGTATGGCAGTCGCTCCATGTAAAACACTGATATTCAGCTGCATCCGGTTAGACTAGAAGCCAACCCCAACATCGTTGTGAAAAGGCTGGCAGATGTTGAAGTTCAATAGTAATGTAATATTATACACAGAAACCTTCCGGAATATTCTGTAAAAGATGGTGAAAACCGCATCAATCCGTTGCGTAGTTTAGAAGATTAGCATGGTCACACAGACAGGCACGAAAAGCAAAAGCGTCAGGGTAGCCCGTTTTTGCAATTTGCATGTCATTATTAGGTTGTATCTTGTTTGAAGTATGATTCGCGGCCGTAACAAAATATGTACTCACAGAAATTATAATCATTAGAATCATTAATACTCCTTAAGTTAGCTCATTTGACGCCCGATTCGCTAACCTTCTCTGTTTTTTGCAATTGTTTACTATAATTTATATTAATAAAATTACGATTAATTTGATAATCCTAACAGGATTATCAAATTAATCGTAATTTTATTGATGTTGAACTGAAATTGACTTTTCGATTCTGTTGATAGTTGATTATCGAGAAATTTTGAAAAAAAAAACCATTAAAAAAAGCATATCTAGTGGAGAAGTTTTTGTAGCGATCCATGTGATTAAATTTTTTTTGGCGAATATCCATGAGACTTTTAGTAAAATAAGGAGAATAAAAATAATAATTATTGTCCACCGCGCACTGTAATCTCAAAATATGTTTTCACACCACCTGAAGCCCTGGGGTGTCTAGCCGGGCATTAATAATGTACTGGATTTCATTATGACCCGCTGTCATTAATGTGATTTGAATTTAGAACCTCGAGTAAAAATCGCATGCAAACATTTACCATAGTACATACTAATTCCATGCATAAAGTATTTACCATTGAGACTCGCACTAAAAAATAAAAAATAAAACACCGTGGATAACTGATCCTTGGACACCTTTGTCACCGCAGCCATCCACATCAAAACACTATCCATCTATTCCACTGCCTAGAGCACTATTTTCACAAACTTTCACGATACAAAATGATCCTCAGCAGACCCAAATTTCTGAAACTTTACTCAGTAGCAATATCAAATAAACTCTACCTCAACAATCAATGTAACGAATTAAAACATAACTTTGTCTTTCCACAACTGGTCAAATGTATCAAACTTTAACTTTAAATTGTTTTAAATAGGTCAACTAATTGTAATTATAATTTTATGAATACCTTGATTCTAGTACCTACTATTGTTTTTATTGTCTTACAGATGGTGTGAAAAGAAGAGTATTCTCCTCGGGGAAAAGATATAAAGGTGCCTTCGTCTTGGGCGACTAGACCAATAGGATTGGTTGATCGGATTTAAACTATAGCTACTATCTGAATGAATGTTAGGGATGAAATTGCTGCTCCACTGACGGATTGCCAATTCATTCCTATCAACTGCGCAACTGTAGCTCGCTCTCCTTTTACGAATTGCGTGGGATAGCAACCAACTGTCACATTCTAGATAGGAACTTTTTTCTTCCTATTGTTACAATTTGCATGATTCCAGCATAACTTGCTTAAAAAATCTAAGTCTGAATAAGCTGCAATGTTTATGCAAACTGCATAGAAAATAAGATGAAACTTAAAGAGAGGCGACAAAATCGTTGTGCAGGTTAAAGTTGAGGTGAGTGGTGAACTTTAGACTTTAGTAATTATGCAACTTAGCGCTGTGAACATGTGGGTCGGCCAATAACTCATCAACAACATTATCACGCGTTTAACTTCAGTAATTACGTCGAGCAGGGCGCCAACGTTGAGAGTTTAGATGTGGGTAAAAAAACTTTAAAAATGTACACTTTAGACCACAATACATAGCGAATAGTCCTTCCTGCCCTCATACTATCAAATATTATAGGTAAATAACGATTTGATGGAATGTAGATTGAAAAGTGTGTTAAGTTATCGATAACAAACTACAATGGCACCGCACTAAAAAAAAAATAGTTTAGTTTATCCTTTAATAAGAAAATAGCTAGCCCGTAGCCGTTTAATATGTCCTAGATTTGCCGCGACCAAAAAGCACTACAAACTATTCTACTAGATATACAAAACGCTCCCCACCGCACCGTAGATTGAAAAAGGTTTTATTTGCCCGTAACAGTTTGAAACGGTTCGTAGAAATAGGAATGGACATGTCGACCGGCCGCCGCAACTTTGCGTACATAATGTAGTTGTAAAACGTTCTAGTTGAGACCAGTACCGCACATTTTCATACTAACCGGAACTGCCGCTAACGACTCCTATTTCAACGTTAAACTTTCACGCTTGGTTTGTCATGGTTTTATATTCATTATTTAGGGACAGTTTTAACAACCTGCGGGACGACTACTGAGTTAATAAGTGTTACATGCACACACATACATAAACTCACGCCTTTTCCGAATAAAGTAGGCAGAAACTACAGGACCTGCAACGATCCACACCTTTTGCTTCCTTTTACGTGCATATAGGATGTACCAGAAAGGTGTGGTCTTTAAGGGTGTGGATTTCCATCACCTGTTATCAACTGTCCCATAGAAAACTTGAATACTGACCTACTCAACGCGAATGTATGGGAAGGCTAATATTTAAAAGTTGGTCCCATGGAAAAAGTTAATCGTTTGATGGTCTGTACGACAGCCCTTTTTGATCATACCTTTCTGGTACACGCTGTAGATATATCTGATCATACACGCACGCCGGCCAGTAGCGCCGCCGGTTGCGAGTACTACACACCTGAACTTTCTGAAAAACATCACCATTTAGCTCACTACGTCCTTCTAGGGCATCCCCTCCCGGCGTTTCCACTCTCAACTGCCTCGTCACAAATACCTTTTGTCGTCACAAAGTCCTCACAACATGACCAACGACCTAAGCATACTCTTTCAATTCTCTCACACCTGTCATCCTTTGACAGTTGTATGGCTAGAACACGCCAATTTGACGTAGGGTGTCAATTTGCTTAACAATTAATTTTCCCTAGTTACCTAAACAAGAAAAAAGTCAAGAAAGAAGAGGGGAAAAGAGGGGATTCTATTTATATGAAATAAGAATTTGGAAGTAAGAAGGGAAGTGGCTCTCGTCACTTTTTTAAGATTATGCGTGGTAAATTACACAACCAAGGCGTTCTACGCACAGTTGGGTTGTGTGTACCTGATGGGCGCGTGGGGCGAGGGAGGCGGCCGCCGCTGCTGTGGGTGCCGCCCGCTCGCACCAACCTGCCGCAGCACGCGCCGCTGACGCGCGCGTTGCGTACGCTCAATATGTGTAGAGTACACATATTGAGCGTACGCAACGCGCGCGCGGGTGAATTCACACGGGCCGCATTTTGTAAAATTACTCTTCATTGTTCCTAACATTATTATAAGTTTAGTCTTTGTACGCTATTAACTCGCTATTATTTGTAACTTTAACTACACTATTGCATTAGGTAAGCCTGTGATGAAAGTTGTATGTGTTTTTAAAAATAAATAAAATAAAATAAAAATCTATACTAATAAAAAAGCTGAGTTTGTTTAAACGCGCTAATCTCTGGCACTACCTACCAGTCGGATTTAAAAAAAATAGTTTTTGCATTTGTTAGCCCAATTCTTGAGCCTTCCTTGAGAATCGGGCTCAAAAATTAGCCCAATTCTTGAGGAAGCCGAACAAAACAGTCAGAAAGAACGCTAAGTGAAAACGAAATAATAGCGTGGGCGGGCGATGCGATGCGACGGGGTGGGGGACAAGAAATTTCACGCGGACGCGGAAGCTAGTATAAACGTCTGACATAAACACTATCTAACTAACTAGTATCAATTCTGATTCAAACTCGAATATATGGGAACTAAGCCAGCTAGAAAGCCGCAGTTCTATGTGGCTTCCTAGTTTCTAAGCTTGTTGATCACAGGTTCTATCGCTCCGTGGATCGAGTTGATTGGAACTTCAGATGGTCTTTTGATCTGGGCCTGTGCGTTCGTGCACGAGTAATTTGTGTCTGTAAACAATCATCGCCTGATAGGGTTTGGAAACGGTGACAAAATTATAAATCAAGAATATGAATATATACTAAGTAAGTATGATTTTAATTGTAATGAAAATATTGCAGTCTAGTATGAGTTTGATCACTTCAAATATAGCTACAAAAAATAACAATAGTCAATAATAATCGGCTACAACACAGATAAACCGACATTAATTTCTGCCGGCGGCCTCGGCGCGGCGGCGCTAACATTCGTACAGTCTCCAATTATTAGGATTAAAATTAAACAATTTCGACAAAACTTGAAGTTTATATTTAGTACTTGTTTAGTTCTTAATTCTAAGTATCACAAATATTTACATTACAAGTTTACAACAACGATTTAATTACAAAATATTACAACACAGTTTACTATTACGATAGTTAAGTTAATTACACATAAGACACACAGGATCATCTCGACCAACCAGTTTCTAAGGGCAGCAACACACTTCATATTACACCCGGACGTCAACATGTGTATCTTCATTGGTCAAATGACGAAACGTGGCTTCACAATACGAAATGTGACCAATGAGCATGCTACATTGACGTCGCGCTTCATGGTGTGTTACTTATAAGTCCGTGGCAGGAGACTAAAGACAAATCGGTCACCTATAATCTCCGGCTTTTGAAAGCCATTTCAATTAAATCTGTCATCATGCCTAGCGATTTGATTGTTATTTTGTGCAAGCAATAACAACAGCTGACATCGTATTTTATCAGAATCTTGATCATCTTTTATTGATTAAGTTTTAATCAAGCTTTCAGAAGTCGTCTCAAAGAAATATATCAATCTGCCTAGCCTTTTCCCAACTATGTTGGGGTCGGCTTCCAGTCTAACCGGATGCAGCTGAATACAAATATGAATATTTTACATAGAGCGACTGCCTATCTGACCTCCACAACCCAGTTATTGGGTAATACGATACCCCTTGGTAAGACTGGTTGTCAGACTTTCGGGCTTCTGACGACCCGTAACGACTGCCAAAGATCCACGAATGACAGCCGGGACCAACGGCTTAACGTGCTTTCCGAGGCACGGAGGAGTCTCGGTATGTAAAGATGGTCACCCATCTATGGACCAAACCCGGCAAGCGTAGCTTAATCTGATGGATCGACCCTTGCGGCTGTTATTACTTAGCCACGAGCTCCTCTAGTCTCAAAGAGTCAAATGAAAAAAAAAACTGATAGATTAATCTCAAAGTTCTCATGCTCGTGTTCAATCGAGTGTGGACAAGGCACTTAATTTTAAATTGTCAACTGATTCTTATTATAAGGATTTCGATGCTAGAAAACTTTTAGGCTAAAAAAGTCCTTCAACATTACAAGCATCCAGTAAGAATACCTTAAACAATTGGAAATTGTTGATGAGTTAGATGAATCTATCTATTTATTATCTACAATAAATAACAGATCAACAATAAAGGGTTACATGCAATATAACTACACAACACTCCTACTTCTACAAATACTTACACTGATGAACTTAAAACTTTATCGTACGGTAAGTTTAAAGAATCACTTTTACAAAACTTTATATGTCTACATACACAGAATGAAGAAAGTTATAAAGATTCGAAAGATTCTTAAACACGTCTTAAATCATACCTTATTTATAAAAATTCTTTTAAATCAATCTCGAACCATTTCGTTAAAAAATAATAAATGGCATCTTATAGACTTCTGACACATGCATAGTAGATCCAAGTGTTGAAATAAAAAGTTCTTCAGAACACTCTCGAACAAATCTCCTGAATAAAAGTTTTAAAATTAGGGCAGTGATTACAAAACGAACCTATAATGTTCCCACTGCTGGGACTTAAGCTTTGATTTACATGGTGCAAGTATATTGCCTGTGGCATACCATAAAATTGAAGGGCAATTAACTGGCGCCGTCTAAACACGTACAATATTGTTGCAAGATACGGGCCAGTTAGTTGCCGTTCAAGACTGGTATAAATGAAAACAGCACGTACAATAAAATTGCACACACAAACTTACACGTGCAATAAAATCGCATTGAACTCTACAAGTACGAATGAATGAAAATAGTTTTAAAAAATCTTGAGATTTTATATAGGTACCAATAAAATTTTAATGAATCCTTGAAACAATACTTGAAATGATTTGAATCAATTGTACAAGGACGTACAACTCTGTGTTTAGACGAGGCAAAACTTGCATGCAATAATCGCCTTGCAATTTCATTGCCGTGGTGTAAATCGCAATTTTATTGAATAGCAAAACTTGCATAAAATTATTGTAAGCCATTTTATGGAAATCGTACGCGTGTAAATTCAATGCAATTCTTGAATGACAATACAATTGAACGTGCTTTATGGCATGTAATTATTGCGCTTAAATGTTAGAAACTTGCATTGTGTAAATGGAGCTTACCGGCTGTCCAAATACAGAATGTTTTTTGTCACCTTAAAATTCATCAAAAACACAACATTTTTTGTCAAATACCTACAGGTGAAAATGACAGATTTTCAAGGCGGCCGTTACAATTATGATGGAACCGCTTTCTAGGAATCCAAAGCTTTAGACCTCCTCTCTCTAAAAGGGAGTGGTTCGTAATCCACCACTGGGGTATGGTAATGATCGGTGCGAAAGTAAATGCTAAAACCTAAATACTAATTAAAACACACTTTTCAAAATACACAAAAAGTTTCTCAAGCCTGTCGTACCATCGCAGTTGATGACGGCCGCAACCGTGGTGTTTCTGTTCCCAGTCGTTTGCTGGTTGAAACTGAATGACAGGTTGAGGTTGTCAGTTCTTTTTTTATCATCTGGCCTTGGTCTGGAGTTATTGTTACTGCGGGTAACGTTGGGTTGGAGCCAAGGAGTCCAAACGTAGTTAAAGTTAGCAGGATCTGAGGCAGCATTCAGTCTGGGTGCCCCTCGTCTTTGCTGAGTTGCCCATAGTCCCCTTAGACGGCTTGTAAGTAAAGTAGCTATCTTATTAGCCTTTCCCCATAGATTGTTACTCTCCATCGGATCACGACGCACGTTGTAAAGGCAACCGCGAGCTGAAATTATATAGGAACTTATGTAGGAATTCTGTGTCTCATTATCTCTTTGTTGACAAGACTTATCCAGCTGAAGGCATTAGGACACAACATGCTTGGAGCAACATTACGCGAAAATGCGGGTGATATAATTTTTCATAAAGATAAATTTGAATTTGATGAAGGTCTAAAAAATATGCTTTATCTAAAAACCCAGTTACAAAATGCGGGCTGTCAGAAAAAGAATTCAATATTTTGTTCTTTTAATTAATCTGTGGCAATAGGTGTGTGTTAGTGGTTATCTAAATTGCCTAAAACGGTTTTAGGTACAGGTCCAATATTGAAAACTACCATTAAAAAAAATCTAATTAAAAACAATAATTAGGTTTCTGAAAAAGAAAATTCTTAGAAAATTGTGAAATGTAGGTTAAGTAGCAAGTCATTTCTTAAAACTTGAAGTATTAGAAGATTTCTATAGATATCGTAAAAGACGATAAGACGATTAATGTCCTTTTCATGGCCGAGGAACACTTTATTCACCATTGGTTGGTTTCATACAAAAAGTGCAGCTGTGTGCAATAGAATGGAACTTAACGAAAAGCTTATTAATATAATTTTCTTAAAATGTTATGTTGATCGACGTTTTCATTTTCAACATTTGTATCAATTTTAACACAGGCAATATTTTAATGAGTTTAACAAACTCCAAAAATAATTGAAAATCATAAATAATAAATAAATGAATTTCTTTCATAGTTTTTACCGTACCGCATTTAAAATGATGACATCATCTAAATAACAAAGTTCTCCACTAATGCAAATGGGGATAATTATGGGAATATTCCGATCTGTCCCACTGTTATTCATTATTCATCCCTTTTGTGGCCCAACATTCTGATCCATACAAGAAGCAGGCCTAACCATTGTTTTATATATCGTCCCCTAAAGTTTAAATGGAATGCGGGAGTCGAATGGGACATTGAAATGCTATATTGTATCTGTTACTAGACAGTTAAGATAACTTACTGGGTGAAGGAAGACACGGCGTAGCGTCTCTTGCAGTATCCTCTTGTTTGACAGTAGCTGCTCTCCTAGTAACCCTCACAGCATCCATATCTAAATAAACCCCTATATTTTCGAAAGCTTTAGTTACTTCACAAGTTCTTAAAGCAGGATAATATTCGGGAGGAGTCCTTTTATTGACCATCAACTCAGCTCCATAGTAACCATTGCTTACTCCTGTTACGTTACCAACGACTATTTTATAATCGCCTGCTCTGTAAGCTGCCCAGGAATTGGTACTGCTGTCTTCTAGAGCTATTAATACTTCATTGCGTTTGGATGCTCCATCTTGCATTATGGAGTCCCATTGGTTGACTCCATCTATAGCTGTTGGTACGTTTCCACCTGTTGCAGCCATTATGGTCGGAAGCCAGTCTGAGATGTGCATCAGGCCTTGCCATACCCTCGGCCTGACTTCGGATTGCCATATGAAAGCTGGAACTCGAACTCCTCCCTCCCAAGGTGTATATTTCTTTCCTCTGAAGGGAAGGTTGACTCCCCAGTTTCTTAAGTCTCCGACCGTTGGTGCGCCGTTGTCGGAAGCGAATACAATTATAGTTTCGTCAAGGATTCCTCTGTCTGATAAAGCTCGGACTATTTTGCCGACGCTACGGTCCACGTGCGTCACGATTTCTGTAAAGATGAAATTTAGACTCATGCAAGAGGAATTCAAATGAAATATTAAATTAAGTAGGTACAATCAATTATTTTTCTCTTGTATAAAGAAAGTCAGATTTATCCAAAAGTCGGCAGAAAGTAGTCTAATATACACATAAATATATTTGTGTGGATAAAACAGCTTAGCTTGTGAACAGTATAGGTTTAAATACAAGTTATAATGTATACGTTAGTACTTTATAATCTACAATATACCTACCTACGTAATTAATACACAAAACTTGAAACCAGTGAGATTGTACGTAAGTTTCCTAGTGTAAGCCAAAATCCCTCTGTGCAGGGTACCTATCACTAAGCCGAAATCCACATTCCGCAGTGAGCTCTCAAACAATTCCTACCTGGAAATGCATGTTGTACAACAGTCGCCATTGGTACATATGGGCAAAGAACGAATATTCGGGTACAACGAAATTCGTTTAAACGTAAAAAGGTTTCACTATTTTATGCAAACGTAAAAATGGATTTGCTAAAAATACATGTCTGTTTTCGATAAATCTATTTTTATAAGTGCTTTGTTTTTCTTAAGTACGTATATATTTTCATATCGAGATTTTAGTTATTGGTATTATTCCTGTAATTTGTAAAGTGTTTTTATTTCTTGTGCCAATAAACGCAATTTTCTTTCTTTCTTTGCATTAACACTATTGCATTATAGATGTGTGTAACATTACCTGCATACAGCCTTCGATTAGAGTTCGCGATGTGTGGATGTTTGACTGATGAGTACAGCGGCGGCTGCAACGCTCCTCCATCATTGCCTGCGTGTGGTGCGTTGTGCGTCACGTGCAGGAACAGGGGCTGAGACGAGTTGTGATGGTGGATAACTGTGGAACACAAATCATCATCATGTGCCTAGCTTTTTCACAACTGTGTTGGGGTTGGTTTCCAGTCTAACCGGATGCAGCTGAATACACTGGTATTCAGCTGCATCCGGTTAGACTGGAAAGACCCGAAATTCTGACAACCAGTCTTACCTCCGCAACCCAGTTACTGGGTAGCACGATACCCGTTGGTAAGACTGGTTGTCAGACTTTCGGGCTTCTGACGACAACTGTCTAAGATCTACAAATGACAGCCGGGACCAACAGCTTAACGTGCTTTCTGAGGTACGGAGCGGTCTTGGTATGTAAAGATGGTCACCCATCCATGGACCCACCGCGGCAAGCGTAGCTTAACCTAATCGATCGACCTGTGCAGCTGTTATTACTTAGCCACAAGCCAAATAATATGATTTTAACAAAACAAATAACATGGCACTTATTTAAAAAAAAAAACCGGCCAAGAGCGAGTCGGACTCGCGCACTGAGGGTTCCGTACCATCAATAAAAGTGTGCTATTTCGAGACATCGTTTTATTTTTCCTGTAATCTTTACATAAACTGCTATCACATAGAATAATTTCAGATTTTTCTCTACGCAAACTTCGGGGGAACGGTATTTTTTTTTTACATTTTTCATCAAAAGTCGAAAACTATTTGGCCATAAAAAAGATTTTTTTTTTTTAATGTGCAAACAGCGCTCTTATGATACCTTACATGCCCTAGTAGCTCCACTTCGAATTTTTAAGACCCCCTTTCAGTCCCTGTTACAAATATATATATATATATATATATATATCCGTTAGAGGGATTTTAGAGTGAAATGTGTAAAATGTAAGTATAGTTATACGACTGAACATATGAACCCCAGCTCATTTAATGTAAACAAATTAAAAACATGTGCTTTAAAAAGCGAAATACCACAAGTCTTATCAGCCAAACAAAGACCCGAATCGCAATACTGAAGACGTTAAAATCAATCAAAAATTTTGGAGTAAATTGAGTAATGAATATTTGCATGATTGCAATAGGTTCTAATCATATGGTATGGGTTAGCAAGCCAATCGTGGAGGTACGTTCCATACCTAAATGAGTGTTGCAGAACCTCAGATTACACCATACGTTCCCAATTTTGAGTACCTACCTATTGAAGACGAAATCTTGCACATTTCCATCGTTATTGAATTCATAAAAACTATTGCAAAAGGTAATACAAAATACAATGGCATTGTAAATGAAACTTCTGTACAAACTTACTTTTAACTGCTTTCTCGGTGAGTGCGTCCACAATGTACCGTTGCTCGCAATCTTGTGGTATTGCATCATCGTACAGATCTAGACCGAACATTTGTCGTCCGTTCGGCCACTGCGAACAAACAACGATCTCGTAAATACAAACATTATTGTAATAATTAACATTTATTCTAGCAAACCAAAAAAAGTACAAATTGAAAAATAACTTAACTTCGGAAGTCAGCGTCTTTGGATCTATATTTTGTTTTTTGCAACGACTTACGAAATTTAATTTATTTTTCAACTTGTAATGTTTTTTTGGAAGTCGGTTGGTTTTTTTGAGCTCGTGGCTAAGTAATAACAGCCGCACGTGTCGATCCATCAGGTTAAGCTATGCTTGCCGGGGTTGGTCTGTGGATGGGTGACCATCTTTTCATACCGAGATTCCTCCGTGCCTCGGAAAGCACGTTAAGCCGTTGGTCCCAGTCCCAGTAACTGGGTTGTGGAGGTCAGATAGGCAGTCGCTCCATGTGAAATACTGGTATTCAGCTGCATCCGGTTAGACTGGAAGCCGACCCCAATATAGTTGGGAAAAGGCTAGGCGGATTTGATTTGGTTGGTTTTTTTTTTGTAAAAAGTTTCTTATTTTTTACTTTTTAGTGGGTCAGTTTGTAATTTATCTAAGTTACAATAGCCTAATTTCAATTTCTCATCACCTTTTACAAAATATTGCTTTTCCCGTTTCATGGACGTTGTTTGGGAATTGTTGAGGAGTTCTCCTAGTAACAACCAGAAGAACTGGACTGACGTAGTGAAGTCACCATCAGCTCCACTTCAACATAATTATGCATTATGACGCGCATAAATTGCTTAGAAACCTTATTAAAGTAATCCAATCGCAACCCGTGTAATACTTATTATTGAGTATTTCCGATGGCCATCAGTGGTCTTCATCGTCAGTTCCACTTCACTTTACTTTCCGAGAGCAAATGCACGAGTTACTTTAAAAAATACCCATCTCGAATTTCCCTCGATTTCGCGACGAATTGAGAACCGCCTCCTTTTTTTGAAGTCGGTTAAAAATAGTGCTAAAAACCGTTCACTTCAAAGTACTTTCACGTCTAACAAAACGAGACAGTATATCCGCGTTGCTTGGCCTTATAAAATTTCATGGCTCGGTTGCTGGGTGTCCACACCTAATTACCTACATCGACAAACCTTTTGTACTACCTACCGTCAAATATCGGTAACTTACCGATTCGACTTTGTTGTATGTGTAATAGTCGACGAATCCGCCTCGCATACCGTAGTGATGGTCGTAGCCGCGAGATGTCGGTAGGTACTCTGGTTTGGACATCCCGACGTGCCACTTGCCGACCAAGTGTGTGGAGTAGCCCAACTCCTTCATATATGATGGTAGAAGACGCTCCGTCAATGGTATGCCTCGGTCTTCAGAGTTAAATAACGGCTGGCCGTGCATGCCTGTGAAAATGGGAAGGAAACCGTCACGCCTCTTGCTTGATGCAAGAGTAAATTAACACAATATTTTGTGACCGATAACGTGATTGTATTATTTTATGTTCATTTATACAAAGATCATTTTGAAATGACTTAATTATGATGGCACACACTGGCCTATATATTAATTTCTGCCACTTAATTTAATCTAAAACTCATTTCACTATCGTCATAAATCTCTAATTGTACCTAGATTTTCAAGTATTGAATAAAAAGTTCCAGCGCAGTGAATGTTAAAGTAGAAAACAATTAAAAGTGATGTCAAAGGTCTCATCTTAGCGTTAATGACCCGCGTTATAAGTAGGTAGGCAATCAATTAAAAGTGGGTAATTATTCCCGTCATCGAGCCGCACGCGATAGCGCGCAAACGGCCGCACACCGCGGTAATCATTGTAGTGTCCATCAAGTAATGGAAATCATTATTTAAACAGTATTTATTTTACCATTTTATCCGCAACTTCACCTTTAATTTTCTCGGTACATTACTTTATTATGGCACCTAGAGAACTAAGTATTAGTAGTATATTATTAGTACTATTCGATATTGTACATAAAGTAAGCATTAGAGACTGTAGATAAGATACTCGTATCGCAATGATTATACCAAGGGTTCACGGGCTATTTGTATTAAGCGACATTTTTGGAACTTTACAGGAGAGCATTTCAAAGTTTCATTATTCGAAAAAAGAACATTGTAAAAAAATGTATTAATATTTTTACGAAAAAGGGGCCTATCGAGGATTAGGAATCAATAGTGTCTATCTCAGTTTATAGGTAGATTATAACCATATGAACTATGACTCAATATGATTATGATTCAACATCGGTCAGGATGTCGCTTAATACGTATACAAATAGCCCGTGAACCCTCGATAACCTCTTCGTTATGAGGGTGTCATAAAGGTTCATCTTCAATAAATTTAATATCACTTGTATAATTATTGCTTTGTCCATGAACCAAGTTCAGGTGTAAACCACGTTTTATGAATGAAGCAATCAAACCTGTAATTATTGTATAAAAATTACAATACCTAAAAGTTAATTGCCAAAAGCCCTAGTTTTGCGAAAGCGTACCTACACAAAATTGCGTATTGCTCGACTGAAGGTTAACAACTCTCATTCGGAGTTTGCCTTTACTGCATTACACTTTCTTGAATCGAAATTAAATGCTTATAGTTGTAGGTATAAATTAATTAGAGTAAAAATTTTAATGTTGACTGCCTTGATCGTCGAGAGGTCGCGACTGTTCCAAGCGATACTGCGGAGTTCGGTATCCTGAGGCGGAATCCCCTGGTGGGCCAAAATTTATTTGGGGTTTTCAATTAAGTATGAATTTCTCAGTAGCAGCCTGGGATCTGCATTTGCGCCCAGTTGATGACAATAGGCCATGGGTCAAGCTGGTGAAATATGGGTGTAATATACCTACAATTCTGCGTACCCCTTCAAGGGATACATGCGTGAAGTTTTGTTATTGTACATAATGTTAATCGTTCTTACCCAGTCGCATGGGGTATTTCCCGGTCAGTAGTGCTGTCCGCGCAGGCGTGCAAATTGCTTCGCTGTAGTACTGTTGCAGAATGACGCTCTGATACGCCAGGGTGTCGATGTTGGGAGTCAAAATCTGATCTGACCCGTGGAATGATACGTCATTCCAACCCTGTGAATTAAATTATCAAGTATATTATTAAGTAGCGTGGATGGGTGACCATCTTTACTTATCGAGACTCCTCCGTGCCTCAGAAAGCACGTTAAGCCGTTGGTTATGGGTGGAGATCTGATAGGCAGTCGTTCCATGTGTAATACTGGTATTCAGCTACATCCGGTTAGACTGGAAGCTGACCCCAACATAGTTGGGAAAACACTAGGCAGATTGATTATTAAGTAGCTTTTGCCAGCAGCTTCACCCTCGTAGATGTCGGTTATTATCCCACGAGAACCTACCACCGGGATAAAAAGTATCTTATGGCCTAACCCAAGTCATGGTCTACCATGGTGTACCAAATTTCTTCGAAATACGTTCTCCCGTTAAGACGTCAAAAGGTAACAGACAGATAGGCGGACTCTTTTGCATTTATAATCCTACTATCCTTATTATAAATGTGAAAGTTTGGATGGATGGATGGCTGTTTGTTACTCAATCACGCCAGAACGATTGAACGGATCTGGATGAAATTCGGCACAGAGATAGATTATAGTCTAGAATCATAGGTTACCAACGGGGTCGGTACCGTCCGAGGGCACTGGAGCTTTTCTTGTGGCACGATTACATAGAGAGAGACAGAGAGAATTAATTTTTAATTTGTGATTATTAATAGATAATAGACACATAAAATTGGTATAATTAACTATTATGTAAAGGGGTGCTGGATTTTTTTTTTCTGGTACAGGGGGCGGTAGTCCATAAAAGGTTGGGAACCTAAACTCTTTTGCAAAAAAAACGGGCACTTTAGATTTTTTTCTCTACTTCAATGAAGAGCAAGAAACAGGTTTTATTAATTTGACGATGTATTGGCATGTTATTTGAAGCATCCTGGCATGATTCTTTACGTTCCAAATTTAAATTTTGAAATTAACAAAAGAAAAATAAAGATTATTGTGGATTATTGTAAAATTGCTTTACTAATGGCGCGAAATGCTGAAACGATTTTTTTACTGATTACCTACTAAAATGTTAAAACTTCTTGGATATTTTCTTGCAAATTATCAATTTCATCTTTCTTTTTACATTAAATCGTTCAACTGTCGCATGCATTGCATTGCATGACTAATGCACAACTGTGTGTGCATTAGTCGTTCAACTGTCCAGAGGACTTGGCAACGGTATTCGGGAAGTAAACGATGCACAGAACCAAGAGATGAACGCTGGTGAGTCAGACGTTGCGGAATCGTAAGGCGTCAAGTGTGGACCTGAAGAAGTAAGAGGAGTAGAAGTTAGCTTGTAGACGGTCAGGAGGAGGCTTTTGGCTGCCAATATCAGGAGTTACCGCCCGGCTCGGGGCCCTAAATTACTCCGTGAGCACCGTGTTGCTCGACTTCAGTTTGCTCGAAACTGTGCTTCGTGGAATCTGGAGGAATGGAATAAAGTGCTGTTTTCTGATAAAACTAGAATCTCTTTGTGTGGAGAGGACCGACGACGGCGAGTGCTGCGAAGACCACGGGAACGCTATGCGGAAGTGTGTTTCGTAGAAATCACTCCTTATGGCGGAGGCTCCGTTATGTTTTGGGCAGCAATTAATTCGACGGAGCGTACGGAATTAGTTTTCATAGAAAATGGAGCATTAAATGCACACCGGTACATAATGGAAGCCCTAATTCCATATGCACAACTCGCATTTACTACACTTGGGGAAGATTCCATTTTTATGGACGACAATGCTCGCCCGCAAAGTTCTGGCGACGTGGAAGCGTACATGCAAGAAGTTGGGATCCGTCGTTAAGATTGGCCAGCTCGAAGTCCTGAACTCAATCCAATTGAGCATGTCTGGGATGTTCTAAGGAGACGGGTAAGATCAGTGCAACGTGCTCCACAAAACATCAGGGAGCTAAAAAGAGTCATTACAGAAGAGTGAGAATGTATTCCTCAAAACGTTATTAAAAACATCGTGGAAAGCATGCCCAGAAGGTTTCAAGCTGTGAATTTGGCGAGAGGAGGTCACACTCGTTATTAGGTTTTTACATTTGTAACTTTATTTAATTTAAAAAAAAGTAAAAAAATCTTCTTGCCTTTATTGCCGACCACTTCTTATTGTTTGGCCGTGTACCCGATGTACACGGCCAAACAATAAGAAGTGGTCGGCAATAGCAGTTTCGGTTTTAAAGAATTCATCGAAAATTAAAAATAAATAAGTATGCAGACTACGTCAAACAATAAATTTTCATTTAAACTCAAATCGACCTTGGAACGTAAATTTCCTAAGGTACCCGTTTTGTTTGCAAAAGAGTGTATATTATAGAATAGCACATAGGATACTTTTTATCCCGGAACAATGTACTGTTCCCGTGGGATAATTTCCAACAACCACGCTGGCGAAGCTGCTGGCAAAAGCTAGCATTAGTACATATATATGGTAATTATAGATTTTCCGATCATATAAATACTATGTCAAAGTTACAACATGCATTGGTCACAAAGTAGCCTGGTTAAAGCTGTTTCTAAAGATCTTATACTCTCTTGCCAGAGTGTAAGCTCCTGCAAACATTAAGCTGCTAAAAGCAGCCGGACAGATTAATGATCCGTACAATTAGCAACTCGGCCATTCGGCTAAACGCATCTGACTTGCCCCTCATGTGCCATTCTTCTGTCTGACATGACACATGACCAAAGTTATCTTAATTTGCTGACCTCTTATGGACTGTCTTTATAACGTAACTCCAGTTTAAAATGTATTAATGTGCATTTTACTCTGCGTTTATTGATTAGAGGGTTATCTGACTCTAACTGTATCACTATTGACTTTAAGTATTAAATTCGACGCCGACATCAAGCGTTTACCAAGCGTGCTGTCAGCGTCTAATTTTATACTTAAAGTCGATACTTATAAAGTTACTTATTCAGTGAAATTTATAAAGTGTAAAATAATAAAAATAAAAATGACTTTACTCCGTCAGATTTTCACCTATCTATCGCTGCTTTCCCAGTAACTTCTAATAGATTCTTCTCGCAGATAGATTGACACTGAGAACAGATTAAAAGTGTAATAGATATGCAAAATCCTATCGTAAGATCAACACTTTGTCTCTGTTATGTATGACTAGCTTTTTGCCGCGGCTTTGCCCGCGTGGATGTCAGAAATTATCCCACGGGAACGTGCAACCGGGATAAAAAGTATCATGTGTCCTAATCCAGATCATGGTCTACCTATGTGCTAAATTTAATCCAAATCCGTTCAGCCGTTTTAGCGTGAAAGCGTAACAAACAAACAAACTCACTTTCGCATTTATAATAAGTTAGTTAGGATTAATAATAATAAACATGTTTTTATTGGATAAAAATATACGTACATTTATTTTTTATTTAAATTAAATTAGGTCGATATTATCTAGCCGACTACTAAGAAGAAACACCGAAACCAACTCAGACGTAAAACTCACAGATAGATCTATAAATTATTGAGACTAACCGTTAGATAACCGTGAAAGTGTTACGCAGATTATCGTTGCAAAATATAACCGGATCAATGACAGCCCAATAAATTCATGGCCAGTGAAATAACAACGTGCTCAATAATATATTTACAGAATTAAATATGAAAGAAATAATGATAGTATTGTTTTGTTTCTTTTCAATCACTAGTGCGTGAAATTAGTTATGTTTATGTAGTTATGAACTTAATTTAGTGTAATGTAATATCTACGTTAATATAATATAATTGCATTTCGCACCTTCGGTAAAACAAGGGCACAACTGCACTTTTTGTGATTTTACAGGAGAGCCATTTTAAGAATTTTTTTTATATTCATATCCATATTATTCTGCTCATACCACTTTACCACCTTGAAGTTATTGATCTTTGCATAAAATAAGCCCTATACTTGTGTGATCCCTGATGAAAAGAGCATTTTTAAAGCACTTTGGAATATTTAACCGACTTTTTGAAATTTCGACATTTATAGCCTTGTCTTACCGAAGGTGCGATTTGTGGACTATGTCGTACTTAAAAGTTGACCGAGGTTCATTTACAGTGGTCTACTTGCTAGCCACGTAGTTAGCCAAAAGCATGATCAATAGATATTTTTCATTGGATTTTTAGTGCAAGATTGATTTCAGTAAAATTGGTAATTATGTTTGTAGGTATTTTTGCTCATCGTTTCGTCTGCTACCAAGGTGGTAATATGTACAATAAAATTAACAGCTGCTTGTCAATTTACCCTCATCCAAAAACCAAATATAAAGCGGTAGTTAGGGAATGGTTGCAAAATTCAATGATATCAATGATATAGACTAACAGAATTAGTAAACTAGGTAAATACACACACACACACACCCACACTATACACACACACGCATCCAACACAAATAACGTTACTAAACTCGACACAAAATAATAGGTCCGTTTTGACATGAGGGTGTCCCTCTTTGTCCCGCTATGTTTGTCTCTCTTTGGTATATGAAACGATATGGGCTGTCGAAACAGACCTATTATTTTTTGGCGACTGGAAGCCGACCCCAACATAGTTGGGAAGAGGCTAGGCAGACTGTACCTTCGGTGCAACAAAGTCACAAATAGCCATAATTGCAAAATCTAAAAGGATTTTTTTTTTTAATAATTCAAAATAAGCTTTTTACGTAAAACTATAGCAAAAGCAATAAACAATTAATGTTATAAAGATTTCAAACCTACTACAAATAGCAATCCAGTAATCCTAATCCTAACTAATATTATAAATGCGAAAATAAGTTTATTTGTTTGTTTGGTACCTTTTCACTCCTAAACCACTGAACCGATTATCCTGAAATTTTGCGTATAATATACGTTGTCACGTGTACAGAAACGGACATAGGGTACCTTTCATCCCGAAAAACAGTTCTGTTCCCCAGGAAAACTACAACAGCGTGCTTATGGTAAATAGATGGCGCCACGTGTATTTCGAATTATGATTGAATTATATTATTATAGAAACTTTTGTAGTGTTAAAAGTAGTTTTTTTTTATTATTATTTAAGTACCTAATACATTTTGTGAGTAGAGTGTCGATAGACCGGTTTTCATAATATTATACAAGGTTATTGGTAAAACACCAGCAACCTCTTAAGGGGTCATTGTACTCATCAATATAACTATTTACTATGGGACCAAACCAGAAATCGCGAAAAAAAAAACAACTGTTCAGTACATTTATGTTCGCATAATTCCTCAAAATGTACTGAACAGCTGATTTTTTTTGCTATTTCAGATTTGGTCCCATAGTAAAAGTTGTTCATAATGATGAGTACAATGACCCCTTAAGAGGTTGCTGGTGTTTTACCAATAACCCTGTAAATGCCAAAGTGAGTTTGTTTCTTTGTTTGTTACGCTTTCACGTCAAAACTGTTGGACGGATTTGGATGAAATATGGCACATGGGTAGACTATGACACTGGATTAGGATATAGGATACTTTTGATCCCGGTAGTGCGTTCTCGTTGGATAATTTCCGACCACCACGCGGGCGAAGCTGCGGGCAAAAGCCAGTAAGGCAATATGGATGGTAATGAGAAGTAGGCTGTATAAAGTGACCGTGTTACGGTACTAAACAAGTAAAGCCCTTAAAGTCATTTAAGCAACTCAGTGACATTTTTGTAGAGCAATTTTGACTATTATGTTACGCACTACTCAGGGTGCGTAGTGCGTATGATTTGAATTTAGATTGTTTTTTTTTTTAAACTAGATAAGTACCTATGCCATAGACTTCTACTCCGTTCACCTATTATAACATATTTTTTTCAAGACGGTAAAAAAAGTCATCCAGTGTATGAAAACACCTGAAAGTAGAGCAGTTAGAATTTGGCCCCTGAAGGCCATCAGTGACCTATATCGTACTCTGAAGTCTCAATCCTACTAGGTTCTAACCGAGTGTTTTATTTTTCATTTACTTAGGTCTTAAATTAAATAATTCAACATTCAATTTGAAGTGTAAACAGAATTGTTTAAAAACTTTTTATCACATATTAATGAAGCTTTGCATACAATAGGCTCATAATTACGCTGTGACTTATAGATACTATCGCGTGCTAGTTGCCATGCCAGGCTAGGTCTACTTGTAACATAAAAATAACGAGTAGAATCTATTCATTAAGTCATAATTATCAGCTGAGCCATTAGGGCCTGATCACATGTACCACAACTACGCCGCAACGACAACACGTGGACGGGACTAATTTGTATGAAAATGAATAGCTGATTCACACGGACTGCATTTTGACCGTCAAAATCAACCGTGTGGGCGATTACGGCCACGTCGGCGTCGTAGCCACAATGCAACCAACAGCAAGACCTGCACTACCGGCCGGCCACATCATAATATATATTATATCCTGAGATATACTGACAGGCCAGTTGGCGTGGTTGGTTAAGATACCACCTATCACGCCGCAGGTCGTGGGTTCGATTCCCATCCAGGACAAACATTGGTGTGCATGAACATGTCTGTTTGTTCTGAGTCTGGGTGTAATAATCTATATAAGTATGTATTTACAAAGAAAAAAGTAGTGTATGTAGTATATCAGTTATCTGGTTTCCATAGTACCTACAAGCTCAGCTTAGTTTGGGATCAGATGACCGTGTGTGAAATGTCCCAGGATATTATTTTTTTTTTTTTATATATATTATATCCCGCGATTGGCCTTCACGCTGTGAGCTCAGATGAATAAAATGTATCTGAGACTGTGGGATATACTCGTACATATATCTTTCTCCAGTTTGCGTTCGTCATTGGATCACGCCACACGCGTCGTTCACAAACAAAATGGATAAGTATTGTTTTGCTAGGTAGCCTCGACAGTACAAACAAATTGTTTGCGAATGAGACGGACGAAGAATACGGACAAGGTTACTCGAGTAATGATAGACACGAACTGAGGGTAGCGACAGCGCGCGGCGGGGACAAGAGGCGAAATATAATATGAAAGTATCGCTCGGTCGGTCGAAAAAATGTTTATAGTTTGAGATATAATATATATTACATTATATCCCATAGTGGAAAGAAGGCTTGTATCTGCAAACACTAGCCACAACGTAACCACATTGCAACTACTAGCGACAATGCAACCACAACGCAACTGCATGAAATTGCAGCGACAGTGTTGTATTTAAAATATGTACAATTCTACCGATCAGTTTCAAACATAAATATCTTTTAGCAGTAAACCACCATGGGGAGTCAAGAGCATAACTTAACTCATGTACTCAACAATTATAATACGCGATCTATGGCTGCCGGCAAATTCAATGTACCCAGAGTCACCAATTACTTTGGTGACAGAACACTAAAAAACGAATACCATATCTATTAAATAGTGTGCCGGCAGACATAAGGAGTGAAGCTAATTAAACGAGATTTAAAAAAAAAAAATAAAAAAAATACTTTGAATTATGTTAAATTGCTACCTACCTACCTAAGTCTTAAGTTTAACTGGATTTAAAACTAATAAAAAAAAATACTTTGAAATATGTTAAAGTGCTACCAACCTAAGTCTTAAGTTAGTGTTTAAAGATTCGCTTACACGTAAATAATGCGCACAGCAAAAGAGCGGAACTCACTACCTGCGTCTGTGTTTCCAAGCGCATACAACCCTAATCTCTTCAAAGTGAGAGTGAACAGGCTTCTTTTTGGTAAGCTCACTCCATCGTCGACTTTGTCTCTGTCACCTCTAACCTAGACTAGAGTCAAGACCAAACCAATCTCAAATAAAAAAAAAATATACAAATATAATGCAATATTGCTTATTCCCCATAGCAAATAGCGTCATAATATATAGCCTACAGAGTGACCAGACTTATAGGAAATACTATGCATTTGAACAGAATCTATCCTGTAGAATTTGCGTGTGCTGGTACGAGAATTCAGACAAACAGACACAAATTCTATTTATATATTATAGACTATTATGTGCGCCAGTAAAATCGATCCCAGACCTCGTAGCAATTACTAAATGTACAGTTTTGACTTCGCTACGATTTTATTATATGTATTGATATTAATACAGATTATACATACTATTAGACTTTCAACTTTACTAATGGATCGTTCATTAGTAAAGTCCTATCATTTATGGACCGTTATTGATTAAAATTAAGACTCTTGTGTCTTTACCAACAATGAAGCAAAGACCTCATAGCTTTGCATAGTAGCATATGGAAGTAGCTATCAAAGGTAAAATTAGCTTACGAATCTATTATATGCCCAGCTTGACAATAAAAAAATGCTACCATTGGTAAGCAAAACGATTCGTTTTTGTTTATAGGAACCGAGTATTAGGAGTTAAAAAAAGACGCCACATAGTAAAAAGGAGAGTGAATGAACTGCATTATTATTTATTACTGGGCGTCATTTACCTATAATCTCTTATATGACTGTGATTAGTTCAGCTTGTCAGCTGACCCCCCCCCCCCTCCTTAGCTGCGTCAATGAGCGACACTATATTCACAAGTAGCGACTACTTGCCCACATTTTTTCGCTGCGATACCGGTTTGGCGTGGTTTTGGTCCGTGTCAATGGGCCTTACACAAAGTAAATCATTTAATTTATCTTTCACCGGTTCCTGCTACGGCTGAATATCATCATTTTACAACCAGTGACTACCATGTGACCTCCGCCCACTCAGTTTTTGGGAGAGACAAAATTCTTACATCCTTATGCCTTGTGCGTACACACGTCGCGCAAGGCCTCGGCATAAAATTTACCAAAATGTATCGGAAACGTAACAAAAATATTTCAGCAACATGTGCCTGGCAAAAATCGCGAAACATGTAAGTATTCCGTCTTGTGACATGTTCAGTTTCCGTACTTTCGACTACTCTCATATATGACTCGGGCAAACTATCAATTGTTTTTTATGAAACTTTATATTATGCCAAAACGTTGAACAAGTAACTCTAAAAATAAATACCTACAGCAACCATCGAGTTAAAATAAAATACAAGTCACAAAAAATATATTAATGTAGATACATTCATACGTCTTATTGTTGCATTGTTTAAAAATGAAGATGATATTAAACTAGTATGACGTTAGGTTGTTTGAATGAATACAATCTATAATATAAAAATGAATTGCTGAATGTGTTGCTAAGCGCAAATCTCGAGAGCAGGTGAACCGATTTTGCTAATTCTTTTTTTAGAATATTCCTTGAAGTACGAGGATGGTTCTTACGGAGAGAAAAATAAAAAAATGCCTGAAAAGGTCTAAAAACAACACTTTTCTATACTCCCATACAATCGATTCGTAATAATACTTAAAAGTCAATTTGAACTTTAATACCATACCATAAAGTTTATATGTTAGTGGGGAGGTTCCGGGAAGGCAAAACAATTGAGTGACGTTAGTATCATATAAATATTAATGTCAATATTAGTGACTATTAAAACAATTTTAGGTGGTTTATAATTTTTATTTTTTGACATAATGTAATTGTTGACTTATTTTTCTTTTTTTATCTTACTAGCTGACCAGGCCGTCCTGAATATAGCAGAATAAGTATTAAAAAAAAAAAATAAAGAATCGACTGTTAGGCGGTACGAAGTTCGCCGGGTCAGCTAGTATAACATAAAAATGTAATGAATTTATTTGATTAAAAGTCTATGTAAGATTTTTACTAAAACATATTATTATGTTTTTTTTTTAATATTATATAGGGGTGGGTGACTGGTAATTAGTGACCGATACTTAAACACATGATTTTACTCATGATAACAAACAACTTTTACAATGGGACCAAACCTGAAATAGCGAAAAAAAAAATCAGCTGTCCCATACATTCATAGCTCGTCAAAATGTAGGGAGCAGCTAATTTTTTTTCGCGATTTCTGGTTTGGTCCCATAGTAAAAGTTGTTTGTTATCATGAATACAATCATGTTTTTAAGTGTCGGTCACTAATAGTCACTCTATATTTATGATATGTTCCTCTCTTACGTTTCACGAGTCCATAACGTTCTGAATGAATGAATAAAATGCACCGACCCCAGCACAGTTTGACCAGGCCCAAAGATTCATACTAGCCCCTGGAGCCTCATGTTTCATGGGACTACAGAGAACATTACATATTAAGGAGTATAACGTAGTAGGCGATAATGGTAGGGAAGGTGCCCTTAGGATATGGAAGGATTTATTACAGCCGTACCGGACATGCAACCTTCACGTCCTTATCGTTCTGATTAAGGCAAGCTCCAGGTAGCCCCAGAAATTCAAATTTTCTTATGTTTTTTGCAATTTGCATTTCAGTACCCGGTTATGTATTGATTTGAATATGATTTGCAACCGTAACAAATTTGTATTTATAGAATTATAATCATTAAAATCATTAATACAACTGTCAAGTTCATATAATTGTAATTAATGACTATTTCATAAAATCTTGAAATTTGGGATTTTACTTTAATCAACATACAACCTAATAATGACTTGCAAATTGCGAAAAACGTAAGAAAATTTTAATTTCGCGGGCTTCATGGAGCTTCCCCCTTAAAAATAGAATTTAAATCAAATGTTTTAAAATATTATTATTTACCATATCATCAACCATGATGAACACGACGTGTGATCGCCCCTGTCGATACGCTGATATCATCGTTGATATCATAGCCAAGATGATCCACCACTGTTTCCTGAAAAATTAATTATATTCTGTAATTATATTTTGTGACAAGTTTCAAGATAAAGTTTCATAAATGAAGTAAGTTCTTACTATTTATTATTATGGATTGCATGTCAAAGTTAAAAATATTTGGGTTTTACAGGGTTCAGTTGCTGCCTATAAAAAAAAACTTTTTCCAAAAAACACAACCGACTTCCTAAATAACACTTCAAAGTGGATAACAACTTTAATTTCGGATGTCGGTGTCTTTGGATCTGTATTTTAATTTTTTGCCACCGACTTCCGAAATTAAAGTTATTATTCACTTTGAAGTGTTATTTTGGAAGTCGGTTGTATATTTGGTAAAAGGTTTTTTTTTTTTTTCACTTTTTAGTGGGTCAGTTTGTAATTTATCTAAGTTACAATATTCTAATTCTTTTCCCGATGCAGGTACGTTAATTGTTGAGGAGTTCTCCTATTAAGTAGGTACCAGGAGAACTCCACATCACCATAAGCATTGTGACAAGCATAAATTACTTAGCAACTATTTATAAAGTACCCAATCGAATCGCAACCTGTGAAATACTTATTATAGAGTAGTTCCGGTGGCCATCTGTGATCTTCATCATTAGTTCCACTTCACCAAATGGTGCTTTCCAAGAACAAATGCACGAGTTACTATAAAAAATACCCAAATCGCTATAGGTGTGCCTATAATATTTTAAGCGTTCCTTCGATTTCTCCAGGATCCCCTCATCAGATCCTGACCTGATGACAATGCGACCAACTAGAAAGTATACCCTTTCAAACAAAAAATAATTTTCCAAATCAGTTCAGCCGTCTTCGAGTAATAGAACATACATAAAAAAAATCCGACGAACTGAGAACCTCCTCCTTTTTTTGAAGTCGGTTAAAAATATTTAAGTACCTAAGTACTGTTTACCGTTTTCCATAACAAAAAAAAAAAACCTCCGATATTCGAGAGCCTGTGGTTGCCCTATAAAGCTAATGTATTGAATGCACGAGCCTGCGTATGCGACTCTATAGTCAATCAATCTGCCTAGAATTTTCCGAACTAAGTTGTGGTCAGCTTCCAGTCTAACCGGATGCAGCTGAATACCAGTATTTTACATGGAGCGACTGCCTATGTGACCTCTACAACCCAGTTACTGGGTAATACGATACCCCTTGGTAAGACTGGTTGTCAGACTTTTGGGCTTCTGACGACCCGTAACGACTGTCAAAGATCCACGAATAACAGCCGGGACCAACGGCTTAACGTGCTTTCCGAGGCACGGAGGAGTCTCGGTATGAAAAGTTGGTCACCCATCCACAGACCAACCCCGGCAAGCGTAGCTTAACCTGATGGATCGACCCTTGCGGCTGTTATTACTTAGCCACGAGCTCCTCCGTATGCGACTCTATAGTATTCTGCTTCAAATTTACATTAGCTTTTTATTTTGGTGACATTGGAAGATAAACGATGAGATACTGAAGATGCCTGTGACTGTGACCCATTTAACTGTTATTATATTATTATATCTTCTTCGGCGTAATTAATATGTATACCCGTGCCAATTACAGCTTTCTAGTACTAAGAGTCTGAGGTTAGCCGCGGACAGGCAGACAAGACGGACATGGCGAAACAATAAGGGCTCCTTGTTGACTACGGAAGCCTAAAAAAGAAGTGCAAAGAACATATTGCTGATAATTTTAGATAATGAAGACTGTGCATTTATTTGCTAACTGCGCTCTACAATACTGACGTCACCATCCGTTGGTTTTATTGATGAGTTTTTTTTTTAAGAATAAGCTACCATAACTTTTGTAGGTCCTTAACGCAACCTCCATAATAAAAATAATATAGCAGCTTATTATTGTCCCGCTGCAGTATCAAATACAAGTGCAGATTTTCTCACGATATTTTTCCTTCAACGGCTTCAACAATGTCCACAATAAACTCAGAAAGTAGGTACATATGAACTGAAAAAGGCACATTGGTACTTGCCCGGCTTTGAACCCACAACCTCGTCCATGAGAGTCAAGGCCTTAACCACTGGACCATCACAACTAATTGTATTTAAAATATACTCCAAAGAGTGTATAATGCTAATTTTGTCCAAATTAGAGCTGCTCCTAATATATTATGTAGACTCTCCACGCGTTAGATGTATTAACCTGTCAAGTCTTGACATATTATTACTTGTGTTACTACGGGGTTTGCTCTCGCCCATCAATGAGCTACGCCGTAGCTCCCGAAGCTGCTACGGGAGCTCAAAAACTTATGAAGCGACGCTCGCTTTAATTGTAGTTACTTACAAGGAGACCTTACACCCTTCGGGTCACCTATTTGGCTGCAACGCAATATTGAAAGGGATTTCCTAGTGTTGTATATTCCTAAAGTCTTAAGGTGCACAACTCAAAAATAAGGGAGAAATTCTTCTCTAAAGAGTCAGTCTCACCATTTGTCCAAGTTTCAATAATACTAACTCACGAAAATTCTAGTGTCGAAATTTGTAGCTTGTAGGGCTTCTATATTCATACTTTTTTATATATTAATAATATTGATAATGATTTCGATTTTTATATAATATATAAAAGTCACTATGATTCAATACGAAAATTTTTCGAAGAGTTATAAAATTCAAAGTGAGGCTACTAAAGTATGTGGGGTATCATATGAAAGAGCGCTGTTTGCACATTCTCAAACATGTTTTCTTTTTTTTAGGCAGCATAGTTTTCGACTTTTGTTGAATAACGTAAAAAAAAATACCTTTCCCCCTTATCTCCGAAGTTTGCAGAGAGAAAAATCTGAAATGATTCTATGTGATAGAAGCTTATTTAAAGATCACAGGAAAAATAAAACGATGTCTCTAAATAGCACACTTTTTTTAATATATGATGGCACGGAACCCTCGATGCGCGAGTTCGACTCACTCTTGACCAGTTATTTTTTAGTTGTGCACCTTAGGACTTTAAGAATAAAACCGAAAAATATGAAAGAAACGGGGAATATTTCGTTGTTTTTTCAAATACGTACTTAGTATACGGGGTTGGGGGGGTTGGGGGAGAGACGGGTGCGGGGAGGGGCGCGGGATAGGGGAGGGGTGCGGGAGGTTTTTGTAAAGCGGTCGAAATTTGTTTTTTTTCGTAAAAAAAAAACGAAAAAAACCACAATTTGTTTTTCGTGAAAAAGAAAAACAGATTGTTTTTTTTCGGCATTTTCAACACTACTCCTACTCTTACACACACATTCACAGCGTGTTTGAACACTTGGTAACCACAAGTATAACGCGCGTGGCTTCGTGAGTAAAAATACTGTACTTAGCTCAATTGACTAACCACTATTCTACAAACTCAAATATCATGAAAATAAACAAAGTAATCATAAAGTTCAGAGCTGCAATTCCCATATTTTAAGCATTATAATCTCAAAAATATGTAATTTAACCCTTTGTCAACATTTTTTAACAGTTTTTTTTGCATTGATTGTGCCCTAGATGAGATTATGTCTAGATTTCGATCGTTTTATTTATTACGGGATTTGGCGTTCTGAATTTAAACAAATTCATATTTATTTGCGTTCCACAATGTTTTTTTTAAGTTTGTGTGTACAACTCCCTTATTGTGTTCATATTTGCAGTATCCACCTAACATACACATAACATACACGTTTTAACATACACACTATATCCTGAAAAGGAACTTATTACAAATACGCACATATCAATAGTTCGTTTTGTGTACATAAAGCCTGAGAGAGCCGTGAAGACTGTCTTGTAGGAAAACCGAATGCAAATAGGTCGACAACATAAATAAGCTGTACGAAACAAGAGAAAACAGCATAAAAGGGATGCCCTTAGCCCAGCAGTAGGACAAAAAAAAACTCGAGGTGATGATGATAAATACAAAAAAAAAACATACAAAAACAGCTCAACAACAGTAACATGCATGTTTTTGCTGACCTGTTTATATATATTAATGCATGTATTTAATTTATGTTTGATATTTCGATGATTCGATGGTTGCATGCTTTATGATTGATTTATAACTTGCACAATTTAGACAATGGAATTAGGTTTTAAGCTTTGTTTGGATTGTGGACACCAAAATTAGAAGAATGGTAAGTACTAGTAGCCCTGTTTAGGGTTCCGTACCTCAAAAGGAAAAACGGAACCCTTATAGGATCACTGGTGTGTCTGTCTGTCTATCTGTCCGTCTGTCACAGCCAATTTGCTCCGAATCTAATGGACCGATTAAGTTGAAATTTGGTACACGTATGTATTTCTGTGACCCAAACACGGACGTGTAACGTAAATAAATGGGTTTTGAATATGGTGTCAATTTTGGAGAGTAAATAAGAAAGTTAAAAAAAGTTTTGCAAACCGTACCGTGTGACATATTAAATGAAAGGGCTTACTGTGAGGGTCTCAAATATATATATTTTTTATAATTTTAAAATAAATCATTTTAAATCATTTTAGAAAGAAAATAGACGAAAATTGACCACCCCCCGCCCCCCTTATCGAAGAACATGGTAGATCTCTCAATATTGTGCATACAAACTCATATTTGCAGTTGGAATGTATGGAAGAACATGTTATTCAACTACAATGTTAAGTTTATTCTTGAGTTTCATCCCAACTACGGAACCCTTCATTGTGCGTAGTACGACACGCACTTGGCCGGTTTTTTGTGATCACGGTTATGCTCACCCAGCGTAGATATTGATATGTCTTACTCCTTACATAAAATCGAGTCTGTCTTGCATAGGGCATTATCATAAAAGTGAAAAATTAATATTGTAGTTTATATTGTCTTTTCCCTAACCTATCTAAATAAGTAAAATATGTTTTGTAACTGTTTTGTTACTGCATTTCCTACTATACCTTTAACTATAAAATGTAAATTGGTTGTCCTTAAATAAATAAATAATAATAATAAATAAAATCCGCAGGGTAGCATGTGGTGAGCTGTTGGGCAGTAGCGATCCCACGGACCTTATCTCCCGGGAGAAGTCTTGCTCTTCACCTGTGGCTTGCCTTTATTGGCCGGCTGGAGTGAAGACTGACGAGGATCAGAACTCCCACCTCTTTCTTGCCTTATCTAGCCTATCATGGATTAGTTGCTTCAATTTTAAGATACGGTGTCATATTTTGGGGTAACTAAGTCCACGGAAAGTTGTCAACCAGTATTTAATTCCCTAAAAATTCTTACATTACCTTGTTTGTATGTACAGACGCCAGCACATCAAGCTACTACAATCTGTCAGATTTCTTTAATAGATTTTCGACTTTATTGCCATAGCATTAGGTTCAAGGTTGATTGGGAAAATCTGACAGTTTCGGGTAGCTTGACCTGCTGCCGTCTGTACTAGAAGTTGCCCTATTTGTTACATTAAACAAACACTTGTTTACCTCAACGGTTAACGGCGGAAGACAACGCTCAGTGCCAATAAGGACTCAAAACCATACACAGGTAGATATAAAACAGCATTATTAAAAAACAATATATTATCCATGGGACCTCTTATATATAATAAATTGCCTAAAAAATTGAAAGAATTACCTATAAAATTGTTTAAAAACCAATTAACAAAATTACTGCTGGAGAAAAGTTATTACACAATTAAAGACTTTCTGAATGACAAAACTTTATAGTAAAACGTTGACAATTTATTTATATCTACCGATTTATTTAAAAATTTCAAATGTTCGTAATTATTATAATGACATTGTTTAGTGAATGTTGTATGATTTTCATTTATAAATATGTCGACATTAATCATATTGACATTACCTATTTTATGTAATTGTTATTAATGTACCGCAAAATTTTGACATCAAACTATTTGACAATACACATTTTAGACATTATTTATATTCTTCATTATATGATATTATGCGAGAAAAATAGATTCAAACCCAACAATATTTTGCATAACGAAAGGTAAAATGTATCGGGACAATTTACAAACATTCCAACTTATATGTTTACCTACACTATCAGCAAATAAACTATTTCTTTCTTTCTTTATTGACCGGCTTGAGTGCAAACGTGCTCGAAGGAAGGAAGTATTCCAGTAACGTGGTAGACATCTTGACTGTACTCTCGGGATTGTCCTGATAGCCGTGGAATACCTCTCCACTCCTCAAGCACCTCAGGAAGTGTTGCCCCCTTGTCGCGTTACTTTGTGCTAGCGACCGCTTCCGGGGCCCATTATTGAGTGTGCAAGTCACCCTCTGCCATTTTATCCGTGTATAATTATATAATATTGGTCAGGCAGGGGACATAGTTCTTCCATAATTCAAGTTACCCTTCTTACCCTTCTTCCCAAGTTACTTCTCTCCCTCTCCATCCATCCACATATATATTCAGCACTCTTTTAGTCACATGCGTTTTTTCCCTCTTTATCATATGCCCATACCAATCCAGACGATTTCCTATCAACTTTTCTGTCACTGGCGCCACTTTCAAACTTCCCCTTATATACTGATTTCTTACTTTATCCAGTTTCGTCACTCCACACATCCATCTCAACATTCTCATCTTCGCTGCATACAATATTTTTTCATCCATCTTCTTCACGGCCCAACATTCAGATACAGTACGACAGGCCTTATCACGGACTTGTAAATTTTCCCCTTTAACTTTAGAGGCATCCGTGGGTCGAAAGTTGTTCCTGTGACCTGTCGTCATTTTGTCCACCCTGAGTTACGTCTCGGTCTACTTCGCCATCTCCTTGGACAAGCGTCCCGAGGTACCGAAAGTCGGAGTAGATCGGTAAGGGCGTACCGGCGAGAGATATGGGCACAGGACTGGAGACCGCCAAAATCACAAAACAAATGCCTCAAACTTAAACCCAAAGTATTTATTAAAATTTCAAATAAACCAATAACAGGCACTTTTGTAATGCCAAGGGTTTGCGGTCGGTTAATCACAACTATGAAGCTAGTTGCCCATTCCAAAGCGTAGTAGGTACCTATGAGGGAGAACGGGCAAGAAACTCCACGGACACTCTTTTAAATCAAAACATTGTTACAAAATATTGGTTACATATTTTATGTTGAAATTATACATTTGAGAACAATGTTGAGAGATGTGCACGTTACAGTTACCAAGAATATTAAATTAGTTACAGATACAAATGTCAATATAAAAAGAATGCTTGTAAACTTGCTGGTCCTGCTCCAGAGAGTCTAGACTTAATCAAACTGGTTGCTGATTGAATTTCTACAAAATGTGACCTTAATTAATTCTATATTTTGAAATAGTTATATTTATACTCACTGATACAATGTTAGAGTTCCGTACCAAAATGATAAAAAGTTATTTAAAAAAAATCTAAAAACCCGACTGTGTAAAAACTGAACTTTAAAAAACCAGGCAAGTGCGTCTTGGACCACGCTCAATGAAGGGTTTCGTTGTTGGGGTGAATTTATCCCAGGAACAAACTTAACATTGTAGTTGATAATGTTAAAAACCCGGCTGCGGTAAAACTTATCGTCTGTTTTTTTAATCTCGTAGACTAATTTGACAGGTGCAAATGTCAAACTGTGAAATCAAAAAAAATATACATGGGACATTTGAAATGTCAGTTTAGTCTACGAGATTAAAAAACAGACCATAAAAGCTAAAAAGGGGCTTGTTTTTAGCTTTTCAGTTTTACCGCAGCCGGGTTTTTAGTTTTTTTATTAACTTTTTTTTATTTCCAGCTTTTTAGTTTACAAATGTGAAAGATTTCACAGATGATTTAGTCCTTGCAAGGAGTTTTGTTCGTGAGGGTTATTTAAAAGCTTTTTTACGATTTGTCATTTCGAATTACTTTTAAACATATAAGTTGTATATATTGTTGTACCTTTTAAAACCCTCCATTTTGATATCCCACTCGATGGTATTAGAAGAAAAAGAAATTTCGAACTCCACAATATGGCACCCCAAATCCGCCATTTTACTTTGTTTTTTTTTTTATTTTAAAGTAGCCAGTGACACTCGCGTCAAATATTTCACATAATTCAAAAACGGGTTATTCCACAAATCCCCATTGACAATCCCCATCAAAGGGGATTTGTGGGCAAAAAGTTCACAAATCCCCATCAGTTTAATAATGAAATACAAACAAAATATTATATAATAATATATGAATGTATAAGTAATCACGAAATGTTTATTTCATATGGAGGTAAAAGAAAAAGTCTTTGATTATTTTAAAAGTTGATCTCTAAAAGATTACTTGTATTAAAGTTGAAACTGTGGTTTAATTGTTTTTGCTAAAATATTTTACACTTAGGCGCGTCGCCCACACGAGCTAGAGAGAGCTAGAAAGATAGAGCGCCGCGACGCCGCCTCGACTCTAGCTCGTGCGGGCGATGCGCTTTAGGCTATTAATTTAGCCATTACTTTAATTTGTTTGATTAGGAATAAAAATTCAGTGTCCTTACCTCCATAAGAAATAAAGACTCCGTGATTATTATATAATACATAAACTAATAGTTAAATAGGCGGGGGGGGGGGGTAAGCAGGGGGGACATAACAAAAATTTGCACTTTAAAGCATGATATTTTGCAAACGGATCCCTGAATCGGAAAATGGTTTGCATACACCCGAAATATTTTTAAACGGCCTATCCAACGACACCCCACACCATGAGGATGGTGAAACTATAAGGGTCCTTGTTGACTATGGAATCCTAAAAAGATTTAAACAAGATATACAACTTAATACACTCCTTTGCAAAATAACGGGCACCTTACAGTCATTGGCTTTTCTATGGATAATATTAATATTTTTAGTATTTCGTTAGCATAAATGACTAGAAATTTCTTATTATCAATGAGAATATAGTTTTGAACACTTAATTCCTGGAATCGGTGTTTTAATCAATGTAAACAGAGAGTCGTGTTAAAATGGACATTTTTATGGGTATAATGAAATTAAGACTACGAGTATTTTTATGGTATTTTGATAAAAAAAGACATTACAAAATATAAAATAATAACGAGTACGACCTCCCCTTACAGCGTTTAGGGCATGTAACCGTCTTGGCATGCTTTCCACCAGGCTTTTGATTCGGCTTTATCTCCAGGCTTTTTTTGGTATTCGTCGTTTGGATTGGCGCTGGCTAAACCTAATTGAGCGTATGCATTTTTTCTGAGCTCGAAACACTCTTTTAAGGTCAACCGAATTACCCCATATCATAATACCATAGCGCAAAATTGATGACACATAGCCATGGTATGCACATAGTGCCGCATTTTATTTTCGCTCTTGAAAGTATACTGTGCTAGTACAGTATGGGAGCGTACAGGCACAGTATTAACTCAATAAACGCCTGTTGGTATCGAGTCCAGGTTCTATGGACGGTTAAACGACTTCTACACCCCTCTCCCAGCAGCGCTATAACTTAACTAGCTCTTATTGCTTTTTCTGCCATTACAATCGACACAAAGATATCTGTTTCAAGTCACAATAAGGCAGGATTATGCGACAAACGTAAATTATCCTATTAATAAAAACTTTTTTTCAAAAAAATCAATCGACTTCCAAAAAACCCCACTAAATGAAAAATTACTTTCAGAAGTCGGTGTTATTGGATCTGTATTTTACTTTTTTGCTACCGACTTCCGAAATTAACGTTATTTTTCACATTGTGGGGTTTTTTGGAAGTCGGTTGATTTTTTTGGATAAAAGTTTTTATTTTTCACTTTTTAATGGGTGTGTTTGTAATTTATCTAAGTTACAATATCCTAATGTCAACTGCTCATCACCTTATACAATTTCTTTCTTTTTCCGATGCAGGGACGTTAAGTGTTGAGGAGTTCTCCTCTTGTAAGTATCAAACTCCACATCAGCATAAGCATTGTGACGAGTATAAATTACTTAGCAACCATTATTAAAGTAGGTACCTAATCGAATCGCAACCCTTGAAATACTTATTATTGAGTAGTTCCAGTGGACATCGGTGATCTTCATCATCAGTTCCACTTCACCAAATGGTGCTTTCCAAGAACAAATGCACGTACGTAAAAAATACCCAAATCGGTATAGGTGTGCCTATAATATTTGAAGAGTTCCGTCGATTTCTCCAGGATCCCATCATCAGATCCTGACTTGATTACAATGGGACCAACTAGAAAGTATACCCTTTCAAACAGAAAATGAATTTTCTAAATCGGTCCAGCCGTCTTCGAGTAATCGGGAAACATACATAAAAAAAACTGAGAACCTCCTCCTTTTTTGAAGTCGGTTAAAAATAACGAGAAGTTAGTTTAAATTGCCTGATAACCTTTTAACCGCAAACCCGCGAAAAGTAAGTAAAAAGTCACAACCTGAAAAAGGCGCTTATTATTTTTAAAAACAAAAGTTTCGAATTTGAAATTAACTTTTTTTCATACCCAGACTATTAAGTGCCTGTAACATAGTTCGGCTATTAAAACCTCTTTAGAACTAAATGATTACCAATAATATTGAAAAATCAAAATCGCCCGTTTTTTTTTACTACTACTTTTTGTTAGGTTACTGCTCAAAAAAAATATGAAAAAATTACCAAAAAGCCAAAAAAATCTGTTGATTCGATCGCTACCAAATTTTACAGGATCACCCGCTGGGCTAATCTGCCTGAAAATTTCATCAAAATCGCTCTAGTCATTGAATCCTTAGGGCATATCTATTCTGTGATAGGAAACTAACATAGAGGTACCTGCATACATACACACATCGATTTTTATAAATATAGATTACCGTGTAGGTTTTATCTAGAGTTGCAATATTTGTAAATGTAGCCACCATCATCACCATTCATAATTATTTGCCAAAGCTAAAATTCGTACCCACTGTTTTATCAACCTATAATTATTATTTTAGATATCAACTCTGTAATTATTTTAGATACCAACCTATACGAAACATTAGGTAGTAAAACGATTTTTTAACCGTAACCTACAGTTTAAAAAAACCGGTCAAGTGCGTGTCGGACCGCGCACAATAAAGGGTTCCGTAGTTCGGATGAATTTATCCCAGGAACAAATTTAACATTGTAATTGAAAAACATGTTCGCCCATACATTTCAACTGCAAATGTAAGTGTGTACGCACAATATTAAGAGATTTACCATGTTATTTTAAGACCATAGACTTCTTATAAGTTTTCCTGTTATCTATAGGTATAGAACTATTTTCTGCATTTTTTTTTTCAAAATTTTAAGTTCAGTAGCTTCGGAGATAAGAGGGTATGGCCCATTTTCGTCTATTTTCTTAAATAACTTGAACAATATATTTTAAAATTATAAAAAAAAAATATATTTGAGACCCTCACATTAAGCCCTTTCATTTGATATGTCACACGGTACAGTTTGCATAACTTTTTTTTTTCTTATTTGCTCCCCATAAGTAACCCCCATATTCAAAAATCACTTATTTATGTTACACGTTCGTGTTTAAGTCACATTAATTCATATGTGTACTAAATTTCAACTTAATCGGTCCATTACATTCGGAGCAAATTGACTGTGAAAGACGGACAAACAGACAGGCACACGAGTGATAAGTAATCCTATAAGGTTTCCATTTTTTTCCTTTTGAGGTACGGAACCTTAAAAACGGTTTTGCCCATGGGTGCATCATGTCTGTAGGTACCTTCCCATGGGATGTCTTCTGCCCGTTCTGCTTTCCCATTCGTCAAAGATTTGAAGCAGAGAGTGAAAACCTAATTATAATCTCGAAAGTAACTAGCTAATTAGTTACTTATTTACATCAGATTAATTTATTCATATAAATAGTTCTACTAACTAGGATCTATATAAATCTGTAAGTTATTATAGTGTTTTAAATACTATTGTTAACAATTTAAAAAAAAACGAAGTGTCTAGACGTCCGCTAAACGGATGAATACTCGTAAAATAAATTTAGTCGTCCGACTATCGGACCAATAGATAATAAATTTAGTCGTCTAAATAACCCGCCAGGGTTGCGGGTTGTTCGAAAGAGTTACCGTGGCCCTGGCACAGGCAACTGAAGGAACACGGGTGGGTTTTAGTCAGTATAAGTCTGACACGCCCTCCCGCTCCACCCAGAGCGGGAGAAGTTATTTGATGATTTCCCATCCACCAAAAATATATATATATATATATATAATTTATTCGTCCGTTTACCGGATGACTAGCAACAACAAATAATTTATTTTATTCATCCGATAATCGGACGTTTAATATAATTTATTGGTCCGTTTACCGGACGACTAGCAACACCCAACAAAAAACACTTACCAACTCGTAAACATATTCAGTATTTTAAACATTTTAAAGTATTATCGTTAAAAAACAGCACTAGCACACACCAAATTCGTTAAACAGTCCACAAAAAGATATATTGAACACCGCGAAAAGCCGTACACTGAAGACGTGAATACATTAGTATCAGTCCGTACAGAGGTCTATTCTCCACGAGCGCTCAACTTGCACAAACCACTGAAACCAAGCGAAGGCTGTATTCTATTGTAAATTGCTTAAGGGCGCCACTGAGAATTACCGAAGGTCATATTTACCTACCTATATTCGTGCGAAAACCCAAACACGTGGTTCTCATTAAAATGTATCTAAGACATCCTTTACTGCTTTTATTAAAACCAATCTTTAATAAAGCATATTTCCGATAGATATTTCCCAAAAAATATCGAACACAGTTTCGGCAATACTGTTCTGTAATGTTGTTACATATTGACATTACGATAGCTAGATCACAATGGTATTGTTAGAATATCTAAATGGGTTTCCGAAATGTTACGTAACAAGACTTTGCTGAATTTAATTACAATATTGTAACCGCATAATGTATGTATTTACAATCTATCTGCCAATCTACCTAAAGATGAAATGTCACAATAGTCATAATAATACAAAACCTCATTTTAAAGCAAATAAATATACATATTTTTCTATTCTACACATTATTAAAATCTTACCTTCTTCGGCTTGGTAATTAGTGACCGATACGTAAACACATGATTGTACTCATGATAACAAACAACTTTCACTATGGGACCAAACCTGAAATCGCGAAAAAAATCAGCTATTCCCTACATGTTGACGAATTTTGCGAACCTAAATGTATGGGACAGCGGAATTTTTTTTTCGCGGATTCAGGTTTGGTCCCATAGTAAAAGTTGTTTGTTATCATGAGTACAATAATGTGTTTTAGTAGCGGTCACTAATTACCAGTCACCCTCTATAGTTAGTACACATACTTATTCTGTGCTTTCGCTAAGAAAAACTTAATATTCCTAGGTTCTTAAAACTGCTTCTCTACTGAGTGTCCTAGTCAAGCAGTTTCAGATTATGTAATGTCCTTTCTAACAAATATGAATAAGAACTGTCTTACATCTGTATTTATAAACAAGTAATTAAAAGTAATTACTTCAGTAAAAGTAATTACTTAGGTAACGCTTTTTATTCTATAGTTTAGTAATAGCTTGAAGTTAGAACTGTCAAAGGTTAGAATTCTTAGCCAAGTAATAGTCACTATTTTCCATACTTAAGAATTGAGAACTCGACCATTTTACGTTTGTTTTTGCAATGGAATGTTGATTCTTACTCAAGCATTTACTCAAGTAAGTAACGTACATTACTCGACTATAGGATAACATTTTATAATGGAGAATTTTATCCTCAAGTAATGACTTCACTTAAAAGTTACTTAGCAGCAAATAATAGCTTGTTTATAAATACGGGTGTTAGCATTTTATGCAGCCTTAGAAATGCATGCGGTCAATATGTGGAGCGCACCAACTGGACAGCCGTGTTCCATTATTCAAAAAATTAAAAATATTACCTTTCCCAGCACTTATACCTATTTTGGAAATCTGTATTTTTGTGTACCTCATTTTACTACAAAATAGTTTATTGTTCGGTACTCGAAGCATGTGAACTTTGCGGCTAAGTCCAGGCCTAGCCGCAAAGTTCACTGTGTGCTTCGTGTACAGACCGCGTCACTTGAATAGCCTCACCCCATATTTTTGTGATTTTCATATTTTTATTTATAAATATTATAATTATTTATCATATTTTGCTTATTCGAGCAGCGTTTAAGACAAAATACGCACAAACTTGCACATGCCTGTACTAGAAAGGTTTAGGTTATATGCAACGTTTATGCGTTCCACGTGAAAGGCCTCAGAACAATTTAAACAGTCGTCGCGTTTCTTTGTTTTAATTTCTCGGCATAAATTAATTATATAACGTTTTATATTACATATTTATTATTTGTGCAGTGTTATTATTATCTTTTCTTATCATGGGTCGTGGTCACAGATTAACTGATATTGAAATAGATTTTTTTTAAGGATCAAAAATTATCTAATCGCGAAATTGCAAGAAAAATAGGTAGTAGCCCTAAAGTTATTAATAACTATCTGAAAAATAAAGAAAATTATGGAAAAAAATATAAATGTCGAATAAAACTGGCCACTTCATCACGTGTTATCACGACTTGTCTGTTTGTCCTGAGTCTGGGTGTAATTATCTATATAAGTATGTATTTACAAAAAAAAAGTTTCCATAGTACAAGCTCTGCTTAGTTTGGGATCAGATGACCGTGTGTGAACAATGTCCCAGGATATTATTATTATTATTATCTCCTTTATTCAATTTTTTACATATAAGTTATATTTTTAAATATTAGAATTAAAAAAAAAAACATTTAAAAATATAAAAAATAGAAATCCACCGGCATGGGGAACAGGGTCCAAGCTACCGGTGGTTAGGGCCCCAGAGACAGGAACCTCCTCACAATACGCGCCGTATCAAGGAGGACTGCCTTCTGAATCAAGCCCTTCACCCAGCCACCCAACGAGAGCCTCTTGAGATGTTGGTCGAGGCTCTTAGCGATAAGGCCATTGACTGTAACGACTATCGGCACAATGATTGCCGAGTCCACATTCCACATAGCGACAACCTCGTGGGCTAAGTCGAGATACTTCAATTGTTTCTCCTTCTCAGCCTTCACGAGGTTCTCGTCATGCGGGATAGTGACATCGATTATCATCGTGCGGCGCACTGATCGATCTATTACCACTATATCAGGCTTATTGGCTACAATAGTCCTGTCAGTGATAATAGATCGATCCCAGTATAACGTGACATGGTCATTCTCGAGAACTGGGTCGGGCACATACCTGTAATACGGTACCTCAGAGTCCACAAGGCCGTATTTCAGAGCAAGTTGCTGATGGATAATCCTGGCCACTTGGTTATGCCTGTGCAAATACTCGCCGTTAGCTAAACGAGAACACCCAGAAGTAATATGTCTGATAGACTCACCGGGACAATGGCATGCCCGACATATGTCGATCGTCCCGTCTTTCATTATATACTTCCGGTAGTTATTCGTTAGCATAACTTCATCCATAATCGCACAGACTGAACCTTCGGTTTCCCCAAAGAGGTCACCGAAGCGTAGCCAGGCCACGGACGCTAAGAAATCTACGTCGGGCCCATGAAGGGCCCGGAAAAAGCGTCCGTGAAGCTCCTTGCTTTGCCATACTTCCTTGCGGTCGTTGGTACTAAGCACCACAGGTTTGCGCCAGTTCTCTTTAGCCAAGGATAACGGGGTGAGTCCCTTGTCCACTGCAACCACATCTCGGTGCATACCCACGTTAGCCTTGAGAAAATATTCTCTGAGACTGCACACCTCGCGGTTGTGGAGGGTCTTAGCATTTAAAAAGCCTCGACCCCCACACTTCCGCGGGATGTACAGCCTCATGACAGACGAACGTGGGTGATGCATCCGGTTTGCAGTCAGCAGTGACCGGACTCTCCTATCCAGGGCATCTAGTTCCGTCTGGGTCCACTTTAGTATGCCAAAGGAGTACATCAGGACCGGCATGACCCAACCGTTAAAGGCGCGCACCTTGTTGCCGCCTGACAAAGAACTATTAACTATTAACTATTAACTATTATTATTATTATTATTACTTATTTCACGTGAAGCATTATTCTTCCAAAACAGCTACACAAATAGCGAATGACGTAAAGACCAGTGCTTCATTGTCTACATTGCGACGTATAATAAACTCATCCCCATACCTCAAACGAAGGAAAATCAAGAGGAAACCTTTTTTGCGCGAACATCATCAAAAGGCCCGATTATCATTTGCTAGAATACATATGTCCTGGACAAATCAGTGGTGTTTTTAGTTATGAAAAAAAGTTCAATTTAGATGGTCCACATTTATTATTTATTATTTTCACGATTTAAGGAAAGAAGAAATTTTTTTATCACGTCGTCATTCAGCGGTTGGCTGAGTAATGGTGTGGGGTGCGATTTCTTATTACGGTATCATAAATATTTTCGTTATTAAAGGAAAGGTAACTTCAAAACTGTATATAAATTTACTGGAAGAGAAGATAAAAGATATTCGTAAAATGTTTAAAAAAAGTGGATTTTTCAACAGGACAAGGCCCGTCACATACGTCACATGAAACCAAAACTTGGTTTGAACAAAATCAAATTCAAGTTTTAGATTGGGCGTCGACCTCTCCGGAAGTCCGGACTTAAACATCATTGAAAATGTTTGCCGCTATCTATCTCGACAATTATTTGCCGTGGACGTCATTTTAGTAGCAGTTCAAGAAATTCATAACACTTGGAATGATTTGGACCTAAATTACATTCACTCATTATATGAATCCATTCCTAATCGAATTTTCGACGTAATTAAGAGTAATTTCGATTACACAAAATATTAAAATTTAATTAAAATCGTATACTTCTCTTTTATTTTAGTGAGGCTATTCAAGTGACTTACCTTAGTTGTTATTTTAGTATATAATTGTTATTATTATGACAGGCCGCAGGTCGTGGGTTCGATTCCCACCCAGGACAAACATTTGTGTACATGAACATGTCTGTTTGTCCTGAGTCTGGGTGTAATTATCTATATAAGTATGTATTTACAAAAAAAAAGTAGTATATGTATAGGTATATCAGTTATCTGGTTTCCAAAGTACAAGCTCTGCTTAGTTTGGGACCAGATGACCGTGTGTGAAAATGTCCCAGGATATTATTTTTACTATTTAAGTAAGATATGAAAGTTTATTTATAAAATCAATTAAGTAATTGTTTCTCTATAACTGGATTTACTACTAATTTTGCGGGTGAGGCTATTCAAGTGACGCGGTCTGTATAATAAACTATTTTCTAATAATGTATTTCACTTAGAGTAATGGTATTTTATAAGGCGACCAAATTCATAATGTAGAGCATCTTTTCAAGTACTTACACTATTTCAAATCATGCAACGTCAAACTTGGCAGTGAGCTACCGCACCTGACTGGAATATAGATATTACACCGCACATGTTTGGAAACATAATTAAAACAAATATTCAGTTGGGGTCAACACTAAAAAGTAACCCAACATAGGTAGTTGCGATAGAGATGACTGTGAAAGCACCATAAATAATAAATATAGGTAGACACATTACGTTACGCAGTGTAAGGATTAAAATACATATACCTATCAGTCTAATAAGACTGATAGGTATATTTTAATCCTTGTCATGGTATGGGCATGTGACGCGGAGGAATGAGGAAAATGTCGTCAGGAAAGTGTTGAGTATGAACGTGGAGGGCTATACGAGTAAGGGAAGACCAAAGAAACGATGGATTGACTGTGTGAAAGATGATCTTTTCCAGAAAGAGAGTGACTACCGAGATGACGACTAATAGAGAAGTATGGAAGAAAAAGACATGTTGCGCCGACCCCAAGTAACAAGGGACAAGGGCAGAAAGAAGATTTGTTGTAGGTATTTTATGTTTATTGGTTGATAATACATAACTATTACCACAATTGTATGTAACCATGGTGCTATTATATTTCTTCAATAACATTCTCTAACTGTATATCGATATCATCATTTATATCTTCAATAATATCGTCTTCTGCAATATCGGCTACTCGCACATGATCACAATAAAATTGATTCCCTTAAGTATATTATTTACAAAATATGGAACAAGTATTTTGTAATTTTCTACAACCACGCTTTTCATGGCAACCTGTGGTGCAACCACAAGCTACTTTTTTTAACAAAATATCTGGCGCAGGCGATGCTGCAATTGCCACCCACACGTGATGCCATCAAACAGCATGACTTAAGAACGTATTTCTAAATCCAGCAGTGGCGAGGAAATCATTTAAACCCTCTGAACTGGGGTTGGAAAAAATCTAAATATGAATTAATTGCGATTCGCACAACAGCACTTCCTGCGCCGGATATTTTGCTAAAAAAATGGCTGGCATCGTGATCCGTCTCGGTCTACTTCGACATCCCCTTGGATAAACGACCCGAGGCGAGGTACCGAAAGTAGGAGCAGTCAGTAATGGAGTTCTGGCGAGAGATATGGGCACAGGACTGGAGAGACCGCCAAAATCACAAAACAATGACTCAGTTTTGGTACGACTAAATCTCAGGCCAACAGTCTCCAGTCTTTCCCACCACACCTGTAACCTGCTCTAATACAAAAGCCCGTGAACCCTCGATATTATTCTTGTGAAATTAAATTCATTTATTTACGTTACACGTACGTGTAACGTAAATAAATGAATTTTGAATATGGGGGTCAATTTTGTAGGGCAAATAAGAAAATTAATAAAAAAGTTTTCAACCGTGTGACATATCAAATGAGGGTCAAAATCAATCTGCCTAACCTTTTCCCAACTATGTTGGGGTCGGCTTCCAGTCTAACCGGATGCAGCTGAATACCAGTATTTTACATGGAGCGACTGCCTATCTGACCTCCACAACCCAGTTACTGGGTAATATGATACCCCTTGGTAAGACTGGTTGTCAGACTTTCGGGCTTCTGACGACCCGTAACGACTGCCAAAGATCCACGAATGACAGCCGGGACCAACGGCTTAACGTGCTTTCCGAGGCACGGAGGAGTCTCGATATGTAATGATGGTCGCCCACCTACTAACTAACAGCGGAAAGCGTAGCTTAACCTTTCATCGACCTCTGCGGCTGTATTTAGCCACGAGCCCCCCGGCCCCTATCACTAAAAAGCAAATATGTAAAGCAAGTATGTAAAGATGGTCACCCATCTACAGACCAACCCCGGCAAGCGTAGCTTAACCTGATGGATCAACCCGTGTGGCTGTTATTACTTAGCCACGAGCTCCTCAAATGAGGAAATGAGGGTCTCAAATATATATAATATTTTCTTATAATTTTAAAATAATTTTTAAAGTTATTTAAGAAAGGAGACGAAAACTGACCATTCCCCCTTATCTCCGAAAGTACTGAGCCTAAAATTTTGAAAAAATACAGATTTTGTAAGAAGGCTATGGTCTTAAAACAACATAGTAAATCTCTCAATATTGTGTGTACAAACTTACATTTGCAGTTGGAATGTATGGGAGAACATGTTTTCCAACTACAATGTTAAGGCGATACCAAAATAAGTTGGGGGCTTTTTCGTAACCATTTATTTCACTATTACAGAATGTATGGATTTAGTTTTTGGTTATATGTTTACTGACTATTTGATTAATACTCTCACTGAAGGAAAACACGATTATAGCAGATTTCATTGCAGGATTGCATTAAAAATGTACGTATTAGGTAATTGAAAACTCTGGCAGAACATATTAATTTTGATAGATAGCTTAATTTATTTTTAAAGAATTTTTATTTGGTTTGCGTTCTCTTTTTTCGCATATGGATATAATTGACTCTGTGACTTTCTTATTACCGCTCACTTAGCTTTTTACATACCGCCTTAAGTTTGTTCTTGGGATTCATCCCAACTACGGAACCCTTCATTGTGCGTAATCCGACACGCACTTGGCCGGTTTTTTGTTACCTTTTCACGCATAAACCACTGTACCGATCATCCTGAAATTTTGCATATACGTTGTCACGTGTACAGACACGGATATAGGGTACCGGGATGAACCCGACAAAAAGTACTGTTCCCGAGGAAACAACAATAAAGTTTTTTGTAATAAGATGGGGCCACGTGTCTTTAGAATCATGATCGAATTGTATTATTATAGAAATTTTACCAGTGTGTTAAGAGTTTTTTTTTTTTTTTTTTTAATTTAAGTACCTAATACATATTGTGAGTCTAGGTAGAGTGTCGATAGACCGGTTTCATAATACCTACTATAAATGTGAAAGTGAGTTTGCTTGTTTGTTACGCTTTCACGCTAAAACCGCTGAACGGTTTTGGATGGAATTTGGCACATGTGTAGACTATAACCTGGATTAAGACATAGGATACTATTGATCCCGGTAGTGCGTTCCCGTGGGATAATTTCCGACAACCACGCGAGCGAAGCCGCGGCCAAAAGCTAGTTTATAATATTAGTTAGGATTCACACGAATTATTTATCGTCACATGCTTAGGTACCTACTCATCGCCTCGTGTTTAATCCACGTGCATTTAGGAACATCTTGATAATTTAATTTGTTCCAAAGTAGGTTGGCACTAGGCTATGGCCCGAGGCTTCATCCGCGTTAAGGGGGAAGCGTCAGGGTAGCCCGCGAAATTCAAATTTTCTTACGTTTTTTGCAATTTACAAGTCGGTATTATATTGTACGTTGATCAAATTATAATTTGCGGTCGTAACGAGTATCTATTTACATAACGAACTTGAAATGTATTTTGTGGTTTAATTTTAATTTTGTGTGTGTGACTTGGCTATCGCATTAGGTTACGACCTGTAAGGATAGTTTTAAGGAATTTAAATAAATAAATAATTAGAATCATTAAAGTGAACAATACAACTCTTTTAGACCAGGTAATCCCAAAAAAATGACTATTTCATGAAATCTTGACTTTTTAGGATTATACTAACTTAAGGAGTTGTATTACCGATTCTATTGTAGGTATATAATTCTGTAAAAACATATTTGTTACAGCCGCAAATCATACTTTATTTAACATACAACTTAATACTGACTTGCAAATTGCAAAGAAAATTTGAATTTCGCGGGCTACCCTGATGCTTCCCCCTTAAGGTCGGAAATTATCCCACGGGAGCGTACTTCCGGGATAAACAGTATCCTATGTCCTCACCCAGCTCACGGACTACTTGTGTGCGAAATTACAAATCTGCCCAGAAAGATAATAAATAGACAGACAGAGCTGCTTTCGCAATCATAATAATAGTATGGAAGTATGGATTTCTGCGTGAACGCTTAGTTTCGATCACAAAACTGTACATTGCCCTTGCTCCACTAAACTTTTTCTGTTATTATCTCAAAGTGCCGGATACCATGACTTAAACATTTTGCTATTATTCTGTTACGTGGACGCTGTACGACAATCACCTTATCTCTCTTTTAGCACGGACAGTCGATATTGCGTGAGATCACGACATTCGTAATAATTAGAACCTATTATGTTTTTGAGTAAAGGTCAAGGTGTCCGTATTAGTGAATCTATATAAGAAAGAGCATTTTTAGCATAGCATAATCAGCCCACAGCTGGGACACAGGCTCCTCTTCGTAATAGGGAGTCCGTAGGGGGCCGAGATGGGGGAGAGGGGCCGTAGATAATTCACAGTAGATAAGCCCTGTGCGTTTTTGTAGATTTCACATTCGAATTTTTGGTTCTAGGATATATCCCGGTTTCCTAACGAAAACCTCCGTAAAAACCGGCCAAGTGCGTGTCGGACCACGCACAATGAAGGGTTCCGTAGTTGGGATTAATTTTTCCCAAAACAAACTTAACATTGTAGTTGAATAAGTAATTTTTCAATGGAATTTGTACAAAATTTTTACATATCCAAGTACATTTTTATAAAGTTGGTCGACTATTACTCGTAAACTTGTAAAGCCTACTTATCTGTGATAGTTTTCCGTGACGGACGGGCGTGATCGATGGGCACGATAGGGTGAAAAGAGGGTGTGTGCCTAGCCAGGTGTATCCCTATACCAGGTTAGGCCTCCTAGCCCAAAACGGCGCTGACGTCCTGCACCTATAGGCTCAGACTATCTGCAGACTGATGGCCGGCGGCTAAGAATTGAAGTCTTGACGGGGAAGGGTTTCTTGTTGATGAAATAACAACAGCTTGATAAGTCTTCAGGAGATTTCAGGAGACGACTTGCGTAACTCTACAGGAATAAGTATGGTACCATGCCGATGGCTACGAAGCTATATTTTCCCCTGCGCGCTTAGATACCTCGAAACTTTATCTCAACGAGAGCCGCAAATTGTCTCCCGATTTAATCTTTATTTTGACCAGATTTTTATTATTACAAAATCGCTTATAAATAGCTTAAATATAAAAATAATTATGACATTGCCAGAATTGTCATCAAATTACCCAGCTATTGGGATACCTGTAGTTCCTGTAACATTATGTATACTGAAACACAAAATAGTTAATTATTTTAATTAAACATTATTTTTCAAGTTGATTTATTTGAAAACTCATGAAACTATTTCAATAAACTAATCAGGTATCTCAAGCTGGTCTAAAAAACATAGATCGATGAAACAAATTAACAAAAAACAACAAACTAACATTTCCAACCCTTTAAACCCGATTAAGTAGGCTTTTCAGGAAGACTAGATGAGTAATAGTACGTCCAGGGCTAGGTCTTTATCTAGGGTACCTGGACGCACCAACAAACTATAAATCGCGGCTATATAGCCAGTGGGCTATGTAGCCAGTATAACCCTTATAAACTTCAATGAAGTGTCATTGAAGTTTATAAGGGTTATACTTACGATTTCTGTAAGAAACAAAACTTATCACTTTCCAACTATAAAACACTATTGTTATTGAAGTTAAATGAATAAATAAAACAAACAAAAAAACTATAACGCATCGTCGCGAAAATTTTCCTTTTAATTTCGTTATATACAAATACTATCGTGACTTTTTTTCACATATCCAAAAGCAGCCATTTAATTGGCAGAGGGGGCAAAACTTGACTCTAACAAAAATTAGCAATTTAAAGCTTAATTTTACGCAAACAGATCCCTGAATCGAGAAGTGGTTTTCACAGACCCGTAATATTTTTGAATGGCCTATCCAACGATATCCCACACCATCACATAGACACTTTACGCTAAAAGAACATTTTCATGTTTTTATTTTACCACTTAGTCTGCGTGATTAATATGTATATCCATGCTAAATTATAGCTTTCTAGTATTGATAGTCTTTGAGCTAAGCTGCGGACTGACGGACAGACGGACATGGCGAAACTATAAGGGTTCCTTGTTGACCCTAAAAAAGCACTTTTTCTTAAATCACTTTGAATATCAAGTAATTTAAATGATCATTTCAATATTAGTACGTAGTAATTAACTCGTTCATCTACTAACTTCATTAATAAAATATCGACCGTCGCTATTAACAATGTCGGTTCTGCAGGGAGACTACTGTTTAGTCCCTACTGAACAGTGGTCTTTTTCGCAGAACTGAGATTGTTAATATCATAAAGATTCTTTTTTATCGTTAGGGCAAACTTTGAACTGCCCTCAGTTCAAAGTTTGTTTTGACAGTGAAGATTTTTTTTTTTAAATTGTAATTCGATTTATGTAAAAAAGTGAATATTGGTAAAAATCCGACATTGTTAATAGGGACCATCGAAATGTACCCACCTACTTGTAAAGAATTAATGATTTATAGTCCTTTGAAACCAAACCTGATTCATGTAATTTCATATTACGCAACAGCGATTGTTACCATTTTCAAGGAATTACAACTTTTATTATAACAAGGTTAAGTCTCGTAGACCCACATATTGGAGGTATTCCAAACATGTGCTGTTCACGGACTTTCACCAAAAATGCGCGAATTATTTCGTATGGGGATTTTAGTAATAAAACCAAGAATGGTTCTCAAGAATGTAATCTATGTAAATAAATGTTCCGAAATAATTATTATTATATAGATATTATATTACAATCATTAGTCTTTGATAAAAAAATGTTTTAAGCATAATCGTGTTACGGGACCAGAAGTTTGACATCAGTGTGCTAACCAAATTCATCTGCAAAGTCCCTAGAAGCAATGTGATTTGAAAAGAGATGACTAGTATCGACTAGTTACACCAAAAAAACCTTTTAGCAAAAAATAAAACCCACTTCCGAAATTAAAGTTATTTTTCATTTTGTACTGTTTTGATTAGGAAGGCGGTTTTATTTTTTGATAAAAAGTTTTTATTTTTCACTTTTTAGTTGTGGTACTTACCCCACAAAAATTCGAATACCGCTACTTGCTATGTAAATAACAGTGATATAAAGTTATTAAAACATCATCCGCATAGATTAAAACATCATCCACGTAAACTAAGTGGGAAAAATACGCATTATCGAAGTTAACTCAAAAACTACCCAAGCAAAGTTAAACTTTATAATATGGAACAACCCTTGGGATATCTCCTTTCCAACAAAAAAATAATCATCAAAATCGGTTCATAAACGACGAAGTTATCCGCAAACACACATAAAAAAAATATACATATACGGTCGAATTGAGAAACCTCCTCCTTTTTTGAAGTCGGTTAAAAAGCAACATGTTTGGAACTTTACAGGAGAGCATTTCAAAGTTTCATTATTCGGAAAAAAGAAGATTGTAAAAAAGTATTAATATTTTTTACGAAAAAGTGGCGTATCGACGATTAATAATCAATAGTGTCTATCTTCGTTTTTAACGTTTTTTAACTTTATTAATGCAGGTAGATATGATAATAACTCAATATCGGCCAGGATGACGCTTAATACAAATAGCCCGTGAACCCTCGATATAATGATTAGTGTAATAATCGATAAAATATCACCTTTACAAGTCGCAATTTAATAAAACTATCTACTACACCAAACGATCGATAACAACAACGCGACGACGTGACGGTTTCGGGTAACCCCTTTTTAGGGTTCCGTAGTCAACAAAGAACCCTGATAGTTTCGCCATGTCCGTCTGTCTGTCAGTGTGTCCGCGGCTTAGCTGTAATTTGGCATGGGTATACAATTAATCACGCCGACAGTGGTAAAATAAAATCATGTCTGTGTAGGCCGTTTAAAATTATTGTGGGTCTGTGAAAACCATTTGTCGATTCAGGGTTTGCGGTATATTAAGCTTTAAAATGCTAATTTTAGTTAGAGTAAGAATAGTGATGATTTTTTGGGTCACAGTCTGCAGTTGTTGCAGTCACTTGAAGTATCAGTTTAAAAAATCCTTTTTTATTTTAGGGTTCCGTACCAAAATGGTGAAAAGGAACGCTTATGGTGTGACTCAGTCAGTCAGTCTGTCTGTCTGTCGCAGCTGGATATCTCAAGAACCAATAATGCTATCCACTTGAAATTTGGAATAGTTTTAGATGTTGTTTGCCCAACTATATTGCAAATAAGAAAGAATTTTTTTTTCTTTGCAACAGGGACTGAAAGGGTGTCTTAAAAAATCGAAGTTGGGCTACTAGGACATGTGGGGTATCATATGAAAGAGCGGTGCGCGAGTCCGACTTGCTCTTGAGGCTTTTTGTGTAAGATTCACAGAAGTGATGAGTATCCATATCTAAATACGATAAACAAAATAAAATACATAGTTTTTCTCTAAACTCACTTCAAGTAACAGCACTAAGAGCAGTTGTTAATCTACCAAAAACACAAACATCAAATCCTTTTATTTTTTCGTGTTTAGATTCCATCGCGTTTGCGGAGTTTAGCAAGCCAATTTACAATAACCCTGCATGTGAAAAAAATCACGTCAGTACTACGAGTATATAACGTCATTCATACACGAAATTTCTTAAGGGGTCATTATGAACAACTTGTACTAGGTATGGGACCAAACCGGAAATCCCTACATTTATGTTCGCATAACTCGTCAAAATGTAGGGAACACCAGATTTGTTTTGCGATTTCAGGCTTGGTCCCATAGTAAAAGTTGTTTGTTATCATGAGTACAACGACCCTATAAGAGATTTCGTGTATGAATAGATAGACCATATTTGTATATAAGTAGGCTTTACAAATGAAGTAAGTTGTTTAGTAAATAACAATCGACCAACTTACATTTGCAGTTGGAATATATGGGAGAACATGTTTATCAACTACAATGTTTTAAAGTTTTAAGTTTGTTCTTGGGCTAAATTCATCCCAACTACGGAATACCTACTTCATTGTGAGTCGTCTGACACGCACTTGGCCGGTTTTGTAACAAATTATTCCCTTCCATTTTTTTGCGATAAGCAATTTATGTATTTAGTGGCTGGCAGTAATTATGAATGTATACCTACTTATGATTTGTTCGGGTATTTTCTGCATCTTCATTATCCTAATTTGAGGTTTAATTGTCCAGAATTCTTTATTGTATAGGTACTTCGGAGGGTAATGTACTAATGACTAATGATTGTCTTACCCTGATCAAATTAGATAAGCTGCGGGCAACTGATAGTGGTTTAATTGGGGGGCAACTCCAGGTAGCCCGCGAAAATCAAATTTTCGTTTTTTGCAACATACAAGTCAGTATTAGGTTGTATGTTGATTAAAGTATGATTCGCGACCGTAACATATAGGTATTTACAAAATTATGATCATTAGATTCAGTAATAGTCGTAAATGTCAAGATTTCATGAAATAGTCATTTTTTAGGATTATATGAACTTAGAGGGTTGTATTGATGACTTTAATGATTATAATTCTATAAATACAGATTTGTTACGGTCGCGAATCATATTCAGATCAACATACAATAATACTGACCTGCAAATTACCAAAAAAACGTTAGAAAATTTTAATTTCGTGGGCTACCTGGAGCATTCGCCTTAATAGGTAGATATCGAGGGGAAATCCTGCACACTACTTATATAAAACTATTAGTATTTCCGTCTCAAAAGGAAAGGTTTCTGTTAATTAAAAATAAATATAATAAACAGTTGCTTACCTGCTCGGAACGTATTCATTATTATGTAATTTAATTGAGCCCGGATTATACATATATACATAGATATAATATTTTAAATATGAAACGACATTACAAAGTTATGCTCTCCTGCATGTCTATTACATATTTCATATTTGATCAGTAGACCGTGTTTACAGTATTAGAAGACAAATGAAATACAAAATTATGTATCCGCCTTTCCGTCCTTTATACCTATATTTGGGGCATTGGAGTTCCATTAAAAAATAGTCTCCAAAAATGCATCACAAACTTTACCTACAATTGTTTTAATATAAACCCTTTTACTGAGTATGGGTTTTTCACACATAACTTCAGTTGTTTTGGATGCATTTAATCGGTCCACAGTTATTAGTCACACACAATCACAACTTTTATTATACCTCTGCGTTGCGGGGAATATCATAAAATGTTGATTCAGTCAAGGTCCTCGGACAAGGTTTCACAAATCAAGGGCACTGAGAGCAAGAAAGCGGGCTAAATATAATGTGAGTATAACAAATTACAACTTGAAGAAATGTCTCATAATTAACATTTTAGTGTAAAACACGTTTTGAACCGAAGTAACATTAAATAGTGTTGAATTTTAGAGACCTGTGTTAATTTAAATGATATGAGATGACTAAGTTAGCGTTTTAATATTACAAACTAAAATAATAGCACGGTGTTATTTCAAATAGCCCCACGTTATTTGAAAAAACCGGTCAAGAGCGAGTCGGACTCGCGCACCGTGGGTTCCGTACTATCATACTTACCTATGTAAAAAAGTGTGCTATTTAGAGACACCGTTTTATTTTTCCTGTAATTTTTAGATCAACTTCTATCACACAGAATAATTTCAGATTTTTCTCTGTGCAAACTTCGGAGATAAGGGGGGGGGGGGGGGTGACGGTATTTCTTTTACATTTTTTATCAAAAGTCGAAAACTATGAATCTTAAAAAAAAGAAAAATGTTTGAGAATGTGCTAACAGCGCTCTTTCCTATGATACCCCACATGCCCTAGTCCCACATCGAATTTTTAAGACCCCTTTCAGTCCCTATTGCAAATATATATATATATATATATATATATATTATACTGTATATATATATATATTATATATATATATATATATATATATATATATATATATATATATATATATATATACAGTCTGGCCATAATTAATTTTGGCGCCAATACATTGTACAATATTTTGCGATATTAAAATGGAGTGGGGTGATAAAGAGAACCGAATCGCTGTGATTGCATTACACAAAGTTGGTATGGAGCCAAATGCAATTTTTAAAACTCTCCATACGCTTGGTATTAGTCAAATGTTTGTGTACCGGGCTATTAATAGGTACAATGAGACCTCCTCTGTTTGTAACAGAAAAAGATCTGGCCGTCCACGTAGTGTTCGTACGAAAAAGGTGGTCAAAGCAGTAAGGGAAAGAATTCGAAGAAATCCTGTCCGAAAGCAAAAGATTTTTTCTCGGGAGTTGAAGATAGCACCCAGAACCATGTCGCGTATTTTAAAAGATGACTTAGGACATGCAGCCTATAAGAGACGCAATGGTCATTTTTTAACTGATAATTTAAAAAAGAATAGGGTGGTAAAATCGAAACAACTACTGAAGCGGTACGCACAGAAAAATTTTGTTTACGGATGAGAAAATCTTTAGAATTGAGCAACATTTTAACAAACAAAATGACCGTATTTATGCTCAAAGCTCTAAGGAAGCTTCCCAATTAGTCGACAGAGTGCAACGTGGGCATTATCCGACTTCAGTGATGGTTTGGTGGGGTGTTAGCTATGAAGGAGTGACTGAGCCATATTTTTGTGAAAAAGGTATCAAAACATCGGCACAAGTGTATCAATATCAAGATACCATTCTTGAGAAGGTAGTTAAGCCCCTTAACAACACCATGTTCAATAACCAAGTATGGTACTTCCAACAAGACTCGGCGCCGGGTCATAAAGCCCGGTCCACGCAGTCTTGGTTGGAAGTGAGCGTTTCGGACTTCATCAGAGCTGAAGACTGGCCGTCGTCTAGTCCCGATCTTAATCCGCTGGATTATGATTTATGGTCAGTTTTAGAGAGTACGGCTTGCTCTAAACGCCATGATAATTTGGAGTCCCTAAAACAATCCATACGATTGGCAGTGAAGAATTTGAGTGTGAGTGAGAGTGCGTGCTTCTATTGATAACTGGCCTCAACGTTTAAGCAGCCAATTTGGAGACCACTTCGAATAAGCTTTTTATATTTTAAATTGTTTTATATTTATGTATTAAACTAGCACACTGTAAAAGTAATAAATAGTATTTGCAATAAAAAAAAATTTTTTTTTTCTTCGTGACAATATTTATGGCAAAACTAGGTATACGAGTATATATATTAGGTTGGGGAAAAAGTCTTTTCGCATTATAGTATGTATGAACTTGTAATAAAATCTCTTTGGCTATACTATTTGTATCTGGCTGGTTTTGGTATCATTGAAAGTTTAAATTTTAAAGAACATAATTCCAAATTAGGAAAATGTGTGATTTTTATTTGTTTTTCGTACCGTCAAGATGAGTGAATCTAATGAAGAAATTTGATACATTTTAAAATTTTACTACAAAAAAGGTAAAAATGCAACGCAAGCCGCGAAAAAAATTTGCGATGTTTGTGGACCTAGTGTAGTGTCTGTGAGAGTAGCACAAATTTGGTTTAAGCGTTTTCAATCCGGAAATTTTGATGTCAAAGATGCACGTCGCTCTGGTCGCCCTATTACGAATAAAATGGATGCCATTTTTGAAAAAGTGGAGCAAGATCGGCATATCAGTAGTTACGACGTAGCTGAAGAACTGGAAATTGACCACAAAACAGTTTTGGCTCATTTGAAAAAAACTGGGTACACAAAAAAGCTCGACATTTGGGTACCTCACGAGCTCACTGAAAGAAACCTAATGAACCGTGTACTCATTTGTGATTCTTTATTACGACGTAATGAAACCGAACCATTTTTGAAGAAGCTGATAACTGGTGATGAAAAGTGGATCACGTATGACAAGAACGTGCGAAAAAGGTCGTGGTCAAAGGCCGGTCAGGCTTCACAGACTGTGGCGAAACCCGGGTTAACTCGCAACAAGGTGATGCTGTGTGTGTGGTGGGATTGGAAGGGCATTATTCATTATGAGCTGTTACCACCAGGCAGGACCATCGATTCTGAACTCTACTGCGAACAACTGATGAGATTAAAGCAAGAAGTTGAGAGAAAGCGGCCGGAATTAATCAACAGAAGGGGTGTGGTTTTTCATCATGATAACGCTAGACCTCACACATCTTTAGCCACTCAGCAAAAATTAAGAGAGTTTGGCTGGGAGGTGTTAATGCATCCGCCGTATAGTCCTGACCTTGCACCTTCAGATTTCCACCTGTTTCGGTTTCTTCAGAATTCTTTAGGCAGTGTCAGGTTAACATCACGAGAGGACTGCCAAAACCACTTGTCGCGGTATTTTGACCAGAAGTCCCAAAATTTCTATAGCAATGGGATCATGTCCCTACCTACAAGATGGCAAAAAGTTATCGAACAAAATGGTACCTACATACTTTAGTTAAATGTAAATAAACTATATTAAAAAATGTTTTGAATTTTCTTAAAAAATGCGAAGAAACTTTTTTCTCCAACCTATTATATATATATATATATATATATATATATATATATATATATATATATATATATATATATATATATATATATATATATATATATATATACATATATATTTTCTTATTTGCAAAATAGTTGAGCAAACGTCACCTAAAACTATTCCAAAATTCAAGTTGACAGCATTAGTAGTTCTTGAGATATCCAGCTGTGAGTTGACAGACAAATAGACAGACTGAGTCACACCATAAGGGTTCCTTTTTACCATTTTGGTATGGAACCCTAAAAACAACTAAGTATATATATACCCATCGGGTTAACGTTTCAGCGATGTCAAAATTTTTCCGAGTCACATACGTATAATTAGGTTAGATACGTACTCCATTTACTGCTTGCTCTCAGATACTTAGCTCTAGCATACAAGACCAATTTACACGAACAGAATAGATATAATAGAAGTGGAAGTGTCCAATTTTCTCGACAATCTCCTCAGTATCGTGTAAGTCCACATCTGTGACAACTGACAGCTACTATTGCAAACAGTCGTGTAAGACGTATCACGTGAGGAACTGCAAATGTGTCATTATCGGCTGTTATGTAAGATGGCGTTACATAAACTTGCGTCTATTACTCAGTAGTATATGCCAGCGTACTGCTTAGTATTAACGCAACGATAACCGACTTTAATTATTTTAAACTGAAGATCATGTCTAAACGATTAGTGATAATGATTTGGAAAAAATGTATGTTAAATTAGAACATTTTCTTCATAATTTAATATGTGAATATTTTTGATTATGTTTATGCGTGTATGTAGTGTCATTAATTTGTAAAATTATGTTTAACGCGGATAAAAAACTGAAAATCACGCAAAATCTATCAAATATATTATTATTAAACCTTCACCATTTTAAAGACAATTTTAATTATTTATATTTTAGTATACGTGGTTTAATAAAAAACCTTTTGTTTTATATACTAGATGGCTTTTTTTACCGTCTTGAAAAAAATAGGGTACAATAGGTGAACGGATTAGAAGCCTATGGCATACCTAGTTTTTTTTTTTTGGTTTGTCAATAGCTTAGACTGAAATTGCTCTATCAATATCAATAAACACTACCTACATATTTGAAGTAAACTAGAACAATAACAACAGAAATTTTGAAAAAAAACTTTATAGATCGTTAAAAATATGGAAATTCAAATCATACGTGCGTATGAATTCAATTTCGGTATTATTATTATTATTTTTTTCAAAAATAAAAAGTAGGTAAGTATGCAATAGGCTTCTACTCCGTTCACCTATTATATCCTATTTTTATAAAGATGGTAAAAAAGTCACCCCGTATACATATAGGTACTAAAGTGTAACTGATCGCTGTCTGTACATGGAAGATATTGGAGAAAAACTGTTATGTGGATCTTTATTAACGCAATAGGCTTTATAAGGTTGCGGCGCGGCTCGCCCCTATCTGCGCTAGGCTTTATAAGGTAGCTAGATCCGGAGTTTCTTTACCATTGGCGTGACATAGTGGCCCTCAGGCAACACGCAAATTAATTTATGAAGATATTTTTAGACACCCTATTGCAAATTTACAGTAGCTACTAATGGTATTTCCGGTAGGAAAATTGGTATGTCATAAACTCAAGTCAGAACTTTGTAGTTTTTAATTGCACCTACCTATTTTATAATAGAGAGGTTGAGAGGTTGCCGCTACGATGGAGGTAGTCTGCGGTATTCGTCTGTTTATTGCATTACTGCTTACTTTATATACATTATTAGGTAAAGTAGGTTCTAGGTATCAATTGTAGGTTTTTATATCGATGACAGATATTCATCAGTCCGGTATTCACCGGTAGTATGTACCTAAAGTAAAACTTTTAGCGAAGATACTTACATAACTATTATCGTTTGATACTTTTTACAAACCTTCGTGCCTATTATTTCATTTGCCTAGTAATTATGTTGACATAGAGTAAGCAAGTTCTTACTTCTTTGTTATTTAGTTGTAAGAAGTAGGTAAGTGGTCAAATGATAAATACGTAATTATGTCAAAATTTTTTAGCCACAAATAAAACTATGGCGTAGATAATAAAAGTAATAATAAAGTTGATTTGATGTGGTTATTGCTAAATCCAATGCGTGCGATTGGGTAACGAATTGTCCACAACTAAAGTTCAAGAATGACTTCGCTGAGCGTTGTTTTTCTTTGGAGAACTTCAATATTAAAATATTATTTTGAAAACAGATGTTTTAAAAATAAAAAAAACAAACCCAACCTTGCTTAACCTTTAGTAAAAAAGGAGTTACCAGTAATTTATGGTTTTATGTGGCAGTGCTACAGGCACCCATCAAAATTATTATTTAAAGACACCGTATTGGAATCTGCAGTAGGATGCCAACAAGGTGATCCTCTCGGGCCAGTCATTTTCAGTTTGGCTATCCATCCCATAATAAAAAAACTAAATTCAAAATTTAATGTATGGTACTTAGATGATGGAACACTAGGAGGTGACGTAGACACCGTTCTAAAAGATCTTCAATTCGTAAAGCAGCAGTTCCAATCCATCGCCTTGACCTCAACAACTCCAAATGCGAAATTTACCTTTGTGACAATACCGACAGACAATCAACTATACAGAAATTCAATTCCATAGCCCCAGATATCAAAGTTTTGGAAAAAAGTTTATTGCACCTCCTAGGTTCCCCAATATTAGAAGACAGTTTCTCATCTTTCGTCGACGACAAAATTAAACATTTTAACGATATTTCGGATAGACTTTCAAAAATTAATTTATATTCGGCATTCACCCTTATCAGATATTGCTGTTTTGGTCCAAATTTTATGTATTTTCTCCGCTCTTCCTCTTTATGGAAGCAGCCACAACTTTTAAACAAAATCGATCATATTATTCGAAATACCCTATCATCAATTTTAAATGTGGCATTGGACGATCGCGCGTGGCTGCAAGCCACACTACCCATCCGTTTTGGTGGGCTCGGCGTCCGCAAAATTTCTAGTGTAAGCCTACCGGCGTTCCTGTCCTCGGTCCACAGCACCGAAAAGTTAACCACAAGAATCTTAGCCCCTTCTCAGGTTGACTCTGAAGTGCCGTGTTTGACCGACGACGCAGTGAATGCCTGGAAAGTGGCTTGCCCGGATACGGTTCAGCCCGAGAACCCGTCTTCCCAGAGACAGTGGGATGAGCCGCTCTGCAGGTTGGTACGGAATAAACTTATTAATACGTCCACCAATACTGCTGAGCGTGCCCGCCTGTTGGCTGTGGGTGAATGGGAGTCGGGTCTCTGGCTTCAGGCTCTACCGTCACCCAACATAGGCACTATGCTGAGTGACACCACATTCCGGCTCGCTACATGTTTGCGTGTGGGTGCTCCTTGTGGGGCTCCACATCGCTGTCAATGCGGTGAAGAAGTCGACTGCCTCGGACACCATGGACTATCCTGCAGCAAGAGCGCTGGTCGGATGGCACGGCACGCTAGCATTAACGACATCATCCGTCGGGCTCTTGTCACCGCTGGGGTGCCAGCAGTTTTAGAACCCAATGGCTTGGCACGCGACGATGGGAAGAGGCCAGACGGAATGACCATAATGCCTTGGAAGTTGGGTAGGCCTTTGGTGTGGGATGCAACCTGTGTCGACACCCTCGCGCCATCCCATCTTCTTAGCACGGCGGGTTGTGCTGGGGTGGCTGCTGCAGGAGCAGAAAACCTCAAACGGCGCAAATATAGCAACCTTATTGGGAGCTATATGTTTGAGCCGTTTGGGGTTGAAACTCTAGGGCCTTGGGGTCCGAGTGCACATCGAGTATTTCGGGACATCGCCAAGCGGTTGGTCGACTCTTCACGGGACCAGAGGGCTGGCCTATTTTTAGCCCAAAGAATCAGCATTGCTATCCAACGTGGCAATGCTGCCAGCCTTTTGGGCACTTTTACCATTGACAGCGATGCGGACGAATTTTTTGATGCCCTATGAGCTTGTCACCTTTTTATTTTTATGATTTTTATATACTTGTACATAATATACATATATATCTTTTAGTTTTAGCTTGTACATATAATCTAGTTTCCACCTTGCTTTAAGAGAATTTGTTTTGTTAATGAAATGTGTTGTGTGGATACACGGATAGGAAACAACGTTCAAAGATTCCATCGTTGTTTATCTTCGGAAAACCGAAACATAGCGAATAAAATGTGACTATCGACAAATAAATGATTATAGATTGGTGCCGATTCTGTTGTACACAAACTAAACTTAATTTAGGCTGTTGCTAACTTTTTCTCTCTAATAAAACAACAAAGAGACAGACGTAAATTAAAACTGTCAAATTTTGTTGGAACTAATGGTTCCATACAAATTCAGACGACACGTAAAAACATGTCGACTAAAAACACGCTGAAGCGCAAATCGTACACTAGCTTGACATCTCTAATTTAGTTAATAGCTAATAGCCGTCCTATTCTCGCGCTTTTCTTTTCTACTAGTAAAAGATAGCGATTCTCTAATTTTAGTTTAGTTATTGAACAAGAGAATCGGCACCATTGACCCACTAATTTCGTCACTCCCTTGTTGGACCAGTCACATTTAAGGGGGAAGCGTTAGGGTAGCCCGCGAAATTCAAATTTTCTTACATTTTTTGCAATTTACAAGTCAGTATTAAGTTGTATGTTACATAAAGTATGATTTGCGGCCGTAACAAATATGTATTTACAGAATTATAATCATTAGAATCAGTAGGTAATACAACTCCATTAGTTGGTATAATCCTGAAATGTCAAGATTTCATGAAATAGTCATTCATTAGGATTACCTGGTCTTAAAGAGTTGTATGGATCACTTTAATGATTCTAGTTATGTAAATAGTTACTTGTTACGGCCGCAAATTATATTTTGATCAACGTATAATCTAATATCGAATTGTAAATTGCAAAAAACGTAAGTAAATTTGAATTTCGCGGGCTACCTTGACGCTTCGCCCTAATTCGGTTTTTCCGAAGATCCTTTAAACGGTGTCGTACCTACTGTAAAAAGTGCTCTCTGTATGGTATAGTTGGAACCTAAACTCACTACTTGCCTACTAATACATGCGTGGGGCCGCTTCTTTGCTACAATTGCTACGCTTTAAAAGTAATTCATAATTCTGTTCGTAGCTCTACGGCTAAGTTACCATAGCGCGTATTTTCAGTACGACTACCACGAATTCCCTAAATCCTAGCTTTTTGAACTTGTTATATACATCTTCATCAGAAAACAAACATGTAAGGTTGGTATTTACCTAATCTATTCCGAAGTCCGTCTTGCGTACTGATGGGTAATGGAAAAATTTCGGAAGGAAAAGAAAAGAAAAAAAATATTTTTCCGAAATTTTTCCAATATTTTTCCAATACTTTTCCGATATTTTTCCAAATCAAAAAGCTGACTGTGATTAAAGATTAGAAAAAAATAAGACTATTAATGTGTACTCTGACATCAAGCAATGAACTGACAATCAATGAATGACATCAAGCAATGAATAGACTGCTTGAATATCTACGAGACTTTTTGCTGCAGTTATTATTCTAAGGTCTTTTGCCTGCTTTGCATGTGTGTCATTACTTTAGGTCTTTTTTTTTTGTAACGTGCGTTTTGTTTGTGCAGAATAAACAGTTTTTCTTTCTTTTCTTTTTTTTCTTTACTGAAGAATTATAAATATCTAATCTTTAATTTTTAATTTTTTTTTGCCATAATGTTCTCTTATTGGAAATTATATACATAAATAAGAAAGAAATTACAATGTGCACTATAAGTATGTACACAAGTAGTTCTTTTTGGCCGGGTAGACGTGAGCCGACGACGATGCGCAGAATGCACAATTGGGAAAATACCATGTGCAGATGGCGCAAGATGGCGGTTGCGCTCATTTCAACCCGCGGAGCAAATTGCGTCATTGGAATCAGTTTCTTTTTGACAGTTCAAAAACATTCACTGCATTATTTACGTTGTCGAGCAGATAATATTTCGAACATGCGAGGCAATGGATTAGCAATTTGCTTCAAAATGATTCAGATTTGATTGATAGGTTGTAACGCAATTAGGGTGCTGGCCAAAAAGATTGGGAACTAATTGGACTACTGTACTTAATCACGTCCAGGCGGAACATTATACTGAACTGTTACTTGGTCCACATTCACATGTTTTCCTTTATAACCGTCTACAAGTTTTAAAAGATAGTAAGTTTCTCATGTACGGTAGTACATATTGCAATTCTTCTAACATTAAAAAGCAAAAATCATATTCTTTTGTCAATATTTTCTTGTTTCTTGGCACAAAAATCAGGGCATAATTAATCATACCTCTAAAATGAAAGTGTATGAATTTCATACTCTTTCATTTTAGAGGTATGATTAATTTTGCTTGTATTGCGCTGTTCTTCTACAGCTGACTTAATTTTGGCGGGTTCTTTTCCTGGGTTTGGTTGATTTTCGGGTTTGTATAACTAGATCGGTTTTTCTCTGAAACTTGTTGGTGATATAAAACCCACCAACTGAAGATTTATTGTTTGTGTAGATGCAGTAGAAAATATTGATCATGATACTTTTCGCCAGTGATGATTCGGATTCTTCAACAGAATAGATGTGTTAATGTAATAAAACCCTTTGAATGTAAATAAAACCCTTTAAACTCTGTGTTATTTTACTTCCTGAAGTCAAAATTTTACAGTAAACAATAAAAAAACACATATCACAATCACTCCACTTCTAGTTCTCCACAATTCAATCAAACGCTTCGCAAAATAATAATAGATCGCTTAGATTAAGAGGATTGTGATTAAAATAAAACGTCCACCGACCACGAGTTCACTGCTCGTTTTACAAGATGGCCGCCTCACTAGTTCTCGATGTTCGTTTTTGAGGTTGACATTTGTACAACAAGTCAATTAAGTCTAGAAAAGCGGAGGCGCCGACCATGTTCAGGTAGGCGTGGATTATCGGGTAGAAAGGCAGTATTTAAAAAAATAACACCTATCACAATCACTCCACTTCTAGTTCTCCACAATTCAATCAAACACTTCGCAAAGTAATTATAGATCGCTTAGATTAAGAGGGATGCGATTAAAATAAAACGACCACCGACCACGAGTTCACTGCTCGTTTTACAAGATAGCTGCCTCACTAGTTCTCGATGTTCGTTTTTGAGGTTGACATTTGTACAACAAGTCTATTAAGTCTAGAAAAGCGGAGGCGCCGACCATGTTCAGGTAGGCGTGGACTATCGGGTAGAAAGGCAGTATTTAAAAAAATAACACCTATCACAATCACTCCACTTCTAGTTCTCCACAATTCAATCAAACACTTCGCAAAGTAATTATAGATCGCTTAGATTAAGAGGGATGCGATTAAAATAAAACGACCACCGACCACGAGTTCACTGCTCGTTTTACAAGATGGCTGCCTCACTAGTTCTCGATGTTCGTTTTTGAGGTTGACATTTGTACAACAAGTCTATTAAGTCTAGAAAAGCGGAGGTGCCGACCATGTTCAGGTAGGCGTGGACTAGCGGGTAGAAAGGCAGTATTTAAAAAAATAACACCTATCACAATCACTCCACTTCTAGTTCTCCACAATTCAATCAAACACTTCGCAAAGTAATTATAGATCGCTTAGATTAAGAGGGATGCGATTAAAATAAAACGACCACCGACCACAAGTTCACTGCTCGTTTTACAAGATGGCTGCCTCACTAGTTCTCGATGTTCGTTTTTGAGGTTGACATTTGTACAACAAGTCTATTAAGTCTAGAAAAGCGGAGGTGCCGACCATGTTCAGGTAGGCGTGGACTAGCGGGTAGAAAGGCAGTATTTAAAAAAAATAACACCTATCACAATCACTCCACTTCTAGTTCTCCACAATTCAATCAAACACTTCGCAAAGTAATTATAGATCGCTTAGATTAAGAGGGATGCGATTAGAATAAAACGTCCACCCCACGAGTTCACTGCTCGTTTCACAAGATGGCCGCCTCACCAGTTCTCGATGTTCGTTTTTGAGGTCAATTAAGTCTAGAAAAGCGGAGGCGCCGACCATGTTCAGGTAGGCGTGGATTATCGGGTAGAAAGGCAGTATTTAAAAAAATAACACCTATCACAATCACTCCACTTCTAATTCTCGATAATTCAATCAAACACTACACAAAATAATAATAGATCGCTTAGATTAAGAGGGATGCGATTAAAATATAACGTCCACCGACCACATGGTTGCGTGCGCACCTTACCAAAAATCCGAAGTTACCTACCTGCTCATTTTACTAGATGGCCGCCTTACCAGAGTGCTCGGTGTTCGTTTTTGACGTTGCCATTTGTACAACATGACAATTGACAGTCTAGAAAACCGGAGGCGCCGACATATTATTTACCTCATGTAAATAAAACAACAAACTAAAAATGATAACAACACCAGGACAATTATGCTGTACCTACTGTATAGGAAAATAAACATAAAATGACAATTTTAGTTTAGTATTGCCAATCCAACCAACAATTTCCTAACCTTTTAGAACGAAGTAGTAAAAATTTTCATTGAACATATTTTTTTATTTGGCCTTAATTAGATAATATGATAGCATAAAAGAACATAGATAATTAATTGAATTTATTTTGTATAAATGTCACTTTTAGACGTTCAAATAAGAATTCGCCATTGTTCTTTTCGAGTTAATCAAGCCACGTAGTAGTATCCTCCCCTGCAAAATTTACTGCCCATTTTCACCCCGTAAGTATTCTTTATTTTTAGTCTTATGTATAAATAGTGAGTTTAGAGTTAATTGGTCAGCGCGTTAAAATTTTGACACACCCAATTCCCCTATAGCCCCCTAAAGGGGAATTCGGTGTGTCAAAATGGGTAGTTTAGAAAAACGAAAATTAAAATGTTCATAATTAACATAAATATGTATTCGTGCCAAGTTCAAGTTTATTAACTCAAGGAATAAGATTTTTCATACAAACAAAAGCCCCCCTTTTCACCCCCTATAAGATTGAATTTCCAATAACCCCTTCTTAGTGCTCCCCTAAATTATAAAAGGAAGCCGTGTGCAAAATTTCACGTTCCTAGACCCAGTAGTTTCGGCCGTGCGTTGATTTGTCAGTCGGTCAGTCATTTTATTCAATCAATCAGTCAGTCATTCATTCAGTCAGTCAGTAAATATGTTCGGTATAAATAAAACCCTTTAATTCATATGTTATTTTAATTCCTGTAGTCAACATTTTACAGTAAACAATATTTTTCCATTATTTTTCCATATTGAAATTTTTCGGAAAAATAAACGGAAAAATTTCCAAGTTTTGAAAAATTTCCGAAAATTACCCATCACTAGTCTTGCGTAAACTCTAGCGTTAAACTGTAATGTCAATTTAGGAAAAAATATGGTCTTCCTAAGTAGGTAGGCGTTTATTTCTAAAGATGTTTATTTGCTTATTTATGCTAAGCTGCTTGTCGTTAAAATATTGATAGATACCATCTATTGTGTAAGTGAGAGAGAATGGGCGGCATTTGTACGTTAAATAATAAATAAATGAAAACCTATTACTAAGTGCATTGAAATTAAATTGCTACGAAGGATTCAATTTTGTTTGATCGATTGGTTGCTCAACCGCACTTACAATCTCAAATGAAGTATCTAAGCATTTTCTAAATCTTTTACAAAATAAAGAGAAACTGGGTGTGTTTTCAGAGGTAGAGTATGCTGCGGTAATGTAACCTTTATAAATCATGTGACGTCAAAACGTACTTAATGCATTCTTAAATGGTTTACTAACATTTTAAGAGCAGTAAACATTTTAAGAGCTAATTATGTTTTACCGTATGCTACGAGTACTAAAGTTGTTGCAAGAACTAATTGTTATGGGAAAGGCCGTGTAACATAACATAGTAACACTTGAGACTTAAGAAATGGTAACATACGGTAACGTACGCAACTAGCGGTAACGCTCGTGACCCATTTAGATGATAGATTTAGATCTAGGTCTCCAATGTAATAAACTAATCAGCAATGAAACTATGTTATGTCATGTTAGTTTTTTTTGGTCTCACGATTTTTGACACGTTCTGCACAAGTACCTAATTAAAAAAAAAAACGGCCAAGTGCGTGTCGGACTACGCACAATGAAGGGTACCCGTAGTTGGGATGAATCTCAAGAACAAACTTGTACATTGTAGTTGAAAAACGTGTTCTCCCATACATTCCAACTGCAAATGTAAGTTTGTATGCACAATATTGAGAGATTTACCATGTTGTTTTAAGACCATAGTCTTTTTATAAGTTTACCTGTAATCTATAGGTATTGTAATATTTTTTGTATTTTTTTCAAAATTTAAGACAATACTTTCGGAGATAAGGGGGGAATGGTCAGTTTTCGTCTATTTTCTTAAATAACTTTAAAATAATTTATTTTAAAATTATAAAAATATATATTTGAGATCCTCACATTAAGCCCTTTCATTTGATATGTCACACGGTACAGTTTGCAAAACTTTTTTTTAATTTTCTTATTTGCCCCCCAAAATTGAGCCCCATATTCGAAATTCATTTATTTACGTTACACGTGTTTGGGTCACAGAAATACATATGTTTAGCAAATTTCCGTCCATTACATTCGGAGCAAATTGGCTGTGACAGACGGACAGACAGATACACGAGTGATCCTATAAGGGTTTCGTTTTTTCCTTTTGAGTTACGGAACCCTAAAAACTGCATAAATGCAGTTTTACTGCAGGTTTTAACTTTTATTAGAACAATCAATAGGAGCTTCATCTGCTTGTAGTTGTAACATTATAATGAACATGTTAAATAAATGATGAAACAACATTTCATGACAGGTCCAGTATAAGCTGACCAACCATTATACCGAAATCCTATACAATCCAAGATCAGCTTATACTGGATATTATAGCTTGATATGTAGCCGTGTGTCTGTCTGTGTAGGTACCTACCAACGCGGCATCAGGACCTCAACTACTGAGTACTTTTGGATATGTGCCTTGGTACATAGAGGATATACCTACTGGGGGGCTGAAAAGTTTTGAGCCTTAATACCTTCAAGTGTCATTATTGTCTCGCGCTGCATATCACCTACTGACTAGCTGGGCCCCGCGACTTCGTTCGCGTGGAAGTCGTAAAATACACGATATACTAAAATAACAGCTACATTTTAATAACACTCCCTCGTCCCACGACCCGCCGCGTTGCGTCACCCGTTCGTGCTATTGGTTCACCATTTCATGCGTTTTATTTTTCTTGTGCGGAACCCTAATTCTTTTTTTTAAATAAAAGTAGCCTAAGTTACTCCTTATAACATCAGCTATTTGCAGTGAAAGTCCCGTCAAAATCGGTCCAGCCGTTTCGGAGATTAGCCGGAACAAACAGACAGACCGACTGAGAGACAGACAAAAATTTTTAAAATAGTTTTTTTTTTTTTTGTTATAAGTACCGTATATACTTACCATTTAGTAAAAAGCTGTTATTAAGATATTACAAACAGACACTTCAATTTTATTTATTTGTAGTGTAATAATAGGTTGGGGAAAAGTTTCTTTGCATTTTTTAAGAAAATTCAAAACATTTTTTAATATACTTTATTTACATTTAACTAAAGTATGTAGGTACCATTTTGTTCGATAACTTTTTGCCATCTTGTAGGTAGGGACATGATCCCATTGCTATAGAAATTTTGGGACTTCTGGTCAAAATACCGCGACAAGTGGTTTTGGCAGTCCTCTCGTGATGTTAACCTGACACTGCCTAAAGAATTCTGAAGAGACCGAAACAGGTGGAAATTTGAAGGTGCAAGGTCAGGACTAATCGGCGGATGCGTTAACACCTCCCAGCCAAATTCTCTTAATTTTTGCTGAGTGGCTAAAAATGTGTGAGGTCTAGCGTTATCATGATGAAAAACCACACCCCTTCTGTTGATTAATTCCGGCCGCTTTCTCTCAACTTCTTGCTTTAATCTCATCAGTTGTTCGCAGTAGAGTTCAGAATCGATTGTCCTGCCTGGTGGTAACAGCTCATAATGAATAATGCCCTTCCAATCCCACCACACAAACAGCATCACCTTGTTGCGAGTTAACCCGGGTTTCGCCACAGTCTGTGAAGCCTGACCGGCCTTTGACCACGACCTTTTTCGCACGTTCTTGTCACACGTGATCCACTATTCATCACCAGTTATCAGCTTCTTAAAAAATGGTTCGGTTTCATTACGTCGTAATAAAGAATCACAAATGAGTACACGGTTCATTAGGTTTCTTTCAGTGAGCTCGTGAGGTACCCAAATGTCGAGCTTTTTTGTGTACCCAGTTTTTTTCAAATGCGCCAAAACTGTTTTGTGGTCAATTTCCAGTTCTTCAGCTACGTCGTAACTACTGATATGCCGATCTTGCTCCACTTTTTCAAAAATGGCATCAATTTTATCCGTAATATTAACACATTCACTGCTACAAAAAACCCACAAAAAACCCACAAGAAGTACATAAATTGTATGGACACGCATATGCGACGGTAGCACTTGGTGAAGGTTCGAAAATCGCACATACGTGTCGGCCGCACAGAACGTGGACCAGAGCGACGTGCATCTTTGACATCAAAATTCCCGGATTGAAAACGCTTAAACCAAATTTGTGCTACTCTCACAGACACTACACTAGGTCCATAAACATCGCAAATTTTTTTCGCGGCTTGCGTTGCATTTTTACCTTTTTTGTAGTAAAATTTTAAAATGTATCGAATTTCTTCATTAGATTCACTCATCTTGACGGTACGAAAAACAAATGAAAATCACACATTTTCCTAATTTGAATTTGGAATTATGTTCTTTAAAATTTTAACTTTCAATGATACCAAAACCAGCCAGATACAAATAGTATAGCCAAAGAGATTTTATTACAAGTTCATACATACTATAATGCGAAACGACTTTTTCCCCAACCAATATGTAGTATAGTAAAAAATTTTTTTTTTTTTTTGTTATAAGTACCGCATATACTTACATTATGCATTTAGTAAAAAGCTGTTATTAAGACATTACAAACAGACACTTCAAAATTATTTAGTTGTATTATACAGTAATGTAGTATAGATATGCGAATACCCTCTTTAGTATAAATACAGTTTCATGTCATTAACATCATTACGCTTTTAGTAATTAACCCGTAAGCCCTATAGCAAATCGGAGCAACAATAGCGCTCTTAAGACTGTTACATCCGGTGTGGGTATCATACATACATACAATAATGACACTTGAAGGTACTTAGGCTCGAAACTTTTCAGCTCCCTTGGTACATTGTTTTTTATGATTTTCAGTACAACAGATTGAACAATGAAAAACAAACATGAGAACATTGAAAAATATACTATTTATAATGCAGATAAGTGACACGGGCACGTAAAAATTATGTAATAAAGAGTGCCTTTAATTCCTAAAACGAATGATTAACCGTGCAGCACTCACAAGGTCTTTAAGTCCGAGAGAAAGGATAACAAAACTCGGTCAAAATGATGCCTAACCAAATGTAAACATGCTCTTTCATAACATTCCCTTTACCAAAATGGAAGTTAGTACCTAACAAAAATCATTCACAAGAATATATTTGGCAGTAATAGCAGTTCAAATCATTGCAAGAACGTAAATTAAGGTACGTTTTATTGAAATACAATTTATCAGTCACGACACGATACGAGTGAGATTGACACACCCACAGTTTACCTCGAAGTAGGTAGGTACCGACCTCTTATTCAGAGCTCGTGATTTATCGTTACAATTGGCCACATCATTATTACCATTCAGAATTTTTTTCACCTCTTCCCCGCATTCGTTTCGGTTGTTAGGTCCCTACCAACCTACGTTGCAAGTGCATTTGCGGTGATAATGGGGGCCTTCATTAAACACGTGAAGTTATTTTGGCGATTTTTCGACCCCCCATCCCGCTTAGTGAGATGTCGTGAGATTTGGCTCGAACGAACCCTAATTAATGAATGCCCCTTAACAGCAACGAAAGGCAATTAACACTAAGTTTTTTGCAGACCGTACCCTTTTGTTCCAATTTGATATTCCCACGGTACTTGAGTAGATATCATACAAGGTTTTTTGAAAGCCAGTCCAGTCCAGACCAAAAATACTGATTTATAATAATAATAATAATGTTTATTCATTACAAATATACAAAATTACAGAATATTTAAACAAGCTAATTTAGATCAGAATAATTGGTGTAGCAGAATAATCTGTAGCCGAGCCTGTATTTCGGCTATCAGCGCCAAACCGCACGAGTATTAAACATATATAATAGCCATTAGCATGTTTTCATTTAAATCTTTGACATATCACTTTAACAATTTTATAATGAATCAAGCTATTAGAAAAAGCAAAAAATCTAAAAAACAAAAAGAAAAAAGTTTCCGTAGTGTACGCATGCAGGTCCTCTTATTTGTGTGAGATGGGAATGTACATGTCTGCAGTGCTATTCTGAATAAATCTCACCGTGAAAACTTAGGTGAGGTGAGCGTGGAGTGAGCTGTCAGTAGTGTCAATCCCTAGCATCAGGTGGAATGACAGCTCTCCTCAAGCTCACTTCACCTACGTTTTCACGATGAGATTTTTACAGAATAGACCGGCTGGTGTGTAAGAGGATGTGTGCGGTGTTGTCTAGTGTTCTACTGTGTTATGTGGTGTGAGAGAGCGTGCGCGCGTTTGTGTGTATATTAGTAAAGTCTGTTATATTGAATAACAAGATATACTAGGATGCTGTGTGCAGAAGAAGTTCAGTTTGTTCATACGTAAGACTTTTCAGGTATTCGGTAAGTTTCTTTTTGCATTGCATTTTTGTTAACGGGATTCTATTTAGCCTATTGTAAATTAATGGACCTATGGAGTGGGGAAAGCGTTGGCTGAATTTAGTTTTGAATAGCTTAGTTCTTTCGCATACTATATCTTTTCTTCGTTTTTGGAGGAGTAGTGGGTTGTAGCTTATTTTACTGTGTTGTAGGAGGACAACACTAAGTATGTATAATTGTCCCACGGACAGGACCTCCCAATTTTCGTATAGTGTTGTTGTAGGTACAGAATCGGATAGGCTTGAACGTCGCGACCTTCAGTATTGCACGCTGGGCACTGATTGAGTTTATCAATCCAGTAAAATCTTTGGCTGATCAGTAAAATCGCAGATTTCTACAGATAGGTTTCACCTAACGACCAGCCCATGGTCTCGCTTTTTAACTATTGTTCTTATTCAATCGTGAGCTTTCTATCAAGCCAATCTAAGTAGAACAATTTTGTTGTCAGAAAAGATTAAACCTTTAATAATAAATTATACAATGAGCTGACAAATATTAAAAACTAATCGCTCTTGATATCATTAGATAGGCGGCATCCATAGCACCGAAATACGCACTACGTCGGTACGCAAAACACAAAAGAAAATGTTTTATAGATAGCGCTCCTGCGTTCATGAACTACTTTGAAACAGCGACATGTCTCGACAATATTGCTTTATTCGGTACTTTATTTAATTTACTAGTGATTTAACAAAATAGTTCGATCGGCACGCGCTCCTAAGGTCAAGCACGCACCGTTTCACGACAAGTATCACGCGTTCATGATGGTTGCTACTCGCTACCGTTGCACTTTTGCGCCGATATTTGGCAACCTTGAACACTTTCATTAAATGTGACAAAACGTTTTCATACTGTTAACTGAGAAAACCTATTTGGCGGAAACTTATTTTTTTTTATTTAGGTACCTATGTTTAAAATGAACACAATCGGGAGCAACAGTTGTACGTGCGCAGAGTAAAGTGTTTTGCGGAATAGGCAGTCATTTTTTGCACGGTTAGGTACTCAAGGTCATAAGTTAATGCTCGCCGATTGCCTTGTTCACAAACTAAACTAATTTAAGTTCAGTGCATCTTTCTCTTTTTTATATTTAATTAAGAAAAGGACAGAAGATAAATATTAGTTTAGTCCTGTCAAATTATTGACGTATTTTTAGTAGCCAATTTTTTATCACGTCCAAACTTGTTTATGGAGTATCTTAATTTGACAGAACTAAACTAATACATATCGTCATAATTTTGACCAACCTTGCAGTATTAAATTTCGCAAAACATTTCACTTTCCGTAAAGGTAGAGTTTCGTCAAAAATTTCCTACTTGATAAAATTATGAAATAACTCTTACAAGTTTTTTTTTTATATAAAAGCAAATTACATACCATTAGAAAGGTCACACACTAGGGATGTTTTGCTAGAGTTGGAACTCCTCAATATTTTTTTTTTTTTTTTTAATGCAAGTTGAAATTAATATTTACTCGTAAGTATCTTTTACATCTTTCTGTAAGTTTGAGGACTCATAACTTTTTTTCTAGAAAACATCTGAATAAAGCAACAGTTTTATAAGAACCTGCCAACATTAAAGATTTAAAAAAAATATATTGCCTGTTTTACCCATTTTTAATAAAAATTACACTTTAAAATTAAGAAAGTGGTGAAACTAGAAGAAAGCACAAAAAAAATTTTTGAATATCCAGGGGGCCAGGGCTGAGTAAGTAGCAGATGACCCCACCTATCCATCATTTTGGTATGTTCAACATTCTGCCAAACAAAAAAATAATAAAAATAAATCTTAATGCTGTCAAACTTATAATACAGGGTTGTATTATAAGTGCATGGTGCGAGCGCCTTATAAGGGTGCGTTTCCACTAACGCGGAGCTGGGCAGAGTGGACAGGAGCGGACCGTGAATTGACCAGTCACAGTGCTCGAAATCTCCACACCGCGTCAGCGTTTCCGCTTTCAGTGTAAGTGGAGCGGAGCGGAGTAGAGCGGACTTTCAAATAAAATATATGAACACGCGGCCCCGAGCCGGGCAGAATGGAGTCGAGCAGGGCGGTCTGACCAATCACAGTGCTCGAAATCTCCAATCCACTCCGCTTCAGTGGAAACACTTGCCACTTTTCACTACTCTTCTCTCTCCGCTCCATCCAGCTCCGTGTTAGTGGAACCGCACTCTTAGTGGAACGAAGCGGAGCTGAGCGGACATTCAAATAAAATATATGAACACGCGGCCCCGAGCCGGACAGAACGGAGTCGAGCAGGGTGGTCCGACCAATCACAGTGCTCGAAATCTCCACTCCGCTCCGCTCCGCTTCAGTTGCCACTTCTCACTGCTCTTCTCACCCATACAGCGGGCAGCCTCCGTCTGTAAAAAACACTCGGTTCGACTGTGCCAGTAGAGTTTACTTTGCCGGAACAGGTCTAGGATGAGGCGCCAGACCAAGAGAGATACAGAAACCCACAGAGCAGCATGTGGCGCGCTGTTGGGCAGTAGCTACCCCACGGACCCTATCTCCCGCGAGAAGTCTTGTTCTCAGGCTTGCCTTTATTGGCCGGTTGGAGTGGAAACTGATGAGGAGCAGAGCTCCCACCACATTCTTGACTTTATTGGCTGGGTTGAGTGGAGATTCGCAAGAGCAAACGTGCTTGGAGGAGAGAAGTATTCCCGTAAGTACTGGTAGGGATCTTGACCATCTTCCGGGCTCAGGGATTGTCCTGATAATCGAGGAATACCTCGCCACTCCTCCAGCACCTCAGGATATGTTGCCCCCTTGTCGCTATGTCTGTTGAGTGTGAAAGTCACCCCCTGCCATTTTTTCCATGTTTAATAAAACATTGATCAGGCAGGGGCCATAGTCCTTTCATAGTTCTAGGTCCACTTTAGCCATCCAAACACATATTCCAATATCTTTGTTTCCATCTCCTGCAATAGTCCTACCCTCAACCGGGGTTGTCCTTGGGTGCACTTGCATAGCGCGTACAAGGATAATTGTCGCTTAGTGCCTCATTTCATTAAAAGCGTCTAACGGGCCTCTGCGAGTTGATTTCGGCCCCTCGTACGCCTTCCAAAGGTTCGGGACCCCAGGGTCCTGAGATATGCGAAAAGCCTGAAAAAAAATATCTTGGGACATTTTTCACACACAATCATCTGATCGATCCCAAACTAAGCAGAGCTTGTGCCATGGAAACCAGATAACCGATGCACTACTTGGTTTTTTGGAAATATATACTTATACATAGATAATTACACTCAGACTCGGGACAAACAAACATATTCATGCACACAAATGTTTGTCCTGCATAGGAATCGAACCCACGACCTGCGGCATGATAGGTGGTATCTTAATCAAGTAATCTTTAGTAGTTATGTAATGAATATATACAAGTGTGTCGTAAATAGGGGTCGATACACCTTATGTTCAGCTATCACATATGTACCACAACTTGAACCAATTTTTCCCTAAGTCTCAGAATACAATTTTATTTTTATATTGACAACTTGCTTTAGTACAATTTTTTTTACATATACAGTTGTTAGGGAGAGCACATGCATTTCACAGTTATAAAAAAAACAAACAAAATTAAAAAAATAATGTCATTAGAAAATACAGCCAAGTTAGTAAAGCAAGGTGTCAATTTTTCAAATAATAATATATAAATATTTTATTCCGAGACTGGAAAATGTGGTTCAAATTGTGGTACCTATGTGTATATTTACGAAGCACCCTGTATAGTAGGAATAGAATTATTAATTCTTTCCAATAATTTCTAATCGGAAATTTTTTCAAGCGAATTTAATTAATTTTCTTTATTGAATTCACTTCGCGAAATTTATTTACCACCCACGATAAATGTTTTTACAGAAATTCTTTTTAAAGAAATCTAGTTTAGCGTCTCTAATTGAGGTGAAAATAGGTCGGACTGCCTCGTTGGTCTAGTGAACTAGTGGTCGCAAGAGCTACTGCTGGGCATGAGGTCCGATTGCCAAGTTGGGCAAAGTTGTTATTGGGTTTTTCTATCAGGGATTTCTCAGCAGCAGCCCGGAGATTGGATTTGCGCCCGGTTGATGGCAATAGGCTCGCCTCCTGTTACATGGGACTTTAACGTAACTTACGAAATGTGGGTATATTATAGGTACCCCTCTGCTTAATAACCCTTCGGGGATTGCAGGCGTAACGTTATGTTCCGGTTGAGCTTTTAGGCGATTTATGGTTACGGTTCTTTTCGTCACTGTCGCATCCCTATTGTTATTGATTATAAAACATAAACAAAATTGACATTGACGGGACAGAAGACATTTCTATTTTTAGATCTCACAGATCCTGTAAATTGAATTATTGATTTCATCTAATGTGTTGTCTAAAATCCTGAGAAAATGAAAAATATTTTAGAGACTCTTATAAACGCATCAGAGAAGGCGGCATGTGTAGCTCGATCCTGTTGTGCAGGAGCGACAAATGAAGTGTTATTGGTCGCAGAAAAATTCGAAGGCGATGCCAACGCCCGTTTTGAGAGAGATTTCAAAACGATTGCTGATGTTTTGGCCCAAGAAGCTGCAAAAACTGAAATAGCGGGTCATTTCCCAGAGCTTGCAGAGCATGTAAGAGGGGAAGAGTGTACGGAGATTGGAGGAGTGAGGATCGAATTATGCGACAGCGTCGAAGGCACTGCGGATATTTTACAGTATTTAGTGGCACCGGCTGTTGCGAAACGAATGGCTGAAGCAGCCCATGGCGATACAGATCATACATTTTGTAACAATTTGCCAAAAGATATTCCAGAGATTGACACTTCTGATTTAGGCATTTGGATAGATCCAATTGGTAAATATTAAAACTTTTATATCCTTCTTCTTAAATAAGTAGGTAACCACTACTACCACTTTACAAATTTATTTCAATAGGTTTAATTGCATTCTCTCATACATAACTTGCTGGATATTTAGTTATATTTTAAACCTTATTCTCATTATTAGATGCTACTGCTGAGTTCATAGCTGGTGTCCAGGGTCACGCCGATGCAGACCATGGTCTTCCATGTGTAACAGTTCTCATTGGTGCCTATCTAAGGTCGACTGGAGAACCTATCCTTGGAGTTATCAATCAGCCATTTTATCACAAGTAAGTTGACACTTGCATTAATCTTATTATTTTTATTTAAAAAAAAAATTGTTTTCATTTACATATTTCTTGATTTCTAGTGGCAAAGGGAGAGTTGTGTGGGGCATTAATTATAAAGATATGCATGAGTGGGGTAGCAGTTATGTTGTGGAAAACAATGAAAAGAACATCTTACTCATGAGCACTGCTGAGAACCCAGAAATTGCTGATAAGTTCCGAGAGGCTGGATGGGAAATCAAGTCTCTACCAGGAGCTGGGCATAAGCTTCTGAAAGTGGCTTTAGGTGAGAAAACTAACCAGTTTTAGAACAGCAATTTTTTTAATACTTTTCCATTCAAGAATAATAATTTACTGACAAACCATAGATCAGATAAGTAGTATTCTTTTGCAGAATAAATAAGTTATGGTGACATCATTATCACATATAATTGTTTTAACACTTAATGCAGTGACACTTGATGTAGCTTCAATTTTAATTTTAATAATTCTGTACTCTTTACAGGTGAAGCAGCAGCATACATCATGTCTCAAGGAACTACTTTCCGCTGGGACACCTGTGCCCCCCACTCTATCCTCAGAGCAAAGGGTGGGGATCTCATAAGTTACTCTACTCAAAATCCTCTCACTTACAACGATGAGCTGGACCTGGAGTCACAAGACTATAGCAACAAAGATGGCATCATAGCTTTTAGTGATGAAACTACAGCAGAAAAGATTAAGAAAATTCTCAATAACTAAAAAATTACAAAAAAAAAATCTTAGATCTTCTGAATCTCAAATAGTTGATGTAGAGGTAACTACTATTTTAAAATTATTATATTTATTAAATATTATTATCTTAGGTCATCATATCCAATTCTAAACAAAGTTTCTTATGAGGCCATGAAATTATCTAATTACAAGTTCTTCCTTAATAATACCTACTATTCCTAGATAATTAAACTATTTGAGTATGGCCAATTTTTTAATAAAATATTGCTGTTTAGATCTACATAAGTGAAATGTGTTTATTACTAAGATTTTTTGTATATTTATGTGAATATCTTTGTACTTGTGAATGTAAAAGCGTGTAATATCAAAGTTTATTAAAATGTATCTAGTCAGTATTATTCAATTATATTCATTTTAAATAATAATGATCTCTATATTGCATGTTATTATTGTAAACTGTGATGTATTGTTTCAAATAAAAGATATCATTTTAGACAAAGTCTTTTATAATAAAACTTACACTTATGAATTTAAATAATTAATTACTAGATTCTCTTTCTGATTCTGAAGTAGAACTTTTGCTTTTCTTCTTTTTCTTTTTTTTACTTTTCTTATCTTTTTTCTTCTTTACCTTGCCAACTTTTGTTGATTCTTTGGATTCTTTCTCCTTTTCCTGTAACAAGACATCATACTACTATTATAAAGGCGAAAGTTTGTCAGTGTGTGTGTTTGTATGTTTGTTACTCTTTTATGCAAAAACTACTGAACGACTTTTGATGAAATTTGGCACACATAGTTTATAACCTGGATTAACACATAGGATACTTTTCCGCCTATATTCCTACGGGTTCGAGACTTACGCAGGTGAAACCGCAAGGAGCTGCTATTATTAAAAAAATCTTTCAATTCAATGCTACTTCTGAGATCGTAGCTTTATCATAGATCACCATCATCATTCTCCTGCCGATAACCCAATTTATTTGGGGTTGGCGCAACGTCTTTTTCAATAGAACTTACATACTTCTCTAATAGAATCTTATCATAGATTATACACAATAGTACATACTTCTCTAATAGAATCTTATCATAGATTATACTGGATGGTGTTTTTCTTTACCATCTTTAAAAAAAATTGGGTACAGTAGGTGAACGGAGTAGAAGCCTATGGCATACCTAGATTTTTTGTTTTGTTTTTTCAAAAGATTAGACAGAAATTGCTCTATCAATAAACACTATGGACAGATTTATGTCATATTCGTATGACAATCTGGTCTCTTTTAACGCCTCCAAAACACAGGCGTGTCTTTTCACCGCTAAAAGGAGTCGTTTCGACCAAACTCCTACTTTTCGGGGTACATATGTTCCTGTAATAGATCGGCTCGAGCTTCTAGGCATGGAGTTGACATCCAGTCTCAACTTCGGCGCTACCATCGAGCACAAAGCCCAAACTGCAGCCAAAAGAACTGGGCATCCTAAACAGGGTGAAGCGATACTTTACGCCTTGACAGCTTTTGACCCTTTATGAAGCGCAAGTCCAATCCTGCATGGAGTATTGCAGCCACCTTTGCGATGGCTCAGCTAAATACCAACTTGCTGCGCTTGACTCAGTGGAACGCAGAGCTAAGAGGCTCATTGGCGACGTAAACCTGGTGGATGTCAAGCTTCACAGCTTGGCTCATCGCCGCAAGGTTGCCTGCTTGTCGGTCTTCTATATACTGTACTTCAATGAGTGTGCTCAGGAACTCCACAACCTCATTACACCGGCCTCCTTCTACCATCGAACATCTAGACGCACTGCAAATTACCATCCATACCCAGTTGCCATTCCACCAATTCTCACCACTAAGCGCTTCCAAACATCCTTCATAATGCGCACGGCAAAAGAGTGGAACTCACTACCTGCGTCTGTGTTCCCGAACGCATACAACCCGAATCTCTTCAAAGTTAGAGTGAACAGGCTTCTTCTGGGTAAGCTCACCATCGTAGACATTGTCTCTGTCAACTCTGACCTATACTAAAGTCAAGAGCAAACCCATCACAAATTAAAATAAAAGAAACTACACAAGTAAACTAGAACAATAAAAACAGAAATTTTGAAAAAAATTTATAGATCGTTAAAAAATATCGAAATTCAAATCATACGCACTACGCACCCTGCGTAGTGCGTATGATTAGAATTTCGAAATAAAATTTTTTTATCTAAAAACTAGGTATGCCATAGGCTTCTACTCTTTTCACATATTATACCCTATTTTTTCAAAACGGTAAGAAAAAGTCATCCAGTAATTATAGCTTTTGGTATAACTCAATCTACACAAATAATAAAAACCGGCCCAGAGCGAGTCGGACTCGCGCACTGAGAGTTCCGCTTCCGCTTACATAAATAGAATAATTTCAGATTTTTCTCTATGCAAACTTCGGCTTCGGAAATAAGGGTAGGGGGGGGGGGGGTATTCTTTTTACATTTTTCATCAAAAGTCGAAACCTATTCGGCCTAAAAATGTTTGAAAATGTGCCAACAGCGGTCTTTCATATGATACCCCACATGTCCTAGTAGCCCTACTTCGAATTTTTAAAACCCCCTTTCAGTCTCTGTTGCAAAAAATATATACATATATACTAGCTTATTCGCGGCTTCACCCGCATGGTTGTCGGAAATTATCCCACGGGAACGCATTACTGGGATCAAAAGTATCCTATGTCCTAATCCAGGTCATAGTTTACACATGTGCCAAACATCCAAATCCGTTCAGCGGTTTTAACGTGAAAACGTAACAAACAAACTCACTTTCGCATTTATAGTATTATGAAAAACCGGTCTATCGACACTCACGAAATGTATTATGTACTTACTTATTTATTTATTTTTTACTTTTAACACACTACCTACTAAAGTTTTTATATTAATATAATTCAATTATGATTCGATAGACACGTGGCGCCATCTATTATTGAGATATAAAAACGTTATTGTTGGTTTCGTCGGGAACAGTACTTTTTTTCCGGGATGAAAGGCCTATGTCCGTTTTTGTACATGTGACAACGTATATGCAAAATTTCAGGATGATCAGTTCAGTAGTTTAGGCGTGAAAAGGTAACAAACAAACTTACTTTCGCATTTATAATATTAGTTAGGATTTTTTTTATTTTTTTCTTATTTGCAAAATAGTTATGCAAATGTCATCTAAAATTATTCCAAAATTCAAGTTGATAGCATTAGTAGTTTTTGAGATACCCAGCTGTGACAGACAGACACGAGACACACTGAGTCGCACCATAAGGGACGCAATCAACGGAACCCTAAAACTCAATCGCCGAATGTATGTACGAGCATCACTTCTGAATGGTTGCACCTATTTGGCAAATTCTTTTTTCGTTGAGTTTTTAATTGTCAGCACAAAGTTTGTATTGAAGAAATTGTTTGAAAAGTTGTCGGGAAAATTCGGGAAACTTAAAGTACATTTTCTATGGGAATTTGGTATGAATTATTGAAGTTTTGACAATGTTTGTCAGGTCAGCTAGATGTAAAATATAAAATTGTTGTTCTTACGGATTTAACAACAGTCTCTGTTTTAGTAATAAGTGGTTGGACTTGTGGAGCACAGCCCTCCATCCTGATTGCCGCGGTAACTTCATCAACTTTCGACATATCCGCATTTGGAGCACGATATTGTTCACAGTGATCCACTCGTACTGTACGGCCCAAGATCTGGAGAAAAACAAAAAAGGTCAATAATTAATTAGCTTACTGATAAAGGAAGTAGATGATAGTTCCACATACACAAGCTTAACACATTCACTGTCCGTGACCCACATGTGGGTCATTTTGGGTCACTGCACTTTTCATACATAATGGGTTCTTACTTCATGGACATAAAAGAAACATACTAGTATTATACATGAATGTATGAGCAATTACGTAGGTCAAATAAAAAAGAAATGAGCCATCGTAGGTTTTTATTTGTTTAGAACTTACAAAGCTTTGAAACATGAACTTAAAAATAAATTTAAAAGGGTTCCTTCAACTTTTATGGCCTCTAAGGACCTGAAGTGGTGTAAAGGCAAGTACGTCAGTACATAGGAATGAAAAAAGTAAATTGGATGTGAGAGCTAATTTCAACATTTTGGCTGGACAGTGAATGTGCTAATATAGCTGTCTAATTAATGATATTATTGTTCATAAATTGTACATATGAGGGGTCAAAGTGCAAATCCGCCTCTGTCCCCACTATCCACTTTCAATTTTTGCACTTAGACCTCTCATATGATAACATAACATAACATGAAAAAAAAAACACATATTACACAATACACAATCAATCTGCCTAGCCTTTTCCCAACTATGTTGGGGCCGGCTTCCAGTCTAACCGGATGCAGCTGAATACCAGTATTTTACATACGAGTGACTGCCTATCTGACCTCCACAACCCAGTTATTGGGTAATACGATACCCCTTGGTAAGACTGGTTGTCAGACTTTCGGGCTTCTGATGACCCGTAACGACTGCCAAAGATCCACAAATGACAGCCGGGACCAACAGCTTAACGTGCTTTCCGAGGCACGGAGGAGTCTCGGTATGTAAAGATGGTCACCCATCTACGGACCAACCCCGGCAAGCGTAGCTTATCCTAATGGTTCGACCCTTGCGGCTGTTACTACTTACCCACGAGCTCCTTTACACAGTACACATAAAACATAATACACATATAATAACATGAAAAATATCATAAAAGTGATACTTCAATATTGTAATCAACATACTTTGGTTCCATTTAAATTATCCACAGCCAGGATTGTTGACCGCTGATCCTCATAGCATATAAATGAGAATCCCCTAGACTTTCCAGTTGCTTTGTCTCTCACTAAGTTAATGTTCACTATTTCACCATACCTGCAATAATATATTTGTGAATATCAATCACTTCTCTTGCAGAGGAGATTAAAGTAAGTAAATAAAATGGTTGTTGGTGACAGTTAATTGAGGTTTATTTTATGCCTAACAATACACAATGTTACAGAGTAGGTTTTTCCATCAAGTTCCAGATAATATCAATAAAATAAGTCACGATACTAAAGTTGTGGTTTCAACTTACTGTGAGAAAACGCAAATAATGTCGCCTTCAGTGAGATCATAAGGCAAACCTCCAACAAACACCCACGCACTGTCCTTGTACTGGTCATGCCAAGAAGTCTTTGATTTACCAGACAACTCACGTTCACTAAGCTTTAGCACATTCTTCACATTGCTGAAATAAATAGAGATTTAAATCATACAATTTCTGTCAACAAATGATCTAAAACATGGAAACAAAAGTTGTATTTATTTACGTCATAGGATTCATTTTGTCGTTTTATAAAATCTTCCTCCATAGAATAATTTGTAGTATTAAGCTAATTCCTAGTTTCTAGTAAAGCACAAAATTGTAATATTTTAATTTTCCGACTAAGCTCAAAACATAACCTATGTGCCGCAAAAGAGAATAGAAACATATAACACAGAGTACATTATCATCATTATATATTTGTCATTTTGTCAAAAGTCACTGTCATTTTTCGTTTGTCAAATGGGGCCGGTGCCCGACAGGGTCCACCTCAGACTTTCTATTTATTTATCTTACCACCTGCAATGATTATGGATTGTAATAAACAATTTGAGATTTGAAGTAAAAAGTGTTCTGTGGAACTGATGAGTCAGTCAGCACTCAGCAGTGAAACAGCCAGTTACCGAGAATATCATAAATCATTTGTTTGCCAATTACTTTCAGTATAGTATAAAGTACTCTGTGCCAATTACTGAACGATTTTCTAATCACAGAACATAATGTACCCTGACGGGTTTCTAATAGTGTCAATACTGTCAATGTCATCAATCAGAATTAAAAGATGTCGTCTCGTTGACGTTGACAATGTTACATTGTTATCTTTGATAGGTGCTATTGCTAATGCTAAAGTTACATGCAACAATATACAACAATATAATTCCGCATTTTCGGGATAAACTATAGAGAAAATATAGCTAAAGAAAAATAGTCACATTAATACTACAATGACAACCCCTCCAGATGCACCAGATAACTATGATCAGGTTCGTAAAACAGGTCCCAAAGTTTCTTTACTGCAACGTTGGTACGTTTGGTATCAATGTTTGAATGTCCTCCTTTTTCTTACAGTTTGACGAAGAGGAAACCGAACAGCAGCTCGGGGCGACTGCATCAGGACGCAAAAGGCTATTCAGCAAAGAATTAAGATGCATGATGTACGGGTTTGGAGACGACCAAAATCCATACACAGAAAGTGTAGACTTTTTGGAAGATTTAGTCATCGAATTTATAACAGAAACGACTCATAGGTAGGATAACTAAATCGAGTTACTGTTAGGTACTGAACCTTAGTGTATATATACAAGGTGTAATGCACAACCTCTTAAGGGGTCCTTGTACTCATCATTATGAACAACTTTTACCATGAGACCAAACCTGAAATCGCGAAAAAAAAGGGTGTTGCTAGTCATCCAGTAAACGGACGAATAAATTATATTAAACGTCCGATTATCGGATGAATAAAATAAATTAATCGTCCGATAAATATAAATATTCTTCCAATAATGTTATGGTTACATAAGTATATACGACACCTGCAAGGAATAAAATTGTAAATCAGTTTTAGGCCATTTTGAGTTACAATAGTATTCTTGCTGTACAAAATTAATGCTGATTTTTTTTTACCCCTGATGTTGTGTTGTGTTCTGTTGTGGTGAATGCATAAAAAATCACAGCAAGAATAGGATTCTAACACAGAATGGCTTAAAACTGAGTTACAATGTTATTCCTTGCAGGTGTCGATATTTACATAGGGCAATACTCTAACCAGTGCAAGTGTGTTAATTTTTCATGAGTCTTGTGTGCATTAATGCATTCAGAAAATCACAGTAATTTTTTTTTTTTTTAATGAATTTGGATTTTTTTTAAATCGTAAGGATACCATTTAAGAAAAAAAAAGAGATAACTTTAAAGACTTATATATTTTTGTTAGTTATGGAGCAAGAAATCCAGGACGCTCTGCTCTTGACAGGTTGGCATGAAAATCCCGTGAGATGCACCAGTGTATATTACCGGTAAAACGGTCTGGTATCCTCGCAACTCCACGTCAATGTGCGTATAGAGGTATGAGGAACAGGGTGTAAAGTTCACTCATCCTCCGTAGAAAAGGGAGGATCCTCTGACCAGACGGGTGTTGTGTCTGGTGGGCTACTACCCGACGATTGATGTCAGGACCTTGTAATAGGACCTTGTAATATCCTATCCTATTAATTCATCAAAATGTACTGAACAGCAGATTTTTTTTTCGCGATTTCAGGATTGGTCCCATAGTAAAAGTTGTTCATAATGATGAGTACAATGATCCCTTAAGAGGATTGTGAAGCTGTAAATTTTCATACAAAAAGAGATAACGTTTTTCTCCCCGTAAACATAGTCTAATTTTCATAATTTTTGGAAATGTTGTAGGTATAATGAAAAACTAGGTCCGTACGTTTTTATTATAAAGAAATATTGTATACAATATAAGTTATTAGCATCTAAATATCTATATTTTTGGCATAAAAACATCCTCGAGCATTTTTATTTTTTTAAATTAAATTAAATTGAATTACTAGAAACGAAAAACAGTCAGACCTAGATTAAAGTGTACTGAATGTAATGAGAATAAAATTGTCTCATTTCGTAAAGGTTTAGGGGAGTAAAAACGTTATCGCCCGAAACAATATTTATGTAAATAATTGTATGAAATGTAGGCAATTGCCTCTAAAAATCGCGCCGCGTATTGGCACTTCACAATCCTCTTAAGAGTTATGTTTGTATAAGATTTTTAAAATCTGGATGAATATGAATATATGAATATGAATTATGAATGAAATATGAAATATGAATTTTCAGGGCAATGGAAGTGGGCCGAACAGGAAGAGTTCAAGTAGAAGATATAATTTTCTTAGTCCGTAAAGACCAACGCAAGTATGCTCGTGTTAAAGATTTACTAACAATGAATGAAGAGCTCAAAAAAGCTAGAAAAGCTTTTGATGAAGTTAAATATGTTGGTGAGTAGAAGTCTTATAGTTAAATTAAGCAAAGATAGATAACAGATGGTATAAAATATCAAAGTCTGTTCCTAATGTTGTTTTGAAAATGCTTTATTTTATTTTTCAAACTTATCTGAACTTAAATGGAATCTATTTATTATTAAAAAAGAATAATCAACTAAATAATGAATGTAGTGATTGTATGATATTTTAATATAATATTTATGTGATGTGCATATGTAATAATTGTGTTTTTATAAAATTATAGAAGACCAACAATAACATAGATGACCAAACAGGGCTGCCATGCTTCTAAGACTGATGCAAGTAACAATATTTGATTATGACACATTGCTTCTGTGTTTGCACAAACTAATGTAATCACCCAACCTTTAAGGATTAAGATTACAACCTTTGTAATCTAAATCCTTTTTATGTGGTACTAGCTTCTGCCTACGACATCACCCAGGTTGTTGTTAACTATACCTATACGAGTATATGAAACACCCTATGGCACTCTGCAGTAGTGTAGCTTCCTGTGAGTGAAAGAATTTTGGAAATTGGATCAACACTTCCAGAGATTACCTACTACATCCAAACTTACAAACATTACCTCTTTATTATATTAGTTAAGAAGTGAAGACAAAACACAAGTCTGTTTTGCTATATCATTTAATTAATTATGCATATTCTATACTAATATAATTAAGTTGAAGAGTTTGTTTGTTTTAATGCGCTGATCTCTGGAACTACCAGTCAGATTTGAAAAATTCTTGAGGAAGGCTATATGCTATTTAACATCGTATCAGGACCCTTAGGAGCAAATAGAAAAAAAAGTTAGAATGAACGCTAAGCGAAAACAATGTAATAGCACGGAGAGGGTCAATACGACTGGGTGGGTCGGGGGAACATGAAATGTCACGTGGACGAAGTCGCGGGCAGAAACTAGCCTGATATAAATATATGTTTAATTAACACGTTCTGTGCGGCCAACGCGCATGCGCGATTTTCGAACGTTCACCATGTGCTGGCGGCGCTTATGCGCGTCCATACAATTTACACTTCCTTCGAATGCGGCGCGCCACAGCTGTGCGTTTTTTGTGCATCTCTATTGTTATTGGCGTAATTGTTTTATGACTCATAAAACTGGAAAATTTTCAAACACACATACGCGTCTCGCCGCACTTGGGACAAGTTTGTAACGCCGCACATATGCGCCCAGCCGCACTGGGTAGAGTTTCTTCAACCGCGCATGCGCGCTCATAGCACCACACGAAGTATTTTTTGGGCGCGCATGAGCGTTTGCCGCACAGGGTTTAGTGTATCATAAAGCAGCACTTGGAGCAAATTCGCCAAATAATTCAGCAGTTAATGTGTTAAGAATCTTTAACAACGCTTGACATTACTGCAAGTTGGCCTAACCCCATGCTCAAAGGAGTTTAGCATTAAATATTTAAATAGATCACTTACATTCGTCAATCTAGTATTGTAATTACTGCTGCAGAGATACTTATCAATTCCTATTCTCAATGGACATAAGTTTAACATAAAATATTTAATTACGTCACATACAATTTTCGTTTAATCTGAGTATTGTAGATAGACTGTAGATATAGTAGATATATAGACTGTAGTACTGTAGATATACTTATCAATTACAGTTTTGAATAAAAATAGGAAGTTGTAGAAATTAGGAACAACTTGAATCTCCACCAGTGTGTACAAGATAGTAACTTTTACAAGTAGTAAAAAAATATAATCTACTACATTTACTTCTTTCCTGCACGAGCAGAGCTCAAATTAAATGGCAAAAAATATACATAGAGTTATTGACCTCTATGTATGTTAAAAATATCTGAATAAATTCAAGTCAATCATTATAATAAAATTTGAACTTAACACCTGTCTCCTTCTCTATGGTCCTGAATATTGACTTTGTCATTAAAATATTTCACTGTAATGTAGGAACATATTTTGGTATATGGTTACCAACCATGTAAAATACTGGTATTCAGCTGTTTGCAGTTAGACTGGAAGCTAACATAGTTGGGAAAAGGCTAGGCAGATGATGATGGTTTGCCAACTACAACCAAGATGCAAGTGGGAACAAGTAATGATGTTGTTCTATGTTAGAGGGTTTGGTTTCCGCACTTAATCCTTCAGGTGGACCATTATGCATGGGACATAGCAGCCATTGGTGGTTATTCCAACCAGCCCACTTTCCTCCAGAAGTTGATCAAGTCTCCTGGTTTTTTAAAAGATCTGGGTGCGCTGAGGGTTTTTGTTCTATTCGGGTTCCTCAGTCTTCATGCAAGCCCTGCACAGAGGACTGTCCATTCTGCCTATTGTGTGGAAGTATTTGTTTAGTGAGCAGTGTCCTGTGATGGTCCCTGTCACCAGGCGCAAGCCTTTTCTGTCCAGGTGTAATAAACGCCTGTTTAGCATACTTTCTACGGATGGCATAGATTCCCTGGACTGCCTGCAGCTAGAGGTGTGACTAATATATTCGTAATAGGTACAGGTATTATAATACAAGTGTGTATATTGATATTAGGATATGCGAATATAGAGTAATAGGTTACCAAGTATTAGTCAAGTAATAGGGACGGACGCCTCGCTATTACTCGCTGTGCTATTATTATTTGTCGACCGCGGTCATCTCACTCGCCGATGTCTCGCGAAATGACTAAACTTGCCTAAACCGACCCGAGGCGGGCGAGTGAGCGAGATGAATATTGTATTGTTTGAATAGATCCTGGCTGCTTGCTTATCATTGTGCATGCGTAGTGTGTATTTTAGAGACATAGTTATACACGTCGGGCTTCGTATGAAAGCTGCATGAGTTGGTTATCAAGTAAGCAACAGTTTTTTCGAAATACGATCACTTGTTTCTGTCGCATTGTCCTTAGTATTAGCTAATATTGATATTAATTTATAATAATATTTGTAGTGGCCAAAACTCACAGCAGTCACAGCGACTCCATAATGTAATCACCGTTTCACTTCTGTAATAGGCATACGTAAACATATTCACGAGAATCTTGTATTTCATATTATTTATTAGGGGGAATATTACGCAGGTATCAATATTAGATTGAGTAGCTAATAATGAATCGGTTCTCTAATATTTGACTAATACCCAGAAATAGGTATGGTATCTTAATATGCGATAACTAATATATTCAATAATAGGATTACCTAAAAATTACCCTAATATAACATCTCTACCTGCAGCCCAGTGTCGATGTCCACCAACTCTCCGCTTGTGTGTGGGCGAAGTCCTGTAGCCACCTGCGTATCTGGTTGGATGGGTACGATAGGTTCGAGTACACAGACTGACGTGCTGGATGCTCCCCTAGCTAGTTCGTCAGCTGCGTCGTGTCCTTTTATCCATTGCAATGTCAATGTGTTGCGGTTAGATACCGTTACTCATTCTAGTGCATTGTAACATTCTAATGTTAGTCTCGAGGTAATGAGGAGCCACACTCAGAGCTGTGTGTAGATGTCGCTGTAGTCGACTGTACCTTGTTTACCTTTCGTGACAGTAGTGGGACTGCTATTTATGAGATTTTAAAGTGTAATTTGACTATAATATTTACGCGTTTATGACTGTACCTCAATTAAAAGTTGAGCTCCATAAAAGGAACGCAGCAACTGCCGACAAAAAGGCCGATTTGATAGAAAGGAAAATACTTAAAATATTTGAAGTTATGATTGTTTGTGAGCTTTTTTCTATAAGCCACGGACTAACATTCTATTTTTGTTTATAGCTTACATTCGTATGATCGAAACCAAAACTTTGGTGCTGACTGCGACATCCAAGACGACACCGCATACCTATGTCCACCTTCTGGTATTTTTAGAGACATAAATGCAGATACTCCTTTACCAATGATTAACAGATAGGCAATACAAGAATATTTTGAAAACTAAGTACCTATATTGATTGATTAAATCTTTAGGAGACTCCTTTACTACAAAGAAATATAGTATATTTTATGACACATTTAATTTGATGACATTAATTTTATTTTATTAGTTAATAGTCTTGATTCTATTGTTTTATAGATATAGTACCCAGCCTAAAGGACAGCTTCTTTACAAATCTAGTCCTCTTCTGTGAAATGTGCAGCAGACAATCGCGCTTGCCTTCAAGTTTTTAATACGTAATGCCAATTCCCATTGTTTTCTGCCCTTACTTTCTTTAGAAAACAAATGTGCTCCTCTGTTTTTACAAGTTAACGCACTACATTGAGGCATTTGGGAAAAAAATACGGGAAATAGGAAAGCTAAACTTAGCAGATTCCAAAAATCCATACGATTTGGCAGTTAATATATCAAAACAAGGTACAGTCGATTGTGCGCCATCTATCGTGAGAAAAAGTTAGTTTTCCTCCCCATTTATTTTTTTCTCTAGGATTGGAGAAGTGACGCGCTGTCGGAGAGTATACGTATAGTCCGCGCGCGAGCTCTGAGGAATCGGGTGCTGAGGAAGCGGGCGGTTTTCAAGCACATACTATTCTCATAGAATTATTTAATAATCAAGACATCCTTCGCCTCCGCGCGCCACGCATCTAATTAATTATGAAATAATTATATGAGGATAGTATGTGCTTCCTTCCTCAGCCCCCGATTCCTCTGAGCTCGCGCGCGGACTGTGTATGAGTATCCGTAACTCTCCTGGCTTCTATGGCGTAAGCCGCTAGTATAATGCTCATACACTCTGCCTGGTAGATGGTGTTGAACATTCCCAGCACGCTGGATATGTTATTTCACTTGTTCCCATTTGCATCTTACTTATTTATTTTGTGATTCCATAAATTAATAATCTGAATGTTGGGCAATGCAACTTGCGAGCATGGATGCGGATTAGTACTTATGTATTAGAAGATAATAAAATAATTTATATTTCAGAATAAATCAGGAGTGGATAGGCTGAAAGGATGTTACCTTCATGCATTATCAAATATGATGTATTGCCACTACTTCCTCCAAGAAATAATTTAAATACTGTTTTTTTTTTCTTACATTTCAGTTCTTGAATACTATCTGTAATTTGTAAAAGACATTCCTCTAGACCTGAAAACTCAGTGTATAATTTGTAGTTCTAGGCAATAAAGTGTTTAAACTCGTAACGCCCAAGAATAAAAAATACCATGAGAGCTAAATCCCCAGTGTTCATTTTAATGTACATAATATATGAATATGGTTAATGCCCAAGCAAGTCTGCGCTTATTTTTGTGTAAATAAATGCTTAGGAATTTTTTCAAAAATTTTAAGCGTCAAAACGTTGACAAAACGTTGACACGTTGACAACATTAAACACAAATCAAATAATAGTTACCATAAATATGTATACTGGCGGGGAATTCAAACTAGACACAAAATTTATTTTGTACATCGTAATGTACGCTGGGCGTTTACGCGTACTTTTTAAAACCCATGTTTGGGCTTTAATGATTTCTAATATTATGTACAATAGAATGTACATGGGGCGGTACGAGTTTAAAATAATAATAATACGATTTGCTTTTTATTGTCCTACAACTGTTATACAGTAACTAAACCAGGCAGAATGCCAGCTTCGTTATATCCGCAATAGATATTTTCACATGATGTTTCTGTAAAAAAATATAATACTCCCAAAAACTCCACAAACCGACCAGCATGTAACACATAATGTGGATGGGGATTTTAGCATTTCACTCAGCGAACCTCCGACTTAGACGAAGTAGCGACGCGGCGATGGTTCGAGATTGGGGGGGGGGGGGGGTATACTCCGAATGTTCGGACGTTTCCTACTACACTTGTTCTATTTCGTGCTTATAGTGGAGTTGTCATGTCGCAAGGGGCCGCCGGGGGTACGGTTCGACCTGCCTGTAGTGAGTTGGTTCATAGAAAATCTACGAAAGGGATGAAGCAGGATTTTGCTCTACCGCGTCTTATTTAAAAGCGATCGTCGCGCGACTACACGATCGTTAGAACTTTTTGTTCGGTGAACCTAAACGCGCGGTGGCGCCGTAAAGGGGCGCTTTCCGGTTTTCCGATCAAAAAATGACACGCACGCGACCGGTCGAAGCCATCGATTGAATAAAATAAAAAATAGGTAAAGTATTTTTAAAGACTTTATTTGTGCGATACAATAGAATGACAGTATACTAGCTTGCTAACATAGTAACATAACAGACAATTGCTATGAAAGAAATTATAATATTAAACAATCATTAAAATAATTTAACATGATTTTATCATTATCGAACTAACATAAAAACACAATACACTACAAAAGAAAAGTAAATATTTATACATATTCAAACGTCAACCAACAAGATTAAAAAATCCTGAGTATAATATGGCCCCAATCAAGTTATAGTTTGTTTAGAAAAATTATAAATATGGAGAGGAGTGTTCAAATTCGAACATGAAAACATTTTCACAAACATCAACGAGGATAAAACTATGTGACTTCACAATTTATACATAGATCAATGATTCTTAAGAATTACATGTAAATAAAATATTTCAACAAAATGTTCACATTTTAGGCGACTAGACCAGGTTGTCAAAAAACAGCCAAACGTCTAAACTTTGGTTTAAAATATGTGTTACATATTTTGATACATCGTCCAATAACAAAGTTAATCTTATAAATAGGCCATTGATGGCTGTGAGTTAGTATTTTATAAATAATATAAGTTACTTGTTGAAATATTAGATCCGTACCTACTTATAATTTATTAATTCTAAGGTACATCCTAAGCTCGGGCAAAGTGAACAATTTACTATAAATATTGGCATCACACTAATATCTTCAAGTGATTTGGGATACTTTGAGAAATATTAATCTATAATAATCTGGGAACTGGTAACTCTTCTGTAACTCTATGCAAGTAAAATGCAACCAAAATGAAGTAAAACATACGCTTAAAGTGTAATTTCAACCTAAAAGGAGGAAGACGGAAAATATTTGAGCCCTTTTAAATTAGTTACTATTGACTTTGCAACACAACCTAAAAAGCGAATTTGTATATTTTCAGTATTCTATATTATAGTTTATCGGGTTTAGTAGTTAACTAAAGGTAAACAATAAAAACCACGTGACGTGGTTAACCGACTAAGGCCTGTGTTCACCAACATTCAAACCACCGGTTAGGTATTTAAACAGTTGGTTACGTCAAATTTCCTAAGAAAAGAACTGAGTAAATATCTAAACAGCCGTTGTAAAAGTCGAAGAACTCCGTCCGCGTCAGGGTAGCCCGCGAAATTCAAATTTTCTTACGTTTTTTGCAATTTACAAGTCGGTATTATATTGTACATTGATCGAAGTATCTATATACATAATTAGAATCATTAAAGTGATCAATACAACTCTTTAAGACCAGGTAATCCTAAAAATGACTATTTCATGAAATCTTGACATTTTAGGATTATACTAACTTAAGGATTTGTATTACTGATTCTATTGTATATAATTCTGTAAATACATATTTGTTAGGACCGCAAATCATACTTTATTTAATACTGACTTGCAAATTGCAAAAAACGTAAGAAAATTTGAATTTCGCGGGCTACCCTGATGCTTCCTCCTGAACGTAATACCTGTTAATTTAGCAACGTTATAATTCATTTATAACGTTGCTAAATTGAACAGTAAAACTGTGTCGTAGCATGACAACACTGAAGTGACTGGTATTACGTTATGTCGGTTAACCACGTCACATGGGGGTCTTCTTCACCTTTAGTTACCTAACCCTATAGGTAAGCTAGAAATTCGAAATAGTACCATTGAATTAGAAATCTGTTTACAGTTTAATTTAGTTTTAGTCTAAAAATATCTGTTCTTGTCCTTAGGACGTTTCCAAGTGGAAGATTTCACGACAGATCGTGTGTTTTCCACACTAATGAACGTTTTTCATAAAGGCTACCATGTGTGTACTTGCACTATTAAAAACTACCCTATTATTTTGTAAATATCTATAATAAGACAATATTATTATTTTTACTACTTTTATAACAGCCAACGCTAAGGCAAGTAAACCTGTACATTAGATATAAAAGTCAGATTTTATACCGTATAAATAACTACCACAGATAAAAAATATTATTTAATGATGTTTGATTCGCCTGAGAAATAACCTCATAATGATAATAATCGTTGTAGTTATTAATAGGAAAAAATCTAACTACTTAATAATTTTAAAAATACCAGATTGATATTGAAACATTATTAAATCTCGCAACAATTTCAAACATGCTACTGCATCCATTAGTATACTTAAATACTTTTCTAGGTTATTAGATTAGGATAATTATTAATTTCTGGAATGGTTAATATCTAATCAAGGTGAGAACAGTTACTTATATGATTTTTATGAACACTGTGTACTACCTACGTACATGTAGGTACCTAGGTACGACAATTGGTCGTAATTAGTATAGTTCACAATATAAAAAGAGTAGTAAACACTTCTTTCCGTGAATATACGCGTGTCGAAATATGAAAATTAGGTGACACGGAGTAATGAACAAATGGAGTGATAACAAACGGACATACTAAATTGCCATTTTTGCAGTACCTCCGAATAAATGTTCAATACTTTAATTCAATCAAGCACATTGATTTTGAAGTCCGTCTCAAAAACTGGGTGTTTTCTGCTGCTGTCAGCAGGCAACCCGAAAAATATTGAAGGACACGATTCATTGGTTACTCCGTGATTAGATCAGCCGATCAGTGATACATATAGATTTTGTAAGTTAATGCCATATAAATATTTATAGGTGCTGTGTGCTTTTAGTTTAGTCGGTCGGCGGTGGCATGGCGGCTACGATGGCCTTCATGACAGCCGCTGCGGCCAGCGCGGCGTGCGGCTGCCACTCCTTGCCGCGGGTTCCGTCGCGGTAGTCGGATATGCCTGGGGATTGGAAAAAGTTCAAATTGTAATTAGGTATATTTCACCTGTCTATGGTGTTTATGGCTACTGGCCAAAGCTGCTGGCGTCTTGGTATTTGCTTTTTAGTGACAGGGGGCGGGGGGCTCGTGGCTAAATACAGCCGCAGAGGTCGATGAAAGGTTAAGCTACGCTTTCCGCTGTTAGTTAGTAGATGGGCGACCATCATTACATATCGAGACTCCTCCGTTCCTCGGAATGCACGTTAAACCGGTAATCCCAGCTGTCATTCGTAGATCTTTGACAGTCGATATGGCTATTAAGAAACCCAAAAGTCTGACAACCAGTCTTACCGAGGAGTATCGTGTTTACCAGTGTTGTTGAGGTCAGATAGGCCAAACGCTCCCTGTAAAACACTGGTATTCAGCTGTATCCGGTTAGACTGGATGCTGACCCCAACATAGTTTTATTTATTTTATTAATTAACACATACATTTGTTGTAACAGGTAATACCCAAGCTAACAAAAGTAGTCATGATTGCTCAGATTAGAAGCACCAGTTACACAGCGGGCAACATACTAAGTGTCACCCTCTGGAATTCCGCCAAAGAGCAAGTTGGGAACAGGCTAGGCAGATTGATTTTTTGACAGCCAAATAATTCGGTCTTGACTAGCCCACCGCAAAATAATGGTCTATCCCAACTTCCAGCTTCGGCTTCAGCAGATCCTTTGATGCCAGGTTACCCTAGCAGCAAAGGCAGCTAGGCCTGTTTGAAATCGTTGGTTCATACGACTAGGGACGGTTTTCAGCTCTGTGAATTTGTTATCTCAACTCGCCTATTTACGTATATAGTCCTCTTCGCCGTATCGGGCGACAGCGGCCATTTTCACCTCCTTTCGTGAGCTCTCTGATGACTAATAAACAAGGAGTACTGCTCCAACGGCTCTCAGTTCTTCTTTAACTAATCCCTTTGATATGATAAACCAATCGCTTACCTCTAATAGAAACAAAGCAATCCTTCCTGTTCCCGATGACACTATCGAGCACGGCGTCCAGCTCACAGTCGTAGGCAAGCGCGCGCGCGTGCGCGGCGAAGGCGGCGCGCGCCTCTCCCGTGCCACTGACGCCACGCCCGCCTGCTACGGGAGACAAGTGCACGCGGAGACCGCTGTCTTTCCTGTCCCTGGAAATATGACACAAAAGGTTTTATTTATTTAACTATTTATGTACAGAACACAGATATCCCAAGAAAAGTATACACTTCGGGAATCATCGTCTATCTTCGGAAAAACGAATGGGCGATGATGGGAACTAATATAGAACTGTTACAACCATGGAAGTACTTGCCTATTTTGTATCACCATGACTATAAAATGATAGATTTATAATTCTATTAGCTTTTGCTCGCGGATTCGCCCGCGTGGAGGTCGAAAATTATCCCACGGGAACGCACTACCGGGATAAAAAGTAGTCCTAAGTCCTAACCCAGGTCATGGTCTACCCATGTGCCAAATTTCATCCAAATCCGTTTAGCCGTTTTAGCGCGAAAACGTAACAAACAAACAAACTCAATGTCGAATTTATAATATTATATTTGCTCGTTCATATTATTAGGATGCAATTCCAAAAAACGTTTCAATACTTTTGAGTGACTAATAACGACCTGATACCGAAGAAGGTAACCTGACAGAGAAAAGACTTCATACGAACGCACAATGATAGGTGCAATACTGACTACAAAGTACGGTAGTAGGTACAAAACTAAGACGCATTGCCTCTGTGGTACCCACTACTCTATGGCGGGACGTTCGTGTTAATTCGGAAACACGAATACTACCGAAGCGGCAGCGCATACTTTTCCTTGGAAAGCTGTACGTGTGATATGGGATAATCAATCAGCATCCTGATTGATTGGGTGATTTTATTTTTTCAGAAAACTAACAGGATTCAAATAATAATATCATTAGTGAAGGAGGGCCAATATGTAGCGGTTGATTTTTTTAGAGAGGAGAACTTTAAATTGAAATAAAACACAGAAAAATGTTTTTAATATCCATGAAATTGGCTTTATTTGATAGATAATTTTATCGCAATATGATTTCGCGCATGTGGCCGCTGCGGCTGACGCGTAGGTAGTACATGGCGTAATCTGGAGGTAAAATTTTCAAGCACTCTTCGCAGTAAATCTAGCATCAAGTATTTCAGCAATTGCATCGAATGTTGGCATCCAAGTGCTCAATTTTTACTAGTTTATCGGAGTAGACATGTGGCCACATACCCAGAGAAAATAAAATAATGGCTTCGAATCGCACGAACGAGGTGGCCAGATTTTGTGAAATTAGTCGTATGTAAAATGATTCCTTTAGGGCCGGTTTTTTGATCCGTAGTTAACTCAATAAATGTAAAAGGCTAAACTTAAATGAGTTAACATGAATGTATTCATATTAACTTATTCATGTTAAAAAAAAGCAAATAATGGCATTTTGGCAAACAAATTAGCTAAAATTCAACCATTACTTACTATGTTTAACCATTGGTTGAATTAACTACGGATCAAAAAACCGGCCCTTAGTAAATTAAGCCAATAAAAAAGTTAAGTTTTCAGTAAACTAGGCGTTGGTGTCAGCCGCGGCGGCCACATGCCCGGAATCATATTCAAATATTAATGCCATAAAATGATCTATCAAAGAAAGCCAATTTCATGGAAAAAAAATCTGCGTTTTATTTCAATTTAAAGTTCTCCCCTCTAAAAAAACAAAACACTCGATATAAGAGTAGAACAAGTATACAATAAACAGGCAAGGAACTAAAAGCACCGAGAACGAATTTTTAAGGTTTCATATCATATCTTCGATGAAGTCGTTACTTAATTTAGTCCGAGGCCCACAACTCTCATTCTGTCTCTATCATCTTCAAACGATTAACAAAATACAGAACGATGTTTAAATTTGTACAACGAGTTTTTAGAGAGTACCTCAAAAGGAAAAACGGAACCCTTGTAGGATCACTCGTGTGTCTGTCTGTCTGTCCGCCTATCACCAATTTGCTCGAATCAAATGATCCGATTAAGTTGAAAGGTACACATATGAATTTATGTGACTCAACAAGGACGTGTAACGTAAATAAATGAATTTTGAATATGGGGGTCACTTTTGGGGGATAACAAGAAAATAAAAGTTTTGAAAATTGTGCATATCAAATGAAAAGGATTACTACTGTAAGGGTCTCAAATATATTTTTTATAATTTTAAAATAAATTGTATTAGTCATTTAAGAAAATATGCGAAAATTGACAATTCCCCCCTTATCTCCGTAACAACTGAGAGTAAAATTTTGGGAAAAAATGCAGAAAATAGTTCTATACTTAAGATTACAGGAAAATTTGGAAGAAGTCTGTGGTCTTATAATAACATGGTAAATCTCTCAATATTGTGCGTAAAAACTTACATTTGCAGTTGGAATGAATGGGAGAACATGTTTTCAACTAAAAAGTTAAGTTTGTACTTGGGTTAAGTTCATCCAACTACAGAAACCTTCATTGTGCATGGTCCGACACGCACTTGGCCGGTTTTTATTTAAAGAGCGTCTTCAATATTTCACATCAATCTAGTTGCTCACTCGACGGATTTCTTAGAATAAACTGTTAAGGCGATAATATACGTGAATGACCTTCGGCGTCTGGGCGGAGCCAAGCGCGAATTCCGCGCGCCCCCGCACACCTACCCGATACCAAAGATGTCCACGTATCGCAGCGCAGATGTGCAACTTTGTTTATTTACTTGAACTTTTATAACTCGCTCTCTCTCGATATTTTAGTAATATCATTGCTCTCGACCAAATGCAGGCAGCGGATCGTATTATCAAATACGTGCGCCTAGCGCGCACATTTTTGATAATACGATCCGCTGCCTTTGAAATTTTGCGCTTTTCTGCAGTAATCACAAGGTACCTAGTGGAAATTTTATCTTTAATTTAGCTTCGTCTTTTAAGTACCTTCTCTATATCTAAGTAGGTAAATATGAACGTTAGCTGTCACTTCAGTTAGGTTTCTAAGTGATTATTGTGATTTGTAAAGTGATATAAATTAAAAAAAAAAAAAAAAAAAACTAGATCGTACATAATGATATTTTTATTCAAAAAATATACATAACACACATTACATTATTGACAATAATCTCAAATATTATTACTAATATCACAATAACATTATAATACGGACACAAAATAATCAATAATCATCACAATACACACAAATCAAACAAATCTTCATTAGCTTCTATTTAAATAAATTAAAAACTCATCAAATTGTAAATTTCTGAAGTATACAGATGAAAAGTGGATAGTTTTATGTTGTTCGCTTTCTTGCTGTTTTTTTCTCTTCGTTTTAAAACATTTTTCGTCATATTATGGTTTCTCAAGGTTCTTCTTAATAGATTTGATATTCCTGTTTTTGCGTTCCATTGATTGCTTCTTGAATTAATTGCGGATCTCTCTTTTTCTGGTTTCGAGGGTATCTTGGATCTACCAATTCAGGAAGCATACATTCTATATATCAGGTTGGCGGAAAAGTCTTGCACCAAATTATAAGACTTAATGAATTTATTGATAACTTCGTTATTTACAATAATTAATCAGTAATGTAATCCCCAAATAACTCTATTACTCCTGCCCTAGTTGGTAGATTATTGATACCCTGCTCCCAAAATTCCGGAGGCTGTGCAGAAAAGAAATTGTCCACTGCCATTTTGAGGTTTTCGTAGTTTTGAAAATTTTTCTCACGCAAATCAAGCTTTAGTGGTCGGAACAAGTGATAGTCGGATGGCGCGAGATCCGGTGAGTATGGTGGGTGGGCAACCGGGTGCCATCCAAGCTCTACGATTTTTTGTCGAGTCTCCGAAGCGACATGAGGTCGCGCATTATCATGGAGTAAGTGAACAATTACACGTCTCGGTCGTTTTTCTCTTATTGCGTCAGCCAGATTCTGAAGCTGTTCAGTATAAATGGAAGTCGTAATCGTCCTTCTCGCAGGGAGAAGCTCGTAATAGAGTGGGCCCTTCGCATCCCACCAAACGGAGAGAAGATGCTTGCGTGAGTGACGGTTCGGCTTTGGCTGCGTTGGTGGCTCTGCGTCGTAAGGAAGCCAGACGGCGTGCCATGTGTTGTTATCATAGAGAATCCAGCTCTCATCGCCGGTTACCAGATCTTCAAGAAACTGTTTCCGATGTGGCTGAAAAAAAAGCGAACCACAAATACTAACTCTGACTTGACGATGACTGTCAGTTAGTTGATGTGGAATCCATCATGCCATTACTTTACGATAGCCGAGTTTGTGTAAATGAGCCTCGACGGTTGAATGATGACAGCCAAGAGCCTCTGCCAAATCACGAAATACCAATTATGTGCTTGATTTATGACCAATTCGCCTTCTGTGTTAATTTTATAGAATGTATATTTTTTCACAGCTTCTTTGAATTATTTTTTAAATGCTGTCAAAGGACACTTTATTTTGACAATTGTGTCGTCGTTAATCAAATCATCGGGTGTGGCTCCAAGATGTTGTATTTCCTCATCTATGAACGGTTCACAAGGTGTAATTTTAACATTCTTTTGTTTTTCTAATTGATCGATAGCAATTTTTTCATTTTCTTTCCCGTGTTTTATTGAACTGGCCTGAGATATAGCATCTTTATACAATATGTCCTTTACGAGATTCGAACAACTATTTCCAATTTTTACAAATTATTTACTCAGTGTTTATATAAACTATCTATGTACATCTATTTACAAAAAAAACACTAAGCGTCCAAGTGCAAACAAAATTATCACTAAATAAATTTTTACAAGGATTACTAATCACTGATCACAGCGTCCGAGCGCAAATGTGCGAAACGTTTCAATCCGATCTTACTATGCCTAATTCACTATCTGCGTTGTTAGTTCTTTGACCCGAAAATCAGAAATGCAACTGACAAGAGCAAGGACAACGAGCGACACAACCTCCCCGTGCGAACGCTAGAGAAACACTGCCGCCCGCGTCCCCGCGCGCCGATGTTGATATGATCGCGTCAGCTAATATCAGTTTATTGCTTTATTGTCACGTGTACATAACTTATCTGAATTTTTTGAACTTCAAGATTTTAAAGCTATTTTTTGTCTATAATTTGGTGAAAGAATGATCTAAATTGCTTCATGCGTTTGGAAGCAGTTCGAAAATATAAACATGAAACATAGCAATTTTGTATATTTTTTTCTGTAAAAAGTAACAATCATATTAATAAAACTGAACTTCAATTTTATTTTAAACTGTATGGCACACATTATAAATTTTTTTCACAGCATTTGAACCATGCGCTTATGAGGAGTTCGTTTTCAAAGTTAAGTCATAATTGCAGATTGACGTATCTTTTCACCTTAATAAAATGGAAATAAAACAGGAAAGTAGCTTTTCTTTGCGTAATGAAAGTGTTCTATACACATATGTACATAAACTAACATTAGCGTTTAAAGAACATCTTTTGCACTTCAGGAATCAGTTGTTAGTTAAAGATTGTAACATAACCTTACTTTTAGTAAACCTCTCAGATAGTCAAAAGTTAAACACAAGTTTCAGTGAGGGACTGATAAGTCGGAATCTATTAATTCACATCATTTTCATCTCGATACATTCAGGCCCAAGATAGTATGTAATCGTTTCGCTCTCCTTTGTTGACGATCTGATGAAAAAACATGGTAATTATCCCGTTTTAAATAACTGGTATATTAATTGTTCCAAAAAAGTTTGTGCTCGCAAGATCTACTAAGTATTTGCAGAACTACTCGTTTTATTTTACCATCGGGTTGGCTAATAAGTAATGAGCGTTTTAGTTTATAATTTCTAGAATTTTGGAAAGGTTCGAGAACGTTCTGTAGCAGAGGGTATATAAAGAGCGAGTCGCGCTCATGCGCGTTATTGATAGTTTGGCTGTTAGTGCGTTAAAGTTCACAAAGAAATGAGTGATATTAAAACCCACGTACGACATTGTTTATTATGTGAGTTTCAATCTGGGCATTCTGCTGCAGAAGCTACACGTAATATATGTCAAAGGATAGCTCACGATGCAGTCTCCGAAGCAACAGCAAAGCGCTGGTTCCAACGGTTCCGCAATAACGATTTTTCCTTAACCGATCAACCAAGGTCTGGGCGCCCCGTGGAAATAGATATCGATTAATTAAAACTATTAATCGAAGAAGATCCTCGAAGAGCTACACGCGATTTGGCTGTTCAGCTCGAGTGTTCTCATGGCACCATAGAAAATCATTTACATGGTTTGGGAAAGACTTACAAATATAGTGTTTGGGTATCCCATCAATTAAGTAATGATCAGCTGACCTACCGAGCTGAGATTTGTGTACAACTTTTATCTTTCCGCCGCACATTTAATTGGTTAGATCATCTTGGCACTGGAGATGAAAAGTGGGTTCTCTATGTTAATCACACACGCAAGCGCCAGTGGCTGGGATGTAAAGAACAGGGAAAACCAACGTCAAAAGGTGATCTTCATCCTCGCAAGGTAATGCTTTCTGTCTGGTGGGATATACATGGAGTAATAAGCTGGGAATTCCTTCCTACTAATACTACGATTACAGCAACAGTATATTGTGATCAACTCGAAAAACTGAAGCTTGACATCCATCGCAAACGTCCACAACACGACAAAATATTTTTCCTGTACGACAATGCCCGGCCGCATATTGCTAAGAGTACCAGGCTAAAACTATTGGAGCTTAATTGGGAAATAATACCCCACCCTCCATATTCGCCGGACTTAGCACCAACTGATTTCAGCTTGTTCCGATCACTTAGTAATAATTTACGGGAAAAAAGCTAAGACGATGAACCAAACTTGAAACAATACATAGATCACTTCTTCAATTCAAAACCAACGAAGTTCTAAGCGGACGCCATTCACTCTTTGCCAGATCGATGGCGAATGGTAGTAGAAAACGACGGTGAATATATTATTAACACTTAAGGAGTCGCTAATGGGTCCAACGGACCCAGTCCTTCATATTTTGCTTCTTAAATATTATAATTCGACGAATGCGACGTTGCCGCTCTTAGTACCTTTTAACGATAGTGTAGCACAGCAAATGACGACGTCGGCAGTCAGTTGGTGCGCTGCAAGTGAGTGCTACGGACGTAAAAGGTGTGTGTGGGTCCGCCGGACCCGGTAACGACTAAATACGTAAGTGAATTTTGTTATTACTATTTATTTACCTATTTTCTTTATTTCTTTCGTAGAAAATGGCAACCAATAGGGTTTTAAGGCCTGAAGAGATAGATGAATATCTAAATGAAGAAATAGAAAACGAAGACTGCTCTGAAACTGAAGACTGCTTAGATGTAAGTGAACATGAATCGGATTCCGAACAAGAAGGCGAAGTATTCAACTTCCCAAGGTCATCAGCATCAAATATACAATCTGGACATGAACTAAAATAAGTAAATATAAAAATTACAATGATTACCCTAAATCTTGTCACAAAACTAAGGAGAAATTAAGTATATTTTTGTAATAGCCTTTGTTTAAGTAAAATAAATAAATATTAATATTTGATTCAATAATATCTTTTATTATACATATAGAATCCGTATAAAAAAGTAAACATTTACGTTTATCATACAGTTCTGGAAAAAACTTATGACATTATACTGGGTCCAGCGGACCCGGTAGCGAGTACTTGTGCGACAAATTAGGACGCGAGTCCCTAAGTGTTAATGATTAACAATTATTCATTTAATTAATAAATACAAATAAAATAGTTGTATGTCGCTCATTACTTATTAGCCAACCCAATATTTAGGTCACTAGCCTATTCAAGTTCATACAGCATGTTGTTGTTGTTGAGTAATAATAATAATCTTGAAGCTACGCGCGAACTGACTTAAGTGCGTCATAAACGCGGATAAATCTGTCTTAAACCCTTCTAATCCTAACGTCTGGTTAGCCCCAATCACATATACCTCTTTGATATAATTTTCCTTCGAAATTAAATTATTTTCTAAAATCCTGTTTATTTCAGGCTTATCTTAAACAACAAACCATATTTGTAAACATTAAAGCGTGTGGAATTTCCCGTCTGGTATGAATGGGTTTTCACAGGATATTGTTAGTAATTTATATAATTGCAGGAATATTGTTATAATAATAATATATTTCTGTGACATAAGAGTACATAATATTGCGACTAGTTTGTAACATGATTCATTTTATACAAGAGTTGTATTATTCCATAATTAGCTCAGATTGTGCATCTGAAAACCTCGACCCTGTTTGATGAGGAAATTACATTTATAGGATTCTTGTTACTCCTATTGTTGTAAATGAAATATTTTAAAATAAAAATACGTGATGAGTGTGGATATCTAATCATGATAAAGCAAAAAAAAAAACTAACTTAATATTATAAATTAAATTAAATTAAATTAAATTCATTTATTTCAGGTCTTTAACCCATAACATAAAAATTAAAAAGAATTTTACACTTGCCATGCTTGCACTATTATATAAATTAAAATAATTACACAAAATATCGAAAAAAAAAAAAAAAAAAAAAAAAAACAAATGTCACATAATGTCAAAAATAAAATAAAATGTCACAATATGTCCAAGGAAATTTAAATAAAATTAAAATTAATACCAAAGTCAAAGATATATATATGTGCAGGCACTGGCATGCAGCTGCAGCCATCTCCGCAAGAAAGGAGAATCCCACCGCTCGGACAACACGCTTATAAATAAATAAAAAAGTATAAAAAAAATATAAATGCGAAAGTAAGTTTGTTTGTTTGTAACCTTTTCACGAATAAACCACTGAACCGATCATCCTGAAATTTTGTATATACGTTGTCAGGTGTACAGAAACGGACATAGGTTACCTTTCATCCCGAAAAAAAGTTCTGTTCCCGAGTCAAAAAAACAATAAGGTTCTTATACGTAGTCTGGTCATAAATTAAGTCACATATGGAAAGTTAAATAACTGACACAATGAGTTACGCACTACAACCATTTATACATCAAATGAAAGAGTATAAAATACAGATTTACACCATATTAAAATTATTCGAATTGTCCTCTTGCTTCGATACAAGCCTTCAATCTACAAGGCCAGTCATCAATCGAAGCACGCACGACGTTCATGTCAATATCGGCGACTGCTTTAATCAGGGATGCTTTAAGTGACTCCCAAGTTGCGATGGGGTTTAGCGCAGACCTTCTCCTCTAAATGCTGCCATATTTTGTAATCCAAGGGATTTAAGTCTGGACTGTATGAGGGCCCATCCTCATGCCTGACAAAGTCGGTTCCACGGGTCGTGAGCCAGTTTTGGGTACTTTTCACCTTATGAGCCGGTGCAGAATCCTGCTGGAATACCCAGTGCTTGTTTTCGAACATTGTTTGTGAAAGAGGGTCCACAATGTTAATTAGGACTGTGTTTTGATATACAAGGGGTTTTAATATTAATAATTTATTTCATATAAAGTGGTACAGTCTGTTACAAAGTGGGGTGACAACTTCGGAATAGTTTACATCTGAGATGAGTAAGTAACAATACAAATTTACGATCTGATGTCCTAGCTAGGTTACTAAGTAGCCTGTATTAAGGACAATCAGAAGTTTTCACTCCTTTTTCACAAAAAAACACCTCCGTTGGACCCAAATAGGACACCCCAAGCCAAACCATGAATGCCGAAGGGTGATGACCACGCTGAACACGTGGCACACGTCTGCTCGCTTCTTCACAAGAGTGTGCATACACTTATTTTGTTTGTTGAAACTCTCCTCAACATTAATATTTTTTTCTTCTGAAAAAAGTATTTCGCGGTATTTTTTTCCCGCGTACCGCCTTAATAAAACCCAGCTTCTTTCGAGTTTGATTTTCTTCAGCCGTGCGTTAAGATGTGCTGTTTTTTTTTCTATAAGCGCGCAGTCCTAGGTCTTCATTTAACACCCTTTTAACAGTAGTTCTGCTTAGTCCCATATGCAGAGCCAACAATTTTTTTTCTTGCGGACAGAATTTCGTTGGATTCTCGCCTTCACTGCTTTAGTCGACCGCTCCTTTGTTTATCTTCTAATCTTGAATATTCCCTGAATCGTGTGATAGTACGATAAATAAATCTCAGTGGAATTTTCAAATTTTTCTGCAGTTTGAAAATCTCAGTTGGCGCGTCACCGCAACGATGCAATGCAATTAAATTTAAGTCCAGAAGTCCAGACTTAAATTAATGCAATGCGACTCTGTCTTCTTTGCGCGTCCACTCCATTTTAGAAAATGAACAAAATTCCGGAAACCATTTGTTTTTATTTTCTTCAAATATTCAAATTTCGAATGCCATAATATTTTCCTCGGCTTGCATTCTAAATTCGAAATTTTACCTATGTGACAGAACTTATGGCCCGACTACGTAATTATAGATGGCGCCACGTGTCTTTCGAGTCATGATTGAATTATATTATTAAATAAACTTTAGTAGTGTTTAAATTTAAGTACATAATACATGTTGTGGGTCTAGGAGTGTCGACAGACCGGTTTTTCATCCTCCTAACTATCCTAACTAACATTATAAATGAGAAAGTGTGTTTGTTTGTTGATTACGCTTTCACGCTAAAGCGGCTAAACGGTTTGGATGAACATTTGGCACTTGGGTAGACCTTGACCTGGAGAAGGACATAGGCTGCTATTCATCCTGGATCGCAGACGAAGTCGCGGGCAACAGCTAATTTGATGATTTTTTTTTGGGTCATCACCAGCAGTGTAGTTGAAATATCAGTTTTCTTTGCGTAAAATTTACAGACGTGATGGGTATCGATATCATAACACGATAAAACAAAATCGAAGACAGATTTCTCAACTCATACTACAAGTAAAAACAGTACCAGCGTTCGTTGACCCAAAAAAAATCATCAAACGCTTTATTTTTTTGTCGCGTGTATCGATGCCCATTACGTCTACAGAGTATCGCTAGATGTTATTTGGGGTGCATTGAAATACCATCCACGGGTAAAGTAAGTCTGGGTATTGAACGCTACGCCCACACTTTACTGACTAGCATTTTTATCATGGCATGAACGTTCTCTTTCTATGCAGATCTCGCCAATATGAGACAAGAAAAACGGTTTGTTTACATAATTGTCATTCACGGTTTGACTTGACTAGGGATAGGGAATGCAACCTTGAGTCGAGATTGACAACTTGAGACCTCGCTCGCCAATTTGGCGAGATTTAGGTTTCGAGATTTACAAGATCGAAATTTCGCCTACTTTTTAAAATAATGCGTATTTTTGCTTAAACGTAATTAAATCGAAAACAACATCTACTTATAGTCAGACTTTCATTTAGCTGCAGTAAAATGACACTTCTTACCTGTCATTTCGTTAAAAAAAATGTTCCCATTTTATAACGAAATGTTACAAAATGGGAACAGTAGAAGTGTCTTACTGCAGCTAAATTAAAAGTCCGACTCTAGGGTATCGGTGTTATTATTATATTATTTTGTAAAAAAAAAAACAACATTCAGTTGTTCTGCCGTTCAGATTATCTGCCCAAGGGATTGAATCTCGAAAAATGGTTCGAGATCTCGATCGAGATTGCAGGGAGTACCCTACATAGCAAAACCCAAAGTCTGTGAATTCGCTTAGAATTACTAGATTATGCATTTAGATGCAGTGTTCTTCACCGTATTTAGAGAATTGCTTGAGTATATTTTATGGCACGTCAGCTTTTATATATATGTAAGTATACATACACTTGATCTCCCTGCGGCGCCGGGTGCGACACTTCGATGAAGGCGCCCTCGCCGATGTCCACACACAAGCGGTCCGTGGCTCCTTCCGGAGGATCCCATCTACCAGGCACGCCTCGAAGTCGCTCCAAGCCTATATAGAGATACAACAAAAATGTTATGGTTGTAAACTCAATAAACAGACGGATATTTTTCATCAATTTTAGGTATAGATAAAACCATTCTAAAAATTAGCGCCCTTCCACAGCGGCTACGCTCACATGTAAAGAAGGTGTATCGACGCAATACACTTAACACATTAACTGCTGAATTATTTGCGAATTTGTTCCAAATGCTGCTTTATGATACAAACTTGTCCCAAGTGCGGCGAGACGCTTATGTGTGTTTGAAAATTTTCGAGTTTTATGAGTCATAAAACAATTACGCCAATAACAATAGAGATGCACAAAAAACCCACAGGTGCGGCGCGCCGCACTCGAAGGAAGTTATATAAATTGTATGGACGCGCATAAGCGCCCGCCAGCACATGGTGAACGTTCGAAAATCGCGCATGCGCGTTGGCCGCACATAACGTGTTAATTGGTATTTGCCATTGGTTGCTCAATCACCGGCGAGACATGAAAGTGGGACCACGCGTCGATTTCACCGCAAAAATACGGTAAAAAAACGTTAACGAAACAGCATCTTCGCAGTCAAATAAATATTTTTTGTTTCAAATTACAAAAATCAAAGATTTTTTTTTATTATAGAATACATTTATGTAACTCATTCATGTTTAGCCTTTCACATTTAGCCAAAATACAACCATTAGTTCCTATGTTTAACCATTGGTTGAGTTTACTACGAATCAAAAAACCGGCTCTTCGTCGGTTGACCAGACACGTGTTTTTTTTTTTTTTGTTTACCTTTAGTTAACTAACTAACCCAACGGAGTATATTTGTTAGCTCTACTCTTTTTTCGCTAATCGTCGGCGGTGGGACAGGAGCCTAACAGACTGTAGATTTCAGGATATTCATTATTTCCCGAAAACAGATACTACAGACACGTTCTTTGGGGACTTTAACCATCGGGTTTCCCCATAATAAATACAGGTAGAACTACGTGCGAGTTACGTGCGTTAGTAGGTAGTAAAAAGTGAGTCGACTTCTTTGATGTCACACTGAGCTGAGTCACACTACTCTCCAGAATGACCTTCCGAATCTGTATCATTGCACCTCGGGGGGTACCTCGTACCTGACCGCACAATTCACCTGTGATGATTTATGAGTGAGTCTACTTATGATGGGTGAGTGTACTTTCTGACACTAGTGGTAGGTACCACTTCTTACAGAAAGCAGCCGTTAGTTACTATGGCACTGAAGTCACATCGATTTTAAGAAAAAGATCGCCGTCATAGAGCGTCAATCATACACACAATCAAATTCGAAGCATTTTTGAATTATCGAGAGGTCGGTTAGAAAGAAGCCAGTTGTCCATTCCAAAAAAAACATCCATTAAAGCGCAGTAGGAGTCTTCTCCATAGGTAGTTCCTATGGAGAAGAACGGGCAAGAAACTCCACGGATACTCTTAAGCTTGGAATGCCTGGTGGAGTCCTAGAAACCCCACGTGATAGAATATATTTCATATCTTTTTACAAATACAAAGTTGGGTGAACTGCCGCTCTTAGTAGCTTCGGTTTGTGATCTAGCCATGCAAACAATTCCCTCGCCGCAGCCCGGAGCTAGCATCCTTGTGAATTAGACGTGCGAGTTTACGAGTTTGGGGTCTGGTAGACCCCACCAGGCATGGGATGTGATGACTTTAATTCACAGGAAACAGACCAAGCCTATTCTTTGCTCTACTAAAAATACGCAAAGTATTTTAAAACAAACACCATTATCTTTAATAGCTTTGTTTAGCACTCATAAAAAATATTTCCGTAACACACATTCTGAAATATTTATAAAACAAACATCCATCTTTTGAAGGTAACAGCAGAATAGCCACACCCTCTTATTCCCAGAAGGGTCAGTTTCCACCAAGCGGAAAAATCTTCATCACTTTGCAAATTTCACTGAATAAGTAACTATCAATATTGACTTTAAGTATAAAATTCAAAAATTCATTCAGAAATCACGCGTGTTGTTTAAAGTAAATTTTGACACAATTACTTATTCAGTAAAATTTAAAGAGTGCTCGAGCATGCGAGGGTTCTCCGTTTGGTGGAAACTGACCCTAAGGCAACGTGCGGCAGAGACAGCCTAGCAAAAAATGTTATACCCATTAGATTATAAAAATGAAATCGTGTGACGTGTGAAAAAATAACATAATTATCTACTTCAAACACCAACCCAAATATGATGCCTTTTCTAGTCTTATTTGACACCCCCTCTAGTTTGGCGGCTGAAACAGAAGGGGCCCGCTTCACCATTGTGGTTGTATGTACAGTAGACAGGCCAGATGGCATGGTTGGTTAAGATACCACCTATCATGCCGCAGGTCGTGGTTTCGATTCCCATCCAGGACAAACATTTGTGTACATGAACATGTCTGTTTGTCCTAAGTCTGGGTGTAATTATCTATATAAGTATGTATTTACAAAAAGAAGTATTGTATGTAGTACTCGTATATAGGTTATCTGGTTTCCATAGTACAAGCTCTGCTTAGTTTGGAATCAGATGAACGTGTGTAAAATAATGTCCCAGGCTAGTTATATTGCCTATAATCGTCGATTTATGCAGCGCGAGAGTTCACTGGGATGTCCCCATACATACAGCTGTGCAAACTATACCGCTTGATATCTCGAATTCTCATTGTAGAACATAGGTGTAATTGTACTCATAATAAAAGGGGTCATTGTACTCATAATTATGAACAACTTTTACTATGGAATCAAATTTGAAAATAAATCAGCTGTGCCCTACATTTTGCGGAGTTGTGCGAACATAAATATAGGGAACAGCTTGATATATTTTTCGCGATTTCAGTTTTGATGCTTAGTAAAAGTTGTTCTTAATAATTAATACAATGAGCCCGTAAGAGGTTGTGCGTTACACCTTATATATAGAGTTACCTTCGCTAACGAACGCGTCCCAAAGAGGTTTAGCGTTGCTCAGACGCGCGGCAATATCTTGTAGAAGGAAGTCGGCAGGCTTGTAAGGTTTCACCTCATAGTCCCATCCTCCTTTCGCATTCTTTTCTGCCTTCTCGCAGAATATGTATACGTATCTGTAAACAAAAATATTTCAATTAAAAAAGACTATCAAGGCGTGATTTTATCTTTGTCAAAACGTGGGTAGTTCGCTAGAGCCTGATTTTATCAAAGTCAGGATTTCTTTTACACATGGAATAAAATCAACGTACGACATTAAAAAAAAAAACCGGTCAAGAGCGTGTCGGACCACGCACAATGAAGGGTTCCGTAGTTGGAATGAATTTATCCCAAGAAAAACTTAACATTGTAGTTGAAAAACATGTTCTCTCATACATTCCAACTACAAATGTCCATAGTTAAACGAAAAGGATCCAACCCACATTACACCTAAAATGGGTTGGGACCTTTTTGTTTAACTATGGACAAATGTAAGTTTGTACACACAATTTTGAGAGATTTACCATGTTGTTTTAAGACCATCGACTTTTTATAGGTTTTCCTGTAATCTATAGGTATTGAACTATTTTTTATATTTTTTTCAAAATTTTAGGCTCAATACTTTCAGGGATAAATGGGGAGAACAGTCAATTTTCGTCTATTTTCTTAAATAACTTTAAAATGGTTTATTTTAAAATTATAAAAAAAATACATTTGAGACTCTTACAGTAAGCCCTTTCATTTGATATGTCACACGGTATAGTTTGCAAAACTTTTTTTTTGTTTTCTTATTTGCCCCCCAAAGTTGACCCCTATATTCAAAATTCATTTATTTACGTTACACGTCCGTGTTTGGGTCACAGAAATACATATGTGTATCAAATTTCAACTTAATCGGTCCATTAGATTCGGAGCAAATTGGCTGTGACAGATGGACAGACAGACACACGAGTGATCCTATAAGGGTTCCGTTTTTTCCTTTTGAGGTACGGAACCCTAAAAACTATTAAAAAATCTAAATTATTCCATGTCCCATAAAGATTTCTGGTGTTCGTAAAATTTTACATAGAGTAGAAAAATAATAATACCTACAATTGAATCAATTAACTCACGAATAATACGGTGAACCAATGACTAATTTAGTTAGGTAGATGACATTAAAAAATAATACCTACATAAAAGGAGTGGGCTTTCGCGAACTAGCCATGCAATTGGCTGATAAAGTGAAGTGGTGACTGGCCTAACAATATGATAACAAACATAATAAGACACAGAGCAAGTTCAATTGAATCTCGTCGACGAGGGTCAAGAGTTGTCAGTGGTCAATTACTATTCATTGTACATTTAGAACGCCTCCCACTCATTCTTACATAATTTGAAAGTCCCACGTCTATCACCGAATACAGAGTTTTAGAAACATCAATAGAATTTTTATTATCGTTTGAGTTTCCTTATCTTGATGTGGCCTTATAGATAACGTGTGAGTAATTAAGCCAAATACAGCTCATCTGCGGAAGTATGAAATAATAATAATAATAATATTTATTTGTTCGAGACTTAAACCTATTTACAATTATTGTAACTTAAATCAACCTAAATTAGAGGCAAGATACAAAACTTGTGCAACTGGGCTTAAACTAGGAGGATTCCTGTGCTATAAGCACCAGTTCAAATTAGACACACCAAATTGGACACACAAGTCGTTATTTCGGTCGCGATCAGGTAAGTATAAGTATTGCTTCGTTTACCTAAGTATAAAAGCTTATCGATAAACGATATCGGAATGTTTGTCGACTTCAAGAGATATTTTATTACTCAAACTAAATGAGGAATGCCCTTATGATACGCCCCAGTATCCTTTTGTTTTTTTTTTGTCCAACCCAGAATATGGATCTTACACATTACTTACATACATAATTGTGAACATTTGGTTGGAACTACGTAGATACCTAATATATACCACTAATAAAGCTGAAGAGTTTGTTTTTTCTGATTGATTGAACGCGCTAATCTCTGGAACCAACTGGAGTTGAAAAATTCTTTTTGGATTTGATAGCCCAATTCTTGAAGAAGGCTATAGGCTGTTTAAAGTCACGCTAGAACCCTTAGGAACCGAGCAAAAAGAAAACGCAAAGCGAAACGGGCATGCGATGCGATGCGACGGGATGGGTCGGGGGACAAGAAACTTGCCGCAGACGAAGTCGCGGGCTGAAGCTTGTTTATTATATTTGGGCTACAGCGAAGATCCACATTTTTGCTTGAGGTATATGTGATACTTAATATGAACTTTGTCCTCGAAGCCAATAATTTCAATATGCAAATTACCTTAAAGGGTTCTTTCCTGAGAATTTTACCTTATTTTCCTTCTAATAAATCAACTAGTGATTACATCTTTCTGAAAAATGTGATGACATTTTGATTCGTGGGTTTACCGAAGCTACGAATCTAACTGACGTCAAACTTTGACCTCATTCGTTTGTAGCAAATATTTTTATAAGATCATCATAGGTTGCAAAATTTACTTGGAAAAAATAACAGGTAACCATGGCTGAGCTAAATATGCAAGTATTTAATAGTAGGCACTTGTTTATGATTGAGTGTGAACGGAAGCAGACCTGCCTGTTTCCAAAGACACTTAGACACTTTTGAAAAATCGTACCGCGCTGGTTGCGTCTGTACCCACAGTCCAGTTTAGTTATATCTACTCTTATTAACTCAACTTTCTAAGTCTTCAAGTGTGTCTGTAATCGTAATGCTAGAAACTCTTCGGTGGAGTTTCTTGCCCTTGCCCATTCTTCTCCATACGAAACTACTTTTTGGAAGAGGCGACTAGAATCAATTTTTCTTTTTTAATATATTTGCCTATTTAATACCAATGTGCCTATTTGATTTTTTTTTTGACTTTTCAGTAGATATGGCAATCACCCACCAGTGACCCTGTAACTGGCCTGCAAAAGTTTTCCTGCTTTCCTAACATAAACACGTTGTTTATCACCAGCAAGTCGTAAGTATTGCAATGTTACGTATACAGGGTGACTGGTAATTAGTGGCCAATACTTAAATACATGATTGTTCTCATGATAACAAACAACTTTTACTATAGTACCAAACCTGAAATCGCAAAAAGAAGTCAGCTGTTCCCTACATTTGCTCGCATAATTCGTCAAAATGTAGGGAGCGGCTGATTTTTATTTCGCGATTAGATTAGTTATTAATTTGGTACCATAGTAAAAGTTGTTTGTTAACATGAGTAGGTACAATCATGTGTTTAAGTATCGGTCACTAATTACCAGTCACCTTATACAGGGTGTATCAGAAAGGTGTGCTCAAATTTAAGAGTGTTGTACAAACCATCAAACTGAACCACTTTCTCCATGAGACCAATATCGTAATCGAAAAAAAATGTCAGCTGTCCCGTACAAAACTTTAATACCTACTCAACCCAAATGTATGGGATGGCTGATATATTTTTCTCGATTACGATGTTGGTCCCATGGAGAAAGTTATTCAGTTTGATGGTCTGTACAACACCTTTTAAGTTTGATCACACCTTTCTGATACACCTTGTATATGTAAGTACGTATGTGTAAACTACGTATATTCACTAGAATGTACATTTATTTTCCTCACCACATAAATATTCACGTGAATTCCAAATATGCACATATTTTATTGTAATAAGATGTATTATCATATAACCGACATCTACCTTCAAAGTATAATTTGCGACTTATGTTATTAGTACATAGTTCGTTCTTCTCGGACCATATCAGATAATTACGCGCCTACATCCGCCCTCTTAACTTATCTATAAATATTTATCTGAACCAATTATAAGAACTTTAATATTACGAAGTATAATATCGACGCATATTTTCCATATACAAAATGCTCGGAAAGACCTATTCCTTGAAAGGAATTATACTAGAGATCATTTCCAACAAATAAAGCCCTACCATTTTTTTTTTCAAATAAAACACGTCTAAATTTCATAAATTATAAAATATAGAAGGTTTTCTTTCCACTCCAAACCTTTTATTTCTGAAATTATGGGAATTTAGGGGCATGTATTTTTTTATAAATTACTCACTCATTTATCATCATTCAGAAAAATAACAAATACGTTCCGAGAGAGAAGTAGTTATTTTTAAATTATTTGTTTTTGGTGACCAGTCTAGAAATTTGAACAAATAATCTAAAAACCTCCGTAACTCGGAAACCCTTAATTTACGACCCCTAGTTGGCGGGCTTAATTTGTTGGAAATGACCTCTAGTATAATCCATTTCAAGGAACAGGTCTAATTTCCGAGCATCCTGTATACAGCTAAAGCTTATGTTTTAATTTTGCAAAACATACTAATTTGTGTTCTATTTTATAATATATTTTTATCATTAATTTCAATTAAACCAATTACAGGCACCTTTGAATTGTCAAGGAGGTCGGTCAGTCAGAAAAATGAAGCTAGTTGCCCATTCTAAAGCGTAGTACGTTCCTACTGAGAAGATCAGGGCCGGCAGTCTCAACATTCGTAACGATAGCTTTACGAATGAAATCGCTCGCTAAGTCCTAATGGAGTACTAAGACGGTCAAAATTGCTTGAGAAGCACGAAAAAACCATTTACAGTTTCAAACCAGTTGCGGCGAGAACCGTTTTTTTATTTAATCATGTTCTCCAATTTTCCTCGTTATTCAAGGTTAATTTGAAGTGGCCAATAAAAACCTAACTATTACCATTTTGCCCGTCTAGGTACCCCATTAGGACTTAGCGAGCGAATTCAGTCGTAATGTTATCGTTACGAATGTCGAGACTGCCGCCCCTGGCAAGAAACTCCGTGGACTTTCTTTGAAATAAAAATACTCTTACAAGATATGGTTTACATGGGACATGTTGAAATTATGGGTCTATTCATAGTCCAGTTATCATCATCATCAACTCTACCGAAAAACGTCCACTACCGGACGTACACTTCCCCCACCGGCCAACCAACAACTGGTCCTGCGCTATCCGCATCTAGCGGATTATCGACACCTTCACTACGTCATCGGCACACCTCATGGTCGGGCGTACCCACGCCATCTGGTAGGTACACATCTAGTTTTAATACCTATCGACAAAAAAATACAGTGTAACAAATCGATAACGTATAATTATCACGTTACACAATAGGCCGGAAAATTTCCTTCCATTTTACAACTAGGTAGTACGCTAATCATGAACAAGGACGTAAAGCAAAATAGTTCATAAACAATCGTGCGCGTCAATACGCAAAGGACGCGTCACACACGGGGTAATCAATAAATCACTTCATTGAAGTATTAGTAACCGTTGATTTAAAATCACGTACACCATGTATTAGCCATACAACATTTCAGATAACATGGTTGTTTTAGTCACGATCCTAAAAGTATTGGTATTACCCGAGGAATATGTTTTTTTAGAACATTGAACAGTTTGAGCTTTGAGATACAAATCATGTCAAGCGATAGGTTTTACTGTTATTTTTATTACAGCACTCAATTTTAACCGCGGCTTATGTCATCGGCGGCTAATCGCGAAAGAGGTTATTTAAAATTATTTAAATTATATATACAGGGTTATTTGTAAAACACCAGCAACCTCTTAAGGGGTCATTGTACTCATCATTATGAACAACTTTTACTATGGGACGAAACCAGAAATCGCGAAAAAAATATCAGCTGTTCAGTATATTTATGTTCGTATAATTCGTCAAAATGTACTGAACAGCTGATTTAATTTACAGCTTTTTAATTTTCAGGCCGTGAAAAAAGGAACCGTTGCTTATAGACGGTCTCAGTGGATCTCGGACTGGTTACAAAGAATTATGATTTATGCGAGAGGATTAGGCTGCAAAAGATAAAATCAGCATCATAATTTCATAATCAGCCTATAACCTATTTCTCGGACACAGGCCTCCTCTCTGTGAGAAGGAGTGGGGTTACAATGGGTTATTTTTCAACATTAAAGCTACGGCCTTTTAAAACGAATGATGTTGTTCAATTCGCAGGCAAGCAAGCAACAAGTCGGTCGCACGAAGAAGTCGCGCTTTAGAAACCTTTGTATGATTATCAAATTATATTAACTACGCTGGCAAACTTAGTGAGTGGGTGTGGGCAAACCAAGACCTGGATGTGTGGGTTAATTACCGTCATAGTCCAAAGTACCATGTTCTAAAGTTCCAATAAACAATGACGAATTAGAATTGACGCAGTTTTTCAACGTCACTATTAGACAATTAATAAAAAATATTCCAGTACTCATTCCCAAGAATATTTACAAGTAGGTAATTACAAACTCCCACGTGAATCAAGTCAAGTAAAACACGACGGTGTATTGTGCTTATCTTTTCAAGCGAGGATAATCGCTCATTTGTTTTTTATGCCTGTCATGAGTTCAGTTACACCCTCAATTTGACGTCAATTATTTCTCCTGTTCTGCAATCCTAGCCATCCATTGATTACACGATCATTTTATTCTACAAAGGATCAAATTGACCCCAAATTGATGATAGGAGGTGAGATTATAAGTACATTTTTTAGGGTTCAGTACCTCAAAAGGAAAAAGGAACCCTTATAGGATCACTTTGTTGTCCGTCTGTCTGTCTGTCAAGACCCTTTTTCTCAGGAACGCGTAGAGGTATCAAGTTGAAATTTATATCAAATACTCGGGTCAATGATATCTTTCAGCTGTGAAAAAATCAAACTTGTAAGTGAACGCGATCAAAAGATCAGACCGTTTATGTTGCATATTTTGGCATATTTTGCGATTTCACAAGGGAGTCAAAACCTATAGGGTACTTCCCGTTGACCTAGAATAAATAGAATCTTGAAATTTGGCAAGAAACAAGGTCTCACAGCACAAGTAAAGGAAAAATTCCGAAAATTGTTAATTTGTAGTTTTATCACATAAAAAAAAATTGTGACTACAAACTTAATTTAGCAGTTGGAGAATCGACCGTGACGTATATCGATGTATGGGAGAACATGTTTTTCAACTACAATGTTAAGTTTATTCTTGGGATAAATTCATCCCAAATACGGAACCCTTCATTGTGCGTGGTCTGACACGCACTTGGCCGGTTTTTTATCGTGTGGAAATCCTCATGGATGTTTTCCACCCTGGGAAACAGGTCAGGAAACAGGAGGTGTCTGTCAGACTCTTGCTGACTAAAACCACACGGTGTTCAGCTGCTACCTTTAGCCGGGGTGCTGGAGTGCTTGCGCATTTCGTCACGCTCCCCCGGCAGGTGAATCTTCTTACCTACCTACCATCAATTCGACGCAACTTCAACTTCACAATAAACGAATGACCGGAAGCCATGTGCTACGCTCCTTGCATAGCAAATTTGGAGAATGGGGGCTAATAAACTTTGATTCGACCAAATCGACCAATTTTTGTTGGTGACTACTTAGAAGTAGAAACACTCCAATTAAAAACACTCTTCCCACAGACACACTCCTATGTTTTTCTAAAGTATACTTCACCCCTTTAACGTTTATACTTTTTAACAAGCACATCATTAAATTTAGGTACGCTTATGAGACATTTTATAGGTCAGCATCAATGAGGTCACTGTACCGTGTGCGTATGTCTGGCTTGGGCGTGCCCTTCCGGAATTTCCAGTTGTATTATGAATGATTTTTATACAAACCACAAGGTGATCTGTGCATTGTAACCTCTTGAGCAACTCCGTCACCGTGAATCAGATTTTTCATTCAATGTATGTTAATATTATAAAGAGGTAAAATTTGTTTGTAAGTTTGTGAGTTCACTGGTAGAAAGCTACCAGTGAACTCACAAACTACCCAGTTACTGGGTAATACGATACCCCTTGGTAAGACTGGTTGTCAGACTTTCGGGCTTCTGACGACCCTTAACGACTGTCAAAGATCCACGAATGACAGCCGGGACCAACGGATTAACGTGCTTTCCGAGGCACTTCCGTGACTCTTCCGAGTCTTGGTATGTAAAGATGGTCACCCATCCACGGACCAAACGCGCAAGCGTACCTTAACCTGATCGATCGGCCCGTGCGGCTTTTATTACTAGATATACAGGGAGTAATGTACGGAAAACCTATACCCAAACCCTTTTCGCTGCGCGTATACTTCCTTTAGGGAAATATCTCAATTTATTTTAGTGTTCTGGCTGTCTGTCTTTGTCTTATTTTTCTTTTTTTTTTTGCTAAAGGTGCTTTCTCTTTAGCTCGATCTCGCCTGTTAAAGATGCATTACGTACTTAAATAAGATAGAATAGATACAGACTTGTCGGGTAGATCCGGCGCAGGCGACGAGACGACGACGTCGCCCAATCGGACGTGTCTCGCATAATCCGTGTAGTGTGGCACCCCGCCTCCGACACCCACCAGGAACACGTACTCGACCTGTGAATAGAATATCTTGCTGTTTATCTCCTATTGAAATGGGAGTAACGGGACAAACTGCCAAGGTGAGTGGTAAGTATTGCCAATTTAATCAGGAAAAACAATGAACGGTGTCGTGTAAAAACAACGAAATTTAAAATTAACAATTATGTTAATTTTTATGTTATAATTACGCTTCAAGTGAACGAAAACGATACAAATTTTAACCGACTTTAAAAAAGGAGGTGCTGTATTCGACCGGTATGTATGTATGGTATGTGTGCATGTTTGTATGTCCGCGATTTTTGGCGAATTCCATGAGATATCCAGATATCTCATGGAATTCGCCAAAGAGCAACAAAATATGTCCAAACGCCGAGAGACACTATCATGGACTCTTACTGCCCGAATCACCGGTGCAAACTTTAATAAGTTTGTACGGGTTGCCGGAACCTTAAAAAGTGCCTCCCTTGGCTCGGTCGATGACGTTTGCCCAACTATTTTAAAATAAGAAAGAAATAAAAATACAGATATTTTTTTGCAACAGGGACTGAAAGGGTGGTCTTAAGAATTCGAAGTGGGGCTACTAGGGCATGTGTATCATATGAAAGAGTGCCGTTTGCACATTCTCAAACATTTTTTCTTTATTTTTTAGGCCGCACAAGTTTCGACTTTTGATGAAAAACGTAAAAAAAAACCGACCCCCCCCCCCCCAAATCCCCCCTAGAAATTTGTGTAAAGATTACAGGAAAAATAAAACGTTGTCTCTGAATAGCACATTTTTTTTAATATATGATAGTACGGAACCCGCGGTGTGCGAGTCCGACTCGCTCTTGACCGGTTTTCTTATTTACAAATACAATCTTATTTTTCGGAATTTCGTCCGAAACAGTAGCAAGTTTTAAACGGAAAGTGGTTTTGGAAGATGTAATCTTCGCAACAGTAATACGAGTACATTGTATTTAAACCTTGTAATATTCCACGCCTACATTACGACACCACTTTTCTCGTCTTCTTAATACGAGTCTTCTCTAATACGAACAAACATTTTGTTTGCACTATTATTACTATTATTGCTGCAAGTTGGAACAAAGCACTACCTACCTGTATTTCTTAACTCTTTTCCAATATGTGTTGAGATAATACGAGATTATGAGGCAAGTCGCAAGAATATTGAAATATTGTAAAAGATTTTAATGTAAATAATTTGTTTATATTTTTGACATTGACACGATAGACCTTAGACAATACTTGCCACTTACTTTTTTATTTTCTGAGGCAACCAAACAAAACTGTATGGCCAAAGCTAACACAATTTGAAGGGCAAACAAGGTCAATCGTATTTTATCTAAAATATTAATATTTTTCATGATTAATTAGTCCGTAATGATCAGTAACGCTCCTCGTAGTAGTAACGTTCCTCGAAATGGTGTTTCAATTACAACATTTAAAAAAATATGAACAATGCCCATTGTTTTCTCTAAATCATTTAGCAAATGAATGACATAATATACTTATCACCTAACCACAAAATTACGTTTAAAGACGCAATATAATTAGTTTCATATAGGTAACTTACTGTGTGATTATAATAAATTAACCCAATAATTAAATTACCTTCCTCATGCAATCTTGCTATTTATACCTACACTACACAATTGTACAATACAGTCATAAACTTTATATTGTAATAACTTTTCTAACTGAACAGACAGCTGTGCTGCTGCGGAGTCTGTTGCGCCACTTCTTCTTGCCAGCTAAAGAACTAGGAAATGGTGAAGGGCGGGCGTGCCGGGGTGCTGTCTTATGTAAATTTTGACATTCGAAAAGTGATGATTCTAAGCCTAGTTTGAATAAACCGCTTTTGATTTTGATTATTGAAAATAGTACTAAAATACGTAGTCCATTTATCTAAGTAGGTACGAGCCATGCGCCCGAAGGGAATTCCCATTAGAAAAAATAATGATCTTCTATACAAACTTAAACTTTTCACCCCTTCAGTGGATGAATTTTCTAAAATCCTTCCTCTGCCTCAATTCACATTACCGTGGAACGGAATGGAAGTGATTTTTTGCCACCTCCGTTATAAAAGGAACGAATAATTGATCTGATCCTGATAAATCAGGGAATGATCAGGGAATCATGGAACTGTTTACAGTTCATATAACTTCTACCTACATCTACAGGAGTAGGGGAAGGGAAGGCAGAACGGACCACTTAAACATGAATGAATGTAGAAAAAAACTATTCGTTTTATTCAACATTTTCGAGAGTAATACGAAACAACAACATTAAAATTTACTCTACACTCCATAATAATTAAATATATTCATACATAAATAAAATATTAAGACTATTTTCAAAAGCTTAAATAGGAAGGCAAAATGAACTCGCATAAAAAAAAGCTGTCAGAACTTTTTGTTCACAAAGAAAAACTGCCTTGTCATCGTCTGCGACACAGCCAGTGCAAGCACAAGTTTTTGGTTTTACTGAAAACTTATTTTTTTGGCGCTTAAAAAGTTATGGTTTGGCCCGTTTTATTTCTTCCGGTTCGTTTTGCTTTTTACATAAACCACATTAACTCTTAAATTCTGGTTAATGCGTACCGCTATAGTCTACAGTTCTACACCATAGGTTCCCACCTTATATGGACTACCGGCCTCTTTACAAGAAAAAAAAATGCCAACGCCCCCTTTACATAATAGTTAATTATACCAATTTTATATGTCTCTCTATTATCTAATAACCACAAATTAAATATTAATTGCAAAAAAGTAATAAATTAATTGCAAATTAATAGCATTTGCCCTGCAAACAGGTTGTTACAAGTTCCCGTCCGTAATATTATCGAATCATGCTTGATTGCGTAAATCACGTCTTTGCTTACCAATTTGCATAGACTTGTTACCGACATTCCTAAACCAAATCAATTAGTTACTTAGTGTTTATTTGTTTTCTACACAGTTTGATATTATTTCAATCATAAGTCACTCTGCCTACAGAGATCGCCAGAATATAATTATTTTAAGCCAAAACAAATTGTAGGTCAATTGAAAAATCATCAATTTTACATCAGAACATGGAAAAACAACTGTCCTGGCTAAAACAGTGCTACTAAGACAGGAAGCATGAAGAGCTCAATGACTCAACTCATTCAGAGATTGCGTTATTCTTTTCAAAATTATTTAGGTGGACCTTCGTACCGGCAGGGTCCGCCTTACATTCCTTTCCCCTACGGATGGAGCTGCTATCCATACTTAGCGACTCTGACAAAAATGGTAACAATATGGTGCAAAGTTGACAGTAAATTTTAAACGCACGTTTCAATGCGTGATGATGATGATTTCCCACTCGTTACACCGAAGTTTTCTAGAGAATAGAACACGAGGAACCACGTCAGAAATTCCTAACGAAAACAATAACTTGTAAATCAAATTCCAAGCCAGATACCGCACGCAACATATAGCAACAAAGTAATTCGAGTAGTTATTTCTACTGAACTAATTCTGTCTTTAGGTAACCAAACATGCCAATCCCATTTACTCATTGCTATTTCACGCATGGATACAAAATAGAACAAACTCAAGGCCACAATAATAAGCTTATATCAATGGGCTTAATCGATACGGATTGCTTCGATTTTAAAAATAAACTTCAATGTTAAATAGCAAACATCTCATACATATAAAAAAGTAACGATGAATTTGTCCGTTTGTCTAAATCCTTGTTCCGTATTGACGTAAAACGGCAGAACGGATTTGGATGGTTGGCACACAGATAGTTTATAGCCTGGATTAACACATAGGGTACTTTTAATCCCGGTAATACGTCCCGTGGGATGTTTGCCGGCATCCACACGGGCGAAGCCGCGGGCAAAAGCTATTTATAATATATTCATGATCATACAGCATTTAAAATACTAATGGCACATTGAAAAACATGAGGTGTTCTCACTGGATGTAGTTGTCCGAAGAAACCAGCCTCAAATATTTTATTGACAACTAACGCTTAGTTACTAGTGATATCCACTTGAAAAAATCTTAATAACATTCACTGACAGACAGACAACGCTCAACCTAAACCGCTGGGTCTGGAAGCATTAAATTTTGCACACAAAAGTTCATTCGCATACAGGATGACTTGTACGTAGGCCGAACGCGCTTGGACATTTGGCGGCTACATCCTACATCACGATAACGCACCTGCACACCGCGCTCAATTAACTCATGATTTTTTGCGCAGAACTAGTCTAATTTTGCTTGAGCACCCTCCCTACAGCCCTGATCTCGCACCCTGTGACTTTGGTCTCTTCCCAATGATAAAGGATAAATTGAAAGGTTAACGGTATTCCAGTGATGACGAACTAATTCAAGCGTGGGACTTGGCGTGTGAAGAAGTCTCTAAAGAAGTACGGCAGAAAATTTTAGATGATTGGTTTCAGCGTATGGAAAAGTGTATTTCAGCCGACGGAAACTATTTTGAGAAAATCTAATGTTAAGGTGCCAAATCTCAAAACTTTGCTAGTGCCCTACGTAATTTGACGTAATCCTTCCAGGACATGATAATGGACCCATTTGCAACAATTAAGCGCCCCATAAAGCCTAGGCGAAAATTCATGGGATTCGAGGAAAACCCAACTCTTATGTATTTTGAAAATTTTCCAGAATTCGTCACTAAATATCACTTTGTTTTTTTTAAACTCTCGAATGGCCTTCGTTACGATTCCATTGGGTACCTAATACTTTAACAAACATTTCGATGTCACAATTTTTTTTAAAACATCAAACAGAGGCAGAAATTTAGGTTAACTGGGTTGTGTAGGTCCACTGGGCAGTTGCTCCATGTAAAATACTGACATTCAGCTGCATCCGGTTAGACTGGTAGCAGACCCAACATAGTTGGGAAAAGGCTAGGCAGATGATGACCAAAATGAAAGTACAAAACAGCACAATTCTACGTAGTGACCATTTAAAGCAATTTTCCTACAAGACCGTAAGAAATTGTGGTTTATTGTTATTTATGCGTCATTTCTAACATATCGTACCTATGTTTAACGTCTGACCATCAGGGCAGCGATGTATCAACATTCGATGTTTATCTACGTCACGTCTGGTAACATCGTTTAGGGAAATTTATAATGTTTCAGAAGCATTTTCCAGCACTTTGCATCGCCCTTAAAAAAATCAACTATGTTTACGTCATTGTTTACAAGTATAAAAGGTACGACCAAGTCCTTTGAAATTCGTACTATGAGTGTTCAAATTGTATTTTTTTAATACCCATGGAATTTCTAAGCGGGTTTTGTCATCGGGCTTACTTTAGGAACCGCATAAATTCATAAAAAAATAAGAATCTCTTGCACATCGATGTCCAATGATCAGAAGCTAACTCGGGAAACTACACTACGGCTACTTAAAGAAGTTCAATGTTTCATAAGACGCAAATAAATGCCTTGAGTGGTTAATTTGCGTGTTCTGTGCTGAGCTCACGCAACGCGTCGTACGTCCAGCCAGTAATAGAACTCGCCTATCAAGGAACGCTGTTCCAAATTAGACACATTATTAATTTATTATTTATACATAAGACAAAAGGTATTTTTAGAAAACACGTATACTAAATAAAGGATAAATAATTAAATTATCTTTAAAATGGTTTCATAAAAATACGCTAGATAGTTTTGCGTGATTCTCAGTTTTTTTATCCGCGTTAGACATAACTTTACAAAAAAATACAATGTCCATTTTACATAATTTAAATAAATGCGTTGATCTGCAAATCCTGCAATGTGATTTTGCTTTTCCTTGATTTTATCGTGAATCATTTTAGTTTTGTGTATTGACGACATTGGGAAAACATATCGAAAATGACTGTCGTATAAATTCATATTCATGTATAGGCATATGATGTGCACTTCAAATCAAAGCGGTTTTTTGGTTTAGGTAAGTAATAATATTTTGCTAACTCATTCATGTATGATTTCATAAAAAAAGAAAATGACCTTCCCTTAATCGTCTACGTTAGTAATACTTGGTAAGTCCATTGGAATAATTACTAACGTAGGCCAGATGGCATGGTTGGTTAAGATACCGCCTATCATGTCGCAGGTTCGATTCCCATCCAGGATAAACATTTGTGTGCATGAACATGTGTGTTCGTCCTGAGTCTGGGTGTAATTATCTATATAAGAATGTATTTACAAACAAAAAAAAAGTAGTGTATGTATCGGGTTGGCTAATAAGTAATGAGCGTTTTAGTTTATAATTTCTAGAATTTTCGGAAAGGTTCGAGAACGTTCTGTAGCAGAGGGTCGCGCTCATGCGCGTTATTGATAGTTTGGCTGTTAGTGCGTTAAAGTTCACAAAGAAAGGAGTGATATTAAAACCCACGTACGACATTGTTTATTATGTGAGTTTCAATCTGGGCATTCTGCTGCAGAAGCTACACGTAATATATGTCAAAGGATAGCTCACGATGCAGTCTCCGAAGCAACAGCAAAGCGCTGGTTCCAACGGTTCCGCAATAACGATTTTTCCTTAACCGATCAACCAAGGTCTGGGCGCCCCGTGGAAATAGATATCGATTGATTAAAACTATTAATCGAAGAAGATCCTCGAAGAACTACACGCGATTTGGCTGTTCAGCTCGAGTGATCTCATGGCACCATAGAAAATCATTTACATGGTTTGGGAAAGACTTACAAATATAGTGTTTGGGTATCCCATCAATTAAGTAATGATCAGCTGACCTACCGAGCTGAGATTTGTGTACAACTTTTATCTTTCCGCCGTACATTTAATTGGTTAGATCATCTTGTCACTGGAGATGAAAAGTGGGTTCTCTATGTTAATCACACACGCAAGCGCCAGTGGCTGGGATGTAAAAAACAGGGAAAACCAACGTCAAAATGTGATCTTCATCCTCGCAAGGTAATGCTTTCTGTCTGGTGGGATATACATGGAGTAATAAGCTGGGAATTCCGATTACAGCAACAGTATATTGTGATCAACTCGAAAAACTGAAGCTTGCCATCCATCGCAAACGTCCACAATACGACAAAATATTTTTCCTGCACGACAATGCCCAGCCGCATATTGCTAAGAGTACCAGGCTAAAACTATTAGAGCTTAATTGGGAAATAATACCCTCCATATTCGCCGGACTTAGCACCAACTGATTTCAGCTTGTTCCGATCACTTAGTAATAATTTACGGGAAAAAAGCTAAGACGATGAACCACACTTGAAACAATACATAGATCACTTCTTCAATTCAAAACCAACGAAGTTCTAAGCGGACGCCATTCACTCTTTGCCAGATCGATGGCGAATGGTAGTAGAAAACGACGGTGAATATATTATTAATGATTAACAATTATTCATTGAATAAATAAATACAAATAAAATAGTTGTATGTCGCTCATTACTTATTATCCAACTCAATAGTATATCAGTTATCTGGTTTCCATAGTACAAGTTCTGCTTAGTTTGGGATCAGATGACCGTGTGTGAATAATGTCCCAAGATATTATTATTATTATTATTATTAAGGGAAGATCAGGCGACTTTTACGCCTGGACAGGAATGGCCTGCGCCTGATGACAGGGACCATCACAGGACACTGCTCGCTGAATAAACACTTCTACACAATGGGCATAACGGACAGCCCTCTGTGCAGAGCTTGCATGGAGGCTGAGGAAACCGTTCCGCATGTGCTCTTCGAGTGCACAGGCGTTGCCCAGATTAGAATAGAAACCCTCGAGGCACCCAGATCTTTCACAGATGTTCTGAACAGACCAGTAGCCATGACTAACTTCTGGAGGGAGGTGGGCTGGTTGGAATAAACACTGACGGCCGCCATGGCTCACGCACAATGGTCCACTTGAAGGATTATGTGCGGAAACCAAACCCAATAACATAGAACATAGAAGGGAAGATCAAACGATTCAACGAAAATTTTCTGTAAAAAATCCGAAATTACAATATTATGTTCCAGTGTATGGTAATTACATTAAAGGGTTTAGCCGTCCTTCCATAGGCAAACTGCCCCCGATAGGAACCTATATCGTAACCTATGCTATATTGTAGAGGGTACTAATAGTAGTTCATCGAGTAGATATTAGCTCTATATCTTAGTTAATTGAGGAGCTATTTGAAAAAAAGTGTCCGGAGTCGACTTTTTTTCAAAGTGATATATCTCTGTTGATTATAAAGCTAGAAAAATAAAACCAATTCCAGTGTTTATGGTACACTCTACAGTTTATTTTATATAAATTTCCATGAGCCAAGCCTAAATAAAAATATTAAAAAAATGCAAATAAATTATTCTTTTATTGATTTATATCAGATCGAATTGAATTACCACTTTGAAAAAAATATATAATAATTGTCTATACCTTGCCTAACAGCATGTCAAGTTTCAATAAAATCCATAAGGTGCAACATGTTGAAAAAAAATAATGAAAGTAAGTGGACCACCTTGTTGACACTGTAAATTCAAGTAATTAATAACGAAATGCTAAAAACGCTTAATAATAAAGCGCTTTAGTGTTTGCAATGTTGAACTCCATAAGCAAACTATAGCATTTTCGATGCTCAATTTTTAATCACTGGTGCCCGTTTTAAAGTTCTATAGTTTGCTTATGGAGTTTAACATTGAAACGCTCAAACGCTTTAATCACAAAAACACTTTGATTTACAGTGGACGCTTTCAAATTGTATTAGATTTTAATAATCTTTAACAAAATAGCGTTTTGACAGTTTATATAAAGTACATTAACGGTTGGTAGTGTCACTAGTCTATTACAATATTTTGTCTACTTTTATAGTGAGTAGATTATCAAAATACCCGCGCGTGCATGTTCCTACATGATCACAGTGCATAGTCGTGCATGGTCGTCCCAATGGAAAAAGCCACGAAGATATTCGGTGTTATTGCTGTAACTGTGCAAATGGAAATCGAACAGTTGGGTGTTGCTCCCACGTAGCGGCAATTATATATTATTTATCAAATGCAAGATATAAATCTCATATAGTTCGTCCAGTGTTTTTTCTATAAATAACGATCACGTTGTAATTAATGAAAATAGTGACGATGACTAATAATAATAATAATATCCTGGGACATTTTCACACACGGTCATCTCATCCCAAACTAAGCAAAGCTTGTACTATGGAAACCAGATAACTGATATACTACATATACTAGGTACTTTTTTTTTGTAAATATATACTTATATAGATAATTACATCCAGACTCAGGACAAACAGGCATGTACAAGCACACAAATGTTTGTCCTGGATGGGAATCGAACCCACGACCAACGACATGATAGGCGGTATCTTAACCAACCACGCCAACTGGCCTGTCAACTATTACTGAGAAAAGATCATTCCATTTTCTTTTGAACCTTTCATGCCCAATATTGAAAAATCAAATATGTAATACAATTTAATTAAGTTAAAAGCATATTATTGAAAAATTGAAAGTTAAAAGCGTCATCAAAGTGGTCATAAGGTGGTCCACTTACTTTCATTATTTTTTTTCAACATGTTGACCTTATGGATTTTAATGAAACTTGGCATGCTGTTAGGTAAGGTATAGACAATTATTATATATTTTTTTCAAAGTGGTAATTCAATTCGATCTGATAGAAATCAATAAAAAAAATAATTTATTTGCATTTTTTTAATATTTTTATTTAGGCTTGGCTCATGGAAATTTATATAAAATAAACTGTAGAGTGTACCATAAACACTGGAATTGGTTTTATTTTTCTAGTTTTAAAATCAACAGAGATATATCACTTTGAAAAAAAGTCGTCTCCGGACACTTTTTTTCAAATAGCTCCTCAATTAACTAAGATATAGAGCTAATATCTACTCGATGAACTACTATTAGTACCCTCTACAATATAGCATAGGTTACGATATAGGTTCCTATCGGGGGCAGTTTGCCTATGGAAGGACGGCTAAACCCTTTCATAGGATAGAATGTAGATGATTCATTTTTGATTAACGTGTCTTCTGATTGGATTGAATCCCCAAATTCTTATACAATTATTTAATTGGCCTATGTGACTCTGTTCATCATCTTTAATATAATACAAATAAACAAAATGGAAAGTAGCCTATGATCTCCAGATTATCATCAGCTGTCAAATTTCATAACGATTGGTTCAGTGATTTAGACATGAAAAGTTGATGGACAGAGTTACTTTCGCATTTTTAATATTAGAATCGATTATCCGTGATGGGCTTAAGAGTATACTCGCCCAACATTCCTACTTCGACTCACTAAAATCTAAAATAGTCACTAACGCAAAACACTCAATGTGTCCCAGAAAACACACTACAATGTAACAGGTCTGCCGGGATTTTCACATTAGCGTCAAGGGACTTTGAAAGCTTAAATTTTCATAATGGCCCGTCGTCCATAAACTTTTATGACAAGTAATGTCCAGAGAGGTTTTATGGTATCGACGAACTGATTTGAACTGATCGTTATAAGTTCAGATATTATTTGGCATTTGACTGAGCAGACAAAGGAAAGCTGAACGGATGCGTAGGTAAGCATCTCCATACCTAACTGGTGTTTTCTATGGACGAAAGCTGAATTGAACTGAATAAGTGTAGTTAGTCCCAAAAGTGGTGCTCAAATAAATGTTGTTAGTCTCAAAAGTGGTGCTCAAATAAATTATAGTTAGCCCCAAAAGTGGTGCTCAAATAAGTGTAGTTAGTCCCAAAAGTGGTGCTCAAATAAGTGTAGTTAGTCCCAAAAGTGGTGCTCAAAACTTTTTATTTTCAATATTCATATAGGCTTTTCGCATGACTTTTTCTTCCATACTTCTCTATTTGTGGAAGGGGGAGTGACTACCGCAATTAAACCTAATACAGAAGTATGGAAGGAAAAAACATAATTGCGCCGGGCCTAAATAAATTGGTATAAAGGCAAGATAATGATGATAGGATTTTGCTACGAAAAGCCTATGTGTTGTGGTGCTACTTGGGTGAGACCAGCGGGGTAATGAGGGTTTTCACGAAAGTCACACCACCAGCTCGTGTCAAAAGCCTGTTCGCCGATCATGTCAAAAGGAAAAATCATCTAAAAAGTGTCCTAAGGAAACATTACATGTCGATGTGTCCATAGTTGCTGCGGTTGATCGGCGGCCTCCGTCGGCTAACGTCGTGGGTCCTAAGTTTGTTTACCTTATATGTTGAGCAGATACTTTGCGATGGTCTCATGACATTTGTTGGCTGACGCCGCCGCTGAGTGTAGCAGATGTGGTTGTAGAATCTGTGGTTGTGTGGGTAACTACTCACACAGAGCCATTGGCGCCGATTCCCTTGTTCACAAACTAAACTAAGTTCACTCCATATTTTTCTATCTATTTCATTAAGAAAAGGACAGAAGATAAATATTAATTTAGTCCTCTCAAATTATCAGCGCCTGACGTAAATTGACATATTTTAGGAGCCAATTTATTAATCACGTCTAAACTTGTCTATGGAATATCTTAATTTGACAGGACTAAAGTAATATTTATCGTCTGTCCTTTTTTTAATGAAATAGAAAGAAAAAGATGCATTTAACTTAAATTTAGTTTAGTTTGTGAACAAGGGAAGCGGCGCCATTGTCTTAGTTTTAGTATTAACTGAGTTAATTTTAATATTTAGTTATGCAAAGATTTGTGCTAAATCCACGAGAACCTATTGCGACAAATTGCTTTGCAGTTTGGCAGGTGTTATGTGAAAGTAAAACTGTATCATTCTGACTGAATAAAAAAATAAAATTTTAAAAAAGTTTTGCTAGGTGTCTTTCATTTCAACATCATCATCATCCTCCTGCCCTTGTCCCAATTTATTTGGGGTCGGCGCAACATGTCTTTTGCTTCCATACTTCTCTATTAGTCGTCATCTCGGTAGTCACTCCCTTTCTGGCCATATCATCTTTCACACAGTCCATCCATCGTTTCTTTGGTCTTCCCTTACTCGTATAGCCCTCCACGTTCATACTCAACACTTTCCTGACGACATTTTCCTCATTCCTCCGCATCACATGCTCATACCATGACAGTCGATTTCCACACAACTTTTCAGTCACCGGTGTCACTTTCAGACTTCCTCTTACATACTCATTTCTTATTCTATCCATTCGCGTAATACCACACATCGCTCTTAGCATTTTCATCTCGGCTGCATGCAATTGCCTCTCATTCATTCTTTTTATGGCCCAACATTCTGATCCATACAAGACAGCAGGTCTAACCATTGTTTTATAAATCTTCCCCTTGAGTTTAAGGGGAATGCGGGAGTCGCAGATTGTTCCCGTGACCTGCCGCCATTTCATCCATCCAGCGTTAATTCTGTGCTTAACAGTCCGGTCTACTTCGCCATCGCTTTGCACAAGTGAACCAAGATACCGGAAGTCGGAGCAGACCGGGAGAAGCACGCCATCAAGCGCTATGGCTCCAGCACTGGAGAGACCGCCGAAATCGCAGAACATATTATTATACTCGGTCTTGGTTCTGCTGATTTTCAAGCTTTCTTTCATTTCAACAATGAATGTAAAATATATGATGACGTTCATAATTCGTTTCATTAATTCGTTCATCATTCAGTCACGTCTAAAGAAAATATAGACGCTTGGACACTTTTGACAGGTGCCCGGACCTGACGTGCAATGCTGCCACCTAGTGAACGTCATTTCAGAAAACTCTCATTGCGGAACACACAGTATCAATGGCTTTAATTTTGACAGTTCAACAACATACATTGCGTTATTTACGTTGTTGAGCAGACAAATTTTTCGAACATATGAAGCCATGGATTAGCAATATCCTTCAAAATCATTCAAATTGTGATGGAAAAAGTGTTACGCTATTAGGGTGCTGCAGTAGCTAAAATTCAAGTTGATTGATTGATAGATTTTGAAGAGTATTTTGGTCTATGCAAACCTACATAGATTAAATCATTATTCATTACCTAATCTTTTCAATGGTAAAAAATGTTACCTTTTGGAAGATTCCTAGGAGTCTTGTGGTGGTGTTGCCAGCAGCGGTCATGGCTTCTCGAGTTCGACCCACGGATGGCAGTTTAGTGGTCACAACCCGATGGTTGCCTATTGTGCCCAGAGTATACACGTTCGACTCCCCTGAAAAAAACTGATTATTAGATATTCTGATTTTAACTGTAACGATTGGAAGTACTTATTTTTAGAATTCCTCATAAACAGATTCATATTCATTAATTTCAGACTAAAACAAACTAAAATACAATACAATATAGTTATCAACCATATTAAATAACATGAAAACAGCACGTGATTATTTGCGTACATTTACGTCTCCAGGATAAACTTTATCCTCCCATAAGGGATTAAAGGGAACTCCCCAACAAGGAACAAACAAAACATAACAAACAAATATTGACAATTAAATCCTGAAAAGGACGCAAGTTTATTAATTATGACGTATTTACGCAATGCGCTTCTAATGATTCACTTAAACCAGCATTTAAATAAAAGGCTTATTGGATTGATTCATTAGTGTCAACCAACTGCAAATTGGTAATAGTCCTACTATTGGGACTACCAATAAATAAAATTTATTTAGTACTTAATTAAATAATTAACTGTGCAGTCAAATCTTCACCTTAGTTGACGTTTGTCTATCATAACATACACAAGTGACCAGTTCAGTTTGTTTGTGACATTTAGTGATTTAATTTAATTCAGAAAAATGGCAGACACAAAAACGTCGATAGTGTCTGTGCTTGTTGTGCTTGCGATAACTTACAACCAATGTGCAGCACGTCCAAGTGATATAACAAACAATGAGTAAGTTATTAATTTAATAAAGCAAATTATATAGATATACCTCACCGGCACGGAAACTTGGCCACCAATAACTTGCCGATAATTTCTATTTAAATATTTAATTTTCACTATATTATGGGTTTATGCACTAAATTAGGGTTTTTTTATGGTTTTGTAACTCAGTTATTGAAAAAATGATGCACCAGCAGTAATCTTTAAAAAAATAAGCAGTTTCACAAAAATATTGGTTTTAACACTGTCAATTTAAAAAGAACACAAAATGAAAAATAACCAAAAAGTCTTCGTTGTGTTTGCATTTTAATATCGGGTGTTTCCTCCCCTAGCCCCGATAACAGCTTGCATTCGTTCTGGCATACTTTGGATGATGTTTCTGATCTCAACTTGTGGTATGCTTTCCCAAGCGGTCAGTGCTGCATTTCGAAGCTGATTCAGAGTTTCAGGCGGGTTGGAGGAGGACTTTATTTTTCTTTTAAGCTTGTCCCAGATATGCTCTATTGGATTTAAGTCTGGACTACGAGCTGGCCACTGCAATTTTTGAATACCAACCTCTGTAAGGTATTCCTCCACGCAATGTGCAACGTGTGGGCGCGCGTTATCGTGCATTAGGAGGAATTCGTCAAATCCAATAAACCCTGAATATGGTAACACGTGTTCCTGAAGAATCTCCTCGATGTATCGTGTTGCCGTTAATCGGTTATCGACGATAACTAACTCCGTACGTGCATCGGAACTTATTCCTCCCCAAACCATTATAGAGCCTCCATGAATACTAACAGTTTGTGTGGTGGTAATGGGTAAAAACCGCTCTCCTCTTCTTCTCCACACTCGCTCCCGACCATCTGGAGCTCGTTAAGCGATTCGACACTCATCTGTGAAAAGTACTCGAGCCCACTGCTCATGGGTCCAGTTGACGTGTTCTCGTGCGAATCGAAGTCGAGCTACTCGGTGACTTCTGAGAAGTTCTGGGCCGCATGCTGGTCTACGAGCTTGTAAATTCACTTCCTCCATTCGTCTTCTCACTGTACGTTCACTAACATTGACACCTCTTGTGAACTGGAGTCGCTGGCGTATCTCAACAGCGGTGAGGTAGCGGTTTCTCAAAATTTCCAGGACAATAAAGCGGTCATCCCGGGCTGATGTGCATCTGACGCCTCCGCTGCCTGGTCTGCGGGAGTAGCGGCCTGTCTCCTGGTATCGTTTCAGCGCATACTGCATCGATGAACGTGGTACATTCAGTATAACAGCAACTTCTCGCTGTGTCAGCCCTTGTTCGATCAATGCTACAGCTTGTGCAAACTGTGATGGTGTTAATGGCATTTTTATTAGAATTAAATCACCTTTAGTTATTGAAGTAACAGTACGACATCACAATAATTGAATAACCTAACAATAAACTATCACAAAAAACAAATTTAAAACAGCAACTTAGTCGCTCAGACTGATGACCGGGTTCAACTAAAACTTAAAAATAACGTCATATTGCACTCAAACATGATAAATTACCCTCTTGAACTAAAGGTAAACATTTTTTAGACCTACCTTCATAATAAATAATCATAGGAAACACTTAAGCTCTTGTTATCGCGAAATACGCGCTTGGCCAAGATTCCGTGCCGGTGAGTGGATAAAGTTTAATTACACACACCCTATACTTTGATAAAAGCAATATTCTTTACAAAATCAAGTCGGTTAGATGTCCTCGTCACTCACTTTTGCTTGGAAAAACTAGGTGACTTTTTTGTCAGTGAAGTTGACAAAAGCATTATTTTGTTTATTAGTGCTCGTTTATTAATCATTAATTAATCAAGTATTTAACCGACCTAAAAAAAGAGCGTCTTTATTCGACCAGTATGTTTGCAAGCTCGCGAATATCTCAAAACCTAATGAATCAGATTTGATATTTATTTCACTAACGTAATCTGCTGTATACATTCAAGAAGATTTTGGTACAAAATTTATTAGGTTATTGTTAGTTAAATTTGATGAATCATCTTGTTTCAATTCGAAGAGAATGGGGTGGATCTACTTTTTTGCATGCAAGTATATTTGTGGATCTGTAGGTATACACCTTGAGCATTTGTCACGAGTTCTCCCAACTAATAAATATTATTATTTTTTTAGATTATCCAGTTCAGAAGACACTTCTGCTAAGATGTTTATATATAAGATTCCAACAGCAATAAAGAAAGATCTTATCATCACTATAAACGGCATCATAGATATGAACACGTCAACGTAAGTACTTTAAAGTTCCATTTCAATTAAGATTCCACTATGTATCTAATAATTTAAAATACTATCTTGTTGATAGTATTGTGTGGTCGATTTATCGCAGTTTAAAATTTAATGTTTTCCATATTTCAGGTTAATTGTGGAGTTGCCTTCTATAAGTGGTAAAGAAAGCTGTCGGATCACTTTCAATTATAAAACGGAAAAAATGATTTATATCACACCAGCTGTTCCTGGGTATGAAAAAACAGAATTCGAACTTTCAGTTAAAGATGGATCTAAAGGTTGGTATTTTTCTCTATCAATTTGAAATCCCAAATATTTTTTGTCAATACTTTTTTTTAAGAATGTTTCATGTCATAATCATCCCCTACCTTTAACTCAATTTATTTGGGGTCGGCACAGCATGTCTTATTTGTCCACCCATCTCTATCAACCGACATTTCACTTGTATTTAAAATAATCATGTCCTTTTATTTATTCTAATTTATTTTTTGTTCTTTTACAGAAGGTCCACGGTTTTCCTTGAAGCTAGTAGCAAGAGTGGATATAGATGACAATGACATGTTTGGCATGACTTTCTCCAGCCAAGACGCTGGCTCTCAAGCTGTCTCAAGTTCACAACTGATATGCAAGATTGACAACTTTGACGACATCAACCAGATCGTGATTAAACAAGGCGTCGCTCGTGTGAAAAGTTTACTTTTTGAGTTTGAAGAGTAATAATCTTCCTCGATATTTAAATTTACCATCGCGGACATTTGCGGTGAACCACTTTTCAACCTTATTACTAAGGTTGTAAGTCCAACGCACACCGTGTGGCAGTCAGCTCCGCTTACATCTTGCTGGCAGGCTAATATTTTAACAACTGCACTTGTCCCACCGCCAAAGATGAGCGAGAAGTGAGTAGAGCTAGAAACTAGGAACGAGTTGGCGAGCAACGAGCAGCGAGTACGCGTATGTACCTAGCGTGAGTCACTCAGCGAGTGCTCTGCCCGCCAAGCGAGCGTCGCTGAGCGAGTACTCTCTTTGATAACTCTTGTCGCTGTGACAAACGAGTACTCGCGCGCGGTGTGAAGAGTCAGCGACAGAATCTCTTTTGTTTAAACGGAATGTATATCTATTGTACGTTTCTTGAGCGAGAAAATAGCCGATAGTTAGTCGCTTCCTCGCCGGCGGTGGAACAACTACCATAGGTACTACTAGTTCTTGCCAAAACAAGGGAAGTATTGAAATCATTAGAAAATCATTAAGTACGTTGCTATGCTAATGTGCGTCGTTATGTCGTTTAAAAATTCGTGGAATATCTAACATAATAGGTTGGGGAAAAAGTAGTTTATTTATATTTAATTAAAATATGTAGGTACCATTTTGTTCGATAACTTTTTGCCATCTTGTAGGTAGGGACATGATCCCATTGCTATAGAAATTTTGGGACTTCTGGTCAAAATACCGCGACAAGTGGTTTTGGCAGTCCTCTCGTGATGTTAACCTGACACTGCCTAAAGAATTCTGAAGAGAATGAAACAGGTAGAAATCTGAAGGTGCAAGGTCAGGACTATACGGCGGATGCATTAACACTTCCCAGCCAAACTCTAAGATGTGTGAGGTCTAGCGTTATCATGATGAAAAACCACACCCCTTCTGTTGATTAATTCCGGCCGCTTGCTCTCAACTTCTTGCTTTAATCTCATCAGTTGTTCGCCGTAGAGTTCAGAATCGATGGTCCTGCCTGGTGGTAACAGCTCATAATGAATAATGCCCTTCCAATCCCACCACACACACAGCATCACCTTGTTGCGAGTTAACCCGGGTTTCGCCACAGTCTGTGAAGCCTGACCGGCCTTTGACCACGACCTTTTTCGCACATTCTTGTCATACGTGTTCAACTTTTCATCACCAGTTATCAGCTTCTTCAAAAATGGTTAGGTTTCATTACGTCGTAATAAAGAATCACAAATGAGTACACGGTTCATTAGGTTTCTTTCAGTGAGCTCGTGAGGTACCCAAATGTCGAGCTTTTTTGTGTACCCAGTTTTTTTCAAATGCGCCAAAACTGTTTTGTGGTCAATTTCCAGTTCTTCAGCTACGTCGTAACTACTGATATGCCGATCTTGCTCCACTTTTTCAAAAATGGCATCCATTTTATCCGTAATAGGGCGACCAGAGCGACGTGCATCTTTGACATCAAAATTTCCGGATTGAAAACGCTTAAACCAAATTTGTGCTACTCTCACAGACACTATACTAGGTCCATAAACATCGCAAATTTTTTTCGCGGCTTGCGTTGCATTTTTACCTTTTTTGTAGTAAAATTTTAAAATGTATCGAATTTCTTCATTAGATTCACTCATCTTGACGGTACGAAAAACAAATGAAAATCACACATTTTCCTAGTTTGAATTTGGAATTATGTTCTTTAAAATTTAAACTTTCAATGATACCAAAACCAGCCAGATACAAATAGTATAGCCAAAGAGATTTTATTACAAGTTCATACATACTATAATGCGAAAAGACTTTTTCCCCAACCTAATATTGTTATGAAAACGATATTCATTATTAAGAATCTTAATTATATCGAAGGTTTCTTGCACGCCTCACTAAACAGATTGAACACTATTTGCAGTCACTTTTTAACCAAATTGTATCATTATTTTGTTAGTTTAAATATTTGCTTGTTATAAAGTGCTTTCTCTCTGTTTAGGTAGAGCGACCAAATGATTAGTTGTAAGTAGTAGGTAGGTACCAAATTGTACAAAATATGTACTTAATGCCCGTGATAAGTTAGGTTTAATATCTCAGGTGGTCCAGCCGATCTATTCTGTAGAAATCTAACCGTGAAAACTTAGGTGAAAGCTGTCAATAGTGTCATCAGGTGGAATGGCAGCTCACTTCAATCTCACTTCACCTAAGTTTTCACCGTGAGATTTTAACCGAATATTCCGGCAGGCATTGTAATGGATATCACATATCGCCCTTTAGGCTAAAATTGAGGCTCAAATAGAAATAAGTATTACAATTGTATATTTTCTCTAGTCAGAAACTTTCAACGGCTGGTTCCGGCTCAAGTTTTTTTTTTTTATTTGTATTTTATAAAGATGTTTTAGTATAAGTACAGTAAATATAAATTATTTAAAAAAAAACATGGTTTGATTGATTTTGATCTCACAGAGACGACGAGGCTGCGTGTACAAAGTAGAATTACTTACAAATTAATTATATTATCACAGGTCTACAAATTTTAACTTTTATTTTCCCCTCGAGGATGAGGCCCTCGTGGCTAAATAATAACAACCGCAAAGGTCCATCCATCAGGTTAAGCTACGCTTGCCGGGGTTGGTCCGTAGATGGGTGACCATCTGTACATACAGAGAATCCTCCGTGCCTCGGAAAGCACGTTAAGCCGTTGGTCCCGGCTGTCATTCGTTGATCTTTGGCAGTCGTTACGGGTCGTCAGACGCCCGAAAGTCTGACAACCAGTCTTACCAAGGGGTATCGTATTACCCAATAACTGGGTTGTGGAGGTCAGATAGGCAGTCGCTCCATGTAAAATACTGGTATTCAGCTACATCCTGTTAGACTGGAAGCCGACCCCAACATGTTGGGAAAAGGCTAGGCAGATTGATTTTCCCGTCGAGGATCTTATGACTGATTCTGGGGTATTTTGATACGCTGATTACAAATATGAATTCAGTTTTTTCCCATCACACCCAGTTTTCCTGGAAAATCCGTTTTTAATTTTCGCAAAAAAAAAACACTTTTGTTAGGAAACAAAGTTTACTTAATTATTTCAAAATACTAAATATTTACTACAAATATACACAAAAAACAACGGTTAAATACTTTTGTGGTATCTTTTCTTTTTTTTCACCAAAGCTCCGATTGTGAGATTTTCTCTTACAACTAGTGTTTGGTTCATCTCGCTTCAACAACCAACAATAGTCCGCCATCATTAGAATATTCCGTCTTCCCTGATACTTACGTTCCATCTCTTTCAGGTCCTGGTGAACACTTTCACCTTCTTCTTCACTTACGGCATTATCATTTGATATATCGCACGGTACAGTTTGCAAATATTTTTTTTTTATTTTCTTTTTTGCCCCCCAAAATTGACCCCATATTCAAAATTCATTAATTTACATTAAACGTCCGTGTTTGGGTCACAGAAATACATACGTGTACCAAATTTCAACTTAATCGGTCCATTAGATTCGGAGCAAATTGGCTGTGACAGACGAGCAGACAGACAGATATACAGACACATGAGTGATCCTATAAGGGTTCCTTTTTTTCCTTTTGAGGTACGGAACCCTAAAAAGAAATGAAATCCCACCAAAAACATTTTCATGTAAAATGTTGCCAAGACGAGACCATATGGCTCGCACTGTCAAAAATTATCAGATCTCATCTAGAGCCAAGCTTCTAATTCTACACGCCCTAACTCTACAAGCCCTAACTTCACTAACTTCTACACCTTAGTCAAAATATGTAGCTTAGCCGTTTCGCTACCGTCACATGGGCGTAAGGTGAAAAATTAATACACTGTTCCAGGGCTCGGATACCGGTACATTTTTCGAACGGAACGTTATAAATAACGTTTTTGAAGAAGAACAAAATTTTAATCGTTTTCGATTAATAAAACGTTTTTAACTGTTTTTATTTCATTTTTTTGGGTTCAGTGACTGTTCATTATTTTTTCTGTTATTCAAACATGGTATATGGAAACATGAAAATTAAAATTTGTGAATTGACTTGACTTCTGCATTTATAATTAGGAATCTAGCGAAAGTTTTCCGAATGATAATACATAAATAATAAAACAATTGATATTGGCCCCGTTCCAACAAGTACGGCTGCTGTACTGTGTCACCTTCTTCTAATGTAGGTATAGTTCAGTAATGTCTCACTTTAATTTCTTATAAATGCTGAGATTGCACTGTATGTTTTTATTATCGGGACTCAGCTCACATTCCAACTACTGCGATTCATCTGTAGATTTGATTTTGTTACTAAACATTTTCCGTATGCAATGCCAACTCGTAAAGTAATTGAGCTGAAGAGAAAAGTTACGAGTTAATATTTCAATATTATCTTTCATTATAAATACTAAGGTGTCTTAAAAATCTACGTCATAGGATCTTAAAAATATAGAACTTATCCAAGCAACATAGAGAAAACTTTTTTTTTTTTTGATGGGTGATCATCAAATAACTTCTCCTGCTCTGTGTGGAGCGGGAGGGCGTGTCAGATTTCTACTGACTAAAACCCACCCGTGTTCCTTCAGCTGTGCCAAGGTCACGGTAACTCTTTCGAACAACCCGCAACCCTAGCGGCATTCGTTTTTTTTTTTTTTTTGGTGAACTTAAATTCTAAATGTTCCATTTTAGGGTTCCGCAGCTAAATGGCAAAAACAAAACCCTTATAATTTCGTCATGTCCGCCTGTTCGTCCGTATGTTACACAGCTAACTTATTCGGAGACTATTATTTTGTACTATATCCATGACTATGGGAAAGAAGGTGTATTCTGCGTGGTGCGACACACGCTTGACTGGTTTAGATTTTTGACTTCTTAATCTTTCAATATTAGGAGCCTGCCTTCTATAAACCTTTTAGGACACATAAGATAGATATAATTTAGTTTATCGAGTACACTCTACGGCAGGGGTTCCCAAAGTGTGCGCCGCGGCGCACAGTGGTTCGAAATCGACGCTCCATGGACATTGAAATCAAAATTTCTTTAGGCGAGAAATAAAAATCGGAACGGCTTTATTTCAGTATTATTTATAATATTTGGTAATATGACAGCGATAGACAGCACCATGTCCGAAAAAAAAAATTGTATGAAGAAAAACACAAAAGTCGTTTTTTCTCACAACTTAATAAAACTTGAAGCCTGCAGCTTACATGGGGTGTTGTCCCACATGCGGCGATTCCGAAATGCTATAACACGCACACCCATGCGCGCCCCTTCACTCACAGCAGAGTGTTGAATTTCGAGAAATTCAGTTAGAGATTTTTACGTTGATTAGGTGTGATCTTGAAAAATATACAAAGTAATTGACTATAGTGTGCTTTATTAAACATAATGAGAAATAATGGAATATACAGTATAAAAAAAAAAAACTAAAAAACACTCAAGTAGAGACTCATTTGCAATAGAAATATTTTTTTTAAATATTAGGTTGGGGAAAAAGTCTTTTCGCATTATAGTATGTATGAACTTGTAATAAAATCTCTTTGGCTATACTATTTGTATCTGGCTGGTTTTGGTATCATTGAAAGTTTAAATTTTAAAGAACATAATTCCAAATTCAAATTAGGAAAATGTGTGATTTTCATTTGTTTTTCGTACCGTCAAGATGAGTGAATCTAATGAAGAAATTCGATACATTTTAAAATTTTACTACAAAAAAGGTAAAAATGCAACGCAACCGCGAAAAAAAATTGCGATGTTTATGGACCTAGTGTAGTGTCTGTGAGAGTAGCACAAATTTGGTTTAAGCATTTTCAATCCGGAAATTTTGATGTCAAAGATGCACGTCGCTCTGGTCGCCCTATTACGGATAAAATGGATGCCATTTTTGAAAAAGTGGAGCAAGATAGTAGTTACGACGTAGCTGAAGAACTGGAAATTGACCACAAAACATTTGGCGCATTTGAAAAAAACTGGGTACACAAAAAAGCTCGATATTTGGGTACTTCACGAGCTCACTGAAAGAAACCTAATGAACCGTGTACTCATTTGTGATTCTTTATTATGACGTAATGAAACCGAACCATTTTTGAAGAAGCTGATAACTGGTGATGAAAAGTGGATCACGTATGACAAGAACGTGCGAAAAAGGTCGTGGTCAAAGGCCGGTCAGGCTTCACAGACTGTGGCGAAACCCGGGTAACTCGCAACAAGGTGATGCTGTGTGTGTGGTGGGATTGGAAGGGCATTATTCATTATGAGCTGTTACCACCAGGCAGGACCATCGATTCTGAACTCTACTGCGAACAACTGATGAGATTAAAGCAAGAAGTTGAGAGAAAGCGGCCGGAATTAATCAACAGAAGGGGTGTGGTTTTTCATCATGATAACGCTAGACCTCACACATCTTTAGCCACTCAAAAAACATTAAGAGAGTTTGGCTGGGAGGTGTTAATGCATCCGCCGTATAGTCCTGCATGCTTACTCTCGACACTCGATCTCAATCGGAATTGGAAATTGGGATCGAGATCTTGTCATTTGGCACTCTTGAATGCTACACTAGCTCACGATTGGAATCGTATTAGGTGGATTTTTTTGGAACTAAATGAAATCGACTTTACTCGAACGAATGCACTTTTTCGGTACTCTTGACATGATTTTGACGTTCCCATATCGAGTTTGAAGTCGAGTTTATGTCAAAGTTGAACGATTACAAAAAGTCTACTTTTTCGGGATCGAGTTTGTTATTGTGACTGATTTGTGAAGTTTTTATTGTGAATAATGGCACGTTTAGAACTTATTTGCGATATTTAGGACAGTGCTCATAAGTTAGATATGAGACAAAGACGGAATATGAGACGAATAGCGCGTTATGGAGACAACGCGTTTGCCATGACTGATGATGAATTTAGGAAAAATTACCGAAATAAATAAGGAGCTTTTCGAAGTGATTTTTACGGATTTGGAACCTTTGATGCCCCAGCCTACTTGCTGTAGCGACATATCAAGGAAATACAAGGTTTGTAAACTTGCAATTCCATTGTCACATTGTATTTTTTTTTATATAAGTAATTAATTATGCTCATTTTATTTTTTAGGTATTAGTGGCTCTCCTTGTACGCCACAGGCAGCTACCAAACATTAGTAGGTGGGACACAGGGTACAATGATGTCCCAATAATCGGTTTCGAGAGCAATAAGAGAAGTTACACAAGTTAAGATCTCACAGCACAGAGTGATTAGAGGTGGATCGAGATTCTGCCTCCATGGAGCTGCACAGGGGTCGTGAGGCTCGTGCTCAGCTTGTACAAGAACTGTGGACAGCTCGGCATCTTCGTTAGCATTATTATTTTCTTATGTAAGAAGAAATTTTTGACTAAGACTTATTCTATGTAATTAAAAACCTAAATCACTGAAACGTATCTTGTAAATTAATCTTTTTTTTTCACTACACATACTTTTTATATAGATAGGTAAATAATTATGTGACCAAGACTTGTACTCTCTTTTATTATATTGTAAGACTGTTGTTCTATTGTGTCGTTTGATTACTATATTGTATTAAATAATGCAAAGTGTTGTGCTGAGGGTTAATAATAATCAAAATAGTAAAACGCTTACTTATTAAGTTTATTACAATATAAGTTCATGGTACAATTAGTAAAGAGCTTAAGTTTAAAAGGTAATATTTAATTAATATTAACAAGTATTTGAATAAATATGATTATAACCTTTTTATTATATATTTTTCATTTATATTCACATAAAGGCATTCCCACCACACACATAACCAATTTTTATTTTGTTTACTTCATAACTTAGGTCTAAACACCGTATTATACAAGTAGGTGTTGTAGAAGACATGTTACACATTGTTGGATTCCTTACAAAATTATCTATCCACTGAGGTATCTATATATATATATGTTTCCTCTGAAAATATATTTCAGTGTAAACAGGAAAAATTGTAATTTTTAATCAAAAACTGCTTTTATGTTACTCGAAAAGCCCTGAACCGATTTACAAGTTACCTATAGATACCTCAGGCTGGTCTATTGACCTAAATCAGTCTAATATTTTAAATAACACAACTATGTATATCTTTCAGGGCGTGACGCGCCCTTGAATGATGGTTGAAAAAAAAACATATTTACAAAAAATAACTAAAGTTTTATAACATAATTAATAGCATAAACTCAATTAAGTAGGCTTTTCAAAAGGACTAGACATCTGAATTTTTCATCCAGGGTTAGCTTGATATAGAGACTTGGATGTACAAAAAAAAAAAAACTAGAAATCACAGTATTGAGGTTTATAAGGGTTGTACTTGCGATTTTTTTGTAGAATCACTATTTTATCACATTTTTTTGTTTAATTTAACACTATTATCACTTTGATTTTAAGTTAATGAAAAGAAAAAACACTATAAAACTGTTTGGTTTTGTGTCTTTCTGTGCACCACCTAGTCCATTTAAGTATATTTCGTTCCACTTTCTCTTTGTCTCCTGTTTAGCATGAGCAGTGCGCAATAACCCCTTGGCAATTCCTGGGTTCTGTACCAGGAAATCTACTAATCTCCAGCTGTTGATGTGTTGGCCTACTCATCCTGTAAGAACAATAAATGTTTGTATTAAGCAAAAGTGTTTAATATTAAAATTTAAAGGAATTGCAATATATTTAATAGAATTGTGCCCTTACCTTGGTATTTTCGTCTTCCTCGGTTGAATACTTGTCTTAAAGTACGACACTTGAACTTGTGCATATAAACATCCTTTGTTACATTCCAAACTAAACACTTGAAAACTTTTAGATAACATCGCTTTGAAACTTTTGTTTATCGATCGCAACAGTAATAATTCAGAGTTTTTATTTAAATAAGAACCTATATTAATTTTAAAGTGGATGACAGATGACAAATGCGCAATAGGCGTAACGTAGGCAAAGATATACATAATGAGCCATAGCTGCCTAAATATTGTGTGTTAAAATACATATAAATGCAAGCAAAGAACACTTACATGATTATTTATGTTAAAATAATTATCAGAACAAATTTATTAATAGCATTAACGAGTTATTCAATATTTTTAAATTTGGTAATTAATGTTTTGATGTGTATGGCCACCCCGTGTGAATCAGTGTAGTCGAACATGCAGTCGATTACAATCTCAATCTCGATTTCGTTCAAGAGTGCCAATTTTCTGAAGATTGGAATTGAAACTGGATCGGATTGGAATACGATCGAGATTGGGATTGATTTCAAGAGTAAGCCTGCTGACCTTGCACCTTCAGATTTCCACCTGTTTCGGTCTCTTCAGAATTCTTTAGGCAGTGTCAGGTTAACATCACGAGAGGACTGCCAAAACCACTTGTCGCGTTATTTTGACCAGAAGTCCCAAAATCTCTATAGCAATGGGATGGCAAAAAGTTATCGAACAAAATGGTACCTACATACTTTAGTTAAATGTAAATAAACTATATTAAAAAATGTTTTGAATTTTCTTAAAAAATGCGAAGAAACTTTTTCCCCAACCTATTACAATTAAATTAAGATAAGATTAAGATGGATACTTTTATACAGGGTGTAAGGGACAGCCCTCCGCAGACTGATGGGGTGAATTCAGTATATCATACTAAGATGCCCGGTACATGAAATTATTTCAGGAACTTAATGTGAATCCAATAAACCTGATTTGTTTGTGTTTTTATGCACAAATAGGAGCTGTATGGCAGTGTATAACTTTAAGGGAAACTGCGAAAGAAAGTAGAGTAGATTTGTCCCCAACATATTATTCAGTTTTAAATGCCAAGAAGGCATGCTATCCTCCCTATCCTCCTGAGAGCGATATTGAAGTGACCGAACGAGGAGTTAAAGTAAAACTTCAAGCTATTTTGGACATCACTGTCACTCGACTTGCCAAAACATAAAACTTGGACCATTTGAAAGATAAAGAACTCATCTTAATCTGCAAATAGGGCTTCGATGGTGCGTCAAATCAAAGCAACTACAAGCAATGCATGAATGCAGATGAAGACGACTCTAGTGTTTTTATGTGCTCTTTTGTGCCGTTGCAATGAGGAGCCACACTCAAAGCTGTGTGTAGATGTCGCTGTAGTCGACTGTACCTTGTTTACCTTTCGTGACAGTAGTGTGACTGCAATTTATGAGATTTTAAAATGTAAATCGACTATAATATGTACGCGTTTCTGACTGTGCCTGAACTAAAAAATTAGCTCCGCAAAAGGAACGCAGCAACTGTCGGCAAAAAGGCCGATTTTATTGAAAGGAAACCACTTAAATTATTTGCGGTTATGATTGTTTGTGAGCCTTTTTCTATAAGCCACGGACTAACACTCCTATTGTTTTTTTATAGATTACATTCGTGTGATCGAAACCAAAACTTTGGTGCTGACTGCGACATACAAGACGACACCGCATACCTATGTCCACGTTCTGATACATTATGAGACATAAGTGCAGATACTCCTTTACCAATGATTAACAGACAGGCAATACAGGAATATTTTGTAGACTAAGTAGGTACCTATATTGATTGATTAAATCTTTAGATGACTTCTTTACTACATAGATTATCTAATATAGTATATTTTATGACACATTTATTTTGATGACAATAATTTTATTTTATTAGATAATATTCTTGATTCTTTTGATTTATAGATATACACACATCAACACGGTCTAGGGATATTTCATACTCAATTAAATAACTCGAAAAGTACTGGCCGCATTGGAATCTTTTATACACCGATTTGTTTGTAATTTATCTCAGACTAATTCCAAATTCAAATTTTTGAAATTTCTTTTATTTCGGTGGCATAAAATGTCTTGATGTGTAGGAGAGGGAATTTTCATTTGTGCGAAATTTAGAAAACAATACGAATTACGTTTGGTTACAGTTTTTTTTCATTTTTAAACGAAAGATAAAGTTAAAATTGAGGTATTGTAGCCATGCAACGCCACCATTTGACGAGGGCGGAGATGTTACGAGCTGTGGGAATGCTGGAAGCTGGGTCTGTTCAGCGTAATGTTGCTGAGGCCATAGGGACCCACCAAAATGTAATTTCAAGATTGTGGACACGCTATCGTGCCACAGGTGAAGTAGCGGAGAGGCACCGGGGGCCAAGTCGCATCACTACCCCCAGACAAGACCGATTTTTGCAAATTACTGCGCGAGCTCAACCAAATGCAACGGCGACTCAATTGGTCCAAAGGCTGCGAGTGGAACACCAAGTGCTTGTGAGTGACCAAACTGTAAGAAGGCGACCGCATGAAAGCAATCTACGCTCTCGTAGACCACTCCGGGTCCCACCTTTACGGAGAGGCAATCGTGGACGACGATTAGAATGGGTTCGGAACCACGTGGACTGGGGCCGTGAGCAATGGTCCAATGTGCTGTACACGGATGAATCCAGGTTCGGCTTCCATCCAGATTCACGAAGGACGCGTGTTTGGCGAGTTCCTGGACGATGGAGCCGTCTTCAGAACCCTCAGGAAGTTCACCCATACCAAGGAGGAACAATTATGGTTTGGGCAGAAATTCGTCTTGGAGGACGGACGGATCTCGTTTGGGTGCGGGGCAATATGACGGCAGAACGATACGTCCAACAGGTGCTGGGGCCCGTAATCTTGCCCCACAGAACACAAATGGGGCAAGATTTCCTGCTCATGCACGACAATGCCCGGGCACACACGGCGAGAACGGTAGCAGCTTGATTACATACACACAATGTTAGGGCCTTAGACTGGCCTGCTCAATCGCCAGATCTAAATCCCATTGAGCATACGTGGGATATACTGCAAAGAAGAGCTCTGAAGGAAGTTCCTGAAAATCTGGCTACAGAAGATCAACTTTTTGCGCACCTCAGAAAGACATGGGACAATCTTCCGCAGCAAGACATTGACAACCTTGTTCTGAGCATGCCGAATCGTTGCCGATGTGTTATGAACATCATGGGCGCTTTCTCAGACTACTAACTTCAAGTTTATAAACACAAATTAAATGATTTTTCTATTTTTTCAGTTATTACTCACAAATTAAAAGTTAATTCATATACGGTTTCCGTCTATGCTTCATTTTTTTTCCATAAAATCCTGAAATTTTAATCTAAGTACCTTAACCATTATTAAAAAATGGTAGAATATTAAATAACGTATCTTTTAAATATATACATGTCATATAAATAATTAACACATTGATAGTAATAAGCTTTTTTAAAAATATCCCTAGACCGTGTTGATGTGTGTAGTATCTACCCAGCCTAAAGGACAGCTTCTTTACTAATCTAATCCTCTTCTGTGAAGTGCGCAGCACACAATCGTGCAGTACCTACTACTTGCCTTAAAAATTTTAATAAGTAACGCCAATTCTCATTGTTTTTTGTGCTTACTTTCTTTAGGAAACAAATGTACTCCTCTGTTTTTACAATATAACGCACTATATTGAAGCATTTTGGACAAAAATACAGAAAATAGGAAAGCTAAATTTAGTAGATTGCTAAAATCCATACGATTTGACACTTAATATATCAAAACAAGGTACAGTCGTCTGTGCGCCATCTATCGTGATAAAAAGTTAGTTTTCCTCCCCTTTGATGTGTGCTGACGATTTGGTCTGGGAAAACCCAAAACCTTCTTCTACAATGCTTTACAGACCAATTTATTTCAAGTTTGTCAGCGAAAATAAGTAGGACATGAAGGAAGAAATGGGTTTGATCGATGCTGAAATTAAAGCATTGAAGCCATCTATCATTGAAAATAATATACAAGTTAAACATTCAATGTTAATGACCATGATAGATGGCAAAATAACGTCTCACCTGTCACAAACCTCTATGCAAACATGTGACATCTGTAAAGCTGTACCAAGTGAAATGAATGATTTGGAGAAGATTCACATGTAAGTTGAATATTGGAAATCTATGTTAAAATATATATATTTTTTTTTTATTTAATTGAAAAACACTTTTAACCTTTTTATTCATATTTTAGGAAATCTGTATCATCTAATATTTACAAGTACGGTTTGTCGACTTTGCATGCATGGATCAGATCCATGGAATGCCTGCTGCATATCGCTTACCGATTAGATTTTAAAAAATGGCAAGCCGGAGATGAAGCTATTATAGCAGCTTTGAAAAGTCGCAAACAGACCATACAGCGAAAATTTCGATAGGAAATGGGACTCCTAGTGGATATCGTTAGTCGATTTATTTATTTTGTATAATATCAAAGGGTTTTTAGTTACTGTAATATTATAAAACTTATCTAATAATGTTCTCATATAAATATTATAATAGGCTAGAAAATTTTTCCAGTGTCCTGAGAAGACTGCAAATATCACTGGATTGAGTCAGGAGCTCATCCAAAAATTCGCACCTATTCTCCGTGTGGTATCATCAGGACACTCTATTAATATTGATTTGTTTGTCAATTATCTCGACGAAACTGCGCAGCTGTATGTGGAACTGTATGGCTGGTATTTCATGCCTTCCAGTATCCACAAACTTCTGCTGCATGGAGCCGAAATAATAAAACATTTCAACATTTTGCCTATAGGAAAGCTATCAGAAGAGGCATCTGAGGCCCGAAACAAAGATTTTAGAATACTCAGGGAACATCATACGCGGAAATTTTGTCGCGGAGCCACAAACCAAGACATCTTTAATGGTTTCATCGTATCCTCAGACCCATATTTGTCAAGCATTCGACCTAAACTGACAAATAAGAGTAGAAATGATTTAACTGAAGAAATGAAGTCTCTTCTTTTAATTGACCCGGATACCATAGATAAGGAAAACATTGAATTTGTTGAGGTGCCATGTATGATGGATTTTGATTTTAAATTATTTGATAGCGATGACGAAACTCAGTAGACTAGATTTTAATGTTTGATGTTTTTGTGTAAATTTTATATATTTCTCAATTATACAATTGCCTATTTTTAGTAATTTTCTGTATTAGTTAGTTTTTGTACTAATAAAAATATTATTATTTTTATGTTAATTAAAAAGTCAACTTTTTATCTACTGACATAATCTACTAACAACGAATTAAATTATCTTAATAAATATTTAAAAATTTATTTATATTGTAACTGGGTCTCTACTTGAGTGTTTTTTTAGTTTTTTTTTTATATTGTATAATCTATTATTTCTCATTATTTTCAATAAAATTATCACACTATGGTCAATTACTTTGTATATTTTTCAAGATCACACCTAAATCAACGTAAAAATCTCTAACTGAATTTCTCGAAATTCAACACTCTGCTGTGAGTGAAGCGGCGCGCATGGGTGTGCGTGTAAGCCGCAGGCTTTAAGTTTTATTAAGTTGTGAGAAAAAACGACTTTTGTGTTTTTCTTCATACATTTTTTTTTTTATGACCAAATCAATCATATTACCAAATAATAAAAATAATACTGAAATAAAGCCGTTCCGATTTTTATTTCTCGCCTAAAGAAATTTTGATTTCAATGTCCACGGAGCGTCGATTTCGAACACCTGTGCGGCGCCCTGATGCGCCCTACAGAGTACAGTGGGGTGCCGTGAGGTGCTCTTGTTTACCATTCTCCAGAAAGTACAAAATGTGGTTATCTACCTAGTATCATTGCACCCTATTTCGACTAGCTAGGGCGCCGAGACAAAATACTAAACCTGTAAGAGCGTCGCGAACTGAAAAAGTTTGGGAACTCCTGCTCTACGCTGTTCTACGAAACCTACGCAGTCACAGCGTGCCTTCGCCGCCACATTAGTGGGCTTGCTCAATGCTGTCACACTTGTTGAATGTAGCCTTTTGTCTCGTAGCTTCCTACGTGTGCCGGCGCCAGCGGATAATAACCAATAGACATAATCGTAAAGCTGCCAAACTAACGTGGCAAGCACGTTAGTAATCTCGGTTCTAGGTATGTGGAGCCTGTTGCCAGTCAGAGGTACGGCGAATGTACGAATAGTAGGTACAAGTGTCTCCCTGGCCCCCTAGCCCCGACTCATGGTACTAGAAGGGCCAGCGGGGTTTTAGTCGGTAGGAGTCCGACGTAACACTCCGTTCTTACCACACGGAGGGCATCCATGAGGATTACCCCACAGAAAAAAAGGCCTGTGGAGCCCATAAAAAATGGTCTTTAACAACCGATGTTTACAAAAACTGATTTTTTCGCTCAAAATCTGTTGGCCATCTGTAGCCATGCGCGAGTTCTGGTTCTGGCTTTGATTCAAACACATAGTCATCCAGTATTTTACATGGTGCTACTGCCTATCTGATGAGCTCCACAACCCAGTAACTGGGTAATACGATACTCTTTTACAGGTTGTCAGACTTTCCGGCTTCTGACGACCCGTAACGACTGTCAGATTAAAATATAGTAATTAAATAAACTACCTACTTGAAAAGGTATTAAATCTTATTAAAGCACCATTACTTCCTGATCAGACACGTCTTTTTTTATATGAATCGTTGAAACCACTTTTCATCATCCTTCACAATATGAACTAGTATTTGGCACGGAAACGTCTATTGGAGACGAACCTGCTCATAGGCTTTTACTAAAATTACCAGTCTTCTTCACAGATATTCGTAATCGTTAGATTACCTACACAATGCGTTGTTGTATTATATTATTTACAAACATGACGAACTTTGTAAACAATAAAAAGATACTTTATCTGATGTTACTGATAAAGGTACTTATGACACATTCATTCAGTTTAAGGAAATCTACCAATATGTATTGGGAGGCCAATACTCATTCAATGTTTGGTTCGTGTTCAGAGAAGACACAATGAAACGTACAGGAAAAACTGACCCACATCAAACAATTGTAAAGAAACAGCAGAATAAAATCAAGTAAGTTTCTTTTTAGTGCTTTTTTTTTTTGAAGAAGAAGAAAAGCCACCGGCCGCTATCTACAGCGAAATGAAATTTGGTGTTTTTGTTGTTGTGCCTATTGGGGTTTCACTTGTTTGACGTCGCGTACGCATTGCAGTTATAAAAACAAATACTCGTGTATTGTACCTGCCTTACCTAAATATGGGAACGACCAAATCTATGGAGTCTGGTATTTGTACCGTTATTGGCAAGGCACGTACTCCCCTAGCATAATTATTATAGTAGAATCAATCTATAACGTTCCCATCGGACACAGGCCTCCTCTCGTAGTCCCCTAATGGAACTTAGTCTTAAACTAAACAGCCGAAATGTGGGTGTATCAACTTCACCAACAAGTGTATTTTCTGGGAATACAATTATTTACTTAGCTACCTATTTTTTAGAAAAGAAAGTGTCTAGATAGAAATAAACAAAATAATATGTTATATACGTATAAATAACATTTTTCAGACGATAGAGTTTATTTGGTTTAGAATCAACTGTATTAGGTACCTATTTTACCTAATCAGCAATGATTACAAACTCTACAGTTAAGTGAGTTTACAATAGCCGAGGTTACCATTTACCTATCAACTTTATCACCTCTCAAGCTAGGTATCTATCTATACAATACAATACGTATGTAAATAAATAGGTACACGTGCCGGCACGATGCTACTTATTATAAAATCTAAGCGGAGAATTCTCTTAACCCGTTTTCTCGCAACATCTGTTTCAAGTGTTACACGTAGCGAGTGAATGTATTATGAACAGAAAACGAGTAGCAGTACCAAGTGAAATGTCGAAGCGAACCTACGTGTCGTGAAATGACGTAGAACGGTCTACGAGACGATTTCGAGGTCGGTGGAATCAGTGCCTGTGTGTTTATTTTCATCATTACGTCACCGTTAAACAACTTGAATCTCAGATCCATCTTAGAAGTCAGTAGTCGCGATAAAACACTGACGCTTGGAAACGTCAGACGTGTATGAAAAATATTGTGTACCAAAATAATTGAAGATGTTGAAATCGTGTTGGGATTGCCTAGCCGGGTATGACTTAATTAGGTATCTTAGTATTAAATCGTTGTACCTATACGATGACCTGTGAGTGACGTGATACACTTGAACATGAAAAAGTTCATGAATAAAGAATAATGAACGTGTCGAAATAGTACCGAGAACATTCCCGGACGCAGCTTTTTATTTGTCAATGTCATATTTAAATTGTCTAATGTCAGTTTATTACGAAACGTCAAACAAAAAACATTTTAAAAATCGCTCCCAAATGATATGCGAAATAATAATGTAAAAGTGAATAAAATTACACGTGAATTTAATTTTAATCACCGGTCCTATCACTTACGAGTGAAATACCACCTGAGTCAACATCGCGTCATGAAGTTTTGATGCGTTGTTACGAGTTTATATAGGTTATTATCAGTTCAATTGCAACATACGATGTAAACATTGCCAGATCTCCATCATATCATCCATAATTATATCGTACTGAAATGTTATACCTGTAATTTCGATAGATAAGACGTAGTACTGTTTGTAGTAACATATTTGTTTATTATATTAGAGACGGGGCGCGTGCTGAAGAGCCGTATAGTGTTCAGCTAAACGGGAGGAACGTCGGGAACGTTACTAAAGCTCCACCGTGGCCAACGCCACAGCTAAAGAACGAAAAAATGTTTCTATTACCAAAACAATTGGAATCACAAGACATAATCACTGTCAACTGCGAGACAATGAATCAACCAGGCATGTATGTAACATTAATTACTTAAATTTCTTGTTATATTAATGTGCATTTCATCTTGAGTATAAGGGGACTACAGGATCTAAAGCGCGGTCACTGTCAGACTGCATAGAAAAGAAAGAGAAACATGATGACACAATGCTGTTAATTTATTACAAAATATGAAGCAAATATCTATTTAGAAAGAAAAGAAAGCTGATGATTGGTCTAAAAAATAAAACAAATGTGTGTGTGTGTGTGTTAATATGTTGCTTGTAGAATAATCTGACAAAAAATCAGAATGATTGCAGTATGGTTTTTAATTGTTAACACATTCACTGCTACAAAAAACCCACAAAAAACCCACAGGTGCGGCGCGCCGCATTCGAAGGAAGTACATAAATTGTATGGACACGCATATGCGACGGTAGCACTTGGTGAAGGTTCGAAAATCGCACATACGTGTCGGCCGCACAGAACGTGTTAAAAGAATTTTTTAGAGGTATCATCAAAATAGTTGTATAAGTTTGCAACACTATCTAACTAGCATATATCCTGAAGAATATCATATATGTTTCTGATTTTTGTTTACAGCAGTAGTTCCATACTTTTAGGCATTATAAAACTTGCATTTAGGTCCTGTAGTCCCTAGTAGTAGATAATTTGATGAATGAAAGGTAACTGTACCTTTCATTCATCAAATTAAACTATTCAAGGTTCTTTAGGTGATGCTTGCTAATAAAACTATAATCACATGGAATGTGATGACTCATTCATTAAACTTACAGATTGAGATTTGGATTAGTAACAGGATTTAATGGACCTGATTATAGTAACCTTGCCTGTCAATTAGAGATGTACTTCCCACCTCAATATTCCGATAAGTTGGCAATTACTACAGTAGAGAATGGGCAACCTACACTTGTATATGAAGAAGATTCCGCTGCAAATTACTATGAAGGTAAAAGTATGTATTATATTATTTTTTTGAAAACTGCATGCTGAGTAAAATTTCTGGGACTGGACTTCTTGGTTAACTTCTTAAGCATTTTTAACGGGTTTGTGAATATTTTTTGGAACTCTCTATAAGCTAACCCAATCTTTGGTAAAAACAAAATTTATGTTTTTATAAGGAAGTACTTACACCATTAACAATATCTTACAACATCTCATTATCATATGGGGCTGTTAACAGGGGTTTAATAGTTTTCACTTGATCTATTATTATAATATAAACATTCACAGTACCCAGCTGTTCATATAGCACAGTGAGTTTTAGAAAAAGATTGGCTTTGTAGAGTTTTATCTCTGTCACAAATTCCTTTCCAAAACTCTATGGCCATATCAACAACCATACTTTTCTATTCAAATATTTACTACTTTAATATTTTATTTTTATTTTTAAGCACTTGCTTTTTCTCTCACAATAATTCTTGATTTGATGTTACTTAACACATTCGGTGCGGCAGACGCACATGCGTGTTTTCATAACTTTCTTCGAGTGCGGCGCGGCGCACATGTGCGTTCGTTGTGCATCTCTATTGTTTCGAAAACATCGTAAAAAAAAGGGTCGGTAAGGGTGTAGCATAAAGAAGCGTTTGCATAAAGAATTCAGCAGAGAATGTGTTAAACGATTTTATTGTGTAATCACTTTGCATAAATTCTGTAATATAATGTAATATCATCAACAATCTAGTGAAAAACACTCAACAATTACTTTTTCAGGAACCAATTTCAGTATGACATTTAGAATGAGGGACAATGGATGGATGGACATACGTATAGGACAATCCTACTTAACTACAATGGAGCTAAGACATGAAATACAAAATATAAGATATTTAACTGTCAATGGTGATGTTAATAAAGTATTAGGACTTGATTTCCAATTTGGATAAAATAATGTCTAAGGTCCTTTAGAAGTATAGATTCTAGATTTAGAAAACTGATAATTCAACTTTTTCATTTCATTATTAATCTCTACTCAAATCACTTATCTATCACATATGTTATCTGTCAGATTTAAGTAGAGACTTTTTTTAAACCATTTCTAATTATTATTATATTTTAAAGTGTTGTAAATCCTATCGCATTTGTTAGTAAGTATATTATGCTTTAGGCTGTCTGACATCACAAAAATGTATTATAAATGTGCCCATATTTTTACATTTCATTGATTTTGTTACAGCTGTTATATTTACATGTATTATTATTTTAATTACGATTACATCTGTACAGTAGCTACAGTAGTGTATACTTACTGTTTAAGTATTTTTAAGTCTGGTATACCATAAAAGCCAACAATTGTCTAAGAACAATTATATCCTACATAAGCATTTAGATATTTTGCTTTAATATTTATTATGTTTAAATGACCTTCCTATGTTGATTACGAATACAAGTATGTACATCTTTCCATTATTAATCATTCTTCTATTTTACCGACTTTGCATTAAATGCAAATGGATTGAAGTGTTTAGCAAATAGCATTTACTTAATTGTGTAACAATAAAACTGGTTATTACCTGATTAGTTAGAATGAAATCATTGTTTTAGTAGAGACGCGTAATCTTTGTATATTTTTAAGGGCCAATTTTTCAATCGTCAGGTAACTTTTATCTGGAGAATATGTTTGACGTTTTGACAGCTTTTGCATAGAAACTATGTCAAACCGCCATATTTATACCTCAGACAAAAGTTACCTGACGATTGAAAAATCAGCCCTAAATAAACTGTTTTAATGTCAGTTTGATAAAAAGTTAATGTTTGATAAATAAAATATTATCCAATCATTTACTTGCGGCTGCGCATACGCAATGATTGGTGATATAATAATAATAGTCGACAAAAAAAATACAAATCTCACCTTGATGGCTAGACCTTGTCTACATAGAATGAGCCCTGAGCGTACAAGTTAATTAAATTATGTTTCTTGACTCTTAACCTTAAAACTAGTTACGTATGGTTTATTTTTGTTTAAATATTTCGTCTACAGTAATAAGACGTGACTTGGCCGTAAATAAAACAAATGAAATAAAAAGAGGGGAATCGCTGTCTGTCATGTTGATGAATGATGTATCAACTTTTAACAAATATAAATCTATGAAAATTACGTGTCTTCAATCTTTAAGTCGTCAAGATCCCACCATTTAACTTTTAGACATTTAGTTATGTAATAGTCACTGTTGTGTGCTTAAATGTTTCATATTATTATTATGAATGTTATTGAACCGATGTTGTTGTTTGTGTACGTGCTTTGTGGAAATATTTGCTTACTTACGCACATAATAATGTCCATTTATTTTTAATGTGAAAATACAACTTTTAACTATCTCTAATTTTGTTGTTTTCTGTTATGACCTCAACTAACATGACTTCTAAATAAATGTAAACCTAAAATTGACATGAGAAGTTCTTGGCTCAAAATCTTTAAAAAATATAATGGAATTATCATGCTCAAGTAATAGGATACCCCTTCAATAGACACAAAAGCCTAGCCTTTTGCAAAATATGTTGGGGTCGGCTTCCAGTCAAACCGGATGCAGCTGTATAACGATATTTTACATGGAGCGTCTGCCTATCTGACCTCCACAGCCCAGTTACTGAGTAGGACTGAACTTGGTAAGATTGCATGTCAGACTTTCGGGCTTCTGACGACCCGTAACGACTGTCTAAGATCCACAAATGACAGCCGGGACCAACGGCTTTCCGAGGCACGGAGTCTTGGTATGTAAAGATCAACCCTTGCGATCGATCAGGTTAAGCTACGCTTGCCGCGGTTGGTTAGTGGATGGGTGACAATTTCAATAGACTCCTTCAAAATTTATTACTGTTATGACCATGGCAAAGAGCAGACTACTCGTAATTGAAATACTATATAACGTGAAGTAGGTGCAAAGTTCAAAACATAATTATTTTCAGTCGGTGTTATAGTTTGTGTGTAAACATTATGTATGTATAGTTCGCGTCACGTAACTTTGCCGCAAAATATCAGAAGAAATTTATTAATAGCATTACCGAGTTATTCAATATTTTTAAATTTGGTAATTAACGTTTTGATGTGTATGGCCACCCCATGTGAATCAGTGTAGTCGAACAATCTCGATTTCGTTCAAGAGTGCCAATTTTCTGAAGATTGGAATTGGAACTGGATCGGATTGGAATACGATCGAGATTGGGATTGATTTCAAGAGTAAGATGCGCATGGCATGGCGTGCTGCTGTTTTAGAATAGATATTGACTACTGCGCAGCCATTTGTAGCCTACTTCAGAGCAAGCTTACATAACGTGAACCACCGTGGGATTTTGCTCAATAGTATTGAGTCAATACTATAGTATCCAATATAGGTTTGTTATTGACGTAAATGTAATTACATGAATGAGAACGTATGGTCTGTTTCCTTAATATCTCTTTGTTTTGTTTTCCTGTAATATCTCATTCATAAAATACACTGCGCTGGGGATATTAATAATATAAATTAAGAGGAATAATGACACAAATAAGTTAACAGACTCACGTACATCTATTTCTAACTTAGACGTATTCCAACAATTGTAAGAATAATCACATCATCATTTACCTTCCTTTCAGAACATTGTTGTTATTTATTTATGGAACGAACTTGGCAGTACGCATTAAAAATTAAGTAGGTCGAATGAAATCTATTTAATGCCACAAGTGCTGTATTTGGGCTTGAAGTAACCCAGTAGGTTTCTCATAATAATTTGTGCTGCTATTGACTAAGTAGGTTCTGCCGGTCCTATTATTATGAAACAACCATCTTCACAGTACTCGAGTTGATATCCGAGACAACTAACGACTGTAAACACACGGGTCGCCCCTGTGGTTACTGTTGACACAAGAGTGGAACGGGGCGGAAGATGTCAGTGGATAGGGGGCGATATCGATAATCCATTTGGCCTTAGCTTGGCCTACATTTAAAGAATTCGGTTCCCTACAAAATGGTTGAGCTGGATGGTGCTGATCTAGGCGTCATGTTCGTGATCGGGCGCCGTCAGTTTAGACTGGTCATCTCTTAACTGCCAGGGCTTATTTTTAATCTTATATCTTGAATAGTTTTTAAATATTTATTTTTTCACATTGTTCGCACATATAGAAGCAATAAGAATAATGTACCCAGGCTTTGTAATATCTTGATTTAAAAGAGTGCGAGTTTCTTTCCCGTTCTTCTCCATTGAAATCTACGTTTAGGAATAGGCAACTAGCTTGAACTTTCTGACTAATTGACCGACTTTTTGACAATTCAAATGTGCCTGTAATTGGTTAAGAGGGCTGTCTCATTTTGTCATCTCTCACTTTTACGGGAGCAAATTTTTTAAGAATGTTAAATGAACAGATGCATTTTTGAAAAATATAATCTATTAGCGAACTAATAAATAATATTTATTTAATAGGTAAGTAATTAATAAAAACACATTTTTATTGTGGCATTTATTTAACTCGACTAAAAAACAGATCATAATACTTATTGAGCTAAGTTTATTAGATATCATAATATAACTGTTTTTATGAATTACCTGTTAAATTCATATTATTTATTAGTTCGCGCATCGATTACATTTTTCAAAAAAGGATCTTTTCATTTAACATTCTTAAGAAAATTGATCCCGTGTGAGCGAGAGAGGTGGCAAAATGCGACACCACTCAATTGCTTAAAAGGTTTGCTCAACAACGTAAATAATAATTAATGTTGTTGAACTGTCAAAATGAAACCGATTTCCCTGGTCTGCACAATTTATCTTGTTAATAAAAATCTTAAATTCATTCATCCATTCACTGACAGACAACACAGCCTAAGCCGCTGGGTTTAAAATTTTAAAAGCATGAAATTTTGCACAAGAGTTCCTTATACACAGTGTTTGGAAGCTGGGTGCAAAGCCTTAATGGGGTTATATTTGATACCATTTAGAGCATTTGTGAGTCACACAATGTCTTAGACGAAGGATATTTTTTTTTTTACTGCATACTTTTACTAAAAAATAACATACCAACTTTTGGGCAAAAATTAAAAAAATATACAGGGTGATTTTTAAAACATGCGACAAAATTTAAGGGGGTGTTCTACCCATCAATATGAACAACTTTTACTATGGGACCAACTAAGAATTCGCAAAAAAAAAAAAATTACCTTCCCATGTAAAAGCACATACCCGATTGGACCATTTTGTATAAAAAGGTCGAAATTTTTTTGCGAATTCCGAGTTGGTCCCATAGTAAAAGTTGTTCATATTGATGGGTAGAACACCCCCTTAAATTTTGTCGCATGTTTTAAAAATCACCCTGTATACTTCACCTAAGTCCCAGCTTCCAAACATCCTCTATAACGAAGATAAGCACTAAGGATTTTTCAAAATTCATCCCCTAAAGGGTTTAATTAGGGGATGAAAGTTTGTAACGGGTACACGGCTTATATTTAATCCCAGAAATCAAAAATGTAAACTAAGAAATGTCATTGTCAAAGTGACAGTTCAGGGGTAGTCAATATTTCCCAAGTAATTCAAATAAAGTTTTTTTTTTCTATATATAAAATATTAGATTTATACATATACCTATTTAGATTTATATATATATTTTTTTTATATAAAAATCTGTTGCCGCATGTAATATTAGGGTGTTGCAAGCGTCGTCGTATAATCATCACTTGAGAACAGTTCGACCGATTTCTTTTTTGTACTGTTCATAACTGTCAGGACAAGGTTTGTATAAGAAATTCTAATTTATTTCATTAGTAATAAGCACCCATGCGAAGCCGAGGCGTTTCGCTAGTTGAAACACTAAATGAAATCCAAATGTTTAAGACCACTGCCTTATTTGCCAGTAGCATAAAAATAATTTGCACGATTTTATTTCAAACAGTTATATTTTATTCTTGAATCGTAGTCTACGTCACTTTAAAGTTGGAAACTGTGTGCAATATTATATTTTAACTGTTTAATATATGCCTACAATTTTAGCACTATGTTATAGTACTTTTCGGCAAACTGCACAATTGAGGTTATTATTTGAAATTGGCAACACCTTTGTTTACATTTTTGATCTCGAATTCGATTTTTAGATATAGTTACAGAAATGTCCAGCTAAGTAATAGTATGATCGAACTCAAGTCAATAGATACCTGATATTTGTCTACAATCCATTTATGAGTTCTCGAGTAGTAAGTTAACCTTTTCACCGCCAAGCACTTCTATAGAAGTTCGGGATTTTCGTGCCACCAGCGCCACAACTTCTATGGAAGTTGTTCATTTTAATTATCTTATTAAAATAAATTTACTGTGATTAAAAGCTTTGTTTCATTTTATTATTTAAGATAGCACTGTCTACTACCCTGTTTTTTATTTTTCTACACAAAATAAGCCCTAGTTTGTCCTAAAATCGGCAAAAACAGAAACTCCGAATTTTGTTACTTTCCTCAGAACGCCAATCACTTCATATCAAGTTGGCCAGTGATGTGCCGTGAAAGGTTGATTTCACCATTGAAATATTTATAACTACAGAAAGTTACGAATATCGAAAACATTTTGAGGTCAATAAAATATGAACTTAGTTATCTACTTCATTACAAAGGATAGTAGATGAATTTCGACCTTCAGGTAGATGCCGATACGTAATTATAAAGTTGTTACTAATTCTTGTCGATAGTTATTTTCCCATCTCTACAAAACAATTGGTCGTCTATGCCCCTGTGCGCCACCGAGTGCCACGAACTACTATAGAAGTTGGTCAGTGACGTCATAGGCGTGCGGCTATCAAGGTCACTTTGGCATAGTGCAGCACAAAATCGGATTCGCGCGCACGCATCTTTCTTTCTTTCACTTGCAAATAGAAAAATGAGTGAAGAACTTGATTCGGACGAACTTCTGAAAATTTTGCAAGGTGTGGAATCGGACTCGGAGTATTTTGTGGAGAATATTGAACCAGAAGATAATTCTGAGGTATGTCTAACTGGATGATAATAATAATGTTTATTCATCAAAGAGTAGGAATTCAATAAGTATGTAAAATGTTCGGTGAACCCAGTATCTCCAGATGCACTGTAATTACAGTAGATTTAGGTACTGTTTTTGTACTCTATACACTATTATGGTAAATACAGTGTATGAAAGCACTGTAATTTTAACTTTTTTAGAAATTCTTTTCAAAGAAAAAAAGGAAACCTAATTGCAATTCGTATAAAAATCATCTAAATGGATGAAACGTAACGTTATATTGTAGATATTATGATTTATGTACCTATTCTGTGCTTATATCTACTTGGTCATATTATTATGCGGAAAGGGGAATTACCTAGCAAACTGTGTCGCTATTTCTTAGTGAAATTATGTAGTTAGATTTTAGTTTCGTGTATGGGTTTCAATTTGAGGCGTTTACTTTTAGTTAGGTTATTATGCTTATGACTTCATCATGTTTGTTTAGTTTTGTTGCGCTCACAGGTTCACTGTGCTCGTAGGGATAAACCGAAAACTATTTGGGAAAGTGATTCAAAACAGTGAACAATTCAAAATTCTGCCACTTAGATACCTACGGTAAAAAACGTTGATTGAAGTTATTAAAAAAAAACACAGGAATAAACAAAAATAGAAGAAAGAAAGACCATAGACCCCATCCCTGATCAGAATCGAATTCAACGTGCCCTCAGTGCCAATAACTTGATATGAAGTTAAAGAATGAGATCATGAAACAAATAGAGATGTACCCCATTCCTTATAGTTCTAATTGAGTTATGTATTAGTTTCTTTGATACTCATAAATTATACTGGTTTTTCTTATTAAGGATACTGTGAAATAAAACAAATCTGGAAATATTTAATCAGTTTTTATTTATATTCGTAAAATCAACTTTAAATATTAACTTATCGTACAAATCTTATTCATCGATATGACGATATCCCCATCACTACTGTTTACTGTATATTTAGTTATACATTTATAGCTTGGCGCTCGGCGAGGCATTGCGTTTTGTGTACGTTGGCGGCGAAAAGGTTAATATTATTACTATACAGTTAATTGACGTCAAGTATTTATAAAACCTTCTTGATACGAGTAGAGGTGTAAAGTAATGACTAAAGTAAAATAGCTATCCTGTGACTCATGAAGTCTTGAAGTTTTTTATATTTCAACGCAGGCGTTAGAAAATTAGCACCTACCTAGTTACGTACGTTATATTTTACTTGTCATAGATATTGAGGTCATGCGTAAAAATGATGTTTGTGAAAAATGCAAGAGTTCGTAACAGGATAAATTTAATTACCTACCTGTTTTCGTTCTTACTGATGATTTTTGTAAAAAGATGCCAATACAAGTAAGCAGTTTTTAATTAAGCCTATTTTGCCGGGTTCTAAAATCCTTAAATGTAAACAGTTGCCAATAATAGACTGTCAACGATTTGGCCAACAAACACGAGATTTCACAGTAAATCTCTGATGGCCAAGCGCCGAACGCTTGTCCAACTATCGAATCCAATTTTCCCGCCTTCTAAGATCTATCTTTAAACCTATCTCGACTCTCAGGTTTTAAATTTCAAGGCAAACGTTTTAATTTTCTACAAACATTCATGTCTTGCATTTCGAGGTTGAATACATATTTGACTGAAGTATGTAAATAGATTTCTGTCAACGAAAGAGTCATCAGATAAATTCCTACCGAGCGTAAAAGGTAGGACCCCTTGTTCAGTATTTTGTGATCAACTTCTAGGCAATCGATAAAAATGAGATTGGTTTTTTGGGTCTCATCATAACCCAATTTATTTGGGGTCGGTGCGACATGTCCCTTTCTTCCATACTTTTCTATTAGTCGTCATCTCGGTAGTTACCCCCTTTCTAGCCATCGTGTAAGAGCGTACTGCCACTAAAACACATAGGTAGTTAAATTTCCACTGTGACACAAACGTAGACAATACCTGTCGGCTGTTAGTGGTTGGAAATGCGATAACCCATGATTTCTATTTGATGAATCATGAACAGGATAACGCAAGGATATGTGTCAAGTAGTTTACACGCAGTTTTTCATGGCTGACACATTAATTTAAATACCTACAATACTCGTATTTAAGTCGAATAAATTATGGACGATTAATGCAGTTTAAGTTGTCTACAATGCATACGGTAAACTATTACCTATTAGCACATAGTCAGACGGCAAGGTGGTGAAGTAACACATTATAAATAAACATTTGGCATGTTGTTTGCTCATCTTTCTAAAATAGGTATAATCTAATCGACTTAAAGGTTGTAAAAGTGTCGGCGATCATCATGGTGGATACTACATCCTACAGTGTATTCACGAGTTTTTGATATACACATGCCCGGACATTTGTATGTGTATATGATATATATCATATCATATATCTAAAACTCGTGATCCGTCACCTGCCAAATTTTCTTTAAATTTTACAGAATTTACATACTTCCCTAAAATTCTGTACGTACTTAGAATTAAACGTATTTCAAAAGGATTTATAACAGCTAAAGCAGCTAAATCTTTGATTAATTCTATAAGAAACTATAACTTGACCAAAGTCGGATATTTTTTATCCGTGGAATAAAATTGACAACTGACAGTTTTTGTATGGAGTAACTGTCAAAATTTTAAAACGTATTCGAAGGCGAAGTATACTGAGTATAAAAGTTTGGTAGAATTCACCCTTATTTGGGGTTTTTTTATTGTACACATTTTGTATGCCCTATGTTATAATCGGTTACAGTAATCTGCTAATTTGTACGCAATTACGACTTGTAGATAATATGTCGCATTGAAAAATATCAGAATCGAAGCACTTCGTGCGGAGTTCTCCATAAGTTTGCGTGACGTGGCCTAGCGGGAAGATTAGCGATATAATAATTCCTTATAAATGCAGGAAGTTTTTTTAAAGGGCTAGGCGTGACGTCACTATGACCTTATTCATTACTCACGCTTTTCGCTTACGTAAAGTCGACGGGAGCGGTTATGGGTTATCGATATCACCTCTTTGTGCTCGTCCTAAAAACCGCATGACGTATGGACGTGTTGGCACATTTTATGGCGTACAATTGTACTTTCATTTTTCAGTTTTATACCGCGCTCTATTAACGCATTATTGCCGGTTAGTATGTTTAGAAACAATCAATCTACCTAGCCTTTTCCCAACTAGGTTAGGGTCGGCTTCCAGTCTAACCGGATGCAGCTGAACACCAGTATTTTACATGGAGCGACTGCCTATCTGATCTCCACAACCCAGTTTACTGGGTAATACGATACCCCTTGGTACGACTGGTTGTCAGACTTTCGGGCTTCTGACGACCCGTAACGACTGTCAAAGATCCTCGAATGACAGCCGGGACCAACGGCTTAACGTGCTTTCCGAGGCACGGAGGAGTCTCGATATGAAAAGATGGTCACCCAACCACAGACCAACCCCGGCAAGCGTAGCTTAACCTGATGGATAGCTTAACCTGCGGCTGTTATTACTTAGCTTAGTTTAGAAACGTGATATCGATAGTGGTGGTGGTGGTGGTGGTTTCTGACTTTTGAAAAATATAGGAAATAAGTAACTGCGTATCTGTAGATCTACGCAGGGTAAGTTATTGAGATGAGACTTATAGACGTAAGCTGCTGTTTTATCCACGAATTGTTCGTTTTTTTCCTTAATCTGTGCTAATAAAAAGCTGATGAGTTTGTTTTTTCTTTTTTGTTTGTTTGAACGCGCTAATCTCTGGGACAGCCAGTCGGATTTCAAAAAATCTTTTTTTCATTTGAAAGCCCAATTCTTGTGGAAGGCTAGGCTATTTAACATCACACTAAGACCCTTAGGAACCAAACAAAAATAAAAAAAAAGACAGAAAGAACGCTAAGCAAAAAAAAAGTAAGCGCGGGCACGTGATGCGATGCGATGCGACCGAGTTGTTGCGGGGACAAGAATTTTCTCGCGGACGACGGAAGAATTAGTTTTTTTTGTTTGTTTGAACGCGCTAATCTCTGGAACTACCAGTCAGATTTGAAAAAATATTTTTGCATTTGATAGCCCAATTCTTGAGGAAGGCTAGGCTATTTAACATCACGCTAGGACAAAAAAAAGTCAGAAATAACGCTAAGCAAAAACGAAGTAATACCGCGGGCAGGCAATGCGATGCGACGCGCGACGGGGTGGATCCGGGGGACAAGAAATTTCAAATTTCAAATACTTGTGAAAATGATAGATTTTCACGCCGACCGTTATAACATGGCGGCCATCGCTCTTCTAGGAAACCGCAGCTTAACCTGTTGTAACTTTATATCGCTTTTGTAATAAGGAGGTTAATGTTTGACTTACCAACAGTAGTGTATCGTACGTAGGTCTCCTGGTTATCCATCATGGCGTCGACGGCTTGTTTCTCGCAGTACAGCGCCGTTATCACAGCTATGCTCGGCTGGCGTGATGAACACAACTGTGGCATTTGTTTCACAACCTAGAAAAAGGAATTTCAGTAAATATTACGTTATCTTAGCTATGACAATATTCTCTATGTCTATGTTTGCCTCACTATTAGAAATACTACAGTATCTGGTAATTTAAAGGCACAAATGCCCAGATCCGACACATGTTGTATGAGCCGGAACAACATCTTCCATTCGAATATTTGATACAAGCGGGTGTTGAACGCGCTTCATGTAGATTATAAAACTCGGCGTTCAGCCAATTACATCGTCGAATACGTTTTAGTCCAAAATTATAGTTCAACTCTGAATTGATGCTGAAACCTGCCACACATTTCATGTTTCACTTTTCGGCTGGTAAGATCCATATACTCGTAATTCCCCTTAACGTAACAGGGTTTGGAGCATTAGTATGGCCAAACGGAGCATATAGAAATTTAAAAATATTTCTTTTTAAAACTCTATATGCCCTGTTACATTAAAATAAACCCATAATCCCCTTAGGTCTTTAATGGTGAACTTGTAGACGAAATTTTATTGAAAGAGCCCATCGAAGCATGCGTAATTCATACAAACGAAATACCAAAATAATTCGTAAATCAAACATATTCTTAAGGTAGTGTGTATTTATTCCGATTGGATTACAGAATATCTAGGTTCATGCGGAACCCAATATCCTTGTTTTTGCACATACATAAATCGCTTGTTGAGTCACTCCTAAGGTTTCAGCAAGCTCCTCTTGAGTTTGGCATGAATCTTGGTCCAATAATGCGTCCAACTCGGTGTCTTCAGATTTTACTGGCTTCCCTTCGCGTTCTTTATCACTGGTATCAAAATCGCCACTTTTGAAACGCCGGAACCAATACTCACATGTTTTTATTGATGGAGCACGTTTCCTATATGCTTCACATAGCAATCGATGCCCTTCAGCTGCACTTTTCTTCAAGTTGAAGCAAAAAAGCAGCGTTTCCCGCAAATGTTGTTTTGTTGGCACAAAATTTGACATAGTCAGAGCACAAATAATGCAAGTTGTTTACGCTTCAGTGAAATGACACATACTTATTATTAGAGCAAAATGGTGATCCTTTAACATGAAAATAAGTACAAGATGGTCTGATGCGATTATTATTTATTATTATAACTTATTTGTAAACCTAATAGGTATACTGAAACATGGCGGCGCATCACATTATGTAGAAAAGCGATGGCCCAAAAAAAACGCAGGCCCGGCGCAAAAGTTTTGTATCTCAGATTTTAGAGAATATTTAAAAATAATATTTAAAACTATCACTATCTCTCTAAAGGGTGGCTAACATTCTTTTCTCTTTTGCTCGAAATGTTTTGTAGGCGTTCTTATTAAAAACTTATTTACCGACCAAAATATTTATTATGCTATAGTTCGTTAATTGTTTACAAACAAGTATACTGATACAAAACCTATAATAAGCATAGGTACAGGTTATTATTCTAATCTAACTCTTTAGTCATAGTATAGTATATAACGTAAAGTCTTAACCGATGAAGCGTCGGTAACTTGACAAGTACAAAATCCGCGCAGTATTTAATTTTCGTAACGTCATTTTTTACTTTTTTTTTCAAGTTTGTTTTCTTTTTAGCCACCAAATATTATTACAGTCGCATGTCGTCAGGGTATATAATATATGTTCTGTGTCGCAGTCATCCGCTAGCGTTTGATGTATACTTTGCTGTGTATTACAATTTCATCTAATTGATTTTGATCTATTTTGATCAATTTAATACTTATATTACTTTGTTTATGTATGCCTACCCCTGTGGTTTTGAAATAATCTTGAATGCGATTACGATTACACAATAATTGCAAATAATTATACATATTTTGGTCCACACAAATGAGATTTTAATAGGAATGCCTACAAAACTTCTCGAGCAAAAAAAAATAATGTTAGCCACCCGATACAGGGATAGTGATATTATGGAATATTATTTTTAAATATCCTCTAAAATCTGGAACACAAAACTTTTGCGCCGGGCCTGGGTATTTTTTGTATGGGGCTTGGGCCAGCTCCTTTGGCAGTTGTAAATACGTTTATTTTGAGTCTTATCATTTATTTATTTGTGTTTAAAGTATGAAATTTTATTTTTTATGAACTAACGTATAATCTGATGTAAATTTTACGTAATAATAGTACGGAAAAAATACAGTTAATTCTGAGCGTTTTTAGTATTATAGTTTTAAATGGGATTTTTTTTATAGATATTCCATAAATATATCAAAATTCTGTGGCGGCTAAGGACTAAACCTCTATTTAAGAGATATTATACATATTTTCCATTTCATTTTCTTATGCAAGTAGTTCAATCCACGAGCTCAAAAAATGCAGTCGCGCATTTTATGAAAAAACTTGCTTCGGAATTTTGACTAAATAGATAATAAAAACTGAGAAAAGCGAGGCCGCTATGAACTATACTTATAACTATTCTCCACCATTCAAAGTTAAAGCGGTCGAAGTCTTTCAGTTTCTCAGAATAGGAACGCCAAATTTGGCCATTTACCGCAAAAACCACGGTCAAGATGTAATAGGGCCCTTAAGCAAGGTCGGACCTGGATTAGTACCTACATGCCTGTTTATATAACTATAAACTAGTACCTACACCAATTAAAATAAATTGGGTGCGGTTGAAACCGCAGGCAGAAACTATTGTGGTAGAAAATACATCCATCGTGCGCCAATTTTTTAATGCACGGGTTGTTACTGTGATTTATTATATTCTTTCCATCGATTGTTTATTTATTGTGAATTAAGGTACTTAAATAATTAAAAAATAATTAAAAGGTACTTATTTTTTTTTTTTTTAATAATTTCGTTTTCTTGAGATTACTTTATAAAACAACTTACGTACCTACGGTACTAATGTAATGCAATTAAAATGTTATTAATAAATAACATTTTAATTGCATTACATTAGTAAGTTGTTCACTATGGATTTTCCGTCGAACAAAATGTACAATTTTGCATGTGAATTCTCGAGTTTGTAGCCTTATCATCAGCGTTTATGTCGGAATTGACCAGTTTTAAGAGCTCAACCGTCATTTTGACTATTGAATTTGTATTTTTAATTAACCAGCATTAGGTTGACATTGTGTTAAAAATAATGAGACATAATTACCGTGTGATGCTGAGAAATATGATAAAATGGTAAATTACATTTGAAAACTCTAAAATCATCCTGTCAATTAAACCAGAAATCTTTAAGTCACCACATGTTCATATCGATACTAGCTTTCTTATTCACTTGGTCAATCTCCTTTTGTCAATCGTGTAATAGGGCCTCATAATTTACTAAAGAAAATCTTCAATTTTTATAACCATGGAAAAGAATAAAGCAAATTTGTAGTTTTGGAGGACAAAAATTGATTTTGCGTGCAGCCGAAATGCGTCAAAATATCTTGTTTCGCCTTAAAAATACGTGATCAAATTATTTTAAACCCGTAACAAGTGGCGCCATCTGTGTTTCTGACAGTGTACTGTAGTGACAGCGCGGGAACAAATGTGAGTACAGAGGAAAATGTACTTTCGAGATAAATCAAATTCAGTTTCAGTTACGCGAATGGTTTGTTTAGGGACCAGTATGATAAACCTATCGTGTTATCTATGTATCCTTCTAGCATTCGACAACATCTGAAGAGGTTCGTTCGCGTGGAGGGGCGATACACGTGTCGCGTAATAGTGTGGGTTTCAGCAGTGGCCGCGCTAGACCAAACGTGGACGTTGGCGACATCAGCTTTGCAAAGCCTCTTTTATTTCCCAATCGAAAGAGAAACGTTAAATTGAATGAGGTGAATTATACACTAATGTAGGTATATGAGTTTTATTGCTAATCAAAGAGCGAAGAGAGATCGAAAATTTTAGCAAGCCGCGTCGAATGGTTAAAATTAGTTTGTCTTTTAACCATTCTTACAGAAATAGAATAGGATATATTTTGTGAAGTTATACAAAAAAGTACGAAAATTAGAATAATGCAGGACGCAAGAGCGAGCGTAGCGAGCTCGTTCAGCACCCCGCGTCGGAAAGGTAAGGTTTTCTTTTGACTATACATACAGAAATATGAGATAGTTTGTCGTTGTTGACTTATGCAGAAAGGTTTGAATATGAGAAGAATATAGGATGCTAGAGCCAGCGAAGCGAATTCGAAAGTTTTAGCACCCAATCTCAGGTAGGTAAAATTTTCTTTTGAACATTTATACAGAAATTGGAGCTATTTAGTCGACCTATGAAGAAAATGTACGATTGAAGAGCGAGCGAAGCGAACTCGAAAATTTTAGCATGCTACGTTTATATTTTGCATAAGTAGGGGGGCCTCCAACTATCTGCCTCTTTGTTACAGAACATATGTGATTAAAAAGGACACAACCGGGGGTCGGTGGGGAATTAAATACGTATAACTAAACTTTTAATAACTTGTAAAACTTTTTTGCGAGGCCTCCTCAGGCGCGAGGCCGTCCGCAAGCCCGCGCCTACGGTGACCGGGAATCGGCTATCGATTCCCGCCGCCCAGGGCGTCTCCTGCGGCGACTGAGGGCGTGAGGCTGCCTCTCCCTCACGCGTTCCGCCTCCTCCTTCGCGAGCATTACCGCTTCGCAGAAGGAGGTGACGGCCTCCCATGCACTCTCGCTCCGCACCATGGCCTGGACCAGGCTCGGACGCGAGAGATCGCCGCCGCCTATCGCCTCCGTGAGAACACGGCGGTGCTCTGCCCAAGCCGGGCAGACCTCCACTGTATGCTCCACCGTGTCCTCTGGGCGATCCACACAATGGTGACACCCGGGCGTTTCCTCCCGCCTTATGCGAAACAGGAACCTCCCGAAACAACCGTGTCCGGTGAGGACCTGCGTCAGGCGGAAGGTGAGGACGCCGTGGCGCCTCTCTAACCACTCCTCAAAGAGGGGACTTATCGCCGCAATTGTGGCGTGCCCAGCGCTGGGCTGCGACAGTCGCACTCTCCATGTCGCCATGAGATCCCGCCGGAGCTCTGTCCGCTGTACCGTGATTTCTCACGGCAGCGGAGTTACGCCCCGGCGTTTCGCCTCCTCGCGCCACTCCCACACGTGCGCGAGGACTCGCCGCCTCACCGGAGACCGTGCGGTAACCCCGGACTAGCCGAATGGCCATGACCCTCTGGGACGCGTTCAACCGGCGGACTGGCCGCAGCCTCAGGGAACGCGCCCACACCGGTGCCCCGTAAAGGGCCATGGACCGCACGGCCCCCGCGTAAAGCCTCCGGCAGGAGGCGTTTGGACCACCTAGATTGGGCAGGAGCCGCTTCAAGGCAGCCCCAGCCCGCTCCAGTCTGGGAGCCAAACGTCGGAAATGCTCCACGAAGTTCCACCGGCTGTCGAGGACGAGTCCCAGGTACTTCATCGTCGACTCGACTCCGATGCGAACCCCTCCTACCGTTATTTGGGAACCCGACGGTGGCGCATTCCGAGGACCATGAAAACACATGGCCTCGGACTTGTGTAAGGCCACCTCGAGTCCCAACTGCCGGATCCTCTCAACGACTATCGCAACCCCGCGTGTCGCTAATTCAGCCGCCGCCTGGTGCGACCTCCCCTGCGCCAGGACCAGCGTGTCGTCAGCGTAACATACCACGCTGACGCCGCTAGGGAGGTCGGCGCGCAGCACCCAGTCGTACCCGATGTCCCACAAATGCGGCCCCAGGACCGATCCCTGTGGGACACCGCACGACATCTCTCGCCGGTTCCACTCTCCCTGATGACCGGGGTAGATGACGGTCCTATCCGTCAAATAGGCCTCAACCACTCGAGTGCATGGGAGGCCGTCACCTCCTTCTGCGAAGCGAAGCGGTAATGCTCGCGAAGGAGGAGGCGGAACGCGTGAGGGAGAGGCAGCCTCACGCCCTCAGTCGCCGCAGGAGACGCCCAGGGCGGCGGGAATCGATAGCCGATTCCCGGCCACCGTAGGCGCGGGCTTGCGGACGGTGAGTAGTGGGTAGCTCGCCGTCCGGTGAGGGCCAGGCCCGGGTCGACGGCGCGTTGTGTTCCACGCGCGCCTCAAAAAGATGTCAGCAAAAGATGGGGTCCAATAGGGCCGATGCCGCTGGGGTCGCGGGTTGTTTGAAAAAGATACCGTGGCCCTGGCATAGGCAACTGAAGGAACACGGGTGGGTTTTAGTCAGTAAAAGTCTGACACGCCCTTCCGCTCCACCCAGAGCGGGAGAAGTTATTTGATGATTTCCCATCCACAAAAAAAAAAAAAAAAAAAAAGGCGCGAGGCCGTCGGCGTTGGCATTTAGTAATCGCTCCTCTGCATGTGCATATTTTTGCAGTCAGATAATGGATTATCTATTCGGGTTGGATACATTATGATTAGTGGAATTATTATTAAATATATATATTTTTTAAATGCTATCGTAGAATGTTAGAAAGTGATTGTTTTGTATTATATGAATATTACCTGTGTGTCTACACTATGTTGTCGGACGTAAAGTCCTTCTGACATAGCACGGGTCAGACCTTTCTCCTCTAGCGATTCTAAAGCATCCTTTACTTCTGCTTTTGACCACTTTCCAGCACTGCAATAAAAAATTAAATATTAAATTCAAACAATAATAATCTTGAATTTTCTATAGAAAGAGCACCGTACTGTCATGAAAGAAAGTTATAGTAGAATTATTTATTTCTATTAGGACATAAAAGGTACTTTTGTATGTCAACATTTACAAGGAAATAGAATTGATTCTAATGGCACCTTCCAAAATGTAGTTTCGTATGGAGAAGAATGGGCAAGAAACTCCATAGTTACTCTTTTAGAGACGCTGGAAAATGACTTATTGTTAGACTAACCTATCTGACTTTTGTAGCATAATGATTTCATATGTTTTATCTTAGTCTGTAGTCTGTCACCTTACTTATTCAAATAAAATAAATAAAATATGATTGCATTTTTCTTATTTTCAGTAATATAGCTAAGTAATAACAGTCGCACGGGTCAATCGATCAGGTTAAGCTACCTTGCCGCGGTTGGTCCGTGGATCTTTACATACCAAGACTCCTCCGTGACTCGGAAAGCATGTTAAGCCGTTGGTCCCGGCTGTCATTCATAGATCTTTGACAGTCGTTACACGTCGACAGAAGCTCGAAAGTCAGACAATCGGTGTTACCAAGGGGTCTCGTATTACCCGAAGCCCACTCCAACATAGTTGAAAGAAGACTAGGCAAATGATAATAAGTAATACTTTATAGCAGACATGTTTGCTAGCCTTGAGAACCTATCTATTATGATTACAAAGACAAAGTAAGTTAAACGGAGCCTCTTAGCGAACTTGTAATACTTACGTGACAAAATCGTCCACCCTCAATGGATTAGGATATGCATTCTCTATCATGTCCAACACTCTCTGTTCTGAGATTATATTGTCTTGGGTTTGATTCAATATACTGTCTTCAATATACGCTAAAATAAAATCAAAATATATTAAACACTGTCATAATACTGTTATATTTGTTTGATTATCATGTTGTTTTGGTTTTTTATTTTGTGCAATGTGTATCCTTAAAGCTCTATTTACACGGTACAAGTTTATTGCCTGTAGCATACCAAAAAATTGAAGGGCAATTAACTGGCACCGTCTACACAACACGTACAATAATGTTGCACGATACGGGCCAGTTAGTTGCCGTTCAAAACTGGTATAGATGTAAACAGCACGTACAGTAAAATCGCATTCAATTCTGGCCTGAAAATTTTCTATCATTCAAACATTAGCGAACGAAACAAGACGTTCAATGAAAATGAATGACATATTTGGTAGCGCAAATACGCGCAATACTTGAATCAATTGTAATAGGACGTGCAACACTGTGTTTAGCCGAGCCAAAACTTGCATGCAATAATCGCCTTGCAATTTTATTGCCTTGGGTAGGTCGCATGCAATTTTATTGAATGGCCAAAACTTGCATTCAAGTATTGTTTACCATAATTTAAAGTGCTTTACAGCATGCGATTATTGCTCATGAAAGTTCTAGAAACTTGCACCGTGTAAATGGAGCTTAAGTAACTTTGATCGGGATTTTAAACCTTAGGTGCTCAGTTGGCATTCTGTTACTTTACTGACAGAGAAATTTGGCGGTTGAGTATTATGATAATAGCTCTTTCTCATAATTTAGTTAAAGAGTGGTGATGAAACAACTGTTACGCTATTCTTCTTGTCATTTGACTTTATGTATGTACTCATTCATTGCTATCGAAACACGGATACCAATACTGGCATCGCCATTTTAACAACTATTTATTACGTCATCAGTCAGTAAGTGAGTATAAGAAAATTTATTACACGATTTTGTTTTGAGCCTTAAAGACACATCTTAAAATTAGTCTAATCTAAATTCCAATTCAAACAATACAAAACTCATACATGCAATCAGTACGTTAGTGGATTGCTTCGAAAAGAAAATGTGTACACTAAAATTAATCGACCTACTAATGGTTACTAAGAGTTTATTCACATTAATGGCGCAAAGATACTAATGAATGCAGCTATGTCATACTTATAAACTTATTTAAAAAAAAGCAAAAAATAAATATTTATGACAAAATACTTATTATAATAATATCTTCAAAAAAAAATATTGGAAGAAATTAATTCTGTTTGTATTCAAATAAGCGGGCAGTGATATTAAAATAGTATTTTTTAATTCCAATCAAACCATTCTGTTAATTTAATAACTTTCACTCATTTTTTTTATTGTTCAATAATACAGGAACCAAAAAAAGTAAACAAAAACGTCATAAAAACCTCAATAGTCCGGGTGTTGAAAATACAATTTGCCAATTATTAAGCCTAATGATAACCTAAGGTGATACTAATTCAGTGCTTCTTTAATTACCATTAGGGCTAGGGCTTCAATATACCGAAATAACCGAAACTCGACAAAAAAAAATCTATTTCACGAAAAGCTCATTTTAAAAGGATTCAAAAGTTTTCCAAATTACTTATAATGTCTTGATTAGCGTTTTATGTTACGCGATTTTTGTCTAATGCATTTCGAAACATATACAAGAAAAGTTACCTGTCAACTGTTCTTTATATACATATTACCTACCCCTCCCAACCAATAACTGATGCTCCGATTTGTGCATAAAAACATAAACAAATCAGGTTTATTATATTCCCATAACGGTCCTGAAATAATTTCATGGTCATCTTAGTATGATATACTGAATTCACCCTGTCCCTTACACCCTGTATATATATGATGTACGTTTATTTAGATATGATATAAGTTTATATACATATTATATAAATATTTTTTACGTACAGCGTATGTGCGTAAAACACTCGAGGAGTTAAGCAGTGCGCACATTTTCACAGGATGTTCTAGCTAATATTATTGGACCAACTCTGAAATCACGAAAAAAAATCAGCTGTGCTCGACCAAAATGTATGAAACAGCTGCTTTTTTCCCATTTCAAAACTAGTCCCATTGTGAAGTTGTTCATATTCATGGGTGAATACTTGCGTAGGTACTGCTCATAAACTATGATATTTTTATAATTTTCTTTTTTTGCCTAAACAATTATGCCCTAGTGAGGACTAGCCTTTGAAGAACTACGAGTTTCGGATTTATAGCCCTTCTAATTTTGTTGTAATCATGACATTGATTTATGCGATTTGGTCAACTGCACTACACAAGAAATTATAGATGAACAGATACATAATTCAAATAGTCATAGAATACAGTACATACATGCATAATAGTAATACAATATACTAAAATAATATACATACAGCCATTAGAAAAGTCGTATATAACGCTCTTACTCGTAATAACGCCATTTGCTTCTGTACCATAAAATTAAAAACAGATATACTTATTATTATTTGTATAAAGCTTCGAGTAATATAAATTGCGATTGGGCTAGGTACAGACTGGATCACAATTGATGACAACTGATTTTAATAGCTATTTCTGTCTTTAATGGCTATCGATTCTGGGAAACTATTTTTTTCCTAGACAATCCTCACCAATCGACACGTAATAGAACCTTAAATTCTCTGAAAAGTAAACAGGGGTGTAGTACCTAGTCCCAAAATTTAAGGGTCGGTACCAGGAAAGTCGTGTTATAGGTTTTGGATAAGTTTATATAGAAAACTTAAAAGTAGTAGCCACGAAAAACGTCTGGCTAGCTCAAGAGTTTCACCAGTCAGTGAAAAAATCCGACTGAGGATAAACCTTGTAGATGAATGTTAAATAAAAATTTGAATATCACTAAAAACTGGTGACTTCTTATTCACGCCAAAGTTATCAAAATACGGCAGTGCTGTATGCACGTTTTTATTTATTTTATTTTTTAGTGATATTAATTTATTTTTTACAATCATCTATGCCCCGAGTATTTCAGATAATTTATGTAAACAAAGGGGATAATAGATCAAAAAAAATATCTTCTTAATTAAACCTAATTCACAAAAAATGGCGTTAAAAAGGTTACATTTACTTTTAAGTACTGATTTTAAAATATCATACCGTAGTTAATTATTTTTATAAATCCGTTTTAAACTAAGTTATTAAAAAAATAGAGATTTTCTGATATTTTATGATACTGGAAACACTGCAGGAGTTCCTAACATTTTCAATATTTTCATTTTCATTGTGTAAAAGTAGAAGATGAAATAAGCCAACTCGACCACAAAATTGATGACGTTACTGATAGGTTTGACACAATCTTAATGAAACCGATTCCGAAACAGATAGTTATTCAGATTCAGACACATCATGAAAAAATATTTCTTAATAGCTATCCTAATCGGAGCTACAGATTTGAAATCAGATACATGTAATTTTAAATTATTGATGTACTAGCAGCGCACCGCGGTTCACCTGCGTAAGTTCGAACCCGTAGGAATATGGGGATAAAAAGTATCCTATGTGTCAATCCAGGTTATAAACTATCTGTGTGCCAAATTTCATCAAAATCAGTAGTTTTTGTATGAAAGAGTAACAAACATCCATCCATCCTCACAAACTTTCGCATTTATAATATTAGTAGAATAGTAGAATGTGTGGTTTAATAAATGCAATAATTTATTTTTGTATCTTCAACAACACACATATTTTAACTCTCATTCATAGACTCATATTGTAAGTAGCATGTCTTGCCAGATGTTGGATGAAAACGGCTGTAAACTGTTCCGAGTGGAGATCGATTTTGGGAGGCCTACGTCTAGCAGTAGACTTAAAAGGGCTGATTATGATGATCATAAGCCGCGTCTCCGACACACCACACAATACATTGTATGGCTATGGTATTTTGTTTGCATAGTTCTTATAATAAAATCAACTTCAATTTTATAGATTTAAAAATTTAATGATAAAATGTTTTGCACCACTGCCCTATCATTTTGACATTGACATTTCTAGGCGTTTGTTTGTTTACATACATTATCTGATTTAGAGACTTGGGGTATACAAGGTTTATCCTCAATCCAATTGTTTCACTCACTGGTGAAACTCTTGAGCTAGGCAGACTTCTTTTTTTTTTGTCTACTATTTTAAGTTTTCTATATAAAGTTATCCAAAACCTGATTTCCTGGTACCAACCTTTAAGTCGCATTCCACAAGCAAAGTAAACGACGGCTGTGGTGTTCATCAGTCTGATCTGTACCTAGCTTTACAATTTGTAAGTTCAATTTTATGTTAAATACTTTAGCAACCCCTTACTAAAAATATACATCATAATATATATATATTTTACTATTTACGTTGATTGTCCCAATTTATGTGCGATAATTATTTTATTTTTGCTCTGAAGGTACTTACCGGGTAATGGAGGTCCAGCTGCTTCTTGTCTTAATTCTACTTCTAGTAGTTTTAGTTGATTGTACTTGTGCTGCATTAATTTCATTATTTTTTTAATGTAGCCCACATAATCTGAAACGTTATAAATACATTAATTGTGACTTTGTAATGGCAAAGAACAAGCTTAAGCTAAGAAAGAATAAGCTTTTGCCAGAATGGACTATGCTTTAATTATGTTGCTATGTAAGTAATGGGGCAGAGGTCTGGCAATTAGATAATTCGGGCAGATAGATAACTATTATCTGAAGAATAATTGGACCTACTTATGCAGAAAGCAGCCATATGGCACTTTTTCCAAAAATGACTTATAAACACTGTCATACTAATTTAGACATACAAGATTTGTTGCAAAAACAACCATGTCGATATCTTTATCTATCACGGAGATATGAGCCGTCAAATGCAGCCTTGTCCATACATCCATAATGCAACCATCGACAGAAAAATGCTTATAACTCTGTTTGTACTTTTCCCGACATGGCTGCTTTCTGCATAACACGGTCCAATTATGACGTATGTTCCTTAGAAAAGCTGTACTTACACCGCAATATTTATTCATCAATTACGAGTAGGTGTATAAGATATATGACAATTGAAAATCAGACATAAATGTAACTTTTAAAAACAGAACTCTGACTTTCAACAAAATTCAATTATTCAGAGAGTTTAATCAGGAAAAAGCAACAACCACAATATACATTATCCGTTACAATTGAGGAAGGTGAACTTTGAGTTTTTGCTTTTCATGGACCCCACGTCCATGAAAAGCAAAAACTCAAAGTTCACCTTCCTGCAATCATATTTATTCACCTTTAGGAAAATCTTGTGGACTGACAAGCTCCCGGAAGAAAGCCTGCGCTTCATACGGTCTTTCATTGGTAGTCATGTTGGGTTTGAACCAGAAGCGTAATGCGCGTGCTTCCCTCGTGTGAGTCCCCGTCGCGCCAGACACCAAATATACGTAGAATTCTAATTGGGCGTGGCAAGGTTCCGTCACTCCATTCTCTGTAACATGAATACATAATGTATTATTACCAAATAGTGCTAACAATGATGATGAAGCCACTGTGCAACCATTACGTCATACCTAGGATCAGCCTCCACGAAGTGGAAAAATCCTCGTAGATGCTCGAGCACTTTTTAACTCACTTCAAAAGGAGGTTCTCAAAAATGGAAAAATAACTATCATGAAAAACGTAACAGCTTCTGAAGTAGGTGCCAAGCTAAGGTCCATTGACATTGAACAATTGAAGACACCTACTTCAGAAGCTGTTACGTTTTTCATGATAGTTATTTTTCCATTTTAATCAATGTTGACTTTAAGTATAAAGCTTATGTCGGCGTCGAATTTTATACTTAAAGTCAATATTGATACAGTTACTTATTCAGTGAAATTTAAGTGCTCGCGCATCCGCGAGGATTTTTCCGCATCGTGGAGACTGACCCTCAGAGGCAATGGTCTCGAACCTACCGATTTTTCGGTAGGTTCTACCAAAAAATAGACCATATCGGTATAACGATATGGGATAATTTTTGGGATATTTTTTTACCTACCTGTTTTGGGTACAAATCTATATCTACAATATTTGTGGGCAACTCTACCGATTTGGCCTTGTGACGTTCGAGACCACTGCTCAGAGGTCATGCTAAAAACACCTTATTAAAAATAGCTTTTGCCCACGGCTTCACACGCGTGATGGTCGGAAATGTACCCATGGAAACCTACTACCACGATAAAAAGTATCCTAAATCCTAACGCAGGACATGGTTTATCCGTGTGCCAAATTTCATCCAAATCCAATTAGCCGCTAAGGCGTGAAAAGGTAACATACAAACAGATAGACTTTCGCATTATCACATAAGTATGGATGCTTATTCCATATGGCAATAGGCTAAATAAAGGATAAGTTAGCAGGGTTGACGACAATAATAATTATGATTGTTGGTAATGGCTAAAAAGGTATTTATGACGAAATAAAGAATAAAAGTGTAAATATAAATACAGATTGATTGCATAGAGATCCTATAAGAGTAAACCTTTGTCCGCAGGACGCGACTGCGCCCGACAATCTGTTTTCTAACATAATCGGCGCGAGAGAATGTCGTCCCACATCCCGCGCAGGATTCGCTTCAGTTTGGCTCCATTATGCTCCACAATCCCCTGATAGGAACCTATCCTGACAGGTCTATTATTTAAGGGTGTATTTGCTTTGCAACACAAATTATCAACAGGTAATATTAATTACAAGCTTTTATTTAGTTTCACTTGTCCCTGTGTGTATGTCTGTAATCTAATCTTTCTCTAAATTTAATTTGAGGCGCTTCCCGGTTTCCGATTGAGCAGAAATTTTACATGCATATGTAAATCGGAATGACTTGGAGCTGATTTGATGATGGTGCCGGGAGGTGGCCATGGGAATAAAATAAAAATACGCAACCCTATCGAGTGGGCTCGTTTGATTTGTCCAGACTAATAAAAGCATGTTTAAAAAATACACTTTTCTTATCTATTCAGTAACATAGCATTGTTACAATATAGCACAATGCTCATTGTCTTGCTTAATGAGTTCATAAATTTAATGAATGATAATTTTTAATTGCAGTGAGGAATAGGCTTCATTCTCTGATTGTACCTATTACTCATAAACTTACAATTTGTGTCAGTTTTTAGAGTGGGCTATTAGGAACCTAATGTAAATATAGTTAAGGGTGATTATACTTTGCCAGGCAGTTCACTCAAAACTTACTTTCGTGTTTATTGATGCTTTTGGCTGGCATTGTTATTGATGTAACTGTTATAGTTCGCGTCAAATAACTTTGCCGCTCTGAAGTTCGCGCAAATGACTGCGCAGTATCTATCTATAATATAGATAGATACTGGGCAGTCATTTGTATCTATACTAAAACAGCAGCGCGCCATGTCATGCGCATCGGAAAGCCTAGTTTCAGATCGGCAATGTTATTTGACGCGAACTATACGGCTAAAACCCGAAGTGCGGCTACAACTAGTTTTAGCCGGCTACAACTAGTTTTAGCCGGCTACAACTAGTTTTAGCCGGCTACAACTAGTTTTAGCCGGCTAGAACTAGGTGTATAACTGCATACTGCAAGTTTGCATTAGTTACCAGAAAAATAAATTTAGAAAATCGTGCTAAAAATATTACAGGAAAACCAACAGGACATTCTGTTTATACTCAAATACTTCGGTTACTATATAAGGATAAATTACCTACATTTTGATTTTATTTTTATACTAACATACAGGAAACAGCAAGGTCAACATATTGATAAATAACTTTTATGCTGGAAGCTGGCGAGATAATATTTAAATGTTTTATATGCCTTTTATATTATAGGTTTTTGTGAAAATGGGGCAAAGTTCTGAGAAACCAGTGGGATAAAGTCAATGGTACGGTCCCAACACCTCTTGAAACTGAAAAGTAATAGAAACATAATAATACCAGCTTTTCCCCTCAGATGTTGCAATATATACCATGGGAACATATTACTGGGATAAAAAGTATCCTATGTCCTAAGACTCCTAACCCAGGTAAAATACCTGTGTGCCAAATTTTCTCAAAATCTGTTCAGCTCTTAAGGTATGAAAAGGTAACAGACAGAGTTACTTTCGCATTTATTAGTATAGATGGAGTATGGATGCTTTTTGCTAATAATTTTTGGAAGTGTTTTTGTTTCATTGTCCTCCCAAAAATTAAAAACAATCATATCCTGACAAACATTCTAATTTGTTCTTTGTTTCTTTCATCTATATAAGTAAAATCAATCTGCCTAGCCTTTTCTCAACTATGTTGGGGTTGGCTTCCAGTCTAACAGGATGCAGCTGAATACCAGTATTTTACATGGAGCGACTGCCATCTGACCTCCACAACCCAGTCTCTGGGTTAACAATAACCCTTTGTAAGACTAGTTGTCGAGACTTTCATGCTTCTGATGATCTGTAGCGACTGTCAAAGGTCAACAAATGACGGCCGGGACCAACAGCTTAACATGCTTTCCGAGACATAGAGGAGTCTCAGTATGTATAACAAGCAATATGTATGGCAAGCATAGCTTAACACATTCGGTGCGGCAGACACACATGCGCGTTTTCATAACTTTCTTCGAGTGCGGCGCGGCGCACATGTGTGTTCGCTGTGCATCTCTATTGTTTCGAAAACATCGTAAAAAAAAGGGTCGGTAAGGGTGTAGCATAAAGAAGCGTTTGCATAAAGAATTCAGCAGAGAATGTGTTAACCTGATGGATCAACCCGTGCGGCTGTTATTACTCAGCCACAAGCTCCAATAACATTAAATAGAAAATAACTTTTTACCAATAATTTAAAAATGAATGGTTTGTCTCTAAACTAAAGCTTTGACTAATGTTTATGGCAGAACATGAACTATACAAGAATACTTGTAAACACTGATTATGGCAAATTGAACAGATTACATTGCAGCTGTGCATGACCTTCAACTATTTTGACATGCATTTAAGATGACAGAAGGATTTATGAAACGAAAATACAGTCCCAAAAGAGTGTCCAAAGCGGGCCGATATGAGATTTAATAAAAGTTAAGGGCATACCATAGTTTTTTTCTTTATTGATTATAATCCCTGTGTGGTCTCCACCAGCAACATGGATCTTATCACTGGCCTCTGGTTCCACTGCTTTCCTCTCAATCACGAGGGTTGTTGAATTAGCAGTCTTGCATTTTGGTGTCATCACCACTTTTTCCTCTACTTCCGCCATTTTTTTAAGAACTACTTAAAAAAAGAAAAGAAATGAATGCAACAACCGTACAACACTGGTAAGGATTAGATCAGCACTACCAAATTACGAACTATGACTCATTCTTTCCTCCCTTTTTATAACTTTCTTATTCTTTATGAAATTCTTATGCCAAAAGCTTCCTTTCGATAACGAACGTAGCTTGGAAAAGAATTGTGATACTTCTAATACGTTGTTACTTTGTTAGATCGAACTTTCACAAGGTTATCATGTTTATATACCAAGGGAGGAGGTGGGTCAGTAACTCAGGCTGTGTGTGTGACATTGAAATTATAATAAACCTTCACCTGTTGATATTCTTTTTCAATTTCTTAACTTAAAATACCTAGTCAAATAACTAAATATCCTCTGATTACAGCAAAATATTTCAATAAACATGTATAGAATAAATTCAATCTCAATATATCTCACAATAATATTTTTGTTCGAATATTTGGTGTAAATCCCAAACCTCCACCACAGATAATTTATAAATATTTTTGACAGTGACATCATGGAAGAAATTCAGAAAGAAACTTCGTTTTTTTTTTAGTCATTTACAAATAATCGTCTAAACTTCTTATAAATATGCGTTGTATTTATGTTTGTATGTGTATGTACTACATACAAATACCGCTACCTCTGTCTGAACAACGCATTACAGATGCACAATTAACCCGTGAGAAGGCGCGCTATGAGCAATTTGCTCACACAAAAATCTAATTCAAAATTTTTTTGTCTTTCCCATGCCACACCAATTCAAGCACTTAAGTACAGACGCCAGCACATCAAGCTACTACAATCTGTCAGATTTCTTTAATAGATTTTCGACTTTATTGCTAAAGAATTAGGTTCAATGTTGATTGGGAAAATCTGAAAGGTTTCGGGTAGGTTGACCTGCTTGCGTCTGTACCTTCCTAAATATTCATCCACTCTCCCCTGACGCAATTCTCGATCCGCTCAGTGGCGTTGCGACCGCGCAGCAAGGCGTTTGTGGAGGTCGTGTACCAACGTGCGGCAATTTGCTCATCACGCGCCCATCCGTGTAAGTATTTATTTTTGTGGTTTAAAAAAGTTAGATTGTTATTTCTGCCATGTTATTTCATTTGTTTGATTTATATTAGTTGATTATCATGTAAAAACTCTTTAGTAATAATGTTATTATTTTTATTTTTCTTCTAGCTACACTACAGATACAAAATGGACGATCGAATGCAAGCACAAATTTGTTCGTGGTTGGAAGAGGATTCTGGTGATAAAGCAATTACTTTGCACCAAACATGTAAAATACATGTGTTCAGTGTGTTTCGAGAGGCACATTAGTGTAGATTTAATGGATGAATAACACTTTTTAGTTTTTGTTATGTAACAGTTTTTATTGTGATTTTTATGAAACGTGCCAAAAAAATTAATTAATACTAGGTTGTTTTGTTATTTGCGTTAGAAGTTGCTATTATGTTTAATAGTTTTGATTAAAATACTTGTTTTCTTACTTACTAAACCTTGTGTTATTTATTTAAATACATTATAAGCCAATAAATATAGAAACACTAAAAATATAAACATTTATGATAGTGTGAGCAATTTGCTCGCACGCGCCTACTCGTGTAAGAAAATTAGGCGCGCCTTCTCACGGGTTAAGTTTGTATTTGCATCTGTAATGGTCTATATTTTAGCCTATTTATGCTTGATGAGTGATCATTAATATTATGAGATATCAGATAACACATCATCATCATCATTCAGCCAAAAAGCTACGACTGGAAATATTCCTGCCCCAAGCATCGCCTTGCCATTGCTACTACGGCTGACATTCAGGCTAGATTAGAGATAAGTCACTACGCGGTAAAAACATGAACTTTGGGTAAATACCCATTTTTATTTTCTCAATTTTAATTTACACCGGGTAAAAATTAATAAAATAAATTAACCAAATTACATTGTAATGTTCACGTCTGTCTGCAGCGTGCCATTTATACAAATATTCTGGACTATCTCATAATAAAATACAGTTTTATCAAAATATCTTGTATATTATATAAAATCAAAATATTAAATTGTAGATATTATCCTTAATTTTATTTTACTAAATCAGAACTATTAATCGTATTGAACACAGCAACTTCTAAATTACAACATGGAAATAAAATACTCAGAACACGGTTTGCATTTACTTTCCATTTCATCCCTTTCTTTCCCATTTTTACCTACCTACCCATTTTTACCCACCCGCCCATCTCTAGGCTAGATACAGAGACGAAGCTTAGTAGCGTATAATAAACAGATGGTAGCACAGAAAGAAAGAAAGAAAGAAAAGAAAGAAAAATATGTTTATTTGTCACAGAAACACGTGCATACAAAAATATAATTAACTCGTAACAGTAAGAAAAATAAAACACAAATCACGAGCACAAAACAAAAGTCGGCAGCTGCTGGCACGCCATGACTGTGACAAGAAGGCTTCCACTCAGCATGATGCTGTGCTATGGGGGGCCCACGGCACAGCGCTGTTTTTCAGTGGTCACCCGAAAAAGACGTAGGTACGGAAACCAAGTCAGGTTAAATGATCTGTACATGAATTAGTAAATAAATTAAAAAAAAAAAAAAAACAAATAGTACCTAGAATATTATAACGCAATTATTCTTACAAAGCTTAAACCAAACATATATAAATAAAAACAAATTATAGATAAACATAAAAAATGAATCTGCAGGCATCACCGTGCGTACCTAAAGTTATTGCTACACATCTACACATTCAGTACTTTGTTTCGCTCCCTCCCTAGCCATCGCGTCAGCGCGGTGCGGGGAGCGGCACGGGCACAGGGCCGCGGGGACCTGCATGATCATGCCTGTCTGTCTGCAGCCGAACGCGGCTTCGTTCTGTCGTCATGTCCAGTGTTGTCAAAATATGAATGAAGAAGACTTATTTTTACTAGAGAAGTGAAAAAATGGAATTAATAACATTAATTCAACCACAGAAAATTAAGGAAAATTCCACACCGTATGAAAAATTACGAGAACAACTTTATAAGTTTTTGGAATATAGAAGAATGTCAATGGAATTAAAATGTTTGAGCACGCGATTGCAGTATAAGCCCATACACGCGTGTGCGTCCACTTTTCGTCTCACCATGATGCCGCCTCGAGCCCTTTGGATGGTGATTTACCTTGTTCATAGATGATAAACCTTATGTGAGTATTGATTTATAAAATATTTGCTGCTCATACTTTTGTTTTTCTAATAAGTTTTTGTTCAGATGTAACTTAAAATTTTGTTTTGTTTTCAGGGATCTTATGGGAGGTGGTATATCATTCCAGCATCGAGAAGCGGCATACTTGAAACATCCTCTGAAGGCAGTAGTCCTATGACGAGGCATCGAGATCGGATTGGACGTGGAACGAGCAGAGTAGCTGTAGTGCTCGTGCCTCCAACTAATTTTTTTAAAGAGGTATTCCGGTTTGTGTGTTTATATGATACCGAACATTAAAACGGCTAAATGTAGTTTCCGTCGTTCAGCCATTTTTAATATATTATGTTCATTTAAATACAGTATAACATGATGCCTCCGGGGTATACCAAACCAATAACGAGCGCACGCATTCTGCACACGCTGTATTAGACGATCTGTACGGGAAAGGAGACACGGCCCGTATACAGCATCACAATAATTAAGTTTAGATAGTACTAGGCTATCCACCAATCTCTTCCTCATTACGGTACTAAGAAAATCCCTTACCCTGTACAGAACCTTTAATCTATAAAAGCAGTTTTTTACCACGTCACTAATGTGCTCCTCAAATCGAAGTTCTGGATCGGTGATAAGACCAGTGGCGTAGCTAACATGGGTGGCACCCGGTGCGCATAAATGTGGTGTCACCCAAGAATGAAATCTGTTAAAATGAATAAATATGCAATAAACGTATAGTATGTTTTATTTAATTATTATAAATAAGTCTTTCATAATTACAATAGAAATTTTGATACTAATAGTTACTAATTACCTACATTTGTTTATACTAATCTAAGTACAAGCACTAAAATCTCTTTTTTCTAGCTTTAACAGCTGCAAACTCGGATATCACATCATCAAAATTTATATTTTGTGTTGCCTCATGTTCTATTGTTAATACCTATGCCAAGATTTTTAAGTCTGTTTTTGGTCATTGTTGCCCGCAAGTAATTTTTAATTAATTTTAGTTTGCTGAAACTCCACCCACATGAAGCAACTGATACGCAAATTGTCATAAATAACTTTAGTGCGACCATAAGATTCGGAAGAGATTCTGTAAAGTCCCATTCCACGATGAATTTCAAAAAGTCTAGAGTCACCCAGCTAGAAACTGTAACATTAGCCACTTTTAAATGTCTTCTCTACCTCGGTATCTCTAAAAAGAGTTCTGTTTCTGATATCTCATCATAAAAACCAGTATTTTTTTTAAATTCGCCAAAGAATTGAGCAATGACACAGGCGACAAGCAACGACTATTTCAGGGGAATCCCCAATCAGTTAGTGTAGTAGGGCTAAATAAAACGACAACATTTTGAGGGGCTCCCCGATCGATCGCGCCATAGAGCCATGAACATAAAAATAACAGTGTGTACACTGGAAAAAAATCATGGTCTAATGTGTGGTCATAGTGAATAATTTCTTGTTAACATTTATTTCAAATAATAGGTACGTGCATTTATAAATAATCACAATTGATAAATTAAATTATTTTGTTCGGATAACTTGATTAAAATAGCTTCAAACCCATATTATTTATCATTAAAAAACGTGACAGTTTGTGTAATTTTTTTTATACAGTCAGGTGTCACCCCGGAACCGGTGACACCCGGTGCGGACCGCCCCCGACGCCCCCCCCTAGCTACGCCACTGGATAAGACCCAGGTTACGTGCGACTTCTACTCTCTGTATACTTTCTCCCATGATTTTAACATCTGGTTTCGCAGACAGAATTGATTTTATTTGATTTCTGCTCCCCAAGACCATAAACTTGATTTTTGAGGGTTCAGTACGAGTGAGTTGCCCATCGACCGCGTCGAAATTTTATCAAGTTCTTCATTCAGGGTACGTACAGCGGATGCTGTGTTATTGGCGTTAAACGAGACATACAACTGAGTGTCATCCGCGTACACGTGATATTTGCAGTTCTTAATGCAAGTAGTTATGTCGGCACTATACAGTATATAGAGAAGCGGGTCGAGCAGCGATCCCTGAGGAACTCCCCTTGTTATTAGTTGTGGAGAGGAACATACCATGGAACCGTTTTTCATGCGTATCTCCACCCGCTGCGTTCTGCCCGTTAGGTAACTCTGAAACCAACCTGTTGTCAGGCTATCAAAACCGTAATACGCCAGTTTGGACAACAATAAAGAAATATTAATTGAATCAAAGGCCCGCGAATAGTCGAGCAGTACCAGAATAGATCCCTCACCACGGTCTCGTGCTTCAAGAATATTACCCAAGACGTCTGCCAAGGCAGTTGTGGTTCCGCGTCCCTTTCTGAAACCCGACTGTAGTTCGGGCAACATACCATGCGCTTCGAGATAATCAGAAACCTGCAGATACACCACTCTTTCCAACACCTTAGACATGCATGGCAATATGCTTATGGGGCGAAGATCTCTGTAGCTTTGTGGGTTATTATTTTTTGGAATTGGCCGCACAATTGCATTCCGCCACAGATCAGGAAATATATTTGAAGAAATGGATCTGTTTACTATCTCCGTTATTGCAGTTAGTGATAGTGGGAGCGTGAGACTTAACATTTCCATCGGTATACCGTCAATCCGGACGATATGTAACCATTTTACGTAATGGTTTCTCTTTTTTAAAAACAATTTCGCATGATACAAACGAGTGATGACCCAGTTCCTCTATGTGTCCACAACTACGTCACGATACCGTGCATCTGTACATATAATATCGATCAGAGTAGCACTGTCTCCTACGAAGTGGGTAGGCCTAAGTGCAATCTGATCCATGTTGCAGTATTTTAGAAATTCCGCGAGCTTTTTTGTTTTAGAATTGTTTATGTCAAGCATATTGACATTGAGATCGGCTAATAAAATAATATTATCGTACGGAGCCAATGCACAGATGCTGTCTGTAATCGCGTCTAGATAGACGTCTAAATCTAACCAAGGGGGCCGGTATGCAGTTCCTACAAGCAATTTTTTTTTAGCTGTGATATTAAGCCACATTTGTTCCACCTGCGGATGATGCGGGTGAGCTCTGGTTCGAGCGCTGGTTCCGGTTTTAATATAAAACGTGACGCCTCCCCCGCGCCCCCCACGGATTGTCTCCTGGCGTGGTCTATGACGCAATTGATATCCAGGAACCACTGGTGCCCGGCCCTCTTCCCCCTCTCGCAGCCACGTCTCATTTATGACCATGACATCGACAGAGTGATGATTCATAGCAATAATAAACTCATCATGATTTGTTGATAATGAGCCTGCGTTCAGAAGTTTAAAAATATGTTTATCAAGCGGCATGAGTGCATGAAACATAGATAGACATATACAAAACTGGAGTTGAGCGAGACAAAACGTGCAGCAACGAAACATACGAGCAATAATAATAAGCATAAAAAACAAATTGAGTAAAGAACGGGTACAGTGTTGTAATAAAATAGTGAATTAATACTAAAAATGATATAAAAAAGATACAATAATATTATACTGAAGATATCCGTACGCTATACCCACAATAAATGCACACCTGTTCCTCCTACAGCCAAGACATGCATAGCCAAATAAAGAATTCATTAAAATTAAAACAAAGAAAAACTGACTTGACAACATTATGAAAATAACAAAACATAACATAAAAACGAACCTAAACTTCATATTAATAGAACTAGTTCGAAGAGTGATTTTCACCGTCTGGTCCAAAGACTTCCAGTAGGTCTGTCTCATTGCGTATGAGCTTCGCCTTTTCACCGGGCTTACGCCGCGCCGTGAAAGAATACGACCATGCTTCGTCCACACAAATTGCCAGCCGAGACTTTGGCCCGCCTCCCGTGCTCGCCGAAATAACTGAAAGTTCATTTTGGTTAGGCGCTCATTTAAGTAGTACCTACTTGATGGACCGGGCATCTCGAGATCCGCAGTGCTTGCTCCGCGTCGCACTCGCGCAGCGCGCAACTTTTCGTCACGCAGGTTGCAGCGCACGAGGCGCACGACCACGGTACGCGGCCGGGTCTGCACTGGGCCAGCAGCGCTCGTAGCATTCACTTGCCTGCCGCCCATGCGGTCCACGCTTACTATGTCGCAATCTTCAAGTTTCACGTCTAACTTTGCAGCTATTAGCTTCACCGTATGCGTAAGGTTTTCTGAGATAAATTCAGGCAAATTTGAGATTTCCAAATCTTTTGATAATAGCTGTTGGTCCTTGTCATTTAACCCTCGCTTCAATTGAGCAACTTCTTCGATCGCTCCTGAACCATTATTGGCACTTATTTTTTGCTCAAGACAATCCATTCGGCCACTCATACCATTTAATCGCTTCTCATACCGCTCAACTAATCCTCTCATATGGTCCCTGTCCGCCTGGAGCTGCGCCAGATATGTACGAAGACTCTGAAATTCACATTGGAATTGTTCATACATCGACTGCAATCCTGCCCGCAACTCTTCCTTAAACATAAGGCGCAGCTCAGCCTGCAAATCCTCTTTAAAACTGCGAAGGATGTTAGACGAACCCGGGGCAATATCTTGAGTATCACCCAGTGTGCTGCTGCTCAACCCGCTGGTTGAGAGTGAATAGACTAATAGACTCTTCCGACCGATATGCCTCCGCTGGTTCAGCATCTGCCGTTCCCTTAGCCGATGTTTTTTTTACAACCAGAGCAGATCCAGGTGGGTTTAATTAAACCTGATAGTGGTAATAAAGCGCATGCCCGATGAAAGAGGGCGTTGCAGGTGCGACACTTAGCAGCCTCTAGCGGCGATATAAATTTTGCACAACCACTACATTTTGCTGCCGGCATGTTGCTGCATACAGTAATTAGCTGCGCTGTGCGCACTATTATTAGCGGTCGATCTTATTGATTTGGTACCCCGTGGCGTCAATAGATGGCGCTGTACCACAAAATGTGTTTATGGTGGGCTAAAAGTATGGGATGTCTAATGGGGTGACAACACCTTATAACGCTGCACTGCTTTCAACCCAACACACACACACACCGGATGCACTGCGATACCCGGGCTTTTTCAGTATTTGTAAATAAACGATTATAATTTATAGTTTTTGTAATAGTGGGTACTTTTATTACACTTTAGTTTTTAAGATTATTGATTTGCACTTTTCCTGTCCCTATAAACCACTGTATCACTGTATAACATACTATATTGTTTATGACTTTATAAGTAACACTTTAAAGAAATAAATACTTCCAATGGACTACTTGTTTTACTTTAAAAGCATAAACAGACTTAGCTAACACCAACTTGACGTCCGTACCCCCAGTCCGGTGCCACAGGGATTGATACTGATTTATTTACACAGAGCTTTTTTGTTAGTCGCCATTTTGAACTACGTGTTCATTTGTGAACGAGCGTCTCATTATCTTTGACAAAATAAAATACTTTGCATGCATTATAAGCAAGCTTTTATACAAAAATGAAGAATAAGTAAAGGTAAGTGCTCTTTACACTTATTTTTAGGGTTCCGTACCTCAAAAGGAAAAACGGAACCCTTATAGGATCACTGTGTTTGTCTGTCCGTCTGTCACAGCCAATTTGCTCCGAATCTAATGGACCGATTAAGTTGAAATTTGATACACATATGTATTTCTGTGACCCAAACACGGACATGTAACGTAAATAAATGAATTTTGAATATAGGGGTCAACTTAGAAAATAAAAAATAAAAGTTTTGCAAACTGTACCGTGTGACATATCAAATGAAAAAGCTTACTGTGAGGGTCTTAAATATATATTTTTTTTATAATTTTAAAATCAACCTTTTTAAAGTTATTTAAGAAGAGACAAAAATTGACCCCCCCCCCCCCTTTATATCATGCATTTTTATTATAGATGTATAAGACTTCTATTTCAATAATTTTTTTTCATAATAGTATAATAATTACACTTTACATTTGGCTTAAAAAAAGTAACTAAAAAGCAAACAGCATGAGGAATGCAATCATTAGACAAAAAAGTCCCATTGCCTGAGTTAATGCAAACTCTAAAATCGCATATGAAAAGATCTGTTGCTTTAGGGAAGGATTGCGAGCATAACCAATGATCAAGCATCCAAAGACCACACCAATTCCGATTCCAGATCCGATCTCCAGAAGTACTGAGCCTAAAATTTTGAAAAAATGTAGAAAATAGTTCAGTACCTATAGATTACAGAAAAACCTATAAGAAGTAGATGGTTTTAAAATTACATGGTAAATCTCTCAATATGGTGCGTACAAACTTACATTTGCAGTTGGAATGTATGGGAAAACATGTTTTTCAACTACAATGTAACAAACATTGTAGTTGAAAAACATGTTAACTTGGGATTCATCAAAACTTCGGAACGCTTCATTGTGCGTAGTCCGACACGCACTTGGTCGGTTTTTTTTTATGACGGTTTATTATTATTTTTTTTTTTATTTATTTCGTTAGATAATGTAATAGTTACATTAGCCTCAATTTGCAGCTTTGCGGGGCGATTGTGACTAGTTTTGTTAGTTACAATAGCCGCTTCGTGATTATATCAAAAACAAATAATATGTTAGTGATGTCGAATGTCGATAATTGCAAATCGATATAGTTACACTACAATCTAGAACATGCAACTGGGGCCTGGGGTAGATAGCATAAATAAAAGTTAAAAAATATTTTTTTTTTCTTTGAACTAATTTGATATTTCATTTGTTTTAGATGGTTCGAAAGTATAAGAAAAAAGAAACGAGCTATTTAAAAAAAAACCTTTTCAAGACTCCCGATTTGGTTCAAATCAAAACGTTAAATAGTTAACGAGTCATTAGAAAAAATGAATTCCCCTTCACAATTTTCCGCCAAGAGCAATTGTAATTATAGCAATTAACGTATTGTGAATATGGTGTCTTAATTTTAACTTTATTTTTGCTTACCTTGCAGAAGTTCTGATGCAGCATATTCTACGCCGTAAAATAGATAGTTGAAGCTGCATTATTTTAACTGGAATTATAAGTAGATTTACTGTTTTTTTTTTATTTTATTTTATTTGGGAAACAAACAGATGCAATAACAAATGTATGTATACAAATAGTTCAACACAATCCAGAAACAGTTTCCACAGATTACTATACAACTAAATTATATGTACCTAAGTGTAACAACTACCAGAAGTTCACACCATTAAAATTTTACAGAGTTTAGAATTTAATATTATATAACATACAACAATAATATTATTTAAATTTCGATGCCAAAATATTTCTTATATAAAATTTGAATTTGGGTAGAGAAAGGTGAAAAATATCTAAATCTCGATTTGCTTTTAATGAAATTGTATCGTTGTAGAGACGACATGCTCTTTTAATAAAAGTATTCTTCCAATATTTATATTACTGTTACCATTATTAGACCTAGAGGTCGAATACATGATATTTTTGTACTGTTTTGCGACATTTTTGTAGTAATCCCAATTTTTATTCGACAATCAAACGACTGAAATACGTCGATTATTCAACATAAACATAACTGTTAAACAACTTAAAAAAAGACGTATAATTTGCGCCCCAACCGCGTTATTTATACGTATATATAACAATTATAAAACAAATTGCTACGACTTAAAAGGAATTTACAAAATGTCACGACCGTTATTTTGTTCCTTGGGTAAACGCTCTCTTACATCGCCATATATTTGAATTTGGTGCGGGCGTTATTGTTCTGTGGCCGCGCCGCCCAACGCAACGCGCGACACCCCGCATCTCCGTAAATGAGGCCTAACACCTATTTCTAATGCAGGCGAAAATTTCAGCACGCCGCCTCGGTTGGCTGGTTGTCTCTTAATCACAAAACTAGAAAGAAACTCAAGTAGGTGATGGTGGTAGGTAGGATGAAATTTTACGTACCGCGCCGCTGACATATTTCTAGGGCAGGGGCAGAGTCACTCTACTATACTGGTATTTAAATATTTATACTGTGGCAATACTATGCGTCAAAGCTTTGTTTATCTTGGCCACGTTGAAGTCTGTGGACTGTGGGTGTGACTTGACTTTTGATTTGACTTTGAAGTTTGAGTCAGTCCGTCAATCTCCCACCTCACTTCCACCATAGAGGCAACTTGTGGAAGAAAGAACTTGCGTGATGGACTGAGTGAATTCAATGCTTTTAATTACTGGTTAATTGATATTTGTAAGAAGTGAAATAATAATTTAGTGATATTTATACCAGACAAGGAATTTAAATAAACAAAATGCAGCTCAAAGTGTGTTTCGTAGTTTTAGTTTTTTCATTCATAAAATCGAGCAGCGAAGCTTTGCAAAGTGTAAGCGACGATGATCTCCTTGAATTAATTAGAGAGAAAGAAAAGCTTATTGTCCTATTTAGTAAGTACTTATATTAAGATTTTATAGATATCTGTAGGTGGAATGGCCACTACTCGTTGAAAGTAAAAAAAAACTTGGTCGAATTATTATAGATCTCCTAGCCGGTATTTTTATGACACATTATTTTGTAGCTAATTATGTAATTGATGTATTAAGCTTTCCTCTGTAAGGCGCCTGTCTGACCGTGCATGTAATTAAATGAGAGTTTCCTGAACAAGTTGTTTCGGTACAGAAACGAAAACGCACCTACCCGGTCAGGACGGCAACTTAGTCTGTACCATAACTAACCGAGTGAACCTGTAGTGATATCATTGTACCTAAGTACGTACTTATATATATAGAAACATGACCATAGCATTACTTCTAGTTTCAACCAGTCAAATGTCTTTAACACATTAGGTGCGGCAGACGCACATGCGCGTTTTCATAACTTTCTTCGAGTGCGGCGCGGCGCACACGTGCGTTCGTTGTGCATCTCTATTGTTTCGAAAACATCGTAAAAAAAAGGGTCGGTAAGGGTGTAGCATAAAGAAGCGTTTGCATAAAGAATTCAGCAGAGAATGTGTTAAATGAGTTAAGTAGTGCCACAGATTAATACAGATGGGACACTGCAATTTAGGTATGAAGCTACAAGTATGCGGCAGGCCTATCTCACCGGGCCAATTCAGTAGGACTCCCGCGGTCAGAAGGTATAAGAGTTATGCGTTAGAAAGAGAGGCAACTTGTAGGTGAATATAACTGTAGGTAATAAGCATTGTGTGACCTGAATTGCACTTTGTGTCGTAGCAAGAGTCGCTTTTTATTTCAATGATTTTGCGGAGTGGCCCATCTGTATTAATCTGTGGTAGTGTTGGAGTCTTGACTGATGTTGTTGGGCTTGAGTAAATAAAAATTGACTCCATTTCAAAAAGGTTAGCACATAAAACAATGCAAGCAATGAGAGAGAGAGATAAACAACATTAGTAGTCTGTTAATGTGTTCTTAATATCACACTTGAAAAACACTTGTCTAGCCAGTTAGACAAGTTAGGCCAGCCTAGGAAATGCATTGTTTTTACTTTTTCAGTGCACTTTACTTTCTTCATCTGTGCATCAAGATTGACCACACTCAATTTCAATTCATTTCATTTTTCAGGCAAACCAAACTGTGATAAATGTGATGAATTTGAAACTCACATAGAGAGTCTACAGGAAGATTTTAAGAAGCATATGAATGCTGTGTGTGTCAAGTCAGTAAACAGTCACATGAGCAGGCTGTATAACCCAGCCAAGGAACCTGCACTCGTGTTCTTTAGACATGGTGTCCCTTTACTGTTTAGTGGTAAGTGAGGTTTGTTGGTGTTTTTTGGGCTACACTTGAGTGGCAGCTACAACACTTATAAACTATGAGTCCACTGTTCTAGCTTTTGTTTGCCACAGACACATGAATTTCAGAAAATTCTAGATCTGATTTCCTCATTAATAAACATTTCAAGTCAGAACCTCATTTTCCCATACCAGTTGATAGATACCACTTGTCTTATTGTAGTACTTACCACTTACTGTAGATTATTAATTGTTGTTTTTAGGGGAACCTGATGAGAATGAAATATATGGGTTCTTTGAGAAGAACCAGGCTCCTGCAGTCAAAGAACTCACAGATAAAATATTTGAACATATCACTCAGGCAGCCACAGGGGCCACCACTGGTGATTGGTTTGTTATGTTGTAAGTATGCATATCATTGTTCTACCATGCCCATTATTTATTGCTAAATCTCATGGCAGTGAATGAAAACCCCGAAATGTTAAAAACATGTATCTGGTCTCCTGAAAAGTTGTCCTTCATCACCCTCTCCTGCATTATGAATAAATTGTCATCTATATTTTTTACTGCAACTAAGTAATCCAATAAACTAGGCCCTAAACTTCTGTGCTACCTATTTAAATCATGCAACAGTAAAACCAACAGGCCCATTCAGAAGCCTGAATCTGATGCATTTTCCAATATTATAAAACAATGTGCAATTTCCAGCTATGGAGCTTCCTGTGTGGATTGTCAGAGGCTACATGCAGTGTGGGAGGGTGTGGGCGCCACATTGAAGGGCCGCATCAACGTTGCGCGGATGGACTCGAGCCAAGGAGGATTGAACACAGCCAAGAGATTCAAAGTCGACAAACTGCCAAGTTTCCTCTTGTAAGTGGTCCTGATTAAGGCATAAATTGCTTTCCTATAAAATTTGCAAGGTTATGCATTTTGGATGATGTAATGCAACAGCATTTGTTCATAGTTAGTATTCAATTTACAGCTATTTACACTAAGTGAACATACATATAACATTGAATAAGATTTTCTGGGGCAATTACGAGAGTGGGTATATTATATTCCGTTTGTTTGATGATACTTTCTACCAAACGTAGTGGCATTTTATACATATTGGCAACAGACTTCATTGTATCGGCCGCCGTTGTTTCGCTGTCACTATATAAAAATGCTGCTGCGTTTGGTACAAATTAATAATAATAATAATAATATCCTAGGACATTGTTCACGAAACGGAATATACCCACTATCATAATTGCCCCAGTAAACTCTATTTAAATAGGTGTTAAATTACACAAGTATGTACTTACCTACTATTTATTATTCATTATGTAAAAGTGATATTTATTATCGTAAGTGTATTTATTAATGTAGTAATGATAAAAAAATTTCTTGCAGCTTCCGCCTCGGAAAAGTGTACCGGTTTGATTTGCCCAAGAAAGATGTGAAATCTTTTGTTACTTTTGCTCAGGACTGGTATAAGAATACCAAAGGAGAACCTGTGCCATTGCTGGCGTCGCCATTGTAAGTTGATCATGAAATTTTTTTTTTTTTTAATAAGTAGACATGGACCTTATAAAACTGGAACCAGGACGGGTCGCGAACGATGGAAGAAGTGGAGCGGCCTTTGCCCAGGAGGGGGAAAGAGCAGGCTGGCAAAAAAAAGAGGCTTATTATTATTTGTTCTATGAATAATTAAATATATGATTTTGTTACAGCGATGAACTAGTGGACTGGTGTGTCCAAATGATCAAAATAAGTGTTGCATTTGGACTGGACATTCTTGCACAATATCCCTGGATTTGGCAAATAGGAGTTGCCGGATTCGGCTTAGTGGCTATAACTGCCATCATAGCTCTTCTCAAGGCAGGCAGATCAAGGCCTTCCAAAGACCCGAAAAAAGATAAGAAGAGTAAATAACTTCTTTATTTTGTAATTTAAAAAAGAAACCTATTTTTTATGCATTTATCGTTTATATATTATAGACAACTTACTTTTAATAAAATTTGCTTAATTTGTGTTGTGAATAAGAAACTTGGTGATATTGGGTCTGAATCATGAGCAAAATGATGTTTGTAGATTTATAAATCAGTAATGTTGCAGATAATTTCATTTATTACTAGCTGACCCGCCAGACGTTGTCCTGTCAACATTTCAAATTCTTTTAAACCAAACAAAATTATAAAAATGAAGTATGTATCACAGCAAAAAAAAAACGAGCGAGCCTTACAGTAGTCGCATATGATGTGTAACATCTGTTTGGGTTGGTACCGTCCGACACCTAAATGTAGCACCGCGCGTGCTCATTGGTCATATCAAATAGTGCGCGCTTCCTCGGCTTCGGCTTCCGGCTGTTACACACTTCCGTCCCTTTTTACGAAATCACTCCCACAGATTGCAAGAAAGCGAGAGGTTACACATCAAAAAGTTATTCAAATCGGTCAAGAAACCCTTTTTGCGTTTTAGTGAGACTAACAAACAGCAAATTTATTTTTATGTATACAATGTGTATATTAGAATAAAAGAAATAATAAATATGTGAAGGCATGATTACTTACAAGTGTTTTTCATTTACAGCTTGTAATTGCATTCTTTATACAAACGTTATCTGTAATTTGATGTTGATATAAACTTTGGTCATCAATTAGTATTTATTTTATTTATTTATTTATTATAACAGCTTAAACTACCATTACAGGGTTTACCCTAATGCGACAGTTAAGACCTTAAACTAATAACCTAAGCTAAGTATATATGAACTAGAAATTAGATAAAAATAATATAAAATTAAAACTAACAACATTACTAAATTATTACATCATTAAAAGCACAAAACATAGTATAAGTATAACAATTACTTACGTCACATAGTACAACATAAACACAAACATACTTTACTTACATTATGAAAAATAAAAAAAAAGTATTATTTTGCTTGTAGCATAATATAAATAGTAATACCCTTGCGAATTCACTCACACAGCATGTAAACACATCAATCTGAGTTTGAAGGTCGTTGATGGTACGGATGGCTCTGGTAAGGGGTGCCTTGGCAAGCAGGTTAGTTCTGGCTGTAGGTACCTGTAGCAGTGGGCGGGCTGCGCCGCCTCCACACGTAGCGGTCCCGCACACACAGACTCAAGCGCTGCGGTACTCCTGGGTTACTCTCCACTCCACGAATCACCTTCACCAAGTAGGCGACCAGCGTAAACTCCCGTCGGACTTGATTATAGCCAACCATGCCCAGGACAAACAGAGTGGGATACATCAGTGGGTAAATTGGATATACCCCATATAATTTTTCCTGTACAAATGGCGCGTGAACTTGTTCTGAACACGCTCCAACATTACAGAGTACTTGGCTTCATATGGAGCCCATATGACCGCACTATGTTCAAACCAATGTTACACTGTTTAAAGTTCACTAGCGCTATTGTTATGTGGAGAAAAATGATAGGTCATTAAAATAAAATAAAAACTCAAGTCGTAATTTTTACTTTTTTAATTCTGTGCATTTTTCTTAATAAATAAATAAATAGCAAAAGCCACATACAACACTCTTGTTACATTAAATTAATTATTGCATTAATTTAAAATAAATAATTACATTATTTTGATTTATAGTAAAATATTATTTAGTTAATTTTGTTGATTTACAATCCTAACCAAAAACAACAATTCTTCTAACTTTTGTGATATTTTTTATTGTTTCTAATTAAAACAGGTCAAATACCTACATTCAAAATAGGTGATTTTACTATTATTAACTAGCTAACAACATGATATTTTGATAAATCCAGTAAAATTGAAGAGGACCTGTAGGTAGTTACCTACCTATGCAAATAAGCAGTGCGGGAAGGATAATAAAATATGCCACTAGAAGAAAATTAATAAGCCTAATATGGTAATTCAAGACTAAAGGCTGAAATACACCGTTTATTACCCGTAGTCATAAAGGTGTATTTCATAGTCATAGTCCCTGGAAGGGAGCACGGGGAATTTAGTCACGCCGAGAAATACAATGCTGCCGAATTAAAACGGTAGTCAATCTTGACCCAAAAGTCAAAATTAACCCCCAAATTCAAAATTCATTAATTTACATTAATGAATTTTATCCGTGTTTGGGTCACAGAAATACATACGTGTACCAAAATTTCAACTTGATCGGTCCAGTAGATTCGGAGCAAATTGGCTGTGACAGACAGATACAAGTGATCCTATAAGGGTTCCGTTTTTTCCTTTTGAGGTACGGAACCCTAAAAAGTAAAAACCAACTTCAAAAACCTAAAACGAATAAAGTAACTTTCACAAAAAACTTAACAGCTTCTGAAAAATCTTTTTTGGATAGTGACAGTATTGGTTTTTAAGCATGCGATATTTGTCGTTGTCGGCGAATCATATTTTCGAGACTACCATTTTAATTTGGCAGCATTGTATTTCTCGGATGTACCACGGGTAATAATAATAAACGAAATACACATGCTAATAAAAAGCATGCTTGTTTGCTAGTAAATAGTATGTTAATTTCATTTCATTTCATTTCAATTTCATTAAAAGCAAATCAGGATTTAGATATTTTTCACCTTTCTCTACCCAAATTCAAATTTTATATAAGAAATATTTTGGCATCGAAATTTAAATAATATTATTGTTGTATGTTGTATAATATTAAATTCTAAATTCTAAATTCTGTAAAATTTTAACGGTGTGAACTTCTGGTTGTTGTTACACTTAGGTACATATAATTTAGTTGTATAGTAATCTGTGGAAACTGTTTCTGGATTGTGTTGAACTATCTGTATACATATATTTGTTATTGCATCTGTTTGTTTCCCAAATAAAATAAAATAAAATAAAAAATTAATTACAGCACACTCTCGTATGAAAAATGATCACTCTTTTCTTTTACACATGCTAATTATGTACTACTAGGTGGCATTTGCTCTAAATTAGCATGCTTTTGTGCAACTACATGGCATGTGTATTTCAGGCTAAAGCCGATGACAATGATGATGCTGTCTATTGTCTAATAATATCAAATATTTGTTTGTAACTTCAGTAGTTCAAACCATAGGTAAATGAGTATAAAATAATAAAGTAACTGTAATGTTGCATTGATTTACTATTACTATTACTTAATGTACTTCAAAAATTAAAGCAACTACAGTCCTACATATTGCACTATTTTTTAAATATTTATGTCAATGTGTATTAGTTAACAGAGAGATCATAAAGTATAATATGTTAATCTTAATTAATGGTCCACAACATATACTTACCATTCTTACAAAAATAATAATTGTTATCTTTGAGAAATTAAAAATTCTTATACATTAGTGTCATTTGGAAATATAATAAAAATATAAATAGATACGCATTCATCATACGTAACTGCACTGGGATATTGGCTTTATCTGTAAAACATCTATAATATTATAATATATACTTATTACTTACTAGAATCAGTTTCTAATGCAAAATAATAATTCCATAAGTTTCCCTATTAAAATATTACATAAGCCAGTTTAAAAACCTATAAGCAAATTATTCATAAGGCGAGTATCACACTTTTTGTTATCACTCAGTGCTGAGCTTAATAAATGTTAATGTTGTGTAATATCTTTTAACTAAATATTGCGAATTATACTAGCATCGGTTAAACCATTAAACATTGTCAACTTCAACATTTATTCTAAAAACTGAAGCAGGGTCTGCCAGTTCGATACGCACTGCATTTTCAAATTTCTTAAAAATATCAGAAAACTCCATGATATTTGCTGGTTTTGATTCTATCCACATTTTATCAAACTCATAAAATAAATAGCAATAAAATTTATGAAATAAGTTTACATTTGGCAAATATTGTTTTGAATTAAACATGTAAGTTTTGGCAGAACCATCTTTCAGTAAATAATAAGCCATTGATGTGATATTGATACCTACTATGGCAAAGGTGTAGCCATATTTAGGATGTAGTGAATGACTTAAAACATGGCTAGAAACTTGAGGATACTCCATAGCAAAATATAATAGATTTTCTAATCCAAGGAGACCCATTCCACGAAAATCTGTTTTTGGATCATCACCCTGAAATAAACAATAGTATTAGGGCTACATTTTATGATAGAATTCTGCATGATTACTAGCAGTTGTATTTACTAACATAACGATTCAATAATCTTTTAAGAATGCAGCTGGTGAAATTTACCTGAAATCCTATATATTGCCATTGCTTCGTGACTCGCGCCTCAAGAGGTGCATGAGGCACTAACAAGGACCACAACTTCAGTAACTTATCCTCATGTTCATTACTATTGCTATCAAACTGAGTCTGTCGCAGGTGTTCCACTTGGTCTATCAAACATCTATAGCTCCAAATCTGTTCTAAGCATCGTCGAAAAGATCCTACAAAGGATCCATGTAGCTTGGGGTTTATTTTCTTTACCCTTAATATGATTCCAATTGATGGGTCCAGGTACTCACGAAAATTACGAGGAACGAATCGCCTTTCATAAACCACGCTGTCCAAAAAAGATACGACCTCTTTAACATCTCGTGTACGAGAGAGCATCAATGATTTCTCCACATTACAAGTTCTTTCTGCCCCAGCTTTGTCACCGTAACAGATTCTTTGGAGTTCACAGAGTTTCGTCGTTTTTCTGAGAAACCATTTGATGAAAGGTCGCAGATACCACTGAAGTACTGACCAAAGGTTAAACATAATCATTTTTTAAAAATTGTACTGTTAATATAACACTGCATGTATTTGATAATTTAAAATTATATTTTTTCGATCGTTTCGGTTTCACATCGGTTGTCATGACCACAATTTTTTTTTTTTTAAACTTTTCGTAATAGAGATACACCTTCTTGAGCAATCCTGTCAAAATGTTGACTATTACGGTTTTATCATACTTGATTTTTGCGGAATATTATTAAGAAGAGTTGAATTTATCTGAAATCGTATCTAATCAAATCGCGCAGGTCTACTTTTAATTTTCCCCTCAAGTATATTATGACTAATTCTGATTACGAATATGAATTCAGTTTTTCCCCATCACATCCAGTTTTCCCTCGAAAATCTCTTTTTTACTTTCGCTAAAAAAACACTTTTAATTGGGAAACAAAATTTTATTTAATTTAATACATTTCTTAAATGATTCAGCATACTAAATATTTATTACAAATATAATAAAATCCATTGGAATCAACCGTCTAACCTCGGAGGGGGAGACCCCTGTAGACCTGTGTCATGAATATTATGTTTTTACTAGCTCCTGCCTGTGACTTCGTCCGCGCATCGAATCGCATCGCCTGCCAGTGCCCGTGCTATTACTTCGTTTTCGCTTAGCGTTCTTTCTGACTTTTTTTTATTTTCTCGGCTCCTAAGGGTCGAAGTCTTTCTTCAAGAATTGGGCTATCAACTGCAAAAATATTTTTTTTATTCGAATGATAGATAAAGTTAAAAAAAAAAAAACAAACAAACCCTTATAGAATAGGTTAAAATAACGTTACCTGTATCGAATGAAATCATGTGTTTAATCTAGTACTGAATCTAGTATTAAGTTAAATCCCTTTTTAAAAATGATCAAAAATGACAACTACTCTTTACAACCATTGAAATAATATGACAATTTAATATCGCAATTAATAAGATCAAATTAATTTATCGATACCATCATTGCATAGAATACATCTATTTAGTCGATTAATTAATGTCATTTTTTGTAAAACATGTATACACCTCTAGTTTTGGAGTTACCATAGACCGGAAGTGGAATGGATACGGATGTCCGGCTGGCTTACTGATGGGTAATGGAAAAATTTCGGAAGGAAAAGAAAAGAAAAAAAATATTTTTCCGAAATTTTTCCAATATTTTTCAAATACTTTTCCGATATTTTTCCAAATCAAAAAGCTGACTGTGATTAAAGATTAGAAAAAAATAAGACTATTAATGTGTACTCTGACATCAAGCAATGAACTGACAATCAATGAATGACATCAAGCAATGAATAGACTGCTTGGATATCTACGAGACTTTTTGCTGCAGTTATTATTCTAAGGTCTTTTGCCTGCTTTGCATGTGTGTCATTACTTTAGGTATTTTTTTTGTAACGTGCGTTTTGTTTGTGCAGAATAAACAGTTTTTCTTTCTTTTCTTTCTTTTCTTTACTGAAAAATTATAAATATCTAATCTTTAATTTTTTAAATTTTTTTGCCATAATGTTCTCTTATTGGAAATTATATACATAAATAAGAAAGAAATTACAATGTGCACTATAAGTATGTACACAAGTAGTTCTTTTTGGCCGGGTAGACGTGAGCCGAGGACGATGGGCAGAATGCACAATTGGGAAAATACCATGTGCAGATGGCGCAAGATGGCGGTTGCGCTCATTTCAACCCGCGGAGCAAATTGCGTCATTGGAATCAGTTTCTTTTTGACAGTTCAAAAACATTCACTGCATTATTTACGTTGTCGAGCAAATAATATTTCGAACATGCGATGCAATGGATTAGCAATTTGCTTCAAAATGATTCAGATTTGATTGATAGGTTGTAACGCAATTAGGGTGTTGGCCAAAAAGATTGGGGACTAATTGGACTACTGTACTTAATCACGTCCAGGCGGAACATTATACTGAACTGTTACTTGGTCCACATTCACATGTTTTCCTTCAATGATGTTATAAGTAAAAAGACGTAGATACGTTACCTACCCAACATTCGATGTTCAAAAACGACACAATGTCGAACTATTAGACGGCACGTGGAAGTAGGACGGCATGTCGTAATTATCGGGAGCGAAAAAGGGACAAGACGACGAAAATGTGGCTAATTAGCCACATTTTGACGTGCCACTTGCGGAGCGTGTATAACCTATCTACGACTTTTTACTTATAATATCATTGTTTTCCTTTATAAGTTACTTTATAGTTTCCGTCTACAAGTTTTAAAAGATACTAAGTTTCTCATGTACGGTAGTACATATTTCAATAATTCTAACATTAAAAAGCAAAAATCATTTTCTTTTGTCAATATTTTCTTGTTTCTTGGCACAAAAATCAGGGCATAATTAATCATAACTCTAAAATGAAAGTGTATGAATTTCATACTCTTTCATTTTAGAGGTATGATTAATTTTGCTTGTATTGCGCTGTTCTTCTACAGCTGACTTAATTTTGGCGGGTTCTTTTCCTGGGTTTGGTTGATTTTCGGGTTTGTATAACTAGATCGGTTTTTCTCTGAAACTTGTTGGTGATATAAAACCCACCAACTGAAGATTTATTGTTTGTGTAGATGCAGTAGAAAATATTGATCATGATACTTTTCGCCAGTGATGATTCGGATTCTTCAACAGAATAGATGTGTTAATGCAATAAAACCCTTTGAATGTAAATAAAACCCTTGAAACTCTGTGTTATTTTACTTCCTGAAGTCAAAATTTTACAGTAAACAATAAAAAAAACGTATCACAATCACTCCACTTCTAGTTCTCCACAATTCAATCAAACGCTTCGCAAAATAATAATAGATCGCTTAGATTAAGAGGATTGCGATTAAAATAAAACGTCCACCGACCACGAGTTCACTGCTCGTTTTACAAGAAGGCCGCCTCACTAGTTCTCGATGTTCGTTTTTGAGGTTGACATTTGTACAACAAGTCTATTAAGTCTAGAAAAGCGGAGGCGCCGACCATGTTCAGGTAGGCGTGGATTATCGGGTAGAAAGGCAGTATTTAAAAAAAATAACACCTATCACAATCACTCCACTTCTAGTTCTCCACAATTCAATCAAACACTTCGCAAAGTAATTATAGATCGCTTAGATTAAGAGGGATGCGATTAAAATAAAACGACCACCGACCACGAGTTCACTGCTCGTTTTACAAGATGGCTGCCTCACTAGTTCTCAATGTTCGTTTTTGAGGTTGACATTTGTACAACAAGTCTATTAAGTCTAGAAAAGCGGAGGCGCCGACCATGTTCAGGTAGGCGTGGATTATCGGGTAGACAGGCAGTATTTAAAAAAATAACACCTATCACAATCACTCCACTTCTAGTTCTCCACAATTCGATCAAACACTTCGCAAAGTAATTATAGATCGCTTAGATTAAGAGGGATGCGATTAAAATAAAACGACCACCGACCACGAGTTCACTGCTCGTTTTACAAGATGGCTGCCTCACTAGTTCTCGATGTTCGTTTTTGAGGTTGACATTTGTACAACAAGTCTATTAAGTCTAGAAAAGCGGAGGCGCCGACCATGTTCAGGTAGGCGTGGATTATCGGGTAGAAAGGCAGTATTTAAAAAAAATAACACCTATCACAATCACTCCACTTCTAGTTCTCCACAATTCAATCAAACACTTCGCAAAGTAATTATAGATCGCTTAGATTAAGAGGGATGCGATTAAAATAAAACGACCACCAACCACGAGTTCACTGCTCGTTTTACAAGATGGCTGCCTCACTAGTTCTCAATGTTCGTTTTTGAGGTTGACATTTGTACAACAAGTCTATTAAGTCTAGAAAAGCGGAGGCGCCGACCATGTTCAGGTAGGCGTGGATTATCGGGTAGAAAGGCAGTATTTAAAAAAATAACACCTATCACAATCACTCCACTTCTAGTTCTCCACAATTCAATCAAACACTTCGCAAAGTAATTATAGATCGCTTAGATTAAGAGGGATGCGATTAGAATAAAACGTCCACCGACCACGAGTTCACTGCTCGTTTTACAAGATGGCTGCCTCACTAGTTCTCAATGTTCGTTTTTGAGGTTGACATTTGTACAACAAGTCTATTAAGTCTAGAAAAGCGGAGGCGCCGACCATGTTCAGGTAGGCGTGGATTATCGGGTAGAAAGGCAGTATTTAAAAAAATAACACCTATCACAATCACTCCACTTCTAGTTCTCCACAATTCAATCAAACACTTCGCAAAGTAATTATAGATCGCTTAGATTAAGAGGGATGCGATTAGAATAAAACGTCCACCGACCACGAGTTCACTGCTCGTTTCACAAGATGGCCGCCTCACCAGTTCTCGATGTTCGTTTTTGAGGTTGAAATTTGTACAACAAGTCAATTAAGTCTAGAAAAGCGGAGGCGCCGACCATGTTCAGGTAGGCGTGGATTATCGGGTAGAAAGGCAGTATTTAAAAAAATAACACCTATCACAATCACTCCAATTCTTGTTCTCCACAATTCAATCAAACACTTCGCAAAGTAATTATAGATCGCTTAGATTAAGAGGGATGCGATTAAAATAAAACGACCACCGACCACGAGTTCACTGCTCGTTTTACAAGATGGCTGCCTCACTAGTTCTCGATGTTCGTTTTTGAGGTTGACATTTGTACAACAAGTCTATTAAGTCTAGAAAAGCGGAGGCACCGACCATGTTCAGGTAGGCGTGGATTATCGGGTAGAAAGGCAGTATTTAAAAAAATAACACCTATCACAATCACTCCACTTCTAGTTCTCCACAATTCAATCAAACACTTCGCAAAGTAATTATAGATCGCTTAGATTAAGAGGGATGCGATTAGAATAAAACGTCCACCGACCACGAGTTCACTGCTCGTTTTACAAGATGGCTGCCTCACTAGTTCTCAATGTTCGTTTTTGAGGTCAATTAAGTCTAGAAAAGCGGAGGCGCTGACCATGTTCAGGTAGGCGTGGATTATTGGGTAGAAAGGCAGTATTTCAAAAAATAACACCTATCACAATCACTCCACTTCTAATTCTCGATAATTCAATCAAACACTACACAAAATAATAATAGATCGCTTAGATTAAGAGGGATGCGATTAAAATATAACGTCCACCGACCACATGGTTGCGTGCGCACCTTACCAAAAATCCGAAGTTACCTACCTGCTCATTTTACTAGATGGCCGCCTTACCAGAGTGCTCGGTGTTCGTTTTTGACGTTGCCATTTGTACAACATGACAATTGACAGTCTAGAAAACCGGAGGCGCCGACATATTATTTACCTCATGTAAATAAAACAACAAACTAAAAATGATAACAACACCACGACAATTATGCTGTGCCTACTATATAGGAAAATAAACATAAAATGACAATTTTAGTTTAGTATTGCCAATCCAACCAACAATTTCCTAACCTTTTAGAACGAAGTAGTAAAAATTTTCATTGAACATATTTTTTATTTGGCCTTAATTAGATAATATGATAGCATAAAAGAACATACATAGATAATTAATTGAATTTATTTTGTATAAATGTCACTTTTAGACGTTCAAATAAGAATTCGCCATTGTTCTTTTCGAGTTAATCAAGCCACGTAGTAGTATCCTCCCCTGCAAAATTTACTGCCCATTTTCACCCCGTAAGTATTCTTTATTTTTAGTCTTTATGTATAAATAGTGAGTTTAGAGTTAATTGGTCAGCGCGTTAAAATTTTGACACACCCAATTCCCCTATAGCCCCCTAAAGGGGAATTCGGTGTGTCAAAATGGGTAGTTTAGAAAAACGAAAATTAAAAAGTTCATAATTAACATAAATATGTATTCGTGCCAAGTTCAAGTTTATTAACTCAAGGAATAAGATTTTTCATACAAACAAAAACCCCACTTTTCACCCCCTATAAGATTGAATTTCCAATAACCCCTTCTTAGTGCTCCCCTAAATTATAAAAGGAAGCCGTGTGCAAAATTTCACGTTCCTAGACCCAGTAGTTTCAGCCGTGCGTTGATTTGTCAGTCGGTCAGTCATTTTATTCATTCAGTCAGTCAGTAAATATGTTCAGTATAAATAAAACCCTTTAATTCATATGTTATTTTAATTCCTGTAGTCAACATTTTACAGTAAACAATATTTTTCCATTATTTTTCCATATTGAAATTTTTCGGAAAAATAAACGGAAAAATTTCCAAGTTTTGAAAAATTTCCGAAAATTACCCATCACTAGGCTGGCTAGACATCAAACTTGAAATAAAGCTGCGCCTTTATTTCAAGTTTGGTGTCTCCAATTTTGAAATAAAGGCGCAGACCCACCGCGGCGCACGGAGAGGCCACGCACGTGTGTTAAGCTTCGCTTTGCAAGAAAATGTATGTGATTGTTTCCACTGCAACCCACGGACACGCTACGCATCAACTGACGTCATTCATTGGCTAGCTCGAATATGGCGCTCACACATAGCTCAACGCTGTCAACGCCATGCACACTATACACGAATATTAACCAGGAAGAAGCTAGGCACTATCAATCAATCATATTCTTGGTAAAAACACGTGCGTTGCCCCTCCGTGCGCCGCGGAGGGCCACGCACGCGTGTGTACTGCAGTGGAAACGTAGACCCACGTTGTCAAACAAATGCAGCTAAAATGCGCCGCGTGCCCGTGCACTGCATGCGCTGCAGTTGGTTTGCGCCTTCAATTGTACTTTGGATACGATAAGTGGACTTTGGATGTAGCCGATGTAGGTACTACCCACAGAACAGGTAAAAAAGGTTAGAAAGGAAATATGTAGTTCCTAATTTGTATTAGAACGCGTGTCGCCGGTTATCTCCCACTCTTTAACTCCACTAGAAGCAAGAGACGCATACAAATACTTCACACGCATTTAGATCGTGATTTTGCTATTGGTTGTCACACTAACGCAACCACTGCGCTTGACGTACACTCACACACGCGCAAAAGCAATTTATTTACTCATACATGTTACGGCGATAAAAAGGTCGATTATTTCTATCGATAAAATTATTGTAATTTTGTTACTTTAACTTCTGCAATTCTTCGCTTTAATTTCTTAAAGGACGGGATACGAATAGTGTGGACTTCCTAAATACATATAAATAATAATGTCAAATTAAGGGGGAACATCCAATATAGCCGCAAAATTCAAATTTTCTTTCATTTTTAGGGTTCCGTACCTCAAAAGGACAATAAGGAACCCTTATAGGATCACTCATGTGTCTGTCTGTCTCTCTGTCCGTCTGTCCCAGCCAATTTACTCCGAATCTAATGGGCTGATTAAGTTGAAATTTGGTACACGTATGTATTTCTGTGACCCAAACACGGATGTGTAACGTAAATGAATGAATTTTGAATATGGGGGTCAATTTTGGGGGCAAATAAGAAAATAAAAAAATATATATTTGCAAACTGTACTGTGCGATATATCAAATTCTACCCATGCATAACTTTTACTATGGGACCAACTCTGAAATCACGAAAAAAATATCAACCCAAATGTATGAAACAGTTGATTTTTTTTCTGGATTTCAGAGTTGGTTCCATCGACAAAGTAGTTCATATTCATGAGTAGAACACCCTGTGAAAATTTGCGCAGTAAATAAAAACTTCTCCTGTATAGATTTCAAACATGGATTTTCAGCTTTACGGTTGTATAAATCCAATAAACACGGCCTTATATAATAAAATCCACAAAAGATGATCTAGGTGACATTTTAAGGTAATAATTAGGTACGCTACGCAAACACACCAATAAAGTTTTATAAAATATAAATTATATACTACTTACTGAAAGACACATAACGATATTTTTGTGCGGAGTAGCTCCTGATTTTAAATATCTTTTCCCTGACTTTTTTGTTGTGTAGGTAATCATTTTCTGCAAAATGTTGAGAACAAATAGTGCTACATTTAGTAGGTATCCATTCAATTCTACCAGAAACCTCAATCACAGATTTATATATAACAATAACAGTAATCTTGTATCTGAATCTGTTGGAAATCTAAAAATGAAATTTAAAATGTATGTTTTCATTATAACTGACATAAAAAAAAACAAAATTCAGAAACTAAATTGATAACCTACAATAAACAATAACTGGTGTTAATAAACAAAGCTATTTTAATTATAATACGCGCGTACCGAATCTTCCCTTTTTTATACATCAGTGATTAGTGATTATTGATAATAATCATTTGTACGCATACATACTTTTAATATCGACATTGTCTACAACTTGGTACAACACTATCGATACGCATGGATTTCACTGAATTCAAGCTTTTGCTCGGCACACGCGACATCGCAGTGAACGCAATACATTGCGCGATCTCTTACGTAGTACAAGATGGTACCCATGTATTGCAAGCAATGTATAATTTTGCATCTGTTTGCGATTGTATCGTTTTTGTCTACAAACTACATAATACTATTGTAATAATTACAAATATCACTTGTATTTTAAGGTTTTGGCCTTACCGGTGAAAAGAAATCCCTTCTCGGGCTACACTACACATAGGTGTGACTTGTCACACCTACAAATTATGCCGTCTTGCGCCATTATAACGTGTCGTAGCTAGGGCTACGACACGTTATAATGGCGCAAGACGGCATAATTTGTTTTTTTTTCGCGGAACTTCGTACGCTGTCACAACAAGAGCGCGAATGTTCGCCGATGAAGCAAATTTTGGTTGACTTTGAGCATTTGCTCATAATTGCGGCGCGCCTGCCCCGCCCACAAGGCCCTTCTAACCTCTTTTATCTGTTCTGTGGTACTACCCGACCCAAACAATTAGGCGCATGACAGGAATTCGGTTACAGCGCCCGCACCCCGCACCTATCCCCGCGCTTCCCGAAGTGACGCAGTCGTATACCTACTCGCTTTCGGCAGTGATGTTAATACGTACAATATCAATCACCGTTCCGGTCTTCCCTTCCTAGATCCAATAACTTCATAGCTGTCATGCGCCTAATTGTTTTGGTCACGTAGTAGTTGGTCAGAGGTGGACAATGTTTATCAGTCTGTTTTCAGACAGAAGAACGAATTGGATATGTACTATTTTATTCATTCACTAGCTGTTCCCGCGATTTCGTTCGCGTGCATGTCAGAAAACAATAATAGAGAAGGTGTAGCTACCATTCCTCCATTGAATAGGAAGAATCTTCCGATCTTGCCTGGTGGGAATCGCTACCTGGGGTTCTCTACCACAGCCCTTTCGAAAGCGTTACTGCGTCTTCAGGTTTTATAATGTCAGTGCGAAGTGTCACTATGATTTTTGAGAATTGTAGGTAATAAAAATCAAGGCGCCTGGTCGAGGCTCAGTATCTGAGCATCTTCCGTACTACACAAATCGACTGCCCACCTAGAGGAGTGTGGTGAAGTTTTATCATGGTGAAAATTTCATTAATTTCATGGATAACAGCTCATAAAGCCTTCTATATCCTTAGGATCACGCTTTATGAGTGCTGTTGAAACATTTTAATCAAAAACAGGCAAAAAAAGAACTATGAAATTATCAATATATTCATCATCATTCATCATTCTCCTACCCTTATCTCAGTCTTGTAGGGGTCGGCGCAACATGTCCCTTTTTCCATACTTCTCTATTAGTCGTCATCTCGGTAGTCACCCCCTATCAATATCAAACATATTGTTGTGATTTCTATTGTATCTGTGTTTCCTTTGTTGGAGATCCCAAATGAATAAATAAATAAATATCTTAAAAACTTGTTTTAATAAAGAAAATCCTCTGTAAACGATGTTGGAGAGGTTGCTTGCCCCTCGAAAGAGCTCCTACATACAGTTGACCGTGTGAAAAAAGTCTCTGGCTACGGCCGCCATTTTGGATTTTGATTTCCTAATTTTCAGCACAGGCGCCTACGAAAATTATGAAGATGACAGCCATAACGAAAATTTTGCACATCATTTTGATTTAGATCCCTTTTAGTCCCGAAACCCATAAAAATTACACCCCCACTATAAAATTAATACAGTAGATATTTATGTGACCATCATCGTTGAAAAACTTATTAAGTATAGTAAAATATTGCTAGACGTCTTCAAAAAAAAAAAAAAAAACTAAAACACTACAAAGTGCAAATAACTTTAATTTGGGAAGTCGTTAGCAAGAAATTATCGAAACAAGGTCTTTTGCACTTTGAAGTATTTTGTTTTTGAAGTCGGTTAAAAAAGTTTTTTATTTTTTAAATGTGGTGGTAAGTACTAGGTACCTTAGTACCTCACACAAATTCGTGTAGGTACTTACTACTTTGTATTGATATTTAGCTATTTTTATTCGCATACCATACGATAACCCAGTCACAATTGATAGATACAGGGCACCTACTGTTCGTCATTGAGGAGTTCCTTGACAGTAGGGTTTCTTCGCTGTCCATGATCATTTGACCACTGTTGAGTACTTAACCAGCTGCTGTGTTTCGTCTTCCGTACGATTACCCATACACAAAAAAATAATCCTCCGAGTAAATTGGCTATGTGCCATACGAACGGACAGACGGATAGGATGAAATGAAATGATGAAGGGATGATGGATGGATGGAATGATAGAGGGATGATGATGGGATGATGAAGGACGAGTTCCGTTTCTATGTGCCATTTGGCCACGGAACCCTAAAAACATACGAATTGAGAACTTCTTCCTTTTTGAAGTTGGTTATAAGCACAATGATCTGGGGTTATAAAGATGCCTCAAAGAATCTCCAGTTTTCCCCAAATTCAGATTCGTTTGGATGAAGTCGGTTATAAGCACATGATCTGGGGTTATAAAGATGCCTCAAAGAATCTCCAGTTTTCCCCAAATTCAGATTCGTTTGGATGAAGTCGGTTATAAGCACATGATCTGGGGTTATAAAGATGCCTCAAAGAATCCCCAGTTTTCCTCAAATTCAGATTCGTTTGGATGAAGTCGGTTATAAGCACATGATCTGCGGTTATAAAGTTGCCTCAAAGAATCTTCAGTTTTCTTCAAATTCAGATTCGTTTGAATGAAGTCGGTTATAAGCACATGATCTGGGGTTATAAAGATGCCTCAAAGAATCTTCAGTTTTCCTCAAATTCAGATTCGTTTGAATGAAGTCGGTTATAAGCACATGATCTGGGGTTATAAAGATGCCTCAAAGAATCTTGAGTTTTCTTCAAATTCAGATTCGTTTGGATGAAGTCGGTTAGAAGCACATGATCTGGGGTTATAAAGATGCCTCAAAGAATCTTCAGTTTTCTTCAAATTCAGATTCGTTTGAAGAGACTGAGTGAGAACTTGAGTGAGATAATCTCTAGAGAGAAATCCAGAACCAAATATTCAAAGACCCAGGTCAAGAGTCCAGAACTCCAGAACAGCATCTACAAAAGTAATTTATTTCTGAAATACACCTGAAATCGCGAAAAAAAATCAGCTGTTCCCTAGTTACATCTATGTCGCTTATCTCGTCAAAATGTAGGAAACCGCAGATTTTTTTTCGCGATTTCGGGTTTGGTCCCATAGTAAAAGTTGTTCATAATGATGAGCAAAATGACCCCTATCCTATTATTCTATCTTCCTACAACTTGTATATTCGTTACTACCATTTGGCATCAAAGACGAAGTTATTATGAAGGTAATAAAAGTTCTTCTTCAACACTTTAAATTCATATATCTTTTGATAGATTGAAGCGATTGCGACAAAACAAAAACTAAATATCTTAACTCCGAGTTACACACAATGTTTGAGTATATTTAACCACTAGCTATTGCCCGTGACTTCGTCTGTGATCCAGGATGAATCAATGAAGCCTATGTACTTCTCCAGGTAATGGTCTATCCATGTGCCCAATTTCATCCAAATTCGTTCAGACGTTTTTATGTGAAAGCGTGATCAACAAACAAACCACCTTTCGCATTTATAATATATTAGTAAGGATAGTTAAGAGGATGAAAAACAGGTCTGTCAACACTCTATACTCACAAAATGTATTAGGTGGGTACTTAAAAAAAAACCTCTTAACACTATATTAAAATTCAATCATAATTCTAAAGACATGTGGCGCCATCTATTATCATAAGAAAGTTATTGTTGTTTTCCTCGGGAACAATACTTTTTTTCGGGATGGAAGGTACCCTATGTCCGTATCTGTACACCTGACAACGTAAATGCAAAATTTCAGGATGATTGATTCAGTGGTTTAGGCGTGAAAAGGTAACAAACAAACAAACAAACTTACTTTCGCATTTATAATATTAGTATTAGGATTAGGATATTGTTCGTACATTTTACGTCTCTCACGTACAAACAGACAGAAATTCCAAAAATGATAACTGACCTTACTTTCTCCCAACATGGGTAACATCACAGTAGGCTCTACGTTGAAGAAAAAATATGTAGGTAATTCATAAATGTAGGTCCTACCTAGCCTGTCGAGCCTACCTGTGGCTAAGTAATAAAGCAGCATGGGTCGATCCATCAGCCGCAGCATCTACGCTTGCCGGGGTTGGTCCGTGGATGGTGGTGACCATCTTTACATACCGTGACTCCTCCGTGCCTCGGAAAGCTTGTTAACCCGTTGGTCCGAGGCTGTCATTCGTGGGTCTTTAACTGTCGTTACGGGTCGTCAGAAGCCCGAAAGTCTGACAATCAAAGGGTATTACCCAGTAACTGGGTTGTGGAGGTCAAATAGGCAGTCGCTCCATGTAAAATACTGGTATTCAGCTGCATCCGGTTAGACTGGAAGCCGACCCCAATATAGTTGGGTAAAGGCTAGGCAGATTGATGGATGTTTCTGACCTTTCTGTTTGGTATTAGGTCCTATTTTACCTAACCACGCAAATATTTCCTGGTATATTTAGTTAATTAAATAAAACTTGTAAATCGAATTTGTGTTTTTATTTGATGAAAATTGTAATTCATAAATTTTACATTAAAATTATTTACAATGCCATAATACAACACGAACGGGCGGTCAGCTCGCTGACATCTTATTATTTACAAAAGCAAACGGTGTTTATATTGACTGTAATTATATCTAGTAGGTAACCAAACTGTGACACTTTGTGGACTTAGGTCGAATTTCACCAATAAAACTGAACGCGATCAGCACATCTAAACCGCGTTCAAGATCTGTCAGTGTCAATATTACACAACAACGATGACACTGACAGCTCTTGTACGCGGTTATATATATATATGCTGATCATGTTCAGTTTCAAGGGAAAGCCGCACTTAATTATTTTAAAGAAAGTTGACAGAAAAAGCATTAGGTAGGTCGGTTCCTACAGGTAGGTACGAATTAACAATAATGAATTAATGAGGCATGTGTGGCAGGTACAAATCTATTCTAAACGTAACTATAAACCTATCTAAAAATATTATTTAGCTCCTTCCCTTATTCAAAGGACAATGGTCACGAAGTCTGGGAAATGTATGACATTTACAAGGAAACAACCTGCGTTGAAAACGGTCCATCCGATTGGGAGTTACGATTTTTACATTAAATCATAGCCCCTGTAAAACTTCGAATAGCAATTTCGCACATTTAGCCATCGATTTCGGTGGCACCCGCTACGCAGTATATAATTACTCATTTTCAACAATATTTTCGTATGCGCCGGGGCCTGGGTTTTTTACCATTGTCCGTTATTTGCATATAAACACAATGCATAATTTCAATATAGCTTGTTTCTTTTTTACAATAATTATTTTATTATTAAAATCATACTTCATCATGTACTGTTCCTCGAAACTACGAATTTTGTTTTTGTTCTTATTAAATGCGTAAGAACTGCATCATGACGGATTTTAATATGAAAATGTTAATTGAATAGAGTACCTAATTAATTAATATTTTCATATTAAAATTTATTAATTTATCTAATCTATTATCTAATTATTTGCTTGATACAAAATAACAACTATTCGAAGCAAACGGACTTATAACTTGTGTAACGCGCCGCCTCTAAACAATTGCGGGTGACACGCAAGTCACGCATCTTTTCAAATATTAAATGGATATCTATTTGGAATTGGATGGATCGATGGATATACTTAATTAAAACGAACAGACTGGTGAACTTGCAAAACCAGCCCCTGATTACTTGGAAAATCTTGTAAGTTTTAATGTTTATTGTTAGGTTAACTTTTCTATTAAAATTCATGTTTTAAAAAGGTCCCATGCCATATATAGTATGGGCTTTTAAAAGTGGTGGCCCGAACGAAAACTCAATCGGCTTTTTGGGCCATCACTTTTCTCAGATAACATTGAACGTTTATAAAACCTGTGAATACAGATAGGTATTTAATCTGTCTTGATATTCTGGTTCGACGCCAGTAAACAGATTAGCTGAAAGTGGGAAGAAAGATGGATATGCAAAATCATTGTTACAGAATTAGCTATACCGATGATCCACCGCTTTCATCAGGTCCTTTACACCGATCTTAGGCAATAGGTATTATATTTAGTTTTATATCTTTGTTTGCTTACTTATGTACCAAGATTTTCAAGAGGTATTAAGTCAGATTGTCTTGCTTTTTAAAAACGTGGTTTGTAATCTAACAATTTTCGAGAGAAGTTTTCAAACAAAATCGGAATTATGTTGGTCCCGGGATATAAATTATTCAGATTCTACCTAAAAGCTGATGAAGTTCGTACAACCAACAAAATAAGAGACTGTAGGCTAATCTAGTAGCCAGTAGGTATTTCCGATAGGTTTAGACCTGCGTGACTGAACTTCCAGTATTTACGCATAGGTACTTATATTAATAAATCTATCTAGATTATAACCAAAATCTTAGGTAATGGATTACCTTTATTATTTAGGTAGGTGGTAGGTACTTATATTCAGCAGGAAGGGCGAGGAAGATTTAAAATTAGGTATTGTTCCTAGATCATTTGTTATTTATTTATTCGCCAACAGAAACTATCATAGGTACTTCTACATACGTCCTGTTATATGTGTAATTGTGTACCTTGAGTACCTTCGCAGTATATTTGTGCAACACTACCTAGGCGTGCACGTTATATAAGTGCAGTGGCGGTGGCGAGCTTGGCTTGTGAACTTTAGATTTTCATATACCTACCTACCTTCTTATCTACATATGTAATTTTAAATAATCAGAATTCACAACATGGAAAATAAAAACTTAGGTACAGTCGAGTTCTTTAATATCTGAGCATGTTATACAGGGTGTCCAGTAAATAGCACGACATACTGCAGGGGGTGATAGCTTGGGTCACTACCTATCAATACAACACAATATATGTTCAGCAAAATCTTACGGATTTACAGTTTTACAAAATTTTCCGAAATATCGTAAGGTAGAGACCTTGAAACAGATTTTTAAGCATCTCGTAATGAAAAAATCCTTTTCTGGAACTTTTTTTACATCAAATTATTCGTGAATAGGTTACTCTACTCATTATAAGTTTTTTTTTGATCAAAAACAAGAAAGTTTTGAAGAAATAGTTTTTTTTGTTAAAATTTTCACAGAACGATTTTCTTTTCGCATAACTTTAACCTACAGTGGTGAAAAAAAATCCGTAAGATTTTGCTGAACATATATTGTGTTGTATTGATAGGTAGTGACCCTAGCTATCACCCCCTGCAGTATGTCGTGCTATTTACTGGACACCCTGTATAGGCAATATTAAGTTACATAAAACTCTAAATAAAACAGCTTTGTTCTACAATAAATTGTAAACAATCTGTGACATCATTAACATATGTGACTACGATAATTATATCAATAATATTGCTACAGACAAATTGTGCGCAATCCCTTATTGATATTATCTAGCGCAAAGTTAGGTTCACAATATCTATGCAGTTTTTCTATGAAAACTATCTTGACTATTTGACATGTTTCGAATATTGTTGTCTTAAATTCTTTGAATAATGTCTTTACAGAAGTAGATACTATTGTAATCTTTTCTCTTTTAAATGTTAGACTTTCAGAAGAACAAAATAAGAATTTAAGAATAATAAAATAAAAATTAAATACTCGGTAATGTGCTTAAAATGTTATTTTTATTTTTAAAACCGACTGAAAATTTTAAACAAATGTGTAGTCTGCATTGACCTTAAGATTTCCTAAAACTTAATTAATCAAATTATACAGCTATTACGCAACATTGTCAGATTGATACAGTCCTATTACGAACGGCAACATCGCATTAATACTCGTACTTCTACTCCGGCAAGCAAACATAAATTTAATGATAAAGGTCATTTAGTTGAATATTCAAAGCACATAGATATTTATGAATTATGGGTTGCACCAAATATATTGAAATCTAGAGAATTTAGATATTTATGTTTCGAAGAGTAGTTAGATATTTTTGATTGCACGACCATAACGTACCTACTTATGAACAGTTTATATGATAACTTTAACGCTTATAGTATTTTGAAATATTGTCACTGCCAATATATTAGTGAACTCGACTGTACGTATACCATTTTAAAAATAAGTTTGATAAATGGAAATATTACGTTGGTAAATGGAAAAAATACGTTGGTAAATGCTGAGGCTACGACTATCCAGCGCTTGACACAAATTTTAATAAAGTGAATTTTTCCTGCACAGTCGAATTTGTGATAGTATAAAGAATACTTACTAGTTAAGGTACCTAGCCAAAATGCGCGCCAATTGTGCATTATCTACAGTAATTTTAGTAATGTCCAGATTATATTTTTTTATTGGTTTTCGTGTAGGACTTGATGACAATTTGACGTGGTCATTGCCATATTTGTCACTATGAATGTGGATGCTATTACACACCAATAAAAAAATAGTAGGCGCAGTCCGAGATCGCGCCGTTACTGGTCGTAAAAACAGATTGAAATTTTACTACGGTTTCCGATACTACCGTAGCCATTGCTCGACACTAAACTTAGTAGGCTCATTCCATTCCTTATAATGTAAGCTTTTACCGAATATGATATTTTTCAGTTCTGAGCTGATTTACGGCTGACATGAAACGACATCTGTCATTATTTTGCTATTGTCAACTTCATATTAAATTTAATAAGTACTTATTTTGGCCCATATTTCTGTTGTTTCTATTTATGTCCTGGTAGTGCTTTGTCAACTCTTGACAAAGACACCAGAATAACTGATCTAGCTAAACACGTTTTTGCGCTATACGAATTGATATTTCGAAACATAGTGAAAAGTAGAAGATCGCGCGCATGCGCGTGCACTCGCAGTGTGCATCACATGTAAATTATATCTGGCCTCTAAATTGTTATAAATTAGACCTATCTTTTTAATACTCAACTATTGCACTAGCATTAAAAGTGTCGTAGTTATTATCGGTTGAAATCTTACATGTTTTTGTCGGTCAGAAATATTGAACTTACCATCAGTACACCGAGCGAAAAGACGTTTACTCGTCAAAAAACTTTTACCAAATTTTGTGTCACATCACGTGAAAATGATAGACACCCAAATTAGTAATGTCTACAATTTATTAATAATAGAACAATGACAAACTATCACTTTTAAATACAGAAGTTTCATTGTTATTTGTTAGGTATCTCACTAATGTCTTTTCATGCATCAAAATGTTGACAATCAATCCTTAACACTATTCTAGGTAATTTAAAATAGGCTATACAATATATCTACAATTATACATAATATTTATAAGATGCGAAAACCAGCAACGCAATGTACTAGGGTTTTTTTTTATAAAGTTTGCTTATTCTATAATTAGCAAATTATTATTTTGAACACTTTCTAATTTTATAAGTTTCAAGAAAAGTGTGTTTTAGCTTTATTTAAATACTTACTGGTTTCAAAATCTCTTAATTTAACAATTTGTACGTTTTGAATGTGGAGGTTAATTAAGTACCTAATTATAATTTATTATTTAAATTGTGATGTTTTTATATAATCAGAAATACCTAGGTAAGTATTGCATTTGAAATAAAACTCTACTGTAGCAATCGCGTACACAATTTTTATTCAAGATTCAGGATGAACTATAAAATAATGGCAAATATTTTCTGATGCACAGTTAAATTTATTGTTGGTTCTAGTTTCATTGAAACTGAGGTAAATTCTGGTACATAGGTGCATAAAGACGCTTGCTGTAAGATATAGGGTTTAAGCGCGTAGATAGGTATCTACGTACCAACTTACTGAAAGCGAAACAATTCATGCTCCGATAAACACTAGACTTGTAGAAACTAGAATAACTCTGTCTAGAATGGTCCAGATAGCATGACAATAAATTCACGATTTAGAACATGAGCTTCTAATCAGAACCCTAATTGCGTAACACACTATCGATCGGAATCTGAATAATTTTGAAGCAACTTGCTAATCCATTGCTTCATATTATGTACGTCTCAACACCGTAATTAACGCAATGAATGTTGTTGTCAAAATGAAACCGATTCCGATTGATAGTGTGTTACGTAATTAGGTTGCTAAATTGTTCTCAAAATTTACCTCAGTTTGCGTAGAGCTTAAGTATCTAAACCTAAAGTGGGCAACACACGAACGCGATGACAATTTCAGGTATTAACAAAGTATCTACTCATATTATTGTTTTTATGGTACAGCATATATGATACATATAAGTTCCTATACCTACTATAATTAAAGTTGCTTATTTTACTTATAATTAAGCGGCTTATATTTAAGCCTAATCTCTCATATCCAGCGAAGCATTTCATTAATTGCTCTACAACTGAACCTCACTAGGTTCAGGTAGGTATATTCATTGACAAAATGACTAGAAAGTGTGATATATGTTAGAAAAATAAACGTTCATAAATATTTATTATCATATTTTATTAGTTTAAACAGGAGGTGTAGAAAATTATTTCGTAAACACTAATAAACAGCTGTCTCTCAATTTGTACCTAACACAAAGTTACTTTATAACAAAATATTAAACATTTTTTTATACAATTCTTTAAGATCACAATAACAACTCGGAGAACAGGAGTTTTTGTTAAAATATTTCAGGAAAACAACAGCTTACTGTAGAACAATTTAGACTCAATAGATAAAATCAACATTTTATATTTTGGACTAGGTCCAAATAATAACTGATATAAATTAACAAGATATTTCAGAAATAAGCACCGAAGTAGGAAATATAAAGGGTAGACTTTCCATGTATGGAGCGTGACCATAAGCATAGATAAATGGAGGGAAGCGAGCCTTAAAATAAGTATACTAGTAAGTAGTCCGTTTCAAGTGTTACAGATAGATCCACAAGGGCGCATTTTACCAATGAAACTGAACGCGATAAGCACACCTAAACCGCGTTAAAGAGCTGTCACTGTCATTGGAATATTGACACTGACAGCTCTTGAACGCAGTTTAGATGTGCTGATCGCGTTCTGTTTCATTGGTGAAATTGGCACTAAATAATATACAAAATATATGATCAGCAATTTAAAAAGTTTGGCATGATATCATTCTCTCGACGTGTAATTTACAAAAACGAAGTCGTGCTTTACAATATAAATAAATAATACCTACCCATATAAAATGTATAACTTATACATGTATATATATGTAAAGGCAGCATAGAATATATAATATTTTTTTAACAGGATAGCACAATATTATAGGTACAAGGTTGAATCTTATAAAGCGAATGATATGTAACTTTTATCTTACATTTTAAATAGTACCTATAAAAAACGTAGCGAATTTAAAATAGTATCACTTTGTATCTATCCAAATATTAGAGGAATGGTCTCATTTGTATTAAACATTTTATTGAACTTTAAAATACTGTTAACATAGGAAAACAGTAATAATTAGATATCAGTTAAAAAGAGATCATTAGCAAAAAATTCTATAATGAATATTACCTTTGTTAGCCGTGACAATGAAATGAATAAGTTTGCAGCTGAGGTTTGTACTTAATAATACTTCTTGTTGATTGTATTCATAAGTTGGCTGTATTACCTAAGTGCTCAAATTCACGAGCGGCACGTTGCCAACGGCAGAGGATATAAAAGTACTCTGTGGGCAGAAGCAACTGCAGCCGTCGACGCGTCTACGGTTGCCGCCGACGCGTCTACCTCTGCCGCCGACGCGTCTACCTCTGCCGCCGACGCGTCTACCGCTGCCGCCGACGCGTGTCGACAGCTGCAGCTGCCTCCGACATTTGCATCGTGCCGCTCGTGTATATGAACACTAATACGTTTTTAATAACATAAGTATCGAACAATATTACACTTACTTATAGGTACATAAGGCATCCAAGCTTTAATTTATTATACAATTTATGGACACCTCAAGTTTTCCAATAGAAATTGATCGATGCATATAATTTTTACGCACAGCCAAAAGCGTTGTTTTCTTATTCAATTGCAGGTACTCAGCATTTGACCACCCGTTACAATGATTCAAAAGAAAATTAAATAATAACATTATAATTCATTAATTCAATCAGGCATCCACATTTTTCAATTATATAATTTGATTTTAAAGCACAGCCAAAACGCTTTTTCTTATAATTTATTGTTTTATAATAATAATTTAGATATAAAATCTATGTTTCAAAACAGTTGACTCCTTGGTCCACTTTTTAACAAGCAAAAGGCATAATTTCAATGGTGTTCAATTAAACTTCAGTATTCTAAAATCATATATATTACTGAATTAGTGAGAAAAGAAAATAATTAACAGCTTACAATATTTTGTAACGCTTTCTATCGGCCATGCACAGGTAAGTATTGTACCTAATCAATTTAACGCACATCCTACAGACATACGGGAACTAAAGCGCGTTGCGGTTTTGGACAAAGATTTCGTTTTTCAATATAATTATTCCTAAATACAAACGGCTTCTAGCATTTGTGGACACTACGTAATATCTAGGGGCTGATAGTGGACAATATTATAATAATGGTACAAATATCTTAACGTGGTGAGTTATCTACTTACGCAACAAATAAGGTGACGGTATGATCTCACAGCACAATAATCACGATACTTTTATACAAGTATCTTGTTACAATATCTCATTAGGTTAGTATACCTTACGTATTGATAGGTGTCATTTAATTTCATTATTATTTACAGCCGGCATTTTATTCATCAATTTCTGTATTAACTACTAATATTATATCAGGCAAAAATAACTCTTTGACATGTAGAAGGCATGTTCATGGTACAAGATCAACACAATCGGTATACACACAGTAGTACACCTCTGGAATAGCGTGAACTCATTGGTATTACATATTTATATTAGAATTTAAAGATAATAATGACTTGAGCTTCATCTATGCATCTACAGCTATTTTTTACATTACTCCGAATTATATTATTTTGAAACTTAATCACTTTAGTTCAAATGATACGGCGATCAATGCCTACGTCTCAGCTTCACAAAGCAATAAGTAAATACTATTATAATTATCACAACATATTATATAAGTGTTGGTTTGGTTGGACAAACTAATAACTATGGTGATTATTATCTAATAATAAATATATAAAGTAATCATGTCTTTTGCTATCTTACTAGTAATAAAAACTTAAAAGCAATAAAAAACGCTAGTTCTGTCTTTAGGTTTGAAATAGATTTCTTTCCCCTGCGCATCGGAGGCAGCACGCAGCTCTCCGTTTTAGAAACTCCACCGTTCGATAATCTAGAGTAGACGATCTCTCTAAATTCATACAAATTCCGATGTAACCACGTTGATACAAGAATTTTCATACAATTACATAAGTTGATCCCTCTTTATCCTATCATAAGTTTTCGTGTATTCACAAGAAAGTAAATCTTACGCGTAGATATAATTATAAATGTCCGTCTATGAACTTGTAGAAAACTATTTCAAAACCTGTAGAAAAATCGCACACATTTTTCAATTTATCGACTTTAAATTATAGAAAGCTGCGACGACGGTAGCTTTCTGCTTCAAGTCTCTTAAACTATAATTATCTTAACAGTACGATCACTATAAACGGGTATAATCACAATTCTCGACCGTTGACAATCATCAAATATGTATTATAATAGAGTGAGTAGCTTAATCTCATACATATTTGTGACGCAGTAAAAGAATAGTAGAAAAACACAGTAAATGTCCGTTCACACGAAGCGGCCAGCGACAGCGGTAAGTGAAGGCAGCATTAAGAGAACGCCTTGTAGTGAATGAAGAAGAAGATGAGAAACACGGCGTAGGCAGTGGGGAACGTGATCCGCGCGATCACGTCGATGGTCTTCGCCACGCGGATCGGGTGCGGCGGTTCTTTTTTGCGAACCTGGACGAAACATGGCTGAAAGAAATTATTATGCAAAATGAATGATGATATCGAAAGCTGCTACTGTGTTTAACAGGCTAATAATGGAATTGTGAATCTATGTCACTGTTATTTACGCACCAACCCTACGGTAGATGAATGTTTCAGTACTAAAGTTTTCTCGCATTCGCTGTGATGTATCGCATCAGCGTGAAAATAAAAAGTAGCGTAACCTATTCTCATGGAAGCTCGCAAGCCGTTACTGAAGAAGTGCTTTCACTATGTAATGTTGTATTAAAATAAATGGGAATGTAGGGTAATACGCAAAATATTGGTAAGTTTATGTTAGCGTCTGATGGAGGGACAGTTACCTCCGAAACTCCGCCATTGTTGGCGGTGTGTGTACAGGCCCCCGGACCGGTGCACGCGGTGCAAGACACGAGGTCGGCGCCGCCGGTCGACTCACGCTTTTTATCTCCCTGTAACACCAGTTGGTTGATTTCTTTTATTTTACTTGCTCAAATATGACCACTGGTATATTTTGCAGAACACATGACAGCCTATAATGATTCTACTGCCTGAATTCAGGCCTACTCTCAGTTAGTGGGCCGAAATGCACATAATACTCCATGCGGGGTGGATTCCCATCAACCCACACTGGGATTGACGTGTCTTAACAACATCCAAAAATTATAATTAGGTTTGCCAGAAGGTACGTCTCGTGTTTTGGCACTAACTTCCAAATGAATGGAAAAATGACAATGGTGAACCTAATTAATTAATAAAAATAGCAGAATGATATCCTAACTTAACTAAAACTATTCAGAAACTAAAATAATGGCGTCTAAAAATTCATCCGCATCGCTGTCGACTGGTAATGTACCCAAGAGACTGGTGGCGTTTCCACGTTGTATGGCAATGCTTAGCCTCTGGCCAAGGTAAGAGCCAGCCCTTGGATCATGGAAGTATCAACCAGATGTGATCAATTACTTAACTACCATCTTTTTTATTATATTAAACTGTACGCGCTGATCACGCGCAGTTTAAATACCAGATCCACTCGTATCACAATTCAGCCATTATTTTTGTTTCATTTTGTCAATACAAAATAAGGTACTTACTGAAACTTACATAAAATTAGTAAACTAGCGACATAAAAATATTTCTTTGTTATAATATAGTTTCGAAAGAAAGTCCACTGTTTGGGGTTAATACGTGACAATTCACAAAACTAAATACAGCTCTATATGTTAAGGCTACGTATTAAAGTAATCAGGAATATTTGAAGGGATATAGCTGATATGGCAGTATACTCACAGGCTGGAGCGATCCGAAGCAGCGTTAAATAAAAGAATGCGTTAGTTTTCATGATATCAGTCTCAGAGGTGATGATGCTGGTGAAGTGGGGCTAACTAGTGTCATTCTCAATGACGTCACTTACAGCGCCGCTACTCTCCGCTTGGGGCATCTCTTGTCGAGCCCGTTGGAGTAAAGCCAACGCCTCCTACGTAAATGTTTAACCAGTGTTTAGCCGAAGCATGACTTAGTAAACGTACAAACGTACCGCTGAAGATGCAATCAACTTAGTCTCAAGGCTTATACAAGCAAAGTGGTCAATGTAAAAGAAGTAACTATAAGCGTTCTATTGATTTCCAAAAATACGTTTCTAGTTATTGAATCTGAGTAAATAAAGTTAGAATAACCTGATATAGAAGGGCGTAAATTTCTACTTTAGTTTGATCAACTTGAAGTATCAACATTGTCGTAGTATGTATGAGTAGAGAGGAAGGTTAGTAAGATAGGTGTGCATGCATCTAAAGTGGGCCTTTCACCTCTAGGACCTAAAGGAAATGAAAATAAAGTTAAATAATAAGGAAAAAATGAAATAAGTACAAATAGAAGAAAAGTGTTGGATAGAGGGCAAATCTACTGAAGCTTGTTAATAGAATTACAGCATGCATTTTTGATAACCGTTTTATGTTTCAAGACGATGACTAGAGCTGCGCATATTTCCTTTTTACTTCAACTTACGCAAACAACATTCAAAATTTTATGTTGGAGAAAATCTTGTGTCAAAAATTTGAAGAATGTTCTAGGAAGACTTGCAAATCTAAACTTTAAACTTACCTGCGTCATCCTAGTATCAGAAGTTTATTGTTAAGCTAGTTTCTGCAGCTAATCAGCCTTCCAGAACAGAGGTAAAAGAGAAATACGCGAGCAATGTCTGGATAGTGCCAATGAATGTGGCGAATGTTCTTACCAAGGGGCTGGCCAGTATAATGCCAATTCTGCTCAGGACTGCAGGCAGTCGCTGCGAACACATCACACACACAGTTTGTTCACTCGTGACAGATGGTCTAACGATGTGCAATCGTGAACGTAGACTAGGTTGTAGTGGCCACATTTATAATGGATAGTATGCACTTTGAAATAGATACGGTACCCACTTTGTAAAAGAGTATGAACGTAAAATCAATCACAAAATACATGTCAATATGTATCTTTGCAATGTTTTCTAATACATGTTAAATACACAATTTCAACACAGAATTATGGATTTTATAATGAAAAGCAAGGAATGATGACTAAGAGACACAAACTGTAAGTTATGACGTATGGCCACACAAAATAGTCTTATTTTGGTGAAGTGACGATTGCAAATGATACATGTGATGAATTCTTGGTTACCCGTTAAATTTTGTAAATATATGAGCCAGATACATGCAAAGATGTTAAAGAGGTGAAGCATGCTGTAGAAATAAAACAAACAACACGACATTGCCATTTTACGCATGAAATAAAGTACATACTCGTTTATCAAGCCATGTCTTGTTGTTGTAAGATTGAAAGAAAACATTGCAAAGAGTAAAGATAGAAAAAAAATTAAATATTCACGACGGAACTTATTTGTTATTCTGGTGAGCTAATTTATGTCAGGGATCAATACAACATGTTGTGCTATTTCAAACTAGCGAAACTTTTAAATTCCTTCGTGAATGGATTGTCGGTTTTTCTAATAAATTACTCCTAATACCACCATAAAATATCAAAGTGCTTTTTTTTTTAAGAATCTAATACCAATTGCTGGCTACAAGGACCACAGTAAGGAGAGGTAACGTTTAGTAGCGTAAACATGTAGTGAGTGTATATACAGGGCTTCATGCCCGTTTTCACCAACCGTAAGTGACACTTAAATGAGTCCCTAAATAAAAGTGCACTGTTAGATTTTCAACGCTAGGCGCAGCACCAAGAGTTGAAAATCCATCAGTGCATTTTTATTTAGGGATTCATTTAAGTATCACTTAGGGTTGATAAAAACGGCCATCAGACATGTAAGTAGGTATACGAATCTTGGACAAATGTTGTATTGGAATTTTATGTTTTTCACTATACCCACGAAACCTATCAATATACATTAATAAATGGATTTTGAATTTTGTACAAAGAAAACAAGGAAGATCACATCGATAACACGCTTTACGAAATTTAACTTTATAACATACATGGTGTAATTTTAATCACCGTTATCTTCTAAAGAGTATTATTGTACTCATCATTATGAACAACTTTTATTATGAGAACAAACCTGAAATCGCGATAAAAAATCAGCTGTTCAGTACATTTATGTTCGCATAATTCGTCAAAATGTAGAGAGCAGATTTTTTTTTCGCGATTTCAGGTTTGGTCCCATAATAAATGTTGTTCATAATGATGAGTACAATAACACCCTTTAGAGGATAACGGTGATTAAAATTACACCCAGTAGAGGTAACAAACGTGGCAATAAAAATAAACGTAAGTAAAACTCAATCTTCTAAATACATAGATCGTCATCAGTGTAACGTTGGACGTAAAGTAAAATAAAGCATGCAATTGCTCCATTGTTGTAATTGCTGTATGGCGTTCCAGTGGGAGAATAAATAAATAAGAAAGTGTCTAGAGTGCCACCAGTGGGCACTCTAGCAAAGTCGGCTAGTTTGTCACTGGTGGTGCCCTATAATTCTAATTCGCTAGAATGCTACTAGCTCATTGTCAACTATGACAAGTGACAAATAAAGAAAAAAACATTGAATTGATTAAACTTTGTGTTGTATCTCTTACGTTTATGTTTCTTGACTACTTGACGACCAGCCGTTTTAGGATAGATTACTTAGACTTAGATTTCTTGTCGTACTTGTTTGCCCTATCCCGGTAGTGTTTTTTAGAGCCGGAGGCGCGCAAGGAGGGCAGCCTCCACCCGCTCCGCCGGTGCTTGTGTTTTATTACGCAAGGGCGAAAAGGCTGATTCCCGTAGCGCCGAAGAAGATGCAGTTCTCAACGTGTTTTATATGGAACTGGGACTTGTTCACTTTTTGTATGGAAAATATGAAAATGTTCAAATTATCTATAATTGATTATTTATTTATTTATTGTTATACGTGTAGAGTATTAGTCAATGTGGACCCATCATACAGAGCTCCTAGCTCACTGGCAAATCGCGATTTTTCTAGCTCAATCCCTTAGTTGGACCACTTGTCGCACTTTAGCGAATTCGTTATCTAATGGCACCACTAGTGGCAAACTAGCCAACTTTGCTAGAGTGTTACTAATGGCATTCTAGCGAATTCATTATCTATGTTACCACAAGTGGCAAACTAGCCAACTTGGCTAGAGTGCCATTGGTGGCACACTAGACACTGCCAATAAATAAATAGAAAGAAACACTGATGACGCTCTAGACACTGAAATTGAGAAAGATAAAAAAGAGTATTCACCTGTGTGACCGGATTTTCTCCGGGTCGGTAGACAACATTGTGTAGGGGTCGTTTCCTCCCCACGTAGTTGACACACACGAACTCTAGTAACGACGCATAGATAAAACACATGCACACGCCGTCCCACACGTTCATCGCAGTCAGGTTCGACACGACCGGCAGTGTCGATCTGAATCCATTCGATGTAGTGAAAAAATTCAACATAGTTGTTACACCTGCGTAAAAAGCAAAGAAACATAAGAATCTAATCACAGTTATCAACATTTAGCATTTAGAAGATAACAATTACCTACAGTTAACAAAATTAGTTGAAAAAGAAAGCGTGTTTATGATACAGTTACTAGAACATTGAGAATGTAAATTGTAAAGCTCTACAGAGAGTAGGAAGATCATGCCATTACCAAATTACTATTACATATAGATCTACTTACGAATAGCCAATCTTTTTAAGCGAGGCTTGTATTGCGTAAAATGATTAAATTTTTAGAGGACCCCGGCCTGGTACTTACAATAATAATCTGTCAATTTGGTATACGTGAATGGGATAATTTTTAAGAAATTGTATATATCCATAATGAGATTAAATTTATTCAGAAATGAGCAAATAAAACAGTGAACCAACCTATCATTACTCTAGCAGGCACTGCATTCCATTCCAGCCAAAAAGTAATAAACGATGAAGTCACCAAAATTATCCCCGGAATGAAAACTGTGGTGAAGTAAAATGATCTATCCCTCGTGAAGATAAGATCCACTCTGAGGCAGCTGTAATTACCTAAAAAGGTCAAGCATAATCTAAAAATAAACAAAAATAAAATTGGCAGGTGGGAATGATTCGTCGGCTTTGTCTATATGAGTAATTTACATAATTGTAATAAGCGAAACCTGCAACAGATAGCGTGTTATATCAACAGCCGCAGCCAACATCTACGAAGAGTAAATTGTATGCAGTACGCAAGACCGAGAGCATTCCAGATACCAGCCACTTTTTACCTATCATGGAACGGGCTGGTACTGCGTTCCATTCCAGCCAGAACGTGATGAACGAGGAGGTCACCAGAATTATTCCAGGGATAAATACTGTTGTAAAGTAGAACGCTCGGTCTCTAGTAAATATTAAGTCAACCTTTAGACAGCTGTAGTTACCTGTGGAGTAAATATGATTAGGTACAATTGGAGTATCGTAGCACGCGAAGTGTTTATCGTTTAAATTTAAAATAAAAATAACCAGGATACAAAATTCCAAGTAACTCAATTCAGAGGCCTTGTTGAAATTAAAGTACATATGAACAGCCAAAACATCATCTAAATATACTAACTACTGTTCTGTATGTATGAGTAATGCGTGTTGTGTTGTCGTGTCATATCATGTTTATGAAAATACATCGTAGCATTATGACGTTTATCAAAAACAATATAGCGTACTATTTCAAACGCATGCTCTCACAGTCATGTATGGAATTTATATGTGCATGCATGAAAAATGAAAAAAGTGATGGACACTTAACTAAAACAACATGAATGCTTGGTGAATATAACAAAGGTATCGTAAGGAGCAAACCTTCGACTTTCCAGCATCACGGCCGATACAACACTTTATACAACACTTCATTATTATAACACAATTACGCATTTACTCACACATAAGCAAAAAATATTTGAAATACGACGACACCGGACAGAACGGTGCCTCGTCCGGTGCAACTTATGTACCTTGCTCCTCAAAGCGTCTCTGGCAAAGATTACATGTCATCTCTTCGTCTTCCTCGTAAAGTGAATTACCCTCAGCTGCTTGCAAAGACGTTAACAAATTCTTACACTCTACATTCTCAACAAACTAATGAATACATTTAGATGTTAGGAATAGCAAAATTTGTATTAATGACTATACACTACATAGTCACATTGTATAATAAAGACTAGTGATCATACTGTAATATTCATACTGTATGATCAGACGGACAATCTAGATGAACATGCTGGCTAGCTAGGGTTACACCTAATGTATTCGACAACGTGTGATCGCATAACGTACACTATCAAGCGACTACTATATATATTAATAACACACAAAATAAATAAATTATGAAAATTAACCTTTTACATAAATCAAGACCAAGCTGAAAAGAGTTAATCAGAATTTTAATATATTTAGGCAACCTTTGACCATCTCTTGTGCAAAATATAAGATGTGCTTTAACAAAATATCTAATTTTGGTTACTAAGCTACCGCATTGGGCGAAAAAAATATATGATTTGGAGGATATCTTTCTTTAATATAACGTTTTAGAAGCGATGTTGGTATGTTGTATGTATGTAATATGTAGGTATGAACAATCTTATCTTTTACCTCTCCAACTGGCTTTAATAGGGCAGGGAATGGTTTGGTTCTGGATGAGGTACGCATTGAGCGTCGTGAGCGATGGTGACTTGCGCAGCGTGTCCTCATCGTTCTTCCACACGTAAGTGATCGCTGACTGCTCGTATGATACTGGCAAATACAAAAGCTGTTAAAGCACTTCGAATTTTATACTCGTGGAATCATTCTTCATCTTACTACTCATACTCAATCAATTGAACAGCACAGTGCATATTTTGTAGGGAGAGATGCATAATATGATCAATTAACTTACTACTTTCTAAGGCAAATGAACACAATGGGTCATCAAAAGGAAAGATGTTGAGCCGTCCCTGACACGACAGGATGAGATGCCGCCGCATCAAATAGTTAATAGTACCATTGCGATAGATACGCAAGGCGAAATGCATTGGTATTATCGGGTCCTGAAAAATAAGCACAGTTAAGAATATCATCTGGTGTAAGAAGTAATCAAAATAAAGCATTTGCACTATAAAATTACGCTCCTATCCTAAATACTCCTACTTGGTGTTCACAAATATTACTTATCACCAAAACCACCGGACCAAATGTTACGATGAAATCTACGGAAATCAACTCCAAACTTCTAGATTGCATTTTAAAAACCAGAAAGAAATCGAGGCGAGCATGAAGTGTCAGCTATAAAAAATCTGTATGTACAAATAATGGTCCTTTTAGATTCGTGAAGCATTGTATGTAGTTATAAATACCCATGAGTGCTGGGAAAACTCCTTCAGAAGAAAGCATGGTGGAAATAATTTTGTATAAAATTAGATGAAAATTAAATTTGTAATCTGTATCTTCAGATAACAATTTAAATGTAACTTATCTAGGTACAGTTCAATACGGACCTTAAAGTCGCCGTGCATGATGAAGTACGTATCCGGCAACCAGATGTCTTCGTGATGGTGGATGGCGTTTAGGAAGTCGTAATGAGACTGGTTGGAATAGCGCAGGCGAGGGTCGTACCACTGCTGCTGAAGTAAGAACTCCACTTCGTATTTCTGGAAGCGGTCAAGTAAGACAGAAATTGAAACAAGAGAAGGAAGATAGACTGGAAGAGAAGTTAATAGTTTACTAAATACTTACAAGACTAGATTCGTCCGGAGAGGCTAAGCTAAGAAGTAGTACGCTTACATTTACGGTGAGGACCCCTGAAAACAACACAATTGATGATGTTTATAACTTGATTATAGCTTAATTGGTACAAGACACAACAACAACATACACAAGTACATGCTTGCTAACAATTGTGCTGGAGTTCAGTAGGGTTCTACCTATCTTGACTTATCTAGCAGTTTTCTTTTTATTTCGCTTAACCAAATTAATAAACTTTCTTAGTATTAAGATTTCGATTATGAAATATCTTGTGAATGAAACAAGTTAGAATGTAGTAGAGAATGATTGGAAGGTAAGTATAATAAAATTAAATTGCGGAAATTAACCGTAGGCTACACATGTTGCAATAATAACGAAAATTGTAAATAAGAAGTAGGCAGATCCGATTTCTATTGGAAAAGAAGTATGAATTTACGACAGATAAGAATTCATTTGTGTTTGATGTTTGTGAAAAGAGAAAATCATTTTAGGCAAAAAGCATGGCGTAAAAAGAAAACTCGTTATTCAATGTTGAGTGACTGAACCATTAAACACAGTATTGTTTGTTATGTATGAGATAGAAAGTAATGACTAAAGTAGCTTATCGACTACTGTGAAATAAATAATCAGTTGCAATAAATTCAATAATAAAAGTGGGTGTGTTCTAATCTAATACATCAATGTTATCAGGTGCATCCATACCGGTAAAAATAATATGTGACTCATATACATGTGTATAAAATTATTCTAAAGCATAGGATCAGGTACACATATCTACAGTTGCGTGAGATAAGAGAAACATTGAAGTTGCGTGCAAGGAATTATTTACAAGGTTATAATTGCTACGATCTAGATAAATGTGGAAGGATTTCTCTTTTCATAAACATGAACACAACGCACCACGATTGTGCGAGCGTGGCCGCAGAGACGAGAGCCCCACATTATTTTGTGCCAGAGAGTCGTTGGGCGAAGTTAGACCACAACAGAATTCTGGATCTGCAATTTACACCAATTTTCAATGACCTACTTGACCCTTTTATTCATACGCAACCACATCAAGTCTTCAAATTATATCAAGTCAATGATGCTATGAAATGTTATGATATAATTTGAAAACATCGTCATATTTAAAGTTAGTTATAAATTATGAGATTTACCATCTACTGGTGGCAGCAGTCTTTTGTCATAGCGGGAGTTTTTCAGAAGGTTGTCCAGTATCTCTTTGTCCGACTTTCCCGCTGCAAATCTGGAGAATAGTGAATAGACTTTTATATAATTCCTGTGAAGCAATTTTGCATTTCTAAAGAACCTTTTAAATCATCAAAATAATGGCCTGGAAGCGAGTACTAGAGAAGATTTATGCCGTAACATATCATGGCAAATTAAGCGTGTGGAAACGCCAAGCAGTACGCTTAGTATTGATTTTAGATTAACACTTATTACCTTGCTGCTGCAAAAGCCGTTCAATAAGCTAATAAACAGAGCAATGACACGTTCTAATAATAAATATCGTAGTTTGAATAGCGAGTTACTATTGAAAACAAGTGTATTGTGTCATTATTTCAAAACCACCATTAACTAACTACGAATTCAAGAAAATATCGAACAACAGTGTTTACTGACTACTTTGATAAGTTCGGTAACATTGAACCATAATTGAATCATATCGAAACACACGTCAAAGCTAACTTTTGGTAACTGTGTGCGGAAACAAAAGCTTTGTGAGGTGCATGGAGCTGTTCACTCGAGCTAAACTGATTTGAAAGTTAGTCCAAAGTTAAACAAGAGGACTGTATGCAATCAAAATCAGCACACCATAGAGACTAAGCAACTAAAGCAAGTTATGTTTACACAATTCTAGGGAAAGTGATCATATAGACGGGATAATAAACATACTGGGGGTAGGTATAACCCTCGCCACAGACAATTTGTTTTGCATAGTGCCACAGGGCGTATTAATGGAGCGAGGAACTTCACACTTGGCTGGCGTGGGCCGGCTGGCGTGTTAAATACGCTTGACCGCCTGCGCTCGCCGTGTGTCCTTCCACGCTCTACTCATTAACATCTAAATCTATCGTTACTATAAATCCACAGAACGCTGCATTGCCGGTTTTAAATTATGTAAAAGTCTTCAAAAACCATTGAATAAATCTGACAAAGAATCTATTGTTTAGAGGTTAACATTCAAAAATTCAAATAGTTAATTAAATATCCTAAATACAATTGGTTGTAAGACTGACTGAAATCAACAACGGTTTCAGCAATTTAATCAGTTGTCAAATGTCATATCCATTTAAATAGTTGGTTTTAGTTTGACAGCGGATGTACGGTGTGTTCTTATTACAAAACCAGTTTTTAGGGTTCCGTACCAAAATGATAAAAAGGAACCCTTATGGTGCGACTCAGTCTATCTGTCTCTCGCAGCTAGATATCTCAAGAACTATTAATGCTATCAACTTGAATTTTGGAATAGTTTTAGATGAGTTTGCCCAAATATTTTGCAAATAAGAAAGAATTAAAAATGAGTATATATTTTTTTTTGCAACAGAGTCCCTGTTGCAAAAAAAATATATGAAAGACTCCCTCTTAAAAATTCGAAGTGGGATAACTAGGGCATGTGGGGTATCATATGAAAGAGCGTTGTTTGCACATTCTCAAACATTTTTTCTTTTTAAGCCACATAGTTTTTGACTGTTGATGAAAAATTAAAAAGAATGTAAAACATAGATGGGCAAACGTCATCTAAAACTATTCTAAATTTTAAGTTGATAGCATTAGTAGTTCTCGAGATATCCAGTCGCACCATAAGGGTTCCTTTTTACTATTTTGGTACGGAACCCTAAAAACAGTTCTATTAAAACTGTCAACAGCTTGGTCCGGTACTAAGTCAGTTTTGTATTCAGAACTTTACTGGAGTCGGAAGTTCGAAATACACACATCAAAAAAGTCTAAGCAACACGCACCATTTACAGAAACTGCATGTTTTATTAATTGATACTTTATTTTTTTTCTTAACAAAGTAGATTGGTATACATACAATCTTTTTGTTTTCGGAAACATAATATGTTTATACTGGCTGATTTAAAAATTTTGTTTTCATTAAAATAAAAGCGAATTATTTTTCCCGCTTTCATTTATTTTCGTTGCTTGATAAATTTGGTATTTATCTCACTTTTATCATTTTGAGATATACAACTTTTGAAAATTTTTAGTGGTGAGTCATTTTTTAAGTCATGGAGCGACGCCATTTGACTTCTGATGAAATGCAGAGAGCTGTAGGAATGCTACAAGCGGGAAGAAATCAGTCCCAGGTATCTCGGCATTTTAGTGTCAATAGGAGCATGATTTGTCGTATTTGGAAGCGTTACGTTAATACAGGGGATCCTGCTGAGCAGCACCCAGGACGTGGAAGGAGTACAACTGCTCGATAGGACCGATACATACAACTGACTGCAAGACGTCAGGCGATGTTAATCGCCCGGGAGATAGGTTTAAAACTACAATTCTCAAGCAGTGTTGTTGTTAGTCACCCAACCGTGAGAAACAGGCTGCATGAATACGGCCTACGAGCACGACGCCAAATTAGGTGCCCACCTATACGCCATGGGATAGCGCCCGTCGAAACGAATGGTATGGGGAACACTTGACATGGAGCCAGGAGCAATGGGATAAAATTTTATTTTGCGATGAAAAATAAAATTTTATAAATCCTAAATCCAAACCAGGACTCGGTTTGGATTTAGGCCTGATACGAGAAGGATAAGAGTGTATCGTCGTCCCGGAAATGCTGAACGTCTGAGATGCGTCCAGGAAGTGCATACTTACAGTGGCTCCACAGTGATGGTATGGGTGGTTATTATCAAAAACAGACGAACTGACATCGTTTTTGTAGATGGCAATATGAACGCTGAAAGTTACGTTGAAGATGTCCTCGGGACTTATTTTCACCCATTTACACAAAGTCTTGGCTCAGATTTCACGCTGATGCATGACAATGCGCGTTCACACAGAGCTCGGAGGACCAGAGAGTACTTGGCAATGGAAAACATGCGGGTATTGCCGTGGCCTGCACAATCGTCATACCTCAATCCTATCGAGCACGCACGGGACATGCTCCAGAGACGTGTTCTAGAGAACCTGGACGGAGGGTCGACAACCCAACAACTGAAAGATCATTGGGAGCGATTGCCGCAGGATCGGATAAACAATCTTATAAATTCAATGAAAAATCGTTGCCGACAAGTTTTAAACAAAAGAGGCGGTCACACTTTGTATTGGCATATCAAAAATGTCGTTTTTTAATTTTGTAAAAAGTTTAATTTCGTTTTATTTTTATTTTATACTTTGAATGTTAGTGTATGCATATTGTTAATTATTGTGATTAAATGAACAATTGAATGATGGATTTAGTTGCTTTAGTCACTAATACATAAAAATGCTTAGTTTATAAAAGAAACATAAATTAGTAAACATCGTTCAAAAATTCAAAACCGTACATGTTGCTTAGACTTTTTTGATGTGTGTATGAATGGTTCCATGTTTTGAACCTTTTTTGTAATAAGACGGATTGACTCAGGAACTGCACCCTAATCGTGTAACGCACTATTAATCGGAATCATTTTGAAGCAAATTCCTAATCCATTGCTTCTTATGTTGGAATTTTTTTTCTGCTCGACAACGTAAATAATGTAATGAATGTTGTTGAACTGTCAAAATTAAACCGAATCCAATTGAGAGTGTGTTACGCAATTGTTCCGCTGGTTTAAAAATAAGTTGTAAAAGGTGAATAAAGGTGGTTGATAAAGGTGTTTTAGCTTACATGTCTGATGTGAGAGCCGATGCTCGACTGAGCATGAGGAAGATGGCCACAGCGCGTGCCACGACGCATGACCAACCCATATTAGGACATCTGGAAATATTACAAAGTATAATCTATAATTTAAAATTCAAGTTTTTAAGACGTTTGGATATTTGAGTCACCATGCACTGCTGAATGAATTTGTATGAAAATTGGCACACAATTAGTGCATAATAGTACTAGGCTGATCCAAAAGTAATGATAAAAAAAATAAAATATTCAAATTAATAACTATTAAAATGGATGAATTGTGTTCTATTTATATGACTTTTTTATGCTGACTTAGTGGGTAAATAAGCAAGCAAGCAAAAAAAATAAATAACCGGTTATCATTACTTTTGGATCAGCCCTTGTATACGCAGCTTGTCACTGGTCTAGGTCCAGATAGACGAGTTGATAATACATTTTTTCCAGGTACTTGCATGAAATAGGATTATTGGGATACAAGTGAAATCAAGTAAACTTAAACTCATCAAGTTCTAAAAAAAAAATACTCATAATCAGCCTATAATGTTCCCACTACTGGAACAGAGGCCTTCTCTCTTCAAGATGGTGTCGGCTGTACTACCACGTGGGCCCAGTGCAGGTTGGTTGATGTCACATGTCTTCGAATTTTTGGTCCGAGGACATGCCGGTTTCCTCACGATGTTTCCTTCACCGTTTTGATAGCAATGGTGGCCTAGCGAAGTTATTTACACAAAGTAAAGCCCCTGAACCCACGACCTACAACTCGTAAGTCGCGGCCGCTACCACTGGGCCACCACTGCTCCCGTGAAATATAACATGTAAAGTGTTATTTTTAATCAATTTACAAAATAAATATCATTAATAGCTAGTAATAAATAAGGTTTGGCATTTTACGACCAACTAGACCACCACCTCTTAAAGCAGTATTATTTTAATCTTACTTGAGTGTGGGAAAGAGATGGAGCTAGACGTCCTGTATAGCTCCATCTCTTTCTTACACTGAAGTAACATTAAAATAATACTGCTTTAAAAGGTGGTGGTTGGTCGGCGAAAATGACGAACTTCCATACAAACTTCCATACAAAGGCATTTCGAAACTGCACACATTTCCTTTTGACTTTGCCGTAGTCATGTAGGGCCACGATGACGTTGGTGAAAGTGATTAGTCTAGAATATTAACCCTTTGACAGCGGGTGACGACTTTAAACATATTATCGTTCATATCCCTGGCGAATCGTGTGTGTAGGTCAGGTACAAAGGCGGTGGTATTATACCTATTGTAGGTAAAATAGGCTTGGTGTCTGGGGTATGAATGGTCTGGCCGTAGCGGTCAGTGGGTTAAACCTCTGTTGGTTCACGAAATTCAAATTTTCTTACGGTTTTTGCAATTTGCAGGGCAGTATCAGGTTATGTTATGTTGATCTGAATATGATTCGCGACCGTAACAAATCTGTATTTATAGAATTGTAATCATTAAAGTCATCACTACAACTCTCTAAGTTCATATAATCCTAATGAATGACCATTTCATGAAATCTTGATATTTAGGATTATACTCAATTAAGGAGTTGTATTACTGATACTAATATTTATAATTCTATAAAATGGTTTGCTACGGTCGTGAATCATATTCAGGTCAAGATACAAATACAACCTGATATTAACATGCAAATTGCAAAAAACGTAAGAATATTTGAATTTCCCCCTAAAGAATATTGAAGTCTGGTTGAAGTCAGTCGTACACGTCAAGTCATCTGGTTATCAGTTTGTTTTCAAGCTAAAATAAAATATCCTGTGCAACTGCTAAGGCCGTTTGTCCACCGCACCGGGAACGTGACGTCAACGAGAAAACAGATGACGGCGTCGAAGTAGCGACAGTACATTTACTATGGCAGAATAATCTCGTTTCGTAGACGTCGTAGCACAGCATAGCCGTTGGACAGAATATTTTATTTTAGCTAGAAAACAAACTGATACTCAGATGACTTTTGGAATCTACTGGTAAGGTAAAATAATACAAAGGTAAGACTGGTTGCCTATAACCACTGGTCAGACAAAGTAACCGCTCTCACTGGACTTTCTGTTACGACCGCCCGACATCATACATAAAGCCACGAAGGCCTTCAAGACCTTCAGTAATGAAGTAGGTAAAGAAAAAAATGCATTTTGACCGCGTAGATATTGAATTTTTGTAGAAAGCAGATTTTTTTTATAACCGACAAAAGTTCCAACTCAGGGGGTTACAGAATCATGTACTATGATAATAGGTTGTGCGTCGATGTCCTGCCACCTTGTATTAGATCGTAGTTGCTCCATTTGGATAATTACAAAAAAAATAATTACAAACCTGCAGTCTTATATTTAAATGGGTAAGATTAGTCCTCTTTTACTTGGCATTTCACCGAGGTAAGCACTCAAATTAACCCATTTTGCAAAGCTAGGATTATTAAGGCTAATTGCGTGTTTTGTTGCACGTTCTTACCGCCTGTAAAATTAACCGGCATTATTTTTATTTAATTATTCTTAAAAGGAAGTCATAAAATATTGTAGTATTCGCAAAGTTTTAAATTGGCGCAATCTTGAAAACTGGTCGGAATTACCCTTAAAATATGCCTATGGTAAGTTTGATTAAAAGCTGAAAATTACTGGAGGAGGCGTATACCCGTTGTGAGGGTCCCTTAATTAATTAATTATTGTTACTCAGTAATATTAAGGCGAAAGCGCCAGGGTAACCCACGCAATTCAAATTTTCTTACGTTTTTTTACTATTTGGACTTATGCAGGTCAGTATTAGATTGTATTTTGATTAAAATATGATTCGCGACCGTAACAAGTATGCATTTACAGAATTATACTCATTAAAGTTATCAATACAACTCTCTAAGACTAAGTAATTCTACTGAATGATTTACTTGCAAAAATCGTAAGAAAATTTGAATTTCGCGGGCTACCTTAGAAGGACTTCATTTTTTTTTTGTAATTAAAGAACAATAAATCCTTTTTTTATTAAATTTATTTTTTATTAAGTTGGGACTATTCTTCAGGGTCTTTAACAAAGCCCAGACCAGAGCTGAAGTTTATGTTTAGTTTTAAAATAATAAAATGACGCCTGTTTTTTAGATTTAGACAGAGCAGAGGTGTACAATATGGCCGAAATATCTTGGCGAGCTCGAACTTCGCGCAGAAGGCTGCGCAGTAACATTTTTTAGGAAACAAATGGTGACATGAGGCGAGTGTGAGTGAGAGATCATGCGTGAAAGTTCGTAGTGCTTATGTGTGACTTGTGACTTGCCAAGACGTTTCGGCCGTAGTGTACCTTAGTACAGAACACCCACATTTAACCAGTTATATTCATGTCCCATGTAATAGGTTGGTGTAGGTACATCTTTAAATCAGGTGTACATAATAATATGTACATACTTATATCTGATTTAAAACCACCGAATCTGAATTTCCACTTTCATTGATATATACTGTATATGCGTTAGTAGTCAGTATTCAAAACAAAAACAATTGTTTAGAAGAACAAACCAAACCCTCGGCGGAGTAAAGCGGATTACTGAAGGTAAATAAAATGTAAGCCGAAGTATCCGTGTAAGGAAATAGTTTTCAGGAATTTTCCTATAAGATGCCAAAATAGATTGGCATTCCGGTGCTGTACCGGCTCATCCTTTCAGATTGGTAATTATACAAACAATATTTGTTTATAAGAATATTTTGATTAATGACAATCAAAATATTCTTATAAACAAATATTGTTTGTTTATAAGAATATAGTTAAATAATACTAGTCTATTATTGTCCCACTACAGCTACAGCTAGTTGCTGCTGTATACAATATGTAACAAAACCCTAATGTTCCTTATAGGGACGAACACATTTACCTACAAGCACAACATTGATGAAATTACAATTAAAAAAAAATAAGCTTTGGTTAGTCGAGAGGTCAAATTCAAATAACTATTATAATCGAAAAAAATGTTTAGAGTATCTGATTTTACAAGTACATCGAGGCGCATGGGCCTTGGGTCGATACCACGTGCCTACCTACCCCTTTTCCCCGCCACCCGCCGCTCTTTCTTTTTTTTTTTTTGGTGGGAAATCATCAAATAACTTCTCCCGCTCTGGGTGGAGCATGAGGGCGTGTCAGACTTCTACTGACTAAAACCCAACTGTGTTCCTTCAGTTGCCTGTGCCAGAGCCACGGTAACTCTTTCGAACAACCCGCAACCCTGGCGGGCATCGGCCCTAGCGGACCCCTGCGAATCACTTAGTCTTCCGCGCAACTTACTTTCGAATGGATCGTATCGCTTCAAATCAGTTAAACTTTACAAATATTAATAATTAAACATTTTTTTTGTTGAACAGTTTTTATGAATTGCTTTATTGCGTATGTATACCGTTTCTTAAAACGTAGGTAGAAGGAACAACAGGGTTTTTGTTACATATTGTATACGTATATGAGCGGTGCAAGAGTCGTTGTGGCAAGTCCTTGGGAAATACCTATTTCCAACGGCAGGCGGCATTTGGCATAAATGCAGTGCAAAGGCCTCTTTTCAAATAGAGAAGGCATGACTATCGATCACCAGGCTTGCTCAAAACGGATTGGCGATGACGATTTTAGATAGTCCAGATTTTCAGCGTTGTCAGGTATTTCCAAGAAGGCGACGCCTTAACCAAAGGGCCATCACGGACACATTCCATAGTTATTGGGTTCAACCCCCTACATTACTTACGAGCACATTGTAAGCTACGCGTGTATTACAATGAAAGCCCATTCCGTAAGTTTGCTTCCGTTATAGTACAGTTACATAAATTATCAGTAGCATAGTTGGCAAGTTCGCGAGCAAATATCCGTATTGTACCTCTTTAATTTACATATTTAATTTGCAAATAAAATGTATCAGAATACATGTCACGAGTAGGGTCACGCGCACGCAGTGTTGTTGCTAGCGTGTTGCAAGGCCTCCTCCATCACATATTATTTTTTTGCTGTAAGCGCAGAGAACACATGACCTACTTTCAAAAGTTGTATTATGGTTTGCTTATGACGTCAGTAAGAGTCGACACGCGAATCATTCGCGCGAGCGACAACGCCTACCGCCTACCTATGTTGTTTTAACTGTATGTGCACTTTTATTACAAGCCTTTTAATAAAATGTTGTGGTTACATTTCATGTTTTCGGTAATTGGATTTTTTCATTTTTACAGTTGGTTTGATCGATATTGTTTCGTGTTATGTTCTTTTTTGTATTTGTTTCCAGTTACTGGGTTTTGGAGCTAAGATAGACAGTTAGGTACTCCATGAAAAATGGTATTCAGCTGCATCCAGTTAGACTGGAAGCCGACCCCAACATAATTAGGAAAAGGCTAGGCAGATTGATTGATTCAGCAATTTATTGCAAAGGTAAAAAAGACTTATGGGAAATAAAACTGTTCAAATATTGGACCATACCACCGTATCGTTATTATTTATTTACGAAAGAAATGTATTCCTACCCAAATACTTCAAATATAGGAAACAATCGAGACAAAAACAGTTAGGTACTTACAAAAGGTTTATCGCTCCCGATACTTGTGACGTATGAAGTTAGAAACGCGGTGTCTGGGGAAATATCGAAATTTATGACACGAGGCCTATTTTATACTCGTTCCTTTTTCAAACTTGGCCAGATGCCGATAACATTTTCTTTGTGATTGTGTCTGTGCTGTCCAATGGTCAACTTTATTTTTATTCTAAGGAAAGTACCTACTGAGAAAAATATATATGCATTTTATTTGATTATATTGCTATGTAATCTTGGAAAAATCATAACGAACGGAATCGTACTATTCATTTTCTCTAAAGATAGCGTTAGATTAAAGCTCTTTGTAGAGTTCTCTTTGTAAAGTTCGCCGTCAAACTGCTATTCGCATAAGTAGATCCGCTGGATATTTTCTTTTGGAATTGGATTCTGTTCATAACCTACAAATAGTAGGATATTTACGGTAGACTGAGAGGATATTTAGAGTTCATGAGAGATTCGATGTTAGGTTAAATAAAATATTACTGGACAATGTAAGAAATACAAGTTCAGAAGTATTTTTTTACACTAAATTACTAATTTGTTGTAGTAGAAATATAAGTTAAAGTCATGAATGTACCTTTCTGCTGACTGCAGAGCTTTGTCGGCATGTGGAGAGATGGATCAACCCGCCCGCGTCCGCTGCGCCCGGCACAACATGGCCGCTGCCGCTGAACACCTGCAACAACCAGAAACTTGCATGAAACGAGATATCTTAACAACGCATGCATAATGCATAATCAGCCAGGGATAATTGCTGGGGCACAGGCCCTTCTCCGTGAGTGGGCCCAGTGCGGGTTGGTGGATGTCTCATGTCTTCGAATTTTTAGTCCAAGGATATACCGGGTTTCCTCACGATGTTTTTCTTCACCATTTTAAGAGCTAAACAATACATATAATTACCGACACTCAATATTTGATGAACGGTAATCGGAAACAAATTCGTCAAGGTACATACTGGGTGACTTTTTTACCGTCTTGAAATAAATAGGGTATAATAGCTGAACGGAGTAGAAGCCTATGGCATACCTAATAAAAAACAAGTTAACGATCTATAAAGATTTTTTCAAAATTTCTGTTTTTATTCTTCTAGTTTACTTCAAATGTTTATTGATAGAGCAATTTCTGTCTAAGCTACTTACTGAAAAATCAAAAAAAATATAGGTATGCTGAAGGCTTCTACTCCGTTCACCTATTGTACCTACCCTATTTTTTTCAAGACTGTAAAAAAATCATCTACCAATTTGGCAACAGAATCAAAGCAGAATAGAATCACGATCTCAATAACATCCGGCAATTTTATTAATGACCACGTATATAATTTATTTCCAATACCACTACCTATTTCTACCACAGCAACATTATTTTTCCATCCACCCAAACGCGAAGAAAATACGAAAAGTGCGAGAAAAATTGTAGGTTCCCCGAGAAAGCTGAGCTAATATACGTCTTTAGATTTATATAGATAAATCGTGCTCGAAAAATAGCTGTAGGGCTCCCACTTATTACGTCGAAACAATAAATTGGAGCAAAATGTTACCACAGCGACCAGAAACTTTCTTTTGCGAGTATCCTATCAAGTTATGTAACCTTACGCCTATTGATTTCAGGAGGCCTGGAGCTAGAATTTGAAACTCCGAGGAGGAGTGAACATTCTTATTATATTAAACTGCTCGACTAGTCTTGTTACACTTTGTTTCTCCTCATAACATTAAATGCGACGTCGTACCACCGCGAGATGGCGCCACATGCGACCTTGCGGTCTTGACAACGAAGAACTAAGTCACATTATGAAAATTAAAACGAACCATTATCAGTTATTTATATTCACTTCTATTTACGAGCTAATTTAAATGCGAATTATGTCCGAGGGCTCCCGGCCGTATCTTTTTAAAACTTGTTACAAGGTTCTTGAGAACGGTTCACATTGTAGCAAGAATAATGGCTGATATAATAAAAATATATTCTCATTCAGAGCGACAATATTGCAAAATGTTCGGGCATAATCTCTGTGAAAATAAGTTGGAATGTTATGGTTTTTAATTTAGATCTTAATTTTGTGGACCCTCAAAAATGTCGAGGGTCCCACATATTCCACTCTTCTATTTGTCGACGGTATAAAACCCTTTTTTCATTGGCGCCCTCTCCCAGTTTAATTAAGTCAACAACTGGCAGCCATTTTAATAATACTCGCTGTGTTTTGTTTTCATAAATGAACCCCGAAATAAAAATATATTCCTCCTATCAGACAGAAGTAACCGGCATACAAAAACGCATTTTTGCCGCCATTAGTAGTCCATTGACGGGCCCAAATGTTTTTGTTTTAGGAATGAAAAAAGGAAATTGGGCATTGGGCCTCATTCATTTGTTTTCTTTTTCTTTTGATTTATGCATTTGTTTTATATTGTTCCCTAAGTGGCTAGCCAACAGATTAGGGTGGTATTAGCAAGTACTCAATGATTATGTTTAGGCGGTACCTATGTCCTCGTTGCTCTTCCCTGTAAGAACAATAAAGTATTATCTTCAAGTTGTGTGCGAAATTTTAATATTGTCTCAAGTGTAAAAATCATAATATAAATGAAAATAATAACAAAACTAATGTGAAATGAAAGCTGTCTGGAGCTATCATTAAATTTGACAGAGGCCCGTGATTTTAAGGCTAAGGCTTAAAAAAAGGTTGAGAATCATTCCATTTATAAAACGCTGTCATTCATTCCTAAATCCGTGTCGTGGTGCGACATTATTTATGCTAATTTCAGTCTCGTTCGTAAATCCGGGGAAGAGACTAAATCACCTTCTTAAGAGAACAATCTTTTCATGCATTATTTTTTATGTAAAAGGATAGTCTAGCCCGGATTAGATGTTTCTTTTTATTAGTTTAAAGGTTCTTTAATTTGATTTGGGTTTTCTTTTAGCCAATACAGGGTATTTGTTGAATGTTTTTACGGATTCAGTTTTTGAACGTTTTTTTTATTTATTTTGTTATGCTCAAGACAGCTTTTAAACTCTGTAATAAGACCAAGAAATGTCTTTTGATTCTTGCTTTGGACCATTTGCTGTTTTATCTAAACGGATCGGATATTTGTTTATTATTATTATTATATACAAGGTGCATGTATATATGTATACATAATATGTCCATATATATTACGTATATGTACAGAGTGTATATTAATTACAGCGAGTATTACGTATGACCCTATTCCGCGTAGTTAACACGTGCAAGTAAGGTAATATAGAGTTGTTCCAAGTTTTCAAGTTGTGAATAATTAACTAACGAGATTACTCGATTCACTGGGTTTACGAACCTACCAAGTCGAATCCGGATTCGTTGAACTTTACATTAAAGTTTAAACGACAGATATTTGCATGTATATTTTAATTCTATAATATATTTTTAATTATCACCCTTGTATACTAATATAAACGTTACATTTTAGTGTATAATATATAAACTTTATTTAATTTTATATACATAATACCCTTTGCCAGTGGCTTCACCCGCGTGGAAGTCGGAAATTAAGCTTCAATCAACCTTTCCTGATCATTTAATTCAATTTTCACACACACTCGCACACACACACACACACACACTCACACAAACGCACATACTCACACACTCACCCCCACACATACATCACTACACGCATTCGCTACACAATCACCACAACAGGCTTTTTATTTCTAATTTGTTAATCTTATTGCATAAGTTTTCAATAGTACTTCCACCCGGGAGAGGGCACTGTCTCTTGTAACACAGGTTAACCACCTAGCACAAGTGTCAGGGACTTCACGCAATTTGTAATCACTTTTATGTAATAAAGATTATTATTATTATTATTTTTTTTTTTTACATTTCTCGGGACCCTGCGGTCCCGGACCTTTGGAAGGCGTACGGGGAGCAGAAGCCAACTCGCAGAGGCCCCTTAGATAATTTTAAATGATGAGGAGGCACAACAGACGATTATCCCTGTATGCACTATGCAAGTGCACCCAAGGATAACCCACGGTTGGTACAAGACTATTGTTGTACGTGGACACAAAACATATTGGGCTGTGGGTCTGGGTGGCTAAAGTGGATTGGGTAACTTGAACTATGGAAGAACTATGTCCCCTGCCTAACCAATGTTATATATTATACACGGATATAATGGCAGGGGGTGACTTGCACACTCAATAATGGGCCCCCGGAAACGGCCGCTAGCACATAGTAGCGGTGAGTTCGGTGAACTCTGTAACTACGCAGAAAGTGAACAGCTGATTTCGCGCGTCGTTCGTTAGAGTAGTTCAACATCCATTGCTGTTTTTTTATTGTAGCTGTTTTATTTACATAAATGGAGTACTGCGTACAGATAATGTAATTTTACATTGAAATAAAGGAATAGTAACTAAAAAACAAAATTAAAAAATTAAAATTTTCCTGAGAAATTTTCCAGTGGAATATGATTCAAATTAAGGAGCTGAATGCACCCTGTTAGTTTGTGGAGGGCTGTCCCTTACACCCTGTATATAGTCAATTCACTGTTATTTACCTACTTTTTTTGTTTGTGAGAAATAAAAGGCTTTTTATTTTTATTTATTTTATAATAATCACACTAAGATTTGGTACAATACCTATGGCACTCGCTAATGAAAACGCGGTTTTTTATCCAAGTTTGAAAAGCTTCAAAAGAACCAAACAGCTGCTAGAAATCACATTTCTAAAAATAGCACCGCATTTATCATTACAAAACGCAATAACCTACTTATTTCCCGGACTGTTAATTTTAATTATAAAGTTCTAATAAAATTAAGCACCCATTGAGTCCGTCATTGGCACAAATGAAGGGTATTGTTTAGCGGCTTATCAAAGGCTCGGGCCGTTAATATCATTACGAGTGAGAGAGGGCGAGGTCTCGTAGGCCGCAGAAGGTGTAGTGGCTACGCGGCTACGCTGCTACGAGATTAGACAATATCTCGTAGCAAAAAACTTTTTTTTTGTTTTAATTTTGACGTAAGGTTGAGAGTGGGTATAAATATTTATTTATTATAATAACTACTACCAACTAAGATCTGAATAGTAGTTCATAATTTAAAAACAAAGTGTATGTATATATCTACATACTCGTATATAATAAACCGGCCAAGTGCGTGTCAGACTACGGAAAATGAGTTGTTCCGTAGATGGGATGAATTCATCCCAACAAACTTAACATTATAGTTGAAAAACATGTTCTCCCATACATTCCAACTGCAAAAATTTTAGGCTCAGCAGATAAGGGGGGAGGGGGAGGATGGTCAATTTTGTCTATTTTCTTAAATAACTTTAAAAAAATATGTAAGTATATATTTGAGACTCTCACAGTAAGCCCTTTCATTTGATATGTCACACGATACAGTTTACAAAACTTTTTTTTTAATTTTCTTGTTTGCCTCCCAAAATTGACCCCCATTTTTAAAATTCATTTCAACCTAATCGGTCCATTACATTCGGAGCAAATCGGCTGTGACAGACGGACAGACAGACAGACACACGAGTGATCCTATAAGGGTTCCGTAACGATCGGGCTACCCAGTTAAAAAATATAAAATTGTTACCTAAATTGTATATTGTTTCTAATGGTCTCAGTGCTGACATTGTGTCATTTTAATCCCTTGTTGAAAATCAGGGGCAATAATAATACCTCTGAAAGCCCCGAAAGAATAATGGCTGTTAATGGCAGTGTAAGTAATTAGACAAATTGTTAAGGACAATAAATCACTGTCTGTTATCGATTGTTAACGTTTATTCTTCACTTTTTTTTACCATTTTTCTGAACGTCGAAAAAATTCACTTTTTCCTGAACGTAGCCTCAATTATGGCAATTTGTTGTAAAGGGTTGAATCGTTTAGATTATTTTTCAGTGGTTTTTATTACACGTTGGTTATCCAGAGCAACATTTTGTTATTCTTTTTCTTGTTTTTTTTTTTTACAAGTGATAGCAAACATGGAACGAGGTTATTGTCGTTTAGAGATCTGCAACACCAAGGGGAGAGACTAAATTGACCTGTCTCATGTGCCTGTAACTTAGCCACACACTAATTTATATCTTTATATATATAATTCTTCTGTGCGTGTGTATGTGACTGAACTCCTCCTAAACAGCTGGACCGATTTTGATGATTTTTTTTTGTGTGTGTTTAAGTGGATTTGAGAATGGTTTAGATTCACAATTGGACCCGGAAGGTAGCACTGTGATCGAGTTCTAGGAAACAGGACGACGGCTGTCCGGTCAGATAGTAATATATAAAAATCGATGTGTGTATGTATATTTGGATTCCAAAGCGGAAGGAGCAATTTTGATGAAATTTTTAGGCAAATTTTGTGTCATATAATAATAAATATAATAATAATAATCCTGGGACAATTCACACACGGTCATCTGATCCCAAACTAAGCAGAGCTTGTACTATGGAAACCAGATAACTGATATACTACATATGCTATGGAGCGATTTTGATCAAAATTTCAGGCAATCTCCAGATTAGCCCGGCGGATGATCCTGTGAAGTTTGGTAGCGGTCGAGCTATCCGTGCGAGGCCGAAGCGGATCGCTAGCTACGTATTGCCTACTATTTCTTAAAACAAATTGGTAAATACTAGCTTTTGTCCGCGGCTTCGCCCGCGTGTATGTTGGAAGTCATCCCACGGGACGTACTACCCGGATAAAAAGTATCCTATGTCCTAGCCCAGGTCCTAGCTATAGTTAGTATAAGTTAGTTATATATAAGTTCGTACAGCCATTAAGGCGTGAGAAGGTAACAGACAGACAAATAGAGTTGTTTTCACATTTATAATATTAGAAGATTAAATCCACAAACGTTGAATGGGTATAGGACCTCAAATGATGATACGATTATTTACCTCTAAACTTTGCTCGAATTTAATGTTGTTCATTGGAATATTATGTGTAATACATAATTATTCCATCTAATAATAATAATAATTGGTCCTTATTTTGAAAGCAGCGAAGATCTCGTAGATACGCACTCGATCTTGTATTGCGCAGCTATTGCGGCGTGTCGTGTAGCCAATGACACATTTCCAAGTTGTGACATAGCTACACGACTAAAACCCGCCTTTCCAGCCTGGCAGTGCAGGATCGAGCGGCGTATCGAGGGGACTAGGGTGCTCATGGGCAAACTATACTGCTTCAGGGAGGGCAATACTCGCCCTAGAGTGATGCGCTTTGTGAGACGGGCGTTCTCGGGGACTGGAATCAGCCCTCAAGAATATATGTCCCGTGTCACAGAGCGCATTGACTTCCTGAAGCAGAAGGTCTGTGCATGGGCAAGCCGTATCCGTAGGTATAAGCGACGGGTTGAACGATATACCCAGAATCACATATTCCAGCGTGATCAAAGGTGGGTGTATAGAACATGGGAGCGACCCGAACAAAATGTGGCAGACGTATGCCGCCCGGATGATGATGCCACTAGCATATACTGGCGCAACATCTGGTCGGTGCCCGTCTGCCATACTGAGGCTGAATGGATGCGCGATGTGGAGCGCGTGTGTGACGCCATACCGGAGATGGAAGAAGTAATAATTACTTCCTCCGATGTAGCCAGTGCAGCCCGTCCGATATCGAACTGGAAATCGCCGGGACCGGACGGACTGCACAATTTTTGGCTTAAATGGCTGCAAAGTTCACACGCGTGCTTGGCATCGCAATTCCAGTCAGCCATAGAGTCTGGGTCGCTGCCACAGTTCTTTACAACAGGAGTTACCCACCTGCTCCATAAGTCAGGTGATGCCACGGAACCCAAAAATTATAGGCCGATCACTTGTTTGCCGACGGTCTATAAACTTCTTACATCCATTTTGAGAGTGAAAATTAATTCTCATTTAGAAAAGAATTCTATTATGTCTGCGTCTCAAAATGGATGTAGGAATGGATCCCGCGGCACCAAGGAGATACTCCTCATTAACATGGCAATAAGCCAACAGGTCCGTCGATCCCGAAAGGATTTGTCGACATGTTGGATAGACTATAAGAAGGCCAATGATTCGGTGCCCCATACATGGCTCTTGAGGGTCTTAGAGTTGTACAAAATTGATACAACTCTGAGCACCTTCCTGACGACGTGTATGGGGCAGTGGAAGACGGTCCTTCGCTATCCAGGATGTCAACAAATTCGGGGGAGCGACGAACCTATTAGGATTAAGCGGGGAATATTCCAGGGCGACAGTCTGAGTCCACTGTGGTTTTGTTTAGCCTTGAACCCTCTTAGCACTCTGTTGGAGGGTACAGGGCTGGGCTATCCTTTGCGGAGAGGGGGTCAGGTAATATCCCACCTGCTTTATATGGATGATTTGAAACTGTTTGCCACCAACAAATTGCGACTGCTGGAGTCACTAAAAGTAACTAAAACTTTTAGTGATTCCATCAGGATGGAATTTGGTGTAGATAAATGTGCAGTCATGCATGTAAAGCGGGGCGGGATTGTGGAATCTGAGGGACTACAACTCTCAGATTCTATAAACCTGAGATCACTCTCCGCAACTGATACCTACAAATACCTGGGTATGTCAGAGGGGTTAGGCATTAACGGACCTGACATGAAACAATCGTTGCAGGAGCGCTTCTTCGGTCGCCTGAAAAAGGTACTTAATAGTTCTTTGTCAGGCGGCAACAAGGTGCGCGCCTTTAACGGTTGGGTCATGCCGGTCCTGATGTACTCCTTTGGCATACTCAAGTGAACCCAGACGGAACTAGATACTCTGGATAGGAGAGTCCGGTCACTGCTGACCGCAAACCGGATGCATCACCTACGTTCGTCTGTCATGAGGCTGTACATTCCGCGGAAGTGCGGGGGTCGACGTTTTTTAAATGCTAAGACCCTCCACAACCGCGAGGTGTGCAGTCACAGGGAATATTTTCTCAAGGTTGACGTGGGTATGCACCGAGATATGGTTGCAGTGGACATGGGACTCACCCCGTTGTTCTTGGATAAAGAGAACTGGCGCAAACCTGTGGTGCTTAGTACCAACGACTGCAAAGAAGTATGGCAAAGCAAGGAGCTTCACGGACGCTTTTTCCGGGCCCTTCATGGGCCCGACGTAGATTTCTTCGCGTCCGTGGCCTGGCTACGCTTCGGTAACCTCTTTGGGGAAACCGAAGGTTCGGTCTGTGCGATTATGGATGAAGTTATGCTAACGAATAAATATCGGAAGTATATAATGAAAGACGGGACGATCGACATATGTCGGGCATGCCATTGTCCCGGTGAGTCTATCAGACATATTACTTCTGGGTGTTCTCGTTTGGCTAACGGCGAGTTTTGCACAGGCATAACCAAGTGGCCAGGATTATTCATCAGCAACTTGCTCTGAAATACGGCCTTGTTGACTCTGAGGTACCGCATTACAGGTATGTGCCCGACCCAGTTCTCGAGAATGACCATGTCACGTTATACTGGGATCGATCTATTATCACTGACAGGACTATTGTAGCCAATAAGCCTGATATAGTGGTAATAGATCGATCAGTGCGCCGCACAATGATAATCGATGTCACTATCCCACATGACGAGAACCTTGTGAAGGCTGAGAAGGAGAAACATTTGAAATATCTCGACTTAGCTCACGAGGTGGTCGCCATGTGGAATGTGGACTCGGCAATCATTCTGCCGATAGTTGTTACGGTCAATGGCTTATCGCCAAGAGCCTCGACCAACATCTCAAGAGGCTCTCGTTAGGTGGCTGGGTGAAGGGCCTGATTCAGAAGGCAGTCCTCCTTGATACGGCGCGTATTGTGAGGAGGTTCCTGTCTCTGGGACCCTAACCACCGGTAGCTTGGACCTTGTTCCCCATGCCGGTGGATTTCTATTTTTTATATTTTAAAATGTTTTTTAATTTTTATTCTAATATTTAAAAATATCATTTATATGCAAAGAGTTAAATAAAGGAGATAATAATAAATACTATTGAGTTTGTTCCAATATTTTTAAAGCATCTATATCAAAATTGCATTCAAAGTTTCACTCTGCGCATTTTTGCCTCTCCTGTAAAATTTTCCTTTTGTCACGTAATGTTGAGGTACAGATATTAGTGTGTTATACTAGATAAACTCTGACAGAGCAACTAAAATTGTTCTTAGTGAAAAATTACATCCGTACCGTATGATCCGGTACTCGGTCCGGGTCACAGGCTTAGTTGTGAGATGCCTCCGGTTCTCTTCAGGCCCGTTCCGGTCGCATCATCCCGTAATCCCTGCCCGCATCGCTTATGCCTGCTTCCGGACACAGGGATTTAGATCCCGTATCCCGTGTCAAGCTTTTATTGTTGTGTGTGTGTATGTATTATGTAGTGATATTATGTGTGTAAAAGTGAGTTAATTGTGTATTATGAAGGTTTATGTTAGCTAATTAGGTGAATATATTTTGATGCTTAAAAGGGTGCTGGATCAGTTCTAAGGTTACAGGACCGCAGAACGTCTGGTGTTTTATATGTGAATACAGGCCAAGTGGACGATATATTTTTGGAGCCGGTACTCTTTTTAGAATGTTCGTTTATCTGGTTGTAGCGTAGCTGTCATTATAAACATTTATTTTCATGATTTTAATTTAACGAAGTGTAATTAAAATACAGCAATACTATAAAATTATGACTTATTTTCGCAGCTAAAATTTTCATCGCGTAATCGTACAAAATTAATTCGATTGCAGTAAGTAATTAGTTGGATAACAAGCTCTGAAAATTCCTCTCCAATCAACACAATACAATCGATGAAGTAATTATCATAAAGAAGACAAAATCATACAGTACGTATACAATACAATACAGTAATATACAATAAAATACCTTACATTTATTTAAAGCTCCAATTATACTCATGTTTCGTTGCATGGAGTCCGATGGAGCGTGATTTTATCAACTTTTTTATTAGCCGTATTATATTCAAAATAAATATGATGCCATATGACCCTAAAAAGGTCGGGCTATGTTATATTATCCAAGGTTATGAAACCCTTCTGCACCTGTTGTGAAAATATGACTCACTAATGCTTAAACGAATCGCGTGTTTGAAAAAGGTGGGATTTGTATAAAAAACCTAGGTTTTTTAAATAAGTTGGTTATTTAAGGTGACTACAGGACATAAAAGTATAAGATCTACTGCAGTAAACAAGATAAGAAAAATATACGATATTCTTCAGGATATGTATATGGTTAGATAGGGTGTTGAAAATATAATAAAACAATAAAATCACGAAAATACCTCTAAAGATTTTTTTTAACGATTAAAAACCAAACTGATATACTTGCAATTATTCTGTTTTTTTGTCAGATTATTCTACAAGCAACATATTAACGTAAAAGTGTTTTAATTTTTTATTCCAATCAATAGAATTTTTGTAAAAAGATAATTGCTTCATGTTTTACAATAAATCACCAGCGTTGTATCATCGCTCTTCTCTTTCTTTTCTAAGCAGTTCAACAGTGACCGCGCTTTATGTCCTATAGCTCCAGGTAAGCTCCAGGTAGCCCGCGAAATTAAAATTTTCTTACGTTTTTTGCAATTTGCAAATCTAAATTTCTAATGATTAAAAAAATTCTAATGATTATAATTTTGTAAATACATAAATATTACGGTTTCGAATTATACTATAATCAACATGCAACCTAATACTGACATGCAAATTGCAAAAAGCGTAAGAAAATTTGAATTTTGCCGGCTACCTGGAGCTTTCGCCTTAAATAGATCTAAAATGATTACCGGTGCCACGACGTCTCACTATTCTACTATAGTTTAGTATAACTGCAAGACGTTTATTACCTCCCTACCCATATTTCTGACATGATACGTTAGTCATCTACACGAATATTCTATGTTTGTAAGAAGGATTCTGGAAGTACTGATCCGATTTCGAAAATTCTTTCAGTGCCATAGGGTGTGTTTTATAGTATAGTTGACTACAACGCGAGCGAAGGCGCGGGCAGAAGCTAGTTTATAATATTTTGACTTCTTTTACATAAATCAGAGTAATTTTTGTATACCTACGACATGAAAAGATTTTCTCTCGTCCCATAGTGTAAATGAAGTCGGTAGCAAATAAATCATAAAAAGATACAATCTTCCTTCAAATGAATAAACATATCGTATGGTCGTCGTATCCCGTTGCCACTCGAACAAATAAATATCAGTTATTATTTCAGTATGACGTGTCAGTATTTTTATTGGTCTGTATTTTCTTTTATTGGGAGGACTGCGGCGGTGTCGCATAACGTCTAAAAATCTGAGATTTTGGTGTATGTCATAAAAATATGATGGCCTTCGTTATTTCTATTGTCGTAGTATTAGATACTTTTTTTTTGTAATTTAAGGCGGGTTATAGAATCTACTCCAATTTATAAATCAATAATTTTAAGACAGGTTGACGCGTTTTTCCGAAAAGAGTCTTATAATGAAGGAGAATTATAAGACTCCTTTCGGTAAAAATACGTACCTAATAATATCACATCTGTAATACCCGAAAGTTTAAGCAGACATGTCCTTATAGTACAGTGTACACACACACATTTCTCCAGTTAAGTCCCATGTAATAGAGAGCGAGCCTTAAAATATGAATGTATGACCAGACTGAGAACATTTTACTGTGTTTCATTATAAAGAGGCCCACATGAAATGTTGCGTAAAAACTATTAATTTGTATAAAAGTTTAAAATTTTGATGTGAAACGTTACCGGAGAATCAGTTTTGTACATACATCATGGAAATGACCCGAGCCGACCGGAAAAAACGTTCTTTTTTTAAATAATTCTTTTTTCATAGAGAACGAACAGTTGGAACCGTGCAATATATGCAAACGTTTCAACATCATCGTTTGCCTTGCCTTTTCGCAACTATATTGGGCTCGGCTTCCAGTCTAACCGGATGCAGACGAATACCTGTGTTTCACATGGAGCACAGAAGTTTTATATTGCACTATATTCAGATTGACTACCTAAACCATGGTTGGGTTAACCTCAAAGACATTGAAGGGCATAGGAGAAGAAGGGGCTCATCAACAAAAACAGTATTCAGAGACAATGGCTAATTTAAATGTTCAACATGTAATTATTCTGTCATATAATTCATCATCATTCATCATCATTTGTCATGTAATTGTTCTGCGCTTATATTTATTAACTGTATTTTTTATACTGGATGATCTTTTTACCTTCTTTTCCTGTACCCTTAATTTATATATCTTCTTTTTTCCTAACAAGAAAAGGTTAGTTACCTTTTCTGTACAATAGACTATACCTTGATTCTCTAATTCAGATAATTAGTGTAAACAAACAAACGTCAAGAAATGTCACTGTCAAAATGACAGGACAGGGGTACAAAACTTTTTATCATAAAATTTAACACAACAAAAACAAGGTAACAACAAGATTAACAAGTAACACGATGATAATAACACGACAACACAACAAAATTAACAAACACGCAGCGAAAAACTCGATCAGGGAAAAGAAAATGAATGAATTCAAAATACCACGGCAAAAGACGCAACTTAGACGTACTGTCAAACGAAATTTGAAAATGTTGGGAACTCCTGCAGTGTTACCAGTATCATAAAATATTTCATACCACAAAATCTCCACTTATTAATAACTTTGTTTAAAACCGAAGATTTCTAAAAATAATAATTTTTCAATTATTATTTCTAAAATCAGTACTTAAAAGAAAATCTAACCTTTTTTCCGCCATTTTTTGGAAATTACCATTAAGAAGATATTTTTTTGGTGTGTTATCACCTTTGTTTCAAAAATTATCTGAATTAGAGACTCAGGGTATACAACAAGGCATGAAGACGTTTCTAACTAAAAGGGACATAAGTAAGTAGGTAACTAACTACCTACATCTGTTTAATGCGGCGCGGTGTGTGTTTAAGATGTCTGATGCTCTGAGTGCTCTTAATGTTCGCATCATGAATTCGTGCTGCGTACAAACTTTGTTATTAGCGCTGGTAGCAGACAATTACAGCTGCCTTCTCCTAATACGTGCTTGCTAGTACTCGGCCAGATTGTGGGATGAGGACGGGGGTTCACCCCGTTCTAGTTTTAAATGACAGAAATTGGAAAAATTGGACGATAACTTGTTCAAGTGGTTTTAAGTTTTTGGGTGTCGGTTGCTGTTGCTGGGTTAAACTAAAATAGATAAAGGTTTCTGTCAGAAAAAAATGTTGTTAGGAGTCTAATTTCTGAAAGGTTGCTGAAAGTAGGATGTCAATGGATAGTTTTATTTATAGGACCGAGTTTATTGTGTAATAATCACATCTGGCTCGAAAGTTAAAGCTATTATAATCCAAATAAAGATACGAATTGACCAATCTGCACTAAGCGTTTCCAAATGTCGTTAATAATGCGCACAGCCAAAGAGTGCAACGCACGATACCTGCGTCTGTGTTTTCGAACGCATAAGTACAACCCTAATCTCTTCATAGTGAGAGTGAACAGGCTTCTTCTGGGTAAGCTCCCTCCATCATCGTCAACTTTGTCTCTGTCACCTCCGACCTAGACTAGAGTCAAGAGCAAACCCATCTCAAATAAAAAAAAAATTGCGATGAAGAAACTTGGCATGGATAAAAACTTGCACTGAGACTGAAATCAGTGACCAAGCATGGTTTGGTGTACAATGCTCACTCTATGTTACCGTATGGTATATTGCAATATTTATGTGTAATAATTAAGCAATAATATGTACGAGTTTTAATTAAATTGCTAGCAACTAGGCGGAATGTCGAAATTCAGTCCGCGCCTAAACACATACAGTTCGCCTCGTTGCTACCGAGAACTTCAAACTTCGAACCCTTTTAATTCGTATTTCAAACTCCGACCCGTTTAATACAGCCCTTTCTTATCAAGGGTTAAAATTTTATGAGATGCCAGTTCGACAAGGAACCGTTTCTATTGTTGTCGTTTATTAAGTTTGGACATTTTGTAAACAGAAATACAGTAGGTAGGTATAGTTATTTAATTTAGCCTTGTACATAGCCTGCTCTGTACATGACTCGTGGCTAAGTAATAATAGCCGCACGGATCGATCGATCAGGTTAAGCTACGATTACCACGGTCGGTCCGTGGATGAGTAACCATCTTTACATACCGATACTTCTCCGTGCCTCGGAAAGCACGTTAAGCCGTTAGTCACGGCTGTCATTTTTGGATCTTTGACAGCCGTTATTGATCGTCAAAAGCCCGAAAGCCTGACAACCAGTTTTACCAAGGGGTATCGTGTTATCCCTTAAGTGGATTGTGGAGATTAAATAGGCAGTCACTCCATGTAAAATACTGATATTCAGCTGCATCCGGGTAGTTAGACTGGAAGCCGACCCCAACATTAATTGGGAAAAGGCTAGGCAGATTGATATTGACATAGCCCGCCAAAATGCCCGAACGTTTTTTCCTATAGTTAAAACCACGTTACTACTGATTTATTTTAAATCTATTCAAGTAAAGTTTTGTTTTCAGTATTAAACTTTTTTTGCTGGATAGTAAATTCACGCCCATATATGTATTCATTGTGTATCCCATATTTTGAATATTAAGTTAGAACTTTTAACGTCAAAATCGAATTATTTTTGACCGATTGTTGGTTGGTAAGAATGTTTTGACATACCTGGGAACATATATTATTTGCACGGAAATGTAGATATGCTTTGAAAATAGAATACAATCAGACATAGAAGTAGATAGCATTATAATGTGAATGTCACGTTGTCGCTGTCTCCCACGAGACGAGAAGAGTTCTATTTTTAGTGCAGTGTAATGCAGTGTGACAAAGTGTCTGCATAATATCTATAAATAATGGAAGTGCATGGACGTCTTATTTTTATTCCTCACAGAAAATTGCATGATATTTCGTCACTATAAAAAAACATACAAGTTATTTGAAATATCTCATATTATGCTACGATATAATCATTATACTAAAATCTTATTAGAGATAATGCGTCCTAGCTGCTTTAACTGATTTTGTAACATCGATACTACCTACGCTACTAAATAACTAAGAACGAATTTCACCAAAGAAACTGAACGCGATCAGAACATCATCTAATCACATTGTTCAAGAGCTGTCAGTGTCGTCATTGTTGTGAAATATTGACACTGACAGCTTATGGACGCGGTTTAGATATACCTACTGATCGCATTCAGTTTCATTGGTAAAATTCAGGACAAATTTCACCAAGTAAATTGATTAAAAGTTCAAAATAAACAAAAGATTTACACATTTTTTCTTACACAAAGTAGGAAGAGCCGCTCAAAGCGGACCTGTTAAGTATGAGCACTAATAAATATCGTCTAGTTAGTGAAGTTAGTCAGTGTAATGCGAGCTAAAACAAGTAAAGTGGACCTCCCGGAGATAACGAGGTTTATCGTTCACTCGCCGCTGAAAAACATTAGTGAATTACTATATCACGGATTTGAAGAGGTCGTTGTTTCTTGTGGGGTTATGTGTTCAATGTTGTGCTTTACTTTTATAATGTTTAACTCTAGTAGGTGGTTGATTCAAAATCAAAATATTTATTTTACACTATGGAGCTGCTGCCCGCGGATTCGCCCGCGTCGACCTTAATTATTTTTCTAAAATATAACTAGTCCAAGTTACTCCTTATAACATCAGCTATGCCAGTGAAAGTTCCGTTAAAATCGGTCCATCCGTTTCGGAAATTACCTGGAACAAACAGACAGACAAAATATTTAAAAAATGTTTTATTGGTATAAGTACCGTATATACTTTCATAGTATGAAAGCTTTTTACTAAATGCATATTATGTATTAAGTAAAAAGCTGTTATTTTGACACAAACAGACACATCAATTATTTATAAAACTGAGCAGTTTCCATACATTTTGACCGCGCAGCTATTGCACTTTTGTAGGAAACAGCTGATATCACGAAAAATCTGTAGAAATGCGATGTTGCCGCTGTTGCCAGCTCGCGCGGAATAAACTCTGTTTATAACCGACGAAAAATTTCAACGCGGGGGGTCCAGAATTATGTACTGATACGTGGTTTCAATTATTGTGATAATCTAATTAATTGGCCGGATGGAAATATTCATCTGCCTAGCCTTTTCCCAACTATGTTGGGGCCGGCTTCCAGTCTAACCGGATGCAGCTGAATGATATTTTACATGGAGCGACTGCCTATCTGACCTCCACAACCCAGTAACTGGGTTGCTAAGACTGGTTGTCAGACTTTCAGGCTTCTGACGACCCGTGACGACTGTCAAAAATCCACGAATGACAGCTGGGACCAACGAATAAACGTGCTTTCCGAGTAACGGAGAAGTCTCGGTATGTAAAGATGGTCCCCATCCATGAAGCAACCCCGGCAAGCGTAGCTTAGCCTGATGAATTGACCCGTTCGGCTTTTAATACGTAGCCACTCCTCTAATAAATAAATCAATCATAATAATGGAATGAGTTCAGTTGAATAGTTCCAGCGAGCGGAATGAGTTACTTCCATTGACTACATTTATATATAACTGCGTAATAATTACTTCAGAGTAATGATTAATTATTGCTAAAGTTTTCCTAGAGAATGTTCCTTCATTGAGCTTTGTTCACAATTTCCTTTTAAATTCGACGCTGGAATAGGACAAGGCTTATAATATTAAATTATGTAAAACATTAAATTACTTTAAATCTTCCGGGACCAGTAGGGCAGATTTTTTTTATTATTTGAGTTGGGTTTGCTCTTGACTTTAGTCTAGTTCAGAGGTAACAGAGACAAAGGCTACGATGGACTGAGCTTACCCAGAAGAAGCCTGTTTGCTTTTGAACAGATTCGGGTTGTATGCGTTCGGGAACACAGACGCAGGTAGTGAGTTCCACTCTTATGCCGTATGCATTATGAAGGATGTTTGGAAGCGCTTAGTGCGAATTGGTGGAATGGCAACTAGGTATGGATGGTAGCTTGCTGTGCGTCTAGATGTTCGATGGTAGAAGGGGGCCGGTGGAATGAGGTTGTGGAGTTCCTGAGCACACTCACCGAAGTACAGTCTATAGAAGACCGACAAGCAGGCAACCTTGCGGCGATGAGCCAAGCTGGGAAGCTTGGCATTCACGAGTTTTACGTCGCCAACGAGCCTCTTAGCTCTGCGTTCCAATGAGCTAAGTGCAGCAAGCTCGTGGCTAAGTAATAAAACTACACTCGTAACTCTCTCGTAAGTACTCGTAGGTCGTAGTACTCGAAAGTCAGGCCTGTTACCAGTGAGCCACGACTGCTCTTCTTTTCTTATTGATCGATAGTCACATTTTATTTTTTGAACATTGAACACATATCAATAACTTAAATAAAAAAAAGCACAACATTGAACACCTATCAATAACTTAAATAAAAAGAAGCACAACATTGAACACATATCAATAACTTAAATAAATAAAACCGGTCAAGAGCGAGTCGGACTCACGCACCGAGGGTTCCGTACCATCATATATAAAAAAGTGTGCTATTTAGAGACACCGTTTTATTTTTCCTGTAATCCTTACGTAAACTTCTATCACACAGAATAATTTCAGATTTTTCTCTATGCAAACTTCGGAGATAAGGGGGGGGGGGACAGTATTTTTTTTACATTTTTCATCAGAAGTCGAAAACTATGAGGCCTAAAAAAAAGAAAAAATGTTTGAAAATGTGCAAACGGCGTTCTTTCATATGATATCCCACATGCCCCACTTCGAATTTTTAAGACCCCCTTTCAGTCCCTGTTGCAAAAAAAAAACGAAAAATTTCTTTCTTATTTGCAAAATAGTCGAGCAAACGTCATCTAAAACTATTCCAACAAACAAGTTGATAGCATTAGTAGTTCTTGAGATATCCTGCTGTGGCAGACAGACAGACAACGTCTATCAACGTAGATTAGAAAAACAATAATGCCCTTACCATTAAGAAGGTTAAATCCGACGTTCAATCAAAATCTACATTTTGATTTAACGACGGATTTAACCTTATTAGGAGGATGTCAGACGTGTAATTCCGGTTTTCTTGTCTTCCTAAGCGTAAAAATGCGATTAAACGATTAACACAGGTGAATGGGCAAAGGCGGCCGCCTACACATTTATAATTGGACGTATTGGATCCTCAATGTACGGAAATACTTGGTAGGTATATCATCATTCTGAAGTTTCACTGTTGGAGGTTAATAGACAAACCAATCGATCAACTCGAGCTATCGTAACATATTTTTAGACATAAGCGTTAACAAAATTAAACCACTTGACTTACTTTGTCTGTATGATAAATACAAAGTATATGATGGTCATAGAATGTACTCGTGACAACAGGTTTGTGACCGCACTGAAAATTCGCAGATCTTGCCCTGACAAATACATTTGCACAGATTATAAGAAGTCTCATTCCTGACGTATCCAAGCAGAGCTTCACCACATCCCTAAAATGACTGTCCCCTGGCATACAGTGCATGCCGACATTACCGGCTAATGAAGCGGTAACAACGATCAAAAAGAATACGTGATAGTGTTGATAGACGTATTCACAAAATTTGTGCTTCTTTATCATACGCTTCGTATTGACACCACTAGTGGCGTCAAGGGGCTCAAATCTAGTGTCGCTCTGTTTGGTGCACCCTCACGCGTAATAGAAGACCAAGGTCGTTGTTTTGCTAGTAAAGAATTTAAAGAATACTGTAGTTCGCATAACTTTCATATACATCTACCCGCAACAGGTTCCAGCCGAGCTAACGGCCGGGTAGAACGCGTGATGAGGAGACGGACACTTACTCTTTACACGCGCGTACGCGTGCGCGCGTAAAGAGCATGCTTACTGCAGTAGAAACATCGAATAGGTAGTGACAGGAAGCTCTTGACGAGTTACAACTGGCGTTAAATTGCACTGTAAATAGAGTGACAAAGGCGAGCCCCCTCGAACTTATGATCGGTCGTGTGAAAATGACAAAACAAAGTAGCCGGGAACACTTCGATCGCTGTTTAATGTTAGGGCAAATAATACTACTGTCAGAATACAATCCCAATCCTCTTATGTAATCCCAGGATTTTCATAGTTGTTTCCGAGATAATCCCGGCATTTCGCATGACGTTAAAAGAGCAATAATAAAACCCGGCCGAGTGCAACTCTAGCCGCGGGCGTTTTGTCCGGACTATATCGGGTGTAAAAAGACACTTTCCGGAGCCGAAAGCCACATATTCTACCCATTATTTGGATCATTGTTTTCCACTAGACTATACCTGGGAATCCACTGGTTCTGGAGTTCAAAGTCGCAATTTCTTTTTTAACTTTTATATGAAAACGATTTGCAAGTGTTATTACTAAACTTTTTCCAAACAAACATTACCTAAATTTTCGATTTTTCTTAAGATATTACGCATTTGAAGTTACAAAAAGGCAATGAATATCAAACGCACACTACCACAAGTAGCTACGCGTACGCTTACGCGGGGCCCGTTTGCCTGGGTTCGCGTTACATCGCGGGCAATAAAAAATAGCTGTTTTTTATACCTAAAAATAAAAGTCGTTTCCCAGCAATAATTATTGCGCAAAGCTACTTAGTTAGATGTACAGTATGCAGAGTTGATGGCTTTGTGATGTGTCTTTTTACACCCTGTACTGTGTACGTCAATGCTGGATGCTAGTTTACTGTGGCGCTGTGGACTTTTAAAATAAAGAATAAAAACTAATAATGTCAGACAATGAAGGACAACGAAATGGATAAAGTTGCTGTGTTTTTATTATCTTTAGGTAGGTACTGAAAACTTAATTTCCTAGATACGAGTATATTGGAACCTTCAAAACCAGCGCTACTGTGGCATTGGAAAGAACACAAAAGAATTCTTCGTTTTTTTTTTTTGGATATATGTGTAGATAACACATCGTTCTCATTATCAAAATCAAAATCGTTTATTTGTATAAACTATGGTGGGTACAAAAGATGTTATATAATATATAAAATTCAGTGCAGGCACATTCCGCCATGCAGTGATGGCATGCAAATATTTGAAGACGTGTTTTTATAGACGAATTAGTAACAACTTTTAGGTATTAAATTCGAGTTTTAGTGTTAAGAATTCTATGAACGAAAAGAACAATTTATTCAACTCTGAATTAACATACTAAACACACATTACATATTTAAATGGTAAGGTACTAGCAACAAGGGAACTAACTTAGCAACGTAACTTAATTGACTAAAAGTGACTAGGTACAATGCATTCCTGAAGTTGTAGGTAGGACTGACGTTATACTTATTTCATGAGAGTGTCCGCACTATATTTAAAAAAAAACCGTGCCAAAATCGTGAATTATAGACATTTTCTTTAACACATGACGTCTCGACAAAAGACAATCTCAAAGAATACGGCTTGCAGTACATCGGCCAAAGTAATAAAATGCAGTCAGGTACGTACTCGCAACTGATTTTACATGACACATTTGAATTTAACTTATAACGGTAGGTGCTTAAACTTACCGGTTTTCCTACAGGTCACACATAACAGACTGACACGGAATTTCGAGATAAAAAACCGAAAATGCGTACGTTAGAGTGGTTTCGGGATAACTAAGTTTCGTAAAAAAGATTTCGGTGAGTTTGTTTTTATAGGTATTTTTTATATGTATAAAAGAGCTGTTATTGTTGTCATTGTTGTGGAATATTGACCGCACACGAAGGGTTCCGTACCACCGTACAATATTTAAAAAAAAATAGTTCAGTTAAAAAAAAAAGTTCTTGTATGGGGATCCTCTTTAGCTTTTAACTATATTTTATTTTTATTATTTGTTGTTATAGCGGCAATAGAAATACACAATCTGTGAAAATTTCAACTGTCTTCCTATTATGGTTCATGAGCTTACAGCCAGCTCACAGACAACAGACGGACGCGGAAGCTTATTAATAGGGTTCCATTTATTTATTTATTATTATTCCCAACACAACTAACATTACAGGTTGCCCCAAATCGGTAGCGTGGTCTTAAGCAATATTTTTTCCATTACAGTTTATCACATGTAAAGTAATTTTTGTAAACCTATACAGAGAACACAAATCTATCCTTGCCGCGATTTCGTTAAGTATATGCAAGGTGCGCGTCAAAGGTGTTTTACCAAGCAGGGGGCTTACTCTTCAAACTAATTTTAATTCCAATCTAAAGCCAATCCGATTCCAATATCAATTTTGCAGTCACGTGATTCGGTACTCTTGAAAACAATTTTGTCAACATTTGATTGAAATTGGGATTGCCCCGCGATTGATTTGTTACGCGTGAAGTCAGCTATTTTACAGGCCGCAATAGTGTTGTTCAACTCATTACGATAAACGGGTAATAGGACTTTAAAATGTTTTATCCTTTAAATCACAAGGCTAATAAATAAATATGATATGAATAGCTGTTTAATTAATTAATTGTTACATATTAAATTCATTTGGGCGTAAGAAAATGATTAAAATCATAAAATTAACCATGACTTAGGCTGCGTGCGCTAGGATCGTTGCCTACACTATATAAAAAACAGACGGCGTATAAGTTTTCCAATTTCAAAAATAAAGTCAAGTGGTCTTAGGAATTGGTCTTAGGAATTTTAAGTGAATAGTGAATTCGAAATGTAGCGACAGAGACCGCAGTTACTAGCGAGGCACCGCTAGTAACGGTCTCTGTCGCCGCGACACGCCACCGGTACGGAATCCCAAAAATCAACTTTTGATCGGCTTAACTGGGATAATATATTGTTTGCGAACAAAGTTACGAGCAACAGCTAGTATAAGACAGAAACTCTGTTATGTAATAAGTTTGTAGAACACGGCTGTTACAAAATTCAATAAATAACTCGATCGCGCCGCGGACGGAATTACTTTCTTTTTTTACTCCGTGACTCGGGGTGCTATTTTACTTTCTGAAAATGAAAATAGAGGAATTGCCGGCTATTATGTGCCTACTTATTGGATTTAGAACAAAAGTTATTATAATTTAGGTAAAGTCAAGCCACCTTTTTAGGCTTTATTATAAGTAAAAAGCACAGTAAATGCTAATATTTTAGTACTAAAACTGTTATCGGTTTTTAGGGCCAACTCTAGAATATTATTTCGTATTTTTTTCCGCCACTTATTTGTTTTGGTATGGTGATAGAACTTTATACTGATATTTGCAGAGAGTAAAGAATAGCGATTGTCTTTTGTTTGTTCTATTACAAAAATCTCCGACTTATTTATCTATTATTTTATCAATGTTTCCGTGATACTGTCAAACATGAGTCATTACGAGTATTTAGTAGACTTCAGTTGAACGATAATGTTCTTCTGCTTTCCCAAAGATCACATATCCTCTGCGGCCGAAAAGTGGTAGGCGGCTGGGCCACTGACCTGACCCGTCGCAGGGGGCCGAGGTTGCCTAGACACGGGGTCGTCCTGCGTCCATGTGCTGGTTTGTCCCCTAGGGTGGTCACGGGCTGCAAAGTGTTCTTGTGCGCCGGTGATGGGGGGTACTCCCCAGAGGAGGGTTCGGTGACGGACAGCCGCGGCGGGTTCGCTGACGCGTACCCGTGTTCCCGTCTCAAGCGACAGAGGAGGATATCCGTGGAGTTTCAGTGGGTTGGAGTTCCACATAACTGCACTATCTCCCCGTGGTAGTGCAGTATGCGTGAGTATTTCTCCACGCAAAAATAAAAGGATCACAAACACCATGATCGTATTCTAATCGTAATATATTTCACCAGACTGGAAGCATGTCAGTTGGCATGCAGGGAGCTCGGGGCTCAGAGGCTCAGGGCAGGCGCCGCAAACCTCGAACGCGACCGGCAAATAATTCATGACATAATTATCTTACTTGGCGTGATTCTCGCGAATTTGTCGTTAATTATTTATTATGAATTGGGTATTAATATGCTGGATGATATGGATTATTAATGACAGAAGGAAGTCGTAATAAATATTTAAATGCTGTTAAATATTGTGTCAAAGGAAACCCACCAATAGTAATACATTGCCTGCGTTTGATTAGTTGAAATATACATCAAAATCCACTAGCCAAACTTTGCGTTTCCTACAAAAATATACCAATCATTTTTGTTTGTAGCGGTCTATAGGACCCACGTTCATCTGTCAGTGTTTACAGACCAAATAAATATGAAAATACAATAACCATAAAAACTTTATTTACCGAAGGTTCACAAACAGCGCGGCTCTCCATCCAATTTTATAAGAACAAATGAAGTAATGGTCGTGCTCTAGCAGAACCATTTTGTTATTGAAAAATGTTTTCAACACACGGCGGGTTTTCCGACGTTAAATAAATTTACCGAGCGTAACCAGTGTGTACATGTGTATCTCGTGTATACGTGGAATAAACAGTAAATGGATTAAATACACAAACGCGGGTTAAATTACTAAATTTTAAATTAATAAATTAAAAAAAACTCGTTTGGCGTAATTAAGCATGGAGAAGAAAACGTTCTACACTGGAACATTACAGGCGTTACGTTTTCCAATTGCATAGGTACTGCATTTGAATTTACGCCAATATATTTAAAGAAGAAAAAAAAAAGAGTATTTGTCACAGAAACACGTGCATACATAAAGATAATTGACTTGAATTTTACAAAAAGAAAAATAAAACAAAATAGATCTGAATACAAATCAAGATCACAAAACAAAAGTCGGCAGCTGCTGGCACGTCATGACTGTGACAAGAAGGCTTCCACTCAGCATGAAGCTGTGCTATGGACCCACAGCACAGGGCTGATTTTCAGTGGTCACCCGAAAAAGACGTAGGTACGGAAAACAAGTCAGGTTAAATTATTTGAGTTTGCAGTTCTAGCTACAGTTTCTATGCAGGTTTAGTTCGCGTAGTTCTTTTTCACATTATCACTCTATGTCCTCTCTACTCCATGGCACAATAGTTATACAATATAGTAGCTACATAATTTTGTGTCACCTCACCTCACTAATTACATTTGGTCGGATGGCCACGACGCGACGTACCGCTGCAGTAAAATGTAAATATTGCTTTAAATCTTGTTCACACTGTGCCAGTAATTAAACTGACGGTATAGCGTCAATTGAACTGCTTCTATTTGACATGTGTGCTGATATCGACAGCATGATTAGTTCGGACTCTGGAATTAGATTGCTTAATCTCTGTGTGTACCATATCTATCCTGCTACAGTACGACGACGTTCAAAGGTTCCATCGTTTCATCTTCGGAAAAACCGAACATTACCGAATTAAGTTATGACTGGTCCAATAAGGGAGTGATGGAATTAGTGCGTCAATCTATAATAATTTAGATGGGAATAAGAGCAGTGGTGGCCCAGTGGAAATGGCCGCGACTTACCGAGTAGGTTCGAACTCAGTCAGGCGCTTTACTTTGTGTAAATTATTTCATCACCACTTCTCTCAAAACGGTGAAGGGAAACTTAATGAGGAAGCCGGCATGTCTTAGAACCAAAAAATTCGAAGACATGTGACATCTACCAACACGTACACATGAACATTATAGACTGATAATGCTATAAATCAATTTCTATTGGTCGGTAGTCACATTTTATTCGCTATATTTCGGTTTTTCCGAAGATAAACGATGGAACCTTTGAACGTTGTCGTACTGTGCAGACGCCAGCAGGTCTAGCTACCCGAAACTATAAAATTTTACCAATCAACCTTGAACCAAATGCTTTAGCGATAAAGTTGAAAATCTATTAAAGAAATTTGGCAAATTGTAGTAGCTTGATGTGCTAGCGTCTGTACAAGGATCTTTTGGCGCTCGGGTGACGTTGACAGGGGGGCGCTGTTGGTAAACATTTGTGTCGTTGTGTGCAATAATTGTTTTGGAAATGTATTAAAAAAAAACAAGATGGCGGAGTTAGGTAGTACCGATTACGGTCACGCGCCAAAGTACCTTGTAGCGCAATAATAGTTGTCAATTTAAGCGTAAGACATGATTATCATTCAAATCTGTCTAGCCTTTTCCCAACTATGTCAGCTTCCGTCTAACCGAATACAGCTGAATACACAGCGACTGCCTGTCTGACCTCCACAACCCAGTAACTGGGTAATACGAAAACCCTTGGTAAGACTGGTTGTCAGACTTTCAGGCTTCTGACGAACCGTAACGACTGTCCAAGATTCGAGAATGACAGTCACGACCAACGGCTTAACGTGCTTTCCGAGGCACGGAGGAGTCTCGGCATGTAAAGATGGTCACCCATCTAAGGACCAACCTAAGACGCTTAAGACTTAAGACGCAGATATATGCCAATGGCCTTGAGTGGTTAGCTTGCGTATTCTGTGCTGAGCTCACGCAATGCGTTGTACGTCCACCCAGTAATAGGACTCGCACATCAAGGAGCGCTGCAAATTAGACGCATCATTAATTTTTTATACACAAAATAAAAGTTATTATATTAAAAGACAAATAATTAAATAATCTTTAAAATGGTGAAGTTTTCATATAAATACGCTTGTAAGTTTTAGTTTTTTATCCGTGTAAGACATAACTTACTTACTACTTACTACAAATTAATTACATTATGTAATATAGACAAAATCTAAAATATTCACATCTGCGACCAATAGAAAATGCTCTAATTGAACATATATTTTTTCCAAATCATTAACTAGTCTAGTCGTATAAAAGTGATCTTCAGTTTAAAATAATAATAATAATAATAACTCGGGGGAGGCTGGATCGCCCCAACGCATATGTATACGTACATCCGCGGTGGGACGATCTAGACTGCCAGGCACTTCTTCTCTTGCAACCGAGCGGGTGGGCAGGTTGCGGATAGCCCAACTACGGGTGCTGGACCGACAAATAACGTCGATCCCGCACCCGGAGTATCTGTAAAGAGATCCCGGACAAGAGAAGTTTCCGAAGGCCAAATCCCAGGCTTAGGGTAACCTATGAACCTTTTTTCCATGTATCCATAATCCAACCAAGTCATTTCCTTCCTATCCATATTTTCCCGTCGATCCTAAATCCCAGGCCAATTCCCAAAAAACCCTTAACCTCTTCATCCACAAATGTCCCTCCCTCCCATTCCTATAATAATCCACCACCGTATCTCTACGTTGATGTCCTGGTGGTGCACACGCGCTCCAATGAACCCTGGATCTGCGTCGGTAGAGTTGACTTTACCAACGCAGATCTAGTGTGAAGAGCCAGACCATAGAGATGCAATCCAAGCCAAGGTAGCACACGCCGAGGGCTGCATGGCTAGGGGAACGCGCTAGTCGCTAGTGTGCCAACTCTGGATAATAGGGGACCTCCAGTTTTACTTACCCTTGCCACAGTGAACGCAGGGCTCTGCTGTGGTCGACTTTTTTAGTCCCTAGCTTCTCGTGGGAATAGTATGATAACAAGATCAAAAACAAAAAAACTAATTCAGGCAAATAAGCCTTCAGCGCATGCTGAAACACCACCGATTTCATCGTCATCCTCTCCAAGGTCCATCTTTTCATCAATCGTATCATCACCACCTTCATATTTATCACACTCATCAAGATCATCATCATTATCGTCACCAAAGTCAGTAGGCGTTGTGTCGGAGGCTACTAGTGCCATAAATCCTTCACCCGCTACTGCCAAATCCAATACGCGTAAGAAATGGAGCGAAGACATGAACAAATTCATTTGGCGTACGTATTTAATTATCACCAATTTAGATACTGAAACAAATTCATATCTTACATCATTGCACCAACAATTCATTAACAAATTTCCGCAAATGAGTGTCTCGAAGCAAAGAATTGGAGACCAACGAAGAGCCATACTTCACAAAAAATTACTTTCGGCCACTACACTAGAAAAAATTAGATTATATGTAAGCAGAGAGCTACAAACAGATGCCACTAACTTAAATACACACATCCGGACACCATCGCAGTTAAATAAGGATCAAAGCAAATCGGGACCAAAAAGTAGAATGAGGTGGTCAAACGAAATGAATGAAACTCTAATAAAATGCTATTTCATTTCTACGAAAATGGAAACAGATATGACTGTCTGGAGAAAAAAGCTAAGAGAATTGTTCATTGAATTCTATCCACAATTGTCACATTTATCTGAGCAGAGAATATCTGATCAAAAAAGAGTTGTTTTAAATAACATAATGATATCAGAATCACGACTTCAAGAGCTAAAATTAGATGCAGAGAATACAATAAACCAAACAAATCCTTATAGGCAATCAGAACAGCACAATTCACATATAGCTGCAGAGAATACCCCAACACAAGCATCCGCTAGTAATAACACAGAAGTTGCATGCATTAATCAATCAACCACAAAAGAAGTAGAAGTAGAAAACGAGCCCAATTTCTTGAATAGCATTGACTTTGAAGCGTTGACCAATACTATTATAAACACAGAACACAATACTACAAACGTAGAATTAAGTCAGGAAAGAAGTCAAGATCTAGAAGAAACATTCTCTCACACACTACAATATTTCACAAACATTAATCCCACAAAAAGAAATTACATACCGAAACAAAAACCATCAAAAAAATTAGCACAAATAGTAAGTTACATAAATAACGTAATCTTAACAAAATATGTCAATGCAGATACAGATTTCGAAACCCTGCAAACAGTTATATATAGTGCTGCTTGGACAGCTTCTAAAACGAATGGAAGTAAACTTTCACACTTCGCGTCTGAGACTTCGGCTAACATTAATCTACCAAAAAATAAGAAACCTAAATGGCAGAGCAGGTTAGAATTAAGAGTTAAAGATTTAAGAACAAAAATCGGAAAACTAACAGCGTATATGCAAGGAAACAGAGGTTGGAAGCTTGTTAGAGAGGTACACACAATTCTAGAAAAGTATAAAATTCACTCAACTCATGAAGAACCGAACACACAACTCACACACTTTTTAGACACGCTTAAACAGAAACTTACTCTTGTAAGCAGTAGATTAAACAGATACATTAAATGCACACTTCGCAAAACTCAAAATAATAAGTTCAGAAATAACGAAAAGCAATTTTATCGAACACTAAAGCAATCCACAGCAAATCAAACATTACCCAGCGAAAGTGAAAATAACACTAACAATAGTTTACCACCAATAGATGAATTTCGACAGTTTTGGTCAAGAATTTGGGAGAGGCCAATATGTCATAACACAGAAGCTGAGTGGATTAAAATAGAGACTGAAAACCATAGGCACACTGAACAAATGGAGTTCGAACATGTTCCAATAGAAACTTTCCAAGACGTCCTTCAGAAACTACACAACTGGAAAGCACCAGGTTCAGACTACATCCACAATTTTTGGTATAAAAAATTTACCCACATTCACCCATTCCTCTATAAATACATCAACACCTTCATTAAAAATCCAACAATAATGCCTACATACATAGCGGAAGGAATTACGTATATGATACCAAAAGACAGCAACGACAGCACAAACCCAGCAAAGTACAGACCCATAACATGCCTACAAACAATATATAAAATAATAACCTCATGCATCACTCATATCATTTATCAACATCTTGAATCTAATACAATATTATCCGAAGAACAAAAAGGCTGCCGAAAGTTTAGTCAAGGCTGCAAAGAACAACTTACAATAGACTCCGTTATACTTAAGCAGGTCCAACGCAAAAAAAGAGATCTATACACTATGTATATAGACTATAAAAAAGCGTACGATTCGGTACCACACACGTGGTTACTTGAAGTTTTAAAAATATATAAGATAAATCCGCTAATTGTAGCCTTTTTAAATAACACCATGACCCAATGGACGACACGCTTACATCTTAGATCACCTTCAGGAATAGTTGAAACGGAACCTATTAAAATCCAAAGAGGAATATTCCAAGGTGACTCGCTTAGCCCATTATGGTTTTGTCTGGCCTTAAATCCCTTATCCAACAAATTAAATACAATAAAACCAGGATATAACCTACCATTTAATGACACTACAGATGACTTACAGACTGACAGACAAAACTGTAAAATTAACCACCTTCTTTATATGGACGACATAAAATTGTATGCTTCTACACCAGATGACTTGCATGAACTCGCAGAAATCACAGACCAATTTTCAAGTGACATTAGAATGGAATTTGGTATCGATAAGTGCAAGATCAACTCAGTCAGGGCAGGTCAAACTTACCAACATTCATACACAATACAGACAGGTGAAACCATAGACTCTTTAAATGAAAACGAAACATACAAATATTTAGGATACATTCAAACTCAGCAAATTAGACATAAAGAAATTAAAAATAAACTTACTCAACAATTTAAACATAGGCTTAAATCCATTTTCAATACTCAACTACATGCCAAACATACAGTTAAAGCTATTAATACCTTTGCAATTCCCATCCTTACATACTCCTTTGGTATATTAAGCTGGACCAAAACTGAACTAAAAAACCTACAACGCGTTATTAACACCACTTTGACCAAAAACAGGAAACACCACCCTCGATCTTGCGTACAGCGACTAACACTACCCAGGAAAGAGGGAGGACGAGGCATAATAGATATTACCAACCTACACAATAAACAAATAAGTACCCTAAGAACATATTTTAACACAAAAAGTACCACCTCTATTCTACACAAAGCAATAGTTCATAATGATAGAAAACTGACACCGTTAAACATGTTTGATAAGACTTCACAAAATAACGAGAATCAGACAGACAGACAGACTAAAATATTGGAGTGGACCCAAAAGTCACTCCATGGAAGACATCGCCATGACCTGTGCCAAGCTAACGTCGATAAATTGGCATCGAACGAATGGCTCAGGCGTGGAGATCTTTTTCCTGAGACTGAAGGGTTCATGACAGCAATCCAAGACCAAGTAATCGAGACCCGTAACTACCAAAAGCATATTATGCGAATCCCCCTTTCAACAGATATTTGCAGGCGATGTCATAGTTCTTCCGAAACTATTCAACATATTACTGGAGCATGTAGAGCAATAGTTCAGACTGACTATAAACACAGGCACGATCAAATAGCCAACATAATCCATCAAAAACTGGCTATAAAATATAAATTAATAACTACACCTCCAGTACCTTACTACAAATATAATCCTGAAATAGTTCTTGAAAACGCAACACACAAATTATATTTTGATCGGGCCATCCTCACAGACAGAACAACACATTACAACAGACCAGACATAACTTTACTAGATAAAATCAATAAAACCGCGCAAATTATTGACATAGCAGTACCAAACACACACAACCTACAAAACACAATAGCAGAAAAGCTATCAAAATATACGGACTTAAAAATAGAAATTAGCCGAATGTGGCGATTAGCCAGCGTTTCCATAGTCCCAGTAGTACTGTCAACCACGGGTGTCATTCCCAAACAACTACACCAATCTTTAAACACGCTAGACTTGTCTCCTTCTACCTACCAAACTTTACAGAAAGCTGCTATCCTGAACACTTGCAGAATTGTCCGAAAATTCCTTCAGAACGACAATGATGCACTAATATCACACCAATAAACATCATCATCAACAACATAAATCATCAGCATATCATCACACCGTAATGTTATATTATCATCTATCACTTAGGTTAGTACCTACTTTTTAGGTTAGCACTTGGCTTCGGCCCGTGTTATCCTATAAAACCGGCACATCAGCGCCGAGATACAAAAATGTATACCAACAAATAATAATAATAATATTTATTTATTGCAGTCAAATACACACATAAAAACACAAGCATTACACAGAAGACTATTTAAATGCTAGTTTTGTTGAACTCTGGTACCCAAATTAAGATTAAACTTGTGTTAAGGGTACCAGGGCCCTCGCAGTTATTAATCTATTACAATTTCATACATAGCTACTGAGCGGAACGTGTTCACGTGATTGATGTTATACATATAATAATTATAATTATTATTAATTATTAAAAAATAATTAAAAGTTGGTTATCGTCGCCTTAACTTGATGAATCGACCCGTGCGGCAGATAGAAAAAAATGTTGGTCACCAATTTTAAAGGTATAATAGGTTTTTTAGGCGAAATTCCTTGGCTTTACAAAAAAAAAAAAATAAAGGTAGTCAGGGTAGCCCGCGAAATTCAAATTTTCTTACGTTTATTGCAATTTGCAAGTCTGTATTAGGTTGTATGTTGATTAAGGTATGATTCGCGACTGTAACATATAGTACGTGTTTACAGAATTATAATCATTAATTCCATAAGTAAGTATAATCCCAAATGTCAAGATTTCATGAAATAGTCATTCAATAGGATTATTTGGTCTTAAAGAGTTGTGTTGATGACTTTAATGTTTATAATTCTGTAAATACATACTTGTTACGATCGCGAATCATTTTGATCAACATACAACCTAATACTGACTTCTAATTGCAAAAACGTAAGATCATTTGAATTTCGCGGGTTACCCTGGCGCTTTCGTCTTAAGTACTCAAAAACTAGAAGAACTACTAACAGCACTAACACCCGTATTTATTAAAAAGCAATTACTTGCTGCTAAGTAATTTCTTAGTGAAGTCATTACTTGAGGATAGAATTCTTCATTATAAAATCTTATTCTATAGTCGAGTAATGTAACTTAGGTACATTACTTGAGTAAATACTTGAGTAAGAATCAACGTTTCATTGCAAAATCAAACGCAAAAAGGTCGAGTTCTTAATTTTTAAGTAAAGAAAATGGTGACTATTACTGGGCTAAGAATTCTAATGTTTGACAGTTCTAACTTCAAACAAATACTATATACTATATAATAAAAATCGTTGCTTGAGTAATTACTTTTCCTTATTTATAAATACGGGTGTCAATCAAGAAAAAATACTAGAACAGCTAGAATTTTAGAACATGACTCATACTACATTAAAGTCAGCGGCAAATCTGAATAATTAAATATAAACATATAAGCTACAGTTTCAGCTTAATTAAAAGCACTATTCTGAACGTTTTCTGAAACGGCGATAACCTTTCGAGCATTGACTTGAGCATTGCGTGCTGAAACTTATTTAGTTCATAATCCTTCCACGAATACAATAAAGAGAAACCCGATATTCAGAATAGGTACGTTTATTGAGAGTACTTGTTTTCAATATTGAAAGAAAACAAAGGGGAATGGGAATAATCGGTCTATGAAACGACAACACAATTTACTAAAAAAATATGCATGATGTTCGAGGTAACGATATTTTCGGGAATTATTCCAATCATACATAGAGTAGGTACCTATATAGGGTGACTGGTAATTAGTGACCGATACTTAAACACATGATTGTACTCATGATAACAAACAACTTTTACTATGGGACTAAACCAAAATCCGCTTAAAAAAAATCAGCTGTCCTATACATTTATGTTCCGCATAACTCGTCAAAATGTAGGGAGCAACTGATTTTTTTTTCGCGATACCAGGTTTGACCCCATAGTAAAAGTTGTTCATAATGATGAGTACAGTCATGTGTTTAGGTATCGGTCACCAATTACCAGTCACTAATTACCACGCAGACATTGTAGGTGATAACAGTCAGATTTTTTGTCTTGAATAATTTTTCCTTCAGATCAGCCTGGTTTCACTGTCGTTCCATATTTAAAACCGTTAATCATTTCCGAATAGGAAATTGTTTCAATTTTCCAAGTAATTATAACTCATTATTGGAGTAACTACGTCGCAGTGGAGTTGATTAAATAATTCATAGTGAGTCAAATATTTTCGTAGCTAAGGTAAATCGATGTGCTTGTGAATATTTGATAACTGTCTGTCCGTCTGTCACGCCACTATGTCAGTAACCTACCGACTGGATTATTTTAACACAGTACTCAAAAACTTCGATCAACTATCAATGTAATATTTTAACAAATAAACACTGTTGCTTGATATATAGCGTCAAAAGTTTCTAATGATCTGAGTTAGCGGATAATAAGGTAATCTCGTAGGCTCATAGTTACTGATAAATAGATCGGTAGGTATAACAACGGTCGAGGTCGTTCTGGGAAGAAGAACTTCCAATAACTGTCGTATATGGGTTGCATTCCAGTATCTCAGTTTTAGATAAGGTCGATGTCACAGGCACATGAGAACTTTGTCGCAAAGACCAGCAACGCATCGGTAATCCCCTTGGTATCACTAGCGTCCAAAAATAGCAACCCATAAGGTAGTTCTGTCTTTCGTTAAAAATACATCGATAATGTATGCTAAAATACGAGTAAAGTTTATTAAATTACCAATATGTTCTCGTTAAAATCAATCAATTAGTGAAACAAATTGAAGCTAAAGGTAATTCATACCTACTTGTGTTAATTATTTCATTCGAATCGGTCATGATTATTGGCACTTTTCAATTCACTTCGTAGAGTGTAATCAATCTGCCTAGCCGTTTCCCAACTATGTTGGGGTCAGCTTCTTGTCTAACCGGATGCAGCTGAATACCAGTGTGTTACATGAAGCGACTGCCTATCTGACCTCCACAACCCAGTTACTGGGTAATACGACACCCCTTGGTAAGACTGGTGGTCAGACTTTCGGGCTTCTGATGACCCGTAACGACTGACAAGATCCACGAATGACAGCCGCGACCAACGGCTTAACGTGCTTTCCGAGGCACGGAGGAGTCTCAGTATGTAAAGATGATCACCCATCCACTGACCAAGTCCAGCAAGCGTAGTAGTAAACCTGATGGATCGACCCGTGCGGCTTTTATTACTTAGCCACGAGTAGGGTGTAACTTTGAACCACATTCCTGAAAGTAATTTTAAAAATTCATTTACGAATGGCGGCTCAGTGGTTCTATTTAACTTTTACTACGAAGAGGTATGTTTGGTTAGAAAACTTTGAATGGAAGTACCAATTAACTTCAAACGACATGTAATTATTAAATCTGTCCTAGTAAAGTAGTATTACGTAAATTATAGACTCTCTCTGGTCGTGTCGGATTGCCCGACACGACCAGAGAGAGATCAGAGGGCCTAGCCAAAGTAACATCCGATTAGCGATTACTCTAGTAGAAAAGGCAAAAATGTATGGGGTTTCACGCATAAGCTATCGAAATGTCACATGTTCATAGATCAGCCATTCCATAGAGATGCGCGTCGATAGGGATTGTAGAAATAGAATGGCTCTGAAGCGAATGCCTGCAGCTGCAGTGAGGGAAGAGAGGATGCAGTGCACCTGTGTCTGCGCACACACTTGACCACTATTCTATCTCTCGCGTTGGCTAGCCTCTGCCGAGTGTGGCCGCCACGGCCGGAATTCACTCTGCAGGACTATTATTATACGAGAATCAGTGAAATCGGCAAAATCTATCGTATATGGCCATATACGAAATATTACTGATTTCAATGATTTACGTGATTTTACAATTGTTTATCTGTATTGCTATAGGTTTTAATGCACAATATGAAAGATCATTTCAATTATGATCTAATGAACGAGCTACTTTTTTATTTTGCGTCGTGTTTATAATGCGAGATTTAGGTTGTTTTAAAAGATTTTTTATTGTCAATGGTTTTTAATTTTTTGATTTTTTTTTCAGGATAGGATTGATTTGAAACTGAAGTTTATTTCTGTTGTTTTAATTTTATGAACGAGAGTTCGAAGTAGCTGAAATCAAAAACAATTCTTTGGCCATTTTCTCTAAAATTTGACTAAGTTAAATAATTTTTTACTCAAAAATTTTATATGAATGTGGTAAAAAGTGATGCATAGATTGTATAGAAGACTTTCACAAAATCCTAACTAATATTATAAATGCGAAAGTAAGTTTGTTAGTTTGTTACCTTTTCACGCCTAAACTACTGAACCGATCATCCTGAAATTTTGCATATACGTTGGCACGTGTACAGAAACGGACATAGGATACCTTTCATTCCGAAAAAAGTACTGTTCCCGAGGAAAACAACAATAACTTTCTTATGATAATAGATGGCGCCACGTGTCCTTCGAATCATGATTGAATTATATTGCTATAGAAACCGCTGTACGGATTTGGCTGAAATTTGTCACATGGGTAGACTATGACCTGGATTAGGTCATAAGTTACTTTTGATCTCGGTAGTGCGGTCCCGTGGGATAATTTCCTACAACCACGCGGGCGAAGCCGCGGGCAAAATTTAAGCTAGTATTTTCTAGTTTTTTCATAACCTTTAAACTTCAAAACGATTCGTAAATATGTGTTATTCTAAACCTCTTACAGGAAAAATTCCCAAAACAGTCTCCGTTTTAGGTGGATTAATCAAAATTAAATAATAGAAATAAAAAAGCAGCTCCTTGAATACATTAGATCATTTCATGTTGTGCATTAAAACGTATAGAAATGCAGTATTTTAACTGTCAAATCTGTATTTCCTGGTACATCTAATCTTTAAAAAGTTATCCCACTTCTCTGCTTCGGGTAATTTAAGAGATTCATTTGTTTCAAAACTTTTTTGCTCATAAATCAATTAGAATTTTTAAGCAATTTTCTTTCCTGGGCAAACGGCAATAAAACTGGATTTATTCTACTAAAGTTGAATGGTAATTTAAAACCACAAAAAAAATATTTATACACACATTTGTTTGACATAAACTAATTAAAATGATATTAATGTATTTAACAATAGTAGGTCAATGTCAAATAATGGCGAAAACTGCTACTTATTAAATGGCGTCAAGTAGGAACAAGGCCTATGATTGTTTGCGTGACTGTATCCATTTGTAGGCCAAGTTTGGCGTTCTAGGATATTTTCGGTAATAATATATGCATTGGAGGAGCGCCGAGCGGTCTGTTAATTTCTTTGTAAATACATATTCATTTAGTTAAGGAATTGATACGCACGCACGGGTGTATTATTTAAATGTTCGTGCGGATAGCGGAGTAGGCTGTCTTCAGGCATGGGTGACAGTACCGAAGTAGCTAGAAATATTAGCCAAATCCTAACTATATACCTAACTTTATTAATATTATAAAAGCGAAAGTGAGTTTGTTTGTTACGCTTTCACGCTAAAACGGCTGAACGGATTTAGATGAAATTTGGCTCATGGGTAGACTATGACCTGGGTTAGGATATAGGATACTTTTATCCGGGTAAACGCGGATGAAGTCGTGGGCAAAAGCTAGTATTATATAAATGCGAAATCACCTCTTATAGTTTGAAAAGTTAATTTTTTAACACCTTATATTGGTGCCAAGCAGTACACTAGAAAATTCGTAACAAAAAAAGGCTTCTTAATCCAGTTTCTGAGCCTTTTAAGAGCCTCCCTAAAAGTAGGTGTATAAAGAAATCTAATCACAAACTTCGAGCTCAAGTGTCTCTCGAGACCCATTATGAAAAGCGAGTGTTATATTTTTGCACAAACTTTCCAAATAATTAGGCTAGTACACATTTGGGAGAGAATTACCTCAATAATTATGAGCTTAGCTCTCCCTCGAGCGCTCTACACAGAGTCGTAAGTCTGTTTTTCTTTAGAGTACCTCTTACAAAAATTCTCATGTCCGTTCTAAATATAGACCATTTAATCAAGGCTCATACAGTGATACAGAATAATAAAAATAATCTCCATCACATACGAAAGTAAACCTTACTTCCTGGTGATATAGAATGTTATTGCTGATCATATATTTCAATCAGGACGCTTTTAATAACGCGTGTGACATCACCAATTGATCAGTCTCGAAATAGCAGTTATTAACGGTTTCTCTTAACGTTACTTCGCCGTCTGTCTTTATTAAAATGTCAATGTCGTAGGGCAATGTTAATTAGGAAAACAATCATCACTTTAGTTAGACGATTAGTTACGAGAATAGCAAAAACAAAAATCATACATAGATAATCAATACACTATTTCGCGAAACGTTGCAGCGTCATTTCGAATATAGAACCTCACTACACAGAAAAAAGAACTGATATTTCATGTATTCAAAATTCTTTTCACGCATCAATGAGTAGGGATTATAAATTGTATTGATTGTGAAGAATTTCATATTTGTATACGGCCTAAAATGTTACGTAAGTGCTTTAACGGCTAACGTAACATTCGTTTTCATTCGAATGAGGTTGCTTGAGATTTTAATGCAGGTGCCAAAACACACTAACTTTGCAGAGCAAAGTTCAAATCTTTCACAAAAGAAAACAATAGGAGACCCCCACTATTTTGGATGTATCATCCGCCATATTGATTTTGTTCGCATAGAATGTAACTTATGTCACCCGGACCACAATAGTGAATCGATTGACACATCATTCATTAAAACCAAATGGGTAATTTAGGTGTTACAGTAGAACATAAGTAAATACAAACAAACATACATTGACTGCAGAAAACATAACCTATCCTTGGCTTTGCCGTATTCGGGTAATAAAACTACGGCATTCCTAGAGGTCAGTTCACAATACCGTCCCAAGTTCACTGACCTCATGGTATCTAGAACTTCAGTTGGCTACGTCACTGCTACTCGTACCAGCTCGCTATCGATCCAACTGACTACGCCTAGGTAAAGTGGAACTCCTGCAGAACTCAACTAAACGAGTCCTTTGACGTCAGGTAACGTCGTAAATACGTATCTCACACGTTTGGACGTGACGCATCAGAGATATGTATGTATCTCTGGTGCTGATTTTTGAATGATCTTAGAAAGCAGAAGTGTGCGTTACGCTGAAAGAAAATAGGCTGTGTAGGATGAGGAGCTGGGTCAAAGTTATTTAAGTAAATAGTTTTAAAGTTAATATTTGACTTAGCAATGGTTGGTGATGTTATTTTGGCAATAAATCGTTTTTTTTAGGTCATAACAAAGTCACTGTTAACGTTATTCATCGATGGGAAAGAGCGAGTTCAATTTGTAGGGACACAAAAGAGCATGCACGACCACTTCACTTTGACAAATACAAACGGGTGGCGAGTGGTTACATTTGTATCAATACAAAACCAAAAAGCCTTACAAGGATAGGTACATTTATTTTCTTACAGAGTCGTTTCTTAATGTCAAGAAATATTTATTCGTCCCATCACTCAATGTAGGTTTAGCACGTTTTATGTTAACTTCGGGATTGTCTGTTTTATTTTCGCTTGTCCTGGGAATTACGTACAGAGTGGCTATGCGGTCGGAGATAATTACAATTTTCGTACACATTTAAGCCATTGTCAGTGAGATTGGCTTCCATACTGGATTGCTGTCGTTGTTTGCCTAAGCCTTAAATGGTCCAATTACATTTTACGTATTTTCTGTTTTGTACAGTAAAATTGCAAATGTTATACGGTTTATTTTTCTGTAATAGGTACGTAGATTCCTTAGATTAAGTACCTGATTTGTTTGTTTATTTTAAATATGTACGCCAGTCGCCAACACCATACATAATAATTAATTAATAAAAGTTATAGGCAAGTAATTGTAAATTCCAAGTCAACGTCTTACTTTACTTTTTAAGGCACGGATTGCCAGTCAAACACGTCTAAAAAGGTTCTAAAATAAAATAATTTTCGTCGGCCCGCCTCCTTTGTCAATAACTGGCAAAATGTGGGTGTAAGGTACAGCTCTGCCTAACTCCTTGGAATACAGGAGTGATGTTATGTTATGTTTATTTTCAGCATCCCCTAATGAAGGAGTATTTTTACCCGACTTCCCCAGAAGGAGGGCAATGTTTTTCGGGAATATGTATGTATGTCTATTTCTTTGGCACGCTCTGTAGCCTAAACAGGTTGATGGATTTTAACATATGTGGTGTCGTTAGATTCGTCTTAATTGCAGGAATGACATAGGCTATATAATATTTATATTTTGCATCTACAAAAAGAGAGGCGAAGTTTTAAAAAAAAATACAACAATTCTAGCTTTTATCTGATACCAATGTATAAATAAAAGCTAGAAATGAGTCCTGTCTAAACATATATAGCTTGAAATAAAACAAATTATTTAAAAAAAAACCCGCCCGCAAAAACACTGAAAAGAGAAAAGCAAGCATTAAAATCCATAGAATTTTGACAAACAAAGTTACATCATTTTTCAGGTTATTGGTTTGTCGCCTGCAGTACCAAAATTCTATGAATTTGAATGCTTGTTTTTCTGTTTCATTTATGTGTTTTTGCAGGCCGGTTTTTTGTTTTATTAAGTTATTTGTTTCTTACATAAAAAGAGGCCTTTGCTATTTATGAATTTGTTATCAAAAGTAACACGACTTCTTAACTATAATAACCGTCGAGACATCCTAAAGTTGAACCCATAAAAATATTTCACCAAAGTAAAATATAATGTTAAACGAGCAAAGATCCATGAGGCCAACGCCCTCTCAATGCGTATTACTTTCTTTTCATCAACAAAAAATACAGCCAACAATGAAATTGTAACTGGTAACATTTGCAATATGGCTTCGCTGTGACCTTTTCGTGTGCCTAAGACAAAGGGTGCTCAATGTTCATTCTAGCGAAATAAGTTTCTTTGGCAATTTTTCCCCATCAACTATCTTTTGGTAAAGGCAAAGATAATCGTGAAAATCGGTAAAGAGTACAGTGGTGGCCCAGTGGCAATGACCGCGACCTTCGAGTTGTAGGTCCTAGGATCGAACCCAGGCAGGCACTTTACTTTTTGTAAATAATTTCATCACCACAGCTCTGAAAACAGCGAAGGAAAACATTGTGAGGAAACCGGCATGTCCTAGAACCAAACATTCCAAGACGAAGAGAAGAAGATTACGGCCCTCTCCCTCTGACAGAGAGGAGGCCTGTGTCCCAGCAGTGGAAACTTTATAGGCTGATTACGCAAACACAATCGTGGCACAAATGGCGAAAAATTGTTAAAGTGTCTGTCTCAGGTTATCTCAGGATGGCCGGGCTCACATTTTATAGAAGATGTCAAATTATTTTATTTTTGACATCCTATTTCTGTCGCAGGATTGGTTTACAAAAGGCTCCCCCTTTGTAAACCAATCCTGCGACAGAAATAGGCTAATTTACTTGACTTGCCGTCAACGGCTCCAAGAGTTTCAAAACGGTCGTCTGTGAACATTCTCAAACAATATACAATACACCTTTCTTTCTTAAAATTGATCAGTACCGACCCAGCCAAAATCATCTATTTTATTTTACTAATTTTTATGTTTTACCCAATATTATGCAATTGTATAATAATTAGCGCTTTTTAAGTACAGGTAAGTTAGCATTTTGATTCTTTGAATTGTGAATGTGGTGTTTGCCTATAAGAAGTATACGTAATGGGCATTGTTCATATATTTTTATAAGTTGTAATTGAAAAACCATTTCGAGGAATAGCGTTACTGATCATTACGGACTAATTAATCATGAAAAATATTCATATTTTATTGATATTTTCGATAAAATACGAATGACCTCGTTTGCCCTTCAAATTGCGTTAGCCTTAGCCGTACACTTTTGTATCGTTGCCTCAGAAAATAAAAAAGTAAATAACAAATATTGTCTACAATCTGTCAAGTGTCATTGTCAAAAACTATAAACATGATTCATTCATTATAAAATTTTTACAATATTCTTGCGACTTGCCTCATAATCTGGGATTATCTCAACACTCGACTATATTTAATATATTGGAAGAGTTATCGAATACAGGTAGTGCTTTGTTCCAACTTGCAGCAATAATAGTAATAATAGTACAAACAAAACTTTTGTTCGTATTAGAGAAGACTTGCGAGAAAAGTGGTGTCGTGATGTAGGCGTGGAATATTACAAGGTTTATACAATGTATTGTTGCGAAGATTTACATCTTCAAAAACCACTTTCCGTGTTTCGGTCAAAATCTTGAAAAATAAGTTTGTATTTGTAAAGTTAGGTTAGATTCGATTATGTATGACGTCTATTGACACTTTGACAAATGTTAGATGGATGACGTTGTGTTGACAGATTTAAATTTTTAATTATGTACTAGTGAGGCAACGGCACAATCTTTTGTGCAACCTGATGACGTCACCTACCTTAAAAATATTTAAATATAAAAAAAAAAATAACTATTGAGCTAATCATCAAAATATTCAAATTCGTTTCTCAAAATGCTCTAAACTTTCAAAAACTAAAATAAAATGTAATGGTTAAAATTTTTAGACAATCCCCATTGTTGCACTGTAAGACTGTTTTAAGGATGTAATTTTTGTTACGAATAGGTGTAAACAATTGTTGGTGAACCTAATAAAAATAAATAAATAAATCTCTTCATGTTAAAAATATGCAAAGCCAATTTATATACCCACCAGCAAAACAAATGACAATCCAAGATGCGGTATTAGTAGCTAGATATCTCCACTTATTTGATTAGATCTTAAGGATGCTTCTGGCAGATGGCGGTCTCTTATTCTTCAGACAAAGGCCAGTTAGACTCTTGTCACCACTAGTTTCACAACGGCTCTCAAGCCCTTTATGATGAGAGGCCACTTACCAGACGTTTTCTCTTACAACAGAGAGCCCTCGACTCGAAACTTTTGTTAGCGTTCAAAGCTCAAAATAGTTTGTCATGGAAAGCGGAGACGTCTTAGTGAATATTATGAATATAAAACTTAACATCACGCCTTGTTTCCGCGAATGTTTGAGCAGAGATGTATACCTCACTATGTACCTACAGGACACCCACATTTCGCCAGTTATGCTTAAGTCCCATGTAAAAGGGGCGAGCCTGTTGCTATCAACCGGGCACCAATCCAGACTTCGGGCCACTATTGAGAAATTCCTGATAGAAATACCCAATAACACTGCCATACCTGGGGATCGAACCCTAGACTTTATGTTTAGCAGTAGCCCAACGAGGAATTATGAATCAATCAATCTGCCTAGCCTTTTCCCAACTATGTTGGGGTCGGCTTCCAGTCTAACCGGATGCAGCTGAATACCAGTATTTTACATGGAGCGACTGCCTATCTGACCTCCACAACCCAGTTACTGGGTAATATGATACCCCTTGGTAAGACTGGTTGTCAGACTTTCGGGCTTCTGACGACCCGTAACGACTGTCAAAGATCCACGAATGACAGCCGGGACCAACGGCTTAACGTGCTTTCCGAGGCACGGAGGAGTCTCGGTATGTAAAGATGGTCACCCATCTACAGACCAACCCCGGCAAGCGTAGCTTAACCTGATGGATCAACCCGTGTGGCTGTTATTACTTAGCCACGAGCTCCTATTAACGAACGAGGAATTATGAATATGTGATCAAATAATTTATATAGTTGACACTAAAGGCGTGACTATATTTCCTACTGTTGGTACTAAAATAAAAAGCGTGGTAATAAAAGCAGAAAATAGTAGTTCCTTGTTTGTTTATATTTATACACTATGTAACAGAATGTAGGGCAAGGAAATTGCGTGGGCGTTGTGTAGATAAATTTAAATAAATGTTTCAAATGAATATATAAACATAAGTATTTTTCTTTTTCTTGTTTGTGTTGATAAATAAAACAATATTTTTGCGAAGTTGGATTTTCACGGTGTTTTATTTTACCCAAACAATCTTTTATGATGTTTGTGTGTATATTTTTTTCTTGTCGGAAGTCTAAATCCGTTGATACCTTGAGGGCTTCGTTCCAACCAACCGGGATAAAAACGTAAGCACGGTAAAAGTATAATTATGTTAGGACAATATTTGTAAGCGTAAACCTACATAAAAAACAGGAAAGAAATGAAATAGTTTGCCGTTATTAAAATGGATTCGTAAGAAAACCAAGCCATTAAAAACCGACTTCAAAAACCTAAAAGGAAAATAATAACTTTCATAAAAAACTTAACAGCTTCTGAAGTCCGTGCCAAGCTAAGGTGCATTGAAGAATTAAAGACACCGACTTCAGAAACTGTTAAGTTTTTTTTATGAAAGTTATTTTTTCCTTTTAGGTTTTTGAAGTCGATTTTTAATTTTATAAAAGAAATTTATTTTTCCATTTTTAGTTTAATATACAATTACATAAACCCAAGACGAACGATACAGGACATTTTATGCATATAACTTGATACATAAGAATAATTACCTAATGTACAATCAATGTACAATCAATGTACAAACAATGTATAATTACCTAATGAAAATCCTTCCTGAAACTACGTAGATCACGTTAGTGAAAGAATCATCAAAATTGGTTTATTCGTTTTTGAGAAAATCGCGGACATACAAATTTACATACATGCATACACACTGGTCGAATACAGAATCTCCTCTTTTAAGTCGGTTAAAAATCGCTTATTTTTGTTTGCAATAAATAAAATTCAGGCTGCAACTCTTGGTCTGCAAACAATGTTACAAACTGTCAGCAATTTAACCAATATCAGTTCGGTTGTACACATGTTATCATCGTGTCGAGCTGCAAAATAATTCCTTAGACAGCAAGATTCAAAATTGGTTAGTTGAGAAAACACACAGGAGGATTTTATTGGTTTTTAGTTTAAATATTGTAAGTTTTAAACTCTAAAAAATATATTCGTGTTTTTTTTTAAATGAAGTAATTAATAAATGAACACTAATTTCGTCGTCACTCATTTTACTCATAATCTCATACTCATACTCATAATCGGCGGCGACGTCGCAAAGTTGTGTCGTTGCAGTAAGTCCGTGCAGTCGGCAACAAATTGTCTAGAATACGCACGTAAATTACGAGTAAAATGAGTGACGACGAAATTAGTGTTGATTTATTAATTACTTCGTTTAAAAAAACACGAATGTATTTGGAACTACAAATCCAAAGAATATAGTAATAAAATTAATAAGAATACGTCTGGTCTCCGAGACTATTTGACAACTACTACACACGCCACAACTAGGCAACGAAGTCGACGGGGCGGCGACGACGTCGTCGTCCACGGTCGTCAGCAAGGCGACTACGCCGCAGCGCTCGTCGTCGATCGAGTGTCGTTGGTCTGTAAGCGCCCTTAGTAAAAAACATAAATCGCTGCTTTGCATGAATACCCGCACAAACCAAAATTTTGAAGTTACTGGTTTATAACATAGCCATATGCAAAATAGTCCTTATTTCATGGAAGTAAGACTCACGTTCATAACGGCAAAACCGCCTATTATGCCGTTATGAATGTGAGTCTTACTTCCATGAAATAAGGACTATTTTGCATATGGCTATGTTATAAACCAGTAACTTCAAAATTTTGGTTTGTGCGGGTATTCATGCAAAGCAGCGAAATAGGAAATGAGAACTTAGGATGCTTGAACTTAGGGACTTGGGACACTCCGACTCGGTCAGGTTATTCTCAGGTGGTTATTTTTTTTTTAAACCATCCATAAATAGGATCACTGCGAAGCGAAACTCCATTGACCACGCCATACTACGTACATTTTGTGAATGACCAGTAAAATTTTATTGCTATTTTTATTTGATGAACAAAATTAAATACTTGTTTACCCTCTGATTACTTACTGTTGATTGTACGTGGATCGCTCAGTACAGCTTATACGAGTTCCTTTAATATCCCATAACTCTATGGTATTACTATTAATGAGACCATCATTTTGAATCATAGAACAGATAAAGAAACAAAAGAAATTGCAAAATAAATTTTTGAGGAAGGTTTGTAATTCTTACATAAACTGTAAATACCTACATAAATATGACTTGTTTGTTATAGAAACAGAATTGTTAACTATTGGGGACACAACACAATTTGGGGAGGCAATTATGTAAATCTGATAAACAAAATCTTTAAGTTTTTGTTATTCAAGAAGAGTTTTAATGAGAGCATCAAAATAAAATACAAAACAATCAGGTGTCCCTATTTAGCTCATGTCAGGGACAGGACAAGTGAAGTCTCCGTCGTTTCACGAAGTCAAGCCTCTCTTTAATGGTTTTGTGATGAGCTCGCCCTGTATAATGAGGTGTTAGTACCAGCAGCCACTCCAGGCTGAATGTTACACCCGCTCTATATTGCTTACTGAATAACTGCATATTTATTTTTAGTTTTTATCACGTTGTGTGAAGGAAGACCGTATTTATCTCTGAAATTATGTAGGTAGTCAGACAAAGGTAGTTTTTATTTTTGTTAGTGAATTGTTTCGTTAATTTTCCTTTTATTTAAATGTTTGAACGTAAATGAGGTAAAAGGAGTATGTAAGGATCGTAGCAGGTGGCGTTCTGTAGTTTCTGCCTATCCCCATGAGAAGGCGGCGTGAGAGGCGTATGTAGCAAAGTATTTATATTCTAAGAACTCAATGCCCACTTAAAAAAAAAAAAAAACTAATAGTACAAAAAAACCGGCCAAGTGCGAGTCAGACCTGCACACGAATGGTTCCATACCACTGTACAATATTTAATGCTACATATTAAAAAAAAAATAACATTCGCAAAGATAACTTTGTATTTCATAATGATACTGTGAATTACAAAGTTATTTTCTGCATTAGCAGAAAATCGCCTATATTTAAACAAAATACCTTGTTTATTAAATACAGTATATGGTACATGATATACAGAAGTTTCAAATTCTTACCTTGTTTAGTTGTTGCGATAGAGTTCGTACAAAAATGGTCTAAAACTGACAACTTTTGTGGCCTCCTATTTTTTCATTTCTGAAGATATTTGTACTCTACTTGGTGAGTTCTACACATTGATATCCCACATGCAAAATACACAGTATGTGAAAATTTCAACTGTATATCTATTTCGGTTCATGTGATACAGCCGACAGTCGGACGGACGGACAGCGGAGGCTTAGTAATGGGGTTTGGTTTGGCACCCTTCGGGTACGGAACCCTAAAAATAATGTACAGACGCCAGCACATCAAGCTACTACAATCTGTCAGATTTCTTTAATAGATTTTCGACTTTATTGCTAAGGCATTAGGTTCAAGGTTGATTGGGAAAATCTGACAGTTTCGGGTAGGTAGACCTGCTGGCGTCTGTACAAAAATACCAATAGTACAAAGAAAACGAACAGTCCAAGAGATATAGTAAAAAATCTGCAGCTTTACATTTTTATGTACAAAACACGTGACTCCATACAAAAACAGGTTGCGTTAGGTTTGTAGTAACTTAAAAAGAAGACATTTACCCCAATGTGTCTCGTTGGCATAAATGTAGCGGCTCGATCTAACTTAGTAACTTCCAATTTACGAAATGAATAGTTTCCTTTGAATATATTGCATGTCTTTCGGTCATATTTAATTGCCGAAATATCATATATTAGTTTTGGGAGGAAGGTTCTGCAGGACAATGCTTTAAAATCATTTTCATAGATGATCTTTCCCGATTTTTCGTATCCATTTTTGAATCTCCATGAATATCCGGATAAGTCCTCGTACACACTGAAGTTGGCACTGTAGTAGAAGTCATCACTACTGTTGACTGCGACAACGTTGACGTTAACTTTTCTATGTTCGTCGTACGGTGGATCCGGATTCCGGCAGTTTTCTATGCCTTGGTAAATCATTTTGTACTTCACACAGAACACAATTGATTGGAGTTGAAAGACGATAATTACACCCAGAATATATTTCATTTTCACATATCCGTGACTTCGTCCTCGTGAAATTTCTTGTTCCTCGAACCCACTTTACTACCGGTAACTTCGTTATTGCTTAGCGTTATTTCTACTTTTTTCTTTTTGCTCTGTTTTTAAGGGTCCCGTGGTGTTAAATAGCCTACAGGTTTCCTCATGAATTGGGCTACCAAATGCAAAAAGAATTTTTCAAATCCGACGTTCCAGAGATAAATAATAATAAAAAAAAACTCTTCAACTTTATTATTAGTATAGCTAGATGATATAGTACTATCATGCCGAGAAGTGATTTACAACTAATGTACACAGTTCTGATTGACCCCTGCCAATCATTAAAATATCATTAATGCTATAGTAGGTTACTGGTTATCAATAAAACAATTTTACAGTCAGTGAGCATAAAATGCATAAATGTAGTCTATTATTTAAGTAGGTACCTACTTATTAAAAACTACTTTTGAAAAAACGGAAAGCCGATGTCAATAGTTTAGAATATAAAACTGATGCGAATAAACATAAATTAGTAGCAGAAGCAACAGGGATATCAGAACGAAGTGTAAGGAGAGTGATTGCTGAAAGTAAAACTTCCTTGCAAAATACAGGGGAAGCAAAATTTTGTTCTCCACGGAGACCAAAAGAAATAAAAAAGAAAATACAAATTGATGATTTTGATTTAGGAGTGATAAGAAGAAAAATAAATCAGTTTTATACGGTAGAGAACAAAATCCAAGTCTACGAAAACTAAATGCTGTGTTAAAAGAGGATAATATTTTATTTTATTTTTAGATTGCGGATTAACTTTTTTAAGAGAACTTTTGCACAAACTGGGATATTAATTTAAAAAAATGTAAATCGAAGAGATCCCTTCTAATAGGGAGACCAAACATTGTTGAATGGCGAGTGAAATATTTGAGGGCCATAAGAAAATTCAGAGAAGACAAACGAAATATATTCTTTTTGGACGAAACTTACGTTAACCAAAGTCACAATGTCCAAAAATGTTGGCAATCTTCGTCGGAGCCTGGAATTTATACAGCTATAGGCAAAGGAAGGCGTTTAATAATAGTTCACGCTGCTAGCCGGAATGGGTTAGCTTTGCTAATTTTTAAATCAGATTAAAAAAGGGGGGATTATCATGGAGACATGCACTCTACAAATTTTTACAACTGGGTTGATCGAAAATTAATACCTAAACTTCCACCTAACTCAGTCATAGTTATGGATAATGCTGCCTATCATTGTGTGCAAATTGAGAAGAAACCGACTATGTCCAGTTTGAAAATTAATATGCAGAACTGGTTGCAAAATCATAACGTGCCATTTTCTCCCACGATGATCAAAGCCGAACTCTTGAGGTTGATTAATACGACCCAATCAGAACAAATATACACGATTGATGAACTTCTGAAAGCTGCAGGTCATACTGTTCTAAGACTATCTCCATATCATCCAGACCTCAACAAGATCGAGCTTATGTGGGCAAATATTAAATATTGCCTGGCCAGAGATCACATAATGCTACATTGGACGAGAAAATTACAATACTAACAAGGGTATTTTCCGAATTCTCTGCCGAACAATGGCAAAAATGCGATGACCACGTACAAAAAAACGAACAAGAATACTGGAATCATGATATGAGATTTGATACTATGATCGACGAAATCATTATAAACTTACAAGATGATTCTGAATCAAGTTCAGAGAGTTCAGAATCAAGTGATTCAGAGAATATGTCAGGGTAATTTCATATAAGTATATATTAATTAAATAATTTCATATATCATTAAAATATGTCAGAATAATTTCATATACTTAATTTGTTTTTGGTTTATTTTACTATTAATTACAATATACATAATTAGATAGGTACAATATTTTTCATTCTGTCTTGCGCTCAACATTATATTCTTATAAAAGTTCAATTGTTTTTTATTTATTCTTTTCAATAATTGAACAATTATTGTTCACGATATCTCGAGATTGGTCATCACTGTCTAATCTCATGTGCGTTGCGAGCAGTAGGCAACCCGCCCCCTCACCCCTGTCGCCACCTAAGGCGCGGCCAACTAGTTCCGTGCGCACTATAAATAATTTGTTTATATATGGATATTTATTTTGTTTTTAAACCATTTATCTCTATGGAAAACTAGTATCATTGTATAGTATAGTGGACGATTTTTATTTATCGTCTTGAAAAAAATAGGGTACAATAGGTAAAGGGAGTAGAAGCCTATGGCATACCTAGTTTTTTTTTTCAATAGATTACACAGAAATTGCTCTATCAATAAACACTACAGATTTGAAGTAAACTAGAACAATAAAAACAGAAATTTGGAAAAAACTTTATAGATCGTTAAAAAATATCGAAATTCAAATCATACGCACTACGCAGGGTGCTTAGTACGTATGGTTTGAATTTCGATATTAAAATAAAATAAAAAAATGGTATGCCATAGGCTTCTACTCCGTTCACCTATTATACCATACTTTTTTCAAGACGGTAAAAAAAATCTGAATAAAATAGGGTATCCATTTTATTCAAGATGGTAATAAAGTCACCCAGTATACAGGGTGTCCGGTAATTAATGGATAACCTTATGGCGGTTCTAAAAAAATAGAAAAAGCATATATCCCAAGTAGCACCTAGGTACCTACATAAGATACGATTTTTTAGATAAAAATAATGTGCAATTTCTAGTCACACTATTTACTGCCTCTTTCAGAGAGGCTTTCTGTCGTACAATATTATAACAACAAATACTCGTAAATAACCGATGGAATTCATTAATTTGTGGTTGTAGTGAAGAAGAATATAATAATGTTAGTATTTTTTTCTAAAAAATCTTAAGCCCACTTGGTATATATTTATTTTGTATTATTTTTAACAGCCATAAGGTCTAATATACGCTATTTCAAGGTTATCCATTCTCTACCGTACATCCTGTATATTTTTCCTATCTCCTTGGTAGGAAAAAGGTAAAGGTTACTTATTTAGAATACTATTTATAATAGATCCCAGTTGCAGACGTGAAAACATACATAATTATTATAAGTAGTTATTACACAATTCGCTAAATGCCCTAGTTCCCATAGACAAAGAAGGAAGGTTTAGTAAAAGATGGCTAAGAAGGAAGTGAATACTGAAATGACTGATACTCATTGATGTATGGAACAAGAAGACGTAGGAACTGTGCCGACCATAACTAAATTGTGATATAAGTAATGTATACCTTAATATAAGGTACCTTGGTATAAGGGCAGGTGAAGATATAATAATAATAATAGATCAGACAGGGAACACAGACTTTCCATAGTTCTGGGTAACCAATCCACTATAGCCACCCAAACCCATAGCCCAATATGTTTTGTTTCTATGTCCTGCTTGCATAGTACATACAGGGATAATCGTCGGTTGGTGGCTCCTCATTATTTAAAATTGTCTAAGGGGGCCTCTGCGAGTTGGCTTCGGGCCTTCGGCCTCCCGATAAATGTCAATTTTTTTTTTAATAAGTTTTATTGTTCCAAAGATATAAGTTTAAGGTAGAAATTATATTTACAACTTTTAATCATTTTCAACTTCTCCTGTACACAATATTTACACTTACACAGTTATTATTACAACATTTTTTTTTTATGTGAAAAGAGCCGACTTCACGGGACATTATAAATTCATGAAGTTACGTCGTTTGTCATTCACATTGACGTCGCATATTATTATATTGTTCACGTTGTTTGTATCAACTCGTTTATTATGAGATTCCGTTATAAAATTGTTTTTCCAGTACAACAAAAACTAATTGAGTCTGCAGCTTGTGAAACGTTTCATACAGCTGGGCTGTCACATGACCACAGTTACCCGAAGTATAAAATAAAAAAAAATACTGATAGAACTGAAAACCCGTACCGTTCGGAAAATTCTTTTAGCAGAAATTTGAAAGCATTCGTTCAGGCTTTGCATTGATTCAGCAAACGCCTCGATCAATCATCGTCGTTGTCGTCGTGGAAATTTAACTCAGACAATTAATAATAATAATAATATAATAATATCCTGAGACATTTCACACACGGTCATCTAATCCCAAACTAAGCAGAGCTTGTACTATGGAAACCAGATAACTGATATACTACATACACTACATTTTTTTGTTGTAAATTCATACTTATATAGATAATTACACCCAGACTCAGGACAAACAGACTTGTTCATGCACACAAATGTTTGTCCTGGGTGGGAATCGAACCCACGACCTGCGGCGTGATAGGTGGTATCTTAACCAACCACGCCAGCTGGCCTGTCATTTGTAACACAGAGACGGACCTGGTTATGTACCTACTTTTTTCTAGAGAGCTCCAGCCTATCCTAAACACTGCACAAACAAGAAGTAGAAAAAAACATTTAAACACAAAATATCTAAATTACTAAATGTTTAGAAAATATAAAATATTTTCTACAGACTTTTATTATGATTCTGGTGTTCAAAAATAGCTGTTATTTACAAGTAACTTTACTTATGTAACATTGTATCTATATATCTAGCACGTACACGCTAGATACATATGAGTTTCAGCAGCGAACAAACGCGGGTAGCAATATATTTTGCACGCTTCAGCGGCTTTACGAGATCAAATATGACGGCTCAGTGTAGCTAGCTAGCTCATAGCAAGTGTTTACAGAATGCACGCTCATAATAATGGAATATTTTATTGCAGGGATATGAGAACATATCGCACGCTTAATAATAAACTGACCGACTACAGCTTATAAAGAAATTCGTTTTAACCAAATTTCTTCAAAATATCATGTCTGTATCAATAATCAGTTCATCAATTATTCCTACAATACATTATTTCGTTATTATTATGCTTTGTACTGAGTTATAAGCCATTTTGTAAGACAAGTCATGATTGTCATTTTATTAGTTAGGTCAGTCTATTATTAAGTGTGCGATATTGTTTAATTGAAGTAGTAGGTAAACGTGGGTAAACTACAGGGTTATTGGTAAAACACCAACAACCTCTTAAGGGGTCATTATAAACAACTTTTACTATGGGACCAAACATGAAATCGCGAAAAAAAATCAGCTGTTCAGTACATTTTGACGAATTATGCGAACATAAATGCGAACAGCTGATTTTTTTTTGTTGCGATTACATGTTTGGTCCCATAGTAAAAGTTGTTCATAATGACGAGTACAATGACCCCTTAAGAGGTTGTTGGTGTTTTACCAATAACCCTGTATAAACGAGTCGTAATTGTGTAGTGAAGAGACAACAAAAACGTAATAATCTATAGCTGTACTAATAATAAAGCTGAAGTTGATTTTGTTTGTTTGTTTGAACGCGCTAATCTCTGGAATTGCTAGTCAAATTTGAAAAATTCTTTTTGCATTTGATAGCCCAATTTTTCAGGAAGTCTATATGCTATTTAACATCACGCTGTGACCCTTAGGAGCCGAGCAAAAAGAAAAAAAGTTCAGAAAGTTAGACGAAAAGGATCCAACCCACATTACATCTAATGGGGGTTGGATCCTTTTCGTTTAACTATGGACAATTTGAGTTTTTCAGATATCAGATTTGGTACTGACTGACAAAGGCAAACATATTTAGTTAATAATGTAATTAATGATTCCATCATCATCTGCCTAGCATTTTCCCAACTATCAAAATCAAAATCAAAAGTCATTTATTCAAACCAGGCTGAGAATCAGCACTTTCCGAACGTCCAAATTACATAAGACTGTCCCCCAAAACGCCCGCCCTTTACCACTTTCTAGTGCTTTAGCTGAGGAGAAAAAGTGGTGCAACAAACTCCCCAGCAGCACAGCTGTCTGTTCAGTTAAAAAAAAAATGATTCTATACAATGGTGCACAAAACAATTTAGGTACATTGCGCAACACAAAACATTAAAACAAATTAAATTTTGCCATAAATCAGCTAGCAAAGCTATATTGCGGTCGGCTTCCAGACTAACCAGATACAGCTGAATACCAGTATTTTACATCGAGCGACTGACTATCTGACCTCCACAACCCAATTGCTGAGTAATACGATACCCCTTGGTAAGACTGGTTGTCAGACCTTCGGCCTTCTGACTCTCCGTACCTACCTAATGACTGTCAAAGATCCACGAATGACAGCCGGGACCAACGGCTTAACGTACTTTCCGAGGCGTACTGAGAGGCGTCTGGATATGTAAAGATGGTTATCCATCCACGGACCGACCATGGAACCGTGCAGCTGTTATTACTTAGCTACAAGCCCCAATTAACGATTCCCATAACGTTAAATTCAAAATAATTGTATAAATGACAACTTTAGCCACACGATTTTTGTTTTGTTTAGTACTCGTAATTGATACTTATTATAAAGGACAGTAACACACTGAATAGCTGTTTATAATTCAGTTAAATCCGGCTCGAAGCGACGCGGCCCGAGCTGTATAATTGAAAGAAAATAATAGCTGCTCCGAGTTCTTTGTTATTATTCTGAATTATTAAAATTCATGGTCACTTGGCCTTAATTGTATGTATGGTACCGTTTCTTTGATTACGGCTTTGTTGTTCTAGGTTAGAAATAAGTCTAAGGAATTTGAAGTTTTCAGTAAGGCGACAGTGTAAGTGCTTGGGGCGACGACGCCATCGCGCCGCCATCACTACACCGCTACTGTTTTTATTTCACTCTAATTTGATCCAGCCAGTCCCATCTTGCTGTCCTCCCCCCAGCGACGCCCTAAGCCGAGGTTCGTTCCCCACAGGGGGAGCCCTTAGCGTGTAGTCGCTTAGTCTGTAAGTTTTATGCCCCTGGCTGGAGGCTTTGAGTTCGCTTAAGGCAGCCACATGATTGACCGGTTAAGTAGTCACGGCCTCTCTAGACCAACTACGAGATGCCATATAAAAAAAAAACTGTTTTTATTATTCCATTGCCGGTCGCTTACCATAGTACCACACGTGTGATGTTTGTGGCTAGCAATATATTACTAAAAAAGATACAGTGATATGGGAAAATCAAGCGGAGAGGGCGCGGCGATCGTGCGGCGGCCGGCGGCGCGGTTGCGGTGCCGACTACACGAGCCCTTAAACTTTTTGATAGGTAGATCAAGTGTCTCGCGTTATTATTACACTGTGGGTGTGTTTGGAGACGCAAATGTTACACAATAAGATCTATGCATATAGACTTTGTTACTGTAGTTGTAACGGCAATCATATCATTTGGCTTAAATAGATTTTTATTTTTATTATTTATTTACATTCTTGCTATTTTGTTAAGTACCTGGTACTTATTGAAAGGCCTACATTGTCCTCCCATACGTAATATATTAACACTGTTATTTGAAAATACTGTAAAAGCCAATTATTTTTAAAAGACCGTGGAGTTTCTAGCCGGGTCTTCTCCATAGGAAATTACTAATTGGAACCGCGCACCTAGTTTCTGACGTTTCGTAAGTGCCCATGTAGGTTTATGTGAAATAATTTTTTTGATTTGATTTGATTTAAGTCTTCCATGCCATGGTAGACCTTATATGCCAAAAAGGATACGCATTTTTATGTTTTTCACAATATCCACGACATACATCATGTCATTTAAAAGCCCAAGATATCCATAAAGTCATACGAGCTATGAATTATGTAGCGACAACATTAAACCGAAGACACCGTTTCTTTTACTTAAGGCGAAAGCGCCAGGTTAGCCCGCGTAATTCAAATTTTCTTAGGATTTTTGCAATTTGCAAGTTGTACGTTGTATGTTCATCAAAATATGATTAGCGACAGTAAGAAGTATGTATTTACAGAATTATAATCATTAAAGTTATCAATACAACTCTTTGTCAAGATTTCATGAAATCGTCATTCAATCCTATTGAATGACGATTTCATGAAATTTTGACGTTTTTCATTTCAATCTTGACATCTGAGGATTATACTAACTTCAAGAGTGGTATTACGGATTTTAATGATTATGATTCTGTAAATATGTTTGTTAAGGTCGCGAATCATACTTTAATTAGCATACAACCTAATACTAAGTTGCAAGTTGCAAAATACGTAAGAACATTTGAATTCCTTCTCACCCTCGCACACACACATTCAAGTATTTCCTTGCATGCCTTAAAATTAAAATAATTAAATTATTTTCAATCCAATTTAGTAAGTATATTCAATTAAATTAAATTTTATTCTTTTTAAATAAGCTTAAATGAGCGTAATATAAATTGTACCAGAACTATTTGTAACATTATAATATTACTATAGCAAGGTGTATAGCAGGTGATTGTAGAAGGAAGGCACACAGTTGACACTAGCACAGATATCGTCGTTTACTCTATCTTTAAAATACCTACTCAAAACTTTGTAAATTGTGTTTTTGATTAGGATAGATGAATTGTAACCACATTTACCTATTAATTAAAAAATATTTTTTATTTATTTTAATTTCGCGGGCTAGCCTGGCGCTTCCTCCTTAACGTCCAACATAGTTCGTGAGTTATGACGTATTTACAAAAAATGTCTCTAAAAGCGAAAGCTGTCTGCAAAAGTCCGATTTTTCCCCTTAAAAGGGAGGGGAGGAGGAAACCATGGATAAAGTTTCCGTAGGAAGCTTAATGTGTCCGGATTCACAGCAAAAAATCTTCATAGCCATGTTTTTAGCAGAAAGTACTTTTAAATGTTTACTGCTGTAAGTTATTATGTTGCTGAGTTAAGCTTTTTCTTTTACCTTTGTGTGTTCACCACCTGTCTGTGAGTACTTACTGACCGTGTTCTCATTAACGAGTTATCTAGTAGAACCCACTAATGAGCGCTGGTTGTAGTACCTAGTACAACTCGCTAACAGGTTCCTAATGAGGATTCTTTAACGTCTCAAATGTCGATGACACACCGTTGATTCTTAAGAAAACGCATTTATATAATATTTAGATAAACTTATATCATATATATATATAAACGTAAAATACCCTCATCCAATGGCAACCGCGGGTTTACAGTAGTTGTGAACCTATGGGGTTCGCTTGACGTTCGAGTACACATTGACATGAACATATGGAGCTCCTTAAGTATATCGCGGACACTTCAGGGGTACATTTTTAAAGTTTCAAGCGTTATAGAAGGAAAGGAAGCTTTAGTGAGTACAGCTAATGTAAATGTGGGAATAACTCGAATCTATTTCTAGAATGAATGCGTGAAAAGAGTAAGAGTCCTTTCCTAATTATGGACGTCGTTAATGGCGACTAAGCAAACAGCAATGTCCGCTTGTGTGCTAATAACCACAAAATGTGACCGCTGAGACTACGTATAGTAGTTTGCTGCTTTGAAGTAGGCTACAAATGACTGCGCAGCTGTGCAGTAGTCAATATCTATAATAAAACAGCACCGCGTCATGCAACGCGCATCGGAAAGCCTGGTTTCAGAGAGGCAAACTTACGCGACACGAACTATAGCAACACATAACATAGCGTAGCATAGCCTGGCTCCGAACGAATAATAATTTTCACTCTAGAGAAGAAGAAGAAGAAGAAATGTTGGAAAAGTGAAAGTATTTTTGAAGTGAATACTTCTTTAAGCATGTTGAGCGATTTTTTGGTAGGGGGAAATCTTACGGGATCGCGTCACCGCGTCACCTAGATTTACGTTTAAGTTTTCACTTCTGTCGACTGCCATTTTTTTTTGTTATTGGTTAAAGTGCAGAGGTTTATGAGTTGATTTGTATAATACAAATGGCTAAAACAGAGAACAGTAAAAAGTGAGAAACAAACGGAAGAAAAATCAAAGTCCATACCAACATTAAAAAAGAAACCGGCATATCATTCCTTGTTATCTCAAGACAAATTTAAAATTTCTTGTTATTCCAAGTATTATTCCTTAGAACGTGTTGTTACATTTAACCCTGCTTTCCTTAGGGATTCTAGATTTCCGCGGTATTATACCTCTGTTCACGTGAATAGCGGTGGTTTTCCACTTGATGTAATCCATGAGCATCTCACGACGCCCCAGGGATGAGGCTTACCTGTCTGTAAATAAATTAATCAAAAGTTTGTTTGTGTGCATTTACGTACTCAACGGGACAGTAATAATATTAAACTGATGGCTCTACATTCAGTGAGGTTGAATGAAAGTAAATAGACATGTATGAAAATAATACAGGATCAAATTGTTTCTTTGGGAAATGCCGTTATGGGATAAATAATACAGGATCAAAGTGTTTCTTCGGAAAGTGTTTCTTCGGGAAATGCCGTTATGCGATAAATAATACAGGATCAAAGTGTTTCTTCGGAAAATGCCGTTATGCGATCAATAAGTACGTCTGAAAAGTACTGATGTAATTATAATTACTGACACACATCTTTTTGTTTCTGCGCTATGATAAATCCATTCTTTTAGCTTCTACCAACTTCTTCAATTGAATTATAAGTTTTGTTTTGTTGATTACAAAAGAATTGAAGAGGAATAACCTCTTCTTTTCATGTTTCAAATCGTATCTCTATTTACAGAGACACCGCTTTATATTGTGGGACGTTTTTCAATCGCCAGTTAACTTTTATCCGACGAATAAGTTTGTCATTTTGACAGTTTTTGTATGGACAATCTGTCAAAACGTCACATTTATTCTTCAGGTAAAAGTTATCAAATGATTACAAAATTGGCCCTAAATAAAAAACCATGACATAGCGCTGTCAATAGTGAAATGAGGCCGGTTTCATAAACATGTGTGCACTTAGTCAGGTGTAGTTTAGTAAATGTGTGAGTGTGAGCGAGTATGCACAGAGCGAGGTGTAGTTTCGAGTATGCTTCACTGTATTGCTCGCAGCGCTGTCTTGGTTTTTTATTTAGTCTGAGATTATGTTTATAAAAAGATAGCTATCATATTAAAAAGCCCCTCATCATGTAAAATGAAATCAGACCGTTTCCTATTTCCTGGAATAGTGTGCATGTCTTCATTTTCGCGCCGAGGTAAGTACATTAATCACGAAAAGTTGCGATCTTTCCGCTATCCACCCTAACTACATCCGCAGTGCCTTGTAAAAAGGCCCATCGATCAAAAACGACTAGGTACATTCTTCGCTATGTATAAATACCTACAAGATATAAATAGAGTGTTGATGGCGAATATTTTTGCCGGGTTTTCTTTTCCTATCTGTCCATCTGATGCTGTGTTGTGGCATTTGGCATTAACATTCGCAATTAGTAATTAACGAAAGTGATATTTGGCTACTTTTAGCACCTAATGCTATTTAAGTTTTATTTTTTTTTCCTTTAACATAATAAGATTAATCTGTCTGTGCTATTATCACTTTCAAAAAATAACTTTCTTGACAAAAAAAGTTTTATTTACATGACAAAATGTAAAAAAAAAAAAAACTCAAAACCAAGACCTCATAAAAATCTTTAACGTAAACTGCTATAGTAACTGGCCACTCATAAAGAAGGAGGTAAAAACAAAGAGAAGGAGCAAGCTCATCAATGAAAAGCACAAACTGTTGTGCTTTTCATTCATCATGATGAGCTTGCTTGCAATACTTTGTTTCTATCACTTTTTTTATGAGTGGCCAGTTACTATAGCGTTGCCAATTACTACAGCAGTTACCCTATGTAAAAAAAAACCTGCTAACTGTGTGTCGGACTACGGACAATGAAGGGTTCCGTAGTTGGAATGAATTTATCCCAAGAACAAACTTAACATTGTAGTTGAAAAACATGTTCTCCCATACATTCCAACTGCAAATGTAAGTTTGTACGCACAAGATTGAGAGATTTGCCATGTTATTGTATGACCATAGACTTCTTATAAGATTTCCTGTAATTTATAGGTATACATCTATTTTTTGTATTTTTTTTCTAAATTTTTGGCTCAGTAGTTGCGGTGATAAGGGGGGGGGGGATGGACAATTTTCGTCTATTGTCTACAATAACTTTAAAACAATTTATTTTAAAATTATACAAAATAATATATTTGAGACCCAAGCCCTTTCATTTGATATGTCACACGGTACAGTTTGCAAAACTTTTGTTTAAATTTTCCTTTGTGCCCCCCAAAATTGACCCCCATATTCAAAATTCATTTATTTACGTTAGACGTGCGTGTTTGGGTTATGGAAAATTATACGTGTACCAAATTTCAACTTAATCGGTCCATTAGATTCGGAGCAAATTGGCTGTGACAGACAGACACGAGTGATCCTTTAAGGGTTCTGTTTTTTCCTTTTGAGGTAAAAATTCTCTTTACTTTGAGCGACTATAGCAGTAATAACAATAATATTTCTATTGTCTCGTTTACTGTCCCGCAAGGTGTTAACTTGTCACACAACGTACGAACGAACGTGTTTCAGTTGATCGCAACGAATCAGCTGATGTGCTCACTGCTCAGTGATACAGCCATCGTGTTACGTCGTCTATTGAATGTCCATTGTGTCGGCACTCAGCCAGGATGGCGGATACATCAGGCAGATTGCTCGGCGCTTACCGTGCCTGAAGAAAAATTTCTTAGGGTTTCTACTTGAGTGTACAAGCTTGCTTCCGTGGCCTGTTTTATAATATTGAAGACATTCTTTTGTAATCAAAATAGTAGAAAAAACTTTTTAGCAAAAAATAAAACCGACTTCCAAAACAAAACACTACAAAGTGAAAAATAACTTTAATTTCGGTAGTCGGTGTCTTGGGTTTTGTATTTTCGTTTTTTGCCACCGACTTCCGAAATTAAAGTTATTTTTCACTTTGTAGTGTTTTGTTTTGGAAGTCGGTTTTATTTTTTGCTAAAAAGTTTTTATTTTTCACTTTTTAGTTGTGGAACCTACCCCACACAAATTCGAATACATAATTGAGCACAATAATTGTAGATATAGCCATGTAAATAACAGTGATAGGAAGTTATTAAAACACCATCACATCATCCACATAAAATAAGTGGGAAATATGCGCACTATTGAAGCTAACACAAAAACTCCCTAAGCTAAGTTAATAAAATTTATATGGGACCACCTCGGAAGTATACCCTATCAAACAAAAAAAGAATTTTCTAAATCGGTCCATCCGTCTTTGAGTAATCGCGTAACAAACATACAAAAAAAAAAAAAAAAACAAAAAAAAAATACAGACGAATTGATAACCTCCTCCTTTTGGAAGTCGGTTAAAAATATTTAATCTGTACTTCTGCCTTATTATAATTTTTATATGATACATAAACATAAATTCCCCGCCTTCTCCTCATAAGGGTAGGCAGAAACTACAGAACGCCACCTGCTACGATCCTTATATACTATTCCTCCTTGCCTCGTTTACGTTTTTGAATAATTTCATTTAAAATTTGTTGGTACCCCACAAATAAAATTATTTATCATGTTTATTGAAGTGAGACGTGCTCGAGATGAAAATATAATAAAAATTAAATATTCATAATGATTGCAAGGCATACATAATACATCAAATATTTTTCACTATTTTGTTTCCAAAAAATTACCGAAAACTTCGTTATACTTACGAACACACGCGTTTGCTCCTGTTTATTTCCTAGTACGGTTTATTAGCAAGACCAGATCAATTTATAGCACTTTTACCGGCACGGCTTCCGTATGGACACCATCATCATTCTCCTGCCCTTGTTCCAATTTATTTGGGGTCGGCGCAACATGTCTTTTTCTTCCATACTTCTCTATTAGTCGTCATCTCGGTAGTCACTCCCTTTCTGGCCATATCATCTTTCACACAGTCCACCCATCGTTTCTTTCGTATGGACACCAATCCTTGGGGAAATCAAGCTGTCACGTGGTGTTTTCAATGTGCTGGATCCACATTGATATGATTAAACGTCTGACACTATAAGTGGTGATGATTTGGGACTAGTCTTGGTTGTGTGCCAAGTGGTGCACTAATGTAAAAACAAACATTGCTTGTCCAAAAACAAAAAATTGAAATATTATATGAAGTTTATTAGAAGGTAAGTTAGGTACGTTTTTATAAAAAAAGACTTTTACTTTTATCACAAGCAGACTTACAAACATACATTCTGAAGGCTACGCTATCCTAGCACCATGTGTGCTACGCCGTAGCACGTCGCGTAGCGAAACGTGCACTTTGTAGCCGCTCGTTTGGAAGTTTGAAAATAGATTAAGAGCCCATAATACCTCAGCTCAAATTCACTCTTTATCTCACTCGCACGATACTGCTCGTGGACTGAGTGAGAGCGAGACTGAGTGCGGTGCTGGGCGGCAGGGAGCGCCGATAGCTTTTTACGGTGAAAATAATGGTGATTTTAAAGAAATAAAAAACATATTATGCTAAGTTTCATGTTCTAATTTGGAGTTTTTTTTTAATACTAGCGGTTCGGTTTGGAGGTAACTTTGTAATTTTTTTCTATCGAGACAATTTTATAGAATCGTGTTTTCGTCAAACATAGTACTTAAAATTAATCATCAACTTTACATTATATTTATTTCAAAATTAATGCTGCAGTATTTTCGATAGGACGGAGGATCATGCAAATCAATTTGAGGTAGAATAGGCCCTTAAAAGTTATTTTTTGGGGTTCCGTACCTCAAAAGGAAAAAACGGAACCCTTATAGGATCACTCGTATGTCTGTGTCTGTCCGTCTGTCACAGCAAATTTACTCCGAATCCACTGGACCGATTAAGTTAAAATTTGTTAGACTTATGAATTTCTGTGATCCGAACACGGATGTGTAACGTAAATAAATGAATTTTGTATTTGGGGTCAATTTTTGTTGGCAAAGAAGAGAAAAAAAAAAAAATTGCATACTGTACTGTGTGATATATCAAATGAAAGGGCTTACTGTGAGGTTCTCAAATATATATTTTTTTATAATTTTAAAATAAATTGTTTAAAAGTTATTTAAGAAAATATACGAAAATTGTCCATTCCCGCTATCTCCGAAACTACTGAGCTTAAAATTAAAAAAAAATACAGAAAATAGTTCTATACCTATAGATTACATGAAAACTTATAAGAATTCTATGGTCTTAAAAAAACATGGTAAGTCTCTCAATAGTGTGCGTACAAACTTACATTTGCAGTTGGAATCTATGGGAGAACACGTATTTCAACTACAATGTTAAGTTTGTTCTTGGGATAAATTCATCCCAACTACGGAACCCTTCTTTGTGCGTGGTCCGACACGCACTTGGCCGGTTTTTCATTATGTTTTCTGGCCCAGTCCCATTTACGTATACCTATTTTCCGTCTTTTAGTCGTATGGATCAAATAAAACGAAAACCTTTTATATAGTCAAAATATTATATTAAATTGTACTTACCTACTTTCACTGGGCATAAATCAAAATCAAAAGTCATTTATTCAAACCAGGCTGAGAACCAGCACTTTTCGAACGGCAAAACGTCCGCCCTTCACCACTTCCTAGTTCCTAGTGCTTTAACTGGGAGAAAAAGTGGCGCAACAAACTCCCCAGCAGCACAGCTGTCTGTTTAGTTAAAAAAAATTGATTCTATACAACAGTACACAAAATAATTTAGGTACATTGCGCAATACAAAACATTAAATTAAATTATTTGCTATAAGTCAGCTAGCATACGCCAATATACCAAAAAAAAAAGGAAAATGAAAACTATACTGAAGCAGTTAATAAAAATCAATAATAATAACTGTACAGCTATTTTAGAATTTACTTAATAGAAAATATGATATTTGTTATTCCTGAAAAATTAATATGTACTTATCCTGTTAGTTATGAATTAGAGCGGCTAATAAAGACAACGTTTTACCGAATAATTATCAAAGTTTGTACAAAGGTACATTGTAATATTTACAACACCGTTGTATTTCGCAGTAAATAAAATGTTAAAATGGGATGAAAAGTAAGTGGAATGTTCCCACACAAAGTAGATGCAATAATCCTGTAAAAACAAAATAAAATAAAAAATATTGCACCCGGCAATATCAATCTGCCTAGCCTTTTCCCAACTATGTTGGGGTCGGCTTCCAGTCTAATCGGATGCAGCTGAATACCAGTATTTTACATGGAGCGACTGCCTATCTGACCTCCACAACCCAGTTACTGGGTAATACGATATCTCTTGGTAAGACTGGTTGTCAGACTTTCGGGCTTCTGCGACCCGTAACGACTGTCAAACCAACGGACCAACGGCTTAACGTGCTTTCCGAGGCACGGAGGATTCTCAGTATGTAAAGATGGTCACCCATCCACAGACCAACCCCGGCAAGCGTAGCTTAACCTGATGGATCGACCCGTGCGGCTGTTATTACTTAGCCACGAGCTCCTCTTACCCGGCAATATAATGGAAATAAATGGGATTTTTGATGGAGAGCTCCGCATGGTTTCTAAATTGCCTGGTCATAGCCGTGATGGACCAGCGGTAACGGCCGCGACTTACTAGTTGTAGGTGGTGGGTTCGAACCCAGACAAGCACATTATTTACATTTTTTCATCACCACTTCTAAATGCTCAAAACGACAAAGGAACTTCGTGAGGAAACCGGCATGTGCTAGAAACAAAAATTCGAAGACATATGACATCTACCAACCCACGCTGGGCTCTCGTGGTAGATTATGCCCACTCCCTCTCACCGAGAGAAACCCTGTGTCCCAGCATTGGGAACATTATAAGCTGATTAGAGATTATGTTATAGTACAGATGAGACTAGAAAAAATACGAGTCTCTCTTTTACACATACCATATTGACAGTTCACCAGTGCATTGTGAGAATGAGACAGAATGGTACTTCTGCATTTCTACGCTTTGATGTTTCGGTTTTCATGTGTTATTCTAAAAAGTTACGCGCGTTGGGAAAGCCTTTTAGCTGAAATGGGTTCGGATCGTCTGCGATTCACTCAGATACTGTACCTACACTTTCAAACATAAACGTTGACCTGTTTGGACCGAAAACAAAGGCTAAATAAAGTTTTTAACATATATATATTTATAGTGGGTTGTGGAATTGTGCCGTGAAAAGTAGTGAAACTGAACTGTTTAATTTACGTTATAATATAATAATAATAATAATAATAATTTTATTATCAGGCTATTGATGCCCATAGAAAAAATACACAAAATAATATTAACAACAAAAATAAACTAATACATATTAAAAACCTTATTAAACTATAACTATACACGTAAGATTGTCGGCGTCGTATGTCGCTGCGCGGTGTCGCGTAACCGTCCGCGGAAACGTCGGTATACGACACCTTTCGGCCAAAAGTCCTCCTTCAAGCAGGTTTGTAGATGTTGGGTTTTAAAGTTAATGTCGTGGCGCGATTCCAACCTTTCAACCCTCAGAGTCCAGTTGGTCTTCACTTTCATGTAGAAAGTGAAGACGACGATGATTTATGCATAGGTTTAATTATAGATGAAAACAACTAGTCGCATATTAAATGGCAACCATATAGTTTAGTGAGTTAATATTTCCTACACGATCACATCAATACACTTTTTATACGTTAAAGATTGAGGATAAAAAGGCTTGGGATTGAGCTGCTCCAAATTTTCTTTTTTCTCTTTTTTGATAAATGATAAATGATTTTTATTTCTGTAAGTAGGTTTGTACAAACACTTTTACAAGTCAGTCATCCTACTGCACGGACCTCCTCTACTGATGTGGTGTAATGCAGACGCGAAACATACAACTGCGTCGTAGGCACAGCAGGGCGCAGCAACATGTTGGGTCCACTCGGTGCAGTACCGCACAGGTTACGAGTACAATGCAAGTTATGAGAAAATGGTGGCCCCGTGGTAGCGGCCCCGACTTACGAGTTGTGAGTTCGAACCTAGGCAAGCACTTTGTGTAAATAATTTCATCACCACTCATCTCAAAACGGTGAAGGCAAACATTGTTAGGAAACCAGCTTGTCATAGAACCAAAAATTCAAAGACATGTGACATCTACCAACACGCTGTGGCCCTGCGTTTACATCCCTCTCCCTCTCACTGAGAGGAGGCCTGTGCCCCAGCTGTGGGAACATTATTGGCTGATTATGTACGCCAGCACATCAAGCTACCCGAAACTGTCAAATTTTCCCAATCAACCTTGAACCTAATGCTTTAACGATAAAGTTGAAAATCTATTAAAGAAATTTGACTGTTTCGGGTAGCTTGATGTGCTGGCGTCTGTACAATACAAGTTTGTAGTTTTGTTTATTTTTTCCTACTTGCATCAAGCTTCTTAAAGTGAGAGGCCATAGAAATTGTGTTTACACATACGTAGTCAATTCTTTTTCTTATTAATTCGTTAGACGCTCTTTGTTATTGGAATCAGGCAACCTGTGATTGTGGAATGGAATTTCTATTTTCTCTCTCTCTCTCTATCTTATCATGCTTCCTACTAATCCTACAAATATATTCAATGCGAAAGTTTGGATGGATGGATGTTTGCTACTCAATCACGCCAGAACGGCTGAACGGATCTGGAAAAAAATTGCCACAGAGATAGATTATAGTCTGGAATAGCACATAGGATACTTTTTATCCCGGAAAATGTACGGTTCCCGTGGGGTAATTTCCAACATCCACGCGGGCGAAGCCGCTGGCATAAGCTAGTAAGAAGATAAAAGACCTTTCATTACACTTTTAACGATTTCTACAAACTGCGTTCTTAAGTACTTTGTAGCATAAATCTTTAGTTACTTTTCCTTCTTACGTCAGAAGCCATTTATTTAGCTGGTTCATTTTTATCTTATTCCAGTACAAAGTTCCCCGGGGCGAGCTAAAAGTGCACGGACAGATGAACCTCTCTCTAGCGTGCTGTTTTATGAATTAAAAATAGAATAAAAGAAAGCATCTGTACACTGTGCAACCGCGAAATATGAACACACAAAATGTGTAAAGTAAGTACTTTTAGAGAGATTAATAGTGCCGAGATAAAGAGGGTTACAGAATGCGGTACTGTGAGCTACACATAGTTAACGTATTTTATTTTGTTGCTGAAATGTTGAAGTTGGTGTCTTTATAATGAATTAGACATAGAGAGGTAGGTGCAACTTCGAGAAAGAGATCAGTCGTCGAATCCGACTCGGCTGGGTAGCGTTTGGGAAGATACGCAATATCTTCTCATCTGACATACCGCAGTGTCTCCAGACGAAAGTTTGTGTTGCCAGTGATGACCTACGGCACTGAAACGTGGTTGCTCACAATGGGCCTTATTAGAATGCTGAAAGTCACCCAAAGGGCAATGGACTGGGCTATGCTTGGAGTTTGGCTACGTGATCGAATCAGAAATGAAGAGATCCGCAGGAGAACCGACGTAGCCCGAAGAGTTGCCAAACTTAAGTGGCAATGGGCAGGGCAGATAGATGACCAATGGGGCCGAAAGGGACGGATGACCTAGTGAAGGCCGCGGGTATCTGCTGGATGCGGGAAGCCCAGAACCGTCGCCAGATGTCTTTCGACTGAAATGATGACGATGATGATGATATACATAGAGAAACCATATTTTTATACCGGTGCCGGTAACAGGCAGAATATGTTAACATTCTTATTTTTTATTTTAAGCGGGCTCCACATTCACGCCGTGAACACCCGTGAAAGTCGCGAATCGCGAGTGTGGATGGTTTCGCGCCCGTTCACGAGCTTCGCGCCTGTTCACGCCTTGTTCCCAGTTCAGTGTCGGTATTTGCGCCCGCGTCAAATGGTTCGCGTGGCGCGAGCCTCCTGTGAACGCGAACGCATCCACACTCGTGCGTGAAAACAGTAACGCGCGAGACTCCAAAGCGCACAGCTTCACGGCAATTATAGCAGTATATATTTCGGCGTCCATTATCGACAAGCGCGCGAACTAAACTGTGTACGATAGCGAGTGCGGAGGGGCATGCTTTTCGCGCCGACTTCACGGCAAAATTACGGCGTGAATCACACAGGAGTCTAGAGCCCACATAAAGGTTTATGTACACCCACATCAACAGATAAGAAGAAAGGAACAGAAAATATCAACCAGTCTATCACTACATATTATAAACAAAGTCCCCCGCCGCGTCTGTATGTCTGTCTGTATGTTCGCGATGACTTCAAAAACTACTTTACGGATTTTAATGCGGTTTTCATCAATAGATAGATTGATTCAAGAGGAAGGTTTATACGTATAGTTTTCCGATACCCAAGCGGGCGAAGTAGCGGGCAAAAGCTAGTCTATACTTGATGATTTTTTTACCGTCTTGAAAAAGTAAGGTACAATAGGTGAACGGAGTAGGGTGCGTAGTGCGTATGATATGAATTTCGATATTATTATTAAAAAAAAAGAATGAATGCTTCTAACTCGTTTTTCAAGACGGTAAAAAAGTCACCCAGTATATACGGCTAAAAATAAATCCCTGTTTCACTTGGTCACGTCATAACTTGAGAACGCCTGGACCGATTTGGCTAATATGGTCTTAAGATATTGGTAATAGTCCGAATTCGGTTCTTATGGAAAGAAAAACTGGAAAGTTTCCTGGAAAATTGGAAAATCGGGACAACTAAACGTCTTTTTTTGTATGAATTATTGAGGACAGGCCAACGTCAGTCAGGTCAACTATTTCTGTATAAATCTCACCGTGAAAACTTGGTGCAGTGAATTTGAAGCGAGCTGTCATTCCACCTGTTGCTAGGGATTGACACTAATGACAGCTCACTTCACCTAAGTTTTCACGGTGAGATCTTTACAGAATAGGTCGGCGGCATACGTTACGTTCAGATGCTGTAGAATACCTTTCCCGATAAATAGTCATTTTAGTCATTCATTAACAATAATTTGTATCTGAATTTACACAATATCAGTAATCTTATAATAATCATAGTAAGTATAATTATTTAACAATAATACAATAATGAAATACAATATAATCATAATTAACATTTTGGCATTAATAATATTTATAATTCAATAAAATTTTGGCATCAGTAAAATTTACAATTCATTAAAGGCATCTGGATGGTATAATAAATTAAATAAATTGCTCAGTAATTAATAAAATAATAATGAGATACAATAAAAATAACATCATTCGTGGATTAAAAAATTACAGTTCATCGACATCATAGAGACACTTATTTAGTAAAAATGTTTTCAATTTACTTTTAAAAGATCTAGTGTAAACAATGCTTTTAATGTCTAAAGGCAACTTATTCTATAATTTCACGGCTTGGTATCGCGGGCTGTAATGTATGTAATAGTAAAAATAATATCGTTTCATAAAGCCGCCATGATTGGTTGCCCTCATTTTTGTCCGATTCATTTAGGGTCGTGTGTGCGTGAGATTGTAATCGCGTGTTTATGAAGTACCTTGACCTTTTGAAGGATTTTATTTTGTTTTAAGCTGCAAGGTCAACGTGGTGGGAAATGCATTTGTTATTTACGAGTTGTTCCACTCGGAACTATCCATCACGTTAGTAAATTGTGGAAAAGTTTTTAATGACACTGACTAATCAAACATAAGGATTCTATGCAGAGAATCAAATGCTGTTTTAAAGAAAGAGATGCTTATTTTTGACAGCAGTAGAATGTGTTAACATCTTTTATAATACGTACAGAAGGCTCTCTTAAAGTATTCTGAAAATGTTAAAGGTTACATTGTTGAACATGTTAAATGTTACATAAGATTTAAACACATGTTCAACGCGTCTCTTACGCCGAACTCCACTCTTAAAAAAACGTAAAACACGCATTGAACATTTACATTGTGCTTAAATCTTTTGTAGTAAGAGTTTAAAACCGTAAAAGTAACTTAAAACTTAGAGTCAGGGCCTGCAGTCTCGACACAGATAGCGATCGCTTTACGACTGACTTCGGTCGCAGTTCTAATGGGCTACCTAGACGGACAAGCAATTTGATTTTTTCGTGTTGGTCATGCAATTTTGACCGTCTAGGGACGCCACTAGGACTTTGCTACCAAATTCGGTTGTAAAGCGATCGCTGTCTATATCGACACTGCAGCCCCTGTTTAGAAGGACGCTATCATTAACGCTCGTTAAACGCTTACTGGCTGTCAGTTTTGAAATAAAAGGGGGGTTATCCCCAACATTCATGTTAGCAGGCAATTAATTTGGAATTTTCTATAACCAATAATTACATGATCACCAATTTCAAGCAATATAGTGACTGTCATTATATTATGTTGACACAGTTCCCATTTCCCAGTAAACGGTTCACTGTTAGTAACACGTGTTCATTGGTTGTGTTCACGCTACAACGCGTGTGGTAAATGTTTGGCCATCGGCGACCAACATCGCTTCATGTTGGTTATTCAGTCGATGTTTAGTCGCCTCACTGGCTGACCAAAAAAAATAATTCAATGATTGGTATATTGTATATTTATTAGTCGAAATTTGGTTCATAATTGGTGTGTGACAATAAATCAATTAGTTACCTATAGACTTTCCGTTTTGTTGGACTCCAAACATTACTCCGAAGAAACGCAACGTGCTTAGAGTAGTAGTTATTTTCGTGTGGTTTTCTTTACCTACTTCGTTATTTTCTTTTATCGTCTACTTCATCATTTAAGTACTATAAGGAGACAACACAAATTTTGACGTTTGACACTGACAGCTTCTACTCAACATACGTCATAAAGCTGTCAACCAAGGCTGTATAGACAACACGTCCCACAAGCATATGGTGCGAATACTTTTGCTCGAGACAGCAGCGTTCAGTTATATTTAGCTATCCTGTCTTGTTCATAATATGTTATTTTTAGGGTTCCGTACCTCAAAAGGAAAAAACGGAACCCTTATAGGATCACTCTTGTGTCTGTCTGTCTGATGTTGAAATTTGGTACACGTATGTATTTCTGTGACCCGAACATGGACGTGTAACGTAAATAAATGAATTTGGAATATGGAGGTCAATTTTGGGGGGAAAATAAGAAAATAAAAATAGAACTTTTGCAAACTGTATCGTGTACATATCAAATGAAAGGGCTTACGGTGAGGGTCTCAAATATTTTTTTTTTATAATTTTAAAGTAAATAATTTTAAAGTTATTTAAGAAAATTGATGAAAATTGACCCATCTCCGAAAGTACTGAGCCTAAAATTTTGAAAAAAATACAGAAAATAGTCCATTACTTATAGATTACAGGAAAACTTATAAGAAGTTTATGGTCTTAAAATAACATGGTAAAACTCTCAATATTGTGCGTACAAACTTAATTTGCAGTTGGAATGTATGGGAGAACATGTTTTTCAACAACAATGTTAAGTTTGTCCTTGGGATTCATCCCAACTACGGAACCTTTCATTGTGTGTAGTCCGACACGCACTTGGCCGGCTTTTTTTTATTACGTTCTTTATTAATCAGGCCTGCATGAACAAAACGTTTTACAAACACATTGATTGATTAATCAATGTGTTTGTAAAAAGTTTTGTTCATTAAAATCTTTTTTTTTTAAGTTAATTTGAGCTATTTGCTATTTTTACAAAATAAATAGGTACTATTTATTTTGTAAAGGCCTGCGAGTCCTACATTGTCACTACACATCATTGGTCAATACGACACAAACCAGATATAGTTATTCCTTATAATAGTTTTTTAATCTACTGCAGCAACCAGATGCCTTCTTGTTTGAAAACAGGTAAATGATCGCCTTTTAATGTTTAATTTTGAGCAATTTATGTAACTTAGAAATGAACCTACGTCAATAGTTTACCCCACCTAAAACTAACTAAATCCATGTCATTGACGTTCGTTCCAAAGCATTGAAACGTAAATCCAAAGAAGGCATGACAAGTAAATATATGTCAAGGCCGGTTGTAACACGCATTAGTGGCTGAAGCAAGGCATAGTGCGGGTAGGAAGCGGCCGCGAGTCGCGACTTACCCCTCCCGCCCTCTCATTTGTATTCATCAGGATAAAACAGTTTTATGTTTTATGGCGACAAAGTTCCGTAAAATTTATGAAACTCCAAGGTTTAGTAGAATTATAATTATTATAGTTCGCAATTTAAATGGTAATTTGTCATTAGAAGTGATGCGTTAATTAGAGAGTTTTCGGTTGGATCCCTGTTCGGGATAATAATCGCTGTTGGTTTGTGTTAGTTTGGCGCAGTTTGCAGAGCAGAAAGAGCTTTTGTGTGGAGCAGCTTAGCAACTAATGGGCTTGCTATAAACATCACCTATTACAGCTATGCTAATTATTGGTACATTTTATCATATTATTGTGGATAGTAATTTTCTTTTGACGATGTCATTGCGAGTAGCATAGGAGCTCGTGGCTAAGTAATAACAGCCGCATGGGTCGATCCATCTGGTTAAGCTACGCTTGCCGGGGGTGGTCTGAAGATGGGTGACCATCTTTTCATACCGAGACTCCTCCGTGCCTCGGAAAGCACGTTAAGCCGTTGGTCCCGGCTGTCATTCATTAATCTTTGACAGTCGTTACGGGTTGTCAGAAGCCTGAAAGTCTGACAACCAGTCTTACCAAGGGGTATCGTATTACCCAGTAACTGGGTTGTGGAGGTCAGATAGGCAGTCGCTCCATGTAAAATACTGGTATTCAGCTGCATCCGGTTAGACTGGAAGCCGACCCCAACATAGTTGGGAAAAGGCTAGGCAGATTGATTGCGAGTAGCATAGATTGTTGACTTGCCGCGCATTTTGAAACTGCCAATAATTTAACTCAGTTGACCCATCCGATTAAAATAAAATTTTAAATAAAATTGCTTAATCAGTTTCAGGCATAATTTGTTATAAAAGCAGTACGGCGACGAGTAAAAGTATCTCCACACTGACCGACGTAGGATTGGCTGGAACCGACTGCGTAAAAGAACATGATATTACCCGGCTATTTTCAATCGATCTATCGTATAATACGACGGCTTGGAAGCGTTGCTTTATTACATTATTTATTGTTTTTTTACTTGTAAAAAGTTTACAGCTAGTTAGTTTCTTTTTTTTTAAGTATCTTAAGACATAGCTAGGTACTCAAAACCGTGTTCACGATTTGTTTATAGGAATAAACCATAAAAAAATGAGTTCAGTTTATAACGTAGTCCGGATACTTAAATTATATTGCTTGTTTTTTTTTATATATTAGCACAGATACAGATGGACATCCCGCAGTTTAGGTACGAAGCTACAAGTACGTGGCGGACCTATCTCACTGGGCCAATTCAGTAGGACTGCCGCGATCAGAAGGTTTAAGAGTTACGTGTTAGAAAGAGAGGCAACTTGTAGGGGAATATAACTGTAGGTAATAAGCGTTGTGCGACTTGATTTGCACATTATTGTGTCGTTGCAAGAGTTGCTTTTTATTTAAATGATTTTGCGGAGTGTCCCACCTGTATTAATCTGTGGTAATAGTTACTAGCGCTTGCCAGCGGTTTCACCGGCGTGGGTGTCGGAAACTATTCCACGGAAAAGCACTACCGGATTAAAAAAAAGTAGCCTATGTGCTATTCCAGAATATAATCTAGATAGATTACGGATCTGGAAGAAATTTGGCACAGAGATCCGTTCAGCCGTTTTGGCGTGATTAAGTAACAACATCCATCCATCCAAACTTTAGTAGGAACTAGGATTACACCTATATAATAGGAACACGTTGACTTAACATGAATATTATTAAAAGATAAGTAGGTATAAAGGACGTACAGAAAGGGCCCGATCTAAGTGGCATTCATAATTATGCGATATATATCGGGATCGTCTATCAGCGCCGCGAAACCATAGCAGCGAAACTGCAGTGGTTCAATTCAACTCACTCGCATGATGTTCCGCTACTCGAAGTGTGCTAAGGCCCTGAATGATTCTTTGCTTTCGTCGTGCAGTGTCGTGCCAGCGCACGTAGCTTATGCGGTTTTTATTCCGGACGTTTTCCATCGATCGGTGTGGAGACACCCTTACACGTTTCGTGCCAACAGGAATCGATTAGTCATTTAGCAGCAGTCAACTCGATAAGGTCATGCCTGGCCGGTCGACTTTATAAGGGCTGTTTAAAAGCATTTATATTGTTATACAAATTCATACCTTTATGTTGTAACTTCAGAATTAACAGTCGACATTGTTACGTTGATTTTATAGTGGATTGAATTGCAATAAGTTATATTTTTATTTCAATGTAACTGATTGAATATCGACTGCCGCGCCGCAACGAACAGTATCGATTCTGAAATTTTTCATTTTTTCGTTTATTGTACTAATCGATAGTGCATATAATATAGTATATGAAACATTAAAAACATTTTTGAAAATAATAATATTTAAACAAGTTGTGAGTCGAAATCGATACTTCACACTTTGAACAACTAACTTCATCGAAAGTTCGATCATGTTCGTGCGTGGCGGTAACATCATTATTAGTTATCATTAGAGAACAAAATACAACTTCAAACTGCTCTACTGTAAAGTACGTGATTTGTAGGTTCGATACTGTTCGTTGCGGTAGTTTATATGTACTGTAAAGTCCCTTGGCAATGATATAGTAATTGTAAAAGAGCTGCAAAACACGCAAGTTTACCTAATCTACTTTGACTTCACTTGACTGAAGTGCATGCGTGCCATGAGCGCCGTCAATTGTCCACTACGTATGTTTAGAGTAATCTAGTCTGTTGTGCTAGGTACCTATATAGGGCGATACTTCAACACATAATTGTACTCATAATAACAAACAACTTTTACTATGGGATCAAACCTGAATTCGCAAAAAAAAATCAGCTGTCCCATACATTCTTGTTCGCAGAACTCGTCAAAATCTTTTATCCCATAGTAAAAGTTGTTTGTTATCATGAGTACAATCATGTGTTTAAGTATTGGTCACTTTTTTACCAGTCACCCTGTTATGTGGGACATGAGGTAGGTACCATCGCGGACATTTGCGGTGAGCCACTTTTTAACCTTACTTATATAGAATTAAGGTTCAAAAGTGGTTCACCGCAAATGTCCACGATGGTACATGTGTCTATGCTCTCAGAAAAATGATCAACTTGCAAGTACGACTCTTTAGAATTGTATGGTATCAATTAAAATTACAGCGTTTGTCAGAAAACTTAACATATAAAAAAAAAATCTGACCAGATTTACGGTTGATATGAGACGACATATGAAATTATTTTGTTATTGTCAACTTTATATGCATTTTTGACCCTATTTTGACCAATATTTCTGTTATTTCTCTTTAGGTCCTAGTAGTGCTTTGTCAACTCTTGACAATGACAGCAGAATCAACATTCTAGAGTGCGTTTCATCAAATAGTTCCTATGCCGTAATGTTGGCTCCACTGTTGTAGAACGAACACGATTCGCTACCGTTGATAAAGCATGGACCTGATAGGTCCAGTAGGTCTATAAGACAATGGAGCCAACATTACACCATAGGAACTATTTGATGAAACGCACTCTAGCTAAACACGTTCTTGCGCTATACGATTTGGAATTTTGACACATAGTGAAAAATAGAGGGTCGCACACATGCGTCTGTACTCGCGATGTAACGTTGTAGGCAAACGAAATCCTGCTTCAAAATTGTTACAAATATGACCTAGCTATTGAATATTCAACCATATCTTTTGCATTAAAAGTCTAGTAGTTATTAGCGGTTGAAATCTTACATGTTTTTGTCGGTCACAAATGTTGAACTTACCACGAGTACACAGAGCGAAAATACGTTTCCACGTCAAAAGAAGCAATATGTTACGGTTGTAAATGCAATTTGTATGAAATGAAAGAAACTGAACATGTATTTTCTTTATTTCTGTCTAAATTCCAAAAAGAATATTTTTTGTAGGTATGTATATAAGTAGTTATGGAAACAAAAACTGAAATGTTTAAGACTGGTCTGGTCTGGTCGGTGGTTTATGTTCTCTCTTTCGTTCTCTCTGATATGTTTTTGAATTCCGTATTCCAAGAGATTAATAACAAATTATTTTTCCTTCCAACAGAAAGTGAGTGAGACCTCGACCAAGTCTATTAATAGAATGAATTTGCCCAAAAATAACCTATTATTTAGTAAATTATAACGTTCAGAAAACAATAGGGAAAATCATTAATAAAACCATGTAATCGTTTTAAATACGACGTTAAAACGCGGCCACGGACCAACCATAAATATTTCCAACTTTTTTGTGTTGTTGTCGTTGAAATATTCGCCATTACAGACAGGCAAAGGGCGTAACAGTATTCAATCTTTATTTGTTTTAAAACGCTCTGCATTGCAAGGGAAAAATCCGATTCAGCCGTCAGCAGTGATTAGTAAAAATACTCTGTTTTAAATAGATTTAATCAGAAAATGCTTTTACTATGGAATTTGCTTTTACTGAGAGACAAAGCAATAAAATAATTTCTGTGTGCATTGCAACTTTGAAGATTATTTGCTCACAAAAGTAATGAGGCCGAACGTTTTACCTTGCTGCATTTTATATTAAAATGCTACTGTTCAAGAGGCATATCACAAAATTGCGTTTTGACAGAATTGAAGCGCGGCGACGCATCACATTATGGAAAAATTTGGCAGATGTAATTACGTGTGTAGTCTTATAATTTATTTTTGTTTGTTTAAAGAATTAAATTGGTTATTTTTTTTTTGGTTTGTGTTGCTCTTGACTCTAGTCTAGGTCAGAGGTGACAGAGACAAAGTAGACGATGGAGTGAGCTTACCCAGAAGAAGCCTGTTCACTCTCACTTTGAAGAGATTAGGGTTGTATGCGCTCGGAAACACAGACGTAGGTAGTCCACTCTTTTGCTGTGCGCATTATAAAAGACATTTGGAAACGCTTAGTGCGAATTGGTGGAATAGCAACTAGGTAGGGATGGTAACTGGCAGTGCGTCTAGATGTCCGATGGTAGAAGGGGGCCGGTGGAATCAGGTCGTGGAGTTCCTGGGCACACTCACCGAAGTACAATCTGTAGAAGACTGACAAGCAGGCAACCTTGCGGCGATGAGCCAAGCTATGAAGCTTGGCGTCCACCAGTTCTACGTCGCCAATGAGCCTCTTAGCTCTGCGTTCCACCGAGTCAAGCGCGGTTAGTTGGTACTTAGCTGATCCATCCCAAAGATGGCTCCAATACTCCATGCAGCATCGGACTTGCGGTTTCCAGCTTTGCTGTCCAGGCTTAAAGTATCGTTCCATCCTATTTAGGATGCCCAGCTTCCTGGCCACTGTTTGGGCTTTGTATTAGATGGTGGCGCCGAAGTTAAAACCAGATGTCAACTCCATGCCGAGGAGCTCAAGCCGATCAGTTACAGGAACTGACTTATAGCAAATAATTAAATTAAATTAAATTTTTGTGTTGTAAAGAATATATATATATATATATAATTTAACTGAACAGACAGCTGTGCTGCTGGGGAGCTTGTTGCACCACTTCTTCTTCTCAGCTAAAGCACTAGGAAGTGGTGAAGGACGGACGTTTTGGGGGACTGTCTTATGTAATTTTGACGTTCGAAAAGTGCTGATTCTCAGCCTAGTTTGAATAAATGACTTTTGATTTTGAGATGTACCCCGAAAAGCAGGAGTTTGGGCGAAACAACTCCTTTTAGCAGTAAAAAGACACGCCTGTGTTTTGGTGGCGTTAAAAGGGACCAGATTATCATCACCCCACTGGGAGACAAGGCAAAGGACAAATCTGTCCGCTCTACCGTGGCCTCTCTCAAGGAACGAACTTCGGCCCCGCTGGTTTTTGCGCTGGACAAGTATCTCTCTGAAACTGTATTGCCATCTGCGTACCCAATAATAGCAGGCTCAAGCAGGTCATTGATGTGCAGCAGGAAAAGAGTTGCAGAGAGAACTGGCCCCTGAGGAACTCCGGCATCAATAGCCATAAGGTCAGAGGAGCAGCCGTCAACGACTACTCTGATCTACCATTTACTAAGGAAATCTGATATCCAGCTACAAAAATCATAAGCTTGCTAAGCAGAGCAGCGTGCCAAACCCTGTCAAAGGCCTTCGAGATGTCAAGCGATACAGCAAGTGCTTCGCCGTGTTTCTCGATGGCTTCGCCACAGCAGTGCGTGACATACACAAGAAGATCGCCAGTTGACCATCCCCGGCGAAAGCCATATTGACGGCCACTGAGGAGATCATTGTCTTCAAGGTAGGTCAGCAAATTATTATTCAGTATCCTTTTAAAGTGCCTTTGGTTTTTTTATTTCCGGGTAAATCTTCATAGTTTCCATAATCACATCACAATAACATAAAATCACTTTAATGGTAATAAAACATACCTATATGTATAACTACTGTAGTAGGAATACTGTAGAAACGTAATATAAAAGTAAAAAATTATATTTTTCTCGACCAATCCTACTAATATATCTATTATAAATTCGAAAGTTTGTGAGGATGGATGGATGTTTGTTACTCTTTCACGCACAAACTACTGAACGTATTTTGATGAAATTTGGCACACAGACAGTTTATAACTTGGCTTAACCTATAAGATACTTTTTATTCCCATATTCCTACGGGTTCAAGACTTACGCGGATGAAACCGCGGCGCGCTGCTAGTCCTGCAATAAAACACAAAACTCGCTCACACCTCCAAAAGTAAGCTACAAAATCTCCATGTCAAAAAGGATTCCTAGAAGCAAAGGTAGATACTCCCTAGAGAATGTGTGTGAACAGATGTGCTGAATAATTTAGCTAGCAACACTTTGAGCGCGGTTCGTGCTTGATGAGCAACCTTTACCAATTATACCTGCGTCGTACAGCCTCCGGGGAATATGTGTACCTACATTTTTCAAGCGACACAATTGGACAGAACGACTTACTACGCAACGTTGAAGCTAATTGGCGTTTATTTTTTTATATTTTACCTTGTAAGTATAATTCTTTATATGATATTGGTCATCCTCCTAGACGTATAATGGCGTATATGTAACAACTAAAATATTTACTTCCTCATTTTTTTATAAAACTAAGAGTAGGTAAATAGTACAGACGCCAGCACATCAAGCTATCCGAAACTGTCAAATTTTCCCAATTAACCTTGAATCTAATGCTTTGGCGATAAAGTTGAAAATCTACCAAAGAAATCTGACAGATTGTAGTAGCTTGATGTGCTGGCGTCTGTACATACATACTAATGGCATGGACTGACACCGAAATATAAAAAAATAAAATGTGGAAATGTGGCAAGGGTTTTCGCACATGAGCTAATGCAACCGCAACACATAAAAGAAAAAGTTCCATATACATCGGAAGTCAGTGGCAAAAAAAATATAAACGAAAATACAATTCTAAAGACGCTGACTTTCGAAATTAAAGTTATTTATAACAGACTTCAAAAAAGAAAGTTATCAATTCGACACGTATGTATGTACTTAAGATTATTGGACTGGAATATATTCACATAGGTATGATAATCTATTAGGGCTTCCAAACAAATACACAAAATTTTATAGATATTTGTATGTTTATTTATATGTTTGTATGTATGAGTCAGCGGCAAAAAAAAAAACGAAAATACAAAACCAAAGACACTAACTTCCGGAATTAAAGTTATTTTTAACCGACTTGAAAAAAGAAGGTTATCAATTCGACACATATGTATGTAATATTATTGGACTGCAATATATTCACATAGGTATGATAACCTATTAGGGCTTCCAAACAAATACACAAAATTATATAGATATTTGTATGTTTGTATGTTTATTTATATGTTTGTAATTGTATGTACGTTTGTACACGCATTTCTCCGAAACTCTTAATTGGATCGTGACCATTTTATTTTATTGGCTTACATTTACTCCAACTTAGGGAGCAGTGCAAGTTTCATCAAAATCGGTTCAGTAGTTTTCAAGATAATGGACTAATACGTGTAAGTGTGACGGCCTGGCTTATTGATACGAGCTACGGGTATGGTGTCAAAGGGAAACATCTCAAAGCCTTGGTCAAATTCTAGTTCAATTTATAACAAAAATATTAACTACTTATTACAAACAAATATTCCAGTTGTTAGTAAAAACTAAAAATTTCGAAATAAAAAAATAAATAAAAATAATTAAATCGACTTCAAAATGAAATTAACTCAAAATTATGAAATAACTTTAATTTCGGAAGTCGGTGGCAAGAAACTAAAATACAGATCCCAAGTTCCTTCCGGAATTAAAGTTATTTAATAAATTTGAGTTAATTTCTTTTGTAATTGATTTACTTTTTTAAAATATTTTTTTATTATATTTACGGATGCTGTCTTGCACACCATGTGACAGAGACAATAATAGTACTCAATCATTACGGTAGGTAGTAAGAATAAAAAAGTGGCTAAGTAATAACAGCCGCACGAGGCGATCCATCTGCTTAAGCTACGCTTGCCGGGGTTGGGCCGTGGATGGTCACCCATCCACGGCATCTTTATGTGTATATACCGAAACTCCTCCATGCCTCGGAAAGCACGTTGGTCCCGGCTGTCATTCGTGAAGCATTGACAGTCGTTACGGGTCGTCAGAAGCACGAAAGTCTTACAACCAGTCTTATCGTATTACCCAGTTACTGGGTTGTGAAGGTCAAATGGCAAACGCTTCATGTAAAATACTGGTAGCTGCATCCAGTTAGACGGGAAGTCGACCCCAACATAGTTGGTAAAAGGCTAGGCAGATTGATTTAGGGCCGGTTTTTTGATCCGTAGTTAACTCAACCAATGGTTAAACATAGTAACTAATGGTTGAATTTCGGCTAAATGTGAAAGGGTAAACATGAATGAGTTATGCCATTAGTTACTATTTTTTAATATGAATGAGCTAAATACTTGCTTGAATACACTCATGTTCAACCTTTCACATTTAGCCAAAATTCAACCATTAGTTACTATGTTTAACCATAGGTTGAGTTAACTACGGATCAAAAAACCCGGCCTATGTTAGTAAAAGTGAGAATGGAAGTAAAAGTTCTGTCTAAATACTAATATACATATTACCAAGTATTTACAGCAGCACATGGGCACTTAAGATCAGGCGAATGTTCAAAGTTAAACGTAGTGGCATCTAGAGAACTTGGTGGCAACGTATATACTAATGTTAATTCCAGGTAAATCGGGTATTTATTCCGTAGAAAGTAAGCGTAAGCTGTTATGCGTAGAAAATGTTATGCGTAAATATAATTAGGATAAACAAAAGTACGCCATGTTATTATTATGGCTTAAAATTTCATGCAAATGGATAGTGAACCAAATATGGATGCATAATCAAGCAACAAAATGCATTTACAAATATTACACAAGCTAATTTTGAATTATATACAATTTTAGTACATAAGACTAATCTAGACGTACTAAAATTGTATATAATTTATCATTTTATCATTCTCCCTGTTTCGTTTTAAAAAAGGTTCTAGGTGTGTTTAATTTCAGTGCGATCAATGTCGGTCAGTGGACAACGATGGCCCACCTAACCTCCTACGTTCAGGCACGGCTCAATTAGTTCAGTTCAGTTCACAGACCACGAGCACATTCGCGGTTCCAATCGATAAAATTTTTCTTTGTTGGATCACAAAGAAAAATTTGCAATATGCAGATGTTTTACGGGTTTTGTTAGAAAGTCTTGTGTTAATTTTAAGTTATTTATGAAATAATACTATAATAAATTGCAATGTATTGTCTACGGAAACTAGCTTCCCATTCCTTCCTATATTGTCTACGGGAACTAGATTCCCGTTCCTTCCTATATTTTCCGTACCTATTTATTTATTTATAATAGTAGATATCTTCTGTCGCTTATAGCTGAAGTTTAGACTATCTACCATTCTTTAAGAATTTTGAATATGCTTGCAATATAGGTGGGTACTTAAGTATGTAAGTTTCATTACATTACGTTTGTATATCATCATCAACTGCCGAGCCTTTTCCCAACTATGTTGCGGTCGGCTTCCAGTCTAACCGGAGGCCGCTGAATACCAGTATTTTACATGGAGCGACTGCCTATCTGACCTCCACAAGCCAGTTACTGGGTAATACGATACCGTTTAGTAAGCCTGGTTGTCAGACTTTCGGGTTTCTGACGACCCGTGACGACTGTCAAAGATCCACGAATGACAGCCGGGACCAACGGCTTAACGTGCTTTCCGAGCTTTCCGAGGCACGGAGGTTTTGGTATTTAAAGATGATCACCCATCCACGGACCAACCGCGGCAAGCGTAGGTTAACCTGATCGATCGACCCGTGTGAATGTTATTATTACATAGCCACTAGCCCCGTTTGTAGATAGTATGTGTAAATAAAAAAAGTCGTACCGGTCGTGGTCGTATGTTTGTAATTACTAATGACGTAACTATTCTATTTATACCATCCACAAACAAAAACATCCGGAAATACCTAAGAAATTAACATATCAGAAATAGTTAATAGATGCCAAAAGCTCTACAGAATGACACATAAACACAAAAAAAAAATAAAAAAAAAAACTTAAATATCAAGTGTTAGGTACTTTTATCGTACCTACCTAGCCAATTGATCGTTCTTTATTTACATTAAGAAACCAATATAAATTCAATCATAGTACGAGTATAACAACAAGAATGGCAGACCAAATAAAACTGGTAGTACCGAGATACAAAAACTATTACGGGAAACGAACGAACGCTTATTAAATACATACCTATTCTAATTAATGATGTTCCAACAAGAATTCAATCGGAAATAATAATTATAAAAAATAAATACAAAAAATTCTTTGATTCTCTTTGAAAATGCATTATTTTTTATTTTCTGGGTTCCGTACACAAAGAGTAAAACGGGACCCTATTAATAAGACTCCGCTATCCGTCTGTCACCAGGCTGTGATAGTTAGAGAGTTGAAATTTTCACAAACGAAGTATTTCTGTTGCCGCTATAACAACAAATACTAAAAAACAGAATAAAATAAATATTTAAGGGGGCTCCCGTACAACATACATGACTTTTTTGCTGTTTTTATAGATAATGGTACGGAACCCTTCGTGCGCGAGTCCGACTCGCACTTGGCCGGTTTTTTTTATTTGAGATGGGTTTGCTCTTGACTCTAGTCTAAGTTAGAGGTGACAGAGACAAAGTTGACGATGGAGTGAGCTTACCCAGAAGAAGCCTGTTCACTCACTTTGAAGAGATTAGGGTTGTATGCGCTCGGAAACACAGACGCAGGTAGTGAGTTCCACTCTTTTGCTGTGCGCATTATAAAAGACATTTGGAAACGCTTAGTGCGAATTGGTGGAATAGCGACTAGGTAGGGATGGTAACTGGCAGTGCGTCTAGATGTCCGATGGTAGAAGGAGGCCGGTGGAATCAGGCAATGCATCATTCTATTTTTTCATTCAGCTCGTAATTAGCGTCGACGGGCTGTTGTTTTTAGTTATTATTTACGAACTTGACTATTTACCTCACAATGTTTTTTAAACTACTAAAAAAAAAACACTATTAAAAAGAAGAAATGATATTATTGCGCAAGTCCCACAATCTAAAACCAATTTTGCATCTATACAATATGATAAGCAATCAGCACGGCTATATAATAAAATAAATAAAGACATATATATACACTGAACAACCACATACAGCTAAGAAAATGCTAATACGAGTAGAATGGTTAAAGTCGCGCACGTATACAGTCATTGACATATTGGTACAATAAGTGGAAATTAGTTATACTGGCACCACCAAACTTACGTGCATCCTCCCTCATACACACATCCACACCACCCACACACTTCTCACACCTCACACATCCCACACACATCACACACCACACACACTCGATACACCTTACACACCCCACGCACTTCACACACTTCGCGCACGTACTCATTCTGTTTATTAGTCTAGTAATAAAAATTAAAATTTTAAGATGTACTTACATACAAACAACCAAAGGTATGTAAGTGTGGAGTCTCCTAACACAGGCGTCATGCTTAAAAGGAGACTCCAATCGATACTAATGTAAACGAGTTGGTACAGAAATAAACAGTTTATTATTTATTATTATTATAAACTATATTTTAACCTAATGATATTTTGTTAGTATGTATTCAGATTGCTTAAAAGTGATTCTTTTTTTTTTTTTTTTTTTTTTTTTTTTATTTGTGATGGGTTTGCTCTTGACTCTAGTCTAGGTCAGAGGTGACAGAGACAAAGTCGACGATGGAGTGAGCTTACCCAGAAGAAGCCTGTTCACTCTCACTTTGAAGAGATTAGGGTTGTATACGTTCGGAAACACAGACGCAGGTAGTGAGTTCCACTCTTTTGCTGTGCGCATTATAAAAGACATTTGGAAGCGCTTAGTGCGAATTGGTGGAATAGCAACCAGGTAGGGATGGTAACTGGCAGTGCGTCTAGATGTCCGGTGGTAGAAGGGGGCCGGTGGAATGAGGTCGTGGAGTTCTCGGGCACACTCTCCGAAGTACAATCTGTAGAAGACCGACAAGCAGGCAACCTTGCGGCGATGAGCCAAGCAATGAAGCTTGGCATCCACCAGTTTTACGTCGCCAATGAGCCTCTTAGCTCTGCGTTCCACCGAGTCAAGCGCGGCTAGTTGGTACTTAGCTGATCCATCCCAAAGGTGACTGCAATACTCCATGCAGGATCGGACTTGCGCTTTGTAAAGGGTTAAAAGCTGTCCAGGCGTAAAGTATCGCTTCACCCTATTTAGGATGCCCAGTTTCTTGGCCGCAGTTTGGGCCTTGTACTCGATGGTGGCGCCGAAGTTCACTAAGTAAATCTGATATCCAGCTACAAAAATCAGCTGGGATTCCATAAGCAGGAAGCTTGCTGAGCAGAGCAGCGTGCCAGACCCTGTCAAAGGCCTTCGAGATGTCAAGCGATACAGCCAGTGCTTCGCCGTGTTTCTCGATGGCTTCGCCAAAGCAGTGCGTGACATACACAAGAAGATCGCCAGTTGACCGTCCCCGGCGAAAGCCATATTGACGGTCACTGAGGAGATCATTGTCTTCAAGGTAGTTCAGCAACTTATTGTTCAGTACCCTTTCCAAAACTTTGCACAGAATGGAGGTAATGGCGATCGGACGGTAATGGGCAGGGTCTGCACGGTCGCCTTTTTTGGGCACTGGTTGTACATTTGCAAGCTTCCAGGATTTCGGCACCGTTCTTTTTTCAAGAGAGAGGCGGAACAAACGTGTCAATACAGGAGACAGTTCAGGCGCACACTGCCTCAACACTCTCGCTGGAATGCCGTCAGGCCCGCTGGCCTTGTTCACGTCTAGACTGCACAATACTCTTCGGACCTCTTTAATGTGTACTGCGATCTCCGGCATCGAGGAGTCACAATGAGGTACAGTAGGTGGTTGCTTTGAGCCAGCGTCCAGACGTGAATTGCTTGCGAAGAGAGATGCAAATAAATTTGCCTTCTCAGTTGCAGAGTGAGCCAGCGACCCATCAGGTTTCATCATAGGAGGTAAAGTGGGACGACAGAAATTCGTTTCAACCGCTTTAGACAGGGACCAGAACTGTTTACTACCCGGAGGGTGCGAAGCCAGCCTGGCCCCGATATGTCCGACATGGTCAAAACGTGCCCTACGCAAAACCCGCTTGCAGAACTTGGCGGCAGAATTAAAGGCTCTCTTCTTCGCGCGAACCCTGCGCGCTCTAACTTTGCGGTCGCGGGCCTTGACCCAGGCTTGGTAGGCAGTCTCTTTTCGGGCCTCAGCGTGGGCACATTCTGCATTATACCAAGGCCGGGATTTGTGACCGAGCGGGATGTCGGAGAATGGAATAAAATATTCCATCCCCTGCCGAATCACGTCCGCAACCGCGTCAGCACAGCGCGAGGGGTCACCCGAGGAAAAGCACACTTGCCGCCATGGATAAGACGCAAAAAAGTGCCGCATCTCATCCCAGTCTGCTGACCCGTATCGCCATACTCGCCTCGTGCCTCTAGGGCTCTCATCTGGAGGAGAGCAGGTTGATATGGATTTCACCAGACAGTGGTCAGACGTTCCCAGCGGGGCTGAGACCGATACTGAATGACTGTCCGGATCAGATGCCAGCAGAAGGTCCAAGCAATTGGGTGTATGGCCGTCAACATCCGGTACCCGCGTTGCCACATTCACCATCTGGGTTAGATCTAGCGTTAAAGCAAAATTGCGCGCCTCCAACCCAGCATGGTCAGTTTTCTGGTATGGGAACAACCATTCTTTATGATGGGCGTTGAAGTCCCCCAGAAAAATGAGCTTCGCCGTTGGGTACCGTTGCTGGGCTACGTCAGTCGACTCCACGAGGAAATTAAAGAGCGCTGTTGTCTCCTGGTCACCGCTATGCGATCGGTAGATGCCGATGTAGAGAGATTTCTCCACGCCAGTATCCACAAGTAGCCATATGGCAGAGAAACCCGATTTCTCAAAGCAACGGAGACGACGACAACAAATGTCATCGCGGACGTACACATAGACCCCAGCTTGCTTCTTGAACTTGTGTTCAAGAGAGTACCCCGGGTAGTTGAGGTACGCCACGTCCGACGGGGTTGTTATCTTCGTCTCCGTTAGGAAAAACAGGTGCGGCTTCTCGGTCTCAAGGTGGTGATGGACCGAATCGAGATTGGAGTGCAACCCCCTGATATTAGTGAGGTGCACTTTTAGTGGGAGGAAGTGCAGCCGTTGTTTTACCCTATTTTTCTTCGCTTTGTGTGTCATATTGAGTGGAGTTGTTGGGGAAAAAAGTCGACTTGTCGAGGCGCCGCTCAGTGATCCAAGTGGAACACTAGAGCCAACCAAACCTACGGGGAACTCATCTGGAGACTGCGGGGACGCCCGAACCCCCCCGGATATGGCCACCGGGTCCTCCCATCCAGTCGCCGGCTGGCACGGTGGAGCATACCGGGATTTTTCGCGAGTTGGCGGGGCAGCCTTTGGCACGTGGCTGGTGTGCTACTTGGGCCCCCTACTGACTGCGGTCGGCCAACGGCTGGCACCGTGCTTCTGATCCCGCTACCCTCCAAAATGAGTTACCCGGCTAGCTGACTCAGAGACCACAACCGGTGCCAAACAGCGCAACTGACAATCTCCTTCTCCCCCAAAGGCACTGGCACTCCCACACACCGACGGAACACAGCAAGCTGCTTGGCGCCAGACTCCGGTGGGATGGTGGTCGCGAGCCAGGCGGCCCCTTGCGGAGCCTACCACCGCTAAGTGGGATCGTTCAGCCGTACCACAGGCAAGCCTGTGGTGCCGTTGCCCGGGGTGGACCACTAGGAGGTAGATCCCAAAACCACCCCACGATTCAAGATCCAGATAAACCTATTGAGGTTTTTGTAATGTGTATGTTTTGTTTCGTTCCTTAATTAATAAACAATAAAAAATACTTTCACTTCACTCACAATGTAACAACAATATAGCCATTATACGATACCTAATAGTATTTATACATTGTAACAATTTAAAATTAGTATCATGAAATCACGTAGGTACAGTCATGCACTCACGTGGTTTGTAGGTGTCCTTAGGAATCACGTGGTGGCTGCAATACATTCCTGTTCGATTAAAAATATGATTGCTTATTTTTGTGTGTGCTGCAAGAATGGTCGTAAGTAATTACATTTTTGTGGTTCAATGTTCTTGAGATCACGTGAGTTTGACCTTTTGTATCTTTTTTATTTGATTTGGTCATGTGGTAATCGCGGTTGGGAACTTGAACTCATTTTATTTGAGACTAGCTTCCGCCCGCAGCATCTCTCGCGTGGTATGACGATAAAAATTAGCCTATGTCCTGGGTTCAAAATATCCACATACCTATTTCATCAAAATCGGTTCGGCCGTTTTGCCGTGAATCAAACAAACATACAATTTTTTTTCTCTATTTATTATATTAGTTTAAACAACAAGCACATTTGTGACAGTAGGTCTATTACGAGTACCTACTATAACAAATGTCCCTCAGGGAAGCATTCTCTCTCTTCTCCTTTTTTCAATCTTCATCAACTTTGTTACCAGAGTAATTTCATCTAGTTTTCATCTCTACGCAGATGACTTGTAGCTTTACCGACATTTTACTGTAGATGATGCGAGTTCTGCAATTGCTGCTATGAATCATGATCTGGCTTGCATCAGCGTTTGGGCAAAGTCATTTGGTTTGCAAATTAACCCAACTAAATCTCAGGCCATGATCATAGGCAGCAGATTCGTTCGCAGTGCGGCTGATGTTACATCTCTGATGCCTTTATATCTCGATGGTGTGCGCATTGACTATACCGAAACCGCCAAAGATCTGGGTGTAATTATTGATTCTAATCTTTCGTGGCGTGCTCAGGTCAATGAGGTCAGTCGAAAGGTACATTTCTCCTTTCATTCGCTGAAAAGCCTTCAAAGTCTCCTGCCCTTGAAGACTAAAATATCTTTGGCACAAACGCTTATTCAGTCGATTATAGATTATACCTGGATGCTACTGAGGAGCTATTAGACAAGCTTGCAAAGAGAGAGCTTGCAAGAGAGCGTGCAAAACTTGTGCATTCGCTTTGTTTTTGGTCTTCTAAAGTATGATCATGTTTCTCACTTTCGCAAGGAACTCAAGTGGCTCCCAATCCGCCTTCGCAGGAACACTCGGATTTTATGTCTCCTCTTCAACATTTTACACAACCCGTCTTATCCTTTCTACCTGCGTGAGCGTTTTTCCTTTGCTCGCCCTAGTGACGCACCGTGTAGATCACACCTTAGAACCCTCCTTAAATCTCATCCTCATAAAACTAGTTACTATTCTTATTCCTATTTATCCATGCTGTGAGACTGTGGAACTCACCTCCAACGAGCATTCGCGATTTAAAAATTGTGTCTCTTTTCAAATATAGAGTAAAAGAGCATTACTTTTCCTCTCAACTGAGTATTTATATAAGGTATAGTATATGTCTGTTTATATATTTTAGCTTTATGTATTTATTTAAGTTTATGTTATACGTGTAGGTATAGTTAATATTTTAGTTTAAGTCTTCGCATATTCATATTTTTCTCTTCTTGTTCTCACACACTATTGTCTACATTTCTATTTCATTTCTCCTTTCGCAGGTCTGCTGGAAAAAAATTCTTAAGAAATAAGCAGTACCTTTGTACTCCTAATTATAATTATGTATTTTTCTGTGTGTACATAAATGATAAAATAAATAAATAGATGTGGACTATTTTTTTATTAATATAAACTAATAAAAATAGACTCAGCTAGCTTTATTCGCTACCAGTTGTCATTATTTTTATCTGAATTCTTTCCAAAAGATGGCAGCTATTTCTATAAACGAATATAAAAGGCTTACGGGCTTCTGATGACCCGTAACTACTGTCAAAGATCCACGAATAACAGCCGGGACTAACGGCTTATCGTGCTTTCCGAGGCACGGAGGAGTCTCGGTATGTAAAGATGCTCATCCATCTACGGACTATGGGTTATAGGGCTAATAAACCATATACTCTTTATAAGGCTGCGGTGAGTTTTGATTCTAAGTTTTATCTGGACAAACGGAACCATCACATTTACATTTATTACATAATACACACTCCTTTTTTATTGGCTTGTGAGCGGCCACGATAGTTTTCAACCAACGAACCGAAAAAGGAGGAGGTTCCCAATTCGTCTGTATGTTTTTTTTTTAATGTTTGTTACGCGATTACTCAAAGACGAAAGGACCGATTTGGAAAATTCTTTTTTTGTTTGAAAGGGTATACTTCCGAGGTGGTTCCATATAAATTTTATTATTTTTTCTTGGGTACTTTTTGAGTTAGCTTCAATAATGCGTATATTTCCCACTTATTTTATGTGGATGATGTGATGGATGTTTTAATAACTTCCTATCATTGTTATTTACATGGCTATATCTACAATTATTGTGCTCAATTATGTATTCGAATTTGTGTGGGGTAGATTCCACAACTAAAAAGTGAAAAATAAAAACTTTTTAGCAAAAAATAAAACCGACTTCCAAAACAAAACACTACAAAGTGAAAAATAACTTTAATTTCGGGAGTCGGTGGCAAAAAAACGAAAATACAAAACCAAAGACACCGACTACCGAAATTAAAGTTATTTTTCACTTTGTAGTGTTTTGTTTTGGAAGTCGGTTTTATTTTTTGCTAAAAAGTTTTTATGTACTTATCATTATGAACAACTTTTATTATGGGATCAAACTTGAAATCGTGAAAAAAAAAACCGCTGTTCCATACATTTATGTTCGCATAACTCGTCAAAATGTAGGGAATACCTGAATAATTTTTCGCGATTTCAAGTTTGGTACCATAATCAAATTTGTTCATAATGATGCGTACAACACTATCGTGGCAGCTGCCTAGCCAATAAAAAAGCAGCTTGTGTATTGATTTGCACAGGCAGTGCATACTTCTTTAAGATAAAACTGATAATCGTTAAAATATAAGTAATCAATAGCCATATATCATTGTAGCTTGTTAACCCCGCTACGTCGCCATAGTCTCTATAGTACAGTGCAGCACGGAAGTGGTCCGCAATAGGAAATTCTTCAAATACCCTAGCCAGAGAGGGCAGATTCTATTGCAATAAGAGAGAAGGAGAAAAAGCTAGATATTTCAGTTTGAATGGACCTGGTTGTGCCATTTCTTAGAATTTGTAGTCCATATTAGTTTCGCGTATTCCCTATATTGCTGTTCCTCGTTCGTTAGTAACGTGAATCACCAACACGTGTCTTGCGCAATTATTGTAGGTGTATATGTGTACTATAATTAGAAATGTAGTATGTAGTGAAAAGTGCCCACGCAGCTATCCGGCGTGTCACATCACAATTATGCGGAAAAAAATTTAAAATAATAACAACCTTCGTCAGTTGTAAAAAGTCTTCATTTTGTATGAACAACAAATAAGCATTTCATCAGAGTTGAGTTTGTTGTTCATACATAATTAAGACTTATTACAACTAACGAAGGTTGTTATTATTTTACATTTTTTTTCGATACCTGCGTGGGCACTTTCACTTGCTTTTTCCATTCCGTCCATGTCCATTATGTCTGGCTGAGAACTGTGACGGGACGTGTTAATTGTTTTCTTGACTAACGTTGTGATGAGTTACTGAATCTGGTAATCCGAAACATAATAGGTAGGTAATAACATGTTTCACTATACTCGTCACAAAATAATAGGTCCGTTTTGACAGCCCATATCGTTTCATATGCCAAAGAGAGACAAACATAGCGGGACAAAGAGGGACACCCTCATGTCAAAACGGATCTATTATTTTGTGGCGAGATTAGTTGTAATACTTATAAAATAAAGTTGTTCAAAATAACGTTGTTAAATTAACGTTATTTAAGGCGTAGGTACTACCAAAGCTTCTACACGGGTGGTCTATGGGCCAGTTTCATAAATGAAACTGGCCCACACCGCGGGCGTATAATGCACTCTGAGTCCAATATGATAACATTTTCAGGACTGGTGCGGCTTCTGCGGTACTGTAGTGCTTCAGGCATATTTGCAAATGCGCACATAGATGACTTCTATGCAATTATGCGTAAGAAAACCATGCCTGTGGTGCACAGTATGAGGGGGAGCCGGAACGGCATCCTGAAAATGATAGGTCATGCGTCGATTCATTGACCTGCATGTGAAAGGTAACGAAGAACCAATCATAATTGTAACTTTTATTCCCATAATAATTATGTTTATTGTACTAACATAGTTTATAAGCTTTATGTTACTAATGTTTGTTATGGACTATGTAGTTGTCTGAGAATAAACAGTTTTTAATTATTTATTTTATTTAAAATATAAATAATTTAAAAAAAATGTATTAAAAATGTTGGTATAATAAAATCCTTCTTCTTCTGCTTTATATTCAATATTCGATCTTTTGGTTCTAGGCAATATCGGTTTCCTCACGATGTTTTCCTTCACTGTTGAAATTTTTCAAATAGTATTTATTCCAACTGAAAATTAACTCCGCAACGAGGTGATCCGACAGAGAATCAAAGTGGTTGACATAGCTTACAGAATAAGCAAGCTGAAGTGGCAATGGGTCGGCTATATTGTGCGGTAGATGTTGTAATAATATTACCTAAGTAAATATAACTTTATCTAATTGTAATTAATAGTAATATTTTAAGAAAATAGCTACCTACTTACCAATAATAGAACTGTTCAAGTCATTGTTATTATCTTTCATGTATAATTTTAGTTTCTATGATTTAGATTTTTAACTTTAAGTAATAGCTATTTATGAGGAGCTCGTGGCTAAGTAATAACAGCCGCACGGGTCGAACCATCAGGTTAAGCTACGCTTGCCGGGGTTGGTCTGTGGATGGGTGACCATCTTTTCATACCGAGACTCCTCCGTGCCTCGGAAAGCACGTTAAGCCGTTGGTCCCGGCTGTCATTCGTGGATCTTTGACAGTCGTTACGGGTTATCAGAAGCCCGAAAGTCTGACAACCAGTCTTACCAAGGGGTATCGTATTACCCAGTAACTGGGTTGTGGAGGTCAGATAGGCAGTCGCGCCATGTAAAATACTGGTATTCAGCTGCATCCGGTTAGACTGGAAGCCGACCCCAACATAGTTGGGAAAAGGCTAAGCAGATTGATATTTAATAGCTATGTATCAGACAATAATTTTTGCTGTGCCCTGACAGGGTCTACAACGGCTCTTAGTAAGCCTTTACCTTGTGGAACGCAAATAAATGAATATGAAATGAAATACGAAATATGAGTTCTTGAGTGGAGACCGCGAGATGCCCTCCGGCTAGGTGGAGCGACGATCTTCAAATTCAAATTCAAATCTTTATTGCATATCTCATATGGGTACAAGATCTTAATAATATTTGTAAAGTATCACATGGACCCTGTCGGGCACAACAATTTATTAAATATGCTTTTAAATCATTAATAAAATATAAATTAATTGTACGTGCGGGTTGTTGTTGTGTATCTTCGCAGGCTGGCTGGTAGTAGCTGGAGCACAGTTGCCGGAAATCGAGTTGAATGGCGTGCAATAGGAGAGGTCTATGTCCAGCTGTATACTGCTATAGACTGATGGTGATGGTGAAAGTGTAATCAATTCACTGAAAAATAAGAAGAAAATCTCCTGTCTTTTGTTATTTCACGACTGTATACTACGGCCGCTTTATCTTGGCAGGTCCGAACATAGGCACTAAGAAGTTTCGCGCATGTTCTCTCACTCAAACTCACCTCTTATCACCATTTGGTTCCTAAAAAATCTTACTGCGCAGCCTTCTGCGCGAAGTTCAGACCAGCCAAGATAAATCGACCGTACTGTACGCCCATTGTATGTAAGAAGCTGGAACGATTTTAACCCAGACCTTAGCAAGTAATTTCCTCTATTAGGGTGTGTTGAATGTGAGCTTTCTGTGTGTGTATACATTGGTAGGATACATAGCAGCCATAACAAAGGAAAGTGGAGATTAAGGGAATTGGGATAATAACAAGGTTTTTTCAGAAATATATCAATGCTTGTTCAATTAAAATTCATTATATGTTTTCCTTTACAAATCAGTCAGATGAACTTAACAGTTTTGTGTATTATATTCAAAAAGGCTTTACACCCGTCGTATTTTAATTTAATTATTAGCCACCACATGAAAAATGATGCCTCGATCCTCTTAAGAAAATGACCGATGGTTTTTCCATTATCATTTATTCTCTCGCTACAGAGATGAATCGAGAGAAATCTCATTAATCAAGCGATAGCAGGTTCTACAATAGACCGATTTATTGCTGGTTATAATGGGAACAAGAGACAATAATTTGAAAAGGGGATTAGGGACTTAGAATTTAATATGCAGCCATAAGAACATGGAATGGTAACCTTTCTTTCTTTGGAAAATCTTTGGAACGTAAATATTCTGGTCTTAAAAGAATTTCAGAATTATTATAAACTTGGCCATGCTACAAGACATGCTTTACTTTGCAGTCTGTTTGTTTGTGCTCGTGTTTGTCACAAGGCCTGTATTTTTAGAATCGTAACAGATAGGCTAGTTCAAATTTTCACAAAATATTGTGTAACTATGGCCGCTTTAGAAGAATAGCAGGTAATAAAATTAGTTTTGATGGTACGGAGCATACTATTGCACAACTCCGGCTCACACTTGGCCAGATTTTTGCTTGAGGATTATCTCGAGATCAGGAAAGCAAATCGTCACAAACTTGATGGCACATCTTCACAATCGGCGATCATAGACCTGAAAAACTAAACCACGGAACGGATTTCGATAAAATTAGTCATTTTGATAGATGGTATCCTGGGGAAGGAGATAGGCTACTTTTTTCTCAAAATAATCCTAAAGGGGATGAAAGTTTATGATCGCCGATTGTGAAGAGGCGCTATGAGACCTCATTTGTAAAAATACTTTATTAAACCAAAGATATGAAGAATACGAAGTAGCACATCCATTCGTAATAAGCTCGTAACTTTTCCTTTTGGTTCGCTAGTGTTGTGTGTGCTTGATTATCTGTGGTCCATCGCTGGCAAAAGTTTCTCTCTATTGAAATACTGGTCACGTTCCTATGATTGCGCTGATTTCTTCCATTGAGGAGATAACTTTTATTCTGTTAGTAAATTAAAGCAGGACTGTACGTTAATAATTAGCTTTTTATCCGACTACGACGAAGCAAAAATGAGGGCCATGGTTAAGTCTATTTCTAATTTCAAATGAGATTATTTTCTTGTTTCATACTTTTTAAAGCGTGATTTTTCAGTAGTCGGGTTTTAGTTTTTGAAGTTACTTTTTACCCGACTGCGGCGAAGCAAAAAGGAGGGTTATGATTTTCGTACTATATGATAAATATGAAGGGTGCGCGGTGTTTGGGGCTAATTTTTATAACATGACTTAAAAAAAAAAAACAACTTTTTTGTTGTTTTTTTTTTTTAAGTTTAATCGATTAAAAAATGAGTTCTATGCAGAACGTAAAAAATCGCCATAAATAATTATTTCCTTTGCCCAGTTAAGCTGTGAGCCGCTGCAGTCCATATATTTGACTCCTTATTAGCGTAATTCCGAAATTAATTTACCCTCGAATACATATTTTTCTGTATGTGTAACTTTTTAAAAGCTCCGCTGCTCGGTGGTAGAGTAAGCGATAAAATAAATATACTCGTCGACCCGCACTCGTTCCGTCGGGGAAAATTAACCGAGACAACTGCCACTTACCTCGTTAGTTCATATGTACGTGAATGTGTATGTACTGGAATGTAAATATACGTATATAAAGGAGTGATGTGTTGTGTTCCCTGAGAAACTGATGGGCGTTGAAGTTCGTATATATATAACGTAGACACATAACTACATACTATAAGTACGAGTAATACTACCCAAATGTCCTTTCTTTGGTGTTGTTCGTTGAGCTCTTTAAGTCCTGAGTTGAGCTACACGATTATTAACAAATACTTGCACTGACTGGAACACTTGGAAATTTGTGTGGTTCTCCTTGACCAAAGACCATTTCAAACAAGGTCTCACATGATCTGACCAAGATAATGTCTGGACTTTAAAAGAGACTTTGACCCCTGAATTTGTTTCGCCATTTCTTATTAGGAGTAATCAGTTAGGAAATGTCGACTCCATTTAGCTTATTTTTAATAGTGCAATTAAAGATTTAAATAATGTCTAGATAGACAGTCAAAGCTGCAAACTCGTATCGAATAAAATAGTGTCCAACTGTTGGCCGCGTTTTGCACGCACACTAGAAAAGCACAATGACTGGCGCGAGTTTATGACGTCAGCTGTCACACACACCAGCATAACAAAGTTGGCCTGTTCGTTTTAGTTCTTATGCAGCACGATACTCTAGACATTATTGTATATTATCAAAGAATGCAATAAAATATATTGTCGTTGTGAAACCACAATATGCTACTCGTATGTGCAAAAATTGTACTTTTGAAATATTGAAGAAAAAACTTTTTAGCAAAAAATAAAACCGACTTCTAAAACAAAACATTACAAAGTGAAAAATAACTTTAATTTCGGAAGTCGGTGTCTTTCGTTTTGTATTTTCGTTTTTTGCCACCGACTTCCGAAATTAAAGTTATTTTTCACTTTGTAGTGTTTTGTTTTAGAAGTCGGTTTTATTTTTTGCTAAAAAGTTTTTATTTTTCACTTTTTAGTTGTGGAACCTACCCCACACAAATTCGAATACATAATTGAGCACAATAATTGTAGATATAGCCATGTAAATAACAGTGATATGAAGTTATTAAAACATCATCACATCATCCATATAAAATAAGTGGGAAATATACGCATTATTGAAGCTAACTCAAAAAATCCCCAAGCAAAGTTAATAAAATTTATATGGGACCACCTCGGAGGTATACCCTTTCAAACAAAAAAATAATTTTCCAAATCGGTCCATCCGTCTTTGAGTAATCGCGTAACAAACATACAAAAAAAAAAAAAAACAAAAAAAAATACAGACGAATTGAGAACCTCCTCCTTTTGGAAGAATCATCAAAAAATCTAGCTGTTGCTGTTATTTTATAAAAGGTCGTAGATCGTCGTACAATGCTCATATAGGCACTTAGCAGTTTTTTTTATACGGTAGATAGGGCCGTGAACTATACGCAAAGGTCAAAAAGTAGAAGTCTCAAAAAAGTGCACATAGCAGATTTTGGTTTGACAACGACGATATCTGTCATTAATCTGTTGAGAAGATGTTGATTATCCATCAGCATTTCAAAATGACTACTCACCAATTTAATGAGAGTATTGTCATTTCTACCAGGGACTGAATTACCCAAAAATTAGGGTACCTTTAAATTTCGGTATGACGTCATACCGTTAAATAAGGGTTACCGAAATATTTCGATACCGTTCTTTTTTTCAGTAGCGGAATTTTGATTTTGGAAATGTATATGGGTATATTTCGGTAGAAGTACTATAACCGTAACCTTTATAAATGTATCGGTAACAGTACCTAAACCTTAATAAATAGGGGTTTCTTCGACACAAAATACACAAGTTCTAACGTGTTTCATTCCCCCGCGCACCCACGCCGCGCCCGTCTCGTATGTTTTTCGGTACTGAAATCGTGTAGTGGTTAAATAACTAAAATAACGGTTTAGCCCAACCTTTATTGTTTTAAAATAAAGGTTGCGCTATACCGATACCTCTATATTTTAACTTTATATTTACCGTTACCGGTATATTTTTGAGGTATCTTAACCTTTGACCGTAACCGCTTTCAGTCCCATTTTCAACCGTATCGTTCAAGAGATAATCGGCCGTTATTATTATTAACTCACCATCTTAACATGTACTCGTGAAGTAAAATAAAAATTGTCAAAAATGACAAGTATTTATTTATTTTACTTGAGATGGGTTTGCTCTTGACTCTAGTCTAGTTCGGAGGCGACAGAAACAAAGTCGACGATGGAGTGAGCTTACCCAGAAGAAGCCTGTTCACTCTCACTTTGAAGAGATTAGGATTGTATGCGTTCGGAAACAGACGCACTACTAATAAAACCACTTGACAACGGGAAAACCAAAATGAAAGAAAAAAGAACTCTCCCTCTCTGAATCATAATCTCTTGCTCATTGCTGTACCAGTCGGGTAAAAATAGAACTGGACAGGAAAAAACAGTTACATAAAGTTACATGCCTTTTACAGCTCCAAAAAGGAGGGTTATGTCTGTCAATCAGCATTACAAGCATAGTGCTCTTAACCTGAATCCATTACAGTGTCAATTAGCGTCTTTCACTACGCTAATGCTGCTGTTTGTGCCGTCGTTAGCTGGCAGTTCAGTTTTAAAATAGATGCTAAGTACAAATAATTATGCAAGTAGTATGTATATACCTACCTACTAGTTTTTAGGGCTGATACCTGAATATATTTGTAACTAGCTTTAGCCAGCGGCTTCGCCCGCGTGAATTTTAAACCATTTATCGCAAATAAACGTATTTTCTTTCTTTTTTCTTTCTTTCTTTCTGAATGTTAGAAATTATCCCACAACAACTGTATAAAAAATCGACTTCAAAAAGAAATTAAAGCAAAATTATGAAATAACTTTAATTTCGGAAGTCGGTGTCTTGGGATCTTAATTTTAGTTTATTCCACCGACTTCCGAAATTAACGTTATTTCATAAATTTTAGTTTTAAGTACAAACTGGAATATTTGTTTGTAATAATTAAGTAGTTAACAGTTTGTAGTTAATATTGCACTAGAATTTGACCAAGGTTTTGAAATGTTTTCCCTTTGACACCACACCCGTAGCTCGTATCAATAAGCCAGGCCGTCACACTTACACGTATTAGTCGATATCTTGAAAACTATTGAACCATTTTGATGAAACTTACACTGTAAATAAATGGAAGCCAATATAAAAAATACACAATCCGATTAACAATTTCGGAGAAATGCGTGGACAAACATACATAAATACAAACCTATAATAAATTCGGTTAAAATGTTGTATATTGGTTTGAAAGCCATCATCATCACAATATGTGAATATATTGCAATTCAATATTAGTACCTACATAGTGTCGAATTGATAACCTCGTTTTTTTGTAAATCGGTTAATAAAGAGGTAAGTTGTTTGCTTTGTGTTATTATGTGATTACAAAAAAAAACGCTGATTTAAAGAGGGCTCTTACTCGTACACATAAACACGATACGACCGACGTCGCGTCGTGCAACAATGCGGCTCGAAACGCTCGAGATCATAAAGCGATGCCGCGTCGTAGTACGACGCGACGTCGTTTTGGGTTTATATGTAATAATAGTAGCCTATGTCCATTTCCAGGTCTTAGTCTAACCATGTGCCAAATTTCATCTAAGTCCGTTCAGCCGTTTCAGCGTGAAAGCGTAACAAACAAACAAACTCATTTTCGCAATTATAATATTAATACTTAGGATTAGGATTATGCACTCGTACACAAATGCGGTAAGTTGTAGAAAACCAGAAAAAAGATTATTATTATTGTATTTTAAATTCATTCGCTTTCTCACAGGCCAGACTGCGCCGGGCCAGGCTTACAGGCCGTGGGAACAGTCGGCCTGTCGTCACCCTTCCGATCGATTGTATGGGATGATCCGAGGAAAGCGCGGCACGGGCCGCGACGGGCCTACGACATAAGACATTGGTATGTGCCTACTAAAACAATTATCACGCTAAGTCTGCAGAAACTGGGCACGCCACAATTGCGGCGATAAGTCCCCTCTTTGAGGAGTGGTTGGAGAGGCGTCACGGCATCCTCACCTTCCGCCTGACGCAGGTCCTCACCGGACACGGTTGCTTCGGGAGGTTCCTGTTCCGGATAGGGCGGGAGGAAACGCCCTGGTGTTACCATTGTGTGGATCGCCCGGAGGACACGGTGGAGCATACGGTGGAGGTCTGCCCGGCTTGGGCAGAGCACCGCCGCGTCCTCGCGGAGGCAATCGGCGGCGGCGATCTCTCGCGTCCGGCCCTGGTACAGGCCATGGTATGGAGCGAGAGTGCATGGGAAGCCGTCACCTCCTTCTGCGAAGCAGTAATGCTCGCGAAGGAGGAGGCTGAACGCGTGAGGGAGAGGCAATCTTTGCGCCCTCACGCCCTTAGTCGCCGCAGGAGACGCCCTGGGCGTCGGGAATCGATAGCCGATTCCCGGCCACCGTAGGCGCGGGCTTGCGGATGGCGAGCAATGGGTAGCTCGCCGTCCGGTAAGGACCAGGCCCTGGTCGACGGCGCGTTGTGTTCCACGCGCGCCTCAAAGAGATGTCAGCACTAGCTGAAGGGGTCCGCTAAGGCCGATGCCCGCCAGGGTTGCGGGTTGTTCGAAAGAGTTACCGTGGCCCTGGCACAGGCAACTGAAGGAACACGGGTGGGTTTTAGTCAGTAGGAGTCTGACACGCCCTCCCGCTCCACTCAGAGCGGGAGAAGTTATTTGATGATTTCCCACCCAAAAAAAAAGTCTGCAGAAACAACACACGGTCACCTTCACCAATCCCCTAACCCTTTGACTGCTCCCATATTCACAAATACCGTGAGAAAACCTACCTGCCGCTCCCAATAACTAAGGGAGAAAGGGTCCAGCTTTCTCCCGTCTTTACGAGTCTTACATTAAGCTCGATGTCCCGGAAATAATGGTGGCACTGTGGGGGAAAGGGGCAAATGACCCTCAAATATCTAAGTGTCCCTCACACATAGATATTTGAGAGTCATATTTGCCCCTTTCTGTGTACTTAAGGGTTATATGTGTAGGTATGTTGTTGTCTATTAATGATGGCTGTTATCGGCTGTGTCATGGAGCTCATGGAACGAGATATAAATTTAGTGCTGATGTTGGTTATCAGGACGAAGCGTGTGGCTATGTGTTTAGTAGATAAAGCAAATTGTGGCAGGTTATTCCAAAAATAAACGAAGGAACAAGGTGAACCCTCTGATTGAGCTGAAAGTGAATTTGCTTACGTCCATAGCTATGGTTTTATAGAGATTTGTGATTTATGTATAAATCACTCATTGTGTTTATAATTTTGCCAACCATTTATTTTACTTTAGCGTCCAAGAAGAATTGCATTTTTAACCGGCTTCAAAAAGGAGGAGGTTCTCATTTCGACTGTATTTTTTTGTATGTTTGTTACGCGATTACTCAAAGACGGATGGACTTTTTGTTTGAAAGGGTTCTTCTTCCTAGATGGTCCCACACAAATTTTATTAACTTTTAGTTTTTGAGTTAGCTTCAATGATGCGGATTTTCCCACTTAGTATGTGGTTGATGTTTTAATCTATGCGGATGATGTTTTAATAACTTCCTATCACTGTTATTTACATAGCAGGTAGTCGTATTGGAATTTGTGTGGGGTAGGTACCACAACTAAAAAGTGAAAAATAAAATCTTTTGAGCAAAAAATAAAACTGACTTCCAAAACAAAACACTACAAAGTGAAAAATAACTTTAATTTCGGAAGTCGGTGGCAAAAACCGAAAATACAAAACTAAAGACACCAGCTACCGAAATGAAAGTTATTTTTCACTTTCTAGTGTTTTGTTTTGGAAGTCGGTTTTATTTTTTGCTAAAAAGTTTTTATCGTCTTTGAATAAGGAACTTCATACGCGTACTTATGTCTAAAGTAAAGTAAATGGTTGGAATGATTATAAAGATGTACCATTTGAGCTAGAACGAACGAAATAGGTTACAATTTTCGCGTGAAATTTGGTCGTTCTGCAAATTATATCAGTTGAATTTTGCAATACCTTATATAGATAACGTTTGATTTAGGTACGTATCCTTCCTAACTCAGTTCGTATCATATTACATAATTCGTTTAGATTTTTATCACACGAATAGAATATCACACGACATTACCATTTCCTCCTCTAGAGGAGCTCGTGGCTACGTAATAACAGCCGCACGGGTTGATCCATCAGGTTAAGCTACGCTTGCCGGTGTTGGCCCGTGGATGGGTGACTATCTTTACATACCGAGACTCCTCCGTGCCTCGGAAAGCACGTTAAGCCGTTGGTCCCGACTGTCATTCGTGGATCTTTGACAGTCGTTACGGGTCGTCATAAGCCCGAACGTCTGACAACCAGTCTTACCAAGGGGTATCGTATTACCCAGTATCTGGGTTGTGGAGGTCAGATAGGTAGTCGGTCCTTGTAAAATACTGGTATTCAGCTGCATCCGGTTAGACTGGAAGCCGACCCCAACATAGTTGGGAAAAGGCTAGGCAGATGATGATTCTCAATTTTTACAAATATTAATTATAATCATTTATTTATTTTCATTTTTGTTTTTTAAGTCACACATATAAATACAACTGCGGAGTCGCGCCCGTAGCGCCAGAGAAGATTCTAATCTCAACGTGTTTTATATGGAACTTTTCACTTTTTATGGAAAATACGAAAAATTATTACCTACATGTAGAGTTTTATGGAGTTATGAGCTGTATAACGGGGGGCAAAATTATCATGATTTTTGCGATAGGACACACCGTTTTCAAGATATAAGCAGAAGAAGAGAAAAAAAAAATTATTTTGTAGATAACCGCATACTTTGCGGCAGTCGAGTAGAAAGTTTTCTACTTTAGCATGGTGCAAATTGTCTTCACTACCATAGACAATTATCAGTGGTGAGTGTGATTTTGACAGTAAGGAAAGAAAACTTTCAGAAATAGTCTACATAAAAAAGGGCCTAAACAATGATCGCTAGAAACGAAAGACAAAATGATAAATTGTAGAAGGATTTCTACGGTTCAATGTCAAAAACGGAGAAGCAAAATGTCACTTTGTATAGAAAACGATGTCTCCTCTTCGTAGAGATCGGTCATGCTGTGCCCTCAAGCTTGTAATCGTGATGATGTGGTTATATCATTCTGCAATCGTGCATAGTCACTTTTATCCTTACATAGTAGCTACTAGTTCTTTACTTAGCAAACTATTGTACTATAAACTATTCCGGCTTCTCGCCTTCAATACTTTGTGCTTCAATACCTGTAAACCCCTATGCTTAGTTAGTATGCATGGCGCTCACCCAACCTACGAGTATGTATTGCTCGGAGCTTACGAACGGTCATCTTTCACGTTTGATGTAGGTACAACCTAAACTATTGTTACGTCCAAGAAGATTTGGGCTTGTAAAAGTTTATGTGGCAGTAATTTTGATTAAATTGTATCGTTTTTTGTGGAGTATCTATAGTTTCCATAAATAGACAAATGTGTGTAATTTATTTATTTGTTACTATGTAAAACACTGGTTAGTAGACATGCATTAAAATTTCATGACACAGTATTAATACATGCACCCTGTAAGGGCACTGCAAAGTTTTCATATCAAATTAGTAATATAATATTGATTCTAATTATTACAATTCATTACATTATAGTAAACATTTATCAATAATTTATTACATTTTATTTAAAATAAATCATTATTATCAAATCAATGTGTTCATTCGTTTTAGTCATAAAAGCATAATATAGTATATATAGCATTTTAGTACCGTTATTTAAATCAAGCAATATTACAAGGACTATCGATTGACAATTTGTCAGCTTTAAATACCTGAAGCTTTAGACAAGGTGTAACTTAAACAACGCACAATCTCTTAATGGGTCATTTTACTCATCATTATGAACAACTTTTACTATGGGACCAAACCTGAAATCGAGAAAAAAATATCAGCTGTTCAGTACATTTATGTTCGCATAACTCGTCAAAATGTACTGAATTGTTTTTTGCGATTTCAAGTTTGGTCCCATAGTAAAAGTTGTTCATAATGATGAGTAAAATGACCCCTTAAGAGGTTGTGTGTTATTTAAGTTAAACTTTGTATAGTAGGCCTAGGTATAAGTACGTAGCCTTCTTTATTAACAGAGTTTTCAACTGTTTCGAGTAAATTGAGTCATTTCGTAGGGATTTTAAATTTCCGGTAGCTTATTATATATATTAGCTAGTCTTGAATATGGGCCTTTCCCGATAAATTTTAAATTTGTGATTGTAGTATTAGTCTATTCTTGTTCCGTCGGTTATAGTCTTAATTTAGCCCGATATTAGATTTGAAGAGGTTCCTAACGAATATACAACTTTGCAGTACATTCTGATTGTATATGATCATATTTTGATTCTGAAAGTTAATTCATTAAATTAGTAATAGGGTCGCCCCCATGGAACATGGGACGGTGAAACGTGGGTATACTATAGGTACACCTTTGCCTCACCCCTCGGGGAAATCCAGGTAATCATACTATGTTTGTTATATTATGGATCTAAATTAGATTGCATTGTTTTGAAAACATCATTACTAAACTGCACCTACCTAATTCCTATTAGATTTAACTCCAAGCGTTTGAAATTCACTAATAGTGAGGCTACACATAATCGTGTGATTGATAACAAAACAATATCATTAATTAAATTTCGAACACCAAAACTGACGCTGCGTAAAGAATGCGCATTGATCACATCTCGATCAGATGTTCGGCTAGTCGCGCCAAAGACGCGTCAATATACTGAATAAGGGCTCATTTACGGAGACGCGGTGTGTCGTGCGACGCGTGTTGCGTGACGTCTCGCGGCGCGTTGAACGATTTCTCCGTTTACGGAGAAGCGACGCGTGCAGCGGCCCGCGTTATCACACGCGCAAACACAAATATATGGCAATGTACGATGTTATTTACGAAAACGCGGGGCGTGTGTCACTACGTTTTACCGAGAACGGAGAATTGCAGGACTAGCTAGCCCCAACGCTGCGTGCGGCGCCGCGATAAACGTCGCGTGCGACGTGGCGATGCCATCCGCGGGCTCCGCCTGCATTTCAAGCAAACGCGTGTAAAATCGCTTCTCCGTAAACGCTCTCTTACAACGCCATATATTTGAATTTAGTGCGAGCCGCGCCGCCCAACGCGACGCGCAACGCCCTGCGTCTCTGTAAATGAGGCCTAAGACATTCACTCGAAATATCTCGATTAATAGGCACTAACTATATTGACAAATCTTGTCGTTCAAAATTGTTAGTGGCTCTTTTATGCGTCTATTGGTCATTATTGTTACGAATCTATGAATACGAGTTAATAAATAATATGTGTAGGTAGAAACAATGGAATCCGTTTATTATGACTAACCGCTTAGTATGAAGTAATTGCAGTGCGAAGCAATGATGTATAAGTTTATATAAGTTTGGTTTTCGTATAAAATTCTATTTTTAACAAAGCCTGATATAAATGACTTCGCTTATGACTTATTTTTTAGAAATTACGTCCGGTTATAGTGACAAAGTGAAAAAAACAGGCAAAAATTATTGATTTAATAGATTAAAAAAAAAAAAAATATTTTTTTGAATTAATGTGTTTGTTTTGTGACAGCTCATGTTTTTGTTTATTATTATTTTTTATTAAGAAATACATACTTTGTGGTTTTTCTCCTATGACGTCCGCTTAGTATGACGTGTTTGTCACTTCCCTTCGATGTCATTATAAGCTATATTTTGATCAACATACAACCTAATACTGACTTGCAAATTGCAAAAAACGTAAGAAAATTTGAATTTTGCGGGATACCCTGGCGCTTTCGCCTTAAGGTGTGATAAGTGAAATAGAAGCTACTTCTGTTCCTGGCTCGTGATTATAAATTGATTATTTTTTTATTCGAGTTAACTTATATTTCTTAGTAGGTATGCTTATTTTTGTGACAATGTTTCTGTGTTCTTTCTTAAAAAAAAAAAAATGTATTTATTTTAGTAAATCTTTACAATTAAATCGCCGGAGCTTCCCAGAAAGTAATCAGATGATACTTGTGTTGGGAAACTTCTTTCTCCTTTGTTACTATGCATCTTGTGTCCACATAAAAAGCAAAAAGAGAATAGTCTATCTCACAAGACATCTCGGCCACGGGCAGTCTGGCCAAGTTGGCAACCGGAGATTGTTTAATTATATCGATCAGTAGCCGATAGCCTTGTTACGATCCCTTGGCCTAGGCGACGTTTCCTGACAACTGACATTTAGGCCCAACGGGTAATTGGAGGGGTAAGATGTAGCGAGACTTAGCTTAAGTAATGTTTTTAGGTCACATAGGGTATTTACGTACGTAGCCTTCTGGAACGAAGATGGAAAGCGACAGCTGGCAAACATATGACTGACTTTAGGGATCTATCTAAGACTGGAACAGGACAAAAAATCTTTTTTTTTAATTTTTAAAGAAAAATTACCTCGCCTAATTATAGGTGAGTGACGTCGACTAACTAATTATGAGAAATCAGAATGGATTGTGACAAGAAACCGAGCAGCGCGAGCGTAACGTTTTAAAAACCATAAATAGTTGGCGTGCCAAGCAACTTCCGGAAATAAAATATGCAATCGACTTCCGTTCTCTAACCGGAGACAGTATTTACAGCACCGGAAGTCAGTTGCAGAAAATCTCAAATTATTAAATAAAACTTTAACAAAATATCAATTCTGCACCCATAGAAATATAAAAAACACTTCATTCTTATAACTGTCTACACCCAATCAAAAAGTTTTAGTTACATTGAAATCAAAATCTAACATAATGAAAAACAATATATTCATATATACATCACATTATTTTCCCACTCGGTCACTGAACTATCCTTAATTGTTATCCCGATAAATCGCAATGCAATAAAAAAGATAGCTCATAAATCTGTCTGAGCGACAGGGGTTATGATAGCAGACGACAGCCATTTTGTCTGGCGGACATTGGAACAACTTAGCTTATATGCTCTATTTAATTTGTTTGTCTACTTACGTAACATGTCACAATAAGTAATAGAGAAGAAAACAAGACGATAAAAGTGAAAAGTTTTCCGAAAATAACGGTTTTTGTGACCTACACAACTTTATTTCTCTGGTCTGTTGCGTAATTCAAATGTTTTTTTAAAAACCGGTCAAGTGCGTGTAGCACCCCGCACTGTGAAGGGTTTCGTAGTTGGGATGAATCCCAAGAACAAAGTTAACAATGTAGTACAAAATCATGTTCTCCCTTAAGCTCCAACTGCAAATGTTAGTTTGTGCGCTAATATTGTGAGATTCAGCATGTTATTTTAAGACCATAGACTTCTTACAGGTTTTCCTGTAATCTATAAGTATAGAACTACACACAACAAAAGTGTCTGGGGATCAAGCACGTTTATGTAGTTACTAAAAAACAGGTTTTTAAAATTATATTTTTTGTAACTCTTATGGATAATTTTTAGTAAATTTTAGAAGCTGGTTCTTGGTAACGTGCTGTGGCAATCGCTCTGGGTACTACGCAGTGTGTTATAAGTTGATTTTGGACACGTTACCACATCACTAGCAGCGTGGCAGGCGACATGGAAGGCGAGCTCGCATCACTACACGCAGACAAGATCGTTACATACAAATTACTGCTCGACGAAAGGATTGTATCAGATGTTGTCTTCTTTGCGGACCGTTGCAAACACACTTGCCGCAGCTAGTCAACGTCCTACCATGGCCTGCTTAATCTCCAGACTAGAATCCCATTGAGTTCTGCCAATAATATAGGTGCCGTACAGCGCACACACCAGAAAATCGTTTTCGCCTTGACAACAGGCGTGATTTGGATTCCGCATCGTGATTTGGATGAACTCATATTTAGTATACCGAATCACTACGATTGTGACAGGCAATAAAATATTTAAAAAAAAAATACCTTGATCCCTAGACACTTTTGATGTGTGTATAGTCCGTATTTTTTTTTTCAAAATTTTAGGTTCTTTGTTTTCGGAGATAAGGGAAGGGGGAGGTAATTTTTCATATATTTTCTTAAAACAGGTTCACGCGGGGTAAACAAGACATAGTAGAAGTTTTATGGTTATGACTGCTATAGCCGTTTAGAAGTGTTAAATAACTTAATAAATACGTTTTTTAAATTTATAAAAAAGTACATATTGGAGACCCTCACTGTTAGCCCTTTTATTTGAAATTTCACACGGTACAGTTCGCAAAACTTTTATTTTATTTTCTTATTTGTCTTCCAAAAGCGACCCCCATATTCAAAATTCATTTATTTTCATTACACATCCGTATTTGGGTCACAGAAATTCATATGTGTACCAAATTTCAACTTAATCGGTCCATTAGAGTCGACGCAAATTGGCTGTGACAGACGGACAGACAGACACACGAGTGATCCTATAAGGATTCCGTTTTTTTCATTCGGACGTATCGGAACCCTAAAAAGAAAGGATATTTTTTGTCTTTTGTTTTCTGGCTAAGAATAGACTTTTAGATCCTTTTTCGTGGGTGTCGGGCTGACGTCAGGGCTGACGTCAGACAGAACCCACTTTTGTAGGTAGGCGACAACACTAAAGCTAATTTCAGCTTTTTGTCAGAGGGACACTCGATAAGGATGAAATCTTTTACTCTTAGGATTTTGTTATTCTATTCGTGCGCGGTTGACGTAGACATAAATATAGGTGCTAAACCATTATAAACATCACAAAATCTAAAATGCATAGCCTCGAGCGATACCAACACTGATAGTGTTTGCTGTCACGAACCATATTGACTTAAATGCAATGGCAATTTTCAGGTTACTGACTTACAAAGGTACCTATGGTTAGTACCTACACCAAGAGTAACCCCACCAGGAGTATCAAGTACAATTTTAATGAGAAAACTTGCTTATCGGTCAATTACCTACTTTTCTAATAATCCAAAGACCTACGTCCGGTGGAAGACTTCAATAAGCCCTGTAAAGTGGGCACGTAAGCCGGCTGTAATTCACAATAACAATTCACCACAACAGAGTGGCCTAACGAATTAGGCCATCGTATTACGAGTATCATGAACAATTTTTTGCGCGAATCAGCTTTAATTAGAGCTATTTTTATACAAGCGATCGATGAAACTGATTGATTGGTGTTGACTAGCATATTGTTAGTCATCAATATTCACTTCAATAAGCCGTCGGCAAATTTTTATTTATTTGCTCTATTTATCAAGAGTTTTGCGAATATTTTTGAAATAACTTATCACGGACGGAACTTTCTGTGCCAACCGAAGTTTGGAGTGGTTTTTCTATAAAAAGAGGGCATTGACCTAGTTTTATTAATAGGCTGTGTTGTTTCATCGTGTTATGTACTATGACATAATATTTACTGGCTGGTAAAAAGCCTACTTTGTAGTTATCTGTGCCAATAATGGCATAAGCAAATGATCTAACTGATTTCCGCAACACTTTGTGCTAAAGTTCAATAAAAGATTTTTTTATTTTTCATTACGAATTCAAGGTCAAAAACGATAAATAACGCACAACCTCTTTAGGAGTCATTGCACTCATCATCACCTGTAATTGCGAAAGAAATATCAGCTGTGTGTATATAAAAATCAATTGCCGTGCGTTAGTCTCGCAAAAACTCGAAAAAAGCTCGACCGATTGTGATGAAACTTTGGTAAGTGGTTGTGTGCAGGCCGAAGAAAGGTTACCAACAAAAAGTAATGAAATAGCTAGTTAGTAACATAAAAACAAAACCCTCACTGTGTTTTATGAAGGAACGCGCACAGATTCAGAAAAAATAAAAATAAAAACACGACTGCCCTGCCTAAAACTGAACTAAAAAATAAAAAAAAACAAGGTGTTTTAGTTAATCTGTACCTATATGTAAAGCGAAAGGTCACTCATTTACTTCCTGACTAAACACATAAATAGAATTGTCATTGCTGTCAGAGGACCGTTTTCTGTGAAACACTTTTTAATCTAAGAGGTCCCCGACTGCAGTAACAATTTTATTTATCTGTTTAGTCAGGGAGTAAATGAGTGACCTTTCGCTTTGTATGTAGGTATTGATTAACTACTACTTACTTTTTTACTTTTTAGTTCGTTTTTGGCAGGGCAGTCGTGTTTTTTATTTATCATTTTTTTTTTCTGAATCTGTGCGCGTTCAATCTTAAAACACAGTAAGGGTTTATTTTATAAATTTTAGTGACAACTTTTTTTTGGAATGTGTTCGTTAAAGGCTATTTGACAATTGAAGATTTTTTTCCCTCTTTAAAATGGAGCCATACTGCTGTCATATTGATTTTTTGCAAAAAAAAAAAATAATAATCTGTGTCATTCGGGATGATGTAAGGATTCTAACGATACCCCATACATCCAAATTTGTTTAGGCATTAAAAGTTACGGTGGAATAAAGAAACTCACATACACACATACATACATGAACCCTGAAAACTTTAGGTACACTCCTTTCTTGGGGCAGTCGTGTAAAAAGAACTGCGAATAATAAATAATATTTACAAGTTTCTTTTAACAAGACAAGTTTTTCACTGAAGTTCATTTTACACCCAGGCAAGACATTTAAGAAGACATAAAGTAGAAGGTTGGTTAAAATTTAAATATTTTATTAGTTGAGTGCTATAATATGTATGAAACAACGAAGACTGAGGCGAGGCAATCTGGCCGCCACTGAATGGCTTCAGGGTTCAACATGCTTATACCTATACATATATAAACGTCAATACATTCTCCCTGACCTCACTAGCAGAGGGTTAATGTAAAAACTAGTGTAGATCTATAATAAAAGCGCTTACAGGAAGGTTTTTGTGAACAGTTTTTCAGTATACATGTTAGCAGTGACATCGACGCGAAAACAATTACCATGGTACATGATTCTGACGACGTAAAATTTCAACCTTGCGGGGTTCCGCAAGGTTGAAATTTTACGTCGGATTAAAAAAAAATACTGTTCCATAAATTTTGACCGCGTAGGCATTGCACTTTTGTATGGAACAGCAGATTTTTGTTTTGATATCTGACGAAAACTTTCTATGCTAGAGGGTCTAGAATCAAGTGCTGAATTCATGGGTACAGTTTGCGCGCCGATGTCCCTATCACCCTGTTTAGGGTGACTGATAATTAGTGACCGATACATAAACAGATGATTATACTCATGATAACAAACAACTATTACTATGGGACCAAACCTAAAACCGCGAAAAAAAGTCAGCTATAAAGTTATGCGAACATAAATGTAGGGAAAATTTCGCCGCTTCTCCAGAATAGTGTAAGCAAATTGTACAGGAAAACTCTTCCTATAACCCTTCAAACTCAAGGTATAAATTACATAATTAATATTTCCTACTAATTCCATTCTGCTAGGTAGATTAGACACAATCTGTTTAGAGTAGGTAACTTTCGAAAGGCTTTCCTGTAAAATTTAGTTTTTTTTTTACAACACTATTCCGGAGCAGCGACGATTTATTTTCGCATAGCTCGTCAAAATGTAGGGAACATCAAATTTTTTTTCCACATTTGAGAATGAAAATTATAGGTAGGTAACTTCTTATTATTTTCCCGTCATTGTCATAAATTATTAAAGAACAAACAACAAAATGTGGAGTATTTTCGATTTCTGTAAAATAATATTCATTATCAGTTTGTTTATAAAGTCTTTTCCATGATACAGTATTTATCAGTTCGTAACTCCTAAGTAGTACCTAGAGTAGAGTAGTAGTACCTAGTTCGTAGTTCTTAAGTATTTCAGGTATTAATTAAAATTTGCATTTAATGAAGACAGACGTGATATCTTAACAGTAGGAACCTACACTATTAGTCTGTAAAGATCACTGCATAACGTGAACCTCCTTATACACTTCTGCAAGCAGTAGGTAAGCTCCATTGCCACCTTGCTGACAGACATATTATTAAAACCAGCCATGAGTTAATCTCATAAAATTCATGCCAATTTGATATCTACGAGAGAATAACACAGCTAAGGCAGCTAATGCACAAAAGTGTTTACTGCATGTCTCCGGTCATATATGATAAAATAAAAAAGCTGGAAAGAATTGCCGCTACCTTTATTTAAAAAAAGGCTTCGAAGCTTTTTGACAGTCAAAGCATACTGTAGCGTAATAGAATTCTTGAGTGACAAAAAAATTGAAATACTGTTTATAATGTTTAAAATAAAAATTATCGTTGATTGTGTGTTGTTTTTTGTTCCGTTTGTTAAAGTTAAGTAGATTAGTTTATAATTTTGTAACTATTGCATGCCTACTGGTAAAATATGGCTGAACCTGTATCAGCATGTACCAATATTTGCAAAATTAAATATCTTTACATGAATAATTTAGTAGACCTGTAGACACGAATTCGTTTTCAAAGAATTCACAATCGAGGGTCATTGATTTATGGTATTTCGCCATTAATAAATCGACGTCCTTCCCAGTACAAATATTTGATTTCATTTCGGTCTCTCTTTGTTCTAAAATTAAATATAAATCTGTGACAAACCGTAGCTGCTCAAATAGAAAGTATATTTGCTAAATTAAAAGCCGACTTATCCTGGACCCTTACAGACCTTTTTTAATTAAATGACTGTAAAGCCAGATTTTTCTTTTTTTTTTCAAGGACTTTGGACGTACCCATATCATTTTAATTTTGCTATGATGGATATTAGACAAATTGAGAGTGGTAATTGAGAGATTTCTGCTGAAAATGTAGTACATGTAGTACTCGCAAGGTATCCATAACTTTCAAAATTTTCCTAATAAAAAACTTTGTAAAACTAATCATATAATGAATACATTAATGACTTATTTAATTTAAGTCATAATTACAATCACCCTGCCCTGCCTGTTGTAGTAAATTATGCGCCTTTTTTAGTCTGTGCTAAATAAATGTATTTTCTTTCTTTCTTTCTTTTCTAACATCCACACACATACACACATGGTTGTACATGGTTGTGATTATCACCACTATAATAACCTAATAACAACCATACCTACTGCTAATATTATTTGCCAACACCTTACAAGAACCTCCCAAAAAGCCGAAAAAGATATAGCCATTAAGCATCTGCACCCCGGACGCAATATCGTCGGAGTATAGGACGAAGATTCGCCAATGATTTCTGCGATAGTAGAGACGATCGACGCCATAATGGCGCAGGACCTTTATCAAACGGCTCTCGTTAGGCGTCCTTTGAAAGGCTATGCATTATGTGGAGGTCTTGCGTTTCAAACCTATTGTAGCTGTGTACTGCCACCTACCCCAACGAGGCGGGAATTTTGGGTCACGGGCTCTCAGAGTGGGGACCCCATTTGCTCACTGAGTGACCTCAGAGATTTCGCAAAGTTTTCACGTGCTGCCTTGCACATTTGCACAGTTAGGTTTCGGGGAGACCCCTTTACAGTCTCTCCAGAGAAGTGCCCTAACAAGCGTTACACAGAGGGGTTTTTTTCATCTATTCCAAGTGCAGATGGTGACCACCGGGGTGGTTTATAGTGGTAAAACTCTCACAATCCCCGGTCTTATCCCAAAAAAAAAGTTACCGCACTTAATAGCAGTGGACCAGTTTTCTGTTTATTTCGGTTCTTGGTCGAATTTGGAGTCGTTGTAATGTAGAGATAGATTATCATTTATTGTATTTGTCCGAAACATGAGTATGCACACACAGAGCGTGCAAGATGTTAAGTACATTGTAGAAAGGATCACAGTCATGTAATGCCTTAACGGCGTACAAATATGTATTATAATCTACTAAATTTGTAGTAATTTATTCAATCTCATATTCAGGTAGCTACATTAAAAAAAAATGGAAATTGTTGAAACATAAGACCGTCAAAGTAAACATTGATACAAAAACTGGTTTGTCTGCTTTGTACATTTTTTATAATATGTATTTAAAAACGTTGTTAATTAAGTCGAATATTATAATACTCCAACAGAAGTAATACTTAAAGTTTAACACTGAAAAAATAACGGATTTGACGGAAAAAATATGACCTCGCTCGAACGATAAAAAATTAAAAGTTAGTTCTGTCAATGTCAATTTTGAAACCTCTCGAATGTCTTATGTTACACAGTTCGACATAAGAAAAAATGCTCCAAGTGTCTTAAGGCGGACAGTTACACTAAATTGACAAGTGAAACTATTAAAATGACCTTTATGATAATGTGATAATGTAATCCTAATACAGCTTGACAATTTCAGTCAAGTCAATTTAGTCTCCGACATTCGAGAGGTTACTACAAGGTTTCTCAAGTACTGACATCTAGCCTATTATGGCATTTGGCATGGGCATGCATCTAATAAATCAAATACCCAAGAATTCAGAACAATGCACGCTGAATCTATAGAGTAGAGACATCAGAGTAGAAATAGTTAAAATGACAATAGTAAGTACCTAATACTATTTGCTCTTAAAAAGAAAATTTTACAAAATATAATGACACACTGCAAACTTGAATTATTGTTATACGAAATAATAAGCAGGTAAGCTTTGATTGGTTCATTGTTCTTTTGAAGTACACAATTAATGATAACGAATCTGCTTATTACACAATCAATGTAACCATAGCTGGATTGTAAGCAGGTGGCGTTCTGTAGTTTCTGCCTACCCCCATTGTAAGAAGGCCCGAGTATATGTATGTAAAGAAATACTTACTATTTCTTTTGATTTTTATTTATGGTAGTTTGAATTTGCCACGTTACGCTGTTGATAGATCTGTGCTGTGACAGTGACAGTTCATTAAAATGACAGTCTGATTTTACGGTTGGAAAAACGTGGCGTGCGACATTAATAATATTTAAAATACAAGATAGAGGAAACGACATAATTGTCGTTTCTTTCTTTGCAGGTAAATTTAGTTACATATTAAGATAAACTCGAATGTGTATTTGTATCTATGATAGAGTATGTAATTAATACAAAATAAAACTTTCTTTGCAGAGCAACACAATTTGTTTATTTCCTCAGAATAGATAGGTACTTACACATTATATGTATTTATGTAATGATAGCGTTATTGTGTATAACTTTTAAGTTATTATTATCCTGCCAGGGTCGCGGGTTGTTTGAAAGAGTTACCGTGTCCTGGCATAGGCAACTGAAGGAACACGGCACGGGTGGCTTTTAGTCAATAAAAGTCTGACATGCCCTGAGCATCGCCCAGTTTGGGAGAAGTTATTTGTAGATTTCCCACCCAAGAAAAAGGTATTATTAGGTATATTAAGGTAATAAGGACTTAAGTACTTTTAGGTTTGAGTTGGTATGTGTGGAAAGCTTTTAATTGCTGGACAACACTGTAGGATAGGATAGTAGAAATGTAGGACAATGGAGAAGTCACTCAATGAATATAAATCAAGAAAGGATATCTCTGAAGCCGAACTGACTGGAAAATTGTGGCGACGATCGTGTCCAATGCGGATGAAAATCAAAAGTCATTTAATTTAAATTAGACTGAGATTCAGCTTTTTTCGAACGTCAAAATTACATAAGAGAGTCCTTCAAATCGCCCACTCTTCACCACTTAGTGCTTTAGCTGGGATGAAGTGGCGTAACGAGCTCCTCGGCGAATCAAAGTTCTTATCCGTCCGTCCAGTCCGGGCAGTCCGTCTTTTGTAAAGCAAAGTCAACACTCGTGTGTCGATACTCTTGCGCCATCCCATATTCCTGGCTCAGCGTGTTGTGCTGGCGCCGCTGCTGCGGCTGCGGAAAACCTCAAGCGGCGTAATAATAATAATAAAAATTATATAATTACCTTATTGGTAATTATATTTTCGAGCCGTTTGGGTTGAAACCCTCGGGCCGTGGAGTCCGAGTGCTCATGGTCTCTTTAAGGAAATCTCGAAACGGCTGGTTGACACTTCCCGTGACCCAAGGGAGCAGAGGAGCATTGCCATACAACGTGGCAATGCCGAAAGTCTCTTGGGTACATCACCAGTATAGTATTAGTTAAGCTAATTTATAAGTCAAGTCAAAATAAATGGTGTTTGCAAATCATTCATTTCTCCAACACTATGACTCTATGACTACAAGTTTAACATGCATGTGTGTGCAGCAGCTGATTGTGATAGGCCATGATTAATTGATTGAAATCGTGCAAACAGCACTCGACAGCGACGCTAACTGATCTGTCATTTACAAACATGTATTAAAGCACCACATTTCCACAAATCGACACTAAAATGGAATTTTAGAGTTGTGCTGAGTAAAATTTTCATTTTTAATCCCAGATTTTGCAGAAGCTTGTCTAGTTTCACCTGTACCCACCCATGATAAATGTATACTTACCTACCTGTAAAATTGTCATTGCTTACTTTCAGAAGAAAACGTGTTGCGCCGATCCCTAGTAACACCACTAGATTATCCTGGTATTCCGCAAAATCAGAAAATCAATCATTATCTTCTTGCCCCATTATTTTTTTTTTTTTGACTTTTTTGGTTATTGGTTATTGGATTTTTCGATTAGGAATTTCTCAGTAGCAGCCAGCACCCTAATTGCGTAAAACTATTTCAATCACAATCTGAATGATTTTGAAGCATATTGCTAATCCATTGCTTCATATGTTCGAAAAATATGTCTGCGCAACAACGTAATTAACGCAATGAATGTTGTTGAACTGTCAAAATGAAAACGATTCCTAATGTGTGTTACGCAATTGCGTCGACATTCCTCGTTGCCGCTAGATTGGAATATAAGAAGTCGGCGGATTGGCTTTCCTATTTGTGAATCTGTTCAGTACCGTTCTGCGCTTGCCCGACGACGCTATCGTGTCCAAAGCTTCCTAATGTATAACAAAATCCACAAGAAACTATCAATTTATAAACTTATCTTGCATAGGTCAAGCTGAGTCTTAAGCCTTGGTTACTGTCCCTCAATTACGACGAAACAGAGCAAATTCTAAAATCTCTTTCGTAACAACAATCATACCCTATTAGAGACACTCTACTTCACCCTTTACTCGCGATCACAACCAACCTTTGATCATTTAATTCAATTTACACACACACACACACACACACACACACAAACGCACATACTCACATACTCACCCCCACACACACATAACTATACCCATACACTACACAATCACCACTCAATCAAATCAGTCTGCCTAGCCTTTTCCCAACTATGTTGGGGTCGGCTTCCAGTCTAACAGCATGCAGCTGAATACCAGTATTTTACATAGAGCGACTGCCTATCTGACCTCCACAACCCAGTTATTGGGTAACACGATACCCCTTGGTAAGACTGGTCTACGGACCAACCCCGGCAAGCGTAGCTTAACCTGATGGATCGACCCGTGCGGCTGTTGTGGAGGCATCTGCCAGACTCTTACTGACTAAAACCCACCCCGGTGTTCCCTTCCCACACTTAGACCGGGGATCATGGGAACTTGTGCGCCTTCCACGATCCCCGGGCAGCTTAAGTATCAGGCACTTCACACAATTTGTAATCACTTTCTTATGTAATAAAGATTATTATTATTAATTACCCAGCAGGAGTTGTACCCGGTTGATAGCAATAGGTTCGCTTCCTTACTTCTTGCTTCCTATTACATGGGACTTAGACATTACTGGACTGATGTGTCTTCAACACCTCTGCCTAACCCTTCGGGGTATACAAGCGAGATGTTACGTTATTTCGCAGAAACCAGTTTCGCTTCATCATCACCTGTACTTTAACTGCATACCGTCGGGGTTTCACCCGTTTCACTGCAGTCTCACTATGAATATTCAATGCGGCGATCATTTTACAAAACACCCCAGAGGCCACAGTACACAGCAGTTTGATATGAATATAAACTGTGTTTCTCAGAGTTTGGTGTACCTTACCTAGTACTAATAAAGATGTTGGAAACTGTAAACTATCTTGTAAGTTCGAGTACGTGTACTGGAAATGTTCGGAGTTTGAAAGCTAGAACGAGATTACTGTTTTGTATCGATTAGTGATGTGAAGATAAAAGTTGTAGTTTTACTCTCTGCTATAATAATAATAATATTCATTTACTGATGGCAACTGGGCCAAAATTATTAGTAACAGTGTTCTTAAAAACTATGTTAGTACCAATACTCAAAAAGATGTTTTTTTTTTAAATAGAAGATAAACCAACAAGTACAACCTAAAGTGTAGGGTTTTTTGACTAACACCGCCATAGCGTGAGACAACCAGGGTGCGTCATACTTGTGTACCACCTTACTTAGAATGCCATTCGAACTAGCCCGCGCCGTTGACAAAATTGAATACGTCTTCTTTCGAATTATCGCGTAAAAGTCATCGGTACGCGCAGATGCGAACATACCTGATGCACTACCACAACGCGGCAGACCCAACAACATCCTGAAGCAGTTATTATACTGTACGCACAGGGCGTCTAGCGACCTCTTGGTATATCTGACCCACAAGCCGCTCGTGTAGAAGGATTGGCAATACGCTTATATACGCTATATTGTCAATAATAAATTAGCAGCATAAGTAATCATGTTTTTTATCAGCAACTTTTTTTTTAATCAGAAACTCTAAAAGCTTTTTGTCACTGAAAATCCATGGCGGTGTTTTGGAAAGCCCATGGATGGAGGACTCAAAAAATTTCATTTGGACGTTGTCTCATGGGCCACCCTGTATTCGTAGTTTAGTATATTTTGGAAATAAAAGCAATAAAACATTTCACATGTCTTCAGTTCAAGAAACCCTAGTCTGTTTTCAAACAGAAATTTTATTTACAGTCCAAATCCGTTAAAGAGGTGTTTGAAACTAAATACATGATCAACAGAACTCGTCATTAAGAACGTTAACCTGCTTTTTATTACACAAATATTTATAACATTACTTTCTTGTGTTTAGTCGACCTCGTTATCTCATTATCACTTTTGACAACACAACCGTAACATAACATCACGCCTGTGATTCCCGGTACACCTCTACCTAACCCAGGCAGAGGCGTACACCCACATTGCGCCAGTTATGTTCAAGTCCCATGTGTGTGTGTATGTGTGTAGGACAACAATTCCCGGTAAACTGAAATTTCACTAAGGTTGTAACTATCTAATTGTCGCAGAGACAAATTTCCCTTGTCGTTTTATGACATGCAAGTTATATTCAATCTTAGAGGGGCCCGTGGCCGAATTAGATCGCTTGCAACGTTCGGTTCGTGGACCATCCTTTGCATATCGAGACCCCTCCGTGCCTCGGAATACACGAGTCGTTGGTCTCGCCTGTCATTCGTTGCTCTTTGACAGTCGTTAAGTGTAGTTAAAAGCCCAATAGTCTGCCAACCAGCCGATAGTTGGGTTAAGGCTAAGCAGATAGATTGATTCAATCTTAAGGTGGTCAAGGAATTACGAGGGCGTAGAGGTACACGTGTCGGGTGCCATCTAAAATTTTTATGTTTGAGTTTGCGATCTGCCCGGAATACAAAGTAGTGCTAGTCTAAATTCGGAGTTGGAATTGTGGACAGAATATACCGTGGAAGCTGTTTAAAATAGTGCTAGCTATCGATTTTGTCTACTGAATGTATTTTTATCTGCAACGATAAGTGTTATAGATAGCTCGATATCTGAGTTACAGTATTTAGAGTCTGTGCTTTTGTTAAGATAGGTAAATATTATATTTTTCTTTGTATTTTCCACCTTGAAAGCTAGATAACAACATTTCTTATGTACTTACCCAAAATATAACTTAGGAACAAAACAAGGTGACAATAAAAGCCTATTCGAATGTGGCTGACTGTAATGTGAACACATTACAGTCAGCCACAAAAACAATATTAAAAATAATAAAAACAAAAACCCGACTACACAAACACAAAAAGAAAAACAAACATTACCTATAATCTAATGAATTTTGGTATCGCAGGCGGGGACAAACCTGAAATATGGTGTAACTTTTGTTTGTCCTCGTCTGCGATACCAAAATTCAATAGATTATAGGTAATGTTTGTTTTTCTCTTTTCAGATATGTGTTTGTGTAGTCGGGTTTTTTTTTTTTTTTAAGTAGAGTAGGAGTAGGTACTCGTTTGACACGTAATATTAAATTTAGCTTTATTTTATTTTACTTTACTGGGACATACAACAGTGACACATTACAATTTAAGCGTGACAGCATAAATTAAAGACTAGGTAAACCCACGCCAATGTCCGCGAAATAATAGTTTATATTTGATTGCGTTGATTTTACAGAAAATTAAGAAGTAGTTTTGGAGTAATACGTATAAGATGGCTATTTTAAATATTCAATAGCCATCTTTTTGAACTAAAAGTCTGTAAGGATTTATTCATATCTATGGGTGATGCTATAATAATTGTGCTTGTCGCTAAAATTTAAGGGGGAAGCGTTAGGGTAGCCCGCGAAATTCAATTTTTCTTATGTTTTTTGCAATTTACAAATCGGTATTATATTGTACGTTGATCAAATTATAATTTACGGTCGTAACAAGCATCTATTTACATAACTCTAATGTACAACTCTAAGACCAGGTAATCCCAAAAAATGACTATTTTATGAAATCTTGACATTTTAGGATTATACTAACTTAAGGAGTTGTATTACTGATTCTATTGTATGTATATAATTCTGTAAAAACATATTCGTTACGGCCGCAAATCATACTTTATTTAACATACAACTTAATACTGACTTGCAAATTGCAAAAAACGTAAGAAAATTTGAATTTCGCGGGCTACCCTGACGCTTTCTCCTTAAAGCAAAATGCTACAGAACAGAGAGCCTAGACAAAATAATATTTGATTAGCGATGATGATTAAAAGCCAAAAATGTATGGAGTTGTCATAAGCTATCGATATGTCACGTGATCATGTCAATGTCACTTTGAAACTATAGCGATTGTAGAAATAGAATCGCTCCGAAGCGAATACCATTTGTCTAGACCAGGGTTACTCAAAGTGGACTACGTGAACCCTTAGGGGTTCGCCATTTGACGGTAGGGGGTTCGCAACAAGATTCACGTAATGGCGGTTGGATGGCTGGCAAGCGAGCCGAGTCGGAATTAAGGTAAAAATTTACCAAAATTACTCTTAAAATCGACTCAATTTGTGACAAGAAACAAGCCCACCCATCACATTAATTTTCTTTTTCACACTGTATTTGATACCTTTTATTAAAATAAAAAACCGTATTTTCTACTACCTACAGCTAGATATTCTTTACAGGGTGGGGGGAAGAGATTAGTGGTTCGCTGTCGTCTAGGAACTTTAACAAGGGTACGTTGGGTTATGACCCAACAACTGAGGGCCTATACCAGGGTTCCTCCAACTTATGAATTTGAGGAACCCTGGTCTAGACCCTCAGTTGTAATTTCGAATTAAAAAATCATTTGAATTTACGTTACCTACATTTACTTTGCACGTTCGTGCTAGGGCCTCTGAAAGCGTGAATGTCTGTAAGTATTTAACATCTTCGGAGCGTATCATTTTCTGCTTCTCAGATTGTGTTGGGTGACATTGCTTTCCACCGACAATTATTATTCATTAGGTCGTTGTCGGAGTGTCCTTTCATTACAGGCTCGAGTCAACTCGTTATGTCTTATTCAAACCCCTGCTTGTGAATATTTTAATAAAAGACCGCCTCGGGCAGGGAAAGTTCTAGGGTGAAATAAATAAGTGAGACATTCAAAATCTTGCGTTCTCAAAAACAACACTTTGGTGCAATATGTGTGTTATTATCATCGTAATGGCTTGTTTATGTAATTGTGAAATTAAAGTCGGAAAAAACAGATGTGTTTTTTGTTTCTGACTCTTTCTTGCTTTTTCGTATTTGATGAAGCACTCAAACATTTCTCAAAGGAACGTAATTCTTTGTACAATGAATTGTAAATAACATGGAAATTATGTAGAAATTTTTGAAACAGTAAAAAATATAATTATGTAGCTCGGATTAGTAAAGTAATTAAAAGTGAAAAGTAAATAATAATATTTTGCTATCCAACGTGGCAATGCTGCTAGCTTTTTGAGCACTCTTCCCACAGACAGCGATGCGTCCGCATTTTTTGATGGCCAATGAGCTCTCCTCTTTTCATTTTAATATTTTATATAGTCGTACATAATAATATATTTGAATGTTGGCTTGTATTCTGTAATTAAAATAATAATCATTTTTCTTAAATAAACAAAGTAATTAATTCAGAACTTACATTAAGCTAAAAATAAAACCGGTCAAGAGCGAGTCGGACTCGCTCACCGAGGGTTCCGTACCATCATATATAAAAAACAAGTGTGCTATTTAGAGACATCGTTTTATTTTTCCTGTAAGCTTTACATACTCGTAAACTTCTATTACACAGAAAAAATTCAGATTTTTCTCTATGCAAACTTCGGAGATAAGGGGGGGAACTATATTATTTTTACATTTTTCATCAAAAGTCTAAAACTATGCGGCCCAAAAAAAAAGAATTTTTTTTTGAGAATGTGCAAACAGCACTCTTTCATACGATGCCCCACATGCCCTAGTAGCCCCACTTCGAATTTTTAAGACCCCTTTCAGTCCCTGTTGCAAAAAAAAAAAAATTTTTATTTCTTTTTTATTTGCAAAATAGTTGAGCAAACGTCGTCTAAAACTATTCCAAAATTCAAGTTGATAGCATTAGTAGTTCTTGAGATTTCTAGCTGTGACAGACAGACAGACTGAGTCGCACCATACGGGTTCCTTTTTACCATTTTGCTACGGAACCCTAATAAAAGTACATGAAATTAATTGGCATTGACAAAGCCTACTTCGTAACACTTACTTACACTGTTTGTCCACCCATCGGGAACGGGACGTCAACGAGAAAACAGATGACGCCGAAGTAGCGACAGTAGATTTACCAAAAATGAATCAATCTGCCTAGCCTTTTCCCAACTATGTTGGGGTCGGCTTCCAGTCTAACCGGATGCAGCTGAATACCAGTATTTCACATGGAGCGACTGCCTATCTGACCTCCACAACCCAGTTACTGGGTAATACGATACCCCTTGGTAAGACTGGTTGTCAGACTTTCGGGCTTCTGACGACCCGTAACGACTGTCAAAGATCCACGAATGACAGCCGGGACCAACGGCTTAACGTGCTTTCCGAGTCACGGAGGAGTCTCGGTATGTAAAGATGGTCACCCATCCACGGACCAACCCCGGCAAGCGTAGCTTAACCTGATGGATCGACCCGTGCGGCTGTTATTACTTAGTCACGAGCTCCTACATAACAGTATGTAGTATGGTAAATGTACAGTACACTTACCATGGCCGAATAATCTCGTTTCTCGTTGTCGTCTCGTTCCCGGTGCGTTGAAAAAATAGTCATAGGTGTACATTATCTTTAAGTGCACGTGTAAATTCCTACATAGTGATCACATTTCAAATTCACACCAAAATATTTTTATGCCAAGAAGAGGGATGAAATCGGAACAATATTGCTTTGCATAATTCCCAGTCGGAGAATAGTTGCACAATCGGAAATATCGAATTTATGGTCGGATACAAGTTGAAGGTAAGCCTAGCCTATCGGAGGAATCGATTGCAAACTGAACCTGTTAAAGTTTCACGATTTATCTTGTTTAAGATTCCACCAGAGTGTGAAAGTCCACCGTCATCAATCGATGACGGTGGACTTTATCCGAGCTTTGATTTCCGAAATACAATTGCACCGATACACAGATTTATTTCACACTGAGCATATTGCGCGTAGGTGTTGATACTACTTAGACGATACGTTTGCGTAGCGCCTATGAAGCGTATCGTGTATGTTGCGCCTACGGAGCGTAGCGTAAGTGCTACCTACGCCTATGATGTGTAGCGTCTAGGATGTGTAGCATTTGCGCAGCCTCTACGACACCTAGCAGTTGCGTTGCGCTTACGCTGCATTTACTTTCGACAAACACCTACCATGGACAAACGCTACAGGCGAAGACACCCACCACAATTTTATTCAAGTAGATACATATTTATTATTTCCTTTATTTTACTTTACACATATAACTTACATTTTAAAATGTTAGAATAAAAAGAATATAAAAACATTTAAAAGTATAAAAATAGTGACCCACCGGTATCGGGAACAGGGTCCAAGCTACCGGCGGCGGCGGTCAGAGCTCCAGAGAGACGAACCTCCTAACAATGCGATCCGTATTAGCAATGCGTGCCTGAACATAGGTATATTCTATTTCCATTGACTTGAAATTCCCCGTAATTTGCCCGTATTACTGCTGTATTAAGAATCTATGAAACGGTCAATTGTCTATGGGAAACCCGTGACACTCACTTAACCACGTTAACTCAGAGCCACTCTCCACAACGGATAATTGAAATAAATTCAAATGTCATACACGACAGCCGTCCTTGAGGGAAGAGTCATAAAATAACTTAGGGACCGACCATCTACGCCAAATATTTACTGCCACGCGCTGAGGATGGGAACAAGTGTCGGCGTTCCACGCATTCTCAAGATAATCTGTGCAATGATAATATTATTACGTCAGATTTGGCGAGACTTGATTACCGTAACGTGTGGGTGAGGCCGTCTTTACTTGAATTCGTTATGAGGATGAGTGGACTCGTACAAACGTTTATGTTAGAACTCGTGCTATGAAGCCTCGTTTGTGTTATCTTTGGTCTACATGGTGTCTCAGAAAGTATTTCTTCTTTTTAGGGTTCCGTATCTTAAAAGGAAAAAACGAAACCCCTATAGGATCACTCGTGTAGACACACGAGTGATCCTATAGGGGTTTCGTTTCGTCTGTCTGTCCGTCTGTCATAGGTAATTTGCTCCGAATCTAATGGGCCGATTAAATTAAAATTTGATACATGTATGAATTTCTTTGACCCAAACACGGATATGTATCGTAAATAATTTTGAATGTGGGGATCAATTTTCGGGGGCAAATAAGAAAATTAAAAAAAAGTTTTGCAAACTGTACCGTGCTATATATCAAATGAAAATCTCTGAAACTACTAAGCCAAAAATTAAAAAAAATAAAATCTGAAAATATTTCTGTACCTATAGATTACAGGAAAACTTATAAGAACTCTATGGTCTTAAAATAACATGTTAAATCTCTCAATATTGTGCGTACAAACTTACACTTGCAGTTGGAATGTATGGGAGAACAAGTTTTTCAACTACAATGTTAAGTTTGTTCTTGGGATAAATTCAGCCCAACTACGGAAACCTTCACTGTGCGTAGTCCGACACGCACATGTCCGGTTTTTATAATATGAACTTCAAGTACACCGTTATAAATTGCTTGGGATATTTTTGAAAAATCTTTTCTTGGTGCACTTTTACATTATTCACGAGTGGCAATAAGTCAGAACTTTCCAATTTTGAAACAATTTTGCTTGCAAGCTACATTTGTAGGACAAACAAAGGACCATATGGGCAGGGTGAATACAAAAAGCAACGTTACTCTGAGGTGTAAAGGCGTCCGTTTTGTCGATCGTACCTAGTTAATCTTATTGACCACCATCTTTTAGATTAGGCATTTAACTCTTCCACAGGATTGGCTATCCTCATAATATATAATGTCATATCGAACGGTTACACTATAAAAACGCTTTGAATATATATATATATATATATAGTGTATTAACGTATTACGCTCTAGACGCTTGTTGCCCCAAGGAATGATGCTCCATGGACTTGTACATAATAAGTTCGATTGCTCTGAATTGATAAGTAAATGCTGTATTATACCTAGAACAGTAATGAGATGCGAGGCGCGCACTTATCCACTGTTTGCTTCAACACCCTGTCGTACAAATGCAGGAGAGAGAGCGCCGCTCCAGAGATTGGTTCAAACTTACAATAATAATTTTTCCGTTAGTCAGTTTTAGCCGTTTTTCACGTATTTATTTAATATAAAAAAATAAGTGCCATATTATTAATCTATCCAATAATATCCCTGTCAAACCCGATTAGTAATAGAAATGTTAAATTTTCATAAAATTTGCGTTCCCCCAAGTCTCATACAACATAAAATACTTTCAAAATCGACTTTACTTCTGATTTTTTTTATCGAGCAAAATGTTAAATATCGTGTTTTTAACCAAAAAAGTCACTAGATCTCACATGTATCAATACTGTATATTTTTTTACGAATTTAGATATGACGATTTCTCTGAAAACAACTCGATCTAGAAACGTAAATTTCGGAAAAGGGGTAACCCTTAACGATATCGATGTATTTGCCCTTACTAAACGTAAATAAAAAAAAAAAAACAAATTATTAAGCGCCTTGCTTAACTTTTTAAATTATTATGTGTTATTTAAGTATGTATTAACTATTAGATTTTTAGATAGTGAAAAAATTGTATTGTTGTCGTATATTGATTTTACTTAATTTTACCATAATTGTACTTAATACGAGTATAAGCTAGTAACACGAGGACACGTAGTGGATTGTACATTTACTTATAGCATACTGTGTAACTAGATATAATATACAATGTACGATTGTTTGTTTTCCCTAATAATATAAAATAAAATAAAATAACAGCAATATCCTCAGATACCACAAAAAATGAAGAAGCACAATCATGTTTTATTTATCTTTATTCATTTCCTGTCGGACTAAGTCAATCACGAAGCAGCTTTACGTACCTATAACGAATATAAAGCAAGCAATTGATTGCATTCCGGTCGCTCAGTGGTTGCAGTTAGGTGCAGATAAATCACGCTGGTATTTAATTAACTCTCGCAGTGAGCTTGAAACTATTCAATCTATCTAGATTACTGTTATCTGGAGCACAACTTAGTTTTATAGTGTATTGTTGTAATTGATAGTATTATTAATAATAAACCCGCAGGGCAGCATGTGGCGAGCTGTTGGGCAGTAGCGACCCCACGGATCCTATTTCCCGGGAGAAATCTTGTCCTCATCTCTGGCTTGCCTTTACTGGCCGGCTGGAGTGAACACTGACGAGGAACAGAGCTCCCACCTCTTTCTTACCTGTATTGGCCGGCTTGAGTGGACATTCGCAAGAGCAAATGTGCTCGGAGGGAGAAAGTATTCCAGTAAGGTGCTGGTAGGGATCTTGACCGTACTTCCGAGATTGTCCGGATAGCCGTGGAATACCTCGCCACTCCTCATGCACCTCAGGAAGTGTTGCCTCCTTGTCGCTACCTAACTATGTGCTAGCGGTCGTTTCCCGGGGCCCATTATTGAGTGTGCAAGTCACCCCCTGCCATTTTATCCGTGTATAATATATAACATTGGTCAGGCAAGGGACATAGTTCTTCCATAGTTCAAGTTACCCAATCCACTTTAGCCACCCAAACCCACAGCCCAATATGTTTAGTTTCCATGTACAGCACTAGTCCTGCACCAACCGAGGGTTGTCCTTGGGTGCACTTGCATAGTGCATACAGGGATAATCGTCGGTTGGTGCCACCTCATAATTTAAAATTATCTAAGGGGCCTCTGCGAGTTGGCTTCGGCCCCTCGTACGCCTTCCAAAGGTCCGGGACCGCAGGGTCTCGAGATATACGAAGAATAATAATAAAATATTTATTATCAGTATACACTATACTACAATGACCCATAGACCTTACAAACTAACATGTATAAAGTATAAAACAAAACTTGTGTAATACTGCAATCTTCTGTAAGTATGTATAAGATGGTTGTAGCCGTGATATAGTCCATACTAATATTATAAATTCGAAAGTATCCCTGTCTGTCTGTTTGTTACCCTTTCACGCCTAAACCACTGAACGGATTTCGATAAAATTTGGATGGCACCCTGGGGAAGGACATAGACTTTTTCTCTCAAAAATAATCCTACAGGTGATATAGGAGATGAAAGTTTGCGTGGGAGACCCAGCATTTCTTAAGTTAGGGATATGAAATATCAAATTTATGCTTTTGGTAGGAATTTTGTTTCAGCGTTTTTGAAAAATCATCCTGAATGGCAGACGAAGTCGGGGTCAAGAGCTGGTATAGGTATAAGCCGTAATATAGTTATATGGAAGCGGTTCACAACTATCTTACTAGGAATATAACTATCATACGACCATGATCCGGCAATATATATGTACCTGTTAAAACACTCTGACCAAATAAGTCAGGTTACGTTAAAACTGTGACCAAGCACGCGCTAGCCGAGTGAGCGAAGCGAGCGGTAGAATGACGGACCTATTGTGGGGCAAATTTTGAGTAGGTATGAATGAGAATGACTGTAAAAATTCAACAAGACCAAAGAAACAATGGATGAATCATGTGAAAGGAAGAAGTACCTACCCCAAATAAATTGATAGTTAGATTGAAGGGAAGGAGGAGCGATGATATTGACTGAAATTGGGTGACTGACATTTTGTAGGGCGTTTTTATCGTTTTCCGATCATTTTAAAGTTCTTTTGTAATTTACCCAAACGTTTAAAGCCACCACCGACCTTTTAGGCGTAATTTATTCAAATAAATTGTTACAGAGATCACATTAAGTCTCACCGGAAATTTGAATTGTCAAAGTTTTACCGACACCCGGTGTACCTACCAAAGTTCTTGCACAGTTCGTAACAAAGTTGTCTTTCTTTTAGACAATAATATTCAGCCTATATTGTCTCACAGCAGGGCAAATGCTTCCCATTCCTTTTCCCACTCAGCTCCGTCCTGAGCCAATATGGACCAATCCCTCCTATAAGCGTCATGTTCGACCCGCCAACTACGCCTGGGTCTTCAGCTATGCCGTTGGACGTTTTCAGGAACCCATGTTGTAATGGCCTTAGCCCACAAAGCATGCGGCATGCGGCAAACGTGTCCGGCCTAGTCCCTTTTGAGCTTGGCTGCTGTTTTGGTGACGTCTGCGATTTGTGTCTTAGAGCGCAGTATCGTGTTCCGGTAAGTCGAATTTCGAGGCTACTGCGCTCCATGGATACTGTGACAATCTTTTGCTAAATCTCATCGTTTTTGTTATTTTTTAAGTTATTTTAAAAACACCGATACGAACGGAACTCGCAAAAATATATTCAGAAATGCACATAACACATAGATTACATAACATCACACCTGTTTTCTTTCAAGGGTTAGGCAGAGGTGTACCTATAGTACCTACCTACATACACTGTTATGTTTAAGGCGAAAGCTCCAGGTAGCCCGTGAAATTCAAATTTTATTATATTTTTTTTTGCAATTTTCTGGTCTGTATCAGGTTGTATGTTAATTTGAATATGATTCGCGACCGTAATAAATCTGTATTTATATCATTATAATCATTAAAATCATCAATACATTTCTTTAAGTCCATATAATCCTAATAAATGACTATTTCATGAAATCTTGATATTTAATTCTCAATTCTTTATTGCGTACCATAATGTATATACATAGTTTGTTAGGAAATTATTATATAAGTCACAATTATGAACCCTGTCGGGCACAGCATAGAGCAAGTAGGAGAGAGGAGGAAGAGCACTGGGTGTTGAATGAGATCATTCTTATTATTGAGTAAGATAAACTGTTTTATTAATACAGAATTGGATTTCAGAATTATAATTATTATTTTATAAATTATTTACATTTATTTGTTATTTAGTTTTATTTATTACGTAATTAATATTTATTATCCCTAAGGTAAGTTATGTATTGCACGCTTAATATTTTTTTTTTCATATTATGAGTAGGTAGGCGAATTTTTAATAGCATTAATTATAATTTATCATTTAAGTATTCGATTATACTATAATAACATTTGTTTACAAGGAAAAGCTTCAATTTATTGATAAAGATGTTATATTTGTTTAAATTCTTTATTGTTTCGGGTAATTTATTGTAAATTTTTATGGACATGACATTATTTAGCTATTATTTATTATTTATTATTTATATTATTAGCATTATTTATATTAACTTAAGGAGTTGTATTACTGGTTCTAATGATTATAATTTTGTAGATACCTATATGTTACGAACGTGAATCATACTTTAATCAACATACAACCTAATACTGAGTACCAAATCGTAAAAAACGTAAGAAAATTTATATTTCGCGATAAAAGGCCAGTCTATAGCCATCAACCGGGCACAAATCCAGACTCCGGGTTGCTACTTAGAAGCTTTGTAAATAAATATGGCTCTGGCATGCGTAATCATAATACATACAAAGTAAATATATTTTATTTTATTTTACGGCGAGATGGGCGGACGATATTGTTGCCATCGCGAGCAAAACCTGGATGAGGCTGGCACAGGGGCGTGGGGATTGGCACAAGAACAGAGAGCGCTATGTCCGGCTGTGGGTGGTCTGTGGATGATGATGACATATACTCGTATTTTTATTGTTTTAAAACCTAACATATATAGACGCCATCTCCTCTCGTCTCTCATCCTAACTATAAATAGGTAATATTATAAATGAGAAAGTAAGTTTGTTTGTTTGTTTGTTACCTTTTCACGCCTAAACCACTGAACCGATCTTCCTGAAATTTTGCATATACGTGGTCAGCTGTACAGAAACGACCATAAGGTCCCTTTCATCCCGAAAAAAAGTACTGTTCTCGAGGAAAGCAACAATAATGTTCTTATGAAAGTAGATGGCGCCACATGTCCTTCGCGAATCATGATTAGAAACTTTAGTAATGTGTTAAGTGTTTTTTTTATACCTATATAAGTATCTAATACTACATTTGTGAGTCTAGAGTGTCCATAAACCGGTTTCGTCAACCTCCTAACTCTAATATTATGGACAAGCAGAGTACAACCCGAATTGATTGTTTAATTCTAAGTTAACGCGTTAAGCAAAAGCTAGTAAAACCATAAAACTTAATAATTTATTTGTGAAGATTTATAACAGGCACAGGACTACTGGCCTGATTTTTGGGGTTCCGTACCTAAAAAGCAAAAACGGAAACAAATCCTATAAGGGTATAGGATCACTTCTTTCTCCGTCTGTCTGTCTGTCAGCTATTTATGCGACATATTTTGATCAATCAATCTACCTAGCCTTTTCCCATGTTGGGGTCGGCTTTCAGTCTAACCGGATGCAGCTGAATACCAGTATTTTACATGGAGCGACTGCCTATCTGACCTCCACAACCCAGTTACTGGGTAATACGATACCCCTTGGTAAGTCTGGTTGTCAGACTTTCGAAACAACTGTCAAAGATCCACGAATGACAGCCGGGACCACCGGCTTAACGTGCTTTCCGAGGCAAGGAGGAGTCTTGGTATGAAAGGTGGTCACCCATCCACAGACCAACCTCGGCGTAGCTTAACCTTATGGATCGACCCGTGCGACTGTTATTACTTAGCCACTGGCTAGAAGCAAGGTCTTACAGCACTAGTAAAGGAAATAGTCCGAAAATCTTAATATGTAGTTGTATCACCTAAAACAAATGTTTTTTTGCGATTACAAACTTAAATTTGCAGTTGAAGAATTGACCGTGACGTATATCAATGTATGGGAGAACATGTTTTTCAACTACAATGTTAAGTTTGTTTTTGGGATAAATGCTTTCGAACTACGGAACCCTTCATTGTGCGTGGTCCAACACGCACTTGGCCGGTTTTTATTTGTCTGTAAATCTTCCAAGCAATAAATAAATATATTTTTCTGTATAACTATTGCATTAATATAACTACTTCAATAGCGTATGACACGGTCTGAGCTTTGTCTGCCTGAACCGGTTATGATCAAAGCAAGTAGGGAGCTATTCAGTCGTAATGACAAATACAATTCCTTTCTATAACCAAATATCTGCGGGCGTATGTAGATATCAAGCTATCATTCTGAATTCCCTGTAGTTTATTTTATTTTATAGATTTACTGTCGGCCGTAACTCTCTGGAGTAGATTTCGATGTCGGTTTTACAGAGATTCATGAATTTTATGCCGATTTTAAAACATTTTTTTTTAGGTACAGTATTATATATTGGTTGATATCATAGAATACCTATGCTTGATTATAAGCTGTTTTTAATAATAATATGTGTTATAACTTTTATTTGAAACAATATTTACAGTACATAATATTAGTATTAAGAATAATATTATAGCACTACTTAACAAATTATAATTTGCAATAAGTATATAGGGTGACTGGTAATATTAGTGACCCATACTTAAACACACGATTGTACTCATGATGACAAACAACTTTCTCTATGCGACAAAACCTGAAATCGCGAAAATAAAATCGCATAACTCGTCAAAATGTAGTGAACAGTTGATTTTTTCTTCGCGATTTCAGGTTTGGTACCCAAAGTGAAAGTTGTTTTTTATCATTAGTACAATCGTGTGTTTAAGTATGGGTCACTAATATTACCAGTCACCCTGTATGTTATAACTACAGACTAGGTTAACATAACAAAATGATCTCATTCATTTTATTGCGTGGACGGATATGATGACACGCTGACATGCTGAATAGATAAGTAAAATAACAAAACAATTAGATTGAGGCTCAGCGCACTATTGACGATAAAACAATGAATCGATGCGTGTAAAAAAAATGACAGAAGCCCTTGAATAAAGTGACTTTAACATCACCTGAGCAAACCTGCGTGCCAATACCCCTTACGACTAACACCCTGCGTTCTCTTTCAATATCCATAATTATCATCTTACATACTCGTACATTCATGACTACATGACTAACATTGACTCTTTTTAAGGGTGAACCGGGGGAACATAGTGTGGGCTCTTGTTTTTTTTTTTTTTCAACAAAGACCAGCAGGTCACTCTTAACAGAGCAATTTCTCAGACCATGTCTTTCAGCATATACTCTTCACATTTAGCCAACCTTAACCCCACCACACCACTAATCCGCCATTAATCGACGGGATCAGCAACATCATGTCGTCTGCGTAGCTGATGTTATTAACGCACGTGTCATTAGTGCGACATCCAACATAAGTTAATTTTTAATAAAGTGTATTTTATATTAGTCCGCTGTTAAAATCGTAGATTTCCTTTACCAAACATTCACCAAGGGGAGATGTGTTTTGAAGAGTCTTCACGAATGAAGTTGGGGCGAGCAACGTCATTGCTACCAATGTTGTTGACTGACTTTTCTTTTTACTACGGTAGGTTCGTGTAGGTAGGTACTTGAGTAGATACGAGGGCGAGGGAAGAAAAGAACTCAACAATTAAAAACAAAAAAGACACCTACCAAAAACAATAACCAAAGTTGAAGTCTCTCTATACCTGTATACAGAGACTTCAAGTTTGTTACGTTACAACAATGACGTAGGTACTTGCTATAACCATATTTGACATAACAGTGACGCGTTGCGGTCTTCACGGACTTGTGGTTCGCGGTATGAAAGAAACCCTAATTGTATTTATTTGTTCACGCGACGATGACATTAGGGGGAGAAAGCGTGCCGCCCTGCGGACATTCTGTTATGAAATTAGGTGATGTATTGCGTTTAGGAAGGCCTTTACTAAGTGTTTCATTCATCACACAACCTGAAATGGTTGGAGTATGCCAACTATTTAATAAAACAGTTCCGCGACTGATAAACGACGCATTTCCTAAAACACTAAAGTAACATTGTATGATTTTGTCACTTATGGAAAGATATGAATCGAAAGGATTTTTTTTTTTTAAATTCCAACCCTGAGTGAGTCTAAAGGCTCTATCTACATTATGATCAGTTACAACCTCAGATCCGTCTCTGTGGAAGTGTGGTGTAATACCTGAAAGCCACGTCCAGCTTTAGTGACCACTATCTTGTAGCTTTTGGAGAAGGCTTCACCTGTATACGTAGTGGGGCTTTTGCAGAATAATTTATTTAATTTAAAATACTTAAAAAATAAATAATATAAACACACTAACATAACATACAGCTTAGAATAAAATTACTAACAATTAGTTTAGTTTAAGTTTTTATTTTTTTATTTTATATTGTGTAAACTAAATAAGGTTGGCAAGAAATATGAGGTTTCTTTTATTTTATTTTTTTGAAGTGAAAACTTCTTTAAGCATGTTGAGCAATTTTTTGTAGGGGGACATCTTACGGGTTCGCGTCACCGCGCATGCTGTGCATAGTTGAGTGAAAACTTCTTTATGCGCGCTGAGCGATTTTTGGTATGGGGAAATCTTACGGGTTTGCGTCACCGCGTTAACGCGACACCGCGACACAGCGCATGCTAGGTATAGTTGAAATTAAAACTTCTTTATGCGCGCTGAGCGATTTTTGGTATGGGGAAATCTTACGGGTTTGCGTCACCGCGTTAACGCGACACCGCGACACAGCGCATGCTATGTATAGTTGAAATTAAAACTTCTTTATGCGCGTTGAGCGATTTTTGGTAGGAGGAAATCTTACGGGTTCGCGTCATCGCGACACAGCGCATGCTATGCTTAGTTGAACTTAAAACTTCTTTATGCGCGTTGAGCGATTTTTGATAGGAGGAAATCTTACGGGTCCTATTACACTTCCGTCCCTTTTCACGAAATCACTCCCACAGATTGCAGGAAAGCGAGAAGAAAGATGTTACACATCAATACATTGTTTATCAAAGGTAACATTTTACTACCTTTGTCTACTACGAGTATCTCTTTACCTTCTTAATTATTACTGAATGCTGTACTTTCAGTTTCAGGAATGGTTTACTTGAACATACAGATAGGACACGTAATAAAGTAGAGTAGAACATCACGCATGTAATGCCCGAAGGGTTAATCAGAGGTGTATCTATGTGTATAGTAGGTGCACCCACTTTACGCCAGTTATGTTTAAGTCCCATGTGAGCCTATTGCCATTGTAGTGGTATGGAACCACACATGCACACACATGAGCTTAAGTGCCTATAACTTCGCATGTCTGCGAAGTTCACGACACAGTACACAGTCAACAGTCAACAGTCAACGGTCGTCAGTCGACGTCACGACAACACACAACACTGTCGTTACCTACCGCGTCATTCGCGTCATTTCATAATTGTCATACAATCAGTTATTGTACCGTGTTAATTTTAATATCATTTTATTAAACTCATGTGTACCACTAAATGAACATTTAATTTCATAGAACCTAAATCACGTCCCAACAAAAGTTCTATACCATCAAACGAGCACAAATCCAGACTACTACTGAGCTAATACCTACTACCACTCTGCTGCCGTAAGGAAAAGGGACGTACGAGTATCTACAAAAATATTGAAATGGAAAAAAAAATTTTTTGTTTTGTTTAAAATACAAAGGCAGATGCGTCTTTTATTAGTAAGAATTATTAGGTTTTCGTTAAGTTTACGCCAATATAAAAATACTGGTAGATGCGTCTTTTTTTGCAGAATCCGAATATGTAAAGAACTTTATTTCGAGAAAAATGTCAGATAAGAGGTATCTGGCATTTTTCTCGAAATAACGGCTTTTCTTCCTCATGACTACAGGGCTGCTACTGAGGAATTCCTGATGGAAAAACTCAATAATGCTTTGCCCGACATGGGAAGAAAAAAGTTAGATACTACTAATCGTTTAAAAGGCCTTATACGAAATTTTGTCGATTTCGCTGATTTACATGATTTTACTGTTAAAATACTGTATTTCTATAAGTTTTAATGCACAACATGAAAGATCATTTCAATTATTATGATCTAATGAATCAGTGACTTTTTATTTTGCGCCGAGTATTACAATGCGAGATTTAGGTTGTTTTAAAAGGTTATTTATTGTCATTTTTTTTTGCATTTTTTTTTCCGGAAATAGATTGATTTTAAACTGAAGTTTATTTTTGTTGTTTTAATTTTATGAACTTTAAAGTTCAAAGCAGCCGAAATCAAAAGCAGTTAATTGCCCATTTTCTCTAAAATTTGACTAAGTTAAATATTTTTTTTACTCAAAAATTTTATATGACAGTGGTAAAAAGTGATGCATTCATTATATACACGACTTTCACAAGAATACATTGTATTTGTTTCATACCCTTTAGATCCCAAAACAATTCGTAAATATGTGATTTTCTAAACTTCCTACAGCGAAAATTCACAATACTGTCGCCGGTTTTAGGTCGATTAGTCAAAATTATATAATAAAAATGAAACAGTAGCTCATTCATTATAATATCATAATTGAAATGATCTTCCATATTGTTCAATAAAACTTATAGAAATACAGTATTTTAACGGTAAAATAACGTCTGTAAAATCACGTAAATCAGCGAAATCGGCAAAATTTTGTATACGGCCTCTTAATAAAAATGGGAATGTCGAGGTATCTCGACTCGGTATTTGGACTTTGGTCACAGGAGCTTACACTTAAGTATATTAACGTGTTTACCAAACAAAGCCGAGTAAGAAAAAATTCAGAAACAAATCCTAAATTCCAAACTGTGCTTTCGCGTGCTGTGTTATTTATTTTGTGTGCACTAAATAAGTAAATGATTTATTTAACATAACTTCACAACTATACTCCCCGAAGATAAAGATTGACGATGATGATTGGCTGATATTTCCAATCAATCTGTCTAGCCTTTTCCATTTATTTTTGTTTTATTTTTTCCTTTTCCATGTTGGGGTCGCCTTCCAGTCTAACCAGATGCAGCTGAATACCAGTTTTTTACATGGAGCGACTGCCTATCTGACCTCCACAGTCCACTTACTGTAAGACTGGTTGTTAGACTTTCGGGCTTCTGACGACCCGTAACGACTGTCAAAGATCCACGAATAACAGCTGGGACCAACGGCTTAACGTGCTTTCCGAGGCACGGAGGAGTCTCGGTGTGTAACTTAACCTGATGGATCGACCCGTGCGGATGTTATTACTTAGTTGATATTTATCTATCTAAAATTAATTCTTTAGATTAAATTACTTATACATAATGTAAATAGAGTACCCACATTAATTAAGTCGCCACGGCATTGGAGGAGAGAGAACACGCGTTCGCTTTCTGTTTGTTTAGTTAATATGGTAACAGCTTTACATTATCTAATTCCATGTCTCTGTTCATGCTCTATATTTGAATTAATTTAATAAAACGTAAACTATGAAAGAAAGCAAAATACATTATTTGGGACACGCATAGGACATACAATAAGTAAATAAAAAAAAAATTAAATCGTCTTCAAAAAGAAATTAACTCAAAATTATCAAATAACTTTAATTTCGGAAGTCGATGTCGTGGGGTCTGTAATTTAGTGTTATTTGATAATTTTGAGTTATTTTATTTTTGGAGTCGATTTAATTTTTTTATATTATTTTCTTATTTCGTACTTTTTAGTTTTTAGTAAAAACTGGAGTATTTGTTTGTAATAAGTAGATAGTTAATAGTTTTGTTATAAATATTGCACTAGAATTTGACCAAGGTTTTGAGTTGTTTTCACACCCGTAGCTCGTATCAATAAGCCAGGCCCTCACACTTAGGTACACGTATTAGTCGAATATCATAAAAACTACTGAACCGATTTCATGAAACTTGCACTGTTCCCTAAGTTGAAATAGATGAAAGCCAACAAAAAAAAAAAAAAAAATGGTCACGATCCGATTCTGAGAAATGCGTGGACAAACATACATACATATAAACATATATACATCTTTCGTTTTGTATATTTGTTTGGAAGCCCTAATATGTGAATATATTGCAGTTCCAATAATATTACATACTTATGTTCCCAATTGATAACCTCCTTGTTTTCGAAGTCGGTTAAAACTAACATTAAGAAACAAAAAAATACAAAATGAACCAATTAATTTTAAAAATACCGGTGCGAGGCCAAAAAGGCTTCTATCTCAGCATAAAGCTGCGATATGTATTTAAGAAAAAAAACCGCAGCGCTGGTATTCTGATAGGACCCATGTGATGCCACGGTCACACCTATGGATATCTATAAATCCGTAAGGGAGTAAAAATAAAATAAAATACACACAAAGGAATGAAGGAATGAATGTGCTATCTCGCACATGTCCACAGGCGTTGCGAACCGCACCTGTTACATGCAGCAATGCAGTACAAGGCTAAATCCGATAAAGTCGGCCGACCTATTTACACATGGGTCGACAACCTAAAACAAGACATGATTTACTTCGATATTGAAATCAACTTTTGGCTGGACACGGCTGAAGAAAGAAATAAGATCAAAAAAGCTGCTAATGAGATTTACAAGAAACCTGAAACGGATAGCAGTGAAACCTCAGTCGAAGAATTTGGAAACAGCAACGTGTAATACAGCATAGCTGTGATATAAAAAGAGTCGAAAACGCAGTTTAACCGCCAGAAGATTCACCGGGGAAGCTGGGCTAGAAGCAACCTGGCGGCGACGTCGTAAAAAGAGCCCATCCATAGTTATATCACACATCTCTCCACTATTGCAATGCTTATTATAGGGTGCATACTCGGTAGGCTCTTTATTCCTTCCAATATACTAAAGGGCACGTCTTTCCTACCACTATCGCGCTCCCCGGTCTGCTCCTTGATATGCAATGGTCTCTGTTACACCATGTAACATGAGGCAACAGGGGCTATCCGGCTAGTGTGAATCTTTGGGTTCATTCGAGTAATTGAGTCTGGTCAAACCACGCTAGGGTCGGTGCATTTCATTTATAAAATACACACAAAGGAATACCTATAATTTAGAATAAATAAAAAAAACAAAAAACCGTAAATAGTACAATGGTCGACTCACGCCTGACGGGTTATCCTATTAAAATATAATGCTCTAATATGTAAAATGCGAGAATATGTAAAAAAAAAACCGGTCAAGAGCGTGTCGGACCACGCACAATGAAGGGTTCCGTAGTTGGGATGAATTTATCCCAAGAACAAACTTAACATTGTAGTTGAAAAACATGTTCTCCCATACATTCCAACTACAAATGTCCATAGTTAAACGAAAAGGATCCAACCCACATTACACCTAATATAGGACAAACTAACTATGGACAAATGTAAGTTTGTACGGACAATATTGAGAGGTTTACCATGTTGTTTTAAGACCATCGACTTCTTATAGTTTTTCCTGTAAACTATTTTTCCAAATTTTAGGCTCAGCACTTTCCGAGATAAAGGGGAGAGGGAATGGTCAGTTTTCGTCTATTTTCTTAAATAACTTTAAAATGGTTTATTTTAAAATTATAAAAAATACATTTGAGACTCTTACAGTAAGCCCTTTCATTTGATATGTCACACGGTACAGTTTGCAAAACTTTTATTTTTTTATTTTCTTATTTGCCCCCAAAGTTGACCCCCATATTCAAAATTTATTTATTTACGTTACACGTCCGTGTTTGGGTCACAGAAATACATATCTATACCAAATTTCAACTTATTCGGTCTATTAGAGACAGACAGACACACGAGTGATCCTATAAAGGTTCCGTTTTTCCTTTTGAAGTACGGAACTCTAATAAACAATGTGTTTTTTTTTTTACATTATGTCTTATGCGTAATAAAGGGCGGGGTTTAAAATAAGTAATGACTACACTACTCAAACCATACAGTCAGGACAACCGCTGCGGGTTCGCGGTGAGTGCTAACGCGTGCCCGTGTTCCCGCCACGAGCGGCAGAGTAGGACACCGTGGAGTTTTAGTGGGTTGGAAATTGGATCCCGTACGTCCATATTGACTTAAGGACCGAGTTGTACAGACGCCAGCACATCAAGCTACTACAATCTGTCAGATTTCTTTAATAGATTTTCGACTTTATTGCTAAAGCATTAGGTTCAAGGTTGATTGGGAAAATCTGACAGTTTCGGGTAGGTTGACCTGCTGGCGTCTGTACATGAGGAGTTTGTTGTAATATTATGAATTGAAAAAGTCTCATTGCGTAAGCACAGTTAAGGCTCCTGCAGACAGGCGCAACGCGACGGAGCGACGCGATTCTGGTAGAACAATTTCCACGAAGTTTTCATAAAAATTGTTGTACTAGAGTCGCGTAGGGCCTACACTACTTCGTACTTTTCAGTATTTAAGCAAACAATAACAAGTGTATTAAACGATTAACATTTCGAGGACCTACTATTGCTAAGGACGTTAAGTACTATTACGTATGGAATGTTTACAATGTGACAACTGAATCAATTAGACTTAATGATAGATTACGTCATTGTGTGTGCAGACTAATCTCCGGAATTACTGAGCCAACATCTTTACGAGTATTTCCTAGTAATGTCTGAATCTAAAAATGTTTTATGACTTCTGTCATAACCTATAGTAAGAAAGAGTTGTTTGTATGTCTGTTTGGAGGAGGATAGGTCTGAAACTGCTCGACAGATTTTAATAATTCTTTAAGTTTTAAATAGCTGAGGGAATAATTGTGGTCTGATAAGCATAACAAATTGTTGCTGAAAATAAAGTTTTTGTTTCAAATGTCATAAGCTAAATAAAAACCTAAAATGATCTAATCGAGGAATACCTTTGTAAGTTTTTGTGAATAACCTAAAATAAGTTTTAAAGATTTTCAAGAGATTTTCCTTAAAGAATTTCAGGAAATAAACTGAGTTCAGTTAACATTTACCAAATCAGTAGCATTCACCCCGAAACCGGCTCACTGTAAGCAGTTATTGTTCGGTAGTGAGCTCAAATCGGTTAATCCGGATTATCCGGGCAAAGCAAATTATCCGTTCGAACCGGTGATGATTAGTCACCGGTTACCGTACTACTTATGTACGTGTGTTCGTCTGAAACCGCTGTTCGAAAGAAGGTGGCTTTGTTGTTACAGGTACCGGCACGATTTAAGAGCGCTGACCTTGAATTACTTTAAGCGATTTTGCACCTTACTACTGAGCCAATACGTATGCGCAAACCACCCCCACCACTTCTCCGAGCGCTCAAGATTCGTTCCGGCTGATATACTTAGCAAGGTGTAAGGAGGTATAAAGATTCTCGTAGAACCATGTTTTATAAGGAGATAAGGATAAGTTAATTTTTCGGTCTGTTTTCGGATTGCGTGAGCGCCAATATTCCAGCGGCCCAGACTGCGAACACAACTATTGGAACGGTCTATAGAATAGAGGAGAAATTTATATTTAAAAATCATTACAGGAATTCATGAAAGAGCAAGGAAGTGCGTGTTTCGAAGTAGGAAGAGGGGAGAAAATGAAATGGCTCGGTACTTATAAAGAGGATTTAATTGATAAAAGAGCACGATAGGGAAGGAAACTGAGTTTAAAAGGTATTTGAGCGGTCTCGTATTTTTTTATGAATGTGTTTATGAATTTACTTAAAAACTTAATCTTTTTTAAATATAATATATTTTTATAAAATGTTTTCTAATTAAATTACGATTAGTTTAAAATTACCTGGCTCATGTTTGGAGGTGTTTTGCCATATTTTGAATTTATTAAACTACTATTACCTATTTCTGAGAAAGTATTATGTAGGATAGCCTTGAAAAAGAGAGCAGAACCTAGCCTGTAAGCACTCTCTGCTGAAAAGGGGCTTACGAATGTAAGGTACCAAAGAGGCTAGTAATCGTAAGTAAATATTTTTTTAAAATAAGAATTCTAAGCTTAATTCTATACTAATACTAAGTAAAACCTACTAAAAATATTATTTTTTTATTTTATTTTTATTCAAAAGGATAAAGAGCTAAAATACACATATAAAACAAGAAATACATAAAAATATAAACAACTAGCTGACCCGGCGAACTTCGTACCGCCTAACAGTCGATTCTTTAATATTTTTTTTAATACTTATTCTGCTATATTCAGGACGGCCGGGTCAGCTAGTAAGATAAAAAAAGGAAAAAGAAAGATAATAAGTCAACAATTACATTATGTCAAAAAATAAAAATTATAAACCACCTAAAATTTATTTATTTATTTAAATGCCTTAAAACTATCCTTACAGGTCGTAACCTAATGCAATAGCCAAGTCACACACACAAAATTAAAATTAAACCACAAAATACATTTCAAGTTCTTAAAGATCATTGTTAATCAATTCTTTTAATAGTCACTAAAAATCACAATGATAATTACAATTTCAGATTTCTTATTATGATACCTACTTATTATGATACCTACTTATTATATTTCATTAAACTTTATGGTATGGTATTAAAGTTCAAATTGACTTTTAAGTATTATTACGAATCGATTGTATGGGAGTATAGAAAAGTGTTGTTTTTAGACCTTTTCAGGCACTTTTTTTATTTTTTCTCTCCGTAAGAACCATCCTCGTACTTCAAGGAATATTCTAAAAAAAGAATTAGCAAAATCGGTTCAGCAGCTCTTGAGATTTGCGCTTAGCAACACATTCAGCGATTCATTTTTATATTATAGATATATATATATATATATATATATATCGCGCTGTTCACAGATAGCTATAGAAGTTTTTTTTGACGTGAAAACGACTTCGCTCGGTGTACTGGTAGTAACCAGATATATTTCTGACATTTTAATTAATTACATTGACATGACATTTTAATTTTCTTGATATTTCTGACTGACAAAAACATAAGATTTCAATCGCTAATAACTACGAGACTTTAAATGCTAGAGTAATGGTTGAGCATTCAGAAGATATGTCATATTTATAACAATTTTAAGGCCGGACATATTTTGCCTATGTCGTCACACTGCGAGTGCAGGCGCATGCGCACTTACTTTTCAGTAATACTTATGTGCCGAAATATCAATTTATATAGCGCAAAAAGGTGTTTAGCTAGATCAGTTATTCTGGTGTCTTTGTCAAGCGTTGCCAAAGTACTACCAGGACAAAAAAGGAAACAACAGAAATATTGGCCAAAATAGGGTTAAAAAATAATATGAAGTTGACAATAGCAAAAAATGTCAGCTGTCGTCTCATATCGGCTCAGAAATGAAAAAAAATCCCAACGAAGAAAGCTTGCATCAAAAGGAATGCGTCTAAAAAGTCTACTACCGAGCAAATACAATAGCTACGGCAGTGTCAGAAACCGTAAGAAAAATCTGTTGCAAATAGAAAAAGTTTGGGATGTCGTTTCATATCGGCCGTAAATCTGTTCAGAACTGAAATCAGTGAAATTTTACTTTATAATGAATGCAATGAGTCTACTAATTATAGTGTCGAACAAATACAAATAAAATTTCAGTCAGTTTTGACGAAAACAAACGGCGCGGACTCGAACTACACCTACAAATTTTTTTAAGTTTCGGAGTAGTTTACAGTATATTTTTTGCAAATGCGTAAGTATGCTTGCAAACAAAAATTAGTAGAATTCATGTTAGGTATGTGCACAAAAGGCATTTTTTTACAGTTTTAAATTACTACTGAGTGACTTTTTAAAACACGAAACGATACAAAAGGAAATGCGGGCCGGTTGAAATTGCAGTTTATAAGTCGAGCGTAACCGAAATTTAATTCAGTAGAGTCGACAGAATTCTCACCTTTGTCTCGCCATAATTTCCTCCCGTTATTTTATTTTTAAACGAAAAACGTGTCCTGTCTCGTTGAAATTCGGTCACCAAACCTTATTTGGAAGTAATTTGTGGGACAGAATGCCTTCTGTAGCTATATTGCTGAACTAGGCCCTCTACTATCTCCTGAAAACCCAGTCATAGCTTATATACAGCATTTATTGTTAAAAAAACCGGTTTACACTTACAGATTTAATTATGTTTTAATTCAAGATTGGGTCGCTGTTTCCAACCCGACTACTCTGAGAAGAAAGACCGCAACAAACTCAGAGGGAACCGTCTGTTTTAAAGTCCAGAGTCCAGATATAGTCAGGACTGAGGACCACGCAGATTACTTAGTGTCTGAAACATTCACTATCTGGTATATTCACCATGATCGTAGAAAAGAAAGAAATCTAATATTATAAAGGCGAAAGTTTGTGAGTATGTGTGGGTTTGTATGTTTGTTTCTTCTTCACGCTCAAACGGCTGGACCAATTTTGATGAAATTTTGTATGGACGTAGTTGACACCCTGAATTTACACATAGGTTATTTTTATCCCGAAAAAATGTAGTGGTCCGCCGAAACTGCTATAAAGAAGAATAAGCTCCTACAATACAAAGTTTCTAGTTACAAAAGCTTTCATATGTCGTTAAACAAATGTAGTAACTAGTTATGACATTTATATCGATCGGCTAGTACAGTATTACACGCTAGTTCTTAAGTTGAGTACAGTGAGTGAGTAATGGGTGAAATTAATAATAGAGGCATGAGGCACAGGCGAAATGCCGCATTCATGTCCTTGGTTCAATCATGTACAGGGTGGGCAAAATTATAAATGTAACTTATTCGTACTTATAATTTATTTAAATTATTCTAACAGGGTAATTATAATTTAATGTGTGAAAATGAATGAAATAAAATAAAACCGGGCTCATTATGAAAATAGTTGAAGGTTCTATGGATTTAGTATTTACTTAGAACATAGGTAACTTACCTATGCTTCGTGTTTTCTTTTCGTATATTTATTTCTTCATTACTCGCCCACTCATAGCAGTTAGTTTGATATAAACTACACTTTGTTTAAATATAATATAACCAAAAACTAACGTTGCTTACAGGCAAAATCTAGGTTACGCTCATACGATTTATCTATAAAATATGTTAGTTATATGTGTACAAAGTAAAAATACAGGTTATAGAACCATGTTTGGAAATAAAAATTGGTCGAAGCTCAAGGAGGAGGGGACATTGCACTCGTTACCCACCCCCGTATCTGCGCCTGGTTGCTTAGCATACCTTTTCCATGTTGAGAATTTGAGCAGAGAGTTGGTTTATTTAGCCAAAAACATGGCAAAATTTATACCTATTTCTATTTCGTTGTCTCTCCTAGTCCTAAAACTTTGATCAAAGAACGTAGGTACCTAAACCTATCCACCAAAAAGATACAAGAAACCGACCCGACTTAATCAAACGCTCAGATCGGCCGTAATCAAATCGAATCGATAGCGTTTCCGTCGCATGTTTTATTAAAAGCTAGCCAACCTAGCAAGCCAGGCAGCAGGACTGTGGCCGACCTCAGGACAGACTATTAATACGTGCACGTTGATCAATAACCGCATAAACTCTAATATTAACGGTTTACGGTTTATTGCCTACTTACTGTATTATAGAACGGAAAGTATCGATTGGTTGGCGTCATTCGAATGAACCCCTTCTTCTGCCCAACTAAAACACAAGGAAGTGGTGAAGGGCGGGCGTTTTGGAAGACAGATTATTGTAATTTTTGACAATGAAAAAGTATTTGTCATCAGCCTAATTCGAACAACTTCTTTTTTTTTTTAAATTGGTACCAATCGTGGTAGTATTTTGTTAATGGGTAGGTATGGGCACCCTGAAAGTTGTTAGGAGATGAGCTGATTTTCTTTTTTGGTATTGTTCTTTCCTAATCACACCTTTAATATGTTAAACAAGTCAACTTACGAAATTACGGAAAAAAAAAATACGGAATTTATGGACGCTAGTGATGGTGCTAAACACGTAGCCGAGTTCTGGGGCGAGACCATTTAGATTGCCATCAACACGGTAAACAGAAGAAGTCAACTTACGAGTGTGTGTGTGTGTGGTGTAAGTGTGTGTGTGTGTGTATGTAGTGTATGCTGTGTGAGCATTCTTAGCCTCGCACAGTTCTTTATTTTTAAATTTGTTAATTTTGTATTTCTTTAGTTTTTTAATGTTAATTTTGTTAGTTTTATATGCTCCTTTCTACTGTTTGTATTTCCTGTGCGTCTCCCGAATTTTTTTTTCATTCTTATTTTCTAAAAAGAAAAAATAAGAAGCTCAATCTGCCAACAAACAATCAGCAGGGGTCGCAGGGTATACCTATGAAGTTACTTGTTAATAATGTTGTTTTTACTGATTAGACTTTTAATAAACTTTTCCTTTTCATTTTAACAGCGTGATGCTCCAATAGTGCAATTCTGTTGTAACAAACAACAACTTTATTGTTATTAATGCCTTTGTTGTCCTCTCATCTGGGTAGTGGGTTGGTTACCTTCCAGAGCTGTCAGTCACCGATGCTTCCTTACATACAGTTTTGTACAAGATGCAAATAGTAACTTTATACCGCCTATTTAGGTTCATAGGTAGATAGGTAGGTACTGTAGAGATTATGAATAATATAATAAAAATCGTTTATTTAAACATTCGAAAATACAATATGGAGGTATCCTTGGTCACAAACTTGGTAAGTACAACCTGTACGTATCTTGGGCACTATTAAATAGGTAGGTCCTACACTTAGAATTATTTATGTAAAGGTGTATGATTGTTCCATAAGGCATATTTTAACTGTGTGTTTCATTCGAGAGTAAGAGGAGCTGAGCTTACCTTGTCTTTCTGCACCCCAAGAAGTGCTGCCTCTTTTTATACGAGTAGTTTGGCAGTTGAATAACGATAAGGTTTACGTACTTTTAAAATAGCGCACTCTCTCTAGCTCTAACATAAGTATGAGTTTTGGCGATCCCACCCCAAACCGCACATATGTAGGTAACGTAAAGAAAAATAATTGTTTAGCAAATCGACTAACAACTTAAATTGTCGATATATTAGTTGTATGAAATGGCTATTATATGTATTATGGCGAATTAGCAAAGCGTGACAATTTGATATACAAAGGCTAGGCTTAAAATAATTTCCCTAAGTGTATTTACTTATATGTATATATTATACATTCAAGCAACATTTCACAATGTGTGAAATATTTTCATTTAATACGCTTCTTACTACCTGCAACGACTGCCAAAAGATCTATATTATTATACGAATGACAGCCGGGACCAACGGCTTAACGTGTTTTCCTAGACAGGTTCCTAACTTTTAATATTTGGAACAACTGAAAATGGGCCATGAATCAGTAATATGGATAAAAAATAATATAATAATAATTGATCCTAACAACGTGTATAACTTCTAAATATTAGGTTGGGGAAAAAGTCTTTTCGCATTATAGTATGTATGTACTTGTAATAAAATCTCTTTGGCTATACTATTTGGTTCTGGCTGGTTTTGGTATCATTGAAAGTTTAAATTTTAAAGAACATTATTCCAAATTCAAATTAGGAAAATGTGTGATTTTCATTTGATTTTCGTACCGTCAAGATGAGTGAATCTAATGAAGAAATTCGATACATTTTAAAATTTTACTACAAAAAAGGTAAAAATGCAACGCAAGCCGCGAAAACAATTTGCGATGTTTATGGACCTAGTGTAATGTCTGTGAGAGTAGCACAAATTTGGTTTAAGCGTTTTCAATCCGGAAATTTTGATGTCAAAGATGCACGTCGCTCTGGTCGCCCTATTACGGATAAAATGGATGCCATTTTTGAAAAAGTGGAGCAAGATCGACATATCAGTAGTTACGACGTAGCTGAAGAACTGGAAATTGACCACATCACAGTTTTGGTGCATTTGAAAACAACTGGGTACACAAAAAAGCTCGACATTTGGGTACCTCACGAGCTCACTGAAAGAAACCTAATGTACCGTGTACTCATTTGTGATTCTTTATTACGACGTAATTAAACCGAACCATTTTTGAAGAAGCTGATAATTGGTGATGAAAAGTGGATCACGTATGACAAGAACGTGTGAAAAAGGTCGTGGTCAAAGGCCGGTCAGGCTTCACAGACTGTGGCGAAACCCGGGTTAACTCGCAACAAGGTGATGCTGTGTGTGTGGTGGGATTGGAAGGGCATTATTCATTATGAGCTGTTACCACCAGGCAGGACCATCGATTCTGAACTCTACTGCGAACAACTGATGAGATTAAAGCAAGAAGTTGAGAGAAAGCGGCCGGAATTAATCAACAGAAGGGGTGTAGTTTTTCATCATGATAACGCTAGACCTCACACATCTTTAGCCACTCAGCAAAAATTAAGAGAGTTTGGCTGGGAGGTGTTAATGCATCCGCCGTATAGTCCTGACCTTGCACCTTCAGATTTCCACCTGTTTCGGTCTCTTCAGAATTCTTTAGGCAGTGTCAGGTTAACATCACGAGAGGACTGCCAAAACCACTTGTCGCGGTATTTTGACCAGAAGTCCCAAAATTTCTACAGCAATGGGATCATGTCCCTACCTACAAGATGGCAAAAAGTTATCGAACAAAATAGTACCTACATACTTTAGTTAAATGTAAATAAACTATATTAAAAAATGTTTTGAATTTTCTTCAAAAATGCGAAGAAACTTTTTCTCCAACCTATTATTAATTATTCTCGGGGCACACTAGTATCATCATCGATGTCAAGAACAAAGCATGAGCACACGGACCCCACGGCCCGAGGGTTTCAACCCCAAACGGCTCGAAAATATAGTTACCGATAAGGTTATTATACTTCCGCCGCTTGAGGTTTTCCGCAGCCGCAACAGCAGCGCCAGCACAGCACGCTGTGCCAGGAAGATGGAAAGGCGCAAGAGTATCGACACACGTTGCGTCCAACACTAAAGGCCTACCCACCTTCCATGGAAATAAAGACATGCCGTCCGGTCTCTTGCCATCGTCGCGTGCCAAGCCATTAGGTTCTAATACAGCTGGAACACCGACGGTGACAAGGGCATGTCTGATGATGTCATTAATGTTTGCGTGCCGCGCTAAGCGACCCGCACTCCGGCTGCAAGACAGGCCGTGGTGTCCGAGGCTGTTGACAACTTCACCACAGTGACAGCGATGAGGAGAACAACAGGGAGCTCCTAGTCGCAGGGAAGCGGCGAGGCGGAAAGTAGTATCGTCGAACAAAGTGCCTATGTTCGACGATGGTAGTGCATGGAGCCACAGACCCGATTCCCACTTACCCACAGCCAGTAGGCGCGCACGCTCCGCAGTAGTAGCAGACGTGTCATACGCTTCTTTAACTTTTGACCTTTGTTTGGCTTTATCAGTGCACACGCAGGTATTATAAAAATTTATGGCTGTGACACATATCAGGTATTTATTGAAATTTTATTAATAAATTCAAATTTTGTTATATTATTTTAATTTATTGTGAATGTGAAGACTATGTAGGTCATTGCTTTTTTTTGTTTGTTTTATTTTTTCTCTCAGTTATTTTTAATCATAGTCTGGCAGTTTGAGTAATTTATGCGGCCTTCCCCAATGTCCTTTCTTTGGTATTGTTCGTTGAATCGTTGAGCTTCTTAAGTTCTGAGTTGAGCTGCGCGATTACTGACAAATGCGTGCGCTGACTGGACAGGTCCTCTCAATCTGTGTGGTTCTTTCCTCAAAAGACCATTTCAGACACCAATCTACATGGTCTTCACATGAAGTGACCAAGATTATGTCTGGACTTTATAAGAGACAGACAACCTCTGAGTTCGTTTCGGCCTTTCTTCTCAGAGTGAGTCTTCGATGAGGTCGGCGTTTCCTATCTGACTAGATAGGAAACGCCGACCTCATCTAGTTTAAAAAAAAAACATGATTGACTTGTAAAAAGTGTTTGTACAAAGCTACTTACAGAAATAAAAATCATTTATCATTTATAATAACATCTAATTTATGTACGTATAAGTCAAGCTTTCAGGTCAGGTCATGTAACTGAAACAATAGCTTCCAATGTTCCTATGGAAAATCCTCATACCCTCCATTTGGGGAAGGCAGAGGAAAACGGTCTCCTAAAGGTTGTTTATAGCACAAAAGGACAGACGCAATCTCCGGTGGAACACAAAGCAATGCAACTGCGTACTAATTTATTTTGCCCACAGAACAAACATTAATGACTAATCCAGTTTTAACTAGTTTTGTCCGTCGCGTGGCCCCGATGTCCCCAACACTATAGATTGCGGCAATGTATTTTTAAACATAGGTAGGTAGCTCGTGAATAAATATTATCATACAATAGTCGCGTACTATGGGGAATGGAGGAGGTATGTCACACGCAAGGTCGTTGACTGTCGTCGTATGAAGTAGTTTAGTGACGCGACGACACTAATGAGCTTTACTGGTTATTTAAGTTTTTCCTTTCTAGGCATGGGTTTTAATTGAAAAATAATTGGATAAGATCTGTCAATTGGATAAAGTGTTCTTTGGAAAAAACTTTTCTTCTACCAAAATGAAATAAGTAGCTGTGACAACCTTGTTTTTTCTAGAACCTTCTATCGAGCGAAGTTATATTTTATTAGAAGATAATCTTATTAACTTTTTTTACCAAAAAATCTTGGCAAGATAACTTACTACCCTGGGCCTCAAGTCTGCTATTACAATAGTGTCAGAATGATCTATCATTGATTTCATAATTGTTGATTTTGATAAGTTTGGTAATCTACTAATATAATGACGTCATTATGTCTTTCCAATGGTCAACCACTGACACTCCATTGAAAGAAATGGCTTAAAATGGTAATCTCGTACATGATGACAAATGAAAGACTGACAAAACAAAAAAAAAAAACTAGGTATGCCATAGGCTTCTACTACGTTCACCTATATTACCAAGGGGTATCGTAGGTAATCTGCTAAAATTTTGACAGTTCCTTTGATCAGTACCACGATTCTATTACGAGACCACTGACCTACCAATGATCGACCATTATGAATTTAGCAGATTACGAACTTTTAGCAAAATGACAATGTGATCGTGTTGGAATGACGAATTTATAAAAAATAGCAGACTTGGGGCTCTGATGAATTCTTCCCCATGAATTCTTAAACAATCGCCGAAGTTAGCAATCACTCTATCACTCGTTGATTGATTGATCAAATTATATCTTACTTACCTGAAAGTACCTACTTCTAGTCGGTAATCAGTTCCTTGAAAAAGACACTACCCGTACGGAACAAAAGGTTCTAAGAAAGAGCGAACTTTTCAGTTCCGCGCAATCGTAAGTGGTTGGGAACTAGGGTATTGTGGACAACGAAGCGATTTATTCGAATGTATAATTTATAGAAAGAAAAATATTCCTATCAATATTTATAGCTAGTTTTAACAAACTCGGCTTTAATATACTGGGTAACACGATACCCCATCGTGTAAGGCGCGTTTTCACTACCGAGCGAACATTTTATTCAGAGCAAACGCACACCTAGAGAAAGGGTGGCACAACTCAAAATAATCCAAAATCAAGTCATTGCGATTATCGGAATCTGTGTCCAAAACTACATTGACTCCAAAGACACTTGTGTAAAGTCTCCATTAATAAAAATAATACAACATCACACAACAATATTTTAAATCGGTCAAATAGAAAACGAGTAAAATATTTTTGGTGTTCCTGAAAAAAGAGATATTTTGAGTTGTGCCACCCTTTGTCTAGGTGTGCGAATGTTGGCTGTTCTGCCGATGGTCGCTGAACAGTAAACATCTGTTTTCACTACAACGAGAAAACGAACGCTCGCTCGCCGTGAAGTCGTTTTTACCGAAAGAATGAGCGAGCGAACATTCGTTCGCCGAGTCCAACCGATCATCACTGGTCACATGTTCGCTCGCTCAAGTGTTTTCATTTACCGCGCAAACAAATGCTTGCTCGCTCAGAATAGTTCAGCCGGTCTATTCTGTACAAATCTCACCGTGAAAGCTTAGGTGAAGTGAGCTTGAAGAGAGCTGTCACCTGATAGTTGCGAAAAAAGCTAGGCAGAAGAGAAAATTTATAGCTAGTTATTGTCCGCTACTTCTCTTATTTAGTCACTACTGAACATAATGTGATAAAAGAAACAGCATTATTTAATGTTGGCGAGGTATCTACAGACCGTTCATAGTTATTTAACCTCTGATAGCTCTGACAGAGGCAACCCAGTAGTAACTTTATCGCAACGAAAATAAAGATCACTGTGATTATGACAGACGTATCAATGGTAGCAATCCAAAAGCAATTGTATTGCAGTGACAATAAAGATCACTGTGATATTGACAATGACGCCAAGTCAGAGGTAAAACAACAGTAACTGAGTACAAATAGCATTTAAATTATAAAATAATCAGACTTACAAACATGATATTTTGAAACTTCTACTTCAGCATTAATTATATCATTATTACTCTGCATATTATTAGTGAAGTACTAACATGACCAACTGTACATCATTTTTATAGCTATCAATATCATAGAAGGAAAACTGCGTGCTAGCGAAGGGGCTTGTGGCTAAGTAAGTAAGAACAGCCGCACGGGTCGATCGATTAAGTTGAGGTACGCTTGCCGCCGTTGGTCTTTGGATGGGTGACCATCTTTACATACCAAGACCCCTCCGTACCTCGGAAAGCATGTTAAGCCGTTGGTTCCGGCTGTCATTCGTGGCTCATTGACAGTCGTTTTAAAGTCTGACAACCAGTCTTACCTAGGGGTATCGTATTACCCAGTAAATGGGTTATGGAGGTCAGATAGGCAGTCGCTCAATGTAAAATACTGGAATTCAGCTGCATCCGGTTAGACTGGAAGCCGCCCTCAACATAATTGGGAAAAGACATACTCACATGAAAGGAAAACTGCGTATGAAAACATCATTGTCGCTTACGCAAAATCTCGACATCGGCGAACAATTGTTAGAAGTCGTCGGGATATAGGAGCCTGAGTTTATGATCTCACTGCTGTTATCATCACTCTCGAGGATTTGAGAGAATGGCTGCGTTCATTTTATTATAGCACTTACTCTATGAGTTTTTATTGATACTAGGTGCAAAACGAAATGAAAGGGACTATTACTTTGTGAAGTGGAAGAAAAATATCGTGAGGAAACCACGATATATATTCTGTAAAATTCTCACTATGAAAACTTAAAGAAATGAGCTTGAAGGCAGCTGTCATTCCACTTGATACAGTCCCCTTTATTTTCAAACGTTGCTTAAATATACTTTCTGCCAGATAACCACGCAATAAAAGTCGTTGACCCCCTCTACCAATGTATTCCAATATTTCAAAACGATACGAAAATTGTTAAGGTAGTGTCGTTAACACGATCAAAACAAACGTATTGCTGTAAGAGGTGTCCTTGACACGTGCACGTGGCATGTTTTTTTTGTTTGCATTTATGTTTCGAGAACTTTTTTTACAAGTATAAGGCGAAAGCGTCAGGGTAGCCCGCGAAATTTGAAATTTACAAGTCAGAGGTTGTACATTGATCAAAATGTAATTCGCGGCTAACAAGTATGTGTTTACATAATTATAATCATTCAAGTGATACAAGTGATGAATACAACTCTTTAAGATCAGGTAATCCTAATGAATGACTATTGCATGAAATATTGACATTTGAGGATTATACAAACTTCAGGAGTAGTATTACTGATTCTAATTATTATAATTATGTAAATACGTATTTGTAACGTCCGCGAATCATACTTTACAACTTAATACTGACTTGCAAAATGCAAAAAAAACCTAAGAAAATTTGAATTTTGCGGGCTACCTTGACGCTTCCTCATTAATGACTTTTATTGCACCCCTAACTGGTGTAAGGTATAGCAACTTTTACTTTATACATTTAATTTTAAGCAACTTTTATAAATAAACCCCTGATAGGGATTGACACTATTGACAGCTCACTTCAAGCTCACTTCATCGTTTTTAAGGTGAGATTTCCACAGAATAAACCGGCTGGACTGAATAAGAAGTCTGAAATTGCAAACACGGAATATCGCTTGGAAGAGTAAGTAGGGTGGGTGACTGGTAATTAGTGACCGTTACACAAACACATGATTGTACTCATACCTATATATATATATATATTATATATATATATATATATATACCAAACCTGAAACCGCGAAAAAAATCAGCTTCTGCCTACATTTGCACAGCTGATTTTTTTTTTTGCGAATTCAGGTTTGGGCCCATAGTAAAAGTTGTTTGTTATCATGAGTACAATCTTGTGTTTAAGTTTCGGTTACTAATTACCAGTCACCCTATATAGGGTGAAATACTTGGGACATCTTTTGACCGCTCACCTCAGCGATGCTGATGAAAGAGAAAGGAGGGTTGTCGGTGAGAGCTAATACGATCGATCGCAGGTTTGCACGTTGTTCTAAAGTAGTTAAAAGAACCACATTCATTACAGGTGCAGCTTGTGGATATGTCGCAGCTAACTAACCGAACCTATCCCATTTGGTCGGGGTGCCCCGGTTAGTTACTGCGACCAATTCGGCTCGCACGTGCTTGGTCACTGTTCCAACATAACCTATAATTGAATATCATTCAAGCCGCTAGTTTAAGAGTGCTGTTTAGTTGTTGGCTGCGACAGATAGATTACACTCAAAAATCGCGTTCCGGGTGTTGATGGGGCTGTTCCGCTTCTGTAGCGCTGAAGTTCGTGTCGATTGCTACTACGCTATGATGCGAAAAAGATGCGCTTTCCTGGTGCGCCGGGTGCGGGCCAGCCCCAACATTATAAGTACTGCAGTGTGTCGCGAGCAGACTGGTCTGCTTGTGTGTGAATCGCTTTCAACATCGGTCTTGAGCTTCTAGCAGAGATTCACATAATTATATGGCAATGTTAGGTTAAGACACTTAATAGTTTTAAGAAATATCGTTACTAACATATTGAGTCCATTGGTACTTGTTAATCCTAATCCTAACTAGTTCGTTTGTTTGTTTGTTACGCTTTCACGCTAAAACGGCTGAACGGATTTGAATAAAATTTGGTACATGGGGTAGAGCATGACCTTGCTTAGGACATAGGATACTTTTTATCCCGGTAGAACGATCCCGTGGGATAATTTCCGACCTCCACGCGGGCGAAACCGCGAGCAAAAACTAGTTAAATATAAATTAAAAAATGTTTAAATAAAATAAAAGATCAATAACTTCCCGTATATTTTCTGTTTGAGCAGAAACCTTTACTCTGCAGTGCGACATTTAAACAGGCTGATTTAATAATACAAAATATCGGATATCCAGAAAGCGGCTCCCTGGTGTATGCTGTTCGCTGATGACATTGTGCTGGTTGCCGAGAACGGCTTAGAGGTCCAGAGCAGATTGGAGGTGTGGTGGGAAAGACTCGAGACTTTTGGCCTGAGAGTAAGTCAGACCAAAACTGAGTATCTGTTTTGTGATTTTGGCGGTCTCGCCAGTCCTGTGCCCGTATCTCTCGCCGGAACGCCCTTATCGATCTGCTCCGACTTTCGGTACCTCGGGTCGCTTGTCCAAGTAAGTAGACCGAGACGTAACGCACATGGGAAAATTTATAAGTCCGTGATAAGGCCTGTCGTACTTTATGGGTCTGAATGCTGGGTCGTGAAGAAGACGGATGAAAAAAGATTGCATGCTGCGGAGATGAGAATGTTGAGATGGATGAGTGGAGTGACGAGAATGGATAAAGTAAGAAATGAGTATATAAGAGGAAGTTTGAAAGTGGCGCCAGTTACAGAAAAGTTGAAAGGAAATCGTTTGGCTTGGTATGGGCATGTGATGAGAAGGGACGAAACGCATGTGACTAAAAGAGTGATGAATATACATGTTGATGGATGAAGAGGGAGAGGAAGGCCAAATAATAAAAGATGGATGGATCGTGTGAGGAATGATATGAAAGAGAAGGGAGTGAATGATAGCGTGACGGTTGACAGGGGAGAATGGAAGAAGAAAACGTGTTGCGCCGACCCCAAGTAACATGGGACAAGGGCAGGAAGATGATGATGAATAATATTGTGAAGGCTTTTCCTGCTGCACTTGTGCGAAAAGTTTGTAATTGGCCAAGATTAACTGTTTGTGTTGTGTTACATAACACAGGATGTACATAGTTTGGTGTCTGTTGCTGCAACCCCGCATTGGGTGCATTTTCAGCAATGGTAGTATTGCAATTCGTTATATAAATGGACGGAAGATAATAAGTAACTAATCTTGTTGGGGAGACCTGGAAAAGATTGACACGCAGCGGAAAAAAATGTTGTAACAAGGAGGAAGGTTTTATGCCCATAGTTGGAAAAGACTGTGGATGGTGATGGTGAGAACATAGCTTGAAAAACATAAACAATCAAGTTGAAAAAGAAGTAAACAAAAACACTAGGTACCTGACATACCGACTATTGTAAAATCATATTTATTTTTGTGAAGAGCAAGGTGCCACCGTTACGCTACACAATCTAATTTTATCGCTATTTTGACAGACAACACCGTGTGGATAGTGAAAGGTGAATCATTTCTGGCACGGTATTTACACCTGAATGCTCGAAATTAATTGTTGTTTTACTAATAGATCTATTAGGTTAGAAATACAAACGGAATTATAGCTTTGGTTACAGCTTTGTTTTGTGTTTTCAAAAATTCAATCGTCATGAGCGTGTACCTACGACCTTTAAATGTCTGGCGATGACTTTAAGTCCGTAATATTTTCGATATTTTTTTTACTAGTTGCGTCCTCAAGCGGAGGCTACACAAATGAGCTGGTTCGGTAGCTAGATTCCATTTATCTAGATTAAAGACCTATTGTGAACATAGCTTGTATTTAAATTAATTGAACATGACTATAAATTATCACAGATAATAGCTGCAATTTAGAATTTATTATACCCGTAGCTCCTGCAATTCTGACCGTTTCTCTAATATTCATATAAACGGCGATACTAGCTACTCTACTAACCCAGCAGACTTCCTCTATCCAACCCTATTAACAAATTGTACTACAAATGAGAAAGCCTTTGATTGAGCATTTCAATTAACAGTTTATGAATTCTCAAGTATTTAACCTAGCTAGACAAAGAATCTACTTCGACCAAGAAGTCTCGATTTCGTTTTATGATCTAAATAGGAGGTCAGGAGGTTTTCGCGACATATATTGGCATTAGTCCAAGTATTTTATCTTCATAATGGTATTTTATACAAGGCCTACATTGGGATTTATTTTCTACGAGCTTTCTTTTGTTTTCGGCCTAGAATAATGACTTTCTTGGATCGATAGCTAAACAAATTCGATAATGATACGTTGACGCTCTGCATTATACGTTATTTGAAGCGGTTCACAGAGTTATTTTAACTATGTGTGGTGTCACTTCTTTTAAAGCAAATATTAGAGGAAACCATAACAAATACACATAAAACCTAACTTCACGCCAATATTCCACGAAGGGTTAGGCAGAGGTACACTACACATACATAATAGTACACCCATATCTTGCCAGTCATCACGGCAATAAGTCACACCAATGACTCCTAGAGACAAAGTTGACATGTCTGTAAATATCTCATGTGGCTGTAAATATCTGATGTAGCTGTAAATATCTCATGTGGCTGTACATATCTGATGCGGCTGTAAATATCTCATGTGGCTGTAAATATCTCATGTGGCTGTAAATATATCATGTGGCTGTAAATATTTCATGTGGCTGTAAATATCTCATGTAGCTGTAAATGTCTCATGTGGCTGTAAATATTTCAAGTGGCTGTAAATATCTCATGTGGCTGTAAATATCTGATGTGGCTGTAAATATCTCATGTGGCTGTAAATGTCTCATGAGGCTGTAAATATCTCATGTGGCTGTAAATATTTCATGTGGCTGTAAATGTCTTATGTGACTGTAAATATCTCATGTGGCTCTAAATATCAGATGTGGCTGTAAATATCTCATGTGGCTGTAAATATCTCATGTGGCTGTATATGTCCCATGTGCCTGTAATTTTACCGGCACACATATCCTTCAAACTTTAAAACAGCAATGCTCAAGGGTCAATGAAATAGAAAAGAATACTTCCCCGGATCAATTAAATTGTTTATCAAGGAGCTCTATTACCTACTTAGGTACTGTAGAAGGTCGGAGTCCAATTATATAGAAGTTCCAAGCTTCTACAGGTAGTCAGATGGTAAATGAGAACTCATGGAGGCAGTACTGGATTATATTGTTAAAAGGGAATCAGCAAATAACATAATTATCACACTTCTTATAATAAAATTATACCGACTCGCGTGTTAGCTAAAATCGAAGTGCCGTCAGGCAAAAACATCCAAACCACTCTTTTTAATTATTTAAAAAGAATTACTGTTACACTGGCGCAAGTAGTCGAATATCAACCAGTACAACATGGACAACATGGACCTACTACTTAATCTATCTGTTTACTTGGTTTAAAATAACACCGTAGCTCTTCCTTTGTGAAACAAACGGGAACGTAAGTCCCGATTGAAAGTGCGATAATGTTCGGAACAAACTGGGTGTTTGTAATATAATTTCCCTCTTCCCCTGAGAGGGTTTCCGTCGGGGTCCTTATCCAATAAATGTCTGGCTACGTGCCGGAGCTCCGACGATTTTAAAACGTGACGCGAGTGGCGATCCTTACGAAGACGAATTGGTAGGACGGTTTTAGACGGTAGGGAATTTCGAAATGGTTACCCTGCATATAGGTATAGATAGGGACCATTTAACCATTAACCATAAGACAGGATAGGGTAACCATTTCGAAACTTAAAAAGTCCTGACAAAAAGCGCAACATTTGCTATAAAGTCAGGACTTTCTACTTTTAATTTAATATACACCCAGATTTCGCCTAGAAAGTTTTTATTTTCTAAAGAAAATCCCCTTCTTCTATAAGTGTTTTTAAACTTATAGAAGAAGGGGATTTTCTTTAGAACGAATGAGAAGGCCTGACAAAGTCCGGAAAGGGGGCCAAAAAGCCGGACATGTCCGGACAAATCCGGTGGGATGGTGACCCTATGTACATATGTATTATGTATGTACGAAAAGAGGGTTATTTTATTCCAATGCGTACCGCATTTGAATAAAATACCGTATCAAGTCTTCTGTAAGTATGATCAGTAATAAATCTCGATTAAAACTAGATTGAGTCGAGATTATGAGCAAATCTGTCAGTTTTTAATAGAGATTCATGACTGAGCATGAGAAATTAAACAATAAACATCCTTATATAACATGGACCTAACACTACTCTGCTTGAACATAATAATTAAACCTATCTTAACATTTTGTTTATAATATGATGGTATATAATATTCAGCCGCATAAACAAATATTAATTTAAAGTATTAAACGTTCTGTAGTCGCACCTGTTTATTTTCTGATTTAGATCTGTCTGCTGTAGGTATTTATTTTTCTTTAATTTTTCACTCCACTAACTAATAACTTTATATTGAACTAGCGACTTCTGTCTGCGTTGAAGTCTACTATTATAGGTACCATAAACCATGCAGGGTGGCAGAGACATCGACGCGCATTCTGTAATCATGATTCTCATCTAGATAAAAAATACAAATACAAATGTTTCGTCTTTACTCGCTAGGCATAGAAATTTTTCGGATATCAAAAAAAAAACCTGTGTTCATACAAAAGTGCAAAACCTACGCGGTCAAAATGTATGGAACAGCCGAAAAATTTCTGCGCAGGTGGTTTCGGAATCATGTAAATTCATTGTGGTAACAGGTAGCACGTCGATGTCCTTACCAACCAGTATATCCTCTCGTACTCGGCAATAGTGCAGCTTTCAATCAGAGAAGGATTTATTGTAATCGGATCAGTACTTCCAGAGATTACCTACCTCTTACAAACAAACGATCAATTTTACTTCTTTATAATAGTTTAGAATTAGATCATTCATGCTCACATGGAAAAGGACGCAGTGCAGGAGTTTCTTAGCCATTCTTGTCCATACGAAACTACCTTTTGGAAGGGGCAAATAGAATCAATACTATTTTCTTGTTGATTTTTGTTGACGTTCAAAAGTGCCTTTTATGTGCTTATTACAAATAAACGATTTGGCTTTGACTTTCCAATGCTCATACCTATATGCCTTGGAAGTTTGACTGTTACTGACCCATGTTAATATCTGATTAGGTAGACCAACGTGGATGATTTAATCAACATAAAGCCGGATATTAAAGTGGCTAGTTGTAATCTCAACGAGTGTCACCCGTGGTTCGAACAGACCATTAACAATTTTACGAGTCGTTCATCAAACTGATTCAGGGAGAAACGGCGCCAAATTGATTTGTTGATTTCTGTTACACGAAACAAGAATGACCCTGGCATAGCTTAGAGTCGAGTTTAAGCATCATTACAGTATCGTATTTGCGGTTCATTATCGTTGGTCCTGGCTGTCGTTTGTAGAACTTTGACAGTCGTTAAGGGTAGTCAGAAGCCCGAAAACCTGACAACCAGTTTTACTAAGGGGTATTGTTACCCAATAACTGGGTTGGGTTAGACTAGAATCAACTCCATCATAATTGGGAAACGGTTACGCATATGACGATTTCCTGGAGGTTCATTAAAAAAAGAGCCTGTGTGTGAGAGATCGTTATTCATAGAGGCTCTTCTACTTTATAAAAATATTAAATTCACTGGCAGACAAGGTACAGCTTTAACTGCTGGCTATAGAAGCATGAAATTTTACACAAGACTTCCGTATGTAGCGAAAGTAAGCACTAAGGAAGTATTTTTGAAAATCCTAATGGGGTTTAAGGCATGAAGGTTTATGTGGCTGGGGAGTTTGTTGCGCCACTTCTTCTTCCCAGCTAAAGCGAAGTGGTGAAGGGCGGGCATTTTGGGGGACTGTCTTATGTAATTTTGACGTTCGAAAAGTGCTGATTCTCAGCCTAGTTTGAATAAATTAATTTTGATTTTGATTTTTGATGATTTTGTCGAATTTCGTCATATTTGATGATCGATAGGAAGCATGATTTGTAGTTTAAAACCTAAATTCGTCCGTTCCATCCAGGGCAGTGAGCTCTTAGACTTGCTAACTAGTTGATGTTTACCGCATATCGGTTATTCTCGTAGAAATAGGCGTAGAAAAGAGAAGATCAGTAAGACATTACAAGTACTAACCCTTGTGAGGAAAACGAGCAACGGCTATGTATGGACGTGTTTCAGGAAGAGATTTAGCCGTCTAAGAGTTTCAGGTTTAGTAATTAACTGGCATATAGGTAACAGTACAGGGGGCTTGTGGCTAAGTATTACAGCCGCACGGGTCGATCGATCAAGTTAAGCTACGCTCTCCGCGGTTGGTCCGAGGATGGGTGACCACCTTTACATACCAATACCACTTTGTTCCTCGGAAAGCACGTTATGCCGATGGTCCCGGCTGTCATTCGTAAATTTTAGACAATCGTTACGGGACGGTAGAGCCCAAAAAGTCAACCAGTCTTACCGAGGGCTATCGTGTTACCCAGTAACTGGGTTGTGGAGGTCAGATAGGCAGTCGCTCCATGTAAAATTTGGTATTCAGCTGCATTCGGTTAGACTGGAAGCCGACCTTAACATAGTTGAGAAAAGGCTAGGCAGATTGAATTTTGTTCCCGGAAAGAGACTTAGTTGTTCTACAGTTCTGAGGTTTAGCAATTGACTGGCATGTAACAGAAAAGATAATAGGCATACGAAAGCAAACGGAAGCCCATCATAACCGAGCTTTATTTTATTTTTTATTACTTCATTAATTTATATTCACCGGAATATAAATTAATCTCAGCCCTTTAGCTGAAATTAAACAAATAAATTAACACGAATTTGCTCCCACCCCTATTACGTTTGAAAAGGTATTGTGTGCACATAAAACACGTCGCTAACCGGTGATTGTATGATTTGTTTTATTCATAGGTATTTTTACAGCGGACGCCGTGGGTACTTTAATGGACATTTTTGTGTAAATTTTCCACGTCACGTGCTTGATTCTAATACTAAAGAAATGTATGCTTGAACAAAGGAAAGCAAGTGTACGTACACATTATTACGTCAGCAAAGCTATGGTGAAAATAAATTCATACTTTCACGTTGGTAGCGTTACGTTGTACGGAAGGTATGTAGGTTGTATGTACGTTGTAGTATATAATTCAAAAGTGAGTAACGTACACAGAGGTGCAATGAAATGACAAAGGAAGTGGTTCGTGCCAACTATTTGAAATACACATTATAAATAGACAGATAAATCTATCTAATTAATATCGGAGTACAAAGTGACACTCGGTAACATTTTCCACATGGTCGTAAAAGCGGTCTGACTCAGACCTTATTTGACCTAGTTAGTTGAAGATATCTACGTCATTGGGTTGGCTGTATCCCAAATTTGGGAATAAAATTTCGGCGTGAAAGTGTAAGCGATTCGTGAACGACGTCGCCGGCAGCCAAGCTGTCGAGCCGAACGGTTTACAACTAAATGGTACATTAGACAAGACAAATAGAACATTATAATAGGTCCATTTTCTGTATGAGAAAAGTTATTGAATAGGTTACGTGCTTGGCCTGTAGAATATAATGAGCTTAGTAGCTTTTTCTGGCTTTTCTTTAGTTTTGTGCTCAAAAAGTTAATTTGAGTTTTACTAACCTAACATTATATACAATAATATTACGTTTTACTTTAAGTTAATTAATATCACCACCTAAGACAACAGTGGCTCGTCTACCACACATTTAAAAGTTATTAACTTAAAACATACCTTACAGAATGGATAGTTAAACTGATAGCACTACCCGCATATTTTCAGCATCGCGCGAGCGATAAAATATATAGTTATGGGCACGTCTCTACTCAAAGCTACTGCGCTATTATTTAACACAAAAGGTGATAAAAAAATAACATACCTTCGCCGCTCCCACCGCAGTATCGATCCCCAGCACCACCAGCACGCAGACCTCCGCCAGGCCGCCACCACTCGAGCAAAGAAAAACAATGCAAGTGAACACAACACTCAGAAAGTCCACACTATTATAAAAGCGGCCGGCGAAAGCCGCAACAGTTCACTTTCCGCCACAGTCAACTTCGAGAGAAAACTTCAACAACTTAAATATAAGCAGAAGCGACGATCCGACCGCGACCAAGACTATCCAATTCGATAAGAAGAATTTTAGTGAGTCAAACGGCGCGCACCGCGGAAAAGTTTTATATGATTTTACGTTTCTCCATGCCGTAGGCGCGGGCCGAGCGGCCGAAAGTTTTCAGCGTAGCGGCGTCGGGAGCCGAGTGTGCTTTCGTTACGCAACTCACTGCGGCGTCGCGCCGCCAGGGGGAGCGCGCGCTCAGTGGCGCAGTGGCGGGCATGCGCAGTGCCGCGCCGCGACTGTCGCCCCGTCGGCCGTCGCACGTACGAGTCCTCGGCAATCTTTTCACTCCTCACCACTCGCACTAGCTGCTCCTTTCAACTGAAATGAGCGACTGGCCTAATTACTAAGTACTACACTACTCCCCAGCATGCCTTGAACAAACTTCCATCTACACTACGCTGGGGTATCGCTGAGTAATCAAACGGAATTCATCAACCTACTCCATACATCCTGACCCACTTTGTGACTTAGTATCAGAGGCAAGTCAATAACAAAACAGAGGTCATGGTGGCAAGAATCGCGTGGAGCCGCGATAATGGCAGGAAGGAACGCGAGCGCTATCTGCGATCTCGAGTGAGGCAGGTAATGTAGCTAACCAAATACGTACTGCGAATAGCACTTACCTAAGTGCCCTGAGAAAATAAATACATACATATTTTAGTAAATTGTACGGGATTAAACAAGATTCGTATAAAAAGCCTTGGTTTAATCCGATAGGGTTACCCAACGCTTTCGGCTGTCATTTACCTACGAAGGCTCATAGAATATTCACCATTCCACTAGACATGCAAAGAACGCCTAAATAAGGAAAGGTATCTACCGACTGTGATGGACACACGACCGAGTGGATATTCCTGGAAATTACTTCATACGATGTCGAATCGTACCTACCCAAAAAGTTCAATTCGGATTATTTCTGACACGGCCTTTTTACATGAATTAGGACGTGAATTTTAGAAAATTGCTGTTGCTTTGTCTTTGCGTAGCCAGTTTTAAAAACTAGATACTAAAAGTACCTAAAGCAACGAGAAGCATACAAGAAGCAAGCAAGTAAGAAGGACATGAAACTCCTTAATAACAAGGAGACGGATTTCCAGCAGCGGGAAGGAAATGACATAAAAATGTATCACAAGTATGGCCAACATCTACGACCAACATAATCCATAAAGGCTCTCGCAGTCAGGCGCGACGCTGCTCTAGTAGAACAATTTCTGAAAAGTTTATGGATATTGCTCCTACCAGAATGTCTGCGGAAGTTTTAATGTTTTTGATTTTGACATCAACGTAAAGATAGATGGAATAAATGCTCTTGTTACGTAGGTATTGCAACTTACGCGAACTTAACATATTAGATACATCAAGGACATTTGCAACTGAAGTAGTTTTCCAAACCTAAATAATAATGACAATAGTTTCTTGGTTAAGGGCCGGTTTTTTGATCCGTAGAATAGGAATATTTTCATGTTAACTCATTCATGCTTAGCCTAAGCTGATAGGGTTATGCAACGCTTTTGGCTATCATTTACCTACTGAAGGTCATAAAATAAAATTCATCATATCACTAGGCATGGGAACGCCTAATTAAGGAAAAGGTATCTACCGACTGTGATAGACACGCGACCGAATGGAAATTCCTGGAAATTACTTCGCTCGATGTCGAAACCTACCCAAAAAAGTTCAATTCTGACTATTTCTGACCCAACTTTTTACATGCTGGTACGTGATTTTTAGTAAATTGCTGTTGTATTATATTTCGATAGGCGACAACTAAACTTGTATCAAAGCCACTCAAACATCAAACTCTTTATTAATTTTTTTTTACAAAAAAATAAAAATACAACCGACTTAAAAAAAAAAACACTACAAAGTGAAAAATAACTTTAATATCAGAAGTCAGTGTCTGACTTTGACTACCGATCCAATACACCAAATAATGAGTTTCGTCAGAAAATCTCTTCTTTGGAACTGTTTGTACCAACGATACACTGAGCTACGGGACGGTGCTTTCTCTTGAAACACAAATTTTAATTCACTGAAACAATCATCAGGACTCAAACCTCGCTTGAAGTTATAGAACACATCATCATCTGCCTAGCCTTTTCCCAACTATGTTGGGGTCGGCTTCCAGTCTAACCGGATGCAGCTGAATACCAGTATTTTACATGGAGCGACTGCCTATCTGACCTCCACAACCCAGTTACTGGGAAATACGATACGCCTTGGTAAGACTGGTTGTCAGACTTTCGGGCTTCTGACGACCCGTAACGACTGTCAAAGATCCACGATTGACAGCCGGGACCAACGGCTTAACGTGCTTTCCGAGGCACGGAGGAGTCTCGGTATGTAAAGATGGTCACCCATCTACAGACCAACCCCGGCAAGCGTAGCTTAACCTAATGAATTGACCCGTGCGGCTGTTATTACTTAGCCACGAGCTCCTCCCAAGTTATAGAACACAATTGCACGAAAAAACGACGCGTTAACTCTGCCATCTTGACTTAACTAAAAATTCATAAAAAAATATTGCGGGTACATACTAATTTTTTTTTTACTTGCTGCTAAAAATAGGCTATGCTATTAACGGTAACAGTTTGACACTCATATTTTAGATAGTTTAATGATATCTCAAAACTTTGCTAAGGCCCTACGTACGGGTAATGCTAGAAGAAGTAAACCTAGGTTTACCCGGGCTTACTTAGAATCACACAAGGAGTTTGAGTAATGTCCGAATAATAATTAAAATAAAGGAGACTGGTCATGACCCATAGAAAATTACCCCAGATCCGGCGCTAAAGAAAGTTATCTCACAATTTTTGTTAAATCAGATAAAATAAATCTAAATAGTCCTCAACTCCGAAATCAGAGGCAAACACTTTGAAAAATTGCTTACAGATTTTGTTTAGGCGACTTTTTTCATTTTGCCGTATCTTAAGAAAAAGTTTTTTTTTTTATAGATAATTACGAAATATACACTTGACTATCAAAAATAATGTATAAAATATAACAATATTGTAAAATAAAAAATAAATGTAGTAGGTATTTATTTTTATTACATAAATAATTGACAATATTATTCTTCAATAATGAGAACATCATCCATACCTAATGCAGGGTGGTCAAACTCCTCGTGGTGTCTGGCCCACCCCAAATGTATATAATGCTTATGACATGGGCGCAACTACCTAATGTTCTTCTGCCTTGTATGCAAGAACAGTAATATCCTGTAATAGCGTCTCTTCCTTCCGACATAGCGTTGAACAAAATATATGTAGGTTTTTGAAGTGGTGTGCCTTGAATGTATCCTGCACCTTAATAAAATATCGTTATCATTTATTTCTGGATGTCTGTAAAGCTCCATTTCGTAAACGTTAGTGCGTTTCAGATGCTCACTACAATAGGAGCGCGCTATTTTAACATGGTACGTACCAACTGAAAAAAGAATTAACTCCTCAATGGTGAGGCGAGGGAAATCTGCCACTTCTGGGCTATCGGCCACAAGTCTTGTGAATATTGCTCTCTGTCTATTCCAAGTTATTATTCTCCACATACTCAGCCAAAAGATTTGGTCGGTTCATATTTGCGTTAATGATTTCTATGAAAGCATTTGTATATGGGCTGTCGGTGTATGGTTCCTGGAAGGCATTTATTATTGCGGCAGCGATTTTAAAATCGTTTAAGATGTGAGGTACGTGGATATTAAAAATTCTGTTTCTGAATTATTTAAAGTCGCGTTTGAAGCGGCCATTCATTGTTTCAACAACCCATCTCACCAGTGTTATAAGCCTCGATTTATTTGCATTTTCTGTGCTTAATTGAGTTTCATTTTGGCGTTTAGATGGAGGCATATGCGGTACGTAGCCATGTGACTCCAATGTTGGCACTAGGTACATCCCGGAATCCCCTATCTAATATAAAAACGTCGCCTTCCTCAAAAAAATAATGGAACGCTGCTTCCTCCAGGGGTTCATTATGGTTATTTAAAATCTGTTCCATTATGTTGGCATCCCACGTTCTTGCAGAATATGGACCCGTCACGTCCAGTATGTACCCATCCGCACACACGATCATAAATGGCTTGATCAAATTCCGGTACTTATGAGTACTGTAAGTCACGCGTTGATATAAAAAATTGGTCGATTTCTCAATAAATAGATACGTACCATCTAAGATTATAATCGCTTTCGGTGTAGCATCATTTTCCGAAGAAATAGTTAGGTAGAAGTCGGTTACGTTCTATAACTTGGTCCCGAGTTATGTGATCCAGTCCGAGGTGTACTGGAACGAAATCTTCCAAGAGACATCTTCTAACGCTGTGTATTTTTCTGTCCACGGTTCTTCTTGAAATATTAAAAACAGTGGCAAGTCTATCATTTGGCTCACCAGTTCTCAATTTATTTAAATATAGAGCCAAAACTCGCCGCGGTGTATCCGACTGTTGATGGAGAGTCGGGACTTGATTAAGAGATGTCATCCTTATGCTTTATCATAAACACTGGGCAGTTTTAATATGTTCGCCACTGATTTCGGACATGCGGACTTCTTAGATTTACTTTACATAATTTTACGAAAATTCTGACATAAGTTCATTTGTGCCGGGCCTGGGGCTCAGATGACCAGTCTCCTTTTAATTCGGGATTTACCCATACTCACCTAGGTAGATCTACCCAATGCTTGCTGGGTAATGTTAGAATAATTTGAGAAATTAAAAATCAAGTTAAGTAGCTTTTGTTTTGAAAAAAAAAAACGAGCGAGCCTTACAGTAGTTGCACATGATGTGTAACATGTGACATGTTTGGGTGGGTACCATCTGACGGCCAACTCTAGCACCACGCGCGCTCATTGGTCAAATCAAATAGTGTTACAGACTTCCGTCCCTTTTCACGAAATCACTCCCTCAGATTGCAGGAATGCGACAAAAAATATGTTAAACATCAAAAACATACAAAATAAACTTTCCTAAGCATACCACAAGTACTTACTTAAATTATTTTTGGCAGAGATAATTCGTTAATAAAAGAAAAAGAAATTGGAGCAGCTCAACTCCAAGCGTTGCGTAATGTACCTAAATTATTATGCGCAGTGTTATATAGATTCATTTATTTTTAACTGAACAGACAGCTGTGCTGCTGGGGAGTTTGTTGCGCCACTTCTTCTCCCCAGCTAAAGCACTAGGAAGTGTTGAAGGGTGGGCGTTTTAGGGGCCTGTCTTATGTAATTTTGACGTTCAAAAAGTGCTGATTCTCAGCCTAGTTTGAATAAATGACTTTTGATTTTTTGATTTTGATTTTGCTTAGCATCCAAAGTTAAGCCCAAGAATACTGTGCTATCTTCAGGATTCAATTCTTCGCTCTGTGCAGTACTTGCATAACGTGAGGTAGCGGAAACTTAATGCATTTTTTTTTTTTTCATTAAGTAAATTATTAACATTGATCAAGTGAACTACTTTAACTAGGTACTATATTATCTTACTAAAACTAAACAATTCATTAATTTAATGATTTTCATGGTACAAGATAAATACCCAGTGGCCCGTCCTTATTTTGTTTTGACTAAGTATTATATATAAGGTCTATCTACGAGTATTCATACACGAAATCTCTTAATGGGTCATTGTACTCATCATTATGAACAACTTTTACTATCGGACCAAACCTAAAATTGGGAAAACAATGAGCCTACCAGGTAGGTAGGCTCATTGTTTTCCCTACACCTACATTTATGTTCGCATAACTAGTCAAAATGTAAGGAACACCTGATTTTTTTTTCGCGATTTTTTGTTTGGTCCCATAGTAAAAGAGGAGCTCGTGGCTAAGTAATAACAGCCGCACGGGTCGATCCATCAGGTTAAGCTACGCTTGCCGGGGTTTGTCTGTGGATGGGTGACCATCTTTACATACCGAGACTCCTCCGTGCCTCGGAAAGCACGTTAAGCCGTTGGTCCCGGCTGTCATTCGTGGATCTTTGACAGTCGTTACGGGTCGTCAGAAGCCCGAAAGTCTGACAACCAGTCTTACCAAGGGGTATCGTATTACCCAGTAACTGGGTTGTGGAGGTCAGATAGGCAGTCGCTCCATGTAAAATACTGGTATTCAGCTGCATCCGGTTAGACTGGAAGCCGACCCCAACATAGTTGGGAAAAGGCTAGGCAGATTGATTGAGTAAAAGTTGTTCATAACACACCTTACACAGGAAAAGTTTTTAACCACGTAGTTCTACCCATGAATATAAACAACTTTTACTGTGGGACTAACTCTGAAATCACGAAAAAGAAATCAGCTGTTTTATACAAAAGTTCTATAAATAAAGAATATAATATATATAATAAAGTTCAAATACCTACTCAATCAAAATGTATGAAACAGCTGTATTTTTTTGTCCCATAGCGAAAGTTGATCATATTCATGGGTAGAACACCCTGTGAAAATTTGCGCATTGCTTAAAAACTTTTCCTGTATACGCCTCGACTTGAGAACCTCCTCCTTTATTTTCGTCGGTTAAAAATCAGGCCTAATTCCAGCAGAAATGTGATCATGACAAAAAAAAAATCACAAGTATAAAATTGGCCAACATCTACTACACGGCCAACATAGGGAATCAATTATTATGATTGCCACCAACAAGGACAAGATTCTCTTGTTACCTTGTAGTAGGTACCTAAAAATAAAATGCACAGTGAAGTAGGTCATTTTATAAACTTTCATATACTGGGTAACTTTTTTTACCGTCTTGACAAAAAAAAAGTATAATAGGTGAACGGAGTAGAAGCCTATGGCATACCTAGTTTTTTTTAAAAGGTAATAATATCGAAATTCAAATCATACGACCTACGCACCCTGCGTAGTGCGTATGATTTGAATTTCGGTATTTTTGAACGATCTATAAACATTTTTTTCAAAATTTCTGTTTTTATTGTTCTAGTTTACTTCAATGTTTATTGATAGAGAGTGTTTATTGAAGAGATTTCTGTCTAAGCTATTGAAAAATCAAAAATTTAAAAAAAATACTAGGTATGCCATAGGCTTCTACTCCATTCTAAAAGTTTTTAAATCGACATGGTCACTAACACTATTATTAGAACTTAAAACGGGATATTTACCATGTCTATTAAGTTTCTCGAGTTTCCGACATTCGGCACTGTTGCAAGTGCCATAATCACGGATAAACTGAAGTTATTGCGGGTGGATGTTTACGAGCAGACAAAACAGTCTACCCTCTTTCTTGTTCGTTTAGTGCGACTGACACCGCTACCATTGTCACTTGTTACAACAACTCGATTCTGTTCTCGACATACAAAACTCACTGTGTCCGCTCGCGAACTTTTTCGGCATTCTTGCGGTCTTTACAGAATTGGACCACTGGATACCAGGCTCTCGACAGTTGAAACCCATCCTCACGGTTGAAGTTCTTATATTTGGTCATTTCAATCGCTTCTCTCACCAGTCTAGGTATGTAGTGGCTTTCTGTCGAGATGACCTGAGGGTTAAGTAACTCAATCCAGCAGTGGTTTGTTCCGGATTCTAAAAGATGTTGAGCTATGGCCGATTTCTGTGTATCGTTGATTCTCACCGCCCTTATGTGTTCCGATATTCTACACGCCACAGTACGCTTTGTCTGACCGATATACGACTTTCCACAGCTGCAGTCTACCTTATAAACACCAGGTTTTTCCAGAGGGAAGTTGTATTTCGGCGAACGCAGCATCTGACATACTTTCTTGAACGGAGTGAAAATAGTTTTTACGGCATATTTCCGAAGAATATTTACAACCTTATCTGTCACTCCCTTCACATACGGCAAAAATGCCGGTTGCCTCTCAACCTCGCACTTCCGATGTTTGGAAATAGGTTTTTGTCTACGCTGTGCGATCGTCCTTGGATATCCATTCCTCCGTAGGAAACTCGAAAAACTTAATATACATGGTAAATATCCCGTTTTAAGTTCTACTCCGTTCACCTATTGTTCCCTATATTTTACAAGGCAGTAAAAAAATCATCCAGTTTACTTAATGACAATCGTTTCTCTAGAATTTGGTCCATCTATTACACCCGTTCTCTGACACAGCGGGCAAACTTCTGAGCCAGACGTTAATTGCCAACTTCTTAGAACGAGTGCTGTGCATACAATATTATCAGCAGTCGTGAGCAGTATGCACACCTGTGGCGTAACGAGCGAGATGCAATTAAGTCCTACACAGAGAGACGCGACGCGGTTGCGCGGCGGAATGCGCGGCTGCGATGCTGCGATAATTGACGGTGAGTTGTACCTACCTGTTTTTTTTTTTGGATGGGAGATCATCAAATAACTTCTCCAGCTCTGGGCGGAGCGGGAGGGCGTGCCAGAATTTTACTGAATAAAGCCCACCCCTGTTCCTTCAGTGGCCTAAGCCAGGGCCACGGTAACTCTTTCAAACCACCCGCAACCCTGGCAGGCATCGGCCCTAGCGGACCCAATCAGCTAGTGCTGAGATCTCTTTGAGGCGCGCGTGGAACACAACGAGCCGTCTACCCGGGCCTGGTCCTTACCGGATGGCGAGCTACCCATTGCTCGCCATCCGCAAGCCCGCGCCTACGGTGACCGAGAATCGGCTATCAATTCCCGTCTCCTGCGGCGACTAGGGGCCGGGCGTGAGGGCGCAAAGACTACATCTCCCTTACGCGTTCCGCCTCCTTCTTCGCGAGCATTACTGCTTCGCAGAAGGAGGTGACGGCTTCCCATGCACTCTCGCTCCGTACCATGGCCTCGACCAGGGCCGGACCCGAGAGATCGACGCCGCCGATCGCCTCCACGAGGACGCGGCGGTGCTCCGCCCAAACCGGGCAGACCTCCACCGTATGCTCCACCGTGTCCTCCGGGCGATCCACACAAGGGTAACACCCGGGCGTTTCCTCCCGCCTTATCTGGAACAGGAACCTCCCGAAGCAACCGTGTCTGGTGAGGACCTGTGTCTGGCGGAAGATGAGGACGCCGTGGCGCCTCTCCAACCATTCCTCAAAGAGGGGACTTATCGCCGCAATTGTGGCGTGCCCAGAGTTGTACCTACCTAATCTATGACAATTGGATTTCTGCGAACCACCGAATAGGTATTATGTGTCGCAGCTGACTGGTTTAGTAAGCGCGGTTGGTCACAGTTCTAACCTATTTTTTATCGCTGAGAAATGCATTACGCATCCCCGCTCGCGGGGGACGAGACGGGGTATGTGGGACTCCTGTCAGAATGGCACCGACAGTATACCCGCTAAAACTCAGCGGTGTTCCCACATCGCCGTGATGAGAGGGCCATGGGAAACCGGCTCAGCCTTTACTTCCACAACCCTCCCGGCGCATGCCCACCTAGCTGGGGGGCCCCGCATGCCCCCCAGGCTGGGGGGCTACGGGAATGGCCGGGAACACCTGGCCATTCCCGTCCGACACTGGTGGAGGCCTGTGCAATACAGGCACGGGTGCCCTAGCACCCCTTGCCTGCTGGCCTCCACCTGGTCAAAGTTCTAACCTAACCCAACCTAACCCATTTGGTCGGGGTGCCCTGGCTTAGTTACTGCGACCAAATCGGCTCGCGTGTGGTTGGTCCCAGTTCCAACCTAACCTATAATTCAATTTCATTCAGACCGCTAGTTGAACGATTGCCGTTTAGTTAAAAGCTAGGTGGTTAATTAAACTGCTAATTAAACCAGTTGGCTGCGATATACCTATGCATTAAACAGAAAACGCAATGGTATCCGAAAATGTTGTGAAAAGTGGTAAAAATTCCAGTGGCCAGGCCGACTGTTCTCTATTACCTACAGCTTTTAATAAAATAATGATAGAATTTCACAAGACGCGTTTTCTTAATCCCGCTTTTTTCCTTTTCTTAATTTATTGCTAGACCTAAATGGTGTTTTGATCTAAAGGGGCTAGTCGTGCATGGACTAGAGTCAGCACACGTCTCGTACATCCATCTATGAAAGCGGTGACATTCTGGTAGCTTGCCTATTTAGTACATATAGTCATAGTCTATATTATCAGTGTATCAGTATATATTATCGTCCCACTGGGCAAAGGTCTTCTCATACAGAGAAGGCACGAGGATCGATCACCACGATTGCTCAAGACGGGTTGTTGATTACAGACTTTATAATATTAACTATAGGTCCAGGTTTCCTCACGTTGTTTTTCCTTCATCGATGTCAGTAATGTCCAAGATTAACGCACAAAGTATTTACCTATTGAATTTCAAAAATCATATTGATATTAACCCGAATTTGAACCCAGACATTCGTGCATGAGAGGCGAGGCCTTAACCACTGGACCATCACGACACAAAGTAGGTACCTAATACCTTATTTAATTACTTATCTTTTGAATTTGACGTGATTTTGGTGACAACGTACTCAATCTGCAGTCTGTCTACTAACTACCTGCACGTAGTAAAATCTCTTATTATCTAACAAAACAAAATGTTGCACCGCGTTTGTCCGCGCCCGTCTGACGTGAACCTTATGTAAAATAATTAACCGGCACATCTGGAGCAGCACTACACCTTGTAACAATTACCGGGAATTTCCGCCTAATATCCAGATGTAGCACTTGGTTACTGCTTAGTATAATTGTAGCTATTACTTAGATACCTTTTCTATTATCGCCTCAAACTAAGAATATTCGGTAAACTTTCTCTAACGTTTATTACGTAGTGCAGAATTATTCATTCTACGTACAAAGTCGGTTCAAACATTTTTCTACATTATCCTTCTTTGGGCACCATTCTTAACAGAACTATGCTGATTTTTGTCTAAGTATCATAATTAGTAACCTAATGCCAAATAAAATGAACTAGGTGGGTACTTCTAACTTATCATTGACGTCTCTCATTACAACAGCAATACTGCCGTCATGACAAAATGTTGATTTTCGAAGATAATTATTTGGACATTAACTAATAATAACCACTTTCTTCCTGCTAAAGCTAAAAATAAGAGTACGATTGCTGCCAAGTTATTATTTAAATTCACAAAATTGTAATTTGAAAATTAAACAAAGTTCGTTCGTGACTTCTATAGGTACTCGAATGAAAACGTAACCCGTTGGTACAGCGCCATCTGGCGGCAGTATTGTGAAACTTATGATAGTTGATTACGTTTTTTTTTGTTTTTTTATTTCATATTTGGTTGTTCAATGCAAGTCTGTACCCGTTATAAACAAGCAACTTCTTCCATCTACCAACTATCAACTAGTCACTTTAAAGGATTAATGCTAAGGATTTTGTATTTGGTACAAAATTATCCAACACCCAACTTCAACGACAATTACTGCTAAACTAATAAAGTTATCTTAACCGCTATAATTTTCCTTTAAAGTTCTTTAATATTTCGTAAATGGAACATTAAATCGAAAAATAATTTTAGCAACCCCGAAGTAATTTTAGAAGACCTATTCCACGATACTCCACACGATGGGGTGGGTAGACAACGAAAAAAATATTCATCCCTACTTCACATGTAGGGGAGCTACCCTAAAAAAAAATATATTTTCCAAAATTTTATTTTACCACTTTATCTGAAATAAATGTCTTATTATTATTATTATTATCGGCGTAATTGATATGCACACTCCTACAAAGTTACAGCTTTCTAGTACAAGCGGTAGTGTTGCCCAAATGCAAGAACAAGACGAGACTTAGCCAGTCTTGGTCTTGGTCTTGCGCCAATACACCTGGTCTTGGTCTTGGTCTTGCGCTCCCAGTCTTGGTCTTGGTCTTGGTCTTGCAGCAAGAGTCTTGCAAGTCTTGCAATTACCTATTAGTCTATTACTATTTATTAAAGTTTACTTTAAATCTTAGAAAAACGTATTAGAATTGGAACATTGTGAGCTTGAATTAACATAGCCATAGTAAAGATCAAGCAGATTAATAAATAACTGAAGATTTGATAAGAAATTCGAAAAATCAACTGACCTATATGTCGTTTTCCATGGAAGTAACTGTTTCTTAATAAACATTTATGATTTATAAGCTTACATTTGCTAAAACATGTAAAAAAACAAATTAATTACAATAACTTGACTGTATTTTAAAGAACAATACTTATCTGTCTAGAAAGAGATTGAACCCTCAACTTATAAGAAATTTAATAAAAGAGTTTTACGATTTATCATTTATTTGAATAAAAAATAAAATACAACACAAATCAACAGCTTTATCATTAGGTTATGATACTTTATATCAATTTTTTTGACCAAGAATTAATACAAAGTAACCATCTGGCTGACTCATCACTTAACCTATTTCTATGTTTTCTAATTACTAATGATGCTTTAGAAAATAACCTCTCAGCAGGTACTGAAGTTGCAGGTATTGAGAGAAAATCACGGGCCATTTTCGATAAAATCGGATACTCTGTCTCATGCGTCCTCCACCAATCTAAAATGTCTTCCGAGCTGGCAGTTCTTGGTTTTCTCAGGTACTCCTCCAACTCGTCTATCACTAAGCCTTGAAGACAAGATCCAGATGACGTCGAGGGACATTCATAGAGTTTATCAAAGTCTATTACGTCTTCATCTTCATCACATACTTTATTTTCTTTTTCTGGTAATTCCAGAGATTTGTTCAGTGAGTGTAGACTTTTATATTCTTCATAAAGTTCATTGAACTTGCGCAGACTTTCTGTTTTAAGTTGCTTCCCCCACATTGTCAGGTCAAAAGTCTGAGCCTTATGCCTTGGGTCTAAAATTAAAGAAGTACAATAAATCCAGTTGCTCTTCTTGTAATGTTTAAGCATTTTGTCTCGAGCTGCTTGGAAAGCTAGAATGAGCCTTTCATCCACTTCAGATCGATTAGGTTTCTCATCTAACTGTTTTACCATGGATTCAATTTTATCTAGCAAGAGATTGAATGATACAATGACTAGCGGTAATGTAACATATTTGTCTCCACCAAGTTTTGTACTTAAAAGTTTAAAGTTTATTAGAAATTTATGTAATTTTTCGAGTACCTGCCATTCATTAGCTGTGATTTGAAAATCATTTAATTCGGTGACAGAACTGCACAATATGTCAATGCCCGCTCTCACTTTTAAACCAAATCCAATCATATCATGTGTGGAATTCCATCTCGTTGGACAGTCAAGAATGGCATTTAGATTTGATGGCACGCCAGCTGCTTCACAAGCAGACTGAAACTTCTTCTTCACTATCTCACTTCTTTTTATTTTACTGGAAATACTGCGTAACTTTGTTACAGATGTACGCGAGTCAGCAATATTTGGTGCAGATTCTTCATCTTCCTCATCCTCAGTTTCGTCTGCATAGTCTTCGTACTGCTGATCTTGCGCGTTAGTGTCAGACTCACAGTGTAATGCTAAGGTCTTTAATAAATCTTGTACACCAAGGTTTAAAATGTGAGCAAAGCACCGGAAATGTTGATTGTCTGAATCAAAGTGTGGCGGCAGCTGTTTGCCCAGTTCATACATAAATTTGGTATTTGCAGTTGCGTTGTCGACCGTGATACCTTGTATTTTATCAATTATGCCATATTCCAATAAACATTCATGGAAAATCGTTGCAATATCTTCCCCAGTATGTCGACCGCGTGATGGTATAAAATCAAGAACTACAGATTGATACTTCCATTCGTTGTCTATATAATAAATAGTAACCCCGTAGTAACTCCTACCAGCAATTGACGTCCACCCATCAATGGTAAAAGACATTTTAGATGATAATTGTTGAAGTCGTTCCTTGAGATTCAATTGGAGCTCTTCAAATCGCTCTTTGACTTTCCTTCTAAGTGTAGACCTTTTAGGAAACACCATATTAGGGCAAATACGTCGAAAATATACTTGTGTAGCTTCGTCATCGAAAAATGAGAAGGGAAGATATTTTTTCACCACCCAATCAACTGTAGCTGTCGTGATGTTGTCACTGCTGTTTTCCGACTGAAACAAAACAATAAATCTTGTGTTATTATTTAAAACATACTAGGTTTGAGCGTATAAGAGGAGGAGGTTTGTTGTTGTTAAATCGAGAAAATCGTTAAATTGATATTTGTTATATTAAGGTTGCACTGTACTGTAATTTACCAAAATAAAGTACTTAGTTGTTACTGGCCGATTAAATGAAAATATGGGTGTTTATAAAAAATATTTAAGACGATAATTACATACTTAATATGTCGCACCCCTAGATGAAAACACCACTAACTCAAAAATACTTACGTAAGTTAATGGCGTTTTTGAAAGTATCGCATGAATAGCTACGCGGAGTTAAAATTCTTTTAACTGTTAAAAAAATATTCTTACCTGTCCACTTCTTCCAGCGGTTACTAAAAAGCTTGTGATATCTCCACTTAATTTTGGTTTAACAGGAAGAAATATTTCTGATTCCTTTTTGTGGAAAGATATTAGATGTTTCCTTAAGCCTGAAGTGTTTCTGTTTTTCATTTTTATTTCAATCTTTTTATGTTGGCACAATTTACAGAAGGCAGTTTGGGATGCATGAATTATTTCGAAAAACTCCTCAAATTTGCTTTTGGGTCTTTTAGATCTGTGACTCAAACTCTCGTTACTCGGACTAGAATAATTTGAATCTTCGTCACTCATATTAAATTGTACACGTGATACGTTTTTAGAAAACAACGAGAATTAGTAAAAACAATTATTAAGTTAGACTCGAAGCACAGCTCAATTGGAAATGACTGGAATTAAAATAATTCCTTTATTTATAGTACGTTTCCTTGCTTTCTACCGCGCCGCCTCGCCACGTGCCGGCTCTATGAAAAGGATGCCGCCGCAAATCAAACAATGCCGCGTGCGGCGTACAAACACACACTAAATATTACCTACTTGTACAGACGCGACGCGTGAATAAAATAGAATTAGTGCCAATCACTATTCTTTACATATAAGTGAATGTTTTGGCGTACATCTATACTAATATTATAAAGCTGAAGAGTTCGTTTGTATGTTTGATGACAGAAGTTTTAAAATAAATAAATAAGTCCTGAACGTCACTATACCTCCAAAGTTACTATTCCTCGTGGACGAAGTCGCGGGCACAGCTAGTAAATACTTACTCTCATCATCTCTCTCAGAGATACTCGGGCTGGTAAGTAATACAAAACTCTTATCGCAGGCTTTTTATTTTATTAGTCGGTAAGTACCTACGCTTTTTATATTATTTTATTAGTTTTGTAGAATTTTTTTACACGTTTCAAGTATATTTAAAAGTGGCTACAATATTTATTAAACGGGTGATATTTGAACACTTTTTTGCTATTTTTTTTTGTAAAAACTTAAGAAATATAATGACTAAATGTACAATAATAGTACCTAAGTAATTAGTTTAAAACCATATAAGTAATCAATATTATAATATATACTTACTAGAATGAATTAATATGACATCTACTACCTATCCTTACCATTTTATCCTAATCATAATACTACTTGCGTGATCAGTATAATGTATTCATTTTCATTCTAAGCACTCTGAAACTTATTTATTCTTTGGAACACCTGTAGGTACTCTTAAAAAAATTCGAAATTATTTTGCATGAGTATACCTACGCCCTATGGCGGCAATCAATAGTGTCACAAATGTTATGATTTCGGCGTGGCGGCAACGATTGTTTTAGATTTCAAAAGAAGCCGCCGGCGCGTGTATCATAACCATGTACTTCCGAAAAGCGGCAAATTTCTTTGAGAAGTAAGTACAAAACCTTTGATGCCGCATTATCAAAGTGCCGATGGTTAAAACATAACTATGCATGCACTCAGTTTGATTTTAATAGATATTTTTTTATTCGCTATGTTTATGGTATTAGTCGTAATGCGCATAGGTCCAGTTTTTCATATTCTTTGATACAGTTTTTTGCGTCTCATAGAATTCCTAAGCGTACCTACCTATACACCGAACTGTTACACCTAACTACTCAGTGAAATAGCGCTAAGTCCTAGCTGCAAGACGCAAGAGTCTTGCAGGCTATGTCTTGTTCTTGCTCAAGTCTTGCACGGTCAGTCTTGGTCTTGGTCTTGCAAAAACGCAAGAACAAGACCAAGACTGCAAGACCAAGACTGAATTTGGGCAACACTACCAAGCGGTCTCTTAGCAAAATCTCGGACAGACAGACAGATGGACATGATGAAACTATAAGGGTTCCGTAGTACTGACAAGGAACCCTTGTTCCTTGTCAGTACTACGGAACCCTAAAAAGACGTGTCTGATATTTTTTTTCGAAATAGAGTTATTTAAATATTCGGATTCAGAAAAAAGACGCATCTACCGGTATTTTTATATTGGCGTAAACTTAACGAAAACCTAATACTTAATTCTTACTATTAAAAGACGCATCTGCTTTTTTTATTTTTAAAAGGACAAAATATATTTTTTTCTCCATTTTTGTAGAAACGTCCTTTTTCCTTACGGCGCGGCGGCAGAATACGTACAACTTCAGTACAACTCCAATGACTGGAAAGCAACTTATCTAAGAAAAATAAAACAAGAGTCTAAACGAAGTCCCCGAAACGATCAATTGCGATTGTCAATTTTGACGTGATTGGTAGACATGGATGCGCCGACTGATCGTCTACAAAAAGCGATGGCCCAAAAATAACCCAGGCCTGGCGCAAAAGTATTGTATCTCAGATTTTAGAGGATATTTAAAAATAATATTTAAAACTATCACTATCTCTCTATCGGGTGGCTAACATTCTTTTTTTTTTGCTCGATATGTTTTATAGGTGTTCTTATTAAAAACTCATTTATCGATCAAAATATTTAAAAAAATATATAAATAAATAAAGATAAAGATATTTTATTTTGCAAACACGGGTATAAGTCATGGTGGTACATAATATAAATACAGAATCAGCCATATTTTGCCAATTGCAAGGCATGCAAAAGTATCAAGTTTACAATTCAAACACATATTTATTCTTCCATTACATAAAATTCTAGTTTATCATTCACTAATAATTATCAATGTTCAACTATTCAATACATAAAATAATTCCGATTCATCAGTCAATAATATACTTAATGTCACAATTTCTAATAGTTATTTAAATACAATATATAAAATAGTCAAATAATTTCTTTCTTCAATAAAAAATCTTCAACCCTATAATAGACTTTGTCTACTAAAAAGTTCCTGTCTTATTTTGAATAATGTCAAATTATAGTCCTTCCAACAACTTGGTATTTTGTTATAGATCATAATAATAAAATAAACTTTTAAATAAATTTTTATATTTTTAAATGTTTTTATTTATTTTAAGTTTTTTATAAAAATATTTAAAAATGTAAATCATATGTATATAATACAAAATAAAATTAATAAAATTACAAATAAATACTTATATTACCTTATTTATGTCTGCCTACCCCCTTATTTATGTCTGGTTGGCGTCTGGGTGGCGATTGCACAATAATCACAAATAATAATAAATATTTTAGTCGACAAATGAGATTTTAATAGGAACACCTACAAAACTTCTCGAGCAAAAAAAATGTAAGCCACCCGATACAGAGATAGTGAAAGTATGGAATATTATCTACTATTAAATATCCTCTAAAATCTGAGACACAAAACTTTTGCGCCGGGCCTGGGTTTTTTTTGTATGGGGCTTGGGCCAGCTCTTTTAATCGATTGACAATATTGTTAGAAAATAATTTCATTTTTTTTTTCTCCATTTCATTATGTCTGTAGATACGTCCTTTTTCCTTACGGCGGCAGTATTGTCTACGAGAAGGTGCGCAGATAGAACTGATCACCTTCGTTTTAGGCTGTGCCTATTTAGGGAGGCAAAGTATATAACTAGGGTATCTATCTAGGTGTAAGTAGGAAGGTACCTATCTAGTTTAATGCTATTTTCGGAGTCAGTGAGATACCTACCAAGTAGGTCGATAATCACCTTGAACTCAAATTCAATACAAATTTAAGCTATAAGTAGCTTCAAAGGATTAATCAGCTCGAGTCAATGGTTCGAATTAACCTTATATCAGCAGTAGCTGGTAACACAGGTACCTAGGTACCTAATCGAAAAATGCTAGGTAGGTACTTTTATTTTAAGTTAGTAGAGCTTGTCTAAGCTAAAATGACGCGACTCTCTATCGTTTTTACCGTAGTATAGGTACGTATACCTACTAGAATTGAATTAGATAGTGAGGCACGTCATTAGGTCCTAAAAAATTCAGCTTATGCTCGGCTCATATAAACAAAAACGAATCGTTTTGCGTACCATTTTTCTTGTGAAACTGGATAGATTCGTAAGCTAATATTACCTGTGATAGCTACTTCCGTAAATATGGGAGGCTCTAACGTCCTCATTACCTACCTATTGTCTTAGGTTTTGTATTTTCGTTTTTTGCCACCGACTTCCGAAATTAAAGTTATTTTTCACTTTGTAGTGTTTTGTTTTGGAAGTCGGTTTTATTTTTTGCTAAAAAGTTTTTATTTTTCACTTTTTAGTTGTGGAACCTACCCCACACAAATTCGAATACATAATTGAGCACAATAATTGTAGATATAGCCATGTAAATAACAGTGATAGGAAGTTATTAAAACACCATCACATCATCCACATAAAATAAGTGGGAAATATACGCATTATTGAAGCTAACTCAAAAACTCCCTAAGCTAAGTTAATAAAATTTATATGGGACCACCTCGGAAGTATACCCTATCAAACAAAAAAAGAATTTTCTAAACCGGTCCATCCGTCTTTGAGTAATCGCGTAACAAACATACAAAAAAAAAATTAAAAAAAAAAAACAGACGAATTGAGAACCTCCTCCTTTTGGAAGTCGGTTAAAAACAAAAGTTACACCATATTTCAGGTTATTGGTTTGTCCCCGCCTGCAGTACCAAAATTCTATAGATTATAATGCATGTTTTTCTCTTTTCAGTTATGTGTTTTTGCAGTCGGGTTTTTTTTTTATAATATTTTTTTTATTTCAATATTTTTATTTTTATTCATATATATTTGGAATTGACTCGTTATCATCCTTGAAACGTTACGTTACTAGTATTCATTCGATACCCATAAAGTTGGCTATTTGTTTATAAAAAACATTCCCCTCTTTTTTTATATTTCCAGATGAACAACTTTTACTATGGGACCAAATCTGAAATAGCAAAAAAAATCCGCTGTTCAGTACATATTGACGAATTATGCGAACATAAATGTACTGAACAGCTGATTTTTTTTCGCGATTTCAGGTTTGGTCCCATAGTAAAAGTTGTTCATAATGATGAGTACAATGACCCCTTAAGAGGTTGCTGGTTTTACCAATAACCCTGTATAAATATTATATAGCCTATGTCACACCCACAATTAAGACGAATCTAACGACACCTCATAATGTTAAAATCCATCAAGCCGTTTAGGCTACAGAGCGTGCCAAAGAAATAGACATACATACATACATACTCTCGAAAAACATTACCTCCGGCACCTATTTTCCGTAAACTCAACAATGTGGGGCACTTTTCGAGGATGACTACGATTTATCTACATACCTATATCTTAGGAGTTATGTGGTGGAGAAAATAAAGGTTGGTCGAAGCCCAGAGGGAGGGGGGGGCAACTGCAGCCGTTGCCCTCCTCCCCCTGAATCCGCGCCTGAAACAGCTACATTTAAATTCAACTTCTACTTACCTTAACTTACCATCGATCGTGATAGCTACGTTGAGGGTGACGGGCTCCGCATGAATCCATGCGGGTCAACACCTACCTGGGGGAGCGTGACGAAATGAGCAAGCATTCCATCACCCCGGCTAAAGGTAGCAGCAGAACACCGTGTGGTTTTAGTCAGTAAGAGTCTGGCAGACCCGTCCGCCCGCCCCAGGGTGCAAGGCATCCATGAGAATTAAACACACGATAAAAAAAAAGGTAGGTATACTTACGTTGTTCGTCCCCCTCCTGCATGAATATTCCAGTAAAAAAAAGCAATGTTATTCAATACGTAGCAAAGGTTAGCTTATTTTTATACCTACCCCCGCGTCCTAATACTCGTAGATAGCAACTATGCGACCATCGCAAGTTCGCGCAAACGTTGTTCTTAACGAACTAGATAAAGTACCAAGGTCGAACTGGGGCTACAGTCTCGACGTAGATAGCGATCGCTTTACGCCCGAATTCGGTCGTAAAGTCCTAATGGGGTCCTACACGATCAAAATTGCATGACAAATACGAAAAAACCACATGCTTGTCAACCAATTTTGACCGTCTAGATACCCCACTAGGACTTTGCGACCGAATCGGTCGTAAAGCGATGGCTATTTATGTCGAAACTGCAGGCCCTGCGGGGCAATTTTGTAACACACTATCAATCGGAATCGGTTTCATTTTGACAGTTCAACAACATACATTGCGTTATTTACGTTACCGAGCAGATAATTTTTTTGAACATGTGAATGCACCGCAATGAATTAGCTTCAAATTGATTCAGATTACGATTATACCTACTGGAACAAGAAACATACTTAGGTTTACAAAAATAATAGGTAGGTAGGTAGGTACCTACTTTTTATTTCTGATTCACCCACTGTATAATATCTCCCCTCCATCGTGCCTTGTCGCGTAGCCACTGGCCTGGCAGCAGCTCTGGCATCCTCATTAAGCTCCAGTTTGTAACAGGAGTTCAGAAAACTTTTATTATAAAGTTTTCAGAATCTTATAATTCCTTAAAGTTTATTAAACTCACTCATTTTCACGTTGGTTGGTATACCGTTAAACTAGGTTCCACTGCACTCCGGAGTAAAATATTTGAATATTTTTAAAACACTTCTTGAGATCACCATTCCTTAGGTACTGGGAAAACTTATGACAAACCCGATGACACTACCCAACCTGGTCATCGATCCCGGGACACCACCATTTTGTTTATTAAATGTTACTTATCCGTGCCTAAGTAATAACAGCCGCACTTGTCGATCGATCGGTTAAGCTACGCTTACCGCGGTTGGTCCGTGGATGACTACTATCTTTACATACCAAGACCTCTCTGCTGTGCCGTTGGTTTGACAGTTACGGGTCGTGAGAAGCCCGAAAGTCTGACAACCAGTCTTACCCAGTAACTGGGTTGTGGAGGTTAGATACGCAGTTACTCAATATAATATAGGTAGGTACTGGTTTTCAGCTGCAATCGGTTAGACAGGAAGCCAACCTCAACATAGTTGGGAAAAGGCTTTACTTTGTGTAGGTACATAATTTCACCATCACTGCTCTCAAAACTGAAGGAAAACATCGTGAGGAAACCGGCATGTCCTAGAATAAAAAATTCGAAGACATCTACCAAACCGCACTGAGTCGCGTGGTAGATTACAGCCCACTCTCGAAAAGAGGAGGCTTGTGTCCGCGCATTTGGAACATTATAGGGTGATTATGCTCAGCATCATGTGAGCCCTGCTGTGCCGAGTAAACACTGTAGGCACTGTACATAAATTTCTAGAGGAATTGCGGCCGTTTAAGACCGCCGAGTGTGACGGGGTCCGCATGAATCCATGCGGACCAACACCTAGCCGGGGAAGCGTGACGAAATGCGTAAGCACTCCAGCACCGGCATTCTGTTTTCATATTTTATTAAAAAAAAAAAAAAAAACTAAATAGTTGTTTAGACACTATAATGCTAACTTCGAAATAATTTATAAAGTGATTTGAATCAGCATAAACAATATTAATAAAATCTCGATTAAGATTGTAAATGTAATGCTTGGTCCATACCTAGCATCAGCTGGGGTGACACTGACAGCTCACTTCACCTAAGTTTTCACGGTCATCCCGCCGTCTCCGGCACGGCCTGCCTGGACTTATTATGTCTGGACTTAAAAAGAGACTGTGACTTCCGAGTTTGCTTCGCTGTTTCTTCTCAGAGTATTCGCATAGGAAATACCGACTTCATCTATTTTTAAAACATAACTTATGTTTGACGTGTTCCTAAGACCGAAATAAATCATTTATCAATTAGGTACCTACCTGCCTAAATAGAGCTACATGCTAGGCGATTCTAAGGCCTCGTCAAATGACCACATTCTATCAATAATTGATCGAAGCCACTTACCTTCAAGCCTATTACACAACGACCATAATGGTCGTTGCTATTACACAACAATAACATTTAGGTACCCACACCTGTTTTCGTTTGGCCTACCCAAGTAAGTAAGTAAGTAAACCTAAATCTAAATTGGATTGTTAATTGGTAGGTAAACATATTTAGCGTGCTAACTTATAATGTCCTACTTTGCTGATCTAAGCAGGAAATAAAACGTTAGTCGTAACGTGGGATGTTTCAACGCCCAATTAGGCGACACCTAATGTCTGTAAGTGCTGTTAGAGTTTCAACCCTCGCCCAGTGCTATGTCGAGAGTTGATAGTGCAATAATTTGGTAGCGCCTAGTGTTAGTGACAACGGGCATTAATCGAACTAGGTACATTTGAGGAGGTGGACCAGTCATATTTCTTATAGTGTCAGAAAAACGGACGGCTTCTTAATCCCGGAAATTACCTACATTATTAATTAAATTCGAACATTTCTAATATTCTTTTTTAAGTCATCAACCCAGTTTATACAAAATACGCTAAGTGACGTAGAGTTGCTGATACCAGCCCGTTCTAGCCAGTCATCATCCCTACTGCATGATGCCTTGGCATCATTGATATCGGCCCTGGCTTACGGCTTCTAGGTACAGGTTTAACGTAGCGGTCTCATCTTAGTAGTGGCGTTTGTTCAGAAGACAATGTGAGCTCGAGCTCGACAATATACTGTCATAATTATGAACTAGGTACTGTTATAATATGTTATTGAATTTCGAACTTTATTTCGACGAGCGTAAAGTTTTTAATACAAAATTGACAACCTAGACTCGGTTGTACCTAACATCAGTTTTTATAATTCGAATTTTTAACTACCTATGTCGGAACAAGAATGGAAATTCAATGATAAATGATTTTTATTTCTGTAAGTAGGTTTGTACAAACACTAAGTGTTTCACGTCAATCATGTTTTTTTTAAAACTAGACGAGGCCGGCGTTTCCTACCCGACTACTCTGAGAAGAAAGGCCCAAACAAACTCACAAGTCACAGTCTCTTAAGTCCAGACATAATCTTGGTCAGTTCTTGTGAAGACCATGAAGATTGGTGTCTGAAATGGTCTTTTGAGGAAAGAACCACACAGATTGAGAGGACCTGTCCAGTCAGTGCACGCATTTGTCAGTAATCGCGCAGCTCAACTAAATAAACCTTGTTTTGTAGTAATTTCGATAGAGTTTGAGATCACGTCAGGACTCTGTAAAAATATCTTCTGCTTCCAGGCTAGTATTGTATATGTGTAGGTAGGTTATTGTATGTAGGTACCTAAAAGACATTTGGTTAATCTATCCCGAAATAGACTATCAAGCTACTACTAGACGTTAGTCATCCATAAAACGTCTTGTCATTCCATTACATTAGGTTGTCCAATCAAAGTCAAATTTTATTTACACACTTTATTGAATTAACATAATGAAAACAAACATTAATATCATATTGAAATGAACCTCATGACAGTATACTGCAACCGTGAGTACAACATTTATATTCATAACATTTAATCAATTCAATACACAAAACGATTAGATATGTAGATAATATTAGTGATATTCGAAAGATATGACACGTGAACATCTAGAGTTGTGAGAACATAATATAGATTACACGACATCTTGCATCTGCAGTACAATTAGAAGCAGTAAAGAATAAATCGTTTATCTGATTTGATAAAAATATGTGCATGCTATCCGTTATTATTATACTATGCACATTCCCTATCTATTCTCGGCGACATGCGACATCCGGGCAAACGAACGCTACGTGAATTATCCGCACAACCAATTTATTACTATGATAAGCTCTCACTCACAATAACACGTTAACACGGGCTCAACTAACGAGCACTTCGTACAGCCTGCCTCCAGCGATCAGCTGCTCACATCAATATCATTGAAGGCCTGTGAAATCCAATCAATAAAATCGATTTCTACAGGAAGCAGTGTTATCCCCACTTCTCTAGAATTCTACCGCAATGTCGCCCGACGCCTGTGAATCCAATCATCAATTGTTGCTAGTTAAATCTACTTTTAATTAGGTACGGGTATTATTGCATGGCATATTATGATGTTGGAGGCAGTCAGCGCCATAAATATATCAACATTGAAGGAACTGCCGCAGCAGTATCGATAACATTACATTAGATTGACTAGACACATAGCCGCGTTAGAGATCACAATACACACATTTTCAATCATCTTAACCACACTTTCCAAAACTTAAATGTCAGTATATTTATGTCATTGATAACCAATAAAGTCCATGTGTAGATCCAAATAACATTTGTAGAACAATAGACTCTTATAATGTTTACTAAGCATAGTGAATACAAAAATTAAATGCTTATTGAAGTAACAGCAGAGAAACAAAAACATCAGATATTTTTGTTGTTGTTTTTTTTTTTTTGATATTACAATTCTTAACTATACTCAGTCAATAATTACTATTAACTTTAATAATAAACAGGTGTCGAAACTGTGAAATTAATAGCCTACGCACATACACAATATGACAGAAAATAAAGTAGCTGATCTACTTTGATAATTTAGTAAACACAGTTTATGTGTGTTCGTATACTTTGTAGAGCATGCCTTACGGATGTTATTTATTACCATAGTAGCTTCTGCCCGCGGCTTCGCCCGCGTGTATGTCGGAAAACCATACGTATAAAACTTCCTCTTGAATCACTCGTATCTATTGATGAAAACCACATTGAAATCCGTTCAGTAGTTTTTGAGATCATCGCGAACATACAGACAGACACACACGGCGGGGGACTTTGTTTTATAAAATGTATATGACAATTCATTTCATATAGTACGATCTATCGTGCCCGCATAGCAAATACATTATTATTCTGTTTATTTATAGTTGAAGATTCAAAATCAATTGATAAAAATATCTTCTATCATATGGGTATTCGGAATACATAAAATTGAACTATATAGCTGTGTAGATAATATGAAGATTGAAATCCTCTGTATCATGTTACCCTGTTCACTACGAAAGTGTAGTATTAAAAAGATAAATATTTTGTCTAATATAATCGTAGTGTACTTAGAAAGGGATGAAGCGAATATATTATTATTTATTGGATATTGTATAATATGCATAATAAATTACACAACCTTTTTACCCAATCGTGTAGAACCTGTATAAGTATATTGGATAAATATTTATTAGGACATAGCAAAATATTATGTATTATGAATGTAATAATAGCAATATAATGTCACCAATAAACTTGCGAACGAAGTGGATTGCATCGTAAGCATTTATCCAAAATATTTAATTATAGAATGTAGTAATGTTATATTTTAATATTATTAACCGTAAAATTCAAGGGATTCTCGAAAACGGTGCAATAAGAACTTCAAATACTGTGCTAACACGAAAATTGTAAAGAAATTCACTATTACATTTATAAATATTTGCTAAGATTGAATGTAATTACTCTATGCAGCGCAGTCTGACCCTGTCAATAAAGGCTATATAATCATAACACGATCCAAAACAAGTCCACAATCGTACAACTTACAGTTTAAAATAATTTGAAGAAAATCTAAGAACAAAAGGCACTAACTTTTAGTTTAGTGACTTAAATATATTACGAACATTTGAAACATATAAATAACGATGAGAAAACTGGTATCTGATTATACAGTAAATTATCATTTAATTGAAATCTCAACACAAACTTACGGAATCATGGCCTAACTATGTAAGTATCTTGATCGTGAGTATTCGACATAGTTTAAACCATGTTATGGTTGTTTCGAGTTCCCTAGCCCTTACTCCAACCTCTTATACTTTTGATGGCACAGTGATACTATTCTCAGCATTACTCAAAACATTCCTGTATTTTATAACCCCCAATTCATTACAATCACCGACATATAAATGTATGTTAAAATTAATTAAATATGTTATACGGCACGATACGCAATAAACACAGAAATGAAAGAAATGCCGAGCAATTGCCCGAAGAGTAACGCAATTATTTGTAATTATGTAGCAAGTGATTTTATCTATACATTATGACATAATAACATAATGAGGTACGTACCTTGCCTATAGCATATTTGATGCGACTAAAAATAAGTAATAAAGATGCTCCATAAGTATGTAATATAATGTATTCTTAAGTCGCACTAATGAGTACGATGTGCATAGCACACTAAATTAAAATATTGCTTATCAAACAACAGAAAAAAAAAATCTAAACTTCATTTCGCAGCCTAGCTTACATCAACATTGACAAAATTGAGCAAATGAAAATAACAATAACAATACGAATCATCATAATAATATTGCTAAGTATAATTTAATTATATAATGAGTATAATAAAGATTATATCGATTGCTGTGATTACTATTAATTACAACTGAACGTAATAATACAAGGACAATGAAAAATTATGACTAATTATTATTTATTCACTAATAATTTAAAATTGCATTGACCTAAATTTGATTAATATCATTGACAACACCGATGAATTGAAACTTCCTTGTCAGAAAGATTTTGCATTACATTAATCTGTCAATTATTATTTATAAAGTGCATCGCTTGTGCGACGCCCGCGCGCCCTGGTTTTCACTCCCTGAACTATAAGCGTGTACTATGACTACAACCTGCATCACTATCCAATACGCGATACTCGACATTCTGACGTAGCTCTTGCACAAAAGTGCAACCCCAAACGTTAATCACAGCTATGAAATCTCTCCTCTTTAGTAAATTACTTTTTTTTTCAAAATTATGTTTTCACAAATTTATATCTATAGAGTAAATCTATGTTAACCTGTGTGGTACTTACTTTACGAAGCTCTATACATTGTCTTAATTGCAATTTAATAGACTATAAATAATTGATTTTATCAAAAATTTTATTGCTACGTTAATTTACTTCAAGCACACAAAAATAGTTAAAACTTTAAAAGGTGCAAACAAAATAAAATAAACTTTTAATTATTTTTTCATAACGCAAATACACCGATAGAAAAACAAATTTTGACTAGCATTATAGAATTTCTTAATTTTTTTTTCTACTTTCAGAACAATTTGACTAGCATATCGACCGACGATTTTAACGAAATACGAACTAATTTTCAATACTATCGAAGTCACATTAAAATACACATAATACAATTTTAGACACAACTTTGGCACAATCATTATTACTGAAATACTGCAGGGGAAGACTTGGGAAATATGTAATCGGGATATGTTTCGAGAATAGTAGTTAATAATAGTAGTCTAATCGCGTAATCTTATAACTAGGGTGCAAAATTAATAAGTAGTGGATAATACAGTAATCGCTTACGTAGTTCCTATTAACTTGATACTTTTATTGTTATTTTACTAAATACCATGTTTTAAAATACATGCATAATTCACACATATGCCTTATTTACGAAGTAGAAATTCAATTATTTTGGCACTCGATATTCATCGTGACTTGGCACTATTTGACTTTTAAGCAAATAGAAAGACATTTCACTGAGAAGTTTTTCAATACAGTGGTCCTATAGTTATCTTATCCTACATTATACTAAGTGTATTTTTTTTTTACTTTTTTGGAAATATTTGATTACCACAGGACTATATTTGATCTAAGACTAAATACAATGAGCAGTCTGGAGAGGGTGATAAATAGTTCAAATTAACCGTTCTACATTACATTACTAAACATTAACTACTCTCAGAATAATTTAGCATAAATCCACAACATCATTAATGTTAAACAAACTTTAACAATCTTTGGCTTTGATCCCTAGACCAATATTAATTATTCGACTTAAAATTTCCAGTAGCCGATGTATCCTATACATTGTGTATACGTTAGAGATCTTAATAGTTCAAATGTAAAATAAATTAGAAGACTATCACATTTAGCAACACTATTTTTATACCTAACGTCTTTTTTTTTTGTGATATTAGACGATTTTTAAATGATATACTGAAATGTTATCTTCTCCTCTGTCTTCGTTTTTAAAGTAAGTTTTCTTAAAGGATTTGATCCCATCGGTTTCGTATAGCCGCGCCGCGTCCGAGCGTCGCAACTATTACTGTAACACCTAACTCTCAGGTAATTACGATTATTTTATTTACAAATATTGTCTTTAAACCCTCTCACTCTGTTCGCTAATCTAACACTACGCTACGTCAGCGGGTCCGAGGTCGATTGTAACGCATCTACACCTATCTAATGTATGCCGACACTCGATTAAACTTACTTTGAACATTATTACTTGTGGTCGGTACTGATCATAATGGGAAATAAATCCAATAGACAATTGATACACTCAACCGCTTAAATCCATAGTAAATTCGATCAGCTTAACTCCTGTTGCACACTTTGTTATAAATTCATAAGCCGTGAGCAGTGAACCAGACAAATTATTATAAATATATTAAATAATTATTTAAATAATTGTTTTGTGGAGTTATATTATAAGTTCACTGTTCACGGATTAGCAAAAATTTTAAAATGTCAGTCGTAAGTTTTTTTTTTATAATAATATTTTTTCAAACCCCTTCCATTCCCCAAATCACTGACATGTTCTGCTCCAATCAATCAAATACAGTGGAGAATAAATATAAGAATATCTAAAATACTTATAAACTCGTAACAAATGTAAACATACATTCAGCGTGGATCTAATGTCTTGCCAATAGCGTCACCTCGTTTTAGAGAGATTGTTTTGGTCACGTTCATTTGAAGAAATATATCGGAGCCAGAGTTCCGTATTGCGGCTGCATCAGAAACGTGCGTTCAGTGTTGTACAATTTGTACGCAACGCCGGAATTCTGGCCGCGGAGCCCCATTCAATGGATCGGAGCCTTCACGATGTGGTTCGGAGCGATGTAGTGGTAGCCCGGCAACGGGAGCCCGGCCGTCTCCATCGTGATCCTGGAAAACATTACATACTAACGTAAATTCACTTTATTCACACCGCAACACTTCCGACATATTTTTGTTCAAACAGTCATCAAAATAACAATCTGTGTAATAGGTACCCCATTCATTGGGACATAACGAGTTAAATTTTCGTGTTGAGTTTCAAACTATCAAATTCAAATAACAGCTTGGATGGAAATGGAGATCATAGGATAAAGCAGTAACAGGTTGATCGTGAACCCGTTCACAGAATCAAGTAAGTTTAAAACGTGGAAACGCTAGGATTTAAATTAAATGTAAGGAAAACTCTTACCAGGATATTGGATGATCCATTGAGCAGTAGGATAGTACACGTGGAGCAAAGTTCAGCATGTCAGGTATCACGGGAATGTTTGGTGCCGGTGGGTGGGCAGGATGGTGGCGTGGGTCTTCAAGGAAGCTTTGTGTTTCGGAACATTTACGTACACATGGTTACCTGCACTTAAGACTAAGCCGCGCTCTGCCAGACAAAAGTTTTATCAATGAAAAACACACGCGTACTATTATTATTTTTATTAAGTATGTACTTTAAAACAATACACTTTTGCTTAACGATTCTAGCGAGTAATATAAACCTGAAATGAATACGAAAACGTTTACTACCTTAAAATTAACATGATTTTTATTACAAATAAAAAATTATGTTGACAGCTAAATAGTCTGCATTCCCTACGGAACTACATTTAGAAACATACGAATTGGACCTCAATTTTAAATTCGCACTAATTAATAAAATAATGTAGTGACAAAACAACGCCATCACCTAACTAATCTGCTATAGCTTCGCTATGTCTAACGTAATGGCGTTGCCTGCCTTATACTTATTAAGGTCTCCTAAATATAAAACAGTCCAAACTACTTATAATAATATTGAGATATAATCATAAGTAGCTATAAATGTATAATAAATAATAAAAACATCCAACATTCCCATTCCTGTTGGATTATATTTGGCGTAAATAAAACGACTCATACCAACTGCAAACAAATCATTTCCTGTTGTTTAACAAAATTAAGGTCATACACGGTCAGCGTTATAAAACTATAAACTACATAATTACCAAGTAAAATATAATTAATTACATAATAGACTTTTTATAATTTGTTTTTTTAATTTATAGTTTTACAAAGCCTAAGTTCATTGATTTCTAAAATGTATCAAAAAGTTATGAGGATAATCAATTTTAATTAGCAACTAATAGATAAAGTCATAAACTGAATTAATTAAACCAAAATGTGATTATTATTACAATAATTCTGTCAAAAATCTAATTTGATTTTCCATTTAAAATGTGTATACAGAGGTACTGTCATCAAACAATACTTCTTTATTACGAGTACTTACGTTAAAATGAATGTGTACAAATGAGGCGAATTAAAAATAACTACAGCATCAATTTTCTAGAATGTCTAGTTTGAAGTATCGTTTGATGTACGCTTCTGATTGTGACACCCTGTATTTTGATTCCAAATAGACATTTCACGCAAAGCACTCTGTATATTCTACAGCCTTTAGCTTCTACGTACTTCTACTATTGTCAAGATCCCTAGTTGTCGTTAGTCGTATTCAATTTAATTTTCCGTCATTAAGTCTACTATGTAACTTTACATAATTATTATGTACTAAGTATTACCATCGCGATTTTATTTCATTTTAGTTGCTTAATCTTTAATCATGACATTTTATTCCCCGGATATTTTAGTCTTATTTTAATATTTATAAAAATCAAGGTCTTTTTTAGAATAAGTTTGATTTAATTCTTTCGTCATTTCAAAAGCTGTCTCTAGCTCAGTCGTAAATATAAACCGATATTGAAAAATAGGTATTGATTTAATTTAAATAGAAAACGATATAATATTTTGTCCACACAATATGTATTTTATATTGAAAAAGGTTCAAGTAGTTTAAACCTAGAGCGATATATTGAGTACTACTACATAGTACAATGAAAATAAGATAGTTAAGGGGCCGTGCACGAAATCGACTGATTTTGATCAATTTTGTTCATTGTGAAAAAGAGAAAAAGAATTTAAACAAAATTATTTGTGATTTGAAAAGTCGAGTTCTTTGCTTAGCATGTGGCTGAAAGGGATTTTTCAAAAAAATGACGCAAGACTGACGTCTGATCATGTTTTTACTAGAAACTACTTTCCATTTTGAACATTAAAAATATCATTAACATCATTATACGGTCTACTTGCACGTGGCTTGACCACTTTTTTCAACTTCGATACAAAATATAGCAGAAAAATAATGTTGACAAACCCATTTATCGAAAAAAACCTAGTAAGTAATGTATTTTTTCCTATTATTTAGCAAACTTAAAAATCACACATTTTTGTCTCAGCTATCCTGGAAAAAAAATCATAACTTTATTTTCGAGAGCAAGACAGTGATGAATCTATTAAACATATGTTGTGACTGACACGAATACTTTAGCGGCACGAAAACTGTACTCTTATAGTCACACAGACATGTTTCAATTATTTAAAGCCTTCTCACAATTAGATAAGAAATTGATAAAATATATATATTTTTCGTGCAGGGAGCCTTAAACAAAGAACCATTATACGATTAAGTATTTTAGTAACAAAAGTGTTTTTAATAAGTATATCAATATATTAAATAAATTTTAAAATAATAATAATGAAGATAAATGACTGTGTCTTAGAGAATGTAGCGTTGTCACTGATAGTCTAATTGCGAGACACACGAGCTCCAGCGAGTGACGTGTTACCGACTACCCACAGTACCCCGCAGTGGTTCTGTACAGTGGCGATACTAAGCATTCACTTCGCTCTTACAGATCAATAAAATCTTACGATGACAATTTTAGTTACATGATTTCAAAGTACGCAACGTAACAAAGGAGAAGGTCTAAAACGCGTACGGACCAAAACCTAGTAATCGATACCAACAAACTGTGTGCAAATAGATTCTTTATGATGAAAAAAATAATCCTAGTATCCTAGTAACCAGTTCAACATTTAGCTTTTTACTTTAAAAGTTGGTTATCCTTTTTTGTCCCGTTAGGGGTTTGATTTTAGATTTTCGCTTATCTTAATTTTCAGCAATATTACTATATACTTAGTTGATTTCGCCATATTCTGGGTTAAGCTCGCATTTGTACAAATGTACCTGTCCTTAAATAAAAAAAAATAATAAAACCGTTTATTTCATACTACTTGAATTAAAAAAATACATAATAAATACAAAAAACTACACTATACTATAACATTCAAACTGAACGCCTGTTTTATGTACCTAATTGAGATGTTTCAAACTAAAACATGCCCTGCCAATTACGAATCATACATGCTCCGTTCATCATTCACGAACACACACTCAACTTCAATACTCTACACATTTTCTCACACACACACACACACACACACACACACACACACACGCGCGCGCACACGCACGGTACATATTTAATCAAACATGTTAAATTAGTAACCTCAATTGTTTCTTCCAAATTTAATATTTTACTTTCTTTTTTTATTATCTGCATTATAATTGAATCAAATAAATACGGACTGATAAACTATAATTGTAATTTAGGCCCACTGCGATCCCTACTGGCACAGGGAATCCTTTTTTTAAGTGACAGAGTCAATGATGTTGTATCCTTATTATTTTTGAGCCAATAAACGTATTTGTATTTGTATTCCTAATTCATAATTATTACCTTTTTTAAAAATTATCTCACCAAATTTTATGTAGGTAAGGTACCTATAATTACATTTAAACAATCAATAATAATATATGTATTATTTTACTTTTGTATTCTTATACACGAACATAAATTATTATGATTATTTATGTTCTTTGTTACATTTTATTAATATAGTTATTTTAACGCTTTCAGTTTTTGTAGCAAGAGCCCTTCTTACTAGAAGTTGAAGGCCAAAGAGAGAGAGAGAGAGAGAGAGAGAGATGACCAGCGGTCTTTCTTTATCTTTTTTATGTTTTTCGTTTTATAATGAAAAACATAAAAAATGTCTTAGGGTTTTCAGTGATTCCATTAATGAGTTTTGTTACATGTTTAAAACATTACTTATTAATTTTGGAGTTGCTATAGGGGAAATTACTCTTCCCTGGAGGGTTTTGGTCTACAACTTCCGCGAGGACAAGCCTTGTTGGGAGTGAAGAGATGAAGAGGGTGGGTGGAGGGTGGTTAGGCTAGATGCTTTTCTGAATAGGTTTTGGAATTTATGCTTCTTCATTGTTAGAACTAATTATTTGTAGGTTTTGGTGTAAGAAAATTTGATATATCGCCCGCCCGTTAGCTATCCTTATAATGTTGTAACTATGAGTAAAGTAAAGAATAAGAATGAATGAATAAAATGAGAATAAGATTCCTAACTCCAAAATCACTTAAGTCCTCTATGAAGGGTAGTTTTGAAAAACTTGAAAATTTATTTGTTTTAGTGTTCGTGCCAAGTTTCAAGTTCATTAACTCATGGAATAAGATTTTTTTTCATACAAACTGTGATAGCAACCTGGGTAGAATTATTTTATTCATCATTAGGAACGTATTGGCACACATTTTGTTCGTATCGGTTACTGGGTCAATTATAATACCACCTCCTTTCATGTCACGATCGCGATCACTTCGATAGCAGTCCGAGCCGCGTTTGTAGCGGGCCTACATCGTAGAGCGCCTACGCGGCTAGTACGGGTTGTACTTCCTTTCCTTGGAGGACTTAGCAGGCGCGTCGTCATCTTGGCGGCGGTTAAAGGACTTGTGACTGCGGTGCACGCCCGTGGTCTGCACGGGCTGCGCGCTTCCGCTCAGCAGGTCTGTTAGCCCGCCGAGCGCCGAGAGCGAGCTGAGCGCACCCAGTGCGCCGGTCTTGCTGAGCAGCTGCGCAAGCGGGATGGCGGACGCGAGCGGGCTAGCCGCGGACGAGCTCGCGGTGCCGCTGGTCGAGCTACCCTCCAGATTCGCCTTCTGAAGCTCCACACTGCCGGAGCGGGACAGGAATGTTGTATAGGTCAGGCGACCTCTGGGCCTATTCGAGTGCACGCGGTCGCGACGTGGCGGCGCTGGCCCGAGTTTTATAGCAATCGTTCATGTTTTACAAAATAAATATATATTTATTTCTCTTTATTTTTAACATTTTAGTAATGAAATAAACCATAACGCTATTTTTGCTCCCTTTCTAACTAAAAACTCTGAACGAACTTATGTTTATTATTATTATTTTTTATAAAATCCTTAGCAAACTTACAAACGCTCGGTAAAATCTTACGACACAAACCAAAGTTATTACTTTTCGATTAAAACTACAAGCGATTATGTTCTAAATATTCGACTTAAGTTATGCTCATGATTTCTTATTTAAACAAAACTCAAAATAAACATGACAGTTGACAAAAAGATTTATATGAGTTTTTATATTATTTTTTTGGAATGGAGCAGAAAACTGTCAAATTAGTGGTTCAAGTGTTTGTTACGTTAATTCGATGTCAATGGAGTTCCTTGCTGAAAACTTTGGCACGAGATGGTGCCAAGTGTTTTTTTCTTATCGCAGATTGATCGCTTTGTCTTCAAGATGACTGACAAGTGACAAACACGCAGCGCTCTCTTGCGGCGAAGCTTCCGGGAATCAACCTCCTTTATGGAGTCGGGTGAAAATGTGCCATTTCGTTACTACTAGTAGTGAAATATGGGACGTTTCAGAAAAAAAGGAAATTCAAATCAGTAACTTGACAGTTCGAAGCAAAAAAATGTTACTATAAAAAACCATGGTAAACGAATTTGCAAAAAGATTCTATTGGAATATAGCAAATAGTTATTTAACTATTCTTACAACCTTACAATACGACAAAATAATGCTTTTATTTTAAAACACGGCCAAGCGTTATTTTCAGTTCATCGATTTTTTAAACGCGAAGTCGTTGTGACCTTATTTTATAAATCTATGTTTTAGTATTTTAAAATTGAAGTTAGGTATATGATTCAATACAAAACAATAACGTTACAATTTCACTCGCTTTTGTTTACGTCAGTAACTTTTTTTTGTCAGAAACTAGTATCCCTCCAACTGTCAAGTTACTGAATACGTTTAACAGCCGAACCCAATAAGCTGTCTATCTCCAGTTTTGGCATACTGGAGATAGAAAAACCTATTTATCTATGGTTTTAACGTCCCAATAGTCTAAGAGATAAAAAAACACGAATGAACGACAGGAACGTCCTTACGTTCCTTTCGTTCGTTCGTGTTCTTATATTTCGCAGATAAAATTATATTGTCTATCATCAATGGCAATCTGTATTAGACTGAATAATAGCTTATTGAGTTCGGCCGTAGCATAAGTTTACTGTTGGACATAGGCCTATATCCCATGTTACGCCACATTACCGGGGCTTCGCACTTTTTGAAGGTCCTCGGGTCAGATAACTGTGGGTCGGCCACGAAACGTTTGCCCAAACGCGGTCTTCACTCAAGGACTCGTCTGGTACAAGAGCCAACGGTTCTTCTACAAACATGGCCGGCCCACTGTTACTTTAGCTTGCTAATCCTGCAAGCTATGTCGGCGACTTTAGTTCTTTTCCCGATAAATCTATATCAGAATCTATTTCCTTCAAAGAAACTTCCGAGCATAGCTCGCTCTGTAGCGCGCTCAGCAACCTTTAATTTGTGGACCTGTCAGTGTCAACGTTTTGGCGCCATATGTCGTAATGGTTGGTTTAAGACCTTAGTCTTCAAACGTTGCGTTTAGTCGAGGAGACTTGCCGTAATTAGTTTTTCGAGTTCAATTTGTGACTTGTCACTGATTTACAAACACGTTATTTTTTGGGGAGGCCCAGGCCTTGCCTAAAATGAAATTGAATTTCGCCACAGATAACCAGCCAATTATTTCATCGGCCTATAAAGCTTTGTGTCGAATATCTTGAATTAATGTTACGATAGCAGTAAAAGAAACAAAAAAATAATAATAAATTTACAATCCTATTTATTACTCGGGTCAGTCGCCTTATTTTCAATTAAAACGAGATCGATTTGGCCAGTGTGGTCTTGCTGAGCAGCTGCGCAAGCGGGATGGCGGACGCGAGCGGGCTAGCCGCGCACGAGCTCGCGGTGCCGCTGGTCGAGCTACCCTCCAGATTCGCCTTCTGAAGCTCCACACTGCCGGAGCGGGACAGGAATGTTGTACAGGGTCAGGCGACCTCTGGGCCTATTCGAGTGCACGCGGCGCGGACAAGACGGCGCTGGCCCGAGTTTTACAGCTAACGTTTTTGTATTATTATTTTAGCCTATAGCGTACTATTGCACGGCAAAGGCCTCTCTTCTCTAATTCCACTTGTCCCTGTATACTGCCATCTGAGGCCAGTTTTTAAGGCAGGAGTTAAGTTCATTCCGGCATCTCCTTCTAGGCTGTGTGAGTTCTACTTTAGCCAACTGTATGGCATCATCGCAATTTGTGTTTTGAAACGCAGCATAGACTTCTTAATAAGATAATTAAGTTTCACTCTCAAAATACTGCGTTCCATTGGCCGCTAGCAAACCACGACCGAGTGACCAAGTCTGCGCATCATAGGCGAGGGTGGTAGAACGCACATGTTTATTAGGATTTCCTTCAGTGAAATGTGGACATTCCCTTCAGTGAAAAAAACAATGAACTTATCCCAAGTTCACTGTTTTTTTTTTTTTTTCACCGATCAATAGCTATTCCAGGCATTTTTGGTGCATCTAGCAACATCATTACCTGGAAAGAGACTATTTGGCCAAGGTATATGCATACATATACGAGGTATATATTTAATTTCCACATTGTTACGCCTGGTGCTGTTAGTTATCAGTTCGGCCTTCGTCATGATAATCGCAAGTCTGACCTCGAACCTTGCTTGACTCAGTCGGAAGGGCTCGTAATACTAGCCGTACGGGTCGATCAAGATTAGGCTACGCTTGCTGAGGTCGGTCCTTGGTGACTATCCATTACATACCGATATCTCCATGCCTCAGAAATCACTTTAAGCCTCCGTCCGTTAAGCACGGTCCCGGCTGTCATTCCTAGATATTTTGCCATTTGTTACAGGTAGTCAGAAGCCCGGAATTTTTACAACCAGTTCTACGAAGGGGTATCGTGTTACCCAGTCACTAGATTGTGGAGGTAAATTACTGGTGTTCAGCTGCATCCCGTTAAACTGGAAACCGATCCTAACATAGTTGGGAAAAGGCTAGGCAGATGGTGATAATTATGTCTTTTTTGGCTACATATGGAATTCCTTATGGCTGTTTGATAGGCTTCGAATGTCTTAGAATAGACGTTTTAGTAATGAAATTAGCGTAGCGTAGCGTTATGCTTTGTTTAAACTGTTTTTGAGATTATAAATCATAATGACGTAATTTTTGCTCTCTTTTCGAAGTTCTAACCTCGATCACGTTCGGCGACAATGACTTTTTTTTGCTTAAATTAAGTTTTTGTTATTACAATAAGTATCACTAACAAACGCTCGGTAAAGTTCTAAGACACAAAAAGTAAGTATTTATTTTCGAATAAAACAACTGCAACCGATTTCGGTCTTAATAATCGTAAGACAAGTAATAATAATATTTAATATTAATATTACAATCTATACAAAACTCAACCTAAACATTAGGCGTGCTAGACACGCTTGTTTGGGTCGGCCAGCATCAAAGACACAGACGGGCGGCAAAATCGGATAAACATGGTTAGGTACTCGACGTATTCCTTGCAGGACGTCATAGTAGGGTTAAAATGCAACAAATTAAGCCACCAAATGTTCTACCGAAGTTCAGTAGTTTTAGAGTTAGAGTAGAAACTTTTTCATGAAATAATGACAAAAATTACGAAAAACATAAAGTTTAATTAGTGATTTTTGCCAAAGTTTTGAACTTTTAATTATTATTTTTTTTAATAATTTTTAATCTGCTACGGCATCAGCTATGACAATAACATAAATTCCAATATAGTCGCGCCGTAATCTTTTATAAATTGGCTTCAAATGATTAAATCTGGGATTTGTCATAAAAAAAGACAAAAAATCAAACTAACTCAAAAACTTCTTAACTTCGATTAGCCACATTTGGTGGCTTAATTTGTTGCATTTTAACCCCACTATGACGGGCTGCAAGGAATACGTCGAGTTTCAATTAGCGCTGTATATTTTGCCACCTCTCTGTGTCGAACCATGCCGACACGAACAAGAATGTAACACCCCTTCGACACTTATAATAAGCTTAGTAAATTTTAAAGTATAAATAATATTTACAGACGAATTTAGTACTTTCTCCTTTTTGAAGACGGTTGTGCCTTGTCGTCACTAAAAGTTAAGAATATAAGTAGAAAGTCAATTATTGGGGCTTAATTAAATGCAGGATATGAAACAAGGTATAGGATTAGGATTTTTTCCAAGAGGTTTTCATATCAGATGCTTTCCAAATATCGTCGAAAAAGGTGCGAACCAAAAAAAGTTATCTTTTCAAACAAAAAACTAATAGGTGTATAGCATGTATCAAAATGGTGTGGTTATATTCAATGGTGTGATAGACCATCAAACTGAACCACTTTATTTAAGGGACCAACATCGTAATCGGAAAATCTTTATCAGCGGTCCCATACAAAACTTCATTAACTATTGGACCCAAATGTATGGGACGGCTGATTATGTTTTCGCGATTATGATGTTGGTCCCATAGAGAAAGATGTTCACTTTGATGGTCTGTACCATACCTTTCTGATAGATGCTATAGAGAATGGCGCGAATGTATCCAATCAAAGTAAAGAAAGTGGCTTTACGAGCGTTTGTGAGTTAAAATAAAATTGAATTCCACCAAAGGTAACTGCAAATTCTTTAATCAGCCAATAACAATGGTTTGCATCGAATATCATGAATAATGATACGATAGCAGTAAAATAAACAAAAAAATAACGATTAAATAATAATCCTATTATTACTCGGGTCAGCCGCCATTTTTGTTAAAAACTTTTTTCTCTCTATTAAAACGAAAACGATTTCGAAACGGCCCATAAGGTAAGATAAATCAGAGGAATATTGAGGGATCATAAAATAAATCGACCTTAAGGGTGGACTAGGCAAGAGTTCACTGGACATGAACGGGCAAAATAATACTCCGGCGGAGTCGGATGGAGGGGGGGGAAGAATAATCGGTTATTTTGATGATTAGTATCGACTTACCTCATGTTGATGAGGTACTGGGCCAGAGCCACGGAGTCAGGGATTCCAGAAATAGTGATGGTCCGGTCAGTGCTGCCTCCTTCACGCTCCTCGCAGTTCGATATTCGGATCATAGCGCCGGAAATTTGTCGGATTTCAGCAATCTTGGTGCCACCCTAAACAATATTTTCTTTAGTTTAGTAAAGATTGGTGGTCGGATAACATTAAGATTATAATTTGTGTAGGTATTAATATTGGTGAAAGACACGCTTATACGTTTCTAAAAAAAAAGTAGTATATGTAGTATATCAGTTATCTGGTTTCCATAGTACAAGCTCCTGCTTAGTTTGGGATCCGATGACCGTGTGTGAATAATGTCCCAGGATTATTATTATTATAAGGCAAAATAAACATCAAGATTACATTTTTGTAATAGCTAGCTCGTTGAGGAACGTAACTCTTTATAGAACTGAAATACTGTTGTATTTTTTTAAATTTGGTTCTATATCCTAATCCTAACTTAATTAATACTATAAATGCGAAAGTAAGTTTGTTTGTTACCTTTTCACGCCTAAACCACTGAACCAATCATCCTGAAATTTTGCATATACGTTGTTACGTGTACAGAAACGGACATAGGGTACCTTTCATCCCGGAAAACAGAACTGTTCCCGAGGAAAACAACAATAACGTTTTTATGATAATAGATGGCGCCACGTGGCTTTCTATTCATGATTGAATTATATTATTATAGAAATTTAGTAAGGTATGTTAAAAGTCTTTTTTTATTTTTTTATTTTAGTACCAAATACATTTTGTGAGTCTAGAGTGTCGATAGACCGGTTTTTCATCCTACTAATATTCTAAATGTGAAAGTTTGGATGGATGGATGGATGTTTGTTACTCAATCACGCCAGAACGGCTGAACGGATCTGGATGAAATTTGCCACAGAGATAGATTCTGGAATAGCACATAAGATACTTTTAATCCAGGAAAAATGTACGGTTCCCGTGGGATAATTTCAAACATCCAAGCGGGCGAAGCCGCTGGCAAAAGATAGTAATACTATAAATGCGAAATTGAGTTTGTTTGTTTGTTACACTTTCACGGTAAGATCGCTGAACACATTTGGATGAAATTCGGCACACGGGTAGACTATAACCTGCATTAGAACATAGGATACTTTTGATCCCGGTAGTGCATTCCCGTGGGATAATTTCCGACAACCACGCGGGCGAAGCCGCGGGCAAAAGCTAGTCTGATAATAAATACATAACACATAATCAGCCAATAATGTGGCTGCAGGGACACAGACCTCTCAGTAGAGTGAGTTGGCCGTAATCCACCATGCAGACACAGTGTGGGTTGGTAGATATCACATGTCTATGATTTTTTTTTAATTCATGGATATTCCGGTTTTTTCACGATGTTTTCCTTCATCATTTTGAGAGAAGTGGTGATGAAATAAATTACACAAAGTAACGCGCCTGACTGGTTTTGAAGAAATATATTTTTTCATTTTCATTAGATTCAAAATGCAGCCTGTACACAAGTGGATTTAATTAAAGAATCACTGACGGGATCTCGGTGAATACAAATTAAACGGTGTTTACCTTGCCAATGATGCACCCTATCAGCTCATTGGGCACGGTCATTTCATGCGACTGTTGGTTGGTAGCGGGCTGGTTGCGAGACTGGTTTGAAGTGCGCAGTTGTGAGCCCGCTAGAGCTGCTAACGCTGTAAAGAATACATAGACTTGATTATTAATAACCGCTTTTAACTACAAGAAAGCTATGATATGGATAAGCTAATGTCACGCTTGGAAAATGGCTGGGGTAATGATTGAGAATTATGAATTATTAGAGGACAGACAATGTTTCTTTTTTGGTTCAGATATTGACAGTCCTCAATGAAGGCCTGATTTTACGCTTGCAGCCAAACTGTATTTATCTTTGGTGTTATTTGTGTTATCTAATACTACTAGAGCTAACTACGGTATAAATTTTGTAAAGCGCGTCGTCCACGACATATCTAGAAAGCTTCGGAGAGCATCTTTGTATCATCTTGTACTTTTTACATTGAAAACATCGTGGCACCGACATCGACGCACAACCTGTTACCATGGATTCAGTACATGATTCTGGACCCTACTACGTTGAAACAAAAAAAAAAAAGGCTGTTTCCTACAAAACACAGTCAAGTATGGAACAGCATTTTTTTTTTTTATAAATACGACAAAATATTTCAGCGCAGGGGTGAATCATGAAGTGAAACCGTGGTAACAGGTTGCGCGTCGATGTCTTTGCCACCCTGTAACGCCCGTAGCATTAATATGATGACCAGACCCCGTTATCGCGGATGCTCTAACAATAGTTTTGTAGTGATTGAACATTTCATTATATCGACTATATTGGTATCGATATTAACAAGCACCTAACATAGGTATTAATAATTTAGCCTCATCTGATCGTTGTAATTTTACGCACATTTGTAAACATCTAAAATTCTAAAAGATTTATTTTTCATTTTCTTAAGCACACGTATTTTATTGTAGTTACGCTGCACTCAAACTGAATAACACACGAAGTGGTTCACATATCTTATTTATTTAACACTTTGTTTTACATCGCAGTAAACAATGTTTGGTGACAAACGTAACAATTAATCCTAATTTTAAATTCAAGCAACCCCGTGAAATAGCAGTGCGATGCGTAACAGTTGTCACATGTATATTTCGCACGGTAGTCATTATTGACAATGTGACTGATACATTTCAATCGTAACCCTTTAAATAATTCATCTGAAAATAAAGTAACGGTAATTCTTCAAACTTCATGTTTAGCGATAATTATGGGACTTAATGATAAACAAATATTTCTTACTAGATTTACTGGAGATACTATTGGACAATACTCTTCATAGTAATTATCAAAATACACTTCTATATTTTCGTCAAGGAATCTTATAGCACATATATTCAGTATTTTCGTTGAGATTGTTTTCAATGTAATATCAAACAGCGATTTCATATTTGTATTTTTTTTGTATAGCTAATACGATTTTTATGTAACAAATAGAAATTCAAAGTTATTTTAACATTGTTGTTTATAACATAAGAATCCTTCATTTCACCAAAGAAGATGTATGTACTACATTTCTTGCAATGTTCAAAGTACACAGGGTTTTTTTTTACATCCTCCACTCATCAGTATAAACACCAGCGCAGCGTTTTGCCCATAGCCCAAGTGACAAAAAAAAAAAATACTTTTACGTTTCCATACATCTTGCCGATCAGCTGATACTCTTTAGTATGGAGAGGTGCAAATTTTTCCTCACTATCGGACTATGCGTCCTTAGGGAAAGTTGTTCATATTAACGGGTAGAATAAGCTCTGGAAATAATCGCACTTCATTTTGTTACACCTTATAGATAAAAGTAAGCCACATATTTTTAATATGTATTTTTTTTTTAATAAAGTATGTACTTATATTAATAAGCATATGGCCAGTAATTTATTTATAGACACAAAAAGGTTATCTATCTATCAAGACGAATTATAATATCGATATGACTTCGGTCGATAGATGTTCAATCCCTACAATCTTTGCATTCGAGGATGCTCGCGATAACGGGGTCTGATGATGACACATCGTGCTTTAAAAATGAGTTAGAGACGATATAATACTGAAGTTTATGTAAAGCTAGATGTGCCATATTAACGGCAGGACACTAGTCTAAAGCCCCATTTACACTGTGGAAGTTTCTGGAACGTTCAAGGGCAATAATCGCATGCCATAAAGCACGTTCAATTATTGCCATTCAAGAATTGCATGCAAGTGTTTACACGCGTGAGATTTCCATAAAACGGCATACAATAATTGAATGCAAGTTTTGCCAATCAATGAAATTGCAAGGCGATTATTGCATGCAAGTTTTGTTTCATCTAAGAGACGAGAGTGGCACGTCCTTGCACCATTTATTCATTCTCTTCAGCCCGTATTAGCGCTGCCAAATATTTAATTAAATATTTAACGGTTTCCCAAGATTTTTTTAAAACTTGTTTCGTTTGTTAACATACCCTCACTCATTGCACTCATGTTTGAATGATAGAAAATTTTCATGCCAGAATTGAATGCGATACTATTGTACGTGCAATTATTGTATGTGCAATTTTATAGTACGTGCGATTTAATTGTACGTGCTGTTTTTACCTATACCAGTTTTGAACGGCAACAAACTTGCCCGTATCGTTCATCAATTGTAAGTGTTGTTTAGATGGTGCCAGTTAATTGCTGCTTCAATTTTATGGTATGCCACAGGCAATAAACATGCACCGTGTAAATGGGGCTTAAGACACGCTCTCGTGCACAAAACGCTATGCAAAACTATAGAGAAAGAAATAATACTCTTCGTATATTGGCGAAACTGTTCGTATCTCCGCATAACTGGGTTTTAGGTTGTTTTAGTGCGTTCTCTTCAGCGTGTTCTTAGCGAAAGTTTCACTTCAAAGTATTATTTATTTTTGTACGACACTACCAAAATCTTTTAAAATCTATTTACAAAAGCATTTAAAAACAAAGTTGTTAGTATGGATTTAAAAATAGTAATACATACTTAGGCTCTGTTTACCTGCAGGGTTAAGTCCGGTAGCATTGGACGGACCTAAACCGCCAAGACCGAGCGCGGCCAATCCGGCCAGTGGTGACTTAGCCAAGCCTCCCATCTAGAAAAGAATATGAATAATTTAGTGACGTTTTATGTTTGTGTTTGATTACCAAGCAAAATGGTATATGATTGTGTATCTTAGTTTTTCTATTAAAATGGTTTTATTGTAGTATGCCATAATATATACAGGCTGTTTGGAAGTTGGGTGCAAAGCCGCTATGAGCCATGGGGTGACAGCTGACACTATTTAGAGCTTAGACAAAGATGTTTATTTTTTACAAGCTTTTATTTAACTTGCAATGTTCGTGTGTATATGTTCGCCTCAAATCTTGCAAGTAAATTTTAAAGCAGTTATCCTCAACTGATTGAGATGAAATTTTGCATACACGTTTAGTTTGGATGACAATGCATGGTAAGCTAAGTGACGTCATTCTAAATCCAATATGGCGGACGGCCCAAGACGGCGGACGAATTATTTTTGTGCACTCCCATGATATGGGTATCAAATGAAAGGATTTGCTGTGAAGAATACGAAAAAAAAGTAAAAATCTTTTTAATAAAATAAGCTTTTATTGAACTAAAAGTTCTAAATAAAACTTACGTTAACACATAACTTTAATATTTTCTTAAAAGCTTGAGGCTTATCTTTAAGAGCCTACGTATATACTACCTCAAATGGCTTAGCATGACCCTACGTTATGTCGAAAATACTGCAGCATTAATTTTGAAATAAATATATGGTAAAGTTGAGGATTAATGTTAAGTACTATGTGTGACAAAAACACGATTCCATAAAATTTTCTTGATAGAAAAAAAATCCAAAGTTACCTCTAAACCGAACAATAAACCGCTGGAATTCAAAAAATACTTCAAATTAGATCATGAAACTTTGCACACTAACTGAACTAACTATAAAGCAGGTCTAATGTGCTGTATTTTTTTTTAATTAGCATTATTTTCACCGTAAAAAGAAATTATTTAAACTATCGGCGTCTTGAAGTTTGTTCCCTGCCGCTCAAACACCCCCGCTCAGTCTCGCTTCGGCTTTCGAACGGGAGGGCTGTGTCGCTTGCGCTCAGAACACACATTACGCAACAGGTAAATTAGGTAGGATAAAGTGTGAGTGGGGGCGCAATTAGAGAGCTGAGGTTGTATAGGCTCTTAAGTGTAAGAAGGATGTTCACGCCTCAAGCTTTTAAGAGAATATTAGTTCTCTGAAAAGATTTTTACTTATATTTTTTATTTTTGCCCCAGTTAAAGTTGGTATGAACAGGCTTCTTCTGGGTAAGCTCATTCCACCGTACTTTGTCTCTGTCACCTCTGACCTAGACTATATTATAGTCAAGAGCAAACCCATCTCAAATTAAAAAAAAAAAGTTTGCATTTAAAAAAAAAAGAAAACATAGTCAAATACATGTATGGCTCAAAATGCTCAAAATGGTGTCAACTAAAACCTCCTTAATGCTTTGCAAGTCTGCACCCAGCTTCCAAACATCATGTATATGCTATTAACTATCGAAACACTTACAGTGGCTTTGTACCGCTCTTTTGGCGCGTGCAGGCCAACATCAAACTAATGCCGCCATCTTATTATTTAAATACAATTTCACAATTCTTTACCAACAACGCCCCCCTGTCGATGTCATTCAAACGCCAAAAGATTCTTGTAGCACTGTACTAACGATTTGAAACACCGAACAACAAACAAGTACAGTACAACTATTGCTAACTATGTTAATTTCCATGTCCATCAATTATTAGATTTATCGTGTATAATAATTTGAATTCAGAACTAAGTACTTTATTGTTGTTTTGTTTTGGTTTGAACAACAAGTACTTATTTAGTTCTGAATTCAAATTATTATACACGATAAATCTAATAATTAATGGACATGGAAATTAGCATTCCATTGTATTCGGAAATGCGATGATTGCCGAGGGACATTAAGAAAACATAAGGACATAAGTTGTACTGTACGTACGCTATTTTTTGTCCTTTGCGCGCGGCCATCAATTACGACAAAAGAGGATCTTATCTGCGATATTTGAATACAGATACACAATCACAATATTTCACCTTGCTCGGGTTTTAACATCATTATTTAATTTTCCCAATCCAAACCTTAGATCTACAATTTCATATTGAGTTATATACAAATATTTTAGTGAGAAAACTAAAATAAATGTCAATGAATATACAATTTGGAAAAGTATTATCTTTATGTACAGTCAACGATTTTTGTGCCTCACCCCCATAAAGGCGCTTTTCGTATGCACGGGCCAGTGGCTAACCCCGCCTGCATTGTTTTCGTCCACCAATAGCGCTTCGGCGCACATTATAAAAAAATAGTTCTACACAAGTTAAGAAAAAAAACTTAGGCGAGATTTTTCGTTCATTGGTCAAACAAAAACAATAAACTTTAAAAAAAAGGTTCAACCTTCATTTATTGGTCAAACAAAAAAAAGGCGTTGAAAGCTAAGATTTCAACGTGCATTCGAAAAACTTTTGAAAAGGGTCAAGCACAACGACGGCCCACTGTACATACTACGAAAACAGTATATTTTACAAGACAATACAAGTTTCATACAAAGGAAGAAGAAATCATACTACACAGTGTGATACTTCATTCGTCGAAAATGTTTTTCTAAACAAAATTCATAACAGTATGCTAAGATTAATTTAAATATATTTAAGAGCTCCAGCTGCTTGTTTTCATCTTCTCTGACATAGCCGGGATGGGATCGCTGGATAGGGTTACCTGGGTAGAAACTACATTTTACAAAGTAAATATTAAAAGTCTAGGAAAATTCGCAATGTTTACTTCAATTTAGACATGATATATGATTAATTCAGATTGTAAAAATAAATCTCTCTGTATAAAACTTCAAAACACCTGAATTAAACATACTGGACCAGTGAAGTCTACGGAATCAGTTTGGACAAAAGGTAAAGGATTTGCGAATTTTCATAGCAATCTCAGAAAAAAATTAAATCCACGTCGTGAGTTCTTGAATGGTGCTGCCCATAAAAATGCACCTTTTAAATAATAAAAAGGCAATGTTTACTGTACTCTAAAATATAATTTTGTATCACGTTAAGCCATGCGCGACCATGGTTAATCACCATTATTATTTTTCGTGTGGAAAATAAAAGAAAAACGATGGAATAGGCAAGGCAAAATAAGGAGAGGTGCAAGTACAGGAACGTTTTGTAAGAACTTGAACATCGCTGATAGTTCGCGAGCAGTTTGAAGTACATACGCTCGTATCTCGGCAATGCCAGAAAACAAACAGATAAAGCTTTGAATGTGAATGTGTTTATCACTACACGACTATAATCATTACATTCGCTTCAAATGTGCTAAGATTAAATGCTATACTACGGATTGATATATGGAAAACATTGGAATAAGAATGATACAGATGTGGGGGATACGTGCAAACAAGAAAGAATATATCGATGAGTTTCAAGCATAAGGTGCAAGAGAGCAGCGCAAAATAATACGGATATCATTCCTACACTCCACATCACCGGGGTTCTAAAACTATTATAGTACAGGGTTAATTCATGGCCGCTACGGGGATTCGACACCACACATCCAATTCGAGGGGATTCTGGGGCAGCACCAATCACATTACGTCACTCAGTCCACACAACCTCATAGAGAAGAGTTTTAAATACTGAACAATTCATGGAGTTCTTGTCATAGGTATTAACTAGAAGATCTTCGTGTGTACTAAGAGGCAAAGTCGAATATTTTGGTATTGTCAATTCTACGGGGCAGGTTTAGCGTAAAAGTGTTTGATTCAAAGATTTCTATATCGAATCGGTTCAGCATTCATTACAACGAACGTTACGATCTTACGGAAGGCCCTGGCTTTTGGTCCCGGCTAGGCAGGCAGTATCTCGGATTTCTATTGTTTATCCTACATGCAAACTTATTTCCTATATGGAGAGTAGTAAAAAAATGAATTGCTAGAACACCTCTACCAGATTGGCTTGCATAAATGAAGGGCCAGAACGTGTAGACTGTTTACACAGGAAAAGCCTTGGTATAGCGACACATCTGCCGAAGATAACGTCGCGTAACTCGACGCCGAAATGTAACTACGTTTAGACGTATTCGGTTTCTATTGCACTTGTCGGAATTGAAGCGTCGTAGTTCCTATGCGAAGACGGCGTTGTTTACCGAAATTCTGCGGCCGATTTTTACTCTTACATCTAATCGAGACGTAATTTCGACCTGAGGGCCAATGGTGTTGTTTACCGGAAGCTTCGCCGCGAGAGAGCACTGTGTTTGTCACTTGTCGAAGTCATCTTGAAGACAAAGCGACCGATCGGCGACAAGAAAAAATACTTAGCACCACCTCGCGACAAAGTTTACAGCAAGGAACTATATTGACAGCTGAATGAAAGTAACAAACACTTATTTTTATTATTAACGCCATCTAAGCTATAATAATAAGAGTTTATTACTTTCATTCAGCTGTCAATGTAGTTTCTTGCTGAAAACTTTGCCGCGAGATGGTGCTAAGTGTTTTTTCTTGTCGCCGATTGGTCTCTTAAAGTTTGTAGAGTTAATGTTTTAACACCTTATATAATTGGCAAAGTTTTTGACATTGATTGTAGCCGAGACGAGATTGCGACTTGAATTCGAACGTTTTTTCGGGTTTCGTACGCTACCCACAGACGGACAGCGGCTGTATCTCATGAACGGCAACGGGTAGACACAGTTGAAATTTTCATATATTGTTTTTTTCTATTGCTGCTATAACAAGTAATCAAAATAAAATAAAAATTAAAGGTGTCCGTACAAGAAATTTTTTTTTTTACTGAAGTATTTTTTTAAGTATGTAGTTTTAAATATTATACGGTGGTAAGCAGCCTTTCGTGTGGGAGTCCGACTCGCACTTGGCCGGTTTTTATTATGTACGAGAATCGGCCTCCTGTTGTCAAAAAGCATTGCAGACGTAATGTCGTTGTACTTCGGTAGATGTGACGCTACACTTAGTCATTGGAGCCTTTTAGGCTTCGCATAGGTTTTTTTTCCTCATTATTTTCTTAGTTTTAAATGTTCCTTTTTTATTGTTTGTATTTTCTGTGCGTGTCTCAAATATAAAATATTTAGTTTTAATTCTTTCTAGACAGAGTTGGAAAGAGAGTAGGGAGGCCTTTCCCCAGCAGTGGGAAAATAATGACTAATAATATAATAAAAATTCTTTTAGTGGTTAGTTTAGCACTTCATTTGTTTACGATTCATCGCACATCGCGGTGCGTGCCACCCAGCCGGGACTCGGGGAGTCTCTCTATGAGGTGTGCGGCGCGTGGACTCACGAGGTGGTGTTCGTGCAGCGGCGGCGGCAGCAGGTGGTGCGGCGGCAGCGCGCCCACGAGCGGCGGCTTCACCTCCAGCAGCGGGAACACCGGCGCGCACACCGCGCCCGTGCCGCCCCACTAGCACATGCGCGGTCAGTACATCCGATATGTCATCTCTCCGTACGGCTCGCGCACACAGGCGAAGCCGAACAACGGAGGTCGAGAATGCACTGAACTTATTGGCCGCTCTGAACACACGCACGCGCTACTAGGTTATTTTGGCGCGTGGCCAAAATCGGAACTAACGCAGCCATTTTATTTTTTTAAATATACATTTCACAAAACAATTGCACATTACGTAGTGTCTGTGAAAAATGTTTTTCTCAGAAATGCTTGTAAATTCGAGCATTATTTTGACAACTTTCTTAAAGATAGATCGAAATGCAGTAGGTACTGGTCAAATACAACGGCCGGCAATGTTAGTATGAAAATCCACATCTATTTAGCGGCCGAATAAATTTACTGTTTAGCCACAGAGTATATAGAGTAAAAGCTTCATACAACTGCGCTATGATAGGTACACTATTACAAGCATGAAGCGCGCGTGTGTGTACAACTGGCGGCTTCGTCGCGTACGTCACTCAGGGCTGCGCTGCGCGTATGCGTCGCGCATCGTGTTTATTTACTTTTCACCTTTTGAAATGAGATCTCGAAATAAACATTGTTAATATTGATACTGATATACAAAAACGTATGCAAATTTGTTTTGATATGTCATGTGAATGCTTTCTCTCGAAAACTCTTTGATAGGTTTAGAATTTATCATTTAATTAAAAGGCACAACAAATTATTGAAAAACAAAAATTATAAAAAAAAAAATAGTGTCTCCTTGGCAAATTTAGCAGTGGGACAATAAAAGCTAATAATAATAATAAAATAATAAGTAATTTGAAAAAAAAATAATTGTATCAGTTACATTATAAAAAGCTGATTAACGTTTTGTTTATTTAATTTTATCCTCCTGTGCCAACCTTACCAAAATAGGTATAAATGTACGTTCTTTAGAAGCTTTGCCTCTGAATACTCTGTGGTTTAGCGGCCGGTAAAGTTAGTATGAAAACTCATATCTATCGTGTAATTTAAAAATGGAACGAACTTTTTACCTCGAAACATGGTAAACAAAGAGATAAAATATGAATGATTTTATTAAAATTTCGAACTGGTGCCATATTATGACGTCCTAATGCCATCATGATTCCAGTGCGCGATAGAGACCTAGATATACGTGACCGATAACACCATCCCTTTTTCCGACTGGAATCATGATGGTAATAATACTTCATAATACGGCTTGCAAATAGAGCTGTTTTAAAGTAAAAAAGAAACAAATGAACATATTGGCGCGTGTGAAAAATTATTGTTTCTCGTCATTGATCTGGAATATATAAAGCTTTTGCCAGCGGCTTCACCCGCGTGCATGTCGGAAATTATTTCACGGGAACGTACTACGGGGATAAAAAGTATCCTATGTCAAATTTCATCCAAATCCGTTCAGCCATTTAGCGCGAAAGCGTAACAAACAAACAAACTCACTTTCGTATTTATAATATTAGTTTTACTTAGTTTGAATTTCCGTGCATTATTTGAGAAATGTACTATACAAGCTTGGCCGCAACCAGGCGTTGATGGACGCACATGTATACATCACTTTTCCCGCATGATTTCCGTAGGGTCGTCAAGAAAACTTCGATCTATTTTGATCCTACTACACTTACACATACAGATCATTTCGAGTTGCCTGGCACAGACTAACCGCCGAAATTGATATTGCTTGATTTTTGCGTGCTTTCATGTTCAACACCACTTTCTAGATGCGAATATTTGCGCGATCATCACTTTTATTCTAGTATGTGTGTTCTACCGTACTACATTCAGACCGGCCAAGAAGTTTAGTGCACTTTGTAGCAATGAAGACCAGACGCTTCATAAGTTGATCACTGCAATATCATTGTGTTGGCAGCTCGCGCGTATACACTAACACTTTGGAAGGTAATATTGCTGTTAACATTGCGTAGTTAAATATGATACGTACCTATACCAACAGGACAGTAGAATATCATCAAAGAAACAAAACACTGGCGTTGCGATACATAAGCTGCATCTTTATACTATTTTCTGAAGCCGGTTGCCAATCCACCGTGCAGCTGATATTGTATTTAATCAATCCCCAAATAATTCCCAATTCAATATTAAGTTATACGCTTACGTGATCGCTTGTAAGAAAGAGTTCTACTGTCCTATTATTGCGTCTTGTAATCGATAGTTGTAATCGTCTGACTTAAATTAACAATGAGTTAAGCTGAAATGTGACACACACAAATGACACTAACAATTGGTAGGTATAGCCAGATAAGTAATGCTGCCAGTTACCAGTGCAGTTTATTAAGTTTGAATTAAATTTTAGTAACCATTATTTTAAAAAAAAATATCATAAAGCTTGTAAATAATTATGACATCAAGATTTTTGTTATGATCTTAAAATAAAAATAAAAAAATCCTGTAAAAATTAAAAGCCAATTATTCGATTAGCAGCAGTTTATTACGTTAAAATATTAATTAAGTAAGATAACAAATTAGTATATTCTAAAACTTACATCTTGTGCAGGCACAGCATAGTTGCCTTGGATTGTGTATGCCTGTCCGCCAGCTAATATGACTGGGCCGGCGACGTTTGGCTTCGGTCTGTAGGGAATTGTGGCGCCTTTTGGTGGGCTCTGAAACAATGGCGACGTTATAAAATTAGACTACTATTTATGATAGCTATGTCTTATTAAGTAATGCTATCTTTATGTATCAGAAAATAGAGAGATAGACAAACACGAGGACTGTCTATGTTCGATGGCAATCTTTCTGATTGCTTTTTTTTTCTTATGCTTAGTGACTAACCTGGTGTCAGTTTTTATGCCGCTCATGAGCCTCTGAAATGGCCTATGATTGCCATCGGACGTTCATAGGCGTCGTATAAAATGGTATTGTTAGTTCGACTCGAATTAGTAGTTCTTATTTTACAAACGTTTTAGTTTAGTTTGACTGTGCAGAACAGCACCGTAATTGCACAAATCACAATCTGAATGATTTTGAAGCATATTGCTACTAGTCCATTGCTTCATATGTTCGAAAAAATTGTAAATAACGCAATTAATGTTGTTGAACTGTCAAAATAAAACCCATTCCTATTTTAGGGGAAGCTTTTAACTAAAAAATATCATCAGGATTGAGTAATCCGAAAGTTTTCAATGTCTAATACATGTGGCGGCATCTACATCGCCACATGCGAACTATGTTAGAAATGTAAACGGAACGCAATCATCTTGTCTCTGTTCATTAGTTGTCTCTGGCTTGCGTTGCCAATTGTCATTCTTTTTCCTTTTCCTTTTTCTGTTCATGTGTATTCTGCCGAAGTATTCGTGGTCATTAAATCCAATTTATTTAAACAAAATCTTGTATTCTTTTCTTCAAATCCATCAGGTTATGGGCCCAGCTTGCCTCCCAAAGATTAAATCAGTTATTATTTTTGAGTTCAGACAGACTGTCATAGTTTTTCCCCAGTTTAAAATGGCCGAAACTAAAGACTACCACCATTGCAAAATTACGTGGTGTCGACAATTACGGCACTTGGAAGTTTGTAACAAAGATGTTACTAATAAAAAATAAAAAGTGCAGAGACGGCACACGAAGCATGGTGCAACTTTAAAAATGTCTATGAAGGTAAGGGCCTGAGCAGGCGCCTGTCATTATTACGCACGTTGTTCGGGATGAAACTTGATTCTTTCAAAAATATGGAGACATATCTCACAAAGGTGGCTGAGATAGGCCAACAGCTTGACCATATAGGTGCCAGCATGGAAGACAACTTTTTAGCTATTGTGATGCTGAGCGGGCTCACATCAGACTATGACCCACTCATCATGACTTTGGAGAATTCCATGTTGAAACTCACCACAGAGTTTATGAGATCAGGATTAACTCAAGAATATCAGCGCAGACAGGAACGAGATGACGCAGGCACTGCACTGAGTGTGAAGAAGCAGTCAAAAGTATTCCGTTGCTTCAGATGCAAGAAACCGGGGCACTGTATCAAGGATTGTCCTCGCAGACCCAAGGATGATGGTCATTCAAAGGACAAGGGCTCAGATAGGGCCTTGTTATCTGCGTTATCAGTTGAATTATCCAGTAATATTTGGTATGTGGACTCGAGTGCTACCAGTCATACGTGCAATAACAAAAACATTTTACATAATTTTGTGTGTATTGATACTCCAGTCGCAATGAGTGTTGCAAATGGTGAAAAACAGATGTCATCCAGCAGAGGAAATGTGAAAATTATGATACTTTACAGAACACTTCAAGAACTGTAAGTGAAGTGTTATATGTACCTAATCTAGCAACAAACTTGCTCTCAGTCAGTGCAATGACACGTAAAGGTTTTAGTGTAACATTTCAGGGAAATTTGTGTAAAATTTATGATGGCAAGGAGGTAGTTGCCGCGGCTAGGTGCCAGAATAGTATTTATATACTTAATACTAAAGGTGAAGCTTCTTTTGTGACTGAGGAGAGGCCATGTACTGTGTCTGTGTGTCGGGAAGGGAAAGCTTTTGTTTTATCAACAGAGCAGCTTGCAGTGGCGGACGTACCAGTATCTCAGGCTGCGCCTAGGGAGTCGCAGGTTTGGCATAGAAGGCTTGGACATCTCAATGTGAGGAGTATGCAGGTTTTAAAAGGTATGTCTACTGGCATGGATTTTGATAACTTGACATTCAAATCATGTGCTGCTTTGCTTGCATTGAAGGTAAACAAACAGTTACCTTTTCCGAAAAAGTCAAAGAATAGGGCAAAAGCCTCGTTGGAGCTTGTGCATAGTGATCTTTGTGGGCCATTTTCTAAAAATTCACTTAGTGGATCTAGATACTTTCTAACGTTTATTGATGATTTTACCAGGAAAACCTATGTATATTTTCTAAAGTAAAAAAACCAAGTTTTTGATAAAGGAGAGTGACCAAAAGTGGTACCAAAAAGTCTCGAGCATCAAGATAAACATTTTATAGTAATTATTTTCATAATTTTTTACGACATTACCCGTCGGGGATTTGGTTTTTGAATGGGGAATTTAATTTAAAGTAAAAAACTATTGATAATGTTTGACTCCCTATAAAAGATTATATTTTTTATCAATGGTTAATTGGCCGCTCACAGCCGGTCATAGAGATGTAGAATGCAATAGAATCGATTTTTGATGAATCGACTAACCTGTAATTTTCAAGCCCCTCAAAAACGAGTGTTGCCCAGAAGCGCCGCGTGGTGGTCTAGAAATTAAACTAAATCAATGCCGAATATTTTATCTACACTGGCAATAATATTTGTAAGCCATTGCCAGTGTAGGATAAATATTCGGCATTGATTTAGTTTAATTTTTACGCAAAAAAGGCAAGGCGAAGGGGTGGCGCCACAGTCACCCCGTGAGCTGTCACCTATTGGTGCCACCAGTGCTTGAGTGGTGTTTCTTTTGTATAATAAATAATGTTTGCTATTAGCTTTGCTTTCTTTTTGTTAACAGTAATAATTAAGTAAAATCAGTACACCAAATCGATTTAGTATTGCTAATTGACACAAAATCGTTTTTCTTACTAAATAGTTTGATGTATCGATCACATCCCTAAATCCTGAGAGATCATGTATTATCTATGGTTTGCGCTAGCGTCCGTCTGTGTTTTTGAGAGTTGAGATTATTATTAATTTTTGTATTGTGTGTTGTGAAGTAGAACTTATTTCTATTTAGTGAACTTATTTCTGTTTATTTCATTGTGCAAATAAGTCTAGTCGTGGGGTCGACCGATTGACGCCATCGGTCACCCGGCCGATGTATCAATTGTTCATTTTTGATACCCAGAAATCATAATTCTTGCTAATATTAGCGAATTACGCTGTTTTATAGAGCAATAATGTTCGTACGTGTATACAAAATACGTCATTAATAGCGTCGAACATAATATACCTACTTACCTAGTTTATAGGTCATTTTCGATTTTATAAAGTAACTCCGAAACCCAGATGTTGTTAGAAAAAGAACTTTTGTAGGAGTTAATATGATAAGTGTAGTATATAAAAAACAAAGTTTGATTTTGACGCAGCTTGGTACGGGATTCCATACATCCGTGAGCATTGTGTCCTTTAAGGAGTACAAGGCTATGGTTGAAAATCAAACAGCTAACCAATAAAAGTATTTCGCACTGACAACGGTGGTGAGTATGTAAATAAATGTTTACAGGATTTCCTGAAGAGTTGTGGGATCCGTCACCAGACCACTGTACCCCACTTGCCGCAGCAAAACGAAGTTGCTGAACGAGCCAACCGCACCATAGTGGAGAAGTTCAGGTGCATGCTTCTCGATGCAGGCCTTGATCAGCGGTTCTGGACAGAGGCGGTCAACACTGCTGTTTATCTAAAGAACAGGACACCGATCAAAGCGGTTCTGGGTTTACTCCTGAGGAAAAATGGTCAAATAAAAAGGTAGGATATTACTCATCTTAGAACTTTTGACTGTTTAGCTTATACATTGACAGAAAACCGTAAGAAGTCCGATTCAAAATGTAAGAAATACATTTTTGTGGGCTACTGTGAGATAAAAGGGTATAGATTATTAAACCCTTCACGTCCATCAGAATGCATAAAGGCAAGAAATATAACATTCTTAGAAAGTGAATTTTATTCATAAAAGATGTGAAACTGATAACTTCACTGAGCTAGTGTTAGCATATTCTCACAATCAAAACTCTTCTTCAACCTCTCATGAAATTACAGATCAATCACTAGGGCAGACCGTTTCAGATCAGTCACTAGGGCAGTCCGCTTCAGATCAGTCACCAGAGCAGTCTAGACGAGATCAATCCTTATTAGATTCAAATGATAATATAGGGATACTCAGTAATGTGGGATCTGATGAATCTAATTTAAGGCCTCGGAATAGTATTGTATCAGTGAGTAGCTATGAATCAGATGATTCGCGTGATGAAACTTACATTACAGGTGACACGTCTGTGGATACTTCAGCAGAGTACAGCGAAGCTGTGAACTTGGCATCGCAGTCCTCACACCTGTCCGAAACCAGATGCTTTGATGACGAACCAGAAACGGTGGTGGAAGCTTTGCAAGGAACTGAATCCAAGAAATGGAGGGATGCTATGTCAGATGAGTATAAATCATTTTTAGATAACAAATGCTGGACCATGACTGACTTGCCAGGAGGGCAGAGACCTGTAAAGTGCAAGTGGGTTTAAAAAAGGAAAAGAGGATTGAATGCAGAAGTATTGAAATATAAATCATGATTAGCAGCAAAAGGTTAAAGTATGGTGTAAACTACTACGAAACATTCTCACCAGTGGTGAGGTATTCAACTATTAGAATGCTGCTTGCTTTGGCTGCTGAGATGAACATGGAGATAGATCACCTTGATGTGAAAACTGCATTTTTGAATGAGACCTCAAGGAGACCATCTTCATGGAACAGCCGGAGGGCTTTGAGGACAAAAAGAACCCAGGGAAAGTCTTTTGCCTGAATAAAGCAATTTATGGGCTCTATCAAGCTTCTAAGAGTTGGTATGAGAAGATTAATACAGTTTTACGAGTTTTCTTCAGAACCTTGTGCTTTTATGAAGAATTATGATGGAACTATGACTATTATAGCACTTTATATTGATGACATAATTTTGTTTTCAAATAAGAAACAGTTAAAATTAAAGATTAAAGAGAAGCTTATGACTCAGTTCGAGATGAAGGATCTAGGGCCAGCTCATCACGTCCTTGGCATGAAACTATGAGAAGGGATGGCAAGTTGACTCTGGATCAGTCTAGTTATATCCAAAGAGTCTTAGACCGTTTTCGGATGTCTGATTGCAAGCCAGCGTGCACTCCTATGGAATCTGGGCTGAAGCTTGTAAAAACAGATTGTGAAGAAAATAATTTTCCGCATAGAGAATTGGTTGGATGTTTGATGTACATTGCAGTCTGCACAAGACCAGACATTGCTCACGCAGTCGGCACACTTAGTCAGTTCAACGATTGTCATGCTGAAATACACTGGAAGGCAGCAAAACGGGTACTTCGATATCTGAAAGGTTTGGTTAATCATTGTCTTACTTATGAAAAGAGTAGCTTGGCTGTCAGCGCCTATGTGGATGCAGATTGGGTCACCAATGAGATAGATCGGCGATCATTCACTGGGTTTGTATTTCAAATAGGTAAGTCCACAGTATCGTGGGAAAGTAGAAAACAAAAGACAGTCGCTCTTTCCAGCACGGAGGCAGAGTATACACTCTCTGATGCATTTAAAGAGGCTTTGTTTATCAGAACTTTCTTGTATGAACGTTTAGGTACAAGTTGTAAAATTTCTATGTATAACAATACTCAATCGGCACAAAAACTTTGTTTTAATCCTATGTATCACGCTAGAACTAAGCATATCGATGTACGACATCATTTCATTGAGGAATTGTAAACAAAGGTATTATTGATTTCAATTATTTGTCTACCGATCAAATGATGGCTGATGTTTTGACTAAACCTTTAACTTAACAGAGATAATTTAAATATATATTGTAAGATTAATCATTAAGTATTTATGGTGATGTGTATGTATACTGCAATAAAGTGTAACTTGTAGCTAATTAGTAGTTAAATTGTGGTAATTAACATGTTTATTTTTGTACTTTGTGAATACTAGTCCAAAGTTCTTGGTTTATATTAATAATTTATAATTATATTTTGTATTATAAAATGTTGAAAGTATAGTATACAAGTTATAAGTTATATACTTGGCTTGTTAACCTATTGAATTTGTAATTTGTGTTACTCAAGTATAGCTTTCATTTTAAGGGCCAGTTTAATTAATGATTGCGTTGTTTAAGGGCCAGTGTTACGAAATGTAAACGGAACGCAATCATCTTGTCTCTGTTCATTAGTTGTCACTGGCTTGCGCTGTCTATTTTTTTTCCTGTCTACTAATAACAGTGTACTGTTATCTCGAATCCAGCCTGGAGTGACGGTTTTGGTGATAAATTCTTCATTCAGCTTTTACATTACTGCTAGTGTTTACACTGTAATTTTTTTTTTTCTTTTTCTGTTCATGTGTATTCTGCTGAAGTATTCGTGGTCATTAATTCCAATTTATTTAAACGCAATCTTGTATTCTTTTCTTCAAATCCATCAAACTACGCATCACACTGACGTCACGCAAAATCTTGCATATAAGTAGCCTACCAGACAATACCGGTCTGGTTGGAGGATCCTCCCTTTTCTTTGGAGGGTGAGTGAACTTTACCCTGTTCCTCATACTTCCATATACTCGTTCTGTTCCTGTCTACTAATAACAGTGTACTGTTATCTCGAATCCAGCCTGGAGTGACGGTTTTGGTGATAAATTCTTCATTCAGCTTTTACATTACTGCTAGTGTTTACACTGTAAAATTATACAATATAGACTTCTAATGAATGCTACTGTAATAAATGACAGTAGCATTCATTACAAGTCTATATTGATAGATTTAGAGACTGTTTATGTCATAGTGGATCCATACAAGACACCAGGTTTATACCTGCTGTCTCAACACTGTTGACATTGTTTTATATATCTTAAGGGGAAGATATATAAAACAATGGTTAGACCTGCTGTCTTATATGGATCAGAATGATGTACCACAAAAAAAAGCAATTGCATGCAATTAGAATGGGATGTGTGGTATTACACAAATGCATATAATAAGAAATGAGTACATAAGAAGAATTCTGAAAGTGACACCGGTGACTGAAAAGTTGTGCAGTTAATTGGTTGTTATGTCAAGGAGGAATGGGGAAAATGCTGTGAGGAAAGTTTTGAGTAGGAATGTCGATGGCTATTGGATGGATGGAGTAGGGGAAGACCAAAGAAACGATGGATTGACTGGGTGAAAGAATTAGGATAAGGGCAGGAGAATGATGAGTGACAAACAAGGAGGCAGCCCGAGTGATGGTACGTGGTTACTGGGATAGATGATGATAAACATACCTCTAGCATGACACAGCAGATGTGATAAATGCACTGTGTGATAGCGTCGCAGGTCCCACTGATTGTCACGGCACGCTCTGTGGAATTTGGTAGCATTTCACTCGCCACCTGGAATTATAATAATAAATACATTTGTTGATTACTTGTTATCAAGTTGCTAGATGACTTCAAATTGGTTTTTGTGGCTTACACATTTTTTATGGTTACTGCTACGAATTCGTAGTTTTCCGATTGCCTGACTTTTAAGGTTGGTTTCAGCTTTTGCCATATTGTGCTTGCTATCGCAATTTTGCAAGCTTTGCAATAAATTTATTTTGTCATTATGTAAGGGTCACGTACAATGGTCCACTTGAAGGATTAAGTGTGGAAACCAAACCCAATAACATATTTTGTCATTTTAACCATTTCTGGTACGTTTGTACCCCCACCGAAATCTTATAATGGTGCAGGCCAGTTCATGGCCACTCTATAAAGAATGCGGTTGTACTAAACTTGTGGTATGAGGAAGTGGGTGGACCTGCGCCCGCGCATATCCCCAGGCTTTAATGATCATGAACTTGTACTGTTCTTATTTAGAAACGTTTGCCCTCAATAAATTTAAATGCTAATCCGGCGAATAGGTAAAGGTCTTAATGTGGGCTGTCATTAATAAAAAGTAGACTAGATCAAACGGATTAAATAAGCCTTGCTGGATCACATACCGTTTTCGCTTTAGACATTATGGGGCCATTATATATGAGCGATATTGACTCATTTTTAGGGTTCCTTATCCAAAGGATGCCCTACCCCAAGGGAACCCTATTACTAAGCCTCCACTGTCTGTCCGTCTGTCTGTCAGCAGGCTATTTCTCATGAACCGTAATAGATACAAAGTTGAAATTTTCATAGATTGTGTATTTCTATTGCCGCTATAATAACAAATAATACAAATAAAATAAAGTTAAAAATTAAAAGGGGTCCCCATATAAGAAACGTATTTTTTATTACTAAAATAAAAAACTTAGTGTGAAATAGATATTGTATGGTGGTCAATCAATCTGCCTAGCCTTTTCCCAACTATGTTGGGGTCAGCTTCCAGTCTAACCGGATGCAGCTGAATACCAGTATTTTACATGGAGCGACTGCCTATCTGACCTCCACAACCCAGTTTTACTGGGTAATACGATACCCCTTGGTAAGACTGGTTGTCAGACTTTCAGGCTTCTGACGACCCGTAACGACTGTCAAAGATTCTGGAATGACAGCCGAGACCAACGGCTTAACGTGCTTTCCGAGGCACGGACGAGTCGCGGTATGATAAGATGGTCACCCATCCACAGACCAACCCCGGCAAGCGTAGCTTAACCTGATGGATCGACCCGTGCGGCTGCTATTACTTAGCCACGCCTATGGTGGTATGGAACCTTTTGTGTGCAAGTCCAACCCGCACTTGGCCAATTTTTGAAAGTAGGGAAATAAACTCTTCTGTATTAATCCAAGTGCCTTGCATGGTGTGATTATGCTCGCGAGTTTCCTATTCGGTAACCAAACTATCACTTCAATAGTTTTCATGATCTATTTGATAAATTGCCCGCCGACCAGTTTCGGAGCTGGAGTGCCACTGCAGTCATTATTATTTTAATCGAAAGACGTCCACTCTTGGATACACGAGCGGTACAGTGCCTCTCGTACAGCGGACTCACTCGCTTTCATATAGAAAAAATAGAAATAGAAATAGAAAAATAGAAAATGGTTTATTGTCCAGGTAATACAGTAAGCAGGTTTGTATATGTTAACAACAAGTTGAGACGACATGAGTAGCTTAAAATATTACCTATATCTAGTTTACAAAATAATATTTGCCAGTGAGCCTCAAACTAGACAGTTAGTCTGTATCTTGGGGCTCGGGGTACGGATTCCAGAGTGGAGACGAGAGGTGATTTCAAGTATTGTATGGTATGTTTGTGTATGGTGTGTGTGTGTGTGTGTGTGTGTGTGTGTGTGTGTGTCTACGTATTTGTTCCCATTAAACGTCTTTTGATTCAGTGTCAGGTCAGGGTATTTATATTAGTTGTTCCGAGTCAATATGCAGTAAATATGCAGAACTTTATCATTTTCTATAGGAAATTTTAAGATAGGTTGCAGTAGTAAAACCATGGGGTATAAGTTGGTAGGAGTCGGACATAACCTTGTACTTCTCAGACGGTGAGCTCTCTTCATGAAAAAGTGTTACCTGAATATTAGCACCGGTGACGTCACGGATCTCCTTGATCTTGGAGCCGCCCTTGCCGATGAGCGAGCCGCACTGCGACGCGGGCACGATGAGGCGCAGCGTGATGGGCGCACGCGACCCGCCGCCGCTGCCCTCGTTGAACTGAGAGCACCACTGTAATGTTACAAACGTGTTTGTAGGAAGATGCTCTAGAAATATATCTTTCAGCGTACTTAAAAAATGTAATAAGCCATGGTTAGGCAACTGTCCCACCGCCGACTAGTAAGAGACTAGCTATCGACTCTTTTCTCGCTCAAGAAATAGACAGAATTCTTGAGAGCCGGCAATGTGAACAGTCAGCGATCAACTGTGAAATACATAGTATGTAATTTACTGTTTGCTGACAAGAGACCTAATTACATTGTACGTTTCTTGAGGATGAAAATAATCTATAGACGATAGCTAGTCGGTTCCTCGTCGGCGCACAGTGGATCGTCCCCATAGAAGAGGTCGAACGTAGGCAGCTTGTCAAATCAAAATTGATATTTTAAAAAAAAAGCTATTGTATTCCATTATCAAAAACCATTGTTATTAGACATTTTCTCATTGGACTCATATTTGAAGAGAAAATTATGTGTTTTCTTAGTACGTAATTGGACACTTAAACTCCCCCACCGCCTGAGTTTCACCTTGTTTCAGGTAGTCATTTCTATATAACTGGTATCTAGCTACCAAGTGCGACATTTTGTCCAAAGACATTTGGTGCCCCAATGGTGTACATTCTGAGAATAATCGATTCTAGTTTTATGATACGAAACAAGGCGAAACTCAGGCAGTGTGGGCGTTTAAGTGTCCATTTCCATACTAAGAAAACACGTTTTATCGGTTTTCTCCTAAAATATGAGTCCAATTAGAAAAAGTCTAATAACAATATTTGTAGGTTTTTGAAAAGGAATACGATAGCATTTTTTCTCCATTTCGACTTTGATTTCAAAGCTGCCTACGTCCAACATATTTTATGGGGACGATCCACTGTGCGCCGGTGGGTCAGGTGCTTTACTTGCCTATTTATCGATACGAACAACTAGAGATATCCTATCAACACGAAATTTATAAGAAAAGCTGCAGTATAAATGTTAACCAGTCAGTGGTAGTGAGGCTGGCTGCTCAGGGTGCATGATTTTAAGATGCAGAGTCGTTATCTTTACCACTTAGTAAGCAGCTTAAGTTATTCGAGTTGTCTTAGTGTAAATATTACTAACATGCAACATAAGTTTCAGAGGGCATTTATCAACCCATGTTTTTTATTGAAGCTTGGGAATAATGTGATGATGTAAATCTTGGCGCAAGTTTCGCTTTTTTCGACAATGCAAGATATGATAATAAGTGCTTCATATTAAGTATAAATACTTTCATAAACATAAACAAAATTTAGTGATAAGCAGTAGGTACAAACCTCTTCAAACTTTTTGCATATAAGTGTGAATGCTTTGAATATAGCACTTGTGTTGCCAGTAACAGTGACGATACGTTCTGGGCACGATCCATCGGATATGTTGATTTTTGCTCCAGACTGAAAACAATACATTATAAAATATTAATCGACCGTCGTATTTTGCTGATAAGCCGAGCAGTTCTTTGCAAGGTTGCATTGTTTTCATAACAAAAGAAATGAATGTTTTAAACATTTTTTTTTGTGGTTTTTAGCAAAATATTCAGGAATAGTTCGTTTTTGACTAATTATGATTTATCAGAAGACTCATTAACTTACCTCTTCTCTGAACCTTTTAACAATCTCTCCTTTTTTGCCAATAATACTGCCAACTTCCTGCAAACAAACAGAAACTATGTTATATTGTACTTAGAACAAGTGTTACATTCGATTTAATTAAAATTATCGTCCAAAATAACCAAAGGGATTGCTACATTGGCAAGTATTGTGCAACGGGCGCACGCACATGTAATTAATGTAGTCGCGCTGAGATTTATAGTACAAAAGATTTCCTGTCTGGTAGCCAATAATAGTCACTGCATAGAGATTCTTTGCTGCAATCAGACGCATCGGGGTTGCAATGAGACGGTTTTAGAGACTTGTTGTATCAGATCGATGCTGGCAACTGAGCCTCATGACTTCTGCAGTATGTGAACAATGCTATTGCTCAACGCCGCCGCTTACACGACACAAATAGCGAACATAATCTAAGAAAGCCGCCAGCTCAAACTGACGATTGACAGTGACCAATTTCACTGCAGATTAATCTATGAATAATTTTCTAAGCTGGTCGTCAATAATTGATTACATGCCGTTTCACTTTTACGTTTAATGAACAATTGTAGCGTGAAAAACAGAAGTTTGTGAAAAGAAAAGTCGGTAGATACCTCTCGCGTGAACCTGGAACTCGTGAAGGTATTTGGGACTTCTTATGTTATTTTACTAAGATAAATAAAAATGTAAGTATTGTGAAACGTATCTCATAACATTAAACTAACTAATTTATTGGAATGTTTACACAAAAACATACAAGTTAACACAATGCGGGTGCTAGTCAGTGAAACAAAAACATACCGATCCCAGACTGCGATTAAGGAAGTGGAGAGGCAAACACAATGACAACATTAAATATCACACATTACTCCAATTAGAAAAAGGTACAAATCGAAGTTTGATGAACAGGGCGAGTGCCAATAGCTGGCCGCTTGCCAAATGTACTTTGTATTGGATTATAGCCAATTAAAAGTACCTACAAGTAAAAGTAGTATAGGTAGATGTTAACATCAATACATCTCACATGTCACTGCAATCTAGCGACATCTAGGTGTGCTTAATTAGTGACGCTGTTGAGTAATGGGAGCTTAAATAAAACAGTTACGATGTGACGTGAATTATATCATGCTAATAATAAAGTATTATGTCAAAAACATGCAACGTTGAATTTGATTTTGTAGTCTTACTTTTGTAATGTATTCAAGTTGAACTGAGGCAGAATAAAATGAAAGCCTAGTCGTTAAGCATGCCTACATGGTTAACAAACAGGATATTACGTTGGGCAGCCTTACAAGTGTGTGTTCCCTAACAAGATTGAAATACCAAAGTCATATTAGATTACCATATTTTCCAACAAATATGTACAACTCTTTCACACTATATTGAAATGTATTGTTGTATTTAGCTGCATCCGGTAAGACTGGAACCTGACCCCAACATAGTTGGGAAAAGGCTAAGCAGGTGATGATTGTTGAATTTTTATAACTTATTCAATGTCTACCACAATTTTTTAAATTATAAAATTACTAGTAGTTGGCCATAACATTCAAACTTAGTAAAAACAACTTTTAAAAGTTTATGGTAACCTATGTAGCAGAACTATTTTAGGTTTAGTTTTCTGATGCAGACCGGTGACTATCAGAAATACTTTAAAACTATTAAATTGAAGTAACATCAGATAAATTACAGATTGCATTTTTATGCATGTATTGATGTCAATTAATAAACAATCATAACTAACAACATCAAGTAGGTAATAACCTTAATTACCAAGCTTGGGAGACAGATATGTGATACCTATTATTTTCTCTTAATCTCCAGTTACCTTATGCATTATAGGATAGGTTTGTAAATAATAGATTTAGCAACAATCTCAAAAGTAGTGTTGACAAGTGCAATGTTTATTCACTCCACACAGCCAAAATTTTTGTATTCTTTCCTTTTATCAAAATACACTGATCTTTATCTTGTTAGTTTCTTTTTGCCCACGCCCATCTCTGTTTTATTCCTTTTTCAAATACAGTGTGGAATCATAATAATTTGTTTTTTCTTATTCTGCCAAGTATATAGATAAAATAACTTTGCTTGTTTAACTGTAAAAATTAAATATAATCAAAGTGTTGACATTTTTTATAATACCCTACTGTTTATTTATTAGTTTCATATGTCTACTAATTCAAGTGTTTGTAATACAATGCAACTGAACACATTCACATTCTGCAGTCACTTTGCTAAAATACCAAATTATGTGCCTACTTAACTACAGGAACTAATTACTACCAGTACTGTTATTGAGAAATAGAGACAATAATAACTACTCTGTTTACACTACACTAGACAAAAAACCACATTCCTTTTTGTATTTAAGTGGAGTTTAGAAGAAGGTAAAGTGTACACTTTCACAATTTGAAAATAATTCAAAATATTTGAAAACAGTGCCAATTTTGCAAAAATAATCAAGTGTTCTATCTCTTACCTTCCCCTGCATAATCAGTCTGATTGTGAGGGTAACTTTGGAGTCTTCCTCGTGGAGAGTAGGGGGTTTCTCCAGTTCCATGCTGGAGGAGGTGTCCGTAGTGTCTCGCGGAATTTTGGCTGCGTACAGGGCTACGTGTGGGCACAGGGGACACTCCACTCAATCTAATGGCTGGGACTCTGGGGCTCGTGGCACGCACTGCAGGCAGGGTAAGCTGGAAAACAGGCGCACATCTCAAAAGGAACGTCCATAGGTCTCGAGCGAACTAAGGTACAGGGTGTATGGGCACTCGGCGATTTTTAAAAAGCGAAGCCGATTACCGATTATTTATTTACAGTGACGGTCGATGGCAAGCGTAACGGAATGAGGACGGCAAATGAGGATCTAGACGCTATTATGAACTAACTGGTCTTAGGTACGACCGGATTCTGCGGCTGTAACGCGAGGCGGCCCGCTCCGGACGGAGGGACCGTTACTTGAACTCCGATACCTGTTCGCGGCTCGCGACATAACCTCAGCGTCGCGCCTCATGGCTAGCCGACCAGGTTATCGATCCCAGTTATCCCAAACAATTCTCCCGACAGTCGAGTTTCAACCACTTTCTTACCTCGTTTGTTTTCCACGTTGCAACAATAACTTAACAAATCTTAACACTAATATTATCACCAAGATGTGTATAAAAATCACACTTATCACAATTTTCTTTGTCACATATAATTATAAAATTAAAATAAAACCCGACGGTGACGCGTCGGTGTGAAGCTTGTAATTGTCATAAACAATAGAGGATAGAGGGAAAAGCTGACTGCAGCGCCCCTGGTGGCGTTGACGGACGAATTTTGACAGGAGGGTTTTGTCGGTACAGCAGTTTAACATTAGTGCCCGCATAGACGATCTACCTATCGATAAGAATATTATAGAGATTGTTGATGTTTGTAAATAAAGCTGTAAGACTTGACCTCGCGCGGAGGTTTAAATTATTGTTCAAGCATTGATATGTTTATAATATTTAATTATGTCACTGTGCGAATCTGCAGGTTTTTTACATCATGTCTCTATTTTCTGAAGGAGTAGGCAGAGTTAGGTAATTTCACTTCCCACGTACTAATAGGGCGTATTTTGCCATTTATTTGGCACAATTCCAAATTCTGCGGCTACTTACAAATTATTGTAAGTTTTCTAAGAGAAAAAACTTTTTAGCAAAAAATAAAACCGACTTCTAAAACAAAACACTACAAAGTGAAAAATAACTTTAATTTCGGAATTCGGTGTCTTTCGTTTTGTATTTTCGTTTTTTGCCACCGACTTCCGAAATTAAAGTTATTTTTCACTTTGTAGTGTTTTGTTTTAGAAGTCGGTTTTATTTTTTGCTAAAAAGTTTTTATTTTTTTCACTTTTTAGTTGTGGAACCTACCCCACACAAATTCGAATATATAATTGAGTACAATAATTGTAGATATAGCCATGTAAATAACAGTGATATGAAGTTATTAAAACATCATCACATCATCCATATAAAATAAGTGGGAAATATACGCATTATTTAAGCTAACTCAAAAACTCCCCAAGCAAAGTTAATAAAATTTATATGGGACCACCTCGGAGGTATACCCTTTCAAACAAAAAAAGAATTTTCCAAATCGGTCCATACGTCTTTGAGTAATCGCGTAACAAACATACAAAAAAAAAAAAAAAACAAAAAAAAAATACAGACGAATTGAGAACCTCCTCCTTTTGCAAGTCGGTTAAAAACCCAATAGCACCTCACCCCGACCTGGCAATCGACATTTAAAATTTTAACTTTTGGCTTTCAGGAATTTGCGCGTTCTACCACTGGACTATTGAAACAGATGCATTGCTAAACAGAGTCCTTTCTACTAACTTCGAGGGAGTGGGCAGATATAAATTTATAGACGGATGTTGTGTGTTTGTGGGAACGTGTACCCATAATCCGCATAACGGTAAACCATAAATATCCCACAAGGTATTTATTATGTATGTATAAGGACGTGTTTATTTAATGGTACAGATATTTTGGATTGGAACTCAGGTTGGTAGTTATTAATTTGTATCGATATTTTTCCTTCAAATCGTGTTTTGGTAACAATCAAGTTCTGAAATTTTTTTTCGCTACCACAAACCTTATAGACGGGCATTTTTTTTTAAGTCTACTAAACTTAGAACATTTGCCTCTTGTCAGCGCCATAAGGCATATTCAGTTATAAGCGATATTGCTGTCACGCTCGGTAACGATACTGCACCATAGGTGCGTAACACCTTATCAGTCGGATGAAGCATATTGCTAATCTATTGCTTCTTATGTTCGAAAAATATGTCTGCACACTAATTGCGTAACATACTATCGATCGGAATCTGAATCATTTTGAAGCAAATTGCTAATCCATCACCCTAATTGCGTAACACACTTTCGATCAGAATCTGAATCATTTTGAAGCAAATTGCTAATCCATTGCTTCATATGCTCGAAAATTTTGTGTGTTCAACAACGTAAATTACGCAATTAATGTTGTTGAAATGTCAAAATTAAACCGATTCCGATTGATAGATCTTCGAAAAATGTCAGCTTGACAACTTAAATAACGCAATGAACGTTGTTGGACTGACAAAATGAAACCGATTTCGATTGATAGTGTGTTACGCAATTGTCCAGCTGGTCCAAAGTGACTAACCAAAAGGCGGACCAGCACCCTAATTGCGTAATACATTATCAATCAGAATCGGTTTAATATTGACAGTGCAACAACATTTATGGCGTTATTTACGCTGTCGAGTAGGGGAGGTAGGGGAGCATTGGGCAGTCGGGAGGTTTGGGCACTCCGTCATTCCTCAAAATCTATTCTAGATATTTTTTGTTTTCTACCACAGCACTATAGTTTAATAACTGGCAACACCGCTTATCAAAAGTGTCAGCTGTCATTTCACTTGGTTGTCAAGTTACATGCGCTTAACGGTTTGGTGCGTACAGAAGTAAATATTTTGATTGTGATTTGAAGAAACATAACAAAGAAATCTGCAAGAAATTGTAAGTATCCGTGTTAAATTCTTCTATTGTGTTTAATGAAGATTATATTTACCTGTCAATTAGGATTCAACAGTTGATAAAAATAAACTTATTCAAATCTATTTAAAAAGTGAAGTTATGGGGAGCATTGGGCACGCAGGTAGAAGGGAGGTTTGGGCATGCCCAATGCTCCCTCTGTTTTTAGTGTATTTTGGTGTCATACTTTTATGCTTTTTTGATATGCCTATTGGATTGAATGGTCAATCATTTCTTTTCAGGACAATGCCGTTTTCATTTAAAAAGAAAAATAAGCGACGTGAAATCCCTAAAGATGTTATTTTGCGCGCATTGGAAGAGGTTTCTAAAGGAGGAAAAATTAAAACTACTGCGATGAAATATGATATACCCAGGTCTAACCTTCAAAGATACATAAAGCATGGTGGCGTCGTGAAAGATATTTCTTCTAAATTTATATCATCTCAAATATTCACGAAAGATGAAGAAGAAAAAATTTCTGAATATCTTGTAACATCGTCTAAACTAAACCATGGACTGTCAAAAATGAAGGCACGCGAATTGGTTTATGAATACGCCACTGCCATTGAAAAAAAAATACCAGATAACTGGACAACGAAGAAACTTGCATCCAAAGATTGGATAAGGGGATTTTTTAAAAGACAACCTCAGCTTTCGATAAGGACACCAGAAGCTACCAGTCTCTCACGGGCCACAAGTTTCAATAAGAAAAATGTCGGAGATTTTTTTGAAAATCTTAAAACTGTATATGAACGGCATCGCTTCGGCCCCGAGTCTATTTACAATATAGACGAAACTGGATTATTAACAGTACAACGAACCCAGAAAGTGATTGCTCTCAGAGGCACTAAGCAAGTTGGGCAAGTAACGTCAGCTGAAAGAGGGACGCTTGTAACGGTTTGCTGCGGTATTAATGCATTGGGTAACTCAATACCACCCTTTTTCATATTCCCACGGGTCAATTTCAAAACGTATATGCTAAATGATGCCCCTGTTGGTTCAGATGGAGCAGCACATCCTTCAGGGTGGATGACAGCACCAAATTTTTTTAAATATATCCACCATTTCGCAAAACACGCAAAACCAACGCCTTCCTCGCCAGTTCTTTTGCTGCTAGACAATCACGAGAGCCATATTTCAGTACCAGTTCTCGATTTTTGTAAAGAATCAGGCATTGTTTTAATGACTTTCCCACCACACTGCAGCCATAAACTGCAACCCCTAGACCTGACTGTCTACGGACCACTCAAAACTTATTATAACACTGCTGTAACAGATTGGATGGTAAGCAATCCTGGAAAAACGGTAACTATTTATGAAATCCCAAAATTAGCAGCAAAAGCCATCCCACTTGCATTCAAGTTGCAGAATATTCAAAGGGGATTTGAAAAACCTGGCATATGGCCACTCAATTCAAACATTTTCTCCGATGAAGATTTCGCTTGTTCTTCTGTAACTGATCGCTGCTTGCCGGAAGAGGGTAATGTTCCTACAGAACAATCGATTTCAGACCAACCTGTTATGGAACAACCTTCAACAGAAGAACATCAGAGTCTAGAGAATCGTACAAGTTCAAATGTGGAAGTCGCTGGGCCATCTCAACTGGAATCTCCCTCTAGAAGCCAGACTAAGGGCACTGTCAATGTAACACCTGATTTAGTAAGACCATATCCGAAGGCCGGCCCCAGGAAATTGCATGGCATGAAACGGAAGAAGGGAAAAACTAGAATATTGACGGACACACCTGAGAAAAGACTTATAGAAATGGAAGAAGAAGAAAGACAAAGAAAAAATAAGATCAAAGAGCTCAACAAAAATCGAAAATGCTCTAAAAATACAGGACAGAAAACAATTCCGAAGCTTGCTGATGAACTTACTTCCAAACCAGAGAAAAACAGGAAGATTAGCAGCGATGATGAAATAGAAAATGTTTCCGTTTCTGACGAAGGCCTTGTTGAATCGGAAGAAGATTTTGATGAAGACGATGTGATTGTTCTGGATAGAAATTTCCAGATCAATAACTTTGTGTTGGTTAAATTTGACACCAAAAAAACTGTCTATCATTATGTTGGAATAATCGAAGAGGTTAACCACTCCATGGCAACGGTAAAATTCATGAGAGTGAGTAAAATAAGAAATACGTTTATATTTCCTGACATCGAAGACGTAGCCAGCATCCCCCTGGAGGATATAAAGACAAAATTGCCTACACCAACGACATGGATGAAACGTGGCAGCTTAAAATATAAGTTTGATAAGCCTCTCTGGATCATACCAAATATAAGATAAGTTTAATTAAGTCCAACATCGTGTAGTATTGATTCTAAGTCACATTGTTTAATTTTTCTAAAGTCTATGATAAGAAAAAATGTTTGTATTACAATTTTTTATAGCAATGTTATATAATACTTCAGCATAGTAGTATAGTAAAGCAATATCGTGCATATTAAATACAGTGCCCAAACCTCCCTACAGGGGTGCCCAAACCTCCCTCCCACCGGGAGGTTTGGGCACTTTGGACATGTGTTCGAAGATCTTTTGTAACTTTGAGACTAATTATAATACCAAAACTTGTCTTAGCAATAATTACTGCCAAATATGTGTGCTCGATATATTTGGAATAAAATTTTGATTATGATAAAAAATAACAGTTTTATTAACATTTATGTAAAAAAGTGCCCAATGCTCCCCTACCTCCCCTACACAACTTTTTCTACAATCTCTATAGCTTCACAGTGACATTGAAGCTATAGAGATTGTATAAAAAGCGATTCTGTTTCTAAAATCTCTATAGCTTCAACACATTGAAGCTATAGAGATTTTAGAAACAGAATCGCTGCCGAAATGTCACGTGATCATGTCAAGGTCACAACCTTGACATGATCACGTGACATTTCGACAGCTTATGTCAACCCCATACATTTTTGGCTTTTCTACTAGCGTCATCGCTAATGTTACTTTGTCTAGGGTCTAGAGGGCCTAGATGGCCTAGACTCTAGGCCCTCTTTATTGCTAGCGAGCGCGACACCGATATCGCATATCTGATTAAGCCTTGTGACTGTAAAGCCCGAAACGACAGTTGTGGATTAAATACTATCTACCTAATTTTATTTTTTCTTTCTCGTAGTTACCGACTGTTCAGCGAACAATTTGCCCTGCCCAGTGCCACATAAGTTTGGCAATTCTTTAGGCTTTGTCCATAATCTTGGTTCTCCTGCGATTCTCTTCATTTCTGATTCGATCACGTAGGGGAACTCCAAGCATAGTCCTCTCCATTGCTTTTTGGGCGACTTTTAGCCTTCTAATAAGGCCAATTATGAGCGGCCACGTTTCAGTGGCAACACGCACTGGTCAAAGACTTTCGTCTTGAGACACTGTGGTTTGTGGGATGAGAAGATATTACGTAGCTTTTCGAACGCCTGTCCAGCCGAGCTGGATTCGGCGAAAAACCACTTTCTCGAAGTTGGACCTACCTAACTGGACAGTTTGATCTAGGTAATCATATTCGTCTACAATTTCGAGTGTAGCGCCTCGATCTTCATGAAAGTGAGCGTTACATGGGCATTGGACCTTGGTCTTGTCCATGTTCATTTTAAGATCACTCTTTCGGAAGCTCTACTGAGATCATCGAGCATTCTACTGAGATCCTCCATAGTCTCAGCCATGACTACTATATCGTCAGCAAACCGAAGGTGAGTGATGTTGATGCCTAGCCCTTTCCAGTTCAGAACCTTGAAGACATCCTCCAGTGCAACGGTGAACAATTTCAGAGAAATAAAGTCTCCTTGTCTCACGCCTCGCTGCACAAGGATAGGTTTCGAGATATGGTCCTGGAGTGGGATTGAGATAGTGGCGTTTTCGTACAGATACTTCAGCACCTCGATGTACCGATAGTCGATCTGGCTCTGAACCTGCGCGTGAGATGGTTCGTGAAGACTCTTGAAAACAGCTTGTAGACATGGCTCAGAAGTGAGTTAGGCCTTAATGCCTGAGACATTTTCTACCAGTTAACCTTAGAGTGATGCAAATAGAAAAATACAATCATAGAATAATTACATCAATATATACATACATACATATAAACAGAATAAACTTTGTCAGGAGAAATAACGATCGGTAGAGGAGAAATAACAATCAGTAGAGGGGTGAATATTCGAGCGTTTTAACCGCCGTCATTACCTTCCGCCAAATGTTGATGAAAGAGAATATAGTTAATGAAATATTTCATCAATTCCCAGAATCTGCTTAAGGACCAGAATCAGGAATTGCTGAAATATTTCATTAAATATATTCTCTTTCATCAACATTTGGCGGAAGGTAATGACGGCGGTTAAAACGCTCGAATATTCACCCAGAGGAGAAAATGAATCCAACAAATTAGCGCAGGGACGTTTCTAACAACTTCTTAAGTATATGCTCACGTATCTTCACTTTAAAAGACAACCGATTGGTTGATTCTGATGTTCAGAGGGAGCGCATTCCAAAGAAATACCGCCTGGACAAAGAAATAATAGTGAATAAACAAGAGCGGTGACAAGGACATCGTAGAAGACGATTGTTGGTGGAACGAAGATATTTACTATGGGCAGAGCATAAGTATTGAAAATGGGAAGTCAGGTAAGAAGGAGAAGTGGGTTGGTGGAGAATCGAAAACAACATAGACAGAGCCCTCACCTCTCGGCGCTGCCGAATGGGTAACCATTTTAAAAGCAATCGGTGCCCGGATACATGGTCATACTTACGAAGATTGAAAACGAATCGAATGCAGTTATTGAGAAGGCAGTCAAGTTTATTGAGGAGATCGGCATTCAGGTCATAGTAACACAGATCACCATAGTCAATTATGCGAAAGATTAAGGACTGTACAAGCATTGTCTTTATGTGTGATGGAAGAAGGTTTTTCAACCGAGAGAGCGCCCGCAACGTTCCGGTGACTTTATTACTAACAGTCGTGACCTGATTTCGCCAGTCAAGACAAGTGTCGACGTGCAGACCAAGATCCTTAACATCGGAGCTAAATGGAATGTCGGGGTTGTTAAAGATTACAGGTAGTACAATTAAACCATTCAGCTTTTTTATGCTGTAAGAGCTCCCAATTATGATAGTCTGAAATTTGGCAGTGTTAACCGCCACCCCAAATCGATCAGACCAGTCCTTAACCAGACGTAGCGTTGGAAAGGCTCCCACAAAGTGGACCGATGACCTTGTGAAAGCCGAAGGAATTTGCTGGATGCGGGAAGCACAGAACCGGTCGAAGTGGCGGTACTTGGGGGACGCCTATGTCCAGCAGTGGTTGTGTTTCGGCTAAAATGATGATGATGTTGATGAGTTACTGACTTGTCTACTGATAAACATAGTCTCACCTTGAGATCGCTACTAAGAATATTGACTTTGCTTGGCAGACGCTGAAATGCCACTACCTACGCTACGCCTGGCCGCCGACCGTCCCTAAGGGTTTAAAAATACACATTTTGTTTCTTTAGTACTTATAAGTCATTCATTAGATATGTTGGGAAAGGCTTGTTGATGTGGGTTCTGTAGATGACTTAGCAAAGTGGGGCTTAAGAATAGTGTCTCATGACTATCATGATAAAAGGATAGTACGTAGTTAAAGATGAGTATAAGAGATAATTACTGTTATTTAACTGAGTTTAGAAATTAATCTACATAGGCTCATTTTCACCACCCATCACTAAACGCGTTTAACGGTAAACAAGTTTAAAACATCGCACCGTTTCTTTCAATCGTTTGAAGATGACAGATGCAGCATGACGTTTTACACTCGTTTAGCGTTAAACGCGTTTAGTGATGTTTGGTGGAAATGAGCCTTAGTACCTAAAGAGTTATCTACTACTTCACCAAATAACCCTCACAAACTAGATCACCCAATAGAAACTCTAACTCATAGGTTTCGAAAAGGCAATAAAAATATAGGTAAGTTAGTGATACAACAGCGTCTTCTGCGAGGAAAACCATACATATATCCTATACCTATTCTAACCTGCATGATTTTAAAAACACTGAATAAAATTCTAAAGGGGTGTTTTAAAAGAAGAGTTGAACAAAAAGACCCGTTGGTCCCTCTCGCCAATATTGAAGCTGAATGCTTTGTCCCATGCAAATTCGTTCTCCGTTTATTGTCGGTCGGCGGGATATTTCCTGAGGTAAACTGCACATCAATGTGACGTTCCACGGGTAAAGGTACCTTATGGTGCGTACCTATGGAGTTGTGCATACCATAATAATCTGGAATTAATAAGCTGTCGATATAAAAAAAGATCAAGCTCCTACGATGTGCAGTTACGAACATATATTTGTTTAAAAATTGTATTGGAAACTGTGCAATTTTACAAAAAAGACGATTTAAGTTTAGCCACCTCAAAAACAATTTTGTCGTTGTAAGTTACATAGTGGCCCTTGGAAAATAATTCCTTGGGCTTCTGCCCTTTAAAAAATGTTACGATAAGTTCTATATTACAAATCAAAACCTTGATATAGGCTAATGAATGCTAATGAATAAAGTTATAACCGATTTGTTAAAAAAAATCTTAATTTTCACGATTTTTTACGATGAGAACGCCAGATTTTTACTGATCAATTAGAAAACATATACTAGATAAAATTTAGACAACAATAAAAAAACAAGAATTAGAGGTAAGAATAACTTTTAAAATTTTCATGCAAAATCACAAAACTTAACGATTTTGGTTTTAATTTAACAAATTGTTTGTTAAATTAAAACCAAAATCGTTAAGTTTTTTTTATTCTTGCACACAAAACAACAATATTCTCTCATTAGCATATAATAAAACTGATAATATCGCATTTAGAGACTATTTTTAACTTTTTAAGTCACTTAAACTTACATCACAATAACAGTCTTTGTTCCATACATTTAAGAAAAGGAAAATATATTACGGAAATTACGTAACAAACAATATGTCAGGAAAATAAATGGTATTTTTATTAATTTTAACTATTATTTTATTAATAATCTGCTAGAAAATAATAAGTTCCTTCCTACCTATACTTTTTTTTAAGACTTGGGAACAAGTGGGATACAATGAAACGAAAAAAGCATTTTCATTTATTAAAAAAAAAAAACTGTATTATTACCCTCAACGTATTTTACCTATTTCGATATAATTTACTTAATCATCTAAGCGGAGCATGTCCCGATATGATTGTAAGTATTATTTTGTTATTTTTCATAACACACGGCCATAAGGTACCTTTTCTACTAAACTTTGAAGCCACATTAAGGGCTAATAACTTCATAAGAAATAAATATAGGAAAATAAATGTTCTAGATCTTATGGTTTACGAAACAGCAAAAAAAAAACATTTTTTTACGAAACATTTAAAGTCACAGATAGATCTATCTAACTCTAGACTAGTTGGGTACAAGATAGTTACGGGAGGGAAGAAATTTGGTAATGTTTTGATTTAAGATTTTTATTTCAGATTTTTTTAATGTTGTAGAAGTAGACTGGAAAATAATCACGGGCTTTGATCAAGCAAAACAGCTCTCATGTCTGACTTTTCGAATTCAATTGTAGATCCGCACATAGACATTTAGGTTCCCAATTTAATATCAACAGTTTTGTTTCAAGTGGAAGATAGATCTGTCTGGTAGAGATTTTAAAACAAGTTACATTTTCCTCAGCGTTGAAAGATTGACAAAAGCTCTAGCCTCTAAGTAAGACCCTGACTAACTCTTGAAACGCTGGATGAAAAACTTTATGAAGATTAAAATATTTAGTGAACAAACAATCTTCGATTATAGAACTGGGAAAGCGCTCGCAAGTTTCCGTCAGACATAAAAGAGTAAAATTAAAAAGCTTTTAATTGAAAATCGCCTAGGGTCATGAAAAGTCTTTACTTTGTAAAAGTACCCAAGTACTTACTGAAGTAACACACCATTTTTTACTTGGCTGCTGTCGAGAGTTCGTTTGTTTTTGTCAGAAAAAAAAAATTGAAAATATTATATCTAGGTACTTACCTAGAAAAGTTTTTAATACCTACCTAGCCGCATAGGAAGCTGAATTAGACAAAGAACGAAGTCAATTTTTGGTATTGGCAGCAAATATTTTTTTTTACGAATTAAATAGTAGTAAGTAGTGGGGATAAAGCCAGTTCTCCAGAAGTCTAGTAAAAAGGTTCAGTCACGTAATTAATTTTTTATTCCAGGTTATTTAACTCTGTTCCTAGAACCACGATTAGCTACCGACAGCGATTCATTGATTGCTTGCGAAATACAGAAAAGTTTTTTTTTTTTAAGAACATTGTGGCCAGCTTGTAATTTTCCATTTGAATTCTGAACGAATTTGTTTCTCTTTTCGAAGTGAGCAAAAATGCAATTTGGGTAAAAATAATTCACAAATTAAACGTTCCAGGTTTTATCATTGCAATTTTGCAAAAAAATAAAATAGTGTTACCTACTACTATATAAAATAGTAAATGTAAGCTATTGTTACCGTTTGATATAGGTAAAGGTAACTACCTAGGTTACGTACTGTAGAGGTTTCATATTAGCCTGTGTAATTTATGTCAGGCTGGCAGAATGATGTCTATGACATTCGGATGATCACTTTTAAAAAGAATAAGAAGAGTTGGATTAGAGAGACGTCAGCGAAACGTGCCCCCTGGGCGATTGCTAGACGCGTTGCTTTGAATAGATATTGTAAAGTCTTATACGTATATATACGTACTCCGATATATATATCGGAGTACTACGTAGATAGTCTATTATTTATTTATTTACCTCGATTCCGGGGTAAAGTGACAATTCCTCCGGGAATCGTCAAAGTACATATCTATCGTCACTACCCTATATTTCGGATTTTTTTTTGCGGTTGCAGATATTCGCGTCCGCAACCGCATTTGCAGAACTTCCGCGTTTATTTAGACCTGCGCATCCGCATCCACATCCGCATTAATCAATGTGGACTTGTAGAGCTCATGCGGATGCAGATGTGGGTGGAAAAGGGTATTAATAAAATCATAGTCAACAAAATTCAAATTATAATCTTTAAAATCCTAACTTCCTAACTATATATACACAGTCTGGCCATAAATACTGTTACAATTAAAAATAAGAAAGACATTACATTTGAATTTGAAATCTGTCATTTTTATACGATTGTTCATTGAGCTTTCTAATTTTGGCGCCAATACATTGTACAATACGAGGGCGGGTCAATAAGTCCGTGACTTTTTGAATTTCTGACCTCTTTACTGAAAAAGCAACATTACTCCTGTCAACAGGCATCTGTCATTTGACTCCTGTCAAAATTTGAACTTGCTGCGTCAGTTAGTTTGTGTTTGACAGCTATCTTTATCAGACTACCCAGTAATTTGAGGAAAAAATGGAAAAGAGTGAATTTCGTGTGCTTATTAAGCATTATTTTTTGCGAAAAAAAACCATTACCGAGACCAAGGCTAAGCTTGATAAATACTATGGGGACTCTGCACCATCGATTTCAATGGTAAAAAAGTGGTTTACTGAATTTCGTTGTGGCCGTACAAGCACTGAAGATGCCGAACGTCCTGGACGCCCAGTTGAGGTCTCTTCACCCGAAACAATCGAAAAAATTCACGATATGGTGTTGGCCGACCGAAGATTGAAAGTGCAAGAGATTGTGGAAGCCGTAGGGATCTCGCATGGCTCTGTGGTTTCAATTTTGAATGATCACTTGGGCATGAGAAAGCTTTCCGCAAGATGGGTGCCGCGTTTGCTCACAGTCGACCACAAACGCAATCGTGTAACAACTTCACAGGAAGGTTTGGCGTTGTTTAAGCGCAATATGGAGGAGTTTTTGCGCCGTTTTGTAACCGTGGATGAAACATGGATCCATCACAACACACCAGAGACCAAACAACAGTCAAAACAGTGGGTTTCTAAGGGTGAATCGGCGCCAAAGAAGGCCAAGGTGGGTTTGTCAGCCAATAAAGTTATGGCGACTGTTTTTTGGGATGCACGCGGGATAATCCACATTGACTACCTTCAAAAGGGAAGAACAATCAATGGGGAATATTATGCCAACTTATTGGACCGATTCAATGACGATTTGAAAAATAACCGACCTCATTTGGCCAAGAAAAAAGTTCTTTTCCACCAAGACAATGCAAGGGTGCACACATGTGCAGTTGCTATGGCAAAAATCCATGAATTGGGCTATGAATTGCTCCCTCATCCGCCCTATTCTCCAGATTTGGCTCCGAGTGACTACTTCTTGTTCCCAAACCTGAAGAAATGGCTTGGTGGAAAAAGATTTGACTCCAATGATGAAGTCATCTCGCAAAAAAAGGCCTATTTTGAGGACCTCGACAAATCATATTTTTTGGAAGGGATAAAAAAATTGGAGAAGCGTTGGACAAAGTGTATAGAGCTCAAGGGAGACTACGTTGAAAAATAAAATGATTTATTCATCAAAAAATCTGTGTTTTATTCCAAAAGTCACGGACTTATTGACCCGCCCTCGTATTTTGCGATATTAAAATGGAGTGGGGTGATAAAGAGAACCGAATCGCTGTGATTGCATTACACAAAGTTGGCATGGAGCAAAATGCAATTTTTAAAACTCCCCATACGCATGGTATTAGTCAAATGTTTGTGTACCGGGCTATTAATAGGTACAATGAGACCTCCTCTGTTTGCGACAGAAAAAGATCTGGCCGTCCACGTAGTGTTCGTACGAAAAAGGTGGTCAAAGCAGTAAGGGAAAGAATTCGAAGAAATCCTGTCCGAAAGCAAAAGATTTCTCGATTTTTTTTTATTTTTTTTTATTTCAGTACCTAAAACATTTTGTGAGTCTAGAGTGTCAATAGACCGGTTTTTCATCCTCCAACTATCCTACCAATATTATAAATGCAAAAGTTAGGGTGGATATATGTTTGTTACTTGGATCACGTCCGAACGGCTGAACGGATTTGGATGAAATTTGGCACAGAGATAGATTATAGTCTGGAATAGCATATAGGCTACTTGTGATTCCGGTAATACGTTTTCGAACTTGACGCGAGCGAAGCCGCTGGCAAAAGCTAGTCATCTATATATTATGTAGCTTTAAATCGACACGTTTTCACGAAATAGTCTTATATCCATCAAACACACATAATTTCGAGAGGTATATTGATTTTTAAATGATTTTAATTTAGTAATCATTTTATTCTAATTGCCGCGAATGGAATTATGATCAACATACATACAACGAAACAGCACTGCAATTTGCAAAGAAAAATCTCAATTTTGAATTTCTTCTTGCCGCTTTGCCAGATCCCTTAAAAAAACCTGAGAACCATCCGCGGATATGAGCCACCAAAAATCCGCATCCGCGGATGTGAGCCACCAATGATCTGCATCCGCGGATGTGAGCCACCAAAAATCCGCAACCGCGGATGTGAGCCACCAAAAATCCGCATCTGCGGATGTTAAAAAATCAGTATCTGCAACATCCCTGATAGATACGTACATACATTCGATAATTAAATACATTGTAGTAAGTTAACGGATGTTTTGCAATAGGCTCGTCATTTAGTTCTCGAATGGTATGTATTTTATTTTTACAAGGTAGGACTGTCTAATGTTTTTGAAGTTTATTTTTATATAAGGCTCCGGCTTATATAAGGCTATAAGGAAATTTTATGAGGAGTGAAATAATACAAGCGTTACGTTTTGCTGCGCAACGTAAAACAAAACGAACACCCTTACACCGAAGCACTGATTCATTGATTGAAGAAACCCTGCTCCTATGGTCCTTTGTTTTCGTCCAACAATAGAAAGTCAGAACGGCACAAAAAACAGGAGTAAACGCCAGTCGTGCGTCGGAACTGATAAACACGCTTTTTTAAAATACGAATTGCTTTTGCGATAACACCACCTGTTACTAAAAGAAGTAGTACATACATACCTAAATAAATTACCGACATCGGTGGAAAACGTGAGGAAAAATAGGAGGATTTACCTAGGACCAATTTTTTAATGTTATCAAAGTAGGTAGGTAGGTACTTTGGGCATGCCACAATTGCGGCGATTAGACCCCTCTTTGAAGAGTGGTTGGAGAGGTGCCACGGCGTCTTCACCTTCTGCCTGACGCAGTTCCTCACCGGAAACGGTTGCTTCGGGAGGTTCCTGTTCCGGATAAGTCGGGAGGAAACGCCCGGGTGGTTACCATTGTGTATTGTATAATAGTGGATTGCCCGGAGGACACAGTGGCGCATACGGTGGAGGTCTGCCCGGCGCACCGTCGCGTTCTCGCGGAGGCGATCAGTGGCGGCGATCTCCCGCGTCCGGCCCTGGTCCAGGCCATGGTACGGAGCGAGAGTGCATGGGAAGCCATCACCACCTGCTGCGAAGCAGTAATGCTCGCAAAGCAGAACGCAAGCAAGGCAGAACGCGTGAGGGAGAGGTAATATTTGCGCCCTCACACTCCTAGTCTCCGCAGGATACGCCCTGGGCGTCGGGAATTGAGAGCCGATTCCCGGCCACCGGCGAGCAATGGGTAGCTCGCCGTCCGTTACGAACCAAGCCCGGGTCAACGGTGCGTTGGTAGCACGTGCACCTCGAAAAAGATGTCAGCACTAACTGGTGGGGTCTGCTAGGGCCGATGCCTGCCAGGGTTGCGGGTTGTTTGAAAGAGTTACCGTGGCCCTGGCACAGAAGCAACTGAAGGAACACGGGTGGGTTTTAGTCACTAAAAGTCTGACACGCCCTCCCGCTCTGGGCGGAACGGGAGTAGTTATTTGATGATTTTCCACCCAAAAAAAGGTAGGTTACTTTGTTCAAATACATTTTTTAATTAAGTAAGTAGATACATGACATACCCATCTATTAGCATTTTTGCCTATAGGAGACATAATGTAGGTCCTAATTATTTCGTTGTGCTCATTATTTCCCGCAGAATAAAGAGTAGGTTAACATAACGGAAAAAATAATATTAAGAAAGAGCGTTCTCACGAAGATTCCAAACACTAATGGACTGCTTTATCCTTGTTTGTATGACGACAAGCGTAGTGCAGCAACTAACGAATACCTTCGTTTATCTTCGCTGCACTCCGCCAGCCAGGATTCAACCCATCGCTTGTGCTCGAAGCGATGAAAAAAAATGTTTATTACTTCCTTTCGTTCTGTCTATCTCTTGAACAACATTATTTGTTTAGTGAATAAGATGGCGGAGTTAGTTCAGATTTTGACCACGCATCAACAGAACCAGGTAAAAAAATCTGCCTAGCCTTTTCCCAACTATGTTGGGGTCGGTTTCCAGTCTAACAGTCTGAATACCAGTATTTTACATGGAGCCACTGCCTGTCTGACCTCCATAACCCAGTTATTGGGTAATACGATACCCCTTGGTAAGACTGGTTGTCAGACTTTCGGGCTTCTGATGACCCGTAACGACTGTCAAAGATGCACGAATGACAGCCGGGAACACTTACGGGCTTTACGTGCTTTCCGGAGGAGTCGCAGTATATAAAGATGGTCACCAATCCACGGAACAACCCCAGCAAGCGTAGCTTAACCTGATGGATCGACCCGTGCGGCTGTTATTACTTAGCCACGAGCTCCTCAACAGTCCAGAACAGAACAACAGAACCAGGTAGTGCTATAACAAAGTAATAAAGTAAGTAGGTATTATAGTTCTGAAAAGGCTGAAACTGATGATGGATTTTTTTTAATGACGTAACTAGAGGTCGGGGCAGAATAAAATGGCATTAAAAATATTAGTTGCGAATTTGATACACACGGTCTCATCCCATCGCCGCACTCTTACCCCAACATACTCTATGTTAGTGACTAATTATTATAATATTGATAAAGTTTATCATCGTTTCGTTTAATTAATGGCCAAGAGCACTATTTATAACAATATTGGTTAGTAAATAATATTTATGTACAGACGTCAGCACAACAAGCTACTACAATTAGTCAAAGAGAGTGTCAAAAAGAGTTTCAACTTTATCGCTAAAGCATTAGAATCAAGGTTGATTGGTTTGACCTGCTGGCGTCTGTACATTTGTGTATGTTTATTAGCACATTAATAAGAATAGCTTTGTTGGATAGAATGAAGACACTTGTTAGTTATCTTTTTTAGGGTTTCGTACCTAAAGGGCAAAATGTGACCCTATTACTAAGACTCCGCTGTCCGTCTGTCTGTCTGTGCGTCTGTCACCAGGCTGTATCTCATCAACCGTGATAGTTAGACAGTTGAAATTTTCACAGATGATGTGTTTCTGTTGCCGCTATAACAACAAATACTAAAAACCGAATAAAATAAATATTTAAGGGGGCTCCCATACAACAAACATGATTTTTTTTTGCCGTTTTTATAGATTATGGTACGGAACCCGTCGTGTGCGAGTCCGACTCGCACTTGGCCGGTTTTTTTTACAAAAATGAAGCTTTAAGTACCTACTTGCTTTCAAGTTAAATCATTTTCGAATTCATTAGTACGAGTAGAGTAGAGTAGAGGTAAGCAATTTTGTTAGAACCCTAACAAAATTGCGTACCTCACTATTAATAAAAATCTGAATGATTTTGAAGCATATTGCTAATCCATTGCTTCATATGGTCGGAAAATTTGTATGCTCGACAACGTAAATAACGCAATGAATGTTGTTGAACTGTCAAATGAAACCCCATTCCTATTGTGGGTTACGTAACTGCCCGGCGGATTAAATAAAGAAATTTTAGTTCAATCCCATACTTTTGCCTAGTTTCCACGTTTGCGCCCTAATTAGACCTACCTAGGTACGAATAAGGGTGTTATTTTTAAAAGGGGATAACTTTAAATTGAAATAAAACACAGAACAATGTTTTTAATATCCATGAAATTGGTACCTATCCATAAAATTATCTATCAATTAAAGAATTGATGATACTTTTACTCGTGGCTAAGTAATAACAGCCGTATGGGTCGATCCATCAGGTTAAGCTACGCTTGCCGGGGTTGGTTGGTGACCATCTTTTCATACCGAGACTCCTCCGTGCCTCGGAAAGCATTGGTCCCGGCTGTCATATGAGGATCTTTACCAGTCGTTACGGGTCGTCAGAAGTCCGAAAGTCTGACAACCAGTCTTACCAAGGGGTATCGTATTACCCAGTTACTAAGTTGTGGAGGTCAGATAGGCAGTCGCTCCATGTAAAATACTGGTATTCAGCTGCATCCGGTTAGACTGGAAGCCGACCCCAACATAGTTGGGAAAAGGATAGGCAGATTGAGATACTTTTATGGCATTAATGTTCGAATATGATTCCGGGCATGTGGCCGCCGCGGCTGATGCCTACATGCCGTAATCTGAAGGTCAAATTTTCACACACTCTTCGCAGTAAATCAGGCTGTATTTCGGTAATAATGAATCGAATTTTTGCATCCAAGTGCTAAATTTTCACTGATTTATCGGAGTAGACATACTACTTTACATATCCCCAGAGAAAATAGTAATGGCTTCAAATCGCACGAACGAGGTGGCCATATTTCGTGAAATTAGTCGTTTGTCAAATGTTTCCTTTAGTAAATTAAGCCGATAAAAAAGTTAAGTTTTCGGTAAACTAGGCGTTGGTGTCAGCCGCGGCGGCCACATGCCCGGAATCATGTTCAAACATTAACACCATAAATTATCTATGAAATAAAGCAAATTTCATTTTTTTTATTAACCTTTAAGTATGGACGTCATTTTTTCTTAACACTACTGTTGACGTGGAGTCTCACAGGCTCCTATATGCAAACACATTTTTTTTTGGGGAATTTGATATAAGATCGCTTTAAAACTGATTGAATTGTGTTTTATTTCAATATAAAGTTCTCCCCTCTAAAATACCACCTTTATATAAGTATACGTTCCTATGCATAGCGTTGCTTTAAATAATAGGTAAAAGTGCCATCATACTATCCAAATAGTTAGCTACCTATAATAACAGAGGTCTCGATTACGCAACTACTTAATCGTGATACATCGCTGAACGTTCTATGAAATATGAAAAGTAATGGATCACACGTCACATGGGCACATAATCTCATGACAACGGTCACCGTGGTGGCCAACAATTTATTTACAACGATATTCTCACATTGTGACGCCGAAAGCCGAGGGCCGAGAGCCGACGAGCCGAATTGTCCTCCCGACCCGGCGTTTAATTTTAATGATGATTTCGGGTTGTATACCCCTGGACATTTCCAGTTTGTTTTTCGATGTTTTCGCATTGGAAATATGGGATTGTTAAAATAAAGGTTGACGCAGGACGCTTTGTGGGTAGGTACATAAAGAACAGATGATGAAAAATATATTTCAATGCTGTTTAAAACTTTCATATTAACTCTACTGTTTTTGCCTGTAAATATTACAGATAGGTACCTAATTACTTATTTAAACGTATTATTTAAATAAGTAAATTACATAATATATATACCTACATAATATATACCTTGGCCGGGGGCCGCCTCTCTGACATTTCCCTAGAACCAAAACTAGAAAAGCCTTTATTCAAAAGTGACCGTTCGAAGGTCAAAGATGTTGCCAGCCTCGTCTAAATAGACTGGCCCTTGAATGAAACCTTTACAGTACCTACCTACTAAAATATTCTATACTAGCTTTAGCCAGCGGCTTCGCCCGCGAGGATATCGGAAACTATACTTATAAGCCTTCCTCTTGAATCAGTCTATATATATATAAATATAAAGACTTAGGTTGACAGGCAGACGCGGCGGGGGACTTTGTTTTATAATAATATGTAGTAGTGATACACGTCCTGAGTTTCTGACCAACAAAGCAATTAAGTAACCTTACCTACCTACCATACCTACAAAATTTTCCAGAAAAACCCAACAATTAGACATCAACTAATCTATCATTAACTAAGCTACATTTCCGGAAATAAGGTCCTCATCCACATCACAAGGATTATCCAGTACAAGTGTGTACATAGCAACAACAACTGAGCGGATTATCTCGCGTGGACGGATCAGCTTAAGTGGGCTCCATTGTCATTTGTCTTGTGATTAGATCGGTATCCTCCAGCTATGCATATGTACCTATATGTAGTTGAGGTAATTATTGGACGATACCTAAAAGGTAAGTAGTGTTTGTGCACGCTTGGACGTGAGATGAGAGTGTAGGAATGGACGGTAATTGTTTAGTGACGTCTTGGGATGTACGTATAATAGACATTAAGAGGTTTTTGTTTATCTTTTACTAAATACTGTACTGTAGAGGTTTAATTCAAGCCCCTGTCAATTTATATCAGGCTGGCGATATCTATGACATTCGTACGGTCAATTTTATATCTAAATATCTTTCTATATCTAAGTATATAAATAAAATTCAATTGTCGAATGTATCTACGCGCATCACATAAGGACGGTTGCACCTATTTGGCTAATTCTTTTTTGTTGTGTTTGTAATTGTCAGGACAAGGTTCGTATGAAAGAAAATGTTTGAAAAGTTGCCGGAAAAACTGAAAGTGTATTTTCTATGAATGTATGAGTGTATGAATTATTTAAATTTTGACAGGACAAAGTTTGTCGGGTCAGCTAGTAAAATATAAAAGGCATAGAGTTGGTTCTGTGGTTCTAGAGAGACGTCAGCCCCTGGGCGAATATAGAGGCGCGTTGGTTTTGAAATAGAAATCATATAGAAAAAGGGCTTATACGTAAACAGCTTATCATTTAGTCTATCCCGAGAAAAGTTAAGGTCCTATTCGAGACTATTTACAGTACCTATCACCAGTAGCTATTTTAAAAGGGAATTTCAGGGTAATGCGGTTTTTAAAAACCTAAATTATGCGGCTCGATCTCTGGTGCAATGATTCAATTGGTTGTTGAATTTCCGGTCAACCAAACAAAAGTTAAGAAGAGACATTTAGAGACATTTTAGAAGACCAGAAGAAAACCAAAACAACACTTTAGATAGGTAGAGAGACATCCCTAAAAATGTTTCCGTCTTAACCAGGTGTTTTGTTCAAGTTGCTACCACGTAAAACACGTTCTATAAAACGCATGTTTAGAAAACATAACCCTAAACGTCGGTAGAGTTATTTGCTACTTGACATTTAAGAGTTTACGAGTTCGCCTCGCGAGTGAAATACCGCTTCATTTCGGTCCGTTTTAATCCTAGTTGCGGGTTATATTAATATTTCTGGGTGACATATGACGAGGCAGCGTTGTATTTCATTCACAATTCACCAATTCATCATTTGAACTAGTATGACTGCGGTTGGTCTAGTGGTCGCAAGCGCTTCTGCTGAGCGTGAGGTCCTGTGTTCAATTCCCAGGTCAGGCAAAGTGTTATTAGGTTTTCTATCTAGAATTTCTCAGTAGCAGCCCGCAGTCTGCATTGGTACCCGGTTGATGGCAATAGGCTCGCCTGTATTACACGGGACTTAAACATAACTGGCGCATGTGGGTGTACTATAGGGTGTACTCTGAAAACATGCGACAAAATTTAAGGGGGTGTTCTACCCATCAATATGCATAACTTTTACTATGGACCTTCCCATGTAAAAAAAATCAAAAAAAAAATCGACCTTCTCATACAAAATGGTCCAGTCGGGTATGTACCCGACTGGACCATTTTGTATGAGAAGGTCGATTTTTTTTTTGCGAATTCCAAGTTGGTCCCATAGTAAAAGTTATTCATATTGCTGGGTAGAATACCCCCTTAAATTTTGTCGGATGTTTTCAAAGTCACCCTGTAGGTACACCTCTGCCCAACCCTTCAGGGGAACAAGGCGTAATATTATGTTATTGTCTGTGAACTGTTTCTACAGAAGCGTTACATCGCTAGAGACATCGATGGGGGATTATTTACATGTCCATTCGTTTTATGCAAATTTATTCGAATATCGTGTTCAGTTCGTGATAAAATTCGAATAAAAATACGACAAACGAGCCATCACTTTTGTGTTTGACTAAGTATTATACGGATGAAGGGTGTTATTAAAATGTAATTGATTTCAGATCAAAGACCGACTTGTTATCTGCGATTATTTTTATCAATTTGTTCCGTCTTTTTGTGGAAAGCTCTTCTGTTTCTCTCCTGTTCTGTTTTTCTAAGAGCAATATCTAAGAGTGGAGACTGAATTATATCGTTTGTTTGTAATGTATCATTCGTGGCGAGCTTTTTTTATTATTTGTGATGGGTTTGCTAGTCTAGGGTCGACGATGGAGTGAGCTTACCCAGAAGAAGCCTGTTCACTCTCAGTTTGAAGAGATTAGGGTTTTATGCGTTCGGAAACAGACGCAGGTAGTAAGTTCCATTCCTTTGCTGTGCGCATTATAAAAGACATTTGGAAGCGCTTAGTGCGAATTGGTGGAATAGCAACTAGGTAGGGATGGTAACTAGCAGTGTGTCTAGATGTCCGATGGTAGAAGGGGGCCGGTTGAATGAGGTCGTGGAGTTCTCGGGCACACTCTCCGAAGTACAATCTGTAGAAGACCGACAAGCAGGCAACCTTGCTGCGATGAGCCAAGCTATGAAGCTTGGCATCCACCAAATTTACGTCGCCTATGAGCCTCTTAGCTCTGCGTTCCACCGAGTCAAGCGCGGCTAGTTGGTACTTGGCTGATCCATCCCAAAGGTGACTGCAATACTCCATGCAGGAACGGACTTGCGCTTTGTTAAGGGTTAAAAGCTGTCCAGACGTAAAGTATCGCTTCACCCTATTTAGGATGCCCAGCTTCTTGGCCGCAGTTTGGGCCTTGTATTCGATGGTGGCGCCAAAGTTGAGACCAGATGTCAACTCCATGCCTAGAAGCTCAAGTCGATCAGTTACAGGAACAGATGCACCTCGAAAAGTAGGAGTTTGGACAAAACGACTCTTTTTAGCGGTAATAAGACACGCCTGTGTTTTGGTGGCGTTAAAAGAGACCAGATTATCATCCCCACTGGGAGACAAAGCTTAAGGTCAAATCTGTCCGCTCTACCATGGCCTCTCTCAAGGAACGAACTTCGGCCCCACTGGTTTTTGCGCTGGACAAGTATCTCTCTGAAACGGTGCTGTCATCTGCGTACCCAACAATACCAGGCCGGAGCGGGTCATTGATGTGCAGCAGAAAATGAGTTGCAGAGAGAACAGACCCCTGAGGAACTCCGGCATCAATAGCCATAAGGTCAGAAGAGCAGCCGTCAATAACTATTCTGATCGACCGTTCACCAAGAAAATCTGATATCCAGCTACAAAAATCAGCTGGGATGCCATGAGTAGGAAGCTTGCTGAGCAGAGCAGCGTGCCAGACCCTGTCAAAGGCCTTCGAGATGTCAAGCGATACAGCCAGTGCTTGGCCGTGTTTCTCGATGGCTTCGCCACAGCAGTACGTTAGATACACAAGAAGATCGCCAGTTGACCATCCCCGGCAAAAGCCATATTGACGGTCACTGAGGAGATCATTGTCTTCAAGGTAGATCAGCAACTTATTGTTCAGTACCCTTTCCATAACCTTACACAGAATGGAGGTAATGGCGATCGGACGGTAATGGGCAGGGCCTGCACGGTCACCCTTTTTGGGCACTAGTTGTACATTCCAGGATTTCGGCACCGTTCTTTTTCCAAGAGAGAGAGGCGGAACAAACGTGTCAATACAGGATACAGTTCAGGCGCACACTGCCTCAAGTTTAGTTACAAAACAGCGTTACACATGACGCGGCGAACGCTCGCTTCGAGCACTTGACTCAAGCGTGCTCCATTATTCAGAATGGCGGTAAACATGCGCTCGCAATGTACGCATCGAATGGCTCGGCTCGCTGCGCTGACTACTGTAAAGTGTTTCAAAGGAATACACGAAAAAGCCGACAGTCGAGTGGAGGATCCAGCGCTCGCATCGAGCGGCTCGGCTCGCTGCGCTGACTACTGTAGGTAACGCGTTACAAAAAATCAATACATTACAGGCATACCTTACAAGTCAGTCTCCGCCTTAAGGGAGATGGCATAGCCGCAGGCTGTCGCAATAATAAGGATGATGTTTATGCTCAATTACCTTCCTTTCAGTTACCTGACTAGTGAGGTACCTATCTAATATTTACGAAAAACATTCAGAAGTTTTTCATACTTACATGTTAATAAGGGTGCTTTTCCAGTGTTGTGTTCTTTGCAAAACAATCTGTAAAGAAAAAGAAAGATTATTAATCACATCTTTATATCACAGAGGTTAGCAACATAAGTTGGTTAAAACTAGTCCAAAGTAGCAGAAAACTTAAATAGCTTGTAACAAATCATTGAAGATTAGGGAAATACTTAAAAACTACTTCTTACTAATATTATAAATGCGAAAGTTTGTGAGGATGGATGGATGTTTGTTACTCTCACGCAAAAACTAGTAAACGGATTTGATGAAATTTGGCACATAGATAGTTTATAACCTGGATTAACACATATAATACTTTTTATCTCCATATTCCCACGGGTTCGAGACTTACGCGGGTGAAACCGCGGGGCGCTGCTAGTCTACTATAATTCATCATCACTCTCCTGCCCCTTGTCCTAGTTTATTTGGGGTCGGCACAACATATCTTTTTCTTCCATACTTCTTTATTTGTCGTCATCTCGGTAGTCACTCCCTTTCTAGCCATATCATCTTTCACACAGTCCATTCATCGTTTCTTTGGTCTTCCCCTTCTCGTATAGCCATCCATATTACTACTCAAAACTTTTCTGACGACTTTTTCCTCATTCCTCCGCATCACATCTCCATACCATGACAACCGATTTCAGTCACGGGTGTCACTTTCTGACTTCCTCTTCTATACTCATTTCTTATTCTATCCATTCGCGTAACACCACACATCCCTCTTAGCATTCTCATCTCAGTTGCATGCAATTGCCTTTCGTTCATTCTTTTTGTGGCCCAACATTCTGATCCATACAAGACAGCATCTCTAACCACTGTTTTATCTTCCGCTTAAGTTTAACGGGTGTCTATAATGATTGATTGATTGAGCCTATTATAATTATATTCGGTACATGTACTATAATTATTTAAAACTATGACCAGACCCTACGATATTTTATCGTGACTGATATTAGAAATGCGAAGGTAAGTTGGTTTTTTCATTTGTTTGTTACGCTTTCACGCTAAAACGGCTGCCCAGATTTGAATGAAATTTGGGACATGGGTAGGACATAGGATACTTTTATCCCGGTAGTTCATTCCCGTGGGGTAATAGTCTAGAAGTGAAATTCTTTTGTTTTATCAAGCCTGATTTCCTTGGAATCAGAGAAGCCTCCCAAAATATTGTCCACTAAACAAAGTTGTGCGCGAAGTGTCGATCTGGTAAAATTGTTGTGCAGTCTTCAAGCCAGCATCACACCGCTGAAACCCCAACATATGGTTCCCGACCTCCATGCGGGCGGAGCCGCGGGCAAAAGCAATTTATCAATAAATCCGACATAATCAAACGAGTTTTGTTATTGACCGCACTTACTACCAATATCCATTTATTGAGCACATAAGAGCATAATACATTTCCTTGATAAAGTACTTATATGTATTTTGCTTAGTAAATAATTGTGTTAGTAATTTGTTAAGCTATTCAGAGAGTTTCAGGACCAATTAGGAACATATACTTTTTCGTGAAGAGCTTCCCTAGTAACGCCTAATTGAACCATTTACGAGCCCTTACGTGAATCGATCATTTATTGCTAAGTATTAGGAAATCGGTTCGGTTTTGTATAGATGATTGGCTCCTTTGAAGCAATTACTTATAATTTTGTAAGTCAATAGACTTTGAAATGTGAGGGCTATTTTGGCTCTCTCTGAGGCGTAGTTCAATATAATGGATTTCAATGGAATTTGGTATTTATCGATTAAAAATCGGTAGGTGCCTCTACCTTTATTGACAATTCGATTATCGAGGTGGCAGAAGGAGGTTAGATTCTCGTACGAAACGTAGATCGTAGGCTAGGCGTAATGTGATTGTTTATATCTGTTGCTGCAACCCAGTAAGTACAGTAATGTTTGAAGAAAAACTAATTAAACTAGTAGGTAGGTATAACAAAAAAATCTCGAGGGAATTAAATACATATATAATACCAATCTCAGAGAAGGCCCAACCGTCATCCATCCATGAATCCGGCCCAGGAAGAGGTGGCGAGACGACCTAGACGCGTATCGCAAGAGTTGGATCGAGGCGGTCCTGGAAAAGGATGCTTGGAAGGATTTGTGGGAAGCCTTTGCTCAGCAGTGGGACAATGTAGACTAACATAAGAAAAAAAATCAGATTACATTCAATATAAGGTTAAGTTAGATTGGAGTAGTTCAAGCGATTCCAAACTTTCCCATACATTATTTTTACCCCACTAATAACCAGGATCTAAATAATAATGTCCCCCTTAATAATGTACCTAGTACTATATTACATATTATATTTTATTAATGTCGGGTTTCAAAAGTCTGTGACAGACAGATGGGCAGACGTTAGCCATGCGTAGGGTAGGTACTGACAACAAAGAACCTCCGTTTCGACCCTTCCGTTACTCTTATCAAAAATCATTTCACTTCCGATTGAACGTTACTGCAGTCAAAAGATAATTAAAACCGGCCAAGCGCGAGTTGAAAAACATATTCTCCCATACATTTTTGTACGCACAATATTGAGTGATTTATCATGTTATTTTAAGACCACAGACTTCTTATAGATATAGAAGTATTTTCTGTATTTTTTTCAAAATTTTAGGCTCAGTAGTATCGGAAATCTTAAATAACTTTAAAACAATTTTAAAATTATAAAAAAAAATCAGGCCCTCACAATAAGCCTTTTCATTTGGTATGTCACACGGTACAGTTTGCAAAACTTTTTTTTAGTCTTGTTATTTGCCCCCCCCCCCCTACCAAAAGTAACCCCCACATTCAAAATTCATTTATTTACGTTACACTTCCGTGTTTGGGTCACAGTAATTCAAATTTAATTCAAGTTCATGTATTGTTAGTCACAGCTGGAAAAGGATTTCTTTCCATTGTATGTAGATCGCTGTAACATATCCATAGTGCGTACAATATCTTAAATCATTCAAAATCAATTTTATCATTATTTATGTCAAAATACATTATCATTCATTAATATTATTACTCATGTCAAGATTCATTATCGTTAATTAATATGTCGAAACTCATGTCAAAATTACATTATCATTCATTAATATTATTTACTCATGGTCAAAAATACATTGTCATTCATGAATATCAGCTATAGACATCATATATCCCGGATCAAATGAAGCTGCAAGTACGTGGTGTCCGCAAGACCAAAAATGGAGGCGTTATTATTAGTACCGAGACGAAACATGACGCTGATAAACTGAAGCACGCAGTCCAGCTGTCTACATCTGGACTTACCGCCGATGAACCCAACAAGCGCAAACCTCGGATCGTGGTTGTAGGTGTGCCGACTACTTTGGCTGAAACTGAAGTCTTCAGGTCCATTTACGAACAAAATGTAGCCGACAAGTTTCCAGCATAGCCTATGGAGTCCTTCTTGAGCTTAATTAAATTAAGCCACAAATCGGGAAAAAGAGATGCATTGACCTGTAACTACGTGATTGAAGTTACAGCCAATATACGTAAAGCCCTATTATCCCAATCGAGACTTTTTATAAATTGGACGTCCTGCCCTGTCAGGGACTTCACCCTGGTTACCAGATGCTATAAATGCCAAAAATATGGTCATGCAGCAAAAACATGCAGAGAGCTGAACTCTACGTGTGGTCACTGCGGTGAAGAAGGACACTCGATGTCAGAGTGCGCGAAGAAAGCTGATATACCGAAATGTGCAACTTGCTCGCACTTTAAGAAGCCCAATAACCACAAAACGGGAGATGCCGAGTGCCCTGCTAGGAAAATAGCGGAATACAGGTATATCAACTCTATCGACTACGCCTAGAGCGTCATAAGGCCAGACTTCCGTGTTGAATGCCTGCTGCCGACTCAACAAAACACTGCACTGGCCTACAAACCCTCGATTTTGTTGATGTCTAAACACATTAGTCACCCGCTACAAAAATCGATTAATTTTGTGCAACATGGACTTTACTCCACTTACTAATTCTGCTGACGCAATGTCATAATTATGTAATGTGTTTAACAAGGTTATAAAGTGCAAGAAACTATTTTAAGAAATTACGTATATTAGAATTTTTGTTATTTTTATCTTTAAGGTAAATAGTATTTAAGTAAACTAGGTATAAAATTATGAACTAATTCAATTTTGTCATTATTTCAAGACTTCTAATGTTTAATATTGTTAAGAATTTTATATTCCTCTAATTACCATAAAAATATATGCTCATGCCGCCTGTGATACAGGTTTATCCTAGTACAGGCACCTAACATTATAATACCTTTGTAAATTATTTCTAAGATTTTATGATAACATTTTACCAATTTTTAAAACTGAAAAATAAAAATATATATTTATTATATAGTCCACATAGTGAAATTCAAATTTAATATTCACACATACTATACAATGTTTTTATGTCAATATTTTTGTCATTTAAATAGTCATTGATCGAATAGTATGCTTTACTTATTAACCATTATTTGAGTTTAGCTTTAATAATATTCAGTTTTTCAATGCGTTCTATATAACTTGGTAGTCTGTTATAAATTTGTATTGCTATACCAAATAAACTCGTTTTTAATTTAACTGTCCTACATTTAATAATACTCAATTCATTTTTATGTCGGAGGGTTTATTCCGCTCAGGCTGGCAACGTCGCATTTCTACAGGATTTTTTAATCATTATTTTAATACATTTAAATCAAATTACATTATTTTAATACACTCAACAAATCATTGGTATTTATAAGTATGTAGGTATGCTATTTTTTACAGTTATTTTGGTATTTACTCATAAAAAATTGACAGTATTCTACGTTATAGAATATTGTAATATTATATTATATTGAATATTTAATTTTTGTATTAAAATAGTCATGAAAAACCTGTGGAAATGCGACGCTGCCAGCCCGCTGCGTTGACAGGAGAGTTACAATTTTTAACCTAGTAAACACTGCTCTACATGTATCAAGTTGTTTAAGTCCCCATATACTTCTAATACATGTTTTTTGGGCTTTAAACGCATATTCTCTGTTGGGAGAATCACCCCAGAAAGGAACACCATATTTGAGTAGAGAAGGCACATTTGCATGGTAAGCGCTTAGTAATGCACTTTCGTGTACAACTTTTCTTAGCATACGAAATGCATAAGAGGACTGATGCAATTTTATGCAGTCATCATCGATTTGCATTTTCCAGTTCAGCCCAGAGTCAATGTGAATTCCTAGACATTTTGTGTTATTAACTTCTTTCAATGTTTCGTTTTTATAGTTAATGTGAATTTTTGTTGTTTTTATTTTTGAAGGTCATGTAGCTTGTCTTTCCTATATTTATTTTTAGTTTGTTTACATTTAACCTGTTTATTTTTAAGAAATTTCATAATCATCTTGTTGTTCCTTAGTAAAAATAGCTGTGCTATCATCGGCAAAGGGTATTAGTTACACAAAAGTGGTCCTAATATACTTCCCTGGGGCACTCCATATTGAATAATTCAGGGATTCGACTTATATGTTTGTTCATACTTTGTGCTATTTGTTATTCTAGTTATTTGTGTTACTTGTAATCTGTTTGCTAAATATGATTTTAAAAGATTCAATGCAACTCCTCTTACCCCATATGTTTCTAATTGGTTAAAAAGCATTTGATGACACACATGATCAAATACCTTTGTCGTGTTCTTAAAGATCGCAGTTATTTGTTGTTTTTTTTTTATCAAGTCCTGTTTCATATGTGACGTATCACGGATAAAGGTACCTTGTGGTCAGTATGGAGTTATGCATACCATAATAATCTGGAATTAATAAGCTGTCCATATCAAAAAAGATCAAACTCCTACGATGTGTAGTTACGGAGATATATTTGTTTAAAGATTGCATTGGAAACTGTGCAATTTTACAAAACAGACAATTTAAGTTTAGCCACCTCAAACACAATGTTGTCGTTGTAAGTTACATAGTGGGCTATGAAAAATAATTTCTCAGGCTCCTGTCCTTCAAAAAATGTTGCGATAATTTCTGTATTACAAATCAGAATCATGATGGAACAATTTCAAAAAAATATTTTATCTTTTCTTAATTTTCACGATTTTTTACGAAGAAAACGCCAAATTTTTTACTGATCTATTAGAAACAATTACTAGATAAAATTCAGATAAAAAAAAAAAAAAAACAAGAATTAGAGTTAAGAACAACTTTTAATATTTTCATGCAAAGTCTCAAAACTTAACGATTTAAGTTTTAATTTATCAAACAGGATAAATTTTTACACACAAATCAACAATATTTTATCATTAACATATAATAAAACTGATAATATCGCATTTAGATACTATTTGTAACTTTAAGACTTTGTGATGTAAGTCACTAAAACTTACATCACAATAACAAATTCATACATTTAAGAAAAGGTACTCTATGGAAATTACGTAACAAACAATATGATATACATTGACAATAATCTTTTTATTCAATTTAACTATTATTTTAACAATAAACTGCTACAAAAATAATCAGTTCCTTTTTTACCTATACTTTTTTTAAGACTTAGGGCCATGTGGGGTATAATGAAACGAAAAAGCATTTTCATTTATAAAAGCTATACTTTATACTATACCTATACCTTATACTTTTTATTATTCTATACCTTATTGATCTAGATTAGAGTCAAGAGCAAACCCATCTCAAATAAAAAAAAGCTATATTAATATACTCAACGTATTTTTTCCATTTCGATATACGTCTACTTTACTTAATCATCTAAGCGGAGCATGTCCCGACATGATTGCAAGTATTATTTTCTTATTTTTCCTAACACACGGCCATAAGGTACCTTTTCTACTAAACTGTGAGGCCACATTTTGGGTTAATAACTTACATATAATAAGAAAAAAAAATAGGCAAAATAAATGTTACATTTTATGGTTTACGAAACATCAATAAAAAAAATCATTTTTGTACATATTTTTACGAAATATTTAATATCTCCGAAACTAAAAACTTTCATAAGGTACCTTTTCCCGTGGATTGACACATATGTGTATCAAATTTCAACTAAATAGATCCATTACATTTGGAGCAAATTGGCTGTGAAAGACGGACAGACAGACAGTCACACGAGTGATCCTATAAGGGTTCCGTTTTTTCTTTTTGAGGTACGGAACGGAACCCTAAAAACTGTCCAACAGCAACTCTGTTATTCGAAAAAAATATTAATTTGTTCTTTCGAATATTAATTTCATTGTATTATTCTTCCAACGGCACAGTTATCATTAAATTGCATGCAAATATTTAACAAATCTTATTTCAGTTTACACAAACGAATGCTTCATTATATTTAATAATAAGTATTATTTTACTGTACACATAATCTCGTTTGAGCTCCATCAATTATGCGAAGCAATCAGTTTGCTTCGACTACAGACCCCTCCTTCCTCTCTCATAGAATCTCTTTAAATTAATGACTGACTAATTAATTAAAGATATTTTATGCGAAAATGCTGGCTTTATACAAAAAATATCTACTTAAAACTTAGCTGAATTGGTAACTTTATTATTTTAATTAAAGTATTCCGATAGGCTCGTGAATTATACAGTCTGAGGAAGCTTACCTACAGAGAACGTCATTTCAACCTACGGTCGGAAACCAATTAAAGTTAATAATCCTCTAATATAAAACAACCGCTTTTTAAACGAACTTCCAGATTCCGCTGCTTTATCTCAGTTGACAATCCCTCTCGCTATTTCAAGACATACTTTTCGAATACCTAATCAAAAATTGCCGAAAACTTATTCTTGCAAATCGACGTCATTTTCTTGTATTTAGACCTGCTAAATTTACTGTTCACTTACAGTCCGGCCGTCGAGAGACTGCGTTCCTAACACATGTCAATTGGACAATTTCTAGTAGTAATAAGGATCAAATTCGCAAAACACATATTCGTTTGTATGAAACTGACAAGGTGTTAAGATCGCATTCTCCTGACGGCCAAATTGTAGTCAAAGTACAGAGATACCAATAAAATGGGAAAGTAGGGTGGACATAAATTGACAGTAAATAAATAGATTAAGTCGGCAAGGGTAATTGATGACGGAGACCCCTTACCGCCTTGAGCAACGAGAGATTATTATCTGTAGGTACTTCACTTATAACAGAATGGAATATAAACAAGGACGGTTAATTACTGAAATGGCGTAAGGTTGGTTACACATACATATTATGTGGAGTGTTCTCTAGATAGTTAGATACCTAGTGGTGCCCATTCTCTTGTTCAATAACTAAACTTTATTAGTGAATCGCTATCTTTTAAGGCAGCGCGAGAAAAGGACGGCTATAGCTATGAACTAAGTTAGAGATGTCAAACTAGTTTACGCCTTGCGCTTCACCGTGTTTTTAGTCGACATGTTATTTATTTCCATACAAATTTGACAGGTCTAATTTACGTCCGTCTCTTTCTTTTTTTATTAGAGAGAAACAGTTAGCAATAGTCTAAATTAAGTTTTGTTTGTGGACAACAGAATCGGCACCAGTATCTTTCCCAATTTTAGATATATCTATTTAATACTTAATAATAGTAATCAGTTATTTAAGCAATTACCTAATGTACCGCTTGATTACCTATGTAGCTACTCTAGTAGTCGCAATACGGTCTTACCTGTAATTTTGCCATTACAGAGCAAATGTCTCTTATCCAAAAAAACCACAAACAAGCACAGTCCGCCAATCATAAGATTTTTAACAATCAAGCTGCGTTTACACGATGCAAGTTCACTTAAACTATCTGTGATGTGACTTTTATTGTTGCTCGGAATTATGGTAGGTATGTCTCAGGCAATTAAATGGCACCGTGTAATCAGGTTGTAGGTTTAAGGGATGTATACAGGATGTTCCAGAATTCGACCGACATACTAGGTGGTGATAGCTTTGCTGTCAAGCCCTCCCAAAATAACAAAACATGTTTCGCAAAATCTTATAGTTTTCGAGTTATACTAGATTTAAAAAGAATATCAAATTACCCGCCATGCGTCATGCTTTTGATCCTCATGTGTAAATAAAATCTTTTTATTAAGAACTTTTTTCCATCAAAATATTATTAAATTGTTACTCTATCCGTCTCTATCCTTTGATTCTTCATAAAAACCTCCTTTCCTCAAATATTTTTTTGTTAATAAATTGAAAAAAAGTGTATAAGATATTGCGGAACATGTTTTGTTATTTTGGGAGTGCTTGACCAAAGCTATCACCACCTAAGTCGGTCGATTTCTGGGACACCCTGTATGATCAACCATCAAATATTCAGTCAGGACTAGGTAATTAATTATGTTTGTCTTTCTAATATAATTCTCAATTACAATTAGGGTTGAAACTAAGCCCAGTAACTCGCCCCCATCACAAGGGAGCCAATATTTTCGTCGGAAAAGTTTAGGAGTATGACAGGTCAACTTTTCCTAACCTGTCGAGGATTACAGCCCTAACGGTTATTTATTATGTCACTTGTACCCACAAAATGGGCCGGTAGCTCTTTATTTTGTACTTCTATAATGTTTAGCAAACGGTTCTGTATAGATTGTAGACCACTGATAGTTATGTAGGGATTTTTTTGTTGGAAAATGTATTTTTAATGAATCTTGAGAAAAATACTCACTAAGGTAAGCATCTTAGTGAGCTTTTCACAGCTTAGAAAAAAAGAATAGCTGAAGTTCTGTAGGTGTAGATATACCTACAGGGTCAAATTAAATTAGCTAACGGAACTCCGTAGACGTGATGGGTATCGATACATAAACAAGACAAAATAAAAATAAAAAAGATTTGATAATATTTTTTTGGGTCAATAACCGCTGATAGTGTTGTTACTTGAAATGTGAGTTGATAAAATGTGTTTTTATCGTGTTGAGTATCGATTCCATCACGTCTGTGAAGTAAAAAAAAAACATATTTTTAAACTGATATTTAAGTGACTACACTGCCTGCGGTTGATGACCCCCAAAAAAAGAAACATCACCAAATTAATTTATTTTTTGTTTGATCATGTTTACGTCTGTGGAGTTTCGCTAGCTAATTTAATTTGACCCCGTATGTAGTTTGAGGACTAGCATACAAACAAAGCTCACGTTCAAAGTCAATCGAGCTTTTCTGATTTTTTGACAAGCCATTATTATAAACGATGAAAAAAAAAAGAAAACTGATCAGTCCATACTAACATCAAGCGATTTGGTAATTCTTCTTATTTTAACGAATCTCGTAAAAGGAAAAAGTAAAGCTGATATTCATGGCGTAAGTAGATACCCTACTATAGTTCGCGTCACGTAAGTTTGCCGCTCTGAAATTAGGCTTTCCGATGCGCATGGCACGGCGCGCTGCTGTTTTAGTATAGATATTGACTACTGCGTAGTCATTTGTAGCCTACTTCAGAGCGGCAAACTTACTTGAAGTGAACTATAAAGAGTAGTTCAAAGGCAGGCTGAGGGAGGCATTAGACAATCAATATACTCTTTGTGTTATTAAATTCTTAGTTGAGACCGGATGACAGCTATATCAATTAGGCTTGGCAAGTCATACAGGGTGTCTGATAGCAGATTTATATGTTCAAAATTAAAAAAAAAAAAACTAACTACCTGACGAATCGGTATAGTCCCACAAACTTATCTTCCCGGCGAAGGAGTCGCTGTTATCGCATTTGGTGTTGTCAGTAAAAATAAATTTTGCAATAAACTGGGTAAAAAGTCGATGTAACAAAAACATTTTGGTCCAAATCTTGAAAACTACTGAACCGATTTTTCAATCCGATTATTAGTTTCTCAGAAATGCGTGGACAAACATACATACATACACACACAGACACACACACACACACACACATATATATATAATACTGCTCAGCGATTATATCCTACTTCAGAGCGACCAACTCATATGACGCGAACTATACCTATTATAGGTATACGACAGTATCAAAGATGTTTGAGAAGTCGCCTATAAACATGCTGTAATACACCGTACGTAGTGTACCTACGTGTGAATATCAAATAACTTACTACCAAGCAGTACCTATCTACGATCCAAACACAAATGCACATTGAATTGAACCCACAATTGATCTACCACCTCCTATTGTGCCGTCTTATGCCGCAGGAATTCATGTGAGCAATACCGCCAATCAGTGTATTTACATGTACGAATATACCAATTGATACCTAGCATTCTATTATAGCGACTGATATGAAGAGTACAGGAAACGAAGGGGTTCATTGACATATTTCGTAAAATCTAACTAGGAACTATGGAATTGGATTCGTTATAAAAGGGCCTTTCATTTGGTTTATTCCAGAACAGTGTAAAAAGAGCTCATTTTAAAGATAATCCACCAACAAAAATCCACAAACGACTAAAAGGATCACATTGCACCTCAAACTTGACTTTAAGGTGCACATTGCTTGCAAAACCGGTAAAGAAGGTTCTCAATGTCTATTATTACGCGGCCATCTTAGACAATCTGTCATCTGTCAGTTACATGTTGAACATTTAATCAGCCATTAAGAATACTGTTTTTGTTGATGAGCCCCTTCCTTCATATGGTTCCGTGCGGGTGTTATCTCTGAATATTTTGTATACCATGCTTGTCTAAGATGCATAGGTACTTACTTAATGTTAAGACAGTCGTCTAATCATACGTTTAGACGCCAATGATTAGGACTTATTAAGCATAGCCAGCAGCTAATGATGCAACTTGCAATTGATTTGTTATTTTATTTTGTTTTAAATGTACGGGATTGTTTCTAAATAAATAATATATTCAAGCAAATACATATTGTTGACAGGCCAGTTGGCGTGGTTGGTTAAGATACCGCCTATCATGTCGCAGGTCGTGGGTTCGATTCCCATCCAGGACAAACATTGTGTGCATGAACATGTCTGTTTGTCCTGAGTCTGGGTGTAATTATCTATATAAGTATGTATTTACAAAAAAAAAGTAGTGTCTGTAGTATATCAGTTATCTGGTTTCCATAGTAGCTCTAACTCGCTAACTAAGCTCTGCTTAGTTTGGGATCAGATGAGCGTGTGTGAAATGTCCCGGGATATTATTATTATCTCCTTTATTTATTTTTTAAACTTATTTTATTACATTTTTAAATATTTTTATAAAAACATTAAAAAAAAAAACATTTAAAAATATAAAAAATAGTGATCCGCCGGTAGCGGGTGCAGGGTCCAAGCTACCGGTGGTTAGGGCCCCAGAGACAGGAACCTCCTCACAATACGCGCCGTATCAAGGAGGACTGCCTTCTGAATCAGGCCCTTCACCCAGCCACCCAACGAGAGCCTCTTGAGATGTTGGTCGAGGCTCTTAACGATAAGGCCATTGACCGTAACGACTATCGGCACAATGATTGCCGAGTCCACATTCCACATAGCGACAACCTCGTGGGCTAAGTCGAGATACTTCAATTGTTTCTCCTTCTCAGCCTTCACGAGGTTCTCGTCATGCGGGATAGTGACATCGATTATCATTGTGCGGCGCACTGATCGATCTATTACCACTATATCAGGCTTATTGGCTACAATAGTCCTGTCAGTGATAATAGATCGATCCCAGTATAACGTGACATGGTCATTCTCGAGAACTGGGTCGTTATTATTATTATTATCTCCTTTATTTATTCTTTAAACTTATTTTATTACATTTTTAAATATTTTTATAAAAACATTAAAAAAAAAAAAAATTATTATTATTATTATTATTATTATTATTTTATATTAATCTGTTTGTTTTTGCATTTGAAAGTACGTTTCTTTCCTCATACTAATACTTATTCCACAATAGGTTTTTGTTTATTGTGAGCAAAATATCGGACAGATTTATTTTATAACTTTGCCTTATTTACAGAAATAAAGAATCTGAGTGTGTAAGTATACGAAACTTACTTCAGAATAGCAAATGGTTTAATTTGCCGATTGATGGATATGCTTTACCAAAGTTAAATGAAAAAGTATCACAGTACATATTGATAAGTATCGATGTACACAAATAATAAATGATCTTTTGGTATATATACCTACATATAGACGAAGTAAGATTTTATACAGTCTTTAGGTGTTATGTAATAAGTCGCAAACCCAAAAAACATATTAAGAACACCCCTCCTATCATAATTAATAATCAAGCATTGCAAAAATAAAAGTTCTTTAATTATCTAATTTTTTCATATAGAAAATTAACCTCAAAACGTTTTTATTTTTAAATATTTTTTAGACATCCAATACTATAAAGATTTTACAACACTCCATTTTTATAGTAATATTTGATGTCCATCTTGGGCCTAGGACACTATGGAGAGTAGGCATTCCCCTTTATTCTTAGCTATGAAGTATTTTTTGTAAGAAATACTGTTTTTCATACTTTCAGCCTTTTGTGTTACGACATATTGTCAGAGCGTAAGGTCTATTTGCTCGCCTGTTTACATTTTCTAGCGTCCGCGAAATGAAAACCATGGAAAGAGTCTACAACTTCTGAACTTATTTATACAGTCCAGCAATATAGCGGAGGCAAACAAACACGAATAAAATATACGTTTAAACCAGGATAGGTTATTCACGTTTTGGCGTATTCACGGCTGAAAACACATATGTACAGTGAAACCAATTATTCTGTAGAGAAAGTACGTATATTATTTATTGCAAGCTCGTTGGACCATAACGCGCAAAGCCGCTGTAGAGCAATATTGGAATAGTTTGTTAATGTTTACCTTTCGACAGCCGGTATACAGTGTACACCTCCGCGTTTCGTTTTCGGACCCGAGCCAATTGTGATACGGCCCGAATTCTCGATATTACGAGCTGCTTGTGAAGTAGTGTAGCTCTTGATAACTGTCCATGTCCGGGGTTGGCTGAGTGGTCTACGGTTAATTGCTTACGAGACCAGCAATGATGACGGAGCTTAATGACTAGTGCAGTTAATAATGTACCGTTGTGTAGACTGGGTGGGCTGTGAAAGGAAGCTACTGGATTATATGACGCATCATGGGATTATAGAGAAACAGAATGGGATATGTAACCATTATGCGAATCGACTGCAGGAGTTGGATTGTTAACTGGCCCGAGACCGACACTTGGTATAGTAACATGTCTATTAGACATCCTATTGTCTAGCGGGTAGGTAAGACGATCAACACACAATCGGAAACTGTTTGCTATTTATATCACGGAATAGAAAAAAATAAAAAATAAGTGGAAGTGCCCACGCAGCTATCCGGTGGCATGTGTCACAATTATGCGGAAAAAATGTAAAATAATAATAACCTTCGTTGGTTGTAATAATACCTAATTTTGTATGAACAACAAATTGCCGTCCCCGGAGAAAAAATGATAATTACCAAAACGCAAGAAAAAATATAAAACATTATTATTTTATTTTAATTGATTGTACTGGACGTAGACAGATAATGTCAGCTTTGAAAAACAGTGCTTTCTGTATGTTTGAAATGTTTTGGTAATACACGCCTAAGTATCAAAATAGGTATATTATTATTTAATAAATAAGAAGTTAATCAAAATCAATCATCGTCGATTATCATTTTATTCTCCGGAGACGGCGATTAATAAACTTTTTGTCAAAGTTGAATTTGTTGTTCATACAAAATTAAGACTTATTGCAATTGACGAAAGTTGTTATTATTTTACATATTTTTCCGCATATTTATGACACGCACCGGATAGCTGCGTGGGCACTTCCACTTGTTTTTTAACCGATTTCAAAAAAGGAGGAGGTTCTCAATTCGATATACAAACATTTGATATATTTTATGTATGTACAGCGATTTCTCCGTCAATTGAGAACCGATTTTGAAAATTCTTTTTTATTTGAAAGGTTATGCTCTCGAGGTGGTCCAATTGTCACAAGTCAGGATCCCATGGAAATCGAGGGAAACCCTCAAGTTTTATAGGCACACCTATAGAGATTTGGGTATTTTTTATAGTAACTCGTGCATTTGCTCTCGGAAAGTAAAAGTGGAACTGATGATGAAGACTACAGATGGCAATCGGAACTACTGAATGATAAGTACTTATTGCATGGGTTGCGATTAGATTCCTTTAATATGGTTGCTAAGCAATATATGCTTGTCATAATGCATTATTATGGTGAAGTGGAGCTGATGGTGACTTCAGCATCAACCCCAGTTCTTATGGTTCTTACTAGGAGAACTCCTCAGTAATTAACGTCCCTGGATCGGGAAAAGCAATATTTTGTAAAAGGTGATGAGCAGTTGGCATTAGGCTATTGTAACTTAGATAAATTGGGTACAAACTGACCCACTAAGCAGTGAAAAATTAAAAACTTTTTTACAAAAAAAAAACCGACTTAAAAAAAACAGCAAATTTAAAAAATACCTAACTTTAATTTCGGAAGTCGATGGAAAAAAGTAAAGTACAGATCCAAAGGCACCGACGTCTGAAATTTATTTTTCAATTTGTAGTGTTTTTTTTTGGAAGTCGGTTGTTTTTATTTCGTAAAAAGGTTGTTTTTTTCTATTCTTTGATTTATATTTACTTGTAAATAATGCAACACCGACATAAAATCGTTGTAAAAACATTACAGCAAAATTTTACCCCTTAGGGGATGAAAAATTGCTGAGATTGAATTGATTGCTGACCTAGAAATGGAACTTAGAAACTCCTCTATGATTTAGTAGTCCCCAGCTAGACTGCAATGTTTTACTGCATTCTTTTTCTTAATTATTTGTTCAAGAAATTCACCTAAAGACAAGAGTACAAGAAGTTACGGCAAAAACTCAATTTAACACAAAAAAAACCGGTCAAGTGCGTGTCGGACCACGCACAATGAAGGGTTCCGTAGTTGGGATGAATTTATCCCAAGAACAAACTTAACACTGTAGTTGAAAAACAATTTTAAAAAAACAAAGTTCTCCCATACATTCCAACTACAAATGTCCAGAGTTAAACGAAATCGATCCAACCCACATTACACCTAATGTGGGTTGGATTCTTTTTGTTTAACTATGGACAAATGAAGTTTGTACGCACAATATTGAGATATTTACCATGTTATTTTAAGACTTATAGGTTTTCCTGTAATCTATAGCTATAGAACTATTTTCTGAATTTTTTTCAAAAATTTAAGCTCAGCAGTTTCGGTAATAAAGGGGGGGGGGGGGCGAACGGTCAACTTTCGTCTATTTTCTTAAATAACTTTAAATAAAAAAAAATACATTTGAGACCCTCACAGTAAGCCCTTTCATTTAATATATCGCATGGTACAGTTTGCAAATATTGTCTTTTTAATTTTCTTATTTGCCCTCCAAAATTGACCTTCATATTCAAAATTCATTAATTTACATTCCTCGTCCGTGTTTGGGTCACAGAAATACATACGTGTACCAATGGGATAGTTTAGGAAAACTAAAAATGACAAACTTTATAATTTACTTAGTTAGGGTTCCGTACCTCAAAAGGAAAAACGGAACCCTTATACAATCACACGTGTGTCTGTCTGTCTGTCTGTCTGTCCGTCTGTCACAGCCAATTTGCTCCGAATCTAATGGACCGATTAACACATTATCTGCTTAATTCTTTATGCAAACGCTTCTTTATGCTACACCCTTACCGACTCTTATTTTACGATGTTTTTGAAACAATAGAGATGCACAACGAACGCACAGGTGCGGCGCGCCGCACTCGAAGAAAGTTATGTAAATTGTATGGACGCGCATACACGCCGTCAAGCACCTGGTGAACGTCCGAAAACGCGCATGTGCGTCTGCCGCGCCTAATGTATTAAGTTAAAATTTGGTACACATATGTATTTCTGTGACGCAAACACGGACGTGTAACGTAAGTAAATACATTTTGAATATGGGGGTCAACTTTGGGGGGGCAAATAAGAAAATAAAAAAAAAGTTATGCAAACTGTACCGTGTGACATATCAAATGAAAGGGCTTGCTGTGAGGGTCTCAAATATATATATATATATATATATATATATATATATATATATATATATATATATTTATAATTTTAAAGTAAACCATTTTAAAGTTATTTAAGAAAATAGACGAAAATTGATCATTCCCCCTTTTATCTCCGAAAGTACTAAGCCTAAAATTTTGAAAAAAATATAGAAAACAGTTCAATACCTATAGATTACAGGAAAACTTATAAGAAGTCGATGGTCTTAAAACAACTTGGTGAATCTCTCTATATTGTGCGTACAGACTTACATTTGTACATAGTTAAACAAAAAGAATCCAACCCACATTAGGTGTAATGTGGCTTGGAAAATTTTCGTTTAACTATGGACATTTGTAGTTGGAATTTATGGGAGAACATGTTTTTCAACTACAATGTTAAGTTTGTTCTTGGGATAAACTCATCCCAACTACGAACCCCTTCATTGTGCGTGGTCCGACACGCACTTGACCCGTTTTTTTTAGTATTCGTGCCAAGTTTCAAGTCTATTAACTCAAGGAATAAGATTTTTCATACAAACTTTCATCCCCTATTTTGACCCTTAGGGGTAGAAATTCCTAAAAATCCTTCCTTAGTGGATGCCTACACTGTATAAGGTATATCTATGTGTAAAATTTCAAGTCTCTAGGCCCAGCGAGCGGTTTGCGACGTGAGTATAAATGCGTTGTCGAGGTCAATGTCCTCTTACGATCAACTAACCTGAAAACATGTTTAGTTATGAAACTTATGAAGTAAACTCACTTTTAATTTCATAGAATAATGTTTTTAACGTGATTAGGTTCAAGATTATTAAAATAACTTTGCCCTTTAAAAGTTTGACTTCAACTATTTTGGGCTGAAATAAAAGGGTTCAGTCTTGCCATAAATATGCCGCTGAATATTTAATCGTAGCATCTGCTGCATAACTTTATGATCTCTACAATGGGACTTATTAAAAAAAGGGCAAGTGTGTATCGGACCACGCACTATGAAGGGTTCCGTAGTTGAAAAGAATTTATCCCAAAAACAAACATAACATCGTAGTTGAAAATAATGTTCTCCCATACATTGATATACGTCACGGTCACTTCTTCAACTCCAATTTTAAGTTTGTAACCCCCATTTTTTTATGTGATGAATTTACAAATTAACGATTTTCGGACATTTTCCTTTACTTACTTGTGCTGTGAGACTTTGCTTCTTGCCATATTTCATGATTCTCGATGAACGGTAAGTACCCTATAGGTTTTGATTTACTTGCGAGCATCAAAATATATAGCTTAAATGGCCGTACTTTTTTACTGCGTTGACTTTAAAGCATGATTGTTTTAGACCTCCAAGGGGCTATAGACCTACGTATTTGATATTAATTTCAACTTGTTACTTCCACGGGTTCCTGAGAAAAGGGTCAGACTGACAGGCATACAGACAGACGCACAGATGGACAACGAAGCGATCCTATAAAAGGGCTCCGTTTTTTCCTTTTGAAGTAAGGAACCTTAAAAATCGACAGGACTTTTGGACTTCTAGCTCGATGTAATGATTGTTTTAAGTAACCTATTAAGTACCAAAGTACTCTGAAGGCCCTCCATTCCCACCGTCTCCTCGAAAAATAAAAAAAAAGCCTTGATAACGATATCCATGATGAAAAATTTGAAAATTTTCGCTGCTGCCATCTTGGATTTTTAACCGACTTCCAAAAGGAGGAGGTTCTCAATTCGTCTGTATGTTTTTTTTTTTTTTGTTACGCGATTACTCAAAGACGGATGGACCGATTTAGAAAATGCTTTTTTTGTTTGATAGGGTATACTTCCGAGGTGGTCCCATATAAATTTTATTAACTTTGCTTGGGGAGTTTTTGAGTTAGCTTCAATAGTGCGTATATTTCCCACTTATTTTATGTGGATGATGGTGTTTTATAACTTCCTATCACTGTTATTTACATGGCTATATCTACAATTATTGTGCTCAATTATGTATTCGAATTAGTGTGGGGTAGGTTCCACAACTAAAAAGTGAAAAATAAAAACTTTTTAGCAAAAAATAATACAAAACCCAAGACACCGACTATCGAAATTAAAGTTATTTTTCACTTTGTAGTGTTTTGTTTTGGAAGTCGGTTTTATTTTTTGCTAAATAGTTTTTATCTTTTTGACCAAATTTACAGAAAGTCGCATGGCGAGCATAACGCTTTTTTGTTACGTGACGATTTCTACTAGTTTACTCCTACCGCAAGCCGCGATATAGAACTTCGTTCCAAAAAAACCCATCACCTATTCTAGGTGCGACTTACAAAACTGTATACGTACCTACACGTATTTTTTAAATTATAACACAAGTTTTAGATAAAATCCTATAACATACATATTGAAAATTTAGCTCATCAATCTTTGAAATAGATATCTTTGCTGGTTCCGTAGCCTAATTAATTGTATAATATTTTTTTACATACAATTTTTCTTTCCCGCAACTTTTTCATTATCTATAGAAAAGTTTTCAATTTGTAAGATTTGTTCTTTTATTTTTTTTTTAATAGTGAGTGCCAATTTTATTGTGTTACTTATAAAAAATCTACTTGTCAAAATAGCTGATGACAGTAGCAACCACACTAATTACGTTTGTACATACACACACGCGCAAGCAAGTTTTAATTGCTTCGTGAGTCGCGTCGCCTTTCACGGCGTCTGCATCGTCTCATAAAAGAACTTACTCTTGTAAAAGAGATGCAACGCAAAGTTTATGTTGCCTTGCAAAAAATTCACAACGGCGCGCGGCGCCGACGTCCGCTTTTCAATCGGAATACCTTGACATGCATGGGGAAGCATTTTAAATAGAATATTTTAGTACAATGCGTCTTTTTAGGGTCCCATACCTCAAAAGGAAAAGACGGAACCCTTATAGGATCACTTCTTTGTCCGTCTGACTGTCAGTCTGTCAAAACCCTTTTTCTCAAGAACACGTGGAGGTATCAAGTTGAAATTAATATCAAATGCGTAGGTCTATAGTCCCTTGGAGCTGAAAAAAAAACAAGCTTCTAAGTCAACGAAATAAAAAATACATCGATTTATGTGACATATTATGTTGATACTCGCAAATAAATGTAGGGGTGTTTGTGTAAATCAGTTGTGTACTTTTTTTTAGATAAACTGATTAAATCAGAATATGCGTTACAGTTTAACATCTATTATTGTATAATCATGAAATTTGACAAAAAGCAAGGTGTCACAGCAAAAGTAAGGCAAAAATTGTATTTATCACATAATTATTTTTTGAGATTACAAACTTACATTTGCAGTTGGAGAAATGACCGTGACGTATATCAATGTATGGGATAAAATGTTTTTCTACTACAATGCTAAATTTGTTTTAGGGATAAATTATTTTCAACTACGGAACCCTTCATTGTGCGTGGTCCGTCACGCACTTGGCCGGTTTTTTTTAAGGGTTGATTTTATGGTGTTAAGTTAAAAATAAGAGCGAGATTAGATAAAGTTGAGTATTCGTGTTAAAAATTACAAATTCTAAGTACCTATACGATTTATGACTCGGGGTAGGTTTTTTCGAAGTGTTTCGAGCAAGAAGTAGGCTTCGTTTCTTCTTTTATGAATATACCAGCCGTGCGCCCGATGAGATCACCTATCGTAAAAAATTTCGATCCTCCATACAAACTTTCATCCCCTATTGAAACCCATTAGGGGGTGAGCTTTCAAAAATTCTTCCTTAGTGCTTACTTTCGTTATTTATGGAATTTTTATGCCAAATTCCATATTTCTAGACTCATCGGCTTAAGCTCTGCGTTGTTTATCAGGAAAGCTGAAATAAAGCTAAGTTTTTTTGTCAAGAAACTATGCTGCAGCTTCTTTATATATTACAAAAACATACAGCAAACATCAATGCGTTTGCCAGTCTCTAATAGCCTGGCCGCATACGTACGGTTTCCTGGTTAGGTTTCCTGATTAGGAATTCAGATTTAGAATTCCGTGAGACTAGCGCAGACGTTCAATTTTTTGCATTAGGAATTTACACTGCCAGTACATAGAGTAACGCGTTCGTGAAAGCACGTTTAACATGACAGACCACGAATTGATTGCTATTGCACTTTTACTGGCGCTAAACAAGAAGAAGAGGAAACGTCGCTATTGGGTTAGGGTACACCCATTAAAAAATAAAATAAAAAAACAAAAAATAACGAGCACACCCAGAAGAATTCTTCAAATTTTAAAGGATGTCAATGAAATCCTTTGATGGCTTACGAGAGAAAATAAAAAAGCATATGGTTATGTTTAGATACATAATTATAATAATAATAATATTTGTAAATAAATAAATGTAATGTAATTTAATTTATAGTATTCTACCACTGCATTGCTCTACCATCGATCTACAAGCCTGTCAGCCTACCTTTGGTTCTAATTGATTGATGACTTGACGTCAAAATGGGTCCAGGAGTGCACTGTGCATTGCTTATCTTCAACTAGCGACCAGCCCCTGCGTTGCATTGTTTTTACGACTTGATAAAACATCGAGATTTATTACGATGTACGTTTAAAATTAACACGTTCACGCTCCATCCAAAATGTCGAAATTAGCTCTCATGACAAATTTACTTTTTTCGTTCCTATTTACTGAGGTACTTGCCTTTACACCACTTCAGGTCCTTAGAGACCATAAAAGTTGAAGAAACCCTTTTAAATTTATTTTTAAGCTTAATTTTCAAAGCTTTCTAAGTCCTAAATAAAAAAAAAATCGATGACTCATTGCTCTTTTATTTTACCTACATAATTGCTCATACGTTCATGTATAATACTTGTATGTTTCTTTTATGTCCACGAAGTAAGAACCCATTATGTATGAAAAGTGCAGTGACCCACATGTATGGCACGGACGTCTCGTTCCAACCCAAAATGCTACACAAAAACTACAAGTGGGTCACGGACAGTGGACGTGTTAACGTGTAGGGTGTTTTTTTAGAGGGGAGAATTTTAAATTGTAATAAAACACGTAAAAAGGTATTTAATATCGATGAAATTGGCTTTATTTGATAGATAACTTTATGGCTATGGTTTGAATATGATTTTGGGCATGTGGCCGCCGCGGCTACATGGCGTAATCTGGAGGTCAAATTTTCACACTTTTCGCAGTAAATCAGGATGTATTTCTTTATTTATTTGGTTTCCATAGTACAAGCTCTGCTTAGTTTGGGATCAGATGACCGTGTGTGAATAATGTCCCAGGTTATTATTATTATTATTATTTCAGCAATAATGCATCGTGGATGTTGACATCCAAGTGCTCATTTGTTACTGGTTTATAGGAGTAGACTTTATATATTGACTTTACGAACGAGGTGGCCAGATTTCGTGAAATAAGTCGTTTGTCAAATGTTTCCTTTAGTAAATTAAGCCAATAAAAAAGTTACGTTTTCATTAAGCTAGGCGTTGGTGTCAGCCACGATGGCCCGGAATCATGTTCAAACATTAATGCCAATTTCATGGATATTAAAAACCCCCCTCTAAAAAAAAAAACACCGGATATTATACACATAAACCGTCCGGGATAAATTCTCTAAATGATGGTGAAGACTGCATCAAAATCCGTTGCGTAGTTTAGAAGAATATTGCGGTCACACAGACACACACAAAAAACGACTTTAATTTATTTTCATCATCTGCCTAGCCTTTCCTGTCGGTGTTAGGGTCGGCTTCCATCTAACCGGAAACAGCTGAATACCAGTATTTACATGAATCGACTGCCTATCTGACCTCCACAACTAGATAATACGATACTTCTTGGTAAGACTGGTTGTCACTTTCGGGCTTCTATACCAGGGGCTGAAAAGTTTTGAGCCTAAGTACCTTCAAGTAACGTTATTGTCTCGCGTTGCAAATTACTAATTTACGAATGCCCTTTTTAGTATAAATACAAAGTTTCAGGTCATTACAATCATTACGCTTTCAGTAATAGTTAATCCGTAAACATCATCATGTCTCAGTCATCTGCGACCCATCCCTAGGCTCAAAACTTTAAGGGCACCGTTTTTTGCTTTTGAGATACGGAACCCTAAAACTGCGTTATTAATTTGTTGCTTTAATAACTAACGTTTTTATTTAGATTCCAAAAGCAAACTCAAAGCTTATTAAATAGTTATCGCAGCGCAACATAGAACCAACAATAGGTAATAATAGTAAAGTTATGAGAAGTTTCAATAAGGGGGTTAGAATTTGAGGTTGAACTTATATCCCTTTGTCATACAAAACGAGAAGGTTGCACAAGACTGTCTTGTATCGTGGTGTTTAGACATATTTCCCTCGTGTAGTACTCTAATATTCCGGAGTGAAGTAATCGGATTATGCAGGTATCTCGTTGGTACTCGTTGCTTAGCCCGCCTTAACATGTTGAGAGACGAGATATCTGTTTGAAAGAGAATGCTTGAACTCACTTCAAGACAATCGGTTTTTGATTCAAGTTGTTTTATTAAGTACAATCAATAATTTTGGAGCAGAGTTGGTTTGATGAGTTTGTGATGTCTGCACTTAATTTAAAACGTCCTTGGCTCTCTGAGAAGCTTTTCTCTGAAAACAATATAAAAATGATGGTCAGAAATTATTTGCTATAAAACTGGACATAAAATTAATTGTCTGGATCTGATCGGATAATGGATTAAACGTTTATAACTTTTCATCTGAAATAGTTTACTTTATTTTCTTTCTTGGTTTAAATTCTTATGAAAAAGGTTGTCAATTTATACATTTGCTCTGATGGAAACTCATCATAATACCTACTTTAATCTATACACAACTACACGTAAAATTGAACAGTAAGATTGTATGTTTGAACGCGCTAATCTCCGGAACAGCCAGTCGGATTTGAAAAATTCTTTTTAAATTTGGTAGCCCAATTCTTGAGAAAGGTTATAAGTTTTTTTATATAGGTATGACTCTTAGAAGCCGAGCAAATACAAATAAAAGTCAGAAAGAACGCTAAGCTGAAACGAAGTAATAGCGCGGGCAGGTGATGCGATGCGACGCGATGTGAGCCGGGGAATAAGAAATTTCACGCGGACGAAGTCGCGTGCAGAAGCTAGTTATATAAATTTCCCAACATCATACCAATTGAAAGCCTTACGTTTGCGTCAAAGTAACCTACCGTATGTATCTCAAGTCAATTAATAGTATGTGGTAAAACATTCCTCAGTGAGGGACTTGTCAATCGTGTGACGTGGGTGAGGCGTGCGGTTGTCTCTGCTTACTGGTGCTTGCAACACAGGAATTTCCACTCTGTATACAACTGTCGCATGGATGTTTGACGAATTTCCAGAAGTCATCTCACTCACAGAATCATACCGCATATTATAGATAGTAAGTGCCAACTCTCTCACTCTCTTAACTTTACGAAATTGTGTAGTATTCTGTACTCGCCGTATTTCGGAAGAATCCTTGTTTATAGAACTTTGAAAATTGAGGGAATTTAATTTTAGTTCAAGAACATGAAGGCATGCATGTGATACGGTTTGAAGAAATATCTGAGCTGCGTAGACACGAGTTTGTAGAACAGACGTTATTTTATTAGATTTTTGTTGTTCAGAATTTCGACCTTAGATATTAAAAGGAAATGGTTGCTCTATGGAATATGAAGGGTATGGTTCCGAAGGGTCATTGGTGACGGGTTTAATTATTCAGTCTAAAAGTTAATTTGCGGGAGAGTGATTAAGACGCGGGTGAATTGGGGGTTGATTTATTTCATTTCACATTTCCAGCTCGCATCCTTTCATCACTGAAGTCAGTAATTTCAGACGCCTGTCTTATACAGATATATGTCAAAAAGTTTAATCATTTTCTGTTTTACGTACATTTAATTAAATGTATTTATTTCTCTGTCATTTTGTAAGGATTGTTTTAGACTGAAAGCCGACCCCAACATAGTTGGGAAAAGGCCCCTAGGCCTTTTCGTTGTTGTTTAAAAATGTATGTGTAATACAGGTGAATAAATAAATCATTTCATCTTTAAAAATCGACCTTAAGGCTTAGAGCAAAAACTAGAATCGTAAAAATAAATTATAAACAAGACAGCTACACTTAGTAAATACTATTTTATGAGCATAAACAATATGAAAAAAAAAAAAACTGAAAAACAACGATAATAACTGCCAGCATCTTTTGTATTGTGTAGCAGATAATAAAGATGATTTATTTATTATATCTTTCGCTCATTTTCTCTTATTAGGTGGCAAACCTCGTAGCGCCATCAGCATTAATTTTGCTCGTTTCACACAAAGCCAGGTTTAGTGGCGAGCTGTTAAAGGTCACAGCTCGCATATTTAGCGGTTGCTTGCTAACTCATTGCCACTAGGCGCAACACTAATCCGTTTTCATTTGCCTATGACTGAACGGGGTGAAATGGTGGTTTAAGAGGGGTGAAATAACCGTTTTGATGCATTAATCAATTTAATACTTGTGATTTTGATTAGGTAAGTAGTGATTTTGTAATTTTCTATTGTTGAAAAAGAAAATAAAAAGAAAAAAGAGTTTGTTGTCTGAAAGAGGGACCATGAGGGTAAGGGAACAGACACACACTTGTGCCATTTAATATCTCCCTCTTTTTTTTAATTTGTGATGGGTTTGCTCTTGACTCTAGTCTAGGTCAGAGGTGACAGAGACAAAGTCAACGATGGAGTGAGCTTACCCAGAAGGAGCCTGTTCACTCTCACTTTGAAGAGATTAGGGTTGTATGCGTTCGGAAACACAGACGCAGGTAGTGAGCTCCACTCCTTTGCTGTGCGCATTATAAAAGACAAAACTCTCCGCTGAGATTCGTCGCCATGGCTGAAATTCTCTCATCATCTGCCTAGCCTTTTCCCAACTATGTTGGGGTCGGCTTCCAGTCTAAACGGATGCAGCTCAATACTAGTATTTTACATGGAGCGACTGCCTATCTGACCTCCACAATGCAGTATCTGGGTAGTACAATATCCCTTGGTAAGACTGGTTGTTAGACTTTCGTGCTTCTGACGACCCGTAACGACTGTCAAACATCCACGAATGACAGCCTAGGCCAACGGCTTAACGTACTTTCCGGGGCACGGAGGCATCTTGGTATGTAAACATGGTCATCCATCCACAGACCAACCGCGGCAAGCGTAGCTTAACCTGATCGATCGAACCGTGCGGCTGTTGTTACTCAGCCAGAAGCCACTACGGGAACTATATCTGTACTATATTTCTCTCTGAAGGACTGTATCAATTGAAAAAGTCAAAAACAAAACTCAAGCACGTAAGTACATAAATCAAGAATCAAATCTCAAATCTGCGCAGGTAGGGCTACCTCAATTTGAGAGCTATAACCTTCAAGAGTTTCAATTGAAAACGTTTATCGTGGCAAATATATTATGATCTACTTGGAAAGTTAAAGCTTAGGGCGTCGATAAACGATTGCCACTATAAAACTGAGTTGTGGCTCTAACTTAGATGATAGGGAAGATAAAGGTACATTTCGATTTGAGACCAAGTGCTGTGAAAGTGAAATACTGAGTGTGCATCAGCCTTTTAGATAGGGTGATGTTTATTTATAGGAATGCGTATTGGGATGACTGGAAGAGGGACAACGCAAGATAAAATACCTACTAGTAGGTAGAGTGTTCTAAAATATTAAATATTCTAGAAATTGGTGTGTTGGAGTTATAAACTAAACTCCAATGAGTAATTTTGCCCTTAATACAAGTTATTTTATAACTTAGTAAGGGTGCTGGTGGCAACATCTACCTGATTTGTTAACTAACATAAGTCAAGTGTACCTACAATTTACTAATATTTTGATGTTAACATTGTTCTTTGATTAAATACATAATCATGTGAACAAAGTGGCTTATATGCTTTTTCAACTTGTCAGGTCATGTCTTCTATGTTTGTAGTAAACTTGCTTTGCTAAATATATATATATTTATATGTTTATTTGTAACTTTATAATTGATTTAAAATCGTTTAAACTGCGATTGCAAGGCAGTTGTGATTGGGGACGCCCTATATAGTGACCTTTCTGAAGAACATCACCATGTTCTTCAGAAAGGTCAGGTGCATAGTACCTATTCGCAACCAGTGTGCGTGTATTATGAACGTAAACGAGGCAAAAGGAGTATGTAAGGATCGTAGCAGGTGGCGTTCTATAGTTTCTGCCTACCGACATGGGAAGAAGGCGTGAGTTTATGTATGTGTACTATAATAGGTTCAGGTATCCGAGGATAATAAGAGACTTATCTTAGAATGCGGCAAACTAATTAAAAATAAACACGCTCCAGTTTCCAAAGTTTAATAAAAGTTAACGTGCTTGTCACAATATATTATTATGTCAGTCATAAACAATGGTTACCCTACGTGATATTGTCTAATTACGTCACACCCGCGGCAAGCGCGACTCTTTTAATTTTTAAAGCGCGAAGGAAGGGCACAATTGCCCATAGACAAGTTTAATTCCTCCCTAAGCGGAAAAGAAATGATCAGACACCTCTGCCAAAATGAAAAGAGGCCTGATTTACAACCTGCGTAAAACAGGGCCGGGATCTTATTAACATTACTTTTTATAACATGGCCGGCGTTAAGTTGTAACAATGTAGAGTAAAATTTAATTAAAACGTCTAGTTAGGTGTTAACTAACGCCATTAAGGTGTATGCTTTATGCACGGAACTTATTACAGCTGTTTTTATTACTATTTCCTGTTTTTGTTGTGTCGACTGACGTTTTGATTAAATCTAGGATATTGGGTTCTTAAATATTTTGTTACCTGCGCCGGCCATTTTCTTTGTTTATAATGTTTTTGACTTCTTCTATTATGCTTATGCCTTCGTTCGAATAAAACAACCTTCAACCCGTTGACCCGTACAGGGGTGAAGTCTCAAAAATCTTTACACCTTCTCGACACACCCTAAGAAACATATCTTCCGAATTTCATGCCTGTCAGTCAGTCAGTCAGTTATACAGCCACGAAAATCTTTTATATTATGGAGAGACGTCATCTGTTGCAAATAAAATCAGGTTAAATATTTTTTCTTTTGTTACCGACTTTTTATATAGTTTAAGATGCGGTGGTAATATTGTTACCTTAGATTTTAGTAAAAACATTATTTTATAATTTTATCAGTGAACTGTTATGATGCGTGGACAGGTTTTTAAATGGTGGTATTAATAAGACGAGACTATTTTAAGCCATGACGGACGGACGGCAGGCACAGGCAGGCACAGGAAAGGCAGAATGACCATAGATAACATAATTATGTTTATACGTAAAATAAACAATACTGTTGGTTGGCCATTAAAGAAAAATAAAAAATAAAATAAAAGGGCTTTTGTAGCTGATTCTATCAGCTATTCTGTAAACATTTAAGACCGAAGTGCCCCGGGGCCGACCATGTTCTATGTTACGCAGCCTGAGCTTACATCGCTTTAATTGTATATTTATGTTTTCCTTCTAAATCCGAGGGCTGCTGAATAAAATAAAAACATAATATCTCTGTAATGTTAACATTATTTTTAGGGTTGCCAAATAAAATATACGTTGTAATATGACACAGACCGACCCGTATAGGCAGATTTAAAACCCTAATTACATAAACATAATTCTTGAAGCAGAAAGAGGTCTCATCTTTGAAAAAATATTCTTTTTAGTGACAAAATATTCATATACGGTTGTCAAAAACGCGATTATTAAGTTTGTATGAGAGTTTTCCGGTACGGGGTTTCCGTAAAGTAATGTGATGTTACCTTTCGCTCCCCAGGGGTCGCGCATCACGCGTCTACTTCACGGGCTGAGAGCATAGCCGCGGTTAACGCAGGGGTAACCAACCATCCGAGCGGAAAATATTTGTATCTGTACGTGTGTGTACATTTATTGATGACACTGAGTGGCTGCTGGGTCACTGAGTGGTTGCGACATTTTATCTGTGGTACCTATAACAAGTTTTTTTACTTTATGTTGTAGAAAATAGTAAAATTAGGTCCACAGGGGTAAGGTAAGGATTTGGTGAATTAGAGAAATAACATGAAAACCGTTAATAAAAAATAAAAAAGAGTTATAAAATAATTTCCGCGGCACTTTAGATCATTGTAGTGCCACAGTAGCTTTTACCTTAAGTAAAGAAAAACCCAGATTTATAAACCTAAAATCTATTTCTATTATATTTTGTAAGTATAACGAGGAATTCGCGACGCTACCCTCGTGGCTTTAATCCCTGGCTACACTTGACGTCTCCAAGTGGGTTCACGAGGCAAAATGTCTTTTGTGTTAGGTACACCAAATTTTTTCTTAAGAACCTCTTTTAGGTGCCTCCTCCGATAATAAGCATCCGTGTCCCGAATATTTTTTTTTTGTACAAACTTGATCTTGGAATTAAATAAACAAAATGTCAAAGGAAATTCTACCTACCTATACTTTAAGCTTGTGGATACATGGCTACTGTGGATGAGTTAAGAATCTTCTGTTTATTTTTGGCATCCAAAGTTTTATCGGAAGTTAAATATTTCCTTTTTTATCTTTAACTAACTTTTGTCAGCGACTTTGTCAGAGTGGCAAAAAATAACCAAGATGGTTAAATAAAGTATAAACTAACGACTAAAAGTCTGATATAATTTTAAATAATTGTATTAGACATTTTACAGCGAGTATCAGAAAGATGTGGTCAAATTTAAGGGTGTGGTAAGAGTTGTGACCGTCAGACTGAACAACTTGGGACCAACATCGTAATTGCGAAAAAGTAATCAGCCGTCCCATACATTTGGGGCGATATTGAAGTTTTAGTAATTATAATAATAATCTTTATTTCTGATAAGCAACATCCATATGGGTTAGTAAACAAATTATTATTTTTTACGTATGTTAGTAAACTTATAATCTATATTTAGCGAAAAGGCTGTTATTTGAGATACATATTCGAACAACATCACCTAACAATGGAGAATCATACCTCCCGCTATGGTCTTCAGGATGGAGTTGGAGCTTTCCCGCACTCTGCAGAGCAAATAGGCAGATTTCTGACTGACGGTGGCGTGGAAGCCATCGACGTGTGCTTGTGCAAACATATCTGATGCACTGCAGAAACGGGGCAGCCCCATCAACATCCTGAACCCGTTATTCTACTGGGCCCGTAGAGCGCTGATAGCATGCTGAGTATAGTTGGTCCTCGGGCTGCACGTGTAAAACACTTGACATTAAGCTTTCAAAAGCGTTATTTTGTTTTTTGACATTTGATGGATGTTGATCCCACGGAGAAAGTGGTTTAGTTTGATAGTCTGTATCATACCCTTAAATTCGACCACGCCTTTCTGATGCAAAGCTTTTTATTGCATTTCGCATATTCAAAATAAAAACTGAACATTGATTAGAACATTGACAAGTAAATAGTGCCGGATGACGAGGGTCGCTACGAAAGGGTCTGGACGCCGGGAAGTGGACAGATGTCCGTAGAATAAAAGAAATAGCCAAATAGGAGCGAGGACTGGCTGAATTACTGATCGTTGAAATTGCTGTTGGTTGTTTGAGTCAGAAGAGAGAGAAAATTAATTCTGGCACCGTTTTGGCACCTTCTTATTATCTTTGATGATTATTTAAAGAGCATACGCAGGATAACTTAACTTTGGATGCTAAGCTTCAGTAGGGCCCACATATAGATAAATTGTCAAAAAGGCTAAGCTCCGCAGCATACGCTGTTAGGAAAATTCGTAATTTAACCAACATAGAGACAGCCCGTTTAGGGTACTTTAGCTATTTTCATAGTGTAATGTCGTACGGTATTCTGTTGTGGAGAAATGCAGCCGACATTCAGACTGTCTTTGTTTTGCAGAAAAGACCTGTTCGATGCATTTATAAATTAAGTCCGAGACAATCTCTCAGAGAGAAATTTAAGGAGATTAATATAATGATTTACCTTCTCGGTACATTTTTGAAAATCTTTTATATGCCCATAAAAACATTAAATTGCTTAAAAAAGACAGTGATATCCACAATATAAATACTAGGAACAAACACAAATTTGTTGTACCTTCAACAAGGCTCAAGAAAATAGGTCGCTCATTCAGGTGTCAATGTATAGTTACGCTTTTATAATAAACTTCCAAGCCACATTCAAGATCTGAGCCTTAATAAATTCAAATCATTCATTAAACGCAAGTTGTGTCAGAAAGCTTTTTATACCGTTAAAGATTATATTGAGGACAAAAAGGCTTGGGATTGAACTGCTCCAAATTATCTTTTTTCTCTTTTTATTTTTGCATACTGAATGTTGACATGAATATTTGCTTTGTAAACTATTATATTATTTTAATTTATTGTGAATGTGGAGACTATGTAGGTCATTGCATTTTTTTGTTTATTTTTTTTTTTTTTTCTTTGTTATTTTTAATCATGGTCTGGCAGTTTGAGTAATTTATGCGGCCTACCCAAATGTCCTTTCTTTGGTATTGTTCGTTGAATCGTTGAGCTCCCTAAGTTCTGAGTTGAGCTGCGCGATTACTGACAAATGCGTGCACTGACTGGACAGGTCCTCTCAATCTGTGTGGTTCTTTCCTCAAAAGACCATTTCAGACACCAATCTACATGGTCTTCACATGAAGTGACCAAGATTATGTCTGGACTTTATAAGAGACTGTGTCCTCTGAGTTTGTTTCGGCCTTTCTTCTCAGAGTAGTCAGATAGGAAACGCCGACCTCATCTAGTTTAAAAAAAAAAACATTTATTTATTTATTTATTTATTTTATTGTTAATTAAAACGGTAGCACCAATTACATTAATTAACATAAGATTGAAACAAGTAGAGTAAATTAAAATATTTCAAATATTAACATATAGAGGACACCCTAGCATACTTACTCTCACAAAACATCAGACATACACGCATAATTCTACTCCATTCATCAGCAAACAGATCACATTCAGGATTGGTGGTTAGGAGGGCGTTAAGCATCCTTAAAGTACGACATACAGGGGACTCCGCTCTGGCGACAGTTCTAGATGACGGCGGCGCAAACAGATTGTGTCGACGGCTTTGGCGATGTCCGATGTATTTGTCGGGAACAAATAGCCGACAGAAAAGATCGTGGAGTTTAGGACTGTCAATGCGTCCTCTGAGAGTCTTGCAGGCTACTGTGAGCTGTTGAAAGCCTCGTCTAACCTCCAGCGAGTTGAAGCCCAAAACTCCTAGGAGGTAATTAGTAGGGTACATGAAAGGAAAGAAGTGAAACGTCTTTTTATACAGAAACCTCAGAAAAGTTTTCTGTACCTTTTCTAGCGCCAATGTTTGAGTCGCTGTGTAGGGATGCCAAATACAGGCACCAGCTTCAAGCTTACTACGAACCAAGGCGGTGTACAGAAGCTTAACTACATTTGGGTTGTGAAAATCACGGGCATTTCTCAAAACAAAACCCAAACGCCTAAAAGATTCCTTGGCAAGAGTGGAGACGTGATCTCTAAATGTTAGTCCAGAGTCAAAGGTTACGCCCAGGTCCTTTATTTTGGTGACACGACTTATTACTTCACTACCCAATCTGTAGTTATAGTGAAGTGGTTGTTGTTTCCGACTGTACGTCATGACGTAACACTTACTTATATTAAAAAATAGTTTATTGACCATGCTCCACTCATATAAAGCATCAATGTCCTTTTGTAGGAGTATGCAATCCGCGACCGTATCAATTTGAACTACTAGTTTTAGGTCATCTGCGTAGAGCAAGCATTTTGCAAACTTAACCTTATTTATAAGATCATTTATCATGATAAGGAAAAGCAGTGGACCAAGCACGGATCCCTGACTCACGCCTGAGCGGGTATTATAAGGTTCAGACTCAAAGCAACCATGCCTAACAAACTGCCTGCGGCCTCGCAGATAGTCCGCGAAAAAGTTCAGAAACTCTGACGAGAAACCTGATGCCTCCAATTTCATCAAGAGCACGTCATTGTCAACCCTGTCGAACGCTTTGCGGAAATCGAAATAGAGAACATCGACTTGCCCCCCGCTGTCCAAAACCCTAGAAACATAATCAACGTGAGTCAACAGATTCGTATTGACTGAGCGTCCCTGACGAAAGCCGTGCTGGGCATCCGATAGAAACGCATTTATACGTTTATAGATGTAGGTGTGGAGAATGTGCTCGAAGACCTTTGCAAGAGTTGGCAGGACAGCAATAGGCCTGTGTTCCTCCACAGACGATTTGTCACCAGTCTTTGGGATGGGAATGACACGCGAGATTTTCCATTGCTCAGGGTATACACCAGACTGTAGGGCTAGATTAAAGATATGGCAGAGAGGAGTTGCCAGGATATCATGGCATCCCTTGAGGATAAAAGCAGGGACGAAATCAGGGCCGATTGAGCTATGAGGTTTAAGTTTAGCAATACCTTTATCTACGTCCTGTGGGTTCAAAATGGGGATAGAAATATTATTTCCTGAGTAGTAGGTCGGCCTGAGATTATTTGGGTCTAATTCAGAAGGATCAGGTAAGAAAACGCTAGAAAAGTACTGAGCAAATGCTTCCGCAGCTTTGATACCCGAGTAAACTACACCGTTCTGCACAACGTTAGGCTCGAAACCACCCCTTGATCGCAGGCTCAAGACATGGTGCCAGAACTGCCGTGGATTAATTCCTATGTTGTTCTCCACATTACAACAGTATGATTTATAGGCCTCTTGAGTCCTGATTTTTAGATCCGAACGTAGAGCATTAAATTGAGCATATATAAGGTCACAGCGTGAAAGTTTCCATTTGCGATGCAATTTGTTTTTACGCTGAGTGTCGTTGACTATATCTCTTGTAAACCAAACCGGATATCGTCTGTTGCCAGAAATTTTCCTCTTTTTTTTAGGGATATATGAATCGAAAAGATCATAGAATATGGTATAAAACTGACAAGTAGCCGAGCGTGCATCCCGACAGCACAGGAGATCCTGCCAAGGGGCGGCACGAATTTGTTCATTTAAGAGTACGTAATCTCCCTTGCTGAAGTTCCAGTCTCTATTTCGGTCAATGTTGCTAGGGTATAATATTTCACTAACCTGATGTTTTGACATTATTACAGCAATATCTAAGGGAGGATGATACAGGTCGATAGGGACTAGCTCCGAGCCCACGACGTACTCGCAGTTTACTTCGGAACCCTCCTGAACCAACACCACATCTAACTTACTCCCACGCACATTCATCACCTCATTCATCTCTACCAGATTACAAAAGTTCAAAAAATAACAGAAATAATTGTTAACATTCACTGACGCACTTTTTAAGTTAAGGTCTCCTAAGATCATAACTTTTCCACTCAAATTTGAAATAATGCTCTCAACCTTGCAGAGCCACGTCATGTAGTCTTCAACATGTAACAAGATTGACTTGTAAAAGTGTTTGTACAAACCTACTTACAGAAATAAAAATCATTTATCATTTAGGATATAAATCTTAGCATTACCTGTAGAATAAAAGAAATAGCCAAATAAAAGCTTTTTGGCTATTTCTTTTTGCTTTTTGGCCAATTGCCCCGCTATTTACAAAGTCCTAGCACTATCCGTAAAGTTAGTGAGGAGGGGTGAGTACAGTACAGTGGATACCTAAAGTACCATTTAAAAATGAATTTTAAAGGAGTTCATGGATATTTTTAGGGTTCCGTACCTCAAAGGGAAAATACGGAACCCTTATAGGATCACTCGTGTGTCTGTCTGTCTGTCTGTTCGTCTATCACAGCCAATTTGCTCGGAATCTAATGAACCGATATAGTTGAAATTTGGCACACATATGCATTTTTGTGACCCAAACACGACAGTGTAACATAAATAAATTAATTTTGAATGTAGGGTCAATTTTGGGGGGCAAATAGTAAAATAAAAAAGGTTTTGCAAACTGTACCGTGTGACATATCAAATAAAAGGGCTTACTGTGAGGGTTTCAAATATATTTCATTTTATAATTTTAAAATAAATAATGTTAAAGTTATTTAAGAAAATAGACGGAAATTGACCATTCCCCCTTATCTCTGAAAGTACTGAGTCTAAAATTTTGAAAAAAATATAGGAAATAGATCAATACCTTTAGATTACAAGAAAATCTATAAGAAATCTATGGTCTTAAAATAACATGGTCATCTCTCAATATTGTGCCTACAAACTTACATTTGCAGTTGGCAGGCATGGGAGAACATCGGGCCATGGCCCTTTACGGGGCACCGGTGTGGGCGCGTTCCCTGAGGCTGCGGCCAGTCTGCTGGTTGAACGCGTCCCAGAGGGTCATGGCCATTCGGCTAGTCCGGGGTTACCGCACTGTCTCCGGTGAGGCGGCGAGCCTCCTTGCCGGATTGCCGCCGTGGGATCTGGAGGCGAAAGTCCTCGCGCACGTGTGGGAGTGGCGCGAGGAGGCGAAACGCCGGGGCGTAACTCCGCTGCCGCGAGAAATCACGGTACAGCGGACAGAGCTCCGGCGGGATCTCATGGCGACATGGAGAGTGCGACTGTCGCAGCCCAGCGCTGGGCACGCCACAATTGCGGCGATAAGTCCCCTCTTTGAGGAGTGGTTAGAGAGGCGCCACGGCGTCCTCACCTTCCGCCTGACGCAGGTCCTCACCGGACACAGTTTTTTCGGGAGGTTCCTGTTTCGCATAAGGCGGGAGGAAACGCCCGGGTGTCACCATTGTGTGGATCGCCCAGAGGACACGGTGGAGCATACAGTGGAGGTCTGCCCGGCTTGGGCAGAGCACCGCCGTGTTCTCACGGAGACGATCGGCGGCGGCGATCTCTCGCGTCCGAGCCTGGTCCAGGTGCGGAGCGAGAGTGCATGGGAGGCCGTCACCTCCTTCTGCCAAGCGGTAATGCTCGCGAAGGAGGAGGCGGAACGCGTGAGGGAGAGGCAGCCTCACGCCCTCAGTCGCCGCAGGAGACGCCCTGGGCGGCGGGAATCGATAGCCGATTCCCGGCCACCGTAGGCGCGGGCTTGCGGACGGTGAGTAGTGGGTAGCTCGCCGTCCGGTGAGGACCAGGCCTGGGTCGACGGCGCGTTGTGTTCCACGCGCGCCTCAAAGAGATGTCAGCAAAAGATGGGGTCCAATAGGGCCGATGCCGCTGGGGTCGCGGGTTGTTTGAAAAAGATACCGTGGCCCTGGCATAGGCAACTGAAGGAACACGGGTGGGTTTTAGTCAGTAAAATTCTGACACGCCCTTCCGCTCCACCCAGAGCGGGAGAAGTTATTTGATGATTTCCCATCCACAAAAAAAAAGGCATGGGAGAACATGTTTTTAGACTACAATATTAAGTTTTTTCTTGGGATAAATTCATCCCAACTACGGAACTCTTCATTGCGCGTAGTCCGACACGCACTTGGCTGTTTTTTTGTAGTTACCTAGGTATTTAAATAAATAAATGAAATCACCGGCGCCATTTGATCTAGATTAAAATAATATAATTAATCCATAAAAAATCGTTCCTATATGTGTCTTTAACGCATTGACGGACACTAAGGCCGTTTGTCGACCCCCACGTCAACGAGAACGAGACGCACCGAAGTAGCGATACATACCTACATTTGATATTACCGCGTGTCCACTGCACGCCATCACCGGGACGTCACGTTCGGGTCGAATAATCTCGATTCTCGTTGACGTCCCGTTGACGTTGTACGGTAGACAAACAGTGTTAACGCCCATAAACGTAAATTTTGCAATAAAACTTCTTTTGTGCCTCGTTCAGTGTAGTTCAACCGATTAAGAAAGATTATGCACTGATGATGATTTTTCTACTTATATAAGTGCTTGCCGAGCCTTTTCCCAACTACGTTGGGGTCGGCTTCCAGTCTAACCGCATGCAGCTGAATACCAATATTTTACATGGAACGACTGTCTTTTTCCACAATCCAGTTACTGGGTATATACGACAACCCCTTGGTAAGACTGGTTGTAAGACTTTTGGGCTTCTGACGTCTCATATCGACTGTCAAAGATTCAAGAATGACAGCCGAGATTTATAAAAAAATAAATATCGTTTAATCACTTATTTATTTTACGTATTAAACAGCGGATATTTATAAGCTAATACGATATAGAAATTGATTTGAATGAAAATGTTCACAAACGTCCGGATAGCTAAAAGCAGATCACACTCGGACATTGTCAAATAATTGACTAGCTCCATTTCCGGACGATGTTAATGTCAATTCAGAGTTGTGAATAAATAAACATGAACCGAATACACGTGATGATTAGCATAGTGGAATAGAGCTATTGGTAAGTGAAATGAGTTCATTGGAAGACCATCAATGGGTTTAAATGTATTATTGTAAAATAAATCTCTAAAATTATTTTTAATAAAGGTACCTAAGCTTACCTCACTAGCTATTGCCCTCGGCTTCACCCGCCTCGAGGTTGGAAATTATCCCACGGGAAGGTAGGGACGTTCGGATACATTTGATCCCAGTAATAGGTACTGTAAGGGTTCCATGTTTGTGGCAGTTCAGACTCCACCAATGTGGAGACTCTGATGCCACTGAAGGGTAACTAGTTTACAAAATAATAGAGTTTTAAGGCAGAATAACAGTTTAACTATAATCAAAAGGAAATCAATACAATCTTCGGATAACATCGCACACTTCGTAAAACTACACCGCCTAACACCCTAGCAAAAGCCGAAGTGCGGCCTAAAACAAAAACACGAACTACCTTTTTTATTTATTTAAAAAAGGTAGGTCTATAAAACAGTTTGAGTGATAAAATGTCAGCCAGCACAATATAAGGTTAAGGTCCATTGCATGGAACCTTTGCATGAGCTACGTCCCCTTTGAATAAAATTTCTTAACGCAGACCTATTTCCATATAAGACTTTTATTCACGACATGACATTCGAGCATTCAGGCTAATCCTACCTAAGCTTATAAGAACAACTACCTAACGCTAGGAATAAAATTCACAATATAAGGTTACCATTGCAGGAGCAGGCTTAACTCAGGACAAACGAATCGCGAAAACCTGACACCACGCTAAGTGTCAGTCAAATTAAACATAAACAACTTAAACATAGGGAGTGCCAATGTGCACTTACAAATACTACGTTGTCCTGTTTAAACCTGCTCCTGCAAAAATGTTTGGGAAAGTATGCCATGTCCTATCCAGGTTTCATCGAAATCTGTGCAGCAATTAAGGCGTGAAAAGATAACAGACAGATAAACAGAGAGACTTTCACATTTACAATATTGGTATGTTAAGTTTTCTCAAAAGCAAGCTTCAGAGATTGATCATCAGCCTGCCTCGGCCAGCTGATTCCAACCAGCTTGCAAAGATCATTGCTCGACCAAGCCAGAACGCGTTTCAACACCAAGTTTGACTGATTTGCGGTCTTAATTGAAATCATCTGGTCATCTGCTTTACGGCTAATATAATAACATAGCTCTTTTCTTCGCCCGTTTTGTATTTCAAGAGTCTGCCTAGTCAAAACAACAAAATGTTTGCAGTTTTATTTGCTATTTGCATAACAAACTAAGTTTACCGATTAATGCAGGGAAAACGAAATAATATTTATAGTTCATGAAAATTAAAAGATCATTTAAACTTTTTATTTTCTGCGCTTTTTAGTACCTACCTATTAGACAGTCGCAGGAGAAAAAAAAAATAATAATAAGGATTTTAAATGTAGTCAAGTACCCAATTATGGCAGCATTCCGGCTCTGCAATAGGATAGGAACCTGGAAATATACAACAATTTAACAAAATTACTATTCGGTGAAATTTAAATTCAAGCCTTTTTGATGTCGGATGATATAAAATGATCATACTCATACCTACCAACAATTTAAAATACTTTGTTTTATGACATAATCAATTAATAATGCTTATAATTTGGGACAGAGCGCTCCTTGACTCGCCCATCAATAGGTCCAGTAATAGGTTACTGGCTGGACGTACGACGCGTTGCGTGAGCTCAGCACAGAAACCACTCAAGGCTATTGGCATATATCAGTGTCTTAAGTGACCGCCAATGAACATGAATCTGAAGGTATTTTTGGTTTATATCAAAAACTTAAAATCAGATTCAAATACAGCCGACATGGGTATTGTTATAAAATGTAACAAAGATAGAATATCGGATAGGGTATAAAACGATAAGACAAAGGGAGGAAGGATAAGACAAACAAAAAGAGCAAATGTAGGTAACCCGCAGGCTTATTACGTATCTTGCAGAAGCCTAGCAATGACAAAATTGCATGTAAATTGCGCAATAATTGCTTTTCAACCGCTTGTCAATCGCAAATCGATACATAATACCGATTTGTGATTTAAAAGCAATTATTGCGCAATTGACAAGCAAATTTGCTATCGCTAGGCTTCTGCAAGATACGTAATAAGCCTGCCGAATAAAAATATTTATACAATCGGTAAAGTCGCGTGATTGCATTGTGATTTTTTTGATAAGAAGGAAATGCGAAATGAGGATATTTATGTTCGCATAACTCATCAAAACGTAGGGAACAGTTGATTTTTTTTCGCGATTTCATGTTGAGTCCCATAGTGAAAGTTGTTCATAATGATGAGTACAATGACCCCTTAAGAGATTTCATGTATGAATAGATATACCTTATATACAGAGTTTTAGCTAAAAGCTTTTACAGTAACGAACACGTCGAAATACATTTACATATCCTCCTGTAAATGAGCCATTATTTACGTGTTTGGGATTCGTGCGTGCTGTACGATAAACATTAAAATTTATTTATCATTGACTAGCGTTGAGAAGGATCAGTTACACAGAAGCTTTTATCTTCTTATGTTCGTACACTTCCGTGAAATTAGGGGATCACCTTAACGGAAACATTTTGTAACAATTTTTTATGTAAATTTCTTTTTTTGTTTGGAAACTCAACCTGAGGACAAGGGGAACGTGCAATAAAGACAAGACAGGAGATCGAATTATGAAGTAATTGATCGAATCATAAAAGTAATGTATATTGTCACTTATTTTAATATTAAGTATACCTAGAGATTGAAAAAAAAAAAACATATCTCGACTTAGCACACGGGGTTGTTGACATGTGGAATGTGACCTCGGCTTTAATTGTGCCGATTGTAGTAACTGCCAACGGCCTCATGGCCGAAAGCCTCGACCAACGTCTCGAGAGGTTCTTGTTAGGTGGTTGGATCAAGGGCCAGATTCAGAAGGCAATACTTCTCCATATGGATCGCATCGTGAGGAGGTACCTGTCTCTGCAGCCCTAATCACCGTTAGCTTGGACCCTGCTCCAGACACCGGCGTACCACAATTTTTATATTTAAAAAAAAAATAAAAAATTATTTTATACGGAATAAAAATTATTAAACGAAATAATAATGTAACCATAACAAAAAAAAAAAAAACCGGCCATGTGCTTGTCGGAACACCCAAACTGAAGGGTTCTGTAGTTGGGATGAATTTATCCAAGAACAAACTTAACATTGTAGTCGAAAAACATGTTCTCCCATGCCTGCCAACTGCAAAAAATGTAAGTTTGTACGCACAATATTGAGAGATTTATCATGTTATTTTAAAACCATAGATTTCTTATAAGTTTTCTTGTAATCTATAGGTATAGAACTATTTTATTTTTGTATATATATATTTTTTTCAAAATTTTAGGCTCAGGAGTTTCGGAGATAAGGGGGAATGGCCAATTTTCGTCTATCTTCTTAAATAAATTTAAAACGATTTATTTTAAAATTATAAAAAAATATATACAATATTTGAGACCCTCACAGTAAGCTCTTTTTTGATATGTCACACGGTACAGTTTGCAAAACTTTTTTAAAAATTTTCTTACTTGCATTACACTTTCGTGTTAACACAAAAATTCACATGTGTACCAAATCCCAACTTTATCGGTTGATTAGATACGAAGAAAATTGGCTGTGACTGACGGACAGGCAGACAGACAGAGTGATCCTATAAGGGTCCCATTTTTTCCTTTTGAGCTATGGAACCCTAATATGAGGTTTAACCATAGAAATATGAAAAACTTAGTTCTTATATCAATGGGTTCAACATTAGCAAAAGTGTATGTGTGTCTTCTAAAGTTTTCGTCAAGCATCAAAAAGCAGAGAAAGAGCCGACAAACACAGGCGGCCGCCATCCGCTGTGTTCGTGGCAACGTTCAAGCGATGATAGGGAATTTAATCACAACTTAATATTATATATTAATGAAATATCTAATATCTTCTGAACGTGTATAAGCAACGACAATTTTCTAATCAATACAAACAAGATCAAAAAGGTTTCTAATCTAGATGATAGTCCTAAAGAAATTGGTTCCAACGTCAGCTCTATTGGTTTCGAAAATACAAGTAATTTCATCTCAGACATATAAGCTGGTCGCGAAACATTTTATCTGTACAATATTAATAATACCTTTCAGGTAGTTTATTCTGAAGTGCTAATCTATATTGTTTGAAACCGGATCAAACGAAACATCCCCTTTTATTAGCCGGCACGAAATGCCCGTTGAATCAAATTTCGTCATTCGTTCCCCCTCGGAAAAGTGGCGCTGTATTCAAAGGGTTATTTTTTGTGAACATTTTATTTGGCTTTTTGGATTCTGTTAATTCAACGGGAGATTTAATACATTGAGTAACATTGAGTACTAGGTAGTACCTAGCTATGTTACTGAACACAAAGGGTTTTACAGATTTACCTTCAGGTAGATACCTGAAGATAATTCTGTAAAACCCTTTGTGTTCATTTGTCTTTGCTAAACCTTTCACAGCAATCGACTATAAAACGTTTCGATTGAATATTGGTCGGATTCCACTATCATTCAAAGCTTTCCGTGAGAGGTAATGTTCATTCTGTACTGTGGATTTGCATTAAAACATAAAATTAAAACTTTTGTCACATTGGATTGTATTTACATACCCACACACTACTACCGACGTGTTTTAAAATAACTAAAACAGAGCATCGACTGTGAAACTTTGTTCCTGTGCTTGCAAATTTTCTTTATAAAAATGCAACTTTGCAGAGCTGTTTAATCCTGTCTATAGACGATAAATGCTAATTCTATCCCAAGTTTTGTAACAAACAGAAAAATTCGCAAGAGGAAAGCCTTCTTGTGCAAATATTTAAGACAGCTTGGATGGAGCTTATAGTTTCCATCTCAGCACATCTCGCTTAAGTTTTAATCACAGATCTGTGGTTTATATACTGTGGCCTTTTGATGCGGATCTGAAAGTGAGTTGATCAAAATGAATAAAAATGGCAATTCTAACAATTAACCTACTTACAACTATGTACATATATGAATAAATGATAGGTGAGTTTTTGAAGTGAAAGCACAATACACAGAATACAACTGGAGTAAAGAAACACCGGCTTATGCATACAATCTTCCAGTAATTGTAATTAAAGCTTCCTCTCTCGGTGGTCTATAAAGCGGTATTCAAAAAAAAAAACCTCCGTAGAAAGAAAAGCGGCATTGTTTAAATTCTACTGTATTACAATACCAGGCTGCCAGGCTAGACAATTAACATTGGCGCGCAAACTGACGAGCCGTTTGCAGACAACAACGTGCTGCTCTTTCGTAAGAATTAGAAGTGCTCCAAGCATTTATGAAGTCCTGGTACCTTGAAGTTAATCGTGAATGAAAATACGTTCCCTCTTTTTGTGAATGCAGTTAATTGTTCGTTCAATATTGAATTTTCATGCATTTCGTAGATGAGACGTAGCTAATTATTAGAGCTTAAAACGGGATATTTACCATGTATATTAAGTTTTCCGAGTTTCCGAAATTTCGGCACTGTTGCAAGTGCCATGATCACGGAAAAACTGAAGTTATTGCGGGTGGATGTTTACGAGTAGACAAAACGGTCTACTCTCTTGTTCGTTTAGTGCGATTGACACCGCTACCACTGTCACTTGTTACACTCATAACTCGATTCGACAGTGAGTTTTGTGCCGAAATATCGGAAACTCGGAAAAGTTAATATACATGGTAAATATCCCGTTTTAAGTTCTAATAATAGTGTTAGTGACCATGTCGGCTTAAAATTGAGACGTATTTCTAATCTTATATCTTCGTATTTTTAACCGACTTCATCATCTCTCATCTTCATCACTTCCAAGGAGGAGGTTCTCAATTCGTCTGTATGTTTTTTTTTGTATGTTTGTTACGCGATTACTCAAAGACATATGGACCGATTTAGAAAATTCTTTTTTTGTTTGAAAGGGTATACTTTCAAGGTACCATATAAACTTTGCTTTGGTAGTTTTTAAGTTAGCTTCAATAATGCGTATTTTTCCCACGTAGTTTACCTGGATGATGTTTTAATAACCTCCTATCACTGTTATTTACATAGCAGGTAGTGGTATTCGAATTTGTATGGGGTAGGTACCACAACTCAAAAGTGAAAAATAAAAACTTTTTAGCAAAAAATAAAACCGGCTTCCAAAACAAAACACTACAAAGTGAAAAATAATTATAATTTCGGAAGTCGGTGGCACAACACGATAATACAAAACCAAAGACACCGACTACCGAAATTGAAGTTATTTTTCACTTTGTAGTGTTTTGTTTTGGAAGTCTGTTTTATTTTTTGCTAAAAAGTTTTTTTAAATTTTCTGTCTGACAGGTCAGAAGATTTTAAAAGGCAAAAAGATTATTGTTGAGAAGCCATTAGTAGATAAAACGATCACATTTTCGTTTTACAAGAATTAAAACCACTGAGCTTGTTAACGTACTTTTAGTTTTTGTTGATAATAAAATGTTAGAAGCTATTTGATTTCCCGTAAAGTAATTAAAAATGGTGACAGGCTCATGACACGGATTTGACACGAAAAGTGACATCTCTGCACTCTTCCAGAAACATTCATATTCAATACCAACTAAGAAAAACTACTAATCAAAACTACAACTAATTAAAAGCTAAGTAGAATTTGCGACGGCATTACGTCAGCGGCCGTGTTAACAGTTTAGATAAGCCAGTGACGTCATACTGAGGTACAAGGACTGACATGTAGGTCAGCTGCTGAATTTAGTGGCCTGACATCTGGGCCATGTTGGTTAACATCGGTTCGTACGTGAAATGTTTTTTCAGCAACTCAACTCTCACGCAAAATGCTAGAGCCATTTCGATTCTAATCTGCCAACGTTTTTTGACAGTCAAAAAGCTTGCCCTTTCTATAGTATTGAAAGTTAAAAAAGAGTTAAAAAATTCTTTCATTGACTGTGTTGAGGGTTCAGGTTTTGCAATATTAAGGTACTTCTTATAATAGGGATGATGACAATTTTTTTTTTGTCCGTCGTGTAGATTATTAAAATAACACGTATTTTTGCTTTTTCTACATAATCAAAAGATTACGGCGATACATTGAGTTAAAATGTGGCATGACGTCACGTCTTGGTAGATTTTATACGTAGAAGTGACGTAGCGAGCCCCCACTCCCGAACTTTAATGCGTGTTACGTAAGTAATTTTTTATTAATATGATAAAGCAAAAAATACGTGTCTAATATTTTTTTATTATCTGACTGCCGGACTAAACAGAATTTATTTTCTTTACCTAAGCATCATCTCTATTATTATGTTGAACACAAGAGTCCAACATATTAACATCTCTAATACACCTGTTAAGTGTAGCGGTGATAGCAATATTCCGCACGAAGATATATTTTAGAAGTAATTTTGAGGCCTAAACTCAGCATCATATTTACGGTACTAAATAGACACGTCCTTAATTTTCCATTCCAGTCTGAAATCACTACACAAAATAATAGATGTTAACAGCTAACAAAATTTTATCGCAACATTTACATATTAAATCAATTAAGCGTTCTACATTAATGATGCAAATTGGCAAATAAGCTATCGTGGGCCGCAACTCTGTTCATCCCGGGAGGTAACTAAATAAATAGGTACCCTCTTAACATGCTCATCGCTTTCAATAGCTGCCACAAACCTATCCGCAAACATTTGTAATCCCGGCCAACTAATGTTGGAGGCCTAATGTAGGATTGTGGCCTGTAGTGTAGGATTGCGTCTATGGGGCAAAGTGGGTTACGCGATCCTTTTGGTGTACATAAGTAGAATTACGGACGATTTTGCTGCTAATTCTGGCAACATGTAATTATAAGATGAAGGAAGAGATCAATTATTATCTGCAAGAGATACATGGGACTTGTGGGTGTACTATTGATACACCTCTGCCTAGGGAAATAAGGTGTATTTTTATGTTATGTGTTATGTTATTCTGACGTAAAAGCGTTTTAGTAGCAGGTAAGTTAGGTTGAAAACATTGGTCATCAAAGTGCATACAGCAATATTGCTTACAGCCTTATTTATGGATCATATATGTACCTTAATGAGCTCGTGGCTAAAAGTAATAACAGCCGCACGGGTCGATCCATCAGGTTATGCTATGCTTGCCGGGGTAGGTCCGTAGATGGGTGACCATCTTTACATACCGAGACTACCCCATGCTTCGGAATGCACATTAAGCCGTTGGTCCCGGCTGTCATTCGTAGATCTTTGACAGTAGTTACGAGTCGTCAGAAGCCCGAAAGTCTGACAACCAGTCTTACCAAGGGGTATCGTATTACTCAATAACTAGGTTGTGGAGGTCAGATAGGCTTTCGCTCCATGTAAAATACTGGTATTCAGCTGCATCCAGTTAGATTGGAAGCCGACCCCAACATAGTTAGGAAAAAGCTAGGCAGATTGATATTTATATGTACATAAATCAGAGCAAACTGCTTAAAACGATATATAAATCATCATGCTGATGGTTTGGATCTGGTTTTCAATATTCGCAAACATTTGTTATCCTAAGAGGATTTTAGGATTGCGTCTATGAAGCAAGGTGTGTGGGATCACTCAATACATATTGACGAGAAATATCTGAGAGTGATGTGTGTGCGTGGGAAATAAACACAAATCGCTTTCAGATTAAAATTTTAGACCGGGATAGTGTTAGAAGGAGAAAATCGTATTAAAGTGTAGAGAACATAAATTTCGGGTCCTCCTAACACAGGTATATCTTTTACTTAAAATGAGGTCCTTATGTAAGATATACTGTAAAAGTTGTACAAGTTCCTGTAATAAAACTTTTTATTATTATTTATTTTTTCGTTTACCCCTTTTTTTTTTTTTTTTTTTTTTTTTGTGGATGGGAAATCATCAAATAACTTCTCCCGCTCTGGGTGGAGCGGAAGGGCGTGTCAGACTTTTACTGACTAAAACCCACCCGTGTTCCTTCAGTTGCCTATGCCAGGGCCACGGTATCTTTTTCAAACAACCCGCGACCCCAGCGGCATTGGCCCTATTGGACCCCATCTTTTGCTGACATCTCTTTGAGGCGCGCGTGGAACACAACGCGCCGTCGACCCGGGCCTGGTCCTCACCGGACGGCGAGCTACCCACTACTCACCGTCCGCAAGCCCGCGCCTACGGTGGCCGGGAATCGGCTATCAATTCCCGCCGCCCAGGGCGTCTCCTGCGGCGACTGAGGGCGTGAGGCTGCCTCTCCCTCACGCGTTCCGCCTCCTCCTTCGCGAGCATTACCGCTTCGCAGAAGGAGGTGACGGCCTCCCATGCACTCTCGCTCCGCACCATGGCCTGGACCAGGCTCGGACGCGAGAGATCGCCGCCGCCGATCGCCTCCGTGAGAACACGGCGGTGCTCTGCCCAAGCCGGGCAGACCTCCACTGTATGCTCCACCGTGTCCTCTGGGCGATCCACACAATGGTGACACCCGGGCGTTTCCTCCCGCCTTATGCGAAACAGGAACCTCCCGAAACAACCGTGTCCGGTGAGGACCTGCGTCAGGCGGAAGGTGAGGACGCCGTGGCGCCTCTCTAACCACTCCTCAAAGAGGGGACTTATCGCCGCAATTGTGGCGTGCCCAGCGCTGGGCTGCGACAGTCGCACTCTCCATGTCGCCATGAGATCCCGCCGGAGTTCTGTCCGCTGTACCGTGATTTCTCGCGGCAGCGGAGTTACGCCCCGGCGTTTTGCCTCCTCGCGCCACTCCCACACGTGCGCGAGGACTTTCGCCTCCAGATCCCACGGCGGCAATCCGGCAAGGAGGCTCGCCGCCTCACCGGAGACCGTGCGGTAACCCCGGACTAGCCGAATGGCCATGACCCTCTGGGACGCGTTCAACCGGCGGACTGGCCGCAGCCTCAGGGAACGCGCCCACACCGGTGCCCCGTAAAGGGCCATGGACCGCACGACCCCCGCGTAAAGCCTCCGGCAGGAGGCGTTTGGACCACCTAGATTGGGCAGGAGCCGCTTCAAGGCAGCCCCAGCCCGCTCCAGTCTGGGAGCCAAACGTCGGAAATGCTCCACGAAGTTCCACCGGCTGTCGAGGACGAGTCCCAGGTACTTCATCGTCGACTCGACTCCGATGCGAACCCCTCCTACCGTTATTTGGGAACCCGACGGTGGCGCATTCCGAGGACCATGAAAACACATGGCCTCGGACTTGTGCAGGGCCACCTCGAGTCCCAACTGCCGGATCCTCTCAACGACTATCGCAACCCCGCGTGTCGCTAATTCAGCCGCCGCCTGGTGCGACCTCCCCTGCGCCAGGACCAGCGTGTCGTCAGCGTAACATACTACGCTGACGCCGTTAGGGAGGTCGGCGCGCAGCACCCAGTCGTACCCGATGTCCCACAAATGCGGCCCTAGGACCGATCCCTGTGGGACACCGCACGACATCTCTCGCCGGTTCCACTCTCCCTGATGACCGGGGTAGATGACGGCCCTATCCGTCAAATAGGCCTCAACCACTCGACAGAGGTAGGTCGGCATCCGGTGATACCGGAGTGCCTCCCTGATGCAACTCCAGGGTTTCGTTTACCCCTAACGTGAAGTTCAGCAGCGTTCCTATAAGAGCGGGGTTTCAACAATAAAACAGGTAGCAAACCTGCAGGTGTAGGTCAACTGAAAAATTTAGAAATTAATAAACTTTTAATAGACAGAAACGGAAACGATCATTGTCCCAAAAGTGAGATAATTCCATACCATGATGATTATATGAGGGGCTTGTCTAAGTACTAACAGCCGCACGAGTCGATCGGTCTTAAGCTACGTTTGCCGCGGTTGGTCCGTGGATGGGATCTTTACATACCAACCTCTTCGTGCCTTGCAAAGCACGTCATTCGTGGATCTTTGATATTTGTTACGGGTCGTCAGAAGCCAGAAAGTCTGACAACCAGTCTTACCAAGGGGTATCATATTTTTACCCAGAAACTGGGTTGTAGAGGTCAGCTAGACAGTCGCTTCATGGATACTGGTATTCAGGTGCATCTGGTTAGACTGGAAGCCGACCCCAACATAGTTGGAAAAAGGCTAAGCAGATAATGATGATGACAACAATATGATACGCAAATACAAATCAATTCAGATTATTATCAATATTAAGAGCATTTACGGATTTCTATTCAAACATTAATGTTACTGATCAAGCAATTATACGGTAGAAATTTACAATGCAAATTGATGAATAAGCTATCATTGTGAAGGTATATAGACAGGGTACCGCAAAATAAACAATGTACAAAATAGGGGCTTACTCTCTTTATAAAATTACTCACAAATTTCCAGATTGAAAGATAACATTCTCCGAGCAACTTGGGAAGTTAAAAAATATGCACGTTATTATACAGACGGTTTAGAATTATGAAGATACTTTTAGCTAAGCGCGGCCATTTTGGTTTTTCTTTTGTTTTGAAGCGCGGGAAAATAAATGTGGTTAGATTATACGAGGTGGGATTTAGATTTAGTTGTTTTTACAACGTGTTTTTCTGTATTTTTTTCAATAGACAGGCACACAAACTTCTGCAAGATCTATAATTAGGTATTGCGAAGATTTTGGGTTACCCCTGTTTTAGTTGGTTAGTCATAAATAAATAAATAGAATCACTCTTTCATAATGATGTTTTGAAAAAATGACTCACAATTCTGTAATCAGCCATAAACATTACAAGTTGCGAAGGTAATAGGTATAGGCAATAGATAAGTTGCGAAGTTTATCGAAACATTATCAAACGTCAAAAGTTGTAAGTAAGTATGCAAAATCTCTTGTCGTACCCAACTATCAAGTTTAGGACCCTTTTTATCTGTGACCAATATTAACTTTTATTTTACCGTTTTCTTTTGTATCTATAGTGTTAAATCAAAAATTGCAAAATCATTCAGTCAGAAAGACGGACTGTTTTAAAGTGCATAATTTTACAAGTTTCCTTATATTTATTTTTTTATAATAATTTTAAAAAGTTTATTATATTCTATGTTTAAAAAGCTACAATAATTTTTATCCACAGAATCACGCATAAAAAAAAAAAAAACTAAGTTTTCGTCTACGAAAACTTAGTTTTTTTTATGCGTGATTCTGCAAACGTAACTGCAAATGTAAGTTTGTACGCACAATATTGCGAGATTTTTCTGTAATCTATAGGTATAGAACTATGTTAAAATATTGTACAGTTGGAATGTATGGGTGAACATGTTTTTCAACTACAATGTTAAGTGTATTCTTGGGATATATTCATCCGAACTACGGAACCCTTCATTGTGCGTGGTTCGACACGCACTTGGCCGGTTTTTTCAAGGTTTTACAAGACTGGCGTGTCACTAAGTAGGTAGGTACGACTTATCGATTTCTTTTCCAACTATAGCCAATATTATATGCAGTTACATTTCATTGGTTTGGAAACTGGACCATCTGAGTCTTTGAAGGGAATTAGATGAAAGAAGACTAGAATTAGGTAAATTTGAGTTAGGTAAGTAGGAACACAAACTACTAAATAGAAACACAAACTCCAGCTGGGCCATAGCACAATTATTGTGGTTCATACAAGCGCCAAATATTGCTGCTATTAATCAGATTCCAAGACTAGACGCTAAGAAGAATGGCTCACCAAACAATAATATGACCTCGTAAGCGCCCCTTCTGATATTCTCTACTTATAGCTATGTAAACGGGAATGACCTGCTTATATTTTTGTAGGAAAACTACTAAGATGTATTTCAAGTCACATTTTAAAGGTATATCTACGAGTAAGTATCACTTTTTTGTACTGATTAAATTAATTAATTTATTTAAATTAGGTACGCCCATAGTACATACATTTTATATTCATTAATAAAAGTTAAGGTATAAGTTCTGTTGTATAAACCAATTTCAGGAATACACGACATTCACAATTTCACATACTTACATATTGAAGCAACATCTAAAAATTATAAAAAAGAAAATACTTAGTCTGGCCACAAATACTATTACAATTAAAAATAAGAAAGATATTACATTTTAATTTGGAATCTGTCATTTTTATACGATTGTTCATTGAGTTTTCTAATTTTGGCGCCAATTCATTGTACAATATTTTGCGATATTAAAATGGAGTGGGGTGATAAAGAGAACCGAATCGCTGTGATTGCATTACACAAAGTTGGTATGGAGCCAAATGCAATTTTTAAAACTCTCCATACGCTTGGTATTAGTCAAATGTTTGTGTACCGGGCTATTAATAGGTACAATGAGACTTCCCCTGTTTGTGACAGAAAAAGATCTGGCCGTCCACGAAGTGTTCGTACGACAAAGGTGGTCAAAGCAGTAAGGGAAAGATTTCGAAGAAATCCTGTCCGAAAGCAAAAGATTTTATCTCGGGAGATGACGATAGCACCCAGAACCATGTCGCGTATTTTAAAAGATGACTTATGACTTGCAGCCTATAAGAGACCTACTGGTCATTTTTTAACTGATAATTTAAAAAAGAATAGGGTGGTAAAATCGAAACAACTACTGAAACGGTACGCAAAGGGAGGTCACAGAAAAATTTTGTTTACGGATGAGAAAATCTTTACAATTGAGCAACATTTTAACAAACAAAATGACCGTATTTATGCTCAAAGCTCTAAGAAAGCTTCCCAATTAGTCGACAGAGTGCAACGTGGGCATTATCCGACTTCAGTGATGGTTTGGTGGGGTGTTAGCTATGAAGGAGTGACTGAGCCATATTTTTGTGAAAATGATATCAAAACATCGGCACAAGTGTATCAAGATACCATTCTTGAAAAGGTAGTTAAGCCCCTTAACAACACCATGTTCAATAACCAAGTATGGTCCTTCCAACAAGACTCGGCGCCGGGTCATAAAGCTCGGTCCACGCAGTCTTGGTTGGAAGTGAACGTTTCGGACTTCATCAGAGCTGAAGACTGGCCGTCGTCTAGTCCCGATCTTAATCCGCTGGATTATGATTTATGGTCAGTCTCTAAACGCCATGATAATTTGGAGTCCCTAAAACAATCCATACGATTGGCAGTGAAGAATTTTCCCATGGAAAGAGTGCGTGCTTCTTTGATAACTGACCTCAACGTTTAAAGGACTGTATTGCAGCCAATGGAGATCATTCGAATAAGCTTTTTATATTTTAAATTGTTTTATATTTATGTATTAAACTAACACACTGTAAAAGTAATAAATATTATTTGCAATAAAAAAAAATTTCTTCGTGACAATATTTATGGCAAGACTAGGTATATGAATTTAAAATCAAAACAAAGCAGCTTTGACTAAAGTAAGTCTAAAAGACCTAAAAAGAAAAAAAAATGTCTGACACAAACATCAACAGTAATACTTAATACGTTTAACTTTGGCATTGACCATTTAAATGTCTGTTAATTGAGTGTTTTGAATTTCGGCAAGGTACCAAAGAACACATTCAAATCAGGTAGTTTTGAGTTGAGTTCGTCATAATGAATACACATATTTTTAACCCCCGACGAAAACAGACGGGAGTTATATGTTTGACGTGTGTATCTGTGTCTGTGGCATCGTAGCTCCCAAACGACTGAACCGATTTAGATTGTTTTTTGTTTTGTTTGAAGGTGACTGGATCGACAGTGTTCTTAGCTATATTGAAGAAAATCTGTTCAGCTGTTTGAAGATCTCTCTTTTCTAGTTGATAAATGGATGTGAGCATCTTCCACGGGTCTGATCGAGTCGGTATTTGGTATTCTGTTTTAATGATACTAGAATAACATAGTAGCACATAGAAGCGTAGTAGTGATGCTGCAGCTTTACCTGGAATTTGTAGAATACCCAACTTCCTCACCAACTTACAGCAGAGGTATCGTGTTTGGGTTCATTGGAATGGTCTCAACGAATAGGTTATAGATAGTTGGCAATCAGGGTCGGATAATGGAGTAGCAAAAATAAATGAGGGTAAATTTGTGTCGGGGGAAATTTGTGTAAAATTTTAAACTAAACTTTTAACTTGTGCAGAATTTGTTGTGTGCCTTTTAGTCTGTGCTACATAAATGTACGTTTTTTTTTGCTTTCAGAATGATACATTGCCTCACAGGTCTGGTGATCGCAAGCTCGCATGTTCTAGGTCGGTTCTAGGTCCGATCCACTGACAGAGTAAACGTTATTGGGATTTTCCGTTTTGAATTTTTTCGGATGCAGCCTTTTTTTATTTGGAAATCATCAAATAACTTCTCCCGCTCTGAGCGGAGCGGGAGGGCGTGTCAGACTTTTACTGACTAAAACCCACCCGTTTTCCTTCAATTGCCTGTGCCAGAGCCACGGTAACTCTTTAGCCCATTAGTTAGTGCTGACATAACTTCGAGGCGCGCGTAGAACACAACGCGCCGTCGACCCGGGCCTGATCATTACTGGACGGCGCGTTACCCATTGCTCGCCGTCCGCAAGCCCGCACCTACGGTGGCATGAGGGCGCAAAGATTGCCTTTCCCTCGAGCGTTCCGCCTGCTCCTCTACGAGCGTTACTGCTTCGCAGATGGTGGTGACGGCTTCCCATGCACTCTCGCTCCGTACCATGGCCTAGACCACGGCCGGACGCGAGAAATCGCCGCCGCCGATCGCCTCCAGGAGGATGCAGCGGTACTCCATCCAAGCCGGGTTCGGTTGCCGCCTGAAGTCTCGACTTGGGCCCGGTTAGTGGTATTGAGTCTTAACATTTACTGGCGCAAAGTGGGTGTAGGTAGGTACCTACCTACCTACACTGAAGACTCGAACTTCACAGGGGCGAAGCTCAACTAATAAATAATAGCAGGTACTTAAGGCAATTAGGTATTTTATTTTATATTAAATGCATATTTTCTTATGATCAACGAGCACTTTTTAAACCGAACCTCAGAGTTGAGAGCGGCGGTACGTAGGCTGAGTGCCAAAAATGCCGCCCCAGGACCCGACGGCTTACCTGGAAGAGCCTGGGTTCTGGCCTTTGGGGCTCTCGGGCCTCGACTAGGGGGGCTCCTAAGCGCATGCTTGGAGAGGGGCCAGTTCCCACTTCGTTGGAAGACGGGGAAACTGGTCCTCATTAAGAAGCCGGGGCGCCCTGCGGACTCTCCGTCCGCTTACCGACCCATCGTGCTGCTCGACGAGGTGGGCAAGCTCTTTGAAAGAGTTATTGCAGACCGCCTCGTCGGGTGGCTGGTGCAGGAGGGGCCGGATTTGGCGGAGAGCCAGTTTGGTTTCCGCAGGGGGCGCTCTACGGTGGACGCCATCATGCGCGTGCGAGCCCTCACGACGGGGGATGCTGTGGCCCGGGGTGGGGTCGTCTTGGCGGTGTCTCTAGACATCGCCAACGCCTTCAATACCCTGCCCTGGAGTTGCATCAGGGAGGCACTCCGGTATCACCGGATGCCGACCTACCTCTGTCGAGTGGTTGAGGCCTATTTGACGGATAGGGCCGTCATCTACCCCGGTCATCAGGGAGAGTGGAACCGGCGAGAGATGTCGTGCGGTGTCCCACAGGGATCGGTCCTGGGGCCGCATTTGTGGGACATCGGGTACGACTGGGTGCTGCGCGCCGACCTCCCTAGCGGCGTCAGCGTAGTATGTTACGCTGACGACACGCTGGTCCTGGCGCAGGGGAGGTCGCACCAGGCGGCGGCTGAATTAGCGACACGCGGGGTTGCGATAGTCGTTGAGAGGATCCGGCAGTTGGGACTCGAGGTGGCCCTGCACAAGTCCGAGGCCATGTGTTTTCATGGTCCCCGGAATGCGCCACCGTCGGGTTCCCAAATAACGGTAGGAGGGGTTCGCATCGGAGTCGAGTCGACGATGAAGTACCTGGGACTCGTCCTCGACAGCCGGTGGAACTTCGTGGAGCATTTCCGACGTTTGGCTCCCAGACTGGAGCGGGCTGGGGCTGCCTTGAAGCGGCTCCTGCCCAATCTAGGTGGTCCAAACGCCTCCTGCCGGAGGCTTTACGCGGGGGTCGTGCGGTCCATGGCCCTTTACGGGGCACCGGTGTGGGCGCGTTCCCTGAGGCTGCGGCCAGTCCGCCGGTTGAACGCGTCCCAGAGGGTCATGGCCATTCGGCTAGTCCGGGGTTACCGCACGGTCTCCGGTGAGGCGGCGAGCCTCCTTGCCGGATTGCCGCCGTGGGATCTGGAGGCGAAAGTCCTCGCGCACGTGTGGGAGTGGCGCGAGGAGGCAAAACGCCGGGGCGTAACTCCGCTGCCGCGAGAAATCACGGTACAGCGGACAGAACTCCGGCGGGATCTCATGGCGACATGGAGAGTGCGACTGTCGCAGCCCAGCGCTGGGCACGCCACAATTGCGGCGATAAGTCCCCTCTTTGAGGAGTGGTTAGAGAGGCGCCACGGCGTCCTCACCTTCCGCCTGACGCAGGTCCTCACCGGACACGGTTGTTTCGGGAGGTTCCTGTTTCGCATAAGGCGGGAGGAAACGCCCGGGTGTCACCATTGTGTGGATCGCCCAGAGGACACGGTAGAGCATACAGTGGAGGTCTGCCCAGCTTGGGCAGAGCACCGACGTGTTCTCACGGAGGCGATCGGCGGCGGCGATCTCTCGCGTCCGAGCCTGGTCCAGGCCATGGTGCGGAGCGAGAGTGCATGGGAGGCCGTCACCTCCTTCTGCGAAGCGGTAATGCTCGCGAAGGAGGAGGCGGAACGCGTGAGGGAGAGGCAGCCTCACGCCCTCAGTCGCCGCAGGAGACGCCCTGGGCGGCGGGAATTGATAGCCGATTCCCGGCCACCGTAGGCGCGGGCTTGCGGACGGTGAGTAGTGGGTAGCTCGCCGTCCGGTGAGGACCAGGCCCAGGTCGACGGCGCGTTGTGTTCCACGCGCGCCTCAAAGAGATGTCAGCAAAAGATGGGGTCCAATAGGGCCAATGCCGCTGGGGTCGCGGGTTGTTTGAAAAAGATACCGTGGCCCTGGCATAGGCAACTGAAGGAACACGGGTGGGTTTTAGTCAGTAAAAGTCTGACACGCCCTCCCGCTCCACCCAGAGCGGGAGAAGTTATTTGATGATTTCCCATCCACAAAAAAAAAAAAAAAAAAAAAAGGACTACTTTTTTATCCAAATGTAGTTCGATATTTGCTTGAGCGATAGAATGTCAGCCAGTAACATATAAGGTTGCCCATTGTATGAAACCTTTACAGTACTGTAAAGGTTTCATGCAAAAGGAAACCTTATGTTGTACAGGCTGTTAGGGAAATAACTTTCGTTTACATTCGATCATTCAACTCAATTTGGAATTACTTTTGAATATGGAATATTAGGTTTTTGTTAGAAGAAAAATCAGTTAAGTATGTTGCATATCTGTAGTCTGTGGTATGTGTGTATGTTTCTTTGAGATAAACTGATAAAATCAGAAAATTATCTTCATTGTATCGTTCATCATTTGTATTCGTTTCATATTGTGCGAGCCACATCAGATGCGGCCGGGAGTGTGTGAGGTGACATACCTCGCAGCACTAAGGAGTCTGAGGGAGTGAATCAACGTCTTCATCTTCAATAGTTGCGTTTTGATAGGCGAGTTTGCATGAACATGCTCCTGAATTTAGTAATGCGAGTTAGGAGAGGTAACTAGTTTAGAAAAACTGTGGTCCCGACTAGAGGGAGGTGACACTTGGTCTAGGCTGAGATCAGCTTTGCTAATAGGGCATAGCCTTCGCAAAGTGTGTCAGGTGGACACTATTGGTTCAGATTATGAATGCGGACCCACAGTTTGATCAGGATTGACTGACATTCAATTCAATCAAGAGTTTTGAGAGGTGAGAACGGAATACCTTTTTGAGATTTTTCCTCTGGACATGAGAAAGATTTTTTTATTGATGGACTCTTACTTCATGGCCTTTTCCTGCCGTCTGGCTTAATACCATCCGATGCGGTAGAAGAATAATAAAGTAAAATAGTTAAGTTCTTTTTTTAGGGTTAAAAGGAAAAAAACGGAACCCCCTGCCTCATAGGATCACTTCGTTGTCTGTCTGTCTGTCAGTTTATCAAGACCCTTTTTCTCAGGAACGCGTGAAGATATCAAGTTGAAATTAATATCAAATAGGTACGTAGATTTAAGGTCCCTTGGAGCTCTAAAAAAATCAAGCTTCTAAGTAAAAGCAATAAAAAAAAACGGCCAATTATGCGACATATTTTGATACTCGCAAATAAACGTTGGGGTGTTTGTGTAAATCAGTTATGTTGTGTACGTTTGTTTGAGATAAACTGATTAGATCAGAAATTTAATATGCGTTACAGTTTATCATCTATTATTGTAGAATTATTATAATAATTTTATTTTCCTTTTTTTTCTTTCTCGGGACCCTGGGGTCACGGACCTTTGGAAGGCATACGAGGGGCCAAAGCCAACTCGCAGAGGCCCCTTAGATAATTTGAAATGATGAGGAGGCACCAACCGACGATTATCCCTTTATGCACTATGCAAGTGCACCCAAGGACAACCCCCGGTTGGTGCAGAACTATTGTTGTACGTGGAAACAAAACATATTGGGCTATGGGTTTGGGTGGCTAAAGTGGATTGGGTAACATAAACTATGGAAGAACTATGTCCCCTGCCTGATGTTATATATTATACACGGATAAAATGGCAGGGCGTGACTTACACACTCAATAATGGGCCCCCGGAAACGGCCGCTAGCATAGTGGCATAGTGACGTAGCAACAAGGGGCAACACTTCCTGAGGTGCTTGAGGAGTGGAGAGGTATTCCATGGCTATCGGGACAATCTCGGATATACGGTCAAGATCCCTACCAGCACCTTACTGAAATACTTCCTTCCTCCGAGCATGTTTGCTCTTGCGAATCTCCACTCAAGCCGGTCAATAAAGGCAGGAAAGAGGTGGGAGCTCTGTTCCTCGTCAGTGTTCACTCCAGCCGGCCAATAAAGGCAAGCCAGAGTTGAGGACAAGATTTCTCCCGGGCGATAGGGTCCGTGGGGTCGCTACTGCCTAACAGCTCGCCACATGCTGCCCTGCGGGTTTATGTATCTCTCTTGGTCTGGCTGCTCATCCTAGAACTGTTACGGCAAAGTAAACTCTACCGGCGCAGACCTAAAGTTCGGAGCGCGCAAGCCCCACTACGACGTCAACATAGAGATACAGCGAATTGTTGTTATTATTATACATTCGTCCCCCATAACATAATTCTAACAGTACTTTTACCACTGCTTAGTGCTTACCGCTTCGTAAAATACAGCTGGTGTTGTGTTATGGCACGTTTAGGAAAAGCATAATGTCCCATCAGTATATTTCGTACTTACAGGACAAAAATTAGCTTCTGATTAAACCTAAGCAGAACATGGAAGTTAACTCCGAAAACCTGAAAAGGAAACACGAAACACTGTTAATGCTTTTAGGAGATATTTCAGTATTCCGTGGTACTGAATTACAAGGTTGAAAATGTATTTATAAAAGGAAAGACTCACCTACAGTGCCCTCCAAAACTTAGATGACATTTTTCCACTTCAGCTGTATCTAATCCTACATTATGATTTAAAACTCTGGTTCCAAATGTTTGAATTGTACACTATAACATTTTTTTTACTAAATCATTACCTGTTTCTTTAACCGACTTCAAAAAGGAGGTTCTGTTTTCGACCCGTATATATGTTTGTATGTCCGCGATTTTCTCAAAAACTAATGAACCAATTTCGAAGATTCTTTCACTAGCATTGGAAAAATATGAACTAACTTTTGTAGGGCACCGTATTTCATACGAAACTGAAAACCATCACAAGTTATTATTTCGTGGTAAGGCAAGCCTCTGCCTACTCCAAAACTGGTACGTAACTGCTTCATAAATATCCATCATATATGTACCTATTAGTTCCATATTCATATGCATTACCTGTCGTTTCGGGTACAACTTAATCCTGGATAAAACGTGACGGCAGGTAAATGCATGTCCACGGACACCTGTATAGGGATGTGCTCAGTGTGGGGTTGTATATAAAATGTATGGACCATTTTATATAGAACCCCACACTGGGCACATCCCTATACAGGGTGTTTCCAAACTTGAATCACATCTTTAAACCGTTTAATCTGCTATGGTACAAGCCGTGTGTTGATTATATTTTTATTATTTTGAAAGTTAAATCAAGTTATCTCTTCATCGAATATTTTTAAAATATCAGACGTAGCAAAATGATAGTTATTTATTATTATCAATTCTTCTTCGAGAATTACTGTACACGAAGTATATATGTATTTATCAAAATAAAAATAAAAAACATTTATTCAAACTGTGCTCAGAATCAGCACTTTTCGAACGTCAAAATTACGTAAGGCAGTCCTCCAAAACGGCCGCTCTTCACCACTTCCTAGTGCTTTAGCTGGAAAAAAGAAATGGCGCAACAAACTCCCCAGCAGCACAGCTGCCTGTTCAGTTAAAAAAAAAAACATTAGTACAAAATAATTTAAGTATTTAAGTTAACGCAACACAAAACATTAAATTAAATTATTAGCCATTTGAATTTTAATTAACATTATTTACATTAAAACGTTATGAGACATTTTATCATCACGAATTTCGGAAATATCCTGTTCAACTATACATGTATCTATGTATTCGTTCGCTAAATGGGTCATCAGTCTATTTACTTGACATGTCAAATAATCATTACAAAAGTTACACTCAAACTTGTCGAGCGAACTCATTGAATTTTCAATGGAACGACCTCTCTCACATATTGGCTTTGAGGAATCAATTAAAGTTTTCATCAGAATTTGGAAACTAATTTTCGGTTTGATAGAGTCAGCCGTTAGACCAACCAGGTAACTTTGTGACACCGGCCAGGCCAAACTGTACTTTAATCAGTATCGGCACTTTTTAATTGAACCTGCTCGATAGAATTTAGGTTGCTACGACAGTTTTGTAATAACTTAAGTTTCGTTGCTGTTTCAGACATGTTTGAAATGAAATATTTGGGGGTTTGTTTGTTAGCAACGTACCTGTGTGCATGTCTCATTTTCATGTTTAAAATTTTCATTTATAATAAGATACCATTCACGCCTGTTTTCCCAAAGGGTTTGGCAGAGGTGTACTTATAGTTTAACCACATTTTGCCAGTTATCTTTAAGTCAGTGCTGCTTGTGGTGACTGGTCGTCTTGCTGTTCTTGGTTTTGTTTTGTTATTAGTAATTAACTTTGTTTATATTACTTCGATGGTCCTAGTTTATCATTTGTGACTTCGAGTTTCAGCTTCATATACAATCTTCATATATGTAAGTGGGCACATCCTTTATCTGGAGGCCTTTATTTGGGTATAAAGTTCTGCTTACGTTTTTTAGTTTTGTATTTTTATTTCTGCTTGAGTATAGTTTTCGATTTTTTTTTGTATACTGGCGTGTGCTAGCTTACTTATAGCAAATAATTTAATTTAATGTTTTGTGTTGCATAATGTACCTAAATTATTATGCGCAGTGATGTATAGATTCAATTATTATTATTTTAACTGAACAGATAGCTGTGCTGCTGGGGAGTTTGTTGCGCCACTTCTTCTCCCCAGCTAAAGCACTAGGAAGTGGTGAAGGGCGGGCGTTTTGGGGGACTGTCGTATGTAATTTTGACGTTCAAAAAGTGCTGATTCTCAGCCTAGTTTGAATAAATGACTTTTCATTTTGATTTTGATTTTTGTCAACCGGGCACAAATCCAGACTCCGGTCTGCTACTGAGAAATCTCTAATAGAAAAACCCAATAACACTTTGCCCGACCTGGGAATCGAACCCAAGACCTCATGCTCAGCAGTAGCGCTTGCGACCACTAGACCAACAAGAAAGTTTCATCTAAAATATCTAAACAAGTTCTTTTTTATTTGACGTCATGTCACCTTTATTTTATAACCTAGCTGTATTCTCAGATTCCAAACTAATTTGCTCTAGACGTGTCAAATTACTAGAGGGGTGAATAAAGTGAAGAACATGACACGTGTAGATTTAAGGTATACCTTTAAGTTATTATTGAAGAGAAAGGTTTAAAATGAAAAGTCTGGAAAAATTCTAAAACCACTACTTGTGACAGGGGTTCTACTTGTCTATGTTATAATAATAATAAAAAAAGTTTATGTGGTCCCTATAGTCCTCTCCACAACAGGCGTCATCTTGAAACACCTTCTCCATAGCCTTAAATGACTAAACCTAAAAGAAACCTTCTATATCATCCTACAAAAAGCTGCCATTTTAAATACATGTCGCATTGTCAGAAAGTTCATGCAAGTAGATGAAAACGAAATAGGTCCTCATCATAACACATCTTCAACATAAAACACCACACGCTGCATTTTGTCGCTGTCATATCAAAATGTCGTATGTTTTTTATTGTTTTTTTTGGTCGTATGTTTGCAAATTTCTAGGTACCAGTTACAATCTGTTTTTAAGGATATTATAGTTGAATAGACACCGTAAAATTATGCAATTTCCCAAAAAAAAAAAAGTTACTTTTTACACAGTACTATAAAAAAAAAACAGTTTTTTGTGTTTCCTGAAACAGGTACTTAAACAATACGACATTTTGATATGACAGCGACGATTTACTTGACTTTGGTCCGTAAATGTTGCAAAAACCAGCCAAAGAGCTGAGAAGAAAAAACACTCTACAAAAATAATAATAATAATAATATCAGCCTATTATTGTCTCACTACAGGGCAAAGGCCTCTTCTCATATAGAGAAGGCACGAGTATTGATCACCACGCTAGCTCAAGACGGGTTGGCGATTTCAGACTTATATTAACTATAAATCCAGGTTACCTCACGAAGTTGTCCTTCACCGACGTCAGTAATGTCTAAGATAAACTCAGAAAGTACATATGAATTGAAACAGTCACTATTGCCCGGTTTGAATACACAATCTCGTGTATGTAAGTTTAATTACTTAATTAGGAAAGCTTTGTCTCGACTGTGGAGTGGTCGATGATGTCTTTCATATTCTGGTGGAGTGTGTCCGTAATGAAAATCCTAGAATTAATGTTTTCGGACGATATAAAAGGTATAACATTGGCTTTTATATAATATAATACCTACCATCCTTGCTTTTCCAGTGTCCGAAAAGGCTTATAAGGTAGAACGTAATCAACAATTTTTTATTTTTCTGCACTGGGCGATGTGGTCGCTAAGCGACAAAGCCCTTTAAATAAAATAAAAAAAAAAAAAAACTTCGTGTATGAGAGGCGAGGCCTTCACCTCTGGGCCATCACCACTTTAGAGTTGTCTATGTTACGTTTACAAAAATATAATTGTTCTATCAACCTTACGTATAGGATGAGCAGACTTGTTGACTTGTTTGACGGGCCAGTTGGCGTGGTTGGTTAAGATACCACCTATCATGCCACAGGTCGTGGGTTCGATTCCCATCCAGGACAAACATTTGTGTGCATGATCATGTCTGTTTGTCCTGAGTCTGGGTGTAATTATCTATATAAGTATGTATTTACAAAAAAAAAGTAGTGTATGTAGTATATCAGTTATATGGTTTCCATAGTACTCGTACAAGCTCTGCTTAGTTTGGGATCAGATGACCGTGTGTGAAAAATGCCCTAGGATATTATTATTTATTATTAGACTAACAGGTAATTCTGTGTTGGCACTCTACATGTCAATAATAGTAACTGTCACCAGAAAATGCTTTGTACTTTGAAGTTACAGCCGAATTTCAGTGTATTCTGAAACCTAGTCTTTCAAAACCAATCTTATATTTTTCGGGTCAAATAAAAATACACACACAAAAGTAATTTAAGTTTCCGCAGCACTGTGAAGAAATAACATAATTTATTAAATATCCTGAAACGAACTGTAACATTGTATTTACTATTCAATTTCGTTTTATCCGAATATTTGACGCGAATCTGCAAACTTTGATTCCGATTTATCGAATCGGAAAGCGCGGAACTGATTCACGTTATCGTAGAACAAAGCAAAGATAAAAATGTTCCCGAGAACTGTATTTCAACACTTAATTAACTTCTCAATGGCGGGTCAAGCGAGTCCCATATTTCGGTTGTTTTGTTTCAATTAAAATTGCGCAGTAGTTCGTTGAGGCCAACAAATAATTATAAACTTGTTCCTTTGCTGCAATGAGAAAACTTTGTCTCTTTCAACTTCAAAATTATTTGTCACTCTTTATTATTAACATGCGACAATGTTCCGGAAAATTTAAAATGTCTGATGGAAAATTAACCTTTTCCCCGAAACGCGTCAAAATAAATTTCGGTGTAAAAATTATATCGTTTCACAAAAATGACTAACAGGCGACTGCTTCTTATATAGTGGGAGATTCGCACAAAAGTTAAAATGTTTGAATAGCCATTCTTCATGGTTACTTTGAAGTTCGTTTTTAAAAAGAAGTTTTTTTTTTGGAATCCTATATTTTCGTTTGTTCGTGGATATTACTTCTAGATTTATACAATAAAGTTTTCTTTGAATAAATGCTACGGTACTACGAATCTTTTTAATAAACTAGCTTTTGCCCGCGGCTTCGCCCGCGTGGATGTCGAAAAACTATACGTATAAACCTTCCTCTTGAATCACTCTATCTATTGATGAAAACCGCATTAAAATCCGTTCAGTAATTTTTGAGATCATCGTGAACATACGTACATACAGGCAGACAGACGCGGCGGGGGAGTTAGTTTTATAATATATGTAGTGACAGTGAAGTATAATTATTAAGATAGGTACTCTCTATACTAACAACTGCCTGAAACTATCGAAATTTAATCCCAATATTCAATAAACGCCAAATTCAAGCAACAACATTTGATATAGGACAGGGACATTTATCAAATACTGTGTATAAAGCTCAGATAGATTGACAAACTAAAGTTCATTGATTCGTCAAACGTCAAGAAGATACAGAACACTGATAGTGGAACGGAACCCTTTTGAAATCATACAGAAAGAGACCAGTAGATAGTGTGGGAAGAGATGTGGGGTAGGTTATTGTTTGCATAACGGTCGGCACTCACGGAAACACTTGTCACTGTCGCAAGGCAGCCTGTTCTGATAAATGTGTATTATACCTTACACCTTACTGCTCTAGATATTACTGGGCTTTTATGAAACGACAGCTGATGGACGTGACCACCATCCTTGCTTGGGTTTCCTAACTAACTTTGAAATAGGAACGTGTTATCGACATGTCTGCGGTGTTTTCCGTCATAGTTTGGTGACGGAGGTTTTAGTGTATGCTCGTGATGTACGCTTATGTAGCTTGTGTGTACCGGTATTAGGTTTGTGTTGAGCTTTAGAGATGTACCTAAGGTAAAATTTGATAGCAACTGTTTGTATAAGACAGCGGTTTTGTTGTGTTGGATTTAAAAGTAGTTAAACGAACAGAAATAACTTACCTACTTACTGAATATTTCTAAGCACACAATAATATAATCATACTTATTTTATCTTAATAAAGACCATTTTTGCATAAATTGTTATGTGAGTTTAGGACATCAAATATTAGGGACACCAAAGAGTCTCGATTAAAGAGAGTTTTAGATAAACAAAACGAAAAAATGTTATTAAACAAAGTTGATTAAGATATAAAAAAAAAGTCTGGTGGCGACAGCGATAACAGAGACTGAAAAGATATTGTTAAATTACAGAAAAAGGATTTGTGGCATGAAATAAATGACAAAAAAAAATGACGATCAAATTTTCATTGCTTTTCCGTTTGTTTTTTTTTTTTAAACCTGGGAGAGGTTTTACAGACGTAATAATAGACAGAGTGTAAATAATACGCAAGAGCTTAGATCTATTGAGTTTCTAGTAAAGGTATATTTCACGAAGGCCCCACTGATTCTCCCGGGACGCTATGGGGAGGCCCATTCTTATTTCTTAGTGGACCGCAAAGCAATATACATGATGTTTTCTAACCTCATGTAATTTGTTACAGTCACATAAGGAAAATGTGTTATTTATTGTGGTGTTAATGGAGTGCTAGTAATACAATTTATTTATACAAGACGATAAAAAAATAAGGAGTAAAACCTTTGTGTATATTGTGGCTAAGTAATAACAGCCGCACGGGTAGATCGATCAGGTTAAGCTACGCCACGGTTGGTCCGTGGATGGGTGACTATCTTTACAAACCAAGACCCCTCCGTGCCTCGGAAAGCATGTTAAACCGTTGGTCCCGGCTGGCATTTGTGGATCTTTGTCAAAATCTCGATAGTCTGACAACCACTCTTACCAAGGTATCGTATTATCCAGTAACTGGGGTGTGGAGGTCAGATAGGCAGTCGCTCCATGTAAAATACTGGTATTCAGCTGCATCCGGTTAGACTGGAAGCCGACCACAACATAGTTGGGAAAAGGCTAGGCAGATGATGACATAAGGAAAATGCGTTATCTATTGTGGTGTTAATGGAGTGTTAGTAATACACTTTATACAAGACGATAAAATAATAGGGCGTAAAACTTTTGTGTAGTCGACAAAATGTGTTAAAGTAAGATGGAGTTTTAGTTTTGGCACGGAATAGAAAAAAGAAGTGGAAGTGCCCACGCAGCTGTGTGTGATGTGTCACAATTAGGCGGATTTGTTTTAATAATAACAGCGTTCGTCAGTTGTTATAAGTCTTAGTTTTGTATGAACAACAAATAAGCTTTCCATCAAAGTTGAATTTGTTGTTCATACAAAATTAAGACTTATTACAACTGACGGGAAGGTTTTATTTTACATATTTTTCCGCATAATTGTGACAAGTCCACTTGTTTTTTTCTATTCCGTGACATTTGGAGATCCGCAATATTCTGATTCTGAAATATGACAGGTAGAAGGGTTAACTCAAAATATATTACAGGCGGTTTAAAATTGAATATTGATTATAAGTACTGAGAAATTGAAACGTCTGTCTGTGATAGACATGACAGACACGTCTTATATTTTACTTGATGTAAATGATCAGACGCTTCGCGATGAAACATAATCTTTTGCCACAACCTATTTAACAGTAGTACTGCAGGAGGGCAATATTATATCCCACGGTTACACCAGACCTTTTTAATTGTTAAAAAAAAGCCTACATAAACTATATATAGTTACATGGTGCTCACATATTTAAAACATTGTAAAAGTAGATGATTTTCCAAAAAAATGTTTGACAATTAAGACTTCCACGAAGCGTGCGTAGTTCATACAAACGAAATACCAAAATCATTTGTAAATCAAACATATTCTTAAGGTAGTGTGTATTTATTCCGATTGGATTACAATATATTTAGGTTCCCAAATATATATTAAATAAGAACATTGATTTAAACATTAAATATGAGAAAAATAAGTTTTGTATATAAATTTTAAATTCTTCATATCTCGTCATCAAATCTGTGTCCTTTCAAAATATATGTTTGGGAACCTAGATATTCTGTAATCCAATCGGAATAAATACACACTATCTTTAGAATATGTTTGATTTACAAATTATTTTGGTATTTCGTTTGTATGAACTACGCATGCTTCGGGGGCGCCTTCATTTTTAATTTCAATAAATTTTTGTCAGTGTCTAAATTAAAAGAGAATTTAAAATCAATGTCAAAAAGTAATAAATTATACAATTAAATTAGCAACCAGTTTTATTCTGTATAAACTCTAGATTGTCCTATGGAACAGGACCAGCATGTTTCCAAGCATTCTTATCTTGGATATAAATAATCCTCTAATTTGTAAAATGTTTTACAAAGTGTACTTTTAGTATAAATTTTTAATTTTCTGTCATTTAATTGCAATATATTTTATTGTAAATATCCTTCATAATGCGCACGAGAAAAATGCGTGGAACTCACTGCCTGCGTCTGTGTTCCCGAACGCATACGACCCGAATCTTTTCAAAGTTAGAGTGAACAGGCTTCTTCTGGGTAAGCTCACTAGGTCGTAGACTTTGTATGTGTCACCTCTCACCTAGATTATAGTCAAAAGCAAACCCATCTCAAATAAAAAAAAATATATATCACAAGGTATTTTGTTGTAACATTTGACACAGTTGCCAACTCGTATGACTGAATAACAATATAAAATTACTAGATATGCAGTCAGTAGTACGGCTCCGTCTTCAAACGGAATGAAAAATACCCAATGTTCTTTGGGTTTCCAGTTACCTTTGTCGCCTTTCATCAAAATCGACTTGGCCGTTTACAGTTACAAAGAGAAAAACTTGCTTACGTATTTTCTATTTGATGTTACCTACTTGAGAAATACCTGCAATCATTATGGATATTTATTACTATACGTATACAAGCCGTGTGCCAGATGGGGTTCCCCATCGACAAAAATTACGAACTTCCATACAAACTTTCATCCCTCATTTAACCCCTTTAGAGAATGAAGTTGTCAAAAAATAATTTGAATAAATTAAATCGACTTCAAAAAGAAATTAACTACGAGGAGCGCGTGGCTAAGTAATATCAGTCGCACGGGTTGATCCATCAGGTTAAGCTATGCTTGCCGGGGTTGGTCTGTGGATGGGTGACCATCTTTTCATACCGAGACTCCTCCGTGCCTCGGAAAGCACGTTAAGCCGTTGGTCCCGGCTGTCATTCGTGGATCTTTGGCAGTCGTTACGGGTCGTCAGAAGCCCGAAAGTCCGACAACCTGTCTTACCAAGGGGTATCGTATTACCCAATAACTGGATTGTGGAGGTCAGATAGGTAGTCGCTTCATGTAAAATACTAGTATACAGCTGCATCGGGTTAGACTGGAAGCCGACCCCAATATAGTTGGGAAAAACCTAGGCGGATTGAATAATTTCGAAGTTAAAACCAAACAGTTCAGTTAAATATTTAACTATATCTACTCTCGTAAGCACCAAATTAGTTACGCAAATTCTTTGAGCTCAGCATATTATTACCGCATCCTTTCAGGGTCTAATAAATAAACATGAACCCGATTGAACCCACGGGAAACCAATTTGATCTGATATCCACTAAATGCTAATTTAATTTTGAAGATCCACCGAGCAGAAACATGAAATTCTGTGAATTTCCTCTTTTATAAACTCAAGTGATGTCGATTTGCCCTTACATTTTAAGTTTTAAATTATCTCACTTACGTAAATTCTGTTATTTGGAATATTTGAACTCGAATTTTTTTTTTATATTGATATTGTTTCAGAATACAATAGGGTTCATATTTTATTTATGAGAGGATTTTATTTTGAATCTACGAAGCTAAAATACGTATTTGTAATATTGGAAATTGATTCGGATGTATTAAGTAATATGGGTGTAGATCATAGGTTTATTTTTAGGATTTGGCGAGGTTTTAAATGTTTTTTTTAATTAATTTTTTTTGGTTGACTGAGACTGCTTTTGACCTCGATCACACCTGATGGAAAGCGATGCATGCGGTCTATGATGAAATGAGCGTGCCCAAAAGATGCCTCTTCACTCTTGCTTTAAAGACAGACGGGTTATATGTGCAAGGGAACACAGACGCTGGCAGAGAGTTCCACACTTTGTCTGTGCGCATAATATATTTGGAGGAGAACCGCTGAATGAAAAAAAATATGGTGATAAGTTGAAAGGCCGTTATTCCAACTTTATCTAATATTTTGACATTTTAGCTTATTTTGGCTACTGTCCTGATACTTAGCTTACGTAAACCTAGCCAGGTCAAAGTCATAAAATCAAATTTTATTGTTTTGTGGTCATAATTTAAGTAGTTTTGAATTATTATTTCGAAACTACATCTGAAATAAATTCTATCCAATCTAAAGTCCAAATGTTTTGACAACGTATTCTACATTCACGGGTCCGGACACAGAGTAAGCAAAGTTCGCAGTAGTGCAACACGATTAATTAGCGTGTGACATAATTACTTGAAGTCGTTACAAGTTGAGTGAAATGTTCGCGTGTTTCGGTGTAGGTGCGCTTCTTTGAACACAACCTCTCCTGCTCGAAATTATGAAATAATTTGACGTAGGTAGCTTGGAAAATTATGACTTACTGGAAGTTAGTGGAAATTTGAGTTAGCTAGGTATCATATCACTTATTTATTACCCTTAATATAATTTATAAAATAGCATTACTGGTAATTATATTTTCGAGCCGTTTGGGGTTGAAACTCTTGGGCCGTGGGGTCCGAGTGCTCATGGTCTCTTTAAGGAAATCTCGAAACGACTGGTTGACACTTCCCGTGGCTTTTACCTTATGCCGCCAGTCTCTTGGGTACATTACCAGTCGACAGCGACGCGGATGAATTTTTCGACGCCATATTTCAGTTTTTGAATAATTTTAGTTAAGATAGGATATCATTTTGTTATTTTTACTATTGTTAATTTAAAGGACCATAAATACCTTATTTATTTATTTCCTTGCCTGATGAGAAAAGTTTTCTGAAATTAAAGCTGCCTAACGTGTTTCATTGTCTTCCTTCTAGGAAAATTAAATCCTTTTAGGCGTTATGGCATTTTTAAACAAAGCTTCATGATGATTTGTCTTATATCTAAGTGTAAGCTACCATCATACATCACGCCTGTATTCCACGAAGGGTTAGGCAGAGGTGTACCTACATATAGTACCTACACCCACATTTCGCCAGTTATGTTTAAGTTCCATGTAATAGGAGGCGAGCTGATTGCCATCCACTGGGCACAAATCCAGACTCCAGGCTGCTACAAAGAAATTCCAGATGACAAACTCCAATATCAATTTGCCCGACCCTCTGAACAATCGAACCCAGGACTTCATGCACAGACGTGGCGCTTGCGAGCACTAGACCAAAGAGGCAGTGTAAGGTAAGGTAAGGTATATTTGTATCATCATTTGCCTAGCCTTTTCCCAACTATGTTGGGGTCGGCTTCCAGTCAAACCGGATGCAGCTGAATACTAGTATTTTACATGGAGAGACTACCTATCTGATCTCCACAACCGTCACTGGGTAATACGATACCCCTAGGTAAGACTGGTTGTCAGACTTTCGGGGTTCTGACGATTCGTAACGACTGTCAAAGAGTCACGAATGATAGCCGGGACCAACGGCTTAACTTACCTTCGGCATATTTCTAGGGTATATTTGTTTACGAAATAATATATCTTGTACTCACATATAATTTATTCACGCGAAACATAATACCGTTAGCCCGTAAATTTCCAAGAAAACATTACCCACGTCTGACATCCTCGTAGGTATATGACAGACCTACAACAGAACCAATCCATCTAGAAACACTTCAAAACATTCTCCTGAGACTCGCAAACAAACGAACAAACAATATTTGTTTATTCACAGCAATATATAGCCTTCCTCAAAGCTAAACTAGATTAACTTTGCAAATAATTAACGCTCTCCGATTAGCTGTACAGTCAACGAATTGGAGTCAGTCACATTTACTACGAAATCTACTCTTACTGCTACAACATAAAAGGTTGTTAATGTCAAAATTGTTACATGGACGTGCAGTTAATTGTACTTTTAATACAGATTTGATGCACAGTAATTAATTTATTATTACGTCTTAGCATTAATTCAATTCGTGTATTGAATTTATTACTTCAGGCTGCTTGCTCAATTAGTAGCTGAACATAGTCGCTTGTTGCAATAAGCAGATCTATTTACTTACATAAATACAGATAATCTGAACATACGTAGATGTAATTTCACTTAATTATTTATTTACCTAGACTTTTAAATCTCTCGAATATCGTCGGGTAAGAGTCAGTAGTGTCTATCTCAGTTTTTTTTTACGTTTTTCACTTTTTAATGCAGGTAGATTTAAAGTTTAATTTGGCTTAGCCAATTTAGGCACTATCTCAAAATTCACAAAATGGTTGTAGTTATTCGCTATAAAAATTCCATCTAAGTTAAGAGCGCGTGTATTATTAATAACATTTTTTATCTCCTATAAAGTTAGCTTTATTGAGATAGACATACGATAGATTCTTAATCGTCGATATACTGATTTAAAAAGCCCATAAGCCGAAAGTCTTAGCTGATCAATAAATAATGTGTGAATGAGATCATTTTCCTATTCAAACCTTTGTAAAAGTCGTATAATAAAAAAACAGATAGAAATTGTAAAGTATCACATAAAGTGGGGACAACGACGGGAAAGAGTAGTGATGGAAATCGCCGCAGACGATTTGCCCGTCTACTAAATTGCGGCCATAATGGACCCAATCTCCAGCTATGAACATTCAGTCGGGACATCCATCGGCCCCAGTTTATATTCAATATCCTAATAAAATAAAGAATTCAGTCATCACAATAAAGCTAATAAAGAGTAATTTTTCAACCTTTGTCTGGAATCTGGAATTCTTTCCAATTATCCTCACATTGTTTTGCGAAAAGCTTCATTGTTGAAGTTAGTAACTATTCACAATCCATACATTATGAACATTGAACAGATTATGAAAGTATTTTATTTAATAACACAGTAATCTACTAGCCATGTATCAACTGTTATACACAACTTAGTTATACAAGTTTAATTACATTACAGCTTTACATCACAAAATATTTAAGATTTCATCTCCGAAACAAAACAGATAACTTGATTTCTATTGGGGCAAGTATACAAACAAACCACAGGCAGAATCCTCGAAGTTATTCGTTAATAAAACAATAAGCTTTCTGACATTTTCTCCAATAAAGAAATGCTTTGAATTAAAGGAATGTACGACGTTCCCCACAGGGAGTGCGAATATTTATTCCTGCAGCGTAACTGAGGACTCGCAATTATTGGGCAAATGTTTACCAAGCCGAGTGGCCTCTTGCTCTGTGCTCTGTACATGTGCCAAGTGCTTTCCCATTATAGAAAAGTACTAGTTGCTTTCTCACGGACTCGTTGCGAGCACAATGAGCCAATAAAGCGAGACTAATAGTTAATTGTTGCATTTACGTTTCTAAGAAGCGCTCTTTGACTTCATTAAAGTTATGGAGTGTCTTTTATACGATTTGGATTTTCAAAATAACATCTCACATTAAAATTAAACATGTCTATTATTGTCTATTTGAGAAAGAACTCACGCGAATAAAACAAACATGAGAAAGAAAGCTCACAATAGTCTGTTCACAAATAAATGTCGACATTCACAAGCTTCAAATATGAAATTTTTTGCAACATTCTTGGAGCAAAACCTATGAAAAAGCTCTCTTGTGAGCATATAAATCTCGACGTGGAAGATAATCGGGTTGGCGGAACTGATTCGCTCACAAATTGAATAAGAGGCACGGAATATACCCCCGTGAGAGTGGGTGCGGGGGATGAGGACGATATCCCGCTTAAACTGTGAAACATTCCACTTATAAGCTATTGCTCTGTACTAATGAAATGTTAAAGTTTGCTGGAACTAGTGTTACGTCAAAAGTGTACTCAACTACACGTAGCTTATTGAGACGTACGGATTTGAATTCGAGCGTTCTGAGGACGAGGACTTTATGTTATGTTGGTTGTTTAGTGACTGTCTGTGACTTTAGGGTTTATTTTATCCGAAGTTTATTGAATGCTCTTGTGTATTCAATTGGTATCATCTTTTATAGATATAAATGAGTTACAAAGTTAATCAAGTTACAGGGCAGTTCAAGTACCAATAGATAACTTAAGTTGTAACTTTTACAATCATTTTTCTTTTTTTTTTGAATACGCATAACAAAAACGTGTGAACATTTAATAAGATCAGTATAAAGTTCTTTCGATGTCTCCGGGTTCCGGGATCCCGGGAAAGTATTTCATTACTTTTATGTAATTTAGCGGAAAATCAAATCTTTCAATGAGATTATCCCGGCGTCCGTAGACGGCGACGCTTCGATGAGTTCGCGCCTTGCTGTTCTGCCATTTTTATGGCTGTACAGAAATGTAGTAGATGTAATAAAAATGTAGCTTCGCGTGTAAAATGTATGCAATTGATACTTTAGTTGAAAATATTTTTTTTAGATTTCTTCCCTCTATAGGCACCTATAAATACCTATCTAAATTTTTTCGAACTCACCCCCAAGTGTATTTGATTATTTGAGATTCGATTTCAGAAGGACTCAAACATATTTAGAGCCCAAGTCCCATTCAGCCAACTTAATCCAACCAAATTGACCAGCTTTAAAGCCCCAACAAAAACATTGAACCACGAATATAAACTCAATCGGTCCAGATTAACCAAAAAGGAGTCAAAGGGACGAAAGAAAACGTGGGATTTCTAAACGGCTCGCGAATAGAAATTTCATTACTTCACTACGATTTTCGCGCGTCTTTGACTTTTCTCGCCAACAAAATGGCTAGCGGACCGCCAGTGGTGGCTTTGACGGAATTAATTGAAGTTTTCGCGAAAATGCCTAACTAATTAGTGGTAGTTTGGCTACGAACGGGCGGCCAGCAGCGCCACGCAGGTAACTATGCAACTCCGTCTGCGAATTTCGGTTTTTCGCTCGCGGTTTCCTGGTATCGGTTCGGTATCCGTAAATGTTTTGATAGAATTCGAGATTTGAATTTGTGTTATGGATTAACTTGGCTCTATATTGAATTATTATTGTTTAAACATTAATAACATGCTTATTTATTCTCTAACACCCCAAAAATTTTTGTTGGAAATATTTTAAATGTACGGAAACTCCTCGTCTACAGATTTATTATAATTATGTACAGATAACAAAACACCACACCTGTGCTGCCCGAAGGGGTAGTCAGAGGTGTATCTATAGTGCACACGCGCACCTTATAATACACACACATTTCGTCAGTTATGTTTAATTCCCATGTAATGACGTAATGTTATACAGGGTGGTCCAAATATTGACGTCAAAAGAAAAATCTGAAGTCCTCATACCCAGGAGTATTCGACAATACCACATGGCCTACGGCCGATGTAACATAGGGACTAAGGAGTTTCGCGCATGTTCTCTAACTCATACTCGCCTCATGTCACCATTTGGTTCCTAAACAGAAGAAGAAGAAGAAGAGAATTGTTACTGCGCAGCCTCCTGCGCGAAGTTTGGACCTGCCAAGATAAATCTGTATGTTCCGCGATTAATTGTAATTTTCGAATTATTTTTGTTTTTGTAATTATTCTATTCTATTCTATTCTAGTCTTTTTGTAGTGTGAATTTTTCAGTTTTATTTTTGTGACATGAAAGTAATATTCAAGACGATCATGTTACAGAAAAAAAATCTGAAATATACACACTACAAAAAAAAAGGAACGAAGTTTTGAAGCTCTACCGGCAGAAAACTCTAAATCATTAAAAAAACAAAAATAAATCAAAACTACAAAAAATCGCGAAACGACAAAAAATCACGAAACATACGTGGGGTATTTTCGAATAACCCTGGGTATGAGAAATTCAGATTTTTCTTTTTGACGTCACTATTTGGACCACTCTGTATATAACCCTGTATATAAATTAAATTTCCTTTCCATGTAAAACACAGGTAGGTATAACATAAACCAAAAATACCGGTTACATAAACGGTCACAATAAATATTCGTAACCAATGTTTCAACATACGAATTCCAACTGATTTTGTAAACCGAATCATTGAAAGTTAATCAACGAAATCCATATTTCATTGCAGCGAAATTCAAACGATCAATTAAATAAATAGAAACGATAAAACATTGAAACACCGAAACACCAATTAAAAACCGCGTACGCCACGTCTGGTTTATACAATACATAAATAACATCACTCCTGTTATGTACGAAGGCTTAAGTAGTAAGTATTGATAGTACACAAAGCGTAATTGAAATAAGTGAAGACCTGAAAAGAAGTCATTATGAAAATCTTTTACCTACTATGGAACCTAGCCTGAAAGCGCGAACAAAAAGTTTTCACTAATTTCAATATTACATCTTGTATAAATTATAGGTACCAATTTTTTTTTTAAAACGATTTTTTAAATAAAAGTTTATTAAAAAAATCGTTTATGACCCTGTCGTTTACCGCAATATGTTTAGTATCTTATCGATTTTGTAAATTCAATTACATTAATGGATCAGGGCAGTAAATTCCTCACATTAAACGGATAAAAAAAGTCCAGAGAAAAGGTTCCGCTCATAAATATTTCACCAATTGCTAAAGCACTGGTTCTATAGACCGCTAAATATGTTACTAGAGGTTTGTTTTGAATTTATAACCTCAAAAATGTTATTTATGGTTGTCAAATATATATATTGTATATAAACAAAAAAGAAATGCTGTTCGTTGGTAAGCGCGTCACTGGTTTGTAATACTATGAATTAGGTTTTTATGGAAAGCAAAATTGGAAATATTTCCCAGAAATTTTTCAAATTGGGAAAACTAAAAGTCCTTTTTTTCCTTTTTTGAATTGACATTTGGACAGGACGACGTCTGTCGGGTCAGCTAATTTCAAATAATATTCTAGTCTTCCAAACATTGTGTTACTCAACTCTAGCAATGACATAAACATGTTTAAAACAACTCTATATTTTGTTCGAAGTATATCCAGTCCTGCCTTTACAGGCGTTAAAGTGAAAATTCTTTTTTGAGGGTATGTGTCACATATTCAAATTATTTTGCTTTCTACTCATTTGTCGTTTTCCGTTGAGTGGGGCTCGTGGCTAAGTAATAACAGCCGCACGGGTCGATCGATCAGGTTAAGCTACGCTTGCCGCGGTTGCTCCGTGTATGGGTGACCATCTTTACATACCGAGATCCCTCCGTGCTTCGGAAAGCACTTTAAGCCGTTGGTCCCGGCTACCATTCGTAGATCATTGACAGTCGTTACGGGTCGTCAGAAGCCCGAAAGTCTGATAACCAGTCTTACCAAGGGGTATCGTATTACCCAGTAACTGTGTTGTGGAGGTCAGATAAGCAGTCACTCCATGTAAAATACTGGTATTCAGCTGCGTCCGGTAAGACAGGAAGCCGACCGAAACATTGTTGGGAAAAGGCTAGGCAGATGATGATGTCATTTACCGTTCAGAGATTTCATCATGAAGTAAATAACACGTTGAAAAAATATACAAATTTTAGTTAAGGCTGATTTTGTAATAGTCAGATACTTTTATCTGAAGAATAAGTATGACGTTTGTCATATTTTCTATAAAAAAGAAGTCAAACCGCCATATTTAATCTATAAATCTGGATAGGAGAAGGGTCAAAAACCCTTTATAAAGCGCAAGTCCGATCCTGCCTGGAGTATTGCAGCCACCTTTGGGATGGCTCAGCTAATTACCAACTTGCTGCGCTTGACTCAGTGGAACGCAGAGCTAAGAGGCTCATTGGCGGCGTAAAACTGGAGGATGCCAAGCTTCACAGCTTGCCTCATCGCCGCAAGGTTGTCTGCTTGTCGGTCTTCTATAGACTGTACTTCGTTGAGTGTGCTCAGGAACTCCACAACCTCATTCCACCGTCCCCTTCTAGCATCGAACATCTAGACGCACTGCAAGTTACCATCCATACCTAGTTGCCATTCCACCAATTCGCACTAAGCGCTTCCAAACATCCTTCATAATGCGCACGGCAAAAGAATGAAACTCGCTACCTGCGTCTGTTATACCTACAACCCGAATCTCTTCAAAGTGAGAGTGAACAGGTTTCTTCTGGGTAAGCTCACTCCATCATCGACTTTGCCTCTGCCACCTCTGACCTAGACTAAAGTCAATAGCAAACCCATCTCAAATAACAAATAAAAGTTATCTGACGATTGAAAAATTAGCCCTAATACGAGTAAACATGGCCGGCTTGTATATTTTTCCGATGCCGCAACTCAGTTTTCTAACTTATCCATATGGTTTTACAAACTCGCGTGAATTATCGAGCAAGTACTGGAGATTAATGAAACGTAGTGCTGATTATAAATTGTGGTCCCCGAGGAAATCTTGCTTAAGTTCCCGCTAACAATGGCCACATAAAATATTTCTACTAATATTCTCATTTATATGAACGCTCTCAGGAAGTTTTACTATTCAATATCTCGCGTAACAGTTTTAGATAGGTTATTATCTTATATTGGCTTTCAAGCATAGTGCTTTCATTTTTAAAGCATAATTTCATCTTTGATGGTTAAAGGAACGATAAAAAGAAATAACTATCTATTCTTCTGATGAAATCTATGTTGATTCTTTGCCCATGTTTAAATTTAATCCAAGCACAACAAAACCTATGTTTCTTTTGTTCTTCTTAACTTTGCTCTAAATTATATATTTTTTGTTGCAAGTATTAAAATCCATGCAGTTTTTGTCTTTTTCATTCATATAAATTATTTAATAATAATAAAAAAGACAACCAAAAGCCAAACATTAAGAATTGACTCGCATCCTCGTACGATTATTTACTTTCCGATTGATTAATCAGAAATAAAGCAGCAATTTTCAACTCTTTCACTTAGGAAGTATAACAAAAGTAATTTTACAGCAACTTAAGAAACATTGTCTGATAAAACAAAGATGGCTCGCTCGATGTTTTCGAGGTTTAATCATCTTTATCGAGTAGGCACTGAAGTAAAGGGGAAAGTGATTTAAGTAGGTACTTTAATAAATCTTCTTTAGTCCACAAATTTTGAAGTTTTACTTCTAGTTTGTAATTACAAATTTTCTTGCTAAGATGTAGAAGTGTCGCTTTAGGAGGTACAATGGAATAAAGGGCCTCGACTGCCTCGTTGGTCTGGTCTAGTAGTCGCAAGCTCAACTGCTAAGCATGAAGTCCTACATGGGTTCGAATCCCAGGTCGGGCAAAAAATTTTTTTTTTTTTTTTAATATACAGGGTCATCGGTGTTATGTCAGCAATCCATTAAGGGGATGTAAGAGAGGTCATTTGCAAACAAATGACCGCTTATGACCCTTATGCAATCATTTTTTTCAACCAACCCCTTTTTATGTCAACCATTTTTTTTTTGCAGAAGTCAACCATTTCATTTAAAAAACCTGCTCAAAATTATTAAAATTGTAATGATATGTAGCTTTGATTTGAAAACTATTAAAGATAGTTGTCATTTTGACAGGCCAGCTGGCGTGCTCGGTTAAGATACGGCCTTTCATGTCGTCGGTCGTAGGTTCGATTCCCATCCAGGACAAAAATTTGTGTGCATGAACATGTTTGTTTGTAATTATTTAGATAAGTATGTAGTGTATCTAGTATATCAGTTATCTGGTTTCCATAGTACAAGCTCTGCTTAGTGTGGGATCTGATGACCGTATGTGAAATGTCCCAGGTTATTATTATTTTATGGTTGATTATTATGTATTAAAGTGTTAGAAAGCTGATGATAATAAAAATAAAAATTACATGCAGTTTTTTTTTAATAAATTTTCAAAGTTGAATATGTATCGCAAATATCTTCAAAAAAATGTGTTTCCGAACGCATACAACCCTAATCTCTTCAAAGTGAGAGTGAACAGGCTTCTTTTGGGTAAGCTCACTCCATCGTCGACTTTGTCTCTGTCACCTTTGACCTGGACTAGAGTCAAGAGCAAACCCATCACAAATAAAAAAATAAAAAAAATAAAATGTCAAATTACTTGAAAATGGTTCACATTTTCAGTCATAAGGTCAAATGACCTCTCCTACATCCCCTTAATGGTTTGCTGACATATTATCAATAACCATGAAGAATGATTGAGTAGCAGCCCGCAGTCTGCATTTTTGTCCGGTAGATGGCTATAGGCTCGCCCTCTATTGCACGGGACTTAAACATAACCGGCGAAATGTGGGTGTACTAAAGGTACACCTCTACCGAACCCTTCGGTAAACAAGACTTGATATTATGTTATGTTATGAAGTCAAATGTGAACAAGTATTTAAAGAATTTGAGGCACAAAAGAAGTCCAGTTGAATTTAAATAGACCTTGATTACTTTACGTCTTTATGTACAGTCACGAACCGGGATTGTTGAGCCACTAGATTATCATCTTAACTTGGTTGTGTTACACGAATGCCGCCCGTGAAATTTGACATGTGACATTTCAATAACGAAAAACGGGCGGCATTTGTGTAACACAACTAAGTCCAAGTCCTGAAAGATTTTACTTTTATTACCTAAGTCTTTTTTGGAAAGTAGTTTTCAAATCTAGGATTAGGTTTTACAAACAACACGAAAATTTAATCATCTGCCTAGCCTTTTCCCAACTATGTTGGGGTCGGCTTCCAGTCAGCACGCAGCTGAATACCAGTAATTTACATAACGCGAATGCCTATCTGAGCTCTACAACCCAGATACTGGGTTTCGAGTTTCGGGCTTCTGACGACCCGTAACGACTGTCAAAGATCCACGAATAACAGCCGGAGCCAACAGCGTAACGTGCTCTGAGACACGGAGGGGTCTGGGTATGTAAAGATGGTCACCCATCCACAGACCAACCACAGCATGCGTAGCTTAACCTGATCGATCGACCCGTGCGGCTCGTATTACTTAGCCACGAGCCTCCCAATATTAACATAGCTGAAAACCAATTTCCCTGTTACCTAATTAATTAAATAAAAATATACCGAATATCCTGATTGGTGATTGCGCTAAGATTAATTTCCTCTGATCAAGACAAAACCTGACACTGACCTACAAATTGCAAAAAAAAAAAACGCAAAAAAAAAGAAAATAATTTGGCGAGCTACCACTGCGCTAAAACTATTAACAAACTAAAATATGGCGTCAGAAAAGTATGCCGCATCGCTGTCGACTGGTAATGTACCCAAGAGACTGGTGGCATTACCACGTTGTATGGCAATGCTTAGCCTCTGGCCAAGGTAAAAGCCCGCCACGGTCCACGGCCCAGGTCACGGGAAATGTCAACCAGCATTTCCCTGTTTGTGACGTATAAAACGTGCCCTCATTATAATATTACAAGTACATAAGCCATGTATTTAAAATATTAACGAGCCTGTATTACTTCCAACAACGTGTAAATTTCAATTACTTCGTTATTTTTACGCCAATTAACCCTGGACGTGCGGTTTATTTGTAGTGCGGAATTGAGTTAAAATTTCGATTCACAATGTTAGTCAAAGGGTTTTTGATTAAGCATTCTTTAAACATTTTCTACTTTTAAAGTCAGATGCTCAACTGATTCTGTTTGCATTAATGGAACATTAATAAGTCCGTAAAAGTGAATACGTATGAGGTGTTTTACAGAGTAATAAGGAGGAGGTTATATGTTCGTTTGTATGTATATTTTTTTATATGTTCCTCGATATTTTCGTCAATTGGGGACCGTTTTTGAAAATTATTTTTTCATTTAGTCCTGTATAAATTTTATTTTGCTTGGGTAGTTTTTGAGTAAGCTTCGATAATAATCCAATTTGTGTATCTTGCTGATGTTATTTTATAATACTTCCTGTAACTGTTGTTTACATAGCAAGTAGTGGTATACGAAATGGTGTGGTGTAAGTACCATAACTAAAAATTGAAAAACAAAAATGTTTTCTACAAAAAAATAAAAATAAAAACACTACAAAGTGAAAAATAACTTTAATTTCGGAAGTCGGTGCCAGAAAACAACAATACAGATACAACAAAGACATCGATTTCCGAAATTCAATTTATTATTCACTTTGTACTGTTTTTTTTTTAAGTCCATAGTTTTTTTGTTATTATTTAAGTGTATACTTAGTAGGTAACAAAACAAAAACTTTTGTAGCTGCTGTTTTTATTTATTGTTAGTTCTGTAAATACACACATCAAAAAAAAAAAAAAAATCTAAGCAACACGCATTATTTACAGAAACTGCATGTTTTATTAGTTGATATTTTTTTTTTCTGGTATACAAACTTTTTGTTCTCGGAAACATATGCTGATTTAAAAAATAGAAACTTTACGATTGTGTTTTGTTTTCATTAAAATAAACTTGAGTGGTGAGTCATGTTTATGTCATGGAGCGACGCCATTTGACTGCTGATGAAATGCAGAGAGCTGTAGGAATGCTACAAGCGGGAAGAAATCAGTCCCAGGTATCTCGTCATTTTGGTGACAATAGGAGCGTGATTTGTCGTCTTTGGTAGCGTTAGGTTAATACGTACAGGGGATCCTGCTCAGCAGCACCCAGGACGTGGAAGCAGTACAACTGCTCGACAGGACCGATACGAGTACATACAACTGAATGCAAGACGTCAGCCGATGTTAACCGCCCAAGAGACAGGGTTAAAGCTACAATTCTCAAGCGGTGTTGTTGTTAGCCACGAAACCGTAGAAATACGCTGCATGAATACGGCCTACGAGCACGACGCCCAATTATGTGCCCACCTATACGCAATGTGAATCGCGCCCGTCGAAACGAATGATGTAGGGAACACTTGACATGGACACAGGAGTAATGGGCTAAAATTTTATTTCGCGATGAGGCCAGGTTTGTATTTAGGCCTGATACGAGAAGGGTAAGACTTTTTTATGTGTGTATTAGGTATGTTCTATCTGCGATATAAGAAAGAGCCAAGCGATATTATCAAAACAGTTTAGTAAATTCGATGATCTAAAATCTAAATCTATATAACTCAAAACTTACAAAAAAGACAGATTACGCAGCTATTTATCCTAAAACATAAAAAAAAAACGTAACCAAAGCTAAATTCGCCGAGATATCAAGCTAAAATAATAAATGCTTGCTCTGAGGGTGTTTAAGCTGTTTTAGCGGCAAACTTACACAAGGTAAAGTGGGTTTTAGTGTCGCACTGTGCATCCTCGTGTAAGTTTGACCGAAGCCTAACTTTGTACTCGTGCTTTATACACTGGCGGCGCACTTAAGTATCGTGTTGTCGTTATGTGCTTAACTTTGAGAGGTTTGGTAAAGCTTCGTATAAAAATGAGTGAAAACATTCAAAATACACTTGCGGTCAAATACCTAATACGGGGCGATGACGAAAATCCCTGTAACATGACACGAAAGTAACTTTACATTACAGAGAATTTTAATATCGTATGAAATTAGACCTTAATGAACGTAATTAAAAAAAGTTAACATTTTAAGAACCTCAAATTTGGAAATAAGTTCAATTCACGGTTGTTTTACTTTGCTTGTTTTCTCACTTTTGTTTTCAATCTATCAAAACAAAATGATAAAAGGCGGTCATTGTCGTCTTTCACCCATCAGTATTGAATTACAATCATGTTGCTAACACCAGAAGAATGTACACGTATCGTCACTATGTTAGACGAAGACAGAAGTCGGCAAGGTACAGCAAGAACAATAGGTATAGTATAGTCACTTTCTACAGTGCAGCGAGTCGTCCAACGTTTTCGACAATATGGGCAGAATATAAGACGACCAGGAACCGGCAGACCAAGATGTACTACGGCTCGAGAGGATCGATTAATTATTATGACCATACTGCGAAATAGGCACCTCACGGCAGTTGAAGTAACAAATCAACTACGGGAGACCCGTAGAGACAACGTAACGGACTGTAAGGCGGCGGCTCCTTCAAGCCAGTTTGACCACTCATAGACTCGCAAATGGTCCAAAACTTGAAAAGGAACATCGAATATCATGATTACGTTACGTTACACCCGCGAACGCGCACAATGGGGAGACGAAGAGTGGGCAAGAGTAATGTTTTCTGACGAAACCAGATTTATTCTGTATGCACATGATGGGTGGCTAAGAGTCTACCGACGGCCAGGGGAACGTTTTATTCCAGCTTGTTATGAGGAAAAGTGCCGTTCGGCGCTGGCTCTGTTATGGTTTGTGCTGGGATCTTTTCTGAGAGTCGCACGGAGTTAGTGCTGATAGAAAATGGTACGCTAACTAGTGCAAAATATGTGGAAGAAATTCTTAATGAGCGTGAAAATTCAATATTCTTGCATGACAACGCTAGGCCACATACAGCTCAAATTGTAAATGAATATTTTCAGGACGTTGGCATCAATTTGGTTGGTTTGGATTTTTTCAATTGGTCTTTGTTGTAAACAGACGTGTCGAAGATTTATTAAAATAAATAAATAATCACTTGCTGAATCGTGACCTGGTTTTACCAAATAGCCGGTAGTAAAGCAAACTGTGTCATACGTATGCAACTATGTGTAAATCGTTTCTGTGGAAATGTGTTTAAGTGATTTAAAATAAATAAATTGTATTACAATGGCAAGCAGTCCCTTCAGCCGGGGTGGCAGATGTGCTCGGAGTCCACCTCCTACACCTGTGCCCGCACCCGCACCTGCACCTACACCTGCACCTGCACCTGCACCCGAGCCCACACCTCACCCTCAACCGCCCAGCCAAAGAGACGAGGTCATGGAAGTTATATCAACGCCGGAAATCCAGAACTGGATGTCGTCCATTGAGCAGTGCCTTAATGAAGTGTGCTCTATTGCATCAGAGGGAAAATTAAACATGGAGCAAAAACTGCGTGTAAGTACTTTATGCCGAAAAGTTAGTCACGGCACATCGCAGATGGCCGTCAGGTACCAGTCCCTTAAGATGAGAGCCGTCCAGGCCCACTCCACCGTCCAAACACTCGAAGACCAAATTGATCTGTCACAGCAACTGCAAAACCTTAAGCTGTCAATCGGAGCTTCAGTTAAACCAGTTATGGGAACTTCCTTTGCTGACATGGTTAAAAAAGGTACCAACAATTTTATACAGCCGATAAATGTAAGCTCAGTGGCCATATACCCTAACGACAAACTGAAGTCGAGTGAGGAGACCAAAACACTTGTCCAAAAAATTATATGTCCCGAGCAAATGAAACTTCAGGTAAGAGGACTACGTAAGACGAAAAATGGCGGTGTCATTATCAGCACAGAAACAAAGGACGATATTGAGAAGGTGAAAAAATCGATGCAGCTATCAAATTCAGGCCTTACAGTAGACGAGCCCCCGAAAAGGAAGCCTAGAGTAGTAATTATCGGAGTGCCCTCATCCATGCAAGAGATAGAAGTTTTTACTTGTTTGTTTCACCAGAACCTAGCCGACACCCTTCAGGATTACAGCCTCGAGACCTTTTTGAGCTCCATTAAGCTGAGCCATAAGTCAGGCAAGAAGGATGCTGAAACTTGTAATTATATAATAGAAGTATCTGCAGTCATACGAAAAGCCCTGGTATCTAAAGACAGAGTGTTTGTAAATTGGTCGTCGTGCCCTGTGAGAGACTTTACTCTAGTAACACGCTGTTATAAGTGCCAGCAGTACGGACATGCAGCCAAATCATGCCGGGAGACCACACATACCTGTGGTCACTGTGGTAATCAGGGCCACTCCATTAAGGAATGCACAAAGAAGGCTGAGGAACCAAAATGCGCTACTTGCTTGCACTTTAAAAAGCCGAGCAATCACAAGACAAGTGCTGCTGACTGCCCAGCAAAAATAATGGCTGAAAAGAGGTACATAAATTCTGTAGATTATGGAGGCGCCTAAGAGCGCCGCTAATTACGTATTTTTCTGGCACTTGTTATTGTTTTTTTCTTTTTTTTTTTTTTTTTCTTTTTTTTACAGTTGTAATTATGATTAATAATTTAATTAATGACATAGATAATTTCTCTGTATCTGAATCCCATGTTTGTGACGTTGAACACTGTAAGCAATATCTCTCCTCCCACACTAGTCCGCTAACCATACTAACCCAAAATATTCGTAGTGTTTTTAAGAATTTCGACAATTTTAGTATTTTTCTACAACGTCTAGACATAAACTGTGACGTTATTGTCTTAACCGAATGTTGGCTTTCCAAACAATATAACATACCTCTAATTCCAGGATATAATATGTATAAAAGTAATATAAACTACAATCAGAACGATGGGGTGATAGTTTATGCAAGAAATCATCTCAATGTGTCTGTCGAGGAACCTAATATGCACGACTGTAACAGATTGTTAATTAAAATTGGGTCAGAAATAGCGATACTTGCCTTATATCGACCCCCCTCTTTTAGAAATATAAACAATTTCACTGACTCTTTAAACGACACCTTGCAGAACCTGTCATCTTTTAAAAATACCATTTTAGTTGGAGATATTAATATAAATATTCTTCCAGAAAGTGCTGACGCATCCGCTGAGGCATACCTAAACCTATGCGCCTTCCATGGTTTGCTTCCCGCTCACACGCTTCCTACACATCAAAGTGGCTCCTGTTTGGACCATATAATACTCAAGTCGAATTTCCCTGCACTTGTCCTTATAACTAATTCAACAATAACTGATCACAGTGCCACCCTACTTATTTTAAATTGTAAATTACCAAAAGTAGTTACTCGCACCATTTCTAGTTTAAATGTAAATAAACTTGAAGAAGACTTACGTAATATCGACTTTGACCCAGTCTACTATTCCGCTGATCCGCAGTTTTGTATGTTGTACCTAATCAAAAATGTACAACATGCAATTCAGAAGAACACGGTCATATCTCGGCTAAATAATAAAAACTACAACATAAAACCATGGGTCACGGCAGGACTCATTCGTTGCATGAAAAATAGAGATAAACTGCATATGAAAGCAAAATCTAATCCAGATAATCTAATTTTGCAGAAGTCGTATAAACGATATCGTAACTTTTGTAATGATCTCCTAAAGAAAGTAAAAAGCAACTACGATAAAATTGCACTAGAAAATGCTGGAAGTAATAGTAAAAAAATTTGGAATTTTATTAAAAGTGTAACGTATAACTCAAAACAAAATCAGTCATCTTCAGGTTTACTACAAGCACACTCATCACAGTTAACATCTGCCAACATTGCAAATAATTTTTTTGTTAATGTTGGAAAATGTTTGGCTGAAAAGGTTCGGGGCCAATCACAATATCTAACAAGCACACCATTTACGTGTAGCACTATTTTATCATCTTTTGTGTTGCTGGATACTGACGAAACAGAAGTAGAAACGATAATTATGAGTTTAAAGGACGACTGTGCGGTTGGCTGGGATAACATATCAAATAAAATTATTAAACAGTTCAGGCACATTTTGGTACCGCCATTAACTTATATTTTCCAAAAATGTTTAGACACAGGTCTTTTCCCCGAGTGCCTAAAAAAAGCTGTTGTTGTCCCTATTTATAAATCAGGCAGTAAAAATCAAGTGACAAATTATAGACCTATTTCCTTACTGCCTTCTATGTCTAAAATATTAGAAAAAATAATAAATAAAAGGCTTTTCAAATACTTGGAGGATAAATTAATATTATCTAAACGGCAGTTCGGATTTAGGCCTAAAATCTCAACAGACGATGCCGTACACCATCTGACTGACTATCTAGCACAGGAACTTGATAAAGGTAACCACACAGTGGGAATCTTCCTGGACCTCGCCAAAGCTTTTGACACGGTTTCTATTCCTATTCTGTTGCACAAGCTTGAAGCCATAGGTGTCAGAGGCACCCAGCTGAAACTATTTAAGAGTTATCTAGAAGACCGTACCCAATGTGTAAAGATTGGTAATGTTCTCAGCGATAGTCAAAAAAACACGTCATTCGGAGTTCCCCAAGGAAGCATTTTAGGGCCTACTCTTTTTTTGATATACATAAATGATCTTTGTAATCTAAATCTCAATCACGGCCAAATTGTTTCTTATGCTGACGACACTGCCCTTTTATTCTCGGCTGACTCAGAAAAAAACGTCTACAAGTTTGCGCAAGATGGTTTCAATGTTGTTAATAAATGGCTTCAAAATAATACACTAACACTAAATGCAGATAAGACAAATTACATTAAGTTTTCATTGCGCAAGCAAACATCAACTAGCACTTCGTCATTATATGCTCACTATTGTACAATTCCCACATTAAACCAATGTGTTTGTCCCAACATTAAAATGGCAAGTACAACAAAATACCTAGGTGTTATAATAGACGAGACACTTTCGTTCAAACAACATATAGAAGCTTTAAATAATAGAATTCGCAAGTTGATATTTGTTTTTAAAAAGTTACGCTATATTGCTGATTCAAAAATAGTTAGACAAGTTTATTTTGCTCTGTGTCAATCGATATTAACTTACTGTATTACCACGTGGGGTGGAGCGGGTAAAACTATGTTACTAACCATCGAGAGAGCTCAGAGAGCGATTCTCAAAGTGTCTACTTTCCGCCCTTTCCTATTTCCCACTAACCTCCTATACAAATCTTGTGAAGTATTAACAGTTCGGCAACTATTTATAATGGGTGTTGTATTAAAACAACACACAGCTCTACCCTACAGCACTGAATATACTAACAAAAGACGTAAAGATTTGGTCTGCCCACTAAATACAACAAAACATGCTTTTATATCCAGATTTTACCTGTACCTCGGTCCTCTCCTCTATAATAGACTAAACTCGAAAGCAAACATTTACTCCCTGAACTACACAAATTGTAAAAGAATTGTCAAGCAGGTTCTCCAAGGTATGTCTTACGAAGATACAGAGAATTTATTAACTGTGTTAAAGTAAATAGATTTATACTCATCTACGATAAGTATTTATCAAATTTAGAAACTAAGAAATAAGCTACTCAACATATAATTAATTTGTCTTTTGTCAACTTTCTTCGTCTTTGATTATTTATTAATTTTATAACACTTTATGAGCTCTTTTCGCCTGAAACACAGGATTACCTAGTTCAGGCACGTAAGTCTTAGGATTATAATTAACATTTAAGCAAAACTTGTACAATTTTTATGCCTTGTAATTTTTGAATAAATATTATTATTATTATTATTATAATTGTATGGACTAGACCGTGAGAAATCTGGACCCCGCCCCAGCTACACTTCGAGACCTGAACCTGCATTAGTGGAAGAATGGACCAATATCCCGCAACATCGCAAAAGAAACTTAATAAACAGCATGCCCAATCGCCTGGCAGCTGTGAGAAGACCCCGTGGAGGCAATACAAAGTATAAATTTTTTTTAAAGTTCGTTTTTGTGCTGTATGTGAGGTACTAAACATTATTTTTCAACGTAAAAATTATTGATATTTTGGGTCAATTAAACTAATAATATTTCCAACATTTAGTGTTGTTTAATTAACTGGTAAATTATCTACAACATACAGTATCATTCATGGAGTAAATTTAGTTTTTCGTACTGACCCGTATTCTTTGTCCGCGAGTGTATAACTATAGTTTTTGATACCCTGAAAAATTACCCATGATTATTAGATTTTGATAAAATCACGACACAAATAAATGAAGAAAGCTGAATAAATAATAATAAGGTGATAATATCAATTTTGACATAAATAGAAATATGTGTATATAATATCTTGCTAAAATAAAAGGTTTTAAACGTCATAATTTATTTCAATTTGATGAATTCAAGTTTGCATAGAGAGTGAGTCACAGAAACATACTCCTCTTAACAGCGCGCAAACAAACAACTAGACTTAACTTAACTTAACTTTTTGGTTGCTATGTAATAAGTAATCCTGTATTCTTTAGTTTAGATGATAATTAAATAAAAATAAAAATAAAACTTAGCTCTCATATAAACACTAATTTAGAACCTAAGCCCGGACTAATTGAGCTAGAATTACATACCCCGTAATATTCGCGTTACACCCCCCATCTCAGTGTAAAAGTAGGGTAATTAGGGGAATTAATAACTCCTGGTGTATTTGGTAATTGTTCCCTCCGTGCTTAATGAAATAAGAGCCAAGTACTGAGCTTCCGACTGCTGGCTACGAATCTACGTAGTAATTTGATGTTAATGTTGAATATTATAGTTTGATTGTACAATCAGAATTATATTAACATTATTTCGCTGTGGATACTAACTTTAACAGTGTAAAAAGCATGGTAGAAAATCAATGAGAAGCCATGGGTGCTTATGCGATAATGACCCTTAGAGCAGGCATGCTAATTGAAAAGGTAATCGCTGCTCCTTGATACCTACAACAGCCGCAAAATATTGATAGAGCAGTCAATGCCTAGTTAGCTAAATAGGTTGAACGACAGCTCACTTCAAGCTCACTTCGACTATGATTTCACGGTGAGATTTTTCGGAATAGACTCAACTCTAGCTCCTACAATATTTAGTGCGATATTTAAAATTTCTATAGAACCAGACAGCTACCTCTATTTCACACGACTCCCCAGGTATATTATCTTTGCAACTGCACCAGTAATTTATATCTGCATCTTACAAATTCAAAGCAAGTTGTCTTCCTGCAATTCGATAGCACCGTGCCACGGCTGGCTGCCTTGCATCGGCCCCCAAATAATTGATATCTTCTCAACCGAACCGAAATGTAACTACTAGATACCGGGCGTTCAGATTTCTGACAGACTTCAGGCAGAACGGTCCGTAGGGCTAAATATTGTAATGGCTCGCCCGTCTTATTCTCAATGCAGCTGTTATTTACTTACGGACGTCCGTAGGTAGCTGATAAATGATTGTATTGGATGCACATCTTGTTTGAGTTGGAACTTTGATGTGATCAGTTTGAGATTATTAATGTGGTTACAAGACAAGGTTTTGTGTTGTTGAATTAGCTGTGAATAGAGAATAGCTGCTACGTGCTGCTTAGTTACTTAACTGATTATTTCAAATATAGAAACCTTCTTTAGTTTAGTTGAACCGTGTAACTTAACCTTAATTTAACAAAAGATACTGATAAAACAAATAGGTACTTAGATAATACCGTATAGCAACTGGAAATCAAGATCCAGTTTCATAACCATTCCCTATATAGAAACCGATATGAAGTAAACCAATACCTTATTCCGTATGACTCAAATAATATTGTAAAACAGCCGTCTAGCTTTAATCCTCTCCCGTACAATAATGTTGTCGCGTTTCTGCCCGGCTTATCTCATTGTCACACGAAACTCCTGTGATGTCGCCACAGACGGTTTAAGCCGCAGCTCGCCGTCTGTCAAACACCATATAAACAACTGCCAAGCGTGATCGGGGACACCTCTCTTATACTCGTATTCCCTTATAGCAAATGATACACGATTCTCTATTCATTGGATTAAAGGTAAAACTCATTAATTGTTCATTAAAATTATTAGAATTTTCTTTATATTATTTTCTTAATTCATTTTAAATAATATTTTCAGATAAATGGCATGTTGCTCATTGTTTTGAAATTTGATCATTATGAGGTTGATAATATAATAATCAACGCCACTTTGTCTTGATGTAAATTTTGCCTTGAGAAAGCCGTTGGCCAAAAAAAGTGACCAGACCAATATGTCACTTCGTGTATTGTATCGTTTTTCTAGAGATAATTGTGTTACTTTATGTTTCTCCTCCACAAAAACTTTGGAAATATCATGTAGTTACTCATACTATTCTTATATTATGCCCAAGTCTTGTCAATTTCATGATAATTCCAATTTACGATTGACAAATTTCCTTTAAGCCCCCCTCTTAAAGATAACCACGTAAGAATAGCACGTCAGTGAATCGTTCACTGACGTGCTATTCTTTTCAATTGTGCACCTTTCAAATTGAAGTGAACCAATTTAGTTAAACCGTCTATTATTGGCTTTAGCGTCGACGGCGAATACGATTACTAATTTAGTTCAGACGGAACAATAATTAATTGAAGAAATTATTGAGTGACTTTAAGGCGAAAGCGTCAGGGTAGCCCGCGAAATTCAAATTTTCTTACGTTTTTTGCAATTTACAAGTCGGTATTAGGTTGTATGTTGATTTGCGACAGTAATAAATCTGTATTTATAGAATTATAACCATTAAAATCATCAATACAGTTCTCTAAGTTCATATAACGCTATTGAATGACTACTTCATAAAATCTTGACATTTGAGATCTTTTCTAACTTATGAAATTGTATTACCTACTGATTCAAATGATTATTATTCTATAAATATATGATTGTTACGGTCGCGAATTATATTTCAATCATCATTAAACTTAATACTGACCTACAAATTGCAAAAAACGTAAGAATATTTGAATTTCGCGGGCTACCTTAGCGCTTCCCCCTTAAATGTCTCAGTTAAATGTTACATATAAATAGAGCAGTAAATCTAGTTTTAATTGGTTGCCATTTTAATGTCGTAAGCTTTTGTATTATTCTAAATTTTTAGAATAATACAAAACCTTACTTTGTTGTTTACGTTTTATTGATTCTGGGTATATAGATACAGAAATACTTATAGGAACAAAAGGTGTCTGAATTTTTAGTTGCGTAATACGATAAATTACGACCACGTAATTTGATCATTAATTAGGTGAAAAGTACTTACCTAATTAGATTTCTTGGACCGTATTGAATGCGGGATGAGATGTAGTCTGAAACAAGCAACGTTAGAATTATTTAGAGTCCTTTAGAGACACGAGGAGTTAGTGAGGTGCCCCCAAAAGCGGGCAATTTACCTTGTTTTGTATAAGGGCGTTAAATTGCTTAGTACCATTACCTAGGAAGGCCGAATTACACTGCTTCTTCATACAAAATATTTTGTAACTGCTCTGAGTACCTGAACATTTTCTTTTGATTTATCTAGGACGTACTATGTGTGTACGTATATTTTGTTTAGCAGATTGTGAAGTGTGAAAAATATAAAAAATATGGCTTTCCGTTTATTTAGAATCTTCACACTTATTTACAATTCAGCATTAAGAATTAAAAAATCAATTAATCTGCTTAGCTTTTTCCCAACTATGTTGGGGTCGGCTTTCAGTATTTTACATGGAATTCGGGTTTGGTCTCATAGTAATAACATAACCAGCCTATAATGTTCCCATTGCTGGAACACGGGCCGCCTCTCTGTGAGAGGGAGTGCACCGTAATCCACCACGCATGCCGAGTGCGGGTTGGTAGATGTCACATGTCTTCCAGTTTTTGGTGCTAGGACATGTCGGTTTCCTCACTATGTTTTCCTTCACCGTTTTGAGAGCAGTGCTGATGATTTTTTTTTAATTTGAGATGGGTTTGCTCTTGATTCTAGTCTAGGTCAGAGGTGACAGTGACAAAGTCGACGATGGAGTGAGCTTGTCCAGAAGAAGCCAGTTCACTCTCACTTTGAAGAGATTCGGGTTGTATGCGCTCGGAAACACAGACGCAGGTAGTGAGTTCCGCTCTTTTGCTGTGCGCATTATAAAAGACATTTGGAAACGCTTAGTGCGAATTGGTGGAATAGCAACTAGGTAGGGATGGTAACTGGCAGTGCGTCTAGATGTCCGATGGTAGAAGGGGGCCGGTGGAATGAGGTCGTAAAGTGCCTGCTTATGATCGAACCCGCGACCTACAACTCGTAAGTCGCGTCCGTTATTACTGGGCTACCACTGCTCCCCATAGTAATAGTTTTTCATAATGATTGAATGAACTTTAATGAGTGAATGAACTGTAATTACACCTTTTATATTTAATTTATTTTTTGGATTAACATTTTGTATGGAGACTATAAGAAATGTACCAAGTTAAGTGTTCCTTAAATACGTCTCACTCTCGGGAACTTGATAGTAACATGAGATATTATGAAGCCGGTATATATTCTGAATTTACCTTATTTCTCGCTGTTATTCTAATACCAGTGCTGTTAGTGCTTTTATCATAATATAAAGAGTGTTAGGTTAAACGAGTGATTTACTTTAAGGGGTCATTGTACTTATCATTACGAACAACTTTTACTCTGGGACCAAACCTGAAATCGCACAAAAAATCAGCTGCTCCCTACATTTTAACGAATTACGCGAATATAAATGTATACTGAACAGCTAATTCTTTTCGCGATTGCAGGTTTGGTCCCATAGTAAAAGTTGTTCATAATGATGAGCACAATGACCCCTTAAAGTAAATCCCTCGTTTAACCTAACACTATATGCAGGTACAATTGTTGTTCTTTTTATCTAAGTATCTGGGCGACGAGCTCTGATGAAAATAGAGAAAACGATTTTTCCCAGATATGAGACTTAGCTAGATCTATTTTTCGCTCTCGTAAACCCCTATATTGCAACTTTTATCGAAAACGTTAGAGCTGTTTTCGACAACATGATTACAAATATATGCTCATTTAATAGTATTGGATATAATAATACCTCAAATGGCGCAAATATAACAACCGTATTGGGAGCTATATGTTTGAGCAGTTTGGGGTTGAAATAGTAGCGCCTTGGAGTCCCAGTGCTCATCGAGTATTTCGGGACATCGCCAAGCGGTTGGTCGACTTCACGGGACCAGTGGGCTGGCTTATTTTTAGCCCAAAGAATCAGCATTGCCATCTAACTTGGCAATGCTGACAGTCTTTTGGGCAATTTTCCCATTGATAGCGATGCGGACGCGTTTTTTATACCATAAAATTTTTTGACGAATTATCCGCAACTAGCACTATTCTACGTACAGTAAGCCGCACGTTAGTGGTAACAAAACGCTATTGAAATTATTTCGTACTACGCCAGCCAGTACAAGGTCAAAGTGTGTTTAATGCAGTCGACTGTACTAAACTCTGTAAAGTAAAATTAGTGTATTTTCGGAATTTTCCGCCCAGCGGGCGGGCTTAGCCAAAGTAACATTCGATTAGCGATGACGCTAGTAGAAAAGGCAAAATTGTATGGGGTTGACATAAGCTATCGAAATGTCACGTGATCATAGATCAGCATTTCCATAGAGATGCGAATCGATAGCGATTGTAGAAATAGAATCGCTCCGAAGCGAATACCATTTGGCTACGCCTACAGTTTCGGTCTCGACCGCGCTCAATCATGGACTCATCACAGGGCGGTTTCGCAAGCCGAACTATTCCAGCAATCCAGTAAAATTCACGTTAAAAAAAATGGCCAAGTACGAGTCGGACTCGCTTACGAAGGGTTCCGTGCCACCGTACAATATTTTATCAATAAAGTTTTTTACATTAGTAAAAAAAACACGTTTTTGTGTGGGGACCCCATTAATTTTTAACCTTTTTTTATTTATTTTATTTGTTGTTATAGCGGCAATAGAAATACACAATCTGTGATAATTTCAACTAGATATCTATCTATTACGGTTCATAGCCCGCTGACAGACAGACGGATGGACGGACAGAGGAGGCTTAGAAATCGGATTCCGTTTGGCACCCTTCGGGTACGGAACCCTAAAAAACCATTAACAATGATTAACTTGTCCTCAAATTAATGATTATATATCGATAATGTTAACAACGACCTTTATTAAAACCTCTACCGTCGTATTAGGAAACGCGTTGTAACTTCTTTCCGTTATTTCGAACCTTATTCTGATTAGACATAAAATTCTTAATACAAAGTTGACAACTTAGAATCGGATTTGAAATTAGATTTTTACTTAGACCATTAACATTGACGGAATAAAGTATTGTCAACTATTTTATTGTTTAAATTATGTAAGTATAATTTCTGTACTATTATTATAACTTTTTATATATAATTTGGTTTTTTATTTTGTGTGTATCGCTTAATATTTGCGCAGCTTATAAGATGGTTTCACACAGTGGAACGATTGTAGATAAAATAAAGTTCGAAATTCAAAATTGGCTTGATGGTATAAACCTGGTTCTAAATATGAATCTCGTTTTGTAATAAGGCCGTTAACGTTTCAAAGGCCGTCCCACGTTATGAAAACCCAATACAGGCACAAAACCAAATAAAAACCTTCAAATAACATCGCTACAAGTAAATCTGAAACACGATACAAGCCCAGTGGGCTGGAACACGATAGTTAAGTGGTTAATCTAGCTGTCTATTGGATTGTATCGACAGTCCTAAGTAAACTTCTTGTGTAGAATGATGTTTGCGTACAACCAATAACGGTAGAGAGTTCTTTTTGTGTTAGTAATGTCTTAATTAGTGTTTAAACTGATTTATTCTGTCGATGTTTTCGGTTCGTGTACCTTTGAGAGATAAAAATAGTAAACCAAGTAACTTCTAAGTCGTTTTTGATGTTTTTTGTATAACATCTTTCCTCTCGCTTTCCTGTAATCTGTGGGATAGATTTCATGAAAAGGAACGGAAGTGTGTAACAGGAAGCTGGGGAAGCGCGCGCTATTTGATTGGACCAATGAGCGCGCGCGGTGCTAGAATTGGACGTCAGACGGTACCAACCCAAATAGATGTCAGATGTTACAAATCATAATGCGACTACTGTAAGGTTCGCTCGTTATTTTATTAGTCAGATAAGTTTTACCTGAAGAGTAAATTATTACTTATTTATTTTATTTCCAAATACAATGTAAAAAATAGGATATACAGGGTTATTGGTAAAACACCAACAACCTCTTAAGGGGTCATTGTATCATTATGAACTACTTTTACAATGGGACCAAACCTGAAATCACGAAAAAAAATCAGCTGTTCAGTACATTTTGAGCAATTATGCAAACATAAATGTTATTATGCAAACAACAGCTGTTTTTTTTTTCGCGATTTCAGGTTGGGTCCCATAGTAAAAGTTGTTCATAATGATGACCCCTTAAGAGGTTGTTGGTGTTTTAACAATAACCCTGTATAAATATAATATATTTTTTTAATTTTATTTTAGCCACACAACTAAAACCTGTTTATCTGTGTGTCTCGCTAGGCTTTCACTTAATGATTACTAAGCAGGTACAATGATGTTTACAATATAAGTAATACTTACATAATAGGTACATGATGATATTTTTTTATTTTATAGTAATTTCGACATATTTTTATTTTTTCTGTAATTTATCTCGATGTACGTAAAAATGAATCCCTATTTCCCTTAGACACGTCGTAACTTGAGAAGAACGGCTGGACCGATTTGGCTAATTCTGGTTTAAAAATATTTGTAATAAATCGAATTAGGTTCTTACAGAAAAAAAAACTGGAAAAGTTGCCCGGAAAATTGGAAAAATCGGGAAAACTGAACGTCTTTTTTGTATTAATATTGAAATTTGAACGGGACAAAGTCTGTCAGGTCAGATAGTTCTTTATAAAAGTTATCTGACTATTGGAGGTAAAAATAACGCTCTTTAGAGCTTATTGTACATCCCTCTACACGTGCAGCCTGTGGGCAAAGTATACTCGTGTGGCATATAGCGCCCACCGCGTCCAGTTCAATAACGCGTTCAAGGCGGTGTTGGGGCTGCTCCACCACTGCAGCGCCTCGGGCATGTTCGCGGAGGCACGCACCGACTGCTTAACACGCGACTGTGCGCGTCTCTGGTGCGCAGAGTGAGGGGCAGCGACAACGTCGTCCTGGCGATGATCGCCAACAGACTGGATTGCCCTACTATACGGCAATGCGGCAGCAGATATATACCTTGTGAGTGTTCGTTTTTGCTGTGCTTGTTATCCTGTTATATATCTAATGGTATATGGGTCTTGTTACTCAAATTAAACACATTTATTTATTCATTGAAAAGTCGGCCCTATAGAATAAGTGATGATAACTCATATTCAGTAAATCAGTTGTTAAATCTACGAGTAAAGATGCTGCTGTTATGATTACTAAATGAATACACGAAATAACAGCACTAATCGAATCTCTGGACATGAGATCTGACAGCAGATTAAATTAGGCTTTCAGAAACCGGTTGAATTAGAGATCTAAATTCGGTGGTGTAGGACTTAGACCCTCGCGCAAACAGTGTTAATTGGTTTAGGATTATCTACTCTAGATTTTAGTATAGTTTTAACCTAGTTTATAAATACTGATTGCAAATTATAAATTGTTAAGTAGAGCTATAATATTATTCTAAAATTGTATTTATGAACTGTAATTAATGTCTTACATAATATATTATAATATTATTACTATATATAAGGTAATTTACGAATTGTTTTGTTTACAACATTAAAAGCTAAACCTGCTTACACTAAATTAAATAATATACTTTATTAATATAAAAACCGGCCAAGTGCGTGTCGGACCACGCACAATGAAGGGTTCAGTTGTTGGGATGAATTTATCCTAAGAACAAACTTAACATTGTAGTTGAAAAACGTTCTCCCATACATTCCAACTGCAAAAGTCAGTTTGTATGCACAATATTGAGATATTTACCCTGTTATTTTAAGACCATAGACTTCTTATAGATTTTCCTATAATCTATAGATATAGAACTACTACCTATATTTTTTTTCAAACTTTTAGGCTTAGTAGTTTTGGAGATAAGGCGGGAATGGTCAATTAATTTTCGTCTATTCTCTTAAATAGCTTTAAAATAATTTATTTGCAAATTATATTAAAAAAAAAAATTGAGACCGCACCTGCAGTAAGCATTTGATATGTCACACGGTACAGTTTCACAAATTGATTTTGTACCAAATTTCAACGTAATCGGTCCATTAGATTCGGAGCAAATTGGCTGTGACAGACGGTCAGACAGACAGGCACACGAGTGATCCTATAAGGGTTTCGCTTTTTTTCCTTTTGAGGACTTAAAAATGAATTAATGTCCAAAGTATATTATAAAGGTCTTACACAAAAGGGTATTACTTAACAAAGGTTATATCGAACAAAATATAAGATACCTTCCATAACTGTAGAATGAACATTTTAAACAAACAACTTTGTAGCTTTTCCTTCGGTAAAAGAACAAAAATTAAAAAAGTATGTTTCTGTATTCAGTGGAGGTACGTAGCGGAGTCGTTGGGATCAATCAATCAATCTCAACAGGTCGTAAACGTCGACTGTTGGACGTGACTCTCCGTCATAGTTCCGAAGAACGGTCGCAGGAGGTATTGGCATAATCACCGGAGGTTTCACACGAGTGGATTCGGGAGAGGGTGTGATATAGAAAATGAGGAAGTCTTTTGGTACGCACTTTGAAATGTTGGTACTTTAGTACCTACGCACTTCGATATATACTATATTGAAAGCACAATATACACAACGCATAATCGCTGGGCCTAGAAGCATGATGCTTTGCACAAGAGTTCCATATTTTTTCTAGATTACGATGTTGGTCCCATGGAGAAAGTTGTTTAATTTGATGGTCTGTACCACATCCTCAAATTTGACCACACTTTCTGATACACCCTGTATAACAAAAACAAAAAACAAAATAAAAGAAACCTCCAAAAAAAAACACTACGAAGGTAATAATAACTTTAATTTTTGTTTTTTGTTTAGTAGTGCTTTTTTTGGAAGTCGGTTTTTTTTTGACATTTTTTTTTTGTTTTACCCTTTTTAGTTATGGCACCTACCACACACCAATTTGAATACCACTTGCTATGTAAACAACAGTCATAGGAACATCATCAAGATGCACAAAGTGGATTAAATACGTATTATCGAAGCTAACTCAAAAGCTACCCAAGTAAAGTTTATTAAATTTATATGGAACCACCGCGCAAGCTTCTTCTACCAAATGAAAAAGAATGATCAAAATCGGTTCACAATTGACTAAAACACCGATGGACATAGGTAAAAAAAAAATACATACAGATGAACATATAATAAGCTCCTCCTTTTTGAAGTTGGTTAAAAAGTGAGCACTAAGGAAGGATTTGTGAAAATTAACCCCCTAAAGGGGTTAAAGAGGGGTTGCAAGTTTGTATGGAATTTCGTCTACTCATGATAACAAACAACTTTTATTATGGGACCAAACCATGACCTCATTCCACCGGCCCCGTTGTACCATCGGACATCTAGACGCACTGCCAGTTACCATCCCTACCTAGACGCTATTCCACCAAATCGCACTAAGCGTTTCCAAATGTCTTTTATAATGTACTACCTGCATCTGTGTTTCCGAACGCATATGTACAACCCTAATCTCTTCAAAGTGAGAGTGAACAGGCTTCTTTTGACATCGTCAACTTTGTTTCTGTCACCTCCAACCTAGACTAGAGTCAAGCCTATCTCAAATAAAAAAAAACCGGCCAAGTGCGTGTCGGACCACGCACAATGAAGGGCTCCGTACTTGGGATGAATTTATCCCAAGAACAAACTTAACATTGTAGTTGAAAACATGTTTTCCCATACATTCCAACTACAAATGTCCATAGTTAAACGAAAAGAATCCAACCCACATTAGGTGTAATGTGGGTTGGATCTTTTTCGTTTAACTATGGACAAATGTAAGTTTGTACGCACAATATTGAGAGATTTACCATGTTTTTTTTAAAACCATATACTTCTTAAAAGTTTTCCTGTAATCTATAATTGTAGAATTATTTTCTGTAGTTTTTTCAAAATTTTAAGGACAGTAGTTTCGGAAATAAAGGTCAATTTTCGTATATTTTCTTAAATGATTTTAAAATGATAAAAATATATATTTGAGACCCTCACAGTAAGCCCTTTCATTTGATATATCGCACGGTACAGTTTTCAAATATTAAGCAAATATATATAATATTTGCCCCCAAAATTGACCCCCATATTCAAAAATCAATAATTTACATTACACGTCCGTGTTTCGGTCTCAGAAATACATACGTGTACAAATTTTCAACTTAACTTTATATCGGTCCATTAGATTCGGAGCAAACTGACTGTGACAGACGGACAGACAGACAGACAGACACATGAGTGATCCTATAAGGGTTCCGATTTTTCCTCTTGAGGTATGGAACCCTAAAAAACCTGAAAAAAATATACGTGTCGAATTGAGAACCTCCTCCTTTTTGTTTCGTCGGTTAATGAACATTAATGCAGAGAACAGCTGATTTTTTTTTTCGCGATTTCAGTTTTGGTACCACAGTAAAAGTTGTTTGTTATCATGATTACAATCATGTGTTTAAGTATCGGTCACTAATTACCAGTCACCCTAATTGTATCTCATCATATGCTCAGTGTTAAATAGAGAATGACGATTCTTAATGTGAGCTTCATTCTGTTATACCTAACTAACCATGACTTTTATGGATGTCTAGATTACGACAACGTCTGCAGGAAATAACCACAATCCACCTGATATGGTCCTCGGTTCCAAGGAGAAGTTATGGCATCTTGTGCACCGAGCTCCCGCTTCCATGCACATATTTTGGAGGTAAAAAGCATTCTATTTGCTTAGGGCTGTGTTCACCAACATTCAATCTGCCGGTTCGATATTTAAACAGTTGATTTATGTCAAACTTTCTTCCAAATTTGACATAAAACAACTGTTTAAATACCTAACCGGTTTGAATGTTGGCGAATACAGGCCTTACTCTGTTTCGTCTAGGTCTCGTTGGTAAACATCTTAACTTATTCAGTGGTTACGGGTAGATTACTGCTATAAACTGTAATAATAACTATTGTCCACTAATAAATAAGTCAAAGTTGTCGAAGTATTTCATTTTCTCAGAATAAGAACACCAAAGTTGGCCATTTAACGCAAAAATCACGGTCGAAATGTAATAGGCCTCTTAATTTATGAATAAAAAAAAAATCGACTTCAAAAAGAAATTAACTCAAAAATTATGAAATAACTTTAATTTCGGAAATCGATGTCGTGGGTCTGTACTTTAGTTTTATGCCAACAATTTTTTAAAATTATTTTTTATTTCGTAATTTTTAGTTTTTAGTAAAAACTGGAATATTTGTTTATAATAAGTAGTTAATAATTTTGTTGTAAACATTACACTAGAATTTGACCAAGGTTTTGAGATGTTTTCCCTTTGACACCACACCCGTAGCTCGTATCAATAAGCTAGGCCGTCACACTTATACGTATTAGTGCATTAGCTTGAAAACTACTGAACTGATTTTGATGAAACTTGTACTGTTCCCTAAGTTTAACTTAGGGAACAGGAAAATGTAAGCCAATAAAAATTAAACGGTCATGATCTGATTTACATACGCTACCATTACACTGTCCCAATTCGGTAGTGTAGTTAATTAACAATACTTAAATGAAGCAATTTACAACATAATATTAATATCGGATTCATGCAATGATTTACTAATTAAAAACATAACACGTGCAACGTTACTCTTAAAAAAGCATAAACATACATACATCTATATTTTGTATGTTTGTTTTGAAGCCCTAATAGATTATCATATGTGAATAAATTGCAGTTCCAATAATATTACATACATACGTATCGAATTGATAACCTCTGTTATTTTTTTGAAGTCGGTTAAAAATAGTGCAAGTGTAAATCTAAAACACACATTATGGCTCGGTACGACCACAGACCACACATATACACGTTGCTTTCCACATTTTCACGAGTAAATTAAACGAGAAGTCGTCTATCTTAAGAATCGTTTTTCTAAATTACTTAGGTTCGGCCGGGACCCCATTAGTCGGTCCTCGTTACCTCCTGAGACAAATGGTGCGAAACTCGAAGAGTTGGCGCCTTTGCCGAGCCGTTTATTAGTATTAACAAACTTTGCCACCGAGATCATTTATACGAATGAAAAAATAAACTAAAGTCCGCTCGCCTAAATTGTATTTTAATTGAGAACTATAACTCCTTTATTTCTCTCGACTAATCTTAATTTACAGTTTTAATGTAGAGCAACTTTGTTTAAACTGTGTTGTTTTATTCGCACAGAGTAAATATAATGTTTTGAAGCGACATAAACGTCCACAATGAAGTATCTGACACTATGTTTTAATTTAAGCGAAACTCATCAGCTACAATCATGATATATCGAATTAAAACATATTCTGGGACGTAGGTATTAATTTGTGTGCTCTCCCGGGCGAGGGCGCTCGACGAAAGGTATTACGAAAATTTAATTGAAGTTTTGATTAAGCACTGTTGCACATGGCGGGCTCATTGATCACGACGTTATAAAGCACAGGCTTAAAAATGTGGTCGGCGTCATTACCGCCTACATTGTGACATGTTTAGTGGACTGGAAACTCACGTTTAATTACTTTAAGTTCCAGATTGACTTGGAGTAACATTCTATGTTACGCTCACCCCTTTGTAAAATTGAAAGTCTTTTCCTCCGATCTTCGAAACGAACGACCTCGAATATCCGAAAATCTGAGCGTTGGATACTCCTTAGCTCGTTTGGAGATGAACGTGTGTCTTAAGGGCAAGGGATTAAGGTGAAAAGTGTATTGGATAATCTGAGTAGATGTGACGTTTCGTTTTTAGTAACGTAAACAAATAATGGGAGCAAGGGATTGATGGAAGTGAATGAGTCCACGTCCTACGCAAACTTGTGCAGTATCCGAACTAGGAGCATTGTTGTATTGAGAACGTTTGGGATGTCGAACCACTGGGAAAATATTGATCTTTTATAGTTTATTCAATATCGAATACCTGAGTGAATACCTACTCTGTTGGAAAATTGTAATGTGATGGAAACAACAGTTACATTCCGCGCTATTTCACGATTTTATTTCCAGATATCGTTTCTTTTAACTTCGCTCTGTTATGATTTTATGAAAAGGATTTCATTTGAACATTTTAACTGTAATAAGGGTTCCGTAACAAAATGGTAAAAAGGAACCCTTACGGTGCGACTCAGTCTGTCTGTCTGTCCGTCTGTGACAGCTGGATATCTCAAGAACTACTAATGCTATCAACTTGAGTTTTGGAACAGTTTTAGATGACGTTTGCCCAACTTTTTTGCAAATATTTTTTTAACAAAGACTGAAAGGGGGTCTTATACATTCGAAGTGGGGCTACTAGGGCAAGTGGGGTATCATATAAAAGAGCGCTGTTTGCACATTCTCAAACATATTTTCTTTTTTGTAGGCCGCATAGTTTTCGACTTTTGCTGAAAAATGTAAAAAAGTACCTATCTCCAAAGTTTGCATAGAAAAAAATCTGAAATTATACTGTGTGATAGAAGTTTGTCTCTAAACAGCACACTTTTTTTATATATGATGGTACGGAACCCTCAGCGCGCGAGTCTGACTCGCTCTTTACCGGTATTTTTCCTACTACTACTTTGATTTACAGACTAACTGGTAAAAAACTAGAATAGCACATTATACGTTCTTCAACTTCTTGTTTATTTTCTTATGACAAAATCAAAATCAAAAGTCATTTATTCAAACTAGGCTGAGAATCAGCACTTTTCGAACGTCAAAATTACATAAGACTGTCCCCCAAAACGCCCGCCCTTCACCACTTTCTAGTGCTTTAGCTGAGGAGAAGAAGTGGCGCAACAAACTCCCCAGCAGCACAGCTGTATGTTCAGTTAAAAAAAATAAAAAAATAAATTCGATACAAAACTGCGCAAAATAATATATCTAAGTACATTACTCAACACAAACTTTAAATTAAATTTAATTATTTGCTTTATGTCAGCTAGCACACACCAATATACCAAAAAAAAAAAAGAATAAAAGAAAAAAAAATCACAATGAGAAAACCAGAGCTTTTGTCAGCACCCAGCACCCCTTGAAGAAGCGTGGTTAACACTAGTCATTCATTACTTCTGTGTACGCAAAAGAATCCTCTGCAGCCTGTTCCCTGTAGTGGAACAATAACAGACTGGTATATACTCGTACAGACAGTATCTCTCCTAGCCTTTGGTATTGGGTTCGATCCCCTGGGCATGCGAAGTGGTATTGGGTGTTTCTGTCAGCCCGGAGGTGCAATTGTGCCGGTAAATCGCGTTAGGCTCGCCCTTAATCTCATGGGATCCAAATCCGTCATCGACGAACTGTCAGTGAGTATACGCTAAAATACTTCTGTCTGCCGGAATTAGGGTTGAGACTTGATCTAAATGAAGAATTAAGAGTAGGTGCCTTAATGAACATCAATCGTTAAAGAAAATATTATGAAGGAAAGTAATTTTACTTTAAGAGGGTTTAAGGAGCTAATGTTCCTGGTAACTATAAAAGTGACTGAGGTAAACTAATGCATTTGTAAAGTTTCACATTATTTGAGTGTCAGATGATGATGTATGAGGTTTCCGTAATTACAAAAATTGCCTAGCTTTTTCCCAACTATGTTGGGGTTGGCTTCTAGTCTAACCGGATGCAGCTGAATACCAGCATTTTACATGGAGCGACTGCCTATCTGACCAACTGAAGACTTTGTCAAACTTTCAGGCTTCTGACGACCCGTAATGGCTGTCAAAGATCCACGAATGACAGCCGGGACCAACGGCTTAACGTGCTTTCCGAGGTAACTAGGAGGAATCTCGGTATGTAAAGATGGTCACCCATCTACGGACCAATCCCGGCAAGCGTAGCTTAACCTGATGGATCGACCCTTGCGGCTGTAATTATTTAGCCACGAGCTCCTCTCGTCATACTGGAGTTACTATTTCATCATCAAATCCTAAATGTAAAGCATCGGCTTCCAGGAACCTGGGTTCATTACAAAACCTAATATTAATACGAGTATGTACAGCCGGGCCAAAAATATTAGTGATTGCAAGCTACGCTGCTCACTTTGGTAAAATACACCATACATCTACATTTCGCCAGTTATATCCCATGTTATAGGGGCGACCCTATTGCCATCAACCGCACCATTCCAGACTCCGAGGCCGCCCAAAAACAGTTTGCACGACAATATGGAACTTGAACACAGGACCTCATGTTGAGCAGTAGCGTTTGCGACAGTCTCTCAAGATATATTTGTCTGCAACAAATATATTAAATCCTCCAGCATCTAAATAAAAGAAACCTATTTCATTCCACCCAACACTTAGCAAGGCATTGCATTACGGTAGCAACAGAACAGAACAAACCGCCATCTTTTAAAATTGCGCGGGAAAGCATAATAATTCGTATTATATTATATTCGTGTCTGAACTAATATCTCGTCTCGACCGCTTGGGGCAACTGCAAGCAAACAATGAAACAACTTTAATAAAAGTAAATTGTATTAACACCTAACTCGGTAAGCTGTTTTATTGTCGCCGGAACTGATGCGGATGAGAAACTGGTTTTAACGTTGTTTGTGGTATATTATTGGGGTTTACACATATTATAACATTTTAATTTAACCCGCTTTTCGTGTCTGCCTGTGTGACCGCGTTTTTCTTTAAAACTACGCAATGGATATTTATGCGGTTTTGACTATCATTTAGACAATTTATCCCGAGACGTTTATATGTATAAGATATTAATACTAAACTTACATATAATAAAGATATATCGATGTTTTGTTAAGTTTGACTTTGTCTCTGTCACCTCAGACCTAGACGAGAGTTAAGAGCAAACCCATCTCAAATAAAAAATAAAATTAAAAAAAGGCGTAAAAAACCGTACGAAGCAGGGGCGGGTCGCTAGTAAAATCACGTAGGAGCTACAAGTAGAAGAATCTTAAAGAATCCTTGAAATCCTATTTTAGGCAAAATAGGATTTCAGGAAGGTTACAACTGAAATCGTAGTAAGGTTTTAGGTCTGAAAAAGTGTATTTTTGTGGGTCTAAAGGTTACCGATGTTATAGAGAAGAGTTTCTAGAAATTCCACCATATATTTATAAAGCGTGTTTCATCCTATACCTAAGTTGTGGTTAAGGTTACTAACAATAGTCTTAAGTCATCATTGTAACTACTAACACTTTGGATCTTAGTTATCTGAAATAAAGAATTATTATTATTATATCTGTCAGATTTAATTATATAATTAATATATAAATATATATAATTCCCCATCCAGTAAGTACTCTTCATACGAAAACTGTGAAACAAGCCCTGAAAGTTCTTAATTATATAATAGTTCAACCCAATAATATTAAATATAAAAATGAAGCAGATATTTTTATAGCGCGCGCGTCGTGACGTCGTGAGGACTCGAAAACGTCTAAATTGGGACGTTTGGTCTTTAGTCCGCGCATCAAAACTAAACGCAGTGCAGTCACGTGTCACGACCAGATTTTAAACGTCGGTTACTATGATCGTACATATCTACTACAGTCTTATTTATAAATGTTTCTTAAATTTTAATCAATTACTAAACAACTGATTAGCAAAATTGTTATTTATAAACGCTATTTAGCGCTAAGAGGTCGCTAAGGGCCGGTTTTTTGATCCGTAGTCAACTCAACCAATGGTTAAACGCAGTAACTATGGTTGAATTTTGGCTAAATGTGAAAGGCTAAACATGAATATATTCATGTTAGCTCATTCACATTAAAAACTAGTAACTAATGGCCTAGCACATTCATGTTTAGCCTTTCACATTTAGCCAAACTTCAACCATTATCATGACCATTATAACTCAACAATGGTTAAACATAGTAAATGTTTAACCATTGTTGAGTTAACTATGGATCAAAAAACATTCAACATATTCTTCATTCAAAGTACCTACACAGATGATGATAGAATTTATATAGCTCAATCGGGAGGAGAGGCTCAGTACTCAGGAGGTTTGAAGAGAATGAGTTCGTGAGGAAGCTCATCGGAGATAGTGATTATTCAATGTGCCTCTCATCTTATGACGCCAGTTCTAAGAGCCAGACTTTAGTCAGAAAAGCCACGTTGTGGCAGTCACACACAAATAACAACACATTTTATTTAAAAAAAAAAAACGGCCAAGTGCGTGATGGACCACGCACAGTGAAGGGTTCCGTAGTTGGGATGAATTTATCCCAAGAAAAAACTTAACATTGTACTTGAAAATCATGTTCTCTCATACATTCCAACTGCAAATGTAAGTTTGTACGCACAATATTGAGATATTTACCATTTTATTTTAAGACCATAGACTTGTTATAGGTTTTCCTGTAATCTATAGGTATAGAACTATTTTCTGTATTTTTTTCAAAATTTTAGGCTCAGTAGTTTCGGAGATAAGGGGTTATTGGTAAATTTTCGTCTATGTTCTTAAATAATCTCTTTCATTTTATATATCACACGGTACAGTTTGAAAAACTTTTTTTTTTAATTTTCTTATAGTAGCCGGCATGAGTCGTGAGCACAGACAGATTCAACTTTTAATAATAATAATACCATTTATTTCAGGCGACATAGGCCCATAGAAAAATACCTTAACCTAAACATACATATTTTTATAAACAAAATCTTGTGTTAATAAATAAGGCTTAAGAACCTTAAACCTTACAAATCTTATTTACTATTACGGCAATTCGTACACGGGGCAATGAGGTTAATATAAGATCAAACTTATTTATGTATAGGTAGAAACAGAATACAAGAGCCCGTTGACGATGGCAACAAATTTCATTTGGAATTTGTGCTTAAGATTCGTGCCGGTAACTATATTGCCCCCCAAAATTGACCCTCATATTCAAAATTCATTTATTATCGGCTACCTAGGTATTGCTTTAAAATTAATTTGGTCTGTTTACATCAGCATGTAGATATAAATTCAGAGAGACCTTTCCTGTTTTGCTTCAAATATTGGAGTTTATTATTTTCATTGCTACCATCGCAAACACGATGAAATAAACATAATAAATTATTTTAGGGTTGATTTTTCAATAGTCAGATAACTTATAGCTGATGAATAAATATGACAGTTTGACTTATTTTCTTTAAAAAAGCTGTCAAAGCGCCATATGTTTTCTATAAATAAAAGTTATCTGACGATTCAAAAATTGGCCCTCAATCAAATTAAAATTTTCCGATGAAATGTTTGACTTTTGTCTGTCAAAGTCTCGACAGATACAAAAATCGTGTGTCTTTTGATATCTTTTTTCTTAAAATTCTGTTTATTATTCGATTATTTTGATTATAATCTGTACTGAACGCATAATTTCCCCTCTATTTTGTTTCTCGACTAATCATTTGCTACTTAGCGTATAAAGTAATTGGTAAGCTAAACAGTGGCTAATCAGTGATTGGTGAGATTTTAATAAATAAGGCTGCTAGTGTATATATGTTAGGGCTAAAACCCGAAGTGCGGCTACACCTAGTTTTAGCCTGCTAGAACTGGGTGTATGTAACCGATTGCATTCGAACCCTGGCATTCGCCGGCCGCTGCCGCGGCACCGCTCGCATCACGTCACAGTTCTAACCTAACCTAACCTACCTTTCAGCCTACACCCAAGTTTACCCAACTGCTATAGCTGTAGCCTAGCCGCACTTCGGGTATTAGCCGTAACATATACATTGGTTAAACGCCAAATAGTAAGGATTTTTGAGAATCACAACAGAAATGATAAATTACTTAGCTCGAAAAACTAATTATTGGAAAATTACCTTTACCTGCGTAAAGCCTGCGTAAGCACAACATAAGGAGTTGGGTTAAATGAATCAAAGAACTACAAATGAAATAATAAAAAAAAAACATTGAATCTCCATAAAAAGATTTTTAGAAGAGTTTGCTCAAAGAAGCTGAAGTAGGTATTTATATTTTTTAATAAAGGACTTTAGGCCCCGATTGAGACGAGGCTTTTTGGCGTAATTTAAGATTCTGAGAAGGCGCTGTCAAAATGGAGAGCAAACATTTGAAACAGAATATAATATTTTTGTCTTAGAGTCCTTCACAGTTATTTTACCTCTGACAGTAGTAACCCAACAACAACCTTATTTTAAGGAATTCTCCTTAAAAGATCAATGTAATTTTGACAGACTTGTCAGTACAGAAATCCAACAGCAGCCTTATTGTAAGAAGATTAAAGATCACAGTGATTTTGACAGACCTGTCAGTAGCAGCCACCTTATTGTAAGGAGAATAAAGATCACAGTCATTTTGACAGACCTGTCAGTAGCAGCCACCTTATTGTAAGGAGAATAAAGATCACAGTGATTTTGTCAGACCTATTAGTAGCAGCAACCATATTGTAAGGAGAATAAAGATTACAGTGATTTTGACAGACCTGTCAGTAGCAGCCACCTTATTGTAAGGAGAATAAAGATCACAGTGATTTTGTCAGACCTATTAGTAGCAGCAACCATATTGTAAGGAGAATAAAGATCACAGTGATTTTGACAGACCTGTCAGTAGCAGCAACCTTATTGTAAGGAGAATAAAGATCACAGTGATTTTGTCAGACCTGTTAGTAGCAGCAACCTTATTGTAAGGAGAATAAAGGTCACCATGATTTTGACAGACCTGACAGTAGCAGCAACCTTATTGTAAGGAGAATAAAAATCACAGTGATTTTGTCAGACCTGTTAGTAGCAGCAACCTTATTGTAAGGAGAATAAAGGTCACAGTGATTTTGTCAGACCTGTTAGTAGCAGCGACCATATCGTAAGGAGAATAAAGATCACAGTGATTTTGACAGACCTGTCAGTAGCAGTAACCTTATTGTAAGGAGAATAAAGATCACCATGATTTTGACAGATCTATCAGTAGCAGCAACCTTATTGTAAGGAGAATAAAGATCACAGTGATTTTGTCAGACCTGTTAGTAGCAGCAACCTTATTGTAAGGAGAATAAAGATCACAGTGATTTTGTCAGACCTGTTAGTAGCAGCAACCTTATTGTAAGGAGAATAAAGGTCACAGTGATTTTGTCAGACCTGTTAGTAGCAGCAACCTTATTGTAAGGAGAATAAAGATCACAGTGATTTTGACAGACTTGTTGCTGTTGGGTTGCTGCTACTGACAAGTCTGTCAAAATCACAATGATCTTTATTCTCCTTAAAATAAGGTTGCTGTTGGGTTGCTATTGTCATAATTACTGTAAATGGACAGTAGGACAAAAATATTCTATTCTGTTTCAAATGTTTGCTCTACAATTTTGACAGCGCCTTCTCAGAAGCGGAAAAGCCTATAAAATAGGTACAGGTACCATACCCCTTGGTATCGTATGTACCTATTACCCAATAACTGGGTTGTGAAGGTCAGATAGGCAGTCGATCCATGAAAATTACTGGTATTCAGCTACATCTGGTTAGACTGGAAGCCGACCCTAACAGAGTTGACTGTTTAGGTTTTATAGTGAGATTAAATTACAATATTTGATACGCCTTTCTACATACACGTACCTACTCTAAATAAATATAAAGCAGAAAGGCGTTTAAACCATCATAAAGAAAGAAAGAGATAGAAATCGTATTTATTGGGATTCGCACAGAAAGAGCACAAACTCACTCATAGAAACATTAGAAAAAAATAAAAACAATTAGTAAAATGAAAACTAAAAAAAAACGGCCAAGCTTCATTGTGCGCACAATGAAGGGTTCGAGGCGTAGTTGCGTAGTTAAGATGAATTTATCCCAAGAACAAACTTAACATTGTAGTTGAAAAACATGGGAGAACATGTTTTTACATTTCAACTGCAAATGTAAGTTGGTCGACTATTTGTGGTCAACATTACTTAGCTGTGATAGTTTTCCATTTAACTTCCAACAATACCCCACACCATGGGATAGACGAGAAAAAAAAAATATCATCGCTACAATTTTTTTATCAGTTTTTTTTTATCACTTTGTCGGTGTAATGAATATGTATATTCATGCTAAATTACAGCTTTCTAGTACTAAGAGTCTCTGAGCTAAGCCGGACAGACAAACAGATAGACGGAAATGGCAAAACTGGGTTCCTTGTTGACTACGGCACCCTAAAAAGAAAGTCCTGTACGAGGCTAAAAGGCTCCTATCGCAGCATGATGCTACGACATTTAAAAATAGTCACAGCGCTGGTATTCTGATAGGGCCTGCATCTAGCATTATAAAATTCATAACTAAATAAAAATAATCCACCGTTTTTAGATAATATGATAAAATAGAAATTTTAACGTAAACCTCATTCTTGTTTTCTTTTCTTATGAAAACCCACTTTATTTATTTATTATTTATTTATTATTGAACTTAGTTTTCATTCAATAACTTTAAATTTATTTATTTATTGTCGATGCTCGCTGCGGGCGCGGGATTCTTTTTACGCAAAATTGTAAGTAAACCTTCTTAAGACGAACTGGATCAAATTGCTTGAGTAAAACATAAACAGAAAGTTTGGAATAAAATGGCGGGAATAATATGAAGTTAAACACCCGAGATCTTGGCGCAAATAGAACGACTTGAAATGAACGAATTAATTAATTATCAGGTCTACTCTCTCTCTGCCTAGCCTTTTCCAAACTATGTTGCGGTCGGCTTCCAATCTAACCGGATGCAGCTGAATACCAGTATTTTACATGTAGCGACCTCCACAACCCACTTACTGGGTAATACGACACTTGGTAAGACTGGTTGTCAGAATTTCGGGCTTCTGACGACCCGTAACGACTGTCAAAGATCCACGGATGACAGCCGGGAGCAACGGCTTAACGTGCTTTCCGCAACACGGAGGGGTCTCTGTATGTAAAGATGGTCACCTATCCACGGACCAACCGCGGCAAGCGTAGCTTAACCTGATCGATCGACCCGTGCGGCTGTTATTACTTAGCCACGAGCCCCTCAATTATCAGCTCTAATATGTTTAATAATAAATAAAGTTTATTTGCAACCCAGTTCAAGGTTTATCTAGAATCGCGTCAGTATTTTGTACAGGTAAGTTTGATATCGGGCGGCTTACCGCTCAGAATTCAGAAGCTGATGCCGCCTAACGTGGCCAATAACGGGATTTCTGCCAACTTTGTTTGCCCAAGCGGAGTTCAAATATATTCAACTATGCGATAGAAGTTCCCGAGTTAGGAATAGCTTATTTTTTCAACTAGCCGCTGCGGTACAACGTGAAAAGTCGTAATTAACGTGGCTTTCAGCACGACCCCAGCGAACAGTGGGCTCTCATAGGATTGTCATGACAAGAATACAAAGCAATGCATTGTTACGCAAATAAAAAAGCCCTACTTTTAAAATTACACGTTCTCTAAACCTTGCTCCGTGTGTTCCTAAAGTTTGATATCCCAACACTTGTAATATGAACTTGTATTGGAATTTGGATACAAACTTTGTTAGAGGAAGATTATATGGCGACTACACAGCTTCTAAGTTTGTAAGTTTTATCAAATCGGATTACTTATCTGTAACACGGCGTTATGTCGCACATTGGTCCAAACTTTTGAAATGAAGAGTAAATTTATAGCGATCTTTGCTAATACGGGTGATAAATGTGGAGTTATGAAAGTTATACGATTTTTTCATAAAGTTTAACGTAGCTCGCGGGCAGGTGGGAGGGGGGGGGGGGGGCGGCTTAACCGCTCTAATGAAGCCAGGATGCGCCCGCACGTTAATAAGGGATCACTCCCAGCCTTTTATGCGCTATGAATAGTGTGTTTTATTAACTTTATTTTAATGCTAGCAGAGATTTTTTTTTCATAGTTTCTACAAATATGAATATGTTTTTTCAAGATTTGTAGAGTGTATTTATTCGTGTGTGGCTGCCAGACACTTCATTAAGATTGTTTGGGATGAAAGCAGCGTATTAATTGAAGCTAGCTGTATTTTTTAACATATTTAATTATACGAGCAGGTACGAGCAGGAAATACGTGGCGCCATCTATTATTATAAGAACGTTATTGTTGTTTTCCTCGGGCACAATACCTATTTTTGGGATAAAAGGTAACTTATATCCGTTTCTGTACACGTGACAACGTAAATTCAAAGTTTCAGGATAATCGGTTCAGTGGTTTAGGCGTGAAAAGGTAACACACAAACAAACAAACTTACTTTCATATTTATAATATTATAGTTAGGATTAGGATTATATTATAATTTTTGCAGTTACGTCTACCTATCCTGCGGGCCTAGACAAAGTATCATTGGATTATCGATGACGCTAGTAAAAAAGCCAAAATTATATGGCGTTGACATAAGCTATCGAAATGTCACCTAATCATAGATCAACCGCGTCCAACGATGACTTCCACAGAGATGCGGCGATAGCGATTGTAGAAATAGAACCGCTCCGAAGTGAATGCCATTTGCCTAGGGCTACTGTACTCTTCTAGAAAAATAAAGCTCAAAATCTATTAACTAAAAACTATTTACATTGTAATGTAACCTCAGTGAATATATTCCCAGTAATAAAATCTCAAATAAATAAGTAAATAGCGGGCGTAGTATCTCATTTAAATGTTCAGCAGGTGTAAATTAAGCCGACTGGATACAGGGCTGTGGCTTCACCGAAATTGAATTTAAAAAATATTACCAACTCGCGAACTTGGCCAGACTCCAAAAGACAATACCTACCCTCGTCTTGTATATTCATTTTAAAGGAATAAATACTTACAGCGCACAAAGAGTAGTCACAGAGCCTTATTAGTAAAACAGCCATGAAAATGATTATAGTAGGTACTGGAGATGGAAATAAAAAGTGAAAAGCGTAGCGGCTTAATTTTCTGTAAGAGGGTATCTAACCAAACAAACATTGAGATTTTTTCGTAAGAACTATGTTTTGTGAATCCTTTTTGTTACAAAATTTCTATCTTTGTAATTATAATATTATAAACGCGAAATTGAGTTTATTTGTTTGTTACGCTTTCACGCTAAAACGGCTGAACGGATTTGGATGAAATTTGGCCCATGGGTAGACCATGACCTGGATTACGCCATAGGATACTTTTTTATCCGGGATAACTACCGACCTACATGCGGGCGAAGCCGCAGGCAAAACTTAGTGCAAAATAAATATTATACATTAAAGTAGCTTTTCGTGACTGTTTGTGTGACCGCGTCATTCCTCTAAACTGCACAACGGATTTTGATACAGTTTTCACGATCATTTTGAGAATTTATGCCGAAAGGTTTATAGGCAAATTATATTTTGATCAACGTAAAATATAATACCGACTTGTAAATTACAAAAAACGTATGAAAATTTGAATTTCGCGGGCTACCCTGGCGCTTCGCCCTTAACCCAAAAATTCTAAGTAAAAAATCAAAAGGTTCAGCCATCTTCCGGTTTCCGTGAAAATAATTAGATGATCGTCGCACAGGTCGGTGTTTTGTGCGCAAACAACAGCGTTGCCACCTCGTGAAACTTTTTACATTAGCCGTACCTACGTCGGGACTCTGTTTGTTTCGTGCCTTCGAACCTGGGAACTACGGCGCACAAGTTTCGGGTCTCATTTTAAAACTCCCTACCCTCGCCCCAGGTAAATTTTAATCATAAAGAGACAATAGAGTTGAAGGTATACGCTAAACTTTGGTCAGACTGATTTACGCGATATTTTTGCGCCGTATTCAACGGCTTGATTTTATTTGCGGTTATTTGCAACGAATGCCTTTAATAATAGTCCGCACAAATCTTCCCTGCGGCCCGATATTAGCACGAATGGCCATTTTTAGGTAATGGTTTGGGGGAAGCCGGTTAAGCGACGCTAAACGGCTAACTAATGAGAAATTTTGGCTATTTTATTAAATAGCTAACGATATATATAATAGCCTGCAATATGGAAATGGAATCAGGCGTTGAAGTATTTCAGTGTTATACATATTTACCCGACTGAGCCAGAAGTAGGGTAATGTTTTTCGCGCGCATGTGTGTATGTATGTCCGTTCCATTGTGACCTAAACGGCTTGATGGATTTTAACATATGAACATATGAGGTGTCGTTATATTTTGTCTTAATTGTGGGTGTGACATAGGCTATAAGTGTAGTATTCATAATTTTAGTATGATATTGCATCTGGAAATACAAAACAAGGGAGGGGAAGGTTTTTTAAATAAACTGTAACAATTTGTATCAAATGAAAGCTAGTAATAACATATAAAAAAAAACTAAAAAGCTTAAAAAAAAAATGTATTAAAAAAAAAAAAAAACAATAAACCCCGACTACTAAACACATAACTGAAAAAAGAAACACAACCATCTATAGAACTTTGGTATTTCAGGCGGGGACAAACCAAAATACTATAGAATTGTATTTGTTGTTTTTCTCTTTTTAGTTGTGTTTTTACAGTCGGCTTTTTTTTTTTAATATTTTGTTTTTATGACAAGAACTGTTTTTAATAAAATACATTAACAACCTACGATTCACTCAATGTCGTAAAATCTAGGTACTTCATGCAAAAAATACAGTCATACTTATCACAATTTTCAGTAATTTATGACATTTCCATCTACAGCACTCTGAAAGTCAGGTGTAATAAAATGATGTCTTATTTCCTTTTACTGTGAGCAGTCGTAACGTTAGGCAAAAATATAGCACTGGAAACTGTCCAACAGCTGTATCTACAACGTAGATGTTTTACATTCAATTTGAGGAAAATGGACTTCGTATTTATGTCTTATTTACTGTCGCCATTTTGTTACGGACGTAACATTGAATAAACACAATTTAGATTTTTGCACGATCATTAACAGACATGAGCTTTTCTCTAAATTGATATTAAAATTGTATTTATTATGCTGGTCCATTATACTTAACCTCTCGAATGTCGGAGACTAAATTGACTTGACTGAAATTGTCAAGCTTGTCAAGCTGTATTAGGATTACATTATCATAAAGGTCATTTTAATATTTTCACTTGTCAATTTAGTGTAACTGTCCGACTTAAGACACTTGGAGCATTTTTTCTTATGTCGAACTGTGTAACATAAGACATTCGAGAGATTAATAGGTACTCAGTTATTTTCAACTTTCTTATGATTCCGTAAATGTAATAGCTGTGAAAGAAAACGCACGATGAAAAAGCTTTTGCTCCAAATAATTTTAATATTCAATTATTCAAGATTTTCAATTTTCAAGGAAAAGATTATAAGATTTCTTAGCTGGTTTAAGCCGTAATGAGTTTCCGGTATAACAGTTTAGTGGGATGAGGTTTGGAACCACTGCTTCATTTAAGCAAGGAATCTATTAACGAAATTACCATCAAGTGGGCCCCTGGCCTTTTAGCGGTGTAGCTTTGATTCAAGATTAAAAGAGATTGCACTAATGAAAACAACTTTAGAGCTTGATTTCTTAAGTTTTTAAACACTGTGGAAGTTTAAACTATTAGCTCGAACTTGCAAAAAGAGAAAAATAAATCTTGAGCTGTTGAGAAAAGTAAGTAACACTTAGCAAAGAAATACATTGAACCAGTTCTCCATATTGTGACGGAGAACGACACGTTTAAAATTCCACTTCGTTTTAACCCCAAGTCTGACTGTTCAATAATGAGGCAATCCAACTAGATGAAAAGCGACGCGAATAAAATAACGAGATCAGACGTAAGGGCATAAATCAGTTCACGTTCCACAATCTGTCTCCGAGGAGAAGTTAATGTGTTTAATTATTTACCAGAACAAGAGTTTTAATCATCGTTTATTTGAAAATTTATTGGCGAACTTGTTCACGATATACTCGATTTGGAGGTTATGAAATCAGATAATCTAAATAAATGTGAGAAATGTAGGCTTCTGCGGGCTTTATCCACCAATTATTTCCATAAGGCATTACTGGGAAAGCTTTAATTTATTCAGTTTGGATTAAGTGACATCAAAAGATTAGGCGCTTGACAAATATGGTGATTAATAAATCAAGAATTTTGCGTATTTATTTTATTATGAAGCTATTAAATTAATGTTTGAAGTTATTTTGTCACTCATATTCGAATGAAAATGTAGGTAGCTACGTCAGTTTTGAGAATTTCTCTCTCGAATGCAGTATCTTGCTCGCCTTCCACGAAATACTATGCGCGAATATTGTAATAGACAAGAGAGTTGTAGTGTAGGTAATAGCACTTTAAACATCTGGTAAGATAGTGGAAATGAAAAATGGCTTTCATGCTCTTAAAAGACCATGAAACACCAACGTGGTGAAATAAAATAGACCGAGAATATTTATTCATAATATTTTGATATATCAATACAATTTCTAAACATATCGCCACGCATAAAAATAATGGAATATTGTAGAATAAATTCGACCACAAACTTATTATTTTAAGGCATTGATATATAAAAAATCCAAGATGCACAGTCTCGAACAAAAGTAACACTCAAAACTGTCTCCAATTACATATAAGTAGTTATAGTTATGATATAAACAAATATTTTTTTGCAAATTAAACCTTACGCGCATGATCTAAAGTTGTTTTTACAAAGCAATGTACAAAAAGCAATAAAAATGTTATGACCGAAGTTTGTCAGTAGGACTAGGCATGAAGTGGAGTCGAATATTTTGTTATACTTTTTATTTTTTTATATATTTACTTAGTATTTTAAAAGTTTGTAAAATTAACATAAATGTGTGTTCTAAATATTCTTTTAACTGATCGTTAATAGGTATCGTTCTATGAAGAGTACCGTTATGCATCTTCAAAGTTCATCATCAGATCATGACTATGTTCATACAGGCACCATCGAAGACTATAATATTCTTACAAAAAAGAAAATAAAAAGAATTAATCAATTTGGCCCATAAAATAATAACCTAATCGAAATACAAACATAAAAAAATCGTCAAATTGACTTTTGAAAGTCGGTTAAAAACTATAAATATATGTAATAAATAAATATTAATAAAAAACTACATACAAAGAAGTACAAAGTTAATAAACTTATTAAATTAAAAATGAAACATAATGAATAAAATCGACTCCATGGACTATAAAGAGCGTCAATTTGTATTATACGACTAAATTAAAAGGAGGTTGCAATGCATTGTTCTTTCACTGAAAAAGCAGTCATTGAAATTTGCCATATTATACTTGGACCGTTGAGTGAAGTCTTAAGACAAGTTAAATCAAAATCACATTACTGGCTCTAGTCATAAAAACAACAAAAACCAATCAATAAACAGACAAATGATTTCGGAAATCAGACGAATCCAAAGCAAATGTAACTTAGAGAGATGATGATGAATTGATGATTTTTATTATTGGTAAAATTATGTAAATACATATTTCTTATTGTCGCGAATTTGATCGAGATACAACCTGACACTGACATATCAAATCGCAAAAAACACAAGAAAATTTGAATTTCGCTCATTTGATCCGCTGTAGTAGCCCCACAGCGGATCAGCCTTAATAAACAAGGTGCCTCAAAACTGAGTTTCCAAAAAATGAAAAAAATGAGTCGATGAAAATAGAAACGCAACAAATATTATTAGTACCGAGTCAGGTACTCGGTACTAATAATATTTGTTGCGTTTTGTCGAAGTCGAATATTTTGTTATACTTTTTATTTTTTTATATATTTACTTAGTATTTTAAAAGTTTGTAAAATTAACATAAATGTGTGTTCTAAATATTCTTTTAACTGATCGTTAATAGGTATCGTTCTATGAAGAGTACCGTTATGCATCTTCAAAGTTCATCATCAGATCATGACTATGTTCATACAGGCACCATCGAAGACTATAATATTCTTACAAAAAAGAAAATAAAAAGAATTAATCAATTTGGCCCATAAAATAATAACCTAATCGAAATACAAACATAAAAAAATCGTCAAATTGACTTTTGAAAGTCGGTTAAAAACTATAAATATATGTAATAAATAAATATTAATAAAAAACTACATACAAAGAAGTACAAAGTTAATAAACTTATTAAATTAAAAATGAAACATAATGAATAAAATCGACTCCATGGACTATAAAGAGCGTCAATTTGTATTATACGACTAAATTAAAAGGAGGTTGCAATGCATTGTTCTTTCACTGAAAAAGCAGTCATTGAAATTTGCCATATTATACTTGGACCGTTGAGTGAAGTCTTAAGACAAGTTAAATCAAAATCACATTACTGGCTCTAGTCATAAAAACAACAAAAACCAATCAATAAACAGACAAATGATTTCGGAAATCAGACGAATCCAAAGCAAATGTAACTTAGAGAGATGATGATGAATTGATGATTTTTATTATTGGTAAAATTATGTAAATACATATTTCTTATTGTCGCGAATTTGATCGAGATACAACCTGACACTGACATATCAAATCGCAAAAAACACAAGAAAATTTGAATTTCGCTCATTTGATCCGCTGTAGTAGCCCCACAGCGGATCAGCCTTAATAAACAAGGTGCCTCAAAACTGAGTTTCCAAAAAATGAAAAAAATGAGTCGATGAAAATAGAAACGCAACAAATATTATTAGTACCGAGTACCTGTTACTGCGTATTTTCAGTCAAATAACACGATGTTAAAAGCGTAAACTTATCTACGCTAATATTATAAAGAGGTGAAATTTGTGAGTTTGTATGTAGGGAATCTTCGGAACTTAATCAGTCTGCTTAGCCTTTTCTCAACCATGTTGTGGTCGGCTTCCAGTCTAACAGGAGCGACTGCCTATTTGACCTCCACAACCCAGTTACTGGGTAATACGATACCCCTTGGTAAGACTGGTTGTCAAACTTTCGGGTTTCTGACGACCCGTAACGACTGTCAAAGATCCACGAATGACAGCCGGGACCAACGGCTTAACGTGCTTTCCGAGGCACGGAGGAGTCTCGGTATGAAAAGATGGTCACCAACCCCGGCGAGCGTAGCTTAACCTGATGGATCGACCTTATGGAATCGGGAATCTTATCAATCATAGGGAATCGTAGGGAATATTCGGAACTACTGATCAGATTTCGAAAAATCTTTCACTTACAGAAAACTACACTATTGTTGAGTACCATAGGATATGCTTTTACTTCACACGAAGTTACGGACAGGAGCTAGTCACTGGCCAAGATTCACCTAATAGTATCTACAATTACCAAAGAAAAAAACTTATTCACAAAAAAAAAAAACAACTGACTTCCAAAAAAGCACTACAAAGAGAAAAATAACCTTAATTTCAGAAATCGGTGTCTTTGAATCTGTATTTTAGTTTTGTGGCACCAACTTCCGAAATTAAAGTTATTTTTCTCTTTGTAGTGCTTTTTTGGAAGTCGGTTGTTTTTTTGTATTTTTTTTTTTCACTTTTTAGTGCATTAGTTTGTAATTTATCTAAGTAACCTTTTACAAAATCACTATCATCACATGCTTTGTGACGAGCGTAAATTGCGCAGCAACCATATTAAAGATAGATTATACAGGGCGATTTTTAAAACATGCGACAAAATTTAAGGGGGTGTTCTACCCATCAATATGCAAAAAAATTTCGACCTTTTTATACAAAATGGTCCAATCGGGTATGTGCTTTTACATGGGAAGGTAATTTTTTTTTTTGCGAAATCTTAGTTGGTCCCATAGTAAAAGTTGTTCATATTAATGGGTAGAACACCCCCTTAAATTTTGTCGCATGTTTTAAAAATCACCCTGTATAATTGTGTAGTTCCGATAGCCATCTGTGGTCTCCATCATCAGTTCCACTTCATCAAATGGCTAATTTCCAAGAGCAAATGCACGAGTTACTATAAAAACTACCCAAATCGCTATAGTGTGCTTATAAAATGAGGGTTTGCTTCGATTTCCATGGGATCTCCTCATCAGATTCTGACTTAGTGGCACTTCGAAAGCATACCCTTTCAAACAAAAAAAAGTTTAGTAGGCGCAGTTCGATTCCGCGCCTTTTGTTTTTGTGAAAACATATTATTAAAATTTAACTACGCTTTCCGATACTGCCGTAGCCATTTTATTTACTCGACACTAGACTTAGTAGGCTCATTGCATTCTTTATTCTGACATTATTTAGCTATTGTCAAATTCATATTAATTTTTATTAAACATATTTTGGCCAATATTTCTGTTGTTTCTCTTTAGGTCCTGGTAGTGCTTTTTCAACTTCTGACAAAACACCAGAATAACTGATCTAGCTAAACCCGTTTTTTGCGCTATACGTATATTTCGACACATAGTGAAAAGTAGAGGGTCGCGCGCATGCGCGTGCACTCGCAGTATAACATCATAGGCAAATTATAACCTGCCTTAAAATTGTTATAAATCTGACCTATCTTTTGAATGCTCAACCATTACTCTAGCATTTAAAGTCTCGTAGTTATTAGCGATTGAAATGAAATATGTTTTTGTCAGTCAGAAATTTGGAACTTACCACTTACCTTACCAGTACACCGAGCGAAAAGACGTTTTCACGACAGAAATAATTTTGAAAATCCGGCTATATATGACGGAGTTATGTCCGAACATACATAAAAAAAAATATAAACATCCGAATTGAGAACCTCCTCCTTTTTGGAAGTCGTTTAAAAATTCTGATGTTAGACCTTATTTGATTAGACTAGAATCATCTATTCCGTGCTAGAAGCAATAAAATATCTTAGAAAACGTGACACATTTATAATAACATTTTAAATTATTTCTAAAAATTGCGAACATAATAATTTCAGCGTATACACTATTATGTTGAAGTATCCAATTAGGCAGATGTCAATACAAAGTGAAGTTATCGAGAAGCGAATATTTAATTAATACCTACTTGTTTGTGCTTGTATACGTTATGCAAACACCAATTTATGACAATCTTTCTTTGAGTAAATTACGACTTGCTTTGATAATTAGGTGCTTTAGATATATATGTAGGTATGTTAATTTATTGAGTATTTCTGCCAGTCTTCTGGGCACGTTTCCGGATGACAGCGATGCGGACGATTACTTCGACGCCTAAATTTGCTTTTGTATGTAAGGATAGAGAGAACGCATACGTCCATTAATTTGCATTTATGGCAAATTGGAAGATCTCCTTTTATAAGGGTTTTCGTCAACCAATAGCTCGACCAATAGCTTAAAGAAAAGAGACAGCAATATTTATTATTTAACACCATTCAACTGACCATCACTCAACAAACAGAGGTACCTACATTAACTCTTAAAAATCTTAATTTTGAGTTAAATATTCATTATTTCAAACAGTAACTAGACTATATGTACAAGCTAAGTAAAAGTGCCCAAAAGGCTGGCAGCATGTTGGATGCCACGTTGGATGGCAATGCTGATTATTTGGGCGAAAAATAGGCCAGCCCTTTGGTCCCGTGAAGAGTCGACCGACGGCTTGGCGATGTCCCGAAATACTCGATGAGCACTCGGACCCCAAAGCCCTAGAGTTTCAACCCCAAACGGCACAAACTTAAATAGCTCCCAATAAGGTTGCTATTTTTGCGTGTTAAATATTGAATTACAATCGGATCAGAAATAAAATAAATTGAATAATTAACTCTTAACTATTATAAGAAATGAAATGAATGTATCGAATCATTTTCTATTTTATAGAAGGTGATAGCGGGGGCTAGAGTGAGCGAGCAAATATACAAAATCAGGAGTACTTTGTCACAATATCAGTACCAACATCAAAAATATAGCCCGACACCCAGCCAAGAAAAGTCTAAAAGGGCTTACGTCTTGAAAAATTTTCAAATTCAATTCCTCCGCGACCTGTTCTTCTACTTTGTTTAATGTTCTGCAGGTGTAGCCTTACTTGAGTAATAGCTTTAGTGTTCCTTGTTCTAGGCTAAGTAATGTCCGGCATGAATGTTTAAGCGAGTTAAGTTAGCTCCATCTTATGAAGACTGGAGGAATGTAAATCGGGGCATGTTATGTTGAGAAGAGAGGATAAATGAGAGTTTAGTGGGTAAGTGTTACTTTAGAAAGATTTATTTTATTTTTTATTTTAGGGCAAGAAACAAGATGTTCGTGGCTTCAAGGCATTTATTTATTTATTTATTCAGATATACGCTAACAGTTTTATTTACCAAAACCCTTAGAAGCTAACAATTATTATTATTAAAGAAGGTGATAGCGGGGGCTAGAGTGAGCGAGCAAATATACAAAATCAGGAATACTTTGTCACAATATCAGTACCAATACCAACATCAAAAATATAGCCCGACAATATTACAATGTCAAATAGCAGCTTATAACTACAATAATTCAGAAAGCAGAATAAAAAAAAAATATTTCAAGTGATGTCATACATATCACAAATAAAATAATATAAATAAGTCACACTATGTCAAAGATAAATACCTATATGTAATGTCATCATGTCCGGTTAAACTGGAAGCCGACCTAAAAGGTTGGGTCATGATTGGGTTTTGGAATTTGGGATTCATCTGTATTAATTTTGACTTCATGATAATCTACATCTGTTATATAAACATGTTAGTGAAATTCATTTATATTACAGTACAGGCATTGATCACAATACAACTGAACGTTTATTAAAATCATTAAGGCAACGTTTACCAGCATAGAACGATGTATAATTAACACACACTTAGGGCCGCCATACACGGACTGCTCGAGCAGTTAGCCATTGATCAACATACACGGACCGCTCTTGCATTCATAGCCAACAGCTTGAAGTTTCCATTGATAACTGCTGGAGCAGTAGATACCAACTGCTCGTCATTCAAATCAGTAGCAACATGGATAATTCTAAATAAGTTCTTGCGATTTAATTGCACTGATTAGCGCGTCCCAATCTACGTCGTCCATTTTGCTCAAGAAACAAAGCAAGAAGCGTGCGGGCGGGAAGCGCGTGCGATGTGGAATGAAGAGCGCGGGCGGAGGTACCTACGCGAGAACAGTCAACAACTCGAACAGTCATTGTATGCCTGGCGACTGCTTGACCGCACAACCGCCCGAAGCAGTTGCAACTGCTCGAGCGGTTTCGTGTATGTGTGTACGTAGAAGACTGTAGTTCACAATACAGTTCATGCTGACTGCTTCGAGCAGTCCGTGTATGGCGGCCCTTACCCATCACACTATCACCTACACTGTCATCAACACACACACACACTCATCCCCAAATCAATATTAAGCCACTTTTGCCACCAGAATTGTATTACTTTAGTTTTTAATTTTGTTTCACTTTTGTTATTATTAATTTGTAATAGTGTTTTACTATGTACAACCAGTATGTTAATACAGTCATAGGTCATTCATAAGTGAGTTGTCCAATGGAGGTTAAGCCTGGTGATCCTGTTATACAGGTTTTACCTACAACAGACACCAGTCTCTATTAAGTGTTACCTTGACTTTGTACTGAGTTTGTGATTTATCTTTTAGTAAAGTCTCCGCCAGGTAACAAAAAAATAAAAGTCGTTGACCCGACTTGTACCAAAAAGTCCCGTAACTTATTCGTTAGAAATCGCTTGTCATAAAAACTGTCGCTAATACAGCTTCAAGGACGCCCCTTACCACGATACGTTTGTTTTGATAGTGTTAGCGACACTGTCTTTACAGTTTTTTTGTATAGTTTTGAAATATTGGAATACATTGGTAGATGGGTGTTAACGATTTTTTTTTTTGTTATCTGGCGGAGACTATAGCGACTCGCCTCTACTGTCGCAACTTGACTAAATATCGAGATTTCTTTATTACAAGCTGTGATACGATTTCCCATCGGCTACCTTCATCCTTTATTTAACCCCTTTAGGGGATGTATTTTCTATAATCCTTCCTTAGTGCTCTTTTTCGATATATAAGGAACTCTTGCGCAAAATTTCATGCTTCTAGAGCCAGCGGTTGAGCCTGTGCGTTGACTGTCAGTTATGAAGGAATTTATGAATTTTATTAGGTAGAAGAAATTAAAGTAAGTTTAATATAAATGTATTATAAACCTTCTAAATCCATTGTGTAGTTTAAAGGGTCCCGCAGACAGGCGCGACGTGATGATGCAACGCGATTCTGGTACTACAATTTTCATGAACTTTTCATAGAAACTGTTCCTAGAGTACCGTCGCGCTGTCGTGTCTCGTCTATATCTGCGGTAACCTTAAAATATCTAAGCAGTTACACAGAGAGATGCGAAAAGCGACTTTGTTTATGTAGGCATATACGGACTATCTATTCATACACGAAATCTCTTAAGGGGTCATTGTACTCTTCATTATGAACAACTTTTACTATGGGACCAAACATCAAATTGCGAAAAAACTCATACGTTCCCTACATTTATGGTCGCATAACTCGTCAAAATGTATGGCTTAGCTGATTTTTTCGCGATTTCAGGTTTAGCCCCATAGTAAAAGTTGTTCATAATAATGAGCACAATGATCCCTTAAGAGATTTAGTGAATATATAGACCTTATAGATTCAATCGATCGAAGATTAAGCTACGATTGCCGAGGTCGGTTCGTGGATGGGTGACCATCCATTACATACAACAATGGCTTAACGTGTTTTCCGAGACCTCTCCGTGCCTCGGAAATTACGTTAAGCAGTTGGTCCTGGCTGTCATTCTTAGATCTTCGACGGTCAGAAGTCAGTTACACTAGTCAGAAGCTGAAAAGTCTAACAGCCAGCCATACCAAGGGGTATCGTGTTACCCAGCAACTGGGTTGTGAAGGTCAGATAGGTAGTTGCTCCATGTAAAATACTGGTATTCAGCTGCGATGGTTTGACTGGAAGCTGATCCCAACATCGTTGGGAAAAGGCTAGGCAGATTGATTGTATAGATTATAATAATATAATAACCCCACCGCTGTATCTCTACGTTGACGTCGTGGTGGGGCTTGCGCGCTCCAAACTTTAGGTCTGTGCCGGTAGAATTTACTTTGCCGGAACGAGTCTAGGATGAGGAGCCAGACCAAGAGAGATACAGAAACCCGCAGGGCAGCATGTGGCGAGCTGTTGGGCAGTAGCGACCCCACGGACCCTATCTCCCGAGAGAAATCTTGTCCTCATCTCTGGCTTGCCTTTATTGGCCGGCTTGAGTGGAGATTTGCAAGAGCAAACGTGCTCGGAGGAAGGAAGTATTCCAGTAAGGTGCTGGTAGGGATCTTGACCGTACTTCCGGGATTGTCCTGATAACCGGGGAATACCTCTCCACTCCTCAAGCATCTCAGGAAGTGTTGCCCCCTTGTCACTACGTCACTATGTGCTAGCGGCCGTTTCCGGGGGCCCATTATTGAGTGTGCAAGTCACCCCCTGCCATTTTATCCGTGTGTAATATATAACATTGGTCAGGCAGGGGACATAGTTCTTCCATAGTTCAAGTAACCCAATCTACATTAGCCACCCAGACCCATAGCCCAATATGTTTCGTTTCCACGCACAACAATAGTCCTGCACCAACCGGGGGTTGTCCTTGGGTGCACTTGCATAGTGCATACAGGGATAATCGTCGGTTGGTGCCTCCTTATCAATTAAAATTATTTAAGAGGCCTCTGCGAGTTGGCTTCGGCTCCTCGTACGCCTTCCAAAGGTCCGGGACCCCAGGGTCCCGAGAAATGTAAAAAACAAAAATAATATATTTATTTGACATAAAAAATGATTAATAAGTGTTCCTAAGGAACTCATTTGCCAACAACTAAATCTAGATTTCGTTATGTCAAAAATCCAGCAATATGGAGGTGTCTAATAGGTATTAGCCTCGACCTAATTTACTACGTTTGACAAGCACCTTATGGTCAAGGACGATATATTCACCTTTTTTCTCACCTTTGTTTACACGTAGGTTCTAGAGACCTACAAGATATTTTCCCCTTTGATTAACCCCTTCCATATAACATGGTAGGTATATTCGTAGGTCAAATGTAGGGTTGACATCCTCCTAACCCTTCAGGCAATTCGTGACGGTAAACTCTTTCACCCCTCTTCCAAGTTTCAGTACGATCATCTACGTAGCCTTTTTTCTAGCCAACTATATTGGGGATGGTTTCCAGTCTTACCAGATACAGCTGAATACCAGTACTTTTACATGGAGCTACTGCCTATCTGACCTCCACAACCCCAGTTACTGGATCATACGATACGGTAAGACTGTAAGTTTCAGTATATTATAATGCAAATTCCAACAATTAAACCTCAGAGTACAATTAGAGGTGAGATTAATACAATACTTTTCGCGATATTCATTTGTTTGTACAAAACTACAGTGTGGATTTTAATGAGGCTTAAGTTACTATTACCGAGAACCATAACAACAATAGATGTGTCTTGAAATAATTACATAGATAATGTAGATAGACTTTAAATGGTAGACAGGTATTATTTTAATGAGATGCTAGTAGGTATCATATTTTGATGTTTCTAATCTTTCAAAGATGTAAAGCTTTTTCCATTGAGCGTACCTACTGACAGATAGGTACCTCACAATTTTATGAAAACTTACTTATAGACTCACGGTAAGATAAAATTCACTCTTGCCTGTAAGCATTCGGTGTGTTAACCATGATTCATTGAACTATTCTGGGCATACTGGCTCGCTAATTGGCGATTAGGTACAGTTAAAAAATTCAAGTAATGCAATTTTGCATTCCCACAGAAATCTCTTCATCACTTCATAATCCTGAACTTTTGAGTACCTAACACATCAGCAAACTCTACTCAAGCTCAATAGACTTAAGGTTAAGTATAGTTGATTTTCAGCAACCACCTCGAATGACGTAATGACGTCCCCCTGAGTGAACTAACAACTCGGGTAAGTAAAATTTTCAACAGAAATATGTGTGATTCTACCTGAACACAGTGTACAAAAAACAAAAGAATATATATATATACCTCTATATGTGTATATGTCTGTATTTATGCGTAACTTTTATAAATAATAAAACACATAAAGTCATAAGCCTACAATGAAAATAAATAAAATAAAACGTTGTGTGATGTGCTTCCTGTTTATGCTATTTTAGTTATTAAATATACTTTCGATTTACTAACAAAAAGTTCTGTACAGTGAAATAATTAAGACTTCAAATTGGTATACCATATATTTCATGGGAATATTAGCGACGGCAACCATTTGAAAACGGTATGCATCGCACCTACAGCCATCAATCAAGGCATGGCGTTGTCAAACGATAACTGACAGCCATGATTTTCCGTTCAAAACGGTAAATTTGGTACAGCTTGATATACTTAGTACCGGTAAATTTGGTACAGCTTGATATACTTAGTACCGGTAAATTTGGTACAGCTTGATACACTTAGTACCGGTAAATTTGGTACAGCTTGATATACTTAGTACCGGTAAATTTGGTACAGCTTGATATACTTAGTGTTATTATGGATTATTATTACTATTTTAGTGGGCCGAATGGAGCATGGAACGTTCGATGTACGAAGGAGCAAGATCTCCCACCTTGACGACTTGCCGCCGTGACATTGTCAGAACTATGTATTCAGCCTAAAGCTTTGCATATTACAGGCGAAACAATTAAACAGTTCAGCAGCTGGGAAACATGGTGTATCCTGATGATAGGCAACAAGACAACTAAAACGTATACAGTAAATCGAGACAATAAATCCACACAAAGTTCCGCAAACTCGCATCTATATCGCCATCTATTAGTTACCGAAGGACATCGACGTTCGGTTGTGTGATCGCGACACTTCGGGTAGTTTAAACATTTGTCTCGATTTGGGCCAAAATTATGCCCTAGGTCAAAGTAACCTGCCCTTACTTACGCTATTAAGGGGGAAGCGTCACGGTAGCCCGCGAAATTCAAATTTTCTTACGTCTTTGCAATTTACAAGTCAGTATTATATTGCACGTTGATCAAATTATAATTTGCGGTCGTAACAATTATCTATTTACATAATTAGAATCATTAAAGTGATCAATACAACTCTTTATGACCAGGTAATCCTAAAAATGACTATTTTATGAAATCTTGACATTTTAGGATTATACTAACTTAAGGAGTTGTATTACTGATTTTATTGTATATAATTCTGTAAATAGATATTTGTTACGGCCGCAAATCATACTTTATTTAACATACAACTTAATACTGACTTGCAAATTGCAAAAAACGTAAGAAAATTTGAATTTTGCGGGCTTATCTGACGCTTCCTCCTTAACGAACTTGATGGATGGCAGGCTGCGTTCAGTTATCCAACGCACACACGCCGGATTGCCTGCCGCAGCCAAGTTGAGCATAAACTTCAATTATCCCTCGATAATTGTTAAGCGAACCAAACACAACCCCTAAACTGATATAACATAATTAAGTATTCTAATTAATATTGAATTTTCAATAGATATCTTTGCCCAAATCAAACAGAACCCAACCTTTTGTTTGACCCAGTTAAAAAAAAATACCATACATACATCCCTGAAGGGAAAATATTTACTTTTTGCCTCAGACCCCTACGTTTTATCATTTGCATTTTTCATGACTAACTCAATTTAGTAGCAAACCCACCGTTTCGGGTCCACCGTATCCGCTTGAAAGTGTCCTATGGGATTTCCTAAGTTAGTTTTTCTATGTGTAAACCGCTTGTAATATTCAAGAAAAATGGAATTTGATATAGACCTCCTGATTTCATTAAGAATTTAAATCTCTATTACGGTACTAAAATTCGGAAATTTTTGGAAAAGGCTTTAAGGTTTTATTTAGGTTTTGTTGACCCAATAAAAAAATTATCGTTGTGAGGAACCACTTCTTTTTCACATCGGTGAAAGTATTAATATAAAAAGCGAATTGGAAAAAGCAGCGTGGTAGTAGATAAAATTGGTAGTACCTTAAGCCTTGATACAAGCGAGGTAGATATATTAAAAGCACATTGACATAAAAACAGGCTCCGGTAACCAAAAGCCCATCTAGTGAAATTGCCATCCGCTTACTCATTACCGACGGAACCAACCGCTGGATCCGATATCCCGGCGCACGTGACTAAAGGAAATTGAAATCTCTATCGGTTAATCGATATGTTGAATGGAATTTCTAAAAACAGAATTTTAATTATCCACCCTTTTTCACTTGATCACTTCAAAGAATAGTTCGCATCATGTCAATATTGACGGCATATCTATTGATAGTGACTGAATTATGCACACTGTCTTCTCATACCTATTAACAGTGTTATTTGAAAACATTGTAAAAGCCAATTATTTTTAAAAGAGTAACCTTGTAGTTTTTTGCCGGCTTTTCTCCATAAAAAACATGCTAAGAGCGAGTCGGACTCGCGCACCGGGGTTTCCGTACCATCAAAAAAAAAAGTGTGCTATTTAGAGACATCATTTTATTTTTCCTGTAATCTTTAGATAAACTTCTATCACATTAATTTCTGATTTTTCTCTACGCAGACTTCTTAATTTTTTACATTTTTCATCAAAAGTCAAAAACTACTTGGCCAAAAAAAAAAAATGTTTGATAATGTGCGAACAGCGCTCTTTCATATGGTACCCCATATGGCCGAGTAGCCCCACTTCATATTTTTAAGACCCCATTTCAGTCCCTGTTAGAAAAAAAAAATTCTTTCTTATTTGCAAAATAGTTGGACAAACGTCATCTATAACTACCAAAATTCAAGTTGAATTTTCGTAGTTATAGAGATTATTAGTAGTTCTTGAGATATCCAGCTGTGACAGACGGACAGACAGACAGACTAAATCGCACCATAAGGGTTCCTTTTTACCATTTTGGTTCGGAACCCTAATGACCAAATGGAACCGTGCACCTAGCTTTTGAAGTTTCATAAGTGCCCATATAGGTTTACGTGAAATATACTTTTAATTTTTTACTTTATATATATAATTTATATATAATGTATATTTTTAATTTTTTGAAATGTGTGATTTCCTAAAAAGGGACGGAAGTGTGTAACAGGAAGCCGGGGAAGCGAGCGCTATTTGATGTGACCAACCGGTATCAACCCAAACAGATGTCAGATGTTACACATCATATGGAACTACTGTAAGGTTTGCTCGTTTTTTTTTGTACCTTTTATGACTCGCAGGTGTAAGTCTTCACTCTGTAATCACGCAACCATAATGTATTCAATTGACCTACATAGAAACAATCAACAAACTTCACTTTTACTCCTGTCTTTACAATGTAAAAAAGTCTTTAGTTACGATGAAAAACAAATTATTTAAATAATATAATCCTACAGAAATCGTCAGCATTCAACCGCTTCTGCGTACTGATAGGCATACGATAGGTATATTTTCATTGTATTCAGAAAACCTTTTAGAAGTCCACTGAAAATAGTAAAGGTGGAGATTTTATGATTAGATGATAAGGTGCGAGGGTCGCAGCGTGTTTCGAAGCTGCCCTGATGAAACCCTCTTATTATGAGCCTGCACGGCCTGCTACTTGAACACGTCTGCGTGCCACAATCTGGAGAGTCCTTTATTCTACCATTCGTTTAATTTCGCTTTTTTCCGCTAAACATGCGTCCGGGTCACGGCTACTATGAACCGATATTGATCCGACGAAGAATAACGTAGTAATTATTCCGATCAGATCATTAATTTCTGTACTTGGCAGCCAAATAAGGCCGCTATTAAATACACACGATAATAATTCTTGCGTTAAATTTGGAGGTCTAAGTTCGAAGTACCTTGTTTGCACAAGGTTAAATTCTTTACCAAGTTAATTATTTGCTTTTCTATGGTTTGATTATTTAGCTTCTGTTTTGTTCGCACAAGTTTAATTCAGCGTTGTATAAGAACGGCGATGTATGCTTTTTATGATGAGGGTCTATTTTACGTCCGTAGCCTGTGAAGTTAGAAAGCATTCATGTGTATAATCTGAAACGATTATAAATTATTAACGAGCTGGGGCTCAGACGAGCAGCCTACGTGACAGCAAGGTGGAAATGGAGGCAAATTCGTCAATTTATATGCGAACAAGCTGCCTTTGAGAAGCGGTGACGCCTTTGGCACTCTCAAAAATACTATCGGTTTTCTCGAACTATAATTTAGTGGAGCAGATGAGACTGTGTATTCAATTAACATTCGTCAAGATCTTGGATTATTGATTACTTATCATAACGCCTTGTTTCCGCGAAGGGTTGGGCAGAGGTGGACCTTTAGTATACACACTTCGCCAGTTATGTCTAAGTCCCGTGTAATAGGAGGCGAGCCTATTGCCACCACCCGGGCACATATCCAGACTCCGGGCTGCTACCAGTACTGAGAAATTCCAGATAGAAAAACCAAATAACAATTTTCCTGACCTGGGACTGGAACCCAGGACCTCGTGATCAGCAGTAGTGTTTGCGACCTCTAGACCAACGAGGCATTGATTAGTTTTTAACCGACTTCCAAAAGGAGGAGGTTCTCAATTCGTCTGTATGTTTTTTTTTTTTTTGTATGTTTGTTACGCGATTACTCAAAGACGGATGGACCGATTTAGAAAATTCTTTTTGAAAATTCTTTTTTTGTTTGATAGGGTATACTTCCGAGGTGGTCCCATATAAATTTTATTAACTTTGCTTGGGGAGTTTTTAGTTAGCTTCAATAATGCGTATATTTCCCACTTATTTTATGTGGATGATGTGATGGTCTTTTAATAACTTCCTATCACTGTTATTTACATGGCTATATCTACAATTATTGTGCTCAATGATGTATTCGAATTTGTGTGGGGTAGGCTCCACAACTAAAAAGTGAAAAATAAAAACTTTTTAGCAAAAAATAAAACCGACTTCCAAAACAAAACACTACAAAGTGAAAAATAACTTTAATTTCGGAAGTCGGTGGCAAAAAACGAAAATACAAAACCCAAGACACCGACTACCGAAATTAAAGTTATTTTTCACTTTGTAGTGTTTTGTTTTGGAAGTCGGTTTTATTTTTTGCTAAAAAGTTTTTTAAGAAAACGGCTTCTTCGGTTGTTCTACATACAGTCGTCTTTCCATAAGAATAATTAGGAAATTATCATTGGTATCTAAACAGGTACTTGAATAGATAGGCAATAACTTTCAATATTCACTACAATATACACATTTATGTATTGAATAAGAGTATCTTTCAAACGTAATTTTAATATCATCTAAATACCTACCTACTTAGGGCGAATTTCACCAATGAAACTGAATGCGTTCAACACATCTAAGCCGCGTTCAAGAGCTGTCAGTGTCAAAATTGTTATGTAATATTGAAACTGACAGCTCTTGAATTCGGTTTGGAAGTTCTGATTGCGTTCAGTTTCATTGGTGAAATCAGCACTTGTTTATCGAAGATCCCTCGAGGAATCACAAAATATTTATGTCAAAATGTATACCGAAGCATTTCATCCCCATCTTTATTATTTAATTACTGCATTTTTTATGGTTATAATAAAGTCTTATTACGTGGCAAACGTCGGGGCTCATTAAAAATCTCTTTTCTCGTAGCTTCGCTTTAATTATCCGTTTTCTTTGTTCGCGGGCGTTGGTACACTGACGAATAGTTCGCTGTTGTGTCCTAGGCTCAACAAAATTAACGCGAGGATGAGGATGCAATTATTGTTTGTTTAATTGATCTTCTGATTCTGATGCATGTAGACCTACTTGATTTATCTATATCTAGATCCCGAAAATGACGAACTTCTATACAAACATTCGTCCCCTTTTAAAATCTTTTTTTTTTAAGGAACTCTTGGGCAAAATTTCATACTTCTAGTTTCAGTAGTTTAGACTGTGCGTTGTCTGTCAGTGAGTGAATGAATTAATGAGTTTACGAATGTTATTAAGTAGATTTTCCCAATAAAACTTAAATAATAATGATTTTTTTATAGTTTTTGATATGTATTCCTGGCTGAAAATAGGTCAACCATTTTAAATCAGCGATCTTGTGCGTATAACTCTTCGCGATCAACAAAACTACTGCACTAATTAATGGCATCATCTGCCGAGCCTTTTCCCAACTATGTTGGGATCGGCTTCCAGTCTAACCGGATGCAGCTGAATTCCAGTACTTTACATAGAGCGACTGCCTATTTGACCTCCACAATCCAGTTACTGGGTTATACGATACCCTTTAGTAAGACTGGTTGTCAGACTTTCGGACTTCTGACGACCCGTAACGACTGTCAAAGATCCACGTATGACAGCCGGGACCAACGGCGGCTTAACGTGCTTTCTGAGGCACTAATTAATGTAACTTACTTTAGTTATTACTCATAGTAAGTTAACAGTTGGCTCTAAGTCCAAATTCAACCACGGCTCACCTTTTATTGGTTTTAGGCCTAAGTTTTATTCATTAAAGTTTAAACTTAGAATATGCTTGTAAAAAGAAACAAAAGAGTGATTATTTACCTACTAGAAAAAAAGTTATCCATACTGAATCATATACGCTGAAGAAAATATTCTTTTCTATGCATTAATTCCATTACAACATTATTGTAATTCTATCTATTAAAATAATTAATTAATTAAAAATAAGGCGACGATCTCCTTTTTACCTAGCAATGGTCAAGAAAACATCAGATTAGATCAGTAGCACACATAATATTGTTGGTGTTAGTTTTTATTTATGTGCTCTAGGGATTAAAGCTTTTGCAAATTCAAATAGATATATAGATCCAGGTATTATTTAAATACCAAATTCAAGGTAGCATGGGCACTACTTTTGTTTGATTGTTAGTACGTCGCAAAAGTAATTTAATATTCTGATCTATTTTTCGAAATAATACATCCACACTAAGATGATGCTAAATAGATTTATGGTAGAAGAAAACGAACTGCTACCCCAAATAAATTGGTTTAAAGACAGGAGGATGATGTTTTTCTGCACTGCTTGATTGGCTAACATCTGATGAAGTAAAACCAGAACTACTCGTAAACAAAAGTATTTAATCAAAACAAAGGTCAAATAAAAGCTATTTTTTAAGAGGACGACGGTCTAGTGGGCTAAGTTTCGAAGTCACTCTGGTGTTAGGAACTATAAGAAACCAACGCAAAGTGCGATTGACCGCAACACAACAAATCACTTAGCTTCGGTCTGATACTATTGCAACCGACCACTTTTTACCGCCGACATTAGTACTCTTCCGTTTTTCCTTCCTTAACATTTTATCAGATTTTTATTAGATGATGACGATTCACTATCGTTCTTCCATTTTGTTTTTATGTTCTTTATTTGAAAATGTTCGTTAATTAACTCCGACAATTATTGAATTTGAAGAAGAAAAGATTAAAAGAGCGAACCCATTTTATTTTTTGGCATTTTTGTTCAGTTATTGAAAATGATTGATCCTCGAGGGGGATTCTGTGATAACATCTTGCCCCGCGACTCCAATATATCACGGCGTTTTATATTTTGTGAAGAAAACCAGTATTTTAAGTTCATTCGAAAGGTATCTTCAGAAAAGTAATCTTTAAACATGATTTAGAGACTGATTGTGGAAGAAAGCTTTTAACATTTTGTCTTCGAAATTATAAATATTTCCATTTCGCTCGAAACTCGAAACTAAGTAATAAAGAAGGAATTGTAAAGTCGACCATAATAATAAGTGCAACAAAACTTTCCATAAATATTCTAAAACACAAAACTAGCATAGAATACATTTTCCAAACGCAGACGGAATCGCTCGTTAAATCCCACAAAAGGTAATAGACAACAGAATTATGATAAAAATGTTCATGTAACGTCGCTGAATTTGAGAGAGCATGAGATAATTTTCGGCTCCATTTACTTTATTACATTTTGGTGGGTAACGAGCACGTACGAGTTGAGTATCAAATATGTAGACACGGAGCTCCACGTCAGAATATAATCGTTTGTTACTACACTTCATGAAGGAAGTCTCAGTCTTACTGTGATGTTAATATGCCATTGTATGTACAGACGAATGTTTGGCTTTTAAGGAGACAAGAGGTTTCTAGGGACCTTGGGTAAAATTACTATCCCTAATCTGCTCTTGGTCTTGTGATGCCGTGCATTCTAAGATAAGGGCAATCAAAGGCCTATAACAGGATAGGATACTGGCATATTCCTTCGGAGGGCCTGGGGTCGAACTTCTTAGAGCGATTTCAAAAGGAACTTATTCTCCATACATATACACTAATAGACCTTTGCTTTCCCGGCAGAGGATATTCAAATAAGACAACAAAGCTCACACTGCTTTAGTTCTTATGGACAGTTCAAGGATCATTACCAGCTGACATAATCATTTCGCTTATTAAAGGTGTTGCGTAACGGGAGATACTAATAATCCTCTTTACACCCGTAGTTAACTCAACCAATGGTTAAACTTAGTAATTAATGGTTGAATTTTGGCTAAATGTGAAAGGCTAAACTTGAGTGAGTTATGCCATTAGTTACTATTTTTTCAAATAAATGAGCTAACATTAATAAATTCATGTTCAGCCTTTCACATTTAGCCAAAATTCAACCATTAGTTACTATGTTTAACTATTGGTTGAGTTAACTACGGATCAAAAAACCGGCCCTAAGTCATAACTGCCACAAGGGTCGATCGATCAGGTTACGCTAAGCTTACCGGGGTCGGTCTGTGGATGGGTGGTTTTACATACCGAGACCCCTCCGTGCCTCGGAAAGCACGTTACGCCGTTGGTCTCGGCTGTCATTCGTGGATCTTTGACAGTAGTTACGGATCGTCAGAAGCCTGAAAGTCTGACAACCAGTCTTACCAAGGGTTATCGTATTACCCAGTTACTGGGTTGTGGAGGTTAGATAGGCGGTCGCTCCATGTTTATTACCGGTATTCAGCATACCAACCATATACCAGCATACAGCATACATACCAACATAGTTGGGAAAAGGCTAGGCAGATGTACAACCGATGGGTCAATAGAAGGAATACCAGAATTAATATCTTGCATTGAAAGTCCAATTTCAGGCAGGTGCATTATTTGACCGTGGAACGATCGGCAGCTGCTTCAAATCCGTTTGTAATTGATTGGGCCGTCTGTCTGTCCGTTCTTTCACGTCCCCGCTTTTACTCAACCGCGGATTTCTGTGATTGCTGAACCACGGCCACCTAGATCAGTTAATAGCCAATGGAATAAACCGACATCCAAATGACAACAAAGCCTTTAAAGCTGGATGATTCGATGAAAGAGAGAATATTTTATTGACATTGGCTGCTCAGATTTCACAAAGGCGAGAGAGTTGTTTGTTTTTTTAATTTCTGGCTGAATGAAAACCTGGTGCAGTCTAAAAAGTTTGTGTTTGAAGCTATTGTCGAAATAATGGATAGTTCGAGATTTCCAAATCGTCTATTGCAGGTATGCTACTTTATGTACTTTTTTTACTCGTGTCTTTTTTCGTCTTATTTTGTAAATGTAAGACCTAGATAAGGTATTCAAATGTTATTAGTAAATATTTTATCACACAGTCGCGTTTGTTCTATGTGGGTGTTTGGAACTTATCTTTTATACTCATGTAAATAAACTTTTGTATTATTTCCCGTTTTAATTTTTTAGGGTTCCTTACCTCAAAAGGAAAAAACGGAACCCTTAAAGCATCACTCGTGTGTCTGTCTATCTATCTGTCCGTCTGTCACAGCCAATTTGCTGCGAATCTAATCAATCGATTAAATTCTTTGGTACACGTATGAATTTCTGTGACCCGAATACGGACGTGAAACGTAAATAAACGAATTTTGAATATGAGGGTCAGTTTTGGGCAAATAAGAAAAAAAAAAAAATGCAAACTGTACTGTGTGATATATCAAATGAAAGGAATTACTGTAAGGGTCTCGAATATATAATTTTTATTTTTTATTTTAAAATGAATGATTTAAAGTTATTTAAGAAAATAGACGAAAATTGACCATTTCCCCTTATCTCCGAAACTCAGTAATTTCGGCGATAAGGGGAAATGGTCAATTTTTGGTCAAGCCTAAAATTTTGAAAAAAAAAAATCCGAGTATGGTTATATACCTATAGATTACAGAAAAACCTATAAGAAGTCTATGGTGTTAAAATAACATGGTAAATCTCTCAATATTGTGCGTACAAACTTACGTTTGAAGTTAGAATGTATTTTAACTAAGTACAATGTTAAGTTTGTTCTTGGGATGAATTCATCACAACTACGGAACCCTTCATTTTGCGTGGTCCGACACGCACTTGGCCGGTTTTTTATATAAATACGTTTGAATACATATCTGTCTTATTAAAACAAATATTTACTCAGTATACTTTATTAAAAGAATCTGCTCTAATCAATGGAGTATCTAATAAAGGATATATGCCATAATAAATTGTAAAAATAAGTTAACAGATAAAGGAATGCATCATGATTTAAGCATACAGCCATATTTCCTATACTGGCCTTAAAGGATTAGCAGGTATGTGATTACCGCAGTAACTAGCGATCTTATTGCGCTATTAGTTAGGCAGCATTGTGCTTTAAAACTTAATTATGGCCCTATGCGGTCTCTTGCGGGACTGGGCATTCAGTGGCTTTAGTTTGCAAATAAATAATTACAGCTAAACAGTGAAAGGAAGAATTATGAAATGGTTTTATTAAGCTAAAAAGTGCTGTATAAAACCAAATTGATTTTGCCAGGTGCTCTAATTTTGCAATTTCTACATTAAACTTACGGTCGAATTCTCAAACGCAATTAAATTCATCATCATCATCATGTCAGCCAAAAGACATGTTGGACATAGGCCTCCCCAAGCACGCCACTTAGACCGGTTCTGTGTTTCCCGCATCCAGCGAATTCCTGCGGCCTTCACCGGGTCATTGGTCCAACTTGTGGGAGGCCTTCCAACAACGTTACGTCTTCCGGTACGCGGTCGCCACTGCAGAACCTTTAGGCCACATCGGCCATCTGTTCTGCGAGCAAACTGCCCATGGCCACTTAAGTTTGACAATTCTCCTACGGATCTCTTCATTTCGATCACGTAGGGAAACTCCAAGCATAGCCTTCTCCATTGCCCTTTGGGTGACTTTTAGCCTTCTAATAGGCCCATTGTGAGCGACCACGTTTCAGTGCCGTAGGTCATCATGTGAAGTTGACTTTAAGTAAAGTTTAGTGTTGTTTGAGACTTCAGCGGTAAAACATTTGTTTAAGATTTTCAATTCGCTTTTTATCATATACAATATGCAACTGAACTAATGCACATTATGAAAGTAGTTTGTATAGAATCGTTTAGTGAATCGATTTTAATAGGTACACCTACGTTTTTTTTTTATATCCCTAAAATAATTAAAACTATGTAAATTACAGTCACACTTCCACTTTACAGCCAAAACAAATCAAAATGGACGAATACCTACTGCCTATAAGTATGCGACTGTGTGCGTAGATTCGTAATGTGACCACAATTTTCTCCTACAATCAGTATAACTAATTTAATAAATAAACAATGTTTTATACATAATAATAGAAGTCCAGTGTATATGATTATAACATAATATTCTAATTGCGGTGGTGTGTATAATCAATCAAAGGCGCACAAATAAATTAATTATAAGATGTCCTACAGTGTGAAAGAAAGACTTCACTCCCAGATACCACAATATAGCTTACGAATTGGTCTAAGAAACTTAGCATCTTTTCCGTTTCAAATCAATTTGTAAGCTCTAGCTCTAACATAGCTTCTTCAACCATACATCACGTTAAGAGAGAAAATAACAAATAGTATATTATTTACCGGAGCAGCATGTGGCGTGTTACTAAAGAAGCTATCATGTCAATATATTATGATGACACGGGTTTGGATAGTCCATTCATCATAATTTGCCACGATCGTTCAAGTTTATTTCTTGCGGTAAGCGCCATACGTTGGGGCAAATATGTCTGCAAATGGTAGACGAATTTTATGAGTAAAAGGAAAATGTTTCCTTTTACTCGATAGTAGTTGCAAATTTTTTGCTAAAATTGCAAAATGCAAGTATGCGCATTCGCTCGTTCACCAAAATGTGGGCCAGTGCGCGTTCAGATCTCATTAGAGACATCACGACTCAAAACTATTACCAACACTATTTTACCATACATTTTAACAATAAGTTAGTTATATATGTAGTTTACTATTTTCTTACCAATTCTTGTAACTAAATGTTATAGTGATTTAATATAGCTATTTCCCCTTATAATCCAAAATGTTGACTTTAACCTCATTTACCATATTATCCTATCAATATGAGAAAGGTGTATTAGGTCAACATAGCGCCGAACACTACTTTCTATATGGTCCTTCGAGCCGGATAGATTTACTATATACTCATAATACTTAGTGGTATTTGAAATTTAATATCGAAAATCTCCTGAAATTTGAGTACTTATTTACCTATAATATTTATTTATCTTTCAGGTATTTTCTACCAGTCAACAAATGCAGAGACAAACATAACACAACTTAACATTACGCCTGTATTCCACAAAGGGTTAAGCTGAGGTGCGCCCACATAAACCCACATTTAGCCATCTATGTTTAAGTCCCTTGTAACAGGGGGCGAGTCTAGGTATTGCCATCAATCGGGCACATATTCTGACTTCGGGCTGTTACTGAGAAATTCTAGACGGAAAAACCCAAATACACAAAACATTGCTGGTGCAGTTATTATTTTCAACCCGCATTCAGGAACTAGTGGTCATGAACCGTTCAATGAACAGCTAATGGTTATAATAATACAGGATATGGCCATAATCAACAAGTTTGGCAGATAGACTCATCATTATCATTTTCCTGTCCTTGTCCCAATTTATTTGGGGTCGGCGCAAATGCCCCTTTCTTCCATACTTCTTTATTAGTCGTCATCTCGGTAGTCACCCCTTTCTAGCTCCAGTCCGTCCAGCATTTCTTTGTGGATAGCTATAAGAGTAGGGAAAGACCATTCATACTCAAAACTATCTTGAGGACATTTTCCTCATTCCTTCGCAACACATGACAACCGATTTCCGCACAAGTTTTTCAGTCCAGAAATGAGTATATAAGAGGAAGTCTGAAAGTAGCACTTTCAGACTTCCTCATATGTATTCATTTCTTACTCTATACATTCGTGTAACACCACTATCCCTCTTAGCATTCTCATCTCCGCTGCATGCGATTGCCTTTCATTTAATCCTGTTTTGGTCCAACATACTGATCAATACAAGATAGTAGGTTTAACCATTGTTTTATAAATCTTCCCCTTAAGTTTAAAGGGAATGCGGGAGTCGATGGCAATCCGTTGTTGGAATGGCAATGTATACTGCTGTCAGTTACGTCAAGAAAATATGTTTATTTGGCATATGAGTACTTATGTTGAGTCTATTTCACGCAGTCAAGCTTCAGTTTCTATAATCTAAAACTTTCTTTACAAAGTGTTTCTGAGAAAATGAATGAGTGATGGACTTATCCCTACAATTTATAAAATATCAGAAGCATTGGTAAAACATGAATTTTCCTAAAATAAATAGTTATTTACTAGGTACTTGAATAAATCCGGTCATTAGTACGGATATGAAACGAATCGCAGCACGCCACTGTCAACATCAGGTGGTCTACTCGTGCTTCTATAGAGTCGTGATGTTCTAACCCCACGGTAAGGAGGACATTCCGGTGTCTGATCGCATCGGAGTTAAGGCGGTGCTATATGTAAATTAGGCTGGAACTGAAGAAGTTTAAAACCTTTTTTCTCCATAACCCGTACCATAATGATCTTTAAAAAAAAATATGTTAAACTACACAATAAAACACATGTCCCCTTCACTTCGAAAAAAATAAAAAATAATTTTAAATATCATTAACATACATGAAAAGTAACCCCTGTTTTAGAAATATAAAACCTTTTTTCTTCGAAACTATTAATAGCTAGGTTTTTTTATAGTCATCATGATATTACACAATACAATACCTAGGGAATCCTCGGCTTATTTTTTTAAATAACTTTTCTAATTATTTATAGTCATTATTTTTTACATAAATCGACACTCAATCGCGTGAGCAATCCCTCTGTCGCCTATTAATTTAGTGCGGGACGAGACGCAGTGCTGAACGGACCTGTACCACTTTTTCCCGCATTTTTTCGTTGGTGACAATACCATTAGAAAGTTTTGTAAACAAATACCTACCTACTTATTTTGTTGATTTTAATAGTTTTCGCTAGCTAATTTAATTTGACCCTGAATATGTGTCGCAGCTAACTAGTTTATCGTGTTTAGATATCTATACCCATCACGTCTGCGGAGTTTCGCTAGCTAATTTAATTTTACCCTGTATATGTGTCGCAGCTAACTAGTTTATCATATTTAGATATCGATACCCATCACGTCTGCGGAGTTTCGCTAGCTAATTTAATTTGAACCTGTATATGTGTCGCAGCTAACTAGTTCATCATGTTTAGATATCGATACCCATCACGTCTGTGGAGTTTCACTAGCTAATTTAATTGGACCCTGTATTATTACTCATCGCAATCAGATTGCTAATACAGGGTAATAATTAGGCCAGCCACATACAGTCGGAATTCCGTCCCGGAATTCCGTTTCGAAATATCGTTTCGGAATTTCGAAAGCAGCAAACCCATACAAAGTCACGCACAGACTACCATGCGTAATTTTGAATCGGAGAAAATTTCGAACGGAGGACTACTTGTACGGTGTGATAGATCCTTGATCTTGCATGGATTTGCTGCATTCGAAAATTCCGAATCGATGTTTCGAAACGGAATTCCGACAGTATGTGGACTTTTTTTGTCCATCCTCTTTGGACCCCATGGATGTAACCTGCAGATTGCGACTCTTGGACTACAAGGGGTCGAAAAGTAACGAGGTTGGCGAGTTTCATAGGACCCTAAAGTTCTAAGCAAATCAAATGACATATTTTAAAATCGGATTAACGTAACCCTTTTATAAGTAAACGTGGATGAACGTATACAATATAAGCTACAATATTTTTTAAAGCCATCAGTATTTCAACTGAATTTTATATTTTACTTTGTTTTAGGGGACTGAAGAATTATCGATTGGTAGACGTACTGTAAACATCAGTCATTTTTTTAAATCAATCCAAGAAATATCAAGCCACGGACCATTGAACTGCGGTTTAAAGTCAATAGAAATCGTATCTGAACGTTTGACAGGTTTAATGAATAAATTAAAACTGAAATGTCTTTTATGTAACATGAGTTTTATAATAGAGGGAGACAACACCCCAGAAGAAATGAATTTAAACACATGTGCCGTAGCTGGGGCAATAGCAGCAGGATGTGGACATACGCAATTTCTGGAAATTACGTCAACTCTAGGACTTCCTGAGATCTCACAAAAATGATTCACCTTTCATATGGATATAGTTAACAAAACGTGGGAATCTGAAGCGTTAAAATCTTTGAACGAAGCTGCTGAAGAGGAAAGATGTGCTGCCGTTGAAGAGGGTAAAGTAAATGCAAAGGGAATACCGATAATTGATGTCATTGCTGACGGATGTTGGGGAAAAAAATCATACAAGAAAAACTACTCCTCACTGTCAGGAGCAGCAGCCACACTTGGTAAACGTAGCAATAAAATATTGTTCATGGCTGTCAAAAATAAGTTCTGCTACATTTGCGCTAGAGCAGAAAATAAAGGAATCTCGACAAACAAATCATATTTGTTATAAAAACTATACAGGTAAATATTTTATGTGTTTTACATAAAAATCCTAGTAATATTATAAGTGGAAACGTATTGCTGTTTGTTTGTTTTATAAATTAACTAAACGTAAATGGTTCGCCTTATTATTTTGAAATCAAACTAAATATCTATTATATAAAAATGGTAGAGGTAACCCATTAGAGAACTAAAGCCGTAATATAGGTTTTGTATACTGAAAGCTACATTATTATACTTTTTGTCTTTATTTACAGGACCATCTACCGGCATGGAGTCAACGATTATTGTCGAGGGATTTAAGAAAAGCATAGAAATGCACAATTTGATATATGGCAGAATTATATCAGATTGTGACGCCAACACATATTCAAAGCTTTTGCAAGAAAGACCGTACGAAAATTTAACAATAGAAAAAATTGAATGCCGAAACCACTTGCTGAGGATTTTTTGCAACAAACTGCAGAGTTTTACAACAGACACGAAATTTCTAATACGGTTCATAAAACTCCTAACAAAGAAAAGAATATTAACCATGCGAAAAGTAGTAGTAACTGCAATTGCAAAATACAAGCATACTGATAATGCAATGCAACTCCATGCTGATATAATGCTTGCTGCAGAACATGCTTTTAGCCAACATACCACGTGCAAAGGATACTTTTGTGGCAAACTAGGCGAAATAGAAGATATTGACAAAGACTTTCATACAAACACTCTGTGCCAAAAAATAAAATTAATATTATCACAGCTAGCGGCACACTCACGCATTTTTTGCACGATGTCGACAGCAACTCTGTAGAGAGATATCATAGCGTTGTTGCTAAATTCATAGGTGGCAAAAGGATAAACTTTGCTCAAAAATATCAATATCAGATGAGATGTAATACTGCGGCTCTATCATTTAACACAAGAAAACCTTTGAGCATCTTGCATAAACGTATTGTAGGTAGAAGTCCAAAAGGACAAATACATAAATTTGAAATGAACAGAATAAAGCGACAGATAAGACCTAAAAAATATACAAAGAAGAAAAGAAGAACATTGGAAAATCAAAACGCCTCTTCCATCAATTATGGACAGGATTGCGCGAAACCCGATATGTCAAAGGAAATGCTAGAGGAATCGAAAATAATATTTTTGAAAAATTTAGAGAAGAATGAAGATGAAAGAATAAGAATTGAAACAGGTACAATACTTCAAAGTGAGTCAAGTGAATGGCTTGAACTAAGAAGAAATTAACTGACGGCTTCAAATTTCGGTAACGTAATTAAAAAACGCAATGGCATCAGTTGTGCTAATATGGTGAAGAATGTAATTTATAAAAACCTAATAGATCACGTCAAATCAGTCAAACATGGGCTAGAAAATGAAAGTATTGCTAAAACTCAATTAGAAAAAGAATGAATAATTGATTAGGCCTGCCACATACAGTCGTAATTCCGTTTTCCGTTAAGTTCTAATGATAAGTCGTAATTCCGTTTCGAAATATCATTTCGGAATTTCGAAAGCAGCAAAGCCATACAAAATAAACGAAGAACTACTTACTGTACGTGTGTGATACATCCTTGATTTTGTATGGATTTACTGCCTTCGAAAATTCCGAATCGATATTTTGGAACGGAATTCCGAAACGGAATTCAGTCTGTGTATGTGGCCGGCCTTATTGAACTAATAAGTTCCGGGCCCACGACCGCTTGTGACTTATAATAAATTGAACTGAGGTCACGGGTCGTATGGGGCCCACAAACCATATGGGACGCATTGTGGTTCATGGACCCCATGAACCTAATATGGCATTTGAGCTTCGTGCAAGCATATGGCCGGCAGATTTGTGTATTGCTCAGATTTTCCACTTGATTTATTTTGCGTTTTTTTTTAAATATTTGAAGTACTTAAAACAACTACTAGTAGTACTTTTAGGTACAAACCTATTCACTTTTATTTATGAGCGAAGTCGCGGGGAAAGCTAATAATAATAACTGTCTATATTCTGCCGCCCATTTTCTGTTTTAGTAATATTACAATGAGTTCTTAGTCATTAAAAATATATATTTTCTAAAAATATAATAATTTACACAAGTGTTGTATTTGTTTTTCTACAACATACAAGTTTTTACCTAAAAATGTTCTGCACCACTGCTCTGAAATATGCAACAGGCTACCTATGCGTGCGTCGCGCGTCATGGCTCTGTGGCAGTCAGCGGTGCAAAATAGAATATTAGTGATCGCTTCGCGCGTAATTATAATGAGGGGGTGCGCGGGGCATTCTCGGCGTTAACGCCCATTTGAGCGAGGTCAACGGCGTAATGCCAAGCCTTAAGACGTCGCGGAACTGTACGGGATTCGTTGTGCTCAGTTTTGGAGTTCCTGTGTTAGATTGTGATTATAATAAACACCGTGTGTTTTCATGAAACCCATGTTCTGCCTACATGATGTCCGAATCTAACGGAGTAAATGGTGACGATCCTACATGTTAATAACTTTTCGATATATTCAAGTACTAAGTTTCAGTTGATCAGTTGAAATCGTTGAGTAAAATAATTACTTAATCATATTTCGTTTAATTAATTGCCATTTGCGTAGATAAATATACTATATGAATTTAATGTTTGCATGTAATTAATACTAGGATAGCATAATAATTATTGTGGTTTAATTAGAGCATGACGTAAAATAATTATGCAATGTAAGTACCTACCTATCTACTAATACTGTGTGAGTAATGAGTTTGTATGTACCGATGTACTGGGATGCATTATTACCCCCACTAATACTTGAGTATAAAATAAAAATATTAAAATAAAAATGTTTTATTGGCAGTGTTATTATTACAAGTACCTAACCTAAAAACTTTGTTAGTCTTAAGGCCCCTATTACATTTCGACTATGATTTTTGCGTTAAATGGTCAACTTTGGCGTTCTTGTTCTGAGAAACTGAAAAAATTTGACAACTTTGACTAATTGAGTGGTGGAGAATTACTGTAGTTCATAGAGACCTCACTTTTCGCAATTTTTTCTTATATATAAAGCTGAAATTCCGTAGCAAGTTTTTCATAAAATGCGCGACAGCATTGTTTTGAGCTCGTGGCTACTTATGAAAATGAAATGAAAAATATATAATAATATATCTCTTAAATAGTGTTTTTTTTTTAATCTTTATTTAAGGAGCTTGGTCAACAAGACTAAGTCGCTCCGTAAGACTTAATAAATAAATAGATAGTGGTTTAGTCATAAAGGCCTCAGAATTTTTTAAATGTGTATGGAATATCTATAAAAAATCCCATTTAAACCATAAAACTACTAAAAACGCTCAGAATTAACTGTGAATTTCTCCTTACTACGTTAATATTATTACTTAAAATATATACCAGAATAAATATTTGTTCATAAGAAATTAAAATTTCATACTTTAAACAATAAAAAAAGACTCAAAATAAGCATAATTACAACTGCCAAAATGCTATATAACGAGATACGTCGCCGTGCTTCCATGTAACTAATCTGTCAAAACACAATTTTGTGATATGCCTCTTAACAAATTAGGCACATAATACAATATTAAACATTAGAAAAATGAAAACAAAAAACAAGGCATCGAATTACAGGAAGGAGGTTCCTGTATACGTCCAGTGCGCTCTGGGCGGGCAGCACCACTATAATATTATTTTCACTCGGGACAAGCTTTACTCATAATACAGGGTCAAATTAAATTAGCTAGCAATACTCCGCAGACGTGATGGGTATCGATATCTAAATATGATACAAAAAAAAAAAATTAATAAACTGGATGACTTTTTTGGGGTCATGAACCGTAGTTAAAATATTAGTTTTTTTTTGTGTAGACTTCACAAACGTGGTGGGTATCATATCGATATCTAAATACGATAAAACCAAAAATAAAACAGATTTCTCAACTCTTACTTCAAGTAACAACGGTAAAAAGGGTTGTTGATCCAAAAATAAAATCATCAAACCTTTTTTAGGGTTCCGTAGCAAAAAAGTAAAACGGGACCCTATTACTAAGACTCCGCTGTCCGTCTGTCACCAGGCTGTATCTCATGAACCGTGATAGTTAGTTGAAATTTTCACTGTTGATGTATTTCTGTTGCCGCTATAAAACAAATACTAAAAATACCATACAACAGACATGATTTTTTATAGATAATTGTACGGAACCCTTCGTGTGCGAGTCCGACTCGCACTTGGCTGGTTTTTATTTTGTCGTGTTTAGATATCGATAACCATCACGTCTGCGGAGTTTCGCTAGCTAATTTAATTTGACTCTTATGTTATTTGTGTTGATACAAGAGACGAAGTGCCTAAACTGAAGCAATAGTTTCGATTTAACAGGCAAAATGTATAAACTGTGGTTCTTGCAAAAATGCAGACTAAACGCAGCTTTGTTACTCATTATAACCAAGGCCACGGTTGCTTAGGTTGGGTTAGCAGTACTCATATTTGCTAGTAAATCAGAATCAAGAAGAGTATCTTGATGACTTTGGCTATAATAAACTGCACATCCTCAATCGAACATTATACCAATCTAGGTATGTTGGAGTAAGTTCAGCGCTGGGATAAGACCGTACGAATCAGTCTGTCATCAATATTAAAAATATTGCTAATTACTCGGGAATTTGATTTGTACGGTCTTATGCCAGCGCCGAACTTTGCCCAACATACTCTATATTTCAAGATCAGCCATGTCGATATTGTCGTCAAGTATCGACGATCAAACTATATTAGCTCACAAAATGCTATGGGTTAAACTATTTATACCCGGTTTCTGAAGAATTCTTAAACGGAATTTAAACTTTTGAAATTATCTGTTTAAGCGAATTCCTTCCTTATGCTCGGTTTTCGAGGTCCTCAGATAAACCCTCGATGGTAATTCACTCGACTTTTAAGCTAAATTCTTCCCTACTGAAATGTTCAAAAACACGATTTCGAACCAATAATCACTATCGAATGGATATACTCCGTTTAAAAACCTCAGAAACCGAGCATAAGTGCATCGACATCTTTGCTATCATAGTATCACAGTTATTAGGAGTTAAGGGTGTTTCGCATATTTCGTGCAAATTCTCAACGATTCCAAATTTCAAATTTATTGATGAATTATTCGGGTTTTTTTTGCAAATATCATTAGTATATAATTAATCTTTGAACATTTAGTACTTTCTACTTTCTTTTAATTAGTATCGATGAAATTATAATCATTTCTAAAATAAAGAAACGAGGGTAAACGAACGGAATGAGGAAGAAGGTAATGAGGTTTGAATACTTTGTCCAGTTTTTCTTCAAAAATATCACAATTACAAATCTAATACATGTACTAAACTTCGAAGGTAATCATTAAAATTGATAAAAAGCTACGTAATAAATGAAATCATATATACTCACTTTCTAATACGGACGATAGGAAAGAGAACGAATCCAGAATAATCACCTCCCGCGACACTTAACACGAAAATATTTTTTTTCCACGAGCAAGCATGCATCCGCTACGACGTTTGCTGCCAGACTGAGACGTGCCCGGAGCTAAACATGGCAGCAGAGTAGCATTTAAGGTCTAGCGCAAACTACAATATAGATTTCTTCTCATAACGAAGGTAATGAGAAAAAAAATGAAAAAAATATTTACCAGATATAATTTCAGTATATTTAAAAGATACCATTATTTAATTTAGACGTAAACGTTGCGTTAATTAATATACTACATTTATATAGTTATAATTTTTCTATTTACTTCGTTTTATTCGGATAAAATACAAATGTATTAAGGATAGTAGTAAATGGACAACGACGGAAATGAGAATAAGTAAAGTTTTTAATTTATATTTAATTAATTACGTTAATTTATACAGTCAATCTTACATGCATGCAAGCATAACTCTATTACATTTAGTTTTCTATGGAAAAAATGTAGAAGTTTATTGAATAAACATTTTTTTTCTTACTGGACTTGTAATATGCACGAAAAAAGAGAAACACCCTTAACCTTTACAAAGCGTAAACTTTAGTTCAATATTGTCGTCACATAGAATTTTCAGCAATATTGTTCCAATTAATCAATTTCTCCCAAAAGATTTTGTTGACATAATCTTGGTTACTTTCCATATTTCAGGTCAGTTAAGAAATGCAATTTACCTGGCTAGGTTTAAGTCTAGACGGTATGTAATATCAGATTGGCAAGATTACCAGGGTTTACAGACGATATCTTATTGCTACGGACGATAGAATCTAATACGTCATAGCTCATTTTCTTCTCACCAATACCTAATAGAAGTTTTTAACATTTATCATAGATCATTAGCACTCACGGTAGGCACAGGACTCGTCCAATAACAGGTAAACGATCATCAAAAAATGAAAATCGTTAATCACTAAGGTTGGCAGACAGGTTGGTGGTCGCAAAACAGGACTACGCTATCCATCCTCTGTACTCATTCTCATAAACGACAACGTCCTTGGTTGGGAGCCAGATATTACTGTTGTAATAACAATTTCAAGAACCTTCTGAAATAGGCTGCAAATACCTGATACTATTAAAGACATAAACACAAAATAGTTAACCGGAGAACGCTGGTAATGGCACAGGTCAGCCGCGCGGTGGTCCAAAACTCTGTCACATTTTGGCACCTCGCCAACAACACGCTAAGATTTGCACCGTATCTTATTCATTTATAATAGCGTGCTCCCTAACTTGTATGAAACATGCGAGACAAATTGTAGCGGTCTAATATCAAGGTATCATTATGTAGGTGAGTACATCAAGATCCATTTACTGTCAGTGAGGAAATGGGCTGAACCTTGTTATAAATAGTTAAGGGACGAGCAACGCTCTGGTTACACAGTTCGTTCGTGTTACATGGAGAAAAAATTGTCAGTAACGCGATTCTCTGAGTGACAGAACAATACGTTTAATCTTCACGTTGTAGAAAATGTGACACGAGACAGAAAGCGCGCGGGTAATAGGAAAACTTCAGGGATTTTTTATACTTCTTCTACGTATATTAAAATACCTTTGTAGGAAGCTTTTGATGCATTCCTTCAGTGATATGAGAGGTGATTGTTTTTCCTTTTTGTCAAGCAACTGTAGAATATTTATTAAATTAGAAGTTCAAACAACCTTTAGAAAGTAGTTAGCAACCGACGCATCCATTATATTCAGTCAGACAACTGGGAAAATAAATTAGCATTTCGTGGAAGCAATTCGAGTAGATTAAACAATTCTAATGAAGAAAGTTTCAGGGCTCCTGATGTTTAAGTACACGAATAAACCTATAATATTCAGTTCATCTCCCTGATTTTCCAAATACATGGAACGTTACCTACATTTGTTCAGCTATTTCGTTCAGAACTCACGTTGGGTACCGTAACGTTCGTGTAATATCAGCTTTTGAGGTTTTGTCTACTGCATGCGCCTCCGATTAGGCTCGTTGATTAGTCCGTATCCCGATTTGTCAGTTCCTCAGAACTGACAAATGTAATGAAATGCACGTCAAACAAATAACTATCCGATCTGTCACGTTGCATCAAGTAACTTATTATGAAGTCTCTATCGTGTGTAATGTGTGTATACATAATATAACAATTATTATATAAGGTCAAATTTTAGTAAACGCAAATATTTAAAAAGGTTTATCTACTCTTAAAACTAAACAATTTCTCCTAATAAACATGGATCAAACTGTGGAAAAAAAATTTGGAACCCGATACTAAACCAAGTTTTATAAGTAGCTATACACTTCTTAAAATATTTGCGCTTGCTTAAATTTGACCTTATAATAACTAATACTGTTGTAAAAAACCGGAAATAAATATTTAGTAATAAGGTAAACATATAAAGCGCTCTTTATCTCTCCTATTTATTTAAATATTCGATGTGCCGTTAGTGTCCACAACAGTTCCTCTTTTTTAAATTTTGTAAATGTGAGTACCATGGAGCCGCTTATTATATTATGATGTATTATGACCGTGTGTGAATAATGTCCCAGGTTATTATTATTATTATTACTCTCAACTGCCATGTTTTTATAAGTCAACATAATAGGTTGGGGAAAAAGTTTCTTCGCATTTTTTAAGAAAATTCAAAACATTTTTTAATATATTTTATTTACATTTAACTAAAGTATGTAGGTACCATTTTGTTCGATAACTTTTTGCCATCTTGTAGGTAGGGACATGATCCCATTGTTATAGAAATTTTGGGACTTCTAAAGAATTCTGAAGAGACCGAAACAGGTGGAAATCTGAAGGTGCAAAGTCAGGACTATACGGCGGATGCATTAACACCTCCCAGCCAAACTCTCTTAATTTTTGCTGAGTGGCTAAAGATGTGTGAGGTCTAGCGTTATCATGATGAAAAACCACACCCCTTCTGTTAATTAATTCCGGCCGCTTTCTCTCAACTTCTTGCTTTAATCTGATCAGTTGTTCGCAGTAGAGTTCAGAATCGATGGTCCTGCCTGGTGGTAACAGCTCATAATGAATAATGCCCTTCCAATCCCACCACACAGACAGCATCACCTTGTTGCGAGTTAACCCGGGTTTCGCCACAGTCTGTGAAGCCTGACCGGCCTTTTACCACGACCTTTTTCGCACGTTCTTGTCATACGTGATCCACTTTTCATCACCAGTTATCAGCTTCTTCAAAAATGGTTCGGTTTCATTACGTCGTAATAAAGAATCACAAATGAGTACACGGTTCATTAGGTTTCTTTCAGTGAGCTTGTGAGGTACCCAAATGTCGAGCTTTTTTGTGTACCCAGTTTTTTTCAAATGCGCCAAAACTGTTCTGTGGTCAATTTCCAGTTCTTCAGCTACGTCGTAACTACTGATATGCCGATCTTGCTCCACTTTTTCAAAAATGGCATCCATTTTATCCGTATAGAGCGACCAGAGCGACGTGCATCTTTGATATCAAAATTTCCGGATTGAAAATGCTTAAACCAAATTTGTGCTACTCTCGCAGACACTACCCTAGGTCCATAAACATCGCAAATTTTTTTCGCAGCTTGCGTTGCATTTTTACCTTTTTTGTAGTAAAATTTTAAAATGTATCGAATTTCTTCATTAGATTCACTCATCTTGACGGTACGAAAAACAAATGAAAATCACACATTTTCCTAATTTGAATTTGGAATTATGTTCTTTAAAATTTAAACTTTCAATGATACCAAAACCAGCCAGATACAAATAGATTTTATTACAAGTTCATACATACTATAATGCGAAAAGACTTTTTCCCCAACCTATTATGTTGACTTATAAAAACATGGCAGTTGAGAGTAATAATAATAATAATAACCTGGGACATTATTCACACACGGTCATCTGATCCCAAACTAAGCAGAGCTTGTACTATGGAAACCAGATAACTGATATAACTGCATATACTACTTTTTTTTTGTAAATACATACTTATATAGATAATTACACCCAGACTCTAATGGTAATGTATTGTAATGTATATATATAACATTTCAGTAATGTCATGCTCACTGAAATGTCTCGCTGATGGTGGCGCGTGTGTTGGATCATTCGGTTCCCTACAAAATGGTCAAAGTCAAAGCGTTTATTGCGAACTAAGTGTACATGTTGGTGTTAGTAAGTTAGTACTTTTGACTTAGCAGCCTTTTACAAGCATTGCAATTTTATAATATCATTCTAAATGAGCATGCATTAAACATTATTATAATTTGATTATTGTCTTTTATAATATTACAATTAAATCGAGAAATTATAGTTATGTCAAAATGTGAAGGTTACTTAGTTATGTCAATAATAATGGTTGAGCTGGATGGTGCTGATCCTCGCGTCATGTTCGTGAACGAGCGCCGTCAGTTGAGACTAGTCATCTCTTAACTGCCAGGGCTTATTTTTAATCCTATTTATTTATTAACCGACTTCTTTAACCAACTTCAAAAAAGGAGGTTTCTTATTCGATCCGTATGTATGTAAATTTGTAGGTTCGCGATTTTCTCAAAAATGAATGAACCAATTTTGATGATTCTTTCACTAACGTAATCTACATACTTTCAGGAAGGTTTTAGTAAATAATATATTAGGTAATTATTCTTATGTAGGAAGTTATCCCATATATCTCTGGCATTTCTAAGCGGATTTTGATGATGCTTCTGTTTTCGTTAGTCTTGGGTTTATGTAATTGTATATTCAACTAAAAATAGAAAAATAAATTTACTTATAAAAAGTTAAAACTGACTTCAAAAACCAAAAACGTATAAAATAACTTTCATAAAAAAACTTAACAACTTCTGAAGTCGATGTCTTCAATTCTTCAATGTCAATGCACCCTAGCTTGGCAGCGACACAGGATTTTGTAATGTCTTGATTGAAAATAATATCCTTGGAGTTTCTTGCCCGGTCTTCTCCATAGAATCCCAAGATCTACGTTTTGGAATGGACAACTAACTTTAACTTTCTGACCAACTGACCGACTCTTTGGCAATTCAAAAGTGCCTGTAATTGGTTTAATTTGAAATAAATAAATAAATGCTCCGAGTTTGAGTTTTGATTTTGAGTTTATTTATATAACTATAAGTACTTCCCACCTGTATGTATATTGCAATAAAGATTAATAGATTTGATTTGATTTGAAGTATCGCAAGCTTTTATTGCATTCAGGCGGTGCAATTGCTAAATCCCTCTAGGGCCAGGTATTCTTAGCGAAAACCACCCCGAAATATTAGGCCAGTTCCATCATAACTATTTTACGAACCCAAGAATACTCAGGCTCATCATGGATAGGTGTCCAAATTTACAGGACTTTAACCGCATTTTACGTGTTGAAAATAAACATGTGTAATATCACAGTTGATAGTGGGATGCCGTCCGACCGCGCATTACATAAACACCGGCTTGACGGAACCATTTGTTAGGGCCCCGTTCTTTGTAAGCGTCTCGCTTTGTGATTCCCGTGTACATAGCGTGAACATTTTGACAAGTGGAATTTGTTCTGCAAGAGAGGGTTGGAAATATACATCGCGGCAATGATAATTTTGCTCCTGTGAAACTGTGGTACTTTGATTAAGCTTCAGTTGTTCGTTCACTTGGTGTTTTGGGTTATTGTGTTTTCGTATATTTAAAGTAATTAGTATTGTACCTAGATGATGATAAAATGGTAAGGGATCGTATACTTTGTTAGTTTAATATTTACCTAAGTACATTTTTTCTTTTATTTTAATAAAAATATTACATAAATGGTTGGTTGACACTTCCCGTGACCTAGCAGCTAGCTTACTTTGGCCAGGGACTAAGCAATACTAAGCATTGCCATACAACGTGGTAATGCTGCCAGTCTCATGGGTACATTACCAGTCGACAGCGATGCGGAGGAATTTTTCGACGCCATATTTTACTTTGTGAATAGTTTTAGTTAGGTTAGGTTATCTTTTCTTGTATTGGGTATGAAATGCTAAGGGTTGTAAAACATATTCAAAATTAAGAGCTAACGATAGATCTGTTATCTCATTTCTTTTGCAATGTGCGGATAAGTATACCTGCAGTAATTTTATCGTTTTGAGACCTATCTCTCTCTACCAGGCTAGAACTCTTCTTTTCAACATGGTCTTTACTATGTTTCTACGCAAACAAGTGAGTCCAATCCGCGTTCGAGTGAGTCACTGGTACACGAACGCGACTGTGACAAAGGGTACGTTCAACTCAACCCCCTCCCGAGACCAAACAGCAAACAGGCCGTGAGAGTAACATGCACAATTTTTCGGACGTTTAATTTCCTCCTTTAAAGTTTTAATTCGAGACATAAAGCGTGCTTAAAAGCGTTGTCTGGCAAGTTTCATCATCGCACAGATGCTTCGGTAGAAAGCTTACTTTGCACACAAAGCCTACAAGTACAAAAGGCCCTGCCTCCGCTCCATTTTGTGTCTGACAAGCCGGGAAGTCGCGGAATGAGACGCGTCAACTCTGTTTTGACGTCACCCGTTTAAATGTTTAAATTTAGAAGGATCGAAGAGTGACAGGCGTTCGGATTTGTTACTCCTTGAGAAAGAATTAGAAGGAGTTTTGTGCTTCGAAAATAATAATAAATTCATTTCTTTTTTTTTTATTTAATAGAGTTTTGGAAATCGAACTGGCCTTTTGCGCCTGGGACCAGAAGACCCGAAACATTTTCAGTAACTTTTTATTAGAAAACAATAAACTCAAAAGGTTATGCAGATGCCATCATAAATGCTAAATTGATTGCTCGTGACGAATACTTAGCGGCAACGCCGCTAACTGTAGCTAAGGGCAATAAATAGAATCCGATAGTACCGACCGGCGGTCATGTCACACGCACCTGTCCAACGATTAAACTCTACCGTATCGTGCCGTCCACTATAATCTACGACGTTTAATTTTGAAGTCAATCTTCAGGGATGGCGGTACCTATGTACAATTTTGACTAAACCGTTTTGGCATTTAGGTGAGTTCAGAAGAAAATTTATCATTGAAAACTTACTTAAATGCTGTACCAACTTGGGCCGTAAAAATGTAGGAAAAGAATGTACAACATTGAAATGTCAAAATAATTTCCAAAGATCCAACAAGACTACCGTAATTCAAGTTACAGGATACACTCGCGTACACAAATGTTGTAACTGTATTAGAAAATGAACTGACGTACGCAGCTCAGCCCTAACAGAGGAAGATGCGGTGTTGTCTACTCCGCGTTATTATTTTGGCAATAATATCATATTATGCTTTCAGACGTTACTTCGCCCCGCCCCGCTCCGGTACCCCCTCTGCTGGCAACGACGAGCTACAGAAATAGTATTAGAAATTCATAGTCTATTATTGAACGGATACTTTCGTATTTAGAACATTGCTTTTGTGTTTGTAAATGACTTAACTTCTAGTTGCTTTGTTCTTTGGTATTGTTGGTAGGAAAATTGTAGGGCCAGTAAACTACACTCAATGATCATCATAACTAAGAAATAATAACTATTAATTGTTCTTAGGCTGCAAATAAGGATTATTGATGATATTGGTCCTTTTACCACCAGCACTTGACAACAAAATCTTATTGTGCATATTGCAAACGTTTCTTATTTTCACATATCTGACATACAAAGTAAAAAATAATAATAAAAATGTTTGAACAGTTTACTATCAATCCGAGATCTTTCTATTCATACAATGTACGCTGTTTGTGAATTAACTAAGTACTTATACAAACAATAAAACTTAACTTTGAAAAATATCACCAAATAATCTGTACTAATGTCACTACCTCGACATATAAGCAAATATCGTTCCAGTTCAAAAATTCGAAGTGGATTTATGTTATGGTCGTTCAGCGTGAGAGATAAGAGGTGCGTCGTAAACAATACGCTTCCGTCTGTGACGCCGGCTGACGCTAAGCTAGTAAACGTAACATACCTATTCTAATAACCAATTACTTGTAGGGAACATTATTTTTTGAGAGGTCGACATTTATTTTTAGTTTTTTCACAATTGATTTGTTTATATTGGTTTTTATATAGAAAAAAAGTGTTTTGGGTGAAAAGAATACGATTCCGTATATGACGCCGCAATATCAATAAATTGTTATTGATTTTGCCCCAATAGTCCGCGCGCGAGCTCCGAGGAATCGGGGCTGAGGAAGCGGGCGGTTTTCAAGCACATACTATCCTCATATAATTATTTCATAATTAATTAGATGATAAATAATTCTATGAGAATAGTATGTGCTTCAAAACCGCCCGCTTCCTCAGCCCCCGATTCTTCGGGGCTCGCGCGCGGAATATAGGTCTGCTGCTAGAAAGAGACTTATAAATAAAAATATTGAAAGCGTGTCTCTTGGAGATTCTAATAACTAATCTATGTATGTTGCATGTCATTTTAAAATTATATAAAATTGTTTTATTATTAATAATGTAGTACTTAGTACAAGTCTGTATTGTATGTGGCACGTTTTTCTTTTCTACCGACAACATCTCCTAAAAAGCAGTAAGTATTAGAAAAAATGGAAGTTTAAGATTATTTTAACGGCAGTACCTACCTATTGTCAAACGATTTTTTTTAATAAAAAAAAATTTGTCAAACTGGATATTTAGGAAGAAAAACAATACTTTTGAAAAAAGAAGAACGAACCATGTACTATTCGATATTGCCGTGCTCTAAGCCTCTGTAGAAATAAAAAAAAGACAAATAACTTCATATAAACGTGGGTAAAAAACGCTCCGAAATACGACGCCCCCCTGGCTGGAGGCTTTGAGTTATCTTAAGGCAGCCACAGGATAGTCCGGTTAAGTAGTCACGGCCTCTCTAGGTCAACTACGAGATGCCATACACAAAAAAAAAAAGCTCCCAAATACGACAAAATCCGTGACACATTTCTTGTCACTGTTACGTAGTCAATGTAGTGCGTGCTCAAGCTGCTGTAAGGAAGTGTTAGCAAAGTTCAGCATCCAACCAAACTATCTGATAAGACGTGCGTCGTAACAATACGTCCCCGTCTGACGCCGCGCGCCGCCGCAGAGCAGCGCGCTACTAAGTTGCGAAGTCTTAAAATGATATCTGAATAATATATTTGTGCAGTTCGCGACACTTAGTTAAATTCAAATATAAAATATTTTATTTCACATAAAACTACATGGGCACTTATGAAATGTCAGAAACTGGGTACACGGTTCCAATTGGTTATTTCATATAGAACAGAGCCGGCTAGAAACTCCACGGTTACCAACTCTTTTAAAAATAATTGGCTTTAACAATGTGGTTTCTAAAAGTACAAAGTAAAACTGTTTTGTTAAAAGTTTAGAATTAAATTAGTTGTCACTTCTGCGGGTTAATTGCGTAACATACGTGTACACACACACACACAGTTACAGTTGGAATCTGTTTCATTTTGACAGTTCAACAAAATTCATTGCGTTATTTACGTTGTTGAGCAGACAAATTTTTCGAACATATGAAGCAATGGATTAGCAATATGCTTCAAAATCATTCACATTGTGATTGATAGTGAGTTACGCAGTTAAGGGGTTTATGCGATTGCTCTCAAACACCTACCTCTATTTAGGATTTCTTCTAAAGTGATTCATATCTGAGATAGGATAAAAAGCCCGCCATCTGATTTGGATAAAGATCAGATCTATAAAAAAAATATTATTTAAAATGCAAGACGGATTGCAAATTTCTAATTCAAGTCCACCAGTCTTTGTTAAATGTATTAAGAGAACTGCCAACCTTTACTTCGTCATTCGGAGATCGGAAGTTGAAAAGCGTTCAAAAAGGTCTTATCCAAAGAGATTTCATTATAAAATTCTTTGGTTTAGAAGGAAAACCTCATTTTTAATTTCAGAAGTTTGAAATGCGGTTATTTTAATCCTAGAAGGAGCCGACCCGCGTCATCCTGTATAATGCCTTTGTGAACTCCTTTTTCAAATAATTTTAAAATTAGTATTTAAGGGGCTCGTGGCTTAGTAACAACAGCCGCACGGGTCGATTTATTAGGTTATGGTACGTGGATGGGCGACTATCTCTACATACCGAGACTCCTTCGTTCCGCGAAAAGCATGTTAAGCCGTTAGTTCGCCGGCTGTCAACGTCAGAAACCTGAAATTCTGACAACCAGTCTTACCAAGGGGTATCATATTACCCAGTAACAACGTTGTGGAGGACAGATAGGCAGTCGCTCCATGTAAAATACTGGTATTCAGCTGCATCCTCATAGACTGGGCGCCGACCCCAACATAGTTGGGAAAAGGATAGGCAGATTGATTGATTGATTTAAAAGTAGTATCAAAATGCTTTCTCAAGTTATGATGGATACCTACTTATCTTAGTATTAATATACCTACTTATATTATAAATGTGAAAGAAAGTTTGTTTGTTTGTTGCCTTTTCACGCCTAAACTACTGAAACGATCATTGTGAAATTTTGATATACGTTGTCAGGTGTACAAAAACGGCCATAAGGACTTAGGACTAAACGGACATTGGAAAACAACAATAACGTTCTTATGATAATAGATGGCGCCACGTGTCTTTTCCGTGTCGAATCATGATTTAATTAAGTATTATAGAAACTTTAGCAGTGTGGTAAGAGTTTTTTTTCAAAGTACGTATTAAATTTTAGTCGTAGAGTGTCGATAGACCGGTTTTTCATCCTCCTAACTATAATATTATAGATGCGAAAGTAAGTTTGTTGGCTTGATACATTTTCACGTCCTAAACCGTTATTCTAAATTTAAAAAAAACCGCGAGCAAAAGCTAGTCTTAAAATAACGTAACGTCGTCAGTTGTGAACAGTCTTTCCTAAAAGCATGTTTTCCATTCCGATATAAAAGCTTTACAGTTACGTCATACTATGAAACACTCCTAATAGTTTATGATTCCATTAGACAAACATTCGAATATTTCTAAGTTTCTCAGAATCTTTATCGGACATTATGTGCGGTTTAATCTATAGGTTAAACTCACTAATCGACGTTATATTTTAATTAATTTCGACATTTATTGTTTTCAATATCAGTTTATTTAAAATATTGTGAAAAATAACCGGCCAAGTGCGTGTCGGACCACACACAATGAAGGATTCCGTGAAACTACTGAGCCTATTTTTTAGACTGAGAGCCGACTGACTATAATGGAACTATGAATGTATTATTAAAAAACCAGCCAAGTGCATGTCGGACCACGCACAATGAAGGGTTTCGTAGTTGGTTGAATTTGTCCCAAGAACAAACTTAACATTGTAGTTGAAAAACATGTTCTCCCATACATTTCAACTGCAAATGTAAGTTTGTGCGCATAATATTAAGAGATTTACCATTTTATTTTAAGACGATAGACTTCTTATAATTTTTCCTGTAATCTATATGTATTGAAGTATTTTCTGTATTTTTTTTCAAAATGTTAGGCTCAGTAGTTTCAGAGATAAGGGGAATGGTCAGTTTTCGTCTATTTTCTTAAATAACTTTATAATAATTTATTTTAAAATTATAAAAAAATATATATGTTTGAAACCCTTAAGCCCTTTCATTTAATACGTCGCAGGGTACAGTAAAAAGTGCAAAACCTAAAAAAATACTTATTTGCCCCCCAAAATTGACCCCATATTCATTTCATTTATTTACGTTGTTTGGGTCACAGAAATTCATATGTGTACTAAATTTCAACTCGGTCCATTAGATTCGGAGCAAATTAGCTGTGACAGACGGACCGACAGACCGACAGACACACGAGGGATCCTATAATGGTTCCGTTTTTTTACTTTTGAGGTACGGAATCCTAAAAATATTAATTTTACTAGAAAAGACAATGCCCTCGTAATGTTTCACATTTCACTATTCTTTAAATAGTCTTTCTTTGTAACCCGAACAATAATTTGATCTTCTACAGTCGATCAAGATAGGCGTAGTACGGGCCAATCTCTGCATGCAGCGTTTTAACTAGTCCTACAGATTTTATACTAAGTGTGAGAATGGTTTTTTACGGTTTTATGACTCGTTAAGTCGTTGTTTAAGGCGAAAGCGCCAGGATAGCCCGCGAAATTCAAATTTTTTTACGTTTTTTTGCAATATGCAGGTCGGTATTAGGTTGTATGTTGATTTGAATATAATTCGCGACCGTAACAAATCGGTATTTATAGAATTATAATCATTAAAATCATCAATACAACTCTCTAAGTTCATATTATCCTATTGAATGATTATTTCATGAAATTTTGACATTTGTGGCAAATTCTACCTTAAGGAGTTGTAGTACCTACTGATTATAATGATTATAATTCTGTAAGTACAGACGCCAGTAGGTCAACCTACCCGAAACTGTCAGATTTTTCCCAATCAACCTTGAACCTAATACTTTGGCAATAAAGTCGAAAATCTATTAAAGAAATCTGACAGCTTGATGTGCTGGCGTCTGTACATATCTTTTACGTTCGTGAATCATACTTTAATCAACAAACACCCGGACTGCTGCAAATTGCAAAAATCGTAAGAAAATTTTCATTTGGCGGGCTACATTAGCGCTTCCCCCTTAAGTCATCACATTGATTTATTTATCGTGAATTAATTAATAAAATTAAGCTTAAAAAAGTAAATTAAAAAAATCAAAAACCTCACTGCATAAAAAGTGAATTAAAAAAAAAATGGAAACAAAATGACCTAATCTCATGCAGTGGAGGGCAATAGGTCTTTATTGTTGAATTTAAGAAGATCCACATTGTTTCCATCTTTTTTAAAGTAAATTTACTTCTTTTAGTTTACATTTTTTAGTTAATATTATTTTTCTCTTACTGTATTAAGTAAGTAATGCTTTAGGTAACGGTCGTTAAAATCATCTTTCAGAGCAGTAAAATTCTGGATATGTCACTCGATTTTCATAATTAGAATTATATTATAATTATTATTTTTCACATTATTAAGACCATACTTACAATTATATAAGGACTTTATCACAGCTTTATTATAAGTTTTGAAAATTCGTTATAGATCCTACATGGCTATTAAAAATGAAAAATTATTAGAGAATAAAGATGATTCTTAAATACCTATTCAATGATACCCCACTTGATATACTTCGTCGACTTTTATTATTTTGTTTTTCACAATATGGCGTCTGGTTATCGCCATATTGAAGTTTAATTACTGTCATATATTTAGTGACACTCACAAGATTAAGACAAATCGATTGACGTAAGAATCATCAAAATCGACCTACGAGTTTTGTCTCTAGAGAGCCACAAAAGAACAAATATACATACATAGGCTGTTAAACACATTACCCTCCTTTGCGAAGTACAATCGGGTAAAAAGTGGAATCTATCACGGTTTTCTTTATAACTACAAAATACAATACCTATAAACTAATCCTTGGGAGGTAACTGGCGAACGAGTCTTACCTGAAACAAAACAAAATAAACATTAAGAAAATTTCGTCAAAACTTACGAATAATTTCTTATAGTTGAAGCTTATTATAGCTCAGTACAGAGTCAAGATAAAAAAAAAAACTTTCATAACAGAAACAAGATAAGTAAAGTAAGTGATTTTTGTCATTCCACCATCTTGCTCCACTGAAGTGGCAGACTGGCGGCTACTCTCTCGGAGGATCAAATATTTTCAGACAACGACGGATATTATAACTGTCAAACATTGAAACAAGACAGTAACCGTGTTCCCGACATTACAGATTATTAAGGATTAAAGGATAAAAATGGTTTGGGATTTAATTTTTGGTATAAGCTCGATTTTTAGATAGGTACGACTGTTTTAGACGGCCTTAACTTCAAAGGCCTATCTAATTTTATATAACTTTTAAAGGTATTTTCGTTTTTCAATTACAATTTTGTCGTGTTTGAATTTTATGTTTAGCGAAACAACATTGTTGCCATTCTAATACTTAAATAGTTGGTCAGGTACCTATTTACTGGATTATACCTAGACTTTTATTAAATTGCAGTAAAATGACACTTCTTACTGTCATTTCTTTACAAAAGGCAACATTTTTTTTAACTAAGTGACAGAACTGTCATTTTACTGCAGTTTATTAAAAATCTAGGTGAATAATATTTTGGTGTAGATGGCGAGATGGATTATTTTTAATGGGCTTCATTTGTATTGTGTAATTTGTTTATTAGTACCTACATAGGTAAATACCTACTTGCTCCGCAAAAGAGTGGAACTCACTAGCTGCGTTTGTGTTCCCAAACGCATACAACCCGAATCTCTTCAAAGTTAGAGTGAACAGGCATCTTCTGGGTAAGCTCACTCCATCGTAGACTTTGTTTCTGTCACCTCTGACCTAGACTAAAGTCAAGAGCAAACCCATCACAAAAAAGGTACTTTATTAATAACTAGCTGCGCCTCGATCCCACATAAATATCGGAATAAAAAGTATCCTATGTCCTAACCTAGATCACAGTCTACCAATGTGCCAAATTTAATCCAAATCCCTTCAGCCGTTTTAGCGTGAAAGCGTAATAAACAAACAAATAAATAATAAAGAAACAATTCAAATTGTGAAGATAGCATAACCAAGAACCCTCCGTCTCTCGGAAAACACGTTAAGCCGTTGGTCCCGGCTGTCATTCGTGGATCTTTGACACTCATTACGGGTCGTCAGAAGCCCGAAAGTCTGACAACCAGTCTTACCAACGGGTATCGTGTTACCCAGTAACTGGGTTGTGGAGGTCAGATAGGCAGTCGCTCCATGTAAAATGCTGGTTTTCAGCTATTTCCAGTTAGACTGGAAGCCGACCCCAATGTATTTGGGAAAAAGCAATGAGGCAAATGATGATGTGTGAGATAGTATAATATTCTGTCTAAATAATCTACGAAACATGTCTGTCCATCAAATACCTGACGTTCTTAGGAGGGCCGTCGCATTTTGTCATCTCTCTCACTCGCACGGAACCAAACTTTTAAGAATGTTCAATGAAAAGATGCTTTTGTGAAAAATGTAAACAATTGGTGAACTAATAAATAATATTAATTTAATAGGTAATTATTAAAAACACATTTTTATTGTGGCATTTATTTAACTCGTCTCAAAAATAAATCTTAATACTTATTGAGCTGAGTACCTACGTATATTAAATAACACAATAGAAATGTGTTTTTAATAAGTACTTATTATATTAATATTATTTATTAGTTCGCCAATTGATTACATTTTTCAAAAAAAAAAAAAACATCTTTTTATTTAACATTCTTAAAAAATAGGTCCCGTGTGAGTGAGATAGGTGACAAAATGCGACAGCCCTCTTAAGGTATATGTATAGCTAGTGTTGTAAGTCGATGTAAACATTTCACTGTATGTCAAGTATAGCCACGATGGCACGATGGATGTAGGTGAAACGCTGAGAGGGTGCACAACACAAATGTTCAGAGTCGTCGCTCGGGGCGCCACTCCACGACACATCCTCTGCGCCAGAACCCGGTAACTATAAGTACCTATGTACGTACATAGGTAACAACGTTAAATAACTCGCAGAAGGCCTGTTTCTTATTTATTTATTCACAAAATCTACCGTTCTTTAACAATTTTTCTTAAAATAAATAAACTAATCTTAATCTTAACGTTCCTAAAGGGAACAACAGGGTTTTTGTTACATATTGTATATTAGGTTGGGGAAAAAGTCTTTTCGCATTATAGTATGTATGAACTTGTAATAAAATCTCTTTGGCTATACTATTTGTATCTGGCTGGTTTTGGTATCATTGAAAGTTTAAATTTTAAAGAACATAATTCCAAATTCAAATTAGGAAAATGTGTGATTTTTATTTGTTTTTCGTACCGTCAAGATGAGTGAATCTAATGAAGAAAAAGAGCAAGATCGGCATATCAGTAGTTACGACGTAGCTGAAGAACTGGAAATTGACCACACAACAGTTTTGGCGCATTTGAAAAAACTGGGTACACAAAAAAGCTCGACATTTGGGTACCTCACGAGCTCACTGAAAGAAACCTAATGAACCGTGTACTCATTTGTGATTCTTTATTACGACGTAATGAAACCGAACCATTTTTGAAGAAGCTGATAACTACTGATGAAAAGTGGATCACGTATGACAAGAACGTGCGAAAAAGGTCGTGGTCAAAGGCCGGTCAGGCTTCACAGACTGTGGCGAAACCCGGGTTAACTCGCAACAAGGTGATGCTGTGTGTGTGGTGGGATTGGAAGGGCATTATTCATTATGAGCTGTTACCACCAGGCAGGACCATGGATTCTGAACTCTACTGCGAACAACTGATGAGATTAAAGCAAGAAGTTGAGAGAAAGCGGCCGGAATTAATCAACAGAAGGGGTGTGGTTTTTCATCATGATAACGCTAGACCTCACACATTAGCCACTCAGCAAAAATTAAGAGAGTTTGGCTGGGAAGTGTTAAGGCTTGGCATTACGCCGTTGACCTCGCTCCAATGGGCGTTAACGCCGAGAATGCCCCGCGCACCCCCTCATTATAATTACGCGCGAAGCGATCACTAATATTCTATTTTGCACCGCTGACTGCCACAGAGCCATGACGCGCGACGCACGCATAGGTAGCCTGTTGCATATTTCAGAGCAGTGGTGCAGAATATTTTTAGGTAAAAACTTGTATGTTGTAGAAAAACAAATACAACACTTGTGTAAATTATTATATTTTTAGAAAATATATATTTTTAATGACTAAGAACTCATTGTAATATTACTAAAACAGAAAATGGGCGGCAGAATATAGACAGTTATTATTATTAGCTTTCTCCGCGACTTCGCTCATAAATAAAAGTGAATAAGTTTGTACCTAAAAGTACTACTAGTAGTTGTTTTAAGTACTTCAAATATTAAAAAAAACGCAAAATAAATCAAGTGGAAAATCTGAGCAATATACAAATCTGCCGGCCATATGCTTATGCACGAAGCTCAAACGCCATATTAGGTTCATGAGGTCCATGAACCACAATGCGTCCCATATGGTTTGTGGGCCCCATACGACCTGTGACCTCAGTTCAATTTATTATAAGTCACAAGCGGTCGTGGGCTCGGAACTTATTAGTTCAATAAGGCTACCTATCAGCTGGTTATACTTACCTAGGAACCTTTCGTCGCCAGAACGAGAAACTGTTTTCGTTTCGAATTTGCCAACGGAAATTCGTACGTGTTTAATGGCAACAAGGTATAGATTCCAAACGACCGGGCGGCATTACGACACGGCGGCACAGTAACGACATAACGAGCTATAGATTCGCATGCAGTGAATCTATAGCTTGTTACTATTAGACACGTACGAATTTACGTTGGCCGGAGTTTCGCTAGCTAATTTAATTTGACCCTGAATATGTGTCGCAGCTAACTAGTTTATCGTGTTTAGATATCGATACCCATCACGTCTGCGGAGTTTCGCTAGCTAATTTAATTTGACCCTGTATATGTGTCGCAGCTAACTAGTTTATCATATTTAGATATCGATACCCATCACGTCTGCGGAGTTTCGCTAGCTAATTTAATTTGAACCTGTATATGTGTCGCAGCTAACTAGTTCATCATGTTTAGATATCGATACCCATCACGTCTGTGGAGTTTCACTCGCTAATTTAATTTGACCCTGTATTATTACTCATCGCAATCAGATTGCTAATACAGGGTAATAATTAGGCCAGCCACATACAGTCGGAATTCCGTCCCGGAATTCCGTTTCGAAATATCGTTTCGGAATTTCGAAAGCAGCAAACCCATACAAAGTCACGCACAGACTACCATGCGTAATTTTGAATCGGAGAAAATTTCGAACGGAGGACTACTTGTACGCGTGTGATAGATCCTTGATCTTGCATGGATTTGCTGCTTTCGAAATTCCGAAATGATATTTCGAAACGGAATTCCGACTGTATGTGGCAGGCCTAATCAATTAATATATAATTATAATATACAGAGTCGTCCATTTACAGGGTCCATTTTTTTTGGTTTTGATGGCTTTTTTTATCCATTTTTATTGCATGTCAGTGACTGATGTTGGGATTAAATTTGTTCAGGTTATACATTGACAAAAGCAAAATAAAAACACATTGAAAATTATAAATGATTTTATTTTTGTAAGTAGATTTGTACAAACACTTTCACAAGTCAATCATGTTTTTTTTTAAACTAGTTCTGGTCGGCGTTTCCTATCTGACTACTCTGAGAAGAAAGGCCGAAACAAACTCAGAGGTCATAGGCTCTTATAAAGACCGGACATATTCTTGGTCAGTTCATGTGAAGACCATGTAGATTGGTGTCTGAAATGATCTTTTGAGGAAAGAACCACACAGATTGAGAGGACCTGTCCAGCCAGTGCACGTATTTGTCAGTAATCGCGCAGCTCACCTCAGAACTTAAGGAGCTCAACGATTCGACGAAAATACCAAAGAAAGGGCATTTGGGTAGGCCGCATAAATTACTCAAACTGCCAGATCATGATTAAAAATAACTGAGAGAAAAAATAAAACAAACAAAACAGCAATGACCCACATAGTATTCACATTCACAATAATTAAAATAATATAATACTTTACAAAGTAAATATTCATGTCAACATTCAGTATGCAAAAATAAAAATTAGGAAAAAGAAAATTTGGAGCAGCTCAATCCCAAGCCTTTATGTCCTCAATATAATCTTTAACGGTATAAAAAAAAAGCTTTCTGACACAATTTGGTTTCAAAATTCTGAGAAGTTTAATTGTCTACAACACATTTTTTTCGCATTTGCTTTTTCTACATTATAATCATCAATATATTTTACTTCATCGTCGTCACTTTCATTTCTTTTGTTTCTTTTTGAAGATATGGGAATAATTTCTACTTACACTTCTGCATCATGTGTTGCATCATTTATTTCTTCCATATTATTTTGTTCACGCATGTTAGCTAGATTTTCTTTGTTTTCCCTTCGTTTGCTTTTTATTTCAGTAGCACGACATATATAATCGGGATCTCTAATTGGCATTTTTCGTGGGTGTCGAGGGTCAACTAATTCAGGTAAAATACACATTCTGTGTAAAATGTTATTAGTTTTTTTTTTCATTGTTTCTTCCCAAAAGCCGTCGTCCCTATATATAATATCAGTTTGTATTGCCTTATTTTCTCCCGACCATAAACCAAATAAACATTTTTCTTTTTTTGTTATGTGGAGTTGGCCTTGAACTTGGTAATACCAACTGTGATCCTTATTTATTCTTAATTTATTATTGTCTTTATTTTTTTTATAGAATGTTATTTTTTTTCTACTATTGCCTTTTCCAGTCCTAATTTATATGCACTTATGGCCATTTTATTACGCATATTGTACTTTCGTCTATTATACCATCCGGTGATGCACCTAGAAATGGGATCTCTTTATCTATGAATAGGCCGCAGGGATTAACTTTTATCGATTTTTCTTTTTCTAATTGAGTTTTAGCAATACTTTCATTTTCTAGCCCATGTTTGACTGATTTGACGTGATCTATTGGGTTTTTATAAATTAAATTCTTCACCATATTAGCACAACTGATGTCATTGCGTTTTTTAATTACGTTACCGAAATTTGAAGCCGTCAGTTAATTTCTTCTTAGTTCGAGCCATTCACTTGACTCACTTTGAAGTATTGTACCTGTTTCAATTCTTATTCTTTCATCTTCATTCTTCTCTAAATTTTTCAAAAATATTATTTTCGATTCCTCTAGTATTTCCTTTGACATATCGGGTTTCGCGCAATCCTGTCCATAATTGATGGAAGAGGCGTTTTGATTTTCCAATGTTCTTCTTTTCTTCTTTGTATATTTTTTAGGTCTTATCTGTCGCTTTATTCTGTTCATTTCAAATTTATGTATTTGTCCTTTTGGACTTCTACCTACAATACATTTATGCAAGATGCTCAACGGTTTTCTTGTGTTAAATGATAGAGCCGCAGTATTACATCTCATCTGATATTGATAGTTTTGAGCAAAGTTTATCCTTTTGCCACCTATGAATTTAGCAATAACGCTATGATATCTCTCTACAGAGTTGCTGTCGACATCGTGCAAAAAAATGCGTGAGTGTGCCGCTAGCTGTGATAATATTAATTTTATTTTTTGGCACAGAGTGTTTGTATGAAAGTCTTTGTCAATATCTTCTATTTCACCTAGTTTGCCACAAAAGTATCCTTTGCACGTGGTATGTTGGCTAAAAGCATGTTCTGCAGCAAGCATTATATCAGCATGGAGTTGCATTGCATTATCAGTATGCTTGTATTTTGCAATTGCAGTTACTACTACTTTTCGCATGGTTAATATTCTTTTCTTTGTTAGGAGTTTTATGAACCGTATTAGAAATTTCGTGTCTGTTGTAAACTCTGCAGTTTGTTGCAAAAATTCCTCAGCAAGTGGTTTCGGCATTCAATTTTTTCTATTGTTAAATTTTCGTACAGCCTTTCTTGCAAAAGCTTTGAATATGTGTTGGCGTCACCATCTGATATAATTCTGCCATATATCAAATTGTGCATTTCTATGCTTTTCTTAAATCCCTCGACAATAATCGTTGACTCCATGCCGGTAGATGGTCCTGTAAATAAAGACAAAAAGTATAATAATGCAGCTTTCAGTATACAAAACCTATATTACGGCTTTAGTTCTCTAATGGGTTACCTCTACCATTTTTATATAATAGATATTTAGTTTGATTTCAAAATAATAAGGCGAACCATTTACGTTTAGTTAATTTATAAAACAAACAAACAGCAATACGTTTCCACTTATAATATTACTAGGATTTTTATGTAAAACACATAAAATATTTACCTGTATAGTTTTATAACAAATATGATTTGTTTGTCGAGATTCCTTTATTTTCTGCTCTAGCGCAAATGTAGCAGAACTTATTTTTGACAGCCAAGAACAATATTTTATTGCTACGTTTACCAAGTATGGCTGCTGCTCCTGACAGTGAGGAGTAGTTTTTCTTGTATGATCTTTTTCCCCAACATCCGTCAGCAATGACATCAATTATCGGTATTCCCTTTGCATTTACTTTACCCTCTTCAACGGCAGCACATCTTTCCTCTTCAGCAGCTTCGTTCAAAGATCTTAACGCTTTAGATTCCCACGTTTTGTTTATTATATCCATATGAAAGGTGAATAATTTTTGTGAGATCCTAGAAGAAAGGAGATCCTAGAGGAAGTCCTAGAGTTGACGTAATTTCCAGAAGTTGCGTATGTCCACATCCTGCTGCTATTGCCCCAGCTACGGTGTTTAAATTAATTTCTTCTGGGGTGTTGTTTCCCTCTATTATAAAACTCATGTTACATAAAAGACATTTCAGTTTTAATTTATTCATTAAACCTGTCAAACGTTCAGATACGATTTCTATTGACTTTAAACCGCAGTCGAATGGTCCGTGGCTTGATATTTCTTCAAGTGATTTAAAAAAATGACTGATGTTTACATTACGTCTACCAATCGATAATTCTTCAGTTCCCCTAAAACAAAGTAAAATATAAAATTCAGTTGAAATACTGATGGCTTTAAAAAATATTGTAGCTTATATTGTATACGTTCATCCACGTTTACTTATAAAAGGGTTACGTTAATCCAATTTTAAAATATGTCATTTGATTTGCTTATAACTTTAGGGTCCTATGAAACTCGCCAACCTCATTACTTTTCGACCCCTTGTAGTCCGAGAGTCGCAAACTGCAGGTTACATCCATGGGGTCCAAAGAGGATGGACAAAAAAAGTCCACATACTGTCGGAATTCCGTTTCGAAACATCGATTCGGAATTTTCGAATGCAGCAAATCCATGCAAGATAAAGGATCTATCACACACGTACAAGTAGTCCTCCGTTCGAAATTTTCTCCGATTCAAAATTACGCATGGTAGTCTGTGCGTGACTTTGTACGGGTTTGCTGCTTTCGAAATTCCGAAACGATATTTCGAAACGGAATTCCGGGACGGAATTCCGACTGTATGTGGCTGGCCTAATTATTACCCTGTATTAGCAATCTGATTGCGATGAGTAATAATACAGGGTCAAATTAAATTAGCGAGTGAAACTCCACAGACTTGATGGGTATAGATATCTAAACATGATGAACTAGTTAGCTGCGACAAATATACAGGTTCAAATTAAATTAGCTAGCGAAACTCCGCAGACGTGATGGGTATCGATATCTAAATATGATAAACTAGTTAGCTGCGACGCATATACAGAGTCAAATTAAATTAGCTAGCGAAACTCCGCAGACGTGATGGGTATCGATATCTAAACACGATAAACTAGTTAGCTGCGACACATATTCAGGGTCAAATTAAATTAGCTAGCGAAACTCCGGCCAACGTAAATTCGTACGTGTCTAATAGTAACAAGCTATAGATTCACTGCATGCGAATCTATAGCTCGTTATGTCGTTACTGTGCCGCCGTGTCGTAATGCCGCCCGGTCGTTTGGAATCTATATCTTGTTGCCATTAAACACGTACGAATTTCCGTTGGCAAATTCGAAACGAAAACAGTTTCTCGTTCTGGCGACGAAAGGTACCTAGGTAAGTATAAGCAGCTGATAGGTAGGTACCTGCTTAGGTATGCATATTACTTATACGTACCTACCTATATCTTTTTATCAAAACGCTTGATTGATGGTTACTAGTAAAATGTTAGATAGGTACTCAAATTACTTACCGTTTCATTCTTTTTATTCTCCTCTTGTATTTTATTTTCAAATTACGCTTAGCGCGTCTTTTTTTGTCACCCATATTGATTTTGTAAATAAACTTATATTAACACAAATATTTCCTATGTAGTATTTCTAACTATATACTAAAAACTACTCTAATATTTACACACACAAAACCTATTAAAATCAACAAAATAAGTAGGTAAGTATTTGTTTACAATACTTTCTAATGGTATTGTCACCAACGAAAAAATGCGGGAAAAAGTGGTACAGGTCCGTTCAGCACTGCGTCTCGTCCCGCACTAAATTAATAGGCGACAGAGGGGTTGCTCACGCGATTGAGTGTCGATTTATGTAAAAAATAATGACTATAAGTAATTAGAAAAGTTATTTAAAAAAATAAGCCGAGGATTCCCTAGGTATTGTATTGTGTAATATCGTGATGACTATAAAAAAACCTAGCGATTAATAGTTTCGAAGAAAAAAGGTTTTATATTTCTAAAACAGGGGTTACTTTTCATGTATGTTAATGATATTTAAAATTATTTTTTATTTTTTTCTAAGTGAAGGGGACATGTGTTTTATTGTGTAGTTTAACATATATTTTTTTAAAGATCATTATGGTACGGGTTATGGAGAAAAAAGGTTTTAAACTTCTTCAGTTCCAGCCTAATTTACATATAGCACCGCCTTAATGCATTCGCCGTACAGTTCTGACCTTACACCTTCAGATTTCCACCTGTTTCGGTCTCTTCAGAATTCTTTAGGCAGTGTCAGGTTAACATCACGAGAGGACTGCCAAAACCACTTGTCGGGGTATTTTGACCAGAAGTCCCAAAATTTCTATAGCAATGGGATCATGTCCCTACCTACAAGATGGCAAAAAGTTATCGAACAAAATGGTACCTACATACTTTAGTTAAATGTAAATAAACTATATTAAAAAATGTTTTGAATTTTCTTAAAAAATGCGAAGAAACTTTTTCCCCAACCTATTATTATACATTAAAGTCGCTTTTCATGACTGTTTGTGTATGTTCTTCTAAGGCCTGTGTTCACCAACATTCATACCATCGGTTAGCTATTTAAACAGTTGGTTTATGTCAAATTTCCTAAGGAAAGAACTGATTAAAAATCTAAACATTTGTTTTAAAGTCGGTGAACTCCGCCCTAAACTACACAAATGATTTTGATGAGGTTTCAACATAATATATAGCACGGAAATCCCAATGTTATGCCATTACACCAGTACGGACCAGGGGCGGGTCGCTAGTTTGTTATATTTATAACAAATAAATACTTTTAGGAACGTCTTAAAGAAGAGTCGATTACCTACCCATTATTCGGGAATCAACTGATTTTGGTGGTCAGCTAGATTACCCTATGATATCCATCCTTAAAATCCGTACCTATCTCTTTGTAAGTATTTGCTAGAGATTAGTTAGATTAGTTTATTAGCCAATTATGGATTTACAATTTAGTAGCTATACTTATTACATGGCATGCATCAGAAACAAACAGGGTGACATGTTAGCACCATCTAAGTATATCAGTGTTTAATGCGGGTGGGTATATAGGAGTGTGTGCGAAGCGTTGTAGTGGTGTATGGATTACTTTTATTCAATTCTATAGTCAATTCGTCGCATACAAAAGTTACAAATAGTTTCTTGAATGTACCTTTCTGGTGTTAAATATATCAAGATGAGAGAATTTCTTGTTAAAATTTCTTAACATCCTATGATAGAATAGGGATGATGCCTGGGTAAAAAAAAAATCTATTTAGTCCGTCAGTCAGATAATAAAAAATATTACAAATGTATTTTTTGCTTTATCATATTAATAAAAAATGATTTAGGTAAAAAGCATTAAAACTGGGGAGTGGGGGCTCGCTACGTCACAACTACGTATAAAATTTACCAAGGCGTGACGTCATGCCACATTTTAACTCAATGTATCGCCGTAATATTTTGAATATGAATAAAAAGAAAAATATGTTTCCAATATTTGTTATCATTCTACATGACTGACAAATAAAATTTTCAGTCATCATCCCTATTATGAGCGTAGTTTGTACCACTGTGCGGCACAGCGAACAACTTAGTCAAAGATGTTTGTTATTGGTTATTATTTTATTTTGTTGTTTTAGGATTCGTCCGATAAGTTTCATAACACAAGTGAGATAATATCTCTATATAATTTAGTTTAGGATTCATCTGATTAGTTTCGTAACACAAGTGAGATAATATCTCTATTTAATTTGTTTTAGGATTCGTCCGATTAGTTTCATAACACAAGTGAGATAATATCTCTATTTAATTTTTTTTAGGATTCGTCCGATTAGTTTCATAACACAAGTGAGATAATATCTCTATTTAATTTGTTTTAGGATTCGTCCGATTAGTTTCATAACACAAGCGAGATAATCTCTATTTAATTTGTTTTAGGATTCGTCCAATTAGTTTTATAACACAAGTGAGATAATATCTCTATTTAATTTCCGAAAGCGCCGTCTTGTTATGTACTGAAAATAATCAGGTAAAATCTAATTCCAATGAATATTTTAAACATATCATTAAGAATTATATTATTAAAAGTTCTTATAAGTTTAGAAATAGTTTTTTAAATAGGTAATTATTCAAAGTCTGTAACGTCTTCTCATTACAAAGTTATTTTTAGCAATAGGCAGGTAGGTACCTACCTAGAATCACACTGTTAATTTTAATAAAATAAAACAAAAGTAGGAAATTTTTCAAGTTAGCAACTGGTTCCTGAAAATTGCTAGTATTATCGTAGCGCTACCATCTTAAAATAAGAACTTATTCGGCACGGAATATAATATATGACTGTAGACGATTGTAGATAGGTTACATCGTTAGGTACATCGCGATGTCAATTTTCCGAGCTTTTCACTGTAGAAAGTGAAGTTCTCTCATTTCCGTTTGTCTCAGGTCCTTGCCCGCCGCAAATTAAATACTGTTAATAAAATGTAGGTAGATACGATATTTCGTTGGAAATACAATTTAGCTTGTTTGCAGATTTTATAGAAAACACATCATAGATTTGCCAAAAAAATCTTTATTATTTTTATTTTGCCTACTCGTATCTTACGATTAGAGTAAAATATAAAAATAGTTGACACTTTTTCAGAAATATGCAAATTGATGTGCAAATTAAAATACAGCTAACAAGACATAAGACATATGTATGACTTTGGACTAAATTGTAACACAAAATTCAAAAGACATGTAGGTAGGATATAGGTTTTCATATTATGAAACGTCAAACTGATTGTTTTGAATTTTGTGTTATAATTTAGTCCAAAGTCTTACATAATATTAGCGGACCCGGCGAACTTCGTACCGCCTTAGCAGAGCCACCTACCGGGTCAATTGTGTTTTCAAACCATCCAGGAACCCATCGAAATATACACACAAAATTTCATCCAAATCGGTCCAGCCGTTTAGGAAGAGTTAGGTGACAAACACACGTACAGAAGAATTATACATATTAAGATGAAAACCTTAAAAATACACTCCACATTTTGTTATTTAACTATCTAAGTTAACGTTACTAAAACTTAAGAAAATCCATAAGCAACTTGCCGAAACCTGCCTTCGCATATCGCATCACTTACGCTATCGATTTTTAATCTAGTCCATTAAAGTTAGAGTGTCGGGCTGATTGCTCCATCAGCACGTCTAATGCGTTTACCAGTACATCACCACGGCTAAGAGCAATTTGCGCCTACATCTTCGACTTTGTATAACTGCTAAGTAACCACAGGATTTCACTCTCAGGTGACGGAAGGTGACAATCGTGAGTCACAATCACAATTTTACACTAGAAATAATAATTATGTGTATATAATTATTATAACTCATTTTATTAGACAACAAGAATACTTTGATACATAGGTTAGGTTTGCACTTTTGACAGCGCGTCAGAGAAACTTAAAAGATAAACACAAAAAAACCGGCCAAGTGCATGTCGGACCACGTACAATGAAGGGTCCCGTAGTTGGGATGGATAACAAGAACAAACTTAACATTGTAGTTGAAAAACATGTTTTCCCATACATTCCAATTTGTACGCACAATATTAAGAGATTTACCATGTTATTTTGAGACCACAGACTTCTTATAAGTTTTTTATGTAATATTTAAATAAATAATTGTTATCTGTATTTTTTTCAAAATTTTGGGCTTAATAGTTTCTGGAGATAAAGGGGAATGTCAATTTTCAACTATTTTCTTAAATAAATTCAAACAATTTACTTTAAAATTATAAAAAAAAATATATCTACTGGGTGACTTTTTTACCGTCTGGGTGAGTTTTTTTTTAAGAAAAAATTATAATAAGTATCGAAATTCAAATCATACGCACTACGCAGGGTGCGTAGTGCGTATGATTTTAACGATCTATAAAGTTTTTCCAAAATTTCTGTTTTTTATGCTCTAGTTGACTTCAAATGTGTAGTGTTTATTGATAGAGCATTTTCTGTATAAGCCATTGAAAACAAAAAATAAAAAACTAGGTATGCCATAGGCTTCTACTCCGTTCACCTATTGTACCCTATTTTTTTCAAGACGGTAAAAATATCATCCAGTATATATTTGAGACCCTCACAATAAAGTCATTTTATTTTATCAAATGAAAGTGCTTCAAAGTTTTGCAAAACTTTTTGTTTTATTTTTTTTTTATTTGCTCTCCAAAATTGACTCCCATATTCAAACTTCATTTCACAGAAAATTCATACGTGTAATTTCAACTAAATCAGTTCATTAGATTCGGAGCAAATGGACTGTGACAGGGGGACAGACAGACAGACGGACACACGAGTGATCCTATAAGGGTTCCGTATTTTCCTTTTGAGGTACGGAACCCTAAACACAAACAAAATAATGATGCGCTGCGTGTTATTTACAGGAACCACCTCATGCGATATTTCCCCTACCCGTAACATCTTACCCAATAAAGCTTAGGTAGGGGGCTATATGGAATTAATGGAACTTACTGCTGTCTATGCTCTGATGACTTCCTGAACATTTATATTTTCAGCAATTTTTTCAGGTGGCGAACTAGGCATGAGAGTTATGAAAAACTTTACCTATAATAAGTATTAATCAAATTAGGAACTGTCAACGAAATCATACATAAAATCGTTTGCAATTGACCGATCCGACATATTCACATAAGACTTAAACTTGTAACTTCATAAAACGTGCTCCATAAAAGCTTAACCGAATAATAAGTTAAAATTAAGTTAGCATATTTCCATGTTCCCCCACATTATAATGAGAATGCAAAGTTTCTAGACTTACATGCATGAAGTGGAATGAGTTCCGTGATCACTTTATAAAACCTATTACGTACCTACTCAATTTCAATCTAGAAATCATTTTTGGGAGCTGATACAAAGTTGTAATGATATATGATTTTATTTCTATAAGTTACGTCCTACTCACTCTCACCGAGAGAATGCCTATGTCTCAGCAGTGGGAACATTATATGCTGATTTTGCATATGCTAGGACGAACCTATCGTACAAACACTTTTAAAACTATGTCCATATTTAAACGAAAAAGATCCAACCCACATTAAGTGTAATGTGGGTTGGATCCTTTTCGTTTAACTATGGACATTAATGTGGGTTGGATTCTTTTCATTTAACTATGAAATGAGTTCGTTGTTTATCCTATCCGACTACTCTGAGAAGAAAGACCGAAACAAACTCTCGTTATAAACCCCAGATATGCGGGGCAATTACATAACACACTATCAATCGGAATCGGTTTCATTTTGATAGTTCAACAACATTCATTGCGTTATTTACCTTGTCGATCAGACTAGTTTTTCGAACATATGAAGCAACGGATTAGCAATTTACTTCAAAATTCCGATTTCGAGTGATAGTGTGTTACGCAATAAGGGTGCAGAAGTTGGTTCGATCATGTGAGAATCTTGTAGATTTGTGAAACGTTCTTTTGAGGAAAGAACCACACATATTTTAATGGAGTCCGTCAGTGCACGCATATGTCATTAATCGTGCAGCTCAATTCAGAACTCAAAGAGCTCAATGAATAGTAAAGTTACAATCTATGAATTCAATTTAAACAGAGGCATGTTTCTATATAAGGTATTTTCTGAAAATTGCTGGCTGACTTGTGGTTCACGTGGTTGTAAAACCGTATCCGCTCGGTTTTCAGATATGTGATTGAGTTTTGAACGCTGTTTGTGAAAATGAATGTGGTTTCTGCAGGTTTTCTGGGAATGCACTAAAAGTAACACGCAATAACAACTACCTACCTACTTAGTATCAAATTCCTACCAGCCGGTCTATTCTGTGCAAATCTCACATCTCACCGTGAAAACTTAGGTGACGTGAGCGTGGAGTGAGCTGTCAATAGTGTCAATCCCTAGCATCAGGTGGAATGACAGCTCACTTCAAGCTCACTTCACCTAAGTTTTCACGGTGAGATTTTTACAGAATAGACCGGCAGGCCTTACAAATTCATCATCATCATCATTTCAGCCGAAAGACGTCCACTGCTGGACATAAGCCTCCCCAAGCATCACCATTGCGACCGCTTCTGTGCCTCCCGCATCCAGCGGATTCCTGCGGCCTTCACCAGGTCATCAGCATACCTTATGGGAGGCCTTCCAGCGTTACGTTTTCCGGTACGCGGTCGCCACTCCAGAACCTTTCGGCCCTATCGGTCATCTGTTCTGCGAGCAATGTGCCCTGGCCACTGCCACTTAAGTTTGGCAATTCTTCGGGCTATGTCGGTTACCTTGGTTTTCCTGCGGATCTCTTCATTACTGATTCGATCACGTAGAGAAACTCCAAGCATAGCCCTCTCCATTGCTCGTTGGGTGACTTTTAGCTTTCTGATAAGGCCCATTATGAGCGATCACGTTTCAGTGTCGTAGGTCATCACTGGCAACACGCACTGGTCAGAGTCTTTCGTCTTGAGACACTGCGGTATGTGAGAAAATATTGTGTAGCTTCCCGAACGCTGACCAGCCGAGCCGGATTCAACGATTGACATCTTTCTCGACGTTGGACCTAACTGGACCGTTTGCCATTCAAATTAGTTCATTACAAATAGTTTCCCCTTTTTGGCGTTAACCATCGTTCGATTATTTGATGGGAAGAGAGAGAGTGGCATATTTAGCACAAAAGCACACAGACAAAATTCTGTTCAGTTCGAAATTTTTCCGAAAGTCAACTTTCACAAAGTAAGTTTTCCGAAACGTTGGAAACGTTTTTTGCTTGCTTTGTGACGAGGCTTCACGGAAAATCTGATATTTCCGATTGATGTGCCTTTCAGAGAGCAGATTGATACCGTATAGGAAACTGCACAGGACACGTTAGACGGAAGGCCGTGCCAAAATTTGAAACAAACAAAAATAACAGTTTATCGTATTAGTATGATACAAAGGAATGGAAAGGTATTGTAAGAGAAACAATATAAAACGATGAACAGATTGAAATTACTTACATAAAGATGTGTATTCTGGGCATTGTTATTACCTATAGCGCTAAAAATGAGAGAGACAGTAGACTTAATGTTTTAAATCCGTTTAGTGTTAAATGAATTTAAGTATTTCTGGTGCAAGCAGGCCTTAAGGCCCTGTGTGCGCGACACGGTTTCTTTACGGTACGGCGTATAAACCGCGCCGTAGTAAAGACGGGTCCGCCAACAAGCTTCCATAGTAATCAATACAATACTGACGACCATGCCTACACACGGCGAATAAACTGTGTCCGTCAACAAGCTTCCATAGTGATCAATACAATACTGATGACCGTGCTTACACACGGCGAAAACACCGTGTCCGTCAACAAGCTTCCATAGTAATCAATACAATACTGACGACCATGCCTACACACGGCGAATAAACCGTGTCCGCCAACAAGCTTCCATAGTAATCAATACAATACTGACGACCATGCCTACACACGGCGAATAAATCGTGTCCGTCAACAAGCTTCCATAGTGATCAATACAATACTGATGACCGTGCCTACACACGGCGAAAAAACCGTGTCCGTCAACAAGCTTTCATAGTGATCAATACAACACTGACAATCGTGCCTACACATGGCGAATAAACCGTGTCCGTCAACAAGCTTCCATAGTGATCAATACAACACTGACAATCGTGCCTACACACGGCGAATAAACCATGTCCGTCAACAATTTTCCATAGTGATCAATACAACACTGACAATCGTGCCTACACACGGCGAATAAACCGTGTCCGTCAACAAGCTTCCATAGTGATCAATACAACACCGACAATAGTGCCTACACACGGCGAATAAAACGTGTCCGTCAACAAGCTTCCATAGTGATCAATACAACACTGACAATAGTGCCTACACACGGCGAATAAAACGTGTCCGTCAACAAGCTTCCATAGTGATCAATACAATACTGACAATCGTGCCTACACACGGCGAATAAAACGTGTCCGTCAACAAGCTTCCATAGTGATCAATACAACACTGACAATCGTGCCTACACACGGCGAATAAACCGTGTCCGTCAACAAGCTTCCATAGTGATCAATACAACACTGACAATCGTGCCTTCACACGGCGAATAAACCGTGTCCGTTAACAAGCTTCCATAGTGATCAATACAAAACTGACGACCGTGCCTACACACGGCGAATAAATCGTACTTTTTCACGAAAAAATAAGCGTGTGTGTACACAAAGGCCTTAGTATTTGTCTACTGTATATCTTAAGCCAGCGATTGGATCTTGAGCCCTTCAGGAAAGACAGATCTTATGTAGTTTTTCAGTTACCCGCACTTCAATTTGTCCCAAGAATTTTGTAAAAGCCTAAATCGAGGTGTGTTTTTGGTAATGGGTTCAGTTAGAAAAAGAGGATCACCTATGTTCCTAGGGCATTTTTAGAGAGAACTAATTTTATTACCAGCAAACTCCATTAACTACAGCAGCTGCCACTTGTTCAAGAAATAACTTTAATGCAAGAAAAAAAAAAATGGTTTTCACTTACCAATAAGTAATACACAAGTCAGTGGTGTTATTCTTTGAAACCTGCATCCGTTGTTAAAGTCTCGTTATAGCGAACATGACCCGACAGCTACTAGGTAACAAATCTATTTCAACTTTTATCAATTTCAGAGAATCCTCATTTATAATGTTCTCTTCATATTTTACAAACGTTTTCAAATCAAATAACTACTATACTGTTTCCGAGCTTCCGTACATTATGTTATTGTTTATTTTGAGCGAATCAATTCTTTGAACATTTATTTTGAATAGGTAGTGGATTAAAAGTATGATTGAGGTCACGTTTTGTATTTGTATCTATTATTTTATTACGAGCTATGGGTCTGAATGCAATAATAACATAAAATAACATCGCGCCTGTGATCCTGGAAGGTTTAGGTGGAAGTGTACCTATACTGCCGTCATGAGGAAAAAACACGTATCTGACATTTTCAGAATCAGCAAAAAAAGACGCACCTACCAGTATTTTTATATTGGCGTAAACTTAACGAAAATCTAGTAATTGTTACTATTAAAAGACGCATCTGCTTTTGTATTTTAAAAGGACAAAATATTCTTTTTCTCCATTTCAATATTTCTGTAGAAATGTCATTTTTCCTTACGGGGCGGCAGTATAGTACAGTGTACACCCACATTTCGTATTCAATAAAAAAAATTAACACATCGAATAAGGTAAAAAAACTGGAAATAAGGAAAACTTGTGGAATCTTCACAGTTTTTTTTCTTTCAGAAAGGCATGCAACTTCTAATGAAACGTTGGTATGAAAAGCCAAAAAAGTAGAAAGTTCAAAGATTCCCGAAGTGGGTACTTAAATACCTGAATGTACCAGGAATGTATAACATTAAACATTTCCAAAGAAAACACTGATCTTTTTGATCCCTGCCTTCTTTGTGCGTCATCGGAAGGGCTGGCTGATAACATTTTTTCTTTTTTTTTTTTCTTTATTTCTCTTGTTTGCTTTACATTTCATCTGTGAACCTTTTGCTATTATAATGTGAAATCCATATATCGAAACTGTGAACAGGAAACTGATTTTTATTAATAATAAATTCCGGAATGAAGGATTTAGGCCGATTGGCTGCATCACTCGCTGTATCGGACGATATTTCAGTTTTTCAACATGTAAAATATTTTAAATTCCTTTGTGAACTTGTGAAAGCTACATAAAAATATGTATGCACATTTATTTTTTAATAAAATATAATTGCTGATGGTTAACACTTATAAAAACAATAATTACGTAAAAGGGCATTTACAAATGATTGAGCAGAATTCGAAACAATTCTCGAGAACTTTCATCTGCTACGAATCTTATTGATTTTTAATTTGGGTTGTTAATCTCCATTGCGCGATCCTATTATTAATGGAACAAGGGCAAAGGGCAGCTTGGCACTAAATCAAACATCTCGAAAGGAACCTTCAAGGGATTATGGTCCTTATTTACAAAAAACCGACACGTACCTGAGCAAGGAAACTCCCTTCAAGGGCCATAAAATATGATTTCACCTGGCGTTACATTGAAAGATGAAAGAAATGGGGCTGTAACAAGTATTTTATTTTGTGTTGATTTCTTAAAGTGGAAAATGATTTCATGAAATAAAATTCACTTATCAAAAAGTTTTTGCTTAGATATTCAGACTACACAAAAAGTATAGATAATTCATTTGATAGGTAGGTCAATATTTATTAGGTATTATTTAGGTTTTATACAAAACATGATCTTAGTTTTTTTTTTGTATATAGTATTTATTTCAATTTCCAAGATAATATTATTTAATGATAAATGATTTTATTTCTGTAAGTAGGTTTGTATAAACACTTTTACACGTCAATCATGTTTTTTTTATTTGGATTGGTGTCTGAAATGGTCTTTTGAGGAAAGATCCACACAGATTGAGAGGACTTGTCCAGTCAGTGCACGCATTTGTCAGTAATCGCGCAGCTCAATTTACATAATTTAATAGCTAGCAGTGTTACAGTAATGATATGTACAAGTATTATATAAAAAAGGAGGGGAAAGAATCATAGGGAATCAAAAAATTTGTCCACGTCGCTGTGCACAGGAAAAGTACGTAAATGGCTGGCAGCATTGCCACGTTGCATGGCAATGCTGATTCTTTTTTAAATACTCACCTCATAAATAACAATAGAGAGCTGGCGTCATAGTACATACATTGTTACCATACCAAATAATTTAAACTTGTATTCCCCAATTTTGTTACATTTTGTTTGGGGATAACACCCTTACGTAGCATTAAGCGTAACGAATGTCAAGGAAATCCGGAACTATTTTAATACAGAATTTATAAGCAAAACCCTTGCAATGTGGCTCGAGGGGATTACATCCGTGTTTATAGCCCACCTTCCCTTTGATTGAATTATATGGATGGAAAATAGAAATCAAAAGGATAATATAGTAACTTGTTCTTATATTAATCTGCTCAGAAATGAGTAGTTTTACTGCTATATGGGTGTCAGTCATGTGGTTTTCGTAGGATTTAAAACTAAACTTGAAAATGAAACAGATATTTCTGCTTCTATTTTATTAACCGACTTCAAAAAGGAGGTTCTTTATTTGTTCTATTATACATGTATATGTCTGCGATTTTCTTAAAACCTAATGCACCAATTTAGATGATTATTTTACTAACGTGATCTACATACTTAGAAGGTTTTAGTATTTAATTAGGTAATTATTATACTTATGTACAAGTTATATGCATTAATGTACTGTATCTCCGGCATTTCTATGCGGATTTTAATTATTCTTGTTTTTTTCGTCTTGGGCATGGGTATTTGTATATTCAACTATTATTAAAAAAAAAAAGAAGAAAACTTACAGCTAATACATTTCAATATCAAGTAAAATGTGTAAAAGTTAGCCAATTACAAGCTTCCACTATCGATTAATGTGAGTATTGTTAACAAATACGCGAAAACAGCGACGTTAGACATACGCAAATTAATTGTCGCACGCTCAAATAATGCAATAATGAAAGAGACAAAAAAGTGGTTATACATCGAAAAAGCAATTATTCAAGATTTTCTTTACTTCCTTAATACTACTAGTAAACAAATCTAACTCGACATCCTGACACACCACATTAAAAGTATGACAAGCTCTTATCACGTCAGAGTTCTGCCTATAGATAGTTCTGACTTAAGGCACATGGAGAAGACGTGGTTTTCGAAGAAATGCACTCGGTACACGAAGCCCAATCTTGCCCACCAACTCAGTGACGTCAGTAGGCCCGTTTATAACACTAAATAAGAAACCAAGATCTGCAATTTTCCTTCGCTCGTGTAGAGATAGAATGTACCTCCAAAATCGCCTTCGTATACCTTCAAGCCGATTTATGTATACATTAAAATTTTGATTCCAAACCTGAGAAGCATATTCGAGATGGCTACGGACAAACGCACAATAATAATAACTTTTTTTTCTATAAGTTTTATTTTATCTTTAATAAAATTCCTGAACACATGAAAACCTTGCCATTGATGAAATTTAAAAAATGTTTTACAGAATTACTTGTAGACAAATGTTATTATTCTGTTCAGGATTTCCTAAATGATACATTATAACTACTTATTTGCTTTATTCAACTTAGTTGTATAATAAGTATTGTATTTGCATGCCAACAAGGCAGAATGCATACGGTTCTTTATTATGTTATTTTCGATCCTATTTGTATGTACCTGCATTCTTAGCAAATAAAGTCCTATTCTATTCTATTCTATTTATTGAATGCTACTAACGTTTCTCATAGTTATGTGGCGTAGCGGATCTCCCACAGATAATTACTTTTTAGCAAATCAACTAATTATCAGATGATACGTTTATCAAATAAAAACAATACCTAACAACATTGCTTCAAACATCGCTTTTCTTTTATCATATTTTTTCCGCCCGCGCAATTAAATCATCTCAATATTCTGAAATGGAAAGTAAAGTATTTGCTAATCCATTTGGCTTCTGTAGATAAATTGTAGCTCAATATTACCTATCCATTGGCGTGATTGAGTAACGAATCAAAACTTTCACATCAAATAGTAAAGTACGATTTGTTATCAGTCAATAATATCTATACCAGTTGAATACATCGGAAATAGTATGGATTACTTAAACCCTCAAACGTCGGGGCGCACCCATATATATAAACGTACATCATCATATGGCGACCGCGGGCTAGTAGTTGTGAACCTATGGGGTTCGGCTGACATTCGAGCACACCTTGACGTAACCTCCTTGATATGCCGAATGTAATAATACTATTAAACCAATTACAATCCTCCTTGGAGTCATAGAATTATCACTGTGTATCAATTAACGCCTAACGTGATCAAACCCTCTGAATATTTCCCAGCTAAAATAACACTTAAATAACTAAAGTTAGCTTTAGAAACCCATCTGTTTAACAGTAAATATTTACCCATTAAATACCCAGCGGTACAATGCTGTTTACAAAACTACCTCTGTCACAGATTAATACAGATGGGACATTACGCAAAATCATTTAAATAAAAAGCGACTCTTGCTACGGCACAATACAGTGCAATTCAGGTCGCAACGCTTATTACCTACAGTTATATTCACCTACAAGTTGCCTCTCTTTCTAACGCATAACTCTTATACCTTCTGACCGCGGCAGTCCTACTGAATTGGCCCGCCGCGTACTTGTAGCTTCATACCTAAACTGCGGAGTGTCCCATCTGTATTAATCTGTGCCTCTGTTAACATTAAATACAAGTTTCATCAAGGTTCGATAAACTTGTTAATTTTATCTATGAGTTGCCTTCCAGACTATACTGATAGCTTGCGAGGCTGTGAGATCATAAACATTTCAATTAATTAAAGTGTCCTTGTTACAAGGCCATCTGAGGACCCTTTGATTGTCCCTTTTGACGAACTTAATGTTTACATTCAAGAGTTCGCACCCTCATCAGTAGCTATCTCAATAAATGTATATAATATAGTCATTTGTAATTATATTAATTAAATGTTTGTGTTTAACGTTCATAAATCGTGGATAATTAACGCTATTAGGTAATATTATGACAATGGGTGAATCACAGTGATCATCTTGTTTACTTTGTTATTAGAGTACTTCAAACAATTGGAGCAATTACATAGATGTTTGAAGGTTGATAATTTTCTTCAAATTCGTGTCTCGTGAAAGTAGGGCCATTATTACACCCGAAACTTTATTACTTATTTGGGGATCTAAACAGGTACTAAAAGTTTATATGAAAAAGACTTTAAATGAATGGAAAATACCTCATTAAAAACATATTCGAGTAAAGTAGGTATGGGATAACTGCTTATTTTTTTGCCTTATTACTTATTTTTAGCTACTATCTTGATACGACTGATACGGAATCCATTATTGTGAATTGACTATACGGACAATTTAACTTAATACTCAATTTGCTCAACAACTCATTGCCCTGACTGGTGATTGCGCTGTGGTAGCCCGCGAAATACAAATTTTCTTGCGTTTTATGATTCTGTACCTCAAAAGGAAAAAGGACCCTTTTTCTCAGGAACGCGTAGAGGTATCAAGTTGAAATTTATATCAAATACGCGGGTCTATTTCAGCGGTGAAAAAAATTAACTTGTAAGTCAACGCGATCAAAAGATATGACTGTTTATGTCGCATGTTTTCGCATTCACAAGGGAATCAAAGCCAATAGAGTAATTCCCGTTGACCTAGAATCATGAAATTTGGCAAAAAGCGAGGTTTCAAAGCACAAGAAAGGAAAAAGTCCGAAAATTGTTAATTTGTAGTTTTATCACATAAAAAATATTTTTGGGGGATCAATGTATGGGAGAACATATTTTTCAACTACAATTTTAAGTTTGTTCTTGGGATTAATTCATCCCAACTACGAAACCTTTCATTGTGCGTGGTCCGACACGCACTTGGCCGGTTTTTTTGCAATTTGCAGATCAATGTCAGGTTGTATCTTAATCAAAATATGATTCGCGACAATAAAAAATTCATGTACTTACATAATTTTAACCATAAAAATCATCAATATCCGGCATCACGAATCCGGAGGAAATCTAATTTGGACAGATGTTTATTTTTTTATTTGAGATGGGTTTGCTCTTGACTTTAGTCTAGGTCAGAGGTGACAGAGACAAAGTCGACGATGGAGTGAGCTTACCTAGAAAAAGCCTGTTCACTGTCACTTTGAAGAGATTAGGGTTGTATGCGCTCGGAAACACAGACGCAGGTAGTGAGTACATTTGGAAACGCTTAGTGCGAATTGGTGGAATATCAACCAGGTAGGGATGATAACTGGCGGTGCGTCTAGATGTCCAATGGTAGAAGGGGGTGATCATTCTTATAGTTATAATTACGTATATGTAAATACATTTTTGTTATTGTGAATCATATTTTGATTAAGATAAAACTTCATCATTCTGCCTAGCCTTTTCCCAACTATGTTGGGGTCGGCTTCCAGTCTAACCGGATGCAGCTGAATACCAGTATTTTACATGGAGCGACTGCCTATCTGACCTCCACAACCCAGTTACTGGGTAATACGATACCCCTTGGTAAGACTGGTTGTCAGACTTTCGGGCTTCTGACGACCCGTAACGACTGTCAAAGATCCTCGAATGACAGCCGGGACCAACGGCTTAACGTGCTTTCCGAGGCACGGAGGAGTCTCGGTATGTAAAGATGGTCACCCATCCACAGACCAACCCCGGCAAGCGTAGCTTAACCTGATGGATCGACCCGTGGGGCTGTTATTACTTAGCCACGAGCTCGATCAAGATAAAACCTGAGACCTGCAAATTGTAAAAAAAGCGGGCTACCTTAGGGCGTTTGTGCACAACAAGGAATTGTACTGTCCGACAGTCCGATTTTTTACGGTCCGATGTGGCATGAAAAAAACGGATGATTGGCTTGTGCACTTGTCCGTCTTTACTCGGATCGGTGCGGCGCAGTTCAGAGTAGCTCTCTTTGAAACTACACGCCACGCACGCGTAATCATGCTAGGAACGATGAGTACGGCCCAGAATGGGGAAAAGTAAAATGTCGGACAGTAAATTACGTAATGCACAAACTAGTATACATTTATGGCGTGCCGGAAAAAATCGGACTACCAGGCAGTAAAATTCCTTGTAGTACACAAATGCCCTAACTGTTTCTCTTACAAAAGAAAAAGACTAAAAGCTGTTCATTGAATGAACGTTAGCAGTGTGACTAAGTCCACAATAAGTTCTCAAGTACTGAGCACGTCACTAGTTAATGTAAACGAACTCTGGAGAAACTGCAGGTGTGCGACTCGGGCGAAGTTTAAGCAATCTTACGCCGCCAAACTAGATTTGTGTCTTCAACGTAGTGTCGTTTGTGGCGCCTTTATCAACTTTGTGTGTTGGTTTTAAAACATTGCAAAGGAAAGTTTCTATCGAGAAAATGTGTTAAAAAATATGTGAAATGATAGGTTGATATGGAGATTAACCACTCCCATACTAATTACAGAAACAATGAAAAAGCCATAATCATTAGTACACTTTCAGTATACTAAAGCACAGATTATATTTCAAAAACTATTAAATAGATAGTTTTAATGGTTAATTCGAAACACTTGTTTTATACGGGAGCTCGTGGTTAAGTAATAACAGCCGCACGAGTAAATCCATCAGGTTAAGATACGCTTGCCGAGGTTGGTCCGTGGGTGGGTGACTATCGTTACATACCGAGACTCCTCCATGCCTTGGTCCCGGCTGTCATAAGTGGATCTTTGACAGTCATTACGGGTCTTCAGAAGCCCGAATGTCTGACAACCAGTCTTACCAAGGGGTATCGTATTACCCAGTAACTGGGTTGTGGAGGTCAGATCGGCAGTCGCTCCTTGTAAAATAGCGGTATTCAGCTACATCCGGTTATACTGGAAGCTGACCCCAACATAGTTGGGAAATGGCTAGACAAATGATGATGTTAGTAGGACCTACATAACAATTGAAATAAGGTTTTTTTCTTCTGGGTAAGCGCACTCCATCGTCGACTCTGTCTCTGTCGCTTCCGACCTAGACTAGAGTCAAGAGCAAACACATCTGAAATAAAAAATAAGGTTCGTACTTTATAAAATTGTATCAATTTATAATTAAATACTTATAGGTTCTTTTCAATCTACGTCAGCAATAATACCTAGACATAATGTATCTCATTACTTACTAGCGGATCCAATTCCTCCCAGATGGCTCTTATCAATTGAGCGGAATAATAACCAGCTGATCCTAATATGTTTTACCTTCGTACCCACATCAGAACGATCCTCCAAATATTTGATACATGTCTTACGTCATATTTTATTTATATTACGAGTCCGTACGTCAACGATAAATACACACGAAAAGTAGAATTTTCTTCTGTCAATTTCGAGTTGTAGGTAGGTGTTCCTTTCCTGCTCTGCGTTCAATATAGTGTTTCCATTTCAGTCAATATTGCACAGAAATAAAAAAAAGCAAACTAAGTAAGTATATTATTTTATGACTCGGCAATATTAAATAATTGATCAAAACATAAATCAAATATATTACAATTAAATTAACAATAGTAAAATAACAAAATTATATCCTGACTTAACTAAAACTATTCACAAACAAAAATATGGCGTCAAAAAAATTCATCCGTATCGCTGTCGACTGGTAATGTACCCAAGGGACTGGCGGCATTAACAATTTGTATGGCATTGCTTAGCCTCTGGCCAAGGTAAAAGCCAGCCCTTGGGTCATGGGAAGTGTCAACCAGTCGTTTCGAGATTTCCTTAAAGAGACGATTAGCACTCGGACTCCACGGCCCAAGGGTTTCACCCCCAAACGGCTCGAAAATACAATAACCAATAAGGTATATTTACGCCGCTTGAGGTTTTCCGCAGCCGCAGCAGTGGCGCCAGCACAGCACGCTGAGCCTGGAAGATGAGATGGCGCAAGAGTGTTGACACACGTTGCATCCCACACTATAGGCCTACCCAACTTCCAAGGATGTCTGTATTTCCTTGGAAGTTGGGTAGGCCTATAGTGCCGTGGGGTCTGTTGCCATCGTCGCGTGCGAAGCCATTGGGTTCTAATACAGCTGGAACGCCAACGGTGACAAGAGCTTGTCGGCTGATGTCATTAATATTCGCGTGCCGCGCTAAGCGACTCGCACTCGGCTGCAAGACAGGCCGTGGTGTCCGAGGCTCTTGACTTAAAACATAAATAGGCAAACTAAAATCGGATAAGTGGAGTCAATCCATTTATCACCAACAATGCGCTGAAAATAAAATAATTTATCCAAAACCAGCAAAGCGATTCGCTCAGTACCGAAATGAGCGGCACGGCTAGAACAGCAGAGTTCCATTACGTTTGTCTAGCGACACTTTCCGAAAGCGAGTCGATCGGTGGCGCTAAATTAGGATTGACGCCGACAGGTTTTGTAAAAGCATTGCACTGTTGAATTATTAAGGCAACTCCGGCTGCCTCTATATTTGTACCGGCGGCAGTCAACGTCTGACTCGATACCTACGTATGTAGTGCTCCACAAACGGAACCCGGCTCATTTTCAATTCTGACACCCGGATAAAGTGGTCGCTTAATGAATATCAGCCGCAGTAGCCAATTTTAGACGTAAAAAAAATAACCTTTTAAATGACTGAATGTTTGTGGTTTTAATGACGCACCAACTCACAACGCAGATTTTGAAATAATTACCGAACTAGTTAACTGAGCATACTTATATAACGTAACCAGGTAAATTAATATACAACAACGAACTATGTGATCAAAACTATGCCTTCGGAAATTGAATTTGAAGCTTATTGAGAGGGGAAAAGTTTGAAAGCAATTTCGTGAAAATTTAATGCTCTTGCGAACTTATGAGAATGAGGAATTTGAGAAATGAAGCCAACACTGAGCATAGCTAATTTGTTGCGAATTTTTAATGAGGGCAACCAGGCCGGAGTCCGCCAGTGACGTCAGGCTTAAGCTCAATTTGATCGGTTTGAAGGGCTAACATAGGGGCCTTTTTACCTGTAGGTTCATTGTAATTTTCTTTGATCGTTTACAAACGAAGGCCCCGGGGTGAATGACTACGCAGGTCAATCCTGCTACAGCAACGATGCTGAAGTCAAACGTTGGTTTCTGACTTCACGCTTCAGAGAGCACAACGTTTTCATACGAATATGTATTGGGGAAAGCCTGAAATTCAGAAATTCGGTGCAGGTCTAGTATATCGGTATCGCCCTGTTAACGGGTTGTATTTGTGATTTTATAATTCTAGGTACAATCGTAGGTACCTTTGGATATTTTTCTATTTATGTTCTTTTGTTATTCTTTACATTATTACCCAGTAACTGGGTTGTGGAGGTCAAATAGGCAATCGCTCCATGTAAAATACTGGTATTCAGCTGCATCCGGTTAGACTGGAAGTCGACCCCTACATATTTGGAAAAGGCTAGGCTGATTGATTGTTATTCTTTACATATTCTCACAATATTATTCGATGTTCATTTGTTATTTAACATTGGTGCCGATTCTTTTGTGCACAAACTAAACTTATACTATTGCTAACTTTTTCTCTCTAATAAAAAAAGAAAGAGACGGACGTAAATTAGAGCTGCCAAATTTAGTTGAAGTAATATTTCCATACTTTAGACGATGCGTGAAAACATGCCGACTAAAAACACTGTGAAGTGCAAGGCGTAAACTAGCGCCGATTCCCTTGTTCACAAACTAAACTAAATTTAAGTTCACTGCAACTTTTTCTTTTTATTTCATTAAGAAAAGGACAGGCAATAAATATTAGTTTAGTCATGTCAAATTAGTCAGCGCCTGACGTAAATTGACGCATTTTTAGTAGGCAATTTTTTAATCACGTCTAAACTTGTCTATGGAGTATCTTATTTTTTTTAGTTAAGTTTAGTTTAGTGTTGCGTAACTTTGTACTTGTAACGATACATCTGTATCTAATGGGACTTTTTTACAATAATGTGGTGTACCTATTCACAAAAAAAGATAATGCAATCGATGGAAACACGGTGAATAAACCCTATTTTGTTCTATTGATACGCAAGACTTTACGAATAGCTACAAACATTAATCATGCATTGTACTTATACTCCTATAGGTTTAGGAAAGGTTAAATTAATTCTGTTGTGCGATTTTCAGGTTGAATGAATATTCACATTAATTCTCGATTAATAAACATATCTACAGGGTTATTAAAATTACAAATTCATTTGTACTCAGAGTCGTAAAATAAAAATTTTCAGCATGGATTCTTTTTGTAATTAATGAATTACCGAATGATAAAAAATCGGTTAATTTAATTTTTGTTATTTTTGACGTGAAACATAAAAGTTGCTCTCTTTATTGTGTCAAACAGAAATTATTTGCAGGCCGTTCAATAATTTTACCATTTGGTAAAGCAACCCAACAATACGTAGGAACAAGCTGCTGTTAAAATTGGGTCACGTCCACGCCACGTCCCCTTTAAAGCTTACCATGATTTTAGGTTCCAAACACTAATTAGATTCGAGGCAATACAACTCAATAAATGAATCACAGACAATGGTTCCGATTCCCTTGTTCACAAACTAAACTAAATTTAAGTTCAGTGCATCCCTTTCTTTCTATTTTATTTAGCAAAGGACAGACGATAAATATTAGTATAGTCCTGTCAAATTTATATAACTTGTATAAACATGTTTAGACGTGATTAAAAAAGTAGCTACTAAATTTACGTCATTTTACGTCAGGCGCTGACTAATTTGACAGGACTAAACTAATATTTATCTACTGTTCTTTTCTTAATGAAATAGAAAGAAAAAGATGCACTGAACTTAAATTTAGTTTAGTTTGTGAACAAGGGAATCGGCGCCATTTGTCTATTTGTTTGTACTCTTTGAGTAATAGCTATAAATGGCTGAGGTACCGTGGATGTCCCGAAAGAAGGGGTAACAATCTCGTACCCTCGAACGATAGAACAAACTAATTAGTCGTTTAGACTATTTGTTTTAACATCGTGATTGCTTTGTCGCCTCCGGGCACTCGTGAGCACGGAGCAGCCCTAACAAGATCCGCTACATGTTACTCTGTTAGGAACAAGCTATTGTTCCCCCAAAACTGTATTTATATATAAGCCACCATTTTATAATTTAAGATTATAATAATTATTATTATGATATCATTTCCAGTTTCGAGAATTTTCGCCATTTTCCCGGTTTTTGGACGTGACTTTCGTAGTTTTCGCATAGCCAGGATAATACTTTGTGTAAAATATTTACTGAAATCTGTGCTGATAATTCAGTATCTACGTGAGTTATTTATTTACAAATGGAGCATGGATGAACAACATTTTGTTTTTAATGAAAAACAAAAACTAAACATGCAAGAACAATAAAAAAATATATATACTGCAGAATAAAAAATGCCTCCTATAGCGCAGCCAAGATAACAGCACAACATATACCTGCGAAGGCATTTAGCCACGTGGCTAGTTTTCCACCTGATAGGCCTTCCCTTTTACACTGACGTAGTTTTGATTAAGAGCAAGGGAGCAGACATAAATTCCAGCGGCATGAATCAATAACCCACACACACACTTACGTACATTTGTGTATTTACGTCACACAACGGTGCAGCGGCGCTCAGACGATATTTTGACGGGAGGCTGGCGCGTTCTGTTTAGAAATTATACGCCACGGATGCCACTCGCGGAATGACGACATAAGCGAGTTGGTAGTTTGGCACATGATATTAATAAACCTGTAACGATTTGTATCATTACTCAGTCACTAAAGGGAAGTAATAAACAGAGTAAAGATTACTTATTTTCTGTATGACAGGTATGAATACTTGATGGCATTTCCCGTTTTACCTAATTAATACCAAAAGTATCTAATATATTTAAAAATATGATATTTTTCTAGGTGAATTTCCTAATAGAAGTGAAATAATACGTTCATAAGGAAAATATGGACGTAAAATCATTAATAGGGAGAGTGGGGTAGTTACATAAATCTCTCAGTGCGTTCTTATTACCTGGTGAAAATTTAGTATGAAAATGGTGGTCAAAGTCAAAGTTTTGTTGCGGAAAAGCACACTGAATACATTCTCTTTGTGGTGGAAAATATACCAAATCATGGTGTTCTAGAATTTATTTGTTAGAAGCTAAATCTAATTCAAATTAAAAGTGAATTATGACGGCACCTTGCCAATTAATTTATGAAAAATTATATGTGTAAGAAAAAATCCGTTATAATAAAATAAGTGATAGACATAATTTTAATACCTAGTAGAAATAAAGATAAAATAGATCAACCATTTTTCAGATTATCAAAAATCTAAATGAAAAGTAGTTTATTCAAACTAGACTGAGTGCTGATTGCACGTTTTGAACGTCAAAATTACATAAGACAGTCCCCCAAAACGCCCGCCCTTCACCACGTCCTAGTAAAGAAATGGCGCAACAAACCTCTTCAGCAGCACAGCTGTATGTTCAATTAAATACAATAGTATGCAAAATAATTTACTTAACGCAATACAAAACATTTAATAAAATTATATGATTTGCCATAAGTCAGCTAGCATACGCCAATATACCAACAAAAATCCTCATAAACTATACTAAAGCAGACCGATATAAAAATAAAAACTAAAAACGTAAAAGAGAGTAGGATACTCTCTTATAATATTATAAATGCGAAAGTTTGTGAGGATGGATGGATTTGCGTATGATCAACCTATTTTGATGAAATTTGGCACACAGATACTTTATAACCTGGATTAACACATAGGATAACTTTTATCTCCATATTCCTAAGAGTTCGAGGCTTACGCGGGTGAAACCGCGGGGTGCTGCTAGTACCTAAACAAAAGCCTCCAGGCATAAAGGGCGTCCCACTTACATAATTATAGCTATACCTATATAGCTATATAAAGCTGTAAATCGAAGTTACAAATGAACTCAAACTCAAAGAATTTATTTCAAATAAACCAATTACAGGTACTTTTGAATTGTCAAAGGGTCGGTCAGTCAGAAAGATGAAGGTGGCCCATTCCAAGGTACATATGGAGAAGAACGGGCAAGAAACTCCAAGGATACTCTTTTAAATTAAAATTATTGGTATTTGTGGAAAATATATGTACATGTGAGAACAATGTACAAACATATGCACGTCAAAAGCGCTCGTAATAAAAACATCTGTGTTAGCTAAGAGATAACCAGTCCATACTCACGGCGGCCGTTCAGGAACATGATGCATGGATCAGCACCCTTTAGAACCATTTTGAAGGGAACTTAATGATCCAATACATACGCCACCACCAGCGAGACATTTGAGTGAGCATGACATAGTTTCAGCCGTCAGGGCACATTCAAATCAATGAAAGACGTACCCAGTGAACGGTAGCTTTATAGTAGCTACATAGTGATGACACATGTGCTATGCAGTGATAAACTAGGACCATCGAAGTAAAATAAATAAACAGTTAATTACTAATAACAATAACAAACCATGGTCAGCAAGACGACCAGTCACCACAAGTCAGTTATTACCATATTCGAGGGAAGGAGGCAACCCGACCTCCGATGCTACCGCAAGCAACGATATCTACGGGAGCATGACAACCTTGCTGCCGGTTGCTCGGGCAAGAATAATATGGTCAATTGTCGAGGTCGCTAGCTAACCAGATATCGCAATACAACTCATAAAAAATATTGTAATAAGTTGGTTATGTCATTATTAAATTAAAATAAATTGAATTATTCTAATAAAATAAAATAAACAATTATACTTACATGAACTCATATAACCTGTCAGTAAGAACGAACATAAACATTGAGTTAATCACAGCAACCTATACTTATCGTTTAAGTTCTGGTTGATAGAACAATATGCCTTTGAAGAAGGGTTGGATTTTACTTTAGCTTTAAATGCATTGAAAGGCAAATCTAGCAAAGAAGAGGGTAGCTTGTTATAAAAGGTTATATCAAGCTGAACAAATGAGTTTACCTTATGAAGCCGGTTAGATAAAACACGTTAGTTGTCCTTATTTCTGGTGTTAATATTGTGAATATCACTGTTTTTATTGTACAAATGTATATTTTGCCAAGTACTTTAGGATGTTGGCGAAGATGAATTGTGATGCCATCGTTAGAATACCAATATCTTTAAAAAAAATCTCTCAGAGAAACTCTGGCACCTAGCTGGTAAATAGTTCGAACAGCTTATTTTTGAAGAACAAATGTATTTTGAATGTCAGCGGCTTTGTCCCATAGCAGAATACCGTAGGACATAACGCTATGAAAATAACTAAAATAGACTAACCGAGCTGTGTCAACGTCAATGTATTGTCTTACTTTCCTGACGGCGTAGGTGGCGGAACTGAGCCTTCCTGCTGGGCTTGATATATGTGGTCCCCACTGAAGTTTGGCATCTACTGTTATGCCCAGAAAAACTGCCGAGTCTTTAGTTTTAAGCACCTCTTTATCTAAGCCGATGTTGGGTCCAAAAGAACAATGGCGAATTCTTATTTGAAATAAATTTGAACATCTAAAAGTGACACTTAAAGAAAATAAATTAAATTTATTATCTATGTTCTTTCATGCGATCATAATTATCTAATTAAGGCCAAATAAAAAATAATGCTTAATGAAAAGTTTTTTGACTACTTCATTCTAAAAGGTTAGGAAATTGTTGCTGTCAGTTGACATGTTGTACAAATGTCAACGTCAAAAACGAACACCGATTACTCTGGTGAGGCGGCCATCTAGTAAAACGAGCAGGGAACTTCAGATTACAGTAAGGTGCGCACGCAACTATGTCGTCGGTGGACGTTATATTTTAATCGCATCCCTCTTAATCTAAGCGATCTATAATTATTTTGTGACGTGTTTCATTGAATTATCAAGAATTCGAAGTGGAGTGACTGTGACAGGTGTTATTTTTTTAAATACTGCCTTTCTACCCGATAATCCACGCCTACCTGAACATGGTCGGCGCCTCCGCTTTTCTAGACTATTAATAGACTTGTTGTATAAATGTCAACCTCAAAAACGAACATCGAGAACTGGTGAGGCGGCCATCTTGCAAAACGAGCAGTGAACTCGTGGTCGGGGACGTTATATTTTAATCGCATCCCTCTTAATCTAAGCGATCTATAATTATTTTGCAGTGTTTGATTGAATTATGAAGAATTAGAAGTGGAGTGATTGTGACAGGTGTTATTTTATTACCTTCCTACACGATAATTCACGCCTACCTGAACATGGAGAACACATTAGATGAAAGTTGAAAGACTTCAAATAAATAACGTATTTATTTTGTTGATGTTTGAGTTTATTGTGTTCTTCCTTAGATAAAAGTATTGCAGCAAAGTAGGAAATATATCAAATGTTACGGCAATTCGGAACTAAAACGACTAGTATTCAAAATCTTAAAAAAAATATTTATTGGTTGTTGACATTGACAACCGTTGACAGTTTACAACTGATGTTTGTGCTCTGTATCTCTATGTAGTCTGTGGCTTTGTCCTATGTTGTTTAAAAGTTCAACATTGATTAACTATTAATCTGACCTTTCTCTAACAAAAAATGTTGCACAAACTATCTCAGAAAATGACGCTGAGTTAAATAAGGTATTTTTCATTACAAGACATAGTGATTTAATTTCAAATAAAACAATGTATGGGAAGCTGCCATTGTTCTTTCTAGCATTCTGTAAGACGAACTTTATACATTTCGTTTTCATTGAGAAATAACTAATCCGTAACCATTGAGAGTGCACTGTTTACACAAAATATTGCCTATTCCTATCTAATTCAAAAATAAGAGTGCTGTCATCTTCAAACAGTACAATGTCACAGATACCCTCTAAATAGAATGGTAAGTCTTTGATAAACACTAAGAATAAGAATGAACCCAGTATTGAGCCTTGAAGTACACCTAACTGAACTGGTAGCCCGGAAGATTTCACACCATTTAACACCTACACATTGAAACCTTTTATGTAAATAAGTATTTATTACTTTGAGAGCTTCATTTTGGACAACGTAATGACGTAGTTTACGCAATAGCGTATCATGGTGCACGCAATCAAAGGCTTTGGTAATATCACAGTAAACTCCAATAGCATTTTGCGAATTATCCCATGCATTAAATATTCATGCATTAAAAAACAATTAATTTAATTTTTGTTCTTTTTGTCGTGATAAATGTTGCTCTCTTTATTGTGTCAAACAGAAATTATTTGCAGGCCGTTCAATAATTTTACCATTTGGTATAGCAACCCAACAATACGTAGCGCGTAGGAACAAGCTGCTGTTAAAATTGGGTCACGTCCACGCCACGTCCCCTTTAAAGCTTACCATGATTTTATGTTCCAAACACCAATTAGAATTGAGGCAATACAACTCAATAAATGAATCACAGACAATGGTGCCGATTCCCTTGTTCACAAACTAGACTTAATTTAAGTTCAGTGCATCCTTTTCTTTATATCTCATTAAGAATCCACTTTTATTTTATTTCAAAATATCGCTATTGTTTTCTAATATATTATAATAATTCCAAAAAAATTGTGAAGTCTATGATAAAGGGGCGTGCGCAGGGAGCGAGACAGAGCAAGACTGAGCGGCGGGACAGAGAAGGACCGAACGCTCAAGGTCGTTTGGTCGGGGAAGCGCTTATAACATGTTCTCCCTAATATATCAATAAACCTACGTCACAGTCAATTCTCCAACTGTAAGTGTTAGTAATCGCAATTTATTTTTTTCTGTGATAAAACAAGAAATGAATGATTTTGGACTTTTGGCTTACTACTTCTGCTGTCAAATGGCCGTACTTTTCCTTTTGAAGTACGGAACCCTAAAAAAAACGTAAGGATACAAAAACATTATTGTATAAAGCATAAATAATGCTCCTTACAAATAGGAGAAGAAAAGCGTCCCTTTTTAAAAAATGTTTAAAATAGGGCGCCATTATGAAAACCATTAGCATTGTTTAGCATTGTTACCAAAACAAACTTGAGCTGGTCTTAAAATGCACGACAATAGACTATAGAGGTGCGAAACCGCGGACATTATACAAAATGTACATGTACATATTGTATATTTTATTTTCGTCACGTTCCCCAGTGTTTTAAATATTCATCAGAATCGATTATCGGCTCACTTTGTAAACAAACACTTTTTTATTCAATTTAACGAAGTGAGAGGACGATCGCGACAAGTTTAGAATTTTTTAGTTGTTTCTCAAAGAGTTCCCGCGTAAGAGCGTTTAAGAGGTTTCTAGTTTGATTTTTCTTCTTCCATCTTGTTTTTCTGGTCTATTAATAGTTTTTTTTAACGCGATGTTTGCGACAGAATGACGGTGTTGCCCTTACTTAATAGGCCACAAAATAAATAATATTGCTCAACTTTGGTCGTCTAAAGTTGAGCATTTTTAATACAGATCTAAGAGCTGTTCCGCACATGTTCCTCCGGGTTTTAACATTTATTTTATCAAACAAAAAAAAAAAATAAAAAAAAAAAAATAAATCTACTTCGAAAATAAATTAATTCAAAATTATGAAATAACTTTAATTTCGGAAGTCGGTGTCTTGGGATCTGTATTTTAGATATTTGCTACCGACTTCCGAAATTAAAGTTATTTCATAATTTATTATTAATTTGTTTTTGAAGTCGATTTAATTTTTTTAAATTATTTTTTATTTCGTAATTTTTAGTTTTTAGTAAAAACTGGAATATTTGTTTGTAATAAGTAGTTAATAGTTTTGTTATAAATATTGCACTACAATTTGACCAAGGTTTTGAGATGTTCTTTCCCTTTGACACCACACTCGTAGCTCGTATCAATAGGCCATGTCGTCATACTTACACGTATTACTCCATTATATTGAAAACCACTGAACCGAATTTGATTAAACTTGCTGTGTCCTAAGTTAAAGTAAATGTAAGCCAATAAAAATAAAATGGTCACGATTCGTTCAACAGTTTCGGAGAAACGCGTGAACAAACATACATACATATAAACATCTAAACATATAAAACATATATACATCTATAAAATGTTGTATATTTGTTTGGAAGCCCTAATGGATTATCATATGTGAAAATAGTGCAGTTCCAATAATATTACATACACACGTGTCGAATTGATAACCTCCTTTTTTTGAAGTCGTTTAATAAAAAAAAGTTAGTTTTTAATATAGGTAGGTACCTATTAAGTAAGTAGGTACTAAATATTACAAAAATAAGTATTTATTTTAAAAAAAAGGTAATACACTTATATAAGAACTGTTCTAAGTGTTGTAAACAATATAAAATCCTATTGAAACTTATTGAACTTACACGAAATAAAACTTTATCCAAACTTTTTGGACAGATCTTCCCTGTATGATTGTATATACAAAGTGTAATTTAAATAACAATAATTTAAGGGGTCGTTGTACTCGTCATTATGAACAACTTTTACTAAGGGACCGAACCTGAAAGCGCGAAAAATTGTCAGCTGTTCCCTACATTATGACAAGTTATGCGAGCATGCCTAAATATAGGGAAAAGCTGTTTTTTTCCGCGATTTCAGGTTTGGTTCGATAGTAAAAGTTGTTCATAATGATGAGTACAAAGACCCCTTAATAGGTTGTACGTTATTTAAGTTACACCTTCTATGAGTACTTTGCATTGCAATGATGTGGTTTTCCTTATTAATCCAGATTGAACATCAAATTAAAATCAGTTCAACGTTATAACATTCGAATAATTAGTTAATATTGCAGATAAAATAAAGAGCATTTGCCAGTAATTAGCAGGATTGAATTTTATTACTTGTTCAGAAGAAAAATTAATATCGTCTTCGCTGCGACTGAAGCTTGCTTCTCTTTGCGGTTATCCGTTTACATGATATTACATTTTCTTTTACTACCTCATTTAATTTTATTGCTAACGTTTACTTGATATTTTACTTGTTTTCGCAATATTCTTTCGCTTCTAAGATTTTCTACACATTATGACAAGTACCTTCGGTTACCTTAAGAGGAAAGCTCCAGGTAGCACACGAAATTCAAATTTTCGTACGGTTTTTTTTTTTGCAATTTGCAAGTCAGTATTAGGTTGTATGTTGATTAAAGTATGATTCGCGACCGTAACATATAATATATGTATTTCCCAAATTATAATAATTAGAATCAGTAATACAACTCCCAAAGTTAGTATAATTATAAATGTCAAGATTTCATGAAAAAGTCATTCATTAGGATTATATGAACTTACAGAAATGTTTTGATGATTTTAATGATTATAATTCTATTAAAAACAGATTTCTTACGGTCGCAAATCATATTTAGATCAACATGCAACATGATACTAACGTGCAAATAGCAAAAAGGTTTAGAAAATCTGAATTTCGCGGGCTAGCTGGAGCTTTCGCCTTAATATAATATTTCTGACAGAATGAGTTTCTCGAAAACGGAGACATATTAAAGATGAAATTACTTATCAGCGAAATTTCTTTGGTAACACAACTTTTAAGCATCACAAACAAAATCAATTATTCATTTATGTAGAACATACGGCTTCATTGCTATACTGATTTGAGACTTGTTTGCACAAATCTTGTTAGCGAAAACATGACGCATGCGCTCTGGACGAAAATGAGCTCGTTACATGTATAAAAATATAGGAGGAAATCTCCAATATGTGACGTTATTGACATTAACAGGTATTGGCAAACACTGCTCACTCAAACGAGTGGGCAAATTTCGTTTACCGCGACTTACATTAATGGAATTGAAGGGCAATCATTGCAATGTTTATTCGTAAATCTAAATTGATCTTCGGAAAATAGCCTAAAATAAATTTTTAAATTATTTTTTTCTGAATGTATCTTTTCATTAAATGCACTGATGGTAGGAATAATTTGTGGCTACACAAAGAAAAATCTGTTAGTAGTATGAAAAGAACTAAACCTCGTCATGAAAACTCTCAACCGCAGACAAAGGATCTACATCTAGTAAAACAAGTATCAAAACATGTTGAGTAAACTATAAGTTTACTCGAAATTCAAACAAAAATAACGTCAAACTTTTTTTTCTTAATCGGTTTAAAGCCCGGTTCCGACGGTCGAGCCTAATTCGCCCCGTTTTTAGTTACAGATACGATCAAACACTAAATTGAGTTTATCGTTGGAATCGGGATTTCAATCACCAAGTATCGAGTGTCGAGTCTGCCGTCAAGTCAATCAGAGTAAATTGAACATGTCACCAAGCACTCTTATCGAATGGACGAACAGTTTACAGCAGATTTTTTTTTCAGTACATTTTTGAACGTCTGTTTTGGTCGGATGGTTGATAAAATTCTATGTTTATGGTGTTATTTATTCACCATTCTCCTGCCCTGATTGTAGAATTCAGTTTCTGTGAAATAAATGTAGGTATTTTGATTTAATTTGTAAAAACTAGATGTACAAATTAAATAATTTGTGTTCTTAATCCCGAGCAAGTTGAACCAAGACTCACAGGTAAACATGTTATAAATTAAGTAAATTAATGACAGGTAACTCCAAGTGATGTAAATAATTCTCAAAGTTAACTTTATTTAACAATGTTCTAAGTCCGCCTTAGTCGTATTTTGTAGGTATCTGATGTTATTCGATTAAATCAATGTTTTTTTCAACATTGATAGCATCGTATTACTATTAGTAAGTCCAAACAAGTTCATTCGTATAATACTGAGAATTTTGAAATAATATTATCTGGGAACTTAAATTAAGGTTAGATTAAGGTCTAAAAGAAATATAGAAGTCTTCTTCTATATTTTTTATTTAACCTTTATTTAAGTTTTCAGAAAAAAAAAATCAGTATTATACGACTGAACTTGTTTTATATTCTTTAGTAATTTCAAGGAGCAATCGGAATGAATGAACCTCTCCTTGATTTTAGTAGAATTTCTAGAAGGTACTTGTAACATTACAGCCAAACATAACAATACCAGTACTTATAACAGAACTTCAAAAACATAGATCTAAAATGCAACCGTCTTATACATATGCAGGCTCTTGTTTCTTGGTGCTTACTATACCTATTTAACAACGTATAAGTACAATCAGCAACAAAAGTCGATTAATACTTTAGTTTTCTTAAACTTAATTTACGGTAAAAATTAAAAAAAAATTAGATTATGTAATCGTTTTGTGTCAATTTATTTATGATGAGTAAAAGTAACAGTGTTAATCGACTTCTGTTACTGACCGTACCTAATTTTTGGAGAGTCATACAAAAGCTGACTATTAACACCCTGTGAAATACAGACGTAGTGTTCGTTTCACGTCATATTACCGTATAACTCGAAACCATTAATCTGCGTCAAAACATTTGGGTAAAAGGTAAAGTGACCAATCCCGAGGCGACCCTACTCTTAGACATTAGCAAAATCGTTCCTGACTTAATGCTTAACCGCAACACTTGATGAGAACCACTCGCCTCACACACACACACACACACGACTAATGGAATTAATGCAGAATTCACTACAATTTGTTCCTTTTTAACACAACCCTCGTCAAAAGATATCTTGATAACTTTCATCTTTCACAAACTCATATCATTTCGCCCTCGTCATTGTAAAATTCAACCCCATCTCGAATAACAAGTCAAAAACGATGAAGTTCGAAAGTTTCAACAAAGTTCAAACTCGCAGGGATGAAACTCAGACAAGTCAGACAGTTCCCCTGAAAGCAACTAAATATCAATGGTAGGACTCTATCAATTTTAATTACTTGCGGCAAATTTCTGAATTACAGACCATTATCTAAATGAAAGTGAAAACGCTCCGCTCGCCGGTGTTCCGGCCACCGGGTCTAAACATTGTAATTTGTTGTGTATTATTCTTCTTCAATGTTCCTCTTTTTGTTCGAAAATAACAAAACAAATTACATTTATTCAACGTTACCTGACGGAGACATATTATTATTTTGTTATTATCTATACGGCGCGTGTCGACAAGGAATATAATTAAAATTTTAATTACACGCGTCTGGAACTGATGTTCTATTGCGAGTTGGAAACTAAACGAGCTGCTGGTCACGAGACCCGATTGTTTTTACTCGTATGTATTCAAATTAATTTTAGCCCCGAACATAATTCACGCACGTTATTCACTTCAAAAGTTTTTATTGTAATACAGAAACACTGAAACCCACTGTAATAAATACACGTTAAACGTTTTTGCGAGAACTCCGTATAAGTAAGTACATTACAGAATTACTAAAGCGTATATCTGAGTTATTGGTACCTACTAGTACCAATAAAAGTATCACATTAAAATTAATATAATCGATCTGCATAGCCTTTTTCCAACTGTGTTGGGAACGGCTTCCAATCTAACCGGATGCAGCTGAATACCAGTATTTTACATGGAGCGACTGCCTATCTGACCTCCACAACCCAGTTACTGGGTAATACGATACCCCTTGGTAAGGCTGGTTGTCAGACTTTCGGGCTTCTGACGACCCGTAACGACTGTCAAAGATCCACGAATGGCAGCCGAGACCCTTTCCGAGGCACGGAGGAGTCTCGGTATGTAAAGATGGTCACCCATCTACCGACCAACCCTGGCAACCGTAGCTTAACCTGATGGATCGACTCGTGCAGCTGTTATTACTTAACAACGAGCTCCTCCAAAATTAATACATGTGTTTTAAAAGCAACTTAAGAGCAATTAAATACTTTTATATTCTAAGACTTCTATAGAAAATCAATGAGCAATTTTTATCAGTAGGTAGATGAATTGGCGAATCTTCCAATTCAAAAAAAAAAAAAATCAACCTTTTTATAAGATTGTAAATTTTTCCAAGAAATATCGTTCACCATATTATATTTTAACGAAACGAACAGTTTTACTTTCCTGAGCTTTGAACAGAATAAAACATTTTAAAAAGAAAATGGGGAATCGCCATTAGTGTAGAGCCGATTAGCACAACATTTCTCCGTATCAGTGTTTGTTCGAACGGGAGAGTTGCTTGCACACTCGAGTACTCGACTACGACAGTATTTGTTGTCTAGTGTCGTCGAGACGAGTGCGGCACGAAATAATACGAGGTATACGGCAGATTGACTGTTCTCGTGTACGTTATACGATCTTCCATGTTAGTATGTGGGTGTTTCTTCGTTTTGGCGAAAAACACTTTCCGGTGGCATATGTTTTTTCTGGAAACAATTTAACACTGAGGCTGATTTGCTAAATAGCTCTCATGGGATGATCTTGAAGGTGCATTATTCAATATATGCATATATCTGTCGAAAACAAAGAGAACTAACAAAACATCACGCAAATCGTCATTCGCCTCCGTTTCCAAACACCACCACTTAAAGTCTTGGTGTCGTAATTTATACAAGTAACGGAATGAAAAAATACTTGATGATAATTTTAAACTAATAACCGCCCAAACAGAATAAGTAAAAAAAATTAAATACATTTGTAAAAAAAAAAAAACAATATTTTTGTTTAACCTAAAACTTTGTCACAATAAAAACGTCATTAGTCGCATCAATGTTTGCAAATATGTAGCGAGGTATATGCATATATTGAGTAATGCACCTTCAAGTTCATCCCGTCATATTTTTTTAGCAAAACAGTCTGTGTTTAATTTATTGTTTTCAGAAAAAAATAATTATATGCCACTAATGATGTTTTTTTTAGCTAAAACGAAGAAACACCCTTGTGATGTTTGTAACTAATATTTGTTTTCGTATAAGCTGTTGTATTAATACTTATAGGAGCTCGTGGCTAAGTAATAACAGCCGCACGAGTCATTCCATCTGGTTAAGCTACGCTTGCCGGGGTTGGTCCGTAAATGAGTGACCATCTTTACATACCGAGACCCCTCCGTGCCTCTGAAAGCACGTTAAGCCGTTGGTTCCGGCTGTCATTCGTGGCTCTTTGACAATCGCAATCGTTACGGATCGTCAGAAGCCTGATAGTCTGATAACCCGTCTTAACAAGGGGTATGGTATTACCCAGTAACTGGGTTGTGGAGGTCAGATAGGCAGACGTTCCATGTAAAAAACTGGTATTCAATTCAGCTGTATCCGGTTAGACTGGAAGCCGACCCCAACATAGTTGGGAATAGGCTAGGCAGATTGATTGTTTAGACGGTGCCAATTAATTGCCCTTCAATTTTATGGTATGCTACAGGCAATAATAAAGGACGCACCAGTCTGGTGGAAGGAGAAGACGTCTGCAACACGAAGGGGATTAGGGATATACTTTTCTAAATTGACAAGTCTCATCACTCGACAAAAAAAAAAAAAAAAATTGTTTCTCATACAATTGTTCTACAGCACAAAATTGAGGCAGCCCCGGTAAGTTACAAGGATACTTGTGATGTGGTTATCTCGCAACTGGCTCCGTAGTTGGGATGAATCCCAAGGACAAACTTAACATTGAAGTTGAAAAACATGTTCTCCCATACATTCCAACTGCAAATGTAAGTTTGTACGCACAATATTGAGAGCCGTGGATTTACCATGTTGTTTTAAAATCATAGACTTCTTATAAGTTTTCCTGTAATCTATAGGTATTGAAATATTTTCTGTACCTTTTTCAAAATTTTAGGCTCAGTACTTTCGGAGATAAGGGGGGAATTGTCAGTTTCGTGTTTTTTCTTGAATAATTTGAAAAGAGTTTTTTATTAAATTATAAATAAAATATATTTGCCCCCAAAATTGCCCCCTATATTCAAAATTCATTTATTTACGTTACACGTCCATGTTTGGGTCACAGAAATACATGCGTGTGCCAATCCTAAAAAAAATGTTTAGATTCTAGGATGTTACAAAATTGTTGTAGCATATTCAGGTATGTGAAGTGTTGTGTGTGTGTGTGTGTTGGGAGGGGGGGGTCTGATGTGCAAAATTAAACAGTATTTTCTCCTGCTGGATTATCGTTCACAAGGCGTTGTTTCTATGTTATTGATACTTCAACTGTGCAAAAACATAAGTATTTATATAATCGCTACTGTTGCACATGAACATGAGTTCCTGAGTTCGACGAAATCCCAGGATGGGCAAAATATTATTGGGTTTTCCATCTCAAATTTCTCAGTAGCAGCCCGTAGTCTGGATTTGTGCCTGGTTGATGTCGATAGGCTCGCCTCAATGATATTATATTAAAATGAGGCAGATATGTTACTACCGCGCATTTTGTGAAGACTCTAAAGCGTCCTAATTGTGGCACATTGGGGTATTGTCTTTAGTCCGCGTCAAGCCCTTGCTTGACGCGGACTAAAGACAATACCCCAATGTAATAATAATAATAGTAATAATAAAAAAAACACAACCTAATTTTTTTTCCGACATTGAGCAGGACCAGATTTTAAACGTTGGTTCGTATGAACGTAACACATCTTGTGTATAATAACATTAGCTCGCCCCCTATCACATGGGACCTAAAAATACATCCCTGCCTGACCCTTCGGGGATTACAGGCATTATGTCATGTCTTTTATATAAAATTATGTTAATGTTTATTTATTGAGTGCTAGTATTAAATGCAGCATCACTAGTAGCTAGTAGCTCGACCGTGTTACACCACTTAAGAGCTACGTACTGGAAGCTTAATCGTTTTGTTTTATTGTACTCAACTCAACGGTTATTCTCTTTTCGATTTATATCTACTTCATTTTACAATAGCCAAATGGTAATATTAGTTAGCCATAAGAATATAAACTTGTCTATATGTATTATTTTCCGAAATAAGTGATTTAAGAGGATTGGGGGGAGTTTTCTAGCTATGTTTTCACGTGTAAGGGTTTTCACGTGTTGCTATTAATATCAGTAATAAAATAGTATTTTCATAGTAGAAATATGAAAGGACATTTTCTCAAATATGAGCTGTACAGAAAAAATTTTTAAGCAGAGTAGGAACTTTTATATGAAACTGCAGATTTTTTTTCGTGTTTTCAGGGTTTGTCACATAGTGAAAGTTGTTCATATTCATAAGTAGAACACCCTGTGAAAATTTGCGCACTGCTTAAAAAGTTTTCCTGTATATACCGTTAAACTCAAAATTTCTTGCTCTATCCATTAGTATTTGTATTAAAATCTCGATATCTAAAAAATGTCCCGTACATCACATATTTTCCATAGACCTAGACAATATTTTTATTTAAAACTTGTTGTACACATATAAGACATTTAAAATTGATGTTTGTATAAAAACCAATGTAAGTCCCTTACCGCACAATATTTTGTCTTAACGTCAATCACAAACGAATACTTTTAACAACACGTCACTTAAGTTACTCCATAAATTGAGTTTTTTTTTTTTTTTTGTCCCATACTTTAGTGTTGTCTGAGCAGGTAAAAGCCCCGCTCACGTAAATCTCATACGTTATGTATTGTGAATTATTGTAGTTTAAATTATCATAGTCATGTTGACCCTTACGTTAATTTTTCAGTACCGAAAGCAGTTTACCTATGCTTTATATCACAATTAAACAAGGCACCGCAATCCGTCGTATACGTCAACGGCATTGTTTGATTTGTGGTGTCAGTGGGCCTACCAATCTCTAGGGCGGGAATACACATGCATGTAACTTGTACAAAATTATACAAGTAGCTGGCATGCCGTTGCGACATTCACCAATCAGAAGTTGATATTACACACGGCATGCAAGCTACTTGCACAATTTTGTGCAAGTTACAGGCGTGTGTATTCTCGCCCTTACTTCCTAATCAATATTTTACCAACAAACAAAACATTCTTTCAAAATTCGAATTTAGAAACTGTATTCATTATTTGAATTACACCAGTAGCAATTCGTGATCAAGATTCAAACGTAGAACCCCGGTGCGTGAGAGAGATTCTACGAGCAGTAAGTAGCTTAATGGTCTGGAACACATTGGAAATTTGCACTTACCCCACCTGGATTCGACGTTATTTTTTTTTTTTTGTTTGCAGCAGCAACCGCAAGCTCTGTGCGATTGTGGTGGTCTTTGTCTGTACTTCTGTAGTGAGATAATTACTTAGAACCCGGGTTTGTTTATTAGCATAATTAGCATATAATGTTCCCACTGCTGAAACACAGGCGTCCTCTGTGTGATAGGGAACGTTAAGAAGAGTTAGTTTGTTCTCTTTTGATCTGATTTCCGAAATCAAATGACAATTCTACTTAGAGAGATGTATTGATAATTCTTATGGTTATAATTGGACCGTGTTATGCAGAAAGCAGACATGTCGGGAAAAGTACAAACAGAGTTATAAACATTTTTCCGTCGATGGTTGCATCATGGATGCATGGACATGGCTGCATTTTTGACGGCTCATATCTCCGTGATATATAGAGATATCGACATGGCTGTTTTTGCAAAAAATCTTGTAAGTATGTCGAAATTAGTATGACTGTGTCTATAACTAATTTTTTGTAAAAAATGCCATTTGGCTGCTTTCTGCATAACTAGGTCCAATTATGTAAACACATATTTGTTACAGATAGTCGCAAATCAAAATTTTATCAAAATACAACCTGATGCTGACCTTCAAATAGCAAAAAAAAAAAAACGCAAGAAGATTTGAATTTTATGGGGTTACCACTGTGGATCCACCTTAAAGTAGTTTTGCAAAATTGAGGTATTGTTGGTCTTAGTTATGTTACAGGAAGATGATATTTTCTGTAGTTTTACTTAATAAAATTAAATCTTATCATGACAAAGAGCAAAGCTTCTTGTTTTCATTACTACTTCTCTTTATCCTTTGTTGAAATATTGTAGCAACTTGTTTCTTTCTTGGATTTTATATTTTTGTTTTGTTCTGTGAATGGCATCTCGCAGGTCAACTAGAAGGTTGCTGGCTGCTTAACCGGATTTTTCTGTGGGTGCCTCAATAAGGTAAGGCCTCCAGCCAGGGCATAGAATTTAAGAACAAACAAAACTCGCTAAGGGCACCCCCTGTGGGGACTGGGGTCGGACCTCGGCTTTAGGGCGTCCACGTCGCTGGAGGAGGACAGCAAGGGACAGGCTGGATCGGATGAGTTGGATTTTATATGTTAACGTACCTACATAAATACCTAATTACTTATTTGTTTTTTTTTTGTCGTTGAGCGATTAGTTTGATGCTACAGATCTCAGGTTAGAATCCTGAACGGATCCCTCGAAAAGAGATCAAACGGTTGTTTTGAACATTTGAAATAACGTTAAAATAATTCGTAGCATATAAAAATTCAATCTGTCTAGCCTTTTCACAACTATGTTGGGGTTGGCTTCCAGTCTAACTGGATGCAGCTGAATACAAGTATTTTACATGGAGCGACTGCCTTTCTGATCTCCACAACCCAGTTGCTGGGTAATACGATACGCCTTGGTAAGACTGGTTGTCAGATTTTCGGGCTTCTAACGACCCGTAACGACTGTCAAAGATCCACGAATGACAGCCGGGACCAACGGCTTCACGTGCTTTCCCATCCACGGACCAACCCCGGCAAGCGTAGCTTAACCTGATGGATCATCCCGTGCGGCTGTAATTACTTAGCCACGAGCTTCGTAACAAATAATGGGTTGATAATAGGAAAAGCATTGGGAAAGGAGTCATGAACCTGCCATGTACACTGATGTTAGACTAACCAATAGTACCAAAAACCAAATTAATTCAAGTATACTAGATGTAAATTATATCAAAGGTAAACAATGTACGTTATCCATCTGGCAGAGCTTACAGTAACCAGGGTTTAACCCTTTCGTACCAACCTCGACATTCACAGACGATTTAGTGGCGCCAGGCCAAAAAGGTCCCTTGACCTTCTGACCGGCGTGTTAGCAGACGTGACTGGCTTCACAACTCAGTGTTTACCCGCTTGTTCATAACACTTGGATGCAGACACTCGTTCATATTTAAACAGAATCTCTCTTTGCTGCATACGTTAGCGAATAATTAACCAAGATATACGTAGTCGTGTTCAACGAAACACTCGCAATTTAGGGTTATGTGAAAGTAAATACGCTTTCAAAGGAGACTGCTGTAAAATGTATTTCAATAATTTTGTTATATTTATTATGTATGTTTAAATCTGAGTATGAATATGAAATACGTTTGAACCCGAATAAGGACCTGAGCTTTGTGTGCTTGTAAAACAATTTCGGTAATTGGATAAAACGGAATAAAAGCACGATTCGTGTTTATGAAAAGAGGCTTCGGAACAAATAGTGTCTTGCTTCAAATAAGTAGGAACATTAAAATTCAACGTTGATAATAAAGGAGAAATGTTTCATAGAAAACTCTGCTTTAAAAACCCAATCAATTTGCCTAACCTTTTCCCAAATATGTTGGGGTCGGCTTCCTGTCTAACTGGATGCAGTTGAATACCAGTACTTTACATGGAGCGACTGCCTATCTGACCTCTACAACCCACTTACTGGGTAATACAATACCCCTTGGTAATACTGATGTTAGACTTTCGAGTTTCTGACGACCTGTAACGACTGTCAAAAGATCCACGAATGACAGCCGGGTCCAATGGTTTAAAGTGCGTTTCGAGGCATGGAGGAGTCTCGGTATGTAAAGATGGACACCCATCCACAGACCAACCCCGGCAAGCGTAGCTTAACCTGATGTATCAACCCGTGCGGCTATTATTACTTAGCCACGAGCTTCTTTGCTTTAAAAACCCGTTTCTTGAAATTGATTTTCTGTAAAAAAAAGTCGTTCGATCAGGGTTTCAGTAGGTGTGCATGTAAGCATAAAAGGGTATCTGTAGGGCTGAAGGATCGCTTAAGTATACTTATCACTGCACGTTAATAAAATATTCAATGATCAACCCTTAAAATTTGAGAGTGGTGTGAAATAAACATTATTTATAATTTACTTTAAAGGTAGGTAACATCCCAGAAGATCCCGAAATTGGCGTCTACGAAAATACATGAAAATAAACCTAATGGCTTCCACCAATACTTGGAAATAAACTGACAAATAAACCAACCTAAGAATTTCCCAAAAGTTGATCAAAACTTGTCTTGACGGGAAAGAACGGAATGCAAGTTTCATGAGGTCAGATTAGCTAGGCTCTTAGAAAGGCATCAAGGCCCCGATATAATTTAGTTATAACTTTTGTAAGAGCAATGCTTTGTCGAAGTAATTTAATAAATTAGTAGCTACTCTGTATTAATATTTGATCACTGCCGCGGGCATCAGAGATCGAATATCGTGAATAAAGCCGTAGGTATTGTGTTGTAACAGTATTTTATCTTTGAATTTTCCCACTATTTTCTTTACATAATATAGAATAACATCACGCCTGTAATCCTCGAAGGGTTAGGCAGAGAGACCCGTAGTACACCCACATTTCGCCAACAGGGAGCGAGCCTAGTACCACAAACACAAACCCAGACATCGGGCTGCTACCAATAAATTACAGATGGAAAAGCCAATAACACCACCACTATTTTCTTTATAGTATAGTAGGTAATCATTTTTACATTAAATATAGTTTTACATTAAGTACCTGGGCGACCGAGCTCTGCTCTGATGAAAATAGAGAAAACAAATTTTCCCAGGCATCAGACTTGGCTATATCGATTTTTCGCCCCCGTAAACCTCATTGCAACGTAATTACAAATACAAAGTGTAAGATAAATAACATACAACCTCTTAAGGGGTCATTGTACTCATCATTATGAACAACTTTTACTATGGGACCAAACCTGAAATCGCGAAAAAAAGTCTTTCAGTCCCTGTTGCAAAAATATATCTCTATTTTTATTTCTTTCTTTATTTGCAAAATAGTTGGGCAAACGGCATCTAAAACTATTCAAAAAATCAAGTTGATAGCATTAGTAGTTTTTGTGATATCCAGCTGTGACAGACAGACAGACTGAGTCGCACCATAAGGGTTCTTTTTTATCATTTTGGTACAGAACCCTAATAAACACTTGAAAGACCGATTGCGTAATTTATCTACTGTCATCGTTATCCTACGGCAATAAAGGTGAAAATTAGTTCAGTATCAAATAAGTAATTACTTTCGTCACGTCAAGCATAAATAATGAACTGGGATGGAGGTGAAAGCGGCTCAAAATCGGGCCCAGTGCGTGATATCGGTCGTCTAGGGTTGCACCTTGTGTCACTAGGGCTGGCCGTACATCGTTTACTAACGAGCTTGGCTCAAACAATCAGAAGTCAAGCAGAAATTGATGGGGTGTTCCAAACGGCGTGCACTGACGTACCACCCGCCTTAATTAAAAGACTTCACTCAAGCGTAATTCGCAATATCGGATCGTCTGTCTCTGTGATGTTCTCAACTCTATGGATTTCAATAAGACGGATTACACAATTTGGTTGAGTGGAGTCCGCAGTGTAAATAATTATTTTGTTGTATTACTCGACGTTATTGGAGACAATACGACGTCAAGCGACACAGTTAAGCATTGTGGAAATAAAATAAAATTTGATTATTTAGTTCTTGACAACATTTAATACAATAAACCTACTTAAGGCGCTTCCCTGAGCGAACGACGCCACTCTGACCCGCTCTGTCACGCACCGTGAATTTTTTAGATTTTTATATTATCTATCCATTAGTGTAATTCCTTAAATTAATAGAACGTTTAAGAATGTTTAACTTTTTTTTTTAACTTTTAGCAAAACATGAATGCAATCAATAATTTTAGTAAATTTTGTACAAGGAGATTTTAAATGTAAGCATTTATAACACATAAAAACCAGCCAAGTGCGTGTCGTTGGGATGAATGATATGTTCTCCAATACATTCCAACTGCAAATTTATGTTTGTATGCACAATATTGAGAGATTTACCATGTTGTTTTAAGTTTACCTGTAATCTATAGGTATTAATATATACTATTTTCTGTATTATTTTTCAAAATTTTAGACTCAGTACTTTCGAAGATAAGAGGAAATGGTCAAATTTCGTCTATTTTCTTAAATAACTTTAAAATGATTTATTTTAAAATTATAAAAAAAATAATATATTTGAGACCCTCACAGTAAGTCCTTTCATTTGATATGTAACACGGTACAGTTTGCAAATCTCTTTTTTCATGTTTTTTATGCCCCCAAAATTGACCTCCATATTCAAAATTAATTTATTTACGTTACACTTCCGTGTTTGGGTCACAGAAGTACATACGTGTACCAAATTTCAACTTAATCGGTCTATTAGATTCGGAGCAACTGTGACAGACGGACAGACAGACAGACTCACGAGTGACCCTACGAGTATAAGGGTTCCGTTTTTTCCTTTTGAGGTACGGAACCCTAAAAACAAATAAGAACGTACATACAATGTGATAAGATATCGAAAATTGGTAATGTGCTTTTGGATGTAGTTTATTTCTTTTAATTATTGAGTTAATAAATAACCTCGGCATCACTCACTATCCCAAGGTTTTGCTCAGGGTAGCGCCAAACCTTTATAAACAGACCTAAGAATTCACACGTCAAAAATATAGTAGGTAATGCTCCAACTTAATCCGAAATTTAGGACCATTATAACCTGTCTTATGGATTCAATCACTGTTCATCATAAATTAACTCGAATATACACGATCTATGAGAAACGGGCACATGATTCAGATTAATTGTTGATAAACGTTTTGAACTATATAATAGTGAAGACGTAGATTGAGAGGTAATTAAACATTTAACGTCTATTAACATGCAGGCGTGCTTACAGCTCTATCAAGCAACAATAGCTCTCTCGCACGGCGCACACGTCAATGCCTTCATGCCATTAGACTAGCACAGATTAATACAGATAGGACACTTTGCAAAATCATTTAAATAAAAAGCGACTCTTGCTACGACACAATAAAATGCAATTCAGGTCGCACAACGCTTATTACCTACAGTTATATTCACCTACAAGTTGCCTCTCTTTCTATCGCGTAACTCTTTTACCTTCTGGCTCGTTAGGGTTGTCTTCTTTTACGACGCGGCGTGTGAGTGAGTATCGAACTGACCGTGCGAGCCGGCCGGTACGCGGCAGCCCGCATTGAATTGGCCCGACAATTCGAGCCCGCCGCGTACTTGTAGCTTCATACCTAAACTGCGGAGTGTCCCATCTGTATTAATCTAAGCCATTAGGTACTTATGTGAACAATGCATTGTAATGTTTACTAATTATCATTAGTTAATCATTAGCTATACTTACTATAATATATGTTAAAACTTTTATTTCTTAAATAATAAATGCTTAATAACAATTTACAACACAACTAACTATGTACACCAGGTACAAAATTAAATGACTAACTATTAGTAATAAAAAGGAAATTAATTTAATTTAATTTTTATATAATATTAATTATTATAAAGAGGTCAAGTTTCCGAGTTTGTATATAGGGGTACCTAATCTTTGGAACTTCTGATCCGATTCCGAAAATTATTTCACTTATGGGAAGCTGCAGGATTGCCGAGTGTCATAGGATTATAGTGTTTTTATGGTAAAAGCAGAAAATCGTGGTCAGAAACTATTATTTATTAGTATTTGTTTCTAAAAAAATATGTTACAATTAAAAATGATTTTTTAATTTGAACATTTTTGTTTTATTTTTAATTGAACATGTCTGAACTTTTGAATCTTAATTTTATTCATAGTTTTAGATGCATTTTGTTATAGGTGCATGCATCGTTCGTCTAGATATTTTATTTTAACATTTTGCCTAAAAATGTTTACTTAACTGAAAATGGTATCAAAGGCAAAGGTACAACTGACAAAAATATCCGAAATCAGTTTTTTAATCTTACATTTCAAGTGAACTTTTATTACAGCTATAAGTAGAACCAAACCGTTTAAGAAAATGTTATTCAGGCTGCGTTAAACGGTCGTAAAAGAAAAAAAGAAACATGTAAAAAGCAGTAAGTTTCTCTCGAGATGCCTTTGCCTCCGTTCGTTACTCGCTTGCAGTGCAGATGTATAAACATGGATGTTACGACTCATTGCTTCCGTGAATACTGATCTTATAGTTTAAAGTCTTACTAACTACCTCTTGAGCAGCCAATCGAATTGACTGAGTATTTTTTAAAGGGTGTGAGTTTGTTGAGAATCTAACAGGAGTTTGTTTTGGAGTGTGAAACCTTTTAAAAAGGTTATTGAAATAAAATTAAAAAAAAAAGAACAGATTGGCATCATAAGGTATACACAAAGACTTGAGGTAGACCTTTTACTGTCCCTTTTTTGTACTCTAGGTACATCTCTACCTAAACTAACTAAAATACCAAGAGGCCAAAGGGCAAAACGGTGGTCGGATCAAATATCCGAACAACTGGAGATAACTATGAGCACCGCACGCGAGATGGAGAAAGACAGTGGACAATTTGAAACGTGGTTACGATTCTCAGCAACGAGAGAGCGATTAAGAAGAAGAGAAGAGAAGGAAATTCATACAAGTTATAACAATAACACATAAGGCATTTGGCAGAAACTCTTAAAAATTTTGTATTCAGTAGTTGGATAGGAACTAACAGCATCAGGCATAATAATTATTCAGTTATTCATCTTCTAATAGATGATTTCTTGTACGAAAAACAGTCCAAGAAAAGCCCAGTTCAGTAACTGGCATAAAATAAAAAAAGTATTGCAAAATCTGTCGCGAACTATTCCATTATGTGGCATAATGTATTTCCACAGACAAATGGAGACAAATGGAGGAAGTGGCAAAAACTGGCAACACTGCACTATGACTTACACGTTAATTGTCAACATTTATGGGCAAAGTTGTCATTTGTATTATTTAACGTTTTCGCTCTTATTTATGGTACTTATAAAGTTTTATTATTACTTTTTGTTTTCGTAACTGAGGTTTTTATACCTTCTCCATGCTTTCCATAAATATTTTTACTTCCTAAATAAATCAACTTCACAAAAACGACTATCATAATAATATCACATCAATATAATAGACCATAACCCGATTTCACTTTGGCCTCTCTTTGATTGCGCCAAAAAACTATAAGCATTACTTTATATTCTACTTTTAACTAACTTTTCAGTGCTCTTAAGTACTTAACAGACATCTATTTAGTACCAAAACCGTAATTAAATGACTAGCTCATTAATTGAACACAACTATAGCCGACCTATCCAATATATGCCACATACAGAGACAATCAATATTGTTGATGAACTAATCCTTACGTCAATTTCCGGGAACGAGGCCTTAATAGGGCATTGCCACCTAATTGTGGCACTCGGCTCGATCACATCTCGACCCAGCAACCGTATTGAATAGCTGTTAGCAGCTGTATGGCATAACTGTGTACTCGTTTGTTTGTTTACATTGTGTTACTGAACTAAACAATGAGAGGCCAAAATATTGGGCAACCGCTTTATGATCCAGTTTGCTCGCTTAATTTTGAACTATTTTGAATGGTCAACCTGTTCCTAACCCCGGGGATTACTGGCGTGATGATAGGCGAGTTTGAAATGGTATAAAATAAACTATTTATTAATAAAATTGCTTACTGCTTACTATTTTTAGATCACTCGACAAGTTCTACGCTAAAATAAAGACATACAGAATTACAAAACTCCGATTCAAAAGTGTAACTTATTTTCACAAGTTCCCGAAGCCAATCAACACGCAGAACAAATACAGCCTACATTCATTATTTTAAATTCATTTTCGGATTGATGAATTCACGTTCTTTTGTTTCGATTTCACTTGCACTCTTTAATTATTTTTTTAATTCAGTATTGAAAATGAAAAGGCAGGAAAAGGCTTTACAATAATAGTTAAATTTGCAACAATGCTCTGCTGGCTTCATTCGTGCCATCGACGTTTGTATTCAAAAGATGATTTTATGTATAAGAACACAAGTACTTAATTAAAAAACACAATGAAGGCTTCCGTAGTTGGGATGAATCCCAAGAACAAAATTAACATTGTAGTTGAAAAACATGTTCTCCCACACATTCCAACTGCAAATATAAGTTTGTACGCACAATATTGAGAGATTTACCATGTTGTTTTAAGACCATAGACTTCTTATAAGTTTTCCTGTAATCTATAGGTAAGTATTGAACTATTTTCTGTATTTTTTTCAAAATTTTTGGCTCGATACTTTCGGAGATAAGGGGGGGGGGGGGGTGGTAAATATTCGTCTATTTTCTTAAATAACATTAAAATTATTTATTTTAAAATTATAGAAAAAATATATTTGAGACCCTCACAGTAAGCCCTTTCATTTGATGTCACACGGTACAGTTAGTAAAACTTTTTTAATTTTCTTATTTGCCTCATATTATTATAGTTGACCCCCATATTCAAAATTCATTTATTTACGTTACATGTCCGTGTTTGGGTCACAGAAATACGTACGTGTACCAAATTTCAACATAATCGGTCCATTAGATTCGGAGCAAATCGCCTGTGACAGTCGGTCAGACAGACAGACACGCGAGTGATCCTATAAGGGTTTTGTTTTTTCTTTTGAGGTACGGAACCCTAAAAAATACAATGATTCAGTTCAAAACACAATATTCTGATTTAATCCACATCCTCCAAAAAGCCTGAAGCTAAAAAGTCCTTACCTCGACAGCAAATCCCGTTGTCCAATCTGTAACAAAAACAATACATAACGTCAGTAAGAGGCAACGTGACCCAAAAACTAATGGCGGGCAAAGATATAAGACAAGCAATACACTTATCATGTCGTAAAAGTGAGGAGGTAACAGTTTATTGACCCTTAAGGCGTGTTATCGTTACATTTGCATATGGCCACGCATACACACGACCTCTCTCACTAACCCTCCGTTTTTACGATCACCTATAATATGATCTAGGTAGGTTTGGAACGTAAATTTTTCAACACACTTGCTTGTAAATCTCGCTCTTATATGCAACGCATTTGTTCATAATTCAGCTTATTATACACTCGTGTTTTTTAGGTACTTTACATTTTTTTTTTTCAATCTCCGCAAAGACTTTATAAGTCTAAAAACAATTAATATTTTTATGAATAAATAAACTAGTTTAGGTTACATAATTATGATAAATCAACCATCAAAATTATCATCATTTCATCAAATTATATATTTTTACTTGCCGCGGTTGGTCCGTGGACGAGTGACCATCTTTACATACCGAGACCTCTCCGTGCCTCAGAAAGCAGGTTAAGCCGTTGGTCCCGGCTGTCATTTGTGGACCTTAGACAGTTGTTTCGGGTCGTCAGAAGCCCGAAAGTCTGACAACAAGTCTTACCAAGGGGTATCGTATTACCCAGTAACAGAGATTTTTTTTTTTTTTTTGTGGATGGGAAATCATCAAATAACTTCTCCCGCTCTGGGTGGAGCGGGAGGGCGTGTCAGACTTCTACTGACTAAAACCCACCCGTGTTCCTTCAGTTGCCTGTGCCAGGGCCACGGTAACTCTTTCGAACAACCCGCAACCCTGGCGGCCATCGGCCCTAGCGGACCCCTTCAGCTAGTGCTGACATCTCTTTGAGGCGCGCGTGGAACACAACGCGCCGTCGACCCGAGCCTGGTCCTTACCGGACGGCGAGCTACCCGTTGCTCGCCATCCGCAAGCCCGCGCCTACGGTGGCCGGGAATCGGCTATTGATTCCCGACGCCCAGGGCGTCTCCTACGGCGACTAGGGGCGTGAGGGCGCAAAGATTGCCTCTCCCTCACGCGTTCAGCCTCCTCCTTCGCGAGCATTACAGCTTCGCAGAAGGAGGTGACGGCTTCCCATGCACTCTCGCTCCGTACCATGGCCTGTACCAGGGCCGGACGCGAGAGATCGCCGCCGCCGATCGCCTCCGCGAGGACGCGGCGGTGCTCTGCCCAGGCCGGGCAGACCTCCACCGTATGCTCCACCGTGTCCTCCGGGCGATCCACACAGTGGTAACACCCGGGCGTTTCCTCCCGCCTTATCCGGAACAGGAACCTCCCGAAGCAACCGTGTCCGGTGAGGACCTGCGTCAGGCGGAAGGTGAGGGTGCCATGACGCCTCTCCAACCACTCCTCAAAGAGGGGACTTATCGCCGCAATTGTGGCGTGCCCAAGTAACAGAGATCTGGAGGTCAGATAGGCAGTCGCTCTATGTAAAATACTGGTATTTAGCTGAAGCTAACCCCAACACTGTTGGGAAAAGGCTAAGCAGATGATGATGATGATCAAATTATATATTTTCCACTATATTACAACCTTAATTTGCGTATTCAAAACATTATTTTTGTGTTTACTATATTTTTAATATAGGCTGTTTAGCGGTTTTGTCAGTGCCTTTATTAACAGCGCGCGCATCGATAGCGCGACGCGCGGAAACAACAAAACCAGCACGCCATTTTCCAAAAATATTTGTTAACATTTTCGTTGAGTGGTTAATTATTATCAAATATTTCGACTTCACGTAGGGAACAAGAAAAAAAAAAAGAAAAGTGGAAAAGTGTTTATTCACTGGAAAAATAATTACAACAAAATACTACCTCTGCCAAACTACAAAGCAGTTAGTTGGCAGACGTAGCTCCTTCTTTTTTAACATTGTTACATAATTTACACTTTTTCACCTATACCTATGTTTATCCAGTAGATTTTAAAACAGATACAAGTTTTCTAAATATTATCTACAGTGAGGCCTACATAAATATTAATTCCTATATAAATATTTAATTTTTGAAAGAATTTTTTTTGTGGAGCAATACGTAGATTTGACTCCGCCAGTAATACTAATCGAGACACGAAACGCGAGTGATAGCCTGTTGCCAGCAAAATTTAGAGATAAATACCTAGCGGCCTACGAAACTTTCATACAGTGGATAAACAGCAAAAATACCCAGTCATTTTCAGAGAACGTATTATTGGCAAACTTATGAACTGCCAAATAAATACAAGGCCAGCTCGCGTTGGTGCATCTTTTCCATGTTAGAAAGCACTGTTAAGATCAAAACCGGGCAAGTGCGTGCCGGACCACGCACAGTGAAGGGTTCCGTAGTTGGGATTAATTTATCCCAAGAACAAACTTAACATTGTAGTTCCAAAACATGTTCTCCCATACATTCCAACAGCAAATGTAAGTTTGTAAGCACAACATTGAGAGATGTTATTTTAAGATCATAGACTTCTTATAAGTTTTCCTGTAATCTATAGGTATAGAAATATTTCTGTATTCTTTTTTTCAAAATTTTAGACTCAGCAGTTTTGGAGATAAGGGTGTGGTCAATTTTCTTAAATAACTTTAAAACTATTTACTTTAAAATTATAAAATATATATATATATATATATTTGAGACCCTCACAGAAAGTCCTTTAAATTGAATTTTTTCATACGAAACAGTTTGCAAAACTATTTTTTTAATTTTCTTATTTGCCCGCCAAAAGTGAAATCGATATTCAAAATTAATTTATTGACGTTACACTTCCGTGTTTGGGTTATAGAAATTCATACGTGTACAAAATTCAACTTAATCTTTCCATCGCATTCGGAGCAAATTGGCTGTGGTAGATAGACCGACAGACAGACAATCACACGAGTAATCCTATAAGGATTCCGTTTTTCTATATATGCTATGCATCAAAACAAGTCTGATGCATAGCATCCATACTCGGCAGAACTCTTCTTTGGAGCATATCCCATGCGTGCTCAATTGGGTTGAGGTCTGGCGATTGAGCAGGCCACGGCAGAACGTTGATGCGAGCATCGGCAAGAGTGCGTGTTACGACTCTAGCTGTGTGTGGTCGTGCATTGTCGTGCATTAGTCGAAACGAATCACCCAACCGGCTTCGCAAAGAGATGATCACGTCTGAAACAATATTCTCCGCATAAATCTGAGCATTCGCGAAAAAAAACACAGCTGTCCCATACATTCGTGTTCGCATAGCTTGTCAAAATGTAGGGAGCATTTCATTTTTTTTTCGTGATTTCAGGTTTGATCCCATAGTAAAAGTTCTTTGTTATCATGAGTACAGTCATGTGTTTATGTATCGGTCACTAATTACCAGTCACCCTATATATAGGGTGGTAAAAAAAAAATTGCCATTTTTCTTTCATTATAACACACAATAGAAAAATGGCAATTTTTTTTTTTTTTTGAGGGTACTTAAAGCCTCTTGTGAAAAGAAAGGTTCATCTGTAGAGTGCTACCACCATAATTGTTTTTGCTTGGCTTATGAAACTTGAAGAAGTATCGTACTGGCAAAGTTAGAGGCACACGAAACTTTTCAACTTTGCGTTGGTACCATTGACGGCATTCTACTACTTGGAACAGAATCAGTAGAACCAATTCAATTTTTCAATCTATTTATGCAGTAAAAATTCACATTACGTTCGAATATAATCCAGCTTGAAACATATGTACTAGACGTGCAAATATAATACTCAAAATAAAATAAGGGCCACTTGTTACCTTTACTTAAAAAAAAAAAAAAAAAATTGCATTGGTTTGGTTGGTAGTAGGGCTTGTTCTGTTTCGGTCTCTTCAAAATTCTTTAGATAGTGTTAGGTTAAGATCAAGAGAGGACTGTCAAAACTACTTGTCACAAGTTTTTGATCAGGGACCGTATTATGAACTATTAACGCCATCATGATTCCGTTGTGAAAAAGGGATGGTGCTATAAGCTCCGTCTCTCTCTAGCACTGGAAAAATGATGGCGTTAATTGTTCATAGTACGACCTCAGAAGTCACAAAATTTCTACAACAATGGGGTTATGTCACTCCTACAAAATGGCAACAAGTTATCGAAAAAATGCCACTTATATAATAATCAAATGTAAAGAAAAAAAGTTTTGAGTTTGTATATTATATAATACGAAAAAACTTTTTCCTCGACCTATTAATATGCAATGCAATTCCATTTAAATTAGAAAATATTATTTAGATAAAAAAAACCATAATGTCTATAAAAGAATAGCAATTTAAACAAAAACAATAATCAAAGAATAAAGTCATAAGAACACGGAACTCAATATAAGACCATAGACAAATGGGACAAATAGACACCTGTCAGTTTTAAGAGCAATTATTATAAGATTATTACATATCATCTAATGAGTAGAGATACATTCCAAAAGGAACGCCTTAAGCCTTGAATGAGCCTGTGTACAGTCGTTCAGTTTCTCAATAAGGAATAGGAAAATGATGGAACCAATGTCCCACTTACAACAGTCGCTCTAATAAGGTAACACAAAACAAAGGATATTGAAAAGTTCAGTAACTTAATAAACGCGCCCAATTGTATTTGAGTTTTATTTTTAACAAATTCTAAACGCGTTCCCCAGAACAATAATCCTTGTTTGAATGCTAATTAATTTGAATTAATTTCACACTTTGAAAAAGGTATAATCGAACTGACAATGCCGAATTACTTATGAACGAATCTTTCGGAATTGTAAAGAAACCTGCTATTATGTAAAATTTTGTTTAAGAATTTATTATTTAACTTTTTTCCAAGCAAATTTTTTGACGTAGAAGTCTTGTGTAGCTAAAAGTACCGTAACATTTTTCAGTTGAATGCTTTCAGAAGTTAAATTTGTACTTCTTACGTCACGACGGCACCCATTTAGTACAGTTGGCTAACTTCAAGAAGTGAATTTGCGCAAACAGAATTTTGAGCAGCATGCTAATTTACAAGATATCGTATTCGCATTAACAATACAAGTAAATTACGAAGCAGAAAATATAACAGTTTGTTCCTTTTGAAATAAGTTGGCACAACACGTTTTATTTTATTTATGGTTCATTTTGCGGAATAAATTCGGGAAAGTTCATAATTTTGAATATCGAATCTAGGTCGTAGTAATTACGTGGACGCAGCTTCATTACTCCGAGGTAATAGGTAGATGTAATGGAGCCGAAAATTTAGTTGGATGTCGTTATAAAGATAATTGTTTCTATCTTTAGAATTTATAAATTATTTATTTAAAGGGCTTTGTCGCTTAGCGACCACATCGCCCAGAATTTATATATGAAAGCAATTCAGTTTCGTACTTAAATATCAGATAGGTATGGGATACCGGTATTGTCTGATCGGTTTTCAATATACTACGACAAGAACAGCACAGCCGGTCTATTCTTGAAGTGAGCTGTCATTCCACCTGATGCTAGGGATTTACATTATTGGTAGCTCACCCCACGCTCACCTCACCTAAGTTTTCAAGGTGAGATTTGTACAGAATAGCACTGAATCTGCACACCCTACTAACATATTACTAGTACCGGCACGTTATTCCTAGTATCAGTTCCTTAGCAAGAATGAAGCTTGAATGGCACCATATACGGGAAGGTACCAGATATATGTGTGTATACCAGCGATACAAGTCGCACGTGAGTTTACCTTAAAATATGTATATCAGGCGACATATGGCTTGCGTAATGAGACCGAACATAATATTTTATTCAATAAGCACTTTTACATTATTTTGAACAATATTTCTTGGAAAGTAATAATGGCGATTTTTTCGGTGCTATAAAAGAAGAAGTTTGTATTCGACAATACGCATAGTAGGTAGACTTGAATTATTTTAAGTGCAAAAGTGTTAATACATTATGTTAAAGTAAATCTGTGGTCATGTTACGAGCGTCACCTTCGCTTATTAATTTGCGTCTGTTCAGTTCAGTGTGTAAAATACCAAATATGTAAAAAGGTTGGTTTATCTTACGAAATGACAACGAACCAAGTTTCAAGTAGTGGTTATCCACAAAACATTGCAAACCTTGTCACGACTTAAGACCCACAAAATACTCTCTATGCTGCTAACTTGTAGAGTGTGTCATATTTTCATAATTCCACCCCCATACAAACTTTTCCCGCAGCTTTAAATTATATTAGTATACACAAGCGGAAAAGCTCAGTTTTCAATTGAAAGTTAAATTTTGCAATCACTAAACGCAGTGCGGCAGTCTAACTTGGACCTCTGGGGGTTTAACGATGCCATTTAGTCTTTCCTGGAGGTTAGATTACTTTGTGTGTATATAACCCGGTGGAAGGCAGGTTGGTATATCGATATTTGATTAGAGTCCCATTAGAAAAAGCATAATAACTAGGCTGCCGAACCCCAAATAAATTGGGATCATCATCTGCCTAGCCTTTTATCAAGGATGTTGGGGTCGGCTTCCAGTCTAATCGGATGCAGCTGGAGCGACTGAATATCTGACTTCCACAACCCAGTTACTGGGTAATAGGATACCCTTAGGTAGGACTGGTTGACAGACTTTCGGGCTTCTGACGATCCGTAACGTCTGTCAAAGATTGAAGAATGACAACCGGGGCCGGCATGTCGTCAATTATGTGCCTTAGTGTGGAACAAATTTCTTTTTTTTTCATTCTTTCATGCATGACAACCCTAACTTAGTCACATGATGGCTTATTTTATCATAGGAAATGGAACATTTATCGAATCCAACATGGCAAAATCGAAATCAAAATTCATTTATTCAAACTAAGCTGAGCACTTTTCGAACGTCAAAATTACATAAGACAAATGTTCCCCAAAACTCATTATAACCTCTCTGATAGGGCTCTTTGATAACCTCATTATAATAATAATAGGCCTTTACCTATGAAATTGTCGATTTTTGATACCGGCTAGTGTTAGAATTCCAAATTCAAATTAATTTTATATAATGATATTTAAAAAAAATCTGGTGTTCATTTGTTTTCCCGCCGTTCGATTTTTCTTTGATATCGATGTTTCTGTAACTATGGAAAAATCGAAATTGCGCGCTATTTTCGAATACGAGTTCCGTCGTGGCACTAACGCAACACAGACTGCACGCAATATTAAGGACGTGTATGGACAAGGTACCGCAAGTGAACGCTCGGTGCGTTTTTGGTTTGATCGCTTCCGTTCTGGAAATTTTGATCTCAACAATGAGCCCCGGCGAAAATTTTTAAATTAAATTAAATTAATTAATTTTTTTAATTTAGTTCGCAGGATATCTATAGCAGAGGCATCAACAAACTTTCATTAAAATGGCAAAAGTGCATCGAAAATATTTTCTTGATTGATTTTTTTCTAAAGACCTAATATTATTACCAAACAATAATCCAAAGGAAATTCAATAAACGTATGGAGCTGACATTGTTGAACACAAGACCTTAAAGCTTATAAGAATATCCTTGTTCACTCGTTTCATAACCGCAACATCAATGGAGCGGCATTATTATGTTTTACCTAAGGTAAACGAGGTAAACTGTTTACATCGATTTACATATTTTAAGGTAATTATACCGCAAACTCGACTGAAAGCATTCCATATCTTTTAGTAAGTCCATAATTCAGTATTTCGGTAAAAGGTAACTCGGCCAAATCGAATTTTGACACTTCATCGTTTTCAGCCATTCAAGTCCAGGGTTAATTTAAACTTTTCACCAAAGTTTAAACGAAAACGTTACTGTAACCGTATAGTGTTATTGTTTACAGGTATATGTTATTATAACTTTCAGGTAGGTTAGCACTATGTAGGTACCTATCCATTTAAAACATGTATTAGTAAGTTGTAAGGAAATTGAGGAAATAGAATGAACCTAGTTACTTTGAATAAAGAATGTAAGCGACTAAGATCACATTATAATTAAACAACCCGCAAGATACCGCCTTTACTTTATTGTCGGTCTTCCACAGCTCATAATAATTATTTACCTACTTTCCCAGACAGCTAGCTGTCATAAAATTCAAGTTGGGAATTCGTAATGAAATTCATTGTAATTTTCCGTATGCCACAACTTTAATAAACGTTACGTAGGTAGCGGACACCATCGAGTACAAGGCCCAAACAGCGGCCAAAAAGCTGGGCATCCTAAATAGGGTGAAGCGATACTTTACGCCTGGACAGCTTTTAACACTTTACAAAGCGCAAGTCCGATCCTGCATGGAGTATTACAGCCACCTTTGGGATGGATCAGCTAAATACCAACTTGCCGCGCTTGACTCGGTGGAACGCAGAGCTAAGAGGCTCATTGCCGACGTATAACTGGTGGATGCCAAGCTTCACAGCTTGGCTCATCGCCGCAAGGTTGCCTGCTTGTCGGTCTTCTACTTCGGTGAAAGTGCCCAAAAACTCCACGACCTCATTCCATCGGCCCCCTTCTACCATCGGATATCTAGACGCACTGCCAGTTACGATCCCTACTGGTTGATATTCCACCAATTCGAACTAAGCGTTTCCAAATGACTTTTATAATGCGCACAGCAAAAGAGTGGAACTCACTACCTGCGTCTGTGTTTTCGAGCGCATACAACTCTAATCTCTTCAAAGTGAGAGTGAACAGGCTTCTTCTGAGTAAGCTCACTCCATCTTCGACTTTGTCTCTGTCACATCTGACCTAGACTAGTGTCAAGAGCAAACCCATCTCAAATAAAAAAAAAAGGGCGGAAATTACCAAAAGGAAAATTACATTACAATCTATTACAGGGTTACTGGTAATTCGACTTAATTAAAAGTTACAAAATGCCTAAAAATTTAGCAAAATCCACTAAGTAATTAAATCATTTATTTTTCGTAATTTCTGTCTTATTTCATAAAACAATAACTCAAAATTTATTGAATTTCGGTAGAACATTTGGAGGCTTAATTTGTTGCATTTTAACCCTTACTGCGACGTCCTGCAAGGACTACTGTCGAATTACCTGTAACCCTGTATACATCCTATCCTACTAATATTATAAATGCAAAAGTTTGTGAGGATGGATGGATGTTTGTTACTCTTTCACGCAAAAGCTACGGATAGTTATATACGGTGTTATATAGTTTATAACCTGGATACCTGGACATATTCCTACGGGTGCGAGACTTACGCGGGTGAAACCGCGGGGAGCTGCTAGTAATTATAATACAATCGTAGCGAAGTCAAAACTGTACCTAAATTGAATATTTATAGTTTTTAGAATTTTTACGCGTTTGTCTGGATGTATGTTCCGGTTTGACGCAAAAACACTGAATAGATTCTGTTCAAATTTTCTTTCTTTCAGAAATATTACTTAAAAGTCTGGACAACGTATAGGCTAGCATTATTGCATTATGATCGTATACATCAACAGTTTAATGCGATATTGTGATTAGACGAGAAAAAATGTTATAATATTTAATATAAATACGGATTGAAGCTCCGTTTACATGTTGTAAGTTTCTGGAACGTTCAAGAACAATAATCGCATGCCATAAAGCACGTTAAATATATTATTTTGCCACTCAAGAATTGCACGCATGTGTTTACACGAGTATAATTTCATAAAAGGGCACACAAAATAATTGAATGTTTTGCCATTCAATAAAATTGCATGTGACTTAATTGTACGTGTTGTTTAGACGGTGTCAATTAATTCCCCTTCAATTTTATGGTATGCTACAGGCAATAACTTGTACCGTGTAAATGTAGCTTTCACTCTATAGCGTTCGCATCGCTCCTTAGAAGTATACTTCTAAGGAGCGAAGCAGTCCATCATAGCATGTAAGAGAACGGCTATTTTAGTCAAATCGTCAGCGAAGTAAATAGCCTATCGTTTCCAAGGCCTGTAAGCCGCGGTTCTTAGGTTAAATTCCTAACAGATTTTCTGTTTTTGAAATTGTTTTTAATATTTTTTAATGCTGAAGACTTGCTGTAGACTGAATAAATAATAATGATAAATAAATTAATATAGTTTGCATTCCTATTTGCTACATTTTAGTAATATGATTTTTTATGGTTGTTTAAAATTTGTTGTGTATGTATCTACGTTAAAAGTTATTTTAGTATATCTTGATATCTTACCGTGGATGGGTGACCATTTTTACATACCGAGACTCCTCCGTGCCTCGGAGAGCACGTTAAGTCGTTGGTCCTGGCTGTCGTAGATCTTTGACAGTCGTCACGGTTCGTCAGAAGCCCGAAAGTCTGACAACCAGTCTTATCAAGGGGTATCGTGTTATCCAGTAAGTGGGTTGTGGAGGTGGCAGCTGCATCTGGTTAAACTGGAAGCTCAACATATTTAGGTAAAGCTAGGCAGATTGATTGATTGATATCTTACGACTACCACGCCAACGAATCCGCGGGCAGAATCCAAAACATAAAATAAATATGTTAAACAATTTTGTTTGAAATAAACAAGGCTAAAATTCATCAAGACTTTTGTAAATGACTTTTAAGGCAGGCACAACGACTGAATGCCTAATGAGTCCCCGCATTCGGTTCTTTGTTTCAGCATATTCATTACCTGCTCCCATCGCCGTTTGCTTACAAAAAAAAGTATTCATTATTTTCCGACTACCCTCCGGAGAGTAAACAAACAATATCTCTAACAATTTTGGGGTCAAGTGATTTTGTCCGGTGAATATTCACGAGATAATTAGAAGAGAAAACAAGCTTAATTAGTACAAATCGTGTTGAAAAAAATTAATCTCGAGGAATTTTTGTAAAATGTTTTGATGAAATTAAACAGGTAGGTTAATTTGGAGAAGCATTTTTATGTGTTAAAAAGGACAGTGAATGATTTAATTATTTTGTTTTTCTAGTTTGTTTACTGTTGCACTCTAAGATTGTGGAGTTTATAAAAGTTGCTTAAAGTTAAGTAATGTTTTACGTCTGCTTCACCGTACATTTTTTGACGTATAAAGGTCTCATCACTTTAAGGCTTCCGCAGACGGGCCGGTAGAACAATACAATTATAATGCAGTTTTCATAGAAATTGTTCCACCAGAGTAGCGTCGTGCTGTTGCGTCTTGCCTGTCTGCGGTAGCCTTTAAGCAGCCAGAAAGGTGTGGTCAAATTTAAGAGTGCGGTACAGACCATCAAACTGAACATCTATCTCCATGGGACCAACATTATAATCGAGAAAAAAATATTTGCTGTCCCGTACAAGACTTAAATACCTACTCGACCCAAGTGCAGCTGATTATTTTTTCTCGATTACGATGTTGGTCCCATGGAGATGTTCAGTTTGATGGTCGGTACCACACCCTTGAATTTGAGCACACATTTCTGATACACCCTGTATAAATAAACCCCTGTATGGCAAGTTGATTCTTGTTTTATTTTTCTGGTTACCTCTGAAAATAGACCTACATACACAGATTATTTTAACCCATGACTAGAGATGGGTGGGTGGGTAAAAAATGGGTAGGTAAAAATAGGAAGGAAAGGGATGAAATGGAAAGTAAATGTAAGTTGTCGTGTTCAGTATGATTAACAGTTCTGATTTAGTAAAATAAAATGAAGAATAATGTTTTTATTTTTGATAAAACTGTATTTTATAGATTATTCACTGTATTGTGAGATAGTCCAGAATATTTGTGTAAATGACAACCCTGCAGACGGACGAGAAAATTATAATGTAATTTGGTTAATTATTTATTTTTATTTTTTATCCGGTATAAAATTAAAATTGGGAAGTTACAAAATGAGTATTAATGGGTATTTAACCAAAGTTTGGGTTTTTACCGGGTAGAGACCCATCTTTACCCATGACTGCCTACAATGAAACATGAAATCGTTGGTCACAGTCGACCGCCACAATAAACATCCTTTAGTGAAGGTAGCCATTAGACATGCACAGCTGAATACTTAATAGGTGATTGTATTAAACTGTTATCAGCTAGCCATACTTTTCACACAATCTCTTTGCTTTATTTTGCTTTGAAAGAGTTAAGAAATCAGTGTTAAAACGAAAAGTAATCATAGGCGGCTGGAGACACTAGCAATTTGCTATGTTTTAAATGAGTAGCTGATAGGAATGGTCTTAAACAAAGATTTAAATCAATAGATTTGCGTTACTGTTTCGTTTTGACATCTCTGATACACAAAATGTCGCAGTGACTTGACTTGACTGTCACGGTGACGCTCACACAGCATGTGTGAGATCACTTTTCTAAGTTGTATTTATTTATTGGAAAGGTAGTCCAATGACTTATTCACTAGACACAAACAGTATATTAATGACCATTCATATACGATTATGGTAAACTTATCACTTATTACACAGCATTTAGACAACAAAGCTTTTCAAGTTATTTTGATACTTTTCGCTCTATTTATTTACAGTGAGGGCAAATCTAACGATTTAAATCTTTGGTCTTATATAAAAATCTTTTATTACTGCAGCAAATTATTTAAGAACCTGACGTAAGACAATGAATTCAAAGACATACAACGTTAGCTAGAATATTAGATGAACTGATGTTTGAACGAAACTTCGTAACTGAGTATAAACCAGCGACTTCTCTCTCTCGGATCTAGTAGCTAGGAATCAAGTTGTAGTTAGTTACAGCAAGTTAGTGCCGTGGCTTATTGCTGTACCCAACAGATTTAATAGTTCGCAATCGCTATGAATAATGCAGTTTTGATAAGTCTGTTGTTGTAATCGAATTTGGTCGGTGAAGTGGAAGTACACAGTCGGGGATTTGGTATTAGTCGTTATGAAAACAGGAAAATGTGTGCCAACCACTGTTTACAAAAACAGGAAAATGTGTGCCAACCACTGTTTACAAAAACAGGAAAATGTGTGCCAACCACTGTTTACAAAAACAGGAAAATGTGTGCCAACCACTGTTTACAAAAACAGGAAAATGTGTGCCAACCACTGTTTACAAAAACAGGATAATGTGTGCCAACCACTGTTTACAAAAACAGGAAAATGTGTGCCAACCACTGTTTACAAAAACAGGAAAATGTGTGCCAACCACTGTTTACAAAAACAGGAAAACCTGTGCCAACCACTGTTTACAAAAACAGGAAAATGTGTGCCAACCACTGTTTACAAAAACCATACCTACACAATTACTCTATACATCCTCTGACAATTTCATCAAAAATTCATTACGTAATGCGAAAGCGCCATGATAAAATTGTCAATTGTCAAAACAAAACGTCAAAAAAATAGTTTTATGACAGCTGAGCGCACAGATAACTTTTGGTCGGCGGCGCCTGAGTCATTTCAAAGGTTATAATATTATATATACACAGGGTGTTCGGCGTATGGACCGACACAATTTTTTGGGGGATTTGGGAGGTCATTTGCTAGTTTTCACCCAAAGACCCCATGTCCTAAGTGTGATGGTAAATGTTTTTTTAAATACCCGAAATCTTGCCTTTAAATCGTTATATTTTTTTTTGTTTTTGGTTGTAATGGAACAAAATAACTTTTATTATAGTCTGCAATGATCTATGTGCTTCCGAATTCTTAAAAATGTTTAAATTTATGAAAAATTACAACTTCTAAATGCATTATAAAAAACAGTAACAGTCATTTTGAACTTAGTTTTATTTAAAAAAAAGTTCTTTAGCTTATACCCTTTCTAACGGTATGACACATGCCATTCTATGCCAAACTATTCATTATGTAGTCAAAATACTATTTAGAAAAGTCAGTTAGAAAAATCAGTAAAACACTCCCTTGTTTTAAGAAAATACTTCATTTCTTCATTCTCCTGCCCTTGTCCCAATTTATTTGGGGTCGGCGCAACATATCTTTTTCTTCCATACTCTATTAGTCGTCATCTCGGTAGTCACTCCCGTTCTGGCCATATCATCTTTCACATAGTCCATCCATCGTTTATTTGGTCTTTCCTTACTCGTATAGCCATCCACGTTCGTACTCAACACTTTCCTGACGACATTTTCCTCATTCCTCCGCATCACATGTCCATACCATGACAACCAATTTCCACACAACTTTTCAGTCACCAACTGGAGAGACCGCCGAAATCGCAGAAGAAAATACTTATTACAGTAATTATGTTTTAATTTAATTATTAATTTATTTAGAATAAGAATATCTATTGCGACCTTAAAAAATATATATAAAAATTCAAAGGCGAGATTTTGAGTAATTCAAAGAAAAAATAAAAAAATCGTACCTCAATTTCCGTTACACTTAGGACATGGGAGTCTTTGGGTGACCCCTAGCAAATCCCCCAAAAAAATTATTTATTTATTTGGGACAAACAAACAGTAACACATTATATCTGCGCAAGTAATATAAACAAAGATATTATATAAATGTGAAACTCACAACGTTATCCACAGCATATTGTGTCGGTCTATGCGCTGAACACCCTGTATACAAAAATTTAGAACTCAGTATTGTTTTTATTATGTACTAGCTGAACCGACAAACGTTGCTCTGTCAAAATTTCAATATTTCATACAAAATTCCGATAGAAAATGCACTTTTAGTTTTTCCGAATTTTCCAATTTTCCCGGCAAGTTTTAAAACATTTTCTTTCATACAAACCTTGTCCTGACAATCGCAAACACAACAAAAAGAATTAGCCAAATACGAGTAGGTGCAATCGTTCTGAAGTGATGCGCGTACATACAATTGATTATCGGCAATTGATTTTTATTCTATTTTCTTGTTTTTTATCCAGGCTGCACCGGTTGACGTCATCACTTCAACGCTGGCTATCGCTGAAAACTAGCACTGGGACTGTATCGCATAGGGTCGCAGCATTAAGCTGAGCAATGGCCGTTTTGAGTGGATGTGACGCATAGTTTCCCCCAAATTGTTCTTGTTGTGTGTGTGTGTGTTCATTTTATACTAAATAAACGTATTTTCTTTCTTAACACAAGTTATTTATATTCCTTATATTTAAGTGATGGCAGATTAAGAGCCTAGTTATTTGTAGTTCTTTAACTCAAAAATCAATCTGCCTAGTCTTTTCCTAACTATTTTGGGGTCAGTTTCCAATCTAACCGGATCAGCAGGATACCAGTATTTCACATGGAGCGACTGCCTATCTGACCTCCACAACCCAGCAACTGGGTAATACTGGTAAAGCTGGTTGTCAGACTTTCGGGCTTCTGACGACCCGTAACGACTGTCAAAGATCCACGAATGACAGCCGGGACCAACGGCTTAACGTGCTTTCCCAGGCACGTTAAGCATTTGTAGTTCTTTAACTATCAGTGACGTATCAGTAGTTTTGATAAAGAGACTTCGTTGAGAGTGATCCTGAGAATGGATATTGGGTAGTTGGTCCTGCTAAGTGCACGGTGGCTGCCGTGATAACGTGCCGCTCGTATATTTGAGTATGGTGCTCCAATACACGAGCGGTACGTTGTCCACGGCAGGCGAAGATACATCGACGGCTGCAGTTGCCTCTGCCGTTGACGTGTGCCGCTCGTGTGTATGAGCACTAACCCTACGTTTTGGCTAAAAGTGTCAGTAACTCAGAAATCAATATTAAACTTTGTTAAAACCAAATTTAACAGAAGAATTTAAACTAATAAACCCGTTAAAAACTCAACAAGCTCACCACAAAATGAGCACGTACAATATTCACCAAATACTTCGACCATAGCATCAAATCTTGGAGTCTACCAAAGAGAATTTTTCGATATATAAAGCAACTTGGCGGGAGTTTGTGGACGAGGTAAGTGTTGTCGAGTAAATCCGATCAAATATGGATAGGGAAATTCTAGTGGCAGCCAGTTTCCGGCCGCGCAGCCTTTTGCATCGAAAACTGACGCATCACTGAGTTGTGTGGTGCAACCTTCCATGTTTTATGTTGTTGAGTGTTTTATGCGGAAATACAGGTTCAATAATGAACGGAATATTACCAAAATATCGCAACACCGCGCTTGTTGTCACCGAAGGGGTGGGCAGAGGTTTATTTAGTACTGAATGTTTAAGTCCCATTCAGTAGGATATGTGTGCATCTATTTCCATCAACGTGTCACAAAACCAGGTTCCGAGCTAATACTGAGAAATTCCTGCTGGAAAACCCCAAGTAAGTATCGTTTAATGAAGTTTGAGCCTGTTACCAAACCCAATAACATTTTGCCCGACCTGAGAATCGAACCCAGGACCCACATAGTCAGCAGTAGCCCTTCCGACCTCTAGAACGAAGTAGGAGGAAAGGATAAAAATACAGTTGTCGTAATATTATCATTTCAGACCCTTCATCGCCGTTCTGTGAATCATGTAGGTATATTGTATACAGCAACTCGACAACCATATTAGGTTTAATTTGATTGGGACCGATCCTTTAACCAATCATTAGGAAAAATTCGAGCTACCCTCCGATTATACTCAATCCGCCCATTTGACTCAGTCCGAATTAATTTCAATTAAAAAATGCTCTACAAAAACTGACGATATTTTATTCCCATTTACTGTACTAACAAATAAAACTGACACGCTTTTGAATTTTATAAGCTATTCACATGTTTTACAACGAAACATGACACGTGCGTGACACAGCAAGCGTTGTAGGAGTCATCGAAAAATTATTGTAAAACTAAAAACAATGTGAAACGTGTTGGCGCTGCGAACATTTTTGTGTCTAGAGTTACCAATTGCAGGTAACGTAGTCTGCTAACTAACAAGCTTTTTTTAGTGCTGCTTTTGTTATATGCTGGGTATTTTTATTTATTGTGACTTAGTCTCTCTATTTGTTTATTATAGAGATCGTACTTATACTATTTTATTAAAGACAAACCTTGGCAAAAATCAGGAACTTCTCCACAAACTTTCACGCCCAACTTAACCCATTTAAGGGATGAATTTTTAAAAATTCTTCCTTAATGCTCGCCTTCGTAATAAAGAAACTGTCGTGCTAACTTTCATTCTTCTGGACTCAGCGGTTTGCGTGCGTTGTTTGTCAGTAAATATGTTTAAGATTTTTAATAAGTAGATGGCATCCTATTCAAAGTTTTAAGTAAAATGCAAAAAACAAAAAACATAGTGACTTGAAGAAGGAGAATGATGAGTTTGGTAGTAGAATAAAGTCAAATTCATATTTTAAAACTATCTAAAGTTATCTGCAAAATTCAGTTACTTAATAAATTATCTGCTTATAAATGTTCTGGTTTATTAAGTAGGTATTTTTATTTTTCTTCATTAGAATTGCTTATTTAGGAATAATAAACTATTGTTAAACAGCAAAGAAGTATAAAAACAAGTGTTGACCACATTGTGTTGGTCTCAAATGATACCAGCTCAAAGTTGAGCTGCTGTTTGTATTATACTGTGAGACGAGCAGAATTGATGTCACTCTCACTTAAGGGGACTACATGACCTAAAGCACGGTCACTGTCGGACTGCATAGAAAAGAAAGAGAATCGCGATGACACAACGCTGGTTTTCATTCGCAAAATATGAAGCAATTATCTATTTACAAAAAATGGAATAAAAAAATAAAACACTATTACGTCAATATATTGCTTGTAGAATAATCTGACAAACAATCTGAATGATTGCATGTGTTTAAGTATAGTTTTTATTCGTAAAAAACAAATTTTAGAGGTGTCTTCGTGATTTTTTTCTATCGTATCAAATTAGTATTATTACGAGTATGTTTTCAACGAACTAACTAGCATATTTCCTGAAGAATATCACATATTTTTCTGATTTTGTTTACTGTAGTAGATCATATACTTTTAGGCTTTATAAAATTTGCGTTTAGTTGCGTTTAGATCCTGTAGTCCCCTTAATGTGTTAACATAACTGTAAAAACTCAAACAAATTCTTAACATTTTGTAGTGGACACCATTCTCAACATCAAAAAGACAACTTTAACTCAGTGTCAGAGAAGCACCATCCGAATAAAAATATAAAAAATAATAATAATGAAGTCCATTTGAGTGAGCACGTGCCTACACTAGAGAGAGGCCATCTAATATTTACGGTACAACGTTATAGTGCACGTGTTGGGTGACGCTTGACCGTAAACCCTGCGTTGTGGTGCATGTGCAGCGTCAATAAAATGCTGGTGGGCTTGAGAATATTTATTTATATTTTTGGAAACTATTGGCAAATCGATTGTGAATTCACAATAGTAAATATTACAAGGAAAATCACAACCTTTTGCTGACCCGTTTGCAGACTTTTTTCATAAACTGTAAAAATAATAATATAATTTATTAAACACTTAGGTACCAATCTACTTGAGTTTTAATCAAGCAACTATCGAAAATCCCATATCTTCATTAGCATATAAAGTGTTTGGTGCAAGATTCCTAGACATGCAATAAAACAAAGTTTATTTAACTTCGATTGAGAAATGAAAAATGGGAGTTGATAGTTACGAACTGAGTTAGGCTCGCTAGTAAACGGGGATTACCGAAAATGGCCAATTTAAGAGCTAATAAATTTTGTATACGTACATCTTGAAATATTGGGTCGAGCCTAATTGGTTACTGGGGAGTTCAACCAACTCAAAATGTTCAGAAACGACTGTTTTTAGTTTGTATGTACCAAAATGAAGGTAAGTTATTAAGAAAAGCTACACAGGTAATCAATTAGGAATTAGGGAATTAGGTAAGAAAATAGATGAGAGATATTGTATACTATTAGATAATATTAATGAGATTGGGAAGCCTAAAAGCAATATCAGTGAAGACATAAAACAGAAACAGTTTTAAAAACATATTTTAAATATTACAAAGGCCTTGCACGGTAGCGCTCGCGCATCCGTCGTGCTACGAACGTGGCTACGGCGTAGCTTGCGTAGGCAGTGCTACGCGGTCGTGCCTTAGGAATTTTCTCAAGTTTTTTCGGTGTCTGACATTTAACTGATCATTTTTATTTACAGTAAAATTATTTTTGGTTCTCGAATAAGCCATTGTTCTGCAACTATATAGACACACTCCGTATATCTTTCCTCTTAACACGGAATATAAATTAGCATACGTATGCTGGGCAAAAATTAAGTAGAATGCCTAGTAGCGACTAGCACCTAGTAATTAATGTCCGGTGGAAAATGGATTTTTAGCCTAAAACAAAAAAGAAGCTTCGGCTTTAGTCTTATTTTCGGGCAGATACGAAGCCGAAAACGAACATGATTTAGACTTTAAAAAATTATTAATATTTTTGCTGTACAATGAAATCTTGTTTGTTTTTTTTACTCCTAGGGCTACGAATAATAAAAGCCCTAGGGAGTGAAAGTGCTAATAAAATATAGGCTTTAAAAAAGTCAATACTTACCCTACTACTACCACTAAATTACTATACTTACCATTAAATTTATGCGCGTAAAGAAAAAATACACTATAACCTCGTTTCACAACTTCAAAACAAAATCGCGTCCGTTTAAGTCAGCTGAGTGAAACCACGAGCGGACCCGATTCACCCTGAAGTTAGCCCCGTCACCTGATATTGCCGAGCTTTACGAATTATGCCAAATGATATGCGACAATTCACGAACTTCTGATTTTTCGCTTCTATGCTTCAGTTGGTTTATGGCCGAAAACGAAAATATTTCCGAATCATGATTTTTTGGCTCAAAATGGCCGAAAACGAAAACGAAGCTTCAGCCAGTCATTTCTAGTAATACTTACCTTATTCAACCGTTTCAAGTTAGTCCACAAACCGACTCAAACGTTCTTGGAAAGGACGTATGCAGGTGACATTTCTATACATGATTTACATTGAAGTTGGTATAACCAAGCCGATTGAGATGTTGTTACCGAGCGATGGGTGTGTTAGGGGCCTGTGGCTTAGTAATAACAGCCGCACGGGTCGATCGTTCAGGTAAAACTCCGCTTGCCGCAGTTGGACCGTGGATGGGTGACCATCTTTTCTTACTAAGGGGTATCGTATTACCCAGTAACTGGGTTGTGGAGGTCCGATAGGCAGTCGCTCCATGTAAAATACTGGTATTCAGCTGCATCGGGTTACACTGGAAGCCGACCCCAACATAGTTGGGAAAGGCTAGGCAGATGATGATGTGTGTTACACGTTCACTACGAGAAGTTTGTAGTACCTACCTACCTGCTTAGGGCCAGTTTTTTGATCAGTATTTAACTCAACAAATGGTTGAACATAGTAAGTAATAATTGAATTTTGGCTAAATGTGTTTGCCAAAATGCCATTAGTTACTATTTTTAACATGAATGAGTTAATATGAATACATTCATATTAACTTATTCATGTTTAGCCTTTTACACGTAGCCAAAATTAAATTATTGCTGAACCGATTTTGATGAAACTTTCATTGTGCCCTAAGTTGAAGTAAATATAAGCCAAAAAAAGAATGGCCACGATCCGATTAATAATTTCGGAGAAATGCATGGCCAAACATACAGATATACAAACATATATACATCTATAACATTTTGTATAATTGTTTGGAAGCCCTAATAGATTATCTATCATATGTGAATATTTTGCAGTTCCAATAATATTACATACATACGTGTCGAACTGATAACTCCTTTTTTTGAAGTCGTTATAAACATATTATGAGCATAACTATAAGGGCGGAGACTGACTTGTAACGTTTGTTTTTAATTTAACATTTGAGGCGAGCTTGGTTACAAAACGGCGATACACTAAACGTGGCGAATGCTCGCTTCGAGCACTTGACTCAAGCGTGGTTCCATTTTTATTCAGAATGGCAGTAAACATGCGCTCGCAATGCTCGCATTGAGCGACTCAGCTCGGTGCACTGACTACTGTAACTTGTTTCAAAGGAATTCACTAAAAAACCGACAGTCAAGTCAACCACCACGTTTTAAAGCAGTATTATTTTAAGGTTACTTCAGTATGAGAATGAGATGGAGCTATACAGAACGTCTAGCTCCATCTCTTTCCCACACTCAAGTAAGATTTAAATAATACTACTTTAAGAGGTGGTGGTCTAGCATCGAGCGGCTCGGCTCGCTGCACTGTCTATTGTAACGCGTTACAAAAACTCGCTACATTACAAACAAATGTTACAAGTCAGTCTCCGCCTTAATACGGTAGAAAATAGAAGGGTCTATAATATTCAGCTACAAACTTTCCCACCGCAGCGCAGGCAGCGTTATTCTGTAAAAAAAAAATAGTAGGGTATTGAATTCTCTTTTGTATCCACAGTGAACCCGAAAAGTTTTGATTCTGACATTGACAACTGACAGTGCGGATACAGAAGTTAGTTCAAAGGTGGGCTTTTACAGAATTGCTTTTCAAGAGAAAAAAATAAATGCTTATAATTATAAGGTTTATCTATTCATACACGAAATCTCTTAACGGGTCATTATGAACAACTTTTACTATGGGACCAAACCTAAAATCACGAAAAAAAAAAACAGGTGTTCCTTACATTTTGACGAGTTATACGAACATAAATGTAGGGATAAGCTTTTTTCGCGATTTCAAGTTTGGTTTACCCATAGTAATAGTTGTTCGTAATGATGAGTACAATGACCCATTAAGAGATTTCGCGTATGAATAGACAGACCTTATATATAGTATAAAGTAAATACTGGTATAATTTATGTATGTGAATGTACATTACGTAAATCTAAGTTATGGAAGAGTGGGGTGTCCTAATACAGACATTTAATGGTTTAAAAGGACACTTCTATCACTAGATAAGTAGTACAAACCTTGTTAAAGAAAACAAACTATTTGTACTATTGTATCATAACCGCGTAGCTATTTTATTGATCGTTTACAAAACCTCTCCTCTTCACTCTTCTCCGCTTTGGTGGAAACCGGGCCTAATATTTTAAGCCCTTTGCTGGTCAAGAACCTTACTAAAACTGTGGATCTAAATTAAACTGTACTTCAAATACCCCTGTGAACTCTCTCACACAAACATAGATAATGTGTTTTAACTTGTTCAGCGACCTAATATAAATTTACGACTTATTACTGTTGGGAATTGAGCAGTGTCATCCGAACGAGTTGTTATCAGCCATACCGTGTTCCGTTATTGATACGTACGTTCACGTCAATATGGGGCATGGTATTTTTTTGAAATATGTTACAGCTACATGTTAGAATATATTTTTTGGATGTTTTAGGCAGCTTTGACGGAGTAGTTTTATATTCCGTCTACTGTTCCTACCTATAACAAAAAAAACACGATTTTTGCTAATCAAATAACGCAGCTTGTCAAGAGTTAGTCCGACATTACAGCACGGTAACAATAGTTTTCATAATATTATAAAAGCGACTGTAAGTCTGTTTGAGTGTCGGTTTTAACCTTTGGTAATTACAGAAACAAAAAGCCAGTGTGGCTAAACTACAGAACCGATTTTGAACTTTGACAGATTGCTTTGAACTTCGACAAGAAGATTACTTGTGAATTTAACCTACCCCTTGAGTGTCACATGATACTGCATAGGTTCAAGTCAATGTGTGCTCGAATGTCAACCGAACCTAATAGGTTCGCAACTACTGTAATCCCGCGATCGCCATTTTGACGATCGTATTTTACGATTATATAATATATGTATACTAGCTTTTGCGAGCGGCTTGGCCTTCGTGGATGTCGGAAATTATCTCACGGGAACTGTATATTTTTCCGGAATAAAAGTATCCTATATGCTATTTCAGAATATATTCTATCTCTGTACCAAACTTCATCCAGATCCGTTTAGTCGTTCCGGCGTGATTGAGTAACAAACATACATCCGTCCATCCTAACTTACGCATTATTATTATATTATATTATATTTATAATATTATATATATGTATATTATATATTTTTCATGTGTGGACTTCGAGCGCTTTTTCTTGTGCACCTTCAGATCCGGTAGTCACGTAACTGCGTACGTAAATAGCTTTTCTACACAAAAATAAGTTTTCAATTTGTTTTCCTTTTCAACCTTGCATAATATTATGTTTCCTAGATGTGGCTGCCAGTCTTGAATCTCTGTGAACTACCCACTTAATAACATGACGTATTGACGTACGTGGGTTCACTTTGTAAAAAATAGGAGCACGTGAGTTATTGTTCCGTGTTTATTATTCTATTATTCTGGGTGTAATTATCTATATAAGTATGTATTTACAAAAAAAAAGTAGTATATGTAGTATATCAGTTATCTGGTTTCCATAGTACAAGCTCTACTTAGTTGTGAAAATGTCCCAGGATATTATATTATTATTATTATTATTCTTTTACATTAAAAATAAAATATGACAAGATGATGCTCCATTTCGCTCAACACACGAAAAAAATCTTTAAAATTTTATTGTGGGCTTAATACGTTGTTTTTTTTTCAATGCACTTACTAGGTTGATCTAAAAGTAATGATAAAAAAAACTATTCTAATGAATATACCTCTAATTTTTTTATGCTGATTTATGGGTAAAAAGGACACAAAAAAATAAAATTTATTTATTTTATTTATTCGTTCCATAGTTCACACACATACCTTTATATTGGTGCCAACATAAACTCATTAGAGTTTTACCGTGCACCAAAATCATCGACTGCATAATTTAAACAAATTAAGAAGATACTTGGTTAACAACTAAAATTGCAATGAGGGTGTCAGCTAAATAGTAGCAGTTATCCAATACCACTAGCGAGCAAACGCGGGTGACTAATCCGACCGTCCGTCTTTAAAACAAAAGTTGTGGAGGAATGTTTTTGAACTGATACAGGTTGTTCCTCAAAATAAAATGTTTTTAGTAATAGTTAATTTTCACTGTGCACGCGGTTCTGTTGTGGAATTCACTTCCACCTGACATTAGGGACTGCCAAACTGTTGCAGTATTTAAAAGAAGAGTGAAAGAACACTATCTTTCCATTTCGTCATAGTTATTTTAGTGATATTTATTCTAGAAGTATGTATGTATTTAAGTATTTATTATATGTTTTATTAGCTTAGTGAATTGGTTTTTTTTTAGATTTTATGTATTTTTATTTTCTCTCTTATTCTTACACACGGTGTCTACATCTCTTTTTATCCTCTGTCCTATCGCAGGTATGCTGGAAGAGATTTACGTAATTTTCTGTTCTTTTATTCTTGTATGTTTATTTGTGTGTACATAAATGGTTAAATAAATAAATACGAGTAAATAAATACTTTTTCCTAATTTATTTATTGTTTTGATATTAGGGTTAGGTGTTATTTTTGCTTCTTAAAATATATTATTAGGTATTTATATTTTGTACAAAATATTGCTTTAATTTGTTTTAATGTTTTTCTGAGTTAGTTCGTAATTAAAATAATTATATTAACCGATTATCATTAATGGTGCTATTGAGAAATTCTTGAAGGAAAAATCAATCACACTGCCTGACGTGCGAATTGAACCCAGGACCTCATGCTCAGCAGTACTGCTTTGCGACCAGTAGACCGCCGAAACAGTCACAAAAATTAAGCATAAATAAAATAAAAAAAAAACGCTTTCAATTAAATTCTCAGGAGCCTGAAACATTAATGTTCAATGCATATTATATCTACGTAAATTAAGAGGCCGTCGCAATGTTAATAATTATATGCAAATAAATTCACGTTTAGCTAGGAGATGGGCACCTACGTCAACACTGAGATGTGGGTCGTCTTTGCTCACGTATTAGTAAGCTACAAAATGGATTAAGTACCCTCACGGGAGGGATTTAATTAATAAGAAATTAAAATATGTTTGTACGTAGAAAATGAATACTTATTTTTTTCTCTTTAATGTAGAAACCGACACAATAAAAGAATAGGGACGTATACCTACCTAGAGCTTGAACATCTCATAATAGACCTACGATCAGATAAAACAGTAAATTAATTTTTAAATCGCCTTCCAATTCTAATGAGGTATTCTAAAATATAGTAAATATCATAAAATCTGTGGCTAAGTAATAAAAGCCGCACGGGTCGATCCATCAGGTTAAGCTACGCCTGCCGGGGTTGATCCGTGGATGGGTGACCATCTTTACATACCGAGACTCCTCCGTGGCTCGGAAAGCACGGCAAAGCATTCATAGATCTTTGACAGTCGTTACGGGGTCGTCAGAATCCCGAAAGTCTGACAACCAAGGGGTACCGTATTACCAAATTACTGGGTTGTGGAGGTCAGATAGGCAGTCGCTCCATATAAAATACTGGTATTCATCTGCATCTGGTTAGACTGAAAGCCGACCCCAACATAATTGGGAAAAGGCTTGGCAGATTGAGTAAATAATCTGCACTTTCCTTGCAATATTTTAACTTTACTATTTTCTAGCAAATAACACCAGTCAGTAAAATACCTAGAGTAAAATATTTACTCCTTTAGTAAAAATAACATAACATCTCACCTTGTTTCCCCGACGAGTCGGGAAGAGGTATATTCTATTCTATAATGTTGTGCATAACATTACAGAATAGAATCCCAAGGCGTTGTACAGGGTTATTTGTAAAACACCAGCAACCTCTTAAGGGGTCATTGTACTCATCATTATTAACAACTTTTACTATGGGACCAAACCTGAAATCGCGAAAAAAAATCAGCTGTTCAGTACATTTTGACGAATTATGCGAACATAAATGTACTGAACAGCTGATATTTTTTCGCGATTTGAGGTTTGGTCCCATAGTAAAAGTTGTTCATAATGATGAGTACAATGACCCCTTAAGAGGTTGCTGGTGTTTTACAAATAACCCTGTATATACCTAGAAATATCCTCAAGTAAAAATATTTGTACTTTATAACCTTTTTGAAACTCGGTAGCTGCGTGAAAAGTTATTAACCGACGAAAAAAAGGAGGAGGTTCTCAAGTCGACAAGTTTTTTTTTAATTCTCCTTCTGCGAAGCAATAATGCTCGAGAAGGAAGAGCCGGAAAGCATAAGAGAGAGGCAATCTGTGCGCCCTTACGCACCTAGTCGCCGCAGGAGATGCCCTGGGCGTCGGTAATTGAGAGTTGATTCCCGGCCACCGTAAGCGCGGGCTTGCGGACGGTAAGGACCACGCCCTGGTCGACGGCGCGTTGTGCTCTACGCGTGCCTCAAAGTGATGTCAGCACTAGCTGAAGGGGTCCGCTAGGGCCGATGCCTGCCAGAGTTGCGGGTTGTTTGAAAGAGTTACCGTGGCCCTGGCACAGGCAACTGAAGGAACACAGGTGGATTTTAGTCAGTAGAAGTCTGACAAGATGAGTGGGAGAAGTTATTTGATAATTTCCCACCAAGAAAAAAAGCCTTCGCATCTATAATTACCACGCTTGCTTTGTCGGTTCCCACTCGGGTGTCGGGTTGGCGATATCCAAGGCTTACTTTTACAGATCACCAGACCGGCAGGCTTATTAAGTATCTTGCCTAGCGATAGCAAAATTTGCGCAATAATTGCTTTTCAATCGCTTGTCAATCGCAAATCAGTATGACGTATCGCTGATACATAATACCGATTTGCGATTTAAAAGCAAACATTGCGCAAATTTTGCTATCGCTAGGCTTCGGTAAGATACGTAATACGGGTACCGCTTATCGACCATATGTCAACAACGCATTCTCTCCTATTTCGGCCACATAGTACGCATAGGCGATGAAGGTTTGGAATTACAGGTTGTGGTTGGGAACAGCGCGCGGCAATCGATCGCGCGGTCGTTCACCAACACGATGGACTGATCAGGTGAAGGCCTCGTCCTCTAAATTCTACACGGTGGTAAGGGATGCGCTGGACAGAAACCGGTGGAGGTGGCAGTTTCAACTCCAAAGTGTACCACGATCCTCAGACATGAGGGACCGACTACAGAGAGAGAGAGAGAGAGAGAGAGACATTTACAGAATATAATGTCGATTTAAAACGTTCGATAGTTTCGCTAAAATCACTTAATTAATTCTGGCCTGACAAGGCCCTAATAATTACATTGTTTAAAACAGTTACATTTCGCTAACTAATCTAACTAACTACTTCAGAGTATAATGAACTAAGCGTGAATTCGAAGTTTGTTCTCATTTATAAGCACATAGTTAAGGTCGGGCGTTTCGTAGTACGTTGTATGACGTGGCAGAATTATGTTAGAAACTGGACATAGAGAACAAAGGATCATGTTTTGTATTCATTTTGGTAAAGTTTCGAATACACATTCTGTTAGTAAATTGGTATTTGTTATGTTATTTATAATTTACGCTTGGTTTAATAAGGCGAAGGAATGTAAATTAAAAGAAATGGAGGTCATTAAGAATAGAAGATAAAGTAAATAAATCAAAACTAAAGTACCACAATAAATTAATTTTAATTTGAAAAAAGTATGATTTCATACAGAGTTTTTTTTTTTAATCCGGACCTAATGCTATTTAGCTCCGGAAAGCCTTTAACTGCTTAACCGGGCATTGGCGGGGCCTGAAGGGCCACTAGCCGAGTTAAATAAATAAAAAATAAAAAAAATTGTTTATTAATATTTTTATACAGCATGTATCAGATAGGTGTGGTCATATTTTAAGGCACACCCTTAAAATATGACCACACCTTTTTAATACATGCTGTATAAGTGCATGCATGCATGTCAGAGATCACTAGTTTGATATAAAAGATAACAAATACAAAGAAAGAAAGAAACAATACAAAAGACGGAACGTTCTTACTTAAGCGTAAAAGTACCTGCAACTAAACGACGAAAATAAAAGAAACTACAACAAACTTAAGTTCGCAAGCTTTCTCTAAAATACATTAAGACTCGCTTGAGAGCAGATAACAGTACTGCATTTAAATAAGATATTCAAAATGTTAGATATACGTCCAGCATGAAACTAACCCTCTCGACCTGCAAACTGACCTACCCCTAACTTGATTATCTGGTGAGGTCGACGATTTGCCTGGCTGGATATGACAAGACAAAGGTACTAAAATCTGTGAGCTTTCTTCTTTGAACCGTCGGCAAAGGCATGGTTTTGAGTGTATTTTATTCTGCAATAGGTACCTATAATGAGGTCTTGTGCAAGTTTTAATATTATCATTGTAGTGCAAGTGTATAATAGCATTAGAAATTTTCTTTGTAGATACCAACATAAAGTAATAGAGAGAAATACCTTTTAAGCTATACTATAACTTTTAAGGTCCGTTCCTGTATGGAGTATTGCAGCCACTCATGGGATGGCTCAGCAAAATACCAGCTTGCTGCACTTTACTCGGTAGAACGCAGAGCAAAAAGGCTTATAGGCGACGAGACGTTGGTGGCTAGGCTTCACAGCCTGGCTCATCGGCGTAATGTTGCTTGCCTGTCGGTCTTCTATAGACTGTACTTAGAAGATTGTGCGCAGGAGCTCCATGACCAGATCTTACTATTCGCTTTTTTACCACCGGACTACCAGAAGTACTGCAGGGTACCATCCGCACTTGGTTGATATCCCGACCAGTCGCACTCAATGCTTCTGCTCCACATTTATTTTGCGCACCAACCCGTCTGTCTTCAAAGCAAGAGTGAACAGGCATATTCTGGGCACGCTCGTTCCATCATAGAACTCATCCATCGCTTTCCATTCGCTGATCGATGTGAAGAGCAGGCAAATTCAGAAAAAAAGATAAATACCTAAGCAAGTGAGAAAAACAGGCTCTACTAAGAGAAAAAAAAATAATGAAAATCAAAAGATAATCTTATCTGCGAGTGCATTTATTGCTGGGTAAGCTGCCTCTCTGTCAAAATTTTGTCACCTAAATTGTTACCCATTTCCATTGCCGTATCCAGTGCAACCTTACATCCTCGTCAAAGCAAAGACATCGTATGTCGCAGCATACTCATTCAATAATCGGATTCAATTCCGAGTGAAGGTTCAGTTTCATGGGTCCCGACGTCTTATTTAATATTCCTCTCTTGTGTTCACTCGTCTATGAACTAGTTGAGGTAAATAATAAATATATATATCTACATACGTGAAACATTTTACCTGTGATTATTTACTTTACATCAATATTGGGTTACTATTTATGAGGTTCCACGTGGCTAGATACCAATAAAGTGTTTTCTGTTAGAGAGAAAATATTCGCCAAATGCAACTTAATTTGTGTTGATTTTTTCCTAGACCTAACGTGCGCTTTAATAATTTCTAACGTCACGATATTATCGTAGACGTTCACGTCTACGTCCATAAAATGTATGATAATTCGTGCCCGTTATAACCATATCGTGGACGGAAACCTAAAAACGTCTTCACATATTTCCGTACATTTTACTTCCCTGTGATAACGTGATGCCGTGGACGTCCACGATAATACCGTCACGTTAGAAAATATAAAAACACCCATTTTCTATAGGCGGTCATGTCGTCTCTGGACAGAACTTAAGGGAGAAGCGCCAGGGTTGCCCGCGAAATTCAAATATTTTTACGTTTTTTTGGAATTTGTAAGTCAGTATTAGGTTAGTATTATTAAAGTATGATTCGCGACCGTAAAAAATATGTATTTATAGGATTATAATCATTAAAACCGGTAATACCGAACCGGCACCAGTTGCCGTTATCGGTAATCGGTATCGGTAAGGTTGACTGGTAGAAAATGCCTGAGGCATTAAGTCCGCTTCTGTACGTTATTTGTTTTTTTACTTGTGCATAAAGTAATAATCCTCAAATGTCAAGATTTCATGAAATAGTCATTTATTAGGATTACCTGATCTTAGAGAGTTGTATCGACTTTAATGATTATAATTCCGTAAATACATACTTGTTACGGTCGCGAATCATTTAAATCAACACACATACATAATACTGACTTGCAAATTGCAAAAAACGTAAGAAAATTAGAAACTCGCGGGCTACTCTGAACGGAGCGGGAGGGCGTGTCAGACGTCTTCTGACTAAAACCCACCCGTGTTCCTTCAGTTGCCTGTGCCAGGGCCACGGTAACTCTCTCAAACAACCCGCAACCCTGGCAGGCATCGGCCCTAGCGGACCCCTTCAGCTAGTGCTGACATCTCTTTGAGGCGCGCGTGGAACACAACGTGCCGTCGACCCGGGCCTGGTCCTTACCGGATGGCGAGCTACACATTGCTCGCCATTCGCAAGCCCGCGCCTATGGTGGCCGGAAATCGGAAGGAGGTAATGGCTTCCCATGCGCTCTCGCCATGGTACGGACCATGGCCTGGACTAGGGCTGGACGCGAGAGATCGCTGCCGCCGATTGCCTCCGCGAAAAGATGAAAAAAGATTCCCACATAGCCTCGAAAAAAACACTCGATTTTAAGTTTATTAATTTCAATACCTTTTCCACTTTCTTTTCATGTGAAAATTACTAGGAATTTGTCAAGACCTATTACTGGGTAATACTATTGTTTTACCCTTGGGTTATTACCCTTGGTATGAGTGGTTGTCAGACTTTCCGGTTTCTGACGATCCGTAACGACTGTTAAAGATCTACAAATGACAGCCGGGACTAACGGCTTATCGTGCTTTCTAAGGCAAGGAGGGGTCTTGGTATGTAAAGATGGTCACCCATCCACAGACCAAGCCGAGCGGCTGTTACTACTTAGCTAAATACCCACAAACAAGCATTTATAAGTTCATCAGGTATTATTTAAAAGCTCCAAGATACTTTCTTCGGTATAAAATAATATTAAAATACGTTATGTTAGTTAGCAGTGCAGTAAATGAGCACGTTGGCATTGCCCGCTGTTTGCCGCTAATGGTCTAGAGAGGACGTGACGAGGCTCCGACGAGCGAAATATGGAGAGAAGTGTCAAATAGTGGGTTTTTTAAAAAGATTGTATGTTTGTATCTACGTATACTTTGGTGCACTTATTTTAAAATGGATGGTAAGCATAAGGGAGTGTAGTATAATAAATTGACAAAATATTAAATTATTTAATGGAGTTATTAGTTTAGATCGATAAAAGTAAATAAATGTGGCGCTTGTCCTAATAAAGTTAGTGCAGAATTGAAAAAACTTAAGGATAAAAGCATTATGAATTTAAAATTAATTCATGAGACAGTAAAGTGGCGTGTAATTAATTCACGGGATAGTTTAATACTTCCTCTACTAATTCTAATAAACCCTGGATTATAATAGCAGCTGTAAAGACAACTAAGCTACGATGACAGCATCGGATATAATTTATACTACAATATAATTGTGGGGCCCATTAATAGAGGATTTTCCGACATTTATCCCCAAAGGGTTAACAGCCGTAAAATATGTCTTCACGGGCAAACCGAGGTGGTCTGTCGTACACAATTATATTACGTTAAACATGAATTTTGTATAAGATATTTTTTCATACATCACTGATCAAAAAATATCTCTGGCACCTCTTGTGAATATTTTTCGAATTTATTTTATGACAAGGAAAACAGTATGTTGGAAATAAAAGTATTCATTTGTTTCTTAACGTATAAATTTGGGACCTTAACAGTCTCATTTGACATAGGTTTTACTTTATTTCTGCGGTATTGGTAGTTTTTTGACTAGCAAAAATGTTTACTACAATGCGTTTGCTCGAAAAGATCGTTTTCCAAGCAGCTAAACTGTGCGGAAAGTGCCACTTTTTCGCACTAGTGCTTTTTAATTTTCGTTTTATTTTTTTAAATTTTTGACTCCGTCGTTAGCCCGACGTAGAGTTTTTATTATTTAAGAAAAGTTTTACAATTTAATGTCATTCATATAAACGGCACCAACGAATACTTTATTAAACGTGGTATTAATTACTCTAGATTTCAATTTTGATCAAAAAATTAATTTTAAGTATTTATTAAATATGTTTGGCTGAACGTATATTTTGCTCGTGCCTTTTTGCAATACGACGTGGCAGCTATTTGCACATGCGCTGTAGTAGATATGCTGAGAGCGCATGTACCTATTTAAAATAAGCCCGCCATTTTACAAATTTCTTGCTTAGTTCGGAGTCGAACTGTGTAAATCTGCTAAAAATATCGAGTTCAAAGTGACGAATCAATTAATTTAACCCCGGAAAATGTTATTCAAGAAGCACAAAATGCCAGCAACAGCCTCTTACCGGCTGAATCAAAAGAAAAATACTTTTTCAATATATCTTTTTTTATTTCCTCGCACAATGCATAATAAAATAAAAAAATATATATATTGAAAAAGTATTTTTCATATACACGTGCGTAAAATGATTTCCGCAAACCCCCCGAAATCACATACTTTCCGCACTTGTAGCATAAATAACTAATTTAAGTACAGATCTCATTTTGAATTTGGAAATATACATACCTGACCATTATAACTATCGGGCACAAACACCACATACCTAATTTCTTACTCTTTCTTCCCCAATAAATTCCTTACCTACACTCTGAGACAGGAAAACGAACTCATTATCAATTCAAAAGTAGTAAACCGTATCTAATAAATCCATGGCATTCACCAGAATCGCTGGAAAACACCTGAACCAATACGTATTTCCATTGATACGTGTTAACACTAACAGTCACATATATCATAAATTATCTCGCATGCGAGTACATAAAACGAACGGCACTGTATCTCTATTCTACATTTCTAGCGTACCTCCGACAAACGTTACGTCATAATAAATTGCCTGTTTACCATTAAATGTGGCAGATACGAGTCCACGTTACCTACGAACTAACAGATTGTAAATGTTATTATACCTATTTATTTGGCTTTTTCAGCTGAAGAAAACATATATTTTCAACGTGCCTGATAAATATTGTACTAAGTATCTTTTCTTTTTCTATCCTACTAATATTATAAACAAGCTTTTGCCCGGGGCTTCGCCCGCGTGGTGGTCGAAAATTATCCCACGGGAACGTACTACCGGGATCAAAAGTATCCTATGTCCTAATCCAGATCATAGTCTACCCATGTGCCAAATTCCATCCAAATCCGTTCAGCAGTTTTAGCGTGAAAGCGTAATAATTCAATCATGATTCGAAAGACACGTGGCGCCATCTATTATCATAAAAACGTTATTGTTGTTTTTCTCGGGTACAGTACTTTTTTCTGGATGAAAGGTACCCTATGTCCATTTTTGTACACGTGACAACGTATATGCAAAATTTCAGAATGATCGATTCAAAAGCTTAGGCGTGAAAAGGTAACAAACAAACAAACAAAGTTACTTTCGCATTTATGAGATAGATTATAGTCTGGAATAGCACATAGGCTACTTTTTTTATTCCGGTAGTATACTTCCCGTGGGATGATTTCCGATATCCATGCGGGCGAAATCGCTGGCAAGAGCCTAGTGTTTTCTAAAAGGCGACTAAGGAGGTGACTTCTTTAGTCACCTTTTGTGCTCTTGATTCATCAAGAGGCACTTTAATCGAGCATACTGTCGCGGTCGCCAATTTAACGATGTATCTATATATAAATACATATCTGTTAAATCACGAGTAGTTCTAATTCCACGCAAAATCTGATGAGTATGTAGGTAACCTTAGGTAGGTTAGGTAGCCCATATTTTTTGGGTCCGACTGTTTCCGCATATTAAATTAAAGGCCTGCTTATGAGGACCAAGGTTTAAAAAATTAAAAGGTCTACTCATTTCACGAGATGATCGTTAGGGGATGACAATATGATAATAATGAAAATATATGAAAGGTACGAAAATATAAGAAAGGTCCAGTCAAACCCCTTTGATTCCTAACAACATGCCATTCTTTATAATCGCGTCAAATCCTTTCCGAGATATTAATTTAATGAATTTTACTTGTCGTAAAATTATCCTGTTTTGAGTTGAGGGTAGGGACATTAACTCATTCGTTGAATGAGCGTGTAAGAGGGCCGTAATGGTTAATAAACATGATTACGTAGTGTTCCCTGTGTTGCCTGCTACCGACGGAAACTTTGTGACTTGCATTTTAATGGGTGGCGAGTTACTTAGTCCTGTTTAGACGCTTATTTTGGTACAAATGGAAGTGTTGCTTTTTAATTTTGGTGTGTTGTTTCTGGTTTACAGGGTTTGTTGGCGAGTGATTATGTACCTAAATACATAAGAAATTACGGTTAGCACTATTTGGTTGTAACTGTCACTAGGCGCGTAACCCAAAGGGGCAAACACAGGTGGCCATGAGTCATTAAAAAAACCAGCCAAGTTCGTATCGGACCACGCACAATGAAGGGTTCCGTAATTAGGATGAATAAATTTATCCTAAGAACAAACTTAATATTGTAGTTGAAAAACATGTTATCCCATACATTCCAACTGCAAATGTAAGTGTGTACGCACACTATTGAGAGATTTACCATGTTATTTTAAGACCATAGACTTCTTAAATGTTTTCCTGTAATCTATAGGTATAGCTAACTATTTTCTATATTTTTTTTCAAAATTTTGGTCTCAAATAAATTTAAAACAATTTATTTTAAAATTATAAAAATAATGTTTTTGATACCCTCACAGTAAGCCATTGCATTTGATATGTCATAAGGTGCAGTTTGCAAAACTTTCTTTTTATTTTTTTTTTAATTTTCCCCCATATTCAAAATTTATTTATTTACATTTGACGTCCGTGTTTGGGTCACAGAAATTCATACGTGTACCAAATTTCAACTTAATCGGTCCATTAGATTCGGAGCAATTTGACTATGACAGACGGAAAGACAGACAGACACACGAGTGATCCTATAGGGGTTAAGTTTTTTTCCTTTTGAGGTAAATGCTTCCAAATATAGGTAATCCAAGAAATGTTATATTAAGCATCCTTATTGCTAGAGAAACTAACAATAAATTCTTATGTTAAAAGTTCCTTCAAAAATGCTTACATCACTTAAAAAATAACCAACATTTATAAACGCGAGGGCAACCCAGAAAATTCCATTTACACAAGGCAAAGTGCTCCGACGCGCAACGTCAAGATGCATCGTTGAAAATTATGCATGGAGCAAGTACATACCGAAATATTGCGAGTAACAAATAGCAGGGTCGCGTCGGGGCCTGCCTGCCGCAGCATCCCGAATTTCACGGATTATTTTGTACAACGTATTCTTAACATAAATAATGTTTTACAGGAATTCCAAAGCCCGATTCTCGAGATGCTGCTTAAATTGTTTAAGAAAAAGCTGTGTCCGTTTGGAGTTGATCTCTTTTGAATTTGCATAAAAAAATACAAAAAATAAAGGAAGCAATGAAACAACTCATTTGTATTACATTTTGTACTATCGAATTTTCGATCAAACTTGTTTTAAATTTAAAAAAAAAAGATTGCTTGAATTTCCTCATCCGGAGCTTAAAACTACCGCTACCGTGGCGCTGCAGTGCCTCCGGGATGTTTGCAGAAGCCCACACGGACGGCTTCAAGGCCATAATTCGCAAAAAATCGGCTTCTTTGCTGCAGCGTCTGCGGGGTGCTAAAAATGACATTCTGAAAGTCATTGCTGCTCGATTTGACTGACCCATTCAAAAACACTGGGTGAGGGTAGTGAATGGTTTTTTATAGTTGTGTTCATAAAGATAAGTACTAACAATACTAACATAATTGTAAGCTAATATTGTTGCTAATATATACTAACAAGATATGGATTTTAATGATCTGAAATATGATAAATTATTCTATTATATTCTATTCTAAAACTGTAAGTGGAATTATTTGGAGGCGATAGAATGAAGCCATAAAACGGCTGGACACTTTGGAACGTGAAGAATGTTCATAGCGCAGCGCTTAAACCCAATCACATAATGTATGGTCGGCGGCATTTCCAGGCTGATATTAGTCTTTTGAGATAAATATAATTTGATACAAAATCTATGAAGTTTGGCTATACAAATGTATTGTTTCTAAATTTAATTTTATTTTTTTAGTCATCAATTATTTGATTAGAGACAAAAATAATTTTGGTATATGCTTATATGCTGTGATAGTTCAACATTTTAATAGGGCCAACAGTAATAACATAACCTCGTAGACCTACTGATAGGACAGAGAAAACACCCATCAAAATTAATATAGATACCTAGAGATGGGCAATCAACCGGGTTTACAAAATACAAAAATATTTATTTCAGCGGAACATTGTGTCGTACATAAATTGAGGCAGCCCCAGTAAGTTACAACAGTACTTTTGTCGGGGATGTGGTACTCTTCCCTTATGTGGTAACTTAACAATGACGAGGCTAATCGGTTTAAACCCGTTTACTGGGTTTAAACCCAGTAAAAACCCATTTATTCTAGGCTTTTACTCGGGTTTAAACCCAAAAACCCCGGTTTAAACCCGTTTCCGCCCATTGGGTTTAAACCCTATGCCCATCTCTATAGATACCACATACATCACGTGCCTAGCTTTTCCCAACTATAATGGAGTCGGCGTCCAGTCTAACCGGATGCAGCTGAATACAAGTATTTTATATGGAATGCCTACCTATCTGATTCCACAACTCAGTTACTGAGTAATACGATACCACTTGGTAAGACTGGTTGTCAGACTTTCGGGCTTTTGACGACCCGTGACGACTGTCAAAGATCTACGAATGGCACCCGGGACCAACAGCTTAACGTGCTTTCCGAGGCACGGAGGAGTCTTGGTCCCATCCACCTGAACCATTAACCTGATCGATCGACCCGTGCGGCTGTTATTACTTAGCCATAGGCAATATAGGTACACATACCAACATCATAATAGCTAAAGTAGTAAAAACTATTAGGAATGGAGTCGCATCTGAGTGAATATCAATAAAATTGTAAACAATGGAATATTACAGTATGTGAAGCAAAAGAATATATATATATATATATTGGATATTATGTAATATTATTGGATCTGCGAGATATTCACTTAAGATGATCTATTAGGGCTTCCAAACAAATATACAAAATTTTATAGATGTATGTTTGTCCAAGCATATCTCTAATAGTTTTCAAGATAATGGAAGATGACCAGGTAAGTGCTTATCGGTTCTCAGTAAAGGAAATAGTTAGGATGACCTAGCTTTCAACATTTATCTAATTGAGCACGGATGCTATACATGATACTTTCTGAAGGTCTGATAATGACAAGGTAAGTGCTTATTGGTCCTCAGTAATGGAAATAGTTAGGATGACCTAGCTTTCAACATTTATCTAATTGAGCACGGATGCTATACATGATACTTTCTGAAGGTCTGATAATGACAAGGTAAGTGCTTATTGGTCCTCAGTAATGGAAATAGTTACGATGACCTAGCTTTCAACATTTATCTAATTGAGCACGGGTGCTACTACATGATACTTTCTGAAGGTCTGATGATGAGCAGGCAAAACCTTCGTCAAATTCTAGTGCAATATTTGTAACAAAACTATTAACTACTTATAACAATCAAATATTCCAGTTTTTACTAAAAACTAAAAATTACGAAATAAAAAATAATTAAAAACTTTAAATCGACCCCAAAAAGAAATAAACTCAAAATTATGAAATAATTTTAATTTCGGAAGTCGGTGGCAAAAAATTAAAATACAGATTCCAAGACACCGACTTCCGAAATTAAAATTATTTCATAATTTTGAGTTTATTTCTTTTTGAAGTCCCTTTATTTTTATTTTTTTTTTTTGTATGAAAAACCTCCACGTTATTAGATTTAGTTTTTATTTAATTTATTTAGCGTAATTCAGTTGATCTGGTATTTATATATGAAAGCACGAATATTATATACCAGCGTTTTATAAAAAATACGGCACATTTATTCACTACAAGATTTTTTACGACCGTGTTAGTAATGAGGACACCGAGCTTTTTCATATGTACATTTTTTTTGAAATTCACTCATCCAATCCATTATTAAATCACACTAAAACGTAGGTACATTTGAATAATTATTTCTTTTCAGTTGAAAAAACTGAATAAGTACGTGTCGGACCACGCACAATGAAGGGTTCCGTAGCTGGGTCGAATTTATCCCAAGAACAAACTTAACTTTGTAGTTCATCAACATACGTCGCGGTTAATTCTACAACTGCAAATGTAAGTTTCTAATAACAAAAAAAATATATATATGTGATGAAACTATAAATTAACGATTTTTAGACTTTTCCTTTATTTGTGGTATGAGACTTTGCTTCTTGCGAAATTTCATGATTCTAGGTCAACGGGAAGTTACTACTTCCCGTTGACCTTAAAGGTTCTGATTTATTTGAGACTATCAAAATATGTCGCATAAATTGACTTAGAAGCTTGCTTTTTTTTAGAAGTCCAAGGGACTGTAGACCTACGCATTTGATATTAATTTCAACTTGATACCTTGTAAAGGGTCTTGACAGACAGACTGACAGACGGACGGACGGACAACGAAGTGATCATAAGGGTTTTTCCTTTTGAGGTAGGGAACGCTAAAAATGCGGCTTTATTATTACATAGTAGGGGAAGGTAGATAATATGAATTTCAGGTCAAGGTTGAGTTTTCTCAGCTGAGGACTGAAAAGAAAGCTCTCGACTCTGAAGAGGGATCATGGTATTGTATGCAAGTGGACAAAGACGATTCATTATAGAGTTTTATGGGAAGTATTCATTCTTACTGGAGTTGTAATTCAAAATACGTTCTTTTTTTTTGCGACTGTTTTGTTTGCATGTGTGTTTTATTTGGCTCATTAATTTGTTAAATCGAACTAAGTACTACTGTGAACAATGGTAAAGAACAGCAACAATGCCCTATCTTTTAGAAAACGTCAAAGCCACTCTCTAATGCCGAGATCTATAAACGTTACTTAGCATGAACTTTGGGTAAGTGATATTCCTGTCACTGTTGCAGGATTGTCAAACTATAAGTGCAAGATGGAGACGGGAACAAGTCAAAGCACGCATCTTCAGTAAAGTCCGCTTGAACTTTATTTTCTCTGCGTGAGAGCTCATAAATGTCAGTATTATTTGAGAACCAACGACAAATTCAACGCATGAAATGGCATTAACTGTAGTCGAGTCACCTTACGCCACGTAGCCATTCAGGCGCGCCTTTTCAAAAGCTGTGCACTCGGCTTTTCAATAAATGAATACCTCCAGTATCCTACCTGCTTCCCTCAAAACTAATAACGTTTTCGATTCTTGTAGATCGAGATTTTGAATGAAGTGGTTCTGGATGGTATATGGATAAACAGGATTTTATACCTAAGTATTTATATCGAAAGCTGGACTTTGATTTGCATTATTTACGGATGAATTAATAAATTGGTTAAGCCCTTGATAAAGTTTCTGACAGGTAATTACTGCAGCTGTCATTGCGTTATAGGACATGCATTTGTAAAGCGTAATGTTTATGGTATTTTCTGTATAGAACAGTTTATTGTAGCTTGTTTGGCGAGAATTTTGACCAATGGCGAACGTTGGTAAGTTTATCAAATAGTTAAGTATGCAGTAATACCTGTGAGTGAAGTATATGTCAAGGTATGTGGAATATGTACTTACATAAATCCGTAGCTACAAGTTTTTAACTGACTTCAAAAAGGAGGTTCTCAATTTGACTGTAATTTTTTTTTTCTTTTGTATGTTTCTTACGCGATTACTGAAAGACGGATTGACCGATTTAGAATTTTTTTTTTGTTTGAAAATACTTCCTAGATGGTCCCATATAAATTTTATTAATTTGCTTAGGTAGTTTTTGAGTAAGCTTCAATAATGCTTATTTTTCCCACTTAGTAAATGTGGATGATGTTTTAATAACTTCCTATCACTGTTATTTACATAGCAGGTAGTGGTATTCGAATTTGTGTGGGGTAGGTACCACAACTAAAAGAGAAAAATAAAAACTTTTTACCAAAAAATAAAACTGACTTCAAAAACAAAATATTATAAAGTGAAAAATAACTTTCAATTTCGGAAATCGGTGGCAAAAAGCGAAAATACAAAACCAAAGACACCGACTACCGAAATTTAAAGCTATTTTTCACTTTGTAGTGTTTTGTTTTCGTATTAGTATAAAAAGTTAATATAACGAATATATTGTTAGGGCTGTGTTCACCAATATTCAACCACCGGTTAGATATTTAAACAGTTGGTTTACGGCAAACTTCCTTACACATTTGACATAAAACAACTGTTTAAATACCAAACCGGTGGTTTGAATGTTGGTGAACACAGGCCTTATCCTCTTTAATTTAAACGTCTGTTTCTTTCTAGTTGAACAAGCGCACTGTATAAATCATAATATTAAAAAAGATACAACTAAAACTCATGTCACCACACCTGCCCAAAATTTTTCAATCCACAGCCCTTGAACCGCTACCTACGCATAAATTACCAACGACAAAAAAAAGCTTTTAATTAGTTTCTTGAGAACAATATTACGAGTACGTACGTATAACAATAAAATAACAAAAGGGTATTCGTTCATGTTATTTCGAATAAGCTGGATAGAACAAAGGTTCGGTAGCCATAAGAATGGAATATTAATGGAATGGAGGAGAGCTTGCATGATGGGGAAACAATCAACATGTTTGTGTTGGCATTTACAATATCAAATTCCGGCTGGCGCGGCTATGAAGATTCAGTAAACTGTGAATGTTTTAAAATTTAATGCTTTTGTATATTCATTGTCTATGTAGATATAATTTTATGAAAATGGAGGCTGTATGTGTCCAAAGGGTTACGAAGATTGATTGATGAGTGCCTAAAATTCAATTTATATCCAATGACAGCCTTTTATTGGCCAATTGAAGCTAGATATAGACTTGTAGTTAATTCGCACCTTGATAACAAAAGTGGCATTATCAAAACTATGTTTTCTAAATAACTCCATAATTTACTGCCATGTTTTCAGTACTTACCTACATAACTTAAAAGTAAGATAGTCAAACTGATAAGTGAAACTAATTGCAGTCTTTTACTTCAATTATTTGCTAAGATATTGACCCAAATGCTACATCAAAAACGTTAAATGGACACACTGAAAAATTTAAATTTTTGTATAACGCCACTTTTGTTTTCAAGGTGCGAATTTTACATTGAAATCTACTAATGTTAGAGTGGATTCGTTTCATTGGACCGCGTACACCATAGGAGTGACCGCTTACCATATCTCTAATTAAACAAGAAAGAGACGGGCATAAATTAGTGCTGTCAAATTTAGTTAGAACTAATATTTCCATGCAAATTTATACGATACGCAAAAACATGTCGACTAAAAACACGGTGAAGCGCAAGGCGTAAACTAGTTTAACATCTCTAACTTAGTTCATAGCTATAGCCGTCCTTTTCTCGCACTATGTGTTAGTAAAAGATAGCGATTCTCTAATTTTAGTTAGGTATTGAACAAGAGAATACCAATATTTTATGTTCCCAAGTAGCCTGTTTCTCAGAACCTGCGATATTAATGATTGAAGAAACCGACAATAACCCCTTCAAAGCTTCAAACAATCAATCACTCCATAATATTCCAGCTTCGCAAAATCACGAACTTGATATTGACAATAAGCCGACAATCATTATGTCTTACAGGTACTTCAACAGCAATGAGATAACATTATGATCTGCGTACAACTCTCATTATTTCTCCCTAATAGTTGTTTTCCCCCACCGACGCTAAGTGCAATTTATATTAATGCCGTCATATTTTCACGTTGGTTACCCGCATTTTCATATTAACTGTGGACCGAGCTCCCATGGTAATGTGGAGGTTCCCACCTTCGTCATTTGTTTGCAAGCTGATTAAATTTACAGGGCTAACGCGGTTCGCTGTAAAATTAATTCCCTTAATACGTGTGTTGTGTAAGATTTAAAAAAATAATCCAGTGGCGAATGCTCGGTGTAGGAGTGATGACGTCACGAGATGTGTTACATGCGACCTCTGTGGGCAGGATTTGTAGTTTATTGGCGTTTTTAGTAGAGTGTAGTCATTTTGTGTAGTCGTTAAGTATATTGAGTACAAGTTTACTCGCATTTTCTGTTTTAAACCTTTGTGTTGTTGATTTAATGTAAATAAACGTTTTAGTTAAGCAAACCTATTTTTGGATATACGTATAGGTGCTTACCTAAAATTAACTATAAAAATTGTTTTATTTTCCTAATTAATTTTCCAAGCTTTCGTTCACAAATCTCTGTTATACAAAGTGTAACCTAAACAGCGTACAACCTATTAAGTGGTCACTGTACTGATCATTATGAACAACTTTTACTACGGGACTAAACCTGAAAGCGAAAAAAATCAGCTGTTCCGTACTTTTTTTTCGAAGTTTTAGGTTTGGTCCCATGGTAAATGTTGTTCATAATGATGAGTACAATGACCCCTTAAGAGGTTATACGTTATTTAAGTTACACCTTGTATTTGCCTAAAATTATCGTATTTTCTTCTTTCTTCAACCAAAAGAGAGATCTAATTTTTCAACACTTTAGACCGTGTTGACCCAAAAAGAGTCCTTTACCGACTTTACATAAGTAACGGGATGAATGCGTAAATAAATTCTTTACGGACCCAAGCTTACGGTTTTCTTCAGTTAAACAAGTAGGTATACACGAGGGAAAAATCGTGAACGTACAAACCGGCTAAGTATAATCTTCGTCCCTCTCGACGGCTCGACAAGGCTTGCCCGCATCACACTAGTAAACCGGATCCGCAAAGCGTATTTTCTTTGAAAACTGATCCCCGAAATGCTTTACTCACACGGGTTGAGGGACTGACGTCAGACTTTACGAAAACAACCCCCGAATTAGGTGGAATATACACCGGCGATACAATTACGTGCGGATTTCACTAATGAAACTGAACGCGATCAGCACTTCTAAACCGCGACAAGAGCTATAAGTATCAATATTCTATAACAATTTTGACACTGACAGCTCTTGAACGTGGTGTACGTGTGCAGAACAGGTTCAGTTTCGATGGTGAAATTTGCCCTTAGTTGACGTTGTCATTGCAAATACTAGCTTCGAAAATTGGTAGTCGCGTTCTGGGGGCTGGATGCATTACGATCGTTGAAATCCATAAAGCTTCGTGAACTAGCAATTTCTGGGTGCAAAACAGTGATATTGATGCGTACTCCTGAACACTATTAACGGCTATTGGCCGATAATTGACCTCCGTTTAGTCTCAGTCTAGCACGTCTATCTTTTGTTTTATGGGAATCGATACTTCTGCGAAAGCGTGCGATTTGCAAACATTTGTAAAACGTGAAGTACAAGACGTCACTTGCTGTATAAGTACGTGTGTTGTGTGTACTAAGCGTTATTTAGATGAAACAAACTCCTTCTGATAATGACGTGTCGTGTCGGTAGCTCACAAAGCTGCAGATGTAAATGTTAGCGGACCAACCCATTAAATGAAGTGTTATCGAGTTCCTTTCAACCAAATTTAATTTTGAATTTACGATTTGATTCATGAAATCCAATAACAGTGCTCACTAAATGATGAAATTCTAAAGGTTCTAATTTATTTGAAATCCAATTCGGGAAGGCTTTTTGACTGACAACGTTTGAGCGACGCTATTTTGTAGGAAGGTTTAACTATAGGGTGTATTTGGATGCTGGTTCTGTTTTGCTCCGTGCGGTCTCGGCAAAAGGACTCCCCTTGGTTCCCCTGGGCGTCGTTAGGGGTGAGAAAGGGATTATGTCAGTTGAATGAGCAGTAGCGCTCATCTGCACTTTAATGATATCCACGGTGATCACCGATACGCACGCCATGTGTGCGACATGGTGATTAAACAATTTGCAAAATTAATGAGACGTTTTTGTCATCATGTTAGCTGCGGTTTGATGGTCAATTTTAATTAGGAACTTGTGTAATTTTTCATAATTTAGAGGTACTATAACAGTCAGAAGTCGACTAGCAATCTCACAAAACTATGGCATAGCAATATTAGTTGTACTTATGACCTTCTTCTATAAGAACGTTTGACAATACTACACATTGGCAACTTTGGCAGCCCGTATAGCGCAGGCGATAATGGTCATTGCGGTGTAAGTGGACTTCTAGACGTTGACTGTACTTCCACATAGACATGTCGCAGTAAGATAGTTGTAGCCGTGATATAGTTATTTCCATCTAGCGTAATATAATGATATGGAAAATGTCAGTGTCCTAATTCGTAATGTTACTGCGACCAATTTCGACGTAGCGCTCGCCAGCCGCTACCGCGGACCCGCTCGCATCGTTGGCTTGGCTTGCGCGTAGTTAGTCACATTTCTAACCTTACCTAACCTACTTGAGTGACATAATACCTACTTACATTACTATATCATGGGCCTATTATAGTTATATTCCTAGTAAGATAGTTATGAACTGCTTTTATATGACTATGTTACGGTAGAAAGCTACTCGTATATCCCTAGGGATATAACTATATCACGGCTACGAGCAACGAAAGACCTGCGACAGATACATGCTCATCCTTCAACGACTGAAAATAAAAACGTAGAATAACCTCCAATTGGGAATTGATTCCGATACCTTGTTTGCCCTACAAATGTGAGGTAGGCGTCGTATTGCCGCCGATAGTCTGCGGTCAGCGCCGCAAACCACAAGCTGACAAACTATACGTGTTTGTGTACACCGTCAGGTAATATTATTGTACAGACGGATTCATGTTTAGTTAATATTGACTCGCTGGGTTCCATATATTGACGGGTTTTGGGATTGTATGTATATTGAAAATGACGTTTGCAAAATCGATGTTTGTGAATATCATCATTTTTATAGCGAGTTTGCTTGGTATTTATAATGTTTTTTTTTTTTTTTTTTAAGTAATTAGTCATTCAGTTTCGGGCAAATTGAGTTGTCTTTGTAAGGACAATGACAAGATCTGAAAAAAAGAACATTTTTGTTTTGTTTGCATTGTTGGAACATTCTTTTGAAATCGACTTCATCTAAGTAAGCACCACTTCAAGAATGCTATGTCCCCTATTTTATATTTCTTTGTTATGATATCAAAAATAAACAAACTAAGCACAATAGTAACATGCTCATCCTCATCTTATTTTATTCATCCTGAAATGGCCGCTGCTGTAGGCTATTCAGTTTAAAGTCTTTAAGTACGTAATTGAAAAGCTTTCAAAGATTGTATTCCCTTTTTTTCTTTGTTATTATTTATTTGAGATTAAAAGGTTACCCCTGTAACCTGTGCTTCTTGTGTCAAAATGTAAATACTCTAAGTAGGTACATGTCTCAACTGTGACTATATCTCAAGACATTGCGAAGGGAACGTAAACTTTTGATAAGTCTTTAATGAGCCTTCATTTTCTGAAAACTTATTTAACAAATTGGTTTTGTCGTTCTGATGCCAAGCTTGAGTTTAGATGTTAGTCGATTTGCCCTATTGAGGAGTTCATACTGGGCGTCGGGAATTGATAGCCGATTCCCGGCCACCGTAGGCGCGGGCTTGCGGATGGCGAGCAATGTGTAGCTCGCCGTCCAGTAAGGACCAAGCCCGGGTCAACGGCGCGTTGTGTTCCACGCGCGCCTCAAAGAGATGTCAGCACTAACTGATGGGGTCCGCTAGAGCCGATACCTGCCCGGGTCGCGGGTTTTTTGAAAGAGTTACCGTGGCCCTGGCACAGGCAACTGAAGGAACACGGGTGGTTTTATTCAGTAAAAGTCTGAAAAAAATAGTACTCATAATACCTAATGTAAAGATGATACCCATGTTATTCGATACAAGGCGGATCCTTATTAGTTTATGTTACTATAATCCAAGCTTGAATTTTAACCTTATTTACATAAAATCCGTTTTCTGTTACCATATTATATAATTTTGACAAAAGAAATAAAAGTTACAGAATTTCTCGTTGTTCCATGTGCAGGGATCACCAAATAGGTCTGCCCGGCTTGGGCAGAGCACCGCCGTGTTCTCACGGAGGCGATCGGCGGCGGCGATCTCTCGCGTCCGAGCCTGGTCCAGGCCATGGTGCGGAGCGAGAGTGCATGGGAGGCCGTCACCTCCTTCTGCGAAGCGGTAATGCTCGCGAAGGAGGAGGCGGAACGCGTGAGGGAGAGGCAGCCTCACGCCCTCAGTCGCCGCAGGAGACGCCCTGGGCGGCGGGAATCGATAGCCGATTCCCAGCCACCGTAGGCGCGGGCTTGCGGACGGTGAGTAGTGGGTAGCTCGCCGTCCGGTGAGGACCAGGCCCGGGTCGACGGCGCGTTGTGTTCCACGCGCGCCTCAAAGAGATGTCAGCAAAAGATGGGGTCCAATAGGACCGATGCCGCTGGGGTCGCGGGTTGTTTGAAAAAGATACCGTGGCCCTGGCATAGGCAACTGAAGGAACACGGGTGGGTTTTAGTCAGTAAAAGTCTGACACACCCTTCCGCTCCACCCAGAGCGGGAGAAGTTATTTGTTGATCCCATCCACAAAAAAAAAAAAAAAAGGGATCACCAAATAGTTTCATTGCGGAACCGCTTTTAAAAATAATATGACGGTCGCGGTCTGTTTGGTATACGATATGTATTAGCAACCTAGATTATAATTATCAATTAAGAAATAAAAAGAAACAACTCTAGCTAAATCAAACAGGAGTGAAAAATAAAAGTGATACAGCTGTCCATTTTCCAACAGCACAAGTCCAAGGGTAAGGAAAGGGATAACTAAATAATCTACAGGTACAAAATAAAAGCAGATAGCGGCCATTTTAATCCGAAAATACAATCCCAATCTGAATAATAAAATATTTAAACACTTGTCATTGTAACGACATATGTACGTATCCCTACTCACTATACGGTCCCTTTCGCTAAAAAATGGATGTGAAAAAGGCTTTTTTCCACTCGCCCTTAGTCGTATACGTGCCATGGATAAGGCTATGGAAGGTTGTAAAGGGAAATGTGATCATAATCCGTTACTTCCATATTTGTTTGGGCGGTCCTCCTCTAATACACTCGCGAGATGAAAGTATCTACCAGATTTTTCCATTGAGATAGATTTGTGATTGTTTTTTTGTAGGCTTTTTTCGTGTGTGACTTTGGTAGGCTTTTTTCGTGATGTCATAACTTGATATCTTTGAATGTTTACTGCTGAAAATGGGCTGTTTAATTACGTAGATAATTATATTATTACACGCATGGTAAGGGAGAGGGGCTCGTGGCTAAGTAATAACAGCCGCACGGGTCGATCCATCAGGTTAAGCTACGCTTGCCGGGGTTGGCCCGTGGATGGGTGACCATCTTTACAAACCGAGACCCCTCCATGCCTCAAAAAACACGTAAAGCCGTTGGTCCCGGCTGTCATTCGTGGATCGTCAGAAGCCCGAAAGTCTGACAAGCAGATTTACCAAGAGGTATCGTATTACCCAGTAACAACTGGGTTGTGGAGGTCAGATAGGTAGTCGCTCCATGTAAAATACTGGAATTCAGCTGCAACCGTTTAGACTGGAAGCTGACCCCAACATAGTTGGGGAAAAGCTCGGCAGATGATGACGTCACATCAGAGTTTAGATAGATGTAAGTTGAAAAATAAATAATTTGCGCAAATAACCTACGCTTCCTACGCTTCGTAAGTAGATTGGCGATCGCAGCATATTATTAGATCTTGAATGCTGCACATGCCAATAAACCCTTTACAAGGCACTCACAGTTGAGTAGGGTCACCCCACTATTTACAAGAAATCAGACTGCCAGTAAGTCTCTCTCATTCCTCCCTGATTCTAAAAGAACGATCAAATCTTTGCACAGTAAATCTCATTAGCCGTTTTTGTTTTTATGTTGTGTGTTGTTTTTGTCAAATGAAAAGTTATTTGATTAACATTTCAACAACCAATCATTTATGTGTTTTATGAGATTTGAAAAAAGGATAAACTGAAACGGTCTCATTACAAAAAAAGGTTTTGTTTTTATAGACATTGTTTCAAACGTTTGAACAATCAAACCAGTTTTTGTATTAAGAACGTAACTGTTCACAACGTTGTGTTCATAACAGACAACATAAATCGGTATTAATTTTTCTGTTTTATGTCATGAACTTTATCATAGTCCGAATAAAGTTCGAAATTCAAAAATGGCTTCGTGGTTTAAGGTGCAATTGCAGGTCAGTGTAAGGTTGTATCTTAACCAAAGTGTGATTCGCGACAGTAAGAAATATGTATTTACATAATTTAAACAATAAAAATCATCAATACATCTTTCTAAGTTACATTTGCTCGGGATTCCTGCAACTTTTTTGCAATTTTTAGGTCAGTGTAAAGTTGTATCTTGATCAAAATATGATTCGCTCCTATAGATTCCCAGAAATCCAGATCAAATCTAATTTAGAGAGATGTATTGATGATTTTTATTGTTAAAAAGCCGGCCAAATGCGTGTCGGATCACGCACAATGAATAGTTCCGTAGTCGGGACGAATTTATCCCAAGAACAAACTTTACATTGTAGTTGAAAAACATGTTCTTTCATACATTCCAACTGCAAATGTAAGTTTGTACGCACAATATTGAGTGATTTACCATGTTATTTTAAGACCATAGATTTCTTATAAATTTTCCTGTAATTTATAAGTAAGTAAGTAATTTATAGTATAGAACCATTTTCTGTATTTCTTTTTCAAAATTTTAAGCTCGGTAGGTTTGAAGATAAGGGGGAATTTTCAATTTTCGTCTATTTTCTTAAATAACTTTAAAACAATTTATTTTAAAATTATATTCGAGACTCTCACAGTAAGCCATTTAATTTTATGTATCACACGTTACATTTTGCAAAATATTGATTTATTTACGTTATACGTCCGTGTTTGGGTCACAGAAATTTATACATGTACCAAATTTCAAATTAACCGGTCATTAGATTCAGAGCAAATTGGCTGTGACTAACGGACAGATGGACAGACCGACAGACAGAGGAGTGTGAAAAACGGAACCCTTATAGAAATAAGGGTTCCGTTCTTTTTGAGGTACGGAACCCTAAAAGTTATGTAAATACATATTTCTTATTGTCCCGAATCATATTTTGATCAAGATACAAGCTTACACTAACCTGCAAATAGCAAAATACGCAAGAATATTTGAATTTCGCGGGCTACCACAGCGGATCAACCTTAATCATGGATGAAAATAAAACTGATTTTGTAAACAGAAGCAATAGAAAAGGTTTTCAGAAACCTGAGTTCACAAAAAGAGTTGATATATTTGTTTACATTTGACATTCTATTATGTTTACTGGTTGTTTGTTACCTGCGCAAACCGATGGATGACGCCAGAACTTTGCACAAAGGAAGTTTACGCTACGGGTAACGACACAGGCGTACTCCCCCGATTAGTTGGGTAGGATAATAGAATGAGCTCCCCGACTTTTGGGCAACTTGAGACCCGTGTTTATGGATGAAACAGTTTCGAAAACCATTCTAACATAATATTAAACAAGCATTTTTGTTGTGAAGGAAAAATAACGGAAAATTAACCTTAGATACTTTGTTTGTTGATCTTCGCATGGTGGCTGGTAGCAGCTGGATGAGAGTTGCCGGGTATCGAGCTGTATGGCGTGCAATAGGAGAGGCCAGTGGACTGATATAGGCTGATGGTGATGACTTTGTTTGGGCTATTACTCGATAGAAAAAAAAAACAAGATACATACTTGGGGGCAGTTTCCTAGGAATCTAGTCTTTCTACAGACGTTTTCAATTACCAAGTTATTTTTATCTATCGGCTATATTGTGTTGAGTCATTTGGTGTTTTTCACAAGTTTCTTAGCTTAGATATAGTTAGGTACTTACTTCAATATTTAATAGGTATTGTCAAAGTTCGAAAAAGCTTTAGCTTACAAATCTAAAAATTCCACAATTACATTCCATGTAAAATAAAGTAATACTGTGATGTGGTGTGAATTATGTACCTACTAAGTAAATTGACAAGGATTAAGTACATATAAATGTAGGTCTTATATGTATTTATTTATTTTATATTCACTTTTGTAACTATTACAGCCAATCTACTACTAAATCGTCAAACACGAAACGCTATTTCCCTACTCCCCATTCACGAAAAGGAGAAAGGAAATACCACGCATCACAATAGTGACGCACGTTCGATCCAAACAGTTTAGTGCAATCAGTCTGAACGTAGTGCGACATGTCAGAACTAGGGATGTAAAGGAGTCCATCTTAGCGGAGGTGGCGGTGAGGAGCTTGACCTCCGCGGTAGTGGAAGTTAAAAGAGGCGAAGGTAGAACAAAATAAAAACAAAAACAAAAGTTTTATCGGGCTGTTTGTGAACAGCGCTATTGAAATACTTAAGCCAATCTGCATATGACAATTTTGGCGTTCCAGTATAACTGTCGGTCCTAGTGTGAACCGGGCCTATTTTATTTTGCAATCAAAATTTTGAAGGGACAAACTATTTCACAAAAAAAAAAGTTTTACGGGTGTATCACCTAGACGATTTCTTAGTAGTTTATAAATTAAACCGACCCCACTAAATAGTTGCTCACTTGGTACTCTGGCGGTGGCGGTGAAATGGGAGCAAAAACTTGGAACTTCGAGTTATTAAATATCTTAACCAAATTAAAGGCTCTTCGATTTTCTTTGTAAGACCTTCATTGCAACTCCTTTAACCCGTCAAGCCATCGCCTACTAGAAGCAGTCTCCTTACAAGCGCTCAACGGTTTTTATGATTATATTTGTTATCTTTTCGAGTGCAATTTCCTTATCCATAATTGCCACACAATTATCGGTCCTTCTATGGACCGATAATTGTGTGGCAATTATGGATTTTAAATTTAAAATTAAGCATTTATCGTGTTAAAAACTTGTGGAGGCTGATGCGGATGGGTGAATATTCGAGCGTTTTAACCGCCGTCATTACCTTCCGCCAAATGTTGATGAAAGAGAATATATTTAATGAAATATTTCAGCAATTCCTGATTCTGGTCCTTAAGCAGATTCTGGGAATTGATGAAATATTTCATTAACTATATTCTCTTTCATCAACATTTGGCGGAAGGTAATGACGGCGGTTAAAACGCTCGAATATTCACCCGGATGCATGAGTTAAAATGTCTTGGAGGAAGTTCCACATTTGCGGAGGTAGAGGCGAGGTTTCCTTACAACCCTAGTCAGAACACAGTGCAACAGAGCTCGGCTTTAGAGCTAAAACTGAAGTTGGACTTGAACAAGTTGTTTACGAGTATGACAACATGTCGCATTCTGTTGAGTTTCGTACCTTGTTCTTAAAATTCTTGTTGTCTTTTGTTGCTGTAGTTTTAATTCTGTTAGGTTTGTAATGAAGTGTTGGGAAATATTATTAAAACTCTTGAGGGGTTGAGTCTACTCAACCTTCCAAGACTTACTGTAAGTCAAAAAAAAAAAAAAAAAATTGTACTACTGCTCTAATAGTAATCCATTTATTTTATTTATATAATAACCTGCTGGGATTTTTTTTAATTAAAGCTGTGAAGTTTTTGGTAAAAATACTACCTAGGCTACTAAAAGCTACGCTTGCCGGGGTCGGTTCGTGGATGGGTGGTTTGGTGCCTCGGAAAGCACGTTAAGCCGTTGGTCCCGGCTATCATTCTTGTATCTTTGACAGTTGTTAAGGGTCACCAGAAGCCTAAAAGTCTGACAACCAGTCTTACCAAGTGGTATCGTGTTACCTAGTAATTGGGTTATGGAGGTCAGATAGACAGTCGTTTAATGTAAAATATACTGGTCTAATACCTACATCCGGTTAGACTGGAAGGTAACCCCAACATATAATAGTTGGGAAAAGGCTAGGCCGATTTTGAAAGCCTTTTTTAGCCTTAGGAGGTAACCTATCTGCAATTTACATTATAGATAGTTAAATATTAAATTAATATCTCTACTTATTCATATTGGACCCGTTGCCTCTTTTAACAATAAAGCTATAGATCAAACAATTCAGTCTACGTCTAGCTTTTGGATATTCAGTTACAAACAACTTTACTGAAACACCGACGTCCATACTAATTGTGTTTAAACTAATGAACTATTTATTGCGACTACGACCTTCCTTGTAACAATCCGTTTTGTATCGTAATACAATCTCAATATGCCCGAAACTAGGAACTTTTACTAACTTTGTGACGATGTTTTGGCAAATAGAGCTTTGTTCGATTTTGCTTAGAGCTTGTAGCCAAAGATCGGGATTAGGAATGTTTTTAGGTTCCTAAAATGTTGTTTAATACAGTTTTAATCAACAATAAACTTAACTATTGCTGACCCTGCAGGGGCTCGTGGCCGCCTGGGTTAATTGAAGGTTAAGCCACGCGGTTGGTTCGTGGTTGGGTGACCACCCATTATTATATCGAGACCCCTCCGTGACTCGGAGCTGTACGTCCTGGCTGTCATTCGTAAATCTTTGACAGTCGTTACGGGTAGTCAGAAAGCTATAAGTCTGACAACCAAAACTTAACAAGAGGTATCGTGTTACTCAGTTACTGGGTTGTGGAGATCAGATTGACAGCCACTCCATGTAAAATACTGGTATTCTGCTGCATCCCATTAGACTGGAAGCTGACCCTAAAGTAATTGGGAAAAGTCTAGGCAGATTGACTACTGGCTCTGGCCAGTTTAATTCGATGTGAAACGTATTCAAATCGCATTATTAGTCATTGTAAACAGTGAAACGGCAATGCGAGCAATGAACTGTGAAACCAAGCCACCTAAAAATATTTTCCATTCAATTACTTATGCAAACAGAATCGTGAATTTTATGCAAAATCATAATATACGCAGCCACCGGGAAATTGGGGGATTTAATGTTGTTATTATATTGGTCAAATAACAATAAAATTTTGTATCAAAAGCACTTTAATTTTGGTCAATACAATCTACGCTTATTTATTAAAATACTATTTAAATCCTCTTTTACTATTTTGTAAAAACTGTCGCCGTAAGGAAAAATGACGTACACAGAAATATTGAAATGGAGAAAACAAAAAATATCTTCTCCTGTTTAAACTATAAGATACAAAGGGAGATGCGTCTTTTAATAGTAAGAATTAGGTATTAGGTTTTCGTTAAGTTTACACCGATTTAAAAATACTGGTTGATGCGCCTTTTATTGCTGATTCCGAATAAGTAAATAAAACCTATTTCGAAAAAAATGTCAGTTACGTCGTTTTTCCTTATGACGGCAGAAAAGGTGAACAACGTTAAATAAATTGTTACCGAAAATTCTGAAACGATTTGAATTTTATATATCTACCGATATACCTATATATAATATAATAATCAGCCTATAATGTTCCCGCTGCTGGGATACAGGCTTCCTCTCAGTGAGTGGGAGTGGGTTGTAGATCCACGCGGGCCCAGTGCGGGTTGGTAGATGTAACAATGTCTTCGAATTTTTGGTTCTAGGATGTTCCCTCACGATGTTTTAATTCACCATTTTGGGAGCATTGGTGATGAAATAATGTACACAAAGTAAAGCCTGCTCTCCAATATTTGTATTCTATATATTTACCGATATAAAAATGTGTTGTATAGACACGATAATTTTCAATTTGTGTTTATAAATAATGTGCCAAAATCATCACCTATTTCAGGTCATGATTTTGGCACATTATTTGTAATAATCGATTACAGTGCTTCTAAATAATTGTCTTCTCCTTATAAAGTGTCTGATTGATTCATGAGTAAATTTTACTATGCTGTAAAATGGAAAATTTGAAAATACGTCGTAATGTATTCAAAATTTACGATCTGTTTTCAACGATAAGACTTACTCTAATGTAAGTGACAGTAAATTTAGTTCGCGCCGAATATATATAGTAAGAACGAAATTAGTCATCGCTACAACCGCGTATAAATAGTTTAAAACGTATTCTAGTACCATCGAGCGTACTGGTACGAGTAGAGATTGCTACGCAATGATGTTAGATATGTTACTACCGCGCGTTTTCTGAAGACTCGAAAGTGTCCCAATTGGGGAACATTGGGCTATTGTCTTTAGAGCGCGTCAAGCAAGGCGTAATAATAAAAAACACGACCCTCTTTTTTTGGGACATTGAGCACGACCAGATTTTAAACGTTAGTTTCAATGAACGTAACACATCTTGTGTATAATATCATTGTTGCTACGCAAATAATATATTATGGTATAAGAACGCAGACGGTTGTCGGTGGGGAGATTGTTTGTTACTGTAAATGGACAGTTAGGCAATGATTATAGATATTGATAATATTGCCCGTTGCTTAAATTGAGTTGGGCTGGAACTAAAAATTCTGGTGAGTTTTGTCACTATCTTATTATCCGTAATTAGCATTGCTAACCACGAAACGTTACGTCAGCACCCTAATTAATTAGAATTATTTAATCAGAATCTGTTTAATTTTGAAGCATATTGCTAATCCATTGATTCAACTCAACACCGTTTATAACGCAATGAATGTTGTTGAACTGTCAAAATGAAACCGTTCCCCCTGTAGGTGCCTACGGCATGGCATATCATGAGTTTCGAATCACAGTGAAAAGTGTTTTCTACGAACAAGACCCAAAAATAAACTCAATCGATACTACCAATTGATAATTTGTAGTCCAAACAAAATTGCCGATATTTTAGCAGACTGACCTATTTTTATTTTTATTGGGCCTGAAAATACCGGACTGGTCATAGGTGACGTAGGTGACCGACTAAAATAAACTCACCGACTTACTCCAAATCTGAACTACAAAGGGCAAGAAGATAATATAATTATACTAGCTGCTGCCCGTGAATTCGTCTGCGATCCAGGATGAATAGTAGCCTGTGTCCTTCTCCAGGTCATGGTCTACCCATGTGCCAAATTCTACTAAAATCCGCTCAGCCGTTTTAGCGTGAAAGCGTAATCAACAAACCAACACACTTTCGCATTTATAATATTAGTTAGGAGGATGAAAAACCAGTCTGTCGACACTCTAGACTCACAAAATGAATTTTTACTTAAATAAAAACATAAAAACTCTTAACACACTACTAAAGTTTATATAATTATATAATTCAATCTTGATTCGAAAGACACGTGGCGCCATCTATTATCAAAAGAACGTTATTGTTATTTTCCTCGAGAGCAGTACTTTTTTTCGGGATGAGAGGTACCCTAAGTCCGTTTCTGTATACCTGACAACGTATATGCAAATTTTCAAGATGATCGGTTCAGTGGTTTAAGCGTGAAAAGGTAACAAATAAACAAACAAACTTACTTTCGAATTCATAATATTATATAAGTGAGGATTATTTCTTAAATAATTACAAGCTCTTGGGACAGACAGACACATTAATAATTTTTGTGTCAAAAATAAGCTATAAAGAGAATTATAAATGTGGATTCTCTAATTTACTCAGCGTTTGAGAGCTTGGAGGTTATAAAATATAATTTTCCTCTATTTATTCTCAAAGGTGTTCTCAAAAAAACATAAAATCACGTCTGTATTGCCAATAGGGATAGGCAGAGATATACCCATTAGTATTTACACCCACATTTCGCGGGTTATGTATGAAACCCACGTAAAAGGAGGCGAGTGGATTAGCCTTTGTGCCGGTTGCCATCAACCGGGTACAAATCCAGACACCGGTAACAAATCCAGACACCGGTAACAAATCCAGACACCGGTAACAAATCCAGACGCCGGTAACAGATCCAGACACCGGGTACAAATCCAGACTCCAGGCTGCCACTGAGAAATTGCTGATGGAAAACCCAAAAACATTTTACTCGACCTAGGAATAGAAGCCAACACCTTATAATATAAATAATATCCTGGGAATTTTTTCACACACGGTCATCTGATCCCAAACTAAGCAGAGCTTGTACTATGGAAACCAGATAAACGATATACTGCATACACTACTTTTTTTTTTGGAAATACATACTTATATAGATAATTACACCCAGACTCAAGACAAACAGACATGTTCATGCACACAAATGTTTGTCCTGGATGGGAATCGAACCCACGACCTGCGACATGATAGGTGGTATCTTAACCAACCACGTCAGCTGGCCTGTCAAAATGCTCATGCTCAGCAGTAGCCCGTGCGACCACTAAACCAACGAGCAAAACGTATTCCTTTACAAATACCTCCATATAAAATAGTAGCACACACTGGACAGCCGTAAAGCAGACCCAAAGTCCGTAAAACAGTTCTTCGAAGCCATAAACAAACTCTAGGTGAGTATCGAAACTAATCAAAAGTTTTCACACAAAGAACTCGAATGCAGTCAAAGCAAGCAAGACATTGCTGTTTTATTGAAGGTAGTAGCAAAACTTATTGAATTGGTGTAACAGAAACTTTGAAGCGGTGTCGGGTTAAATATTGACTGAGACCTGTCTCACCACTGCAGATGAAACTTTCAATACAGGGTTTTATTTATCAATTTACCTTTTAGAGATGTTTTGAATCGTTTACTTTGGCCATTTTGTTATTCAATTTTGTAAGAGATATTGTATTTCAATATTGTCATAGAGTTACGTTCTTAATCCAAATCTTAGCCCTATGTGCAAGTGGGACTTGTCATTAATCCTTCTTAAGGGCGAGAATACACATGCCTGTCACTTGCAAAAACATATGCAATAACATGTGCCATAATAACTTCTTGACTGGTTAATGTCAGGACGCATAGTTGTGTACGCGTTACAGGCATGTGTATTCTCGCCCTTATAGTCAAAGGATTATCAGTTGAAGGTTTGTAGTGGGTAATACTCTTCTTCCGGGAATTTTGCCTTGGTAGAATATTAACTAGCAGGGTCAATCTGTCTAGCCTTTTCCCATGTTGGGGTCGCCTTCCAGTCTAACTGAATGCAGTTGAATACCAGTATTTTACATAGAGCGACTGCCTATCTGACCTTCACAACCCAGTAGTTGGGTAATACGATTCCCCTTGGTGAGAGTGGTTGTCAGACTTTCGGGCTTCTCACGACCCGTAACGACTGTCATTGATCCACGAATGACAGCCGGGACCAATGGCTTAACGAGCTTTCCGAGGCACGGAGGAGTCTCGGTGTTAAAGATGGTCACCCATCCACGCACCAACCCCGGCAAGCGTAGCTTAACCTGATGGATCGACCCGTGCGGCTTTTATTACTTAGCCACGAGCTCCTCACTGGCATTTACTCATTACCTCATTAACTATGATAGCCGGGTCTTCAAAGTATTTGGAAAAGGTATTAGACACAGCGTTTCGGTACTAATAATGATCCATAATTTATACGAAACCCGACATAAATAACCATAGGTGATCAACCAAACAAATACCTCCAATAGTTCTCCAAACTCACTTAATCCGAAATAACTTCCGCGAATTCAGCGTACCATCGTTCAAAATTAATAGTTTTCCATTTATTCCAACTAACAATTGTAATAAGTCGACAATAAGAGATTGTCTGAAACTAATTCCGAAGTTATCTTGAGGTCTCGTCTCGAAGATGGTTCTAAGGCAGGGTGTACACTACAACGGACTTTAATTTCGCACCTTCTGTGCGCTCAGTCAGTCGTACATCCCTAACTAGAGCCAACTTATTAGCATGTCTATAGCCTCTCGTATCTGCACGCCCTATTGAGCTGTATTGGCGAATGTCAGGCAGTGGTTTTGATGGCAATTGATTGTTTAGAGACGGTGACGTCATTTTACAAGGACGAGTCGTGTAAGCTTAAAGATTTGTTCAATAAAGTAACTTAATCATGGGTTTTTAATAAACAATTTTATTATTCATAAACCGTTCATCATATTAAGCATTTACAAATTGTGTGACAAGAGCTACTAAAGTTTGTATGTGTTAACGATATTTGCACCCAATTATAAAACCAACCCCACCGCGTCGCTCTGTCAAAATATCAACAAATCTCTAATTTATGAAAAAAGAATCACGAATCGCGGCGGTAAGCGGTTGAGGGAGCAAACCGCAACAAACGCGCTAGGAAGGTGATTTTAATTAAATTCATGGTAGTGTTACATCCTGGATTATCGCATAGATTTCTCACTTTTCTATCTCTAAAAACGCTTTCAAAATTTTGCGAACTTTAATTTCATGTCCACTTTATATTTTCGGATTGCTTGTTGCAATTTTGGGTTAACTTAGATAGCAAACATTTCATCGGATTTTGAAATACGAGGTGAAGTTGCTGGTGCATCGATTTTTATAAATGAATCCTAATATAAATAAAGTTAAGATTTGGAACAAAAAAAACCACGATTGTAACGCTAAGGAGTAGAAATAATCTATCAAGACGCAGATGCCAATGGCCTTGAGTGGTTAGCTTGCGTGTTCTGTGCTGAGCTCACGCAACGCGTCGTACGTCCACCGCGTAATAGGACTCACCCATCAAGGAGTTTTGTCCCAAATTAGACGCATTATTAATATAATAAATAAATAAAAATCAATCGTCGAATGCATGTCCGCGCATCACTTCAGAACGGTCGCACCTATTTAGCTAATTATATTTTTGTTATGTTTGTAATTGTCTGGTCAAGATTTGTATGAAAGTAAGTTTTTGAAAAGTTGCCGGGAAAATTGGAAAATTCGGGAAAACTGAAAGTGCATTTCCTAAGGGAATTTTGTATGTATTATTGAAATTTTGACAGGACAACGATTCTTGGGTCAGCTAGTTTATTATACATAAAACAAAAGGTATTATATTAAAACACGTATACTAAAAGATAAATAAGTAAATTATCTTTAAAATGGTGAAAATTTCATAAAAAATGCTTTATAGTTTTCAGTTGTTTATCCGCGATAGACATAACTTTAGAAATTAATTACACTATGTACCTAATATAAACACAATCTAAAATATTCACATATTATGTTATGGGATATTATTAATTGCACATCAAATAAATAATGACCTATCAATTGATTTCCATCATTTATATAATTTTTTACATGAAAAATACTGACTGCACAGCAAATTAATACATACATAATACTCACACTCAACAAAATGACGTGGCGACTAATATTACCCTGAGGCTAGGTTTAGTAAGGTCACTTTAAACCCTTTACACAGAAATAGGAGCCCCGCAAAGCGGGGCGCCGTCGACATAGGATGCATGAGCGAGCGAAGGGCACAAAGGGTGAGTTACAATAGTTTGTTTTCCTCAGGAATGGAAGAATGGTTTAATGTTCGTTAATCATTATTAGTTATGCATTAAAAAAAGCTTTACTTTAAGATAAATAGATAAATAGCGGTGCGCCACGAATATAAATTGTAAAAATAATCTGCCTAGCCTATTCCCAACTATGTTGGGTAATACGATACCCCTTGGTAAGATTGATTGTCAGACTTTCGGGCTTCTGACAACCCGTAACGACTGTCAAAGATCCACGAATGACAGACTTTAAGATAAATAGCGGTGAAAATATAAATTGTTGCTTATTTAGTTATATTTTGGGTTCAGTATTTTGCTGTGCAATCAGTAATTTTGATTGGAATTCGGATTATTTTTGGATACAAAAAGTTTTTTTTTTTTAAATTTACGTTTAAATACTACACTTATGTTATTAAGAAAATGCTCTTATTTAACATATATTTTTTCTAAATCATTAACACTACACGTTTAGACGTGATCTTCATTTTAAAATCATTCAAAGTCGGTTATCGTCGCCTTAAGTTTCATAACACATAGTCAGTCAATACAGTCAATAGACCAATTGCATCAAAACGTTTACCGTTTAATGTTAAAGGCTGCAGTACACAGTCTCTTAATTAGCCACGTTTGTGGCTTGTTTGTACCCCAGCGCGATACACGGGCACAACGCGACGCAGTGACACGCGGCTAGCGTCCCTTCACACCTACTAATAACATTTGCAAAATTAAACAAGCGGTTTCGGGACGCCGCATATGCACAATTACAACGGGCAAGCCAGCTTTTAGCACCCAGCCACCCAATAACAATTACATAAACAAACCGTAAAGCCGACTACAAAATATTATTAAATAAGCACGTGCGCTACATTAATGCTGAAACTTTTACAAGCTTTGATTCTGCCTTTTGTGGGTTAAGTCTGTTTTCTTTTTGGGTTATGATTATTCTTCGTTAGGGTTTGCTCGAGTATGATTCGCACTAAGCGCTTCCAAATGTCTTTTATAATGCGCACAGCAAAGGAGTGGAACTCACTACCTGCGTCTGTGTTTCCGATCGCATACAACCCTAATCTTTTCAAAGTGAGAGTGAACAGGCTTCTTATGGGTAAGCTCACTCCATCGTCGACTTTGTCTCTGTCACCTCTGACCTAGACTAGAGTCAAGTCAACCCATCACAAATATAAAAAAAAAAAGTTTCAAGTTAAGTAAGCCTAGTTGTGTGATCAAGGCCCCTAGATTTCTCTAGTTTGCATTGTAGGATCGTGAAGTAAATACAGCGTAGTGTTCTGGGGTAAAGTTGCATCTTATAATAATCAAAGAAAACTTGGAATAGTTTCCAACTTAATAGGTATAAAAATAAATCGAGTACACACGCTTGAAAAACTCAAGCATCTTAGATTTCATATAAATATCGAGTGTATCAAACTGAAACTAACTGAAGCACTATAAAAATAATTGGCATGAGCTTCCATATTGTCTGCGAAGCGCCTTACTAAGGCAAGATGACGCAATCTTTTGTAGTCAAAGCTTGAAAATATTGTTACATTATTGTACATATAAGTAACGAGTAAGTTGTACTCGTAGTTGTATTATACGAATGGTTACTCTCACTGGGTTCTGCCGGCCTGATAGCTTGGATCCTTACCCAAGAACCTTTTCAAAAATGAAATAGATCATTGTAAAGTTTCCGTGAACCAAAAAAAATCATCACAAAAAAAAAAACATGAAAAAATAACAAGTCATGAAGTTGATGACTCTTTATGACCAACTTCATGACTCTTTTCGTGCTTATACATCGCAAGCTGCGACGTGGAATGCATTCTATTGTTTTCCGATTGCAGTCGACAGGAGATGGATGCCTGCCATTGTCTGCATATATGTATTGTGTGTTATAGAATTATACGCCCGTACGCCAATCGTGTAGCAACATTGTATGACATCCTGATTTAGATTGAAAGTCATTTACTGAGCTATTTACAGTTCTGTGTAAGCGTTTGTGAATACGTTTCCGGACGATGTTATTAAGTTCCGTGTAATGGGCTCTTAGCAAATTTAACCACAATCATTAATTGACGTTTTATCTTGCAGAACTACTCAATAATATAAAAAGAAGAAGATGATTAGATCACCCGAAATTGAGCAGTACATTTATTTAGGTCGACGTCATTTTTTCCTAGTAGTGTTTTGAATCAATCGCGTTTTCCGAGGAAAGCTTTGCTTGCCACACAGGATTTGTACGGATTTGTCGGCTGCCAATCTGTGCCGCAACCGCTAAAGGCGACCGAACATTTCAACCGGATAAAAAAGTCCTCTTATTCCTTGTTAACAGATCCCTGAAAGAACTGTCTAACAAGAGAACACAAAAAATATTTCCCCATTTTATTTAGAGCACCAATGAATGGGACAGGTGAATGTTCCCAGTACTTATTTTGTTACCCACTTTGAGGTACAATCATTTACAGAATCTTAGATTTACACTCGACTGCTCGGAATATAAATAGGACCACGGAAACGAAAATTTAATTAGGCTTGTTTTCCTCCGACTTTTATTTCGTAATCTAAACAAGAAAAATAATGCTTACTAACAAAGTACGTTGGGATTACTTTCGAGCGGCTAACTTGTTTGGTTGGGAGGGAGATAAAACAACAAGGGCACAGGTGGCAGCACTCAGCAAATTATGCAGAACCATATGGGCCCTAATCCATCAAGCGATTGGGATCGTGTGCCGGCTTTCATTAATCATACTTTATTGATTAATGTGTCTCCACACAAAGTAAGTAATTTACTCGGCATCAACAAATTGATGAAGTGGGCCTTGATTTTTGGTATAATCGAGCTTTGGATGATTTTTATAATGGGGTAGTTTTGGGTCTTTTACGTCAGAGGTTGCTTGGGTTTGTTTGAAGTTTTATGACGGTAAGACTTTCAAAACGAACTCACGATACATCTGATACTGAAACTTACTATAGTGCTAGTCATTCATAGTAAAATACAATTTAACTTTCGTGATTTCCCTCATAATATTTTTGTGTAAAACGCTCGTTATTATAAAATCAGGGTGACACATATCACGAAACATTTTTGAGGGTAATGTGTGTGCCTCATTAAATAGTTACGGCGGACATATTGTTTAATCCCGATGCCATGCCATCCCGAATGGTCTGTTATTAACCCGGAACATCAAGCTGGCGGCTCGCATAATTAATATTGCAAATGTTGTTAGCAGTTAGGGTACGGATTGTGTGAGCGAGTGTACCTATAGTACATATTGCATGTACATACATATGTAGTGACAGGGTTGTCGGACAGAAATGTTTGATATACTCGTACCTAAGCGCCCGCGCATTTTCGAATCTGGAAGCGGTAGTTAGATCATAATGTATTCTTTAGTTTCTTGTAAGTTGATTTTATAGGTAGGTATATATGAAATGTCTTTTTAACCACTTCATTTCAATGTTGAGGAAGATCTTGGTTTTGTTTTGTTATTAGTGACTTAACTCGTTGTTGATTTTACTTCGATGGTCCTAGTTTATCATCTGTGACTTTGAGTTACGACTACATGTACGGCTATATGTAAGTGGGCACGCCCTTTATTACTGGAGGCTTTTATTTGGGTATAAAGTTCTGCTTACGTTTTTAGTTTTGTATTTTGTTTCTGCTTGAGTATAGTTTTCGATTTTTTTTTTTTGGTATATTGGCGTGTGCTAGCTTACTTATGCAAATAATTTAATTTAATGTTTTGTATTGCGTAATGTACCTAAATTATTATGCGCAGTGTTATATAGAATCATTTTTTTTTTTTTTTAAACTGAACAGACAGCTGTGCTGCTGGGGAGTTTGTTGCGCCACTTCTTCTCCCCAGCTAAAGCACTAGGAAGTGGTGAAGGGCGGCCGTTTTGGGGGACTGTCTTATGTAATTTTGACGTTCAAAAAGTGCTGATTCTCAGCCTAGTTTGAATAAATGACTTTTGATTTTGATCTAATTCTGAAGACCCGGCTTTGGGCCAACCTCCAATAGTGAATCAGCGAAAGCGTGTCTTGTAAGTTTTTTTTTTTTAAAGTCGGAAACGTGTATGATTCTTGAAGATTATCTTCTCGTTCTTTTGAAGACCTTGGCCTTCGTAATTTCTAATGTTAATGTTTAGAATTTCGAGAACTACGAGATGACACTCTATTGCTTTTTTGTCTTTTTATCATGAGCTGCAGTCTCTTTGCCTTTTTTGAACAGTTTTAACTTAATTTTGAACCTGTTTATTACCAAACTAACAATAATTTTATGCAAAACTCCACAAGGATTCATATTTACAACACATCTAATTTCATGTTTAATGTATTCTGTTTACCAAAGGCCATGATTGTGTTTACACATAATAAATATATTAATTACGATTTATGTTAAAACTTTTTGGTATTTGGTTTATTTCGTATGAATGTTATAAACAAACATAGCAACTTACTTTTTAGGACGACCTTATACAGTAGGTACCTACCTATTTAATTAAATTATGAGTAAACTAGTGACCCCACCCCTGCTTCACATGGTTTTTACGGCTTGACAAAACATCGAGATATCTATAGATATCGAGATTTTTTTTAAATATATTCGCTATTTTATGGCTTAAACCGAAAAACAACGCAGACATACCTAAATACCTACAGGGGCCTAATTGCGTAACACACTATCACTCAGAACTGGTTTCATTTTGAAAGTTCAACAACATTCATTGCTTTATTTACGTTGACGTTGAGCGGACAAAATTTTCGAACACGAAGCATTGGGTTAGTAATTTGCTTCAAAATGATTCAGATTCCGACCGACAGTGTGTTACGCAATTAGGGTGCAGGAAAAGCGACTTTTATTTTTAATATGCATTCATATACATATTTAGGGTGTGATACTTAAACATATGATTGTACTCATGATAACAAACAACTTTTACTATGGGAAAATTAGTTGGCTCTCTACGTTTATGTTCGCATAACTCGTCAAAATGTAGGGAACAGCAGATTTCAGGTTTGGCCCCATAGTAAAAGTTGTTTGTTATCATGAGTACAATCATGTATATTGCATATTAATAATGTTCAGATATAGGAGTATTTCGCCATGCAGTCGGATGGTGTTTGACCGATTTTATTACCATTTTTATGAGTGAATCAAAAAAGGACATGGTTTAATATGTGACGTTTAGGTACTGTAGTTGAGGAGTAATTTTTCAAAAGACCTTATTTCCATTTTCCACTAGACTGAAAGATTATGGTTAAGGCAAAATTAAATCTCGAACGTCGCGGCACCAGAAACTATCAAATCGCCTCATTTTCTTATACTAAAAGTTGCATCAATAATAGAATTTCACATTTTTGTTGATGCTATCGGTTCTGAAAAAAAAATTCACAATGTCTTCCTCTTTTACATAATAATAATTTGCATCTTTTCTACTTGCCACACAAATTGTGACAAATATTTCCAAGTGGAAAAAAGCCTTTCTTAAAGACAAAAGATATTGTATCAAACTTCATAAGTCATAGCCCTCACTAGTAATTGGAATCAATATCATAATAATGTGGAAGGTGATAGAGAAAAATGAAAATCATTTCACCGCCCTCATTACGATTCCTCATTAATTTCCAGATATCAGAGAGGAGATTTAAATAAACTGTTATACTCGTAACTATTAATTACTGTTTTCAAATTAAAATAAGTGATATGTTTTTTACTAGAAGTACCAGGAAGCCAGCAGTAAGTAGAATGTTCGCTTTCTACGGGAATGGGTCATTGATCTGCTACGCACTTTGTCCTCTATCCTCTATCTCCTACCTGCTACACCTTTAAGTATAAGTTCATAAAGCAAGTTGATTGATTGCGAAAAGTAATTACAATATTTAATTGAGAGGTGTTGTCAGGACGATCACGTTGGATGGACGTAAGACCTTCACCTCATGGGTTCTCAAATAAAAACAAATACTTAAAATTTTTAAATGATTGATTCAACACTGTAGAAACTTAGAGAAATATAAGGCTTCCTTATTCTTATTTTTATTTAATATATTAGAGATCAGCAACGAATGTAAATAAAATTGTTTAAAAGGCTCGACGCTATTTTTGCACACTAATAAGCCGCACGGGTCCATCCATCAGGTTAAGCTACGCTTGCCGTGGTTGGTCCGTGGATGGGTGACCATCTTTACATACCGAGACTCCTTTATGCCTCGGTAAGCACGTTAAGGCGTTGGCCCCGGCTGTCATTCGTGAATGTTTGACAGTCGTTACGGGTCGTCAGAAGCCCGAAATTCTGACAACCAGTCTTACCAAGGGTAGTATCGTATTACCCAGTAACAGGGTTGTGGAGGTCAGATAGGCAGTCCTCCATGTAAAATACTGGTATTCAGCTGCATCCGGTTAGACTGGAAGCCAACCCCAACATAGTTGGGAAGAGGTCAGGCAGGGGTTGGCAGATTGATTATGTGATACGTAGATACTTGTAAAATGTATTGTAGATATCTAGTTAAATACATTCAACATAAAATCCAAAGAGTATAATTTGAAATGTTGAAATCAGCTATTATTGGAACTGAGCTGGTTTAATTATGCTCGTCTCTAAAGTTTTATTTGAGTAAGAATTGTTCATACAAACATACCTAAGCTTTTGAAACTCTGTCTTTCTTTTGGCATTGACAGTTCAAACTCAAATTCAAATCTATTTATTTATATTATATTATTATTACAATTCAAATATATATATATATATATATATATATATATATATATATATATATAATCTGTAATATTGTATTTTATTTCAATAAAATTAAACCATTTTTAAACCGTGCGAAGCCAAAAGAAAAAAGAAAATTAAACCATTTACAGACACTTTTGAATTTGACAAGCCGTCGGTCAGTCAGAAATATGAAGCTAGTTGCCCATTCCAAAGCGTGACCTATAGAGAAGAACGGTCAAGAAACTCCATGGACACTCTTTTACTGACCGAGCGAGCGAAGCGTATCTGCTTCAGGTCTGACAAAATTTGCATTCCTCTGTCAGTTTTTTGCCGTCGGAGATTTTTGATTTTTGATCGGAAGTCATAAGGCGGAGATATCCAATAACCCCTTTTTTGCCCCTTTTTGGAGGAAGTACTCCTCCAATCAAAAATTTACGACGGCAAAAAAAATCAGTTTTTTCAATTTTAATGTTTATTTAAAAAATTATCAAGTCTGAAAAAATTGCAAAAAATGTGCGCAATATGGATGGAGTTATAGAATTATGGAGTAATGTTTTGACGCTGCGTGAGCGTGCGTGATCCATCGCCGCCCGTACGATGTCCACCAAGCATAGGATGGATGGAAAGCAGCACGTGAGGTAATTGTTTGCTCCGTTCGTGTAATTGCTGTATGGCGTTCCAGTGGGAGGGTAAATAAATAAATAAATGACGCTACTTTGCATCGCTAGGATGCGCTATGGTTTTTTCTTTTTTAAGTAGGATAGGTATATTAATTATAGGATTTTAAACAGACATGGTTATTTTCTCCTTTGTTGGTTTTAAAAACATGATAAATATCCGGTTTTAAATAACTTTACTGGTTTATTAATTGTTGCAAAAAAGTTTATGCTCGTGAGGTCTACTGTTCTCAGAACTGTTACAAAATATCCGTTACATCATTATAATGAATTTCCAATTAAATGTCATAGCGATGTAAAAAAGACGTACACGTTAAAAGCGTCCGGACAATCTAATAGTCAATTAAAAACAACAGACACATCAGATAAAATAACCTAACAGTACACACATCAAGAAAAACAGAACCCATGCCACAGCGAAATACCTTTGCCTCAAGCTCACAGCAAAAAAGCCGCCTTTGCTATTCCAGTAGCGGTATATCTTAGGCTTTATATACTGACAGGTTGACGACCTATAAAAAGGCTTCATATGTACTGTGGAGCCAGGAACTCTCCCTCGCCTAGAGAGTGTCGTTAGTCAGCAAAGGTAACTGGATAGCCGTCTAGTCGTACTTGTCTATACAAGGCTTTATGATGCGTTAAAGCGTATGCGTAGCCATGATTATAAGTAAGTTATGGGTTATGTGTTAAATTAATGTATTAATATTTTATGGTAGGCTTCGTCTTACTTACGTGGATGTCGGTTTTTGATGTTCTTGTTTGGTGTAAACTAGAAGATTACCTGTAACAGACAAAAGAAAACTAAGTGAATGGAGGCATTAAATTGCGACCGAAATATACGATACGATCGATAAATTACTCGTAGGGTTAATTTTTCAATGGTCCGACCATTGAAAAATTAACTTTTATTTATGGAATAAATATCCGCCATATCTATAAGTATACTTTTATAAAACAAAGTCGGGTTTGTTCGAAAACTTATAACTCGAGAATGGCTGTACCGATTTTCATGGTTTTTTATTTGTTGTATTTGTCTCCGCCCCGCATAGCAGAATAACTATTAAAAACATTGGAAAATTGCCGAAAAAATAAAATAAAAGAGAAAAATTCCAATAAAAATTTTTCATGGGTTTCGTAACTGTCAAACGTTTAATGCTCATCCCGTCGATATGGTAAACTCTTCCCTCAAATTAAAGAACGTATTTAAATAAAGGTTTCGAATCGACAAGATATATCCACAACGTTCGCATAATGGCGTGTTTTGGATTTTAAAAATTGTAGAATAATGTCAGTAATTAAAAAGGATTGACATATATTAGTTGTCAAATATTTATGCGTGCGTTCAGAAATTTATTTGGTGTAAACTAAGGAACATATATCCAGGTACTTAAATATACAACAAATGACAAATGAACTCACACAAATGACTTAATAAAAAAAAAAACGCGATACGAAGTTCGCCGGGACAGCTAGTTAATAATAAATATGGTTGTTTGACAGCTTTTGTACAGAAAATATGTGAAATATGGAAATATGTCTCCGGATAAAAGTTATCTGACTATTGAAAAATCAGGCCTAGTAACATAACATAATACCGTGACTGTATTCCCCGAAGGGTTAGGCAGAGATGTATACCCAGGTGTATCTATAGTACACCCACATTTCACCAGTTATGTTAGCAGTTGTTTTCTGTGCTCTTAGTTTTAAATATATCAATTTTATTTTACATTTAAAAAATAATTCCCATAACAAACTTTAGCGGTGTTATATCTATACTTAGATCAAAAATCACTAGACTGTGATTTTTAAATAATTTTCCCAACAACGAATAAGGGTCTCTTGTGAGATTTCTAGGAGCTCCAACAGTGCATGAACATCGAGATTACCCTCTCCTCCCCCCGTTTCAGACGTAGGTACTCCCCTTAGCAAATCATAGCTCCATGTATAATATGTTCAGTAAAAAGTTTGTTTACATCGACGGTTGGTAAACAAACATCAATAACGTTATAGGTTGTCTTGTTACAAGTAGTGAGATCAGGAGGTTTGAATTGGGTGTAGAGCGCTGAAAAAAGTCGTTAGTATTTTTAGAAAAACTTTGGTTTATGGTATCAAATAAAATTAGCTAGCGAAACTCCGCATACGAGATGGGTATCGATATCTACACACGACAAGATAAAAAGATTTGATGATTGTATTTTGGGGTCAACGACCGCTGGTACTGTTGTTACTTGATATTTTAACTACACTGCGGTTGATAAACCAAAAAAAAAAAAAAATCAAATTAATTTTTTTTGTCTTATCATGCTTAGATATTATCCTTTATGTACCAAAATTACAAATTAAAGTCACTTTTCTCTGTTGTCTGTCTGTGTGACCACGTTGTGCTTCTAAATGATGCAATAGATTTTGATGGGATTTCAGCACCATTTAAGAGAATTTATTCCGGAAGGTTTAAGTGTATAAATACATCAGTATTATAATTACATATAATTAAGAATAGAAGTATTTTGTCAAGTCGTATAATCCGTGGGAACCAATATTATAAAAGTAAAGAATTTTCGTAACAGACGGTTTCGCAGAATGAAAATAATATAGTCATTGAATAAATACTTCCCATATTCACTGATTTATAGTGGTGACTGTACCTTTTCAGATAAATTATATTTTTTAGGTTGGTTCTTTAGGCATTTCATCTGTTGTTCAAGAAAGTGACAGAGTAAAATATAATCATTAAAGTTAGTATTAACCACTGTTGAATACGTGTAATCAGCTTACAAATCCCACAAGCGCTCTATTGTTATTCATACTCACTCATACCACGCAATTTTATGAAGTCGGATGAGAAGCGCCAGCTCCATTGAACAGATTTTATTAGCCGAAGAGCACCACACAGGTCTCGTAATCCAATAACTGTCTACGATGGTGGAGAGAGGATCCATATTTCAAATAACCATAACGTACGCAAGGCCAGAAGGCTCATAAAATATGGCTCTATTATAGGGACTAAAAATCGCTTGGCAAATTGAAGGACAGAGATAAGTATTCTTTTTTTCTTTTATTTGTGCTGGGTTTGCTCTTGACTAGTCTAGGTCAGAGGTGACAGAGACAAAGTCGACGATGGAATGAACCCAGAAGAAGGCTGATCACTCTCACTTTGAAGAGATTCTTCCGGGGATCCTGGCATTATTAACTAAGCATATATCTACAATAATGGATATCAAAAAATGTATTGTCTTCGAAACGGTATCAACGTGAGAAATTTCAACTCCGTAGGATAAGAGGAAGTGGTTTCAATTCAACTTGCAAGATTTGACCCATACCTACGAGATAACGAACCTACCAACAAGGCAAGTTAAATAAAAGCTTGTAAAGAAAATATGGCTAGGCATTACTTTGATTGTTGTAGGTACGTTTTAGTGAAATGTGACCGTTGTCAAATTTTGTGACAAATATGCTGCCCTGCAATAGCAGCAATTTTTTCACATAACATGGCAACTCATCCAACGTCACAACGTCCAGCAGGTATTGGTCGCAAAAAAGCAGTCTATTGCCAGGAACGAACGAGTTCTTGCTGTATTCTGTAATTTTTCAAAAAATTAGCCCTTAAACTTCAGATTGAACTACTAACTTAAATCATTGGTATCAAAAGGAGAAAAAATACCATTTTGTGTAGCAACTCCCTATATAATTAAGAATACGATACCCTCGTCTCGTGAGCGCTGGTTCATCCTAAGTAAATTATAAACGCGAAAGCGAGTTTGTTTGTTTGGCACGCTAAAACGGCTGAACGAATTTGAATGAAATTTAGCACACGGGTAGACTATGACCTGGAAAAGGACACGGGCTACTTATCATTGACATACCACGTGGGCGAACCTGCGGGCGGAAGCTAGTAAGTAATGTAATGAGTTTCACGAAGAAGACCTTCGGTAAATATTTTGTAGAGGAACATCCCAAATTGTATAAATATGAAGGCAAACTGGAGTTATTACATCGGGACTTATTAATGTCGCCTATAACAATGACCTACATAATTGAATCGAATTATGTTCCATCATATTTAGTAGTAAGATTCCGTTATTATAAAAAGTTTGTAAGCTTTTAGATCACCATTATTATCTACCTAGCCTTTTCCCAGCTATGTTCAGGTTGGCTTCCAGTCTGACCGCAAGCAGCTGAATACCAATATTTTACATGGAGCAGCTGCCTATCTGACCTCCACAACCCAGTTACTGGGTAATACAATACCCCTTGGTAAGACTGGTTGTCAGACTTTAGGGCTTCTGACGACCCGTAACGACCAGTTTGTAAGCTTTTAGATATAGTGTTTAAGTAGTCTTAGAAAAAAAAAAAACTCTGAAAGCATTTAATAGAATAAAAAAAATATTTCATAGGTTAGTATTTTTTTAGGTCCTAGTAACTAGTTCTGGGTTGAAAAAATTAAATCAAATACTTCTATTCAACTACTTCTTTATAATAATAATAAGCCTTTTATTTCCACATCAAAATATTTTACATTCTAAATGTTTTTTAGTCGTGTTAATATAAATTTAACTTATTAATCTAGTGTTAGTATTGGATCTCTCTTGGATAAAGGCCTCCTTCTTCTTCTTCCATAATTCTGTATCTTTGCCTAGGGTCATCCAGTTTTTCCCTGCTTTTGCAACGATATCATCAGCCCACCGTCTAGCTCGTCTGCCGACACTTGTTCCTCCTGACGGTCCTCTCCAACGTGTCGTTTTTATGGTCCACCCATTATCTGTGAACCTCGAGATATGGCCGGTCCAATGTCATTTTAGTTTTAAGGTTTGCGTTAAAGCGTCTGTTAATTTTGATCTTTGTCTGGTAATTTCTGACCTTATTTTTTATTTTCCTAATTTTTAGTATACTTCTCTCTATTGTCCTTTGCGTTGTCCTTATTTTCTGTTTCGCTGTATGCGTGTTAGTCCACGTTTGGCAACCATACAGTAAGCAAGGCAGAAGACAAGTTTATTACAGTTTTTTTTGTTCATATTTAATGTATAATCTCCTTTTAATATTTCCTTTAGGGCCCAAAATTTGTTCCAAGTTACTTTACATCTCTTTTCTATTTCTTCTTCATGACTTGATGCATAGTATGATATCTGTTTCCCTAGGTATATATATTTGTCCATATATTCTATAGTATGCCTTTAGTACTAATATGAATTCTTTGACTATTGGTTTGGAGGTATCTCTAGTCCTACTCTAGCACTTTCTCGATCCAGTGAGTGTACCATTACTTCTAGTTCTTTAGATGTTTCAGCAGGTACAACTATATCATCTGCGAATCTCAAATGGCTCCAACAACTGCAAGCTATTCTCAAGCCTTTGGATTTCCAGTCTAGTTTTTGAAATACTCGTACAGTTTCGACGAATGACTACTTTGTAATAGTTCTTTTTTAATATTCCTCATTTTTTGTCGGTTTAGTAACTTACTTTTCATTTATACAATATGAAATTAAATTAAATCTCCTTACTACTGTTATAGGTAGTAATGAATAAAGGTATCCCCTCCCCATCAAAAATCAAGACTCGACGTCTGTCCTTTTTACATATCAAAATAAATCAAAGAGGGGGGTTGCTGAAGCATGGACCTCTTTGTATAAAAAGACGACACAAAATCTATCTCCCGAGTTAAAAAAAAAGAAAACATTTACTCGACTTAGCACTCATATTTTCTTTATAAACAAAACACAGCGTCGGATGTCAGCTTCTTTTGTCACTACGTTTGCAGAAACTGTATTTGCGTTATCTTTCATCTTTATTTTGCTGCTTCACTAGACTTTTCTCGAGGATTGTTGAGTTATTTAAATGGTTAAAGGACTTTAAGAAGTGATAACAGTGTCCGTTCGTTTCAAAGGTGACATCTTTTTATACAAAATATTTTTTGACTTCCAGCAAGAAGCAGTAGATAACTATTGAATAGTTATAAGAACAGTTCTTGAATTCTTTAGAACTTGATAAAAATACAGTTAAAAATGCTTACTAAAATTCTGTCATCAAAATTAGAAACACATTTTTTTGTCGAGATAACGAAAGCACATTCCTAAAAATATTTCTCTATTGGAAACGTAGGTAAAAATGCGAAGCTCCCAAAGACAGCTAACTACAGATTTCGCAAATTTCTGTTGTATTTAAATAAAACACAGCGCCCGGTCTCCGAGCTCTGTCATTGTAGTAGTCGATTTATACCGGTTCAAACACTCGATATGGAACCGGACGGTCACTTGTCATTGGAATCGAATCGTTTGATTAACTAGAACATACCATTGTTGTAAAAGGTTTTGGATGTGTTAAAAGCAATCGTGCCGTCGCAGTTACTTATATTTTTTGGAGACTTTTTCCACAGTTTTAAAAAAACCTTTATCACTATTAGTGCACCTACAAACTGTTACAGCCCCTTAGATATATTTTCTTCCTACTATTTTATTTTCAAGCATATGTGCTTTATTCTCTAGATTAGCCCTTCAAACTGCTCAATGGCGTAATAGCACAATTTTTTCCTTTCTAAAAACTTTAGAATTATGTCTCTCGATCTCTAAATCATACGCCAAGATTATAGCTCAACTCTATAAACAGGCAAACAGCGCAATTTACCACCTACTGAATAAAATAATAACACGAGAGTGCTGAATGAGTAAGTTGCCCTAATTTGCTGGAGGTTACCTAACACTGTTAACCTATTTGTAGATAAATGGTGTAAGAACACAATGAAATCTATTTAGGGTCAAAAACTCACGATACGACGCGTCTTGCCACGTGTGACAATTGCCACTTACACACCTAAGAATTCATAAATTCTTTTGCTTATTTTATATTTACTTACAGGACTTACAGAAAAAGATAGCGATCTGCGCTCAGTAATCATAACAAAAACTTATTTACAGGAATCAGAAAGCATTTTTTTAGATATAGCTACATCTAGCCTTCGCCAACAAGATATAAAAAATGCACCGTAATAGCTAGCCCAATTCTAGAAGACACCTGCATAAAACTGCCACACCAGTTTGAATAACAATGAAATCCACTCGAAGTCGAGACGTTAACGTACCGAAGCGGCGACAAACGTCACTCTCTTTTACACACACACACACACACACACACCCATACAATACACCCCACACTCACACTCCTACATACATAGGTGCTCTCAGATATTGAGACGAACATTCGACTCTCATATTGACACGAAGTGCACCTTGAACCGATAATAATGTGATCCGCAGAATCGCATTGAATGGTGCAAACTTTTATATGACTTTTAAATGGCGGGAAAGGAGCATTGTATGGTTATATTATTATAGCTAAAGGTAGATAAATAAAGGCTAAAAGATAAATAAAAAATATATATATTTCTTTTAAATACAGTAGGATCATTAACATTATCACTTTCAGTTTCCAAAAGATTGAATAAAAAAAAAACGAGTTCTTATGAAATTAATCAACCTAATAATATGTGTATACTCACTGCTAAAGTATAAGTAAACCACGAAGTTAATATAAATTATAAACATATTTACAAAGCAGTGTAACTGATGTAACAGTGGTGAGAGTTTTATTTGTACACAAAATATTATTGTTTTAGGAGGTTATTTCAGTACTTATAAGCGATACCTAAGTAAATCTGTTCTGTTGTTTCAGCATTAGTAAATAATATGGAAAGTGCTTATCCTTGTAACACAAAGATTCGTTTAGTTACCAACATTAAAAAATTAAAAAATGCTGGCTACACTGTACCTACTAACAATAGATAACACTACTCAAAATTTAAAAAAGTAGAGGGGCTTGTGGCTAAGTAATAACTGTCGCACGAGTCGATCGATTAGGTTAAGCTGCGCTTGCCGCGGTTGGTCCGAGGATGGGTGACCATCTTTATATGCCAAGACCCCTCCATGCCTCGGAAAGCACGTTAAGCCGTTGGACCCGGCTGTCATTCGTGGATCTTTGACAGTCGTTAGGGGGTCGTCAGTAGCCCGAAAGTCTGACAACCTTGCCAAGGGTTAGCGTATTACGCAGTAACTGGGTTATGGAAGGTTAGATAGGCAGTCGCTCGATGTAAAAATACTGGTATAGTTGGGAAAAAGAAAGGCAGATTATGATCTGCGTACTCTTTTCCGAACTTATTTTAGGATCAGCTTCCAGTCTTACCAGGTGCTGCTGAATACCAGTATTTTACATGGAGCAACGCCTATCTGACCTCCACAACCCAGTTAATAGGTAATACGATACCCCTTGGTAAGACTGGTTGTTAGACTTTCGGGCTTCTGGCGACCCGTAACGACTGTCAAAGATTCACGAATGACAGCCGGGACCAATGGCTTAATGTGCTTTCCAAGGCACGGACCCCTCCGTGCCTTGGAAACTTAGTATGTAAAGATGGTCACCCATCCACGAACCAACCGCGGCAGGCGTAGCTTAACCTGATCGATCGACCCGTGTGGCTGTTATTACTTACCCACAAGCCCCTCTCGGAAAAGACTACGCAGATGGTGACATAAAATTAAAAAAGTTAAATAACATTATCGAGTGATATCTGAAGAGATCACACTTATCAGGAAAAACGCTTGTGGTCACAATGACCTTTGGTCTATTTGGTTTGATCTTCTTTAAGTACATTATTTATTTTTCTCATGAAGAACATGAATGTTATGAATAGAAGGCGTCATGGAGAAGTATGAAGTACCGAAACCTACGGATAAATCTCGAGGACTCGGAAAGAGGGCAACATTGCAAGAGAAGGTGGCCTGTTCACTCTTCTACATTTTGTCTTGATAGTGAACATATTAACGCAGAAACTAATGCCAACTTAAACAATATAAACATTGTTAATACTATTGCAAACAACTTGTACTGTGTTTAATTGGAAATCCCAGGTTCATAAACAAAGTTCGTTCATTTGAACTGTAAGAGCGAAGTGTTCGGGTGTTAGATAATTGTAATTAAGGTAGGAGAGCATGTAGAGCATGTACCCGTATATATAGATATTTTTTTTGGGTAAGACGAAATCTGTCATTCTTTTTATGAAAATTCGAAAAGTCGAAAGGAATTGCTGTGTAAAATTCTACCATAGTATTTATTTATTAATTATACTCGTACTTTGTATTGTACCTACAAAATATAAAACAAAAAAGACAAAATATTTAAAACTATAGTCACCGCGTTAAGAACTGAGTCGTCAGGCTATAAAGGCTGTTTCTCCGTTTTTGCCAAAAACACATCATTAGTGGCATATGATTTTTTTTTTCTTCTGAAAACAATAAATTAAACACAGACTGTTTTGCTAAAAAAATATGATGGGATGAACTTGAAGGTGCATTATTCAATATATATGCAAATACCTCGCTACGTATTTGGTAACATCGATGCGACTAATGACGTTTTTTTTTTTTTGTGACAGTATTAGATTAAACAAAAATATTGTTTTTTTTTTTTAATGTATTTGATTTTTTTTTTTACTTATTCTATTTGGGCGGTTATTAGTTTAAAATTAACGTCAAGTATTTTTTTCATTCCGTCGCTTGTATAATTACCTACGACACCAAGACTAAGTGTGGTGTTTGGAAACGGAGGTGAATGACGATTTGCGTGATGTTTTGTTAGTTTTCTTTGCTTTCGACGGGTATATGCATATATTGAATAATGCGCCATCAAGTTCATCCCATGAGAGCTATTTAGCAAATCAGACTCAGTGTTAAATTGTTTCCAGAAAAAATATATGCCACCGGAAAGTGTTTTTCGCCAAAATAGAGAAATACCCTAAATCATTGTTATTAGTCTCTCTCGCTCGCACTTATGGAGCTTATAGAGTGCCATAATGATTTGCGGCATGTGCGTAATAATAGGGAGGCGTTGCACAATCTTATTGCTACTGGCATTTAATGGCCCGACGACTCAGTTCATAACGCGAAAAATTAACTAGTATTAATAATTGAGGAGGGCGCACAGGTCGATCGATCAGGTTAAGCTGTGCTTGCCGCAGTTCGTCCGTGGATGGGTGACCATCTGTGACTATCTTTGCACACCAAGACTCCTCCGTGCCTCGGAAAGCACGTTAAGGCTTTGGTCACGGCTGTTATTCGTGGATCTTTGACAGTCGTTACGGAAACCCGAAAGTCGGACAACCAGTCTTTTCAAGGGGTATCGTGTTATCCAATAACTGGGTTGTGGAGATCAGATCTAAGCCGCAGTTTTATGTAAAGTACTGGTAAACAGCTGCGTCCGTTTAGACTGGAAGCCGACCCCAACATAGTTGGGACAAGGCTAGGCAGACGATGAACTAGTATTTAAAATTCTCTGAACATAGCCCGGAGTCTAGATTTATATCCGTTTAGGGGTAATAGGATCGCGTGGAATAATGACAAAGGTGTGAACTAGCGAAATGTGGGTGTATCATACAGAACATCACTTCTGTCTACCCGTTCGGGGAATTCTGAAGTGAAGTTACTTATTCTTTGCTATAAAATCCTTTATTTTGACAATAAAATGACACACATGAAAGTACGGAAGAAATAAAAGACTTATTTGTCGACATCAGCGAAGTGGAAGTTTATCGTGAATTTTTCTCGTGTTAATATCAATAGGTATGGCAGGTGAGCTCATCTTGTAAGAATTCGTCGTAAATTCTACGCTTCCTTTGATCTTTCACCTCAAATCGTAAAAGGACGTGTAAGTAAAATGTTGCCGCTTCGTCTGTATTCAAATATCAATTTTCGTATCAAAGAAACTGAAATGTTTTATCGTAATAATTCTAGGAACATCCCTCAAATTATTTTAGTACCTAGATAGAGTATTTTATTCTAGCATTGTACATAACGATTTCTGAGAAAGTTGCTTGTTATCTGTCGAAACTAAGATAAATAAATATTTTCTCAAATCACTGATAACTTATGTAAATACATCGTTTATTTGACATGTTTCCCAATTCTGTTCAAGTTACTGAAAAAGCCAATCACAGAGGACATAAGTCATAAACCAAGCCACATATACCTACCGCAAAAAACGTGGCCTTCTACTACGCTAAAATAGTTTAGCAACATAATCTATGTTTCCATAGATCCCACAAGAAGGCACATAAATTTCCTAAAACTTAAACCTGATCCCCAAGCACTTGCACAAGAGATCACTTATTATCATACTATTATATTACCAAGCAGACGACTAATAGAGAACTATGGAAGAAAAAGACATGTTGCGCCGACGCCAAATGAACTGGGATAAGGGCAGGAGAATGATGATATAGTAATATAAGCTCGTGGCTAAATAATAACAGCCGCACGGGTCGATCGAAGGTTAAGCTACGCTTGCCGAGGTCGATCCGTGGATCGGTGACCATTCATTACATATCGATACCCTTCATGTCTCGAAAAGCACGTTAAACCGGTTGTCCCAGCTGTCATTTGTAGAACTTTGACAGTCGTCATGGGTAGTCAGAATCCAGAAAGTCTGAGAACCAGTCTTACTAAGGGGTATCGTATTACCTAGTAAGTAGGTTGTGGAAGTCAGATAGGTATTCACTCCATGTAAAATACTGGTATTCAGCTACATCCAGTTACATTGGATACTGACCTCACATTTTGTAGCTGTAGAAAAGGCTAGATAGATGATGCTGCTATCCGCCCTTGGGCTGAGGCCCTTTCTACATCTTCCTAATAAGATCAAGTGCTTACATATGCTTCCATTGCATTCTGTCCACAGGCTCACAGGTCCTTCGGTATGAATAACCGAAGGACCTGTGAGTCTTAATACACTTAGCGTATTATTCAAATTATATTCGACAAAATTTTTAACTCTTAAAGGCTCGATTTCATGGTCGATTCAATAAACTCATTAAACATATCAGTGTTCAGCTTAATACATTTTCAGAATATTGATATTAATTGGAATCAAAGCGTTCTCGTAACAGACCAATGTTATCAAATTGGTTGAAGTATCAAGCAATATGGTTTTTTTGCAAAAACATTACCTTCAGGAAAAGAAAAATAATCACAAAATGAATCTGAGGCGTGTACAGGACTTACTACAACTATACACACCCAGCAGAAACCACGAAATAAAAAGTATCATATATGAAGGATCCAAATTAGACAATAAATTACGAAATACATCACAGAATCCAAATCCATGACCACTTTTAAAAAACTACTCAAACAGCTCATCGTAAAAAATTCACTATACAATCATTTCGAGACACATCCAGCTACGCTTATCAGTGTTGAACGTTTACTTTTTGGTATTGATGTTTAAGCCCGTGTATCAAGCGAACAATGAGTAATTTTTTATCTACCCATTACTGTACAAATGTAAAGTTTTTGTAAAACGCCCAACAATATTAACTTATGTATTAGTGTTTCATAAACCTTCCGGAATAAATTCTCTAAATGACGGTGAAAACCGCATCAAAATCTGTTGTGTAGTTTAGAAGAAAAAGCAGTCACACAGACAGACACAAAAAGCGACTTTTTTATGTATATGTATACCTATATATAAGTGAGTAGGTATATAGAAGATTTACTCATGATACCTAAGTACTTTTAACAGCAGCTATAGACTTACAGGCTTACTAATAAATATTTACACACGACTTATACCGGAGTTAGAACACTTTTTAAAAGGGCCAAAAGTGCTATAACTCCGGTATAACTTGTGTGTAAATCTTTATTAGTAAGGCTGTTAGATTCTTTGACTTGTTTTTAACCGACTTCAAAAAGGAGGTTCTCTATTCGACCCGTATGTATGTAAGCTTTTTCGTATGTTTGTATGTCCACGATTTTCTCAAAAAATCATGAACCAATTTTGATGGTTCTTTCACTAACGTAATCTACATACTTTCAGAAAGGTTTTAGTATATAGTACATTAGGTAATTATTCTTATGTATGAAGTTTATGCTTAAATGTACTGTATTTCCGGCATTTCTAAGCGGATTTTGATGATTTTTCTTTTCGTTCGCCTTGAGTATATGGTATTTTGTATATTCAACTTAAAATAGAAAAATAAATTTACTTTAAAAAAAGTAAAAACTAACTTCAAAAACCTAAAATGAATAAAATAACTTTCATAAAAAATTTAACAGCTTCTGAAGTCTTTAGTTCTTTAATGCACTAATAGCTTGGCACCGACTTCAGAAAGTTTTTTAAGAACGTTATTTTATTCATTTTAGGTTTTTGAAGTCGGTTTTTACTTTTTTTAAAGTAAATTTATTTTATTTGGAAACCAACGTCGACACAAAGAAGCGATGTAACGTGTTTTTTTTTTAAATTTCGTGTTCCTACTTGTCTTAGAGGTTGCAAATTATTAGCACTTGTGTGATACCGCATAGATTCATAAGAGAAAGCGCTGTAATGGGCGATTCCTATAATTTACGGACCGTTATTGGTTAAAATTAAGACTCTTGTATCGTCACCAATAATTAAGCAAATACCTTATAATAGCTTTGCATAGTCACATAGACCCTCCCATATAGAAGTAGCTATCATAGTACAGGTGAAATTAGCTTACGAATCTATATATATGCCCAGTTTGGCAATAAAAAGCTACCATTGGTAAGTGAAACAATCCGTTTTTGTTTATAGGAACAGAGCATTAGTCAACAGATATAGTGTTGCATGTGCAAATAAACCACAATCGTCCAATGGCGCCCGCGGACTGCCAGTAGTTGCGAACGCTTTTTCTTATGAACACATGCAGTATCACGCGACACTCAAGAGGCTAAGCTAACTTATGAAAGACATCACGTACTAGCATTACAGCAACGCAGATTTTTTTTAGCCCCATATACAATACGGCCGATGCATCATGGCCGGTCCAAACATAGGTTCTCCGAATTTTCACGCATGTTGTCTCAGTTACACTCGCCTCATCTGACCATTTAGTTCCTATAAAATGTTATTTCAAAATCAAAATCAAAAGTCATTTATTTAATTAAACAAGGCTGAAAATCAGCACTTTTCGAACGTCAAAATTACATAAGACTGTCACCCAAAACGCCTGCCCTTCACTACTTCCTAGTGCTTTAGCTGAGGAGAAGAAGTGGCGCAACGAACTCCCCAGCAGCACAGCTGTCTGTTCAGTTAAAAAATTGAATCTATACAACACTGCGCATATTAATTTAGGTACATTACTACGCAACAAAAAACATTAAATTAAATTATTTGCTAGCTCACACCAATATACCAAAAAAAAAAAAATCGAAAACTATACTCAAGCAAAAATAAAAATACAATACTATTATTGTGCAGCCTTATGCGCGTAATTCGCACTGGCCATGGTTCGGTAGCCGTATTGTATATCGGTAAGTATGTTCAGCAGCAATATTGTTGCCGCATGATCTAATGTCGCGAGATGTTCTTTTATTTACCACGAATATGGCAAATTAGTATATTGTCAGCAACATTGCCACATTCCATTTGGCTAGCAAGATTTTTCCCGCAAAACATAAACATGCTAACAAAATGTTGCGCAAATCTTGTTCCGGTGTATCCTCCTGGATTCCAGAAAAAAATATCATTGGATATTATTTGAAACTTAGGTTTTATGGTATATCAGGGGTCTGTACACGTCCAAAAATGCAAAAAAAAAACATGTTTTTTATATAATAGATGTAATATAGGCAAGACGCTGGCATCCAGGAGGGTGTACGGACGCCCCGTATGCACCGGAATTCACTATCGAAACGTACGATTGTGCTTTTGTGATGTTTTAAGCGAGTAGACGAAAACACTTTGAATTCCCTAACCATTTAGGTGTAAGAAGCTAGTTAGAGTATAAATTTTGTGATGATTATTGCTGAGCGAAGGCCTATCAGACCTCCACAACACGATACCGACTGGTTAAAAAACTTGCGCTTCTGACTACACGTAACAACAGTCAAAGATCTACGAATAAGAGTCGGAATCAACGGCTTAACGTGCTTTCCGAGGCACGTAGGGATCTCGGTATGTAAAGGATCACCCATCAACATACCAACCGCGGCAAGCGTAGCTTAACCTACGATCGACCCATGTGGCTGTTATTACTTAGGCACGAGCTCCTGTGGCTGGAGGATGGTGATGAAGTAACTTAGTTATGTCGTGAATATCATTAACGTGACCAAAAACTTTGAGCTGATAAAGCTTCAGGACTAATTAGTAGTAGCTAATTATATAAAAGTAGCTTTTGCCCGCGACTTCGCTCGCGTTAATTTAGAATAGCGGTTCAGGGCGTGAAAAGGTAACAAGCAAAGAAACTTACTTTCGCATCTAGATTATTCAAACAAACTTATATAATATCATAGTTAGGAGGTTAATAAACCGGTCTATCGACACTCTACGACTCACAAAATGTATTAGGTACTTAAATAAAAATATTTAAAAAAACTTTTAACACACTACTAAAGTTTCTATAATTAATAATATAATTCAATCATGTCTCGAAAGACACTTAGCGCCATCTATTATCATAAGAATGTTATTGTTGTTTTCCTCGGAAACAATCCTTTTTTTCGGGATGAAAGGTACCCTATGTTCGTTTCTGCATACCTGACAACGTATATGCAAAATTTCAGGATGATCGGTTCAGTGGTTTAGGCGTGAAAAGGTAACAAACAAACAAAGAAACTTACTTTCGCATTTATAATATTAGTTAGAAATTAGGATTCCGATTAAATAAGCTTTCAAATGCAGCGACTAACTAAACCACAGCATCATTAGAGTCGTATAAACGACGATCGCAGCAAAGCATCCCGTGTGCTTTAACTAAAAGCTATTATATAATAGTTGGTTAACAGTTAATAAAAAGTCCCCTGTGGCCGCTGCATTGTGCGTTCGCGTGAACCAGATAACAGAATGATAAAATATGCATTAGTAGTTTATCATAGCTATCTCGCTGCCTGTGTAGTGGGAGTTCCCACAAGAATTTTGTTTAGTACCTAAGAGCGTCTGTGGTAAGATGTTTCATATGAATTAATTGTATTCCTAAATGGCGGACCATTTCGTTCTATTTCTTTGCAAAAAAAAGTTGTTGCATTTCGTCCAATATTTGTGTTGGCTACCAATGCAGGTTTTCGTCTCCAAATGGTAGAATGCTTTCTCACAGTGGCTGTCTCCAACAGTACGACATTAATACAGAAATACATTCGGAAGGCATCTATCATACTTTTCTAAAGGCCTGAGTTGAGCTACACGATTACTGACATTGTTTTTAAGCTTGCAGTGACTGGACAGCTCCACTCAAATGTGTGTGGTTCTTTTCTCAAAAGACCACTTCAGACACGGATTTACATGGTCCTCACATGATTTAATCAGGATTATATCTGGACTTTAAAAGAGACTTTGACCCTTGAGTTTGTTTCGCCATTTTTCTCGGGAGTAGGCAGATAGGAAATGTCGACTGCATCTAGCTTATTATTATTGTTTTTTTTTAAATATGATGTGTAAAAATGATTCTGATAATTTACAGAATAAAAAAAATCATTTCAGTTCATTTCTACTCATCTTAGTATTAAGATGAGATACTGCGTAATTTACCTTTTTGCATTTACCATTTTGCATGTACTATTCTAGTACTAAATTTAAATATAGCAACATTGTGTGCGCTAATAGTGAGCTTCTACCAAAAAGCAACTACTAATTTCCCATCAGATATTGCACAGCTTACACAGGATGTTAATTCATAAGCGATCACATAATTATCTACACTGTTTTTCGCTACATACCTTCCTAGTACCTTTAATACCGTTCAGCAGACAACCTACTCTAAAATATAACTTGACTATTATTTCTTAGCATGTGGAGTCTAGGAAAAGGTAGGGAATAATCAAAATGTTATATGACTAGCTTCTGCCCGCAATTTCGTCCACATGAAATTTCTTGTTCCTCCGCCCCACCGCATCGCATCGCATCGCCCGCGCGTGCTATTACTTCGTTTCCCACTTTTTTCTTTTAGCTCGGCTCCTAGGTTAAATAAGCCTTTAACCGCAAAAATAATTTTTCAAATCCGACTAGTAGTTCCAGAGATTACCTCCTACATATAAACTTACAGGTCTAGTGTCATTCTCAAATATTGCTATTTATTTTTTCTCAGTAGATAGGTAAGAAGATGATATTTGAGCTCTGACAAAGCAAAAAGCTGACGAAAACAAGACTTTGACAGAGAACAAATAGCTTCGATTATATCAAATGCATGGCAACAGAATTAATTGCATTGATAATCAGAGGGACCTTCTCCAGCCGTGGATTTAAAGCCTGATTATGACGATAAGTGTACATAAAGTAATAATCATCAAACAAACAACGAATTCCAACAAGAATGGAATCTTGAATAAATATTTTACGAAATGATCATACTTTCGTAAAGGTTGTGTTCGAGCTACATCGTTTCCGCATCGGTCGAATTTGATCCCGAGGCACATCGGAAAAACGTGTAGTCATTCACGCGTAACAGATTGGCAACTGACGAAAATACCGGCGCAGAGGCGGGGACACATCGACGGGAACTCGCGGAAAAATTTCAATTATGTAGAACCAGGGAAATGAAGTTAGCAGAAATATTTTCGGAATGAGTTGCTGCATGGTACTTGTTGGGTAAGGTGAATTGAGAAGGGGCCTTATCTAATAAAACATTTTTATTTATTTTTTATTAGAGATGGGTTTGCTCTTGTCTCTAGTCTAGGTCGGAGGTGACAGAGACAAAGTCGACGATGGAGTGAGCTTACCCAGAAGAAGCCTGTTCACTCTCACATTGCAGTGATTAGGGTTGTACGCGTTCGGAAACACAGACGCAGAAAGAGAGTTCCACTCTTTTGCTGTGTGTATTATAAAAGACATTCGGAAACGCTTAGTGCGAATTGGTGGAATAGCAACAAGGTAGGGATGGTAACTGGCATGGCATGGTACTTGTTTTTAATGCTTCTGTATGAAAATATTTCATGCTTAGTTTAACTTTGCTATTTCTTCTTTAACACATTTACAACCACAACCAATTTTCTAAACAATTTGATTTTTTTTCCGCAAATTAATAACAGAGAAAATACAGTTTCACGATAGGTTTGAAATAAAAAAACAAATTGAATTTATTGTGTTAATTTTTTCACATTCAATATCAATTGAAAATAAATATTGGCTATCAAATAAAAAACATACCTAAACCCATTTTCTATTGTTAAAAAGGGTTTACACCTGAATAACAAACCTTGAAAACGCAAAAGAAAATCTAGTTACATATTTACGTCGCCAGAGCAAAATTAAATCGTATCAAAGAAGTGCGCACTATTCTGCAGCGTCGGTTGTAAAAAGAAATAACAAAAATCCTTTCAGTTCGTAAAACAAATTTATTTTGATGTTCTTTGAATCCGTTTCGAATATTTAAGGAAACGTTGAGAGGGAAGGGACGGACGACTAAATGTATTATTATGTCTGGCTATTGTGACGATTGCAATAAGCCCTATGACAATGTTTTTGGAGACAAAGCTTAGATACAACATAAAGCTGTGTATAGACGTAGGTAATGTCTCAGAAGCTTCATTTACACGGTCCAAGTTTCTGGAACGTTCAAGAGCACTAATTGTATGCTATAAAGCACGTTCAAATTTATTGCTATTCAAGAATTGCATGCAAGTGTTTACGCGTGCGATTTCCTAAAAATGGCATACGATAATTGAATGCAAGTTTTACTATTTAATAAAAACGCATGCAACTTACACCTAGGCAATAAAATTGCAAGAAGATTATTGCGTGCAAGTTTTGCCTCGTCAGAACACAGAGCTGCACGTCCGTGTACAATTGATTCAAGTATTACCCGTATTTCATTAAATTTTATTGAACGTCTTGTTTCGTTCGGTCATGTTTGAATGACCGATGCAATTTTATTGTGCGTGCAATTTTATTGTACGTGCAATTTTATTGTACGTGCAATTTTATTGTATGTTCTGTTTACACATATATCAGTTTTGAATAGCAACTAACTTGCCCGTATCGTGCAACAATATTGTACGTATTGTTTAGACAGTTTGCCCCTCAATTTTATGGTATGCCACAGGCAATAAACTTTTAAAACTTGTAACTTTTAAAGCTTCCGTATAACAACAATTTTATGTATAAACGTGCGTCACTTTCACGTAAATAAATAGTTTTTCTTTCTTTCTTTTTACCGTGTAAATGGAGCTTTACCTGTAAAATAGTCAGCGTCAAAAGTTGTTCATCACTTATTTTTTTTTAAACTTCGTTATTGATATATTTGATATATTCGACTGGCCAGTTGGCGTGGTTGGTTAAGATACCGCCTATCATGTCGCAGGTCGTGGGTTCGATTCCCACCCAGGACAAACATTTGTGAGCATAAACTTGTCTGTTTGTTCTGTGTCTGGGTGTAATTATCTATATAAGTATGTATTTACAAAAAAAAAGTAGTTTATGTAGTATATCAGTTATCTGGTTTCCATAGTACAAGCTCTGCTTAGTTTGGGATCAGATGACCGGGTGTGAATAATGTCCCAGGTTATTATTATTCTTCACATTTCTCGGGACCCTGGGGTCCCGGACCTTTGGAAGGCGTACGAGGAGCTGAAGCCAACTCGCAGAGGCCCCTTACAAAATTTTAAATGATGAGGAGGCACCAACCGACGATTATACCTATATGCGCTATGCAAATGCACCCAAGGACAACCCCCGGTTGGTGCAGGACTATTGCTGTACGTGGAAACAAACCATATTGGGCTATGTATTTGGGTTGCTAAAGTGGATTGGGTAACTTAAACTATGGAAGAACTATGTCCCCTGCCTGACCAATGTTATATATTATACACGGATAAAATGGCAGGGGGTGACTTGCACACTCAATAATGGGCCCCCGGAAACGGCCGCTAGCACATAGTGACGTAGCGACAAGCTTATTATTATTATTATTATTTAATTTAAAATTTGAACAGAAATAAAATAAATAGAATATTAAGTTTTAGATACAATATGAAATGCTGAAATACCGTATGCTGAATACAGTATCAAATATCATCATTTTGTGCCAATTTACATGATGTGTAAAAGAGTGTTAGACTTTTTAAAGGCAAAAAGAAGTAGTGCTGTGTAATATAAAAATATACAAATTTTTAATACCAGTTCAAGTATACAGGCAGATAGCCACTGCAAACAGTTCAGTAACTAAAACCAGTGATTCCGAATGGAGCGATCTCAATAAAACTCGACTTGACCGTTCCGAAATCCAATTTGAATTTGACAATTGATGCATAAACCTTTGATTGGTCGTGGAGAAACTTTAAATTCAGACTTGTGACGAAAACGAAAGAGTATATCGATTCAAGATTTTTTTTTTACCAATGTTGGTGACATAGAAATTTAAAAAAAAAAAACAGTCGGTGACGTATCGATATTATCGGTTTAAAGCTGGATATGGGGTAATTATCTATATAAGTATGTATTTACAAAAAAAAAAAAAGTAGTATATGTAGTATATCAGTTATCTGGTTTCCATAGTACAAGCTCTGCTTAGTTTGGGATCAGATGACCGTGTGTGAAAATGTCCCAGGATATTATTATATTATTATTATTATTATTATTATATAAACCAGGCTAGTGAATGTCAATGAGTATCGGCAGAATTTACTGAAACATTTTTAGGGCTTTCACTAAAGCGTTTAAGTCGGTTGAACCAACACTAACCTAGTCCATTGGAAATGAATGGGGTAGTGTGTACACAGTCTTACCTACTCTAGTGTATTTGGAATTGGTATTATGTATCTGCGATTGTCATACTAATTTGCGATTGACAAGCGATTGAAAAGCAATTATTGCGCAAATTTTGCTATCGCTAGGCATCTGCAAAATACGTAATACGAGTAACCCTGCGAATTTCAACGAAAACAAAGGAATATGAAATTCGCTGTCTATTTTAAACAATTTGAAAAGTCACCTCTTTTAGTTTAAAACAGCGGCCCAGTTTCTGAATAAATTTTAATGCCTTTTCTCACCGATGTTCCCGAAAATAGTAGCCAGAAATACGACAAATCAATATCGGCTGCAGAGCCTGGCCCACTAAGTTATTTAAAATGCAGTTGACACGTCATTCGAGTGAAAATGCAATATTCGCCTTGGCCATGCGGAAACACGGCTATTTTCAATCGCGTTTTTGTCGGGAATATTCGGTACATTGATTTCGGTGGCTTTTAAATAATTTTGAATGTCTATTTAATTATAATCGTTGGTTGCATTTTCATTTTTTCATGAAGATGAAATCTTTTTTGTGGTTTTATGTTTATACCACAGTAGTGACAGCCGTGGCAGCGCCTGTTTAAGGCGAAAGCTCCAGGTAGCCCGCGAAATTCAAATTTTCTTACGGTTTTTGCAATTTGCAGGTCAATATTAGGTTGTATGTTGATCTCTCTCTCTCTATATATAATCCTAATGAATGAAAATTTCTTGAAATCTTGACATTTAGGATTATACTAACTTAAAGAGTTGTATTACTGATTCTAGTGATTATAATTTTGTAAATACATATATGTTACGGTCGCGAATCATACTTTAATCAACATTAAACCTAATACTGACTTGCAAAAAACGTAAGAAAATTATAATTTCGCGGGCTACCTGGAGCCTTTCCCTTAAAATATTGAATAAAAAAAAGTGATGAAGTTAGTTATGTAACTATCCTGTTATGTATAACTGTTGCAAATATTGCAACATACACGTAGGTTTCTGAACTATTGTATCTAACATATTTGATCAGTAAAAAATTAAACAATAATTTTAAAAACCCTAAAAAGTATGCGATGTACCAATTAACCATATGATTCGTTACCTGATCAGTAGAAAATTTATTTCTGTAAGTTAAAACACCTTCAAAATATAAATAACTACTTAAGTTAAAAATATGGCGTCGAAAAATTCCTCCGCATCGCTGTCTACGGGTAATGTACCCAAAACACTGGCGGCATTGCCACGTTGTATTGGCCTTTGGCCAAGGTAAAAGCCAGATCTTAGGTCACGGGAAGTGTTAACCAGCTGTTTGGAGATTTTGTTGAACGAACAATAATTATTTATACAAAATTAAACATTACATTGAATGTAGAGTCCTAAAATAAAATGGATGGATACCTATTCAAAAACCAATAATTACTGTCTATCTAAATTATTATTACCTACGTACCTATCAATGGCTGACAAATGTCATGAACAGCCGATTGTCGGATCAAAATTAATGATACCGACCTATGTTTTAAAAATATACGTAGGCTCTCTAAATCCTACTTCATACTAATATTATAAATGCGAAAGTTTGTGAGGATGGATGGTTGTTTGTTACTATAGGATACTTCTTATTCCCATATTCCTACGGGTTCGAGACTTACGCGGGTAAAACCGCGGGGAGCTGCTAGTTAATAATATACTTAACGTGAAGCCTAAAGCGCAGGCCACACTGGGAACGAAGCGAAACGCAGCTAATGTAAGTTAGTTTGGCTTTCATTTGACATAATTATGAAAACACTAAGCAAAATAAAAACGAAAGTATGAAAAGATGGAGGAAAGCTAAAAGAGCTTAGCTTCGTTTCTCTTCGTACCCAGTGTGACCTGCGCTTAATGCACTGAAAAATTGGAACTTTTGTGTAATATAAAGTATTAACATTTGGCATAATTTGTTCCATTTTTTTTTTTTTGCAAAACCATGTTTACATTCAAAAGTTTGGGTTTTTAAAACTAAACTATTTTTGCGTAGTTTCTTATTCCACCTAGAAATCAGAATCAGTTCAGCCGTTTTAGAGCTACGATGCCGCAGACAGACACACAGATACGCACGTTAACTTATAACACCCCTCTTTTTAAATCGGGGCTTAAAAACATAATTCGCAAACGATTGGCAGAAATAGAAAGATGCTTTAAATTCATACATAGGTACATAAACTTACGCTTTTTTTTTCCATGGGAGTAGGCAGAAAGTACAGAATGAATTAAAAACCTCCTTAGCCTTTATTTCTTTTTCATTTCCTTTTTTTATGTTTTAAATTATAATAATAATAATATCCTGGGACATTTCACACACGGTCATCAGATCCCAAACTAAGCAGAGCTTGTACTATGGAAACCAGATAACTGATATACTACATACACTACTTTTTTTGTTGTAAATACATACTTATATAGATAATTACACCCAGGCTCAGAACAAACAGACATGTTCATGCACACAAATGTTTGTTCTGGATGGGAATCGAACCCACGACCTGCGGCGTGATAGGTGGTATCTTAACCAACCACGCCAACTGTCCTGTCAATTCGTTTAGTGCTAAATGCATTTTAGTGAATGATGGTGGTCCAGGGGAAACGGCCGCGACTTACGAGTTGTAAGGTCGTAGGTTCGAACCTAGATAGGCGCTTTACTTTGTGAAAATAATGTCATCACGACTGCTCTCAAAACGGTGAAGGAAAACATCGTGAGGAAACCGGCATGTCCTAGAACCAAAAATTCTAAGGCATGTGGCATCTGAGCACGCGTGGTGGATTACGGCCCACTGCCTCTCACCGAGAGGAAGCCTGTGTCCCAGAAGTCAGAAAATTACAGGCTGATTATGATGGAGTTCGATCTATATCGCGATTAGACGCAATATATAATATAAAAATAAATTAATTTCCCAGTTATACCAAAAAATATTGATTTCATGGTACAGTTGAAAACAATGTTTTGTTTATTTGTGGAACAAGAACATAATACGTTTTTGAAGGATAATTTAGCGAACTTTGAGCTTATGAGAGTGAAAACGTTTGACATCACCGCTGTCACTTGTTTGGAGATTTCAAGACATTACACGTGCCTCGAATTTATTGATTGTAATTTTTTGTATTTTTCATTTTTAGGGCTCCGTACCTCAAAAGGAAAAAACGGAACCCTTATAGGATCACTCGTTGTCTGTCTGTCTGTCGAAAGTATGTTAAGTTGAAATTTGGTACACGTATCTCTGTTACCCAAATACAGACATGTAATGCAAATAAATGAATTTGGAATATGGCGTCAATTTTGGGGCCAAATAAGAAAATAAAAAAAAGTATATCAAATGAAAGGGCTTATGCGAGTTTCAAAAATCGGAAAAATCGATATTTTGGCTCACGTGGTACGGAGTTTATCGGGTCATCTAGTAGAAAATAATAATATTCGTAATAGAAATAAGCTCTGGACACACCACATTTAGACGTCATATGAGTTTACTGCGCAAAAGAAAATAACAATAAAAAAAAAATTACAGTCTTCCTTTTTTAAATCAGATAAATAAAACAGTTATGGCTGGAAATAGTAGCAACACCAAATCCTTTGAATTCCTTAGCCAAGTGGAAACGCCAACAGTTTTACCCAACGTCCTTCACAATGTCACAGAATTTGCGCGGGATTTGCAAGTACAGGCCACCAATGACATATTATGTGTGAAGGAAAGCCATCATTTGTAAGGCTCAGAGTAACAACCGCTGGCATCCGGTTCCGTGTGTCGACAACACTTTACCTCGTGTAGAGAAACATGCCATTACTGTGTGAGATAGAGATTTGATTTAAGAACGACACTATTCTAGATAATATTCTCAAGTCTGAAAGCCGGTTTTTGACTCTTTTTTTTTTTTGAAATTCAAAATAATGTGTGGAACTTCGTGAGTACATAATATAAGTAGGTAGGTACCCGTCATGTTCAAAATAGCTGATTTATGTAATGGAGACTAGCAAGCCTATTTGGCACAGCCGTGAGACACACATTTTTCTGTCTAGTTTTAAGCTTTTTATGGTATAGAGTTAAGTAAGTTTTTTTCTTTGTTTTTTTTTTTTTTTTTTTTTTCTATTTGGTTGTTGTGTGCACTTATGGCATGTGCCGAATAAACATGTTTTCTTTCTTTCAAGCCTGCTCAGTCAGCTAGTCTAATCATCACTACAAGTACTCTTTCCAATACCTAATGGCTCATTTACTGATTCACATAGAGAGAGAGAGAGAGAGAGAGAGCTTCTCGTCTCGTATCTTCGAGGCAAAAACTGCCGTGTCCGGTTCGTGGGCCTTAATAGGGATGATAACCAAAAGTTTTTATTGTCTGTCTGTAGATTAATTAAAAAATATTGGTCTCGTATTTTTTTCTTTTTCTACGTAATCAATGGTTCAATAAATAAATAAATAAAAAAATTACGTCGAAACATTGACTTAAAAAGTAGCAATACGTCACTCCCTGCTAGATTTTATACGTAGTTTGTTATAGTTGTGACGTGGCGAGTTTATTGCGTTTTATCTAAGTATTTTTTTTTATATATCAATAAAGCAAATAATACTTGTCTAATATTAATTTATTATCTAAATGACGGACTAAATAGATTGTATTTTTTTACTCAGGCATCATTCCTATTGCTATAGATAGTAATCACACAAGAGTTTAAAATTAAAAAAAAAAAACGGCCAAGTGCGTGTTGGACCACGCACAATGAAGGGTTCCATAGTTGGGATACATTTATCCCAAGAACAAACTTAACATTGTACTTGAAAAACATGTTTTCCCATATATTCCAACTATAAATGTAAGTTTGTACGCACAATATATAAGTTTTCCTGTATTCTATAGGTATCTATTTTCTGTATTTTTTTCAAAAGTTTAGGCTCATTAGTCATCATGTTTACGATTTACCTGCAGAGGATGTACAGTCAGCGACAAAACTCGATGACCATTACGGAATTTTGGTTGATTATTTGGTTGAATATAATAAAGCTGAAGAGTTTGTTTTAATCTCTCGAACTAGTCGGCAGTCAGATTTGAAAAATTCTTGCAGACCACCTCCTATCACCCTCAGGGCCCTGAAGCAGGCCCTGATGGAAGAAGGGGGGAATATTCTCCAACATCGCCTCAGAAACCTCGTCTCGTTAAGTATGACCAGTAAGTTAAAAATGGCTGTTTTTAGTTTTATATTTTTTTAAGTTAAAAACGTTACTAATGTATAATAAAACTATAATTTCAAAAAACGTGTGGTTAAATTTAAGAGTGTGGTACAGACCATTGAACTGAAAAACTTTATCTATGGGTCCAACATAGTAATCAAGAAAAAATTATCAGCCGTCCAATATATTTGGGTCGAGTAGCTATTGAAGTTTTGGACGGGACAGCTGATAACTTTTTCTCGATCACGATGGAGAAAGTTGTTCAGTTCGGTGGACTGTACCACACCCTTAAATTTGACCACACGTTTTTGATACATCCTGTATACGCTTTATGAACTAAATTGACCGACTAATTTACTTTAACTGTTGACTAGTGCAATTATCAAACAATATTTCATTCTGTGTTGATTTAATAATTACTGACCAATGTTATTTAATTATTAGAATTATTTAGTTTAATTGTAGTGAATTTGAAAACATTAATACTAACAAATTAAACCGCCATTTTGGAACTTAATGATGTTATAGAGTATCTGAAATAAAAGTGTCATCTTGGGAAACAGTAGGTAAGGAAGATCTTTGCACATGTGTTTATCTGAAACAATTTAATTTTACTTGACGCCGCACCGAACACCGTCAACAAAACCACATGGTCGATGGAAATGTGACCAAATACGCGGACAACATAATAATTATGATATTGATTACCAACATAACTACTTCGTAAATATTCTTCGTTTATCTATATCTATACTTAATATATAAATGGCAATCTGATCCGTCTTAGATAATCATACAAAAAAAGTCTTTTATGTTTCAAAAAAGTATTGTTTCGACATACTTAAAAATAAATAATTTTATGATTAGAAGGTAAGATTTGCTCTTTACAGTATGTCACTTGGTCATACAGTTTGAAAATGATTAAAATGCGAAATGACTTTCATTTATGCCGCTCTCGCGCATAGAACATGCTTTGTGCGAATGTTTTATCCATTTACCCCTCAGATTTACCCATAAATGGCGTTGTGCAAACTGTTGTCATTTTTCTGAATCGCGAAATTTTCCGCGTATTGACGACTCGTTCGATTTATTATTTCAATATTGTCGGTAGAATAAAGCGAAAGTGATTGTTTTTTGTTAGTTTGTTTGAACGCGCTAATCTCTGGAACTATTTGAGATTTGAGAAAAATCTTTTTGCATTTTTTAGCCCAATTCTTGAGAAAGGCTATTTAAGATTAGGCTAGCTACCTTAGGAGCCGAGCAAAAAAAGTGAGAAAGAACAACGAACGCTAAGCGCAAACGAATTACTTATTAGCGCGGGCATGAGATGCGACAGGGTGGGTCGGCGGACAAGGAATTTCACGCGGACGAAGTCGCGAGCAGAACCTAGTGTTGTATAAATGGCTATAATAAAATTGTTATTACAATCTTACTACTATCTTCTAAGGAGCTTCTACGTATACTACCTACATAATGAATATAAACGACCACTCATACAAATGTATCACTTTTTCAGCCTGTGGAAGGATACTTACCTAATTTATACCCTCAGTTACCGTAATGCGTGTTTGTCACGCGCGCCGTTTTATGGCCTAAGTATTTTCTATGACACCCTGGTTTAGTAGCAAGTAAAAGGTCTTGAAGACCTTGAGTATTAATGGGAATATGGTATAAAAAGGTTAGTTATCTGAGGTTGAATTTTGCCGTACCAATTACATTGGATTGGGATCCAATGCTTCAATTAAGGCGACGAGAACCGACTTTTAATGATTTTAAACTGAAGATCACGTCAATGAGTAGTGTTAATGATTTGGAAAAATATTCGGTTGGCACAAAAGTAATGAGACACTCTACAAAACTCTATACATTTCCTTTTTTCTAGTTAATTGTTTTGGATAATATTCAAGAATGTTGTAGAACATTCTAGGTACTTGTGATGTGGGGACATAAAGCCGCCCTCGCGATCGGTTTAGTCAGTTTGAAGCAAAATGGACGAGCGACAAGTTCGAACACTATACTTATAAGAGTACTGGTTAGGCCGCAGTGCGCGGGCTGCGGCTGACAACACTGCATTGGGCGCTGGAAGTACAAGCCATGCGACAGTGTCCAGATGGATTGACCGTTTTAAATCAGGAGACAGGAGCCTTGAAAGTCAAACACGCTCTGGACGACCACCCGCAGTGAATGGTGACGCTTTATGCCGCGAACTGCAGTCGAATCCGGATGCTACCACTCGTGAATTAGCGGGAGCACTTAACTGCAGTCACCACGCCGAGGAAAACCATCTGCATTTGCTTAGGTTTCGAAAAGTTTGGCTCGGTGGTGTACCGCACATCCTTACAGACGCCAGTTGTACTTAAAAAACAGTCGTAAGTATGTGACAATAAGGCTCTACACTAAAAGACATCATACATCAGCAAAATGTAGATATAGAGTTTTTACTCTATCTGACAAAGGCTAAACTAAACTTGGTTCTAGTGGGTAAGAATAGGCCTCGTAATTCTTCGCTTTTCCCTTGCAGATGGTACGAGTATCTATATAGAGACCTACCTATTTAAGTATGCATACACACATTGAAGTATAAAACTGATTTAGATCCGACACCTCACACTTCAGGTCCGGTCAGGGTCAGGCACTAGTTTTTTTTTTTCCTTCAGTTGCCTGTACCAGGGCCACGGTAACTCTTTCAAACAACCCGCAACCTTGGCGGGCATCGGCCCTAGCGGACCCCATCAGTTAGTGCTGACATCTCTTTGAGGCGCGCGTGGAACACAACGCGTCGTCGACCCGGACCTGGTACTTACCGGACGGCGAGCTACCCATTGCTCGCCATCCGCAAGCCCGCGCCTACGGTGGCTGGGAATCGGCTATCGATTCCCGATGCCCAGGGCGTCTCCTGCGGCGACTAGGGGCGTGAGTGCGCAAAGATTGCCTCTCCCTCACGCGTTTCGCCTCCTCCTTCGCGAGCATTACTGCTTCGCAAAAGGTGGTGACGGCTTCCCACGCACTCTCGCGCCGTACCATTTACAATGAATAAATGAATCTGAATCTGAATGGCCTGGACCAGGGCCGGACGCGAGAGATCGCCAACGCCGATCGCCTCCGCGAGGACGCGCCGATGCTCTGCCCAAGCCGCGCAGATCTCCACCGTAAGCTCCACCGTGTCCTCCGAGCGCTCCACACAAGGTAATACCCGGGCGTTTCCTCCCGCATTATCCGGAATAGGACAGACAAAAACTTCAAGAAAAAAAAGGCACTAGTTGCCTGGCATTTTCATTGAACTGGGCCTTTGGCGCAGCTGAGAGACCTACATTCCTTTATTGTTTTTTTGCATTACTTTTGCATGTTGTGTGCCTTTAAAGGCCTATTCAAACCTAAGCGGTATTCGCTGCCGCTATGGGTAGAGGTAATACCGCGCGGGTTTCGCTTAGGTATTTAGTATTATGTTTCGCGGCAAGAGCGGTACAGATGAATGAACAGTAATATTACCGCCTACCCACTCGGTTTTCTCTACCGCAGATGGTAGCGATTACCGCTTAGGTTTGAATAGGCCTTTAGTCTGCTCTAAATAAAATAAAAGAAAAGGGTAATGCGCAAAGTAACAGGATTGACTGCATGTTTACGTACGTAAAAAATGTAATAACCACACCCCTAATATTCATATTAAATAACACAACAACATTCAAAGACATTCCGTCTTGCAACAGTCGCTATTCGGATTATGACATACGTTTGAACAACTGAAATACACAAATACATAATATATAATCCAATTATAATAGCAATAGTGATGTTATACGCTAGTAATTAGATTAGTTACATAAACATGCTCATACAGGGAATCTACACTTCAGTACTAACGGCTTATGCTTACCTATCTGTTAGCTGCTGTTTCAAATTAAATTATCTATGTTGGTATTACACAATACTATTGTCAGTGATAGTACAAATAATTGGAGGGTAAAGGAAAAAAGGGGCTCATCGACATATTTGCTAAAAACTAACTAACTATGCCATTCGATTCATTATAAAATGGCTTTTGATTTGGTTTATTCAGAACAGTATAAAAAGAGCCCATTGTAAAGATAATCCACAAACGACTCAACGGATCATATTGCAACTCAAACTTGACTTTAAGGTGTACATTACATGCAAAACCGGTAACGAAGTTACTCATTGCCTATATTCAATTTTAAGAACGCGTCCATTACGCGTCATTCTTAGATAATCTGTCACATGTTGAACATTTAATCAGCCATTATCGCTGAATATTTTATTTAGATGAGCCCCTTCTATTCCTGCGCCTTTAATTAGCCATTACCTCTGAATATTTTTTTTATGAGCCCCTTCTGTTCCTGTGCCTTTAATTAGCCATTATCTCAGATTTTTTTTTTTTGATGAGCCCCTTCTGTTCCTGTGTATTTCATTAGCCATTATCTCAGAATATTGTTTTTTTTTTATGAGCCCCGATCTTTTCCGCATAGGACTTCAATTGCACTTTGTCAATATCCTACTGCACTGTTTTTTCTCATAGGTATAGAGAAATGAGCTCAACGTTTGCTTGTCGGTGATTTAAGTCCAAATTAATAAAGATTGTACTTGTAAATGTACCTATAATAATAATAATAATAATAATAATATCCTGGGACATTACACACACGGTCATCTGATCCCAAACTAAGCAGAGCTTGTACTATGGAAACCAGATAACTGATATACTACATACACTACTTTTTTTTTTTGTAAATACATACTTATATAGATAATTACACCCAGACTCAGAACAAACAGACATGTTCATGCACACAAATGTTTGTCCTGGATGGGAATCGAACCCACGACCTGCGGCATGATAGGTGGTGTCTTAACCAACCACGCGAGCTGGCCTGTCAATTATGGATCTTCCATTTAGTTATCATTATTATCAAAAAGATTTTTGCATCCTTAAACACGAATGTTTGAAAGACAACATTCCAAAGCCTAAGTACATATAGATTTTAGAGAAAATAATATATCTAATTAGCTGTCCGCCCCGCCTTCGCACGGAGGTAGGTACTAATGAAGAAAATAAGACAAAATCTTCCCTTTACAGAACGACCATGTAATGAAATGAAATGACAATTAATGTCACAACGATGACACACTGAGTTCTATAAACTACTATCGCTAATGTTTAAAAAATATCAGGTATAATTATAACATTCTTCAACTAATTTACTACTTAAATACTTTTTTCACAAACAACCACAACAACAAAAGATTATTTTTCGGATGTAACAGATAAAACATTGTAAGAAACAACTAAACGTCAATCTGTCAGTGCTGTCAATATTTTTGAAGATCTCCCGTAGATCTCGCTACTGTATTCTGTCTTACTCACTCACTCACTTTTTTATATAGAGATTTTTCACTTTTCCCTACTTACAATTTTTCAAACATTTTATTACATACAAACCTTTTCTTATATATTTTTATTTATATAGATATCAAAGTTACACTTTAAATATTTATAATTTATTTTAATACAAGTGTGCGCTTTCAATGCAGAAGAAAACTGTCAAATTGGTTCACGTAGATGGCGCGAAGTGTTTGTTACAAACGAACTGTCAAACTCCAAAGAAATTAAACAATATTTAATTTTTTGTACTTATCTTATATCAATATAATGGGTCGTTGGGCTTTGAGTGCAAACGAATAGGCGTTGCAAAATTCCCAAGTAATTTTCACATGAGAGAAAGTGGGAAAAGGCACTGAAATTAATAAACTTAAAATCAAGTGATTTTTCGAGGCTATGTAGGAAATTTTTCAAAGAAACAGACTACGAGACCACTTCTAAGACGACAGGTTGGTACGATACCGATGACTAAATAAGGCTTTTTATTAATAATAGTATAAAAGCTTTCAACCTGTAAAGAAAACAATGTTTTCTTTTCAAATAATAATACATTTTATAACAAGTAACTTTACATCTTGTTTATCATTAGTATCATTAAAAAGAAACAAGTAATGAGTTAAGTTTATTTTATAACTAATAAAACCAGAATATTGTCTAGAATACGGCTAAAAGTCGATAAAATGTTAAATATAATGTACCTTACGACAAGCTTGGCTTTCTTTCCTTGTTGCAATACTCCTTTCAACATCTCCTTCAACTGGACGATACGCCAGGTAGGATACATTGTGAAGCAACAGAAGTAGATGAATAAAAATCGTCCAAACAATGCACACGTTTTTATCAAAGACTTTTGACATGTAACAAACTCACAGCGGCCTCTTGCGGCAAAGCTTCTGGGAAACAACTCTATTATAGGATACCACATCATTCACTTATAATCTAGGTACGTACTATAAGTTTGACAAGGAGAGAAGACATTCAAATAAATCTAAGTACCTACAGTACCTGGTCGACCGAGCTCTGCTCGTGTGAAAATAGAGAAAACGAATTTTCGCAGGTATGAAAACCTAGCTACATCGATTTTTCCCCACGTAAACCCCTATATTGCAACTTTCATCGAAATCGTTAGAGCCGTTTTCGAGAACGTGATTACAAATATAGAAATACTAGCAGCTCCCCGCGGTTTCACCCGCGTAAGTCTCGAACCCGTAAGTATATAGGAACAAAAGTATCCTATGTGTTAATCCAGGTTATAAACGATAGTTTGCCAAAAAAAAAAACAGATATGTTTGCCAAATTTCTTCAAAATCCGTGTAGTAGTTTTTGCGTGAAAGAGTAACAAATAAAACGCATACACTCACATACTTTCGCTTTATTAGTATTAGTGTGATTGCTCCTTTAATAGTAAAGGATTTTATTAAAAAAAAGAACACAATGCTGCTCATAGACATCAATCAATATTATTTTTGACCTTGTAAGTGGCATCATTGCATCGAATTATTAGACTGTAGCGAATCACTCACCGACCGTAACATCTAAATAATTTCAATGACAGCGTATATCTAGATACAATATTTATCTTTACCGCAAGTAGCACCGCAAAATGGCGACAAGAACTGTTAACCTACTCTTTTTTTTTTCTCTGTGGATATAGTCGTGATCTGCGGTTCCAGTATAAGGTTGCGGATAGGTATAGGGTACATATCTACTGATGGTACAGCCTCATATCTATTTCAGAGATACAGCCATTGGTATGTACGCACAAAATTTGAGCCGTCTACATCGCTAATTATGCATTTCATGTCTGTATTATGTCGTAATTATATTAGTCTGATGAATATTTGGTTTCCGAACCATTGATACAAAGTAATTCTTCCCATTCTGTAGGTATCTTTCGTTTTCAGAAGTAATCCCTCTGCAAATAAAGGTTGGTAATGGAATGGGAAGAATAGCAATATGTGGAATTATAGAGAGAACCACAGAGAGACAAACCTGCATGGACTAAAAATCGTTAAAATACAACTTCTACATAGAAGTTGTATTTTAACGATTTTTAGGCCATGCAGACACATGTCTACACACGTTATAAGGGTTTCGTATCAAAAAGAAAAACGGAACCCTTATAGGATAACTCGTCTGTCTGTCTGTCCGTCAGTCACAGCCAATTTGCTCCGAATCTAATGGACAGATTAAGTTGTTTGGTACACTTATGAATTTCTGTGACCCAAACACGGACGTGTAACGTAAATAAATTAATTTTGAATATGAGGGTCTATTTTGGGGGCAAATAATAAAAAAAAAGTTTTGCAAACCGTGTGACATACCAAAAGAAAGGGACTACTGTGAGCGTCTTAAATATATTTTTTTTTATAATTTTAAATTATTTTTTTAAAGCTATTTAAGAAAATGACGAAAATTTACTATTCTGCCCCCCACTAACTCCGAAACTACTGAGCCTAAAATTAAAAAAAAAAAAATACAGAAATAGTTCTCTACCTATAAATTACAGGAAAACCTATAAGAAGTCTACGGTCTTAAAAGAAAACATGGTAAATCTCTCAACATTTTGTGTACAAACTTACATTTGCAGTTGGAATGTATGGGAGAACATGTTTTTCAACTACAATGTTATGTTTATTCTTGTGTTCATTCCAACTACATAACCCTTCATTGTGCGTAGTCCGACGCGCACTTGGCCGGTTTTGATTTGAAATAAGGATGATAATATGTACTATCATATACAGGAAAAGTTTTTAAGTAATGCGCAAATTTTCACAGGGTGTTCTAACCGTGAATATGAAAAACTCTACACTATGGGACCAACTCCGAAATCACGAAAAAATAACCATCTGATTCATATAAAAGTTCAATATTCGACCAAAACGTATGAAACAGCAGATTTTTGTTCATGTTTTCAGAGTTGGTCGCATAGTGAAAGTTGTTCATATTCATGGGTAGAACACCCTGTGAAAATTTGCACATTGCTTAAAAACTTGTCCTGTATACAGCTCAACGCCCCTGCAACGCAAAATAATATCCGAACATTATTACCGAATGCCAGCACGTAGGAATCCGGAGCTAATAAATAGTTAAGTGTATTATCAGCATGACGTTATATGACATAAGTCCTATTCACAAGGGTTACTAGTCCTGAGGAACCTGTTCAGGAAGGCTGCGCTAAGACCTGTCAGGTTGTTGACACTATCGTGCACCTACCTACGTTAGTCGCCAGCACAGTTAGGTACGGATAGTAAAAACAGTCGGACTTAATTTTTTGCTATGGGTTTTTTTTTAAAGATTTCTACGTATGTGATACCTACGTAGATAGAATACAGTTTGTTGTGCAGACAGCACATCAAGCTACTACAATCTGTTAAATTTATTTAATAGATTTTCAACTTTATCGCTAAAGCACTAGGTTCAAGGTTGATTCGGAAAATTTTACAGTTTTGAATACCTGCTGGCGTCTGTACCTACACCAAAATTGTAACATGTTGCTTTGTGTTGTTAAAACAGAATGCTTTTCGGTCTTAAGCTCGAGAAGTTGGACATTGCTTACTATGTATACTATATACTATACATTTATGGAAGTAAGTAGTAAAAAATCACGCAGAAGCTGCGGTCGCATATAATGCTCATATACCATGGGCGGTATTGATGATAACAACGAAACATGCTCAGAGTATTTTATAAGTATTATAACGAAGGAAGAGGGTACTTATCTAGGTGCTATCGATGTAAAAATGCGTTCGGGACTTTATGATGTGAAAGCAATAAAATCGATTTTACAACTCGCTTTGAACTGAGATCGAATGGAAATTCTTATTTTATGGCGTGATTTTCTGTTCTAATGTGTTCCACTTCCATTAGATAAATAGGTGTATTAAAACGTGTACACAGCTAAAATTAATTAGCGTAATTACGATAATTAAATACAATACGTACGAATAGATAAATATCGAAGTATCTTAATGCTATCACGAGTTTTTTAATGGTTTGGATTTAGGAAAACATTTTTATCCCATCTTTTCAAATTGGGGTAGATATTACATTACGCCCCCAATTATTTTACGCTTAGGAAGGGTGTTCAGAATCCATAATATCGTACCGCTTTGTGTTATTAAGTATGCGTTTTCCATAAAGCCTTTCCGGGATTTAAAAAAATAAATCTATCATTTATTAAATACCTACATTAAAAAAAATATGGTAATAAGATGGAAATCCTTATTAACATAATTTTTTTAATGTATTCTAAAATAATTTTGTTCTTTTGGAATTATTTTCCTCGACATTTAGTCGAGGAAAATAATTATATTCGCATCGAAATAAAAAAGTTCAAGTTTGAGGAAGTTGACATTTAAACATCAACATTCAAGATTAAATCCGACATTATCTGTTTTATTGAATGTTAAAGCTAAATAAGGAAAATAATTTGGCTACTTTAAAGGGTCTGATTGTGAGTTTAATAGATTGTATTTCATTTATGCTCTAATTTTTATATTTTATTTTATGTCGTTTAACAAAATTATTAATTTTTCCAAATTTTACGAAAATTGTTTCAATTTTTCTTTGAACATTTTAACTAGGTTTTGTTAATATTTTAACTTGTATGTGAGCTTAGTTATTAACTTTATTGTGCATGCTGTCGTCTAGTGAAGGATAAAATAAAAATCTTCTTAATACCTGATGTTATGTGTCGGTATATATTTTGTTGGAGATCTTAAATAAATAAATACACGTTCTGCGAACAGCAGAACTCGCAAGCACAAACATTTTGCAACAATAAATATAATTACCACAAAATTTATTTAAAACGGGATATTTACCATGTCTTTTTTTCATACGATCTTCACCAAATTTTTAAATAAAATAAGAACCATTGAATTCGGATTTCATAAGGCGGAGATATCCCCTTTTTGGAGGAAGTACCCCTCCCATCAAAAATCCCCGACCACAAAAAAAATCACTATAAAGTCGTATACCAAGTTTCGTCTAGATCTAGATCGGTTGTAAAATACAACCTGCAGAGAAGTAGCAACAAACTGACAGACTAAAGTAAATTTTGCCAGACTTGAAGCAGAGACGCTTCGCCCGCTTCGCTCGCTCGGTCGATTATACAGTGTAATATACAATATTGTAGCTTTTTTTTTCTGAAACGCCTTTTTAAGAAACAGTTACTAAATGCGAATTACTAGATTTTTTTTTTCGTTTGTTTGCTGACGCTACAGTCGAGTGCTTAGCGACACGTTGTTTAATAAAAACTAATCTAAGCAACCATTGCGGCTTTCGTTTCGCGGTAGTGAGCTCGCTGGTGCACTGTACTCGCCACACCGGTATCTTGGGCCCTGTTGATACTACAGCAAGTTTATTAAACTGACCTTTGAGAGAATAGAGATTTAATTCTTTCTTTAAAAAAGTTTGGAGAACTGTATTCCGTTTAATGTCTTTCATTATTTTATCTTTTCCCATTATCTCTTTTTATTTTCCTATAAGTAGGTACTAAGTTTCTTAGGCTGATAGCAAAGAAATCGCGAAAAAAAATCAGCTGCCCCCTACATTTTGATGAGTTATGCGACCATAAATGTAGGGAACAACTGATTTCTATTTCGCGATTTCAGGTTTGGTCCAATAGTAAAAGATATTCACAAAGAAGAGTACAAGAGCCCCTTAGCAGGTTGTGCGTTAATTCCGTTCCGTTTGTTCATTATATACAGGTATACCCTAGTTTAAGAGACAGGGAAATTGTTAACAGTTTTTTTTTTTTATATATTAAAGCGAGCGAAGCCGCGGGCAAAAAAGATTTTATAAAGCAGTGTTCGATTAAATCCATACCTATTGCGTACAAAATACGCAATATTTGCTTTTTTTTGTTTATATGCTCACTTATATCTGTGAAAACTTTTAATTGACCTTATTTTTGTTACTCTTAATCGCGGAAAAATGTTTAGCTGTAAGTTTTCCAAAAACTGTATAATAAAATAAATAAATAAAATACCTCCATCGTAATTTTCTATACAAGCTGTAGACCAGATTACTAAGCTGATTCACAAGATCAAACCGTCATCAACAAATATTGGAGTAGCCCTTGCTGTTGGTTGAACACTGCGTGGGAATAAAGCAACGGGCACACTTTGTGTTTTTCTTCTGCTCAAAGATCAGAGAGAAAACAAGCAAAGCTTATGTCAATAACAAAGGGATGTAGATAATTCCTTTGCTAGAAGTTCCTCCATTATTCTTTGAGCAATTCATTTTATGACGTCATCACGTAGCCTCAAGCAAGACATTGTCCGTAGTTAAGGCGACAGTTTTATTTATTTTCACAAGCTGTTGCCCACAGTTTCACTAACATCCCAGATAAAAAGTACTTTATGTTTCAATCTATCACTAGGACATGATCTATCTGTTTGCAATTGTTTCACCTAAATCCATTCAGTAGTTTCTGCGTACCTAATTGAGTAACAAACATTAGTATTCTGCATCTAGAGCTAGTTTGGCAAAGCGGTGAAGGGAATGCTCTTATGTTCTTGGTTCTTCATACTGACCTTTGTTTCCTTTAAGTCTATTTTGGAAAAAAATCGTTCGCTTTTTATCCATTCTTTACCCATACCTACTTCTTAAAATATTTTATTTACACTCATATCGTTACGTTCTGATTAAGAATTCAAAAATAGTACCATAATGACAGACTTTATGAATGTACAACTGAAATAAAATCAAAAAGTTTCATTATGATACATATTTCTTAACAACATAAATGCTATAAAATATTTTTTTTCTATTAATGTACACTTCGGATTCACTAAGGAGTTTTCAATTCAATTTTTATCATTGTATTCTATAAGGGGATCACGCTAGGGAGCATGCGCGGTTGACCAATGATAGCTCCGTAACCATAGTAACGTAATCCACGTTACTATGGTTTCAGAGCCATTATTGAGTTTGTTTTTTTATTTAAATAGTTAACTAGGTACCTAATGCATGAGTGTAGACAATGTATGAAACTGTGATACTATTAAACACACACTCGTGTTTTAATACCCCTTATTATGCAACAGTGTCATAAACTACTATTATTTGTACTTTTATTTTATTCTTTTTATTTTTTGCTTTTATTTCAAACATTTTATGTCTTTAGATATGACTCACTGGTATGCTTATTGTCAAGGGAAACAAAATTAAAGTGACATCTTCTCAAAGAGCTTTTGTAGGCCATTATTTCAGTCAGGGTATTAACTTACTTAAAAGTTAAGGTAGCAACAGCAATTATGTAATATAAAATATGTCACAATAAATCATTATTTACGGTGTAAAATTGTATGAAGCTACGTACCCAATGTTTTGTTAGAATTAGTATTTCATTTCTTATAATAACAATAATTTGTATGCATGAGTTGGAGGCTTTTCTTTAAGGAGACGTTAAGCTCAATGCAATCCGGGCTTTGCAAAATTACTAAAGCAATTAAAATGATGTTTATACTGGATAGCTTTGGGAGATACGTTCAGCGGTGGAGATATGATGGCTGACACGAATAAAGATGACATAGATTTCAGATGACGGGCTCGTGGCTAAATAATAACAGCACAGGGCGATGCTATGCTTGCCGCGGTTGGTTCATGGATGGGTGACCATCCATTACATATCGTGACCCCTTCATACCCCGAAAGGCATGTTAAGCCGTTGTTAATTGTCATTCGTAGATCTTTGACGGTGAAGTCGTTACGGATAGTCAGAAGACCAAAAGCTCGACAATTAGTCTTACCAAAGGTATCGTTCGACAGTCGCTCTACGTAAAATACTGACATTTAGCTGCATCTTGTTAGACTGGAAGCCGATTCCAGCATAGTTGGGGAAAGGCTAGGCAGACTGATATTGATTTCAGATACTTTGACGTTCGAATTTTGCACTAAAACAAAGTATTTAATTTAACAAAAACATAAATAATGCATGAAAAGCCGATAAACACATCACTAAAGCTAATCCCCTAACACTGCACGTAAGTCCAGAAAGTGGCCGTTAAGGTAAATACCATTATAGTATTAGTTACACATCAATGCCTCCATCTCGGCCCATTCCCACGTCCGAAAGAAAAGAAAAACCTATGTCATGAGCTTGTAATTTTTCTCCCAAGCCCAAATAGATTATATCGGAGTAGGTAGGTACCTATGTTCCGTAAAAATTGCGGCCGCAGCTACCTATTCAATAACCCACAGTCTCTTGTAGTTAATTGAATATAAAATATGAATAGAGTAGCACTTTCTAGCCATGTAGGTCGCCCACTATAACTCTCGAGTCCCTACAGTGGCATACGTCTCCATTTTTGTTCCCCAAGCGTATATAATTTAGCCTTTAAAGAACCAAAAAGGGGAAAGTTAGCGATGTTTTTATTTTATTTGCAGAAATAAATAGTTAATAGTGGTTTTTGGGATGTTTTTTTGTTTTTTCAGTGCTGTTTATGTTTTAAGTCGCTTAGTTGGTTTTTACTGACGTTTTACAACTTTTCGAAATTATTTTTTATGTGTAACAAATATTTTTTGACAAAGTTGAATTTTCTCGGTTTTTCCGAGAGCATAGTTTTGAAGATTATTTCCGGTGTTTTATCAGTTTTGACGATGTTTGGTTTGAAGCCATGGAACATTGCCGTTTATCTATAAAAAAAATTAAAATAGATAGGTAGCTACAAGCTTTTGTTCTCGATAAGACGTCGAAAAAAAGACAAAATTCCGGATAAACTGAAAATTTAGGAATACTTTCTTTTGTTCTCGATAAACGTCGAAAAAAGCGACAAAATTTCGGAGGAACTGAAAATATCTATTTCGGAAAACTTTTAATTTAATAAAAAAGAAAAATATTGAATGTGAAAACAAAAACAAGACAAATAATTTCGCAAAAAGTAATTGAATCAAGGAGTCATCAATTTTCATTATGGTCCATTAGAATAATGACGTACCAGCACAATGAAACAAACTCAATGAAATAACTTTTTATCTCAATGAGTTTATCTCAATACCCTTGACAATATTATATGACGATCAGGAGTATAAAAGATGTTTTTCATATCAAATGGGATGAAAAAATATCTGGTTCATGTTTATCAGTAACTAAAATTAGTTATTGAAAAAGTTGTTGAGTTAGATTTAAGTACAAAAGAACTGTTGCTAATCTCTGCTCCTGTCAAAAATAATCTGATATTTCGTAACTTATGCCATTATTTTATAGAGGCAAAAGTTTCAGTGTTAATTTTGGTTCGGTTTTATGACGTTGAAAATATGACATGTTTCTCGAAAAGTAACGACAAGCTTGCTGAGTTTGCATGGCTGACCTGAGTTTTATGGGATAGTTACCTACTTAGTTTAGGTTAGGTTAGGTTATGTGAATATATTCAGCCCTTCGAGAAATACAGTAGCCGTAAGGAAAAACGACGTATCTATCTATCTATCGAAAAAAATATTTTGTTCTGTTTAAACTATAAGATACAAAGACAGATGCGTCTTTTAATAATAAGAATTATTAGGTTTACGTTAAGTTTACGCCAATATGAAAATACTGGTAGATGCGTCTTTTTTTGCTGATTCCGAATATGTAAATAACTCTATTTCGAATAAAATGTCAGATACGTCTTTTTTCCTTATGACGGCAGAATACCTGAGTATGCAATAACCGTACCATATACAGCTTTTAAAGCTATAAAAGTGCTTAAAAATGTTTGTATAAAATGAAAATGAAGTCTCGCTGTAAACATAAGAAAAACCACCCAAGTGCACGTCGGACCACGTACAATGAAGGGTTCCGTAGTTAGAATGAATTTATCCCAAGAACAAACTTAACATTGTAGTTGAATAACATGTTCTCCCATACATTCCAACTGCAAATGTAAGTTCTTATAGACCATAGACTTCTTATAGATTTTTTTTTTGTAATCTATAGGTATAAAACTATTTTCTGTAGTCAAAACTTTTTTTTCTTATTTGCCCCCAAAATTGACCCTCATATTCAAAATTCATTTATTTACGTTACACGTCCGTGTTTGGGTCACAGAAATTCATACGTGAACAAACAACTTAATCGGTCTATTAGATTCGGAACAAATTGGCTGTGACAGACGGACAGACAGACACACGAGTGATCCTATAAAGGTTCCGTTTTTTGCTTTTGAGGTACGGAACCCTGAAAATATCTAATCATATCCAGAAACCCATAGAAATTACAAATGTGACGCACAGCACGGTGTTTACTGACCCGTCTTAATACCAATAAGGAAGAGATCAGTTTTCGTTCATGAGCCACGCGAGCTACCCGAGCCACAAGGGCCCTCAGAGTCATGCAACCACACGGGACTAGTGGCGCTCTGTCTTATAAGAAACCCCTTCCGCAATCTAATATCTTAACCGCAAACGTATGCGGATTGGATGACATTGTTTCTGAATAAAATACTCTAAAATAAGAGTTACTAAGCAAACTACTGTGTAGGTAGGTACAATAAATAAATTTTGTTAATGTCAAAATCTGACAGCTTTTTTGCATTCCATAGCAGGAAATCTCAAGGAACATTATTTACTTCTGTTGGTACGCTACTCAAGGAAAAAAGAAAATTAAAAGCCACCCAAAGTCAACAAAACTTTTCCATAATAAAATCGTCGTCGAATAATTCCAAATGGAATTGTTACACAACGTTGTTCCACCGTAATTTATTACCTTTTAATTATTAGTTGGCGAGACTAGTTTGTACCCAAATTAGAGGAAAGTTTCAAACTTCCGTAATAATCTTATCCCTTTCCCGCGCTTTTACAAAATTTATTGCGTTTTGTATAATACATTGGAAACTAAAGTTTAATGTGGAAGCAGACATGTACTTACTTTATTTGAAATCAACTGTTTTTTTTGCTTTTTTTTCCCCCCTTTTGGCTTCGCACGGTTTGTGCATTTAGCCAATGTCAAGTTTATGAAATTAACTTTGTATCAATAAAGTTAACTCATAAATTTTTCAATAAACATAATTACGTCACTGTTTCAGAGTAGGTACAGTTGTTGTAATATGAAAACTTCTCGAATTGTTCCGAAAAACGTTATTACAAATACATGTTATAAAAATTCAGGCGACGACAAAGACGGTAACAGTCCTCATTATAGACAACCATAAATCGCGTCCGTAATTAGTAGATCTTTAAAATACCGACACAAACTTCGATCCACTTTTAAACAAAGAATTCCAGACAGGGATTTATGTAAAATTTTAATTGCACAGATTGCCCATTGCAAAATAATTAGAACGATGACAAAATTAATTAAAGTTGCTACTCTCCGTTTGTTTAGCAATCACGCTGTGTCAAGATTAAAGCTTTCCAAGTAAGATCTCCTCAAGGACACTTAAAAAAACCAGAAGGATTTTAAAAAGCAGACGCAGCAGGTACTCACCTAGTGCTTGAGGGATGCAAATGAGACCGGTCGGCGCAGAACCGGCCGCTTTTCTATACGGACGCTTTTCCTTTACCACAATCCAAACAATCCTTTATTTGCACCGACCTACAGAATTCTATAATGCTGACTAACCACGTGTTAAGTCTAAAATATAACGGTCCTTTAATTCACTATGAAAAGTCCAAAACAAAAACTTAATAATTAAATGAAACTTTACTGACCGTAGTCCGGAGAGCTGGTGATGGGACCGTGGTGGGTAATTCACGAAATAAGGGATATGTTTTTGATAAATATCGCGTCAGACGCGGCACGCTCGATTTAGTACCGGTAGACTTCGGAGAGATCGTACGTCGCGGGTAGGAGAGGATCGGACACACGATCGGGGAGACCGAAACGATGTGAGTGACGCCGGGCCGGTGCGGGTGCCTCCCGCCGCCGAGCCGCGTCCGCGAGCAAGAGGGATGCAGCGAGCGAACCCCCCAACTCGCAAATATCGCCACTCGGATCACCTCGGCAGAGTCTCAAGTGCTCTCCGCCGCCGACAACGCTCTCTCCTAGAGGGAGGGCTCCCAACGTCCCACAAGCGAAACGGCACAAGCGACAACCGCAATCACACTCCCGTTTGAAACTTAAAGCTGTTGTTTTAAAATAGAATTTGATAACTAGGTCACGAGATGAACACCTGACGTTCGGCGTCATATCGAAAACGTATGCCCCCGTTGGCTAGGTGTAGCAAATACCATAACGAATACTTTGGCTGAACACGCGCCATATTATGCAACGTTACGTCTTGTATCCTACGGCCGAGCTTTTACACAGTTCAGAAGCTTTGTAGGATACGGGGGGAAGTTGTGCTTTGTTTGTAAAAAAATATTTTTCCTAACATGTTGCCTAGTTTTATAGCTTGTAGCAACTAGAAAAACCTTCATGGCATACGGATTCGCAACCTGAACTTTTCTGTTAAGATGATTAAATATGGTAAAACGCGTTCCCGGAACTTCCGGTTCGCGTGGTGGGGTGCGTTCACGAAGAACGCAACACAACAGCTATCCATCAATCAATTAGGAAAGGTTTACTCCTGTTATTTATTGAACATGAACTTCTAATGTTATGGTTTTGTTTCTTGGAGAGTTTCCGCGGAAATGAGATAAAGTTTTTCTTCAAATGATATTAGTGTTATTTTTAGTTGGCCATATTCAATCAGTCACATAAAATATGAAAAATGTTAGTGGCAACTAAACTTTACTGTAAGTTTGAGTGAACATTATTCTTAAAACAATGTATTATCTATACTAATAATATAATAAAGCTGAAGTTTTTTTTTTTTTTTTTGTTTGAACGCGACAATCTCTACAACTAACCAGTCGGATTTGAAAAAAATATTTTTGCATTTGATAGCTCGATTCTTGAGGAAGACTATAGGCTGTATAACATCACACTAAGATCCTTAGAAGCCGAAGAAAAAGAAAAAAGTCAGAAAGAACGGTAAGCTAAAACTAAGTAATAGAGCGGGTAGGGGCAGCTGATGCGATGCGATGCGGTGGGTCGGGGACGAAGTCGCGGGCAGAGGCTAGTGGGGTATAGATAAAGTAAGCACTTCCTCTGAACGTGGAACTGACTACACCTAGAATAACCACTGGTCACTAAATAAATATTATGCTGAACGTACAAAATGGCGGCACAAGTTTACAAACACAGGTAATACAAGCTACAACGCTACTTCAGCCGGATTTATCATTTTATTTCCGAGCGCACGTAAATAATTTTATGCGAGATCTGTATGGAATTAGACTTCAGACTGCAAAAATGTTGCAGTTCTATAGTTATTGTTATTTCTCTGCCACTGCTTGTTAGATATCTGAGGTCAACGGAAAACTTGGGACTAGAGATCGGATGCATTCCATGAGCTTTTATGACTAGTGTTTTACAGATCAAGCAGTACGGCTATGGAATACCTTGCCCGTGTCGATAAGGCGTGCTCAATCTTTGTCAACTTTTTTTATTATGGTAAAACAATTCAACCTCTCTCTTTATGTATATAAGTACTATTTTCTAAGTAAGTAAGTATTTTATTTCTCTTTTCCGTTTTTATGTAAGTATTTTGTGCACTGTTGTTTTTTTTTTATGGACCCTGGTTGTCTGAATTAAAGATAATTATTATTAAACACAGAAAAACGAAATAGAAAAATATTTTATTTGGGACACTCGCAGGAAATACAAACAGTAATTAAAATTAAATTAAAATTTAAAAAATACCCCAACGCGAAAAAGAAAAGAGAATATTTAAAAAGTCTAAAATAATTATCGTTGAGCCATCAAATTCGATTGATATTAATCAATCTACCGCTACCGCTTAAGTAAGTCAGGCTCTTCATTTGATTGACTATCTACATATTATTTTACTAGCATTTCCGACCAAGTTGCTTCGATACGATCAAATTTTTGTTGCAAATATGTGTTAATAAATTGTTAATTCTGGGAGCGTTATTATTTTGCAATCTCCCTATTTTAGCTATTAAGTTATTGCTTTATACTGAGCGGTATACCCCGCCGCGACACTATAGTGCCATTTCAGTGAGCAAACCTAGTCGTGCCATCCATCAATGTCTATAATTAAAATATATATAGGTATTACGCAAACGAATTTGATGGCTCAACGATAGGTATTATTATTTACTTTTTAAATGTAGAGAACTTTTGGGTTATTTAAATTATATTATATAAACTTATTTACAAAAGAAGTTATAGAACAATTTTGCTTCTAAATCATCTTTGATCTTAGTTGTAATAGTTACTTACCTGCCTTACCTGTATTCTGGATCGCTTTCAGCGAGCTCGAGTTCTGTTTGGTAGTCGTAATTCCTGGCTTTACATACTTTTCGGTCGAAAAACAGGTTTTTTGACCAAAACACAAAATTTTTGTTCGACATAAAGTACATAGGTCGCAAGCCCGGAGACGCGTGTTTTGACACCTCGCACATGCGTCTAGCGCATATAAACACTACATATCTGCTATTTTTTTTTCTTTTTCTGCTGGATTTCTCTGTTTTCTTTGGCTGCAGCATCAGCTCATCGTGTTGCCACCATTGCATTGTATGTAGAATCAAATACTGATTAAAATGAATGAATTATTTTGTCAAGAGTGTACTAGTGTGCTGAATATCCTGGCTGCAGCATCAGACCAAAAATTCTATAATCTTGCATAGTTACATAGCATACATGGGTGTTTAAAATTTTAGGTCACACACATGTTCGAAAGTAAAATAAATAACCATTATGCGTCTAAAATCCCTGCCGCAGCTAACAAAAGAGCGGGTGACCATGAAACGGCAGAACCGATTTTGATAAAACTTGTCTAAGAACCACCGCTAGAAAACCTGCTTTCAAATAAAAAAAGCGCAACTAAATTGGTTCAGCTAAAGTGCCACAGACAGATACACATACATACACACACATAGCGGTCAAACTTTTAAAACCCCACTTTTTGTGTCGGGGGTTAAAAAAAGAGCATATAAAACTAACACAATTAACATTAAAAACAAAAAAAAAATTCAAAAAAATACAATGCTCTTGATGCCTTTTTGCCACCGACTTCCGAAATTAAAGTTACTTTTCACTTTGTAGTGTTTTGTTTTAGAAGTCGGTTTTCTTTTTTTCTAAAAAGTTTTTATTTTTCACTTTTTAGATGTGGTACCTACCCCACACAAAATAGAATACCGCTATCCGCTATGTAAATAAATAACAGTGATAGGAAGTTATCAAAACATCACCCACCTAAGTAGGAAAAATATGCTTTATTGAAGCTAAATCAAAATTTACACAAGCAAAGTTAATAAAATTTATATGGGACCAACTAGGAAATATACCCTTTCAAACAAAAAAAAAAAAAAATCCAAATCGGTCCATCCGTCTTTGAGTAAACGCGTAACAAACATACACAAAAAAACAGACTAATTGAGAACCTTTTTTAATTCGGTTAAAAAGATCGTTTTACGATAAGACCGCCCATGTTGTCACCCTTAGTAAAATTTTAACATTTATGTCCGTCATTTTTATGGTGAGCATAATAAAGAGAGCGCTATATATCTTCTATCTATCTATTTTCTTTGATGGATGAAATGGCGACAGGTCACGGGAACAATCTGCGACTCCCGCATTCCCCTTAAACGTAAGGGGAAGATTTATAAAAACAATCGATTTATCAACAACTCACCTGCTGTCTTGTATGGATCAGAATATTGGCCACAAAAAGAATGAATGAAAGGTAATTGCATACAGCTAAGATGAGAATGCTAAGAGGGATTCGTGGTATTACTCGAATGGATAGAATAAGAAATTAGTATATAAGAGGAAGTCTGAAAAGTTGTGTGGAAATCAGTTGTCATGGTATGGGCTGTGATGCGGAGGAATGAGGAAAATGTCGTCAGGAAAATTTTGAGTATGAATGTGGCTATACGAGTAGGGGTAGACTAAATAACCGATGGACAGACTGTGTGAAAGATGATATGGCTAGAAAGGGAATGACTACCGAGATGACGACTAATAAAGAAGTAAAAGACATGTTGCGCCGACCCCAAATAAATTGGGACAAGGGCAGAAGTATGACGATTTCTCTAATTTCTAATACAAAATATATTGACATATTTGGTCTGTAACTAGTATTGACTACATATTGTAATAAATCTGATTATATATATTGAATTATTGACTACATTTTGCATTGACTCTAATGTTAAATATGAAACTGTCATTTATAACTATTTTATAGTTGCCAATGTAATTAATAACATAAATTTGAACAAATAAATTTATATTTTCTTTGTCTTTATCTTCTTTTTTTTTAATGGATCGAAAGAAGTGACGTAAGAAGTACAGTATTAGAAGATTTTTTTAAATTACTTTATCACATATATAACATTCATAAACTCACGCCGTATGCAGAAACTACAAACCACCACCTGCCACAATCCTTACGTCATACTCCTTTACATTTAAAGGCGAAAGCTCCAGGTAGACCGCGAAACTCAATTTTTCTTACGTTTTTTTGCAATTAGTAGGTCAGTATCAGGTTGTATGTTGATCAGAATATGATTTGCGACCGTAATAACTTTGTATTTATGGAACTATAATCATTAAAATCATCAAAACAACTCTCTAAGTTCATGTAGGATTATACTAACTGAAGCAGTTGTATTACTGATTCTAATGATTATAATTTTGTAAATACATATATGTTACGGTCGCGAATCATACTTTAATCAACATACAACCTAATAATGATTTGCAAATTGCAATAAACGTAAGAAAATTTTAAATTCGCGGGCTACTTGGAGCTTCTCCTTAAGGTGTTTTATTTATAGGTATTTATGCCAATATGAACTACAGATCGCGGGGTTGACCTGGACGGGACTCGCACGGACCAGGGAAGCATGGTACAAAAGGGAGCAGGCCTATTCCCAGCAGTGGGTGGGAAAAGGCTGCCAATGATGGTGATGCCAATAAACGTATTTTGTTTGTATTGTTTTCTAATCAAAGTGTTAGCAACTAAGGCTTATAAGGCATACCTAACCCGGGTAAAAAAAAATGTCTTTGTCGGTTTTTCTCTCTGATATATACGTAGGTATGTGTTTAACTAGAGACCTGCGCCTGCTTTGAACGGTTTTTACAGCTTGACATAACTTGGAGATTTTTGTTAGGTGTAAGTTAATATTAGGTTACCTATGAAGTTACCGTTTTATATAAAAAATAAAAAAAAATCGATGCATTTTTGCCATTTTAATGTACCTAAGTTTGTTGATGCCTCTGTTATAGAAATCCTGGGGACGGGAATCGATGAACTCTTTAAAAGTCTTTTTCACTGCCTCGTTGGATTTGAAATTTTTCCCCGGGGCCCATTGTTGAGATCAAAATTTTCAGAACGGAAGCGATCAATCCAAAAACGCACCATGCGTTCACTTGCGGTACCTTGTTCATAAACGTTGTTAATATTGCGTGCTGTCTCTATTGCGTTGGTTCAACGACGGAACTCGTATTCGAAAATAGAGCGCCATTTCGATTTTTCCATAGTTACAAAAACATCGATATCAAAGAAAAATGGAACGGCGGAAAAACAAATGAACAACTGATTTTGAAAAAAAAAATGTCACGCTATATTATTACAAAATTAATTTGAATTTGGAATTCTAAATATAATGAAAGACATTTATCTTCACACTAGCTAGTATCAAAAACTAGTTTCATAAGTAAGGACCTAATATCTGGTTTCCATAGTGCAAGCCCTGCTTAGTTTAGAATCAGATGACCGTGTGTGAAAAATGTCCCAGGACATTTATATTATTATTATTATTAATAAGGGCCCTATCAGAATTCCAGCGCTGCGGTATTTATTTCAATATCGCAGCTTTATGCTGAGATAGGAGCCTTTTTTGCGTCGCACAGGTCTTTTTTATATTTTGTTAATTTTCTATTTATTTTGTTTTTTAATGTTCATTTTCTTAGTTTCCTATGCTCTATTTTTATTATTTGTATTTCCTGTGCGTGTCCCAAATAAAATATTTTCTTTCTTTCTTTCTAATATTAATGTAATTTTATTAATATAATATACGTATATAAACGTTTTGGAATGAATTATCTATGTAAATGATGGTAAACCGCATCAAAATCCGTTGCGTAGTTCAGAAGAACAACGCGGTCACACAGAGAGACACGAAAAGCGACTTTATTTTACAAAACATAAAGAAATAATTACAGTTGTAGCATTTTGTAAACAACAAGCCATAAACATAAACTATCAAACCAATTCCGTTAAAAGCTATTTCAACAAGTAATAAAGTACAACATACAGTCAAACTTAAATGATGTAAAAGCATTACTAAGTCATTGCAATGTAGCTATTATCTCATTGTAATCCTACTATCACACTTACTATTATAAAGGCGAAAGTTTGTGAGTGTGTTTGTATGTTTGTAACTCTTTCACGCAAAAACTACTGAACGGATTTGATGTTTGGCACACAGATAGTTTATAACCGTACACCTCTCGAATGTCTTATGTTACACAGTTCGACATAAGAAAAAATGCTCCAAGTGTCTTAAGTCGGACAGTTACACTAAATTGACAAGTGAAAATATTAAAATGACCTTTATGATAATGTAATCCTAATACAGCTTGACAGCTTGACAATTTCAGTCAAGTCAATTTAGTCTCCGACATTCGAGAGGAGGATACTTTTTAACCCTATATTCCTACGGGTTCGAGACTTACACGGGAGACCATGGGGAGCTGCTAGCCCTACTTCTTACTAATATTATAAATGCGAACGTTTGGATGGATGGAATTTTTGAAACATGGATTTTTGAAAGTTTGTTACTCAATCACGCCAGAACGGCTGGACGAATCTAGATGTTTGGCACAGAGACAGATTATAGTCTAGAATAGCACATAGGATACTTTGTATCCTGGAAAATGTACGGTTCCCGGGCGAAGCCGCTGGCAAAAGCTAGTAATATTATAAAGGGGAAAGATTGTGAAGATGGATGTTTGTTACTCTTTGACGCAAAAACGACTGTACGGATTTTGATGAAACTTTACAGTAATATAGATTATTACTTCAGAATAATACATAGGCTGCAATTTATAAAGATTTTGTGTGTTTTGGTCATAATATAACGATAAGTATCAAGTAAGTCGGAAAAAAATCCTGCCCTCTGAGTGCTATGTCCGCGTGCGCTATCTAAACCTTTAGAGTTACATGAAGATAATGTATCGTGGGATTGTTTGTTCTAAATAAATGTCCACAACAACATTTAAATTTAAATTTAAGATTTTTTTAATATTATATTTCTATTGGATTGACTATACAGGATGTTTGGCGCATGGACCGACACAATTTTTCCAGGGATTTGGGAGATCATTAGCTAGGTTCTACCTATACACCCTTTGTCCCAAATGTCACATGTAATGTCAAAATGTTTTCTTTAATTCGAAATAACTTTTTTGTTTGTGGGTGTAGTGGCACAAAATAAATTTTGCAAAGTTTATTTTTTTATTAAATGTATGAAATTATACAACTTCTAAATTCGTTAAAAAAAAAAAAACTAAGAGCCATTTTGAACTTAACTTTTTTAAAATTTTAAAAAGTTCTTTAGTTGATACCCTTTCTAACGGTATGCTACATGTCATAGAAATTATTCATTATGTAGTCAAAACACTAGTTAGGAGAGTCAGGGTTAAGAAAATACTTGTTTTTCTTAAAGTAAAGTTATGAAAAAGGAAGCAAAACACCGGGAGAGATGGAAAGAAATGGGGGAGACCTTTGTCCAGCAGTGGGACAGAATAGGCTAGTTAAAACAAGTTATAAATCTTGTTCATATTGACCTCCTCCATTTCGTACGCATGCACGACATCTGTTTCTTATTTCAACTGTCGTTGTACGTAGTCGCATTTCTTCTTTCATAGTTTGGAACGCGCCGGTTATTCGTTCAATTAGAACTTCCCTAGTGAGTACTTATATAAAAAATGTGCTATTTAGAGACATCATTTTATTTTTAACCGACTTCCAAAAGGAGGAGGTTCTCAATTCGGCTGTATTTTTTTTTGTTTTTTTTTTTTTTTTGTATGTTTGTTACGCGATTACTCAAAGACGGATGGACCGATTTGGAAAATTCTTTTTTTGTTTGAAAGGGTATACTTCCGACGTGGTCCCATATAAATTTTATTTACTTTGCTTGGGGAGTTTTTGAGTTAGCATCAATAATGCGTATATTTCCCACTTATTTTATATGGATGATGTGATGATGTTTTAATAACTTCCTATCACTGTTATTTACATGGCTATATCTACAATTATTGTGCTCAATTATGTATTCGAATTTGTGTGGGGTAGGTTCCACAACTAAAAAGTGAAAAATAAAAACTTTTTAGCAAAAATAAAACCGACTTCTAAAACAAAACACTACAAAGTGAAAAATAACTTTAATTTCGGAAGTCGGTGGCAAAAAACGAAAATACAAAACCAAAGACACCGACTTCCGAAATTAAAGTTATTTTTCACTTTGTAGTGTTTTGTTTTAGAAGTCGGTTTTATTTTTGCTAAAAAGTTTTTTTTCTGTAATCTTTACATAAACTACTATCACAGAATAATTTCAGATTTTTCTCTATGCAAACTTCGGAGATAAGGGGGGAACGGCATTGTTTTTTTTTACATTTTCATCAAAAGTCTAAAACTATGCGGCCTAAAAATATAATAATAAATATTTGAGAATGTGCAAAGAGCGCTCTTTCATATAATACCCCACATGCTCTAGTAGCCCCATTGAGAATTTTTAAGACCCCCTCTCAGTCCCTGTTGCAAAAGATATATATATATGCATATGTACATATTGGGTTGGCACAAAAGTAATAAGGCACTCTACAAAACTCTATACATTTCCTTTTTCAAGTTAATGGTTTTCGATAATATTCTAGAATGTTGTAGAACATTCTAGGTACTTGTACTTACTTATACTAGTAATAGTATATAAAGCCGTCCTCGCGATCGGTTTAGTCCCCACCATCTCCCAGTTCTTGAAACGCAATTCCAAGCGTTTCTTCGACTCAGCCACCAACCATCGCAACCCACTGGTTGCCGAGGCGGCTAGCTATGTCCCCTCCCGTATTAGTAAGGTCCGCCCAAGGCTTGGCCTCTCAGACCCCGACGACCCCATAACTCTTCTCCAGGAGAGTAGTAGGGACCGTAGGAACAAAAACAAATCGACATTCCGACCTCGCCGCCGAGGTCTCCCTCGCGACGACCCCGAAGTAATCGTCCTCCCTCCCGTCCCTTGCTCGGGAATGAAGTGCCAGCTGGTAGCGTAGCTGAGGCAGTAGCTTTAAACTCCCCGTTCAATAAAAATCACTCTAATTTGATCCAGTCTGCCCAACTTGCTGTCCTCCCCCCAGCGACGCCCTAAGCCGAGGTTCGTTCCCCACAGGGGCAGCCTTTAGCGTGTAGTCGCTTAGTCTGTAAGTTATATGCCCCTGGCTGGAGGCTTTTAGTTCGCTTAAGGCAGCCACAGGATTGACCGGTTAAGTAGTCACGGCCTCTCTAGGCCAACTACGAGATGTCATACAAAAAAAATCTGTTTAGTCAGTTTGAAGAAAAATGGAGCAGCGACAAGTTCGAGTACTTGTTAGGCCGCAGTGCGCGGGCTGCGGCTGACAATATCAACACTGCATTGGGCGCTGGAAGTACAAACCATGCAACGGTGTTCCGATGGTTTGAGCATCTTAAATCAGGAGACAAGAACCTTGAATGTCGGCCACGCTCTGGACGACCACCCGCAGTGAATGATGACGATTTACGCCGCGAACTGCAGTCGAATCCGGATGCTACCACTCGTGAAGCACTTAACTGCAGTTACTACGCCGTGACCGTGCCCGTGCCGTGTATCGACAAGTTTTGGCTCGATGGGTACCGCACATCCTTACAGACGCCAGTTGTGCAGTCAAGGGGGTTGCACGGTGACTTGCAAATTGCAAAAAACGTAAGAAAATTTGAATTTCGCGGGCTACCCTGACCCTTAACTGCAGTCACCACGCCGTGGAAAACCACCTGCATGAGCTTGGGTATCGAAAAGTTTTGGCTCGGTGGGTACCGCACATCCTTACAGACGCCAGTCGTACAGTCCGTGTCACTGTCTGTCAATCACTTTTGCTGCAACCCCGACCTAAAGAGTTTTTGTCTGATCTGGTTACTGGAGATGAATCATGGATTCATTACGAGAACAATACACGTCATACTATTTTCACGACTATACTCGCCTTAAATTTAAAATGGAAGTTCATGCTAGCCATACTAAATCGTGATCGAAACTAGGCAGGTGTCCAAAACTTTAACTCGGAAACGCGGTTAAGATCAATTTTGTGTCGAGATGAGGCAAATTATTAAATTGTTTCTGCCTACCCGCATGGGAAGAAGGCGTGAGTTTATGTATGTACTATCGACAAAACGGACGCATTTACACCTTAAAGTTGCTTTTTGTATACACTGATTCATTGAAGAAACCCTGCCCCTATGGTCCTTTGTTCTCGTAAAACAATAGAAAGTCGGAACGGCGCATTGGAAAGGCCTGGATTTTGTCGATGGTACCTATGTATAGCAACCAAATAGGAGCAAGCATTATTATTATTATTTTTATTTCTCATAGAAATCAATGTATTTTAGAATATTTCGGTAAAATGGATAAATAGGAATTTATAAAAAAAAAGCCGGTCAAGAGCCTGTCGGACCACGCACAATGAAGGATTGGGATGAATTTATCCCAAGAAAAACTTACCATTGTAGTTGAAAAACATGTTCTCCCATACATTCCAACTACAAATGTCCATAGTTAAACGAAAAAGATCCAACCCACATTACACCTAATCCTAAGGTTGGATCCTTTTCATTTAACTATGGACAAATGTAAGTTTGTACGCACATTATTGAGAGTTTTACCATGTTATTTTAAGACCATAGAGTTCTTATAGGTTTTCCTGTAATCTATAGCTATATAATTATTTTATGCATTTTTTTCAAAATTTTAAGGTCTTTAGTTTCGGAGATAAAGGGTCAATTTTCGTCTATTTTCTTAAATAACTTTAAAATGGTTTATTTTAAAATTATACAAAAAAATACATTTGAGACTCTTACAGTAAGCCCTTTCATTTGATATGTCACACGGTACAGTTTGCAAAACTTTTTATTTTTATTTTCTTAGTTGACCCCCATATTCAAAGCTCATTAATTTACGTTACCCATCCGTGTTTTTGTGGATGGGAAATCATCAAATAACTTCTCCCGCTCTGGGTGGAGCGGGAGGGCGTGTCAGACTTCTACTGACTAAAACCCACCCGTGTTCCTTCAGTTGCCTGTGCCAGGGCCACGGTAACTCTTTCGAACAACCCGCAACTCTGGCGGCCATCGGCCCTAGTGGACCCCTTCAGCTAGTGCTGATATCTCTTTGAGGCGCGCGTGGAACACAACGTGCCGTCGACCCGAACCTGGTCCTTACCGGACGGCGAGCTACCCGTTGCTCGCCATCCGCAAGCCCGCGCCTACGGTGGCCGGGAATCGGCTATCGATTCCCGACGCCCAGGGCGTCTCCTGCGGCGACTAGGGGCGTGAGGTCGCAAAGATTGCCTCTCCCTCACGCGTTCAACCTCCTCCTTCGCGAGCATTACAGCTTCGCAGAAGGAGGTGACGCCTTCCCATGCACTCTCGCTCCGTACCATGGCCTGTACCAGGGCCGGACGCGAGAGATCGCCGCCGCCGACCGCCTCCGCGAGGACGCGGCGGTGCTCTGCCCAAGCCGGGCAGACCTCCACCGTGTCCTCCGGGCGATCCACACAGTGGTAACACCCGGGCGTTTCTTCCCGCCTTATCCGGAATAGGAACCTCCAGAAGCAACCGTGTCCGGTGAGGACCTGCGTCAGGCGGAAGGTGAGGGTGCCATGACGCCTCTCTAACCACTCCTCAAAGAGGGGACTTATCGCCGCAATTGTGGCGTGCCCAACGTACGGAACCCTAAAAACAGATTTTTTTTTTAAACTTTACTTTAAAATCTAAAACTTTACTTTATCAAATAAAACTAGGTATACCATAGGCCGTTCATCTATTAAACCCTACCCCGTTCATCTATTAAACCCTATTTTTTTCCATCTACCCCGTTCATCTATTAAACCCTATTTTTTTCAAGACGGTAAAAGAGTCACCCAGTATATAATATACGTTTATATACATACTATATAAAGACTTTTTCTTACGCACACATGGTGTGCACTAGACGTTTGAGGGGTTAAGAGGATAACGGTGATTAAAATTACGCCCTGAATAAAATGAAAGCACATCTTATTTCTATTTCAACATCTCAGAAGCTTGTACTTCCGCGTGAAATCATAAAAGTAATTGGTGTTGGGAGAAATCATTCACAGGTAAAGGTATTCCCATCTGGAAACATCCGATAGTCTTTTATTATGTTATTTTGTTACGTTTCCTGCCCATCCGTATGATGTATAAATAAACGTAGAAGAGAAATGTTTAAAGCCAGGTCCAGACATGTCCCATATGTAATTTATTTATTTATTTATTTTAGTACATGGAGGACTTACAGCTAATAAAAACAAATACATAAAGATAAAGGATACCATAGACACCCGAAAGCCAATTACAAGTCCTCACGTATAGACTTATAATAATAATTTAGGTGTGAGCACAAAAAAACACATCGCCTAAATTGAAATAAGACACTTAAAATACTTAATACGCAATTATTTGACTAATATAATAGAGAAAATAATAAAATCAAACAATATTACCTAACGCTACTTGAAAAATTTGAGGCTTAAACACCTTCTGGCCGAATTGACACAAATTGTAAAGAGATCAAAATCAAATCCTTGCATATATGTATCATTGAAATTTTTGCTTGCGCGCACAATGTAGCTGTTCTGTCTAAAATTCGAAGATATATGAGGTACATGTATGGGTGGTACACGAAGTGCTTTCCTTGGCACATTAAAATAAAATTTTGACAATAACTCAGGGTTATCAATTTTGTTATTGAAGATTTTCAACAAGAATAAACAATCTTCAATATTACGTCGATCTACCAGTGGTAGCAGATGATACTTCTTACAAAGTTCAAGAGAATCGGTTGAATGATATGGAATCATTTGGTGAAAGCAAAGATTTTTTATGAACCATCTTTGGATGTTTTCTATGCGGTCAATGTATTTATGATAACGAGGATTCCATATCTGAGACGCATACTCTAGCTGACTTCTTACAAAAGTGCAATACAATATTTTTAGTGTTTTAGCATCAGTAAAACACTTAGAGAGACGTATTATAAACCCAAGCAGTTAGAAGCTTTTTTAACAATTGCATCAATGTGTGTGTCAAAAAAAACTTATGTGTGTGTCAAAAAGTACTTACATCAAGAGGTCCATCTCTTGATGTAAATCCCCAAATCACGAATAGTATTGCACCTCGGCAAGATCTGGCCCGCCAAAGTATAAGTAGTGGCTAGGACTGCACGCTTTCTAGTGTAAGTGATCACCGAACACTTGGATGGGTTGAGATTAAGTTTATTAGCCCGACAATACTCTTCAAGCCGATACAAGTGCTACTCTATCTTCGAGCGTTGAAATAGTGGCAAAGATTTTCATATCATCGACAAAACATAATAGTTGGGATGAATGGAGGCACTGGTCGATGTCGTTCACATAGACTACAAATAAAAAAGGACCGAGCAATGAACCCTGAGGTACTCCGCTGGGCACGTTTACTCAACTGGACATATAATTATTAACTACTACTGCTTGTGACCTGTTATCAATGTAAGAAGAAAACCACCTCAAGAGGTCCCCACGGATGCTCATATAGTTTAGCTTCTTTATCAAGGCATCATGGTCGATCCGATCAAATGCCTTGCTATAATCTGTATAAACCACATCGACCTGTTTACCATTATCCATAATCATTAAATAAAATCAGGTTAGAAGTGGTAGACCGTCCTTTCAAAAATCCATGCTGAAAGGAGCTGAAAGAGTTAGCAAGGGCGGAATATAACTGATTAAAGACAATCCTCTCAAATATTTTAGCTATTACGCACAGCTTGGATATAGGCCTGTAATTAGTAATCTCGGTTTTAGACCCCTTCTATGTACGGGTGTAATAAAAGCAGATTTCCATACTTTAGGGACTACACCTTGACACAAAGACTTGAAAACAAAATCGAGATAGGTAGGGCAATGGAAGGCGCACATTTAATTAGAAACTTAGATGGTATGTTATCAGGGCCAGAACCTTTAGTTGGATCCAAGTTACGAAGTAAGCCGGTCACAACATAAACATTTACTTCTATGTGACAAATGTCAGATGAAGTTCTGTTAGTACGAGTATCAGAAAGGACAACAGGAGGTGGACTGGGTGTATAAGATGAAGTAGGATTGAGGAAAGTCGACATGAAATAAGATGAAAAAGCCTCACAAATAGAATCTCTAGTGAGTAATGTGTGTGTGTATCGTGTAATGTAATGCGAATAGAATTAGAAACTCAACGCGAATCCTGTATGTGTTTTACTATGAGAGCCTTTGTGTTTGCGCTAAAATCCGACACCCAATGGATCAGCGCGAGCGCCAGCCAGAGCATTACATATAATGCTCGTGGTGTCGTCCACATGCAGAATTCGCGTTACATTACACAATACATTACACATCACACACGTCTGGACCCGGCTTAAGCAAACGATGGCCGGAACTTACCGACAGAGCGGGCAGCGGTAAACATGCGAGCTCCACCGAAACATTTTTAAGCTTTTTGCCAATTTTATTTCATTGGCCGTCGATATTTGCTTCACTTTACATTGTAAGCATAGTTATTGCTAAACAGAGTTTCGTTTTGTTATGACACAATAAGCTTTAAGGCCTTTACACACGTGCGTTTTTAGCGCAGCACTAATCAATTTGCGACTGGATAGATTAAAGCTTCACACGATCGCGATAACGCAGCGATCGACGTGTTGCTGAAAAGGCTTTTGTGTTGTTGCTATGGTAACTTTTAGCTGGCTTAAAATATTGTTTTATATTTGAGGGGCTATATCTGTATTTTTAGGAACTTTCGTGTTATAACCTCAAGTCTCAATCTGACAAAAATATCTCTAACTTATATTTATATATTATTGACAAGTTGCTGGATGCCTGGAAAAGCTACTGGTCCATAAAGACGCCAATGAAGGGCGATCTACCGATCCCCATGAAGCGAAAACTCTTCGATATGTGTATTCTGCCCATCCTAACCTACGGTGCTCAAACCTGGGGCGGCAGTCTCGACATTCGTAACGATAGCTTTACGAATGAAATCGCTCGCTAATTCCTAATGGAGTACTAAGACGGTCAAAATTGCATGACAAGCACGAAAAAAACATTTACAGTTTCAAACCAGTTGCGGCGTGAACCGTTTTTTTATTTAATCATGTTCTCCAATTTTCCTCGTTATTCAAGGTTAATTTGAAGTGGCCAATAATTGTCTTTGAAAAAACGTAACTATTACCATTTTGCCCATCTAGGTACCCCATTAGGACTTAACGAGCGATTTCAGTCGTAAATCTATCGTTACGAGTGTCGAGACTGCCGCTCCTGGTCGCTTACCGAGTCGCAAAATTTCCGCCTTGGGGTTTACCAAAGAGCAATGGAGTGCAGCATTCTAGGTGTAAAACAAACTGACAGAATACGAAACACCACACTGCGTTTTAAAACAGGGATCCTAGACGTAGGCACAAAGGCTGCCAAGCTAAAATGGGATTGGGCGGGTCATGTCAGTCGCATGCATAGCTACCGCTAGGCAATAGTCTCCACACGGTGAGTGCCTGAGGATGGAATGGACGGCGCCGCCGAGGCCAACCCAAGAAGAAGTGGCGAGACTTCCTAGACGCGTACCGCAAGGGATGGATCGAGGTGGCCCTAGAAAAGGATGCTTGGAAGGATTTGGGGGAGGACTTTGCTCAGCAGTGGAACAATGTAGGCTAACATAAAAAAAAAAATTACAATTTTTTCACATTTATTGGCGCCGAGATGAGATTGCAAAAAGAACGTTTTTGAATTCGGAAATTGGCCTTAAGGTCATATAAATAAGAAACGCAAAAACTATCATTATAAACTACTACTGGTCTAAAAAGCCCTTTTGACACGGTGCAAGTTTATTGCCTGTGGCATACCATAAAATTGAAGCAGCAATTAACTGGCATCATCGAAACAACACTTACAATAGGGATGATGCCTGGGTAAAAAAAAAGAAATTCTATTTAGTCCGTCAGTCATATAATAAAAAAATATTAGACACGTATTTTTTGCTTTATCATATTAATAAAAAATGACTTAGATAACTCGCATTAAAGTTCGAGAGTGGGGGCTTGCTACGTCACTTCTACGTATAAAATCTACGAAGACGTGACGTCATGCCACATTTTAACTCAATGTATCGCCGTAATCTTTTGATTACGTAGAAAAAGAAAAAATACGTGTGCATTATATTTTAATAATCTACATGACGGACAAAAAAATATTTTTTAGTCATCATCCCTATTGTTGCACGATACGGGCAAGTAAATTGCAGTTCAAAACTGGTGTAGGTATAAACAGCACGTACAATAAAATCGCATTCAGCATGAAAATTTTCTATCATTCAAATATGAGCGAAGGTATGTTAACATAATGTACATATGAAACAAGTTAAAAAAAAAATCTTGAAAAGACATTCAATAAGATTTAATGAAATATTTGGTAGCGCAGATACCAGCAATACTTGAATCAATTGTATAAGGACGTGCACCTCAGACGAGACAAAACTTGCATGTAATAATCCACTTGCAATTTTAGTGCCTTGGTGTAAATCGCATGCAATTTTATTGAATGGCAAAACTTGCATCCAATTATTGAATGGAAATTATTGAACATGATTTATGACATGCTATTATTGCTCTTGAACTTTCTAGAAACTTACACTGTACAAATGGAGCTTGAGTCTTCCTTGCAAAAAAAAAGTAGCCTTGCCACTATTTTATTAAACCCTCCAAACCGACAAGATCTGACATGGAAAAAGTATCGAAACAAATAATATCATAATAATCTTCACGGTTATAATTCCCGGAGGGGCACGCAGAGGTATATTATCGAATACCCGAGTTTGCCGATGTATTGAGTCCCGCTGGGATAGGGGTCCGGCCTATTCATTGGGAACGTTCCAATCCTCTACAACCGGGATTTTCTTTTGTAATAGAAAAACCCAATTACGGGTTTACGGTAGGAAGTTGAAAAGTCGTGTTTACTACCGAAAATCATTGAATTGACTGTTAACAAAGACGTAAACACATTTATGTGAATTAATTAAAATGTAACATACTGAAATACAGGACTCAAGACATTAATTAACAAAAAAACAAACAAAATTAATCAACAAGAAAATATTATACTGAGCATTGTGCAGAATTATAATAATAATAATATCCTAGGACATTGTTCACACACGGTCATCTGATCCCAAACTAAGCAGAGCTTGTACTATGGAAACCAGATAACTGATATACTACATACACTACTTTTTTTTTGTAAATACATACTTATATAGATAATTACAACCCAGACTCAGGACAAATAGACATGTTCATGCACACAAATGTTTGTCCTGGATGGGAATCGAACCCTCGACCAGCGGCATGGCAGGTGGTATCTTAACCGACCACGCCATGTGGCCTGTCCATAATTATCTGCATAAAGGTAAATTTAAGCAAAGCGAGCACATTGCTAAGCCAATGAGAGATTAATAATTATCGATGTCGTGCCAGTAAAATTTATTTATTTACTTACATACGTTACCATTACAGTATCCCAATTAGTTAGTTTTAATTAACAATAAATGAAATGCTTTACAACATAATAATATTGGACTCATGCAATACATCAATCTGCCTAGCCTTTTCCCAACTATTTTGGGGTCGGCTACCAGTTTAACTGTATGCAGCTGAATACCACTATTTTACATGGAGCGACTGCCTATCTGACCTCCACAACCCAGTTACTGGGTAATACGATACCCCATGGTAAGACTGGTTGTCAGACTTTCGGGCTTCTGACGACCCGTAACGACTGTCAAAGATCCACGAATGACAACCGGAACCAACGGCTTAACGTGCTTTCCGAGGCACGGAGGAGTCTCGGTATGAAAAGATGGTCACCCATCCACAGACCAACCCCGGCAAGCGTAGCTTAACCTGATGGATTAACCCATGCGGCTCTTATTACATAGCCACGAGCTCCATGATTTACTAATTACAAACATAACACGTGCAACGTTACCAAAAAAACTTAACGTAGTTTTCTCATCATCTCAGTTATATGAAACTTTTTACTTTTGAGTAACACATTCACGACCAAATGCTCAATTTTGTCGTAAAACCAACCAACAATGTAACTCTTATCTCATTGTATCCTATCCTAACTAATACTATAAATGCGAAAGTAAATTTGTTTGTTTGTTACCTTTTCACGCTTAAACTACTGAACTGATCACCCCGAAATTTTGCATATACGTTGTCAGGTGTACAGAAACGGACATAGATTACCTTTCATCCTGAAAAAAAGTACTCTTTCCGAGGAAAACAACAATAACTTTCTTATGATAATAGATGGCGCCACGTGTCTTTCGAATCATAATTGAATTATATTATCTAAAATGTCAATTAGAATTAATTCACAGTTATATAACAACCGGTATTTTTTTAGATATTTTTTTACTAACACACTACTACAGATTTGTGGGTTTAGTAGTACGAATTGATTGTCAAATTCTAAATTAACGCCAGCGAAGCCGCGGGCAAAAGCTAGTTATGGTATAAAATAGATTACAAGTTCATTATTTGATCGTGAATGTGCTACTTTAGTAAAAGTAAACATTAATAGGTAAAACCAAAATGTAACGAAACAAAAAATAAATACTAATTGAAGGCACGTCGCAAATATTTTCACCTAAATTTCGACACCTTGTCACTTAGTACAAACGGTTTAAATCGATCTAAATATCACAGATATCAACTCAGAATGGGATCGTCACCGTATCAACTCGAGCCGTGCAGTATTCTATGAAACTCTCTACTGCAACGCACACTAATCGGAATCGTAACGTAATCGCCTCGCCTCGGGACAAGTTCACGAACAAAGGCGATACGGTGACGATCCCTTTCCGAGTTTATATGTGTACCTTTGACCTTCTCTGGCTCTTATTAAAGCAAAATTACACTCAAATTGACACAACTGTCATCATAATATACTCAAAATTTTATACCATTTCTTCTATTCTAATTTTCTAACTGTAATGTTTGTCTCGTATTCATGCCATCGACTTAAAATCGTGAAGATTTCATGCTTAATAGCACGTCAGGTTAAAGCCTCTACAGTACCGACCACAATCTAAATAGTGGGTAATTTACATAGCTTTTTTCATTTCATTTAGAATTCTCTCTATTTACAGTTGCTTGTTATTTTGCCCGCTCTCGTTGCGTCCGCGCCCTTATAACAATACGGCACGTTTATGTTACCAGCATGCGTGACTTTGCATGACACAAACCAATATGTCTCACACCAACGTGCCACAAATCGATCCTGATACGGTTTGTCACCTCTTTGATGGATGGATTGCCGTTTCATTTACTGAATTCCCTGTTTATACGTAGTTTTTCCTGTTAAGTTCATAAAGTATGTGGATGGGATGAATTTATGTATCAAACTCGCGTGTTTCCTCGGGGGATTGTGATACTTTTGTTAATAATAAGGAGCAGATATATACCAATGGCCTTGAGTGGTTAGCTTGCGTGTTCTGTGCGGAGCTCACGCAACGCGTCGTACGTCCAGCCAGTAATAGGACTCGCACATCAAGGAGCGCTGTCTCAAATTAGACACATATACGTATACCAAAAGATACATAATTAAATTATCTTTAAAATGGTGAAGGTTTCATAAAATACGATTGACAGTTGATTCACGGTTTTTTTTCCGCGTTAGACATAATTTTACAAGTTAATTACAAATTTAACATATAGGTATTTTTTCCTAATCATTAACACTACTCGTTTAGACGTGATCTTTAGTTTAAAATCTTTAAAAGCTGGCTATCGTCGATAATAGTTTCATTCAATAAGTCTATTAGGCCTCTAGCAGGCTACGTCACAACATCCTGCGCTTCGCCTTAACGGTTAAAAACTACACACGACTGGAGTTTACTCCTTGTGTACGATTGTCTTTGAATAAAATGGATAGATTGAGTGCTACAATGAAGACTGGCTGAAAATAAACCAAACAATGAAGACTAGCCGAAAAAAAAAAACCAGTATACGTACTCATACAGTGTACATACATGATTTCAAAGTGAAAGGTGCGCAAGGTACAGACGCCAGCACATCAAGCTACTACAATCTGTCAGATTTCTTTAATAGATTTTCGACTTTATTGCTAAAGCATTAGGTTCAATGTTGATTGGGAAAATCTGACAGTTTCGGGTAGGTTGACCTGCTGGCGTCTGTACTCGTACAATGCCCAGAAAAACGTCACACAAAAACGTGACAACGCTTCGCTTGTATTTCACTCCTCATATTTTTTCCATACCCGCCTTATATGAAAATTGATTCTTAAGGCGAACGCTCCAGGTGGCCCGCGAATTTTTGTTTTTTTAGGGGTTTTGTAATTTTCAGGTTAGTATCAGGTTGAATGTTGATCTGAATACGATTCACCACCGTAACAAATCTGTATTTATAGAATTATAATATTAAAATCATCAATACAATTCTCTAAGTTCATATAATCCTAATGAATGACTATTTAATGAAATCTTGATATTTAGGATTAATCTGATTGTATTCTAATGATTATAATTTCGTAAATACATTTAGGTTACGGTCGCAAAGCATACTATAATCAACACAAGAATAAGAATAAGAATAATTTATTTACACACACACTAGTTAGGTAACATACAGACACAGAGAATACAATGAAAATAATAAACAAGCAAAGTAGAAATAGCCGTGGGCCCCAAACTAGGCTCAACCTGTATCTTGGTGGCCCAACATACAACCTAATAAGGTATAAAACATATAAACTAAACCAAAAACGTAAGAAAGTTGGAATTTCGCGGGCTACCTGTAGCTTCCCCCTTAAGGAATCCAATAAAATTAATAAATAAAATAAAATATTCAATTTGAGACTGGTAGGTACATAAATTTTATTTCTGACGTCACAAATTTGATCATTTGATGAATGAAACAAAATAAAATCCCAATTCTATTTATATCCACGATTGTGATTAGTCAAACAAAATATTGTAAATTCATGAAATAGAGCTATTCGATTTGTGGCTAATAGGCGTCGTGTCATTTTAATAGCAATTTGATAAAGAGCTTTGATTTGTCATTGAAATTGAATACTAGCTGTCACTGATCATTTAATATTCGAATTTGTTCTAAAATGCCTTTAATTTGATTAAAAGTTTTATGAGCGTTTATCCCGCGCGGGCTGGCAACGTCGGATTTCTATATTCTTTTCGTGATTATTTTAAATCAAACTACTATTTTTTATGTATCTATGCTATTTGTTTTTTTGGTATTTACTCATAAAAATTGACAATATTGTCTATAACCTCAATTTTTATGAGTAAATACCAAAATAACTATAAAAATGGTATACATACTTATAAATACCAACGATCTATATAGTCTAATAAAAAAATAGTAATTTGATTTAAATGTGTTAAAATAATCACGAAAAACCTGTAGAAATGCGACGTTGCCAGCCCGCGCGGGATAAGCTCTCTTAAGCGTTCTAATGAATGAATAAAAATAGAATTTAAAAAATGATGTTACAACCGAAACCATAGTCCACGAAATATTTCAAGACTGCTGAAGAGGATACATTCAAAAAGTTAGCAACATCGTCAGCCGTCAAATATTTCGCTGTTTTGATTAATTTGTCAATATTAATGAAATTATGTTTTTTTTTATTTAAGTGAGTAATCAACCACTTAAGGAAAAAAAAACCGCGAAAAAAAATCAGCTGTTCAGTACATTTATGTTCGCATAACTCGTCAAAATGTACTGAACAGCTGATTTTTTTTTTTGCGATTTCAGGTTTGGTCCCATAGTAAAAGTTGTTCATAATGATGAGTACAATGACCCCTTAAGAGGTTGCTGGTGTTTTACAAATAACCCTGTATATTCTAATGTGTTTAGATAGAATTACTTTTCTTTTTGTTTTTTTTTTTTTGCTCTGTAGTGTACTGAAATATTAATTACCAGTTGCTATAATTAATATCGTAGCAGTGAATATTGAACTTGATTTATACCAAACGCTTTGTACAACTAAAACTAAATATTCACTGTATTTCAACTTTTTGAATACACCCTCTGAAGCCGCAAACAGTTACACCCGTATTTATAAACACAATTACTTGCTTCTAAGTAATTTCTTAGTGAAGATAGAATTCTTCATTATAAAATCATGTTCTATAGTCGAGTAATGTATGTACGTTACTTACTTGACTAACGCAAAATGGTCGAGTTATCAATTCTTAAGTATGGAAAATGGTGACTATTACTTGGCTAAGTATTCTAACCTTTGACAGTTCTAACTTCAAGTAAATATTAAACTATAGAATAAAACAACCGGTCAAGAGCGAGTCGGACTCGCGCACCGAGGGTTTCGTATCATCATATATAAATATGTTGGATGTGTTATTTATTTATGTAGGATAGACGGACAGGTAGACAGGTGGGTGGGTATACAGGTGGAAGGGCGAACAGGCGGATAGTACTTTACTCTTATATCTCTATTTTTAATTTACAAATCTTAGCCACAACAACACACAATATTGCAGTCTTAGGTCTCCTGACCAATTATGGAACTAATGAAATTTTTGTTGACGATTTCCAAAAAAAAGTGTGCTGTTCAGAGACATTGTTTAATTTTTCCTGTATTCTTTATATAAACTTCTATCACAAACTTCGGAGATAAGGGAGGGGAACGGTATTTTTTTTTTCATTTTTCATCAAAAGTTGAAAACTATACGGCCTAAAAAAAACGAAAAAATAATAAATATGCAATATATACTTACCACACATGCCCTAGTAACCCCACTTCGAATATTGAAGACCCCCCCTTTCATACGCTGTTGCAAAAAAAAAATATATATACATTTTTATTTCCTTCTTATTTGCAAAATATGTAGTTTGGCAAATGTCATCTAAAACTATTCCAAATTCCAAGTTGATAGCATTAGTAGTTCTTGAGATATCCAGCTGTGACAGCCGTATAGACAGACTGGGTCGCACCACAACAGTTCCTTTTTACCATTTTGGTACGGAACCCTAAAATCGTTACTTGAGTAATTTAATTATTTTTACTGACGTAATCACTTTTACTTGTTTATAAATATGGGTGTTAGAAAGTGGCTTTTTCAAAACAGTGTCATAACACTGTTTTGAATTGAGAATAAAAAGCCATGCACCGTCCACCGAACACAATTAACCAAAACGTTATCAAAATACTGTTAGACAACACGATCAAACTGCCTAGCCTTTTCCCAACTATGTTGGGGTCGGCTTCCAGTCTAACCGGATACAGCTGAATACCAGTATTTTACATGGAGCGATGCCTATCTGACCTCCACAACCCAGTTACTGGGTAATAATTATGACACCCCTTGGTAAGACTGGTTGTCAGACTTAAGGGCTTCTGACGACCCGTAACGACTGCCAAAGATCCAGGAATGACACCCGGGACCAACGGCTTAACGTGCTTTCCGAGGCATGGAGGAGTCTCGGTATGTAAAGATGGTCACCCATCTACAGACCAACCCCGGCAAGCGTAGCTTAACCTGATGGATCAACCCGTGTGGCTGTTATTACTTAGCCACGAGCTCCTCTACTAGACAACACAACACCTAATAATCACACCTCCATACCGGCTACAAACAACAGACCACAAATAGCCAGCAATATTAGCCTAACTATTATAGTCTATAACTATCTAGACATTCTGCACTGAAACTCAATAACCAAACGACCATGACTAAACTGTATCTAAGTAGGTAATAATAATATACCATCGTCTGGGTGGCACAGAGTAAAGAGTAAATGGAATAATCCTGTTAACTTTTATGAGTTTTTATTTTGGCAAGTTTAGCGTATCCGCCACCTCAAGACTGCGTTAAGCCCCAAGATATTTGCTTCCTGATCACAAACTGCAGTGGCCTATTTGAAAAGCATTTTAATAATTATTATTATTAAAATGCTAAGCTTCTTTTTAAAAGAATTTAATGTAACAAATATAAAGTTTACATTGCATACTTACATATAAAAATAATAAAGTACTTATTTGAAATCAATCAATTCTACTAATAATTGCCATTGATATCAAAATTGTATTAAAAAGGTCAGTAATAGCTACATTTACCTTATATTCGTCTGCATTATCGTCATCAAAAGCTTCTATTCGTAAAATAAGTACTGTTACAACTAGACCTGTTCGATTAGGTGCTATAACATAACGTCACACCTGTATTCTTCGAAGGGTTAGGCAGAGGTGACTTATAGTACTTCCACATAACGCCAGTTATGTAAATGTCCCATAAAATAAGAGGTGAGCCTATTGCCATAGTATAGCACGTATTAGTGCCCGGTTTCATAGGCATAAATATTCCAAAACGTCGATTTTTTCCTGTAATTAATATTTTACGTTTTTTTTCCACCCCGCCAGTTTCGCTAAAATGACCTGCGTTAGAAAGAAAGGAAAACAAAATATTTTTCCATGTAGCACAAAGACTATCACCTGTCACCTCTCCATTTACTAACTATTCCGTGTTGTCCACATAATGCGGATGTTTCCCGCGCTCAACTTAAACTAACTTCCGGTTCCGGTGTAATCGCATTTCCTTTGTATCTGGCAGCGCCGGTGAAAATGTGCAAGCAAAATGTTTACATGGAAAGTTAATTTTGTCGATAAAGTGGTCATATTATTATTAGCTGTGAACCAAAATCAATATCAACTCTTAGAAAAGGTGTTGTAAGAATTTTAAAGTGCATAAAACAGTTCACAGATGACATAAAACTAGGGTTTGTGGCGATGTGGCGGCCACCGCTGTCTTAAGAAATTAAGACTGCGGTGGCCGCCACATCGCGTCCGCTATTTACCGTCAGATGACGTCACTGAAACGATATTTATGAAAGTATGAAAGAAAGAAAAATAGAAAAATATTTTATTTGGGACACACACAGGAAATACAAAGAGTAAAAAAGAAGCACATGAAACTAAAAAGATTAATATTGAAAAAAAAAATACAAAATTAACAAATTAAAAAAGGAAAAAGACAGGTGCGAGGCCTAAAAGGTTCCTATCTCAGCATAAAGCTGCGATATTAAAAAAAAAAAAATACCGCAGCGCTGATATTCTGATAGGGCCCATGCGATGCCACGGACATACCTACGGACATAATATATAAATCCGTAAAATAAAAAAAATAAGAAACTAAAATACACACAATACCTATATAACCTATAATTTAGAAAGCAAAAAAACCGTAAATAGTACAATGGTCGACTCACTCCCGAAGCCCGACGCTCCAACCTCGCTTGTCTATGCTATAGACTATTGTCTATGACAAGCAACGCGACAAGACGCGGGCGCAGGCGATCGGCTGACACAGACAATGTATCTAAGAAAGAAATTAAAGTATTGATACAAAGTAGGAAGTCTTTCCGTAGAAAGCGTTTTTTTAACAATGTAAAGTCAAACCCCGGTCATCATTTGACGGCCGTCACTGCGGCCGTTATGTGGCGGTCACCGCTCTTGTAGAAAACCATAGCTTAAGTACTGATCATTTTTTTTTTTTTTGGGGAGAGATATTTTCAAATAACATCTCCCGCTCTGGGCGGAGCAGGAGGGCGTGTCAGACTTCTACTGACTAAAACCCACCCGTGTTCTTTCAGGGCCACGATAACTCTTTCAAACAACCGGCAACCCTGGCAGGCATTGGCCCTCGCGGATGCCATTAGTAAGTGCTGACATCTCGGTTTTATTACTTACTTACTTAAACTCTCGCTCCGTACCATGGCCTGGACCAGGGCCAGACGCGACAGATCGCCGCCGCCGATCACCTCCTCGAGGACGCGGCATTGCTCTGCCCAAGCCGGGCAGACCTCTACTGTATGTTCCACCGTGTCCTCCAGGCGATCTATACAATGGTAACACCCGGGCGTTTCCTCCCGCCTTTTCTGGAACAGGAACCTCCCGAAGCAACCGTGTCCTGCGAGGACCTGCGTCAGACGGAAGGTGAGGACACCGTGGCGCCACTCCAATGACTTATCGCCGTAATTGTGGCGTGCTCAACCTGCAGTTGCCCTAATACATAGTTATAATAATAATAATAATATCCTGGGACATTTCACACACGGTCATCTGATCCCAAACTAAGCAGAGGTTGTACTATGGAAACCAGATAACTGATATACTACATATACTACTTTTTTTTGTAAATACATTACTTATATAGATAATTACACCCAGACTCAGAACAAACAGACATGTTCATGCACACAAATGTTTGTCCTGGATGGGAATCGAACCCACGACCTGCGGCATGATAGGTGGTATCTTAACCAACCACGCCAACTGGCCTGTCATAGTTATAGCAGTAGTCATTGTATTTTCGCTGATAATATTTCAACTCACCAGTTTATATGTAAAACTTGTCATTAAACTCTGGTGGAATACGTCATTTCAACGCAACGACTGTTAATTAGAGCAATTGATTAGTTTGTAATGCTCACGCATCAAATTAAACCGTTGATACAGTGACGTCATACCTATATTTTGTATAGACTGATTCCAGTGGTATTTACGTTGTATACTATTTTGTATAGAGTGATTCCAATGGTCAAATGGTGTTTGAACTAAACAAATCTAAATAATCTAACATCATCAATAAGAATAAATGCTTTAATATCTCTAGATTGATAACCAGTAGTAGGTACATATTCCCATAGACAAATATTTTTAGTCATAAACGAACAAAAGGTCCTTTACTTATATTATATGATAGGTACATAAACTCAAAATGATAATATTTAATTTATATTTATATTTGAATATTTAAAAAAGTAATTTATATGTTTTTTTACTCTCAACTAGTCTATTACATGAGTCGCTGCATTCGAAGACATTTACAAAGCCACCCAACCCGGAAGGACGGAATCTCGATATCAGAACAATCTTGCGCGTATGTACGTGCATTGCTTCAGAACGGTTGCACCTATTTGGCTAATTCTTTTTTGTTATGTTTGTAATTGTCAGGACAAGGTTTGTATGAAAGAAAATGTTTGAAATTGAAATCTTTGAAATGAAAGAAAACTGAAAGTGCATTTCCTATGGGAATTTTGTATGAATTATTGAAATTTTGACAGGACTACGTTTGTCGGGTCAGCTAGTTTTATATAAATAAATACTTCTAAAAAATGTACTAGGCTCTCTTCGATGCCTAGTACATTTTTTAGAAGTGTACAACTGGTGAATTATGTTAATCTCGAGGGTGCAGCGAGGAACTATAAATATGTATTTAAAATCTCTTCTATTAAATCAATTACCTAAATAAAATACAATATATAATTGAAAATACATTCACATAATCAACAATAATTTAAAATATAATTAAAATATTCAATATATTACATTAATATGTTCACGTTAAATTAATAAACTAAATTAAAGTTTTCAATACTTTGGCTAAGTAAAAACAGCCGCACGGGTGGATCCATCAGGTTAACCTACGCTTCGCGGGTTGGTCCGAGGATGGGTGAATATCTTTACATACCGAGACACCTCCGTCTTGGAAAGCACGTTAAGCCCTAGGCCCCGGCTATTAGTGGATCTTTGACAGTCGTTATGGGTTGTCAGAAGGCCAAAAGTCTGATAACCAGTCTTACTATGGGGTATCGTATTACCTAGTTCCTGGGTTGTGGTGCTCCATGTAAAATACTAGTATTCAGCTGCATCCGGTTAGACTGAAAGCCGACCCCAGCATAGCTGGGAAAAGGCTAGGCCGATAGACCTAAATGGAAATGTTTATTGGCGAACGGTTATGGTTAAGTAGATATTGATTTAGCCCCTGAAACTAGTTATGAGAATATTCGTAAAATCAAAAAAAAAATTACTGAAAATTATGAAACAACTTTAATTTCGGAAGTCGGTGTCTTGTGATCCGTATTCTAGTTTTTTGCCACCGACTTTTTGACACCGAATTAAAATTATTTCATAATTTCCAGTTAATTTCTTTTTTTTTTAAGTAATTCGATTTAATTTTTTCAAAGTATTTTTTTTTAGTTTTGTTATAAATATTGCATTAGAATTTGAAAATAAAATGGTCACGATCCGATTAATAGTTTCGGAGAAATGCGTACATACAAACATACATACGTTTATAAAATTTTGTATATTTGTTTGGAAGTCTAGCATATGTGAATATAGTGCAGTTCCAATAATATTACACATATACGTGTTGTATTAATAACCTCCTTTTTTGAAGTCGGTTAAAAAACAGCCCCTATATCGAGATTCACAGAACAACCGAATCAAATCGGTTTTATACTACAAATTATTCTCTCACAGTTTTACAAAGTAAAAATAGGTCAGTCATTTATTTCGTGAAAACGGAATAGATTCAAGAACCCTATTACAATAAACGCGGTGCTCACAGAATCTGTTAAGATTTAGAAGTCAAATCATACACTGAATATCTATGAGGGTTTGAGATGCCCTATTAGATCGCATTAAACTGGATGTAACTCCACACCATTGTGACTTTTGAAGCCCATCCATATGAATGGGATATAGACAGCTTATTATTGTTGTTTTATGAAAATAATAATAAGAATAACGATTTTTTGGACTCAATAAAATATAGCTAATAGAGTTATATTACTAAGGAGTGGAACACAAATAATATAAGTGAGTAGACAGCTAAAACTATCATATAATTATGGACTCCTGAATTCCAAACTAGGTAAAAACCTGTATCTTTGAAATCAATTAGACATAAATAGGAATAGAATGTAATACATTGTAGGTAAACTTCATAGTGCCTGCGTGTGTCACGAGCCGCAGTTAAGTCAATCAATCTGCCTAGCCTTTTCCCAACTATGTTGGGGTCGGCTTCCAGTCTAACCGGATGCAGCTGAATACCAGTATTTTACATGGAGCGACTGCCTATCTGACCTCCACAACCCAGTTACTGGGTAATACTATACCCCTTGGTAAGACTGGTTGTCAGACTTTCGGGCTTCTGACGACCCGTAACGACTGTTAAAGATCCACGAATGACAGCCGGGACCAACGGCTTAACGTGCTTTCCGAGGCACGAAGGAGTCTCGGTATGAAAAGATGGTCACCCATCCACAGACCAACCCCGGCAAGCGTAGCTTAACCTGATGGATCGACCCGTGCGGCTGTTATTACTTAGCCACGAGCTCCTCAGTTAAGTATGAAGTTTTATACATTTTTAAACTGTTAAATACACAGTCCTTCTCTAGATAACAAGCTCTGTTTGCTTATTGAAATGCTTCGTTTTTTAGCTGATTCTGGAATAACAAAAACAATTACCAACTTGTCGAGGAGTGGCCTCGGCAAGTAGGTAATTGTTTTTGACATTCGCGGATAACTAGAACGCACTATCGCCATGGTTTTTAATAAGAACGAACAAACGGACACTACGCTAATTTACAGGACACACGACGCCAATTTACACGACACACGACAACAATTTGCCGTTCTAGTCATTTCATACAACTGTCAAACAATGACAGTTGTGATCCAAGATAAAAAGTAGCCTATGTTCTTACACAGGTCATGGTCTATCTGTGAACTAAATTTCATCCAAGTCCGTTTTAGCGTGAAAGCGTAACAAACACACAAACTCACTTTCACATTTATAATATTACTAGCAGCGCCCCGCCGTTTCACCCTTGAACCCATAAGAATAGCGGGATACATAGCATTTTATGTTTTAATCAAGGTTATAAACTACCTGTGGACCAAATTTCATCAAAATCCGTTCATTAGATTTTGCGTGAAAGAGTAACAAACATCCATCCTCACTAACTTTTACGTTTATAATGCCTGTTGCCCGCGACTTCCTATGCAATCCGGGATGAAAAGTAGCCTCTTTCCTTCTCCAGGTCATAGTCTATCCATGTTCCAAATTTCATCCAAGTCCGTTAAGCCGTTTTAGCGTGAAAGCGTAACAAAAAAATAAATGACTTTCGCATTAATAATATTGTATTAGTTAGGCTTAGGAAGTTAGGATTATAGTTAGTTATAGGAATTAAGTTGGTAATCAATTTGGTTAACAATTAATTTCCCTGACTTTACGTAAAGCAATAAGGTAATAAGGTCTTCAAAGCACTTTAAAAAGCGGTCGCTGCAACTCTATACTTTCTCTAATTCATACTCTCGGACACATTTAACTGTAGTATAGCGTATCTTTGGGAAGCGTTCGACCCGTCATTTCAGACAGACGCCTTTGAGTTCAAATGCGTGTGTTACCCTGATAACAGACGAAGGGGTAGGCCGCTATACAAATAATACAATGCCATGATGCTGAAGAATTTGTCGTGTGAAATTGCCATTTTTATATATTTATTACAAAATATTGTGTCTGACAGCGGCGGTCAAACTTTCTTGTTGTGTCATCTATAGGTACAGTAAACGCTCAAATATAGTCCATAAGCGTGCTAAGGATTACATTGCTATGAACTGTGCACGCACGAACGAGCACGAACCAGTACGTGTGCGTCTATGAGTCAACATTCCGCAGATAACACACACTAATGAATTGTCGCATGTCGTCGTACTACACGAAATAACATTATATTTCTGTTGAATTTAGAATACTCGTCATAGTGGCGACCTGTTCTCACCATTGCATTGCTAAAATTCGCATAAACATTACATGTGCTGGTAGCTGTTTGGGCTAAGCAATGGTTTCACGATCAATGAAGTCTGAGTTCGAATCTTAATCACAATGTTGGACTTTTTTTTGTTTCTTTGGAACCATAATAATATATTTATATTTTAAGCAAAAACTTGTTAGATGTTTATGTTCATTTATTATTTATTTTTATAAGAAGTTAAATATTAGTTATTGTATTATTATTTAACTATTTTTGTGATTTTTAATTTATCTTTTCGGTGTTGGAAGGTTAAAATAAAAAAGTCGTGCTGAATGGTAACAAAAATGTTTATTCGTTTTATTTACTTATTTATAAAATTAACAAACTTAAGAGAATTGTGACGTTACATTCCTACTAGATAAAAAAAAGTTTTTTTGTAAACGTTCATAGGATTTTTTGTTGTATACCCACTTAGTCAATTCATAATAACATAACAAAGAAAGGATATTCTAATAACACATACACAATTGTCAATACCTATTTAGTTTTCTATGATCTACCTTTCTAACTTTACGAAATGAGTGACCAAGCGAACAAGATAAAGAATATTATATTTCTGTCACATTACTTCCAATCAAGTAAAAACTTACAAAAAGTCAAGTACTGCGTGAGATTTGAACTCACGGCTCACTGATTCACGCATCTATCTGCACGCGCTTAACCGCTAGGTCATCTTTACACATGTTATAACTTTGAAATTATGAACTACAATCAGTTGTTGACGACAATAATTATGCATGTTTATGTTCTTGGAAATAGAAGGTCTTAAGTCAAACTAAAAGCCGAGCTATTGCTTTGTGAGTTTGCTTAACGACTTTTGGTCGCGACTGCACCTACTCCGTACTTTATTTAAGAAAAAAATAAATATTTATTTATTTATAACCTCCATTTCGTGCCTTGGTTATTTCGCCGGGTTCTTATTATTTGTTGTATTCAGTTTTAGATATAAATCAAGGCCTACCAGCTCCAAAATTCTCCATAGGCTGAAAACAGATGTTCTAGATTTCTAAACCATATTCCCACATCAAATTATACATAGCCGTGAGCGTATTGGATGAATTTTGAACTTGGAATAAACTTGCAATCTAAATTCATGGGACGCCGGATCTGACCGGACGGTGGCCAGTCTTACTTATTTGAACATTTGCACTGCGTTTGTTTGGGAACGAAAATATTGCAGCTGGCCAGTACGTGACATCAATGTTGCTAAATGATTAGAGTTTGAACTTCGGTCAATCGATTTAAAGATGGAAATTGATACTGTTCTCTGTTTTTTGTTTGGAAAATAAGATTGCTACGTGGTTTTGAAAGATTTTTTCCTAGAAACAGACCTTGCCAGTCCTTCCTTGTTTAGTGGATCAAAAAAAAAAAAAAAAAACACACATTGTGTTCATATGTTGTTTTCTTCCATGCAGACGAAACGAAGATTGGTAATATAGCATTCTAGTTTTAGCCCGCGGCTTCGCCCGCACGGTTGGTGAAAATTATCCCACGGGAACGCACTACCGAACAAAAAAATCAAAATGGATCAAAAGTACCCTATGTCCTAATCCAGGTCATAGTCTACCCATGTGCCAAATTTCATCTAAATCCGTTCAGCGGTTTTAAAACAAACTCACTTTTGCATTACTCACTTATTAACTCACTTTTGTATTATGAAAAACCGATCTATCGACACTCTAGACTCACAAAATGTACAATAAAAAAATACTCTTAACACACTACCAAAGTTTCTATAATAATATTTGATTGGCACAAAAGTAATGAGACACTCTACAAAACTCTATACATTTCCTTTTTCAAGTTAATTGTTTTCGATAATATTCTAGAATGTTGTAGAACATTCTAGGTACTTGTGATGGGGGGTATAAAATAATAATAATAATAACCTGGGACATTATTCACACACGGTCATCTGATCCCAAACTAAGCAGAGCTTGTGCTATGGAAACCAGATAACTGATATACTACATAATATACAACGTTTTTTGTTGTTGTAAATACATACTTATATAGATAATTACACCCAGACTCAGAACAAACAGACATGTTCATGCACACAAATGTTTGTCCTGGATGGGAATCAAACCCACGACCTACGGCACGATAGGCGGTATCTTAACCAACCACGCCAGCTGGCCTGTCAAATATAAAGCCGCCCTCGCGATCGGTTTAGTCAGTTTGAAGAAAAATGGACGAGCGACAAGTTCGAACACTATACTTATACGAGTACTTGTTAGGCCACAGTGCGCGGGCTGCGGCTGACAATATCAACACTGCATTGGGCGCTGGAAGTACAAGCTATGCGACGGTGTCCCGATGGTTTGACAGTTTTAAATCAGGAGACAGGAGCCTTGAAAGTCAGTCTCGTTCTGGACGACCACCCGCAGTGAATGATGACGATTTACGCCGCGAACTGTAGTCGAATCCGGATGCTACCACTCGTTAATTAGCGGAAGCACTTAACTGCAGTCACCACGCCGTGGAAAACCATCTGCATGAGCTTGGGTATCGAAAAGTTTTGGCTCGGTGGGTACCGCACATTCTTACAGACGCCAGTCGTACAGTCCGTGTCGCTATCTGTCAACCACTTTTGCTGCGACCCCAACGTAAAGCGTTTTTGTCTGATCTGGTTGCTGGAGATGAATAATGAATTTATTACGAGAACGATACACGATGTGCTTTTTGGCTGTCTCCAGAAAAATCGTCACCTACTCAACCGAAGCTGAGTCAAAAGAACCGCTGAAAAGTACTGCTGTGCTGTTTCTGGGACGCGCAAGGCACGCTGTTGTATGATTTCTTCTGTGTTATGATTTTAAGCAAGCAAAAAAGAGAACAGCTGATCTATTTTATAAAAATCTCACTGTGAAAACTTAGGCGAAGTGAGTTTTCACCGTGAAAGTTTTACTGAATAGACCAGCTGGTTAATAGGTTTTAATTACAAGAGTACATAGTATCCAAGTTTCCAATAATACAAATAGGTATTTAGAGTGCCTACTCTATCTGGCTAAAAGCCCATTTGCGTTCGCCATTGCCTACTGCACTAGTAACCACCTGCGGTCATACAGATATAAGATAATACGTAACTAGCAATCAATAACCTTGTGGTTTCCGGTATAGAATTACTTACATATGTATGTAACATATATACGTATATAAACTCACGCCTTCTTCCCAAAGGGGTCGGCAGAAACTACAGAATTATGTACAGTATGGTATAAATATAATATTATAATTCAATCATCATACTCCTGCCCTTATCCCAATCTATTTGGGGTCAGCGCAACATGTCCCATTTTTCCATACTTCTCTATTAGTCGTCATCTTGGTAGACACTCCCTTTCCAGCCATGTCATCATTCACACAGTCCATTCATCGTTTCTTTGGTCTTTCCCTACTATTATAGCCATCGATATTCATACTCAAAACTTTCCTGACGACATTTTTTTCATTCCTTCCTTTCATTCGCATTACATGCCCATACCATGACAACCGATTTCCACACAACTTTTCAGACACCGGTGTCATTTTCAAAATTTCCTTTTATGTGCTCATTTCTTATTCTATCTATTCGCGTAACAACACACATCCCTCTTAGCATTCTCATCTCAGCTGCATGCAATTGCCTTTCATTCATCCCTTTTGCGGCCCAACATTCTGATCCATACTAGACATCAGGTCTAACCATTGTTTTGTATAATATCTTCCCATTAAGTTAATAATATATTTCAATTTTTATATATAAAAAAAAACATAAAATCACGTAAAATACAGACTAATGATTACAATATCCACGAATGAAATTGGTGATTAATACCTGCCGCCCGAGCTGTTTTTTGTTGGTCTATCTAATGATAAAGCTCCTAGTAGAGTTGCAATTGAAATGTCCAAATAACATATTTTTTTCGATTGTGAATATGTGAAAATTGTGAAAAGCTTTGCAGGAGCGTACTCATAAGTAGATTCAGCTTGCATCTAAGTTCAACAATGTTTTTAGAGAACCGAATCCCAAATAAAACATGCTGGGATAATTTAAAAACAAAGACAAAGGGCATACTGGCGCAAGAATGAAAAGAAAAAGGAAAAGAATGTGGACTGGGGGTGACCCTTATCCCGGTTCCGTGACCTCACCTATTGAGACTCCATCAGCTGTAGTTGAAGATGAACATATTAAGCTGAGGTTCCATTGTGACACTGTCCATGGCGGATGACACTTTTTAATTTAATGTTTTGTGTTACGTAATGTAGATTATTTTGCGTATTGTATAGAACCAAATTTTTCTAACTAAACAGGCAGCTGTGCTGCTGGGGAGTTTGTTGCGCCACCTCTTCCTCCCAGCTAAAGCACTAGGAAGTGGTGAAGAGCGGGCGTTTTGAGGGACTGTCTTATGTAATTTTGACGTTCGAAAAGTGCTGATTCTCAGCCTAGTTTGAATAAATGACTTTTGATTTTTTTGTAATTCTTGCTGGTGGCGTATAGTTATTTAATTGATTCTATCATTTATTCAAATAATTTAGTTACTTACCTTTAACTACTAATTAAAATATTTACTTCCGTACAACTGCTGCTTTGGACGAGGTCTTTCAAAAGTACGAGTACTAAACTTGTCCTACTATTCAAAAGAAGATCAACTTTACTACTCCTAATGCAACCTATCAAATTTTTCAACCTTCGGCTCGATACTTGAACATCTCCAATATGCCTCCGTTCTCTCTAGGTAAAAGAGTTAAACTTCACACGGGAAACCTCGCTATAAATAAGAGATAGTAGAGCAATATTTAAAATTATGAGAAATCAGTACAATCTTCGGACATTAGCCCTAAAACTAAACTTCTGGATGGAACTACTAAAAGGTAGTTCCATCTAGGCTTGAATGATAGAATGTCAGTCAGTAAGATATGCCCCCCCCCCCCCTGGTGGTTTTCCATATTGTCGAGGCGGGGGGGGGGGGCAGTAGCCGTGGCTTGATCACCCACGGTGAATCGAAGAGGAACCCGAAGAGGGGCCGCTCGTCAGGGCGTCACTTTTGGGCGACATCGAAACTGAGGCGGGCCGCGATGTCGTATGGGAGGCATCGCGGCTGAGGGTTGGAGTCGTCGGGAGAGGAGTGCTGATATTGCGGCGCGTCGCTTTCCCTACCTTCCGCGGCCTTGACGGGGTCGTCACCGTCTGATGGCGGACGCAGTGGAGCCGCAGGGGAGGAGGAGTGTTGATATTTTGTTGGCCGCTCTCCCTATCTTCTGCTGCCGAAAAATGGTAGGCGGCCGGGCTACTGCTCTGACCGGTCGCAGGAGCACCAAGGGTGCCTAGACACGGGATCGTCTGACCGCCATGTGCTGGTTTGGTGCCTGGTGTGGTGACGGCGTGCAATATGTTCTTGTGCGGCGGTGATAGGGGGTCCCAAAAGGAGGATCCGGTGACGGACAGCCGCAGCGGGTTCGCGGTGAGTGCTAACGCGTGCCCGTGTTCCCACCACAAGCGGCAGAGGAGGACACCGTGGAGTTTTAGTGGGTTGGAATCCCACATAACTGCACTATCGCCCGTGGTAGTGCAATAGGTATGCATGAGCATTTCTCCACGCAAAAAAGTTGCCCATTGCATGAAACCTTTACAGTATTGTGAACCATAATCTACACCCATTGACCAAATATGTCACAACATGGTATGATAGTTTGTTTACCCTTCATCTATTTCTGGCATCAAAGGTGTTTAGTTACCTATCTCACTATCATCTCGTATCTAACAATGATACAACATTGTCAGTTCACGGAAGGCGCTCGAAATAATAGGCGTTCCAACATGAACAAAATACACGACAATGGCGTTGCTATCATATTGTGACGTGACGGAGCGCACGCGTGATTGGGCTTCGTTCAAATGTAAACTTGAGCCACTACTATGGCATGAAGTAAATAAATGGCAAGTGTACTCTGTCTATTTAATATGTACATATGTAAAAACAAGTGTGAGGTAGCTGTCACTAATGTCAACTGTCATTTCACCATGAATAATAATAATAATAATGAGATCTATACACTATGTATAAAGACTATAAAAAAGCGTACGATTCGGTACCACACACGTGGTTACTTGAAGTTTTGGAAATATATAAGATAAATCCTCTAATTGTAGCCTTTTTAAATAACACCATGACCCAATGGACGACACGCTTACATCTTAGATCACCTTCAGGAATAGTTGAAACTGAACCTATTAAAATCCAAAGAGGAATATTCAAGGTGACTCGCTTAGCCCATTATGGTTTTGTCTGGCCTTAAATCCCTTATCCAACAAATTAAATACAATAAAACCAGGATATAACTTACCGTTTAAAGACACTACAGATGACTCAAGCTATCAAAATATACGGACTTAAAAATAGAAATTAGCCGAATGTGGCGATTAGCCAGCGTTTCCATAGTCCCAATAGTACTCTCAACCACGGGTGTCATTCACAAACAACTACACCAATCTTTAAACACTCTAGACTTGTCTCCTTCTACCTACCAAACTTTACAGAAAGCTGCTATCACGAACACTTGCAGAATTGTCCGAAAATTCCTTCAGAACGACAATGATGCACAAATATCACATCCACAAACATCATCAACAACATAAATCCTAAACATATCATCACACCATAATGTTATATTATAATCTATCAATTAGGTTAGTACTTGGCTTCGGCCCGTGTTATCCTATAAAACCGGCACATCAGCGCCGAGATACAAAAATGTATACCAACAAATAATAATAATATTTATTTATTGCAGTCATATACATACAGAAAAACACAAGAATTACACAGAAGACTATTTAAATGCTAGTTTTGTTGAACTCTGGTACCCAAATTAAAATTTGTGTTAAGGGTACCAGGGCCCTCGCCGTTATTAATCTATTACAATTTTACATAGCTGCGGAGCGGAACGTGTTCACGTGATTGATGTTGTACCTATACGTATAATTATAATTATCTGTTTGTATTGTGAAAAGAGAAGAAAATAAAAATAAACACAAAATGTTAAGTATTTCATCAAAAAGATAAGTGTATAAGTATGTATGTGGGATTGTGTAATGTCAGTGTGTGTGCAAGTGGTTTGTGTGTGTGTAATTATGTGAGTAGACTATGCGTGTACGTGATTGAGATGTACGGTAATGTAGGGTATAGGTTCCCATTATAGTGTTGATAATTTAAGGAGGTTTTCAGTTTCATCATATGGTTTATTCTTCTCTTCTCTTCTTCGATACTTTTTTTTTACATTCGTATCTGGTGAGTGGATAGATCATTAGAGATAGAGATAGAGACATCCAATCACATTATGGTGCCGTGCAGCCAAGGAGTTACGATAACGTTGGACTTGACATACTACGTACGAGAGGCGCTCTGTTGTTATAGCTTTGTCGTGTTCTAATGGCGGGAAATAGTAGGAAGTGAAGCGTACCTACACGAAAGGCTCGGTATGTAGACAAGTCAGTATAGTCATATAATTAGCTATTTGTTCAGCCCTTTTAAGAAGCATTGCTGTGTTCTAATTTCAAAGGTTGAGTGTGGGTGGCAATGTAATTACACTGAAGGATTTCAATCATTAGATATGCCCTCACCATACTACTTACGTCGTAAAAAGTATCCACACTGAGAAGAGTGTGCTCATGTATTCCTTAAATAGCGTTCCCATGGCGGCTGCGGTATTGCGTGTGTCAGAGGTGTCAAAACGAAACAGAAACGCTATAAAATACGATTTAAATCTTTGAATTATGTTACGTTTTTATGTTATGTGTTACATAGTAATGTTTCAGTAGTAATAGGTTATGCAGCTCTTTGTGATGATGAGGTTTGTATGGGGAAGAACCGCCATACTTATTTAATTGGCCAGGCAGCGTTATAAATGGGCATAACCGCCTATGGACGACGCAATGGCAGACGCTTTGCAGGAGCACATTCTGCCGTACCGGCGAAAGTTGAAGTTGCTGTTGTTTATTTATTTATTTATTTGGGACAAACAAACAGTAACACATTATATCTGCGCAAGTAATATAAACAAAGATATTATATAAATGTGAAACTCACAACGTTATCCACAGTTGTTGGTTTAAATTTCGTCGCATGTACCTGTAACATTACCCTTCAAATCAGAAGCATTGTACAGAGATCAAAGTCAAAGTTAAAGATTTTATTTGCCCCTCAAATGTTCACTAAAATCATACTTAAGGCGAAAGCGCCACGGTAGCCCGCGAAATTATTTTCTGAAGTTTTTTTTTTTTTCAATTTGCAAGTCAGTGTTAGGTTGTGTAACACAACGGTCATACGATCCATGTTGTCCCACGTTCTCTCTCGCACCCACACTATCTGGCCTGCTCGTACGTCATCGAGTCAACACCGTATGGAAGTGGGGACGCTCGCTTTATAAGAAACGGCCGTAAAGTAATCAAGACTCATGACCTATGCGGGTTCAGTGTTTGCGCACGCAAAACCTCACCTCATTCATAGGATGCAGGCCCTCCAAAACCGTTTCCTCCGAAAGGCAACGGGAGCCCCTTGGTTCGTTCGGAACGAAATCCTCCACTTAGATCTAGACATTCCCACCATCTCCCAGTTCTTGAAACGCAGTTCCCAGCGTTTCTTCGACTCAGCCACCAACCATCGCAACCCTCTGGTTGTCGAGGCGGCTAGCTATGTCCCCTCTCGTATTAGTAATGTCCGCCGCCCTAGGCTTGTCGTCTCAGATCCCGACGACCCCATAACTCTTCTCCAGGAGAGCAGTAGGGACCGTAGGAACAAACACAAATCGACATTCCGAACTCGCCACCGAGGTCCCTCGCGACGACCCGGTAATAATCGTCCTCCCACCCAGTCCACTCTTCCACCTCTAGCATACCCAAGTAACACAGTCATGCTGAATAAAGTTTGAATAATAGCTATCCGCGAAACTATAAGCTGAAACTATTGTCTGGATAATGTCTGACTAAACGTCTACTCAGCTGTTAATCAAGCAATTTGGGCACAGTTTTAAATGCTTTAGTCTGTATAACAGCGATTTAAAGTCTGGGTAATAGCTTAGTAATGGCCCACTTAGCTTAGTAACATCTGAGAAAAAGCTGACATCTCTTTTATAGACCTGTTATTTCATATTTATTCAGACAAATGCATATGGATATTGATATTCAGAAATTATTCAGGATTAAGTTCATTTGCGTAATACTTTTCAAACAAAATTAAGAGTTATGTTGTAAAGTAGAAAAAAAGTGGTGTTTAATCTTGCAGTGCGTCTTTGTTCTGACACTTCATATGTCGTTGCATTGAATAAAATCAATAACGACGTGCACAGTGAATCTGAGACTTGGTAAGTAAATGTTATTATGTATTATAAACCATGATACTCGTTAAATATTACTGCGTAAGTAGTTTTATCGTGAATAGCATATGAATTATCTCAACATTTTTCACGCGCCGCTTAGGTAATCAAGTTTAGTGATAGTAAATAACACATAAATAAAGACTTTTGTGTTGACAAAAATACTTAGGATAACACAGCTAATGCTTATCTTTCAAAAGTCATTAAATAAATAATAAATTGTATTTTTAACTGTAACTAATTACTAAAATTAGGCATTTGATATACATAATGATTCAATAGGTTACTTAAAAATAAGTTTTAATGGCGACTCATTATAAGCTGAATAAAAGCTTTCCACGCACTGCAGCTGTTTTACATAACTCTGGATAAAAAGTCACGCCTTTCTAATTATTAAGCTTTTATTTGAAAAATAGCGATCTGGTAGTACAAATATCTGAATAACACTTGAATAAGTTACTAAATATGATTAATTATACAGCTAATTAGGGTTCAAAATAAAATGCGATAGACCCAACTTTTCAGGAAAAATTGTATACTTACATACACTCGAGAGCAATGAATTACGGTTATATAAAAATACCTGAAAGTCTCGGCAACTAAGAATGCTAGCTTAATTAAATAAATTGTGATTAATAGACATACTTCTTAGTTAGCAATCAGCTGACCCCCCATTTGCTCAAATGGTTGAGATTTTTTTTTAGGCCTGGCTTTGTCGATGGTACCTATGACAAACCCTAGAGCAACGTCCAGCTGACGCTAGTGGGATCTAGGGCTCTAGATTGACTTAGAACAAATTGAACTTTTCTCTTTTAGTTAGTAGTAGTTTTTAGTAAGCGGTAGTTTTTTATTTCATTTTGATTTTTTTTTTGTTTTTGATTACAGGGTGATTTCTAGGTTTCTGAAGTTCAGGAAGGAGGTGACAGTACTTAGGAAACTAAAAACGTTTACTATGAGGAAAATTCAAGTTTCCCAAACGTGCTGGATTAGGTATTAACTTTTACATTGTACACATACAGCTATTTCTTTTCGCGCATTCAGTATTGGTTCCATAGTAAAAGTTGTTACGTTTCATGGGTACGAGTACGATCTTCTCATTTCAAGACTGCAACCACTAGAAAATCGTCTTGTATTTTATGGTTGATATTGTGTTAAGTTCTAAAATTTAAGAAATAAAAGAAATTGTGATTATTTTAAACGCTTTTATTTATAATAATTGACTACCTACTATTCTACAATTCACTTTTATGTTGTCAAAGTATGCAACAAAGGAATAAAATAAATTTCGTTATTGTATGTGTTACTCACAAATTTCAGTTTGACATTAGAAAAATTAACATTAATGTTCCGATTTTCTTTCTTCAGAGCACTTGTTTTGAACATATTAAAATAAGATGATTTTATAGGTTTATCGAATATTTCAAAGGCATCTTCTATTTTATGCCCTATAATATATTTTACAGTTATTTCTATCACTTCTACTATTGCTCCTTCGAAATAATCAATTTCAGTAAAAAAATCTTCTAAATATTCATTTAAGTTTTAGGTTTTCCAGATCCATAATAAATTCCCACAATAAAAGGTTCTATCTCCGGTTTTTCATATAAATTACACAGTATTGGCCATCGAAATTCAAATTTGAATATACAATATGGTACTTCCTCCACAGCATTAAAAACACTTTTTTAATGGTGCAGTGAGACCGTTATGCCAGTACTCTCCACCTTCAATTGTTTTTAAAGTGATATTTCGGGGAGTTTTAGTAATGTTCTAGGATCTGTCGGTAAGATTCCGGGAATTCTCTCATTGACAATTGCCATCAATTCTTTCAATGCGATTTGTGATATATTTTTACTAAGAGCCCATTCTTTAATTTTACGGCAAAAATTTATATTTTTAAATTCAATGAAATTCACATCTGATTCATCTTCACAAGATGCGGAACCATTGGCTTCTGAATTCCGTACAAAGTCTATATCAACATTATTTGAAGGTATGGAATTCTCTTCAACATAAATAACGACATTATTTGAAGGTACGGAACTCTCTTCAACTGGATCTGTTCGGACTTGACTCAATTTATGACTATCAGTACATACCATTTGATTCGTTTGTGCTGTCTCTAAAACTGTATCTTTTAACTTTATGTACTCCTTCATACATTTACGACGGATTCCTCCAGTTCTTCTCCTAGATTTCCATGATTTTCTGTCCATGTTTTATCAATCTGTTCACATCAAACCCGCGGTACAACAATACACAACGACAAACAATGTTTTAAACGTCCTAATTCAATTATTACTCAGAAAAACTCTGTATAACTTGTTTAAAAATGGTACTTTTACAAGTAATTGCGGAATAAGAATACATCATTCAACTTACATCTGTGTTAGTTAGCTATAAACCATGACTTTATTTCTAATATACCGAAATAAGCTCTATATAGAACCCAGAAAACATTTTTATACAGTAGCTGAATAATTGATAAAATATGGAACCTTATGTGACTTGAAGACAAAATAAAAGCGGTTATTCAAAATCAAGCTTTTTAATAGAAATTAACTGCACCATTATTCAGAAGACTCACAATTTTACAGCATATAGTGGTTTCATAAGCAATAACCTGAGTAAAGTTTGTATATTAGTATTAGATAACTACGTTTATTCAGCTACTTATACTATTATACAGATAAATACTATCCCAGGCACTCTTTTTCAAATTAAAGTCATCTGTAATGCTTTAGGCTTAATAACATCTGTGTTATAATGCGGTATTGAAGTTATTACTAAGCTTTAAGAAAAATAGTCAACTTAATACAACTTTTACTAAGCTAAAAGAGTTATAAAGGCCAAAAGAGAATATTATTCAGAATTTGGCTCTTTTAATATCCACTTACTCACACGTTTTGTAACTTATAGCTGTAAACATTTACGAATTGCTATTACTCAAACTTTATTCAGCATGTCTGTGTTACTTGGGTAGTTCCCTATAACGACCAATTGTTCAATACTGTATTTGTATAATCGTCGTACGAATATAAGTCATCATACCTAATTGGCGTTTCACTCCTACCCACTACGGTTGTGTGATAATCAAAATATGACTCGCGATGATCTGTTTTTGAGATGACTTAAGTAAATGCCACAATAAAAATGTATTTTTAATAATTACCTATTAAATTAATATTATTTCTAGATCTCTAATTGTTGTTTTTAAAAAAGCATCTTTTCATTTAACATTCTTGAAAATTTGGTCACTTATGAGCGAGAGAGGTGACAAAATGCGACAGGCCCTCTTAAGAAAATTTAAATTTGGCGGGCTACCCTGGCACTTCCCCTTAAGGAACCCCATAGGTTCATGTCAAGGTGTGCTCGAATGTCAACCGAATCCCACAGGTTCACAACTACTGTAAACCCGCGGTCGCCATTGGATGACGGTATTTTACGTTTATATATCATATATAAGGTATATCTATTCATACACAAAATCTCTAAAACGGTCATTGTACTCATCATTATGAACAACTTTTTCTATGGGACCAAACCTGAAATCGCGAAGAAAAATTCAACTGTTCCCTACATTTTAACGAGTTATGCGAACATTCATCAGGGATCTGATTTTTTTTCGCAATTTCAGGTTTGGTCCCATAGTAAAAGTTGTTCGTAATGATGAGTACAATGACCCCTTAAGAGATTTCGTGTATGAATAGATACACCTTATGTATATATATATTATTAAGGTTTTTACATACGATCCAATGGTGTATCATCGACACTACACAGGTGTAAAAATAGGTGTTATAAATAAAATTGATGCAGAGATCTCAACGTTTTACCGTTAACGGCGTACAAATATCATATACGATATTACAAGATCTATTTCTATGTACCTGCTTAAAAACACATTTTCGCTCTATCGATGATACTCGAACGCATAGTAGGGCCTCTGAACATTCAGGTGTATAACACGATAACGTTTCTGTAAAATTTCTGTACCTATAAGCGTTGATTTTTTAATAAAAAAAACTTTTTAGCAAAAAATAATACCGACTTCCAAAACAAAACACTATAATATGAAAAATAACTGTAATTTCGGAAGCCGGTGGCTAAAAACGAAAATACAATACCAAAGACACTAATTTCGGAAGTCGGTTTTATTTTTTGCTAAAAAGTTTTTATTTTTCACTTTTTAGCTATAAATAAATAATTGTGATAGGAAGTTATTAAAACATCATCCGAATAGATTAAAACGTCACTCACATAAACCAAGTGGGAAAAATACGCATGATTGAAGCTGACTCAAAAACTACCCAAGCAAAGTTAATAAAATTTATACAGGGCCTAGAAAGTATACCCTTTCAAACAAAACAAGAATTTTTGAAATCGGTCCATCCGTCTTTGAGTAGTCGCGTAACCAACATACAAAAAAAAACATATCGACGAATTGAGAACCTCCTCCTTTTTGAAGGCGGTTAAAAATGGAGTTATTCATCCCTATATTAGTAGTTTGCTCTTTGGTTATTCAAGATACGTAGTAATGTACAGGGATATTAATGGTTAAAAAATAGACATCCTACGTCAATTTGCCGTATTCAAGCCATTTTATACAAGTGTCAAAGAATGACGTTTGTGATTTGAATATACTGACAATTTAAGTTGGTAGTCAATTTGCTTAACAATTTATTTCCCTGCCTTTACATATCTACCTACGTAACTTAGGCTCGGCGCAAACTGGCCACCGACCACAGCCACCGGTGGCCAGCGACAGCGACTTAACACACTTTTTCATATATTTTGTATAGACGCACAGCACACGTGTGCCGGTGGCGGCCACTCGCTACAGCAGTGTCCGCGAACCCTAGAAAGAAAAGAAGAAGAAAGAAAAAAAATACGTTTATTTGCGATAAACGCGACGCAAAGAAATATCACAACAAAATAAAATAATAAAAAAACAAGTTTTGGGAGTCTTATCTCAAAAACATAGCACCTTTCTTTACTGGCGATTTAAAAAAAAATACTCAAAGTCATATTTTTGGTGGTTCTCGATTATATTAAAACAATAAAATTCAACTACCAAGCCTTTTCCCAACTAAGTTGGAGTCTGCTTCCAGTCTACCCGGATGCAGCTCAATAACACGTCATTAATTTTACATGGAGCGATTGCCTTCACAACCCAGTTACTGGGTAATGCGATACCCCTTGGTAAGACTGGTTGTCAGACTTTCGGGCTTCTGACTACCCGTAACGACTGTCAAAGATCTACAAATGACAGCCGGGACCAACGGCTTAACGAGCTTTCCGAGGCACGGAGAAGTCTCGATGTGTTAGGGATGGTTACCGACCACGGCAAGCGTAGCTTAATCTTCGATAGGACACTCCGCAAAATCATTTAAATAAAAAGCGACTCTTGCTACGACTAAATAAAGTGCAATTCAGGTCGCACAACGCTTATTACCTACAGTTATATTCACCTACAAGTTGCCTCTCTTTCTAACGCGTAATTCTTATACCTTCTGACCGCGGCAGTCCGCCCGCTGAAATAGGCCCGCCGCGTACTTGTAGCTTCATACCTAAACTGCGGAGTGTCCCATCTGTATTAATCTGTGCTCACAGTAGGAGGTCCACTTTGAGTCTTGGAAATCTTAGTATCACAACGATATCTCTAGAGTAAACGTACTAGTAAAGTTTTCTACGTTATCTTTTCTTCGCGTAGTACTTAGGTAAATAAGCTTGCTACAATTTCAGTTAGAAAGTGAAACATTATACGTATTTCCTTTAAAACAATTACAAGATACAGATTTGTGCAAGTTAGCATTATTAAATAGTTTATCTACATGATTAGGTAAAAGCTTTGGTAATCATGCGTAGTAGGAGTGGTAGTTACTGTAAAGGTTTCATGCAATGGGCAACCTTATATTTTACTGGCTGACATTCTATCACTTAAGCAAATATCGAAGTACTTTTTAACCAACTTCAAAAAACCGGCCAAGTGCGAGTCGGACTTGCGCAGGAAAGGTTCCGTATCTATAAAAACGGCAAAAAAAATCACGTTGGTTGTATGGGAGCCCCCCTTAAATATTTATTTTGTTCTATTTTTTAGTACTTGTTGTTATTGCGGCAACAGAAAAACATCATCTGTGAAAATTTCAACTGTCAACTATCACGGTTCATGAGATACAGCCTGATGATAGACGGACAGCGGAGTCTTAGTAATAGGGTCCCGTTTTACCCTTTGGGTACGGAACCCTAAAAAGGAGGAGATTTTTTTAATGAATATAAGGTGTATCTGTTCATACACGAAATCTCTAAACGAAAACGTGGCAAATAAACGAAAATACAAAACCAAAGACTACCGAAATTAAAGTTATTTTTGACTTTGTAGTGTTTTGATTTGGAAGTCGATTTTATTTTTTGCTAAAAAGTCTTTATTTTTCACTTTTTAGTTGTGGTACCTACTCCACACAAATTCGAATACCAATACCTGCTATGTAAATAACAGGATAGGAAGTTATTAAAACCTCATCCGCATAAACTAAGTGGGAAAAATACGCATTATTGAAGCTAACTAAAAACTACCCAAGCAAAGTTTATATAGGATTTATATAGGATCACCCTTAGGATATCTCCTTTTCAACAAAAAAAAAAAAATAAAAATCATCAAAATCCGTCGATAAGGAAATTTTAGGTTCAGCAGTTTCGGAAATACCCCCTGTATTTCCGAAACTGCTGAACCTAAAATTTTGAAAAAATACAGAGAATATAGTTCTATACTTATAGATTACAGAAAAATGTATAAGAAGTCTATGGCCTTAAAATAACATGGTAAATCACTCAATATTGTGCGTACAAACTTACATTTGCAGTTGGAATGTATAGAGAAACAAGGTTTTCAACTACAATGTTAACTTTGTTTTTGGGATAAATTATTCATCCTAACTACGCAACCTTTCATTGCGCTTGGTGCGACACGCACTCGGCTGGCTTTTAATATATTTTATTGCTAATAAATCCCTTCCTCATGATTAAAGATAAGGATCCCGTGCCTTTAAGAAACATTTTGGTAGAAATAAAAAATTCTCCCACATACACCAATATACGTCATGGTCAATTCTCCAACTGCAAATGTTAGTTTGTAATAGTTTTTTTTTTTTTATAAAACTAAAAATGAACAATTTTCGAACTTGTTCGTTTACTTGTGCACAACTAAATGAATCACGTTTCATTAATCATATATAGAAGAATAGAAGCAGGTCTTGCCAAAGATGATTCTAGGTCTACGGGAAGTACCTGTATGTTTTGATTTATTTGCGAGTATCAAAATGTGTCGCATAAATATGTATTTTTTTTTATTGCGTTGACTTGGTTTTTTTGCTTGATTTTTTTAGAAATCCAAGGGAAAGGTAGGTATTAATTGATATTAATTTCAACTTGACACCTGCACAAGTTCCTGAAAAAAGGGTCTTGACAGACAGACGGACGTAAGGGTTCCGTTTCTTTTCTGTCGAGGTACGCAACCCTAATAAATATCTAAATCAAAATGTTAAACAAAACTACCAAAATATATTTAGTAACCTCCTTACCAAGTCATAAAATACACACAGAATTCAATTCAATACAAAGACATAATAAATCTCAACATGAAACTAATCTTACTAGGTACCGTGACGGATTTAACTGAACTTTAATCGTACGTGATCAATTAAACCAGGGAACGCCGGCATCGCATACATCAGTCAACGTTCAGACAGAGATACATTATGAATTAAATGTCAACCACAAGATGTCAACATTATAATTGACATACAGTATCTGTTAGCTACGGTTTCCTAGGAAAGCGGCCGTAATGGCCGTCATGAAAATCTGTCATTTTCAAACCCCGCCCCCCAAAGATTTAAATCGCTAGATTTGCCCTCACCATAATTAGTCACGCAAAAAGTGTCCATACTGAGAAGAGTGAGCTCACATATTTATTAAATAGCGTTTCCATGACAATCAAGTCAAGTTACTGCGTCATTGTGTGTCAGAGGTGTCAAACCGAAACAGAAACGCGACTATCTTTTGACGCGGTAGGGCGAATTTAACGATTTAAATCTTTGCAACTGCCATCATTTTCATGACAGCCGTCACTGCGGCCGTTAAGTGCGGTGACCACTCTTCTGGGAAACCGTAGTTTAAGAGAAGTCCAGTTAATATTATTAGGTACAAAGATTTCAATTGTAGATTCGCCCTGCCTCGTTTGTATCGTTTTGACACCTCTGACACACAATGATGCAGTAACTTGACTTGATCGTCATGGAAACGCCATTATTATTGTGTGAGCTCACTCTTCTCAATATGGACCCTTTTTCGCGAGAGAGCAAACCTAATGAATTAAATCTTTGCGTCAGTTATATTTAACAGCTGTATTAATTGGGTATACCTTCATGCAATAAAATAACTTAGGCTGGAGGGTTTACACAAGCTAGAGCTTGCGTAATTGTATTATTTAAAAAAATACCAACAAAAAACAAAAAGTACCGTAAGGGGCGGGTTACTTTGACCTAGGGCATAACTTTGGCCCAAATCGAGACAATCCTTTAACTGCCCGATGTGTCGCGACCACATAACCGAACGTCGTATGTCCTTCCTTAACTAATACATAGCGATACAGAAGCAGACTTGCGGAATTTTGTGTGGATTTAATGACACTAAAACATCTCGTCTCGATTTGGGCCAAAATTATGACGTAGGTCAAAGTAGGCCCTTTCTGTACAGTAAGGGATTAGAAAAGTTGTTACTAATCAAATTATTCAAAGATGATCAAAAATTTACAATAGGAAAAACAATAACGCCATTCGAACTATCCAAAAAAAAAAAAAACACATTAAACAGTTTTACCTTTAACCAAATAAGAACTCCTTTGTTTCTAACAGAATGTTATGAACGCACCTTTAGAAGTGATTTTGTGCATATTCACCGTGGACCACTAGCTCCCGGACTAAGTTTGCACATAACTTAATACTACGCGCGTGTTCACTGCACTATAAGATACAATGTATAGTTTTAATAATGCTACGAAATAGAATAAGCGTATATTGTAAGTTTTTGGTCATTAAAGTTTATTGTTTGGTACAATAGTTTGTTGTAAGCTTATTGAATTAATGTGTTGCAGCTTAGTAATGTTTTTTATATTTATGCTTTTAAACCATAAAATACAGTTTTTTTTTACAATTCTATGGTAAATACCTACCGCCACATACCTAGATAATTTGGTGGGGCCAACTATGTTGGGGTCGGCTTCCAGTCTAACCGGATGCAGCTGAATACCAGTATTTTACATGGAGCGACTGCCTCGGTATGAAAAGATGGACACCCATCCACAGACCAACCTCGGCAAGCATAGCTTAACCTGATGGATCGACCCGTGCGGCTGTTATTACATAGCCACGAGCTCTTCATTATGGGGGCCAGCACTAATTATGAACTTATATAGTCTTCCTCAATAACAATGAGAAAATCTCTTCATTGGGGTCATGAAGATATACTGAACAATAAAAAGAAACGATCTAAATCCTTTTTCCTTACACTACCGGACTACCAGACATACTTCAGGGTACCATCCGCACTTGGTTGTTATCCCGACTAGTGGTACTCAGCAATTCTCCTCCACATTTTTATTATGCGCACAACCAAAATTTGGAACTCTCGGCCAGCGTCTATGTTCCCTTCTACATACAACACGTCAGCCTTCAAAGCAAGACTGAACAGGTATCTTCTGGGCACGCTCGTTCTATCGCTTTTCATCAGGCGAGATCGAGGTTGACCTCGATTAATTTTTTTTTATTGCGTAGAGCAGGTCCATTACGCAATAAAAATAAAAAATTAAAATTATAGTTAAAAGCTGTTTTTACACATCGATCGTGTATGTCTTTAATCTATCCATCGTTTTCCATTACAAAAAATAATTAATTTTCAAATCTATATAATATATCTACCCGTCTGTCTAAACAACGTCAGTAATAAATTATTAACGTCACAACCCCAAACAAAACGATTCGAAGAAACATCAGAATACGTAATCTTTGTTGCCCCTTTTAATGTCTACCTACGAAGGAGTTTGTATGTATTTGAAAAATATCAATTTGTTGACTAACAGGAGACGGTTAGATCCCGGCACACGTGACCGAAATACTAAGGAAGACGGAACAGATTTTGAAGAAGCAAGTCGGGTTCAACGCGACATTGATAGGGTTACAGTGTGTGGAAAACTACGTGAATTATTTATCATATTTATTTAGGTTGTCTTTGTAGTGTTTTTGTTTTATACACCATACACATATACAATCAACGCTTGAAAGGCAATATTTACCAAACGACATGTCGACAACTTTACACTAGCGCATTATATATATTTTTTTTTAATCGCCTAAGCGCTAATTACACTAGGGATGAAATTCATCCCATTTTTTTATTTAAGTAGTGGTTCGTGGGAGTAAAGTCATCCCACGCAAATCTACTTTTGGTTTGAACCTTGTTCCACCACTATTAAGGAGTCCTTTCTAATTCTACATTACTATAAAGCCCTACTCACTAGCATTCTAAGAAACATTCCATGGTCACAATATTCCAAGAAGCTACGATGCAAATCGGTTTTGTTTACATGATTACCGCGGGTGGGGCGCTCAACGGTTTACCCCGCGCGCGGGTGAGCACAGCGGTTCAGCACAGCGGCTAATAGTAATAACTACTTGATTTCAATGAATTTTAAATGCAGTTTAATTAAAGGCTTAATAAACTAGCGTTTAAATATTATGAACTTTCTCAATGTCGCCCCACATATCGCTTGGTAATTCTTGCCTTTCAAGCGTCGGACACAGATTGATTAATTCCCAGATACATATGTATCTGAGAATTAATCAATCTGTGTATAAACATCATGTATCAAAAAGTTGTGGTCCTATTTAAGGGTGTGGTGCAGACTATCAAACTTGACCACTTTCTCCATGCGATTACGATATTAGTCCCATGAAGAAAGTTGTTCAGTTATTAAACCCCCCTTCCTCCCTTGAATATGACCAATCATTTCATTTCTGATACACGTTGCAGATATACTCACAAAGCATTGCCTTACAGTGAAAACCTCGTACATGCGAAAAAGGCAACTTTACAAGAGGAAGAAAAAACTGCGCCCAGTAAAATTTTATTAGCTCAGCTTCTTCAAATATGTGTCTTTTAATGTGCAATTTCGATACATTGTCAGATGCATAAGATACATATTTCATTTTATTATTGTAAAAGCGCAAAAGGTACTTGCGAGCTTTTATTAAAAAAAAACTTCCAAAAAAGTAATAAAATATAAATTAAGAAAATTACATTCCGGAGCTTTTCACTCTAAAGCGACCATAGATACTCGAATATTCGCGCAACGTGCAGAGAAACCAAAAAATCGTAAACTCTATGTATTTATTAAGAAATCAAAACAAGCATTTCAGCAATTGGTTATTGATACTTAAACCCTTATAATGACAAATTCTGGAGTCATACAAACGTACGTTACATACGTAGCGGCTTCTATTGTGTAACAAATGGAGGGCACTTTACGGCGACTTTTGTGTTCGTTAAGTTTTTGTCGTTTCAGTAATTGGTTATTGATACTTAATTCCATATAATGCCAAATTCTGGAGTCATACAAACGTACGTTACATACGTAGCGGCTTCTATTGTGTAACAAATGGAGGGCACTTTACGGCGACTTTTGTGTTCGTTAAGTTTTTGTCGTTTCAGTAATTGGTTATTGATACTTAATTCCATATAATGCCAAATTCTGGAGTCATACAAAAGTACGTTACATACGTAGCGGCTTCTATTGTGTAACAAATGGAGGGCACTTTACGGCGACTTTTGTGTTCGTTAAGTTTTTGTCGTTTCAGTAATTGGTTATTGATACTTAATTCCATATAATGCCAAATTCTGGAGTCATACAAAAGTACGTTACATACGTAGCGGCTTCTATTGTGTAACAAATGGAGGGCACTTTACGGCGACTTTTGTGTTCGTTAAGTTTTTGTCGTTTCAGTAATTGGTTATTGATACTTAATTCCATATAATGCCAAATTCTGGAGTCATACAAAAGTACGTTACATACGTAGCGGCTTCTATTGTGTAACAAATGGAGGGCACTTTACGGCGACTTTTGTGTTCGTTAAGTTTTTGTCATTTTTTATTCTAATTAAATGTTCGATGAGTCGAGACCTCACGGATATAACGATTACTAAAGTTTTGCTATTAAATGACTATTACTATTTTTTTTTAATGTTAGCTTTCACTGTCCCACTGCTGAGCAAAGGCCTCCCACAAAACCTTCCAAGCATCCTTTTCCACGGCCACCTCGATCCATCCCTTGCCTTCCTGCCTTCCTTCCTGGGCCGGCCTCGACGGCGCCGTCCATCCTCAGGCACTCACCATGTGGAGACTATTGCCCAGCGGTAGCTATGCATGCGGCTGACATGACCCGCCCAATCCCATTTTAGCTTGGCAGCCTTTTTGCCTACGTCTAGGATCCCTGTTTTGGAGCGTGGTGTTTCGTATTCGTATACCTAGAATGCTGCACTCCACCCACCAGCCGGTCTATTCTGTAAAACTCTCACCATGAAAACTTAAGTGAAGTGGCTTTGGGCACGCCACAATTGCGGCGATAAGTCCCCTCTTTGCGAAGTGGTTGGAGAGGCGCCACGGCGTCCACACCTTCCGCCTGACGCAGGTTCTCAACAGACACGGTTGCTTCGGGAGGTTCCTGTTCCAGATAAGGCGGGAGGAAACGCCCGGGTGTTACCATTGTGTGGATCACCCGGAGGACACGGTGGGGCATACGATGGAGGTCTGCCCGGCTTGGGCAGACCACCGCCGCGTCCTCGCGGAGGCGATCGGCGGCGGCGATCTCTCACGCCCAACCCTGGTGCAGGCCATGGTACGGAGCGAAAGTGCATGGGAAGCCGTCACCTCCTTCTGCGAAGCAGTAATGTTCACGAAGGACGAGGCTGAACGCGTGAGGCAGAGGCAATCTCTGCGCCCTCACGCCCCTAGTCGCCGCAGGAGACGCCCTGGGCGTTGGGAATCGATAGCCGATTCCCGGCCACTGTAGGCGCGGGCTTGCGGATGGCGATCAATGGGTAGCTCGCCGTCCGGTAAGGACCAAACCCGGGTCGACGGCGCGTTGTTTTCCACGCGCGCCTCATGTCAGAGAGAGAGATGTCAGCGCTAGCTGAAGGGTTCCGCTAGGGCACACGCCCTCCCGCTCCACCCAGAGCGGGAGAAGTTATTTGATGATTTCCCATCCAAAAAAAAAGAAAGTGAAGTGGCTTTCATTCCACCTGATGCTAGATTGACACTATCGACAGCTCACTCCACGCTCACCTCACCTAAGTTTTCACGGTTATATTTGCACTGCTGGTCGGTCGGGTAGGATACACATACTATTACTATTACTTTCCAGATATATACGTATCTAAACCATTTCTCTCTACACTCAAATACAGTATTCACACTTCCAAATGTAGGTAAAAAAATCTACAGTGTCTATGTGTCCCGAAACTTGAACAATGTAATCATACTGCAACTTGCTCGCGACATAACCTTGACTAACAAAGTTGATATCGTTAAAAGTTAACGTTTTGAAGGGGACTACGTATGGCACCGTTGGCATGAGAATAGTGTAGGTTACTGAAAACCAAACAGTTGATATACAGTGTGTAAGTGTAAACACCGTTATCCTTTTCAGGGGTTATTATACTCATCATTATCAAAAGGATAAAGGATTAAATGGATAACGGTGTTTACACTTACCTACACACTGTATATCAACTGTTTGGTTTTCAGTGACCTACACTATTCTCATGCCAACGGTACCATACGTAGTCACCTTCAAAACGTTAACTTTTAACGATATTAACTTTGTTAGTCAAGGTTATGTCACGAGCAAGTTGCAGTGTGATTACATTGTTCAAGTTTCGGGACTCACAGACATTGTAAACCTTGAAAATAACTAGAAGTATTAAAATAAGCGACATTACGCTCTAACATTAACTTTACGAACATAAGAACATTACGTTTCACAGACTTAGGCCGTTTGTCCACCGCAGCCATCACCGGGACGTCGTCACCGAGGAACGAGATTATTCCAACGCGAACGAACTTAGCGATTCAGTTTGTTATGATAAACAAAAAACAAAAGCCGGGCAAACGGTGCCGGTGCGAGGGCAGTGTGTGGACAAGATCAAACGTGTTTTGTATTGCCGGCACATCGGCCCGTCACAACCTCGGGCTGAGTTCCAGCGGTCGCGGCAAACTACTCGAAACTTCGGCGGCCGGGACGACGCGACTGCGGCGCACGGGCGGGCCTCTAGGTTGACGGACGTGCGGCGGACACGCGGCCATAGTAAATGTATGTACCGCTACTTTTGAGCCGCCTTCTGGTTCTCGGTGACGTCCCAACGGCTGTGGTGGACAGACGCACTAATACACATATTCCACCACAGATTTCCCACCCTAATTACCCCTAATTTTTTCCATCAGCGAGTCATTAGAAACCATAAAACTATCCAAAATTAGGCAATTACTCCCTACTGGGATAAACGACGGCGCATAACAGGGAATAAGACGAAGTAAGTACTTAATATATCGGATGACAGAAAATGTTCCGTTGAAAGATAATGGTCTTGTTTTTTCCGCTTTAGATGTTTTATTCGGTATATTATTATTTTGGACTTGGAGACTAATAGCTGTTTCAGAGTAACGTGAATACATACGCGGTTACAGACATATACTTATACTGTTACGAGAAGAGTATTTCATAAATAATACTGACATTTTTTTTTTAATTTTCTAATTATTAATTCATAGTTTTCTTATCATATATGATTAAAAATATAATTTAAAACACCTGGGTGTTATGGTCTCCTAAAAAATATTTTTAGATGTCTCCGAATCACGCTCCGAATTAACGCTTTGAAGGATACGAGAGCAGTAATACTTCTATTGTGTCTTATTTTTGGTATAGTCAGGGAAACTAATTGTTTAACAAATTGACATACTTCGTCAATTGGCCGTGTTAGAGCCATTTTATATGTCTTTCAAAGAATGACAGTTGTGATTTGAATATACGAACAATTTATTTTGGTAGTCCATTTAGTCAACAATAATTTCCCTGACTTTACATAATTAGTATGTTTTCTTTTTGGTAGAGGTAGTTCTGGGCCCGCTTCATGCCCTATAAACTGACATAATACAAAGTCAGTATGTTCAACTAAACTGTTTAGGTATTGGTAAACTGTGGCTTAGGAGTTCTGTTGTTAAAGTTATCTCTTCGAAAAAAGCTATGGTTGACAAAATGTTAGGTGTCCCATGTCACATAATGTTTGGGGGTCAAATGTACAGGGTGTCCTGTAAATAATGGATCAAACGTAAAAGGTAGATAGCTCACCTGATTACCAACGACTAATTGTTTTTTTTTTGCAATTTTTGTTCTTTTCATCGTAAAAAAAAACTTTTCAATTCAAGGTTTTTTTTCTAAGGCAAATAAAACGTTATTTACAAAAATGGTATCTTATTACACAAACTCACGCTTTCATCCCACGAGGGTAGGCAGAAACTACAGAACCCCACCTGCTACATTAGTAAGCTATTCAGAAATGTTTATCAAAAATCATACCTAAAAGTGTTATTATTTGCAGCGACAGCATTAAAAAAAAATTAAATTCTGGTAGAGGAAATGGTAAAATTCGAAAAAAATATATTTTGAATAAAAAATATTAAATACTCGAGCGGTATTTTCAATTTTTTTTCGAAGAGAAAACTTTAACAACAATGTGGTGTCAAGAACTCGATAGACTTGAAGTTTGCCGGAATTCTTTGACTTGTAAGCTTAAGACTTTGACTTTCACAATAAGCAGTTTGCAGCACAATTTCAATACATTTTGCATAGCATTAAAGCGACAACATTGTTTACGATGTTATAATCCTTACTGAATGCTGGCTGAGACGTTGACCAGTGGTTGGTCAGATACAGGGATACACGTCATACTCTACTGTAAATAATCTCAACCAATGCGGAGGCGTTGTTACTTATCTTAGAAACTTCTGGAACGCTTCCGATTCGGAGCCTGATCTTCAGGACGCTGAATCTCTCTTACAGCTCTCAGCTCTCTAAGGAGATTTATTTAATTGCTATATACCGATCTCTTTCACACCATCAGACTGACAACTTTATTTCCTCCCTTATCAAAATTCTTAATTCAATTAGAAATTACCAAATAATTGTAGTGACCGGTGATATTAACATAAATCTTCTGTCTACGTCTAATAAATCTTCGTCCGAATTCGCTTGCCTTATGTCTGAACATGGTCTGAAGCAGGTAATATTTAAGTCAACTAGACTGGATGCGTGCCTCGACTACATATGTATATTAAAAAAAATTGAGACATCAAAGTGATTTTGGTATCACCGATCAAAAATTGGTAATGATGGGGTACAATACGGTCACATCAACTGGCACTAAAAGCCAACAACGCACAATGAATAAAATTAACTTTCTTGCGCTAATAACTGACCTCCATAACATAGACTGGAATGAAGTAGTGTCTGATTTAGACGTTAATACAACAACCAATGATGTTCACAGACTTTTGGCAGATGCAATAAAGAATCAGACGACTAAAATGACGATTAGTCATTTTAAATATATATGGAAGCCCTGGATTACATCTGGCCTTATAAAACGCATGAATCACAGGGATAAACTCCCTAAAAAAGAGTCAAATAAACATCCAAAAGACGAAACAAAAAAAACTCGTTTTATACCCGCTATAGAAACTTCTTTACCAATCTGTACACAAGTTAAAACTTGAACACAAGAGTAAAAAGTTAAGTTAAAGATTATGGAATACTATTAAAACAATCACCGAGCATCACAATAACAGAAGTAATCCACGGCACAAGATTTAGTTGATTACTGCAACGAATATTTCTCTTCTGTTGCACTCATTTGACAAGCCCTTTCACTGACATAAATTAAACTCGGGAGGCGGGGGTTTCTAAAATTAAAAATTAGGAGAACTATTAAGGATTTCATTCTTCATGCAACCTACTGATGTTTATGAGATCAACAAACTGATTGTTAACCTTATTAGTGACAGTGCTGCCGGCGTTGATGGTCTTACACCAAAAATTGTTAAAGAGATAAGAAGTGAAATTTTAACTCCACTAACCTTTGTCCTAACTTTGGTCTGAGTACATATATTTTTCCCGACAAATGGAAGGAAGCCAGAGTCACCCCTATACACAAGAATGGATCGAAACATAACCCTGTGAACTATAGACCTATATCGGTATTAGGAATCTTCTCTAAGATTCTGGAAAATTCTTTCTTAGAGTTTAACAATTTGGCTTTAGGAGTGGAAAATCTACTGAAGATGCAGTAAGCCTCCTGACCAAAGTAGTCGTAACGTCTTACCTAGATAGTAACAAAAAGTGTTTGGGAGTGTTTTCAGATCCTACCAAAGCGTTTGACACCGTTGCGATTCGCATACTTCTAAAGCAACTCAAGGTCATTGGAATCAGAGGACTGTCATTGGATTGGTTCAAAACCTATTTAACTAATAGACGCAAGTGTGTGAAATTGGGTGACACCATCAGCTGTCACAAAAATATGATATTTAGAGTTCCATAGGGTAGTGTTCTCGGCCCGACTTTATTCCTCATCTACATAAATGAAATACATCGTACACTAGATGAAAACGCTGATATCATATGCTATGCTGACGACACGGTCATTCTCTTTCATTGCAAATTCTAGGAATCCGTTGATAAGGAAGCTCAAAACACTATGACCAGTATCAAACGATGGCTCGACTACCATGTTCTTTAATTAAACATCTATAAAACCAACTACTTGTGTTTCCACAAAACCCTGGCCTCAACGCGCAAACTACCACTTGGCATCATTATCTAAATAAAAAACGATTGAATGGATAGTATATTTGGGGGTTTTAATAGATCAGCTCTCTTTCAAGCCCTGACCTGGTGGCCAAGCGTACCAGAAAAATGATTCACATAATGAAACTCTTGCGTAACTCTGCCAACGAGAAAACTCTAAACATGGTATATGTGACATTATGTGAGTCGATTTTGTGTTACTGTATAACAGTATGGGGTGGAGTTGAAATCACCACCATGATCAAATGCGAACGAGCCCAACGATCTGTTTTGAAAGTCATGCTCAGAAAACCTTTCAGGTACCTGACAGCCCTTCTGTACAAAGAAGCCGCATTACTCAATGTCCGACAGTTATATGTCTTGAAAATTGTACTGAAACAGCATAAAATCATAACTCAGACCCCGGAATACTCGCAACTTCTCAAACGTCGCGTTTTTATGTGTGCGTTAGGACGCGTTCAACTTTCGCACAACACATGCAAGAATTCTTGCTCAGTCCATATATTCATACAGGAATCCGAATCTCTTTAAGGTAATTTCGTTACACACCAACACATGGGTACCTACTCGCCACTCATACACATACACTCGCAACCTCACACACCCGCTCTCTCTCTCACACATATTCACTTACAGATAGTGCACATTGTGCTCAAAATATTCCTGTAACCTACTTTATTCTTTTAATTTCACTGTTTTTTTTTTTTTTAATTTTGGCAATCTTTCATTGTTTTGATTACCTTCTTTAATTTAATAACACGTTTTCATGTGCTTCTACTGTAACAATCCATCAGTACTAATGTAATGCGCATTTTCGCTATTTGGTAATATCACCCATGGACTCCACGAGTCAGGCTCGACCTAGTGTGGAGTCCATAAGCAAAATGCTTAATTGGCGTCTTCTGTTTGTTTTTGAATGTACACCTAGCTATTAAGGTAGACTATAAGGAATTGTAAAGCACTGTTTTTGGGAAATAAACATTATCAAAGACAACAGAGCTCCTAAGCCACAGTTTACCTATACCTAAACATTTTTTTATCTTAACATAGATTTACACTATGGCCGACGTGTCTTGGTGAGTCTGAACATAAGCTCTCCGAACTTTTGCGTATGTTTTCTTACTAACACTCATCTCATATCAACATTTAGTTCCTTGCGTGAAGTTCGAACTCAGCAAGATACGTCGGCTGCATTGTAACTAGTAAATTAAAGGGAAAATCCCAGCAATTACTTCAACAACGTGGAACATTAACCCAAAAGTGTTATTGTTTATTTTATGGCTTGTTGGTCTAGGATAAACTAGTTAACAGTGCCTGTTATTAGAGGACTAGCACACGTTATCATTTCCCGACGTAGCTACGAGTGAATGAGGTGGGTATTTTAACCGCCATAATTATGTACCGAGATGGAGGTATTTTAAAGCTAAATTTGGCGTGTTTAATCTGTTGTCTTACCTTATCAGGGCCCCAAGTCTGCTATTTTTTATAAATTCGTCATTCCAACATGATCCCATTGTCATTTTGCTAAAAGTTCGTAATCTGCTAAATTCATAATGGTCGATCATTGGTAGGTCAGTGGTCTCGTAAAAGAATCGTGGTACTGATCAAAGGAACTGTCAAAATTTTAGCAGATTACCGCATACGTCATAACGCTAATTATAAGATCTGTATTTTCACCTATAGCAAACAATAAATAAATGAAATATGAATTACGAGTATTATGAGTCAGTCTTTCATTTGTCATTATGTACGAGATTACCATTTTAAGCCATGTCTTTCAATGGAGTGTCAGTGGTTGACCATTGGAAAGTCATAATGACGTCATTATATTAGTAGATTACCAAACTTGTCAAAATCAACAATTATGAAATCAATGATAGACCATTCTGACACTATTGTAATAGCAGACTTAAGGCCCTGATCTGTTACTACTTCAGTGATTCGTCATTTAATTTGCAGGATCATTTAGTGGTTCATGTTCCCTTAGTAGGTATGGTGATAATTTACACAGAAAACGTAAGTACCTAAGTACTACATATATCTATAAGTACTTATCTATACTAATATAATAAAGCTGAAGAGTTTTTTGTTTGTTTGTTTGAACGCACTTATCTCTGAAACTACCCGTCGTATTTGATAAATTGTTTTTGCATTTGATAACCCAATTCTTGAAGAAAGTTATAAGCTATATGAAATCACGCTATGGCCTTTAGGAGCCTAGCAAAAATAAAAATTAAACGGCAGGTAAAACCGCGGGGCTAGTTTAGTAATATAAACAATGTAAGGTGAACACTTTGTTCACTTAATTCGTAATGCATTTGACTGCACATACAATTTAGAAGCTGTGACAATAACACAACAAAGATGTTAACGATGTAATAAAACTCTAGACAATGTTGGATATGAGAGTAACCTAATCATTGTGTCATAATATTTCACTTCAGCTAACTTAACAAAATAAATGTATGAATTGGCGTGGCGCGAACCGGCACCCTTTTTTTTTCGTGGATGGGAAATCATCAAATAACTTCTCCCGCTCTGGGTGGAGCGCGAGGGCGTGTCAGACTTCTACTGACTAAAACCCACCCGTGTTCCTTCAGTTGCCTGTGCCAGGGTCACGGTAACTCTTTCGAACAACCCGCAACACTGGCGGGCATCGGCCCTAGCGGACCTTCAGCTAGTGCTGACATCTCTAACCGGCACCCTAATTGCACTTTTAATCGAAATCTGAATCATTTTGATTGAAGCAAATTGCTAATGTGTTAGAAAAATTTGTCTGCTCGTCAACGTAAATAACGCAATTAATGTTGTTGAACCGTCAAAATGAAACCGATTCCGATTGATAGTGTGTTACGCAATTGCCCCGCGAGTAGTGAAAGTATTTTAGTATTATGCCAATAAATAAATGCAATTTAGCACAAAAGGATTTAATTTCTAAGGTGATATCAATTTCAATTAAGTGGTAGTTAAATTGTAATAACATTTCCGAAGTATTCATCCGTAAAATTGCACGAATCCATAACCAATGCAACTTTAGAAATTGGTACTTCTCCGAAAAAATAATACGACAAAGCATAAAGAAGCTTCAAAATAAATAATACCTACGTCCTAATAAGGTAAACTCATCTACGTCCAAGTGACACACGTATGATCATTATGCTCAGAACTTGATGCCTTACGTGATCGTTCAACGGCTGAAAACGTGCAAGCATTCAGAGCGTAAGCCCCACCGTGTCAGCCTGCGCCTCGTAGATAAGTCACGTTTTCATAACACTAACTTTGGATTAACCAACATACGTCGTCTATAGACGTAAGGCTATCAGACTACTCAAGTCTTTAGCGTCTAAATAACGTACGCTTAATCTTTTTGTGTGAATTAATTTGGATATGTGGCTAAGTAATAACTGCCGCACGGGTCGATCCATCAGGTTAAGCTACGCTTGCCGGGGTTGGTCTGTGGATGGGTGACCATCTTTTCATACCGAGCCTCCTCTGTGCCTCGGAAAGCACGTTAAACCGTTGGTCCCGGCTGTCATTCGTGGATCTTTGACAGTCGTTATGGGCTGTATAAGCCCGAAAGTCTGACAACCAGTCTTACCAAGGGGTATCGTATTACCTAGTAACTGGGTTGTGGAGATCAGATAGGCAGTCGCTCCATGTAAAATACTGATATTCAGCTGCATCCGGTTAGACTGGAAGCAGACCCCAACATAGTTGGGAAAAGGCTAGGTAGATTGATTTTTAATTTGGATATATTAATTTTGGGTTGTGATATGAAAAAAGCGGCCAAGTGCGTGTCGGACCACGCACAATGAAAGGTTCCGTAGTTGGGATGAATTTATCCCAAGAACAAACTTAATGTTGTAGTTGAAAAACATGTTCTCCCATATATTCCCATATGTACGCACAATATTGAGAGATTTACCATGTTATTTTAAGACCATATACTTCTTATAGGTTTTCCTGTAATATATTTTTAGGCCTATTTCTATCTTACCTGCATTTAGCAAAATATTTGAAAAGTTAATACTCAAGCAGTTGCTAAGACATTTTAATTTAAATGGCCTCCTTCATGATGAACAATATGGCTTTACTAAAGGTCGTTCGACTACAGATGCGGGTGTTGCTCTGCTGAAACATATATTTAACGCATGGGAGAACTCGCAAAATGCTATTGGAATTTTCTGTGACCTTTCCAAAGCCTTTGATTGCGTGCACCATGACACGCTTTTGCGTAAACTACATCATTACGGTGTACAAAACGAAGCTCTTAAAGTAATAAATTCATATTTACATAATAGGTTTCAATGTGTAGATGTAAATGGTGTGAAATCTTCCGGGCTACCAGTTCAGTTAGGTGTACCTCAAGGTTCAATACTGGGTCCATTCTTGTTTTTAGTGTATATCAATGACTTACCATTCTATTTAAAGGGTATCTGTGACGTTGTACTGTTTGCAGATGACACCTCTCTTATTTTTATAGTAGACAGGAATAGACAAGATTTTGACGACGAAAACAGTGCATTCTCAATGGTTACAGATTGGTTTACGACAAATAACTTAGTTCTCAATGCTAAAAAAACGAAATGTATAAAGTTTGCCTTACCGAATGTTAGAAATCTAGGACCCAACATCGTTTTAGATAAAGAGATGCTTAAAACTGTAGACTCGGCAGTTTTTCTGGGTATAACAGTAGATGCCAAACTTCAGTGGGGCCCACATATATCAAGCCTAGCGGGAAGGCTCAGTTCAGCCGCCTACGCCGTCAGGAAAGTAAGACAATACACTGACGTTGATACAGCTCGGTTAGTCTATTTTAGTTATTTTCATAGCGTTATATCATACGGTATTCTGCTCTGGGGCAAAGCCGCTGACATTCAAAATATATTTGTTCTTCAGAAACGAGCTGTTCGAGCAATTTACCAGCTCGGTGCCAGAGTTTCTTTGAGAGATTTTTTTAAACAGATTGGTATTCTCACGGTGGCATCACAATTCATCTTCGCCAACATCTTATATATTAGACAAAATACACATTTATACACTAAAAACAGTGATATTCACAATGTTAACACCAGAAATAAGGACAAATTACGTGCTCCATTTCACCGGCTTCATAAGGTTCATAACTCATTTGTTGGGCTTGGTATAACTTTTTATAACAAGCTACCCTCTTCTTTGCTAGATTTGCCCTTTAATGCGTTCAAAGCTAAAGTAAAATCTAACCTTTGTTCAAAGGCATACTATTCTATCAACGATTACTTAAACGATAAGAATAGTTGGTCGCTGTGTTTAGCTTAAGACAATGTTTATGTTCTTTCTCCAGAATTAGCATAGCTACTGACAGGTTATATGAGTTCATATAATTATTTATTTTCTTTGACTCTCAAGGTCAATTTATTTTAATTTTATTTTTATTTATTATTGACATAATCTACTCATTTCAATGTTTATTTATTTTTTATGAGTGGTATTGCAATATGTGGTTAGCTAGTGACCTCGACAATTGATCATAGTTTTTCTTGCCCGAGCAACCGGCAGCAAGTTCGTCATGCTCCCTTAGATGTCACTGCTTGCGGTAGCGTCGGGGGTCGGGTTGTCTCCTTCCCTCAAATATGGCGAGGGGGGTAATGGCTGATCTTTGCGTTATACTCGTGAACGGGTGCTGCTTGTGGTGACAGGTCGTCTTGCTGACCTTGGTTTTGTTTTGTTATTAGTAATTTAACTCGTTGTTGATTTTACTTCGATGGTCCTAGTTTATCCCTATCTGTGACTTGTGAGTTACGACTACATGCACGGCTATATGTAAGCGGGCACGCCCTTTATTACTGGAGGCTTTTATTTAGGTATAAAGTTCTGCTTACGTTTTTAGTTTTGTATTTTGTTTCTGCTTGAGTATTGTTTTCGTTTTCTTTTTTTTTTTGGTATATTGGCGTGTGCTAGCTTACTTATAGCAAATAATTTAATTTAATGTTTTGTGTTGCGTAATGTACCTAAATTATTATGCGCAGTATTATATAGAATCATTTTTTTAACTGAACAGGCAGCTGTGCTGCTGGGGAGTTTGTTGCGCCACTTCTTCTCCCCAGCTAAAGCACTAGGAAGTGGTGAAGGGCGGGCGTTTTTGGGGGACTGTCTTATGTAATTTTAACGTTCAAAAAGTGCTGATTCTCAGCCTAGTTTGAATAAATGACTTTTGATTTTGATTTTGATTTTGATATAGAACTATTTTCTGCTCAGTAGTTTCGGAGATAAGGGGGAATGGTCAATTTGCGTCTATTTTCTTAAATAACTTTAAAACAATTTATTTTAAAATTATTAAAAAAAAATCTATTTGATATGTCACACGATACAGTTTGCAAAACATTTTTTTGTCTTATTTGCACCCCAAAAGTGACCGCGATGAAATTCAAAATTCATTTATTGTATTTATGTTACACGTTGAGTTTGGGTCATAGAAATTCATATGTACCAAATTTCAACTTAATTGGTCCATTAGATCCGGAGCAAATGTTAAACGGCTGTGGCAAACGGACAGACAGACCAACAGACAGTCGACACGAGTATCCATAAGGGTTCCGTTTTTTCCTATTGAGATACGGAACCCAAGAAGTGTGTATTAATTAAAACATTAAAGATCAAAAAAGAGAATTACACACTTATTTAGGAAGTAAGACGAACCTGCCGAACGAAGAACATGTAACAATGTTTTTTAACCAGTTAGGCGTACCTAACTAGTCAAAAAACTTTCATCATCACTTTCTTTAATTTTGTTATCTCATTTATCCGTACAGGTTGGACGCCGCGTGATATCGAGAAGAAGAAGATAGACGTCCTGGAAATGTGGTACTGGAGAAGAATGCTTGGGATATCGTAGATCGAGTTTCGCACCAACACCTCTACATAAAAGCCAAGAACTATTGACTTCCGTCCAAATTCTATTCTTCCCTTCCTATCCAAAGCGCTCGAGGACTGTGTCCACAAACAATTCTCCAATTATGTTCATCGTTACTTACTAATTAGCCCTCTTCAATCTAGATTCAGGCCTGGGCACAGCACTATTTCCACTGGCGATATAAGGGCAGGTTTGGAAGACATCTAAGTTACTGTTCTAGTGTTGGTTGATTTCTCGAATGAATACCGCCAGTCACGATTTCCTGTTAGCTATTCTGTCCTATGTTATGGTCTCTCCCGAAGCACTGGAATGGATCTCCTCTTCCTTCCTTCACCTTCAGGAACGTCAGCAGTCAGTTCATGTTGGGGATTCTTCATCATGCTGGTGTGATTTGGATACTGGCGTTCCTCAGGGCAGTATTCTTTCTCCTTTTCTGTTTTTCATTAATCTTATAACTTCCGAGCTTCATTGTGCGTATCATCTGTATGCAGATGACTTGCAGTTGTACTGTCAAGGGAGGGTTGATGAAATACCTGACGCTATCGACAAGTTAAATATACCTGGCCATAAAAACCTGGTCTGATAAATTTGGTGCTGCAGTAAACTCTAATATGTGTCAGGCGATCATCATTGGGAGTCCTCGTGGATCAAGGTGGAGTAAGGTGGATGGTTCAACATAACCGTCAGTTCTCTTCAATAGTGCGATCGTACCATTTAGCACTGACGTGAAGGACCTAAGCTTGCACATTGATTGTACCCTGAACTGGCGTACTCAAGTCACTAGGTAACTGGAACGCTGCGAGCTTTGTACCGACTGAATTTTTTTTTACCACTAAGTACCAAGACTTCACTTGTGCGGTCCTTAATTTTCTCTATCATCGATTATGCTGATGTGTCCTACTATAACCTGAACGCAGATCTCCTCGACAAACTTGACCGTATTATCAATGACTGCATTCGATTTATTTTCAATCTGTGTAAATATGATCATGTCTCTGCGCATCGCTCACTTTTAAAGTGGTTGCCAATACGCCAGCGCAAAGAGCAGAGGGCGCTGAACACTTTGTTTTCATTTCCTATATGTGGAGGCTTGTAATTAGCTATTTGTTAATATTACATTCTTTATGTCATTTGTTTGTTAGTCTGTAATGCCTTCTATGAAATAAAATAAATTTCTTGACTGTCCCTCTTCCCCTAGTTATCTAGCTCCCCACTTTGAGTACATTTCTACCAACCACAATAAAAATCTACGTTCATCTTTTATTCATCTTCTTCAATGTACCACTCATAGCACTGACTTCATTCATTCTTCTTTCTTCGTTCAGTATATCTCTTTGTGGAATGCGCTTCCCCAGGAAATTAGGATGGCAACCAACCGAAATTCTTTAAAGTTCGCAAGCACATTCGTAAGAAGCTGGCAGTATCATCACAACGTTAATGTTTTCCCATTGTTTGCCTTATTTATTTTAGTATATTCGTGTATTAGTGTATATTTATTTGTGCTATTTATATATAATTAGGTACATATTATTCTATTTATAGTTTGTTATAGGTTTATATTTATCTTTATATTTAAATAAATATTTACTCCTCAATTTTTCGTAATTTGTTTCTGCATCACCCAAAGGTTGACTGGTAGAAAATGATTATGGCATTAAGTCCACCTCTGTACATATTTTGTGCTTGAAGTAATACATAAATAAAGAAGAACTCCGCATCAAAAAGTGTCTGTCCGTTTTGGTCCAAACGCGATGCGCGTTGCTCAAATATTTCGGACACGTCTCGAGGTGTCGTGTCGACTCTATAGAGCGCCTTATCGTGAAGACTAGAGTGGAGGGCACTAGATGCTCATGTGCTCATCCATGAGATGGACTGACCAAATTAAATCCGCAGAGGCCACCCCTTGTATGAGTGCACTAAAAACACCAAAAATCAGAATAGATGGCGAGAAATCGTGAGGCAAATCACATCAGCCCCTGGACAAGAATCTACATGAAGACCACAAGAGTGCTACCAAGAAGAAGCAGACAGGTTGGATGAGCTACAGATACAAACCGGCCGATTATTAAAAAGTCAAATTGCGGTACACGTTTTTACACGTTTTTAATTTTGCGACCGATTGTGTGTTTTATATTCCGACATGCATTCAAAAATATTTAATCATAAGATTACAATAATATCGGTCTCATGACTTTGCAACTATATATTTTCTCGTTCAAGTATTTGGGCTACTCCAATTTCAGCTGCCCCATTTCAAAACCTAGTAAGGACTTAAAACGAAATTTTACAGGAGAGCACAAAAATGCAAAGTGGTCACGGAGCAGTGAACGGGGCACTTCTACTGCGATGCTTAAATATATATCTGCTTATTTATGAGTTTTTAACGCTGTGTTTTTGTATTTGGTAGATACTTACTAGGTTAGCAAGATTATGCAATAAAACGATTTTTGTAAAAAAATGTACCTTACTAGGTTTTGAAATGGGACAGCCGATTTAAGCTAGCCTTCAGAAGTCTAAACTGATTCTTGGTTTGCCTTACCTACTTAGGATTGCCACAACTAGAAAACATTATTGACTTTCCTGAGTTTCCACGTTAGCATAGTGTTAACCAAGATACAGGAATCTCAAGGGACTATAAACAAGGCTTTCATTTATTTACACTCCCGTTATTTTTCCCTTGAGAAAGAGGAGCTCATATCATTATCATAGCTTGAATGAAACCACACGTGCATATTAAGGTACGATGTACTGGAATCTCTTGGCTTAGAACCAAAGATTATTACAATAAATCCCTTTGCTGTTCATCACTGGGTCTTATAAGGTTGATAAGAGTAATCTATTCCGTTAAACTAAAGAATAAACATACCTTAGTGTTCCTGTAAACGTTTCTAATCCCTCTGGGTTTGTCAGACTATTACAGACAGATACAATCGCAAAGCAGTTCTTCTGCCCTATCCGTGCATCCGCCTGGGATAGGTTAGGTTAGACCATTGGCTCCCAAAGTGGTACCAATATGGTAGAATTGTAGCTGCAGGGGGTCCACCGGATTGAGAGCGGCGGTACGTAGGCTGAGTGCCAAAAATGCCGCCCCAGGACCCGACGGCTTACCTGAAAGAGCCTGGGTTCTGGCCTTTGGGGCTCTCGGGCCTCGACTAGGGGGGCTCCTAAGCGCATGCTTGGAGAGGGGCCAGTTCCCACTTCGTTGGAAGACGGGGAAACTGGTCCTCATTAAGAAGCCGGGGCGCCCTGCGGACTCTCCGTCCGCTTACCGACCCATCGTGCTGCTCGACGAGGTGGGCAAGCTCTTTGAAAGAGTTATTGCAGACCGCCTCGTCGGGTGGCTGGTGCAGGAGGGGCCGGATTTGGCGGAGAGCCAGTTTGGTTTCCGCAGGGGGCGCTCTACGGTGGACGCCATCATGCGCGTGCGAGCCCTCACGACGGGGGATGCTGTGGCCCGGGGTGGGGTCGTCTTGGCGGTGTCGCTAGACATCGCCAACGCCTTCAATACCCTGCCCTGGAGTTGCATCAGGGAGGCACTCCGGTATCACCGGATGCCGACCTACCTCTGTCGAGTGGTTGAGGCCTATTTGACGGATAGGGCCGTCATCTACCCCGGTCATCAGGGAGAGTGGAACCGGCGAGAGATGTCGTGCGGTGTCCCACAGGGATCGGTCCTGGGGCCGCATTTGTGGGACATCGGGTACGACTGGGTGCTGCGCGCCGACCTCCCTAGCGGCGTCAGCGTGGTATGTTACGCTGACGACACGCTGGTCCTGGCGCAGGGGAGGTCGCACCAGGCGGCGGCTGAATTAGCGACACGCGGGGTTGCGATAGTCGTTGCGAGGATCCGGCAGTTGGGACTCGAGGTGGCCCTGCACAAGTCCGAGGCCATGTGTTTTCATGGTCCTCGGAATGCGCCACCGTCGGGTTCCCAAATAACGGTAGGAGGGGTTCGCATTGGAGTCGAGTCGACGATGAAGTACCTGGGACTCGTCCTCGACAGCCGGTGGAACTTCGTGGAGCATTTCCGACGTTTGGCTCCCAGACTGGAGCGGGCTGGGGCTGCCTTGAAGCGGCTCCTGCCCAATCTAGGTGGTCCAAACGCCTCCTGCCGGAGGCTTTACGCGGGGGTCGTGCGGTCCATGGCCCTTTACGGGTCACCGGTGTGGGCGCGTTCCCTGAGGCTGCGGCCAGTCCGCCGGTTGAACGCGTCCCAGAGGGTCATGGCCATTCGGCTAGTCCGGGGTTACCGCACGGTCTCCGGTGAGGCGGCGAGCCTCCTTGCCGGATTGCCGCCGTGGGATCTGGAGGCGAAAGTCCTCGCGCACGTGTGGGAGTGGCGCGAGGAGGCGAAACGCCGGGGCGTAACTCCGCTGCCGCGAGAAATCACGGTACAGCGGACAGAGCTCCGGCGGGATCTCATGGCGACATGGAGAGTGCGACTGTCGCAGCCCAGCGCTGGGCACGCCACAATTGCGGCCATAAGTCCTCTCTTTGAGGAGTGGTTAGAGAGGCGCCACGGCGTCCTCACCTTCCGCCTGACGCAGGTCCTTACCGGACACGGTTGTTTCGGGAGGTTCCTGTTTCGCATAAGGCGGGAGGAAACGCCCGGGTGTCACCATTGTGTGGATCGCCCAGAGGACACGGTGGAGCATACAGTGGAGGTCTGCCCGGCTTGGGCAGAGCACCGCCGTGTTCTCACGGAGGCGATCGGCGGCGGCGATCTCTCGCGTCCGAGCCTGGTCCAGGCCATGGTGCGGAGCGAGAGTGCATGGGAGGCCGTCACCTCCTTCTGCGAAGCGGTAATGCTTGCGAAGGAGGAGGCGAAACGCGTGAGGGAGAGGCAGGCTCACGCCCTCAGTCGCCGCAGGAGACGCCCTGGGCGGCGGGAATCGATAGCCGATTCCCAGCCACCGTAGGCGCGGGCTTGCGGGCGGTGAGTAGTGGGTAGCTCGCCGTCCGGTGAGGACCAGGCCCGGGTCGATGGCGCGTTGTGTTCCACGTGCGCCTCAAAGAGATGTCAGCAAAAGATGGGGTCCAATAGGGCCGATGCCGCTGGGGTCGCGGGTTGTTTGAAAAAGATACCGTGGCCCTGGCATAGGCAACTGAAGGAACACGGGTGGGTTTTAGTCAGTAAAAGTCTGACACGCCCTTCCGCTCCACCCAGAGCGGGAGAAGTTATTTGATGATTTCCCATCCACAAAAAAAAAAGGGGGTCCACCGGAACCAGCTAAATGTTGAAAGTGGTCTATGGGAAAAAAGTCATCTCCTACCTCTAGGAACCTCTAGGAAGGACTCTCTCAGAGATTGCAGGAATTCATTCAATTCAAATTCAGAGTCAATAAAAATTGAGTATTGCTTTTGCTGATTTTAAAGTACGCCTACGCAAGATAGAGTAGGTTCAATTCTGTACATTAGAAGACGGAGTACCCTAGGCAAAAAATATATTAAATAATCTTTACCTATAATGATTAAATTAAAAGGCAAGCGACGTGAACGATCATCAGAATTAAAACACGTGACAAAGATCTCTGGTTTGAGATTCTTGCTTGAACCCCCTCAGGCAGGATAGGTATACGACGGATTTCACCCCTCCCTTTCCGTATAACGCCCACTCTAATTACATCTATCAAACCTGCTGCTTATGTGTGTATGCACCCCCTAATACCATAGCCGTCACTGAGCTAACATAAAACACCCACAAAATCCAAAAATTAAGAATCGATCTAACAAACACCATGAAACACATAACACATGTCGTTTTAATTATTATTGCTAGTAAAACGGGCCGGACGATCGGTCTCTGCCACCGTTCCGGTCCTGACCCCATTACGGACACATATTAATTTTTCGCATCCGGCACCAGACACGGTCCTAATTGAGCTCTTTCACCTCCGTTCAACATCGACGATGATTAGTAGAAACTGGATTATTTCGCCCGGAATGCACGTGTTGCCTTTTTTTTTACATATTCTGCATCGTTTGGATTGTTTACAGTCTCTCGACTACTTTTGGAATCAAACGAAGAAAAAGTCCGACATTTCGAGTCCAAACCTAGACATGATGAAATTGGGATTTATGAACTATATAGCATAACAAATCATCATTCCCTGAAAGGTTGGGTAGAGGTGCACTTACAGTTCACCCCCATTTCGCCAAGTCTGTAATAGGGGGCGAGCCTATTGTCATCAAATGGGCACACATCCTGACTCCGGACTGTGAGAAATTCCGGATAGAAAAAACGAAATAACATTTTGCCGGACCTGGGAATCGAACCCAGGACCTTATGCTCAACAGTAGTGCTTGCGACCACTTGACAAACGAGGCAGGAACTAATCATGCACAAAGACACGATACCAGTCTATAAACAGTGGAAGCCTCTACAAAGTGGCATCTAAGTTAGGGTAAAAGTGGGATAGGTGCCCTAGGAGGATAGATGCCCCATAATTCAAATTGTCGACTTGTTAACGTACTATCATCATAGTTAATATTAATACTTATAAGCAAAGAACACGCCCCCAGCCTTAACTGCGATGATAGTACGTACTTACGTTTAAAAGTCTTCATTTGAATTATGGGGCGTCTATCCTCCTTTTTTTTTTTGTTCCGGGGTGGAAAATCCTCATGGATGTCCTCCGCCCTGGGGCGGGCGGAGGGGTCTGTCAGACTCTTACTGACTAAAAACCACCCCGGTGTTCCCTTCCCATACTTGGACCGGGGATCATGGGAACTTGTGCGCCTTCCACGATCCTCGGCTAGTGCCGGCCCGCCATTGCGGGCCACCTCAGGCCCGCGGGGGGAGTGAGGTGTAAAAACTCCCCCCGCGACGTCCATTAGGGGTGCGCGTGGAACACTACGCGCCGCCGCCTCGGGTCCTGCTGGATGAGGGGCGGCGGACGTCCCCAAGTCCGCCGTCCCTCCGGACCTATTTACGGGGGCTGGAAGAGGGCGTTGTCCGCCCTCCGCCGACGCCTAGTTCGCCTGCTACGGATCGGGAGAGTGGTTTCAATCTCCCTCTCCCTTTCCGCAGCCTCCTTCTGCGAAATCACCGTTTCACAGAAGGAGATCACCGCATCCCACGACTCGGCGCCCGCGGCCATAGAACGAGCGACGGCCGGTAGCGACAAGTCGGCTCCGACTACTGATACGAGGGCACGGCGCGGCTCCTCCCATGCGACACACTCTGCCAGTGTGTGCCACGCCGTGTCCTCCCGACAGTGGACGCAGTGATGGCACTGAGCGTCCGGCTCCCTGCCTATGCGACACAGGTACTTCCCGAAGCAGCCATGCCCCGAAAGCACCTGCGTCGCCCGAAACGACAGAGAGCCATGCCTCCTCCTGAGCCATTCGCCAAGCACTGGTCGGATCGCCTCGACGGTAGCGAGGCCGGCAGTAGGGCGTAGAAGCCTGTTCCGCCATTCCGTCACTTCCGTCTCCTAGGGCAACTATCCCACTTTTATCCTAAACTTAGCAGTAGGCAATTTTTACGTTAGTCTAAAGCACACCCCCTAACCATGTGAGACTGGTAGACTCTTTTTTAAGTCATAAAAATAAATGAACACAAGTGCTCCCTTCGAAATGTTATCCAAATCGTTTTAGCTCTTACAACATAAGTAATAACATCTCAATACGAGTATCAGCGAGATTTTACCTTAATTTTTAATCTAATATCCCATAAAACGCAGCACTTTTATAGAAGGTGCAAAAGGTGCAAAAGATAGGCTAGAAGGGAGTTCAACTTGCATCTCTTCTGTCTCTTCTCTTCGTCATAAAGGCTCCTTCAAAAAGGCGCGATCCGCGACGCGACTCAAAGGTTGCGCTCGTCGCGCGACACGCGCTTCCTTTGTGTTGCGTGCGTTTTCGAATCGCGTGTCGCGCCTGTTTGTGGGAGCCTTAATGATCTACACACCACTAAATAATCAAAAAGTATTTAATGACGTTTTCAAAGGTAGACACGTGGCTAAATGATAACAGCCGCACGGGTTAAATTACGCTTGCCGCCGTCGGTTCGTGGATGATTTTTTATTTTTTTTAAATGGCATCTCGTAGTTGACCTAGAGAGGTCGAAACTACTTAACCGGACTATCCTGTGGCTGCCTTAAGATCACTCAAAGCCTCCAGCCAGGGGCATAAAACTTACAGACTAAGCGAGTACACGCTAAGGACTCCCCCTGTGGGGAACGGGCCTCGGCTTAGGGCGTCGCTGGGGGGAGGACAGCAAGACGGGACAGGCTGGATCAGATTAGAATTATTATTGTCAGGGGAGTTTAAAGCTACAGGCTCAGCTACGCCACCAGCTGGCACATCATACCCGAGCAAGGGACGGGGGGGAGGACGATTATTACGGGGTCGTCGCGAGGGACCTCGGCGGCGAGGTCGGAATGTCGATTTGTTTTTGTTCCTACGGTCCCTACTGCTCTCCTGGAGAAGAGTTATGGGGTCGTCGGGATCTGAGAGGACAAGCCTAGGGCGGCGGACCTTACTAATACGAGAGGGGACATAGCTAGCCGCCTCGACAAGTGGAGTCTACCGAGAGCGAAAGCGGCGCGCGAACGCGCCTGCTTTATGTGCTCAGCGAAGGAGAGGTGGTGGTCGAGGGTCACACCGAGGTATTTGGCTCGCGTCTCCCAAGGGATCGGCTTGCCGAACATGGTGATCGGTCGGGGGGGGGGGGGGGGGAGTCGAGTGCGACGCGATCTCAGAAAGAGGACCGCTTGACTCTTGTCGGGATTGACCTCGATTCTCCACTTCCTAAACCAGGCGCCGAGGTTATCGACTGCGGTTTGGAGAGTGCGAGATATCGGGTGTTGGTCCCTGCCCGAATAGTAAATGGCCGTGTCGTCTGCGAACAGAGCTAACTGCGCCTTTTTACTTTTCGGGATATCGCTGGTGAACAGCGTGAAGATGAGGGGAGCGAGCACAGAACCCTGTGGGACTCCTGCACGAATGGGATGGGGGGAGGATAGCGCTCCTTCTATGCGATAGCGAAAGGTGCGATTCGACAAAAAGTCTCATAAGATGAGTACGAGACGATCCGGCACGCCAAGTTGGTAGAGCTTATATAATAAGCCGTTGTGCCAGACTTTGTCGAACGCTTTCGCTATATCAAAGAAGACGGCGCCCGTCATCAAACCACGTTGGAAGCCAACGCTTATGTGTTCGATGATGCGGTGGACCTGATGAACGCAGGAATGCTGCGTTCGGAAACCAAACTGCTCGTTAGGGATGAGACCCTTTGTCTCGGCATAGTCTCTGAGTCGCTTATAAATAAGCCTCTCATAGATTTTGCCGAGCACATTGAGCAGACTGCTGGGGCGGTAACTAGAGGGCTCAGCCTTGGGCTTACCGGGCTTGGGGATGCCAATTACAGTGGCCTCTTTCCATGCTTGAGGAAAGATGTTGTTGCTCATGGCACCATTGAAGATGGTGACCATGAGCATTATAAGGTGGGCAGGGAAGAGTTGGATCACCCTGGTTGGTAATTCCATCTGAGCCGGGGGCTTTACGGGGTTTAAGACCCTTGATTATGTCCTGCACCTCGTCTGGAGTGACGGGGGGCAGATGACAATCAGGGTCTTCAACGGGAAGGAGGGAGGCTCTACGTTCGACTTCCGCGTCGACCTCAGAGAGGTGAGCTTGGTCTACAGGTTGGGAGCTGGGTGAACACTGAGTCTCAAGACTGTCGGCTAGGCATTCAGCCTTGTCGACATCATCGAAAGCGATGGTCTTGTCAGGGCGGAATAGGGGGGGCATAGAGGCAGTCTCTTGGGATCTGAGCTTCCTCTGGAGTTGCCAGAAGGCTAGGTGGGTAGGCTCTAGGTCGCTCAGCATCTTGTCCCAGCCAGCGGTACGCAGCTCCTCTACGCGTTTCTTTACAGATCTCTGTAAAGAGCGCATATGGGCATTGTTCGCGTGGCAGGGAAAGCTGCTGTAGGCACGGACAGCCGCGTTCTTCTCATTCAGCAGCTCACGTACATCGTCCGGCAACTTCCAGCGATGGTCTTCCATCGCTGGAATTTCCCTTGAACAATCGTCCAGGACAGATTGTACGTGTTCTGTGAATGAGTCGATCGCGGCCGTCGTGTCAGCGATAGAGTCAAAGTGGTCGGGGATGGAGTCTAAGTGGGGGGACGTGGTGGATTTCAGACATTCGCTTACTTTCCTCCAGTCGGTCACTTTTTGAGTGAGAGGGGGTTGGCTGGGGTCACGGAGACCTATGCGGGGTGCCAGGTTTACAACGACTGGTCGGTGGTCAGAGGTGAGTTCATGTATCGCCTCTATAGAGTTCAACCGTAGGTTAACATTCTTTAGAAGCGCTACATCAAGTACGTCAGGGGTGTGGTCAGGGTTGTGAGGAAAGTGAGTAGGAGTCATCGGGGCGATGACATCGAAACTCAGGAGGGAGCAGAGGTTGAACAGGAGTCTACCTCTGCGAGAGGTCCTGGTACTATTCCAGGCGGAATATTTGGCGTTGAGGTCACCCGCTATGATAACGGATTCACTCAAGCCAAAAAGGGTGGAAAGGTCAGCAGATAGGGAACTATCTCAGGAGGTCGGGGAGGTTCGTGGATGGCTGATCATTCACTACATATCGAAACCCTACCGTACCTCGGAAAGCACGTTAGGCCGTTGGACTCAGCTGTCATTCTTAGATCTTTGACAGTCGTTACGGGTAGTCAGAAGCCCAAAAACAACTAGTCTTACCAAGAGCTATCGTGTTACCCAGTTTGGAGGGGGTTGTGGAGGTCAGATAGGCAGTCACTCCATGTAAAATACTAGTGTATACTAGTGTTCAGTTAGACTGGAAGCTGACCTCTCAACATAGTTTCCAAAGGTAGGCTCCTCTAAGCTAAACAATGTGCAACTGAACTAATGCACACTATGATAAAATCGTTTGTTCAGAATCGTTTACTGAATCGATTTCTGTCATTTTTATCCCAAGTATAATTAAACTACGTAAATTACAATCACACTTCCGCTGTACAGTCAAAACAAACCAAAATGGACGAAATTCCTACTGCGTATACGCGTGCGACTGTGTGCGTGTGTAGATTTGTAATGTGACCACAAATTTTTCCTACAATCAGTATAACTTAGCAATGTTATAATGTTTTATACATAATAATATAAATGGGGTGTTTGGTCGAGTGCGTTAATTCCGAGACATGTTGTATAAGAGGTCCCTACTGTAGTATTCTACTAGTAAAAGGGTAAACAGTCCAAAATACAAAAAAGAGTCAGGAAAAATATACACATTCCACAGTAACAAAAGTAATTACCTACAGTGAGCGTAATTAGCTCGCGTTACGGACCAACGGAATGTAATTGCAAATCAACAACCAATCACAGCATACTGGATTACTAATCAGCCAATACTATTACTTGTAATGAAATTCTGAGCTGCTTTACTCATAGTAGTTTATTGACCAATGGATATTGACATGTTTATTTTCTATTTTCAATCAACTTAGCCTATCGCAGTCCACTGCAGGACATATGTCTCTCCCAGGCTGCGCCACAATCACTCTGTCCTCCACCGTCCATATGCAGTCTGGCCCAGCCATAAATAATTTTTCTGTTTTAGTTAATTTTTTGATTTTTCGGGATTTCCAAGAAAGGAAACATATTTTTATAATTACTTAAACAAAGCAGCCGCTACTAATTATCATCAAATTTTACCAAATATTAGGTATTTAACTATGAAATTGCCGATGTACATAGAAAAAAACAAACTTTTTTTTATATAGAAGAAACATTGTCGATGCACTTTTGCCATTTTAATAAAAGTTCATTGATACCTCATGCTATAGATATCCTGGAAACGGGAATCGATAAATTCTTTAAAGCCGTTATTCACCACCTCGTTTGATTTGAAATTTTTCCCCGGGGCTCATTGTTGAGATCAAAATTTCCAGAACGGAAGCAGTCAAACCAAAAACCCACCGTGCGTTCTCTTGCGGTAGCTTGTCCATACGCGTCGTTAATATTGCTTGCTGTCTGTGTTACGTTGGTGCCACGACGGAACTCGTATTCGAAAATAGTGCGCAATATCGATTTTTCGAAATATACGAAAAATCGAACGGCGGGAAAACAAATGAACAACTGATTTTTTTAATGTCCTACTACATTATAAAATTAATTTGAATTCGGGGTTCTAAATAGAATGAATGAACACACTAGCCGGTATCAAAAATAGACAATTTCACAAGTAAATAGACCTATTATATCAAAATGAAAACAAGTAAGTAAACAGACAATTAAGCGCCCAAATCCCTCTATAATATCAGACGCTTCAAAAATATGAAACCAAACCCACGGGGGATACCTACTCATATCAAACGAATAACTCGAATTCACAGACTGTAAAATACTCCCGACTATTAGAGATAGTAAATTAAATTGTTATAAGTTGTAGGCACCTAACAGTAATAATCCTCTTGCTATACCTGCGTTAATGTTAATATTAACGTCTGTGGAAAATTGCGCCTTAACTATGACTTTAAACATATCCTGTTAAACTGTTGAACGATTGGCTACATTAAAGTGGTTCAGCGCCAAAAGTTATGACTAAAAAAATCCACGTTCAAAATGGAGGTAGAATCTGCTGCGGTAATTTGTGATCCTTGCTCGGCGCGTGCGGCTCATAGAATGAGACAACGCTAATGTAACCCACACGATTGAATGCGTCATTCAATCGTGATAATAGACTACCTAAAACTTCCTAAAACCCATTGATATGACGAACAAACCGCCACCTGAATTATCGCTTAAGATCTAACCACATTAACAACAACACATCTCAATTAACGTATTGATCACATATGATTATGGCTTATTTAATGCCTTAATATGCGTGTAACGGAGCATGTGTGGCAGAAGCATGAAGCGCCGGTAACATAAAACTACGGTTTACGAGTAACTACAACCAGCTGTGGCTCGGGAGTTGTAAACGTTCGGCTTAGCGGTCGAGTGTTACTAAAAAGGCAACTTGTATTAAAGAATTGAGAGGTAATCAATGGTTGGCTAATTCGTTTTGGATCGAGGGGTTTTATTTTAGGACTAGCTTTTGCCCGCTGCTTCGCTCGCGTTAATTTAGAATTTGACAATCAATTCACACTAATAAACACACGAAACTTTAGTAGTGCGAATTGATTGTCAAATTCTAAATTAACGCGAGTGAAGCCGCGGGCAAAACGGAATTAATTTATCATGATTCGAAAGACACGTGGCGCCATCTATTATCATAAGAACGTTATTGTTGATACCCTCGAAACAGTACTTTTTTCGGGTTGAAAGGTATCCTATGTCCGGTTCTGTACACCTAACAACGTATATGCAAAATTTTAGGAAGATCGAAAACACAGTGAAGTATCAATCATAAACATGTAGGTACATACATTATTAATAATACGAGGGATTATATTATTTATTTAAATTATGAAAACTTTATGCACAAGAAAAAAAATACTACACAACGGCAGACTTAATGTCTGAGGCATTTCCAACCAGTCAACCTTAGGGTGATGCAGAGACAAAACATGGCTAGTGTAACATTAGGGTTTAGATAACTCGAAGAAGAATTGAAGATTGTCATACATATAAACAGAAGAAACTTTGACAGGAGAAATAACGATAGGTAGAAGGGAAAACGAATCCAGCAAATCAGCGCTGAGATGATTCTGCCAACTTCTCTTAAATATGTTCACGTGCCTTCACTTTAAAAGAAAAGCGACTGTTTGCCATCTTGATATTCAGAGGTTTTGCATTCCAAAGAAATGTCGCCTAAACAAAGAATGAAGAGTGACCAAAACCGGAGTGGTGAGAACTACATAGTAAAAGACGATTGTTGGAATAAAGATTTTTAGTATGGTCTTAGCATAAGTAAGTATTGAATATGGGAAGTCAGGTAAGAAGAAGAAGTGGGTTTGTCGAGTATAGAATATAACATAGACAGAGCCCTCAATGCGCAGACACATGATAATAATGACGAATATTGAAAACGAATCGAATGCAGTTATTTAGAAGGCGGTCATTAATGTACTTAATAATGTTCAGGTGATTTAAAGTACCTTTGGTTTTGGTTTGAATTCTATCTGGGTTAATGAGCGCTTCACCCCAAATTAGAATCACCACATATTGTCAGGTTTGTGGTGACAGAAATAAGTAGCTTTTTACTGATAAAAAAATAACATATATTAGGTAGATATAAAGAGTCCACTCTTTAAATATAAATTATGAATCTATTTCTCTTGTCATGGCTTGCTTAAGTGAAGAAAAATTTGATTCAAGGACTATGGCGAAAAGATGGACATATTATAAAAAAGGTAGTGTGCTTGTATGTAGGGAGTTTTCTTTAGAACTACTGATCCGATTCGGAAAATTCTTTCACTAATGGGAAGCCGAGTGTCTTAAGATATATTTATATTAAAACAAGAAACACACAGACCAATTCGCAGGCAGAAGCTAGTAATAGCATAAAACTATCACCGATCTGATTAATAAGAGTGGTATTATTCACCAGCTTTCTAATCAAATCAAATCGACGACTGACGCTGACGCTGGCTCAAAGCAACCACCTACTGTACCTCATTGTGACTCCTCGATGCCGGAGATCGCAGTACACATTAAAGAGGTCCGAAGAGTATTGTGCAGTCTAGACGTAAACAAGGCCAGCGGGCCTGACGGCATTCCAGCGAGAGTGTTGAGGCAGTGTGCGCCTGAACTGTCTCCTGTATTGACACGTTTGTTCCGCCTCTCTCTTGAAAAAAGAACGGTGCCGAAATCCTGGAAGCTTGCAAATGTACAACCAGTGCCCAAAAAAGGCGACCGTGCAGACCCTGCCCATTACCGTCCGATCGCCATTACCTCCATTCTGTGCAAAGTTTTGGAAAGGGTACTGAACAATAAGTTGCTGAACTACCTTGAAGACAATGATCTCCTCAGTGACCGTCAATATGGCTTTCGCCGGGGACGGTCAACTGGCGATCTTTTTGTGTATGTCACGCACTGCTTTGGCGAAGCCATCGAGAAACACGGCGAAGCTCTGGCTGTATCGCTTGACATCTCGAAGGCCTTTGACAGGGTCTGGCACTCTGCTCTGCTCAGCAAGCTTCCTGCTTATGGCATCCCAGCTGATTTTTGTAGCTGGATATCAGATTTCCTTAGTGAACGGTCGATTAGAGTAGTTGTTGATGGCTGCTCTTCTGACCTTATGGCTATTGATGCCGGAGTTCCTCAGGGGTCTGTTCTCTCTGCAACTCTTTTCCTGCTGCACATCAATGACCTGCTTCGGCCTGGTATTGTTGGGTACGCAGATGACAGTACAGATTCAGAGAGATACTTGTCCAGCGCAAAAACCAGCGGGGCTGAAGTTCGTTCCTTGAGAGAGGCCATGGTAGAGCGGACAGATTTGACCTTAAGCTTTGTCTCCCAGTGGGGTGATGATAATCTGGTCTCTTTTAACGCCACCAAAACGCAGGCGTGTCTTTTTACCGCTAAAAAGAGTCGTTTCGCCCAAACTCCTACTTTTCGGGGTGCATCTGTTCCTGTAACTGATCGACTTGAGCTCCTAGGCATGGAGTTGACATCTGGTCTCAACTTCGGCGCCACCATCGAGTACAAGGCCCAAACTGCGGCCAAGAAACTGGGCATCCTAAATAGGGTGAAGCGATACTTTACGCCTGGACAGCTTTTAACCCTTTACAAAGCGCAAGTCCGATCCTGCATGGAGTATTGCAGTCACCTTTGGGATGGATCAGCTAAGTACCAACTAGCCGCGCTTGACTCGGTGGAACGCAGAGCTAAGCGGCTCATTGGCGACGTAAAACTGGTGGATGCCAAGCTTCATTGCTTGGCTCATCGCCGCAAGGTTGCCTGCTTGTCGGTCTTCTACAGATTGTAATTCGGAGAGTGTGCCCGAGAACTCCACGACCTCATTCCACCGGCCCCCTTCTACCACCGGACATCTAGACGCACTGCCAGTTACCATCCCTACCTGGTTGCTATTCCTCCAATTCGCACTAAGCGCTTCCAAATGTCTTTTATAATGCGCACAGCAAAAGAGTGGAACTCACTACCTGCGTCTGTGTTTCCGAACGTATACAACCCTAATCTCTTCAAAGTGAGAGTGAACAGGCTTCTTCTGGGTAAGCTCACTCCATCGTCGACTTTGTCTCTGTCACCTCTGACCTAGACTAGAGTCAAGAGCAAACCCATCACAAATAAAAAAAAATAAAAAAAATCAAATCACTTTTATTTGTTAACACAGGTAAAGAAATACAGATCTTAAGTTTGGTGAACAGAACGCTATGTTATGCCAGGAGGCGTACAAATATGGTGTGCACCTAGTGTAGGAGAAGCACCATACTCCTAGCTCCGTTTGCTATTAGTTATAAGTAGCTTAAGAATGTACTAGTAGCTTAAGAAAGTACTTAACATCATCTAAATAATAAATATTCCACAAGACTATGCTTGTCCGTCGGAAATAAACACGTTGTGACTTGAACGCAGAGAATCAACACAAAACTGCGTACGGGTTTATCCCTGGCACAGAAAAGTCGACAGATCGTGACTTGCACGAGCAAATAGGGGCGTGGTTACTGTTTAAACCACATATATTGGTGTCGTAGTCTTACTTGGGTGAGGTGTACCCGCTACGTTAGCTATAGAGAAAAAGTAATATATATGCGTCCCCTAGAGTTCATAGTTCATAAATTGTAGCGAGCAAGTTAGTCAAAGCATCTAATGATCAAGTGACATGCTCAATAGAGCCCTGTATAGTCGCGTGTCTGTAGTGTCTGTAGTGTCTGTATTATTGCAATAATTAGTGTTACGAAGGTAAAATTATTGCCGTAAGTATTATCATTGTGTTTTATGTGTATTTTGTGTTTCTGAATTGTGTTTACGTGCCTTTTTATTATATTTGTGAATACTTGTACTGGTTTAATTCGCATAAAGACGACGATAACCCCCGCCTATCAGAGTCTAACCACCCCCCAAAGCACAGCATGCAGGTTGTCCTGATATAAGTTTCGTGTGCTGTGCTTAACATTGGTCCTTGCGAGTCGGATAAACGATTGTCCGGGCGTAGTCTTACAAACTAGCGTTCGGAATCGGATTACGCTTATAGGCGAATTAACCAGTGACAATGAGTGAGAAAAGTGCCGTAACCACGCGAAGCAAACTACGCAAAATGACTGAAGCAGCAGACACGCGGTGCAGGGAAGCCGCCATCGCCTCGGACTCAGGCTTACTGTCGGAAGTACCACCAGGTTCACCATCAATAGCGCCAACGGTAAGATCAGCGGCTGCCCCCATTATTCCACTGACCGGGGGTCGAGTAATCGACTACAGTGAAAAGCCGGCAGAGAGCGTATCAAGGCAGACAGTCGCAAGGTCGCCGCGGAGCAGCAGAGTTTCGTCCAAGAGTAGTCGCAAGGGCGTCGAATTCTTGAGGAAAAAGGCCGAATACGAAGCTGAGCGTGATTTGGTGCACATCAAGGAGAATCTGGTGAAGAAAAGGATGGAGGTGGAAATAGCAGAGATCGAGGCGAATGCAGAAAGTGAGGACTCAAACTCAGAGGTGGATACGACGCACCGAGTTGAAGAATGGGTTAAAACAACGCCCCAAGGGACGCAACCAGAAACGGCGATGTTTACGGCGGCTGCGTCTCGCGCGCCGTCTACGTCGCACGTACCGCTTGAGGGCACCGCGCCGTATGAAGCACCTACGATTCAAGATCAAAATGTAAGTAGAGTGAATCTTGAACCTAATATGTACCGTGTGCCGGCTACGTTAAGCGAGAGTAATGTGTCGCATCCGTATAGGAACCCAGTGAGCAATGCGGGGCCTATGCAGACGCCAGCCCATACTGAAGCGGTTAGATTCCGTTTGCCCGACGATTATCCCGCCTTCACCACTCCGGTCGCAAGTGTACCTCGATTATCGACACTCGAGTCGGTCACACAGCGACAGGGAAATAGCGGAGTGGGCGTTGTAGAAAGGCGGCGACTATCGTCGAGCGATAGAGATAGGAAAATCGATAAGCTGGCGGAGGCGATCACTAACATGGCACGCCCGCACCCGGTACCCAGACAGGCTTACGAATTGCCACATTTTAGCGGTGACCCAGCTGATTGGATATCATATCCCTTTAAGACCGGGAAAAAAAAGTCTTGCGTAGCTTGTTTTCGATCTTATATTCTAAGTACCCATGTCCAAAGTCATCCTAGAAAAATAATAAAAAAAATCCCGCCCCCTCCCCCCCTGAGAAAACGCCATGTCACGATAGTGCGATATCGGCGCGAAAATATTTTTGTAAAGTTGAACGCACGATCGTATAAGAGCGTCGTTAAAGGAATATAGAAATATGTACTGGGACACTACGGAATTATATAACTTTAGGCCGCATGAGAATATAGCGCGTCTGAAGTCCTCTTTACATGGGGAGGCGAAGATCGCAGTGGAGGACTTGTTACGGTCAGCGAGAGACCCCACTGAAATAACGCGTGCATTAGAAGAAGAGTACGGACATCCAACCGTCATACTTCAATATGCTCTAAAGAAGGTGAGAGATTTACCTAAAGTGTCTGAAAGTGGCCAGGAATTAAGGAAATTCTCATCGACGGTAAGGAACTGTGTGTCACTGCTAAAGAACGTCAGAGCAGATGGGTACCTGAATAACCCTCAACTAGTGAGCGAGCTGCTAAGCAAGCTGACACCAGTTCAACGAGCACAGTATGGTGACTTCGCGATGGGCCTGGATAACTCACAGGGGGTGGACTTGAGGATCTCACCCAGCTTGGAAATGCTGTCACGGTTTCTCATACACGTGACGCGTTCTACTTCATACTACCTACAACCGACTGTGTATGAACCAGAACAGGCTAAACTCCCTGTGAAGCTGCAGCAGACCAGCGGACGGACTCGACCTGGAAACGCGGCACGCCCAGTCACCAACAAGCCGCAGATGACACATCGTGTGAATACACAGAGCGACGAAGCTACGAGTATCACACAGAAGGAATGCGTGATGTGCCACGACAAGCATGTCATAGAAGATTGCGACCAGTTCAAGAAGCTGAATATCCAAGAACGCTGGGAACTGATCAAGAAGAAAAAAGTGTGCTTTAATTGCTTAAAAGCAAAACACACGAAACAGTTTTGTCGCGCGAAAAAGTGCAAAAAGTGCGACTACAAACATCATGTGTCACACGAGGACAGGTCAAAACCAGAATGTGTAACAAACATAGGAGAGTGGCGAGCCACAGCGTTATTGAAGATACTGCCAGTGTCAGTGTGTAAGGAAGATAGCGACAACGACCAGTGTTATGCGTTGTTGGACGACGGGGCAACAGTATCGCTAATAGACAGTTCGCTCGCTACAAACCTATCGGGTCCACGTGTGCCACTAATGTTAAAGACCGCGGGCGGTCATGCTGTGTCGGACCTTACCTCGCGAGTGGTACAAGTATGTGTGAAGGGCCCCAATGGACAGTGCCATAATATCAAGTGCCGGACATTAGTGAACTTGAACTTGCCTACACAAACAGTGACCTCTTCAGTGATCAACGATAACGCGCATCTGCGCGACTTGGGTTGCGCAGAGATGAGGGGAGCCAAGCCGCTGCTGCTGATCGGGCAGGACAATTGGGAGCTGCTCGTTGGCGGGGACACCCGCCGTGGACGATCCGGTAAGCCAGTTGCCTCACTTACTAAGTTAGGTTGGGTCATTCATGGACCATTTAATAACGCCAGTAGTACCGAAGCAGTGAACTGCACAACAGTTTCCCTCCCAGATTTGCATGATTTAGTAAAGTCACAGTTTGAGTTAGAATCGATAGGCATTTCTCAAGTAACCCGCAAACATAAGGATGTAGAACGGGCTGTACAGGTGTTAGACAGTACGAGTCAACGCACCCCTGATAAGACGCAATGGGAAGTAGGTCTTTTATGGAAGCAGGACAACATTCTGTTGCCTGATAGTTACAGACAGGCCCGGCAGAGGTTATATGGTATCGAGAGGCGGATGCGTAAGGACGCTCGTTTCGCAGAGACGTACGCGAACCAGATAGAGCGTCTAGTAGCTGAAGGGTATGCACGGAAGGTAGAAGGCGAGGTAGATAGCTCACCGGTTTGGTACCTACCACATTTCGGTGTTGTAAACCCGAACAAACCAGGGAAGCTTCGCCTAGTCTTCGACGCGGCTGCTACGTCCCAAGGTACGTGTTTGAATGATAACCTACTGACCGGACCCGATCTATTAAATTCATTACTAGGTATTTTGATTAAATTTAGAGTAGGTCCCATAGCGTTCTCAGGCGATATAGCTGATATGTTTTTGCGAGTTAAGATTAGGGCACAAGATCAGGGCGCACAGCTGTTTCTGTGGAGAGGCGCGAACGATGGTAGGGAACCTGATACCTACGCCATGACATCGATGATATTTGGCGCCGCCTCTTCACCAACCACGGCGATATATATACTCAATAAAAACGCCAATGAGTGGGTTAACGTTCACCCCGAAGCTGTTGAGGCCATAAGAGATAAGCACTATATGGACGACTATTTAGATAGCACGTGGTCCGTAGAGCAGTCCAACAGCCTGATCGAGCAGGTATAACGCCTCCGGGGGTTTTATCATACGGGGGTGGGTAACCAACTCGACAGAATTGAGGGAAAGATTAGCCGAAATAGACAGGTTTTCAGCCAGAGGCAACTGGCGCTGGGTCCCCACGGCGGACAACCCAGCTGACAAGGGTACCAGATTGCCTTGGCCTGATGACCATGCAGCGTGGTTGTCGGGCCCCTCGTTTTTGTGTTCACAGGAACGGTGGCCAGCGTGTCGCGAACCTGAAGCGGCAGAGGCAGACCTCGAGCGCATCCAACGAGTCCACACTGCGGCGGCCCCTGCCGGGCCCCTCCTGGAGTACAAGCGCTACTCAGCCTGGAAGCGCGTGCAGCGCGTTATGGCGCGCGCGCTGATTTTCGAAGAGCAACGTCGGAGCTGCGTCCACACGACTTAGAAGAGGCGCACCTCCACCTGATGAGGTTGTGCCAACGCCTGGTCAGGTCTGTGAAGAATGCACTCAAAAGCACGCTCAGGGAGCGGGCCCCTCGTGAGGAGGTCCTTTACACCCTCCTCACCGAGGCAGAGCTGATAGTAAACAGCCGCCCGCTGAGCTATGTGTACGACGATCACGAGCAGCCTGAGGTCCTGACGCCGAACCATCTGCTCCTGGGCACAGCTACGAGGACGTCGACTCCCGCCGGCAGTGGCGGCGGGTGAATGCACTCGCCGACATGTTCTGGCGCCGCTGGCTGCGGGAGTATCTCCCGACTCTACAACGTCGTGAGAAGTGGACAAGTAGTGGACCCAATGTGCGCGTTAGTGATGTGGTAGTGATCGTTGACAACAATAGAGAACGAAGTGCATGGACAAAAGGTGTGATACAATCTGTGTATCAAGGTAATGACGGAATCGTCCGTGTTGTAGATGTTAAGACAGCAAACGGGGTCCTGCGTCGACCAGTAGCAAAGATTATTGTGCTTCCCACGGAAATGGATGTAAAGCGGTTGAACCCTCTTACAGGGGGTGGAATGTAGGAGAAGCACCATACTCCTAGCTCCGTTTGCTATTAGTTACATAAGTAGCTTAAGAATGTACTAGTAGCTTAAGAAAGTACTTAACATCATCTAAATAATAAATATTCCACAAGACTATGCTTGTCCGTCGGAAATAAACACGTTGTGACTTGAACGCAGAGAATCAACACAAAACTGCGTACGGGTTTATCCCTGGCACAGAAAAGTCGACAGGTCGTGACTTGCACGAGCAAATAGGGGCGTGGTTACTGTTTAAACCACATATATTGGTGTCGTAGTCTTACTTGGGTGAGGTGTACCCGCTACGTTAGCTATAGAGAAAAAGTAATATATATGCGTCCCCTAGAGTTCATAGTTCATAAATTGTAGCGAGCAAGTTAGTCAAAGCATCTAATGATCAAGTGACATGCTCAATAGAGCCCTGTATAGTCGCGTGTCTGTAGTGTCTGTAGTGTCTGTATTATTGCAATAATTAGTGTTACGAAGGTAAAATTATTGCCGTAAGTATTATCATTGTGTTTTATGTGTATTTTGTGTTTCTGAATTGTGTTTACGTGCCTTTTTATTATATTTGTGAATACTTGTACTGGTTTAATTCGCATAAAGACGACGATAACCCCCGCCTATCAGAGTCTAACCACCCCCGAAGCACAGCATGCAGGTTGTCCTGATATAAGTTTCGTGTGCTGTACTGAACACCTAGCTCAATATTACGAATTTAAACTTCACAGAAAAAAAAAAGATGTTTGAAAATCATGCATAGTAAAAATTTCAAAATAAATTGAACAATTATATAATAATTTTTAAAAATTGAATAATGTCAGATTTAAATGAGGAATTATTTAGTTATAAATGTAAGTCAGAATAATTGAAAATGTCAAAAATATTATTAAATATCAATATGAACAATAAATTTCAATTCCAAATTAATTCATCATTTAAGTTTTTTTTTTCATACAACATACAAACAAAGCATTATATTGAGCCATCATTGAAAAATTCATCCAGTGTGTAGTAACATTTGTCACTAAGTAAGTTATTAAGTGCCTTTTTGAATTTTATTAATAGCATATTTTTTATGGCATCCGGAATATTATTATAAATTTTTGGAGTGTTACCGAAAAGGCTTTTTACATTACATTTTTACAATATTGAGTACGCAATGGATTTCTTCTGACTGCCGATAAGCTGACAAATAAATGCGGGTTTTTTTTACAAACAATGCCATTTCCAATATACACATATATAATGCTGGCAGTGTCAATATTTTTAGTTTTTGAAAATATGGAATACAGCTATCTGTCGTTTTTAAACGTTGAGGCCAGTTATCAATAGAAGCACGCACTCTTTCTATGGGAAAATTCTTCACTGCCAATCGTATGGATTGTTTTAGGGACTCCAAATTATCATGGCGTTTAGAGCAAGCCGTACTCTCTAAAACTGACCATAAATCATAATCCAGCGGATTAAGATCGGGACTAGACGACGGCCAGTCTTCAGCTCTGATGAAGTCCGAAACGTTCACTTCCAACCAAGACTGCGCGGACCGAGCTTTATGACCCGGCGCTGAGTGTTGTTGGAAGGACCATACTTGGTTATTGAAGGGGCTTAACTACCTTCTCAAGAATGGTATCTTGATACACTTGTGCCGATGTTTTGATATCTTTTTCACAAAAATATGGCTCAGTCACTCCTTCATAGCTAACACCCCACCAAACCATAACTGAAGTCGGATAATGCCCACGTTGCACTCTATCGACTAATTGGGAAGCTTCCTTAGAGCTTTGAGCATAAATACGGTTATTTTGTTTGTTAAAATGCTGCTCAATTGTAAAGATTTTCTCATCTGTAAACAAAAGTTTTCTGTGACCTCCCTTTGCGTACCGCTTCAGTAGTTGTTTCGATTTTACCACCCTATTCTTTTTTAAATTATCAGTTAAAAAATGACCAGTGCGTCTCTTATAGGCTGCAAGTCCTAAGTCATCTTTTAAAATACGCGACATGGTTCTAGGTGCTATCTTCATCTCCCGAGATAAAATCTTTTGCTTTCGGACAGGATTTCTTCGAATTCTTTCACTTACTGCTTTGACCACCTTTTTCGTACGAACACTACGTGGACGGCCAGATCTTTTTCTGTCACAAACAGAGGAGGTCTCATTGTACCTATTAATAGCCCGGTATATAAACATTTGACTAATACCAAGCGTATCCTCCATACCAACTTTGTGTAATGCAATCACAGCGATTCGGTTCTCTTTATCACCCCACTCCATTTTAATATAGCAAAATATTGTACAATGTATTGGCGCCAAAATTAGAAAACTCAATGAGCAATCGTATAAAAATGACAGATTCGAAATTCAAATGTAATATCTTTCTTATTTTTAATTATAACAGTATTTATGGCCAGACTGTGTATTTTTATCAACTGATGTCATAATATTATTAATTAAAACAAACAGTGCCAAGTTAATATTTATATTTTTTGCAAAAACCTTTCTGTTCATTGCAAAATAAGTTATATTTTTCAAAATATGTGTACATGGAGTTGTATATAACGTTTTCAAAAATTTTGGAGAAGACGGATGAACCTTTATACCGATGACAACATTAATTTTGGCTTATAAGAGTTCACGTATATGTATAAAATTGCCACCAATTTGTACTGTTATAAAATAGTTTTCATGCTTGAGTTTGCAGTTTATGTTCAAATAAATAACCCTAATCTAATTTCATATAAAGACAAAACAAAAAATAATATGAAAAATGTTTTTTCTTCACTGCTAATTATTATCTAATAAATTTGTAATAAAAATGCACTAAATAAACAGTTAACTTGTATTACCCATAAGTTTTACACAATAATCTAATAAACATAATACTTACCAGTAATATAAAAGAAAAATGTGGTCAAAAGATATTATTTGGAGGAAAGGTTGCCTAACAGTAGCTTTAAGGGTGCGCTTGTGGGCACTAATTACTGAATGAAGCTGTCTAGTAGGTCACTTGTCTATGACTTTCTAGTCTGTGTGAACAATCCCACGAACTCCCAAATGGTGCCGTTGATCAGCTGATAAAGACCACTGTTACCCTTTTATTTCTATTGTAATGCTAATATACTGCTACTTTGCAGTAATTATAAACTTAAAGCTGTACAATTTATAGCCATATTGGCTGTATAAGAGTTATATAGCATGCTATACAGCTATTATACAATTTAGATACTTAGAGATCTTATAGAATCAATGTGTCCCAGTATAGATTTACTATAGAACTCCGCGTGCTACTTGGGTGTAGTTATAAGCTTAGTTGTAACCTAAAATTAATGTGCCCTGCAAAATAAACTTTGGTTTAAAATACCAATACTGAAATAGATATATATAGATAGATAAATAACAATACTGAACAATTTAAACAACAACCGGTTGGTAACGGGACTATTCTTTGACTTATCGAAGGCGTTCGATCTAGTTACACACGCCAACTTATTACAAAAATTAGAAGCTCTCGGAATCAGAGGACTGCCACATCAATGGATATCGTCGTACCTAACTGACAGACAACAGTGTGTCGCTGTTACCAAACTGGACGCAAATAGAGACATGATACGTCATACGTCTGAATATCAATATGTAAAACGCGGTGTGCCCCAGGGTAGCATATTGGGCCCCATTTTATTTCTACTATATATAAATGATATAGTTGATATCACTCATCACAAATCCTTTCTCTTTGCGGATGACATTTCCATAATTGTAACTACTGACAAAAAATATAATTCAATTGCCGACCATGAAAGTGACATAAATAATACAATTGACATTCTAATTAATTGGCTAAATAATAATAATCTATCTATTAATCTTAATAAATCTGTATACTTACAATTTAACAAACATTATAATAATAAATTTCATTTTAAAATGGACATAACAAAAATCACGCAGGTGACACATACTAAGTTTTTGGGTGTAGTAATTGACGAACATCTAGACTGGAAGGCGCAGGTTGAGCATATATGCAATAAAGCAAATAAATTTGTATATGCCCTTAGACAAATAAAAAAGGTAACAAATATAAAGACGGCCGTAATGTCATATCAAGCATACGTTGAGTCCTCGTTGCGGTATGGACTAATAAAATGGGGAAATAGTACCGACCACAAAAGAGCATTTATCGCCCAGAAAAAATGTATAAGGGCCTTATACGGGATCGCGTCCGATGAATCATGTAAACCAATATTTAAAAAGCTTGGTTTGCTGCCGTTACCATCATTATAATATATATATGAGGTGTGTATGTTTGTAAAGAAATACAAAGAATTGTTTAAAACAGCAGAACAGGTGTGTTCACGAAGTCGGCGTGACCAATACACACTTGTACTAGACGAGCTGCCTAGGTATGTAAAATATAATAAAAATTGTGTAGCTATGTGTGTACGTATATTTAATAAATTACCAAAGGCATTAAAACTATTGAATTGTAGACTTTTTTAAATTAAATTGTATAACTGGTTAAATGGAAATAATTTCTATAGTATTAAGGAGTTTTTAGAACACTAACGTTGATAGCACAATTTTGCATGCTTTAATTATAAGCAAAACATGTATGATCACACTTTATATTGTAACACCTTCTTATACCGTGTTTTAAGCAAATAAATATTATTATTATTATCTCCTTTATTTATTTTTTAAACTTATTTTATTACATTTTTAAATATTTTTATAAAAACATTAAAAAAACACATTTAAAAATATAAAAAATAGTGATCCGCCGGCAGCGGGTGCAGGGTCCAAGCTACCGGTGGTTAGGGCCCCAGAGACAGGAACCTCCTCACAATACGCGCCGTATCAAGGAGGACTGCCTTCTGAATCAGGCCCTTCACCCAGCCACCCAACGAGAGCCTCTTGAGATGTTGGTCGAGGCTCTTAGCGATAAGGCCATTGACCGTAACGACTATCGGCACAATGATTGCCGAGTCCACATTCCACATAGCGACAACCTCGTGGGCTAAGTCGAGATACTTCAATTGTTTCTCCTTCTCAGCCTTCACGAGGTTCTCGTCATGCGGGATAGTGACATCGATTATCATTGTGCGGCGCACTGATCGATCTATTACCACTATATCAGGCTTATTGGCTACAATAGTCCTGTCAGTGATAATAGATCGATCCCAGTATAACGTGACATGGTCATTCTCGAGAACTGGGTCGGGCACATACCTGTAATACGGTACCTCAGAGTCCACAAGGCCGTATTTCAGAGCAAGTTGCTGATGGATAATCCTGGCTACTTGATTATGCCTGTGCAAATACTCGCCGTTAGCTAAACGAGAACACCCAGAAGTAATATGTCTGATAGACTCACCGGGACAATGGCATGCCCGACATATGTCGATCGTCCCGTCTTTCATTATATACTTCCGGTAGTTATTCGTTAGCATCACTTCATCCATAATCGCACAGACTGAACCTTCGGTTTCCCCAAAGAGGTCACCGAAGCGTAGCCAGGCCACGGACGCTAAGAAATCTACGTCGGGCCCATGAAGGGCCCGGAAAAAGCGTCCGTGAAGCTCCTTGCTTTGCCATACTTCCTTGCGGTCGTTGGTACTAAGCACCACAGGTATGCGCCAGTTCTCTTTAGCCAAGGACAACGGGGTGAGTCCCTTGTCCACTGCAACTACATCTCGGTGCATACCCACGTCAGCCTTGAGAAAATATTCTCTGAGACTGCACACCGCGCGGTTGTGGAGGGTCTTAGCATTTAAAAAACCTCGACCCCCGCACTTCCGCGGAATGTACAGCCTCATGACAGACGAACGTGGGTGATGCATCCGGTTTGCAGTCAGCAGTGACCGGACTCTCCTATCCAGGGCGTCTAGTTCCGTCTGGGTCCACTATAGTATGCCAAAGGAGTACATCAGGACCGGCATGACCCAACCGTTAAAGGCGCGCACCTTGTTGCCGCCGGACAAAGAACTATTAAGTACCTTTTTCAGGCGGCCGAAGAAGCGCTCCTGCAACGATTTTTTCATGTCAGGTCCGTTAATGCCTAACCCCTCTGACATACCCAGGTATTTGTAGGTATCAGTTGCGGAGAGTGATCTCAGGTTTATAGAATCTGAGAGTTGTAGTCCCTCAGATTCCACAATCCCGCCCCGCTTTACATGCATGACTGCACATTTATCTACACCAAATTCCATCCTGATGGAATCACTAAAAGTTTTAGTTACTTTTAGTGACTCCAGCAGTTGCAATTTGTTGGTGGCAAACAGTTTCAAATCATCCATATAAAGCAGGTGGGATATTACCTGACCCCCTCTCCGCAAAGGATAGCCCAGCCCTGTACCCTCCAGCAGAGTGCTAAGAGGGTTCAAGGCTAAACAAAACCACAGTGGACTCAGACTGTCGACCTGGAATATTCCCCGCTTAATCCTAATAGGTTCGTTGCTCCCCTGAATTTGTCGGCATCCTGGATAGCGAAGAACCGTCCTCCACTGCCCCATACACGTCGTTAGGAAGGTGCTCAGAGTTGTATCAATTTTGTACAACTCTAACACCCTCAAGAGCCATGTATGCGGCACCGAATCAAAGGCCTTCTTATAGTCTATCCAACATGTCGACAAATCCTTTCGGGATCGACGGACCTGTTGGCTTATGGCCATGTCAATGAGGAGTAGCTCCTTGGTGCCGCGGGACCCATTCCTACATCCATTTTGAGAGACAGACATAATAGAATTCTTTTCTAAATGAGAATTAATTTTCTCTCTCAAAATGGATGTAAGAAGTTTATAGACCGTCGGCAAACAAGTGATCGGCCTATAATTTTTGGGTTCCGTGGCATCACCTGACTTATGGAGCAGGTGAGTAACTCCTGTTGTAAAGAGCTGTGGCAGCGACCCAGACTCTAAGGCCGACTGGAATTGCGGTGCTAAGCACGCGTGTGAACTTTGCAGCCATTTAAGCCAAAAATTGTGCAGTCCGTCCGGTCCCGGAGATTTCCAGTTCGGTATCGGGCGGGCTGCACTGGCTACATCGGAGGAAGTAATTATTACTTCCTCCATCTCCGGTATGGCGTCACACACGCGTTCAACATCCCGCATCCATTCAGCCTCAGTATGGCAAACGGGCACCGACCAGATGTTACGCCAGAATATGCTAGTGGCATCATCATCCGGGAAGCATACGTCTGCCACATTTTGCTCAGGTCGCTCCCATGCTCTATACACCCACCTTTGATCACGCTGGAATATGCGATTCTGGGTATACCGCTCAACCCGTCGCTTATACCTACGGATACGGCTTGCCCATGCACAGACCTTCTGCTTCAGGAAGTCAATGCGCTCTGTGACACGGGACATATATTCTTGAGGACTGATTCCAGTCCCCGAGAACGCCCGCCTCACAAAGCGCATCACTCTAGGGCGAGTATTGCCCTCCCTGAAGCAGTATAGTTTGCCGATGAGCACCCTGGTCCCCTCGATACGCTGCTCGATCCTGCACTGCCAGGCTGGAACAGCGGGTTTTGGTCGTGTAGCTATGTCACAATTTGGAAATTTGACATTGGCTACACGACACGCCGCAATAGCCGCGCAATACAAGATCGAGTGCGTATCTACGAGATCTTCGCTGCTTTCAAAATAAAAACCAAGCAGCGAATCCAAGGCACACACCATCGCCCTATTCGTTCTGTGCATAGGCAAACGAGGTAAATGTGGTCTAAGTTGGACAGGGGCAGTTCTAAACTCCCGAATCGCATCCTCCAGCGCGCTCCTCAATCGTTCGTTACACTGGCTACTTACCGTAACAATCTCCTCGCCCCCCTCCTCATCATTAACATAAGACCGCGGTTGGGTTATGTCACTGACTAGAGGTTGCACCGCGGTCTGTGACGGGACAGGGACGATACGATTGCTCAGTACCTCTGAGCGCAGCCTATCAAGCGCGGCGTCGTCCAATCTGTGATTCCGTTGGATAACCCGCACCTGATCCGAAAGTCGTTGGGCCGAGACGTTGATGGCTGGTTGAAGCGCCTGGAACAGAGACAGCATCCTATCGCGGTACGCAGTGAGGTTAGTTCCCCCCTCTGTAGCCCCGTAATATGCGCGCATGACGTTCTCATTCATTTGTTGAGTCCATTTCATGCGCTGCACACAACCACCGGCAGCGGGGACCCGGCTCGGGGCTGGATGGCCCCTAAGTCCCAAGCTTCTCGGTGGCCGGCCTCTCCCCTGCCGACGTACAGGTGTTGGCGACGTCGGCGGGGAAAAATACTCGTCGCTCGAGCTCGACGCAACTACCGCGGCCGGTGTCGTCACAGCGCTCACGGTGGGGCTGGGTACCGGCGGCAGCGAGGCGGAGCCGAGCGAAGAGTCCGGAGGTGGTAGGCGTGCTCGTCTTGCAGCTGCTCTCGTCAACATTTTTTTATTTTCATTTGGGGTTGTATTGTTTTATCGGAGGTGACATGACAAATGTCACCTCCGATTTGGCAGTTTTTAATGTATTTTGTACATTTTGGTAATTGCTGTATTTAAATTATCTTGATTATTTTTTCTTGCAGTGGCGTGTGGGTTTTTCTCAGGAAATAAAATAAAAAAACTGCGACTAATATTAAACTGAAAATAATATAAAACTGAAAATATATGAAAATAAATTTTGACGTGTTGACGTTGGTGTTGCCAGCTTTTATTATTATTATTATTATAGGAACTACCAGTTTCTCTCCTTTTTATGAGGACTACAAAATATTACCTAGGTACACCTGACAAAAAATTCTTTCAGTTTCTTCTTTATAACTGAACTGATTAAGTCTACAATATATTTAAACTATATATATCTGAAAACATTTAGCGGAAGCACGTTACAGCCTCTTATAAAATAGAAACCAGGCCTTATCTTCTTTTTATTTCTAACCAACTTCAAAAAAAGTAGGAGGTCCTCAGTTCGTCAGGATCATTTTTCGTTTGGAAGGGTATTATATATTCCCAGGTGGTCCCATTGTCATCAGGTCAGGATCTGATGATGGAATCCTAGAGTAATTGAGGGAACTCTTGAAACATTATAGTCTCTCTTATAGCGATTTCGGCATTTTTTGCTCTCGGAAAGCACTATTTGATGAAGTAGAACTTGATTATGAAGACGACAGATGGCCATCGGAGCTACTTAATAATGCGTAGTTCACGGGTTGCGATTCGATTACTTTAATTTGGCTGCTAAGCAATTTATGCTCGTCACAATGCATAATTATGGTAAGGTGGGGCTGATGGTGAAGTACCAGAACTCCTCAACCATTAACGTCCCTGTATCAGGAAACGCAATATTTTGTAAAAGGTAATAAGCAGTTGACATTAATTAGGCTATTAAAAGTATGTAAGAGGAAGTCTGAAAGTGACACCGGTGACTGAAAAGTTTTGTGGAAATCGGTTGTCATGGTATGGGCATGTGATGCGGAGGAATGAGGAAAATGTCGTCAGGAAAGTGTTGAGTACGAACCTGTAGGGCTATACGAGTAAGGGAAGACCAAAGAAACGATGGATGGACTGTGTGAAAGATGATATGGCCAGAAAGGGAGTGTCTACGGAGATGACGACTAATAGAGAAGTATGGAAGAAAAAGACATGTTGCGCCGACCCCAAATAAATTGGGACAAGGGCAGAATGATGATGATTAATTAGGCTATGGTCTGCGGATTTTTCGGGTGGGATATTTGAGATATTTTGATGTGTGGGTTATTTTCTTTATTCACTTTCCGTGGGACGGGATGCCTGTTGTTATTAGTTGCGTTATAATAACGCGACTAGTGATAGTAGGTATCTTGTCTTGTGGGAGGATATCGTGCATATTGGAGTGTCTTGGGTATCTTACTTGGGGCTAGTTGGTTACTTGATTGTTCTTCATCGGCAGTCTGCGGACCGCATTACTGAGAGTATGGTCTGCGGGCTCTCGGGGGGAACTGCGCCACGATAAGTGTCCGCACATAATACTTGTTTGCAAAACTGTATGTTCTGGTCCTACAGACAAGCTTGAAAACGGTTTTGTAGGGCATAGTTATTAAGTTAAGACTTTTATAAACTTTGTATTTTAATAAATAAATAAATAAAATAATATTGAAAGTTTGGTAAATTACAAACCGACCCACTAAAATGAAAAATAAAAAACTTTTTTACAAAAAAAAAAAAACAACCGACTTCCAAAAGAAACATTACAAAGTGAAAAATAACTTTAATTTTGGATGTCGGTGGCAAAACTAAAATACAGATCCAAAGAAACCGACTTCCAACAATAAAGTTATTATTTTGTAGTGTTTTTTTTTTTTGGAAGTCGGTATTTTTTTTTTTTTTTTTTTTGTTAAAATGTTTATTTTTAACATTGCATAACTTATTATCAGATTTTGATCAAATACTTATACTAACAATAAGTCAACACAAGATCAGTCAGTCTATTAAAAAAAAAATCTGTAAAAAAGATATCATTGTGAAAACTGAGGTGTAGCGAACTTGAAGTAAACTGTCAATAGTGTCAACCCCTGGCATCAGGTGGAATGATAGCTCACTTCACCTTGACTTTTCTCGGTGAGATATTTACAAAATAGACCGGCTGTTAACGAGACTCATAAATTATGCCTCGAGCCTCGGTATACCCACTAAGGTGTTAAACGGTCAGTGAGGGGCTATGTCAAGGCCAAGGGCTATAGCATTCTTCGTTTATCTAGTTACAAGTTACAACATACTTACTGTTATTGTCAGCAGAATTGTCAATGGTGAGAATATTAACTCAATAGCCGTCGCAATGAATGCTCCTGGCATTCAAGCTAAGCAAAGCTAAGCAAGACATTTAAGCTAAGCCTAGTATTGTGGCGGTGGGTTCCCGCACTGTCGAGGCGAGGGGGGCTCAGTAGCCGTGGCTTGGTCAACCACGGTGAAGTGAAGAGGAACCCGAGCAATTCGAGGTTTCCCAGGAAGCCGACGACGTAGCGGCCAACAAGTAGGTTGCGGTGCCGCTTGCTGGGCGACATCGGAAATGAGGCGGACCGCGATGTCGTACGGGAGGCATCGTGGCTGAGGGTTGGAGGTGGCGGCAGGAGAGGGGTGCCGGTATTGCGGTGCGTCACTCTCCCTACCTTCCGCGGCCTTGACAATGTCGCCACCGTCTGATGGCGGATGCGGTGGGGCCGCAGGGGAAGAGGAGTGTCGGTATTTCGGTGGCCGCTCTCCCTATCCTCTGCGGCCGAAAAGGCGGTGGTAGGCGGCCGGGCCTTTGTCCTGGCCGGTCGTAGGGGGATCAAGGTTACCTAGACACGGGGTCATCTAGCGCCCATGTGCTGGTTTGGTCTGTGGGGTGTTCACGGCTTGCAATGTCTAGTGTCTAGTCTAGTGCGCCGGTGATGGGGGTACTCCCCAGAGGAGGGTCCGGTGACGGACAGCCGCGGCAGGTTCGCTGTGAGTGCTAATGCGTGGCCATGTGCCCGCCACAAGCGGCAGAGGAGGACACCGTAGAGTTTTAATGGGTTGGAATCCCACATAACTGCACTATCTCCCCGTGGTAGTGCAATATGCATGAGCATTTCTCCACACAAAAAAAAGTGTTGAGCTATTACTATACCGAAATATACTTAGGTATAGTAATAGCTCAACACTTTTTTTTTCCTGATCGTATAGGTTCCAGAAAGAACATCATTCTCTTGTCCTTATCACAATTTATTTGGGATCGACAACATGTCTTTTTCTTCCATACTTCTCTATTAGTCGTTATCGTCCCACCCGTCATCGTCCCTTTCTAATCATATCATCTCTCACACAGTCCATCCATCGTTTCATTGGTATTTCTCTACTCTTCAACATTTTACGTCTCTACTCGCCTACATTCCAAAAAGAACTTACCCATAACATTTTATAATTTAATTTCCTCCAATATTAGCAGCAATCTTCAAACACTAGAGACCTCCCATTTGATAGCCGTTTTATCGTAGCCAAGGACGCTTTTTACTAGCCACTTCGTAGCTTCTTGAAGCGATGCAGCTAAATGCTCTGCCATAATTGGCCATCGGAATGATAGCCCAGAAAATGTCAGGCTATAAAAAAGACATTTCCAGTCATTTTTATTATCACACAAACATTTTTAGGCCTTAAAGAATGGCCTAATTTATGGAGATGAAATATAAAAGCAGTAATGAACGTTTCGGAACCAATGTTTAACATCGTACGGGCCGTTATTAAGAAATTAAGACGATCTCTAAAAACATTGTTTATTTCCCACCGATTGATGTCACAGAATCTTAATCCATCAGTAGCACCCGCTGGCAAAATTGTCTTAATGTTCACTTCACAGAAAAACTATCTACAAAAAATTAAAATATCTACTACAATAGTTAACTAGAACAAATCGCTTTTTGGATACCGATCAAAGCGCTATAATATAAAAGCTTATACGACAACTTTACAAAAATCAATCAGATATTTTCATGAATGATTTTCATCACCATTTTTAGTTTTACATTCCTTTATGTAAATCTGCTGTTGAAGTTATTTTACAACTTTACAGTTTTAATTAAATTCTATGTAGGTATTCTAAAAGTTCAGCAAAAAAAAAAAAAAACTGGAGAAGAGACTCTGTAAAATACTTGTTTGTATGATGCGTATATCTACCCACCTCTTCTTTTCAATGTTGACTGCTTCGTTCGAAAGACAAGCAACTTTGAAAGAAACGATTTCTAAATAAATCTGTTACTACTTTCATGCATAACTAGGTGCGCTGTTCTATCTTCTATGTTGTTGGGTCTGGTTTCCGCACTTAGTCCTTCAAGTGGAACTTCAAGTACGTGAGCTACTGCGACCGTCGGTGGTTATTCCAACCAGCCCACCTCCCTCCAGAAGTTGATCATGGCTTCTGGTATGTTCAGAACATCTGTGAAAGATCTGGGTTCCCGGAAGGTTTCTGTTCTAATCTGGGTAACGCCTGTGCATTCAAAGAGCACATGCGCAACGGGTTCCTCAGCCTCCATGCAAGCTCTAAGCACTAGGTTTTTGGAGTTTACTCCTTAAGAATCAATTTTCATATACCGGGGGTATGACAAAAATATGAGGAGCGAATGTTAGTGAATTTATTAAAGGAGAATGTACTTGTTACAATGAAAATAAAAGTTATATTGGCTGTGCCTACTTAGCTCTTCTCTCTGTCTCTTCAAGGAACCGAAAATGTTAGTCATTGTTTTGTGACACGTAATATAAATAAAAGTAATACATGAAATCGTTCATGAAATCCACTGGGATCTTAATAATCATCGACCCAATACAATAATAATCCTATTAGCGAAATACAAGCGAAGCGTTGACACGTTTTTGTTTTGTTTATTTTCGGCCAGTGTTCATTGTAGCGGTCAATCAAACATCATCATTATATTCAAAAGACAATCGTACTTATGCAGTAAACTCTATTCGTGCGTCAGAAACTGACACACACTTTTTTTTCTTTGATATGATGGCATTCAATTTAGCTAACTTCAATAAACTTTAGGCCTAGCTTTACGCTCGGATTGAACGTAACTTAAATTCAAATGATTTTAAAGTTGAAAATAGGTAGAAACCTAATTCTTTCGCAAAAAATATTTACTCAGTTAATAAGACTTTATTCATACCTAGGGGTAAATTTGACGAAAATACCATAGGATGGTTGTATTTTCGATTCTAAAATCGTTTACGTGAATTTTACGTCGCGCGTTCGTGCTAGGGGCCAAAGGTCTTTAGGAACATAACACAGGTGTCAAAATAATAGTTTTATTTATCCAATGTTGTATTCTATCACTTTTCCCATGCTACTGAAAGCTTATTCAGTTTGACCTTAATTCGAACCTCAACTGCCCTTCAAAAGACCTTTTCTCATATTATTATAATAAAGTGTGTATTCACCTAATCATTTTCATAAGTATAAAATGTTTTCTTTTTTAATAGCTTATTGTTTTCGTTAACGTATCCAGATTTTAATTATTTCGCCATAAAACGATACAAAATGGCCTTTTTCACAATCACTTAGCGGACGACATTGCCCCGAGCGATAATACAGCAAATACTGGGTTGTTTGGCTCTCGGAATTACTGGTCAGAAAATATCGGGCACATAATAAAAGACAAGACATTTTCTACTCAATTGAACTATCATCAGTTGTGTTGTATTCGTGTCGTGTCCTATATTTGTATGATAAAGAAGGCGATGGAAAAGTAACTATCTAGAACGTTCGAGATAAATCTTGAAGTTCCTACTTTTATGGTATCGGATCCATAATTTGGTCTCTCTCCTTTTCATTATCTTCTTGTCCTTATTCCATGTTACTTGGGGTGGGCGCAAAACGTTCTCTTCTTCCATCCGTCACGCTATCATTCATTTCCTTCTCTTTTTCATTCCTCACATAATCCATCCATCTCTTCTTTGGGCTTCCTCTCCCTCTCTATCCATCAACATTTACATTCATCACTCTTGGTCTCCCTCCTTTTACTTTAATATTAAATACAATTCTCTAGTACTACGATGATTTAAGTTAACTTCGGTCCGTGAAAAAAAGGAAGTTATTAAAATCAAGATGTTTTTTTTTAATTCATTCCAAAATCGGTGTAAACAAACTGACACACATGTGGGAATATAATTTAAGTTACGCTCTGCTCTGTCCTCGAGATCAAGAAAACTATGTAGTAACGCGCAGGTACTGCTATCCCACCACTAAATTTGAAATCAACAAGATAAGCAAAAAACATGAAACTAGTGGTGCCCTCTCTTTTTTTGACAGGCCAGCTGGCGTGCTTGGTTAAGATACCACCTATCATGCCGCAGGTCGTGGGTTCGATTCCCATCCAGGACAAACATTTGTGTGCATGAACATGTCTGTTTGTCCTGAGTCTGGGTGTAATTATCCATATAAGTACGTATTTACAAAAAAAAAAAAAGTAGTGTATGTAGTATATCAGTTATCTGGTTTCCATAGTACAAGCTCTGCTCACTTTGGGATCAGGTGACCGTGTGTGAAATGTCTCAGGATATTATTATTATTATTATCTTGGTAACTCATTCGCGTTTTAGTGCTCCGCTATCCGCCACGTTTTTTCGTTCCTCTCAAATATTAAATTATTTTTACTAGTTTAAGTGTTTTTTGGATAAAGTGTGTAAATGTATTTTAGCGTAAACAACGTAAAGTATAGTATAATTTGACATTATGCCGAGAAAACGGTATAGTAAGCGATACTTAACGCCTGGACTGCTTTTGACCCTTTATAATGCGCAAGTCCGATCCTGCGTGGAGCATTGTAGCCACCTTTGGGATGGCTTAGCTAAATACCAACTTGCTGCTCTTGACTCAGTGGAACGCAGAGCTAAGTGGCTCATTGGCGACGTAAAACTGGTGGATATCAAGCTTCACAGCTTGGCTCATCGCCGCAAGGTGGCCTGCTTGTCGGTCTTCCATAGACTGTACTCCTGTAAGTGTGCTCAGGAACTCCACAACCTCATTCCACCCCCCCCCCTCCCCCCATCTACCATCGAACATCTAAACGCACTGCAAGTTACCATCCATATCTAGTTGCCATTCCACCAATTCGCACTAAGCGCTTCCAAACATCCTTCATAATGCGCACGGCAAAAGAGTGGAACTCACTACCTGCGTCTGTGTTCCCGAAGTTAGAGTGAACAGGCTTCTTCTGGGTAAGCTCACTCCATTGTAGACTTTGTCTCTGTCACCTCTGACCTAAAGTCCCATCCATCCCATCCATCCAACCCATCTCAAATAAAAAATAGTGACGAAGATATTGAGAGCTACGCAAATCGAAAAATGAGGAAGATCGAGAAAAATTTAAGAAAAGACATCGACAAAGCTCATCTTCACAAGATTTGTTAAAAATCTTAGGGTAGATTTTTGCTTTCGTGATTTCAAAGTTGGTCCCATAGTCAAAGTTGTTCATATTCGTGAGTAGAACACCCTGTAAAAATTGGCGCACTGCTTAAAAACTTACCCTGTATACAACATTATTTATTTTTAGTTTATGCGAAACCTGAATATAGTTTGTTCAGAATAAGTAACTGAACCGATTCCAATAATTTTTACACCATGTTATATGTTTATGTTTTTTTTTTTTTACCATGTTTCTCCCAAAAATATTTATAAAAGGTTACAAGTTGGACACCGAGCGATATAAGTCAATGACCGAGCGACATTGAGTACCTATCGCGCCGCCAATCAAGCGCAACGGCACCACAGGTAAAACTACCCTTTCCTTCAGTCTCCCGGATCAGTGACATTGCACTGGTACATTCCGCTTGAGATAAGTACCTACAGCTCGCGACAACAGTGTTGACTAGGGTCTATACGCGCTCAGCGAGACATACATATTAATAAATAATGGAGACTAAAAAATTAAAGTACCGTCCAGCAGCCACCCTAACAACTCTAACGTGGTCTGAAGGAATAAGAGTTACGCGAGGAAAGAGAGGCAACTTGTAGGTAAATATAACTTGTGCATAATAAGCGTTGTGCGACCTGAATTGCACTTTATTGTGTCGTAGAAAGAGTCGCTTTTTATTCAAATGATTTTTCGAAGTGCAAGATCTGTTAATCTGTGCCCGGATGCTACAGATTGACGCGCACGTGTTGACGTGTCACGCTCGCCGCGAGTGCCATGTATCGTGTAACCATGCCTTTCTCATACACAAATGTCCAGTACACAGAAATGGTATGTACACCAGCAGTTGTGGTGTTACTAAGAGCAATTCGTCATCAGAGTATCGTGGAATACACTACAAAATGTATTCCACGATCCGTTACACAAAGATGTAGGAAATCCGGTATCTTTCGGCCTCCGACAGCCACTAGCTGTGAAAACTCAGTCGCCAAACAATCGTAAAAAGCGATTAAATCAATTATTGTAATGATTTCTGATGATTAACATTTCTAAGCACGCCAAGATGGTTTATTGTAGAAAGTTATTATTTGTACCTACAGCCATTTTTCATCCACTATGAACTTTAAGGGGTTGGCAAGGTGCAACAAATCGCATTGACTTCTTTTTATCACTTACGGCAGCATTTACGAATAAAGTACATAATAATATCTATCTACACTTGACCATTACGCCAGTCAAAGCCTGCAAGTGTGATGGAAAATGTTAACAGCAGTTAATTACAATATAATTGCCGCATGGTTCAGTCAATACCTACTGTCAAATTAATTATCAATGAGCGAGCGTAGCGTGACGCTGGAGGTACAGGCGCGTGCTGACCACGTTTTTATACGGACAACCAGGTAATATAACATGCTACTTTGTCATTTTTCATGATACAGTTTTGAAATTTTGTACATAGGTTCTTTACATAAAAATACTAGACACGTGTTTCGGGTTTTGCATACACTAAAACTAATGTTATATCTAATCATTCAAACCATATCTTTGCTATGATTCCAGATTTGATTAGAACTTCATGATGATGGTTCAACACAACCTTGTTTACATTTTTACCATAGTTTTCTATTAAGCAACCAGAAGTTTTCCCAGCAAACGCACTTAGGTCGTATTTATCAAAAACTGCATCAATTAGAGGTGGATGAAAATATATTTTCACCAGCTTTAAAAGCCCTTATAAGGCTGTATGTTCGCAAACTTTAAGCCGCTGGATAAAAATGTTTTGTGTGACAGTGGGGTTGATAAAAGTAAATTCAAGGCCCACTCCACGAGACATTCATCTTTTTCAGCAGCCCTTAAATCAGGCCTCTCCATAGACCTAATTAGAAAACGACAGTTGCAAGCCTTATTTTAAAACTATGAAACTCCTTACTATGCCCTCCTTATACATATACGAACGGCCATGTTTGTTCAAAAATAATATGTATAGGTTTTCTCGAGTATCAAGTCGGCGACGATGTGACCAGTTAAATTTAATTGGATCTAGAACCGCATTATTGAAGAAAAGCATTTTTGTAATGGCTCCAAAAATTTATAATAAATTACCAAAATGCATAAGAAGTGTAGAAAATATTGGCCAATTTAAAAGTAAATTATTCTTATTTCTAGTAGAGAAGACGAGTAAGTACTCACTCCATAGAAGGTTTTTTATGTAATGATAACATTTTAATATTAACGGCTATTGCATTTTTTTTTGACATCATCGACATTATAATATTTTATTAACTGACTTAGACTTTTGAATATATTTATTTTATCTTATTAAATTATTTTGATTACTATTATTGCATGTTTCCGAATCATTATTTTATATATTATTAAAATTATATAACAAATTATGTGTATACCAATTGCAGTGGTAGAACATTGAGATCATGCTAGAATGTATATTTAAGACGTTTTATGTACCTATGTTCACATATAAAGTTTGATTTGATTTGATTTAGAAAAACTGCTGGCTGGTCGGGGTCTTCATCTGTATTTGCCAGGTTTTATCAAAGACCAGTGTTAACTGAGAATGCCAATGTTTTCGCCTGTTTTAAACGCATAGATTAATCATTTACAATTAGTAACTGTACCTTGTAATGTAATCATGCAAAATCATTGTTCACATAACTACCTACTATAGGATTCATAATTTTGTAATACAAAACCTATTAAAATATATTACCTATCTATTATTATAATGATTTCCCAAGCTAAGTTCTTCTTTATATCATAAAAACTAGATACTTAGCTTATTATTTAATGACTTACAAACTCACTTACAACGCATTTTAAGGCTTTCAAAGTCTGCATAGTTTTCTTAATCTCGAGGACAGAGCAGAGTGTAATTGATGATTAAACGAAATTACCTGAAGTGAAGTTCTATCCCAATTACACGAAGGCTCTGTCCGAAGAGATTAACTCCCACCCAGTCCCGTACACTCATGATCTAGATACATGAGACCCATATGCGTTTTATGTATGTCAGTATGGCAACCAAGGATCCGATCCCTTGACTTTAAACTAAATGAGTTACCAAGAGAGGGCGCCACTAGTTTCATGTTTTTTGCTTATCTTGTTGATTTCAAATTTAGTGGTTGGATAGCAGTATGAGTGATCTAGAGGACAGAGCAGAGTGTAATTAGGATAGAACTTCACTTCAGGTAAGTTCGTTTAATCATCAATAATAGAACACTAAAGGACTCAAAGCATTTTATAAGGCAATAGCAATAAAAACTATATATGTAATTCAGAATAGGGCATTAATAATTAATCAGATTGTGATTCATACGACGACATACGTTCGAGTTTCTTAGAACCAAACAGTAGCCATGTTCGAAAAATTTAAATCATATTATAACAAAGATCATCTAGATTTATCAAAAGGCAATGTCGATCCTTTTGAGTTTCATCAGACATTCTACAAAGTGTTAGTAGCGTTTAAAGTTACAGATCTCGGAAACGAGAATCCACCATCGTAAGTTTATGAGGACAAAATTTCCTTATTTGGGAACGGCGCAGTTGTAGCAACATTATCAGCCATATTTATCAGCCATCATCTTAGTATTCACCGCCTTTTTAGGGTTCTGTACCTCAAAAAGAAAAACGGAACCCTTATAGGATCTCTCGTGTGTCTGTCTGTCCGTCTATCACAGCCAATTTGCTCGGAATCTAATAGAGGGATTAAGTTGAAATTTGGTACACTTATGAATTTCTGTGACCCAAACACGGAGGTGTAACGTAAATTAATTAATTTTGAATATGGTGCTCAATTTTGAGGGGCAAATAAGACAAAATAAAAAGTTTTGCAAACTGTACCGTATGACATATCAAATGAAAGGACTTACCGTAAGGGTCTCCAATATTTTATTTATAATTTTAAAATAAACTATTTTAAAATTATGTAAGAAAATAGACGAAAATTGACAATTCCCCCATTATCTCCGAAACTACTGAGCCTAAAATTAAAAAAAAAAAAACAGACAGTAGTTCCTTACCCATAGATTACATTAAAACTTTTAAGAAGTCTATGGTCTTAAAATAGCATGGTAAATCTCTCAATATTGTGCGTACAAACTTACATTGGCAGTTGGAATGTATGGGTGAACATGTTTTCTAACTACAATGTCAAGTTTGTTCTTGGGATAAATTAATCCTAACTACGGAACCCTTCATTATGCGTGGTCCGACATGCACTTGGCCGGTTTTATCCATGTCATCTCTCTTTTATGCCATCAATTCACTGTATGTTAGGTTCTCTTCTTCTTTTAAAGCCATTCTGCATGACGCATCTCTCATTCGTGTATACCCAATTCATTCATATTATTACACTAACGATGCTAACTGCTAAAGGCCATCCTTAGCTTTGATATTAATGCTAAGCTATTACTATGCACATACATTGGCATCAAAGTGACCGGTCAAATGATAATATTATGATAAATTCCAGATACTTCAATCAAAATGCTTTCCTCTTCGTAATTGGGCTCATAGCTTCAACATTATCATTAATATCCTTCTATCATGGTCTGGAGACCTTAGATATACCATATATGACAGAGGCTGGAACTTACACTTTTATACTGAGCTATGAGTTGCTAATACTCTCCTGTACAAGAAGGAATATACCGCAGTTTCACAACTTGTTGCGAGCATTGAAAGAAGATTTCCATTATATTTGTACGGTGGGAGAAAAATACCGGTTAGTATTTAGATATTCTTTAGTTTCACTACAGTTTCATAATTATCTCGTATCCACAGTACAAACCCTGCTTAGTTTGGGATCAGATGACCGTGTGTGAATAATCTCGCAGGATATATTATTATTATTATTTTTAACATTTCTCGGGACCCTGGGGTCCCGGACCTTTGGAAGGCATACGAGGGGCCGAAGCCAACTCGCAGAGGCCCCTTAGACATTTTTAAATGATGAGGAGGAACTCAACAGAAAAAGAAACTGCATTTAAGGCACGAAAAAGATGCATACGGTCTATTTTTAAACTGAAAAGTACGGATAGCTGCGTGCCATATTTTAAACAATATAAATTATTAACCCTACCATGTTTGTACATACATTTTAGAAATTGCAGTGTTCGTAAAATTAAATCCGGAACGCTTCGCACGAATGGCTGACGTATTTTCACGGAATAGGCGTGATAATAGTAGTCTATGTATCCCTAGTGCTAAAACAACTCTGATGCGCAAGAGTGTCTGCTGCATGGCACCGGTGATATATAACAAAATAGCAAGTTGTTGGAAGGACTATAATTTGACATTATACAAAAAAAGACTTAGGAACTTTTTAGTAGACAAAGCCTATTATTGGGTTGAAGATTTTTTATTGGAGAAAGAAATTATTTGACTATTTTATATATTGTATTTAAATAACTATTAGAAATTATGACACTAAGTATATTATTGACTGATGAATTGACATTGATAATTATTAGTGAATGATGAACTACAATTTTATGTAATGGAATAATAAATATTTGTTTTAATTGTAAACTTGATACTTTTGCATGCCTTGCAATTGGCAAAATATGGCTGATTCTGTATTTATATTATGTACAGTGGCCAGCACATCAAGCTACTACACATTGACCTTGAGCGCGTTATGAGCAACGACAGCAAGAATCGTGCGAAAGAGATAAATAGCTTTTTGTCTGCTCTTACTTGTAATGTTTCGTGCTGCAGTGCGTACGTGAGCTAGTGTGCGTATATTCGTCGTGGTGTAGAATAAGATACTATGCGATAACAAAAGGGTACTGGGTACCTACTTACCTAGTAACAGGTACCTAGCTGATTGAATAGGATCTACTTACTTGGAACCAAAACAGAGGGTCGTGTTGTATTATTATTACGCCTTGCTTGCTTGTTGACGTTTTCGAGTCTTCACAAAGCGCGCTAGTAGGTAACATAACTGTATGATTTTTAGACTGTGATAACTGCCTACGAATCGAAATAATGGCATGGCAGGCGGCGGCCCGCTCACGCAAAAAATAAAATACCTATGAATGCTTATAAGCATTTGTTTAAATTATCTTTTACTTAGGGCTGGTTTTTTGGTCCGTATTTAACTCAACCAATGGTTAAACATAGTAAATAATGGTTGAATTTTGGCTAAATGCGAAATGCTGAACATGAATGAATTAGGTAACATGAATGTAGGTAGGTATTCATGTTAAATAAAAAATTGTAACTAATGGCATTTTGGCAAACATAGCCAAGATTCAACCAATAGTTACATGTTTAATTAAAACCATTGGTTGAGTTAACTACGGATAAAAAACCGGCCCTTCATTTTTAGTATTTGTTGGAAAATTCCCTATAAGTATTAAGTAGGTATTATCTATTTATATTACATTTAAACATGTAGGTAGGTACGGTATACTCCGTTACACCTTTAATAAGCGAAACTTCACGCTCGTGATGAATATTGATAGGTAGACAGAAAGGTATAATCTGATAATGTGATGTGAGAAAAACATTTTTTTTTAATTTCATGCATATTTCAATTACCTTTTCCGGGTTTTGCTATATACCTATTTACTGGCGGGCTGGGGCGGTCAGCTGTGTTCGTGCGTTCCATGCTCTTCTAAAGCCGCCTTTCCACTATGGGATATAATGTAATTTATATTATATCTCAAGATATAAACTAATATCGCTCACCGTAATTTTAAATGAAACCATTTACTCTGAGATGTAATATATATTACACCTCAAACTATAAATATTTTTTCGATCGACCGAGAGATATTTTCATATTATATTTCGCCTCCTCTCTCCCCGCACACCATTCCGCGCCGCTACGAATGTAAACAGTTTAAAAGATATATCTCACAGTGTGAAGATCAGTCGCGGGATATAGTTTATATCTCGGGATATAATATGTATTATATCCCATAGTGACAAGGCAGCTTAAGTATTTTAACGAAATTTAATGCTAATAGGTATCAAAATAAAAGGCGCAATAACAACCTTAATCTTTATATTTTTTGACATTAATATTAATATAATTAAAAACTTACAAATATACTCTAGATTAATACCTACAACAGATTTTATAAACTAAATATTACAATGTAAATTAAAAAAAAAAAAAATCAAAATTGAATGCTGAAAAAGTGAACGTTAATCAATCATGTTTATTGTGGATCATAGGTACAGAAGTAGGTACAGGTGTTAAGAATTATAGTGAAACTTTTTAGCAGTGCTATTAACGCTTACCTACGCTCATCAACCAATAGCGTCGCACACAGCTTCAGATTATTTTCAATCGAAATAAATACCTATCAACCTTAGGCTAGGTTCAGACGGCATTGTCCTGCACGTTTTTTTGTGGTAGGTATTCGTTAAAAATAACGGATGTTCACACGATACATTTCCATTCGTGTAAAAGACGTATAATGGTCTATGCCACCCGAAACAAAGGGATTATTATTATAGCCGAGTCACGTAAAGTATTCATACAACAGTCAGAAAGAGATTTTGATACTATATACAACGTATTTATTTTTTTTATATACCATAACTCTAGGGTATTAATGAGACCACTATTTTGAACAACTTTTACTATAGGACCAAACCTGAAATCGCAAAAAAATCAGATATCCCATACCATATTATTTTATGTTCGCAAAACTCGTCGAAATGTAGGGAACTGCTGATTTTATTTTCGCGATTTCAGGTTTAGCCCCATAGTAAAGTTGTTCATAATGATAATAATTACAACTGACGAAGGTTGTTATTATTTTACATTTTTTCCGCATATCGTGACACGCCGGATGCATGGGCACTTTCACTTTTGTTTTTCTATTCCGTGGTTTTGAACCGACTTCAAAAAAGGTTTATCAATTCGACACGTATGTATGCAATATTATTGGAACTGCTATATATTCACATAATATAATCTACATATTAGGGCTTCCAAACAAATATACAAAACTTTATACATGTATGCATGTTTGTATGTATGTTTGTCCACGTATTTCTCCGAAAGTATTAATTGGATCGTGACCATTTTATTACACTACTTCATTACATTTACTTCAACATAAGGAACAGTGAGTTTCATCAGAATCGGTTCTGTAGTTTTCAAGATAATGGACTAATACGTGTTAGTGAAGGCCTGGCTTATTGATCGAGCTACAGGCATGGTGTCAACGGGAAAACATCTCAAGTCCTTGGTCAAATTCTAGTGCAATATTTATAACAAAACCTATTAACTACTTATTACAAACAAATCGACCGTCCCTATTAACAATGTCGGATATACCTACATTTTTACCAATATTCACTTTTCTACATACATCGAATTATAATTTTAAAAAAAATCATCACTGTCAAAACAAACATTGAACTGAGGGCAGTTCAAAGTTTGCCCTGACGATAAAAAAGAATCTTCATGATATTACGAGTAACAATCTCAGTTCTGCGAAAAAGACAGTGGTCTTTTTCGCAGAACTGAGATTGTTACTCGTAATATACTCGTAATAATACTGAACAGTGGTTCAGTAGGGACTAAACAGTAGTCTCCCTGCAGAACCGACATTGTTAATAGGGACTGTCGAAATATTCCAGTTTTTACTAAAAACTAAAAATTACGAAATAAAAAAAAAACTAAATCGACTTCATATGGAAATTAACTCAAAATTATGAAATAACTTTAATTTCGGAAGTCGGTGGCAAAAAAAAAACTAAAATACAGAGTCCAAGACCTCCGAAATTAAAGTTATTTCATAATTTTGAGTTAATTTCTTTTTGAAGTTGATTTAATTTTTTCAACTATTTTTTTATTTAACGCCTCTACCTAATCCTATGTGTTGCTAAGCATCCCCTTATTTTATGTTATTGAAAAAAGGCCGCAAAAAACAAAGCAAGTCCTATTTTACAAAATCTACAGTTTACATTTTCACTGTCAGATACCCCGTTATAGAATGCTACACAAATAATGACCTTGAGATTCATTCTTTCACGATCTGTTTAAACTTTATTACGATTTGTGTTCAGTAGTTTTCAAGATAATGGACTAATACGTGTAAGTGTGACGGCCTGGCTTGGTTTGTGTTTTCCTATCATAAAAGTTAAAATACCAATTTCTAAGAGCCTGGCGAGGCGCAGCGCAGCGCGGTTGTCAATGCCAAACAAAAATCAACATTGCGTGCCTTAAAGTCGAAAATAAATAACCTCGAGGCTTTTTCCGCTAAGCTGAGCCAAGCCGATGCCGATGAAGAACTTTCAGTATGGGACCAATTTTGAAATTACGAAAAAAAAAAGTTGTTTCATAAAGTTCAATACCTGTTCTACCAAAATGTATGAAACAGCCGATTTTTTTTTCGTGATAATAGTTGGTCGCATAGTGAAAGTTGTTCATATTCATGGGTAGAACACCCTGTGAAAATTTTGCTTAGTGATTTAAAAATAGCCCTCTAAACAGGCATTCTCCGAGTCTACGCTGAAATAGTCACCGACAGTCGCAATTGCCCAATCTTAACTAATATTATCAATGCGAAAGTGAGTTTGTTTGTTACGCTTTCACGCTAAAACGGCTGAATGGATTTAGATGAAATTTGGCACACGGGTAGACCATGACCTGGAAAAGGACATAAGCCGCGCGGGCGGAAGTTAGTATATTATAAACAATATTTACGTATCTCCTTTTTTCAATAATGACTAAAAACAAAGATAACTATTATTGGCATTCGACTCGACCATACCATACAGCTGGTCAATGCGTTTCAACACAACGGGAATTTAACAAAAACTTTTAAGATTATTTTGTTTTATTATTGTCTATTTGGTCGGCTGTTACAATGACCGCCTTGGTCATTGTAACAGCCTGAGAAATTATCGTTTTATTGGTCAACGCAAAAAGTGGCGGAAAACAGATGTGATCATCGTGTGCACGGGATTTTGTTTTCAAACTGGTTAGATGTAAGGCTCCCCGACTTAGATAATATTAATTTTTTTACAAGCTTTTATTTTTATTTGTAGCAGATTAATTATACCTACAGTTAAATATATCTACCAATGGCTACCAACAAAATTAAACGCTGCCGTCAAACAAAAGTAAGCTTTTACCTAGATTAGTATAATTTGACTGGGCTGTATAAGGCCCAGCGTCCATTGGCGGCACGGCACGGTAAAGGATTTTTGTAATACAGTTGATTTCGAATCTTATTTAACACTGTTAACACTCCATTTCATTGATACGTCACAGCCTGCTTTGACATCCTTCGGTACCTACCTAGTAAAATCCCTTGTCGTGTCGTTACGTCAGTGGTCAACGGCCATAACTTAAATTATTACAACCAACCAATAGTAAAGGAAAAACTCGCAAGAATATAACAATGGTGCGAAAAGAAGTATTAAATTTCAATTTACAGTATTAATATTATATTATCTATAACACGTTATTAGCCTTCACATAACGCTCATTGCTATTGCGGCATAATATTTTTCTTCCGTCCATATCCGACCGGAAACTCTTTTCATCAACAAAAATTACGATATTGTTTGCCCAGTCAAAATTATAATAGGTACTCTAGGCAAAAACTTAACTCTCTCCTTATGCGCCTGATTTATAATTCTCTTCGTGGCAGGGCGCCAGCATATCTTTGAGGCGCCTTCTGACGATGTCCATTGAAATCTATAACAAAGAAAATTTTGTTAAGTTCAATACATAAGATTTTTTGCTATGACAAATTGTATTGGCCAACTTAATACATTAGGCGCGGCAGACGCACATGCGCGTTTTCGGACGTTCACCAGGTGCTTGACGGCGCGTATGCGCGTCCATACAATTTACATAACTTTCTTCGAGTGCGGCGCGCCGCACCTGTGCGTTCGTTGTGCATCTCTATTGTTTCGAAAACATCGTAAAATAAGGGTCGGTAAGGGTGTAGCATAAAGAAGCGTTTGCATAAAGAATTAAGCAGATAATGTGTTAATCCGTATGGGACGGTTAAAAATAATTACGAGTACTTCACCTTAAGTTAATGGCGAAAGTGGATTCTATTTACTAGGCAACAACGTTCAAATTCCTCGGAGTCACTGCCTCATTTCTATCATGCGGTCGCCATAAAGACTGTATTGCATATGAATAGGGCCTACTCCGATGTAGGTAAACGTCATATGAGACCAACTAGACGAAAACAAGAAAACTTTCGTCTCGTTGGTCTCATTATAACCACGCCCCTATACAGATTTGGAGATAGGTGCAAAGCTTTAAGGCGAAGACAGTACAGACAATTTAGAATCAGTCTTAGACGATTTATAAACAATCTAGCAAAACATGCTTTATAATAATAATAATATTATCGTTTATTTGCGTATTTTGGCCTGTGTGTCATTAGAATTTTTTTTACAGACATTTAAAGTTCATAAAAATTTTATAATACTTTTTTAAACCTTATCTTAAAAAAACGGAGGGTGCTTTCTTATTCAAACCTTTTTGAAAATATGCTTGATAATCGCTCTTTCTTTTGAGTTATCACTTATGCGGATATCTTACAAATTATTGAAATTAGCACCTACAAACCAATTTGAGGGAGAAATTTTAAATTTTAGACAAACTAATTAAAACAACATTTGAATTGAAATTATTAATTTTTCATGTTCAAAATAACTGCCGTTATTCTTCTAATACAAGCACGGCTCCGTCTTTTCACTTCTGTTGTTGTTATTTTCAACATCATCTCGAGTTTCATGGTTTCAACCGCTGAATTTATTCTCCCTATCAATTCTTCTCTCGTGTTTATTTCTAATAATTAAAAGACTGATGGATTGATGGGCGGTATTAGACGGAGGTTACACATTCAGTTTGGCTTCAGTTTGGCATCAGTTCGACCCGGGATTGGTGTCAGAATGACGAGAATCTGATTGTGTACGCGTAGATTGATGGATTGATGGTCCGGATTGATAATTAATTAATTATTTTATTCAGTATTTCGTCAAACTGGTCAGATTGGCGAAAAGCTGAACGTGTGTTTACTTGCTATCAGTATGCTGTCAGTCACCGCTTAGACAGCGATGGAGTCGCACGCCGAGTATTTTCTTCTTTATTTTCTGGGCTGATTGACTTCCTCATGCAGGTGTCTTGTTTAGTTAGGTATGGTTTTACTATTTTCAACAAATGATCAAAACGGGCTTTTTCAATAATTGGCACAGTCACATTCTTCGCCTGTGTCTCTTATCTCATTCAGTAAATTTAAGTGTATGTAGAATTCTTTTTAAATTAGCCACTTTTTACTCCAGTGCTTTCTTTTTTTACGATTCCTCATAGACAGGGCTAATATTATAAATAGAAACAATACAATATTATAGCGTCTAATAGAGCCCATCAATCCATCAGTCAGCCATCAGTCTATTCGTGATCAAGGTCACGGATTGAACTAATGCCAAACTGAACGTGTAACCTCCGTCTTAAACAGTTAGTCAGACTGACGATCACTCACTTCTACGCGACAATACGCATACCTACGCATTAGGTATGGATTTTAACAAGAAAAAACCGGTTAAGTGCGTGTCGAACTACGCACAAGGAAGGGTTCCGTAGTTGGGAAGAATTTATCCCAAGAACAAACTTAACATTAGAGTTGAAAAACATGTTCTCCCATTCATTGCAACTGCAAATGTTACGTTACTGAGAACCTTGTTTTGAGATGTTTTCCCTTTAACGCCAGCTCGTATCAATAAGCCAGACCGTCACACTTACGTCACGTTACGTCACGTATTAGTCTATTATCTTGAAAAGTACTGAACCGATTTCGATGAAACTTTCACTGTGCCCTAAGTTGAAGTAAATGTAAGCCAACAAAAAAAGAATTATCACGATTAATAGTTTCGGAGGAATGCGTGGACAAACATACATACATATAAACATACAAACATACATCTATACATCTTTAAAATTTTGTATATTTGTTTGGAAGCCCTAATAGATCATCATATGTGAATATCTCGCAGTTCCAATAATATTATAATAATATAATTTTGATGAACTTTTAAATGTCTAATGACACATAGGCCTAAAACCAAAAGTTTTGCTAGATTGCTTACTGATAACTTTAATTAAATTAAATAAAAATGAATTCATTTATCATTCAATTTGGCCTTAGATATGCAGTTTACTTTAAATTATGGAAATTTCGGAAAAAAATTAGGTAAAAAAAATTGGTAAGACTTAGTCTATTTTTTTTGTGGATGAGAAATCATCAAATAACTTCTCCCGCTCTGGGTGGAGCGGGAGGGTGTGTCAGACTTCTACTGACTAAAACCCACGTTCCTTCAGTTGCTTCAGTGGCCTGTGCCAGGGCCACGGTAACCCTTTCGAACAACCCGCAACCCTGGCGGGGGTAAGACTTAGTCTGAGACAACCATGGCTTAAATGGTTCTAAATTGTCTGTACTATTTTCGCATTAAAGCTTACCTTTTATAGCCCGCGTCATGTAAGTTTGCCGCTCTGAAATTCGCGCAAATGACTGCGCACTAGTCAATGGTGCCCATTCTGTTGTGGACAAACTAAACTTAATTTAGGCTATTGCTAACTTTTTCTCTCTAATAAAACAAGAAAGAGACGGACGTAAATTAGAGCTGTCTTTAGTTGAACTAATATTTCCATACACATTTAGACTATACGTAAAAACATGTCGACTAAAAAACACGGTGAAGCGCAAGGCGTAAACTAGTTTGACACCTCTAATTTAGTTCATAGCTATAGCCGTCCTTTCCTCGCGCTGTTAGTAAAAGATAGCGATTCTCTTGGTTTCAGAGCGGCAAAGTTATTTGACGCGGACTATACCTAGTTATTCAGGTATAGTGTGACACATGTTTTTCATTGATTTCATACTTAATTCAATTTATCTTATTATACCTGCCTACTTTAACTAATGTTAAAACAAAATCGTGCTTATTAATTAGGTAGTATGTATAATTGAATAAATGTTGTTATTCACTTTTTAAGAAAATCATGTTTTATGTAAATGATGAATAAATAAGTTAGGTTAATAAGTGTGATAAGAAGCTACACATGGACTCACGTTGTATGAAGTTGAGGTTAGTCTTGTGCTCAAAAACGGATCGGCAGGGTGCAGCCAGCGACCATAAGGCTGCCACATAGTCGACACCGCTGAAGTAAACAGTTTGTTTTCTGGAACGAAACAAATAGCTTTATTTTATTTGCCCATTATTACTCAGTTCAATTTTCTGTTACTCAATTTTTGTTATTTTAGTGTGCGAATGTATCGGTTCGCGTCAGGCTGGTGACCTTTGCTACTTTTTAGGGATCTGTACCAAAACAGTAAAAAGGAACCCTTATGGTGCGATTCAGTCTCAAGAACTGCTAGTGCTATCAATTTGAATTTTGGAATAGTTTTAGCTGACGTTTTCTCAACTATTATGCAAATATGAAAGATTTTTTTTTTTTCAACAGGTACTGAAAGGGATCTTAAAAACTCGAAGTGAGGTATCATTATGAAAGAACGCTGTTTGCACATTCTCAAACATTATTTTGTAAGCCGCATAGTTTTCGACTTTTGCTGAAAAATGTAAACAAATGCCCCCCCCCCCCCCCCCCCCATCTCCGAAGTTTGCATAGACAAAAATCTGAAATTATTCTGTGTGACAGAAGTTTATGTAAAGATTACAGGAAAAATAAACGATATCTAAATAGCACACTTATTTATATACGTATATGGTTGTACGGAACTCTCGGTGCGCGAGTCCGACTCGCTCTTGACCGTTTCTTTACTACCTATAGTCAATTAATAGCTACCTAACTTTGAAACAAATTAAAGGGACTACAGAATGATAGCTGGTTAACCCTCCGTTTGTGTAAACTATTCAAATTCGTATTATTATTTTTACTTGAGTAATTACTACTTGATTGCTACCCTCACGTCTTTCAATGTCCACCTTGTAGCTTTAACAAGTAAAAAGTTATGATCGTTTGATTTTTTTACCGGGAATGGATTACGGTTATTGAAATAAAGCTATTTAAAACGATTATAAAATTGTTTATTTTTATATACATCTACCCATTACATTAATTATACAAATAAACATAAAAAAGATACAGAACTTTAAAAAAAAAAAATTATCCTTTAAAACTTTGTTTCTTTTTCCAACTAAAACCTAAGTATTTATAGATTTGTATGTTCAAATAACATAATAGGTAGATGTATTCCAATACAAAGATGCATTATTGTAATCGTGTTAAATTGCTTTATTTCAATAACAGTAATCTATTCCCTGTGAAATTTTCAAATGATCATAACTTTGGATTATTCCGACCTCTCACCCTGCTTTGTCCCCTTAGGGGGACAGTCGGAAAAAAGTTTGATCTGTCCCTCCAAGGGGACAAAGCAGGGTGAGAGGTCGGAATCTATAACTTTTTACGTATTAAAGCTACGAGGTGGACATTGAAAGGCGTGAGGACAGATCGGATCAGATAGTAATTACTCAAGAAAAGTAATGACACATTTTTGTAGTCCCTTTATTTTGTTTCAAAGATAGATAGCAATTTTATTGACTAAAAAGTAGGTAACAATTTTTGGTCACAAGTCTGACGCGAACCGATACAGACAACCAGCCATTCAGACGCACATAGTTAATACATACATAGGAAAAGACGTATTAATACTTATACTATTCCCTACAATAATTGCTAACTTATTATTATTAAATTATTTATTTATTTACACACAAACATACACCCAATGCGATATCGTGGTATATAACTAGATTAAACTGGATCCGCGTGTTGAATTACTGTCCTTTCGCTGTTTCAACAGACAAAAAGAAAATGCGTCATTGCGTAATTGCGTAGGTATTTACTTACTTTATAATCCAATCACTACCTACTGGATTAACTTCTGTTTAGAATGTTTTATGACTAAATTAATTGTTCATCGAATTCTGTTCAATGAGACTTGAACAGCGCGCACTCGCGCAGCGTTAATAACTTACGATATCGGGAACTCATTATGAAATAACACAAGGATGATACCTACTTATCCCTTCTGCTTACTTATTTCGAAAATTCTATAAAAAATAATACTGATCGACTCATTTTTTCAATATTATCCTTTGTTTACTTTAATTTAAAAATTAGAATTACAAAAAATATTACTCACCATTATGACAGATTCACTCAATCAAAGCGCTATTACCACAGAGAACTATTATATTATCCTGAACGGATAGCCCGTTCTAGTGCTATGACGCGCCATTTTAAAACTCATGAACACTACGACACAACACACTTTGAATGAACACGGAACTGACTGACAGTGACAGTGACTGGTGACGACTAATGACGTTCGTTTAATTTCGTTATGAGTCGGAAGAACTCGGGAGCGGTGGCGAATGCGCAGGGGCGCGGATTGGCTCCTAATTATTAGTATGTGCAGCCATTGGTTAATTTTAGAAACGTTGGAAATTCCACCAATCACGCCAAGGATACTTTCTTTCTAACGCTCCATGGTGCGTCGTAGTTATAGATATGTATAGTGTTTAGCTTGACGTGCTGGCGTCTGTACCACCATGACTTATACCCGTATTTGCAAAATAAAATATCTTTATCTTATGGGTTTGGGTGGCTATAGTGGATTGGTTACCCAGAACTATGGAAGAACAATGTCCCCTGCTTGATCAATGTTATATGTAATAAACTTGGCATTGTAGTTAGAAAACATGCTCTCCCATACATTCCAACTGCAAATGTAAGTTTGTACGCACAATATTGAGAGATTTACCATGTTATTTTAAGACCATAGACTTCTTAAAAGTTTTTCTGTAATCTATAGAGGTATAGAACGATTGTTTGTATTTTTTTCAAAATTTTAGGCTCAGTAGTTTCGGAGATAAGGGGGGAATGGTCAATTTTCGTCTATTTTCTTAAATAACTTTAAAATAGTTTATTTTAAAATTATAAAAAATATATTTGAGACCCTTATCTTTCCATTTGATATGTCACACGGTACAGTTTGCATAAGTTTTTATTTCTTATTTGCCCCCCAAAGTCTACCAAATACGATACACTGCGTAAAGTTTGTGAACTGAGTAAATTTTGAGGTTAAAATGACAAAATATCAACCGTTAGAAGTTGAGAAAAATTTACTATTCCGAATTCAAAGTTAATAAAAAATTTGAGAAAGGCAAACTAAGCAGTTCCTACATCTGATTCAGTTAAAAAGTATTTAATGTGAAAAAAATCTTTGAACCGACTTTGTAGAATGAATAAGTCTACAGTAGGTAATCAATGTTTTTGTGCTTGTTTCAGAGCACGGTACTTTGAGAATCAACTGAAAACTTGGAAGATCTGTATCATCACGTGCATATTCAATGCTGGTGTCACAATTGGGATGAACTTATGCGCTTATCTTTCGCTCTTTTACTTTTTGGCTACTCATGATGCCGATTCAGGAGGCAGCAGACCTCTTCTTTTTCCTTTTTGGATGCCTAACATCGATTTTAGCAAATCACCGATCTATGAGATGGCTTTCATGTTTGCTAATATTACTGCCCTTCTTTACTCCTATAATTACATTTGTAAGTTGTGTTCTATTAACCTGTCAAGTGTTATATTGTAGAATATCTAGTATTTAAACGATCGAATGGGTATCAAAAATACTGAAATACTAAGTGTGCGAAAGACAGGGCGAACACAAATATTGAAAACGGCGAACTAGGAATTTGAACTACGAGTTATTCAGAACGATCAGTATAATAATTAAGCGAACAAATTTCTGTTTGAGTAACAATTTTGCAGCTCACATTACATTCACCATCTAGCATATATTTTACTCCAAGAGATCTTTCTACCTTATATCCTAATCGAGGTATATCATGTTGAGCAATGAACCAAAGACTCACAATAAAACCTTAAAGTAACTTATAAAACAACTAATTGGTGTATACAGTCGACAGCACATTAAGCTTCGTAAAACGGTATGAAAAATTACATAAAAAAGTAAGGTCCAACTTCAAAAACCTAAAAAGAATAAAATAACTTTCATAAAAAACTTTGTTACATTTTTATAAAAGTTATTTAATTTTTTTTTTATTTGCTTCTGCAGAAAGGCGAAAGTCTTCAATGCACCTAGCTAGGCACCGCCTTCAGAAGCTGTTAACATTTAAATGAAAGTTATTTTATTCATTTTAAGGTTTTTGAAGACGGTTCTAACTTTTTTTATTTTATTAAAGTAATTTTTATTTGCCAAAAAATTATGTTCATTAAGTGTGCACCCCAACTCCCGCGCTTCACAGCGTTGGCGCTTCGTCGCTCTGCCCCTTAAATTTGTACGAGCCGAACGAATCCTGTGTGCTATTTTCACAAGAATAATATCGAGGGTTCACGGGCTATTTGTATTAAGCGACATGTTTGGAACTTTACAGGAGAGCATTTCTAAAGTTTCATTATTCGGAAAAAGAACATTGTAAAAAAGTATCAATATTTTTTTACGAAAAAGTGGCCTATCGACGGTTAATAATCAATAGTGTCTATCTCCGTTTTTTACGTATTTCACTTTTTAATGCAGATAGATATGATAATAACTCAATATCGGCCAGGATGTCGCTTAATACAAATAGCCCGTGAACCCTCGATATGCTAGAATAGAAAAAATATTAACTCAAATAGTATTAAAGTATTTAACGATATTATTACCGTAGTTCACAAAAACATCCTAAAACAGTATTTTTAAGCACATGATGTATTAACTCAGATCGGTTATATAGTTATTCACTAAGTATTATTTTCGCCCACTCAATATTGTTTTCGCCTAATTTAGTATTTAATTCGGACACTTGCAATTTTAGTTGCTAGCTTAGATTAACTGTTTCCCATTGCTAGTAGATAATTCATAATTATCGCCAGCGAAGTTAATTTTTCGCAAACATAATTTAACGCTCATTAACAGTCGTCCATATATTATTTATTCGCCCGGTTAATATTCCCCTTATAAAATTACAATAGTTACAATAGGTTTTAGGGAATAACAATAGGTTATCTAACCTATTGTAATTCTACTAATCTTAGAAGATTGGTTTGTTAACGCAATTTTGTATTTCCGTAAAAATTTTATTGCTCTATTTATCACATAATATGTTGCTGTTATATTTCAGTTATGTTTCAAACACAAATCGTATGGATCAGGCAAATAACCTCAAAAATCGATATTATAACATGGAGTCTCCAAGATCTTTTGGTTGACGTACATCCAACCACCAATAAAGAGGAAAGTGAATATTTCTCTAATTTGATTGAGACTCGAATGAGAGACATCGTGATTCACCATCAATCTATGTACAGGTAAAAAGGTATCAAATGCCTTACTCAAGACAAAAGTTAAAGGATTTGTATAATATTTATTTATTTTCGTTATTTATTTAAGCCTACTGGAAGATTATGCGATTGTCTACAAGAAGTTATTGTTGTTCGAACAAACAATTTGTGGTCCTGTGGTTTGTTTGACTGCTTACTGTACTGCAGAGGTACTTAATATTATACCATAATTAATTATCATTATTTTCAATAAGCAAACAGGACTTTCATAGAAATAATTTATTTTCTTTAGAAATTGGACCAAGGCGAGTTCCAAGCTATACTTCCACTACTTTGTGTTGCTACCTGTGTGCTGCATTTCGTACCAAGTTTTATGTGCACCTATCTTACCATTAAGGTACGTATGAGAAACTAATACTGATTTACTCAAAGATATCTAAATATAAAAAGCAGATTTACAACTACCCTCAATTTACATTTTCAGGTAAAATCTGTTTGTGATGCGTGTTGGGGCATTCCTTTCTGGAACGCAGGCCCTGAGATACGTCCCTACATGGTCCTTATAATGCAACGTTCGCTAAGACCTTTGCCGCTGCAGGCTCCTGGTTTTAAAGATATTTCCCTTGAGACATTCTCTGAAGTAAGTTAGAAAACGAATCGTCAGTAAACTACCAATACATAAATAAAACAATATTGATATTTTTTATTGATATTTTTAAGATATTTCTCTTGGGACATTTCCAAAGTAGTGTTAAAGAAAAACAAATTATTTAAAAAAAAAAAAAACAAATAAACCGACTGCAAAAACACTTAACTGAAAAGATAAAACGCACTATAATCTATAGAATTTTGGTATCGGAGGCCCTTTTTTTAGTTATGAGTTTAGCAGTCGGGTTTTTTGTTGTTTTTAATAATTTAATTTATTTCAAGCTTTTTAGTTATATTAATATTTATTTGGTATTGACTCTTTACTAGCTTTTATCGGGTTGGCTAATAAGTAATGAGCGTTTTAGTTTATAATTTCTAGAATTTTCGGAAAGGTTCGAGAACAGGTAGCAGAGGGTATATAAGAGCGAGTCGCGCTCGTGCGCGTTATTGATAGTTTGGCTGTTAGTGCGTTATAGTTCACAAAGAAATGAGTGATATTAAAACCCACGTACGACATTGTTTATTATATGAGTTTCAATCTGGGCATTCTGCTGCAGAAGCTACACGTAATATATGTCAAAGGATAGCTCACGATGCAGTCTCCGAAGCAACAGCAAAGCGCTGGTTCCAACGGTTCCGCAATAATGATTTTTCCTTAACCGATCAACCAAGGTCTGGGCAATAGATATCGATAAATTAAAACTATTAATCGAAGAAGATCCTACACGCGATTTGGCTGTTCAGCTCGAGTGCTGTCATGGCACCGTAGAAAATCATTTACATGGTTTGGGAAAGACTTACAAATATAGTGTTTGGGTACCCCATCAATTAAGTAAAGATCAGCTGACCTACCGAACTGAGATTTGTGTATAACTTTTATCTTTCCGCCGCACATTTAATTGGTTAGATCATCTTGTCGCTGGAGATGAAAACTGGGTTCTCTATGTTAATCACACACGCAAGCGCCAGTGGCTAGGATGTAAAGAACAGGGAAAACCAACGTCAAAAGGTGATCTTCATCCTCGCAAGGTAATGCTTTCTGTCTGGTGGGATATACATGGAGTAATAAGCTGGGAATTCCTTCCTACTAATACTACGATTACAGCAACAGTATATTGTGATCAACTCGAAAAACTAAAGCTTGACATCCATCGCAAACGTCCACAACACGACAAAATATTTTTCCTGCACGACAATGCCCGGCGGCATATTGCTAAGAGTACCAGGCTAAAACTATTGGAGCTTAATTGGGAAATAATACCCCACCCTCCATATTCGCCGGACTTAGCACCAACTGATTTCAGCTTGTTCCGATCACTTAGTAATAATTTACGGGAAAAAAGCTTTGACGATGAACCACCCTTGAAACAATACATATATGACTTCTTCAATTCAAAACCAACGAAGTTCTATGCGGACGCCATTCACTCTTTGCCAGATCAATGGCGAATGGTAGTAGAAAACGACGGTGAATATTTATTATTAATGAATAACAATTATTCATTTAATAAATAAATACAAATAAAATAGTTGTATGTCGCTCATTACTTATTAGCCAACCCAATATTTGATACCAATATTGTCACAATTAAAAAAAAAACTTCCCCTTCCTTTTTTATATTTCCAGATGTAATATATAAATATTATATAGCCTATATCAATTTCACAATTAAGACAAATCTATTGACACTTCATATGTTAAAATCCATGAAGCCGTTTAGGCTACAGGGGGTCACCATAGAACGAACATACATACATGGGCGCGAAAAACATTATCTTCCTTCTGGGTTAGTCGGGTAAAAACGAACAGGTCTCAGAAATACCAATACTTATATAAAACAATATTGTTTTGTTTCAGAAAATGACATCTGCTTATTCGCTCTTTAATATGCTGCGGCAATCCAATCTCTAAAAAGCTTAAGAAAATATTGACTCAAAATAAACTTCTACACCTAGCATTGTGCACTGTTTAAAATAAATTATAAAAAATCACAAATCACCAAAATAAGTTTCTGTGTATTACAAAAAAATAAATGATTCTATAATCGATATTTGTCTTATTATCAGTGGCGGACTTTCCCTAAAGCTGCGGTTTCCAAAAAAAGCGGTGGCCGCATTTAATGGCCGTAGTGACAACTGTCATGAAAATGATGACAGCGGCAAATATTTACATCGTTAGATTCGCCCTACCGCGTCGAAAGATAGTCTTATTTCTGTTCCGTTTTGACACCTCTGACACGCAATGACGCAGTGACTTCGCTTGATTATCATAGAAACACTGTTTAATAATGTGTGAGCTCACTCTTCTCCGTACTTATGGACACTTTTTCTTGTGACTAAGTACAGTGAGGGCAAATCTAGCGATTTAAAGCTTTGGGACTGGTGAAAAATAGATTTTCATGACAGCCGACACGGCCGCTTTCCTAGGAGACCGTAGTATGCTGGGAATAGGTAAATCAGCTCCATATGGATCTATGACGGCTCAGGCAGTTGAAAGTTGAATCGAATGCAGTGTTTTTACCCCGCGTTTACACCGAGGTATAAAACATGTATTCTACTGTTTTCATTTATTTTATCGTTTACACCTTTTCTCCGTGAGGAAATCCTCATGGATACTCTTCGTCTGGGGAGAACGGAGGGTTATTTTGAACTCCTACCGACTAAAACCCCACTGTTTCTACTACTACCATGAGTCGGGGGCCTGTGAGATACTTGTACATTCACTTGTATATTCATGGCAGCGGGCCCCATCACCAAGTGCGGCTGATCCCACGATCGCACATCCTCCCATAAAGGCATGCATGGAACACTGCATGCCACCTCTTTAGGCCTGGCTGTCCAAGCGACGACACAGCTCGGTGGCCGGATATCGTTAAACGCTTTTTGATGCTGCTGCAGCTGCTCTTCTGGTGCGGGTGGATTTTGGTAAATCACCGATTTACGAGTTGACTTTTATTATAACATATATTAGATAATAAATTAGATTAAGTTAAGTTTTGTGTGGCTAGTATTAGTTTATTTAGTTTAGGAGTGAGTAGTTATTTGTTAAAGCACGATGGGATTGACATCGTCGCATATGTGTACAAAAATCCCTTAAATAAATTAAGATAAAAAAAAAAAACATATGTGCAGTGCTGTACGCCTATAATTATATCTGTGAGTGTGTCCTTTTTTTATCAAGTTATTAAATTATTCAAACCCAGCAATAAATTTCAAGTTATAACATGTTTACTCTTGTTTACGATGTTTTAGTTATGTATGATTCAAATACAAATGTTTGGATCAGGCAGATAACATTGAAAATGAATATTGTAGTATGGTGTATCTAAGATCCTTTAGTGGACAAACATCCAGCCACAACTGAAAAGGAAAGCTACTACTTCTCTTATTTGATTAGAAGTTGAATGAGAGAAATCGTTATTCATCATCAATCTATGTACAGCCGGTCTATTATGTACAAATCTCTTAGGTGAAGTGAGCTACCATTCCACCTGATGCTAGGGATTGATAGCTCACTCCACGCTCACCTCACGTAAGTTTCCACGGTGAGATTTGTACAGAATAGCACTGCAGGTATCTAGATTTTCCACTTCTGTCCATTTTTTTCGCAAAACAGTAGAAGGCTTCAGACAATGTAATTAACCGTTATCTAATAAAGAACGCGTCTTACATGTAGTAAACAACTTCCATGATACAAGTGCAATTTGAATAATGTTACAATATAATAAAAAACCAGCCAAGAGCGAGTCGGACTCGCGCACCGAGAGTTTAGAGACATTGTTTTATTTTTCCTGTAATCTTTACATAAACTTCTATCATATGTTAAGACGGGGGGGGACACTATATTTTTTTTTTAAAGTCGTAAATTATTCAATCTAAAAAAAAGTGTTTGAAAATGTACAAACAGCGCTCTTTCATATTATATGATACCCCACATGCCCTAGTAGCCCCACTTCGAATTTTTAAGACCTCCTTTCAGTCCCTGTTGCAAAAAAAAAATGTTTTATTTCTTTTTTATTTGCAAAATAGTAAAACTATTCCAAAATTCAAGTTGATAGCATTAGTTGTTCTTGAGATATCCAGCTGTTACAGGCAGACAGACTGAGTTCCTTTTTACCATTTTGGTACTGAACCCTAAAAGTGATAGCAATACAATCATAATGGATCATCAAGCGTCGTTTTGATTTGTTTTTCCTTATAAAATTAGCTTCCTTTGATCATCCGTAGCGTACATTTATGTTGAGAGGGCTCACTAATATTAACATGGCACCAAAACGGTGCAATAGGGATGATGACTAAAAAATGTTTTTTTGTCCGTCATGTAGATTATTAAAATATATTGGACGCGTATTTTTTCTTTTTGTACGTAATCAAAAGATTACGGCGATACATTGAGTAAAATGTGGCATGACGTCACGTCTTCGTAGATTTTATACGTAGAAGTGACGTAGCAAGCCCCCACTCCCGAACTTTAATGCGAGTTATCTAAGTAATTTTTTATTAATATGATAAAGCAAAAAACACGTGTCTAATATTTTTTTATTATCTGACTGACGGACTAAATAGAATTTCTTTTTTTTTACCCAGGCATCATCTCTATTCCAAGAATCTTGACTACCTAGAAGTACGCAGAATATACATCGTCTGTCCTTCCTTGTTAAATTTCCATAGTGCATGAATTTGTTTATGGCACAAACATGCTTGGACACAGCACTATGTCTAGAAATGTGGCCGCTAATTCAATTAATGTCCTTCGGCCACTAATTAGGTCTCGTTCAGTTGACATATACGGGCACTTATGGCATGGTATGGACCAATTAATTATTGCTTTCTCGAGGTTATTATTGGAATTCGAAATTGTGTTAATTTGCGGTTTGTTACCTAAGACTATAGGTAGTTGTGGTTTTTAGCTAGACATAGATTTTCAGAGCAAGGTTTACAAAGTCTTTGTGTTTATTTTATTTTATTTTATTTTATTTTATTTTATTATTTTTGGAAAACTTGTTAACTAATTTTGATATAAAGGTATCTAATAATACCCTATGGGACACTAATACAATTTCCGAGGTTACCGTCACTGTAGGCTGTTGCTTATGTAAGCTCTATTGTCATGTTAATATGGTCTAATTTAAGAATCCATATAAAATGCAGTCAGCTGTCAAGAAAAAAAGTCATAGTGAAACTAAAAACAATATTATTTCAAATTTTTTTTTTTCATAATTATGCCTTCTTAAGGATCTTTTCACATATAGAACCACTTATTAAACTTTACTACATTTTAGTCTAATGTAAGATTACGCGATTGTTTACAAGAAATTATTACTTTTCTAAAAAACTGATAGCAAAGGTACCTAATATACTTATTATATACCTAATATACTTATTATTTAATAACAAAATTATCATCAAATTAGTAAATAAATACTTTCAGAAATAAGACGAAGGCGAGTGTCAATGCTCTGAATTGCTACCATTGTGATGCATTTCATACCAAGTTATCTAGGCACCTTTAAGTTAATTATAAAAAAATATAATTTAATTTCATATAATTAAAATGACTTCCAGTGCAAATAATTTACATCTACCGTCAATTTACGCTTTTAGGTACGTTATGTGTGTGACGCGCGTTGGAGCATTCCTTTCTGGAATGCAAGCCCCGAGATACGTCCTTACATGTTCCTTATAATGCAACGCTCGCTACGACCTTTGCCTCTTCAAGCTCACGGCTTTGAAGACGTTTCTATTGAAACATTCTCCAAGTAAGTCAAAGAAAACACTAAGGTTCTACGAAATAACTTTTATATAGTTGAAGTTTAACGTATTTTTAATTGAGTTCCAGGAAATAACGAACGCTTATTCGCTCTTCAATATAATGAGGCAAACTAATCTGAAATAAGATTGCAAGAATTTCACTAAGTCACAATCCTAAACCTGGCAATTAGCTCGACGAGCACAGTCTTAATTAATACGATAAGATGCACAGAGCAAGAAATAAATCTTATAATGGTATTACTACCGTTATTTGTTTTATTATCCAACTTGTTTTCTATTTAAACTTCCCGAACGGGCCATTTTGTACGAGTGAATTCGCAAACGTTGAAATTCGTGTCACGTAAATGTGGCGCCCAACGTGGGCTAAACAAACACGTTGGTGTTACCTAATCTTATTATTTACCTCTTTAGTTGCTTCGTGCTATTTTAAAACCGGTTTCTAACAATGAAGCATTTGGCAACGCTGATAAAATTTGTAGGTTTTAGGTATACAAAAGATTTTAGCACTTTACTCGTGCTCCGATAAGTTTATAAATTTTTGTACTATTTTGGCTGCTACAAACAAACAGATCACTACAGCCGCAGACCACACAGATCACTTAATGACTATCACTACCAAAAATCAAACGATCATAAAGTCATACAGACACTAGAGGGTACTTTCACAGCGCAATATCCAATACAACACGTAAATTATTACACTCCACCGGACACTGAAAATAGACAAGAAGGAAAGAGGCGAGCTTTATCCAATAATAATTCTCACTTGAAACGCTCTATTTGCTCGCCGTCGCACGATCTGATATTGAATATGGATAAAGTGAATTATATTCCAAACGGCGAGCGTCGACTCGCAGAGTTTCAGATAAGCGGATTACTTACAAGTTATAATTGGTTCTCGCTATTCGAGTGACTAAGAGAAAAACCCGGAGTCATTTCAAGCACCTCTTAAGTTCTTAGATAAAGGCAGCAATTTCTTTTTTCCCCCTTTTTTAATTCGTTATCTGTGGTGAACGCAGTTTTGCGCAGTTTGTAATTTATCGCAGTCATAACAGAGATTAACGAAACAATTGGTGAATTTCGTACGATTCATACGATTTCTATTTTGGAAAGCGTAAATTCAGCAAAAAGAAAATGGGTGGCCATTTAATATTAGGGTGCAGGAATGATAAAACCTTGAGCAGGTTAAGTAAGGAATAAAGTACGAGTAAACGTATAGAGACTGCTGTTTTCAGTATTAAGTTACTACCCTCATGTGCCGTGAAATTTAGATACCGCTATTTTGTTATCAGTTTAGAAAAAATGGTACGATAAAAATAAATAAAATGGAGAGGAGATAAATGCCTGAGATAAATACCTACTAAGAAGTTTACACTACATTACAAAGGCAATGCCCACTCAGATGACATCTTACATTTACATAATAGGAGACCAAGGCCCAGAAGATTTTCTGAGAGCCTTAAAACTTGATTACGAACTTTCAAACAACACTTACCCCCAATTTCTGAAAGCTTAATCAATTTAGTCTGTTGTCAAATCGCATGTCACTAGTTATCTTGGTCAGCGAGACATCACAACGAATCTACTCGGTCATGTTGACCGGCTTCAGAGTCCGGGAATTAAACTCTTAATGTCTCTGTATTGCGAGCTGTATTCCTAGATTCGATTCATTCGTACGTCGCATCCATTAACAATAAAATTCCCATCCAGCCCGTATGTATGTAAAAAATGTTCACATCGAACGAGCACAGTTAGAGGGCTGGACATGTTTGTAGCTAACGCAATTACCACTGCCGCCGACAGCGTCCTGCAATCTGAAGCCGATTCAATTAACAGCGGCTTTTAAGTTCATCTATTGTACGTATGCCGTATGCGTCTACTGCCACTCGTGTGGAGTCTGTGGGCGTGTTTATCATGTTTTAGTGAGTTTGTATTTTTTCCCTGATCTTGTCGTCTGTTTAAAGTTGACACTGATAGGAGTAGATTGGTTCTATTACCTTTTAGATCTTGCTGTCTACCATTTTTTTTTTTTTTTTGTTTTTTTGGTGGGAAATCATCAAATCACTTCTGCCGCTCTGAGCGGAGCGAGAGGGCGTGCCAGACTTTTACTGACTAAAACTCACCCGTGTTCCTTCAGTTGCCTGTGCCAGGGCCACGGTAACTCTTTCGAACAACCCGCGACCTCGCGCATCACGCGCACCAGGCGTTTTATCACGTGCATTTGATATCGTTTTTTGTTTTTAAATGATAACGAATTGGGATTCCTTGTATGAAGTAAAATGTTGGTGTCCAGTCGGAACAGTGACGAGTCAGCCATAATTCCTTACAACTTTTGAAGTGACATCATTTATCCAGAAGCTTTTGTTAAAAAAAAAATCACCAATAACATCATCTGCCATCTGCCTAGCCTTTTCCCAACTATATTGAGGTCGGCTTTCAGTCTAACTGGATGCAGGTGAATACCAGTATTTTACATGAATTTATCTGACCTCCACAACCCAGTTACTGGGTAACACGATACCTCTTGGTAAGACTGGTTGTCAGACTTTTGGGCTTCTGACTTCTGACCCGTAAGGACTGTCAAAATGAAAAAAAAAACAGCCGGGACCAACGGCTTAACATGTTATCGAAGCACGGAGAGGTCTCGATGTGCAATGGATGGTCACCCATCCAATAACCGACCGCGATAAGCGTGGTTTTACCAGTCGATCGACCTGTGCGGCTGTTAGTTAGCCACGAGCCCCTCATTAACCAAATAAAATAGTAGCACACTTAGTAACCAAACAATAGAACGCTACTTCGAAATCCAAACCACAACACGTAAACAATCACTATACTGAAAAGCGAGGTTCACTACGGAAAAAAAATTAATAAAAATCTGCATGGAGTCCAGCAGGGTATAGGGTGTTGCCAATATTTGATTGTTTCCGCGCTCCAGCGGTGCGTGCCGTACTCGCGTCATTCATGTATGGCCGTTCTATGTACTCAACCCAGTTCGAACCACGAGTTAACTTTTGCTACGTAAAAACGATTTTTTACAGTCAACTTATTGCATAAACTATGACGATCTGGAATTAAATCAATAAACATACGAAGAGGACATAGCTACAAGTTTCTCTGCATGTTTTACCTTTCTTGAACGAATTAGTACCTTGGTCCTTTAATACAGCCTATAAAAACCAAAATCTGAGGACCAATGTTTGGAAGATCTACAAGTAGATTTATTTATTCTTCTCATATTATTATACCACAGTAAGAAACATCCGCCACCTTTTAGGCATCAAAACTTAGGTACTCGTATATCTTATCTTGGTAAACTCGCCACAAAATAATAGGTCCGTTTTGACATGAGGGTGTCCCTCTTTGTCCCGCTCTTTGGCATATGAAACGATATGGGCTGTCAAAACGGACCTATTATTTTGTGGCGAGTTTAGTTGGTGCTAATAGCCACAACTAACAAACATAATTAATAATAATAATAATAATAATAATTAATTAGTCATCTTTCAGGCGGAAATAAGGTGAGCGCCTTCAACGGTTGGGTCATGCCGATCTTGATGTACTCTTTCGGCATACTCAAATGGACTCAGACCGAACTTGACGCCCTGGATAGGAGGGTCCGTACACTGTTGACCGCAAACCGGATGCATCACCCACGTTCATCGGTGATGAGACTGTACATCTCGCGGAAGTGCGGGGGCCGTGGCTTTTTAAATGCTAAAACCCTTCACAATCGCGAGGTGTGCAGCCTCAGGGAATATTTTTTAAAAGCCGAATTGGGTATGCACCGTGATGTGGTCACAGTGGATAAGGGGCTCACCCCGCTCTCCATGGCTAAAGAGAACTGGCGCAAACCTGTAGTACTTACTACTGATGACCGCAGGAAGGTATGGCAAAACAAGGAGCTTCACGGGCGCTTCTATCGGGCCCTTCATGAGCCCGGTGTAGATTTGTTAGCGTCCGTATCCTGGCTACGTTTCGGTGACCTATTCGGGGAAACTGAAGGTTTTGTTTGTGCAATTATGGACAAAGTTATTCTGACGAATAACTACCGGAGACATTATGAAGAACGGGACGGTTGATGTGTGTCGGGCATGCCACCGTCCGGGTGAGTCCATCAGACATATTATCTCTGGTTGTTCTCGTCTGGCTAACGGCGAGTACTTGCACAGGCATAATCAAGTGGCCAGGATTATTCACCAGCAACTTGCTTTGAAATATAAACTTGTGGATTCTGAGGTACCGTATTACAAGTATGTGCCCGACCCAGTTCTCGAAAATGACCATGTCACGTTGTACTGGGATCGGTCTATCATTACTGACAGGACTATTGTCGCCAATAAGCCTGATATAGTGGTGATAGATCGATTAGTGCGCCGCGCAATGATTGTCGATGTTACCATTCCACATGACAAGAACCTCGTGAAAGCTGAGAAAGAGAAGCAAATGAAGTATCTCGACTTAGCTCACGAGGTTGTTGACATGTGGAATGTGAGCTCGGCTGTCATTGTGCCGATTGTAGTAACGGCCAATGGCCTGATGGCCGAAAGTCTCGATCAACATCTTTCGAGGCTCTCGTTAGGCGGTTGGATCAAGGGCCAGATTCAGAAGGCAGTACTTCTTGATACGGCTCGCATTGTGAGGAGGTTCCTGTCTCTGCAGCCCTAACCACCGGTTGCTTGGACTTTGCTCCCGCTACTGGTGGATCACTATTTTTTATATTTTTAAATGTTTTTTTTTAAATGTTTTTTATAAAAAATATTTAAAAATGTATTTAATAAGTTTTTAAAATGAATAAAGGATAATAATAATATTTATTTCTAAGTATATGGTACATTGGGATCTTAAATTAATCATTGATTCACATATACTACCATTCCTGGTGTAGAAAAATTAAATAAGCTAAGTGCATGCAAATCATAGACATTACAATAAAAGTTATATTAAATTAGTATAATTGTTTTAAATTTATATATTTAATTTGTTACAATAATATTGATTTGGATTAATTGAATTTGTAATGTCAAAATACTAATTATTTTGTCAAACATAAAATACAAAACAAGACAAAAAAATAAAGTCAAAAATATAAGTTCATTTTTTGATATGCATTTTTTAAAAATCTTAGTGTAATTGCGGTATTTTTTCTTGTGGTAACCTTTACTTATAGCATCGTGTTGATATGCGTAATGTAAAGCTCTTTTTTTAATGCATGATATTTTTACTACTCGCATATTACTAATCGCATTAGCCTGAAAACGAACAGTAATTAATATGTGCCACCTCAAAGTCACCAGCATCATATAAAAAGGTTTGAACAGCAAATAAATGTGTCAAGTTTATTTTCTTGAAGGTCTATGCAACCACGTAGATCTATCCACGCTTTTTATGAACCCCATAGGCCTATTTATTCAATGAAAGAAAAAGACAATACTGTAAATATTTCTTGCATAATTAACCTGTTCGAAAGGCGTTTAGACCCCGTTTTTTTTTCGTGTTTAATTTACTCCGCTACTATGGTTGAGTGAAGACGATAAATGAGCCTGTGCCCTACTTGTTACCAAAGTAACTATGAAGTTTCTTGCAAAATCGTTTCTGATATATATGTAATGAAACCATGCCTTTATAGAACGTAGTTTATCTAGAACTAAGAATTAAATTACCTAATGTTAAATTACTTAATTGTTTTGTTACTATTATCAAAAAATGCAATTTATCACATAATTGTTTTCTGTTTTTCATTAAATAAGTTTATTGTATTTATAACAACGACCTACGATCTAGAACAACAACCTGCTATATATGACTCACCTACAATTGCTTACAAAAATAAAATTCGTTCATTACACTTTGTTGAAAAATACTTTTGAACCACCCAGTTTAAGTGTTACATTTAAATTACTTTCAAGATATTAAACATTTTATGAATAAACCCCAAATACGTGGTCCGTTCTGGCGCCTTTGTGATAAAGAGGAGTATTACAAAATTTTCAGTTACATCTGCATTCACGAGTTGTCGACCGCACTCCGTGGTCAGCTGGAACACAGATCATAGAAAGAAATAGGCTCGCTACTCGTACATGATCATTAGTGCAGTACTTTTTAAATGAGTTCTCTATGTAGAAACAGAATGATTCATGTATCAATGAGAGAGAATGAATGATTATTTGTTAACCGACTTAAAAATTGAGGTTCTGTATTCGACCCGTATGTATGTATGTCCGCGATTTTCACAAAAACTAATGAACCAATTTTGCTGACTCTTTCACTAACGTGATCTAGTTTCAGGAAGGTCTTCGTTTTAGGTTTTTGAAGTGGGTTTTTACTTGTTTTAAAGTAAATTTATTTTTCCATTTTTAGTTTAATATACAATTACATGAACCCAAGACGAACGAAAAGCAGAATCAAAATCCACTGAGAAATGCCGGAGATACAGTAGGTACATTTATGCATATAACTTCATACATAAGAACAATTACCTAATGTTTTATATACTAAAACCTTCCTGAAATTATTTAGATCATGTTTGTGAAAGAATAATCAAAGTTGGTTCATTAGTTGTTGAGAAAATCGTGGACATACAAACATACATACATGCATACATACATAAATACGGGTCGAATAGAGAACCTCCTTTTTTGAAGTCGGTTAATAAACGTAACAGCTCCTGAAGTCGGTGTCTTCAATTCCTCAACGCACCTTAGCTTGGCACCGACTTTAGAAGCTGTTTTTTTTTTATGAAAAATATTTTATTCCTTTTAGGTTTTTGAAGTCGGTTTTACTTTTTTTTTAATGTAAATTTATTTTATCGAAAGGGTTGTTTGTTACACAATGAAGCTTTTTATACCATCGGATGTATACCTAACGGTTTCCGGTAAACTGGAAAATCAGTGCTTCGTCTCAAGGGACAGATGCAGATAGTTGTCGTAGGTAAGTCATGCCTTTCAGGAAAATAAAGTTTATTACTTGGCCAATAAAGATCCAACTGGCATAGCGCCCCACACAACACTTAACAACACCATATTAAAACCAATTCACGACAAACAAAAAAGTCAACCACTCCTTGTCGTATCCTCCATTCGTCGATCTTCACTGAACCTATTTGCCGGACCGACATTATCGGCTCGACAAATTTCTACAATCTCTGACCCTTTGTGACCGCTACTGGTCATGACATGTCAATTACGATATCCTGTAAGGCCGCTCTTGATACATTATAATCACATTATATTCTCTTTCAAAGGAAACCTCAATCGTAATTTTTGGTTTATAATGATTTTACCTACTGTGGAGTGTGGACATTCGTTGGTGAATTGGATTTTATGAAGAAGACTTAGGTATTTTAGATAAAGGGTCATGTTTTTGGAAAATAAAGGTAGATGCGTCAGAAAGGAAGAAAATCAACTAAACGGTAAATTTAAAGTTTGAAATCTTTTTATTTTTTTGCGGGCAAGAATTTGTTAATTAGTTAGAGAATAAGGTAAAAAGGAACTAAGATAAAGAGCAGCGGTGACCCAGTGGTAACGGCAGCGACTTACGAGTTGTAAAAAAAGGTGCATTAGAGCCATGTGTGTCTGAAAACAGATGACAGGTGTGCACCGTACTTTAAATCATTAAAAATACTTACGCTACTATATATTATTAGAAATTAGTACAGCCAGCGGCACGTAAGTTGGCAAGAGTCGTTAGATGCGCAGAAGTCATTTTTTAGATCTCTTTGGTCGCGAGCGGGACGCGGGGAATGAGGTAGCATCATTCCGAGCGCGCGATTGGTTGATCAGTCGACCCAAGGGTCGACTCTCTCTCGCGTTGCGTCCACGTTCCATTCGCTCCCGAGTACACTTGCGTGCACTAAAATTGTAACATTTGTTTTTGTTGAGCTTTTGTTACAAGTTCTTGTTATTGTTTTGTTTGAATTTTTAAATTTAGATAATGCCACAAACAAATACCATTTTACGTAGACATGCCAGAAAAATGGTTTATGATGTGTACTGTTACATATTTTGAGGAATTATGCGAACATAAATGTACTGAACTGCTGATTTTTTTTTCGCGATTTCAGGCTTGGTCCCATAGTAAAAGTTGTTCATAATGATGAGTACAATGACCTCTTAAGAGGTTGTTGGTGTTTTACAAATAACCCTGTATATTTTATTTATTACCCCTAATATACTTCACGAATTCTTCTCCTTTCTTTAACTTTCTTCTAAATAGATAACTATTTTAAAATTAAATTCTGTGGTTATTACCATAATTTATTTTTAAAACTAGTTTAAAAATAAATTATGGTAATAACCACAGAATAATGACAAGCAATAAAAGTGGCCATTTTTTTGTTGCAATAAGTGTAGCATGCGCGAACTTACCCCCACTACGCTAAAACCTTGCCAACTTACGTGCCGCGGGCTGTATGTATGGCTTGTATCTTCGTCAAAACCAATCCCAAATGCTCCAACGCGTAGTCAGTAAAAAAAAAATATTTTAGAAATTATAAGTGTAAAACTGCATTAGTAAAAAAAGTGTCCTATGTATGGCTCCACGCATTTATAATAAAATTCCAGACAAAAACAAAAATAAAAGAATTAAATTTTACATAATTTAAGAAAAAAAAATGAAATTGTTCTTAATTAATAAATGTTATTTTACTATTGACAATGATTAATATTGACATTAAATAATTTTGACATTTTATAATAATTCCTCATTTAGGTCTGACATAATTGGAGTATTAAATAATATGTAATTGTTCAATTTATTTTATAATTTAATACCATAATTATGCACAATTTTCAAATATTTTTTAGTAAATTTTAATTTGTAATCCTCAGCTAGAGTTGCACACCTCCTGGCAGAACATAACGCTCTGTTTTTCAAACTTAGTATCTGTATTTCTTTACATAGGTAAATACATAAATAATACATAAATAATAATTACATAAATATAATATAATAATATCCTACGACATTGTTCACACACGGTCATCTGATCCCAAACTAAGCAGAGCTTGTACTATGGAAACCAGATAACTGATAAACTACATACACTACTTTTTTTTTTGTAAATACATACTGTTTCTGTAAATAATACATACAAACAGACATGTTCATGCACACAAATGTTTGTCCTGGATGGGAATCGAACCCACGACTAGCGGCATGGGAGGTGGTATCTTAACCAACCACGCCATCTGGCGTAATAATAATTATAATAATAGTAAGGTCATAGGTTACAACCCAGACAGGCGCTTTACTTGGTGTAAATTATTTCATCACCACTGCTCTCAAAACTGTGAAGCAAAACATCGTGAGGAAACCGGCATGTTCTAGAACAAAAAATTCGAAGACATGATATCTACGAAACCACACTGGGGTCGGCCACTCTCTCTCACCGAGAGGAGGCTATTGTGCCCCAGAAGTGGGAACATTATAGACTGATTGTGCATAGGCTATAAAGTAGTAGTACTCCGGCACCCTAATTGCGTAACACACTATCGATCGGAATCTGAATCAATTTGAAGCAAATTGCTAATCCATTGTTTCGTATGTTCGTAAATTTTGTCTTCTCAACACCGTAAATAACGCAATGAATGTTGTTGAACTGTCAAAATGAAACCGATTCCGATTGATAGTGTGTTTCGCAATTAGGGCGCTGATTGTTTATACAGTTTATCTTCAAAAAATATTTAGCTATTATTATTTTACCTACTTTTAAATAACTTGACAACAATTTCCTAAATATAAAATCCTGTAGCCATTGAAGGACCAATAAAACATTAAAAAATTAATACATGTATATTCTCACACCATCAAACCTTTGCAGACCCACCCTTACAACAGCAATCACAGTTTAATGACGTCATATCCTAGTTATTGCCGACGTCACCAATCCACCGGGTGTCAGCGACGCAACGAGCCCACTTAACGAATTCGGACGCAAATCCCGCCGCCGACCGATCCGATTAAAAGCGTCCGAATTTTCTGCTTATATGCGTATATATGTTTGGAGGTTTAGGGTTTATCGTTTATAGGTTGTAACGTATGAGAAATATTGTTTAATGGAAGATTGTTGCTTTTTACTTTTGTTTTTTTTTTTTTTCGTTAAAGATTTCCAAGCACGTTGTTGAATTATTTGTAGATATAATTTTTTTAATTGACTCGGCCGTATATTGTATCCAACTGAAATTGTCTAAAACCTATATTTTTGGTTCTAATCCCGAAAACAAAGACGAGCAACGTGAAAAAAAATCTGATGGACTGAAAGAAGTAAGTATTATTACACAGCATGATTTGTGTCTGGATGTTCAAAACACTATAGTAGGTCCAAAAGACCAAAATATTGTTGGTCCTTGATGGTCCAGCATTCGCGAGTTCTGCGTCCACCTACCATGCCGTGCTCAATCAGTGAATCATAAAATAGTTGCTTTACAATTAAAAAATCTTCTTTACGAAAAGATAAAATGTTAAGCAGACATCTAACTTTTGAAACATCCATTTACAATTTTCCTAACAGTCACTTTTCATCCTCAAAAATGCTTCATCAAAAATGAATCTTCTATCGACTAACTAGCTTCAGAACTGAAAATAGAAAGACTACCTCGGAAATGTCACCGCGATGTGGAAGCTGAACTTCCACATTTACATTCTATTTATACCCTGTTATGCAAGCCTGAATTTAGCTTAACGTAAAAGCTTTTCCCTGTATGTGCAGCAGCAATTAAAAACCCTTTTAACATTGTCTTTGGATCCGATAATAGCCAATGATGGCGTGTTCTGGATGTAGGTACGTTGATAGATCGATTTTTTTTTGGTTTTGATTGGCGTTTTGAACATGGAAACATTATTTTGTATTGGGATTTTGAACGTAATTTGTTTGTTTTTGGGCTTTTTTGCTCTGTGTTGATTCGAGTACCTAGATTGATTATGTGTTTTTTAAACTTTGTCTTTTAGATCCGATAATGGCTAATGATGGTGCTTTCTGGATGTAGGTACGTTGATAGATCGTTATTGGTTTTGATTTATTAATTCGAATTCATTTAGAATTCGGTTGATCTTTTATATTTCAATAAGTTTGATTTATAGTTCGATTTAATATGTACTATGAATTTAAGTGAGTATTCCAGTCGTATCGTTATGATTTAGAATGTTCAGGATTTTTTTTTTTTTGTGGCTGGTTAAATAGTTTCAGGTAGATAGCATAAGTATTAGCTATCTACCTATTACGCAGAATACGCGCATTGGCGTGGAGTTGCGGACATGAGCACATATTTCCTATAGGCTGAAGCCACGAAATAACTTAATTTACCTAACAAATTTAAAGAAATTCGCGCCTACTTATTTGAGCGCTAAATTATTCCAGCTCAAAATAATTCTGCGTTGCCCACATTTGATTAACTTCTACAAACACCTACACTTCTAATTCCGTCCACACAAATCAAGTTTGTCAGTTCAATAAATACCACTTTATACCTTTAAAATATGAACAATTCAAAATAACGGGTCTGACAGTAACACGCGTGACACGTCCGCTAGTCACCGCTGCCGAGTTTTGAGTGACATCTTATTTCCTCAGCACACTAGCGCCGCGTCCGTGTAACAGCCACGTGTTATTCTACTGAACGTTGCCGGAACTACCGTCCTACTTTACATACTACATAAACGTCATTGTTTTTGCCATTTTCCACATGTCATCTGTTTTGATGAAGGTCTACTGCCATAAAGAGCTAGTAGGTAGGTACAGGTTTTAGGTGAAATTCTTATTAAAAGAAAACAATACTCTTTTGGGTTATTTATTTGAGGACCAAAGGACCATTGAAGATTGCACCAATTCGGGGCTCATCCTAAAAAAAAATCGATCATTTTTTTTTTCAGGATGAGGCCCGAATTGAACATCATTCAATTCAATTCGGCTAAAGTTTACGTTAGGAAATCTGATTTTTGATTTTTCCTGACTTCACTTTTGTGAGGCAGAGCCATTCGCTTTTGTCATCGGATTCTGAGTAGATTAATTGTATTCATTAATGCAGTAAATGACAGTTTGTTTTTTTGTTTATTTTTTTATTTATGTATTACAGGTAATATTTAAAATAAGTAAAACCTACATTACCGATAGGTGTGCGTAACTTATTTGAACGAATTCATCATTTTTTACGAAATAATTTTTGTTTCAACGAAAGACTAAAAGCTAATTTATCCAATTTTGTGTAACACTTTACCTAAAAGGGTAAACGCCCCGAGGCGTCGCCCCAGCTTTAGTCGAACCGAGTTTCAGCTTCAGTTCTGGAGCTTCGTCCAGTTAAAAATAAACACGTCTGGCGCGTCTGAACTAGGTGTCAGACTTTTCTCTGTTTAAAGTAGAAATTATAACAAATTCTAGTCTCGTTGATTTTATTGCACTTGGATATATTAATACGTTTTGTATGTAAACTTCCAACGCTACATCTTCAGGTACGCGGTCGCCATTCCAGAACCTTTCGGCCCCATCGGCAATCGGTTCTTCTTCTTCGTAGGGTTGGAAGGCCTCCCACAAGGTAGACCGATGACCTTGTGAAGGCCGCAGAAATCCGCTGGATACGGGAAGCACAGAACCGATCGAAGTAGCGGTGATGGGGGCGGCCCATGTGCAACAAGCAAGCGAGCGCAATGATTCGACTGAAATGATTGAAAAAAATGTATGTAAAGTCGAATTTGGAAATATGATCACAGTTAGTTTAGGTACTTCAGCTGTTTCAAACCTTTCAAGTAAATCAAGACTCCGGAAATCATAATAAATAAATATAGCTTCCGCTATGAAATTTTTACTTTTAAAAGTAAATTCAGCATTCTAAATACATTCTAAATACATTCTAAATTTAGAATCTTATCTATAACTACTATCAAAACACCAACAGTAGAATTCACAGTTGGTAGATTTGTGTCAATCGGCCCCCGACATCAAATCAATATTTTTTACCCGCATTTAACGAGACAGTTATCTTGGCGACCGAGCCCTGCGCTGATGAAAATAGAGAAAACGAATTTTCCCAGATATGAGACCTAGCTAGATTGATTTTTCGCCCCCCGTAAACCCCTATATTGCAACTTTCATCAAAATCATTAAAGTCGTTTTCGAGAACGTGATTACAAATATAACAAATATTGCTCATTTAATAGCCAACAATAAACAACAACAACAACCACAATGCCATTTATAATTCAAATTATAAGATCGCTTGCGGACATAAAGCGATGGCTCTAACTTTCAGGTCCCTAGGAAGAGCTCGTAAGTAAGGAACTGTTATTGCGGAAGCAGGTTAACGTTTGTAGAGAACGACTTCACAGACTGTTGACTAACCAGTGCACTGAGGGAGCTACCTACTCTGGCAGGGGTAGCACAGCTTCGGTACATGCCTTGGACACTACTGAACAAGGATATGGTATGATATGAAATTTCAAAACAAATAGCTCTGAGATGTAATTTCGTAATACTCATAAAAGTCTCCTTCAAACAAGCGCGTCACGCGACGCGAATCGCACGCGACACAAAGGCACGCGTGCGATTCGTGTCGCGTGACGCGCCTCAAAATGGCAAGCGATCGCAATCCCTTCCATTTCGACATACGTATGCTTCATAGGTTTGAAAAATTCGTCTGCGTGACGACGTAAATAACTTAACGAACGTGGCTGAACTGACAAAGTGAAAAACATTGCGATCGATTGCCATTTTTATTATGTGTTAGCAATTACCCCACTGACCGCTGAGTGTCACCAAAGAAAGAAAGAGAAGGTGCTTAAGTAAATATATTTATTGTGACTCGTACAGGAAAAGTAAAAAAAAAAAACAATAAAAAAAGCTTGCAAAATTCTGAAGGTTTCACACAATGGGCAACCTTTTAGGTTACTGGCTGACATTCTATCGCTCCAGCAAAATATCGAACTACTTTTGTATAAAAAAACCGGCCAAGTGCATGTCGGGTCACGCGCAATGAAGTGTTCCGTAGTTGGAATGAATTTATCCCAAGAACAAACTTAACATTGTAGTTGAAAAATATGTTCTACCATACATTCCAACTGTAAATGTAAGTTTGTACGTACAATATTGAGAGATTTATCATGTTATTTTAAGACCACAGACTTCTTATAGGTTTTCCTGTAATCTATAAGTATAGAACTATTCTCTGATTTTTTTTTTAATTTTAGGCTCAGTAGTTTCGGAGATAAAGGGGGGGAATGGTCAATTTTCGTCTATTTTCTTTAATAACTTTAAAACTATGCCAAAAATATACTTGGTACGCTCTTTAATTTGACATGTCACATGGTACAGTTTGCAAAACTTTTTATTTTATTTTCTTATTTGCCCCCAAAAGTGACCTCCATATTCAAAATTTATTTATTTACGTTACACGTTCGTGTTTGGGTCACAAAAATTCGTATGTATACCAAATTTCAACTTAATCGGTCTATTAGATTTGGAGCAAATTCGCTGTGACAGACGGACAGACAGACACACGAGTGATTCCGTTTTTTCCTTTTGAGGTACGGAACCCTAAAAGTAGTCCTAGTTTGTTTTAGGAGCAAGTCAGATGGAAGAGAGGTTCGGTTTTAGAAGTGCGCGTTTCTCCCAACTAATTTATGCTCATTTTTTAAATTTTATTTTGTTTTATACATTTCTTTGAATTTTATATTTGATGTGCTTTTCTTTAAACTAATGTTTTATTTTTTCATATTCTGAATTTTGTTAACTAGTAGTTACTGGTACCTACTGCTTTCTTTAAATTTCTTTTTTTTTTTAATTTTATAGGTTTTGCTTCTACGTAATTGCGATTTCAGACTTATATTATATAATATCTTGACTCTAACCATTTTGTAAATTTAACTTGTCCTAAGTATCTAAAAGAGCCGGGTGATCTGTAACTCAGGACCCTCCTACGTCAGACACCTTTCTCTAGTTAAGATTGTGCATGCTAATAACTTGTGCCTGTAATATGATGTTGAGATAAATAAAGATTTATGATTATTATGATTATGATTACGATTATTTTCTCTACCTGTTATTATTTATTAGTTTAACATCCCCCCTGTGAAGTTCGAGTCTTCATAGTACCTCACCTCTGTAGCATGCATTTCCCTGTTAAGTAGTATAGTTTATACTAAAACAGGGAACAGAGTGAATCAGATCCGTTTTAAGTCAAATAACCATAATCCTAACTAATATTATAAATGCGAAAGTGAGTTTGTTAGTTTGTTACGCTTCCACGATAAAACGGCTGAACGGATTTTAATGAAATATGGCACATGGGTAGAACAAGAGGAGGACATAGGCTATTTTAACAGCTAGTATAATAAGGACCGATTCATAATAAACAAAAAAAAATGTACCTTTACTGTTTATTTGCTAATTACTTGAATTGTACAAGGTAAATATTGATTTGGCAAATAAAGATCTTTTTTATGCTTCGTCTTGAAGGTGATTTTACATGACCTCATTCACGCTACATATTTTATTTTTTATCACAAGAATGAAGTCTATTTATCTGCAACGTCGGTTTTGTTGTTTCATAAATGTAGGTATTAATAATAATAATAATACTTTATTTCAGACCATGGTGTCCATTTTGTTAGTAACAATGTTCTTATAGACTAGTGTTAGTAATACTTAAAACTACCCACAACAAAATATATAAAAAGAAACTCAACAATCACTTTTGCGCCATTCCGTGACAAATGGCGCAGCAATGACTGATGTAAGTACAGTCCAGCCGACTAGCGATCATGCTAAGGATGCTGTTGGCGCTGCCATGAACTCTACGCACCAGGGATGCGCATCTTTTACGCATCGTAGCATAAAAGCAGCCTACGCGATGTTCAGCAAACATCCCTGATGCACTACAGAATCGCCGCAGCCCCATCAGCACCCTGAACGCATTATTAAATTGGACTCGGAGGGCACTGTAAGACTTTTGAGTATAGTCAGCCCACAGGCTGCACGTGTAGAATGATGTACAATACGATCTAAAAAGTGTAATTTTGACTTCCGTCGAACAACGTGCAAACCTGCGAGCGATCATGTTCGTGCATGAAATAAACAAGTTTCATTTTGAACCAACATTTAAAATACTTTTTTCATCAATTTCGTAGAAGCAATATTGTGCTCGATGACCTGTGTGTCTCCGGTGTAATGGACGGATAATGGAGATTTAAATTATGCCGAAAGTGCCCGACACTAGCCGGCTCAATAAAACCTTTGTTTACATTGACGTCAATAAAGTACGCCAGAACGTAGGTACAGAGTAGCGTGTGTACCTACAGTTGTGTACCTATGTGTGTTTTTTATTTATACAATATGTAACAAAAACCTTTGATTGTACTCATGATAACAAACCACTTTTACTATGGGACCCATAGATTTATGTTCGCATAACTCGTCAAAATGTAGAGAGCAGCTGATTTATTTTTCGCGATTTCAGGTTGGGTCCCATAGTAACAGTTGTTTGTTATCATGGGTACAATCATGTGTTAAATGGAACAACAGGGTTTTTGTTACATATTGTATAGATTTTATAGAGAAAAAATGAAAATAAATCAGTTTGGAAAAGACGCTAAGCAAATAAAAGGTCGCAAGATCTTCAAAAAGGAAGATACCGAAAGAATCCCTTTTTTAAGTTGAATAAGATTATGGAAAACGCTTCAATGGTTTTCCATTTATTTAGAAACAGCCTATCTGATCTACTTAATATTCTTACTGTCTTGCGAATTTATTGTATCGAAATATTCCCAAGTTTAATTCCCTACGTGAAATTCAAAAGGTTCTCTATCTCTGCCTTTTCCGTACCTACACATAGGAACTCGTGTCGAGACGTTCAAACGATCAACTGTCGTGCAATGGTTTTAAGGTTATAAAAGACGTTATAGTAATGGCGTTCACAACCTTTACCTTGCATAAGGTTTCTTACAAAATCAATAATATACAGGGTTAAATTAAGTTATGTAGCGAAACTCTGCAGACGATAACGTCTGCAGAGTTTCGCTATCTAAACATGATAAAACGAAAAATTATTTGAAGTTTTTTTTTTTCCAACCACAGTGTTCTTTCTTGAAAAGGAAAACTTCATAGAAGTACCTAATGGTTCGATATTTAAACACAGTAAAAAAAAAAAACAGATTTTGTCAACTCATTTCAAAGTATTGAAACTTTCAAATAACAGCGGTACCTAATTTAATTTGACCCTGTATACTTGCATCCACTTGCATCATACTAAATAAAAATAAAAGTAATACATCAATGACGTTCTTCTCACGAGATTTGAGAGATTTGTGGGGAAAATCTCGTTAAAATGTCTTTGTCTTCATGGCCGAAAGAAAATACATATGCAAAACGACATATAATATATGAACGTAGCTGGCATATGCCGTGTGCCATAACAACTTCTGATTGGTCAATCTGGCTGCAAGAATATTGTGTATTTTCGCCCTATTTTCGGATTTAATCTCTATCTAAAAGATCGCATTACGTAAGTTTGCCGCTCTGAAACCAGGCCTTCCGATGTGCATGGTATGCACGCTGCTGTTTTAGTACAGATATTGATTATTGCGCAGTCATTTGTAGCAAGTCAAAATCAAAGTCCAATAATTTATTTCAAATAGGCACATAAAAGGCACTTTTGATAGTCAAAATTTACAAAAAAAAAAAAAAACAAAGAATTGGCAATACAATGTTTATTAAATTTTTAGTGCATCATATACAAAAATGTATGATTAATAAACGCTATTACTTTCGGTCCCTTCACAGAGAAAGATTGATAAAGTATTTTTCAGAGAATTACTTGGCTAGTCCTCTGATGATGAAATAACTTTGTATAACTATGACTCGGTATGAGTTTTCCATATTTTAATTTCCGTAATTCCCCTCCACCATTCGATATCTTCTCAATCATTTTGTATACAATTTCCTGTCGGTGATAAAAAAAAATCAGGATTCAGCCATCCACTCGAAAGGTTTTCAAAGCGGTGCCAGTAATAAAGGTGCATGCAGACTCATCGGCGTCGCGCGTTAATAATTCATGAACATGCTTAGCGTGCTCTCGTCATGCCACACTTAACCTGGCGATCGGCTGCACAGTGCACACCCTTCATGTGAACTTTACGGAAAATTCTCTTTTAATTCTTACGTGGATGATATTTTTCGTGGAAAATGAAATGGTCATATTTTATTGGTTAGGTTTGGGGAATAATTTTTTGCGCTTACTTACAGGAGACGCGGTACAAATTATTCTAAAATTCATGTTCACTATAAAAGATGCTGCAGGTAAAGCTCTGCCCGCGAATGTAACAACTACTTAGCTACTTCCCGTGCATTAGATTACTGATAATGATAGTTCTAAGTTTGACAGCACCCTAATTGCGTAAAACACTATCAATCGGAATCGGTTTCATTTTGACAGTCCAACAACATTCATTGCGTTATTTACGGTGTTGAGAGGCAAATTTTTCTAACATATGAAGCAATGGATTAGAAATTTGCTTCAAAGTGATTCAGATTGCGATCGATAGTGTGTTACGCAATTAGGGTGCAGGTCTATATCTACAACAGCACCCACAAGCGGGATAAATTGCGAGAAACGTAATCCGATCATAAATGAATGAACGGAAGATGTACACCCGTATCTTTTACTCTGCATTACGATACGTAATACTTTCCCGTCTTTGAATTTTATAACATGACATTTAATTTTTTGCTTTTTAATGATAATAATAATAAAGTGTTGCCCCCTTGTCGCTACGTCACTATGTGCTAGCGGCCGTTTCCGGGGGCCCATTATTGAGTGTGCAAGTCACCCCCTGCCATGTAATCCGTGTATAATATATAACATTGGTCAGGCAGGGGACATAGTTCTTCCATAGGTCAAGTTACCCAATCCACTTTAGCCACCCAGACCCATAGCCCAATATGTATTGCTTCCACGTACAACAATAGTCCTGTACCAACCGGGGGTTGTCCTTGGGTGCACTTGCATAGTGCATACAGGGATAATAGTCGGTTGGTGCCTCCTCATCATTTAAAATTATCTAAGGGGCCTCTGCGAGTTGGCTTCGGCTCCTCGTACGCCTTCCAAAGGTCCGGGACCGAGAAGGAAGGAAGGTCCGAGAAATATCAAATAATAATAATAATATAATATCCTGGGACATTTTTCACACACGGTCATCTGATCCCAAACTAAGCAGAGCTTGTACTATGGAAACCAGATAACTGATATACTACATACACTATTTCTTTTGTAAATATATACTTAATGATAAAACAGATGTACAGTTATTTGTTACAAAATGTATGGTTATTTGAAAAGAAACCATTTTTCTCTTCACAGGTTGGAAGCTTTTTTATTATTATTAATAAAAAGTTATCATTAATAATAGGTATCGTATCAACCTGTCGTCTTAGAAGAGGTCTCGTAGTCTGTTTTTTTGAAAAGTTTCCCACATAACCTCGAAAAGTCTCTCGATTTTAAGTTTATTAATTTCAGTGCCTTTCCCACTTTCTCTTTATGTGAAAATTACTTCGGAATTTATCAACGCCTATTTGTTCATCCAAATGTTTTTGTTTATATATCCAAAGGCTACAAAACGACCCATTATATTGATATAAGACATAAAAAAATAAAATATTGTTTAATTTCTTTGGAGTTTGACAGTTCGTTTGTAACAAACAATTAGCGCCATCTAGGCGGAAATAATTTGGTAGCTTTCTTCCTCATTTGAGTAGTTCTAAATAGATAGGTCTTCATCTACAGCACCGCTCCCAAGCGGGATAAATTGCGATAATCGTTGCCATTGTCAAAATTCGACCGTATTCATTTTATACTTTTATTCAATTGACAGTGACAAACAGGATGACATGACATGACATAATGTAAAATGAAATAAATGTAAGTCGAAGCAAAGAGGCCACATATTACATGTGTGTCAAATGCATGGTAGTGTGTGTAATGTTTAATTTTATTAATTTAATTTATTTCGAATGCATATTAAATAAAAATATTAGCTTTGTGCACTCCTTATCAATATAAACTTTAACTGTGCCTAATTAATTTCATACTCCTCCGTCCGCGTAATTTTCGTAAAAAAGGGTACAAAGTTTTTGCTTCGCGTATTAATATCGAGGATTCACGGGCTATTTGTATTAAGCGACATGTTTGGAACTTTACAGGAGAGCATTTCAAAGTTTCATTATTCGGAAAAAAGAACATTGTAAAAAAAGTATCAATATTTTTTACGAAAAATTGGCCTATCGAGTCGGTTCAATATCAATAGTGTATATCTCCGTTTTTTACGTTTTTCACTTTTTAATGCAGGTAGATATGATTATAACTCAATATCGGCCAGGATGTCGCTTAATACAAATAGCCCGTGAACCCTAGATATAATGATTTCCCAATTCCGGCGTCGTCGAAAATATACCTATACTATACTATACTATACTCGTCACTTAGTAAGGCTAAGGCCGCCATTAAGAATTCATAGGAGCCAGCTAATACATAATGTCACAACATTTAAACACAAGATTAGGCAACTGTTGTTTACCGATGCCGTGATCAGTATGCTAATTTGTTTGTCTATAGCATTGATACTGTGACTACAATTGCATAAATAAAAATTCAATACAAACACTTTTAAGTAGAGACATATAAATGATCGTGTAATATTTTCAATAAAAAATACAAAAGGGTCTAAACAATGCATTGAAAGTGTATTGATTGACAATCAAAGACATATATGTATTCTTTCTGAATAGATATCTAACTAAAGGCTAAGACTAAAGTTGTGAAAGACAAGAGAAAAGGAATGTGAGACATTAAACAGCAAGATGGGTTGGACTTATCTTCAAACATATCTTTCTGCTTAATGTCTGGCTTAGTCGCATCCAGGTATAGAGTTTGGCCACGCTAACTCTGCCATGAAATTAAGGGCAACCCCAAAAAGTTTTACATATGGTATACTAAAAGTTGACGTATAAGTAGACCTAATGACGTAAAATTTTGCCTTCTGATTTTTCCATAATATATTTATTTTATCTATATAAGTATGTATTTACAAAAAAAAGTAATGTATGTAGTTTATCAGTTATCTGGTTTCCATAGTACAAGCTCTGCTTAGTTTGGGATCAGATGACCGTGTGTGAACAATGTCTTAAGATATTATTATTATTTATCTAAGAACATTTTTTTCGAATACTCATACGCAAGTTCATGTTGTTTACAAGAAGATCGTGTCAAAACAACATTGTGGTTATTCGGTAATCACTCACTGTGAAATTACTATAGCCGTGACTATAGACAGTAAATTTATAACAAGTATTTATTATTTATATTCCAGGTATTAATGAACAAAATAACCTAAAAAAAACAAACAACTAGAGTGCGTTTCATCAAATAGTTCCTATGCCGTAATGTTGGCTCCGCTGTTAAACTTAACACATGGACCTATGAGGTCCACGCTTTATCAACGGTAGCCTATCGTGTTCGTCCTACAACAGGGAGCCAACATTACGGCATAGGAACTATTTGATGAAACGCACTCTAGTATCAAATTATTTTTTCGTTAGTACAGACGATGTTGCCGTCTACATTTTTCAAATTCCACCATTTTTCACTTATGCAGCGTTCGCGTGGTCAGACTCTAACTACTCGAGACTTATCTCGAGTAGGTTCATAAATAAATTGAAACAATTTCTATTATTGAAATACTATTATAATATCAATGAATATCTAAATGACAAATTTTAAATTACATGTTTTATTAATTGATCTCATTATCTAATCATAAACTTTATGTCCATAATTTGTTATTATAGACATAAATTTATTATTTTTTTTTTACATTTCTCGGGACCCGGGGGTCCCGAACCTTTGGAACGCATACAAGGAGCCAAAGCCAACTCGCAGAGGCCCCTTAAATAATTTTAAATGATAAGGAGGCACCAACCGACGATTATCCCTGTATGCACTATGCAAGTTCACCCAAGGACAACCCCGGGGGTTGTCCTTGGTGCAGGACTATTGTTGTGCGTGGAAACAAAACATATTGGGCTATGGGTCTGGGTGGCTAAAGTGGATTGGGTTACTTGAACTATGGAAAAACTATGTCCTCTGCCTGACCAATGTTATATATTATACACAGATAAAATGGCAGGGGGTGACTTGCACACTCAATAATGGGCCCCCGGAAACGGCCGCTAGCACATAGTGACGTAGTGACAAGGGTGCAACACTTCCTGAGATGCTTGAGGAGTGGAGAGGTATTCCACGGCTGTCAGGACAATCCCGGAAGTACGGTCAAGATTCCTACCAGCACCTTACTGGAATACTTCCTTCCTCCGAGCACGTTTGCTCTTGCGAATCTCCACTCAAGCCGCCAATAAAGGCAAGAAAGTGGTGGGAGCTCTGTTCCTCGTCAGTGTTCACTCCAGCCGGCCAATAAAGGCAAGCCAGAGATGAGAACAAGATTTCTCTCGGGAGATAGGGTCCGTAGGGTCGCTACTGCCCAACAGCTCTCCACATGTTGCTCTACGGGTTTCTGTATCTCTCTTGGTCTGGCTCCTCATCCTAGACCCGTTCCGGCAAAGTAAACTCTACCGGCACAGACCTAAACTTAGGAGCGCGCAAGCCCCACCAAGACATCAACGTAAAGATACAGCGTTGGGGATTATTATTATATATTATTGTTATTATTATTATTTAACACTTAGATTCTTTATGTTTATTTTGGTAGTAGTAGTTTTAATCTTATCCTGTTGCTGTGCCCTTACAGGGTCCAATTTTTGTACCTAGTTTTAGGCCTTTTATAACATCTTTTCCTCAAAATGGAATGCATTAAATGAATATGAATACTTGACGCGAACTATACTTACTTATAAAACTGTAGCGCCACGGACATACCTACATACAGCGCGTCTCACGTCCGACGGCCGCCGCACGTTGAGTGCGCGCGCACTGAGCGCCGCCGCGGAGCAGGGCCGACGCCAGCGCGCCAGCGAGACTGTTTCTAGAACAACGATCCGTGTCGCCACATCTTCTCGAAGAACGCCGCGCGCCGCTGAATGTTCTAGATGGAAGACCAGCTACTCCGCGTTTTCTCGAAGCGCCGCGCACGCGCTCGCGCATGCGTGGAGAACAATATATAAGGAGATGTATGTTGCTCAATAAAAAGTCAGTTCATCTTAAGCAGTACACTTTGAAGGACACGCCTTTTATTTCAAAGTACCTCATAGCTTGCATAGCTGCTACAAAACTAACCTCTGTTAAGTCGCATTCGATAAGACTTCAAATATGAACAATAATAAAATGCCTAATTAGGTAAGTAGGCATACCTGCACCCTAATTTCGTAACACAGTATCAATCGGAATCAGAATCATTTTGAAGCAAATTTCTAATCCATTGCTTAATATGTTCGAAAAATTTGTCTGCTCGACAACGTAAATTTTATTTATTTATTTACTTATTTATTCGTTCCATAGTTTAAAGACATTAAATACATTTAAGTTGGTGCCAACATCATCGAGTACGTAATTTAAACAACTTAAGAAGGTACTTGGTTAACAAATAAAATTTTAATGAGGGTGTAAGTGAAATAATACTATACTACTAATGAGCAAACATAGGTTCAATCCGACAGTGGAGGAATGTTTTTGAAATGATACAGGTTGTTCCTAAAAGTAAAATGTTTTTTAGTAATATTTAATTTTTCCTAATTTATTTTTTGTTTTGATATTAGGGTTAGGTATTCCTGCTTCTATGATATATTCTTGAATGAGAGAATGAGAATTCTACATTATAGAATATTCTTAATTTTTATGAGGAAATAATAATAATAATAATAATCTGGGACATTATTCACACACGGTCATCTGATCCCAAACTAAGCAGAGCTTGTACTATGGAAACCAGATAACTGATATACTACATATACTACTTTTTTTTGTAAATACATACTTATATAGATAATTACCAAATAAATAAATACCAAAATAACTGAAAAAAATAGGATACATACTTATAAATACCAAGAATTTATTGAGTGAATTAGGTAAAAATGTAATTTGATTAAAATAATCACGAACAACCAGTAGAAATGCGATGTTACCAGCCCGCGCGGAATAAACGCTCTGAACATACATACTTAGTTGATGTCCGTAGATTTGATCATGGTGAGTCTTGTCCTACCATAGCTCGACAGACCATAGGATATCATTGAATTAACCAGTGCTTTGTAAAGCATTAATAGAGCTTGATATGGAATTTTAAATAACGCAATGAATGTTGTTGAACTGTTAAAATGAAGCCGATTCCGATTGATAGTGTTACGCAATTGCCCCGCAGGATGCGACTAGAGTCCTCGCGCACGTGTGGGAGTGGCGCGAGGAGGCGAAACGCCGGGGCGTAACTCCGCTGCCGCGAGAAATCACGGTACAGCGGACAGAGCTCCGGCGGGATCTCATGGCGACATGGAGAGTGCGACTGTCGCAGCCCAGCGCTGGGCACGCCACAATTGCGGCGATAAGTCCCCTCTTTGAGGAGTGGTTAGAGAGGCGCCACGGCGTCCTCACCTTCCGCCTGACGGAGGTCCTCACCGGACACGGTTGTTTCGGGAGGTTCCTGTTTCGCATAAGGCGGGAGGAAACGCCCGGGTGTCGCCATTGTGTGGATCGCCCAGAGGACACGGTGGAGCATACAGTGGAGGTCTGCCCGGCTTGGGCAGAGCACCGCCGTGTTCTCACGGCGGCGATCGGCGGCGGCGATCTCTCGCGTCCGAGCCTGGTCCAGGCCATGGTGCGGAGCGAGAGTGCATGGGAGGCCGTCACCTCCTTCTGCGAAGCGGTAATGCTCGCGAAGGAGGAGGCGGAACGCGTGAGGGAGAGGCAGCCTCACGCCCTCAGTCGCCGCAGTTGACGCCCTGGGCGGCGGGAATCGATAGCCGATTCCCGGCCACCGTAGGCGCGGACTTGCGGACGGTGAGTAGTGGGTAGCTCGCCGACCGGTGAGGGCCAGGCCCGGGTCGACGGCGCGTTGTGTTCCACGCGCGCCTCAAAGAGATGTCAGCAAAAGATGGGGTCCAATAGGGCCGATGCCGCTGGGGTCGCGGGTTGTTTGAAAAAGATACCGTGGCCCTGGCATAGGCAACTGAAGGAACACGGGTGGGTTTTAGTCAGTAAAAGTCTGACACGCCCTTCTGCTCCACCCAGAGCGGGAAAAGTTATTTGATGATTTCCCATCCACAAAAAAAAAAAAAGGATGCGACTAGAACGCCCAGATGGCATTAAAAAATTACTTTGAAAAAAGTACGTTACGTTTTGAAGTCGGTTTTTTTTTTTTTTTTTCAAGTAAATTTATTTTTATATTTTTAGTTGAATCCCATTACAATTACATAAGCCCAAGACGAACGAAACGAAGAATCATCAAAATCCGCTTAGTAATGCCAGTAATACAGTACATTTATGCATATAACTTCGTACATAAGAATAATTACCTAATTTATTACACTCTGGTTTTTAATAAGGTAGACTAAAACGACATGAGTAAAATGTCAAAATGACACAAAAAGTTCGATTTGAGCTGTCATTTTAGTTTACCTAATTAAAAATCAGAGTATATATACTTAAACCTTCCTGAGAGTACGTAGATCACGTTAATGAAAGAATCATCAAAATTGCTTCATTAATTTTTGAGAAAATCGTGGACATACAAACTTACATACAAGCATACATACATAACATACATACGGGTCGAATAGAGAAACTCCGTTTTGAAGTCAGTTTAAATCCATACTACTTTATTATTCATAAGGCTCCTTAGCTTTATAACCATTAGTGGCATGACTAGAGACTAAACATGATGGCGATTTTTTTGTAATTTTCAGCTGAATATGCTTACGATGCAGAAGACTTCTTCATACTTAAAACAAACATATTTTTGCTCTGAAGCTGATTAAACTAAACATATTAATCGATTGGTAATATATCCATAATAATCATAACGTATCGTTTTGTGGATCGCGACGTGGTTTTTATCATACGTTGGTTGTCTATGTACAATATAAAGCGGTTATCCGGCAGGCGAAAAGCTTTTAAAACAATTAGTTGTGTTGTTCGAGGCTCCAAAGCACTCAATATAATTTACGCGAAAACACAGTGAAGTATCAATCATAAACATGTAGGTACATTATTAATAATACGAGGGATTATATTATTTATTTAAATTATTAAAACTTTATGCACAAAAAAAAAATACTACACAAAGGCGGACTTAATGTCTGAGGCATTTCCAACCAGTCAAACTTAGGGCGATGCAGAGACAAAACATGGCTAGTGTAACATTAGGGTTTAGATAACTCGAAGAAGAATTGAAGATTGTCTAAAACATAAATACATACATATAAACAGAAGAAACTTTGACAGGAGAAATAACGATAGGTAGAAGGGAAAACGAATCCAGCAAATCAGCGCTGAGATGATTCTGCCAACTTCTCTTAAATATGTTCACGTGCCTTCACTTTAAAAGAAAAGCGACTGTTTGCCATCCTGATATTCAGAGGGTTCGCATTCCAAAGAAATGCCGCCTAAACAAAGAAAGAAGAGTGAACAAAACCAGAGTGGTGAGAACTACATAGTAGAAGACGATTGTTGGAACAAAGATTTTTAGTATGGTCTTAGCATAAGTATTGAATATGGGAAGTCAGGTAAGAAGAAGAAGTGGGTTTGTCGAGTATAGAATATAACATAGACAGAGCCCTCAATGCGCAGACACATGACAATAATTACGAATATTGAAAACGAATCGAATGCTGTTATTTAGAAGGCGGTCATTAATGTACTTAATAATGTTCAGGTGATTTAAAGTACTTTGGTTTTGGTTTGAATTCTATCTGGGTTAATGAGCGCTTCACCCCAAATTAGAATCACCACATATTGTCAGGTTTGTGGTGATAGAAATAAGTAGCTTTTTACTGATAAAAAAAATAACATACTTAACGCGAGATTGGTCTTTATATTGACGACTAGCTGTTAGCCGCAGCTTGGCTCGCGTTGATCCCTGTTTGAATCGGATTTTGTTCACAATTTCTTGAGCTTTATTTTTTTCGCGGAGCCCTAATTCTTTTTCTAAAATAAAAATAGCTTAAGTTACTCCTTATAACATTAGCTATCAGCCAGCGGAAGTCCCGTCAAAATCGGTTCAGCCGTTTTGACAGACAGACAAACATTTTAGAAATAGATTTTTTGTTATACAGTATGTTAACCAACAGAGGGCGTTCCCGTTAACCCGCAATAGTATAGCATCCATACATGCTAAAAAAAATATTACCATTCGAAAACAAAATGGTTTTTATTTTTTTTAATATTAAAATATTCACTAAAAATGCTAAAAATATTCACTAAAATATTCAAAAAAATATAAAAATATTCACTAAAAATAAAAACTAAATTGCGATGTTTCCGTCCTTCAAGTACGCGTGTACAGAGTGTTTCTTTTACGTATCAATTTAACATTTTTAGTGAATATTTTAATATTAAAAAAAAATAAAAACCATTTTGTTTTCGAATAGTAATATTTTTTTTAGCATGTATGGATGCTATACTATTGCGGGTTAACGGGAACGCCCTCTGTTGGTTAACATACTGTATACGGTACATATAACAAAAAAAAACATTTTTTTAAATACTTTCATATGATCTTTAACAGTCGTTACCAAGGGGTATCATGTTACCCAGTAACTGGGTTGTGGAGGTCAGAATAATAAGCAGTCGCTCCATGTAAAATACTGGTATTCAGCTGCATCCGGTTTGACTGCAACCCGACCTCAACGTTGTTGGGAAAGGGCTAGGTAGACGACGATGATAGTTTCATAGGCATTTTTGACATTACAAACAGACACTGCAATTTTATTATATTAGATAAATGAGCCCTGAATTTTAACAAAGCCAAAACAACAAAACAAAACAAAGACGCAGAAATCCAAAGTTTCATGTTGTATATGCCCAATAACCTCAAAATCTAGCACACTGTTGACGTTTATTACTCCCACAAAGACATCCTAATTTAGTCCTAACCCAATCTACCTATCCGCCCAAATTGCCATAACATACTCAGCTTAGCAGCCAGTGCGTAAAAACATAAGCTCCTCATATTTGAAATAGTAGTTACCTCCTCCAAAATATAACAGTTGAGTACATCTCAGCAATAGATGAACCAACGTTTTGAAACATATTAACCTAAATGATTTACTCCACTTAACACATTAGCCCAGCAGCCCCGGTGAATTTTATTTATGCCCATCACTTTGAAGTGAACCAGTCCTCTGAAAGGGTTAATTAAGTGAAAGATTCTCACGACCCGCGGACTGAATGATCATGTTAGACAAATTAGAGCGTATTATTGAGCAAAGAACCCATATATAACCCGGCAAATATAGCAATGCTGCATCCTTTGCATATTATAAACCTTTAGTATGAAGGTGTATGGGGAAATCTTGACTATCCCAACTATGTAAGCAAAAGTGAGTTTATTTGTTATGCTTTAATGGCTGAACGGATTTGGATGAAATTAGACACAAGCACGCGTGGAACACAATGCGCCGACGACCCGGGCCTGGTCCTTACCGGACGGCGGGCTACCCATTGCTCGCCCTCCGCAAGCCCGCGCCTTCGGTGGCCGGGAATCGGCTCTCAATTCCCGAAGCCCAGGGCGTCTCCTGCGGCGACTAGCGGCGTGAGGGCGAAAATATTGTCCCTCCCTTACGCGTTCTGCCTCCTCCTTAGCGATCATTACTGCTTCGCAGAAAGAGGTGACGGCTCCATGCATTTTCGCTCCGTACCATGGCCTGGATCGCCTCCGCGAGGACGCGGCGGTGCTCCGCCTAAACCGGGCAGACCTCCACCGTATGCTCCACCGTGTCCTGCGGCCGATCCACATAATGGTAACACCCAGCGTTTCCTCCCGCCTTATCCGGAACAGGAACCTCCCAAAGCAACCGTGTCCAGTGAGGACCTGCGTCAGGCGAAACGTGAGGACGCCGTGGCGCCTCTCCGACCGCACCTCAAAGAGGGTACTTATTGAGGTAAATCATGACCTGGGTAGAACATAGGATACTTTTTATCCCGATAAACGCAGAGGAAGTCGCGGGCAGAAGCTAGTATCCAATCAATATTGGCGAAATTGCATTTTGTAAATTTTTATACATAAGTGCAGGCTTGATCAATCAATAGCATATTGGTTTGGAAGTCTATACTGTGTTGCTATGTGTTGGGGCGTAACTCCCAACAGTGATAATGTTATGTTGATGTTGTGTATTAGGATGCTATGTTGAATGTTATGTTGAGAGAGTAGACAACCGATTGGTATAAAGGTTTTATTGCTACTAAAAATAACATGTTATAATGTAATAATGTACAATATTGTTGGATTAAACAAAGTGCAACGTTTCACTGTAAGTAGGACGAGTTAGTTAGGGTCAATGTACAGCGTAGCTCGTACATATTGCCCACTCACAAAGGTAACTTAAATGTACATCGGAAATTGTTTAAAAATTAAGTTAAAATGTAAAAAGATAAGTAAAAACTAAGTCATAAGTTGTTATGGTAACTCACAACGCGCAATAGGCGACGTTGCTTTGTTGAGTGTGCGTGCACTCGATAAGTGCGTTGCGCTACTGTCGTCTGTGACGTCAAATAAGGCGTTGTCCACGATGCTCGCTGTCGACCTTCTTCGGGGCATCGGGTTGGGAACAGATGGAGCTTCTGGTTTCTGTCGACTTGCGCAATGCTTGCGTAGGCGGTTGTAAGCGTAAATTACGCCCGCGAATGCTGCTGCGGCAGCTAATAGGTAGATGACAACGTATTGGTGGACATCGTGGTATATTGCATGATCTGACAGAATGTCTTCTGATGTTGCGGCTTTCATTTGCTCTATTTGTTTGCTTAGTTCTTGCAGTAATGCTCTCTGCTCTGTTACCGTCTCATTCTCGTGAAGATGTTTTAAAACCGGTACAGGTAGGTTTATTATATTGTTGATTGAAGGAATTTCTGCAGGACCTGCGTCGACCTGGGCTTGGATTTTGTTCATTTGTTGCGTTTGAGGATAAACAGCAAAAGTTTCACTACTAATTATGCAATCTTCATTGAGTGTTATGACACCAGCCTTGTGTAGTAGCTGCGTTGAAACTTGATGCCCACAAATAATACGTATTTTGCATTGTTGACAGCAAAAATATACGTAATTATTTACATTGTTTAATTCCAACCACTTGTCTCGGCAGTTTTCATGTTTGGTTTCGCAGTGAAGAGATTCCTTGTTCTTCATGCAGAGGCTTTCGTCAGACTTCATGCGGTATACGGGTTTCTGTAGTGCACATAATCGTGTTGTCGCGTCATGTTGCACGCATTGATGTATTTCGGATTCCGTCATTGGTATATACGAATCCTTTTGAATGTTTATTGCTAACATTTCAGCAATAGGTATTAGGGTGACCATATTCACGTCATTGTTTTTCGGTATTGGTATTGTTCGGTAGATCTCGAAGTTATCTCTGCTGATTAAGGGTACCTTTACCTCAATTATAAGGTATCGTTCAGTCATTTTCGCCTTTACTTGTAGAAGATGATACAGGCGAAACAACTCTGTTTGAATGTTGTTGATGGGTAGGACTAAATCCTTGGACAATTGACCCGAGATTATGTTCAATTCATCCCGAAGCTGTTCCGGTGCGATGAGATGTAAGTTCATCTTGCCGTTATATATGTTAGTTACAGTATCGATGAGAAGATGTGTTAATCGACTGTCGTGTGGAATGATCATCGGATGTTTCATGTTTTCGGTTAGCAAGGTGTTTTTCAATCTTCCTCCCACTCGTAAGATGCCTTGATCGTCAATGAACGGAGTAAATGCTTTTAATATACTGTTAGACTGCACCGTGTTATGTTTTTGTAAATAGCAAATATCTGTGTCAAATAATTTTTGTTGAGTTTGTTTTACGAGCACCTTCGTTGCGTTATCCAATTCGTGCAACGTCAGATATCGCGGTAGTTGTCGCCGTTTCGGTTTCAATGGTCTGAGTATCCATGCGACAATGCGAATAATATGTTCGATAGAGCTGTGATTTTGCAGTAATTTTTCCACAATGCTCGGATTGTCTATGTTGTGTTGGGATACATTGGCTTGTTTCCGGACTGTTTTTTCTTCTTGGTCTGTGCTATAATTATATTTTTCTATGTTCTTTGTTTTAAGCGATGGTAGCCATGTAGGCCCTTGCCACCACAGTTGATTTTCTTTCAGCTGACTAGCGTATTGGCCTCTGCTTGCGGCGTCAGCGGGATTTTCCTTTGTTTTGACGTAGTTCCACAACGATCGTGGTATGACGTCAGTAATACTTCGTACTCTGTTTCCCACGTATGCTTTCCAGCGGGATGGGTCTCCTTGTAACCAACCGAGGACCACCATGGAATCAGTCCAGCCGTAGACGTGTACTTCATATTGATTCAATGAATGTTTGACTTTGCGCATTAGTTGTGATAGTAGGTGCGCTCCATTCAATTCCAGTCTAGGCAATGTTGTTGTTTTTCGATGTGGTACAATCTTTGACTTCGCGGCTACAAGCATTGTTGATGAGTGGACCCGTGCGTAGATGACACAGGCATAAGCATCCAGAGAGGCGTCACTGAACCCATGTAGCTCCATTATCTGCTTTTCGCCACACTTAAGCCATCTAGGTATTTCGCAAGAGTTTATTGCCCTTACGTCCGCTTGTATCTTGCACCACTCCACATGTATGTTTTCGGACACTTCGTCGTCCCATTGTAAGTTTCCATCCCACAGTTTTTGAAATAATAATTTCAATTTTGTTGACACAGGAGCCAGCCAGCCGAGTGGGTCAAATAGTTTAGATATTTCGGCTAGTAGGCTGCGTTTAGTCTGTTTCTTGTTGACGTCCGAAATTGTGCATTGAAAGGTGAATTTATCCTCTCTTGAGTTCCAGCATAAGCCTAATGTTTTTTGTGTATTTTCCGTTTTGAAGTTGAAGACAATCTTATCGTTGTTGTGTTGTTCGGAGATGTCTTCCAAAAGTTTGTGATTGTTTGCGGACCATTTTCGAAGATTAAACCCTCCGTTTTTTAATAATTGTTTTAGGTCAGCGATCAATTTCTTCCCTTGTTCGATTGTATGTGTTCCATGGACAAGGTCATCCATGTAGAATGATTCTTCCAGCACCTTTGAAGCATCAGGGAACTGTTCTCGTTCATCTGTCGCCAATCTCCTGAGTGTCATCATGGCTAGGAACGGCGCTGCTTTGGTACCGTATGTTACGGTTGTTAGTTGATATGAGCGGATAGGTTGGTCCAGTGATTCCCGCCATACAATTTGTTGCAGTTGTTGATCTGCAGGGACTACCCAAATAGCACGAAACATCTTCTCAATGTCTGCTGTAAACGCATATTTGTATTGCCTCCATTTCATCAATAATGTTTGTAGGTCCTGTTGAAGATTGGGGCCTTTGTACATGAGGTCGTTCAAACTGCATCCTGTAGATGTTTTTGCTGACGCATTAAACACCACTCTGTACTTTGTTGTTGTTGATTCAGCGCGTTGTACGCCGTGGTGAGGTAAGTAACACTCGAGTGTTTTGTTACTGACTGTTGATTGCTTCATATGACCTAGATCAATATATTCAGCCACGAAGTCTTTATAGGCCTTTGCCAAATGTGTTTGTTTTTCCAATTTTCTTTCCAAAGTTTTTAATTGGGCGATAGCCATTGGCTTAGACGACCCCAGTCTGCTCTCAACTTCATTCTTCATCGGCAGTCTGACTTCATATTTCCCACTCTCCAAGCGTTGCGTAGTGTTGGTGTAGTATTCAATGCATGTTTCATTTTCCATCGATAGGTTGGATTGATCCGTGATGTCTTCAATTTCCCAGAACTGTTTGATATCTTCCAGATTGTTTATGACTACATTGCAGTGAAAAGTTTTGACATTGCCACATAAAAGCCAACCTAGGTAGGTTTGTTGTGCGATAGGTTGAGTGACGTCATCGCCTTTTATTATTCCTCCTAGCATGATTTGCGAATAAATGTCTGCTCCGAAAAGTAAATCCACCTGACGGCTGCTATGGAAGTCTGGATCTGCTAGGCGGATGTTCTGTATGTGGGACCAACATGGTTTTGCAAAGGTCTTATTTGGCAGGTTCTTAATCAAGTTGTTCATAATGAAGACAGACGTTTGGAACTTGAATTCGTTATGGACAGAACTGCAAGTAATTGTTGTCATTCCTTTGCAGTGGTTTTTCTTCTGTCCAACTCCAAAGATGACTCCTTTGCATCTCTCGCGCTTGACACCGAGAAGTTGAGCGGCATGTTCTGTGATCAAAGAGATCTGAGACCCTTGATCGATGAGGGCTCGCAACTTGATTTGAGTCCCATCAGCTGTTTCTATGTTTACTACAGCAGTCGCTAGTAGTATCTCCGAAGTATCCTCATCCTTTGATACATGGGAAGAGTTTGCTTGTTTTTCTGTTTTGTTCTTAATACATGCATCGTGTAGCAATGTATTATGTTGACCCGCGCACTTGCGACATCGGTGAGCGGATGTACATATTTTTCCGTTATGGCTGAACAGGCAATTTACACAAAGGTTCATTTTATTTACTGTGCTAAGTTTTAAGTGATTCGGCATTTCTAAAAACTTTGCACAATTGTACATGCCATGTTCGTCATCGCAAAGAGGGCATCGAAATGTTATCGTCTGGAATGATTTCGTACTTTTCTTGTTGCTAGTTGCTTGATTACTGCTGTATTGTTTTTTAGAGGAATTTTGATGTTGACTCGATGACGTATTTGGTTTTTGATTGTTTTCTTGTTTGCGGCGCGATGCTTCCAATGATGTAAACTTCGCTTCTAGGAAATCTAACAGATCTTTCAGTATTGGCAGCTTTCGGCAATTCTGCAGGGAGTCGTTGTACTCTGAATGTGTGTCTGCGTCTAATTTCTGCGATAAGATGTGTACAAGAATTGGATCCCAAGTGTCGACATTCACACCTAAATTCTTTATCGCATGTAGGCATTCTATGCTGACGTCGTGGATTTTCTTTATTTGTGCCACTGATTGTTGTTGCATGTTTGGAAGATTGAAAAGCATGTTGATGTGCGATGTGAAGATAAGTTTTTCATTATTATATCGGTGATTGAGGATATCCCAACACACGAGGTAGTTATCCGAACTTATCTGTAGGTGTTGAATCAAGCGTTCCGCTTCTCCCTGCACTTTACTCTTCAGAAACTGCATCTTCTGAGCCGATGAAAGGGAATTGTTGTTGTGTATTGCTTCCGTGAAAAGGTCCTTAAATGGGATCCACTGGTTGTATTTACCGTAGAAGACTGGTATCTCTAATTTCGGTGTTGTTTTTTCACGATGAGCGCCGGACCACATTTTGGTATTCAAAGCCTTCTTCAGTTCATGGAACTGGTTTTCATACCTGGTGTAGCGTTCTTCGTACACTATCATCTTCTCTCCGTTGGTTTCACATTCTATCTCCCAGTGAAGGTTGTCAATAGCTAACCAGCGCGTTTGTAGTGTTTGCAGAGCGTCTTGAAATTCCCATTTTTCAGATAGAAACTCCACGTGTATGTTCGAAACTGCTCTCATGAAGGCTTTAAAGTTTGCCGTCTGTTTGCGCATCATGTCGTCCAGCTTGCTATTGGATCCCGTATCCTTTTTCACAGTGTTCTGTTGTTCTTGCCGAGTACTCGTAGGAGGAAGTGATTGTTCTCTGTTTTGTTTATCTTGATTAGCATCCCTAGCTTGTTCTGCTACCTCACTCTTCAAGGCTTCTTGTTCTTGTCTTGTTTGATCTGAGGAACCTTCCCCTGTTTGTTGGTTGGCACCTCCCAATGTTTTTGTTTGCAGCGATTGCTCCCTTGGAGAACGAGCGAGGGTCGTGAGTTGTTGGTGTTGTTGAAGAATAAGCTCCTTTGCTTCATTATAGCACTGCAGCGTTAGATTATAGCACTCATTCGTAAAGTAGGGATGACTTACACTTTGTTCCGTAGACAAGCGGTCATGATTGAATTGGAATTCTGACCACAAGTTTTCCAACATTGCCTTACGGCGTTTGAAATAGTCGGCGTTTTTTCTGTCCCAACCATCTTTCTTGATATTTATTCCGATCTTCTTTATGCTGTCGTAGAGTTCGTTCTGATTCTGGTATAAATCAGCTGACGACATGTTGTTTTCTTGTTGACTTCAAGATGAACTCTTCTGTTTCGAGCGTCGACTGTTGCTCCACACTCCTGGTACTTTGTGTTGATGTAAATCACACACCACTAAGTTGCTCGAAGGACCATATGTTGGGGCGTAACTCCCAACAGTGATAATGTTATGTTGATGTTGTGTATTAGGATGCTATGTTGAATGTTATGTTGAGAGAGTAGACAACCGATTGGTATAAAGGTTTTATTGCTACTAAAAATAACATGTTATAATGTAATAATGTACAATATTGTTGGATTAAACAAAGTGCAACGTTTCACTGTAAGTAGGACGAGTTAGTTAGGGTCAATGTACAGCGTAGCTCGTACACTATGTATGAATTAGGATCATAGATCAAATTCGTTTTATACTACTGATTAGAATCTTTTACCTTGTATTGTACTCGTAATTGGCCGTGAAAACGTAATGGCCCAGTGGGGAAGGCCCGGCCTCTCATACACGAGGTTGTGGCTTCAAATCCAGGCAAGTACCAATGTGACTTTTTCAATTGAAATGTACTTTCTGAGTTTATCTTAGACATTACTGACGTCGGTGAAGGACAACATCGTGAGGTAACCTGGGCTTATGGTTAATATAAGTGTGAAATCGCCAACCCGTCTTGAGCTAGCGTGGTGATCAATGCTCGTGCCTTCTCTGTATGAGAAGAGGCCTCTGCCCTGAAGTGGAACAATAACAGGCTGGCATTATGATTACCATGTAATTGATATTTAAGTTTAATCGATTCTTATATGAAGGTTGGCATATGGACAAAAATATGCAGATACGTGTACTCTGACGTATCGATCTTGGTATTGTTGTGTTTCTTTTGTACAACTGCAATACAGACGGCGTAAGTGCTAAAATAATATGAAGGTTTAATAAACCTACTACATAATAATTACTACCTGTAAAGGCTTTAAAATCATACGTTAGACCCATTAAAGTGTTTAATTATTCTAAAGTGATAAACACAATACGTTTTACTGTAAGAGTAACACAATATTGTTGTAGTTAATAGCCTGAAGTCATGAACAATATAATGTTGATTGGTTTGTTCTATGTATATTCGCAGAATTACCTTCGAGCTATAGTTTTCGCCAGTATTCGGCAACGTAGTAGCAATATACGTCGTTGTTTATTAAATTTAATCATTATGTTCACAGTGTAACGTTTGCAAATTGGGATGCGTTTTATACAATATGTAACAAAAACCCTGTTGTTTTTTTTTTCGTTTATTTTTCAATACATTTCAGTTACATAATATACAATCTTAACACCTTGTCTAAAGACCTTTAAAGGTTTATGTGACAAAGTGGAGGAAGCAAACACGCTCACAACAAATACTTAAAAATTATGATGGCTACTTAAAGAATTGAGATGGGATGTCACCAGTAATATATTTTTTTTAAGGTAGATTTACATTTTTTATATGTACTAGAGGCAATATTTGACTGCACAGTTTCAGGAATTTTATTTAGTGCATCAGGTAATATATATTCCCACGTTCTCCTGCCATACACATTTACAGTTGTAGGTAGTTTATATGTTGGCAAGTAATCAAGATCACGTAACTGTTTTGGTCTACTGTTTAAAGTTAAGGAGCTAATATTATTAAATTTATCCAAGATACTCGTAATTGCCGACCTGAATTTATCATAGACTGACACAATTTTACAATATTTAAATAATCCGTACTCATCATCTTTATATTTAAGTTTAATATACTTTGGCACAATAGTCTTGAGTATACTAAGTTAGTTCCTTTCACACATGATTGTACTCAAACAATTTTTACTATGGGACCAAACCGGAATACGCAAAAAAAAATCTGCTGTCTTAACATTCATGTTTGCATAACTCGTCAAAATGTAGGGAGCAGCAAATATTTTTTTCGCGATTTCAGGTTTGGTCCCATAGTAAAAGTTGTTCGTTATTATGAGTACGATCATATGTTAAAATGAACAACAGGGTTTTTGTTGACATATTGTATAATAAGTTGTCAAACAGGTCAGTGGAGCAAAGGACGAAAATCTTTTGCGCGGCCTATGTTAATCTTCGGCACCGAAGTATGAAGGATGCGACATGAAGGTTCAAACATAAGAAATATTGTGCTATATAAAGTTTCAATTACATATGGTTTGTTCTATACATAGTATAAAACAAGTAATTTTTGTGTATAAAACGTTAACATTTACGGCTCATTTTGATTAGTCGATAACTCAGGCAATAAACAGTTCGCGGGGACTCCCCGCAGCCGGGGTAATGACGTAATGACTAATTAAAGTCATAAGTCTGTAACGCGGTCAGTTCATCGTCTGCGGAGAATACCCGTTCAGGGCGTAGCGACCAGTGAAATTCACCGGTAGGTTTATAGCGTGCGGAGACTCGTGAACCCAATGAAAATGACAAATGAAAATGAGCCTTCAAAGCAACTGCTCAACGTGCGGTGCAGGTTCTCCATATACCGCCGCAATCGTTCCATATCGACTAATAAAAACGGTTACCAAAGGAACACAGCCCTATGGCATACTTTCCAGAAATCACCAGCACCCCACTCGACTAATCGACTAATGAAAACGGTTCTCTGCATGCAGGCCCTATGGTCTGTGTTACAAAAATCATACGAGCCGTATCGACCAATGAAAATGAGTTTGAATTTAACATAAATATAGAACAGAATTCTCGAAGTTTTGACTTAACATCGGCATAGCAACCGTGCGAAACAGCGGCGGATTGCTAATATTAGATATTTCAATCAGAATAGAGATGATGCCTGGGTAAAAAAAAAAACTATTTAGTCCGTCAGTCGGATAATAAAAAATATTGGACACGTATATTTTCCTTTTATCATATTAATAAAAAATTACTTAGATAACACGCATTAAAGTTCGGGAGTGGGGGCTCGCTACGTCACTTCTACGAATAAAATCTACCAAGGCGTGACGTCACGCCACATTTTAACTCAATGTATCGCCGTAATCTTTTGATTACGTAGAAAAAGAAAAAACGTGTTCAATATATTTTAATAATCTACATGACGGACAAAAATAAATTTAGTCATCATCCCTATGCTGAAGTATCAGAGGCCAAAATCCTCCAAGTCTTTTCAATATTTCTATATCCAAAATTTACAAACATTTTCTATGCTTGGCGCTTCGCTTCAAACGAATGACGGAGAGAAAAATACCAAGCACGTATAGTAGCTACCTACTTATACGTGTTTATTTAATTTAGTTAGGAAGGTAGGTTTATCTGTACAAAAATAGCACTCATTCAAACTTGGAAGCCAGCCACTTCTTTTTTAAACGCTTTAACTAAGTTGACAGGAGGTTTATAGCAGTTCTATTTTTAAAAAGATGCCGTTTAATCAAACAGCCGTCGCATCGCAAAGGCAGCGCGTATTTGACTGAAGCTAAATTTTGTTAATTACGGACGTAACTGAAAGGCACTCTGCATTTTAAGCTTGATGCAATAATGAAAAAAACAACGAATGTTTGTCTTAACAAATAACTTTGTTATATTGCGCCTGGCTGGAATTAATTAAATATTTCCTAATATCATTAGATTATATTTATAAATAAATATCTACTTGAATTTTGAAACTTGAACTTGGAATAGTTTTAGATGACGTTTGCCCAACTATTTTGCAAATAAATAAAAATAAATAAAATAAAAACTTTTTATTTCAGACCCAACCGAATCCATAGAATGTTAGTACAGAAAAACTTATGAAACTAGTGTTAGTAGATGAAAAACATAGTATTTATATTTTAGCTCCTAATGTGGGTATTGACCCAGTGTTGGACGTAACGCGTGTCCAGCCTATCCGCAATAACAGCCAGGATGCTGTTGGAGCTGGCGCGCAACCTGCCGAGCGCCGCGGCACATCGCTTGCGAAGCACGGCGTGGAAGCCGTCAACGTGTCTATCCGCAAACATGCCCGACGCACTGCACCAGTGCGGCAGCCCCAACAACGCCCTGAACGCATTGTTATATTGGACGCGCAGGGCGCTGAATGATTTTTGCGTATAATGAGCCCACAGGCAGCTCGTATATAGTGATGAGCAATGCGCTCTGAACAGTGTTATTTTCACTTGCGCATTACAACGTTTAAACCTGTGGGCTATCATGTTCGCTCTGATAGACAGCGCCCTACGCTCCCTGTCCATGTCCATATCGTCACGTAGGAGGTCAATGACTATGTGCCCAAGATATTTAAAACAGGTGACCACTTTCATGGGTGTTCCGTTCAAAGTTACGGGAGGAACCAGGTCTGGTGACTTGGTACCTGCTAAATAATAAAGACATTTTTTTTTTGCATAAGGGTTTAATTTCACTTCGAATTTTATTAAAAATTCGAAGTGGGGTTACTAGGGCCTGTGGGGTATCATATGAAAGAGCGCTGCTTGCACATTCTCAAATCTTTTTTTAGGCCGCATAGTTTTCGACTTTTGATGAAAAATGGAAAAGAAGAAAATACCGTGCCCCCTTATCTCCGAAGTTTGCATAGAGAAAAATCTGAAATTATTCTATGTGATAGAAGTTTATGTAAAGATTACAGGAAAAATAAAACGATGTCCCTAAATAGCACACTTTTTTTTAAATATAGGTATGATGGCACGGAACCCTCGGTGCGCGAGTCCGATTCGCTCTCGACCAGTTATTTAAATTATAGTGCAGTTAATTTGTTACAAATTCTATTTCATAACTGATTTATCCGCAGTTATTATGCATAAGACCTTGTTACAGTAGAACCCAAAAACTGCAAAATTAAAATCAACCGAGAAGTTCACTAGGTCCATAATTCATTAAATCGGAATTTAATAGAGAGGTATCATTTAAAACCGACCGCATTGTAATTACGTACGTTATATGAAAGTAGGACTCGTATACTTATTGCTATTTGCTTGCACAAGCATCATCATCTGCCTCGCCTTTTCCCAACTATGTTGGGGTCAGCTTCCAGTCTAACCGGATGCAGCTGAATACCAGTATTTTACACGGAGCGACTGCCTATCTGACCTCTACAACCCAGTTACTGGGTAATACGATACTCCTTGGTAAGACTGGTTGTCAGACTTTCGAGCTTCTGACGACCCGTAACGAGTGTCAAAGATCCACGAATGACAGCCGGGACCAACGACTTAAGTACTTTCCGAGGCACGGAGGGGTCATGGTATGTAAAGATGGTCACCCATCCCCGGACCAACCGCGGCAAGCGTAGCTTAACCTGATTGATCGACAGGCTATTTGCTTGCACAAGTAATACAATATTCCCATTATTGCAAGCACTCGATAAAAGTCAATCATACGTTCACTTAGACGCCCTACCTCTCATACCAACATCTTTTTTTAAAAAAGTTACATTTTTCGCCATGCCATGTCATTTTCGCTCGTCGTTTATTGGAGCCAGAAGCCGCGTAACTTTGTACAGGTGTCATGTTTCATAAGAAAACCTGGATGAAGGGTTATCTTTTATGCTGTGCCGTTTATTTTTAGGATTAACAGAGCGCAGACGAAGTTCCGATTCAGGCTCTTAGAACTTATTGCTAGGTACGGGAAATTATCTCGCGAGTGAAATGTGTGTGTCTAGAGTGTAAAGCCCAGTTTCCACCGCGAGCGGAGCGGACTCAGTTTAACTCGCAAGAGTAAACTGCATACATCTGTTTCCATCAACAAAGAGTCGAGCGGAAATGACTCGGCGGGCAAATAGAGTAAAAATGAGCTCGCTGTGGTTTGCGGTGGGAATCAGACAACTAAACTCTTTCTTGGTGGAAACACAAACCTATTTCATGAAAACGAAGTCCGCTCCGCTTAGCCATTTCCGACTCATTACTCTTTCGCGGTGGAAACCGACGGTGGAATTTCTTTTTCTTACCCATTCATCTCCATACAAAACTACCTTTTGGATGGAGCAACTAGAATCAATACTATTTTCTTGTTAATTTATAGGTTTCCGTACCTTAAAAGGAAAAAACGGAACCCTTATAGGATCACTCGTGTCTGTCTGTCTGTCCGTCTGTCACAGCTGATTTGCTCCGAATCTACTGGACCGATTAAGCTGAAATTTGGTACACGTATGAACTTATGTGACCGAAATGTAACGTAAATAAATTAATTATGAATATGGCGGTTACTTTTGGGGGGCAAATAAGAAAATAAAATAAAAAATTGCGTACTATGACATGTGATATATCAAATGAAAGGGCTTACAAAGGGATAATTTTATAATAAATTGTTTTAAAGTTATTTCAAAGAATAAACTAAAATTTACCTTCCCCCCTTATATCCGAAACTACTGGGCTTAAAATTTTGAAAAGTAAGTACAGAAAATAGTTCTGTATGTACAGAACTATCTGCAGTCCAGTCGGTCGGTCGGTCGGTGTATCTTGTTCTATATATGTAGTAACTATAAGTATAGATTACAGGAAAACCTGTAAGAAGTCTGTGGTCTTAAAATAACATGGTAAATCTTTCAATATTGTGCGTACAAACTTACATTTGCAGTTGGAATGTATGGGAGAACATGTTTTTTAAATGATAAATGATAAATGATTTTTATTTCTGTAAGTAGGTTTGTACAAACACTTTTACAAGTCAATTTTTTTTTTTTAAACTAGATGAGGTCGGCGTTTCCTATCTGACTACTCTGAGAAGAAAGGCCGAAACAAACTCAGAGGTCACAGTCTCTTATAAAGTCCAGACATAATCTTGGTCACTTCATGTGAAGACCATGTAGATTGGTGTCTGAAATGGTCTTTTGAGGAAAGAACCACACAGATTGAGAGGACCTGTCCAGTCAGTGCACGCATTTGTCAGTAATCGCGCAGCTCAACTAGCTCAACGATTCGACGAACAATACCAAAGAAAGGACATTGGGGTAGGCCGCATAGATTACTCAAACTGCCAGACCATGATTAAAAATAACTGAGAGAAAAAATAAAACAAACAAAAAAAAAAAGCAATGACCTACATAGTCTTCACATTCACAATAAAGTAAAATAATATAATACTTACAAAGTAAATATTAATGTCAACATTCAGTATGCAAAAATAAAAATAAAATAAAATAAAATTGGAGCAGTTCAATCCCAAGCCTTTTTGTCCTCAATATAATCTTTAACGGTATAAAAAGCTTTCTGACACAACTTGCGTTTAATGAATGATTTGAATTTATTAAGACTCAGATCTTGAACGTGGCTTGGAAGTTTATTATAAAAGCGTATACATTGACACCTGAATGACCCACCTATTTTCTTGAGCCTTGTTGGAGGTACAACAAATTTGTGTTTGTTCCTAGTATTTATATTGTGGATATCACTGTATTTTTTAAACAATTTAATGTTTTTATGGGCATATAAAAGATTTTCAAAAATGTACTGAGAAGGCAAAGTCAGTATATTAATCTCCTTAAATTTCTCTCTGAGAGATTGTCTCGGACTTAATTTATAAATGCATCGAACAGCTCTTTTCTGCAAAACAAAGATAGTCTGAATGTCGGCTGCATTTCCCCACAACAGAATACCGTACGACATTATACTATGAAAATAACTAAAGTACACTAAACGGGCTGTCTCTATGTTGGTTAAATTACGAATTTTCCTAACAGCGTATGCTGCGGAGCTTAGCTTTTTTGACAATTTATCTATATGTGGGCCCCACTGAAGCTTAGCATCCAAAGTTAAGCCCAAGAATACTGTGCTATCTTCAGGATTCAACTCTTCGCCCTTTATCAACACGTTAGTTTTCACCTGCCTAACGTGAGGTAGTGTAAACTTAATGAATTTGGTTTTTTTTTCATTAAGGAGTAAATTATTAACACTGAACCAGTGAACTACTTTTGAGATCGCTCTGTTTACATCGTCAGTAACCAGCTGCTGACGTTTAAGTTTAAACAAAAGTGAAGTATCATCCGCAAACAAAACTATATCATGATTATCCTTAATGAGGTAGGGCAAATCGTTAATATAAATAAGAAATAAGAAAGGACCAAGAATCGAGCCCTGTGGGACCCCCATTGTTACTATAGATCCGGGCGATCTTTTTCCATTAACGTCAACGCTCTGAATCCTATTACTCAAGTATGAAGTAAGAAGATCCAGAGCGGTGTTCCGGATCCCGTAATGGCGGAGTTTCCTGATTAACGTTTCATGAAGAACGCAATCGAATGCCTTGGACAAATCACAAAAGATGCCCAAGGCATCGCATTTGTCTTCCCATGCATTATAAATATGTCCTAAAAGTTCAACACAATACACGATATACAATCACAACACACACACAATATATCATCACAACACACAACACACACACAATCACAACACACACACAATATACAACACAATATACAATCAGTAGTTGAACGACCCTTTGTAAAACCGAACTGCTTGTTATGTAATAATTTATGTTTATTAAAAAATCTTTGCAATTGGTCTAAAATTAATTTCTCAAAAATTTTACTAAACGTAGGTAGTACTGAAATAGGTCTATAATTTGTGGGGTCTGATGTACTACCTGATTTAAACAAAGGTATTATTTTACTATATTTCATGAGGTCAGGAAACTCCCCACATTTAATTACAATGTTAAGTTTCTTCTAAGGATAAATTCATCAAAACTACGGAACCCTTCATTGTGCGTGGTCCGACACGCACTTGGCCGGTTTTTGACGTTCAAAAGTGCCTTTCATACTATTTGAAATATACAATTTAACTTAAAGATTTAAAGAATATGAAAGCTGAGAAAGAGTACACGTAAAACTGTAGTTTTTTCTGAAATATGTGAATATATTCGTAAGTATTTATTACAAAAATAGACGCAAAACGAAAAGACTCGAACAAAATACGAACTCCCGTATACAAAACGAAGCAAATACGATATGAGAAAAAAAATGTTTCCATGAAAATTTTGAATGAAATTCAATTAAAAAGTGTGGTGTGTAACAGACGTTCGCTTTTTTAACGTTTTCTATTTACCCGGTTCATTCTTTTGTTCGCAGCGGAATTTGACAGTTCAATTTTTGAGAGGAAGGCTGGATTACCGTAAAACCGTAGGTAAAGGTTCCAGGGAGTAGACGTTAACACAAAGATGGCTCGTGAAAGTAGGAGTGTAAGATGTTACTTTGTTAGGATTATTATATTCTGAATAAATTACCGTGAAAAAGTGCGAAAAAGGTTTTTATGGTTGTAAAAGGAAGTAAGTACGAGTACCTATCTCGTGTGTGTACGGGTGCAGTTATAAGCTCAAAAGTTTTTTTTTTTACTAACACAAGCGTGCTTTGTTGTTCATTCGTTTTTCTTTGATGTTAGTATCTACATAATAAATGCACAGTTATCCTATTAATGAAATGCTCCACGTAAAGCAATAGATATGCTAATAATACGATTGCAGCATCAATATGAGACTGCTTATATCCACCGAATAAAAGCGCAACAAAAAAAAAAAATTCACCGGCAGCTCACCGCCGTATTCGGACACGTTTCACAAACGCAGGAACCATGTTTCTATTTGGATTAGGTACCGAAATATTGGAAATAAAATATAACCGCTATCGTATTTCCAAGCGACAGGCGGAAATAAAGCTTGCCGACAAATCGACACGGCAGCCGCAGCGAGGAGCGTGCCATCACACCGCTGACAAAATTGTATTAGAAGAATTTATTTTAATTAAAACAGTTCCAGGCATTTTGGAATAGGAATGATGCCTGGGTTACAAAAAAAAAAAAAGAAATTATATTTAGTCCGTCAGTCAGGTATTAAAAAAATATTAATACAGAGATATTTACAAAGTATTAATTTTGTTTTAAAGTTCGTTTTTAGGATTCCGTACCTCAAAAGGAAAGAAAACGGAACCCTTATAGGATCACTCGTGTGTCTGTCTGTCCGTCTGTCACAGCTCCGAATCTATTGGACCGATTAAGTTGAAATTTGGTAAACGTATGAATTTCTGAGACCCAAACACGGACGTGTGACGTAAATACATGAATTTTTAAATATCCCCCATATTTATTATACGACGTTTGCAGTTGGAATGTATGGGAGAACATGTTTTTCAACTACAATGTTAAGTTTGTTCTTGGGGATAAATTCATCCCAACTACGGAACCCTTCACTGTGCGTGGTCCGATACACACTTGGCCGGTTTTTATATGGTATGTAAGGTACCAACCATTATATTTTTAACGTAAAAATTATTGACATTTTGTTTCTTTATGTAATTTTGACAGTTAAACTAATAATATTTCCAACATTTGGTGTCGTTTTATTAACTGGTAAATTATCTACAGACAGTTCCATTTATGCCGCTAGCTTTATTATTTTAAGAAAAAAATTAGTTTTACGTAATGACCCGTATTATTTGCCCGCGAGTGTATATAGATTGCCAGCGATACATTGAGAAGAAGAAGAAGAAGTAGGTACATTTGAAAGAACTAATTTTATTTTATTACCTTATATTACAAAGAGTTTATTCCATTCTAACAGACAGACCACATGGTACTATGGAGACGCTGTGCTATTCGGAGAAAATCACGCAATGTTATATCTATACAGCCTAACCCGCCCTAGCTCAAGCCAAACTGCGGCCTAAAACAAAAAAAAACCCGGTCAAGAGCTAGTCGGACTCGAGCACCGAGGGTTCCGTACAAATGATGTTCTATGTCACTAAGTCCGTTTGGCTATAAATGTTGTCAAGCGTGCACATGCACATTGTTTTTGTGTGCGTAACCTCGAGAGCGCTCATTGTCGATCGAGACACGGTCCGGATCAGTAGTGTTTTTAGTTCGCGCCAAATTGTTTCACGGAGTAAGGTCAGCATGGCAACAAAACGAAGAAGAGTTGTCCATAGTGAGGTAATATTTATTTATACGTTTTCAATTAAAATTGTATACAAAGATACTTAATATAGCAATAGAAGTATTTATAAAATGAATGTTTTTTTGTGTTATTTCTTAATTATTTTGATTACATTTTGTTTTAGGGTCGAAACATGATAGCTAGTGTTTATCATTTTCTGCGAGAAGAATATGAATTTACAAAATCATTCATGGAACCCAATTGTGATTTGTCTCATTTACGAGACATTACATGACGTACAGCTGAAGCTACGGGTGTTAGCCAAAAAACAGTTCAAAGATTATTAAAAAAAGAGAAGGAATTGCCATCCACTTCATCAAAATTCACTTCACCTATGAAGAAAAGGAGAAAGCGAGATAATAAAGTGGATATAGATAATTTTACAGCCGATGTGGTTCGCAATACAAGATTTCCATATTGTCCATAAAGAAATTCCAACATTAGCTAAGTTAATGACAGCATTGAATGAAAAAATCGGATTCGAAGGTTGTTTAGAATTTGTTCGCAAGTTGAAATTAGGTTACAAGCGGCGCAGAACAGAGAACAACCGTAAAATCTTGACTGAGCGTCATGATATACAAATGTGGCGTTTAAAATATTTAAAAAAGATAACAGAGTACCGCTCTCAAACTCGGCCCATTGTCTACACCGATGAGAGCTACGTCTTTTCGACACACGTGCGAAACAACACCTGGGCAAAAAAAAAAGGAAAACACTCCGTTTTTCAAAAAAATTAGCACAGGCACTCGCTTTATAACTTGGTGCACGCGGGAACCAAGGATGTTTTTATTGAAAATGCTTCTTTGGTTTATAAGGCCAACGCAACAGCTGTTGATTATCATTCAAATATGAGCTATGATAACTATATAAAGTGGCTAAATGAAAAATTGCTACCCAATTTACCTCCGCGCTCTGTCATTGTCTTAGACAATGCATCTTATCACAACACACGTGCTGAACGACTACCGACGCAATCTACAAAGAAAGCCGATATGCTGCAATGGCTCAGGGATAAGGGCATTTGATGAATCTCTTCTTAAATTGGAATTGTACGATATAATAAAGAACTACAAAGCCCAACACGTAATCTACAAGATTGACGATTTTATAAAGAGCAAGGGTTTTGATGTCTTACGCCTTCCCCCCTATCACCCAGAATTAAATGCGATTGAAAATATTTGGGGGATCGTTAAAAATTATGTCGCATATAAAAATATTGAGCAAAACATGACGAATACGGAAAGACTGATCAATGAAAGTTTGGGCCAAGTTAGCAGTGAAAAGTGGCAGAAAACCTGTGATGATGTTGAAAAAATTTAAAAAGACTACTTGAAATATTTTGATCTCGATTTTGAATTGATAATCAATGTACAAGATGATTCTGACGACAGCAAAACGGAATCGGAAATCGAAAATTTATCTGATAGTGATTGAAAATAATGAATAGTCCTACTTGTTTCGTTTCCATTCTGTAATACTAATGCTTAATTAAATGCCTACATCTTGTCAATATTTTTGTATTTATTGCAACCTAATCTAATTTATTTACAAAAAGTATATACTTTTAAAACCAAAATTTTATTTCGATTATTAAATCTCGACTTCAATATATATCAGATTTCTTTGCTAACGTAACCCACTTTTACACACACAAGCGCGTTTGTCGGGATACGTCACAACTACAATTAAAGCCGAACGGACTTCGTAAAATAGAATATCTTTACCAACATATATAAAAAAGTGTGCTATTTAGAGACATAGTTTTATTTTTTCTGTAATCTTTACATAAACTACTATCACACAGAATAATTGCAGAGTTTGCTCTATGCAAACTTCGGAGATCGAAACGGTATTTTTTTAACATACATCAAAGTCAAAAACAATGCGGTCTAAAAAAAATGTTTGAGAATGTGCAAACAGCGGTCTTACATGATACCTCACGTACCCTAGTAGCCCCAATTTGAATGTTTAAGACCCCCTTTCAGTCCCTGTTCCATTTTGGTACGGAACCCTAAAAACACATACCACCTTTTTTATTTATCTAAAAAAGGCAGTTCTATACCAGCGTGAGTGTTAAAATGTCAGCCAGTAGAATACAAGGTTGCCCATTGCATGGAACATTTACAGTACCTAGCTGTAGAGTCTTGCACTTATGAAGACCTGGCCTTAGCCTTTCATCCAGCCTTAGACATTTTGGTGCATTGTCTGCGCTCACATTTGCTAGTTAACTTTCTATCTCACTCAATTAACGCTCGCTTCATAATGAACGTTGGTAAAAAATAAAATACTACCTTCGCTTTGGCACCTGTTTATGAAATTCATTGACGCCTCCTCGTGCAGTTTGTAATATCCGTTTATTAAAATGGGACGCTGTAGCTGGTTTTACCTTCATATTATTTATTAGCTTATTATTTGCTAGCCTTCCGGTCCAAGGTTTCCTCAGGTGTCCAGAAAACTGAAACAGTTTTGCTCTTTTCATTTGAAAGAAAGAAAGAAAAGCATGTTTATTTGTCACAGAAACACGTGCATACAAAAATATAATTAACTCGAGTTTTACAAAAAGAAAAATAAAACACAAATCACAAGCACATAACAAAAGTCGGCAGCTGCTGGCACGCCATGACTGTGACAAGAAGGCTTGCAAACCTGGTTTGCAAATTTAGTCCTGAGTGCCAACCGAGCGAGTATATTTAGCGAGAACTGAAAAGGTAATAAATGTGATAATTTATAAAGTAAAATATACAAGGTGAAATTAAATTAGCTACCGAAACTCTGCAGACGTGATGGAAATTTGATATACGACAAAATAAAAATAGAAAAGATTTGATTTGTTTTTTTTTTTTTGATGTCTACGACCGCTGGATGTGTTGTTACTTGAAGTATGAGTTGAGAAGTCTGTTTTTTTTTTATCGTGTTTAAATATCGATACCCAAAACGTCTATGAAGTTTACACAAAAAAAAAAAAAACAAACAGATTTTTTAAACTGATAATTCAACTACACTACGGTTGATGATCACGTCTGCAGAGTTTCACTAGCTAATTTGATTTGACCGTGTATATGTATTAGCAGGACGTTATACAAATATTAACATTATTGATTTAGGTACTTAAAATGTAAAGTAGTTCCAGCTTCCTAATGCCACATATCAAACGATGTATCACACATAGTTATTTTGTTATTGTGTTATTATTTTTTTGACTTTGACTTTGCCATCCAATAAAAAAATCCCAAATGGAATTAGTGTGGTGCGAATAATTGTGCCTTTTGCCGCCTGTCATTGCGGTTAACTGCTGGACCCAAAGTTCAATACCATAGGAAACAGAAACCGGTTAAAATACTTGCTCAGACGAACTCTAGATCACCCTTTGTTCTTAAATGTAACTTGTTAAGCAATTGACGTTTACAATGACAAAGTGAAAACGTCCGTAAACCGACCTACAAAACCGTGATAACCTCCTTTAGTCGCTGTGTTTAATATCTATTAACTTAACAAAATAATGTTGTAAAGTTGTTGTCGCACAATGAAACACTGTGTAATATTATACCTAACATAATAAATATACAATATGTAACAAAAACCCTGTTGTTCCTTTTAAGACATGATTGTACTCATGATAACTTTTTTTTGCACTTAGGTAGTTGGAACGTTTCACTATCACTATATATTATAAAACAAAGTCCCCCCGCGTCTGTCTGTCTGTATGTTCGGGATGATCTCAAAAACTACTGAATGGATTTTCAGCAATAGATAGAGTGATTCAAGAGGAAGGTTTATTCTTATAGTTTTCCGACATCCATGCAGGGGAAGCCGCGGGCAAAAGCTAGTGTTAATATAAACTTAACTTCTATTTCGTAAAATCCATTTGGAATAATCAAAAACATTGTAGGTACTAGCCCAAACTTTTAACAAAATTGTTTGAAATTAAAATCATATATTATTAAATGAGCAATATTTTTACTCGAGCTGAGCTCGGTCGACCAGGTACTGTAACCTAAAAAGTCAACTAGTACTTTTATCATTCATTTATGAAAGCATATAAGCATATTGAATATACCAAAAACACTGTTTAGCAAAAAATAAAACCGACTTCCAAATCAAAACACTACAAAGTGAAATATATATAACTTTAATTTCGGTGGTCGGTCTTTGGTTTTGTATTTTCATTTTTTGCCACCGACTTCCGAAATTAAAGTTATTTTTCACTTTGTAGTGTATTGATTTGGAAGTCGGTTTTATTCTTTTTTTGCTAAAAACTTTTTATTTTTCACTTTTTTGTTGTGGTAGCTACCCTACAAGAATTCGAATACCACTACCTGCTATGTAAATAACAGGGATAGGAAGTTATTAAAACATCATCCACATAAACTAAGTGGGAAATATACGCATTATTGAAGCTAACTCAAAAACTACCTAAGCAAAGTTAATACAATTTACTATGTGGAACCACCCTTTTTTTTTGTGGATGGGAAATCATCAAATAACTTCTCCCGCTCTGGGTGGAGCGGGAGGGCGTGTCAGACTTCTACTGACTAAAACCCACCCGTGTTCCTTCAGTTGCCTGTGCCAGGGCCACGGTATCTCTTTCGAACAACCCGCAACCCTGGCGGGCATCGGCCCTAGCGGACCCCTTCAGCTAGTGCTGACATCTCTTTGAGCCGCGCGTGGAACACAACGCGCCGTTGACCCGGGCCTGGTCCTTACCGGACGGCGAGCTACCCGTTGCTCGCCATCCGCAAGCCCGGACGCGGCGGTACTGTGCCCAAGCCGGGCAGACCTCCACCATATGCTCCACCGTGTCCTCCGGGCGATCACACACGCCCACACGCTAGTGTGGGCGTGTTCCTTAAAGGGGCCTCGTAAAGGGCCATGGACCGCACGACTCCCGCGTAGAGCCTCCGGCAGGAGGCGTTTGGACCGCCTAGATTGGGCAAGAGCCGCTTCAAGGCAGCCCCGGCCCGCTCCAATCTGGGAGCCAAACGTCGAAAATGCTCCACGAAGTTCCACCGGTTGTCGAGGACGAGTCCCAGCTCGACGCCGATGTGAACCCCTCCTACCGTTATTTGGGAATCCGACGGTGGCGCGTTCCGAGGACCATGAAAACACATGACCTCGGACTTGTGCAGGGCCACCTCGAGTCCCAATCGCCGGATCCTCTCAACGATTATCGCAACCTCGTGTGTCGCTAGCTCGGCCGCCGCCTGGTGTGACCTCCCCTGCGCCAGGACCAGCGTGTCGTCAGCGTAGCATACCACGCTGACACCACTAGGGAGGTCAGCGCGCAGCACCCTGTCGTACCCGATATCCCACAGATGTGGCCCTAGGACCGATCCCTGTGGGACACCGCACGACATCTCTCGCCGGTTCCACTCTCCCTGATGACCGGGGTAGATGACGGCCCTGTCCGTCAAATAGGCCTCGACTACGCGTCAGAGATGTGGAACCACCTTTGGGATATCTCCTTTCCAACAAAAAAGAATCATCAACATCGGTTCCTATAGACGAAGTTATCCGCGAACACACATAAAAAAATATATATAATATATTATATATGATCGAATTGAGAAACCTCCTCCTTTTTTGAAGTCGGTTAAAAATGATATCGTTTTATGAAGTGAAACGCTGGATGGGCTTTGATTAGTTTGATATAAAATTCGCTGATAGTTTTTTTTCTATGGCGGCATCAAATACCGGTGATTTAATTATATTTCACTATGTTGTATGTTTAGTCCAGGTTTTTATTTTATCGCAGATTTTACAACCAAGTTATTTAACCAACCAGATTAATTAAATTGTAAAATAAGACATCTTTGTAAAAATAATAAACAGGCGAAACCGTAGGAAAAGTTGTATCATTTTATTATAAAGCTTATCATTTTCTTGGAAAACCAGTATATATTTCACAAACTTCAGGTTTTTGTTTGAAATAAATACGAGGTTTTCAGTTTCGGAAGTGGTATTCTTGTATTAATTTTCCATTATAAAAGTATTGTTACAGTCAATACAGTGTAGCTGTTTTGATACAAGGTACGTTTAAAATTAAAATTATCTTTAACTTATAGATTCTAGAATGGAAAAATTTTAAAAAGAGAATAAAATCTTGCTGTGACTTTGGTAATGATATTACTATTAACATTTAGGTTGAGGATAACGTGTGTGTTGTGGTACAAGTAGCGTTATTTGTAGATTAAATAATAGATGTTAACAAAGCGGATCCTTTGAGGTTATTTTTTCCAACAGTTGCATCCATTTAGGGCGTAGATATATCCCAACCGCCTTGAGTGGTTAGCTTGCGTGTTCTGTGTTGAGCTCACGCAACGCGTCGTACGTCCACTCAGTAATAGGGCTCGCACATCAAGGAGCGCCGTCCCAAATTAGACGCATTATTAATTTATCTTTAAAATCTTGAAGGTGTCATAAAAATACGCTTGATAATTTTTGCGTGATTCTCTGTTTTTAATCCGCGTTAGACATAACTTTACACATTAATTACACTATGTTATATAAACATTATCAAAAATATTCACATATTAGTTTATTTAAAAAATGCTTCAAAAAACATATACTTTTTAGAATCATTAACACTGCTCGTTGAGACGTGATCTGCAGTTTAAAATTATTAAAAGTCATTTATCGTCGCCTTAAAGAACCATTCAAACTGCTTTTTTACGCTGTATTCTCAGTATAGTCATAAGCAGGAGTATTGCATAGTACACCAACATTAGGCCAAATTTATCATTAACTTTCCTACATAGGATCTTTTCTAAAAATAATTACCGGTGCATCTCTAAACAAAGGGGTCAGCCCTTATCCCCTTAAATTATCCTCTTTCGCACGTGGCGCATTGTCGTGCTTTACCCATCCGCCCTCGACACGTTATCGCTCTAAGCTTACCTTATGATGTGTTTGCGGATGAATGGAAACATTTGGGGTGTAGTGGAGTATAGTGAGTACGTAGGCAGAGTAGGGGTTTACCAGATTTATGTTTCTATAGAAACTGTTTTTTGTTCATTAGGGAGGCAGGTACTCCGTTACCCAGTTATGTCTAATCGATAATGATATTATTTAATTGACCGAGCGAGCGAAGCGTCTCTGCTTCGAGTCTGGAAAAATTTGCTTTCCTCTGTCAGTTTGTTGGCCCTCCTCTATGGGTCGTATTTTACAACTGATCTGGATAAAAATAAATAACAATAATAATAACCTGCGACATTATACACATACGGTCATCTGATCCCAAACTAAGCAGAGCTTGTACTATGGAAACCAGATAACTGATATACTACATATACCTAGTCTTGCCATAAATATTGTCACGAAGAAAAAAAAAAATTTTTATTGCAAATAATATTTATTACTTTTACAGTGTGTTAGTTTAATACATAAATATAAAACAATTCAAAATATAAAAAGGTTATTCGAAGTGGTCTCCTGGCTGCAATACGGTCCTTTAAACGTTGAGGCCAGTTGTCAATAGAAGCACGCACTCTTCCCATGGGAAAATTCTTCACTGCCAATCGTATGGATTGTTTTAGGGATTCCAAATTATCATGGCGTTTAGAGCAAGTCGTACTCTCTAAAACTGACCATAAATCATAATCCAGCGGATTAAGATCGGAACGAGACCACGGCCAGTCTTCAGCTCTGATGAAGTCCGAAACGTTCACTTCCAACCAAGACTGCGTGGACCGAGCTTTATGACCCCGCGCCGAGTCTTGTTGGAAGGACCATACTTGGTTATTGAACATGGTGTTGTTAAGGGGCTTAACTACCTTCTCAAGAATGGTATCTTGATATACTTGTGCCGATGTTTTGATACCTTTTTCACAAAAATATGGCTCAGTCACTCCTTCATAGCTAACAGCCCACCAAACCATCGCTGAAGTCGGATAATGCCCACGTTGCACTCTGTCGACTAATTGGGAAGCTTCCTTAGAGCTTTGAGCATAAATACGCTCATTTTGTTTGTTAAAATGTTGCTCAATTGTAAAGCGTTTCTCACCCGTAAACAAAAATTTTCTGTGACCTCCCTTTGCGTACTGCTTTAGTAGTTGTTTCGATTTTACCACCCTATTCTTTTTTAAATTATCAGTTAAAAAATTACCAGTGCGTCTCTTATAGGCTGCAAGTCCTAAGTCATCTTTTAAAATACGCGACATGGTTCTGGGTGCTATCTTCATCTCCCGAGATAAAATCTTTTGTTTTCGGACAGGATTTCTTCGAATTTTTTCCCTTACTACTTTGACCACCTTTTTCGTACGAACACTACGTGGACAGTCAGATCTTTTTCTGTCACAAACAGAGGAGGTCTCATTGTACCTATTAATAGCCCGGTACACAAACATTTGACTAATACCAAGCGTATGGAGAGTTTTAAAAATTGCATTTGGCTCCATACCAACTTTGTATAATGCAATCACAGCGATCCGGTTCTCTTTATCACCCATTTTAATATCGCAAAATATTGTACAATGTATTGGCGCCCAAATTAGAAAACTCAATGAACAATCGTATAAAAATGACAGATTCAAAATTCAAATGTAATATCTTTCTTATTTTTAATTGTGACAGTATTTATGGCCAGACTGTGTATTATACTACTTTTTTTTTCCTCTAAATAGATAATTACACCCAGACTCAGAACAAACAGACATGTTCATGCATACAAATGTTTGTCCTGGATGGGAATCGAACCCACGACCTGCGGCATGATAGGTGGTATCTTAACCAACCACGCCAACTGGCCTGAAAAAACTTTGTCGACTTTATTGAACTTTTCTTTCGTCGGGGAGTTTTGATTGGAAAGTAATTCCTCCAAAAAGGGGCAAAAGGGGGGCTACTGGATATCTCCACCTTGTATGATCCGATTTCGATGGCTCTTTTTTTATTTGAAAGGTAGTAACTTTAAGTTGGTCTCATAAAAATTTGGTGAAGATATGATGAGGATCTTCAGCGTGATGAGCAGAACAGCTCCTCAAAATCGGCCGTTTAACTACTAGGTAGGGATTGATGGAGCACCTGGGACCACCATTTCGTCACAAAACTAGAGAATTCTAAAATCAATTATCAGTTGTTCTTTGATCCGAGGCTTTAGAACTTATATTAATATTAGTTCTACAATAATATCACTAGATGGCGCTAAAACAAAACAAGGTAAATATCCCGTGGTAACTTTAGTGGTAAATCAATTGTTGCAAAAAAGTTTGTGCTCGCGAGGCATGGAGGATTCACAGAACTACTAATTTATTTGTCATAATTTCCTAAGTACCACCATTACAGCCAAAATGTGCCAATGTGATGTGATGCTATAAGGATATTACTACTAACTTAAATAATAAAAACTACCGCCAACAAGAAACAAAGAATTTCTTATAAATCAATGTACCTACTCCGTGCCGCTTCCGTGAACTGGCTGCAGTGAAATATTATATCTAACTAAATAGAAATCGCTCGCAACAGCAGTTCAAGTAAACTCTTCATATTTTATAAGATGACTGCATTACAAGATTAAGTTTAGCTAATCGTTAGTTTCTCAAGTGAACCGTGTACAAAAAGCAGTTCAAAGATCCTTAAATTTATTCAGTGAACTATACAGAGTGTAAGGTTAAACGAGGGATTTACTTTAAGGGGTCATTGTACTCATCATTATGAACAACTTTTCCTATGGGACTATAGTAAAAGTTGTTCATAATGATGAGTACAATGACCCCTTAAAGTAAATCCCTCGTTTAACCTAACGCTGTATAATTATGTACGGAGCGTGCTCTCCTGAGCAACGCAAGAAATAAAATACTCACCTAAGCTATTCCACCATATTTCCTCCGTATTTACGCGTACCGCCAAACACCACCCACCAGTTCCATAACATTCAACAAGAAACCAGTCTCTGTAGCTAATTATTATTCATTAATATAACACAGAATAATAAATTATGTAATAATCTTGTTTCACAAGAAAAATCAAGATCGTGAATCAAGGTCAACAAGGAAACCTGTCAAGGTTAACAAGTTAACAAAATCTCCATTTCAAATTCGCACGTCTACGTAATACGCATGTATGTATTTGCGGAACAGGAAGTAATATATTGTAGTAATTGATTAACTGTTAAGGCGAAAGCTCCAGGTAGCCCGCGAAATTCATTTTTTTTACGTTTTTTGCAATTTGCAGGTCAGAATCAGATTGTATATTGATCTGAATATGATGGAGGAGCACGTGGCTAAGTAATAACAGCCGCACGGGTCGATCCATCAGGTTAAGCTACGCTTGCCGGGGTTGGTCTGTGGATGGGCGACCATCTTTTCATACCGAGACTCCTCCGTACCTCGGAAAGCACGTTAAGCCGTTGGTCCCGGCTATCATTCGAGGATCTTTGAAAGTCGTTACGGGTCGTCAGAAGGCCAAAAGTCTGACAACCAGTCTTACCAAGGGGTATCGTATTACCCAGTAACTGGGTTGTGGAGGTCAGATCGCTCCATGTAAAATACTGGTATTCAGCTGCATCCGGTTAGACTGGAAGCCGACCCCAATATAGTTGGGAAAAGGCTAGGCAGAATGATATGATTCGCGACCGTAACAAATTTGTATTTATAGACTTATAATAATTAAAATCATCAATATTGTTTGATGAAATCTTGACATTTAGGATTATAAATACTAACTTTAGGAGTTGTATTACTAATTCTAATTATTATAATTTTGTAAACACATATATGCTACGGTCGCGAATCATACTTTAATGAACGTACAACCTAATATTTCGCGGGCTATCTGGAGCTTGCCCCTTAAATATATGGCTAAAAGTGATGACCTCAGTTCTTTAGAATTTAAAATATTTATTTCAAGGATTTTATTATATGTTGCTAGCATATTTTGCATCTTATAAAAATACTATTTTTAAATTACACCTATTCAAAAAAAACACAAGGTAATTTTTCAATGCTTAATATTTATGAAATATATTTGCGCTAAAATAAACTATAGTTTTCTAGTTGTAGGTAATATATTTTATTCTTTAATAATAGCATTTTTATCATAAAAGCAAATCCTCGAATTTTATACGTAAACAGCATACATTTAGAACGCAAAATCCTTTACAAAACCTCTCTACGTTAGCACATTTTGTTGTACCTACAACAAAGTACCGAAATGCTCATTGGTCCAGTATTTGCGTTAATCATGATTCGTAAATGAAGAGCTCGTCGACTGTCCCAAGCCAGGTAGCACTTTCATTACCTAGACAATGCTGAGTGTTTTTCACGAGTAAATTGACCGTAGAGAGGCAATTTGAACAGGGCGGCTGTTCGTGACACCAGCGTTTCGGTCAGACTGAGTTTTTTTTTTTAATTTTTGTCTCTCCGCTCAGGCTCACCAGATTATACCAACATAGCTAGGGGTTAGAGGTGAGATATTTTTCTGTTTTTTTTTCTGTTCAAAAGAACAGAAAAAAAAACAGAAAAATATCTCACTTTATAAATAAAAACAGTGCAAAAGCACTGTTTTTATTTATAAAGATTATGAATTAAATATTGACAGGCCAGTTGGCGTGGTTGGTTAAGATACCACTCCAGGACAAACATTTGTGTGCATGAACATGTCTGTTTGTTCTGAGCCTGGGTGTATTTATGTATATAAGTATGTATTTACAAAAAAAAGTAGTATAATTATGTAGTATATCAGTTATCTGGTTTCCATAGTAGGTACAAGCTCTGCTTAGTTTGGGATCAGATGACCGTGTGTGAATAATGTCCCAGGTTATTATTATAATTAAATTAGTAAAATATATACGTATACAATGGGTAGCAGAATTGATGATTATCATAGGAAGTTTTTTTTTGTGAATATATAGTTATATAGGTACAGACGCCAGCACATCAAGCTACTACAATCTGTGAGATTTCTTTAATAGATTTTCGACTTTATTGCTAAGGTATTAGGTTCAAGGTTGATTGGGAAAATCTGACAGTTTCGGGTAGGTTGACCTGCTGGCGTCTGTACCTATTGTAACTGTTACCATTGTGTCAGTCAGACCCTATAATTTTATATCAACTAAATAAGTATTTAATCAATTAGATATTATCATGATTTCTATGTAATGATTTAATTACTTCCACTTTATCACAGAACAGATCAGTCAAATAAAACAAGTGCTTTCGTTCCGTTTAGTTCCACGTACAGATCAGAAACCATTTTTTAGCACCCTAACCATACTCACCTACATATGTTTGCATACACAGTTATGTTTCAGTTTGCGTTAGTGTTAAACGATATAGGTGCGTTGTGTGTTGTTTGCGACTTTTCAATTATATCCGTGAACTCGGCGATATTTATAAAATGTTTTTTCGACGAAACCTATTCAATATTTGGCGCCCATGTTCCAAACAAATGATCGTTGATGGACACGTAGTTATTAAAAATATTGTACAGTTTCATTGTAGCTAGGTAGTCTGAAAAAAGTGGAGCTCGCTTTGTGAGTACCTAGGTAAAAACATTCTCTGTCATCTCTAATTAGATCAGCATTGTGGTCTACCAAGCGATGGAATACTCGATCCTTGAAACCGGTTGTTAATTTATTACTGGAGTGCTGTTGTTCAAAAATGATGAATTAAGTCTCTATATTTAGTTTTAAAACGGTAATTTAAATCAGAAATGTCTTTGACGTACTTTCATGGCATGTGACGTCATAAATTAGTTTCATTTAATTAGTTAGTCTGGAAGCCCACCCTGACATGGTTGGGAAAGGGCTAGGCAGATTGATTGACGTGTATACGATTAGATAAACAAAAAGCCATCCTGTATTTTCTAGCGATAGCATAAATATGATATGCACATACAAAAAAAACTGTGTTTACATAGTTACTTACTTTAGTTTTATTTACACACAGTTTAGTTAAGAATGCGAATGGTCAGAGGGTGAGGTTCGGTATTTCTATACTGAACTGAGTGAACCGACTCCGCATCCGATATTGCTACGTTAGATATATAAAAAAAAACATATGTACCGAAAATAAAGAACCATTTTACGTCGATCCAATAGAGAGTAGGGGAAACAGAGGGGTTTTGAAACATAGGTGATTTGAAACAGCACTTATTTCGCGGAACTTAAAACCGTTTGCAAGCTGCCGCTTCCCGCCATCCACGGCCCCATTACATAGTTTGCGTCCGTACCTCAAGACGCGTGATTGTGTACTTGCGGCTGTCACGTCGCAAAAATAATGACAAGTAAGTTTTAAACGTATTTCTTAAGACACCTGTATTTTTATAATTCATTTATATTTTAGCTTAGATTGTTTATGTTTTCAAAGCTCATTAACTCATAAGCTCTCTTGTTGCACAAATAACAAAAGTTATTTGTGCAACAAGAGAGTAAAGTTGGTTTTTGATGCGAGTGTTGATTTTGAATCCCGAGAAAGCGAAAGATTCTAGGTTAGAATCCTGAGTGCAGAGAGGGATTCAAAGACATGAGATGCAAATAACTTTGGTCTCGTGTAACACATACAACTTTTCATTAAACGTATTTCTTAAGACACCTGTATTTTTATAATTCATTTATATTTTAGCTTAGATTGTTTATGTTTTCAAAGCTCATTAACTCATAAGCTCTCTTGTTGCACAAATAACAAAAGTTATTTGTGCAACAAGAGAGTAAAGTTGGTTTTTGATGCGAGTGTTGATATTGAATCCCGAGAAAGCGAAAGATTCTAGGTTAGAATCCTGAGTGCAGAGAGGGATTCAAAGACATGAGATGCAAATAACTTTGGTCTCGTGTAACACATACAACTTTTCATTTCAGCAGTGAGAACATAATTAATAAGTAGGTATTTAAATTTGGGATAGGTTTCAATGTGCACGTCATTTGTCTTTATTGTGGCTTTCAACATTGAGTAAATACCCCACATTGTAGATGGTTGACTCGTTTGTGATTATTCTATGAAGTACGATAACAGTACAGTTAGTGTGTTGTACCCTTTGTAAGTGCCCATTGCTTAAAAATATCATAAGTTTTTATTCGAGTGTTTTTCGCGAGACTTTTCAGGCAAGAAACTTTATTCTGCATTTTTTACATGCTGCTTCAATCTTCCGGTGTTAAATAGCAAACTTCGTCACTAGACTCATATTTATTTATTATTATTTTTATAATATCCAACGTGTATCGCAATTCATCTGTTAAGGTTTTACATTTAATTATTATATTTTTTTCTAAATCAAATAAAGATAATGTTGAAGAAAACACAATTTACACAATTATTTATAGTTTTAAAAATATTTAATATTGTGACAGAATACTGCGGGCGCAGTTTCAGAACGCATCTTTATAAAATAGCGGGTTTTTTTTTATGTTTTCTTCTTCTGTTACGCTAGCTGCAAAGTTAGATACACGTTGGATATTATAAAATAAACAAATACGAGTGAGTCTAGTGACAAAGTCTGCTATTTAACACCGGAAGAAGTTTCCTGCCTGAAAAGTCTCGCGAAAAATATCTAAAAAGTATGATATTTTTAAGCAATGGATACTTACAAAAGGTGCAAACACTTTTTTGGAGACTGTACTGTTATCGTACTTCATAGAATTATCACAAACGAGGCAACTATCTACAATGTGGAGTATTTACTCATTAAGTATAAAGACAAATGACGTGCACATTAAAACCTATCCCAAACCTTTTCCAAACTGTTTTTAATAATAAATATGTTCTGGCTGCTGAGATGAAAAGTTGTATTATGTTACACGAGACCAAAGATATTTGCATCTCGTGTCTTTAAATCCCTCGCTGTACTCGGGATTCTAACCTAGAATCACTCGCTACGCTCGTGATTCAATTATAGAATACTTCGCTTACTCGGGATTCAAAATCAACTTTCGCATCAAAAACTAACTTTGCTCTCTTGTTGCACAAATGGCTTTCTTTGTGTTTTACTTCTTTGTTTATAATTGTGTAAAGACTGGGATTATTTTTCTCACTGAGGGGATTTGAAACAGACTGTTTCAACTCACCTCGCTTAAGTTTTGTATGGGTGATTTGCTAATACGGTGAGGGTTATTTTTTTTTTTTTTGGTGATTTTGTTTCAGTATGCCTACTGATTATAAAAGAAAGAATGATTGAGGTTTGGCGAGTCGAGTTACGAAATATATGAGCTCGCCGCAGAAGAAGTAACGTTGCGTCAGAAAAGTCTCCGTGATGCGGCTTCGTGTTACGACTATCTACAATGTGCATAAAGACAAATGACGTGCACATTAAAACCTATCCCAAACCTATTCCAAATTTTTTTTACTAATAAATATGTTCTGGCTGCTGAGATGAAAAGTTGTATTATGTTACACGAGACCAAAGATATTTGCATCTCGTGTCTTTAAATCCCTCGCTGTACTCGCGATTCTAACCTAGAATCACGAGCGTAGCGAGTGATTCAATTATAGAATACTTCGCTTACTCGGGATTCAAAATCAACTCTCGCTCAAAAACCAACTTTGCTCTCTTGTTGCACAAATGGCTTTCTTTGTGTTTTACTTCTTTGTTTATAATTGTGTAAAGACTGGGAATATTTTTCTCACTGAGGGGATTTGAAACAGACTGTTTCAACTCACCTCGCTTAAGTTTTGTATGGGTGATTTGCTAATACGGTGAGGGTTATTTTTTTTTTGGTGATTTTGTTTCAGTATGCCTACTGATTATAAAAGAAAGAATGATTGAGGTTTGGCGAGTCGAGTCACGAAATATATGAGCTCGCCGCAGAAGAAGTAACGTTGCGTCAGAAAAGTCTCCGTGATGCGGCTTCGTGTTACGACTATCTACAATGTGTATAAAGACAAATGACGTGCACATTAAAACCTATCCCAAACCTATTCCAAACTTTTTTTACTTATAAATATGTTCTGGCTGCTGAGGTGAAAAGTTGTATGTGTTACACGAGACCAAAGTTATTTGCATTTAAATCCCTCGCTGCACTCAGGAAATATCGTTAAATAAGTTATGAATGTTTTATTAAATAACTACTTAAAATAACTACTTTAAATTATATCGTTGTTTTTACTTTACAACCCTTAATTCTACTCAAATATCAACTGTTTCAACTCACCTCGAACCCTGTTTCAACTTACCTCGGTATGAAGGGAGTTGAAACAAAATGACTTGTTATATTCAAGTTCATTTTTCACCACAGAATTCATACTAACAATCGATTGGCACTAAGCTCATACGATTTTTGTTTGTAAAATTTTGTGTATGAAGTAAAATGTCGAAATTGTTTCAACTCCCCTCGGTCTCCCCTAGACACACATATTTATTTATGATAGACGTAGTACTTGTATTGGTAGTATTGATAGCACATATACCTAGCTTAACATTTGTAGCTAAATAAAATAAAAAATAAATAAAATAAAACTTTAAGTTGAAATAGGTAAAGGTACTTTACAAAATTATCAATTTCTCATGTCCACTGAAAGACTAGTCGAAGAAAAGTTTCTAAAATGTAGGTAGGTAGATATCATTTTATTTAACGAGCTGGATTCAAAACTTACCTACTATTGATTTTGCTTGTCATAGTATAGGTACCTAAAATAAAAAAATAAAAAACGTTGCAAAACAATAGGTATAGATAATTATTTATTCATAAATATTTTGGAAACTGTAACATGATCTCACATAATTATGTACCTACCGCTAAATTAATTTATTTTTTATAAACTTGTGTACCAATATCAACATTCTCCTGTCCTTATCCCAATCTATTTGGGGTCACCGCAATTTATGCCTTTTCCATACTTCTTTATTAGTCATCTCGGTAGTCACCGCCTTTCTTGCCATATCATCATTCACTCTTCTTTGGTTTACTCTTTTAGCCATCGACATTTTATACTCAAAATTTTCCTCATTCCTCCGCATCACATGCCCATACAATGACAACCGATTTCCACACAAGTTTTCAGTCACTGGTACCACTTTCAAACTTCCTCTTATGTACTCCTATGTTTTTAAGATATAAATATAAATAAAACAACTAACTGTATATAATACAAAGTGCTAAAAAAACTAAGTAGGCATGTGAAAACTGTACATAGGTAGGTAACGGGCTACTTGTTAATATTTTATTAGTATGGGTACATTTTCTGGACACATCACTAATATTTCAGCACAAAACAAGTTTACATTACAATTTTTGGTGTGAATTTTCACGTCAAATTGTTACGTCATAAACATTAATAGTAAATTATGTGTTAATAATAAAACACTTAACTAGCACGATATTTGACACATTGGTTTGTTTGAATCAGAATTTTGTATAGTTCATAATTTTTGAATAAATAATAAAATGTAAGTTTATCAAAGTATTTTTAATTAGTAGGTAAGGCATGTATTGTAACAAAATAACTATCATAATAAGTAAATAGGTAATGTCATATAGCCAGGGACATTAGGTCGATAACTGATAAGCAAATTCACACCCTTCGTCAATTTGCCATGTTATAGCTATTTCATACCAACTTTCAAAGAATGACAGAGGTTGTAATTTGAATATTCGAACAATTTAAGTAGGTACTAAATTAACTTAGCAGTTAATTTCCATAATTGACCTTTTTTATAAATTTATTTTTTTTTAAAACCGGCCTAGTGCGAGTCGGACTCGCGCACAAAGGGTTCCGTACCATTATCACAGTACAGTTAAACTCTATAATTAAGCACCTTTAATATTGTCCAGTGTAAATACAGTGGCGTAATGTAAACTAGAATCGTTGATCTAAGTGTAGGGTGTAAATATTCCATGGGAAGTGAAGCCTGGGGCAGTGCTTTCGACCGGATGGTTTAATTTGCCTTCCATCGATTGTGTATGCAGACCAAACTAGCCGGATCATTGGACAGAAACTTTATACGATATGTTTAGGAATTTTAGGGTTCCGTACCTCAGAAGGAAAATACGGAACCCTTATAGGATGACTGGTGTGTCTGTCTGTCCGTCTGTCACAGCCAATTTGCTCCGAATCTAATAGACCGATTAAGTTAAAATGTGTACCAAACACGTATAAATTTCTGTGACCGAAACAGTCTGTGTTTCGGTATATCGTAAATAAATAAATTTTAAATATGGGGGTCAATATTGGGGGGCCACTAAGAAAAAAAAATTGCAGTGTACCGTGTGACGTCAAATGAAAGGGCTCACGGTGCGGGTCTCAATTTTTTTTTTGGTTTGTAATTTTATAATAAATTGTTTTAAAGTTATTTAAGAAAAATTACGAAAATTAACCATTCCGCCCTTATCTCCGAAACTACTGAGCCTAAAATTTTGAAAAAAAATTCAGAATATAGTTCATTAGTTTTGTCCGCTAACACAACAAGGTATTAATTTATGACAAAGACTTTGTCATAAATTGATACCTTGTTGTTCCAACCACTTGGTGGTTGGATAGCTACTCCCATAGATAGGTAGGTACTGAATTAACCGACTTGGTTTACATTCTATTTCAACACTTTTTACGGCAGAGAAACTGCGTTGCGAGACTTCTGCACTTTTTTACATGTTATGTTTTTGATGGGATTTATTTTTCACAATACTGTAGATATCTATCAATCAATCAATCTGCCTAGCCTTTTCCCAACTATGTTGGGGTCGGCTTTCAGTCTAACCGGATGCAGCTGAATACCAGTATTTTACATGGAGCGACTGCCTATCTGACCTCCACAACCCAGTTACTGGGTAATACGATACCCCTTGGTAAGACTGGTTGTCAGACTTTCGGGCTTCTGACGACCCGTAACGACTGTCAATGATCCACGAATGACAGCCGGGGACCAACGGCTAACGTGCTTGCCGAGGCACGGAGGAGTCTCGGTATGAAAAGATGGTCACCCATCCACAGACCAACCCCGGCAAGCGTAGCTTAACCTGATGGATCGACCCATGCGACTGTTATTACTTAGCCACGAGTTCCTCAGGTACCTTCATTGATATCAATCAATGAAGGTACCTAATTGTGTACCTAGTTACAATTCAGTACCAAATGTGTAACAGGTTTTGTGATACAAATCGATACAATATTATGAAACAAAAAGACAATTAAATTAATTCTTGTCGATGACGTTGTTGTTGTCTGTTTGAGGCTGACTGTTCTGTAGATACAAAGAAACTTCGTTCAATTATTAGGTTTTTTATGTTGACTTTTTCTAACTTGTTGTCAGAATATCAATTAGGTATAGTACCTACAACTATTTTCTTAATGTCCCTCGGTAATCATCGCATTTCCGTATACAAACGAATGCTAATTTCCATGTCCATCAATTATTAGATATAACGTGTCTATTAATTTGAATTCAGAACCAAGTACTTTATCGTTGTTTATATCAAAACAAAACGACAATAAAGTACTTAGTTCTGAATTCAAATTTGTATTCCGAAATGCGATGATTGCCGATGCCGAGGGACATTAAGAAAATATTTGAGCAACAAAAATAACCAACATTCTCCAATATATACCAATATATATATATCGCAATGATTGCAAACCCGTTGGTCCCCCTTTTCGTTTCCTAAGCAATTTTACCCCTATCAATGCACCCTTTGCTCCCATACAGAAAACCAAACGTGTGTTTATTATAAAACGGCATATTTCCTATCATCATTTTTCCCTTTTTGCTTTATTTTAATCAATAGAAATTCTATTGATTTGCGGAATCTCATAAATATTGTTTTTAGGGACCCGTAGCCATCGGAACCTTGTAAGCCTACGCAGTCTGTTTTTCTGTCTGTCTGTCTGTCACTGGGCTCTATCTTTTTAACCGTATTTGATAGCCAGTTAATATTATCTTACTTATACTACTATGGTTACTATGGCTTTTATCCATACCTGTAGTTTCTGCTTAAAACCTACATGGGCAGCAAAAGGTGTGAATTTATATATTTATGTAATGAGTATGACTGTGAGTGCGCCTGTGTATCATGGCAAATAATAAAAATAAGGTAGGTAACTTAAACTATTTAGGTAGTAATGGCGAGTTACTTTGACCTAGGGCATAATTTTGGCGCACATCGAGACAACTGTTTAAACTACCCCAAGTGTAGCGACCACACAACCAAACGTCGTATATGGTCCTTCGGTAACTAATAGATGGCGATATAGACGCGTACTTGCGGAACTTTTTGTAGTTTTAATGACACTAAAAAACTGTCTCGACTTGGGCCAAAGTTATGCCCTAGTTTCAAAGTAACCCGCCCTTACGGTACCTATAACAATTTTAGCGATACGGACCCCATATTATGAAATTCCGACTCGCACTTGGCCTGTTTAATTTATTTATTAGTTTTGATTGAAATGCTGTATTACCTATACCTACCAGACAATACACTCTGAATTCCATCCATAATCCCAATAATATTAAATTAATCATAATGCTTGGAATGTTAAGAACACAAGACATGGAGACCTACCACCACGTGTAGCATGACCACTTCTATCTCTACAAAGAATAACATCTCTTTCAAACCAACAAAGTTGTTCTATCTCAACAAAGTGAAATCTGTCATTTTGTCTTTCGTTTCTAACGATCTTTGTCTAGGTCCTTTATTATGTAGACCATTTCGAAAGAAAGTCTTCTTCCCAAACTGTCAAAATCCCACTGACAATTAACAATAATTGTCTAGGGTAGTGAAGACAATTTGATTTTGTAATCGCCATGCTAGAGACAGTAGAAAACTTTTTTCTCGATGGCCGCAAAGTATATACGGTTATCTACACAGACATGATTTTACAGGAGAGCGTTTTGAATGCAAAACTGTGATAATTCATAGAAGAACAAAGCAATCTTCTTCTATTATACATCATTTAGTTAATAATAATTACGAAGGACATAGAAAAATACATATTTGAGATCCTCACAGTAAGCCCATTCATTTAATATGTCATACGAGTATGGTACAGTTTGCAAAACTTTTTTTTTAATGTTCTTATTTGCCCCTCAAAATTGACTCCATATTCAAAATTCATTTATTTACGTTACACGTCCGTGTTTGGGTCACAGAAGTTCATTGGTGTACCAAATTTAAACTTAATCGATCCATTAAATTCCGAGCAAATTTGCTGTGACTGACGGACAGACATACAGACAAACCCACGAGTGATCCTATAAGGGTCCGCTTTTTCCTTTTTAACCCTAAAAAAGGTATAAATAATCTTTGAGTGAAGTTATGGAAACTTCCCAAACGAAATTTTAAAATTCCTCCCCAGTGTAGGTGAAAAGAGGAGATACAGTTTTGAAATTGTGAAAAATCACATTCTTTTGGTTAATAAACTTGAAACTTGGCAATATTTGCTTCAGTAAATAATAAAAATTGAAACTATAAGTTTTTTAAAACAACCCCTCACAGAGGATTGAAGGGGTGTCAAAATTAGTAAGGCAAATTTTAACGCACTGTCGGAACTCGAAACTTGGTGCTAATAGTCTAGCATGCAGTTTGAGTAGGTACGCGGCCACGCGGCCTACCCAAATGACCTTTCTATGATATTGTTCGTCGAGTCGTTGAGCTACTTGATACTCAGCTGAGCTATACGATTTCTGACAAATGCTTGCACTGACTGAACAGGTCCACTCAAATCAGGGCCACGGTAACTCTTTCAAATAACCCGCAATCCTGGCAGGCATCGGCCCTAGCGAACCCCATCAGTTAGTGCTGACATCTCTTTGAGGCGCGGGTAGAACACAACGCGCCGTCGTTGACCCGGACCAGGTCCTTACCGGACGGCAAGCTACCCATTGCTCGCTGTCCGCAAGCCCGCGCCTACGGTGGCCGGGAATCGGCTTTCAATTCCCGACGGCCAGAGCGTCGCCTGCGTCGGCTAGGGGCGTGAAGGCGCAAAGATTGCCTCTCCCTCACGCGTTCCGCCTCCTCCTCCGCCATTACTGCTTCGCAGAAGGAGGTGACGGCTTCCTATGCACTCTCGCTCCGTACCATGGGCTGGATCAGGGCGGACGCGAGAGGTCGCCGCCACCGTACGCCTCCGCGAGGACTCGGCGGTGCTCTGCCCAAGCCAGGCAAACCTCCACCGTATGCCACAAAAGAAAGGGGTTTTGTCGACGAAAGAATAGACAAAAATTACGTTTCGGTGTAGACAGTAAGACCTCAACAAAGTAGTAAGAGTCAACTGCAGTTTTTACGAAATTCACTTTTTTACATCATTCGACTCGCATAATGGCGTAAAAGTCATCGACTCTTGCATCAGCATACATGCCCGACGCGCTGCGGAATCGAGACTTAATAATGGAAAATTTGAGAATTAAACAGAAAAAAAATCCTGTGATAAAACAACAAATTCTGAGTCGAATGATGTAAAAAAAGTGAATTTCGTAAAAACTGCAGTTGACTCTTTCTACTTTGTTGACGTCTTACTGTCTACTCCGAAACGTAATTTTTGTCTATTCTTCCGTCGACAAAACCCCATTCTTTTGTGGTTATGCTACGCGTGCAGGAAATCTAGAGTTGTTTTGTCATTAATTCGTCTAGGTACTTAATAATTATATTATATTTATTGTCTGCAAATGCTTTTGTACCAACCTATTTTAAACGTATTTAGCTACCTACTTACGATTTGAAGGCCTAGCCCGGCCGTGCAAGAGCAAAAAAGAAACTTGATTATCTACATAAATATAATCACTGGTAAGCAGTATATAATACTTCTTACTGCAAAATTTTATGAGTTAAAGGTAGGTGAGTAACTAAAACTGCGGGGCAATCGCGTAAACACACTATCAATCGGAATGGGTTTCATATTGACATTTCAACAATATTCATTGCGTTATTTACGTTGTCGGACAGACAAGTTTTTCGAACATATGAAGCAATGGATTAGCAATTTGCTTTAAAATGATTTAGATTCCGATTGATAGTGTTTTACGCAATTAGGGTGCTGATTGGTGTAGTGAATTAAACAATAATAATAGTAGCTTGGTATATGGAACTAGGTACAACAAAAAAAATGTTTAAAAATGAAGATAAAACTCTTATTTTATCTCCATTTTAAAACTAGAGCATTGTTATCACATATAATAGGAAAACAGCTACCTAAATACCTATGTACTTATTATGACAAAAAAGATCTGAAACATTTAAATCTCTCCGCTAAGTATTCTTCTAATATCATCGTTAATTATTTCATTTACCCGAGAGCCGTAAATAAACTCTAAATGAGTGAAATCTATGGATTTATCCAACTTGACATGCCTAACAACATTAGGGAGTCCAGCTCTAAGTCTTTCAACATCTACAGGGGTACTGAACCAGTCAGACTCACTACTGAACATATAAATTGGAGCAGTTATCAATGAGATGTCGAAAGAAGGAGGCTGCTTAGAAGAATACACCTCCTGATTCATTCTCGAACCATAATCAAATCTTTGGAACCGTTTACTCAAGTAACTTTGAAAATAATGAACAAACGTCTTCGTAGACACTCCAGCAGGTATATGACTAGCAAGCACTGGGAGCCTTTCTGGATACAGATTAGTAATATTCCTTAGCCCATAACTTATATAATACTCTAACTTACACAGAATATTTTCAGGCACGTCGTCCCGACACACTTTAGAATGATACAAATTACTCAATACATTGTTAGTAAACACGTCATACACTCCGATGCTATCAAGAAACGATGCTAAAACGTCCAAATTTTGCGCTAAAATGTCCATAAATGGATACTGTGAGTTGGTTATCCACGCTATCGGAGCTAATAATACCGCTTGCTTGATCTTCTCGTTGTATTCGGGCTTGATGCTACACATCACAAAAAAAATTGCCGTTCCTTGAGAAAACCCAATATAGGACAGATTACGTCCAGACGTTGTTTGGAGTATATAATCAATCACCGCAGGCAAATCTTGTGTTCCCATCTCTTCATAGCTGAAATTCCAATATTGTTTTTCAGCGAGGTTTTTGATGTGTCCTTTACTGTATTTATTTCCCCTGGCGTTATATAACCAAACATCGTATCCTTGGTCGGCTAACTGAAATGCTACAGACTTTGCTGGTCCTAAGACCAACCACGAATCAGAACTGTCACCAATTCCATGAGCTAACAACACTGGAGGCCCACTGTTCGGTATTCTGTAAGTGTTCACTGTATAGCCATCTTTCGTTATCACTCTATGTTTTTCAGGTCTATGACCGTACTTAGCGATCAGTTGAAAAGAGTTTAAATAAATGTCCGAGTTCAGGTTCCGAAAGTCTGCGTCACTACCGATATTTATTTTACGTCTGTTCTGTACGTATCCGAAACAAAACACGAAGATAACACACCGAAATATATTCGCGTCACCGAAATTCATCGTGATTGCGAAACGTCTCGCGGTCGCAAAAACAAAAATTCATCTGTAGTTGAACACACACGACGGCGTTATTTACTCGCTTTTCGTCAGTCAGTGCCATGCTGCGGACAACTTGCTATCTAGGATCAGGCAGCTTTAACCTCAGACAACGACATACAAGTTACAAGTGAAGTTTGCGACGTATCGATCAGAAGCAAACAATTTGATACCACCAACGTGTTAAAGTGCAATAATTACAAACACCATAACCAGTTGCGTGTTGTAGTAACACGGCAATGTCAACAAATCAAGTAATTTATTATTATGAAAGTATCAAACTTGTTTCTATGGAAAACAGCTATGATTAACCTAAATTCCCAGAGTTGCTATAAATAATTATCGCCAGCGGTTGACATTCAACTCGTCGTGAACATGAACCCTAGAACATGATCCTTATGTAACAGTTCACGGTAATGAAGCTGACGATTATTTAAACAACCACTGTTTTAAATAAAACAGCAAGTATCAAATTGTAGTCATGCGGAAAGTAAGAGATCCTCCGTATTCTGTCGAAGTCCCCTTTATTAAACAAGGTTATTTCACACAACCTTTCACTATCAATGAACAGTTTTGTGAACTTACAATATACTCGTAATTACATAAAAATACTTCTGTCCTCAAACATGCATAGGTACTATAATTGCCATAATTGCACTATTAAGTGATATATTGCAATATCCTCTAACAAATTGCTGATGAGAGTTTTGTCGGAAGTTTCACAAAGGTCTAGGTCACAAACTTATAGCACCTTGTAACACTAGTCCACTAGCTACCAAAGATAGCCAAATATTTTTTATACGTGACGAAAATTTGGAGGGGCTCTCGGCATACAATATTATAAATACCTTTTTTTAATGCAATGTTGAGTTGCATTCGCTGCAGTCATTCTGTAGATATGTACACATATATATGTAGTTGTGAATTACCATTTTAAAACATTGAGACTACTCATGACCCTGTTCTTTGGAAAGGAGAGCTTAGCCTTAGCCCGTAATAACTGCAAAGTTGTCTTAAAGTCTTGTACGGACACTCCACTCAACACACTTTTTCATCTTGTCCTGCCTCTCATTTTCATATGGTTTTCGTGGTTGAAAACGCAAACATTTTCCTTTTACATTCTGTTAGCTGTCACTTTATCACCGACTCCTTTTAATTGACAATATCTTCTCTCACACAATCTATCCACTGTTTCTTTGGTCTCCCTCTTCCCTCTATACTAACTCTCTATCTATTTATACCTCTATCTTTTATATTAGGGCACATTCTTGTTGTTTTGTTTTGAGTTGCTTTTAAGGAGTTAGCTTTTTTTTTTTTAAATGCTTGTCTTTAACAGTTGTGGTCCAAATGTTGCCAAAGAATGTAATGTCCATTTGCAATAATCGTATATTTGGTAATTTTTGTATTTCTATATCAAGAAGACGAGCGTTACCTATTTGCGTAGATGCACTGACCATGAACATTCCTCTTGTATTAACAGAAATGTAAAGTATGATACAGGACGTGATAGATTTGTAAATGTTGATAATTAAGAATAAAAATAACGGAGAACTTCACAACGTTACAAAATAATTGGGGATTGAATCATTTCATCGATAATAATAGGCCGTCCTAGCTTCGTATTGAAAGAATATTTTTTCAATACCCATTCAATTTCCCATTCCATTTTTTAGTGAATTATTAGAGCTGTCCAGGTTTGGACGTTTGGTACCTACTATCAAGTGCATCTTCAATTCAGTTTATAGTAACAGTTTGAGTGAATTGCATAAATGCAACTAGACAGTGACATGTTTTTAAAGAAGGCCTCTTTCATTACCCACCAGAAGGAAAGTATGTGTTTCTGTTTGGATAACTTCAGGCTCTTTAACGTGACATCTAAATTGTTTACCGTAGGTAGATTCAAGAAAATAGGAAGCAGAATACGTCTTTGAAATCGAAGTCGGCTCCTACAAGATCCGGGTGCTAAGGCTAAATCTCGAGCATTAAAATATTTGCTACAAAATATGTACCTACCTGTATTTTAATTAAATTCAGAGCATTGAACTTTAACTTTTATTCAATGTTAATCACAACTTGATGGCAAACTACATACTTATACATTATGTACGTAACCAACCATATGTAAGAGCAATAAATGGTCTTTTTATTAATTTTAACTATTACTTTAATAGTAATCTGCTACAAAATAATCAGTTCCTTCTTACCTATACTTTTTTTAAGACTTAGGTACAAGTGGGGTACAACGAAAAGAAAAAAGCATTTTCATTTTTAAAAACTGTATTATTAAACTTAACGTATTTTATCTATTTCGATATTATAATTTACTTAATTATCTAAGCGGAGGATGTCCCGATATGATTGCAAGTATTATTTCCTTATTTTTCATAACACACGGCCATAAGGTACCTTTTCTACTAAACTTTGAAGCCACATCATGGGCTGATAACTTACATGAAAATAAATGTTACACCTTATAGTTTACGAAACAGCAATAAAAAAAACATTTTTTTTTACATATTTTTACGAAACATTTAATATCTCCGAAACTATGAAGCACCAAAAGGTACCTTTTTCCGTGGAACGTCACATTTATATTTATATAAGGGGCTTAGTAACAGCTTCAAGATTCGATAGATCAAGGTCAAACTACGCTTGCTGCGGTCGGTCCATTTCCGGCCTCGGAAAGTACGTTAAGCCGTTGGTTCCAGTTGTCATTCCTATCTTTATTAGTCGTTACGGATAGTTAGAGGCCCGAAAGTCTGATAAGCAGCCTTGCCAAGAGAAATCGTGTTAACCAGTTACTGAGTTGTGGAGGTCAGATAGGCAGTCGCTCCATGTAAAATTCCGGTATTCAGCTGCATCTGGTAAGATTGGAAGCCGACCCGAACATATGGGAAATTGCTAGGCAGGAGATGATCAAATCAGACGTTATCAATCTACGAAGTGTTAAAAGTTGTGAACGACTTAAATAAATATGTCGAATTTACGCTTTGATAATGAAGAGCACCTAGGGAGGGGGAGAGAAAGAAAGGGAAGAAGATGGCAGGATGATTTGATGAGGACGGCGAGGAAGACATGGACTAGACAGACATGGAACAGGGAGAATTGGAAGGGGTTGGAGGAGGCCTTTGCCAAAGGGCACACAGAGAGTCAGAACTGAGATTAAACGATTTGTAACACAACTATAACTCTGAAAAAGGACTATAAATAAGTTATTGAAGAGCACATAAGAACCTTGGCCATATGAAAAACAAAAACATTTTATTGATATTATGTCATCATAATAAGATGATTAACAGTAGCAAGCGTCATAATGGAATGGGATAGCCATTCTACCATAATATTGACTTATAATTTCGCAATATTTGTAAACACGGGGTTCAGAAGCGCGGTGTCATAATAAACACTTTCATTCAGAGGGTGTCTCGAGTAGGACAGTTTTTCGCTTATTGTTTGTGGAATTCCTCTATGAATAGCAAAAACAATGGTATCATGTCAAAGAAGGCTTATAATATGAGGTGACTGCGGTGTCTGAACTCATTTGTCATTTGAGGAAAATGAGATCAACCAGGGGTCAAAGTTAAAGGTTAGTGAGATAGGTAATTTTATTTACGCAAATTAAATTAATTTCTTGTTAAGATTAATCAATCTTTTTTTCAATCAATTATTATATTTTTATTTTGTTTTTGTACATTGTTTTTCAGTACCCTCTATGTAATTGACATCTTGGGAAGGTCAATACACGCCAAGGTTAATTTTACAGAATTCCACTATCATTTTATCGGGTTCGTAAATGTTTTAGTAAGTAATATAATAATTTATGTATCTGCGTAGGTAAATTAGTTGTAAAAACCGGAAGCAGATATACAACATAATAGTGACAATTTATTCATTTAATTAGATAATTTAGCGTTAGAATGCAATCGTGTTTAACGTGTATTAACCAACAGCATTCATCATAAGTTTAATCTGATACCTAAGGGCCGGTTTTTGATTTGCAGTTAACTCAAAAAATGGTTAAACATAGTAAGTAATGGTTGAATTTTGACTAAATGTGAAAGGCTAAACATGAATGAGTTATGACATTAGTTACTTTTTTTTAATATGAATGAGCTAACATGAATACATTCGCATTTAGCCAAAATTCAACCATTAGTTACTATGTTTAACAATTGGTTGAGTTAACTACGGATCAAAAAACCATTATTTACGAGTAAAATCTAAACGAAAAACATGTTGCAAGTTGAACCAGCTTCCTCATTGGCATTTTTAAAAGACCACTTTTCCCACCATTTCTAAAGCTTACCTAATTCTAAAACTTCTTCGCCGCTAAACTGGTCGCTTGTCAGAACGTTCTCTAAGAAAAGTGTAAAGCAGTAAAGCGAATGTCCTCTGTCATGGCCGTCAATTCACTTAGGGGAAGTCGATCATGCCCCGCTTGATACTAAAAGCTACTAAAAGCCCTCCATAAAAGCAATAATTAAATTGGTGTAACTCAATTTAGTAAGGCGATGCTGCCGAAGGTGAACCTACCTATGTATGCGAACCTCTTTTGTACAATAGACTAAAACTATTAGCGTCTGTGCTCTATTCTATTCTATTACGTTTATTTTTTCCCCTTTGTGAGTGTCTCTTCGAGCCTTGGCTAGAGTTTAATTAATTTCCTTATCAAGTTATTTTTATTTAAGTAAATAGAGTTCCTATTTCTTAAATAACAGTTGTTATTTTATTACATTCTTAATGAGTAAGTATTAAAATTAAGTAGTTTAATTAGTTACTTCCAACAAGGTCATATTAAATAGAGATAATATAATATCTACGGATAGCAAACCGAAAGATTTGGGGCGTGTGAGACTGCTAACGCCATCTTCCGAAAGTTAAGTGAAGCTCAGCGACCGGTGCGGTGGTCAGGAGAAAAATTATGTACACAATAAACAAATTGAGTTAAAATCTGGCTTCAGTTACGTAGGTACCTCTGCCGGTAAAGCGTTATTATTTGTGGCCAAGATAGAGAGGTTACTTTTTATCTCGAAACATCGGGGGAAAAGCTAGCGACGAGGAAATGATGACCAAACAAAGTCTTAAGAACTTACAGCAACACAGCTTGTCCGAAGCTTAGTGATATTAGGTTGTTAATTATGTGTATCTTCTTGTCTTACTAAGCTAAAACCTGATATTGACTCAAAAGGGCCCCACAGGCAAAATTGGAGTTGAATCTATTCCCAAAATATTTATTTTTGGCTTGTGTTTGAATAAAAATAATAATAATAATAATATATTTATTTGCTTAAAAACACGGTATAAAAAGATGGTAAAAGTACAATTTAGAACAAAACATGTTTTGCCAATATAATAAATAAGCATGCAAATTTTTCAGTAGGTTACTGACATTAACATTGTTTGTCAATGAACTCCTTAACACTATAGAAACTATTAACAGATAACCATTCGTAAACTTTATTTTTATACAATCTAATGTTTAAATTTTTGAGATCATTTGGTAACTTATTATATAAACGTACACACATTGCAAGGCAGCTTTTATTATATTTAGTTAGTCTTGGAATCTCGCTTAGTACGAGCCTATTGGGGTCTCGTCGGCTGCGGACATTAACAGCATCTGCTTTGAGAAATAAATCCTGATTGATGTTATTAAGATTATTGAATACCTAGCAATATAACTGCCTATTTGACTACTTAACTAACAAAGTACAGAAACAAAAATATATTTTACAAAAATATAAGTAGTTTGAAGAACGAAGGAAAAGGAAATCAATATTTCCCGCGAAGATTCGTGTGTACAGTTGCCATATCAATGGTTGCGGAAGTAATTTGTTGGTAACTATAGTATTTTATTGTGCTAAATAACTCGGTTAATTAACAGCAAATCCAGGGTTAATGAAATAATTCGTTAGAGGTAAACCTAGAGTTTTTAAGCTTTTTTTTTTATTAAAAAGAAAAAACCGTTAAGTCGCTCAACTCTGATCAAAATAAATTGGCATTGTAGTACCGCTGATAGCATATTTTGAATTTTATATTGATCGACGTTATAGTAATTGAAAATTCGGTAATAGGTATAATATCAGCAGCTCATATAAAAATAAATTACAAAAAAGAAGAAAATCCTTATGTTGACATTTTTGTCAAATAATAAAGTAAATGTTCATGGATTACGATACGATTAAAATGAAATGTCAATGTAGAAAATTCAAAGACAAAAAAGTATTACGTATCATAATAATATAGTGTAAAAGAGATGGGTATACAATTTCCGTTCTTAGTTCGTTCATTCATTTTTGGTCGAATTACATATCAGGGCGGTTCTATTTTATGTATGTCAATTGGATGGTTAGACATTTGACGACTGTAAATTATAAACTATTTAAGACTTATGTCAACTACCATGGGTAAATTTATATAAGTTTCTGGTAACTCTAAACAATAAATTATTACTCTGTGTCAAAACAAACAACTGTCATTCGGACAGCTGTCGCCTGTCACGATAAACGTCAGTTGGTTGATCATTTACTTTGAGTGTATGTTTTTGCGCTTATTATTTTGAGATAATAGTTTATTATTACGAACAGTCTTGTTACATTACCAGAGTACAAGGTTATACAAACGAGTTGTGTCTATTTATTAAGTTCATCATTACAAATTACGATTGTTCATTCAATTTTTACTTTTATTTTACGTAGCGGGATTTGTGACTTCGTTAACATTTTATAATATTATTTTATCGTCTGTTTATCAGTTGGTTAAACTATGTCAGGTTCTTATGAAGAGCCCCCCGAGATGAACACATTGAGTCAAGTAATTGATACGGAGCATATGAACAAAATTACATCGAATTTCACAAGGTTAGGAGGTAAGTGGTTTCTAATTAGTTTCTTATTACCTACGTTTGTGACTTACTTACCATGTAGGTACATACTTTCATTTTTTTAAGAAGTATGTTAGTAATAAGTAGGTTAGGTATAATATAAACTGGAAATAAATGAGAAAGTACTATCATTTGATGCATTTTATACAAAGTTTTATACTTTTGAATTGCTTCAATTTTTATTACTAGAAGATACCATGTGTGTTTCTTGTATAGTACACAATATTGTTATCATTTGAAAAGTTGATGTTGATGAAAACATCACAAAAAAGGGTGTAGGCAGGACAATTTAATAAAATTGACCTGCCTGCACCCTTTTTTGCAAATAACATCAAAACTAATGAAAATTATAAAACTATTATATAGTTTAGAGATCCTCTTTAATGCACTACTAAAAATGCTCAATAGTTTGTCATGACAACAAACAAAGCAAGTAGTAAATATTTATTTATAGCAATGATTTACCAAGCAGTCTGCAACTGCTCAGTAATTATTCATAATAGGATTTCTCTATCCTTCATAAACCATTTCCTTACTTCAATAAAGGCTACTCATAAATTGTATTCAGCTATACACATACTTCCATGAATATTTTAAAGTTTATTTACATTCAAATAAAATGAATACATTTAATCTTTTGTATCATTACAGAAAAATGTTACTTGGAAAATGCTGGGGCCACATTATATCCACAAAGTTTACTTTCTGTTGTACATCAAGACCTTATGGATAATGTCTACATGAACCCTCATTCGGACAAATATACTAAGGACTTTGTGGAGCAAATCCGAAGCGACATTCTAAAGCATTTCAATACAGATCCATCTAAGTACACGGTGGTATTCACTGCAGGAACAACATCTGCTTTAAAACTAGTTGTGGAGTCATTTCAATTTTCTCTAGATGATGTTGAAGATGAAAAAAACACCAGTGGATCATTTGTATATTTGAGCGACAATCACACGTCAGTGATTGGTCTTAGAGAAATTGCTGCTGAAAGAAATGCTGATATAATACATATATCACATGACGATTTCTTAGATGCATTAAAACAAAATTATGGGAAATCAAATACATTGCAGAAGGTAAAATTTCCAAACAAAAATGATGGCAACACATTGCTGGTATACCCTGCACAAAGCAACTTTAATGGCTTTAAGTACCCCATTGACTCTAATAGTATTCACCATATGAAAAATGGATGCCTTAATAGTCATTTAAAAAAACAATTATGTAAAATAAATAATAGCTGGTACATTCTACTTGATGCAGCTTCATTTGTATCTACTAGCAGATTAGATTTATCTGAAACACAACCAGACTTTGTGTGCATGTCATTCTACAAAATATTTGGGTACCCAAGTGGATTGGGGGCAATTTTAGTTAAAAATTGTAGTGGCAACACACTTTCTCAAAAGAAGTACTTCGGAGGAGGGACAGTCGATTTCATGTTAAGTACAGAAGATGTTCATGTGAAGAGGAAAGAATTGTATGAAAGGTGATTATTTTTGTTTTTTTTTTTTTATTTTTACTAACACACTGCTACTAATGTTTATTCAATTTAAAACACTAACCATGTTATTCTTTAAAAAAAAACTCAAACGATTAATAAACCTATTTTAGTTCAAAACTGTGTTGTCAATTTCTTTCGAATTATGATTTGAATTTGAAAGAAGAAGACAAAACGCTTTTTAACTAAAATTGGTTTATAAAGCGTTTTAGTTTTTTATTTTTTTTAAATTAATAATACGGTTAGACTACTAATATAACTACTTTGGGGACCGGACTGCTTTCCTTAACACAGGTTTCCATAGGTTATCTATCATAAGTTAGAAAAATATTTGCCCAAATTTCATTTTACCTAAAACTTTCAACTATTTTCGTTTCGCTTTTTTTTTACTTCATCGAAGTCACGTCTACCATTGTATCTTTTGACCTATTATCAATTCGTTTTTTTCGTTACTCCGACGTTTCATTTGGTCGAAAAACTTTTTACCGAAGTTACACTTAACCGAAATAACATTTGTTCGAAGTATTATGTTTCCGAACATTCATTAGGTATACCACTGTATTAATTACCAGGCATGCAGCATGCAAGCAGGCATGCAACGTGCAGGCAGACATGCAGCATGCAAGCAGGGATGCAGCATGCAAGCAGGCATGCAACATGCAAGCAAGCATTCAACATGTAGCAATCATTGTTTCTGTCACGGCTCCGGCGCTGGGGTTTGGGCGGCCTCACGCGAGCTTATCGTCGCAGATGGTTTTAACGCACACCACCGCAGCTTCGACTTGCTGGCCGGCTTCACCGGCGGGCCTTCAAACCACCTGCCCCTCAGCTCGCGGGCCGCTCTAGGGGTAGGGCAGACAAGACTGCGTAAAGTCGATTTTGCAGTGATTCGTTCCTGTCACTAAATTTTGTAGCACAACATACTGACTTTTTATGACACTATTTTAATTTAATATTGAAAATGCTACCAAGTAACCGGCTATATATTTGTGACCAAATAATATTCCATAAAAAGTTGTTTAGGCGTGGTGAAAATATGGCAAATAAATCATTTGGCAAATGCAAAAAGTTCAAAAGAGGCTTCGGAAAATAGCAAAGTTATTTTGTAAATCGGCGAAATATAGTAAAGTAATACCTATGACACATACTTCGATGATCTAAAAATATGTCAAATAATGCATATAGCAAAAAAGAAGTCGGTCAATAGTATTCGGTAAAATGAAATTCGAACAAAAAAAAAAATCGGAAAAGTGATTGGTTCCCGTTCCATAATCTAGCTGAGAGAGCAGTGCTCACCCAGATGTTTGTAGAAATATTACTTACTTATTTTGTAAAACTGTATGTTTAACGTGTAATCAACAATCCATTGATTTGAGTAAATAAATAAAAATCAATCAATCAATCATTAATTGATTGATAAATAAATAAAAGTTAAAAAAATAAAAACTATGTAGATAGGTGGTACAATCAGCAACGAAAGTCGATGAACAGATACTAATTTACAAAACACCTGAACACTAAAACGCACCAAAAATCACTTACCAGAATAGAGTACAAAATAAGGGTATCATTTCACTGTTACAAAAACGCTAAGTATTAATATAAGTCCTTAAACATCATTACATCATAAGTCGGTAACTATAATTTTGTCGTAAGTCGCTAAACATGTTATGCGCGAGTTTTTAACTTGATAATGCATGGTTGAACCTCATGATTGAATACAAGATACTACAGAATACACCATTACCTTTTTAACATCATTCTGATTTACTTCATAATTAAACAGTTGTGATCATGTGATTTTTTAGGTATATGCTGTTATTTTAAAGTAAGCCTAAAATTGGTGATGTTAGTTTGATCTTATACAATTGATAAAACAGTTATAAAATCAATTTTTTTCTTTATTCAATAAATATACGGCTCATCATTACTTACGACATCTCCATCGTCGACTTTGTCTCTGTCACCTCTGACCTAGACTAGAGTCAAGAGCAAACCAATCTCAAATAAAAAAATTAAATAAAACGACATTTTCTATGGAAGCAACACGGAAATTGCGAAAAAAAAAATATCTGCCATTATACATACCTACGTACATTTCCACAAATTTCGGCAGCGATTTCATACAAAAATTTCGATAGAAATTTTGTATAAAAAGCTGCTGCTGTGCTGTTTATACAAAATTTCTCCATACAAAAAATTGTTCGTAATGATGAGCCCTACTGACGGTTTAAAGGTTTTGTATTATTTCACTAACACGTTGCATATACAGAAGACGCATTAAGGAAAGCAATATAAGTAGGTGTAATATACAACGTATAATTCGTTAAATATCATTAATAGTAAAAACAATAATCAAAATCGTGTGTGCCCTCCATTAGCATCGATGACCACTCACGCGCTGCGTTCACGCATTGAATTCACCATATTGCGGTATGTATCTCGCCCCCTGAAGTCTTCCCAGTTTTTTTTATATTTTCTTTTGTTCAGGGAGTTTCAGGATCCCATGATTGCACCATAAGACCCCACAGGTCATAGAGAACCGGTTTGAGATCTGGGCTTTTGGGCGGACAGATATTCGGCCACTAGTTCTTTTTTCTATAACAAAGTTTTCTTTGTTACGGTTAGTTATTTATTCTCCTCAGTCGAATACGTCCCTGCTCAGATGATCTAAATGTTTTTCGACCGAAAAGATCACATTCGAAAAATCTAAATCTATATAGCTTTCGGCAAATTCTAATCGTTGCAGTTTGTGTCGTGGCGATAATTTTACTTTTCTTGCCGGTGTTCTATGATGAATACTCGCTTCGTGAAAACGCCGTCTCACAGTATTCATAGACACATTATTAACTGAGGCCCGTTCACTCGTTATTATGATCCTGTTGCCGTGACGTTTTTCTAGGTCTACTGGATTTTTTTTCTTTCGCTAACATTTTCAGAGTCAGCCCATCGTCGAAGCCATAAGTATACCGTGTTGCGTTAAAATTATACAGGGGAGGCAGATTTATGTTTTTAAATACGATTATTTCAAAAAGTAATAATTGGTGCGGGGGGAGGGTGGCGTCATTAGAATCACAGATCGTGCGGATTTCTCAGTCACGATGCCGCAGTGGTCGGCTGAGCATCGCGCGTTCGCCATCGAGGCATTTTTCAACAGTAACGATTCTTACGTGATTGCTCGTCGACATTTTTGTTCACGCTTCGGTATTCGGCGGATAAGTGACGGACCGAGTGTTAGTTTATTTCGTTCCTGGGTGCAGAGGTTCCGCGCTACTGGGTCGGCTTTGAACACCCCACGGCCAGGGCCTAGTCGATCTTCCCGGACCCCCGATAACATTGAACTGGTGGAACGGAGTTTACATGAAAATCCACGACTTTCAATACGGAAAAGGGCTGCGTCATTGGGACTTCCAAGAGCCATCATCCACGCAATTTTGAAAAAAGGATCTGGTTCCATCCTTTTAAAATCAAATTGTTCAAGAACTGAAAGAAAGTGACTTTCCTTGTCGCAAAAATTTTTGTGAAACGATGTTGGAGCGTTTTTGCACGATGAATTCCATTTTTTGGAGCGACGAGGCTCATTTCCGTTTAAACGGGCACGTTAACAAGCAAAATTGTCGTTACTGGTCTCCAAGAACCCGTAACCCTCGAATGAAACACCAAATACCATTGCACTGCCCCAGGGTAACTGTTTGGTGCGCTTTATCCACGAATGGGATCATTGGACCTTTTTTTTTAAATGCCCGGGGTCAGGCGACAAATGTCAATAGTGAGAATTATGGACGCATGATTACGGATTTCTTTTTGCCGAATCTACGAGCTCATCCATCGTTCTCATCACACACGTGGTTCCAACAGGATGGTGCGACCGCACACACGGCCAGAGCTTCGTTGAATTTGCTTCGAGAAACTTTCCCTCACAAACTGATTAGTCGCTTTGGAGATGTGGCCACCGAGATCGCCCGACTTGACCCCAGTGGATTTTTTTTAATGGGGCTACCTCAAAGAGAGACTATACACTAACAATCCGCGAACTGGTGCGGATTTAAAAGTAAACATTCGTCGAGAAATCGGCGCAATTGAACCGAGTTTACTGCAGCGATTGGCGCGGAACACGAGGCTCCGTTTTCAACACTGCGTGCAACTGGATCCATCGAGTTGCACGCAGTGTTCAGACAGATGTCTGCACACGATGTCTGCTTTTGCACAGATGTCTGCAAAAGCGCGGATTTCATTTTTTAAGCGCTTTTACATTATCTACCTTTATTTTTAGTTAACCGTTTAACTAAAAATAAAGGTAGATAATGTCAAACAATTATTATTTCATTAATTTTTGGAAATATAAATCTGCTGCCAGACACCCTGTATATAAAAACTATAAGTGAAACCTTTTTGAAACCTGATATATAACTATACTAGCTGTTCCCGCGACTTCTTTCGCGTGAATGTCGGATTAATTTGGATTTGGTTTACAATTTCATGGTTTTTTTTTGCGCGGAACCCTAATTCTCTTTCTAAAATAAAAGTAGCCTAAGTTACTCCTTGTAACATCAGCTATCTGCCAGTGAAAGTTCCGTCGAAATCGGTCCAGCCGTTTCGGAGATTAGCTGGAACAAACAGACAGACAGACAAAAATTAAAAAAAAATAATGTCTTGTTAGCAGTATGTAGCAGTAGGTTTACAAATAAGTTTTGAGGGATTTACACAAGATGGCGTAAATAGTATGAAATCGCATCAGACCATCTTGAACTTATATTTATATTAAAGGATCACCATTTTGCTCTAACAATCAGTATGTGTCATTTCGTCGAAGTGTAAACCACATGCATTATTTGTGCTCTGACTATGTCAACTTTTGTGCCAACAAAATAACATTTGCGGGAAGCGCTGCTTTTTTGCTTTAACTTGAAGAAAAGTGCAGCTGAAGGACATCGATTGCTATGTGAAGCATATGGGGAACGTTGAAACGCCAGAACCAATAGTCACATGTTTTCATTGATGGGGTCAATGAAAACATGTGACTATTGGTTCCGGCGTTTCATAAGTGGCGATTTTGACACCAGTGATACAAGAACGTGAAGGGAGGCCAATAAAATTTGAAGACGCTTAGTTGGAGCCATTATTGGACCAAGATTTATGCCAAACTCAAGAGGAACTCGCTGAAACCTTGGGAGTGACTCAACAAGCGATTTCAAACCGTCTCAAGGCCGTGGGTATGGTGTAAAAACAAGGATGGGTTCCGAGTGAACTCAAGCCAAGAGACGTCGAGCACCGTTTTTTCACGTGCGAACAACTGCTCCAAAGGCAAAATCGGAAGGGGTTTTTGCATCGAATACTGACGGGGGACGATAAGTGGATCCGCTACGACAATCCAAAGCGCCGGAAATCGTGGGGTAAGCCCGGCCATGCATCAACTTCAACGGCCAAACCGAATATTCATAGCAAGAAGCTAATGCTGTGCATCGGTGGGATCAGCTCGGACTAATCTACTATGAGCTACTCCAGCCTAACGAAAACATCACTGGGAACGTTACCAACAACAATTGATACAATTATTTCGCGCATTGAACCTTAAACGCGGGGGCGTTTAAGCTTCAATGCGCGAAATAATTGTATATATGCTAAAAGACATGATAAAGTGATTTTTCAGCACAACAACGCTCGACCACATGTTGCTAAAGTCGTCAAAGAAACTTTGGAGGCACCTAACTGAAATGTCCTACCCCACCCGCCGTATTCACTAGACATAGCTTCTTCCGACTATCACTTGTTTCGGTCGATGGCTCATGACCTGGCCGAGCAGCACTTCACTTCTTATGAAGAAGCCAAAAAAACCGGCTAAGTGCGTGTCGGACCACGCACAACGAAGGGCTCTGTAGTTGGGGTGAATTTATCCCAAGAACTAACTTAATATTGCAGTTGAAAAACATGTTCGGAATGTATGGGAGAACATGTTTTTCAACTGCAGATTTAAGTTTGTGCGCACAATATTGTGAGACTTACCAAGTTACTTTAAGACTATAGACTTCAAGTTTTCTTGTAATCTATAGATTTAGAACTATTTTCTGTATTTTTTCAAAATTTTAGGCTCAGTAGTTTCGGAGATAAGGGGGGAATAGCTAATTTTGGTCCACTTTCTTAAATAACTTTTTTATAAAAAAAAAATGTATATATTAGGTTGGGGAAAAAGTCTTTTCGCATTATAGTATGTATGAACTTGTAATAAAATCTCTTTGGCTATACTATTTGTATCTGGCTGGTTTTGGTATCATGGAAAGTTTAAATTTTAAAGAACATAATTCCAAATTCAAATTAGGAAAATGTGTGATTTTCATTGGTTTTTCGTACCGTCAAGATGAGTGAATCTAATGAAGAAATTCGATACATTTTAAAATTTTACTACAAAAAAGGTAAAAATGCAACGCCAGCCGCAAAAAAAATTTGCGATGTTTATGGACCTAGTGTAGTGTCTGTGAGAGTAGCACAAATTTGGTTTAAGCGTTTTCAATCCGGAAATTTTGATGTCAAAGATGCACGTCGCTCTGGTCGCCCTATTACGGATAAAATGGATGCCATTTTTGAAAAAGTGGAGCAAGATCGGCATATCAGTAGTTACGACGTAGCTGAAGAACTGGAAATTGACCACAAAACAGTTTTGGCGCATTTGAAAAAAACTGGGTACCTACACAAAAAAGCTCGACATTTGGGTACCTCACGAGCTCACTGAAAGAAACCTAATGAACCGTGTACTCATTTGTGATTCTTTATTACGACGTAATGAAACCGAACCATTTTTGAAGAAACTGATAACTGGTGATGAAAAGTGGATCACGTATGACAAGAACGTGCGAAAAAGGTCGTGGTCAAAGGCCGGTCAGGCTTCACAGACTGTGGCGAAACCCGGGTTAACTCGCAACAAGGTGATGCTGTGTGTGTGGTGGGATTGGAAGGGCATTATTCATTATGAGCTGTTACCACCAGGCAGGACCATCGATTCTGAACTCTACTGCGAACAACTGATGAGATTAAAGCAAGAAGTTGAGAGAAAGCGGACGGAATTAATCAACAGAAGGGGTGTGGTTTTCATCATGATAACGCTAGACCTCACACATCTTTAGCCACTCAGCAAAAAATAAGAGAGGTTGGCTGGGAGGTGTTAATGCATCCGCCGTATAGTCCTGACCTTGCACCTTCAGATTTCCACCTGTTTCGGTCTCTTCAGAATTCTTTAGGCAGTGTCAGGTTGACATCACGAGAGGACTGCCAAAACTTCTCGCGGTATTTTGACCAGAAGTCCCAAAATTTCTACAGCAATGGGATCATGTCCCTACCTACAAGATGGCAAAAAGTTATCGAACAAAATGGTACCTATATACTTTAGTTAAATGTAAATAAACTATATTAAAAAATGTTTTGAAATTTCTTTTCTTCACATTTTTTAAGAAATTTCAAAACATTTTTTAATATAGTTTATTTACATTTAACTAAAGTATGTAGGTACCATTTTGTTCGATAACTTTTCTTATTTGCCTATCAATATTGACCCCCCATATTCAAAATTCATTTATTTACGTAACACGTGCGTGTTTGGGTCACAGAAACTCATATGTGTACCAAATTTCAACCTAATCGGTCCATTAGATTCAGAGCAAATAGGCTGTGACAGACGGACAGACAGACACACACACGAGTCATCCTGTAAGGGTTCCGTTTTTTTTCCTTTTGAGGTACAGAACCCTAAAAAAATTGGGTCGATTCATGGATCGCCTCAAAGGATGAGGATTTTTTAAAACGCGGTATCCATGTGCTGCCTGAAAGACGGTTAAAGGTAGTAGAAAGCGATGGGCAATACTTTGAATAACATACATTGTACCAATTTTTGTGAATAAAGCTTCAAAATTACGAAAAACAGCCTCAAAATTTATTTGTACGCCTATATACATTCATATGCATTTAGTAAAAAGCTTTTATTTTGCAATTACAAACAGAGACATCAATTTTCTTTATTTGTAAGTATATATTCATACAAATAATTATCTAATCATTAATTGCTTATAATAATACTAAATCTTACATAATAATGTAGTCCGTCTCAATAATATTGTTTATTTATGTATATACTTAAGTTAAAATAATCACAAACGAACTTTCAAACAACTAGACCGATAGTAGAATGTCATATTTGGCCTGATAACTACTATAATTAAAAGTTACCTTTTAATTTTATTTGAACTTGTGACATGCAACAAATGATTTGTATTTTAACGAGCACAAGACTTCAAAAATCCCAGATCTAAGGCAATTTCCGTAATTGTATTAACTTGTTCTTTTAACAAAACAATGCTATGGCGTTCATGTTCAGAATCAGAATGCTTTATTTGGCTATATTTGCTTTATTAACATAGGTCAAGTTATAATAGTGTGCGAGATGTATTGTTTCAGATAGGTAGATCCTCTATGTTTTGCTCAGAGGCGTACAATATATTTTATTAAAATTGTCGACCAATTGTTCACCAATATGTGCGTTATAAGGCATTATGGATAGAGTTATTTATTCACTTGAATATTGCAATAATATAGATAAACGACTAATTGCAATTATTATAATCTGTTTTATCAGAACACGTTACCGTTGAACTCTGTAGAATGGATGGTCAAGTAACAAACAAAACAAAAAATTGAAGGGAAGTCAAAATTATTATTTTTTTCTTCTACCTTCAAATATCTGTTTTTTCACATAGAAACGGTAGGTACTCTGTTTCAATGCCAGTTCATTTATTGTTTAGAAAAACGAGATTGCATGTAAACATGTCGTAAACTCGTAATTGTTTTTTAAATACGACTATTGTAATATTACCGTCTAATATATTTTTATGTTCTGTATTTTATTATGTATGTACCTAGTGCCTACACATTATTGACATTTGTTTTATACTAGAAATAAATATTGCCCTAGTTTTTAATTTCAATATGTATTAATATTATTATTATTTAATTTATATTCTGAATTAGTAGCTGTGTTTATTCGGCAATGTTTTGATTATGAAAAATACGGTGCGCTGCGCTTCACCAGATAGTGCCCTGGATCAAACGGGTTTAATGAACAGGAAATCTAGTCAAATTAGTTATGCTCAGCGACTTTTGTATTTATTACAGATCATACAATTTTCTCGGTAGAAATGTAGGTATAGCAATTAATGCTTTAACCGAGTTCAGCGGCTATTGTAGTTAAATTATGACAAGTTGTTTTATAATTTTCTTTAGTCAATAACTTATGCTAAATTATAATGATTAGGAAATATTGGAAACAACTACTTAATTTTTTTGTTTTTTTTTTTGTTTCGTCTTAGTAACCCCGCATCCTAACCAAAAGAGATCGGTGCGCGAATATGATCGCATTCATGTCAATTTTTGTCGGAAAATCTGAAGGCGCCCTCTGTCGGCGCGACCACGCGTCTGGTCGCGTTCGGGTTTACCCACAGATTAATACAGATGGGATGGGACGCAAAATCATTTCAATAAAAATCAACTCTTGCTACGACACAATAAAGTGCAATTCAGGTCGCACAACGCTTATTACCTACAAGTTGCCTCTCTTTTTATCGCGTAACTCTTATACTCTCTGACTCGTTAGGGTTGTCTTCTTTTACGACGCGGCGTGTGAGTGAGTATTGAGTATCAAACTGACCGTGCGAGCTGGCCGGTGCACGGCAGCCCGCACTGAATTGGCCCGATAAGTCGAGCCCGCCGCGTACTTGTAGCTTCATAACTAAACTGCGGAGTGTCCCATCTGTATTAATCTGTGGTTCACCGAACAAAGTGATATGAACTCGACGATCGCTTTTAGTTAGGTCGCGGCCTTCGATATTGCAATATTTCAAGTATTAGGTGCTTACCTAGGAAATTGCCGATTTTTGATACCGGCTAGTGTGGACATCAACATCTATTTATAACAGTTGTTCAAAGATTTTACCAATACGTTCCTACTTTATAAACTTACACTAATTAATTTGTTTAAATGATTCAAAAGCAAACAACATGTAGTTTTTAAAATTAATATTAATATATTTTTAATTGCAGGTTGGAGGACGGAACTATACCGTTTTTAGCAGTAATTGCTTTAAAACATTGTTTTGACACAATGCATAGATTGATACCTAAAACAATTTACGATGATTGGATGGACACCATTTCTTACCATACATATTATTTAGCTAGAGACCTATATTATCAATTGCATGACCTAAAGCATGCAAACGGTAACAAGGCTGCAGTAACATACATGGATTCCGACTTTAGTGATATTAAGAAACAAGGTGCAATCGTTACTTTTAATCTTCTAAGAGCAGATGGATCATATATTGGCTATGTTGAGGTAAGACTTGTTATTTTAAATATTACAAAATAAGACTTATCTACCAGGAAAACCTCTAAGATCCTTCTAGTAGTACAGCGGGCCTAGCCAAAGTAACATTCGATTAGCGATGATGCTAGTGGAAAAGGCAAAAATGTATGGGGTTGACATAAGCTATCGAAATGTCACGTGATCATAGATCAGCATTTCCATAGAGATACGCGTCGATAGCGATTGTAGAAATAGAATCGCTCCGAAGCGAATGCCATTTGGCTAGACCTACAGGTGTCATAGGCTACATTGTGACTGATTACCTGTAACTACTGTCAAAACTTAAGAGGCCCACGCAGCATGCATAGTTCATACAAACGAAATACCAAAATAATTTCTAAATCAAACATATTCTTAAGGTAGTGCGTATTTAATCCGATTGGATTACAGAATATCTAGGTTCCCAAACATATATATTTTGAAAGGACACTGATTGGAAGACGAGATATTAGGAATTTAAAATTTCTATAGAAAACTTATTTTTCTCATATTTCCTGTTTAAATGAATGTTCTTATTTAATAAATATTTGGGAACCTAGATATTCTGTAATCCAATCGAAATAAATACACACTACCTTTAGAATATGTTTGATTTACAAATTATTTTGGTATTTCGTTTGTATGAACTACGCATGCTCCGGGGGCGACTTAAGATCGATCAACCAGTGCGACTACTGAGTTACAAACTACGTCGGTTACTGAGCCACGAGTCCAGGCAGGTGGGTACTGTAATTTGTACGTTTTTTGATACAGAAAATAGAGAGTGGCGCAATATAGATAGATACTAAAATTATGAATGATTGAGTGAATATATGAGTTGTTACGGTTGCAGGACTTATTCTCGACAACAAGTAGTTTCTAACCAGATGTCGTGACCTCGAAACATGCACGCTGAAAGAAAGCTGTTACACAAAAAGCTTATATTTCAATTGTTATTTAAACGCCGCTGGCAGTCCTAATGTCCCACACCTACAACTGTAATACCTACATTTTGTATAATACTTGATCTACTGAGTTTCATAAACAAGATGACGTAAGATTGTTTAGTGAGCAGCCTTATCATTTCATTGGTGACGCAGTTATTTACCAACTGTTGTTTGCAGACTTATATTTGTTTACAGTTACTATGTTATTTTAATCTAATTTATCTTTATTTCAGACAACAGGGTCTATAAAAAAACAACAGTGCACATACTTACAAAAACGGTGTTAATAGGGTTGTTAGTAGTACACACAAAATAAAATAAACATGTGTTTAGTAATTTGTTATAGTCACATTATATCAGTTGTTTGTCCCTTTTTATAGTCACACCATCTCAGCTTTTAGTCTCTTTATAGTCGCATCATCTCAGTTTTTAGCCAACTTAAAAAAAAAGAGGAGGTTCTCAGTTCGTCGGAATCTTTTTTTTTTTTTAATTTACTGCTACTTACCTGATTTCTCGAAAACGGCTGAACTGATTTGGAAAATTATTTTTTGTTATACACTTCTGTTGTGTCACTTGTTGTTGTATACTTCTAGTTAGTCCCATTGTCATTAGGTCAGGATCTGATGTTGGGATCCAGAAATCGACGGAACTCTTCAAATATTATAGACACACCTATAGCAATTTTGATTTTTTTTATAGTAACTCTTGCATTTGTTCTTGGAAAGCACCATTTGGTCAAGTGGAACTGATGATGAAGATCACAGATGGCCACCGGAATTACTCAATAATAAGTATTTCAGGTTGCGATTCGATTAGGTACTTTATTAATGGTTGCTAAGTAATTTATGCTTGTCACGATGCTTATGGTGGAGGTATATGTAGGTAGTAGGAGGTATATGGGTATATGTGGAGTTCTCCTGGTACCTACTTACCAGGAGAACTCCTCAACAATTAACGTCCCTGCATTGGGAAAAGCAATACATATTTTGTAAAAGGTGATGAGCAGTTGACATTAGGATATTGTAATTTAGATAAATTACAAACCGACCCACTGAAAAGTGAAAAATAAAAGACTTTTTCCAAAAAACACAACCGACTTCCAAAATAACACTTCAAAGTGAATAATAACTTTAATTTCGGAAGTCAGTAGCAAAAAACTAAAATACAGATCAAAAGACACCGTCTTCCGAAATTAAAGTTATTATTCACTTTGAAGTGTTATTTTGGAAGTCGGCTGTGTTTTTTTGGAAAAACTTTTTTAGTCTCTTTATAGTAACACCATCTCAGCTTTTAGTCCCTTTATCGTCACACCATCTTAGTTTTTAGTCCCTTTCTAGTCACGTCAGCTTTCAGGCTGTCACACAATCCATGTATCGTTTCTCCGGTTCTTCGCTACTCCATAGCCACATTCACATTTAAGTATAATACGATATTTACAGGTGTACTGATCACGTGATTATTTAGCTACATAAATCAATTAATAATCTCTGTTAATTTGGTTAGGTTAATAAATTATAAAATTTTATTAGGAATTGAAAATTGATTGTTTGAATTTTGTTGATAGTATCAAGTATAGTATAGTATTAAGAAACCAGATGGATTTATCATAATGCCTTAGAAGGTAGGTAGGCCTTTGGTGTGGGATGCAGCATGTGTTGTCGACACACCTTGCGCCATCCCGTCTTTTTTGCAAGGCGGGCTGTGCTGGGGCGGGTACTGCGGGTGCGGAAAACCTCAAATGGCGCAAATACTCCAATTTTATTGGGACTTCATGTTCGAGCCGTTTGGGTTTGAAACACTAGGGCCATGTGGTCCGAGTGCCCTCTTAGTTTTTCGAGACATCGCCAAGCGGTTTGTCGACTCTTCACGTGACCAAAGGGCTGGCCTATTTTTTGGCCTAAGAATTAGCATTGCCATACAACGGGGCAATGCGGGCAGCCTTTTGGGCACTTTTCCTGTTGACAGCGATGCGGACTTTTATGATGCCCTATGATTGTTTTCCGTCATTTTTTATATACTTGTACATATTATTATTATTTTAAGACTGTTAGGTGTTAAATTACTGTAGATTTTGATTTTGATCAATAAATTAATGTTGATAGTTCTTAATATGTTTGAAAGAGAAATTCTGTTTCAGTTTCAACACATGGCGGACTTATTCAACATAAGTGTCCGAACGGGATGCTTTTGTAATTCCGGTTCTTGCCAGCGCCATCTAGGGGCGTCGAATAAAGAGTTAAAAGAAATGTTCAAATCGGGACACGTGTGTGGAGACGAGATAGATCTTATTGATGGAAAGCCAACTGGAGCTATAAGAGCCTCATTTGGCTTTTTTAACACTTTCAATGATGTCGACAAACTATTAAATATGATAAGCAGATGCTTCGTTAAAACTAAAAGGAAACCAAGGAAACGTTTATCACACTTTATGGATTCAATAAGATCTAGCAGATTGTATAAAGGCTTAACAAATACACAGAAACTATTCGCAGAGCAACAAGAGTTTATTATGCAAGAAGTTGAAGATGTTTCACAAAATATGGATTCTGAAATTATATTAAAAGAAGCAGCTATATTTCCTATTAAATCGTGTGGTGCTTTTAAAATTAGGTCTACTTGGAAAATTGGACCGAAAGGCTTCGAATATGACAGGGATTGGATGATTATTAAGGATAATGGTGTATGTTTAACACAAAAACAAAACACAAGAATGTGTATGATAAGACCAAAAATAGATCTGCATAAAAGAAAAATGACACTATATTTTGAAGGTATGGAGTGTTCAAATCAAACTATATTAAATCTCTTTATTTTGCGGACACTATCACATATTTTAAAGTTAGTGACCATAAAATAAAGTCGACGAAAGTCGAGCATAATTTTTAATTAATTTATATATTTCAGCTAAACCGCCAATATCGGTACCTTTGGATATTTTGTCTGAAAATAATCCCAAAAGTTCATTACTCTGTCGCAGCAAAGTTTGTACCGACACAATACAGGGCTATGATTGTGGTGATGACGTAGCAGACTGGATTTCGGAAGCGTTAGAAATTTCATACCTACGACTCATCAGGCAAGCAAGTGACGACAATAGAACTCAAAAGAATAAACATGATGGAGAGAAAAAACTACTTTCGTTAAGTAATCAGGCTCAATTCCTTTTGATAAACAAAGCTACAGTGCGTTGGTTGAGGGCGAAGATTCACGATCCCCAATTTTCTGACGATATAGATAGTTTAACAGATCGTTTCAGAGGAAACCTTATAATTGAAATGGATGAGGAACTTGCCGAACGAGATTGGCACAAAGTTATCATTGGGAACCAAGAGTTCAAGGTAAACATGTGCTTATTTTTTTATTAAACATCAAAGACAAAAAAATGTTATTAAAAAACTCTGTTCGTTTATCGAGTGGGTTGGTGTATTGGGTAGGCATAGGTACAGACGCCAGCACATCAAGCTACTACAATCTGTCAGATTTCTTTAATAGAGTTTCGACTTTATTGCTAAGGCATTAGGTTCAAGGTTGATTGGGAAAATCTGACAGTTTCGGGTAGGTTGACCTGCTGGCGTCTGTACTATTTAGTGTAAACTGATGTAGAATATCATTGCGTAAAGTGGTAATTGTTTTAAAAGTTTAATCATTTCTTTCCAGGTCGAAGGACTTTGTCCTAGGTGCCAAATGGTTTGCATCGATCAAAAAACCGGTGAAAAAACCGTAGAGCCTCTGAGAACTATATCCGAACAGTTCGCAGGAAAGTTACGCTTTGGTATTTATTTAAGTTATGTGGGAGCGGCTGACGGGTCGAAAGACCCTCTCCTCAAAATATATTCAACAGTAAAACCTGTAATTAATGATGATGATATAAGTAGGTGAAATATTTAGATATGTGTGGTTCGTTACAACATTATTTTAATTTAAGAAAAATGTATTTTCTTATTTGGGGTAAAATTGGGTGGTGGGGTACCTATAGCTTTGGGATTTATGATTTATGATTTAAGTTTGATGCTGCGAAAAATGAGAGATAGGTACCTACTTATAACACTGTTAAGAAGGTAATATATCTAATATAATAAAATTACTATTATAGTAATATACCTGTCATTTTGTCTTCTGGGGCTATGATCCGTATCTCATAAAGGATAAATTATGATATGCTGTGTTAAACCAATTATTTAGTGTTTCCCCAATCACAAGCCATCATAATAATATGACGATGATTGCATTTTTATACAAGTCTATCTGAAATTTTTGAACTTATTTAATTAAAACGTTATAACAAGAAAGTACGAAAATTTTCCCGCTTTGTTAAATCAAAATCAAAAGTCATTTATTCAAAATAGGCTGAGAATCGGCACTTTTTGAACGTCAAAATTACATAAGACAGTCCCTCAAAACGCCCGCCCTTCACCACGTTAATTTAAATCGTGTAATTTACAAAAGGCGAAATTAAGCTAAGCGCCAACGGTGCGCGGGCGCTGAAGCCTAATAGACATTGGGCTATGGCAAATTTCCTACCTACTACTTTCAAAAATTTTTGTCTGACCTACTAACGCGTGTCTTTTTCACTTATAGAATCATCCGTATCCGCTAAAATATTTCATGTAGGTACATATTGCCCCATTTAACATTGCTTTGTATTCATTCATGTAGCCCCAAGACCCTTTACTCTAATTTCTGAGTAAATAAATAGAATTTTGTGATAGATCTAAATCGTCGCGGCCCAATGTTTCTAATTAGGTAATAATAATTTTGAAAACTGTATTTAACATTTTTCTGTCAATTCAGACATAGCAGTACACCCTGTACATCTGATTTGTAAGTTTCTTTAACATGTGTTGTGTTTAATATGGCGTCAATATACTTAGAGTAAAGTAACTACATCCTGTTATACTGGTAGCCGACCCCAACACAGTTGGGAAAAGGCTAGGCAGATTGACTTATAGTAAAAATATGACCCGAATAAAAAAAAAAAAACTGTACGTAAAGTAATTCACTGCATGCCTCTCACTTAAATATATTTTAATATCGTACATACAAAATCAATGCAATATTTGTCACGACACATTGAGAATAATCCCTTGCTTAGTTTGACGTAACAAGTAATAATTATTATTGTAATAAGACCTTCATGAGATATGGACAACAACACGTTAACATAATACCTACTTAATTTTACTAATAATTTCTATAAAACATATTACAATTTTTTATCTTACACTTACGCACATAATGTATTTTTATATAAAGTTTTTATCTTTATAATACAAATGTATAATGATGAGTGCAGAAATTTATGGCTGTGATGTTTTTTTTTTTTTTATAAAAATCGAATAGAATACAAAAATAGGAAAAATTTGTGGGATTATAGTTACTATTATAATGAAAATTATTGCTATAGGCTTGCCTGACATATGCCTAATACTTATTTTAAAATTTTGAGCTATGAGTGATATTATTTAGTTTACTAATGGAGTCAAGCATGTTACAAGTTGTAACTTATATAACGCACAACCTCTTAAGGGGTCATTGTACCCATCATTATGAACAACTTTTACTATGGGACCAAACATGAAATTGCGAAAAAAATTAACTGTTCCCTACGTTTAGGCTAGCATAACTCTTCGATCAATATTAATCGAAGGCATATCGATCGATCAATATTAACACGTCAAACGTTTCATGTTTGGTCCCATAGTAAAAGTTGTTCATAATGATGACACCGGATGTAACACTCTTAAGAGCGCTGTTGTTGCTCAGATTTGCTATAGGGCTGAAAAGATTTAAGCCAAGGGATGGGCCGCGGATGACTGAGGCATGACGATGTTTACGGATTAATTACTAAAAGCGTAAAGATGCTAAATCGTGGGAAGTCGCTACACCCCCGTTAGAGGGTTTGCGGTCACGGGGCATCGCCCCCCTCCCGCGGGAGCTATACAGAGGCCCGTTAATACGGGCCTCTCATTTTGTTTGCCTTATAGGCTGGTGGTAATTTTTATATGGATTCTTAAAATTAAACCATAATTAATATGACAATAGCGCTTACATAAGTATTGACCTCGGAAATTGTATTAGTTAATATCGAAAACAGGTGTCCCATAGGGTATTATAGGTACCTTTTTCTATCAAGATTAGTTACCAGGGGGGCTGAAAGTTTTCAGCCTAAGTACCTTCAAGTGTCATTATTATTTCGCGCTGCATATTACAAATTTGCGAATACTCTCTTTAGTATAAAATCAGAGTTTCATGTCATTAGCATCATTTCGCTTTTAGTAATTAATCCGTAAACGTCATTATGTCTCAGTCATCTGCAGCCCATCCCTAGACTCAACTTGTCAGCCCACCGGTATATCGGATATAACACTCTTAAGAGCGCTATTGTTGCTCAGATTTGTTATAGTGCTTAAAAAACTTAGCGTACCGGAGGGCTGAAAACTTTAGAGCCTTGGGATGGGCCGCGGATGTCTGAGATATGATTATGTTTACGGATTAATTACTAAAAGCATAATGATGCTAAATTCGCAAATTAGTAATATGCAGCGCGAGACAATAATGACACTTGAAGGTACCTACTTTACTAAGGTTGGGCTCAAAACTTTCAGCCCCCCTGGTAAGTTATAAATTAATATAGTATACCATGTTGCCAGTTCCTGTACATACCTTTATAAATATTTAGAGAATAAGTAGATAATGCTCCTCGAATTTATAAATGGATTGTAATTGGAATTATCTCTTCTATTATTTGATACTGACTACTTATTTGGTTTTAAAAATAATCAAGTAATTAGTTTATGAGACTGAAAGATTCTACAATCATTATTGCCGCATTGAGAGCTCTGAAAACCTATTTTGTAATAGGTACTTTAATATATTGTTATTTTTTTAAACAATAATCTGTCATGAACATTCCATTAGAATTGTATAATAAAATTATGTTAATATGAATTATTAAGAGACATAGTTCACAGGATACATAGATATGTACAGTCTATAATTTAAACCAAAAGAAAATTATTTTGTTATAAAATAAGAAATGTATAATGTACCTAAATTAATTTTAGTAAAAACTTAATATGGATAGTCAAATTATGAAACTGAAACAATAAGATATACTATTTTCAAAAAGAAATTATTTATTGTCTTTACAAAATCAAGTAATTATTTCCTCATTTATATTTATTATTCTATGATTAGTTTTATATAACAGTTGTTTGTGTTTTAATATATTTTATGATATTGCACAGTTTATTGGTTGTTCTCCTTTTATTAGCCGAGGCTCCTCTCCTAATGACACATTGTTGACTACCTCTGCTACCTCATTAAAGTCTGGCAGTGCCATTGTCTTTAGCTTTGAGTATACTAATTTATCATTTATTTCAACCTCAAATGCACCTGTAAGAGAAACAATAACTAGTTATTTTACTTTAATCACTAAATATAAAATTCACTGAACCTGCTTAAAAATGTTGGCTATAGCGGTAAAGTCCGACCGAAACTGGTTTTCCGGCCGAAACCGAAACCGAAACTCACGTGGTAAAGTATAAAATTCCTTAAAATACTGAAATTTGGTGCATTTCACCCATTATTCTGCATTAATTAGGACATGAAATGGAAACACAGTATATTAATTTTGTTGTAATCATTTATTTAATATAATATAAAAAATATTAATAATATTTTTATTATTTTTTCAAATTAAGTTCTCATAGCAAAATGTTTATCAGTTATCAATAATCAAATCACTAATTGTTATTGTTTCATTAAATACTAAGTATTGGTATTTTGATTCTTATTAATTAATACTTTGGTTTGTATTTGTACTTAGAAGAATCATCAATCTCTTTTAGGTACCTCTTATATAAAAATAATAATTACTAAAATTACTATTACACTCACGACACACGATAATTCCCGAACAGGGCCGCCAGCGTCCGCCAAAGCGTTGCCGCGAGAAACGAAGTTAGGCGCGAAATCAGTTTCGGTTTCGCCAAAAGTTTCGGCCAATTTTGAAACCGAAACTGCCGCCGAAACTTGATTTTTGGCCGAAACTCGACCGAAACCGAACTTTCGGTCGGACACTATATAGCTGCAAGCACTTTTCGTTTTATGGATATTTTATTCATATTATACTGAACCATAGCTTATGATTACGGTCTCAATCAGTTTTTTTTTTTTTAACTATCTGATGATAACTGAACCGTACCTTCGGTCAACAATAGTACTAGATTTCAATAAACACATCAAAAAGAGCCAGAAAAATAAGACCACAAAATAATTAATAATCTTATTTTGCAACATAGTTTTTTCAACCTTCTATGTTCTATGTTGTTGGGTTTGGTTTCCACACTTAGTCCTTCAATTGGACCATAGTACGTGAGCCATGACGGCTGTCGGTGGTTATCCCAACCAGCCCACCTCCCTGCAGAAGTTAATCACGGCTTCTGGTCTGTTCAGAACATGTGAAAGATCTGGGTGCCACGAGGGTTTCTGTTCTTTTTCAACCTTATTGCTTAGAAGTATGTTTTATTTTTCCATAAGTTTTTTTTTCATATTTTACAAATACATTTACTTTTCAATCATAGTGGTAACTATATTGCAAATATAGTAAATTAAATTATATATATATATATAACATTATGTTTGATGATTATAATCAAGTTATATGCAATTGCGGATGGCGTTGCCACGCTTCCATATAACTAATCTGTCAAAACGCAATTTTGTGATATGTCTCTTATTGTTATTATTGAATGAACTGACCATCACTGACAGCTTATGGCATCATGCACATCACTAGCAAATTGAGCACAGGTAACATGTAACATACTCGACATCAGCATTACAAATGTTTGCATCATAAATATATCTTTTTTGCTAGCCTATTTTGTTCCCTACTGCTGGGCAGAGGCTTCCTCTTTAAATATAATATAAATTATATGAAAGCAGTTAACTACCTTGTCTTCCACGAGCACAGTTTACTGCTGCATTAGGAGTAATCTTCCTAATAGTTTGTCCAAGTGCCAAGCAGTGACCGCTGTAATCGCAAGCACCACTGAAAAATAAAGAAAATCCATACCAGTGTGGATAATATAGAATATTTATTTGTAGCAGCTGACATTCTATAGGCAGTGTCTGGCATGGGGGACAAAGTCGTGAGTTTATGTGTATTTGTATGATATGCCAGGACGTAAGTATAATTCTATAGCTGTACATGGTGGTCCATCTTAATGAAACATTTATCGATACCTATTATTATGTCCACAATCATTACCAAAAGTAACCTCACTAGATGAACACAAAAGCTACATAATTAGCAAGATCGATAAGAACATGAGCACATTTTTTTTATTATTTTGCTTAAATAAACAAGCGCTTACGATATTCGACAGCTTTGCAGTGTGCTTAGGACAAGATGGTTATTTACTTCTTACGTACCAGTACTCAACCTTGACTACTGGATTATTCACTTTCTCGGTCTCATTGCTGGCCATGACTTTAAGTTTTATTAGTGGTTCTCGCTCACATTCTTAGAAATATCATATAAATAAATTGAAAAAAGTTTTTCTAAAACTTCACTTTGACTGATTGATGTTGTAATTTTGTAAACCACGGTAGGTACCTACCAACCTAGTTTAGTTTGTGTTGATGCGAAAAAAACAGCTGATTGCATAATGTTGCCAGTTGCCATCCAATTCCCCTATGATGTCAAGGTTCAAAATTATAAAAATAAAATAAAATATTTTAATTAGATAAATAGTAGTTTAATGTGTTAATGACGAAACAATCAAAAGCAGTATTAATAAAATATGAATATTACAGACGAAATCAATCATTTGGCCCCACTGCACACTGTTATCTGATGCGGACAGATGTCAATTTGTCATTTTTAAATTGATAATTTGACAGTGACATTTAATGAAAGCGATCGATTGTTGATGTTTTTTTCTTTTACGTTGAGTCCAATTAAAAGTATACAATGTATCAGTATTATTAATAAAACAGCATTTTGTGCAAGTAAATCCTCAAGTGCAAGGTGGCATAACGGAGGTGGAACGCTAATGCAACTTTCCTGGAATTCCACTGTTGCACTCCCGCTATCATTATGGACTACGATTATCTCATTAAACTTCTCTGTGTGGGGGATTCCGGCGTCGGAAAAACAAGCTTCCTATACAAATATACTGATGGGGTCTTCCACACACAGTTCATTTCAACAGTTGGCATAGACTTCAGGGAGAAAAGCGTGGTAAGTTCATCATCAAACATTAATTTTTTATCACATTCATTTACCTACTTTATCTCAATTGATTGATACAGATAAAATTAATTAATGACGGGAGCTTTTTGTAGTGCTTTTAATTGAGTACTTGAATTGATTAGTATAATTTTACCTTAAGGTTGGTGTCCCACTTAATATTTCTTTATATTAATTTATATTTTTTTTATATTCAGCTCTACCAACAAAATGGGAGGCAACACCGTGTTCATTTACAACTATGGGATACAGCTGGACAAGAACGGTAATAACAAGTCTATTTCATTTACAAGGATACCTTTTATTCCCTGATGCTAATTTACAATATATTGATTGTCAGCTATAGTTTTTATTAGTGTACCAAACCATTTTAAAACTATTAAGTAGTTGTGTTCCTTACAGATTCCGTAGCCTGACTACAGCCTTCTACCGAGATGCTATGGGTTTTCTTTTGCTGTTTGATCTCACCAATGAGGCCTCTTTCCTTGAAGTCAGGAATTGGATTGAACAATTAAAGGTAACCTTTTTATTATGACAGTGATGAAATAGATATAAATTATAAGGCCAGGAGCCTTATAATTTATATCTACCATAAGCTTGAATTTACTATACTGTAGTTTAAATGCAATGTCATTTTATACTTTTACAATGGCAACACTTCTACTGGTATTATTGTTACAAGCAGCCCTGGCACAATATTATCTTTAAAAATGAATATGTTATCATTTCAGACTCACAGCCTGTCTGAAGACCCTGACATAGTGCTATGCGGACACAAATGTGATTTACAAGAGAAGAGACTGGTTAACCAGAATCGTGCCCGTGAATTTGCCAAGAACTACAACCTTCCTTATTTAGAAACCAGTGCCAAATCAGGTCAGAACATTGACCGCGCCATTGAGATTTTACTAGACCGCATCATGAATAGGTAAGACATTGTCATGCATTAGTTTGTTTTCTTTTTTTGACATAAAAATGTCTTTTCGCTCGGTGTACTGGTGGTTCAATATTTCTGACCGACAAAAACATGTAAGATTTCAACCGCTAAGAACTACGAGACTTTTAATGCTAGAGTGTTCAAAAGGTAGATCATATTTATAATAATTTTAAGGCAGGATATAATTTGCCTTTAATGTGACACTGCGAGTACACGCGCATGCGCGCGTGGCTTTTCACTATGTGTCAATTCCAATACATAGCACACAACCAAGCACTACCAGGACCTAAAGAGAAACAACAGAAATATTGGCCAAAGTATTGTTAAAAATAATTTCAACCTTATATGGTCGGTTCACTGGCTATTTGTATTAAGCGACATTCTAGCCGATATTGAGTTATAATCATATTGAGTTTTATTGTGGTTATAATCTACCTTTAAACTGAGATAGACACATTGATTCTTAACTGTCGATACGCCACTTTTCCGTAAAAAATATTGATACATTTTTTACAATGTTCTTTTTTCCAAATAATGAAACATTGAAATGCTCTCCTGTAAGTTCCAAAAATGTCGCATAATACAAATAGCCCGTGAACCCTCGATATTAATAAAATAATGTCAGATGTTGTCTCATATTGGCTGTAGGCTCAGAAATAATAAAAAAATCCCAATCGAAGAAAGCTTGCATCAAAAGGAATGCAAAGAGCTTAAAAAGTCTAGATTGACATGACCTTACATAATGTATGGGGTTTTTTTAGACGTTTGACGGGTTAAATTACAAATATCTTGAGTAAATCAATTGTTTTTCCTCTTTCTTGAAGACTACAATCAAACACTTCAAATAAACCAACAACAGGCACTTCTGAGTCAAGGGGTCGTTCAGTGAGAATGTTGAAGCTGGTTGCCCATTCCAAAGCATATTAGGTACCTATGGAGAAGAACAGGCAAGAAACTCCACCGCTCAACCATTTTGAAGGGAACTTACCGATCCAACACACACGCTACCACCAGCGGACACATTCTTTAGAAGAGTGTAACCATTTTAAACAAGCATTGATGATACAAATCAAACATATATAGGGTGACTGGTAATTAGTGACCGATACTTAAACACATGATTGTACTCATGATAAAAAAAAACCGGCCAAGTGCGAGTCGGACTCGCGCACGAAAGGTTCCGTACCATTATCTATAAAAACGGCAAAAAAATCATGTCTGTTGTATAGGAGCCCCCTTAAATATTTATTTTTCTGTTTTTTTAGTATTTGTTGTTATAGCGGCAACAGAAACTGTTTAACTGTCACGGTTCATGAGATGCCTGGTGACAGAAGGACAGACAGACGGACAGCGGAGTCTTAGTAATAGGGTCCCATTTTATCCTTTGGGATTTCAGGTTTGGTCCCATAGTAAAAGTGGTTTGTTATCATGAGTACAATCAAAGTATCAGTCACTAATTACCAGTCACCCTATATATGCATTCTTTGAACTGTGCGCAATCCGAGAATAAATCCGTGCGCCACGTGCATTAGGCGCAAGGCCTATATTCCTACAATAACCCAACCAAATGACATCTTTATGTTAATAAGAAAATTGTTTCCTTTCAGGATGGAGTCTTCAGTGGAATACGCGATGCTGTGTGCATCAGGACGCCGCCGTCAATCTCTCCAAAAACTACAAGCGAATAAAGACAAAAAGTTTTGTTCATGCTAAAGTTTTATATTTTGTGATTTTATAATATCTTTTACACTCTACTGTCTTACCTTGAAACTAAAAGTATTTGCTATACAATTTATAAAATATTTTGAAAACGTCTTAAAGGTTTTATATTATTATAACTTGGAACCAAAATTATTTATTCCAAAAGGGTCTATGTTTAATGAGACTGATTTTTGTTTTCTAGTTCATGGAACTTATTTTTACATTCCATCCCAATGTACTTTTAACTTTAAATAGTAATGAGTATGCCTTTTGCTGTCTGTTTTTTTTTTTAATTTTTATTTGATTTCTTTTTAGTATTTATAACACTTTTGAGGTTCACGGGCGATTTGTATTAAGCGACATGTTTGGAACTTTACAGGAGAGCATTTCAAAGTTTCATTATTCGGACATTGTAAAAATAGTATCAATATTTTTTACGAAAAAGTGGCCTATCGACGGTTAAGAATCGTTAGTGTCGATCTCCGTTTTTTACGTTTTTCACTTTTTAATGCAGGTAGTATGATTATAACACAATATCGGCCAGGATGTCGCTTAATACAAATAGCCCTGAACCCTCGATATATTACTCGCTTTTATTGTTAGATAAGGTCTGAAAATGAGTTCTGCCGAATACTGTTCGGCGAAATAAGGGCGAAGTTCACCGACTTTTTAAACGGCTGTTTAGATATTTAATCAGTTCTTTCCTTAGGAAATGTGACATAAACCAACTGTTTAAGTACCTAACCGGTGGTTTGAATGTTGGTGAACACAGGCTCTATTCGGCAGTTAGATACGATTGTTTTGCCATTTAAATTCGCACAAATCTGTGTGTATTGCACCTTTGTATTGAGATGTGACAGTCACTATTACCTAATATTCGTTAGATCTCATATTATACTTTGTTCCTTAAGATAAGTGCAGGGTACATAATCCTAGTCACACGGAAGTTGAGGAGAGTTAATCGTTAAATATTTAGTTATTTTTAACTAGTACACAATGATGACATGTTTTGATTTTTGCAAATTCCCATTATCCGAAGTTTGGCGGTATTGGCGGTATAACCGAGCTTCGGCTTGGCTTTATGGCATTTATTGAGCTTTTCCGACCAGAAACCTAGGTGATACCAATTTACAACTCGATACCTGATTTTATGCTGGGTTAAACCTGGGTAGGCCATAGATATCCGTGCATGTGGGTAGACGTACAGATTTTCGGTTCGACTAAATCTAACTGAAACCGAATTTCAGTTCGCGTAAACCTGGGTGTAGTAGATTTTCGGTTCGGCTCTAAACCTGAGTGTAACCGAGTTTCGGGTCGCTGAGCATAACCGGGTTTATCGGTTCGCGTGCTACAGATTTTCGCCTCGGCTCTAAACGTAGGTAATTGTAACCAATTTTCGGTTCGGCTAAACCAATTTTAGATCGAAAATTCAGAAGCATTGGAAATACAGTTGAGTCATTGTGTATTAGAAGCCTATTGTTGTTAGCTTGTTTTTGTTGTTGAATGTTTTGCATAAGTGTGATATTTTAGTAGCACAAAATAATTATATAAAGTATACCTACTAAGTTTTGACCGGCTGATGTTTTGGGAAAATCTTATGATATTTGATATTCATGAATTATCCCTAGTCTATTGAGGCAAATATAATCTGAATGAATTGTTATACACTTTTACATTTGAATAATATTTAGATTGTAAGCGAACATTATCGTTAAGGTGTGTTTAGACCAGACGCATTATAGAGCAGATTTACACATTGGGTATATCTTGCAGAGTCGGCCCCGACTATAGGTGTGCGAGCAGATTTTTTGTGATATTGACCTTTGTTTAGCCTAAACACACCTTATGTTTTGTATTATAAGTATACTTGATCACGAATGTGTTTGTATATTTTAAGCCTGTATATTGACATAGTGACCACTCCCCCCAACCGAGGCTTCAATACCTAGAATTATACACTACGGACGAAATATCTTGGCAAGTCTGTACATAGGCACTACGAACTTTCGCGCATGTTCTCTCACTCACACTCGCCTCATGTCACCATTTGCTTCCTAAAAAACTGTTACTGCGCAGCCTTCAGACTTGCCAAGATATTTCGGCCGTACTGTACCTATATGCAGAATCCGTTCATCGTGTAGAAGAATTACGTCATAGCCATTTCCATACAAGTTAAGTCAGTGAAAACCAAAGAAAAGCCTGTAAGAAAAGCTCTCGAAAACTTAAAAGCACCGAGAGAGAGCAGCTTTTAAACAATAATAGGGATGATGACAATTTTTTTTTTGTCCGTCGTGTAGTTTATTAGAAAGTATCGGATAGGTATTATTTCTTTTTTACATAATGAAAAGATTACGGCGATACACGACTTAAAAAGCGGTATGACGTCACGCTTTGCTAGAGTTTGTACTTAGTAGTGACGTAGCCAGCCCCGCACTCCCCAACGCGAACGTTAATGCGTTTTATCTAAATATTTTTATTAATTATGATAAAGCAAAAAATACGTGTCTAATATTTTTTATTGTCTGACTGACGGACTTAATAGAATTCCTTTTTTTTTACCCAGGCAATCATCCCTATTGTCCCGAAATGCTCTATAGTCCCACCTTTGTTTTTTTAATAGATATATTATAGTTATTAAATCTACATTTAATTAAAAGTCTTGCCATAATCATTAAGTTAATCATAATCAATTCTAGTCATATTTAATCAAAATCTTAAAAGCGCAAAATTAAGAAAAGCGCATAAATTTCGAACGAAAACTTTGTAATTATTGTGATCGGCTTAAATATTTATTAAATAATAATATTTTATAACGTACTATTAAAAATATTGAGATTTACCCCTTGACCAAATTGCGATTTATATACATACCTATTATAAAGTGTCAATTTTGTGTACAATTATTACCTATTTGATGTTTTCTGTCATTAAATTAAATAATGATTAAAGTTTGTTTGTCTTTTTACTTGAGATTTAGGTACCTACTCGATATTGTATCTGAGCTTCATAAATAAAGAAAAATCACAGAATGCTAGGAATTGAATTTGTGCAGAATTTCTCGTACAAATGTAATGTAGACAAAGGTTTGTTTAAATCGAATTTATTTATGAGTGTAATGTGCGTTTCACGAAAGAATTCCCTTCGTCGTAATGGTGGTACCTACCATTGCTTTTCATTGAAGAATTGTTTGCAAAAACCATTACTTTAATGAAAAGCAAGGGTGCCAACATTACGGCGAAGGGAATTCTTTCATGAAACGCATTCTAGTGAGTGTAGGTTCTCGCCTGCCTGTCATTGACGTGAGGTTCAATGATGGTGGCCATTGGTGCAAGTGATCTGCTGATACAAATCTGCACACCTAGCGAGGTTAGTTAACTTATTAATTTAAAAAAAATCAAAATCGTTTATTTGCATAAAATGTGGTGGGTACAAAAGATGTTAGGTATGTATAAAATTTGGTGCAAGACACATTCCGCCATGCAGTGATGGCATGCAAATATTTAATAGATGTTAGTTACAACAGTAACATACAATTATAGACAAAATAATATCAATTTTTAGATGCTAAATTCGAGTTTATCCGTCAATAAAATACATTTAGGTCATTTTAATTAAAATAGCACAATTTAGGTTAGCTAAAAAAAAAATACTTCGTTACCTATAACAGAAGGCAACACTGCAGGACTCTGATGGTTTTCAGAATTTCTTGCTGACTGATGATCAGATACTAGCCGCAGCAGCCAGCTTCTTTATGAAATAAATTACAAACCTAATTCTACTTTGGTACGCTGTAGGTATTTACCGAAGTAGGATACCTACCTACCTCAGTAATTTCTTCCAATCCGTGGTAGGTACCTTCGATTATAGAGCAAATTTCAGTTTATGTTCGTTTTGTTATGTCTAGAAACGTAGGTATGTACCTATTATTCGGTTTTCCATAATTTTATGGAACGATAACTGCTTCAGGGGCAAGCAAGTCTTCAGCGATATCATGTGGATGTGAAAAGTGTACGTACCTTACGGGAAAATTAATAGGGGTAGTGGTCTGTAGCTAGGTACTATCGAGGAAACTTACATCTGACCAATTTGAAAACAAAATCCCGTGCACACGATGACTACATCTGATAGCAAGTGTTAAGACGCCCCCGGAGCATGCGTAGTTCATACAAACGAAATACCAACATAATTTGTAAATCAAACATATTCTAATGTTAGTGTGTATTTATTCCGATTGGATTATAGAATATCTAGGTTCCCAAATATACCTATATTAAATAAGAACATTGATTTAAACAGGAAATATGAGAAAAATAAGTTTTCTATAGAAATTTTAAATTCCTCATATCTCGTCTTTAAATCAGTGTCCTTTCAAAATATATGTTTGGGAACCTAGATATTCTGTAATCCAATCGGAATAAATGCACACTCCTTTAAGAATATGTTTGATTTACATATTATTTTGGTATTTCGTTTGTATGAACTACGCATGTTTCGTGGGCCTCTTAATAGAGCGGCCGAGCGCTGCAAGCAAGAATAGTCCTTACGATGTATAGATGTTCGTTTCTCCGATGGTACCTATTACATTATAAACATTTATGATCACAATGACTATAGAAGTAAGGTCAAAAGAATACCGACCGACTGACTGTCAGTTGTCACAGGAGGACATTGGTTTATCCACTGTTTTGTACCTGGAGAATATAAAAAAAAGCCTACTTTTTCAACTACGTGCAGATATACAGGGTTATTTGTAAAACACCAGCAACCTCTTAAGGGGTCATTGTACTCATCATTATGAACAACTTTTACTATGGGACCAAACCTGAAATCGCAAAAAAATCAACTGTTCAGTACATTTTGAAGAATTATGCGAACATAAATGTACTGAACAGCTGATTTTTTTTTCGCGATTTCAGGTTTGGTCACATAGTAAAAGTTGTTCATAATGATGAGTACAATGACCTCTTAAGAGGTTGCTGGTGTTTTACAAATAACCCTGTATGTCTGTAAGTATCTAAGTGTTACCTAAAGGAATATGTCTTGCACCAAAGAAGTATAATTTAGGTTAATCATAACAAACGGCGTTTATGGCAAACGGCGATCATGACAAATCGCGTACTTAACGAATATTGCGTTTGTGGCAAACACAGTATAAGACGAATCGCCATAGTGACTTAGACTACCTAACTGATAGCTATGTCCAACAGAGTATGTGACGAATAGCATTTGTGACCTGGAGCGTGCAATCCGTCTCAACTACCCACAAAAAACTTTGCGATAGATCATTATGAAAAGTAAAATACTTATAACCAAATCAAACTTTATTTTGAAATTGTATTTAGCTCAGAACCGTACACCGAGGGGTCGTGGGTGAGTTCACCAAACCGCGATCATCTGGCTCCCCTGCACGCACGTGATACGTCGGCCTGCAGTATTTTATACACCAACCACGCAACATTAAACCAAATCACGTAGAGACAAAGCCCAAAATTGTGTGCATCACATTGATAAGCTGCAATACCCAGTGACAATGCCTCTCCAGATGGACTCTGTTGCAAGGACATAGTGTCGATATTGGCCTTTTTGAAGGACGCGACCCCATCACGCAGACGCGGAAGCTTTAGCTCTACGTCACACTAGCGCTAATCTCGCTCCTACTTGGCGTTGTTTTCGTCGTTTCTACGATACTAAACCATCATGTGATCTTTTGTTTTGCTTATAAATTAAACCTTTCTTCATTTTTGTTTCGATATATTTTCTGTCTTGACGTTTTCGTGTTGGGAGTCGTCTGTTTCCTCCTGAAGTGAGAGTGTACTGTGTAATAGTGCCGCTTCGCCCGTAGCTAGCTTCATTCCGTTTGCCAGTTTGTTTATGAGTTGGAAGACAACAGATTGGTGCTGCCGGTTCTCCGAGCTCCGTTATTCGAAGCACCGTGTGTTTTCAGTAAGACGCGAGTTATCAATGAAGCCGCCTGAAACGACGATCGAAACATGAACACATAGAGCATGGTACATCCGCGTGCTTGTACGGGGAGTGAATAACACAATATCCGCGTGGTTTCCGTGAAGTGTTGACATTTTGTGTTATCGAACTGTAAACGATTCGACAACGATACATAAACATACATAACATCCGATATTGAGAATAATTCGAGAATTATTCGTAATCAAGTAGTACTTAATTTAAGCAGTGATTAATAAGGATTTATAAGGGGTAAGTTAATTAATTATTTTATAAAAACTAGTAAGTTAAAATAATAATTTTCGCGAAACTACCTACTGCTATTATTTAGAAAATAGTACGGCACCGTACCTAGATAAATACCTATTATAGGTACGTCCAACATACCTACATACTTTACAATTACAGCTATTAGATTCTTATTAGAAACCAATAATTAATTGCCCTAATATATGTATATTCCACGCACTAAATAGACGTCACATTATTTAGACGCTTCCTACAATACTTGCACTTAGTAGGTACTTATTTACATTCTTATTTTTAACCGACTTCTTACAAAAAAGGAGGAGGTTCTCAATGCGTCTGTATATATTTTTATGTAGGTAGGTATTTTGATCGTCGATATTTTTGTCAATTGTGGACCGATTTTGAAAATTCTTCTTTCATTTGGTTGGAAGAGATAGCGGTGGTCCCGTATAAATTTTATTAATTTTGCTTGGCTAGGTTTGAGTTAATTTAAATCATCATTGCCTAGATTTTTTCCAACTTTAGGGTCAGCTTCAGTCTTACCGGATGCAGCTGAATACCAGTATTTAACATGGAGCGACTGCGTATCTAACCTCCACAACTCAGTTAGGGTCATGTATTGTACCTATGGACATTTCAGAGTATCTCCAAAATGGCCTCACACTGCACACAACACCGATAGCATGAGTTAGCTTCATTAATACTAACGTATTTTTTCCACTTAGTGTAGGTACCTGTTTAATTTAATGCCATGAATGTGCCTTGTGCCTACATGCTACAAACAGTTGTCAGACAAAACATATTTCCTTGTATTTTTCCCGTAACGTAAATTGCATTTAGTTACTTTGCTCTTGTTAACTGTGAAAATGCAGCAGGTAGTACCTACGTACTGCCCAGGGAGGTAGCTAATGTTAATGACTGCTGGCAACACCAAGTAAGCATCCACCAGGTATGACGTATCATGCAGTGCAGCAGTGATTGTTATGTACCATATTAAATTAAATTATCATGTCAACTATATAATAGGATAAATAAAAGGATATATATCACAATAAACAATTACACGAGTGTAAAAAAATTCTAACAAATTGGATAAAGACACTAAGTTACGCAGAGACTGAGGCACTATTGCAACACACAAAATGAAATACACTCACATACACGTACACACACACACATGCACACACACACACGCGCACACACACACACACAAACACACACATAATGGATCTAAGGTACTGATTAAATTGTATATTGCTGTGGAAGAGCGGAGTCTCCTAACACAGGCACTAATTACTTAAAAGGAGGCTCCGATCACCAACTAATGTTTATATAATAAAAATAACAAAAAAAACATAGAATTCATATATTAAGAAACGCTCTATAATTGATTCTATAACACGTCATCACTTCATTGTACTTTGACTAAAATTGTAAAAGTAGAAAATTATTGTGACAGTTAATCTTGGAATATACTTTGTTAAGAACGTGACGCTGTTCAATAAACATACCGGTTGTGTTAAAAGTGTTCAAGAATTTTATTCGGCCAAACTCACGCTTCGTTACATTAAGTAAAGGTTGCCTAGGCATCATTAGCTACCTACCTAGGTACCTATGTGCTACATGCATGGGTGCAAGGCCTACGACACGTCAACATGGACTTGTGAATCAAACTTCAAACTACCTTTGAATTTTTAATGTCTTGTATCATAAAGGAGACTGGGGTGGCACTATAAGCAATTACTAAGCTATAAAGCTAGCCTATTTTTAGTCTTCACTCCAACGTGGCAGCCTTTTTGGCGCTTTTTTTTTAATTTGAGATGGGTTTGCTCTTGAGTCTTGTCTAGGTCAGAGGTGACAGAGGCAAATTCGACGATGGAGTGAGCTTACCTAGAAGAAGCCTGTTCACTCTCACTTTGAAGAGATTAGGGTTGTACGCGCTCGGAAACACAGATGCAGGTAGTGAGTTCCACTCTTTTGCTGTGCGCATTATAAAAGACATTTGGAAGCGCTTAGTGCGTATTGGTGGAATAGCAACAAGGTAAGGATGGTAACTAGCAGTGTGTCTAGATGTCCGATGGTAGAAGGAGGCCGGTGGAATGAGGTTGTGTCGTTTTTGGGCACACTCACCGAAGTACAATCTGTAGAAGACCGACAAGCAGGCAACCTTGCGGCGATGAGCCAAGCTGTGTAGCTTGGCATCCACCATTTCTACGGCGCCAATGAGCCTTTTAGCTCTGCGTTCCACCGAGTCAAGCGTGGCAAGTACCTAGCTGAGCAAGTACTTAGCTGAGCCATCCCAAAGGTGGCTGCAATACTCCATGCAGGATCGGACTGGCGCTTTGTAAAGGGTTAAAAGCTGTCCAGGCGTAAAGTATCGCTTCACCTTATTTATGATGCCCAGATTCTTGTCCGCTGTTTGGGTTTTGTACTCTTTAATGGTGACGCCGAAGTTGAGACCAGATATCAACTCCATGCCTAGGAGCTCTAGCCGATCAGTTACAGGAACAGATGTACCCCGAAAAGTAGGAGTTAGGGCGAAACAACTCCTTTAGCGGTAAAAAAACATGCCTGTGTTTTGGTGGCGTTAAAATAGACCAGATTATCATCACCCCACTGGCAGACAAGGCTTAAGGTCAAATCTGTCCGCTCTACCATGGCCTCTTTAAAGGAACGAACTTCGGCCCCGCTGGTTTTTGCGCTAAACAAGTATCTCTCTGAAACTGTACTGTCATCTGCGTACCTAACAATACCAGGCTGAAGCAGATGACCTGCTTGATGTGCAGCAGGACTTTTCCCATTGACAGCGATGTGAACGAATTTTTGATGCCCAATGAGCTCTTCCCCCTTTTATTTTTATTATATACTTGTACATAGCTTATATTTTTTGCTGTTAAATTCTATATTGTAATTAAGATTTATCACTTTATAAAATAAATAGTTTTGTAAATAATAAAAAAAAGCTATAAACGTTTCTGAATGATAGTATTCTCCTAGAACGTAAACATTTACATGATTTTGATAAAGTAATGCAAATTTTAATTAGTCAGGGAAATTAAAGGGTAAACTAATTGACTAGGTAGGTACCGGCTGAAATTGTCCATATCTACATGTAACTCTTTGACAGCTGATGTATGTTATGGCTTTAGGCCACGGCTATAATGATGTAGACGCTGCCGACAAACTGCTATGCAGTTTGGCAGACATTACGTTTGTTTTTTGTTCATACAGATTTTGGAATTAATTAAAAAAGGGTGTTAATTTTCTTAACCAATAATTTCCCTGACTGTACCAAAGTTAAATAGATGATTGTAAAATCGGTCGACCGCCACCTAGTGGCTGTAGTCTCGACATAGATAGTGATCGCTTTACGACCGAATTCGGTAGCAAAGTCCTAATGGGGTCTATAGATGATAAAAATTGCTTGACAAGCATGTGATTTTTTCGTGTTTGTCCAACAATTTTGACCGTCTAGGACCGCATTAGAACTATGCGACCGAATTCGGTCGTAAAGCGGCGCTATTTATGTCGAGACTGCAGTCCCAGATTTACTTATTAGGTAGGTATTTAGAAGTTGATAGCAGTGCAGTGTGAAAACAGTTCCAATGTGGATACCATTTGTCCCACTAAACGAATTTGCAATCCGAGCCCGGTTACTTTCACACTACCGTAAACTAATATTAAAAATTCAGGGTTTAATCTCGTGCAAGAGAAGGTAAGCTGAATTTAAGAAACTTTTGTAATGGAATCGCATTAGATACATAGAAGTTTTAATAACAGGAATTTGTTCTCTCTTACCTCTTCCTTTATTCACAATTAGATGACCAATAACATATTATTAGGTAGGCATTTGGCAAGCTGGATAATGTTTTTTAGGAATCGGAAGAAACCACAATGCCTGAAAACCAAATTGTATGAACAATAATGTGTCTTGCCTACCATGAAATATGGGGCCGAAACATGGACGTTCACTAAAGAGACTGTGTATTTTGCTTATAGAGCTATGGAGCGCGCTATGTTAGGCCTATCACTGAAAGACTGAGCCTGTAGCTCAGAGTTCCAACGTAAGATCAAGGTTCAAGACGTAGGAGGTACCGGCTCTGAAACGGACGTGGACTGGACACTCTTGGCTAGATGTGGTGATGGCGGGTGGAGCAGAGCCATAACGGAATGGTTGCCAAGAAACCGTAGAAGGAGCGTTGGCAGACCAATGGCCAGGTTGGTAAACGACCTATAGAAAATCGCGGGGTAGATTTGAATGTGACTCGCACGGACTTGGGAAGCATGGCACAAAAGGAAGGAGGCCTATATTCAGCAGTGGGTGTAACAAGGCTGCCAATGATGATGATGTAATAAAATTCCCTTTTTTTTTCTTCATGTCTAATAGAGAAAAAAAAAGAAAGAAAGAAAAATTGGTTGGTTGGTCGGGTGGTGGTGGTGGTTTGGTTGGTATGGGTCCTTGACGTTTTAAACCTCCTAACAAAAGTTAAGGTCGCAAGTCCTAAATGTAGATTTTTAATGGAAGAAAATTACAAAAGCAGTTATATCCCAATATTCATCTCCGTTTAATATCTTCTTTAACAGTTAATACTTCCATCATATGGTTCATTATGATAGGTAGTTAAAGCATTATTATAGGGTGGGAGTTTTGAAGTAGATCCTCATGTTCTATTACAGCCAATTAGTTTTAATTAATCTTAATAACTCGTTAATTTACACGCGGCGTTGTTGCCAAAACAAGCAGGCAACAAACGTATTCTACGTTTACAATGGGAATGTTTAGAACATTCCTAGAAGAGCCTTTCGACCTGGTGCTCCAGAAAGAGGAATTATTTACCTAAGTATTTATTTATTTGTCTATCTACAATCGTTACACTGTTCAACCAAAAAACATAAGCCAACATACAAGCCAAGTGTACAATATTAAGCCATAGACACAGCATGCAAAAACTACTGTGTATGTATAAAAAAAAAAAATCAAGTACAGAAATGACACAAACATTTTTTAGGAGTAAACAGATATTTTTTCGTATCTACTAGATAGAATATGGTCCGTTTTTGCTCAACACCGATGTTACCTAGGCTAAGATTTTTGGTCAACATAAATTATTACTTATACTTACTATTTTACATACTTTCATTTGGAAATGATCCTCGATTGTCTAGGGACTCTAGGACAAAGGTTTTCAAATTCAACATATTAAAAACAATATACAGGCTACCTACCTATAGCTTTAAATATTATTATCCACAAACATTTTTCAAGAAATTCCCTATCAAAATTTTCCCCCAGCTGGGGCTAAATAGGCATAGCTCCGGATCCAGCTCAGTTTGCTATTAGAAATTAGGCCAGTGAGGCGGTGGTCCGGTGGATGATTGAAATATAGATTGTTTACATTCCTTGCGAGAACCGAATTATTTATAACATTCACATGAACCTAAATCACGACTATATTTGCGGTTTTTGTACAAGTATCTAAAGATATGATTGGAGAGATGAATTTTGATGGAGTTCAAAGCTGTCTGACGTCAAAGTTTGATGGACTGGTTCTGAAATGTGTTGCTTTGAATGCTTATGTTATTCTGTTTTTAGTTGTACCTGGAAACTTTATTTATAACTTCGTTGGCCTTGTGATCACAATTCTGGATTCCGGATACGATGTTCAAGGCTTTGAAGATTGTTCTCTGGAGGTGTAGGTTCCTTCTTCACTGTTAGTTACTAATATGTAATCCTCCTTAGTCTTTCACTCTTGACAGAGGGGTCGTGGTTGATGACTGCATTTTCTTTGCCCAAAGCAGCCCTCGCGATGCTCCTCCACTTATTCCGGTCTTCAGCGTCTCGGTAATTCTGAACTATGGAGGTTTGTGTTGACGCTTTGAGAAGGTATGTCCAACGCGTAGGTGGCGGACTGCGTGTGACCGCTTGCCCGCCACTTGTCCCTCGACAATGAGTCTTTCCGTAGAGTATTCGTTACGAACCACGTGGCCGAAATATTTGGTAATTCGTGTTTGCACAGTCGACGATAATTTGAATTTTAGTTCCTCCAGGATCGAAACATTGGTCCGAAACGCTGTCCAGGGAATCCGCAGCAGTCGCCGCCAGCACCACATCTTCATAGCTTCATTATAATCTAACCAAACTTAACGTTTACCTGCAGCTGATCTCAGTTGGGGATTTTGCATCATACCATCTTCCTGCCCTTTTTTCCGTACTATTTGGGGCACCTTTAGTAGGTAGTTTGGTACGTAAACAAACGTATTTCCATACAACTGAACTGTCATAGTTATTTCTGTGCAGTAAACTATGGACGTATATACAGACCGTTTGCGTCTGCGGTAACTTTGCTCCTTGACGTAATTATAATGAATCTTTCGTAAAACACGTGTAGTCGTGCCAAGTAGAGCATACATTAGTAATATTAGTATAAATATGTTCCCTGAAATTGAGTTTTCAGTTGGTATGTTTATCTTCAAAGACAAATGACAGCATCCTACCTGTATTTTCTAATATAGTGACAAGATCACAGGATGGTAGCCAAAGTAATTCTTGCAAGAACCTGCCATTTAGTCTGCTAGCCAGTTACTTTCTCTGAATGATACGTGTAGTCCAATACTTACAATAGAAGTTACTACATTGTAGCCAGTCTATACGTGTAGTCCAATACTTACAATATTTTGGGTAGACTGGCGGCCAAAATAGATGGGCCGTTTATTAGACTCTGGGCTGGGAGACATGTGCGTACGGACGTACATGTGCAAAATTAATTGTGATGTCACTTTTGTTTTAATTTATTTTTATTTTTCACTAACAATAGGTTATGGCAATACTAACACATTATGGATCCTGTAATCTGAAATAAAGAGTAATTAAATAATTAAATTTACTTTAACGTAGCCAGTCTAAACGTGTAGTCCAATACTTACAATTGAAGTTACTTCACTGTAGCCAGTCTATACGTGTAGTCCAATACTTATAATTAAATTTACTTCACTGTACCCAGTCTATACGTGTAGTCCAATACTTATAATTAAATTTACTTCACTGTACCCAGTCTATACGTGTAGTCCAATACTTATAATTAAATTTACTTCACTGTACCCAGTCTATACGTGTAGTCCAATACTTATAATTAAATTTACTTCACTGTACCCAGTCTATACGTGTAGTCCAATACTTATAATTAAATTTACTTCACTGTACCCAGTCTATACGTGTAGTCCAATACTTATAATTAAATTTACTTCACTGTAGCCAGTCAACGTATATACGTGTAGTCCAATACTTACAATTAAAGTTACTTCACTGTATCCAGTCTATACGTGTAGTCCAATACTTACAATTAAAGTTACTTCACTGTATCCAGTCTATACGTGTAGTCCAATACTTACAATTAAAGTTACTTCACTGTATCCAGTATATACGTGTAGTCCAATACTTACAATTAATGTTACTTCACTGTAGCTGTCTATACGTGTAGTCCAATACTTACAATTAAAGTTACTTCACTGTATCCAGTCTATACGTGTAGTCCAATACTTACAATTAAAGTTACTTCACTGTAGCTAGTCTATACGTGTAGTCCAATACTCACAATTAAAGTTACTTCACTATAGCCCGTCTATACATATATTTCTACATTAGCTCTGCAATTAATTATCAGTAAATATTCGGGTACATTTTATCTTCATTGATTGTAGATAATCTTCCTCAACATTCACCCCTTTTCACGTAATTCTACATAATAATAATAATATATTGATGCCTTCCTCCTTAAAATACTTACCTATCTTTCTATCTAACAATATCTGCTACCATAACAAAGCCCTCTAGCCCTCTCTTAATAATAACCGCTACTCCTGCTTCTTTACGACTTGACTAAGAGAACGCTTTTATTTTTGGAGTTTTAGAGTCACAATAATCGTAACAGTGCCTTATTCTTTAGTTCTTTACTGAAAACACATGGGCAACTTACCTACACTCTGCTCAACTACACTAGAAACTCTGTTTTGTTTCATTTTTTTTAAGTTCATCGAATTGTCCCCCTTATTTGTAAATGTTGGTTAAAGTTAAGAGACGTATACATGTAACGTTTATGCAACGTTTAAAATAAACAATTAAGTAGATAAACTTCAAAAAAGATATCAAAATCGAGACAAAACAGAGTTTCTAGTTTCTATGAACGTTATTAGATCTCCATTTACATTCCGCTGGCCATTCAATCTTTGTTACCTCACAGTTCAAAACGCTTATTGTACAGTCATTGCGTTCTCTGTTCTGCCATAGTTAATCAAATTGGTGGACGTGGGTACTCTGAGTACTATGTAATTTGTGGATATAATTTATAGCGTTCTAGATTTCATGTTCTGAAATATTACGATTTGCGACCTGAAATTAAGGCCTCATTTAAAATACATTTTGTATTATTGGGTAATGTTATATTAATCATACCAATAATAAGATAAGGTAAGTATATAAATTGGGTAGTTTTGGGTACAAGATGTTTCGTCTTCTAGAATCATGTTCAAGCTTCAATCTGTTTTGAAAAAAGCTAGACTACAAGCCATTGTGCGCTAGTTTCTAACGTGCCATGATCGTGGACGTCCACGTTCATCGTTATCATCCACAGCCCAACTTCAGCCACTGCTGGGCTTAGGCCTCACTTTTGTTGTGCCAATCCCCACGCCCCTGTGCCAGCCTCATCCAGGTTTTCGTATGGTCGTATGCCCGTCCGTTCACGTCCACACCCATATATTGTATGGACGGAAAAAATGCGTCTTCATATATTTGCATACCTTTTACTTCCTTGTATTATCGTGAGGCCGTGGACGTCCACGATAATATCGTCACGTTTTATCTGATAAACTCGGTCAATCTCCAACTCAAATCTAGTTTTAAATCTAGATTCATGTAAGGTCACCGTAATTGTAGAATAAATTAATGTTAAAAATATTTGTTTAAAAATTACATCTCTTGGCAACGACCACATTGAAGATCTGTGGCAACGACACTAGCAGCCACACTACCAGTAGTGTCGTTTACAATTAACGACACTACCAAGCCTATTTTGGATTAAATTGATACAGTGAACACAGCAAAGTTCAGAAATGTAATTCTTTATTTATTACAAAGTAAATCATGAAATAACAGTAACAGCAAACTTCAGAAATGTAACTATTTATTACAAGCTGTGCCCGCGACTTCGTTCGCGTGCATGTCCGAAAACAATAATGTGGTTGGTTGGTATATTGGTTTGGTTTATACTGCATGACTCTTTTACAGTCTTGAAAAAAATAGGGTATTTCGGTGAACGGAGTAGAAGCCTATGGCGAACCTAGTTTTATTTTGATTTTTTTTATTAAGACCATAGATTTCTTTTAAGTTTTCCTGTAATCTATAGGTAAATTTTAGGCTCAGTAGTTCCGGTGATAATGGTCAATTTTCGTCTATTTTCTTAAATAACTATAAAGCATTATATTTTGAAATTATAAAGAAAATATCTTTGAGACCCTCACAATAAGCCCTTTCATTTGATATGTCACACGGTACAGTTTACGAAACTTTATTTTTTTAATTTTCTTATTTGCCCTCAAAATTGACTCCCAAATTCAAAATTTCTTTTATTTACGTTACACGTCCGTGTTTGGGTCATAGAAATTCATATGTGTACCAAATTTCAAATTAATCGGTCCATTAGATTCGGAGCAAATTGGCTGTGACATACGGACAGACAGACAGTCACATGAGTGATCCTATAAGGGTTCCGTATTTTCTTTTCAGGTACGGAACCCCAAAAAGAACTAAAAAGTAAAAAAAAATATTCCGATTGGAATAAGCAGTTGTATACTTCTTAACCTTTAAACGATAATGATGCTCCTTCATCTCGAATGACAAAATCATCCCAGATCATAATTACATATTTCATAATAGTCGACTAACCTAATCATCAGACCCTAGAACCAGAGTACCTACTTGTCAAGACGAATCAAACCAAACTCGATGGGGTTGCGTCGTTTTATTACCGAGTTCCTATGGTATCCATGTATCCCATTGTATCTGAATGATTGTGTTTTAAGTTCATGCCTATCATTAACTTGTTTTATGTTTGTTTTGTTGTATGTTGTATACCTACAATTCAATTCGATTTTGTTAAAGTTAAATAACTTTGCTGAAATTTTAAATTTTACTTTTAGTTTATAAGCAGCTTCTGTTCAATGTCTTTTTTTTTTCTTTAAATGTTATGTACACCTATAATTTGTGTATACATTAGCAGTAATACCTCTCCTAAATATGCTAAACTAATGTTGAATGTATATGCTGTTCGTGTTCCACCTTCCAGGGTGCTATCTTCTGGTTCCAAAGATCACAGACCCTGGATATCATTTAGGACCATAGTTTTTGTCAATATAAATCAAACGAGCTCAAACTCGATGGGATAGCGTCGTTTTATTACGGAGTTCCCATGGCCACCTTCCAGCTCCATCATCGGATCAGCTCCATGATAATACTGCATCGTCAACCGATTTACATATGCGTGCAAAATTTCAGCTCAATCGAAAACCGGGAAGTGGATCAAATTTAACTTGCAAGATTTGATTACAGACATCGGAACAGGTGAAACTAAAAAAGCTTTTAATAAAAGATTTTCACTAACCGAACCAATGGAGTTTTTTCGCTAAGATAATCTATTAATAACATGTCTCATTGCTTAAGTGTATTGCCCTGAGTACAAGATAAAACAATATTGAAATACAATAATAGCTCTATGTTGACAAAGGTTACAGTTTAAATAATACATCGAAATAATACAAAGAAATAATAAATGATAAAACAATAGAACACATCTACCGCGTACTCCCACGCACTTTATAGGAGTCAAATAAGGGTCACTCCTTGAATGAGCACGACGAAACGCTATCTGTATCGTTTAGAAAGGGCGTGGGATATGATAATCATGAGTGATGGATTTTTAAGAGTTCCTTACAGGCAAGATAAGGAACTATTAAACTGATAATCTTGTTTATTATTAACCACATAAACAATTAAAAAGCAATTGTGTCTTGCGTAGATCTACGTTTGCCGTTAATGTCTTGGGATTAAATATAATGATCACCATAAAATACTTTGATACCCTAAGCTTTTTGCACTTCAAATTGTATTCAAAACCCAAATACATTTAATAATAATAATAATAATAATAAGTTTATTTATGCTTCAGTTTACAAAAATGGGTTTAGTGTTTGGAGCCTCCTTTTAAGCAAACAATGCCTGTGTTAGGAGACTCCGCTCTTCCATAGTACAGCAAATTTCTTAATCTAGTAACAAAACCGTAGGTATTTACTTAAAATATCGTATAAAAATAACAGAAAAAAAAAAGAAAAAACAATTAAAATTAAGTATGGTAGTCGGAATTTGAGTGTGCATACCTGTGCGTAGTGTGACTGAGAGTATGTGTGAGAGTGTATGTAAGAGTATATGTGAAAGTGTATGAGAGAGTATATTATGTGAGAGTGTAAGTGAGAATGTATGTGTGTGTGTATCTGCTACTTTATGTGCTCCAAAAGTGCCTCCGTGTCATCATAGGTGAGTGTCTTCATCCAGTTGGTTATTGTTTTCTTACATTCATAACTTTTTTTTGTGTATATGCAAATATTTTTGTTTATTTTGTTGTAAAGTTGAGCAGACCGTTTATTAAATTGCCTACAAGCAAACATAGTTTTAGTCCGTGGAATTTGTGCAACAATGTCAGTCCTCCTTTTCCGTAATAAGTCTGGATCATAAGGAAGGGTTTTATGCTTTTTTAATACTGTTTGGATAATGTACAATTTCCTCACGGAAAGTAGATCACTAATTTTATATAATGTCTCAGTAGGATATCTTTTATTTTTAAAGTACATTATCTTTATCAGAGCTCGTTGGGCTCGCTCTACATCTATAAAACCAGTTTTCGCTGCACCTCCCCAAATAGGGATGCAATATAACAAGACAGACTGTACCAAAGCCATGTAGATCTCATTAAGAACATTTCTTGGGGGGTCTCGTTTACTTGTAATACTTTTTGGAACAATGTGTCGAAGTGTTTTAAATATCCAGCTTAATCTCCTAACCCTATTTGAGACCTGTTCAAGATGTGGATACCAAGATAACCGCTGATCAACTATCACACCTAGATATTTAGTCTGTGTTACTTTTCGAATGCATGAACAATTACAGTACATTTGGTGTTTGAATACAATTAAAATTAAAGTAAATACAATTAAAGTAAATGATCACCAAATCTTAACGAGCGAATTATTGCGTTAGGTTAGGTTAGGTTTTTTTTTTATATTTGTTTGATTTGCTTTTAATGTTCTTTCTAGGTTAGGTTAGGTTAGGTTAATAATGATTAGTTTGTAGTCTAGGATAGCAAGATGTTAAACATTTTGTTTATAATTTCACAATAAAATGGAGTTTTAACTTTGGTGATCATTTACTTTTTTTGGCAGTATTTTACTTTATTTGGTGGTAAGTTAAACATAAGCCAATGTCTTTATGTTATAATTTGTAAGTTATCAAGTTCCTTCTTCCAAGGCCTTGTTCCAGCCCTATTTGTTCGGCACAGTACGTCTTCTTATTTCATAATTATCACTAGGTATCAGCCATAATCTCAATATGCTTACCTATTTCTAAGTGTTTTCGTTCCTATCGTTTCTTTGGCCATCCCATTTTAGCCAGGTACTTTTATGGATAATGCCAAAGCAATAATCCACATTATAAACTCAAAACTTTCCTCCTACGGGTCCCGCATTCATCGATACCATTCGCATCCTCACTACCCCAATGTTGTGCCTTATTTATATTTCCTTTTTCGTTACTGGCCAGCATTATATTTCATAGCAATAGTCTGCGATAGATTGACGTAAGTCATAGCGTGACTCTCACAACTGACACATGCCCTTTATCAGCCAGGATAAAAAAAGTCAGCTGATTACACAGCGCTTGCACATTCGCTGCGCATTCGCACTTATGTATGCACCCTAAGATACATATCATTACACAAATTAACATACAGACAGACATTCCTCGGGGCTTGCAGCGAATCACGTAATGGGACTGAACATTATCATTCTGGGCTGTCCTTAAAAGATTCATGTAATGCGATATTTAACAGATGGTAATTTGTTAATTTGAATGCAGCACTGTTAGAGAGTTTTATCTCTCAGATCATTTAACTCTCGCTAATTAGTATAATCTGGTTTGTATTTGCACATGAACTCGTAACTGGATAGGATGTGTTATATGTAAGAAGTATGAAAAGTTTTGGACACAGAAATTATAAAATGTTATAGGATCTGGTGTTGTACAGACGCCAGCACATCGAGCTACTTCAATCTGTCAAATTTCTTTAATAGATTTTCATCTTTATCGCTAAAACATTAGGTTCAAGATTGATTAGGAAAATTTGACAGTTTCGGGTAGCTTGATGTGCTGGTGTGTGTACCTCTAGCCGTTTACTGCAATAAAATTCTCTTAACTCTAAAAAAAGATCAAACAAGCAAATCAAATAAAACGCGTTTCACAAATTGCGGAAGCTGCGACGACGGCGCGGTCTTCTAACAGTTTTTCTTTCCAATATCCGTCCGCTCTGATGACTGACGTGAAACATTCTTAAATAAAATATCGCTTCAAATTGAATTTTTCTAAAAGATCTTGATAATGCTGGGGCTTTGGGGCTTTATGGGCTGACAATGACGCGGCCAACTGTCCGCCAGCGTCCATCCTTATCTATCGGTGACCCAACCCTTTTCACTGCCACTCTGAGCATTCTATGCCTACCTACTTACGTTGATGCCCTCATGAAGTCGTAAGGCACGTATGTACTTAAGTGCGAAGGTATGTAGTTGAAGGCAGTTGCGAAAAAAGACGTAAGTGCTGAAGGATTTCTAAATAGATTGATACAATGTGGTGCCAATGATTTTGTTAATGTTTCGACATTGGTGTGGTTAGATTGCATTTTGATTAAGTAATTTAAATTCTTTTTTCAAAACTTTTTTCAAAAATACTACCGACTTCAAAAAAACTAGAAAGTGAAAAATAATTTTAATTTCGTAAGCCGCTGTCTTTGGATCTGTATTTTAGTTTAATTTCACCGACTTCCGAAATTAAAGTTATTTTTCACTTTGTAGTGTTTTTTTTTTGCAAGTCGGTTGTATTTTTGTAAAAGTGTTTATTTTTCACTTTTTAGTGGGTCAGTTTGTAATTTATCTAAGTTACAATAGCCTAATTCAACTGCTCATCACCTTTTATAAAATATTGCTTTTCCCGACGCAGAGACGTTAATCGTTGAGGAGTTCCCAGGAGAGCTTGGAGCTTATGGTGAAGTCACCATCAGCTCCACTTCACCATATGTATTGTGACGAGCATAAATTGCTTAGTAACCATTACTAAAGTACCTAATCGAATCGCAACCCATGAAATACTTTCTATTGAGTAGTTCATGTTGCCGTCTGTGATCTTCATCATCAGTTCCACTTCACTAAATGGTGCTTTCCGAGAGCAAATGCCCGAGTTACTATAAAAAATACCCAAATCGCTATAAATTTGCCTACAATATTTGAAGAGTTCCATCGATTTCTCCAGGATCCCGTCATCAGATCCTGATCTGATGACAATGGAACCAACTAAAAAGTATAACTCTTTCGAACAAAAAAAGAATTTTCCAAATCGGTCCGGAGCCGTCTTCGAGTAATCGGGGAACATACAAACACAACAACATAAAAAAAGATTCCGACGAACTGAGAACCTCCTCCTTTTTTGAAGTGGGTTAAAAATAGTATTTTTCTTAGGTGCGTGTGGTGGGATATTTGTTTCTTTCCTCTGCTCCACCAAATAAAATCTTGTGCGACTTCGTCCGCGTGGAATTCGTACTTTAGTATGCCGCGCGCCGAGAGTGAGTACTGAGTTACGATTTCATCGAACCGCGCGTTAAAATTCTTCCATACAAACCTTTAGGGGGCAGTTTAGAAAAACAAAAATAACAAACTTCTTTACTTAGATAAGTATTCGTGGATTTTTCATACAAACAAAATCCACCCTTTTCACCCCCTTAAATATTGAATTTCCAAAAATCCTTCCGTAGTATCCACTAAGAAAGGATTTACTGAGGTTGGCTTACAACTATAAAAGCATCCACTGCCATTTCTAGTTTGTAACCCCAGTGGTTTAGGCTCTGCGTTGATGAATCAGTCAGTCAGTCAGGACATTGTAATTATATATTATAATAATAACTCCACCGCTGTATCTCTACGTTGACGTCGTGGTGGGGCTTGCATGCTCCGAACTTTAGGTCTGTGCCGGTAGAGTTTACCGGAACAGGTCTAGGATGAGGAACCATGCCGGAGGCTCTACGCGGGGGTCGTGCGGTCCATGGCCCTTTACGGGGCACCAGTGAGGGCGTGTTCCTTGGGGCGGCGACCAGCCCGCCAGTTGAACGCGTCCCAAAGGGTCATGACCATCCGGCTATTTCAGAGATACCGCACGGTCTCCGGTGAGGCGGCGAGCCTCTTTGCCGGATTGCCGCCGTGGGATCTGGAAGCAAAAGTCCTCGCATACACATGGGAGTGGCGCGAGGAGGCAAAACGCCGGGGCGTTACTCCGCTGCCGCGAGAAATCATGGTACAGCGGACAGAGGTCCGGCGGGATCTCATGGTGACATTGAGAGTACGACTGTCGCAACCCAGTGCTGGGCACGCCACAATTGCGGCGATAAGTCCCCTCTTTGAGGAGTAGTTGGAGAGGCGTCATGGCACCCTCACCTTCCGCCTGACGCAGGTCCTCACCGGACACGGTTGTTTCAGGAGGTTCCTGTTCCGGATAAAGCGGGAGGAAACGCCCGGGTGTTACCATGAGTGGATCGCCCGGAGTACACAGTGGAGCATAAGGTGGAGATCTGCCCGGCTTGGGCAGAGCACCGCCGCGGAGGCGATCGTCGGCGGCGATCTCTCGCGTCCGGCCCTGGTACAGGCTATGGTTCGGAGCGAGAGTGCATGGGAAGCCGTCACCTCCTTCTACGAAGCTGTAATGCTCGCAAAGGAGGAGGCTGAACGCGTGAGGGAGAGACAATCTTTGCGCCCTCACGCCCCTAGTCGCCGCAGGAGACGCCCTGGGCGTCAGGAATCGAAAGCCGAATCCCGGCCACCGTAGGCGCGGGCTTGCGGATGGCGAGCAACATGTAGCTCGCCGTCCGGTAAGGACCAGGCCCGGGTCGACGGCGCGTTGTGTTCCATCCATGCGCGCCTCAAAGAGATGTCAGCACTAGCTGAAGGGGCCCACTAGGGCCGATGCCCGCCAGGGTTGCGGGTTGTTCGAAAGAGTTACCGTGGCCCTGGCACAGGCAACTGAAGGAACACGGGTGGGTTTTAGTCAGTAGAAGTCTGACACGCCCTCCCGCTCCACCCAGAGCGGGAGAAGTTATTTGATGATTTCCCATCCACAAAAAAAAAGAAGGATGAGGAGCCAGACCAAGAGAGATACAGTAACCCGTAGGGCAACATGTGGCGTGCTGTTGGGCTGTAGCGACTCCACGGACCCTATCTCCCGGGAGAAATCTTGTCCTCATCTCTTGCTTGCCTTTATTGGCCGGCTGGAGTGAACACTGATGAGGAACAGAGCTCCCACGTCTATCCTGCCTTTATTGGCCGGCTTGAGTGGAGATTCGTAAGAGCAAACGTGCTCGGAGGAAGGAAGTATTCCAGTAAGGTGCTGGTAGAGATCTTGACCGTACTTCCGGGATTGTCCTGATAGCCGTGGAATACCTCTCCACTCCTCAAGCACCTCAAGAAGTGCCCCCTTGTCGCTATGTCACTATGTGCTAGCGCCCGTTTCCAGGGGCCCATTATTGAGTGTGCAATGCACCCCCTGCCATTTTATCCGTGTATAATTATATAACATTGGTCAGGCAGGGGATATAGTTCTTCCATAGTTCAAGTTACCCAATCCACTTTAGCCACCCAAACCCATACCCACCCATTTATTTAAAATAGGCACACCAACAACTTATTTACAAATCAGACATGTACAGACATTTACGATGGGCTTCTGTGTAAATAAGTTACTTATAGGCATGCACAGTGATGTGCACAAAAAGAAGGACGAATCTGAATTATTAAAAATATAAACATAATTACATTGATATTATACATTAAATTAAAATTAAATTAAGTACTAATAACTAAGAAAGAGATTACATTAATTGAACAATAATTAAAAATAATAATGAGTATATATTATATGAGTATATAGGTATAAAGCAATATGTTTTGTTTCCACGTACAGCAATAGTCCTGCACCATCCGAGGGTTGTCCTTGGGTGCACATGCATAGTGCATATAGGGATAATCGTCGTTGGTGCCTCCACATTATTTAAAATTGTCAAAGGGGCCTCAGCGAGTTGGCTTCGGCCCCTTGTACGCCTTCCGAAGCTCTTGGACCCCAGGGTCCCGATATATAAGAAAAAACAATAATAACAATATATCCTGGGACATTATTCACACACGGTCATCTGATCCCAAACTAAGCAGAGCTTGTACTATGGAAACCAGATAACTGATATACTAAATACACTACTTTTTTGTAAATAAATACTTATATAGATATTTACACCCAGACTCAGGACAAACAGACATGTTCATGCACACAAATGTTTGTCCTGGATGGGAATCGAACCCACGACCAGCGGCATGATAGGTGGTATGGTATCATAAGCAACCACGCCATCTGGCCTGCCTATATATGTACATAATACGTATAGATACATAGAAAGATAGGTACAAAGGTGCACAACATTATCACCTACTTAACTACTTATGCTATCCGTGTCCGGAACTTGGAGAAAGCTTTCCAAAAAAAAAAAGCTCCCATTTAACCCTTATAAATTCCAAGGTCATTAACATTTTCCCATTAAAATTACCATCACAATTACTATGACCTTCTAAATGTTTCATGATATGTAAATTCAGAGAACAACACCGAATTCTAGACAATTTAATAGGTCATAATCATTTTACGAGTCCCAATTAAGCTGGGATGACGCAATTTTGGACATTATATTGTCTGAATTAACATTTTATTGATACTTATATCGTAATGACAAGTATGTGTTGGGTTGTAAGATGAAAGAAACATCCTGTCTCTAATTCGACTATTTAGTAGAGATCTTTGTTAGGTTGGATCTGTTATGAATTTATTGAGTTAACACCTTTATTCAGTCTTTAGAAACATTCACTAGTTGATAGGTACCTGGGGTCTATAATTACTACACATATTATATATCAATCGTCTAGTCCTTTTATTCAGTCTCTAGAAACATTCACTAGTGGATAGGCACCTGTGGTAAAGTCTATAATTACTACACAGATATCAATACTCTGATCCTTTTATTTAGTCTCTAGGGACATTAACTAGTGGATAGGCACCTGTGGTAGAGTCTATAATTACTACACAGATATCAATACTCTGATCCTTTTATTTAGTCTCTAGGGACATTCACTAGTGGATAGGCACCTGTGGTAGAGTCTATAATTACTACACAGAGATCAATACTCTGATCCTTTTATTTAGTCTCTATAGACATTCACTAGTGGATAGGCACCTGTGGTAGAGTCTATAATTACTACACAGATATCAATACTCTAATCCTTTTATTTAGTCTCTATAGACATTCACTAGTGGATAGGCACCTGTGGTAAAGTCTATAATTACTACACAGATATCAATACTCTGATCCTTTTATTCAGTCTCTAGAAACATTCACTAGTGGATAGGCACCTGTGGTAAAGTCTATAATTACTACACAGATATCAATACTCTGATCCTTTTATTTAGTCTCTAGGGACATTCACTAGTGGATAGGCACCTGTGGTAGAGTCTATAATTACTACACAGAGATCAATACTCTGATCCTTTTATTTAGTCTCTATAGACATTCACTAGTGGATAGGCACCTGTGGTAGAGTCTATAATTACTACACAGATATCAATACTCTGATCCTTTTATTTAGTCTCTATAGACATTCACTAGTGGATAGGCACCTGTGGTAGAGTCTATAATTACTACACAGAGATCAATACTCTGATCCTTTTATTTAGTCTCTATAGACATTCACTAGTGGATAGGCACCTGTGGTAGAGTCTATAATTACTACACAGAGATCAATACTCTGATCCTTTTATTTAGTCTCTATAGACATTCACTAGTGGATAGGCACCTGTGGTAGAGTCTATAATTACTACACAGAGATCAATACTCTGATCCTTTTATTTAGGCTCTATAGACATTCACTAGTGGATAGGCACCTGTGGTAGAGTCTATAATTACTACACAGATATCAATACTCTGATCCTTTTATTTAGTCTCTATAGACATTCACTGGTGGATAGGCACCTGTGGTAGAGTCTATAATTACTACACAGATATCAATACTCTGATCCTTTTATTTAGTCTCTAGGGACATTCACTAGTGGATAGGCACCTGTGGTAGAGTCTATAATTACTACACAGATATCAATACTCTGATCCTTTTATTTAGTCTCTATAGACATTCACTGGTGGATAGGCACCTGTGGTAGAGTCTATAATTACTACACAGATATGAATACTCTGATCCTTTTATTTAGTCTCTAGGGACATTCACTAGTGGATAGGCACCTGTGGTAGAGTCTATAATTACTACACAGAGATCAATACTCTGATCCTTTTATTTAGTCTCTATAGACATTCACTAGTGGATAGGCACCTGTGGTAGAGTCTATAATTACTACACAGAGATCAATACTCTGATCCTTTTATTTAGGCTCTATAGACATTCACTAGTGGATAGGCACCTGTGGTAGAGTCTATAATTACTACACAGATATCAATACTCTGATCCTTTTATTTAGTCTCTATAGACATTCACTGGTGGATAGGCACCTGTGGTAGAGTCTATAATTACTACACAGATATCAATACTCTGATCCTTTTATTTAGTCTCTATAGACATTCACTGGTGGATAGGCACCTGTGGTAGAGTCTATAATTACTACACAGATATCAATACTCTGATCCTTTTATTTAGTCTCTAGGGACATTCACTAGTGGATAGGCACCTGTGGTAGAGTCTATAATTACTACACAGATATCAATACTCTGATCCTTTTATTTAGTCTCTATAGACATTCACTAGTGGATAGGCACCTGTGGTAGAGTCTATAATTACTACACAGAGATCAATACTCTGATCCTTTTATTTAGTCTCTATAGACATTCACTAGTGGATAGGCACCTGTGGTAGAGTCTATAATTACTACACAGATATCAATACTCTGATCCTTTTATTTAGTCTCTATAGACATTCACTGGTGGATAGGCACCTGTGGTAGAGTCTATAATTCCTACACAGATATCAATACTCTGATCCTTTTATTTAGTCTCTAGGGACATTCACTAGTGGATAGGCACCTGTGGTAGAGTCTATAATTACTACACAGATATCAATACTCTGATCCTTTTATTTAGTATCTGTAGACATTCACTAGTGGATAGGCGCCTGTGGTAGAGTCTATAATTAATACACAGATATCAATACTCTGATCCTTTTATTTAGTCTCTAGAGACCTTCACTAGTGGATAGGCACCTGTGGTAGAGTATATAATGACTACACAGATATCAATACTCTGATCCTTTTATTTAGTCTCTAGAGACATTCACTAGTGGATAGGCACCTGTGGTAGAGTCTATAATTACTACACAGATATCAATACTCTGATCCTTTTATTTAGTCTCTAGAGACATTCACTAGTGGATAGGCATCTGTGGTTGTTGAGGGGCGGTGACCGTTGACACGTCCAGTATCTAACGGCCGTACCCTGGGACAGTCTCCCACGTTTTTAACGTATGTTCCTTACTTACTCTGCTGGTGACACACGTCACCACGCTCCCCTGAAAGCGTACGTAGTGGTGGGTACAACCCACTAGGCGGACCTCGGAGGGATGATCAGCGAAGAGGCGGTGAAATAAAAATGCAGGATTTTCTTGATTCTTGCTTGTAGATTTCGGCTTGTTCTTGTTGTTGTTGCCTCTTCGACGGCTGAGCTGTGACTGAATTTTGCGACCAAATGTCGCTTAATTTATACCCGGTGAGGCCGGCCTTCGTTACCTTAAAGAGAACCGCGTATTTTAGATCTCTTTTGCTTGTATTTTTCACTAAGCCGAAATCTTTAAGCCTTTATTTTATAAACCTTTCATGATACAATTTTACAGTTTGTTATTGTTTATCCTTCCTTATATAGTCCTTATGCTAATTAAACATTAATTTACAACTTAACTATAAACAATAAAAAAATCCTAGAACATTAACTTGTAAAAATTGCGACTTTACGTATTTTCATTATACAAAATCCCTTATAATTTCTAAACTAACTGTCCGATTTTCATAATTCAAACGGTATACATAGTTTTATGACTAAACCTATCTTTTAAAACAAAAATTATCAAAATCTATCCATAAACAAAAAAGTGAGTTTTCAAGTTACGTAATTTTACTTGAACTGATTTATTCTTATAAGAATCCTTTCAAAAACAGTCTTATTGGTTTATAGTACAAAAACTAATAACAAATCTAACTTAAATAACTAACTAGAAACATAGAAAACACAAAATAAATCACTTTAAAGGTTTCTAAGTTAATATCAATATTCTCACATCATTTTTGCGTAGCGGTCCCGGCGCTACTTGCGCCCATGTGCCTAGATAGGGTCTCGTCGCCGACATTCTCCCCCTCGTGCGCAGCACCATCCTCCTGGCTCGGCGAAACTCCCGGCACCAACAGCACCACTCTTGAACTGGGTCTTCGCAGCACTCCTCCTCGCGTCTCGACGTCGACGATTCTGGTCCGCCCGTCTGGTCCCGGATACACCTGCTGGATTCTGCCGCGTGGCCAGGTGCATCTTGGCAGGCTGTGGTCGACGATCAGAACGATGTCTCCGATGCGTAGGTCTGTGGCGCTGCTTCTTCCCGTCGTCTTACTCGGCAGTAGAGTGGGCAGGTATTCTCGCAGCCAGCGTTGCCAAAAGTGGTCGGCAAGTCGCTGCGTCGTCTTCCAGGTGTGCCTGCCCACGAGCTCGTCGTCTTTGAAGCTGCCGATTCTCGCTGCGCCGCAGGATCGCCCGAGGAGGAAGTGGTTAGGAGTGAGTGCTTCCTCCTCAAGGCTCTCGGAGAGATGGGTGAGAGGCCGAGAATTGACTATGTGCTCGGCCTCAAGTAGGAGGGTGTGGAGTACCTCCTCTCGTGGATGTCTTTCGTTGAGTGTGGCGTTCAGTGCGGTTTTTATTGATCGCACCAAACGCTCCCATGCGCCGCCCATGTTAGGCGCACCAGGAGGGATGAATGCCCACTGCACGCCGATCTTGTCTGCTTCTGAGATGAGGTCTTCTTTCTTCATGTCATCTAAAGCTTCTTTCAGTTCTTTATTTGCGCCGACGAAGTTGGTTCCGTTGTCGGAGTAGATGATCTTCGGCATTCCTCTTCTCGCGGCGAATCGTCGCAGCGCCATGATCATACTGTCGGTGGAGAGTGAAGGAGTGAGCTCAATGTGCACAGCTCTTGTGGTTAAGCATGTGAATAGAGCACCCCATCTCTTCTCTTGACGTCTTCCCACGGTGATCGTCATTGGGCCGAAGTAATCCACTCCGGTGCACGTAAAGGGAGGGTTGCTGTGCATCAGTCTCTCCTTGGGTAAGTTGCCCGTCGGTAGTTCTTGTGGTTTTGCCTTCTTCGTTTTGCACCACTGACATTGATGCTGAACTGCCTTGATTGCTGACCTCAACCCTAGTACCCAGTAGCGTTGTCGCACTTCGTTCATCACTGTTGCGTGGTTTCCGTGGTTGAAACGGCAGTGGAACTCTTCAATGATGAGTCGTGTTATTCTTTCCTTGCTGTCGAGCACGATGGGTCGCTTGTAGTCTCTGGTTACGCCCTGTATCGCGTCGATTCTTCCTTTTAAACGCAGGAGACCTTCTTCCATCACTATGTCGAGCTTCTTTAACTTGCTGTTGCCTTCTAGCTGTTTCCCTTGCTCTAGTCGCTTGATGTCTTCTCTGAAACTTCTCTGTTGACTTCCCTTTAGCAGCAGGGTTTCAGCTTGTTCCAGCAGCTCTGTGGTTAGTGGTATGTAGTTTCTTTCTGGCCTCTTTGGAGACGAATGTTGTTTCTCGACTGTTTTCGTCTTCTTTCCTTTCGTCCTTTTCCAGGTGGGATCTTCTTTACTGACGTTGACCTTCTCTTTTGTTCTGCAGAGTTGTATGAACTGCAGTACCCTTGCGGTGGCTCGCCAAAGTCTCGTCCAAGACGAAAACCTCTCAGGATCTGGTGATGGATGAGTTGTGATTGCTGTTGCTGCGACGTCCGTTATCTTTTCTTCGCCGGTGGTTTCCTTTTTGAATGTTCTTGCTTCAGGCCAGTGAGTTTCTTCCTTCCTTAAGAATTCTGGGCCGTTGTACCATCGGTGATCGTAATTAAAGTTCTCTGGCACGTCGCGCGTTGAGTCATCTGCAGGGTTCTGTGTCGTAGGTACCCATCTCCAATCTTGAGGCTTGGTGAGATCTTCTATTTCGGCCAAGCGATGAGCCACGAACGTTTTGAAGGTTCTCGGGTCCGTCTTGATCCAGGAGAGCACAATACTGGAGTCTGTCCAGAATGTTTTCCTTACTGCCTTCAGATCCATTTCTTCTTCTACTGAATGGGCTAGTCTGCTTCCAAGGAGGGCCGCCTGTAGCTCCAGTCTTGGGATCGATACCGGCTTCAACGGAGTGACTCGTACTTTCGCTGCCACTAAGCTGACGTGGTATGTTCCGTTCGCATCTTCTGTTCTCCAGTAGACTGTAGCTGCATACGCCGTTTCGCTCGCATCTGTGAACGTGTGCAGCTCCCCCTCGGTGCGATGTGGCGCCAGGCATCTTGGAATCTGAAGATCTTGTAACAGGTTCATGTTCTCGAGATATACTTTCCATGCTTCGTATTCCCTTTTTTCTATTTCTTCGTCCCAACCGACGCCGCTCCGCCATATGTTCTGAAGCAGCTTCTTGCCTTGGATGAGGACTGGTGACGCTAATCCCAATGGGTCGAAGGTAGACATAACGGCGCTGGTGACTTCCCTCTTCGTAGGCACCTTGAATCCCTTAGCTATTTCTTCCGGAGTGTTCCGGAGGTTTGCCCTGAAGCCGATGGAGTCCCTTTCTGTGAACCAGCGTAGTCCTAGTGTCTTTTCTTCTTTTTCACCAAGGTTTACTTCCGTTTTTTCGATTGTTTCAGTCTTTATGTCTTGCAGCAGCTCAGGTCTGTTTGATGCCCATGCCCTGAGTTCGAAACCTGCCTTCTTGTGTATGAAGTCCACCTGCGCTGTTATCCTTCTGAAGTCTTCTTCTGAATGGAAGCTGTGCAAGTAGTCGTCCATGTAGTGATTCAGCTCGACTGCCCTTGTCGCCTCTGGATACTGTTCCTTGTAGTCCGCTGCGTTTCGGTTTTTTACGTAGATGGCCATGCTTGGAGATGATGTTGCGCCGAAAATAACTGATGTCATTCTGTACTTCTTAGGCGGCACGTCGCGATGATCTCCGCGCCACAAGAACCTTAGGCTGTCTCTATCTTCTGGTCTGATGCGAACTTGTAGAAACATCTCCTTGATGTCGGCCGCTACTGCTAAAGGTCCTTGTCGAAACCTCACTAGTACACCGAAGAGCGATTGTAGTAGATCTGGTCCAGGCAGTAGAGCGTCGTTGAGGCTTTTCCCTTTCGACTTGGCTGCTGCGTCGAAGACGATCCTTATCTTCTTCTTTAATGGATGAACTACGGAGAAATGAGGGAGGAACCATAACTTCTTAGAATCTTCTGGTTCGTCAGGTGCTTCTTCTGCATATTTGTTGTCGATTAGATGCTGGATCTGCTTGCCATATTCCGTCTTCAAATGAGGATCCTTGTCTATCTTCTTTTCGATGTTGATTAATCGGTTCTTGGCAGACGTGTAGCTTTCTGGCATTCGTTCTTCTTCATTCTTCCATAGAAGTCCAGCTTCGAATCGACCATCTTCAAGTCTTCTGCAGGTTTTCTCTAGGATGGTGAGTGCTCTTCCTTCTGAATCTGTAGTGGGTCTTCTTGGTTGCACACCAAGTGCCTCGATCGCGAAGTGATCCTTGATGGCTTGATGCATCTCTTCTTCTGGCGTGCTGACATGTAGACATGTGTTCAGGAAGTGTACTGGTCTTGCACCTCCGCTGTCTGACCCGTGGAGCACCCATCCAAGTCCTGTTCTTGCAGCAACTGGTTCCCCTGGTTTCCCTCTTCTTACTTCTTGAGTCACAATTAGCTCCCAATTGTCTTGACCAATGAGCAATTGTGGTGACTCCCCTTCGTAATATAGAGAGTCGGCGATCTTCTTTAAGTGCTGATAATCTTGAATCTTCTTCTTGTCTAGGAACTGTGGAGTAAGCTTCAAGTCGTTGATTGTGCGGACTCTCTTCAGTGTCTTCTTGTTCTCCTGATGAACCCCTTTTACCATAAGGTCCAGCATCTGAGAATCCTTATTCCTTATCAACCTTCCTCCCACTGTTTCAATTACCAGTTCTTCCTTGCTTCCTTGTGCGCCGACTTCTTGTGCCACCTTCTTATCCAGAAGTGACACGGTTGACCCTTCATCCAGAAGGGCTAATATTTTCTTTGATCCTTTTGTCCCGAAGACTTCTACTGGAACTATCTTCAGGTATGCTTTCGTGTTGTTGACTGCGTTCACTGATGTCGTGACGCTCACCGCCTCTTGTGGTCTCTCGCTCTTCTTTTCCTCCGAGGTCCTTTCTTCTGACTCGACGTGCAGCAGATGATGATGCCACCTCTTGCATTCTTTGCACGGTGGTTTTCTGCAGCTCTCCTTCCTGTGTTTCCCTTGAAGACATTTGAAGCAGACGCGACTCTTCTTTACTGTTGCCCACCGATCTTGCACCGACATCTTCTGGAACTTCTGACATTCGACGAGAAAATGTTCACCCTCACATACAGGGCAAGTCTTCTCTTGTTGTCTTGAATCCTTTTCTTTGAAGTTCTTTTCTTTCGTTGAATGTGCTGCTTGTCGATTGGTCTTCTTGAACCCGCTTCTTTCTTCTGAAGTCGCGAAGGCTCCACATTTGTCCGCTTCTATGTTCAGGAACTTGGATACTAGCGTCAGGTCGGAGAAGTCGCCTTCTTCTGATGCTGCAGTGAAGTCATACCATCGGAACTTGAGAACCGTCGGCATCTTGTCCACGATTTGTTTCACCATTTCAGGTGAATGCAGGTACTGTGATTTCTTCAGTCCTTTTATTGCTGCTACGCTGTTGTTGATTTGGCTCGCGAAGACGCAAATCGACGGGTCCTACGTATACTAGTACAAGTGCAAAAACACAACTGTTCAGGAGAGCGGTTTAAAGGTTCTAAAGCTTGTAATTTTGTCATAAATCAATGGAAATACTTGAAATTTTGATATGTTATATTTAAATATCTAAGGAAAAAGACTACATTATTGTTTTTTTTTAGTTTTTTATACTTTGGAAAATAGCATCACTTGCATTGATGTAGCTTGTTTTCTTTACTATGGTAGAACCTGTAAACTGATACAAGTGGCCACTTATACCAGTATATAGTGTACTTGCTTATACTTATAATACAGGAAAATTGAAGGATTTTACTCTTTTGACATGCTATTTCCAATCTATTGATTAATATGAGGTTATAATATTAACAATAACATCTTCTTTTATCGACTTTTAAACACTTACAACAGTTTACTCAGTACTGGAAAACTACTTGCAACAGTTTTCTGCATTGTTATTAACCTTAAATATTTGAATGGGTGTGGCAGGAAATGAAATAAAAACATTAAAAATACAAAATAAAAGTTTATTTAAATTATATGACTTTTCCAGACCTATGTTTAATAGGTCTTATTATTTTGATATCAATATATTATGGCACTCATAATCAATGGCCTTGCCATCTTAAAAATTATAAAATTAAAAAATGTAATCTTAACTTAAGTAGGAACTTCCGTTAATTATATTAATTGTTTATTTATATTTTCATTAGTACTTCCTAATCAGTCTTACGTACTACTTAATCACAATCAGTCTTTCAGACATTGGCAATATGTCACATTGTTATTTATCGTAACAATAATCACAGTAGATAATGGTATAGAAAACCCAATAAAAAAAGAGAAACATGTTGCAAAGGGTTCCATAGTTGTCTGCGAAACTTGATGATTCGATTTTTATTATATCGAACACGGTGTGTCGATAATGCAGTTGTACGATGTTTTATTCCATCGATGCTTTATTGGTGCGATGTAACGTTTTTGCAAAAAATCCTGTTGCGAAAAACCCTACAGCGATTGCTCATTAGTTCAATAGTATGTCGGTTCAAAACGCTGTTCCGTGACATTTAATATTAATAACCTTATTAAGGATATAATATTAAATTCTTTTTGTTTAAACCTTATTTTGCATTATCCTGATACCCTCAACACCCAAAAATGTATCTTGATGTAAATAGTGAACTAGGAACTATATATTTTTTTTAATAAAATTAATCTGTTTTCTTAATAAGGTACGGGTATCGAACACGGTATTAACGTGTTCGATATAATAAAAATCGAGTCATCAAGTTTCGCAAACAAATAGGGAACCCGTTGCAAAAGACAACTAAACTTTTTAAAAATATAACCTAGTCAGAGACATCTTCAGTGTTATCGGTCCGTATCTTCAAATTATTGTAAAATGAATGGTACCGCTCAGGAATCACATTGGACTTGCAAAGATCTTGAAGATCTTTAAATTTTTTCTTGTCAATTGGTAACAAACTCTTGTAAGCTACATCTAATCGGTCAAGTTTTTTTGAAACATTTTGTATACTAGCACGCGTATTACTTCTCAAACATTGAATAGTTTTGTAAGCCTCTTCTTCAAACGCATACTTATAATTAAGCATAAATAAATCTTTGGCTTGAACATTAACTTCGCAAACCTTACTCCACATAACAAGTTCCCCCATGGAATTCTTTTTCCAGTTGTCAAAAAAGGGAAGGCAAGACTTAAAATCAAAGACGAAAGATTGAGTTACTTCTCGAACAATGTACGGTTTTGCATTAGCTGTCGCCATTTTAAAAGCTAAGATCCACTGTTCTGGAGTATAAATTAAAATATTTCTGGTTTTCTTTTCAATTACTGAGTGAATGCTGTCACCCTCATTTTGAGTATGACCAACAACAAGAAATCTATGGGTAATGTTCACGTTAAATTTCCAAGCGCAATACATATACATAAGGAATATGATCCTATTTCGATTTTGGCCTCCACAATTATCCGACCAGAATATAAAAGTTTTGACGCCTTGCTCCACCTTCATACCAATAAAATCGAAAATACAGCTGGCTATTTCATTGGCACCTTTTTTAGCAGTCTGTTCGTCCCAACAGTAACAATAACCCTGCAGATCAGCCATATCAAATGGAGTAAAATTGTGAAAATGTAATTTTCTTTTGTAATAAAAAGTACTAACGTTTCCATGTGGTAAATTTTGAGTTTTTTGCAAGTCGAAAGTAACAGCAAGTACAGTTTTATCTTCCTTAGCCAACTGTTTATTCATCTCTTTTAATTGCCGAGCTCTCTCTTTTTCGGCCAAATGCCGATTGTGTTTTGATATTTGGTCATCTGTAGGATTTTCTAAGTTTTCAAATGCGTGACAAAATTCGCACTTGTCCTTCTTAGGAATGTGAAAAGAGAGATTAAAGTTTTTATTAATAATATCTCTATATTGCCTTAATGTTACAACTTGGCAATTTACGGGAATTGCTTCTTTATCACACCATTCTCTGTAAAAATTAAACATTCGGGAAAAAGTCAATGATCCATCTAAATATACCTTACTTGTTTCCTTTCTTGTATAGTGAGACTCAACGGGTTGAAACATTTTTACATGGGAGCAAACACTTTCTATAGCAGTCCTGGGTATCGTTATTGGATGATTTGAATGTTTTCCCCTACAATCCTTTTCTATCACACCGAAACCTTTTTCAAACTTGTCCAACGCCGTTTTCACGAAATTATAACTTATAGATAAGGTGTTTAGGAACATGACTTTACAAACATAAGCCTTTTCAATGCTACCACTATCTCCTGTTACTGGTAATGAATATCGCAGAGTGCAATTTCTTTGGGAATTTTCAGTAACAACTCGTTTCTTGTCCAGTTTGGAAACATACTTGGCAATGAAGTCCCACTGTCGAGTATGATCTCCTATTTCCCAAAAGTTTCTAAATATTGTACATCTTGCAGTTTCTTCAATTTTTTCAAAACATTTTTTGGGGCATTTACAAGCGCTTTTCATTTTTTTCTTCTGATGCAGCTTCCCCGTTCGACTCATGTATTCTAATCCCCTATTTAAATTGAACTTGCGTCTTTCATCAAACCACATATGTTGGAACCTCTCTCGCAATCTGCCCTTATCTTTCTTTTTTTGGGTTTTTCTTTGCACACTTGCGGGACTACTGCATTTAATAGTGATAAATTGTCAAATTCATCATCAGTTTGTTGGCGAATAGGTGAAAAAGAAAGTAATGGCGAAGGCATTGGTGTTAAGCTATCAATTTCATCATCAGGAAGGTCATTTTGTTTTAACACACTTGATTCAGAAATAGGATTTTGACGTGGATGTAGAATATGAGATTCATCTTCTTTAGAGTTGTTATGCACAATCACACTCACCTCCTGGACGGTATAGCAGTCAGAGGACTCGGCAGAATCTGATGAAATGTTTGATAAATTTCGGTATAAATTTTCTACTGTAGGGGTTTCCTCGAACGTGTCTTCTGGGTCGCTTAAGCTTACAACCTTATTGATAAACGACATCTCTTCAGCAAAAAAATCCGCACTTGGAGGTAAAGGGGAATCTAAAATCATATAATAAAATAATTATGCAGTGAATTGCTGCTAAAATGTATTAAAAATAGTTTTCCGATCGATTTTATTAGTAAATAGATATTATTATTAAAATAATGTAACTTACATCAGTTAACAACATAACAAAAAAAAAAAAAAAAAGTCAGATGTGACTTTGTATACTGATACAAGTGCAAAATTTATTGAAAAAAAAAAAAATTATAAAATCACATTTCATTAATTTAGTTTAGTATGTTTACCTGGTTTTCCTATTAGACTTTCATTTGTGAAACTATTTTTTTCATTAAAATCGGTCGGTTCCGTGGTCCCGTTGCACATTTTCAAAGTTTGGTCTAATTCTTCACGTATTTCGCGTAATGGTACTGTCGGTCGATCTAAAATAAATCAAAATTAATGTGTTAATTCATTTTTAAATATATATGCAAATAATCGTTAAAATTTACTAAAACCACTATACAAAGTACGCGAGTAACCACCGTGAACCTTGTATACTGGTACAAGTGAAAATACAAATAAACAACACGTAATTATTATTTTTTTTAATTTTACATTTGATCAAACAATACAAAGTATATCATTATACTATTTAAAATGTCAATTAATACTTACCTTCGTAATTTTCTGGACGGTTTATTTTACTATACTTATTTTCTAATAAATCTATCATTAATTGACCTCGTGAGCGTTTCATTGTTGTGACTTCTTACCACTACTTACTCGAGACAAACAAAATCTGAATAGTTTTTAACAAATGAATAAGTAAACTAAAACGCATCGCAGTTATACCAGTGTTTAACGTGCTTCCGACTCCGTCGCCGCGCGCATACTAGAGTGAATGACACTTGTGCTGACGTATCGCGTCGCACGCGACTACCTACACTGGTGCAAGTGACTTACATCAGTGTAGACGGTCTTGTGGCTGAAAATGGTGTCACTTATATTAGTTTACAAGTTTGTATCTTTGAAATTACTTGATAATTTAATATAATTTTTACAGGATATAAAGTTAAGGTAATTTTAAGGCTTTTGGTGCAAAAAAACGTATTTCGCTGTTTTGCGGGTTACACCAGTATACGTAGGACCCGTCGAAATGTCCCTTGGATTTTCTGAAATCTTCGGTAGCGCCTTGACCTTATCCAATTCTGCCAAAACCAGCGCATCAGGTCTTCCATATCTTCTTCTGAGGGCTTGCATTACTTCTGACGGAGAGGCTTCGGAGTACAACAGGCTCTTGATAGCTTCTCTTGCGTTGCCCTTCAGCGCTCTTCTTAAGCGCGCCATATTCTGGACTTCGTTGAACATTGGTGCTGTATCTTCATAAACAACCTTGAAGGCCAACCACTCGCCGCTGTTGCCGTCGAAGTAGGGTAGCTCGTGGATGTAGCTTGGCTGTGCTGCTGGTCCTCCTCTTGTGGAAAAGGCTTCTTTCAAGGCAGTCGCCAACGCTTGAATCTCGATCGTAGCTCCTTTCGTTGAAGAGTTCTCTTCAGGCTTCACCTTCTGTGGCTCTTCTGCAGTATGTTGACCTCGCTGCTCTGGTTGTTTCTTGTTGCCATCTTCTAATACTGATGACTCGATCCAGTTCCGCACCTGGGCTGTTCTGTCTTCCTGGTCTTCATCATCCACGGAGTCCTCATCTTCACATTGTGTCATCTCCAGTCTGACTCGGGCTAGCTTCGCCGCAGCCTGTGCTTGTTTCAGTTCCAGGCGTGCTAATTCTTCTCTGGCTTCCAGCTCGCGTCTTCTGGCCAAGGAGCTCGTGGTCCTGGTAGACCTGGCACGACGACTGACCCCCTTCGGCTTTAGGGTCGTGGTTGAACCATGGACACCCTCTTCCGGGACATCTTCTGGGGTTTTCTTAGTCGTCTCCTTTCGTGTGGCATCTTCCTTCTTCTGTTCACTCTTGGATGACGCCGTGGTCACAGTCTCAGCCGTGGTTCCTTCCGTAGTCGTTGTACCCGAAGAAGTGTTGGTGCCTGATGATCCTGTAGTTTCTGATGATGCTGACGCTGACGCAGACGTGACCCCTTCTGACCCTGACGCTTCTACTGTCGCGTCCACATTGGTAGGACGGGACGGGGGGCGTGAGGGGGCATCCTTCTGCGACCTGGTTACTGGCATCTTGCAGTCTTCTTAATCTTCTGGCTTCTTCTTGCAGGGATCCGTTTCTCGAAGGACCAATTGTTGAGGGGCGGTGACCGTTGACACGTCCAGTATCTAACGGCCGTACCCTGGGACAGTCTCCCACGTTTTTGACGTATGTTCCTTACTTACTCTGCTGGTGACACACGTCACCACGCTCCCCTGAAAGCGTACGTAGTGGTGGGTACAACCCACTAGGCGGACCTCGGAGGGATGATCAGCGAAGAGGCGGTGAAATAAAAATGCAGGATTTTCTTGATTCTTGCTTGTAGATTTCGGCTTGTTCTTGTTGTTGTTACCTCTTCGACGGCTGAGCTGTGACTGAATTTTGCGAAATGTCGCTTAATTTATACCCGGTGAGGCCGGCCTTCGTTACCTTAAAGAGAACCGCGTATTTTAGATCTCTTTTGCTTGTATTTTTCACTAAGCCGAAATCTTTAAGCCTTTATTTTATAAACCTTTCATGATACAATTTTACAGTTTGTTATTGTTTATCCTTCCTTATATAGTCCTTATGCTAATTAAACATTAATTTACAACTTAACTATAAACAATAAAAAAATCCTAGAACATTAACTTGTAAAAATTGCGACTTTACGTATTTTCATTATACAAAATCCCTTATAATTTCTAAACTAACTGTCCGATTTTCATAATTCAAACGGTATACATAGTTTTATGACTAAACCTATCTTTTAAAACAAAAATTATCAAAATCTATCCATAAACAAAAAAGTGAGTTTTCAAGTTACGTAATTTTACTTGAACTGATTTATTCTTATAAGAATCCTTTCAAAAACAGTCTTATTGGTTTATAGTACAAAAACTAATAACAAATCTAACTTAAATAACTAACTAGAAACATAGAAAACACAAAATAAATCACTTTAAAGGTTTCTAAGTTAATATCAATATTCTCACATCATTTTTGCGTAGCGGTCCCGGCGCTACTTGCGCCCATGTGCCTAGATAGGGTCTCGTCGCCGACAGTGGTAGAGTCTATAATTACTACACATATATCAATACTTTGATCCTTTTATTTAGTCTCTAGAGACATTCACTAGTGGATAGGCACCTGTGGTAGAGTCTATAATTACTACACAGATATCAATACTCTGATCCTTTTATTTAGTCTCTATAGACATTCACTAGTGGATAGGCACCTGTGGTAGAGTCTATAATTACTACACAGATATCAATACTCTGATCCTTTTATTCAGTCTCTAGAAACATTCACTAGTGGATAGGCACCTGTGGTAGAGTCTATAATTACTACACAGATATCAATACTCTGATCCTTTTATTTAGTCTCTATAGACATTCACTAGTGGATAGGCACCTGTGGTAGAGTCTATAATTACTACACAGATATCAATACTCTGATCCTTTTATTCAGTCTCTAGAAACATTCACTAGTGGATAGGCACCTGTGGTAGAGTCTATAATTACTACACAGATATCAATACTCTGATCCTTTTATTCAGTCTCTAGAAACATTCACTAGTGGATAGGCACCTGTGGTAGAGTCTATAATTACTACACAGATATCAATACTTTGATCCTTTTATTCAGTCTCTATAGACATTCACTAGTGGATAGGCACCTGTGGTAGAGTCTATAATTACTACACAGATATCAATACTTTGATCCTTTTATTCAGTCTCTAGAAACATTCACTAGTGGATAGGCACCTGTGGTAGAGTCTATCCATTACTACACAGATATCAATACTTTGATCCTTTTATTCAGTCTCTAGAAACATTCACTAGTGGATAGGCACCTGTGGTAGAGTCTATCCATTACTACACAGATATCAATACTCTGATCCTTTTATTCAGTCTCTAGAAACATTCACTAGTGGATAGGCACCTGTGGTAGAGTCTATCCATTACTACACAGATATCAATACTCTGATCCTTTTATTCAGTCTCTAGAAACATTCACTAGTGGATAGGCACCTGTGGTAGAGTCTATCCATTACTACACAGATATCAGTCCTTTGGTCCTTTTCAATGCAGATCCCATTTATGAAGAGACTTATTGGTACGAAAAAGCTAGCGAAATAATATGTTGGCGAAGTGAGAAAGGGGGCGAGGGAGTTTGGGGGAGTGAGATAAATGTTGTTTTAAAATCACGGAATCAGGCGTTACTTTGCCGAAATATATTGCAATAAAATGTTATGTAAAAATATTTAGTTTTAATTCCGCAATAAATTGATCCTGAGGCGGATGAAGAATACAGTACCACCCCCTTGCCCGCAAAAAAATATATATTTATAAAAAAAGATGCAGTTATTATGATGCAAACATGCAACCATGTACAGACGCCAGCAGGTCAACCTACCTGAAACTGTCAGATTTTCCCAATCAACCTTGAACCTAATGCTTTAGCAATAAAGTCGAAAATCTATTAAAGAAATCTGACAGATTGTAGTAGCTTGATGTGCTGGCGTCTGTACATGGTTGTATGTTGCGTGAAATTCATAATGTTTTGTTGATATTTTTGAAGTTATAACACAGTACTTAGTAGTTATCATAAATCCAAAGCATCTAGTCACACGAACGGGCCCACAAAATAATTACACATAAATTCTTCAAACTCAGAACAAACTTGCCTAATTACGCTAAATACTTTTAGGAGAAGCAGAATTAATAAGTTAGAAAATAAATTCCCATCCTTTCCGGATGGCTCCCGTCTAAGAAAGCCATTCTTTTTCCACCAGTTTGGTATCCATTTGTGAAACGATAGGTTCCGATGTTAAACTACCATATACCATCCCAATCAGTCTGTCATGCATGGATGTAGCATATGGCAATTTCGCACTTTTGATTTTTAGGGTTCCGTACCTGAAAAGGAAAAAACGGAACCCTTATAGGAACACTCGTCCGTCTGTCACAGCCAATTTGCTCCGAATTTAATGGACCGATTAAGTTGAAATTTGGTACACATATGTATTTCTGTGACCCAAACACGGACTTGTAACGTAAATAAATAAATTTTGAATATGGGGTTCAACTTTGGGGGGCAAATAAGAATTGCAAACTGTACCGTATGACATATCAAATTAAAGGCCTTACTGTAAGAGCCTCAAATGTATTTTTTTTTATAATTTTAAAATAAACCGTTTAAAAGTTATTTAAGAAAATAGACGAAAATTGACCATTCCCTTTTATCTGCGAAAGTAATGAGCCTAAAATTTTGAAAAAAACTACAGAAAATAGGTTACAGAAAAACCTATAAAAAGTCGATGGTCTTAAAACAACATGGTAAATCTCTCAGTATTGTGCGTACAAACTTACATTAATATAGTTGGAATCTATGGGAGAACATGTTTTTCAACTACAATGTTAAGTTTTTCTTGGGATAACTTCATCCCAACTACGGAACCCTTCATTGTGCGTGGTCCGATACGCTCTTGACCGGTTTTTTATTACTTACTGTTGGTGGATTTACATAATAATATTTTTAGCAGAAGAAGTTTCAGGCTATAATGACGTTGTTAACAGCCTGTGCTAAAGGATTTTGATTGAAAACCCAAAAAAAAAATTTTTTCCAAAAAAATCAACCGACTTAAAAAAAAAACCCACAAAGTGAAAAATAACTTTAATGTCGGAAGTCGGGGTCTTTGGATCTGTATTTTACTTTTTTGCCACCGACTTCCGAATTTAAAGTAATTTTTCACTTTGTGGGGTTTTTTGGAAGTCGGTTGATTTTTTTGGAAAAAAGTTTTTTTTTTTCACTTTTTATTGGGTCCGTTTGTAACTTGTCTAAGTTACAATATACTAATGTCAACTGCTCATCACCTTTTACAAAATATTTCTTTTCCCGGTGCAGGGACGTTAATTGTTGAGGAACTCCACATCACCATAAGCATTGTGACTAGCATAAATTACTTAGCGACCATTATTAAATTAGGTACCCAATCGAATCGCAACCCTTGAAATACTTATTTTTGTAGTAGCAGTAGTTCCGGTGGCCATCTGTGATCTTCATCATCAGTTCCACTTCACCTAATGGTGCTTTCCAAGAACAAATGCACGAGTTGCCTGTGTCAGGGCCACGGTAACTCTTTCAAACAACCCGTGACCCTCGCAGAGTTGAATAATTATTTTTGGCATTGCTCCTTCAACATGCGACAGATATGACTCCCCCCAGTTCCAATTCAACCTAGCAGCTGTAAGGCCAGCGTCAGCTTTTTGTGTTTTATCAACTATTATACTTATTTTCTAACTATCATTCTATTTGTGTGTTACCCTTTCTAAATCTGTTGACAGATGCGTCTCCAGTTATCGTCTGACCGTTAAACCCTCTGCCCTCGCCCCTGCGATATGCGATACGGTCCCGGTTTGTTATCGACGGATTTACTTTTTTTATTGCCGGCTCTAAGTTCCCTTGCCTTATCCTCGAATTTATTGCAGACTAATGCATGGTTTAGGAATAATTTATACATAGTATTATTAAGTTTTGTAGTTGGAACCTAAGAAATATTACCTATTAAACGTACTGTCTTAGGCAGCAGTTAAGTTTTCAAAGGATGAAAATAACTAATTATACTAAGACGTTTTTCCCGAGAGTCCGACTAGGCACTCATCATTACTGGATACGTAAATTGAAAGATGAAGCAGAGTTTGCATGAAATTATCAGTCAGTTATATCAACCGGATTTTAGGTAGAGGTGGACTTGTAGTCTCAAAACTCCAGACACTGAAATTAGGTGATCATTCGAACAATCGTTGCACAAACAAACTAAGTATATGAAGTTATGATTAGGATTCGGGGTAACCTCCTTTAGCTAGCCCTCGTTAGAGGTTACCTTTGGCGTCTTTGTTACAGTGCTATTTTACGTAACATTTTTAACTTTTTTAGTCTTCTCGGATGCTAAGTAAACAGTGGCATTCGAGCCAGTAATAGTATTACCTTACCTTTCTTTGTCTTATTGTAAGTTCCAAGTTGGAGTTTTCTTTTTAAAGGCAATGCAGTCGAAGCATTTTAACAAAAATTGTTTATGAAGTTTTGCCATTAAGGCTATATTTTCCCTTATGCCTTTCATTTCTTCTGTAGTAATTCCGTTTGTTTGTTGAATGCTGTATCAAATTTTTTTTCTGTACAGAGCTTTGATATATTTTTGCAAGAGTTAAAAATATTTTTGAAGCTCCACTCTGCTTGTGGTGAATGCGGTGTTTCAACAAATATCATTTATTTCTGTGGCGTTTTCACGTAAATATAAAAACTGGGGAAAAAATTAGCTTGAAAAGCGTTAACGGTTGGGAACTTGTGAGTAATTCTGTGCGCGTGTTAATCGCCTTCTTCCACACTTCACAGATATTTCGTTCAAATCCTGTAACTTGACGCCGAATCGAATCTCGTAAAGACGAAATTGCTACGGCAAAAACATTGCTACGGCACAAGTCTCCAAGATAAAAGCGTCATGGGGACTTATGCCGTAACAATGTACCGATGTGTTCTAATGTCTCTTTTGCCCCGAGATCTATGAACCGCAGTTATTGTGCCGCTTATTGACAACCTTTACTTCAGAAATCACTTTTAACAGCACTCCATTAGATCACTTTCAGAAATCCTATTTCAAATACCTATATTTCGAATTGGTATCTTTACACCTACCTCTCCTTTTATCTGGGTTACATGGCTTATTATTTGTTACAAATATCATAACTGGCAACATGTGGGTGTACGATGGAAAATAAAATGGAAAGCAGGTGTGATATTATTTTATGTTATACCTACTTATATACATATACATTATGAAGGCAACCCAATTAAAAAGTATTGTCTGCATTGCCATAGATCAGTTAATTATTCTGGGTGTAATTTTAATCACCGTTATCCTCGTAAAGGGGTCATTGTACTCATCATTATGAGCAACTCTTACTATGGGACCAAACCTAAAATAGCGAAAAATAAATCAGCTGCTCCCTACATTTTGACGAGTTATGCGAACATGAATGTATGGGATAGCTGAATTTTTCGCGATTTTAGGTTTGGACCCATAGTAAAAGTTGTTCATAATGATGAGAATTCTCTAACGGTGATTAAAATTACACCCTGTTTATTTAAAATATGTACTCCGACAGCATATATATGTATACGTACGTTATTACGTTCAATAATAATAAAATTCACTTGTTTCTATTATGCTTGGACAGAGACAAAGCTTTAGTGGGACAGCTCGATTATCTCGAGGAACGGAGGACCAACCATCCGCGTCCATCAGATACTAGATAGCAATGACTGTCATCTACTTACGATTATATTGCCTTCACGGAGTTGACCTTTCCTTTATCTGCTACTGTTTTATCTGTTTGAGTAGTGAAATGTATTATTCTTACTGTACTTACTTGAACTTTGGTGATGTTAAGGATGGAAAAATAAAATGCCTAATAAATATATTTAATATTCAATCATGGAAGTTACCTAATTAAATTATCCTGCAAAGTTGAGGACTAGCCGATGATCGTAGCGTAGGACTTGTGTTGCGGAGGAATGAGGAGAATCTGAAAAGAAAACTAAGAAAAGTGTTCCATGAATGTGGATAGCTGGATAGTTATTGTTAAAAAACCGGCCAAGTGCGTGTCGGACCACGCACCATAATCATTGATATCAAAAATATAATGCCTAATAAATATATTTAATATTTGTATGCTATAAATCTGCTATAATTTCATAGATAAACTTGATTTATGAAACCAAATATTTATGGTTTTTCCTGATAAAACGTTCGAATATATGTATTTTAAAGGATATTTGTCAGTGGTGACCAAGTGAGGACTTGGCAAAATTCCAATGGAAATAAAATTGTACTGCTTTAAAATATGTGCCCGTTACGTCACCAATATCCTGCTCAAATGACCGGGCAACCTATAAACCTATAACTACGGAACCCCTCATTGTGCGTGGTCCGACACGCACTTGGTTGTTGTTGTTGTTTTGAGTATTGTGATTTTGGATCCAACTTTATAAGGGGAATAATCCCCTTATAACTAAAGGGTAAGTACTTAAAAATCGAGCGTATAATTTAACGGCTGGCAGAAAAACCAAAAACACTACAAACTAAACTTGCACTTACCGTTCATACTTCACAAGAAATATAGCTAGTATTCTCATAGTAAGCTCAATACAGTAAAGCATTGTAATGTTCAATGTGCTTAGCTTCATACTCAAAGTGAGGTAAGTACTTGTTCACTAATATTATCTTGGACCAACAAAGTGCTCTTTGAGATAGAGCAGCTGGCTGCAGTTAATACCACAAAAGCGCATAGAGATGCTACTGTTATTCATAATTGCATGAGATGTTGTGATGTGTTCCTAGAAGGCGTTTTACAAACAAGTTAATTACGTATATTTTGTAGGGTTTTGTTATGTTATAGCGGGTTGTAACAACCATATTTATAAACAAGTAAAAGAGTAATTGCTTGAAGTTAGAAATGTCAAATGTTAGAATACTTAGCCAAGTAATAGTCACCATTTTCTTTACTTATGAATTGAGAACTCGACAATTTTTGTGTTTGATTTTGCAATGGATCGTTGATTCTTACTCGAGCATAAATACTCAAGTAAGTAACGCATTACTCGGTTATAGACTTACACCCGTATTTATAAACAAGTCAAAGTGATTACTTCAGTTAAAGTAATTACTCAAGTAACGATTTTTATTCCATAGTTTAGTAATTGCTTGAAGTTAGAACTGTCAAAGGTTAGAACTCTTAGCCAAGTAATAGTCACCATTTTCTTTACTTAGATATTGAAAACTCGACCATTTAGCGTTTGATTTTGCTATGGAACGCAAAATCAAACGCTAAATGGTAGAGTTTTTACTCAAGCATTTACTCGAATATGTAACGTACACTATTCGACTATAGAATAAGATTTCATAATGAAGAATTCTATCCTCAATTAATGACTTCACTAAGAAATTACTTAGCAGCAGGTAATTGCTTATCTATAAATACGGGTGTAAGATTTTATAATGATGAATACTATCCTCAAGTAATGACTTCACTAAGAAATTACTTAGCAGCAAGCAATTGCTTGTTTTTAAATATGGGTGTTAGTTCTTAATCTTGTCAGGAACACTTTGAATACCAAAGTGTCATGAGTCATGACATATTTTATACTATCAGGTTGGCACAAAAGTAATAAGACACTTGGTTTACGTTTTATATTTTTTATTATTATTACAATACAAAAAGCTTAGTCAATGATGTAATCACCATTAGCATCTAAGACTTTTTGCCAACGATCCGGCAAAGTTTGGATGCCTTTCGCCCAGAACTCTGATGGCTGTACCTAGAAAAAGTTGTTCAATTCCGCCTCTACATCAGAGAAATCATTAAATTGTTTACCCCGCAAATGTTGTTTCAGGGCTTTAAACAAATGATAGTCTGATGGGGCGAGGTCTGGGGAATAAGGTGGGTGGGGTATCGTCTCCCAGCCCAAGTTCTTCAACTTCAACTTCAACAAAAAAAATTAAATCGACTTCAAAAAGAAATTAACTCCAAATTATGAAATAACTTTAATTTCGGAAGTCGGTGTCTTGGGATCGTTTAGTCTTGGGGTCGATTAGTTTTAGCCACCGACTTCCGAAATAAAAGTTATTTCATAATTTTGAATTAATTTCTTTTTGAAGTCGATAAAACTTTTTAAATAATTTTTATTTCGTAATATTTAGTTTTTAGTAATAACCGGAATATTTGTTGGTGGTTATTAGTTTCGTTATAAATATTGCACTAGAATTTGACCAAGGCCCTTTGACACCACACCCGTAGCTCTTATCAATAAGCCAGGCCGTCACACTTACACGTACCAGTCCAATCAACAATTATTTCAAAAATTTTCAGCTGTTAAGAGAACCCCAATTCGTGCCCAATATGAGAATTTGTTATGCCCAAACAAATGCAAAACTGCTTTATTGAAAAAGAGTTTCTTTGGTATTGCTCCAAATATTTATAATAAAATACCTGATATTATTAAAAGTATGCCTCTAAACAAATTTAAAAAATCCCTACAGGGGTTATTACTAGATAAGTGCTATTACAGCGCAGATGAATTCTTAAATGATATTCTACTTGTACAGAATTCTCAAATTAAATTTTAATTTTGAATTGAATTTAAATGACTTTGTAATTTCGAATTAAATTTCGACATTGTAATTTAAATTTAATTTAAATTTCGACATTGTGATTTAAATTTTAACATGGTAGGTAATTTCTTTTTTTTTGTTTTGTATTGTTTGTCTAGTGCGACTAATTTTGTACGCCATGAATGGCAAAACATGTAGCTACGTCGTATTAATTATACCTGTATACTGTACTCATGTTTTACAAAATAAATATATCTTGTATCTTAAAAAAAAAAAAAAAGTAAGGATGGTGACCCATCCACGGACCAACCCTAAATACCTCGGAATATGGTGCCAATTTTAGCACCCCTCGGAATAAGGTGGCTTTACCTTATGTCTATTCTTCATAGAACAGAGATCTACAACCCAGTTACTGGGTAAAACGATACCCCTCGCTAAGACTGGTTGTCAGACTTTCGGGCTTCTGACGACCCGTAACGACTGCCAAAGATCCACGAATGACAGCCGGGACCAACGGCTGTACGTGCTTTCCGAGGCACGGAGGAGTCTCGGTATGAAAAGATGGTCACCCATCCACAGACCAAACCCGGAAAGCGTAGCTTAACCTGATGGATCGACCCGTGCGGCTGTTATTACTTAACCACGACCTCGAAAAAAATATCGCAGCAATACAGAGAAAAAAAATCTTGTTGTTCGTAACAAAACCCACCGGATGATAATAATACACTCTCATTCCCACTTAGTCCACGTAACAACATACACATACGTGCCCAAAAATATATCAAGCATTCCCGCGTTGTAAATCCGGGCAAATGAAAAGTGTCGCATTTTATATTTCCAGCGGAAAGCCGTGCAATAAAGTATGTTAGCGATTTGAGTAGAATATGCATTTAGTGGGCTGACAGCCATAAATTCAGGGGCAGCGAATGAACGAGCATCCGTTGGCGCAACATTTTGTGGGCCTTTGTTACTGGGTCGCGAGTTCGCGAGATATGGACTTGGGAAATGAAACGAAAGGCTTGGAAAATGTAGTTTTTTGTAGAGTCGTAATTTTTGCACTTACGTATACTGTAATGTTGCCTGGTGTTCCTACACGGGCCTCATTTGTGACTAGCTACATTAAAGCGTTGATCGATGGTGATCGTAATTGTTTCGAAAGCCAACATTTGGACATTCTTTAGATCCTTAAGATTATGAATGATCAAAAACCCGTTTTTATCAATTAAAAAACTTTTTAACAAAAATAAAACCGACTTCCAAAACAAAACACTACAAAGTGAAAAATAACTTTAATTTCGGTAGTCGGTGTTTTTAGTTTTGTATTTTCGATTTTTGCCACCGACTTTAAATTAAAAATATTACTTGGAAGTCGGTTTTATTTTTTGCTAAAAAGTTTTTATTTTTCATTTTTTTGTTGTGGTACCTACCCCACACCAATTCGAAAACCACTACCTGCTTTGTAAAGAACAGTGATAGGAAGTTATTAAAACATCATCCGAATAGATTAAGACAACATCCACATATAAAGTGAGAAATATACGCATTATTGAAGCTAACTCAAAAACTACCCTAGCAAAGTTAATAAGATGTATATGGGACTATCTAGGAAGTATGTTGTTTCAAACAAAAAAAAGAATTTTCGAATTCGGTCTATCCGTCTTGGAGTAATCGCGTAACAAACATACAAAAAAATACATTCGAATTGAGAACCTCCTCCTTTTTGAACTCGGTTAAAAAACAATCGACTAATAAGAATTTAAGCAATTGTTTTTTAATGGGTAGTAATAATGCTGACGGTATTCCATAAATAATTTTGGCGCGAACCAAGAAGCACTACTGACTCGGCCGGCGACTCGACCACGACTGGGCGCTCCCGCGCTTACGCACGCAAAGATAAAGTGCATGTACACTTACACACACAAGTATGGGTCACCCGCTTTCCTGAGATAAAATATGAAATTTAGTGCTTTATATACTAACTAGCTTTTGTCAGCGGCTTCGCCCGCGTGGATGTTGAAAATTATCCCACGAGAACCTTCTACCGGGATGAGAAGTATCCTATGTCTTAATCTTTTGTTATTAACTATCTGTATACCAAATTTCACCCAAATCCGTTCAGCCGTTTTTGCGTGATTGAGTAACAAACATCCAAACATACAAACTTTCATATTTATAATATTAGTAGGATTTTCCTACACTTATATACAAACTACTACTACTACTTATATACAAATAAAGAAACGACAGAATAAAATACTGAAAATTCCGAAAAATCAATATAGCATTTGCTGAGGTAATATTTTTCTACCAGCTTAAATTGTGTTTTACCGTTTGCAGTAGTAACATAACCTCAAAACACTCAACGTGGCACAGTCGACGGAGGCCCTGTCGACGGAGCCCTGCAAAGCGGGGCTCCTACTTCGGAGTGGTTTATAAAAAAATAACCACGAAGGAGATGGCGGGGTCGAGTGAGCGAGCGCAGCGAGCAAATAGACCCCGCCATCCCCTTGTAATCTAACCTGTCCGAGTCGGTGTGCCCCAAGTCTAGAGCTCGCTTCGCTCGCTCTTGCATCCAAATTCTCCTAGTAGCAGTAGTAACATTGCCTATTGTACACACATACAATCAGTGGGGATACATTGGGGATTCGGATCGGTCGGACCGCGCGGGCCGACGGGTAGGTAGTTATTGCCATTAAAATTAAGAGTTAAATGTTATTCTATAACCAATAGTAGAAATTAAGCTGGTTTCTATAGAGCTTAAGAAAACTATTATTTTAGCAGAACATATTAGGTTGGGGAAAAAGTCTTTTCGCATTATAGTATGTATGAACTTGTAATAAAATCTCTTTGGCTCTATTACTTGTATCTGGCTGGTTTTGGTATCATTGAAAGTTTAAATTTTAAAGAACATAATTCCAAATTCAAATTAGGAAAATGTGTGATTTTCATTTGTTTTTCGTACCGTCGAGATGAGTGAATCTAATGAAGAAATTCGATACATTTTAAAATAAAAAAAAAAGGTAAAAATGCAACGCAAGCCGCGAAAAAAATTTGCGATGTTTATGGACCTAGTGTAGTATCTGTGAGAGTAGCACAAATTTGGTTTAAGCGTTTTCAATCCGGAAATTTTAATGTCAAAGATGCACGTCGCTCTGGTCGCCCTATTACGGATAAAATGGATGCCATTTTTGAAAAAGTGGAGCAAGATCGGCATATCAGTAGTTACGACGTAGCTGAAGAACTGAAAATTGACCACAAAACAGTTTTGGCGCATTTGAAAAAAACTGGGTACACAAAAAAGCTCGACATTTGGGTACCTCACGAGCTCACTGAAAGAAACCTAATGAACCGTGTACTCATTTGTGATTCTTTATTACGACGTAATAAAACCGAACCATTTTTGAAGAAGCTGATAACTAGTGATGAAAAGTGGATCACGTATGACAAGCACGTGCGAAAAAGGTCGTGGTCAAAGGCCGGTCAGGCTTCACAGACTGTGGCGAAACCCGGGTTAACTCGCAACAAGGTGATGCTGTGTGTGGTGGGATTGGAAGGGCATTATTCATTATGAGCTGTTACCACCAGGCAGGACCATCGATTCTGAACTCTACTGCGAACAACTGATGAGATTAAAGCAAGAAGTTGAGAGAAAGCGGCCGGAATTAATCAACAGAAGGGGTGTGGTTTTTCATCATGATAACGCTAGACCTCACACATCTTTAGCCACTCAGCAAAAATTAAGAGAGTTTGGCTGGGAGGTGTTAATGCATCCGCCGTATAGTCCTGACCTTGCACCTTCAGATTTCCACCTGTTTCGGTCTCTTCAGAATTCTTTAGGCAGTGTCAGGTTAACATCACGAGAGGACTGCCAAAACCACTTGTCGCGGTATTTTGACCAGAAGTCCCAAAATTTCTATAGCAATGGGATCATGTCCCTACCTACAAGATGGCAAAAAGTTATCCTTTAAATGGTACCTACATACTTTAGTTAAATGTAAATAAACTATATTAAAAAATGTTTTGAATTTTCTTAAAAAATGCGAAGAAACTTTTTCCCCAACCTACGAGTATTATGTTTTATCGGTAATCCATTTTAATACAGCTTAGTTAGTATTACAGTCGACCACAGATCGTTGGAAGTTAATTTGTTTTTCGGAAGCTTTATTATTTCCCATTTTTTAATTATGTAGGTTTATGTTATTATTATATTAGTATTTGCTAAAAATCCAGTCACAAGTAGACTAAGTACACGCTTTCGAATAAAATAAACAGCAACAAAAGCGGAAGGTAGGTAGACGTCCTAACTTCCTACTATCTTACTTCCAACTAATATTATAAATGCGAAAGTTTGTGAGGATGGATGGATGTTTGTTACTCTTCCACGCAAAAACTGCTAAACGGATTTGTATGAAATTTGGCGCACAGATAGTTTATAACCTGGATTAACACATAGGTATCCCCATATTGTTACGGGTTCGAGGCTTACGCGGGTGAAACCGCGGGATGCTGCTAGTAATTTTATAAATGCGAAAGTGAGTTTGCTATACTTTCACGCTAAAACGTCAGAATGGATTTGGATGAAATTTGGCAGACGGGTAGACCATGACCTGGATTATGACATGGGATACATTTTATCCCGGACCCCGGTAGTACGTTCTCGTGGGTTAATTTCCGACATGCACTTGGGCGAAGCCGCTGGCGAAAGCAATTACGTAATAAGCTTCACAACGAAGAACCTGAAAGAACTCCCCTACATTCCGCGACAAAGCTTAAAAATATAAGTAGGTTATTTGCAGTCGAACTTTTCAATATTTTAAATTTATCAGCCGACAACGCAACAAAGTTATTTTAATGTATTTGTTTTCGTAAGGCGATTAAAATTTTAATGCTACCTCGCTATAGTAACAAAGAATCTTACAATAAATCAAAATGTTTCCACCAACAACTTCCAGTAAGTATTTTAAGTTTCAAGATTATGAATTCATTAAACTGACACAGAGGAGAGACCTTTAATATCTTGTGCTTTACTTGTAAACAGTCCCTTTGTAAAGTAATTATTTGATGCTCTTCATTCGTGGTATGGTGTGGTCCAGAATTTTCAGCGTCTTCAAAATTTACAACAGACTCTTAGGCTCACTTTTATTTCAATCGCTTGATAACGTTTATCTGTATAACAAAAATTGCAGTTTGACTTATTTTCTATGCAAAAGCTATCAAAATGCCATATGTATTGCTCCGATAAGACTTAGGTATCTGACGATTGAATAAATCAGCCCTTACTAATTTAAATTAGTTTGAATGAAATTATGCTCGATGAGTGAATGATAACTACGATAAGTAAGTTTACCTATTTTGTTACTTTTGTGGTTGCGGAAGGTTAGGTTTCGAACTACAGGTTATAATATATTATATTTTCTCAAAGTTTTGGCTTGTATGACGCCGTGCGTGTTTATATAATAGAATTTACTTTCCGCTGTTATGCAATAGTTCCACGATAGAGTGGCCGATATCAGCGCATTTCCGATTAACATGAATAGATTACAGATTACTACTATTACTTCTATGTCTGGGTGTAATTATCTATATAAGTATGTATTTACAAAAAAAAAGTAGTGTATGTAGTATATCAGTTATCTGGTTTCCATAGTACAAGCTCTGCTTAGTTTGGGATCAGATGACCGTGTGTGAAAAATGTCCCAGGATATTTTAGTAATCACCAAAGTAAATGAATCTTTAGAAGACCGTGTGTGAACAATGTCCCAGGATATTATTATTATTAGCATTAAAGACCCACAAAAAGGAAGACAGTAATACAACCAAACAACTGTTTCGTCAGACTTACTTTCTTCCCAAACTTATTTTATAGCAGTTTCAACTTCCACAGTTCCATTGTGAACAAAGGCCGGTTACTCTCTTAACGACATCTTGTTTGTACCGTAGGCAATTACCTGATCTCCGTAACGACCCTCAGGTCTCATTATATCCTACCTATTACGTAATTATACTAAATTGTTGACTCTAAATTTCAACGGTCACACGATGATTCAATCTATCTTGAAATAATCAGCGACTTTATTGTTTAGGCATTGAGAACTAGCCAACTTTATCAATAGAAATGTCTCATAGGTACACTACATACACTTATTCATGAACAGAGTAAAGCTCATTAAAGTAGGTTGATTGCGTGTCCGGCTCTTAAATGGGTAAAGTTTATTTTTAGACAATGAATTCTCATGTGGAGATCCGTTGAAAGAACTGGGAACATGTTGACCTCTCGTAAAATTTATAGCATACTTAAACTTCTCGAGAACTATATTACTCTGTGACGTAAAGACATAACACGTTCCTAGCTGGCCAGAACCAAACTATGGTATTAACGTCAGATATTTACGAACGCTGCTAGCTCGTGCTATCACATTGACCTAGATCGTATGATCCAACATTATAGTCCAGCCACATGATGTAGGTTTAAAAGTAAATTATAAAACAATTTCATAAAATTTCGGAAACATCTGTACTAACATATCAATCGAGAATTCGGATTGAATCTTATACTATTGAACATTTTACAACTGGAGCTATTAGAGAAATTAGTAAAGCTGAAAATGATGTTCCACATACGTAGCACGAAATAGATATTGTTCATTGAGATGATATAGGAACGGAACACGTGAACGTGTTGTGAATGAACGCTAAGTAAATATTGTGCAATGCTGATGCAGTTCGTGCTTAAGTTACATAATTGAAGTACAGTAGTCACAGAATAACTAATTAAATCGAGTAGCTTGTAGCTAATTGACTTCCACGTAAACTAGGGATTTTCGATGGAAATTGAAACCGTGAATTAATAGACCAAAAAAAATCCTAAATCCAATAGATAGACTCTTTCTTAAATGCAGACGGTCAATCAGAATTGTAAATAGTTTGCAAACTAAGGATTACTTGGCAAACTATTCAACGTCACTTGACCTTCGATATCATTGAATTGATCAAGGACAGACAAGAAGAAAACTCCAAACAGAATGATAATGAAACAACGAACAAACCACAGATATAAGATGTTAACATATATTTACAAGTAGGACCCTACAATATTGTGTATCATGTATAAACATGCTATTGTATCGAGGGAATAATAAAGTGGGATCGAATAAGACGCCTCGAATAAATCAAGGTCCCAAGGCTGCCTCGCCGCAGCCTTCTCTGTCCTCACGGTGTTAGGTGGAGGTGTATAATAAGTTGCTGAGATTAAACAGGATAGGATAGTGAAATACTGAATAGAAACTATTAAATAGAAATAATAAAAGTAAAACGATTTTTGAAATGGAATTAATTGCAATGAAGTAGTAAATGGATCTTGCAATGTATAAAATGACAAGATATTTTTTATTGGTTGCAAGCGTTGCAACGTAAAATTCTTTAGTAAGTTCAAAATAAGGCATATAAAGGCAAACGTGCCTAAAGTACTAACTCACTTAGGTACTATACGGTTGTCGACTTTAAAATAAGAAAACGCATTTGGATGCCAGATGGCAGTTGTTCCGCATTAAATATATTACTGATTTGAATCACTTCCTAATGAGAATATATATTGATATTGATTGAGAATGTGTCGATGCATGTATATATTGATGCGTTGAAAACTGCAGGCTTAGCACGAGAACCGTAGAGAAGCGTTTTGTCTACACGGCTGTGTAGACAGTACGATGGCAACAAAGTAGAAAGAGTCAACTGCACTTTTACGAAATTCATTCGACTCAGAATTGTTTGTTTTTACGTAGGATTTTTTTTCTGTTTAATTCTCAATTTTTACAAATATAAGTCACGCATATAAATACAATTGAGGAGAATTAGGGGGTTACGAGCCCGTAGCGCCGGAGAAGATGCGATTCTCAACGTGTTTTAGATGGAATATTTCACTATTTGTATGGAAAATATGAAAAATTATTACCTACATGTACAGAGGGGCAAATTTTTCATTACTTTTGCGATAGGACACAACGTTATCGAGATATAAGCAAAAGAAGAGAAACTTTGTAGATAACGTTATATATACGTACTTTGCGGCCGTCGAGTAGAAAGTTTTCTACAGCATGGCGATTAAAAAATCAAATTGTCTTCACTACCCTAGACAATTATCCGTTGTCAGTGTGATTTTGACAGTTTGGGAAGAAAACTTTCTTCCGAAATAGTCTACATAATAAAGGACCTATAGATCATTAGAAACGAAAGACAAAGTGACAAATTGTAGAAGGATTTCCACGGTGCGATGTCAAAAATGGAGAAACGAAATGTCACTTTGTATAGAAAAGGATGTGTCTAGTTTTCGTAGAGATAGAAGTGGTCATGCTAAACCTGCTGGTCCACATTTGCTTTATAGTTTTATGTTCGTAGATAGTTAGATACAATATTGTTCTAAATAGGGTATTGTTCTATAAAATATAGGTCGGTTGCCAAATATAGGTCAAAGATAGCAAATTCATTACCAATATCTTTCACGTCCCATAAGACTTGTTCACAAAGTTCGTGTGTTTTCATTGGTCACATTGTTGACTCTTACCGTTTCACAACATCCAGCCAACGCTTCCCAGGCCTCCCACGAGCTCCAACTTCAGCTTTTATATAATTTTGTATAAACCCAAATGACTCACCTAATAATTTATTAAATGGCTTTCCAGCTTTGCGGGACCTTGGATTTGTTACATTCGTAAAATTAACGCTGAAATACGAAATGTTTCTCTAATAACACTAAATCTAAACACGTTGCTAGAGCCGAAAAGAGGGATAAACCCACTCCCTTAATAGCAGACCCTTTAGGAATCACTAGGTGAGCCATTCGAACTAATAAAATACGAAATTCTTGGACACTCCTAATTCTGCCGCGGAAACATCGAAAAGAAATGTTATTGTGCAGATTTAAAGTTCAAATTGGATTGCATGTTCGGTGTTTGGGTGCTTGCTATGGTCCAAGGGTAAGGGTCAATTTAATTAATTACAGAAACCACGACATGCGCCCTATTAAACCTTTGTTACGCGGTGCTATTATTTTGCTTTCTACGATTGTAGTTGGTATTTAATGTTATTATTTTTGGGGTTCCTTACATCAAAAGGAAAAAACGAACCCTTATAGGATCACTTTGTTGTCTGTCTGTCTGTCTATCTGTCTGTTCAGTCTGTCAAGACCCTTTTTCTGAGGAAAACGTGGAGGTATCAAGTTGAAACTAATATCAAATACGTAGATCTACGGACCCTTGGAGGTCTAAAAAAATCAAGCTCTACGTCAACGCCATAATAAAATACGGCTATTTATACGACATATGTTGATACTCGCAAATAAATCAAAACCTTTGGTCAACGGGTAGGTATTTGCCGTTGACCTAGAATCATGAAAGGCAAGAAGCAAGGTCTCTCATTCATCACAGCACAAGTAAAGCAAAAGTCCGAACATTGTTAGGTATTAGTTTTATCACATCATTTTTTTTTTGCGATTACAAACTTAAATTTGCAGTTGTAGAAATGACCGTGACGTATATCGATATATGGGAAGTACATCCCAACTACTCGTACGGAACCTATCCGTACCTTCTGTCAGACCACGCGAATGGAAGGGCCTTTCGCGTGGTCCGACACGCACATTAGCCGGTTTTCCTTTTATGATGAGGTTGGATCGTCAAGTCAATCTGCCTAGCCTTTTCCCAACTATGTTGGGGACGGCTTCCAGTCTAACCGGATGCAGCGGAATACCAATATTTTACATGGAGCGACTGCCTATCTGACCTCCACAACCCAGTTACTGGGTAATACGATACCACTTGGTAAGATTGGTTGTCAGACTTTCGGGCTTCTGATGACCCGTAACGACTGTCAAAGATCCACGAATGACAGCCGGGACCAACGGGTTAACGTGCTTTCCGAGGCACCGAGGAGTCTCGGTATGAAAAGATGGTCACCCATCCACAGACCAACCTCGGCAAGCGTAGCTTAACCTGATGGATAGACCCGTGCGGCTGTTATTACATAGCCACGAGCTCCTCTTTGCTTTGGTGAGGTTGGATCGTCAAGTACAGATATGTATGTTGTTATATAACATAATCATGTAGACAGTTATTTGATGGGTAACGAGCTTAAAAATATCTGCTCACTCCAAACATCTATTAATCTTAGAAATATTTGGCTGTAATATTTTTAAGATACGAAGCACATCTGTGGTTCATAACTAATTGGTAAAATGTTCATCAAAAAGTTTGAACTAGCTATTAAACCTGGCTAATGTTAGCTCGGACAGTAATTTACATTTCTGCCGACCTTAATCTTAATTAATCCTGACCACTATTAAAAATACGAAAATGAGTTTGTTCATTCCACTTTCACGGGTCGCCTGTTAAAACGGGCTCCATAGAGTTTAGCCTGCTAACATGTTGATGTTGCAGTTTAGTTTTTACCTTATAATAAGCCTGTTCTTTTTCTTTCTTTTAGAGTACCTTTAAAAGCGTCTCACCCTAGGTTTTTCATTTTAATTTCATTTATATAATAACTGCCTATGACCTATATGTTGAGCGTAGTCGGGCAGTGTTATTAGGGTTTTCCATCATTATTTCGTTTTGTGTCTGGTTGATGGCCGCCCCCTATTACATGTGTCTTAAAACAAAACTGTCGAAATGTGGGGGTACTAGGTTCTATTAGTACACCCACAGTTCGACAGTGTACCTATATGTACACCTCTGCATAACCCTTCTAGGATTAAAGGCGTGATGCTATGTTATGTATCCTATAAGTATTTATAGCTAGCAGAACCCCGCGGTGTCACCCGCTTAAGTCTCTAACCTGTAATAAAATAGAGATAAAAAGTATCCTATGTGTTAATCCAGGTTACAAACTATCTGTGTGTCAAATTTCATCAAAATCCGTTCAGTAGTTTTTGCGTGAAAGAATAACAAATATCCATCCATCCTTACAAACTTTCGCATCTACGTATACGAGTATATATAAAAATGAATCGCCGAAATGTATGTACGCGCATAACTTCCGAAAGACTGCACCAAATTGGATAATTCTTTTTTTTGTTCTGTTTGGAATTGTCTGGACAAGGTTTGTATGAAAGAAAATGTTTGAAAAGTTGCCGGGAAAATTGGAAAATTCGAGAAAACTTAAAGAGCAATTTCTATGGGAATTTTGTATGAATTATTGAAATCTTGACAGGACAACGTTTGTCGGGTCAGATAGTTCAAATATTGGCAGCTTGTTGTTATCCTACTAATTAGTAGGATAACAACAAGCTGCCTTCATCAGTATATTGGGCAAGAAGTGCTTTTGAGAATATTTTTCTAAAGGCATTAGGTATAATAAACTTTATATTTATTCTTTGATTATCAGTAACATTAGCCCCTTTCCGGATATCACCGTTAATCTTAGCTGTGGCTTTATATTGGTAAAGATATTACAATATTCCTGTACACTCATAGTTGCTTCGATTGGTTGGCCATTTTCTATTTTGATAAGTACCTGGTTGGTACCTATTTGTTGACAGGCCTACACTGTCCTCCCATCCATACCTATTAACAGTGTAATTTGAAAACATTGTACAGGCCAATAAAAGAGGTAATGACCAATTGGAATCATGCACCTAGCTTCTGACGTTTCATCGCATGTAGGTTTATACATATAAAATTAAATGTTTTGATTTTGAACTGAATTTGAAAATATTTAATTAATTTATTTATTTAATACTTTAAGCATACAGCATGTACAGAGGCGGACTTAAAATGCTATAGGCATTTTCTACCAGTCGACCTTTGGGTGATGCAGAGACAAACAGTGGTAGGTGAAATAGCGAGAGATGAGGAATTAAACATAAAGATAAACATTTAAATATGCACCCAATTATATGCATTTAAAAAAAAAATAATATGTATTAGTTTTGCTAAGAACTGTAGACTGAACTGCCCTATATTTCACAACAGCAAAAAACCTAATTACACTGGCTGCCACAGCCATGGTCAAAAGTGGGTAGCCAAACATTTTAAAAATACATTCTTTACATCAGCGTGTACGCAATCAACTGATAAACATTGCATAATGTTAACGTTATATTTAACCTTCGATTTACCAAATGCAGGATGAGTCAGACCACTGGTCTATTATAAGACCAGTCTTTGTACTGACGGTGATCTATTTGCGTCAATAATGTCCTGTGTGTCGATTATCGACTGAAGAAGATCTAGTTTCGAACGGGAAGGACTGGAAAGACATAAACTAGTGCTTTAGTTTTAGAACTACATGGTCGATGGTAATTTTCTTTAACAATCATCTTTCGGTTACTAGTGTGATTGACGTCCGGTGTAGGTACTAGAAGCAATCAATAAATAATAGATTAATGATTGGGTACCAATACAACGTGTTTTTTTATATACCATAATTCCAGGGTATTGTTGTGGCCATAATTCCAGGGTGTTGTTGTGGTCATAAGTTGTTCAAAATTATGGTCTCATTAATACCCTAGAGTTATGGTATATAAAAAAACACGTTGTATATGATAGGCTAAAAATTCATTATAAAACGTTTTTGTTTATGTATTTATCGCCTCTGCCTCTTCATTACTGTGAGTCTATAATGCTATAAATCGATAAAAAAATATAATAAAAAATAAAAAAGAATCTATGTAATATACTGGATGATTTTTTTTGTTTTTTCAATAGCTTAGACAGAAGTTGCTCTGTCAACATTTGAAGTAAACTAAAACAATAAAAACAAAATTTTTGAAAAATCTTTATAGATCGTTAAAAAATATCGTGACTCATACGCACTACGCAGGGCATAGTGCGTATGATATGAATTTAGATATTTTTATTTTTAATCCAAAAAAGAAACTAAGTATGCCATAGGATTCTACTCCGTTCACCTATTATACCCTTCTTTTTCAAGACGGCAAAAAAATCATCCGGTATAAAATGCTAAACTGACTGACTGGGTGATAATATATACACGTACAGCTCAAACCGCTGGACCTAGAGACTTGAAATTTTGTACATAGGTACCTTATACAATGTAGGCATCCACTAAGGAAGGATTTTTGGTAATTTCACCCTTAACGGGGTAAAATAGGGGATGTGAGTTTGTATAAAAGTCCGTCAGTTTTGATGTTAGGATCTTCAAATTTCGTGTTTAGGCTGATGACTGAAAATTAATTTACACGTGTCTCAATGATTTTGGTAATTCCACTCCTGAAGGAGTGAAAAGAGGCATAAAATTGTGTAGGGAAAGTCCTTCATTTACAAAGTAAAAATCACAAAATTAATTATTTAGACTTATCGTTGGAAGGAAACTAAGGCAACGTATTTATCGGTGTTGTAGGAATTTCAACTCTTAAGGGTGTGAAAAGGGGGATGAAATTTTGTATTTAAGTGGTTCAGTCACCAATCTTCGTATTCACATAAAAATATTGTACTCGTAAAAGTATTAAGCCTCTACTAAGGATTTTTGGAAATTCCACCCCAAAGGGGGTAAAATAGGGGATAAAAGTTTGTATGAAGAATCTTATTCCTTGAGTTAATAGACTTGAAACTTGGCACGAATACTAACCTAAGTACCGAGATATAAAAACTACGAACAAAACGAACGAACGCTTATTTAATACCTAGGTACTCTAATCAATGATGTTCCAACAAAAATTCAATCGGAAGTAACAAATAGTACTTAATTAAATTTTAAATTTCATTCAATTCGTAATTAGCGTCGACGGGCGGTCTGTCTCGCGCTGTCGTCGTTTTTGTACTTTTTAGTAATTATGTACGAACTACCTCACAATGATTTTTTTTAAACTATGTTTTAAACGTTTTTGTTAGTATATTGTATTAAAATTGCTTAAAAGTGTTTCAACATCCGGACAAACCTATTGACGTTTTTGTGATGTTTCTGTTTATTTTTTTGTTTTGTTCCTTAATTAATAAACAAAAAATAATAATAATTAAGTAAATTATAAAGTTTGTAATTTTTAGTTTTCCTAAACTACCCCCTACGACGGGACTGGGGGTGTCCAATTCTATATGGAGAAACTTTAACGCGCTGTCTGATTTACTCGAAACTCAGTATTATACTTGAGACCAAAAATAAAGAATAACGTGTAGCAGGGTTTTTCGAAAATCTACCCCTAACGGGGTGAAAAGGTATAGTAAATTTTACAGGGGAGTATTTTACTGCGGGGCTTGATTAACTTCAAAATTGATGTAAATAATCTTTGAGTCAAGTTATGGACACATCCCAAACATTTTTTTTAAATTGCTCTCCTGTGAGGGTGAAAACAGGGAATACAGTTTATATAAAAAATCTTATTCATTGGTTAATTAACTTGAAACTTGGCACAAATATTTGCCTAAGTAATAAAGTTTGTTATTATAACTTTTTCTAAACTACCCCTCAAAGGGGTTTAGGGATGTTAAAGTTTGTATGGAAGGATTTTAAAGCGCATACTTTTGACAGAAAAAAACAATAGCAAGTTTTGGGTTTTTGAAAGTCGGTCCCTGAAGGGGCAAAAAGGTGTACTTACTTAATTACAATTTTGAGGGGAGGATTTTTCTGCTTGGCAGGTTAACTAAAAAAAAATAGTTATAATTTTTTGAGTCGACTTATTGAAACTTACCAAACGAATTTTCAAAATTCCACCCCTGTGCGTGTTATAAGAGGGGTTACAATTGTGAAACATCTTTTTCATTTCGTTATTACCCTGAAACTTGGAAATATTGGTTGGGGAAAAAGTCTTTTCGCATTATAGTATGTATGAACTTGTAATAAAATCTCTTTGGCTATACTATTTGTATCTGGCTGGTTTTGGTATCATTGAAAGTTTAAATTTTAAAGAACATAATTCTAAATTCAAATTAGGAAAATGTGTGATTTTCATTTGTTTTTCGTACCGTCAAGATGAATGAATCTAATGAAGAAATTCGATACATTTTAAAATTTTACTACAAAAAAGGTAAAAATGCAACGCAATCCGCGACAAAAATTTGCGATGTTTATGGACCTAGTGTAGTGTCTGTGAGAGTAGCACAAATTTGGTTTAAGCGTTTTCAATCCGGAAATTTTGATGTCAAAGATGCACGTCGCTCTAGTCGCCCTATTACGGATAAAACGGATGCCATTTTTGAAAAAGTGGAGCAAGATCGGCATATCAGTAGTTACGACGTAGCTGAAGAACTGGAAATTGTCAACAAAACAGTTTTGGCGCATTTGAAAAAAAACTGGGTACACAAAAAGCTCGACATTTGGGTACCTCACGAGCTCACTGAAAGAAACCTAATGAACCGTGTACTCATTTGTGATTCTTTATTACGACGTAATGAAACCGAACCATTTTTGAAGAAGCTGATAACTGGTGATGAAAAGTGGATCACGTATGACAAGAACGTGCGAAAAAGGTCGTGGTCAAAGGCCGGTCAGGCTTCACAGACTGTGGCGAAACCCGGGTTAACTCGCAACAAGGTGATGCTGTGTGTGTGGTGGGATTGGAAGGGCATTATTCATTATGAGCTGTTACCACAAGGCAGGACCATCGATTCTGAACTCTACTGCGAACAACTGATGAGATTAAAGCAAGAAGTTGAGAGAAAGCGGCCGGAATTAATCAACAGAAGGGGTGTGGTTTTTCATCATTATAACGCTAGACCTCACACATCTTTAGCCACTCAGCAAAAATTAAGAGAGTTTGGCTAGGAGGTGTTAATGCATCCGCCGTATAGTCCTGACCTTGCACCTTCAGATTTACACCTGTTTCGGTCTCTTCAGAATTCTTTAGGCAGTGTCAGGTTAACATCACGAGAGGACTGCCAAAACCACTTGTCGCGGTATTTTGACCAGAAGTCCCAAAATTTCTATAGCAATGGGATCATGTCCCTACCTACAAGATGGCAAAAAGTTATCGAACAAAATGGTACCTACATACTTTAGTTAAATGTAAATAAACTATATTAAAAATGTTTTGAATTTTCTTAAAAAATGCGAAGAAACTTTTTCCCCAACCTATTATTTGCTTAGTAAATAATAAAGATTGACACTTTAAGTTTTTTAAAAACGACCCTCACAGAGGATTTAGTGTCAAAATTAGTAAGGAAAACATTTAGCGCACAGTCGGATTAACTCGAAACTCGGTACTAATATGAAGTCTGGCAGTTTGAGTACTTTATGCGGCCTACCCACATGTCCTTTCTTTGATATTGTTGGTCAAATCGTTTAGCTCCTCAGTACCTTATACCGAGTTGAGTTAGACGATTACTGACAAAAGCTTGCCAGGACTGGACAAGTCCACTTAAATCTGTGTGATTCTTTTCTCAAAAGACCAGTTCAGACGCTAACCTACACATGGTGGTCTTCACATGATCTGACCAAGTTTATGTTTGGACTTTAAAAGAGCCAACCCCTGAGTTTGTTTCGCCATTACTTCTCAGGGATAGGCAGATAGGAAATGTTGACTCCATTTAGCTTATTTGTATGACGTTCAAAAGTGATTCCGATATCCTGTTCACAGAATAAACTTCATTATAAATCCTTATAACTAGCAACTCTGTCTGTTTGTAAGTTACCTTTCACGCCTAAACCACTGAGCGAATTTCGATAAATATTAGCGTAGAGATAGATGGCATCTTGGGAAAGGACATAGACTACTTTATGAATTTGGGGTGATATAGGGGATGAAAGTTTGTATGGGAAACCTAGCGTTTCTTAAGTTAGGGATATGGAAATTTAAATTTATGCGTTTGGTAAGAAGTAAAGAGTTACGTGTTTCAGCGTTTTTGTAAAATCATTGCCCAACGGCGTAAAATAGATTGATATTTTTTTTTACTTTTTAAGAGATTTAGAGGATTAGAAACATAGTCATAGTTTGTAGCTCGAGATAACATTTAGTCTTTATTTCATTAAAGTTGGTCCACTCGGTCGAAAGTTATTACAACTTAAAGTCATAAAAATATCTTGGCTAACACGTACACATTCAATTACGAGGTCACAGTGGTCAATCACAAAAATTAATGGTAATCATAATTAAAATTAATAATTATTATTTTTAAGTTAGACATATAAGTCCATTAGCACCACAAATCACTAAATACGTTGAGCGCTAAACGAATTTAAAACATTATTATATTTCTGTCAATTATTTGAAGTCGTCAGGGATGGAATGATATCAATCTGCCTAGCCTTTTCCCAACTAAGCTGGGGTCGGCTTCCAGTCTAACCGGATGCAGCTGAATACCAATACTTTACATGGAGCGACTGCCTATCTGACCTCCACAACCCAGTTACTGGGTAATATGATACCCCTTGGTAAGACTGCTTGTCAGACTTTCGGGCTTCCGACGACCCGTAACGACTGTCAAAGATCGAATGACAGCCGGGACCAACGGCTTAACGTGCTTTCCGAGGCACGGAGGAGTCTCGGTATGAAAAGATGGTCACCCATCCACAGATCAACCCCGGCAAGCGAAGCTTAACCTGATGGATCGGCCCTTGCGGCTGTTATTACTTAGCCACGAGCATACTAGCATACTTAGCACGAGGGATGGAATGATATGTTCAGCGCTAAATATATTTGCGGTTTTTGGTGCAAGCGGGCCTTGGAATTATAAAAACTTGTTTTATGTGTACAATAAAGACTATTTTACTATATATAGAATAAAGACTATTAATTTATTATTTGTCTGTCTGTCTATTTTTTACCTTTCTACACCGTAACGGATAGGCCATGACCTGGGTTCGGATATAGGTTAATTTTTATTCCGGTAGTACGTTCTACTGGGTTAGTTTCCGACTCACACGCGGGCGAAGCCGCGGGCAAAAAGCTAGTAATTTATAAAAAGAACGGCTTTAAATTTTTCGTAATATAAAAATAACGGCTTTGTTTTAATCGTGTAAGAATTTAAAATTCAAATTGAATGAAACAACGTCGTTAATGGTGACAGGTTTGCAGTTGACAGGTCCATTTCCACGTCAGAAACAGTCATGACGTCATTTGAACCGTTTAACTCACATACAAATATTAAGTAAACAGTTTATCCGCAGGATAATCCGACTTAAAGTAAGTATTTTCCTAGAACCACTTATCATAAGGTTTTACCGAATTGAAATACTCGTATGAAGAAATAAAGAAAGAAAATAGTTTTTTTGCGCCGTTAATGGTGGGCAGGCTCTTTGAGACAATACTTTAAAAAAGATAGATAAAAGTTGAGCAAGGCAGAGTTGACTGCCCAGGATGGGCCAGGATGGGCCTCACTCGTCTTTACCTTGCTTATCTTATACGAGAATCTTATGTCTTGTGTCTTATGATGTGAAACATAAGCAGACAACGCAGAGCCTAAACCGCTGGGTCTAGAGCACGAAATTTTGCACCACAGTTCCTTATACATATAACAAAAGCGAGCACTAAAGAGCATTTTTGAAAATTCATCCCCTAAAGGGGTTCAATAGGGGATGAAATTTTGTATGAAAGTTCGGCATTTTCGGAGATGAGAAATCCCATCGGGCCCAAGGCTTGTAAGATATATTTGGACCTAGTTATGCAGAAAGCAGCCATTTTTCAAAAAATGAGTTATAAACACAGCCATACTAATTTAGACATACAAGATTTTTTGCAAAAACAGTCACGTCTATATCTCTATCTATATTTATCACGGAGATATAAGCCGTCAAATGCAGCCATGTACATGCATCCATGATGTAATCATCGACAGAAAAATGCTTATAACACTGTTTGTACTTTTCCCGACATGGCCCTTTTGCATAACATGGTCCATTTATACTCATATCACCTCACCACCCATTTCGTTGTGAGAAATATTCAATTGCAATCAGAAGAATCCTCATCATCATTGCACTTAAAACTGACGAGGTTAGGAACAGGGTGTAAAGTTCTCATATCCTCTAGAAAAGGGAGGATCCTCCGACTAGACGGGTGATGTGGCTGGTGAGCAACTGGCCGACGGTTGATGTCGGGATGTTCGGTAAACTGTGCTTGCGAGATGCAGGATTTATTTGACATCAGGTCTTTGATGAGTAGTTTGCATATGGCGTTGTAGATGCCACCACAAATTTACACCATACCGTTCCCCTTCGAAGAATATTGGTATGACGTAATGTATATTATGTACAAAATAATGCTACTGGCCATCTATTTTACCTCAAAGATACGAGAAGGTACCGATTCTTTACGAGGAATTCCATAGCCAACCGTATAATATACGAGTACCCTATAAGATCCGAAATGCTAGATGTATGATACCTCGTACTCATGGCTCAGACGTGCGGTTGGCAGGGCTATTCAGGCGTCACTCACACTTCCGACAGATATTGAGCCTTGTTCTCGATACCTGTCCTCTGTTGTCCTTATGTAGCTACTAGGTATGTATCTGTAGGGTTTAGATTCCGTAGCTATATTTAGGCACATACTGCATCCTGAAGGTTTAATAAAATAACTTTTTGTTTCTTTTAACTTGAGCCAAACTAAGTCTCTCATGATATCCTGCTTCCTATATTTAGTATCTTAATTGAAAATAATACACATAAACGGAAATCCCACTTCCTATTTATTTTATAAATAAGTATAAAGTTTGGATGTCTGACACTCAATCGGTTACTTTAAGGGCTGATCGGATAAAGATAAACTTAAGCACACAGGTAGATTTTAACCTGGATTAATTGGATCTAGTTATGCAGAAAGCAGTCATATGGCACTTTTTCCAAAAATAATTTCAACATACACGATTTTTTGCAAAAACAGCCATGTCGATATCTCTATTTATCACAGAGATTTGAGCCGTCATATATGCAGCTTTGTCCATACATCCATAATGCAACGATCGACAGAAAAATGCTTATTACTCCGTTTGTACTTTTTGCGACATGACTGCTTTCTGCATAACACGGTCCAATTGAGCAGTGGTAACGGGCGCGACATACCAGTTATAGGTTCTCGAACGCAGACAGGCGCTTTCATCATCATAATCAGCGTATAACGTTCCCATTGCTGGGACACAGGCCAGGCGCTTTACTCGGCGTAAATTGTTACGTTCCCACTGCTCTCTCTACTTTTACTCATGTTCGCTTGTCGTGTCCTTCGTGGAGAGTCTGATTGCCCGGAACTAGTAGCTCAGCATGTGAGACTATTTGTTCCTCCTGTACCCCAACCATCTTAGACCGCGATGCCACGGATTGTTGGCTGTTCCGTCAGCACACACAGTTTCGCATTCTAACTCGCCCTTGGTTCGCGTGCTCGCAATGCTGAATGCTTTAATGGCATCGACACAGGTGTGTGTGATTTGTTTGCCGCGAGATAGATAGACGTATCTCGTGCATGTTTGATATTCTGTGAGATATTGGACGAAAGATGATCCTTTTTAATTTTTATTTTGTGCCAATATTATGTGAGTGTTATTTGTTTTGTTAGTTATTTGTGTGTATTATTTCTTATTGTAAAATGTGTATGTTTTAATTGAAATTTAACTGTGCAATAACTTGGATCTGGGTCTGTTATGTTGTGCATGTTTTTACTAAATAAATAAATAAAACGGTGAAGGAAACCGGCATGTCCTAAAACCAAAAATTCGAAGACATCGTGACATTCGTGACATCTATATACCAACCCGCACTGGGCTCGCGTGGTGGATTACGACCCACTCCCTCTCACAGAGAGGAAGCCTGTGTCAGTACCTATACAATTTTAACTTTGAAGTGTTTCTGTACGTAAAGGAAATTAAACTTATCCAGCCTTACTAATAAATAATTATACCCGAGTTATTCCGGAGTTATAACACTTCTGGCCTTATTAAAAAGCGTTATAACTCCGGTATACGTCATGTGTAAGGCTGATCATCTTTTACGGGGAGCGACTGCATTCCGGTCTAATTAAACGTAAACAAAACACTATCGTTCCTAGTACCTACATACATTATAATTTTATAATTATCTTTGTTACCATGTCATTTATTATTGTACAGATGGATGCTCGACGATGACTTTTAGTACCTAGCTCCTTACATCACCGCCAGGAATGTAGATAGCTCCTACGTCGTAGGTAGATAGATAGGTCATCATCTGCCTGGCCTCTTCCAACTGTGTTGGGATCGACTTCCAGTCTAACCGGATGCAGCTGAATACCAGTATTTTTACTTGGAGCGACTGCATATATATCTAACATCCACAACCCAGTTATTGGTTAATACGATATCCCTTGGTAAGACTGGTTGTCAGACAACCCGTAACAACTATCAAAGATCCACGAATGACAGTCGGGATCAACGGCTTAACGTGCCTTCCGAGGTACGGAGGGGTCTTGGTATGTAAAGATGGTCACACCCGTCCACGAACCAGCCGCAGCCTAATCAATCGACCCGCGCGGCTGTTATTTCTTAGCCACGAGCTCCTAGATAGATAGGTACGATTAAATAAATATGATACGTTTTATAGGTACCTATTTCCTTGATGAAAAGTTCCGAATACGCCTTCACCTAGTTGAGCTACTCGTATTAACAGTTGATTGGTTAATTCATATCAGGCAATAAATCTACTAAATACTCATCGTATGAAATACGCGCTCAACCACACATCAGTGGTAAAACTTGCGCTATGAAAAGCGCCCTTATGGCTACGACAATAAGTCGCTGTCAATTTGAAATTGTTACCAGTGATGTGCCTGATGGTTGACTGTGCGTTCTGTAATAAGGAGCACTGCACAGCGTCCACAGTTATTTTACCTCTGACAGCTCTGATAGCAGCAACCCAATTGCAACTTTATTGCATCGACAATAAAGATCACTGTGATTTTGACAATGATGCAAAATTAGAGGTGGTCTATATAAGTTGCTAGGTAGGTATTTCTTCGTTCGTGTTGAATATTATTTTGTGGCAAAACTACGATTACTATTACTTTAACTATTAATTTTGGGTTGTAAGTCAAAGCTCATGTTTATTCATATTTTGGTTAGACTTGATCATGTTTACAAAACCGTTAATCTTTTAGTATTAAAGACGTCTTTGTTAGGATCTCCTTCTCCTGTAAGGGATCTTCAGATTTCGACTTCTTCACACCATCGAATCCATGCTCTAACACATTTTGATATTTGAAACAAACGCCCAGCTATAGTTGAATCTATTACATCCGCAACAACCCACCACTACGTGATACCACGCCAGATCACAAGCCCACTATCAATCACAATTTAATTCCAAAGAGTAGATACCGTGACCAGCATTGGTCACATAACAGGGAACATGTTTACGCATTTGTGAAACTGTTGGCTGTTCGCTTGCAGGACGGACAGACGGACAGACCGCAACGTTTCAGTTAGATCCGGCAGTCCCGTCCGAAACAGTGCGGTCACAGTCATATGTGTGGTTATCTGCGCTAGTGTTGCGTATGCCGCGGGAATTTGAGCTGTAGCTGGCGAATTTATTGATAAATTATTTGTTGCGTTTGTAATGCAAATTGAATTGACATCTAAATAATGGCAAACTGTAATGGGATTTGTAAGAGGTGACAAAGGATGAAAGCTCCCCAAAATATCCATATGGCTAGAATGCAGTACATTTTTGGCTTGCTGAAGTTGAACATTTTGCCAACTTCATAACTTTCAGAAAAGATAATAAGTAAGGAACCTGTTTGTGGTGACTGTATGTCATTCTAAATACTAGGAGTGTTCCAACCATGTTCCAACCCTCATACTTTCAACATACAACCTAATCATCTTCAAAACTCAATCACTCCATTCTATCTAAATTCTCTGGAGTTTACGGTTAGACCAAAATCTCTTTAAACATCGCGAAGAATTCCCATCTTCATCGCTGTCACGATAAACCACACAGAAATCCCCATCTGCTATCAACCTTCTTCTCAGAAAAATCCAATTACTCCCCTCTGTATATCAAATTTAGTACCTGAAGATGCCATTTTTGTTCCCAATAGACCAGTAACCAGTTATTAGGTACACATTTGTTAAGAGTAAATTGAAAAATGATTCATATAGCACGAACATTCGACCTTCATACTCTATGGAGTGCATCATAGTCTGAAAATAATTCAGCTGTTACACACTGACCTCGCTTTAAATAAAATTACTTTTAGTTTACGACACTGCTCTTTACCTAGCTATGTTTTAATGCTGTACTGATAATTTTGGAGCTATGTGTAGTGTTTCGAAATTATTATGATTCTTCAAACAGATGTATACTATCTAGAATAATATTTAGGTATACGTTACTAATAGTACAAAAATATATATATATTCAATCTAATATTTTGCAATAGCTAAAATCAAATGTTAAAATCGACCAAAACATTAACGAATATGATTGCTACACCAAAATATAGGAAATCGGATGTTTCATTAAATTGATTTAATTAAACCGATAATTCTACTCGCCACTACAAAGCACCCATCCCTAAATAGGTTAATCGATTTTCGTTCAAATCGAGTTCCGTTTAACAACAGCATCTGTCGACTAAGTATAGATTATTTTATGAACTTCTTTATTGGGTATTTAAAAGATCCCGAAGACTGTTCATAAAACTAAATTTATACCTCCCAACCTGTTAGACGTGATTTAGTAACGAACCGTTCGATAGATGTATCTAATTCCCCTATTCCAATATCGGAAGCCCGCAACTGAGGCCGCCGAACCGAACGTAATTACTCACTTTCAAACTACATAGGCACTGCACTGCTTCCCGTAATTAGAGATGTCAGTCAACATATACCTACTACCGTATTATTAAGTCAAACCGTCTCACACGATCTTGTTACTCATTTAATTTTATTTGTTACAGGCTCAAACCCCGACGCTCAAGCTTCCAGCGCAAAATTGACTGAATATAACGAAATTGTGATATAAAAATGACTACGGGCTTCCACTTTACGCTTTAATATTTTGTACGACATGAAGAGAAGTTGGCAATCCATTGACAGTTAGGTTGGAAGTGAAGTTGTGTATTGTGAATTTTGTGAAGCAATGGAGTGAAAAGAAGGCGATGACTGCTCGGGAGGTGGAGCTGGCAGGCGGCGCGCCGTGGGGCTTCCGCATGCACGGCGGCACCGATCAAAACCAACCACTCAGGATCTCAAGGGTACGTTCAAAATGCTTTCTACGTTATACTGAACATACTTTCACGCGAACGAGAGCGACACTTACAATCTTTCGCTCGCGAAATATTAAACGTTGCTGCGGTTTCCACTTTATCACACACGGCTCCAGTTTCATCAATTGTTTCTAAATTCATTGCCGACTGTTCCATATACTTTTTATAACATCCGCTGAACCCTTTTCCTACAAATCAGATTACGGCATCAGACCTACCGACACTTTATACAGCTAAACGAAATCAATTGGTGCGAAATACGTCTTCAATAATAAAACAGATTGCAAAAGGTACGAACCGAGTTCGTAATAAGAGGAGCGAGTGTTTCTTCAAACTCCTCACAGGATCAGATTACGCAATTAAAGTTCGATGTAAATCGTGAAACATCTCGTTCTCGTCGAAAACACTTTGTTTGTGGGAACTCGGCACAATTTATCAAGAGAATTGTACTGGTTGAAATGGAACTACTTGGTATATTACTTGGTTTGCCTGGAGTAGCTCCACTATCTGGTTCTTTACTTTGAGAAAATAATAATATGTTATAAACTTACAACTGATTTAATTTTCGGAAAGTTTCACCACCTGTTGAGTTGTTGTAACTATAGAAGTTTCCTTTTTGTTATTTATTTTACAGGATAAGTGTGAATATGTATGAAATCGTTATGGATTATACCTTCTTAGTTACTTTTTAATCATTTCTTCTGAGAGCCTTTGTTAGAGCCCCTAGTTTATATACCTGCAAAAGAGTTTCTAATCTAAGGAACAAGATACCTTAAAACCTTTTTAAAGTTAATTTTGGTTCCATGAAATAGGAGTAGGAAACTGACCTGTTTAATTAAAAGACGGGTATTATCACTATCAATTTCTATTCATGTTTTTTCCACGAATTTCATTACAAATATTAGTTTCTACAGTTATAACAAAATAACCCATTGAACTGTAATCTAAAAAAAAATCGTGTTTGTACCGTTGAAGAGTTCCTTCGTCTGGAGCCAATCCTGGGTGTAGAATTAGGTCATGCTTATCTCAAAACTGCATTGTCTTTGGAACTAAACCAATATGTAAAATGTCAACTCCGTAGGATAAGAGGAAGTGGTCTTAATTCAGCTTGCAAGATTCGACCTAAACAAACTAAAAAACAAACATTGCAAGTTAAATAAAAGCTTGAATAATATAATAAGTCGTCTTTAAATGTTCAGCAGGATTTATTTAGGTATATATTAAATAACCTTCTGACGTATCTTTAGGATACATAAGACCACCTTTACTAACTCGTGAGTTTTTCGAAGTTATTTATTTTATTTTTATTTTTTTAATTTTTATTAATAAAAGGAACAGCAAACAGTTACATTATAAGAGCTTACAACTAATTTAACCATAAACATTAGTAATAATATAGCCCACAACGCTGTCCACAGGTAGACATAAGAGTTTAAAAGGAAAACAAGTGTAATCGCTAGGAGCAAAGGAGTTTTACGTGCGGTAGTTAGTTGTATCGTGGTTGCTTTAATAGTCAAGGATTACATTATAATATAAGATATGAGCTTAGTAAGTTAGATGTTTTTATCGGGAAATTCCATATCAATCATAATTATGAACCTTAAAGTTACAGTCCTAACTATGACATATTTATTAACTTATTCTTCTTCTTATTTTTTACGGTTTTGTTATTTTTCCAGCGTTACAGCGATACTCTCGAACGCTGCCTTGACGTAAGTAAGATTGTGCCAAATCGTTTGTTCACCAAACAGTAATCAATCATTCGCTGTAACGAGACCGATATCTTCTTTAATAACATTTGTTTTTGTTTACTAAGCAACGATAGCGGAACCCGTGACATTTTTCTCATTTGTCTTGCTTTTTATTAACTTAGATATCTAACCGCTTAATTGCTGAACTTTGTGTGAGATTGTCAATTGACTAATGGCTACGAAATCATTAATGTTGTTTGTCTTACGTTTTGGTTTCTTAGGATTCCCCAATTAACAATTTTCGTTTCGCTTCTTTCGATTTCGCAATTAACAATACTCATCATTATGAACAACTTTTACTATGGGACCAAACCTGAAATCGCGAAAAAAATCAGCTGTTCAGTACATTTTGACGAATTATACGAAAACGGTCGATTAGAGTAGTTGTTGATGGCTGCTCTTCTGACCTTATGGCTATTGATGCCGGAGTTCCTCAGGGGTCTGTTCTCTCTGCAACTCTTTTCCTGCTGCACATCAATGACCTGCTTCGGCCTGGTATTGTTGGGTACGCAGATGACAGTACAGTTTCAGAGAGATACTTGTCCAGCGCAAAAACCAGCGGGGCTGAAGTTCGTTCCTTGAGAGAGGCCATGGTAGAGCGGACAGATTTGACCTTAAGCTTTGTCTCCCAGTGGGGTGATGATAATCTGGTCTCTTTTAACGCCACCAAAACGCAGGCGTGTCTTTTTACCGCTAAAAAGAGTCGTTTCGCCCAAACTCCTACTTTTCGGAGTACATCTGTTCCTGTAACTGATCGACTTGAGCTCCTAGGCATGAAGTTGACATCTGGTCTCAACTTCGGCGCCACCATCGAGTATAAGGCCCAAACTGCGGCCAAGAAACTGGGCATCCTAAATAGGGTGAAGCGATACTTTACGCCTGGACAGCTTTTAACCCTTTACAAAGCGCAAGTCCGATCCTGCATGGAGTATTGCAGTCACCTTTGGGATGGATCAGCTAAGTACCAACTAGCCGCGCTTGACTCGGTGGAACGCAGAGCTAAGAGGCTCATTGGCGACGTAAAACTGGTGGATGCCAAGCTTCATAGCTTGGCTCATCGCCGCAAGGTTGCCTGCTTGTCGGTCTTCTACAGATTGTACTTCGGAGAGTGTGCCCGAGAACTCCACGACCTCATTCCACCGGCCCCCTTCTACCACCGGACATCTAGACGCACTGCCAGTTACCATCCCTACCTGCAGGCTTACTCTTGAAATCAATCCCAATCTCGATCGTATTCCAATCCGATCCAGTTTCAATTCCAATCTTCAGAAAATTGGCACTCTTGAACGAAATCGAGATTGAGATTGTAATCGACTGCATGTTCGACTACACTGATTCACACGGGGTGGCCATACACATCAAAACATTAATTACCAAATTTAAAAATATTGAATAACTCGTTAATGCTATTAATAAATTTGTTCTGATAATTATTTTAACATAAATAATCATGTAAGTGTTCTTTGCTTGCATTTATATGTATTTTAACACTCAATATTTAGGCAGCTATGGCTCATTATGTATATCTTTGCCTACGTTACGCCTATTGCGCATTTGTCATCTGTCATCCACTTTAAAATTAATATAGGTTCTTATTTAAATAAAAACTCTGAATTATTACTGTTGCGATCGATAAACAAAAGTTTCAAAGCGATGTTATCTAAAAGTTTTCAAGTGTTTAGTTTGGAATGTAACAAAGGATGTTTATATGCACAAGTTCAAGAAGTGTCGTACTTTAAGACAAGTATTCAACCGAGGAAGACGAAAATACCAAGGTAAGGGCACAATTCTATTAAATATATTGCAATTCCTTTAAATTTTAATATTAAACACTTTTGCTTAATACAAACATTTATTGTTCTTACAGGATGAGTAGGCCAACACATCAACAGCTGGAGATTAGTAGATTTCCTGGTACAGAACCCAGGAATTGCCAAGGGGTTATTGCGCACTGCTCATGCTAAATAGGAGACAAAGAGAAAGTGGAACGAAATATACTTAAATGGACTAGGTGGTGCACAGAAAGACACAAAACCAAACAGTTTTATAGTGTTTTTTCTTTTCATTAACTTAAAATCAAAGTGATAATAGTGTTAAATTAAACAAAAAAATGTGATAAAATAGTGATTCTACAAAAAAATCGCAAGTACAACCCTTATAAACCTCAATAGCTGTGATTTCTAGTTTTTTTTTTTTTTGTACATCCAAGTCTCTATATCAAGCTAACCCTGGATGAAAAATTCAGATGTCTAGTCCTTTTGAAAAGCCTACTTAATTGAGTTTATGCTATTAATTATGTTATAAAACTTTAGTTATTTTTTGTAAATATGTTTTTTTTTCAACCATCATTCAAGGGCGCGTCACGCCCTGAAAGATATACATAGTTGTGTTATTTAAAATATTAGACTGATTTAGGTCAATAGACCAGCCTGAGGTATCTATAGGTAACTTGTAAATCGGTTCAGGGCTTTTCGAGTAACATAAAAGCAGTTTTTGATTAAAAATTACAATTTTTCCTGTTTACACTGAAATATATTTTCAGAGGAAACATATATATATATATAGATACCTCAGTGGATAGATAATTTTGTAAGGAATCCAACAATGTGTAACATGTCTTCTACAACACCTACTTGTATAATACGGTGTTTAGACCTAAGTTATGAAGTAAACAAAATAAAAGTTGGTTATGTGTGTGGTGGGAATGCCTTTATGTGAATATAAATGAAAAATATATAATAAAAAGGTTATAATCATATTTATTCAAATACTTGTTAATATTAATTAAATATTACCTTTTAAACTTAAGCTCTTTACTAATTGTACCATGAACTTATATTGTAATAAACTTAATAAGTAAGCGTTTTACTATTTTGATTATTATTAACCCTCAGCACAACACTTTGCATTATTTAATACAATATAGTAATCAAACGACACAATAGAACAACAGTCTTACAATATAATAAAAGAGAGTACAAGTCTTGGTCACATAATTATTTACCTATCTATATAAAAAGTATGTGTAGTGAAAAAAAAAGATTAATTTACAAGATACGTTTCAGTGATTTAGGTTTTTAATTACATAGAATAAGTCTTAGTCAAAAATTTCTTCTTACATAAGAAAATAATAATGCTAACGAAGATGCCGAGCTGTCCACAGTTCTTGTACAAGCTGAGCACGAGCCTCACGACCCCTGTGCAGCTCCATGGAGGCAGAATCTCGATCCACCTCTAATCACTCTGTGCTGTGAGATCTTAACTTGTGTAACTTCTCTTATTGCTCTCGAAACCGATTATTGGGACATCATTGTACCCTGTGTCCCACCTACTAATGTTTGGTAGCTGCCTGTGGCGTACAAGGAGAGCCACTAATACCTAAAAAATAAAATGAGCATAATTAATTACTTATATAAAAAAAAATACAATGTGACAATGGAATTGCAAGTTTACAAACCTTGTATTTCCTTGATATGTCGCTACAGCAAGTAGGCTGGGGCATCAAAGGTTCCAAATCCGTAAAAATCACTTCGAAAAGCTCCTTATTTATTTCGGTAATTTTTCCTAAATTCATCATCAGTCATGGCAAACGCGTTGTCTCCATAACGCGCTATTCGTCTCATATTCCGTCTTTGTCTCATATCTAACTTATGAGCACTGTCCTAAATATCGCAAATAAGTTCTAAACGTGCCATTATTCACAATAAAAACTTCACAAATCAGTCACAATAACAAACTCGATCCCGAAAAAGTAGACTTTTTGTAATCGTTCAACTTTGACATAAACTCGACTTCAAACTCGATATGGGAACGTCAAAATCATGTCAAGAGTACCGAAAAAGTGCATTCGTTCGAGTAAAGTCGATTTCATTTAGTTCCAAAAAAATCCACCTAATACGATTCCAATCGTGAGCTAGTGTAGCATTCAAGAGTGCCAAATGACAAGATCTCGATCCCAATTTCCAATTCCGATTGAGATCGAGTGTCGAGAGTAAGCATGCTGGTTGCTATTCCACCAATTCGCACTAAGCGCTTCCAAATGTCTTTTATAATGCGCACAGCAAAAGAGTGGAACTCACTACCTGCGTCTGTGTTTCCGAACGTATACAACCCTAATCTCTTCAAAGTGAGAGTGAACAGGCTTCTTCTGGGTAAGCTCACTCCATCGTCGACTTTGTCTCTGTCACCTCTGACCTAGACTAGAGTCAAGAGCAAACCCATCACAAATAATAAAAAAAAAAAAAAAAAAAATGTACTGAACAGCTGTTTTTTTCATAATGATGAGTACAATGACTCCTTAATAGGTTTTTGGTGTTTTACCAATAACCCTGCATAAATATAATCAATCGCTACAATTGCAATTGGTATACGATCAACTTGCGCATCAATGTGTATCAATCATGTAAAAATTAACAATTGCAATTGATCGTTTCGGGGATTCTTTAGGAAAGCGGTTCCATCATATTAAATGGCCGTCAGGAAAATCCGTTATATTTCACCAGTATTTGACGTTTAGGTGTCAAAAACCCTTTGTATTCGGACTTTAGACAGCCGTTATTGTGACTTTTCACCGCTTTCTGACGAAACCAAAACTTTGGGTACCAAGCAAAGTATCGTAATAGGTATTATCAAAAAGTTTAAATTGATTGCTTTGCAAAAAGAATTTGTAAAATCCATCTATTTTACGTAAAAGTCATTAAGAATAGTATAGCCTACCACTATTTGTAAAGTGTCCTTTTCAGTAACACCACGTTTAGTGCTACGGTCGCGTCAAGTAAGTTTGCCGCTCTGAAGTAGGCTACAAATGACTGCGCAGTAGTCAATATCTCGCACCATACCCTGCGCATCGGAAAGCCGGGTTTCAGAGCGGCAAATTAATGTGACGCGACTAAAGCAAAAAATTGCCTTTGATGACACCTCTTTAGAATTTTCGCGAATTAAACAAAATTATAAGAGTCCTTAAATTATAAATCCGAGGATTCAAAATTAAACCTACTGATTTTTAACAGTTGTGCGTGTTTTTTCCCTGCACCTAACGAAATATCAGTCTAGTTCTAACAACATACCCCTTTAACTACTTAATACCTTTTTTTTTCTCCTTATTAGGTACGCATTGTAAAGGACAATTCGAGAAGTCGATGTTTTAGAAAAACTTGGCAGTGTCAAAAAAAAAACAATAACTTTTATGTGTATTGATTCATTGAAAACAATTGGTCTATTGTTACAAAAACTAAATATATTTTAATATGTAAACATGGTTATTTGAACAAAATGGTTCAGTCTCCCAACTGCCGGTATCTTGAGTCTATTTATCTTACATTTGATTTATTTTTCTTTAATGGCCAACCAACAATTGTTTACACTGTAAAATTATAAAATAAAGTTTTACTAAAAACTAAGCTACAATTTTTATATAAATATATTTAATTAGAATGAAGATAGATGATTAAAATAAGATAAGTGTAGCAAACTACAAAGATAAAATAATTAATAATAAAAGGCAAAATAAATAAATAATAATAAATAAATAATGTCACGGTGTGTGCGTGTGTGTGTTGGTTTTGTTGGTGTAATGGTGTGCTGTGGGGGGTGTGGGGAGTATGATTACTTGAGTGATAGGATAGGAGTGCATGATGTTTTCTGTTACAGACAGGAGGTACTAGCTGTAGGACAGTACAGACTACTCATGCTGTGCTAAGCATCTTCTTATTAGATCCATATAATGTTTTAGTTTATCTTGTTCGGCTTTTGTTGGATTAGGTATTTTCCGTAGTTCCTCGATTTCAGATTTATAGTATTGGGTGACCATTAAGTTGCACCGTAAATTTATATTCTGCCCAGCAACTGAAAGTAAAATTATAATGTACCTTCACACAATCGATAGGTATGTACTTATTGACGTTGCGTTTACACATGGCAATAGTGGACATTGCCCTTTCCCTAATATATCGTCTACAAATAGATATTAGGGCAAAGGGACCGGAGAGGGACTAAACCGAACAATAAGAATGTGGGTACCTACGAGGTATGTACTTAGTTCTGAAAATAAAAGGTATTCAACGACGCGCAAACTGTAATCATGAATTCAGCACATGATTATAGATTCTAGTCCCCCCAACGAAGAAATATCAGGTTGGCACAAAAATAATGAGACACTTGGTTTACGTTTTAGATTTTTTTTTTATTACAATACAAAAATCTTAGTCAATGATGTAATCACCATTAGCATCTAAGACTTCTTGCCAACGATCCGAAAAAGTTTGAATGCCTTTCGCCCAGAACTCTGATGGCTGTGCCTTGAAAAAGTTGTTCAACTCCGCCTCTACATCAAGGAAATCATTAAATTATTTACCCCACGAATGTTGATTCAGGGCTCTAACCAAATGATAGTCTGATGAGGCGAAGTCCGAGGAATAAGGTGGGTGGGGTATCGTCTCCCAACCCAAGTTCTCCATCAGTTGGCGAACGGCAGATGCGACATCGTTATCGTATAGTAAAACTACATTGACTCGTCTTCGTCGTTTTTTCTTGATACAAGCAGATATTTTGGTAACCTGGGTTGAATATTTGTTAGCGTTTATAGTTTCATTGTGTAATAGTTCATAAAACAGCATGCCTTGCGCGTCCCAGAAACAGCAAAGCAGAACTTTTAAGCGGTTCTTTTGACTCAGTTTCGGTTGAGTTGGTGGCGTTTCTTCTGGAGGCAGCCAAAAAGCACGACGTTCTCGTCATGAATTCAGGATTCATCTCCAGTAACCAGATAAGACAAAAACTCTTTACGTCGGGGTCACAGCAAAAGTGATTGACAGATAGCGACACGGACTGCACGACTGGCGTCTGCAAGGATATGCGGTACCCATCGAGCTAAATCTTTTCGATACCCAAGCTCATGCAGATGGTTTTCCACGGCGTGGTGACTGCAGTTAAGTGCTTTTTCACGAGTGGTAGCATCCGGATTTGACTGCAGTTCGCGGCGTAAATCATCATCATTCACTGCGGGTGGTACCGTCCAGAGCGTGGCTGATTTTCAAGGCTGCTGTCTCCTGATTTAAAACGGTAAAACCATTGGGACACCGTCGCATGGCTTGTACTTCCAGCGCCTAATGCAGTGTTGATATTGTCAGCCGCAGCCCGCGCACTGTGGCCTAACAAGTACTCGTATAAGTATAGTGTTCGAACTTGTCGCTCATCCATTTTTCTTCAAACTGACTAAACCGATCACGAGGGCGGCTTTACGCGTATATACCCCCACATCACAAGTACCTAGAATGTTCTACAACAATCTAGAATATTATCGAAAACAATTAACTGGTAAAAGGAAATGTATAGAGTTTTGTAGAGTGTCTCGTTACTTTTGCGCCAACCCAATATATCGCCGGTTATCAAAAAACCAGAGAAATGCGCGATCAAAATGTATGGCACAGCAGATTCCTTTTGAATAACCAACAAACAAATTCAAAACGGGGGAGTTTAAACTCATGTACTGAATCGATAGTAACAGGTTGCGCGTCGAAGTCCCTGTCACCCTGTATACATAAATACGTAAACTTGCGTGCAAAAAAATTGGCCGACCCCATATGCTCTCTATCTGTGAGACGATATCTCAAAAATTTTAATGTATATTTTAATTATTATTATTTTGTGTGAAAGTGGGTAAGATAAAGTTTATTTACACATACTGTGATAAAAGCAATATTTTTTACAAAATCGACTCGATTCTTTAGATGTCCTCCTTAGATCACTCACTTTTGTTTGGAAAAACTGTGTGACATTTTTTATCAGTGAAGTTGGCATTATTTTGTTTATTAGTGCTCGTTTATTGATCATTAATTAATCAAGTATTTAACCGACTTAAAAAAGAGGGTCTTTATTCGACCAGTATGTTCGTAACTTTATGTGCGTGTGAACTGAGGGACCAAACTGGGAATTCTGGGAATCTGGGAATTTGTAAACATGTGTTTAATATATCAAAAATGCATACGTGTAAGGTACACGTGTACCAAATTTCAACTTAATCGGTCCATTAAATTCAGAGCAAATTGGCTGTGTAAGACGGACTGACAGACAGACAGACACACGAGTGATCCTATAAGGTCCGTTTTTCCTTTTGAGATATGGAACCCTAAAAAGGGCACAAATCCAGACTTCCAGACTGAGAAGTTCCTAATGGAAAAACCCGCTAACACCGCTTGGCCTACAAAGACATTCAAAAATGTATGAGACTATCATAAGGTACCGAAAAGCTTATCCATCCTGTTGAAAGCCATTGGTGCCGATTCTGTTGTGCACAAACTAAACTTATTTATTTGTTTTATAATTAAAAACTACAACTCTTAAAGTGCCCTCAGTCCTCACGGAAAATATCTTCAGCCAGATCTCTTAAAAATGAAGGTTTTGAGATTACAGACATTTAGTAAAGAATTTGTAAAGATATTTACTAAATAAAAGACCACAAAGCATTCAAGATAAAGAAAATATAACGACTAAAAAAGATTGTCAACCCCTGAAAATTTCAAATTCAAACTATCCAGAAACGAGGGCAAAATAATTAATATTTTGCTCTGGATAAATCTTCCAAAAACGCAACTCAAAAATCAACGTGGGAGGTTAACCGATTCTTATAATTCGCTCAGAATTATAAGAATCGGTTAACCTCCCACGTTGATTTTTTTAAACCTTATACCACTTCTGACTCAAAAATAAATATTAAATGAAGTATAATAGTACTGTCTACATTTTGTTTCATTGTGTGGTCATACTACTCTATCTATTTTCATAGGATTAAAAAAATATATAATATTATCTCAGCTAAGAGGTAAGAAATACACAATTTTAGATACCTATTATTTAGTAGAAACTTTTTATTAAAAGTTAAGTCCCCTAGACTTTCTGATATTCCTCTCGTCTAGCAGCTAGTACATGTACATCAGTGGAGGTGAGAATTGAGGGACCATTTTCAATAATCGCTATCTTCAAATTGCGTCGATATTTTTTTTTTTTAATTTCTTTTTTACATAATGTTTTAAGACTCTTACTAAAACTTTATGTAGGAAAAGAAAGCTTTTATTTATTTGATTCGGTAATATTCACTAAAATATTTATCTTTGTTGGGAGAACTGAGGGACCACAGTTTAGTCGATATATTTTCTTTATCTTGAATGCTTTGTGGTCTTTTCAAATGTCTGTAATCTCAAAACCTTTATTTTTTAAGATAAGTTTGAGATCTGGCTGATGATTTTTTTCGTGAGGACTGAGGGACCACACTTTAAGAGTTGTAGTTTTTAATATATTTGTTTACAAATTCCCAGATTCGTTCTACAATTGTTTTAAGACTACTACTACTGTGACCTCTGAGTTTGTTTCGGCCTTTCTTCTCAGAGTAGTCAGATAGGAAACGCCGACCTCATCTAGTTTAAAAAAACATGATTGACTTGTAAAAGTGTTTGTACAAACCTATTTACAGAAATAAAAATCATTTATCACCAAATTCTAGGATTATTATTTTGCAAATTCCCAGTTTGGTCCTTCAGTTCACACGCACATGTAACTTTGACTTTGTGTTACGCAATTGCCCCGCAGTTGGGTTTAGAAGTAAGTGCCTTTGATTTGGTTTAATTAGAGATTAATTTGGCACACCCATATCATTATTTTAATCTATAGCCTGGAGTCTGGATTTGTGCCCGGTTGATGGCAATAAATAGGTTCGCCCCCAATTACATAGGACTTTAATACATAACTGGGGAATGTGGGTGTACTCTAGGTACAGACGCCAGCAGGTCAACCTACCCGAAACCGTGATTTTCCCAATCAATCTTGAACCTAATGCCTTAGCAATAAAGTCGAAAATCTATTAAAGAAATCTGACAGATTGTAGTAGCTTGATGTGCTGGCGTCTGTACAATACAACTATAGAAATATAAAAAAAAAACTTTCTTTTATCTATGGGTACAGCTCAACCTAACCCTTCGAGGATTACAGGCGTGGTGATGTTATGTTATTTTCATTTTTTTTTAGTTTATTTAAATTTGATTTGCATCTACAAAGACAAGTTGCAAAATTGTATTATCACTGAAGTGAAAAAAATACATCAAAAATATTGATTCTGATGGATTGAGAATGTCCTCCCATTCTCGAAGTTGGTTAAGAGAAAATCTATTCCAGAAAATACACCATTATTTTTCTTCTAACCACAGAGTTTCCCCCGAATATCAACAGAGGTCGCTGACAGTGGGGTAAATCCTCCGCTTAATGGACATGATATCGTAATCCCTTTGTATAGCCAAAGATTATTGTTTGATGGTCCGATGAGGAGATAGGACCTAAATTAAGGACATTTTCTTACAAATGTTTATTGTGCGTAGAAGATACGGAATGTTTTTTTTACGGTTACGTACGACTGTGTGAGGGATATTAATAGAATTTGTTGGAGTTGCAGTATTACTAACAATAATAATTATGTTTGTGGATCATTTTAATTAATCATAACATAGAGAGGGAGAGACGGTGCACAACAATCTGTTAAAAATGAATATAAAAGGACGCATTTTATTAAATTAAATGGACTTAAACCGTTGTTAGGTTACTCATTATTAACATTAAATTACTTACATATAGACACAGGGTGAATTTTTCAAGTGGGCGTGGATGGCCAAATCTGAAATTATGAGGAATAGCGAAAAGTACTCAAAGGAGTCTCGGGCTCGATTTTGATGAAAACTAAACAAAAATAAAAATAGTATTTTGTTAAAAATAAGCTCTTTCCTTTAGTTTGAGTTTCCGTATGTCATTCTTCACAGAATTCGAACTTTATTAGCGACACTATCGAATGCAAATGGTGTAATAATATAGTGTTTTTTTTTTTTCAAAATCAACGGGTTCGCTTCCTGGCTAGAAATATTGATTTTTTTAAAATCCAATGATGCTCTTTGCTTGTTTGTAGCTTTTGCCCGCGACTTCGTTCGCGTGAATTTTTTTCTTTCCCCTACCCACCCCGTCGTATTGCATCGCCTGCCCTCGCTATTACTTCGTTTTGCTCGGCTCCTAATGATCCTAACGTGATGTTAAATAACATATAGCCTTTTTTAAAAACTGGGCAATCAAATGCAAAAAGAATTTTTCAAATCCGACTGACAGCTCCAGAGTTTAGCGCGGTCAAACATACAAACAAACAAACTCTTCAGCTTAATTAGTAAAGATTCTGAAAATTGGCAGCTTCAGAATTAAGTCCAGAGCATCTACAGACTACAAAATTTCATACTTATTTTACCTCTTATAAGTAACGTTTTAGCAACGAGAATAAGGGAGATAATACACATGCCCGTAATTTGCATTAAAATATGCAAGTAATACATGCCGTGTGCCATACCAACATCTGATTGGTGGATGTCACAACGGCATGCCAGCTACTTGCATAGTTTTGTACAAGCAACAGACCATGTTTATTCCCGCCCTAAAGGACTGAAGCAGCCAAATGCTGGACATATGCATGTCGCCCCTGATGCGCAGTCACTCTCATCCTTCTTACACCAGCTAGCCATATTCTGAACTAGTGATGACGTACTTTGACCCGATTTTAATAGGGCACCTTATATTGGAGGAGCTCGTGGCTAAGTAATAACAGCCGCAACGGTCGATCCATCAGGTTAAGCTACGCTTGCCGGGGTTGGTCTGTGGATTTTCATGCCGAGACTCCTGCGTGCCTCGGAAAGCACGTTAGGCCGTTGGTCCCGGCTGTCATTCGAGGATCTTTGACAGTCGTTACGGGTCGTCAGAAGCCCGAAAGTCTAACAACTAATCTTACCAAGGGGTATCGTATTACTCAGTAACTGGGTTGTGGAGTTCAGATAGGCAGTCGTTCCATGTAAAATACTGGTATTCAGCTGCATCCGGTTAGAATGGAAGCCGACCCCAACATAGTTCGGAAAAGGCTAGGCAGATTGATTGACCTTATATCCCACTCCATTGCAATTAGGTAGCCTTTTTCTATACTTATTAAGCTAAGATCGTCTGAAGTCCAAAAATTTTCATAGTTCATGAAAGTTCCGATCATTAGAGTAGTTGTGCAGTGAATATTTATATAATCAACTTGAAATATTCTTTTGGCCATATGCAAGGACGTTCTGAAAAGTTTGATAGAGATCGAGTATCGATTATAATTTCACACTCAATTATTTCAGACTAAGCTGCCTACAGCCTTAAAATGCTACTCTGACTAAGAACCGTACCATGGAGACGCTTAACTAGTCTGTGTATGCACTAGATCTCCTAAGTCAAGCGCTAAAACCCTTTGAGAGATCACCCTGTTTGCGACAAGCGCTATTACGAGCGTTTTATGAGTGCCTTGTTTCATGCGGATGGCCCTGACTTTAAATTAATTAATGAGATGATATAGAAATATGACTAAAGAACTCTCAATAGGGAATTGACAAAATATAAACTACCAATAAAATGTCCTAACTTAACTAAACCTAACAACAAACCCTTAATAAAAATGTTTGTCCATTTAGCAGAAAAATATTGATGTCTTGGTTCTGGAGGATCCATAAGGAACTGTGTCGTTTTATCAGCAATAAATCAATCTGCCTAGCCTTTTCCCAACTATGTTGGGGTCGGCTTGCAGTCTAAGCGGATGCAGCTGATTACCAGTAATTTACATGGAGCGTCTGCCTATTTAACCTCCACAACCCAGTTACTGGGCAATACGATACCCCTTAGTAAGACTGGTTGTCAGACTTTCTGGCTTCTGACGACTCCAGCTGAAAGATCCAAGAACTACAGCTGGGACCAACGGCTTAACGTGCTTTCCGAGGCACGGAGGAGTCTCGGTATGTAACGATGGTCACCCATCCACAGACTAACCCCGACAAGAGTAGCTTAACCTAATGGATCGAACCGTGTGGCTGTTATTACTTAGCCACGAGCTCCTGTCGTTTTATCAGCAATGATTAGCAAAAGCTTAATAACAAAAATGCACTTCTTCTTCTTCGTATCGCTGGCACGACTGTATTTCAGATCTTGTGGGTCCAAACCTTCGCCAGTTTCACAGCGTCGTTGTCGTCGGTGGCAGCGCATAGATCCAAGGACACAAGTGGGAAGATGTTACACCGACCTGGTAAAGTGGGGCTACCTCGACGGAACGGCAGCAGTGTGTGGATGAGGAGCTCTCCTATCCTACCCTCTGTGTCCCCAACACATGCAGCCAAAGTAATCTCTGCGCTGCCACTGACGGCGATATAATAATAATAATAAAGCCTTTATTTTCCAAAATAACAGCATACATAATTCCATCATTTCTCATGCACATAAATACCAATTCATATTCAATCTTACATTCTACGAGTATATTCGATTAATTATTACATTTTTATACATTTACATTTTTATTAGAGTTACATTACAGACTTAAATTTTATTTGGTTTTCATTTCATACAATACTATTTTTAAATTATATTTAATTATTTCTTTTATATTTTCTATTTTTGTAAGATTATTGGGATATTATTTTTAAATTCATGCTTTCATTTAATATTATATATTTAATTAAATTACAATTTTGAATTATATTCCACTAACATAAAAAAAACACATAAAGGTAAAAAACATAAAGACGATTTTTCGGAATACTTTGTCACATTATTGGTACAAGTCACAGATTTCTAATTATTGGGGTACCCATTTCTGGGTGTAGGCCTCCTCCAACTCTTTCCAGTGCTGTCTGCCTTGTGCTTGACTGGTCCATGTAGTCTAACATATGCAGCCAAAGTGATCTCTGCGTGCCACCAACGACGATATAAATGCACTAAATTAAGACGAACGAAGCATCAAACGAAGACTGAATCGAAAGTCTTCCCTTGAGACATGACCGTGAAACATTTAGATTTTCTCAAACAATCTTGTCCATCCACAGTAAACCAACATCTAATATAGAATATACTTCCTAATCAGTTAATCAACAAACCATTTCGTTGACATATTCGCGAGCCAGAGACAAACTTATCGGTTAGCCCGGTCGTTAGCAGGCCAGTGACGTCGTTAATCTTTTTTAATGTCCCGGTACCCATTTCAGCCGTCCAGTTTATATGCGAACTGTGCTGTGTGGAACTTGAGAGGATTGTTAGTGGTATTTCCTACCTAGCCGGTAGTCGCAAACAACAAGGATGCACGAATTTCTGACCAATATTTTGTGACAAATCAGAATTAACTTTTTTCAGACTTTTTTCGTGTCATGCCTGAAATATTTGTAGTTTTACAAATATGGTAGGCAGCATATAGGATTTATAAGAGGTGTAAGCCAAGCTTGATAGCGCGCTTCTCCCGGTCTGCTCCGACTTCCGGTATCTTGGAGCCAAGCTTGATAGCGCGCTTCTCCCGGTCTGCTCCGACTTCCGGTATCTTGGTTCACTTGTGTGATGGCGAAGTAGTTTGGACTGTTAAGCACAGAATTAACACTGGATGAAATCTGCGATTCCCGCATTCCCCTTAAACTTAAGAGGAAGATTTATAAAACAATGGTTAGACCTGCCGTCTTGTATGGATCAGAATGTTGGGCCATAAAAAGAATGAATGAAAGGCAATTGCATCCAGCCGAGATGAGAATGCCAAGAGGGATGTGTGGTGTAACGCGAATGGATATAATAAAAAATGAGTATGTAAGAGGAAGTCTAAAGTGACACCGGTGACTGAAAAGTTGTGTGGAAATCGGTTGTCATGGTATGGGCATGTGATGCGGAGGAATGAGGAAAATGTCGTCAGGAAAGTGTTGAGTATTAACGTGGAGGGCTATACGAGTAAAGGAAGACTAAAGACACGATGGATGGACTGTGTGAAAGATGATATGGCCAGAAAGAGAGTGACTACCGAGATGACGACTAATAGAGAAGTATGGAAGAAAAAAACATGTTGCGCCCACCCCAAATATATAGGAACAAGGGCAGGAGAATGGTGAAGAGGTGTAAGGCACCCACCACCACAATAAAAAATGAAAAGTTCAACAATTAATTGTAATAAATTTACTTTTTAAAAAAAACGACTTCAAAAGTCGGTGTCTTCAATTCTTATAAGTATTCAGTTTAGCTTGTAAACTGAATATAAGAATTGAAGACACCGACTTCAAAAGCTGTTAAGTTTTATTACGAAAGTTATTTTATTCGTTTTAGGTTTTTGAATTTTGTTTTTACTTTTTTTTAAGTATTTTGTTTGACCATTTTAGACTTCCACTGACTAAAACCCACCCGTGTTCCTTCACTTGCCTGTGCCAGGGCCACGGTAACTCTTTCGAACAACCCGCAACCGTGGCGGGCATCGGCCCTAGCGGACCCCTTCAGAGTTTTATGATTATACAGCCTAACAAGGTGTTCGTTCGCCCAGATATTGGGTAGAAGCATAAAAGTCACGGAATTTCGACTTCGTGACCTTTACCCTTAAATTAATGTCGCAACTCCGAAATAAAGCATGAAGTTTTCTACATTTTTGAGGCACTGGGACAGAAATATAAATATTCAGAATTTTTCAATATATGGGAAAATAATAAAATACGTTTCGTCAGCATAAAACGTATTCGTACGTAGTCTTAATGAAGCCGGAATTTCTACAGAAAAGATATGTTCATTGCAGTGAACCAAACAAAAAAATTATGCACATTTTTTTGTCATTTTTAGCCGACTTCAAAAAGGTTCTCAATTCGTCTATATGTCTTTTTTTTTGTATGTTTGTTACGCGATTACTCAAAGACGGATGAACCGATTTAGAAAATTCTGTTTTTGTTTGAAAGGGTATACTTCCAAGGTGGTCCCATATAAATTTTATTGACTTTGCTTGGGGAGTTTTTGAGTTAGTTTCAATTATGCGTATTTTTCCCACTTAGTTTATATAGATGATGTTTTAATAACTTCCTATCACTGTTATTTTCACTGTTTTGTCTATGGTAGTGGTATTCGAATTTGTGTGGGGTAGATACCACAACTAAAAAGTGAAAAAATAAAAACTTTTTAGCAAAAAATAAAACCGACTTCCAAAACAAAACATTACAAAGTGAAAAATAACTTTAATTTCGGAATTCAGTGGCATAACACGATAATACAAAACCAAAGACACCGACTACCGAAATTAAAGTTATTTTTCACTTTGTAGTGATTTGTTGTGGAAGTCGGTTTTATTTTTTGCTAAAAAGTTTTAGAAAACAAAATTGCAAACACAGAGTAAGGACGTGTTCTCCAAGATATTGTGCACAAGATTGCTGTTTCAGCGCATATGATTATAATCTAAAATTCAGTGTTGGCGACGCGGATATATTTCGTGACCTGAGACTTTTAAATAAGAACGTGTTTGGAGGTAAAAGCTAAAGTTTCTGAAAGCCTCTATCTAGTCTACATAAAAACTGCTATCAAATCTCTTTGAGCAGTTTTTCGAGTCGACTAAAACAACATGATAAAATAAAATAAACAAAATTGTTTTTAGGATACTTATTATATATATATATATATATATATATATATATATATATATATATATATATACTTATACTTACTATTACTTACATTTTACAGTTTTGTTTCGTTACTGAAATAAACATAAAATTCAACTTGATGAAATACGTAGAATTAATGATGGTATTTTATTTGACTCTTGAGTTCGTGGCTAAGTAATAACAGCCGCACGGGTCGATCCATCAGGTTAAGCTACGCTTGCCAGGGTTGGTCTGTGGATGGGTGACCATCTTTTCATACCGAGACTCCTCCGTGCCTCGGAAAGCACGTTAAGCCGTTGTTCCCGGCTGTCATTCGTGGATCTTTGACAGTCGTTTCGGGTCGTCAGAAGCCCGAAAGTCTGACAACCAGTCTTACCAAGGGGTATCGTATTACCCAGTAACTGGGTTGTGGAGTTCAGATAGGCAGTCGCTCCATGTAAAATACTGGTATTCAGCTGCATCCGGTTAGACTGGAAGCCAACCCCAACATAGTTGGGAAAAGGCTAGGCAGAATGATTTTATTTGACTCTTTCACGAATTTTTTCCTATTTTTAATGAAAGTAGGTAAGTATAAATGTAGATTGAAAAGTTGAAAATGAATTGGGTTCATATGGTTCTGAATTATTTGAAACTTTTGGAATTTAGAAGTCTAACAAAAGTTTGCATATTAAAATTAATAGACGCGGAAACTCAACGGAGGTAAATGGTTGTGTTTAAAACGGTAGCCATCAAACATAGGGACATTATTTCAGAGTTAAATTGTTATGGGAATATAGTCCAATCATCTAATGCAGTCCGTTGGTTATATTGCCTAACCACATGTCTCAACTCAACCGTTCTTCCTTCCTCGATATATCCACGGTGGTTATAAACTCAGCATTCTGCCTTTAATTTTTTCCGTTTAATCATCTATATTATAGTTAAACTTATGTCATCAGATTAAGTTACGCTCGCCGCGGTTGGTCCGTGGATGGGTGACCATCTGTACGTACCAAGCCCCTTCCCCCGGAAAGCACGTTAAGCCGTTGGTCCCGGCGGTCATTCCTGGATCTTTGACAGTCGTTACGGGTCGTCAGAAGCCCGAAAGTCTGACAACCAGTCTTACCAAGGGTATCGTATTACCCAGTAACTGGGTTGTAGAGGTCAGATAGGCAGTCACTCCATGTAAAATAGGTATTCAGCTGCATCCGGTTTGTCTTGAAGCTGACCCCAACATAGTTGGGAAAAGGCTAGGTCTTGCTATCCCCTAATAAATGTTTGCCATGCGCCGCATGCACGACGAATGGCAAGTTTTCTCCTATCTACTATGGTATCTAAAATTATCCACATTATCAACGCACTACAATATTCTTGACACGTTAGGCGATTGGCAGATTAGGAGATATCAAGTAGGTTAGTAGAATTATCAACATCATCAAACCCGAATGCTATGCGAGACAATGTTTCGAATTATCGTTCAAAACTCGAGTTAATTCCAGTCAGCGACTGGGTACACGTTGCATTAACATAGACAGAGTATAATTATATACAATACAAGGCTTGCAGTCACAATAGGAGCATAGTTGTGTCGACGTTAGACGAGGATTAAGTATGCTTCGCTAACGTCGAAAGTTATGTCGGAACTTGGATTTTCGTTCTAAAGAAGTTATTGCTTAAAAACCAATCGACTTGTCTAGTGTTTTCAATGCGGCCAGCAGCATCAGGTGAAGATTCACAGTATATTGAAAAAAACAACCTGTCAAAAACACTCTGGTTTGCTTACTACAATTAATCCGGACCCAAATAGAGAAGTTACAATTTGTGACCAGAAAATGGAACCAATAACCCCACTAGTTTCGACAATCTAAGTAATACACTAATATCTTAATAGGCAGGGCAACAAACTATAATATTAAGTTGATCACTTCCCCCTATTTCATGCACACAATTCTTCAAAAGAAAAAAAACCGGTCAACTGCGTGTCGGACCACGCACAATGAAGGGTTCCGTAGTTGGGATGAATTTATCCCAAGAACAAAGTTAACATTGTAGTAAAACATGTTCTCCCATACATTACAACTGCATATGCAGTTGTAACATAAGTTTGTACGCACAATATTGAGAGATTTACCATATTATTAGACCATAGACTTCTTATAGGTTTTACTGTAATCTATAGGAATCGAACTAAATATTTTCTATATTTTTTTCTATTTTCTTAAATAACTTTAAAACAATTTATTTTAAAATTATAAATATGTATATAGTTGAGACCCTCACAGTAAGCCGTTTCATTTGATATCTATTTCACAGTTTGTAATTTTTTTTTAATTTTCTAAATTGCCCCCCAAAATTGACCCCATATTCCAAATTCATTTATTCGCGATACACGTCCGTGTTTGGGTCACAAAAATTCATACATGTACTAAATTTCAACTTAATCGGTCTATTAGATTCAAATTGGCTGTGACAGATGGACAGACAGACAAACAGACGAGTGATCCTATCCTATAAGGGTTCCGTTTTCCTTTTGAGGTACGGCACCCTAAAAACGCCACATAGGAGTCATTAAGGTAGGTGCTATCACTAAATTATCTACCTGTGTAGTTTCCAGCCAGCCGTGTGACCCCCATGATCCCCAGTTCACAGGGTGACTCTAAAAGTCAAAGGGTAAGCGTCATTACGCAGAGATTGCGACGCTCATAACGCTTTGTCGTTTGTTCGCGCGTAAATTATACTTACGCGCAACAATTACACGGGCTCATTTAGAAAATCGTCATGTAACTTTTACGTTTACGCGCTTTATCGCGTTAGGCGTAAAACGGAGCGGTGAAAGGTTGTTGAAGGTGCTTTTGGAGTCTGAATTAATATTAAAGGTGTATATCTGTGCTTAATTGTTAAAATGGTAGGTATTGTTGTCTAATTTCAGGAACTACATTTTCTACCTAACCTTAAACTGTGATTTGATAAATAGATTTGTTTTTCTAAGAATAACGCGTTGAACAGTTGCTCGTTTTATTATTTATTTCTAAAAGAACTTCTTCTAAACTATCGCAAATTCTAAGAAAAAGTCTGGCATTTTATTCCAGAAAGTCGGGAAGCATTCCGTTTACCGGGAATCCATTAGATTGTATTGATTTATACCAGTAGCGTTTTTCCGTCGAATACAAAGGTAAAAACATGATAAAAGTGCACAGAATATACCGAAATAAGTAGGATAAATTGGGCTTAGAATTCGAGTAGTATGTCGAGTGTGCGATCGTGAAGCGACGCACGTGCGTCGTGGAGTCACGAGGGACACGTGCCTTGCATTCGACTCCGGAGTTAAGTAACTGCCCAATAACGGTAGACCCTCTATAGTTTTACCAGTTATTCGTTTTTTGTGGACAATACTACTAGTTTAGTTGAACATTGAGGTTCAATTGAATTGGTGCCTGGTCTTGTCTTTTTGTACCCTGAGCCTGCAGCATATACTTTATAGTGAGCGTATTGTTTTAGCTGATTATGTTTAGAAGCCAGTTGTAATGTCATCCATTTGTTTGCTGTAATGTACCCTAATTGCGTAACACACTATCAATAGGAATCTGAATCATTTTGAAGCAATTGCTAATCCATTGCTTCATATGTTCAAAGATTTGTCTGCTCAACAACGTAAATAACGCAATGAAAGTTGTTGAACTGTCAAAATGAAACAGATTCCGATTGATAGTGTGTTACGCAATTGCCCCGCTGGATGGCTGAGTGATCGGAGTGATCAGTGTATTCCACGAGTGTTTTCCATAAAATTAATTGGATTAAAGGCGATACCAAAATAAATTGGGGGCTTTTTCGTAACCATTTATTTCACTGTTACAACATGTATGGATTTCATTTTTGGATATATGTTTATTGATGTTTGTATGTTTATTGTTTGTTGATTAATACAGTGACTGAAAGAAACCGTAATTGATTTCCTCGATAGAATTTTAATTCTGAAAAGACCTCTAATTTTTATGTTATTTTTTTTTTTCTGTTATTCCAAAGTCCTAAGTAATTTCGTTGCAAAATTGCATTCAAAATGTGCGGTAATTGATAAGTGTGGCTGAATATATTTTTGATAGATAGCTTATTTTATTTTTAAACAATTTTCATTTGGTTTGGCGTTTTTATTTTGGTTCCAATGCATTGTTGCGCTCTCTTTTTTCGCATGTGTAAGAAATTGACTCTGTCATTTTCTTATTTCTGCCCGGTTCACCTTTTTAAACGATTTAAAAAAAAAAGGAGTATGATATCAATTCGTCGCGTATATATTTTTATGTATGTACACCGAATTCTCCGTCAATTGTGAACCGATTTCGAATTTTTTTTTTTTTTTTTTTGTTTGTAATGGCATGCGCTCGAGGTGGTCCCATTGTGACCATGACCCCATAGAAATCGAGGGCACCCTCAAATTTTATAGACGCACCTATAGCAATTAGGATATTTTTTTTATAGTAACTCGTGCAATTACTCTCGGAAAGTACCATTTGGTGAAGTGGAACTGATGATGAAGACCACATATGGCCATCAGAAGTACTCAATAACAAGTATTTCACGGGTTGCGATTCGATTAAGTACCTACTTCAATATGATTGCTAAGCAATTTATACTCGTCACACTGTATATGGTAAAATGGAGCTAATGGTGACTTCACCATCAGATCCAGTTCTCCTGGTTCTTACTAGAAGAACTACTCAACAATTAACGTCCTTACATCGAGAAAAGCAATATTTTGCAAAAGGTGATGAGCAGTTGACAAGGCTATTGTAACTTAGATAAATTACAAACTGACCCACTAAAAAGTGAAAAAATAACATTTTTACAAAAAAAAAAACTACCGACTTCCTAAAAAAAAAAAAAACTACAAAGTAAAAAATTACTTTAATTTCAGAAGTCGGTGCCAAAAAACTAAAATGCATCCAAAGACACCGACTTCTGAAATTAAAGTTATTTTTCACTTTGTAGTGTTTTTTTTAGGAAGCCGCAGGTTTTTTTTTTTTTTTTTGTATAAAAGTTTTAAATATACTGCCTAAAATTAGACTCACTGCTTTATCTTACAATAACAAAGTTGTAAAGATTCTACCAGACGTCGAGGAACTATGTGTTTAAGGAATATATAACTTTTCAATACATCCATCATGTACAGAAAATTTTAAAATATAAAATTACTGTCATACAGTATCACACTAAAACACATTCGTATCCACAACAACTCCACATAAATTAAAATCTTCCACACAAATAAACGAGCGCGACTCTTGATTTAATTGCACTAACAAGAGACCGTTCGCAAGTTGTGCATTTAATTATAACAATCTGCAAGACGGAACGCTTCTAGTGAGGAGTTTTGCCTCCAACATGTTCTGAATTCACCATTGTCTCACGCAGTTTTGGGGACACATCTAGTTACGAAGCATTCATGTTCTACTTAATAGGAATATACAGGATGTTCGGCGTATGGACCCACTTTTGCATGGACACAATTTTTGGGGAATCGGGGGGTCATTTGCTAGGTTTTACTCAAAGATCCCCATGTCGTAAGTATGACGGTAATTGAGATATGGTTTTTTTAGTTTTTCTTTGAAATAATACCAAAATCTCCCCTTTGAATCGTTATATATATTTTTTGTTTATGGTTGAAATAGAATAAAATAATTTTTATCATTATATTCTGCAATGTATTTTTGTTCTAAATCAATTAAAAATTAAATTAAAACATAATTACCGTAATAAGTATTTTCTTAAAACACTCCCTAACTGATTCTTCTAACTAGTATTTTGACTACATAATGAATTGTTTTCTATGACATGTAGCATATCGTTAGAAAGCATATAAGCTAAAGAACTTTTTAAAATAAAAGTAAGTTCAAAATGGCTTTTAGTTTTTTTCATAATGAATTTAGAAGTTACAATTTTTCATACATTTAAACAAAAAAAAGGCAGGGGACATAGTTCTTCCATAGTTCTAGTTACCCAATCCACGTTAGCCAACTAAACCCATAGCTGAATACGTTTTGTTTCCACGTTCTGCAATAGTCCTGCACCAACCGGGGGGCATAAAAGCAGAATCCACCAACCGAGTTTTGAATGTGGCTTCTGATTGGCCGTTAAACTCCCGTAGTAGACTTTGTCTACAAAATCCACCAATTGAGTTTTGAATGTGGCTTCTGTTTGTAGACAAAGTCTACTACGGGAGTTTAATACTCCCGTAGTAGACTTTGTCTACAAAATCCACCAATTGAGTTTCAAACAACCAATCAGCGTGCACGATAAAACTCGGGTGATGGATTTTGCAACGCTTCCATCAATCCAAAATGTCATGACGGTTAATGTTGGTGTGATACTTGGCGTCAACGAAATATGGGTCCACGTTCTGGCGCCGGAGTTTTGTTTTGATACTTTGTTTCTTATAGCAATTGAAAATATTTAAAAAAACATATTCTCTAGTGCGGCGTTTTTCAATCTTTTTTATGTTGCAACCCACAACAGTCAGAAAGTTAGGTAGCGATCCCTTCACTGTAAAATTATAGTAATACTAATAATACTAGCGGACGCCCGCGACTTCGTTAGCGTGAAATCTAGCCTGTAATGAAAATAAACGGGTTGCTGCACTAAAAAAACGGCCAATTGAGTGTCGGACCACGCAAAATGAAGGGTTCCATAGTTGGGATGAATTTACAAGGACAAACTTAACATTGTAGTTGAAAAACATTATCTCCCATACATTCCATCTGCAAATGTAAGTTTACCATGTCTTTTTAAGACCATAGACTTCTTATAAGTTTTCCTGTAACCTATAGATATAGAGCTATTTTCAATATTTTTTTCAAAATTTTAAGCTCAGTAGTTTCGGAGATAAGGGGTCCGGGTGGTCAATTTTCGTCTATTTTCTTAAATAACTTTAAACAATTTATTTTAAAATTATAAAAAAATATACTTGATACCCTCACAGTAAGCCCTTTCATTTGATATGTCACACAAAAAAGTTTGCAAAACTTTTTTTTTAATTTTCATTTATTTACGTTACACGTCCGTGTTTGGGTCACAGAAATTCATACGAGTACCAAATTTCAACTTAATCAGTCCATTATTACATTTGCAGCAAATTGGCTGTGACAGACAGACACACAAGTGATCCTTCCTATAAGGGTTCCGTTTTTTTCCTTTCGAGGTACGGAACCCTAAAAAAATTAAAGTTTTGGTGTAGTACCGTTCTACTGAAACGTTGTCTCCAACGGCTAGCTAAAGTGATAGATAGAAGCACATAGAAGAATATTTAAGCACTTTCGGAAGCGATATTCATCTTAGACATAAACGAGCAGTCATACGTGTTCAACCAACAGCCATAAGCAGGCGAAAAGCTGGTATCATAAGAGGATCAAAGAGGCTGGCAGGTGGTCAACTCGCGAGACTAAAATGATGAAAAAGCGGCCACACGATTTGACTTATAATATAGACCATAATGTCGCTAACGCTAAGTTGCATTAGTTCATACATATTTTAAAATTGGTTAGTTAGTAATATTAACATTATCTAACAAATAATGGATAAAAAGAAATAAAAATTGTTTCATTTATCCAATACCTACCAGCACAATTATCATTTCTTGGCAAAATCTTCCACGGATCGCGTGGATACAAATTCTGCCTTTAGAGTTGCAATTGTTTTGCAAAATCCACTATGATAGTTTAACAACCAATCAGAGGTCATTTCAAACTCAATTGGTGGATTTTGTAGACAAAGTCTACTACGGGAGTTTAACGACCAATCAGAAGCCACATTCAAAACTCAGTTGGTGGATTCTGCTTATATGCAACCGGGGGTTGTCATTGGGTGTACAATGATAATAATAATAACATAATACAAAAAAAATTAAATGCATTTTTTTAATTTCAATAAATATCTAATTAATGTAAATTTTGTGCAAAATAAAAATATTTTTAACAAAATTGAACATACGGTCAAGCGCTGACTAAAGACGGAAACGTAATCAGTCTATACCTATATAGGGTGACTGGTAATTAGTGACGGATACTTAAACATATTATATGATTGTACTCATGATAACAAACAACTTTTACTATGGGACCAAACTTGGAATCGCGAAAAAAATATTTGCTATTCCCTACATTTATGTTCGCAAAACTCGTCAAAATGTAGGGAATTTTTTTAGCAAATTTAGCTTTTATTTTTAGTAAGACACCACTAAATTAACAGCCACATTTTATAAAACGTCGCAATACACTATGTTTGTAGTTTTGGTCTCAGCCACCAAAATATACAGATAGTTAGGGCTGGTGACGCGAGAGCAAGCGACGCGCGACGTAGAGTTGTCCGTGTGAGACGCAGCTTATCCTGAGGTCTAAATTCGCATCCCATTCGCATTGCTTGCGAAGTTTTTCGTTTTTAATGAATTAATAAACGCCGCATTATAATACCTAACTGCCATTAGGGATTGTTCCTGAAGGTCCCGACTTTTATTAAAAAATATAACAGTAGATCGTTCACACGAGATTTCTCATTCAACAGTCACCAAACCATAGATATTTATTTCTTAGATAGATAGATAGATATTTATTTAAGTGAAAACTTCTTATATTACAGTTCGCGTCACCAACATGCGACACGCGTCTATGCATAGTTTTACGTTTAAGTTTTCACTTCTGTCAGCTGTCCCCATGACTGCCAATTTTTATTTTAACCATGGATGACAAAGGATGCCTAAACTTCCTATTTTCCTGAGCACGTTCTACGAACCATCACATAGCACATAACACATAACACTAATATCAAAATGTTGTTTCTTTCATTAATAAAAAACCGGCCAAGAGCGAGGCGGACTAGCGCACCGCGGGTTCCGTACCATCAAAAAAAAGTGTGCTAATTAGAGACATCGTTTTATTTTTCCTGTAATCTTTACATAAACTTCTATCACATAGAATAACTTAACATTTTCCTCTATGCAAACTTCATAGATATGGAGGGAACGGTATTTTTTTTACATTTTTCATCAAAAGTCGAAAACTATTCAGCCTAAAAAAAATGTCTGAAAATGTGCAAACAGCACTCTTTAATATGATACCCCACATGCCCTAGTAGCCCTACTTCGAATTTTTCAGACCCTGTTGCAAAAAAAAATGCTTATATTTTCATTTCTTTCTTGTTTGCAAAATAGGTGATTGCCCACTTGAATTTTGGAATAGTTCTTGAGATATCCAGCTGTCACAGACGGACAGACAGACAGACAAACTGAGTAGCACCATAGGGAGTCCTTTTTATTACCATTATGGTACGCGGAACCCTAATTAGTTGATTGTAACAACACAGTACATTAGGCGATATTGACACCGACCCGACATCGACACGATATCGGCGGTCACATAATCGCATACGTTTAGTACCTCCTACATTATGTTGTTCTAATCATCTATATCGTCGCAAAGATAGTGACCGACACCCGATATCGGAACGATATTATACTGGCAAAGTCAAAGTGCGGGGTGAGAGTAGCGGGCATTCTTTCACTGGAAACCACTTTTTCACACTGCCGACTTCGAGATGTCGATATTTAACTGTACCTACTGTGGTTGTTTGGTGCGTTGCGGTGGTCATCGACATTCACCAATATCGTCGGGCCGTTCATAAATATCGGTCGATGTCGGTATAGCTGGCGACATATTGGTATCGGGTCAGTATCTTATAACGGGATGCCCATTAGGTACACAGGAAATTTTAAGTAATAAGTTTAGTCCAACCACACAGTAGGTACCATAAAAAGTAAACCTAAGAGAAAAAAATAGAACCTAAGAAAAACTAATTCAGTTGATCAACTGCAAATCTTTTATACTGTGGCATGGATTTTCCGTGAATTTATTTCGTATCGACGACCGACCATTTGGGGGAGGCGGAGGTAGCGTTTTAAAGGTTTACAAGCCTGAAAAACATCGCCTTAATTAACACAATTCAGATGGTGATCTTGTAGGAAAAGAAAGTCGTATGTTCAGGTGTCGACATTAGACCTAATCATTCACAAAAAGATAACCCCCTCTTAATCAAATTTTAATGACGTCAGGAATGATATAAGCTTCTTATCTACGTAAACTTCAAGGAATATCGACATAAAACTCCCAACATACATAACGAACTTCAACCGTAAATAAAATTATTGACACCTCGATCTGCAATTTACCATATATTGAGGAAACTCTTACCGTCTCGAAGAAATGCCATTAATCTGTAACTAAGCTCGAACGTTTGCTACACGGCTAAGCTCTTTCTTCGCCGACTTACATGGGCTTGAAACAATGGCTTGCACTTGCAATTTGAATTTCCCTTACACGATCAACCGCCTTTTCTTTTCCATATTCATCGGTTGACTGCAAATGTTCTGCCTTCTTAGGGCTCGTCTTTGTTAGAATTATTTTGTTTAGTATAGCTCTATAGATCTTTGTTATTGCGTTTTTCCATAGTTTTGTAATAATAACAGCTGCAAGGGTCGATCCATCAGGTTAAGTTAGGTTAGTGGATTGGTGACCATTTTTGGTACCGAGACTCCTCTCTGTCTCGGAAAGCACGTTAAGCCATTGGTCCCGGCTTCCATTCGTAGATCTTTGACAGTCGTTACGGGTCGTCAGAAGCTCAAAAGTCTGTCAACCAGTCTTACCTAGGGGGTATCGTATTACCCAGTATCTGGGTTGTGAAGGTCAGAATAATAGGCAGTCACTCCATGTAAAATACTGGTAATCAGCTGCATATGGTTATACTGGAAGCCGACCCCAACCTAGCTAAGAAAAGGCTAGACAGATTGATTGTAATATGGAATTTCTCAGTAGCAGCCAGAATTCTTGATTAGTGCCCGGTTGATGGCAATAGGCTCGCCCCCTATTAGGGACTTAAACATAACTGGCGATATGTGAGTGTACCTATAGGTACACCTCTGCCTAGCCCTTCGGGAAATACAGGCATGATGATGTTAAGTTCTATAACAGTTTTGGTAAGAGCTTTTGGGGTCATTAATACAGAAATGTCATTATCAGCCCGGAAAGGGCCGGGTGAACTAATAGAGCGCGACAATTAGAGAGCGTGTGGACATATTTGCCATAATTCAGTTTGTAAATTGAATTGGTGATCGTAGTTTGTTGTTAGTAGAGCACCGGAGAATATTGCTGCTAGTATAGGTAAATGAGTATCACGTTCGCGCAAAATTTCACACCCACGGGTATTATTTGACGCAAAAGCGTTCGAATTCTAAAATGTTTTGTTTCTCATATCTATAGACGACTGCTGTCCTTGATACAATATCTTGTTTGGAATTCAAGACACCGTTCTAAGGAATTACCTTTGCTTATATAAATAAAAGTATACTGTAGTAAGTACTTTACATAGTCGTGAGAACCTTTACATGAAAGTCCTTACCGTAACATCATAAATACAGTAATTTGAAATATTCGCCTGTATCCTAATCTCATATTATTTCCATACAATGTGAGTTCACAGTTCATTGTCCTATCGGGAATCAGAATCCTTTAGCACGATCGCATGACTTAAGGCGGTCTTACGCCTCCGTCGCGCCTTCCACAAGATTAATATTCGAAGCGAGTGATGGGCAGCATAACAATGGGTGTGTGACCAACGCGCATGCATTTTCTATAATGCCCATATAATGTTTCTATAGAATTGGTTAGTTCGCGTGCTACCTCCTTCGCTTTAGTATCGTTCACGACTTTCTTCGGGCATGTCTCGGTTTTGGCCAAAGTATTGACCTTGTTTCGTATATTCATTTGAGCTAGTTACCTATATATTCTTAATTTTAATAATCTAGTGATTGTTTTCTTGTATCGTGTCGCAGCAAAACATTGTAAAAATGACCTTTCTCAACGTAATGTCGCGTGTGTAGATGTATTAAGTGTTTTTGTGACCCCTGGCTTGTTGAGTGTACGAAGGGTAGATCCCCCCAGGAAATGTTGAAGTTCTGTTCACCGGCGGCAAGGCGGAGGGAGCCCAATGCGGTTTGTAGCTTTACCTTGCCTTGTTCAGTACTAACCAATCAAATTATTTGGAGGTTACGTAAAATCAAATATGGAAAGGTTCTGTTTACAAGCTATCTTTCTCTCTCACTCGCTCTTCAGATTGTGTTCTATGGTTCCTTTGTTTGTCTTGATGTTTAGCGGTCTTTACCCTTGTTCGATTTAATATTTGACATTTACAAGAGCAATATTGATTAAAACACATACCTCCCTACATTTACCCAAATTCCCAGTCAAGTTTTGCTCGTATTAGGTAACTATGGTATGGCAGAAGATTTCATACAACAATTTTACGCAATAAACATTTGCAAATCCTGTCCCAATTTTGAAACGTAGAAGCTGCAATATGCTGTCCCAAAAGAAAAAAATTTCTGGCTTCGAGCTACTAAGTTAATTATATAGGCTGTTCCGTTTCTAAGTTCAATGGAGTTTCGTATTAGCTAATACAGGATGGCAGTGTCATCGACGCAGAACCTGTTACTATGGATTCAGTATTATGATTCTGGAACACCCGTTGAATTTTTATTTGGTTATTATTATTTTTTTATATCAGAAGAAAAGTTTCAACGCAGTGGGGTCCAGAATCATGTACTGATTCCATGGTAACAGGTTGCTTGTCGATGACACTGCCATCATGTCAGTACCTAAAAAAAAACCGGTCAAAAGCTAGTCGGTCTCGCGCACCGAGGGTTCCGTATAGTGCGATCTTCTTCTTTTTCTTCCTATCACGCTCGCACTCGTCCTTTCATTTTAAGCGTTTAGGAAGAAGAGAATGGCGCGTCTTCGTGGATGGCGAGTACTATACCATCATATGTACGAGGATATATAGGTATAAAAAAGTGTGCTATTTAGAGACATCGTTTTATTTTTCATGTAATCTTTACAGAAACCTCTATCACATAGAATAATTTCAGATTTTTCTCTATGCAAACTTCGGAGATAAGGCGGCGGGACGGTATTTTTTTTACATTTTTCATCAAAAGTCGAAAACTATTCAGCCTAAAAAAGAAAAGAAAAAAATAACAATAATGTGCAAACAGCGTTCTTTCATATTGTGATACCCCACATGCCCTAGTAGCCCCACTATGGATTTTTAAGACCACTTTTCAGTCCGTTGCAAAATAAAAGATTTCTTTCTTATTTGCAAAATAGTTGGGCAAACATCATCTAAAACTATTCCAAAATTCGAGTTGATGATGGCATTAGTAGTTCTTGAGATATCCAGCTGTGATAGACGGACAGACAGATAGACTGAGTCTCACCATAAGGGTTCCTTTTTATTACCATTTTTGTACGGAACCCTAAAAATACAAAAGAACTGCCATGACAGTTAATCTTCTACTGTATGTATGCAGTGTTTATGTGTGTGCATATCAGATACTGTTGAGCAAGAAATTGCTTTAGATGTTAGTACCCATAGTCTAGGAAACCACAAGCCCCTTTGTATTTATGACAAGCTAATTGTAAAAGCGTATAATAATTTGTTTAGGCTTCTCAAGTTTGTTATGGGTCTCCTAAAGCAAAATTGAGAGCGGTATTGGAAAAGTGGCCTTTGTAAACAAAAGCCATCATCATCCTCCCCTTATCCCAATTATGTTTGGGGCAGCATTCTCTTCTTCTTCCATTCACCTCTATTAGTCGTCATCTCAGTACGTCACGTATTTTCTAGTCATATCATTTTTTACACAATCCATCCATCGTCTTTCGCTACTCTTATCACGATGCCAAGCTTCACAGCTTGGCTCTTCGACAAAAGGTTGCCTGCTTGTCGGTCTTCTACAGATTGTGCTTCGGTGAGTGTGCCCAAGAACTCCACGACGTCATTCCATCGGCCCCCTTCTACCATCGGACATCTAGACGCACTGCCAGTTACCATCCCTACCTAGTTGCTATTCCACCAATTTGCACTAAGCGTTTCCTAATGTCTTTTATAATGGGCACAGCAAAAGAGTGTACCTAACTCACTTTTTTTTTTCTTTTTTGTGGATGGGAAATCATAAAATAACTTCTCCCGCTCTGGGTGGAGCGGGAGTGCATGTCAGACTTCTACTGACTAAAACCCACCCGTGTTCCTTCAGTTGCCTGTGCCAGGGCCACGGTAACTCTTTCAAACAACCCGCAACCCTGGCGGGCATCGGCCCTAGCGGACCCCTTCAGCTAGTGCTGACATCTCTTTGAGGCGAGCATGGAACACAACGCGCCGTCGACCCGGGCCTGGTCCTTACCGGGCGGCGAGCTCCGCTCCGGTCCTTACCTCCAGCATCAGGGCCCCAGTCGCAGTGACCCTTACCCGGATGCCATCGGCGACGCCGGGCTCCTCGAGGTTCACCGCCGCCCTCGCCTTGGCGAGCACGTCGCGGTAGGACACGCCCTTCTTTTCCGCTTCCGGCTGTAGTGTGATCACTACAGCTGCGGACTTCGGGGCACAGAGCCTAGCCGCGACACTTCGCTCCTTGTGCCGCTGCCGCCTCTCTTTTCTTTTGACCGCCCTTGCTGCTTTACCCGCGTTTCCAATCTCCCCGGCTACCTGCCATTCGGCGTCGGCCGGTTTGGGTTTAGGAGGTGGGGGCGGCTGACTCGCCGCCAGGGCTGGGGCCCTGACGGGTACCGGCTTGGCCGCAATTTCTGACTGCCCTGACGATCCTGGTTTAGTCGTGGCAGCCGTGGCGCTTGCAACCGCGGCGGTGGCAGCCGTGGCGGTGGCAGCCGCAGCAGTGGCAGTCGCGGTGGTGGCAGATGCGGCGGTGGCATACGAAGTTGCCTTCTGCTAGCCTGAGGCTGGCCGGCTCGCCGCTAGCGGGGGGCGCAGGACAATGGCCTCCAGGGCAGAAAACCGACTCTGGAAGGCAGACAGCTCCTGCCTCACCAGGGTCAGTACCCGGTCCTCGGCAGGCACGGGCCCGCCAAGATCTCTCTTCAGGATTGCTCTTGAGGGAGAAACAACAGCCGTGTTGGTGCTCCTGCACCGTTGCGGCAGGGTCACATCCAGTGTCAATCGACGAACGTCGATCGATCAGGAGCGACCCACATCCCTTGTTCCTCCACTGTGCCCTCTGCAAATCAGAGGGACACGTGGAAGAACGACGTGGAGTATACTGCTCCCCCATACCCGCAGAAATTCGCCACAAACAATACCCTCTCCGAAAAACTCAAACACTTTTTCCAGAAGAGGTTATTGTCCATGCCCAGGGTGCACCGGCCCGACAACTGCTCTTCCCCTCGAACGTATCCATAAAAGACGAGCAGGTATCAGGCACACGAGGAGGTTTTCTGCACGCACCCCACCTAACTCACTACCTGCGTCTGTGTTTCCGAGCGCATACAACCCGAATCAAAATCAAAATCAAAAGTCATTTATTCAAACTAGGCTGAGAATCAGCACTTTTTGAACGTCAAAATTATTTAAGACAGTCCCCCAAAACGCCACGAAACGAATCTCTTCAAAGTGCTTCTGCTGCTAAGCTCACTCCATGGTTGACTTTGTCTCTGTCACCTCCAACATAGACTAGAGTCAAGAGCAAACCCATCTCAAATAAAAAAATCACCATCCTCATTCATACCCAAAACTTGCCTCACGACAACTATTAAGCGGGATTTAAATTAACAACATTAATTGCATGCGTGGTAAAATTAATTTCACAAAACTGTTGTTGTTACTAATACAGTCAACAATCATTTACAACCTTGTTCCTCCCGCTGCTGAGTATACTCATATGGCCTCACTTTTGTGGCATGCAAGTCTTATAACCAGAGATCGGATACTTGGATGCTTATACCAGATTACTTTTTTTACCGTCTTGAAAAAAGTAGGGTATAATAGGTGAATGGAGTAGAAACCGAAGCATACCGACCTAGTTATATTTTTGAAAAAAGAAAAAAAATTATATCTAAATTCAAATCATACGGACTACGCAGGGTGAGTAGTGCGTATGATTTGACTTGATTTAAATTTCGATATTTGTTAACGATCTACAAAGTATTTTTTTTCAAAATTTCTGATTTTTATTGTTCTTCTTTACTTCAAATGTTTATTGATAGAGCAATTTCTGTCTAAGCTATTGAAAAAGCAAAAAAAAATCTAGCTATCCAGTATATATATTTTTTAATCAACCTGTATTGTGCCACTGCTAGGCAAAGGTCTATTTTAAGGCATATTTTGTGGCTAAGAAATTATGGAAGCGGCTTCTTAATTTTTGTTTTCTTAATATACTTAATATAAATCCCGCGATTTATTCGCGAGATTCGTAGCAAAAAGCCGTCGTTTCAAGTAAAACCAAAATCCAAATCATGATGCAAATCAAAAACCTTGTCGAATAGCCAAGTAGTTCGAAAAAGCAACGACGAATGTAATTTTTGGCAACCTACTTTACAACATTAGCTAGCATTCGATTCTATAGTCAGAAAGTACTAAGTTCCGGAATCGCCAGATTTTTACGATCGATACATAAGTGCATTCCATATTAGCCAACACATTAGTAAATATACATTCGATTTTATACAATCAAAACTTTAAATTCGTCGATCCCGGAATCCCGGGATCCTTTCGATACAAAAGTGCATTCCATATTAGTTAACAGCTCAACTTTAGGTATATATGCAACCGATTTTCTGATCTCTGCTTATAACACAGTACTATAAAAGTTTCATCACCTTTAACATTCTTATCTCTCATTCCAGGTGAACCCTGGACGCAAGGCTTCGCTGAGCGGCATCCGAGAGGGTGATGTGATATCCTCCATCAATGGTCGGCCTACCAAGAGCATGAGCAATGCTGATGCTCACGCAATGCTCAGGTCAGCTGGCCCCGTGCTGCGGCTTGGATTGAACGAGTAAGAATCTAAATGATGTCACCTCAGAAATGTTTTGAAAGTTTTAATATTTGATTTTAAAGTGATCAAAACAATATATTTATATAGGATTTATTAAAAAAAGAACTTGAATAGATATTCAAGCTATTTTTGGTGTTAGAATTTTTGATTAAAAGGAAAAGTAAGTCCTGAAGGGTTAAAAGCTTTCCTTAAATCTTAAATTATTCTATAAACTAGTTATTTCTGTAATCACTATTTTAGTGTCAACATCTCAGTAACTCTCATTTTGCTAAAAAGAGAGTAAACATTCCCCAATATCCGAGTTCTCTCCAATAACGTACTCCACTCAAATTTCCGCCGGCACCTCAGATGCACGGGTTTCGATTCTGCAGTCCGGCTTTAATCCGATCACTCTTCGGCGTTTCACACGAGAATCGAACAGTGGGTCGTCTGTAGATTAGTCATGACATAAATTGGACCACTTATGTTTCTCATACAGACTCGCAAAATGGGTTCGGAGCCGGTACGTCAGAAGTCTGTACTTCTAATCTCTGAGGGCATTGACAGGTCTGACAGTAAAACACTGTAGAAATAGACTGCGTCTGCTAGAGCAAACTCAATTTGTTTATTTGGACAACTGAATGCATATTGATTATTCAGTTTTGTTTACGTAGTCGAAGAAGGTAAGTAGTGAAAGAGATCATATTTCGATGTTTTGGAATATATTTATGTGAATTTTATGTGTAAATAAAATTAGATACTAGGCTTGTATATTACTGAAACTTGTTAAATACTTAGCCCATAAAAACAAGACAAAGTGAAATAATAAAGTGCCTACGTACCTACGATATTATTATGTAACTTTAGCGTAGCACTTACTACAAGCTACGAAATTGTGTCGTAGCATTTTTATGTTCTGCCTACAACCGAACAATTATTGATGATGCTTTTACTAGCTTCAAAGTGAGACTATGCAATGTTAAGAGATGTACACGGTGTAAGGAACATAGACGCGCAAAGTACCATGAACTCAGTACCAGCCGATGTATTCTATAAAAATCTCAATGCATTTTCTATAAGGCACTGCAATGCATTGTTAATCGCAAACCCGTGAAAACTTAGGTGAAGTGAGCTTTAAGTGAGCTGTCATTCCACCTTTAGTGCTATTCCGTAAAAATGTCACCGGGATGAAATGAAAAAAAAAATGGCGAAGTCAGCTTTAAGAGGGCTGACGCATTTTGGCACCTCTCTCGCTCAGACGTGACCAAATTTTTAAGAATGTTAAATGAAAAGATGCTTTTTTAAAAATGTGTTCAAGTAGCGAAATAGTAAATAATATTAGGTAATTTAATGGTATTTATTGAAAACACATCTCAAAAAGAGATAGAAATGTGTTTTTAATTACTAACTATAAAATTAATATTAACTTGTTCTTTGATTATTTTATTTCTTTGCGTCATGTTTATCGCAAATAAACGTATTTTCTTTCTTTTTTCTTTAATTATTTACTAGTTCGCTAATTGATTAAATTTTCCATAAAAACTTTTTTATTTAACAATCTTAAAAATTTGGTCACATGTGAGCGAGAGAGGTGACAAAATGTGACAGCCCTCTTAAGTGAGCTGTCATTCCACCAGATGCCAAGGATTGACACCATTGACAGCTCTTCAAGCTCATTTTACCAAAACTTTCGTAACATCGGCTTAGTAAGCTGTCAATAGTGTCAATCCCAAGCATCAGGTGGAATGACAGCTCACTTCAACTAAGTTTGCACGTGAGATTTTTACAGAATAGACTGATCAGACCCACCAGTGTTGAAATATTTCATCGGTTATTTGAAATAAATCAGCTGCTCCATACATTTTGACGGTGTAGGTATTCTTGGCATTGCACTTTTGTATGAACCAGCAGATTTTTTTTCACCCTGTCTATAGGCAAATTAATCTGGCCTGATTATGACTGATCATAATCCCAGGAAAGAGTTGATTGATGGTCATTTAAGTTACAAAGCTGCCACAGTTTTCTTAATCACGACACTTGCGCTAGGCAAAACGAAGATTAACGCTAGACGTTTGTAGAGTTTCCTATTTCGTGTCACAGGATGTCTAGGAAACCTAAAAAGTTTTAAGTACTAAGTTACATTATTTGTTAAAGTTTTTACCTTATTTTCAAGTTTTAATCTAAGTTTTCTTGTCGCCAGAGACAGGGAGGTGTCACCGAGAAGAAGATCTATTGGCAAAGGCTCCGAGTTGAAAAGTAAGTTTTAAGTAGATACATGACGTACTTGTATATTTTTCACTACTTATGTGGTACTTACATAATATGCCATGTGTAGCTACTTTTTAGGCAACTGAGAAGGATCCGTTGGGTAGCGAATTGATAATGTGACAGACTGTCATGGTGAAATATATTTACGAGTATGTATCTATTTTGCCGATAGAATGACGTTGGGGCAATTCATAAACATTTGTGCATGTCAAATCGTTTTGTGAAATGTATTGAAAAACCGGCCTAGTGCGTGTCGGACCACGCACAATGAAGGGTTTCGTAGTTGGAATGAATTTATCCCAAGAACAAGCACATACAAAATAAATACATCACAACTGCAAATGTAAGTTTGTACGCACAATATTGAGAGATTTACCATGTTATTTTAAGACCATAGACTTCTTATAGGTTTTCCTGTAAAATAAAATAAGTATACCTAGAACTATTTTCAGTTTTTTTTTTCATATTTTTGCTCAGTAGTTTTGGAGATTAGGGCAAACGGTCAATTTTTATTTATTTTCTGAAATATCTTTAAAACGATTTATTTTAAAATTATAAAAAAAAAATATACTTGAGACCCTTAAAGTAAGGCCTTTTATTTAATACTAGTTTCTGCCCGCGACTTCGTCGTGAAATTTCTTGTTTCCCTACCCACCCCGTTGCATCGCATCGCCTGCCAGCGCGTATTACTTCGTTTTCGCGTTCTTTCTGACTTTTTTCTTTTTGCTCGACACCTAACGGTCCTAGCTGATGTTAAATATTCCTTAAGAGTCGGGCTATCAAATGCAAAAAGAATTTTTCAAATACGACTGATGGTTTCTTACATAAAATTTATTATATAATATATAATTTACCTATAACTTTATTACTTACTTAGGCAAGTATTTGTGCAAAGTTTCTGGTTAAATACGCAACTGAATAAGATTTTTCGTATTAATAAACTGTATTCCCTGTTTTCACCCGCAAAGGGGTGGAATTTTATAAAATGATTTGGCATGTTTCCATAACTTGACTCAAAGATATTATTTACATCAATTTTCGAGTTAATCTAGGCCCGCAGTAAAACCCTCCCCTATAAGATTGACTACCCCTTTTCACCTTGTTAGGGTTAGATTTTCGAAAAATCCTGATACACGTTTTTATTTATTTTTGGTGTCAAGTATAAATACTGAGTTTCGAGTTAATCGGACCACGCGTTAAAATTCCTCCATACATACTTTGACACCCCCCTTTAGGGGGCAGTTAAGGAAAACTAAAAATGACAAACGTGCCCAGTTTCAAGTTTATTACCTAACTCAAGGAATAAGATTTTTCATACAAACTTTCATCCCCTATTTTACCCCCTTCGGGGTAGAGGTTTCAAAATCCTTTCATAGTGGATGCCTAAACTGTACCTATAGTATCTATGTGCAAAATTGCATGTCTCTAGGTCCAGCGGTTTAGGCTGTGCGTTGATATATCAGTCAGTTAGCCAGTCAGGACTTTGAATTTTATATGTATAGATAAGTATTTCACACGGTACAGCGTGCAAACCTTTTTTTAAATTTTCTTAATTGTCCCCAAAAAGTAAAAAAAAATAATATGTTGATCTTTCAACGTTAACCGGTCCATTATATGTGTATTTAGAGAAAATTGGCTGTGAAAGACGGACGGTTCCGTTTTTTTTTTATTTGGACATACGGAACCCAAAAAATAAAATAGCGGCTTTATTTTAGATTGGCCACACGCCACAAGATCCTTGTACAGCTATACATATACATACCTAGTCCGGCCCATAAGTCCTGTTACAAATGAAAATGCATTTATTTTTTATAAAATAATATAGGCTTAACAAAATTTTAATATGTACATACATATTTACGTATTGTAGTCTCAGCAAAGAATAAAAATAATTATATTCGAAATGACCACCTTTAGCTTTGATACAGGCCTTTAATCTGTCTGGCCACGAATCTATGGATTAACTGGTTGCAACGGAATTATTTAATAGTTGTGTTGCCAACTGTACATTCATTTTGTGAGTTATAAAATTGATATGTTTGTATTTAGCTTGTTTGCCGAATTCAAACCAACATCATTTTGAAGCTGGCAGGGATTTTCAACAAATTCGTATCTAATAATTTCGTTATGGTGATGAAAAATTTTGGATTCCAAAAAAATATTTCAACCCAACTTTAATAGAGGACACGCGTTTAATATTTTGTAATATTTTGGTTTCTATAGTAAAAGCACGGTCTAAATGTAACATTATTTAAATTATCCCTTATTATTTTTGCCATATTTATGTTAGATGCTACGCCATCAAACGTAACAGTGGCAAGTTTTACAAAATTTGTTAAAAGCATCAATGTTGCTTTCTGAGAGGCAGTAAATCCTCTTCCAAAAAAATAAGCGATTGGAATTTTTCAAAAAGGATTAATTGGCACTGCCATGATTATCAACACTTCTTTGGCCTTATCTACGTGATCTCCATAAATGCCATTACCCACATCAACATGTCGATGGTCCCTTTTACAATGTCGGATATACATTTTTACCAATATTCACTTTTTTACATAAATCTAATTGCAATAAAAAAATTTCTTCCCTGTCAAAACAAACTTTGAACTGAGGGCAGTTCAAAGTTTGCCCTAACGATAAAAAAAATAAATCTTTATGATATTAACAATGTCAGTTCTGCAGAAAGACCACTGTTCAGTAGGGACTAAAGAGTAGTCTCCCTGCAGAACCGACATTGTTAATAGGGACCATCGATATTCATAATGATTATCTACCATGAAATTCAAACCGTTCAAGTATAGACATTTCATCGAACGCCAGGGCAAATACCAAATCTCGTTTTTCTTCAGTTTTCCTTTAACAATTTCTATGGCTTCCTTGGTGATGCCTGGCTTACAGTCTACACTTTGGTACCATCCTCGTAGTGTTCGGGAATGTGGTAGGCACAGATCAAATTTTATCCTCGTGTAATTGTAAGCCCTAGGTAGCCCTAAAAAGTGTAAAGTTAGAGCAAATGTCTTTAGTTGCGTACCATAATCTTGTTTTATTTTTATATTTTGTTTTTCCTTATCATCCTTCCAATCAGATGCTGCAACAAATCGTTTGAACAATACCCAATTACAGCACTGACGTTATATTGAAATTACGGCAGACTTTAATTTTTTTTTTATCAAATGAGACCACTTTATTACTTTTTAACCGACTTCAAAAAGGAGGTAGTTCTGAATTCGTCTGTATGTTTTTTTTTTTGTATGCTTGTTACGCGATTACTCAGAGACGGATGGACCGATTTAGAAAACTATTTTTTTTTTGAAAGGGTATACTTCCAAGGTGGTCTCATATACATTTTATTAGCTTTGCTTGGGCAGTTTTTGAGATAGCTTCAATAATGCGTATTTTTCCCACTTAATTTATCTGGATGATGTTTTAATAACTTCCTATCACTGTTTAAACAGCAGGTAGTGGTATTTGAATTTATATGGGGTAGGTACCACAACTAAAAAGTGAAAAATACAATTTTTTTAGCAAAAAATAAAACCGACTTCCAAAACAAAACACTACAAAGTGAAAAATAACTTTAATTTCGGAAGTCGGTGGCGTAACACGAAAATACAAAACCAAAGACACAGGAGCGATTTTATTTGTGCACTTACATTTTTATTTTGTTTCATTACTAAGCGTATCCTAATGATGTCTATAGTTTTCTACATTTTTTTCTTCCTCGCTGAATTGTCCAGAACAGGTACGTTTACTGTAGAGCTCCAGGGTACTGGTGATATATCTCTAAAGGCATAGGAAGATTTTGGCTTCAGTACAACCTGCAAACAAATATAATTGTTGTATACATTATTAATGTACCTATCAGTAGAGGCTCGTGGTTAAATAAAGTAGTTTACTAAATGTATGCATAAGTCGTAGAACGAATCTTCGCGAAAACCCTAGGGATATTGCGAAAACACGGATAATTAGACAATGGTCAAAATATTGCTCAATCATACTGGAAAAGGATAGAGTTTTTGCAAAAACAAGAGTTGCTCTAGTAACATTGAATATTCTTAACTCTGATTGGCTAGATTTTTGCTTACTGACCTAACCTTATTCCCATTGGTTCCAGGTTTTACCCTGTGAACTTTGAAGTATTATGTCAGAGTTATGAAGGGTTAAAAATAATACAATAAACAACAAATAACTTTTCCCAAGGAACCATTTTGTGTTGGATATGAGAAAAATTTTGACCATTTCATTCAAAGTGGTTATCAGCTGATCGGGTTATTTGTATAAAAAGGTTTTTTTTCGTTTCCGACATAGTTCCTTGGACAATGATGTTCGTTTCCATGAACTGAGTAGGTAACAATTTTAAGTTTCGCACGCTCTTTATCATGTTTTGTAGAATCGTTATTTTTCTATTAGAAAAAAAAAAATGCGTCAATGATCAACCAATCAGAGGAGATCTCGTTTTGGGCACACCGACCGGCCAATCAGCAATCTTATTTCATAATAGCTAACGTTTCATTTCGCAATAAGGGTTAAAAATAATACAATAAACAACAAATAACTTTTCCCAAGGAACCATTTTGTGTTGGATATGAGAAAAATTTTGACCATTTCATTCAAAGTGGTTATCAGCTGATCGGGTTATTTGTATAAAAAGGTTTTTTTTCGTTTCCGACATAGTTCCTTGGACAATGATGTTCGTTTCCATGAACTGAGTAGGTAACAATTTTAAGTTTCGCACGCTCTTTATCATGTTTTGTAGAATCGTTATTTTTCTATTAGAAAAAAAAAAATGCGTCAATGATCAACCAATCAGAGGAGATCTCGTTTTGGGCACACCGACCGGCCAATCAGCAATCTTATTTCATAATAGCTAACGTTTCATTTCGCAATATTACTAGAGCGACTCGTGTTTTTGCAAAAACCCTACCTTTTTCCAGTAAGATTGAGAAATGTTTTCGCCATTGTCTTATCATTCATGTTTTCGCAATATCCCTAGGGTTTTTGCGAAAATTCGAATTATCAAATCTTCCTAAGACACAAAAGCAATAAATAATGATAAAATCTGTGTATTATAGTATCATTATATTAATACCTACGTGAAGCAAAAACTTTGTACCCCTTTTTACGAAATATACGCGGACGGAGGAGTACGAAATGTACACACAGGCAGGCATAGTTAAAGTTTATATGGAGAATGAGTGCAGCAAGGTAATATTTTTGTATAATATGCATTAGAAATAAATTATATTGATAAAAAAACCGGACAAGTGCGAGTCGGACTCGCGCACGAAGGGTTCCGTACCATTATCTATAAAAACTGCAAAATAAATCACGTTTGTTGTATGGGAGCCCCTTTAAAAAAATATATATTCTATTTTTTAGTATTAGTTATTATAGCGGCAACAGAAATACCTCTCTGAGAAAATTTCAACTGTCTACCTACCACAGTTCATGAGATACAGCCTGGTGACAGACGGACAGTCAGACGGACAGCGGAGTCTTAGTAATAGGGTCCTGTTTTACCATTTGGGTACAGAACCCTAAAAAAACATTACATACCTGCGTTTGATACGCATGTAAAATCAAAAGTCATTTATTCAAACTAGGCTAAGAATCAGCCCTTTTCGAACATCAAAATTACATAAAACAGTCCCTCAAAACGCCCGCCCTTCACCACTTCCTAGTGCTTTAGCTGGGAAGAAGAAGTGGTGCAACAAACTCCGCAGCAGCACAGCTGTCTGTTCAGTTAAAAAAAAAAATCTATACAACACTGCGCATAATAATTTAGGTACATTACGTAACACAAAACATTAAATTAAATTATTTGCTATAAGTAAGCTAGCACACGCCAATATACCAAAAAAAAATCGAAAACTATACTCAAGCAGAAACAAAATACAAAACTAAAAACGTAAGCAGAACTTTACCTAAATAAAAGCCTCCAGTAATAAAGGGCGTGCCCACTTACATATAGCCGTACATGTAGTCGTAACTTCAAGTCACAAATGATAAACTAGGACCATCGAAGTAAAATAAACAACGAGTTAAATTACTAATAACAAAACAAAACCAAGGTCAGCAAGACGACCAGTCACCACAAGCAGCACCCGTTCACGAGCATAACTCAAAGATCAGCCATTACCCCCCTCGCCATATTTGAGGGAAGGAGGCAATCCGACCCCCGACGCTACCGTAAGCAGTGACATCTAAGGGAGCATGACGAACTTGCTGCCGGTTGCTCAGGCAAGAAAAATTATGATCAAGTGTCGAGGTCACTAGCAAAACCACATATTGCAATACCACTCATAAAAAAAAAACATTGTATGAGTAGATTATGTTAATGATAAATCAAAATAAAATTAAAATAAATTGACCTTTACAGTCAAAGAAAATAAATAATTATATGAACTCATATAACCTGTCAGTAGGTAAGCTAATTCTGGAGAAAGAACATAACACAGCGACCAACTATTCTTATCGTTTAAGTAATCGTTGATAGAATATTATGCCTTTGAACAAAGGTTAGATTTTACTTTAGCTTTAAACGCATTGTAGGGCAAATCTAGCACAGAAGAGGGTAGCTTGTTATAAAAGGATATACCAAGCCCAACAAATGAGTTATGAACCTTATGAAGCCGGTGAAATGGAGCACGTAATTTGTTTTTATTTCTGGTGTTAACATTGTGAATATCACTGTTTTTAGTCTATAATTCATCTTACATATTTTGCCTAATATGTAAGATGTTAGCGAAGATGAATTGTGATGGCACCGTGAGAATACCAATAAAAAATCTGTTTAGAAAAATCTCTCAGAGAAATTCTGGCACCGAGTTGGTAAATTGCTCGAACAGCTCGTTTCTGAAGAACAAATATATTTTGAATGTCAGCGGCTTTGCCCCAGAGCAGAATACCGTATGACATAACGCTATGAAAATAACTAAAATAGACTACAACGTCAGTGTATTGTCTTAATTTCCTGACGGCGTAAGCGGCTGAACTGAGCCTTCCCGCTAGGCTTGATATATGTGGGCCCCACTGAAGTTTGGCATCTACTTTATCTAAGATGATGTTGGGTCCTAGATTTCAAATATTCGGTTAGGCAAACTTTATACATTTCGTTTTCTTGACATTGAGAACTAAGTTATTTGTCGTAAACCAATCCGTAACCATTGAGAGTGCACTGTGTACGTCGTCAAAATCTTGTCTATTCCTGTCTACATTAAAAATCTGCAAACAGTACAACGTCACCAATAATAAGAATGGGCCCAGTATTGAGCCTTGAGGTACACCTAACTGAACTGGGTAGCCCGGAAGATTTCACACTATAACATCTACACATTGAAACCTATTATGTAAATATGAGTTTATTACTTTAAGAGTAAGATGGTTAATCTCTTTGCTTCGACTTACATTTATTTCAATTTGCATTATGTCATGTCATTCTGCTTGTCACTGTCACATTAGTAACTATTGAAATTGTAAAATGAATATGGTCGAATTTTGACAGTTGGGCGACCACTAGTTTACATAAATAAAATATAAAACTTAAAATAAAATTAAGTGTTATCTTACCAAAAAAATATATATAATGTTCTGAACAAGATAAAAGTACCTATCTCAATGTTTGCTTCGCCATCGCCATAATCAGAATTAAGATATAAATAGATCTTAGTAATTTAAGGAATAAAATAGAAACAAATCAAAGATTTAAATATTTGTATTAAACAATACTGAATAAGTGGCTACCTACTGAGATTGAGTTTCACATTGGAGACCTTCAGTTTAGGTTACTTTGTAGGTACGTATAATGTTATTGAATACCCAGCCACGGTAATGTTATCTAACAGTATTGTGACTCGGCCCCAGTTCTTGAAATAATTACCTACAGCTGTGCGGAACGTAAATTCGCGATAGGGCTGCTCGCCTACGGCATTTTAATATCATCAACCGACTTGAGATTCTTTCTAGTTTTGTGATGGTAAATATTATATTTTTTTTATTTAAAAAAATAAAATTCGTTGTGAATGAAATATGAAGTGTTCATAATTAGTACTTAATATCAACCATCTCATCGCGTATGCCGTACCTACAGCAATCAAAACATCTAACTACCTACTACAAATTCTTACATAAAACCTACTATTTATTACTCTCATTATCATTTCATAATGATATTTCGTGTTATTCAATAATTAAGGCTCGACCGAGATGGGTTTTTCGTTCTCGGCCGAGACCGAGACCGAGACCGAGAATAAAATAATATCTCGGCCGAGACCGAGAGCCGAGAACGAGAATAGAAAAAGCGTGAAATTTTTTTTTTTATACTGTTTGCTTTTTAATACACTACTAATTGTTTAACAAAATTAATTGTTTTAATAATCAAAGTTAAATAACATTATATTATAACATAAAAAAAGCAATTTTTCGGCATTTTCGCCCTTCAAAGAATGTCGTCTCTCGTCATACAATTGTCCAGCTTTGCTAAAAAGTTGTTCACTTGCTACGCTAGTAGGCGGCGCAGATAAAAACTTATTTGCTGCGGGCTTAAGCACCTTATAAGGCGACGAAAACCAATACTCAAAAATATTAGCATTTCTTTGCAGTCTTGGCTCTCTAAGAAAGCTTTCTAGCGCTATTTCGATCACAGAGCTTGAACTGTATTCGTCATTGGTCATTGGCTCGTCTTCCAACTCTATCGAATCATGAGCTGCCCATAAGTTGGATTGACTTGTTGCAGCCATATTTGACGAGTTAGTTGAAGATGCCCATGTCGTCTCACGAGAATCTGATCCTACATTTTCATTGAGAGTGAGAGTCTCGATAATATGAAGTTTGGCTGAGTTAACTTCGCTTTCAGTTAGATATTTAGTTTTAAACCGTGGATCGATCAGTGTTGCAGTAACTAGTGGCAAACAACTTTTAACAAATGAAAACCGCTGATTAAGTGCATCCAGTAGCTTGCTCTTCATCGTCTCTGCGTGATTTCCAATTTCATTATCATCTTCCTGGTCATTAAAGGACTGAATGTTTTGTGTTGGCGCCAATTTTCCATTCAACATTGCCACCAACGGTATTACCACTGAAACACAGGACGAGTCGGAAGAGATATCCAACGTGGCTTGGTAAAAGCATTGCAAAACGTTCACTATATCTTTCATGAAATTCCATTCATCACTGTTAATTTCTAGTATGCCTCCTTTTTCAATACGGTATAGGTTCAAAGCATTTTTTTGCTCAAGCAGTCGTTCCATCATTAAGTAGGTACTATTCCACCGAGTTTCGACATCTTGAAAAAGCGCATGCTCCGGTAAATTTAAGGTTTTTTGAAAGGTACTTAAATGTCTTCGAGCTTGTTCACTCCTGTGAAAATGGCCGACTACTTTATGACATTTTTTTATCAGCGTTTCAACTTCTGCAACCGAAAAAATGGCATCATGGATCGTCAACTGCAGAGTATGAGCAACACAACCCAACGATGTGAATTCAGCTACTCGAGTGGCGCGGACCATGTTGCGAGCGTTGTCTCGTACAGCCAAGTGAACTTTTTTTGCAATGTTATAAGTTTCGGCAATTTCTTTGAGTTTTTCTGCTATATAATCGCCAGTGTGGTCGTCTTCCAGAACAGTCGCAGCCAGAACCACTTTAAGGCGCTGTTCTTTCCGAACGAAATGGGCAGTAAAACTCAGCAGCGAACAAGTTTTTGTAGGATTTGACCATATATCAGTAGTAAAACTTATCCAATCAGCTTTCATTAACAGAGATACCACTTTGGCTTGAACCTTTTCATATGTTTCAGGCATTAACTGACTGCGAAAGTATTTTTCGGACTTCAATTTGTATCGTTTTGGCCCAGATGGATCAGCGAAATTCAAACGTTTAAATCCTTCACCTGACACTGTAGTATAAGGTTGCATGTCCACAATTATGTAATCCATAATTGCTTTATCAATTCGTTTGACAATCTGATGATCATCAGGCCATTTTGCTGAAGGCGGATGAGATATTAATTGTTCTATAGTAGGTTGATGCTTTTTATCATTATTATCAATATTAAGGCGCACGGGCTTTGAAATAGCCGGTTTCAAACTATTTTCGTGAGCAATTTCAGCCAGTTTATTCTCATAGTGTTCATATTCAGATGAATGATATTTCGACAGGTGCAGTTTCAAACCTTTGATAGTCTGATGTTTGGGCTGAGGACTGCCTAATGACACCGTTTTACTACACGACTTACAAGTAGCCTTTGATGGATGTAATACAATATTTTTTTCATAATATTCCCAAATAGGATTTACTTTAGGCATATTTAGTTTTCATCTGCAACAATACAATATTATACCTTCTTAGTAAACATAAACATTAAACACATTAAATCGAAACAAAACTGAAAAAATAGCACCTGATAAGATTGTTGTTTAAAAAACAAATAAGTCGTTAACTTAGATGAAAACCAATTTTCGATTAATTTTACTAAGAAACGGTACCTAACCTACGTATCGTATTTGATTTTAGCAAAAAGCTTTGCAAGTGCTATAGGTACCTATTGACAAACAAACCATGTGTTTAGTTATTTTTAATTGTAGGTATTTTATTAATTATAAACCTTACGTATTTTCAGCAAAAAACATACGCATAACGTCACAAAACCCTATCAATCTGTAATATATATTTAATTTACTTATATTTATAAAAACAACTTACCCGCTTTATATTCCACCGCAAAACTATAAGTAATGATCTTGCTTTCACCAAACCAGTGTAATTAATCAATTTACAAGTATCAACAACAAGTAATCACAGCAAGTAGCAACACAACACTTAAAAGAACTTATTTTAATTTACTGTGTTAAAACAAACTTCCACTCATTACTATTGTAAACATAAACAATTACAAATACTGCTCGAATGGGGCGAAAGCGGCCGGCCGCAGTTCGCCAGCCGGGACTTCAACCAATCACAATTCAGCTCTCTCACGCACTTACACCAATCGACTACGCGCTGCGGCGCGTTGCCACGCGCGGTAAAATTTGAATGCCGATCCGAACAATGTTACAATCTCGGTCATGACCGAGAATCTCGGCTATAATTAGCCGAGAACCGAGACAAGTTTCTCGGTTGGATTTGTAGCCGAGAATGCCGAGACCGAGACCGAGACCGAGATCTCGGTCGAGCCTTATCAATAATACATGTAAGTGGCTAAGTAGATAGCCTAGGAAACTACCTACTAGTTTTTTTTATTAATGCGAGCGTAGGTAGGTCACTCGTGTGTCACTTTTTTCACCCTATCCACTAATTTATTTATTAATCCAGGTATTTTACTCGGTGGAAAAAGCGAAATACCTACCTATTAATCAAAGAAACAAATTACATACTAGTAGGTACCTATATTAAAAAAAAAAATAGTCTTACCTTTCGGAGTTTCCAGGTAATTTAAAAAATGTTATCTTTGGGTGCGTTATTGAAGAATTCAAGCAACCAATACCAAGCACAATATATTATAGTCTATAACTTTTGCTATATTAAGTACTTGTACTTATTTCAATTAATATTTGTCTCAAATCGCACGCTTACTGCTTGCAAAACCATCACATCGCGTTCTTCACTGCGGCGCATTAGCAGCTGTTTGGGTACCGAGTGGGTACCGAACTCGAGGCGTGTAGGTATGACTCGCGTTCCGAACGTTTTTATGAAGATAGAATACTATAGATAACACTATCGTGACCCTGCTTTTGTATAATTTTAACATTTATCCCCTTTCCGAAGTACTATTGCTTACTACTTGTGTTCGTTGATTCCGTTGACAACCCATCCTGCAGCCACCCTGAGGTATAGTAGGAACCATCGCAGGACGTTATTACCTTAGCAATAAGGTTGAAGAGTGGTTCACCGCAAATGTCGGCGATGGTACCTTACACCTTGGCATGGCTAAATGGAATAGCGATACTTGTTAACTTTTCATGGGAAAGCAAACAATTGTTTTGTTTCATTTTTCATCATCACAATGTTAAATTAAGAGGTTTTTTGTTTTGACAGATTTTAAACGCAGTTCTAGAAAAATATATACTGCCATGTATATTAGATCCATAAATTTAAAATGTTAAAGAGGTATTCGCTAAACGGTCTCTTTACCTTTCGAGCGAAAAGTGTTCCACTTAATCAGTTCAATAAGAAGGCACGAGCGGTAAAGCGATTTGCGTGGAAGATCGCGAGGAAAATCGCCGTTCTCTACATGAAAGTAGTAAGTACAAGAAAGTAACACGTTCACTGCGCAGGTCTAATCTGATGACTGCTTTAGTTATCTAAACAAGGTGTAATTTAAATAAGTGACAACCTTTTAAGGGGTCTTTGGGCTCATCATTATGAACATCTCTAATAATCAGCTGTTCCCTACATTTATGTTCGCCGGTAAGGTTCTATCCAAAGATGCCGAGATAATAATAATAATAATATCCTGGGACATTTCACACACGGTCATCTGATCCTAAACTAAGCAGAGCTTGTACTATGGAAACCAGAAAACTGATATACTACATATACTACTTTTTTTTTTGTAAATACATACTTATGTTGTATATGTGTGACATGTTCATGCACACACATGTTTGTCCTGGATGGGAATCGAAGATAAAAGAACGATGGAAAGATTATTTTGAAAGCTAATGAATGAAGATAATTAATGGAATAGTGTGCTCAAAGAGGTACAAGCACATATGGATTTGGTGACGGAAATTAGCATGGATGAAGTAAGAAAGGCATTTCAAAGTATGAAAAATGGAAAGGCTGTGGGCCCAGATGGTATACCACTAGAAGTATGGAAGTGTTTAAAAGAAAATGGATGTATGTGGCTTTATACTTCAATAAGTTGTTGTATGAAGGAGCGATCCCATAAGAATGGTGCAATAGTTGCTAGTGCCGATTTAAAAAATAAAGGTAATGTACAGGACGACAACAACTATAGAGAGCTAAAGCTCATGTCCCATAGTATGAAGGTACGACAGAAAATAATAGAGAAAAGATTGCGAGAGGAGAGTGAGATTACCCCAATCCAGTTCGGGTTGATGCCAGGTCGAGGAACAGTGAACGCCGCTTTTGCACTCCACCAATTGTGCGAGAAGTACAGACGTGCACACATGAACTTGCACGTGATGAACTTGCGTGACGTACCTCGGGATGTCTTGTGGTGGGCCTTGAAAGAGAAAGGTTTGCCCGGGAAGTATGTAGAGTTAATTCATTCAATCAATCTTGTGCCTACGTCCGGTCGGCTGCGGGCAACACCGACGAGTTCAGTGTGGCTGTACGCTTTCACCAATGGGTCAGTTTTAAGTCATTCTTTCTGTTGTCATATGGACTCTGACGTCGGACATACAGGTAGAGGCACCATGGTGCATGCTATTTGCCAACGACATCGTTATTGCCGGTGAAGATGGACCTGAGATCCAGAGCAGATTGGAGAAATGACAACGGAAGCTGGAGAATGTTGGCTTAAAAATCAGCAAAACCAAAACCGATCTCTCCAGTTCTGGGGCCAAAGCGCTTGATGGCGTGCTTCTCCCGGACTGCTCCGACTTCCGGTATCTCAGTTCACTTGTGCAAAGCGATAGCAAAGTAGATCGGACTGTTAAGCACAGAATTAACACTGATGGATGAAATGTTGGCACGTCACGGGAATAATCTGCGACTCCCGCATTCCCCTTAAACTTAAGGGGAAGGTTTATAAAACATTGTTAGACCTGCTGTCTTGTATGGATCAATGGAATGCTGGGACACAAAAGGAATGAATGAAAGGTAATTGCATGCAGCTGAGATGACAATGCTAACAGGGATGTGTGGTGTTACGCAAATGGATAGACCCCGGTGACTGAAAAGTGGTGTGAATTTAGGAAAATGTCTTCAGGAAAGTTTTGTTTATGAATGTGGATGGCTATATATTATAAGTAGGGAAGACCAAAGAAACATGGATGGACTGTGTGAAAGATGATATGGATAGAAAGGGAGTGACTACCGAGATGACGACTAATAGAGAAGTATGGAAGCAAAAGACATGTTGCGCCGACCCCAAATAAATTGAGACAAGGGCAGAAGAATGACGATGAATCATCATTCATCAATGCACGAAAATAAAGAAAGAAAGATTCTTTTAACTACTGTAGAACAGCGTGCAAACCGGCGAGCGATCATATTAGCTCTCACCGACAGCGCCCTCCTTTCTCTTTTAATATCGTCATCATCTTTGGGGTCAGCGGTCAAAAGATGTCCCAAGTATTTTACTTTATATACCCTCACAATTTTCATTTGGCAGCTCCGGACAGAGAGAGGTGGAAAGAGAGTAGCTTAGAGTAGAGAGAGTAGTTTTTTAGCCTTTATTATCCCAGCAGTGTGATAAAACAGAACATCGACCGCTAACACCAAAGACCATGATTTTACTTTTGGTGACATTGTAAAGCATATTCTACAGAGACGATCACCGGTCGGTGACCATCTGTGTAGAATATGCTTTACAACAAGAGGTCTTAGGAGGTTTTCTAAGACCAAAAACCGGGTTGCACAGCATAAGGTATAGGTAATATGTAGGTAGGATCTAAAAGAACTGTTGCTACACTTGGTAGATATGAGTTATCAGGTCGAATGTGCCTGGTTGACAGCTCTGTGTTTAGGTGGTGTTTACTTATTTATATTGAATTTTATTTTTTATTTCTTTATTGTGACTTGTTTTTAATAAATTGGTAACAATGATAGGATTACTATACGGTGATTTATTTTGAAGAACGTGCAATGTATGCCCTGGGCTTGAAATTATAGTTCTCACATTTTTGTTGTTGCGTTGGAATACTTTCCGGAGTATTTTATTCGGTTTTCTGCTTTAATATTTGGGTCTATGGTATCATCACAAATGACATTAATAATACACTTTATTTAACTATTGGATAGAAATGAAGTAACTCCAGTGCTGCACTAGACCGAATAATGAAAAAGTAAGTGTAACCTGGTGCGGCTATCGGGTTATTAGAATCGGATCTCTAAGATTCTATAGACGCATTAGACGTGAAGAATTGCCTTGTGTTCGGTATCGGGTCGAAGGTACCTGATATTATATTTTGAATGAATAAGCAGTAATGAATGAAAAAATAGTATAGAGTTAGATGGGGATAGTTACTGCTATCCCTATCTGACTCTATGATATCCGATCTATCCAGGCTTTTTAAAATTAACGATGTTTACGCCCGCGCAACATTTACGCACCAAATCGTATAGACCTGATAACGCGGTGAACGTGTTCATTTTTTTTTTGTCACTGTATGCATAGTAATCATATGCAAGCAAAGGTATATAAGATACTAGCTTTTACCAGCGGCTTCGCCCGCGTGGAAGTTAGAAATTATCCCACGGTAACCGTACATTTTTCCGTGATAAAAAGTATCCTATATACTATTCCAGACTAAAATCTATCTCCGTGTCAAATTTCATCCAGATCCGTTCTACCGTTCTAACGTGATTGAGTAACAAACATCCATCCATCCATCCATCCAAACTTTCACACTTATAATGTTAGGAGGATATGTAGATTAGTACTTAAAGGCAAATCTAACCTTTTCTTCCGCCATTTTTGTGAATTATCGTTAAGAAGATATTGTTTTTGATATGTTAACCTCTTTTTTTTATTTAAATTATCTGAATTAGAGACTTGAGGCTATATTATAGTTATAGGAGGGCTTGTCCACTCTGAAATGACTCGCCCCACTACTTAAAGGAGATGGCAGTTTTTGGAATTACTAATTTTGGAAAGTTACAGAATTCAAAGCTATTTAAAAAAAAGCGCTTAGTTTTATCTACCTATTGTTAGCCAGATTAACTTTATTATTGTAAATTGGGATAAAATCACGTTAAATATGAGTAAGTTGATTTAACACAGAGCGGAATCAGTCTTTGTTTCTAAGGGCATGGATACAAGGCTTTTTGACCTTGTCATACAGTGTTGTCATTGAAAAATATAAAAAATAAAATAAATTAAATATTACTAAATTAATTTACATAATGTTTGATTGTTAGTGCATAATTAATAAAATAAAATCATAAAAAATAAAGTTTGTATACAGTTTACGAGGACTTGATTTATCTAAGAATTCGAATGTATTATTTTTTTTTTCAACCTAATTGTTACGATTTTATTTTTATTGGCAACACTAAAGCCCATAAATATGACCCTTTGGATCTCAGTATCCTGCTTTGGATGATATTTCACGTCACGTCTTATTTGTTTTATTTTGATTCGACTTTTCTTAATATCACTGACAACACTACTTGTTACAGTGGGTCTAATGGGGCAAACTGTCAGTCGTTATGTCATTTAAAAATATTTTAAATGAAACACTTATTTGGTAGTTTAATAAGGTATTTATTATTAATTAAGAATTTATTTATATTACAATCTTAACTTAGAACTTCGCCGAATAACTGAGTAGCCAGCGCCACGGACGTCATGCCATTGTCGTCGGCAACACCATACGATGTTGAAATGGTGAACATCGTACACCGTGTCGTACACACAAATACTAGCAGCAACTGTAACCTTACATTTTATTGGATTACGTACAACGCTTGTGTTTCTATACTTCACAAAAAACTAGTAAACAAACCAATTCGCAACGACACAGTCACGTCATCAAGACAGAGTGCATAGAGTAGATATAGTAATAATACAGAGTAGCGTTGACAGAGTAGTGACCAAAGAGCAAAATAATAAATATGTAGGATCTATCATATTTATGAAACTTTTTGGTATCATCAAAAATAGTATTATTAAGGGAGAAAAATAGTATAAATTAAATTAGAGAACTTAATTATTTGAGTTTCTTATTTGCATGAAAGTTGTGATTACAGAGACATCTATCGATAATTATGGAACTATTGGGTTCTCTATTAAGTAAATTAGATGGCGTCTCTTTCATTACTGAAATTGTGCTTGTTCTGTCTCCCCCTGTTCACAAGTCACATTCGCTCGCTCGCTACTGTGTTTTGTGCTGGTGTGAATGTTTTGTGCTCCCAAAGTTTTACGGGAATTTTTACAACGACCTGACTTGCCTTTGGATTTCGAAGACACCTTTCTGAACAACCGTATAGCAAGTAGTTATCGTTTTTCAAGTCATTACAAAGCATAATTAGCGATAATGTTACGCATACAATAAACAATTATGCGTTAAAACAGTAATAGATGTAAAAAATATTAAAGTCAAACATTAATGCACTTTACCTCACTATTATAAATATTAAGATTTCTCTTTAACCAAATTTGTATTATTTTTAAATAAAAGCTCATAATATTCCCTATCAAACCATGTCACGTTTATTTCTGTAGCCACTAAAAATGTTTAATGCCAGCGTTCTATGGACTTCTGCCATTCTCCTTTGTATACGTACACTACGGTTTTGGTAGTGGACGCCTCATTTCAGATTAGACACGCTCTAACAAAATTTCGTTCTTTAAAATGACGTGTGGATCCATTTTTCTTAATTTTGACCTTTAATTATTTTATATTTGCTGTGCAGCATACGAAATCTTGAAAACTCTCGCTGCTCTGTAACTTAGTGTTATTTTATATAACCTAAAATAAAACTCTGTTTCTTAAATCCTGTAGCACACAGAGCATGGACAGAGATTGGTGGACTTCACGTGCGAAACATTTACCGGACTTGTGAGTTTGAGTCATAGTCTTTCTTTTCTTAGATCAAGATTCTAATCGACCGACTAAACAGGGTCCACTTTACAAATTACGTACCACTCCCACAGAGAGGAGGCATGTAACTATGTCTCAGCTATGGGAATATTATAGGCCGACTGGCGAAGGATTGAGATGAGAATCGATGAGAGCAACTAGAGCATAGATTAGCAAAAAATCTAGTCATGCGAATGTTTTTTTTCGTTGAGTCTAATGAATCTACTACTGCGGGACTATGCAGGCGGCACAGCCGGCGGGGTTTTGCCGTGCGCCTTTTGTGTGGCAAGCTCGCCGGCTCAAATGCGTACCGTAACGTATTTTCTTTCTTTTCTACTCATTTTTCTTAAATTACCCGGGAATGCCGCCGGGCTTGTTGACGCCAGGCCCGCTGGCTGTGGCCGCCGGAATAGTGTGTAGGAACCTTAACACACTTACAGTAGGAATCGGTTTCATTTTGAAAGTTAAACAACATTCATTGCTTTATTAACATGGTTGAGCAGACAAATTTTTAATGTAATTTAATTTCAATGTAATTTGATTGAAAAACATTCAGATTGTGTTTGATAGTGTGCTATGCAATTAGGGTACAGATATTTCTGAACTACACTCGCGAGCAATAAACTGCAGAGGTATTCTGTACAAATCTCACCGTGAAAACTTAGGTGAGGTGAGCGTCAATAATGTCAATCCCTAGCATTAACCCTTTCATGGGCGGTGGCGTGTATATACGTTCCAAGACAGATACGAGTGGTGACATAACGTACTACCACGTCTATTTTAATTTACTTGTTTTAAGCAGACCGTTTACTCACGTTGACTCGCAATACAAAATTGTACTAGCTACGTCTTTCCGCCACAACGCATGAAAATTTCAAAATTGTTCTGTCACATTACATTATGATTTTTGGTGCTTCAAAAAGAAGACATCCTGCTCGTGCGCTAGTGGTACGTAGAATACGCACGACGCCATGATACGCCCCCGCGTCCCTACATTCCCGTTGCCTCAGTCACCTAGTGTCAACCTAGGGTTACGCGCGCGCGCGCCTCCGAGAACCGGCTGCTTTTACTGTTGTTTTTGAGAGTGATTTTGCATAAAATGTAAGTATTATGACTGTTTATTTATTATACGTTATGTAAAAAACAGATAAACTATCCTTAGAGAGTTATATTTTGCTATAATTCATTTTTTAAACGGACTTTTAAATGAGTAATAACAGAATGTCAGTACCTAGTTAGTACCTAGTCCTTTGATTTTTTTACGCAGGTACCTACCTAAATTACGTTGTAACTAGATGTTTATCTAGCAGAAAGATAATGTACATTATCTAGGGATCTAATCAATGTGTTTCTTGCTTGTTTAGATGGATAAACGCAAAAAAAAATCTATGAAAATATTTGAACATCGGTCATCAGGTGAAACAGCTCGGGACCCGTTTGAAGACGACGGAGAGTACGGTTCGGATAATAATTATGAACCCAGTGAAGAAGATTCCTATAGTGACAGCAACCTTAGTGAGTCTTTCGTATTACCAATAAAAAGATCACGAGTTGGTGGTGCCCTGATAAGAAAAAAGACCCGAAAAAGTCAACCCCATGCACGCCGTGGTAATAATATCAACTCACCATCAAAATCGCTTCATACTAAGCAGGTACTACCTAAAAATACTAATAATGGTTCCAGTTTCCGATCTGTTTCAAGTGGTACTGATAGTCAGAGCTCAGAATCGGATTCAGAGGCCTCAGAAGATCTTGACGACAGCAATGATAAAGACTCGCATTCTAGTTGCCAAGGCTCTCTATCCAATTTATCTGAGACAGAGAATAATGTGGGTACTAACGAACAACATGATGAATCTGATTATGAAATTGCGAATTCATCAGACTCGGAAATATTTCCGTTAGCTAAACGACTGAAAAGGCAATCTAATGATACTGTAACAAATTTACTTCAAAACGACTACAAGGACGAATCTGCATCACGATCTATGCGCCGTTTATCTCAAAATAATCCTGAGTTACGTCCTCGTCGCTGTTCACCTCAAGGTGCCCATGAGGATGAACCTAAGTTGCCGCCTGTGCACCAGTTACTTCAAGCTGATCCTGATTTAGGTCCTGTTCACCGTTCACCTCAAGACGACCATGATTTAGATTCTGTTCGCCGTTTATCTCCCCATAGAAATGAACCCAAATCGCCGTCTTTACACCATTTATCTAAAAGCACTCCAGAGTTACCATCTACGCATCATTCACCTAGTAGCCATGTAAGCCATGCAAGTGAGCCTAAGTCACCGTCCGATAATCGTTTAACTCAAGATCAACCTGAGTCAACATCAGCATGCTGTTTACGTCTAGATAACCAAACATATGAAACATCATCTTTCGATAATGTTTTGCCGGAAGTTCAGCAAAGACCAAGGCTTAAGTCTCCTTCAAAAAGTCGTTCTTCAAAAGATGATTCTGCTCCTATTCAGCATTCACCTCATGCAGGCCAAGTACTTGTTCCCGAGACCCCTTCTCCGTGCCATTCGCTTCAGGTTAGCCATTTAGAGGTACCTGAAACACCTACTGTGTCCCATTTATCAGGAGATGGTTCTGCAATAACTCCTGTTTACAGTTCGCTTCAAGTTGATCATGTAGAGGTACCCGAGACGCCTTCTATGTGCCATTCGTCAAGATATCATTCTGAGCCAGCTTTTTTTCGGCCGTCATCGCAAATGGACCAAAGGTATCAAACTGATACTCGTCCTGGACAAAATGATCTTGCGTTACCGTCTACGAACCGTTCACCTCAAGATAGCCCAAGAGAAGAACCTGAGTTACCTTCTCGTGTAAGAGGCGCTTCTACTATCGATGGAGAATGGAGCGCTACCATCTCTCCCATACCTGATTTCAATTTCGATGATAATTCAGTAGGTATCCGGTTTCCTGTTGATGAAACTACAACAGTAGTTGATATTTTTAATCGAGTATTCCCGCCTGAAATTGTTGATTACATAATGGAATGCACCAACGCCTATGGACTCGATTTATGTAAAAGAAATAGGCCTAAGACTAGAAACAGTCGCTCTTACATATACAAAGAAGTTGACCGAGAAGAGTTACTAAAATTTTTGGGATTGTGTTTACTAAGCGGTCATGTTGCTACTCCACAAAAACGTAAACTGTTTACAATGTCAGATCCATTATATTACCATCCGATTTTTGTGTCGGTTCTATCTGGACGTCGATATGAACAGATACTAAGATGTTTAAACGTTGCTTCTCCAGACGCGAAAGGACTAGAAAAAGTAAGTGCTTTTATGGATTTTGTAACAAGAAACTTCCGATTATGTTATAAACCAGAAAAAGAATTGAGTTTGGATGAATCTTTACTGTTATTCAAAGGTCGTTTGACATGTAAACAGTACATAAAATCAAAGCGAGCTAGATATGGCATAAAGTTTTATGAACTGACAACATCGAGCGCTTATGTCCTAAATATGTTAATGTATTCTGGTAAAGTAGCTGACACCACAGAAAAGGGGAAGAAAGTATTAAAGACCGTCTTGAGACTTATGAGACCATACATTTTAAAAGGTCATTCACTTTACATGGATAACTACTACAATTCCATAGAATTATCCCAAAAACTTCTAGATCTCAAGACACATTCAACGGGAACATTACGAGTGAATAGAAAAGGCAACCCAAAACGTTTACTGTCCGAAACTCAAAAAAGGAAATCATGTTTGGGCAAAAAGAAATCGGATTTACGTTTCGAAATGGGTGAACAAACGACCCGTGACCATGATCACCACTGAATGTCATCCTGAGTTGGTTGAAATAACTAACAGACGTGGACAGCCTAAAACTAAACCACGAGAAGTGGTTCAATACAACAAATTCATGTCTGGAGTTGATCGTGTTGACCAAATGGTCTCGTATTATTCATCACCTCGAAAGACTATAAGGTGGTACAAAAAGGTGTTTTTCCACCTTCTAGATATCGCCGTTTGGAACAGCTTTTTTCTATTTAAAAAATACTGCAAGAATAACGACAAATCTTACGACTTTATTACTTTCTTTAAATTGAACCCGTTGCTGATCTCAAGCACCTGATAAGGCACTCTAAATACAGCAATCGAAAGGGGTCCAACGAGCAAAACCCAGTGGTTGCACCAGCTGATTCTTCAAATGGCGGTCACTGGCCTGAAAAAAATCCTGTACCACTTGGATCAAAGAAAAAGTCTAACTATCTAAAATTTAAAATGTGCAAAAAGAATATTCAAAGAAGGGAAACTGGATTGCGATGCAAGGGATGTGACGATAAACCAGCGCTCTGCGCCCTGTGTTTTGATGAGTGGCATAGCCAATTGAACAACTAATTAATTGACTGCCAGTAAGTACTAGATCAGCTATGTTTTTCAGAATATTCTATTAATGTTAACGAAAACACTTACTCAATATGTTGAATTGAAACTTATACTTACAATGATTCATTTCGTTTTTTTGTTATTGTTTTTTTTTTGTGGAAGTATAAAATTTAGTTATTTTTGTTCATTCTGGCATTTAAAAAGTTGTATGTTGTACGTCTGGATCACAATATTGATGTCACAGTGAGAAAGATTTTGAACTTTAAAATCCATGTAGATTTCAATTTCAAGCAAGTCTGTTTACCTACATTTTTAAATGCCATATTGAATATTTTATAGTAGTAGGTATACCTACTCTTTTATGTTTTTTTTATTTGTAACTCAGAAGTTGCAAGTATTTTGTTTAGTTTTATTGTGCTAAAATTTTATTAGTCCTGTAGTGAAAAACTTATCATTGATCTCGCTGTTAAGTTTTACTACGGAAATGTTAAAACCTCGGAAAACTGTGATTATAGTTAAACGTTTGATTATAATAATAATTACAAACAATTAAAGACTTTATTCGATCTCAATAATACCTAAGACTGATTAACTGTTGTTGTATTACTTCTAAAATAAATGAATAATGCACATATCAACTATCTCCATGTGTTTTATTGTCTAGTAAAAATATTTAATTAGGTTGGTTAAATCTTTTAGAAAATACAAAATGCTATAGGAACACAACGTTAGTATACGTTATCGTATTCACACGTTGTGTTTAATTAGTAACAAAATATACTACGTTATGGAAAACAACGTATGCTAACGTTCGACGTACATTAACGTTGTAACACAGATATATAAATAAACATTATTGAATATGACAGAACGTTTTCATACGGTGGACGTTTATGAACGTTGTGACATATAACCTTAGACATATAACACTGAATGTGGCACGACGTAAATATGTGTCTGACGTTTCTTAACGTCGTAATTCTAAATAACATATAAAACCAATAAAATATGACAGAACGTTTCCGTACGTTGGACGTTTGTAGACGTTGTGTGCATATTATATATTACAGTATCCTACAAACACGGCACGACGTTTGCAGACGTTCGACGTCAATAAACGTTGTAGACCAATGAGAATGACCTACTGTACAGGCAATGACTGAGCGTCTATAAACGTTGACGTTAGATAACGATAGCGCCGCTATTGGCCAAATGTATCGAAAAAATACGACTCGACGTCAATAAACGTCTAACCATTTTGTATGAAGAATTGATGTGTCATTCTACATATACCACGTGATCGAGTACCGTCCGCGAAAGGGTTAAGTGGAATAACAGCTCACTACAAGCTCACTTCACCTACGTTTTCATGGTGAGATTTTTACAGAATAGACCGGCTGGAATCACTTCATCACGCGTTGCTCAAAACAAATTTTTACAATTTCTGTGGAGTGAATCTATAGATTGTGGTACATCATTTAAAAGGTAATTTTGTTAGCTTTCAACCTCCTTCAATATCATAACCAAAGATTATTCACCTTATGTCATAGAACGTAAAAACAAAAGACATCCATTTTTAAAACAAAAAACCATATTGTTTGGCAGTAACGAAGCCCTATAAAAAGTGGGTGTTTACGAAAATTGGTCATTCAGTCCAATGTTTCACGTCACTGGGAACACTGAAGCTAAAAGAAAATGGAAACCATACCTATAGAAGCCGCTCAAGTCGTCATCCTAATCCAGCAAGGGTTGTCTCAGTGTACTATCGCTCGACAGATTTGTGTCTGGAAGGTATACAAGAGGTTCAGGGAGACTGGAACAAAACACCAGGATCTGGACGACAGCGATGCACTTCGGTGAGAGATGACCGATTTATTGCCACGTTTTCTCTTCGAAATCGACACCTGACCGGCGTAGACGTCCAGCAGCAGCTCAGAGAAGTTTGAGAGAGGGCTGTTAGCGAGTGGACAGTGAGACGAAGACTCGAAGAAGCGAACTTGACCTCAAAAATGCCAGCCACGGGACCAAAATTGTCTCCAGCCCACCGACAAGCCCGGCTTCAGTTTGCTCGCGATCACTGGATGTGCCTGCATGGTAGCAACCATCGACAGAGAGTCTACCAGAAGAGCGATCCGTACAATGCTATTTTGTACATACAGTGGCATACGGGTTCTATATGATGTGGGCGGGGATTCCTATTGAAGCAAAAACGGAGCTGATATTCGTACCTGGTGGAGGTCAGGGTGTGCTAACCGCTGAAAGATACATCAATGACATTCTGCTAGCCCATGTGCTCCCCTACACCAGGTTTATTGGCGAAGATTTCCTGCTAATGCACACACCGCTGCAGTGACTAGACAGTACCTGGAAGAAGTCGGGATTCCCACACTAGACTGGCTAGCTCTCAGTCCTGACTTTTATCCAAATGAACATGTGTGGGACGAGCTGTAAAGCGGTATGAGAAAGATGTCCAGCTCCGGCGTCGATAGAAGACCTGAAAACTGCTTTAGTCGAAGAGTGGCAGGAAATCCAAGGAAACTCATTCGGTCAATGAAAAAACCGTTTACGAGCAGTCATTAGAGTCCCCGACTCTAATGACTGCCTGTAAACGGTTTTTTAACAAAAAATATTCAATCTGCCTAACCTTTTCCCAACTATGTTGGGGTCGGCTTCCAGTCTAACCGGATGCAGCTGAATACCAGTATTTTACATGGAGCGACTGCCTGTCTGACCTCCACAACCCAGTTATTGGGTAATACGATACCCCTTGGTAAGACTGGTTGTCAGACTTTCGGGCTTCTGACAACCCGTAACGACTGTCAAAGATCCACGATTGACAGCCGGGACCAAAGGCTTAACGTGCTATCCGAGGCATGGAGAAGTCTCGGTATGTAGAGATGGTCACCTATCTACGGACCAACCCCGGCAAGCGTAGCTCAACCTGATGGATTGACATTTGCGGCTGTTATTATTTAGCCACGAGCTCCTCTAAACAACAAACAATAAAAAAATATTGAGGGGTAAATAACGTAAATTGTAATTTTTTTTTTAAATCTTTTTGTTTTACTTCCTATTCATTTAGATGTCCACAACTTTAACTTATTGCAAATTTAGGTAGTAAATTACATTCATTTTGAATCTTTCTGATATCAATTGATAGCTAGCAAAAGTTAATTGCACAGAAATTGTAAAAAATTGTTTTGAGCAAAGTGCGATGAGGTGACTCCAGTTTATTGCTCGCGAGTGTAGTTCTAGTGAGACGACAATGCGTTTTTATATAGTTAATCAGTAGAGATCGGATAATCGGATGCATATTTACTTAAAGTTGAGGTGTTGTCTAATATGGGTTTTGTATTGCAAAAATCCCAGAATTCGATCGACCAATTTAGAATGCTGATTATAGGATCGAATGTATATTTAGATACTTGCTTTCAAGTGTTGGCTAATATGGATTTAACTCTTGTATCGAAAACCCCCGGGATTTCGGGATCGACAAATTTAGAGATCTGATTAAAGAATCGAATGTATATTATAATAGGTTGGGGCAAAAGTTTCTTCGCATTTTTTAAGAAAATTCAAAACATTTTTTAATATAGTTTATTTACATTCAACTAAAGTATGTAGGTACCATTTTGTTCGATAACTTTTTGCCATCTTGTAGGTAGGGACATGATCCCATTGCTATAGAAATTTTGGGACTTCTGGTCAAAATACCGCGACAAGTGGTTTTGGCAGTCCTCTCGTGATGTTAACCTGACACTGCCTAAAGAATTCTGAAGAGACCGAAACAGGTGGAAATCTTAAGGTGCAAAGTCAGGACTATACGACGGATGCATTAACACCTCCCAGCCAAACTCTCTTAATTTTTGCTGAGTGGCTAAAGATGTGTGAGGTCTAGCGTTATCATGATGAAATCCACACCCCTTCTGTTGATTAATTCCGGCCGCTTTCTCTCAACTTCTTGCTTTAATCTCATCAGTTGTTCGCAGTAGAGTTCAGAATCGATGGTCCTGCCTGGCTGCTCATAATGAATAATGCCCTTCCAATCCCACCACACACACAGCATCACCTTGTTGCGAGTTAACCCAGGTTTCGCCACAGTCTGTGAAGCCTGACCGGCCTTTGACCACGACCTTTTTCGCACGTTCTTGTCATACGTGATCCACTTTTCATCACCAGTTATCAGCTTCTTCAAAAATGGTTCGGTTTCATTACGTCGTAATAAAGAATCACAAATGAGTACACGGTTCATTAGGTTTCTTTCAGTGAGCTCGTGAGGTACCCAAATGTCGAGCTTTTTTGTGTACCCAGTTTTTTTCAAATGCGCCAAAACTGTTTTGTGGTCAATTTCCAGTTCTTCAGCTACGTCGTAACTACTGATATGCCGATCTTGCTCCACTTTTTCAAAAATGGCATCCATTTTATCCGTAATAGGGCGACTAGAGCGACGTGCATCTTTGACATCAAAATTTCCGGATTGAAAACGCTTAAACCAAATTTGTGCTACTCTCACAGATACTACACTAGGTCCATAAACATCGCAAATTTTTTTCGCGGCTTGCGTTGCATTTTTACCTTTTTTGTAGTAAAATTTTAAAAATGTATCGAATTTCTTCATTAGATTCACTCATCTTGACGGTACGAAAAACAAATGAAAATCACACATTTTCCTAATTTGAATTTGGAATTATGTTCTTTAAAATTTAAACTTTCAATGATACCAAAACCAGCCAGATACAAATAGTATAGCCAAAGAGATTTTATTACAAGTTCATACATACTATAATGCGAAAAGACTTTTTCCCCAACCTAATATTTACTTACGTTCAGGTGTTGGCTAATATGGAATGCACTTTTGTATCGATCGTATAAATCTCGCGATTCTAGTACTTTTTGGCTACGGAAATGAATGATAGCTTATGTTGTAAAGTAGGTTGTGAAACTGGCATAGCAAACGTCAGGATAAGTACCTAATGTTAAAAATGAACTTCAAGTAAATAGGCATACGAATAGTTATGTGATCCCGGTGTCCCGGTGATTTTTTAAATAAATAATACCACATATTTAAGAAGTCGTTTCCATACCATTTATCCGAGTATTCGATTAGTATCTATGCATTCCCGGATTTTCTGGAATCCCGAGATTTATATTAAGAAAAAAAAAATAAGAAGCCGCTTCCATAGTTTCATAACCAAAAATTAACAAGAGGCAATTTTGCACCCGATTACCCGATCTCTAGTAATCAGATTATGAATATCATAAAATAGAAATTGTTTAGTTGTTTAATCAACTGTTTCTCCAAATCCAACAGCTTCATGATCCACAACGATTCATGGATAAAATTGTGAGTTTAAACTTTCTTTATTACTTCTCTTGACATTTTATCTTTATACAAGCGATGACAAAAATGAGCTGTTTGACTGCAGTAACGCAAAAAAGTTTACATTTGCGCACCCTTTGACGAAATAGTAATTTTTTGAAGATTTATTTGAGTAAACTTAAAAGTAAAACTGAATAAAATGACTAAAATAGAAGAATCATTTATTGCTTCAGAAATTGCATTCAATGACGTTGAATCCTGGAACTCACACTAGGATTCCGTGTCGTGAGATCCAGGCTTTTTCGTTCCGTTTACATTTTTTACGCATACATGTTATTACATATACCTAGGTATTATACGTTACAGTAAATTCCTTAATTTTATCAAATATTATTATATAAAATAACCTTCTTTATTTTTCAATAGCTTGGTAGAAGCCCAAAACGATCACACTAAAACTTGTGAGTATAGTTACTATCTTTACATAACGATACATAATTAAGATTTGATATTTAAATGCAAGTGACAACAGTAGTCTAGCTCAGCAGTAGAAATAGTCCTATTTTCTTCTAGTACAACCGAAAAGATTAGAGTTTTCATTGTTCCCAAAATACTTGCCTTCGATTCTATGGAGCGCTTTGTATCGTGGTGTCCAACCACAGAACAGAAAAAACAGTCTCCAGCAATGGCAGACAATGGCACCGATTCCCTTGTCCACAAACTAAACAACATTTAAGTTGAGTGCATCTTTTTCTCTCTTTATCATTAAGAAAAGGACAGACGATAAATATTAGTTTAGTCCTGTCAAATTTAAGATACTCCATAGACAAGTTTAGGCCCGTTACGCACTAGCGATTGCGGTTCGATTAAGCGGTCCAACCGCTTAACGCGGTTTCATCGCGGTTTCTTCGCGATTGGCCGCCATAGCGGTGAGCCGCGATGAACGCTCGAAGGCGCGTGGCCCATAAACAAAATGGACCCCGTCGAGATAGCTTGTATTATTACTCCCGAAAACAACGAAAAAAAAATTTAAAAAAAGATACTGGATTCATCCTTTACTAGAAACACGCAACGAATTTCGTCAGTTCGCAAGTCCTTCACAATTCCAAATAGCTTCTCGTTGTTGAATTTCAACAATGAATTTCTCTGTGTCGAAGTTCATGGCAACTCACGTACAAACTCATCCGCGGCTCGCGGCAAACTAGACTTACCATGAATCGCCAGTGCGTAGAAACTAGATGGCGGCCAGCCGCGAAGCGGGCCGCAGCTCTCCATTCAACCGCCGCGGTTGAAATTTTGTGGCGGTTACGTGGTGCGTACAATCACAGGCGGTTACATATTAAACTGGAAAAGCGGCTAGCCACGCGGTTTGCCGCCCCTGCGTAGGAGCGCTTAGACGTTGTTACTTAAAATACGTCAATTTACGTCAGGCGCTGACTAATTTGACAGGACTAAACTAATATTTATCTTCTGTCCTTTTCTTAATGAAATAGAAAGAAAATGATGCACTGAAATTAAAATAACTAATTTTAATTTAGTTTGTGAACAAGAGAATCGGCGCTATTCTCTACTTCTTTATCGTTTGTTCATTGGTTTGTTGTATATTTTGTAGTAAAATGATAAACCCAATCTTATAGAACTGCCAATCAATCGCTTTAAACAGCGTTATTCAAATGACCTAAAGAAAAATCATTATATTCTTGATTACCTACCTAAACTCTAAAGATTCACACTGACATTTTTTAACATATTTCAGACATAATTTGAAAAAAAATATTGATTGACATTCGTATTTATTTATGTTCCAATTTTATTATCATCATTTATTTAACTAATGTAACCAATTATTTTGCATGCTAGTTTTAGCGAATTGTTTTCGAAACTTAAAAAAATAGAACCCGACCATCTGTAATGTACTACAATTCTTGCATTTAAATTTCATTTCATATCAGTACGGTTAATTTTGTATGTAATTCTTAGATACATACTTGGTATAGGATTGCACTATTTATTTAACACACTATTTAATTAGGTACTCAATATAACATCAGTAGACTTAAGCTTTCTTAAAGATAACCTTTACGTTCCGAGGCTCGAAGAGGACTGACATACCCTGGCTAATTTTTTTAGTTAATTTTTTATAGTTCTGCACCTCAAAAGGAAAAAAACGAAACCCTTATTGGATCAGTCGTGTGTCTGTTTATCTGTCTATCTGTTAAAAAATTAGCCATTAGAAGACTAGGTAAGTGATGCTCCAAACATGTTTTTATTCTGTTCAGTTAAAAAATCAGTACTTTTGGCGGTAACTGTCAAATTAGATACTTTCAAATTTCATAACTACACAGATACAAAAATCATTTGAAGCAAATCACAATACTTTTAATTTTATATTGTATTTAAAAATTATACTACAAATCTTATTAATATTTGGAAATCATGACCGTAGTTTTTTTTTTTTTAATGTAATTGTAATGTATAATCTGGTGTAGGTTCAATAAAAAGGTGTAATTCAAATAACTGACAATCTCTTAGGGGTCATTGTACCTACCTCATCATTATGAACAACTTTTACCATAGGACCAAGCCTGCAGTCGTAAAAAAATCTGCTGTTCCCTACTTTATGTTCGCATAACTCGTAAAAATGCGAAAAAAATATTAACATGGGATAAGAGCAGGAAGAAGATTATGATGATGTTAATTCGTCAAAATAAAGGGAACAGCTGATTTTTTCCGCGATTTCAGGTTTGGTGCCTTAGTAAAAGTTGTTCATAATTATGAGTACAATGACCCCTTAAGAGGTGGTCAGTTATTTTAGTTACTCCTTGTATACTTTATGGTACCTCTTAAGGGGTCTAAGGAGGTTGTGCGTTATTTAAGTTACAACTTGTATAAATAAATAAATAAATTGGTTTTATGGCAAGAGAATGTACAGCAGCGTCATATATTCATTAAGATTCTTTTGGCGCGTAGCCAACACCAGAATCAATGCCGCCATTTTAATTTTTCAATATAATTTCGCCAAACACTTTCGTATGTTTACCAACAACGCCAGTGCCAACAAATCCTTGGAGCACTGTTATCTTAAACCTTGTGTTCGATTTTTCTGAGTGGCTAAACTCTCGAAGTCTCGAGTGCATCAAAGCTCGGCTCGTCGACTGGATTAGCTGACGACATCGCAAGATTAAATTGAAAACTCTGCTATATTTGTGTATTTCATCGTTCACCATTCACTATCGATTTGTATTTAAAGCTCATTTTGTTTATGTATTCATAGCGGTTTCATTATTTACTGTGCGAATACGTTTGGCATTAGTAATTTGTAACTGTTTATCGTTTGGTATTTATTTGCAATTTTGGTCACAGAGTTTTAGTTGTTAATCTGAACCCAAAATAGTCCAAAATCATCAAATCTATCTAGACTGTATTCTCGGCCTGCAAGACAAAGGCCTACATCTTCGCTTTTCCACACACTTCTGACTTTCACTAGTGGCGCGGTCGGCCAGTCCTTTCTGCCCAAAATTTCATCAACGAAATTAAGCGAGAATGGAAGTTTTTTAAGTACCTATGTATATAATTAAATATTGAATCAAGTAATTCATAGGCGCCGTCCTATTGTCATCGCTCATGTGATGATGCGATGCGATTTCATCGTGCGATGAAACTGCTCGCGCAATAAGAAACTGTGTGTCCTGTTTCGGAGCGATGCGATCACACTCGAAATGGCTCTTATCAGAGATGCTCAGTTTTTGCATGATCTTCAATAGGACATTTAGTAGATATCAGTATGTTTGAGCACACGGTCGCACGATCATTTTCGTCGGACGCACGCATCATCGTATGAGCGATGGCAATAGGACGGCGGCGGCGCCTTAAACAGACTCGGACACCTATAAAATACAGGGTTATTGGTAATATGTCGGCAATCCAGGGTATGTAGGAGAGGTCATTTGTAACAAAATTACTCTCTACGACTCCTATGTAAATGTCAACTATTTTCCATGTTTAACCGACTTAAAAAAAGATGGTTCTGTATTCGACTCGTAGTATGTATGTTTGTATGTCCGCGAATTTCTCAAAAACTAACGCAACAATTTTGATGATTCTACACTAAAGTGATCTACATACTTTCAGGAAGGTTTTGGTATATAATACATTAAATAATTATTTTTATGTACGAAGATATATGCATAAATGTACTGTATCTCTGGCATTTCATCATGTTGGGTTTATGTACCTACTTGTTTTATAAAATTGGATACATCGAAAGGTTTATTAAAGTATTAGGTACCCAATGGAATAACAATGAAGGCCATTCAATTTTAGAGTTTATAGAAAAGTGATTTTTTGTGACGAATCCTGGGTAATTTTCAAAAATATTGTACATAAGGGAAGGGTCTCGAATGGTTGCCTAATTTCGGATATAATAATATCTCCTAAACTAACTTACTATTAATATGAAACTAGATGGAAACGCTGCACCGCTTTCATCGACATCTCTGTCAAAATGGTGACAAAACCACACCACACTACACGTTTGATTTTTGTTTCGAAAATATACGTTACGTGTTGATCAATAACGGATATACTATTTTTGGAGTCATGTAATTTTTAAGTAAGTACCATAGTCTATTAAGTAAAAAAAAAATACATTTACTTATACTAGAGTTGTTATTGGACATTCCATATTTGAGTTATTATTAGGTATCTGTAATTAGGAGCCTATTTGGTTTGATCCTGTTTTTCTTATTATATTGAAGTTTATAATTTTGTGCATAATTTAACACTGCTCTTGTGGAATTCGTTTAAAGTTCATTAGGCCTGAATTCCTCCTACGCTGATGTCGGTCGCGTACGGTCGGTCGCATACGTTTGGTCGCGGACTTCAGCGAGACATAAATAATAAAATACCGTACTTGCGATACCGACCGCTCTACGGTACGATAATCATAGCGACTGTCACGCAAGCGTGGCATTCAGCTTATCATCGATAACAGACAGAGCGCTCGCACAATTCCATGCTCGCCAATTGACCGACGTACGCGGCGCTGACGAGCCAGACTGACGTGCGCGATACGCGTCGCTGATGTCAGCGTCGCAGTTTGGTGCTGTATAGGGCCTGCATTCCTCCTGCGCTATGTTGGTCGCGCGTACCATACATTGTGTTATATAGTAAGCATCACTCTGCGGTGCTAACGTCAGCGGCGCGTACGTTGCGCGTTGCTAGTTTGCTACGCGCCGCTCGCTCGTTAGCGCCGCGTACGTCAGTCGACTGGCGAGCATGGAATTTTGCGAGCGCCTTCAGTCCGTAATCGATGATAAGCTAAATGCCACGCGTGCGTGACAGTCGCTATGAATATTATACCGTAAAATGGTCGGTATCGCAAGTATTATTTATCGCTGACGTACGCGACAAACCATACGCGACCAACATCAGCGTACGAGTATGAGGAATTCAGGCCTTATATGATAGTACACAAATTTTATTATACTACGGTTACGTTTAATATGTTTTTTACCTAATTTTCAAAAAGTATCGGATATTCGGGTCCCTTTCCGTAATAATTTTCGCCTAGGCTTTATGAGGTGCTTAATTATTACAAATGGGTCACACTATCACGTCTTAGAAGGAATAGGTCGAATTTCCTGTCATCGTGTATACCGGTATACCGGTGTATACCGGTATACCGGTGTGTACCGGCTGTATACCGGTGGCCAAGTCGCAGAGGGCCAAGTCAGTAAACATTTATAAAAAGGTCGGTTCGCGTCAGGCATCGACACTGGCCAACTGTTAACTTTTGAGATAAAGATAACCGATTAGTGACATGTGGTGACAAACATTATACGTCAATGACATATGGCATATAAAGCAGTATAAAATAATAAAATTCTGTGTTTTGTATAAATGAATAAAAAATAAAACTTTAAAAATATTGGGATATCTTACCAAAAATATATATTATGTTCTGAACATGACAAAAGTGCCTATCTCAATGTTTGCTCAGATAAAATAGATCTTAGTAATATAAGGAGGAAACAAAATAGAAACAAATCAAAGATTTCAATTAAATCTTTAAATATTTTAATCTACTGAGATTGAGTTTCACATTAGAGACCCTCAGGTTAGATAGGTATAGGTACGTATACCCAGCTTTTGTATCTATGTAACCTTTCTTTTGTAATTTTAACCTTTATCCCCTTTCCGAAGTACTATTACTTACTACTTGTGTTCGCTGATTCCTTTGACCACCCACCCTGCAGCCACCCTGAGGTGTAGTAGGTACCTTCGCAGGACCTTATTACCTTAGCAATAAGGTTGAAAAGTGGTTCACCGCAAATGCCCGCGATGGTACCTGGCTAAAGCAAACAACTATTTTGTCTCATTTTTCATTACATATTCACAATGTTAAGAGTTTTCGTTGGCAGATTTTAACCGCTGTTTTAGAAAAATATAAATAATACTGCCGTGTGTATTAAAACCATGAATTTAAAATGTTGAAGAGGTATTCGATTGACGGTCTCTTTACCTTTCGAACCAAAATTGTTGGACTTGATAAATTGGAAAAGAAGGCACAAGCGGTAATGCGATTTACGAGGATGATTACGAAGAAAACCGCCGTTCTCATAAATAAATTATTAGTAAAAGTTCAAGTAAGTAATGCGTTCATTGCGTAGGTCTGATCTGATGACTTTGCTTTGGTGCTTTTTAAATAAGTGCCAACCTATTAAGGGGTCATTGTACCTACTCATTATAATATTATGAGCAGCTTTTACTTTGAGACCAGACCTGAAATCGCGAAAGAAAATCAGTTGTTCCCTACATTTTGAATACACATTTTATACTACTCAGAACAAAATAAGGGCCACTTGTTATTTTTACATGTTAGTGTTTTTTAAAGAACATTACTAATTGCCCAGTAGAAAAATAAGTATTAATGTTACGAACTTTTCGATATCTAACCTCTTTGATGTTATGCTTGAGATCAAATGCTAGCCATAATTATGGAAATAAAATTGAATTTTAAATTTTCATGTCATCTTGTATACATTCTTTAAGTTTTTTTTTCGATTAGCGGCTTGGAATTCTGAAAATTATCATAATTTTTTTTTAGTTATCTTGCTAAAACAACATCTTGTGTTAATATGCCGCAAGTACGAAGACATATGGACACAATTACTGCTACCAGAGTCGTAGCAATGATCCAAGAAGGAAATTCGCAGCGGTCTGTGGGTTTGCAACTGGGTTTTCTCGAAAATCTATCTAAAATGCTTGGAATCGCTTCCACCGGAAGTGTTGCAGGTTTGGGCAGAGTTCGCATTAAAACGGTTCACGAGGATTGGTATAACTGCCTAAGTGACGGCTCGTAAGTTATAAAATCGACCGCGGTTGACATGTACTCGTGTCAGTGACCAAACTATCCGGAATCGATTGCACGAAGACCAACAAACTTCAAAACGACGAGTTGTTCGAATTCCTTTGTCCAGAGCTCAACGCGCCAATTGTTTTTTTTTTTCTCTCCCGTCAATACTTGGACTGGGGCATAAATCAGTGGAGTATGGTTGGTGCTTTCCACTGACGAGTGCAAAGTATTTTATTTATTTTTTTTATGACGGCGCATTACGATATAGAGACGACGCGGCAAGCGATTTTCGGAAGCTTGCATACATGAAGTGGACCGTTTTGGTGGTTCCAACGTAATGATTTGGGGTGGGATTAGCTTATACGGCAAAACTGAGCTCGCTATTTTAAATGAGGGTAGCGTAACTGCTTAACGTTACATTGAAGAAGTCATAGGTCCTGGGTTCTTCTTGATGCAGGACAATGCCCGTGCACACACAGCTCAAGCGACCCAGTCTGTGCTGGAAGACTCTCACATTCAAGTTTTACCGTGGCCAGCAAACAGTCCGGACTTAAATTTAATCGAGCACTTGTGTGGGACCCGTTGAAACGATGGGTTAGAGAGAGTGAGCAAAGGTCTACAACCAGCAGTAGCTGATTGACGCTTCGAAAATTGCCTGGGAAGAGATTCCAGCTGAAAACGTTAGACATGGTCATACGCGTTATTAAAAAACAAAAAAGAAATAAAAAGTGAAGACTTTTTTATGTTGTCACCAGTTTTTTTAGTGTTAGTTTGTTGTGAGTTTGTAATGACTTTTTGCTGTTTGTATTTTTCTTTTGTTATCTTAAATTGTCATTTTTTTATTCAAAGTTAAATATACACGTTATTGCCAATTAATTTAAACAGTTACTAGCCTAAACGGTAAACAATAACATTGTTTTATGTTTACTAAAACAAAACAATTCATTTTTTTAATTTTTTTTTAGTACACCTTAAATATCTAGTGGTCCTTATTTTGTTTTGACTAGTATATGTATAATGTAGGATAGGATCTAGCAGACCTTTTGCTAGACTTGGCAGTTATGAGTTATCAGGTCGACAGCTCTGTTTCGACAGCTTTGTCTCAGGCCTGGTTGACAGCTCTGTGTTTAGGTTGTGTTTACTTACTCATTTTGAATTTTAATGTTTATTTCTTTAGTGTTACTTGTTTGTAATGAATAGTTTAACCTAACAATGAAGTGGTAATTAAATCCAATTAGTCTAAAGTATAAAAAATATGGATTCCATTTGTAAGTTCAAAAAAGCCTGACAGACGCACTGAAGTATCGTTATGTCGATAAATAAGATATTTGTCGGCATAACGGCAGATGGATAAAAACGTCGATGTCGGTATTAAAGTATTGATCTTGTTTGAAGTAGGTAGTAAGTCTAATCTGGTGCGCTATCGGGTTACTAGAATCAGATCTGTAAGAGCCCATAGACGCACCAGACGTGAAGAATTCCCTTGTGGTCGGTATCGGGTCGAAGGTATATTTTGAATGAATAAGCAGTAATGAGTGAAAACATAATATATAGTTAGACGTGGATAGTTACTGCTATCCCCATCTAACTCTATAGAATATCCAATATAATATTCATCCCGCACCAGAGTAAGGTCAGCAATTTTTGCACCCGTGCAATGGAACAGTTACGCATCAGATGGTATAGATCTGATAACGTGGTGAACGTGTTCATTTTCTTTTTTTTACTGTAAGTAGCAAGCAAAGATATATACAATATGTAACAAAAACCCTGTGGTGCCTGCTACCTACGTTTTAAGAAACGGTATACGTAATAAAGCTAGTCATTTATTATAAAAAAAACTATTTAACAAGAATAATTAAAATAAATATTTAATTATTAATATTTGTAATGTTTAACTGATATCTTGCCTCAGCAATTCTGCATGAAGCGATGACGCGACATCCGTTCGAAAGTAAGCTGCGCGAAAGACTAAGTATGTGAGTCGCAGGGCGGTGGGCGGCGGGCTAAAGGAGTAGGCACGTGGTACCGACCCGGGGCCTTGTACTTTTAAAATCAGATACTCTAAACATTTTTTTCGATTTTAATAGTTATTTGTCTTCGACCTCTCGACTACACAATGCTTTTTTTTATTATTATAATTTCATCAATGTTGTGCTTGTAGGTAAATGTATACGTCCTTAAAAGGAACAGCAGGGTTTTTGTTACATATTATATAAGATAAAGATCAGTACTTAAAAGAAAATCTAACAGTTTTTTCCGCCATTTTTGTGAAATACCATTAAGAAGATTTTATCTGTTAACCTCTTTGTTTATCTACATAAATTATGTGAATTTAAGACTTGAGGTTATATTATATTTATAGATAGTAAGTAGCCTGTAGGGCTTGTTTGTTCACTCTGAAATGACGCGCCCCATTACATAAATTTGTATACGTACACTCCGATATATGCGCTAGTGAGGTGCGTCATTTCAGATTAGACACGCTCTAACAAAATTTAGTTCTTTAGAATAACGTGTGGATCCATTTTTTCTTCATTTTTACCTTTAATTATTTTTTATTTGCCGTGCGGCATAAGAAAACTTGAAAACTCTCGCTGCTCTGTAACTTAGTGTTATTTTTTATAATCTAAAACTCCGTTTCTTAAATCCTGTAGCGCATAGAACGGGGACAGCGATTGTACGATGCGGTAAACGATGCAGTTAATAAAGCTGTGAGTTTGAATCATAGTCATTCTTTTCTTAGATCGAGATTCTAATCGACCGACTAAATAAGGTCCACTTTATGAATTACGTACCACTCCCACAGAGAACAGGCATGTGACTGTGTCCCAGCTGTGGAAATATTATAGGCCTACTGGCGATTAAGGATTGAGATTATATCGATAAGAGCAACTAGAGCATAAATTAGCAAAAAATCTAGTCATGTGAATGTTTCTTTCGTCGAGTCTAATGAATCTTATATAGATATTTCTGAACTAATCCTAATAAGACGAGAGGCTATAGGGCGAGTTTTAGAAAGAAAAGATTTTTATCATCAGATCATGAATGTCATAAAATAGAAATTGTTTAGTGGTTTAGTCAACTGTTTTTGCAAATCCAATAGGTCCAAGATAAAATGATTCAAGGGTAAAATTGTGCGTTTAAACTTTCTTTCTTACTTCTCTAGACATAAATTATCTCTATACAAGCGAGGCCAAAAATGAGCTGTTCGACTGCAAACGCACAGGTTACATTTGTGCACACCACAGTCTGTGCTGTATTCGTTCGACGAAATAGTAATTTTCTGAAGATTTATTTGAGGAGTAAACTTATAAGTAAAAGTAAATAAAATAAAATACTAAAATAACCTTCTTTTTTTCAATAGTTTGGTAGAAGCCCAAAACGACCAAACTAAAACTGGTGAGTTTGTTGTAAGTATAGTATCTTTACATAACAATAGATAATTAGATTTGATATTTAAATGCAAGTGACAACAGTAGATTAGCTCAGCAGTAGAAATAGTCCTATATTCTTCTAGTACAACCGAAAAGAGTAGAGTTTCCATAAATATTGTCACGAAGAAAAAATATTTTTTTTTATTGCAAATAATATTTATTACTTTTACAGTGTGTTAGTTTAATACATAAATATAAAACAATTTAAAATATAAAAAGCTTATTCGAAGTGGTCTCCTTTAAACGTTGAGGCCAGTTATCAATAGAAGCACGCACTCTTTCGGAAAATTCTTCACTGACAATCGTATGGATTGTTTTAGGGACTCCAAATTATCATGGCGTTTAGAGCAAGCCGTACTCTCTAAAAATGACCAAAAATCATAATCCAGCGGATTAAGATCGGGACTAGACGACGGCCAGTCTTCAGCTCTGATGAAGTCCGAAACGTTCACTTCCAACCAAGACTGCGTGGACCGAGCTTTATGACCCGGCGCCGAGTCTTGTTGGAAGGACCATACTTGGTTATTGAACATGGTGTTGTTAAGGGGCTTAACTACCTTCTCAAGAATGGTATCTTAATACACTTGTGCCGATGTTTTGATACCTTTTTCACAAAAATATGGCTCAGTCACTCCTTCATAGCTAACACCCCACCAAACCATCACTGAAGTCGGATAATGCCCACGTTGCACTCTGTCGACTAATTGGGAAGCTTCCTTAGAGCTTTGAGCATAAATACGGTAATTTTGTTTGTTAAAATGTTGCTCAATTGTAAAGATTTTCTCATCCGTAAACAAAATTTTCTGTGACCTCCCTTTGCGTACCGCTTCAGTAGTTGTTTCGATTTTACAACCCTATTATTTTTTAAATTACCAGTTAAAAAATGACCAGTGCGTCTCTTATAGGCTGCAAGTCCTAAGTCATCTTTTAAAATACGCGACATGGTTTTGGGTGCTATCTTCATCTCCCGAGATAAAATCTTTTGCTTTCGGACGGGATTTCTTCGAATTCTTTCCCTTACTGCTTTGATCACCTTTTTCGTACGAACACTACGTGGACGGCCAGATCTTTTTCTGTCACAAACAGAGGAGGTCTCATTGTACCTATTAATAGCCTGGTACACAAACATTTGACTAATACCAAGCGTATGGAGAGCTTTAAAAATTGCATTTGGCTCCATACCAATTTTGTGTAATGCAATCACAGTGATTCGGTTCTTTTTATCACCCCACTCCATTTTAATATCGCAAAATATTGTACAATGTATTGGCACCAAAATTAGAAAACTCAATGAACAATTGTATAAAAATGACAGATTCCAAATTCAAATGTAATTTCTATCTTATTTTTAATTGTAACAGTATTTATGGCCAGACTGTGTACTTGCCTTCGATTCTATGGAGCACTTTGTATCGTGGTGTCCAATAAGCCATTATTGGACACCAAGATAATCTCTATTTCTTTTCGTAAAATTGTTAAAATTTGTTCATTGGTCCATTGTATAATAGGTTGGGGAAAAAGTTTCTTCGCATTTTTTAAGAAAATTCAAAACATTTTTTAATATAGTTTATTTACATTTAACTAAAGTATGTAGGTACCATTTTGTTCGATAACTTTTTGCCATCTTGTAGGTAGGGACATGATCCCATTGCTATAAAAATTTTGGGACTTCTGGTCAAAATACCGCGACAAGTGGTTTTGGCAGTCTTCTCGTGATGTTAACCTGACACTGCCTAAAGAATTCTGAAGAGACCGAAACAGGTGGAAATCTGAAGGTGCAAGGTCAGGACTATACGGCGGATGCATTAACACCTCCCAGTCAAACTCTCTTAATTTTTGCTGAGTGGCTAAAGATGTGTGAGGTCTAGCGTTATCATGATGAAAAACCACACCCCTTCTGTTGATTAATTCCGGCCGCTTTCTCTCAACTTCTTGCTTTAATCTCATCAGTTGTTCGCAGTAGAGTTCAGAATCGATGGTCCTGCCTGGTGGTAACAGCTCATAATGAATAATGCCCTTCCAATCCCACCATACACACAGCATCACCTTGTTGCGTGTTAACCCGGGTTTCGCCACAGTCTGTGAAGCCTGACCGGCCTTTGACCGCGACCTTTTTCGCACGTTCTTGTCATACGTGACCCACTTTTGATCACCATTTATCAGCTTCTTCAAAAATGGTTCGGTTTCATTACGTCGTAATAAAGAATCACAAATGAGTACACGGTTCATTAGGTTTCTTTCAGTGAGCTCGTGAGGTACCCAAATGTCGAGCTTTTTTGTGTACCCAGTTTTTTTCAAATGCGCCAAAACTGTTTTGTGGTCAATTTCCAGTTCTTCAGCTACGTCGTAACTACTGATATGCCGATCTTGCTCCACTTTTTCAAAAATGGCATCCATTTTATCCGTAATAGGGCGACCAGAGCGACGTGCATCTTTGACATCAAAATTTCCAGATTGAAAACGCTTAAACCAAATTTGTGCTACTCTCACAGACACTACACTAGGTCCATAACAATCGCAAATTTTTTTCGCGGCTTGCGTTGCATTTTTGCATTGAATTTCTTCACTAGATTCACTCATCTTGACGGTACGAAAAACAAATGAAAATCACACATTTTCCTAATTTAAATTTGGAATTATGTTCTTTAAAATTTAAACTTTCAATGATACCAAAACCAGCCAGATACAAATAGTATAGCCAAAGAGATTTTATTACAAGTTCATACATACTACGAGTATAATGCGAAAAGACTTTTTCCCCAACCTAATATTTTGTAGTGTATAATATATAATATACATGGTAAATATCCCGTTTTAAGTTCTAATAATAATAACCAGTGACTTGGCCAAATACGGTGATTAATGAAATCTAGGGATTATGGTTGTATGGCATAATCGCCAGATCATTTCCTAAATGTGGTGATTAACAACGTTTAGGATTTAATGGTTATACTAGCGAAATCAACTCCAGCTGCATATTTATCTGAAAACCAGTCCTTTTGGTAAGTGTAGTGATTATATTTATTTGCAATATCATGGGTTTTATGGTGATTGTTACTATAACAATCTTCGCTTTGTCAAATTGTGATCGTTGGCCCATTTGTCAATTGTGGTTGTTATCTATTGAGTATATTCATCATCTGCCTAGCCTTTTCCCAACTATGTTGGGGTCGGGCTTCCAGTCTAACCGGATGCAGCTGAATAGGTTGTTAAATACTGGTGTATTTAACATGGAGCGACTGCCTATCTGACCTCCACAACCCGGTAACTGGGAAATACGATACCCCTTGGTAAGACTGGTCAGACTTTCGGGCTTCTGACGACCTGTAACAACTGTCAAAGATCCACGAATGACAGCCGGGTCCAACGGCTTAACGTGCTTCCGAGGCACGGCGGAATCTTGGTATATCTAGTGAGTATATTATGTGCCACTAATTTTCATTTCCGCCATTTTGTATTTTAATTTCGGCATGCCAAAGAAAAACATTTAATTTTAATCAAAAAAGTCAGTTACACAAAGAACTTAACATAAATCAAAAGATGTAGACGTAAAATAAATATAGTACATACTAATTCCATGTGTAAAATCGAATAAGTGAGACGGAACCTCAAGCCGATGTTGCTATGATAACAATTATTTGTTTTTAATAACTTGCTACATCGGTTTCTCGCCACGAGATACAGAAGTGTTAAAGGAAGTGCTTTTTCAAGTTAACTTTAGCCTAACGGTCATGTTTGGCAATAAAATAACGTCAGAATCGTAGACAAATTTCGACAAATCGAGAAAAAGAGCGATCTCGCGCTCGTCATGTTAGCCCTGCTGGTTTCGCCCAATTAGAGACAAAATGCTTTTATTTATGTGAGTACAGGTCGTGTAATAAAAAATAACAACAAACATTTAAAGTCATTCTTATTTTTGCTTTATTGTTTTTTTTTTTTTTTTTTGCCAAACAGTTGCCAAAAAGCAATTTGCGAGATTTGTGTCTTGCTAATTATGGACGCTTCGCATTCATCGCCATCGCCATTTCATTTAACGACCTGTTTATTTCAAGTATCGGACTGCTTGGTCACAGTTAGGCAGGCGCGCAGGCAATCATACCGGACTGTGATCGAAGGCCTCTTTTTGAGTACGTCGTATCCTGGACTGTGTCAGGTGTGGGTAAGCACATCCTGCACGGCATGCATCGAACATTTTAATTGAAAAGATACCTTGTTCAAAGGTGTGATATATTTATCAAATAATTGATAAACGAATACTATCAAAAATATTAAACCAAATAAAAGGAACACTTGCAAAATATTCGAGCTGATAATAATTTATGTAGGCTTAAAAATATTTTTGCCATTGATTCGGTGACTGTAACATTCACGATTTCGGTCAACACAGAGCCGTACAACTTTTGAGTTTGGCGAACTTGGAACTTGGGGAGATAGGGCACCAGCCTTATTAAAGACCTGATTTTGTGGGCCCTTCATATCTTTTTAAATGTAAGCAACGTAATATTTCTGCCCTCGATACCTCTCTTACATTTGCCAATACAAAGTTGATACCCCTGACCTGCACTGACTTGCGTTCGTTCGCTCGGCTCACTGCGCTGACTTGTCGTTTCATAGGATTTCACGAAATACCCGACAGTTGAAGATTTCATGAAATTAATGAATGCATCATGAAATTAAAAGTTTACACGTGAAATTCTTAATGAAATTAATGTAATAATTTTATGTCACTAATTTCGTAAAGTAAATCCGGCTTAAGGCTCCAACAAACAGGTGCGACACGCGACGCGAATCGCATACGACATGAAGGCATCGCATGTCGCGCGACTTACCGTGCTTTTATGTCGTGTCGCACCTGTTTGATTGAAGGAACTTTTAAATGTTTACCAACAACGCCCACCTGTCAGTCGTTCAAGTGCCAACAGATCCTTGGAGCACTGTTATCTTAAACCTTCTGATCCATATTTCTGAGTGGCTAAACTCTGGACTGTATCAAAGCTCGATTCGTTGACTGGATTAGCTGACGACATCACTAGCTTAAATGGAAAAACTCTACCATATTGTATTTGACCGTTCACCGTTCACTACCGATTTGTATTTAAAATTCATTTTGTTTATGTATTTGCTGTGCCAATGTGTAACTGTTTAGCGTTGGGTGTTTATTTGCAATTTCGGTCACAGAGTTTTTAGTTGTTGTTAATCTGAACCCAAAATAGTCCAAAATCATGTAATCTATCTAGACTGTATTCTCGCGCTGCAGGGTAAAGGCCTACCTTTCATTTTTCCACACATTTTTCATTTTTCTTTTGCTGGTGGCGCGGTCGGCCGGCCAGTCCTTTCGGCCCAAAATTATCAACAAAGTTAAGGAAGAGTGGAAGCTTTTTGGTTACTTATTTAAATATTGAATCACAGAATATTCTTAACGGTGCACCGAGGTTTTTATACACACATACACGTTTTTATAACCATTGATTGTAGTAGTAAACAAATTAAAATCTAGGGAAATATATTGGTATTATTGGGGATAGATACAATACACAGTATACAACGATGGAAACACGATTTGATAAATTTGGTTCGATAGAATAAATTCACCAAGTAATTTTTTCCTCTTTAATAAAAAAGTGATTTGAAATTATGATTAATTTACGTTACGTTAGCGTTTATTCACGACAGGTAGTTTTACTTTCTTTTTAAGAGCGATAAGATGAAATAACAACGAAAAACATTGAAAAAATGCAAAATTGAGGTTATTTTCTTTACTCTTTACACGTAAAGAAAAACACAGAGACAAAGGCAAAAGCTTGGTGTGCCCTTAAACAGACTCATGGATACCTACTGTAAAATACAGGGTTATTGGTTATATGTCGGTAATCCATTAAGGGGATGTAGGAGAGGTCATTTGCAACCAAATGACCCTTGTGACTCCTATAAAAATGTCAACCATTTTCGATTTTTTATAAATTTTCAAAATTGTATACCGTAAATTATCTTCAAAAAAAAAAAATCAAATTATTCGAAAATGACATTGGCATCGGGGTCACAACGAGTCATTTGTGTAAATGACCTCTCCTATATCCCCTTAATGGATATCGGACAAACATTCGCGGACAAAGAATACGGGTCCTTACAAAAAAATAAATTACGCTTATGGTTGGTACCTCAAATACAACACAAAAACCGGTCAAGTGCGTGTTCCGACACTGAAGGGTTCCGTAGTTGGGATGAATTTATCCCAGAAACAAACTTAACATTGTAGTTGAAAAACATATTCTCCCATTACATTCCATCTACAAATGTCTATAGTTAAACGAAAAGGATCCAACCCACATTACACCTGATGTGGGTTGGATCTTTTTCGCTTAACTATGGACAATGAAAGTTTGTACGTGTAATATTGAGGGATTTACCATGTTATTTTAAGACCATAGACTTCTTATAGGTTTGCCTGTAATTTATAGATATAGAACTATTTTCTGTATTTTTTTTTTCAAAATTTTAAGCTCAGTAGTTTCGGAGGTAAGGTCAGTTTTCGTCTATTTTCTTAAATAACTTTAAAAGCGTTTATTTTAAAAGTATAAAAAATATATTTGAGACTCTCACAGTAAGCCCTTTCATTTGATATATCGCACGGTACAGTTTGCAAATATATATATTTTTTTAATTTTCTTGTTTGCCCCCCAAAATTGACCCCCATATTCAAATTTCATTAAAATACTTTACACGTCCGTGTTTGGGTCACAGAAATACATACGTGTACCAAATTTCAACTTAATCGGACCATTAGATTCGGAGCAAATTGGCTGTGACAGACGGACAGACAGACAGCTAGACATACAGACACATGAGTGATCCTATAAGGGTTTCGTTTTTCCTTTTGAGGTACGGAACCCTAAAAACGAACTTTAGAACAAAATTAATACTTTGTATTGCCTCCACGGGCTCTTCTCACAGCTGCCAGGCGATTGGGCATGTTTATTAAGTTTCTTAAGCGATGTTGCGGGATATTGGTCCATTCTTCCACTAATGCATGGTTCAGGTCTAGAAGTGTACTGCTATCTATACAGAAATATTGAAATGGAGAAAAAAAATATTTTGTCCTTTTTAAAATACAAAATACAAAGGAAGATGCGTCTTTTTAACCAACTTCAAAAAAAGGAGGAGGTTCTCAGGTCGGAATCTTTTTTTTGAAAAATTATTTAAGGGTATACTTTCTATTTGGTCCCATTGTCATCAGGTCAGGATCTGATGATGGGATCCTGGAGAAATCGACAGAACTCTTCAAATATTATAGGTACACTTAGAGTTTGGGTACTTTTTATAGTAACTCGTGCATTTGTTCTTGGAAAGCACCATTTGGTGAAGTGGAACTGATGATGAAGATCACAGATGGCCACCGGAATTACTCAATAATAAATATTTCACTGGTTGCGATTCGATGAGGTACTTTATTAATGTTTGCTAAGTATTTTATGCTCGTCACAATGCTTATGGTGATGTGGAGTTCTCTTGGTACCTACTTACCAGGAGAACTCCTCATCAACGTCCCTGCATCAGGAAAAGCAATATTTTGTAAAAAGTGATGAGCAGTTGACGTTACAATATTGTTACTTAGATAAATTACAAACTGACCTACTAAAAAGTGAAAAATAGAAACTTTTCCAAAAAACACAACTGACTTCCAAAATATCACTTCAAAATGAATAATAACTTTAATTTCGGAAGTCGATGGCAAATAACTAAAATACAGATCCAAAGACATCGACTTCCAAAATTAAAGTTATTATTCACTTTAAAGTGTTATTTAGGAAGTCGGTTGTGTTTTTTGAAAAAAGTTTTTTTTTTTATAATAGTAAGAATTATTAGGTTTTCCTTACGTTTACGCCAATATAAAAATACTGGTAGATGTGTCTTTTTTCGCCGATTCCGAATATGTAAATAACTTTTTTTTGAAAAAAAAATTCAGATACGTCTTTTCTCCTTATGACAACAGTGCAGCTGTGTGTAAGAAATCGAAACCCCCCCCCCCTCCCCCCGGGTTTCGATTTCTTACACACCTCCCAACTTCGTCCCAAGCAAGTTCAATTGGATTCAGGTCTGGTCTCGCGGGCCAGTCCATGCGATTGATGCCAACACCCTGAATATACTCATTTACAATTTGAGCTGTATGTGGCCTGGCATTGTCATGCAAGAATATTGTACTTTCACGTTCATTAAGAATTTCTTCCACATATTTTGCACTAGTTAGGACCGGTTTTTTGATCCATAGTTAACTTAACCAATGGTTAAATATAGTAACTAATAGTTGAATTTTGGTTAAATGTGAAAAGCTAAACATAAATGAGTTATGCCATTAGTTACTATTTTTTAAATGAATGAGCTAACATGAATACATTAATCTTTAGCCTTTCACATTTAGCCAAAATTCAACCATTAGTTTAGTAACTAATTGTTGAATTTTGTTTAACCATTGGTTGAGTTAACCACGGATCAAAAAACCGGCCCTTAGTGTACCATTTTCTATCAGTACTAACTCCGCGCGACTCTCTGAAGAGATTCCAGCCCAAACCATAATAGATCCACCGCTGAACAGCACTTTTTCCTCAAAGCAAGCTGGAATAAGACGTTCCCCTGGTCGTCGGTAGTCACTTCGCTGCCCATCATGTGCATACAGCATAAATCTGGATTCGTCAGAAAACGTTACTCTTGCCCACTCTTCGTCTTCCAACTGTGCGTGTTCACGGGCATAACGTTATCTTGCTACCCGATGTTCCCTTTCAAGTTTTGAACCATTTGCTTGTCTATGTGGAGGCAAATTAGCTCCAAATTCCTTACAGTCTGCTAGCTTAGAGACGCGTCGTCTCTACGGGTCTCCAGAAATTGATTTGTCACTTAACTGCCGTGAGGTGGCGAATTCAGAGCATGGTCTTAACAATAAATCGATCCTCCATATCCGCCATAGTACATCTCGGTCTACCGGATCCTGGTCTTCTCAAGTTCTACCCAGTGTCTCGGAAACGTTGGATGACTCGCTGCACTGTAGAGAGTGACTTACCTATTGTTCTTGCTGTACTTCGCTGACTTGTCAAACACTCGTCACGCGTGCAGTCTGTCAATCTGTTTAACAAATTACCAGCAGAATTAAAGAATATTCAGAATATGAACATATTTAAAAATAAACTCAGGGCTCTGTTAATCAATAAAGCTTATTACGGCATTGACGAATTTTGTAATGACAAAAAATCTTAAAAACTAGTACTTAAATTAAATAAGTGTACCTATCCATTGCTCTTTGACTTTGTTATAAATGTTGTTTTTTTTATACATAATATTTTGACATTACGAGTAAATGTATTTTGTAGTTTTTGCTAGGGACTTTGTTCTGTATCAATAAGACTATTAATTTTTGTAAAGTTAGTATTTTGAATTTGGATAGACGTTCTAACTTTGACGATGGGTGAGGAATGTGGTTACTTATTGTTTTTTTTTTTTTATTATTTTTTTTTGCTTCTTTTTGTGTACCTACTGTGCAAATATTTCAACACAAATGTATTTTTGTTATGAAATAAATAACTTGGACTTGAACTTGAACTTCTGCCTTCTTCTCAAATAGTGACGATACGTGTACATTCTTCTGGTGTTAACGACATGATAGTAATTAAATAACGATGGTGAAAGACGACAATGACCGCCTTCTATCATTTTGATTTCACTGATTGAAAACAAAAGTGACAAAACGAGCAAAAGTAAAACAACCGCGAATTTAATTTATTTCGAAATTCGAGGTTTTAAAATTTTAACTTTTTTTAATTACGTTGTAGATCATTTAAGGGTTTATTTCAAACGATATTAAAATTCTCTGTAATATAACGTTATTTTCATGCATGTAACGTATTATTTGACCGTGAGTGTATTACCAATAACCTTGTATATATGATACGCTCAAATTCGAGAGCACTTTGTACGCAGCACCAGATTATAAGTTTGTCAATACTTCCGCTTGCCTATTTTCTCTCATGCTCATTCATAACGGTTCGGCAAAGTGGTTGCACGTGTTTCCGCATATTCACATTTCATAAAGTTTAAAATGGAGCATCCTAAGTTACTAAATCCATTCAAATATCTCACAGTTACCCCATTAACCGTATGATAATCATGCTATATATGCTAATCCAAAGAAAAGATAAGCAAAATCTACATTCACGCAAAACTAAAGCAATATAACTTGTTTAGTAGACAAAATATGAGCTTCCGTATAAATCAAGGAAGGTGGAATACTTCTCCTAGTCTGGAATATTCCTTTTGTGTAGTAGACATGTATTACTTTATCGCACGTCTGCATATGTAGAGCCCCATTGCGAAGCGGGGACTTTATCGCTCCTCAGTTTGCCCGGAAATGTTGAAAGGCACTACATCACTAACTCAACTTTATGTTTGCGCAGATAAAGCTCAATTTCTATTGACACAACTTTGTTTAAATATATTGACAAGCTGAACTTTATACTGCGATGTTCGTTTTTAGTTTTCTACATAGTTAGACTTTGTTTTATTTACTTGGCGTATTGTAATCTGTTTTATTGGTTTTTCAGGATATGCCCAAATGGTGGCTGAAGTGCAAGGTGGCAGGGCAACTCCTCAGGCTCCCGTGTACGCTACCATCCGACCGGCTCAATCACCGCAAAATCGACCTTCACCTTCGTCTATTCGGGCTTCCTTAAATTCTCTACCAGCGGCGCTTAACTCTACCCCACTCGTTAAGTCAGTGGTACAGAATGAAGAACCACTTAGATTCCATCCAACGAATCCTTTTTTTACGACTTTACCCTCGAATTATTCAAGTGCGTCTAAACTACCAGTACCAAACGGTAGGGCGTCGCTCTCCAGCTTAGATAGAAACAAATTCAGAGACAGTTCGTCAAATATTGACTACAGCTCAGATTTGAAATCTCCTACATTTTTTACGCAAACATACGACTCGGGGCCTAGCAGTCTTCCATATTCTTATCACAACGAAAATACAAATGGATATCATACTTATACACCGACAACCAGTGTCAACGAAAAATCTGACTTCTCTCATAGAAATAATGTAGATCAGTTTCAAAATCAAAGTCTTCCAAACAACGCACAAGGTAACAATAAGAATCCTTTTGAAACGAAAAGAAATAGTGATCCTTTTGAAAAATATTTGCGACCAGATAGCAAGTTGAATGGCAAATGTGAATATGAAAGTAAGACTATGTCGAACTCCATCAGCGACAGTAATTTCCATTCGAAAGAGGAAATTACAAAACGTTCGACGATCTCTGAACACAAGATAAGCGAAGTCGAAGAAGTGAAGACTATAAAGAAGATAGTACTGAATGGATGTGACGATCCAGTAGATAGTGGGGAGCGTAGTTTTAAGACTGAACCACGTTCAACGAACAAAAGTGGTATAAACGGTTCTGAGGCTCCTCGCATACATACAAAGAACGTTAGTTTATTGTCTCATCAATCACTGAGGAACGAACGTGAGCGGGCCACTCCGATACAGGAACGCAATGACTATTACAGTACATTCAATCAAGATGAAAGGGATTGCAGTTCCACAACTAGGGCGTATGAGTCAGCATACGAAGAAAACAGACCAGGTGAGTGTTTAGATAAGCATGATACAAATATTGAACATTTCAATTCACTGACAAGACGGTTTTATTTTGCTGAACAAATTATTAACATATTATTTTATAACAGAATACCTAGAACTATTGAAGATACTAAGAGCTTCATCTTGGAACAGGGATGAAACTTTTTAACTATTACCAACCATGTGGACGAAATTATGTGTAAAATCTTTTGTTACAAAATGCCACATGTTTTAGATAGACATCACACAGATCGTTTTGTGCATAACTTACTAACCACAAAATATAGTCATGTTCCCGTCTATAATCATTACATACGGTATGGAACTCACCTATAAGCAATAAATTAAACACAATCCGCCTTTGCTGACGATATACAAAAAATGAACGAAATCGGTCCAGTAATTAGTTCAAAAAGAAGAGCTTTGATTTTGAGCAAATTTGAAGGAGTATTCCTATTTGGGCACCTATTTTTAGAGCACTTAAGCATTTTGCACCAAAGGTACCATTTGTGAATACTTTTGGTACAAAATGCATAGGTGCTCTAAAAATAGGCGTCAATGAGTAATGAACTTGAATTCTTAAACATGTGTGCAAACTAAAAATACCATGTTCATGAGCTATCAAATGCAAAAAGAATTTTTCAGTACCAACAAACTTCAGTTTTATACTAGCTTTTGTCCGTGACTTCATCCGCGTGAAATATCTTGTAACCCCGACTCGTCCCGTTGCATCGCATCGCTTGCCCGCGCTATTACTTCGTTTTTGCTTAGCGTTATTTCTGAACTTTTTCTATTTTTGCTCGGCTCCTAAGGGCTTTAGCGTGATGTTAAATAGTCCATAGCCTTCCTCAAAAATTAGGCTATCAAACGCAAAAAGATTTTTTTAAATCCGGTAGTTCCACAGATTAGCGCGTTCAAACATACTAGCATACTCTTCAATTTTATTATTAATATTAATATAATATATAACTAATAAGAGACAGGCTTGTGGCTAAGTAATAACAGTCGCACGAGTCAATTGATCAGGTTAAGCTATGCTTTGCTGTGGTTGGTCAGTGGATGGGTGACCATCTTTATATACAACAACCTCTCCATGCCTCGGATAATAATAATAATTTACTTATTTCAGACTTAGTACTAGTCCATAGTTTTACACACACTCATATATACTCACTCATATAAATCAAATTCAAAACAGAAAAACCCGAATTAAAATTATGACTAATTAAATTATAATAATAATAATAAAATAATAATAATTTAATATGTCAAAAATTATAAAAATATCAGATTCATAGTAATTAGTAATAGTAATATTAATATGTAGTAATTAGTAATAGTAATATTGGTAACTGTTTAACAATTGTACCTGCCCCGATATACGAAGCAAATACCAAGCACGATATACGGGTGCATGTAAGGCCTGCCAGTGCTGCATAAAAGGTCCGTCCAACCGCCAACAGGCAACAACGGTAAGAAGACTGTTGCCGCTGCCCCGCACTCTACTCGCTATCAAGGTCGCCCTCTTGTGGATGCTGGCATAAAAACAGTCTACGAGTATGCGGATGCTCGCGAACATGCCCGATGCGCTGCAGAAGCGAGGCAGCCGCAGCAGTGCCCTCAACGCGTTATTATATTGAACGCGGAGAGCGCTGTAGGATTTCTGCAAATATGACACCCACAGACTACTCGTATAGAAAGATGTGAAGTACCTCACCGACAGCGCTCTCCTCTCTCGCTCAATGTCAGCGTCGTCCTTCAGGTCGGACGTCACAATATGGCCCAGATACTTAAAAGTATGTACCCGCTCCAAAGGCACCCCACATAGCCTTACTTGTGGAAACTCCGTCGGACATTTAGAACCCGCATTGAAAACCATAAGCTCGCTCTTTTTCACGTTATATTTTAGGCCATGTGTATGAGCATACGTTTTGCAAATGCTTATTAGTCCCCCTATTGACGCGCTAAGCAGCACCATATCATCAGCGTAGCTGATGTTGTTAAAGCAAACATCATCAACGTGGCATCCAACATGGCGGCTGCTGAGCTCGGCAACAAGTCCATTGAGGTACAGATTGAAGAGCGTTGGTGAGCTCAATCCTCCCTGCCTCACCCCGCACTCTATACGAGTCCGACAGAGCTCCCAACCATTTAACATTATTGACCTGGTTGCCGTACCAGTGCTGGAAGATTTTAACAACTTCAGGCGCAATTTGCATATCGAGCAACTTCCTCTTTCTCTACAGCATTTTGTACGAAATCAGGTCAAACGCTCTAGACAGATCGAGGAAGCAGGCGTAAACAGGAGTGCTCCGAATCGTGTAATATCTGATAGCATGCTTTAAACTCAGTATAGCACAATATGTGGACAGTTTGTGCCTGAACCCAAACTGGTTATTGTGCAAAGTTATTGTATTGCTTAGCACCAAGCATGCTGTCAAATACCTTCACGGGAACTGTCGCTAATGAGATCGGTCTGTAATTGTTTTTATCTGATATATCAACTGTTTTATTTTTAATAATTGGTACTATGACCGGTAAGCCGTTAGTCCCGGCAGCTGTCATTCGTGAACAGTCGTTATGGGTCGTCAGAAGCCCGAAAGTCTGATAAGACAACCAGTCTTACCCAGCGGTATCGTATTACCCAGTAACTGGGTTATAGAGGTCAGATAGGTAGTCGCTCCATGTAAAATCCTGCAGGTATTCAGCTGCATTTGGTACACTGGTAGCTGACCCCAACATATTTGCGGCAAAGGCTGATGATGAATGATAAAGATGATAAGATAGATAATGAGTGGAAATAGTACACTCTTTTGCAAAACAAAACAAGCACCTAAGGAAATTTACGTTCTAAGGTCGATTTGAGTTAATTATATGAAATTTAATTGTTTGACGTAGTCTGCATACTTACTCGTATAATCGTGTAAATTAATATGCGTGAAGAGAATTCTGGCAATTTTTTTTTTAAATTTTCAATGAATTCTTTAAAACCGATGTACACGGCCAAACTATTAGAAGTGGTCGGCAATAAAGACAAGAAGATTATTTTTACTTTTTTTTAAACAAATAATAAAATACAAATGTAAAAACCTAATAACGAGAGTGACATCCTCTTGCCAAAATCACAGCTTAAATCCTTCTGGGCATGCTTTCCACGATGTTTTTAATAACGTTTTGAGGAACACATTCCCACTCTTCTGCAATGACTCTTTAGCTCCCTGATGTTGTGTGGAGCAGGTTACACTGATCTTACCCGTCTCTTTAGAACATCCAGACATGCTCAATTGGATTGAGGTCAGGACTTCAAGCTGGCCAATCTAAACGACGGATCCCAACTTCTTGCATGTACGCTTCCACGTCGTCAGAACGGTGCGGGCGAGCATTGTCGTCCATAAAAATGGAATCTTCCCCAAGTGCAGTCAATGCGGGTTGTGCATATGGAATTAGGACTTCCATTATGTACCGGTGTGCATTTAATGTTCCATTTTCTATGAAAACTAACTCCATACGCTCCGTCGAATTAATTGCTGCCCAAAACATAACGTAGCCTCCGCCAGAAGGAGTGATTTCTTCGAAACACACTTCCACATAGCATTTCCGTGGTCTTCGCAGCACTCGCCGGCGTCAGTCCTCTCCACACAAAAAGATTCTAGCTTCATCAGAATACAATACTTTATTCTAGTCCTCCAGACCCCATGAAGCACAGTTTCGAGCAAACTGAAGTCGAGCAACACGGTGCTCACGGAGTAATTTAGGGCCCCGAGCTGGGCGGTAACTCCTTATATTGGCAGCCAAAAGTCTTCTCCTGACCGTCCACAAGCTTCTACTCCTCTTACTTCTTCAAGGCTCTTCTTCAGGTCCACACTTGACGCCTTACGATTCCGCAAAGCCTGACTTGCCAAAAAGTGGTCATCTCTTGGTTCCTTGCATCGTTTTCTTCCCGATCCGGGTCTTCTTTTGACCGAACTGGTCTCATGATACCGTTGCCAAGTCCTCTGGACAGATGAACGACTCACATTTAGCCGCTGAGATACGTAAGTTTGCGAACAACCTTCTTCAAGTAGGGCTATAATTTTACCGGCCCTTATCGCTTTATCACTCATCGAAAAGTGGTATTTAATGTAAAAAGAAATTTGATTAATTTGCAGAAAATATCCAAAAAGTTTTAAAATTTTAGTAATCAGTTAAAAAAATCGTTTCAGCAATTCGCGCCATTAGTGAAGCAATTTTACAATAATCCACAATAATCATTATTTTTCTTTTGTTAATTTCAATATTTAAATTTGGAACGTAAAGAATCATGCCAGGATGTTTCAAATAACATGCCAATGCCACGTCAAATTAATAAAACCTCTTTCTTGTTCTTCTTCATTGAAGTAGAGAAAAAAATCTAAAGTGCCCGTTTTTTTTTTTTTGCAAAAGAGTTTAGTTGTTGTAAAGCATAACACTCTCTTCTTCCATAAATACCAAGTCGAGCGCCTACTGTTACATTATTTCGATTCGAACACAAGTTTCAGGAGATGAGTTTCTAAGGCACGTTCCCGTGTGTAAACTCAATGTGTACTCGTATCTACTAAGCGTTATTATTTGTTCTTGTTTATTAACCCGTTCACACTTGCTGTGCGCCAGACGTTTGAGGGGTGAAAAATGTGATAGGTATTGATAATCTAGCTGCTTTTTCCTCAGTTTCGGGTTTCGGTACTAGGTATAACAAGACCATTTTCTTTCGAGTCTTACTTTAGATAATATCTTACCTACCTATGTCAGGAGATCAAAGAACATAAAACTCTAGCAGTACTGCAGTTTCTGCCTACATCATAGAAAACAAAATCAAGTTATATTATGTTAATGAAACCTACATCCAATTTCAAGTTTATAAATAATATACTTAAATAAATTTTGTTCGGTAAACTAGGTAAAGTTTTTCAATAGAAAACACGGATTTATAGTTTAGTTATGCTACGGTACGTTCACCTCTGCTATGCCCTTCAGGAAAATAAGCACAAGGGTAATATTTTATGTAAAATCACTAGGCAGAATAAATTAAACGGAGCTAGGCCAACAAAATTGTTTTCGTTCATCCCGTCGTAGGCAATAAAGGTTTACTGCTATTTCCAGGGAAGCTCGTATATTCTGAAAGTAAGCTTAATTTGTGTGACAAAAACATGTCCCGAACTCAAGTTAACGTTATTAAAGTTTAACGTAAAAAAAAAATGTAGTATGTTATGTGGTGATGCGCGGGAAAAATCAAGTGTGCCTTGACGTGACACGGGAGGCTGGTGTTAATTTAGTGATTTTATAGACGGTTATAAAATATTATAGACATGTTTCTCAGATCATGAATATTTTAATATTATGTGAGTGTTTATTAAAGATATCTTTAATAAACACACACATAAGGCAAGCCATTGCACATACAGTCGGAATTCGGTGTATGGATTTGCTGACTTCGAAATTCTGAATCGATATTTTGAATAGGAATTCCGACACTGTTGTGGCTAGCCTAGTTTTGAAACCATGAAAGGTTTTTCCGATAATAATAAAACTTTACTGCGTAACTATATATATGTAGTTAAAATCTAAACATTACCAACAGCATAGCTAGCATAATTGGAAATGCTAAATTGAAAATGCAGTTGTGATTATGTGTGAAGTACGAAAAGATAGACAGTATTAACCAATCAATATGTAATATTAATCAAAAGACTATTTGTAATTAACAGCTAATTACTACCTCGATTTATATTTTTAAACGCTTTCTTGTCCAACTTCATAAACGGTATAAAATGAGTGGCAAAGTTCTCAGGTCTGTTTGATTTATTGCTCTAGCGACCCACACGTGCTTCTCTCGGCTGTATTCGAAACATCGAGATTATTGTGCTATACGTAAGTAAAATACTAACGTATTATACACATAAACCTTCCGAAATAAATTATCTAAGTAATGGTGGCTCGAGAAACACGGCGAAGCACTTGCTGTATCGCTTGTCATCTCGAAGGCCTTTGACAGAGTCTGGCACGCCAGTCTGCTCAGAAAGCTTCCTGGTTATGGCATCCCAGCTAATTTTTATGATTTTTTCCTTAGGAAACGGTCGATCAGAGTGGTCTTTGACGGCTGCTCCACTGAACTTAAGGCTATTAATGCCGGAGTTCCTCAGGGATCTGTTCTCTACAACTCTTTTCCTGCTGCACATCAATGGCCTACTTCAGTCTGGTATTGTTGGGTATGCAGATGACAGTACAGTTTCAGAGAGATACATGTCCAGCGCAAAAACCAGTGGGGCCGAAGTTCGTTCCTTGAAAGAGGCCATGGTAGAGTGGACAGATTTGACCTTAAGCCTTGTCTCCCAGTGGAGTGACAGTAATCTCTTTTAACGCCACCAAAACACAGGCGTGTCTCTTTATCGCTAAAAGGAGTCGTTTCGCCCAATCTCCAACTTTCGGTGTGCATCTGCTACCGTAACTGACCGGCTTGAGCTCCTAGGCATGGAGTTAACATCTGGTCTCAATTTCGGCGCAACCATCGTGTATAAATCCGCAAACTGCGGAGTGTCCCATCTGCATTAATCTGTGCTTACACTTAACGGTAAAAAAAAACTAAGCTCATCACTTTTTTCAGAACCATAGCTTCCAGTACTCCTTGCCAGTTGACACTCAAGTTCCACACATGTCGCATCGATCACAATCCACCACTCACAAACTGTATCTGTACTCCTATAGACCGCATTTCCTCCCTTAGATATCTAAGTATTACAATAGACAATTTATCAACCAAACTTCACATACACTTGCTAGCGGGCCGCATCAGAAAACTAATCTACGTTATGAAGGAACTACGAGACTGCACACCTATTAAAATTCTCCGAACAATATATCTAGTTCTCAATCAGTACTCCAGTATTGAATTTCCGTCTGGGGCAGCCGGGAATAGCACATTTATTGAAACAGAAAAACAGCCGTAATCAAAGCGATGCTTGGAAAGCCCTTTCTGCGATACAGTGAATTTCCGGTTTTTCAATTACGTCAACTGTATACACTTATACTTGCATATACACAAATCTATTAAAACAGACCTGACTACCAAAGCTGAAACGTATCTTATATGTCCCTCTTCCTAATGCAAACAGTATTGTGGCCATACGGTGCCCCTATTACTGACATGCTCATATCTACAGTAAAATTGGCAAGCGCTGTGATATTAAAAGTCTTAACACCCACTCTTATAAGATAATGACAAAAAGCTGGTTTCTCTCCCTGTCATACAACGACACTGAGGAAATAATAAGTTAACATGAAAATCTACAAGCAAGTCATTCAAGTAATCATTTAGTTCTTCCACACGAAAATCCGCACCTACAACTCACCACCACACTCACACTCACATGCACACCCCCACTCACCTTCACTCACACACACACACACACACACACTATAACATTACATATTTACAATTATTTTAATTTGCTCAATTTATTTTTATTTTAACTTGTTATTTCAGTATCCTTATTTAATTAAGTATTGTATTCTGTCCATTTTCAATCATCCTGAATATAATAATTGTTCATGCAAACATGTCTCGAATTAAAATTTTAGATAACACAACCCAGGCCCTTAAGATTAGGCGCTGCCTAGTTTGGGGACCACTGTTCAAGTAAATATGTTAAATATTCTAGTTAGAGTAAGCATACAATATTTTTGAATATTATTTTGTAATAATGGACCAATAAATTATTTTGTTGTGCCCCAGCTATTAGGTATTATGGGACTTAAACATGTACTACGGGTACACTTCTGCCTTACCTTTCGGGGATTACAGGCGTGATGTTAGGTTATTATTTATTTATTTTATTACTAGCTTTTGCCCGCGGCTTCGCCCGCGTGGATGTCGGAAAACTATACGTATACACTTTTCTCTTGAATCACTCATGTCTATTGATGAAAACCGCAGTACTTTTTGGAATCATCGCGAACATAGAGACGCGGCGCGGGACTTAGTTTTATAATATGTAGTGATTTATGTAGTAAAATATATACTGATAAAAATATATATTATATACTTCTAATGACGTCGTTTAAAAAAAAAACGGCTAAGGGTGGAGTTCACCGACTTTTAAACGGCTGATTAGATATTTAATCAGTTCTTTCCTTTGGAAATTTGACGTAAACCAGCTGTTTAAATACGAGTACCTAACCGGTGGTTTGCATGTTGGTGAGCATAGGCCTAAGTGCGTGTTGGACCACACAAGGAAAATAATTTATCACAAAACGAACTTAACATTTTCTCCCGTACATTTGTATACGTCATGGTCAATTCTCCAACTGCAAGTTTGTAGTCTTAATTTTTTTTTTTGTGATAAAATTAAAAATTAACAATTTCTGGACTTTTTCTTTACATGTAACTGTGAGACCTTCCTTCTTGCCAAAATTCATGATTCTAGGTCAACGGTGAGTACCCGACAGGTTTTGATTTACTTGCGAATATCGAAATATGTCGCATAAATAGCCGTATTTTATTATTGCGTTGACATAGAAGCTTGATTTTTTTAGAGCTTCAAGGGACCATAGACCGTACCGTACCGTGGCCTTGGCCGTGGGCGTAATTGATATTAATTTCAACTTTATACCTCCACGCGTTCCGTTTTTCCTTTTGAGGTACGGAACTCTAAACTGTAAACTACTATAATAATTTTCTCTGAATTATTTATTAGCTGCGAAGTCTTATTGAACTGGTACTCTCATTATAATAGTGCTTCGGACTACTTCCGGCAATGTGATGGTAATATTATGTAGGTAAGTACCTAATTTATTAAAAATGGAACGAACTTTTTTACTTGGACACATGGCAATATTATATTTGAATTTCGAACTGAAAATGCTGATTAGAAAATGCTGTCAGACCCGACTGTTTTACGGAGACAGTATAAAATATAGTTTTAGAATGTCAACCGGTCTTACGTTCAGGGACTGATATCTTCCGCTTTACTTTTATTTTAGAGAAGTGATATGTGCACAACCTGACCCCAACAATAATTTTGGGAAAGATGATATGTTAATTATTTTCTTTTAAAAATATCGGTAGAAGTGGCAGTACATGACCAATACTTTTTAGTGCATTTGCACATTTTACATCCCGATTCCCTCTTGTATAGGACAACAGAAAAATGCAAAATGTAAGAGAGGTTGCGGTAGGTAGGTCTCAGAATAATAGATTTTTTTTTGGACATTTCTTAAGGTGGATCCACAGTGGTAGCCTGCGAAATTCAAATTTTATTGCGTTTTTTGCAATTGGCAATTCATAATCAGGTTATATCTTGTTCAAAATATGATTCGCGACAATAACAAATATGTGTTTACATAATCATAACCATAGGAATAATTAATATGTACTAAGTGCTGATTTTACCAATGAAGGTGAACGCGATCAGCACAAATAAACCCCGTTTGTCAGTGGCATTATTTCCTTTGGAATATTGACACTGACAGCTCTTGAACTCTGTTAGATGTGCTGATCGCGTTCAGTTTTATTGGTGAAATTCGCACTAAGTTAGAAATCTAACATACCTGACACTGACACTGACCTGCATATTGCAAAAAACGCAAGAAAATTTGAATTTCGCGGGCTACCACTGCGCAAGGTCAAGGAAGCTTAAAACTGGAGAAGAATATTAACTAAGTGGGTACTTTATTTAAATAAAAATCTTTCTAAATGTTTATCACGTTTTTGGTAGATAGGTCTTTATTGCGAATAAATAATTTAAAAACAATAGAAAATATTTAAATACCGTGGGTATTTTGTAATGTTTGAATTGACCTTACAGAAATGTAATAGCAACGCGTTTTACCGCTAGCTCGTGTTGCTATCAATTTTTGAGTAGGCACTTACAGTTCTCTATTAGACTCCTCATTGGTATACAAGTTCTAGAACGGTATGACGGAAATAGACATTTGACCTATTTTTTTGACATTCAAACGATTATCTCTTGCCTCAGCAGTAGTAGTTTTTTTTATGAGCGTCCCCATTGGAACGGAAATTCGGCTTCCTACGAGGAAACTTTATAGCACGCTTGGAAAAAAATACTTTGATCTTAGATATGTACCTAATTAAGTATTTAATGACCTATTAAATACCTTTTTCCTGTTGATCAATGAAGTCCTACTATTAATTTAGCTGAATGTTTGCTTCATTAATTGCTGATTTATAGGTATACAGGATGACTTTGAAAACATGCGACAAAATTTTATTTTCTACCCATCAATATGAATAAGTTTTACTATGGGCCAACTAAATAACCTTCCCATGTAAAAGTACACACCCGATTGAACCATTTTGTATAAGGTCGATTTATTTTTTTGCTTATTCGAAGTTATAATAGCCGGGCAAGAGCGTGTTGGACCACGCACAATAAAGGGTTCCGTAGTTGGGATGAATTTATCCTAAGAACAAACTTAACATTGTATTTGAAAAACATGTTCGCCCATTCATTCCAACTGCAAATGTAAGTTTATACGCACAATATTGAGAGATTTGCCATGTTATTTTAAGACCATAGACTTCTTAGGTTTCCCTGTAATCTATGGGTATTTTTTTGTATATTTAATTTTTATTTTTTTGGCTCTTTAGTTTCGGAGATTAGGGGGGATGGCAAATTTTCGTCTATTTTCTTAAATAACTTTAAAACAATATATTTTAAAAATAAGTATAAAAAAAATCTATTTGAGACCCTCACAGTAAGCCCTTTCATTTGATATGTCAGTCTGCAAAACTTTTTTTTAAATTCTCTTGTTTGTCCCCAAAAAGTGATCCCCATATTCAAAATTCCTTTATTTATGTCACTGTTTGAAATTCATATGCATACCAAATTTCAACTTAATCGGTCTATTAGATTCGGAGTAAATTGACTATGACAGACGAACAGACAGACACACGAGTGAGGGTTCCGTTTTTCCTTTTGAGGTACGGAACTCTAAAAAAGACAGTTAACCTACCCGAAGTTTGAAGTGAAAAAAACACTACAAAGGGAAAAATAACTTTAATTTCGGAAGTCGGTGTCTTTGGATCTGTATTTTACTTTTTGCCACCGACTTCCGAAATTCTTTAATTTTTATTTTATTATTATTATATTTTTCATTTTGTGGGGTTTTCTTGGAAGTCGGTTGATATTTTTGGAAAAAACGTATTTATTTTTCACTTTTTAGTGGGTCATTTTTGTAATTTATCTAAGTTACAATTATCCTAATGTCAACTGCTCATCATCTTTTACAAAATATTTCTTTTCTCGATGCAGCGACGTTAATTGTTGAGGAGTTCTCCTGGTAAGTACCAGGAAAACTCCACATCATCATAAGCATTCTGACGAGCATAAATTACTTAGCAACCATTATTAAAGTAGGTACGTAATCGGATCGCAACCCTTGAAATTCTTATTATTGAGTAGTTCCGGTGGCCTTCTGTGATCATCAGTTCCACTTGACCAAATGGTGCTTTCCAACAACAAATGCACGAATTACTATAAAAATACCCAAATCGCTATAGGTCATTTAGGTATTTTTCAAGATTATTATATTTGAACAGTTCCGTCGATTTCTCCAGGATCCCATCATCAAATCCTGACCTGGTGACAATGGGACCAACTAGAAAGTATACCCTTTCAAACAAAAAAAGAATGTTGCAAATCGGTCCAGCCGTCTTCGAGTAATCGGGGCACATAGGTACATTAAAAAAAAGATTCCGACGAATTGAGAACCACCTTCTTTTTTTGAAGTCGGTTAAAAATAAAACGATTGCTGAACAAACAAAAATGAAGATGAGTAAACTCAATTCAGCCATTTACAGTCGATTACCTCAGTCTCAGTCTGATTACGAGACGTTTCCATGCTATTTGCCATTGAACAGTCATACGGAGCCTAATTCAGATTAATTACAACGTCGTAATAAGTCGGGCCAAGGTCCAAGAGGCTTGGTCTTAAGGAGCGGCGTCACGGTCTACTGCCCTCCTGGATAGAACATCATAAACCTCAAACAGTTCCGTCGCCGACTTTGCACAACGTTCTTCTAGACTTCGCAGTGTATAGTCGTTTGGGAGAAGCTTCATTAAAAATCTAACATGCTTAGTCCCCTCGTGTGATTCTAAAGCCAGTGAATCTCAAGCCAAAATGAACTCGCCCTGTTTTACGGGCAGCCCGTACATATTTCATCCCGTATCGGACACTTCGGCGACTGAATCGGAGGATAGTGTGGACTCGGGCCGAGAGAAAACTGTCGGCGATGGTGCACGAACGAAGTACACCGATCCGAAGCTTAGAACGATTAACAAAGTCAGCATTAAGATACTGAGGGCTATTGAGAAGTTGACTTGTAATATTAAAATTCATAAAAAATCGAAGAAAGTTGCTGTACCAACACCAACGGGGGTTAAGGGTTAGTACCTACCTGCTTATACACACCACAATAGATAATGTAGATTTTGAAACCTCTGTCATCTTTGTCTTACTTGTTTTTGGTTCAGCATTGCACTCTTAGGGGTTGATTTTAGATTAATCCTTCTTTAGTGCACTTCCAAGGATTTTACCTTCCGAATTACGGTTTGAAAATACCAGAGATAGAAAGAAAGATATACTTTAGTATTTCTGGTCGGTCAGTCCAGTGTGGCAATTGCGTAGCACACTATCAATCTGATCCTTGTTTACGTTGTCCTGCAGACAAACTTTTCGAACATATGAAGGAATGGATTAGCAATTTGCTTCAAAATGATTCAGATTCCGATTAATTGTGTGTTACGCAAGCAGGGTGCGGGAAATGTTTTATTATACATAATTGGTAGAAACAGATTACTTTTAGTACCTAGATATCCAAGCACTTTACCAGCTGAGCACATTTTCAAGATTATTATAACTTTTTTTATCCTGATTAATAAATTACCTTCTAGGCACTCTATTAATAATCTTGTTAGACAGGAAAGTAATACATTTTTAAACTACTTAGGGTGCTACGTAGGTTTTATTGTGGCCTGCTTCCTATAAATAATTTGCGCTCTTAAATACACTGCCGGTATTTCTATCAAGTTTTATATTTTCCATTTTTCGCAACGAAGAGGGTTATATTTTCGCCACACAGCGCACAGCCACGGATAAGTAAAAAAGTAAAGCAGGACACTTTTTGTAGTTTTTACGAACAAATCTGTACTTAATCCAATTTATGTAAAGTTTAATTTACCTAATTTTATTTGTAGGTACTTCTAAACTATTTTTAAAGTAGGAAGCCAATGTTTTGCAATTTTGGCTTTATTTTCCAAGACTTGTCTATCAATCAAATCCCAAAGTACTTAGTTTTTTCGACCTGAGAATTGAAGGCGAATTATGTACCTGCCTAAGCAAGTAAAATATTTACTCATAATCAGTGTTTAAAAGCAGTGCTTTTAACAACACTCAAAAGTAAACACGGTAACCAAGCGATTAACAACACTCAAAAGTAAACACGGTAACCAAGCGATTAACAACACTCAAAAGTAAACTGCGGCCAAGAAACTGGGCATCCTAAATAGGGTGAAGCGATACTTTACGCCTGGACAGCTTTTAACCCTTTACAAAGCGCAAGTCCGATCCTGCATGGAGTATTGCAGTCACCTTTGGGATGGATCAGCTAAGTACCAACTAGCCGCGCTTGACTCGGTGGAACGCAGAGCTAAGAGGCTCATTGGCGACGTAAAACTGGTGGATGCCAAGCTTCATTGCTTGGCTCATCGCCGCAAGGTTGCCTGCTTGTCGGTCTTCTACAGATTGTACTTCGGAGAGTGTGCCCGAGAACTCCACGACCTCATTCCACCGGCCCCCTTCTACCACCGGACATCTAGACGCACTGCCAGTTACCATCCCTACCTGGTTGCTATTCCACCAATTCGCACTAAGCGCTTCCAAATGTCTTTTATAATGCGCACAGCAAAAGAGTGGAACTCACTACCTGCGTCTGTGTTTCCGAACGTATACAACCCTAATCTCTTCAAAGTGAGAGTGAACAGGCTTCTTCTGGGTAAGCTCACTCCATCGTCGACTTTGTCTCTGTCACCTCTGACCTAGACTAGAGTCAAGAGCAAACCCATCACAAATAAAAAAAAAAAAAAAACACGGTAACCAAGCGATTAACAACACTCAAAAGTAAACACGGTAACCAAGCGATTAACAACACTCAAAAGTAAACACGGTAACCAAGCGATTAACAGCACTCAAAAGTAAACATGGTAACCAAGCGATTCGACAAATTCCACTGCCTCTTTAAAAGTACTAAACAAACCACTGCAAATACTTTTTCGAACAAATAGGTACATAAGTGTCAATTTTCCCTGCAGTCAAATACCTTATTGACTCGCTGATTAAACTGTAATACTAATCAAACGATACACGACACCCCAGCCAATCAGCTTTATGGTTACAAAAGACTTTAGTGCTTTAGCAATCGCGTTACAAAGTTCAAATTGCTTTGCATGAAACTTTAGTGTGATGGTATTATTTAGACGAGAATCGATGGGGCTTTAGTGACAAATAAGTGATTTTACGAGTAACCAGAGACCAAGATTCGTAAAATTGTACTGTTATAGCTAAGTACCTATGCTTGGTCTGAAATTCTTGGCTTTGAGGTGTTTAGATACCTCCATTTTCGACCTTTTCGTAGACACCGTATAAAAGTTTTTAAAATTGCATCGCGTCCTCGTCTGACGTCCTTTCTGTCACAGATTAATACAAATGGGACACACCGCAGTTTAGGAATGAAGCTACATGTACCGTGGCGGGCCTATCTCACCGGGCCAATCAGTAGGACTGAGACGGTCAGAAGGTATAAGAGTTACGCGTTAGAAAGAGAGGTAACTTGTAGGTGAATATAACATTATGCGACCTGAATTGCTTCATAAAACTACTGATTTAGAGTATATTTTTGATAAAAAATAATAAAAAACGGATTTCAGTATACAAATTTAAATAATTTAATCTACCCTATGCGCGGAAATATTATAATTATAATTGTAACAACGCTAATGCATCGGTAAACCATAGACAATCTCGAGCGGCTATTTTTGATTGCATCTTTGGCAAATTTAGAAACGCGATGGCTTACCTCCAATCTCCATACTTTTATAGGATAATCGACAAGATTTCCACTTACTGTTGTTGAAGGCGTTTGCGTGACGTCTTGCATATCTAAGCTCTTGTGTGAGGCTGAGTCTCTGTAGAATATCTACTCATGTATGTAGAAGTACCTAATAAACGATTCCCATTCAAACGTAACAATTACAAGCGGATACGGCATAATACAGCGATGATCATAAACCACGCGAAGAGTTTGTTCTAAACAATCGAGTTTAATGAGAGGGTTCAGGTAACTGTGTTACACAGCATTAGATAGAAGTTTCGGAGTTTAAAATTATTATATTTTATGGCTTGAGGTGAAGCTATAGGATAATATACTACGAGTTTAGGAAGTAGGAGGAGATCACTTAATTTAGTTACTCGTAGTTTTATCCAAGCTTATTATAGCTTCACCTCACGCAATAGATGAGTCTATTTTAGAAGGCCTATTGGCCTTGGTAGGATAGTCAGGTCTTTGATCATGAGAGAAACAATAATACTAGCCTATTATTGCCCCACAGCACTTAGCAGGGCAAAGGCCTCTTCTCACACAGAGAAGGCACGAGCATTGATCACCACGGGTCCTCAAGACGGGTTGGCGATTTTAGACCTATATTAACTACTAGTAGCTCGAACCCCAAGTAGCACAAAACTGCATTATAAGATGTCACAAGAGGTAACATCGGTAACTTTAGCACTTATGAAGAGTTATTATAGGACACTCGACTTGCAATAGGTGAAAAGTGAGCTTTTACCTGAATAAGAACGTTATTATGCGTCACGGAGACCACACTGTAACGCTTGCAGCGTTAATATAGGTAACAAGTTCAGTATTATACAGCTTTAAGCAATTTAAAGGATTTTTGTGGACTTTAACTAAGCTATATTCTGAATTGAAGACCACAAGTGTAACCTTAGACAACTTGCATTTTAAGAAAGAACACGTGAGCTACTATAATGTAATCAGTTATTCTGTGGCTTCAAATAACAAAGATATAATGCCTTTTGCTGCACACAGTGGAACTTGTGTAATGTTAATCAGCTTGTTACACGCAATCGTATAATAGCTCTTGTAAAGCCCACATGGTCACTATGGGTGAACATTATACGATGCTAAGTTAAAGCAAACTGCTCTATATTAGCTCACATGTTACCCATAATCTCAGTGAGAGCTGAATACTTGTACTATCGTTGACAATTAATCTACTAGTGCCGTTAAATAAGAGCTTGAAGACTTCTTTATTCAGCGCTTCGTAGGTAAGTAGATAATCGCGTCGTTTAAGATATTGTGATATGTGGAAATATAAAAAAAGGACTGGCGGAATTCGCCGAAAAATTAATGCAGAATATTTGAGGATTCTGAACAGAAATACAGATGATACAGTGAACATTGAACAGGCTACACGTTTTGTGAATAATGGTCCAAGTGTGAATGAAATTTTAGAACCGGAGGGTTCCGTATCCGAAAATGTTGGTGTAAAAGCACCTGCAGATTTAGATGGACTAAACTCTTCAAGTATACAGCGAATGTTAAAAGATAGTGGTAACGTATTGTGCAGTAATGACAATGAATATAGACGGGCAGATAGATCTAACTATTCTGCAAGTTCAGACAGTGACAGTGTATGTAATAATTATGATAAAAAAGAAAAATTTCGAGAAAATATAAGAAAGTGGGCCATTGAAAAAAATATTGCACACACAGCTTTAAGAGATCTGTCAAAAATTATCAATGAATTTATTCCAAATACATTACCTAATGACCCCAGGACTATTTTAGCTACACCCAGACAAATCACCTTAAAAATAATCGATGGAGGTGAATATTGGCACAATGGAATAATAATACCTTTGCAAAAAATATTGCTTTGTTGGGAAGAAGCTCCAGAAACAATTTCGTTGAATATAAACATGGATGGTTTACCAATCTTCAAAAGTTCCAAAAAAGAGTTTTGGCCTATACTTTGCAACGTTTTCGAGAATCCTTGCTTCAGACCATTTGTTATTGGCATTTATTTTGGAATAGGGAAACCGAAAAATTTGAATACTTATTTAGAAGATTTTATTAACGAAATGGAAGTATTGCTTCGGGATGGTATTTACATGCAGAATTCTGGAAGAAAGTTCACAATAAAGATACGGTGTTTCATTTGTGACTCACCTGCCAGAGCTTATATAAAAGGTACCTACTGCTCACATCAGTTAGTCGAATTTTAACATATTTGTCAACATGTTATAAGTACCTACTTTTCTATCTGTTACAGGTGTTTGTAATTTCAACGGGAAGAATGGTTGTCTGAAATGTGTTACAGTTGGAGAGTATTCACACACTTCGCATACCGTAGTCTTTGCCGACTCCAGATGTGCCGATAGAACTGATGATGGCTTCCGGAACAAAGCTTATGGTGCGCACCATAAAACTGACTCACCATTGCTAAGACTTCCCATTGATATGGTAAAGAATATTCCAGTCAGCGACTCACTACACCTTATCGATTTAGGGATCATGAAAAGAATGCTTATAGGTTGGCGTGATGGTAATTTTGGAAAATACATCACAAAATGGCGTGCCACTGACATTGAAACAGTAAGGAATTTTTTAAACCAATGTAAATTACCATTTGAAATTCACCGTTCAGTGCGGAACCTCGATTTTTTAGCGTATTGGAAAGCGTCGGAATTTAGATCTTTCTTTTACTATCTCAGCTTAGTTATTCTGCGTGATGTTTTGCCATCTAATGCGTATTCACACTTTTTGATGCTCTACTGCGGAATAACCATTTGTTCCAGTGAAGCTCACCATTATTTGTTACCTGTGTCTGAAGAACTTTTGAGACACTATGTTAAACATTATAAAGATTTCTACGGAGCGGCATATGTAACAAGTAATGTCCACAATTTACTGCACGTTACTGCTGAAGTTAAAATGTACGGAGCACTAAATACTTTTAACGCGTATCCATTTGAGAACAAATTATATATGATCAAGCAAATGCTCAGGGTTGGCAAAAATCCACTGTCACAAGTGGCCAAAAGGTTAATTGAAGATGATGGGAATTGTGTCAAAAATACTGATCTAGAGAAAAAGAAGTACGCTACGTATCCATTTATCTCGAGGAGTAAAAAAAACATCCCCATTTTAAATTATCAAGATTTTAGATTATCTTCAAAAACAGAAGACAGATATTTATTCACAGTACATAATGATATTTTCGAAATAAGTTCGATTGCTGAAGAACTTAATGTTGTGTCCATAAAAGGTTACCGGTTAAATAGCAAAGAGGATGTTTTTGAATATCCTATCAAATCTTCTCGTCTTGGTATATACAAATGCTTACGAATTGGCGATACTACTATGGTTGTTTTAGATCCCAAAGAAGTAAAATACAAATTAGTTTGTATTCCTCATGGAGAATACAACTATTTTATTCCATTAATACATACAATGTAAGAAAATAAAATACTTGAGGTACTGATTATTTTGTACTTTTATTTATTATTTACATCCTTTCCACATAAGAAAATATCACATCCAAATAAAATCACAAAAATAACAATTTTAGGTACCTAGTCGTTCCTGACGTTTATTAATGTTTAAAAGGCAAATTAAAGCTAATCAGTGGACTACTATTTTTATTTAACTAGGAGGTAGTATACACGGTAACATTTTCTTATTTTAAAAAATATTGTGAGATAGGGTAGTTGGTTGGAGATACCCGTTAAGCCTCCTCTACCCGTCTACAGACGCGTCCGCGGACGTTGGCAGATGCATCAGCAGACGGATCACCACGATCCGTCCACACGTCTGTAGGTCGATCAGTCTATGCTTATACTCGACAGACGCAACTCATACGTAAGATTCCAAAAATGGATGGACGTTTATAGACGTCTAACGAAATCGTGCCAAACACGCCACCGACGTCTATAGACGTCAAGAAAACGACATTTTTTAAATACAAAATAAATATAAATTAAATATAAATAATAATAATAAAATAAATAATAATATAATAAATAATAATAATAATAATTAAATATAAATTTAAATTGTTTTAAATAATAAAATATTATTATTTTTTATGTACCACAATATCACATGATCACATCCCTACTCGCATGCGAGAAAGTTGTCAAAAGTCGTGCCAGCCACGCCAGAGACGTGTCTTCACGTCGGCGGATGACGTCACGAACCAGATTAGTGATGTACCTTATTATTGATTTATTCGTTTGTAGTTCTAATGTTTGCTTTTAGGTTGCTTAGAACTTAGTAACTGCTGTTTAATGATAGTATGATACCAAATAGGGTCAAGTTAAATAAAAGACCAATGCAACGAATAATATTTATTTAAAAAATATAGAACGAAAAGCACGGATTCATTGGTTATCGATAACTTTTCGTTAAGATGTTGGAATCACTATTTTTTTTTGTAGGTTTTTGTACTGAATTTGTGGCTTGGCGTAGAAGGGGCGCCGATGTGTTTACGCTCTGGCGTTCAAAAGGTATTTATTTAGTACTTTTATAAATATTATGTATTTTACATTATTTATATAAAATTTAAAAATAAATACCACAAAAATAAAAATGTTGTATGTGTACTATTATAACATACATAGTATTTATAAAAGTACTAAATAAATAAATAGCTGCGGCAGCTACGGTCTTAACTCAACATCCATTTTTGGGATGTTATGTGCGAGTTGCCTCTGTCGAGTATGAGCATAGACTGATCGACCTACAGACGTGCAGACGGCTCGTGGTGATCCGTCTGCTGATGCATCTGTCAGCGTCCGCAGACGCATCTGTAGACGTGTAGAGGCTTTCTCATAGTAGGAACATAAACCCTTTTCATTCGCCCGTTATTCATATCTATCTAATAGGAAGTTTTTCTTATATTTAACAAGTAGGTATGTAGGTACCTACATAAAAATTGTTCAAAAATCACACTTAGGAATCTAGTTTAGAGCAATTATTATTAATCAGTCGTTACTTATATCTATTTAGTAGAAATAATTAACATCAGTCATCTTCTCTTGAGTCTAGCATTTAAAACAAAATATATTATAACAAGATTTCTCTTTTACGAAACGTTTCCTAACAATTTCTGTAAATGATTTCACAACTGTTCAAAAATCAACGTAATAAACAAAAACAATAAAAAATAACAAAAACAATAATTTTGTTAAAATGACAATTTTAGTCCAATTTTAGTTGGTGAAGTGATCAATTTCTATGATCTAGCCACGACATATATGTAAAACATGTGTGAGCATGCATTTGTGTGCGTGTGTGCATGTTGTGTCTGCGGTGTACGAGTATGCTTAAGTGTTGGCATAAAAATTAGCATAGGTCCATACTTTCGTCGCTTCTCGTCTGTTCGTTGTTGTCACCATTTGAAGCTGTTTCAAGTTGTTCTCTTTTTTTGCCTGCTTGAGGTTCTTCTCCATTATTACCATTATCTTCATCACCAACTTGAAGTTCTTCGCTGTTATTACTGGCATTATAATGTAATTCCTCTCCGCGGTTTCTACTTTTGCGGGTTCGTTTTGAAGACTGTCGTAACCCTTTCATTAATTTACGTTTAGAAGCATTCCTTATGGCTAGTTTCAAAAACTTTTCGGCGTCATCATCCGTAAAGTTTGAGTCCCAAGAATTGACAATTACAAAGAAAAAATTCCTAATGTTCTTGTAATTTTTAAAGGGAATTTTAGAAATTTCTCCCTTGCTACCACCGGACCATGAACACTGACAAAGAAAATTCTTGGAGAAAAGTATGTCCAGTAGTTTGTATGCGCACGTCGTGCCGCTACCCACTTTAGATGAGCACAACAATGATAATGTTTTGGAAAGCTTCTTTTTTTTGGCCTTATCAGCTAGATCCGTTTCCAACATTTCAAATTGCTGCTGGTTTTCAATGGGCTTTATAGAAAAACTTTCATTCTCTTCTTCCGTTCTTAATTGGTCTTGCAGCAATGTAACATTTACTGGTCTTTCCTTCTCCTGAGATATTGATGCTTTTGTTTCCTCCAATTGTATTGTTAAGGAAGCCAGCTTAAGTGCTATTTTTTTTTGATTTTCCACGACTACATTAAGCTTTTCTAACATCGCGGCTTGATTAGCAATCACAGTTTGTATATCTTCTGAGTTGAATACCTGAATCGTGTCTTGCTGCTGACAAAATACATTTGTTGTCAAAGTGTGATTGTCGCTGGCTGACGGTTGTGGATTATCCTGTAACATGAAGTGATTAATCTAAATGATTAAATAAGCACATAAATTTAATTTGTGATGCAAGCACATATTGAGTATTAGTTAGATACCTACTACGTAACAGATACATCACTTCCTTTCAACTAACACGGAACATGTACGCATCGAAACATTACTCTTTATAATATTAGTTTAGACTTTGGAAATCCACGGGAATGAAGTCGCAAAGTGCTAATAATTTACGTATACCTGTTCTGGTTAATATAAACTTTAATTATTGTGAAGTATCTTTTAATAGCTGGATCTTAAAGTCATAACTTACTACAGACACTACAACATCAAACAAAAATCTTACCAATTGTGTCAAATCTTGCGCCAATGCGTCGAAATTTATTTCGCCATCAGCGGCATATGGATTCGATGTTCCCGGCACGCTGCAGTGGGCATTGTCGTCGGTATCCGTATTTTGTTCCATTCGACGCAATTCCTTATCTGCCTCTTCGTATGTAGGTATAAAATTTCTCTTTAAAACACATTTGTACGAGTTCCATTCTGGTCCTGGACTAGAATGACCGTCTTTTATTAATTTAGATGCAAATTTGATATTTTTTGGTGGCCAGCGGACAATCCCTTTCGATTCCCACAGCGTGGGAACGATGGTCAGTTTAGGTACATCGTACTCGATCGTCTGTACTATTTTAAAAGCCATAATATTTCTCTGAAAAAAAAACAATTGATAATTAAATAGGTATAATGTACGTAATTTCTTTTTTACCTATCTACTGTGTATGGACTGTTCCATCCCAACGCTCCATGCATAAAACTAAATAAGACGTACCAACTGGAATTAGTTCACGATTGAAATAATACGTCTGTGCACGAATGAAAGTAACGGTAAGTCCAATCCTCGATACACACCCGACTGCGGTCCGTCGCACGTCGGCCGATAGGATAGCGAGACGAGGTGTGTCAAAGGCAAGGAGGGGGGTGCTCCCGCGCCTCACCTCATAGGCGTACATTACACGGTCATGCAAGCGTCAATCATTCCCATCAATCATGAATGATGGTTGAATGACGGAATTTTATCGCTTACAATTTTCGTCATGCAAACGTCAATCTTCGCATTAGACGGTAGGTTTTTCGTCAATCAAAATTTTGAGTGTGGCAAAACTGACAGCAAAACCTATCGTGTAATGTTCGCCATAGACTCATACTCTGACTGCACTTAGATCGCGCGCATACTGTAGGTACTTAGGTACCTTACCTAAGTTTTTCATTTCACAATGACCACAATGTTTAAAAGCCTGAGCTTTTAAAAAGTTTTACCTAATTATGTCTACTTTGGCCTAGAAAACTTTGATACTTACTAGGTACATGATTAACATACGGTAATCCAAAAAATATAGGATGATGTGATGATGATTAGGCTTTATCCACGGATCCCTAAAATTCCTGCAGAGTTTATCGGTTCACTGATGATTACCTACAGTTATTTGCGTACATGTTACCCACTATCAAGCTTTACTTGAATCTGTAGCTGACTTGTGTAACACAAGAACCACTCGTAACAGCTCGTTACTGATTTATGTACCACGAGTGGACACTTAAACAGCTTATGCCGTTTGATTGTGGTTAATACGGTACACATTGCTTGTCTGCCATTTTTTAGATTCTAACCTATGTATACAATATAATAACAATTTGTTTTTGTTCAGTCAACGAAAATAACAACAGAATTTGAATAGAAAATGTAATGATTTTATACGTAAACAGCTTATTGTCAAATTACAAAGGACAAATAAAAAGACTTAATTTTTTATAATAATATCATCAACCTATTTTATATTATAATTTTCAAGTAAACAGTGATATTTTGAGAGCGCATGAAAATTTTCGTCTATAATTATATAGTATTTGACAATAAACTCTCTTTCCCATTCGAATTTCAAGCACATGGAGGAAAAACAAAGTTTTACTTACCGATAACATATATTGCCTATTTCTCACAAACACTTCACAAAATGGTTCACACAAAACATATCAAAATAATAAAGTAGTAGGGTGAAAATTATTCACAATTTTGCCACTTGTGAATTGTCAGCTCCATAAAAGAGTTACTAATATCCTGGAGTGTATTTTGTGCTGAAAAATAGGTAACAAGTACTCTATTATTCAGCCATTGTGGTGTATAAAAGGTAACACATACCCTGATAATCAGTCATTATTCAGCTCTTGGGGCGACTGTTACCTTTAATAATGCTCAAATAACGCTGATATAGTGCAACCAGCTACATTATTCAGCTAACAGCTGATTAATTTGTGCCCAAATCAGAGTTATATCAGCGGAGTAGGCGCCTCTAATGCTCTTATTCAGCAGGTTTATTCAGCAGAAGATTCCATTGTGAACAGTGATTCAGCTACTATTCAGCGCTTCTGTGCTACTTGGGAACCCGTAAGAATATAGGGATAAAAAGTATGCTATAAGTTAGGCTAGGTTATAAACTATCTGTGTGCCAAATTTCATCAAAATCCGTTCAGCAGTTTTTGCGTGAAAGAGTAACAAACTTACAAACACACTTACTTTCGTCTTTATAATATTAGTGTGATGGTTACATTAACTATCGTAGAATGTAATCTTCTTAAGGCGAAAGCTTCAGGGTGGCCCGCGAAAGTCAAATTTTCTTACGTTTTTTGCAGTTTACAAGTAAGTATTAGGTTGTATGTTGATCAAAATGTAATTCGTGGCCATAACAAGTATGAATTTACATAATTGGACCTAGTTATGCAGAAAGCAGTCATATGGCACTTTTTCCAGAAATGAGTTATAAACATTGTCATACTAATTTTGACATACAAGATTTTTTGCAAAAACAACCATTTCGACATCTCTATTTATCACGGAGATATGAGCCGTCAAATGCAGCCTTGTCCATACATCCATAATGCAACCATCGACAGAAAAATGCTTATATCTCTGTTTGTACTTTTCCCGAAATGGCAGCTTTCTTCATAACACGGTCCAATTATAATCAATAAAGTGATCAATCTCTCAAATCAGATCTCTTTAAGACTAGGTAATCCTAATGAATGACTATTTCATAAAATCTTGACATTTGAGGATTATACTAACTTAAGGAGTCGTATTACTGATTCTAATGTATATAATTTTTGGACATTATGAACCTAAACGTTCTGTAATACTAATTTGTTACGGCCGCGAATCATACTTACAACTTAATACTGACTTGCAAATTGCAAAAAATGAAAGAAAATTTGAATTTTAAAGTTTTTTATTAAGGTGGAAGCGTCAGGGTAGCCCACTCGGACGCTTCCACCTTAACAAAAATCTTTTCACTCACTGACAAACAATGCATAGCTTAAACCATTGGTTAACCACGAACCGACCGCGGTAAGTGTTGCTTAACCTTCGATAGAACGGTGCGCCTGTTATTATTTAGGTACCACTAAAATCCTGAAAACATTGACATTAGGTAGTAATACTTCAAACACACAATTTAGCACTAGAGTCTCCTAAATAGCGAATACTCGTATGAGGTACTAAGGATGGATTTTTGAAATGCCCTAAAGAATGAAGTTTGTCATTTTTGCCGGTGGGTGGAAAATTCGCACATGGCTTCAATTAAAATAATATAAAACCGGCCAAGAGCGAGTGGGACTCGCGCACCGAGGGTTCCGTACCATCGAAGATTTTTTTTTTTAATCAAAAGTCAAAAACTTTTCGGCCAAAAAAAAAAAGAAAAAGTTTGGAATTGTGCAAACCCCACATGCCCTAGTAGCCCCACTTCGAATTTTTAAGACCCTTTCAGTCCCTGTTGCAAAAAAATATACACATTTTTATTTTTATCTTATTTGCAAAATATTTGGGCAAACGTCATCTAGAAATTATTTAAAAATTCAAGTTCAAATAGCATTAGTAGTTCTTGAGCTCTCTATCCAGCTGTGACAGACAAACAGTCTGAGTCACACCATAAGGGTTCCTTTTTACCATTTTGGTACGGAACCCGAAAAATCAGGTTTTAACTAAAGTGAAAGGCCACTTCTCATACAGAGAATAAGTGAATTTTTATCACCGAGCTAGCTTTGTGGGTGTATGAGATTCCAGATTGTTATATCTGTGTTAGCTCTGTTCTCGTTGAGAGGCTTTATATTCTGCGTATTCTCTTAATAGAAACTAATGCTTTCGTCGTATACACTAGCTAGAGTTTACATTAGACAGAGCTGAAGAGCTCTACTCTTGTAAACAGCTCGTGTTCAAATCTGCCTAGCCTTTTCCCAACTATATTGGGGTCGGCTTCCAGTCTAATTGGATGCAGCTAAATACCAGTATTTTAACATGGAGCGACTGTCTATATAAACTCCACAACCCAGTTACTGGGTAATACGATACCCCTTGGTAAGACTGGTTGTCAGAATTTTGGGTTTTTGCTACCTGAAATGACTGTCAAAGATCTACCATCGCTTCCCCTCCCTTTCCCTCCCTTTCCTCGCTTTCCCTTGGAAAGCGCGTGAAGTGGTTTCGATATGTAATGAATGGTCACCCATCCACGAACCGACCGCGGTAAGTGTTGCTTAACCTTCGATTGAACGGTGCGGCAGTTATTATTTATACTACATAAAATATAGCTTGATCTCTGCGACATACTCGTATGTCAAACTGACATTCCTAGGGTTGTCAGGATATAAAAAATGTCGATAGCAATTATCCACGTTTCTGTATTATCGATGCTCATGTAACATATAATTGGGTTTAATTTAATTACAAACGTTACTAAATTAAACGAATATTTTAATATAAAAAATAGAAATCCACCGGCATGGGGAACAGGGTCCAAGCTACCGGTGGTTAGGGTCCCAGAGACAGGAACCTCCTCACAATACGCGCCGTATCAAGGAGGACTGCCTTCTGAATCAGGCCCTTCACCCAGCCACCTAACGAGAGCCTCTTGAGATGTTGGTCGAGGCTCTTGGCGATAAGGCCATTGACCGTAACAACTATCGGCACAATGATTGCCGAGTCCACATTCCACATGGCGACAACCTCGTGAGCTAAGTCGAGATATTCACTATATCAGGCTTATTGGCTACAATAGTCCTGTCAGTGATAATAGATTGATCCCAGTATAACGTGACATTGTCATTCTCGAGAACTGTGTCGGGCACATACCTGTAATACGGTATTTCAGAGTCCACAAGGCCGTATTTCAGAGCAAGTTGCTGATGGATAATCCTGGCCACTTGGTTATGCCTGTGCAAATACTCGTCGTTAGCTAAACGAGAACACCCAGAAGTAATATGTCTGATAGACTCACCGGGACAATGGCATGCCCGACATATGTCGATCGTCTCGTCTTTCATTATATACTTCCGGTAGTTATTCGTTGGCATAACTTCATCCACAATCGCACAGACCGAACCTTTGGCTTCCCCAAAGAGGTTACCAAAGCGTAGCCAGGCCACGGACGCGAAGAAATCTACGTCAGGCCCATGAAGGGCCCGGAAAAAGCGTCCGTGAAGCTCCTTCCTTTGCCATACTTCTTTGCGGTCGTTGGTACTAAGCACCACAGGTTTGCGCCAGTTCTCTTTAGGCTTTATTATTATTAAGTTGTGATTTATTTGACTTTTCGGAGAAAATTCGCTCGAGAAAGAGCAATCTGGGTTCTTTCCATAATAATTTTTCTTTTGTCACTTTTTTATAGCCAATACCAATATTTTTCAATATCTTCGTTAGAGATGGCAGGCTTCCTTTGAAGAAGTCCGCGTTCAATGTAGGCAATTCGCCCCATGTATAGTAATCATATACATGGTTGCGGATCGCAGCGGCGTCAAAATTATCAATGTTTGTGACAGGAGCAGCCTTTTTCCTTTTTTATTTGGCGTTGCAAGTTCTTATCCTCGTCTTCAGTCAATGTTGCGGTTGAAGATTCGCCATACTTTTCTTTGTTGATGCGAATTACTGTCGCATGTCCAATGCCAAGAGCATCTGCAACTCTATCAAATACTTTCTCTATGGGTAATAGCGGCCCGCCATTCTGGTTCTCTCGCTCAAAATATTCACGTAAGCGAATCACAAACTCACTACTTTGACTGTTCAAAGCAGTGTTCTTCGTTCTCTTTGGTATTATGCCAACAAGAAACTAACAATATTAACAAAAGATAACAAAACTCAACAAATTAACTTACTCACTATTATTTTAGATCAAGTACGTACAAATGTAAATAATGTTATGATATTAAAATATACAATAAAATTAAAAGGTAAATTAATTTTAAATTAAGTTTTATTTAAAATATCGATAGTTAGTATAGTCAGTGGTCACGATGATTCATCGCCCATCACTAATTAGGTCGGCATGCCCATAAAGTATGACATTGACAGGTACTGTCTGTACTATTATGAAATTCAGGACTTCATAGGCGTGATTTTACTGACAGCTGTCGCAGAGATCAAACTATCTTTTATGAAGTATAGGTACCCCTAAAATCCTAAAAACATTGACATTAGTAATACTTCATGATTCTCAGAAATAGCTCACGTAGCATGACCTAGATCTGTGTTCACATGACGCCGTTGTTAAATATCGAGGTTCCGGTCCAACAGCTGATTTTGGCAAAGATACGATTTGTTCTGGCTGAAATTTGGCGAAAACATCTACTACAGTTGGAATCCATTTACTGTCGCGAATGTAGTCTTTCTTATGTTTTAGAAAACATGTTGTTTTGTTTTTAGAAGTTTTTTTTTTGTTGAGTTTGATAATAGCAGGAAATAATGATATCATCAGTCTGGTAAATCTGATGAATACTTTATATCAATTCGCTCTTCGCCTTCGCCCTTTACTTGACTTAGTTTTCCGATATTCCATAAACCAAATCCGATTAACAAATTAAATCGTGTAAAAGATTCAAGTGAATCATTCAATGTCGGCAACTCCTTTATTAGGGTTCCGTACCTGAAGGGTGCCAAACGGAACCCTATTACTTACCAAGCCTCCGCTGTCCGTTCGTCCGTCCGTCTGTCCGTGCGTCTGTCTGTCAGCGGGCTGCATCTCATGAACTGTAATAGGTAGACAGTTGCAAATTTCATAGATTGTGTATTTCTATTGCTGCTATAACAACAAATAATGAAAATAAAATAATGTTAAAAATTAAAGGGGGTATACCGTACAATAAACTTTTCTTCTTACTCTGGCATGTGGAGTATCATTATCTACAACTCATCGAGTAGAGTAATATATCTTTTTATCTTCAAAAATTAAGAAATAGGGGGCCGCATATGTAGTCAGTTTTAGACCATTTTGTACGAGCTCTATCGCAACAACTAAACAAGTTAGGTACTTGAAACTTCTGCATATCATTTACCATAATATACTGTATTTAATCAACAAATACTAAAAACGCCGATTCATAAAGTATTTTGTTTAAATATGAGCTTTTCTGCAACTGCAAAATATAACTTTGTAATTCACAATATCATTAAGAAATATAAAATTTAAGATTAAAAAATATTCTTCGTTCAGTTTTTTTTTTTACCCGACTGTCCCAGAAGGAGGGTATTGTTTTTCGAGAGTATGTATGTATTTCTATTTCTTTGGCACGCTCTGTAGCCTACACGGCTTGATGGATTTTAACATATGAGGTGTCGTTAGATTCGTCTTAATTGTGGGAGTGACATAGGCTATATAATATTAATATATTACATTTGGAAATATAAAAAAGGGAGGATTTTTTTTTTTAATAAACGAATCGCTAACATTATTGGTATCAAATGAATACTAGTAATGAGACAATTCCAAATATATATTAATAAAACTAAAAATATTAAAATTAAAATAAATATTTTAAAAAACAAAAGCCCGACTGCAAAAACACGTAACTGAGAAGAGAAAAACAAGCGTTATAATCTATAGAGTTTTGGACCAATAACCTGAAATATGGTGTAACTTTTGTTTGTCCCCGCCTGCAGTACCAAAATTCTATAGATTATAATGCTTGTTTTTCTCTTTTCAGTTATGTATTTTTGCAGTCGGGTTTTTGTTTTTTTTTTATATTTAGTGTTGAATATTATACAGGGGTACGGAACCCTTCGTTTGCGGGTCCAACTCGTACTTGGCCGGTTTTTCTGGAACTTTCAATCAAAGTGAATCAATTAAATTTGAACCTTGTATTTTTGCTATAAAGTGACACAACACATAGGTCACTAAAATTATAGAGCTAACTTTTTTCTCTGTTTGTGTAACACTCGGAGTCGATCTGCTACGACCAGCGATAGGATTAAAACATACAACGAGGAAAAGGAAGTGAATATTATTGACCCAGATATTTCTAATACTTCCGCTGAGTTGATAAGTATCGCACCGTCTGTTACTTTTTTAACTTTACCCTCGATTTCCAAGTACCTATCTTTGTTTATAAAACCAGCAATGTGCAGGAAATAATTTAGTAGTCATAATTTTTTTCCCAAAAACTTTGGGGTCGGCTTCCAGTCTAACCAGATGCAGCTGAATACCAGTATTTACATGGAGCGACTGCCTATCTGACCTCCACAACCCATTTACTTGGTAATACAAACCCCTTGGTAAGACTGGTCTTCTGACGACCCGTAACGACTGTCAAAAATCCACGAATGACAGCCGGGACCAACAACTTAACATACTTTCGGAGGCACGTTGGTCTTGCTTGGTATGTAAAAATGGTCACCAATCCTTGGGGCAACCGCGCCAAGCGTAGCTTAACCTGATCGATCGACCCGTGCTGTTGTTATTACTTTTTGTACTTGCCTGGACATACCTAATGATGAAATAAGTTAACAATTTGAAAAAGGAATGTTAATGATAAAATATACAGAATGATTTTTTCAATTGGCCGTAGATGGCCAAATTCGAAACTATGAGGAATAACGAAAAGTACTCAAAGGAGTCTCAGGCTTGATTTTGATGAAAACTAAAACAGCGCATCATTGAACTTATGAAAAATCAATATTTCTAGCCAGGAATCGAACACGTTGATTTTGAAAAAAGAATACACACGCACTCTGTATTATTACACCATTTGATAGTGTCGCTAATAAAAATCGGATTCTGGGAAGTAATGACTTAAGTTACTTAGCTATTAAACCTTGATATTGATTTTTCAAAAATCCAATGATACAGTTTTAGTTATCATCAAAATCGAGCCCGAGACTCCTTTGAGTACTTTTCGCTATTCCTCATAGTTTCGGATTTGGCCATCCACGCCCATTTGAAAAATTCATCCTGTATAGTATACAAGCTTGCATGTAAAAAAAATCAAAGCGAGCGCAGATTCCTTGTTTCTTCTCATCTTGCCCTATGCCACTAAGCTTTTTATGGTTTCAAGCATTCAGATTTAATCATACTTGGTTGGTACCATTGGCCGCATGAATCTTCTGGATACGGGAAGCACAGAACCTGTCGAAGTGGCGGTGCTTGGGGAGGTCTATGTCCAGCATGGGACGTCTTTCACCTGAAATGGTGATAATCATGATGTTATTGGCGTATGCTAGCTGACATATATCAAATAATTTTATTTAAATGATAAATGATTTCATTTCTATATGTAGGTTTATACACTTTTACACGTCAATCATGTTTTTAAAAACTAGATGAGTTCGGCGTTTCCTATCTGACTAGGTACTCTGAGAAGAAAGGCCGAAACAAACTCAGAGGTCACAGTCTCTTTTACAGTCGAGTAGGGTAAGGGTAATCTTAGTCAGTTCATGTGAAGACCATGTAGATTGGTGTCTTTTGAGAAAAGAACCACACAGATTGAGTAGGCCTGTCCAGTGAGTGTACGCATCATCTGTCTAGCCTTTTTCCAACTAAGGTGGGGTCGGCTTCCAGTCTAACCGGATGCAGCTGAATACATGGAGCGACTGCCTATCTGACCTCCACAACCCAGTTACTGGGTAATAGGATACCCTTGGTAAGACTGGTGGTCAGACTTTTGGGCTTCTGACGACCCGTAACGACTGTCAAAGATCCAAGAATGACAGCCGGGACCAACGGCTTAACGTGCTTTCCGAGGCACGGGGATTCTCGGTATATATAGGTCACCCGTCCACGGACCGACCGCGGCAAGCGTAGCTTAACCTGATCGATTGGATTGTATAGAATCACGTTCTTCTAACTGAACAGTCAGCTGTGCTGCTGGGGAATCTGTTGCGCCACTTCTTCCCAGCTAAAGCACTAGGAAATGGTGAAGGGCGAGCGTTCCTATGTACAAAACATCATAAAAGTTACAAAACATACACAAATAGTTTTTGAATATTCGCCAAATAACTACAAATCTTTTATATCTAACAATTACACGACTGCTATTCCCAGCAGTGACTCCAATCACTTTATTAATATGGCCAAGGATACACAATGTAATGTTTCCGTGAATGATCGGAAACACGCATTGGTAATACGGGCCGCTATTTATTTGTATTAGGTCAACGCACTCTCGCTATGTTGCACAGAAATGCACATGGTTCGCTTCGGACATTCCCGGCCATTCGCAGCCAGTCCCGGCCATTCCCGGCCATTTGACCCGTTACGGCTGGCTGTGCCCGTAAATATGTGCGTTTGCCCGAAATAGGCAACGCATAGTTACATTCTGTAGCTATACCAAACAATTATTTCAAAAATTTGCGTTTTGTCAGATTAGGTACAGACGCCAGCACATGAAACTGCAACAATCTGTCAAATTTCTTTAATAGATTTTCAACTTTATCGCTGATGTATTAGGTTCAAGGTTGATTGGGAAAATTTGACAGTTTCGGGTAGCTTAACCTGCTGGCGTCTGTACATTGAAGAACGGCAACGCATCAAATTATATAGCAATTAGGCAGTTGTAATTACGCTTATTTTGAGTCTTATATTTTTTTAATTGAAGTGTGAAATTTTAATTTTCTATGAACTAACATTTATTAACAGACTTCAAAAAAATGAGAAGGTTCTCAGTTCGTCGGAATCGACCTACGAGTAGTTGATGTAATATAATATATTTCATAGAACATAACATTCCTTTTCAGTCCTTAATAAACGTAATGCAGGAAGTTTGTTTCAGTGGCCCATATAATGCTAAACAAATTTCTCTATTTACATCGCCTGGCATGGCACCATGTGGCACGTATTAACTGTAAATACCTTGTAGGTACCTATTTGTGTTGTGTTAGTGCTGGAATAGAATATGCAAATATGTAGTGATCATATTCGTGTCATCTTTTTGTCCTAATGTCCCTTATTCACTGATTGATCCCCGAATTCAAAACCTATTATATAATTTTGCAACCGCGAAAGTCACGTACGTTTTATTCCTTTAAAACAAAAGCTGCTTCAGAATTTTCAATTTTATTTATTATTCTTTTTTATTTTATTTATTAAGGGATAATAAACAACTACAGCGTATATAAAACATAAGGCTATCAAAACTTAAATAGTAACTAATGTTGCAGTCCACTGCATTATCAGCAGATAAGATATATTTAAAGATCACTGGTTGCCCCTAGACGAGCTTTACCAAAATTAACAAATATTTTGAAATCAATAAATAAGCAAAATGAAATCAGATCAGAAACAATTTCATTTACATAATAATAAATTATGCTGTACTTCACGGAGGTCAAATGGAGAAGATTATCTTTTAAACGCATTTCGTGGCAGTGTTTTTTTCTCCATTTTATATTAACTCTGCTAGCTGTGTTAAAATGATCAAGAGTTACCATTCGTTGCACCTGAATCGATACTAAACTTACAACTTCCTCAAAATAAAATAGAAATCATAGTCACCAAGAATAATTAAATAGTTATGATTGTCTTGTCGCGCCATGATGGCTTATTTCCTATTGACGGTAGATACTTGCGCATACGCTTATTGTGTATGCTTACATAAATACTTACTTCTTATAGGACTTCGTGACATCACATTCGAAGATGGAGAATGCCGATGCAATCTTATCTCACATATGTTAGAATTGATTAAAAACTTCCTAGGAAATATTGTAACTGTCCTTTATCATGCTAGGTCAAGGTTATAAAGATAAGTGAAATGATTGCTCTTCTATTTATTGTCGTGAAGTCGTTTCTGATAGTGATCTTGAATTTCTAGAATGAGACTATATTGTTCCGGGTTTCATATGCTTACTTACATATGCTAATAAGGATATGTATAATAACTGAAGTTGATTATTAACTTTGCGTTTTTGTTGAATAGGAAATTAAGAGAATTGTTCAGGAGTTACGAACGGCGCTCGCAAGCACAAACAGTAACGAATTGAGTTTTAAATTCTCTCCGGTGTGCGCAGTGACAGGTTTCTGGCCCATTGCCTGTACACAACACACCATTTCATCAGTTGATAAACAACTATATCAGTTACGAAAAACATAATACCCGTAAACTTTATGTAACCACCGGATGGAGTACAATACGTTTTCGTTCATCCTAACATAAGGGTGCGCCCACGCATTGCGTTACTGTGATACCCATAGTTCCGCCCTTTTGATTGGCCAAACGGTTGACTCGATACGGTCCAATGATACCGTACATTTATAATACATCGCTTGCATAACTATACTATTGAAGATTTCCCGCGCAAATAAAGTTGACCAGTTTAAATAGAGCTGTTTATAGTCAATAGATTGATTAGTGTGGTTGTTTTGTCGAGGTCATGATATGTTGGTGTTGTAAACTGGATGAAAGCTATCGAAAGGACGTTTCGGACGTGCCTTCCCACGCCGTTTGAATTGATGTGGGACTAGAATGTAGTATATTGAATGTTTACAATCTGTAATAATATGCTCTATTTTATTGCCCCCCAGTTGGCTTTGTTAAATTATTTGTTAGTCTTTGCAAACTATACATGAAGTGGGCTAATTTTACTTTATTAAGGCGCTACCCCGACCAGAAGCCTGACAAGAGTGCGTTATTCAGAGGCTATTAACTCATTAATCAAGAGTAATAAACTACATCTAAAAGAACATTATTAATGTTTGTTACGAGTATCTTATCATCACATTGCACGTTCTTTTTTGTTTTATGTGTTACATTTAAAATCTCCTGGTAAAAAGGGACTAAAATTATTGATTGCATGCATCTTTTCTAAAGATAACGTTTTACACATATGAGGATTACATTAATGGATAAATAATTTACAAATCTAAATAATTCACGTTTTATTTTATTACAAAAGATCGCTATTCTTTTTTATAAAAATAATTCCAAAATTTTTGTGAATTCTATGGTAAAGGGGGGCGTGCGCAGGGAGCTGAACAGAGCAAGACTGAGTGGCAGGACAGAAAAACCGAACGCTCAAGGCCGTTTGGTCGGGGTAGCGCCTTAACGTTTGGAAATAAGTAGGGTGTATCAAGCCTTTGTTATCTTAATTCTTATTTAGTTAAATGAAACTATCGTGGGATCGTGGTACAGACGCCAGCACATCAAGCTACTCTTCATCTGTCAAATTTCTTTAATAGATTTTCTACTTTATCGCTAAAGCATTAGGTTCAAGGTTGATTGGCAAAATTTGACAGTTTCGGGTAGCTGGATGTGCTGCCATCTGTACATCTAAATGATCCTCATTTTACGTCCTCCATGAAAAAAAATATACAAGTGCGCAAGAATAAAAAGCTTAGGGCTTCCTTATTGCAATGGCTGCTGGAAAAAGTGTAATAAAATTCAGACTGTCAAGTTCAGGTAGGTAAAGACGTCAGCACATCAAGCTACCCGAAACTGTCGAATTTTCCCAATCAAACTTGAACCTAATAACTTTAGCGATAAAGTTGAAAATCTATGACAGATTGATGATTACTTATTATTGTTAACAGTTGTTTAAAAGTCAGCTCAGTTATTGTGATTGAATTGACTAAAGTAACAATAACCAAACAAATAACTTGACAGGTGATCTACCTAGCCTTTTCCCAAATATGTTGGGGTCGGCTTCCAGTCTAACCTGATGCAGCTCAATACCAGTATTTTACATGGAGCGACTGCCTATCTGACCTCCACAACCCAGTAACTGGGTAATACGATACCCCTTGGTAAGACTGGTTGTCAGACTTTCGGGCTTCTGACGACCCGTAACGACTGCCAAAGATTCACGAATGACAGCCGGGACCAACGGCTCAACATTATTTCCGAGGCACGGAGGAGTCTCGGTCTGTAAAGATGGTCACCCATCCACACACCAACCCCATTGGACCCATAGTAAAAGTTGTTCATAATGATGAGTACAATGACCCCTTAAAAGTAAATCCCTCGTTTAACCTAACACTCTGTATAATATATAATATGCCTTTTAAATACCAGGGGTTGGTCTTTCCTCATATTCCTGCTTAGTAGATAAATATAGGTATGGCATAGTTTGTAGAACTCTAAACGTAAAATAAGATAAGAAAAAAAAATTATAACTGACACGCCTGCTTTTAAAAAAAGAACGTACACTGAATATAACAAGACAGTTTGATTAAAATAGAGAGTGAACCAAATAACACGTTGTATATAAAGTTATCTACTCGTACATGTCATTATTAAACAGGGACTCGACACGTTTTTCTTAATTTGTTCTAATTAATTGATTAGGTCGATTTGCTTAATTAAGGATTTGCATATCGTCCTACAACATTAAGCACTGATCACAACGTATAAATATTTATTGGAGGGATACTAGCGTACAACTAATTAATTAAAGAAAATATATCTGAAAGGTGTGGTCATATTTGGACGTAGTTATGCTATAACGTTCCAATCCACAAGGTGGTCAAAATTGAGTTTTTGAGCCCAAGCTAGGTATTTTGACAAGTATATAATAAAATAATGTTTATTTATTTAGTTGAAGTGATACATACTACTTAGTTGTACTCGCTACCAAAAAAAAGCGTACCACAAAATTAAAAAAACGCGATTTACTCAGTTCGACCTGCGTGTGGATTGGAACGTTATAGCATAACTACGTCCATTTAAGGGTGTGGTACAGACCATCAAACTGAACAACTTTCTCCATGAGACCAACATGGTAATCGTGAAAAATAAAATCAACCGTCCCTTACACACACCCTTAAATATGTAATCACCTTTTTTTTGGATGGGAAATCATCAAATAACTTCTCCCGCTCTGGGCGGAGCTGGGCGTGGCAGACTTCTACTGACTAAAACCCACCCATGTTCCTTCAGTTGCCTGTGCCAGGGCCACGGTACCAACTCTTTCAAATAACTCGCCAGCCTGACAGGCATCGGTCTTAGCGGACCCCATCAGTTAGTGACATACCTTTGAGGTGAGCGTGGTACACAACGCGCCTTCGACCCGGGCCTGGTCCTTACCGGACCGCAAGCCCGCGCCTTCGTTGGCCGGGAATCGGTTCTCAATTCCCGATGCTCAGGGCGTCTCCTGCGGCGGCTAGGGACGTCAGGGCGTAATATATGACCACACCTATGTGATACATGTAGTATAGGTAATTGTGCAAGATCTATCTATCTAGGTGCTAATAAGCAAGCTATGATTGCCTGTGCTGGTTCCAACAATCAAATTATTAGAAAAGATTTTTAAAGGTTTCGCTGTAAAATACCGCCCGTGCTAGTATTTTACTTTTTCCGAGGATAATAAGGTAATAAAATTAATGACATTACACAGAAGTTAATAAAATGCAGAACACATGCTTTTATAAATGACTAGCTGTTGCCCGCAACTTCGTCTGCGATCCTGGATGAATATGCCTTCACCAGGTCATGGTCTACCCTAGTGCCAAATTTCACACAAATCCGTTCAGCCGTTTTTCGTATTTATAATATTAGTTAGGATAGTTAGGAGGATGAAAAACCGGTCTATCGACACTTTAGACTCACAGTATGTATTAGGTACTTAAATATTAAAAAAAAAAAACTCTTAACACACTACTAAAGTTTCTATAATACTTAATATAATTCAATTATGATTCGAAAGACACGTGGCGCCATCTATTATCATAAGAAAGTTATTGTTGTTTTCCTCGGGAACAATATTATTTTAGGGATGAAAGGTACCATAAGTACGTTTCTGACAACGTATACGCAAAATTCCAGGATGATTGGTTCAGTGGTTTAGGCGTGAATAAACAAATAAACTTACTTTCGCATTTATAATATTTGTTAGGAAGTTAGGATTCACGAGTTTTGAGCTGGGACGAAGCAAGTTTTCAAGTATTGTGCTAATAAATAAGTATCTATAATTAAGTTATTTTTATTACATTAATCTAGAATGGATATTGGGGCTCGTGGCTAAATAATAACAGCCGCACAGGTCGATCCATCAGGTTAAGCTACGCTTGCCGGGGTTGGTCCGTAGATGGGTGACCATCTTTACATACCAAGACTCCTCCGTGCCTCGGAAAGCACGTTAAGCTGTTGGTCCCGGCTGTCATTACGGGTCGTCAGAAGCCCGAAAGTCTGACAATCAGTCTTACCAAGGGGTATCGTATTACTCAATAACTGGGTTGTGGAGGTCAGATAGGCAGTCGCTCCATGTAAAATACTGGTATTCAGCTACATCCAGTTAGACTGGAAACCGACCCCAACATGGGAAAAGGCTAGGCAGATTGATTCAATCTGGAATGGATTTTACTATTCAAGTAAGTCTCTTTCATTAAGTTAAGTTAATTACATTAATCTAGAATGCAATATATTACTATACAACGTCCGCGCCGACTGTTGCTGAATCCCAGCGCTTAGGCTCTGTCTTGCAAAGGGTGACACACAGTCCACCACATTATGCTGAGCGAATGGCCGTTTTGTTTGGCCGTGATGCATATTTTCCCCCAAATTGTTCTTTTTTAGGATTCTGTATTTAAAAGGAAAACAAACGGAACACTGATAGGATCATTTCGTTGTCCGCCTGCCTGTCTGTCCTGTCTGTCAAGACCCTTTTTCTCAGAAACGCATGGAGGTATCAAGTTGAAAGTAATATCAAATAAGTAGGCCTATGGTCACTTGCAGCTCTAAAAAAAATCAAGCTTCTAAGTCAACGCATTAGAAGGTGCGGCCATTTATGCGACATAATTTGATACTCGCAAGTATATCAAAACCTATAGGGTAGGTACCTACTTACAGTTGACCTAGAATCATGAAATTTGGCAAGGAGCAAGGTCTCACAGCACAATTACCTAACGGAAATGTCCAAAAATTGTTAATTTGTAATTTTATTACAAGAAAACTTTTTGTCATTACAAACTTAAATATACAGTTGGATAATTGACCGTGACGTATATGGGAGAATATGTTTTTCAACTACAATGTTTTTAGGGATAAATACTTTTCAACTACGGAACCCTTTATTGTGCGTGGTTTTTTTGTTAGTGTTCTTTCTTATCTATATCGTATCTTTCTTTATCTTGCATTACAAATTGGAAAGAGTTCATTACTTACCACATTTCAACGCATCCTTCTAACTATAGTTCGCGTCATTTTATTTTTATTTTATTTATTTATTTGATTTACACGGCTTAAGAAACCAATTACATATGTTGCATCTACCACCCAGCACTGGGCCGCGTGGTGGATTGCAACCCACTCCCTCTTACAGAGAGCAGGCCTGTGTTCCAGCGGTGGGAACATTATAGACCGACTATGATGTACCTATTGAAAAAACATAATAATAATAATAATAACCTGGCACATTTCATACACGGTCATCTGATCCCAAACTAAGCAGAGCTTGTACTATGGAAACCAGATAACTGATATACTACATACACTACTTTTTTTTGTTGTAAATACATACTTATATAGATAATTACAGCCAGACCATTATCTGTTATATAATAAACAATGTATGAATCAACAAATTGTCTTTATAAACAAATCGTTAATACTTTTAAATCGACATCTCAATATCGAGCTATCTAATAACTATTTAACGAATAATATACAAAGACTACGTTAGCTCCCCACACTACCCTTAACTAATAACGAACACCCAAGGGAGTGTTGCCATAACCACCAGGGATTAGTGATCGAAGTATGATTTTATAGCACGTTCCGGGTATTTTATTATGTGTAAACGTGGACCGATGAGGTCCTTGGTTTCATTGAGGATAATAACACGATTTATTTGTTTTACATTTGTACGTTACATAAATTGTTTGGTACAAGCTGTGCCTGCAGCTCAGGTCCTCGTGACAGCTTTATATTTTTGGAGTTTACTCCATTTTCATATATATATACCCTGTTTGGAAATTTTATGAGGAATGAAATTAATACAAGCGTTAACTCTAAAGCGTTACGTTTTTCTGTGTAAAGTACCTTCCGCAGCTTTCACCTTTGAAATCATGTATGTATGTGTATATCCCCCAAGAGAAGAGCCATCGACATGTGAATTTTTCCCATCCTCACGTATGGTTCTCAAACATGTTCTTTGGCAATTCAGCAGAGGTCCACGCTCGAGGTTTGCCAGAGAGCTATGGAAAGGAGTATTCTGGGTATTGTATTGTATAGTAACTTGTGGACCGGGTTAAGAATACAACAATCCGTTTCATCACTAAAATAACTGATGTCACTCGGAAAGCTGCAATGCTTAAATGGAATTGGGCTGGACACATCTGCCGGATGTCAGACGATCAATAGGCCAAACTTACGACCCGCTTAATGGCAAACGTCATCGCGGCAGGCCCAGACGGAGATGGCGGGATGAGCTGGACTCCTTTAATAAAGATTGGTTCTTGACAGCTCTGGACAGAGTAAACAGGCCTTTGCCCAGCCACTGAAAAAAAGTAGTGTATGTAGTATATCAGTTGCCAGCAGTGGGACCATAAAGCTAAGTGTATACTTGTTTAGTTTTTTTCGGCCAGTCTTCATTGTAGCGGTCAATTTCAAAAACAATCGTATATACTCGTAAGGAGTAAACTCCATTAGTGCGTCGCAGCTGACACACACATTTTATTTGTTGAAAAGGATTTTGTATTTTTTATGTACAGTCAGGGAAATTAATTGATAAACAAAGTGACACCCTACGTTAAACTTCCGAGTTATAGCTATCTCATACTACTGTTAAAGTTTTGTATGATACTTGTGATTGGAATAGGACTCGGACCAATTAAAAAACAAAGACATAGTGACGTGAGACCGGTTTCGTAAAAATATGTCGTGTAGTTTAGTTGTAGTTTGGTGTAAATGATTGCGTGTGAGCGTGTATGCACAGAGCGAGGTGTAGTTTTGCGCATGTTTCACTGTATTATTCGCAGTGCTATCTCTTGGTTTTTATTTGGTCAATTTGCATAACGAACTTACATAGCTATCTGCTTAAGGGTGAAACGTCAGGGTAGCCCGCGAAATTTTAATTTTCTTGCGTTTTTTGCAATTAACAAGTCGGTATTAGAATGTACGTTGATCAAATTATAATTTGCGGTCGTAACAAGTATCTATTTACATAATTAGAATCATTAAAGTGATCAATACAACTCTTTAAGACCAGGTAATCCCAAAATGTGACTATTTCATGAAATCTTGATATTTTGGGATTATTGTACTAAGTTGTATTACCGATTCTATTGTATATAATTTTGTAAAAACATATTTGTTACGATCGCAAATCATACTTTATTTAACATACAACTTAATACTGACTTGCAAATTGCAAAAAACGTAAGAAAATTTGAATTTCGCGGGCTACCCTGACGCTTCCTCCTAAACTCCTTACATTGCTTTTAATTTGGATTTTTGTTCCGCAATGATCCATAAAGTGACGCAAAGGATATGACCTAATACTGGAACTGTTATAGAGTAACCATCTGCCTCCCTTTGTTAAAAAAAGCCTGCAAAAAATCATCTCGTTATTAAAAGTTAAAGAACTTCAGCCTTCTCTTAATATCAATCAAGCTGACATAATCGTAGACGTCCATGTACCACAAACAATTAATAAACAAGTATACAATGACAAATTATTTCGCGTTTCCGTGTCCCAGTTTTTGGTTAGCGATGGCGTTGAATAGGCCAAACATGTATCAAAGTGATGGATGGTCCTAACTAAACTTTGGTCTCGCACAATTAGGCTGACAATCCACCACACCTTGCCATCGGACAATATATTGTATGTCAATCACAGCGAACACGCACAGAATTGTGCATTCGGTTTGTGGACCATGGTCTTTATGTGATACGAGACGATAACGATACGATAGCAGTTGACCATTGTAATTATGCTTACAGCCTTTAAGTGTTTATTGCCGAACACGATCGTTCCAATGACCATGCTTGGTAACAAGACGGAATTGGTAATCACAATGTTGCCATTATTTGATAATAGGATGCTGCTGAATCTTCTCATAACAGTTGGCTTTCATGAGACCCAGAACGATATTTCTCTCTACCAGGACCCACACAATAGAAGCTAATAATACCTGCTTGGTATAAAATATTAAATTCAGTCGTTCATTTATTGAAAAACAATGCACGCTGGGTCTAGAAGCATGTTTTGCACAAGAGTTCTTTTATAAGTAAGGAAGGAGTTTTGTAAATTCATCATTCAAGGAGTGAAAGTTTGTATGAAAGTACATAATTTTTGCTGATGAGAAATCCCTTCGGTGTTCACACGGCTTGTACCATAATAAAATTGCATGACTGCGCTTTTAATTTTCGAGTACATCGAAAGTATTTGAATTTTTTAACGGAATTACGAGTATGTCTCACTGTAGGTCGCCAATAGAGTTACTTCCGTAAAATTTATGTAACAACTAACTAGGGAACTACGACTAAATGAAGAAATTACGATCATCACACGGTCATCTGATCCCAAACTAAGCAGAGCTTGTACTATGGAAACCAGATAACTGATATACTACATATACTACTTTTTTTTGTAAATACATTACTTATATAGATAATTACACCCAGACTCAGAACAAACAGACATGTTCATGCACACAAATGTTTGTCCTGGATGGGAATCGAACCCACGACCTGAGGCATGATAGGTGGTATCTTAACCAACCACGCCAACTGGCCTGTCAAATCGAATGTCAAATTACGTAAGAGACTTAAGTGAGGAAAACTTACAGATATAAAGCCGGCCTTATTGCACCTGCAGAATTATGTAGACCTAATTTGAAATCTTAAAATCGCACCTTTTTAATAGAGACCTAATTTGGAGTTGACCTAATTTGGAATATTAGGGCGGGGATCGAGTGAACGGAACCGAAGTATAAGTTTGTCCCTTTCTACGCCACAATAGTCGACGAAGATGGTCATGCATGTTCATTTCATCAATCAAAGTTGAAATCTTAAAATTTCAAATTATGTCTCTATAATTCTAAAGGTGCATTATGTTATTCATACCCAAACTCAAAACATTTGTTTCAATTAGACCAATTCGGCACTTTTGAATTTTCACGGGGTCTGTCAGTCAGAAAACTGAAGCTAGTTTCGCATACCCTAACGTATTCGGTACCTATGGAGAAGAACGCGCAAGAAACTCTACGGAAACTTTTTTTAAATAAAAATATTGGTTACATAATTCATGTTGAAAGTATAATGAATGAATGCATGAATGATATTTGCAAGAATATAGCGTTGGCATAAAGATAAAGCTCATTAAGTGACGTAGGTATTGGTGAAGTCACTTTTTTTGGCCAACGGTTATCTCGAGGCAAAATTTACATCAAGAAAAAATAATTAAATGAATACCGTAAATCGTGACGTAAATTATTACATAATCAACCTCATAATGATCGAACTTCAAAACAATGAGCAACATGCCATTTATGATCGTGTCGTATCCTATAAATTACAAAAGGGCTCTTTAGTTAGACGTTCGTGTAGCTCCTATAGTTGAATCTGATGGTATCACTTTGTTAAGTATCGGTTACATTCTGAAAGCTGCGTTTATGCACAGTACCTTGATCTATATCTCCCTCGTGTATTGTTCATTGATATTGGAAATAGGTGATACAGCTGTGTTTTGATATTGTTTTACAATGTTATTTTCACATATGAACTGCGTTGTTTTGTTTGGTTGAATAGTTATTTCAGTACCATCATTTCCTTCCTTGATATGATTGGACAATTTGCTGGTCTCTTTATCCTATTTTCTATGCTTCATAAGATAGCTATCACTCTTCTGTAGTTTTGTAACCAGTTACCTGTTGAAATATTTTTAATATTGTCACTAGCTGTGGTACGTTGGTACAATGTCCAATGCTTCATTTTCAATCCCTCTACCTCACTGTCATTCAGTTTTTGATTCCCCCATATTCCTACCACCAATGCAAACGTGTGACCGTATCATGCACCAAATAGAGTTAATATTCGCTTATAAAAACCAACTGTACCATAGATGACGTTCGGTGTTTAGTTTAGCGTGTCGCAATCAGAGCACAAAGCTGGTATTTTATTGTGATTTACATACAGAAAGTGTCCATTGTGAGTGCGCGCCCTGTCACAGTTGCCCTCTGGCCTCCGTAGGCCAGCGTGGTCTAGTAGACCGCAGTCAGATTAGGTCTATTTGGACCCACGTTAATTTGGACACAAGACTCGTCCTGTTCTAAGTCTGTCACCCATCTCTCTAGTGTTGTGATTCTTTTTCGCGCATGTTTTTGCAAGTGACGTACAAATACGTGTGATTGGAGTTCTGTATACGTAAGTTTTGTTTATAATTTGTTTTTTTTTTTTAATTAAAAGCTTCTGCGGTTTAGTGCGTAACGGCAGCTGTGGGAAGCTAAAGTATACTTTATAAAATAGGTGTAACTAGGTAGGTACATCAGTTACATAATCGCGATGAGATAAAATTAATAGCTGTACACAAATATACAGACTTTAATTGGCTGTTGAGTAACAGATACGTACTTTATATTTTTAGCACTAATTGGGCCACATCAACATGCTAAGTTGAGAATCCGCTAACAAGATTTTAGTGAGATCACTTTGATTGGGTATTAAATCAGAACTAAGGATCTGAATGCACATCTAGCTTTTTTTTTAACTAAAACAGCATTTCAAAATCTTTGGTCTATAAACAGATCCAATACGATATTGATTTTAAAATCAACTGAAGAGAATCGTTTATAATATTACCCTATATTAACTGATTACAAACAATGACTTGAGTTGGGATTTCTTTCATTGAATCTTCCAGCCATTAGTAACTTTCAAAGATGGACTGCAGTTGAAATAAAGTGTTCTTATTCATAGTGTATTCATTATTATCAGCCTATTTTTTGCATAGAGTTTCATACCATAGTCCTTTCATCGTTCTGGGTAACCAGTCCACTTTAGCCATCCAATGTGTATAGTCCTATACCAACCGGAGTTTGGTTCTTGGGTGCATTTGCATAGTCCATACAGGGATAATCGTCGGCTGGTGCCTCATTTCATTAAAAGCATTTAACGGGCCTCTACGAGTTGGCTTGCGCCCCTCGTACGCCTTCCAAAGGTCCGGGACCCCAGGCTCCCGAGATATGTCAAAGACACATTAAATAATAATAAACAGTCTGTATTATCCCACTGTAGGGCAACGGCCTCCCTTTCCTTTTTCCACTCAACTAAAGAAAATGTTTAGCACTTATCGAACACATTTCTTTTCCACATAGTAGCGCATGTTACCTTTTCGAACTGTCATTTTTCATCTGAAAAATAATTAGGTGCAAGTAAAAATGAACCTTAATGTGATTAATTTCTTTAAAGTACTTAGGAATGGCTATTATAACAAGCTTATTCATTATTATCCCAATGTCTACGTATCCAGTATTCACTTTAAGGGCCCTATTACTACATTTCGACCGTGATTTTTGCGATAAATGTCAAACTTTGGTGTGCTTATTCTGAGAAACTGAAAGACTTCGACAATTTTAACTGATTGAGTGGTGGAGAATAGTTATTAAGTAGTGTAGTTCATAGCGGCCTCGCTTTTTGCAATTTTTTCTATATACAGGGTGTTCGGCGCATGGACCGACACAATTTTTTAAAGGATTGGGGGGTCATTTGCTAGGATTCACCCAAAGACCCTTTGTCCTAAGTGTAACGGAATTGAGATATGATTTTTTTGGATTTTTCTTTGAATTATCTGAAATCTCGCATTAAATCGTTATTTTTTTTTGTTAGTGGTTGTAATAGAACAAAATAACTTTTATTATAGTCTGCAATAAATTATTATTTCATCTAATTGATTTGTAGAAAATGACCTATGTGCTTCTAAAGTCTTAATAATGTTTAAATGTATGAAAAATTACAACTTCTAAAATTCATTATGAAAAAAAGTAAAAGCCATTTTGAAATTAGTTTTATTTTAAAAAGTTCTTTAGCTATAGAACTTTTACATGTCACAGAAAACAATTCCTTATGTAGTCCAAATACTAGTTAGAAGAGTCAGTTAGGGAGTGTTTTAAGAAAACAGTTATTACGATAATTGTGTTTTAATGTAATTTTTAATAGGTTTATAATAAGAATAAATTGCTGACTATGATATAAGTAATTCTGTTCTAATTCACCCATATACAAAAAAAATATCGATTCAAAGGTGAGATTATGGTTAATTCAAAGAAAAACTAAAAAATACATATCTAAATTACAGTCACTAAGTGTGACTGTAATTTATATATTTATTATTTATATGTTTTTTTTTTATATTATTTTTTTTTTATTTTAAACGACATGGGGTTTTTGGGTGAAACCTAGCAAATGACCCCCCCCCCCCCAATACCTCAAAAAAATGGTGTCGGTCCATACACCAAACACCATAAAGCCAAAATTCTGAAATAAATTTTTCATAAAATGCGCGACTGCATTTTTTGAGCTCGTGGTTTGAACTACTTACATAAGAAAATGAAATGAAAAATATATAATAATATCTTTTAAATAGTGGTTTAGTCCATAGTTTAGAAATATCTTTAAAAAATACATTTAAAACCATAAAACTACTAAAATCGCTCAGAATTAACTGTAAATTTCTCCTTAATACTATTAAGTAAAAGTTGTACCATAATAAAAGATAGTTCATAAAAAATTAAAATTTCATACTCTAAACAAAACAAAAAATAACGTAAGTAAAATTGCCAAATTGAAAGAAAAGAAAGAAAGAAAAATATTTTATTTGGGACACGCACAGGAAATACAAACAGTAAAAAATAGCATAGGAAACTAACAAAATTAACATTAAAAAAATACAAAATATAAAAATTAAAAAAAAAAAATACCTGTGCGAGGCCAAAAAGGCTTCTATCTCAGCACAAAGCTACAATATGCAAATTGCTACACAATATGCTGCGTCGCCGTGCTTCAATATACCTAATCTGTCAAAACGCAGTTTTGTGGTGGGCCTCTTAATTTTGACTGTTGAACCATGACCATGACATATTTATAAACAAATGCTCTAAAAATAGCTTGATACGGTAGTAGTCGTTTGCATGCTATATACATTACGATTTAATTGTTATTTATTTTAGGATTTTGTAAAGGTTTGATTGATTCCCAGAATGAGACGGTTAAAATTGCAATCGATCCCGTCTTCTTAAACTCAGTGATGAAGCACCATTCAAATCTCCTCAAATGATGGAGTTTTAAGGAAATTCCGTTAGCTTTTTGAAATATCTGTTCAAATAAGGTTTTATTATAAGAAAGATAAAGTGGTTTGTGGCACTAAGCGGCTAGCTGTTAAAGTCTCTGCCTTGTCGCGCCGCAAAGAAAAATGGTTGCTTATGAATATTAGACTTTTATTTTTATTAAGTTACTAATGGATACGCAGAAGTGTAAAAATAACACAGCATGATCGTATTTTTAACCTACTTTATTTTTAAATCGTTTTGAGGTTAGCAGGCCAATTTGACAGTAATAAAATAAAAAATAAAGACTATAAACATTGCATTCCTTTTGTCTTTGCTGTAGTTGGACATAATAAATTAATGTACATACCTGCAACAGTAAATTAGTATACACCAGGAACTGAATTTTATAATTATTTATCCACCAACCACGCCTGATAACTTATATTTGTAGAACAAAAAATGACGGTTTGACATATTTTCTATCTGTGCATCTGTGATAAAACTTGACATGACGATTGGAAAATCAGCCCTTAATGAAAAACATTTTCAGTAATTGAATTGTGAGAATTGTAAATTATTATGAATACTAAGTATTTACATCATCTACACTTTACTTGAAACCATCTACAACAAAAAAAAACGAAACAAAAATAGTAGATAGGTACTTATATTAAGAGTACTTAGACGCCCAAAAACTCTTTTGTTTACTTATGTAAACAAAAGAGTTTTTGGGCGTCGAAAATATGTCAAACCGTCATTTTTTGTTCTACAAATATAAGTTATCAGGCGATTGAAAAATCGGCCCTAATTCGTCCAAAGAAATTAAAGCTGACAGCAGTGACAGCCAACTGCGCAAACGTAAATATAAGCTTTCCTTCAATCAAAAAGGGATTGTTATTTTATGGGCTTCCCATATCAACTTGCTATTCACGAAACGTCTATTAAAAGATTCACATTATTTTATGTTTTTAATTTACTAGCGACCCACCCCTTGGGGGGCTTGTGGCTAAGTAATAACAGCCACTCGGGTCAATCGATCAGGCTAAGCTACGCTTGCCGCGGTTGGGCTGTGGATGGGTGACCATCTGTACATACCAAGACCCCTCCGAGCTCGGAAAGCAGGTTAGCCGCTGTTGGTCCCAGCTGTCATTCGAGGATCTTTGATAGTCGTTACGGGTCGTCAGAAGCCCGAAAGTCGGACAACCAGTCTTACTAGGGTATCGTATTACCCAGTAACAGCAGGCTTAGCACGAGAACCGTAGAGAAGTGTCTTGTCGACGGAAGAGTAGAAAAAAATGACGTTTCCTTGTAGACAGTACGACGGCAACAAAGTATAAAGAGTCAACAACATCACTTTTACGAAATTCACTTTTTTACATAATTAGACTCTTTTCTTTGTTTTTCATAGGATTTTTATCTATTTAATTCTCAATTTTTACAAATATTAATCATAATCATTATTTATTCATTTTAATTTTATTGTTTTTTAAGTCACACATATAAATACAACTGCGAAGTCGCGCCCGTAGCGCCGGAGTAGATGCGATTCTCAACGTGTTTTATATGGAATTCTTCACTTTTATATGGAAAATAATATGAAACATGATTAGATTATTATATTAAAGTTTTATGGGGTTATGAGTTTTATGGGGGGCAAAATTTTCATTATTCTTGCGATAGGACACACCGTTTTCGAGATATAAGCAAAAGAGAAGAGCAAGAGAGAAAAAAAAATGATTTTGTAGATAACCGTAAATACTTTGCGGCTGTCGTCGAGTAGACAGTTTTTTACTGTCTTTAGCATGGCGCAAATTGTCTTCACTACCATAGACAATTATCAGTGGTGAGTGTGATTTTGACAGTCGGGAACGAAAATTTCTTCCGAAATAGTCTACCTATATAAAAAATGGCCTAGACAATAATCGCTAGAAACGAAAGACAAAATGACAAATTGTTGAAGGATTTCTAAGGTGCGATGACAACAACGGAGAGGCAAAATGTGACTTTGTATAAAAAAAAAATTCTACTCTTCGTAGAGATTGACAAGCGGTCGTGCTAAGCCCACTGGGTTGTGGAGGTCAGATACGCAGTCGCTCCATGTAAAAACTTTTTAGCAAAAAATAAAACCAACCTCCAAAACAAAACACTAGGATAGTGAAAAATAACTTTAATTTCGGTAGGCTTTGGTTTTGTATTTTCATTTTTTGCCTTTCGCATCCAGCCTGTCCCAGCCGCCTTCTTATACTTCCGAAATCAAAGTTATTTTTCACTTTGTAGTGTTTTGTTTTGGAAGTCGGTTTTATTTCTGGCTAAAAAGTTTTTATTTTTCACTTTTAGTTGTGGTACCTACCCCACACAAATTCAAATACCGCTACCTGCTATGTAAATAACAGTGATAGGAAGTTATTATAACATCACCATATCATCCACATAAACTAAGTGGGAAATATACGCATTATTGAAGCTAACTCAAAAACTACCCTTTCAAACCAAAAAGAATTTTCCAAATCGGTCTATCCGTCTTTGAGTAATCACGTAACAAACATACAAGAAAAAAACATACAGACGAATTGAGAACCTCCTCCTTTTTGAAGTCGGTTAAAAATACTGGTATTCAGCTGCATCCAGTTATACTGGAAACCGACCTCAACATAGTTGGGAAAAGACTGGCAGATGATGAGCGATCCGCCTCTGCTTCGCACAGTTTTTACGACTTGAAAAAACATTGACAGTTCTTTATTATATGTAAGTTTAATATAAATCTATTAAAGACATAAACTTCCGGAATGAATGATGAATAAGTGATGCTGAAAACCGCATCAAAATTATTATGTTGCGTAGAGAAGAACAACACCGGCAAACAGAGAGACACGAAATTTATACTACGTTTAGTTATCAGGGAGGTGGAGAGCTGAAAAGTTTTGAGCCTATAGGGATAGGCCGCGGTTGACTGAGACATGATGATGTTTACAGATTAATTACTAAAAGCGTAATGATGCTAATGACATGAAATTCTATATTTATACTAAAGAAGGTATTTGCATATTAGTAATATGCAGCGCGAGACAATAATGACACTTGAAGGTAAATGGCAAAACTTTCAGCCCCGCTTATACAGGGTGTGTCGTAAATAGTGGTCCACCGTTAAGGATTCGATGAACCAGATAATTAACTATAAGAATTAAAAATTTTAACCATTTTTACCCAAGGGTTCCGAAAATATTTCCTTTTTGTCTTTTATTTACGAAATGTCTACCTTTTATTACAAATTTGATTGTAGTTTCAGCAAAAACCATTACTCTTTCATTTTGATTTCTGTTAATTACTGCTGAATACTAGAGCTATTATGAGAAATTATGACTTTTTATGTAAATTCAGATCTTTTGAAGAAAAAGTTGGTTCTTCTCTAATTTTAACCCTAATTTTTTAAACACCATACAAGTTCAAGAGCGATTTTTGTAAAAAAAATCGTACTACACTGTCAGTGCCCATTCATTTAATGATATGCCTACTAAATACCGATTTCAAAATGGTGTCACAATAACGGATCCTATTATTTAACAAAAATGTTTAATTGTTATAGTAAATTATCTGGTTCATCGAATCCTTAACTGTGGACCACTATTTACGCCACACCCTGTATAAACAAGTAATAAAAAAAAACTAATTTTGTATTTCAAAGAAATTTCAGATATAGGTCTTCAGGTTTAAGGTGCTCATTCTCATAATAGGACACACCTGTGATCGAAATAAGTGATTTATTTAAAGTATCATTTCAATAGGTTGTTGGGACACCGCTCGGTGCCAACTGCCCCGATCACATGCACTTCCTGGTTCACATTCTAAACAGAGACGATGCGCATCGAATTAAACTCTGTAGTTAGTGGTCAGCTAATCGCAACGCACTGCCGGGAAGTGCTGTGGTTTCATTAGAACAACACCCCTTATAAATAACAGTGTACCGTGTCTAATTTTAGAATTATCGGAACTGTAGCGAAAATTAATCCAGCTGTGCTCATTAAAGTAGATGTATAAGAAGTTACTGCGTCAGTAAAATCTTCGGCAGGTACTGCTTCATTGTTCGAATGACATTTCCTAATCGTATCGCTTTACTTGATTCGATATTATGGTAAGTGGACTTTTGTTTCTCGGAACACGTGGGTGGCTAATGTGGTTATTTACGTTAGCGACTACTCGGCTGTGCAATTCATATGATTCATTTACATACATTACGTCTATAGTTACTGGATTTACATGAATTTTGGGGTGCTGTGATTAATTTGCTGTTTGGTTTTGGTATTTTCTTTATAACATTTAAAAGTGATTGTTCGATTTAAAAATATGTGGCAGACTATTAATAATAATAATAATATCCTGGGACATTTAACACACGGTCATCTGATCCCAAACTAAGCAGAGCTTGTACTATGGAAACCAGATAATTGATATACTACATACACTACTTTTTATTTGTAAATACATAGGTACTTATATATATAATTACACCCAGACTCAGGACAAACAGACATGTTCATGCACACAAATGTTCGTCCTGGATGGGAATCGAACCCACGACCTGCGGCGTATCTTAGCGGTGGTATCTTAACCAACCACGCCAGCTGGCCTGTCACCTATTATTTAAACAATGCACTAAAAAGACACATATTAATTTAAAACTATCAATCTCTCTCTTTTACGGTTACAAACAGTTGTTCCTCGAGCTTCCATGAATACTGAAGTTACTTTTAATTTTTCATTTATATGACACGTCACACGATCCTCCGTTTTTGTGTACTTGGTTGCTGTTCGTCCATTAATTTACAAATAAATGTTTTTCATGTCTTCAAAATACAACAGTTCTAAGTGTGTTTCTTGAAAAAGTCATCATCCCTTTGCATCTTTAATGCCAATTCGAATTTTCTGGTAAAATCCTTTCTTACTCAAATAGTGCGCGGTAATATTGGGATAAGTCTTAGGCTTGTCAGACAAATATAAACAAAGTGAGCACAACCTTCGTCTGCTTTCGAATAATTTATCGTTTCCAAAGACGCATGCTCAATCCTCATATTTACTGTTATTTTTCCTTCTTCGTTTTATTTTATAGTGCCGTCCTTTGTGACAACGTTTATTCAAACACTTTGTGCGATTACGAGTTTGCCCACTGATGCTTTCCTGTTTAAATAAACATGACTAAACTCTTTTGATGTGTTGTTGGGATATAATCGCAGATATTTTAGCTTAGGTACTTTGTAATGTCAAGGTAAGTTAAATGTTGTTTCACAGTACAGACATACTATATTTACCGTTACTGTTTATTTACCGTCTTGAAAAAAAAAAATAGGGTAAAATAGGTGAACGGAGTAGAAGCCTATGGCATACGTAGTTTTCTTTTTTTTTTTGAAAAAAGGAATAATATCGAAATTCAAATCATACGCACTACGCATCCTGCGTAGTGTTTAGTGTGTTAGTTCTGTTTTTATTGTTCTAGTCTACTTCGAATGTGTAGTTTTTATTGATAGAGCAATTTCTGTCTCAGCTATTGAAAAAACAAAAAAAAAACTAGGTATGCCATAGGCTTCTACTCCGTTCACCTTTTGTACCGTATCTTTTTCAAGACGGTAAAATAAATCATCCCAGTATACCGCAAGTTACTTACGCTGACTTATATGTCTATTATGTCATTGCTAAGGGATCTAGCAATGACGTCAATACATAATTGAATGATCATTATGATTGTATTCTACTTATATATATATTTTTTTAATTCTATAATTGACAAAAGTATCACTGAGATATTAATAGACTTAGTTTAAACAAGAAGAAAGCGTAGGCAGTCCTTGTTTAGGTATAACGAAACTCGCTTTTAATACTGAATTTCAAATTCTCATTATAACTTAAAGTGTTATAAAAGAACATCATTAGTAATGTGATCTTTTTGTTTATAGCGGAGACGAAGGCGCACGAGGTGGTCCAGAACCAGACTGTGAAGTCACCGAACACGCCAACAGCACCGAGCCCGTCACCGAAACGTGAGTACAGACCTTTTTTACTAAATGGCCCGTTGTTTTCAACAAAAATATCCCATTGTTTTTACGTAACCTGAAACTTTAAACAATACAGGACCTAAAAAATTATTTTGTTTTGTAACGCAAAGTGTGAAACTAACACCAACATTCTCAAAAATGGCAAAAAGGTATGTTGAAATTATTTGTTAAGCAAATTAACTACGTACCAACTTAAATTGTCCGTATGTTCAAATCATAAATGTCATTCTTTGACAGTTGTATGAAATGGCTATATCACGGCAAATTGGTGTAGTGTGTCAATTTATAAACAATTAATTTCCCTTAAGACGCCCCCGGAGCATGCGTATTTTATACAAACGAAATACCAAAATAATTTGTAAATCAAACATATTCTAAAGGTAGTGTGTATTTATTCCGATTGGATTACAGAATATCTAGGTTCCCAAATATTTATTAAATAAGAACATTGATTGAAACAGGAAATATGAGAAAAATAAGTTATCTATAGAAATTTTAAATTCCTCATCTCGTCTTCAAATCAGTGTCCTTTCAAAATATATGTTTGGGAACCTAGATGTTCTGTAATCCAATCGGAATAAATACACACTACCTTAAGAATATGTTTGATTTACAAATTATTTTGGTATTTCGTTTGTATGAACTACGCATGCTTCGTGGGGCTCTTAACTATACATTGAACAAATTTTTTGAATGCTGAGATAGCATAATTTTGGAACGCTAGTGCCCGTTTTCACCAACCCTATAAGACACTTAAATGAATCCCTAAATATATTATTTGAAAGGCCAGCTGGCGTGGTTGGTTAAGATACCGCCTATCATGTCGCGAGTCGTGGGTTCGAGTCCCATCCCGGACAACAAACATTTGTGTGCATGAACATGTCTGTTTGTCACGAGTCTGGGTGTAATTATCGAAGTATAGAAGTATATATGTATTTACAAAAAAAAAGTAGTGTATATCAGTTATCTGGTTTCCACAGTACAAGCTCTGCTTAGTTTTGGGATCAGATGACCGTGTGTGAAAATGTCCCCGGATATTATTATTATTATATTATATTATTATTGCATTGTTGGATTTTCAACTCTCGGCGCTGTTAAGCCTAGCGTTGAAAATTCAACACTTTTATTTAGGGATTCATTTAAGTGTCACTTAGGGTAGGTGAAAACGGGTATAGATCATGCAGATGTAGGTATCGAAGATTACCTACATTTAAATGTTATCAAAAAGAACATTAGTTTTCAAGATATCACTAATCATTTCTACAGATACCTTGACGCAAGTGACGCAACTTGTGACCTTACATAACATACTACTGATACTCGTATCTTACCTGTTATCAATCTCAGAAATCATTCTGCATTACAATAATACGGCACATCATTATGCTACGTCTACAATATTGAATTTGTTTTGCCTATTGAATATTTCTTTACTTCATCATCATTAGCCTAGTCAACTGCTAGACATATGCCTCTAAAACTACCCGCAAATACTGCATAGCAGAACTCTTTTGGAAGGACTTGTAACCCCGGATATTGATAGTTACAGATATTTGTAGATAAACCTAAGATGTTATCGGTTTATTATGCTAGACTACTCCTAACCGTGCCTAAGTAAAATTAAACTAAAACATTACAACCTCGAGAAGCGACCCTTCGATGTGCATTGGACTCGGCATGAGGTGTGAATTTTATTAAAAGATAAAATATTTGTAAATCTACGACAGCAAAATTTGCAAGGCTATCTCTAGCATATTATAAGTGTACATTGTTTAGGAGCTAGGCTTTATCGAGATACAACACTAATATGGCGAGGTACAAGATAACATGATATATTATGCGCTGGTCACTCTGACCAGCGCATATTAGCAAGTAAAATGACACGATTGTCATGCGGCGACCTAACTTACTTGCCCCTGTTTTGGATGCATGTATGATCCCTAAAATTTTGTTGAATATTATTTGGCATTTGCTGCAAACAAATATTATCATACTAAACACTGTACAAAAAAATGGTACTTAAATAAAGTTATGGTTAAAAAAGGTATGATTATGATAAAATATCATAAAAATATCAATCATCATTTTTGTATATTTAGTCTTGTCTATATTAAATATTCATCATTCATTTTCATTAAATATTTCATGTAGTGCAGATGTCTCATATGTATGACGGTGATAAATTAAGTATCAAACTTCGATCAATAATGGGTATCAAAGCAAATGTTTAATATGTCAATGATCCATAAAGTCTGTATATTGAACACGGCTGTTCAGCGCCAAAACCAGCAGTAATGGATGAGCCGATCAAATGCTAATAAACACAAACAGTTGCACATGCATTGTACGCTTTGGTAATAAGCTGAAAATACGCAGCAATGAAAGACCAGGTGCATATCCAACAATGTTTTTACAATACACGAGCATTCACGAATTGTTCGAATACACGAACATGTTCATAATTTAACCTTATTATAGTTCGAGTTTCAGTTCAGTTTGCTCACTCGTAAATGCCGGCCTAATTAGAAACTATTAGCATGAACCGAAGACGAGTCTAAATGTATTTTTAAATGTAACTATAATACACGTTGGGTCTCGACACATTCACCTTATAACCCTTTGACTTGGAGCCAAAAAAGCGGCGCCGCCGTTAGCGGCCGCGCAGTTCTGGCACAGTGGCACGGATCTATGTGGCGATTATGTCATGCAGCGTGATCGCTCAGTTTGTTATTTCGTTCTCACAAACAAATATCGGAATGGCGCTTTATCGTGGAGAAAGCAGTGGACGCTTGGTTATATTTCTGGAACTTTGAAGGTCGTTGCATCGCTGTTTTGTTGCCAATTGCAGTTCGCATATTTGTCTCACCCACGATGTTTATTACTGCATTCTAGATTTCAGTTTCTGTTGATTTGTCCCTGCAATATATACCAAACGGCTGCTTGCAGGAGAGCACCACTAATGTAATGTAAAGTAAAGCCTAGCCACAAACCATTTATTTAATCTGTGTAAAAAACGGACAAGGAGGCCCTTGAATTAGGCTCGAATTATAAAGCCTGCATTCCTCCTACGCTGATGTCGGTCGCGCGTACATTGTGTTCTATATCGTACCACACTGAGACGCTAACGTCAGCGGCGCGTACGGTGCTAGTTTGCTACGCGCCGCGTATCGCGCGCATCGGTCTCGCTCGTCAGCGCTGCGTACGTCGGTCGACTGGCGAGCATGGAATTGTGCGACCACCCTCAGCCTATTATCGATGACAAGCTGAATGCCACGCATACGTGACAGTCGCTATGAATATCGCCGTAGAACGGTCGGTATCGCAAGTACGGTATTTTATTATTTCTCGCTGAGGTACGCGACCAACAGTACGTGACCGACCGTACGCGACCGACCGTACGCGACCGACATCAGCGTAGGAGGAATTTAGGCCTTTTTTTTTTTTTTTTTGTGGATGGGAAATCATCAAATAACTTCTCCCGCTCTGGGTGGAGCGGAAGGGCGTGTCAGACTTTTACTGACTAAAACCCACCCGTGTTCCTTCAGTTGCCTATGCCAGGGCCACGGTATCTTTTTCAAACAACCCGCGACCCCAGCGGCATCGGTCCTATTGGACCCCATCTTTTGCTGACATCTCTTTGAGGCGCGCGTGGAACACAACGCGCCGTCGACCCGGGCCTGGTCCTCACCGGACGGCGAGCTACCCACTACTCACCGTCCGCAAGCCCGCGCCTACGGTGGCCGGGAATCGGCTGTCAATTCCCGCCGCCCAGGGCGTCTCCTGCGGCGACTGAGGGCGTGAGGCTGCCTCTCCCTCACGCGTTCCGCCTCCTCCTTCGCGAGCATTACCGCTTCGCAGAAGGAGGTGACGGCCTCCCATGCACTCTCGCTGCGCACCATGGCCTGGACCAGGCTCGGACGCGAGAGATCGCCGCCGCCGATCGCCTCCGTGAGAACACGGCGGTGCTCTGCCCAAGCCGGGCAGACCTCCACTGTAAGGAATTTAGGCCTAAGTGCACAATCAGACCGACAGTGCACCAACAGACGAAACAAGAGAGTTGCGTTTTACAATTAGGCTGCGTTCAGACGACACGCGCCCACTACGCACACGCCACGGACGTCAGCACCCGCGTCTAAACTCGCTTTGAAATATGCGCGTGCCGAGCGCGTGCCGAGTGCGGGTTCCGTGGCGTGTGCATAGTGGGCGCGTGTCGTCTGAACGCAGCCTAAAGGATACGCTCTGTTTTTGCAACACCAACCAACATCCGGCAATGCTCTCCAATCATCTGTATTGATTGATTTGATCTGAGACAGCTAAACTTGAGCACGTCAGCTGGTCTAGATTGTGCCTCTGAAAATAACCGAGTATTTTGAATGAGAGTGAAATCCCGATTTAAACTCGTTTCATATAAGAGTGAACGTGTTGACCTATTTGCACGGATGTGTTTTTATTTATGACGTTCGGTTTCATGTAATTTGATGTTTAAATATGTTTGAGTTGTAAGATTATTTATGTTGTTACAATTTTCTATTTAGAATTAGAATTGAACGAATAACTTTCTTAACTATTTCCTTGTAGAGTCCTCTTCTTAAAATTCGAATAATATTTTGAACATCGTTTTGACGTATCATAATATGTTATGATAGGTCATAATTAACTAGCCATAGGTCATAATTCTAGCTAATTATTTATAAATCATGACTTAGAAATGTTACTGCCATTATCAAAAGAGTACTCATGCTAAATTAGCGAGAAAATTTCATTATTAGGACGCCTGTACGTGACTTCGTGAAATCTTTTCTATAGAAAACTTCACGTTCTTTCTAGAACAAATCCTGGCTTTTGTTCAGATTTTAAACCAGAGTTTCATGCTCAATAATATATTGTCTAACATAAAAAAGCTTCTAAAATCCAAAACTATTCTGAATTTTATTAAAATTACACTCTATTTCAAACACCTGATGACACACAATGAATTCTTACACGTAAGAATTTTCTTTTAGTTCAGAATTTTGGTACTTATGTCATCGTCAAAATGTGAGTATTTTGTTCCAGATAGTTTGTAGGTATAATAGTTTCCAACTACCTATTATTAAAAACTATTATAGAGCGTTACCTCACCTCGGGTGTTAGGAGATTCGGCATCGAAAGATACGGTTCCGTGGCACACTTGGGCGCTATTTTGGGAAAATTACCTAGGTTAGAGATTTGTGTAATACTAGCTTCTGCCCGCGACAGGCATTATATCTGGGCTTGGACAGACAGACAGACACACGAGTGATCCTATAAGGGTTCCATTTTTCCTTTTGAGGTACGGAGCCCTAAAGTAATTTTGTTGTGCAATTTTACAACTTCTGAGGAAAACAGCTCTAAATTGTCAGTTTCTCGTTGCATGTCAGTCATGAATCAAAACAATCAGAAAGTCTGTAAAGATTTGCCACGATTCGAATGAAGTTCACGATTTTCACCTTTGGAAAATCTTACACCGATTTTAAAAATGTGAGGTTATTCAGAAGCCAAGGGAATAAAATCACTAACGACTAATGGCCTAGCCAATCAAGCCTCTCTTTTTTATAAAAGTGGGTATCGGGCAACTTATTGATTCAGGCATAAAGTGACGTCAGTGCTGACAACATACTCTAGGAGCTCATTAGTTCATTAGGAATGGAACATGAGAAAAGCTATTGAACTACACAGATATTGGCCGCATGATCAATTTGATAATGTAGATAGGTATATACCTACTGTATGGATCATGATGACGTAGATCAATATTCTTGTGTAGAAAACTAACTTAGTAGGTACAATCAATCTGCATAGCCTTTTCCTAACTATGTAGCTTCCAGTCTAACCGGATGCAGCTGAATACCAGTATTTTACATGGAGCGACTGCCTATCTAACCTCCACAACCCAGTTACTAGGTAATATGATACCTTTTGGTAAGATCGGTTGTCAGACTTTCGCGCTTTTGACGACTCATAACGACATCAAAGATCCACAAATGACTGCCGAAACCAACGGCTTAACGTGCTTTCCGAGGCACTGAGGAGTCTCGGTATGTAAAGATGATCACGCATTCACGGACCAACCCCGGCAAGCGTAGCTTAACCTGATGATCGACCCGTGTGGCTGTTATTACTTAGCCACGAACTTAGTAGGTACACAGACTATAAAAAATATTGGGTTTTAAACTAAGTAGGTAATATTTTCTTCGTGTCACAGCCATGACAGTGCTTTAAATTACTATTAGGGTAGGTAATATTATTATTATAGACACTTGTATTATAGGTATATTTAGTTCAGTAGAACATTCATATTTTATAATGACAACAAAGTGCTAAACTATTAAACGATATACGACTCTAAGAGCACAACAAACACAATTCCTGATAATATACAGAGATCTTAAAACTGCTTGATCTAAGCAAACATTAAATCTTATCTATGAAATCCGACAAAACTCATCGAATAAAGTAAATATCTACGTCAATGTCTGCAGTATTGTTTGCTCAATTCTTATATACAACACATTATATTTTTACTTTGTATATGCAGCTCGCAATCAACACGTTAGTATTCTATACTTCGCTTTTCTGTATTGCATCTTTTATTCTATATCTTTGCTAGCCGTTGCATTTTCTATACGTGCTTCTTTGAAACCGCAGCGAGGTTTCCGTGAGAGAAAACATTATATCCATTGAATACTGGTACCGTTTTATATTGAAAGTCAAAGTGTTACGTTTTTCCGGGAAATTTTCTCTGAAAAGCTACCTGTTTTGAGTTATTCTTTATGTTAGATTTAACTTTATGTGTAAGTTTAGGGTTTATTGTTATTTGCTAGAGTTTTAGAGCAGTTCATTCGACACTCAATTCTGACAATTATTACCGACTAGCTGACCCGTCAGACGTTATCATGTCCAAATTTCAATAGTTCATAAATAAACACCATAGAACAAGGCATTTATATTAGTTTCCCGATTTTGAAATTCCCGATTTTTGAATTTTTCGGGAATATTTTCCATGAAAACCTAATTTGGAATATTAGGAAAATTTAAAACAAAAAATATCAAAATCTGTCCAGCCGTTCTCAAATGATGCGCTTAGTAACGAACAGCATTTAATTTTTATTTACTTTACAGTCTGGTTTTGTCTTTTCTAAAATATGCATCATCGTCATCCACAGCCACTTCATTCTTCACTCACTGCTGGGAATAGGCCCCTCTCTCCATGTAGGACCAATCCCTACGCTCCTGCGCCAGTCTAAAATATTATACCTACCAACAGTAAAATATCAAATATATCGGTTCTCATATTGGAATGTATATATTAGCTCAATGAAAAACCCGCATACGAGTATAATATACGGGGTCTAAGTGTAAACAGTAGCAACCTTTTAAAGGATCATTGTACTCATCCCTATGAACAACTTTTACTATGGGACCAAACCTGAAATCGCGAAAAAAATCAGCTGTTCAGTACATGTTAACGAATTATGCGAACATAAGGCGATTTCAGGTTTGGTTCCATCGTAGAAGTTGTTCATAATGATGAGTACAATGACCCCTTACTATTTACACTTACACCCATCCTGTATATAGACTTATATGTAGCTAGCACATTCTAATTGGTTATAACAGCGTTGCGCTGCCGGTGGAAGCGGTCAATCAGTCCACATGACCTGCAAGTCTGCATTCTAGATAGTCTAGATCCAGGCTAGGCTACCTAACCTATTACCTAACGCGTAATATCCCGTCTTGACTTGATATGCAGTTACGTACACAGATTTTTAAAGGAAATTAAATCAGGTCGCGTTTTGCTGACGTGGGTAGTACGTACCGAATAGAGTCTGGCCACGCTAACTCTGCCATGGAATAAAAGGCAACCCAAAAATGCTTGACAAAAAATTGACGTGTAAGTAGATCTAATGATTTTGATATTTTGCCTTTTGATTGTTGCATAATATATTATTTATCTAAGACCATTTTTTTCAAATATTCATACGCCTGTTCATGATGTTTACAAGAAGATCGTGCCAAAGTACAACATAATGAAGCAAAATAACAATCTTTCTGGTTATGCGGTAATCACTCACTGTGAAACTACTATAGAAGAAATGTTACCACAAGTACCTACCTTACTTATTATTTGAAAATTCGAGGCAGAATAAGTGAAGAATTGAAACCCAATATTCAAAACAAAAAAAAAAAAAACATAGCCTCAAATTCATTTTCCCGTAGTACAGAAGGTGTGGCCGTCAATATATTTTCAAATTCCACCATTTTTTCACTTAGTGAGTTAGCGTGGCCAGACTCTAGGATGCAATCTGGTAGGTGTTTGTGTTCTGAAACGTATACTATACAGGACTAATTTTACCTACGTACATGGTGCTAGTTGGAAACTTTGATAGTGTTCCAATATCTTGAGATCGTCGTTAGTTATGTCAATATGTTAGGTAATAGTTGGAGCTTCTGTTGCTTCCACATAGTGAAAATTGGTAGTCATATTGCAAGTAAAAGTGGGCTAGGTTATATTGAATCCAAATTTTCAATACTTCAGCTTCAATAATTAGGTCTACTTTCCCAAAAAAATAAGTTTCATTCAAAGCGCTATTGTTTTTACGACGTCTTATTTATTGAGAAGATTACGGAAGTTTTTGTAGAGATTAGTCTTTGCCTGGCTACACTCGAGTGCATTTGTCAATCGTTTTTTTTCTACTTTAACTAGATTTTAACCCAGGAACTGTTCCGTAAACTGTCGTTGCAACCCATTGACTCTGATCAATGTCATCTAAACTGTTCTTTAGAACTGGATTATAGATTATTCCACTATTGGAATGCACCAAGAAACAGTTTCAGGCATAACTTCAAATGAAAAATTAGGTAAAAGATTTTAAGATAGGCACAATTTCAGTGTTTCACATATTTCCGTAATGAGTTAATGATAAGATTATTTGCTAAATAAATTATCTTTAGTGATAACAGCGTCATGTTTTTGCAAGTTTTGCACGAATCTAGTTGACTATTTCTATTATTGGGATTCGTTAAGTATTTAAAAATATTTACTTACAAACTGGCTAGTTGGATTTAAATATAAATAAGTAATTTAATTATATTTTCTAGAACTATTTTCATTTACGATTAATTCTTTGTTGCGTAATTTTGATTGTGATTTCAAGACAAATGAGAAGATAAAATGGGTAACATCGATTACTTTTTATGACCATTCATGTTTATCAAATTGAAAACTGTACTTTACATATAAATACAGGTTTCAGTTACAATACACGAACGAAGGTCGTGATTTCCTCTTTTACATACAATAAAGGTTTTTCCGAAGTTGTTATATCTATTGTAGGATTTTTATGTGAACCACTGTGATTTGTAGTTACGTAATATCAATACAAACAATGGGTACACCATTATCATATGTCTGTAAGAAAATTAATTGGAAGAAAGCCTCCACCTGAATAAATATTATTTTCAGTACTTATAGTAGTAGTATTTCTCACTTAAAAACTACGCACTATACAATACAACACAATACAATTAATACACATAATACACTGGATCATCACAAACAACTAATTCCAAATTTACCTCAGAGTTTTATTGTTTAGCAAATTAAACTTAGCATTTTGTTTGCGTCCTATCCAAATCCCGATAAGTAATAGAAGCCATTGTGTTTTCAAGTTCCTTCCCCGTTATTCCTCCCTAAAATGGTTAAGATGCGTGTGTGCCATATTAATTAGCAATATACGATTTGAAGTGCGCCCGATGATAATACAGTCGGACAGCCTATTGGTAGCGGGCGGCGCGCGGGCTCCCTTCGTTGTGTGGCGGCGCGCGCGCAACACAGGCGTCCACGGTACACGTCTCCGCGTAAAAATAAAGTCCACAGACCGCGCTCTCGCACTTCAACCCATTTATAATTATCAGTAAACCGCCGCGCGAGTGCATGACTGCCGCGGCCGGCGACCGCTCGCCTAAAAGAAAATCACAATCGCTAACCTCGAACTCGAATCTTACGTCCGTGTACACCCGGCCCTTGTTCAACAAACGACGCGAAAACCCTAAAATACTCTTAGACGAACCTCGACGAATCGTCACTCCTACGCAATAGATACCGGTGCCGCGAGACGCGTGAACCGTCTGTGAATCGACCGTGTGTGTTTGTGATAATAATATGATTATGTTGTGCTAGTGATAACAGTGTAGCGATCTTCAACCATGCCTGAAAGACCGAAGCGCCGTAAAAATAATAAAAACAAACGTAATAAAAATAAAAACAATAGACCTGACGCGAATAAAAATAATAGTGATGAAACAAAATTAGACAATAGTGAATCGTGTAACACTCAAAATGGCAACGAGGAGGAGTGCGCAGAAAGTGAGGTTACTGAAACAAAAGAAATAAAAGTGGAAATTTTTCAACCTTCAATAGATAATCAAAACACGGCAAGTAGTTCTTCTAGCGATGTAGTTAATTTGAACGGAGATCTAAATAATAACAGCAATCAAATTGTTGTCGATACGTTGACTATACCAGTTGAAAAATGCCAAGATACTGTGGTTCATACCGTAGATACTGTAGCTTACGTCGTAGAAGCGCCTGAGCAATCTCATCAAAGTAAAGCGAAGCTAAAAAGCAAAGTAAAAAGTAAAAGTTTAGATGACGATGACGCCACAAAAATTACCGAAATTACTGAGGACGATACAGCTGAGGCGGGAAATGAAAATGCACTAGCTTTAATAGACAGTCAAAATGTTGTAGTTACTCATGTTGAATCCGATGTAGAGTGGGAAAGTGCCGCCGACCTTAATGAAATTGACGTAACAAAACCACAAGAAGTTGCTACTGGGACTTTATCAGTTACCACGATCCCACTTAATGTAGCGCAATGTGACCAAACCAAGTCATTAACACCTGATGAAGAAAAATCTCTAAGAACTTATTTGAATACTCTTAATTTAGCAACACAACCGGAGGACTTAAACTCTACTGAAATGAAAACGGAAATTGAGGAAATCATAAACCAAGAAATTAAACAAAGGTTACGTAAAAAAGCATCGGCAGATGACTTTTTCTTGCATAGACATGGTCCTCCAAGAATGTTGGACGTAATAGATGAGGAAGGCAGCGGAAGTGGATCATCTATGACATCACGCCGTCAGTCTTATCTTAGTGATAAAAGGAGTGATGTTGAAGACTTGGATGACGATGTGTTTGAAGACAAGAACAAATCATTAACGAAGCAAAAGAAAATGATGTCTATTGCGGTCCACAAAAAAAGCTATGGGCAGTTAGTTCCCCAAGAATGTGTTCTAGTTGGTGCAAAATTAAAAGAACCAGAAGTTTCTGAAGCCAGAGGTGATTGGACTATGAAAACCGTTGAAAAAATGACCGGCGCTGAGGTAGTGTACTTGACAGATACGTCTAGCAGTACTAGTTCTCTTCATGAAATTGGAGATGAAGATGATGGTGTTGATACTGACGTATCAGTGCGCATGATCACACCAACTATAGAAGTTACAGATACGGAAAATTTCCTCAAGAAAACATTTATTTCAAATGCTGAAGACAATAAACAAGATATATTAAATGAAAGCCAACAAACTAAACATGAAAAAATCAATGACAATGCTGATAATATTAATGTTTCCGAGAAAATCCACGAAGAACTGAAAAGTAAAAATATTAATTCTGAGCATATAATTAAAGTGGAACTAGAAGAAGACCAACATTCTAGAATTGCAAAATCTGTGCAAATAATGGCAGGCGCTGAAAGAATTTTGGAAATTCAAGACACAGAAACCAAAAACAACTCTCACAATTTAGTTCGTAATGAGACCAGCAATAATGAACATATCGCAAAGTTTACATGTGATCAAGGTGAAATAGAGAAGTCCAGTCTACCTCCTACTGGCAAAACCAAGAAAAATGAGCACATTATAAATATTGAGTACGAAAAAAGGTCTGAGGAAAATAAAAGTGATGTAGAAAAGGTTTCTAGTCAAAACTCTCATGAAATTGTTGTTTTATCGACAGATAATATTAAAACTAATTTGTATGTCAAAGATATTGATGAACCTATAAAGAAAGATGATAAGAAAACGCAAACTCAACAAAATAAATTTGATTTAGAATCAAAAGTAATAAAATGTGAATTTAATGATGCAATAAATAACTTGATAAAGGAAGTTGCTTCTGAATCGGAAGAAACCAATGGAAATTCAAAAGACACATTTTCACGCCAAGACTCTTCTAGCAGTGTGGATTCCTCACAGTGCACGGCAAAATATAACCCCAATTATTCATCCCTTAATGACATATCTAACATGACGCATGATGAAACTAGTGTGAATAATAAGATAAATTCAGAACAATTATCTTCAACTACAAGCTTTGTCAAAGATGTATTTGAATGTGTTACAGGAACTACTGCCCAAAATAAATCTGACGATGACACAAAAGGACCGCTAAAATTGAGAGATTTATGTGTCAGGAATATAGCTACATTGCCTTATGGTAAGAAGATACTTGAAGAATTAGCATCTGTATCTGAACGTTTGCAACACATTGCAATTTATGGCACATCTTCAAAGATTGTCGATAATAAACAAGAGAACGTTGAAAATATGCCACATTACCGGTTACCTGATGTTTCATCTATTGAAACGATATCTATACCAACGAAAGCAAAGGATCCAATACCACCACCGATTAAACCTCGTCGTTCATCTTTGAACAGAAAGTCATCACAGGAGGACGAGCACTGGACTGGTATACCAACCAAATCAGAGCCTGTGTACGTTTGTCTATCTCCTTCTCAAAAAATGCTGATGGAGAAAACAAACACTGTCATAACAAAAGATGACGCTAGTCACCTAGTTGACATGCATAGAAAATATGTGGATCGCAGGGGCTACAATGAACAATATAAAAACGAAAAGGAGCGAGAAGAAAATGAAGTCGATACTACTCCAATAATACCGTTTAAATCTCAGACTGGAAGTCGCTTGCTTGCTTTGATTCGTGATCCAACTCTAACCAATACAATTAATTCTTTGAATCAACGGTTAAATATTAGTTCAGACGAGATTCAAAAAAAGCGCACAACTACAATGTTTGCGAAAAGTAATCATGACCGTTTCCCAAGTCGAGATTTTTCATTTAAGCCGATTCCTCCACCGAGACCAAAAAAATACTCATCTTCATTTTATGAAAGTGATGAAAGTTCTGATTTTACGGATAGTTCTATGCGTTCAATGAAAAGTGAGAGGAAATTCTTCCATTACTCTACTGGAAACCTAAATAAAGAAATTGAGAGTGACATTTCTTCAATACAAAACATGCATCGCTACTTTACCGACACCAGAGACGAGATAAGTGACTACAAATCTCCGAGAAGACCTTCACTTCCTAAAGATTTGTGTGAACAGCAAATGGAATATATCCGTCAAAAAGAAAAGGAAGTTGAAGCTGAAATTCAACGTCTTGAAGCTTTAAAACACAATATACCTCAAATGCAAAGGCAAGGACCCAGAGCACCATTAGTTTCGGAAAGAGAGGTAATGAATGAAAAAATAAGAGATTCGAATAATTATTGCTTATCACGTAAAAAAGATGTGGTTATGAGCTCACAAGGATCCGAAACTAGAAAAGCAAAGTTATCAGCATTTAGCAGTAGCCAAGAAGAATTACTTCGTGATAAAATGTATTCGGAATACGTATCTCAAATGGCAGAACGTGAAGAAAGGAAGCAACACAAAGTCATTAAAATTACAAATGCTCCAGCGTCAACAAACCACATAACTATTTCCAAAAGTATGCCAACACTTGACGTTCTTGATGGGAAGGTCAACAATAGAATTGAGAAGGAGTTCATATCGAAAGCTAGGGAACGTTGGGATAAGTTAGGTATCAAAGATCCCGAAACCGAAGACGAACGAGATTCTGCTAATAATGTGTATAAAGAACCTAAAGTAATAGAACATAAAATTAAAGTGATTGAAGGTGGTGAAGAAAAGGACGTTAAAAAGTTGCCGAGTCATTTGCAAGAATTTGTTCGGTTTACGGCCAAAGACAGTGAACAAAGCAGGAGCAGCTCCGGTGAGTCCAACACTGGACCAGCATCCCCGCATCTTGTGATTTTGTGTGCAGTGATTATAATTGTGATAGCAGTTGGCAAATACTTTTTGCGATTGTTACGAAACAAATGACGACTAACATAACATGTACATTGTGACTGATGCCCTAAATAATTCGAATGCTTTAGTGTGTATTGTTGTGTGTAGCATTGCATGAAATGTTAAACCAAAATTGTAACAAATTATTTATTTTAGTCTTATCATTAATCTAGTTACTGGAATCTTCGGCAACATTATATTACATCAACATATTAGAATATACAGGTAAGTTATTTACATAATAAATGATTATGCTTTAAATGTCCAACATAATGCCCTCTACGCTTTTTAGAATAAGTATCATTATCATATTCATTATAAAACCTACCATTTGCTAAATGGAAATGTTCTGAATGAGTCAGTTAATTTTATGAACGCATAGGTATGCATATTATGTTGTAAATATATCAAATGAATTTAAACTACTACCCGGTTTAAACAACATATTCATCAGATATTTATTAGGTATGTTAATTTTGATGCTCTCTGGTTACACATGCTTATTTTTAATTATTTTATAAAAGAAATAAATGAAAGTTGACCTATATGAACGCTTGTAAATTTGATTTCTAATATGCAAACACCATATCCAGCTATAATTATCAAAACCAAATCAAAATTTAATGTGAGCTGAATGAATTTTCATTTTGGATCTGTTTCAAATTACTCGTAGTATTTTCGTTTTACGATTCTAATAATGCCTTGGTCTGACTGGCCTGGTGTATTAGTCTGACGCAGATACAGATTACAAATTATTCCTCTATATTTCTCTATATTTATGTACGTACAAGACATTGTTACTAACATGTATTGTAGTCAGAAGTTCAGAACGTCTACATTTTAATATTATAATTTCACGGTGAAGAAACAAAACCAGAACAGGTGACAGACAGCTGTTTGTTAGTCAGCGCCACTACGGACTGCGGTCACTAGATAAGTCTTATCACGAATGCAAACAACCACCAATATGATAATTAGATCGAGACCAAATAATATCGGTCGTGCGTAATTATTAGATAAACATGTTTGTTGCAAATGATCATATTATTTTTATCAGTTTATTTATTGATTTGGACACACTGAAATATTATTATTCGATTCTATAGACGGTTTCAAAAGAAGCAATACCGAGCTATTTCGAAGAATCAATCTACATGGTAAGCAAATAACTGTGTCGTGTACAAATTTTGCTTTATCAGACAAGAATAATTTGCTTGCCGAGTGAGGCAAGAGCGTCGTCCGTGAAAATATTTGGATCGTCTAAATCTGTGCTAAATGGCCTTTGGTGACTCAAAGTCGCTAACGCATACCTTGTTATTTGCGCTGCTTTTAAATATGAATGTAATAGTCCATTAAAGAGTTTTCAGAGAATACATAAACAAGGTTTATAATTTATGTTAAACTTTGTTACGAGTGTATTCATAATACCTACATTATTATCAGTTGAAACTTGAGTTTACAGAAATAAATCTGAGATAGATTACCGTACCTACTGAAATAATTTGTTCGTGTATTGATTTTCATTACGTTCGCGTAGGTATACGTATTAAGTCTCGTAGTGTACACTTCTACATACGGTATATTAAAGCCGCTAAACTTATCTGCTTAATTGAATACCTTAGTCGTATCGTATAATACTGTTAATGTACTTTATAGCTTCAATTTATTTTGCAATGCACTGTAATTACGAGTAACAATTATTTTCTTCTTCTAAACAATCGTATTTTATTTGTTGTAGAACTGAAACGATACTATTGTGTTTACTTATATTTTGCATAGCAACTATGTTGTTTAACATTTCTAAATAAATAATGAAGTGTCGGCGTCCACGTCAGTCATCATCACCCTGCCTAGGTTTTTCCCAACTACATTGGGCCATTGGGGTCGGCTTCCAGTCTAACCGGATGCAGCTGACCTCCAGTATTTTATATGGAGTGACTACCTATCTGACCTCCACATCCCAGTAACTGTGTAATACGATACCACTTGATAAGACTGGTGGTCAGACTTTTGGACTACCCGTGATGACTGTTAAAGATATACGAATAACAGCCGGGAACAACTGCTTAACGTGCTTTCCGAGCTACGGAAGGCTCTCGGTATGTAAAGATCACCCATACACAGACTGACCGAGGCCAGCGTAGCTTAACCTGATCGATCGACCCGTGTGGCTGTCATTACTTTGCCACCAGCCCCTCCAACGTCAGTGAGGGTTCAGTAATAATCTCTATCTAAATTATCAATCTGCGTCAGTTAAATTGTCCAATCACGAGCGCTCCGGGGCGAGGGCAATAACGATGGCATTTCAATTAACATCTCCGGCTCCTATATTTATCCAATAATGTAATCAACTTATCCCTGTCCACATGCTGACTTCACATTATTATAATTCGAGCACGAGAATGTTTAGCATTCCAGAACATGTTTGGCAATCGATTCGATTATAGTTTCTGTAATCGATTTGTTTCGAAATCGGATTTGCGTCGAGCACAAGGAATTTTCTTTTATGAGGATGTTTGAGTGTTCGGACTAAAATAACTTTTGTCACAATATGGTCGTGTGTTTTGCTGTGAAAATAAAACTTCAGTCGCTATGAATTCGACGCGATAGTTTAGTATTTAAATGTATTGCGAAGACGTGGTGGACAGAAATACGCGTGATGTTTTTCCCTGTAATGAAGCTACAGTAAAACAAGCACGTGAGCGAATCGCATATTATTTTGCATCCGTTTACGTCAAATACATCACATTTTATTTATATTGCCAACCAAAATGCAAGTAAAAAAAAAAAACCAGCTAGTGTATTTTACTTGCACTTAACATTAGGGATTGGCAATTCGTTTCACATTCGGTTTAACTGAACTTCGGCATTCGGCCGAAATTCGGTTCAAATGCCGAACATTCGATAAAAGAGAATATTAAAATAACTGAAGTACTTTGACAAAAATAATTAAACTAAACGAGTTAAATTAAATCTAAGAATTGTTATTTTCTAACAATTAAATTTACATCTAAACATTGAAATAATTATCGCCAAAAACTACCTATTTTAAGTTTAAAAAAAAAAGTTAAATGAGATCTTATTAGGTTATGGTGCAAAAATACAAAGGATTCTGAGTTATGCTGGCAGCAGTTAAGTTGTTGTTCGTAAACATTTCCTGACTCTGAAAAAAGTAACTCATAGATTCCAGGAGGCGATAAGTCACCAGAAAATAACCGAAGTTCAAACTTTTTATTTTCACCGAATGTTCAGCCGAAGTTCGTATTTGGTTCAAACTATGTTCGGCCCATCCCTACTCATCATCCTATGCTGCAGTCGTTTTTGCTAGAAATTTTTTTGACTATAAACCTAGATACAGTCTAGGTTAAAAAACTTTTTAGTAAAAAATAAAACCGACTTCCAAAACAAAACACTACAAAGTGAAAAAAAAACTTTAATTTCGGTAGTCGGTGTCTTGGGTTTTGTATTTTCGGTTTTTGCCACCGACTTCCGAAATTAAAGTTATTTTTCACTTTGTAGTGTTTTGTTTTGGAAGTCGGTTTTATTTTTTTCTAAAAAGTTTTTATTTTTCACTTTTTAGTTGTGGAACCTACCCCACACTAATTCGAATACATAATTGAGCGCAATAATTGTAGATATAGCCATGTAAATAACAGTGATAGGAAGTTATTAAAACACCATCACATCATCCACATAAAATAAGTGGGAAATATACGCATTATTGAAGCTAACTCAAAAACTCCCCAAGCAAAGTTAATAAAATTTATATGGGACCACCTCGGAAGTATATCCTATCAAACAAAAAAATAATTTTCTAAATCGGTCCATCCGTCTTTGAGTAATCGCGTAACAAACATACAAAAAAAAAAAACGTACAGACGAATTGAGAACCTCCTCCTTTTGGAAGTCGGTTAAGAAATACTCTCGATCATCTGGATAGACATCTACATGGAACTTCTGACAGGTTTCCTATAAGAACGATTAATAATATTGCAAGTAACATACACCCAAGTATGCACACGCTCACACGCAACCCTACACATACCAACACACTTAGTTTACCAGTTTTTTTTTTGTTTTTTTTTTTTAATTTTCTTTTTCTTTGTTTATATTAATTTTAGATTTGCACCTAAACAGTCCTTCATTCTACATGCTAGGCACAACAACATTGGCTATTCTATAATGATAATCGAGGGTGGGCGCTGATACCTATAATTACAAGATATTTAGTTAGCTTAGGTATTGGCTGAAACTATAATATTATGTTACTTACGAGACTTACCTTACGGCCTATTTTTATTGTAAAGTATGTATATTTTATATTAAGGTGCAATAAACTATTTTATTTTTTATTTTATTATAACAAACAGTTTAATATTACATACCTGCACGTAAAATCAGAATTTAAATACAGGGTGTTTTGATGTGTCGTGTCATCTCTGGATAATTAGGTAGGTAGTTTATTTATTTATTCATACAGTAGGTTACATACATTTTGACCGCGTAGGTGCACTTTTGTAGGGAAAAATAGACTTTTTTTTAATAACCAACGGAAAATTTTAATACAGGAGGTCATGATCAGGAGGAATCATGTTGTACTGAATCCATGGTAACTGGTTGTACATCGATGTCCCTGCCAACCTGTATGTAGTTCATAAGAAACTTTGTTGTCAAAAAGATACTAATGAACTTTGTTTGTTTGACAATCTATCATCAATGTAGCAACCAAAACTAACGATACACACCGCATCACTTTGCGATGAGTTTCCGAAAATATCTGGAAACTAACAAACACGCCTTCCATGAACGACGTCTGAAGCTGTACATCTTACGTAATCGAGAACTATTAGATAAGTGAACTTGTTCAGCATCCCACAATAAGCTTTTACTCATCCTGTAGAACAAAATACGGTTTCGTGTTCGTAAAATACATATTCAATGAGTTTCGTTCAGCTTCCTGACAAATTATACAATAATGGCGACAAAAGAATTTTCCATCATAACATTTCCATTTTCGTTCTTATTGAAGTTTGTTGGTAATATTTTTTTTGTATAAACAGTGTGTAGGTATCAGAAAGGTGTGGTGTGATGGTCTTAAGGATGACACTTGGGTCGAGTAGGTACTGAAATTTTGTATGGGACAGTTGATATTTTTTTCGCGATTACAATGTTGGTCCCATGAAGATAGTTGTTCAGTTTGATGGTCTATAAGTACTCATAAATATGACCACACCTTTTTAAGCTAATAACTCTTAAATCGGTGTGGGGGTTTTTTGCTATTTTTGGTTAACTTTTTTTTTGTGCCGCTTGATATTTTGAACTCTTGTTAAATCACTAGGTAGGTACTACAGTGCTATTTTATGTAAATAAAAGTGTAGGTATAATCATGTTTCTACCGGCTTTGCCTTTAAGATAATGTTGTAACGACACACAAATAAAAACTACCATTGTATTAAAATAAAATTGTGTAAATAATTCCGCATAGTTAGTTATCCTTCTAAATCACGGAGAGGAACTACATATTATTATTATAATCCTAATATTATGTCGATAGATAATGGCGCCGTTTCCCTTGTTCACAAACTAATCTAAATTTAAGTTCATTGCATCTTCTTTCTATTTCATTAAGAAAAGTACAGAAGATAAATATTAGTTTAGTCCTGTCAAATTAGTCAGGGCCTGGCGTAAATTGACGTATTTTTATTAGCAAATTTTTTAATCATCTAAACTTGTATAAGGAGTATCTTAATTTGACAGGACTAAACTAATATTTATCGTCGGTCCTTTTCTTAATGAAATAGAAAGAAAAATATGCACTGAACATAAATTTAGTTTAGTTTGTGAACAAGCGAATCAGCGCCAATGGCTATAAAAACGCCTTTGCACGACTTCCGTTTCGTTCTATTTAAATGCGTGACTTAATATTTGTGAAAATTGAGAATTAAGCAGAAAAAAATCCTATGAATAAACATGACATTCTATAAATAAAGACGCAGTGACCTTTTAAACCATTCACTAATTTGTACCTATAGCTGATCAGGGCAAAACCCAACATTATTTAACTCCAAATAAATCACACTTTAACTCCACTCCAACTTAGGTTCTCTGTTTGGGGCTAACTGACGATGGGTACATTTTTCCACGTGGGTAATCATACGAGTCATTCAGGAGATAATTTTACGTGTCAGGGTCCTAACAAAGAGAGAACGTCAAAGCGCCCGCAGGCGCGCCGGAAGCGATTTGACTGCGGAAGTGATGTCACTGGGGGGCTCGCGACGCACACTCATGCATTTGCTTACAGGATGATTCGGAATTTGTGATATTTTTTATGCACTTTATGTATCAGTCGTGTAAGGCGAGAACCCACCGCGGCGCATGCTGTACACGGGCACGCGGCGCATTTTAGCTGCATGGATTCACTTGTTTGACAACGTGGGTCTACGTTTCCACTGCAGTACATACGCATGTGTGGCCCACCGCGGCGCACGGTAAGGCTACGCACGTGTTTTTACCAAGAATGGGTTAATATTCGTGTATAGTGTGTACCGCATGCACGGCGTGCATGCAAGCCACGCATATAGGTACCTACTAATGACGTCAATTGATGCGTAGCGTGTCCGTGTATGTATAGGTATAAACATCTGACATCTCACCTTGGTAATAAGCAACATTAACATTATAATAATAATAATATATCCTGTATAAATATATTCAGGTATTCGAATAGTTATTTCTTTATGATAAAAGTACTATCTAGTTCCATACCAAATAAGCAACGTTTTAAGGTACCGGCAACATTTCAATCAAAAGAACAAACAATAAAAAATTGTACTTTTCTTATCTGTGAAATCTTAGTGGGTTGGTACCATCTGACGGCCAACTCTAGGCACCACGCGCGCTCATTGGTTCCTCGGGTGGCTTCCTGTTACACACTTCCGTCCCTTTTCACGCAATCACTTCCACAGTTTGCAGGAAAGTGACAGGAAAGATGTTACACATCAAAAAGTAATGCGGAAGTAATGAGTTGATGGCACTGGGGGGCTCGCGAAGTAAAATAATCCATCAATACGAAATTAATTCAGTCTGTCTGTTACATTTACACTCCTTAACGGCTGAACGGATTTCGATGAAATTTGGCAAACAGGTAGACCATTACACCTGGGTTAGGACATAGCATACTTTTTATCCCGGTAGACGTTCCCGTGGGATAATTTCCGAATTCAATTTTCGTCTATTTTTTTAAATAACTTTAAAATAATATTTAAAAAAAATATCTATTTGAGATCCTCACAGGAAGGCCTTTCATTTAATATGTTACATTTTCATTTATTTACGTTACATGCCCGTGTTTGGGTCACAGAAATTCATATGAGTACCAAATTTCAACTTAATCGGTCCATTAGATTCGTAGCAAATTGACTGTGACAGACGGACACACAGACACACTAGTGATCCTATAAGGGTTCCGTTATTTCCTTTTGAGGTACGGAGCCCTAAAAACCATGCAACGTGCACGTATCAAGGACGCCTCTTACCACGATACGTTTGTTTTGATCATGTTAACGACACTACCTCAACATTTTTCGTATCGTTTTGAAATATTGGAATACACTGGTAGAGGGGGTCAACGACTTTTATTGCACGGTTATTTAGCGGTAAGTATAGTACAGTTTAACTACGGTTTAAAAAATGCAAAGCTTTACAAAATAAAGGACAGACACACGTAACAAATTAAAACACGTACCTGGAAGCAATTCTGAAACACCCTGTATAGTGCTATTTGTGCAAGTTATTTTTATTGACATTGACTTTTGAATCGTTTGCGTAGGTATAAATGTCAATAGGTCATTATTTTGTTAATAAATGACGTGTTTTTTGTACCTATGGGATTGGTTCGTGTTAAAATGATGTAGGTAATAATTAGCTTGTATTAATTAGGTATTGAGATAACAATTTAATAGAACAAACTATTGGAATCTCGTTAGTTCTAGGAATACGATTTACGAGATTATAAGATACGAACTGAAGCGGCAATAAACGGTCGTGAGTTTGATCCCCACCCGTTGTAGATAAATGATAAATACCTACTAATGACGTAAACCCATTCCTAGCACAAAAGTTCCTTAGGTACGTACTTCCTTAGTAAAAGGGACTAACATGAATACACACGGCTAGCTTGATAATACATTAAAAAATATTCTGCCGGCTTTTTTGTGCAAAAAGAATTACTTATAAGTACATAGGAAATAAACTATGGCACACTCCGTGTAAACTTATATTTATTTTCCATTACTCAACCTACCTCATTATTTCTCGCAAGTCTATGCACTGAAATATTTTTACAAGAAATATTATGTCACACGGTCTTGATACTGAAAGCTTCCTTCCGTCCGTCCAACACTTTCTCATTTAAAACTTTCTTGTATCAGCGCCATCTATGTTTGAACGTGGAACTAAAGTAAAAAGTTCGATGTTTCTCCGCAAGATGTCGATTCCATCTCGATTTGTATTGGAAGTTTTCAGATAATGACTAAACATTAATGGAATAGAAATCAGGTCGAAGTTATTTGTACTCTTCTGTGATGTTACAATAATTTGACAGTGTTCGATCAAATTATACTAATAAATAGGTACTGTGGAGATTCTACCTCCACTGAGGGAATAGCTAAATACATATAAGTAACAGTGGATACCTACGCAGAAAAATATTATAAGTTTAAACATACATTATTCGGAGTAAATGGTGCACTTCTTTAACTACACAGCCTAACACCTTGCTCAAGCCGAACTGCGGCCTAAAACAAAAACACGAACTACCTTTTTATTTATTTTAAAACCGACCAAGAGCGAGTCGGACTCGCGCATCGAGGGTTCCGTAAAATAAAAAGTGTGGTCTTTAGAGACATCGTTTTATTTTTCCTGTAATCTTTACATAAACTTTTCTATAATATATAGAATAATTTCAGATTTTTCTCTATGCAAACTTCGGAGATAAGGACGGGGGACCGGTATCTTTTTTACATTTTTCATCAAAAGTCGAAAACTATTCGGCCTAAAAAAAGCGAAAAGGTTTCAAAATGTGCAAACCACACATGCCCTAGTAGCCCCACTTAGAATTTTTAAGACCCACTTTCGGTCCCTGTTGCATAATACTTATATATATTACATACCTATACATATTTATTTCTTTCTTATTTGCAAAATAATTGTTCTAAATAACTATTCCAAATTTCAAGTTTATCAACTTGAAATTTGGAATAGTTATTTTTGAGATTGCAGCATTAGTTGTTCTTGAGATAACCAGCTGTGACAGACAGACAGACTGAGTCGCACCATAAGAATTCCTTTTTACCATTTAGGTACGGAACCCTAAAAAGGCCTAAAAAAACATGTAAGATTTCAACCGCTAATAACTACGAGACTTTAAATGCTAGAGTGATGGGTGAGCATTGAAAAGATAGAATATATTTATTGCAATTTTAATGGCGAATATAATTTGCCTATGACGTGACACTACGAGTGCATGCGCATGCGCGCGACCCTTTCATCATGTGTCGAAATATCAATTCGCATAGCGCAAAAACGTGTTTAGCTAGATCAATTATTCTGGTGTATTTGTGAAGAGTTGACAAAGCAATACCAGGACCTAAAGAGAACCAACAGAAATATTGGCCAAAATAGGGTAAAAAATGAATATGAAGTTGACCATAGCAAAATAATGTCATATGTCGTCTCATATCGGCTGTGAATCTGCTCAGAAATGAAAAATATTACAATAAGTGAAACCTTAGTTTATAAGGAATGCAATGAGCCTACTAAGTCTAGTGTTGAGCAAATACTCGTACAAGGGCTACGGCAGTATCGGACACCGTAGTAAAATTTCAATAATAAGTTTTCACGAAAACCAACTGCGCGGACTCGAACTGCGGCTACTAAAAATTTTTTATTATTAGTTTGTAAAGCGTTCAAAGGGCATCGATAAGATAAAAATAACTAAGGCGATAATATTAATTGTTCGAGGAAATAACGCTAAATATCAAATGCGTAAGAGTTAGTAAACGTCTCTTGAGAATGAATAAACTACAAAATTATTTATAATAGTTATCATTAATTTCGAAACTAGTAAACTAATATGAAAAGCCAGCCGTGTCATGTAAACAGGGAAAGGAATAGTTTCCACAGTATTTGCTCAAATCTGTTCCATCACACAAGACAATGAAGTGGTTCATAAATGAACTCGACTGTTACTTAGCACCCGGTATCTTATGCCGTGGAATAATAACCACCTTCTGTGAACAAATTCATAGGTTTGTTTGTATCCTGTATGTACATGTAGCTTTAATTAGTTCGGCTTTTTTTAGATTTGAATTACTCGTAGGTAGTTAGTCATTGGTGCCGATTCTGTTGTGCACAAACTAAACTAAATTTAGGCTATTGCTAACTTTTTAGGATTCTGTACCTCAAAAGAAAAATACGGAACCCTTCTAGGATCACTCGTGAGTAGTACTCCCTTTCTTCCCCTAAAAAAGTTTGTCCGAAAATCATTATCCATAACACGTTTGCTATAAACTTCAGTAACCATAATGTTCAAAATCCCGAAATTTTGTTTAGTTCTAAAAGTATTCTGTCATAATATCGAGTACTATAATAATTGAATCTCCTAATTTTACATGACCTAAAATCGTATGTCCTAAGTATTGTCTTAATGTGTATTATTCCGAATGTTCATTTATAATATTTTTTTTTAGTCCTAAAACGTTTGCTAAAAATTAGGTTTTAGTGACAGAAACGAATCGCTGTAAATCCGACTCCACGCAGTCTTGTCTGCTCTACCACTGGAGTGTAATTTAAAATCGTGTAGGCGCGGAGGGGCGAGGCGGCCCGCGAGTTGAGGAGCAGGTGTAACACGCGCCGCCGCCGCGGCTGAGGCTGACCGGCCCCGCCGGCCATCAAGCTGAAGCTGCGGTGGTGAGCGTTAAACCATCTGCGACGATAAGCTCGCGTGAGACCGCCGCCGGAGCCGCGCCGCGCCGGAGCCGTGACAGAAACCATGCCTGCTGCATGTTGAATTTGAATTTAGGACTTATAACTTTTATTGAAAACGTTTTAATATCTTTTGTATATTATTGATTGTAATATTTATGACAAACGGATTTAGGACATATTATATTTAGGGATTTCAATTTTATGGCATGTGATATTAAGTTCGGGTAAGTTATCATTCGGAAAAATGATGATTATGACAAAAAATGTTATGTCACTTTAAATTATGGATAAAAAAGTTAGTTAACACAATAGAAAACCCTCGTGCGTCTGTCTGTCTGTCCGTCTGCCACAGCCAATTTGCTCTAAATATAGTGGATTGATTAAGTTCAAACTATGAATTTCTATGACCCGAACACGGACGTATAACGCAAATAAATGAATTTTGATTATAGGAGGCAATTATGGGGGCAAATAGAAAAAAAAAGTTTTGCAAACTGTACCATGTGATACATCAAATGAAAGGGCTTACTGTGAGTGTCTCAAATATATATATTTTTTTTTTATAATTTAAAAAACGGGGAAGTATTGACATTCACGCGGGTGAAGCCGCGGGCAACAGTTACTGTTTCATGAAAATAACCATTTAACTTTTATTAGCTGTGTTCTATCAAGCTTTTGTACACCCTAAGTAACTAGGTATTAACATACACAGCTAGCGTTGAAGACGATTTCAATTACAACGTTATAAGGGAGCGCCTGACTACATTACATTATGATCGGACACAGTTTGACCCCGAGCTATATCAAAATGTGAATTGGGGAGTTACGGTCCACGCCAAACTAATACGACCGTAAAATAATTACGTTCCTAACCTAGTAAAAGTTAAAACTATCAAAAGTATCTCTATAAATATTCGATAAAGGTAGGTAGGTGCCTTTTGATACTGTACCATTTTGTGTCATAATCATAACTTTTAAAAATATACGAACTTCCCTAGCTTTTTCTACATAAAAATGTAGTTGAGTATTAAATACATAGTCAAATTAATTGGCGAAACTCCGCAGACGTGATGGGTATCGATATCTCATCATCATCATCATCATTTCAGCTGAAAGACGTCCAATGCTAGACATAAGCCTTCCCCAAGCACCGCCACGTTGACCGGTTCTGTGCTTCCCGTATATACCCAGCGGATTCCTGTGGCTTTCACCAGGTCATCAGTCCACCTTGTGGAAGGATTTCCTACGTTACGTCTTCCGGTACGCAATCGACATTCCAGAACTTTTGGCCCCATTCATCTGTTCTGCGAGCAATGTGCCCAGCCTACTGCCACTTAAGTTTGGCAATTCTTCGGGCTAGGTCGGTTACCTTGCGGATACCTTCATTTCTGATTTGATCACGTAGGGAAACTCCAAGCATAGCCCTCTCCATTGCCTGTTGGGTGACTTTTAGCCTTCTAATCATTGTGAGCCATTGTGAGCGACCACGTTTCAGTGCCGTAGGTCATCACTGGCATCACGCATTGGTTAAAGATTTTCGTCTTGAGACACTGCAGTATGTGAGACGAGAAGATATTGCGTAGCTTCCCGAACACTGCCCAGCCGAGTCGGATTCGACGATTGACCTCTTTCTCGTAGTTGGACCTACCTAACTACAGTGTTTGTCCTAGGTAAACATACTCGTCTACAACTTCGAGTGTAGCGTCTCCGATCTTCATGAGAGTGGGTGGTACATGGGCATTTGACATAATCTTTGTCTTGTTCATGTTCATTTTCGGAAGCTCTACTGAGGCCATCGAGCATTATACTGAGTCGTTGGCAAACCGGAAGTGAGTGATGTACTCGCCATTGTCTGCAGAGGATAGCTAATTAAATTAATCTTTAATAAATAATTTCGTTACTTAAATTAGCTTAATCATACCTACTCCCTTTTTCAGTTAAATGGAAAATGCACAACAAATATCAAATGTTTACCTTATTCATGTTTAAATAAGATTAAAAAGCGATAGAGCGAGGGTTATTAAAACTCTTTTTATTAGAAGATAAACCGTCAAAATTAAAAAGAAACCATACTTTTAATTACGAAAAAGAACTGAATTCTGATTGGTCGAAGCCAAACTTCCAGTCCGCGCGGCTTTTTGGCAGACTAAGCACCTTAATTAACAGCCTAGGGTTGTTCCAATAATGTTTTTATGTAGATTAATTCTGCCGTCGTAAGAAAAAAGGGCACAACTAACATTTAAAAAAAAAATCTACAAAAAATTGAGCAGATTAGCCTTTTTTTTCTGATTCTAAATATGTATGTAACTCAATTTTTTTTTTAAATGTTAGTTGTGCCCTTTTTGCTTACGACGGCAGAATTGTCCAGCAGCAACAGACTGGTCACACATAACTTGTAACCTACGACTAGCTAATGCGTTGTAATGCCTTTTTTTATGTTAGTAACCTTTTACGGCGCGCACACAACAACTTATCAAAGTTTCGTCATAATCTGTCGAGCCATTTTCGAGTTTTTGCGAGACTAACGGCATGGCAATAGATTTTTATAATAGGTATATATAGGGTGACTGGTAATTAGTGACCGATACTTAAACACATGATTGTACTCATGATGATAACAAACAACTTTTACTATGGGACCAAACCAGAAATCGCGAAAAAAGAAAACGAGCTGTCCCATACATGTCATGTTCGCATAACTCGTCAATATGTAGGGAACAGCAAAATTTTTTTTTCGCGATTTCTGCTTTGATCCCGTAGTAAAAATAGTTTGTTATCTTCCGTACAATCATGTGTTAGGAGTATCGGTCAATAGTTTCCAGTCACCCTATCAGGGTTATTGGTAAAACACCAGCAACCTCTTAACGGGTCATTGTACTCATCATTATGAAAAACTTTTACTATGGGACCAAACCTGAAATCGCGAAAAAAAAAATCAGCTGTTCAGTACATTTATGTTCGCGTAATTCGTTAAAATGTACTGAACAGCTGATTCTTTTTTCGCGATTTCAGGTTTGGTCCCATAGTAAAAGTTGTTCATAATGATGAGTACAATGACCCGTTAAGAGGTTGCTGGTGTTTTACAAATAACCCTGTAGGTAACTTACGACTACGCTACGATATTATGTACAATCACTTGCAATTGTCAGTATAAATTCCACACTTCGTACAATACACACATAGATACACATACATTTATATATATGTAGGTACAATATGTGGCACTCGAATCAGATGAACAAATAGATTTATGCGATATGATAGCAGGCATCTAGTTCCTAGTCCTTTGTCTCCTAGGACACCTTTGTGTGAAGACTGTGGGAGAAAGGTTGGGAGCTCAACGGCCTTGAAGCTTATGTGTGCAGTATGTAGATGAAAGCACCTACATCAATCAGACTTTGTTCATTTGAGGATGAAACGAATGCAACAGAAGAGCTTATTTTAATTTATGAAATTGGATTTCATAATGTTTGAAATGCATATGAAGGGCACGGGAAAAGAATGGGCTCATCAACAAAAAAGTATTCAGAGATAATGGCTAATTAAATGTAAATATTCTGTAAAAAAATCAGGGCTTATATTTATTGACTGTAAATTTTATATAGGGTGACTGGTAATTAGTGAGCGATACTTAAACACGTGTTTGTACTCATGAGAACAAACAACTGTTACTGTGGAAACAAACCCGAAAAAAAAAATTGCATTTGCATTGCGAAAAAAAATCAGCTCCCTACATTTTGACGAGTTATGCGAACATAAATGTAGGGAGCAGCTGATTTTTTTTTCGCGATTTCAGGTTTGGTCCCATAGTAAAAGTTGTGTGTTATCATGAGTACAATCATGTGTCTAATTACCATTCACCCTATATATCACATATTATCCATGTGTGAACCTTATTTACCGGTTTTGCGTACAATGTGAACCTTAAAGTCAAGTTTGAGCTGCAATGGCATCCTTTTAGTAGTTTGTGGATTTTATGTTTGTGGATTATCTTTACAATGGGTTCTTTTTATACTGTTCTGAATAAACCAAATGAAAGGCCCGCTTATAACGAATCGAATGGCATAGTTAATTAGATTTTATGAAATATAATATGTTGATGAGACCCTTTTTTCCTGTACCCTTCATATGGTTAGGACAAACTTTGAGCTTCCCGGGTCTTTTTTTGTAGTTAAAATTGACGAATTGTTCTAGTAGTTTTAAAAGAAATTGCGCAACAATATGCACAATTTCTTTTCAATCGCGGTATGAAATCATATCGTTAGAACGAGCGTGAACTAAAGATGTTTCCCTAGAATTAGAGCTGCTCTATCACTATTAGTTATTTTTAAACGTAGTTCAAAGTCGGGTTTTCGGTATTTTTTTAAATTTGTTTGTAGTTTAATTTAAGGGCTCGTATTTAATGTTCTAGCAATCATCTGTGTCAAATACGATTTTTCAGATGCTATAATATTAATCTAGATGAAAAAAAAAAATGTTGACAGTTTTGTTATTTTTAAGTGAAATTATTGATGTTTGAAGTTTGAGCAACGACAATTTCGAACAAAATTAAAAAAAAAGTAATTTAAAAAAATCGGTGTTGCCTGAGTCTTGTTATTGGGTCTAAACACGTAGCAGACGATCCCACAGATCCGCCATTTTCGTATGTTCAACTATTTGCCTAACACCCTGTATAATAATATCTCTTAAATAGTGGCTTAGTTTATACCGGCCTCAGTATTTTGAAATATGTATACCAGAATAAACGCTAGTTCATAAGAATTTAAAGTTTCATACATTAAACAAAAGAAAAAAATACAAAACTTAAAATAAACGTAATTAATTACAACTGCCAAATTGCTAAATAGTGCGATGCGTCGCCGTGTATCATTATGCCTAACCTGTCAGAACGCAATTTTGTGATAGGCCTCTTAATGCCTGGTACAGTTGCTGAGTACCTATCTGTCTTTATATAAATAACTACAGAAGCTTATAAATTCGATTTCAATATGGGTGAGATATTTGTATGGTCTACAGAATAAGTAACCTAAGTCTGGGTGTGATTTATAATAGCATTGTGGGTCAACGTGGTGTAGGAATGTAGGTACCGAAGTGTAAAGCAAAATTAGTTTCAAAGGACCTACGTGACTTAGAAACAATCTTCTCTGGAACTGTGTTAAACTTAGACCACGATTTCCACTGCGAGGCTTGGTCCTCTTTTGTTGGTCCTTATGGTCAATCATTGCCATCTCTACGTATTTAAACGGAGGAGGCATTTTGATCAAATTGCAAAATAATAAAGATGTATTTGTTAGGCTTTTATCATACTGGTTTCTACTCAAAACGCCAGACCTAGCCCAAAACAAAGTAAATTTTTCATTCTACTCTCTATACAAAGTATTATGTTTGGAGGGCTAGTCAATGTTATACTTGTAGGTATGTATGTATAGTATGTATACCTATGTATAGTAAGTATTCAGCAAGTCTTTTCAATTGCTCTTAAACTTTCTGTACTTAGAAAGTTCTGACTAGTTTAATCTCCGTAGGCACGGTCGACGACGCAAGGAAAATGTGAACTGCCCACTTTCCTAATAATCGATAGAAAATTCCTTGACATATGTGACATAAGCAGACCTTGTTATCTTCGGGGCATAAAGAACTCATAGACTAATTAAACCGAAGTGTCAATCAAACAAAAACAGACTTTCCGATGTGTACTAGTTTTTACCTACATGATCATTGCCTACATTATGAAAATAATGAACCAATTCCCATGTTGTTTTATTAATAAGTACATAAGTGTACCTACTTAACTAGTCGGACACGTCTTTTAATGAGGTGTCGCCACCGTAGGAATCCTTTTGTGGTCTTCTGACTGATAGTGTAGGTACATATGACATTTCGCAGTGTTCCAATTCAAAACAGGCAACTGTCACCATGTTTCCGACTATGTCAAAATTGTGAATAAAGTTTTTATTTCTTATGTTCATAAAGCACGTCTCTGGGAGTGTATAATTTGATAGGCACTAAACTTGAAAATAGCTGTATGTGTCACGTATTCTTTGTTTTGCCCCGACGATAACGAGGTCTGGACATAAGTAACGTAAAGTTTAATAATTTCGTATGATTTAAATTTTCAGAATCTCTAGTATAAAGGGGCTTGTGGCTAAGTAATAACAGCCGCACGGGTCGACCGATCAGGTCAAGCTATGCTTGCCGCTGTTGGTCTGCCATCTTCACATACCAAGACCCCTCCGTGTCTCGGAAAGCACGTTGAGCCGTTGGTCCCGGCTGTCATTCGTGGATCTTTGACAGCCGTTATGGGTCGTCAGAAGCCCGAAAGTCTGACAACCAGTTTTAACAAGGTGTATCGTATTACCCAGTAACTGGGTTGTGGAGGTCAGATAGGCAGTCACTCCATGTAAAATACTGGTGTTCAGTTGCATCCGGTTAGACTGGATGCCGACCCCAACATAGTTGGGAAAGGCTAGGCAGATGATGGAGTTCACGCCGCAATGTTTTCTGCAGGTCATCGGTTAGGTAATTACCTAACACACTTAGAATGATAATTTTGATAATTCAACAACATTCATTGCGTCATTTACTTTATCGAGCAGACGAATTTTTCAAACATATGAACCAATGGATTAGTAGGTCCTTCAAAATCCTACAGACTGTGAATGAAAGTGGTTACACAATTGGCGTTCTGGTCAGCTATCATTAAGTTCTTAAGTTCATTTGAGCATTTACTTATCTAATAAACATTTATTCCTCAATTTTTCGTAATTACCTACCAATATTGGTCTCTACATCACTCAAATGTTGACTGGTAGAAAATGCCTAAGGCATTAAGAGCGTCCACGCCGCGTGGACTGGCAACGTCGCAATTCTAGAGGTTTTTGTCATTATTTTAGTAATATTTTCGTCGTCGTAGTCACTCTAAGTCGAGTAACTCTAGTTACTCGACTAAAAAAATAGTACTGACAATAATGTCTATTTCTATGAGTAAATACCAAAATAATTGTCAAAAAATAGCAAACATACTAATAAATACCAACGATAGATGGTATTTATTAGTATATTTGCTATTTTCTGACAGTTATTTTGGTAATTGCTCATAGAAATTGACATTATATGTATATTTCTATGAGTAAATACCAAAATAATTGTCAAAAAATAGCAAACATACTAATAAATACCAACGATAGATGGTATTTATTAGTATATTTGCTATTTTCTGACAGTTATTTTGGTAATTGCTCATAGAAATTGACATTATTGTCAATTATTTTCTATTTGCAGTATCACGATTAAATATTTTTATTTACTATAGAGTAAATGTTAAAAATAATTATAAAATAAAACGATCTAGTTATTTGAGTGAATAAAATAGAACTTTGATTTAAATTTAATAAAATATTCACAAAATCCTCTAGAAATGCGACGTTGCCAGCCCGCGCGGCGTGATCGCCATTGAATGTGCTTGAAGTATTAAATACTACTTATACAGTGCTCATATTATCATGATATAATGACTAGCCATTCAGCAAGGTTAGTAGCAAGTCTGACTGACCACGGTGTGCCAGACGTACTATCGACAAAATGGACGCCTTTTACACCTTAAAGTTGCTTTTTGTATACAATGATTCATTGAAAAAAACCCTGCTCCTATGGTCCTTTGTTCTTGTAAAAAAATAGAAAAGTCGAATTGGCACAAAACTGTTTCAAAATTGGAATAGATAGTAGTTTTGTCGATGGTACATCCGTACTTCACCCGCGAGTACTCTAGATTCAGTGTAGTTTCAGTGAGTGTTCTAAATCGAATCTTCCTATCTGCCAATTCTTTGTTATTTTAAAGCTAAGCACACATTACAGCCACATGGGGCGGCATCACATCGCATTTTAAAACAAAAAACCGGCTAAGTGCGTGTTGGGCCACGCATAATGAAGGGTTCCGTAGTTGGGATGAATTTATCCCAAGAACAAACTTAACAGTGTAGTTGAAAAACACGTTCTCCCATACATTCCAACTGCAAATGTAAGTTTCTACGCACAATATTGAGAGATTTACCATGTTATTTTAAGACCATATACTTTTTATAAGTTTTTCTGTAATCTACAGGCATAGAACTATTTTCTGTATTTTTTTTCCAAATTTTTGGCTCAGTAGTTTCGGAGATAATAGTCAAATTTCGTCTATTTTCTTAAATAACTCTAAAAGAATCTATTTTAAAAATATAAAAAATATATATATTTGAGACCCACACAGCCCTTCCATTTATGTCACACGGTACAGTTTGCAAAACTTTTATTTTTTGTTTTATTATTTGCCCCCAAAATTGACCCCATGTTCAAAATTCATCTATTTACGTTACACGTCCGTATTTGGGTCACAAAAATTCATGTGTACCAAATTTCAACTAAATCGGTGTGTTAGATTCAGAGCAAATTCGCAACAAATTATACAACAATGTTTAGTTGAATACTCAACATACAGGAAAAGTTTTTTAGTAGTGCGCAAATTTCCACAGGTGTTCTACCCATGAATATGAACAAACTTCACTATGGGACCAACTCTGAAATCACGAAAAAAAATCAGCTGTTTGATACATTTTGGTTGAGTAAGTATTGAATATTTCCTTGAAACAGCAGATTTTTTAAATAAAAGTTGTCAGATTCATGAGTAGAAAACCTTGTGAAAATTTGCGCACTGCTTAACGACTTTTCCTGTATCCGGTAGGTAAATTTTGTAGATAGTTGTAACACATCTGCGGAACCCTTTGCGAGCCAGCGTCGGCGGTAAAGTACGACATTAATCAAACATATTCTGTCATCATTATAATACGATCAGGTTAACAGTACCTCATCCTACTTTTCCAGTAATATACCAGACATAAGGCCTCGCTTACACGTCTCCGGTAACGTAGAGTTTCGTTTTTGAACAAACTTTTTAGTGAATATTTATGTTTATCTAGCTTTTGCCGGCGGCATCGCCCGCGTGGATGTCGGAAGTTATCCCACGGGAACGTACTACTATAAAAAGTATCCTAAGTTCTAATCCAGGTCATGGTCTACCCATGTGCCAAATTTCATCCAAAAAATCGTAACTAACAAACGAACAACAAATTCACTTTCATATTTATAATATCAGTTAGCATAGGACTAGAATTCAACCCAAAAAAAGGTCTCCGGGTAACCCTGTCATACCTTTTCTTAAATTAAAACCTACCTAGATACATTGACATTCATCATCTGCCTAGCCTTTTCCCAACTATGTTGGAGTCGACTTCCAGTCAAATCGGATGTAAATGAATATCAGTATTTAACCCAGTTACTTAACCCGTTGGTAAAACTGATAGTCAGACTTTCGGGCTTCTAACGAACCCATAACGACTGTCAAAGATCCTCGAATGACAGCCGGGACCAACGGCTTCTCGGTATGTAAAGATGATCATTCATGCCCGGATCAACCGCGGCAAGTGTAGCTTACATTTTCTAAGTGTGTTTATTTAGTAAAATTCTTAGTGAATTAAATAAGTAAAATATTTAGGTATTAAAAAGGTCCTTTTGACCGCGTAAATTTTTTGTTTATTTATTTTTTTATTCTTCGTAAATTTTTCTATTTTTGTGATAATCGTATGTATTTCATCACGTTGGTATTATCGCTATAATCAAAATAATGTTACCTTTTATCCATGGGTACCCAACTCATGTTAACCCTTATCGATAAACGTGATACCCCTTTGTTCTTTTTAGGTATCTGATAATTACAATGTTGTTTTTATAAAATGTTGACCTCATTTTATCTTAGCCATAATAATTAATTATGCTCTCACATGATCTATCTATCTATATATAAAAATCAATTTTCTTTCGTTAGTCTCGCTAAAACTCAAAAACGGCTTGACCGATTTGATTTTTTTTTGTCGCCCCAATACTGGAGTGGTTTAGGAAAAACGAAAATTGGGAAAATCCCAAAGGAACAATCGATCTCACGTGGTACGAAGTTCATCCGGTCATCTAGTATTATCCTACCCATCCTACTAATAATAGGATGGATGTTTGTTACTTTTTCACACAAAAATTACAGAACGGATTTTGATGAAATTTGGCACACAGATTGTTTATAACCTGGATTAATACATATGATTCTTTTTATCCCCATATTCTTACACTTACTACCTTATAACTTACTTTCGCATTTATAATATTAAAAATATAGTTAGGATTCTGTAAATATATATTAGTTACGGTCGCGAATCATATTTTGTTCAACATACAACTTAAAACTGACATGCAAATGGGGATGATGACTAAAAAATGTTTTTTGTCCGTCATGTAGATTATTAAAATATATTGGACACGTATTTTTTTCTTTTTCTACGTAATCAAAAGATTACGGCGATACATTGAGTTAAAATGTGGCATGACGTCACGTCTTTGTAGATTTTATACGAAGTGACGTAGCGAGCCCCCACTCCCGAACTTTAATGCGAGTTATTTAAGTCATTTTTTTATTAATATGATAAAGCAAAAAATACGTGTCTAATATTTTTTTATTATCTGACTGACGGACTAAATAATATAGAATTTCTTTTTTTTTTACCCAGGCATCATCCCTATTGCAATAAATGTAAAAAAAAAGAATTTCGCGGGCTACCCTGGCGCTTTCGCCTTAAAACATTATGTAGTAGAGTTTCTTTGTAATGTAATTGCTATCACAATCAACAAGCCACGTCGTAATTGTTGTCACAAGTGCTGGAGCTATATAAATCACCGTCAGAAGGTAGCAGGCAATATATTGCTCCTCCACACGCCATAAACATCTCACTGAAGTGAGCTAAGCTTGTGTTGGAAAATTAATTATTTTGTGGGTTTTTTTGGAGGATGTTATATTTGTGATTAGTAGAGGCTTTAATAAATAAATGAAATTAATTGTTAAGCAAATTGACATTATATGTATGTATTGATACCATTTTACACAGCTGTCAAAGAATGACAGTTGTGATTTGAATATACGGACAATTTAAGTCGGTAGTTAATTTGCTTAAGAATTAGTTTCTCTGAGTTGGGAAGTTGGGGACATCGGCTAGTTAGATGATGTCCCCAACTTTGTTTGCATACAAATTTCAACAGCCCTGTTTTATACGCTCAGGGTACCAGACTAGTGTAAAGATGACCTAGCGGTTAGGCGCGTGCAGATAGATGCGTGAATCAGTGAGCCGTGAGTTCAAATCTCACGCAGTACTTGACTTTTGCCGCTGGGGTCGCGGGTTGTTTGAAAAAGATACCGTGGCCCTGGCATAGGCAACTGAAGGAACACGGGTGGGTTTTAGTCAGTAAAAGTCTGACACGCCCTTCCGCTCCACCCAGAGCGGGAGAAGTTATTTGATGATTTCCCATACACAAAAAAAAAAAAGGTTACCAGGCTACCATAATCATTTGCAGGGTAGATGAGGTCATGGTGGCAGTTACCTAACAGTTGGTTGTCACAAGGTACAAAATCGCACGACGCTCCATTGTCATGCGTGTGCACCGTGTCCGTGTGGGGTTACAAAATCCCACGTGCATCTTTGCAACCCCTTAGAAATCATGATCTGCCACATTCATGTTTCGAAGGTTGTCACTAACGTAAATTATTCACGACAATGGTGCTGATTCTGTTGTGCATTAACTAAACTTAATTTAGGCTATTGCTAACTTTTCTCTCTAATAAAAAAAAAAATAACTTATTCTAGTTACAATGGGGAGAATCCTTTTAAGCAAATAGTTGGCTTATTTTAGGATGCTCCGCCCTTCCCCAGGTTATATTATAATCACAACTCCAATATTAAGGCGAAAGCGCCAGGATGCCCCACGAAATTCAAATATTCTTACGTTTTTTGCAATTTGCAAGTCAATTCAGTAACCGGCCGTAAATATTGGACAAGTCATCTTCGCCACTGGTAATTGTGTGTGACAGACTTTATCTAATGCTCGATGTGTCATATTATCACTTGTTTCATGTACCTTTCAATCCATGTGCAATATTTACGGCCGGTAACTGTATTAGGTTGTATGTTGATCAAAATATGATTTGCGATCATAACGAGTATGTACCAGTATTTACAGAATTATATTATAATCAATAAAATCATCAATATAGCTCTTTAAGACCAGGCAATCCTATTGAATGACCAGTTCATGAAATCTTGAAAAACTAACTTAAGACAATATATTATTGATTCTAATTATTATAATTCTGTTAATATAATACATATTTGTTACAGTCGCGAATCATACTTTAATCAACATACAACCTGATACTGACTTGCAAATCGCAAAAAAACTTAACAAAATTTGAATTTCGCGGGCTATCCTGGCGCTTTCCCCTTAAGTCTGTAACCATCTAGAAATTAAGCCTCTTTGATGAATCCAATCTATCCTTATGCCTTGGCCCGAATCCTGTACCCCGCAGCTTTAAAAATATTAACTAGTTTTTTTTTTTTGAATTGGGTTTGTTCTTGACACTAGTTTAGGTCAGAGGTGACAGAGACATAGTCGACGATGGAGTGAGCTTACCCAGAAGAAGCCTATTCACTCTCACTTTGAAGAGATTAGGGTTGTATGCGCTCGGAAACACAGACGCAGGTAGTGAGTTCCACTCTTTTGCTGTGCGCTTTATAAAAGACATTTGGAAACGCTTAGTGCTAATTGGTGGAATAGCAACTAGGTAGGGATGGTAACTGGCAGTGCATCTAGATGACCGATGGTAGAAGTGAGCCGGTGAAATCAGGTCGTAGAGTTCTTGGTTCTTGAAAAATATACCTCTCTCATAGGGTGAAATTACTACATTTTAGGTCACATACACATTGATATCACATAGATCATAGGCAGAATATTCAATAAGTTATTAATAGTTGGAGCATGTGTGAGGCAGATCAAGTACCATCGAATACACTATTATAATAATAATAATAATATTATTATTATTATTATTTTTTAAACTTATTTTATTACATTTTTAAATATTTTTATAAAAACATTAAAAAAACCATTTAAAAATATAAAAAATAGTGATCCGCCGGTAGCGGGTGCAGGGTCCAAGCTACCGGTGGTTAGGGCCCCAGAGACAGGAACCTCCTCACAATACGCGCCGTATCAAGGAGGACTGCCTTCTGAATCAGGCCCTTCACCCAGCCACCCAACGAGAGCCTCTTGAGATGTTGGTCGAGGCTCTTAGCGATAAGGCCATTGACCGTAACGACTATCGGCACAATGATTGCCGAGTCCACATTCCACATAGCGACAACCTCGTGGGCTAAGTCGAGATACTTCAATTGTTTCTCCTTCTCAGCCTTCACGAGGTTCTCGTCATGTGGGATAGTGACATCGATTATCATTGTGCGGCGCACTGATCGATCTATTACCACTATATCAGGCTTATTGGCTACAATAGTCCTGTCAGTGATAATAGATCGATCCCAGTATAACGTGACATGGTCATTCTCGAGAACTGGGTCGGGTACATACCTGTAATACGGTACCTCAGAGTCCACAAGGCCGTATTTCAGAGCAAGTTGCTGATGGATAATCCTGGCCACTTGGTTATGCCTGTGCAAATACTCGCCGTTAGCTAAATGAGAACACCCAGAAGTAATATGTCTGATAGACTCACCGGGACAATGGCATGCCCGACATATGTCGATCGTCCCGTCTTTCATTATATACTTCCGGTAGTTATTCGTTAGCATAACTTCATCCATAATCGCACAGACTGAACCTTCGGTTTCCCCAAAGAGGTCACCGAAGCGTAGCCAGGCCACGGACGCTAAGAAATCTACGTCGGGCCCATGAAGGGCCCGGAAAAAGCGTCCGTGAAGCTCCTTGCTTTGCCATACTTCCTTGCGATCGTTGGTACTAAGCACCACAGGTTTGCGCCAGTTCTCTTTAGCCAAGGATAACGGGGTGAGTCCCTTGTCCACTGCAACCACATCTCGGTGCATACCCACGTTAGCCTTGAGAAAGTATTCTCTGAGACTGCACACCTCGCGGTTGTGGAGGGTCTTAGCATTTAAAAAGCCTCGACCCCCACACTTCCGCGGGATGTACAGCCTCATGACAGACGAACGTGGGTGATGCATCCGGTTTGCAGTCAGCAGTGACCGGACTCTCCTATCCAAGGCATCTAGTTCCGTCTGGGTCCACTTTAGTATGCCAAAGGAGTACATCAGGACCGGCATGACCCAACCGTTAAAGGCGCGCACCTTGTTGCCGCCTGACAAAGAACTATTAAGTACCTTTTTCAGGCGACCGAAGAAGCGCTCCTGCAACGATTGTTTCATGTCAGCCCCGTTAATGCCTAACCCCTCTGACATACCCAGGTATTTGTAGGTATCAGTTGCGGAGAGGGATCTCAGGTTTATAGAATCTGAGAGTTGTAGTTCCTCAGATTCCACAATCCCGCCCCGCCTTACATGCATGACTGCACATTTATCAACACCAAATTCCATCCTGATGGAATCACTAAAAGTTTTAGTTACTTTTAGTGACTCCAGCAGTTGCAATTTGTTGGTGGCAAACAGTTTCAAATCATCCATATAAAGCAGGTGGGATATTACCTGACCCCCTCTCCGCAAAGAACAGCCCAGCCCTGTACCCTCCAGCAGAGTGCTAAGAGGGTTCAAGGCTAAACAAAACCACAGTGGACTCAGACTGTCGCCCTGGAATATTCCCCGCTTAATCCTAATAGGTTCGTCGCTCCCCCGAATTTGTCGACATCTTGGATAGCGAAGGACCGTCCTCCACTGCCCCATACATGTCGTTAGGAAGGTGCTCAGAGTTGTATCAATTTTGTACAACTCTAACACCCTCAAGAGCCATGTATGGGGCACCGAATCAAAGGCCTTCTTATAGTCTATCCAACATGTCGACAAATCCTTTCGGGATCGACGGACCTGTTGGCTTATGGCCATGTCAATGAGGAGTAGCTCCTTGGTGCCGCGGGACCCATTCCTACATCCATTTTGAGAGGCAGACATGATAGAATTCTTTTCTAAATGAGAATTAATTTTCACTCTCAAAATGGATGTAAGAAGTTTATAGACCGTCGGCAAACAAGTGATCGGCCTATAATTTTTGGGTTCCGTGGCATCACCTGACTTATGGAGCAAGTGGGTAACTCCCGTTGTAAAGAGCTGTGGCAGCGACCCAGACTCTAAGGCCGACTGGAATTGCGATGCTAAGCACGCGTGTGAACTTTGCAGCCATTTAAGCCAAAAATTGTGCAGTCCGTCCGGTCCCGGCGATTTCCAGTTCGGTATCGGACGGGCTGCACTGGCTACATCGGAGGAAGTAATTATTACTTCCTCCATCTGCGGTATGGCGTCACACACGCGCTCAACATCGCGCATCCATTCAGCCTCATTATGGCAGACGGGCACCGACCAGATGTTGCGCCAGAATGTGCTAGTGGCATCATCATCCGGGCGGCATACGTCTGCCACATTTTGCTCAGGTCGCTCCCATGCTCTATACACCCACCTTTGATCACGCTGGAATATGCTATTCTGGGTATACCGTTCAACCCGTCGCTTATACCTACGGATACGGCTTGCCCATGCACAGACCTTCTGCTTCAGGAAGTCAATGCGCTCTGTGACACGGGACATATATTCTTGAGGCCTGATTCCAGTCCCGGAAAACGCCCGCCTCACAAAGCGCATCACTCTAGGGCGAGTATTGCCCTCCCTGAAGCAGTATAGTTTGCCGATGAGCACCCTGGTCCCCTCGATACGCTGCTCGATCCTGCACTGCCAGGCTGGAACGGCGGGTTTTGGTCGTGTAGCTATGTCACAATTTGGAAATGTAACATTGGCTACACGACACGCCGCAATAGCCGCGCAATACAAGATCGAGTGCGTATCTAAGAGGTCTTCGCTGCTTTCAAAATAAGAACCAAGCAGCGAATCCAAGGCACACACCAACGACCTATTCGTTTTGTGCATAGGCAAGCGAGGTAAACGAGGTCTAAGTTGGACGGGGGCAGTTCTAAACTCCCGAATCGCATCCTCCAGCGCGCTCCTCAATCGGTCGTTACACTGGTTACTTACCGTAACAACCTCATCGCCCCCCTCCACATCATTAATATAAGACCGCAGTTGGATTATACCACTTACTGGAGGTTGCACCGCGGTCTGTGACGGGACAGGGACGATACGGTTGCTCAGTACCTCTAAGCGCAGCCTATCAAGCGCAGCGTCGTCCAATCTGTGATTCCGTTGGATAACCCGCGCCTGATCCGACAGCCGTTGGGCCGAGACGTTGATGGCTGGTTGAAGCGCCTGGAACAGAGATCGCGGTACGCAGTGAGGTTAGTTACGCAGTGAGGTTAGTTAGTTAGTTATTATTATTATTATAATAGTGTATTCGATGGTACTTGATCTGCCTCACACATGCTCCAACTGCTGGATCAATCAATTTACAATGTTCCGTGAAAGCGGCTCACAAAGTGGATGTGGGAGTAATATTTTTTCATATTGCGGTAGGATAGTTCATGTAGGATTGAAGTAGGCAATCGGGTGGAAAGAGTTTTTTTACAGATATATTTTGGATGTATAATATTCTGAGCTAGCTTATTTTGCAGAGACTGTTGTTAAATAAAAAAAGTCGAAAGGTGTCGTGGGTTCCTTTCGCTATATATTATGTAGGTACAAGCTGCCGCACGCGGCTTCGCCCGCATGGTATGTCGATAAAAAGTAGCCTATGTCCTTCCGCAGGGTTTCCCAATTTACACTACGCTAACTTGAATTTTGGGCAATTTCCGTTTTAATGCGAAATTATTTATAATCCTCATGTATATAATTCTTCTCGTGGCTAAGTAATAACAGCCGCATGGTTCGATCCATCGGGTTAAGCTACACTTGCCGGGCTTGGTCCGTAGATGGGTGACCATCTTTACATACCGAGACTCCTCCGTGCCTCGGAAAGCACGTTAAGCCGTTGGTCCCGGCTGTCATTCGTGGATCTTTGGCAGTCGTGACGGGTCGTCAGATGCCCGATAATCTGATAACCAGTATTACCAAGGGGTATCGTATTACCCATTAACTGGATTGTGGAGGTGAGATAGGCAGTCGCTCCATGTAAAATACTTGTATTCAGCTGCATCCGGTTAGCCTGGAAGCCGACCATAACATAGTTGGGAAAAGGCTAGGCAGATTGATTGATATATAATTATAATTCTTCTGTACGTGTGTTTGTCACCTAACTCCTCCTAAACGGCTGGAACGATTTTGGATCCGGTAGGTGGCTGCTAAGGCGTTGCGAAGTTTGCCGGGTCAGCTAGTATGGACTATAAATTAGTATAAAAACAATTCTTACATAGAAATTCCTAAAAAATAACGAAGTTACAAATTTAACACAACGCTAAGTGAATGTAATTTTTGAAATCGGACGAGATACATTACGCTATCTGATAGTTAGCCTAGTGTAGTCCGTTCGTGAACATTCATAACAAAAACTTTTTAGCAAAAAATAAAACCGACTTCCAAAACAAAACACTACAAAGTGAAAAATAACTTTAATTTCGGTAGTCGGTGTCTTTGGTTTTGTATTTTCGTTTTTTGCCACCGACTTCCGAAATTAAAGTTATTTTTCACTTTGTAGTGTTTTGTTTTGGAAGTCGGTTTTATTTTTTGCTAAAAAGTTTTTATTTTTCACTTTTTAGTTGTGGAACCTACCCCACACAAATTCGAATACATAATTGAGCACAATAATTGTAGACATAGCCATGTAAATAACAGTGATAGGAAGTTATTAAAACATCACATCATCCACATATAATAAGTGGGAAATATACACATTATTGAAGCTAATTAAAAAACTCCCCAAGCAAAGTTAATAAAATTTATATGGGACCACCTCGGATGTATACCCTTTCAAACAAAAAAAGAATTTTCCGAATCGGTCTATCCGTCTTAGAGTAATCGCGTAACAAACATACAAAAAAAAAAAAAAAACATACAGACGAATTGAGAACCTCCTCCTTTTGAAAGTCGGTTAAAAAAGGCACAACTTAGATGACAGTAGGTACACTCTTAGACTTCATGAGCACGACGCAGGAGTCGCACCGGCGCCGGACCGGATGCTTGTTGTTTCACTATACAGAGTGAATTTTTCAAGTGGGCGTGGATGGCCAAATTCTAAACTACGAGGAATAGCGAAAAGTACTCAAAGGAGTCTCGGGCTCGATTTTGATGAAAACTAAAACTGCATCATTGGATTTTTGAAAAATCAAAATCTAGGTTTAATACAAAAAAATACAAAAATATTTATTTCAGCGAAACATTGTGTCATACACAAATTGAGGCAACCCCAGTAAGTTACAACAGTACTTGTGTCGGGGCTGTCGCTCCCTTCCCTTATGTGGTAACTTCACAATGACGAGGCTAATAAGTAAAAAGAGGGTGGTATGAAGAGAAATCAAAATCAAAATAAAACATAATAAAATAAAATAAAACATTAATTTAGCAGCTCTCAATGTGTGAGGTGTGCTCATATGCGTAGGTGTATTTATGTGAGTGTATGTATGTGTGTGTATGTGGGTGAATAATAGGTAGGTAACTTAAGAAAAATATTAAAAAAAATTGTTAAAAATGAGCACTTTCCTTTAGTTTGCCGTATGTGATTACTTTCCTTTTCAACCTGATAGATCGACCCGTGCGGCTGTTATTGCTTAGCCACGATCTCCTCTACACATCGACCACACAGTACAGTATATTTGTATTTTGGGTTAGTATGTTTTGTAGAGGAACATACGAAAACATTCAACATCGTATGACTTTCTTCAAAAATCACCACATTTGGAAAGTGTGGAAGTCATTTCCGGGATTTGTAAAGATTGTTTTTGATCGTCTAGGTCATAGGTTCCCAACCTTTTATGGACTACCGCCCCTTTACAAGAAAAAAAAAATCCAACGCCCCCTTTATATATAAATAATCACAAATTAAAAATTAATTTCTCTCTCTCTCTCTCTCTCTCTCTGTAATCGTGCTACTCGTGGTTGTGTGATTTTTCCTTTGGGCCCACTACCACGAAAAGCTCCAGCGCCCACTAGAGGGCGGTATCGTCCCCGTTGGGAGCCTATGCTAGGTTATCATCAATATTCATTGTTCACATTTCCATTTAAATACACAAAAGTATATTTCCATATAACAACCAAAGGGAAGAACAATTTCTTCGTTTTCTTTAAGTGTATATGGAAAAATACTTTTTTACACTGTATTTCTCTTTATATTGACTAAGAAAAATACAGTGTAAAGAAATCTAGGCGAGCGCACATGTGCAATGTTCTGAAAGTAACGATCGATGATCACCTGAGAGGTGACAAACATGTCGCCGGTAAACAGGGTAAGCCCTGTGTACGGACGCGACGAGGTTGTTCAATGTCCTACAGTGTCGATATATTTGATTGTTTTCTTTTTACTGAAAAAGGTGTTTGTAATGCTTAGATGAGAGAGAAATATCTAAGCTCAACTTAAGAACCAATAAAGCTTATTCCTGAGATAAGCCTAAAAGTAGATAAAATTGGACGTATTTTGTTTCTACAACAAACTAAAAATTCATATAGGTAGAAAGGCTCTAACCTATTGTACCTTTTATTGTGAGAGTAACAAAAACATTTCGCCAGCGTAGAGCTGCTGAAAATAAAATCAGTGAACTTTTTGTCTTTCAAATAACAATAAAGGTCAGTGGGGCAGACAAACAATCGACAACATCACTTCTGCCATCAATGTTTAACTTGCCATTTGTGCACGGACGATTAACCACGACTTTTCCATAAACCGTCTTTATTCCACACAAAATGAGGGGCTCGTGGCTAAATGATAACAGCCGCACGGGTCGACCGAAGGTTCAGCTATGCTTGCCGCAGTTGGTTCGTGGATGGGTAATCATATATTACATATTGAGACCCCTCCGTGTCTCGGAAAGCACGTTACGCCGACGTACACGGGAAGTCAGAAGCCCAAAAGTCTGACAACCAATCTTACCAAGGGGTGCCGTGTTATCCAGTAACAGGGTTGTGAAGATCAGACAGGCAGGTGATGATGTAAAATACTGGTATTCAGTTGCATCCGGTTAGACTGGAAGCCGACCCCAACAGTTGGGAAAAGGCTAGGCAGACCGATGTGACCGGCTTAAACATTGTATAATTACACAATTTAATTTAGGTTGTCAGATCGTCCGGCAGGCTTTATGTAATACAAGTCATGTCAGTGGGAATTTGGTTGAAATGCGGCCACTTCGAATCCTAGTGCGGCGGGAATCCGCAACGGACAAGATTAATTAGAGTTGTGGTTAAATTAATAACAGGCCAAGCACGCACCCGTCCGGCCTTCAGACTACCCTAGACAATGGCTAATCAAATCGCATTATTGTTCATGAAACTGTTTTGCGGATTATTCGAGGGATTATTTTCGCTTGTTATGATGGAAACTGCTGCAAAGCTAGTCATGTGCTTAGAAGATTACTGTGACTGACCGACAGCGTTAGTCCCCGCGTTGTATAACCTAACTTTGCTATTGTTTGTATGGTTTGAGACAAAGGAATTACGATCTTATGGACTGGGTTTGAATCAAGGTTTCATAAAACGAATGGCTTGTAATAAAAGAACCGAGTGTCGATGCTTGAGTACGTCTGGCGCACCCTGCGGGGTAATTGCGTAGGTAACACACTTATGGCTGGTTTACACAGTGCGAGCTGCTGACTAGACAGTAGACAGCTGCTCACACTGTGTACTCGCATGTTAGTAGCTCGGCTTGTCTTGGCTATTTTATTATGAGAGTAGCTGCGCAGTCTCTTGCGAGTTGTTTGGTTGGGAAGATGAAACAGGATCCTCTTGCGACTGACTGGCGAGCTACTTCCAAAAGCTTCCGAAAGATGTAAGTGATGTGCGAGCTGTTGACAAGAGGCGAGCAGGCGAGTGCAAACAAAAAATGTTGAAGTTACTCGGCTGCGAGCTACTGTCCAGCTCTCAAATGCGAGTAACTCGTATGATACGTCCATACATGTTTAGTAAATGTATTACTTTGTAAAAGGAACTAAATAAATTATTATTATTGTTATATATTATTATACAGAGCGAGTTGCTGCACTACAGCTACTCGGTAGGCCGACTCGCACGCTAGTTCGCATTGTGTAAACTAACCATTACAGTTGGAATCGGTTTAATTTTTACAGTTAACAACATTCATTGCGTTATTCGAACATATGAAGCATTAACAATAAGTTTCAAAATGATTCAGATTCTGATTGATAGTCTGTTACGCAATTAGGGTGCTGGACAGTCAGCTCTGCTAACAATATTGCTGATTGGCCACTGTTTTTGCCATATTATGGCATGCCTCGTACTTACAGCTGGTACACGAGACCAGAAATAATGTAACGACTACAACGGCCTTTAATGGGACCTAGCTTAGGAACTAGCTTTGCTACCAACAATGTGCTTTCATCAACAGGTATTTCTTATCTATAGGTAGGACAAGGAGGCCTAGACAATGTGACATTCTATAACCAATAACGTTGATGGAAAGTCAAAAATGTATGGGATTGACAAGCTACCGATATGCACCAATCCTGTTGAAAGTTGTTCTAGGGTCCTTTTGTGCTTATAGGAGAAGTATTTATTTTATCCATAGAATCTATTTCTATAATACGAGTATATTCATAGTTTTTGTTACTAAAAGTCTACCGAACACCAATATATTTAGCGAGCGTCATTCTGTAACAAACTGCATCGTGGATTAGCTTTGCATCTTTCAACGTAGGTTGTAGGAGTCAATTGGCAAATTGGATCATTTGAACGGATGGAGGGGTTTAGCCTCTAGTTATGTAGTATTGAAATCTTTCAATTTAGTTAATGAGTGCTGTAATTGTACCGTAGTCTTAAGGTGATCTCTCACCGGGAGCATTCGCCTGTACTGTTCAGATTCGAGCATTACACCAGTGAGTGAGGAGGACCGAGCATTACAGTGCGCAATGTGCAATATGATACAATTTCTAACATTACATTCACCGGGACCATTCGCCTGTAATGTAACAATAGTGAGTGGAAGCATTCGTGATACAATTTGTAGCATGAATGCGAATCTTATCGAACTATAGAGGTATGTATGAAGTCACGCTGAACTAGCTGATCGAAGGCTGCACTAATGTCCGTGTTCAGGGTCACCAGTATAGCGGTATGAGGAACAGTGTGTAAAGATCACTCATCCTCCATAAAAAAGAAAGGATCCTCCGACCAGACGGGTATTGTGTCTGGTGGGCTACTGCCCGACGATTGACGTCGGGACGTTGTATACATGCAAGTCGCGCAGTAAACTCTGATTGCGCGATGCAGGATTTTGCATGACGTCAGTGTGACGCGTAGTTCGCATGTGGCGATGTAGATGCCGCCACAGAATCTTGGATTGTTACTTTACGGGCGAATGCTTGTCAGTCAGTGAGGCAGTATTGTAACGTAATGCTCACAATCGAATCTGGGAATGTAACAAACATTACAGGCGAACACTCCGTTGAAGGAGCGCCTTCACATCGACGTGTAAATATCTACTGTTAAATGTGAACCGTTAATAAGAAAGTTGGCATCATCAGCAGTGCCCTTGACAGATTAGTAAACGTTGATAGTTATTCTTAGCAGGAGGACTTTGCCCTGTTTATACCTCAGGGCTAATTTCACCATACCCTGTTAGTTACTCAATAAATCATTAAGCATTTTGACGTACTTTATCATTGTGGGAAAGAGTCAAAATAATAATCGTCAAAATGTTTACCTGACATGCAAAAGTATCTAACAGAGTTTGGTGAAAAGTTCAAAAGAGTGCAAAGGGAGCTGCATTATCTTTGCCGTATAGAAACAAGCTTACCAAATGTGAGTTTAATATACGTTCATTAAACATTCACACAAGGTTTGAACTGAATAATGATGTGCAAACACTATGGGAAGGTCTCTAATGGCCACTATTACTTTCTCTCATCAGGAATTACTTATTCATCATCGTCGTACCATTTTCCCATGTATTACAAATTAGTGGTTTCCCGCGACTTCGTTCGCATACTAACTTAACCCGGTACACCTGCACCCTAACTACCTAATGCAATCTTAATGACAATCGCTTTCCTTTTGACAGTACAACATTAATTGCTTGGCTAGACTAAAACAACGCAATGGATATTGCTGAATTGTCAAAAATCAACGGATTGTCAGTGTGCTATACACAGGCTGGACCCTAACTCCACTAATGTTCAAACGTTTCCGTCTGTTGATTGTGTGTTGTTAATAGATTTGTCATACAAAATTAAAAAAAAAAAATACATTCGAGAGACCACTGAAACGTTTGTAAATTTGTCGAATTAGGGCTCAGACGAAGAGTGTCGTAAAATCCCTTAATAATCTGCCTAGACTTTTCCCAAATATGTTGGGATCGCCTTCCAGTCTTACCGGATGCCGCTAATAACATAGAGCCACTGCCTATCGGACCTCCACAACCCAGTTACTGGGTAATACGATACCCCTTACGGTAAGACTGGTTGTCCGACTTTCAGGATTCTGACGACTTGTAACGACTGTCAAAGATACACGAGTCAACGGTTTAACGTACTTTCCGAGCCACGGGGGTTCTCAGAATGAAAAGATAGTCACCCAACCACGGACCAACCCCGGCAAGCGTAGATTAACCTGATCGATCGACCCGTGCGGCTGTTATTACTTAGCCACAAGCCCCTCATAATAGACATTATTCCTTCATTGCCAAATTGTATGTAGGTATTTCTGTTGTCTGTCGGTCAACAATAAAACAGTTGCATTTATGCAGATAAAGGTAGATAGTTTAGTTTTCAGTTTAATCATCGTCGTACGATTAATAATATTCACCTCTAGCGGGAGCAATTTAATCTTCGCAACTCAAACGGGGATACGGTATCCTAAAGTTAGACCTGTTCCTGACTTTCATGCTTCTGATATTACCAATACTAGAGTTGGATACATAACTGAGATGGCTGATTTCATGCAGAAATGCTAGATCAATACGAAGTCAGTCGACAATGCAGTAGAAGTATTACAAGTTTAAATGGACTAATCTAATTTGTCAAGCTGTTCCTTTATTATGATTATTAGAAGAGAATGAATGAAAGAGTGTTGAATATAAATGTTGATGGATCGAGAGAGAGAGGAAGATCAAAGAAAAATGGATGGATTTTGTGAGGGATGATAGGAAAGAAAAAACCGGCCTTTCAGTCCCTGTTGCAAAAAAAAAATCTTTCTTATTTGCAAAATAGTTGGGCAAACGTCATCTAAAACTATTCCAAAATTCAAGTTGATGCAGTTCTCGAGATATCCAGATGTGACAGACAGACAGACAGACTGAGTCGCACCATAAAGGTTCCTTTTTACCATTTTGGTACGGAACCCTAAAAAGGAGTGAGCGATAGAGTCAGCGACGGCTGACAGGGCTGGAAGAAAAAAACGTTTTGCGGCGACCCCAAGTAACATTGGACAAGGGCAGGAAGATGATTATTATTATAAAGACAAATAAAGAGAAAAAAATAAGGAAAACAAAATAAAGATATATGATATGGTTATAAAGAGGAATAAGGAGAACAGCTGACAATTACGTTTCCAGTTAAACTAAACTAACAAGCTCAAGCGTTGGTAATTTTAAGGTGGAGGGATTATACGCCGTTTTAACTTATTAAATAACATTCTCATTAAAATATTTCATATATACAGCTACATCATTTATAACAAAATATCACGTTGTCTTCCTCATTGACATAAAAACAGAAGGACCAGTAGAATTTATAGCTTTACAAATATCAAGTTTTTTATTATACCTTCGTAAAGCCTTTCAAATACCAACTTTATAAATCGGTAATAGGATATAATTAATAGAAAATACAGCAACACTAGGTACCCGAATAAAACTCTTAAATTCCTTGAATGAAACAGTTGATTCTCTAAAGTTTTAAAATGCATTAAATGTCGTCTTTAATTTCCTCTCCATTGCTAAGCATGAGGAGTACTAGCTAGTTTATATAATAGAATCAGAGCTCGCTCGACACGTCTCGCATTGGGATGCAAATTACATTATAACATTCAATGATTATGAATGAGTTCACGCCGGCAGATGGCAATGACCCAAGGTCATCAGAATTGACACTAGTTAATATATTACTGTTGAATTACGAATATTATGATACCGGAAAGATTATACCATTTCTGGTGACGTAATTTTTTTGTTCGTACCGAGGACAAATAAAATGTAAGTAAAAATCTTTTTAAAAACAAGTTTTTATTGAACTAAAAGTACTAAATAAAACTTACGTAATCATAGAACTTTAATATTCCCTTAAAAGCATGAACGTCCTTCTTACACTTAAAAATAAATGATTTTATTTCTGTAAGTAGGTTTGTACAAACACTTTTACACGTCAATCATGTTTTTTTTTTTTAAACTAGATGATTATGATAAGCCTCAAGCTTTTAAGAAAATATTAAAGTTCTATGTTTATGTAAGTTTTATTTAGTACTTTTAGTTCAATAAAAGCTTGTTTTTAAAAAGATATTTACTTATTTTTTTTTTTTTCATATTCATCTCAGCAAACCCTTGTATTTGATACCCATGTCAGAGGAGCACACAAAATAGTCCAAAGTCTTGGGCCGTCTGCCATATTGGATTTACAATGACGTCACTTAGCTTACCATGCATTGTCATCCAAACTAAACGTGTTTGCAAAATTACATCTCAATCGGTTGAGGATAACTGCTTTAAAATTTAGTTGCAAGATTTGAGGCGAACATACATACATACAAACATTGCAAGTTTATAAAAGCTTCTTAAATACAGATGTATATTTCACCAAACTAACAATTGAGACTATAAGCACAGATTAATACAGATGGGACACTCCGCAGTTTAGTTAGGCCCACCGCGTACTTGTAGCTTCATAACTAAACTGCGGAGTGTCCCATCTGTATCTCACTGGGCCAATTCAGTAGGGCTGCCGCGGTCAGAAGGTATAAGAGTGCGCGTTAGAAAGAGAGGAAAATTGTAGGTGAATATAACTGTAGGTAATAAGAGTTGTACAACCTAAATTGCACTCTATTGTATCGTAGCAAGAGTCGTTTCTTATTTAAATGATTTTGCGGAGTGTCCTATAAGTGTGCTATAAGGGACTTCATCATCTGCCTAGCCTTTTCCCAATTATTTTAGGGGGTTGGCTTCAATGTCACAAAATTATTCGTCGTAATTTTTTGCATGGTATTGTATAATTCCATAAAAAAGTTCGTAGAAAAAATTGATAGTCTTCAATAATACAGTGAATGTCTAAAAAAGCCTTGAAATAGTGACACGATGACGTCATGCATTCTGCGATATTGACAGAAGGTAATGCAGGGAAAAACCTATGCGAAGTAGGGAATATAACATTATATACCTATTGTAGTATTGGAAAAAAGAATATCCATAATGACCACTGAATACGTATAATTTTTGTAGATAATAAAAATAAAGTAACACGATTATAAAAAAGTAATAAACATACAAAATTATAAAAAAAAAAACAACCCGTTTCTTCTTTGTGAGCCGAATGACATGGAGATAATTTTGGTATTTGTAACGGTGACCGGATAAGGTTATGCTTAAATGTGGAAGAAAGACAGCACCTATTATGGATCTAAGCGTCCTATCCTACAGAAATTCGAATTCCCTCAGAATAGTCGTTTAGACCAATTGGATACGCAACGTTATCTAGCAAATTCGCGTCTCAGGTTAAAAATCATCGAAACATACCTTAGGGAGGATCACCTACGTTAAAATAGTTGATTATGGTATGAATACAAAAGAATAGAACGATCGCCAAGTAATCTACGTGGTATTCATTTAAAAAAAATATCTCAAATACACGTGGCGAAGTAAAGTTGGGTAGAGTCTGGCCTGCTGCAGGAATCTCCACGGCAGAGCCCGAGTAGGTGGTAGGATGCTGCTGTCTTGTAGCCGGGCGATAAGCCTCCCAACGGGAAAGCCAGAATTCTGGCTTGAATATTTCCTACGCTAAAAAAAAACTGTTATAGGTAGGAAGTAATAGCCAGGATTCATTTGTATAAGATAGTTAAAAGATCTATACGTACGAGTCGCCGGAGACGAGACGTTGCCTTGCAGGAGCTTCCTGAGCTGTAGTTACAGACTCGCGTTCTGTAGAGAGAAGAAAAAATCGTCACGATTATAGTAATTAAATTATGGAGTATACAAAATTTAAGAAGAACTATTATACATACCAAAAAAAACAGGTCACACAAACTCAGTCACGGTTATTAGGCAAACACGGCGATGCACTGCGTAAGTAGCTTTCGAATTCTGGCCTTTATTTCCATTAAAAGATATACTACAACAATCAAATATAATATTCCAGAGAGGAAATCCAGGGTTGAATGACAAAAAAATCAAACGTCAGAAGTCGAGAAAAATTTACTATTCCGAATTCCAAGTTAATAAAAAAGTGAAAAAGGCAAACTATGCAGTTCCTACATCCGATCCAGTTAAAAAGTATTTAATGTGAAAAAATCTTTGAACTGATTTTGTAGAATGAATACTATTCATCCATAAACATTTATATCATAATAATTAATCAAAATGACGCATGCACTTTTCCAATCATCCAGATTAAAACCTGAACGCGGCGGTACATTAAAAGTCACCATGGGTAGAGCAAATCGCTCTCAATTTGGTGAAATCAAACGGATCTGAAATGAATAATGCAGTTCATTTGGTGACCGAATGCGATGCCATGTTTCTGACATCGATATATAGGATGTGGCTAATTTAGCAGCGGCAACTGCAATAATAGACCAATTTATTTTAACCTCTGTTGCATTTCTGAGCATTTTGTGTACGCGTTACGAATTCAATGAATGTACAATTCTAATTAGCTCGCCATTCATTTTGCTGGCTGTCGTTGTGACAGTCGTTTATGGAGCACTAAGAAATATTGCGGCATTGCATTTTGTATACCGGAAAACCTTAATTATAATATAAAGATTTAAAAAGTTAAAATGCTGAAATCCCCGAAGAGTTAGGCAGACGTGTACCTATAGTAACACCCATATTTCACCAGTTACGTTTAAGGTTGCACTAGTCGGCGGCTCGAACTCGTTGATGGCGTGGCTAATATGCATGCTAATTAGTTTATTTATCTATTTACTGTGTGTTATTTATATAGTTTTTATTTATTTAGTGAAATAGACGATGATTTGTAACGAAAACGAGCGCGTAAAATTTCATGAGCAGACTTTTGGCCGTATAGATATTATGAAAACACTACTGGATATATTTATTTAATATAAAGTTATTTGAATTCTTGAATAAATTATCTATGCCTGTACGGTCACAATTTTGCCATTTTCGTACTCCGGGAGCTATTTGTTTAAACCCAAATATGCGTTAAAATTAGTGTTCATATATGGAAGTTTATACGCTCGTAATATCCAAAGCAAAATCTTTTTTAAAATTCTGCTTTCATACACGACTATACGTAATAATGACGAGAAAAATGTATATAATTTTTAGTTTTGAAAGGACACCGTTAAACAGGCGAGTAATCACCATACTACGTTTATATAGAAAAATGACCGACTAGCGTAACCTTAAGTCCCATATAATAGGGGGCGAGCCTGCAGCCATCAGTCGGGCACAAATCCAGACTCGTAGTTGCTACTGAGAAATTCCAGACAGAAAAACCATATAATAACACTATGTCCGACCTGGGAATCGAACTCAGGACCTAATGCTCAGCAGCGCTTTCGACCACTACACCAACGAGGCCGTAAAAAAACAGTAAATTAATATTTTGATAATAATATGTCATTACTTTTTCCCTTTTACTTTATAGTAGATTTACGTAGAATTTTCTTTTATGACACTTCCTTTTTAAAAGGAAAAGCTAATAAAAGCTCATTTTACACACACAGGTTCCAGGAAACGTTATTGGGTATGCTTTCTGTTCTTTTTGTTACCAATGGAAAGTAAGGATACGGACTACTTATCTGTTATATAGATAAGTAGATAACCCTTCAGATTTCAATCGTATTTCTGTTTGAAGACGGATTAAAGAAAGTTTCAGAAAGCTCATGACCAGATTTGTACAAGGTAATACTCATAATACACAATTTTGTTAATTTAACGTGACGATAGCTTCAGGTTATGACTTCAAACCCGTAGGTGACTTCAGTCCTCCAACTTTAGCTATTTCCATGACAACTCGAATAAATTCAACTCGGTAATACAATTAAAGTGCAATTCATCGAAGATAGATGTAAGGCACATGTAAAGTCGTGAGTGAGTACACAGTGAGAGTATTGAGGGCCGATTTAACTGAAATCAGATATTATATTATCCGCGGAATAAAATTGACGTCTCATAGTTCTTGTATGGTAAAACTGTCAAATATTAAAAATTTATTTGCTGGATACTGATTATAGTAGGTATAAAGGTTTGGTCGAATTCGCCCTTAGAAAGGTAGGTACTATAAAATAATAGCGACTGGAACTTTGTAAACAACAACTCAGCAAAATTACAGTAAAATTGCTACTATTTTTTGTAACGACTATTGTAATAGATAAACATTTGTAAAATTGTATTTGTTAATTACAAGCTTTTATTTAGTTTAACCTGCCCCGGTGTTTGTCTGTCTGTCTGTAATCGTATCTTGGAAGTTAAATTTGACCCACTTCTCGGTTTCCGATTGAGCTAAAATTTTACATGCACATGTAAGTTGGACGACAACGCAATATTATTATAACATGGAGCCGATATGATGATGGAGCCGGAAGACGGCAATGGGAACTCAGTCATAAAACGACGCAACCCTATCGAGTTTGGGCTCGTTTGATTTGTCTTAACAAGGACTCTGTTCTAGATGATATCCAGATTAATAAAAGCTTGTTAAAATATATACTCGTATAATAACTAGCAGCGCCCCGCGGTTTCACCCGCGTAAGTCGTGAACCCGTAGGAATATGGGGATAAAAAGTATTCTATGTCTTAATTCAGGTTATAAACTATCCGTGCGCCAAATTTAATCAAAATCAGTTCAGTAGTGTTTGCGTGAAAGATTAACAAACATCCATCCATCCTCACGAACTTCCACATTTATAATATTAGTATAAATATAATAATACACTTTTTATTATGTATTACATTAAAATAATGTAGACACCCACAACTTTTCATGACATCATCGAAAACATTTGAAAGGAATTTAATTAAACAGCCCAAAGATAATTTATTTACTTCATTCGCTCATTCATTCATGGTTTGTCTACGGTTTGCTCAACTGTCTCAAGCAACTCTTGGTGGATTCGGTCGAGTTTATTTCCAGATATTTTGTTCCAGTTTATTTTTGGGGCCTTCCTGTCGCGACCAATGACGTGCGAATCTAAGGGCTAAACTCTTCTAAATGGATCGATGTAAAGAAGAACGATATAATATTTTCTACTTTCGAAAAATCTAGTATTTTTAGCGTTAAGTGGATCGGTATCTGTTTTCTGTTTCCGTGGAGTAGATAAGGTTTTTTCCTCAAAGAAAATTATGGAAATAAATTTATGTAAGTTAGTACTATGACTTACGAGCAATTTTATAACACAATACAAGAGTGGATGTATGCAAGCATATTATAATATTTAAGATGCGGAATATAAAATTAGAATGCATAAAGTAGCTACGAAACACATCAAAGGCATTGCATTTTTAATCGACCCAACTAAGCCCCAGCTGAAGTGAATCGAACAACAAACACTTAATACGTACAAACGCCTAAAGTGTTCGCTACAAGCTACAACGTGATGGCCACTACATTATACAGCTTTTTCCCAACTCCTGGCCTTAATCCGATGCAAACTGGTACAGCGAAAGGAATTCCTATCACATTATATAACAACTAAATCAAACCACGTATAATCTCATTACCGTTATCTCGGGAATAACCATAAAGCGTCGCGTTTCCATTGTTTTCCATTTTCCGTGGCGTATTGTCGCGTTATCAGTGTGTGGGTTTAGTTGGCCGGCGGCCGCCACGCTCGACGCACGCTCGCTCGCCGTCGTTTTCACGTTTCCCGATTTTCCCGCGCGACGTCCGGACGTCGGCACGTAGGTACCCGCTCCCCTCGCCGTATCGTGCCGCATCGGGATATGTCACCCTGATATCGAATTAACGGTGTGTATAAACAAGCAGTGTTTATTCCTATAAGTTAATCGAGTTAATGATAAGTTAATGTGTGTTGGCCCCGTGTGTGTGGCACGTGATCGGATTACTGAATCGAGGGATAATATTGTTTTTTACTGACGTAAGAAGGTATGTTTAGGGATTTGTTAATGAATTAGATCGAGATTGTGTAAGATAATTGATAAGGAGGATGGCGCATCGAAGGTCGCACAGATTCACTTGTTTATCTTTTTATCGCTGTGTACTGACGCTATCTGTATGCTGTTTGTCGTGACTTTTTATTATTTTAGGAAGGTTATTTGCTTTGACAGTTTTTAGCTGTTTATTTCCTGTTATTGAGCCACGAATTTACGATTTAATCATGTAATAAATTATTCGAAAAACCCTGAAAATATTAGACACAAAATGGAATAAAAAATACCTACTTTATAACAATACGAAGGGTTAATAAACCTCACAGAGTTTGGGGTCCTCTTTTTATATGTCACCCTCCCTACATATTAGTCACCCCCGACCTTCCCCGCTTCCACCCCATAATGCGTATGCATATTTGGTTTATTGTGTACTTTTGGTCGTATATCAACAATATGTCTTCATATCAAACGCCTATTTAAATGTCACCCTGGATACCAACGAAATGCTAAAGACGTGGACAATTTCATGATTATTTCTTTATGATATTAGGTAGTAATATCATAATAATGTCAATAGCGTTAATAGTTTTATATCATGATTAAAATGAATCTAAGAATAAATTATATCACTGAAGTTTATTTGGTCAAGCTTGTATATTATAAGCTCTTATATCGAGCTTCCATGCAAATCATACTACAATTATTAATAAATTTTACATCATAACTGCATATCTATTGCATTCGTTATATTTAATTGTATTTTATTACAATCTCTGCTTAATAATAAATTCATTTATATGGAAATAGATTGAAATCAAACTCTACGTTGGCATTAACCTACATATCTTGAATTCATTAAAATGTATTATTATTTATTTATCAGAGAGTAAGAACATGTGTATCAACATGATGTATTAGTCACTTCATTACGCTTGTTATTTTTTAAAGGGGTTAGCAGATGTAAGTACTATTTTACACACGTAACATCGCCGATGGTGTTATTTTTGTTTATTTTATTGCGACTTTGATGGATCAGTATAAACCAATCTGCCTAGCATTTTCCCAATTATGTGGGGATCAGCTTCCAGTCTAATCGGATGCAGCTGAATACCAGTATTTTACATGGAGCGACTGCCTATCTGACCTCCGCAACCCAGTTACTGGGTAATACGATACCCCTTGGTAAGACTAGTTGTCTGGCTTTCGGGCTTCTGACTACCCGTAAAGAGTGTCCAAGATCTAAGAATGACAGCCGGAATCAAGTGCTTAACGTCCTCTCCGAGGCACGGAGAGGTCTCGGTATGTTATGTATGGTCACCCATCTACGGACCAACCCCGGCAAGCGTAGCTTAACCTGATGGATCGACCCGTGCAGCTGGTATTACTTAGAGACGAGCTCCTCTATAATATTATATTGATACCAGTAGAATATACACAATGGCTGAAATATCTTGGCGAGTCCGAACTTCGCGCAGAAGGCTGCGCAGTAAGGCTTTTTTTAAACGAAAAGGTGACATGAGGCGAGTTTGAGTGAGAGAGCATGCGTGAAAGTTCGTAGTGCCTGTGTTCAGACTCGCCAAGATATTTGGGCCGTAGTTGTATGTAGATATATATATTTGTACTTAACCATAGCATTGGCGCATCCTGTATAGATAGGTTTATGGTGTAAGAATAAAATGAAATAAATAAATGATTAAATTCAGTAAGAGAGCGAGCTTTTTGGCTTTTACATACCTATTCTAAGCTCTGAGGAGTCGGATCTGAAAATTTTCATAAGTACAAGACGAATACCAATTTGACTTTGCCCGATCTGGGATTCAAACACAGGATGTCACGCTATTTCTTAATACGCCATGACTGCTGTCTTCACACGTAGGTACAATGGGTACAAATCACCATACTTTCTTTTCACAGGAATTAAACAACATTGAAAATCCGATGTTGCGTAAATGTTCATTATTCATGTCTTTGCTTAGCATGCCTTTTTCAAGAACATCACAATATTTATTTACTACAGAACAAAAAAAAAACAGCTGTTCTAACAAACTTGATAATATCTACCTTTACCATAGTGTTGCTTAATTGAACCTGGTTATGCAGAAAGCAGGCACTTTTTCCAAAAATTTGTTAAAAACACAGTCACAGTAATGTCGACAAGATTTTTTGCAAAAACAGCCATGTCGTTTTTTTTTATTTGAGATGGGTTTGCTCTTGACTCTAGTCTACGTCAGAGGTGACAGAGACAGAGTCGACGATGGAGTGAGCTTACCCAGAAAAAGCCAGTTCACTCTCACTTTAAAGAGATTAGGGTTGTATGCGCTCGAAAACACAGACGCAGGTAGTGAGTTCCACTCTTTTGCTGTGCGCATTACGAAGGATGTTTAAAAGCGCTTAGTTAGAATAGGTGGAATAGCAACTAGGTAGGGACGGTAACTGGCAGTGCGTCTAGATGTTCGATGGCAGAAGGGGGCCGGTGGAATGAGGTCGTGGAGTTCTTGGGCACACTCACCGAAGTTCAATCTGTAGAAGACCAACAAGCAGGCAACCTTGCGGCGATGAGCCAAGCTGTGAAGCTTGGTATCCACCAGTTTTACGTCGCCAATGAGCCTCGTAGCTCTGCGTTCCATGGAGTCCAGGGCGGCTGGTTGGTACTTAGCTGATCCCTCTCAAAGGTGGCTGCAGTACTCCATGCAGGATCGGACTTGCGCTTTGTAAAGGGTTAAAAGCTGTCCAGGCGTAAAGTCGGTATCTCTATTTATCACGGAGATATGAGCCGTCAAATGCAGCCATGTCCATTCATCCATGATGCAACCATCGAAAGAAAAATAATATAATAATATAATATAATATCCTGGGACATTTCACACACGGTCATCTAATCCCAAACTAAGCAGAGCTTGTACTATGGAAACCAGATAACTAATATACTACATATACTATTTTTTTTTTTGTAAATACATACTTATATAGATAATTACACCCAGACTCAGGACAAACAGACATGTTCATGCACACAAATGTTTGTCCTGGGTGGGAATCGAACCCACGCCCTGCGACATGATAGGCGGTATCTTAACCAACCACGCCAGCTGGCCTGTCAAAAATGCTTATAACTCTGTTTGTACTTTTTCCGACATGGCTGCCTTCTGCATAACACGGTCCAATTTAAAGGAATGTAACCTTACAAAATTATTATACCTACATACCTTGCTACATATTACTGCCTCGTTGCTCTAGTAGTCGCAAGCGCTACCTGCTGAGCATAAGGTCTTGGGTTTGATTCCCATGTCAGGCACAATATTAAAGGCTTTTTCCATCAGGAATTTGTCAGTAGTAGCCCGGAGTCCTCATTTGTCTCTGGTTGATGGCAATAGGTTTAAATGACTTAAACATAACTGGCGAAATGTGGGTGTTCTATGGGTACACCTCTGCCTAAGTCTTCGGGGATTACAGGCGTGATGTTATGTGTATTACTATATATTACAATACATTTATAAACATGTACGTATAGGGTACGCACCACGCAATATTCAAAGAAAAACAACATAAGTATACCACATTCCTATAACACAATCACCCATCTATTATACTTAAAAGGAAAATAACATTGGACAGACTCCAGTTTGCAGGTCGTGGGCGATCAGTAGCAATGATGACAGCCGCCAGGTCAGGGTTAAGCACTCAGCAGGGTTGGCTGATTTAAATCAAAATGATTTACTTAAATCACATGATTTTGATATTCATGATGACTGAAATCGAAGAAAAAATTTGAATATTACTAAATTGAACAGTTAAAAAAAAAAAATAAGCGGAATGGAATGCCCAAACCTGAAGCCGCGAAAAAGAAAAATCAGTTGTACCCAACATTTTGACGAGTTTTGCGAATAAGCTGATTTTTTTTCGCGATTTCAGGTTTGTTCCAATAGTAAAAGTTGTTCATAATGACACCTTAAAATATTGCCCATGAATTCAATTTCACTCTGTAGAAGCATTTGAACGCACAGTCACACATTGAAAATATAAGGATGTGAAATATAATAAGGACCCACACCTTATTATATTTCACACGTTCGTTACCTAGGGAGTCCTCGCACTTCGCACGCACACTACCGTTATGCCGGTGGTCGGTCTATGAAAGATTCTACGGCTATGAAAGTACTGTCTTCTTATATTATACTTTAGTATTACTTTATGGCGCTACGGATATAGCAGTGGTCGTATCTTGTATGAGCAACTTTACTGTCATAGTTTGAAAAAGTCACTATCTCGCAACGTGTTAAACTAGAAAAAAAAAACATGTTTTCAAGAATAATAGGAAGAATTCCGATGAACTACATGGTCAATAATTAATTGGCTCGCGGACGGACACAATCCTCGAACTTGGCTATATTTAAAAAATCGAAGTAAAAACTATCATAAAATAATTTATTTTTATAATTTAAAAAAAAACTGATTTTACCCATCCCTAGTGTAGTGCAGCACAGTGTTATCAACCATCAAGAAGAATATAGAGCTACTTTATACCTATCTTTCATATTATCTACCTTGACAGCCCACGTCAATGAAAATTGAGATAAGTGGGCGTCATTTGCAACTTGTGACATCCGAATTAATTTGACGTTTAAAATGAAAAGAAGCCGATGAAATCAATTCTTCCGTAGATGGACAATTAATTAACTAATAAAATTAAAGATTTTATTTTTAGATAATTTAGTTTATAAATGAAATGTCAATCAATCTGCCTAGCCTTTTCCCAATTATGTTGGAGTCGGCTTCCAGTCTAACTAATAATTGATTCTTCTCCTCTGCTTATTTTTATTAATTAACAAATTTGCCCAAATTAGTTTATTTTGGATAGCCTTCTGGTTGCAGCAGAAAGTTATCATAATCCATTTGAGTGTTTACGTAAGAATATAAATCCATCCATTGCGATTCTATCCAGACCAGCCATAGTTCAACTCGGCTCACGACTATAGGTTGTTATAATTAATTGATTTGTTTAATAGTAATGGTATCATTATTTTAATGTCGAAGGTCTGTTAATATTGAAGATGATGATCCATTGCATGAACTACTTAGTTATATTACTACTTACTTATTATATTATATTAATACCAGCGACCCGCTCCTGCCTCGCACGGAGTTTACGAATTGACAAAACATCGATATTTTTTTTGTAATTTCCTTCCGGAATGATGGTGAAAACCGCATCAAAACTCGTTACTTAATTTAGAAGAGCAAGGCAGTCACATACAAGACATACACGAAATGCGACTTTAATTTATAATATGTATATATGAAAATCAGTAGTCCCTGGAGTCGCTAACGCCTCTATTATTTACATAATATGCCATAGTATTTTTATATTTGTTGTGTTACTAGAATATAATGTCTGTACGGATGACTCATGTTTTACTAAGACCATACATGTGTCACTAGTTGCTCTACTAGCTAGGAAAACCTCAGATACATTTGTAATACGCATAATATTACCTCGGCCGTCTAAAGGACATTTATATGTCCATTTGTTATGCCATAATTTAGTGACGTACCTAACTGCAAGCAAGTGAACAGTCATAGAAATAATTCCATTAAGTGTTATTTTCTATATTCGACCTAGTAGCACTGACTATAGAACCTATTTCTATTAGGAAGGTGATTTTTCATACTACTAAAGTGGTATTTCTCTCGTAGAAGGCAAAGTTTAAGGAGTAACTCAAAATCTTTAGCTAAAGTAGAGTAATAACTTGGTGCTTTTGAACATCTACCGTCTACATAGTTGACAGCCCCCAAAACCGCCGTTTTGCGTTTGCAACTGACTGCTTACTGATTTAGCTAAAATGATTAATAAACATTAAAATTCCAGAGTTTTATTAATTTTCGTCAAACAGATATTATATATAAACATCAACATCCTTTTGCTATATCATTCCGTCAACACACAATTCTAACGTAAAATGCTATACTTAATAGTAAAATAAAATATTATGTCCCCGCAGACCTAAAATCCGAAATTATAGCTTCATTTGCCGAAATCATTGTGCAATAAATTCGGTACGCACCATAAGTGCATTTATGAAATAACAAATGACCACTACCGACTCATTAGTCCTTACAAACAATTAGTTGGACAAATAGTAGCCACGTCGTAGTCACGTTCATTTGGTAAATGCAGTGTACGTAGTTATTGTTATCAGTAATTTATTGTGAAATTGACTGGAAATGTAGGACATAAATAATTTTATCGTCCAAAACAGCCATTAGTAAAACAAGAAATTTGAAGTACTAAAATAAGAAAGATGAAAGTAAAATCAATATTTTAGATTTCCACACGGAAGTATCCTAGGTCCCTTGCTTATAAACTTACTACTACTATGTCGAATCAGAAGTCATCGCAATCATGAGCTTAATGTTTTTTATCGTCTATCTTTATGCAACATTCCACCTCAAAACATAAAATCAATACATTTTCATTAAACAAAATTCCAATCTGAACGAAACTACTCGAAACCCGACTTATCGACCATTCATTAGTTTGAAATTCTGTATCACGGTCCATGGACGAAAATAAATATAGTATCGGCGTGTTTGGTAAACACACGTTGCAGGCAAGACCATCACGGACTATTTGGGTCAGGGACTTAGCACGTGGAGTCGTGGACTACGCCCATCCAGCCATAATGGCCGCAAACTCGGATAATCCCTGTCCACACTTAATCACTATGGACATTGTGTGGTGTACTCCCCATTAATTGAATATGAACGGGTATTAATCTTAGATTATTAAAGGTTCGCCGCTTTCAAGAATTAATTGATTCAAAAATTAGAAATTGTTTGAGTTTGGTGATGTTGTCTGATTTGGTAGTGAAAGTGGTTGAACTCTTGGGCTCAGCATCTTAGGAGTTATTTTAATTCTAATATATTTAAATAAGAAGCATAATATGACCAATAGCCATCAAACAATTGTATTTCCATCCAAGGCGACACACAAAGAAAAAAAGGCTATTGCCCTCGCGCTTAATAACATGGAAACTAAGAATTCATCTACCAGCATCTCATAGGCAAACACTTCAAAGATCAAAAGCATGACTAAATCTTCCATTATAATCTTATTATCTGTGACTGCACAAATAATAGCCCTTATTTCACGGCAATAAAAGCGATTGATCTTCACAGCCCCTTTGACCAGCTGCTGTTACATCATAAATTGGCCAGCCAATCAATTACCATGCTTGTTGTAGTAAATTGTAAGTCCGCACAAGGCTTTGGGGAGCCTTTTACGGTGTTTAAGACTAGGTTTTAGTCATAGACGTGTCCTGATGTATGAAACTTGTATTAGCACATATGGCTTTCGTAAGCCATGGTAATATTAGATTTTGTACCTTGTACGAGTATTTATTAGTGGTGAGTACTTCTAAATTTATGACTGTCTTTATAATAATTATCGTTGGTATTGTTTACATGGCTATTTACAGCTTCATCTGTAGACAAAGAGACGTTTTATAATCTAAGAATTCGATACTAATGACGATGTTTGGTTTTGGGATGTCGTGACTCGTGAATATTCGAAAGCATATTCCAATGTTGTTATTTTAACAATTGGATTTTACTACCTACTAATTTTAATCTATTTTCTATTGAAATTAAAACAAAATTCTATTTTAACTATTCCCAGAAAACTTGTTTCTACGTAGATTATTTATTTTTATCAAAAGCAAACCCTACTGTTAAGGCCCTTACTAACATTATTGTGATAAGTAAACATAGCTTCAATGTCACGTATGAGTAATATCTAGCCAATAATTACTCCAAAGTACTATTATGAGAATCTGTGTAATTATCCGAACACATTAAATGATCATCTATAATATCTGATAGATATAAATGGGGTCATACCGACCGACTATAATAATTTTCATGTAATGACAGTTGTTGTATATTCTAGTGTAATTAAAGTACCAGTAGAAATGTAGATCATTGAAGGGTTAGCCGAAGTTTAGTGTGCCATTAACGATGTTATGATAGGTCCAAATCCAAAGTGAAAGGGGACTAGAGAGGTACATTAAAGTCAATAGTCGTATTTGGTAATAGCTCTCAATTTCTATGGTATGCGTATGCTAATATTATTATATACGCAGGTATTAGAGATTGAGAGAAATTGGGCGAAAATCTTTGTCGTCTTTGAAGTATAGCTACTGATTTTATATTGCATCAATAGTTTGAACAATGGTAGGCCTAGGCTGAAGGCTAATACCAGTAGTCTTAAACTTGTGTAAGCAGAACATTGCTAACTTAAGCCCTTCTGAACGTGAACGTGATCATAGAAAAGTCGTCTGTTTCGACGTATATAGACTAATGCAGTTTATATTTACCGATCACTTATCGTTGAAAGCAATACGCTTCAGACTAGTTCACTCTTCTCGATAACTGTTAGGCAAATACTCAGCAAATATAAGAAAGATCAACAAAACTGGAGTGCCCCAACACTCAAACATCACGTTCGCATATAATTTTACAATCCCAAATCGAATAATTACGAGGAATAAATTCTTCAAACTTCGTATTGTATGAAACATAATCTTTACAAAATCTGCCTAGCCTTTTCCCAACTATTTTAGAGTTGGCTTCCAGTCTAAGGATGCAACTGAATACCAGTATTTTACATAGAGCGACTGCCTATCTGACCTCCACAACCCAGTTATTGGGCAATACGATACCCCTTGGTAAGACTGGATGTCAGACTTTCGGGCTTCTGACGACCCGTAACGACTGCCAAAGATGCACGAACGACAGCCGGGACCAACGGCTTAACTTGCTCTCCGAGGCACGGAGGAGTCTCGGTATGTAAAGATGGTCACCCATCTACGGACCAACCCCGGCAATTGTAGCTTAACCTGATGGATCGACCCGTGCTGCTGTCATTACTTAACAGCTAGCTCCTCATGTGGCATTAAAGAAGTATAAGGCTGCGGCCACGAATTGTTTTTTAAATAGTCTTTTCATGGCCACAGGCCTTAGAAAAGTCCTACAAAATGTATGTAATTACTTAGCCACGAACTCCTCGAAACATAATCGTTACAATAATCGATTATTTACTCGAATAGAGTTCATATTCGCGGTAATTTTCTAACATTAACACACTTTAGGTTTGTAGGTGTTAGGTTAAACAACACGTTCATACTAATTGTGAAATTCTTTGTAACTAAGTAACCTTAATGGGTGAGTCAGACATTCGTTTAAAGAAACGGAAGCATATCGTTTGGATAATTAAGGAAACGCTTTTCAATTTACGAAAAATAAAGTAATTGGGATTGTAGATTAAACGAAGACTTATGAACTCGAAGAATGTAAAAGAGTAAAAGTTAATAAAATAGAAATGTTGACAGAAAATATTGAGTTAATCCCTCTTTGTTTTAATAAGCAAATAAATAATGTCGAAAGGTTATCTCCATGTTAATAAATTACGGCTATTAGTAACAGCTACACAAATGTTCATTTAGATGGTTAAACTATCCGATAATCGTGACCCGAAAGCAGCCATTTTTGGTCAGCTAAGAGCTTTCATTAGCTTTTACGATTATCCATTCCTACGATTATTCGTTGATAGCAACTTAATGTAGGTACTTACTGCAATATAAGACTGGATAAAGTGTTGAGTTCCTTAACCGACCTTTCAGGGTTTTTTTTTTTCTAAAGCATTGGTATAATGATGTTGTTATTTTATTACTTTATTACTTTTAACTTATTTCTCTTAATCCTTAAACCCTGGTAAAATGATTGCTTTATATATAATATAAAACTACAGTGAGAAAAATAACTTGTAGGTAAAACGAAAAATTTTAAGAATCAAAATTTAAAAAACGCATTATAATTTATCTAATTATAATGGGTTTTTAACATTTTTATTCTTAAAATTTTCCGTTTATCCACAATTTTTTTTACGGAAATATTTGAAGAATAAAAATGTTAAAAACGCATTATAATTTATCTAATTATAATGCGTTTTTAACATCCAAATCAAATTTTCCGTTTTACCCACAAATTATTTTTTAACTGCAGTTTCGGTTCAATTAAGCTTTTCTGCGGTAAGTCTTGGTTTGTTAGTCAGAAGCATCTTTTTATTTTATATTTCTACTTCTATTATATTACTGTTTCCTTGCATTTTCACTCGCCTTATTTCCCTTAGCAGATACACATAGATAATAAGGGTAATAGCAATATGATAAGGCACAACAGAGAATACTTATTATTAATTGAAACACTATTTAATTACGTTCCAGGAATTAGAAGGAACAGACTAAGAATTAATTCTACTGTTACTTCAAGACAAAACCGATAAAGCATCAATTAGTGATAAGTTTTAACTGCGGTTGGCAAAGTTACGGAAATATTGCAAAGTTTTCCATCCTGTTCTGTTTCCTTAATTCAGCCCACTTTGTCGTAATGATTCAGCTCATTCATTAGACCGACTATTATTACGTCAACTGACGTAGTGTTGTGACTCAATTGTGTTGTAATATTTGTATTTTTGAAGTTGAAATTTACGTATGTATCCTATATTTAGAACATTATCTTTGGTAATCCGTTCTATATCTAGAACGATATAGTTGGCTGACTGTTGAATACTAGTTCAGGGGATCGGCCTTCAAATAAGATAATAGCAAACAATGTAAGATACTAAGTCCTATTTCTAGTACTTACGTATCTTTGGCAATCTGCTTTATTATATTAACTACCTATACATGAATTTCTATATTTAACCTGAGTATACAAGAATAACCCTCCTGAATGTACAGACGCCAGCACATCAAGCTACTACAATCTGTCAGAGTTCTTTAATAGATTTTCGACTTTATTGCTAAGGCATTAGGTTCAAGGTTGATTGTGAAAATCTGACAGTTTCGGGTAGGTTGACCTGCTGGCGTCTGTACTTACTTTCTACAAATATGTATTAGAACATCTGGTATCAATTAAACTAACTATTTAATTAACTATGTATGGTTAAAATAGTAGGTACTCGTATGTATAGAAAAAAAAATGTCCTGAAACATATATGAAATTAAAATATCACGATACAAGACAAAGCTTTCATGCGCACATCGATGATATTACAAAAGTCTATTGTCTGGTAATGAATACTGATATAGTATATAATACATATCTTAAGTGATAGATTGCTCACGAAAAAAACCCGATGTTTGCTTCATACATTTCGGTTAAGTAGGTCAAGTTCTTTCTAAAGAACAACTTTTAGTAATTCTATAGAATGATTGACTTTTGCAAAAGTAAAAATTATTAATAGTATTTAAAATTTTTCATGGGTGTAGCTTTTACCCCTCAATATTGAATACTCAATAATTTATTTGCATTCCACAATGTGTAATTAGGTGGTAACTTTAAATTATATGTGACCAATATGGACCCTGTCGGGCACAGCAAAATAGTAGAAGACAGGAGCTTTGAAAAACTTGGTAATCTTATCAGCCTTCTGAACTAAATCTAATATTATTATATTAGGGTTTCTTTATACTTAAATAGCTTACTGCTAATATTAGATATATTGTAACTAATATATCGAATATTAGCAGTAAGCTATTTAAGTATAAAGAAACCAAATTTTTACAACCAATTTTAAAAATTGTTTCAGTTTTTTTTTATAAATATATTTATTTTGTCTTCCTTTTTATGAATTCAGGTGTTATATATTTCTATTGGCATTACAGGGACTTGTTGAGAATGTATTTTTAGTCGAGAAGTTGGAAGGTTTTTGACGGGGATGGAAGGTAATCAGTTTACTTTTTGAGTAGTTTATTTCGATGTTGTGTGCGTTCATCCAGGTGATGATTTTAGTGATTATTGAATTTAATGTTTCATTTAAATTAAGGTTTTTTTTGACATGAGACTAGTAGAGAAATGTCATCCGCGAATAAAACACATGGTCCCTGTATGGTTTTTGCTAAGTTATTTATATATATCAGAAATAATATTTGCTGTTTGATCAGACATTAACTTAATCTCAATTCTACCTTTCTATTATATTTACTCGCCTTTATTCTGCGACAGTATTTTTACAAATGTGACGTTTTCTTCACCCTTTCTTGTAAAACACCCTCTCGCATAATTTGTCAGTATTCACAGACGGAATGTAGATACGTGAATCGATAGCTATCCTAGATATCATAAAATTTGGTCATCTATCTCCTTTGGATTTAAATAGGATTCAGCTGTCTTGTATGGATTACGTTGAATTGCCTAGGGAGATTTGTTGCTTTTTTACGTGCACGGGAGAAAGGACGAATCGTATCGTATCGTCTTAGGTACCTAGTTCTATCTGTAGCTTTTCCTTTGATACAGCTTTAATTTATGTTGTAGGATAGTAGTATTTTCTTATAATAATAATAATACTCCGGTCTGTACCGGTAGAGTTTACTTTTCCGCAGCGGGTCTAGGAGATGAGGAGCCAGACCAATAGAGATACAGAACCCCGCAGGGCAGCATGTGGCGAGCTGTTGGGCAGTACCGACCCCACGGACTCTATCTCCCGGGAGGAATCTTTTCCTCATCTCTGGCTTGCCTTTATTGGCCGGCTGGAGTGAACACTGACGAGGAACAGAGTTCCCACCTCTTTCTTGCCTTTATTGGCCGGCTTGAGTGGAGATTCGCAAGAGCAAACGTGCTCGGAGGAAGGAAGTATTGCAGTAAGGTGCTGGTAGGGATCTTGACCGTACTTCTGGGATTGTCCTGATAGCCTCTCCACTCCTCAAGCACCTCAGGAAGTGTTGCCCCCTTGTCGCTACGTCACTATGTGCTAGCGGCCGTTTCCAGGGGCCCATTATTGAGTGTGCAAGTCACCTCCTGCCATTATATCTGTGTATAATATATAACATTGGTCAGGCAGGGGACATAGTTCTTCCACGTTCACGTTATTCACGTTACTCAATCCACTTTAGCCACCCAGACCCATAGCCCAATATGTTTTGTTTCCACTTACAACAATAGTCCTGCACCAACCGGGGGTTGTCCTTGAGTGCACTTGCATAGTGCATACAGAGAAATGTAAAAAATAAGTAATAATAATAATTGATCGTACGGTTAGGTATACCAGTTGAGTATCAATTATCATCATCATCATCTAATTTATTTTGGGTCGACGCAGCCTAAATCTTCCTCTTTCCTTAATATTGTCCTAAAAATTATAAAACTCATATGGATCTTTGGGCAATTTCATAAGATTCAATATCTACTCAAAATATTCGATTCTCATCTATCGTTTACTATTAAACAGTCATTCATGTAACACATGTAACATCGCAGATAGTTTGCTGTGTGTGCCAACAGGCGCGACACAGATCACATTCTATTCAGATTCCCAACTCCAAACATTCGATGCTAGCTACACACTCGCACACAAAGTTCTAACTAGACCTTTCTACAGAATCCCCCTTAGTTCTCTTTCATATTTCGTATGCGTGTGTCTTGTGTATGTGTGCGTGTCCGTCGATCGATGTAGGAAGTAAAGTCCACGTATGACGCGTAATCTGATTGTGTGTGACGGGTGCGGCTGGTTCTCACACTGCACAGGATCTGGGCTCTATTAGCTGCGTCGGCAACCACTCGGGTGTGGAGACTCGCCCTCATTCATAAAAGTAATTCCTACATCAATGACATATATCTATGGTCGAAACATCGGAAGTTTTTCTTTCGGAGTTTAGTTTCCGATATTTAAATTGAGTTTGGGAGATCTCTCATCCTTAGATTAGGTATTGGAACGGAGTCTGATCTGTCTTCTTTGTCATAGTGCCGTATAACGTAGACGTATTAAAAAGTATATTTTTAAAGAAAGACACAAAATGTATTTTTTTCTGAAATATAAGTATTTGTCAGTTTGTTTATGTAATTCATAAAACAATTCCGTAGGTATCTCATCGCTAAGTAATAAGGGCCGCATGGGTCGATCCATCAGGTGCATGTGTAGGTTCCATACCACTACAAGGTTAAGCTACGCTTGCCGGAGTTGGTCCGTGGATGGGTGACCATCTTTACATACCGAGACTCCTCCGTGCCTCGGAAATGCTTTCCGAGGCACGGAGGAGTCTCGGTATGGAGATACCGGCCTTAGTGCCTCGGAAAGCATGTTAAGCGGTTGGTCCCGGCTGTCATTCGTGGATCTTTGACAGTCGTTACGGGTCGTCAGAAGCCCGAAAGTCTGAGAACCAGGGGTGTCGTATTACTCAGTAATTGACTGGGTCGTGGAGGTCAGATAGGCAGTCGCTCCATGTAAAATGCTGGTATTCAGCTGCATCCGGTTAGACTGGAAGCCGACCCCAACATAGTTGGGAAAAGGCTTGGCAGATTGATTTGGTATCGTTTCAAAGTTTAAAACTTCTTTTTGTATCTCAAAGAACAACAAATATTTAAAGAAAATTCTATGTTATTGCCTATAAGTATAATAAAAACTATTTAAATATGTAAAAAGTGTTAAAACTAACAAACAAGTACCATGATTAATTAAATTGGCTGAATTTTAACGCAGTTAATACTTTTGGACCAGATCTGACATTTGACATCTGAGATCTGACTTACTAGCTGAAGTCTATAAACCTGGCTAAGATACTGAATGAATAATTTATAATCGTGAATTAATCCCTAGCCCTTATAATCTTCGTCGATAAGACAGACCTCGCGACTTCAAGGACTATTTAAACATAAGCCCCATAACCTCTATAATGTGCCTAACGGGATGCACGGTTAATTGAATGGTTAAGTATTTAGATGACAGTTAAGTAGGTTTTACGCGACAATTCCTACATAATACCAACATGTATGTAAAATTATAATGCCTACAAATGAATTAGAACTGGACCGTGTTATGCAGAAGGCAGCCATGTCTGGAAAAGTACGAACAGAGTTATAAGCATTTTTATTTCGATGGTTGTAACATGGACATGGCTGCATTTGACGGCTCATATCTCCGCGATAATTAGAGATATCGACATGGCTGTTTTTGCAAAAAATCTTGTATATCGAAATTAATATGGCTGTGTTTATAACTCATTTTTGGAAAAGTGCCATATGGCTGTTTTCTGCATAACTAGGTCCAACTTATCTTTATAGCTAAGAGGCGTAGCTGCTTAATTCCGTGTAGAATTCTTTGATTATACCAAGCGAAGCGTGCTTAGATTCTCAAAGCGATATTTTCATGTGTAACTTCACCTCTACTCAACCCATACAATCAACACAGGTGATGTACTCGAGAATAATTTGCATTACTCGGTCTGTTTTCACAGCACAACATTTTGTAATTAAAATTATTTAAATATTTAAGCATGTGTGATTCATTGACACACCTGCGACTCTGTATCGGATTCGCGTTTCACCGAACAAGATATTATATTCTGCTTATTTTCGTATCTGACAGTGAGCCAATTGGATTTCACGGACCAACCGCTGCGAATAGCAACACTGGTGGGCTGATTAACCATTCCAAATCATATTTTGCACTTCCCTCGACTTAGGTGTAACCGTAACTACACGGACTATAGTCAGCAAAAAAAGTGAATGATATTATTGTTCTATTAAATTTTCAAAGGCTTCACACCAATAAAACTTGGTGCTGTCATTATTTTGTACATTTTTATCATCACCATTCATCATCATCTCCCTGCAAATACATTATGATAAGGATCATAATGTATTTAAGATCGGGGCAGCATGTCTGCTTTTCTGTATACAATATGTAACAAAAACCCTGTTGTGCCTTTTAAGAATCGGTATACATACGTAATAAAGCAAGTCATTTATATACTGCTGCTCTTGCTGTCTATAAAAAAAAACTGTTCAACAATAATAATTAAAATAAATATTTAATTAAGTATTAATATTTGTAATGTTTCTTACCTCTGCAAATCTACATGAAGCGATGACGCGCCACCTCCTTTCGAAAGTAAGCTGCGTGGGAGACTAAGTAAGTGATTCGCAGGGCGGTGGGTGGCGGGGTAAAGGGGTAGGTAGGCACGTGGTACCTACCCGGGGCCCGTACGCCCCGATGTTCTTGATGTATACGTCCCTAAAAGGAACAACAGGGTTTTTATTATATATTTTATATCTAGATCTGGTACTGTTATCATCTCAGTATTCACCCTCTTTCTAGCCGTATCATATGTTACACACTTCATCAATCATTTCGTTTGTCTTTCTAAAATCTTCATAATACACAGAGGACTTGATCGAAAAAGTCATAGACTTTTGCCATTTGTATGTCTATTTAGTTTATGCTTTCTGCCATTTTCCCTATTTCTACAAATCCGTAGTCTGACGTCAGCTCTTTAAGGTCATCGGCAACTATCAGGAGAGGCTTCAGAATACTAAGCTATTTTAGGTATTCGACCACAAAAGGTTCTTTATTCAGCGATATGTTAAAATAAGTGACATTCACGTTTCGTTTGTCTGCGACCTTTACGTCCTCGATAAAAGGATAGTTTGATGATGTAGCTGTTATCACAAGTACGTCATAGGTAAGAGGGTAATGGATACTTTACACGGTACTGAGGAGGAAAGAGTGTGAACAATCAATCAATTGGGATTTGATACTTACATTTAATCTTTTTAAGCCCCTTTTACTGTAATGGGTGAAATTTAAAAGGTTTAATGTAATGAATTAATGATTAAACACTCAAAAAAGGTATTTCTACTTTAAATTTTTGGATACCTCTGTATTTTATTACACAAGAATTGGACTACCTCTCCCACATAACCTTTTTCACCTTAGCAATAGCTTAACAAGAATACACGTGAACATCAAAGTCTCGCCGTTATGACAAACACAAAAGCATACAGATAGTTATAAGGTCCCGTTGCGTTTACATAAAGCGTCCTAAATACATAAAGTGATGGTAATGAACTCAATTTTAAACACTTGCTAGTCTCAGCTGATAAATGTTCGGTACACTTTCTCTGTAATTATTCTGAGCGCGTTAATTCAATATTAGTTTAACACCGTTCTCGCTTTGGCCCACATCCTTCGCTTTTACCCTGATACTGTTAAGTGGGATGTAGTTGTCCAATTAGAGGAGTTCGTGGCGAGTAATAACAGCCGCACGGGTCGATCCATCAGGTTAAGCTACGCTTGCCGGGGTTGGTCCGTGGATGGGTGACCATCTTTACATACCGAGACTCCTCCGTGCCTCGGAAAGCACGTTAAGCCATTAGTCCCGGCTGTCATTCGTGGACCTTTGACAGTCGTTACGGGTCGTCAGAAGCCCGAAAGTCAGACAACCAGCCTTTTCAAGGGGTATCGTATTACCTATAGTAACTGGGTTGTGGAGGTCAGATAGGCAGTCGCTCCATGTAAAATACTGGTATTGAGCTGCATCCGATTAGACTGAAAGCCGACTCCAACATAGTTGGGAAAATGGTAGGCAGATTGAGTATATCCGATTTTTGCTGTCTCAACACTATTCCTGTAAAGTGTCATTTTTCGTAATCTGTTTTGGGTTATCCTGTCAGATTTTTTTTTTTTTTTGTGAAATCCGCTATTGTACAGTCACGAACCGGGACTGTTGAGCCACTAGCTTATCATCTTAACTTGGTTGTGTTACACGAATGCCGCCCGTTTTTCGTTATTGAAATGTCACATGTCTTTCACGGGCGGCATTCGTGTAACACAACCAGGTTAAGATGATCTAGTGGCTCAACAATCCCAAATATAAAGCATTGTTTATTTACTAAATTAGTTATACTGATTGTGTTCCCATTACAAATCTACTCACGCACACAGTAGCACACGTATAAGGGTCTTGCGTCGTCCATTTTGTTTAGTTTTGACTGTACAATGCAATGGAAGCGTGACTGTAATTTACATAGTTTTAATAATTTTTGTGATAAAAAATTACGTATATTTAAAATGTCAGTATTCGATTCAGTAAACAATTTTGAACAAACTACTTTAAAAATGTGCGTTAATTCAGTTACACATTGTATATGAACACTTTCAGTGTTTTCAGTGCCATTTATCTATTCTGTCAATATGTAAATTATTTCAAAATCTATTGTCAGTGTGGATACAGATGTAAGCTCTATAGAGAGTTTAGCCGAATACCTACTTAGAACTATGGTCCCCTCATTTTTTGAGATGACAATAAGCCTCTTCCAGAATGGGACAAACTCTTTGTGGGATTACGTTAAAATATATTTCCCAAGTCGCATGATCTCGCGAGCTCCAATTTGATCGGACTGCCAAAAGTAGATCCGTCTACACTCCCCTTAATCGTTTCCACCATTTATATTCAAATTATATTATTGAGTGGATAACCTCATATTGTTAAATTGAACGAACAAATGAAATATTATGATAACGGACAATCACATTCCGAACTCGGATGGCCTTGCTCGAGGCTCGCAAAGATAAGACCGTCTCGTAGATAACGATGATATAATGATGAGTTTGTTTACATATATGCATATAAACACTTTCCCTTGTAAAGTCATTATACGTACACTCGTAGAATTAAGGGGATGCTTTCGCCTCTTTTCCTTTGTAAATAATTTTCTTTGGGAAAACACAGTTTTTCTTATTTCTTTAATGATCTCTTAACAGACTTGTATACTGAATTAAACATTTTTTCTTCTGGGTAAGCTCACTTCATCGTCGACTTTGTATCTGTCACCTAGACAAGAGCAAACCCATCTCAAAAAACAATATTTATACTGAATTTTTAAAGCAATGAATGAATGAATCGAAACGACACGCATTTCCTTAACATTTTCATCCGCCATTTTGTTTTTGATACGTCATTTCTGACACATTTTGTTTTTTCCTATAAGTAAGTGTAAGTAGCGTCATAGGTTTTATTCATGCATTGTGCTGCACTGGTTTTATTCCCTTTTATATTTGTATATGAGTTTTAGTATCGAGTAGAATTTGATTGATGTGTACCTACAATTCAGTGTTTTCTATCAGCTGAAAACGAATACAATAGAAAATAAATAATGAAAATATAATGTTGTTTGTGATATAAATCTATTTCATTTCTCCTTTCGCAGGTCTGCTGGAAGAAATTTCTTAAGAAATAAGCAGTACCTTTGTACTCCTAATTATAATTATGTATTTTATTATGTATTTTTCTGTGTGTACATAAATGGTAAAATAAATAAATAGAATAAATAAATAAAGATTGTTACAACTTAATGAGGAAAACATTGATGTATTTCTACGAATTTCTCCTAGATGTTTCATCGTAATTTTATTATAATTTGAATAATAATTAATTGTAGCAAATAGATACCTAACCACATCCAATTGAGCCTTACCTAGTCATACCTCGTTGCTAAGTTTCTGGTTTCATCGTAAAACATGTGACAATGTAGGTACTTCTTCTGTGTAGCGACAAAAATACTTTTAACCGATAGCAGACCAAACTTTGCCACCATTAGAGGCTTCCCAGTTATTCATATACAGGGTTATTGGTAAAACACCAAGGGGTCATTGTACTCATCATTATGAACAACTTTTACTATGGGACCAAACCTGAAATCGCGAAAAAAGAATCAGCTGTTCAGTACATTTTGACGAATTATGCGAACATAAATGTAGGTAGGTACTGAACAGCTGATTTTTTTTCGCGATTTCAGGTTTGGTGCCATAGTAAAAGTTGTTCATAATGATAAGTACAATGACTCCTTAAGAGGTTTTTGGTGTTTTACCGATAACCCTGTATAAATATTGATTTTATAGGAAAAGAAGACTTACTCTTTTATTTTCTGTCGAAGACACTGCATAGTCACATTTGACTATGACTATCTTCAAATCAGTGACGTTTTTGACATCTTTTCTTGGAATAATGTAGAGTCGAGGTATTTTTAGAGCCATATCTCAATAGGACACCATGCAGTAGCAGAGCAACCATGGTCGCACTGCCAAAAATTGTATGGTTGCTTGCGCAACTGTTTAGACGCCGAGATATCCATCATAAAGCTGTGTAGATTTTGTTGGCAGCAGCGCGACCATGGTTGCGCCCACCATGGTGTCCTTGTAAGATATTTAGAGTTAGGGCTAATATTAAAATTTTAATATTTTTTAACGAAACTGGCCCGTATTAATCTTCATAAACTCTTTTAATTTAAGAACTTTTTCTTAGTTTAAAATATTTCATATATTTGATTGTGATTTCCAGAGACTGTCATGATTGCACCAACCTTCAAGGCGCGCTCGACCTCCCCAGGTACCTACAGTCCCCGGCGACTAACTGACATGATCCTGCTAGTTTATTGTACCCTAGTATCATTCATATGCTTTGATTGTTTTATGTGGAGGATAGAAAGTCTCAAACTGGACTTGAAAGTAGGTGGATAGCTGTAGGTAGTACGTAAGAGTCCTAGCCATAAAGCAATATTTCCAACTTTTGTGTCGTACGTAAAGCGTAGTGTAAGAGAAAAGCAATAAAGGGACTCCCCCTTTATTGTTTTTCTCTTACACTACGCTTTTTTTTAGGGTGTTATACATAAGGGGTTTATAAATATAAACAATGCAGTTTATGCCGCAGCCGTCAACAATGGACAGCTCTGGCAGTCATCTTAAACCTTGTATGATGACTAAATTATTATTATATTATCGACGAATAATAAAAAGGTTGAGTTAAAATAAAAGGTTCACTTTATTTTTTATTTTTGGACGAATCAAGGTTGTTCATTGTTATTTACTCAGTCAATGAGGCAATGAATGCAAAATGCTGATCTTTTCATAAATGCTGCTAGATATATAACTAACCCTTACCTGGGGCTGCAGTCTCGACATGGACAGCGATCGTTTTACGACCGAATGTAGTCGCAGAGTCCTAAAGGGGACCCTAGACGGTCAAAATTGCATGAAAAGCGCGATAAAGAAGATATAGAGAAATTTTTACCGTCTACGGACCCCATTAGGATTTTGCGACCGAATTAGATCGTAAAGTGATCACTATCTATGTCGAGACTGCAACCACAGGGTGGAATGGGTTCAAATATGAAAAAAGTATCTAATATTTATAATCGGTAAAGATAGTAAAAACTTCCTAATGGCTGCCATTAGGCGCAATTTCATTAAAACTCTAAGGACTACTAACAGTGCAAAAGTTGTTTTTCTTTAGCGAAATAACCAAAGTTTCTAGCAATATCGACTCAGTCTATAGAAATGAGTTCTATAGCTCTCAGCTTAAGTACTAAGTACTTGGATTATTAAGCCTAGAGTTTATAAACCTTCGTAGTCAAGTTAGGTCAATGAACGGGAAAAGTTAACTATAGTATTTCTGTTAATTACTGTTACCCAAGTATCCCAAAGTAAAATATTGTGAAATGATTTGCACGATAGCTAGCTCAGCATATTATATAAAATTTAATTCTGTCTCCGTCAACTTCAAATGATTTACAGAAATAGAACGATGATCCAGGTCTGTTTAGCGCCAATTATATTTTGATGTTAAGGCTGTGCACAGACTTTAGTCAAAACAGAATATCACTGTAAGAATGCAATTATTGTGCGCACATTCGCAACAAGACTGGTCAAAAATCAAAATGGCCTAATAAAATATTATAATGAGACAAAATAGCTTCATATCTCAACTAAACAGGCTTACAGCATTCATTTTTTCATCAGTCAAACAGAATTATTCCTAAATAAAAACAAATCCAACAAAAATAAGTACCTGAAAATGCTGTCTATAAAATAAAATATGAAAATGTTTTCATTCATTGCTTTCCCTTTTCTATAATACGTGGGAAACCGGATTCTATGAAATCAAAGCTTATATGGAAATTGCTTTTTCCAATTTCTGTTGTATGTATGTTCATGTTATTAAATAAGTACCTACATAATTTGTTACAAAACATCAGAAACAGGTTTTATGAATATTTCTTTCGTGTGAAATATGTATATTATTAGAATGTTAGAAACAAATCAAAGCATATGATTGTTTTATGAAAATTTCATAAATGTTATAAGCATGGTAAAATTCCTTTTTTAAAATACTTTTCTTGCCTAACTTATAATACTGAACTAGAAATACTGAATTCCGTTTGAAAGAGTTTTTCGTATTGATTGAATTGATGTTAACAGAGTGTTGGTTGTTTACAGAGTTTGTTTCTATTGAATATAACAACATTGTAAACAAAGTTAAATTGGGGGTGGCCTAGCCAGCAGTGGATGTCTTTCGGCTGAAATGGTGAAACAAAGTTATATTATGATTTTTTTTTATGGAGACATATATGGCAAATTCACAATATTTCTTTGTTGACATTGTCGGGAAATTCAATAGGAACCAACTGTACTTAATGTATTTGATGTAAACTTGTTCTACTAATTTGATGTTGCAATGTCGTGTGCGGTGTGCCTTAACTATATTTGGGTTTGATGTGTTCTTTTGAAATTAACCACTTGATATTGTATTTTCTTAATACGTTTTGTATATTGTACCTTTTTGATTTGAAACTCAACGGTTACTTTAGAGAATATAGCCCTTGTTTTTACGACTTCAAAAAGATCACCTTTATTTTATGTAAGTTTTCCACTCGACTGCCGGAATCGCAGATCTACGCGAGACTAAATGTCTTTTTAATTGTTTCTGTAATTATGACATTCAATCGGTTAATTTATCAATATATATGCTACGTATAAATCTTCCGGAATAAATTCTTTAAATTATGTTGAAAACTGCGTCAAATCCGAAGTTGAATGTCCGTGTAGTTTACAAGAATGGGAAGTATTTTATAATCAGTTTTTACCTATGAAATTGCCGATTTTTGATACCGGCTAGTGGGAAGATCAATATCTTTCATTCTATTTAGAATTCCAAATTCAAATAAATTTTATATTACAAATATTTATAAAAAAAAAACAGTTGTTCATTTGTTTTCCCGCCGTTCGATTTTTCTTTGATATCGATGTTTCTGTAACCATGGAAAATCGAAATTGCGCGCTATTTTCGAATACGAGTTCCGTTGTGACATCAACGCAACACATACAGCACGCAATATTAACGACGTATATGGACAAGGTACCGCAAGTGAACGAACGATGCGTTTTTGGTTTGATCGCTTCCGTTCTGGAAACTGATCTCAACTATGAGCCCCGCGGAAAAATTTCAAATCTAACGAAGCGGTGAAAAACGCCTTTAAAGAATTTATCGATTCCCGTTCCCAGGATATCTATAGCAGAGGCATCAACGAACTTTCATTAAAATGCCAAAAGTGCATCGACAATATTTCTTTTAAAAAAAATGTTTGATATTTTTCTATGTAAATCTGCAATTTCATACGTAAAGACCTAATATTATTATTATGTATAGATTATAAAATTTGTTTGATTTGATTCATCTATAATTTCTTAAAAAAATATTGCATACACTTTCTCTCAAAATAAATAAACTCAGAGAATATACAAAAGTTCTTGAAAGGATAACGTAAACGCTGATCCATATGAAAACGTTTATAAGAAAAGTTCTTTTACGAGTGTCGACAATCATATCCGAAATAACCATAAAAAGAGGGGAAAGCCGTAAAACGGGCATTAGTCCCTTCATGGTTCCGCTGACGATGCGGTATTTCGGACAGGCGGATAGAAATGTTACATCTGACCACGCATTTGCATAACGTTGTCATCTTTATTATTAAAGTAATAGGGACTTTTTGGTGCGTAAGATTCGATTATGATATTTGTATAAATGATATTACTATTTGGATAAGTGATCACGGAATTGCTCTGTATATTCTTTTATTATAGGTAGGGCACTATCGTTGAAGCAGACAGCGTATCACAGTTTCGCATTCCCAAAAATTAAGAGTTTAGTCTGTTATTATACGCGATGTTCCTACTTCAAATTCAAAATAATTTATCAAATCTAAATTAATAATTATAACGTTTCCTGTGACATACCCTATCAATTTTACGAGTAGTCAAGTAGATACATAAAAAAACCGGGCCAAGGGCGTGTCGGACCACGCACAATAAAGGGTTCCGTAGTTGGAATGAATTTATCCCAAGAACAAACAACATTGTAATTGGAAAACATGTTCTCCCATGCATTCCAACTGCAAATGTAAGTTTGTACGCACAATATTGACAGATTTACTATGTTATTTTGAAATTTATACATTTTCCTGTAATCTATAAGTATACTTAGTAAGTATAACTATTTTCTGTATATTTTTCAAAATTTTAGGCGCAGTAGTTTCGAAGATAAGGGAGCGAGAATTCGAGTCTTTATTTTAACATAAACTATTTGCGACCCTCGCAGTAAAACGTGTAACGTAAATAAAGACTGTTTTTGGGTCACAGAAATACATAGGTGTACCAAATTTCAACTAAATCGGTGTATTTTATATTCGGAGCAAATTGGCTGTGTCAGAAGGACAGGCAGGCAGACAGACACTCGAGTGATCCTATAAGGGTTTCGCTTTTTCGTTTTCGAGGTACTGAACCCGAAAAAGACGTACCAGTAGATCCAATCTTTTCATAACAAACCAGCACAAATTTTTGGACGCCTCCACCATCAAAGCAAACTCAAAAGCACAACTTTCCACTGAATAAAAAACTTTATGCATATTCCTGAAAGTCACGTAAAAAAACGTGTTCGCGTTAACATTTCCTATGAATATAAAATTTTGTTACGACATCGTCACATTAGCGTGTCAACTCTGTAATCTGGAAGTTTGCGCACACGCCGCGTGTGGCCTCTGACTTACGTGGTAAATATTACGTCACACGTGATAACGATAAAACCATGCACTTCCTGGCTCAGTCGTCTTAGAATATAAATATGTATAACACGCGTAGATACTTGTATGGATATTTCATCAAGTTAGCGTATTTGAATTTTACACTTTAGCTGTCTAGTACTCCATCGATAAAATAGTTAATAAATAAAAGTAAATAAATTAAATATAAATAAATAAATTAAATATTAAATAACAGTCGCGTGAATATTATGATTATGTTAGACAATGAATAATAAAAGTGTTAGAAATGTTAGTAAAACATTTAAACTTATTGAATAGTAGATTATTCCCCAAGGGCATAAAGCAGTGTCTTATGACACGGATTCTATCAATATATAGTCCGAATCAATATTCTAGTTTTAACACCCTGGCATCGCTCAGGTGTTAACTTTAGACTCCCTCGCTGCGCTCAGGAGTTAAGACTAGAAATCTGAGTACAGTGAGGAGATTTCATACGAATTTTTAATTGAGATTCCAATTTCAAATCGCATTATTGGCCAGCTGGTTATAATGACGAAAAAATAGTTAAATACTTAACTAAAAATATTCCGCTATTAACTTAAAAGTGGACATTCATACATAGTTGATGTATACGTATAAAACAGTAAATCTAAGAAAAATATCGTCCACAACCACAACTACCTTGAGATTCTGTAACCCTGGTATAAACATATAGTTAGTTTAACGACATCCCACATTCTGGCGATGACAGACATACTACCACATAGACGAAGTCATCAATGTAACCATTAACCTGACTTCTATTCGTGATTTGTTTATATCATGACACATTTAAGAGGTTATTTTAACTAAAATGTCCTTTATTCGTGTCCTTAAAGTTTTCGGAGTAAATTTTCCTGGTTATGATTTCGGTACCGAATAATCTGTAGGAAGTAAGTAAAATATAAAAACCTACCTCTTTTTGAATGTTTCTCGACAACTTTTCCTGTATGACGACGATACCATTAGATTTCCTGTATACAATTGACCTACGTTGGTATTACAATTTCCTTACGGATTTGCTCGATTTTTGACATGGCCACGTGTGATTAAAAAAAAAAATCGAAAATGTGTAAGCAAGAGACGATCGACATCGTATCTTTTATCGATCGTCACTGAGCATCGTTTTTGTCGATCGATAACAACTCTGAACAAGTGATTACTACGTCTGTCTCGATATTCAAATCGATTATGAACAGGCGACAAGAACGATCGATAAAAATCGAGCAAATCTATAGAGATCTTTAGTCAACTTTCAAAAAAATACAGGGGCGTGTAAACAAGCATTAGATGATTGAAAAGGAGAATTTCCATGAAACCGGAAACCAATACTCAAAATTAATTACAAGGAGAAATGTTTATAGGATTAACAAATAAACATTTTATATATGTTACGGCTAAAACCCGCAATGCGGCTACACCTAGTTTTAGCCGGCTAGAACTAGGAACATTGGTTAAACGTAGGTGTAGGCTAAAACCGGACACGGTTGTTTCGGGAGGTTCCTGTTTCGCATAAGGCGGGAGGAAACGCCCGGGTGTCACCATTGTGTGGATCGCCCAGAGGACACGGTGGAGCATACAGTGGAGGTCTGCCCGGCTTGGGCAGAGCACCGCCGTGTTCTCACGGAGGCGATCGGCGGCGGCGATCTCTCGCGTCCGAGCCTGGTCCAGGCCATGGTGCGGAGCGATAGTGCATGGGAGGCCGTCACCTCCTTCTGCGAAGCGGTAATGCTTGCGAAGGAGGAGGCGGAACGCGTGAGGGAGAGGCAGCCTCACGCCCTCAGTCGCCGCAGGAGACGCCCTGGGCGGCGGGAATCGATAGCCGATTCCCAGCCACCGTAGGCGCGGGCTTGCGGACGGTGAGTAGTGGGTAGCTCGCCGTCCGGTGAGGACCAGGCCCGGGTCGACGGCGCGTTGTGTTCCACGCGCGCCTCAAAGAGATGTCAGCAAAAGATGGGGTCCAACAACCCGCGACCCCAGCGGCATCGGCCATGCCGCTGGGGTCGCGGGTTGTTTGAAAAAGATACCGTGACCCTGGCATAGGCAACTGAAGGAACACGGGTGGGTTTTAGTCAGCAAAAGTCTGACACGCCCTTCCGCTCCACCCAGAGCGGGAGAAGTTATTTGATGATTTCCCATCCAAAAAAAAAAAAAAAAAAGGTGTAGGCTAAAAGGTATGTTAGGTTAGGTTAGAACTGTGACCACACAATGCACGGGCCGAGCGAGCGAAGCAAGCGGTACGGCGGCAGCGGCTGGCGAGTGCCAGGGTCCGAATGCAATCGGTTACCTATACCTAGTTCTAGCCGGCTAAAACTAGGCGTAGCCGCACTTCGGGTTTTAACCGTAACATATACAAACAGTATTTGATTGAAGCAAAAGGAGTAGGTATGTAAGGTTCGTAGAAGATGGCGTTCTGTAGTTTCTGCCTACCCCAATGGGAAGAAGGCGTGAGATTGTGTGTTTGTGAAGTATTTGATCGTACAATTCAGAAGTACCTACAGTCTCCATTTCGCGTTACGTGAAGTAAATTATTCATTGTTAATGAGTGACACTTCATGACGCCGCCGCCGTCGAATCAATTAACCTTTGAGTTAGGTATTTCCTTTCAAGGTCAAGGCTAGTTGTTGTATACTTTGTATAATCAAGGATAGGAATTACATATTTATGCAAAAATACGAGATAAATGACTTGTTCGATTTATTTAGACGACGATTTTATTGGCGCCGCCGGCCGTAGCTGAGCGATTTGTTGGTAAGTTTTAGATCTCTCATCTCGATTACGTTGTTATATGGGCTAACGATATTAAATCCGGATCTAGAGTTTTGTTAGAAAATACTTGAAAACTTTTATAGGATTAGAGCATTATCCGCATTAAGACCGAGCGCGTGATAGCGCCCTCATCGTTTGTTTGGTCATTTTAGAATGAAAATGCAGAAAATAAGCAGTTAAGTTGCTCCACAAGACTTTACGTTATTATTGTTACAAACAGTAGTTTTATATTGTTAACTTTTATTATAATAATCGTTAAAACGGAGCTTAGTTGCCACTATTTTCAGATTTAATGATTATAATAAAACTTAACAATATAAAACTACTGTTTGCAATGATAATAACGTATACTCTTAACTTACAACCTGTATACCTACTGTAATAATATCCAGTTATAACCTTTGTACATTGTGTTAGTATAATAATATTGTAAACTGTAATGTAACTCTTACGAGTCTAATTAAAATGAAAGCCGAGAGAAAGGACATGATTTTAATAATTAATTCACGTTGTTTTAGCTGTAATCCTTGTACTTATTTTTTCTTGTAAGCGGAGATTTTTACTGCATAGGAAACCGTTCTATAATTATTTTTCTTTTCTGTCTAAAACATGAAAAAATATTGTGTTTGGATACGCATAGTTAGTGTTTACTTTCCTTTTTTAAAGCATTCAAATTCAGTCTTATTGACCAATTAGGATCAAGGAGAGGTATCAAGTGAATGAATGTGGATGGCTATAAGAGTAGGGAAAGACCGAAGAAAATATGGATGGACCATCCATGTGAAAGATAATATGGCTAGAAAGAAGGTGACGGCATGACGACTGATAGAAAAGTATGGAAGGAAAAGACAAGTTGCGTCGACCTTAAATTAATTGGGACATGACGATCTATAGAGAAGTATGGAAGAAATAGACAAGTTGCGTCGACCTTAAATTAATTGGGACATGACGACCGACAGAGAAGTATGGAAGAAAAAGACATGTTGCGTCGACCTTAAATTAATTGGGACATGACGACCGATAGAAAAGTATGGAAGAAAAAGACAAGTTGCGTTGACTTTAAATTATTTGGGATAAGGGAAAGAGAATGATGATGATGAACAATTAAGATAAAGAAGTATTAAGGCACATCCTATTAAGTATGCCTTTCATTAATTATTATTCTGATCAGCAAATCTGCTGACAAATCTCAAGTTTCTTGAGTACTATCCTTGGCAATGTCAAGTGAAACAATAAAAAGCCACGTAATAACAAAATATTTGCTAAAATAATGCAGCTCAAATCATACAATACATCTGTAGGTATTTATTATAATTGTTAGCATACGTATGTCAGACGTAAGTTCGACATGTCTCGATAATTATCACTTACATCATCGCAATTTACGTAGACATATTTAAAGAATTAAAATCTATTAAAAATGGCTGCCTAATTGTCGAAGTTGTCAAACACTTAAATATTTAAAAAGATCATCATCATCTACCTAGCCTTTTCCCAACTAAGTTGGGGTCGGCTTCCAGTCTAACCGGATGCAGCTGAATACCAGTATTTACATGTAGCGACTGCCTATCTGATCTCCACAACCCAGTAACTGGACCAACAGCTTAAAGGGCATTCCGAGGCACGGAGGGGTCTTGGTATGTAAAGACGGTCACCCATCCACGGACCAATCGCGGCAAGCATAGCTTATAACCTTATCGATCGACCCGCGCGGCTGTTATCACTTAGCTACAGGCCCCTCTAAATATTTAAAAAGATAAAGAAGTAAAAGTATCAACAACTTATTTAATTATGTCTCTTCCTGAAAAGCGTCAGACGTCATTTTCTCACACTCTGTATACGCTTGTCAGGGTAGTCAATTATTATCTATTATTGTTTTCTAATAATTATTGAAATACTTACCAAGAGAAATTGAATAATATTTACTGTGCCTATGAGTCACTGTCTTCACGATGAAGAGGGTCTAACAAACGTCTCGCTATGACACTGGGTAGCGCCGTGTCACTTAAATATAACACATTAGTTGCTTAATCCTTAAACAACGAATAAATCATAAATTCCAACCATTTATACCCATTCACAGCTAAGTGGTGAACAGAAAAGGGTTTTTCCTTCCCCCAGAAAACATTTCCTCGACCTGTACAAACAATGGACTGCTCTCAAAAAGGGAACGTTTCCATTTGTATGAAATCCTTTTTTTATATTTCTTTGCCCACAAAAGGTGAAAAATTGAACCTCTTATTTTCCGAATAAAGCTGGGAACCGTCTGCGTGTCTCGTCTCTGATTATTTACCTACAGCTTTAAGAAGATATTCATTGAGTAAATATAATAATTCCTTAATTTATAGCGAATAACCGGAAAATTGGGCCTTCGGTAAACTTAATTATAGCCTTTATTTATAGCCCAATTGATTTTATAATTGGATAAACAAATAATATATATTACTGTAGTAAAAACGTATTTGTATGTTTATTATTTTACAAAAACAGTGACTTTGATAAAAAAATCGAATTTGTGCCATAATTCCTGGTAGGTCGAACCGTCACTGGCGACCATTTCTGTCAAAGCCTCAACACGTTCATCACACGTGCTGAAAGTTTCAGATTGATTTGTGAAAGCGACACAAAAATCCTTTTACACAAATGTTCATCTTCCAACATAAAAGTTCCTACTATACAGGCTGAGTTTTGTGAAATGGGATCGCGGTGCGAAAACTCTTTTTATGTTTTATTAGATCTGAAAATGCACATTTATTTCTTCCTCTCTTTCCAAAAACTCTTTTGACGAGTTTTGTTTATGCACAGATTCAGCCCTGCAATTTTATTTCAAAAACTCACCCTGTATACGCAAGGACGCAATAACACGTAAATATTAAAATCATAAGCTATGCTCGTACATTGAACTTTTATAGGGTTGCCAACGTCGGAGACTCGTCAGAATATTAATGGCACATAATATGTTCGGAATACTTGTTACAACTTTTCCCATTACGCCGCTCAGATTTACACCAGGAAAAATGTGTTTGATGCGCAAAAGGCGCTCAGTGAAACTCAATGAAAGTTAGCCGTGTTATGAGATGTAAGCGATGATTACGAGGGACTGACAATTTTTTTATGCCCTTGTCTTTTATTTGGTGATATTAAGTAGGTAGGTACTTCATTGGTTTACCAAGTGTCAGGGTTATTTGTCCGTTTCGTCGCATTTGAATGATAGACATAGGACTCTTTGAAGTCACACAAGAACATTTTGTCAGTTGTCAATAAATCATGCTACAGTTTTAAAAACAATGATTACATTAATGATTAAAAACGCCAGCCTCCAGAGAACTCAACTCAACAGTTTATATGGGACTGAAAAACTTTTGGCGTTACGTGGTGAGGTAAAAGTTGATTAAATATTAATGGACTATGAAATGACAGGCTGACAAATTCATGTATAAATTGTTTGTTATTGTACCTCTTTATTTAACTTTCCAAACGACGATAAGCGTCGAGGATCTCTATATTCTCCAGCTATTTGAAAATGTGGATGTCAAACGGCAGTAAAGTCTTGCAAAATACTGATAAAGAAAGAAATCAAAATGGAAAGAACTTGTTACAATAATTCGCTCTCAATAAAATCCTCTCTTTATTTGCATTCGTGTAAGCTCAAGAACGCAAATGTGTTGGCGTAGTCGATAACGCACTTATTCGAAGCCTGTCGCGCTCGACTGTGGAGCGCAGACAAAAGCTCAGTTTACCTTAAAAGCCCCATTGTATCAGCATTGTTTGGCTGGAGCCCACTAAAAGCGCTGTAATCGAAGGGCTGATCTTTTTCTACTATTTATTGCATAAATTAAAACGATTGTGTGAACAGGTTTTCATTTACGAAGTCTACCAAATATGGTGGAGGGATCAAGTCAGTGCGTACCTAAATGGTGGAAAGTGGTGACCATTTTTGGTTGACGACAGTGTATTTTAATATTAATGTTTCCGTGTGGAATTCAATAACAATTATTATTGAAGGGTTATATTTCTCCGAATTGTAAGTTTTCAAAGGCAGGCGTTGTGGCTTTTCAGCACAGTGGCGACGGTAAGCTAATGGCCCGTGTTTGCCTCGTGTTACGGAAACTTTCGAGACCTTCCTAGAATCCGAAGTTCAAGCAAATATCTCCGATACATCTTTTGTGTTTCCCGGTACTTATACCTAAGACTCCGACGTCCCATTAAACGTCAACGAGAAACGAGATTATTCGGCCATAGTAGGTACCTACTATGGCCGAATAATCTCGTCGACAGTACATAGGTATGTACTATCGCTACTTCGGCGCTATCATCTTTTTCTCGTTGACGTGCCATTCCTGGTGTCGTGGATAAACAGTGTTGGGCTATCTCAGTAGACATGAATGATATAGGTAAACATACTCGTTTTATAAAGAGATCATAAAATACTACCTACACGTGAGTGAGTGTGTAGGTAGCATTCGCAGATTTCCATTTATATTTTCACAGTAATGAACAAAATCTTATCAGCTTCATTAACATTGTCTGTTTATTGTTCTCTTTATGTTTTGGAGGCGTATACAATTTAGTGAGTGATATCAGAGCGTTGAATGGCGGCGATAAAAATAGCAACCACATGCGATCCTACGCCAGATGCCCTGTGACCTTACGCCCGACTGCTCGGCCCGTTTTATAACAAACATATGCACTACACACTATAAATATTGGCAGCGTTTCCCGTTTTTCACACTACATTAACATTTAGAACAAAACGCCCATTGTCTTTGTAACAGCGACAACCTTGCACGGCTTATAATATGAAAATATATAATCGGATGTCAAACTGTGATTTGAGATTGATGGAGCGTTACTGTAATATTAGTCTTTGGCTGGGTATCGAGTATTCTGAATATCATTATTACCTTCCTACATGAATTCACGTCTAGTCTAACGGAATGTGTTGATGAAGCCATTGTCGCTAGATGGATACCATATAAAGTAAATTAATCGATTTGTGGCGAGAACATTGTGGTCGGGTTTATTTAGGGTCAGTGACCTTTCTTTACGCTTAGGGCTTGTTTGTGTAGGTATCTGGTAAACCACGTTAAAGGGTTGAGCTGAGCAGATAGTTAGATATCAAAAAAAGGCAGCTGGGCAAAACCGTATTGTGGAAGGTGTACGACTAAGTATTGTTAGGTATAGGGATAATTGGACTTAAAAACCGGTCAAGAGCGTGTCGGACCATGCACAATGAAGGGTTCTGTAGTTGGGATGAATTTATCCCAAGGAAATCTTAGCATTGTAGTTGAAAAACATGTTCTCCCATACATTCCAACTACAAATGTCGAAAAGGTTCCAACCCACATTACACCTAATGTGCGTTGGATCCTCTTCGTTTAACTATGGACAAATGTAAGTTTGTACGCACAATATAGAGAGATTTACCATGTTGTTTTAAGACCATCGACTTCTTATATGTTTTCCTGTAATCTATAGGTATTGAACTATTTTCCATATTTTTTTTTCAAAATTTTAGACTTTCGGAGATAAAGGTATTCCCCCTTTCCCCCTACAGGAAAACATATAAGAAGTCGATGGTCTTAAAACAGGTCGATGGTCAATTTTCGTCTATTTTCTTAAATAACTTTAAAATGCTTTATTTTAAAATTATAAAAAAAAATACTGTTGGTACTCTCACAGTAAGCCCTTTCATTTGATATGTCATACGGTACAGTTTGCAAAACTTTTTTTTTTTTAATTTTCTTATTTGCCCCCCAAAGTTGACCGCTATATTCAAAATTTATTTATTTACGTTACACGTCCGTGTTTGGGTCACTGAAATACATAGTGTACCACATTTCAAATTAATCGGTCTGTTAGATGCGGAGCAAATTGGCTGTGACAGACCGACAGACACACAGACAGACAGACACACGAGTGATCCTATAAGGGTTCCGTTTTTTTCCTTTTAAGGTACGGAACCCTAAAAATCACTTCGTGTGAAATAGTCACACAGAAAAGGGTGAGGAGAAATCGATCATATTATGAATGATAATTTGATTAAGCTAATTTGAAGTCGGGTCTACTTTCTCTCTGTTGTTCCAAAACTCTTTTAATACAGTCTCTAGTAAAACTGTGGCTGGTAGTGAACCGTCAGCTGGTTAATTATTCATCAGAGCAGAATATTGAATGGAGTTCGTTTGCGTGCAATATTTTGGTTTTATTCATCCGTTGGACAATGAAATGCTATTCCGGACTTTTGAATATTCAAATTTTTGGTAGTTTTGCGAAAATGCTTATGGATATAAGAACAAAGGAGTTTTTATGGTCGCTACTGGTTTATGCAATGTAGATCGATGAACAAAAATATTATTTTTAATACCATGTGGTAAAAGTGACTGAGATCTTAGTTTAATGGCAACAAGCTACAAGATAAGCTACTATAAAGCTTTGACAGTTCGTCACGGACATCAGAAATAAAGTTACTATCATTCACTAGGACTTACTTCATCATCTACCTAGCCTTTTACCAACTATGTCGGGGTCGGCTTCCAGTCTAACCGGATGCAGCTGAATACCAGTATTTTACATGGAGTGACTGCCTATCTGACCTCCACAACCCAGTTACTGGGTAATTTAGTTGTCAGACTTTCGGGCTTCTGACGACCCGTAACGACTGTCAATGATCCACGAATGACAGCCGGGACCAACTGCTTAACGTACTTTCCGAGGCACGGAGGAGTCTCGGTATGTAAAGATGGTCACCCATCCACGGACCAGCCCTGGCAAGCGTAGCTTAACCCGATGGATCGACCCGTGCGTGATTTGCGCGTGATTATCGCGTGATTATTACTTAGCCACGCGCATCTCCGCACTTACCGACTCAAAGTTGGTAGCTTTATTTCTTAATCTACCATAACTTTCGTCAGAATACCTATCTATGCTGCAGTTACATCTTAAAAGGGGAAGTTTCCAAGTAGATTTTAACACACCAAAAAACCAAAAAGCTCTGATGATGATAAACTCAGAAAACAACGAAGGCTTTTCTACCTTAAATTATGAGGAAAAGTATTAAGCCTGCCATATATCACTGAAAATACAACTATGATTAAAGTGTACGCGGCCGACATGATTATTTATACGTTCATTCATCATATTTTTCTGTCTTAACTCAGTGTAGCAACGATGTGTTTACACTATACCATTGCCACACGATTTTCACACGTCTTTTTAATGTCTCAAAGATCATTTTCTTGTAAATTCATGCTCACATACGACATTTCATCGCTGTTAATTTATAAATTTTGTGTATTACATTTTATCCCACTTTGATAATCAAATCAATTCTGATGTATTGCTTCGTAATATGCAAATATGACTAATTTAAGAAGACGGAGAGATGTGATTTCGGTAGCTCTAATTAGACGAATAAAACCACATGAAATCACATATTTGTGATTTCTTGTGATGAATGAAATAGTACATACTTTTAGGCGTGAAACAGCGCCGGGTTGTAGCTTTTAGACAATTTAGACCAACTGGCGGCAATCAGCTGAAACGTTTATTATTTGACCACTTGTTTTCATGCCACATCTGCCACTCGAAAATGGACTAAGTACATAAAAGTTAATATGTTTCTGAAAGGACTTGGCCTTTGTCCAGAAAAGGGACAGCAATACGGCTAAAAAAAAGTTTTTGCTTTCATTTATTTCTTTTATCCATATATGTATGTACATATTAAACCAATATCATATCTATACCTATTAATATTATAAAGGGGTAAAATTTGTTTGTTTGTAAGTATCTAGGGGGTAATCTCCGAAACAAATGATTCAATTCTAAAAAAAAAAATTTCACTGGTAGAAACCTACATTATCCCTGAGTGCTATAGGCTATAAAATATATTGTTATCATGCATATTAGCCGAGCTATCACAATTTATAAAACGACAATTTCTGAGCAAAACAAAAAGTACTAGGCTTGTATGAATTCACGATAGTACACTTAGATACACTTCCTGTAAAAATTACGCGTGCACAAAATCGCGGGCAAAAAGCTAGTAATTGATAAAACTGTGGTGACAATCATAATTTACTGGGTGTCTTACTAACATTACTCAAACTGAACACAAATAAACAATTATTATAAAACCTATAATATTTATCAGGACAAAGAGACTATAACCTAGAACAATAAAACTAAATCATGAATGGCCACAACTTACATAATAAATATACGAAATATATATAATTATGTATATCGCATAAGCATCGTCTAGTCATTACGAGACCGACAGACAGAAATAGAGTCTCTATTCGGGAGCCACAGATGTGTGTCAACACCGGGTTATTTTGACCGTCTTTATATTATTCATAACGAAAATTAAGGGCTCGGTGTTCCCATGGAGATAAAAGTTTAGTTTGTTTAAAAATAACAACTTTTTTAACAAAAGGCACAACTGTGCGGTCCCTAGACGGTCAAAATTGCTTGAAAAGCATTTACGTGCTTGACAAGCACGTTTGACGACGCTTGCGCACGCAACGTCAAGCATGCTTGTGGGAACCTAGATATTCTCTAATCCAATCGGAATAAATACACACTATGTTAAGAATATGTTTGAATTACAAATTATTTTGGTATTTCGTTTGTATGAACTACGCATGCTCCGGGGGCGTCTTAAACATTTTAGTTTTCGTAAATTTGGTCATTATTTCATAAAAATGTTCTACTCAAACTCAAAAACTACTGAACTTCAGTAGAACATTTGGTGGTTTTAATTTTTTGCATTTTAACCCTAATATGAGTTTCTACAAGGAATACGTCGAGTTACCAGTAACCCTGTATCATTATACTCGTATTTAGAAATGCAAATCCTTAGATTAAGCATATGTATACACGATATTTTATCTCAGATATTATCTAAGCTAAGACAATATACTATTCTCCAATTTCTCTTTTGGTATTATTTAATTAAAATTGTGTTACAGCCTTTAATTACTAGATTTGTTAAACATAAACAATAGAAGTAATTACAGAAGATTAAATCTTCTGGAATTCACAAACACTTAGTCAGTAATTGTCGCTAAAGGTTTAATGAGGTCGCTGGAAGACTTATAGGCAAGATAATTTTAATTAAAATCAATTACTTCTGATCTGTCACTGTTACAATGCTCATTGAACTATTCATTCTTATCTCAATTATTTCTTACTTTAAACTTTCATGAACCTTGTATTTTAACACAAAATAAGTATGTTATTATAGGTTATTAACAAAGAAGTAAAACATTTTTTTTATATGACCCACTATAATTTCCATCTCGCTTGAGATATTTTTCTATAGAAATTACAAATCACTTTCCAATAAAAACCACTATTCAGAATTTTCAACCGCAAATCGGTAAATACTCTATCGAATAATTAAACACGCCAAATTACTTCACCGAAAACATGGCCATTTCAATTCAACCGATATCGTGCAATACATAACGAGATATTTGTAATCTGCCCGCACTGTATCGGTCCGCATCGCTCCGCATCGCTCCGCATCGCACCGCGCTGCGATTTCCTCCCACAAATGAGCCTATAATGTGCGCCTCTTTTTTTATTACACTTCATTATCTGTCCACTTCTTTTTCCATTAACGATTCGCTTAATGCGACTGATAAATTCAACGTGTCACAATTGTTAAAGGAAACTACGAGAGCCTTAAAAATGATATCAATTTATCAAGTATTTTATTAACCTCACAAAGATTTAAATATGATGACTTATCGGATGCCGACAACAAAAATAATAATCTATTTTACGTAAGCTGGATGCCAAATTGAATAAAATATCGATACAAAAGAGATTGCGTTTATTATCATATTTATAGGACGCCCTTTTTTTAATATGACAGGATGTGATTTAAATCTGGGACAAGTAGGTACGATTGTTTGTAGCGCAACCTTAGTCGTAAAAGGAATAGATGAGTCGCGCGAGATCGTAGTATCACGTAGGGACATGAGTCACGTCATCTGTCAACAAGCAGTCGTCACTCCTGAGGTCACAACACCTGAACACTTGGCAGAGTGACAAGTTGCATAACCGACGAGCGTTAGCCGCGAAAACAGGAAACACAGACTATTTAAGTAACCATTATAAACCGCAACACAAATATACGAACCGATCTCTACGGGCACGAGGCACGTGATTCATCTTGTTTGTTTTTTTGTTTCAGGTAAGTTGGCCCTATTTGCCAAAGCTTCGGAGAATTGGGAAGGTGAAAGGTCAATGAGTAAGTCAAAAAATATTGGTGTTTTGAAGAAGGATTTCGATTAAAAACTGTTAGATATGACTGTCAGAACTAAATAGAGTTCCAGTTCTAATAATTAGAACTGGAACTCTCAGTTCTGACAGTCAATTTTCAAACTGGAATTATTCTAGTTTTAAAATTGAACATCATTCTAGAGTAGGTACGGGCTTTTCACAACAAGTTTAGAGGCAAAGCCAAGGCCAATGTCGGATTATCTCCATAGCAATAGAAAAAATGTCTTTGAAGCTCTGGTTTCACCACTGAAATTTTATATCCTTTTAATTTTATGTTTTTTTAAGGATTTTTTTTATAAAAAATCTAATGTTGAGTTTATTTATTTATTTAGGTTAGCCAACAATTGTTTACACAATATATATAAAATAAGTTCGATAATAGTACTTACGTTTATAAGTGCAACAATTACTTACAGGTTAACACAACATGTACCATTTATAGTTTTACATAATATTTATTACAAAGCCAAAAAGGATACCTATTTACAATTAAAATTATTCAATAATTTTTGGTAATTCATGCGTAACAATAATAATACCAAACATTTCAAAGTTTCCCTGGATATTAATAATAACTTGATCTTGGGAAACTGTAGCCGTCAACAGTATACGCTCTTATGATACACTATCCTACTTAGTTACAATGACTAGAAAATCTTGAAGAGGTAATAATTTTAGAACATTATATTAACCGACGAAAAAAAGGAGGAGGTTCTTTAGTGGCTTTTTCTAAACAAAATTGGAACAGATAGGTTCTTAAAGCTAGGTCTGATTTATACATGATAATTTAAAATAGTTTTGATAATGTGTAAACATTGATAGTGTGGATATCATCATCTAGATTTATATTCAAATGTTGATTCCCACACTCAACACAATTGCGATTTCTAAAAATCCTTTCTGAAAACTGATATATGTTGGAATACTAACAGGCAGACGTAGTGAAATATCACAAGTTTACCTTTGCATATGGAATTTGATACGTGTGATGCGAACAGTATACCTCGTTTATTTTTCCGTCGAAAAATGGATATTTTTTTGTGAAAACCGTCCTGTAGACGAGTACTTTGAAATATGGAGCAGAGGAAATAAAAGTTGTGGGAATATCAAAAGTGCTATCACTTCAGGCACTATGCCGATTGCGTTCATATTAAACATTTTTGCATTCGTATCAGTCCACAAACTGTTGAATGTACACTTTCCTATGCCTATTTGTAAAGATATCATTATTTAAAGGCAAGGTCAAATTATTTTTTCACAAACAACAAGGTTTATAATTAAAATATTATGACAAGGTTTATATTAAACCTTGTTTTAATATTAATTATATTAAAACAAGGTTTATAATAAACAAATAGTGAAAAAGTACTAGTGGTCCAAAAGAAAAATCTGAATTCATCATACCCAGGGGTATTCGAAAATACCCCATGTATGTTCCGCGATTTTTTGTAGTTATTTTTACTTTTGTAATTATTTAAGAGTTTTCTGCCGGTGGAGCTTCAAAAATTCAACTTTTTTGTGGTGTGTATTCTTCAGAATTTTTTCATGACATGAAAGTAACATTCAAGACGATTATGTTACAAAAAATCTGGAAAATACCGACTACAAAAAAAAAGATTAGACCTTATATGAATTTTTGAAGCTCCACTCGGGCATGAGAAATTTAGACTTTTCTTTTGGACGTCACTATTTGGACCACCCTGTATACAGCAGCATAAAATTTCGTATCACCCTATTATACCATATTTTATTTTGGTATATAATCAGACTTAGTATATAAACAGATTAGTAATCGCATAGTATTAGACACGGCGGCCCTGTTCCACCAGGCCTTTGACGACAACACTCTACATTTTGGCAAAGAATTCCAACATTCCCTTTTATCATCTGCCTAGCATTTTCCCAACTATGTTGGGGTCGGCTTCCAGTCTAACCGGATGTAGCTGAATACCAGTATTTTACTTGGAGCGACTGCCTACGGTATGTACTGGCTGTCATTAAGTGGATCATTCGCAAACAAATGACCCTTTATGACCCCTACACAATTGTTAACCGTTTTCCAGTAAGTTGATATTTTATATTTTTTTGAAGATATGTAAAGAATACAACTTCGAAAATTTATAAAAAAAAACGATTTAAAATTAATCAGTTTACTTAATCAAAATAATTCCACACTTTGATTTAGGACGACCGTTTTATCTTTATAAAAGTTAGACTTGATGGGCACAGGTGTCTGCTAGAGATGTCTGCAGAGGTTTCAACATTGTCCTGGATTTAAGATTATTTGATCTTCGAACCAATCAAAGCCTTTAACGTTACTGAACTGAGCAATAGAGATTCAGAACTTTTAGGTTACATAAACAAAGAAAATGTATTGATTGCGACTCACACAAACTAAAACTAAACACAATCATAGAAACAGGTCATAATAAAAGACAAAAGTACCTACTTATATAAAAATGAAAATAAAAACAAAGTCCTGTCAAGAACTTATTTACTGAAAGGCCAAAAGGCTTCTATCTCGGCATAATGTTGCGATATTTAAAAATGAGTGGATTCATTCCAATAGAGTCTATTGAAATGAATCCACTTATTTTTCATAGGTTCCCAACCTTTTATGGACAAAAAAAAAATTAAAAATTCAATGCCCCCTTTACATAATAGTTTAAATTATTAATAGATAATAAACAGAAATTATATGAAATTGGTATAAAATTTCATGTAATTTCTGTTTATTATTTATTAATAATCACAAATTAAAGCCTCACATTTGCCTTTGGACCCGCTTACCGTCCCCCACGAAAAACTCCAGCGCCCACTAGGGGGCGGTACTGCCCCCGTTGGGAGCCTATGCAATAGAATGTACGTATTAGTTCCCCTAGCATTAGTTTTCCCTTGCTACGTATACGTGGATTGTTCTAAGAAATACAAAACCTGCTCTGTGCTAAATTAGTCCTTCGTCGCAAGGCGCTTAAGGTATTATGTCAGAACTGAACTTCAGAAGGCTGTCGAGCACTCGCTTCTCATTGCAATAAAGCACAAAATGCAATCACAGATCCGTTTACGAAACTGTTTTACTTTATTAAAACGATTTTTAGAAGACCCGTATTAGCAAGGAGACAGAATAGCATAAGTCATGAGTGGCTCCAGCAAGCTGAGTTGAGCTGCACGACGTTTGCGTGCACTGACTGGACAGGTCCACTTAAATCTGTGTGGTTCTTTACTCAAAAGACCATTATTTTCAGACTCTAATCTACATGGTCCCCACATGAACGTCACCCTAATTGCGTAACACACTAACAATCACAATCTAAATGATTTCGAAGCATATTTATTGCTAATCCATTGCTTCATAATTACGTACGTTAGAGAAAATTTGTCTGCTTAACAATGTAAATAACGCAATTTCAGATTATGTCTGGATTTTAAAAGAGACTGTTCTCTCTGAGTTTGTTTCGGCCAGTTTTCTCAGAGTAGTCAGTAAGGAAACGCCAACCTAGTTTTTAAAGTATGATTGACGTGTATAAACCTACTTACAGAAATATGACCATTTATCAGTACGCAAATAAATAACTAAGCCAATCGTTTTAAAACCCTTAAATATTAATCTATGGTGTTTAGCTGGTGGCCATATTTAATTCATTATGTAAAATATCACCAAAGCCTCAGACAAAAACAGTAAAGAGATTAAAGCTTACCCTTTTAATAATTAATTTACTAATAGTAGGCTTAGGGTGAATACTCACCTTAGCGATCTTTTATGTATCTAGGCTAGGGCGCGCATAAAAGGCCGTTGCCTCACAAACGAAAAAAAGTAGACCAACAATTACCTAAGTATATATACAGGGTGGATTTTTGAGACGTAACCTACCATTACTGAATGGTAGGTTAAAATGGTCTTAGAAGACTGTCCTTAACTTTTTGATAAATTTGGATCTGCATTCACAGATTTAAAAAACAAATACAGTAAGCAATTTTCACAAAAAAATTGTTTTGATGCCAATCAATCCTGTTTCTAATAACGATCAAAAAACTATTGGAACAACTGAGGTTTAAGTACCAAAAAAGTCAGAATTTGCAAAAAACTTTTCCCTAGACTAGCCGCTACAATGAGGACTGGTTGAAAATGAATAAAGCAAAAAATCTGTAAAACAGAAACAGATCCAAATTTCTCAAATAGTTAAAGACAGTCTCCTAAGATCGTTTTCCTGTAGCTGCAACGCTTAAGGTACCTGCCCTTACTGCCCCATCTCAAAATCCATCCTGTATAAGAGTACTAAACGATATTTGCTTAGCCAAATTAAGGCATAGGATTATTAGAATATACCTATTACTGTATTATCATAACGCAGTACTTAGACATAAAATTATGATTTAAAAAATCACAGGTATTATAATAAATTCCCAACGCATGGCTGTCGCAAATCTCCCGACGCATAATAAAGCATTAGTCTGATCTCAGTTTTTGCTTCTTCTTTTAAGTGATGACCCTATTAGCATTCCTTAGACAATAATTTAATATCTCCATAGTCCTTTGGCAAAACGATTCGCGATGACATCTTTCTTCCTTTTTAGGGAATTAATCTTGACACTTTCATTTGTTTCTCGTTTATTTTACGTCTTATTTTTTTTTTTTGTTTCCTTTGTCCATTATAAAGGCGATTATAATTCGTGATTTGAGAGCGAAATTGATGGCGCAAAATATGAATTTCAAATGTTCTCTTTTAAATAAAGTATGAGTACCATGATTTTCGTTTTTTCGGCCCTGTGAAGTGTCTTTAAACCTGGATAATTAATTTGTATTGAGAACCTTTTCGACCTTAAAAACTATTTTAATCGAATGATAAAGCTTTCTTAAATTATATAAGGTACAACATCGAATTACAAACTGTTTATAGATATAAAACACTAATACCATTAAGTCACCATCCATGGTCACCGACAAACTAATTAATTACTTGATCAAGTAGGTGACGCGTGGCCTACCTATGTACAGTCACGAACTCACGAGCATCAATATAAGCATTACCGTTACCGGCCGTAAATATTGCACATGGATTTTTACAGTTACCGGCCGTAAATATTGCACATGGATTTTTACAGTTACCGGCCGTAAATATTGCACATGGATTTTTACAGTTACCGGCCGTAAATATTGCACATGGATTTTTACAGTTACCAGCCGTAGTAAATATTGCACATGGATTTTTACAGTTACCGGCCGTAGTAAATATTGCACATGGATATTTACACTTACCAGCCGTAGTAAATATTGCACATGGATTTTTACACTTACCAGCCGTAGTATATAAACCAATTGTTAGTGCCTTTATAGCAACTTAGGTTTTTAAAATTCTCTTAAACAACTCATGTAGCACTTACTCTTATCACCTAAATGTTAGTGCGTTCCTATGGAGAAGAAAAGGCAAACTCCACGGACACGCACTCTTGGAATATTGAGAAAAATGTATAGAGAGCACATTGATGCACGTGAATACATATAGGAAAGGACAGCGCTACTGAAATTTAATTTTAATTAAGTTTGAAGCATACACATGCCTAGGTATGTAGAGTATAATATTGGATTTTAATATCGGCCGGTCCCTCCGATAACTAGATTGTTATCGTATGAATACCCGTGCCGGAAAATGGGTGGGCCGGAATTTGGCGGCGAAAAACATGCTGGCATCCGACCCCAGCTGATTTAATATCGTGTACGGTTGAATTCCTATAATGATATCGATAGGCTCTCGACAAACATCTGGTAATGATCCCTGAATGGGAAGTTGATTTTGGGTCCACTTATATTCCAGTTTTGGGTACATGTTGGGTAGTAAGAAATATTAAAGCCTACTTTAGCCTACTAAGAAACTAAGGACAAGCGGTGGACTTCGATATGGTTTATTAGTGACTTTTAATTTGATTTACTATTAGCGACCCGCCCCTGATTCGCACGATTTTTACGACTTGACAAAACATCTAGAATTCTATATTATTTATTATGTAAGTTTATAATGTATAGAATATAAATCTTCTGGAACAAATTTCCTAAATGTTGGGGAAAACCGCATCAAAATTCTCTACATAGTTTAGAAGAACAACGCGGTCACACAGACAGATACGAAAAGCGACTTTGTTTTATAATAGGGTAAAGTTGCGGAAGTTGTAACCCCTAAGGAAGAAATGCTGTAGATTTTAGGGTAATTTAAATAAATCAAAATGTTTTGCGTCCACTGATTCTTTATTTATTAAGCTAAACATAAAACACTAAGATATTTTATCATAATAGGTTTAATAGCGTTTTACGGTAACAGGTTCCTTCGGTAAGATTAAGGGGTGCGGTTACCTAATTCGTACAACCTACAGCCTAAGTCGTACTTAGAATAAGGTGTCAGGGACGATACGTAAATCTGAAGAATAACGACGACACGACTTCATTAACACTAACAACTACAAACAAGTCATTTCTAAGTAGATTTTGTGGAATTCTTATCTATTTGGACTCATCAGAATAGCGCATCAGGTAATTAATAATTTTTCTCAAAACTCCTTAGTTCTGGTAGAAACTAGACTTTAAGAGTCTAATTTCTACCAGAAGAAAGAATGAAATGTTAATTTAACATAAGTTATCGTCCAATTCTGCTGTTGTTCTATTTCATATTGTTAGGTCTATAATATTTTGTTCTATTCTCATGGTACGATATAGGAATGCGCCACATGTACGAATTAAGCAAAGGGGCCTTATGGTTTATGGTTTAAAACATTTATTCCTCAAAAACAGAATATAATTATTCACTTAGAATGAGAAACACTGCTTGCATACATACATAAGCGTTCTGGAACGAGTATCGGAACGGTATTTTTAAAGTTAGAATTAGGTAGGTAGGTACCATAATGTTAGTCATTAACTTATCGTTACGTTCGTAAAATAAATTATGTTAAAAGACATCGAGTTCTTCAAAGTTTAAAATCAAAACCACTGACATAATCTTAAGAAAAATGCGGTTTTGTTAAGCTTAAATGAATGTTGGAATACCACGAAACTGGTTATGAACCAAAATAATATCTTTTTCTTTTTTAAATATTCCCTTCAGAAACAACTTACAGACGTGCATACAAATCTAATGAAGAGAAGTCTGTTGTCAGTAGCAAAATTTACTTTTTGATTATTTTTCTTCTCCGAAACCCAAAGGGTTACCCACTTGTTTTAGTTAACTCACGGGGCTAGATAGCACCTTTTAAATCATTATTTGTCAGTTTTATTTTTTTATTTTTATAAACAGAAGAACAGATATGTGAGTGGTTGACCAAAAAGGGACCTCAAGGGAAAATAAATTGATTTCGAGTAAATCGCGTTTGAAGTTTCGTGTAGTAGTTTCGTACGAGCGTCTTTTTGTACCTGCACAAGATAAAAAGACTTCGTTGTACTAGAGATAACCTTAAAAGTAAAATAAAACAATAAAACTGATTGTATCCACTTACCTGACATCACAAAAACTAGTGTGCGCAGTGTGTAAGGTGTAATTTTTCCAAAACTGCCTCGGCTCACAAAAAAAATCATAAAAAAAAAACTATGGCACCTAAAAATATTCTGGTTAGACCAAAACAAATGGTCAACCACTCACATATTGCTGTAGTACGACTTAGGCGCTGTTACGTCTACCGTAACATTACCCTATTAAGAGAAAGACAAGTATAGAAGCATCAGTTTTAAAACTGATATTTATTCAAAGGTATCTAGGTGCCTTAACCCCCATTCATAAAACCTGTCATTCGTTAAACTTTTTATCTCCATAATATCTTTTCTTTGACATACAGAAGCTCACATAAGCATGCTCTAATGCGCGTTGATTCGCGCGTAGTGCTTGTCCGGATAAAACGCTTTATGTGTAGCCTTTCTCGATAAGCGATCGGTAAAATGGTTCGATGCGGACAATGAATAATAAAGAAATAATACTTGACTATCTTTTTCGGTTGGGGTTAAAAAGAAAATAGTGTAGTTGGTATATATCGGTTTAAATTAATTTATTTCCACTTAAATATGAGGAGGCGTGGATCTAAGTTTTCGCTTAAGGGGGGGCAAGTGGGAGGACGGGGTGCGAGCATTTCACGTGAAAGCCATTTTAAAAAAACGTTCCGCACTTATTTTGTGTCAAATCGGCAATGTTGCCCTTTTCGAGGATGACTACGACTTATCTATAAGTATCTCAGTAATGTACCGTAGGTATACAAAGTAAAAATACAGGTTATAAAGCTATGTTTATGTCCAATTTAGAGTTTTAGACTATGTTTGGTTGAAGCCTAGGGGGGGGCAACTGCACCCGCTGTCTCGCCCCCTGTAATTTCCCATATTCAGGCGCGGAGCCTGAATATGGGAAATTGAACAAAATATCTTAAGTCAATCAATCTGCCTAGCCTTTTCTCAACCATGTTGGGGTCGGCTTCCAGTCTAACCAGCTGAATACCAGTATTTTAATTAATAAGCTTAATTAACTGTCAAATAATAATTTTCGTACCGCTTTGTCAAAAGAAATATTTGATATTGATAAACAGACCTAAACGCTGCATTTTAATAAATTAGTATTGTCTCTAGCATGTAGTTCTCAATAATTGCATTCATTCCATTATGTATTTTGTGGATAACGTTGTTAGTTTCACATTTTAAATTACCCACTCTTATTAGATAAGGCAGAATGTGTAAATGTATGTTTATCCTAAATAAATAATATATTATATAATTGTCGTTCGATATTTCGAGTTCATACAGTGACTAATGATTTATTTATTATTGTTGGTTAGCCAAATACAACTTTAACCTATTTTTAAAGATGTTTTTAGAAACATGCCAAGTAAAATTAAAAATAAGGTAAATGTGATACTTATAATGACACTTTGGACAGAGAGAATTATAATAGTTATTAGACCTTGATCCGTAGTTGGTTACACAGTAACTAAAATGGTTGAATTTTGGCTAAATGTGAAAGGCTTAACATGAATGAGTTAACATGATATATTAGACTCATTCATGTTAAAAAATAGTAACTAATGGCATTTTGGCAAACACATTTAGCCAAAATTCAACCATTAATTGCGGTAACTACGGATCAAAAAACTGGCCCTTAGCTCATTTATAGATTTATGGTTGAATTTTGGCTAAATGTGAAAGGCTTAACATGAATGAGTTAACATGATATATTAGACTCATTCATGTTAAAAAATAGTAACTAATGGCATTTTGGCAAACACATTTAGCCAAAATTCAACCATAAGTTGCGGTAACTACGGATCAAAAAACTGGCCCTTAGCTCATTTATAGATTTACACATTACTACGAGAATTTGAAAAACAATAATTGATTAGTTAGTGGATACCTACAAGATACTCGACTTTTCCATTTGTTTGAGAACCTATTGTCAAACAAAAAATCAAGCATCAATTAGCTAACAATGCAACAGAAACAACTGCATTTTTGTAAACAACAGAACAAATCTCCTATAGTTGAACAATTACAAGTATCTAGCCAATTAAGCCCAGCCACGCTACTTATAATGTAATTATTGCAACCCAATTACATTGTCGAGCGTCGGATACTTCTCAGTGTTTAATCTTATTCCATGGTTTAGGATTCCGTATCAAAATAGTAGATTTAAAACTTTATTTAAAGATTAATGCTTTAAAGACACTATGATTAGCGGGACGCAGTATATGTTTCATTGTTATTACTGCTATGGCTGTATAGTGTCCTTCAAAACAATAAGAACGTGACTAAATAACAGCCGCACGGGTCGATCTCAACGCTTGCCGAGGTCGATCCGTAGATGGGTGACCATCCATAACATACCGAGGAAAAATAAGCCTGGGAAAGCACGTTAAGCAGTTGGTCCCGGTTGTCATTCGTAGATCTTTGACACTGGTTACGGGTTATCAGAAGCCAGAAAGTCTGATAACCAGTCTTGCCAAGGAATATCGTAGATTGTGGAGGTCAGATAGGCAGTCGCTCCATGTAAAATACTTGTATCCAGCTGCATCCGATTGGAAGCCGACCCCAACATGGTTGGAAAAAGGCTATGATTACTTGTTTGAAGGTTTTGCAACTTGGATGGCAGTCTTATATCTTTTTTTTTTTTTTTTTGTTGATGGGAAATCATCAAATAACTTCTCCCGCTCTGGGTGGAGCGGAAAGGCGTGTCAGACTTTTACTGACTAAAACCCATCCGTGTTCCTTCAGTTGCCTATGCCAGGGCCACGGTATCTTTTTCAAACAACCCGCGACCCTGGGGTCCAATAGGGCCGATGCTGCTGGCGGCATCGGCCCTATTGGACCCCATCTTTTGCTGGGCAGTGTTATACCTAAATATCAATTCTCAATTCTTAATTCTTTATTGCGTACCATAATGTATATACAAGGTGTAACTTAAATAGTGCACAACCCCTTGAGGGGTCATTGTACTCATCATTATGAACAACTTTTACTATGGGACCAAAGCAAATTCAGCTGTTGCCTACATTTTGACGTGATATGCGAACATAAATGTGTGGAACAGCAGATTTCTTTTCCCGATTTTAGGTTTAGTCCCATAGTAAAAATTGTTCATAATGATGAGTACAATGACCCCTTGAGAGGTTGTGAGTTATTTAAGTTACAGCTGGTAGTTGTAGGGAAATAATTATATTTGTCACAATTATGGTCCCTGTCGGGCACGGCATAGATCAAGTAGGAGAGAGGAGGAACAACACTGGGGTTTAATTTGATTGATTTTTGATTGATTGGTGATTATTAGATAACTACTTTGTAAGTTATTCACTGTTTTATTACTACAGAATTGAATTCAAGAATTACAATTGTGTTTTATAAATTATACAATATATTTATTTAGTAACAATGTAAAAATCATTTGTTTTATAAATTATTCATTATTGTTTTATTTTCTTATTATTATTTTTATTTAATCCGTAATTAATATTTAAGGTATGTTATTTATTGGATGCTTTATATTTATTTCATTTAAGTATTCGATGATACCTACTATAGTAACATTTGCTTACAAGGAAAAGCTTCAATTTATTGATAAAGATGGTATATTTATTTCAATTTTTTATTATTTCGGGTAACTTAATATAAATCTTTATGGACTTTTTATGGTCTTGGATCTTTATGGTATTTTTAGGGTTCCGTACCAAAATGGTAAAAAGGAACCCTTATGGTGCGACTCAGTCTGTCTGTCTGTCTGTCACAGCTAGATATCTCAAGAACTACTAATGCTATCAACTTGAATTTTTGAATAGTTTAGATGACGCTTGCCCAACTATTTTGCAAAAAAGAAAGAAATAGTTTTTTTTTTGCAACAGGGACTGAAAGGGGCTCTTAAAAGTTCGAGGTGAGGCTACTAGGGCATTTGGGGTATAATATGTAAGAGCTGTTTGCACATTCCCAAACATTTTTCTATTTTTTTTTTTTTGGCCGCATAGTTTTCGAGTTTTGATGAAAAATGTAAATAAAAATACAGGTACCCCCGATAAGGGGTGGGGACCTCCTTACCTCCGAAGTTTGCATAGAGAAAAATCTGAAATTATTCTGTGTGATAGAAGTGTATGTAAAGATTACAGGAAAAATGAAACGATATCTGTGAATAGCACACTTTTTGTTTAATATATGACCAGCAGCGCCCCGCGGTAAGTACCCCCTTATCTCCGAAGTTTGCATAGAGAAAAATCTGAAATTATTCTGTGTGATATAAGTGTAGGTAAAGATTACAGGAAAAATAAAACCATATCTGTGAATAGCACACTTTTTTTTTATATATGACCAGCAGCGCCCCGCGGTATCACCCGCGTAAGTCTCGAACCCGTAAGAATATCAGGATAAAGAGTATCCTTTGTATTAATCCAGGTTATAAACTATCCGTATGTACTAAATTTAATGAATATCTGTTCAGTAGTTTTTGCGTAAAATAGTAACAAACATCCATCCATCCTCACAAACTTTCGCATTTATAATATTAGTAGGATAGGAAGGAGGACAGTAGTAAGTAGGATAAGAAGGAAGTAGGATGGTACGGAACCCTCGGTGCGTGAGTCCGATTCGCTCTTAACCGGTTTTTTTTTTAATATCCGTTCCACACATTGCAGTTTTGTAGGTATTTGCGTATTTTGAGCTATTTGTGTCGCTGGCTTTATACAGTAAAGCGTCCCTTTCTTATCTACAGTATGAATCCAACAGCAATAGAAGTTTTTGATTAAATCGAAGAACCGAACTGTTTCGGTTAATTCTATCAACAATGAGTATTTCCAGGAATAGTTGACCCGGTTCCAATAATGTCAGACGATGTTCTTACTACCTAATAACAAAAAACAACATCAAAGTTTGACAGTTACAGATACTTTTATGATTTTCTATTTTCACCAGTTTCTTTATTTTATTTTAAGATTAAAATTCAGCCTGATCGATGCATCTTAAGTTTCCCCGTCATGTCTTTGCCTATATTCCTCTATTTTCTTCGCCAACTTAATGTTAGGTAAAAGAAACTCAACCGCAAAAAGATTTATAACTTTTAAAAGAACTTCACTCTAAATACGGAACCTTAAATTCTCGGTATTTTTCCCATCTCTAGCCGAAGCATTGTGCCTTGATTATCTCGGAGTAATTAAATCACTGAGTGGATAATATGGGTACAAGAATGCGAAGTAAAAGACGCCCTTCTGTCGAAAAAGTGTTGAGATTGAATGTAAGGGAACGGGGAGGAACGTGGGATGAAAGTGGAGGTTAAAATTGGATGTTATTGCGTAACTTAGGGTTTTTGATATCGTTCTTGTACTTAAATAAAGTCTTATCTAGATAGACTATTTTCCGAGTATCTTTATTTTATTTTATTTTATTCGGGAAACTTACAGCTTACGTACACAGTCTCCTTAAACAATATGAGACTGAAGGCCACTTACAAGATTCCACTGATAAACACAGAAAATTATAATTGAGAAAAGAGAAAAAGGTCGGTACAAAATACCTATAACATAAATTAGGAAACAAAAAGTACACGATCCACCAACCCAAACTAAAAATCATTTAGACGCAAGCAATTACTCTGCCATAAAGAAGCTTTTCACCAACAAAGCCCAGAAACACTGGTATTATTGAATATGTGTTTGTCGTGGGATGATTTGATAATTCGAAATTTCGCGAAAACCTCGATATTGCGAAAACACGGATAATTAGACAACGGTGAAAATATTTTTCAATCTTATTAGAAAAAGATAGGGCTTTTGCAAAAACACGAATCGCTCTAGTAATATTTCGAAACGAAACATTAGCTATTATGAAATAAGAACGCTGATTGGTCGATTGGAGCGCCCAAAACAAGACCATGTCAGATTGATTGACGTTCCAAATGTCAATCATTCACGCACGTTGTTTTGTTTATTTGTGTTTTTGAGAGCAACTCAGTAGTCGTTTGTTTTAAATGTGGTTAAAAGTGTGGATGGACTTGAAAAATTGTAGTGGAAGTGTGATCTTTAAGTACAAAATGACAGATACAAACCTCTTTATACAAATAACCCGATCAGCTGATAATATTTCAAAGCTCACAGGGTAAAACTAGGAACCAATCAGAATAAGATTTGGTCAGTAAGCAAAAATCTAGCCAATCAGAGTTAAGGATATTCAATGTTACTAGAGTGACTCGTGTTTTTGCAAAAACCTTATTTTTTTGCCAGTAAGATTGAGAAATGTTTTCGCAATATCCCTAGGATTTTCGCGAACTTACGAATTATCAAATCATCCTACGACATATACAAAAATCATGTTCACCAGACAGCTTATTAAAACTCCTGGTCGCACAACGAGTTCTGCCTGTACACGGACTTGGAATGGGATTGTAGCAAGCTAGGTTTGCAAACAATTTACAGTGCGTAACTAATCCTATACTGCCTAACAGCTCAGGGCAATCCATAACACCATTTGCGATTTTAAATAAGTACGTCATATCTGCAATGCGTCTGCGCTCATACAGTGGTACAACGTATATTTCCCACGCAAATATCAAAATACATACCAACATTTTTTTTAAATAATATTTTAAACACACCCATTTCAAGACGTTTGCCATCATTCAAATATGTATATGTCTATAAAAATGACTTGCCTGAAACTACACTATTTCTGTAAAGTTAATTTAAGAGCGTGCACGCCGCGCGGGCTGGTTACGTCGCATTTCTAGAGGTTATTGTGATTATTTTATAAAATTTAAATCAAAATACAATTTTTTTCAAATAATTAGAAAATAAAACTATGTAGTTATTTAAACTAAATCGTTTTATTTTCTAATTATTTTTAACATTTAATATATTGTAAATAAAAATATGTAATCGTAATACTGCAAATTAAAAAAAATTGACATTAATGTCAATTTTTATGAGTAAATACCAAGTAACTGTCAAAAAATAGCATATACTTATAAACCCCAATAATCTAGTTATTTGACTAAAAAAAAATAGTTCTTTGATCTAAATTTAATAAAATAATAACAAAAACCTCTAGAAATGCGACGTTGCCAGCCCGCGCGGCGTAGGAAAAGAGACACTATAGAAGTTTTATTGTTGTAAAGCCTATGGGTGTTTAGTGTCACGCAAAGTTAACATTCAGGCCGTTTTCACAAATTGCCGCTTCAATACCAACTTACAAATTCCCTAGAATTCTCCAAAGGCGATTGTATTCTCTCTTTTAAATCAAGTCCTGAAATGTTTTGTCCTCACTGTATTACATGTACAGGGCGCTCCACGTATTAACAACAACTATACGGGCACAAAGGGAACGTAATTGTGTCGCAATTACTTTTCTTTTGTGTACACAACAGAGACTTTTGTTCACATTTTTCGATACAGTTGTTATTTGCACACCCTTAGATATATAAACGAATAGGGCCAGGATTGCTGGTTTGTAATGTTTGCATTTATTACATAAATGGTAGGTTGCGATAAAATATATTTTCATGGAATTTTAGCTGTAAAAGAAATATAACGCTTATAGACGCGGGGACAAGCTTTAAGCTATTTTTGTAACATCTTTCAATAACATAGTAACATAATAATAACAGACGCATGGGTGACCATCTTTACATACCAAGACTCCTCCGTGCTTCGGAAAGCACGTTAAGCCGTTGGTCCCGGCTGTCATTCGTGGATCTTTGACAGTTGTTACGGGTTGTCAGAAGCCCAAAAGTCTGACAACCAGTCTTACCAAGGGGTAACGTATTACCCAGTAACTGGGTTGTGGAAGTCAGATAGGCAATCGAAGTAAAATACTGGTATTCAGCTGCATCCGATTAGACTGGAAGCCGACCCCAACATAGCTGGGAAAAGGCTAGGCAGATTGATTGGAATACAATAATAGATGAATATGGTTGCATTTCTTTAAAAAATGTTGATTAGGGAGTAACATTGTCTGACAAGAATATTACGTATACAACGTTACCGTATGGATCAGAATGTTGGGCCATAAAAAGAATGAATGAAAGGCAATTGTATTACGCGAATGGATAGAATAAGAAATGAGTATGTAAGAGGAAGTCTGAAAGTGACACCGGTGACTGAAAAGTTGTGTGGAAATCGATTGTCATGGTATGGGCATGTGATGCAGAGGAATGAGAAAAATGTCGTCAGGAAAGTGTTGAGTATGAACGTAGAGGGCTATACGAGTAAGGGAAGACCAACGAAACGATGGATGGACTGTGTGAAAGATGATATGGCCAGAAAGGGAGTGACTACCGAGATGACGACTAATAGAGAAGTATGGAAGAAAAAGACATGTTGCGCCGACCCCAAATAAATTGGGACAAGGGCAGGAGAATGATGACAACGTTACCGTATATTAGGTGTTGAAAATATATCTATATCTTCTGTAATCGAGTAACCGCAGTATAGCTATAAAATTGATTGCACTATGTCTCTAAGCCAAGACCAACAGTAATGATACCCACACACATTACACAAGATTTGCTTTACACCGTTACGTCATATTTCTATTGTCTGCTTCAATAATGGATGGCAGGGATGCCAGGCAACGTGGCAAGCAACAAACTTGCCATATTTCCCCAACGCCATTCTCATTTGGGTGGTGAAATACCACGCCCTTTGTGGATACTCTATTGATGTCTCGCCGCTGCGCTGTCTTGACTGAAGGTTTTTAGTGAAGTATTTTTCGACATGGTTATGTTGCAAAAATGTGTTTTTGGAACACGGAAAAAGGGATTTGAATAACAATAAGGGGCATAATTATTTGAATCCTTTTTCTGGGTACATGCCCATTAAAAAATATTTTTAACCGACTCCCAAAAGGAGGAGGTTCTCAATTCGTCTGTATTTTTTTTTTTGTATGTTTGTTACGCGATTACTCAAAGACGGATGGACCGATTTATAAATTCTTTTTTTGTTTGATATGGTATACTTCCGAGATGGTCCCATATAAATTTTATTAACTTAGCTTAGGGAGTTTTTGAGTTAGCTTCAATAATGCGTATATTTCCCACTTATTTTATGTGGATGATGTGATGGTGTTTTAATAACTTCCTATCACTGTTATTTACATGGCTATATCTACAATTATTGTGCTCAATTATGTATTCGAATTTGTGTGGGGTAGGTTCCACAACTAAAAAGTGAAAAATAAAAGCTTTTTAGCAAAAAATAAAACCGACTTCCAAAACAAAACACTACAAAGTGAAAAATAACTTTAATTTTGGAAGTCGGTGGCAAAAAACGAAAATACAAAACCCAAGACACCGACTACCGAAATTAAAGTTATTTTTCACTTTGTAGTGTTTTGTTTTGGAAGTCGGTTTTATGTTTTGCTAAAAAGCTTTTTACCAGTAGGTGAAACTTAGCTGTTCTAAATAAATAATGGTTCAGAAAAGCGAATCAAACTACAGGTTATGTTCTGGTAATGGCTTCGGACTGGCGAGCGAGAGGTCGAAGTTATGAACCTTGCCCGCGGTTGCAGTATAGACGTGAACACACTCATAACCTAATCACATTCAAAATTTAAAAGAAACATCACATACAGACCTAAAATATTAGGTCTTTATCTATGAAATTACCGATTTACATAGAAAAAACTCAAACGATTTTTAAAAAAAATATTGTTGATGCACTTTTGTCTTTTCGTGATTGCCTCTCCTATAGATATCCTGGGAACGGGAATCGATAAATTCTTTAAAGGCGTTTTTCACCGCCTCGTTGGATTTGAATTTTTTCCCGGGGCTCATTGTTGAGATCATAATTTCCAGGACGGAAGCAATCAAACCAAAAACGCACCGAGCGTTCACTTGTGGTACATTATCCATACACGTCGTTAATATTGCTTGCTGTCTGTGTTGCGTTGGTGCCACGACGGAACTCGTATTCGAAAATAGCGGGCAATTTCGATTTTTCTATGGTTACAGAAACATCGATATCAAAGAAAAGTCGAACGGCGGGAAAACAAATGAACAACAGATTTTTGTAACTGTTATGCTATATTATAAAATTTATTTGAATTTGGAATTCTCAATAGAATGAAAAATCTTCACACTAGCCCGTAACAAAAATCGGCAATTTCATTGGTAAATATAATATAACTTCTGAACACAACATTATTATCATCGTCGTAGCAAGACTGCTACGGTACTAGCTCGTAGACTTGATCAACTATTAAAAAACCGGGCAAGTGCGTGTCGGATCACACACAATGAAGGGTTCTGTAGTTGGGATGAATCTATCCCAAAACTTTTTAGTTGAAAAACATGCTCTCCCATACATCGATATATGTCACGGTCAATTTTGCAACTGCAAATGTAAGTTTGTAATCGCAAAAACAAACATATTATAAAACTACAAATTAGCAATTTTTGGACTATTTCCTTTACATGTGCTCTGAGACCTTACTTCTTGCCAAATTTCATGACTCAACCGAAAGTACCCTATAGGTTTGGATTTATTTTCGAGTATAAAAATATGTCGCATATATCGTCGTATTTTTTTTTTTTATTGCGTAGACATAGAAGCTCGATTTTTTTAGAGCTCCAAGGGACCGTAGACTTAGTTATTTGATATTAATTTCAACTTGATACATGCACGCGTTCCTGAGAAAAAGGGTCTGTCTTTTCTTTAAGGCTTCCGTTTTTTTTTTAATTTTGAGATACGTATCTCCAAAAATGAACACTTAAACATATTCACATTCTCTTTTATTAGATAATTAGTTTATTAGGTACCTAAGTATTTTAAAGCTATAACTAAATTAAAAATTAAAACCTAATTCCTACCATTATCAACAATATTTTAATATTAATTTATTCATTCGCAAAGTTAACGTGGTAAATACGGAAGTGCCCAGCAGGCTGAATGGTCTGGTAAACAGACTACCCCTTAACGAGAAAAGTTTAAAAGAACTGCTACTAGATCTTACATTTGAAATATATTATGCTTAGTCGTTTCGTAGCATTTTTAAATGCATTTTGTCTTAAATTTTGTTCGTTTTAGTTTCAGCTTGCCAATGAAAACTGGACAATTCATTTAAAAACAAACGCGAGAACCTCCTTTTGTAGTTTTCAGAAGTAGAAAGTAGGTTTAGTGAGATTCGCTTCTAGGTACCTATGTTTGTTTTCAACGACATGTTTCAACATTGTGGATTTAAGTATTCAACATAAACTCTAGATATTATTTTAGGATTCTAAAAAAAAACACACAAATTCACTTGCATGATAGCACTGCTTCTAAGCTAAATTATAAAGTTAGTCACAATCGTCACTTCATCAGTTATGATACACCCATCCAATGTACTTAGGCTCATTTTCACCACACATCACTTTACGCGATTAACGCTAAATGAGTTAAAAACATCGCTCTGTTTCTTTCAATCATTTCAAATTGACAGAGAAATAATGATCTTTTAAACTTGTTTAGCGTTAAACGCGTTTAGTGATATATGGTGAAATTAGTTTATTTGTGATTAAATATTGAGCAAATTGAGTCTTGAATGCTTTGAATGAGTTATATTATATTATTGTTTCAAACACAATATTTCCAAGCACCAACATTTAATATTATTCCTACTGTTATCACAACATTGTCAACATGCAGTAAATAAACTTCTAACGAGAAAACTTACCTACTAAAGTTACTTTAGAATACATAATTTTTATAACTTTAAAGGAAGTAAGAAGTTCCGAGCGATATCAGCTTAAGTTTATTCCAGTTTACTTACCTACATTCCCATCTTCATTTGAAAAAGAAAAACTATTTGTAACTCCTGTGTGCCTTCCAATAAAAATGCACTGTGGTTTTCATAAATGCTGCTTGTTATTCATAAAAAGTAATAGTACTCTATTACTTTTTATGAAGTCTGGTGTGTTGAAAATTCAACTTCAATAATTATGTTGGTTTATGAAAATATGCGGTTTTACTCACGTGCATATTAACAGCCGCATGGGTCGATCGTTCAGGTTAAGCTACGCTTGCCGGGGTTGGTCTGTGGATGGGTGACCATCTTTTCATACCAAGACTCCTCCGTGCCTCGGAAAGCACGTTAAGCCGTTGGTCCCGGCTGTCATTCCTGGATCTTTGACAGTCGTTACGGGTTGTCAGAAGCCCGAAAGTCTGACAACCAGTCTTACCAAGGGGTATCGTATTACCCAGTAACTGGGTTGTGGAGGTCAGATAGGCAGTCGCTCCATGTAAAATACTGGTATTCAGTTGCATCCGGTTAGACTGGAAGCCGACCCTAACATAGTTGGGAAAAGGCTAGGCAGATTGAAGTAGTGACCTTAGGATGAACAATTGACGTACCTAGGCGTAAAACCCCAGATTCATTATAAAGTTCGTATGTAGAAAAGCGCTGTATTCGTGAGTCCAACTCGCCGATATTCAGCTTATACACACATACAACGTCACGTGTGTATTTCCCTAAGGTTTAGGCAGAGGTGCACGCACTACAGTACACCCACATCTCGCCAAGAACAACATGCAACCAACCATTCAGCATACAATTTTAAATATCAACTCTGTACACTTTGCTCTTCTACTAATAAAAAAATTGAATCCATGATCGAACGACCCATTTACATAAACGCTTAACAACCATACAAAAAAAAAAAAAACATTCAGTCGAATTGAGAACTTCCTCCTTTTTGAAGTCGGTTAAAAACTCTCAACCAAGCAGTTAATACCCGTAAATACGAGAAAACAGTAAAAATATCACAACAGGAAAAGAAGATATCCATATAAACAACAATCTGGTGTCCAAAATACGAGCGTGGTACCAGGAGTTCATAATGCAATTAGAGGTAAAGGCTGTAAGTTAGCCGCCGGCACGACCACCGCTGTGATTTGAATCCCTAATGGTCAAACGGAAAAATAAAGCTCCTCTGTGAGACGCGGAAACGTGATGTACGAGAATTTTCGCCATTCTTTTTTAAAACAAGAGTATTAAGCTACGTATCATTGGTCCGGCCATGTAATTGGGTTTGTTAGAACTGTTAGGGCTCTCAGTTATAATCCGAGGTTGGAATTTTGCCCAGTTCATGTCCTTACCCAGCTTGTGCCCGCACATAATCGCCCTAATACAGGCGACGGTAATTTGTGAGGATCGTATGTACTATTTGGAACATCATAGCCTTTTCTCCCAGAAAAATCCCATGGTATGATTTTAGACGATTCGGCCACAACTATATACCCTAACGGCCGAATCCAATAACCAATTTTCAGTAAAAGATAGATCGCTATTGATGATAGACAATATTTATTTTATTTATTTATTTAAATGCCTTAAAACTATAATTATAAGGTCTTAACCTAATGCGATAGCCGTGTCTCACACACAAAATTAAAATTAAAGCACAAAATACATCTCAAGATCTTAAAGATCACTGTTTGTAACATAGTGTAAACAATAGTACTTTTGCATGTAAATGTATCAAATTCAACCTGAATATAATTGATGGTGCGAGTTGCTCGCGTCAGAGGGATTTTGGCCAGCAAGTTGGTCCTGGCTGATGGTACGATCAGCAGTGGCGGGGGCCGTCGCCTCCACACATAACGGTCAGGTACGTACAAGTGCAACCGCTGCAGCACTCTCGGGTTGTGCTCTAAGCCTCGGAGTAGTTTCACCATGTACGACAATAGTGCAAATTCCCGTCGCACCCCTAGTTGATTGTACCCCGTCAATAGTAATATAGATAGTTCTATCTGTCCTTACGTTCGTTAGTGTTCTTTTGTTTTGTCTGTCTTAGATTATTGGGACGTTAAAACCATAGATAGATACATTTTTCTATCTCTAGTCTGGTATAGATAGGTTATTGGGTTCGGCCATAAACCTACATACAGGAAAGCACATAACTAAACGTAGATAAATGTACTAACTAACCACTCTATTATATTAGGTTTAGTGTGATTAGCAGTGCAACTGTGCAAAGCGGGAACAGTGGGTGGCCGTTGTTTGTTTTGAAGTTTCTGCGACAGTAACGCCGCCATTCATCAGCGTTAAAACAAAATACATTCACTGCATGTGAATTTAGACGCATATTTGTATCGCCCCAATCAACAAAAAACTGGCCAAACTGTAAACAATGTGCAGCCCTGCAACGAATACCGTCAGCAAAAAAAAAAACTAAGAGTGGCCTCTCTCACGTGTTCGCAAATCCAACACACACATTTCACCTGCACTGCAATAGACGGGCGACACCAACACCGACGAAAAATTTTTCCCCGTTGTGCCATAATTGGATTCGTTTTCAGCACACTTTTTTTTGTGTTCACTTTCTCACTTTGATATCGGCTCATGATCCCAGGGCTTTTAGATAAATAACTTATTATCGGATACGATTTTAATCCTCAGCTACTCCGGCGTGTGATTTGGTTTACAGAACATATTGTATTATTGTCATGATTTAATCTGTCTAATTATAGAAAGCAATTTGTTCGAAAGCACTGTTAATATGAAATGAGGATAGAATTTCAGTAAAGGCATATTGACATTGACGCTCGGTCCGGAACAATTTCAATTTTGATTAGCAAACGTGTGTGCGAACCTATCAGTGCGTGAATGAAGGTAAATATGTGAAGATTCGAGTTGGGCGTGATCACATCACAGTCCTAACAGGCTAAGCGATTACGTCGACAGCAGGGCGCGGTACCACTAACCCAATTTGTTGAAAACGACCGAGTAAACACACGTCGATTCTACGCCCCACCGAGATTTATTGCAAGATCGTAAAATGCAGCTCTCTGTGTAAAAACGTCCAAATTGAATGGAGTAGATATATCATCCAGCCTTCAAATGAAGGTGCTCATACTACATTTTATGGTGGTCGTATTGTTTTGGACAGTCTTCAGACAATTGCAGATCTTGGTGACGTCATAAAAATATATGTTCTCCAATGAGTTTTCATTCACACTTTGGAATAATTATGTACTTTTAATGAAAGCTTACTACAGCCACGAATAACGGAATTTAGCCAGTTTTCCTTAAGGGTATTCTTTTGGCAGCTTTTATCTTTAATCGAATTACTTAAATATAGATGCTTCTTAGTTTTATTGTGCCTGTATTGTTTTAGTTCGTCTTCGGATTGACATATTGGCAGATACCTTGGCAGTGCGAGGCGAGGCGAAATACACTATAATATTTTATGAGCCCTATTTTATGATTGCCACAAAATAGCTCTTTACTTCGTCATTATTTATACCTACCTGTTACTTTAATGAATAGTATTAAACTGGCATTCTTCCATTGGTCTTTAGGTAGGTGTACTTATTTATAGTTTTATGAAAGCTGTGCTGGGTAGGTAGGATATTTAAGGTTGGTGAACAGCGCCGCTATTTTGCGATATGCGATTTAGAATAAGTTTGTACCCGCAACTTCGTCCGCTGAAAATTTCGTATTTTAATTAAAATATATTTTAGGATACTCGCCAATACCGTAGCTTCCCAATAGCGAAATAATTTTTGGAATCGGATTAGAAGTTCCGAAGATTACCCCCTACATACAAACATACAAACAAATTCTACCTCTTTATAATATTAGCATAGATGAAGGACCATACAATATTCAAATATTAATGCCTAAATACGATTATTATATACGTCGGTTCTAACAACCGATTAACATAATATACAGAGTGTAGCGTAATTAATGGATAACCCTGTATGTGGGGGTGAAGGACCCCAAGCCCTATAAAATAAAAAATTGTCAAATCTCGGAGTCGATGGGTATGCGCATATAAATGCAACAAAACATAAGCTAAAAAATAATTTTTAGCTTATGTTTTGAAAAAATTGACACCTTTGGTCACTTCCTCAACCACCGTGTTAAAAAATGAAGGAATTTTCACTGTCTGATTTCTGCATATTATTTTTAAATAACCGTGCTATAAGAAGTGTATTACAGTTTTAGAGTACCTCATGTAGTTTTTTAAGTCTAAAAGTGAAAAAAATGTGTGTCTGTAAAAAAAATCCCTTTGCTAGGTCCGACACGCACTTGACCGGTTTTTTAGAAAAAACCGGTCAAGTGCGTGTCGGACCTAGCACAATGAAGGGTTCCGTAGTTGGGATGAATTTATCCTAAGAACAAACTTAACATTGTAGTTGAAAAACATGTTCTCCCATACATTCCAACTACAAATGTCCAAACGAAAAGGATTAGAAGTTAAACGAAATGCACGAAGTACTCTAAAACTGTAATACACATCTTATAAAACTTTTATTTAGGAATATTATGCAGAAATCAGATAGTGAAAATTCCTTCATTTGTGAACACGGTGGCTGAGGAAGTGAACAGAGGTGGCAAATTTTTATAAAAAATTAAAAAAACGCGCATGCCCATCGATTCCGGGATTAGACAATTTTTTTATATTATAGCTTGGGGTCCCACACCCGCAGATACAGGGTTATCCATTAATTACGCCACATCATGTATATTGGCCATCCAGTACCTATCGCTGCTCTGGAATGTATTTTATTACTGTACCCATCATTAACCCATGTCACATAACCTCCAACTTTTTTTGAAGTGGGTTAGAAAGTTTAAATACAGAACAATATTACGTATAGGTATGGCAATAACAAAACTAAATACTGAAACGACGTATCCCCCCGGTCGTATAATAACTTCAGCTTCCTAAACAGGCCAGTAAGAATGCCTTCCCACGTCCATATAAAATGTAAGGTCAGACTGCAAATGAAACTAGATATATGATCGCACTAAAACTCTTTGAACCGAGCGGACCTGACTCATGCCTAATTTAAGAATAACTGAGCAACTGCACCTGAGTCGAATTGCATCGTGTTGGTGAGGAGGAACAAAAGGTTTATTTAGATTTAGAATGATCGATAGACATGGATTATAAATACCCGCTCGCTTCAGCAAGGTTTTACGGAACAGTCTCAAACTTCTGTTGTCTAAACGGCCGAACCCAATAACCTATCTGTCACCGGTTTTGGCATACTGGAGATAGAAAACCTATCTATCTATGGTTTTAACGTCCCAATAATCTAAGACAGATAAAACAAAACAACACGAACGAACGAAAGGAACGTAAGGACAGATAGAATTATATTGTCTATCATCAATAGCGATCTGTCTTTTACTGAAAATTGGGTATTGGGTTCGGCCGTTATGGAACTGTAGAGTTTCTTGCTGGATCTTCTCCATAGGAAACGACCAAATGGGACCGTGAACCTATCTTCTGACGTTTCATATGTGTCCATGTAGGTTTATAGTAAAATATTTTGATTTTGAACAGAAACAACGCCAATAAGACGCTCAAAGTATTGGTACTTTGAGCGTCTTATTGGCGTTGTTTCTGTCTTTTCCTTTCTTGGAGAATAATTTTTTCTTGGAAAAGGGTCAGATCTTACAGTTAGCGACGAGCAAGTAAGCATTAAAAGAATACTCGTTTACCTACGTTTGGTGAAAATCAAAAGTATCTATAGGTACCCAAATCAATCAGAAAATCATGCCAAGCAGCCAAACTAATTAACTTTTCTTGCTACATTGTGTGAACTTAACCTAATTTCTAATTTTACAGCCATTTGGAGGCCGGGCGCGCCGCCCCCGGTAGCTGGCAGCGCCGCGCGCAGCCCGGGCGCTCCGCCCCCGCCACCCCCGCCCCCCGTGTGGACGCCGGGCAGCGCGGGCGCATCGCCGCACACGCCGCGCAAGACCTTCAGGCCTGTTCACTTCGAAGAGACGCCACCCAGCCGCCGTAAATTCCCGGTATGATTTGTGTATTTACAAAGTAGTACAGAAAGTAGGTATTTTGTCATTCTTATTCCTGTTTGGCTAGCAAAAGATGGCGGTCAGCTCTGCATATTTATTTCAATCCATCGCGAGACGAAACAATTGATGAGCATTCGTAACTTCAGTTCACTGAAGCTGTGTGAGAGAAAGAAAAAACAAGAAATATAACACAACAAACAACTGATGTCTCATTAGCGCATGAGTTTTTTTTTTTTTGGAAGGTGTTTTTGTACCGTCTTGAAAACAATATGGTGCAATAAGTGAATGGAGTGCCTATGGCATACCTAGTTTTTTTTTTTTTTTAATAGCTTACACAGAAATTACCAATAAACACTACTCATTTGAAAACTCAATAAAAACATACATTTTGAAAAAAAAAAAACCTTGTAGATTGTTAAAAATATCAAAATACAAATCATACGCACTATGCAGGGTGCGTAGTGCGTATTTTTTTTTTTCAAAATTAAAAAGCTAGGTATGCCATAGGCTTCTACTCCGTTCACCTATTATATCCGATTATTTTCAAGACAGTAATAAAGTCATCCGGTATGTAGGTAACTAACTAACTAGCCAAAATCACTTTTGCAGTTGTCAAACCTCCTGGTTCTTTGGCGATATATTGTTCTTTAATTTGGTTTGTTGACAGCCAATAATAAACGTATAATAATATATCCTTACACTATATCTTGGGACACGTTACTGTAGTCGGCGCACAGTAAATGTCACCGTATAATATATGTATCTCTGACTTAACCTTCAAGGATCGCTGGAGTTACGTCTGTGTTTGTGACTCGTAAAATGTATTTAGGGCCCATTAACTACGCAATTCCTCTAGATAGATAGCACTGAGGTTGTTTAATTTAATATTATACCTACTTTCCTGAACCACCTAGGGAAATCATTGAACTTATCAAGCTTCAAAACGCAAATAATGCTCAGATATTCACAATTTCTATCCAAAAATGAATTATGAAAGCTAATATTTGACGAAGCAGCCAATATTATTTGGTTTCCTAAGAATTCCGACACAGAGTAAATACCTTCTCTCTCATATTATTTACTTTGGGCTTTTCTCAAACTATAAATCTATCTATATAAATAAAAATAAATAGCCGAATGTATGTACGCGCATCACTTCAGAACGGTTGCACCAATTTGGCAAATTCTTTTTTTTGTTCTCTTAGTAATTGTCAGGACAAGGTTTGTAATTGTCAGGGCAAATGTTTTGAAAATTACCAGGAAAATAGGAAAATTCGGGAAAACTGGAAGTGCATTTTCTATGGGAATTTTGTGTGAATTATTGAAATTTTGACAGAACAGCGTTTGTTGGGTCAGCTAGTCTATTTATATAAAAATGAATCGCCGAAATGTATGTACGCGCATAACTTCCGAACGACTGCACCAAATTGGATAATTCTTTTTTGTTGTGTTTTTAATTGCCAGGACAAGGTTTGTATGAAAGAAAATGTTTTAAAACTTGCCGGTAAAATAGGAAAATTCGAGAAAAATGAAAGTGCATTTTCTATGAGAATTTTGTGTGAATTATTGAAATTTTGGCAGGACAACGTTTGTCGAGTCAGCTAGTCTTTAAATAAAAACCTGAGGCGTCAATGAATGTAGATTTCATAAGCTCCTTTTTTACAGTAAATGGGCGGTTACTAAATCTTTTTGCTGTTTATGTAATTTTAACCAGAAGAACCATATACGTTTAGAACAAACACTAACTTTGATTGTAATTTGGGAGTCAAGTGACATTCATCTGCCTAGCCTTTTCCCAACTACGTTGGGGTCGGCTTCCAGCCACACTGGATGCAGCTGAATACCAGTATTTTACATGGAGCGACTGCATATCTGACCGCCACAACCCAGTTACTGGGTAATGCGATACCCCTTGGTAAAACTGGTTGTCAGTCTTTCGGGTTTCTGACGACTCGTAACGACTGTCAAAGATCCACGAATGACAGTCGGGACCAACGGCTTAACGTGCTTTCTGAAGCACGGAGGGGTCTTGGTATGTAAAGATGGTCACCCATCCACGGACCTACCGCGGCAAGTGTAGCGTAACCTGATGGATCGACCCGTGCGGCAGCATGGACGTCAAAAGTAACAAGTCTTTAATGCCCATTTAACCATATTTAATACTCGTAACTGAAACAAGTTTCATTAGAGAAATGGCCTGTATTTCCTGCCATTTCATTACGGAATCGAAACGTCTTAGAATTTGTTTAAGCACTTTCAACCACTTCTGAGTAGAAAGTTAAATAATTGAATTCGAGTAAACAGAACCAACATTTTTATTTCACAAGTTTAATTTTTTTGGCGCGCTGCTCAAAAAGAAAGTAACGTCAAAGCCACAAACAAAACTTTGGTACCATCTTCTGGGAATATTGAAAGCTAGCGAGTGGTCGCTTGTACATATTTTATTGGATTCAGATCTATTTTAGTTAAGTAAATGTAAAAAAAAAAATCCATAAAGATACTAATGTACAGGCAAAGTAATAACAGCCACACGGGTCGATACATCAGGTTAAGCTACGCTTGCTGGGGTTGTTCCGTGGAATGGTGACCATCTTTACATACTGCGACTCCTCCGGAAAGTACGTAAAGCCGTTATTCCCGGCTGTCATTCGTGGATCTTTGACAGTCGTTACGGGTCGTCAGATGCGCTTAAGTCTGACAACCAGTCTTACCAAGGGGTATCGTATTACCCAGTAACTGGGTTGTGGAGTCAGATAGGCAGTCAAGTAAAATACTGGTATTCAGCTGCATCCGGTTAGACTGGAATCTGACCCCAACATAGGAAAAGGCTAGGCAGATTTTTGATACCAACGGATAGGCAAACTTATAGGTAAGTTGCTGATCTGATCAAACGATGGTGATGAAGATACAAAGTGGCGATGAAGTTATCACATTAAATAGTAAAGCGGATTATATGTTTGCAGGAAGCGAAAGTAATAGAAAGAAAAAGAAAGAAAAATATTTTATTTGGACACGCACAGGAAATACAAACAGTAAAAAAAGAGCATAGGAAACTAACACAAGTAACATTAAAAAAAAGAAAATAAATAAAAAAATGAACAAAATATCCTACTGATATTATAAATGTGAAAGTTTGTATGTTTGTTACTCAATCACGCAAAAACGGGTTAACGGATTTGGATGAAATTTGGTATACAGATAGTTTATAACCTGGATTAAGACATAGGATACTTTTCATCCCGGTAGAAGGTTCCCGTGGGATAATTTCCGACATACACGCGGGCGAAGCCGCTGGCAAAAGCTAGTAAAATAATAAGTGGATATATCGACACCTGCAAGAAATAACATCGTAACTCAGTTTTAGACCATTTTCAGTTACAATCGCTTTATTCTTGCTGTACAAAAAATGCAAATTTTATTAAAAGATTTTTACAGTGTAAAAACACTGTTAAAATCTTTACGCAAATGAATTTAGAAACTGGGGTGAGTGCAAAAAAAAATCTGTATTTTTTGTTCAGCAAGAATACGATTGTAACTCAATATGGCCTAAAATTGAGTTACGATGTTATTCCTTGCAGGTGTCGTATGTTTGTTAAAATATTACGCGCAGCACTTCATATAGGATACATAGTTACATAAAAAGTGACAGTCTGTGCTTATAGCGGAGTTATTACTTAGTGCCAATTAATTAGGTACTTTTACCACACATTTACAGACGTATAAGTGACTCTAGGGTTATAAGATTACGCAGACATTGTCATCATCCTTCTTCTACCTTTCTCAAAGTACTGTAAAGGTTTCATGCAATCGGCAACCTTATATTTTACTGGCTGACATTTTTTTTTATTTGTGATGGGTTTGCTCTTGACTCTAGTCTAGGTCAGAGGTGACAGAGACAAAGTCGACGATGGAGTGAGCTTACCCAGAAGAAGCCTGTTCACTCTCACTTTGAATAGATTACACACATTACATACATTCTATCGCTCAAGCAAGGAACTACCTTTTGAATAAAAAAGGTACTCCTAGTTTTTGTTTTAGGACTTGGTCAGTCTGAAGAGACGGTAAGATAGGATCGTTTTAAGAAGTGCGCGTTTGTTCGAAGATTGTATTGATTCATTATACGTATATAATATAATTCTTTTATTGCGTTATCTGCTATAATTTGCTAGTTTATCTATTCCCCCTGTGGAGTTCGAAGCATATACTTTAAGTATGATTGGGCTAGTTTTATAGACAGGTGGTTGATATTTGAGTCAAACTCGGCCGACACTGCATCTTATCTACGTCACTATGAAAGCAGCCATAGTACCGGAATTTAAACCCTTGACATGTTGCCTCTGTCTCTGTCGCCTCCGACCTAGACTAGAGTCAAGAGCAAACCCATCTTAAATAATAATATAATAACAATTATATACAACTAACTTTTGCCAGCGGCTTCACCCGTGTGCATGTTGGAAATTATCTCACGGGAACTGTACATTTTGTCGGGATAAAAAGTATCCTATGTGCTATTCCAGACTATAATCTATCTCTGTGCTAAATTTCATCCAGATCCGTTCAGCCGTTCTGGCGTGGTTGAGTAACAAACATCCCAACATCTTCACAAACTTTCACATTTATAATATTAGTAGGATAAAAATGAACATATACGAGTATGTGCTCGAATGTCAACTGAACCCCATAGGTTCACGACTACTATAAGCCTGCGGTCGCCATTGGATGATGGTTTTTTTTTTTACATTTTTTATATATGATACACGTTTATTATATACATATATTATATAAAGAGATTTTTCGTTCGCCCCCCCATGTGTGCATAACACAACATGTCAGGGGTCATCTTAAATCGAGATATAAGAATAACCCTTACCAACAGATACAATTACCTTACCTCAAGATCCAGTCATCTCATACAAAATCAATATTCTTCCACAGAATTCAGAACAAAACGGTTGCAATAGTGGATCAGAGAGCGAGGGTCGACTGAGGACGTCGCACAGCGCGCCAGTCACCGGCCTGAGCACCCTGGGCGGGTCGAACCTCAGCAGCCGCTTGCCCAAGGCCCAGAACCCCACCGTCACGTTACTGCAGAAGGCTCGAGGTAAGGCAATTATAACTATATAACTGACAACCTCTTAAAGGGTCAATACTCATCATTATGAATAACTTATACTATGGGACAAAACTTGAAATCGCAAAAAAATGCTGCTGCTCCCTACATTTTAACGAGTCATGCGAGTAGGGAACAGCAGATTTGTTTCGCGATTACAGGTTTGGTCCCATAGTAAAAGTTGTTCATAATGTTTGTCAGTTATTTAAATTACACCTTGTATAGCTGTAGAGATATTTTGGCGCGTGGCCAAAATTGGAACCAACACTGCTATCTTGGTTTTTCAATACATTTCACAAAACAATTACACAAATGTTTACCAACAGCGCCCCCCTGTCAATGTTATCCGAGCGCCAAAATATCCTTGTAGCATTGTAGATTGTAATATAGCTGAAATTATTCTGACAGAGGATGCACAGCCTAAAGGTATCATATCACACATATCAACTTCGAAGTGGATCGTAACCGTATCAACTCGAGCCATTTAGTATTCTTTGTAGGAAACTCCCTAATGAAAAGCACATCGGTATCGTAACGTAAACGATTCGCCTCGGGACAAGCTCACGAACCGCGGTGTGGCGCGTGCTCAACCAGCGGCCCCCGCGCTTACCTACGGCTCGTCATCCCCGCGCTTACGCCTCTCCGTCGCCGCGCTTGCGTCTCTTCGTCCACTCTTGCCCCTCTTACCCCATTATTTTCTTTTTCCTCATCGTCCAGTGCTATGGCTATAATAGCCTTCTCGCATATTCTGAACCGGGACATAACTGTGCACTACACTTTACGTTCGGATTCAAACTGCTCTGGTGCCAGCCAGGTCAACCAGCGGTCGGCGAGCCGTGAACGCAGCGTCGACGTATCGGAGCTGCTGGTCCGCTTTGGTTACGTGCTTACGTTAGGTTGGCGCCCGTTTGACGGCGAGGCGAAAGGCGATATGGTGACGATCCCTTTCCGAGTTGATATGACATGTGTGCTATGATCTTAAACATTTACGCAGACAGGCACAACTCAAACAATGAAAATTTCATGGAAATTGTTGTATCAGAATAGCGTCGCACCGTCGCGTCGCGCCTGTCTGCGGGAGCCTTAAAACAATGTATACAAGGTGTAACTTAAATAATGAACAACTTTTACTATGGGACCAAACCTGAAATCGCGAAAAAAATATAAGCTGTTCCCTACATTTATGTTCGCATAACTCGTCAAAATATAGGGAAAAGCTGTTTTTTTTTTTTTTTTTAAGAGGTTGTTTGTTATTTAAGTTACAACTTGTACGGTACTTGTACTTATCCGTGATCATGGCACTTGCAACAGTGCCGAAATATCGGAAACTCGAATTAATTAATATACATCGTAAATATCCCGTTTTAAGTTCTGATGATAATGTCAGTGACCATGTCAGTTTAAAAACTTATAACTTGTATAGAAACTTGAAAGGTAGATGTTTTTTTTAATAAATGAAGAGGTGCGCCTCGGGATTAGTGAACAAAAAAAAATACCAACACCTACAAGAGTTCAATACTCTGTGCGAAAAAAAATTTGGCTAGTATTATCTTGACTTTGTCTCCTAGAAATGAAAGATTGGATAAAAGTAAGTCTAAGTTTGACAGACGCCGTTTCATCGAATTATCCAAGGAAAAAGTCATTCGGAATTCAGTAAACATAATTCTAACGCTCAGTTTTTACATCTATATCTTTCTATTCTCCAATAATAAAACCTAAATATAGAAAAAAAAAATAAACTAAACTAATCTTTTCAAATACTTATACCCAAATCCTCTTGTGAAACTTTCCGTAATAACATCTTTTTAATGTGATCGTCAGAACCCCGATAAAGTTCTTAAGCGCTTAGCTAAACAAGCCCCTGAAAATACTTTGAACTACCTATAAGTTTTGTTAAGAAATCGGATTTTCCATCTGAATAGTGAAGCTACTGAAAAAAAATTCTTCATGTAAAAATATTAGATACCGGTGGCTAAGTAATAATAGCCGCACGGGTCGATCGATTAGGTTAAGCTAAGCTTGCCGCTGTTGATCCGTGGATGGGTGACCATCTTTATATACCAAGATTTCTCCCGTGCCTCGGAAAGCACGTTATGCCGTTGGTCCGGCTGTCATTCATGGATCTGACAGTCGCTACGGGTCGTCCGAAAGTTTGACAACCAGTCTTACCAAGGGATATCGTGTTACCCAGTTACTGGGTTGTGGAGATCAGATAGCCTGTCACTCCATGTAAAATACTGGTATTCAGCTGCATCCTGTTGGACTGGAAGCTGACCCCAACTCAACATAGTTGGGAAAAGGCTAGGCAAATGTTGATATTAGGTACTGAAAGAATGATTGATTTATCCCTAGTCTATAGGTCTAAGCACAACACTTGATCTAAGTCAATTCAATACCTAACGCTCTATGCAAATTGTACTTTCCCTATGTGGCTGGACAAACTTAGTACTTACTTACCTACCTAGCAGTCCCATACCTAAGTGACTCACAAAAACAAGTTCCATATCAAAATTACATAGCAATACTTTCAAAACTATTCCGAATTTGAATTTCCAACTGCGTGCCTTTAGCGTTGTGTTAATGAACCGCCAACGACCCTTATGTCGGCCTCCCAAAATTATATTGCTCGTTTTATACCCAAAAGTTCGCAGTTAATACTTACTAGAGGTACTGATGTAAGCGTCTTAAGACTATAATTAATCCAGCTTAAGCTTTAGAATATTTGTTAAGTAAAATGGAGGCAGAATGTTGAAATGAAAATGGAAAGATTGATTTTGTAGCTTGTCGTTTTATTTTGGTCGTGTTGTACTGATAATACAGTCAATCGCACATCAGTGGTAATACTTGCACTAGTTGCACTATGAAACTAGCCCTTACTGCTGCGACATTAACGGCGCTGTCAATGTCAAATTTTTACCACTGATGTACGGTTGGTTGTATCAGCAGCCTAGCTGTCCACTGCTGTAGATGAGAAGATTTTTTTTTGACGCTAGTCATTTATTCTTCAAAATTTTGTGCCCGGCAGTATATTTGTTAAAGCCCTGTATCATGTTACACCTTCTTTCCTCTCAGTGTCTGAATGAATGAATGAAATGCACCGATCCCAGCGTGGTTTGGCCAGACTCGATTAATCGAATGAACCCAAAGATTCACACTAGCCCCTGTTGCCTCATGTTACATGGTGCAACAGAGACCATTGCATATCAAAGAGCAGACCGGGGGGCGCGATAATGGTAGGGTAGACAGGCCCTTAGGATATGGAGGGGATAAAGAGCCTACCGAGTATACACCCTTGAGCAAGCATTGGAATAGTGGAGAGACGGGTGATATAATTATGGATGGGCTCTTTTTACGACGTCGCCGCCAGGTTGCTTCTAGTCCAGCTTCCCCGGTGAATTTTTTGGCGGTTAAACTGCGTTTTCGACTTTATTTATGTCACTCCTAGCTGTATTACCTTCTTTCCTCTCAGTGTCTGGCTCATAAAATGTACGATAAAATTAATATGAACTGTATGAATACTCGCATCCAAACCTTCTATAAATATTACAATAGAAAACAGAAATAACGTCTTCTCTTAGCCTGTATCGTATTCTTTTAGTACTCGTAATAGGGCAACTTTTCCCTTTTTAATAGTTAGCTATAACGTACTTACAAGTACCATTTTTCTAACAAGATCCCATAGGTACACTAAAGACTTCTTTTCAAGAAGCACGTATTAAAAAGTCTGAAGTTTTCGTAACCCACTGACCTACTGAACTGTTTCTCACAGAATTTTGATCATCCAAAAATTCCAAGTACTTTTAATGAAACTTTGTCTTTCTTATGTCAGAAACGACGTAAAGACCCTCAAAACTTGGTAAATAGTTTTGAGGGTCTTTACGTCGTGTTATTTGTATTTTGACAACACTCAGATCTTTGGTTAAGTAGATGTTATTATGTTTTTGTTTTAGTTATTCTTAAGTAATTTTACACAACGGAGCTTAAGTATATTTATAAATCATATTAAATAAAAATAATAAAATAAAATAAAAAATATTATTAACAAATGTGGGTACAATTTATCTATCCTAATCAAAAACACAATGTACAAAGTTTTGAGTAGATATTTTAAAGATAGAGTAAACGACGATGTCTGTGCTAGTATTAACTATGTGACAGACACCGACGCCTTCCTCCTACAATCACTTTAATTGACAAGCTATACCGTGACCCAATGATATGCTATTGTAATATTATAATGTTACAAATAGTTCTGGTATAATATCATATCTAGAGTTCTAGACACTAACATCCATTCCATAATTACGAAACTCGCGTTCAGACCCTCGAAAATATTCGGTAACTAATTCAATTCTCTCACTCAAAGTATAAATTGAACTCAAACGTCCCAGCCATAATTTCTTCAAACATTTAGATAAACACAAATATATTCAAATTGCAATAACACTCCCTTCGCGGCTGTATACTTTACGAGATAGAACGGGGTAGCTGGATCAAGTACCATAGAGTTTATAATTTATTCCGAGAGCGGGCGGTGGGAATGGGAGCTAATTGCCGTAAAACTTTCATTAAATGGGTTACGCATAGACAACACCCCGATTTTTTAATGCTAAAAAGTCATAATTATGCCTCGCGCCTCAGGGAGAGGCTTTTGTCGAGGAGTTAACTGCTGTTGATAAACAATTAAGGTAAAAATTTGCCTAATTGAACAAAATAATATACGCAATATTTGAAAAAAAAAACGCTGATGATTTTGATTTGTTATCTGAATGAAAACATATATAATCTTTTGTAATGATTGTACTCGAACTGTTATCAAATGTATCTATCTACGAACAGACGTCGACAATCGATAGCGTTTGATGCGTTGTTAAGGTCGTAGCGCAGTGAATAAATAGTAATTTAAACATTTCGACGTAAATACTCGGTTAACTAATTTAGTTTTTCTTTTAAACTAAAAAGGATTTCATGGTCTTTTTAGGCCAAAAAAATAAATAAATGTAAAGTAAAGATATGACCTGGGATGCGTTACTGGAAGGCTGGTTTGAGGTGGCGTGGCGGGAAGAGTTCCTGAAAGTATTTTCGGGAAGCTTTTGCCCAGTAGACATAGACTACTTAAAAAAAATAACCGTAATACCATAGAGCCTTTTCTTGAGTGTTCGTGGAAGGTCAGAACAGGAGGGATGCTCTTAAAGATAAAATGAATTGATATTAGCTCGGACAACAGACACGATTCTGGTTTCGCTGTGGTTCCTAAATTCCCAAACATTGTCTGTAAAAAACAAACAAAAAAAAAGTCGTAATTGCCGATCTGGGCAAAGAACACATGCTGTTAAAAACACATCAAATTCGTCTTGTAATTTATGGACACCTAAACAAACTATTACGAATCCTTCAAACTTAAACATTACGTTCCCATCTCATCTCAAGTCAGATATATCCGCGGTGTCATATCAGATACCTGCGTCACCCATCCAAAAGACGACACATCCTTATTTATACGAAGCCAATGTATAAATTCGAAAAAGATATTATTATGTCGACTATAACATCTGGTGACGAGGGTCGGGCTGTGTCATAAACTTTGATACACGTGGGGATGACACCCTGAAGGTTGCAACTGTGACAACTAAGGAAAATAGTGCTGATTATTTCGTTGGTCGATAAAAGATGGGTTTGAAATGATATATAGGTATACAAGAACGGGCTAAAAGCTAGCTTTAATACGAGTTAGGCTTAATTTCAGTGTAAACTTAAAATACGAAAAAATCTCTGATAAAGTTAGGAATATAATTGACGATGCGCTTATGATCGACTGATGTGATGGACTGTATTCGAAACTAATGCCACTTTAACTAACATATAGATGGAATTTAGACATTCTACGCCGTTACGAGAATGAAGACTTAACGACCCAAAGATCTGAAGGAAATAGCTCGTTGTTTAAGAGACATAGGTAGACATATATACACATATTGAAAGCTCGCTGTCAAAAATTACCACCTATTTTCAAAGGGTTTTGAGCTTTTGACTACAACCTATTTTCAAAGGGTTTTGAGCTTTTGACTACATTGACTGACGCATCAACTTTCTTTCGTTTCCAGAAGGTCATCTTCCCCGTGGTTCTAACTATATCCAACAAGAGAAAGACGCAGCGCGACTGCCGCGCGACCGACCATCTCCACCTAGAGGCGATCCAGGTAAATCAATAGGTTAGTTAATTATAATTAGTCCATGATGATGAAAAGCAATTGCATGCAGCTGAGATGAGAATGCTAAGAAGGATGTGTGGTGTTACGGAAATGGATAGAATGAGAAATGAGTATTTAAGAGGAAGTGACTGAATAGTTGTGTGGAAATAAGCTGTCATGGTATGGGCATATCGATGCATGTGATGCAAAGGTATGAAAAAGTGTCGTGAGAAAAGTTTTCAGTAGGTATAAATCTGGATGACTAAGAGTCTGGATGAGTAAGAGTAGAGGAATACCAAAGAAATGAAGAGTGAGTGACTACTGAAAGGACGAGTCTAAAAGTATGGAAGAAGAAGAGATGCTGCGCCGACTCCTAATAAATATTGTGGTATATGGTGGTATGGAGTAAGTGCATGATTCCATGATGTGAGTGAATTACGATGATGGGGGAAGCCTTTTTGCAGAAGGAGGAAAAAACAAATGAGCATGTGATGCAGAGAAATGAAGAAAATGTCGTGAGGAAATTTTTGAATATGAATTTAGATGACTGTAAGCATAGGGAAAACGATGAGTAAGTGACTACTGAGAGGACGACTAATAGAGAAGTATGCAAGAAGAAGGCATGCTGTGTTAACCCCTAATAAAGGGGCCTATAAGGGTAAGGCCATGATAATGATGATTCCACAATGTGGATTGTAATCCACATCGTGGAATCATCATTATCTTGCCTTCATTGGGAAGAAGAAGGGGGCAATATACACAAATAAAAAGAACACCTAAGCTATGTCGCTGTTTCTTGGAGAAGTGCTGATCTTAGTTCATAGCTGTTATAATTGTAAAAGTAGAACTAGGTGATTAGATACCTAATCTTAGCTTTTACGTCACCCACAAAAACATTTGTTGGGTCAATAATAAACAATATGCAAAAATAGAATACTGGCGACAAACAGCATTTCATTAAGCCCTGGTGGCCCTCAGACTGCTATAAAAGTGTGACGATGTTACAATCTTAAAATTTTGACTTTTCTTCTAAATGCCCGTAGCTGTTTAGAGGGAGGTCGATTTAAAGGAGGAGGAAAATATAAGAATTTGTAATATTTAAAGTAGGTAATAATACAATAATTGTACTAATTGCCTTCTTTATTTCTATTTCAGTTCATGCGCTTCGAAAAGAATACGCGAGTGAAGGCGAGGCAGAGAGAAGCGATCACGAACGCGGAGGTGTCCGTAAGATGGCGGATGCCCACAGAAAAGTTGAAGGAATAGGACCCATCACCAAAGACGGCATGCCAGTCGCACTTAGATCTGTAAGTATCACTTACAATAATTACAGTTTCGTAAAAACAGTTCACAAAAAAAGCAGTTCCACAGCAGTTTCGTAAAAGAAGTGATTACGAAGACTTATTTTTGAAATGTAAAATGCAGCCGTTTCATGAGAGGGTCGTGTTGTCAGTAGCTTTGGTTCAGTATTGTAGTGATGAATTTAAAAACAATATTATTCGCAGAAGATCTCAAAGGAGCAATAACATGTTAAGATTTGTGGTTTTTAATAACCTTCCAGTCGATACAAACAATTGTAGCACAAAAGCCTCATTTAAAAATAAAATATATAAGTACCTGCTTGATATGTTTCGTGAAGTCCTCACTGTAGAGAATATTTAGAAAACTTGTATGTCTATTTTAAAATCTGCTGGATAAAACTTAAGGAATAGTTTAGCGTATAGGTGAAAAAGTGTACATTATGTAGGTAGTAATGTTAAAAAAGAAAGAGCTACGTCTGCCAACAAACTGCTTTGCAGTTTGGTTGAGGTAATATGTGTTGCCAAAAACTTTTTCGCTGAATAAACACTTTTTCATTTTTTTTTTTTACATCTGTACAGTTGAAGTATTAAATGATTAACGGGATTTAGATACATTTTTACTTGCTGTAATTATGAACGAAAATTACAGTTTGAAAAGATGACAGACACGTGATTACCGTTTTCGTTCCGTGGGCGTACCTACATAATTAAAAGTTTAGGTAATAAACGATACGACAACAATTCAATGATACTTTGGCACAACAACGGCTGATATACCTATTCCACCAGCAAAACATGCAAAGCTAAATGAAGACAGACAGGTTATATTATTTCAGTTACCTCTTGTAATCTGATGCTGAAAATCTCTGCAGCCCATTAATTCTCATCATGGGCCTTACTTACATCTGTACATAAGTATTTGTTTTCGATGTTCGATTATTATAGACTCCATTACACTACATTTTAGCCCCATGTTGACACTTGAATTGTTTTTATATATAGGGTGGCTGATAATTAGCGACTGATACTGATGACTGATTGATGACTGCCTAGCCTTTTCCCAACTATGTTGGGGTCGGCTTCCAGTCTAACCGGATGCAGCTGAATACCAGTATTTTACATGGAGCGACTGCCTATCTGACCTCCACAACCCAGTTACTGGGTAATATGATACCCCTTGGTAAGACTGGTTGTCAGACTTTCGGGCTTCTGACGACCCGTAACGACTGCCAAAGATCCACGAATGACACCCGGGACCAACGGCTTAACGTGCTTTCCGAGGCACGGAGGAGTCTCGGTATGTAAAGATGGTCACCCATCTACAGACCAACCCCGGCAAGCGTAGCTTAACCTGATGGATCAACCCGTGTGGCTGTACTTAGCGTACACGTAACGTGTGTACTTAGCCACGAGCTCCTCACGAATGTTCCTAATCGAAGTATACAAAATGAATAAATTTTCCACCATTTATTTTTATTATTCTTTTATTACAGGAAGTCAAAGACCCCTCGAGGTGGTACAAAAAGATGTACGACACCATACACAAAAGCAAATACGATGGTAAGTACAAAAAAATATCTTCTGTTTTATTTTAATTTTACCTTTTATTTTATTAGGTATCCTTTTTTATACGATCCCCATATTGTTAATTTTCTTTTTCAGACGATTATGTGACTATTCGGTACAAAAGTTCTCGAGGTGATTATTCGTAATTATTTTTTTTCCAAATTTTTGTTACATCGGTGGCTGTTACATCGCATATTTTGTGCCGTTATTAAACGCTTTATTTCATAATTTTAGTCGGTCATATTCTAAATACGTCATTGCTTTTTACACACATAATATTGTAAACGGTCCATTGTGTACGTACTTATTTTTAAACATAAACTTATATCATAACTTATCAACAATGCATTATATTAAAACATTTTGACAATTCATTATAATAGATTGTAATTATTTTCTAACAAATCACAATAATACTATAACATCGGCTTCAAAGCTTATTGATATTAACAAATTTAAAATAACTTTTATTAATACAAATTAATCAATTCGCCAGAATGAGCAAATTACATTAACTGCGCCTGCTCAAAGTCGCACTCACACTTGACTGACTATTTCATTGCCATGTAAATACTGGCAGGTTATAAATCATCAATGTCTCTGATAATAAATACAAGACATGGGTTAAGACATTTCCTATGCCTTCATTGTTTTGAAAAACAAAATTGTAATCAAAATTCTTAGAAAAGATGCCCTTGAAACACTTTTGTTTTGCTATTCGCTCAAAACATCTTGTCATTGATGCAAACGTTTCTCTATAGGTCAACCTCAGGAGAGAGTACTGAGCAACAAGTCCCAGTACGCTTATTTTGACCCCCGCTCCGGTTACCTAAGTGAACCCGAGGGAGGTTTAAGTAGACTGGGTGCAAGCACGTGGAGCGACGCCTATGACAGCGATGTCACTACTGGTCCTAGGAGAAGAACGGCTTCGGTACAGGAGGATAGGAGGTTCTGTGATGTTAATTCGCAGTATATGCCTAGTACTAATAAGTAAGTAGAATTTAGATATTTCTAGAATTGGCTGCTTCCATTTAAAAATCATCAATATGGCTCCTCCCAATGAACTCGTATCATGTAAAAGGGACCTTTATAAATATCAAAGCAAGCATCATGCAAACAACTATTTAGTAAAAGATTAATAAGTTAGATAATCAGCAATCTTCAAAAACATAGCAAAAATTTATCAAACAGATATAAATGAAACACCATGAAACGTTTAAATAAAATTATATACTTATTTTTAATTCCCAGATACAGCACCTTAGCATCAGCGAGGGCAAGTCAAGAAGTATATAAGAACCAACCAGGAAGAATAGAGAACTATGTGCCCGGGAAGTCTTCAGTTGTAGACAAGGAAGCGAAACAGGTATCCATCTCATCTCCAAGCTTATTGCATCACCTCGGGTTCATATTTTGAAACATCATCATCATCATAAAGTCAAATGGTGTCATCACAAAATGCTTCAGGGGTTTATCATCGCCCACTTCAATAATTCATTATTTATTGAGCTATTAAATTATCATTCGCGCTATACGACTTTGCGACTTCAAGGTACCTATTCATTCTACGTACTAGACTCGCCTTTAAAGCATTGATTACCGGTCTCGGAAAGAAAAATATCCTCAACTTATTTTGGCAATGGAGATATGACATGTATGATGTCGTGAGTAGTCGTTTCAGAACCCAAATAAAAGGAAAAATCATATTCCAAAGACAAATTAAGACCGCATATACCGTGTATATGTCGCAGACAAATAGTTTAATTAGCCGTTTAGTTAACAGCCTAGCCTTTGGAAGTAACGCTCGCCGGCCGCTACCGCAGTTGGTCACACATCTAACCTAACCTATCCCATTTGGTCGGTGTGCCCTAGCTTAGTTACTACGAGCAATTCGGCTCGCGCGTGGTTAGTCACAGTTCCTACCTCACCTCTCAGAATACAGAACTGTATTCTGGGGCTGCGATATATATTTAACGTGTACTGGAGGACCAGCTTTAAGTAATGTACTAACTTAGAATATTGGTAACTAAAACAGTCCTTTTACTCCTCGTAGACCTTAGGAAGGAACCGAGCATATCTCGATATCAATTATTTGAAATGATAGCTCTTGATAGTATGGAAATGCGCGTCTAGTACGTAGAGATTAGAGAGATTTCATTGATTACACTTATCACCTCCATTGGGACTAACTGCCTGAATCGCACGTCCATGAAAATCAGCAAAAGATGTGTTTTTTTTTCTTTTCTAGTGGTGGGACGAGGTCATGGACATTTTTGACGGGGTACGATTTTTTTACTATTTTTATTGTGTGTATTTGTAATAACCATTAATATTTGTAACATTGGTCTTTCGTTGATTTTATATTGGTAACTCAAATAATCATAAGGGGTATGTGAAACAAAATTGTCAAATCATTCGATGCTCGTGTCAAAATCTTTAAAGAAAATACTTGTACAATTTGCTTAGCTAACAAATTGTGATATTAAAATAAAACTATATGTAAATATGCCAACTGATCAACTGCGTCAACTGATGTACCCAAGCCTTATGCTTATAAAAGCATTGTACTGTGATCCACTAACGTATGTTTTCCATCGCTGTCTGGTGCGTGTGGTGGCGGCACTAACAGTGGCTAGATGACAACTCTCCCCTCCCCCCGTACACCACATTGCTAGCTCGCGCGATACAGAAGAGTGTAAGGCCCTTAACATGAATGTCTGCCTGTGTATTGTGAGCCTTTGTGTTTGCATGCACGATATTTATGATGAATCTCAGATATTATGCTTTCAAAATAAGAACAGAAATGACTTCTGGCCATTGCTTGCCGTTATCGCAGTCCGTTTAGTTGCATTTTATTCCAAGCTAGGGCGAAGATACACATGCCTGTGGCTGATACAAAAATATGTAAGTAGCTGTCATGCCGTGTGCTATAACAACTTCTGATTGGTCAATGTCACAATGGTATGCCAGCTACTTGCATAGTTTTATGCCAGCTACAGACATGTGTATTTTCGCCCTAATGTCAGTAATATCTCGGTTATAGTCAGTCATATTCTTAATTTGATCGTATAGTATATCTTTCTTTGGTAAGTATTCTTATTTTTGTACCGATAAAATTGGATTATAAGAATTTTAAATTAAGATTTTCTGGGTTTACAAAACACATTTTATGGATTCATTTTCATTTTGGTGATGGTTGTTATATTGTCATGTTTTATTTATTTGCATGTTTTTGGTGAAAGTATTGTGATTTTGAAATCTTTACTATGAATAAATTATTAAAATTCCGAAAAAGATTTCGGCACTTATGTAATAAAAATTATACAGACCTTTCTTAATTTTGTAAACTCCGTGTGTAATTGTCGCTGGAATTTATATTTTGATAGGATGATTTTTTTACCGTCTTGAAAATAATAGGGTACAACAGGTGAACGGAGTAGAAGCCTACGGCATACCTAGTTTTTTTTTTGTTTTTTCAATAGCTTAGACAGAAAAACTAACTCTATCAATAAACACTACGCATTTGATGTAAACTAGAACAATAAAAACGGAAATTTTGAAAAAACTTTTTGCTTCGTTAAAATATATCGAAATTCAAATCATACGCACAACGCAAGGCACGTAGTGCGTATGATTTGAATTTCGATATTATTAATTTTTTTTTAAACTTTTCAAGACGGAAAAAATGTCACCCAGTATAGCATGTTACATGTAGGTATACTTTTGTAAACATAATGGAATCATTACTTCTTTATGCATCAATATCAAAGTACAATTTCTTGTTATGTTGAATTGTCAATATTTATGCTTTGTGGCATGTTTTAAATAATCTCACCAAATACTGTGAGTTGTACTGTCTTATCTCAGAATTGCAATTATGTAGTGCACAATTATTTAAAATTTACAATTTTCTTGCAGCAAAACATTTCAAGTACGACGTCTTTGCCACAATCTTCGCCGAAAGATAAAAAAGATCTAACGACGACGATCTTGTCGAAATCGAATATGGCAAGGTAAATGTAGTATTATTCTAAGATTATACTCTCCAATTGATATTAGCTCTCAGCGAATAAAATGCAATGCCATAGACATCTTTGGATTTCCACCTGTTTCAATAATTTTACTAAAAACTATCGGAGCTTTCATATATTTTGGGGGCGCCACTCTACGTTTACATTTTTGTGTTTCATGAAACGGTTTTCGTATAAAATGCGTTTCTCAATCTGTTTTCTTTTCAAATATCAAACTTATTTTACCCTGACATACAAACGTCAGTGTCACAAGACTATGTCATATTCAATTGAACCGTTTTTTTCTTAGAGCTCTGAAGGAATCTGGGTACGAATCCGACTCGACGCTAGTGTTCCGTCGTCGCGAGGACACGGAGGCGCCCCTGTCTCCAGCAGAAAGGCGTGCCGCCTATAGAGACTTGCAGGCTGGTGGGGAACCTCCACTCAGAGGGTTCCGATCTCCGGCACCACCCAGACAAGGTCAGCATAGTTGTAGTCAATACCTGTAATGTTTTGAAAGAGTTCTTCAGATCCCTCTAATTGATTTTGAACATTACTTATGGCTTTATAACCAACTTTTACGATTGCGGAAAGTACATTACTCGTAAAATAGTTAAGACTAATTTAAAGATAAACTAGTACTGGTAGTAGTAGTACCTAATTAATGAACGTTCTGATAAAACGTTTTACTTCTTTTTTAATAAAAACTATCTACTTTAGATATAAGATGCTAACTACCTAACTTATAAAATATACTAACGAACCTACGAACGGGAAAACTAATAAAGCATGGTTTTATAAATAACTCGGGTATTTCGGTGTCAACGGAAATAACTTTAAAAACTTATTAAGTGCTTAAAAACCTCTTTGACTTATTGGTCGGCTCTATGGTGCTCGTCTACAAGTTTTTTACCAATAAAATATAAATCACACAAGCAATGGAAAATCACAGTTTCCATTAATTCGGTCAAGGCAAATGCAGATCTACACATGGTAGCAAACACACATGCATACAGTCGGATGTACCAACTCAAGGCCACCATTAATGACAATGATGCTTTTCAATAGCGCACATACTAGTCTATACTGTTATACACGAGAGGTAAGTCGAGATTTTTGCCTTTGCATGCTTTCAACTACTCTATATAATAAGGTGCTGGCTCTTCAGGCTGCTGTATTATCAGGTAAACAACTTGCATGAGCACAGATTGACTCCAAAATTAAACTAGCACCGTAAATAGTGTTGAACACGTTACAATTTTTACTTGCGGCACAAACGTAGTTTCACGGTTAGAAAACTCAAACATCGCTTACGAGAGTCACAATTAGAACAGGAGCACGGAATCACGTTTTTATCACATCTAACGAGTGCAAACGAAAGAATATCGTCACTGATAAGTGGTTACATTTCACAGACGAATCGGAAATCGAATACATTCCGATTTCTTCGACACTGACGAAGATAAGAGTTCATAAGAAAACGCCTAAGGTACACGAAGTCATCTGTTACCCAATAACCAGCATAGAAACAGGAGAGCAAGTTAAATTCAAAAGACTCGCTCCATCTTTTCTGAGCATTGATGTACCTAGTAAAATATCTGACTATCCACCCGCACCTCCTCGAAGGATTTCATCTAAAAACAGCCGAACTCTTAAATTAGTGACTTCAACGAGACCTGTATCAACATCACCAAAAAGAACAACAACACCGTATTCCCAATCCAATGTGGATTTCCTGAAAGACAAAATAAATCACAAACTTTCTCGTCAGAATACTCAAATAATAAACAAAACAGGCTCTGTAAAAGATAAAAGGTGTGTTATAGTTGATCAGAAATTGCCAAAAACGAGAATTATGTCTACATCAGCACCTCCAGCTGTCAATAGAAGATATAATTCAACTACTAATTTAAAAACTTCTATGAAAACTATGGGCAGTGACTCTAGAACAGCAGGCACAAGCAGTTTCAGCTCGCCTCGTAGGATGCTGTTGCCTACAGAATATTCCAACTCTATGCGTAGCAAATATGGTGATCTACACTCTTCCGTGGTTATAGAAGGAGGAGCTGGCAGAAAAACACCTATTACGAATATTCTTGACAAAGTTACATCTTTAGATAAATTATGGAGTGCAGAAAAAAGAAATGAACGTATTGATGTAACAAAAATAAGAGCTAAATCTCAATGTAAAGACAACACAAATAAACCTATTCTGATAAGGCCAAGTGCAACGTCAAATACAAAGTCTCTTTCACCAACCAGTACTCACAAGAGTAGAGATATGATCCGAACTGCTGAAAGAATACAAAAACTTAAGATATCAAAACAAAACACTAAATCTAATCCTTGTTTATCAACTAAAAACGAACAGAAAATATTAAAACCTGGCTCACTTCAATCGGCATCAAGTATATCCAAATCTTCATCAAATATTTCATCTGGATTAAAGAAACCGAACCAAGTAAAGACCGCAGTAGTAACAAACTTAAAAAAGAAAAAATCACTAGAAAGCGTTGTCATTAGACCTCGAAGTGTGCCCTGTCATGAATCATGCAGTAAAAAAGCTAAAGACAATGCTAAAAATGTAAAGAAAATACCAAAAACTAAAATTAATAAGAAGCTTAGTGGAAAACCTAATGAGGAATCTGAATCTGGCAGTCAATTTGGTGACACCTCAAATGAAACATCAAATTTTGGTTCTTTTGAAAACTTGGGTGCTAGACGAATCAGCTCTAAGGATATAAAAAATTCGCATGATGCTATTGTGTCCGACACCTTTTTCCAACATCTTTTTCTTGGAAGAGCTTCTACCCCAACCCTGGTTTATCCGATGTTAGAACATAATACAACCGTGCTTCAAAAAGCAAAAATGTTTCAATCTCTTCCTCAGGATAATAGTCCACCAAAATCCTTAAATACTTATTTGATACATAGAAAACCAGTTTCTTTATCTCGTTTTAAAATGTGGGATAGATATCCCAGTCCTTCACGAGCGCACAGTCCTAGATCAGTATCTTGGCCGGGCAGAATGCATAATGAAATTCGTAAATTCGACAGCTTATCTAAGTGTGATGATTTTGGATCAACTTCGTCCTTGGCGACGGTAAGAAGTAAAAGCGAGCCACCATGCAATAAAATGTATTTTTCACAAACGACTCGTCCGAAGTCACCCACAGTAGTATTTTACAAAAAAGAAAAAGCGAAAGAAACACCGACAAGAAGCCCAATATCACCATCAAGATTGGTTTTCTCACAGACAAGAAGGCCCATTTCACCTAAAGTTATTCATAAACGTGATGCATCTCCTCCTCAAGTACAACGTAAATCATTATCCCCATCAAAAATTGTATTTACTGAGACTGTTCGTCCTGTTTCTCCAGTAATTACCAGACGTTCGCCTCATTCAGAAATTATGAACTCGCAAGCTGATATTGAGAAATATCCATCAACAATATTTTTTTCTCAAACTTCAAGACCAGTATCCCCTAAAGTGCCAAGAAAATACACAATGACCAGTGTCAGCAGAAGTCATTCCACTTCGCCCGTTTCCATACGATCACCATCTTATCGTCGTATACATAGTGCTCGTTTACAACATAGTAAGCAGTATGCAGACACTATACCAAAAAGTGTGTTTCGCACCAGAAGTGCTGGCGATGCTGAGAGGAATATAGTCTTAGATAGCTATCCGATGAAAACAAAAAGTGATTCTAATTTGTATGCTGCTGACCCAGATTATGACGAATACGTTCGCGACATGCAAAATACAAAAATGAGGTCAGAACGGTTTAGGGAATTAAACAGATATTACACATATTTAGAAAGAGTAGCTGAATTAGAAAAAGCTACTTCAACTAGTGATCTACGCCATAGAAGGAAAGATGAAGAAATAATTGACTTTGACCGTTGGAAGAAAATAAGAGCAATAGAAAGAGCTGAAGAGGAATTAAACCATCTGTATCGTAAGTTGAAATTAGCTCAAACTGAAAAAGACGTTTTATTTTATCCTCGAGATCTAAAAGATTTCCGTTGGAATTACGATACAGACAGGGGTCTACGAATTAAGGAAAGATCTGTAGAAGATCTCAAAGATCATTTTCAGCAGGTACCCCAGTATGATTCAATGGAGTTAGAGCAACCACAATCCAGGGATAGTTATAAACCTTTATGGCGCGGTACAAGTGTAGCAGAAACTGCGTTCTATATTAACAAAAAGAATGACAATGATATACTAGAACAGAGGGTAACCGTGAAACCTACTATAACATTACAACAAGAAACTTCTTTAAATGATCTTCGTAAAAAGATCGGTCTTGGCAGTCGCTTATGGAGTAGTTTGTCTATGGAGCAAGTAAATGCTCTCAAAAACCAGCTGAATGCTATTTACAGCAAAGAACTGGAATCTAAATCTAATAAAGAACCAGAAATAAAATATACCATTGATGTAAAAAATGATAAAATTGAGGCTAACCCATCGTTACATGTGAGATGTAATTCACTGATCACGTCAGCCTATACCCCAGAGAGGGAAAAGCCAGCGAAATTAACCAAGTCTGATTCTATAGCCGCGATATCTTGCCCAATCACGTCAGTAAAAGAACTAAAAAATAATGTTAATAAAATACAAATGTCTCTCAGTGAAAACGAAAAAAGGAAGATTTCCCAAACATTAAGTAAAGAGATTTTAAATAGAATAAGTAAATTCGATAATCAGACAGAGTCGCCACTATCTTTAAAAGAAGAAATTGAAAATACTGAAATCAAAGAGCAATTTATGACTGAACGTAAAGATGTAGCTGCTCAGAAAACTTCAGAGGACAGTGTTAGGCAATCTAATATTAGTACTATTGAAAATGATCAAAAGCGACACGTCGTGTATACCAATGAAAAGACTGAAACGCCTTGTCAATCTTCGGCTAGTGAAACCGAGACTGCTAGTTCAGATATATCCAATAAAACTGTTATATATAGAGGTCCTAGTAAGGAAGTACAAAAAAAAGTTCAATATTTTGAATCTGTTAAAAACACAGCTGAACAATCAAAAACTGTTTACCACGCCAGAGAATGCTCTGATGAAAAAGAAAACAAGAACAAAGAACAGAGCAGTTCAAACACAGCAGTAGCTATCAAAGAAGTCTTATCATCTGTAAACGAAACAAAGACAAATGAGCCGCAGAAAAATCAAATAGTGCAATCCCAATCTTGCACAAATTTTAAGGAATTGTTCGGCGAAAGTGAAAAAAATAAGTTTCTCTCGCTTCCTTTGAAACCCGATCTACATTCTAGGTCAGCTTCGCCTCATTCAGAATTATACATTGCCGATAGACGGACGCCCGACACGCTACGTTGTTCAAGCGACGAGACAATCTGGCGCAGTCGGAGCCCGTCACCCGACCCGGAGAGGTATTGGCGCGCGTACCTTAACCTGGCGCGAGCGGGCGAAGTGCGTCGCCTCGCCCGGCGCTTTGACTCGCCTACGGCGGCAGGCGCCGTACTGCGGCGATATCGCAGCGATCCAGAACTTGCACGAAACGCATTTCTAAGCAGCTGGTCGTCTTTTGAAAAACTTTCATTACGCCGAGACAAATGTAGAGCAATACTCCCCGTGGTGCGAGTACCCTTACGAACCACAAATCGTTATATGCCTCATATTGACATCATATCCAAATTAGCTGCTCTCCGTAGGCGCACGACTCCTCGATCTAGGTCTGCCGAAGAAGCATTAGAATGTCGTCAAGGAGAAGTGGATCGTATTCGGCGGAGATTCGAAACAATGTCATTACTTGGACAGATATACGCCTCTGCTCCTGACGTGAGTGAGTTACATGACATGGCCCCGTACTTAGCAGGCTCGTGGATAGCGCATCGTTACCCAAAACGTAGTGATAATAATAGATCTATTGAGGATCCCACTGTTTTGGTTCGCGGACAAACATCGCCTGTTAAAAAAGAAATAAAACGTACAGTACCAAAAGAATCCATTAAATTGAGCTCTATCCTGAAAAGCGACACGTTTGCGAAGCAAGAATTTAATCCCGCGGCGCATCGGCCAGCAAGCCGATATGAACCGCCGCGTGCTCCGCCCCGTCCACCGCTCGCTTCATGGCCCTGCCGGCTCTCGCCCTACATCACGCCATCACGACATACCGTCACATTCCAAGGTTAATTTCTATAATTTCTAAAGTTTTCTTACAACTCAATTTAGCCAATGCTAAGTCGTGTTTAATTTTGGAGTAAATTTGAATTTTGTAGAAGTTTGCATCCCTCGTAAAAGATTTATTGATAATCGTTATGGGTTCCGCTGTATCACGTTTCTGCTATGCGTGTTTACTTTGCGTGATTACTGAACGCAAACAAGGATGGTTTGCAGTCCTGCATAAAATTTAACAATGTCACTTGATTTATTTTTGCGAATTTCATTGTACATTATCAGGAAATAGACAGAATTATAATAATAATATATTATTATATCATTTGTAAATATTTCATCTGAGCTTTCATTGTTAACACATAACGACTATCAATGTTTCTTTTATTGCATACAATTTTCATTTTACCATGTTTTTCTGTTTGGTCCCTTACCATGTTTTGTTACACAATTAGAGAGCGACTCGGCACCGGAGCCTCCACGCAGAGCCTCGCACGGGAGCTACTCAGACACAGGCAAGTACACACTTAATACTTATATGTACACCGTAACTATTTGTGAAGTTATTCTTAAATAACACTACCTCGAGACGTTCGTCTCACAAAATCAAATAAAAAAATTATCTAACCTACTTTGGTACATTATGTAACACTTCTGCGCAGTTCTCTTCCGAAAATCATTCAGTTTAAGCATCATGAGAGCCAAGACGCTTTTATTCCTTAAGATTATGTGCGAATAAAAAAATAAACAATAGCCTTTGTTCACAACAATCGGTGCCTTAACTTATTCCCCTGACCATCGCCGTCAACACACGTAGTCTGACGCGAACAAAATATTAGACAATATTTATATTTGGTAGTGATTGTGTTATTAGATATTACAAAATAATTTACAATATCAGTGCTTTATATATAATGAGTGTAAAAAAAATAATTTATATCGTGCGATAATTATCAGTCAGCCTCTCGCGGTTTACGTCATTCGATTGGATTGGACTTCCAAAACCTGTCGGTTGAGTTTTTTCAATTGTAAATAGTTCGGCTAGCCGTTTGACCACACGCGGTCTGCTTGTTGTTCGTAAAAGTATTAAATAAAATTGATTCGGCAAAACTGTCAGCTCGGGTTATTATATCGAACAGTATCGACAAGTGTTATCGAGTACTCACTGATATAATACTTTTATCTGTGTTATCGCCGCTTCAGTTTAACGTGAACCATGTAGGTGTGTGCAGTGCTAATATGATAAAATAATTACTAAACTGTGTACCGCCAAAATGAGCGTAAATTTTGCGAGTGACACTGGAAAAAATCGCATCAGTAATATTCCAACCCACGAATATGTCAACTACGAAGATGATGGATTTTTCAGTGACGTACCTGGGTCAGGATCGTTATCTAGATCACTTCTTGCTCTAAACAAATACATGAAGAAAAATTTACTTTTTGATGAAACTGAAGAAAACGAAAGTGACAGCGCCTACTTTTCTAAGGAAACCAGCCCCAATGAATCTCGTACTAAATATGATTCTGACAGTTTAAAAAGCAATGAATCTGTTGAAGATAAATCAGTAATCAATAAGTGTACAGCAACTATTACGTACGGTGCTAGAAGTGTCACGCAGCTAACAGATGACTATAAGTCTATGCAGTTGCAGGATAAATCGTACAATGACTCTGATAATAATGATACAGTTTCAGATAACGCAGACACACAAAGTATAAAAATATCTGATATAGTTTCAGAATCTACTGACATTGAAAATGAACCCAAATATCAGTCGGAATACAATTCTGCTTCTATGCACAATTTAACGAATATAATCGAATCTGATATAGAACTTAACATAGGAGAACAAGTAAAATATCGGCAGAATACAACGAGTTTCAAAAAAGATGATTATCGTCACACGCTACATGAATTTTCCGATTGGGGAAACAGGACAGATATATATCCGGATGTTTATGCTCCATTGCCGTACAGTAAGTACTCATTCACAATTTATCGTTTTTTTGTATTCCAATTTTCTATAGGCGTCTCTACAGTTACAAATAATGCTACTGCGTTTTCAAGGCTACTATATAGAGTACATTCCTACCTATTTGATATTAAATGTTGTAACTGTTTGTTCACATAGAATCAAGTCATAAATTGCTGTTGTTATTGGTATCTGTATTAACGACTCTCTAATGAATGAGTAATGTAACCTTTCTGTTTTCATTACGTTACAAGTGCATATTTACTGGAAGAGATAACGTTATCTATATCACAGACTCATCGTTGAGCAACGTGAATTCTTGACATCGTTAACGTGACCAAATGATTTCAAATATGATATTTAAAACTGACCGACCTTATTCATAATAAGAAATATTTGACCTTAACTTTTAGCTTAGCGATACAACATAAAAATATTCTCCAAGTCATTAATACAGTTTTGATTACAATCTAACATTTGTACGCTATTGTAAAAAGTAAGTAGAGTACAGAAAGATGAATATCTATAATACGTTTCACTGTGGATCATAATCATTACTCCCTAATCTCTCTATAGGTAATTTACTTATTATTTCTATAGAGATTGAAAATTATAAAAAAACAATTAAGGTCAACTCACACAAATCAGGGCCATGCCAGGGATGTGACAGGGTCGTGGAACAAACACAGGGCAGGCACTGGAGCTCCGTCGTCGTCGGCCCGGACACGGACGTAGGTATGTGAACGAGTTCATGTACACACCGATTTGTTTTTTTATCTCTGGACGGAGCACAGTCCATCCGAGTCCAGGGCATGGCCCTGATATGTGTACCTTTAGTTGGCACACGCATCCAAATGATCAATATACACGAAACAATCAGCTTCTGTTTATTCAATAAGAATTAAGAAAACTGTAAACATCTAGAAAACCATGATGTGCTTCAAGTAAAACACCAAAACAAACGCTAGGAATCAGATAACCGGCTGCTCTAGCATCAGCTACCAAAATGATTAAATAATGTTTATGTTGACAAAGCGTGCGTGCAAAGCGAAAGTACAAGTCAGCGGGTTTGGCGGGAGATGAGGTTAAGGCGTCGATTCGAGTCGAAAGTGCATCTGATCTATCGCCACCGACAGTCGGTGACAGTCGTCGCCCCGACGCTGGGAGTGCGTGTGTTGTGAATTTATCGTGTACTGTGATCGATTGTGTGTCTCCAACAGAACTATGGGCATACTCAAGCAAATTAAGAAAATGACCACTCATGGTTTGTTCATCATCATCATTACCTTAAATATATTTATGTTCGCCATCAATGTGTTCACGTTCAACTAACCGAATAATAAATATTAATTTATTTATGGCCATGTTTATTAAGTGTGTTAGTACGTTTTTGATCCAAACTATCTACGTAATAATCAATGTTTACTTTCTTAATCTCTTGTGTATTTGATCTTTGTCATTTTACCTTTGATAATTGATAATGAGGTGATTAATGTTCATTAAATGTAAACATGAATGTGTCTTCTGACGTCCAATAATAACACTAGTTTACATGACTTTTGTTCATGAAATGAAATACATACGGTTACATTACTTTGGGTATCTACATCTCGGAAAAAATATTTAAAAAAATCCAGCACGTCAGGTTTTTGAAATATTTATTAAGAAGATTTTTACAAAAAACACATCTAAATAAACGATAGACAGTTAAAAATGGGTAATTTTTGCTCTTTTTTTATAAATATTTTCATCTGTATCAGTTAATTAATTATAATTAATTAACTAGATACGAGTATTGATCAAAATGTTTCATAATGTGAGTTTACTTGACATTGTGATAATCAAAGAACGTCTAAAGTAAGGCCTAAATTTTCCGGGATTTGCGCAATTTTCAATGACACCTGCGCAATATTAAACCAGTCGGATTGATTATATTCGGATTTTAGATCAAAGACATTTCAACCAAGTTCTGCTTCAATGGCGAATTATGAAATATTCTTAGAGGTCGAGCTGTATCAAGATACTGACTTACCTAATTGTAACTTGAAACGGTAATTAAAAACTAAGCTCATTGCAAAAAGTCGCGTAGATATACAAGTACTTGGCTCTAATGAAACTTAACGAACTTCGAAGCGACATATTGGTATGTGAGCATTTCTGAGACATAAAATTTCTCAATCAGCTAATTAAGACTTCAGAGAAAATTTTAATGGAATTCGCTCTTAGATATGCCTGTAGGTACGTAGTAACTTGTGTATTTATTCTAGGCACTCTAGGTTTTCAGTTTGACAAACATGCATTCGAAGTTAAGACTCCAAAAAAATATATAGCCAAATCATCATCATAATATCCTACAATTCTTCAATCAAGAAGTGTACTTTATAATAATTTTGTAATTATAATCCCATTAAAGAAGTAAAATACCGTCAAACAAGTGTGTACAATTATATACGGAATATACGGAATTTGAAAATAACTACCCAATAGCGGAATGGTAATAATCTCAATTACTACAAAGTTTTACTATGAGCTCTGTTTTTCTATGGAATGTTAATTTGTACACTTGTACAGTCAGCTAGTTCATGTAATTAATGTATATTATTGAACTGTTTGTTTAAAAAAACTGGTATTTAGCTGTGTCTGATTAGACTGGAAGCCGACCCCAACAATCAATCAATCTGCCTAGCCTTTTCCCAACTATGTTGGGGTCGGCTTCCAGTCTAACCGGCTGCAGCTGAATACCAGTATTTTACATGGAGCGACTGCCTATCTGACCTCCACAACCCAGTTACTGGGTAATACGATACTCCTTGGTAAGACTGGTTGTCAGACTTTCGGGCTTCTGACAACCCGTAACGACTGTCAAAGATCCACAAATGACAGCCGGGACCAACGGCTTAACGTGTTTTCCGAGGCACGGAGGAGTCTCGGTATGAAAAGATGGTCACCCATCCACATACCAACCCCGGCAAGCGTAGCTTAACCTGATGGATCGACCTGTGCGGCTGTTATTACTTAGCCACGAGCTCCTCCACGAAGCCGACCCCAACATCATAGGTAAAAGCTAGGATGATGATGATATTGATCTGTTTGTTTGTAAATATGGTATTAAAACTAGACTTATGACGTTCTTGATATGTCAACTTTCATTGTTTTGATTCGCATTGTTTCTTTTCTTCTTTTTTGGAGTTATACTTTACACACTACTATCACTCCTATGATAGGTTTTCTGCTATCATTTCTAGATACTATTGACTTTTCGTTTTAAAGGATTCTATCTTTAAAATGTATGATTTTAACCTTTTCCTCTATATTCGTCGTCTTTTCTAGAAATAGATATTCGTCTCCTTCCAGTATAAACCACAAAATTGTTGATATCATTCGAAGAATAGTTTGTTTCAAACGTATCATCCAATTTCATATAGGTATTGTTAAGCTTAAATAATTACCAAGTACTTTTTCTGGTGCCTTCCAATTTATTACTTCAGGTTTCCCATCAACTCTGAATATTTGTAGTCCTTTATAATTTGGAATATATCATAATTACCAAAAGCTGCAAGACTCGAACCAACTTGGGTTGATCTAGGTCTGATAATTAGGCAAATTAGTTGCAAGGTTGTTACACATTCAATCTTAGCGAAACCAATACACTTTATTCTCAAACCTGTACTAAAAACGCTGAAAAGTACTCGTAATGTTGTGCAAATGAAATTCCTCAGTCGAAATAGCAAACGACAGTTTGCTTTTACTTCGCGAGCATAGCTTTAAGAACTCAGTTTTCGCTCATGGCATAAGGTACGGAATTCAACGGATACATATTTGTGCATTGTAATCTTATCGTTGGTACTCTGGGCGTGTCGTAAGTACGTGCCAAGCATGATTATCTGTAGTGTAGAAAGTCGACGACAATTGTTAAGTTATTCTGTCGAGTGTCCAATTCGACATATTTGATGGCAGATCGGTATTTTGCGTAGGCATTTTTATGCGTTTGACGTGTAAACTGCGGCAGGTATATGAGTGGAAATTATCGATATATTAGTAGCATATCAGTAGGATATAAAAATAGATTGATGTTTCGTTTTCTATAGTCGAACATTTAGATAAGAATTATGAAATTATATTTAATTATAGTTTCCATAACAGCACCATTCATAAAAATAAGTAAAAAAAATTGCTTTTTTTAACAAACACTACCTATTTTACATGTCTTCTTGTATGCCAGACGTCCGGTTCTACCCAAACAATCTTTTATACACATTTTTCGACCAAATAATAAAAACACGTCCGGTCCGACCAGAATCTCCTCCGCCTGAGCATTAATTACCTTATAAGCATATTCTCATAACAGCATAAAATAAAACACGTGTTTTTGATTATAAATATGTGTTCTTCCGTTACTGGGTCAAAATGTCTGGTTTTTTATTGTTATTTAATTCTGATCTAGTGAATGGATATCTTCGTTGATTAAAAAAAACAGTCAGTTTCAATTAATTTAATGATCATCTTTGGTATAACAAATACATCGGACACCGACAGAGCCGCCGGCACAATGTATTTGCGCAACCGCCATCCAAAACTGTAGCCAGAGCCGAATCCCCAATATGTCGTACTAAATGCTCTTCTGACTGCACACCCTGAATCTGATGTGTTTGCGGATGAATGGAGTAAAATTATACGTATAATATGTCTGGTGTCCTGTGAGAGAAAGTATGCAAGGGAGTGCACTGTTCCATGTTAGTTTTAAATTAAATTATTTACAACATAATTATTGCCAACGTAATAATTGTTTCTATGTTAATTAATGTAATTGGTGTTGTACCGTTTTAATTAACTATAAATAAACAAAATTGAACGCTATCTTGACAATATTCATTTATTGATGAAAATTACTCTATGTAATTTTCCAACTAATCTTTTCTCAACTACTGTAGGTGTCTATAACCAACCTTATCAAACGCGTCTAAATCAATATTTTGAACATGAAGCGACTGACATCTAATCAATATCTGGTCAGTATTTATCAGATACCTACCCACTAAACTAATTACCTAAATCTCAATATATAATTAATCTCTCTGTCGTTTTAAGGATTCGTTACTGTTGATTGTGCTCATTTCTAGTTTAAACTCTTCTTTGTACACAGTATGGTCCATGCTACAACTATATTTTTGATTGTTTACGTAATAAATAACAAAAATAGATTAGACAGAGTTCCCTCTAACACGACACACCACCTCTTACTTCCGCCAATATATTACAAAATGCTCGAGCCGGTTCTTACGTGTCATCGCATAATAACCACTTAAAGAAAATCGCCAATCACGGGGCATTACATCGATGGCCGCCATAACATAACGTCAGAATACTTTCACTTTTGCTGGAAAAGATTACTTTATATTTTTATACAAAAGGTTGGCCACGCCTGACGGACTGACTTAGTTGTATTGTGTTCTTTACGCGAATCGTGAGTATTTTCGTGAGTGGTCGAATAAGATGTTTTGTTGAGCAATAATGTACAATTCCTATTTAGGTAGGTAGGTACAAGATTTAGCAAGATTTCGATTGCTACAAACTCCAGTAGTTGGGTAACAGGTCAACAGTCGAGCAGTTATACGGGGCACAGGCCTCACTTTGCTTATATCAGAAATTAAAAGACAAGTATCTAGGTAATCATTAAAGAAAATATTTGGAAGAGCTGGCGAACAAATTTTGCGCTCTTTATACACTCTTATGCTAACGAAATAACTGGCTCTAAATGCCTCAAAAAAAAAAAATGTTAAAAACGGTGTTTTCAATCAGAAACGTACTCGTCCTTGTCAAGTTGGATGAATTGAAATTGTCCGAAAAAATAGGGGGTTAGGGTTTTTATTGAACTAAAGCCAGATCCGGGGTTAAATTTTGATACACTAGTTATTTACTAAAGCTTAAACTTCTACCTTTGACACCTTTAACACCTTTTCCCTTTAACTTTATCTATATTGGTTTTTGACCTCTACTCTAAAAAATCAACTAGGTACAGGACAAGTCCAGATTTGTTCGCCAGCTCCTCACTTATGTATAAATATGTTAAAAGAAAATTTTACGGACAAAGTACAAACATAACTTTTCCTTTTACAAACAACAAAAGTGTAGACCCGTCAAATAGACAATGCTGTTATCTTACAACCAAGCTCTTTCCATAGTTTCCACGAGGGCCACGTATCGGCTTGCCACGATGCATGTTAGCGTTTTCAAAAGCAATATTTGCAATCAGCTGCTTATTACGTGAAAGCTGGAAAGTACATAATTACATTAGAATGTTACGTGTATAGAAAATACAATAATAGTCCGGGAATAGCTTAAATGCAACGCCAATTTTATTACTCACTGTTTAGTATTAAATTTTTTAATGTCTCCATGTAGCATAATAAATATCTCTGATTTATCGATTTGATACTACGTACTTTATTAATTGAGGTGTCCATAGACCTACACATCGGAAGCACCTATTTTACTTGTTATGTTGTTGCTTTCAGCAACGATTATAATCAAAATCTAGCAATTAGAGAAGCAACAAGACTTAAGGGGGAAGCGCCAGGGTAGCCCGTGAAATTCAAATTATCTTACTTTTTTTTTTGCAATTTGGATGTCAGTATCAGGTTGTATGTTGATTAAAGTATGTTTCGCTACCTTAACAAATATTTATTTATAGAATTATAATCATTAAAGTCATCAATACAACTATACTAGACCAGGTAATCCTATTGAATTATTATTTAATGAAATTTTAACATTTGAGGATTATACTAACTTAAGGAGTTGTAGTACTCATTCTAATGATTATAAATTTGTAAATATGTACTTGGTTCTGTCGCGAATCATATTTTGATCTTTATACAACCTAATAGTGACTTGCAAATTGTAAAAAACGTAAGAAAATTTGAATTTCGCGGGTTACCCTAGCGCTTTTACTGTATTTTTTTTTTTAATTGCCACTAAAAGAATATATCATGTACGTAGGTATATTATCGAGAGTAAATAAGTCTTTCATGATTCGATGTGGGTACTTAATTCTACACCAACTAGTTTGTCTTCAAAAAAGCCTGCATTTTACTACATCTTTCTCCTTCTCCCATAGAATCCCCCCGCCGTTACGTGGAGAGTGACGTGAACATCCACTACCGATGCCCGGTGCGCCACGACCCGCTGCCGCTGGTGCCCGAGCGGGAGCTGGCAAGGCAGCAGGCGGAGCACATGAAGAGGCTCTACAGGGAACAGAAGAGGAACAAGTATTTACAGGTATGTATTCCACCAATGAACCTGGTTGATATTCCACTAATTCGCACTAAGCGTTTCCAAATGTCTTTTATAATGCGCACAGCAAAAGAGTGGAACTCACTACCTGCGTCTGTATTTCCGAGCGCATACAACCCGAATCTCTTCAAAGTGAGAGTGAACAGGCTTCTTCTGGGTAAGCTCACTCCATCGTCGACTTTGTCTCTGTCATCTCTGACCTAGACTAGAGTCAAGAGCAAACCTATTTCAAATCAAAAAAATAAAAAATGTAACCTGTCTCACAGGTTTATAATTGGTCCGCATCAAGGCTTTCGCGGTAGATAGAGAGAAACAACCAGCTAATCGTCTTTTACATATATAGGGTGACTGGTAATTAGTGACCGCTACTTAAACACATGATTGTACTCATCAAAACAAACAACTTTTACTATCGGACCAAACCTGAAATCGTGAAAAAAAAAATATCTGCTGTTCCCTACATTTTGACGAGTTATGCGAATATAAATGTAGGGAGCTGCTGATTTTTTTTCGCGATTTCAGGTTTGGTCCCATACTAAAAGTTGTTTGTTATCATGAGTACAATCATGTGTTTAAGTAGCGGTCACTAATCACCAGCCACCCTAGTTGATTAAAGAAGTAAATTGATATAAGTGGATGGATTGGACTTCGTAGACCTTCCTAAACCCTTTCACAAAGAGCTCTGCGTATGCAACTACAAATTACTTTGTTTTTCTAACGAATGTGATCTACAGACATCATTTCTATAGCTAGCCTATTATTCTATGTACTTAAGATTTCTCATAAAACAGATACTTTGTTAATCGCAGAACACAGTTTAATGCTATATGATATCGAAGTTCTGCTGCAATAGGGATGATGACTAAAAAATGTTTTTTTTTCCGTCATTTAGATTATTAAAATATATTGGACACTTATTTTTTTCTTTTTCTACGTAATCAAAAGATTACGGCGATACATTGAGTTAAAATGTGGCATGACGTCACGTCTTTGTAGATTTTATACGTAGAAGTGACGTAGCAAGCCCCCACTCCCGAACTTTAATGCGAGTTATCTAAGTCATTTTTTATTAATATGATAAAGCAAAAAATACGTATCTAATATTTTTTTATTATCTGACTGACGGACTAAATAGAATTTCTTTTTTTTTACCCAGGCATCATCCCTATTCGTATATTATATTTCTGGAATCAATCTGTAACATAAATACGTTCATAGATAACTCCAGTCAACTAAAGTTCTTATAAAAATAAAGTCTATTTCAATGTTAGAAGTTATCGATCAATCATAGATACAGCTGATCTAGTATCAGTTACGATAAAAAAAACTATGGCAGTTTTTACGTTTAAATCCATTTGCGGTTTGTTTGAGAGATTATTTTTCTACCTACTTTGACGTATCTAATGTTGCTCGCTTGTAAATATTTTTTTGGCATGAAAAGTACCATGGACTTCGGGGAACGAGTTACCTCCGATAAAAAATACTAATACCTACACGTAGTGTCAGTGCAAGTATGAAAAAGACAATTAGAGCATTTAAGATATAATAGCATGATATCACAATCTAATAGAAAGTGCGTACTATTACAATGCTCTGAATCTGATTCTTTTCAGATTCTAATTGTAGATACTGAAATCTAGAAAACATTCATTCTTGTTCAATAGGCTCGACCCCTATTATATGGGACATGAAACATAACTGGCGAAATATGAGTGTACTATTGGTACCACGTAATAGAAAAAGCAAGTGGAAGTGTCCACTCAGCTATCCGGCGCGTGTCACAATTATGCAGAAAAAATGCTAAATAATAACAACCTTCCAAAATCATAATAAGTCTTAATTATGTATTAATAACAAAAAAGTGTGATGTTGTTATTGAAGACCTATTATATTGCCGTTATTAAAATGTACTAAAGCTTTAAGCTACACAACTCATTCTCAATACAAAAGACTATAATAATAAAGTAGGTCATAAAGACTTGCAACAAAGAAAAGTCATTACTTTCAATCCGTTTCCATCAGAACAATTTCTCATCGTATTACATGCGATATTGACAATCGATTTTAAACCGAGCATCGATATGCGCAAAAACGTAAACGGTTTATCCGAATACGATTATCGCGTCAGTCAATGTTGCTGCGATTGCGATTAACGATTAATCTTGTTAAACTAGGCACCGGCACGCGACTGCAGTTTGATCGATATCATGATATCCGCAAATTTATTGAACTTGAAGCTTGAGAACATTTACGTTAATAGTATGTTTATTAGAGGGGCTTGTGGCTAAGTAATAACAGCCGCATGGATCGATCGATCAGGTTAAGCTACGCTTGCCGGAGTTGGACCGTGGATGGGTGAACATTTATATATTAATTACACCTCCGTGCCTCAGAAAACACGTTAAACCATTGGTCCCGACTGTCATTCTTGGATCTTTGACAGTCGTTACGAGTCGTCAGAAGCCTGAGTCTGACAACCGGTCTTATCAAGGGGTATCGAATTACTTAGTAACTGGGTTGTGAAGGTCAGATAGGCAGTCGTTCCATGTAAATGTGTGTATTCAGCTGCATCCGGTTAGACTGAAAGCCGACCCCCAACATACATAGTTGGAAAACTGCTAGACTGATGATGAGTACGTTTATTCATACTTCATGTTCACAATTGTATTAGGTGTAAAGACTTTGTAAGTTCATTTATTATTTGTAATGTAGAACGTATTGACTTGTAGGTATTGAATAGTCTTATGAAACTATGGTTTCAGTAGTTTTTAATTTATTTAACACAGTAGGTAATTTAAGACCGAATAATAGCGTAATTTTTCATCATGACACACACAGAACCCGAAAAATTACAATTTTATGAAAATAACTGTTGTGTTTCATTCAAATAGTTTAGATAAACAATTAATATTACAGTGAATATGTGAATGCTGTGCAATTTATTGATGAGTACCTGTGCAACCGAGCTCTGCTCTGATGAAAATAGAGAAAACGATTTTTTTTTTCAGATATGAAACCTAGCTAGATCGATTTTTCGACCCCGTAAACCCCTATATTGCAACTTCCATCGCAACCGTTAGCGCCGTTTTCGAGAACGTGATTACAAATATAATATATACATATATACTGGATGATTCTTTTTACCGTCTTGAAAAAAAATGGGTACAATAGGAGAATGAGAAAGTAGAAGCCTATGGCATACCTAGTTTTTTTTTTTTTTTTTTGTTTTTCAATAGCTTAGACGCAAATTGCTCTATCAATAAACACTACATTTGAAGTAAACTAGAACAATAAAACCAGAAATTTTGAAAAAACTTTATAGATCGTTATAAAATATCGAAATTCATACGCACTACGTAGGGTGCGCAGTGCGTATGATTACAAAAAAAAAAAGATTAAAAAAAAAACTTAGTATGCCATAGGCTTCTACTCCGTTCACCTATTATGCTCTATTTTTTAAATATTTCTCATTTAGTAGTATAGGATTTTGAATGCACACCACACTACATAAACTATATCTTTACCACCAAGTACCAACATGTATGTAGGAACTATTCGATATAATATAACGCAATAACCGTACCATTACCTAATGACAAGTTATTTTAAAGTTATTTAAGTGAGCGGTTTGTTGCCTTACTTAGAATTTAATGTAGGGCTAATAACAGGAAATGATCGGACATTAATTCTTTATTGGTAAAGCACAAAATAATTCGTGTTACAAAATGTTTTTAAGGGGGATGCGTCAGGGTGGCCCGCGAAATTCAAATTTTCTTACGTTTTTTGCAATTTGCAAGTCAGTATTAAGTTGTATGTTATATAAAATATGATTTGCGGCCGTAAAAAATGTGTGTTTACAGAATTATAATCATTAGAATCAGTAATACAACTGCTTAAGTTAGTATAATCCTGAAATGTCAAGATTTCATGAAGTAGTCATTCATTAGGATTAGCTGGTCTTAAATAGTTGTATTGATCACTTTAATTATTCTAATTATTTAAATAGATACTTGTTACGGCCGCAAATTATATTTTGATCAACGTACAATCTAATCCTGACTTGTAAATTGCAAAACACCTAAGAAGTTTTGAAATTCGCGGGCTACCTTGACGCTTACGCCTTAATATTAGAAAATTACGAAACATTCGGTCACTTTTTTTTTTTCTTTTGTACAAAATAAATAGTTAGTAAACTAGGAAAATGAAAAATCCGGGAATTATATTAAGAAAAAAATAAATTAAGAAGCCGCTTCCATAATATTTCTCAGCCAAAAATTAACTTTAGGTAAATCATCATCATCATTCTCCTGCCCTTGTCCCAATTTATTTGGGGTCGGCGCAACATGTCTTTTTCTTCCATACTTCTCTATTAGTCGTCATCTCGGTAGTCACTCCCTTTCTGGCCATATCATCTTTCACACAGTCCATCCATCGTTTCTTTGGTCTTCCCCTACTCGTATAGCCACATTCATACTCAAAATTTTTCTGACGACATTTTCGTCATTCCTCCGCATCACATGCCCATACCATGACAACAACAATAACTTTAGGTAAATATGCATCCGATTATCGGATCTCTACCATAAAATACCTAATGCCTTTTCCCATAACATCAGCAGCTACGACTGTTAAAAACTGCTTTAGTCTCGTTTCTAAAATGTAGTCGAGCAGTTTAAAAACATCAAAACCAAAATACAACAATATTATGCGTACTTCAATAAAATCTTGAACTTGCCAGATGTCTTATCAGGTCTACGTCATCGATTTAGAATTACCTATTCATTCATTCGTCCTTTCTTTTAGATTAGATTTAATAATAAACAAGGTATTAATGTTGTTACAATTGCAGCATACGCTGAAATAGAGTGTCGTTTTATACTTTGAATGGATTTTCCAGACGCTGTATTTAACCGACTTAAAAAAAACGGAGTTTATCAATTCGACGCATATGTATGTAATATTATTGGAACTGCAATATATTCACATATGATAATCTGTTAGGGCTTTCAAACAAATATACAAAATTTTATAGGTGTATGTATGTTTATATATTTGTATGTATCTATGTATGTTTGTCCACGCATTTCTCCAAAACTATTAATCAGATCGTGACCATTTTATTTTTATTGGCTTACATTTACTTCAACTTATGGAACAGTGCAAATTTCATCAAAATCGGTACAGTAGTTTTCAAGATAATGTACTAATACGTGTAAGTGTGACAGCCTGGCTTATTGATACGAGCTACGGGTTTGGTGTCAAAGGGAAAACATCTCAAAACCTTGGTCAAATTCTAGTGCAATATTTATAACAAAACTATTAACAACTTATTACCAACAAATATTCCAGTTTTTACTTAAAACTAAAAATTACGAAATAAAAAATCATTTTAAAAAATTAAATCGATTTCAAAAAGAAATTAACTCAAAATTATGAAATAACTGTAATTTCGGAAGTCGGGGGCAAAAAAACTAAAATACAGATCCCAAGACACCGACTTCCGAAATTAAAGTTATTTCATAATTTTGAGTTAATTTCTTTTTCAAGTCGATTTAATTTGTTTTCAAATCAAATCTAAAATAAACGTGTTTGTTTCCATAAAATGAAGTGTGACTCTATAAACAATAATAAATACTAATAATTTTAAAAAAAAACTCCACATACATAAATATAGGTAGCTCGAGTTTTAGAAAACTCAACAAAACAAAGTAATGTTTCTATAACTAAGATACTAATAGAAACATAGTACCTACTTCTTGTAACAAACAATGCACGCAAATGGCATTGTGGTTTCTCTGTTTATTTCCATCCGAGTTTCCACAAGACTGTATTGATTTACATATTGTTATTGTTTGTTTTATTTTCGTTATTTTTGTTTTTTATCTTCTCTTTAGTACTATTTACTTAAAATAACGTATCCGCATAAAAATACGAATTACGTGATTATCGACCTGTGTAATAATGTTTTGTGGTATAAACTCAATGTACTTATGAAAAGTAGGTACATTATTTATTATACATAAAATACAACAACAATACATACATACAAAACATATCTTAAAATATAAAAAGACACGTTATTTTTATTTATAATTTCTATCTTTTAAATCTAACCAAGTCACTTTAGTAATTACTATTTTGGAGCCATAACTGTACATATTCCTAATTAAAATGTCGTGCTCGTAACTCAAAATAATTAGTAGGTTAAGTACCTACGTAGTAAACAGGATGACCGAATGCACTTTTACGCATCCCGAACAAACGACACCGCTACTCCGGATGCGTACGCGCAGCGTTTGCATACGACCTACTTGAATCGCACAGATAGAAGCATTTCACTGATTTCACTCCAAGTACTCGTGGTGAGAATATCCGCAAATTATCGACGAGCCACTGATCGAGCCCTTGGAGAGAAATCTGTAGGTACTTTGCCTTCACGTAATAGTGACCATTCAACTTTTTATTAACATACTAGCTCATGTTTGCGGCTCCGCCCGCGTGCAGGTCGGTAATTATCCCACGGGAACGTACTACCGGGCAAGTATATAGGATACTTTATATCCCGGTAGTCCTAATTTAGGTCATGGTCTACCCACGTGCCAAATTTCATACAAATCCGTTCAGCCGTTTTAGCGTGAAAGCGTAACAAACAAACTTTCGTATTTATATTGTTAGTTAAGATACAAGTAGTGCCGCTTTTACTACGTATAAATATCCTATAACTTTAATTACCTAGGTGCATTGACTGGGAAAGAAATATTTATTTGAAATCTTTTATCAAAGCGGTTTTAAAGCGAATAATTAATTAGGTTTTTTTTTTAGCTGAGCGTGTACCATTTATACCAGCTATTATGGTAATATTGACCAGTTTCATTAAATAATCAAAAAATCCAAACGACCTTGTCGCCGCATACCGACGAAAAATCCGTTGACCAATATTTTTCACTCCAGCTTGCTTATTATAATTTCGACCTTAATGAATTTTAATAAGGCTTATTTTTATAAAAGAAATGTTAATGTTAATGTTTTTGTTATATAGAGGTATTCTCGTATTGTTATGAGCATGGTACGCTTGGCCCGGTCGCCCCAGTGTGAGCGAAACGTGCGCGAGAGACGATCATGATATGCGTGCAAATGATTTTCCAAAGCGATTACGTTCAATGAGTGTGTAATTACGTAAATAAGTTCTGTGAAATGATTGTAACTCTATAGTGATGTTATATATACAAGCCTAGGCAACTGTTTTTAATGTCACTAGAAAATACGGGCAATGTAAAGTTTAAAAATGTATTCAACGTCGGAAAATAGTGAGTTCCACCATGTAATGGAGGTAATATTTTTCTATCTAATATTAAAACTTTTCAGGAAAACGAAATACAACCCGCAGATATAGAAGCATTCGATGCCTCAATGAAGGTGACGTTTGAAAGAGTGTGTGAAAGTGTTCTAACAGATTCTACTGTTTGGGTTATTCTGTACTCGTTATTTACCAAAGACATACACATGCTATATAACATTTCTCGGCCTAACTCATTATTAAATTCACTGTCCCTTACATTGAGTGGGTCACTGAAGTGCAACGGACGTGTCTTGTTAACAAAATTCAAAATTGTCTAGAAATTCTGGAGCTTTGTATCATACGCCTTCACATCGACAATGAATCAATCAAAATACTAATAATAATTGAATTATTATAGGAGCTACAAGATATGCAGAATCGTCGACATCAGGACAACTTCACGCCATCACAGAAGAATATACTGCCTCTGAACAGATACGATGAAGCTGAGAAAGTGATTGCTAAGGCCTTGTACACATTCAACGGACAGACCCCAAGGGAATTGAGCTTTAGGAAAGGAGAGATTCTCCATGTGAGGAGGCAGATTGATAACAACTGGTATGAGGGAGAGCTGCATGGCAGGATAGGACTGTTCCCTTACAATTATGTTGAGGTAGTTATACTTAAAACATTTTTACAGTTCTAAGTTTTGTTTAGGTGTTTGGCGCTACTTTTTTTCTAACACTCATTATTTTTATTACCTAGGAGGTTGTTTACATTTTTGAAGTTGACTGAATATGTAATAATAATAATAATAAATCGGGAAATCAAGTTCCTCGTAAGTATAGCCACAAAAAAAGAATATGTCGCCTTGATATTATTGAAACCTAATGATCGTAACAATTTGATCGAGATGACTGCTTATAATTATTATAACTTACGCACGGTGGTCTGGTCTGCTAAAACAAATGCAAATCAATGCTCAGAAAACTATACGCCAACTAAAACCTCATTACAGATACAGAAAGGTGATGTAGTACAAGCTCCCAAAAAGCCTGTGGTCGTCGAGGGTCGAGCTCGAGCGAAGTTCGACTTCACAGCTCAAACGAACCTGGAACTGCCTCTGAAGAAAGGAGAGGTGGTTGTGCTAACTAGGCGCATTGACCAGAACTGGTGGGAGGGGAGGAACGGCACCAAGACAGGGATCTTCCCTGATAGTTATGTTACTATCCTGCAGGAACCCAGTCCCAGTAAACCTGGTGAGTGTCTATTTGGTTCAGACTGTTATGCAATATATTGAAAGCCATTAAAGGCCTCAGCACACTTGTAACACCCGACGCCACACTAAGCGTGTTTATTCTCCAAATGACGAACGAAACTGTGCTTCACGACATGAAATGTTGCCAATGAGTATGTTACATTGACGTCGTGTGGCATGCCGTGTTATAAGTCTGTTTGCGCCTTTATTGTTTGAAATAAGTATGTTGTGTAGTAGGCATAATTTATTCTCGTACTTATAGCTGTTAAAAGATGAAGATTTTGTAATTTTGCCACTGACAGCCAACTCAGGAAATGCAAATTAATACATTCGATACGCCCAATTTCGAAGAGAAACATCATGATTACGACATAACAGCCCATCTTATAAATTCTGAGCTGCCAACACCATACAGCATGTTCGCGCTAATACGTCAAATTACGTAACTTAATAAACAAAACGTTTTACTAATGAGGCTGACTAACTAATTTGCTATGTTAGGCAACATTCCATAATTTTGTCTTATCTTGAAGTTGATGATTTATTATGATTATTGGACGGAATATCCCACAAAGCCCTTCGATTATCGAGATAATCGTCCGGTACCTATCCGTGTACCTTTAAGAAAACGGTGTGTCGTTATTTTTGCAATCGTTATTTTAAACTATTATCGTATTACCCCTATTGGCTTAACAAATTCTAGGACAGCGGCTTCTTTACTCCAATCGCTGACTCAAATAATTTTATCCAGTATCATAATGTTTGTGTACTTTCAGAAAAATGATTATCTCGACTTTTCTCATTTCCAGACCCTCAACCAACACTGAGTGACAAGCCAGTGGCGTCGCCAGCTGCTCACGGTCTCCTCAATGGCTCTGCTAAACGAAGCATGGGCTCCCATAGCTATACACCTCAACAGAACAGCCCTGCGCTCTCTAATGCGCCACCAGCTACGCAGCCACTTCCAGGTTAGCTAATGCAATTGATTGGAACACAGATGTTACAAAAGATGGAGTGATCACAGAATGGCAACTCACTCTCGCCTCCTCTATTTCTCTACATTTCTCTTCGTTATACGCCAACACCTCTTTTTAATTTTTTGTATGCAAGAAATAGTGTCGTTGACATGAACTTTATTGAAAGACCACAGAGTGTATTTTGTTCTTCCATGAAATAGTCAGTTATGGTTCTGGCGTATAATAAGATGCTCATGCTCGTATTTCGTCATTGTGGCTAGAATAGGAGACAAACGTATTGTTCCTGTTCTAGTGTGTGACGTATATCTCAGGTTACGTAGCAAAACCAGTGCCAGCGTCTCTGATGACCTGCTTTAACTATGTACCTGCTCTTATTTCTGTGATCTTGTAGTAACCCACCTACTTCATTGATATAACACATTTGTTTAAGCTGAATACTTTGCGACATCCCAACCGACATAATATTCTTAAAGTATTCTTATCTTTATTATAATAACTTCTCGTCTTTTTATTGTGTCTGCTACCACCCGCAAACGTCCGTCTCAAGTTACGTCATCAAGTTAGCAACCAGAACTTTATATTCAGCTTTGTCTATAATAATTCTTGTAATCACAGGATACTAACATTCCTATCCTACGCAGGATAACGGACCTCCGTATTGTTTCATTTATTTCTCTCATTCTGAAGTGTGACGTCATATCTCAGGTTACGTCGCGAAGCCTGCGCAGGCGACGCTGACGCCGTCAGAGCGCGGCTACGGGCCGCCAACAGGCGCGGGCGTCGACCTCAACAACACTGAGCCCTTGTACGTGGATACCAATGCGGAGGCCATACCGTTAGTATTTTTTTTTTTTTATATTTGGTAGTGAGTAACCAACGATGTGTGAAAACAAACATTAAAATATTTTAAAAGAACATTAAAACAGCTTTGGAATTAATTGAGAACATTTATTGTAATTACGCTAGAAAAATTAACTTTCAATGTATATATAAAATAAGTTTCTTACGCAATGCTTATTATTTATTTGGATAACCGAGAAATGTGACAAGATAACGTCTACCTACCTGTGCCGCTACTCATTTCAAAATATAAATCATGTTTTATGTGCAGAAATAATGAATCATTCACCGTTTAGATAAACTTTCTTTTTTTTCGGTATATTATAACAATTCAAATAATTGCCCATTTCAGATACCGCGCGATGTACAAGTATCGGCCACAGAACCCCGATGAGCTGGAACTGAACGAGGGTGACACGGTGTACGTACTAGAGAAGTGTGACGACGGCTGGTACGTCGGCTCCAGTCAACGCACTGGACGCTTCGGAACCTTCCCAGGTACGTGATACGTGACACTTCTAGCTAGTCCTAAAATCTTGGCCTTAACTCTCAGAAATAAGCGCCGATGAGATCTATCAAAGTGAATGCACAAAGGTAGCTATGATTTCTGAATTCATGACATTTAAGAACAAATCTAACTTAAAAAGATGTTTTGATGATTCTTATGGTTATAATTATGTAAAAACATATAATTTGTTGTAGTCTGAATTTGTGCACCGTTGATGGCAATAGGCTCGCCCTGTATTACATGGGACTTAAAATAGTCCCCCAGACCGAATTTCAGCCATGGCGACCGATCTCAGCGGAGACCAGCCTTCGGCGCGGAAGATGTTATAGTGCACAAGTGTGCGCAGATAAAGGTGCACTCTCTATTTCCTCACTCTCATAGTCCGATGGGACGGCAATCCCACATGATCGGAGAAAGATCAGCAAGACCAACAGCTTAACGTGCTTTCCAAGGCACACTTTTTTTTCTATGGACAAAAGTTGAATTGAGCTGAATAAGTATAGTTAGTCCCGTACTGTTCTGCCTTCCTTAGAAGGAAGAGTGGTTTTCAATTTTAATAAAAATTATGGTTATCTATTTTGCAAGTCCAGTTATGAGTTACGTGCTTTGGTACACTACAGAGCATTGCACTTCCTTCATCTACGATTACATTATACATAATAAAATATCTGTTTCTTTTTCTGCAGGCAACTACGTGGAGCGCATCTGATAGCGCGAGTCGTCGCTGCTGCGGCGCCTGCGACGCGCCACGCTGTGCGCGCGCCGCCCGCGGTAACACTCCACCGCGCACACGTATTCACTGACCATACTACATTGGATAGACAGACACGACACGGAGTAGTCAGCAAATGAAAAGCTAATGTGTATCGTTAGTGAGCAAACAGTGTGTTGCCACCAGTAAAACGTGTACCGTGCAAGTTCGGAAACCTAGCACTCCATTTGTTTACTAATCCGTGACACCAAACAAAGCCAGTGAATATTCATAAACATTTGAGTGTAACAAAATCAAATCGAAAAGTTTGTCAACAAATTATAATATTAGTTTATTAAAGCTATCCCAAAAATCCCTCAATCTACCTTCTATAATAAGAGATTCGTAATACCGCGCCCTCAATTTCTACGTATTTATTACCTGATGTAGTACCTAAGTACATGAGATAGTGGTGGAGGTCATGTATATGTAAGCTCCGCTATATGTTAAATATAACCGATTATGTACCTTAAAGTATATCAAATGATACCAAAATTACGCCATGACTTTTTATAATATTTTGTACAAAGGATATAAGCTAAGCTGAAACTACGGGAAGAGTTGGCCCTTGGTGGAACTCGAATTTGTTGACCAAAATGTACCAGTATGATGGCATTAACTCGACAGCCTAACACACTAACAGTAGAATATCAATGTATTATCGGTGTACCTATATTTTTCGCTTCTGTCATCTGTGAACTAGAATATCTAACAGCATCACGTCAATGTAATCTATCCAAAGTTGTTTTATGCGTCCCAAAGAGTATGTTTATCTGATAATTATGATGTTGTATAATTGTAAAAAATAATAAAAATACTTATATACTTGTAAAATTGTTTAGTGTAGTATTTATTTATAACTTAGGAGTGAGTTGTTTGGGCTCGTCTTTTAAAAGTGATATTTTAAAAGAACGAAGCTAGATTACTAATTCTAAAATACTAACCAATTTATATACATCAATACATAAAATTACATATCTACAAAAGTCAAACTTTGGAGTAATACTTTTAGAAATTCTGGCGAGAACAAAGTTTAGACATTTTGTGAGCATTGGCTTTACAGTAGTACCTATACATAACGTACAGTCAATATATAGGTATGAGTATTAGTTACCGCATTAATCATATACCTACATAATAATACTCGAAGACTATGCAATGGTTAGTATATATAGGGCGAGTAATTATTTGGGAACGGTTGACAATATTGTATGCTTAATTTAAAATTAGTTGTATACTAAGAAATAAGCGTGCTATGTATTAATCTGGTGTCAATGTTCAGGCATCTATTAATTCGTTTTTTATATAACTTTCTATCAAAAGTATTACGGTTTTAAATAATGTCTAGTCATGAATCAGATTTTGTAACTATAATTTAACCATTTTTTTTTTTCTTTCATTGTATTTTCTACCTAGTAGTGGTTGTAGTAATTGGAAATTGTCTAAATACCTAAATGTGTGTATACTCTCTTAGGTGTTACCAAAGTATACCCCTCGCCCTATTAAATGCTTCGTTTGTGTAGATGCAAATTCTTTCAATATTTTTAACCTACTGTATTGTTGTATTTACTTTTGTTAATTTATTTTTAAGGCACATATGTTTTATTTTGTTGTTGACACCTCGACATACAATATAACATTAACTGCTATTGTTCGATATCATCACACCTAATAAAATAATATCTTTGTATTTATGACGTGTTTTATTTCTTTCGGAAACCCATATAACAGGCCTATATAGTCGATACTTTCTCGAAAAAGTTATTCTTTTGGCCTTTGTCCACAAGTTTTATCACACGTGTATAATATTATAACCGGCACGAGTATGAGCACAGATGGGCAGTAGTGGGGGGAAGCGCGCGCATGTACCCTTTTGGCCACATAATGTGATGCGCCGCCATGTTTCAGTATACCTATTAGGTTTATTCAGCGCCGTTTTTACGAAAACTGATAGGTACTTACACTAACTATAATTAAAATATTAGTGGTACTTGAAATTTTATTTTGATACAATAGTGTTGTAGGCCTTCGTGACTAAAATATAATTATCTCAATAAAACAATATAATTTGATTATAAGTGTTTTTTCTTTGTTTTTACAGCGTTTTGAATAATTTACAGCATTCTTGGTTGTAGACAAAAAATCGTCTCAATCCGGAGGACACTTAACAAATACGAAATAATAAAAATAAACTATTTTAAAATCCAAAACGTAAGTCACTAAAATTGCACGAAAGTTTAAAGTAGCCGAATGACACGCTACAGTCCAATAGACGACGAGCATCAATTGACGAACCAATCGCGTGCAGTTCGGCGCCCCCCAACTTCTTTATTCCGCCAAAGAGAACCGAAAATTAACTACTGCGCAGGTGTCAGATTATGATCTTTGCAGAAAATAAAAACAAAACAATTTAATAAAGCCTTATTGAATTAGTATATTAAATCGCAAGGGTAAAAGGCCATTCACTTGCAAAACAATCTTCGATCAATACTATTATTGATCGAAGCAAAAAAGAGATAAACAGACGATAGAAAAAAAAATTCAGTATTGCAAATGGCTGTCCACAAATATTTTCACCAATTCAAACCAGTTCGACAAAATTTTGAGTACCTACATCACAAAACATTAATACTCATTAGAAGAGGACCTACATAGAGGCTTTCATTTATTGAACTTCGATAATTATTTTCATTCCAATTTTTAATTTTCCATATTTATAATTTTTATGCGCACATTAGGTGCACACCACACAAAATTTTATAATTTTATTAAACATTTTGACAAGATTTTTATGAAAAAAAAATATAAATTTATTTTGTTAATACTTTAACCATGGCGCCAATGGCGAGATTCGCGTTGCTTAGCAACGATGCGGGTTACAAACATTGTTTTGTGTTGGTTTGCGACGGTGAGTCACGGGCATTGCAGTCATTGCAGTTTTAAAAGTTATCAATTAAACTTAAAAGACAAAGATTTTTATCAAAAATGGTGGAAACAGATTGGAGGGAAATATTAAGTTTTTCACAGAAGGAACTCACACAATCAGATAAAGAAAAATTATGTGAGAGTTTGTGTTGGATGGAAGCCGATGATATTGAACTGAATTTTACTGATTTGAAAACTCTGTTTAGACTTTCGCAAGATATTCTGAAATTGAAGAGCGAACAGGTAAATATATTTTCGTTTGTATTATGTTAAGGTACATAGCAGTTATAATGTTACTATAGCCTTTCATAGTTCAGTAGACAGATATGAACTTGAAAGATTCTAAAAAGTACCTATGTGTAGATCTCACAAATAATGTACAAAGTGCAAGCTAGAAGGATAGGCAGCAATAGTAGGAATATAATATCCAAAGAATTATGCTTATCACGATTGCCTATCGCTTTCAACGCAGATATCTATAACGATTTCAATGTTTGCAATATGATCTGATATATACATAGTTACTGTCGACCGAAGCTTACCCCATGGCTCTCATTTAAAGGTACACACACATGCTTATAAAAAAGCATGCCTATAACTAGCATGCTCTGTCACTGTTCACATTTGCTAGTTTTGAGCATACTCCTAAAGAAGCGTGCTCATAGCAAACACGCTCGGAGCACGCCTCAGGTAGCATGCTCGAAAATCAAACGACTGTTGACTTGAGCATACCCGAAGTAAGCATGCTCATTACTAGCAATGTTTCGACACACATGCTACTAAGTAGTAATTGCTTTCGTGCTAGTAATGAGCATGTCTGTCCGTATCTTTACGCATTAGTCCATATTTATGAGGGACTGAAGTAGCAGGGGAGTAATATTGTTATCTTTTAAAAAAGGCCATTGCGAATAACTTTACTTTCTTCTATGATTGTTAGTATTTCTTTTTCCTGATTATGATTTTCTAAAACGCTTTGTTAATTCTCAGACTCTTCTTAAGAATCTAAAATACATAAGATAATTAAATATTATTGATCCAATGGGCTATACAGAGTTATTGGTAAAACACCAACAACCTCTTAAGGGGTCATTATACTCATAATTATGAACATCTTTTACTATGGGACCAAACCTGAAATCGCGAAAAAGGAATCAGCTGTTCAGTACATTTATGTTCGCATAATTCGTCAAAATGTACTGAACAGCTGATTTTTTTTCGCGATTTCGGGTTTGGTCCCATTCTAAAAGTTGTTCATAATGATGAGTACAATGACCCCTTAAGAGGTTGTTATATACCTTTATAATACCTGTATAATACCTTTTCGTAAAATAGCCATCACATTCAAATGCCTAAATATCTCGTTGGAAAGCGTCCTTTGTTTTTTTTTTTGTCTATCAAAGATACAGAATACATTTCCTAGGTGATTACCCACTTACTGATGAACTACCCACAACGTGGGGATAAATGGAATATTTTACCTGTCGTAACTTAGTACGGGCCGGACATCCTAACTATCCTAACTTCCTAACTAATATTATAAATGCGAAAGTAAGTTTGTTTGTTTGTTAACTTTTCACGCCTAAACCACTGAACCGATCATCCTGAAATTTTGCATATACGTTGTTAGGTGTACAGACACGGACATAGGTCCGTAACTTAACTTGGTACCTTTCATCCCGAAAAATAAGACTGTTCCCAAGGAAAACAACAATAACTTCCTTATGATAATTGATGGCGCCACGTGTCTTTCGAATCATGATTGAATTCTTATAATATTAAGTTAAAAAGTTTCAAAACTAGTGTACGAGTAAGTCTAGAGTGTCGATAGACCGGTTTTTCATGCTCCTAACTATCCTAACTAATATTATAAACGCGAAAGTGTGTTTGTTTGTCGATTACCCTTTCACGATAAAACGGCTGAACGGATTTGGATGAAATTTGGCACATAGGTAGACCATGACCTGGAGAAGGACATAGGATACTATTCATCCTGGATCGCAGACGAAATCGCGGGCAACTGCTAGTCGGATATAAGTATTATGGTTCGCTCCGGTACATTCGTCTAGTATTAATAGCAACACTGCCAAACTACCTTCTACCGAGTGCCGATACGAACGTCTTCGCCCACAAGCGACACGGCACGGCAAGGGATTTTTATGCCACGAATAGGAATATAACTTAATAGTATGACAATAAAATTTAAATTTCATTGACACAGCACGGCTAAAGCACACCGCAGTTTTGTTTTTTTTTTTTTTTTTCTAAGATATTATCACTGAAATTGAAATTTTATTTTCGTACTGTTAATTTGTATTCTCATTGCATACAAATCCCTTGCCGTGCCGTGCCACCAGTGGGCACAGGCCCTAATGCTGACGCAGTATATTATAATCTTAATAACATGAGATGGTTTGTCACTGCAGGTAAACAACCTAGTCGGCCAACAAAAGTCAACTCAAAAGAAAAGCGGCAAAATGAAAGTAGAGAACACATACGCAGGTAAACAGTACTTTCTTTATTAACCATTGCGGCAATATTACTAGCCAGCTACGTTATAGCATGATGTGAAAACACTTTCTTATTTAACAGCTTACCCACTTTAATAAAAGTATGATTTAACCGTTTTCCATTGTTACAATCTTCGTCAGACTTGCTTAACTGCTGTGAATGGCAGAATAATATCTTAGTCCTGATTGCGACAAAATTACTTGTTATATTAATTATGATTATGTCTATTAACCTAATGTCCGTTGTCTCACGTTCAATTATAGCGTGATCTACCCCCTGACTATCCCCATGTGTATGATAATACATCATAAACTAAAATAAAATTAAAATAATAACATGACACATTTTTTTATTCAGTATCACCAACCCAAAGTAATGACAGTGCACTAGAAACTATAACTCATCAAGAAGAGATAATAAAAGCAAACAAAGAGATACTAGAACAGCTGTATTCTGACATCGCTGATTTAGAATCAAGGAAGAGTAAACTAGAAGAAAGTAGAAGTAACATTGATGATAGTGATTCCAGTCGCGATGTTCTGTCAGAAATGAATGCCGTTGCTGAACTTGAACAACAAGTTACTATGAAGAATAAACATATAAGGAAATTATTAAGTGATGTCAAAGTAATTATCAATCCTTTTATTTTTAAAACCATACGAAATCGTAATATCCAGACAAAAGTAAGACTGAAGTAGTAAGGGAGTAATATTGTTATGTTTTACAAATAGGCCTTTCCGAAGACCTTTATTTGCTTCTATGATTGCTAGCATTTCTTTTTTCTGATTATGTTTTGCTAAAACGCTTTGTTAACTCTTAGACTCTTCTTAAGAATCTACAATATGATACTTTTTAAATATTATTGATCCAATGGGTTAAAATGACTAGTCAAAACAAAATAAGGGCCACTAGGTATTTAAGGTGTACCATGAAAATGATTTAATTAATTGTTTAGTTTTAGTAAACATAAAACAATGTTATTGTTTACCGTCTGGGCTAGTAATACTTTAAATAAATTGTCAATAAACATGTTTATTTAACTTTAAATAAAAAAAAATACAATTTAAGTTAAAAAACACAAAGAACTAATCGAAACAAAACTTAAAGAAAAATCGAAACAAGATACAAGAAAATTTAAAATCCATTTTTAGGGTTCCTTCCGTACCTCAAAAGGAAAAACGGAACCCTTATAGGATCAATCGTGTGTCTGTCTGTCCGTCTGTCACAGCCGATTTGCTCCGAAACTAATGTACCGATTAAGTTGAAATTTGGTACACGTATGAATTTCTGTGACCCAAACACGGATGGGCAACGTAAATAAATGAATTTTGAATATGGGGGTCAATTTTAGGGGACATAATAAAATAAAAAAATAAACAGTTTCACGGTATAGTTATACTGTGTGACATATCAAATGAAAGCGCTTACTGTAGGGGTCCCAAATATGTTTTTCTTATAATTTTAAAATAAATTGTTTTAAAATTATTTAAGAAAATAGACGAAAATTGACCATTCCCCCCTTTATCTCCGAAACTACTTAGCGTAAAATTTTGAAAAAAATACAGAAAATAGTTATATACCTATAAACTACAGGAAAGCTTATAAGAACTCTAGTCTATGGTCTTAAATAACATGATATAGATTACAGGAAAACTTATAAGAGTCGATGTAAGTCTTAAAATAACATGGTAAATCTTTCAATATTGTGCGTACAAACTTATATTTACAGTTGAAATGTACGGGAGAACATGTTTTTCAACTACAATGTTAAGTTTGTTCATGGAATAAATTCATCCCAACCCTTCATTGTGCGTAGTCCAATGCGCACTTGCCCATTTTTTTTTTTTTTTAATACGGACGTGTATCGCAAATAAATGAATTTTAAATATGAGGGTCAATTTTGGGGCCAAACAAGAAAATTAAAAAAAAAAGTTTGGCATACTGTACCGTGTGACATATCAAATAAAAGGGCTCACTGTGAGAACCTCAAATATGTTATTTTTATAATTTAAATAAAAATATATTGTTTTAAGGTTATTTAAGAAAATAGACGAAAATTTACCATTCCCCCTGATGTCCGAAACTACTGAGCCTAAAACTTTGAAAAAAAATAATACCGAAAACAGTTCTATACCTATAGATTACAGAAAATTTTATAAGAAGTAGATATAAGATGTTATTTAAGACTATAGGTCTTAAATAACATGCTATATATATCAATATTGTGCGTACAAACTTACATTTGCTGTTGAAATGTATGGGATAACATATATTTTAACTACAGTGATAAGTTTGTTCTTGGGATAAATTCATCCTAACTACGGAACCCTTCACTGTGCGTGGCCTGACATGTACTCGACCAGTTTTTTTTTTTTAAATTATGGCTAGCATTTTTGATCTCAAGCATAACATCAAAGAGGTTAGATATCGAAGAGTTCGTAACATCAATATTTTGCTACTTAGCAATAGCAATAATAAAGCTAATGTTTTTTAAATTACACTGAAATATAAAAATAACAAGTGGCCCTTATTTTGTTTTGAGTAGGTAGTATATAAACGTGTCAACTTATTACATTTTTGTTGGATTTTAGATTTTAGAAGAAGAAAATACTAAGTTAAAGGATAAAGTATCAGTTCTTAAGGATAAGTTAACCGAAGCAACTCAGCTGATCGATAATCTAACAGAGCAAATAATGGCTATTAATAATGAATGCAGTCAGTTAAAAGGTAACAATCAAGCATATTTTGTGTATAATTTCAAAATATTTAGGGACAATAAAAAAATTATTGACTACCCCACCAAGCAATGTCCATACATTTTAATTTTTGTATTTTAGAAATCTTAGGCAAATCGGAACAAGCCAAAGCTAATCTATCTTTTGAAATGGAAGGTTTGAGGAAAGAACTTCTCGAAAGGGATTCTAAACGAGAAAACTTATACGAAGAAATCAAATCTAAAGTCCAACATTGGAAAGTAAGTATCAACTATAACGTTGAACAGTCAATGGCCAGTTGATGGCGATGCGGAAGAAGATTTTGATACCCTTTTAGCTGGTCCTCGTAGATTATAGTTTTATGTTATCGGAATTCAAAATCTTTTTAAATATAGTGAATAATTAATATAAATACCTAAGATTCGCCAATATTTGTAATTTTATCAAATACACCTAATTGTTTCTAATAACCTAGACTATAGCAAGATCGAAGAAATCCGAGTTAGAAGCCATATCTAATGAGAATTCGAAATTAAAAGAAGATTTAAAGGAAGCTTCAAAAACTACTTCATCACCAAAGGTGAGTATATTTTTTACATAAATTATCAAAATAATATACATCACTCATTACGTAATTTCAAAATATTTCTACAGAAAAGTGATACAGAAAAACGAAAAATAAAGGAATTACAAGACAAGTTACTAGAGGCTTCAAATGAAATTGATCAAACGGCAAATCTAATTAATTTACTCAGAGCAGAAAGTAAACAGTTAAAAGCAGTATTAGAAGAAGTTCCAGATTATTCTGTGTCTGATGCCAAGAACATAAGCGATGATAACAAAGAACGATCTATGATCAACAAATTGAAAAAGAAAGTTAAAAGTTTGACTGTAAGTCTACAAGGCGCTGAAGAAATGATCGGAGTTAGAGAGAAAGAGGTAACAATTATGAATAATTTTAAATAATGCTCATTATTTAAATAATGTTCTTTACTTACAATACTTTTATGTAATGAAGTTGACAGAAATAACGTCGCAACTGCAACTATTGCAATCAGATGAAGGAATAAATGCGTTACTTGAAGGTTTAAAAAATAAAAAACGACAGCTTAAGTTTAAAGACGAGGGTATCAAAAGTTTAGTACAAGAAGCAAACACTTTAAATAATTTAATAAATGACCTACAGCTTGAAAATGAAACATTAAGGTAAGAAAGCACATCCAACATTATTATATTTATGTCCCTATTCCTGCATCTTGACTAACATGTGCCTGGTACCTGGTACTTAACCTATACGATTAACTGAGAAATATTTGTATTTATAATTATATATTTGTAATCACGTTCTCGAAAATGGCTCTAATGATTTCGATGAAAGTTGCAATATGGTGTTTACGGGAGCGAAAAATCGATCGATCGACGTTGTCAGGACAACGTCTGTCTGTCCAACTTCATGTATGAGAAAAAAATTCTTCATATCTTTTTTTTTTGTGAATTTTCTGTTGTTTTAACAGTTATTCTGCTATTCGGGGCGGAGACAAATCCAACAAATCAAGGATAATAAAATTGGTCCAGCCGTTCTTGAGTCATAAATGGTGTAACTATCCCGAGTTTGGTTTATAAATACTAGCTTTTGCCTGCGGTTTCCTCAAGTGTCCTTAGATAGCACAGTGTGTAATGAACCTGATTTTTGTATCATTATGTTTTTATTCAAGTAATCGATAGTTTCTATCATTTCTGGTAGTCCGGCTTCGCCACTTGTAGATTTTTTTTTTAAATTATCAAAGTTTCGTAATATCCGCATAATGAAAAACGAAGAAATATCTTATTAAAAAAACGGAACTACGCATTCCAGTTTCTATTTATTCCATTAATTGTATGTACAGTAACCGCCACCGCTACCGTTCCACCAATTTCTGTTGCTTTAGTATGAATGGGACGCGAGGTATGATTTTTTTATAATTTTTCGTTTTTATTTTTTTATTCTCCTATAATACTAAAATCAAAATCAAAAGTCATCAAAATCAAAAGTCATTTATTCAAACTAGGCTGAGAATCAGCACTTTTTGAACGTCAAAATTACATAAGACAGTCCCCCAAAACGCCCGCCCTTCTCCACTTCCTAGTGCTTTAGCTGGGGAGAAGAAGTGGCGCAACAAACTCCCCAGCAGCACAACTGTCAGTTCAGTTAAAAAAAAATGAATCTATATAACACTGCGCATAATAATTTAGGTACATTACACAACACAAAACATTAAATTAAATTATTTGCTATAAGTAAGCTAGCACACGCCAATATACCAAAAAAAAATCGAAATAATATCAATTACCGAATTAGTACGTGATCTCTTCATCAAAATATTGCTTATACTGTGTATTATGTGTATTATTAAAACCACAACATAATTATGTGTTATCCAAGAGTTATTCGAAATGTTAGTAATATCCGAAATATCAGCACTTGGGGCCCTAAGGTTGAAGTGACAGCCCTAAGTTAGGGCTGTCACTTCAACCAAAATGTAGATACTTTTTTACATTATAATATTTTAGTTTATTTAAATCCCATCGATGACTAGATACCGTTATTTTGTCGCTTAGTTGGCTTAAATTGTGTAAATGTTAAACGAAAATTTAAAAAACAGTCAAGTTTTAAGAGAATCATCAAACTACAGTAACATGACTGCGGTCTAATTCTTGGTAGAGTCCCTCCACGATTGCTCAACGGCCACTGGCCCTTTCTGGATACGTGCGGAGGAATTGTATCATGTAGGGCTGGTATACCTTCTGGGGCAACAGTCACTAAATTCTCATCGGATGGACTTAACTAGTACCTAAGCTGAAATAGGCTAATACAATGGCGATTACCTTCATGCTCCTCCATTTATAGCAAAATCAACAGTTGTTCCAGATAGTGCTCGAACAACGTCAGGGTAGACTGAGCGCCAGTCTACCCTTATACCGTAACCGTACTCTGCACTGCAACAACCCCAGTAAGGCGTGACTGAGGTACGTCGTGCATATCTGCGGCCGGGGGGGCTTGTCTTAACTGGACAGCGAAACTCGACAGTGAAGTCGTTTAAAACCTACGGATACCTGGCGACCTCCGTAGTATATAGCCTTACCCCTGTAATGGGCGTCACCAGCGGGTGGACCTTTTATCGACCCAACTCGTGGGAAAAATTATGGAAAATAATAAAAAACAAACAAATAAACACAGACGACTAAAGCATTGCCAATTGACACCGATTCAGACGACGAAATATCTACGACAGACCAACAACAGAGAGATGATTGTGAAAGCCATTCATCTGGTACAAAAATATTAACTCGGTTGAAAGCCTTTCAACTATTTAAGGGTAAAGCAAGACAGATGCCGCTTTCTGAGCGATTGAGTATGATTTTTAATTATTTTGGCTCTGAATATCAACTCTCACAAACTATGGAGGAGTTGAAACTAACACTTCCAGCATTTTTATCCAGAAGTCAAGATTATCTAAACGCTGTAAGAGTAACGAGTCTTATTTTATTTTTAAAAAAATTGGCTTAGTGATACTCTTGTTAGTGGTCATTTAAAATCTGCTATCATCAAATCTGCTATATCAAATCATTTAAACTGTTCTTATGTGTATAGTGATATGACCTTAAGCAAAAGCCAAGAATATAGATCTAAGTGAAAACTTTCGGAAGTCTTAGATAACGAATCAAATGTAAACAAAATACAAGCTTTTGTACGATCTATTACAGTCGGAGGACGAAATCTGCCACCATCATCAGCCAAAGATACAAAGACACTAATAAGTTGATGTCTTGAATCTGAAACTGCTCAAACAGATATTCTTAAGAAAGTTCAGACTTCTTCAAAACCATGTACACCTGTCGAAGCTCTTGCTACGATAACTGATGGAAATATGTCCGTGGAATCATACAATGCAATTCGTTTGGATCTCAAAAAACGTGGATTTGAAGCATACCCTCCGTATTATAAGCTTTTTATCCTGACCATATTCAGTGTTTGAAAGAGAAACATCTGTGCCTCTTCAAAGTTTAGTGCAGCACACTTTTATTCAGGTAATTAAATTAAGCGACGAAGTCCTCATCAATTATTGTTCAAAAAAAGGTATTCAAGCAGTTTATTGCGTTTTTAGGGGTAACTAGGGCTTTGATGGAAGCACTGGGTAATCTTTATACAGAGTGTTAGGTTAAGGACCTAGTTAGGGTTTTTATTTTTATTTTATTTATTTTATTTATTTATTTGGGACAAACAAACAGTAACACATTATATCTGCGCAAGTAATATAAACAAAGATATTATATAAATGTGAAACTCACAACGTTATCCACAGCATATACAATTCATATAACCTTACTAATGAACAATCTATGCGAGTAAGACTACAAGACTGTTCAAATAACTATACATCGGAATCCTTAAGTTTCTTAATCAAAGCAGAACGAAATCTATTTGCTGACACTGAGAATAAATCTAATTCTGTAGTTTCTGAACAAAAATCATTATAGTTTTTGCACAAGCGACGTAGAGGCGCCCGCAAACCAGCATTGGTGCGGCAATGGGACACAGCAAAAAGAGGACGTGCGCGCACCTCTCGTCTAATAACAGTTCTTGGGACATAGTAGCATATTTTATTAGGGATAGGTTAGGGACCCCTTGAAGTAAATGCCTCGTAGATTTACTTAAAGGGGTCATTGTACTCATCATTATGAACAACTTTTACTGTGGAACGCGAAAAAAAATCAGCTTTTCAGTACATTTATGTTCGCATAATTCGTCAAAATGTAGGGAGTAGCTGACTTTTTTTCGTGATTTCAGGTTTGGTCCCATAATAAAGTTGTTCATAATGATTCATTCTCGGATAAACATTCATTCTCGGATGCAGAAGGTGACGAAAACAGCCTGTTTGCGACGATATTACGCCATTGCAGGTTGTAACTAAAGACAGCAATGATATAATATGGGTAAATCCTACGCCAGCATCTTTTCGCTACTGTACATTTGCAATATAAAAAAGAAACGAATGAATTAATAATTTCTGAGAAACAGTTTATTGAGGAGCAAATACAAAATGTTACCCCAATGATTACTGAAACCTCGAAAGGGCATAAAATAAAAGTTTAATGCAATTTATACTGTGCGGCTATAGATGGGAAAGTCCTGAATGCAATACTTTCTACACCATTTCAGTTACGGGTTGTCCATACGAGTATTGCAATTTGAACTCGTCGCAATTAAATGATTTAGAGATAGCATTCTCCAAACCTGTCATAAAAGAACGTTTGGTACATGGAATAAGTCCACTTCATGGATTAGGGCCTTAGAATTCTTATTAAATCTTGGATACAAAGTTGAGGTAAAGAAATAGAGGATCAGCCAAAGCACAGAAGAGCGCTGATTGGTCGAGGACCGTAAACAAATGATTCAAGCTCAAATCAGGGAAAAAATGGGCCTTTTGGTAGATGTGGTACGAGTATGTCCGACTTCAGGGACCACTAACGATGGAAATACTGCCCACACTGCTCTTTTTGACAAAAACTGAGGAACTTTTGCAGCAATTCTGAACATCGAACAGTGGCTATTAGATGAGTTATACATACGTGATTTTTAACAGTTTTGTCGAGTAACTTGCCAATTGATCAAGAAAAAATCGCGACTTTTTGCAAAGAGCTGGCATACAAATACGTTGCAAAGTAAGGATGGCATCCTATGACTCTCACGCTTCACAAAATTTTAGTCCATGGCGCAAAAATAATAGAATCATCAAGATACCTGTTGGCATGCTCCCTGAACAGGCGGCTGAGTCTAGAAATAAATTTTGTAGGTTTGACAGAGAGCACCATACTAGAAAGATTTCTCGTGAAGCTACCGTGTCTGACCTTCTTCATAGAGCCTTAGTCTCAGCTGATCCAATTATTTATATCAATAATATAATTATTTCTAATTATTAACCTGTTAGAGAGAAACAAAAAGCAAAAAGGATCATATTACCAGCCGCCGCATTGTCTTTGTTGAGACCTGTTAACGAAATCTCATGTTGAATTTGTTGTTATTAGTAATAAGGATGAGTTATAGCACTGCTAACCACTTAATATTAATTCGAAGCATTTTTTTTTTTTGTACGATAAAATATATTATACTTAGTTAATTTTTTTTCGGATCCACGAAAGTGACAGCCTTCAAGAAAAATTTTAATTTGCAATAACTTTTGGATAACACGGACTTAAGTTGTGGTTTTAATACTACACATAATAGACAGTATAAGCAATATTTTGATGTAGAAATCACGAACTAATACGGTAGATAGGAGAAAAAAAAATTGATTTTTCAAAAAAAAAATCGTAATAGTCGTAGCAAAGCCGGAGTTGAACTCTAGTACCAGAAATGGTAAAAACTATCGATTACTCGAATAAAAACATAATGACACAAAAATCGGGTCCAAAACCGATGTGTTTGAAAAAAAAAATGGCGGATTTTGGCGCCAAATAGTAATACGTTCATTTATATAAATGTTTAATGTTGTTTGTGTTATGTGTTTTTTTATTTGTTAATTTATTAGGAATAATAAATTGGTTAATTAAATAATTGAAAAATATCCGTGGCCCAATCATTTTTAAATTGTGTAATTCAATTTTAGCAGTTTCTGTTTCATTCCATACAACAAAATATGAAAATATTTTTTTCCGGGCAAACTATCAGTTTTAGAGAAAAACGTTGCAAAACAATTATTCATCAGAATGACAGATCTTTCGATAGCTTTTTTTTAATGAAATTTGTAAAAAAAATCCCTATGTCCCTCATATAGCTGTTTCGACCCACTGTGCGCCTACTATACCAAAACTCAATAGATATAGGTAACGCTTGTTTTTTCTCTTTTCAGTTATGTGTTTGTGCAGTCTGGTTTTTTGTTTTTATTAATATTTTTTATAGCTTATTATATTATCTTTCCATTTTTAAGGGTTCCGTACCTCAAAAGGAGAAAACGGTACCCTTATAGGATCACTCGTGTGTTTGTCTGTCTGTCCGTCTGTCACAGCCAATAAGCTCCGAATATAATGGACCAATTACGTTAAAATTTGGTACACGTATGAATTGCTATGACCCAAACACGGATGTGTAACGTAACTAAATTAATTTTTGAATATGGGGGTCAATTTTGAGATTTTAAAAAAAAGTTTTGGAACGTGTACCGTGTGACATGTCAAATGAAAGGGTTTACTGTGAGGGTCACTAAGATATTTCTTTTTTATAATTTTAAAATAAATAAACAGTTTTAAAGTTATTTAAGAAAATAGACGAAAATACCCCTCATTTCCGAAACTACTACGCCTAAATTAAAAAAAAAAATACAGAAAACAGTTCTATATTTATAGATTACAGGAAAACTTATAAGAAGTCGATGGTCTTAAAATAACATCGTAAATCTCTCAATATTATGAGTACAAACTTACATTTGTAGTCGGAATGTATGGGAGAAAATGTTTTTCAACTACAATGTTAAGTTTCTTATTGGGATAAATTCATCCCAACTACGGAACCCTTCATTGTGTGTAATCTGATACGCGCTTGGCCGGTTTTTCCAAACTGACATAACTTTCTTATGATAGAATTATCGATTGAAATTTAAAAAAAAACACTAAATATTAAGTTAAGCTTACCACAATACTTTAGTGAAAACCACACCCAAATTGGTTAAGCCATTTCTGAGATTAGCGCGGTCTTCTAACGCACAGAGAAACAGACAAACCGACTAACTGCCAAAAATTCTAAAAATCATTGTTGTGGGTTCTGTTGCGTTAATGAAGACCCCCAATAATAGTTTTTCTTAAATAACTTGAATACATAATAGGTTGGGGAAAAAGTTTCTTCGCATTTTTTAAGAAAATTCAAAACATTTTTTAATATAGTTTATTTACATTTAACTAAAGTATGTAGGTACCATTTTGTTCGATAACTTTTTGCCACCTTGTAGGTAGGAACATGATCCCATTGCTATAGAAATTTTGGGACTTCTGGTCAAAATACCGCGACAAGTGGTTTTGGCAGTCCTCTCGTGATGTTAACCTGACACTGCCTAAAGAATTCTGAAGAGACCGAAACAGGTGGAAATCTGAAGGTGCAAGGTCAGGACTATACGGCGGATGCATTAACACCTCCCAGCCAAACTCTCTTAATTTTTGCTGAGTGGCTAAAGATGTGTGAGGTCTAGCGTTATCATGATGAAAAACCACACCCCTTCTGTTGATTAATTCCGGCCGCTTTCTCTCAACTTCTTGCTTTAATCTCATCAGTTGTTCGCAGTAGAGTTCAGAATCGATGGTCCTGCCTGGTGGTAACAGCTCATACTGAATAATGCCCTTCCAATCCCACCACACACACAGCATCACCTTGTTGCGAGTTAACCCGGGTTTCGCCACAGTCTGTGAAGCCTGACCGGCCTTTGACCACGACCTTTTTCGCACGTTCTTGTCATACGTGATCCACTTTTCATCACCAGTTATCAGCTTCTTCAAAAATGGTTCGGTTTCATTACGTCGTAATAAAGAATCACAAATGAGTACACGGTTCATTAGGTTTCTTTCAGTGAGCTCGTGAGGTACCCAAATGTCGAGCTTTTTTGTGTACCCAGTTTTGTTCAAATGCGCCAAAACTGTTTTGTGGTCAATTTTCAGTTCTGCAGCTATGTCGTAACTTCTGATATGCCGATCTTGCTCCACTTTTTCAAAAATGGCATCCATTTTATCCGTAATAGGGCGACCAGAGCGACGTGCATCTTTGACATCAAAATTTCCGGATTGAAAACGCTTAAACGAAATTTGTGCTACTACACTAGGTCCATAAATATCGCAAATTTTTTTCGCGGCTTGCGTTGCATTTTTACCTTTTTTGTAGTAAAATTTCTTCATTAGATTCACTCATCTTGACGGTACGAAAAACAAATGAAAATCACACATTTTCCTAATTAGAATTTGGAATTATGTTCTTTAAAATTTAAACTTTCAATGATACCAAAACCAGCCAGATACAAATAGCTTTTATTTATTTTTTATTTTATTTATTTATTTTTATTAGCCAAAGAGATTTTATTACAAGTTCATTCATACTATAATGCGAAAAGACTTTTTCCCCAACCTAATAGATATTTCTGTAGATTTTCTATATTTCAGACAAAAATTTAACGTGCCTGCTGACGAAAAGATACCTGTAAAAGGTATTATGAGGGACTACCGTAATTTAAAAGAAACAAATTCACAAATTAGTAAAGAACTAAAGAGACTTGAAAATAAAGTTATAGGACTAGAATTAAATAACCGTAATTTTAATTCTAAAATAAGTAAAATGAAAAATCTTCTTACTAAAGTCGGATATACGAAAGACACAATACATAAAATTATAGAAGACAGTGAAAGTGATAACAACGAGCCTAATGATGAAAAAGAAGAATCAACAGGGTAATTTATTTATCATTTTGTCTTATTTTAACCCATTGAATCAATAATATTTTATTATCTTTTGTATTTTAGATTCTTCGCAAAAGAGTCTGAGAATCAACAAAGCGTTTCAGAAAATCATTATCAGGAAAAAGAAATGATAGCAATCATAGAAGAAAATAAAGGTCTTCGGAAAGGCCTTCAAGAAATACTGGATTTCTTAAAAGATAACAGTATGTACTCCCCTGCTACTTCAGTCTTACTTTTGTCTGGATATTACAATTGTACTGTACTGTACAATCACACTGTACTTTATTTCTCTAATATTTGAAATCTTTAGGCAACACTTCTTCTGGCTTACTGACATTACAATGCCCGAGTTTAGAAGCCATATTATTGTCTATGGAAGCGCGAAACTCGGCCGGATGGTTCGCGCCACATATGTCAACAGTGATGGAGTTAAGAGCTGCTTTAGGTAGCAAAGATGCACTCCTTACTGCTCTACATGAAGCTAGGTACTAAACTCATCAGAAAATGTACTTAAAACTTTAGGTACTTGGTTTACTCTCTAACTCCATTATTCGTTCACAGAAAGGAAACGTTTGATGTAATGGCTCAATTAACGGATGCAACAAAAAAATCATCCGAACTTGAAAAAAGGCTGAATGAAATAGAATTAAAGAATAAAGAAAAGGAGGCCGAAGAAAAACTTTTACAAGATAAGAATATAGATGTTGGCGAGTTTGGATCATGGATGTCAGAAAAAGAACAAAATGACATTGACTTTTATGACAAATCACAAATTGACAAATTAGTAGAAACAGGAAATTTTATGCATAAATCTCAACTCAAAAAAGGATTAGAATACTTCCACATGAAATTCAGAGAGTTATTTGGTAAACTAACATCAATGGCTATTCGAGCCAGTGATGATCTCAATAAATGGTCAATTCAAGAAGAAAACTATAGAGCAGAAATAGAAAATTTGAAAAGTAGACTGTCGTTCCAAGATGAAAATGAAGATGAAAGCGACCACTCACCAGGAATAGTTCCTATTCCCAACGTGTACTGCTTGGAAAGAAAATGTGCTTACTTGCAAGAATCATACAAATACATAAGAACCTTAAACGAAAATATGAAAAATGAAATTTTGGAAAGTAAAAGAGATGCAATGGAGGCGGCATCAGAATACGAAATACATATTCAGAAATTAATACTAGCTGTCACTAATTTAACTGATAAATTACGTTACTCAATATCACTTGAACTTTTTTGGAAACAAAATTTTGCTCTCAGTGAGGTTCTTTCAAAATACCGGAAGCTCGTGGAAAATGGTTTTAGTAATCAAAATCATTTGGTATGCTTGTTTAATCGTTTAAATGAGGATAAAATCAATATAATCAACTCTGTTCGATTGGAAATAAACCAACAAAGCGGTAATTAGTATTCCAATAATATAATATAAATTAGTTCATCACAAAAGTCAGCAAATATTTAGGTAATTTAGTTATAGTACCTACTGCTCGTGAAGGAGTTCGTGTGTTAAAGTGCTACAATCATTGACCAAACCTTTGTCTGACGCCGAAAAGCATTGCTGCGTACCGGTATAGTGTAATTGCAGGCACATGAGATATTTCAGCTTTTTTTTTTCGGGATAGTGCCACATCTGTGATGTCTCTGGTACACATGCCGCCCGTGAAATTTGACATATGACATTTCAATAACGAAAAACGGGCGGTTTCATGTAACACAACCAAGTTAATATGATAAGCTAGTGGCTCAACAATCCCGGTTCGTGACTGTACCTATTGCAGATGACTATTATAGGCGTCGTATATCGTTAAAATGTTTGCTTCCCGATAACATGAAAAAGTCGCCATCAAATATAAACACTACAATGGTATAATGAATTAAACTTCATGATAGAGGACTAATAATTATTACTTAATATTTTTTAGAAAATTCACAACAAGAAAAAGCGCAGGAGATTGAATCTAATATGGAATTGGTGGTATTAAAAAAACAAATAGAGCAGCTTTGTTTTGAGATCGACGAGAAAAATAAGGAAATCGAGAATTTAGAAAGTAAAAATTCGGAACTGCAAGAAATTCAAGTTAAAAATATGTAAGACCTGGTTTTTATAAAACTTAATACGTGAACATTTAAAATAGATTTCAAACTATTTGTTATCGTTTTAGTGACGAATCCTTAGCTTGTGTAACAACACTAGAAGTAAATTTAATGAAGGAGCAGATACATAAGATATCCGACGACAATCAACTACTTAAAGAGCAATATCATCACATTAGCAGTCAGTTAGACATCACGCTCCTCAAGGTATTTATTATTTGAGGAAACAAAAACTGATGTATTTTATAAGCATACAAACATAGCTGGTAGTTCTGATGTACATTTATGATTTCAGCTACAAGATAGTGAATCAAGACAAATCAACAGTGATATGGAAATAAACATGTTGCAGCACCAAGTTTTAGATCTGCAATCTGCAAGTGACAGCAAAGCAATCATAGCGAGGTAGGGTTAATCTTATGAAAACTAAATATTTATGTGAGATTAATCCACGAAGAGTTAGGCAGAGGTGTACCTACTATATACACTCACATTTCTCCAGTTATGTTTAAGTCCCATGTAATAGAAGGCGAGCCTATTGCCATAAACTGGGCACCAATCCAAACTCCGGGCTGTTACTGAGAAATCCCTGATGGAAAAACCCAATACCACTTTGCCCGACCTGGCAATTCAAGCCCTTCGGGGCAATACTAAGCGTTTACCATGCAAATGTAGGCTCCGTACTAAAATATGGTATCCTATTCTGGGGGAATTCACTAAACAGAGAGAGTGCTCTAAAAGCATAAAAAAGTGCATCAGAAGCATATGCGGACTTAGGCAGACTGATTCATGTAGACGAGTTTTCATAAGGTTGAAAATCTTAACCCTACCTTCATTATACATATTTGAAGCAGCAGTGATGATAAAACGCGATATAGATGAGTACGAAACGTTGAAAAGTGCGAGACACAAAACTGAGCTTAAAGGTATTAAATGTAGAACAGTCAAATTTAAATCGAGTGTATTTGTTATTGGAGTTAGTTAGTCTATAACAAACCCCCAAACTGTATCAATAATATTTCATCACTAAATGTTTTTAAATCAAAGCTAAAATAATTTCTCATATGTAAAACATATTATTCAATTAATGAATTTCTAAATGACCAAATTATCAACTAAATTTTTTTGACTTATTTAATGTAACATATTATGACCGTAATAATTCAGTCTAATATGAGTATGAGAATGAGGTTGACTATAACTTGACATGATAAACTTATTTTTATTTTATTTTTACTTATTTTTATTATTAATGTAAATCGCATGACCGAAATAAGTATGTCTACTAATGAATGTTTGATAAAGTGACAAATAATTGACATGTTAAACCTATTTTTTATTTTATCTTATTGTATTTTTTTTTACTCATTAAAACGTAAATTGTATGTCCCTAATAATTTTGTAGTAATAGTAATATTGACATACATACATATAAATATTGTACACCCCATGGGTATGTTACAGTTGTACAATAACGAAAATCAGATCAGAAATTATAAGATCTGTATTTTCACCTGTAGCAAACAATAAATAAATGAATTATGAATTATAATTGCGTAACACTATCAATCGGAATCGGTTTAACTTTGACAGTTCAACAACATTCATTTTGTTATACGTTGTTGACCAGACAAAATATTCGAACATATGAAGCAATGGATTAGCAATTTGTTCCAAATGATTCAGATTCCGATTGATAGTGTGTTACGCAATTAGGGTGCAGATTAAGTTTAAACGAGACAGTCAAGCAACGATAAGTTATTTTCGATATTTTCCGACAAAACTTTCGTTTGCAGACTTAGTAGTGAAATCCTCGTAGCCCATCTCCAAGCTGCAGAAAGTCACACTAGAATAGAAAGACTTCACGCAGCTCTCGATAAGGAAAGAGAATTAAGAATGGAGACTGAAGACATGTTCAGAGCACGACAGAAAATCTTTGATGTTTACGCCATGAGATTTGAAACTAAATTCAGGTTAAATTCAACATATTGTTAGATATACTCGTACATTACAATGATCTTTGTTTAGAACTGGCCAACTGCTTGTGGCACAAGTCTATACGCAGATTCTATATTTTTAACTATTTTTATTGAAATGCTTTTTAACTTCGTGTGCTAATTTGCTATCGCCTAATTTAATTCTTTATTTAAATTTTAGATACATATACGAAGTTATGCAGGCACTACGACAACAATACCAGGGAAGTTTACCGCTTATATCTGTCGAAAATTATTTAAACAATATAGAAGAACTATCACGTAAAAATCAAGATGTAGACGCAAAACTATATGAAATAGAAGATCTGCGAGCTAATTTGATTTCAAAGCATAGTGTATTCGATCAAATCTTAGATGTGTCGAAACATAAATGTTTATTACATGAAGATAGTTGTCCACATAAACTAAAACAAATTATGGCGGTAAGTCTGAAACTAAATAAATAAGCTATGTGCGCACACAATATATTATATTAAAAAAAAATACCATTTCAGGAATATGTAAACACGCGGGAATTAGAACATATCAATAAAAAATTGAAAGCTATGGAGTGGTCTCACCAGAACTTAATAAAGCACTGCAATGATATGGAGAAAACGCTTGTGCTATTGAATCGAGGCTTTGAAAAGATCGCTATGAATGGCCAACATAAAAATAATGACGAAGAAATCAAAGACCTATCCATCGAATTAGAAGATGTCCAGTCCGATGATGAGTCAAGTCGTAGAAGTAAGATATTCATTTATTCATTTAATTATTTTTAACACAATAGCATACAACTTAAAATTTGTATTTGATTTAATTTTAGAAAGTGAAACTGTAACATTATCAAAACCACAAATATGCAAACAGCAGCCAAAACATTCAACCGATTCACTTACGAAAAATGAAAAGAGAGACTCCCCGGTTAAAAGAATGCCGACTATAGAATTATCTGATGCACTTGTTCAAACTATCCCCGTTGAAATAAGCAAAAGCTACAAATTAGTACAAACAGATGAAAACAGTGATGCAATAGATGAAATTCATAGTCAAGTAAAATTACTCAAAGTAGAAACTGACAAAAAGACTAACCAATTACACGAAGCCATGACATTAGCACATAAACGTACTGAGGAAATCCTAGTTCTGAACAATGAAAAAGTCACTTTAGAATCTACACTGCAAAACCTGAATGTTTCTAACAACCAAAAAGATATTATGAACGAGAAACTACGATATAAAATAGACGATTTAACAAAACAACTTAACGATTTTCAAATGAAACAGATTACAGAAACAAACCAAAAGAAGGATAAGGACAATGAAGAAAATAAAACTTTATTGTTAGCCCTGAAACAAATAGAAAATGATAAAAACGCTATAATGGTGCAATATAAAGAATTACTGAGAAATGAAAGAGATGAATATGCTAAATCTATGAAAGAACTGCAAGTGAAAATAATGGAGCTGCAGTCAAAGTTAGATAGGTAATTTTAACGGATGTTTGTATTTGGTAGCACGGCTTAAAAACGTTCAAATCAATCATTTTAAACGAGCTGATAAGACGTAATTACGTATAATGCTAAACACACCACTAATCGCTTATTTATTGCAGACGAGCTAGTGAGTCTAGTGTCACTAACGGAGAAGCATTGAAAGAAGTGGTTACAAAATACACAACGCAAATCACAGAATTAGAAGAAAAGTGTTTTAAACAGCAAAGTGAACTTGATGAGTGCAAGTCGGAGATGTTAGTATCAATTAGTTAATATTAGATCAAATAATATTATTAGGTAATACATAAAATGTTACCTAATAAGTGTATCTGATCTTTCTTATAACGTTTGGTGTATTGTTCAGGACTACGTATCAAACGGAATCAGCTCGGTGGAAAGATTTAGCTGCAGAGAGACTAGTGAAAATGGAACAACTGCATTCTCAAGTTGAAGAACGGCATAGTCATGAGGTGACACTTTTACACTTAATAAAATTAACGAAGTCAAAGTTATTAAAAGACAGTAAAATTTAAATGATGTTCTGTATATAGGTGAAGTCATACAAAGATGAGAATGAGCACTGGCTGTCACAGTTGAATGAAATGCAGCGCGAACACATGGATTTAAGGACAAGACTTACTGAACAGAAAACTGTTTACCTGAAGCAGTTGTCAGACAAAGACGCACAAATTGAACAGTTACGCCATATCGCCAATAATTTAAGGGTTAGTTCTTTTGTTTTATTTTTCCGTTAGTTTAGAACACAATAATTGTGAAAGTGACTATATTAATATAAAATCAACAAGAAAAAGGGATTTCGGAGAATAACATACATTTTCAAGAGTGATCAATCAACAATTTTTGGCAAATCACCGTAAAGTGTAATTTTGATTGAGGTTATAATTTTGATTCAAGATATTATGACGTTTTCCAGACTCAAGTAATGAACATGCAAACTCTGATCTCCGTAAACGACCCTAGTTTTGATCTATCCGCTATAGTGGAGGTTGACGAAAGTGATGCGATGTCCCAACAAGGGTCGGAGAGACTTGAGCTGAAGTTTGAATCTACGGTCGATTTGCACGATTCTCACGACGATGTGGCAAGAATTCCAGCTTCTTCTACGACTCTTTGGTGAGTAACTTTGTACGATTGATTTGATTGGCGAAATTAAGGGCAGAAATCTGCCATTCACTCTGTCACACTTCGAGTAAGGCTGTATTCAGACCGCGGTCGATTGGCGTCGATCGGTGTTTAGAATTATTTTGAGTCCATACATCGGAAAATGTATGTGTTGACTCATTTCAACTCGATCACGGACGTCGTTCGACCGCGGTCTAATTGCACCCTTATCTTTGATAGAAATTTCACTAATTTTATTAACCATGATTTTACTTGGTAATCTAAGCTGTTCCTTATTTCTTTTTGCGACTATTAAAGATAATTAACTGCAGATAGCAAAAGTCTTTTAGTAAGATATGTTCAATCTCCTTCTTACAAGTAGCTTAAACTTACTGACTTACGATCGACTTCTTGACTATTACCAGTAAATGGTTTTATTGTAATAAATACATTGACTTTGACTTTCAGGCAAGACCCAATCATAGAGCGTCTTCGCCGCGAGAAGCAGCTGGCTAGCAAGCAAAACTCCATCCTCCGTCGACAGATCAAAGTGCTGGCCTCAAGGGAGAGGCGAGCTCGTCTGGATGCGCAGAACCTTAAGAACCAAGTTTTTAGAATGTAATTTTAGAATCATTTCTTTCAGAAAAAAATATTATTTTTTCACCAACTACGCATCACCTTTACTTATAATACCAAAGTGTTCGAATGACCAAAACAGAGAAAAACAGCTTCTGAAGCATATATATATTGCGTTTTAAAAGGAAATCAGCACGAGATAATTTCCAATTTTAATCATAGAGACTGCCGTGCTTTCAATATTGGTTTAGATTCATAAGAAGTAGCGTGATTTAACAATGTTGAGTAACAAATATTATATTGCTTATAGAAGCACGGGTGGCAACAAAGTGACGACGGCCGAGACAGCGGCGTTACTGAACAAGATCGCGTCGCTGCAAGCGCAGTTGACGAGCGCACGGAGAGACTCTCAGTCCAACATTGCGCTCTGGGACAAGTGGAAGAGGTAATACATCATTATATAATTTTATCTTTTTTTTTTTTTTTCATCGGTATCATCATTTAGACATCCGCTGCTGGCCTCCCCCAAGCATTGCCACAACGACCGATCCAATAAAAACAACTTTTACTATATGACCAGCCGTTTCAAACATTTGTGGTCACAAAATGTATGGAACGGCTGATTATTTTCGCGATATCAGCTTCTAAATATTTTTCGCTATCCTTTCTATCTAGGTATTTATAATTGATTTCAAATTCGTAGCCAATGTTGATTCATCAATTAAAGTGGTCTATACCAAGTCCTTCTATTCTCCAGAGCACAACAATCGTCAGAACGTTGGCAGTTACGCCACGAAGAGAAATGCCAAGAAGTCATCAAGTTGGAGGCTTCCCTGAATTTATCTAAATCAGCAGTGACGCGACTAGAGAAGGAGAAACGAATGCTGCTTTCAAAACTCCATTATCTTACAAGTAAATATTAGTATGTATTCATCGCCCGCGTGGATGTCAATACTATTTGAATCGGATTTTGTTCACAATTTCATGGGTTTTAATTTTTCTAAAATAAAAGTAAGCCTAAGTTATATCAGCTATCTGCCAGATAAATTCCCGTCAAAATTGGTCCAGCCTTTTCAGAGATTAGCCGAAACAAACAAACAGAGACAATAATTTAAAAAAAAATTGTTATAAAAGCCGTATGTACAGACGCCAGCACATCAAGCTCGCCCGAAACTGTCAAATGTTCCCTCCCCATCAACCTTGAACCCTAATGCTTTAGCGATAAAGTTGAAAACATAAATAAATTTGACAGATTGTAGTAGCTTGATGTGCTGGCGTTATACTTTCATAATATGCATTTAGTAAAAAGCTGTTAATTTGACATTACAAACAGACACCTCAATTTTATTTGTTTGTTTTAAGTACCGTACCTATCGTCGTTGCTACTTTAAGACCTCTGTAAAAATCAATTGTATGAGTAAGTATTAATATATGTTGCAACATATTATAATAAAAGTCCCAAACATGCAGTTTACTGATAAACAAAATATCACGCACCTGGTTTCAATAGTTTTTCAATAAAACTAAATGTTTTTCATTCATTGGAAGTTTAAACTTTGGACTATAAAAACACAATTTTGTCCTCCCAAGACGCACACGCTACACTAATCCTCAATGCAGTAAACTTCATGGTGTACCTTGAAGAATAACCTGATTTGTCGAGAAAAAGATCGCGGAAATTTGAAAACCTCAAGATTTTATTTTGATTGTTTCATTGTGCCCCGTTTTTCATAGATCCCCATTTTTCCCTACATAGTTTAATAAATTTACCACAATTTAATAACAGATGACAACCAGCTAGTAGCGGTAGAGAAGCAAGATGTCGAAACTCAGGAGAAGCCTGCCTACATCAAGGATTGTATGTGTTCAGAAGCGGCTGTTCTGCCGGTCTCCTCTCAAGCCTTGTTAGATCGAGTGGAAGCGCAGCAAAGAAGGATCGCGGCGTTAGAGATCGCTGAGAAGGTAAAATTATTAAATTAGATAAAAGAATTCGTCACAACTAGGTTGTCAAATAAGGTTGCCTTGCTGTGCCCGACAGGGTCACCAGTGATCATCTCCATGTAAACCTACCACCTAAGGTACACATTAAGGAATGTAATAAATATATTAAGTATTGAATTTATTGGCGGTCTTACAAACTGTAAGACTTTTCTCTAAATCAATTTTTCCACGTCATCATCACGAGACATTTTTTCCAGTTTATTAAACCTTGTTTTTTGTTTCCATTTCTACTCAGATTCTATCTTATTAACTAAGTAATATGACACTAGCAGTACCTACTTAAAGCCTTGGTAATATTGATCAAGCTGCTGGTGAAAAACTTTCTGAACCAAAGTCAAATGGAATATTTAATGTGAATCCCAAACAGCAACAAAAATGTAATTATCAATCTATTCCATTCATATTTTACATTAGTAGTTCTGCGAACAGTAAGACCTCGCGAGCACAAACTTTTTTGCAACAATTAATATAAATACCACTAAAGTTATTTAAATATCCTGTTAAATATCCCGATATTTACCATGTTTTTTGTTTTTAAAAACATGGTAAATATCGTACCCGTTTTAAATAGCTTTACTATTAAAAATCACCATGTCATTTTAAAATCCTGTAATTAATGTAGCTATCCAACGTTAAAAAAAAAATCAGACTGTGTCTGTAGAGTGTAGGTTACTAAAAAAGCACAAAATAAGCCGAGTTAAGTAAAGTAGTACTAAATCTAACAGTAGCGCCATCTAGTAACCTTATTGTTGTAAAACTAACACTAATATTGGTTTTAAAATCTCGTTTTAGAGAATTCTGGTAATTATTTTCAGAATTCTCTGGTTTTTTGATAAGAAGGTGGTCCTAGGTGCTCCGTCAAGCTTTACCTAGTAATTAAAGGGCCGATTCCTCTGGTAGAAATCTAAAAGTGAGCAATTTACTGCATTTTGAGGAGCTATTCTGCTCATCACGCCAAAGATCTCATCAGATCTTCACCACATTTTTATGAGACCAACTTAAAGTTACTGCCTTTTAAATAAAAAAAGAACCATCGAAATCCACTTTCATAAGGCGGAGATATACAGTGGCCTCCTTTTTGCCTCTTTTTGAAGGAAGTACCGCTCCTCCAATCAAAAATCCCCGACGACAAAAAAATTCTATAAAATCGTTAGACCTGTATACCAAGTTTCGTCCAGATCAGTTGTGAAATACAATATATGTAGAAGAGTATTCAAGCTACTACAATCTGTCAAATTTCTATAATAAATTTTCAACTTTATCGCTAAAGCATTAGGTTCAAGGTTGATTGGGAAAATTTGACAGTTTCGGGTAGCTTGATGTGCTGGCGTCTGTACCAGCGTGTGTCTGGCGTGTGTCTGTTTTTCTTAAATAACTTGAATACATAATATATATATATATATTTCTACTGGAACATACACAAACTACAAAAAATAACATTTCAGGGCAACGAGCTTCTCGTTTCCGAATACGAGAGGTCACTAGCTGAAATCACATCGTTGAAAGGCCAAGTATTGAAATTGGAGTCGACGTTACTAGAGTCGCAGATACGGACACCGATCAAATCGGCTGGGGACTCACAACCTGAACTTAACTACTGGAAGAGGTAAGACCATTTTGAATATAGCTCTGATATTGTACTGATACGGGTGTAATAGCATCCATGAATAGCACCAACCTTTCGTATGGGAACTGGCAAAGAACAAAATATCAACTTCTTCATACACTTCAATAGAATAAGCATCGATATTTGTATTGAACATCGTATTTTCCATATTAAATTCTCGCATCTATTTGTAAAAAAAAAAAGAAATTCTTTTCCATCAATAGAATTTTATTTTCTAATATTGTTAATTTCTTTTATGTCCTGTACACCAATTAGGCGTAGTTATTTTCTTTAGTTACATTTTACAAAATATACTTACTTTATTTGTTTCCCCATCAGCTATTGCGAGATGTTGAAGGAAGAGAACGTACAACTGACTCAGAAGATTAATTCTATTGAGACGCACCCGACCACTGCAAATCAACACAGAGTCAACGATCTTGAACAAACCGTACTTACGCTTAGAGGTATGTTTCTTCTAGAATAGGTAATTAACGCATGATCTTGCCATCTTAGATTGGTGATTGTATTAAAATTTCTGGTAGATAACTACAATAGCCGTCCAAAAAATCGAGCCACCTTATCTTTTGTGTTTATATAAAGTTGTTATCAAATATGCAATGCTGCCTATCGTCCAATCGGCATGACACTACAGGCTTGATCCAATCCGCAGTTCGTTCATATACACCATACACGATCAATTTATACTGTCCAATCGCCAGCAACGTTCAGTTGATGCCATGGCGTCACCAATGACGGCCGACGATGTTTTAGCCGTCTTGAGCATTTTACTTGTGATAAAGAAACAAAACAAAAAAAAAGATCGTTCGGCGTGGTGCAAACAGTGAAAAGGAATCAGTTTTCTCATACATCTTTAATAGAAGAATTGAGGATTACGATAAAACAAAAATCTTGACTCAACTGACCTTCGTATACGGTCTAATCGGCTTGATCAAGCGAAAAGAGTAGAATTTCGATTGTACCGAAAAAAATAACTGTCATACCAATTCACACCCACACACGGTCAGTTCTACTTGATCCAATCGGCAGCGTCATGCCGATTGGACGATAGGCAGCGTGGTGTATGGCCACTATAACTTAAAACTGGTGTTTGATTGTTTTTTTTATATATATATATATATATAACTAGGTTAGTAATAAACACTTAAGTGTCGGGGATGGTATTTGTTTTAATTTTTTTTTCGATAACGTATCCATGTTTTATGCAGTGTGTGTTAACGATTAGTGGACATTCGAACATTACGCCAATATACGAGTATTACATCAATGCCAACACGTCTCTTTTTCGCATGATTGATGTTGTGATGAATAGATTTGTTATTTTAGTGAGCATTTCCATAAAATTTTACGCACAAACATGGACATGACTGAAGCAGAAGCTGTGCAAGTTGTAGCCTTAAATAGGGGCCAACCCGTCATACTTTTCATACAAACGCTCGTACGTGATTATAACGTTTTAACATATCTTTGAACTAATAGGTAGGTATTTTGTGCACTATATCTAGGTTTCTATCAAAGCGAAAAATACAAATTTGAAGAAACAAATTCAGTGCATTCAAAAATCTGCTTTTTTGCACAAATTTTACTTGAACTTTGACCGTTCATAATGTTCTCATAAATTGTAAAAGTAAAGAAAAATATCGATAGAAACCTCGCCAAACCAATGGAGATTCTAAACGTTTTTTTCACAAACTTGTAAGGCTTGCTGAAAACACGTATTTTCTGGAACAAGTTTCATAAAATTTCCGCACACTATTTTTCGTTCAATGTTGCGTTCTCACTTGCTTGTTAGTCAACGGGCGTTGCGCTGGATGAAACAACAAGCTTTTCGACCATGAAGGCCTAAGTCAGAGAAACGTAGCAAGAAGATTAAATCTTAGTCGATCAGCTGTACAAAGAGTTTATCAGTATTATCAAGAGACAAGGAATATAGGCGGAGACCTGATTCTGGTCGGGGGGGTGTGTAACAAATTCACGAGATGACCGCTTCATTGTCTTGTCGTCTTTGCGGATTTGGCATCTTTCTGCTGTAGACCTACAGCGTCGTCTCCAAAAAAATAGTGAACTGTCTTCTAATGACAGTACGGTAAAAAGAAGGCTTAGGTAGGAAAACTTGAAGCCATCACATAAGCCAGCCGCAGGCCCTAAACTCACCGTAGCCAAGCCAGGCCAAGCCGCAAATCGCTAGACAGCATCTGAATTGGACTTTAGAGCAGTGGGAAACGATTTCAGTTCACCAGTGATTTTGTTAGGTCCCACCCATGTAGTACCCCGCGCCCTGCCCGCGCCCGACCCGCGCAGCCATCGTCGCGTGCCGCGTCGATTCATTCATAGAATAAGAAGTAAAGGATTTATGTAAAATCTGTCAAGCAATTTTAAAATTATAATAATTACGAAAACACAAAACACTTCGATAACATTTTTTTTTTCGGTTGCGTTGGCTTCGATACAGCCTATAGATATTCCTCTTAAAATATTTCGTGTGTGTATACATTATATATGTCGCAGCAAACTAGCATAATAATTAGCCGTTTAGTTAATAGCCTAGCCTTTGGAAGTAGTGTTCGCCAGGCGCTGCGCTGCCGCAGCTCCGCTCGCTCGGCTCGCGCGTGGTTGGTTACAGTTCTAACCTAACCTGTAATTGAATATCCTTCAGGCCACTAGATGAAGCTAGAGGAAGCTAGTTGGCGGCGATATATACAGGGTGTAATTTCAATCACCCTTATGCACTTAAGTCGGAGACTGACTTGTAATGTATCAAGTTTTTGTAACACGTTACACTAGGTACAGCGAGCCGAGCCGCTCGATGCGAGATCCTCTACTCGACTATCAACTGTTTCTTCAATTCCTTTGAAACGTGTTACAAACAAATGTTGCAAGCCAGTCTAGTCAGTGCAAATATCTAGAAATGGAGCACGCTTGAGTCATGTAGGTACTCGATGCGTGCATTCGCCGCTTGTTGTGTATCGCCGTTTTGTAACCAAGCTCGCCTCGAATGTTACATTACAAACAAACGATACAAGTCTCCGCCTCTAAGGGGTCATTGTACTCCTCATTAAGAACAACTTTTACTATGGGACAAAACCTGAAAACGCGAAATAAAATCACGATATACAATGTCCTCTTAAGAGGATGTCGGTGATTAAAATTTTCATACCGAGACTCCTCCGTACCTCGGAAAGCACGTTAAGCCGTTGGTCCCAGCTGTCATTCGAGGATCTTTGACAGTCGTTACGGGTCGTCAGAAGCCCGAAAGTCTGACAACCAGTCTTACCAAGGGGTATCGTATTACCCAGTAACTGGGTTGTGGAGGTCAGATAGGCAGTCGCTCCATGTAAAATACTGGTATTCAGCTGCATCCGGTTAGACTGGAAGCCGACCCTACCATAGTTGGGAAAAGGCTTAGCAGATTGGTGATTAAAATGACACCCAGTTTACCTATGTCGCAGCCAACTACTATACATACAATTGACGTATTGGCATATTAACGTAATCGGTATATTGACGTAGTGTGTCATTTTGATGTGACAATATTGTGTTTGATGTACTCAAAATAAACCTAACTTGAATTCATGCAAGCCTTACTAGGCTTATTCAAGTTAGGTTTATTTTGAGTTGCCTTTATGTTAGGTTTACTGCTCAGAAATTGTCTACAACGTGTCGTGTCGTGAACATACCGTCTTGTATGCATCTAATGTACTACCAGGAAAAAAGAAAGTATCATATTTGTTAATCCAGGTTATAAACTCATCCAAATCCGTTCAGTCGTTTTTGCGTGATTGAGTCACAAACATTCAATCATCGAAACATCCAAACATACACTTTCACATTTCCAATTTTTCCTGTCACTTTATTACCCTATTGTATAAAATAGCCCAATCATCAGCCAGCCAGTTCACTAAATGTTGTATTAGACGCATCAGTTGAATATCATTCAGGCCGCTAGTTGAACGGCGCCGTTTAGTAAAAAGGCTAGGCTGTTAATTGAAAGTTAATGAAGCTAGTTGGCTAATAGTTTTCAATGTTTAAGTTTACATCGTCTCCCAGTCTTGTAATTTATTTGATCAAGATTACCTATGTATCGCTATTTACTTAAAATAGCTACCTACACTTTTCATTGTTAGGAGGCGTTTTCTATCTGCACTTTGTACGTTGTTTCTCACAAATTGTTTCAGGTGTGATCAACAAGTTGCAAGCGGAGCAAAAGTTGGGGAATGCTCCCAAGAAAATCGACTCCAGACCAAGTAGCAGCCGCAGCACCCGTAGCAATACTACGGATAAGGTAAGGAACAATTACAATATGGAAGTCTTACAGTCTTCCTAGGAAAATTTAGTGTGCCCAAGATTACAAAAAGATTTAAGAGTGAGGTCCAAAAATATATCTGGAAATTGACTGGGACAAACTGAACTATCGCTTCCTACATAATAGTAGTTAATGAACCTTTGCACAATGAGGGGTATTACAACACGGTGCACCACCCTATATATGCGTTCCATTAGAAAACCAAAAAGTATTGATGGAAACTCCTTGGTGACAATAACTTCTTGGTTTTGCACTGTATCGTAATGGTAAAAAAAAATATTTTATAACATTATTTTCTTAGAGAAAAAGAGTTATTTTTTTAAATTTCGGTATTTTGATAAAGTATGTCAATATAAACTCGTTTTGAAGTTTAAAATTCGAATTTAACGATATGAGAGTAGATACATGTACTTCATTTACTTTTAAGTTTTAAATACACATTGAGATGATAACAACTGAACATCTCGCCCGTAATCCCTGGCTACGCAGAAGCTTCGCAGAGATGTGCCTATAGAGATAGCGAGACCGTGATAAACGTGGCACAGATGGGACACTTCGCAGTTTAGGTATGAAGCTACAATACGCGGCGGGCCTATGTCACTGGGCAATTCAGTTGGACTGCCGCGGTCAGAAGGTATAATGAGAGACAACTTGTAGGTGAATATAACTGTAGGTAATAAGCGTTGTGCGACCTGAATTGCACTTTTTGTGTCGTAGCAAGAGTCGCTTTTTATTTAAATGATTTTGCGGAGTGTCCCATCTGTATTAATCTGTGACCGTGGTGAGATGATAAGTAGGTGTAATATAATATTTTTGGTACGTTATACTACCTCAACTAGTGAAATAATAATTTCCAGGGTCGTACTCAACTGGAATCTCATCGCGTAGAGGTGGCAAATCTGAAAAGGACCATTCATGACAAAGATTTACTGCTAGAAAGATCCAAAGAAATGCTCAAAATTGCCGCCGAGAGAGAAGATGAGTTGCTGAGAGAGGTATGAGGATTAATTAAAATTATAGTTGCTCTTCATGAAAAATGTTTTTTTTAAGTTTTCCCAAAGTTTTCGAAAGCTTTTTTTGCAATATCGTTTTGGATTCGTTCCATATTCCTTTTTTTTATACCAAAATTCAAAATCGTGTACGCCCTCAAATCCTTTAGCTATACAGGGTCACAGATAATAAAGATAAGGTGATCACAAAAATAGCAAGTAGGCATTTAAATCTGTATTTACCTACTTTTCAGAATGCCTACCTACACCGACAACTGGAGGAGATTACAAGACCTAAAGGCGGATTTTTATCAGCTTAGAAAACTTTTTATTGTCAGTTGCCGGTTTTGTAAAGATGCTTCTTTTACAACTTTGTGTAACTGCAATAGGTAGCCAGCAATGTTAAGTTTGTCCCAGTCATTCCGCTGTCAAAAACATTTCCAACAAACAAAAACCTTATCCAGTCAAATTCTGCCGTGATAGCCTGGCCTAAAGTTACGCGTCCACTGGGTCTTAATCGGAGCGTCCAAACCGTACTGATTTGTTGCTTAGTATTATTACTATGGTACTGCGTAACACTGGGAGACCGGTATTTCTGCCGATGACGTCATCCGCTTTGCACGCCCGGTGATATCAGGTACATGGTAAAGGGTCCCCGAAATGATCAATTGCAATATTCTTTAGGTGATTGATGTACATTGATGCGCAAATTGATCATCTACAAAATTCAGTTGAAGCGATTGACAATATTACTACTAGAAATTGATGGCAATTGATCAATTGCCATGCGGGTGTTACGTTTTAAAGATTAGTAGTTTTCTTGAAAGTATGTACATGGTTGGCAAATATAGCTGGCCCCTTCATTATTTTGTGTACTTTCATGAATAAATTAATACAACAAAAACATTTAATTCATTTATTTCCTTTCGAACACATTTGCAGCACTTTTTTTATCAATTCTTTATTAAATTCTCAATATTCATTAGCAACAAGCTTGAAAAACGAGTGTGGAGAATAAGAAGTTTTTACAGTGCGTTCACGCATTATTTTATTACAAACTAATATCCATGCAGTGGGTCCAGGCTTATTTGGAAAAAGGCAACATCCTGTAACTTTGAACAAGTGGGAAATTATCTTAGTCAACGTTCTGTATTGTGCACAAAACTAAATGTTGCTAATACTATAAACTATACATTTCTAAAATGCGACATCTATCAACAATACACCGTAGTTTACAATACCTACATATTCGGTTTACCGAAAACTGGAAGACAGCTTGTATCATACACTTGTAAATATTTTACAAATGGTTTACATACATACATACACTACTTATATAGCTGGAAAAGGATCTTATAGCGCGTATCCAAACTCAAAACTCACGCTGCCGACTAGCTTTTTTCAATACATTTTACTAAACAATTGCAGAAATGTTTACCAGCAGCACCTCCATGTCAACGTCATTCGAGGGCCAGAAGATCCTTGTAGCACTATTATATGTACAGACGCCAGCAGGTCAAGCTACCCGTAAACTGTAAAATTTTGCCAATCAACCTTGAACCTATTAGCGATTAAGTTGAAAATCTATTAAATAAATTTGACAGACTGGTAGTAGCTTGATGTGCTGGCGTCCGTACACACCTACGTCTTAGAAGACATTTTATATACATATCTATCTTATCAATATAAGTACATCATTAAACTTTTATTTGTAGATATTTGGTTTACAGTCGGGTAACCAGTATTTTGCAAAAAAAATAATATACAATTTTTCATCATTTACATGTCTTTTACTAAAAAGAAGAAAAAAATTGGTTTGTCTTCGTAAAACTAAGTATCAAAGAAATTGTGTGCTCCATTCATTTTAACAAGACAAGTCAACAAGTACAATTTGTGAAACCATTTTTCATATAAGACACATTACCTATACCTACGTTCACGTGTGGGTGTACTATAGGGCGCACCTCTGCCTAGCCCTCAGGTAAATATAGGCGCGATCTTGTGTTCTGTTCTATACACGTTCGATCTACAACACACATTTGACATTCCATTTTACAACTACCAATAAATATTCAATAATCATTTTGATTTTACCAATGCATAAACTTTTAAAGGCCAAATAACTTTTAATAAGGCCAGGGGCCGTATTATGGACTATTAACGCCATCATGTATCCGTTGCGAAAAAAGGATGGTGCTATAGGCCATGTCCGTCTCTCTCTAGCACTGGAAATATGATGGCGTTAATAGTTCATAATACGGCCCCTGATTACACTCATCAACGTATTTACAGCGCCATCGCAAGTAGACAATGTACTATTTTAACCTACCCATCAGTCCCATGACACAAGGTCGCCTTGCCCACAAGTCGGTCATGCATTACCCATTAATTCAATTCTATTTTAGTTGGCCCAATTCGGGACTCATACAAAAAAAATAACAGTATATAGTTCAGAATCTTAAGCCTGATTTACACGGTACGATTAAATTGCCTGTGTTTGTAGCGTAAAAACCGGTACAAACAGTGTTTGGACGCTACACGTCATTCGTTCTTTCAATTTTAACCCCCGACGGAAACAGAGGGTCACCGACGGAAGCAGAAGTTTAACGTGTGTATCTGTATCTGAGTGTGTATGTGGCATCGTAGCTCCCAAACGACTGAACCAATTCAGTTTTTTTTTTCTTGTTTTGATGGAAAGGTGACTTAATTGAGAGTGTTCTTAGCTATGATTCAAGAAAATCTATTTGGCTGTTTGAAGATTATCAGCTCTTTTCTAGTTGATGTATGGATGTAAGCATCTTCTACAGGTCTAATCGAGTCGAAATTTGGCATTATATTACTTAGAAATAACATAGTAACCTTGAAGTGATGCTGCAGCATTACCTGGAATTTGCAGGATATCCAACTTCCTCACCAATTTACAGCAAAGGTATTTGGTATTTGGGCTCATTGAAATGGTCGCAATGATACAGATACAGAATGGTTACAGATAGATGGCAACCAGTGGAGTAGCAAAAAAAAAATGAGGGTAAATTTGTGTCGGGGGTTTTTTAAATTTAACTTTTAACTTATATCGTACTGTATGACGTAAGCAAGAAACTTGTATCATGTAAATGGGGCTCTTAAGTTTGTTTGTCCATTCGTGGTCGATTCACTTTTTTGTTAACAGTATTTTTATCCATATAATTATCTACTTTTACATTAATGCATTGAAGGAATTCTCCAAATAGAGTATTGTCAAAAGTTTTACATTCACGATAACAACTCGACGCAACTAATAATTATAAATAAATATGGTTATAAATATTTTTTTATTGCTAATGTAATACTAATTTTGTCGGTCTCATTGACCAACAGTATTCGAAATATTTATTCCTCCTTTTTTAGGTAACTCTTAGCCCGTCATAAGTACGTATTCTTATTAACTATGGACAATTATGAATCTCGATTTAAAGAGAGATTTAAATAGGTAAAATGTAAGTACAAAATCTCGTAAGCTTTGAATAGAAATTCATTCTTGAGCATAGTTCCAGATTATGGGCCTTCTACTCTACTATTTTCTACTATTTTGACAAGGGTCTACCTTGTCAAAATAGTATGTGGAATACAAAAATATCCATCTGAAATATATATTATTACTTCACGTACAAGGTTCGTAAACTAGGAATGTAATAAATAACAGCACTATTTTCACGAGAAAAACAAAAATCACAATTATTAATTTATAAAATCTATTTCTTATAAAAAAAAATGTTAGTTAACAAAAAATTGTCTACTTATTTTAATAAACTAAATTATAGGTATGTATAGTATTTTAATCTTCAACGCCGTTTGATTGCAAGAGTTTACACTGAAAAACGCAACAAAATATTATTAAGAGATAATTGTTAGTAATCAATTAATAATTAAATTATTTTTAAATTACCACAGGCATTTTAAATTAATTATAATTTAAATCATTAATTAAATGTATGTATTTATTAAAACTGAAATTAGTTATAGGTTATCAAAAGAGAAATTAATTTAAAAAAAAACTTTGCTGTTTAGAACCTTCAAAAGTACAGCAATATTAAAATTTTGTTAAAAGGAATTAACTTAATAAAAATAATAAGCAAATAATTAATGGCACAAATATAAATCTATTATGCATCCATGATTACAGGCGGGAATAAATTAAAAAAAAAGTATTATGTATACTGTATTAGTGCTGCAAGTACAATCAACAGCACGTCGATGGTAACACTTTGACTTTGAGCTGGCCTAGTACTGTACGACAACGTTCAAAGGTTCCATGGTTTATCTTCGGAAAACCGAACTTTGAGTGACGAAAATAGTGCGTCAATCTATAATAATTTTAGGTGGAAATATAAATCAATTTCTATTGGTCGATCGATAGTCACATTTTATTCGCTATATTTCGGTTTTTCCGAAGATAAACGATGGTACGGAGTTTAAAAAGAATGAGAGGTCAGCTTGTACTGATTTTATTACCAGCTGCCTACTGAAGCCGCCGCGCTCCCACGGCCCGATAACTCACAGGCCGTGCCGGGCGTCGCTACGCCTGTCTAGGCCTCTCGCGGCCCGTGCCGAGCATTCCCACGGATCATCCCATACATTCGATCGGACAGGCGACGACAGACCACCACAGGCCGACTGTTCCCACGGCCTGTCGACCTGCCCTGGCGCTGTCTGGCCTGTGAGAAAGCGGACCGTGGAACGTCGGCTTATTGAATAATACGTACTAATAGTACCTAATTAATAAGAACTGGTTTCATCTCTTGCTGATATCAACTTTCTTCTTTCTGTATTCCAGTAATAGGTAACTAAGAGCTAATTAGTTGAATGTTACAACGTGAGATAAACGTGAAAAAGCAATTAGTGAAACAGTCCTTATACAGGGCCGTTTGAGAAGGGTATCGCCAACGGGTGTGGTACAGACCATCAAACTGAACAACTTTTTCCCGGAGACCAGCATGGTAATCGTGAAAAAGTCAGTCGTCCCATACAACATTCAATACCTACTTGACCAAATGTATGGGACGACTGATTTTTTTTTCACGAATACGATGTTGGTCCCCGGCAAAACGTTCAATTTGATGATATGTACCACAATCTTAAGTTGGCGACACCCTTTCTCAGACACCCTGTATTTTTTTATCATTATATTTTACAATTCGATAGGGAAAGAGACATGCTCATGCAAAGCCCCGTTTATCTACATTATCTACCATGGAGCATGCAATAAAAATACTTTAAAATAAGTAAGTATGTACAGTCAGGGATATTAATTATATTAAGCAAATTGAAACCCTATAATATTATTACTTATGTGTGTAATACATAGAGTGCATTGGGTTAATTACGATAGTGGGTATATTCCATTTGATGATAATTTGTACCAAGCGCATCAATTTTTATTTAACAACATCGAAACCGGCAAGCGATAAAAAGGCATCGAATCATTGAGTTGCCAATATAAAAAAAAACCGGCCAAGTATGTGTCGGACCACGCGCAATGAAGGGTTACGGAATTGGGAATTTATCCCAAGAACAAACTTAACATTGTGGTTGAAAAACATGTTCTCCCATACATTCCAACTGCAAGGCACCCCTTCTGTTCACATAATGTTTTTTTTTTTTTTTTTAATATTTTTTGGCACAACTATTTTGGTAGGTATTTTTTAAAAATTTGTTTTTTATTTTCCGTCTTAAAACGCTTAAGTACATATTTTAAGCGCCTTCAAAAAAACTATTCATCTACCTATCTACACTACTTAGAGCATACCTACCTACTGTAATAATTCTTTAAAGTGAGAGAACCCTACAGATTTTTTCTATTAACCCCATATATCGTATCTATTGACCCCGACTCCTGGGTAAATAGAGATGGCTAAAATTTATGCGTTTTATGGTCAAAATACGTATTAAAAATAGCTTTGGAGCATTATAAAGTTTAAAACCAACCTTGCCTCATAATATGATTGCATTAAATACAAAGAAACGAATCGTAAACAGTATGAATGTCAATTGTAAAGTTCCAAACTGTATCTATTCACCCCGTTTTACGGTAATAAAACTTGGCCATATTTTTTTGGCATACAGTTTATTTATGTTGACATAATTATCTTGTAGGCTAATTTACCTGACCCGAAAAGCCTAACCCTAGACGGTCGACGTCAGGGGCACACCGAAGTTCGGTTTGGTTAGGTTCCTTTTTTCTTTAAATAATTATGCGTAAGCTGTTATGCGTAAATATAATTAGGATAAACAAAAGTACGCCATGTTATATTATGGCTTAAAATTTTATGCAAATGGACAGTGAACCCCACTGCAAATGTAAGTTTGCACGCGCAATATTTGTGTTTTTTTTTTTTCTAAATTTTAGGCTCAGTAGTTTCAGAGATAAAGGGTACCCGCTTTATCTATAATGGTAAATTTTCGTCTATTTTTATAAATAACTTTAAAACTAGATATTTTAATATTATATACTGGATGATTTTGTTTAGTCTTGAAAAAAATGGGTACAATAGGAGAATGGAGTAGAAGCCTATGGCATGCCTACTTTATTTTTTGTTTTTTCAATAGCTTAGACCGAAATTATTATCCAAATTCAAATCATACGCGTATCATAGTGCGTATGATTACATATATATATATATCATTTGATATGTCACACGGCACAGTTTGCAATTATTTTTATTCTTATTTGCCCCCCAAAATTGACCTCCATATTCAAAATTCATTTATTTACGTTACACGTCCGTCTTTGGGTCACAGAAGTTAACTTAATCGCTCTTAATCGGTTGGTTAGATTCGGAGCAAATTAGCTGTGACAGACGAACAGACAGACAGACAAGAGTGGTCCTATAAGGGTTTCGTTTTTTCCTATTGAGGTACGGAACCTTAAAAATGCCACTGCGCTTGGTAAAACTTATCATCAATCGGAATAACCCCCATTATCGTAACTGCCACAATGCGCCTAAGTTAATTTGCCATTTCATACAGTTGTATTCTGTCACTTTCTTTCAGTCACTTTTTTTTTTAAATTGATGCTGTCACTTTCATTTTCATACAAAATGTAAGGAATGGCATGAATTTAAAGTCTCCGTTAAACTAATGTTGCTTTTGATAGAATGATAGTTGTGATTTGAATGTACGAAACGAACAATTTAAGTTGGGAGTGAATTAATGTCTCTGACTTTGTATTACAATGCAAAATTACAAACCTTGAATAGTTTTCACACAAGGGATGCGCTAAGAAGTGTTCAAAGCACACACGGTGTCATCTAGAAAACAAACTACTACTCAAAGTGATCACATAAAAGTAACTAATGAAATAATAAAATAATATGTTTGCATTAAATTTGCTTTTTTTTTTTCAATTTATCCAATAATGATTGTGGTAGGAAAGCCCAAAAGTCAGACAACCAGTCCTACCAAGAGGCGTTACTCAGTAACTGGGTGGTGGAAATCAGATAAGCAGCTCCATGGAAAATACTGGTATTCAGCTGCATTCGGTTAGAGTTTAAACTGAAAGCTGACCCCAACATAGTTGGGAAAAGGCTACTCAGATTGACTGATTGAATGAAAGTGGTAGGAATGCTTCAAGGAATTAAGTACCTTGTTATGATCAAAATTTTAGCAACCACAAAAAAAAACCATTTTCCAATAAACATTATCGAAAACGATGAAAAATTAACACTTTATAAAGAAAGAGTTCATTAGTTTGGAAGAAAAAATGTTATAGGTAAGCTTTGGTAAATGTAAGAAAATGTAGACGTCACGTCATTATTAATTGCAACTTATAGTAGGTTCGTCGTAGTTGAAGAAAATAAGGTATTATTAAAATTAATTTTGCTTAATTAACACATTTTATACTAAAATTACTATTCATAACCAAGGGCGGCGTTAGGCGTCAGCAACGTCGGCGACAGCTGACGGCTTCGCGCCTGAGAGGGCCTCGCAAAAAAGATTCACAACTTATTGAAAGTTTAAATGTTCGTATTTATTTCCCTCCCGGATCACGGGTCCTCATCTCAATGAAATCCCAAATAAGGCCAAAATATAGGTATGTAGGTACGTTCAGTAAAAAAGAGGCAGTTTGTAGTTGGGGTTATACGTTGGAGGCTCTACGTATGCAAAATATAAATGTAGCATGCTGACGTCCACGTTTGGTCTAGCGCCGCCACTGTTTATGACTATCACTCCGTTACATTTGCCGTTAAGTATGAAATTAGCAAAACCTAAAAACAGAAAAACATGAACTGCTTATAATTAGTAAGTATCACTCGGTTTCTAATTTGAAAATTTTAAGTTGAGTACTTGTCAAAATCAACATTACTTGATTTCCCGCAAAATTCAAAAAATCTTAAGTTTTATACAAAGAAATTTTGAATGACAAATTGTCAGCTTCTAATTCTAGGATATCAAGTGACGTAAATGAGAAATGGTCGTTGTTTACAAAATGAGCATAATGTTTGATGATACTTACTGAAAATGAACAATCTAATAAAAATAATCTAGAAGTTAAAATACATTCTACAATATCTTTTTGCGCTAGCACTGAAAGAAACGCTCTGATTACAACAAAGCACAAAACAACCCAAAACGATATCTTTTTCAATTAACAATAAGCCAAGATCTACTCCATTCACTACAAGCAGCCACGCATTCTACGTTGCCAAGCCAGTATTAATTCCGCTAGGCGTCAAGCACTATTCTACTCTTTGGTTACCTGCATAGCAGGTTTCTCCTCTTGCCTGGCCCTTAGCCTGGCGGCTAGAGGGGGCGTAAAGAGCTCAGGGTTTGGGTGAGACAGTCCTGCACGTTCCCAAGGCTGCTGCTGTCGCCATAGAAGAGATATCACTGTGCCCCAGAACATCACCCAGATGAAACCGATCTGTAACATTGAGGAGACTTTTAATTATGAATTTTGTCAAAATACAGAACGACAATTTCAGAAGTGTTTACCAACAGCGGTTGCGGCTGTATTGTGCGCTTGGTTTAGTAGGTACTGTTTGTGAAAATTATCCACTATCGTGGATAATTTTGGACCACAGTAAAAATCCTAGTTTTTTGTATATTGAATTTTGGCTAAATGTAAACAAAAAAATAAAAACAAATGAATGTAAATGTAAACTTGAACCATGTTAAAAAATATTAACTAATGGCATTTTGGCAAACACATTTAGCCAAAGTTTAACCATTAGTTACTATGTTAAAACATTGGTTAAGTTAACTACGGATGAAAAAACTGGCCCTGGCCAATAAAACCTTACAAGGTAATGATAACGATGACATTGATCCGACTTGCATTTTTATCACCTATTTATAAAGTCATGAGACACAATATAATGCAATAACCATTAAATCCTAACTTAATATTATAAATGCGAAAGTAAGTTTGTTTGTTTGTTACCTTTTCACGCCTAAACCACTGAACCGATCATCCTGAAATTTTGCATATACGTTGTCAGATGTACAGACACAGGGTACCTTTCATCCCGAAAAAAGTACTGTTCCCGAGGAAAACAACAATAACGTTGTTTTCCTCGGGAACAGGATGTTGTTATGATAAAAGATGGCGCCACGTGTCCTTCGAATCTTGATTGAATTATTTATTATAGAAACTTTAGTATTGTGTTAAGTTTTCTTTTTTTTTAAATTTATGTACCTAATATATTTTGTGAGTCTAGAGTATCGATAGAACGCTTATTCATCCTCCTAACTAATATTATAAATGCGAAAGTGTGTTTATTTGTTGATTACGCTTTCACGCTAAAACGGCTGAACGGATTTGGATGAAATTTGGCATTTGAGCAGACCATGACCTGGAGAAGAACATAGGCTACTTTTCATCCTGGATCGCAGACGAAGTCGCGGACAACAACTAGTCGACAATATTGGACCTCTCTACCATTCGATCAATTCTCTACTACGATATCTGGCAGTGTAAATATTGCCTTAATCATTACCTACTTTAAGCAAACAAATTTCTATTAGCAGTCAACCTTTCTACCCAGGTATAACTGCCTACCTATGACGTAATTTCATCAACGACTTTTACGAAACCCACGACGTTAGCTAGGTGTCCCATAATTTCCGGAAATAACTCAACACTTATATTTGTTACATAAATAAACGTTATTGATAACGTCAGATTCGTTATCTATTACAGAATAATCATACATCCATTACATCTTCGAACCTGTTGACCGTGTGACCGTGAGCTCATTCATACGCAAGTCACAATTATATAATGGGTCAACTTATACTGAGCAACGAAATTGAATATTGTATCTGTGTAACGTAATTATCTGATACTATAATAGGAAAATCAAATAATATTCGGTGCCCGATTATTTTTCTCAGGATCTAAATGTAGTGTAATGCACCAATGCACTTGTCATATTATCTCTCCATCACCCTTGGTTGACTGGTAGACCGCCTTTGTACCCTCTATGTTGCATAAATAAATAATAGGTATACTTTATCAAACTCAAGGTCAAGCGCGAACCTCTTTAAACAAGTGCCGGCGTATTAAGTTTTCCAATCGATAAGAATCGACATAGAAGGAATCTACGTTGGAGGAATGATTTCAAATTACGCCAAGGAAATAGGCTCTTCGAGTAACGAACGATAATAGTTCATCCCACAGATTTTGCAAATGATCAATTAAAACCTTTAGGTACTCACCGGACTAGTCCACATATACGAAACTCTGTAGAGGTAGAAGAAATCACTAGGGTTGGTAGCGGTGGCGGCCGTTTGCGTCACGTTGAAAGCACAGCCTTCCACGCTGAGAGGTAGCTTGATGACCGGAGGACGTGGGCCTCCGAAACTTATCCAGAGCGTCATGGCCATTCCAGTAAGAAGAGACATTGAAACTGCCTGAAAGAGAATAAAGAAGAAAAGAATAAGCATTTCAGGGGTGTGCGCGAAAATGATTCTACAATAGACCCATATCTGGCACTAGAACTTTTGGAGGAGATAATTCTATAAACAATGACAGATAATGCTAGTTAATAATATTTGCCTTGGTAAAATCAGCACGTTTTTATACTTTCTGAGATTTTTCATTTGCATAATGCACATCACACAAAATACGAGACATGGTACCTACCAGGTACTACGCAGTTTTTAAATTTAAAGATATCTGTCCTCGTAAAGTTTCTCGTATTACGAAACGCAAAAATCTATAATCGCCATAGCCATTAACAGTTGCATACAACTACTGAAAATTCATAAATTTCAAACAAAAGAGTGACAGTATTCAATTACGGATTACAGAGCTGATGTTATTAATCCCACGATTGGAAACAATAATGTTTGTACTAACCCTCTCGTTTGCATAGGTCGTGAACATTCCAAGAGTGAATACTCCCAGCAATGGGCCTCCGACGGCTCCGAAGATTGTCAGGGCAGCTTGGAGGACTCCTCCGAGATATTCAGCGATGAAGGCCAGCGCTAAGAAGACCAGGCCGTAGGCGCAGGCGGCTAGCTTTGTCAGCCATGGCACGTAGGACGGAGGGACTTGGCACCATCTTTTGGAGAAATTGCCGGGGTTATGAAAATTGCAGACTGTTAAAGTGCCTATACAAAATGTATTTTTGGTGGTTGTTGCAAGTGGAGCTAATATGGAAAAGCGTGTGACATGCGATACAATAAACGAACGCATAAACGAAAAATGAACACTCTGCCATACATCCTAATGTGTTTATGTTAATTTTTATCAAAACATATGCTATACACTATTCTATTGCTGTGTTCTATTCTAAAGCTGTTTCAAATTGATTTCGTACCTTTTATTGAAAAGTCCACTTCTGGTTAAAAAAAAAAGTACATAAGTACTCTATTGACCAATTCATCAACAATTTAAAGTTTCTAATAAATCTGGGCAGTATCAATAAAATGGTTATTAGAAAAAGTATAGAAGATAAAGATGTCTTACCTGCCAACGTAATCATGTAACGTAACAGCTGCTAGAGCGTTGCACGAAGCAGATATGGTTGACAGTGAGGCACTGAAAATGCCCGCTACGAAGAGTCCCGCTAATCCGGGCACATCCTTCATGGCTTCCACTACGTAATATGGCATCAACTGGTCAATCTGTTGGGCAAAAGAAAGTAAAGCCACAATAATTCTGCAAAATGCACAACAGAGTGTGTGAAAATATTATTATATAGTGGTAATAGACCGATCAGTGCGCCGCACAATGATAATCGATGTCACTATCCCACATGACGAGAACCTCGTGAAGGCTGAGAAGGAGAAACAATTGAAATATCTCGACTTAGCTCACGAGGTTGTCGCCATGTGGAATGTGGACTCGGCAATCATTGTGCCGATAGTCGTTACGGTCAATGGCCTTATCGCTAAGAGCCTCGACCAACATCTCAAGAGGCTCTCGTTGGGTGGCTGGGTGAAGGGCCTGATCCAAAAGGCAAACATCCTTGATACGGCGCGTATTGTGAGGAGGTTCCTGTCTCTGGAGCCCTAACCACCGATAGCTTGAACCTAAATATAAAAAAGAGTGATCACTCTTTTTTATATTTTTAAATGTTTTTTTTATTATTATTTCTCATAGAAAATATTGTATTTTTTGGAAGAGTATTACATCTGCTTAAGTTATGGAACCGGCTGAATGATGAGGCACACACAGGACCTGTCGTTGTGGCGATGCTTGGGGAAGATCTATGTCCAGCAGTGGATATGTTTCGACTGAATGATGGTGATGATGAAATGATGGCTCATCGAGGTCTCGCTAACATATAAACGCATCTTTAATGAAAAACTTGGACCATCCAAAACACTTAAATTCACGTAAATTGTAATATGTCAACTATCAGCTGCACCTTACAAACTCACAAAACTAAACTCAACTTACCGCTGTAATACTTTCACTTAGGAAAGGGTCACAATCCTTATACACTGCGTAGATGCCTAGCCCGCTGATGCACGTCACCACGCTGAGCACGGAGAGAACAGGCCAGCTCCACCATAAGCACCACTGAGATCGATCCAACGTGTTCACTGTTTGTAGACGTTGCACCTGAGGAAGAAACCAAGTGCTTAACAATGTGGAGAATAATTTCAAGCCTATAATAACGTGTGGCGAACCAAACTATTTATTTATGGTTCCCACTGTTAGTAAGTAAACTGATTGTACTTGGTCTAGAGAGTTGGTCGATGGTTCACGAGAGAAAACAAGTGACAGGATTTTTGAATCTGATTATAAAAATCTAATACGAGTAATTAACTTTGAGTAAATAATCAACTAGATTCCTATCCTGTGTTTGTGTCTAAGCATTTACTGATGCTTAATGCATTTACGGATGCTGTGCGATACAATACAGACCTATTTACAACTGGACCGAGTTTCATTCCTAAAAACGTGTGTAAAAGGTCGTTTAACGAGCCGAGGGTAACTTGTACCTACTCCCCGATATTTTTTTGTACTGGACCATACCAGGGAACCATCTAGTTATTGAGATAAATTAAAGGTCAAAGTTCCAACTTTTAACGAAATCAATTTTTAGGGTTCCGTAGTAAACTAGGAACCCTTATAGTTTCGCCATGTCTGTCTGTCCGTACGTCTGTCCGTCCTCGCTTAATCTCTGTCACCGTTAGCACTAGAAAGCTGAAATTTGGTACCAATATGTATATCAATCACGCCAACAAAGTGGTAAAATAAAAATAGGAAATAAATGTTTTATTAGGGTAGCCCCTATAATGTAAAGTGGGAAGTGATTTTTTTTTTAATTTCAACCCTAACGTGTGATATATTGTTGGAAAGGTATTTAAAAATGAATAGGGGTTTACTAAAATCATTTTTTGATAATGTCAATAATTTCGGAAATATCGCTCCAAAAGTAAAAAACAATGTGTCCCCCCCTAACTTTTGAACCATAAGTTTAGAAAATATGAAAAAAATCTGAAAAGTAGAACTTTATAGGGACTTTCTAGGAAAATCATTTTGAACTTGATGGAAACAACAGTTTTTGTACAAAAAAGACAAAAAGTTATACTAAATAATTTCTGGACTAAGTTTGTAGTATAATCGTATATGCAAGCATTTTGCAGGAGCGCGAACATAATCGATACCCACCTTTAAACTCATAAGTGGGAACACTTATTGTGACGGACGGGAAACTACGGAACCCTACACTGAGCGTGGCCCGACACGCTCTTGCCCGGTTTTTTTTTTTAATATTATTAGTTAACTTTAAATACCATTACCAACACCTATACCGTTGAATGTGGTTTTGCGTTCTTTATATTGAGCACTGCCGTAAACAAAGATATTTTACTCAAAAAATAAGTCGTTACCCAGCAATATATATACAGGGCAAGTTTTAAATCACTAGCAAAATTATCACAGGATGTTTTACCCACATTTCGTCGAGTAGGTATTGAACTTTTGTATGAAACAGCATATTTTTTTTTTCATGATTTCAGAGTTGCTCCTATAGTGAAAGCTGTTCATATTCATGGGTAAAAAACCCTGTTAAAATTTAGCTAGTGATTCAAAAATTTCGCTGTATACAGCGAAATTTCTAAATTTTTTAGTGAAAGTTTTTAGCGAAACTATCTATAGAAATTAGGTGTACAGAGTGCGTAGATAACGGCTATGGGATGAGTCTGTATTATAACATTTATTATGCGTAACAACACGTGCCAAAGGCGTTGTGAAAAGGTTTCTTCATCTCAACAAATAGATAGACAAGCCAAAACCGTACCTATTCTATTATATACTATTATATATATAATATTTGTAAACAATTTCTCGAAAACGGCCCTAACGATTTCGATGAAAATTGCAATAGAGGAGGAGAGGAGGGGGTTTACGGGGGCAAAAAAATCGATCTAGGAAATTTCTGGGCAAAAAAAAATTGTTTTCTCTATGTTCACCCGAGCAGAGCTCGGTGACCGAACTTGTACTGTATATTATAGCAGCTGATTTTTGATCAGCTTAGACAAAAATCAGGTATTATTTAGGTTAACTGTGAACAGGTCTATGAGTCCATACGTTCAAGTCAACTTAACTTGATTTAGAAGACACCTGTTCTGTCAATTGTAATACTGATATATTATACATAATCATATTATATATAAGGTGTATGTATTCATACACGAAATCTCTTAAGGGGTCATTGTACTCATCATTATGAACAACTTTTTCTATGACCAAACCTGAAATCGCGAAAAAAAAATCAGCTGTTCAGTACATTTATGTTCGCATAATTCGTCAAAATATTGAACAGCTGTTTTTTTTTGCGATTTCATGTTTGGTCCCATAGTAAAAGTTGTTACAATGACCCCTTAAGATATTTCGTGTATGAAAAGATGCACCTTAAATACGGTACCGCTGATTTAAAAAAAATAACGCTTCGGTAACAACAGGAATAGTAGAGGATATGCACTAGAAACGACCGTCATCCATCTGTTTAAAGGATGAAAAGTATTCTAAATCGAATTTAATATATTAGAAAATATATCTCGAATGGGTTGTCTCAAAAATTCCTGGCCAGACTATGATTAATTAAAAATTGACAAATGACTTTTTATTAAATATTTCACTCATGAGTTTAACGAATAAATTTAAACCAACCGAAAGTATGAAGCCTATAGAATATACAAACGTTGGGTTGTCTATTTTTTTCCGGGCGTAACTACTGGGTTGGCAGGTATAACAGGTAAATCGATAAAAGTTATCTTCACCTATTTGTTTAATTAATAAATGCTATATCAAAATTAACGCTATTTAATTGCGCATACGATGATATAGGGTTGTCTGTAAAAATCTGGCCTGAATGACACGGTTGTCGAGTTTTGAAAGGTGAAAATTTTATGCGTGTGGAAACTTGTGACAAAGAGGTCCGAGCTAAATATCCTGTGCGATGGAAGAGGACGCAGCGTTGTAGCTGAGCGCGACGTGACCACCGGCTGAAAGTTGCGACAAAGAGGTCCGAGCTAACTATCCCATGCGATAGGAGAGGACACTACATTGCAGCTGCGCGCGACGAGACCGCCAGATGAATGAGAGTGCGTATGATTTTTATTCGTGCAACAGAGAAGTATAGCGATACATTAGTAATTAGTATTAGTAGTTTACAGCCAAAATGTATGGCGTCAATCACTGCACCACAGTGAATGACGCTAGAAATCGAATATTTATAAAAAAATATGCTGCGAAATAGACAGTGAACAGTTCTTTAAAAAAAAAATGTTTCGACTCGAAATACTACAACAAAAAAAATTAAAGAACATTTTTTTAAATTCTATATGGCTTAATGCAACATACATCAAATGTGTGAAATTCCAGCCTGAAAACTGCGGTTGACATTTTGATAAATATTTGAAACCAACAGGATTTATTGGGAACCAAACGCCAAAGAAAATACAAGACATTGTCGAAATTACGGAAAATGAATACGAATGTACCGAGTTCGAGGAGCAACATTTCACTTCTGATGAATCAGATACGGAATAATAATTATTAATTGAAACTTTTTCAATAATAATTGTAATATAATTTTTGTAAGTACGTAAAACAAGATCCTTAGAGTACGTTTTTTAAGATTTCATTTCATTTTCATTTTTTGACTGTTTTAATTTTTATTTATTTTCCTGAAATAACAAGAAAATTTCAAGATAAGTACATATCGCTGTCATATTTATCTCTAATGACAAAAAGGCATATCATTTTTTTTTTCTCTGTTGCACAGATAAATGGCATACGCGCTCTCGTTCATTTGGCGGTCTCGTCGCGTGCAGCTGCAATGTATTGTCCTCTTCTATCGCATGGGATAGTTAGCTCGGACCTCTTTGTCGCAACATTCAGCTAGCGGTCACGTCGCGTCGCGCTCAGCTAGAACGCTGCGTCCTCTTCTATCACACGGGGTATTTAGCTCTTCTCTTTGTCACAAGTTTCCACACGCATAAAATTTTTACCTTTCAAAACTCGACAACCGTCATTCAGGCCAGATTTTTACAGACAACCCTATCAACGTATTCGCAATTAAATAGCGCTCATTTTGATATAGGATTTAATTATTAAACAAATAGGTAAAAACTATTATCGATTTACCTGTTTATACCTGCCAACCCAGTAGTTACGCCAGGAAAAAAATAGACAACCCACTCGAGATATATTTTCTAATATATTAAATTTGATTTAGAATACTTATCATCTATTAAATAGATGGGTGAAGGTCGTTTCTAATTCGGATCTTAGACTATCAAAGCAACAGTGGTAGCAAACTCGGAGATTAATTTTATGAACGTAATTTTAAGAATTTCTGCAGTGCGTAGCCCCTCTACGAAACAAAAAATCGATGTCCACGGTGTGAAAAAGAAAATAAAATTTTAAACTTCTACACGAATCCGGATCATGCAATGACTTAAAAAGTGCACGAAAAATCATACGAGTGATATTATCAAACAATACAATTATTTCAGCAGCTATCTCCTTACCCAATGTAGTAAACGTTTGGGTCCGATTACACAAATATTATAGTTATGGCTTCGGCGATTAGCACTTTATTGGCAATATATTTGTATGTACCTACAGTAAAATTGTAAGCACCAATAAAACACTTGGTTTTTTTTAGTTTGTTGAAGTCTACTTCAGGAGCGTCTTGTTAGACTGGAAGTCTGCTCTTGGGAAAAGATTAAGTCGATAACACTATTGAAGTACATCAATCAATCTGCCTAGCCTTTTCCCAACTATGCTGTGGTCGGCTTCCAGTCTAACCAGATGCAGCTGAATATACGTATTTTTAGCGACTGCCTACCTGACCTCCACAACCCAGTTAGTATTTAAGTATATAGGTATATTGCTTGTATATCAATGCCTTAGTTCATCACCGTGTAGTAACTACAAAATTTTCACTTTTAGCGCCAAATACACTAAAATAATGTCATACTCTTTTGTTTGCACATATTGAAATACCGTTAAGCGTCTCTTTCTACTAAAAAGGTAGGTCACAGCACAGTTGTATTAAAATAAGTTCCATGAAAGATCTATGAACGTTATATTATACTAATGACCTTTATTTTTGTAAATCCAAACAAGATATACTGTAACTGATTTTAATTTTTTCAACTACAGAAAATTTCAAAACACAAACGTATTATAATACATTTGCAATATCTGCTCATACTTTTTAGCAGTGCTAAATGTATGAGCACTGGTTTATTATTAATAACCATACAAGAAAAAAAAGAAGAAGGATAATAATACTTCTTCTTGGACCTTGAACCAGCCTGATATTTTTGAGTTTTTCTCTTGCACACATGCCTATCAACATAATCAATCTTGTGCATAAATGAATTAAAGCGGGGGTTGTATCTTTATTTACATATTTTTAAAATGTTACGGTTACCCTTATTACAATATTTAGATATGATGGAGTTCAAGGACTACTCTTATTAATAGATGCATAATGGTTTTATAATTATACTTCTAAACTTTAAAAAAATTTAAAACTCCCTTCTCAAAATTTATGTAGGTTTACTATTCGGGACTACGAGTTTCGGCCTAACGTATAAGAGTCATTTATCTCTCATCACCATCATCCTGCCCTTGTCTCATGTTCCGTGGGGTCGGCGCAACACGTTCTCTTCTTCCATTCTCCCCTGTCAACCGTCACGCTATCATTCACTCCCTTCTCTTTCATGCTATTCTTCACACAATCCACCCATCTTTTCTTTGGCCTTCTTCTCCCTCTCTATCCATCAACATATATTCATCACTCTTTTAGTCACACGCGTTTACTCCCTCCTCATCACATACCAAGCCATACGATTTCCTTTCAACTTTTCTGACACTGGCGCCACATTCAAACTTCCCTTTATATACTCATTTCTTATTTTATTCATTTTCGTCACTACACACTCCAACATTCTCATCAACATCTCCATCGTACACTATTTCATTTGTATAGATTTTTACAAGATTTAATTTAATTTTGCTGTTGCTATACAAATCTCGTTCATTATCTCATCAAACCAGACATCACTCTACATCTTCAAGCAAGGCATCAGTGTGTCCTTCTTTCTTTTTATATTTAAAACGCGTTTTACTGATTCCCTAACAAAAAAAAATGTATTCTTTTTATATTTATTTCGTCGTTTATCGTCGGTCGTTTATTTAATAAACGACCTTCTAACGAAGATTACATTACTTGCATGAACATCTTTGCTGCAAATATTGATAAGAAGCGCAACTCCAAGTGTGCAGACTATACTATTTGATAAATCTACAGATTTATACTAGATGTTCTTATCTTTGCTAATATTTATAAAGGATTCTTTAAAGTTTAGAATTGTGGTGTGTTTGTATGGCTGTTTTTTCTTTACAGTGGAAAACCCATGCAGTACTAACTACGCTAAACTTAAAGTACAAGTACCACGATAACGATACAAGGTGTGTATAGATTAATGTCAACATTATTCGATTTCCTGTATTAATTCATTCTCGACAGAGTTTGTAAACAGTTCACAGATTCCTCGTTTTATTTCTAAATTAATTAATTTATCTACTTGTGTTTTACCGCAGAACTTGATTGGTTCAATTATTTTCTAACAGAATATGTTAGAACGACTAGTTACCTGTGTGTGGTTAACGGCATACAAAGATAGGTACGTCACCAATCCGCCGATGACTAGCGAAAACCACGTGTGCCTTTCCGTAGGATCCAGACTGAAACTAAAGAGCACACAGTCAAATCAAAATACGATCTTATTTATCAAACGAAGGGCATATATCCTTGTACTTACTTTGAAAAATCAAGTCGTCCACCTTCCTTTGCAATGGTAAATATTTGCGAGAAGCCTCCAAGTTGTAGCGAGGCGAACACTACAACACTGAACACGGCTCCAAACATCAGTGCTGATTGCAGGAGATCAGTGAACAGCACCGCTTTCATCCCTCCCAAAGTAGAATAAAACGTACAAACTAACCCTACCACTAATATAGATATCAGTCTATCTAACCCTGTCACAGCCTCTAGTACAATCGCAGGAGCGTATAAAACTATACCATTGTAGAGCACCATTTGTAAAGTGTAGGTCAAAGATGCCAGCATTCTAATTCGCGGGCCGAATCTCATCTCTAGGTACTCGTAAGTACTGGTTTTCTGCAGTCCGAAGAAGACTGGTAAGTACAATTTGCTAGCGATAGGCGTCGCCACGCCGTATGATATGTTGATGACGACGAACTGCATGCCGTAGTAGTAGTTCTCTGCTGATACTCCCAGCAGAGTGATGGCCGACATGAAGGATGCCATCAGTGATACTGCTACGGGGAATATTGACATGTTGCGATCGGCTAGCAGGTATTCCTGGAGAAAATAAAATTGGTTAGTACCTACGCTGCATTCTTTATAGTTTTCTCGAACCCAGAAACCAAATCCCTGAGTCGCTTTTAACAACACGGGAATTAAATATATCGATTTAATACTTTCACGGACGCTAAACGAGACGCAATTGAAGTTTTATTGTTATGACGTCTATTGACGTTTAGCGCCCACAAAAGCGTTAAAAAACCAAAATAACCCAGATGTAAGAACTATTGAAAAGGACCCCCGTTATCGAGAGGCAAACCTTAATCGACTATTTTGGTGTTAGCCTTCAAAAACTTATAATGAGGCGAACCAAATACTATTATGTGAAAATGTGGGCGACAGAAAGGGGAAAGGATTAAAAGGGGTACATGCAAATATGACATGATCCCGATTTAAGTAAAGATGTAGTTACTTACCTCATTTGTTGCCTGTTTTCCGCCGCTGAAGCGGAAATATAATCCGATAGCTATGGACGCGATCATCGTGGCCGCCATAATGGCGTAGTCCCATGCCCCGAAAACTGACGCCACCATTTTTGTCTGAAACAATGATAATTATCATTAAAATTTAAAATTGTACCTTAATAAAATTTTGCTGCTTGCTTTCACTTCAGTTTTATCAGTCAATTTATCTGAGAGAGTGACACAAAAAATTACCTAGAGACTTTTTATAATATTGTGAAAAGAAATGCCACTTACATCTAACCTAATATCACGGTGTTAACAATAAAAACCAAAATAAATGAGAAATTCGTCAAAAAAATTGACTAGAAACGTAACAACAAAAATATTCGCCCATTCATATCTGTTGACCATTTGGGCTTCCCAGCCAAAACAGACGTTGCATAGGTAATATTTGCCCAACCTCCATTGTATGATACGATTCTTACTGATACCATAAGATTACTGTTATCGTAAAATAAGACTTTTATCTTGATGGGAGTAGATACAGACATGTGCAATAATGGAACACTTTAAAAGGATAAATTGCTAAAATAAAAGTCACAAATCATAAAGAATCAATAAATCGAATTTGCCTAAAATAACGTAGGAACTGGTTACTCAGAACATACATACATCTTATAATAGATGGTTGAGGTAGGTCACAAGTAGGTATATATAGCGGAAACTAGTAAAGCATGCACTTGTAGATAAGCCGAAGAAAATATCATTATTACGAACCGAAGAAAATTCGAAGATTACGAATATAATAAAATCGATCGACATGAATTTACAAGGAAGTAAATTCGTAAAAATGTAAGTATAGAACGTATTGATTGAACAGAAGACTTAAATCTTTAAAAACTTGACGGCGGCGGTGCCACCTATTGACCTACTGGCGTTGTGACTATCAGGAACTGAACGTTACAAATGTCATGTAAATAATGTAATAGCTGATTCATATGTACTCGTATACATACATACATACAATGGATGGATGTAAGGTTAGAGATAAATCTTGAATAATGATAATGAAAACTAGACAATGTCAATGAGATAAAAATGAAAACAGTCTGAAATAACTCGGAAAGATTATATGCATCTACTAATAGAATAGACTCTCAACAACTAAATACCTCTATTTCAACCGACTTCCAAAAAGGACGTGGAGGTTATATGTTCGACTTATTTTTTTTTTTATTTATGTATGTCCATCGATTTCTCCGTCAATTGTGGGCCGATTTTAATTTTTTTTTTTTTTGTTTGAAAGGGTATGGTCCAATTGTCATCAAGTCAGAATCTGATGAGGGGATCCCATGGAGATCGAGGGAAACCCTCAAATTTTATAGGCACACCTATAGCGATTTGGGTATTTTTTATAGTAACTCGTGCATTTGCTCTTCATTTGGTGAAGTGGAACTGATGATTAAGACCACAGATGGTCTACGAAAATATTAAATTAATAAGTATTTCACGGGTTGCGATTCGATTACTTTAATATGGTAGCCAAGCAATTTATACTCGTCACAATGCATTTGGTGAAGTGGAGCTGATGGTGAAGCACCATCAACTCCAGTTCTCCTGGTTCTTACTAGGAGAATTCCTCAACAATTAACGTCCCTGGATCGGGAAAAGCAAATTTTGTAAAGGGTGATGAGCAGTGAACATTAGGATATTGTAACTAAGATAGAGTTAGATAAAAGTGAAAAATTAAAAAAATATTTTCCAAAATTAAAAAAAAAACATTAATTTCGGAAGTCTTTGGTTTTGTATTTTCGTTTTTTGCCACCGACTTCCGAAATTAAAGTTATTTTTCACTTTGTAGTGTTTTGTTTCGGAAGTCGGTTTTATTTTTTGCTAAAAAGTTTTTATTTTTCACTTTTTAGTTGTGGAACCTACCCCACACAAATTCGAATACATAATTGAGCACAATAGTTGTAGATATAGCCATGTAAATAACAGTGATAGGAAGTTATTAAAACACCATCACATCATCCACATAAAATAAGTGGGAAATATACGCATTATTGAAGCTAACTCAAAAACTCCCTAAGCTAAGTTAATAAAATTTATATGGGACCACCTCGGAAGTATACCCTATCAAACAAAAAAAGAATTTTCTAAATCGGTCCATCCGTCTTTGAGTAATCACGTAACAAACATACAAAAAAAAAAAAACAAAAAAAAATACAGACGAATTGAGAACCTCCTCCTTTTGGAAGTCGGTTAAAAATTAAAAAAAAACACTACAAACTGAAAAATAACTTTATTTCGGAAGTCGGTGGCAATAAACTATAAAATAAGACACCGACTTCCGAAATTAAAATTATTTTTCTCTTTTTAGTGTTTTGAAAGTGTTGTTTCTGTTTTTTTTTGCTTCGTAACTACACATAGATCACGTCTAGGTACCTAGCTACTATTTGTCATATACCATTACCTATGTCATAAATTGGATAGCTCAAGTGGAACGATAAAGACTATCATCTACGTCGTAAAGAGCATATTGTAAATTTTTGAAGAAACGTTTCGTGTCTGGCTTTTGGGATCCAGCCGTTTTACCGAAAAGATTTTGAAAAAATTTACTACCCAAACAAATTTTAGCAACCTTTTTTATACCAATGCAATATTTGGAATGATTTTAGTACGCACTTTTTCATTTGGTCAAATATTACCAAGGATAATGTCATTAAGGCATTGGTATTTAATGAAATTATTTATTACAGCAAACAATATTTAGACAATAAACATGAAATGATTTGTTAAGAAAAAATATATATACACAATAAATGAGATTTTTTGGGAATTATATAATTTAAAAAAATGATTTTAGTGACAGAAACGAATCGCTGTAAATCCTACTGTACGCAGTCTTGTCTGCCCTAACCCTAGACTGTAATTTAGAATCGCGAGCAGGAAGCTGCGAGCGAGACGCCGCGGATGAGGCTGGCCGGCTAAGCGGACCAGCACGCCGAAGCTGCGGTGGTGAGCGAAAGCCGTCTGCGACGATTAGCAAGTGTGGGACCGCTGGAGACCCGCAGCGTCGGAGCCGTGAGTGCCGTGACAGAAACCTTTCTTGCTGCATGTTGCATGCTCGCTTGCATGTTGCATGCTTGCTGCATGCTTCCTTGCATGCATGTTTGCTTGCATGCCGCCTGCTTGCTTGCATGCTGTATGCTTGCTTGCATGCTGCATGCTTGCTGCATTCTTGCTTGGCGTGGGTTTTGGCATGGTTGGTTGGTTTATTAGGCTTATTTTATTTTGCGTAAAATATGTTATACCAACTGAAATTAATTATTTCACTTGGTATAACATATTTTACGTTACTACCTACATTAAAATTGGTAAAAGTACTAGTAGGTAAGCAAGTTATTGTTTAAACGTTCACTTGCCAAACATTAGGTTTGCGTAATATTATTTAGTTTGGCAAATGAAAATATGCGGAAAACTTTTTGGGAAGTGATAATTTGTCAATTTCTTTTCGATGAAACAAGGGTAACCCTTGGCTGTTACATCTCTTTCACTTAAAACAACTTTCACTTTTCAATTAAGTAAATTCTCAACCCCAACGAGTAACCCAATCCTCCGGTACGAGGTAATGATGCAAGCAAATTAATAAACCAAACAAACGTTGACATAATTATATAAATGAAAGCGCTGTTTGTAGCCGTCAGCAATACACCCAGTAATTGAAACAAGACTACTGCTGTAGTGATCAATTAAAATTGATTGAGTCTTCATCAGTACCTACATTTGTCCATGTGACTTGATCGTGATGTGGATTTTTTACAACTACTGCATTTACATTTCGACACACGCTTGCACACAATCATGTGTATAGATCGGTCTTACAGTGAATTTGCATTTGTTAAGTTTTCTTTGCGATCGCAGAATGAAAATACAAAGATTATCACTCTTTCTCAACGACAGCTCCTACCTAAGCCAGGATTTCGCGACACAAAAATACATTCAGACTATGACGCTTGCCGTTTCCGAAATGGAAATGATTTAACTGCCTTGGAACCCGAAAAAATATCGAGGGCAGAATATTTGAGATGTGTTCGCATCACGTAAGGTTGCCGCTCTTAAACCAGGCTTTCCGATGCGCATGGCATGGCGCGCTGCTATTTTAGTATAGATATTGACTACTGCGCAGTCATTTGTAGCCTACTTCAGAGCGGCAAAGTTACATGACGTGAAGTATAAGATAGGACATTTATGTCTACATGGTAGCCGATTAAGATTCAGGGGATAGAAGAACTGAGACCAGATCTTTTTGCTGTTTTATATCGACTACGCGGCTGCGGAGACAAAAAAAATAAACAGCACGTATTTTTTGTTTAACAACGATAACACTGATTCTAAAACAGATAATGGTATTTACTAAAACTTAAAAAAAACTACCTGTTCTTCGTGTAGTCAAATAAATAAAGAATCTACAGGAAGTATTTATATCTGAAGATGGGATGTACAAACTTACATATTGGCAAGGTCTTTGTAACTGCGATCCAGTTTACGGCATAAACAATATTAGTACTAAGTATTCAGACAAAATATTGATTTCACATAAGTACGTAATTTTTTGCAGAGACGTCGAAATCGAAAGTACTTATTTAATATATGCACGTAATTTTTTGCTAAATAATATTTAGTGGTATTATTATACAAAAGGTGGCGAGACGACCTAGACGCGTACCGCAAGGGTTGGATCAAGGTGGCCCTAGAAAAGGATGCTTCGAAAGATTTGGGAGTGCGCTTTGCTCAGCAGTGGAGAATGTATGCTAACATAAAAAAAATATTCATATGGTGTTAATCTTTTTTCTCGATAACAATAAAAAATAATCTTTCTTTGATAATAGAGGACATTTTCACAGGAAAAGTGACGCGAATCTTAGACCACTTAACGGTACGGACGGGCTCTCCTTTTTCCACCCTCTACGTGAAGACTGTTTTTTTCTATATTTCTATGTGTGCAAAGTCTTGGATTCAAACAGTACAATTTATTTCAATAGACAATTATTAAGTCTCGCGACCCGTCGCTGTCCTTATTTGGCTTGTCTGTCTCTTTCTTTTCTTTTTATTATTTTCAATCTTCCAATTTATTTATTTATACCACAGAAGCCTCCTTTACTCTGACGTCAATACTGACCTACACAATTCCTTAGTTTCTGCAGGCACAATCATGCAAACAGATGTTATCAAATTAATTAGGTAATCACTCGACTATCTCAGCAAGTTGATCAAAGCTCTCTTTATTGCTTATGTTGCTATAAATAATGCGATAAGTGAGGTTAATATAAAAGTATAAAATGTAATAATGCTTACGATATGAAAGTTATAAAATATTCGATCGTATTCTACATTCTGAGTGTATATAGTTGGGCCAGACAGTTTCTTTCAAAAATAGACAAGACAAGGAAGTCGAAAGACGAGTCGAAAATGCTTGGAAACCTACTAGGCCCTTAAAGAACACATGAAAGGTAGTCTTCCAATAGCACTGAAAAGAAAACTCATCAACATGTGCATCTTACCCGTTCTAACATACGGTGCACAAAGTTGGTCCCTTACTGAACAACAAAAGTCTAAACTCAAGATTTGCCAACGGGCAATGGAGTGCAGCATAATAGGTGTCAAGCGTACAGATCGCGTTAGAAACACCACCCTGCGCTCCTTAACTCAAGTAGCGGATGTTGGAGAGAAAACAGCCAGGCTGAAGTGGGAGTGGGCTGGCCACATCGCACGAATGCACCCGAAGAGATGCGCAAAGATCGTCACCCACTGGACGCCTCAGGGAGGACATCGCCGTCAAGGTAGACGGCGGCGAAGGTGGTGTGACGATCTGATCACGTTTGCAGGGCCAACATGGCCAGAGATAACAAGACAGAAAGGTATGGAAGGTAAAAGGGGAGGCCTTTGCGCAGCAGTGGGACACAAAATAGACTAGCAAAAAAAAACCTGGTGGTGTAACGATCTGATCACGTTTGCAAGGCCAACATGGCCAGAGATAACAAGACAGAAATGTATGGAAGGGAAAAGGGGAGACCTTTGCGCAGCAGTGGGACACAAAATAGACTAGCAAAAAAAAACCTGGTGGTGTGACGATCTGATCACGTTTGCAAGGCCAACATGGCCAGAGATAACAAGACAGAAAGGTATGGAAGGGAAAAGGGGAGACCTTTGCGCAGCAGTGGGACACAAAATAGACTAGCATAAAAAACCTGGTGGTGTGACGATCTGATCACGTTTGCAAGGCCAACATGGCCAGAGATAACAAGACAGAACGGTATGGAAGGGAAAAGGGGAGACCTTTGCGCAGCAGTGGGACACAAAATAGACTAGCAAAAAAAAACCTGGTGGTGTGACGATCTGATCACGTTTGCAAGGCCAACATGGCCAGAAATAACAAGACAGAAAGGTATGGAAGGGAAAAGGGGAGACCTTTGCGCAGCAGTGGGACACAAAATAGACTAGCAAAAAAAAAATCTGGTGGTGTGACGATCTGATCACGTTTGCAAGGCCAACATGGCCAGAGATAACAAGACAGAAAGGTATGGAAGGAAAAAGGGGAGGCCTTTGCGCAGCAGTGGGACACAAAATAGACTAGCAAAAAAAACTAAAAAAATAGCTGGCTGGTCATATACTTGAAGTATTCTGCCTCTGCCTGCAAAGGGGGCATTGATGGACGAACGTGAAAATGTGGGCTGAGGCGAAGGCGAGGCACACATACGTGAGTCCATCAATGCCTGATTGCGGCCAAGGCTTGTATAGTACTTTTCTCAACTAATCTATACTAGGTAATAATAAAGCTGAAGAGTTTATTTTTTGTTTTTTTTTTTTTTGTTTTAACGGGCTAATTTCTGGAACTACCAGTCGGGTTTAAAAAAATGAGTTTGCATTTGATAGTCCAATTTTTGAGGAAGGTTAAAGGCTAACACTACACATCCCTAGGCATCACGCCACGACCCTCAGGATCCGAGCAAAAAAATAAAACACGTGAGCGAAGTCGCCGGAAAAGTTATTAATTATAAATTCCAGAATCAATTACGAACAACGCAAATTTTTCACACACCAATATGTTCATTGGTTTCTTTTTAGGGTTCCGTACCAGAATGGTAAAAAGGAACCCTTATGGTGCGACTCATATCTCAGGAACTAGGTACTAATGCTATCAGCTTGAGTTTTGGAATAGTTTTTTTTTGCAACAGGGACTGAAAGGGGGTCTTAAAAGTTCGAAGTGGGGTCTAGGGCATGTGGGGTCTCATATGAAAGAGCGCTTTTTGCACATTCTCAAACATTTTTGTTTTATTTTAAGCCGCATAGTTTTCGACTTTTGATGAAAAATGTAAATAAAATTACCGTCCCCCCCCCCCCCCTTATCTCCGAAGTTTTCACAGTGAGAAATCTGAAATTATTCTGTGTGATAGAGGTTTATGTAAAGATACGATTTCTGTAAATAGCACACTTTTTTATACAAGGTGTTTAACAGACGAGTGATCAAACTTAAAGGTGACAGACCATCAATCAATTTACCGGTTTTATTTACTTTATACAGCAATTTTCCCGTAGAATTCGTCTGTCAGAAAATGAATGTCTGCTTATGTGAATGAATGAATTTACAACTAAGTACAAAGTTTGCTGCAATTATTTCTTCAATATTATATTTTAAGTTATATTATTTAGTGCCAACTAATAAATGTTGAAAGGAATATCATTAACGTTGAATTAAAATTCAATGAGACCTTTGTCAATCAAAATGTACCTAACAACAAGGAAAATACAGTCGATTTAATTTTAATTTTCCCGCTATTATTGAGTGCCAGCGAATAAGTATGTTACTAAACACCAATTTAAAACTTTATGCATGGACTTTGTAATTCTTTAATTTCACGCATTAAAAAAATTATATGGCTGTAATAAAATACACTGTATGCGTTAGCAACACTTTAGCCGATATTTCCGTATAATTGATAAATAATTTAATGAAATCTTCAATTAAAAAAATACTTACAATTTTGTTCTGACAACACAAGCTAAATCAAACTTTCCTTGACTTGCACTGGGTTTTTTCAGCCACAAAAACGTTTCAACGCAACATAATTGTATAACAAACTCTTCTTACATAGTTTTACATCACATAACCTTGGTTAGTCTAAATAATACTTCGCGGTAACGATATTTGATTAATGAAAAAAAATTATAAATTAATGTCAACTCATGTGGCGTCCGTTTTATTGAGAAACACCTAGGAAATGGATATTCGGCGCGTTCGGGTCATGAGTGAATAAATTAACATAAAGTCGTTCATTGCCGCGGCTCGCATTGAGGTAACTGTCACTGTCAGCGTCGTTCGTTCAGCGGTGGCGTGAGGTTATGTTTCTGAGATCGTCCGATATCAGTGCGCGTTGGAATCCAGCCAAACTAGCGCTCTAACGGAGAGCAAAAAACATGTGACGCGAATTAAAATGCATATTTTACTACTCTGGCGTTTTTTTACTGAACGTTATTATGGCGGGATTTTAAGTCTAACTTCAAATGTGCAACTTATTAAAAATGACATGATGCATCTTGTAATACAACGGTGACTGACGTTCACTTTCCGTTTTCAGTAGGTAGATTATTAAGTACCTACTTACTATTTGTATAGAATCAATTTTTTTAACTGAACGGACAGCTGTGCAACTGGGGAGTTGATTGCGCCACTTCTTCTTCCCAGCTAAAGCATTAGGAAGTGGTGAAGGGCGGGCGTTTTGGGGGACTGTCTTATGTAATTTTGACGTTCGAAAAGTGCTGATTCTCAGCCTACTTTGAATATGACTTTTGATTTTGATTTTTGACAATTTTAGTTAAATTTTCGGCGTGTACTACACTTTGTTAGAAGCAGACATATAACACACACACATACAATAGTTTGTCCGTCTTCTCTTCGGTTTCAAATAATAGACACAAGATACTTCAACTTTTCGCTGATGAAAGAATAGCGCTTCAGCGCTGCAATATACACAAATGCGCGCGCACATTTTAGCAGCAAGGTATAAGTTCAAAGATTTTATACTTATTCTAATATTTCTTTTATACCTAAAACACCTATTGCGTTACATAATTATAAACTAGTTTTGTATTGAGTATATTTTGTGCGCTTGTAAGCAAGAAAACCACTTTTTGCATTAATTCCAGCTGAAATAAACTAACGACATCTATGTTTTTAAATACGCAACCTGTCACAAAGCAACAGAGTTTGCCAAAGATATTTCTGAAGACTCCGGTGCGAACATTATCATCATTATCAAGTCAGACTAACGTCCGTTGTATAATTTTCTCTTTTCAGTTAAACCTATATCAATCATTTCTCTATGTAAGACGAAAATGCAACGAAACTGTTATTACAACAATTATCTCACCATGTTTAAAATGTAAAGGAAAAAGTTACTCATGAAACATCTCTGCTCTCTTACTAGTCTAAAAGTAAAAACTAAATCAATAACTCTAGTTTGTACCTACTGCAATACAAACATAGATACCTTCTAGTTACGATAATCTTAGTTGAACAGCTAACTCCAAACTAGAACCAGAACTTTATTGTAGGTAGAGCTGAGTTTAAGTAAATAATTCATGATCAAAGCGACAGGTGGCGCTACATTACAATGTTCACAGTACGCACAGTACGGGGTTGGACGGATGCAAAAAGTATATAATATATAACTAATAAATAGGAAAAAGAGCGCCCTCTTACTGTATTTTTATGCAAACATGCGCAGTGGCGCCGTCTACAATTTGTTTCCGAACTAACCAGTCTAACTATACTTTGTTAGTAACTTTTTTATACGTCCATGCCTACAATATGTGGTAGCACATACTGTCTTGTAAGCATGGACTTATAAAAAAGTTACATTAGTTGGTGCAGGAACTAGCATAATATAACAGGTTTTACAGAGGACTGGATCTGCTTTTACTAGTTTTGTTATCATTAAAATGCGATTGACTTATACATGTAGACTAGTATTTCATAGAAATTACGTGAAATGAAACAAGTTAAATTGTGCCGAACGCAAATCAAATTGTGCATATTTAATTTCCAAAAAACTACATAGGTATACTCAGATACCTACTGTATGACAAAGAGACCTTAGGTTTTAAAATTATTAGGTACATAATTATGTTCTATGTTACTGGGTTTGGGTTCTGCACTTAGTCCTTCAAGTGGACCGTTGTACGTGAGCCATGGCGGCCGTCGGTGGTTATTCCAACCAGCCCACCTCCCTCGAGAAGTTGATCCCGTCTCCTGGTCTTTTCTCTAATTTCCGTAGCGAATATAACCTATACGTGCGCAAGCCGGGAGCTACCCATTATGAATTTAGCAACATCTATTTTACATGAATTTGAGTGTATGGTTGCCAGAAGTAGGTATTACATACCTTGTTACTATATCTACATTATCCTTATATCTAAGTAGTGGCGGTGACGTCGCTTGGGTTTACGTTGCTGTCGTGAAAAATATTAAAATGTGCTCAATTTTATTATTAAAATGTAAAATAAATATGGTTACGCTAACTAAGTAAAAATGTATAATAATGCAATTTTATATTAAAATACCAGTGTATTTTAACATTTTTAACCGACTAAAAAAAAGGAGGTTATCGATTCGACACGTATGTGTGTAATATTATTGGAACTGCAATATATTCACAAATTAGATTAGGGGTTCCAAACAAATATACAATATTTTATAGATGAAATTAACTCAAAATTATGAAATAACTTTCATTTCGGAAGTCGGTGGCTAAAAACTAAAATACAGATCCCGAGACACCGACTTCCGAAATTAAAGTTATTTCAAAATTTTGAGTTAATTTCTTTTTGAGGTCGATTTAATTTTTTTATATTATTTTTTTGTGTATCAAATGGGAATGCTCAAGGAAACCCCATTAGGTTAAGCTGGCGCGTCTAATACAATAAGTACCTACAGAATACATTTTTACTAGTCAGGAAATAAAATTCACACTACTTTACTAAACACAACTCTAATTCTTGAAAGGGAAATAATTAGAGCATTCACACAATAGTATTGCCACGGTATACCATGCTATTGCAGAGTCCCAAAAGGGAACCGTGTGGTATGGGTTTTATAGTGTTAATTGATACAAAGTTTCAAACACAGCGAAGTAGCCCGGGCACTTCATATACTCGTGTTCTTGTAAAAATGTACCATAAACTTGTTTGCGTCTCTTACTAACAAAAAATACTTTTATTTTCAGGAATAGCCAAGATAAAAAACGCCTTGAGATAAAAAAAAAGATTAAAGAAAATCTATAAAAAAATGTTTAGGATTTGCTAAAAAGAGTTCCTTTTAGCGAGTCGTATATGTCGCTCTACACTCAAATATATGTACAAAAACTAATGATTTCAATTAAGAGGGCCCTTCCCGGCCGCGTCTATCGTCAACGCGCGCATGGTCGAAAAGCTTGTTGTTTCATCCAGCGTAACGCCCGTTGACTAACAAGCAAGTGAGAAAGCGATAACATTGAACGAAAAATAGTGTGCGGAAATTTTATGAAACTTGTTCCAGGAAATACGTGTTTTTTAGCAAGCCTTACAAGTTTGTGAAATAAATGTTTTTCAATTAGAATCTCCATTACATGTGCGAGGTTTCTATCGATATGTTTTCAATTTAAGAAACAACGACAATTACAATTTAAGAGTACATTATGAAAGGTCAAAATTCAGGTAAAAATTGTGCAAAAAGCAGAAATTTGGAGGCATATACTGAATTTGTTTCTCCAAATTTTTATTTTTCGCTTTGCTAGAAACCTAGATATAGTGCACAAAATATCTATTACTTCAAAAATTTCTTAGAAATATATGTTAAACGCTATAATCACGTACGAGCGTTTGTACGAAAAGTATGACGGGTTAGCCCCTCTTAAAAACAAACACAATGTGTACAAAAGACACCAAACACGCGTTTGTTACATTTTAAGTGTTATTATTTTGAGTAAAAAGCCAAGTGAAGAAGATATTTTGAAAAAGCAAATAATAGAAACTAGAAACGGAGTCAAGAATAAATCGGATTTTTTTTTCTCTATTAAAATAATGTCGTGAGGAAGTTTTGTGTATAAAAGAAAAAAAAGTTTTGAGTATAATGGTGGATGGCTATAATGAAGACCAAAAAAACGATGGATGGCCTGCGTAAAAGATGATATGGCTAGACAGGGCGGGACTACCGAGATGCACAAAGCATGTAAGATAAGCATAATCAGTTTTTAATGCTGCTGGGTCTGTGACAGGGCGCGGACCGTAATCCACTACGCGGATTGGTGGATTCACGTGTCTTCGAATTTCGGTTCTAGGACATGCCGGTTTCCTGACGATGTTCTCCTGAACCGTTCAGTACCGAGATGACGACTAATCAAATCAAATTAAACAAATAAATATGTATGGAATATATATATATACATATATGGAAGAAGACATGTTGCACGACCAAAATAAATTGGTATAGGAAAACCTGTTCAGGTGGAGATTCATAGACGACTCGGCTTATTCCACTATTCCCCCCTGAGAGAATCCGCCTCAGGCGGGAAAAATGAACCCTAATGTAAAAAAAAAAATCTAGAAATCCCCCTTTTCATTTTTGTTTATTCCACTTTTCATTCATTTTAATTTTTGCGCTCATAAAGTAAATAAAAAAAATGTTTAGGGAATAGATACAGATTCTATGAAATGTAATAAGCAAAACAAGAACAATATAATAGGTACTCATATTATTACGTATTTAATCGTCTTTATTTTTTCACAGACTTTTGTAATAATAAAATTAGATTGATTTTAGTAAAAAATAATAATTAAACCTAGAAAAACTAAATTATTCAGCATACCCTTAATAAAATCACATACATAAATATAAGATCCACGACATTCATACACGAAATCTGTTAATGGCTCATAGTACGTAAAGGGAAACCTTTGGCTATGAGACCAAACCTGAAATTGCAAAAAAAAATCTGCGGTTCCTCTCATTTATAATATATAAATAATGATGAGTATGAGTAATGATGAGTGAGAAAAAACTGTTACTGATATAATTGGTTAGTAGGATAAAATTGCGGTCTGCAGGGTGGTAGTTTTTATGTTTATCTACAATATCGAACCGAAAATTTTAGTTTTTACATTTATTTTCTTTCTGATAAACTAAAGAAAAGAAACCAACTATCCATGATAGTTAATTGGCGATGAAACCATAACTATTTTAGAGATATCGTAATTTTTGTTTTCTACGTTCTTATAATTTAACTTTACTTGTATGATGTAAGAAAGTATAGACATCTATAATTATACATATCTGTCTGTATAAAAGGGTCAAAATGTGCAAGACGATTTGGTCAGCAACAACTAGTTGACGTTTTTAACCGACTTCAAAAAGGTGATCAAAAATGGTGAAAGGTGAAAGCGTTTGATCCGAATGTATGTATGCATATACGTTTGTATGTTCGCGATTTTTAAAAACTGCTCAGATTTTGAAAATTCTTTTGACGGCACTATTTGTGTTATAATTCATACACTACATAGTTGTATGATTTATATTATTTCATTCGATATCAATACCCTCTTTCTTTTTTTATAAAATTTATAAGTGAAATTTTTTAAAAAGCTATGATGAAATTACCAGTGGTTTAACTTTATCTTCACATATATGCATGGATAATTATAAATTAATTATAATGAACAATTAATTATACAGGCTTACTAGTAATACGTATAATAACACAATTACATAAAACCTCATGAGCGCATAAACATTTAAAATGGCATTTGAAAAACCCTATGTAATCTGGCATCTTTGCCAACTTTCCGGCAATATTAGAAACTTTCCTGGTAAATTTCGGAAACATTCAGCAATTTCCATCCCTATTTGCAAGCCAGTTCGAAATTTAAATAAAATCTTTGATAGGTTACCTCCTTGGTTGCCATATTTTGAAGTAAAACGTTCGTTCCATTTAATTATGTTTAGTTTTCATTTTAGGTTTCATAGTAGGTACATGCAGTTACATACAGTTAGTTAATTGTGTGTTAGTTGCATGTAGGTTTCATGCTTCAAACTCTAAAAATTGCCTCCATTTACTTCTAATAATAATATTATTTACTAACACTTCAAGGTATTACTAACATTATATGGATCTTTGTTGTCCGAATAAATACATTTTGATTTGATTTGATAGTACATAATTTATTCGACGGCTAAACATGACAGATATAGATTTTCATACTAACATTGCCGGCCGCTGAAAACATGTATTTGAACCATTTGACCGGTACCGCATTTTCGATTTATCTCGAAGAAGATTGTAAACTCGAATTTCCAAGCATTTATGAGAAAAAAACTTTTATGTAGGTCTGTACTTAAGTGACCAACTATTAGGAACAAGTTGAGGTTTAGTGAGCGCACGTGTTTTTACATAAAGTTTCAGTTTCGTTTCTGGAAAAGGTGACGAGGAAATAAGCATGTAACCCATTTTTCCTCAGGGGGGATTTCTGGACATTAAATTTTTTCGCATTCAATTTTCCCCCCTAAGAGAGATTATCAGGGGGGAATTCCGGACGTTTTACTTAGATTCCACTTTTCCCCCCTAAGGGGGAATTTCAGGGGGGATTTGTGGAATAAGCCGACGACTCTACCTTGGAGTGAAATGTGGTGCTGTTCCAGAAACGACGGGACACTTCATGTCCTATCAGCTGCACGTTACAAAAACTGATGCAGACGCTAGTGGGTGAATATTCGACCTTTAAACCGCCGTCATTACCTTCCGCCAAAAGTTGATGAAGGAGAATATCGTTAATGAAATATTTCATCAATTCCCAGAATCTGCTTAAGGACCAGAATCAGGAATTGCTGAAATATTTCATTAAATATATTCTCTTTCATCAACTTTTGGCGGAAGGTAATGACGGCGGTTTAAAGGTCAAATATTCACCCTAGTGATGGCGCCAAACACGAAGCCGAATTTTGAGCCGAGTCCACGACACACTAAGATGAATTTGTATAAGAGCAAGAGAATGATGATGATACCTAAGTTATCAGAACAACGAACGAAAAACTATTACTTATTACCTAACTTAATAATTTCAAGGAATCAACTACGCAATAATTAATTATCTGTTAAAATAATAACTTAATTTCTTGATCGGCGACCATTTATAATTTATTCAGGAGAAATTAACACTTATAGTTTCAGTTCAAAGTGAAGACTAGTAATTATGTTACCTACTACGATAGTTAAATCAAACAATCCTCAGTTTATGAATACGTAATACAATGAAAGGGTGCCACTATTATACAGCCTGATTTAAATTCAAAAAACGGTTTGACTTTGCATTGTTTTCTAAAAACTTCAGACTGTCTTTTGTTCCGAATTTTTTAAAGCACTGGCTTTATTTTCTTTTTTTGTTCCATTTCTAAAACAGTGAACAGATAAAACTCTTTTGTTTTCAAATTTCGAAAGTGCCGTATTGGTTGGTTCATTTTTGGCTGAGCTGCATCGGGCCTATTAATCTAGCTCTTGAGGAAATACTTACTTTCTACAGATAGCCAAAGTGTATTTTTACATTTTCATGCGGATAACCTAGCATCGCCGTTTTTAATTCTATTGCAAGAGACCTTCAGAGAAATTGGCAAGTCCGGAAAAAACTTCCCTGTAATCGGAGAAAAGGTAAGTAGCAGCTAAGAGGCATAGCTTCGACCTGCGGACCCAAATAGGATGCAAGCACAGTCTATCGAAATGGGGGAACCCAACCGACACTCAGTGCGAATGCGGTGCTCCTAACCAAACTATGTCCCATATGTTGGAGTGTCCAAAGTGTCCATCTGCACTTTTGAGAACCATAAAAGCCACTGATGCCGCGATTGGCGTGGCCACGTACTGGGCCCAACTCATCTAACATATTATAATATTTTCACCTTTGCCATCAACTCGAAAATGACATGGCGAAGAATCGACGGTATACCTTAACTGAGCAGAAAAGGCTAGACAAGTTCAAACTGACAAATTTCATCATTTAAAACACGCATAACCAATTTAAAATATTCTAAAGCTTATGCCCCTTCGAGACGGAACCAAAGATCACAATCAAATAGACGCCGAGTCCTATTCTAGTCACGTTACTTGGTACCTTACCTTCGCTCGTTGATAATACTCGGTGCTCATGATGGGCTCATCCTATCACGGTGCTTACCGATTATACTTGTAACAGCTTATAATGTAAAGGAGATTTTTCTTTTGCTGCTAACTTAGTTACTTACTTGTACCAACTTTAAGGTTTTTACGAAATAATATTTTAAAAGCTAACTCTCTCTCTCTCTGCCTACCAACTTGTTATTGGATATAAATTATGTGGTTCATCCTTAATACTAAAAAAACATATTTAGCTTTAAAAAACGAATTATATATGTGTAGTTCATCAAGTTAGTGTAAAAGTGAACAGGTAACCAACCTCACAATCGATAGCTAAAATTAATAAAAGTCATTGCATTTTTGTATCGTTGTTTACCAGCGTAGGCAATACAATTACTGAAACAATATTTAATTGTGTATACACATATCTAAGGCCTATCTCAATATAATAGTATAATCAGGCAATTTTCAGATTAGCTCAGCGGGTGATCCTGTGAAGTTTGGTAGCGATCGGGCTACCCTATGCGAAGCCGGTGCGGATCGCTAGTTAGAACATAAAAACGATGCTGTTGTCCATTTAAAACACAATTAGGTACATACAACCACGAAACACACAGACATTTTAAGTAATTTATCTCACTGAGAATTATCATCTACTCCATTTTAATCTAAAAAAATAAACTAACAGAAAACTCGTCTTTTAAAGGACGTCACCACTGAACATACACTGAACATTAGTCTACATAAAATTTCAGCGGCTAAGTGGTGTCTTCTCTCGCACGTCATCCTTACAGTCTCAAGGATACATAAGTGGTACATTACCATATTTACGGAACGATGTTCACTTCCTTTGCATTTTATAAAATACTACAAGTAGCTTTCAGAAGAGAATCTTTTAAATTTTCCTTTATGAAAAAAAATCTGCTGTATATAGCAGATTTTTCCGCATAAGGTACATTTTGACGAATTATGCGAAAATAAATGTACTGATCAGCTGATTTTTTTTTCGCGATTTCAGGTTTGGTCCCGTAGTAAAAGTTTTTCATAATGATGAGTACAATGACCCCTTAAAAGGTTGCCACTGTTCACACTTACAGCCTGTATAGCTGCTCTGCAGAAATATTTGTGAAAACTGTAGTTTATTACTTAGCTTCCGTAAAAATATGTTCTCCAATGTTGATTTATTGCATTTTTGCAGTAACGCATTGTTACTCTAGCACAATTTAATATTAATATAACCTCGGTAAGACCGCGAAGTCACCCCTTATACAGCTGCAGTAAAATTAAAATGAAGAAAATAAATAAAGTTCTAAATCAGTAAAGGGACTTCCTGGCTAAATGCACAAACCGTGCGAAGCCAAAAAGAAAAAAAAAGGGACTTCCAAAAGTTTAAATCAATGAAAAAAGTTAACCAAGCGACAATAAATTAATAAGTAAACGAACAAGATTGTTTTTAAAAACCTCATCTTCAGAATTTACAGGGCCGCTCTAAATAGGTAATTACATGCACGGCCACTTTTTTAGGCCAGTAACAGCCAACAACCTGAAAATTTCATTCCTTCGTATTAATGAAAATATGAATAAATGAGTTCTTATTTCCTTAAAATTTAAGAAAATTTCGTGTATTTGTCGCTCTAAGAAAATACGATCAAAACAAAAAAAATCAGATACGTCTTATTATTTGGAAACGTGAATGAATCGTGAGAAAAAAATAGGATTATAGTAGATTGTTATACAAGGGGCTAAAATGATCCATTATAATATACGAGGTAGTTTAGAAACCGAGTTATAATGGGTTTTCAGAGCCGTGTGTTACACTCTAGTTTTCACTACGATTGCGAGAAAATAAAATAGTCCAATACAATATTTAATAGTTTATTTTATTAAACATTTTAATATACATTTTTTACAATTCTGGATATTTAACGAGATGTTTTTTCTTCCCGGCAACTTAATTTCAGTCCTCCTGTGAAGATGAATGTTGAGTTGTTGCCAAGTATTTTTCATATGGTGCCTTATTTACGCAATTCTCGATATCTTTCCTCGTGAAAACTTTGGATTTAATTGCCTTGTAGCCGGTGTATAATTTCTGGAGAAAAACCGTCAAATTTACATATTTCTTTATATTGACATTATGTCTGGTCTGTATATAGTTGTTCGTAACATTGTATATGTGCTCCAAAGGGTCAAAGTTTGATTTTTTTTTAAGTTCATCAAAATACGTAATAACTCCTTCCGTAAGCAAATCCACACATTTTTCTGTTCTCCACTTCATAAACTTTTCGTGTTTAAATAAATGCTTTGTGACCTTGACGGCAACAGATTAATTTTTTTTTTTCTCTTCCATCTCTAAATTAGGGTCTCCGTTCTCACTAGATGATGACATTTTCACTGTTATAAAATAAATTATGGTTACCAATTCTATTTGTAATAAGAGAAAAATACTAAAAATGTTGTACCAATGCTTTTTTTTTATTTCTTCTGTAGCCGCAACGCAATGCACGCATTCGACCGGATATATCGCTGCTTTTAGTTCCATTTTCAAAAATAAAATGATCTTTTTTTATGAAACAGTAATAAGTCGAGTCTTTATTCATGATTATTCTACATATGAATACACTTTTTCGTTTCTGTAGGCTCCTTGGTAAAAGACAAAAATAAACAAATACGTTTTCACCTAGAGAAAAATATGCTATTTTATCCCCGCTCTGGTACGCTAACAATGACGGACTTTTTGAGCAAGAGGTGTGAAAAATTATTTGATTAGTTTTTGTGGACTTTTTATATCATCATCACTATTTCAGCCTCCTAAAGAATCACCACAATAATGTATAATACACACCACACCTACACATCTTCTTTAATAGGATCACGTACGTATAGGTACTTACTTTCTAAAATCACAAAATAATCGAAAATATAATGTAATAATCACTAGCTCAATATTTCTATCTGTTAGCATCATGCACAAATTATGTTGATAGTAAACACTCGAGCTAGCTACGAAATTTCTCATTAACTCACTATGGCTCCGCCTCTGTTCTTTCTTGCAATTCGTTTGTAAAATACCTGTCTTTTTCAAAGAGCTAAGCGCAAGCTAGACACGAAATGACAATTTCACAAAGTGCTTCAAGGTAACAAATACAGTCATTTCTTTTATTAAAGTTCTTTTCACGTTCTATAATAGTGATTTGAAAAATTCTTTAGACACGTGGACTACTAAACACAACATTACATTTGTTTTTCTCTATTTGTATTGTGTTCGTTTTATTCATAGATATCCGCTTTTATTGCAGTTTTTATAACGGGCTCCTAAATGTCGCATGGTGAACTCATCGCGCGTTCTGTGTGTGTTCGATAACTATTACATTCCTATTGTTCTCACCTCAACCATGATCGCCTTTTTTTATACAAAACTTCAATTCAATTTACATTTTTTTTTTTCTTCAATATAATATTTTTCACACCATAGTGTGAAAATGATTCCTGTAATAATAATTCCTTATATCCATATATTTAAAGTATGCTGAAACAGATGTTTTTAAGAAAATGTGAAAGCTTTGCGTGCTTTAAAATAAGTAAATTCAATAAGTAAAGTCAAGTTCCGAACAGCCTGTAGGTACACAAAACTACGAAGTAGTATAATTATAATGTCCACCATGAGCTACCGAAGTCACAAACCTCAGAAATTCATTGACAAATCTAGTTTGCGACAACGAAGTCACCATGACTGATTCTCGTCCTAAACACTACTTTGGTTTCCACTTTTATGTCCTTCGATTCTTGGGCCTGGGCTGGTGGCACCACCCAGAAGAAGGCAAAACTTCCAACTTTCCAGGCTGGTACCTCTACTACTCCATTTTAACACAAGTTGTCTGGGTAGCTGGCTTCGTTGGTCTGGAAACCATTGACCCTTTCGTCGGTGAAAAGGAAATGGACCGATTCATGTTCAGTCTCTCTTTCGTCATAACTCATAACCTCACCCTTATCAAACTGTATATATTCTTCTTTAAAAATGTTGACATTCAGGAAATAGTGCATACTTTAGAGATAGAGATGTATGATTATTATCAAAACATACCTAAGAACCGAAAAACAGTAAAAATATCTAAAATAATAACAGGAGCCTTTATTTTCTTTGGTTGGCTTACCATTGGTAACGGAAATGTATATGGAGCGATTCAAGACATCAAATGGAAATCTTTAGTTGCTACTTTAAACGATACTTCTTTTCGTCCAGTTCGGACCTTGCCACAACCAATTTATATACCTTGGGATTATCAGAAAGATGCGTCATACATTCCTACTTTTGTGCTCGAAACTGTAGGTTTGCTATGGACTGGTCATATTGTGATGACCATTGATACATTTATTGCATCTGTTATTTTGCATATGGGCTCGCAGTTTGAAATACTGAATGAAGCAGTAACGACAGCGTATGATCGGACGATGGCGTCACTACGGGAAGGCATACATCCCGATGCTAATAGTATACAACAGAGAGAATCATTAATATTGAGTCCAGAAGATAATAATGAAAGGATTGTAGAATCTTTTGTACCGAGAGCAGAAATTGATGCAGCGCTGCAGACTGCTTTCAGGAATTGCTTCCGACAACACCAGGTTCTTATAAAGTGAGTGCAAACGTTTTATAATGAGTAAATGCATTTATTATTATTTTCGCAACATCACGTGATTGTACATTACTTTCTGTTATTAGTCAATTTAATGGTTGTATCAATTTACATAATACAATTCCATTTTATTTCAAAGCAGCGGTACAACTGTCTTTACTCATATTCTGTACTCTGCTATTCAAATTGTAAGCAGTTATAATAACGGAAACGGTAATAAAATGTCAAAGAGAAAACACGCACAAATCATGTGAGGAAATAAATTTAATCCCTGATCGGTTCCCAAGATAAGCTATGGGGTGTTCTCCTTGCATCCTTGTTAGGGATCAGTAGGTATGAGATCCTTACTGTTCCGCCATCCGTCAGAACTTTCTCTTTTCAGTTTTTTCCAAACAGTATAATTCTGAAAACAATACTGGCAATCTAAACGATATTCAATACGGTGGCATTAAATTATTTCCAGCCATATTCGTAGGTTTGTAGTTGGTCCAGATTTCCAGAAAGAACGAAAAAAATGAGAAGTGTTTCTGAAATATGGCACAAATAACTCGTTTATGAAGTTTTTGTTAATGCAAACAATTTTATTAATGCGGAACCAACTCCCTATTTAGAGTACGACACACAAACATACATAAGTACATATATCTGTATCTTTGAATGAAATATGGATATAAAAAGATAGGTCAAAAGTAAATAGATAATAATAAAGATAGAAGTTGTAATATATTCAAGAAACGTTCGCAGAGTAAGGGGATATCTATAAAAAGTCGTGACAACCTAGGTAATCACAATCACTTTGTATTCCAGTCTAACTTTTCAATCTGTTTGCTCAACTGTTCAGTGGATTACATGAGAATTGTCATGTTTTACACATGTTAGATGATACTCGTAGAGTGGTAAAAGACATGTGACAAATTGCAATTTTTTAAATGTAAATTGAATTTTTGGGGAGGAATTTGTCCAACAGTGGAATTCTTGTGCATGTTACCTATGTCGCTGTTGATCATTTCAAACCTGCTCTTTTAACTGCTGATTTCCTAGTACCAATTAGTATTGTTAAGGAGGATTTATGTGTAATATTTGTTCATTTAATTATTATAAAGAACAATCATTATTCCACAAATTATAAGTACAATAGTTGCCTCTAAGATACAGATATCTTATGCATATACTGATATATGATACATATACCTTGACAAAAGTCATACATATTTATTTTTGCATCTGTCTGTCATACTTTGTTTTAGTCTTTGTTTTACTTGACACAATATTGTTGAAATGTTGTAGGTGTATAGGTACGTATAGTTATTGTTACCGAATATTTCTTCCAACACAGTTTCTATATACGCACAATAGCCCAGCTTTATATCCATTACTAGTCGTATTTGCTATCCCAGACTAAGTACTATAAAGTTTTTGGCAGCCGACCGACTTGGACCCGCCGAACGTCCTAAACTGCCATAAAGTGCAATGTGAATTAACTGGAAGGTTTGGCGGCGGCATTTCGAGCCAAACTTCGGCGTACTTCGGCAAATAAGCCCGTTTACTGTGACCAATTACATCAAAATACATATAAATTAATTTCCGTACAATCCCACCACGTCTCCTTGGGTGTCTAGGAGACGATCGGCAACATCATCCACTTATGTAGAATCTTTCTCTAAAATTGTTAGGATCTGCTAATGTCACCAATCATGGTAGACTAATACAAGCCTAGATTCGACTACTTCACCAAGAGAAAAGGCCAGAACTAAGATCCTCACCGCTTGCCTGGGGCTTAAATTGTTACATCTTCTACCACTATGAACCGTCCTAAGTCCAACATAAAATCAATCTAGCCTTTTCCCGACTATGTTGGGGTCAGCTTCTAGCCTAACCAGGATTTTACATGGAGAAACTGCGTATCTGACTTCTAAAACCCAATAACTGGGTAATACGAGTGTGCCCGAGAACTCCATGACCTCATTCCACCGGCCCCCTTCTACCACCGGACATCTAGACGCACTGCCAGTTACCATCCCTACCTGGTTGCTATTCCACCAATTCGCACTAAGCGCTTCCAAATGTCTTTTATAATGCGCACAGCAAAAGAGTGGAACTCACTACCTGCGTCTGTGTTTCCGAACGTATACAACCCTAATCTCTTCAAAGTGAGAGTGAACAGGCTTCTTCTGGGTAAGCTCACTCCATCGTCGACTTTGTCTCTGTCACCTCTGACCTAGACTAGAGTCAAGAGCAAACCCATCACAAATAAAAAATAAAAAAAATAAAAAATACGATACCCCTTGGTAAGACTGGTTGTCAGACTTTCGGGCTTCTGCCGACCTGTAACGACTGTGAACAAGGCCAGCGGGCCTGACGGCATTCCAGCGAGAGTGTTGAGGCAGTGTGCGCCTGAACTGTCTCCTGTATTGACACGTTTGTTCCGCCTCTCTCTTGAAAAAAGAACGGTGCCGAAATCCTGGAAGTTTGCAAATGTAGAATCAAGGCCCAAAAAAGGAGACCGTGCAGACCCTGCCCATTATCGTCCGATCGCCATTACCTCCATTCTGTGCAAAGTTTTGGAAAGGGTACTGAACAATAAGTTGCTGATCTACCTTGAAGACAATGATCTCCTCAGTGACCGTCAATATGGCTTTCGCCGGGGACGGTCAACTGGCGATCTTCTTGTGTATGTCACGCACTGCTGTGGCGAATCCATCGAGAAACACGGCGAAGCACTGGCTGTATCGCTTGACATCTCGAAGGCCTTTGACAGGGTCTGAGCTGCTCTGCTCAGCAAGCTTCCTGCTTATGGCATCCCAGCTGATTTTTGTAGCTGGATATCAGATTTCCTTAGTGAACGGTCGATCAGAGTAGTTGTTGACGGCTGCTCTTCTGACCTTATGGCTATTGATGCCGGAGTTCCTCAGGGGTCTGTTCTCTCTGCAACTCTTTTCCTGCTGCACATTAATGACCTGCTTCGGCGTGGTATTGTTGGGTACGCAGATGACAGTACAGTTTCAGAGAGATACTTGTCCAGCGCAAAAACCAGCGGGGCTGAAGTTCGTTCCTTGAGAGAGGCCATGGTAGAGCGGCCAGAATTGCCCTTAAGCTTTGTCTCCCAGTGGGGTGATGATAACCTGGTCTCTTTTAACGCCACCAAAACACAGGCGTGTCTTTTTACCGCTTAAAAAGAGTTGTTTCGCCCAAACGCCTACTTTTCAGGGTGCATCTGTTCCTGTAACTGATCGACTTGAGCTCCTAGGCATGGAGTTGACATCTGGTCTCAACTTCGGCGCCACCATCGAGTACAAGGCCCAAACTGCCGCCAAGACACTGGGCATCCTAAATAGGGTGAAGCGATACTTTACGCCTGGACAGCTTTTAGCCCTTTACAAAGCGCAAGTCCGATCCTGCATGGAGTATTGCAGTCACCTTTGGGATGGATCAGCTAAGTACCAACTAGCCGCGCTTGACTCGGTGGAACGCAGAGCTAAGAGGCTCATTGGCGACGTAAAACTGGTGGATGCCCAGCTTCATAGCTTGGCTCATCGCCGCAAGGTTGCCTGCTTGTCGGTCTTCTACAGATTGTACTTCGGAGAGTGTGCCCGAGAACTCCACGACCTCATTCCACCGGCCCCCTTCTACCATCGGACATCTAGACGCACTGCCAGTTACCATCCCTACCTGGTTGCTATTCCACCAATTCGCACTAAGCGCTTCCAAATGTCTTTTATAATGCGCACAGCAAAAGAGTGGAACTCACTACCTGCGTCTGTGTTTCCGAACGTATACAACCCTAATCTCTTCAAAGTGAGAGTGAACAGGCTTCTTCTGGGTAAGCTCACTCCATCGTTGACTTTGTCTCTGTCACCTCTGACCTAGACTAGAGTCAAGAGCAAACCCATCACAAATAAAAAAAAATAAAGACTGTCAGTAATCCATGAATGCCAAGCGGGACCAACCGCTTAACGTGCTTTCCGAGGTACGGAGGAGTCTCCATATGTAAAGATGGTGACCCATCCACGGACCAACCAACCCCAGCAAGCGTAGCTTCACCTGATGGATCGACCCCTCTACAAGTCCTAAGTCCAACAATGGATGTAAAATATAAACAAACCTTGTGACCTAATAACATCGAACACATATCTGTTTATACCATACGCCCGTTTTCAATTTTAATACAATGCGAACATTGCAATCTGAATCGTCCCCGTAGTTATTGGAAACGTGCCGCCTACTACAAATACAGATATTTGCTGGGTCAATAAGGGACAGGTCTGAAAAATGACGGATATCCCGCTGCGTAAAAAATGTCAATTCACAGTTGATACGAAAGCAATAAGGGGACCGAGTTCTCGTGGATATGACATACTGCAATATCTCCGGATTACACCCTCAATATTGTCAGTTGGTTTGCCTTTTTCACACTTAAATCAACATAATCTGTGCTTTATATTCACCTTTCTGCGCTGATATTAGAATAAAGTTTTCACTAGGTATACTACTGTGACGAGTATTACATATTATTATTTTAACTCTATTTTCAGTTGTGTGGAGAAGTTCTCTAGAACTTATTCTTACGGCTTCATGACTCAACTGCTCTCCAGTATGGCAGCCATTTGCGTAGTAATGGTTCAAGTTTCGGTAAGATTCATAGATATGTGGGTTTATTACATCTCCATATTTTTGCATAAAACGTTGTGATATTTTTTACTCGATATAATTTGGCACGTCTAGGTACATACATATAATTTATCTAGAAGTTCAGATATCAACGAACTAGATTCAGATATATTCATGTTACCTTTGATTATTTGGCGTTGGAATAAGCTAGGCCAAACAGTCAAAAGGAATTTTATCAAGAGAATTCCAAGTAGCATTCTTCTGCATATCAATAAAATTACTGCGACCATTCATCCATCGACTAAGTCTAGTGATTATGCTTACATTATTATGACTAGTTAATACAGGAGAGGTCATTGCAAGGCCATTGTTCAGTAGTCGCTTTTGGACTTCGTTTGCAAGGTTGTAGCCCATCGGCTGAATTGATTGATTGGCGGTCTTTCCTTGCAGCAAGACGCATCGAGTTTCAAGTCAGTGAGATTGATAACTTCTGTGGCGTTCTTTGTGGCCATGATCATTCAACTAGGCATACAGTGCTTCACTGGAAATGAGTTGACGCTGCAAGTAAGTTGCAATTTGTTTCAATAATTTTCTAGACATTTTGAGTTGTGATGAGTTTTGTTGGCATAGTGTAATCCAGAAAATGACAGTATCTACGAGTATGATTATGATTTACCTTTGATAGACAATAATTAATTATTAGAGAGTACAACTTGCATTATGATACAATGCCAATGGAAAGCACCCCTTCACATCCAAATCTGCTGTTGACGATAAATCTTACATACCGGGTGAAGTAATCTTTCGTGAAGGGACCAAGTGTTTCATCAATGGAAGAGTCAACAATTTTCTTTTTCACTAGATCTGTCACTGAAAACTGATGATGATGAGATGATGATAATAGTTTATGATTTCTAATAAATTGATCTCACCAGGCCGAGCGCATATCAGATGCAGTGATGCAATGCAAGTGGGAGCGCATCCCAACGAGTCAACGCCGCCCTCTGCTAATGATGATGATGCGAGCACAGCGACCTCTTCGGCTTACAGCTGCCGGATTCACTAATATGGACAATGCGTGCTTTCTTGCTGTAAGTGTCAAGTCAACCGTTCACTGCTATAACAGTCCTTTATTCGTTATTTTTCACCTCTGATATTGCGGCATAGTCAAAGTCAGTGATCATTATTGTCGTTACTATAAGGTTGCTGCTGTCAGAGGTGAAGTCAAGAAAAGTTAAAAGTCTAAGTATTTATTAGTGTGACTTTTGGTGATACAGTAGGCCAATTAGATTATGGTAACTCAAAAACTATCCATTAAGGCAGGGGTTCCCAAACTTTTTCAGTTCGCGGCGCACTTACAGGTTTAGGGTGCAATGATACTAGGTCGATAGCCACATTTTGCAGTTTCCGGAGAATGGTAAACAAGTGCACTTCACGGCACTCCTCTGTAGTACTATTCTGTAAAAATCTCACCGTGAAAGCATTGGTGAACTCAACGGTCAAGAGTGTAAATCCCTAGCATCAGATGGAATGACTACTCACGTTAAGCTCACTTCACCTACGTTTTCACGGTGAGCTTTTTACAGAATAGATCGGCTGTACTCTGTACGGCGGCGGCGCACCAGGGCGGCGCGCGGTGCGGCGCACATTTTGGGAACCCCTGCATTAGGACATACACTATTTTTAACAGTATAAGAATTTAAAATCGATATTTGATACAAATTAACAAATTTTTGTTCATTCAACATTCAATCAATTTTTATAATACACATTTAGAATACAATTAATTATTATAATAAATATTCAGAACACAATGATAAGTCAAGTTTTTGAATTTTCAAGCATAAAAGCATAAATATGTAAAACAACAATATAGTCACGAGCATAAATACTATGTACAGCTCGGCAATAATATGTCTTCATGATTTATCCATTAATATCTGTCGTCAAGATGACGGCATATATACAGGGGCTCGGAAATTCGACCTATTCCTTGAAAGGGGTTATACCAGAGGTCATTTCCAACAAATTAAGTCTATCACCTAGAGGTCGAAAATATTTTATTTTTCAAGTAAAACATCTAAATTTCAAAAAATATATAATCAAAACAGGTTTTCTTTCCACTTAAGACCTTTTATTTCTGAAATTATGGAAATTACGAGCATGTGTTTTTTTTTTATAAATGTTCACTCATTTATCATCAGTCAGAAAAATCACTAATAAGTGTCGAGAGGGAAGTAGTTATTTTTAAATTATTTGTTTTGGTGAACAGTCTGAAAATTTGAACAATAATCTAACAACCTCCGTAACTCGGAAACCATTAATTTTCGACCCCTAGTTGGTAGGGCTTAATTTGTTGAAAATGACCTCTAGTATTTTAACCCCTTTCAATGAATAGGTCTAATTTCCGAGCATCCTGTATGTGATCATTTGTGGAAGGCATACAAGTGGCATCACAAATATGTGACGCCAAAATATATGATGCTGCATCGGCTTCTAAATTATGTGATTTGGTGTTCTTTCGATGTCACATGTTTGCCGCCATCTTGATGAAAGATCAAATAATGGATGACTCAAGAAATCAGTTATTATTGCCGAGCTGTTCATAGTTATAATTATATGAGTACGGAGAGGTTTGCCACGTTGACTGAGCGATTCATATGTTTTCCCGCCACACATCCGTGCGTAGCGTCACCGTGGGTTGCAGTGGACGATCCCACCTACATTTTCTTCACCGTCACCAATTTTACCTACGTTATAAACTGATTGCATCATCAAAGTACGGAGTTCGAGCCGATAATTGAATATTGGTGCTTTAAATGTCAAAAGTATGGGCAATTGGACTACCTATTATTACCGCTGGGCCAATCTCTCTTTCCTTGTGCCAATCCCCACGCCCCTGTACCAGCCTCATCCAGGTTTTGCCCGCGATGGCAACAATATCGTCCGCCCATCTCGCCACCGGACGACCGACATCTCGTCTTCCAGTCCTTGGACGCCACTCTGTCACAGCCTTACTCCACCTGTCATCACTGCGCTTTGCCAGGTGTCCTGCCTAAATCCATTTGAGTTCCATAATACGCTTTCCGATATCGAAGACCTTTGTACTTCTTCGGATCTCGACGTTTGGAAGTCGCTATATTAGCCTGGTGCAAAGCATGGAACGCTCCATGGCTCTCTGTGCAACTCTCAGCCTGTACACGGCCTCCTGCGTGAGCGTCCACGTCTCAGCACCGTACGTCATGGTGGGCAGAACACACTGATTATAGAGGCGGGACTTCAGATATTGTGGAATTTTAGCTGATCTCAGAATGTCGTCCAGTTTTCTAAACGCTGGTCACAGAAGCTGTTTTCTTCTCGATGTCTCTGTTTGTTGATGCTCTTTGCCAAAAGAAAGAATAAGACCAAGATAGACATACCAGTCAACCATCTGCAACATTTCATTTCCGACTTTAACAGAAGGATTAGGAGGCTACCTATACGTGTGGATACTGTGAGGAACCAGGTCATCAGGCGAATGAGTGCACTAAACATGCTGATCCGTCACACTGGCGATCACTGGCACAAAACAGTCGATCAAGAATGCCCAGCAAAGAAAATAGCTGAGACAAGATACATAGTTCTATAGATTATAATGAGGTCGCGTAAGAGCGCCAACGTTTATCTATACTTAAGACTTCTTTTTTTATTATTAATGTTATATACTAACTCTAATATAGCCCTTTGCACATAACAATAGTTTTAGTTTTTACAATTTGCATCATAAATAAACATGCAATCTTTACTTTTTGTTGACACGGCAATGTTTTCTTTATAATAAAGTAAATAAAGGCTACATTGTTAAAAATGTTACATTGCGAAAATCGTAATAGAACATCGTTGCAAAAATGTCTTATGATGATGCGAGAAAGTAGCATACTATTTTTCTTAATTTGAATAAAACCATAATGTATAGTAGGTAAATCATTTACTATTTCTTGGAATCTTAGATAACACTTATGTATAAGCACTCGAGTGAGATACAGGTTTATTCCTAGTTCAGATAGAATCCAATTATTATATACCTTAATCTCTATCGTTTAAAGCCCTTTTTAGGTTCTCGTACCCGAAGGGTAAAAAGGGACCGTATTACTAAGACTCCGCTGTCCGTCTGTCTGTCCGTCTGTCTGTCCGTCTGTTACCAGGCTGTAATCTCATGCACCGTGATAATTAGACAGTTGAAATTTTCACAGATGATGTATTTCTGTTGCCGCTATAACAACAAATACCAAAAAACAGAATAAAATAAATATTTAAGGGGGCTCCCATACAATAGAGAAGTATGGAAATACTTCTCTATTAGTCTCGGTAGTCACTACCTTTCTAGCTATATCATATTTCACACAGTCCTTCCCTCATTTCTTTGATCTTCCGCTACTCGTATAGCCATCCACTTCAAACTTCGTCTTATTGTAAAATTAAACTCTGCTTCCTTTGTTTGTTTCAGATCATGAAAGCAGCTTATTCTTATTATGCTGTTCTCAGCCAAAGACAAGAATAATTTGCAATAGAATGGAAAATAAAGACAAAAGTTATTTTTCATAATTTATTATTAGTATATTTTCATCTCTGCAGAACTTTGTCGCTCATAACTATAATCTAAACAATTACAGTTTCTTCGTACATACATATAAAAATTATAAATGAATTAAATGTAGACCCACTAATTATACGTATACTTACTTGACCAACGTGGAACAATTTGAACTAATAGCCGGCAAGATAAAATGAAATACCTACTTATCTTACAATATTTTCGTCTTTTCTTACATTATTTTTACAAAAGCACTTAAGGTGAAAGTGCCAGGGTAGCCCACGAAATTCAAATATTCTTACGTTTTTTGCAATTTACAAGTCGGTATTAGATTGTATGTTAATCGATCATATGATTCGCGACTGTAACAAGTATGTATTTACAGAACTATATTCAATAAAGTCATCAATACAACTTTTTTTTTAGGTAATCCTATTGAATGATTATTTCATGAATTCTTGACATTTGAGGATTACACAAATTTAAGGAGTTGTATTACTGATTGTAATGATTATAATTCTGTAAATACATATCCCCCTTAAAATAAAATATTTATCTAAATAAATGGTTTTATTGTATTTTAGTAAAATATCTATGTAAATAAATGTTTTTTATTGTAATTTTATGAAGAGCACGTGTTTGCTCTATCCAAGTTCATCATTAAATATATAATTCTTCTGTGCGTGAGTATGGGATTGAACTCCTCCTAAACGGCTGGACCGATTTTGATGAATTCTTTTGTGTGTGTTCAAGTGGATTCGAGAATGGTTTAGATTCGATCTTTTCTATGGTTTAGATTTCAATCGAGTTCTAGGAAACAGGACAACGTCGGTCCGGTCAGCTAGTCCTATTTAAAACTATGCTGGCGAATTTTTGGAAGAGGCCTTTTTTTCAGCAGCAGATATATTTTGGGTGGTGATAAAGGGATTATTTATACTAGTTGGACGTTTAAACGTCAAAAATGTACGGATAAACAGTCGCTAATCATTACTTAACTTTAAGCAACATTTATAAATAAAGGGGCATATCCACGAAACACAAATCAAAGTTCACTTTCATACCAAATAAATAATATGTTTAAAATAATATTCGTTTCCATTTAGTATTTTCTTTAAACCGACTTTACACGCACATTCTTGTATTTTGTAGAAATAACAGTTAATTACTCATTTAAATTAAATAATTAGTAGGTGCAGTTCGAGTCCGCGCCGTTGGTTTTCGTGAAAACTGATTTAAATTGTACTGCGGTTTATGATACTGCCGTAGCCATTGTATATGCACGACACTATACTTAGCAGGCTCATTGCATTCCTTATAAAGTAAGCTTTCACTGACAGTAATATTATTCAGTTTTGATTAGATTTACGGCCGATATGAGATGACATCCCAAACTTTTTTGCTATAGATTTTCTTACGGTTTCTGACACTACCGTAGCTATTGTATTTGCTTAGCACAAGACTTTTTAGGCTCATTGCATTCCTTTTGATGCATCAAAAGGAATGCAATAAGCTTTCTTCGATTGGGTTTTTTTTTTCATTTCTGAGCAGATTTACGGCTGACATGAGACGACATCTGACATTATTTTGCTATTGTCAACTTCATATTAATTTTTAACTCTATTTTGGACAATATTTCTGTTGTTTCTTTTTTTTAGGTCTTGGTAGTACTTTGAACTCTTTACAAAAACACTAGAATAACTGATCTAGCTAAACAAGTTTTGGCGCCTTACGAATTGATATTTCGACACATAGTGAAAAGTAGAAGGTCGCTCGAATACGCCTGTACTCGCAGTGTGACGTCATAGGCAAATTACATCCGGCCTTAAAATTGTTATAAATATGACCTATCTTATGAATGCTCAACCCCCGACCGATCACCATGTTCGGCAAGCCGATCCCTTGGGAGACGCGAGCCAAATACCTCGGTGTGACCCTCGACCACCACCTCTCCTTCGCTGAGCACATAAAGCAGGTGCGTTCGCGCGCCGCTTTCGCTCTCGGTAGACTCCACTCCGTTCTGAATGCACGTAGCAAATTGTCACTTAGGTGCAAATTGTGCATTTATACAGCGTGCATTCGCCCCATCATGACCTATGCGGGTTCAGTGTTTGCGCACGCAAAACCCCACCTCATTCATAGGATGCAGGCCCTCCAAAACCGTTTCCTCCGAAAGGCAACGGGAGCCCCTTGGTTCGTTCGGAACGAAATCCTCCACGTGGATCTCGATATTCCCACCATCTCCCAGTTCTTGAAACTCAATTCCAAGCGTTTCTTCGACTCAGCCACCAACCATCGCAACCCTCTGGTTGTCGAGGCGGCTAGCTATGTCCCCTCTCGTATTAGTAAGGTCCGCCGCCCCAGGCTTGTCCTCTCAGATCCCGACGACCCCATAACTCTTCTCCAGGAGAGCAGTAGGGACCGTAGGAACAAAAACAAATCGACATTCCGACCTCGCCGCCGAGGTCCCTCGCGACGACCCCGTAATAATCGTCCTCCCCCCCGTCCCTTGCTCGGGTATGATGTGCCAGCTGGTGGCGTAGCTGAGCCTGTAGCTTTAAACTCCCCTGACAATAATAATTCTAATCTGATCCAGCCTGTCCCATCTTGCTGTCCTCCCCCCAGCGACGCCCTAAGCCGAGGCCCGTTCCCCACAGGGGAGCCCTTAGCGTGTAGTCGCTTAGTCTGTAAGTTTTTTGCCTTTGGTTTTAAAAGGCTTTGAGTTTCCTTAAGGCAGCCACAAGATAGTCCGGTTAAGTAGTCTCGACCTCTCTAGGTCAACTACGAGATGCCATTCAAAAAAAAAAAAAAAGAATGCTCAACCATTACTCTAGCATTAAAAGTCTCGTAGTTATTAGCGGTTGAAAACTTACACGTTTTTGTCGGTCAGGAATATTGAACTTACCACAAGTACTGCAAGCGAAAAGACGTTTTCATGTCAATACAAATTGCATCAATTTTAAATCTTAAGACTTTATAATTCCAGCCACTTGACCCACTGCTGCCGAGATAAATAATTAGGAAGTATAGTGTGACTAAAAGAGTGATGAGTATAAATTTTGATGGACGAATAAGGAGAGCAAGCCCAAAAAAAAAATGGATGGATTATGTGAGGAAGATATGAAAGAGAAGGGAGTGAATGATAGCGAGGCCGTTGACAGGGGAGAATGGAAGAAGAAAACGTGTTGCGCCGACCTCAAGTGTACCCAACATGGGACAAGGACTATAGAATTAAAGAACAATTACACTAAATTCTCTGCTTGAAAATGTACGAGTAACACTTTGGCTATGTTTTGATAGACTAAATCTCTCTATAAAGATAATGACGGCACGCAGAACAGATTCAGTAATCAGTGTCACATATATAATAAAGCTGTGAAAAATCTACTGGAAACCTTGTTTTGACAGTAAAAAAAAAACTTTTGTATCACGATAGGTGCAAAAAACCGTTACATATAGAAATCATTTATTTGGTTTGTAAAAAGCCAAAGTAAAACCGAGCCGTTGGAGAACAAACAGAACCAAGAGATTGAAGCGTCTGGCGTCGGGAGTTATTCGACTAATGAATACACTATTTATGGTTATATGGTTTATATTTTATTTTTTATTTTTTTTCTCTAAATTATAGGTATTCTATTGTGTGTATTTTATTATCTTATTATTCCCCTATTGGATTTGTAGATGTCCGTAGGTGTGTCCGTGGCATCACATGGGCCCTATCAGAATACCAGCGCTGCGGTATTTAATTAAATATTGCAGCTTTATGCTGAGATAGGAGCCTTTTTGGCCTCGCACAGGTATTTTTAATTGTTATATTTTGTATTTATTTTGTTTAATAGTTTTAATGTTAATTTTGTTAGTTTACTATGCTCCTTTTTACTGTTTGTATTTCCTGTGCGTGTCCCAAATAAAATATGTTTCTTTCTTTCTTTCTTTTCTTTAGATAGAGTTTGAATTCCTCAGTAGTAGCCCGGAATCTGGACTACAGCCCGATTCGTGGCAACAGACTATCCTCTTGTTACATGGGACTTGAACATAACTGGTGAAATATGGGTGCACTATTGATACACCTCTACGTAACCCTTCGGGGAACACAGGTGTGATGTTATGTTGTGTAAATATTTAGAGTTTTCTGCCGGTGGAGCTTCCAAAATTCATGTCTTTTTTTGTAGCGTGTATTTTTAAGATTTTTTTTGTGACATGAAAGTAACATTCAAGACGATCATGTCACAAAAAATCCGAAAAATACACACTACAAAAAAAGATATGAATTTTTGCTCCACTGGCAGGAAACTCTAAATAATTACAAAAACAAAAAAAAACTGGAAAACTACAAAAAATCGTGGAACATACATGGGGTACCTACCTATTTATTCAGATTTTTCTTTATGACGTCACTATTTGGACCACCTGTATGTTACTGCTAAAACTGAAGTGCGGTTACACCAAGTTTTAGCCGTCTACAACCAATTTAATGATTAAGTCTTTAACACAGCAGCTAGTTGCAGCCGGTTAAAAGAAGGTATTTTTTTTTATGTGTGGCATCTCGTAGTTGACCTAGAGAGGCCGTGACTACTTAACCGGACTATCCTGTGGCTGCCTTAAGATAACTCAAAGCCTCCAACCAGGGGCATAAAACTTACAGACTAAGCTACTACACGCTAAGGGCTCCCCCTGTGGGGAACGGGCCTCGGCTTAGGGCGTCGCTGGTGGGAGGACCGCAAGATGGGATAGGCTGGATCAGATTTGAATGATTATTATTGTCAGGGGAGTTTAAAGCTACTGGCTCAGCTACGCCACCAGCTGGCACTTCATACCCGAGCAAGGGACGGGGCGGAGGACGATTATTACGGGGTCGTCGCGAGGGACCTCGGCGGCGAGGTCGGAATGTCGATTTGTGTTTGTTCCTACGGTCTCTACTGCTCTCCTGGAGAAGAGTTATGGGGTCGTCGGGATCTGAGAGGACAGGCCTAGGGCGGCGGACCTTACTAATACGAGAAGGGACATAGCTAGCCGCCTCGACAACCAGAGGGTTGCGATGGTTGGTGGCTGAGTCGAAGAAACGCTTGGAATTGCGTTTCAAGAACTGGGAGATGGTGGGAATGTCGAGATCTACGTGGAGGATTTCGTTCCGAACGAACCAAAAAAGAAGGTATATCCACAATTGGATTTTTAAGCTCAGGTACAGATGTCTGAACTAGCGCTAACCCTGGCCTACAATGATATGCGGTCTGCACTGATGTCCTGGCAACATTTGTAGCCCTCCACTAGCACAAGGTTGCCGACCCCTGTGTTAAGAGATAGAGTAAATAAATAACCCTTCCTTTTGGCTTCGTCGTAGTCGGGTAAAAAGGTCTGGATTTTTCTGTATTATCTAACTTATCGGAGAAATTATACTGGTATGTATTTAATCAAACAACCGGTATCGGTAACTGATACATTAATAATAAATTGGTTTCGCGTTCGGCCACCATTTATATCTTATTCACGTGAAATAACCACTTAAAATGTCAGTTCAAAGTGAAGATTATCAGATTAGTAATTATGTACCTACATCCATATAATTAAATTAACCAATCCTCAGTTTATAAATACGTAATATAATGAAAGGGTGTCTATTATACAGCCTGAATGTTTCCTTGCTTCAGCCATCATTGTTTTCATAGAGCGAATGATGACTGCTTGACTCACAAGTCACATCTGTGCGCAGCCTTCTTCTTACTTTATCCAGAAAGACAACGAGAAATTTTATATTTTTATGCAGATAATCGGGCAATAGTTTGAAATGGGTAATAACATAAAAGGCCACTTTTTTTAAATGACCCACCCTCACGGGCCAATTTCACCAATGAAACTGAACGTGATCAGCACTTCTAAAAGATGAGAGAGATGTCACTGACACTGACAGCTCTTGAAAGTTTGCATGTGCTGATCGCGTTCAGTTTCATTGGTGAAATCTGCACTAAATACTTAAACGGATATTTTATACACGATTTTTCATGTGTTTAGAAGAGAGAAAAAGTGGTGTAGTTTTATTTTCATGAACCTTGTACGTAATTATCAAGATCACAAATTCAGCAAAAAACCGTCCGCAGCTCCCGCTGTAGGCGTTCCCAAGAATCGCCACAATTATTATAAAACACTTCATCTAGTATAGATAGAACACAAATATATTTTTTTTTATATGTACGCCCATAGGTGTGCATTAGGCGCCAGTTCAATTGTTTGTATCATCCACTAATTATATTTGATCGTAAACAATAAGCCAATACAGAAACCTATTAATTTACCAAGGTTCCGTCTGGGCGTTTATGCTATTGCTGCATACATATTACTGCATTTCTTATTTATCTAGCTAAGCACAAGCTAGACACAATATGACAATTTCACAAAGTGCTGCGAATCTAAAGCTGAATTTACATTACGAAACTACGTAATTGCGCAAACTTAGTTATTCATTGATAGTTTCACATGTAAATAGAAGTTTGCGCAACTAGATTCGTAATATAAATTGGGCATTATTTGTTCATTGCTAGTTTTACGTGTGATTAGATAATTATTTACACCTGAAACTCTCAATGAATAATGAAGTTAGGGCAACTAGTTTTGTAATGTAAATTAAACTTTAAGTTTTAAACACCAGTAAATAAATAAAGTCATTGCTTGTATGTGATACAACTTCCGATACAGTGGGTCACAAAATAAAGGTTTTCACGATTTTAGCATTATTTGGTGGCCAAAATATAAGTTAAACTACGTTCAATAAATATCTTTAACCCTATAACAGAAACCCTGTTGTTCCTTCTACCTACGTTTTAAGAATCGGTACACATAAGTAATAAAGCAAGTCATTTATAAAAACTTTTCAACAAAAATAATTAAAATAAATATTTAATTATTAATATTTGTAATGTTTAACCTCGGTAATTTTGCATGAAGCGATGACGCGACATCCGTTCGAAAGTAAGCTGCGCGGGAAACTATGACTAAGTGATTCGCAGGGCGGCGGGTGGTGGGGTAAAGGGGTAGGTAGGCGCGTGGTACTGACCCGGGGCCCGTGCGACCCGAAGTACCTACTTGTAAAATCAGATACTTTAAACATTTTTTCGATTTTAATAGTTATTTGACTTTGACCTCCCGACTAGCCAATGCTTATTTTTTTAACCGACTTCAAAAAGGAGGAGGTTCTCAATTCGTCTGTATGTTTTTTTTTTTTTGTATGTTTGTTACGCGATTACTCAAAGACGGATGGACCGATTTAAAAAAATCTTTTTTTGTTTGAAAGGGTATACTTTCAAGGTGGTTCCATATACATTTTATTAACTTTGTTTTGGTAGTTTATGAGTTAGCTTCAATAATGCCTATTTTTTCCACTTAGTTTATCTGGATGATGTTTTAATAACTTCCTATCACTGTTATTTACATAGAAGGTAAGGCAGGAATTTGTGTAGAGTAGATACCACAACTAAAAAGTGAAGTCTTATCTGCCCTACCCCTAGAGTGTACATTAAGCCCGCGTAGGCGCGCAGGGCCAAGGCGGGCTGCGAGCTGAGGAGCAGGTGGCTTTTTCGCTCGCTGCCGCGGCTGAGGCTGCCGGCTTCCGAAGCTGGGGTGGTGAGCGAACATATTTTTTTTTTAAAGATCATTATGGTACGGGTTATGGAGAAAAAAGGTTTTAAACTTCTTCAGTTCCAGCCTAATTTACATATAGCACCGCCTTAAAACCATCTGCGAAGGTAAGCTCGCGTGGGACCGCCGGAGCCCCGCAGCGCCGGAGCCCCGCAGCGCCGGAGCCGTGACATAAACCAAACCTGCTGCATGTTGCATGCTCGCTTGCATGCATGCTGCATGCTTGATGCATGCTGCATGCTTGATGCATGCTGCATGCTTGATGCATGCTTCCTGCATGCTTGCTGCATACTAGTATTTTTGATTAGGATTAGGATTTTTTTAAATAAAAAAGGAATTTTTTTTTGGAAAACGCATCTGTCATTAGTTTTTTAATTCTACCTCCTCATACTAAACATAATATTACTTCTCTCTGACGAGCAAATTGTGTTTATTTTTCTTGTTATTCAGTTTTACAAGGCGTTTTCATTTTAGGAATTCTAATTAATCGGTACTACAATAATCGGAATTTGTATTTTTGATGTTTCGAATTATCATTAAGTCAGAAATTTTGTTATTCGATCTATTCAAACTCGGTATTTTGAGAATAGTAATTATGTAGTAGTTATGGTCGCGTCCAGGGCTTGGCTTAAACTGGCACTCCTGGGCGGTGCCACTTTGTGATTTTTGTTTTTATTTCTTTCTGTGGTTTGGTTTTTGTATGTACTAACGATAGCTTTGTAAGGTTTTTTTTTATTATTTTTTTGTGTTACTAACTGACTACGTCTGAAATGAATGTCTTATTATTATTATTATTTCTTACATAACTCGGGACCTTGGGATCCCGGACCTTTGGAAGGCATACGAGGGGCCGAAGCCAACTCGCAGAGGCCCCTTAGATAATTTTAAATGATGAGGAGACACTAACCGACGATTATCCCTAACTGCACTATGCAAGTGCACCCAAGGTCAACCCCCGGTTGGTGCAGGACTATTGTTGTACGTGGAAACAAAACATATTGGGCTGTGGGTTTGGGTAGCTAAAGTGAATTGGGTAACTTGAATAATGGAAGAACTATGTCCCCTGCCTTTCCAATGATATATATACACGGATAAAATGGCAGGGGGTGACTTGCACACTCAATAATGGGCCCCGGAAACGGCCGCTAGCACATAGTGACGTAGCGACCAGCGGGCAACACTTCCTGAGGTGCTTGAGGAGTGGAGAGGTATTCCACGGCTATCAGGACAATCCTGGAAGTACGGTCAAAATCCCTACCAGCACCTTACTGGAATACTTCCTTCCTCCGAGCACGTTTACTCTTGCGAATTTCCACTCAAGCCGGCCAAAAAAGGCATGAAAGAGGTGGGAGCTCTGTTCCTCGTCAGTTTTCACTCCAGCCGGCCAATTAAGGCAAGCCAGAGATGAGGACAAGATTTCTCCCAGGAGATAGGGTCCGTGGGGTCCCTACTGCCCAACAGCTCGCCACATGCTGCCCTGCGGGTTTCTGTATCTCTCTTGGTCTGGCTCCTCATCCTAGACCCGTTCCGGCAAAGTAAACTCTACCGGCACAGACCTAAAGTTCGGAGCGCGTTAGCCCCGTCACGACGTCAACGTAGAGATACAGCGGTGAGGTATTATTATTATTATAAACGTTAGGAATATTGAAATTTCGGAATTATAAAAATAGGATGAATGTTAAACCGGAAATGTTTTATTAGGAATTTTGAACCATTCGGAATTATGAAAATCGGTATTTTGAAATTCGGATTAGTGACTGACAGAATAAAGTTTTTTTGTATTTATGTAAAGTACCCATTGAGTGAAACAGAAAAGAGTGAAGAGATTGTGTTGACTTTTCTACTAAGAGAAGAAATTAACGCGGCACTTCAAACTACTTTCAGGAATATTTAATACTTTCAGGAATTAAATTGAATGTGAAGCTACATTATGAAGCTTTTATTTTATATTATTATTATTATAATTGTATCTGTCATTCGTGGATCTTTGACAGTCGTTACGGGTCGTCAGAAGCCCGAAAGTCTGACAACCTGTCTTACCAAGGGGTATCGTAACTGGGTTGCGGAGGTCAGATACGCGACTGCCTGCTCCATGCAAAATACTGGTATTCAGCTGCATCCGGTTATACTGGAGCCAACCCCAACATAGTTGAGAAAGGCTAGGCAGATTCATTGATAATTATAATTGTATGCTCGATGCCCTCAATTTTACATATTATGTATAATCACATAACATTGAGAGCATACAATTATTTGCATAAAGTATTAAATATAATATAATCCCTATATCGGGATTATATAACTTTATTTTCAGTTGTGTGGAGAAATTCTCTGAAATTTATTCGTTGGGCTCCATGACTCAACTGCACTCTAGTTCGGTAGCAATTTGCGTAGTAATGGTTCAATTATCTGTAAGATTCATAGATGCAGCTTTATTATTTTTGCATAAAATATTGTTATTTTTCTTCCCAATACAATTTTATCCTGATTTTTATACGGTACATCTATCTAGCAGCTTCTCGAACAAAAATTATCGCGATGTGACAAATCAAACGCGCGATAGCTGCTGCGAATAAATAAATCATTGGTTGAATGATTTATCGCAGCAGTTTTGCGATAACTTTCGTTCGAGACTAGCCGTATGTATGTCATAGAACTAGACTCAGATGTAGCCAATGTTACCTGTGTGTGCCTGGAACTCTATGTTCTGTGTTATTGCATTTGTTTTCCGCACTTAGTCCTTCAAGTGGACCATTGTACGTGAGCCACGGCGGGCGTTGGTGGTTATTCCAACCAGCCCACCTCCCTCCAGAAGCACCCACCTTCCTCCAAAAGAGGAAAGTGCCTGTGACTTTTTCCCGTCGTCAACCAAATTCCTTGTAAGCCAGGCTACCGGTTTGGAAGTCAATGGGATCACTCAAGCGTTCGGCGAAATTGACGCAAACATTCAAAAGCTTCAAATCAAACAAGCTACTTCTACTATCTCTATAAAGAATTCTCCAGCTACGAAACAACTTCAATTTAATCAGTGAATGACTAACATCACATAGCAACAGTATTCGAACTTCAGTTCCTAAATGGCGAAGTTTTCTAAGACCCTACGCAGGAACCGGAGTAATCCGAAACTTACGTGAACGTGAGTGCTGTCCTACAAATGACAGTTTGATGTCTTTCCTCTGGCAACGTGCCAAAAACAACGAGCCTCTTGTTAGACTTCAAATAAACCTTCGTTCATGTTGTGTGCTTAAAATTAATTACTTACGTATCTTTTGTACCGATTCCGAGAATAAGCCCTCGCTAGGTGATAAAGGAATTGTGTCAAGATGTTTGCAAACAGCGTTCTGTCTGCAAATGACAACTGCGATCACGAATGTGATTCTTAAGAGTAGTCATTATGCTAAATGGCCTAACGAAAATGTTGTACGTATGCATTGAGGAGCCATGTCTCATGTTTAAACGCGAGTGCTACCATTATTTTCAGTATATTACCGGATTTTGTAGGCTTGTTCCTGAAATTCGTAGGACGTAAAAAGTTACAGGACGTTTAAAGTGGCTCCTCTATTGTATTGTTCAAAAGTATAGTGATTACGGCAATATTGCTAAATACTTATTAATAAAAAATAATAAATAATAACATTGCTTTATATATAATGGTCATAAATAGGGATTTATGACCATTCAATAAAGTAACAATAAGTGGAAGGCCTATTTAAACCAGTGGGTTCTTTTAAGCTTTTATGATACACAAATCCTTATGTCGAAGCCCACAGAATAGAATGATTGACGGCCTTTCCATACAGCAAGATGTATCGGGTTTGGCGTCAATGAAGCTAATGACGTCTGTGGCTTTCTTTTTCGCCATGATTATTCAGCTCGGCATGCAGTGCTTTACTTCAAATGAGCTTACTTTACAAGTAACTTGTTTGTTTTGTTGGATACCATTTTAATAGAGCAGCATTTTAAATTGTAAAGTAGCAACCCGCCCAAGCTCTGCACAGGTGCAATGGCGAAATATCAAAACATCGAGATATATGACGTATGTGCTATATCGGGGGTATGTAATCTGTGGCTATAGGTATCTAAGTTAAATATTAATGAATTATACACATAAACCTTCCAAAATAAATGCTCTAAAGTCTAATTAATTATGAAAACCGCATCAAAATCCATTGTGCAGTTTAGAAGATCTAAGCGGTCACACAGACAGAACACGACGAGAGACTTTGTTTTAAAATACATATTATCAAAGATATAAAATAAAAAATAAAATAAAAATAAGTTTATTGCACCTTAATATAAATATACATAGTTTACAATAAAAATAGGCCGTAAGGTAAGTAAAGTAACATAATATTATAGTTTCAGCCAATACCTAAGCTAAGATAACTTAATATCTTGTAATTATAGGTATCAGCGCCCACCCTCGATTATCATTATAGAATAGCCAATGTTGTTGTGCCTAGCATGTAGAATGAAGGACTGTTTAGGTGCAAAACTAAAATTAATATAAACAAGGAAAAAGAAAAATTAAACAAAAAACAAAAAAAAACTGGTAAACGAAGTGTGTTGGTATGTGTAGGGTTCGTGTGAGCGTGCGCAAATTTGGGTGTACGTGTGAGGGTGTGTGTACTTGTGAGTGAAGGTGTGTGTGTGTGTTAGTGAGGGAGTAAAGGTGTGTGTGTGTGTATGTGTGTGTGTGTGTGTTTGTATGTATGTATGTGTAGGGTGTGTGTGTGTGTATGTGTGACAGAGGGAAACTTAGGACATTGAATTTTAAACAAGTACAATAACGCACTATAATTAAATGAATTTAGTTTATTCTTTTTATATTATCGTTCATTTATACCAGATATTTTAATCTTAAATAAATAAACGATTTTAATATTTTAATATTTTTATTATACAAAGAAATTATACAATTACTCTAAGGAGTTTTTCAGTTTCATCGTAGGTTAGGGATAGAAGCCAAGTAGTCACATTTTGTTTGCACTCTCTTTTTGTCATGGAGAAAATTTTCAACTGTTTATTTGCAATGTTGAATAGTCTTGGGCCCAGGAACATGTTGAATTTTTGGGCAAAAGATGTTCTACAGGGTACTGATTTTAAAAGATCGAAACGTCTACTCCTAGTAATTTCTTTATCAGTCAGGGCACTTAACTTGACACTGGAATGCTGTCTCATGATTAAGGCAAGTACAAAGAGTTTACGAACCGATAGTACCTCACATTCCCTGTACAGCTCAGTGGTAGAAAAATACCTAGGCTTAAAGTAACTTACTTTTAATAAGGCTCTTTGAGCTCTTTCAGCAATTAAATTATGCGTTTTAGCAGCACCACCCCAACATGCAATACAATAGGTTATAACCGCTTGACACAGGGAATAATAAACCATTTTCATAATATTAGCATTGGCTGATTTTCTTATTTGTTTAAATACATATATAAGTTTTCTTATTCTATTTGACAGATTAATTAATTGATTTTTAAAATTAAGATTTTTATCAAATATGAGTCCTAAATATTTAATAGATTCCACGGCAGATAGGGATGGACAAGAACAATTAATAGATTCACCATCACAGGTGTGACAGGTTAAACGATGTATCGTATGTATTGGTTCACCAGTGTTGCGAATATAGAATGGGATGTATTTGGTTTTCTCGGTATTAAGAGAAAGGTAATTTTGAGCAAGCCATTTTGTTACCATGTTAAAACCATGTTGAGCTTTTTGGAAGGTTTCACTCCAAGTATCACCATGGAATGTCAGGGTAGTATCATCTGCATACGCAATTATTTTGCAGTTTTCAATATTAAGTATTGTTAGATCATTGATATAAACTAGGAACAACGTTGGGCCTAGGATACTACCCTGTGGTACTCCATGGGAGACAGGTAAACCATCACTTGTATAATTGCCAATTTTTACCCTTTGTGTTCTTCCAGATAGATAATTAGATAGTAATTTGAGTTGATTTCCACGGATACCGAGATGATATAGCTTATTAATTAGGGTGGGAATAGAAACCGTGTCAAAAGCCTTCGCCAAATCGAGAAATATAGTGAGGCAATTCTTTTTGTTATCTATGCTTTTGACAATGTGTTCAGTAAAGTCATTTAATGCATCATCCGTGGACTTGCCTGTACGGAAACCAAATTGATTATTCGAAAGAAGGTTATATTTTTCTAAATAATTTATGAGTCTATTATTAATTATCCTCTCAAATATTTTTGACAAAGAGGTCAGAATTGAGATAGGTCGATAGTTAGTGACACGGCTTCTATCTCCACCCTTAAAAATAGGTCTTACTATGGACCGTTTGAGTGGTTCAGGAAAAATGCCTTTCTCTAGACACATATTAAAGATATGCGTGAGCGGGGCTTTTATATTATTTTTTAAAAGTTTAAGGATGTCAGATGAGATTCCATCATCACCAGCAGCACAGTTACTTTTCAGACCAATGATTAGTTTTTCTATTTCATCTTCGTCAGTGTCAAGGAGAACGAATGAATTGCCAGTTAAGGACGTGTGATACTGCGTAACCTTTGTAAAGTTATGTAATGCTGTAGAAGGGGTGATTTTGTTTGCTATATTTTCACCAATAGTGGCAAAGAACTCATTTGTGGCATTGACAGATAGGTGAGGGGTTGACTCTATAGAAAGAAGATCTAATGAGATATCTTTTTTACTATTTCTATTAGTAATATTATTTATAGCTTTCCATATGTTTTTATTATTATTACCTGCTTCTCTAAGTAACCGTTTTTCGTATTCTCGCTTTAACTTATTGATAATAAAACCCCTAAATAAATAAAGAGAAAAAAAAAAACTTATTAATAATCTTATTATAGAAGTTCCGGTAACGTTTATATGTGATTTCAAGTACTACGTTATCCGGATTTTGTTTGAGTTTTTTATGCATCCGATCCCTGATACGAGTACACCTTACAAGACCTAGTGTCATCCAAGGTTTTAGTATTCTAAACTTATTTGTTACATTTAAAATTTTTGTGTTTATTTGCATAATATGAGTTATTTTCGATATAAATAAATCCATAGCAGAATTTGGGTTAATCGCATTATAAATAGACGTAAAATCAAGATGACATGACATGACATGCCAACTTTATGGCCTCAAAATCAAGTTTAACATTTACGTATAGATGAGTGCTCCGCCTGCTGTTATCTAAGCTAACATTAGATAGGCGACCTTTATTTGTTTTTCAGGCCGAGAGCTTATCAGACACAGTGATGCAGTGCAAGTGGGAGCGCCTCCCGACGAGTCAACGCCGCCCTCTGCTGGTGATGATGATGTGAGCACACTGCGGCTTACAGCTGCCGAATTCACGTACAGACGCTAGCACATCAAGCTACCCGAAACTGTCAAATTTTCCCAATCAACCTTGAACCTAATGCTTTAGCGATAAAGTTGAAAATCTATTCATGAAATTTGACAAATTATAGTAGCTTGATGTGCTGGCGTCTGTACATGGACAATGCACGCTTGCTAGTAGTTTCTGGTGGATTGTTTAATTGCACCTACGTCTTGTATGGTACAAAACAGCCCTCGACCGGCTTAAGGACACTCGGAAAACTCTAAAGGTAGGCCTTTGTCCAGCAAACGCAGTACCCAAATGACTTCTACTTGGAATTTTACAAAGTCAAAGTCAGAGGATGGTACAGGATGAGTTTATGATATTGGATTGCAGGAGGAAAGTAATACTTAAGGGGGAAGCTCCAGGTAGCCCAGATGTTGATTAAAGTATGATTCGCGACCGTAACATATTTATTATGTATTTACATAGTTATAATCATAAGAATCAGTAATACAACTCCTTAAGTTAGTATAATCCTAAATGTCAAGATTTCATGAAATAGTCATTCGTTAGGATTCCTATATGAACTTAGAGAGTTGTATTGATGATTTTAATGATTATAATTCTATAAATACAGATTTGTTACGGTCGCGAACCATATTCACATCAACATACAACCTGATATTGACCTGGAAATTGCAAAATACGTAAGTCAATTTGAATTTTGCGGGCTACCTGGAGCTTTCGCTTTAAAATTCAGAATGGTTTTCTCTCGTAGTCTCAACACAAAAACTCACCTTTGTACCTATTTACAACACAGTTTTGTAGGAAATCTTTTCTTAGTTTCAAGGCAGCTATAGTCTTAGATGAATTTATTCATCTGAGGCTATAGTATTCAAACAGTCGGAAATCAATCCCACATTTTTAATGTGACTGTATGAAAAGAGTGCGAGTGTGCGCTCACACTTTCCATCGAGTGCATTCATCACAGTTTGGAGCTCGAGCCAGTAATTGAACATTGGTGACGTCATCGGCCACTACGACTCGCATTGATTAATTCAATAACTTGTCTCATTGGCCGTCCCTGCATTTTGAGATTATTTTACGTGGACATAAACATAACATCACGCCTTGTTCCCCAAGGGGTTTGCAGGGGTAGAACACCCACACTTCGCCAGTTATGTTTACGTCCCATGTAATAGGGAGAGAACCTATTGCCATCGATCGGGCACAAATCCAGACTCCTGCGGGGCAATTGCTAATACACTCAATCGAAATCGGTTTCATTTTGACAGTTCAACAACATTCGTTGTCGAGCAGATAAATTCGAACATATTATTATGAAGCAATGGATTTCCAATTTGCTTCAAAATTATTCAGATTCCGATTGATAGGTGTTACGTGGTATGAGTATGAGTACGACATGTATTATTTGCAGCCAGTGCCTGCACTTCTGAAAAGTATGTGCGTGTGAACTAAGGGGCCAATGGGAATTCGCAAAATAAAAATCCTAGGATTTAGTAGTAGTTTTTAAACAATTGTAGAACGAATCTGAGAATTTCTAAACAAATATATTAAAAACTACAGCGCTTATAGTGTGGTACCTCAGTCCTCATAACAAAGATAAATATTTTATTGAATATTACCGAATCAAATAAATAAAATCTTTCTGTTTCTACACAAAGTTTTAGTAAGAGTCTTAAAACATTTTGTAAAAAAGAAACGGAAAAAGTATAGACGCAATTTGAAGATTATTAATTATTAACACTGGTCCCTCAATCTTCACCTCCACTGACATATGTGCATGTACTAGCTGCTAGAAGAAAGTAATATCAGAAACTCTAGTGAACTTAAATTTCAGTTAAAAAGATTCTACTAAATAATAGGTATCTAAAATTGTGTATTTCTTACCTCTTAGCTGAGATAATATTATGTTTTTAATCCTATGATAATAGATAGAGTAGTGTGACCAGACAATGAAATTAAATGTAGACAGTACTATTATACTTCATTTAATATTTATTTTTGAGTCAGAAGTGGTATAAGTTTTAAAGAAAACAACGTGGGAGGTTAACTGATTCGTTGCGGATGCCACGCCAAGCGTACCATCGATTTTTTTTTCTGTATGGTAAAAATATGGGAAAAATATTCATTATTTTGCAAGTAGTTCATGCCCTCGTTTCTGGATATTTTGATTAACTTGTGAATGGCACTCTTTTTCACTGCGAAGGTTTTAAATCATGTTGTGGAAATACGAGTATACTCTCTAATTAGTAACAAATTAATGATCATCGTGAACGCTCACGAACTCAAGTTGTAAACAAGTTTCTAAAAAAAAAAACATAATTCGTTACGCTTATGGTTTAATTTTGCTAAAAATGGTTAATGTAATGGTTAGTTTAATTAGCATTGATATAAGCGATTTGGTGTAAACTGTAAGCTTATTTAATTAATAAATGAATTGAATCTGAATTAAACTGCCGTCTTATTATTCTCAAGTGGCCGAATGTGGCTTGTATTACTGCAGGCTAAGCACGACAACCATAGAGAAGCTTTTTGTCACCGGAAGAGTAGACAAAAATGACGTTACCGTGTAGATAGTATGATGGCAACAAAGTAGAAAGAGTCAACTGCGCTTTTACGATTTTTTTTTACTTTATTGCCGTCGTACTGTCTACACGGTATCGTCATTTTTGTCTACTCTTCCGTCGACATAACTCTTCTCTACGGTTCAAGAGCTTTTAATATATTTGTTTACAAATTCCCAGATTCGTTCTACAATTGTTTTAAGACTACCACTAAATCCTAGGATTATTATTTTGCGAATTCCCAGTTTGGTCCCTCAGTTCACACGCACATTGAAAAGTTTGTTTCACTATTGGTTTTAGAAATTCCTTTAGAATGTGATCGAAAAATCCAATAGTGGTACTATCCAGTAAGAGCTCTGAAAAATCGGATACCTACCATTGAAATTGAAAATAAAAACTTGAGCAGTAAAACTAAGGACTTCCAATTTTGAAACTAGGGACTTCAAACTTCGTCTTATATAAGCTTGTAAAACTCAAATCGGACAAATTTATATTGAGAACGAACGCGGAGTCTACTGGATAAATATTAATGAAAATTAATATTTCAGCGAAAATAACTTTGTTTGTTTCAGATAATGAAAGCAGCTTATTCTTATTATGCCTTTCTCAGCCAAAGACAAGAATAGTTAATAAAAATAATATTAAAAAAAATAAAAAACCCGCCTGCACAAACACATAATTGAAAAGAGAAAAACAAGCATTACCTATAATCTATTGAATTTAGGTATCGTAAGCGGGGGACAAACAAAAGTTACTCCATATTTCAGGTTATTGGTTTGCCCCCGCCTGCGATACCAAAATTCAATACCTAGATTATAGGTAATGCTTGTTTTTTCTCTTTTCAGTTATGTGGTTGTGCAGGCGGGTTTCTGTTTTTTTAATAATTTTTTTTTATTTCAATCTTTTAAGTGGTATTATTATATACCTACGAGTATATTATATACTTACACCATTTAAAAATCAAATAAATTGGGTAATTAACCAATTTATTATTCCTAATTAAATTTAAACATATAACTTATTGTAAACTTTTTGTAATCCCCTTTTAATTTCCTTTATTTTTTACCCTACTCGATAGGTTTCTGTATTTTTTTTTTATCAACCGCCGCCATTTTGATTTTTTTTTTTCAAACACCTATCTAAGGGCCCTTAGGTTTTAAGACGAACATAACGATACCTTAACTGTAGAAATCCATCCAGCCATTTGCAAGATACGAGATAATAAATAAATTTACAAATATACAAGATACGCGCAAAAACATAACCCTTCCTTGGCAGTCGGGTAAAAATGGAATAATATACAAAAGTTATTTTTAAATAATTTAATTAGAATCTTTTACCTCTGAACTTTGTCGCACATAACTACAATCTAAACTATCACAGTTTCTTCGTACGTATAAAAATTATAAAAGTAATAAATTAATTAGATGTAGTACTAATTTTAACGCCTACTTATACTTTACCAATGTAGAACAACTTTCTACTAACTGCCCACTTTATATGATTTTTTATTTTACAATATTTTCGTCTTTTCTTACATTATTTTTACATAAGCACATCATAATATTATTTTTAGCCAGTTTACAACATAGATAATATAAATCCTAAATAAGTTTTTAAAAATGACTATAGAAAGTTAAGGTTTCAAATTCGTTCTTTTAAAGTTATTTTATTTGATGATAGTATCAAGTTGTTCATAAGTCATAAGTACAGCGCAGTGGTATTGCCATAGGCGATATTTTATTAGCTAAAGTAGTCTAGCCTCGTACATATATATTTCACGAATCAAAGTTCAGTAGCGGCGGCTTCGGGGTCGTTGACCGCGATCTGTCTGTGGTCTTTATGTCCAGAACTGTCATCTCTTCAGATCTGCAAAAGGAAAAAAAGTAAATATTTGTTATAACAATGAAAACTTCACTTCGAATTGAGTTTTTTGGAAGTCAGTAAAAGGTGTTTTAGTTTATTACCTATTTTATAACAGAAATCACAGCTATTTGTATATTATGATATGATTGATATATTGAATATGATTTAAATATTATAAATCGGACAACGATTCATTTCTAGCTAGAAGCCATCAAACAAGACAAATTATGCGCCCAAACACACCTAACTCATTTAGCATTATGCTAATAAGTTCCCACTTCGCGTTAACTGCTGTATTCAGAGTGCTATAGGATATTACGTATACGGATATATGCTATCGGTATGGTAGGTATGTAACTGAGAAACCATCTCACACGACATTATCGAAGTCGTGTGAAAATCAAACTGGTTTTATAGATGTATTTGGCGACCCAAACCAATTTAGCACGGGTGGAAATTGAACGCATTATAAACTAAAAACTCTTCGGTAAACTTTAAATACTCGTAATTGCAAACCACACCGTAAAGCTTTGGTTTCTTAAAAGAAAGCTGTGGACTTATCACACATAACGGCTCTCCAAACACAGAGCGTTTTTTGACACCTTTGTCAAATATTGGTGAAAATAACAGATTTTCATGACAGCCGTTTTAATAAGACGGAATCATGTTCCTAGGAAACCGAAGCTTTATCCATCAAGTAGTTTGGAAGTGAAACGACTTCTGTAGTTTTAAATGCAATGCATAGCGAACACTACATAAGTGGAAAGTCGTAGCTCTGAGATTTCTTACTCCCAAAACAACATTTGGCGGGTGCTGCGCAAATTGTTAAATTTATTACTCCTGCCAAAGTTTGAAGCTGTTTTGGTGCTTTATAAATTATTTAGTTATTGACGGGAATTCAATGAAATATTCAGAGGTACTGTCGCTTGGATAAAAGCGAAATATTAACAGAACATGTCATCTTTTAGAATGCGTTCTGATTTTTGTTTTAGAGACACGAGTGGGCTTACCGGCTGTCTCTTTGGCTCAACATAATATCTATGGAAGCGTTACAAAGCTATCTATCAGGATCGAATGACCAGAAAAACATAAAACTTGTACTAGTACTTGTCTTCTTCAGTAAAGCCTGTTGTCATGCTATGTAGTCGAACTTCGGGAAGACAAGACCGTGCGTCGCTAAGTTTGTGAGGTTCAGAGTTTAAAGTACCAGGTGATCATAAACCTGTAGTAGGTACCTGTCTTCTTCAGTATGTCCCGCGTTATAGAACACGTCGGGAAGAGGCGAGTCATGCTGGCTCAACAGTGAGCTGCCAGCTCTCGGCGAGTGAGGACCGTGTGTCGCGTACGGAGAAAACGGCACTGCTGCTCTTAAGGCTGCTAGGACTAGAAGCATGCCGCCTGCCAACAATATGGTTAATTATTTGTTTATGCTCTAGATGAATTTCAATTTCCATACCAGACTGGAAGTCAATCCTAACATAGTTAGGAAAACGCTAGGCAGATGATGATGATAACTCTAGATAAATTTGAAGGTTATGGTATACCTAGCGGTGAATTAAAAAAGGTCCTGAAAGTGATGATATTTGGACAGCCAGCCCTGTCACTAGCCGTGTGGATAACCTGAATTGACCGCTATGAAATTAACTGTTCTCGTGTCGCTCATGACGTGATGACGACACATGTTTAGTCTCTGGATCGTAAATAATATAATAACCCGGGACATTATTCACACACGGTCATCTGATCCCAAGCTAAGCAGAGCGTGTACTATGGAACTACTTTTTTTTTATAAAGACGTAAAACATACCTTCAAAGTAGGAAGATACATACATTAACTCTACCTATTATACAACGGTTAGGGCGATCATATACGGGCAGCTTGAAGCAGTCAGGATCGACTGCTTCAAGCTGCAACTGCACAGTGAACTACAGTCTTCTATTTACATAAATGGAAACGCTCGAGCAGTTGCGACTGCTGCTGGCGGTCAGCAGCACGGTGGAATTTCATCATGAGGTCAAGCAGTTGCCAGGCATACACTGACTTCTCGAGCTGTCGACTGCTCATGCGCAGTTATCCACTCCGCCCACGCTCTTCACCCTACTGCCTACTGCTGCAGGTTTATCAATGGCAGCTTCAAGCTGATGCCTATTACTGCATACGCGGAACGTGTATTGTGATCACTGGCTAACTGCTCGAGCAGCCCAAGTATGCTCGCCCGCACTAAATCTTGAAAGGTCACTATAATTTATGTCTATCCGCCCTCAATTCGTCAATGACTGATGATATTAGGTTATGATAAAAGCGAACCCTTTGGAAAATCCCGGAAATTTGTCCATAAGTCTCCTCCGGTGGGTAGCAACGTGACAAAGAGGATTTCAAGACGTTAAGCAGAAGCATCTTCCTCTCACAATCACAACTAACAAACAGTCGTGATGATAACCTAACATCTCATTATTTTAGTGCTCATTGAAAAGTTAATTTTGTTCAGTCTTCTACAATGGTATTTCCAAATAAAATAACTTGAGATCTAGTAGGTATAAATGTGTATGAGTAATGGGATGGTAAAACCTCCATGAGCCTACCCTAACAACAAAAAGCAAACATTCTACTAGCATAGAAACCTGCCTTGACCCCAAGAGCCCAAGTTCCGGCATCGCCACTTAGAGGGCCAATGAGGCTACAAAGAGTAATGGAAGTAGGAATACTTTTCTCAAGTCTCGTTCACCCGTAATACTGGGTAGTTACGTCATTGTGCAAAAACATCGCGCGTAAACATCTCTTAGGTTGCACAAACAAAATTCGGGTCGCGCGGTAACTGACAAAGCTAAAAGAAGTTTTGAAGTGAGGGAGTTTATAATGTTTGTGAGCTGCAAAGGGAATAGGAAAATGTGTGCGAATGAATACTTAATGAATGATTTAAATTCAGAATTAAGAACCACGAAAATAGTAATTCGTACCTATCAACACTCACAAAGGTATGTAGGTACATACGTAGACGTTATTTAAAAAAAAAATGCAAAAAACGTGAAATAAAAAATCCTCCGCGTTATTTTCATTCAAAGTTCTTATTTCCTTTAGACCACGCAGAAAAACTTATTTATTTTTTATATTTATTTTATTTGTTAGGGACAAAAAACAGTTACATGCCAAGCTTAACTAGTGATTCTTAAATTAACACAATACTTAGAAGTACATTTATAGACAATCTATTCCATATTTATGTTACTATACATGTAAACCACAACATTGTCCACGAATACACAAAAAAAAAGGTTAAAAGAAAACATACAATTAGTGTGCTTCGTAAAAAACTAGTAAGAAGAAGAAGAAAAAATATATAATTATGAATTATGATTAACTCTTGCTTATTAACGCTTGCTAATTGCTCTAGCCTTGAAACGATCTTTGGAAAGAGTAAATATGTCAAGCTCCATAAAGTGAGTGTTGTACGGATCAACGAGGCGACGAAGAGGCACGCGCACCCCAGCGTTAGTCCTGCATGAATCTGTGTGGAATAGTCGAGGCACACGTACCCCACGAAGCATGACAGATCTAGGTACTATAATAATGTATACTATTTGATAAAGGAATGCAGTCGAATCTATTATTGCATATACGATGCAACATCATTACGCCCAGAAGAAATCGTCTAGACTCCAAACTAAGGACATTATAACGTTTCAGTAATTGTTCATATGAGACTTTAGGACGATAACATTTATAATTCATTGTACGTATTGTTACTCATCATATAGGTATTGATACTGTAAAAATAAAAGGTGGCGCCTGAATACGGCCTCCAATTGATGGTAATACTTAAATACTTCCTCAGCAACTGTAGACCGGCAGCCTCCCTACAACGATACAACCTTGCTAACTAATTAAGTACCAAGGTATTTAATAAACTGTCTTAGACAGTTCCTTTCATTTAAAAAATACTGGTATTCAGCTGCATCCTGTCAGACTGGATGCCGACCCCAACTTAGTTGGGAAAGGCTTGGCAGAGAAGATTTAAAACGCTGACCTTGTGCAATAAGAGACAGAACAACTCACCTGAAATAGTAGCAAGTAGCGTCAGATGAGCAAAGAGCAACGCCGTCGCAGCACATGCATACATAGCTGCGCGGGCGCGGCCACACGACCAGCGGAAGAAGTCCCAGCATCGCAGAGACAGCGTGTACTCCCCTCGTCGGCAGAGAAGGTCCACGAATAGCGCTGCCACCCACATCGTCTCCAGAATCAGGATTAATGCTGCACCCACACTGTATAAAAATCGATGAATGGAATTATTATTGATGGCTTTATTTTATTATTTGCTTTAAATATGGTAGTACAAAAGGTGCTAAATAAATATGCTTCTGTGTAGGTTTATCTACAGACTTCAATTTCTAGTCAGTTTTCGATATTTGTTGTGGCGATATTTACTTGTACCTCAAAATCAAGAATCAAGATATATAAAAAAATATGAAACTATGAAAAAAAATGGTGGCGCAGGTGCATCGTATTACTAATACTAATATAATACTGTTTTGACCTGGTCTGTGTAAAGCCTAAAGACACGTAAATATGTTCACACATGATTTCCAAATTGAGACATAATCATTATATGTAACTCTGTGGCCGCAATCAATGACAGAGCAATTTGAGCTATAAAAAATCTTCTAGTAAAAAACTGTCCAGCTATCTTAAGTGGATTGAGTAATTTTTGCAATCCAATCTAATGCATTGGGAGCCATATTGATTTTCTCTTCCAAGAATTTTTAATTTAGAGCACTAGTAGGGATACTCCTGAAATAAATTGCATTTCAAGAACTCTTGATAGAACAGTAGGTGGATATTTATAGGTATAAGGCATGACCATTTCTTTATATAATCCATGAAAACGTTTATGTGTCTCCCTAAAAACGGGTAAGTACCTAATTACTGAAAATATATTAGAGCTCCTTATTAGTAGCCAGTAGAAACTATCCGGGGTACAAGTGACATTTACGAGCATTTAGATTCATATGGCGTAAACTGAAAACAGACGTTCTACATACATCACCCGTATAAACGCTCACAGGAATACATTTACTTCAGAATAAAATGTGCTAGCACATGTTTAGATTCTTTTAACGATTTTTCAGCTACCACTTATACTTCTCTACTAATCAAAATGTTCGTCTGGGAATTCAGCTGTAAAAACGTACAAAGATATTAATTTAAAAAGGCCACACAATAAAGCCTTTAAAACACTTTTGCATTTATAAACTAGGATGGATCTTTCGAGCCTGCCTACTGTTATGTAAAGAATGGGAGTTTGTTTAAATTTTATTTTACATCAAAATAAAGTTGGCAAAGTAGGTGCTTTGAGAGGTAAACATAGTGCAACAAACAGCTACCCATCTGGGAATTTCAATCTACAAAGGAATGGGACGCAAGCTTTATACGCACATATGCCATAATTATGATTGGTTTTCTAAAAACCCACACGAGCGCGGGTTACATTGTTTAATTTTAGTTTTAATGGCAATAAAAAGCGAAAAGGTTTCGCAAAATAAGTAATTTCTGTAAAACCTTTGTTACCTTTGCTTAGCTTAAACTTTTTGGGAAATTGGAAGTTTTAAAAACATTCATAGCAGTTTTCCTATCTTACGCTTGAGACATAAATCTGAACTTAGTATTCGACTCTGTTACAAGGTTGCAAAATAAAGTTACGATGTTCTTTAGTTCACAGTTATTAATTGTATTAAAAATTTTCACAAAATTTGTTTCACCTGTCACCTACATTGTTGGAAATGTTACTTTACAAAATACAAACGAAATTCGCCAATGACAGGGTGACGTGTTGTGTTTGTGTAACACTCAGCGACGATATCGACATTTTATCTGATACAAATTCAATCAGGACGTGTCAAAGATTTTTTGGCAAAAAACATTCAATAGATAACACTTCCCGAGCAAGGTATTGAACTGCCGAACTTATAAACACCGATAAGCCCGTAAATAATTAAAGGACTCGGTTTTGGGGCCCATGAAATTGCTTTTTACAGGGTGTTTCACAGACGAGTGATCAAACTTAAGGGTGTGGTACAGACCATCAAACTGGACAACTTTTTCCCGGGGACCAACATCGTAATCGTAAAAAAAAATCAGTCGTCCCATACATTTGGTCAAGTACTTAGGTATGAAGTTTTGTATGGGACAACAATTTTTTTTTTTTTCCCGGGGACCAACATAGTAATCGTAATTACTATGTTGGTCCCCGGGAAAAAGTTGTTCAGTTTGATGATCTGTACTACACCTTTAAGTTTGATCACTCGTCTGTGAAACACCCTGTATAAGGTCTGTCTACTCATACACGAAATCTCTTAAGGCGTCATTGTACTCATCGTTATGAACATCTTTTACTATGGGACCAAACCTGAAATCGTGAAAAAAATTCAGCTGATCCTTACATTTTGACGAGTTATGTAAACATAAATGTCTTCAACTATAGCACAACCTCTCGTTAGCCGCACGGGTCGATCCAACAGGTTAAGCTACGCTTGCCGGGGTTGGTCCGTGGATGGGTGACCATTTTTCATACCGAGACTCCTCCGTGCCTCGGAAAGCACGTTAAGCCGTTGGTCCCCGCTGTCATTCGAGGATCTTGACAGTCGTTACGGGTCGTCAGAAGCCCAAAAGTCTGACAACCAGTCTTACCAAAGGGTATCGTATTACCCAGTAACTGGGTTGTGGAGGTCAGATAGGCAGTCGCTCCATGTAAAATACTGGTATTCAGCTGCATCCGGTTAGACTGGAAGACGACCCTAACATAGTTGGGAAAAGGCTAGGCAGAATGAATGAAATGTCTTCAACTTTAGATTCTTTTTCGCGATTTCCTGTTTGGTCCTATAGAAAAAGTTGTTCATAATGATGAGTACAATGACCCGTTAAGAGATTTCGTGTATGAATAAATAGACCTTATATACAACTAACGACACGCCCCGGCTTCGTACGATTTTACAACTTGACAAAACATCGATATTTCTGTATTGGGTATTATTATTAAAGTAAAAATATTAGTGGATTATACCAATGAACCTACCGGACTACATTCACTAATTGGTGGTGCAAACCGCATCAAAATCGGTTGCGCAGTTTAGGAAAACAACGCAGTCACACAGACGGACACAAAAAGCGACTCAATTTTTTACCCGACTACGGTAAAGCCAAAAGGAAGGTTTATGATTTTAGCAGTCTGCAGGCAGTATGTAGTATGTACAATATGTTTATATTTACGTGTGTTCCACCGTAGCGCCTAAACTGCGCAACCGATTTTGATGAATGAGGTATCAACTGATTTTAAATGATGGTCCGGGTAACATGGACTATACAAGGTGTTACTTAAATAACGCACAACCTCTTAAGGGGTCATTTTACTCATCATTATGAACAAAGTAAAAGTTGTTCATAATGATGAGTACAATGACAACTTAAGAGGTTGTGCGTTATTTATTTTACACCTTGTATATAAATTCTCCCTAAATTTTATAGGGTGGAATTTACACGTAAATTTCTGACCTCGAAAAAAATAAAATTGAGATAATCATGACATGTTTGGTATCAAAAAGAAGATCTTGACGAGCACATTTCATTATTTATTGTTACAGTGAATAAATATGTTTACATAGTTAAAAACAAGCAAAAGTGAGACTGTGCTACGTACGGCGCGACTGTACAATTATTTCCTATTATACAATAAAAAGCATGATTAAAATGATACCAAAGCGCAGTGAATGAAATCTTAATAAATAGTAACTATTTGTAATGCCACTCTTGTGAAGAAATACAAATACAAACCAGCAGCACATCAAATTACTCAAAACTGTAAAATTTTAGCGATAAAGTTGAAAATCTATTAAAGAAAGACAGATTGTAGTAGCTTGATGTGCTGTCATCTGTACAACGAATTATTTATTTAAAAAAAAGTTGGGGAAAAAGTTTCTTCGCATTTTTTAAGAAAATTCAAAACATTTTTTAATATAGTTTATTTACATTTAACTAAAGTATGTAGGTACCATTTTGTTCGATAACTTTTTGCCATCTTGTAGGTAGGGACATGATCCCATGGCTATAGAAATTTTGGGACTTCTGGTCAAAATACCGCGACAAGTGGTTTTGGCAGTCCTCTCGTGATGTTAACCTGACACTGCCTAAAGAATTCTGAAGAGACCGAAACAGGTGGAAATCTGAAGGTGCAAGGTCAGGACTATACGGCGGATGCATTAACACCTCCCAGCCAAACTTTCTTAATTTTTGCTGAGTGGCTAAAGATGTGTGAGGTCTAGCGTTATCATGATGAAAAACCACACCCCTTCTGTTGATTCCGGCCGCTTTCTCTCAACTTCTTGCTTTAATCTCATCAGTTGTTCGCAGTAGAGTTCAGAATCGATGGTCCTGCCTGGTGGTAACAGCTCATAATGAATCATTTGCCCTTCCAATCCCACCACACACACAGCATCACCTTGTTGCGAGTTAACCCGGGTTTCGCCACAGTCTGTGAAGCCTGACCGGCCTTTGACCACGACCTTTTTCGCACGTTCTTGTCATACGTGATCCACTTTTCATCACCAGTTATCAGCTTCTTCAAAAATGGTTCAGTTTCATTACGTCGTAATAAAGAATCACAAATGAGTACACGGTTCATTAGGTTTCTTTCAGTGAGCTCGTGAGGTACCCAAATGTCGAGCTTTTTTGTGTACCCCGTTTTTTTCAAATGCGCCAAAACTGTTTTGTGGTCAATTTCCAGTTCTTTAGCTACGTCGTAATTACTGATATGCCGATCTTGCTCCATTTTTTCAAAAATGGCATCCATTTTATCCGCAATAGGGCGACCAGGGCGATGTGCATCTTTGACATCAAAATTTCCGGATTGAAAACGCTTAAACCAAATTGGTGCTACTCTCACAGACACTACACTAGGTCCATAAACATCGTAAATTTTTTTCGCGGCTTGCGTTGCATTTTTACCTTTTTTGTAGTAAAATTTTAAAATGTATCGAATTTCTTCATTAGATTCACTCATCTTGACGGTACGAAAAACAAATGAAAATCACACATTTTCCTAATTTGAATTTGGAATTATGGTCTTTAAAATTTAAACTTTCAATGATACCAAAACCAGCCAGATACAAATAGTATAGCCAAAGAGATTTTATTACAAGTTCATACATACTATAATGTGAAAAGACTTTTTTCCCAACCTAATATTTTGGATTTATATTTCTTCGAAGCTCGATATGCGGTAAATGCTGTTGGCGTTGAAATATGTAAATCGGCACTATGAACTGTTAGAATTTAATTTCCTGTGTACTTGCTATTAGCCAATAGATGGCGCTGTTTTAATTTATTTTACGTTGTAACGTTTATCACGCGTTAAAACGGAGAAGTACAATATAAAAATTAAGATTAAAAAATTGTAACCCGACTACGGAAAAATAAAAGTGATCTAAACGTACGAAACATGAAAATATACAAAAACACAAATCAAGATATAGGTACAAAAATGGTCAAGGTAAAGCCGTGGTCACATGCCATTATAATTTTGTAGGCATTTCTGGCACCCACATGGTATACAGTGTGCCATGTTCAGTACAACCATGGGGTCTCAACTAGAACAAATTATAATTAGTATCGAAAAAATAATCATAGATGGCAGCATTGGCAACAATTATGAAATTAACAACCAGTAATAAGCGTTATACGGCAGATTTTGGCTGAAGTAAGATTAGTAAAAATCAAAACTTCCTTGTTTAATGTTGATTTATCTATTTGCTATTCACGTATTTTCAACAAAAACGATACATTAAGCCTTTTACTTCAAGCCGAACCAAAAAGTATTGTGCGGGACAAGTGAAAACACAGACTGATAGTACAGTTCATAGTTTTAAGTATAACAGTTTGTCTTGTCTTGTATTTTTCTCGTTTAGTTTATGTTATATAGAAGCTGAAAATATGTAATTTGTTATATGTTTGCATTGTATAATATTGTTAAAATGTAAAAATTGTCAAATGGCTCTCGTTACGGTAAAGTAACGTCGTAGCTAAGCCTACTGCACCAATACCGACTTCGCGCTCATTGGTCGAAAAGTCCTGCGCTCTGATTGGCTGACCAATCACAGGGCTTACATTTTGTTAGCCGATAACGTATAAATTCCGGGTCATTTGGCGTATCGGTACAGTTGGCGAGCAACAGTACTAAGAAGAACACTCCGAAATAAAGAAGATCACTCCGAAATAAAGAAGATCTACAAGGAAGAAACTCTTCTGGTTTTATTCTTCACCAACCCAGCACACAAATGCGCCTATAGGGCACATTTAATGGTCCTTCGTACCGGATTTATTGTGAAGAATACCGCCTGAAGATAATAGTGCCTCAAGTAAAGAAGCTCTGAAGATCGTATCCAGTGTGTTCAAGATCGTCGATTGAAAAATCAGCTGACGTCATGCCCGTTACACGTTCCGAGGGGAGGGGCCGCAAGCCGTCGAACGAACAGAAGCCGTCGTCGTCTGAAACCACGCCAGGGACCTCAGCGACCGGCACCAGCACGGAAGCCACGACGGAATCGACACATACAGGGACGACTGTCACGGAGACTTCCGAAAATACCGCCACCTCCGCGACGACTGATCCAACCACCGTAACTTCCGCCGCCACCGCTTCGACTGCAGCAACCTCCGCCTCGGCCGCGAAGATGGCCCCCGCCTCGCACCCCGCCAGCGCCGCCGCCTGCTCCGTCGCGCCTTCAGCCGCAACGACGCTGATTGCGGGTGCGAAACCGAAACAGCTGATGAAGCCGCCCGCTGCTGTCACCTCCAGAGATGCTCGCCATGAAACAGATGCCTCAACAGTGAAGCGAGTTATCAAGAACGCCGGTACGTCGAAACCAACCGGCCCACAGTGCCTCTCTCCCCCTAGCAAGAAGGGGGGAGGAGGGGGATCGACGCATAGCAAGTCGAAACAACAGAAAATAGCGAAAGCGAAAGAAAAGCTACTCCGCCTCCAAGTCGAACTAGCTGCAGCGCGCCTCGCCGCACTAGAGACAGAGGACACGGATGAAGAAGAAGAAGGGGAAGAAGATAACGTCTCCCTCTACTCCGAAGTCAATGCAAGAGTAGACAGCTGGTTGGAAAACCAGGTGACTCGTCCCGTGTTAGCCATCGCCAACGAGCCACATCGCCCTCCAGTAGAACCAACAGCTGTCCACGATGACCAACAGAAGTATGAAGAAACACGTCATACGCCAACAAAAAGGGAAGCCTTAAGAATAGTCATGTCGCTTTTCGACCCCTTAGGATTCGCCTCGCCTGTTACAATCCAAGCGAAACAGTTACTCCAAGAAGTTTGGCGCCGAGGAACAGGGTGGGACGACCGAATCGATAAAGACCTGGCGGAACAATGGAGCACGTGGATAGGACACCTGAAAAGTCTCCACAACCTGGCAATCCCGCGGCAGTATCTACACTACAGCGACGCCGCTTCCCTAGAGCTCCACGTTTTCAGCGACGCCAGCGAATCGGCCTACTCTGCAGTCCTCTTCTGGAGAGCTGTAACATCAGACGGCGAAATCGGCATATCACTCATCATGGCCAAGGCCAAAGTGGCACCGTTGAAGTTGACTTCGATCCCAAGATTGGAACTGCAAGCAGCGGTTATGGGAACCAGACTCGCCGAGACAGTTATAGAAGAGCACGAGAGGAGGCCTGACCGAAAAGTGTTCTGGACCGATAGCAAGACAGTGCTCACTTGGATAAGGACAGGGTCGCGTTCATACAAACCATACGTGGCTCATCGTCTAGCAGCAATTGAAGAAAGCTCTAAGGTCAACGACTGGCGCTGGGTTCCGACAAAACAGAACGTAGCCGACGATGCCACACGAAATGTACCAGCCGCCTTCAATAGAAATCATCGATGGTACAAAGGGCCGGACTTCTTATACCTGACAGAGGACTCCTGGCCTATAGAAACCGCAAGGACAACACCTGAAGAACCTTCCGACGAGGAGAAGACGCATCATTTGACCGACAGAAGAAGACTGAAGCTAGCAGAGGGTCTGCCTGATCCGGTGAGATTCTCCAACTGGGACCGTCTTCGATATTCGACAGCACGTGTTCTGCAGTTCATCGAGCTCTGCAGAACCCCTAGGCAGAAGGTCAACTACCGACGAACGAAGAAGAACAAAGAAGCTGATCCCACCTGGAAGAGAAACAAGCCAACTACAGCGAAACAACAGGCACCCACAGCATCGAAGAAATCGTCACTCAAGCTTCTTCCAGTCACAGCCGAGCTCCTCAAGAAAGCTGAAGAGCTGCTGATGCGGTCTTCGCAGGAAGAAGCCTTCGAGGAAGACATAGAAAATTTGAACAGCGGGAGGCCGATCGCTAAAGAAAGCCGCCTGCACCAGCTCAGCGTCGAATCAGTAAACGGCTCCCTACGAATCCGGAGTCGTATCCAAGCGGTCAGAGATAAATGCAAGAGGATTTTAAAAACCCGCTAGTAGTCGACGGAGATCATCCCACAGTGAAGCTTTGGATACAGGCCATACATCAACAACTCCATCACGCCGGTGTGGAGGCAACAGTCAACGAGTGCAGACAGCAATACTGGGTACTGCGATTGCGCCCTATCACTCGCACGATTCTCCGAAGATGCCTCTTCTGCCGCATGAAGACCCAAGTGCCGCCACATCCAAGGACCGGGGACCTGCCAGCGTGTCGCTTAGCACATCACAAGCGACCCTTTACGTTCACCGGGGTCGATTACTTCGGGCCTCTCTCCGTGACCGTCGGACGGACCAGACAGAAGAGATATGTGGCCATATTCACATGTCTCACAACGCGAGCAATACATTTAGAAGTAGCCCACTCACTCAGTACTGACTCTGCAGTGATGGCGATTAGGCGAATGATCGCGCGACGAGGCTGCCCGACTGAAATCTGGTCGGACAACGGCACCAATTTGAAAGCTGCCGACAAGGAACTTCGACAAAACATCGATGCGGCAACTTCAGAAGAAGCAGCGAAGAGGACAATCTCCTGGCGCTACATACCGCCTGGAGCTCCATTCATGGGCGGCGCTTGGGAGCGAATGGTTCGCTCAGTCAAAACGGCTCTCACAGCGACACTACATGAGCGCCACCCCACCGAAGAAGTCCTCACTACTCTACTGGCCGAAGTGGAGTATACAGTGAACAGTCGTCCGCTGACGCACGTCTCCATCAGCGCAGAAGATCCCGAGGCCCTGACTCCCAACCATTTTTTACTGGGGGGTCCTGGGCGTGTGCCGCAGCCGGGCACATTCACCGAGCGAGACACCATCTCCCGGTCCAGCTGGCGAGCTGCACAGAGGCTCGCAGACATCTTCTGGCTCCGCTGGGTGAAGGAGTACCTTCCCGAGCTCCAACACCGGCGGGAGCCCCACGGACGAGGCCAAGCAGTACAACTGGACGACATTGTGCAAATCGTCGACCCGAACCTGCCCCGCAACGTGTGGATACGAGGACGAGTCATCGCGGTATATCCTGGTCCTGAAGCTGGTGATCCTGCCCCTACCTACGGACGACTTGCCCGCACCGGAACTTAATACGACGCGGTCGCACGGCGGGAGTGATGTGCGGGACAAGTGAAAACACAGACTGATAGTACAGTTCATAGTTTTAAGTATAACAGTTTGTCTTGTCTTGTATTTTTCTCGTTTAGTTTATGTTATATAGAAGCTGAAAATATGTAATTTGTTATATGTTTGCATTGTATAATATTGTTAAAATGTAAAAATTGTCAAATGGCTCTCGTTACGGTAAAGTAACGTCGTAGCTAAGCCTACTGCACCAATACCGACTTCGCGCTCATTGGTCGAAAAGTCCTGCGCTCTGATTGGCTGACCAATCACAGGGCTTACATTTTGTTAGCCGATAACGTATAAATTCCGGGTCATTTGGCGTATCGGTACAGTTGGCGAGCAACAGTACTAAGAAGAACACTCCGAAATAAAGAAGATCTACAAGGAAGAAACTCTTCTGGTTTTATTCTTCACCAACCCAGCACACAAATGCGCCTATAGGGCACAAGTATGTTATAAACAGTTCAAAGTAGCCTTCCGTCATGCATTTTGTTTTAGAGCTCTTTGCAATAGATGGCGTTTTATTAAACTTGTCATCACTTTTACCGCCACGAAATAGAAAAAAACCGGCCAAGTGCGTGTCGGACCACGCACAGTGAACGGTTCCGTAGTTTGGATGAATTTATCCCAGGGATGAAAAATATGTTCCCTCATACATTCCAACTTTTGGAATGTATGGAAGACATTCCAACAGCAAATGTAACTTTGTACGCACAATATTGAGAGATTTATCATGATATTTTAAGACCATAGATTCTAATAAGTTTTCCTGTAATCTATAGGAATAATATAACTACTTTTAGTATTTTTAGGGTTCCGTACCTCAAAAGGAAAAAACTGAATTGTTATAGGATCACTCGTGTGTCTATCTGTCTGTCTGTCCGTCTGTCACAGCCAATTTGCTCCGAATCCATTGGACCGATTAAGATGAAATTTGGTACACGTATGTATTTCTGTGACCCAAACATGGACGTGTAACGTAAATAAATTAATTTTGAATATGGGGTCAATTTTGGGGGGCAAGTAAGAAAATAAAAATAAAGTTTTGCAAACTGTACCATGTGACATATTGATCAAATGAAATGGATTACTGTGAGGGTCTCAAATATACTTTTTTTTATAATTTTAAAATAAATCATTTTAAAGTTAATTAAAAAATAGACGAAAATTGACCGTTCGTATCTCCGAAAGTACTAAGCCTAAAATTTTGAAAAAAAAATACAGAAAATAGTTGAATACCTATAGTATGTATAATGTATGGAAGAACATATTTTTCAACTACAATGTTAAGTTTGTTCTTAGGATTCATTGTGCGTAGTCCGACACGCACTAGGCCGGTTTTTTATTTCAAAATATGCTCTGTTGTATCGGAGATAGGGCGAAATGGTCAATTTTCGTCTATTTTCTTAAATTTTTGATTTGAGACCCTCACAGTAAGCCCTTTAATTTGATGTATCACACGGTACAGTTTGCAAAAGTTTTTTAAATAATTTTCTTATTTGCCCCCAAAATTGACCCCCCATGTTCAAAATTCATTTATTTATGTTACACGTCCGTGTTTGAGTCACAGAAATTCATACGTGTATACAACTTAATCGTTCCATTGGATTCGGAGCAAATCGGCTGTGATAGACACACGAGTGAGCCTACAAGGGTTCCGTTTTTTTCCTTTTAAGGTACGGAACCCTAAACACAAGTGAATGTGCCCACGCAGTTATCCGTTGTTGCTGTTGTGTCTCACAATTATGCGAAAACAATGTACAATAATAACATCTCTTCGTCAGTTGTAATAAGTCTTAATTTTGTATGAACAACAAATTCAACATCGACGAAACAAGCCCGCTAGTGCTCTACCGGAGTGCTAAAAGGGAATCCCCAGTGTGCGTCAGAATGGCTGGTTGTCTGTGGCGTTGGTCTATGAGAGTCGATTCGAAAATTGCTACATAATTGCTTATATTTGCTACATATAATAAATAATTGCTACATAGGATATATATATTTAGAAACAAAATATTTTTTTTGACCAGCAATCCTGACGTTTGGTTGGCTGGTCACCTCCTAGTTTAAAGTCAAGCATGCAGAGTTTCCTGAAATGTATTGCGTCAATAATTGCTACATATTTACTTCATTTATCTAATTTAGTTGTAACTTCAAACATATGTTAAATAAAGGATGTAGCAATTATTTAAATTATCCCATGGAAAAGTGCCTGATAAAATAATAAAGGCAAATTTAAATCATTACTACATCCTTTATTTAACATAATTATGTTTGAAGTTACAACTTAATTAGATAAATGAAGTAAATATGTAGCAATTATTGACGCAATACATTTCGGGAAACTCTGCATGATTGACTTTAAACTAGGAGGTGTCCAGCCAAACAAACGTCAGGATTGCTGGTCAAAAAAATATTTTGTTTCTAAATATATATCCTATGTAGCAATTTTTTATTATATGTAGCAAATATAAGAAATTATGTAGCAATTTTCGAATCAACTCTCATAGACCAACGCCACAGACTACCAGCCATTCTGACGCACACAATCCCCAACGTAATTCTTTGTTACATTTTTTATGATATTTCTACTGTGGCTGTAAGTAGCAAAATTGCTACTTACAGCCACAGTAGAAATATCATACAGTATTTTATCTTCATACAAACGGTCGGAAGGAGGTATTTTGCTTTTTCCACCGAGTAAAATAACTAGATTAATAAATAAACAAGTGGATAGGGTGAAAAAAGTGACACACGAGTGACCTACCTGAGCTCGCGTTAAAAAAAAAACTAGTAGGTAGTTTCCTAAGCTAGGCTATCTACTTACTTATATGTAATATGGTCTTAGGTACTTACTGAGTTAGACGAAATATCGTTAGGAAAAGATTATGAGAGCAATAAATGGTAGGTAACTACGTAGTAAGATTAACATTATAATTTACTTTTATAAGTAAGATTTTATAGTAGGTAGTTAGAAGATTTGATTGCTGTAGGTAGCGCACACGCGATGAGATGGTTGATAATAAGTAAGGATTGCAGAGCGGTTCGACATCGGAAGGGTGACGAAAAGAATTATTATTTCGAGTTGCTCCGTACTGTAGGTAATGAGGACGTTAATAACTAAGCTGAGATGAAAAAAGATATTTAATTTCTCGTCAGCTGTTTCTTGCATTTTGGCTAAGTTGGTAGGTGTTAAAGTTTGTAATAATTGGAGTTTGGTAACCATCGACGACAGCAGATTATTTTTTTAAATAAAATATATAACATTTACAATCACAAAACTAGAAATAAACTCAAGCAAGTGATGGTGGTATGTAGGATGAAATTAAAATACTGTAGGCGGGCAGCCCTATCGCGTGTTTACGTACCGCGCGGCTGTAGGTAGTTATTTGGAGAACAGGGGTTGAGTCACATACTGTATGATATTTCTACTGTGTGATATTTGCTGGAGACACAATGTTTTCATTTGTCATGTTTTTGTGCTGGTAGGTAATAAAAAAATGTGGCTGTAAGTATGTACTGATCACTTTATAACGTTCTATCAGTATTGTTATGTACTTGATTGAAGTATTAAAATATTTTTATAAAAATATTCCGTTCGTTTTTATTTTATTTATGTAGGTAGGTACTTCATACCACAGCTTGTACCTACTTGTATTGTTTCTGCCTACTCATAATACATATTTACCTATTTAATTTCATTTCCTTGCCGCAGTAACAATAATACCGGTTAAATTACAAGCAATTTTATAGTTTTGATTGATATGAGTAGATAATAAAATTTAAAAACATGAATACCTACTTATCGTAACATTCGCATGGCGACCACTTAGATTTTAGTAAGTTACCGCGGACATAAGCAGATAAGCGCGTTTAGGAAAAAACTCATTTACAGCTGCACGAATTATTATGTACCGCATGGCGTAAAAATAAAATATAATTATTTGGCTTCGCAAACACGTCGTTTCCTACAAAAGCTAAAAATGCTAGCTCAATCATCAATCACACAAACGAAACAATTACGCCAACTCAAGATAATTTTTGTCCTTGAGCGCACGGTACGATTACGACGACATACTCGATGTGAGATGGAGAATCTATGTATCGATGAGACCTAGTGTCTAGGCAGACTCCTAGATGGTGTTGTAAAACTACAGTATCTGGTAATTAGTGAGTCGCTGATGCAGCCATCTGTTATAAATTGAAGGGAAAAAAAATAGCCAGCTCAATAGCCAGACTTAGGGAGGTGTCATTTCTTTGTATGGGATTGGGTATCTGTACGTAGTATTGTAATATCTGTGGTACAACGTAACGACGCTCTGATACTGCCCAGTATTGAGAAAACCCCGGTACTGCAGTGCTTCCGCAATGTTTGCAGATGCGTCCATCGATGATTTCTTCGCCGTCATTAGGAAAAGAACTGCATCGATGATGACCAGGATCTGTGGTAGCACCAACACTGTCCTTAGAACGTGTGCAAAATCAATAGTCTTTTTACTGTGCGGGTACGGGGTAGATGCACAGAAATAGGAAATAGACTTTGGTAATTATTGTGTACCTAACTTGTTATGTTTACTAACAAATTACTAAGACGTTTTTATTTTTATTAATGCGTGTATTAACAACCCTACTAACGCCATCTTTGTACAAAAAAAAAAATATGGACTATATAGTTCGCGTCAAATAACTTTGCCGCTCTGAAGTTCGCGCAAATGACTGCTCAGTACCTAGTCAATATTTATACCAAAACAGCAGCGCGTCATGCCATGCGCATCGGAAAGCCTAGTTTATTATACCCATGTCTGAAATAAAAATAAATGATTAAATTATTATTATATTTTCCCCAAAGTTGATCTTATTGTGTTTGTGTGTTTTTATTTTTTATGCGTCACATTTAGTGCAAATAAATTATTTATATTTTTTTCTTTATTTGTCTTTCTATAATGATTGATGTTAACCAATTTCCATCAAATGTGCGGTCGGTCTGTTTGCCAAACTATAACTTAAAAACATACAAACATAATACTCACAGCAGTCCTGGTGCTATTTCGTATCCTAGAACCAGCAGCTCTGCGCCGGCGCCACTCATCACTGAAACAATATCAAAAATACATGAGTCTCTGCCTGTAGAATACGACACATTGGCGCCGATTCCCTTGTTCACAAACTAAACTAAATTAAACTTCAGTGCATCTCTTTCTTTCTATTTCTTTATGAAAAGGACAGACGATAAATAGTTCAGTCTTCTGTCCTTTTCTTAATGAAATAAAAAGAAAAAGATGCACTGAACTTTAATTTAGTTTAATTCGTGCACAAGGGAATCGGCGCCATTGGCAACCAAATGTTAAGAAAGTGGTATTGACTGAACTTGTTTAAAAGATTAGCCCCCAGAAACAGATTGCAAGTTATTTTAACAGCCATTGGTGCCGATTCTTTTGTTCAATAACTAAACTAAAATTAGGGAATCACTATCTTTTACTAACAGGCAGCGCGAGAAAAGGACGGCTATAGCGATGAACTAAGTTAGAGATGTCAAACTAGTTTACGCCTTGCGCTTCACAATGTTTTTAATCGACATGTTTTACGTGTCGTCTAAATGTGTATGGAAATATTAGTTCAATTAAATGTGACAGCTCTAATTTCTCTTCCTTGTTTTATTAGAGACAAAAAAAAATTGCAATAGCCTAAATTAAGTTTAGTTTGTGCACAACCGAATAGGCACCAGCATCTACAATAAAAGTTTCCTGTTTATGTTTCATAATTCAAATCCCGTTTTTTTATAAAAAAAATATTGTGATACAACAGCGAAAGCAGTAAAACACTAGGCCATCGCGTAAATTCGATTTCGTCCAAAAAGACTATTCTCTGCAGAAGACATTAATTCGGTTAGGTACTTATCCAAAGGTTTATATTCTTGTTGCTAACGCCTGTTACCAAGAGCGGCGGCGAAAGAGCACTTAAGGCACATTAAATCAAATTTATTGTCAAAAACTAGATATTGTATTTCAAAGGGCACAAAGAATAAATACGAGATGGGAGGGCTCGTTCACGAATCGTTTGCGAGACGGCTGGAAGGATGAAATAATTGACGATCATAGACTCTAAAGATAGGTATTTACACCAGAGATTTCTGCCATTCACTTGATGGTAACTACGTCACATTCTACAGAATTATTGATAGAGGTACCATACAATCGATCGTTTCGTCATATTATTACTACATAACCAATATTTGCTAATAAAACTGAACATATTTTTACAAAACTCAAGCCTCATAAAACAGGTAGTTAATTCCATCTTGTATTTCATAGAATGGGTAGTTGTATTTTTACTTTAAAACATCAGTTAATGTATTCCGACAGTTTATCAGTTACTCCAGGCTTCTGTCTGTCTGTTATGGGAGTAAACAAATCCACCCTCCTGGGTATAGGTAGCTTTCATGTAATATGCATATTCTGCATAACAATACCTTGGATGTTGTGGAAACTAAATTTGGTATTACTACGCAACTTATATTTTAGAGAATGGGAGAGCTCATGGACAAAATTTATTATGACAGGCCAGTTGGTGTGGTTGGTTAACACTTTCACTGCTGAATTATTTGGCGAACTTGCTCCAAGTGCTGCTTTATGATACACTAAACCCTGTGCGGCAAACGCTCATGCGCGCCCAAAAAATACTTCGTGTGGTGATATGAGCGCGCATGCGCGATTGAAGAAACTCTACCCAGTGCGGCTGGGCGCATATGTGCGCCGTTACAAACTTATCCTAAGTGCGGCGAGACGCTTATGTGTGTTTGAAAATTTTCCAGTTTTATGAGTCATAAAACAATTACGCCAAGAACAATAGAGATGCACAAAAAACCCACAGGTGCGGCGCGCCGCATTCGAAGGAAGTTATATAAATTGTATGGACGCGCATAAGCGCCGGTAGCATATGGTGAACGTTCGAAAATCGCGCATGCGCGTCGGCCGCACAGAACGTGTTAAGATACCACCTATCATGCCGCAGGTCGTGGGTTCGATTCCCATCCAGGACAAACATTTGTGTGCATGAACATGTCTGTTTGTCCGGAGTCTGGGTGTAATTATCTATATAAGTATGTATTTACAACAAAAAAAAGTAGTGAATTTAGTATATCAGTTATCTGGTTTCCATAGTACAAGCTCTGCTTAGTTTGTGATCAGATGACCGTGTGTGAATAATGTCCCAGGTTATTATTATTATTATAGGCTTCTAGATCAAGGTTTTACAAAATCCTGGACAGATTCGTAACTGGACAGATTCTCAGCTGGACAGATTAGCAACTGGACAGAACGTGTACAGTCCATGACAATTAAAGTGGATGAGTTGGGAATAAGGACGTTATGAAAAAGTAGTCAAGTGGCTTCTACAGAGTAAAATTGAATTCATGGGCAATATTTTAGGAGGTCATTGTACAGACGCCAGAACATCAAGCTACCCGAAACTGTCAAATTTTCCCAATCAACCTTGAACCTAGTGCTTTAGCGATAAAGTCGAAAATCTATTAAAGAAACTTGACAGAATGTAGTAGCTTGATGTGCTGGCGTCTGTACACCTCATTATGAACAAGTTTTACTATGGGACCAAACCTGAAATCGCGAAATTAAATAAGCTGTTCCATTTTATGTTCGCATAACTCGTCAAAATGTAGGGAACAGCTGACTTTTTTTTTCGTGATTCAAGGTTTGGTCCCATAGTAAAAGATGTTCATGACCCCTTAAAATATTACCCATGAATTCAATTTCACCTTGTATAAGATCAATGTCCGTATAAAATAAAATATAGAGGAGCTCGTGGATAAGTAATAACAGTCGCACGGGTTGATCCATAAGGTTAAGCTACGCTTGCCGGGGTTGGTCGGTGGATAGGTGACCATCTTTGCACATACCAAGACCGCTCCGTGCCTCGGAAAGCACGTTAAGTCGTTGGTCCCGGCTGTCATTCGTGGATATTTGACAGTCCTTACGGGTCGTTAGAAGCCCGAAAGTCTGACAACCAGTCTTTACCAAGGGGTATCGTATTACCCAGTAACTGTATGTAGGTAAAATACTGGTATTCAGCTGCAGCTGGTTAGACTGGAAGGCGACAGATTTGAATGTCCAGTTATATAAAATAATAGTTTTTTTTTTCTGTTTATTCAAATTATAGTCTGTATATTCAAATTGTAGTTAACACGGCAAAGGGACATGTTAATTTACTTAATAATTAATTACCTTAATTAATCGTAGAACTCCTCATGAAACAGTTCCTCCAAGGAAGTTCGACTATACCTAATACTTATTTCTGTTGCCAACAACACACACACATACATGCAACTTTGTACTGTGTTCTTCTTTTGAAAGGTACCTTTAGATGCCTAGATGCCGCTGAAATTACAATAAACGAATTACACGCGAGTCGCGACACAAAGGCACCGCTCTTCGCGCGTCACGCGGTGCCTTTGTGACGTATGCGATTCGCGTTGCATGTCGCGCCTGTTTGAAGGAGCCTTAAGACTCTTCGCTTGCGAGTTCAGGTAGGTAACGGGAGAGGTGCAATCAGTGCATGACACATCACACCCAGCAGCCTAATTACTTAACACACCGGTAATGATAATCGCTTACGCTTCGCAGTTCAAGAATATCCATTGCGTTAAGATGGTTATCGTGAACTAAGATAAAAATCTTTTGTTTCAGACGTACAGTGACGAATCGGGATTGTTGAGCCACTAGCTTATCATCTTGACTTGGTTGTGTTACACGAACGCCGCTCGTTTTTTTTTTTTTTTTATTTGTGATGGGTTTGCTCTTGACTCTAGTCTAGGTCAGAGGTGACAGAGACAAAGTCGACGATGGAGTGAGCTTACCCAGAAGAAGCCTGTTCACTCTCACTTTGAAGAGATTAGGGTTGTATACGTTCGGAAACACAGACGCAGGTAGTGAGTTCCACTCTTTTGCTGTGCGCATTATAAAAGACATTTGGAAGCGCTTAGTGCGAATTGGTGGAATAGCAACCAGGTAGGGATGGTAACTGGCAGTGCGTCTAGATGTCCGGTGGTAGAAGGGGGCCGGTGGAATGAGGTCGTGGAGTTCTCGGGCACACTCTCCGAAGTACAATCTGTAGAAGACCGACAAGCAGGCAACCTTGCGGCGATGAGCCAAGCTATGAAGCTTGGCATCCAACAGTTTTACGTCGCCAATGAGCCTCTTAGCTCTGCGTTCCACCGAGTCAAGCGCGGCTAGTTGGTACTTAGCTGATCCATCCCAAAGGTGACTGCAATACTCCATGCAGGATCGGACTTGCGCTTTGTAAAGGGTTAAAAGCTGTCCAGGCGTAAAGTATCGCTTCACCCTATTTAGGATGCCCAGTTTCTTGGCCGCAGTTTGAGCCTTGTACTTGATGGTGGCGCCGAAGTTGAGACCAGATGTCAACTCCATGCCTAGGAGCTCAAGTCGATCAGTTACAGGAACGGATGTACCTCGAAAAGTAGGAGTTTGGGCGAAACGACTCTTTTTAGCGGTAAAAAGACACGCCTGCGTTTTGGTGGCGTTAAAAGAGACCAGATTATCATCACCCCACTGGGAGACAAAGCTTAAGGTCAAATCTGTCCGCTCTACCATGGCATCTCTCAAGGAACGAACTTCGGCCCCGCTGGTTTTTGCGCTGGACAAGTATCTCTCTGAAACTGTACTGTCATCTGCGTACCCAACAATACCAGGCCGAAGCAGGTCATTGATGTGCAGCAGGAAAAGAGTTGCAGAGAGAACAGACCCCTGAGGAACTCCGGCATCAATAGCCATAAGGTCAGAAGAGCAGCCATCAACAACTACTCTAATCGACCGTTCACTAAGGAAATCTGATATCCAGCTACAAAAATCAGCTGGGATGCCATAAGCAGGAAGCTTGCTGAGCAGAGCAGCGTGCCAGACCCTGTCAAAGGCCTTCGAGATGTCAAGTGATACAGCCAGTGCTTCGCCGTGTTTCTCGATGGCTTCGCCACTTTTTCGTTATTGAAATGTTTCACGGGCGGCATTGCACATGAGATATTTCAGCTTTTTTTTTCGGGATAATGCCACATCTGTGATGTCTCTGGTAATCATGCCGCCCGTGAAATTTGACATATGACATTTCATAACGAGAAACGGGTGGCTTTCGTGTAACACAAGCAAGTTAAGATGATAAGCTAGTGGCTCAACAATCCCGATTCGTGACTGTACCTATCATTCCATAAGTTGTCAAGTGAATTGGAAAAGTAAGTGTGCATTGATCATATCATATATATATAAAAAAACTGATGTTTCATTAACTTAGGGCCGGCTTAACTCAACCAATGGTTAAAAATAGTAACTAATGGTTGAATTTTGGCTAAATGTGAAAGGCTTAACATGAATGAGTTATGCCATTAGTTACTATTTTTTAGTATGAATGAGAATAGTAACTAATGGCATAACTCATTCATTTGTTTTATGTTTAACCATTGGTTGAGTTAACTACGAATCAAAAAACCAGCCCTTAATGATATTTGTGTTACCAGTAGAATAATGAATACCTAATGTTTTTTTTTTTTTTGTATTGGCAGAATGAAAGCCATTATCATTAGGAGTGAGTTACGTAATTAGGCACTACACATTATGGTAGGCCTGTAACTGTTGTGTGGCTATAATTACTCGTATTAGAAAAATGCAGCGTGGAAAATCTCCCGGCCACGATGGGCTCAATATCGAGCATTTTAAATATGCAGGGGTTCATCTGCCGCGAGTACTGTCTATGTTTTTCAGTATGAAATGTGTATTTGAGCAATGTTCGGTCTGAAATGCACAGACACTTGTAAACCATTTTTTATTCAGTATAAAATACTGACACTGCCCTTTCTGTACATATTTGAGATTACGGTATTTGTAAAAACCAACCCAAAATGTTTCCCAAGTTGACTCAAATAACCGGAGTCGACGACACGTCAATATGTTATGTGCAAGACAGTCTAAGACAACTCTGATGCATAAAAGTGTTTTCTGCATGGCACCAATTATATATGATCACATACCAGATTCAATCAAAATCTTAAATGTTAATTTATTTAAAAGGCATTTAAAGAACTTTCTCATAAGTAAATCGTATTATAATATCTCGGAGTTCCTATCGGAAAAAATCTGTGTGACCTAAGTATCGATGTTAATGCAACTTTATTTGGTACTCAGTTTTGTTTCAGTTTTAATATTCCTGACATGTTCTTTTGCAATAATAACTTAAATTAAATGTAATTGGTTATCATTGACTTTTCGATAAAATAAATTAATTCCTTTTTAAATAAGCATACTACTATATAATTTGACTAATGTATAAATATTTTTGATAAATAATTTGACCAAAGATTTTAATTTTTATAATATTTTTTATGGTATAATTTGATTAATGCAAAGAGTAAATAGACCAACTGTAAGAATGTTTATAATAATAATAATGTAATGCCCCACCGCTGTATTTCTACGTTGACGTCGTGGTGGGGCTTGCGCGCTCCGAACTTTAGGTCTGTGCCGGTAGAATTTAGTTTGCCGGAACGGGTCTAGGATGGGGAGCCAGACCAAGAGAGATACAGAAACCTGCAGGGCAGCATGAGGCGAGCTGTTGGGCAGTAGCGACCCCACGGACCCTATCTCCCGGGAGAAATCTTGTCCTCATCTCTGGCTTACCTTAATTGGCCGGCTGGAGTGAACACTGACGAGGAACAGAGCTCCCACCTCTTTCTTGCCTTTATTGGCCGGCTTGAGTGGAAATTCGCAAGAGCAAACGTGCTCGGAGGAAGGAAGTATTCCAGTAAGGTGCTGGTAGGGATCTTAACCGTACTTCCGGGATTGTCCTGATAGCCGTGGGATACCTCTCCACTCCTCAAACACCTCAGGAAGTGTTTCGGGGGCCCATTATTGAGTGTGTAAGTCAACCCCTGCCATTTTATCCGTGTATAATATATAAAATTGGAAAGGCAGGGGACATAGTTCTTCCATAGTTCAAGTTACCCAATCCACTTTAGCCACCCAAACCCATAGCCCAATATGTTTTGTTTCCACGTACAACAATAGTCCTGCACCAACCGGGGGTTGTCCTTGAGTGCACTTGCATAGTGCAAATAGGGATAATCGTCGGTTGATGCCTCCTCATGATTTAAAATTGTCTGCGAGTTGGCTTCGGCTCCTCGTACGGCTTCCAAAGGTCCGGGACCCCAGGGTCCCGAAAAGTGTGAATAATTTAATAGAATATTGTACACCTTATAAGTATGTTACAGTGTTACTATAATTATAACGTTATGATCTTTTTTTACATGTAACAAACAATAAACGTATTTGAATTTTATGTGAATAGGTCACTCGTATTTGCCGGAGCCGCTAATGACAATAGTCGTCCCGATAGTTAAAAATAAAACGGGTGATACGTCTGACATAAGTAACTATCGGCCCACTCGCTACCACAACAGCCAAAGTACTTTATAGTCTGCTGAATAGTCGCCTCACTGCACAGGTTAAGTTGCACGATGCTCAGTTCGGGTTCGAAGCAGGAGTGTCAACAGGGAGTAATATTCTGAGTCTGAAGCGAACTGTCATGTACTACATAGCGAGGACCGGCGCCGGTATACGCGTGTTTCCTCGACGTGTCAAAAGCTTTTGATCTGATTGCATATGATATACTGTGGGACAGGTTGAGGGAGACGGGTGTGTCGGCGGAGTACACCTCCCTCATCAAACACTGGTAATCTAACCAAAAGAACCGAGTGAAGTGGCTGGGTACTCTGTCGGACGAGTACAGGCTGGAATGTGGAGTTAGACAGGGGGGGTTAAGCTCCCCACTGCTATTTAATCTTTATATCGACCGGCTCATCGAGCAACTGAGCACTACACATGTCGGCTGCCATATTGACGGAACATGTGTGAATAATATAAGCTATGCGGACGATATGTTACTGCTCAGTCCATCGATGGGTTGGTTGAAGAAGTTGCTGTCGACCTGCGAGGCTTATGCGGAGGAGCACGGCTTGATAAGAGAGAAGAAGAGTGAGCTTCTTGTATTTAAAGCGCCTAAGCGCCCCGCGCAGTGTTCCGCCCATAAGTCTCAATGGCGTACCTCTAAATGTTGTGAACAGCTTTTGGTATCTCGGCCACATTGTCACGAGCGACCTAAGGGACGACGGAGATATAGAGAGGGAGCGCAGGGCATTGTCTGTGGCGAGCAATATGCTTGCCAGCAGGTTCGCTCGTTGTACTACAGACGTCAAAGTAATTCTTTTTAAGGCGTTCTGTCAATCGTTTTACACGAGCGGCCTGTGGGGTGTCATATACGCACTGAGCCTACAATGCCCTGCGTGTTCAATTTAATTACGCTTTCAGGATGCTGTTGGGACTGCCATGTCGCTGTAGCGCGTCGGGAATGTTCGCGGAGGCTCGCATAGATAGTTTTCATGATATCGTGCGATAGAAAGCGGCCTCCTTACTGCAGCGTCTGCATGGTAGTAAGAACAGCATTTTTTTTTTAATGATCGTTGCCAAACCGGACTGCCCCTTCCAGAGTCACTGGATGGGGACAGTCTTAGGTCTGAAATAACAATAAATTAAGTAGTTAAGAAATTATAAAAACTAACAATACTAACCTAGTTACTTAAGAGGATTGTGAAGTGCCGATACGCGGCGCGATTTTTGGAGGCAATTACCTACATTTCATACAATTATTTACATAAATATTGTTTTGGGCGATAACGTTTTTACTACCCTAAACCTTTACGAAATGAGACAACTTTGATTTCATTACATACAATATACTTTAATCTAGGTCTGTACGTTTTTCGTTTTTAGTAATTCAATTTAATTTAATTTAAAAAAATAAAAATGCTCGAGGATGTTTTTATGTCAAAAATATAGATATTTAGATGCTAATAACTTATATTGCATACAATATTTCTTTATTATAAAAACGTACGGACCTAGTTTTTCAATATACCTACAACATTTCCAAAAATTATGAAAATTGGATTATGTTTACGGGGAGAAAAACGTTATCTCTTTTTGTATGAAAATTTACAGCTTCACAATCCTCTTAAGTAATATTGTTACTAACACCAAATGCGATCACAACTATGGACTTTAGTCTAAAATAAAGTTTTATTTATTATTTATTATTAGCTAATTGAATGACCTATGTTGTTGTATGTTACATCTACACACACTAGTAGGAATGGGTCTCATTTTGACAGTTCAACAACATTCATTGCGTTATTTACGTTTTTGAGTAGACAAATTTTTCGAACATATTAGCAGTAAATTAGCAATACCTATGCTTCTTGTGATTTATACTATATAGTGTGTTGCGCAATTAGGATGCCGCTGAATGAATGGGTCATCTGACAGTTCCCTCAAACCTTCAATACCTAGTTCTATTGTTTTCGATTTGTCTTGGTGATTATAGTAATCGGCTGTTTCTTTATTGGAATACAACTAGCTATTAGAAGCCCATGTTCAGCAGTAGATGTTTGCAGATTCATGTTGTGACGTCAATTATTGCAACTGCTTGCGTATCGATAGAAGTGCTTATTTCGGTGTTCAGAGGAACATTGTCGAGTTATAGTGAGGAGCATGAAAGTTTTTCACACTGATGCATTTAGACAAATTCTAGTTTTAATAAAAGTAATTTTTTATGATTAAAAATTAAAATTCGCCAATTTTCTTACGCTTTTCATTACAATACACGCTTTTCATACATGTTCCTTTTATTATTATGTACATGATCGCATTAAATTAACTAGCGAAACTTCGCAGACGTGATATCTAAACGTGATATTATAACGAAAACAAAAATGACATGATGATTTTTTTTATTTTGGGGTCTACGACCGCAGATCTTACTTGAACTATAAGTTTAAAAAAAAACAGTTTTTGTGTAAACTTCACAGACCTGCTAAAACCTTGTTGTTTTTGTTTTATCATATTTAGATATCGATACCCATCACGTCTGTGGAGTTACGCTAGCTAATTTAATTTGACCCAGCATACATAGTAAGATTGCATCGTACTTATCAATATTATGTCACAGACTCAGTTACATTAGCAAAGGTGATGAGCACTGAAACGGAAAAATGAGCCATGAACGGAATCACAAACTTTGTTCAGCACTTTGTACCGAAGGCGCTCAAGATTGAAACAGTAATTATTTAGCACCCACCTACTTACAGTACCTTCTGCCATTATTCCCTAATATTTGTATACATTTTAGCTTTTACACTACGGCCGAAATATCTTGGCAAGTCTCGAACATAGTCACTACGAACTTTCGCGCATGTTTTCTCACTCATACTCGCCTCAATCACCATTTGGTTCCTAAACAATGTTGCTGCGCAGCCTTCTGCGCGAAGTTCGGACTCGCCAAGATATTTCGGCCGTAGAGTACCTTTCCATATATCTATTTGTGATATAGACTTATTTACGCGCCTTTTTCTTTTAGGGATTACAGGCGAGATGATATTTTATTTACATAAAGCAGATATTAAACGGATTTGCATAAATTTTCTGAAAACTAAGTCATTCGACAAAGGAATATTCTAAAAATACTGCTGAAAGCAATAAAAAAGCAATTCAATGCAGATAGAATGTTTTAATAATTTTAATTAAACGCGAGCTCGCTATGAGCAAAAATTCTACATTATTTACATAGTAGATTTTAATAGATATTAAAAACTGTCCCAAGAAGTTAACTACTTAGCCAGCAGCTGAAGAAAAATCGTCTTTTCTGATGAAAAACTGAACCCGTCAGAGGCAGGTGTCCACCTATAGTAAAAGTTTCATTTCTTCGTAACTCGTAACTTTTACACAACGTTTTATTCACAAAAATCTGTATAATCTATCTATTCAAACAAAGTTTGCAACAAATACATTAAACTTCTAAAAAAATCTGGAGTCACGTTAAATATTTGCAACAAATATCACCAAAAAATTTATGTATCGACATATTATATACAAATTTTGTCAAAATCTCCAGGTTTGAAGAACATTTAAAATATTTAGTAATAGAAAGAAAAAATAAAGAAAAATTTGTTTATTTGTCACAGAAATATGTGCATACAAAAAATAATAATAATTCGAGTAATACAGTAACTGCAAACTGCTGTAATCGCAGTTTTTGTCGATAGTGCTAAACTACCACTATTGAGTAAATAACTATACAAATTATTATATTCATACTAACTACATCCAAGAAACTCGCAACTAACCAAATAAAACACAACAATAGAATTACCCACCCTTATCCCACGGCCCATGAGGATGAATGAAGAAAATTACCGTCCGCATTATGTGGAGACGTGACCATGATATTATATTAGGTACTAGGAACTTTGAATTTCCACAATTCAATGAAGAGTGGAAAAAAGTTTCAGTTACAAAGACATACATAATGATATTTCTTGATATGCTAACCAAAACTCAAATACAATAGACAATGGTGCTGATTCTGTTGTGCACAAACTAAACTTAATTTAGGCTAACTTTTTCTCTTTAATAAAACAAGAAAGAGACAGACGTAAATTAGAGCTGTCAAATTTAGGAACTAATATTTAAATACAAATTTAGACTACACGTAAAAACATGTCGGCAAAAAACACGGTGAAGGGCAATGCGTAAAATAGTTTGACATCTCTAACTTAGTTTATAGCTATAGCCGTCCTTTTCTCGAACTGCCTGTTAGTAAAAGATAGCGATTCTCTAATTACTAATATAATAATATCTAATAACTAAACTAAAATTAGAGAATTACTATCTTTTACTAACACTAACAAGAGAATTGGCTCCAATATCCAATTCAATTCCAATTTCAAAATTATTTGTCAAAAGGAACTAATATTTCCATACAAATTTAGACTACACGTAAAATCATGTCGACTAAAAACACGGTGAAGGGCAAGGCGTTAACTAGTTTGACATCTCCAACTTAGTTCATAACAGCTATAGCCGTCCTTTTCTCGAACTACCGGTTAGTAAAAGATAGTGATTCTCTAATTTTAGTTTAGTTATTGAACAAGAGAATCGGCACCAATATCCAATTCAATTCCAATTTTAGCAAAAATAGTTTTGGCAAAGATTAAAAGACAACATACATATACGATTTATCCAGTACCAACTACATCTAATTTTACATACCTATAACAGATTGTTATACAATATGGACACCCTGTTTTCATTAATCAATAGTCAATTAACGTTTGATTGACGTCTGTCAGTGGGGCAGTGCGTAATACCTAAGTGCTTGATTTTTTTGCAACACAGTAAACAAAACAATACAGAGAAATTAAGCAAAATCAACAAGCTACCTACCTATTCGTAAACAATTACACGCCCACTATTCATGACCTAATCAATCAACGAAACTCCACCGCGTAGTTGAGAATATTGTTTTATTTACATTGGCGGAATATTCCGTTGACACCGACTATAATATCTAGTTGTAACAGAGTAGTCCAAAGTAAAATGCAATACATTACTCTAGCAAATTCGAAATTATCAGCAATAAAGACGTTCGCGTCACGTAAGTTTGCCGCTCTGAAACCACGCTTTCAGATGCGCATCGCATGGCGCGCTGCTGTTTTAGATATTGATTATTAATCAATATCTAAAACATCAAACAAATGACTGCGTATTACGCAGTCATTTGTAGTCTACTTCAGAGCGGCAAACTTACATGACGCGAACTATAGCTATGATGGACGCGGATAGGTATATGGGCACAGAAGTGCAGCCCAGCTTTCAAATATCGTCATCAAACACCACTAATTCTTATTAAGGTCATGAGCTACTGATTTAAACTGTACGGCTGTTTGATTATTAATTGGTTTCTATTGTTCGTCAGCACTAGAAAAGCTATATTTTCACATTAAAACTGTTGTACAGTCACGAACCGGGATTGTTAAGCCACTAGCTTATCATCTTAACTTGGTTGTGTTACACGAATGCCGCCCGTGAAAGACATGTGACATTTCAGTAACGAAACACGGGCGGCATTCGTGTAACACAACCAAGTTAAGATAATGCTAGTGGCTCAACAATCCCGGTTCGTGATCGTGACTTTACCTACATAAATGGTGACGAATGTGACGATAGACAAACGTATAATAATTATGGTTGACAAAATGAGCAGTCCTCCTTTTGCTTATTGTAAAAATACTGCAGTGACTACCAATGGTAATTATCCTCACAATATCCATTGTAGACGTTAAAAGAGCCATTGGTGAGACAAAATATCAATACTAAAAGAACTTTGGATGCAAGAGCGAGCGAAGCGAAAATTTTAGTACCTCGGATTGGTTACATGAGCGGCTAGTGACAGCAGACCATTTGTTTTAGCAACTTACAGCTTACAGATAGTAAAGATTCATTTTCGTAAGTGACCTGACAGATTCAATTTCAAAACAACGCTGTGACTAAAAATACCATTGGATTTCACCAATGAAACTGAACGCGACCAGTGCATAAACTATGTTTAAGGGCCATCAGTGTCATTAATGTCTATGGAATATATACTGACAGTTTTTGAACACGCGGTTTAGATGTGCTGATCGCGTTCAGTTTCATTGTTGAAATCAGCACTTATTCTTGAACAGTTCTAAGTTAAAAATTGGCGGCAAATATGTAAACGACAGAACTTAAAAGGCATGCCTGGTACATAGCAGTACATTTGAGTATATAGTAACTTTATGTATGTGTAAAAAATGGCCAAGAATATGTACTGACGCCAGCACATCAAGCTACTACAATCTGTCAGATTTCTTTAATAGATTTTCGACTTTATTGCTAAAGCATTAGGTTCAAGGTTGATTGGGAAAATCTGACAGTTTCGGGTAGGTTGACCTGCTGGCGTCTGTACAAAATTGAAAAATCTGCGTAAACAACAAGAAACAAACATATAAACTCTGGAACTCAAAAGAAATACAAAACTATTTACGAAAATGAAATAAAAATTGGTTACACTCTACCTACGTCATTATATGATGATTAATACATGTTCTTCTATGATGATTAATGATGAACCAAAACAAATCCATTGTACCTAAGGAACTTTAAGTTTCATACAAAAGCTCCGTAAATAAATACGTTACTCAAGCAAATTGAAAAGGAATCCCAAAAACTTCACGGTCTGAGATTTATCTCGCTTGCTTGTATAAATAGGAGCGCATTAGATGCTTCCTCGAACCGGATATTTATAGCTCCGTGTGATTTCCAAGACGGTGCAATAGATAGCTCACCCATCTGATGAATACGCTCATTATTAGCCTAGTTTTTTTGGGTTCTGCAGGAGAGAAAACTTTGAAGAGCTCGTGGCTAAGTAATAACAGCCGCACGGGTCGATCCATCAGGTTAAGCTACGCTTGTCGGGATTGGTCCGTGGATGGGTGACCATCTTTACATATCGAGACTCCTCCGTGCTTTGCACTGAAAGCACTTTAAGCCGTTGGTCCCGGCTGTCATTCTTGGATCTTTGACAGTCGTTACGGGTCGTTAGAAGCTCGAAAGTCTGACAACCACTCTTACTAAAGGGTATCGTGTTACCCAGTAACTGGGTTATGGAGGTCAGGTCGCTCCATGTAAAATACCGGTATTCAGCTGCATCTAGTTAGACTGGAAGCCGACCCCAAAATACTTGCGGAAAGGCTAGGCAGATAGAGGAGACAAAACTTTTGGTGATTCCTTCTGGCTGTTTGTTTTTTCAATGACGTTCCGCGTTAATGTTTCACAAAATGGAAATAGGAAGTACACACCATAATTACCAACTTCGTATAAATCAACAAACGTTTAAAAATAAGTTTGAGTGTTAGTAAAATTATGCGCAGGTATTCAATGTCAGAACAAATATTTGTGGCAAGGTCGTGGTAGATGGTGAGTTAATTGTTTTTCTTTTCCTTGATTTAAACAAAACAATCGTAATTATCGCTAATCTAGTATGTTGGGATCAACTTTCGGTCAAAATGAGCATAGATTAACGAAATTGGCTACGTACCATATCTGATAGATGAATGAAAAGCAATTGCATGCAACTGAGATAAGAATGCTAAAAGGGATGTTTGGTGTTAAGCAAATGCATAGAATATGATATGAGTATATAAGAGGTAGTCTGAAATTGGCACGTGATGGTATTGGCATGTGATGCGGAGGAACGAGGAAAATATCGTCAGGAAAGTTTTGAGTATGAATGTGGATGGCTATACGAGTAGGGGAAGACCAAAGAAACAATGGATGGACTGTGTTGATGATGAAATCGCTAGAAAAGAAAGGGACTACCGAGATGACGACTAATAGAGAAGTCATCATCTGCCTAGCCTTTTCCCAACTATGTTGGGGTCGGCTTCCAGTCTAACCGGATGCAGCTGAATACCAGTATTTTACATGGAGCGACTGCCTATCTGACCTCCACAACCCAGTTACTGGATAATACAATACCTCTTGGTAAGACCGGTTGTCAGACTTTCGGACTTCTGACGACCCTTCCGACTGTCAAAGATCCACAAATGACAGCCGGGACCAAAGACTTATCGTGATTTTCGAGTCACGGAGGAGTCTCGGTATGTAAGCTTATCCTGATGGATCGACCCGTGTGGCTGTTATTACTTAGCCAATAATAAAGAGTATTAAATTCTTGCTACGGCCCCGACGTTCGAACCTTCTGTGTCCTTGTCTTTCACAAAGGTATGTCCATCATTCCGTTTCTCTAAAACGGTTTTATGTTCCAAGTTGGTGCATAGTTATCGAATACCGAACTTGGAACACTAACAGACCTTCATTTCTAAGCTTTTGTTTCAATGGAATCTAACTGAGATTCCATTGAAACAAATGCTTAGAAATTAGTTTCCGCTCATTGTTCGTAAACATACAACATAAACTGTTCCATTCAGTTTTATGAAATTGTGTGACAAATGTTTCATTTAGAACAATAAATTCGCTGGCATTTCAATTAAATAATATTGTTCGTTCGTATTAAAAGTAGCTGTTGCTATTAAAGTTTGTTCGGGTAAGTGCTAACTTCAAACCTCATTTTAGTCTGCGCAGGGTTGGTGTTTCAGGGATCGAAAATCTTTGATTCCGCTTTTCTTCTAAGGAACATCTTCCAAATGTAATGTTTCAGTGGTTTGGTTTATGCGTTGTCTGCAAGTCGGTCAAGAAACTGTTTTATAATCAGGCGCGGGGGGGGGGGGATTCGACCAACCTTTATTATATCCATTCGTAGACCACATAACTCATATACAGAATGTATCCTGAACAACTGTCTCCAAGGGACCAACATCGTAATCGAGAAAAAAAACAAGCTGTCTACTAGACCACAGTTTAACACAGATGGGACACTCCGCAGTTTAAGTATGAAGCTACAAGTACGCGATGGGCCTATATCACTGGGCCAATTCAGTAGGACTGCCGCGGTCAGACCGAGAGTTACGCGTTAGAAAGAGAGGCAACTTGTAGGTGAATATAACTGTAGGTAATGAGCGTTGTGTGACTTGAATTGCACTTTATTGTGTCGTAGCAAGAGTCACTTATTATTTAAATAATTTTGCGGAGTTGTCCCATCTGTAATAATCCACCCCACTTGCGGCTGATTAGAGTGTGCACAGGAGTTCTTCGACCTGATCCCACCATCGGTCTTTTACCAGCGGACTACCACACGTACTGCAGGCTACCAATCGTACTCAGCACTTTTCCTCCACATTTATTATGCGCACAGCCAACCTGTGGAACTCTCTGCCAGGCGTCTGTGTCCCTTCCACATATAACCCGTCTGCCTTCAAAGCAAGAGTGAACAGGCATCTTCTGGGCACGCTCATAGATCTTATCCAGCGCTTTCCATCAGGCGTGATCGAGGTTAAGAGCAGGCCCAGTCAGCAATAAAAATATTAAAAAAAGATTATTTTTTCCCGTTTGTGATGTTGGTCGCATAGAGAAAGCTGTTCAGTTTGATGGTCTTCACCACACCCTTACATCTGACTGACCACACTTTTCTGATACAGCCTGTATGTAGATACATCGTAGTCATGCTCGAAAAGGGGCACATTGTTGAGTTTACGGAAAATAAGTGCCGACGGTTTTTTTTTTAAGGCTTTTACTGCTCGGTAAATCAAACCATCCTCCGGAGAGAAACATTTGCCCCCTTAAGCCCTTGAGCGAAAACCTAGATCCGCGCCTGTTTATAATGTTCAAAAGATATCGTGATAGATGAAGATGAATCATTCATGATGAAGAGTGTTATCGCTATCAATGATCAACAAACTCATAATCACATAACCTTCAAACATAGATTAGTAGGAAATTTTGCGCTAAGCGCAGTTTTATCATCATTTTTAACCGAATTAAAAAAAGGAGGTTCTCTATTTGACCCGTATGTATGTATATGTATGTATGTTTGTTTGTTTGTATGTCCACGATTTTCTCACAAACTAATAAACCAATTTTGATGATTCGTTCACTAACGTGATCCACATACTTTTAGGAAGGTTTTAGTATATAATAGATTAAGTAATTATTCTTATGTACGAAGGTATATAATAATAATAATAATAATGTACAACAATAGTCCTGCACCAACCCGGCGGTTGTCCTTGGGTGCACTTGCATAGTGCATACAGGGATAATCGTCGGTTGGTGCCTCCTTATCATTTAAAATTATTTATGGGGCCTCTGCGAGTTGCCTTCGGCTCCTTGTACGCCTTCCAAAAGTCCGGGACCCTGGGGGTCCTGAGAAATGTAAAAAAAAAAAATTATTGCAGTCAAATACACAGAAAAACACAAGCATTACATAGAAGATGCCTAAATGTACTGTATTTCCGGCCTTTCTAAGCGGATTTTGATGATTTTTCTTTTCGTTCGTCTTGAGTAGGCTCAAGACGAACGAAAAGATTTTTAGATCTAAAAATTTTTAGATTCTAAAAATGGAAAAATAAATTTACTTAAAAAAAAAAAGTAAAAACCGACTTCAAAAACCTAAAACTAATAAAATAACTTTCATAAAAAACTTAACAGCTTCTGAAGTCGGTGTCTTCAGTTCTTCAATGCACTAATAGCTTGGCACCGACTTCAGAAGCTGTTAAGTCTTTTATGAAAGTTATTTTATTCGTTTTAGGTTTTAGAAGTCGGTTTTTACTTTTTTTTAAGTAAATTTATATCAGCTACATATCTAAAGTGACCATACGTCTCGTTTTTAACGGGACTGTCCCTTTTCTCGGTCACCTGTCCCGTTGTCCCCAAACAAAGCTCTGAGACGCAAACTAGTCCCGTTTTTTAGAAACAGCGCAAAAATATGTTGCATATAATTGGAACTTTGCTTTAGTAAAGCTGGCAGGTGACTGATTTTATTTTTCACAATTTGTTAATGAAAATAGTTATAACTAATCTGAATATAATAAACACTAATTGTATTAGGTTACACTTTCTCTAAATAAAGAACATTAAAAAGTGGTTTATTTTCGGTGTTTCACAGACGAGTGATCAAACTTAAGGGTGTGGTACAGACCATCAAACTGAACAACATTTTCCCGGGGACCAACATCGTTATCGTAAAAAAAAATCAGTCGTCCCATACATTTGGTCAAGTAGGTATTGAAGTTTTGTATGGGACAACATTTTTTTTTATGATTATATTGTTGGTCCCCGGGAGAAAGTTGTTCAGTTTGATGGTCTGTACCACACCCTTAAGATCACTCGTCTGTGAAACACCTTGTATAAACCCATGACCCATTTTTAATTTAAAAAATAATGGTCAGTTTATACATACCTAGGTACTAGACCTATTATACTAGCTGGATCACTTAGCACCCTTCAAAATGGTTGAGGTGAATGGTGCTAATCCATGCGTCAGGTTCGTGAACGGGCGCCGTCTCAGCAGGGACTGGTCGTCTCTTAGCTGCCACGGCTTATTTTAATTTAGTTTAATTTTATAACTGTTTTTTTTTTCAATATTTTTATTACGGACTATCTCGTTCTCACATCGCTGCTTTGCATGAATACCCGCACAAACCAAAATTTTGAAAATACTGGTTTATAACACAGCCAAATGCAAAATAGTTCTTATTTCATGGTCAGTAAGACTCACATTCATAACGGCAATACCGTCGGTTATGCCGTTATGAATGTGAGTCCATGAAATAAGGACTATTTTGCATTTGGCTGTGTTATAAACCAGTATTTTCAAAATTTTGGTTTGTGTGGGTATTCATGCAAAGCAGCGACATGTATAATTTCAACATGAATGATGTAACCAATATTTTATAATCATATTTTGATTTAAAAGAGTATCCGTGGAGTTTCTTGTCCATTCTTCTCCATAAATACGTACTACGCTTTGGAATGGGCAACTAGCTTTCTGATTGACCGACTCCTTGACAATTCAGAAGAGCCTGTTATTGGTTTATTTGAAATAAATGCTATAAATATTATATAGGACAGAACACTTTTACGAAACGTATGTCATCTCAATCAATCTGCTTAGCCTTTTCCCAACTATGTTGGGGTTGGCTTCCAGTCTAACCGGATGCATCTGAATACCAGTATTTTACATGGAGCGACTGCCTATCTGACCTCTACAACCCACTTACTGGGTAACACGATACCCCTTGGTAAGACTGGTTGTCAAACTTTCGGGTTTCTGACTACCCGTAACGACTGTCAAAGATCCACGGATGACAGTCGGGACTGACGGCTTGACGTGCTTTCTGAGGCACGGAGGAGTCTCGGTATGTAAAGATGGTCACCCATCCACGGTCCAACCCCGGCAAGCGTAGCTTAACTTTACTTTACTTACTTACTTATTAATTAACCCTCGAGCTGTACGGCATCTACATAAAATAATTTCATATTCTACTTATATTATTTCTGTACAAACACTCATGTTTATGGAAAGACGCGGTGTTTGAGATTCACAAGTTATTATGTAAATGAATGTTTTACAATACGTAAATACCTTCACTGCCTTTGAGATCTACACTAAATAAATAATAAACTATTCACGCTGAACATTTTACAATACAGGGTTATTGGTAAAACACCAACAACTTCTTACGGGGTCATTGTACTCATCATTATGAACAACTTTTACTATGGGACCAAACCTGAAATCGCGAAAAAAATCAGCTGTTCAGTACATTAATGTTCGCATAATTCATCAAAATTTATTATATATTTTATTCAAAATTTTAAGCTCTGTACTTTCGGAGATAAGGGCGGAATGGTCAATTTTCGTATATTTCTTTAAATAACTTAAAAATTGTTTATTTTAAAATTATAAAAAAAAATACATTTGACACTCTCACAGTAAGCCCTTTCATTTGATATGTCAAACGGTACAGTTTGCAAAACATTTTTTTTTAATTTTCTTATTTGCCCCCAAAGTTGACCCGCATATTCAAAATTTATTTATTTACGTTACACGTCCGTGTTTGGGTCACAGAAATACATATGTGCCCCAAATTTCAACTAAATCGGTCCATTAGATTCGGAGCAAATTGGCTATGACAGACGGACAGATAGACAGACAGATACACGAGTGATCCTATAAGGGTTCCGTTTTTTCCTTTTGTGGTACGGAACTCTAAAAATCAGTCAATTGTTTTTCAGAGACAATGTTTGTCTCTTAATCTATGCTTATACCCAAGGAGGTTTTATGCCAGAACACCCTTGGTGTTGAAGTCTCTACAGTACCTACCTCCTAATATACATAATATTCACGCCTTTGATTCCCATAGGGACAGACTGGCATGCGGACCCCGAGATCAAAGAAGTTACATGGGACCTAGCCAGTCCCCCGGTCTCTCATAAGAAGGACTTGCCTTGCATTTTTTTTTAGGAATAGGTACTCTTTTTTTGGCAAAATCACTGATTCAAACCCATTTGATAACACATTTGAAGTAAAAGTCGCTTAGAAACCCTTCATAATTCATTTGAATCCACTGTTGAATTATGAATTATCTCGGCCATGGGAATTGAGATGTTAAATCTAAAAATGGTGGTCATACCTACTGTTCAAATTCACAGTCATATTTTTTATTAAACACAATTATTTTCATTCAGTTTGCTATCAATCAGTTCTGAATAGGCAGTATCATTTAAATAAACTCACACCAGTGTCAGAACAGTTTTTCCTTGAGTCCAAACATTATTTCCAGTATTCCTTTACCAACTTTGAACTAGGAAACCGTTTTGTATAAATTGTGTGCGCCTTTCATTTCCGCGATATTCAGCGATAGTATTCCAAATCTACGCACAGCCGCTGCAAAAAAAAAATACTTTCGCAAACAAGTTAATTATAATGTATAATATTATATTAAAGTCGTGATTTGAACTCACGTAACAATGTTGGTGTTTCTTAGGCGACGAAAAAAAAAGGTGGAGGTTCTCAAGTTGAGGCGTATATATGTATATATTTTTTATGTATGATCCGTATGACCACGCATAACTTTTTACAGACTAGTCCGATTTGATTCAGGTATACCTCGATGGCACCTGTCCCACCGCCGACGATTAACGAGTAGCGAGTAGAACTAGCAACTATACCTAAACAAGTTGGCCAGCAACGAGCAGCGACTAACGGCGACGAGCGGTTATTCGCTGATGCGTATACATGTACTGAAGCGTGAGTCTCTCAGCGAGTGTTCTGCCCGCCAAGCGAGCGTTGCGCGTCGCTGAGCGAGTACTCTCTTTGTTAGTTGTTGTCGCTGTGCGAAAAATTAGTACTCGCTGGCGGCGGCGGTGTGAACAGTCAGCGATAAACTATTAATATATTATGTAAGTATCTCTTTTACATGGGACCTAAAATCTTTTGTACGTTTCTTGAGCGAGAAAATCGTTGATAGCTAGTCGCTTCGTCGTCGACGGTGGGGCAGGTGCCTAAACGTGTCAACACTATCTGAAAGAAAAATAAATTTACCTTGAAAAATTAAAAAACCGACTTCAAAAACCTAAAACGAATAAAATAACTTTCATAAAAAAAACTGAACAGCTTCTCATGTCGGTGCCAAGCTAAGGTGAAGACGGTGTCTTCAATTAATTCTTCAATGTCAATACATTGAAGAATTAATTGAAGACACCGACTTCAGAAGCTGTTAAGTTTTTCATGAAAGTTATTTTATTCGTTTTAGGTTTTTGAAGTCGGTTTTTATTTTTTTTAAATAAATTTATTTTTCCATTTTTAGTTGAATATACAATGACATAAGCCCTAGATGAACGAAAAGAAAAATCATCAAAATACACTTAGAAATACCGGAAATACAGTACATTTATATATATAACTTCCTACATAAGTTTAATTACCTAATTTATTATATAATAAAACCTTCCTGAAAGTATGTAGATCACGCTAGAGAAAAAAACATCAAAATTGGTTCATTGGTTTTTGAGAAAATCGCGGACATACAAACTTACATACATACGGGTCGAACAAAGAACCTCCTTTTTTGAAGTCAGTTAAAAATAACTAATGATTTCTACTGTACTGATTTCTAATGTACTCTGGGATGCTGCGGTCATATTATGACGATTGTGTGGTTCTTGTCTTGGGCTAGATACGAAGACACAATATCACGTCCTGCTGAATTTTTAGATTCTATTATCATAGACGAACTATAAATAAAAATATATTATGTATAAAAAAGTTGTTTCATTGCCCTGATATACAATGTACATCAGGACGACTTGTACAGTCAAGAGCACATCAAGTTTAACACCACCAGTGTAAGCTGAGCTCGCATTTGTACTGCGCGTCATAGAATACGCGGCCGGTCCAAAGGTTGAAGTGTCAAGCTCAACGTGCTCTTAAGTGTACCAGTGGAGCACAAAAAAGATTTTTTTTGTGCTCCACTGATAAGTAGTCCTCCCTTCTTATGTATCGTATTGACTTTGCTTAGCAAACAAACACAACAATGGAATATAATACAGTCAGAAGTACCTGACTAAAACGTTTCTCAACTAAAAACTATAGTAAAAAACCCTATTCACACTTAAAAGTATATTACACTAGTAGAAAAGTATTCTTGTGTTCTTCTTTATTTTGTAGTATTTTTTTTTGTTATTGTTGTAGCGTTCCATAGACTTCCTTCCTTTTATAAAAAAATACCCAAAATCCAAAAAAAATATGAAAGTAATTATAAATCAATGCCATTTTGCGTACTTTATTCGGATTTTATTTTTGCATTTTTATGTTCTAGATTCCTCATTTATTTGTAATTCATTACTTTGGTTCTTCGTTGTTTTGTTCATTAAATAGATACAGATTAAAAAACAAAAAAAAATAAGAAAAATACCTAAAAATCAGAACAAAAAGTATCACAAACTGTTGTAAAATACGTGTATTCTAAAGTACTATTTTTCTCAAAACTGCCGGGTCAGATTTTGATGCACCTTTACACAAGGGTGTAGTTGAGGTATCCCTACATAAGTACCATAACAGTGTCGCTATTGGTTCATAGACCACTTCCCATACAAATGTGCCCAGTCTCCTTTGTGAAAAAAATATTTTAAATGATAGACCTAATGATTTTCGATTAAATAAACGTTTTATCCAATAACGTTATACGAAATAAGTTTAAGGGTATATAAATATTATATGTAAAGAAATTATATCAACAGTTGGTATCTCTCACGTTTATTACATCTTGTGAACGTTATTGAAATGAAAATATACCAAATAACTTTATATGATAAGAGACGCACCCTTTTAGGAGAGAACATATGAACTAGGTAGGGTAATTAGGTAACTAGGTACTATAACGTAAGCAGTTACTTTGTGAAGTTATTTAACAAAGACTTAATGCTTTAAGCTGCATACATTACAGATATACACTCGAATATCAGCATTTACTCGTATCTAGGCAATGAGTGAGCTTTTATGCAGTTACATAACAGCGAACATCTCAGCTATATTAGTGAAAATTCCTTCATTTGTGAACACGGTGGCCGAAAAAGTGACCAAAGGTGGCAATAAAACAAAAAAAAAAAAAAAATTGCGCACGCCCATCGACTCCGGGGTTTGACATTTTTTTTATATTATAGGGCTTGGGGTCCCCCACCCGCAGATACAGTGTTATCCATTAATTGCGCTACACCCTGTATGCATTAACTTAATCGGTCCATTACATTCGGAGCAAATTGGCTGTGACAAACGGACAGACAGACAGACACACGAGTGTTTTTATAAGGGCTCCGTTTTTTCCTTTTGAGGTACGGAACCCTGACAAACAACAAAATCATATTTAAAGGTAGGTATTATTCAAGAAACGAAAGAATAAGTAGCAGGATTTGGCGATAAACTTATGATCTATATATGTAAGTATGAACGTAGTTACTTAAAGTAAGAATGAATGTAGAGTAAGAAGAAGAACTAAGAAGGGAATTAACTGGTTTAAAGAACCACAGCGTAACCCTAATAGCTTGGATCCATAAATGTGGTTCGTCTGGTTAATTAGCGTAGGTACTTCAATGTGAACCATTAGATACTACTCTTCACATCGATCCATGGCTGATTTGTTTTTCACAAGTGCTTAACTATTTTACTCAAGCTGAATTATAGACCACATGTGAAATTAAATTAAGATTAAAACTGTTCACCAGCCTATCCGCCATTTTCACTGAATGACTGTGTATTATTGTAAAATTTTATCTTTTAATTTTGGTTTCTTTTAGAAGATATCGATTGGAATTTATTTGTATTACCAATATTAACACGTAAACAGCTTTTTATCAATTTATTTGTAAAAACAATAACGTTTATTTTATTTACAGTCCATTTCTATTAAATTTTTTTTTGTATTTAGTGGTATTATGAAAGCGCGTGAAAATTTGGAACTAAATATGAATGGCATTTCACAGTATAGTTATCTACCAACAGTGTCTCCAACTACGCCGTAATTACGGTAGACCTATCGTAATTTTCTAGATCTACCACCTACTGCAGACATGTTATTACGGTGCCATATTCTACCGTAATTCCGTCAGTGTTCTTATTTAATAAAGTTATTGCATTCCAAAATTTCGCTCAGAGTGTACTTTCAACAGTGTAAACGCATATAAAATGCACACTTTGGTCTTTCTTGTTGTATTAGGTAACACGTGACTTATTAATTAGGCAATGTTCAGCTCTTGGGGTGACTGTTACATACATAAATGCTAATATAATGTTGATATGATTCAATTATTTCTTAATTGGATTTCTTATACAGCTATGTACTGAATAATTTGTGACCAAATTAGAGTTATATACAGTGATATACAGCAAGCTTAGCACATGCTATCACGGTGCATTGTGAAAATGCTGTCATACAGCCCTTTTGGTGTAAAAGCATATAAAATGTACACTTTTGTCTTTTTTCCTATAAGGCACGTGTTACAATAGGTAACACGTGCCACTTTCTCCAACAATTTATTGTCTGATTGTGACATTGTTAAATTGTGATTGAAAAATCATCGACGTAAATTGAGGTTAAGTATAAAATTAACCTCAATTGTCAAATTAATGAAAACATCTTTCAGTTGATTTAAATGTAGAATTTCGAGTGTAAGTACCTATTCAAATAATCAAATCAATGCACTCAATTTGTAAGAGGCACTACACATTGGCATCCACAGGCCACATGTACGTTTTCTGATCCATTTGTTTACATTTTCACCAAATACTTTTGGAACAGATACGTAACGGTAAGAGGTACCGAAGTCCTTTGTATACTTACCTATCCAAATCTTCAACTGTATTATCATCAGCTTCGTCGCTAGGTTTCTATTCTCAAAAGCAGCTGCCTGGATTTGTGGCTAGTTCTTGACAATATACACTCGTCCTCTATGACCTGGGACTTGCAGCATTAACGCCGAAATGGGTTAACTGTCGACCTCTGCCCCTACACCTTTGAGAAATACAGACATTAGAGAAATCATTAGTTATTTTTAACTGACTTCAAAAAAGGAGGTTCTTTGTTCGACCCGTATGTATGTAAGTTTGTATGTCCGCGATTTTCTCAAAAACCAATGAACCAATTTTGATGTTTTTTTCTCTAGCGTGATCTACATACTTTCAGGAAGGTTTTATTATATAATAAATTAGGTAATTAAACTTATGTAGGAAGTTATATATATAAATGTACTGTATTTCCGGTATTTCTAAGTGTATTTTGATGATTTTTCTTTTCGTTCATCTAGGGCTTATGTCATTGTATATTCAACTAAAAATGGAAAAATAAATTTATTTAAAAAAAATAAAAACCGACTTCAAAAACCTAAAACGAATAAAATAACTTTCATAAAAAAAACTGAACAGCTTCTCATGTCGGTGCCAAGCTAAGGTGAAGACGGTGTCTTCAATTAATTCTTCAATGTCAATACATTGAAGAATTAATTGAAGACACCGACTTCAGAAGCTGTTAAGTTTTTCATGAAAGTTATTTTATTCGTTTTAGGTTTTTGAAGTCGGTTTTTATTTTTTTTAAATAAATTTATTTTTCCATTTTTAGTTGAATATACAATGACATAAGCCCTAGATGAACGAAAAGAAAAATCATCAAAATACACTTAGAAATACCGGAAATACAGTACATTTATATATATAACTTCCTACATAAGTTTAATTACCTAATTTATTATATAATAAAACCTTCCTGAAAGTATGTAGATCACGCTAGAGAAAAAAACATCAAAATTGGTTCATTGGTTTTTGAGAAAATCGCGGACATACAAACTTACATACATACGGGTCGAACAAAGAACCTCCTTTTTTGAAGTCAGTTAAAAATAACTAATGATTTCTCTAATGTCTGTATTTCTCAAAGGTGTAGGGGCAGAGGTCGACAGTTAACCCATTTCGGCGTTAATGCTGCAAGTCCCAGGTCATAGAGGACGAGTGTATATTGTCAAGAACTAGCCACAAATCCAGGCAGCTGCTTTTGAGAATAGAAACCTAGCGACGAAGCTGATGATAATACAGTTGAAGATTTGGATAGGTAAGTATACAAAGGACTTCGGTACCTCTTACCGTTACGTATCTGTTCCAAAAGTATTTGGTGAAAATGTAAACAAATGGATCAGAAAACGTACATGTGGCCTGTGGATGCCAATGTGTAGTGCCTCTTACAAATTGAGTGCATTGATTTGATTATTTGAATAGGTACTTACACTCGAAATTCTACATTTAAATCAACTGAAAGATGTTTTCATTAATTTGACAATTGAGGTTAATTTTATACTTAACCTCAATTTACGTCGATGATTTTTCAATCACAATTTAACAATGTCACAATCAGACAATAAATTGTTGGAGAAAGTGGCACGTGTTACCTATTGTAACACGTGCCTTATAGGAAAAAAGACAAAAGTGTACATTTTATATGCTTTTACACCAAAAGGGCTGTATGACAGCATTTTCACAATGCACCGTGATAGCATGTGCTAAGCTTGCTGTATATCACTGTATATAACTCTAATTTGGTCACAAATTATTCAGTACATAGCTGTATAAGAAATCCAATTAAGAAATAATTGAATCATATCAACATTATATTAGCATTTATGTATGTAACAGTCACCCCAAGAGCTGAACATTGCCTAATTAATAAGTCACGTGTTACCTAATACAACAAGAAAGACCAAAGTGTGCATTTTATATGCGTTTACACTGTTGAAAGTACACTCTGAGCGAAATTTTGGAATGCAATAACTTTATTAAATAAGAACACTGACGGAATTACGGTAGAATATGGCACCGTAATAACATGTCTGCAGTAGGTGGTAGATCTAGAAAATTACGATAGGTCTACCGTAATTACGGCGTAGTTGGAGACACTGTTGGTAGATAACTATACTGTGAAATGCCATTCATATTTAGTTCCAAATTTTCACGCGCTTTCATAATACCACTAAATACAAAAAAAAAATTAATAGAAATGGACTGTAAATAAAATAAACGTTATTGTTTTTACAAATAAATTGATAAAAAGCTGTTTACGTGTTAATATTGGTAATACAAATAAATTCCAATCGATATCTTCTAAAAGAAACCAAAATTAAAAGATAAAATTTTACAATAATACACAGTCATTCAGTGAAAATGGCGGATAGGCTGGTGAACAGTTTTAATCTTAATTTAATTTCACATGTGGTCTATAATTCAGCTTGAGTAAAATAGTTAAGCACTTGTGAAAAACAAATCAGCCATGGATCGATGTGAAGAGTAGTATCTAATGGTTCACATTGAAGTACCTACGCTAATTAACCAGACGAACCACATTTATGGATCCAAGCTATCAGGGTTACGCTGTGGTTCTTTAAACCAGTTAATTCCCTTCTTAGTTCTTCTTCTTACTCTACATTCATTCTTACTTTAAGTAACTACGTTCATACTTACATATATAGATCATAAGTTTATCGCCAAATCCTGCTACTTATTCTTTCGTTTCTTGAATAATACCTACCTTTAAATATGATTTTGTTGTTTGTCAGGGTTCCGTACCTCAAAAGGAAAAAACGGAGCCCTTATAAAAACACTCGTGTGTCTGTCTGTCTGTCCGTTTGTCACAGCCAATTTGCTCCGAATGTAATGGACCGATTAAGTTAATGCATACAGGGTGTAGCGCAATTAATGGATAACACTGTATCTGCGGGTGGGGGACCCCAAGCCCTATAATATAAAAAAAATGTCAAACCCCGGAGTCGATGGGCGTGCGCAATTTTTTTTTTTTTTTTTTTTGTTTTATTGCCACCTTTGGTCACTTTTTCGGCCACCGTGTTCACAAATGAAGGAATTTTCACTAATATAGCTGAGATGTTCGCTGTTATGTAACTGCATAAAAGCTCACTCATTGCCTAGATACGAGTAAATGCTGATATTCGAGTGTATATCTGTAATGTATGCAGCTTAAAGCATTAAGTCTTTGTTAAATAACTTCACAAAGTAACTGCTTACGTTATAGTACCTAGTTACCTAATTACCCTACCTAGTTCATATGTTCTCTCCTAAAAGGGTGCGTCTCTTATCATATAAAGTTATTTGGTATATTTTCATTTCAATAACGTTCACAAGATGTAATAAACGTGAGAGATACCAACTGTTGATATAATTTCTTTACATATAATATTTATATACCCTTAAACTTATTTCGTATAACGTTATTGGATAAAACGTTTATTTAATCGAAAATCATTAGGTCTATCATTTAAAATATTTTTTTCACAAAGGAGACTGGGCACATTTGTATGGGAAGTGGTCTATGAACCAATAGCGACACTGTTATGGTACTTATGTAGGGATACCTCAACTACACCCTTGTGTAAAGGTGCATCAAAATCTGACCCGGCAGTTTTGAGAAAAATAGTACTTTAGAATACATGTATTTTACAACAGTTTGTGATACTTTTTGTTCTGATTTTTAGGTATTTTTCTTATTTTTTTTTTGTTTTTTAATCTGTATCTATTTAATGAACAAAACAACGAAGAACCAAAGTAATGAATTACAAATAAATGAGGAATCTAGAACATAAAAATGCAAAAATAAAATCCGAATAAAGTACGCAAAATGGCATTGATTTATAATTACTTTCATATTTTTTTTGGATTTTGGGTATTTTTTTATAAAAGGAAGGAAGTCTATGGAACGCTACAACAATAACAAAAAAAAAATACTACAAAATAAAGAAGAACACAAGAATACTTTTCTACTAGTGTAATATACTTTTAAGTGTGAATAGGGTTTTTTACTATAGTTTTTAGTTGAGAAACGTTTTAGTCAGGTACTTCTGACTGTATTATATTCCATTGTTGTGTTTGTTTGCTAAGCAAAGTCAATACGATACATAAGAAGGGAGGACTACTTATCAGTGGAGCACAAAAAAAATCTTTTTTGTGCTCCACTGGTACACTTAAGAGCACGTTGAGCTTGATACTTCAACCTTTGGACCGGCCGCGTATTCTATGACGCGCAGTACAAATGCGAGCTCAGCTTACACTGGTGGTGTTAAACTTGATGTGCTCTTGACTGTACAAGTCGTCCTGATGTACATTGTATATCAGGGCAATGAAACAACTTTTTTATACATAATATATTTTTATTTATAGTTCGTCTATGATAATAGAATCTAAAAATTCAGCAGGACGTGATATTGTGTCTTCGTATCTAGCCCAAGACAAGAACCACACAATCGTCATAATATGACCGCAGCATCCCAGAGTACGCATGCCAGACTTGCATGTACAATAATATTGCTTTATTGCATTCAACCCACGCTCGCTTTCGTCAACTAAAATGTAACAATCATAAATTCGCGCGCGCGTATGTCTTGACTGGATCCTGCCTCTTAGTAACCACGAACCTTCAATGCGTTGGTCTCTAAGGGCAGTGCTCAGTCGTTGAGTGTCTCTATATAATTCGACATTATAAATCCCGTTTCTCACGTGCTCACTATAATAACTTCGGGCTAGTTTTAATTGGTAAGTGCCTAGTGCAAAAATAATTAATTCGCTTTCGGTAAGACGCGGGAAATCATTTAGTGCTGGCAATTCTCCTGACATACTCTGGAAAGCTACACGTTGCCTATTTAGACGATTTGCGTTCACAAAACTCCCTAGTGCATTCTCTAAGTTCATCCTCTCATTTATTCTGTCTATAAATAAGGGCGTATAGAAACTATCACTGATGGGTTCATGGAAGGTGTTAATTAAAGCAGCTGCTATTTTGAAATCTTCGAACATATGTGCCATCGCGCAATTAAAATATTCTTGGCGAAATAACTTGAAGTCGCGCTTAAAACGTCCATTTACGACTTCCACGACCCATCGACACAAAGTGATTTTGCGTGTTTTATTTGCCTGAGCAGTCGTATATTGAGTTTCGCCTCTAGTGAGGCTTTCCGGCATATGTGCCTCAAAACCGTATGACTCAAGTTCATTAATAACGTCCCTGAATCCTCTATCCAGCACAAATACATCTCCATGATTAAATAAAATATGAAAGGGATGTTCCTCTTCATTTAAAATATTTTGTATGATTTCCGCATCTGAAGTAGTCGCCGCATGTGGCCCGGTCACTTCCACGATGTATCCGTCACTACACACGAAAAGAAAAGGTTTTAATAAGTTAGTGTACTTGTGTAGACTGTAACTGTCTCTTTGAAACAAAAAATCGAACTCTTTTGGATGTACACATATGTGCCATCACAGATTAGTATAGCCTTTCTTAATTCAGGTTCAGCATCTGGATTTCCAAATAAATAATCGGGCAGATCCAGATTTCTCCGCACAATATCATCTCTGCTTATATGATCCCACCCTAAGTGAATGGGAACAAAATCTTGTGTCAGAGCATTTCTTGCAACTTTCATGAGACGCTCCAGCTTACGGCGACTCATGTGAAACATCAAACTCAGCCTCTCATTAGAATCTCCTGTCCTGAATTTTGTAAGCAAAATAGCTAAAGCTGTATTAGGCGTTTTACAATTTTGTAATGATGGCGTTTCCTGTACAATTCTTAGGAATTCTTCACTTGTCCGTCCAGTTAAATAATGTAATTCGTCAGTATCTACCTGGTTCATGTCTTCGAAGTTCAATCGAGATTATTTCGAACAGCGTCGTCATACATTCTTAACAGGTCCATAACTTGCTCGGCATTAAAACTCTGAGTAGAATTAGGTGCTCTATTTATATCATCCCATTCATCTGAGTCCAAATGAATATTACATACTCTTGCAGCTGGAGGTATATAATGTTTCAAATCAAATAATAGGCGTTTCTTCAAAGTAATGGGTACACGCCTGCGAGTGAGGTGATTACATCCAAAAAACACACATGTGTCTGATGTGTTTGGAGAACGAGTGTATTCAAGGGTCACTGTTCCAGGCTGTTCTTGAGCTTCGGGCACTAGAGGTGGGAAACGCGCAGGAGGTACAGCAGGTCTCGGAGGAACCACATCCTCTGGTGGTACAGGAGCTGCCCCATCCGCGGGTGTGGGAGGTACATTTTGAGGGGCACCCGGAGCATTCATTTGACGTTGCCAGCATGGGTGACAGAGGAACTCATTACCATTGAAGATTATCTGAAAAATATAAAACTAACTATAATAATTATTGTACAGTAACAAAATAAAAAGCGTTCTCTAGCCGAGAATCTCTACAAAATAAACTTATACAATATAGGGTTACTTTTATGTAAGTATTAATTAATATAATATAAGGGTCGAGTAATGCGATTGTAAAAGCAAGAATGAGTATATTATTTATTATAATTATCTTGTTTGTCTCTTTGTGTAGATGAAAGCTCTACCAAATCTCGCTTTTTATAAGCTTTTTAAACGCTTCGTTGCTCTATGATAATAAATAACAAATAAACAAAGATTTGGTGGGTCATGACTGTGTTAGCGGTTTGTATCGTCTTTATGTCAATACAGGTTTCAGGTCAGGTTTTTTGAAATAAAGACGATACAAACCACCAACGCAGTTAAGACCCACCCTGTACAATAATACATATAATGTAAATAAAAATATACTAACCTCATACGGAGCGACATTTATTCGTATACGGTTAGCCAATGTTGAGTTTTCTTCAAACAAATGGCGTGTTATTAATCGTCTTTGGCGAACTCTTAGCACAGAACGGTTGCAGATCAAGCAAACCATATTAGCTCTGGGTTGAAACATGTTATCAACACAACAACAACAGAAATCAGATGTCCGGGATATCAAGCACTAGTCAAATCGTAAGGCAAAATCAGTAGTCCAATAAACATAAACAAGTCGGTAGTTGAGAACAAAATACGAAAGAGCACAGTACTAACGAGACGATAAACGGCGAAAGACTGCGCCCGCGCATATTGTTTTCGCTACCTGCCGACCAAGGGTCGGCACTCGGCAGCCGTGTAAGTGCGACAGAGATAACAACATTGCCTGTTGCTTTCGTATTCTTTTATGGGCGACATTCCAAGCTTGCATTGTTCCGATTTTTGCTACCTGCCGACCAGGGGACGGCCGGCCGTGTAAGTGGGACCGAGATAATAACATTGCCTGTCGCTTTTTTTATTGGCGACCTTTGAAGCTTGCATTGTTCCGTTTTCATTGTTTATTTTCTAGTAAAAAACCCTATTCACACTTAAAATTATATTACACTAGTAGAAAAGTATTCTTGTGTTCTTCTTTATTTTGTAGTCTTTTTTTTTGTTATTGTTGTAGCCTTCCATAGACTTCCTTCCTTTTATAAAAACATATCCAAAATCCAAAAAAATATGAAAGTAATTATAAATCAATGCCATTTTGCGTACTTTATTCGGATTTTATTTTTGCATTTTTATGTTCTAGATTCCTCATTTATTTGTAATTCATTACTTTGGTTCTTCGTTGTTTTGTTCATTAAATAGATACAGATTAAAAAACAAAAAAAAAATAGGGAGAATACCTAAAAATCAGAACAAAAAAGTATCACAAACTGTTGTAAAATACGTGTATTCTAAAGTAGGTACTATTTTTCTCAAAACTGCCGGGTCAGATTTTGATGCACCTTTACACAAGGGTGTAGTTGAGGTATCCCTACATAAGTACCATAACAGTATTGCTATTGGTTCATAGACCACTTTCGCTCAGTCTCCTTTAGTGACAGAAATGAATCGCTGCAAAACCGACTCCACGTAGTCTTTTATGCCCTACCCATAGAGTGTAATGTAAGCCCGCGTAGGCGCGGAGGGGCGAGACGGCTCGCGAGCTGAGGAACAGGTGACGGGTGGCAGGTGAGGCAGGCTGAGGCTGGAAGCTGGTGGTGAGCGTTAAACCCCTCTGCGAGGATAAGCTCGCGTGGGACCGCCGGAGCCCCGCAGCGTCGGAGCTGTGACAGAAACCATGCCTGCTGCATGTTGCATGCTGCATGCTTGCATAATACATGCTTGCTGCATGTTGCATGCTGCATGCTTGCATACTGCATGCTTGCTGCTTGCTTGCTGAATGCTTGTGCTGCATGCTTGCTGCTTGTTTGCTGCTTGCTTGATGCATGTTTGCTGCATGTTTGCTGCATGCTTGCTGCATGCATGGAGTATGCTTGTTTGCATGTTTCATGTGACGAGTTGACAATAGGGTTTCTGTTGACATAATGTGTTTTTAATTACAAGTTTTTAACTACGCTTTTTTATCATATTAGACTAAATAGGTTTTATGTCTTCTGAGTGGTATATCAAACGATTTTCTATTCAATGTATGTTATGCTTATGAAAATTAGTTATTTTGAAATTATATCAATCCTTTATTATATTAACTAATCATTAAATCAAATAAAATTATAGATTCTGTTGTTATATCTTGTAAATATTAGACATTTTGTAATCATATCTTATATTACTTACCCCTCCAAAAATGCAACAGTTTTAAAGTACACGCCCGGACTTTTATTCAGAAAACTGCATTATTTGGTATTCACAAACATGCGCTCTTGCAGGGGATAGAGTACAACATTACTAAACGCTGAATCAGTGACATCTGTGGCGTGTGTGTGCTGCTTATTAGAATCACCGTACCTACAGAATAAATCGTTATATTGAGTTTTTTTTCTATGCAGCTGTTGCAGCCCGAGTGAACTCTAATAAGTCGTTATAAATGCTTAGATTACGCTGTGGGCCTTAAATGAACACTAAATAATGCAGTTCTGTGCTACTTGGGTACGTATCACAAACAATACCGTTTGATAAAAATTTGCTTCCGTCTTAGTCTATTGCGATTCTAGACAATTTAATCACATATTATTCCTATTCCCTATCAATAGTAGACAATATATTATCAGCCTGAATAAATAATCAAGATCCTAGATAGAAGATAGAGATGATATTATGCGCAGGTATATCAAAATTCAAATTATCGTTTGGTGGTATATACGTAGTTTATGTACATAGAGTACATAAACTACGCTCGGTAATCGGCAGTGATCGTTTTAGGGATGCGCGGGCGCATAGAACGAAGACCCTTTAAGTTAATAAATGATCGAAAATTCCGTATAATATTATTTAATTTTAATGTTGTATTTATGTTAGATTTACTTCTAAATATTATACTAGGTTATTTTTACGAGTTTTATAATAATAATCATAATAAAATCTAGTGTAACTTGCAAGGTGCAACGTTACAGTAGATTTTAATTAATGTTATATTATGTATCGGGGACTATTGAATCGTTATGGTGCCTGTCCTTACGTAAGAAATACATAGGTATACGCATAAATATACCTACAAACAAATATGAAGAATGTAATATAAGGTGTCTGTTAATTATCATAGTAACCGATACTTAAACACATGATTGTACTCATGGTAACAAACAACTTTTATTAAGGGACCAAAACCTGAAATCGCGAAAAAAAAATCGGGTGTTCCTTACAAATTGATGAAATAATCGAACATAAATGTAGGAATCAGCTGATTTTTTTTCGCGATTTCAGGTTTGGTCCCATAAGTTTTTAAGATGTCTGCTTGCTATCATGAGTACAATCATTTGTTTATAAAAGTATTGGCCACTAATTACCAGTCACCCTATATATCGTCGGCTTAAAGGTAAAACTCACTACGTGACATATTGGTCAGTAGTGCTATTCTGTAAAAATATCAGGGTGAAAACTTAGGTGAAGTGAGCTTTAAGGGAGCTGTCATTCCACCTGATGCTAGGGATTGACACTATTGACATCTCACTCCACGCTCAGTTCACCTAAGTTTTCACGGTGAGATTTTTACAGAATAGCACTACAGGTTACTTTTTGTCCAACGATTTCTCGAAGCAAAATTTACATCAAGAAAAAGTGACGTAAATTATTATATAACCTCATAATGATCAAACTTAAAAACAATGAGCAACCATGCCATTTATCTGAAAATATTATTTAAAATGGCTGTAACTCTAATAATGTTATTTAATGATTAATGAGTTTTACCTTTAAGCCGACGATATGTATATAAGTACCTGTGAGTGTAAGTATGTATGAAAAGAGAAACAATTGACTTTTTGTCCGTTCTGTATTATTTACAAACCGAATAAGTATCTACAAAGTCAATGAAGATAATAATATGAAATGTACATTTTATAATCTCTATTATAAACACAGTAACATTATTTCCTCGAACCAAGCACACAGGAAACATCTGACATATACAGGATGACTTTGAAAACATGCGACAAAATTTAAGGGGGTGTTCTACCCATCAATGTGAATAACTTTTACTATGGGACCAACTAGGAATTCGCAAAATAAAATTCGACCTTCTAATAAAAAATTGTCCAATCGGTAAATGTGCTTTTACATGGGCAGGTCGATTTTTTTTTTGCGAATTCCTAGTTCGTCCCACAGTAAAAATTGTTCATATTGATGGGTAGAACACCCCCCTTATATTTTGTCGCATGTTTTCAAAGTTATCATTTATTAGCGGAAACTAAATTATCTAACAGTCGACTACAATTCACATTTGGATACATATATATACAATACATACGTCCTTTTATTACCAAGACTTTTTAACCGACTTCAAAAAAAAGGAGGACGACACCACGTATGATGTATGTCATATTTTTGGAACTGCAATATTTCACTTATGATAATTAATCTAATATGGCTTCCAAACCAATATTTGATTTTATTTGGGAAAAAAACGATATTACATTGTTAAAATATGTTAAAATATTATATTAATATATACCTATTACATCTATATACTACAGGGCAAATTTTTCAATCGTCAGATAACTTTTATTTATGGAATAAATATGGCGGTTTGACAGCTTTTGTATAAAATATGACAAACCGTCATACTTATTCTTCGGATAAAAGTTATCTGAGTATTGAAAAATCAGCCCTTCATCGAATAAAACTGACGAGTTTAATTGTTTGAACGCGCTAATCTCTGGAACTAGCAGCCATTTTTGAAAAATTATTTTTGCATTTGGTAGCCCAATTCTTGAGGAAGATGGTAGGCTTTTTAACAACACGCTGCGCAAAAAGGAGCCGAGCAAAAAGAGCCAGGAGCCGAGCAAAAAGAGAAAAGTCAGAGAGAACGCTACGCGAAGACGAAGTCATAGCCAGGGTGGATCGTCCAAGAAAAATCACGCGAACGAAGTAGCAGAAGCTAACTAGCAGAAGCTAGTTTCTCATAACCATTCACAGATGGTACCGAATTGTTTACCAAATTATCTTGAAACACGCGATGGGGGACTCTTTATACAACTTTTGGCACTTGTTATTCAATAGCCCTCGATCCCACGAAACTTTATTTCGAGATGCCTCAATGACACGTACAGATGTTTTGATTTTCCTATGAAGTATCGAACGCAGTGACAACAGTTGTTGAGCCAAATTTCCTGTCGCTGTTTCTAGGATGGAAATAATAAAATTTTCCTACAGTCGCTAAAGGAAAAAGCTGACACCATTTGGCACCAGAAATATAAATTAATGATGTATGCACAAAAAAAAACATTTCAAAATAATTTTTTTTAGGGTTCTGTACCAAAATGGTAAAAGGAACCCTTATGGTGCGACTCAGTCTGTCTGTCTGTCCGTCTGTCACAGCTGGATATCTGAAAAACTACTCATGCTATCAAATTGAATATTGGAATAGTCGCCCTCCCTCCCCTCCCTATCTCCGAAGTTTGCAGAGAGAAAAATCTGAAACTATTCTATGTGATAGAAAAGTTTATGTAAAGATTACAGGAAAAATAAAACGATGTCTCTAAATGGCACACTTTTTTTGATGGTACGGAACCCTCGGTGCGCGAGTCTGACTCGCTCTTGGCCGGTTTTTTTGATGTTGCTGTCTATAAGTCTATAAAGGCAAAGCAGCCAATGTTTTACATGAGCTATCAACAGTTACAACGATTACAATGATGAAAATATTTCCATACTAACCAACAGCTGTGATCAGTCCCCATAATCTGGCAAGGGGTTGCAATAAGTCCCATAGTTTTGAGGCTACAGACTTCTTAGGAGGTCCAGCGGGCCTCCTCGGTTGCAGGCGAGAGGTGCTCTGGGTCTGAAGGTCCACCTCTGAATCCGTTTTAATCGTTGGCACATTCATGGCAATGTCATTGCCTAGTAGTCGGTATTTAATGTAGAAAAAGGTTGTCTACGCTTTCACTTGCACATATTTCGAGTTTCACTGTTCTAAACAATTTTAAATTAGGTGATCATTAATGGCAAATTGTGGTGCCTCGTTTAATTTCATTATATTATTATATAAGTAAATGCTTATTGTTTTTTTCTAAATTTTCTTTACCTGTTTATGATTTTTGAAATAGATAAGTACTTTATTTTATATCAATGACATCAATGTTTACTAATCACATGGTGATCGTCACAGAATTATATCAAACAGTTTGGCGTATCGCCCGTGTACCAAAATATCTTTCCACCTTGGATATATGCTTACGACCTATATTTTTTTAATTGTTGTTAAGTAGGTTTATTTTATTCAAAGTAATAAAAAAAAATGAAAAAGAAATTCACTGTTTTGAGTGTGACAATTTTATATTTTTGTCGATTTAAAATGAAAATGTCCGGAAAATGCGTCTCGGATTTTCGTCGCGGAACGTGTTGGATATCGTTTAGAGCGACACGAGCACTCGCGACTATGTATTGCAAGAAACTGAGGCAGCAGGAAGGCAGAAAGCAAATATCTACTATACTAATATCTACATGGCGCGCTCTCGAGAGCATTATACGAGTATTCAAGAATCTCGTCGCGTCTCAATATCTCCCCTTTTTAGCAAAGTTCATACGTACGCAGAAGTACTTAGAACATTTTCTTTGGGTTTTCGAGTGATTATTTGTTTTTGAGTGTTTCTTCTCAGTAGATATAAAAGTAAGTAAGGTAATAGGTAGAACGAATACTAAGATTTTATCTATCCTTGCGAAGTTTTGTATGTGGTGTAACTATGAATGAGGAATGAGGTGATAAGGCAACGGTGCGGTTTAAAAGGAGATGTAGTGAGTGACAAAAATTGAAAAGGTATGCTTAGATGGTTTGGTGGTGTGGTTTGAGAGAATGAATGAAAGGCGACTTACCAAACATTTAAACATTTATGGTTCACAAAAACAATTTTCAAAGTAAAAATAGAATATTTCAAAAATAAGCGTATCGTTGGTGTCCGTACTAATGAAAATAACTATTGTATCACAAACACCAGCGCCTTCCAAATTAGGTTACATTAAAAACAAAAATTCTCAAACGTGCTACATGGTAAATGTATAAAAAATGTATATATAACAGAGGAAGTAGTTCAATAAATTATAATTAAAACAATATATATAAGGTGTACCTATCCATACACGAAATCTCTAAAGGGGTCATTGTACTCATATCATATTCATTATGAACAACTTTTACTATGAGACCAAACCTGAAATCGCAAAAAAAATATCAGCTGTTACATTTATGTTCGCATAATTCGTCAAAATGTACTGAACAGCTGATTTTTTATTTTATATAAAGAAAACTAATACTATAAACTATAATTATAATTAAGACACTTATTTACTTATATTGAAATGTTTGTGTGTGCGTGCACGAGAGTGCACGGGTGAGTGATTGTGTACGTGTGAGTGTATGTATGAATGTATGTATTCATCTGCGGTATTGAAATTCCTCTATTTGATCATTTTGAGAAGATCTTCAGTTTCCTGGTAATTTAACTTTAATAATAGGTTTTGTAATTGTTTTTTGCATTTGGTTTTTGTTAGGTTTTATATGAATTCTATTTTATTAATACGGTTGTAGAGACGAGAGCTATTTATATTAAAAATTTCTACTGGCAAGAGCAGTTCTATGCGACTGTAATTCACACACTATGTGTTTCCTGCGCTTGTTGTTCGGCTTATAAGGGATTGTAGCATGGTTACGTATGACGGTCTGAAGCACATAGAGCTGTCTTACTGTGAGTACAGAGCATTGTTGGTACAAAGCTGTAGTCAGGAATCTAATAGACTTCATTAAAAGCACTTTTAGGACCGCTCTTTGTGCTCTCTCCACTCGCAGCATGCTAGTAGCAAACGTACCACCCCACGCCGGTATGCAGTACATTAGAATTGATTGTGCCAGAGAAAAATAGACAAGCTTTAAAGTCTCTAGGTCAGCAGAAGATCTTAGTTTTTTGAAAATGTACAAGAGTTTCCAAAGGTCACAAGACATAACAACAAAGGACTAACAACACAGAAGTGAATGGAAACGTTCTGGGATCAGCCTAAAAGGGCATATATTAATACTGACCTTATTGGGATGTTTTTACTGAAAGCTCAGGTACGCAGTATGACCAAATGTATGAACGTAAACGTAAATGGATAAAGGAACACAGCTGATCACTAGGTACCTATATAACATGCTAGGTAACGATGCAACTGACGAGCTAGCTAGGAGAGCATCCAGCACGTCAGACTATGAACCCGGATCAATCGTAATCCCTTCAACCAGATATGCAGGTGGCAGCAGGAGTTCACTCAACACACAAGCGCAGTGTTGGTGGTCCTCGACACCGGGCTGCAGTCCAGGGAGGCTATATCAACCTTAGATGGTAGGCTAATCAGGTGATTATTACGCCTGGGCAGGAACGGCCAGCACCTGGTGGTGGGGACCATCACAGGACACTGTTCACTAAAGAAACACATCCACTGGTTCCACTCAATAGGCATAACGGACAGTCCTCTGTGCAGGGCTTGCATGTAGGCTGAGGAAACCGTTGCGCATGTACTCTTTGAATGTACAGGCATTACCCAGATTAGAGCAGAAACCCTCGGGGCACCTAGATCTTTCACAGATGTTCTTAACAGACCAGGAGACTTGATCAACTTCTGGAGGGAGGTGGGCTGGTTGGAATAACCACCGACGGCCGCCATGGCCCACGCACAATGGTCCACCTGAAGGACTAAGTGGGGAAACCAAATCTGCTAATATAGAATATAACTAAGCAAAAGGAAACGAAGCAAAAGGAGTACGAGTAAGTAGGTATGTAAGGATAGTAAGTAGCAGGTGGCGTTCTGTAGTTTCTGCCTACTCCAATAGGAATAAGGCGTGAGTTTAAAATTGAATGTATGGATTAATCTCAATGGCTCAGTGGTAGCAAGCGACGCTGCAAAACGTGTAGTCTTACGAGGGCGGGTCAATAAGTCCGTGACTTTTTGAATTTCTGACCTCTTTATTTTTTTTTTTTTTTTTTTTTCCTTTTGGCAATTGAGCCGGTGTCGACTATTCTGCCAGCGTCACGTTTAGTCGGCGGTCCGTCGGCTTTGCACTTCGTGGTAGATCTACAGATGTTAGTCGCTAAAAACGAGGACACAGGTTAGTACAACATAAATAATCTAAATTACAATTATATATAAAATAAACAGTAAGTACTAAAAATACAATACATATTTAAGTATATAATTATTACGCACCAGCTACAATTTAATATGGTTGTCGTTTATAAAAGTAGTTAAAATTTTAATAATTTTGGGAGAGAAGTGTGATAAAAGGGAATGGAAGTTAGTTGGGAGAGGAATGTTGCATTTGGAAATTTTTTGATACAGGTCGAAGGATTTGGTATTCAAAGAGCAGGAAAAAAAAATATGATCTAAAGTACCTTCCGCAAGACCGCATTCGCACAGGGAACTGTCTCTAATATGGATCTTATTCAAAAACACTGGGCTACAACAATGTCCAAGTCTTAATCTGCAAAGCGATGAAACAGCTCTTTTGGACAGTTTTGGATATTTAAAAAACCAAGGTTTCCGCTGGATGTCTTGCTGTATAGCTGCGTAGTAGACGCCCTTAGCTTTTGAGGTCTTATTCCACGATTTTGTCCACGAATCGAACAATTTGGGCTTGGCACCATTTCGCAAATCGTAGTTATGAGCTACGTAGTGCTTTCGATCAGCCGGATTAGATGTGGCATACTTTGCTAACGAATCAGCGCACTCATTGCCGACAATACCCGAGTGACCGGGGATCCAGGCTATCTCGATGTCCAAGCCGTTTTGGGAACATTCAAATAACAAGCTCTTAATTTCTACAACGATTTGGCTATGGATTTTACTATGGAGTTGATTTTGTTTTAAGGCCTGAATACTACTACGTGAATCTGAAAAAATTACTGCTTTTGTTATTTGATGTGATTTGATATAGTGTATAGCTTCTAAAATACCAATACACTCTCCTGTAAAAACTGATGCTTCCGGTGGACATTGAAAAAGTAAGGCAATTTTTGAATTTTGAAAATATACTGCTACTCCTGTACGATCTGTTGGTGATAATTTTGATGCATCAGTAAAGAAAAAATTCCATCCTTCCCAGTAACGTTTGACGGCTAACTCAAAGTCGCGTCTTGCGTTTTGGGAATTCTTTGATATACCTAATCCCAAAACGGCTTTTGGTTCGAAGTAAATCGTTTCATATGCGGCGGAAAAGACTGGGAGAATTGGATATTGATAAATAGGCGAAGAGAGGTGTTTAAGCTCTCTGTACCTATTCATCAATAGGGGAACTGATCTATTGTTCCAATAAGAAGAATTATTGAAGGAAAGGTCGATTTGCTCTAAAATTGGTGTTAAAGGATGGGATGAAAGGGAGAATACTTTAGACAGGAAGCGATCTGCAAAATACTGTCTTCTCAGATATAAGGGTGGTTCTGCACATTCAACTTGAAGCGCATTTATGGGAGAGGATTTCATGGCTCCAATAACGATTCTCAGGCACTTGGCCTGGACGCCGTCTAATTTCTTGAGCGCTTCTTTGTTGCAAGGCTCTAAAAGGAAGCAACAGTAGTCTAATGCGCTCCTGGTCAACGCATTATAGACCAGTTTGAGGGTGTAGGGGTGAGCTCCCCACCACACCCCGGCCAAAGACTTAAGGACCGATACAGAGCGTTCGCATTTTTTGACCGTGTTGTTAATATGGTGAACTCCAGACAATTTTGAGTCCAGCGTTACTCCCAGAAACCTAGCCTTATCCTTGACTGGAATTATTTGTCCATCAATGTTTATATCTACTTGGGGAACAGAACGCTTGCGGGTAAAGATGACTGCTGTACTCTTTGGTGCACTTAGAGATAACCCGTGGTCAAGGAGCCATTGGTTTAGTGAAGACAGAGAGACATTCATCGATAGAGCGGCATCCTGAATGGAATTGCCAGTGACCAGTAGCGCAATATCGTCAGCATACTGAAGGATTTTGCAGTCAAAATTTAGAGATGAGGACAAATTCGCTGTATATATGTTGTATAATGGGGGACTAAGAACCGATCCTTGAGGTAACCCTCTCCATACTGTTCTTTGTTCAGAGTCGGCCCCAGGGATTCTTAGTTGTATGACGCGATTGGTAAAAATGTTGCCAATGATTCGACAGATCCTAGCCGGGATTCTCAGCTCGCGCAGCTTTTGCCTGAGAACAGGGAGGAGGACCGAATCATAAGCGGCTGATATGTCCAGGAAGACTGCCACCACAGACTCATTCCTGCTGAGGGCCAGCCGGACCGCTGAAGTGAGGATACCTACACTATCAGCAGTGCCCAGACCTTTCCTGAAACCGAACTGAGTCGTCGGAAGCAGCCTCCTGTTCTCCACCAACCACTCTAAACGATTCTTTACTAAATGTTCTAATAGTTTAATTAGTATGGACGATAAAGCGATAGGTCTATATGAGCAATGATCATTAGGGTCTTTGCCAGGTTTTAAAATCGGAGTGACAACTTGAACCTTCCACTCTGTGGGAATATATCCGGAAGTGAAGCAAAAATTAGCCAAGTCCAGGTAGTATTGGTGGGTTTTTGGGCCAGCTTTAGCAATAAAAGAGTAAGGGAATCCATCCACCCCTGGTGCGGAGTCCTTGACACGGGATAGCACAGTTTTTAATTCCTCCAAGCTGAATGGCCCGTTCATTGGATCGTTAGTGTTGTCCACCTCATTGTTGCCAACACAACTGTCCTCTATACCTGGAACATACGCTGGAGCAATTTTGGAGAAAAACTGGTACCCCAGTTCTTCTGAGAGGTTGTTCGAGGAGGCAGGTGCTAAACTACTCCTAAAACGTTTTATTTTCCGCCATACTACCGAAACCGGAGTGGATGGACTCAGAGAACTGCAATACTTTGACCAACCTTCTCGTTTCTTCTTTTTAAGTACTTTCCTGGATTTAGCTAATATTTGCTTGAAAGCGATGAGGTTATCCAGGTTCATATCACAGTTAACAGTCTCTTCAGCCTCATTCCTGGCCCTGACCATGTCAGTGCATTCCCTATCCCACCATGGCGGAGAAGGAATTTTACCAGATTGGGGTTTTTTGGAAGGGAAGCAATCATCTGCTGTAGAAGAGATGGCGGAGGAAAAGGACAAAAAACATTCCTGGGCATTATTCTCGTTGACTTTTGGAAGGGAATTTACTCTTAGATCTAAAATCTTTGAATATAAATCCCAATCTACTGAGTTTAGCCTATATTTTAAGAGGGGACGGCAGACTTTATTGGGAATATTTTTAGACGGGAATTCAATCATGATGGGGTAGTGATCACTTCCATAAGTCATGTCCAAGCGACGCCAGATGAGGAGGCTAGATAGATTGGATGAGCAGAACGTCAAGTCAACACAACTATTACTCTGCCCTGGTGCAGATCGGCGTGTGGCCCTGCCATCGTTGATGACACAAAGATCAAGATCATCCAATATATCCAGCAAGCCTATGCCAAAGTTATCACAAGTATCTGATCCCCAACGATAATGGTGACAATTAAAATCACCCATAATGAGTATTGGACCTTTAACACTGCTTAACAGATTACTAATTACCGAAAGATGTTCGAGTTGTGGGTGCGCAATATAAAAAGAAAAAATATTTATATCCTCAGCCTTAACAGCAACAACATTTATGTTATCGCCAACAGAGGGTAGAGGAATTGGGGAAAAAGATACTTTGCTATTGATGAGCAAAGCACTCCCCCCATATCCATCAGGTCTGTCACTACGTACATTACCAAAGCACGGCATCCTGAAATTGCTTTCAGGTAAAAGCCATGTCTCAGCAATGCCGCAGATTGATGGTTTATACTTATTAATTAAAAAGGAAAGATCAGGCTTCCTGGGAGTAATACTCCTCACGTTCCATTGAAGGAATGTCAGAGGATGGAGCATTGTGAATAAAGTTCAAGATCGAGGTCAATTTTAAAGCAACGTGGTCAGGTATCGATTGAGTTGAATTTGTGAGAACAGTCATTAACATGTTTGTAATTAATTCTAAAATATTCTTCGAGTTGTCCTCCTGTCTGTAGTTCATTGGCTCGGCGGCGGCTTCTGTTGGGAAGGCGCAGCCATTTTTGGAGGGGGAAAAAGAGTAATTTTGTGTAAGTGCTTGATGAGCTTGCTTATTATAGCTAGGAGAAAGTGGGGTACGGGGTTTAGGGTTAAGGAAGACCGTTTTACGGTATGACCTTTGGGTAGTAGGTATTGGGCTCGAGGACAGGGATTGGGGTTTATTTATTGTAACCTTGTTACGTGCAGAAGGTTTTGAGACATCGGCATATGATCTGGAAACAGGGGGAAAAACCCGACTTGCCTCCGCATACGAGATCGATTTTTCCGCCATCAGAGCTTTGATGCTCTTCTGTCGGCCCAATTCAGGACAGGCACTATCATTTGCGAAATGGTTCCCAGAGCATGAAATACAAAAACCTAACTCAGGGGTGATTTCACATCCATCACCTGGATGATCTTCACCACACTTAAAACAACGTGGTTTTGACCTGCAGAGCGTACGGGTATGGCCAAACCGACAGCAGTGGTAACATTGTATTGTTGGGTATGTGTACCTTTCGACCGGAAGAGCTGAGTAGAAACAATACACACGCTTGGGTAAAACTTGTCCGTCAAAAGTCACTACAACTGTTTGCGTAGGCCTCCACTCAGCTACACCGGAAGAGGTCACCTTACGGTTCATCCTCCTAGCCTTTACAACAGGACCACATCCTTCTGGGACCTTAATATTTTCAATAATTTCTTCCTCCGACCATTCAGTAGGGATATCCCTAACAATACCCATTCGTGTTATATTAAATTGTGGGATGGAGGCAGTATAATTATGTTGGGTTAGTAAATTATTAATTAGGAAACTGTTTGCATCTTGATGCGAGTTGAATTCAACAGAAACACGGTTTCTACCAATTCATTTAACCCCATCGAGGCGTATGTTACTGACATTATTAATCGTCAAAAACATACCAAACTTGACCGGTTGTAGTACAGTGCCTGATGTCTGATTATCCTTAAGGGAAACATGAACAATATACGGTGGATTATCCCTGGCCGTATATGAAAGTCTGCCGATTATTTTCTTGGCTATCTTAGGTGGGATATTTGTAGTAGCAGGGGGCGAGACAGCCACTCTTTTTCTATTTGGGGTCTCAGTATCCATGGGGTCTTGCGTAAGTATTTGGGTGTCATGGGGGAGAGTGACAGTCAAGACAGGGGAAAGATTAAAATGCTCATTAGGGTCAGGATTAGGGGGGTCAGGGTCAGGAGGCTTTTTTGAGTTCATTTTGACGACTAATGATTAAAAAAACGGGACAATCACAAATAAAAAATAAAACTAACCTTACACCAAGAATACACACAAACACTAGAATAGTCTCGATCAAGTTTCACACACAAAGATTCACTAGAAATCGAAAAAATTCGTAGTACGGACAAAAGCACGTGTTTAGCCTTCACCACTACCAACGAAAGTCGACCTCTTTATTGAAAAAGCAACACTACTCCTGTCAACAGGCATCTGTCAGTTGACTCCTGTCAAAATTTGAACTTGCTGCGTCAGTTAGTTTGTGTTTGACAGCTATCTTTATCAGACTACCCAGTAATTTGAGGACAAAATGGAAAAAAAGTGAATTTCGTGTGCTTATTAAGCATTATTTTTTGCGAAAAAAAACCATTACCGAGACCAAGGCTAAGCTTGATAAATACTATGGGGACTCTGCACCATCGATTTAAATGGTAAAAAAGTGGTTTACTGAATTTCGTTGTGGCCGTACAAGCACTGAAGATGCCGAACGTCCTGGACGCCCAGTTGAGGTCTCTTCACCCGAAACAATCGAAAAAATTCACGATATGGTGTTGGCCGACCGAAGATTGAAAGTGCAAGAGATTGTGGAAGCCGTAGGGATCTCGCATGGCTCAGTGGTTTCAATTTTGAATGATCACTTGGGCATGAGAAAGCTTTCCGCAAGATGGGTGCCGCGTTTGCTCACAGTCGACCACAAACGCAATCGTGTAACAACTTCACAGGAAGGTTTGGCGTTGTTTAATCGCAATATGGAGGAGTTTTTGCGCCGTTTTGTAACCGTGAACGAAACATGGATCCATCACAACACACCAGAGACCAAACAACAGTCAAAACAGTGGGTTTCTAAGGGTGAATCGGCGCCAAAGAAGGCCAAGGTGGGTTTGTCAGCCAATAAAGTTATGGCGACTGTTTTTTGGGATGCACGCGGGATAATCCACATTGACTACCTTCAAAAGGGAAGAACAATCAATGGGGAATATTATGCCAACTTATTGGACCGATTCAATGACGATTTGAAAAAAAAACCCACCTCATTTGGCCAAGAAAAAAGTTCTTTTCCACCAAGACAATGCAAGGGTGCACACATGTGCAGTTGCCATGGCAAAAATCCATGAATTGGGCTATGAATTGCTTCCTCATCCACCCTATTCTCCAGATTTGGCTCCGAGTGACTACTTCTTGTTCCCAAACCTGAAGAAATGGCTTGGTGGAAAAAGATTTGACTCCAATGATGAAGTCATCTCGCAAACAAAGGTCTATTTTGAGGACCTCGACAAATCATATTTTTTGGAAGGGATAAAAAAATTGGAGAAGCGTTGGACAAAGTGTATAGAGCTCAAGGGAGACTACGTTGAAAAATAAAATGATTTATTTATCAAAAAATCTGTGTTTTATTCCAAAAGTCACGGACTTATTGACCCGCCCTCGTAGTTTCGATTTTTAGTTCGCTGAAAATTATTAGTTTTTATTTTTCTACCGAACTGTACTTGAGTAGTGGCTTTTTCTTAGTGTGCTTAGTTTTGATTGTTAATGGTCGGAGCGTTTTCGTTGCTGGATTTGTAAATTATTTTTTTACGCATGTTTTTGCCTTGCCTTGGTCTGTCTCATTGGTCTAGTGGTCGTAAGCGCTACTGCTGAGCCTGAGGTCCTGGGTTTTATTCCTGGGTTGGACAGTGCTATTGAGTTTTTCCACCTGAAAATTCTCAGAAGCAGCCCGGAGTCTGCATTCGTTCCCGGTTGCTCGCCCCCATTTCATGGTACTTACTTAAACATAACTGGCCAAATGTGGGTGTATCTGCTATAGGTTCATCTCTGCCTAACCCTTCGGGGATTACAGGCGTCATGTTATGTTATGTTTTGTGTGATTGCCTTTTAACCGACTTCAAAAAAGGAGGAGGTTCTCAGTTCGTCGGAATCTTTTTTTATGTATCTTCCCCAATTACTCGGAGACGGCTGGAGCGATTTGGATAGTTCTTTTTGTTGTTTGAAAAAGTATACTTTCTAGGTGATCTCATTGTCAACAAGTCAGGATATGACAATGGAGTCCTGGAGAAACTGACGGAACTCTTCAAATTTAATAGGCACACCTATAGCAATTTGGGTATATTTTATAGTAACTCGTGCATTTGTTCTTGGAAAGCACCATTTGGTGAAGTGGAACTGATGATGAAGATAACAGATGGCCACCGGAACTACTCAATAATAAGTATTTCACGGGTTGCGATTCGATTAGGTACTTTAATAATGGTTGCTAAGTAATGTATGCTCGTCACAATGCTTATGGTGATGTGGAGTTCTCCTAGTACTTACCAGGAGAACTCCTCAACAATTAACGTCCATGTTTATTTACCGTTTAGGCTAGTAACTGTTTAAATTAATTGTCAATAACGTGTATATTTAACTTTGAATAAAAAAATGACAATTTAAGATAACAAAAAAAAATAATACAAACAGCAAAAAGTCATTACAAACTCACAACAAACTAACACTAAAAAAACTGGTGACAAAGTAAAAAAATCTTCACTTTTTATTTCTTTTTTGTTTTTTAATAACGCGTATGGCCCTCCTCTTTTAGTTATGTCCTGAAGCCTGGAATGCATGCTCTCGATCAAATGTCTAACGTTTTCAGCTGGAATCTCTTCCCAGGGAATTTTCAAAGCGTCAATCGGTTGCTGCTGGTTATAGACCTCTTGCTCACTCTCTCTAACCCTTCGTTTCAATTGGTCCCACATGTGCTCAATTGGATTCAAGATTCAAGTTCTGACTGTTGGCTGGCCATGGTAGCTAAAACTTGAATGTGAGAGTCTGCCAGCACAGACTGGGTCGCTTGAACTGTGTGTGCACGGGCATTGTCCTGCATCAAGACGAACCCAGGACCCATTTGCTGTGCAAATGGGAGCACATGAGGCTTGATGACTTTCTCAATGTAACGCTGAACAGTTACGGAGCCCTCATTTAAAATAGCGAGTTCAGTTATGCCGTGTAAGCTAATCCCACCTCATTTTTTTTTTTTAATTTGAGATGTGTTTGCTCTTGACTCTAGTCTAGGTCAGAGGTGACAGAGACAAAGTCGACGATGGAGTGAGCTTACCCAGAAGAAGCCTGTTCACTCTCACTTTGAAGAGATTAGGGTTGTATGCGCTCGGAAACACAGACGCAGGTAGTGAGTTCCACTCTTTTCCACTCATTACGTTGGGACAACGGAAACTGTCAACTTCATGTATGCAGGCTTCCGAAAATCACTCGCCGCGTCGTCTCGACACCCTAATGTGCCGATCGCCATTAAAAAAAAATACTTTGGACTCGTCAGTGAAAAGCACCATGCCCCACTGATTTATGTCCCAGTCCAAGTATTAACGGAAGAAACCACGTTGAGCTCTGGACAAAAGGGATTCGAACAACTCGTGTTTTAAAGTTTGCTGGTCTTCGTGCAATCGATTCCGGATAGTTTGGTCACAGACATGAGTACCCGTTGTCAACCGTAAGCGATTTTGTAAATTACGAGCCGTCACGTGCGTTCTCGGTGGGCATTTAGCCGGATGTACAGACGCCAGCACATCAAGCTACTACAATCTGTCAGATTTCTTTAATAGATTTTCGACTTTATTGCTAAAGCATTAGGTTCAATGTTGATTGGGAAAATCTGACAGTTTTGGGTAGGTTGACCTGCTGGCGTCTGTACCTACCGATCCTCGTGAACTGAACGTGTAATGCAAACTCTACCCGAACCTGATTTTCTTGCAAGACTGCCAATCTCTTGGAAGCGATTCCAAGTATTTTAGATAGATCTTCGAGAAAAACCCTATTGCAAACCCACAGACCGCTGCGAATTTCCTTCATGGATCATTGTAAAGGCTCTGGTGGCAGTAATAGTGTCCACATGTCTTGGTATTTAAGGCATATTAATGATGAATGCAAGATGTTGTTATAACAAGATAACTAATCAAAATTATGATAATTTTCAGAAACAACTAACTAATACATAACTTAGAGGCTAATCGAAACAAGATTTAACACGTTCTGTGCGGCCAACGCGCATGCGCGATTTTCGAACGTTCACCATGTGCTGGCGGCGCTTATGCGCGTCGATACAATTTATATAACTTCCTTCGAATGCGGCACGCCGCACCTGTGGGTTTTTTGTGCATCTCTATTGTTCTACATATGCGCCCAGCCGCACTGGGTAGAGAAAGAAAGTCTACCCAGTGCGGCTCGGCGCATCAGTGCGGCGTTACAAACTTGTCCCAAGTGCGGCGAGACGCTTATGTGTGTTTGAAAATTTTCGAGTTTTATGAGTCATAAAACAATTACGCCAATAACAATAGAGATGCACAAAAAACCCACAGGTGCGGCGCGCCGCACTCGAAGGAAGTTATATAAATTGTATGGACGCGCATAAGCGCCGCCAGCACATGGTGAACGTTCGAAAATCGCGCATGCGCGTTGGCCGCACATAACGTGTTAAGATTTTTTTTTGGCCAGCGTTTGATCTCAAGCAAAGAGGTTAGAATCGAAGAGTTCCTTTAGATTACACTGAAATGTAAAAATAACAAGTGGCCCTTATTTTGTATTGAGTAGGTACTATATATTACTATGAACAGCTCGGCAATAATATCTGAGTTCATGATTCATCTGGTTGTCGAGGCGGCTAGTTATGTGCCCTCCCGTATCAGTAAGGTCCACCGCCACAGGCGCCCCAGGTCAGAGCCCGATGATCCAATAACTCTTCACCAGGAGAGCAGTAGGGACCGTAGGAACAAAAACCAATCGACATTCTGACCTCGCCGCCGAGGTCCCTCGCGACGACCCCGAAGTAATTGTCCTCCCCCCTTAAATTCCCCCCTTAGCTTTAAATCCCCCCCCCCCCCTTTATAAAACCCATAACCCACTAATACTCTACATGTAGATACTTAATATTTTTCCACACAAAAAGTGAAAAATTCAATATAAAACACGTTGAGAATCGCATCTTAAAAGTACCCCTCCTCTCCTGCATCCCTCTCCCCCTCCACCCCTCTCTCCCGCGCCCATTCCTTCCGCACCCGCCTATTTTTTATATAAACAAAGATTCCTATTGAAATAAAAAAAATAGTTTAGGGTTTTAGGCAATAGTAAAAATACGCAGAAAGCATTTGTTTATGTGTTTTAATGTAATATACGTTATAATTCGATGTTGTCTTCTAATAAAGACGTGGCGAGGCGGGCACGGAAACGTCTTGTCTTCTATAGAAGACGGTGGCGTGGCGCTCAAAAGGTTATACCGAAGTTCCGAACGTAATCGGTAATGTACAGTGTCAACAGCTGTCAAAGGTGTGTCAATTGTGTCAAAATTCGACAGTGTCAACAAATGTGACAAAAGCATTGGAATTTAAAAACTTGTCTTCTATACCAAAAAATATTCTAAGAAAAACTGTCGGTTTTGCTATTTTTTGCCAACATATTACAAATATTACCTACACTATCATTCATTCTATAATAAATAATACGCGACATGACACCTTTATTAATTTCAATTCGGAGGGTGTTACTTGTATGTAGTGTTCCTAAAACAACGGCTTTACGGCATTCGAGCCATTTACCATCGTTTAAAGAGTCTTTGAATGCTGCAAAAAATGTGGTTATCATCTCTGGTGAAGATATAAGCACAGAATCAGGACTCCCTGCATATGGCACTCGCGGGCAATGGAGGAAGTACCAAATATCCTCACTAGCAACTTCTGAGGCTTTCTTGACCTTTCCCAGTTTAGTTTGGGAGTTCTATCATCATAGACGAACAATAGCAGCTCAGGCGCAACCTAATGAGGTAAGGAATATGTAAAAGTTTTAACATTACTGTTACATTGTCTGCAACATTTTTTTATTACTATTATCTCAAGCCAGGTCTGCCCCAAGTATTAGTTTAGCCAAATGAGACGTCCGAAGTTGTTGTTCCATATCATCATTTCAATTTACCTGATAAATGGTGGGGTGTTGAATACCTACCATCATTAGCCAAAATATGGTTACACCTCTTTACACTTAAAAACAGAGGCATACTTAATTCGTAAATAGTATTCTCTTTGACAGGCCAGTTGGCGTGGTTGTTTAAGATAACACCTATCATTCCGCAGGTTGTGGGTTCGAATCCCATCCAGGACAAACATTTGTGTGCCTGAACATGTCTGTTTGTTCCGAGTCTGGGTGTAATTATCTATATAAATATGTATTTACAAGAAAAAAGTAGTATATGTAGTATATCAGTTATCTGGTTTCCATAGTACAAGCTCTGCTTAGGGATCAGATGACCATGTGTGAATAATGTCCCAAGTTATTATTATTTATCTATTGTTTTTGCTTATTATTAATTTAAATGGTCTTCCAGGCTCACAAAGCTATATCTCAATTTGAAGAGAAGTACGGCACGGACAAGTCGATAACTGTGATCACTCAGAGTATTGATGGGCTCCATGTTAAGGCTGGCACCAAGAAACTGATTGAACTGCATGGCAGTCTGTTTAAAACTCGGTGCATCAAATGTAATGATGTTGTAGCAAACAATGATAGCCCGATATGCGAGGTATGTGAAGAAATAATTCTGTTTTTCCTAATATATTATTTTTAATGACAGCTAACTTTAAGAAACCCTACTTTATTCAAACTGTATGCTTTACAAGCAACTTTATCATATTTAAATTTAGCTGACAATAGTAATGTAGCACTAACAGATTTGTATTCCAGGCATTAGCCAACAAAGGTTCTCCTGATGTATGTGATACTCATTCTGATATCCCTGAGAAGCTTCTACCACATTGCAATAAGTCCAACTGTAGTGGCCTACTCAGACCAGACATAGTCTGGTTTGGAGGAGCCCTGGAGCCTTCTGTAGCTGAAAAAGCAGGTAATTAATATTATGAAAATACCAACTGACAAACCAAGAACAGTTTTCTCCACAATTAGTATTACCTTTCCTAAACAATACTTTGTTTCATTTCAGAAAAAGCAATATCAACTTGTGAAGTATGTCTTGTAGTTGGATCAGCTTCACTAATGTTCCCTACGGCCATATATGCCACTGATGCTGCAAACAATGGGGCGATTGTAGCAGAATTCAATGAAACTCCCACTGATATTGTTGACTTCCACTACTTCTTTGGTGGCCCCTGTAGCAGATCACTATCTGAGGCTCTGAAACTTTAGAGCTGAAAGCTTGAATTTGGACTCTTAGCCCGTTCATTGTGAATACCTTGTGATTTCAGACTTTTGTTAATAGAGGTAATGTTAAAATTGTTACAAAGAATAAATTGTAACTGAGAAGGGTGATATTGATTAATGTGTAACAAAAATGTTTAACATTTTTCTTTTATTTTAATTTTTTATCCCTGATACACTAATTTTTGAACGAAACACAAAGAATCAATTCATACGAATTTGACAGCGTGTCGAGTTGTCGACAATGACAGTATTGACAGTGACATGACTAGACATGATTCTTTTCTATTCATGAATATTTACATTTTGAACTGCGTATCCTCGTTTACAATTGTAATATCTTAATGATTATGTGTTTGATAAGCTCATTAAGTAGAACAATAGTGATTTGTAGTTTTCCTAAAATCATGGCTTCGCGACAGTCAAGTGACATGGCTAAGTTTAGAGAAGCCTTAAAATCTGCTAAAGATGTTGTGATCTTATCTGGCGCCGGTATCAGCGCTGAATCTGGTATACCAACGTTTCGGGGAGCAGGAGGATATTGGAGGAAGTACCAATCAGCAAGTCTAGCAACTCCTGGAGCTTTTAAGTCCAGCCCAAGCTTGGTTTGGGAGTTTTATCATTATAGACGAGAAGTTGCAGCAAAGGCACAGCCTAATGCCGTATGTTCCGTTTATTACCCGTGGTCCCTGCCGTAATCCCTGGAAGGGACCACGGGGAATTTTGTTAACAGTGGTCCCTCCTAGAAATACAATGCTGCTGAATTAAAATGGTTGTCTTGAAAATATGATTCGCGATGATCTCAAAAACTACTGAACGGATTTTCATGCAGTTTTCATTTATCAACAGAGTGATTCCTGAGGAAGGTATAGGTATATAATTCGTTAAGGTTTTGTGTAAATTGGTTGAAATATGACGATGATTGTTGAAGATGTCGGAAAAAATCGAGCCGTCTGCAAGCTTTCATCGAAAACGCTGCCTAATACATTTGAGATATAACAAAACAATGTATGGTGGGATTGTTTCTCTTTTTAACCAACTTCAAAAAAAGGATGAGGTTCTCAGTTCATCAGAATCTTTTTTTAATGTATGTTCCCCGATTACTCGAAGACGGCTGAACTGATTTGAATTTTTTTTTTTGTTTGAAAAGGTATACTTTCTTGTTGGTCCCATTGTCATCAGGTCAGGATCTGATGATGAAATCTTGGAGTAATAGACGGAACTCTTCAAATATTATAGGCACACCTATAGTGATTTGGGTATTTTTTATAGTAACTTGTGGATTTGTTCTTGGAAAGCACCATTTCGTCAAGTGGAACTGATGATGAAGATCACAGATGGCCACTGGAACTACTCAATAATAAGTATTTCATGGGTTGCGATTCGATTAGGTACTTTATTAATGGTTGCTAAGTAATTTATGCTTGTCACAATGCTTATAGTGATGTGGAGTTCTCCTGCTACCTACTTACCAGGAGAACTCGTCAACAATTAACATCCCTGCATCGGGAAAATCAATACATATTTTGTAAAAGGTGATTAGCAGTTGACATTAGAATATTGTAACTTAGATAAATTACAAACTGACCCACTAAAAAGTGAAAAATAAAAACTTTTTCCAAAAAACACAACCAACTTTGAAATGTTATTTTGGAAGGTGGTTGTGTTTTTTGGAAAAAGTTTTTTATATAGGTCCACAAAAAGTCTGCGATGGCTTATGTCTATCTTTTAACTCCTCGAGTGTTTTACGTACATACTGTGTACGTAAAAAAACTCCGCCCCTAAGGGCCGCCATACACGGACTGCTTCAAGCAGTCAGGATGGACTGCTTCAAGCTGCGACTGCATAGTGAACTACAGTCTTCTACGTACACACATACACGAAACCGCTCGAGCAGTTGCAACTGCTTCGGGCGGTCGTGCGGTCAAGCAGTCGCCGGCATACAATGACTGCTCGAGCTGTCGACTGCTCTCGCACAGTTACCTCCGCCCGCGCTCTTCATTCCACATCGCACGCGCTTCCCGCCCGCACGCTTCTTGCTTTGTTTCTTGAGCAAAATGGACGACGTAGATTGTAACGCGCTAATCAGTGCAATTAAATCGTAAGAACTTATTTGGAATTACCAATGATGCTACTGATCTGAATGACGAGCAGTTGGTATCAACTGCTCGAACAGTTATCAATGGCAGCTTCAAGCTGTTGCGTATGACTGCAAGAGCGGTCCGTGTATGTTGATCAATGGCTAACTGCTCGAGCAGTCCGTGTATGGCGGCCCTAAGACGACCCACTGACGAAATCTTTATATGATATGTATATAAACGTATATCATATATACACCGTGACATTTTAGTCGTCTTACAATGGTGGTCCACTCATTGTACTCATCACTATGAACAACTTTTACTATGGGACCAAACCTGAAATCGCGAAAAAAAAATCAGTTGTTCAGTACATTTATGTTCGCATAATTCGTCAAAATGGTTATAATTATGTATATATATATTTACATAATTATAACCATTTTGACGAATGCATATATTTGTTACAGTCGCGAATCATATTTTCAAGACCACCATTTTTAACCGACTTCAAAAAGGAGGAGGTTCTCAATTCGTCTGAATTTTTTTTTTTGTATGTTTGTTACGCGATTACTCAAAGACGGATGGACCGATTTGGAAAATTATTTTTTTTTGAAAGGGCATACTTGCGAGGTGGTCCAATATAAATTTTATTAATTTTGCTTGGGCTGTTTTTGAGTTAGCTTCAATAATGCGTATATTTCCCACTTAATAGGTTAGGGAAAAAGTTTCTTCGCATTTTTTAAGAAAACTCAAAACATGTTTTAATATAGTTTATTTACATTTAACTAAAGTATGTAGGTACCATTTTGTTCGATAACTTTTTGCCATCTTATAGGTAGGGACATGATCCCATTGCTATAGAATTTGGGACTTCTGGTCAAAATACCGCGACAAGTGGTTTTGGCAGTCCTCTCGTGATGTTAACCTGACACTGCCTAAAGAATTGTGAAGAGACCGAAACAGGTGGAAATCTGAAGGTGCAAAGGTGAGGACTATACGGCGGATGCATTAACACCTCCCAGCCAAACTCTCTTAATTTTTGCTGAGTGGCTAAAGATGTGTGAGGTCTAGCGTTATCATGATGAAAAACCACACCCCTTCTGTTGATTAATTCCGGCCGCTTTCTCTCAACTTCTTGCTTTAATCTCATCAGTTGTTCGCAGTAGAGTTCAGAATCGATGGTCCTGTCTGGTGGTAACAGCTCATAATGAATAATGCCCTTCCAATCCCACCACACACGGCATCACCTTGTTGCGAGTTAACCCGGGTTTCGCCACAGTCTGTGAAGCCTGACCGGCCTTTGACCACGACCTTTTTCGCACGTTCTTGTCATACGTGATCCACTTTTCATCACCAGTTATCAGCTTCTTCAAAAATGGTTCGGTTTCATTACGTCGTAATAAAGAATCACACGGTTCATTAGGTTTCTTTCAGTGAGCTCGTGAGGTACCCAAATGTCGAGCTTTTTTGTGTACCCAGTTTTTTCAAATGCGCCAAAACTGTTTTGTGGTCAATTTCCAGTTGTTCAGCTACGTCGTAACTACTGATATGCCGATCTTGCTCCACTTTTTCAAAAATGGCATCCATTTTATCCGTAATATGGCGACCAGAGCGACGTGCATCTTTGACATCAAAATTTCCGGATTGAAAACGCTTAAACCAAATTTGTGCTACTCTCACAGACACTACACTAGGTCCATAAACATCGCAAATTTTTTTTCGCGGCTTGCGTTGCATTTTTACCTTTTTTGTAGTAAAATTTTAAAATGTATCGAATTTCTTCATTAGATTCACTCATCTTGACGGTTCGAAAAACAAATGAAAATCACACATTTTCCTAATTTGAATTTGGAATTATGTTCTTTAAAATTTAAACTTTCAATGATACCAAAACCAGCCAGATACAAAGAGATTTTATTACAAGTTCATACATACTATAATGCGAAAAGACTTTTCCCCAACCTAATATTTTGTGTGGATGATGCGATGATGTTTTAATAACTTCCTATCACTGTTTATTATTGTGCTCAATTATGTATTCGAATTTGTGTGGGGTAGGTTCCACAACTATAAAGTGAAAAATAAAAACTTTTTAGCAAAAAATAAAACCGACTTCCAAAACAAAACACTACAAAATGAAAAATAACTTTCATTTCGGAAGTCGGTGGCAAAAAACGAGTTATTTTTCACTTTGTAGTATTTTGTTTTGGAAGTCGGTTTTATTTTTTGCTAAAAAGTTTTTTAATTCGGCAGCATTGTATTTCTCGGAGCGACTATGGGTAGCAATATTCCCTATGGTCCCTTCCAGGGACTACGACAGGGACCACGGGTAATAAACGAAGTTTTTAATAATCATTATCACCGTAATTTCCACTGCTGAAGAAAGGCTACTAGAATAAATCTTCAAGTGAAGAAGATTCCCTGACTGGCCTAAGACGATTCACTGACCAGAAATAGTTAATATCACTTGGCAGAAAGACCATGCTGCCACCACTACATAATGCAGTCTGTTCTTCCGAACTATTCCCTTAGTTACCTTACCTTACCACAGACAGAAGACAAAATAATAACTCACTCTTTGTGACTAACAGAACAAAATAACCAAAGAAAAAAATATACATGGGTATCCTAATGAAATATCTATTTTCTACGTCCAGGGCCACAAAGCCATAGCTCAGTATGAAGCAAAGTTTGGAGCAGATAAAAAAGTAACAGTGATCACACAGAATGTGGATGATTTACATGTTAGAGCTGGGACCAAGAACTTGATTGAACTCCATGGGAATCTGTACAAAACTAGGTGCACTAAATGTAAAGAAGTCTTGGTCAACAATGATAGTCCTATCTGTGAAGTAAGTAAAACCAGCAAAATGCTGTTTCATTATTCTAATGTAGTTACTTAAACAAATTATTAATCTTCTTTTGAATAAAAAATGGTCGACAATCAAATAATGTATTTTTTTAAGAGCTCCAGGTAGCCCGCGAAATTCAAATTATCTTACAATTTTTGCAATTTGCAAGTCAGTATTAGGTTGTATGTTGATTAAAGTATGATTCGCGACCGTAACATATATCGCTGGTTTGCGAGAATATCGACGTAATTCAAAATTCTGTCAAATTGAATACTGTATGCCAAACGATCATAAATCTTTGATATTTTATCTTAAACAGACGCCAAATACGATAAATGTTCCTTTAAACTTTAATCAGTAAAGTCAAACCCTCAATAAATCATTTACATTTTGCGGTATGCTCTAACATTTATAAAAATGCCATTCTCTAAAATCAATCATTTTTAGTTACGTCGCTATTCTCGCAAACCAGCGATATGCATTTACAATATTATAATCATTAGAATCGGTAATGCAACTCGGTTAGGCCTAAATGTCAAGATTTCATTAAATAGTCATTCATTATGATTATATGAACTTGGAGAGTTGTATTGATAATTTTAATTACTATAATTCTATACAGAATTTTTATGGTCCCCAATCAAATTCAGATAAACATACAACCTGATGTTGACTTGAAAATTGCAAAAACGTAAGAAAATTTGAATTCCGCGGGCTATCTGGAGCACAAATACCTACATTACATTAATGCTAATTAAGGCCCTCCGCACACGGATTGTAAGCGTATCGTAATACGCGCGTAGGACGAGAGCCATATGAGTACGCATACGAAGCGGTGCTGCAGCGAAACGTATAGAGATTTTTCGCGCCAATGCGGCATGACGATACGCTTACGAGACGACTACGCCTACGATCCATGTGCGAAGGCCCTAAGTTGTCTAAAACGAAAGAAAACTTATTGAAGTTGTAGCCCAAACTGAACTTTATGTGTAGGTTTTAAAGTTAGTGTTCCAAAAACACATTTCTTTACGTTTGGAAATTAAATTGCGAATACAGGGTAGTTTTACTAGGTCTTTCTTATACATATTTTATGTTCTAGGCTTTAGCAGGCAGAGGTGCTCCAGAAGTAAATATGTCTGGTTCTGATATCCCAGTGAAGTCACTACCACACTGTAAGAAGTGCGGTGGTCTACTAAGGCCTCATATAGTTTGGTTTGGAGAGAATCTGGATCCTGCTGTCTTGGAAAAAGCTCGTAAGTTATTTTACAATGCATGTGCTCGAAAAGAGCGTTTTCTAAGCAGCCAAATTGTGTGTAGTGCTATTTTTTGCGCTAGTGCTTTTTATTGTCCGTTTTTTTTTTTTTTTAATTTTTACCACCCCGACGCGCGACGCAGTTTTTATTATTTGAGAAAAGTTTTACAAATTAGTCAAGTACAGATTATCATTCATATAAAAGGTACAATAACAGTAATACTTCATTAAACGCATTATTAATTACTCTAGATTTAGATTTTGATCAATAAATTCATTTTATATATTCATTAAATATGTTTGGCTGAACTGACTGAATTTTGCTCGTGCCTTTTTGCGATATGACGTGGCAGCTATTTGCACATGCGCAGTAGTACTACTGCAGGCTTGCAATTTTACAAATTACTTCTTAGTTCAGAGTCGATCTGTCTAAATCTGCTAAAAATGTCGAGTTCCAAGTGATGAATCAATTAATTTAACCCCGGAAAATATTATTCAAGAAGCACAAAATGCCAACAACAGGCTCTTACAGGCTAAATCAAAAGAAAAATACTTTTTCCAATTAAATTTTTTTTTTATTTCCTCGCACAATGCATAGTAAAACGTATGATACACGTGCTTAAGACGATTTCCGACTCGTGTTGACTTATAGACTCGTCAGAAATCACCTACTTTCCGCACTTGTAGCTTAAATAGCTATAATACCTCTGAGAATGTAATTTTTTTCAGTCCTAGTATTCTTAAATCAAATATGAAAATGTCTCAATTTCCTCCTATAAGCTAAAAACCAAATCAAACCACATTCTTCTGGGATGGATATTCAGTTCCTTCAGCTTACATTCTACCTTGTTCTTGAATGATAAAACTCGGATAAAAAGTACTTAGACATTTAAAGAGAACACTGACCGTGAATGTGAGTACCTACCATGAAGGCTAGATAAAATACGTGACTTGAATATAACACTGGCGGTTTTGAGTACTGTTTATGTGGTCTACTCAAACAGATCAAGCAGATCTGGTAGCGTCGTCTGACGGGTCGTTGAGGCTTGAGCGACACAATGACTGATGTATGCATACCTTCTTTCGGGACAAGTCAACTCGAAGCTCCAATGGATCCTTCCTCTAAAGGCCCTGCCTGACAAGCCCTGCATTGTTTGACTCACACATCTTAATAATATAATGTGTGGACTTTGTTTTGGCATTTCTTCTCAGGAATTAGTCGGCCAGGAAATGCCAGCAGTCAGCAACAAATTTTGACCAAATCGACTTGTAAAAGTGTCTTACAAGATCTACTTACAGAAATAAACATTCGGCAGACACACATGCGCGTTTTCATAACTTTCTTCGAGTGCGGCGCGGCGCACATGTGTGTTCGTTGTGCATCTCTATTGTTTCGAAAACATCGTAAAAAAAAGGGTCGGTAAGGGTGTAGCATAAAGAAGCGTTTGCATAAAGAATTCAGCAGAGAATGTGTTAATTTAATTAAAAAATATTTCCCAATTCCAGAAGCAGCAATGCGCACGTGTGACATATGCCTAGTAGTGGGAACATCGTCTGTCGTGTATCCGGCGGCAATGTTTGCCCCAGAAGCGGCAGAAAGAGGTGCCATCGTTGCAGAGTTTAACTTAGAACCTACGCCCGCTACATCCGACTTCCAGTATTACTTTGAAGGACCTTGTGGTAATACTGTACCAGCAGCTTTGGCTGATTAGAACTGGCTTTCCTGACACCCTACGTCAATTTGCCGTGTTACCATTAAAGCCCTGCTTAGGGCCGAGTGTTGAAACTCCGACAGTTTGTTTTTTTGACGCGCTTGGATGCACTCTCTCTGCGCTCAGATCAACACTAACACCCGTATTTATAAACAAGCAATTACTTGCTGCTTAGTAATTTCTTAATTAAATCATTACTCGAGTGTAGAATTATTATTCTATAGTCGAGTAAAGTATGTTACTTACTTGAGTAAGAATCAACGTTTGATAGTTCTCTTTCTGGTAACACTCAGTTAAGTACTACGTTTTGTTTCATTAGAAGACATAAGGCGTATTATTTTACTTTAACATCTATAATATTACTTAAAATTTTATTTTACGCTTTAATTCTGATAAAAGTATCTTCAAAAAACTAATTTAAATGAATAATATACTTTTTTATATTGTTGGAACAAAACGTTTGATACGACATAACCCTACAAAAATGGAATGTATCTTTTTACACTTGAAATTAGTTCTGACATGTGATTTTTAATTTCTTATCCTATAACTCAGTGTAGTGTGTAGACCCTTTTTATTTGAAGTATGTCATTTCGGCGAGTTCAAGATCTCTTTCTTGGACTATATGACACACTGTCGATTGAGAAATATGCATATCTCCACATACAGTCTGAAAGCATAAAAACGTAAGGCCGTTAGTAACTGGCACAGTGGACTTACAGGAAAGCCTTTTTGTGTCTCTGATTGTAGAGTCCGTAATTCTCGGTAAAATTACATTCATCACAACACAGCGAATGCTCTTAATAAAGCGAAAACTCTTTTTAAAACGCTTCTGAATATTCATGAAATGGATCCACATCACAAAAGTAAACTTTGTGATTTCTATGCTCAGCAACTTCAATTTCCGGTAGTATATTGGTATCATCTATAAAACTAAAAGTCGCGTCGATGCTTTCCATTGCAAAATCAAACGCAAAATGGTCGAGTTCTCAGTTGTTATGTAAATAAAATAGTGACTATTACTTGGCTAAGAATCTAACCCTACCTAGCTGCTCATGTCATAACTTCCGAACGAAAGAAGATATGATTATGTATTACTTATAGCTCAAAAATTAAGATATAATAGCTGCCATATGCAGCAAAATTTTCAAATCTCTAGGCCTCGTAGTTTCCACGTAATAAACAAAAACAGTTCCCGCGCCAAAAAAATCAAATTATTGCCTCAGTGGAAGTAAGGAGCGACGTTGCCCATCCGTGCGCTACATTATCAGTTTGAAGTAGTTTAAGAATCAAGGTTCCATTGCAAAATCAAAAACTGGTCGAGATCTCAATTCTTAAAGAAAATGGTGACTATTACTTGGCTAAGAATTCTAACCTTTGACTTCAAGCAAATACTAAACTATAAAATAAAAATCGTTACTTAAGTAAATACTTTTACTGAAATTATTACTTTTACTTGTTTATAAATACGGGTGTAGGTCTTGCAGAATATCTGTGATAGTGGATATTGTATAGCAGCTTACTCGAGTGTGTAGTGAGAGAAACGGCAATGTAAATATGTAAAAAATAATTTATTTATCACAATTTGTTAAACAATAAATAGCTTAATTTGAATGGTTTGTTTGTTATTTTTCTTTATGTCGTGCAAAAAACTTAGCTACATTTCCAATCGTCATTCCGAAATTGCAATTTGGTATCAGCGATTTCTATAACAAGTAAAAAGAATTGAAAAATAATTGAAGTATATGAAGCATCTATTTAGCTTTTTTATTTTGTTACGAAAATTCATACATCATCATCTTCCTGCCCTTATCCCATGTTACTTGGGGTCGGTGCAACATGTTTTCTTCTTCCATTCTCCCCTGTCAACCGTCACGCTATTATTCACTCCCTTCTCTTTCATAGCATTCCTCACACAATCCATCCATCGTTTCTTCGGCCTTCCTCTCCCTCTCCATCCATCAATATGTATATTCAGCACTCTTTTAGATACATGCGTTTCGTCCCTTCTCATCACATGCCCATACCAAGCCAAACAATTTCCTTTCAACTTTTCTGTCACTGGCGCCACTGGTTTCACTTTCAAACTTCCTTTTACAAAAATTCATACGAATATTATCATTACATACATACATAAACTCACGCCTTCTCCCCATGGAAGTAAGCAGAAACTACATAACGCCACCTGCTACGATCCTTACATACTCCTTTCTTCGTTTACGTTAATAAATCTGGTTATACACGCACGCCGGTTGCGAACAAACCCCAGTTGCAGAACAACGCACCTGATCTTTCTGAAGAACATCACCAATAAGGTCACTATAAGATCCTAGATCTAGGGCGTCCCCTCCCAACGCTTGCACTCACATCTACCTTGTAAATATTGGGTTGGCACAAAAGTAATGAGACACTACAATACTCTATACATTTCCTTTTCAAGTTAATTGTTTTCGATAATATTCTAGAATGTTGTCGAACTTTCTAAGTACTTGTGATGTGGGGGTATTATAAAGCCGCCTTCGCGATCTGTTTAGACAGTTTGAAGAAAAATGGACGAGCGACAAGTTCGAACACTATACTTATAAGAGCAATTGATAGGCCACAGTGCGCGGGCTGCGGCTGACAATATCAATACTGCATTGGGCGCTGGAAGTACAAGCCATGCGACGGTGTTCCGATGGTTTGACGGATTTAAATCAGGAGACAGGAGCCTTGAAAGTCAGCCACGCTCTGGACGACCACCCGCAGTGAATGATGACGATTTACGCCCCGAACTGCAGTCGAATCCGGATGCTACCACTCGTGAATTAGCGGAAGCACTTAACTGCAGTCACCACGCCGTGGAAAACCATCTGCATGAGCTTGGGTATCGGAAAGTTTTGGCTCTGTGGGAACCGCACATCCTTACAGAGGCCAGTTGTGCAATCCGTGTCGCTATCTGTTAATCACTTTTGTTGCGACCCCGGCGTAAAGAGTTTTTGTCTGATCTGGTTACTGGAGATGAATCATGGATTCAGTACGAGAACGATACAAGTCGTGCTTTTTGGCTGCCTCCAGAAGAAACGCCACCAACTCGACCGAAGCCGAGTCAAAAGAACCGCTTAAAAGTTCTGCTGTGCTGTTTCTGGGACGCGCGAGGCATGCTGTTTTATGAAGTATTACACAATGAAACTATAAACGCTGACAAATATTCAACTCAGCTCACCAAACTATCTGCTGCTATCAAGAAGAAGCCTTCTTCCCCAGACCTCGCCCATCAGACTATCATTTGTTTAGAGCCCTGAAACAATTTAGGGGGGGGGGGGGGGGGGAACCTATTTAATGATTTCTCTGATGTAGAGGCGGCGGAGTTCAACAACTTTTTCAAGGCAAAGCCATCAGAGTTCTGGGCGAAAGGCATCCAAACTTTGCCGGATCATTGGCAAGAAGTCTTAGACGCTAATGGTGATTACATCATTGACTAAGCTTTTTGTATTGTAATAATAATAAAAAATATAAAACGTAAACCAAGGTCTCATTACTTTTGTGCCAACCTGATACTTCGTTAGTCGCCTTTCATTCATTCTCTCAACATAACCAAAATCTAAACATCCTTTCAATTATTAATACATGGATTAATAATATGTAGTTACCTGTACAAATGAAGGCAAGGCAGACATAGTCTGAGGTCTTGAGTATCTTTCGTCTACTAGTAACACGCAAGCGTAATCGTTGGCATGTCTCACTGCCCTACCTGTAAGAACATTTTATAACAAGTTTATAATACAAGGTGGGGCAAAAGTAATGTCATTATGTAAATTGGATGCATTTTTTTTAAAGGTGTAATATTTATGACATCAAGCCGAATAAATTATATCGGCCAAATGACCACCTCCTGAGTGGATCCACATTTGTGCTCGTTTTACGGCATTTTGAATAGTTGCTCGCAAAAAATCCTCCAAATTGGTGATTGCCTCTTCAATGTTGTTTCAAGACTTGCAAGGTTTGGTTTCTTGTGGTAAACTCGAAATTTCAAAAAGCCCCAAAGAAAGAAGCCTGGCGCCGTCAGATCTGGCGATCTGGCCGGCCAGTACTAATCGCCGTAACAGAGATCACACGGCCCGAAAATTGACGTTTCAAAATCTACATCGTTGCCATGTGACTGTGTGTATTGCTCCATTGCATTATCAACTAACTCTCTATCTGTCTACAACATCTGTATCATATCACACACATGACATTATGACGCCATTAGCAAAAAATATGGCACATTCACATTATGACACTACTTTTGCCCCACCTGTTACTTGTATTAATAAAAAGGTAAATGTAAGGTACTGCAGTTTTTCCTGTTGGTTTCTTAAGTCTACTCAAGCTCAGCAGCGACCAAGAATGAGAGTAGAGGAGAGGATCTTTATGCCATTGAATAATGAACTTCATTCTTAGTGGCATAAGTGCAAGTTCAAAGAACTTTGACACACTCATCAAATGACTCTTTGAACAACGTTTAGCACGCGCGAACTCGTTTGCAATTTAGCCCCTAATAATCAGGTTAATTATTCAATTTTATATAAAGGGTCATTGGTAAAACACCAGCAACCTCTTAAGGGGTCATTGTACTCATCATTATGAACAACTTTTACAATGGGACCAAATCTGATATCGCAAAAAAAATCTGCTGTTCAGTATTTTGACGAATTATGCGAACATAAATGTACTAAACAGCTGATTTTTTTTTTTCGCGATTTCAGGTTTGGTCCCATAGTAAAAGTTGATCATAATGATTAGTACAATGACCCCTTAAGAGGTTGTTGGTGTTTTATCAAATAACCCTGTATATGTAACATCTTTTGGTGATCACACGCCTACATACCTTCAACATCATTGTTCTGGTGCTGCATATGCGCAAAATAATATGAAGAATTAATGAATGGTGATCAGTACTCACCAATACATTGATTCACAGCTTTCATACAAAGGTTCTCATAATAAATGTTGCCGGCACTACCGCCAGTGGTTTTGTTCAAATATTTTATCTTTTCCTGCAACTCAGGTGATTTTACATTCGGGTAAGGCATGCCAACTACCATAACACATCTTCCTAAATCGTCACTGAAAAATGATACAATGTTTTAAAACTTGTTAGAGCTCTCCAAGTTCGGTACCAGGAAAACGTGTTATGGGTTTTGAATAAGTTTTTGTAGAAAACTTAAAAGTAGTAGCCACGAAAAAAACGTCTGGCTAACTCAAGAGTTTCACCAGCCAGTGAAAAAATCTGATTAAGGATAAACCTTGTAGACGATTGTTAAAAAAAAATTGAATATCACTAAAAACGTGCAACAAGCACTGCCGCCGTATTTTGATAACTTTGGCGTAAATAAGATTTCGCCTAAATTCCCGGTTTTTCCGCCACAAATTTTATCTAACCATTTATTTTCCTGTTTTCCATAACATTCTTCTGTTTTGCGTAAAAAGTTCAGAAATTTTCTTAATTTTCACGCCCGAAATCTCCATACAAATTACTAAGGCAAAAATTCTGAAACTCCGAACTTTTTACGCAAAACAGAAGCAATGTTATGGAAAACAGAAAAATATCTGCGGGTTCACTGTTCTTTGTTTTCTTTATTTAAGTATAGGTAATATTAATTAGGTGACTTCTTATTTAAAATTATCAAAATACGGCAGTATTTGTTCACGTTTTTAGTGATATTCAATTTGTTTTTAACAATCATCTAAAAGGTTGTTTTTTTAGTAGCTACTTCTTTAAGTTTTCTGTATAAACTTATCAAAATATTTTGACAGGCCAGATGGTGTGGTTGGTTAAGATACCACCTGACATGCCGGTGGTCGTGGATTCGATTCCCATCCAGGACAAACATTTGTGTGCATGAACATGACTGTTTGTCCTGAGTCTGGGTGTAATTATCTATATAAGTATGTATTAACAAAAAAAAAAAGTAGTGTATGTAGTATACAGGAAAAGTTTTTAAGTAGCACTTTTCCTGTATAAGTTATATGGTTTCCATAGTACAAGCTCTGCTTAGTTTGGGATCAGATGACCGTGTGTGAACAATATCCTAGGATATAAAAAAAAATAAAAACTCATAAAACGATTTCCTGGTACCAACTCTTAATTTATTCAATAGAATTGCTTTCGGTTTTCAGCGTTTTTAAAGTTAACAAAGTGGCCTTATTAGCAGAGTACATACTATTATGGAAAGATCCAGTATAAAAATTGTATGCTTCCCGTTATATGGTTCCAGACATTAGTGGTAAAATTAATCTATGGTAAAGTCTATTAAAATCTTTGGTTCCAATTGATGTTATTTCCACATAAACAAATGTCAACTTTATGCTTATGTAAATAGGGATGATGACTAAAAAATGCTTTTTTGTCCGTCATGTAGATTATTAAAATATATTGGACACGTATTTTTTCTTTTTCTACGTAATCAAAAGATTACGGCGATACATTGAGTTAAAATGTGGCATGACGTCACGTCTTCGTAGATTTTATACGTAGAAGTGACGTAGCAAGCCCCCACTCCCGAACTTTAATGCGAGTTATCTAAGTCATTTTTTATTAATATGATAAAGCAAAAAATACGTGTCTAATATTTTTTTTATTATCTGACTGACGGACTAAATAGAATTTCTTTTTTTTTACCCAGGCATCATCCCTATTATGATGCTTTTAGAAGGGCTTGTACTTTTGAAAAATTCATAAAACTTTTTGAAGTTGTAGCGCAATTTGTACACATTTACATTTTTTGGAAACTAAATTTCGCAGAAATGGTCTTGTGTTCTACCGTTGAATCATTGGAACAGGAACCCACTAATGATAGTAGTAATATTACCTGAAGTTCAATCCTTCACTAAGTTTCCCACCGACTACACTCAACAAAAGTGCTCCTGTGTGGTCGCCATCTTTACTCTTAACTGCTGAGGCGAACTTATTTAATACCTACAACAGTACAATTATTACATAACACTATAATAATAAATACATGCTTTATTAAAAGCCACCTGGCAAGGCCCAGCGCAACGCAGTTTTTATTGCCAAAAAATATATACAAGTGTGAAAAAGCACCATATATAACTGACAGCATCCACAATAATGTGTTTAAAAATAATAAAAATAAAATATAACAAATTTCCCCGTTAAAATACCAAATAACGACCTTACAGGAAAGGCCTAAGATTCAAAATCCAACAACTTACCTGATCAACATCAGCCGCAGATTTGGGCTCACGGAATATGGTTTTCTTTTTAGTGATAGCTTCAATAACTTTGTTATTCTTCAGGTGGTCGTATACAGTTTGCTCGTACGAGTAAGATGGTAGGAAGCATACGACACCGCCTGGTACTATGCTGCAGACATTTCTTAGAATACGGCCTACTTCACTTAGCTGTAAGAATAAGATAGCAATTTGCTGCAAGACAAAAATCTCTCCCAAATACTTCACTTATGTCCTTCCTGTTCTGCCTTTGCAGCTATTCTGCCCCTCGGCAGATAAGACAGTTGTTTTTTTTTTTTTTTGCCGTAATGTAAGCTGCCTAGCCTTTTCTCAATTATGTTGACGTCGGCTTCCACTCTAACGACTGTCAAAGATCCTCGAATGACAGCCGGGATCAACGGCTTAACGTGCATGTAAAGACCCATCCACGGACCAACCCCGGCAAGCGTTGCTTTACCTGATGGTTCGACCCGTGCGGCTGTTATTACTTAGCCATGAGCTCCTACCGTAGTCGAATTTATAATTATTTTAGTATAACTTACCAATTCATTAGACATCCGATGTTCATACGAGAAGTTCAGAGTAACGCTGGTCGGTCCCCTCGTCATACACACTCCTAGCACATTGTCAGAAGGCACCACATGTTCACATCTTACTACGTTCACTACGTCATCGTTTGCTGAGTTACTTGTTAATAATGCTTGGAATTCCGCTATAGGTTCCATTGTTCCTCCTGCTACTATTACCTGAAAATAAATTACAAGTTTGGTTACTAATGACAAGTTTTAATATTAAACAGAGCGAAGTTATAACACTACATTGTTGTGGATGGACAAGTTTTATCATTTTTTGTTGTTGTTGGACAAGTTATAACACTACATTGTTGTGGATAGAGAAGTTATAACAATGCATTGTTATGAATAGACAAGTTTAAACACTTAATTATTGTTGTTGTTGGACAAGTTATAACACTACATTGTTGTGGATGGACAAGTTTTAACATTTAATTGTTGTTGTTGGACAAGTTATAACACTACATTGTTGTGGATGGACAAGTTTAAACACTTAATTGTTGTTGTTGGACAAGTTATAACACTACATTGTTGTGGATGGACAAGTTTTAACATTTAATTGTTGTTGTTGGACAAGTTATAACACTACATTGTTGTGGATGGACAAGTTTTAACACTTAATTGTTGTTGTTGGACAAGTTATAATACTACATTGTTGTGGATGGACAAGTTTTAACACTTAATTGTTGTTGTTGGACAAGTTATAACACTACATTGTTGTGGATGGACAAGTTTTAACATTTAATTGTTGTTGTTATATAATTTATAACACTACATTGTTGTGGATGGATAAGTTTTAACACTTAATTGTTGTTGTTGGACAAGTTATAATACTACATTGTTGTGGATGGACAAGTTATAACACTACATTGTTGTTGTTGGACAAGTTATAATACTACATTGTTGTGGATGGACAAGTTTTAACACTTAATTGTTGTTGTTGGACAAGTTATAACACTACATTGTTGTGGATGGACAAGTTTTAACATTTAATTGTTGTTGTTATATAATTTATAACACTACATTGTTGTGGATGGATAAGTTTTAACACTTAATTGTTGTTGTTGGACAAGTTATAACACTACATTGTTGTGGATGGACAAGTTCTAACAATACATTGTCGTGAATAGACAAGTTTTAACACTTAATTATTGTTGTTGTTGGATAAGTTATAACACTACATTGTTGTGGATAGACAAGTTTTAACACTTAATTATTGTTGTTGTTGGACAAGTTATAACACTACATTGTTGTGGATGGACAAGTTATAATACTACATTGTTGTGGATGTAAAAGCTTGAACACTTAAATGTTGTTGTTGGACAAGTTATAATACTACATTGTTGTGGATGTACAAGTTTAAACACTTAATTGTTGTGGATGGACAAGTTATCATTCTTAACTTTTTTTTGGCTTTTAGAAGCCAGTGAAATTTTACTAATCGGCTTTGTTTATTCATATTGCTTGGCGAATACAATTTTTAAGTACGTGTTTGCTCATTGCAATTGCGTAGCATTTATGTCAATTAACAAAATGATCTAGTAATAACTATACTAACAGATCGGCACTGCTTCACGACTTCACTAAAATGCTCAGCAGGGTTTAGTAACAAATACTTGAGTAGTCCAGTCTGGTCCCTCTGCGCTAACACTCGGCCATTCTCGCTGCGATTGCAGAGCATTTCTAGAAAATCTAGTACGGCATACAATCCACTGCCAGCTGAGGTTTCTATTGGTACCTGAAATAATTTTAAAAATTCATCTATTAAACATAAAGGATAATTGAACAAATAATCTAAGTAATGACTACCACTGATGAACTACAGGTACAGTCAACGTCTAGAAGTCCACGTACACCGCAATGACCATTATCGCCTGCGCTATACGGGCTGCCAAAGTTGCCAATGTGTAGTATTGTCAAACGTTCTTATAGAAGAAGGTCATAAGTACAACTAATATTGCTATGCCATAGTTTTGTGAGATTGTTAGTCGACTTCTAACTGTTACTGTACACCTCCGCCTTTTTTTTTTTGGATGGGAAATCATCAAATAACTTCTCCCGCTCTGGGTGGAGCGGAAGGGCGTGTCAGACTTTTACTGACTAAAACCCACTCGTGTTCCTTCAGTTGCCTATGCCAGGGCCACGGTATCTTTTTCAAACAACCCGCGACCCCAGCGGCATCGGCCCTATTGGACGCCATCTTTTGCTGACATCTCTTTGAGACGCGCGTGGAACACAACGCGCCGTCGACCCGGGCCTGGTCCTCACCGGACGGCGAGCTAGGCGTCTCCTACGGCGACTGAGGGCGTGAGGCTGCCTCTCCCTCACGCGTCCCGCCTCCTCCTTCGCGAGCATTACCGCTTCGCAGAAGGAGGTGACGGCCTCCCATGCACTCTCGCTCCGCACCATGGCCTGGACCAGGCTCGGACGCGAGAGATCGCCGCCGCCGATCGCCTCCGTGAGAACACGGCGGTGCTCTGCCCAAGCCGGGCAGACCTCCACTGTATGCTTCACCGTGTCCTCTGGGCGATCCACACAATGGTGACACCCGGGCGTTTCCTCCCGCCTTATGCGAAACTGTAGACCTCCGCCTAAACCGTAATGTGGTATGGCGGCCGCATTATGCTACTCACAGTTAGCGGCTAGAATGCGTCCAAAAACGCTTTGCTTGGCATTGGCTTTTACTGTCGGTATAGCTAAAAAAAAACACCTTCTTACAAAGAGATTAAAAATCTTCAACATACACACTTTAGAAGAGCGAAGGCGTTTAAACGATGCAATGTTTGCCTGTAAAATCCTGAAAGGAAAGATTGATTCACCATCGTTGCTCGCACTTATAAGCTTTCGTGCTCCATCAAGAATTCCACGTAAACCCACTTCGTCCTCCACAGAGAAGAACGGTGTTGGGATCTAACTCCCCATGCGCTAGGTTCTGTAGGGTTTTGAATAGTAGCAGCGATCTAATCGATTTCCACTTTGACGAGAGTCAAAGTGGACTAAGCAGAAATCTAAAATCTTGAGTTGTGTATCAGAGTTATTGTAAAGCATTCATTGAATTTGTTCTTACTTAAGTTGTGCAATATTACAAAACTAATTCTTTATTTAAACATAGGCTACATATTTTTTTTCTTTAGTTTTAAGATGGCTTGTAAACTGTACATGTACCTAGGCTTACAATTAATATTACTTAATTTAGTTCATGTGGTGTTTACCTTTAAGTACTTGTTACACCGTTCCAAGTTTTTAACATGTTATATTTATGCTCATGATGTTAGTGTAAACAATTGTTGGTGAACCAAATAAATAAACCTCTAGGGATTGTGATGTTAAGTTTTGTTATGTTAATGTAGTAGTTGTAATGTCGACGAAAAGAAAGGAATATTTTCGGTTAACTTTGAATGAGTTATATACTCGATTTTAACTAAATAAAAATGCGACTGTTGCTACGACACAATAAAGTGCAATTCAGGTCGCACGACGCTTATTACCTACAGTTATATTTACCTACAAGTTGGCTCTCTTTCTATCGCGTAACTCTTATACCTTCTGACTCGTTAGGGTTGTCTTTTACGACGCGGCGTGTGAGTGAGTATCGAACTGACCGTGCGAGCCGGCCGGTGCGTGGCAGCCCGCACTGAATTGGCCCGACAAGTCGAGCCCGCCGCGTACTTGTAGCTTCATACCTAAACTGCGGAGTGTCCCATCTGTATTAATCTGTGGTTTGGCGCAGCAACATACCGCAATTCATCGAGTGGCCTGGCTCTAAGATGGGCAATCAAATAAAATGTACTTACATTAACTTGAACGGGCACGTTTTCCTTTACTTCAGGTTTGACCTCTTTCTCCCCACCTTTTTTTTTAGCAATATTACTCATAAACGTTTCAAATGAACTCTTTTTGCTAACGGTACTTTTCTTCATCTCCTCTTCAAGCGCTTGCTGACTGTATCTCATAGAAAAACCGTGTAGTTTTGGAGCTAGTCTTGTGTTCCTACAGAATTCTACTAAAGGTCGTAAGTTCATGTGATCTATTTCAGCCTTTATTACAAAGTCCTCAAGAGTGAATATTGTAGTTGCGTCTTGTTTCTTTTCGCTTGGTTGTTTGGGTTTGATCATACCTGAAATGGAATAAAATATCGACCTTATGCAGATGGAATGGTGAACCTTACCATTCCAAAAACTCGAAGTTAAGTACAGTAAAGTAGGCGTGTAGAGCAGAGATGTTTTTAAGGCGTTGAATATCAAACTTCCCTTCAGTGTCATAAATTGCGTAGTTGTACGAACATCGTCGCAGACATCAAACAGCACAACGGTCATCCTCTAACGCGCTTATTGAGGCTTTGCAGTTTAAGACGCTGTAAGGTTCATTATTCAATGTCAACAAGGGCTGAGTGAGCATTGTCTAAGGCCAGTAATATATTACTAGCTTCTGCCCGTGACTTCGTCCGCGTGAAATTATCGCCCGCCCGCGCTATTACTTCATTTTCGCTTTTTGCTCGACTCCTAAGGATCATAGCGTGATGTTAAATAGCCTACCTTCCTCAAGAATTGGGCTATCAAACGCAAAAATATATTGTCAAATCGGACTGACCAGATCCGGTAGTTCCAGAGATTAGCGCGTCAAACAACAAACAAACTTCATCTTTATTGACCGAGCGAGCGAAGCGTCTCTGTTTCAAGTCTGAAAAATTTGCTTTAGTCTGTCAGTTTGTCGCTACTCCTCCGACCAAATACGTCATAAGCGTCGTATTTTACAACCGATCTGGACGAAACTTAGTATACAGGTTTTATGACTTTTTTTACCGTCGGGGATGGGGATTTCTGTTTGGAGAGGTGTCGGCAGAACTACTAAACCCAGAAATCGAATTCGAGATCAAACATGTAAACAAAGGTGTTGCCAATTTTAAATAATAACCTCAATTGTGCAGTTTGCCGAAAAGTACTATAACATAGTGCTAAAATTGTAGGACAGTGTTAAACAGTTAAAATATAATATTGTACACAGTTTTCAACTTTAAAGTGACGTAAACTACGATCCAATAATAAAATATAACTGTTTGAAATAATATCGTGCAAATTATTATTATGCTACTGGCAATAAGGCAGTGGTCTTATACATTTGGACTTCATTTAGTGTTAATAATAATATTATAAAACTATATATCCAATAAAAACGATTCAAGTAAACGTCCCGTACAAACAAAATGTCGATCACTAGGCGCCATTTTGTTTTGGTCATTCAGAGTAATACTATCATTCGGTTTCTGACGTTTGTCGTGATTGAATGTGTCCCTCTGAGTTTTTTTTTTTTTTGTTGTTGTTAAGTTTTTCTTTGTTGTATTTTACGTTTTTGTTTATTTTGTTGTTGCGTAAAGTCGTATTTACGCGTAATAAAATAGACGCACCTTACCTATAATATAATTTACCTTACCTATAATATTAGGATTTACCTTAGGCTATCATATTTTTAATTTTGACACGCTGCTTTAGCGTTCTTCCAAAAAAAAAACCCTAATTAAAAAAAAAACTTAATTTGAATTACTAGGGAAATGTTGACCACCCTTTAACTGTCACTTTGACAATGACATTTCTTTGTTTGCATTTTTGATCTCGAATTCGATTTCTGGGTTTAGTAATATTATATATATATAGATTATCAGAACATATAAAAACTCACCTAAGAGCTTCCCCACAACAAAACTAATCTGGTTCAGCGTCAACAAACTCCTACTACTGAGTCTCGCTCTGTACTTATTGATATAAAACTGTAAGAACGTCTTCACTGAGCTCAGTTGTTTCACGGTCACAGGGGCTGAGTGAGCGTTTTCTAAGGCAGCTGTTAAACCATGAGCCTCATCCAGGATTAGTATGTTGTTTCGTAGTTTTAGAGATATTCCGGAACGGGCTCCAGAGCTTACTATGCCTGCGTGACTTATTAAGACTACCTGAAATTAGGAGGATGGTAATATACACCACTTTTTGGTTGAAAAAACATTAACGCAAAAATTGTGAGAAGTCTCTGCTTCTGAGCTCTAGTCATAAGCTTCTATCCACATTATCATCATCATCTACCTAGCCTTTTCCCAACCCAAAACGGAACCCTTATAGGATCACTCGTATGTCTGTCTGTCTGTCACAGCAAATTTGCTTCGAATATACCGATTAACACATTATCTGCTTAATTCTTTATGCAAGCGCTTCTTTATGCTACACCCTTACCGACCCTTATTTTACGATGTTTTTGGAAACAATAGAGATGCACAACGAACGCACAGGTGCGGCGCGCCGCAGTCGAAGAAAGTTATGTAAATTGTGTGGACGCGCATACGCGCCGTCAAGCACCTGGTGAACGTCCGAAAACGCGCATGTGCGTCTGCCGCGCCTAATGTTTTAAGTGGAAATTTGGTACATTGTATATCATATGAATTTCTGGGACCCAAATACGAACGTGTAACGTAAATAAATGAATTTTGAAAGCAAGTATTTAAAAGTCAAATAAGATACTTTAAAAAATACAAAAGAGTGTCAATCCCGTCATGATCAAGAAGGTAGGTACCTGAATAAAACTAAATAATTGTATACAAATCTTATGGTCATAAGATTTGTATACAATTATTTAGTTTTATTGGCATATTTGTTAATTTACAGTAGGTAATAAATGAGTGTATGATTAAATGAGTGTTTTCTTTAGCAAAATGTTAAAATTAGTTTTTTTATGAATACGGTGTTAATATTTTCGCATGAGTACTTCTCCATCCAGTTAACCATAGTTATTCCCTCATTATGATATTAGATACTACTTACGTATGTGATATAAAAACGACGCTTTTGGAAATGTCTGATTGACGCACCATAAATCTTGGTCACCCTACTTCTAACTTGCATTATAGGTTTTAAGTGCGTTGGTCGTGAATCCAAACATTAGGGCTTTATTCATACTATACTACACTATACTACAGTGGTTAGCAAAACGAATGGGACCTCTACCACAGCTCTACTAAGCTCCGTTTAAGAAAACTGCGTGGCCGCGCGGTTCTCCGTGTGCCGACCGCGCGGCCATGGATAAACCTTTACAACTTTTGAATATTGGATCTACGAATTTGCGACTTTCATTGTTAGTGTTTTACAAATTCCTTCGTAATGTTGACGGAGTCGTATTTCTTCAACGACACTGTGGCCGAGCAGTCGAAACGGACACAGTTTCACCCATCCCCTTCAACCAATTACGCAGATGGCTGCAAGAGATCACCCAAACAAAAGCAGAGGAGTGGTGGTCCTCGGCACCAGGGTGCAGGCAGTCCAGGGAGGCTATGCCAAGCCTGGATGGCAAACTAACCAGGCGACTCTTACGCCTGGATAGGAATGGCCTGCGCCTGATGACGGGGACCATCACAGGACACTGCTCGCTGAACAAACACTTTTACACAATGGGCATAACGGACAGCCCTCTGTGCAGAGCTTGCATGGAGGCTGAGGAAACCGTTCCGCATGTGCTCTTCGAGTGCACAGGCGTTGCCCAGATCAGAACAGAAACCCTCGGGACACCCAAATCTTTAACAGATGTTCTGAACAGACCAGAAGCCGTGACCAACTTCTGGAGGGAGGTGGGCTGGTTGGAATAAACCCCGACGGCCGCTATGGCTCACGTACAATGGTCCACTTGAAGGATTAAGTGCGGAAACCAAACCATAGAACATAGAACGGACACAGTTTAATTTCCACATCCAGTATGCCTTTATACAGTACTTACTAGCTTTTGCCTTTTGGGGGAAAGCTACTACTGCCAGCCCAGGGGAATGTACTACTGGGATAAAAAAATATCCTATGTCCTAATCCAGGTCATGGTCTACCATGTGCCAAATTTCATCCAATTGATAATAATAATAACAGTTTATATCTCACCCGCATAGCAACAAGGATTAGAATATTAAAACATAGCATAGTAAAAGCACTTAATAATAGGAATATCATGTACATTATCTACTAGTAATCCAGCAGCATTTGTGGTGATAAAGAGAGGTTAACCTAGGGTATCGACTCTATCTTCTGAACTAGGCGAGGCCTGTATCTCAGAAGATAGCGCTCAGCTGACGATTTCGTACTATACATAATAAGAGTAAAATAAGAGTATTTTGATTAAAGTATTTACCTCAGCATCATCCATCGCCATTCTAGACGCGTAATAAGGACACGCCTTCAACTCTTTGCCACACTTTACTAGATCTTCCATATCCATAATATCAACTAGCATCCGTTCCTTCAAGCGAGTGATATTTGTCTGATTGTAATATGGACATGCAGTACAAGATCTTGTCTTGGTCTTTTTAAGAACTTTGCCTTCTTCTCCTATTGAGGTAGATTTAGTTTTTGATTTCTGCATGTCTAGACATCTGTAAAAATATTTGACTGACGTCGAAGGAAGATGCACTGGGCGATTAGTTGTGTTCATCACCACCTATCTAGATAGACATCAGGCAGATGTGTTGCCATCCTATAGGCAATGCTCATGTAGCAAGCATAGCATCGCATAATGAGCATATAAAATTCCCACTGGTGGGATACATGCCTCCCAGCGGCGAGGTGTGAGCTTTTGTTAGAGAGAAGCCGGTTATAACTTAATTACCTACCAATAAAGTAAAAATGAATTTACTACCTTAAAAATAAAAAGTCTTTTCTTTACTGAAATTTAACACCATCTATCATCAAATCAGCAGAACCCACGGATATCGAGAGACGCTATCGCTACACAAACAAAAATATCAATGTTTTAGAGAAATAAACTCGACTAAATTAGGTTATTATCATTCAAAATGGTTATAGGAATAAAAAGAACCAAATACAATACTGTTGAAAAGCTGAAAACTGAATAAAATGTGCAATATTCCCCATCTCTTTCTCGCTGATGCATTTTTTCTATATGTCTCTATCGTAAGTTGTAAGTTGTAACCAGCTTGCGGTCGTCTATAACAAGCGGTGCCACGTGACCTAAAGTGACGTCATAACAGGATCGCTATTGTATGAATTTTTAGTTCCCGATTATGACGTTTTGGCGCCGGGTTATTTTAGAACATTTTTTTGTTGTTGTTCAAAGCTAGAAATAGGCGTTTTTGTTGTTTAAATGTAATGGTGAATTAAATACCCGTAGTGTTCCTAATTATATTTTTTGACAATAGTAGACACTACTGGTATATTGACTGAGCCATTTTTTTAATAGCGGTAGAGTTGCTGATGCGAACCTCCGAAGGAAAGCCAGTAGGAATCGTGTTCTATGGTGCTTTCGCCACTGATGCCACCTCTCTGTGAGAGGTCACTGAGTGCGCATGATCAGCCTATAATGTTCCCACTGCTGGGACACAGGCCTCCTCTCGGTGAGAGGGAATGGGCCATAATCCAACACGCGGGCCCAGTGCGCATTGGTACTAGGACATGCCGGTAGCAAGAAATGACATGTAGCAAGCAATGAGCCATTATTTAAATATATTTATAAAATAATGACCTGGTCATACCTTTCATTAATAAGATTCACATTCTTCAGGCTGGTGACTTCAGAATTAATGCAGTAATGTTGTCTGGAAGCCAGTGTGACTACTCTTGTGTCTTCTTTGAACACTGTCCTTTTTATTTCGCCAATGAACTGGGACAGTTGACTGTGAGTCCTGCTGCTTATGTAAATCTGAAATAGAAAACAGAAAGTTAGGAATACTGACTAATTAGAGTTTAAATAATTTAAAGGATAGTATGGTTAGTAATAGTATGGAAGGCCGGTTAGAAATGGCAATATAATATTACGACTACACATAATATTTAAGTGGAAACAAGAAGAACAAATAAAAATTAATAAAATAAACATAGAAGTATTTTGTTGTTTATGATTTTTCTTCCTCTACACATTTTGTTTAGGGTGTTAGAAAGATTCTCATGCTTTTAAGAATGTCTCAAATCTATCAGGGTAGATACTGTTATCAGCAATCAGATTTACCAAGTCTTTACAGAATCTGGCTTATCCTCAACTTTTTTTTTTTCCAAAAATTCATGAAACTTTTATACAGATAGTCAATCTTACTTTTGTTATTTGATCATCATCATCTTCCACAGTTTCCTCACCCTCAGAATCTCCATTTTCTTTCTCCTCACAGTCTTCTAGAATAAGATCTCTATCTTCTTCCATCTCTGCTTTCTCTTCTAGCACATTCTCTTTATCATTTTCAACTTTCTCACTTTTATCTTTCTTATTAAAATAGAATTCAATAGTCTTATTTGCTGAATTATTCTTAAGTTTAGAAACTCTAGCTTTCATTTGATCAAATAGTTCTTTTTGTTTTTTAATTTTATCCAATTTTAGCTGTAATGTTAGTAGTGTCTGTTTCTTCTTTATATTTTCATATTCTTCTGTTAGCCAGTCATCAGAAGCTGGAATGGAAAATAAAGATGAGTTTTGCAAAATGTGATTGTTGTAAATGTTTTATGCACTATAGTGTCTATAGTTATTTGCGTTATGAACTGAGTTATCGGGCCATAAATGTGAATAGCAATGAGAATGTGCAATGCCTCTCTTCTATTATGGTACAGACGCCAACACATCAAGCTACTACAATCTGTCAGATTTCTTTAATAGAATTTCGACTTTATTGCTAAAGTATTACGGTTCAAGGTTGATTGGGAAAATCTGACAGATTCGGGTAGGTTGACCTGCTGGCGTTTGTACATCATTATAACACTACATAAGCTCCATAATCGAGCGAGACAAACTAATAACATTGAATTATGGATTTACTCAGTTCTTAATGTTTTAATCAGTGTGGTTTCATATAAAAAAAAAAATATGGGTTCCTTTTTAGTTTAAATAAAGGATGTCTCTTAAACTCTTTTATCCTTGTCTACAACTCAGAAACATCATTTTGTCCAGTCGCTAAGACGGCCGTCTCTCTGACCTACCTGTGTTATTAGATATGTCTGCTTTTAGCTGAGCCACTTCTTTTTCTAGCTCTTCAAGAATTTTCTGATTACTGTCCCGCAGCCATTTCAGAGCTCCACAACAGATGCTTAGTGATTTCCCCTAAAATATAACTTTAATATATTATTTAAATGCAAAAGCAAGGGACATTTCAAATAATTCCTAGAGTCTATTAATTTATTGCTACAAGGCAGGTACCCAGTGCGTTCTGTAGTAAATACCAAGATACTGAAACCAAACTGTTTGTTATAAGGTGTCTCATGCATTTAGGGATTTTAGAGGTACAGACTGTTGTGATACAAAGCACAACCAAGCTGTATTGGTTCAGTATATCAAATAGTCAGTAGGATATTAGATATAAAAAAGCAATATGTTTACAGACTGTCCTACCTAATATTATAAATGTGAAAGAGAGTTTGTTTGTTTCCTACGCTTTCACACTAAAACGGCTGAACGGTTTTGGATTTTGGCACATGGGTAGGCCATGAACAAGAAGGACATACGCTACTTTTTATCCTGGATCTCAGACAAAGTCTTAGGCAACAGCTAGTTATAATATAAATATAAAATACCACCAAACTGTATCAGTTCAGTTTATCAAAGTATGATTAATAATTAAATATGATTTGATATTAGGTATACAATAGCAATGTATGTGGGTTAACTTAATTAAAGCTGTCAATAATTCAATATTGGTTACAGTTAGCTATACTACTTGTTAGCTTGAATCTATAAGTTAGGAAACGGCTGCCATGGCCTAACCTGGCAATGATATTATAGTATTAGGTGGTACAGACGCCAGCAGGTCAACCTACCCGAAACTGTCAGATTTTCCCAATCAACTTTGAACCTAATGCTTTAGCAATAAAGTCGAAAATCTATTAAAGAAATCTGACAGATTGTAGTAGCTTGATGTGCTGGCGTCTGTACTATTCTGCCGCCATAAGGAAAAACGACGTTTCTACAGAATAACTGAAATTGAGAAAAAAATATTTTGTCCTTTTTAAAATACAAAATTCGCTGTGCGAAGGATAATAAAATCAATAATAAAAATGTAGTGCGAAAGTGTGGATTACAGTTTGATCTATTGAAATATAGATGCAAATATTAAATAAATACATATATTATATAATAAATAAATAACATTTAGTTTTTCTTTTTAGTAAAACATATCAAGGGTTCACGGGCTATTTGTATCCTGGCCTATATTGACTTATAATCATATTAAGCTATAATATGGTTATAATCTACCTATAAACTGAGATAGCCACTATTGATTCTTAACCATTGATAGGCCACTTTTTCATAAAAAACATTGATACATTTTTTACAATGTTCTCCTGTAAGTTCCAAAAATGTTGCTTAATACAAATAGCCTGTGAACCCTCGATATGATAGATATTACGACACGATACAATATGACGGCAGTATTATGGTACTTTAAAACCCTTCGGGGATTATAGGAGTGATATTGTAAAATTCACTTATCATTTTTCCTTTTGTTTGTATGCTCATACTTGCATACCCAATACGACGAGGGCTTTGAAGCGCTGCATGCTGAAACACGGGCTATAAACCTAGTTCGGCAGCAGATGCAAATAATTTGACAATTTAACCGATTTACTCTTTAGCACAAGTGTAGCTAAGACAAATTGTGTAATATGTTTGATCATGGTGAAATAAATATTATTATTATTCAATAAGTTGGCAGGAAAACAAAACGTAAGTATTACGCTTTTTACGTAGATACTTCCTAAATCTGTATGCATGTACCTATGCTGCTAGTCCGCTAACCAGTTAAATTCAAGTAATTTTACGAATAGCTTACCGTGCCAGTAGGGCTCTCAAATATTCCCAGTTTCTGTTCTTCCAAAGTTAAATAAAGTTCTCTCATAAACTTTTCTTGAATGTCATATGGTTTGAAAGGAAATGGAAATTTTGTCTCCATTTTAGTTTAATTCACTGTGATTTATAGTTACACACAAAAAAAACAAAGCTGCCTGTAACAAAAAGATGCAAATTCTTTCGCGCCCTTTCTTCTTTCGTCACCATTGACACAATTCTCTCAAAATTCACATTTTCACAAGCACACTGCACCATAGATAACACTATACTTTGCACCACAGAACACTATTATCCTAACGCTTTGCACCGACTTGACTGGACTGCACAGGTGATACACTCCTACCAACTTATCTGTGAAATGGCGAAAATTGGAACTACGGCCGTCATGTTGAAATGTCATTCGATTGTCAGTGTGAAGTGTCTACCACATTCGGGTTCTCTGGTTGTTTTGTCGTGATATTGCTGAATTTATAAAGTTAAATATGCCGAAAGCTATTAAAAGTGATACTCGAAACATTATTCTAAAGGTTAAAACCTTCTTTGAAGAAGAAGCTCGGGCGGGGTCTCCGATTATTCCATTTAATCAAATATACAAACGAATTTCGGCAGCGACAGGTTAGTGTTGTCAACTATCTTGTTATAAATTACCCGATACGTAACTAATTATTTAAGTCCACGAAATATTCGTTTCTATTCTTGCTGCAGGTTAGCGTAACGGTAACGTACATCTAATAGGTAACCTGCTAAGTGAGTGAGCAAACTAACCTGCCAGATTTCTTTCTACTAACATTTATTTTATTATCTTATATTTCAGGTGTGAGTCAAGGACTAATTTCAAAAATAGTTAAGGAAGGGCACGCAGCAGAAGAAACTGGTACAAAAATGCGGACACCAGGCAAGGAGAGAAAACGTAAAAGTGGATTTGTGCAAGTTGATGATTTTGACATGGGAGTTATACTAAGGAAAGTACATGAATTTTATTCTGCTAAAAAGAGATCCCCACTGTTAAAAAGCTTCTAGAGGTCTTAAAGACAGAAATAAATTACATAGGACGGCGAGAGAGTCTGCGAAAGCTGTTTCACAAGGTGGGATTTCGTTTCAAAAAATCTCAATCCAATCGGAAGGTTCTTATGGAGCGTAATGAAATATCAGCTTGGACAGCTAAGTACTTGCATGCAGTGGATAAAAATAATAAATCTCCCCAGCCCCGGCCCATAATTTATTTAGATGAAACCTATATTCACTCTTCACATACATCGAGTAAATGTTGGCAAGGAGAGGGTGAAGACGGAGTATTGGAGCCTGTATCGAAAGGGCAAAGAAATATTATTGTTCATGTTATTATTGTTCAAACACAAAAAGTGGTGATTATCATGACGAGATGAATAGTACCAACTTTAAAAAGTGGGTTATTGAAAACCTTGTGCCTAATTTACGAGAGCCATCCATAATAGTGATGGATAATGCTCCTTATCGCCGTATTTGTGTGAATAAAGTTCCAAGTACGAATTCCTTAAAAAAAGATATGCAATTAATAATGGTTGACCCAAAATAAAATTGACTACGGAAAGAATTTGACTAAACCTCAGCTTTTAGAAATAATTAAGAGAAACAAGTCTGAACCTGTATATGAGATTGAAAAAATTTTAGAAGACAATAGACACAAATGCTTATATTTACCACCTTATCACTGTGATCTCAATCTCATTGAACTCATATGGAGCACAATGAAAAGAAAAGTTGCTGATGTAAATATTGAGAGACTTTGAAGAGATTAGGGTTGTATGCGCTCGGAAACACAGACGCAGTTACTTAGTTAGTTCCACTCTTTTACTGTGCGCATTATAAAAGACATTTGGAAAAGCTTAGTGCGAATTGATGGAATAGCAACAAGGAAGGGATGGTAACTGGCAGTGCGTCTAGAAGTCCGATGGTAGAAGCGGGCCGGTGGAATGAAGTCGTGGATTTTTTGAGCACACTCACCGCAGTACAATCTATAGAAGACCGACAAGCAGGCAACCTTGCGGCGATGAGCCAAGCTATGAAGCTTCGCATCCACCAGTTTTACGTCGCCAATGAGCCTCTTAGCTCTGCGTTTCACCGAGTCAAGCGCGGCTAGGTGGTACTTAGCTGATCCATCCCAAAGGTGGCTGCAATACTCCACGCAGGATCGGACTTGAGCTTTGTAAAGAGTTAAAAGCTGTCCAGGCGTAAAGAACCGCTTCACCCTATTTAGGATGCCCAGTTTCTTTGCCGCAGTTTGGGCTTTTTATTCAATGGTGGCACCAAAGTTGAGACCAGATGTCAACTTCATGCCTAGGAGCTACAGGAACAGGAACAGATGTACCCCGAAAAGTAGGAGTTTAAGCGAAACGACTCCTTTTAGCGGTAAAAAGACACGCCTGTGTTTTGGTGGCGTTAAAAGAGACCAGATTATTATCATCCCACTGGGAAACAATGCTTAAGGTCAATCTGTCCGCTCTATCATGGCCTCTCTCATGGAACGAACTTGGGTCCCGCTGGTTTTTGCGATGAATAAGTATCTCTCGGAAACTGTACTGTCATCTGCGTACTCAATAATACCAAGCTGAAGCAGGTCATTGATGTGCAGCAGGAAAAGAGTTGCAGAGAGAACAGACCCCTGAGGAACTCCGGCGTCAGTAGCCATAAGGTCAGAAGAGCAGCCGTCAACGACTACTCTGATCGACCGTCCACTAAGCTATCCAGCTACAAAAATCAGCTGGGATGCCATAAGCAGGAAGCTTGCTGAGTGGAGCAGCGTGCCAGACCAGTCAAAGGCCTTCAAGATGTCAAGCGATACAATTACTTCGCCGTGTTTCTCGATGGCTTCGCCACAGCAGTGCGTGCCATACACAAGAAGATCGTCAGTTGATCGTTCCCGGCGAAAGCCATATTGATGGTCACTGAGGAGATCATTGTCTTCAAGGTAGGTCAGCAACTTATTGTTCAGAAACCCTTTCCATAACCTTGCACAGAATGGAGGTAATGGCGATCGGACGGTAATGAGCAGGGTCTGTACGGTCGCCCTTTTTGGGCATTGGTTGTACATTTGCAAACTTCCAGGATTTCGGCACCGTTCTTTTTTCAAGAGAGCGGCAGAACAAACGTGTCAACACAGGAGACAGTTCAGGCGCACACTGTCTCAACACTCTCGCTGGGATGCCGTCAACAGTTATCTTACTAAATTAAAGAAATTTTGAAGACTTGATTTATGCACTATACAAGTATCAAACTAATTGTGCAGTTTTAATTATTTTTTTTGTGATTATTACTTACTGTAATACACTATTACTATCTATTGGATCGACACAAAAGTAATGAGACACTCTACAAAACTCTATACGTTTCCTTTTTCAAGTTGAGTGTTTTCGATAATATTCTAAAATATTGTAGAATATTCTAGGTACTTGTGATGTGAGGGTATACTCGTATATTATATTAGGTTGGGGAAAAAGTTTCTTCGCATTTTTTAAGAAAATTCAAAACATTTTTTAATATAGTTTATTTACATTTAACTAAAGTATGTAGGTACCATTTTGTTCGATAACTTTTTGCCATCTTGTAGGTAGGGACATGATCCCATCGCTATAGAAATTTTGGGACTTCTGGTCATAATACCGCGACAAGTGGTTTTGGCAGTCCTCTCGTGATGTTAACCTGACACTGCCTAAAGAATTCTGAAGAGACCGAATGTTACTTACCTATTTAGTCTTAAATGTAGTGTGCAGCATTTAGTTAACTTTAAAACATGTGAAATCAGTACAGTACTCATTTGTTTTGGTTCTAAATAGATTTAAAAGACATTTAACTTCGTTTTATTTGAAATCAATATTTTATCTTCAATGGCCAAGGTCAAAATTAACATGATAGGTCGTAGTATTGATGACGAAGCCAATTAATTAATATAAAGATATTATTCATTTTTACCCGGTATTTTTTATTAATACCCGGTAAATAAAGGTATTTTTTCTTTTTTACCTTTTCTTACCTTTCCTTCCAATTTTTACCTTCCCATTTTTTACCCTCCCGTCCATCTCTAGTTCAGCCTAATATAAAAATAGTACTCTGTGGTCTTCTCCTGTCATAAAGCCAAAGGTGACGAATAGAAATGTCAATCGACTGAATTTAGGAAATACCTATGGGAAGTACTCGAAATAATATACGATTTGTTTTGTTTTAGTTTTAATATATAATCATTCCAATAACTAAAGCTATTTACTTTATAACATGTCTCATAAGTAAGTTACATTCCGATTAGAGACGCATTTCTATGCACAGTTATTAAGTAAAACAATTTATTATCCAAAGTGTAATTCTTTTTAGTGTTAAAATTCTTCCCGGTGCTACGGTTTGCGAGGATTGCACTCTAGAAGGTGATATTACCATCGGTGGAGGTACAGTTATCCACCCAAGAGTGACAATCATTGCTGAGGGTGGACCTATAATAATAGCTGAGTATTGTATTATTGAGGAGTACTCTACTATTATTCACAAGTAAACCTATTTTATGAACTAGAACTAATACAATCTGTACCTACTGTTTTTTTTTTTAAGGTCAAGAAGTTGACAGGATCCGCTGACCACGTTCTGCAAAGTTAATTTGGTTGCCTACTTAAAATAGTTATAATTTTTGTCTAGCAACAAATATTTGATCTTGAATACAGCTTAATACTTAAAAAGATTTCCACAATATTAAATAATCATAAACCAACTTCACTACTTTTCAGAAAAAGTGACAAACAAGAGAATCCCCCAAAACCCTTGTTCATTGGAGCTCACAATGTATTTGAGGTGGGCTGCAAGTTGGAGTCTCCGTGTGGCCATATTGGAGAGAGCAATGTGTTTGAGTGCAGGTCCTTTGTAGGAGTGGATGTCAAGATAGGAAGCGGATGTGTTATTGGTAACTTAGTTGAATTCATTATATTTAAGAAAGGAACACAGATTTGTTTAGATGACCAATCATAATAAAAACTTGTGTTGTACTGGTGTGATGAAGCTGTGTTTTTTTTTTTTTTTTGTTTGAACAAGCAAATCTCTGGAACTATCAGTTAGATTTGAATAATTCTTTTTGCACAGTTCTTGAAAAAAGTTATAGGCTACTTAACATCACGCTACGACCCTGAGGAGTCAAAATAAAAATGTTATCATTATGGAAAAAGCTTGCATGGTTATCCATCTATGGAACTGTATTTTCTTATTTACTTTCTTATTTAGCATTAAAAGGACCAATAATAGCTTGTAGCTAGAGAATTGTACTAACAACTTATTGTCATTCTATTTCAGGTGCAGCTTGTCATCTCACAGCACCACAAACTCTTGCTGACAACACTGTGATATGGGGGTCTGATCATCATGTCAGAGAGGCACTAGAGAAGCAGCCATCACAACTTCTGCAGCTAGACTTTTTGAGCAAAGTCATGCCTAATTACCACAGGCTAAGGAAACCAAATGTCCATAAGAGACAGCCTTCTACAAGACAATCCCAGGAATCATCCCCAAAACCTTAAAAAAGTCATATTTATTGTTAAAAATGCTGTATTATATTAATTCTTACTAATTCCTAGCTTGTAATGCGCTATGTTTAGATTTTATATTTAATTAACGCTTTCACTGAATAATCCAGGATTTTGATAGTGAAATATTAGTTTGATTTTTTAGATCCACGTTTTGGTTGAGTTTTTTATTTGAACAGTATTGAGTGGCAAACAAGCGAGTGGCCCTAGGCAAACTTGATAAAAAGTTAAAAACATTAGAATAGTGTCGACATAGGTCGACATGAACACAAATCTAGCCACAATAATAATTTTATTATCATCACATAGCTTCAAAAGGCTTCAAAATACAAATTTTGAGGTTCTTTCGTATTTACCGCCACGAAGCGAAATATTTACGGATACGTAGTATCTCTATGTAGTCTGCGTACGAATCCAAAATGGAAGCTGTGTTGACTGTGGGGATAGCCGTTTTCTTTTTTAGAGTTCCAAAGAAAAATCGGATCACTTGTCTGTCTGTCCGTCTGTCACAGCCAATTTGCTCCGAATAGATCAATTAAGTTGAAATTTGGTACATGTATGAATTTCTGTGACTCGAACACGGTCGTGTAACGTTAAGAAATTAATTTTGAATATGGAGGGTAAATAAGAAAATTTTAAAAAACGTTTTGCAAATTGTACCATGTGACATATCAAATAAAAGTGCTTCACAGTAAGCACTTTTATTTGATATGTAGGGTCTCAAATATATATTTTTTATAATTTTAAAATAAATTGTTTTAAAGTTAAGAAAATAGACAGAAAATGGGACCCTTCATTGTGCGTAGTCTGACACGCACTTGGCCGGTTTTTTTGCTAATCTGCTATCAGTGATCTACTCTAAGCAGATGGTAGAGGTGAGGGTAAATCAGGTCAAGTGCATCCTCCAGCGAGGACGGCGACTCTTTGTATTTACAGTTTACATGGTGACAATCAGTAATTTTCTCTTGAGACGTTTTTGATAGCTGCGCGTGGTAAGACTCGCCGCAAGTAGGTACGTTCGAATGATTTTCCAGGCACTGGTATTTTTAGGGTACCTCAAGAGGAAAAATCGGAACCTTTACAGGATCACTCGTGTGCCTGTCTGTCTGTCAAAGCCAATTTGCTCCGATTCTAATGGACCGATTAAGTTGCAATTTGGTACACGAATGTATTTATGTGACCCAAACACGGACGTGTAACGTAAATAAATGAATTTTAAACATGCGGGGCAAATAAGAAAACAAAAAAAAATAATTTTCAAACTGTAGGTACCGTGTGACATATCAAATGTGAAAGCAAATAACATGTAATGTAAATAATAATACGTTAAATTATTACCTATATAGTATCTTTAGTAATATAAAACATAATTATTATAACGCACATTTCAAATAATGGAGGACATAAAATGTAACATACAACGTAGTCAAAAGCCTCGTACTCAAGCATATAAAATGTTGACAGTTTTGTTCATGGCTTGAGATGAAGGGTTAATAAAAAAAAGGGAGGGAAGAGTGACAGGATTCAAGATTGAAGAAAAAAATAAGAAATCGCCCGAAATGTGCCCGCGACACTGCCATTAATATTAATTGTAATAATTAATAGTTGAAGTGTTGACTGACGGTTATTTTTGATTCCATTCCGGCCTCGCGCGCGGTTCGTTGCGCGTGGTCTTGTAGTATTGGAGTGTTAATAATAAATACTTATCAAATAAACAACGTGTTGTGATTTTCTGGAGAATTGAGTTTTCAAATGAAAGGATTACTGTGGGGATCTGAATATAATTTTAAAATAAATCGTTTTAAAGTTATTTAAGAAAATTGCCCCCCTAAAATTGCCTAAAATTAAAAAAAAATACACAAAATATTTCTCCGAGTACCTTTGATTACAGGAAAACCTATAGGTACTGCCGCTGTCGCCGTAAGGAAAAAGGACGTTTCTACAGAAATATTGAAATGGAGAAAAAAAATATTTTGTCCTTTTTAAAATACAAAAGCAGATTCGTCATGATACTAAAAATTATTAGGTTTTCGTCAAGTTTACCCCAATATACAAATACTGGTAGATGCCTCTTTTCCTGCCGATTCCGAATAAATAAGTAAATAACTGTATTTCTAAAAAATGTCAGATAGGTACGTCCTCTTTTTCCTTATGACTGCAGTATAAGAAGTCTATGGCCTGAAGGGGGAAGCGTCAGGGTAGCCCGCGAAATTCAAATTTTCTTACGTTTTTTGCAATTTACAAGTCGGTATTAGGTTGTATGTTGATTTGAATATGATTCGCGACCGTAACAAATCTGTATTTATAGAATTATCATCATTAAAATCATCAATAAGTTCATATAACTCTATTGAATGACTATTTCATGAAATCTTGACATTTGAGGTCTTCTCAGCTATCTTATGAAGTTATATTACTGATTCCAATGATTATTATTCTCTAAATATATTATTGTTACTGTCGCGAATTATATTTGTAGGTCAGTATTATCATTAAACTTAATACTGACCTACAAATTGCAAAAAACCCAAGAATATTTGAATTTCGCGGGCTATCTTAGCGCTTCCCCTTAAAATAACATGGTAAATACGTTAATATTGTGCGCACAAACTTACATTTGCTGTTGGAATGTATGGGAGAACTGTGATGTTTTGCAACTAGGTACAATGTTTTGTTCGTGGGATAAATTCATCCCAACTACGGAACCCTTCATTGTGCGTGGTCCAACACGCACTTGTTTTCACGTGGCCTACAGTGGCCTGAATTTCCTCTTATATAGTGGTCATATTTAGGTGTGCGTGGATTTTGAAGTTAGTAATAAACCACGGAACATGCACTATTGTTCTTAATATTGCATTCTGCATTCTTTGCAATATTGCGATGTTTGAATTAAGTACATACTTGCACTGCCCCAAAGCTGGATACCATCTATGTTCAAGTTGGTTTTAATATGGACTTCTACGCCATAACTTGCTCTTTCGACCCAGCATTCAATAGAGGTTTCGTATATTGAGTTCTTCTCTTTTGCTTTTGATATGCTGGTTTCACGTCAGACGGCGATCCAGGTGTATGCTCAGATACCTCATACACTGTGTGTGGATACCACACAAGGACAGTGTGAGGTATAAGTAGAGTTTTCCACAGGAGGGCAGTTTTCTCTCCGAAGTGTGAAAGTGACCTGCACTGACTTTGTTGTGCTAGCTTTGATCCTCCATTATTGAAGCCACTTTGTAATTGCGTCTAGGCCTTGTTGGTGTTGCTTTGTGGCCAGCTAAATCTGCTTATTACTCGCCATTATGGCTGTGTGGTCGGCATAAGTACTTGTCATAACACCTTCCACTTGTGGTAGGTCCGAGGTGTATAAGGTAAACAAAATCGGTCCCAACACTGAGCCTTAAGGCACGCCCCCTCCTATATTGTAGAATTTGGAAGTTGATTCAGATTCTCTTACTTGAAAGATTCTCCATGTGACACAGGCTCACAGGTGAGATAAGATTTCAGAAGAATGTAGTAGCTGTGCGGATGACTTGTTCTTATCTTACAGAGAATACCCTCGTGGTTCGTTCATTGGATATGCAGCAGGCATTCGATAGGGTCTGGACCCTATCGAATGCCCTGCTATGTATGTTCAAGAATGCAGATGAACAATACTCTTTTTTCCTCTAGTGATTTTCTTATTGTTTCAACTATTCTATGTATGTGTACTTGTTCAATAGTAAAATGTTGCTGCCTAAAGCCAAATTAATGATTTGGTATGGCATTATTGTTTTCAATAGAGGTACCTATAAGCATATTATGAAGGATCATAGCCTTTAGCCTTTATGAAGTGGTTTCATTTGCTGGTTTCCCTGCCTTGTGTATCGCAACAATTTCTGATACCTTCCAAAGGTCCGGAAAGTATTGAATCCTTAGAATTCCATTATACAGCATGCTTAGGAAAACTACCGATACCAAAATGAAACTTGAAAATATCACAAAGAAGTGAAAGTTAGTTCTCTCTTTCTCCGTCTTAAAAATATACTGCGGGTTCTGTAGTTAATTTGTTATCTGTATCAATTATGTTGCAAGTTAAAAATTATTTTCTGTGACTGGTTTGGTTACGAAAAAAAACCCACAAAATGAAAAATAATAGGATGTCGTCTCGGTTGGAGCGTCATCGATTTCTTTAATTTTGAAGAATTTGTTTCTTTTATTACGCCTACCGTTGATTTTAATTTGAAAAATCGTTTTAGTGTTTTTCGTTGTTTGTTTTGTTTTAACACAAATCGCTGGGTTGCGTCTTGAAAAAGTTTGTAGGGCATTTAAAGGTTTACAAAGTAATTTAGGGATGCTCTGTGGGTTAAATACCAACTTTGCCTTGTTTTAATATTGCTTTGTATTGCAATATAGATTGATGGTATATCAACGACTGTGAGTAGATAGATAGTTTTGTTGGAAATTGGGGTAAAAGAGTAACAGCAAGTGGTGTCCGTCTGCGTTTGTAGTATTCGTTACGGGCGCCATGTTGTTATTTACTTTGTGATTTTACTACGGGGAGGTAGTGCTATGGGTATATTGTGTTGTGCCGCTGCATCGCGTGTGTGAGAATGTTAGAGGATGTACCCGTTCACGGAAGTCGGAGCGACGTCCGATCCCCCAACAAAACCACAACTCATCAGAGAAACCTCAGCCTGGATTTCAGGTATGTAAATTCCTAAGTTCCGTTCACTATTTGATAACAAGAGACAGAGTGTTTTGGTGGGAGTTTTTATCGTAACGAAGGTGTGCGGAATATCATCACATTCATCTCGTTTCTTTGCCTCGTGTAATAGAAATCAGTAAACAGAAACTCAACATTAGGGTAGGGTATTGTTTACCTTTTCATCATTAGTCACTGCTTAGTCTGCCTAACTTGCCAAGTAATATGCGATTACGGGTTTTAGAATTACCTCTGAACAAAAATATAAAATTAGTCAAATAAATAATTATTGAATATGAATAAATATTCAAATGAATGTACCACCCGGGAATTCTGGTTTATTTATATGATTTTTTTATGTGGACAGTGGGGTAAGTAAGCAAGCTAAAAACAAAAATAATAATAAAAAAAACATTACTTTTGAATCAGCCCTTGTATGTATCTTGATACAGATAATCAATAATATTAAATTAGGATGATAATAGACTTTTTTTATATTTGTCTTGGAAAACCAGTTATTCATAGAATGTAAATTATCTATAATGTTTGTAACTTAATATAACTTCAGGCTTTGAGGATAACTGGAATATCCTCATTGTATATCAAAAATTCATTCTGCCTATACTTTTATACTACCACCAATATTTAGTCATGCTTCCAATTTTATATTTTTATTGTACTACTTACATAAAGTTCAGATCATAATGGAAATGTGAATCACATGGGACATTCTACACATCTATACAAATGATTACTTCATTATTAAAGTCCATATAACATTTTATGGGCCATAAAAATATAGATTGCAATTTATTAACATATTTAATGGTCTGCCTATGCATACATGCAGTTAAAGTATGCTACAAAACATGTTGCCAATACGGCACATGTTTTGAAACATTATTGGGCACATGTCGCCCCTTTAATCAAAAAACGAAATAACTCAAAAATTACATATTTCGAGTTTTTACTATAAACTGAATTAATTTCGCACGGAGAATCGTTCAATCCAACAGCCGACTCGATAACGATGAAAATGACAGAGATTTCTTTATTTTTTTGTGATAAATTGAAGCCATTAAGGTAGACAATGTCAAACTTTTAATGCGTTTTCCCACAAAATAGAAATTTTGAGTTATTTCGGTTTTTGATTAAAGGAGCGATGTGATTATTAAGTTTATAATTTTAGTATGTAAAATTATTAAGTTTATTAGAGCTACTAGCTGACCCAACAGATGTTGTCCTATCAAAATTTCAATATGGTCGAGTTCACACTAAAATCCCATTGAAAAATGCTCTTTCAATTTTTTTCCAATTTTCTAAGCAACTTTTCTAATTTTTCAATTCACAAAAACCTAGTTTGGACTATTACAAACATGTTAAAACAAAAGTAGCCAAATCGGTCCAGCTATTCTTAAGTGATGTGCTTACCAACAAAAGGCATTGCATTTTTATTTATTTAGACAACATAAAATTGAACCCGTCATTTCGAAAAGGGCTTGAGTCACTGAAAAATGAATTAGTCCAAATATTTTATTTCAAAATATCTGTATAAAAATTCATCATGTATATGTTTTTTATTTATCAACCTCTATATTCAATTACTTTAGCACCAATGACTTTATTTTCACAAGAAACATATTTTTGTTGATTTTGAAAAGTTTTAATTAATTGACTCGTGCCCTTTTCAATATGACAGGTTCAATTCTTTGTTGAGTACATGGGCTCCCATAGTATGTTTTTGTCCAACTACAAAGGGATGTCATATTATCTATCAGCCTTGTACTAAAGTAAACATATGTTTTCAATTACATATAACAGTATCAGTCATAATGTAACACTAATAAATTAAATTTTTGGGATGGTTTGGGATCTACCTCCTAGTGGTCCACCCCGGGCAACGGCACCATAGGCTTGCCTGTGGTACGGCTGAACGATCCCACTTAGCGGTGGTAGGCTCCGCAAGGGGCCCCCTGGCTCGCGACCACCATCCCACTGGAGTCCGGTGCCAAGCAGCTTGCTGTGTTCTGTCGGTGTGTGGGAGTGCCAGTGCCTTTGGGGGAGAAGAAGATTGTCAGTTGCGCTGTTTTGATCCAGTCGTGGTCTCTGAGTCAGCTAGCCGGGTAACTCATTTTGGAGGGTAGTGGGATCCGAAGCACCGTGCCAGCCGTTGGCTGACCGCAGTCAGTAGGGGGCCCAAGTAGCACGACAAATCATTTCAAAAGTGATCAAATAACTGTTTTGATTTATTCTTTGTTTTGTAATTTGAAATATAATATTATAGCCCGGGTAGCCCCAGGTCCAGCAAAGTGTTTTATTAGGTTTTTTCATCAGCAATTTCTCAGTCTGGAGTCAGGATTTCTGCCCCATTGATGGCAATATGCTCACCTGCTATTATATGGGAATTAAACATAACTGGTGAAATGTGGGTGTACTTATTATGGGTACACCTCTGCCTAGTCCTTCGGGGATTACAGGCGTGATGTTAAGTTGTATCTGTAGCAATGGATTATGATTTCTTTTTATTTAAAAAACTTTCTTTGACATTCTAATCTGCATACTTACCTAAATTCAAATGGCTACAAAATTGAGGTTTCGTAAAGGTACTTTAAGACTGGTGCCTATGGTCTTAAAGTACCTTTACGAAACCTTAATTTCAAAAATATTGAAATTTTATGACCAGGGCAACACTTTTGATGCCTTATTTAAGGCTTAATATGTTAACATTTAAGCATTACATTACAGCATTAACTAGCTTTGGGATCTTGCTCATTAATAATGTGTGGTGTTTCCTTTTTTACTGGCATTCCAGTGTATGCCGCTAGTTTTATTCACACAAGGTATGTTCTGCTCTGGTAACTTGTTGAACACCTGTTACTGATTTTTAATAGTATGTAGCTATGAATATTTGTCAGTGGAAATAATTGTTTGAATAATACAGCAAGACAGCAATTAAAGTTGCATTATGAATGGTGCATGTTTAATTACAGTGTCCTATCAAAACTTTTGTTTCCTGTGTAAATTGTAGTTCCTGTTAGTTAAGCTTTTAAAACTGTGTCTACAGTTTATCTTAACTTTGAATTTTTGATTTTCTCCATTCATGAAATTTGGTCTATTCATAACCCTAACAGGGAAAGGTCCTTTCCTTAATTCATGCTTTTAAGCCCTGCTCTGCCTATCCTTGATTCGCTTGTTACACCCCCACACTGGAACAAATAGAAAGGTGTTTGGGATTACTAAACTTAATACTACCTACTTATTACCCAAGATAACTTATTTGTTTGCAAACTCTACCATAAAATAACCAGTTTTCTGTCATTTGTTATGTTGATCTCTGGGATTTATTTACACTTTTACAGTTCGATCGGGCGATGTACTGATCATAACTAAAACTTAATTTAGTCATGGGTTTAATGCAATCATTTAACTTTAATTAAGCTTAATGCGTGTTAATTTTGAGAAACATAATGCGGTGTGATAAGTTTACCACAACCGATCGTTAAAAAGGAGCTGGCTAAATCTAGTACAATTAGCATTTAAAACAACTGTAGCAAATAACTACCCTCTATTCCGACACCCTAATTGCGTAACACACTATCGATCGAAATCTGAATCATTTTGAAACAAATTGCTAATCAATTGCTTCATAATGTTCGAAAAATTTGTCTGCTCGAGAACGTAAATAACGCAATGAATGTTGTTGGACTGTCAAAATGAAACTGATTCCGATTGATCTGCCCTCATAATGAAAAACGGCACATCAACATAGGCACAAAATGTTAGATGTGCCTTTTTCTTTTTAAGGGTATAATAATGTATTACACAATTGCCCCGCGGGTCTCGATTAACGGACGATTCCCGATTTCGCGTTCTAATTTCGTTATGGATTAATCCAGAGTTTGGCTGTTAAAGATACAGTAAACATCGAGCGGTATGTAGGGCGTCTTTGACCGCGGCTCAGCCCAGGTGAATGTACGGGGGCGAAAGTAAAAGTGGTCAGCGTCTCGAGTCTCGACGGAAAGCGGCTACCTCGATTTCCTACGTTCTCACCTCAACACGCCATGTATTTTCTCAGATGTACTTGACATTTTAAACACCCCGACATTAAACCGTAAAACGTGCTTATAGATTATCCTCTACCGAATATTCATCCGATTTCATACGTGAAATCCTCACGAAAAACGTGTTCAAATAGCATATTATTAAGTTTGTTAGATAGACTTATTAGTAGGCGTTTTATATTATACGGCTTTCGCAAAATTCGGGGCTCCAAGGAATACAAACTTCCATATCCCGCAAATTAATATTTTCTGAGCCAACTAGAGCCTGTAATTAATTTTTGTCAAAGCTGGTCTTTATTTGTTTTAAGGATAGATTAGGGCTTGAGAATTAATGAACTTTTATAGCAAAACGAGTTGTTCTTAGGTATTTACAACTAGTGAAGTAGGCATGCGTAGGAGCTGTCGGTGGTACTCGTACTTTCATTGAATGTTGCTAATGAAGTGCTAAAAATATAGGTGGTACTTAATTTCAGTTGAAAGAACCAACTTATTAGGTACTTACCCAGTTGCTAGGTCAATTATCGTGCAATTTTTTTTTATTATCTAATACTTGTCGGTTGCCTTCATGACCGGCTCATTAAGTAAGTACAGACGCCAGCACATCAAGCTACTACAATCTGTCAGATTTCTTTAATAGATTTTCGACTTTATTGCTAAAGCATTAGGTTCATGGTTGATTGGGAAAATCTGACAGTTTCGGGTAGGTTGACCTGCTGGCGTCTGTACATTGTTTTCTATTGATTTCTCCATTTCACACGGTAAGCATGCCAGATGCCATGTCAGACTAACATTAAACAATATTTTTCTGTTTTTGCGTCTACTTTACTGGATTATTTGAAGAGTATTGCAGCTATGGTCGATAGAATCTATGATTAAAATGTTTGCATAAAATCGTTACATTCTCTATTCTCAGTTCTCACCCATCATACCTACCTACTCATGACTGAAAATGCCCACTTAAAAAGTTTTTGTAAGTAGCGAGGCTACGCATCATGTAAGTAGGTAGGTATAAAGTACAGGCTATTTTCGTCATCTCAGTGACATTCGCAACCAACAAACACAACACAAGGTTGGCAAATTGTCATCAATCTTCATGATCCGTAATTTATAATGTAAATTCCTTTTGTGCAGCAATGAAGCCTTACCTTTTTGTCATGCTTTAATGATTTCCTTGACTTTGTTTTTCCTCTCCGAAACCTCCTCAACTGCGCTGCTCATCCGTGCTACAGAATACGTGAGCAGAATTAAACGAGACGTTTCATTGAACAATAGAGCTTCAGCGTCATGTTTAATATTTCTCTCGCAGCGTAAATATTCACGAAAAGCTAAAACTCAGTTAACGATTTTGAAAGTAATAATCAACGGCCTGGTCCAATGATTAATTGCTTTTTGTTCATGTTACGCTTAAAACAAAAGCGTTTTGTTCGACCGTAATCGATCATTTGATTTAGAACAATTGATAGTATTAGACAAGAATGTGTTGAATGTAACCTTGTTTTTGTCGCTTCAAAGCCAGTAGCACAGGTTTTGTGTACTTAGTCAATTAGTGAGTGTTAGAACTAGGAGACGGTCACGCGACCCGCCCATAAAAGCGTTACAAGGCTGTAATTCTAATGCTGCAGCCGGTGAAATTATCTACAGAAACCCATGTTGAACAACTAAGTTGAGATCATAACTTCATCTCCAGCAGCCATGAGCGGAAATCCGAAGTTACCACATCGCTAGCCAAACTTTTTGCTCCCAAACTGAACTGCTGGAGCAAAAAGTAGATAAAAGCAAAAGTGTGTTGCGCAAACTATTCTATAGGAGAGCAAGTTTTTGCTCCACGCTGCTATCTGCTTGCTGCAAGCGAAAAAGTGCTGTCTTGGTTCAAGTGATAGTATTATGAATCGAGGTATCAATAACCTTCGTCCTTTAACGTGTCTGAGTCATTTGGCGCCCACGTAAAAGTCGTTGTCTAGAGTGTCCTGTCAAAAAGCTAATGTGCTAATGCTTAGCCAATTACAACGCTAATTATGTTGACCCTTCATTGTTGCCAATTAACATCGGCACTCGAGGAATGCGACACGCTACTGGCCAAGACGCCCGCGATTATTAAACGAGCTGGTTTATTGTTATCGTCCAAATTAACTAGACCCGTTCAGCATAACTCTAATTGTATTGAAACACAATACTCTTCAAATGATTCTAAGACTAAAAGTTCCATGGCAGAGATGCCTCTGCAGAGCTCATAAAAGTATGGTCTTGATTTATCATAAGCATTTTTTGTAGTCAATCCGTGACACGATTGCGTTCGTCGGTATATGATATGAGTACTAATTATAAGCACAGTATCAGTATGCTTCGTGTATTTTTCACCCGTATGTAATTGTACACGCCTTTGAATATAATTAAATTTATACAAATATCGCTGGCGAAATGTAAAGATAAGTTAGTGTGGCTTATTTAACCACGTCTACGTTTCAGTCCATATTATTTGAGTGACAATTACTTTAAGCGACTTTGTGGCTTGAATTGTTACTAACTAATACCGTTATCATCAAGACTTCATTCCAATAAAAACATTATATTAAAGTGTTTATATTTATTTTTTCTGTAGTTTTTGGCATCATCCTTAATTTGCATCTTACAGAGTGATATCAGTACATATATTTTTTATTTAATCCTACGTACGTTTTGGCGCTGAGTCAGAATTGTATCGTCGCGTCATCGCTATAGTATCTATCAAAAAAAAAAAACTCGAAACGTCTAATTCGGTCGTCTGATAAGTCATGTCATGAGTTTGTACTCTTGAGTCTTCGTACGCGTGCACCGAAGAACGTTGCCGCAATCTTGTCACGTGGCGACCAATGAGTTCCAATGTTGATACTGTATTTATAATTATTATTTTTTTCTCAGTCTCGTAATAAAATTAGATTAATTATGATACTTAATGAAGAATACGCAGATTTAATTTGACTTTAAATTCCGTCCGTCAGAGGTTTTCCCTGTTGTTGATAAGCTTGGATTATTAGTTAATTTATTTTGCTATTGTCTTCAACTAGTTCTGGGAAAACTGGTTATTTTTAAAAGCTGTATCTGAAAGAAAAATACTTGATTATTGTTCAGTTGTGGGATCCTTAAACCAATAATTTATTCAATGTTTAGATGTTTACCTTACATTAATAAAAATCAGTCGCATTCAGAAGCCAACATTGCTTGTGTAATTTGTAACCCAATTGTTCCGTGAAATTAAACCGAACGAAATTTAATACAACTGCACAATTGAAATTGTATACTAAACCTCTTGTATTACGTTTCCCAGAATTTGATATAAAAAAAAGTGTTTGGAAATAAATCGTCGCTGAATGAAGTTAATGTGACACTCACTTACTGCTTACAATCTTTTATTACGATGTAGTTCCAAAGTTCAAGTTGAACACGGTACCCGGTTCCGTACATGTGATTAATTTTATTTCTTGTTTACGCACTTAATGACCAGTGTTTCACTAATGAGAGGTTTGTTATCAAGCTGAATTGAAGGAACACTGCTAAATATAGTTTGTTATGCCATCTCACCGCAAATTCCTTAGTATTTTTTATGTGCCAGTTCCAAGAATTAATAAAGGGTTATAACTAAGAATTATACTAGCTATCTATCTACCTTATTTCTTTTATAACAAAAATATTAAAATATGATGTTGTTAAAGTTTTTAATTAACAATGTTCGCCACAGGTACGCAAACACTCGAGGACGGACAGGAAACTAATACACAATAACAAATAAATTAATATTGGAAGGAAAATCAATGCAAAATTACTTAAATCAATTTACACTTAAATAAGCTAGAGACTAAAGGAAGCCAGAATCTCATAATGGTGTTGATTTAATAATGAAAACATTCTTGTGGTCTAACTCAACCCACTTGCGATCCAGAGCAAAACCAATACAATCTCGGTAATCGTCGTAGTATCTATTGAATCCAATCTCGAAGTATGAATAAGACAATCCATAACTACTCTAGACGTCTGAACTGTTTGTCTAACAGTATTATGGACTGGCAGCCCAATGAATCGATTTTTTTTTTTCGACAGAAATTTTACGTAAAATTGTGTTGTTGCTTGAAGGCTCAAACGAAATAAAATTTAAAATAATTTATGGAAGCCAAATAGTTAGATGGCTTCCGTTTTGTTTCATGAAGGTGCTGAAAGACCTTGCTTGTCTTATTTTAACTTGAAACAGTAACTTGAGCCAATCTCTTCACAGCTCAAGTGTTTATTGTAGGCAATCATAACAGATGGCGTCCCATTAGCAATCTCATGGGACGTGTAACGGACCCAACGTATTGAACACAGACTCCATTGTGAGACAAGAGAGACCATAATGTGTCTTCCCACGGATTCATATCGAGGTCGGACTTAGGCTGCAATACACGATCGATTTAAAGCGTTTAGTCCGCAGCAGTCGAGACTCGAGTGCCGTCATCAGATAAGCAGAACAGAAAGAGTTCACATGATATTGTATTAAACGAGTATACAGCGGTGGTCATATAATTAGAAATACAGTCACTTGGTAGTGTTAATTACTTTTTATGTAATTATTGCAATTAATTGGAGGTAAGAGATTAATTTACCACACTCGTAAGCGTAACTCTAGTCTAAAAACGTTCATTAAGATTCTGTTAACTAACTTTGAAAAAATAATCAGTATCTTTAGTAGAGGCAGTCGGGCAACTAAACAAGAAATCAACATTAAAAACTTAAACAAAACTCCAATAATTTGGATAAATCGTGAAATGGATAATATCGAATACCTTATTCATAACCGATTATTAATTGGTTGGGTAGCCCAGTTGTCGAATACAGCTTTACAATGACGTGGCATTGATTCTATCAATTTTTCACTCGTTTCCAATGGAATATCTCCAAACTTCAACAAATGCGTCGTAAAGTTGGTTGACGTTAGTGATATGTTTATCCGACAGAGTTTCTTCACGATGTGCTACAAATTCTCTATCGGACTTAAATCCGGACTATTAGCAGGTCACTCCAACAATGTCACAGATTGTTCTCTGAGAAACATTTTCACGCTGTTTGCTGTATGCTTTGGGTCATTATTGTGTTGAAATATCTAAGTCACTGGCAAATTTTCATCAGAAAATGGGATCGTTGTTTCCTCTAAGATGCCTCTGTACTGATATTGATCCATTATTAGCCCTTCAATCTTTATCACGAGACCAACCCCGTATCCCACTAACTGTCTTTTTGGTGTACTTATATTCAAAGGCTCGCTAATTGGTCGTCGTACATATCGCTTTCCGTCGGTATTTACCAAATTTATTTTAGTTTCACCCTTAAAAATAACTTTTTCCATTTATGACAGTCTTAACTGCCATATTTTCTAGCGAAGACTAGACGCTTTTCTCTGTGTTGCCTGGTAAGAAGTGGTACTTTCCTAGCAAATGTTCCAAACAATTTCCCTTCAACCAACCGCCTACTGTTTAATTTTGCGGACACGTTTCGAAGGTCGTCCTGTGAAAATACTTCTTTTCGAGTAACATTAGAACTTTTAAAGGGGTACGTCTTAGCTACCCGAAGCATAAGGCTGACTTCTCGAATTGTGATCTTCCTAGGCCGAACTTTTCTAGGCACACTATCCGATGCTCCATGCTGCTTGTAATGTGCAATGGCGTTATTGCTGCTGCATCACAGCTCTTGTTTTTACCCATTTTTAGGGTTCCGTACCTCAATAGGAAAAAACGGAACCCTTATAGAATCACTCGTGTGTCTGTCTATCCGTCTGTCACAGCCAATTTCCGCCGAATCTAATGGACATGGACATGAAAAAAAATATAGAAAACAGATTACAGGAAAATCTATATGAAGTCGAAGGTCTTAAAACAACATGGTAAATCTCTCAATATTGTGCGTACAAACTTACATTTGTCCATAGTTAAACAAAAGTTTAGTTTGGAAGCGCTTAGTGCGAATTGGTGGAATAACGACTAGGTATGGATGGTAACTTGCAGGCGTCTAGATGTTCGATCGTAGAAGGGGGCCGGTGGAATGAGGTTGTAGAGTTTCTGAGCGCACTCACCGAAAGTACAGCCTATAGAAGACCGATAAGCGGCAACCTTACGGCGATGAGCCAAGCCGTGAAGCTTGACAAAATTAATAAGAAAAGGTGAAAATTGAAAGAACATTCAAATTTAGAACATAAGTTACAATTAGTTGTCCGATTGCTAGTACTAAAGATGTTGATATTTTTTTCCAAGTTAGTTAACACAATGTTGTTTATCGTTTTAAACTAGAGTTACGAGTGTACATATTAAATTGGTAAATTAATCTTTTACCTCCAATTAATTGAAATAATAACATAAAAAGTAATTATCACTACCAAGTGACTGTGTTTCTAATTATATGACCACCACTGTATGTGCAGTAGGTATATGCAGGATAGTCTCAGGCAGACCAACAATACGATACACGTTCAATATTTATTGGTTGTTTGCTGGTTGGTCACTGAGAATCGCCGATTGTTTACAACTTTACCGCGTTGCGTACGACTCATCTATCTACTGCTACTCAATGTTATCTACTGATACTAAATTACTGGATATTGAAGGATTCTCTAAAGAGCGCTGTAATCCCAATACGCCCACAGGCTTGATATACAAGACCGAGTAGCTTACTATTAGGTGATGATTAAAAATACAGTCGTCTGATCTGGTTTCAGTCAGATGACGCACTTATAACGCGAAATCTACAAAGTTGAGGACTTTCAATGTGAATGTCTCAGCTAGAGTGACATCATTTTGTTGTGAAAATGTTATTAAGCTCTTCCATATAGAAAAGGGGATATAAGTTAATGGCACAGGGGCGACAACCTGCGAAGATGAAATGGAGAGACATCCTTTAATAATAGCTGAAGATACACAGCAACCTACATTGATTTGACCTTTTCTCAGTTCAGGTCAGCTAGATAGAGAGTAGCAAAAAGCTTCGGAAGCAATCAAGTCAGCTTAATGTAGCCAGACAGATTGTTTTATGTCAGGGAGAAAATAATTCTAAGAACGGGCGATGTCGGCATTGAGTAGATGTCGGTTATGTAAATTATAAATCTCTACTAATACTTGCTTTGATTTTCCACGTATCTCAATGATTGCTCAACCTTACGTTTGTTATTATTTTGAGAAAATGCTAAAGACGTTTAATTTATACTTTATCAGAAACAGCATCCGCATTTCTTTTTTCTTTCCAGCTTTTCCGAATTTATTAACATCATTACCCAAATTCTGCGTTTGTCAGACACATTTATCAAAATTTGAGTGGTTATGTCAACTAATCTACGCAAATATTAGATGTATAATTTCCTGTTAGTCGCTATCTTACGTCGTGTTTTCTATTCTGCAAGTTGACTCACCCAGTCGCTTATAAAGTCTGTGTCAGTTACTTTTTATTTCGTCTGCGATTTGCTCAGTGTCCGGGGAAAAGCTGATGCCATTCGATTACACAAAAGTGATTTAATTTAAAACCTGACGTCATTTCCCTTGTCCTACAATAATGTAGACATCATATTCCTTTGTTAGGATTAAACACCCTTATTGGATATGATATATGGGAAAAACTGTACGTTGACCCTGCAAAATGGGGACGCCCCAGAAACCCTGAAATAGGTTATTATATACAGGGTGGGGCAAAAGTAATGTCATAATGTGAATGTGGCATAATTTTTGCAGATAGCGTCATCATACTAGGTATCATTGTGATTTGATACATATGCTGTAGACAGAGAGAATTAGTTGACAATACAATGGAGCGATACACACAGCCACACAGCTCAGGTAAATAGTCAGATTTGATCTGGCCGGCCAGATCGCCAGTTATGATGGCGCCACACTCTTTTTGAAATCTCGCGTTTACCACAACAAAACACAAGTAACTCTTGAATGAATGTTGGCTACATTGAAGAAAAAGACACCAATTTGGAGGATGTTTTGCGAGCAACAATTCATAATGCCGTAAAACGAGCACAAATGTGCATGAAGTCATTCAGGAGGCATTTTTTCGATTTAATGTCATAAATTTTACCTTTAAATAAAGTTACCGTGAAAACAGAACCTAACTTTTTTCGTTTTCAACAAAATGGCAGCCAATTCACATTATGACATTACTTTTGCTCCACCTTGTACATGATATTTGAACATACCCCTACACAATGTATCTAAGCCGATGCCACCAGTGTAGGTCGTAACACCATTTGTAGGTATTGATTTGAATTTAATTAACCTACCATGATGTAGCTTTACAATTAAATTTAATTGATCATCGTCTAATACTAAACCAATTACGTTTATTGTTATCTGAAAAACAATTCTCCAAACGCTAACAAGACGTCAGATATTTATAGAAACAAGGAACTACGTCAGTTGATGATAGTCTATTTCGATGACATTTTGTTACGGTGAGCGCTAAACGAGCTGAGTATTATAGGCCTGGGGTGTATAAAAAGGGAGTGACACAATGGACGGAAATCATCAATCAGGGGCCCTCACCCACGAGAGGGACACTGGCGTAATAGTCGCCCACAGTCCAATGCAACTGCCCCCTTTAGTGTGTCTCAAGTATGATGATTTAATCTTCGTAATCTCACGGGTCAAGAGACTCAGACGCTATATAGGTACATAAATTAGTCATCTTGTCTGATGGATGTAGATTAGGAAGCAATGCGTAGCGTTACGAAGGTCGATCGAATAAAAGTACTAAAATGGTTAGTGAAGGTTCTCTTGGAAGTATTTAATTTTACAGTTTGAGCAATACAAATCTTTCTTGACTTTGGATATCACCATTAAGAGGATTGTGAAGTGCCGATACGCGGCGCGAGTCTTCGAGACAATTTCCTACAATTCATACAATTATTTACATAAATAAATATTGTTTCGGGCGATAACGTTTTCACCCCCCTAAACCTTTACAAAATGGAACCATTTTGGTCTTATTACATTCAGTACACCTTAATATAGGTTTGTACGTTTCTTTTTTAGTAATTCAATTTAATTTAATTTAAATAAATAAAAACGCTCGAGGAAGTTTTTATGTCAAAAATATAGACATTTAGAAGCTAATAATTTATATCGTATGCAATATTTCTTTATAATAAAAACGTACGGCCCTAGTTTTACATTATACCTACAACATATCCAAAAATTATGAAAATTAGACTATGTTTCCGGGGAGAAAAACGTTACCGCTTTTTGTATGAAAATATACAGCTTCACAATCCTCTTAATAGCAGCACACGTTACTCTGTAATTCAGTAGAAAGCTAAATCATTTGAATGTTTTATCCAAAAATTGGAAGAAATCCCAATGTTCAGTCACAGTTGCAAATTGCAAGAAATTGGTACTTGGCAGACGATTTTCCATGCTACGGTTAGTCACGGTTGTTTTGGTAACCGTCAACCAGAACATTGTCCGGGGAAATACTTGGAAAAATGTTTTAGCAGTCAATAATCTGATAATGATTGTGTTTCGGATTAATGCTAATGACTGCAACTGTTTAGTGTCTCACTGGTTTCAATTGAAGCATGTTCGGATAATTCGGCGGTCGGCCTCGTTCGCTCAGTTCGGAAGTGGCAATTCATAGGTACAACTCGCCTTGCACGCTACAAGGTCGATACTATCGTAAAAATTAAGCGGACCACTTGAGCGTGGGTATTTATTCGGTTTATTAACGAAATATTACTTGCTATAACTATTATGGAACGTGTTATAAATAAATCGATGTTCCTACTGCGTACGGAGCTTGATAATAGAATCGCCAACCGCATGAATGTTATATACTTAGGACCTAAGTGTAGGCATGTGGTTTCTTACGTGATAGGTTTACCCAGTAAAAGATCATACATAGTAATTAAATGTTAGCTCAGCAAACGATCCGTTATCCAATGAACTTCCACAACAATGTTTAGAGTAGATATTGATCATTTGGTTGAAATTCAGGCGCTAAAATAGAAACTAATACTGTGGTAGTGTGGTTATTGCTCCACGGGAAGTGAGCGGAACGAATAAACAAAATTTATCCGTTGCTGTTGTGATTTTAAGAAATAATCTGTAATTCTGTATACCATTATTGTGATTAGGTAATGGAGTATCAGAGTTTCATCCACGATCAGTAGAAGCACGTAACAGTGTATTAATGTGTATCACAATTAACAGTGATTACTTACATCGAGCGGGTAAAAGGCAGGCTTTCTGTAGGCTTAGCCAATAAAATAACAATGAGGCCACTAAGAAACGAGTAGCTAGTAATACATTACTGCTTGATGTTGGTGTCTGCGAGACGTCGTGTAACATCGCCCTAATGGATTTATTGTATTCTGATTAGATTATGTGCGGGATTCTTTAAAACCATTAACTGAATTGCAAAGGTCTGATTAACTACAGTTCTGCTACAAGAATCTGGAAGCCTTTTGTTTGTATTTGGAGGACAATAATCTGAGTTAAATCTGGGCGTGGATCTCATTCATCTTGTTACATAACCGCCTGTAGATTGTCTGATGGAATTGGTGAATGTTGAATATGGGCCTGCCCCTAACACTTACGTAGGAAATGGCCGCCCTGCCAGCCATGCTCTGTAGGCGCATTGGTGAGCGTAGTATGATGTCATCGCCAGATAGCTGATAGACCGTTTCTGCATATACCGATCACGGTACCGATCTAATTCTTTACCTGACAACTTTGTAGTTGCATGGAGGATCCAATCGTTAGGGTTTTTCGTCACCTTTGTGGAAAAATCTTTCTTTTCAATCATCTCACAGATTTTTCATACTCCTCTGCTCCGATATACATATTTTATTTCTTTGTAGGCATACCTAATGTCTTTCTTTGAATCTACAGATGAGTGCTATCTATTATTTAATAAATTGTTTGGACTACGATATAAATCTTCCGATTGATAAAACATAGGTTCACGTCTATGATAGATTTATGATTCAGACTTCGATTGCCACTATCTAATAATTTTAACGTGACGTTTTTACGATCCTTCTGTCATTTGCTTTTACTTACTTTTAGAACAAAAAAATCACAATCATTCAAGGTGATTCGATGAGAGATTGCAAGTCTATTTGATTCAAGATTTCCTTCTTCGCTATCATTAAGAATTTGAAACTAATCAAATGAAGTTTTTTATAATCTACTATTTGGATTACATACATGTATATGCGCACGAGTTGGCGTTTGTTATTACAAAATAAAGTGCCACACGGGTAGTAAATCTCAGAAATATTGCCACATGAAACAGAATCACCGTTACATTATGGATATGGCTACAGAATCAAAAACTTGTGAAAAATATACACAAAAGAAACCCGATTTATTATTCAAATAAATATATGTAGATAAGCAAGCAGCTTACAGAAACGGTACGGTGATTATACGTAAAAACATATCATAGAATCCAGTTGTGTCACCCACACTTAATAAATTGCTGCTTCGTCATGGCAAGTGGCTTTTACATTCTATTGTGTTTAGAGGAAGCGGTATAATTGCCCTTGCAATGGAAGGAAGCAAACGTTTTTGAGTGTTTAGGAAACCACATTGTGTTGAGAGGAAAGCGATGACTCCCCGGAGCGTTGTAAGTTTGAGGGTTACAAGATATTTGTGGGAAAAGGAAAATAATTGTGCAGCTGTCCCCTAAGCTAAATTTGACGACGACATTAATTTTAGAAGTATCAAGTTTCTGACTTACTACTATTTGAAATGTGTAAGTGAATCGTCAGTATATCTGATTTGGGCTTTAATCTGACCATATAAGATTGAATATAGTTATCAAAGTTTTTTATTATTTACAGACCAACAGCTTTTTTTCTAACTTGGAGACGTTTTTGGTTAAAGGTTAGAAAATGGAGATGAGTGATAGCCCGAACTAACTTCCTTTCGTGGCAAATAGTCTTTTGGTCTTTATAGGTCACTGTGTCACTAACACAATACATTACCTTTTATTAGAAAATAAACCATCAATTTGATGCGTTTAGGGGAACGAATGGCAAACTTCGCATCTACCATGCAAGAATTAAACACTATCAAATATCCATGAAGTATTTGCTAATTGCTTTATGAAATACCTTCAGTAATTTAAACCTTACCATTTGTAGCCCACTGAGCTAATTTCTGTGCGTCCTAAAGAGCCTTTATGGGACTTTACTTTTACTTAGGAGGGCGTGGCTAAGTAATAACAGCCGCACGGGTCGATCCATCAGGTTAAGCTACGCTTGTCGGGGTTGGTCCGTGGATGGGTGACCTTCTTTTCATACCGAGACTCCTCCGTGCCTCGGATAGCACGTTAAGCCGTTGGTCCCGGCGGTCATTTGTGGATCTTTGACAGTCGTTACGGGTCGTTAGAAGCCCGAAAATCTGACAAACCAGTCTTACCAAGAGGTATCCTATTACCCCAGTAACTGGGTTGTGGAGGTCAGATAGGCAATCGCTCCATGTAAAAGACAGGTATTCAGCTGCATCCGGTTAGGCTGGAAGCCGACCCCAACATAGTTGGGAAAAGGCTAGGCAGATTGATTGATTTGATTTTACTTATTTTTATGCAGCTAAGTGGCGGTATGGGTAATGCATTTATGAGACCAAAATTTAAAATTGCTGAGAAGACAAAATTATTTGTTTAAATCTTGGATTGGACATGAAAATAAATGGAATCGGATCAAAATCTTAATTATATGAAATGCTGAAATAAATATGCAATATTCATTGCAGATTTTGAAAATATTGATTTTGGTGAATCCGCAATGGTATCCCGCGAAATTCTAATTTTTTTGCGTTTTTTGCGATTTGCAGGTCAGTGTCGGGTTGTATACTCGTATTGATCGAAATTAATGACAAATATGTATTTGCATAATTATAACCATTACAATCATCAATACATCTCTAATATCTCTATGATTTCGGAAATCAGACCAAATGTATTGATGATTCTTATGGTTATAATTATGTAAATACATATTTTTTGTTGTCGTCGCGAAACATATTTTGATCAAGATAACTGACACTGACCAGCAATTGCAAAAAAACGCAAGAAAATTTGAATTTCGCGGGCTACCATCCGCTCTTTAAAGTAATAACCTATAGAAGACCCTAACCGGGAATCGGAATTGTCTTGAAGTTCGCAATTATTTCAGTCATAAGAGATTAAGAAAAAAAAATCGCATAATGCATCAGTACATAATTGAAGTCTATTATCCTGCCTTAGACGTACAAGTTTTATTCTTTGTAGGTACGAGGTCTAAGTCAAAGATCTTTATTGTGAGCCAGTGGTTACGCATTTATCATGAAAGCATGTTCAAAATGGTGTTATGAACTTATAACTTATGAATGAATCAGAAATCCGTCAGTCCCTATGGCTCTGTTCAATGACCTCGGAGAAACACTTGAACATTCATTGATGTATCAAATATGAATGTGGCAGACGACATGAATGACGTACGAATGGAAATGATTCATTTGAGTTGGGACCAATATTTTTTATTGAATAGCCAGACTTTTTTAATGCTCTTTGCGGTTCCGCTCATCTGCAAGTGAAAACTAGCGTGAAAATAAATAAGTTGTACCTAAATGATAATACTCATGCCCAGTCTAACACTCCATGCAGTGAAGCTACATTTGACTCCAAATCCGCAAACTTAAGAGCCTGCTACCTTTCGTAAAAGAAATCGTTATCGGTAGACAATTTCTTTTACATTTTACATATACATTTGGCCAACTTGCCAATACTACGAATACCTGTTTCCACATGCAAGTATGCAACACACTTAAACACACTTCTGTATTGCGCACGCGCCTGTAAATGTAGAGATGTTTGTTTTATTAGTAAAACGTTTGTTTTCAAATATGAAGACTATATTGGTAAACTGGAAGTTGGGAATATACTCCGATTAGTCGTCAGGTGGCGAACAGAGCCAGCATATTAGGTCAAAAGGAAGGACGTAGCTCGATGATAGATGGTCGGTAGAAATAGTCTGATCCGGTGGGGCATGGCTGGAAATTGCATAGGTCACTTTGTCTGGCACTAAGGCGAATGTCTTGTTCGCTGTATTTTTGTGTTAAAAGCATATTGCTCTTAGAGTGAGGAACTGGTGTTCTGTTTGCATCGTCTCTGTGCAGATGGATGTTTAATTATATTAAATGTTTGTTTTGTTTTTGTTCGTGGATGTTTTATTTTATTTAATGTTTCAATGGGAATGCATATATTTTTTTAATTAGTATTATTTCTCGTACTAGCTTTTGCCCGCGGCTTTACCCGCGTGGATGTCGTGAACGTGAACGTACTACCGGGATTAAAAGTACCCTATGTTTGAATCCAGGTAAACAATGTATTAATTCTGTAATACATTATTTTCATATAACTATTGGTTTAGCGGCGGCGCATGCCAGTAAAGCTCCCAGTTGATCTTCAATAATAATAATTGTCATATTTCAGCCAATTCACCCCAAACTCTAATGAATAATACAACTAAACCTTCCTCATGAATCCGTTCATATCATTCGTTCGTATCATTGGTACAGCCCGCGGCACGTAAGTTGGCAAGAGTCGTTAGATGCGCAGAAGTCATTTTTTAGATCTCTTTGGTCGCGAGCGGGACGCGGGGAATGAGGTAGCATCATTCCGAGCGCGCGATTGGTTGGTCAGTCGACCCTTGTCTCTCGCGTCGCGTCCACGTTCCATTCGCTCCCGAGTACACTTGCGTGCACTAAAATTGTAACATTTGTTTTTGTTGAGCTTTTGTTACAAGTTCTTGTTATTGTTTTGTTTGAATTTTTAAATTTAGATAATGCCACAAACAAATACCATTTTACGTAGACATGCCAGAAAAATGGTTTATGATGTGTACTGTTACATATTTTGACGAATTATGCGAACATAAATGTACTGAACTGCTGATTTTTTTTCCGCGAGTTCAGGTTTGGTCCCATAGTAAAAGTTGTTCATAATGATGAGTACAATGACCTCTTAAGAGGTTGTTGGTGTTTTACAAATAACCCTGTATATTTTATTTATTACTCCTAATATACTTCACGAATTCTTCTCCTTTCTTTAACTTTCTTCTAAATAGTTATGTTTAAAAATAAATTATGGTAATAACCACAGAATAATGACAAGCAATAAAAGTGACCATTTTTTTGTTGCAATAAGTGTAGCATGCGCGAACTTACCCCCACTACGCCAAAACCTTGCCAACTTACGTGCCGCGGGCTATAAAAACCGTTTGAAAATCCGTTCGATAGTTTTTGAATTTATCGCGTTCGGAAGATCAGACAGGGTGACGCCGCGCAGCGGGGGGGACTGTTTTTAAACAATAAAATATGTAAGTGGTGATAGCGTATTGTAATTAGCTACATTACTTTATGACTACATTTAACTTATTTAATCCATTATCTAAAAGGCAGCTTAAAGGGGACTATTATGTAAATGAAAACTAATATTATTTTATAACATGAGGAATTCCCTCATTAATTAAATACCGTTTTATAGGGGTGACGTTACGATAAATGTGGTTGTCAAGAACTAACCCTTCGACTAACATCATACGGGTCGATTGGATCCCCGATTCAATTTATTGAATTTTAGATCACAATAGGATCACCACGCCTACGGTCCTTTTTGACCTTGTTAACATTCAAGGTCTATTTACTTTGTTGAATATTCGATTACATTTTTTCTCACAATACCGACAGCTGTTGTTGATTGGAACCTCTGCGGGATCAATTTGTGAAGACTATTTATTCAGAGATTAGTGCTTGGTGCATAGCTGTTTTATTTAGTTTGATTAAATTATGTTTATTTTCCCTTCTTTACATTTAAACGCGCAGCCAGCTTTATGGGTGCTCTGAAGCGGTTCCTGTCGAGACGCGGTTCCGTTGCTAACATTTATTTGGACAATGGAACCAACTATATCGGTGCTAAACGCAAACTTTCGGTCGAATTCTCCACTCATTAACGAGGTAAACAATGGCGACAGATAAAAGTGATCGTTCATTCATAACTTTAAAGTCTCCGAGTCATTGACAACTTTACATGTAATGTTTTGAACGGTTGTATAAATTAATTATTTGGATGAAACAAGGGTCAATGCTCTCGCTATTATCTCTTCTAATCGAATAATTCAAACTTTTGACCCACTTTGGAATAACTTTCTACCCAAAACAATGATACCAGAAGGCCTTGAGAACATTAACAGAGAAAGTCTCATTAAAATACGCCTACTGCTTTTAATTGATATGCGCGTCAACATACACTTGCTGTTGGATCCACAGAGTTTACTTACTTATAGGATGACACACCGCTTTATTTCGTATATTCATCTGGCGCTTCGTACGCTTGCTACTCAGCAAGGCCAAGCGTCGTACTCACAGATCTTAAAAACACAGGTACCTACTAAAATCAAATTTTAAGTAAACTGTTTTACATATAAATATTAAAATACTAAACATTCACCAATACTCATTTAAAGGGGAGCGCAAGGGTAGACCGCGAAATTCAAATTTACTTACGCTTTTTGCACTTTGCAAGTCAGTATTAGGTTGTATGTTGATTAAAGTATGATTCGCGACCATAGATATACTATTTCTGTGTTCGCGACCGAAACAAATACGTATTTACATAATTATAATCATTAGAATCAGTAATACTACTCCTTAAGATTCAGATATATGCCGACGGCCTTGAGTGGTTAGCTTGCGTGTTCTGTGCTGTGCTCACGCAACGCGTCCTACGTCTACCCAGTAATAGGACTCGCCCATCCAGGAGCGCTGTCCAAATTTTATTAATTTATTATGCGTCAAAAAAATGGTATTATATTAAAAAAAGATAAATAATTAAATTATTATTAAAACGCTGAAGGTTTCATAAAAAAAATACGCTTATTTTCTGCGTGATTCTCAGTTTTTTATCCGCGTTAGACATAACTTTACAAATTAATTACACTGTGTAATATAAACATAATCTAAAATATTCACATATTAAGTTATTTAGAAAATGCTCTAATTTAACATTTATTTTTCCAAATCATTGATACTACTCGTTTAGACTTAGACGTGATCTTCAGTTTAAAATCATTGAAAGTCGCTTATTGTCGCCTTAATTTAGTAAAATCCTCAAATGTCAAGATTTCATGAAATAGTCATTCATTAGGATTACCTGGTCTTAAGAAGTTGTATTGATGATTTTTTATGATTATAATTCTGTAAATACATACTTGTTACGGTCGCGCATTATATTTTGATCAACATCAACCTAATACAGGCGTGCAAATCGCAAAAAAACGTAGGAATATTTGAATTTCGCGGGCGACCCTTGCGCTTTCGCCTTAATCAATTTCGTGTGCTACTAAACAGTTATTTTACTTATCATGCACGTGTTCGGTTGTATTTATTGCATGTGTTAGTGCGTTATGGTACCACAATGGCATTCTTTCAACGGTTTACACATCAAACGCTTGATTTATTTTATACAGTATTGTGGTTATTCAACCAAATGGTTGCATGTAGCCATCCGGGACAGTCTCTATAACTAACTAGCTTCCTATCTATAGTTCAAAAGTACAATTTAATATCAATGCTCAAGTCTCTCTGAGTACCTAAATCATTTCTGTGGCGTGTATGTAAATAATTTGCTTGTAGTCGGGATAAGAGTCATAGGAACTCTTTGAATTGTTGTCATGCCCATTCATATCATAATATATTATGTGTATACTTTGGCAATCTTAATGTGACTTTACAATCTGCCTCTATTTATTTTGTTTCGAATATTTTTACATCTGTCGTTATCCACTTATCTTTGTATGAAATCGAAACGAGTGGCAGATGGTTTGCGAAGTCCCGCCAATCCGGGTTCGTTAAATACGACAGATGTACTCGTGACCCGCAGATGCAACCCTGCAAAATATATTTGCGATTGCAGAATGACGGCCGGAACCTTTTTTTCGCTACTTGTATCCCAAAAAACCAATTTTGCTCTTTGTTTTTGCTTGGCAATATGTGTGCGAATGTTGCTGTTAATTTGCCTTCATTATCTGCTGCAGTATTGACGTCACTATACGTTTCTCTACATTTCAGTCATGTATATTCGAATCGACCTTCAGACCTAAAGCTAATTGTATATTTCTATATTACTTCAAATAACTACTGCGCAAACAAACTTAACAATACCTTAATTACCTTAATTATTTCTCACGTATTTATAGTTCAGTTGTTTTAATTAGAATTGTGTTTGGTTAGCTGTCTATAGACGTTTCTTGATACAGCCTTTCAAAACATTCTCGTCCACTGCCTTGTTACAACAGCGCACGAGTCAAATGAAAGAAAGCAAGAACGTTAGCTAAATGTTTACACATTATAAATAGAACGAAATTTGCGTTCTCTCTAAAATGGAATTTCTTAGTACTTGTTCTAGCTAAAAAGGCTACAAAGATCTGGCAAACATTGAATGTATCAACATCGTAAGTAAGCACTTAGTTGTGATCTAAAATATCCTTACTCCAATTTATTAATCCGTTAGTAAAGCATGATGTTTAATCCGGTATCCCCCAGGACGCGTTCAACGCGGGAGTCTGTTGACTTGTTGAGGCTTATGCCGGGAAATGATTCTATTCCATTCTATTTGTTATTGTGGCAAGCAAAGCCGATGCGAAACTTTAAAAAAATTCTGCTTTACTTCACAGTTTCATTGAATTTTGAATTTCACGACAATGTCTTCGAAGATTATTTACTCAGCAGATTTTGGTAAGTACAGTATTACAGTATGGTAGTTTCTACATCCATCCCATGCATCAAATTGTTAGATTTTCAATTCCAACGTTGCAAAGAAGTAGAAAATTCAATAAAATCGCGTAAAACCAGTGTCAAGGAATCCTTACAAGTGGTTCAAGTGGTTACGTCGGTTGGTTGGAGTCGTCAATTGGATTATTTAGTACCTACCTCAAACGATATAATTGTGTAGCACGTGGTAAACATTCGAAGGTAGCGCGTTAGCTGCTAATTTATTTATTGATTTTGTTATGGTCACACCGTCACACGTGGTTTTGCTGCGTGACCGAAAGTCTGGCCCTTATGTGACAATATCGTTGGGATCCACAAACAGAATGACTTTACCTCTTGTTTTCAAAGTCACGGAGGTTTACAAATAAACTGAACAACAAACAACACCTCTGAAACGTGGGTTTTGTTATGGCAGATTTTTTATAGCATTTTGCGGTGTAGACTTGTGTCGAGAAGGCTACTGACGTTTGTTCGTTTTTTGTGGGATTTAAGCATCAATTCTAAAAGAATTCCCTATACACTACGGCCGAAATATCTTGGCAAGTCTAAACACAGGCCTACGAACTTTCGCGCACGTTCTCTGATTCACACTGGCCTCATGTCACCATTTGGCTCCTAAAAAATGTTACTGCGCAGCCTTCTGTGCGAAGTTCCAATTTGCCAAGATATTTCGGCCGTACTGTAATTAACCATTATGATTTATGCTGTGAGCTAAACATAAGTGACTCCTCAGACAACAAATTAAAATCGGAATTCCCAGCCAAACACAAGATTAGAATCATTTTTCCAGTCTGACAATGCAGGAAGACTTCGGTGATTGAATTTTGTAAGAACAGATTAAATATGAATTCAGAAATTATCTCTTCACTTATTAGAACTTAGATAAATAATTCGCAACACAGCGTTCACAATATCTTGCATAACGTCTACATATATTACGGTCCAGGTGCTATTGAGAATATATTCGGTTTCCCAATCGTCTTTTATATTAGTTTACAACTTTTCGTTTGTATATTATATGCTTACAACAGTAACAACATTATGTAATTAGAGCGTGCATCTAATTAAGCTTAGGAAGTATGAATAATAAATGTGCGGAATTTTCCAATGATCTCCTTTTATTGGCGCGCTAGATTGGAAACGGTTTCTCTAAGAACTATTTTCCAATCTAACCGGGCTTCGACTCCATTATTTTCTTCTACTTTACATTTAATTCTTGACCGACTGAATCAGACTTTATTAAACCTTTGATTGGTTGAGACTTGAGCGTATTCCGCACTGACGTAAAATTTAGGTCATCCATAGCGAAGAATTATGTATACGTGCCAAATATAGTAGGTATACTAGTGGAAATTTCATAAACTGGCATGTATTTAGTTGAAAAGATAATATTAATATTACCTTACATTGACCTTATTTTTCTGCTGTCATCATTGATGAATATGTGTGCACATGTGTTAGTTTGGAACAAGACAATAATGTTTGTGGGTCTGTGATAGCTATTAGCGTGGCTTGAGAGACGAGCATACCAAGATAAGTGGGCCGTATCGTATGTAATGGGAGGTATCCTCTGGGAGGTTTAAGCAACCAGCAGGCTTAGCACGAGAACCGTAGAAAAGTGTCTTGTCGACGGAAGAGTAGACAAAAATTACGTTTCCGTGTAGACAGTACGATGGCAACAAAGTAGAAAGAGTCAACTGCACTTTTACGAAATTCACTTTTTTACATAATTCGACTTAGAATTCTTTGATTTTTCATAGGTTTTTTTCTGTTTAATTCTCAATTTTTACAAATATTAATCATAATCACTTATCTATTTTTATTTTTTGTTTTTTAAGCCACACACATATACATACGTATAAATACAACCGCGGAGTCGCGCCCGTAGCGCCGGAGAAGATGCGATTCTCAACGTGTTTTATATATTATGGAATTTTTCACTTTTTTATGGAAAATATAAAAAATTATGACCTACATGTAGAGTTTTATGGGGTTATGAGTTTTATAAAGGGGGCAAAATTTTCATTATTTTGCGATAGGATACCCCGTTTTCGAGGGGAACACTCAAATACTCCGAAATATTTTATTCCGAATTTCGATGTTCCGATTTTCAAAAGTCATATTAGAATTATGTCTATTATAAAAATCACGAAATTTATTTTACCGAAAGTCGTAAATGCGATTGGTTTGTTTTCCGATTTTCATACGTTCGAAAAATCAAATGCTCGATGGGTTCTCGGTCTGAAAAACAATATTCCGATTTTCAATACTTCGAATAAATTGCTAGAATTAGGATTCTGATTCAATTAGTATAGCTTACTTTAAACCCTTTACACAGACATAGGATGCAAGAGCGAGCGAAGGGTACCTCGAAGTTAGGTTTGGTTAGGTTACTTTAAACGCTTGATGCAGAAATTGGAGTTCCGCGAAGCGGGGCTCCTTCGACATAGGATGCAAGAGCGAGCAAATGACACCCTGAGGTTAGGTTTGGTTAGGTTACTTTAAACCCTTTACACAGACATTAGATTTTTAATTGTACCTCCTCATACTATATACATCATATAATACTTCTCTCTGACGAGCAATTATGCTTTTATTTGTCTTGCTATTCAGTTTTACAAGGCGTTTTTATTTCGGAATTCTAATTACTCGGTACTTTAATAATTGGAATTCGTATTTTTGATATTTCGAATTACCATTAATTCGGACTTTTAGTTATTGGAATGGATTGAAATGTTTGCTAATATCATTGTACTAGGTAACTAATCCGTCCTGCCAAGCGGGATGTATACATACGGCAATGTTCTCTGAGGATTGTGTTCATATTCTAACTACAGTCCAGCCACTTCCAATGCTCTTGACCCCATCAGTTAGTGCTGACATCTCTTTGAGGCGCGCGTGGAACACAACGTGCCATCGACCCGGGCGTGGTCGTTATCGGACGACGAGCTACCCATTGCTTGCCGTCCGCAAGCCCGCGCCTACGGTGGCCGCGAATCGGCTATCAATTCCCGACGCCCAGGGCGTCTCCTGCGGTGACTAAGGGCGTCAGAGCGCAAATATTACCTCTACCTCCCGCGTTCCGCCACCTCCTTCGCGAGCATTTAGTGCTTCGCAAAAGGAGGTGACGGCATCCCATGCACTCTCGCTCCGTACTATGTCCTGGACCAGGGCCGGAAGCGAGAGATCGGCGTTGCCGATCGCCTCCGCGAGGACGCGGCGGTGCTCCGCCCAAGCCGGGCAGACCTCCACCGTATGCTCCACCGTGTCCCGGGCGTTTCCTCCCGCCTTATCCGGAACATGAACCTCCCGAAGCAACCGTGTCCGGTGAGGACCTGCGTCAGGCGGAAGGTGAGGACGCCGTGGTTCCTCTCCGACCACTCTCAAAGAGGGGACTTATCGCCGCAATTGTGGCATGCCCAGCACTGGGTTACGACTAGGGCATCCAATCCCGCAGGTTATTTGTAATCTTGAAATTTGCAGGATCGATAATTTTCGATCTCGCGAGATCTCGGTATTTGCGAGATCCCGCATCTTCATCATATGATATAAGCGGCATGTTCTGCTGTGTGAGACTGCCTATAGGTAACAGGCAGTCTTTAAAACGACTCCTAATGTGCGTGTGTTTTAAAGACAATGTAATATGGTGAAACATTTATTATTTTTATTTATGAGAATATATTAAATTTTAGCAACTTCCCGCCATTTTTAGCTGAAAATATTTTCTGAGAACATTTCGCGGTTTTGTCTGCCAGATTGCATCTAATAAGTATGGGATGCTAAATAGCCGGCAGCAGAAAAAACCCTTTCAGCTGAATGCGAATGTTAAATACGTGCTCATAGAACCTCCAGATTCATTTTCGAAGTCATTTCTCAAAATCACGAGTATTGATGAACAAACGCTAGCCGCAAGCGCGACCTCATTTCTTCATTTCTCAGTTTGAGTTCAGCTCGGCACTTCTCATGCCATTACATTGGTGTGGTGGTGAGTTAACTCTGTCACCTCTGACCTAGACTAAAGTCAAGAGCAAACCCATCTCAAATTAAATAGTCCTATAATAAAAAAAAATAGTCTTACTGGTTACTCCTCGCGGAGTAATAGTTCTACTACTAGTTACTCCTAGCGGAGTAATAGTGTGCTGTGCCTCATGCGCTAGCGCCTAAGGCAGGACGTATTTATATGCTGCTCTCAAATCCCGCAAATCCCGCACACGTAATCTCGCTCCTTGCGGGAGCAGACAATCATGCGGGATCCCGGTATTTCGAGATCTTGGTATACCGAGATTGGATGCCCTAGTTACGACAGTCGCACTCTACATGTCGCCATGAGATCCCGCCGGAGCTCTGTCCGCCGTGCTGTGATTTCTCGCGGCAGCGGAGTTACACCCCGACGGCGTTTTGCCTCCTCGCGCCACTCCCATGTGTATATGAGGACTTTTGACTCCAGATCCCATGGCGGCAATCCGGCAAGGAGGCTCGCCGCCTCACCGGAGAAAGTGCGATATCCCCAGACTAGCTGGATGACCCTTTGGGATGCGTTCAGCCGGCGGGCTGGTGCCCGCCTCAAGGAACATGCCCACACCGGTGCTTCGTAAAGGGCCATGGACTTGTGTTAATGATCTGGAAAAAATATATGTTAAATTAGACCATTTTCTTAATAACTTAATGTGTATATTTTAGATTGTTTTTAGTACATAGTGTAATTAATTTGTAATGTTATGTCTAATGCGGATAAAAAACTGAGAATCACGCAAAAGCTATCGCGCGTATTTTTTATGAAACCACCATTTTCAAGATAAAATAATTATTTATCTTTTAGTATACCTACGTGTTTTAATATAATACTTTTGTTTAATGTATAATAAATTAATAATGCGTTTAATTTGGGACAGCGCTCCTTGATGGGCGAGACCTATTACTGGGTGGTCATACGACGCGTTGCGTGAGTATAGCACAGAACACGAAAGCTAACCACTCAAGGCCATTGGCATATATCTGCGTCTTAATGATAAGAGCTTATGAAAGCTCTTAACACATAACGCAAAAATTAAGATTATAAGCATTTTTGCTTCTTCGTCATCTATTAAAATAATATAATCTTTCGGGAGTTTAATGCCATGACTAGCTGTCCTTATGAAAGAAAAGGGAGTGAAAGATATAGCGTGACGTTTGACAAGGGAGAATGGAAGAAGATAACGTTGTGGGCCGACCCCAAGTAACATAGGGACAAGGGCTGTCTTTATAGGTGGCTTGGCTGATGTTGGAAAGTGATATTAAATTTGAAAGATTGATTCCATTTCTTCGTGAAACGGAGACTTCAAAACAACTCTACAAAGCGGTTGACTAGCTGTTCGTTACAAATATTAGAGTTGTGATTAAGAAATAAGGTACTAGACTGATTCAACGTAATATAAATACAAATACGTCGTTCTTGGAAATTATTACTAACTCGGTAACTCATAAACAACAGATACAGTTGTTTGAATCTAGCAATGTAGTAATAACACAGATCTTACTAGCAAGTAGCAAACAGTTGTATATGAAAGGCACTGTGGTAATGTAATATTTCAACCTAGTAGACTAATTAAATTTTCGTAATAGAATAATGTAGTTTATGAAGTAATGTTAAATAAGGCATCGGCAGCATACTGCACAGCTGCTGTTGTCATACACTGTTGTCTACATTTTTCATTTCTCCTTTCGCAGGTCTGCTGGAAGATTTTTTTTTTAGAAATAAGCTGAATTTATCTTTGTACTCAAAAGTTATAATTATGTCGTACGTATCTCTATCTTACTGTGTGTGTACATAGATAATAAAATAAATCAATGTAAAATCTCAATAAATAATTAAATTCAAGCGGTCCATTCTATTTAAAAAAAAAAACAAGTGATTTACTAAAAAAAACACTAAAAAGACAAAAGTAACTTTAATTTCGGAAGTCTCGGTGTCTTTGAATCTATTTTTTAGTTTTTTGCCACCGACTTCCGAAATTAAAGTTACATATTTTTCACTTTGTAGTGTTTTTTGGAAGTCGTTTTTTTTTAAGTTTTTTATTTTTCACTTTTTAGTGGGTCAATTTGTAAGTTACAATAGCCTAAAGTCAACTGCTCATCCCCCTTTACAAAATATTGCTTTTCCCGATGCAAGGATGTTAATTGTTGAAGAGTTCTCCTAGTAAGAACCAGGAGAACTAGATCTGATGGTGAAGTCACCATCAGCTCCACTTCACCATACGCATTGTGACGACCATAAACTGCTTAGTATATTAAAATAATCGAATCGCAACTCGTGAAATACTTATTATTGAGTAGTTCCGATGGCTTGATGTCCATGGGATCCCTTCATCAGAGACACATGGTGACAATGGCACTACGTCGACAACATACTCTTTCAAATAAAAAAATAATTTTCAAAATCGGTCGAAAATCAAAGTCTTGTTCAAACTAGGCTGAGAATCGGCACTTTTCGAACGTCAAACGTAGTTCATACAAACGAAATACCAAAATAATTAGTAAATCAAACATATGCTTAAGATAGTGTGTATTTATTCCGATTAGATTAGAGAATATCTAGGTTCCCAAACATATATTTTGAAAGAACACTGATTTGAAGACGAGATATGAGGAATTTAAAATTTCTCTAGAAAACTTATTATTCTCATATTTCATGTTAAAATCGATGTTCTTATTTAATATGTGTTTGGGAACCTAGATATTCTGTAATCCAATCTGAATAAATACACTCTACACCCCAAGAATATGTTTGATTTACAAATTATTTTGGTATTTCGTTTATATGAGCTACGCATGCTCCGGGGGCGTCTTAAGACAGTCCCTCAAAACACCCGCCTTTCACCACCTTTCCTTTCTAAGTGGCGCAACAAACTGCCCAGCAGCACAGCTGTCTGTTCACATAAAAAAAAGATTCTATACAACAGTGCGAAAAATAATTTAGGTACATTACGCAACACAAAACTAAATTAATAAAATAAAGTTATTTGCCATAAGTCATCTAGCACACGCCAATAAACAAATAAAAAAAAAAAAAACATACTCAAGCAGAAATAAAAATACAAAACTAAAACCGTAAACAGAAATAAATAAAAGCTTCCAGGCAGTTCAGGCATACTTACAATAATATAGCTATTTGTAGCCGTAACTCGAAGTCACAGCCGTAACTCGAAGTTGGTCCACAATTGACGGAGAAATCGGTGAACATACTATATATATATAAAAAAAAAAATCGAACATATAACCTTCTTTTTGGAAGTCGGTTAAAAAAAAGAATTGAAAGCCCCATACACAACAAGTCCAAATATTTTAATAATCGTATGTAACTCCAAAGGCATGTTGAAAATAAACATCAAATGAATGTTCATTTTCTACAAATTATACGTTTTCTACAGCGCTGTTGACTTGACTAGAACTAACTACGCGGAATTATGCTTATTAGAAAATGAAACTATCTTCACAAATACATGTTTAGAAGAACATGTCTACTTTTAAAACAATGAATATTCTTTTGAGATATTTGTCATTCTTTGTCTGTATCGACCTAAGTATCTTGGCCCGGAAGTTTTTCTATTTTCTGTGGAACTGCTGCTGTTTCGTAGGTAGTCTTTGTGTATCTAAAATCATGTGGCAGACTGGCAGACAAGTGTTAAGACGAGGTCGAAGGAGGCGTTCACTTTCGATACTACGATTTACTAAGAGCGCACCGCACGATTTTCATGTTCCGTCGACAGCTTTGTGATCATTGCTTATAACAGCAATTATACTCTAACGACTCTACCAACTATTGCCACGATCTTAATTTTTATGTCTTTTATTTTCGCTCAAATGCAGCATTTCTACAAAACTTTCTCCATCTTCCAAACTTAACGATGATCTGCAGTGTTTATTAGAGATCGCCAACGATGTACAAGAATATTATGATATTACTTTGAATTAAACCCACGAAGTGTTAAGAAACGGATTTTGAATCGAAACAGGTGTTTGAATCGATAGATTAAATACTCACAATGATCGATAGTGTACGTAATCAGTTTGCAGAAGCCGACACGACTGGCTTTCACCAATATTCATACAATAACACCGCGGTATGGTGCCAAGTCGAATCAATCCGCTATTGTTTGATGTTGACGTCAATCCGCGTCGTGAAATGTGTCCATAACGTGGTACACTAGTACTGAGTGAGGCCTTCAAGTTTCTCGCTCGCCAGTGCTCGGTAACATTCACCTGTTACTTGCTAAGATTGCGTGCCTCTAAGATAAATGACGAGATCATCTATAAGCCATTAAAAGCTTTTCCTAATGTACCGGAATTATCTGGTAGATGACGTCCTTTTTTAAGCGACTTCAAAAAGGAGGAGGTTATATTATGTTCGTCTACATGTATTTTATTTACGTTCATCGATATTTTCGTCAATTCGATCGACCGATTTTGAAATTTCTTTTTTCATTTGGTAGAGGGAGCTTGCGTGGTGGTCTCATAAAAGTTTTATTGACTTTGCTTGGGTAGGTTTTGAGTTAGCTTCTATATTATGTATTTTTCCCACTTAGCCTTTGTGGATGATATTGTTATAATAACTTCTTGTCACTATTATGTATTTATATAGCAGGTAGTGTTATTCGAATTTGTTGGGTTATGTACCACAACTAAAATATGAAACTAAAAACTACTTACAAAAAAAAAACGACCGACTTCCAAAAAAAAAAAAAACACGACAAGCACAAAGTGAAAAATAACTTTAATTTCGGAAGTCCGTGGCAAAAAACGAAAATACAAAACCAGACACCGACTTCCGAAATTAAAGTTATTTTTAACCGACCTCAGAAAGGAGGTTCTATATTCGACCCGTATGTATGTATGTAAGTTAGTATGTCCGCGATTTTCTTAAAAACTAATAAACCAATTTTGATGATTCTTTCATTAACGTGATCTACATACTTTCAGGAAGGTATATAATACATTAGGTAATTATTCTTATGTATGAAGTTATATGCATAAATGTATTGTATTACTGGCATTTCTAAGCGGATTTTGATGATTCTTCGTTTCGTACGTCTAGTGCTTATGTAATTGTATAGTCCAACTAAAAATGGAAAAATAAATTTACTGTAAAAAAAGTAAAAACCGACTTCTAAAACCTAAAACGAAATAAAATAACTTTCATAATAAAACTTAACAGCTTCTGAAGTCGTGTCTTCAGTTCTATAATTCACCTTATTTTGGCACCCACTTCAGAAGCTGATATGTTTTGTTATGAAAGTTATTTTGTTCGTTTTAGGTTTTTGAAGTCAGGTTATACTTTTTTTTAAGTAAATTTTTCACTTTGTACTTAGTGTTTTTTTTTTTTTGGAAGACGATTGTTTTACATACATATATACTTAATAAACTCGGAAAAAAAATCCCAATTCCCAATTGTTTGTGTTTTTTTTGGAATTTATATTTCCCATGGCGGTAGTTTTTTTTCTTGTAAAATAGTTTTTTTTTGCTATTCGCTTTTACAATTCGCGAAAGCTCATCAAGGAATGCGTTTATTTCTTTTGGAATGCTGTAGACATAAATGCCAACTGGCGTCCATTGGAAGCTGTAAATAGTTCTAATTGAAATCAATATACGCAGAGTCGTCATTAAAGTGGTGTATCAATTCATTTAGTATTTTTCATTGGTGCTATTGTCAGAGGTTCACAGGTTACATCCAGTAATAGTTTTGTTGTGTTCGAGTTGTGTTTTTGCGTTTGTCACATTCGCAAATTAACTTTATTGTTTTTTTTTTTTTCAAAACCGAGTATCTGTTTTGTGATTTTGGTGGTCTCTCCAGCCCTGTGCCCATATCTCTCGCCGGAACGCCCTTATCGATCTGCTCCGACTTTCGGTACCTCAGGTCGCTTGTCCAAAGAGATAGCGAAATAGACCGAGACGTAACGCACCGGATCAACTCAGGATGGATGAAATGGCGACAGGTCACAGGAACACCTTCGACCCACGGATGCCCCTCAAGTTAAAGGGGAAAATTTATAAGTCCGTGATAAGGCCTGTTGTACTTTATGGGTCTGAATGCTGGGCCGTGAAGAGAATGGATAAAGTAAGAAATTAGTATATAGGAGGAAGTTTAAAAGTGGCGCCAGTGACAGAAAAATTGAAATTGAAATTCAAAAAAATTGAAAGGAAGTCGTTTGGCTTAGTATGGGCATGTAATGAGTATCTACTAGTACTTCTTCACGAGAAGACGGATGAAAAAAGATTGCATGCAAAAAGATGTGTGAAGTGACGAGAATGGATAAAGTAAGAAATGAGTATATAAGAGGAAGTTTGAACGTGGCGCCAGTGAAAGAAAAGTTGATAGGAAGTCGTTTGGCTTGGTATGGGCATGTGATGAGAAGGGACGAAACGCATGTGACTAAAAGAGTGATGAGTAATGTTGATGGATGGAGAGGGAGAGGAAGATCGAAGAAAAGATGGATGGATTGTGTGAGGAATGATATGAAAGAGAAGGGAGTGAATGATAGCGTAACGGTTGACAGGAGGGAATGGAAGAAGAAAACGTGTTGCACCGACCCCAAGTAACATGGGATAAGGGCAGGAAGATGATGATGTTTTAGGGTGATTTTCGTTAGTTGTTGTAATCATATTGAATTGGTCGGGTCGTTTCCAACCTGTCAGGCACGCGAGGTCGGAGTGTGGGTATTTGTATAGTCCATCGGTCGTAGTGACCGTAGTTGGGTTGACCTACTTAGGTTGATAACGTAAACAATTTGTTGCATAACACCGGAAAAGGTTTTAAGTTAAGATGTGAACGACAAGTAAGACACCGCACCTTGGTATTTGTCAGTTAGGTGATTTCTATATTTTAAATTCATTGAATTCAGTGACAACATTGCCTGTATTGTAATGGAATGTATTGAGCTGAAGGTGAAATGATCATCATTGACCGACCACAGTCCACTGCCGGATGTTTATGCATTTCCGGAAAAGGAAATTACGTACTTAAATTTTTAAGAAATGTTCACCTGTCAGTTGAAGGATTTTTGATCAAGACTACTTGTTTTCTCGAATTGTCACAGTTGCTTGTAAAGTGTTGTTTGCAATGCTGCAATGGTGTGGTTCGCTTAATTAAAAGGAGAATGGGTATTGAACTATGGGTTTCTGTTCTGAAGCCCAATAGCCATAAGATATATACCAATGGAAAGAGCTTTTCAAGTAGAACCTTTGCTACTAACACGACTTTTGCCAATTGTTAGTAATTTCCGAGTTAATGACCTAAATAGGTGACTACTTGGGCACCGAAGTTTAAGAGTGTTCTTGGCGCCCAATAGCCATAAGTGATATATCAATGGATAGTGCGTTTCAAGAGACGATTGCTACTAGAATCGAATTTGGATGGGGCGGCAATCCGACAAGACTCATCAGGATCAGAAAAAATAAATGTCAAGTAAATGAGCAGCTTTCATTGTGTGGTCGGGATCATCTAGTACTGATGTGGCGACTTGTCAAAACATCGAGATTTCTGTGCTATATTTAACTGTTACTGTATTACACACATAAACATTCGGGAATAAGTTCTCTATATGATGAAGAAGAACTAGATCACTCATTCCCTAAGTGGGCGATAACGCCCCCTTGCGGGCGCTGGATCTTTTCCTGTGGCACGATTACAGAGAGAGACGGAGATAATTAATTTTTAATTTGTGATTATTAATAGATAATAGACAGACATATAAAATTGGTATAATTAACTATTATGTAAAGGGGGCGTTGGATTTTTTTTCTTGTAAAGGGGCGGTAGTCTATAAAAGTTTGGGAACCTATGAACTAGATACTGAGAGTAGTTTAGAAGAACTAAGCCTTTGTTTTAAACATACATGTAGATAGAAGAGAACATTTTGGCTAAAGAGGTATTTTTATCTCGGTAGCCAAAATGTAGTAATGCAATATGTCTGCCTATCCTTTGGGAATCCAGGCGTAATGTTTTTTGTGTTAAATGTGTTAATATAATAATGATGATGTTTAGGTACATGTAACCTCACATTTAGGACGATTTAGCGCTGAGCAAACTAATCATTCAGACAAGTCGTAGTAGTTACAAACGTTCTTCTAATCGAGATATTTTTTAAATTAAATATATCATAACGGTGTTCGGAGTTTCGGCAGCTTTAACATTATGTCCGACCGACTCTTAAAAATTGTTCCTAAACGGCATACGAATATGGAAACCAATGTTTTAAAATGGACGGTGATAGGCTTAAAAGATGATGTTTGCAGGGCATAGAAATAATGAAACTTAATTAATTGATGAAATACCTGAATACAATAATGCTTAATTACTCATATTTAGAGCTTTGTAGCTCCTCACTGACTAACAATCGAGAGGTCTTCATGACATGAAATATTCCCCTTTAAAAGAGATCTTTTCATTGCCATCTTAACGCTAATGGGGGATGCGCTAGGCTTAACGTTCTGTCCGGCCCACCGAATCTTATAAACATTGTTTCTAAAATGGCATCTAGGAGGCCAATGTTTTATAATGTCCGTTTATGGGCTTAAAAGATGATGTTTGCAAGGCACAGAATTAATAAAAAGCTAATTAATTGACGAAATATCAGAATTTCAATCATTTACATTTAGAGCTCTGTAGCTCCTTACCATTCTACCTAATCAAGTCTTAATAATAAGAAATATCCTCCTTGATGACCTTTCCGAGGGTAATTATATCTTAATGCTCTTGGGCTTCAGGGCAGAATCGCCCAATCTCCTTGAAATAATTTCCTGCTATGTACTTTTTTTTATGAAATTAACAAAATTATTGATGCAAGTAAAATGTTTGCGGCTGTCCTTATGTGGAGTATTATTTTGGCTTTGTTCCATAAATTAGTAATGGCTTATGTGGACGATTATTGATCGTAAATGTTTAATGTTATGATCGTTCGTTACTTTAAATATAGGATTATGTTTATGTAGAAAACAAGTGGACCTACAGCGTTAGTTTCTAGTACTTCAGAAAAGATTGTAGTTATGCTATTGAAAACATTATGTAAGTACGTTTTTTATACTTATAAAGAATACACTTGTTGATGACGTAAATAATATTATAATTTCCTAAGATCAATCAAAGCATCAATGTTAGTCTCTTGAATGACTGATATGTAAATGGAGATTTCCGTACTCTACATTTTAGTGATGTGTAACTCTGTACATCACTAAAATAGGTTTGGATGAATGGCTCCTCTCTTTCGATGCCTCAATCAACACTGTTGAACGGCACATCTGTTGGCAGGACGCACCACATGCACGATTCCCGATAACGTTCCAAAAATAAACTAACGATAATTCGTTCACCACTCACGCTCCGTATGGAATGTTCACTCATTGAGTGGCCACTATACACACTTCCACTTCCTCTACTTTCTTGTGTGAATACGCGGCCGCATTAAGAACACCATCGCCACTTAGACTCCACTGCATTTTATGTATCTTCCGAGAATGATAGCTAACTCGGATGGAGTCGGTGATAAACTTTTCGGGGTCATCGGCCGCTTTCTCCTACTTAGTGAGTTGGTATGCGTTCTTGGATCTCGGTTATGTCACGGTGTCTGCTAGTTGTTGCAAAAAGAGAACAAAATATGTGCTGAATACAAGAAGACATCTAACTGAAGTCCTAGATAATTTATTTACGTGCAACTGTAACCATCTCATTGAAATTCCTTGCAACATAAGCAAATACGCCCCGCAGTCTCATAAGGAACTGACTTTGGTAATCGTCTCTTGAATATAAAATATGAGGCTCTAATGTCATCCTTTTATTATACAGCGTGAAATCGGCCTTACGGAATATTAAGTCATTCTCATTGACCACTAAAATTTTCCAACTATCTATTTTACTGGTATAGCTTGAAAGACCCGAATACTGAATAACGTAACCTACGTCAGTTTGCACAAGTGTCTCGTCACGTCTGTGTTAAATTTAAATAAAACATATAAATTGGTTCCACGTTTCTGAGAAAACGTAAATCCTACATCGTAAACTGGTCGGCGAAATCTTTGACCTGCAAAGATCTTTGTTTATACTGTTTCGAAGTTGTTTAGTTGCATTTCGGCTGCGTAATCGAGGTGATCCTTATTCGAATCGAATGGTATGCGGAGCGGCGCGTCTAATTGTTGCGTAAAACAGTTTGCCATACGGCGCCCGCGAGGTAGGACGTGTGTGCTGCGTTTGCACAATGTTCAGTGTTTAATTACGCGCTATGATATATCGCAAGGCTGCTCGCATTGTTTTAACGCTACGCCAGTGTTTGAGTGCAGCTATTATGTTTATGTGAGGAGGCTAATTGAATAATCGTGCTCTGTGTTCTAAATCAGTGTTGAGTTTCTGTGCGTTATATTGTAAATCGAGCAAATGGTTAGAAAGATTATTGTTATCGGCATACAGCATTACGAGGATCCGTTTTATAAGTACGTAACTTAAAACTTTATGTAGGGTTTACTGATTTGTGATGCCCGTGATGTCGTCAAGGAAATTGTTATTCTGGAATCATTTTTCCTTACTTATATATTTTTCCTTTGTTGTAGACATGTGACGGGTGCGAGCGGGCCGCCTGCAGGATGCGGTCACCAAAGAAACAGATCCCTGGACTCCGTGCTCCAGAGGATACCAGAAGACATGACACCTACTTCACCGGAAGGGGCGCCACTTCGAATCCCTATCGAAGTGCCTGCTCCGAGATTAGCGCTTCCACCGGAGGTGCCCACGGGCTCCGACGACTCCGGCATTCACACACCTCCCGACGGCAACGACGAGGAGCGACCACAACCCCCAGCCGCTGCAAGGTCCAGAGAAAGCCTGGACTCCGGCAACCCAGAAGACACAGAAAAACCGCCTGATCCTCCAGATACATTAATTGACTCAGCAGTGAAATCCGATATTTGTGCCGCTGAAACATCTAAAAACAAAGACTTTCTGCTCCGGTTATTCGAAAGTAAACTGTTCGACATGAGCATGGCGATCTCATACCTGTTCAACTCTAAAGAGCCGGGCGTGCAGACCTATCTGGCGAACAAACTATTCTCATTCCCATACGAAGACGTGGATTTCTACCTGCCACAATTAGCGACCATGTATATAGAAATGAGCGATGTGGCGGACGTGTTGAAACCGTATTTGGTGTGCAGGTGTAAACTAAGTGCTGAGTTTTCACTTAAACTCGCGTGGTTATTGACTGCTTTCGGAGGTGACGTTAAGAGATCGAGAGCGACTAAATTAAGGGACTCTATACTGGCCGAGGAGATCAGGCCGGCTGCAAGGAGAGGGCATCATAGATCGCAGTCTGACGCGTCTGCGTTAAGGCTAGCGACACCCTCGGGGAGACACCTAGGAGACCTGGCGTCTGGTCGGGCGTTCGATAATGGATGCCTTTGTGGAGAGCAGTGTTCGTGTGGAGCACCGAGATTAGCACCTCAAATACAGGTAATTACACAATACTCACTTAAAAATATTCCGTTATTAATTCTATTCTTTATACACAATTAGCCGTCATGCTAACTGCTAATTGTATAATTTACAATCTTTATAAATGAAAACATTAATGATGACGAAACATAAATAGCTGCTGATAACTATGAATTACTTACCTTAGTTGTTATGTTAAGCATTGCTTTTCCGTGTCACGTAGTCATTCCACTTTATTCCGGTCTCTTGCAAAGGTGAGCTGCGATTATACACAGTAAAAGCCTTCATTGACGAGGATGATTATTGATGACCCTTTTTGATTTTGCGGAAGCATCTTTTGGAAGCACTCGTTAATGAAGCACCATGTTTGATGATTAACACTTACCGACGGTTCTCAAAATAATCCTTCATCAAATAGCTGACACTGTTGCCCATGTTTAACTCGTGATATGACGGATATTTCATAACCAGAGAGCAGTTTTGCCACGATACCAAGTAATTCCTCGAGTGTAGTTTCGAAATGTTTTGCAAAATCGTTAGGACTGGGTATTCACGTTCACATTCTGTAACACGCGTGTATCCGTGTCGTGAGCCAGTCGCCACTTTGCCAGCCTACGTAGAACCTTGGATACAGAGGCAAGAGACTACAATCGTTTAAAGTATTGCGATATTTAGTCTCATTAACATAAGCAGAGGTTGAGGTAACGAGATCTAGGCATTGAAACAAAAACGTAGTTTTGAAAACTAATATGAGTTTATTCAGAGTTTATTGAGTTAATGCCTGATCGATTGATCAACATACATCCATACAGCCAAGCTTTCGCATTTAATATTTATGATTCTCGTAGTAATTAAAAAGTAAGCATAGGCTCTGGGCTATTATGGAGGTCAGAAAATAAGCGTGTATTATTTTTATTTTGCCGGACGTCCTCGTACTAGATTAAATTAAATAGGACTTACAGAATATTATATTTTACTATGAAACCATTTCATTGACCTTCGATCAACGAACTATTGAAGAAAAAACTTCTTAATAATTCTCAAGTACTCATTTTCTAGAAATGATTACTTGAGAATTATTAAGAAGTTTTTTAGTCATCATAAATTCATGATCCGAGATAATTTTAATGGAATTGAATGAAAAGAAAATTTATTTTACGTCTCGATAGTTGATTTCTTTACAATTAGTCCTGGAATAAGTTTACTAGCGATTTGTTATTAATACAGCTGTTTTGCAAAGCTCGGCAAGGTCTGGCAGTAACCTTCACTTTATCATCAAGCGAGCAAAAAAGTAGTGTGGGCATTGATCTTGAAATGTAACTGGCATTTAACATGACATTACGGATAATACAGCTTGTATAGTAGCATTGTGATTATACAGGATGTCTCAGAAAAAACTAACTTTTGTAGATGCATAAAAAACAAACAAATATATTTATATATACTTACACGTTAAATTACAAAATCAGAAACTGAAGACATGGAAAAATTACTTTTTGAGAATAACATTATTCAAATGTCGTCCTTCGTCGTCAAACAATCGTCGTCAATGGAGACAGTACGTGGATACTTCCCTGAAAAGCTAATTTTGATGAGAGGTGACATCATAATATGGCCCCCGAGGAGCCCAGACCTCACACTGTGAGTGTACAACAGTAATCCATCAACCATATCTGAATTGAATGAAAATATTAGACAATAAATCAACAACAACAAAATCAACAACATTCCTACTCACCTTCTGAGGCGCATTTTCATGAATGTTAGAGATCGCTTTAAAGAGTGCCAGAGCCGCGAAGGACGACATTTTTAATTTAACGTGTATATATATAACGTAATTTAACGTGTGTGTATATTTGTAAATTTTTTATGCATTTACAAAAGTTAGTTTCTGAGACACCCTGTTCTACTTTAGTAAAGACGGATATAAAACGAATGTTTGGGTTTTAAAATCATAGAATCACAATCCATGTACGTAACTGGAGAAACCGCGACCCCCGTCATACAGGATGTCCTAGTTCAGGGGTCGAGACATCATTGATGTAACGAACGCTGAAGTTTTGAAATAAATTACTTACTTACTTACATTGGATGATGATTCTTTATGAAAAAAAAAAAAGTCTAAATGTAACAGTTTCAATAATATGACAACATCACACACAATAACAAAAATTGTGTACAGGGTGTATTCATTGATTTGATTGACTCCTGTATAATAATTAATATGTAACGAGCACTGGTTTTCATAAAACAATGAAACAAAAAAATTCACGTTGTATTTTCTTGTTTTGGCCATACAAAATTACATACCTATCTCTAACTCCAACGTTTATACCTAAAAACGTAAACATACATTGTTTATACATATTTACTCACATCACATGATTGAAAATTCGGCAGTCAGATTTTCAATTCATTGTTTATTCAGCCGATGTTTCCCCTTTTTAGGGTGAAGGCCGTCACGGCGCCAAAATATATTTTGTTGTTTTTGATACATAGGTAATATTTATTTACATAATAGAAATGTGGGGGAAATGTGAAATCTTCTTTTACTGGTGTCAATAAAACTTAATCGTATTTTACTGCACGACCTTAAAGCAGACCCTTTGTTGCTTTGTTGAATTTTTATAGCTTTTAGGACATCTTTATGGGCTAGAGTTTCATAAAGGAAAATTTTGTCTTCTATTTTATGGCTATGTAGTAGGTAATGTGTATTTTATTACCCGTGAGTACAAAAGTAGATATAACAAAGTTATGTTAGACCTTAGATTCGGTTAATACTTAGCTCATAAGTGAAAACCTAAATACTCACGACCTTGGTGCTACAATGACCGCTCACCAAATAATTTTATAGCAACTTACTCAAACGCTATATCACTAACGCCTTTTACACCTACGGCGCTACTAGCATTTCTAATCACCTTCATATAGCACTAGCGGTCATCATTGCCGCCACATTTGGTGAAGTCTACTAAATTATTAGCTTTGTCTGCCTCCATAAATGTCGATATCATTATTGTAGACGTGACTTTGCCATTTACAGTTTCTACTATGTAGTTGGCGTCTTTGTAGCGTTCTAATTTAGAATATCTAAGTTCCGAATTCCCTGTTAGTTTGAAATTATCCTTCCCAGACCTATACGGCCTATACCCTCTAGGGCCAGGTTCCCAGAAAGTTAACGCTTCGTTGATGGTTCAAAGTTTAGAGGTTTCATTTTTAGATTTATTGTCAGTTTATGTGCCTGTGGTTGGAATAGATAGATGGCTTAATAGATGCCAAAAATATCGTTTATCACATGAAATCAACAGAAGATATATTAGATGTTCCGAAACTTTGGAGTCCCACAAGGGTGACTTCTGTATCCTATTCAAATTGTTGCCCTCTGGCCTGTTTCACTCGCAGTAAGGCAATAATATTTATGGCTAATGCAGATAAGATAATGCAAAAATAACTTTAGGCATCGTTAGATTACTAATTAGTGCCTCCTAGTAATACAGAGATGGATGATTGAACCATTTTTTAATTTATCAAAGCTGCAATTTTGGTTAAATGCTGTCACAGTCACTGATGTTACGTTTACAAATTAAGCAATAGTAACTCTATTTATGAATGGAGTATTTTATTTAATGTTTATAAAATTTGTTGTTTATTTATAATTACTAATGACAAGCAAGTAGCCAACGACAACTCTTTGTTGACAACAATACGATAGAAAGTTGCACAATAGTATCGTTCTGTGTTGATTATTGTACATTGCTGTCGATATAATCATTATTAGATAAAAAATGCATGCCGCTATCGATTTCCGATAGGTTAGTGAGGACATGTTATTGCTTACTTGATGTATTGCTGCTATCACTGATAAAAAAACAATATATTTCGGTTGATGTTCTGGGCTCATTCACTTTTACATCTACCTTCATTCACAAGTATTATTCAACATTGTTAGTGTGTTGTGAAATAATAATACCTACCTATGATGAAGTCATTATTGGATTCAGGTAATTATTATATACCTAATATGTCTTGTATGAGATATTGACACACGTAGAACCAAACTAACATTCTCTCTAAGAGTAACGATATTAGATTTCATATGTTCAGTTGTGAGTTATTGTATAATTATGATAACTAAAGTTACATAACATGACCAACTTTTATCTATTTAGTCAAATATGTAGATAATGTAAACACAGGAAGTATTTTCGTGAAATTCGATTTAACATGTTATAAGAGCTATGAAAGTGTAAAAGTTAGAATCGTACAATATGTAGTGACGTCCACCACACCTGCTCGCTAGTACAACTTGCGTGTGATGATAAACACACATAGCTATAAGTCAGATAACATTGCACGCTTTTATAACGCGTTGGAAACATTCATCAATCGTTAGGGCCTTTCCACATACGGCTGCCAATTAGTCGGCACCCGGTATCCGGTGGTGGAGTGTATGGGTCAGTATGAAAGTTTTCACACGCTTACTCTTACATTCTCCACTGAATACCGGCATCGGCAGCAGCCCCGAGCGTGTGAAAAGGCACTTATTAGGAAAATAATATAATATGTATGTAGGTATAACATAAATATAGAGTGACGGGTAATTAGTTACCGATACTTAAACACATGATAACAAACAACTTTAACTATGGGACCAAACCTGAAATCGCGAAAAAAAAAATCAGCTGCTGCCTACATTTATGTTCGCGTAACTCGTCAAAATGTGGGGACCAGCTGATTTTTGTTTATCGCGATTTTAGGTTTGGTGCCATCGTAAAAGTTGTTTGTTATGATGAGTACAATCATGTATTTAAGTATCCGTCACTAATTACCAGTTATACAATATACAGATGTACAGGTAACGACTTCGTGGGTTCGAACCCAGGCAGGCGCTTTACTTTGTGTAAATAATTTCAACACCGCTGCTCTCAAAACGGTGAAGGAAAGCATTGTGACGAAACCAGCATGTCCTAGAACTAAACATTCGAAGAGGTGACATCTACCAAACCGCACTAGGCCCGCGTGGTAGATTACATCCCATTCCGTCTCGAAGAGAGCAGGCCTGTGTCCAAGCAGTAGGAACATTATATGCTGATTATGCTATGCTATACAGATATACCGTCGCGTCAGTTCTGCTCGTCCTCAAGTCATCGTGCTACCCAAAAATACGTGAAACCTGACGTCACATGTTTTCTTTTAAAACATATGTACTTTCTACATCGTGGTTTCTAATATAGTTTGTACAACAGCAAACTTTAGAGTTTTATCCACACATATTGATATTTTCTTGGGTATCCCGTAGCGCAAGAGATAAATGACGAGTAAACAAGGTGAAGCGCTCAACCCACGTCATAGTTGCTGTTAGTTCACTGACAGATATTATAAATCCCGCTTTTAGTACACATGTACTGTCAGTACAGCTGTTAGTATCCAGGTTGACCTAGTTTAGAAGTCAGGGCCAGTCTGCAACAATATAAGCAATACAATCAAACGTAACTCGTTATGCCTAGGGCGAGAAAGGTCGCGGAAACCCCGCTTATCTAATGAAATTAACTTGTCTTGTTCAGCTATATTTAGATTTAATTGACTGTACGGGGAAAAATGCTTTGTAAAGGACGTTCTCCGTTATATTTTTCGCACGACTTTTCCTCGTACGGGTTGCGTACTAATGTACTATCTGTACTGGTTTATTTTCGTTCTGCCCTGTATTATAGCTAATATGCCTACTGTGTAATAATTGTCCATAGTTAAACGAAAATGATCCAACCCACATTACACCTAACTTGGGTTGGATCCTTTTCGTTTAACTATGGACAATTATGGACATGTTTTACTCTAACGAAGACAGTTGAAGTTGTGAAAGCTTGTGGGAAAGTGTTCAGTTCATTACTCTGCGCGTAATATGTAGTTATTATGCGTGTGTATCCAATATCCTGTATTTTCTGGTCTGTCAATAGAAGTGAAGGCTCAATCAATGTTGTGGGTGGCGAGACTGGGTTTCCTGTACATCAACTTTACTTTCACGTAGAGGGGCTTTCTTGGAGCAGTCATTGCACAACGTGTGTGTGAAGCAACGATATCAGTCTAGCTAGGACACTCTCTCTATCTTTATGGTCTACTAGACTTCGCCTGCGGCTTCGGCCAATAATTATCCCACGGGATCGTACTACCAGGATATAAATTATAAACTATCCTAGGTCTAGATCCTAACCCAGGTCATGGTCCGTGTGCCAAATTTCATTCAATTACGTTCAGCCTTTTAGGCGTGAAAAGGTATTACGTTCGCATTTATAATATTAGTATGGATTGAAGCAGTCGTAAATAAATATTGCCAGTTTTCTATCTCAACTTTATCGTGGATGAGGCGCTTGGTAAGAGTTATGGTGTCTAGTCGAACCTATAAAGCAACCTCGAATAGCCCCCCATCAATTTCAAAACAGTACTGTTGCAAAAATCCTGGAACAACTACAGTAGTTCATTAGAAAACATCATTAGTGCCCGATACGTGCTGACGTGTCGAAGGCAACTACCGTAGTTTACCTACTCTACAAGCGTCAATAATATGCTCCACACGTTATGTTGACACGTGCCTGAGCGGTGCTGATTCACATTGCCACTGCTTAGAGGTCTCTACGGGCAAGGAGAAAAATTTATAAAATTATAAATGCACATAATATTATATTGCTGTACCTAAATCACAAGAATTACCGTAATAAATCTTGAGTCGTATGTTTTGTGTTGCTAGACTGTTTTTAGTGTTCCGTACCCAAAGGGTAAAACGGGACCCTATTACTAAGACTCCGCTGTACGTCTGTCACCAGGCTGTATCTCATGAACCGTGATAGTTAGACAGTTGAAATTTTCACAGATGATGTATTTCTGTTGCCGCTATAACAACAAATACTAAAAAATAGAATAAAATAAATATTTAAGGGGGCTCCCATACAAAAAACATGTTTTTTTTTGCCGTTTTTATAGATAATGGCACGGAAACTTTCGTGTGCGAGTCCGACTCGCACTTGGCCGGAATTTTTCCTGGTCATAAAGAATAAATATTTTATTTACTGTAAGTAGTGGTGTGTGGTGGGTTATATTTTAGACTAAATTCATTTTAGCTGGTTGGAGAGATAATTTTCAATCAGGAAATGTAATCTGTACCGTACCTATGTCCTGTGTACCAGTGTCCTTGTTTCCAATATCAGTCACGCTCAAAATCTATCGTTTTCGTCACCAGCGAACTTTCGCTACACGATAGCAAATATTACGGGCATTACGGCCTCCTACTTCAGACGTTTTCTATTACGTAAAATAAACGTCACCATTACATATTTCAGTTTCTGACGTCACTGACGAACATTGGCCGTCGTCTCGCCGGGGTCGCGGACAAGGAGCGTCGTAATGGCCGTCTCAGGGCTGAACTTGCTACGCTAGACCTCAACCTGCCTGCGAGGGTGTGGCTACCTTTACATCAGAGGCCTCACTATGTGCTGAGGATACCGCCACATGCAGCCGCTGTGCTTAATAGCAAGGACAAGGTGAGAATTTTGTACTGATCTATTTAGCTTGTAGACTGAAGTGGCCCTCTTGTTTATTTCTGGACCCTCAGGTCAGGCTGTCCCGCTACCTCCGCTGTATTCACTTGAAGGCCGAAAGGCTTAATAAACAGACAGGGGTCAGTATATCAATGCTCAAGCGTTAAATCCTGGGCCTGGCTCTGGGCCAGATTTTCTATTGAAGACCGGTATTACTCGTAGCACAAGACCATAATTCTGTACAGAAACGAAGAGATATTTAGAAATACTTTGCGTGGTGGTGTAAAAATTATGTTATGGTCGTTTTAGTTGATTAGTGATTGATGTTGAGGTTTGTTTCTTCTATTCGTTGTCTAGACACCAAGCAGTTGACAGGGTGATCTATACTTATCAGAGACAGCGTTGGAGGCGAGTTCCTCAATTTAAATGAAAGATGATGGTGATTAAGCCAAGCGCAAAGTTTGTTGAGTGTCAAATCTGGACTTAAATTAAGTACATTTACTTCTCCGGCAAAAGAATCAGCGATAAGTAGTTAATCTTAGTCGCTGCTGATTTAAGTAGAAAAAAAAGTAAAAAGAATTACGTTTAAGAATTTTATTCCTTCATAGATCTTGATAATTTAACTATAGTATTAAAAACGAAGGTCGACTACCTTCGATTGTGTTAGATATGATGCACGATACCCATTACACCGATTGAATTCTTTTAATAATGCAAAGGTTGCGCACTGCTCTTGGATTAGCTATCTACGTAATAGCATTTTTTAGTTGGAACCGCTAATATTGCTTTGAATGCACAAGTAATAGTTTTACTTTATTGAACTTTTGAATTGATTGTTGATCAATTTTAGCTCATGGAATGTTGAATTGATATTTTTGTAAAATGTTTTTTTTTTGCGTGGATTTCGTCTACGACTTTACGTGATTTGAACTCTGTAGCACCTACACTGCATTGTAGTAAAAAAGCGTAAGCGTGTTTTATGAAATCTAATCTAAATTGAATTGAAATGCTAATACTAGTAGTGTTACTTAATTTAATCTTAATTTCAATTGGTTTACCAAGTTTCTAAGCATGTAATTGAAGCCTTGCCTTTCTAAACATATAAATTGATAATGATATTGAATGTCGTCTAAAGTCTAGTGTTTACGAGCTATAATTTAATCTGATTTATCTTTATGACTCAAGTAACTTATATACCCGTCACATAACACAGGGCATTGTATTTTCTCTCCTGTGTTATAAAGTGCAATCGTCACAAAACACAGTGCGATCGTCATGCCGGTAATCTCCAAAGGAGATTACAGAGGCAGGCTGTATAGTTCTGCCCTTTACTACTATTTGGCCTTGAATCATGATTATAAAGCATGTGACGTAGATGCTGACATTTATCAAGTTCAGGGATATTATTTCCCGTACTGGCCGATTTTTTGTAACAGAAATACCGATTCTCATATAAAGTGGGTTCCCGCGCTTTTTCAGGCTTGGAAAACTCAGTTTATCTCAGCTAAGCTAGTTAGGAGTGGTGTTTAATCAACGAGCTTAGACTATTTGCAAAGGAGGTACCAGTTTCCCACGGACCGCTATAATTGGTCAATGAGTGTGACTAGTGCCCAATAAATACGTAAAATATACAAAACGTTAGTATGTCACCTACTTTGGTATGGTGTATCCACATAAAATCTACGGTTTGCACCCAAAGGGTGGCCTCATTACTCTCAAGGCAAGCTTTAAGGCATTGCATGTGGTTTTCCTCATAGGATTTCCCTTCACCATTCAGCTAGTGTTACACTTAAACTCAAATTGTGTAATACTCGCTCATAAAATGTTCTAACTTCAGCTTTTATTACGTTAAAGTATGTTACAAAGGGTAATTAACGAAACTTTTATTGTTATCGCATTTAATTACATATTGTACGGCTTGCACCAGGGGTCAGCACTGAGCCCTTACCTCTTCGTGCTGATAATGGATGCTCTTACATCGGATATCCAGGACGCGGCTCCCTGGTGTATGCTGTTCGCTGACAATGACATTGTGCTGGTTGCCGAGAACGGCTTAGAGGTCCAGAGCAGATTGGAGGTGTGGTGGGAAAGTCTCGAGATTTTTGGCCTGAGAGTAAGTCGGACCAAAACTGAGTATCTGTTTTGTAATTTTGGCGGTCTCTCCAGTCCTGTGCCCATATCTCGATTCATATCATTATCGATCTGCTCCGACTTTCGGTACCTCGGGTCATTTGTCCAAGGAGATGGCGAAGTAGACCGAGACGTAACGCACCGGATCAACCCAGGATGGATGAAATGGCGACAGGTCACAGGAACAACTTGCGACCCACGGATGCCCCTCAAGTTAAAGGGGAAAATTTATAAGTCCGTGGTAAGGCCGGTCGTACTTTATGGATCTGAATGCTGGGCCGTGAAGAAGACGGATGAAAAAAGATTGCATGCAGCGGAGATGAGAATGTTGAGATGGATGTGTGGAGTGACGAGAATGGATAAAGTAAGAAATGAGTATATAAGAGGAAGTTTGAACGTGGCGCCAGTGACAGAAAAGTTGAAAGGAAATCGTTTGGCTTGGTATGGGCATGTGATGAGAAGGGACGAAACTCATGTGACTAAAAGAGTGATGAATATACATGTTGATGGATGGAGAGGGAGAGGAAGGCCGAAGAAAAGATGGATGGATTGTGTGAGGAATGATATGAAAGAGAAGGGAGTGAATGGTAGCGTGACGGTTGACAGGGGAGAATGGAAGAAGAAAACGTGTTGCGCCGACCCCAAGTAACATGGGATAAGGGCAGGAAGATGATGATTTAATTACATATTGTATTATTGGATGCGTGTTTCTGTTATTGCTTTTGTGCTGGTCACAGTCAAATGTAACGCATGGAGTTTAAAAAATTGTACATTCAATCCAAAACTCCAATCGCTTACTGGGTTTTACTAGAAGTTCAGGATGCCTTGTGCTAAGTGGGTAGGTAAGTGCTAAAGTGTGTGCGCAAGTGCTAGTCACCGCCTGAGGTATGTGAGGGGTGAGAAGGGGGAGGGCGCGATTTACAAGATTGGCAGACTGAGTTAGCTTGCATTTGTCTACTCCCCCGTCTACCGCTCACATACCTCAGGCGTTGTCTAGCACTTGCGCGTAAGTGCTACGATACTCATAATTGGACCGTGTTATGCAGAAAGCAGCCATGTCAGGAAAAGTACAGTGTTATAAGCATTTTTCTATCGATGCATTATGGATGTATGGACAAGACTGCATTTGACGGCTCATATCTCGGTGATAGATAGAGATATCGACATGGCTGTTTTTGCAAAAAATCTTGTATGTCGAAAATAGTATGACTGTGTTTATAACGCATTTTTGGAAAAAGTGCCATATGGCTTCTTTCTGCATAACTAGGTCCAATTGTTTATCTAAAAGGTAACGTCAACTAATAAATTATTGCAAAAGTACGTGTAATAAATAAATAAACCACAAAGAGTCACTTGGCACTGTCCCGAAAGAGAACAGTGTCAATAAAGCTATATTAAAAGAAAAACCCGGTGCGTGGTTTATCTAAAATTACGACGACAACGAAATAGAATACGTGATAGCTCGTTGTTACTATTACCATACATAAAATATACTTTAACAATGTTGATAAGGCCATTCTGCTGTTCAATTTATCTGATAAGTTCAGATAACACCGTATATAAACTGTATTTCAATATCAAATTGGTAATAAACGGAGAATATTGAATGTGCCAGCTGTTCGTACCGGGGAGTCGTAATTGTCAATTAAGGACACCGTTTGTTAGGAAACGGTCGCTCTAGAGAGACAGCTACGGCGCAAGATAATACATTGTCTACGTTTCATTCGCAATGCAGTCGGCGACAATTTTAAGGTGTTTTGTTTTATCTTGTTGTTGATTTTCTTATTAGTACTACTGCGTATGTCCACTAATTGAATTTATTACGAAATGTGATAGAATTTTGTGGAAACCCCATAGATGTAGGTACCTACTTATCGTTTGTTTACTAATTTAGTATTACCACAGATTAATACAGATAGGATACTCTGCAAAATCATTTAAATAAAAAGCGACTCTTGCTACGACACAACAAAGTGCAATTCAGGTCGTACAACGCTTATTACCTACAGTTATATTTTATATTCACCTACAAGTTGCCTCTCTTTCTATCGCGTAACTCATACCTTCTGACTCGTTAGGGTTGTCTTTTAAGTCGCGGCGTGTGAGTGAGTATAGAACTGACCGTGCGAGCCGGCCGGTGCGTGGCAGCCCGCACTGAATTGGCGCCGCCCGTGACAAGGGCCCGCCGCGTACTTGTAGACGTATACCTAAACTGCGAAGTGTCCCATCTGTATTAATCTGTGGTATTACTAGGAATAAGATAAGGTCATTATCATAATGTCAAAAATTTATTAACCTACTTCTTTGGGCTACTTACGTGGCTGCACTACTATTCAAGAATTCTAATTTCTACATTTATCTCCATAATAATTATGACGAGTGTTGAACCTGAATAGACGTATAGACAATAACTTAGCCACCTTCTGAACCTCTCCCAAATTGCGCCACAATACTTGGTCGCTCGACCATCTAATCAATCCTTGTTGCTTCAGATCGATCCATGACACTACAGCAAAAACCTAACTACCAACAATTCATTTTTGTCCACAGGCACCCTACATAATGTACGTGGAAGTCCTAGAAACAGACGGCCACGAGCCTCTTCCCCCGCGCCTGTTACCCCCCGCGCCGCCCGCCCCTCATTCACCCCCTATAAGACATACCAAGAGTGAAGAGAACCTCGTGCCGGAGTGGCCAGCACTGTCTTTATATGCGGGGCTTGATGATGGAGACGCGGGCGACTGTTGGAGTCACGATGATGAGGATCTCAGTACGCAGTACGCGCTTAGAGCGCCTGCGCCGGATAGTTTGTCGCAGGTAATTGTTTGGTTTTTATTTCTGTCGGAGTAATTGTAGGTCTGTTTATGTGGGCGTTTTTAAAGGGGTGAAAAAGTAATAATGTGCTTTGCAGAATACTTAAAGAGTCGGTACCAGGAAATGGTGTTATGGGTTTTGGATAAGTTTATATAGAAAAATTAGAGTATTAGCTACAAAAAGCTTAAGTGTTTTACCAGTCAGTGATATAAAAATTGGATTGAGGATAAACTATTGATGATTGTTAAAAAAAAAAATGAATATCACTAAAAACGTGCAAAAATAAGCACGGTCGTATCTTAATAACTTTGGTGTAAATAAATAGTCACCCTTTTGCATTTTGATGACACTTTTGTTACGTTGGCACATTGAAATTCGCATTTTATTTGTTGAAACCGAGTTGTGAAAAGGCCATCTTTTACATCCTAGCTGTCAACAGCGTGAACTCTGTAACTACTGGCAGCTTCATAAACCGGAAGGGTGCTATGAACAGTAGTGAATCACAACATATTCTTGATGATGACTCCTGCTCCTTAACCACGGCCCACATAGACCTAATAAATTACCACTTATAAGTCGCGTTCCGCTCCGCCAACGCTTACGTACAGACAGACCCTCCATTTGTCAATTTTTATAAATCTTATGTTAATATTGACACACATTCTACCATTCTATATCCAAACCGGAACAACTGGAAACCAGTCAGTGTTTCAAACATGCATCTGATTGACATATTAGATACACGCTTTTTGCACTTATTGTCTTCTACTTTTTGACGTGTGTTTACAGAGCCATTAAAGTAAATTGGACACTTATACTTTGAACATTACCTCCTATTTAAAAGATTCCTTTGTTTTAGCTATGCCATATAATAATCTATTTAGTGGAAAGTAGTGTCTTCATGGTACTAACCATCAAATATTCTAGAACATAAATCAGTAATAAATAGCTGTAAATCTAGATTTTTGCTTAATTATGCTGCTTGAATATGAATATATGTGTGTTAGCAGTAACAATAACAATACCTATATCAGGAAGAATTTATTGATTTTCCAAAAACTGATTATATTGCATAACTATAGGTACTTACATATTATTATGATAATTGCTCTTTTATTACAAGATATCAAGTATCGTCTGATAACACAACATAGATTGTTAATTACAATGAATTTGCGTTTTAATTCTTCCCTATAATCGTGAAATTAACGGTTAATTGGCGGTGTTTTTTGTTTTAAGAGTTATGGTGCCAATTTCAGTTTTCTATCGTGCGAATGATTGGCCTTGAATATGGCAAAATAAGTATGTATGTGCGGATGAAACTGAGTAGTGTATTGCCAGTTTGCATAAATAAGCAGTTTTGAAAATATATATTTTTAAATGTATTGTTCTTAGCTGATACGATGAAACTGGTTGATACCGGTAGTCAATTATTTACTTTTAAAGCAACTAATTTGCATGTCTAAATTAATATTATAAAGAGAAAAGATATTTTTGTAATAGGTACTTAATCGATTTAAAAAATTCTTTCACCAATAGCAAGCTACATTATCAGCGAGTAACATGGGCTGTATTTTCGACTTCCACGCGAACGAAGTCGCAGGAAGAAGCTAGTAATGCATATATGTACATACTTCAAAATATAAACAATGTACCTGCACGTGGCTGAAGTGCCTGCAGTGCAAACAAATATCCATATTCAGCCCATAACATTCCCACTGCTGACTCCTCTCTGTGAGAGCTAGTGGGCTGTAATACACCACGCGGGCCCAGTGCGGATTGATAGATGTCACATGTCTTCGAATTTTTGGTTCTAGGACATGCCGGTTTCCTCACGATGTTTTACTTCACCGTTTTGAGTACAGTGGTGATGAAATAAATTAAACAAAGTAATGGGCCTGCCTGGGTTCGAACACACGACCTACAATTCGTAAGTCGGTGCGTACCACTGCTTCAAACAAATATATTATCTATTGTAGCAAATACTTAACTCCTTCAAATCTAAAGTTGTAGCTAGCTTCACAGTACATAAATCGACCCAATATTTCTACAAATTATACCTACCTAATAATTTATTACTTACCATACCCTAGTCTAGGTTCAAACTTCAAATCCAGTCTAATACGGTTCTTTGTCCTAGTTATCGGTAAATCATCGTTCTAATGCCATTACACTCTCAATATTACGTGCGTGTTCAATGGGCGCGTGAGGAATAGAGGTGAATGCTTTCTTAGAAGCTTTGTGAAGGTATTAATGTATATAAGAGAAGATATAATCTCTGTAGGTTTCCGTTTCACTACATTTATATTGTTACAGTTTTTATTGTTTATAAATACACAAAATGTCATTGTACTACTGTTGTTGACATTTGTGAGTGAAATGTTAAATATTTTGATGAACAGAATAACTACCTTAAATTGTTATACAGTACTGCATTAATTAATAGCATAGCGTGGTAAAAATCTCGTACTCTTTTCAATTATTACCTCTTTGAAAAAATGTTGAAAGTTGCTCTTTCAGAAAGAGCAACAACAGTAAGATAGACTAATTTGGTGTACCGCTACTTTTACCTTAAAAATAAGAAAGAAAAAAAGCTAGTTTATTCTGCACGAATAAGGCGCACATTATAAAAGTTATTAAGGCGAAAGCGCTAGGTTAGCCCGCGAAATTCAAATTTACTTACGTTTTTTTTTTCAATTTGCAAGTCAGTATTAGGTTGTATCTTGATCAAAATATGATTCGCGACCGTAACAAGTATCTATTTACAGAATTGAAATCATTAAAGTCCTCAATACAACTCGAAGTCCAGGTAATCCTATTGAAGGACTATTTCATGAAATTTTGACATTTGAGGATAACTTAAGGAGTTGATTATAATTCTGTAAATACATATTTGTTACGGCCGCCGATCATACTTTAATCATCATACAACCTAATGCTGACTTGCAAATTGCAAAAAACGTAAGAAAATTTGAATTTCGCGGGCTACCTTTGTTGCGCTTCCCTCTTAAGTTGAAACAAAACATTGACTGCTAAGAAATAATTTTAAATCATTTAAACCTAAAAGTCCTCTTAACTTTGAAACGATCTTTACAATGACAACAAATTACAGACTAGAAAGAATAGCTGAACAAATCATAATGGCAACAATCTAGCCAAAAAAGAACTGTTTGTTTAGACTTAATAATTCCAACATCTGTCGACTACACAATAATAATATTATGTACAATGACCGCTAGTTAGCATTTTTGTTTCAACTTTTTGTGGTTTTTTAAGTCATAATTTGTATGACGTTAGAGCTTAGGAGGACAAACCTGGGTTTTTAATTTTTCTTTTTTTAATGTTGCATGGCGATAAAAATCTAAATGACTGGTTGAAGTGATTATGGAACAGGTAGTTTTTTTTCTTGGCTTTGTAGCGGCATGTAATTATTATTTTACTTTTTTGTCACACTGCTACGTCAGATGTTTTGTATCAAAAAGACTTTTTCATATTACGTCATAATTTGTTATGTTGTTTATAATAATTTATGATACACATTTTCTATGTTTACTAGTAGTATTTCAGGTTTATGAATTAGGTACACATATTATAACCAATCACAGATCATTGGTCTCTCCCGTAGGTGAATGATATAACGGTATTACTAATTATTATATAAATAACTTATATGTAAATTTCCCACGTCTAGAAGATATTTTCTCTTCCAAATTAGATCTACAATCATCTTGCATTCAACTAAAGTACAGACGTCAGCACATCAAGCTACTGTAATCTATCAAATTTATTTAATAGATTTGCAACTTTATCGCTAAAGCATTAGGTTCAAGGTTGATTGAGAAATTTTGACAGTTTCGGTTAGCTTGATGTCCTGGCATCTGTGCATTTTCATCAGTAAATGGAGCTTTGTCAATCTGCCTGCCTAGCCTTTTCCCAACCACGTTGGGGTCGGCTTCCAGTTTAACCGGATGCAGCTGAATTGAAATGAAACCAGTATTTCACCTTTGGGATGGATCAGCTAAGTACCATCTAGCCGCGCTTGACTCGGTGGAACGCAGAGCTAAGAGGCTCATTGGCGACGTAAAACTGGTGGATGTCAATCTTCATGGCTTGGCTCATCGCCGCAAGGTTGCCTGCTTGTCGGTCTTCTACAGATTGTACTTCGGAGAGTGTGCCCGAGAACTCCACGACCTCATTCCACCGGCCCCCTTCTACCATCGGACATCTAGACGCACTGCCAGATACCATCCCTACCTGGTTGCTATTCCACCAATTCGCACTAAGCGCTTCCAAATATCTTTTATAATGCGCACAGCAAAAGAGTGGAACTCACTACCTGCGTCTGTGTTTCCGAACGTATACAACCCTAATCTCTTCAAAGTGAGAGTGAACAGGCTTCTTCTGGGTAAGCTCACTCCATCGTCGACTTTATCTCTGTCACCTCTGACCTAGACTAAAGTCAAGAGCAAACCCATCACAAATAAAAAAATTTAAAAATGGAGCGACTGCCTATCTGACCTCCACAACCCAGTTATTGGGTAATACGATATCCCTTGGTATGACTGGTTGTCAGACTTTCGGGCTTCTGACGACCCGTAACGACTGTCAATAAAACCTCGTACATAAGACGCGAGGCCTTAAGGCCGTCATGACATGGTGGTGATGATGAACATGGTTTTCCTATAACAGGCAATATTGTTCCTCCCTCCCTCTCACCGAGAGGATGCCTGTGTCCTAGCAGTGGGAACATGTGAATATGTGTAGTGGCTGATTATTCTTATGCTAGGCAATATTATTAGTACACACGTGAAATTTGACATGTGACATTTCAATAACAAAAAACGGGCGGCATTCGTGTAACACAACCAAGTTAAGATGATAAGCTAGTGGCTCAATAGTCCCGGTTCGTGACTGTACCAAAGCACTTCAGCCTGTTCGTCTTTCACTTATCAGTCTGTACTTTATCCCTGTTTACTCTGTGGCTCAAATAAACACGTTGTCTATTACCCAAGGAAAAGCTTCGTTCGCGACTCAAGATAATGATAGAACATGGAAATGGCTTGCTGTAATTACACGTAGACAGAGGTAGTTAGTTCTCAGTTTATACCACCTTTTCACCTGATTATAAATGCTTATTACTATAGTTTTCGCGTTTTAGTATGGCAATAGCGGTCGTTGACCCAACCTACATTTTCTAGTGTTTTTTATTTCGAAAACTAAATTAAAGTCTGGTAACGTCCTGATTCTGAATCAATATTGTCGTGATCTTCAACATGTTCCAATAACGAAAAAACCAAACATAGGGCAATGTAACGGGTATTGTGAGTAAACAGCTTAATACTTCAAAAGCCATTAATGTTTCCGTCTCATTATTATAATAATTAAGTGTGTACTTATCATAATTTACAGAGCTATTTAGTTATTGCTCTCTGGCTTTAATGGCAAAATTTTATTTTATAAGAGCATTCATGTTAACTCTCAAATGTTATAATTGACAGCGGAAATATTGAACATAATATTATGGTGTATTGTGCAGTGGTTAAACTATAGGTAGTATGATTAAATAAATGTACTTACCCGTGTTACCTTAGTAAGTCATTTTCTCCTATGCTCTTACCAACTTCCTATTTTTTTTAAATACTGCGACTCAAAGCATTTATTTCAAATAAACCAGTTGTCAAGGGGTGGGTCAGAGAGAAATATGAAGCTAGTTGCCCATTCCAAAGCGTAGTAGTTTCCTATGGAGATGAACGAGCAAGAAACTACAAATCAAAATATTGTTACATCATTCGTGTTGAAAATAGACATATTGGAGAACAATGTAGGACGACGTGCACGTTAAAATCGTCCGTAATAAAAAGATAAAAACAACTAAATTGAAATAAGCAGTGGCAGCTAAGAGATGACCAGTCCCTACTGACGGCGCCCGTTCACGAACTTAATGCATGGATCAGCACCATTCAGCTCAACCATTTTGAAGGTAACTTAATGATCCAACACACGCCACCACCAGCGAGACATATTCACATATCTTTTATTGAAATTAGGCTGAGAATCAGCGCTTTTTGAAATTCAAAAGTTACAAAAGTTATCCTCCAAAACGCTCGCTCATCATACTTTCTAGTGTTTAAGGTGGCAAGACTGAATGGCGTAATAAACTTCTCAGCAATCGATATCTCTTCTCAGAGATATGAGAAAAGGAATGGTCACCATGGTGGACCATTCCTTTTTAACCGTCTTCTACGACCTATAATGAAACCTTTTTCCTAAATATTTACATTTGTTTCTCAGGTGTCAGCAATATCAGCGCTATCCACATCATCATGCGGATCCCGCGAGTCAGTAGCAGTGGGTGCCGGTGAAGTTAGGAGGCGGCTAGCCGACGCGACCGCAGCGCCGCCGCCCAATGCCTTCCGACACGACCCCGCTGATCCATCGGCTACGGCGCTGAAGGTGAATACAAAATATGGAAAAATAAGATTTCAACCAAGCAACCGTACAATAAGCCGAACTTGGCAAGTCCGAACTTCGCACAGAAGGCTGCGCAGTAAAATTTTTTAGAAAACAAATGGTGACATGAGGCGAGTGTGACTGAGAGAACACGCGCGATAGTTCGTAGTGCCTATGTTCAGACTCTCTGAGATAGTTCGGCCATGCATAGTGTAAATGGGTACTGTTACGTTGAAGCTCTGTCTTTTGATGGAGGGTGTTAGGTAGTTAGCCTCTACATCAGGAGTTTCTCTCTTGGAGCTTATGCAGTCCACTGCTGAATAGACCTTGCAATGGTGACATTTCCAGAGTGGTTACAAAGAACAACAGAACTGTAATTTGAAGACAGGCATTTATTTTTTTAGAGCATAAAAGGGCACAAAGGCGGACTTATGACGTAGACAGGTCCATAGTTGACCGTCAAAATTGGTAAAAGTTAACTCTGTTGATAACTGCTATATTAGGGGCCGGAGAAGTTATTCTGTAACTTTAGGTGTGCTAACCGGGTGCAACTTTCTCGTTGTTTTTTTTTTTTTTTTGTTTAGAGTTGAATAGTTATACCCGTATCCGATTGTCGTAGTGAAAACTTGACAGCGCATTACGTCACATTAGCAAGTCGTGTGGTGCGTGACGAGAACGCATAAGATTATTCCCTACGAAAAAATCGCTCAACACGCCTAAAGAAGTTTTCAACTAAAAAAAACGATGTTTTCAAATTGACATCTTTTATTGCAGGAATCATGGGAAAGCAAGTACGCCCGCATGCGGTCATCCTCTCCATATGGAGCTTTAAGCGGCTGGCGTCTACTAGGCTGCATCGTCAAAGTAGGTGACGATCTTCGTCAAGAGATGTTAGCGGCTCAACTGTTGAGACGGCTTCAAACCGCTTGGGTTGCTGAGAGGGTCCCCTTGAAGCTCAGGCCTTATGAAATACTCTGTCTTGATAAGGAGTGCGGACTTATACAACCGGTGAGTACTTTATTACAGTACTAGCTTTTGTCCGCGACTTCGTCCGCGTAATATTTCTTGTTCCCCCGACCCACCCCATTGCAGGAGCTCTCAAAAGGAATACATTTTCCCCGTTTTTGCTACATTTTCTTGGATGCAACGCTCCTATTGGTCGTAGCGTGATGTTATAATAGCCTTCCTCGATAAAAGGGCTATCCAACATTAAACGAATTTTTCAATTCGAACCAGTAGTTCCTGAGATTAGCGCGTTCAACCAAACCAACAAACTTTTTAGCTTTGTAATATTAGTGAAGTTATAAGTATTAAAGAATTAGAATAAGTTGAATCAAAATAAAATTAATTAATTCAAATAAATTAAATAATATGTAACAACGGTGAGCTATTCATTCCATTACTTTTACTTTTTATTTCTTTTTTTTTTTTTTCAAAACACTCTTGCAATGTGTAGTAGCACTTCTGGTTCAAATTTGATTCACTTTTATTATGTCAATTTTTTCATAACAATTACTCATTTATAAATGTCAATCTGCCTAGCCTTTTCCCAACTATGTTTGGGGTCGGCTTCCAGTCCAACCGGATTCAGCTGAATACCAGTATTTTACATGGAGCGACTGCCTATCTGACCTCCACAACCCAGTTACTGGGTAATAAGATACCCCTTGGTAAGACTGGTTGTCAGACTTTCGGGCTTCTGACGACCCGTAACGACTGTCAAAGATCCTCGAATGACAGCCGGGATCAACGGCTTAACGTGCTTTCCGAGGCACGGAGGAGTCTCGGTATGAAAAGATGGTCACCCATCCACAGACCAACCCCGGCAAGCGTAGCTTAACTTGATGGATCGACCCGTGCGGCTGTTATTACTTAGCCACGAGCTCCTCATTTATAACTGTAGGTAGTTTTTATATACAATCTCTAGTATCTTGATAATAAAAGATATGGATAACACCTCGTCTATTATGATATAATTGAGAACTTGAACACTCAACATTATAACAAGTTCACAATCCATCTCCTAATAAAGTACATAATAAATAGCTAATGCGTAATAATCAGAAGATTATAAAATAATCATAGACCTTTGAGCCTTTGATATAAATAAAAGAAGTCCACGTGAACGCTCAATAGTTAGGCACACTAAACTTACCAAGTTTGCATGACATGCGCGCGGAAAAAATGCAGCGAAAACTGCATAATTATTTGCAAATATCGTCCTTCACTTGTGGGTTTGCGTATTCGTGCGAATGTGAGTGACCGGGGTTAACCTGGAAGGACCACAGTACATTATTATTATTAATTTTTTATTAAAAGCCTGTGATGTCCCAAAGGCCTCCCTACTGTCTTTCCATTTCACTCTGTCTCGAGCTACTAAGTACTTAAGACAAGTTCTTGTTGAACGAGTTCAGCTCGTCCCGCCGTCTCCGTCTGGACCTGCCGCGATGTCGCTTGCCATTAAGAGGGACCCATTGGGTCGTAAGTTTGGCCCATTAGTCGTCTGACATGCGGTAGATGTGTCCAGCCCAATTCCACTTTAGCGTGGCAGCGTTCCAAGTGACATCAGTAATCTGTGTGATGGGACGGATGGTCGTATTCTTAACTCCATTCCATAGCCCTCTGGCAAACCTCGAGCGTGGACCTCTGCTGATTTGTCAAAGACCATGTTTGAGAACCATATGTGAGGATGGGAAGTATGCACACGTCAATGAGTCTTCTCTTAACACATTCTCTGCTGAATTCTTTATGCAAACGATTCTTTATGCTACACCCTTACCGACCCTTTTTTTTACGATGTTTTCGAAACAATAGAGATGCACAACGAACACACATGTGCGCCGCGCCGCACTCGAAGAAAGTTATGAAAACGCGCATGTGTGTCTGCCGCACCGAATGTGTTAAAGGAAAAAGGAAGATCACCCTTCATTAGATCTTTCATGGCCTAATAGAACTTCCAAACAGCAGTTCACAAAATAAAATACCCACAATAAACCATAGTACATAATATAAAATATCGTTAAATTAAACAATAATAATAATAATAATAATTTATTTTGAAAAACATAGTTACAATTATTGTGAAGCCCTGACTCCAGAGCTAGGTATGTAATACCTGTATTTCAGGAGTCAGTTTCTTCTTCCTTATTACATGCTTCTGTATGCAATAATTTAATAGAAACACCTCGACTTTTACAACATAAATATTAATATTGAAATTTATAGTTAGACATATATTCGATTCTAAATAGTTCTACATATATTCAAATAAAATTATTTTTAATGATTGAGATTAAGATAAATATTTAATATTTTTAATTTAAGATTGAAATCTTGTCTTAAGACAAAAAAATATAATTATAATAATAATAATAATAAAATAAAATTAAAATTAAATTAAAAAATTAAAATTAAATTAAAATAAAAATTAAAAAAAAAACCAAGATAAAAAAAATTAATTAATGAAAGGGAGTTAAAATTAAGCTGTGACAAAGTATGAATTTGAAAACAATGAAAATGACACTGTATAACGGTGGGGGTAGGAGTAGTGTGGAGGGGTGTGTAAGGATGAGAGTGTGAGCGCGAGAGTGGCGTGGGTGTGAACTGGTGTGTGTGGGTGAGGGTGTGCGTGTGTAAGAGATTGTCTATGAGGTAGAGTATGTAGCTTTTTGCGTGAATTCGAGAATTTTTGTATGTGTCTAAGCGAGATATACCATAATATGCTTCACATCCGCTGCAATAGTTTTTCGGTTTTTTCATAATCATGTGAAAGCAACCAAGTTTTCACCTCTTAATATCACGGAATAGTAGACTGCAACTTACTTTATGGATTTAATAACAACATTAAAATAAGTTTTATATCATGTTTCCTCTTACAATTAACCAGACATAAAACATATCACAGAAATTTTGTTAAAATGAGGATCTATGACCAGCAATAACATTTATTTTTATGTGAATAAAACTTTTTATTATTATTAAATAACAATTTTCCAACAGGTACTAAACTCAGTATCCCTGCACCAAATAAAGAAGCAATCAGGCAAGACCCTCCGCGCCTGGTTGGAACTGGAGCACGGATCTTCCAACAGCGAAGGTTTCCTGCGAGCACAGAACAATTTTGTTGAGTCGGCCGCCGCCTACGCGCTTACTAGCTACCTGTTACAACTTAAAGATAGGTCAGTATTTAATCATAGGACAACTGTATTAAAACTAATTTATAGAAAGAAAGAATGACAAAAATAAATTTATTTGGCCCATTTAGGAAAAGAGTTCCTGGAAGGACTTGGGGGAGGCCTTTGACCAGCAGTGAGACAATATAGGCTATGTAAAAAAAAAAAAATGATCCATTAACACATTGTCTGCTTAATTCTTTATGCAAACGCTTCTTTATGCTACACCCTTACCGACCCTTATTTTACGATGTTTTCGAAACAATAGAGATGCACAACGAACGCACAGGTGCGGCGCGCCGCACTCGAAGAAAGTTATGTAAATTGTATGGACGCGCATACGCGCCGTCAAGCACCTGGTGAACGTCCGAAAACGCGCATGTGCGTCTGCCGCGCCTAATGTATTAACACATTCGGTGCGGCAGACACACATGCGCGTTTTCATAACTTTCTTCGAGTGCGGCGCGGCGCACATGTGTGTTCGTTGTGCATCTCTATTGTTTCGAAAACATCGTAAAAAAAAAGGGTCGGTAAGGGTGTAGCATAAAGAAGCGTTTGCATAAAGAATTCAGCAAAGAATGTGTTAAGGCAAACAATTAACACACAAAAAAATACTGTTATAACAGTATTGTGTGTGCATAGGTGGTCTACAGTTGCTATAGATGTCCCAGCAATTGTAATTTTCAAAATTATGTAGAGCTTGTCTGACTTGTCTAGTCTGAAATGACGCGCCCCACTACATAAATTTACACTATGGTAAATACGGTAGCGGGGCGCGTTATTTCAGACTAAACAAGCTCTAACATGTGATACACCATGCCAGTGAGTGACAAATGGGAGTGCTGAATACCGACCGATACCTACTTACCAATCAGTTCATTTACGTGCCATGACATTAGAAGAAAAATAATTATTTAAAATACATGCGATCCACAACTAAGCCAGCAAGGTATTATCGAGACTGACTAGGCACTTATAAACTTTCCAACCATTTATTTTACTTTAGCGTCCATGAAGTATTGCATTTTTTCGTCTATAGTTGCTTGTCAGTAAATGAGGAACTTAAAGCGTCCATGAAGAACTACATTTTTTTCGTCTATGGTTGCCTGTCAGTAAATGAAGAACTTATAGCGTCCATGAAGTATTTCATTTTTTCGTCTATGGTTGCATATCGGTAAACGAGGAACTTATAGCGTCACTGAAGTATTACATTTTTTCGTCTATGATTGCTTGTCAGTAAATGAGGAACTTATAGCGTCCATGAAGTACTACATTTTTTTCGTCTATGGTTGCCTGTCGGTAAATGAGGAACTTATAGCGTCCATGAAGTACTAATTTTTTTTCGTCTATGGTTGCCTATCGGTAAATGAGGAACTTATAGCGTCTTACATTTTTTCGTCTGTGGTTGCCTGTCAGTAAATGAGGAACTTACAGCGTTCAAGAAGTATTACATTTTTTTCGTCTATAGTTGCCTGTCGGTAAATGAGGAACTTATAGCGTCAATGTAGTATTACATTTTTTCGTCTGTGGTTGCCTGTCAGTAAATGAGGAACTTACAGCTTTCAAGAAGTATTACATTTTTTCGTCTATGGTTGCCTGTCGGTAAATGAGGAACTTACAGCTTTCAAGAAGTATTACATTTTTTCGTGTATGGTTGCCTGTCAATAAATAAGGTGCTTATGTACAAAAGTAAAATAAATGGTTGTAAAGAGTATAATCTTTTCACCACGGTATGAGACAGACCTACCGACAAGTGGGTTGAATAATTTAGAGAGAATCAGTGTTACAGCAATGCGTCGTTGTTACAAAACACTTAGCTTTAAGCTTAGATAAAACGCGTCATTAAAGTAAAAAACACTTAAAAAAAAAACAACCAAAAAAAATACTACAAAGTGAAAAATAACTTTAATTTCAGAAATCGGTGACAAAAAACTAAAATACAGGTCCAAAGATGTTATGTTTCACTTTGTAGTGTTTTTAGGGTTCCGTACCTCAAAAGGAAAAAACGGAACCCTTATAAGATCACTTGTGTGTCTGTCTGTCCGTCCGTCTATCTGTCACAGCCAATTTGCTCCGAATCTAATGGACCAATCAAGTTGAAATTTTGTACTCTTATGTATTTCTTTAACACGGACGTGTAACGTAAATAAATGAATTTTGAATATGGGTGTCAATTTTGGGGGCATATAAGAAAATTAAAAAAAACGTTTTGCAGACTGTGCGATGTGATATATCAAATGAAAAGGCTTACTGTGAAAGTCTCATATATATATTTTTATAATTTTAAAATAAATCATTTTAAAGTTATTTATGAAAATAGACGAAAATTGATCATTCCGCCCGCCCCCCTCATCTCCGAAAGTACTTCGCCTAAAATTTTGAAAAGAAATACAGAAAATAGTTCAGTACTTATAGATTACAGGAAAACTTTACTTGGTCTTAAAATAACAGGGTAAGTCTCAATATTGTGCGTACAAACTTGGAATCTGTAGTTGGAATGTATAGGAGAACAAAATCAAAATCAAAAGTCATTTATTCAAACTAGGCTGAGAATCAGCACTTTTTGAACGTCAAAATTACATAAGACAGTCCCCCAAAACGCCCGCCTTTCACCACTTCCTAGTGCTTTAGCTGGGGAGAAGTGGCGCAACAAACTCCCCAGCAGCACAGCTGTATGTTCAGTTAAAAAAAAAAAATGATTCTATATAACACTGCGCATAATAATTTAGGTACATTACGCAATACAAAACATTAAATTAAATTATTTGCTATAAGTAAGCTAGCACACGCCAATATACCAAAAAAAAAAAAATCGAAAACTATACTCAAGCAGAAACAAAATACAAAACTAAAAACGTAAGCAGAACTTTATACCCAAATAAAAGCCTCCAGTAATAAAGGGCGTGCCCACTTACATATAGCCGTACATGTAGTCGTAACTCAAAGTCACAGATGATAAACTAGGACCATCAAAGTAAAATCAACAACGAGTTAAGTTACTAATAACTAAACAAAACCAAGGTCAGCAAGACGACCTGTCACCACAAGCAGCACCCGTTCACGAGTATAACGCAAAGATCAGCCATTACCCCCCTCGCCATATTTGAGGGAAGGAGACAACCCGACCCCCGACGCTACCGCAAGCAGTGACATCTAAGGGAGCATGACGAACTTGCTGCCGGTTGCTCGGGCAAGAAAAACTATGATCAATTGTCGAGGTCACTAGCTAACCACATATTGCAATACCACTCATAAAAAAAATAAATAAACATTGAAATGAGTAGATTATGTCAATAATAAATAAAAATAAAATTAAAATAAATTGACCTTGAGAGTCAAACAAAATAAATAATTATATGAACTCATATAACCTGTCAGTAGGTATGCTAATTCTGGAGAAAGAACATAAACATTGTCTTAAGTTAAACACAGCGACCAACTATTCTTATCGTTTAAGTAATCGTTGATAGAATAGTATGCCTTTGAACAAAGGTTAGATTTTACTTTAGCTTTGAAGAACGCATTAAAGGGCAAATCTAGCAAAGAAGAGGGTAGCTTGTTATAAAAAGATATACCAAGCCCAACAAATTAGTTATGAACCTTATGAAGCCGGTGAAATGGAGCACGTAATTTGTCCTTATTTCTGGTGTTAACATTGTGAATATCACTGTTTTTAGTGTATAAATGTATATTTTGTCTAATATATAAGATGTTGGCGAAGATGAATTGTGATGCCACCGTGAGAATACCAATCATGTGAACATGTTTTTCAACCACCATGTTAAGTTTGTTCTTGGGATAAATTCATCCCAACTATGAAATCGTTAATCCAACTATGCGCAGTTGGACACGCACATAGTCGGTTTTTTTTTTTAAGTCGGTTGCTTTTCTTTTACTAAAAAGTTTTTTATTATTCACTTTTTAATCGGTCACTTTGTAATTATTTAAGTTACAATAGTCTAATGTCATGAGCAGTTGACTGCTCATCACCTTTTACAAAATATTGCTTTTTTCGATGCAGAGACGTTGTTGAGGAGATCTCTTAGTTAGAACCAGAAGAACTGGAGCTGATGGTGAAGTCACCACTGCCCCATTTGCATTGTGACGAGCATAATAAATTGTCTAGCAAACATAATAAAATAATCGAATATACTTATTATTGAGTAGTTCCGATGGCCATCTGTGGTCTTCATCATCAATTCCACTTCACCAAATGGTGCTTTCCGAAAGCAAATGTACGAGTTACTATAAACATACCCAAAATGCTAAAGGTGTGCCTATAAAATTTGAGGGATTCCCTCGATTTCCATGGGATCCCCTTATCAGATTTTGACTTGGTAACAATGGGACCACCTCGAGAGCGTACCCTTTCAAACAAAAAAAAGACTTCAAAATTGGTCCAAAATTGACGGAGAAATCGGTGTAGATACATTAAAAAAATGCATTAACAATAATAAGTCGAACATACTCTTCCTTTTTGGAAGTCTGTTAAAAATTACTACAATGATTTTTGTAACATTTTCTCACGTAATTCATTTTTTGTTACAGACATAATGGGAATATTTTATTGGACAGCACAGGTCACATTATCCACATAGATTTTGGATTCATATTTTCAATATCACCCAAAAATCTTGGATTTGAAAGCTCGCCTTTTAAGGTAATTAATTCACCTATCAACTGGTTTATAGTTTTATTAAAGTAATAACATCAACTTAGAAATCTTGTCTCTAAAGCCGGGTACAGATTGGAGAAATCTAAAATGAATTGTGACACACATTGAAACAAATTCGCCTAGTTATTGTATTTTATGTTGCATTGCATGAATTAGGACGTCTAAGAGCCGATTTTTCAATCTTCAGATAACTTATATCTGAGGAATAAAAATGGTAGTTTGACAGCTTTTTTTTATACAAAATATGTCAAACTGCCATATTTATTCTTCACATAAAAGTTATCTGAACATTTGAAAAAACAACCCTATTTTCATGTTACATTTCACCAATCCGTGCCCGGCCATAAGTTCACACCTCCGTTTATTTTGAGGAAGAACAAAATACATTTGTTGAGTTTTCTGCCTGTAGCTTGTACAAAACTATGCAAGTAGCTGGCATGCCATCGTGACATTCATCAATCAGAAGTTGTTTATAGCACACGGCATACAAGCTACTTGCACACCTTTGTGCAAGTTTCAAGCCCCCCCAACAGAGTGGGTAGGGTGGGTGGTAGGTATTGCCCGCTTATTTCTTTTGCATTATAATTGATTTCATTTTATAATTAAATAATGTATATTTTATAGGTTATAATTAAATTGTGGACATACCTACCTTACATCATCGCATCTCGTGCTCTTTTTGTGTATTCGAATCATTCGTAAATATATAATATGTAACAAAAACCCTGTTGTTCCTTCTACCAACGTTTTAAGAATCAGTATACTATACATTACGTTATAATGCAATGTGATTTATAAAAAAAAAAAACTGTTCAACAACAAAAATAATTAAAATAAAAATTTAATTATTAATATTTGTAATGTTTAACTGATTTCTTACCTCTGCAAATCTTCATGAAGCGATGACGCGACATCCGTTCGTAAGTAAGCTGCGCGGGAGACTAAATGATTCGCATGGCGGTGGGTGGCGGGGTAAACGGGTAGGTAGGCACGTGGTATCGGCCCGGGGCCCGAGCGCCCCGACGGCGACATACTTGTAAAATCAGATACTCTAAACATTTTTTTTTTTAATGTGTCGACTTTAATAGTTTGACCACTCGACTAGCCAATGCTTAATTTTTTTAAATTATAATTTCAACAATGTTGTGCTTGTAGGTAAATGTATACGTCCCTAAAAGGAACAACAGGGTTTTTGTTACATATTGTATAATACCTTATACAGGGTTATTGGTAAAACACCAACAACCTCTTAAGGGGTACTTTGTACTCATACCTCTTGTACTCATCATTATTCAATATTCAATATTAATATATCAACTTTTACTATGGGACCAAACCTGAAATCGCGAAAAAAAATCAGCTGTTCAGTACATGGGACAAGGGCAGGAGAATGATGAGTAAAAGTTGTTCATAATGATGAGTACAATGACCCCTTAAGAGGTTGTTGGTGTTTTACCAATAACCCTGTATAGATTGTGATAGGTATAGTATCAATTGATGAAGTTAAAGGTCTCGTTATTTTTTCGGTCTTGGTATGGCAGGGTATTCTCGCCCTAATGGACGAAGGTTCAATTTCCAAAATTCTACTCAACTATATAAGATCACAATCTACCTAGTGTAGTATAAATAGATTTTTTTTTTTTTTTTTCTTGCAGTTGACGCACGAGTTCGTAGAAGTGATGGACGGCGAGAACTCAGACATGTTCCAGTACTTTAAGATCCTCATCTTACGAGGACTCATCGCCGCGCGCAAGCACTGCGATCAGATCATACACCTAGTCGAGCTCATGCGCATGGGTATGTACTGAACATTTGAAAGAATATACCGAGAGAGGTACATTTTTTTTTTTGAGTAGCGTCACCTGGATAAGCTATTTAGTTAAAAAAAAAAAAAAACTTGAACTTTATTAACACTACCTATGTTGGTCAATTTACAAAACTGATTTTGATGTGAACACCATTATTTAAATAATTTATTCCGGAAGGCCTAATAAGTATATCTCGGTGTTTTCTCAAGTTGTAAAAACCTTGCTAGGCAAGGGAGGGTCGCTAGTTATAAAAAAAATAATAAAACAATAAGTCATATAAAAATGATGATGGCTCCAATCTGGGGGCACGGCAGTGCCTTCGCCAAGACGAGCCAAGCGAAGCGCAAGGGCACTACCTACCTTTTCTCGAAGCGCTTGCCGCTTCGTCTTTTTTGAAACCTCATAACTTGGGTTTGGATTAAACCAGATAAACAAAATTCTCGGGATATGATGTCAATAGTAAACATATTAACACATTCGGTGCGGCAGACACACATGCGCGTTTTCATAACTTTCTTCGAGTGCGGCGCGGCGCACATGTGTGTTCGTTGTGCATCTCTATTGTTTCGAAAACATCGTAAAAAAAAGGGTCGGTAAGGGTGTAGCATAAAGAAGCGTTTGCATAAAGAATTCAGCAGAGAATGTGTTAAACGTACAAAGTTTCAATGGCATAGCTCTTATACTTTAGGTTTTATTGATATCTAAAAAACCCCGCTTTCGTCACTGACTGATGATCGTCAAAACTTAGGGTAGTTCCTGAAGTCCTAGAAAGCTGAAATTTGGTATGTAAGCTAGTATTAGTACACAATCAAAAAAAAATCTAAAATTTTGAACTTTCCCCCCCACCCCTTAAACTACGGGATGGAGGTTTGTATGAGACTTCCGCAAATTTTGATGTTAGAGGTCTGAAAATTGATATAGGGACTTTTTGTTATAAATAATAAAATACATATTTCTTAAAAAAAAGAAAGACAAAAGTTAACAAAATAAAAAAAAAATATTTTCATATGCAACTTACAAAAAGAAGTGAAATCCCATCAAAAACATTTTCATGTAAAATGTTGCCAAGACGAGACCATCGCACTGTCAAAAAGTTATCAGATCTCATGTAGAGTGAAGCTTGTAACTCTACACGCCCTAACTCTACAAGCCCTAACTTCACAAACTTTACACCTTAGTCAAAATATGTCGCATGGCCGTTACGCTACCGTCACATGGGCGTAAAGTGAAAAATGAATTCACTCTTATTTTTCTGTTATACAATAGTTCTTGTAGTAACGAAATGGCCAAGCCTCATATTTTGACTATGTAGAGTTTGTGAAGTTAGGGCGTGTACTTTTTGACAGTGCGAGCCATATGATCTCGCCTTGGCAATATTTTACATGAAAATGTTTTTGGTGGGATATAAATAGCCGAATAGAGACTTAATTATGTTGAGCTTCAAGTTTCTTTAGTAAGCCTTTTATAGGAGTTTTAAAGAGATTCCATAACACCAAACTAACCGATTCATTGTTTCTCCACAGGTGGGCAACTAGCCTGCCTCCGCAGCAGCAGTGCGGTCTCGTCCTTCCGCGCGCGCTTCCACCTCGGCCGCACGGAGCCACAGCTGCAGGCGCTCGTCGACAAACTAGTGCGCGACGCACTCAACTCGCTCTCCACCAGATTGTACGACAACTATCAGTACTACACCAACGGTATACTGTAGCTCTGTAGGCACTTAGCATGTGACGTCATTCATTTTTATGCTAAGGCCACATTGTCGGGCGAACAGAAGGTAAATTCCTGTAATTAAAAACGTTCAAAATGTAGTTGCACTTATCTCGGCGACAATCAGTGTCAAAAACTTGTCAAAAATTTTGGGGAGACTTTTTTTTGACAGATTGAGACCGAGATTAGAATGCGAACGTTCTTAAGGGCGAAAATACACATGCCTGTAGCTGGCATGCCGTGGTCTACACGCTAAAAGTGTCGTGTTGTCGCAACAAAAATTCGTTGTCGCCTTTCGAAGAAGTACGTGGCGAATGTTTAGTCACTTAAGCCCGACAGTTTCGCCCTAGGGTTTAGCGTACTCAGTTATTCTTTAAATCCTCTGTCGTGCTTTTCGTGTAGTGTTTTGTCTCTTGTTGACCCTTTGATGGACTTTATGTAAAATGAGCCGACGAATGTGTGGGAATTAATGCTGAATCTCGTTCGTTGGTGTTCGCCTGTCTGGAGCTAACCGACGAAGCTATTGAAGTCATTCGTTGAGGCTCGTTGGCTAAACTGCACATATCCACTTCGCTACGCCATCGCCAGTCCCAAGTAACGAATTAATGATTTTTTTCGGACTGAGCTCGTCATAGTGGCGAATTAAACAATTGAGCGTTTGACTTACTGACGTCAACTGTCGTTGAGGGGTACTTTATTCCTTAGTTTCGTTACTATAGCTTACAATATGAGCACCTGCACTTTGGAAAATGACTAGTTAAAAGAGACAAAGAGATTTTTTAGTAATATTTGAATTGAATAGATTTTCGCTCTCTCACTGAAATTGATACATTCTCATATACAGAGTATTACTTGAGAGTGGACATCGATCTTCAATCCACATATTGGTTTAGAAAAATTGAGATACATCACGTAGATTTTGTAAATTTTAGTGCCATAACTTACTGACACACGCTGTACCTTGGTATCTTAGTCTTATTTGCTCAAACATTGACACGATCATTCACGAATATGTTTGACCCGTCCACTGTAGATCCCGATAGTGCTTTGTAAAAATAAACAGATTGACAGATTAATATTTTTCATGTATAAAGGTTACTGTGCAAATAGAATGTTAAAAAATTCAAAAATAAAAATATGTAAATAATAAAATGAAATTATGATAATTTTCGCAATGAGAAGACTGATTGTTCAGGCATGAAGAGTGGTTTAGATTTAGATTTCTTAGCCGATTAAATTTAAGTTTTATCCTGTATGTAGGTTGGGAGACATGAATGCGAAACGAATGATAAATAAAATTACATGAATGCGAACGATATGCCAAAGGAATGTGTAAAAATGGCATTGTTTTAGATGTTAAATACTTTTAGAATAATAATATGAAAATCGAAAATCTTATTGTTAAATGTCCAATGCTAGATAGACTCGAGAGACACCAAAATAAATTAGGTGGATCTATATAACAAAATAGACGTTTTATGAATTATATCAATGTATGTATGATATATTATGGGGTTATTGTTATTCTGTGTTGTGGGCAGTGTTGCCATTAGGTAGGTAATGGAACCAATATTATTGTACTATTAAATGAAGAAGTAAGCGTTGATAAGAATATTAAACCTCGTATCATTGACCGTTCGACATCTAAAAGGTTTGTAAAAGGAGTGAGAATGTTGCCAAATTTTTAACTATAGCAATGACGAGATGTTTATATTTTTAAATTTGTCCACTATAATATTCCGATTTTCTCCTCAAATATAAATGACATACGATAAGTAAAGACATACAGTAGAGCCCATACTAACCGAAGTATTTGGGACTTGATGTTGAGAGAGTTTTATTACCTATATGAACAAACTCAGCAATTAAGAACCAGGTGTTCCCAAACTGGTTAATCAAAAGCTACTTACTGTAGTGAAAGGAAAGTCATTCACAGATATAATGCTCTCAAAATATAATGCCCGGTTTTATACGGCAAGAAACATCTGTCGAGGCAAGGATGTACACCGTGCATTTTATTTTATGACGTCATATACCTATTTTATATTTATATTTCTTGTATAATACGATAAGAACCTAGATTACAGTGTCAAGTTTTAGTTGACACATACAGTATATTCAGGGCCAGTTTACGTCGTTGCTTTGATTTTCTGTATTGAAACGCTAGAAATCGGTGTGCTAGAAACTTTTACGCTTTGCATGCTATTGATATTAGTTAACGACTAATATCAATAGCATGCAAAGCGTAAAAGTGTGGGAAATATGCAAGAACTAGTAAGATACAGAGAAAGAGAAGCCAACGGTGGTAGAGATAGATAATGGCGCCGATTCTGTTGTGCACAAACTAAACTTAATTTAGGTTATTGCTAACTTTTTCTCTCTAATAAAACAAGAAAGAGACGGACGTAAACTAGAGCTGTTAAACTAATGTTTACATACAAATTTAGACGATACGTAAAAACATGTTGACTAAAAACACCGTGAAGCGCAAGGCGTAAACTAGTTTGACATCTCCAACTTAGTTCATAGCTATAGTCGTCCTTTTCTCGCGCTGCTTGTTAGTGAAAGATAGCGATTCTCTAATTTTAGTTTAGTTACTGAACAAGAGAATCGGCACCAGTTGCACCACTGTTATACGATGATTGGGATTTCATAGAATGCATGTATTCAATCCAATACTGTTAGTATCTACTTACTTATTTGTGAATATATATGGGATCTGTATATGAATCGAGCAATAATATGCCTTATTCTAGAATAATTTAAGATAATTTTGTGCTTTTTATGTACTTAGCTCTTCCGCAAGCCGTTCTAGACGATCCTTCGATGTAAACTGGCATTTTACGACGCTACTCATAGTTTTGTATAAATTGCCTCTCAGCTTAAAATCTAGCCTTAATAAATCCATATTTATTACCAATATATTTGTGTGTGGGTGACTATTGTAATGTCGCATTGGACAAATAGATAGTATATAATTGACGTACCTTTAAATATTATATTCATTATAGTCTCATATTTGTTTCAAGTTGAAAATTATAATTATATATCTGTATATAAACGTTTTCGCTTACGGTCAATATTAAATTATTCTGTTTAAGAAAATATTGCAAATGTCCGAAACTAAGATAACTTTCTCCTCGAAATTAATTCGTTATTTATCATCATGTACAGGTAATTGTAAGTAGGTACTCTAACATCTATCGTTTATCTTAATTTTTTAAATATACATAATCATGATTTTTTATGTGGCTTTTATTTTCCCCAATAGCACACAACAATCGGTATAATAAGTACAGTCCTTTTACGGTTATTTTATCTCTGACAGCAACCCAAGCAACGACTCACCAGCAACGAGAATAATTACTTATTTTCAGTCCGGCCGTAGAGAGAATGCGTCTTGTGACACCTGTCAGTTGATCATTATTACTACTAGAACTTGTCCAACTGACAGGTGTCAGGAACGCATTTTCTCGACGGCCGGACTGTACTCGATAACTGTCGATATACAAGGTGGAACATCCTGATTGACATTCCTTTAATCCACGTAAAGAGTATCATGTTCTTTATCCGTATACAAACATTTTATCAAATCCAATAAATACTTTAGCCACAGGAAATTATTTTTCAACATGATGTAGATCTGAGTACGAAAAAGATAATAGGTAAACGTTGTAAGGTCAAGAGCCTGTGCAAAACATATGACTATTCACTGCGTCTCAATATGCTTGAAAGACAGAGAAAGGTGTCATACGATTCCACTCTGACGAGCCCCGCTCAGTCCCACAAAATTCTATTGTTAGAAAGAAACGAAATATTACATACTTACGTAAATTATGCATTAGTGCTACATAGATAATTGCGACTGTGTGTGTGAGCGGAATTTTTTCGGCAGTCTCGGCACAGGGTCAGTCAGCGCACTGCGTCCGCCTGTTTTTTTATTACGAGACGAGCCGCCCGAGCTATGTCCTGATTTTACGAAAATTTTTAGTTGTTATTGTTTTAGTAGGTAGTTATTGTGATTAAAGACGATTTATCATAGTTGGATTAGTACATAAAGGGTGTCTCGATAAGAGTGCACTTTTTAAAATTGGAATATTATTTTTTTCATGCAAGTGGCAACTCTGAAATTTGACAGCTGTCACCTCTATTTATTCCGATTATTAAAAATGGAGCGCTTTTCGAAAACGCGTTATATTTGTGAAAACTCATTACAAAAATGGGGAAAGTTACGCTGAAACCGCTCGCAAACTTTACCAAATTTTCAGCCAAGAAAGTGCACCTATTGTGTCAACCATGGGTGCTAGCGCTGACGGAACGCAATGTTCTCAACTTCAATACCTAACATATACTACATAAACTTTGAAAATATTCAATAATCTTATTTATCTCATTTTAATTGTCATTTGTACTTCCACTGCATGATGCACCGGTCTACGTCATTACGTCAACGCCGGCTGTCGCTGAAAACCAGCGCTGAGGCTCTGTCTCGTATGGGGTCGCGGCATTATGCTGAGCGACGGCCGTTTTGCGTGAATGTGACGCATATTTTCCCCAAACTTGTTCTTTAATTATTTTATTTCTTTGCGCCATGTTTATCGCAAATAAACGTATTTTCTTTCTTTCATTCGAAGAGTGGTCAAAAAATTTGAAGAAACTGGGTCGATTATGGATAATAAGAATCCATTGCGTCAACGGACCGGTCGGTCTCTTGAAAACTGCTGCTGTAAACGAGAGTGTCGCCGAAAACCCGAAACTGTAATTCGGCATCGTTCTCAACAACTTCTTCACAAATTTCACGAAGCACTACGCAACGAATTTTGACTAAAGACCTCCACCTTCATGCGTACAAGATTCAGCTAACTCAGGAGCTCAAACCACGGAAAGCGCCGGCAATTTGTTCAATGGGTAATGGAGCAAAGTGAAGTCGATGCCAATTTTTCGAAAAAAAGTCATTTTCTCCGATGAAGTGCATTTCCATATGAATGGCTTCGTGAATACACAAAATTGTCGAATTTGGGACTCAGAAAATCCTCATGCAATCCATGAGAAACAAATGCACCCACAACGAGTAACTGTCTGGTGCGGATTTTGGTCAGGCGGCGTGATTGGACCTTACTTTTTTGAAAATGAGGCCGAAATTGCAGTGACTGTGAACGGCATCCGTTACAGGAATATGATAACGGACTTCTTGTGGCCTTAACTGGACGGCATGAATCTAGACAACATGTGGTTTCAGCAGAACGGCGCAACCTGCCACACCGCGCATGAAACAATCGACTTATTGCAGCAACGATTTCCAGAACACATTATCTCACGAAATTCTGATGTCAACTGGCCAGAAGATCGTGTGATTTAACGCCGTGCGATTTTTTTCTTTGGGGTTTTGTGAAATCTCGGGTTTATGCGAATAAACCCGAAACAATTCCTGAGCTCAAATCGGAAATCCAACGCGTCATCGGTGAGATACAGCCACATCTCTGTGCAAAAGTCATGGAAAATATCATGAAAAGAGTAATGGCCTGTCATCGGAGCCGTGGGGGTCATTTGCCGGATATTTTATTCCATACTTAATCGGAACACGTCTTCTTTACAATGCAATAAAAATATCACAACTCCGTCATAAAATACTTGTTTTTATTTTAAAATGAAAAAGTGCACTCTTACTGAGACACCCTTTAGATTAGTGACTTATTGAAGTGTTAGTGTAATATTAGTTAGTTGGTTAGGCATTTACTAAGAAGTTAGTTTAAGTAAAGTTAGGTTTGCCTCAACTAAGATAGACAGCTGCCGAGTACACCGACATGGTACTTGCGTACGGAGAATGTAACCAATAGGCGGCTTTAGCGTTGCGTACATACCGGTAGAGATATGGTGATACACGAACGTGCCCGACCAGCCGTGTTTTTACCCTGGCCGTTCAGAGGTTACGAGAGAATTGGTCTTTGGTTCCTCAAGTAGCGAGCGTGTCTTTAAATTTAGTAATCGAGGAGCAACTTGGTGAGTTTGTGCCACTTGCATTATTATTCTCCGACTAAAGTACCTACCTACGCCTCGCACCACCGACGCCGCCCCGCCGAGCCGCGCCCCACACCGCGCCGCGCAACTGGTCAGTGACTTTCCGTAGGTAAAGCGTGTTTACTTTTTCTATACACTTCTTCATCATCTTCCTGCCCTTGTCCCATGTTACTTGGGGTCGGTGCTTTTCTTCGGCCTTCCTCTCCCCTATCCATCCATCAACATATATATTTATCACTCTTTTAGTCACATGCGTTTCGTCCCTTCTTATCACATGCCCATACCAAGCCAAACGATTTCCTTTCACTTTGAAACTTCCTCTTATATACTCATTTCTTACTTTATCCATTCTCGTCACTCCACACATCCATCAACATCAAATCAAATCAATCCAAATATGTACCAATGCTATCGATGCATCTCTGCCAGCGCAGGGGTAAATTTCAATGCCCTTCTTGAAGAAGTCGGGTGTACGGGAGCCAACAAACTCTTCCAAGGCATTTTGTACTGCCTCTCGGGTATTGAATATTTTTCCTGCCAAGGAGTTGTGCAAATTTTGGAAAAAGTAGAAGTCTGTCGGCGCAAAGTCTGGTGAGTATGGATGACGCAAAACTTCCAACCCTAGTTCTTGTAGCTTAGAGACCGTCTGTTGTGCCATATGAGGTCGAGTGTTGTCGTGTAGGATGAGCGGGGACGAGCGATTACCCAAGGCTGGCCGGAGATTTGAGAGCTTCTCCATCATTGTGTCCAGTTCATCATTGTGCACAGTACACATCCGCAGTAATTCTGGTGCCATTTGGTAAGAAGCTGAAGCTGTGATGAATTATACCAGCACTAGACCACCGAACTGTGACCATGACTTTTCCCCTAGTAAGTTTTCGTTTGGGGCATTGCCTAGGCGCTGAACCTGGGTCTAACCAGCATGATGACGGCTTACGATTATCAAAAGGAATCTATTTTTCTGCGCAAGTGACAATGCGGTTCAAAATCCCTTCGGTTCTGTGTCTGTTAAGCAACGTAAGGCATACCTCAACGCGTTCGTCGCGTTGGCGATCGTTCAGTTCGTGCGGCACCCACTTACAAAGTTTTTTTACCTCGCCGATTTGACGGAAACGGACCAATATTGTTTTGATGCTAACGTTGAAAGCTGCTGCTAACTCAGCCGGAGATTGAGTACCTATCGTCAGCTTCCACTGTCACCTTTAATTCGTTGTTGCTGACTTTAGTTTTCGAATGACCACGGGGTTCATTTTTAGATCAAAATTACCATGTCGGAAGCGTTCAAACCAATAACGAGTCGTGCGTTAGTTTGTAGTTTGTTTCACTCCGTACACGTAATTAATATTGCGAGCCGTGTATGCGGCATAGCTACCGCGACGGAACTCGTATTCCTTAATTAGTAGTATTTTTATCGTGTCCATATCATAGAGCAACACGGGCCCCGGCGGACCCGAGGGGAGTAGCCATAGCGTTTTTTCCCGATACAGAACTGTCTGTCATTTTTTGCGGGGGGAAATCTGCGCCACGCACACTTTCTCAGACTCCCACACAAAAACAATCGAGTTCTAACATCGCGTCGAGTTGCAGTCTTGCGACAAATTTATTTTTCCGTAGCTATGCCGTTTTGTTCCATTTTGGGAGTGCAAAAGTGATAGTAGGAAAAACACTCTTAATAATGGAGGTGTTTCGTACCATCGGTAAGTACGATTTTATTTGTTTTCTAATAAAATCTTAGTTAATTTCAATTTACTAATGATGTACTAGATCCTCTAGTTAAAATCAACCTTATAGGATTAAAATCAGTTTCTTTTGGATTGATTGTATTCACTGGCATTCCCTATTTCGTTCTCGAAAGTACTTCGCTACTCAATTAGTGATGTGGTTGGTTCGGATGTTAGTTTCATCGATAAAAGAAAATAGTGCCGATTCTCTTGTCACAAATGTCTCTAAACTAGACTAAAAATCACCTAAATTTAGTTTATTCCTGTCAAACTGACTAAAGTGACACTACTTAATTATTTTATAGTTTGTCAGCACTAAGTTGGCACTAAGCTATTTAATTTAGTGAAAATGGAATTTTTGCTATTCTGAATTTGATGTTTTTAACCTATTTGATTATCAAACTAAATGTCTTTTTTTTAATCGCGATTAAAAGTTTTCATCATTTTTTTCTATTAGGACTCACCGCTTTCGAAAGCCAAAAAATAAATGACACCTCAACTGGAGGAACTTTTCACTTTTTGTATGGAAAATATGAAAAATTTCAAAATTTCTATTATTGATTATTACCAACATGTAGAGTTTTAGGAAGTTACGGTTTGCAAAGGTGGGGCAAAATTTTCATTATTTTTTCGATAGGACACATCGTTTTCGAGAAATAAGCAAAAGAAAAAAAAATACTACTTCATTCTTCCCACAGTTTTACTTGACTCCCAACAAGACTTATTTTTTCGAATTAAACAAGAAATCGGGTATCTATCGAGATCGATATGTAATTCAAAATTCAATGTGTTACTGCACTGGTCGAGTAGCAATAGATATCGACAACATCGATAACATCACTATCTGTAGAACTGTCGTCACTTGGTAATTCATTATTCTATCCTAAAATATTTAACAACTATTCGTCTTCCAGCATTTTTTACAATTAGAGTATATGATAAAACGATAAGCGCCTACAACACTACTATTATGCAGTTCGATAAAGCTTTCCCGTGATTTCACGGCGACGGCGCCGCGGCGCTGGGGCAACTGACAATATGGCGTGATTTGACCTTGAATCTATTTGGTCCGCACGTAAAATTACGGTGACGGTGACCGGTGACTGGCTGCACTAGTGAGGTTCTGCGTTATCGATATTTCTATATTATTCATCGTAAAAATACCGACATTTTAAACATTAATACACTTTATTGTATAATAAATAAATAAATACTTGCACTAAAGTAACATAATGGTTATTTCTAATGAAAGTACTCACTTTCAGTAGAAATGGTAATGGTAATTTCAATAGTGCCTTGTTTATTGTTCCGAATTCGCCCATCCCTAGTACCCGTAAAATTACGTGATTGGCGATACAGGTTTGCATACACAGGTGCATTTGAACCTCAAAATTCACAGCATTTATCATTCTAAACATAGAAAAATATGTCCTTATCAATAAAGATACATCCTAAATCGTAAAACTGACAAATTTTGTATGCAATTTGTGCGCACTAAGAACTGTTTTAACAAAATAACGCAATATTACGTGTGTGGCGTTCGGGCACTATCTTCAGAGCTCGTGATATTACGGTGTCGGCGGTTAAAGGGTTAATTGGATGCACATGGCCACGTGGACTTGTACTTTGACAGAGGGGAACGCCTGCGTATGGCTACTTCCCTCCGGTCCGCCGGGGCCCGTGTTGCTCTATGGTCCATATTGATGAAAAAGATGCAATGTTATGTACACCTATAATTTGTGTAGGTATACATTAGCAGTAATACCTCTCCTAAATACGCTAAACCAATGTTAAATGTATAGGTATGCTGTTGGTGTTCTTTAATAAATAAATACAAATGTAGTGAAAACAAAACAATAATCAATAAACAAATGATTGAATTTGAAAATAGAATTCCATATTTTTAAAACAAAATTTATTTGAATTTAAAATTTATTGCCAGCTAGACATAAATTAGGCTTCAAATGGCTGGTATTGTAAAACGGCAACTTCATAGGTATTATTATAAAGTGCAAAAATAAGTTTGTTTGCTTGATACTTTTTCACGCCCTAAGTCTCTGAACCGATCATCATGATATTTTGCATATAGGTACGTTGTCAGGGATACAGAAAATAAAAATCCAACTTTCATCCAGAAAAAAAGTACTGTTCCCGAAGGATAAAATAATGAAGCAAAATTACTTTCGCATCCTAACTAATATTATAAATGCAAAAGTGAGTTTGTTTGTTTGTTTGTTACGCTTTCACGCTAAAACGGCTGAGCGGATTTGGATGAAAGGCTTATGACGTGGATTTGGACATAGGACACTTATTATTCCGGCAGCGCCTTCCCTTGGGATAATTTCCGACCTCCACGCGGGCGTAGCCGCGGGCAAAAGCTAGTGAGCCTAAAAAGATCACTGTGATTTTTGACAGTGATGTAAAATCAGAGGTAACATTTCTACATGCACCACACGATAGGGCGCGACGAGATAGCGTTATATATGCAAGGAACGAGGGACGGGATGTTCAATTCAAGCCTCGAAACGCCGTCACGCACCGGTGAATCCCGCACGGGATTCTTTCGTGCGTGCCCATTCAAGCCTCTTTATTTTTTCGCCCAGACTTAAGCTGCGTGTTTAGCGCCATATGTAGTGTCCAACAGCTCCCCTGTATCGTATAGGCAACAATCGTAGCCTCTCTTAGCAGAGCTTTTGAATGAGAGCGAGTGAATCCCGCGCGAGAATCTTCTGCACAGAACAAGTAATTATACTCAAGCGAGATCGCCTGTTGCAGAAATAAAATTGTCCGTTCGCCGAGCTTGTAATAGCGCAAATTGAAAAAGGCTTGGGGCTTGCCTCGGTAGGCTACTTGATAGGTGATCGTGCAATTGTTGGTATGTTATCTCGACTTGCGCTTTAATCTGGGCCACAGGAACGCTAAACTAAGCAGGAACGCGCGTGCGAGTGTGTAATTTCCGTAATCTAGAGGGACAAAAGTCTTGAACCTAAACTATACAAATTTACTACGGGATAAAATGTATTGAATGAAATTTAAAGACGTTTTCGAGGTTTTAGACATATATTGCAACCATATTATATAACATATAACACGAATTAGTAATTATTTGAATGTACAAAAAAAAAAAAACAAAAAAAGCAGATTTTATAAAGAGAGAGAGATTAATTTTAAGAATCATAAAGACCTTGAACATGAAGAAATTTAGTCAGAATAGTGAGATTCTTCAAAGTCGCTCTGGGTATCAGAATCTGAATTATCTGACTGAACTCGTTCGTGTTCAATGTCAGAAGACCTTATTTCTAAAAGTTCACAGACTTCAGGATTCATTTGGCTACGTCTAGTTTTGGGAGCAGCACGTAAGCTTGCAATGTAGGGGTCTGATGTTATTAATAATCGATTTATTAAGTCTGTGTTCGTGTCCACTCTTGAAGTTTTTCGCGTAAAAAGTTCCCTAAATTTTCTGTTGTCCTTATTTCTAGCCTCTTGTGCTTCTTCCGCAAGTTGGCCGATTGGAAGGACACAAGAAGTAATTATGTCTTTTCCGTGAAAGAGTATTTTGTGCACGCTAACGGGCATCGGGTACCATGAGTACTCTTTTATGTATAAGTCTCTCGTTTGCTTAGCAAATTCCTGAAACTTATTGATATTAATGTGAAATCCGCTATTTATGCATTCTAAGATGACATGGAAGCGCTTAATAAGCTCAACATTAACACCTGTTATTACAGCTGACTTTTCAGAATTTCTGAAGAACTTACGGGCTGTGTTACCATCATTGGTATTTCCAGTTTGTTGTTTAGGCATATCTACTAATAAGCCTAACTCACTCCTGAACTTTTCTTGTATTTGTTTCTTTTTCTCGGCAACTTTTTTTTTATTCTCAGCTCCTCGAGCCTGCCACGATTTTATTTCAAGTCGATACGAAATGTGCAATATGCATTCAAAAAATCTGATCCATGAATGTAGAGGTGATAGGCCCAAAGAAAGAAGATTGCTATTTACCGGCTTTTCTAAGATGCGGCTTACATTATTCATGTCCTTTGGCTTTGCACCACATAAATAGCAAGTCTGTGTGGAAGCACATGATGCTACGGCATTACATATTTTGCCATCAATCATGCAAAATATCAATGTTGGCTTAACCAAGACCTCAATGTCATTTACAATAATTTTAGTAGGTGAGAGTGAAGTTACTTGTTCCTTAATTTTATTCACCTCCGTCGTTATAACATTCACGGTTTCCTTGGCAAACACGAACTTGATGGGACGACAATATCTGGTCGAAGCAGGTGAAAGGTTTTACCACACAATCTTTTTGACGCTCTGTTCATTTATTGCATTGATTTGAATAGGCACCATCGATATACTGAACAAACTTTCATCACTGCAATGTTCTTCAGAGAATTTTTGTTTGTATTTATTTTGCTCCGCTCCATCACATCCCCATTTTACAATAATATCTAAACTTTTCAAGTCACTCATAGTCTTCAGTACTTCCTCTTGCACTTTACACAATCGTATAATTGTGTGGTCCATTAGAGATTGCAAGTTAATTTCGGCGGACGTTTCTGTGACATTAATGCCATTAGGGTAGCACAATTGTTTTGCCGCTTGAACCCTGTAGTAAGGTGGATATTTTTTTTTGTTAATTCTTTTAACTTGCTCTCTTATAATATAATATTGGTGTGTAGAGAGATTCGCATCGACCATTAACGCGAGAGCTTGATCTGCCAAAAGTCCGACCGGTTTTGAGGTCTCTAAACTCTTTCGCGTTTTTTTTATAACAGTACCTCTTCTAGGCGAAAACTGACAAAGTTCTTTTACAATTGCTGCCGAATCTTTTTTTCCATCTTTGCGAAGTTTTACTTCAGTTGCCATTGCTATCTCTTGCAGACTCGATGTTTCAAGAAGATGTTGTATGCGTCGTCTTTTTGTTTTAGTGCTCGAACTTTCAAAGTCTTTTTGCGGTCTTCCAAGCGAACCCGAACTCGTTTCAGGTAGTGACACACCTCCGAGCGCTTCAGAGGCAATATCAGGTAACGGTAAGTTTCCTTCTAACCACACAGAATTTGTTTTTAGGAATCGATCTCGATGTCTTCCCGACTTCAACCATTTTTGTTCGATTTTTTGGGAAAAACTTCTGATAGTCACTTTTAAACTACTTATAACATCATCCGAAAAGGACGGGTTATCAAGTTCTTGCAATATGTGGTGTAGCAAAGCATCCGTTCTTATTTCTTTTGCGTTAGCAAACCAAACGTGGAAAAATTTTCTACGAGATATTTGTGAAGGCATTCTGAAAATTAAAAAAAGTTATATGAGTGTCGCAAATATTCGCAAACAACAGAACCTTTTTCCTGTAGCTCACAAATAGTACTTTCAAAAAAATATAATACGGTATCTGTATACTTCGATATAATAAACTAAAACTCAACAACAAATTCACTTATTAATATTTTGATTAAAAAATAATCTCTCTTTAGTAAAATGGCGCTCGTGACTAAATTTTAAGACAAAACAAAACAAATACATATGAAAACTTACCTCAATACTTCGAAGAAAACTATAAAAACTCACAATAGCTACAGCTAGTAGCGCACATAAACTGAGTGTATTCAACGAGCGAACTCAGCCGAATGACATGTCTCTTTGAGCGCTCGGTCGACACAACTCAGGTAGCCGGCCGTTCTGACCCTTTTTTAATTGTGTGTTACGAGTTATTGGAAAATAACCTTTAGGGACACGTAATATGGTTTGTCTTCTTTACATAGGAATGATTATTTTACCAGCATAAACTAGTGTAGAATTTGACTTTTGTCCCTCTAGATTATGGAAATTACACATTGTGGTGCGCCTCGTTTGTTTGACCTTGTTTTGACCTTAATCATTTTTTTATTTATTTTCTTCCTGAGCACATAGACATTCTGTATCTATGGTTCAGCATTGAACGTCATTGTCAAATATGAATATGACAATGTCAACATGTCAAAATAATAACACGCTCGACTCGATATTATTAAGGTTTCACGTGCGTTTGAATTGCAATTTTTATTAATAATGTGTTAAAACACGAATGTATATAACTAAAAGCAGTGAAAATGTCGAAAACTAAAGATCTGGAAGACCATCTTCCAGGTTTTGATGCTCCTGATGTAGAAGAAACACAAGATGATTCTCAAAGTAACAAGAAGAAAAAGAAGAATTCTGGTGGGTTCCAGTCCATGGGACTGAGTTTCCCGATACTTAAAGGTATTACGAAACGAGGATATAAACAACCGACACCTATACAACGTAAGGTAAGCGAAGCAAAGACTTTCTTTGTAACCTAACCTCAAAAGTTTTTATGCAAGACCTTATTTATACCGATATTATTGCCCAACATACACTTAGACTAATTGTGAGCTCAAATTGTAACGTAAAAAAGGTGTAAATATACATACGTACCTAAACTAAATGGTAAAATGGCTTTCTTTATACAAACTATGACATGTTTTTTTTTCTTTCAGACAATCCCGCTAGCATTGACAGGCAAAGATGTGGTAGCTATGGCTCGAACAGGGTCGGGTAAAACAGCATGTTTCGTACTCCCAATATTGGAGAAACTGTTGGCTCCAAACAGTAAACCTATGCCTGGCAAGAACTTCAGGGCTTTAGTACTGTCGCCAACTAGGGAGCTGGCACTACAGGTAAATTACATTATTATTTGATCTGTCAGGCTTCTTAAATTTCGAGAAAAATATTGTCATCTTAGTTTTCACCATAGTTCAAATTGGGATTCTTGATGAAATGAAAATGCAACACAACAGGTAAATGGGTTCTGAAACATAGTTTTTTATTAGTAGGATTTAGTATTTACAGGCTGGAATTAAAACAACATAACGTCAAGATAAATATTAAAATGTGCAATAACTGCAGGCAGACTTTGTTTCATTCACAAGGCTTTATGTATACTGTTTGTTACAGACATTAAGATTTATCCGAGAACTGGGCAAGTTTACTGGCTTGTCCTCAGCAGCAATCCTCGGTGGAGAGTCAATAGAACAACAGTTCAGTGTTATGTCAGGCACAGCACCAGACATTGTGGTGGCAACACCTGGACGTTTTCTACACATCTGTATTGAAATGAGCTTGAAACTTGATAATATCAGTAAGGACTTACATTTTTTTTTTACATTTTTAGTTCTATCAGAGAACTATGAAGCTGTTTTATATATATACTTTTTTTTTTCTATACATAGAGAGATAGTTCTATGAATAGGGTACACTTACCTCTTGATCATCATTCTCCTGCCCTTATTTGGGGTCGGCGCATCATGTCTTTTCTTCCATACTTCTCTATTCATCCGTCCATCGTTTATTTGGTCTTCCCCTACTCGTATAGCCATTCACATTCATAATCAAATCTTTTCTGATGACATTTTGCTCATTCTTCCGCGTCACATATCCATACCATGAGAACCGATTTCCACCACTTTTCAGTCACCGTTGTTACCCCGCGTCGCGCGTATACACGATCGTCGCGACCATTTGTAATTTTTTTTTCGGTGAACCTGAAACTCGTCACGCCGACAGAGAGCGCCTTCAGGTTTTTCGTACAAAAAGTGGCATACTATGGACGCGACGCTTTTAAAACGGACGCAGCCTCATTTTCAGATTTCCTCTTATACAGGAAAAATTTTTCCAAGTGGGCGTGGATGGCCAAGTCCGAAACTATGAGTATTAGCGAAATGAAAACTCAAATTGCATCATTGGATTTTTGAAAAATCAATATCAAGGTTTAATAGGTAGGTAACATAAGAAAAATAATAAAAGTATTTGTTAAAAATAAGCTCTTTCCTTTAGTTTGCCGTATATCATTACTTCGCAGAATTCGATCCTTCTTATCCTTACACTGTCGAATGGTGTAATAATACAGTGTGTATGTTTTTTTTTCAATATCAATGGGTTCGATTCCTGGCTAGAAATATTGATTTTTCAAAAATCCAATGATGCTGTTTTAGTTGTCATCAAAATCAAGACCGAGATTCCTTTGAGTACTTTTTTATTGTGATGGGTTTGCTCTTAACTCTAGTCTAGGTCAGAGGTGACAGAGACAAAGTCGACGATGGAGCGAGCTTACCCAGAAGAAGCTTGTTCACTCTCACTTTGAACATAGAAGCTTGTTCACTCTCATTTACTCATCACAATTGACAAGTAAATACTAAAAGAACTTTCAAAAATAGCATACATACTTACAAATACAAACGATCTAGTGCTTGGCTGAAAAAAATATAGTACTTTGATTTAAATTTATTAAAATAATCACAATATACCTCTAGAAATGCGACGTTGCCAGCCCGCTTGCGATGAACGCTCTTAAAGAACTATTATCATTAGATAACTTCTGTTTTTCTGATCACTATTGATCTCACTCTAGTGTCCTTATCAAAACACTAAAGAATTGCAAACTAGTAGAAGTTAGTATTTATTGCTTCTTCTTTATTTTTACAGAACTAATAGTATTCGACGAAGCCGACCGCCTCTTCGAGCTGGGTTTCGGCGAACAGCTTCGTGAAATCGTCGCCCGTTTACCATCAACCCGTCAAACACTGCTATTCTCTGCCACACTACCTAAAATGCTTGTAGAATTCGCTAGAGCGGGTCTAACAGACCCTACATTAGTAAGATTGGATGTTGATTGGAAGTTGCCGTCGACTTTGTGGCTTGGTTGGATCTCAGTAAGAGCAGAATTGAAGACAGCAGCTTTATTGATTTTGTTGGACAGAGTTTTGTCCTCGAAAACTCCACAAGCTGTTGTGTTTGCGGCTACGAAACATCATGTGGAGTACTTGAACTTGGTAAGTTAATAGGGATGTTGCCTGGGTAAAAAAAAGAAATTCTATTTAGTCCGTCAGTCGGATAATAAAAAAATAATAGACACGTATTTTTGCTTTATCATATTAATAAAAAACGTATAAAATTACCAAGGCGTGACGTCATGCCACATTTTAACTCAATATATCACCGTAATCTTTTGATTACGTAGAAAAAGAAAAAAACCGGTCAAGAGCGAGTCTGACTCGCGCACCGAGGGTTCCGTACCATCCTATTTCCTACTTATCCTACTTCCTACTATCCTACTTCCTATCCTACTAATATTATAAATGCGAAAGTTTGTGAGGATGGATGGACGTTTGTTACTCTTTCACGCAAAAACTACTGAACGGATATTCATGAAATTTAACACACATATAGTTTATAACCTGCATTAACACATAGGATACTTTTTATCCCGAGATTCCGACGACGGGTTCGAGACTTACGCGGGTGACCCCGCGGGGTGCTCTTAGTCATATATAAAAAAGTGTGCTATTTGCAGACGCTTTATGTTTCCTGTACGCTTTACATAAACTTCTATCACACAGAATAATTTCAAAATTTTATCTATGCAAACTTCGGAGATAAGGGGGGAGGGTGGATGGTATTTTTATTTACATTTTTCATCAAAAGTCGAAAACTATGCGACCTAAAGAAAAAATGTTTGAGAATGTGCAAACAGCGCTCTTTAATATGACACCTCACATGCCCTAGTAGCCCTATTTCGAATTATTAAGACCCCCTTTCAGTCCTTGTGGCAAAAAAAAAATACATTTTCATTTCTTTCCTATTTGCAAAATAGTTGGACAAAAGTCATCTAAAACTATTCCAAGATTCAAGTTGATAGCATTAGTAGTTCTTGAGATATCTAGCTGTGACAGACAGACAGACTGAGTCGCACCATAAGGGTTCCTTTTTACCATTGTGGTACGGAACCCTAAAAATACGTGTCCATATTTTAATAATCTACATGACTGACAAAAAAACAAATGTTATTCATCATCCCTATTGCTTGGTACACTCAAGCTTTTATGTTTATAATGTCAATTATTTATTATTATTATTTTATTATTGACTTATAAAGATCAGTTTTTATGATGGATGACTAAAGTATTGCAAAAAGTATACACAGCAATGTAGTTCAGTGAGCACTGATCAGTCATGTTGTCATTATTATTGCATGGGAATAAAAATGACGTATCGTATCGCAAACCTATCGTAGTTACAGGACGACAACGTTCAAAGGTTCCAGCGTTTATCTTCGGAACAAACCGAAATATACCGAATAAAATTTGACTATCGACTAATAGAAATTGATTTATATTCCCGCCTAACTACACATTTAATTCGGCAAAGTTAGGTTTTCCGAAAATAATGGAACCTTTGAACGGTGTCGTAGCACTTTTTTTTACTTTCCTAGTCTGCCCCATTCCTGGGCAAAGGTCTCCCTCCACTCCTAGCATTAAATATTACAAAAAAAAATTCCTAACATAATATACAGTGTTTTTATATTTATTTACATTTTCAGTATAAGTAATCCATTACTTTAATAAACATTTATCATTAATCCCAGGTCCTACAACAAGCCGGCATATCATCGACATACGCATACTCGGGTCTCGACGCATCTGCGCGTAAGATCGCGCTCGGTCGCTTCACGAACAAGAAGTGTTCTGTACTTATAGTAACTGATGTGGCCGCCAGAGGGTTGGATCTACCGGCTTTAGATACTGTTATTAACTACAACTTCCCAGCCAAACCGAAGCTTTTTGTGCATAGAGTTGGTGAGTTTTACTGAAATGATGTTCTAGATTGAATTGATTGAATTTGTTCTTGATGAATTGTTTTGTTGCATTTAACGAATGCGTCATTGATTGCAATTTAAACCTTATGTCATGACATGAAATCTTCTTGTTACCTCTATTGAACAAACTGATGATTTCGTATCCCTTTTCCATTGTTCTATCCTAAAGTATTATTGCCTAGGGAGCTGCTACGATAATGTTGTACTCATCATTATGAACAACTTCTGCTATGGGACCAAACCTGAAATCGCGAAAAATATCAGCTGTTCCCTACATTTTCATTTTCGAGTTTAGCTAACATAAATGTAGGGTACAGCTGATTTTTTTTTCACGATTTCAGGTTTGGTCTCATAGTAAAAGTTGTTCATAATGATGAGTACAACACTATTTTGTTGAGATTCCCTAGCCAGTTAAAAAGCAGCGTGTCCATGTATAATGCAGTCAATGTTTTAACATACATACCTATAGTAAAATAGTAACAAAGTCAAAACAGTCCATTGAATATTTTTGAAAAAGAGTAATTTCGACGAGGTGTGGCTGATGCCGAAAATATTGTTTTTAGAATTTTTGTCCGTTTGTCTGTTTGTCTGGATGTATGATCCGGATTGGCGGCAAAACGACTGAAAGGATTAGCATGAAATTAGGCACACCGATAGTTTATTACCTAGATTAACACATTAATTACTTAGGCTCATTTTCACCATACATCACTAAACGCGTTTAACGCTAAATGAGTTTAAAACATCATTCTGTCTCTGTCGTCTTCAAACGATTGAAAGAAACAGAGCGATGTTTTAAACTTGTTTAGCGTTAAACGCGTTTAGTGATGTGTGGTGAAAATAAGCCTTTGTAGTACTACTTTAAGTAATTTTAACATAAATATGCTATCAAATATTTGTAAAGTGCTTAGTGCTATAAGTCCGTGTGATATAGGTATTGAAATCTAAACTAAGCTAGAACTTGAATATTTAAGTAATAAATATAAATAAACTAACCAAAATTATCGTGCAGGTCGCAGCGCCCGTGCCGGTCGCGCCGGTCGTGCGTTCTCCCTCATAGCTCCCGAAGACGTCGCCCATCTGTTAGACCTGCAACTGTTCCTCGGAGCTGAGATGATATCACCTGCGCAAGTGAAGGAAAGAGGCCTTGCATGCCCCAGTGGCGTGTGGGGAGCTATACCTACCTCGGCGCTGGAGTTGAGGCACCAGGATGTCAGAGCTTGGGAGAAGAATTATTCGGAGATTGTGAGTATTGTTCTTTCAGGAACTGTGGATTGGAGAAAAAGAAAACATTTTAATATTTTATACAGGTTGCTGATTTAGTCACCTGCGTCCGTCAAGGAGGTGATTCTACCCGTTATACTGAACAACTTTGGCTTTCGAACTCATATCAGACTCGAGGAAAAAAGAACAAATTCCTATAAACAGTAGACAGACTATTTTCGATGCATGTATGATTTTTTCCGTATCATTGTATGAGTTTCATAGCTAAAGTTGTTCAGTAGTGCTATTCTGTACAAATCTCACCGTGAAAAGTTAGGTGAAGTGAGCGTGGAGTGAGGTGTCAGTAGTGTAAATCCCTAGCATCAGGTGAAATGACAGCTCACTTCATGCTCACTTCACCTAAGTTTTCACGGTGAGATTTTTACATAATAGATCGGCAGTATGACAGGTAGAATCACCCCCTTGACGGACACAGCTGACAAAATCGCCACCCGGTATAATTTCATTTTTTAATGTTAACCGACGAAGTTCTGAATAATATTAACATATTTAGTTTTTGAATAGCTAGTTACCATATTCATTTTTTAATTAATGCTTTTTCTCTTACTTATATTGTCTGCTGTTTTAAATCTACCTTCGAAGACTTTTTATGTACTTTACCTGATGCGTATGTGTATTAAAATAACCTCCTCCAGTGGGGAAATTAAAATATCGCTCCATTTCGCTGACTATAGTTTTACCGATACCACTGTACCGCGTCTTAGATATGTGTGCGGCGAGACCGGAGGGGGGGGGGGGGGGCTGCGCAGGCCGCTCGTACGTCAACGCTCACTGCTTCCCGCCCCCAGCGGTATAGCGGTATCTGTCAAACTATAGCTTATTTTATTTTTTGTAATTACGAAATTCGTTCCCATAATAAAGAAGAAGATTGGAACCAGACTATGCTTTTCACAGTTACTCACATTAATAAAATATTCTTCATCTACAGGAAGACGCAGCCCGTGTTTGTGGTCGCGGCTGGCAACAGTACATAAAATGGCGCGAGCCGGCCTCAGCTGAAGCCAACAAGCGCGCCAAGTCCACGTCGTTCCCCGTACTTACGCACCCTTTCTTAGTGGACGAGAATGATAACGCTGCTGTTGATATGATTGAGAAGATCAAGAACTATACGCCTAAAGGAGTGAGTATAATTTATCATAGATTTAGTATGTGGTGTTTAGGGCTAGACCAAAAATAAATTACACCAGTGTGCGTGTGATGTGCATGTGTATGAGACAAATAGTGCTGTGCTCACTAGCTGCCTCAACTTCGATTATCGATATACATGGTTATTACTAAAACACCAACAACCTCTTAAGGGGTCATTGTACTCATCATTTTGAACAACTTTTACTATGGGACCAAACCTGAAATCGCGAAAAAAAAATCAGCTGTTCAGTACATTTATGTTCGCTTATTTGGTCAAAATGTACTGAACAGCTGATTTTTTTTTGCCATTTCAGGTTTGGTCCCATAGTAAAAGTTGTTCATAATGATGAGTACAATGACCCCTTCAGAGGTTGTTGGTGTTTTACAAATAACCCTGTAGATTGCAGGGTCTTCGTATCTCCCGATTTGAAGCAGATGTGGAAAAAGTAAATACCTTAATAGTTTTTAATTTCCTTCAAAATTATTGTAAATATGTCGTAAGCTTTCCTTGGAAGTATTTTGCCATTTTGCTTCATACTTCATTCTATTAATAAAATAATGTTCTATTATCACTTTTATTTATAGGTGTTTATGGTTTGATAATGCTGGTGAATCAAAGTTTTACAAGACACAAGACATTAGTTTCCCATTTATGGAAAAAATATTATTTTCATTTTTAAACATATTTAAAAAAAAATCTTTTATATATTTTCGGGAGACTCGTTCAGACTGTATACACATCTCATAAACATCTTGAGAATAATAAATTAGGTCACCTACGTCCTTCAAGTATATAATACATGAGAACCTTCTTTGGTTTCAGCTTAAAGTACGGTCAAGCACGGCTTGCATATAATTTCGACACCTGCAAAGAATAACATCGTATCTCAGTTTTAGGCCATTTTGAGTTACAATCGGTATTTTCTTTTACGTTTTTCATCAAAAGTCGCAAACTATGCAGCCTAAAAAAAAAAATGTTTGAGAATGTGCAAACGGCGCTCTTTTACCCCATACCCCACATGCACTAGTAGCCCCACTTCGAATTTTTAAGACCCACTTTCAGTCCCTGTTGCAATAAAAATAAAATCTGTATTTTTATTTCTTTCTTATTTGCAAAATAGTTGGGCAAACGTCATCTATTCCAAAATTCAAGTTAGTAGCATTAGTAGTTCTTAAGATATCCAACTGTGACAGACAGACAGACAGACTGAGTCGCACCATAAGGGTTCCTTTTTACCATTTTGGTACGGAACCCTAAAAATATATATCAACATCATGTTATCTATAGTGTCGACGTATTGTATATAACATACTATGCACATTTTATGTCCCTGATAATTACCTACGCCACCGGTCCAACCGCCGGCACAGACTGTTCGCGACTGCACAGTGCCGCACGGTGTCCCGTGCGCATTCCCCGCTGTGTCGCATGCACAGCGCAATCAATGCCCTTATTTTTGACCTTCCCGATTGTGACGTGTTGACTGACAGATTCAACCAAATCATGTTATTGTGCTTGAGATTTTGCGAAAGACATTGTATGTGAACGATTGACATTGTATGTAACCTAACGAAATGTAATTTTAATTTTATTTTTATTATTTGTTTTATTAACGTTGTATTTAAATTGTAATTTGTATGATGCATAAGAAATAATTAATTAATTACTGTTACTGGTGTAATACCGTTGTAATTAATAATGAATAAATAAATAAATAAATTGTGTCAAACTCTAGGTCTACAAAAGTGACGTTGGAAAAAGCGAGAATTAACGTATTTGTTATTATTTTAAATATGATTTCTATGCATTTACAGTATTATTATGGTAAAATGTTATTTTCCTCATCCATTTAACAAAAAATCATAGCAGTTGTGAGATATTGCTTATAGGCAGTTAAACATTTCAGTTGTGTTTACGTGTGAAATGAATAATTCTGTGGGTTTCCTTTCTTAGATGAGTTACATCCAGGTACTGCACACAGTGCACACGTAAGCATTATTAATCACGTCTATAAACACTTTAAAACCTGAGATTTTGTGAAAATAAGCGGGATTTATTTCGTTCACGACACGTCGGCTGTTACAGGCTGAGAGCGTGGTCTTATCGATCTTTCTCGCTCTAACGTACGCTTAGACTATAATGTTTCTCTTTTGCATTGCCAATCTAACGCCAGTAGTATAATACTAAATCTATGGTATTTATAAAATCAAAAGTCATTTATTATATTATATTATCATATACTAGGCCGAGAATCAGCACTTTTAGAACGTCATAATTACATAAGACAGTCTTCCAAAACGACTTAGTATGGTCAGCAAAGAAAGTTACTTTTACATGACGTCGATTTAATGCGTACATGCGCAACAAAAGGAAAATTATTCAGTACACAATAAAATAATAAAATTAAATTAAATAGTAAGTTTACAAAAAGTGTACATATGTTTCAGTATATAATATTAATCTAGGCCTATAATATTATTATAATGATCTAGATAAAAACTATGGTATGAAAAATATAAGATTACAGTTGCAAAATAAAATAAATAAATAGAATTCTGAAGGTAATGTAGTGCGTTGCGTTTGATTTTTTTGCGTTTGCAACAGAACGTTTATTAAAACCATTAAGGTAACGTTTGCCAGCATGGAACGATATACAATTAACACACACTTACCCATCACACCATCTCCCATACACACACACCACACACACACACACACACACACACACACACACACACACACACACACACACACACACACTCACTCATTCCCAAATCAAACGTTAAGCCATTTTTACTTTAGTTTTTAATTTCCCATATAGTTACACTTCACTTTTGTTATTAATTTGTAATAGTGTTTTATTATGTACAACCTGTATGTTAGGTTAATACAGTCATAGGTCATTCATGAGTTGTCCGATGGCGGTAAGCCTGGTGATCTGTAATACAGGTTTTACCTACAACAGACACCAGTCTCTATTAAGTGTTACCTTGACTTTGTACTGTGTTTGTGATTACGAGAGAAATAAAAGATTATTATTATTATTATTATTATTATTATTATGTTGCCTGATCTAGGTTTATTTAAACCTGTGTTTCAGGCCAAACAATAGTTGCCTAGTTACTAATTTATTATGTAGACTACTTATCACCGCGCTTATTCTGTGATGGATACTTTCTCTTATTATCTCTTGACTCGTATATTTTACACGAATTTATTCTTTTCATTTCAGACAATTTTAGAGCTCTCCGCTAAGAATGATTCGCCTATGTATTTAGCAATGAAGAGGAAGAAACAGGCACATGGAAAGACGGTTCAGAAAGTTCGAGACATTAAGAAACTGGCGGTAAGAACTTGTTTATAAGTGCTAAAATCCTATAACAGCTCTCTATTGTGTCAAATTTTCAAAGGTACACAGCTTATACGCACTCTACCGCCTCGGAACTATTTTGCTATCACAAGTACGTCGTAAACAATCGCGAGCTTTTTTTAAGAAAATAATTTAAATGCTACCTAAAACAAGATTTGGAACAAGATGTGCACTTTAATTTAAAAATAAAAGTTACGACAGGATCTTTCAAAAATCTGTTTCTGCGAACTTATTATGATAGAAAATAATCACACCCACAATATAGCACTCATATTCATTATTAAACCTACATTTCTAGGCTGAAGGCATAGTACTAGAAGATACTGGCAACATAAAACCAAATAGACCTCCAAACGAACCGCCAAAGAAGAAGAAGAAGGAAATCGTTCGTGACGAAAACTACATCTCACATTTCGCTAGTGACCAGCATACTGAAATGGGGTAAGTGGAGATATCCAAGACTTACAAGAAGTATTTGCCACTGTATTTACTATGCCTGTCAAGTGTAGGGGCTACACATAACATTAAGTAAGTGGAACGCATATGAGGGGCGCGCCATTTTTATAGCATAACGATAAAGTTTTGATTCCAAATAAAATAAAGTAGTGTATGAAACTGCAGATAATTAGGTATTAAAACACTCATTATGCAACAGTTTTATAAACTACTATTTCTCGCCAACCAGTTTCGTACACATTTTGTCATGTGACTTGTCCGTTCTAAAATATGCACAGGAGGCGTTGTTACAATTTCTTTTTCGACACAATAATTTTGCATAACTTTTTTTTGTCTAATATCTTTAATGTTTCTACCAGAGGTATTATAAAGTCCACGTCTGTGGTAACACTTTTACTTTGAGCTGGTCTAGAGCAGTATGGAGTTTCAATACCAGTGACGTGTGGCCTGCTGTACGTGTGTTAAAGAATAGCAGTTTCTTTTTGCAATTAAAACCTCCGTCTACGATTACTTAATGAATGATTTGATCTTTCCAGCATGGCAGTTAACTTCGCGGTGGGTGCAGAGCAAGCTCAGTTAGAGCTGAACGCAGACACCGGTGACAGTGCCCGTGTGAATAAAGCAATGCAGCGATGGGACAGAAAGCGGAAGAAGATGGTGCATGTTGATCCGGTATGTGTTAATCAATGGTAGATTTGTTGGATTTTATGTAGCGTGCCTAACATTGCAATTTGAAATGTGACGCCAAATATGACGGAAGAAAAAAGCATGTTGATTCGTTATATATGACTATTAGTTGTTCCTTTTTGTGAATCAATCATAGATTTGTTGGATATTATAATAGGCTGGGGAAAAAGTATCTTCGCATTTTTTCAGAAAATTCAAAACATTTTTTAATATAGTTTATTTACATTTAACTAAAGTATGTAGGTACCATTTTGTTCGATAACTTTTTGCCATCTGTAGGTAGGGACATGATCCCATTGTTATAGAATTTTTGGGAATTCCGGTCAAAATACCACGACAAGTGGTTTTGGCAGTCCTCTCGTGATGTTAAACTGACACTGCCTAAAGAATTCTGAAGAGACCGAAACAGGTGGAAATCTGAAGGTGCAAGGTCAGGACTATACGGCGGATGCATTAACACCTCCCAGCCAAACTCTCTTAATTTTTGCTGAGTGGCTAAAGATGTGTGAGGTCTAGCGTTATCATGATGAAAAACCACACCCTTTCTGTTGATTAATTCCGGTCGCTTTCTCTCAACTTCTTGCTTTAATCTCATCAGTTGTTCGCAGTAGAGTTCAGAATCGATGGTCCTGCCTGGTGGTAACAGCTCATAATGAATAATGCCCTTCCAATCCCACCACACACACAGCATCACCTTGTTGCGAGTTAACCCGGGTTTCGCCACAGTCTGTGAAGCCTGACCGGCGTTTGACCACGACCTTTTTCGCACGTTCTTGTCATCCGTGATCCACTTTTCATCACCAGTTATCATCTTCTTCAAAAATGGTTCGGTTTCATTACGTCGTAATAAAGAATCACAAATGAGTACACGGTTCATTAGGTTTCTTTTAGTGAGCTCGTGAGGTACCCAAATGTCGAGCTTTTTTGTGTACCCAGTTTTTTTCAAATGCGCCAAAACTGTTTTGTGGTCAATTTCCAGTTCTTCAGCTACGTCGTAACTACTGATATCTTGCTCCACTTTTTCAAAAATGGCATCCATTTTATCCGTAATAGGGCGACCAGAGCGACGTGCATCTTTGACATCAAAATTTCCGGATTGAAAACGCTAAAACCAAATTTGTGCTACTCTCACAGACACTACACTAGGTCCATAAACATCGCAAATTTTTTTCGCGGCTTGCGTTGCATTTTTACCTTTTTTGTAGTAAAATTTTAAAATGTATCGAATTTCTTCATTAGATTCACTCATCTTGACGGTCGGTACACACTGGCGAAACCCTGACCAAAACCCCAAAACAAAAGTTTCTTCGAACGCACTATCTTTTGTTTCTGAGAAGTCATAAATGATCCGAGAATTTAATACCTGTAACACCCGCGCGCTTCGCCAATCTAAAAACCCGTTGGGTCAGTTCGAAGTTTGTCATTTCGTCTAACGCATGTGTTTGCTATTTACGTGATAAAAACAACTCTGGATTTAATTGCAAAGTGTTTTGTGATTTGTGTTTTAATCGATATAATGGATATAGAAGCTGAACCTGGAGGTTAGTGACTCTTTATATTACTGATGAATAATATAATAAATAAACTTTTTGTTCAGATTAGTCATATAACAAAATTACCGTGTAAAAATTCTAAATTGTTTTCTAAGTTTTCATTTGAGTGAGCGCAAAAGTTTCAAATCCATCTCAATCAAGTCTGATTATAAGCCTTTTCTGTTAAAGCTATATCTATTCTAATATTTAAAAAAGATATCAAGTGCTAGTTTGTGCGATTTTGTAGCAATCAGCTCATTAATTTGAATAAAGATTAAAAATTTAAAAAATGGGTAATTTTTAATTTTGTATTTATTTCAGGTTCAAATACTGAATATATTTATTTATCTCGGCGCACAGTACTGGGGTACTATAGAGAATGTTCTTCACAAAATCCAAAGGAAAAGTTCAACAATTTAGTGGATAAAATCCAAAATATTGTTCACAATCCAGATAGTTTATCTACTACTTCGAAGCAGTTAATATCAAAATGTATTTATGAATACAAGCAGAAATGGAGTAAAGCTAATAAGAACGAACATTATTTCAATGAAAAAGAAAAAAAAATGGTTGGATTCTTCTATAGGTTTTCCTATTAGTATTAATATTGAAAGAAGTAGTGGTGGCAGACCTACGGTAACATTTTCGGAAAGCAGTGAACGGTCGAAGCGTAGAAATACTGAACAGTTACGTTCAAAAGTTGACACCGATGAACTTGTGTATGCTGCACAAATGAAGCTCAGAGAAGCGGGAAAACATTCCACCGCCAAATTGCTAAAGAAATCTTTAGTAAGTGGTGAGTCTGCACATTCCTACTCTTTTTTTACGCCTGATGAAGCTTTGGAACTCCTTGTAGGAGCTAAACTTACCAAATATCAATATAATTTTATGCGAAAGTCAGCAATGGAGCATAACTGCAATATGTATCCAAGTTATGAAGAAATTACTGAAGCTAGAAAAAAATGCTATCCAGATAATTTAGTTGTTACGGAATCTTCAGCTTCTATTCCATTGCAGAATTTGTTGGATCACACCACTCATAGGTTGATTCAGGCTCATGGGGATTTATTCACATCCTTGTCCGAAAATGATAGCCAAAATTTATACATGATTACCAAATGGGGCTGCGATGGCACTTCGGGACAGTCAGAGTACATGCAAATATTCGAAGCTGAAACAATTTCGGATGCAAGTATTTATTTAATTTCTGTTGTTCCTATACAACTTGTATGCGGAAATTTAGAAGATGAGGATAAGCTGGTGTTATGGAGAAACCTATCAGCATCTTCGCCTAGATACTGCAGGCCACTTAAAATTTTTTTTGCAAAAGAGACTACTCAGCTTATTCAACAAGAAACCGATTTTGTAAAAGCTCAGATCGAGAGTCTTATATCTACAGAAGTAGAATATGACAATAAAAAGTTTAACGTGAAACATAAGTTGATTCTGAGCATGATCGATGGTAAAACGGCTCATGCTATAACTGAAACTTCGTCTTTTCAAAGATGCTATCTTTGTGGATTAACATCCAAGAATTTTAACAATATTGCGATGTGTAAGGCTGTAAACAAGGAGCAATACCTTAACTTAGGAACATCTATACTTCATGCATGGATAAGGTTTTTTGAGTGTGTACTGCATCTTTCTTATAAGCTACCATTATGCAAATGGAAAGCCGGGAAACAAGAAGACAGCATAAAAATTGAAAATAAGAAAAAGGAAGTCCAGGAAAATTTTCGGAGGAAATTAGGTTTAATAGTAGATAAGCCAAAACCGGGCTATGGCACTACTAACACGGGAAATACTGCAAGAAAATGTTTTCGAAATTACGAGGAACCTGCCGAAATTACGGGAGTAAGCAAGGCGCTTATATATAGATTCTACATAATACTCCTTGCTCTCTCAAGTACTTCTGCAACTGTTGACACAGAAAAATTTAAGTTGTATTGCCTAAGAACCGCAGCAGTCTTTGTAAAAAATTACCCTTGGTACAGAATGCCTACAACTATACACAAAATTTTATTCCACGGGTACAAAATTATTGAGCACGCAATCGTGCCCATTGGTAGTTTGTCCGAGGAAGCGCAGGAGTCTCGAAATAAGGACATAAAAAATTATAGAGAACGATATTCTAGAAAAATGTCGCGCTCGAAAACTATGGAAGATGTAGTTCATAATCTTCTGGTATCTTTGGATCCTTATATTACAAGTTTAACCAAAACAGGCCAGAAAAAAAATAGGCCTTACGAAGATTATCCAGAAGATTTAAAGGAATTATTTTTAGATACAGATAAGATGTAAAATTGTATACTTAATATATTAAAATTGTTCTTTACTTAAAAATTACTTTTACCGCTTTACGGTACATTTTACAACTATATTCATTTAAAATATGTTTAAAATAATTAAGTAAGTGTTTCTTATTCATTTATATTAACTTTCATTACTTGTTAGAGTTTTGGCCAGCGTTTGTTCGTATTCCCGCCACTGTGCGGTACGAAAAACAAATGAAAATCACACATTTTCCTAATTTGAATTTGGAATTATGTTCTTTAAAATTTAAACTTTCAATGAAACCAAAACCAGCCAGATACAAATAGTATAGCCAAAGAGATTTTATTACAAGTTCATACATATTAGGTTGGGGAAAAAGTCTTTTCGCATTATAGTATGTATGAACTTGTAATAAAATCTCTTTATTCATTTTTATTTTATCTATCTATACATGAATTTATCTAATTGCTAACCTAACTTAAACTGACACCTAATCTAAACTAAACTGTTTTATAAGTGTCACAACCGTAAACCGTTGGTACATAAACTAATCTAAGCTAACATTGTCAGAACTGAATAGCCCTGGTACAAATTATGATGCGCGTTGGCCCGAGTGAGGGGAGAAGTGATGTCTTCAAAACTATAATGGGTTTAACTGTGGCAGTAGTGGGACCTAGCTTCCATACATTTTTGCCCACCATCCTTTGAATTTCGCGGGCTACCCTGGCGCTTTCGCCTTAAGTTGGAATGCTTATGTTGGGCTCTTACGGGCTAAATTCTATGGCGCTACTTCCTTCTACTTCGGGAAACCATTGAAGAGGCTTGTGGTTTAATTGATTTTTGAGAATCTCACCCAGAAGAGTCTCAGATTTCACTGATCTTTGAGATTTTGATCCTTTGTATAACCTTCTAAAAACTATTCAGTGTCATATTGTTATCAAAAATGTTGTTTTCCTCAGGATGGCGGTCGTAAAATGATCCGCACAGAGAGCGGCGGCCGCGTGCCGGCGTCCTACCGCAGCGGGCGCTACGACGAGTGGCGCAAACGTAACGCGGCCGACGCAGGGTCTGATGATGAACAGGCGCACGATAGTAATAGGAAGAAATCTGGTGAGTGTCTGTTTCAATAATGTTTAAGGTAATGACTTACTAGGCTTACGGGAATGTGCTCCCGGAATAAAAAGTGTTCTATGTCCTAACCCAGGGGGATTTGGATTCAATTTGGCACATGGATAGATCATGGTCTATCCATGTGCCAAATTTAATACAAATCCGTTCAGCTATTAAGGTGGTGTAAACAGACAGCATTAATTTCTGATGGTGTGTGGAAGCAGCGATACGGTCGACGATGGTGTCGCATCACGCATTGTTGCGTAGAAGTGACCCATTGAACAGAGGCTTGAAAATTCCAATGGATGGTAGCTTCTTCCAAACTATGATATTTATGAGAGCTCGTATTTTGACATTTATCTACATAGCTATATAGATACCTTCTACAAATGAAGTAGCTCGGTGAGAGTTACTTTAGATGGGCTCGACAGCTGCACGGGTCGATCGAAGGTTAAGCTACGCTTGCCGCGCTCGGTTCGTGCATGGCTACCATCTATTTCATGTCGACTTTTCCTTGCCAAAGCACATTAAGCCGTTGGTCCCGGCTGTCATTCCTTGATCTTTGACCGTAGTTACGGGTAGTCAGAAGCCCAAAACTCTGACAACCACGTCTTACCAATGGGTATCGTGTTACCCAGTAACTGGGTTGTGGTCATATAGGAAATCGCTCCGTGTAAAATTCTGGTATTCAGCTGCATCCGTTGGACTGGAAGCCGTCCACAACATAGTTGGGAAGGCAGAAGGCTAGCCATATTGGATTGGTAAGAGTTACTTGATGTGCCCAAGCGCTCAGCGGGCATCAACCTGCATTCCGAGGAAAAATATGTCATTAACAAATTACAAGAGCCTAATACTATTCCTTTTTCCCCTTAGCATCAGAGTTCCGTCCCCACTGGGTGAGACACAACGAACGCGTCGCCAAGAAATCTACAGAGGCGAAGTCTAAAGAATTCAAGAACAAACAACAGATCGTGAAGGAAAGAATACGCAAGGAGAAGATCAAGCAGAAACTTAAGTTTAAGAATAATAAGACTAGTAAGAAAAAGAAGAAGAAATAAGTGTTAATACATTGTTTTATAGAATAATGAACCTGTTTTATTCCAATTAAATCATTTACAGGCTAAGGAGTCGGTTAGTCAGACAAATGAAGCTAGTTAGCCATTCCAAAGCGTAGTAGATTCCTATTGAGAAGAACTGGCAAGAAACTCCATGAACGCTCTTTTCATCTAATATATTACTTTATGGCCTAGATTGCAAGAGAAGACACGCTTCTTATGTATGCAATAATTTTGTCCTATCAGACAAAATAATAACAGATGTGACAAAATAACGCCCCGTTGGCTACTATGAAGTCGTGTGCGTGCTCGGGAGGGCAAAAACATCTCTCATTGGATGGTCTTAAGGCTTGTCCTCCGTGAAATACGGCGAAACTAAGTAACTTTGTGTCCATCTTTTACAGTAACTATAGCATCTTTTCGATAGGAAAAAATACACAGTAATCTACAATAAATAAGTGATTTCATTTGACATGAAATCTATTTTAGTTTATAGAACAAAAGTAAAAAACAAAAAATCCAGGTCAATTTTTTTCTTCGTTTTACCATATTACTCCTACAATTTTCATTGTGTTCATAAATTTATACAGTTCAGTAGTACAGTTAATAAGGAATGATTTCATGTCATTACTTTCAATCGGGCGACTAACAAGGCAGATGTGAGTGAAAACGCCGGGAGGGGACGCCCTAGGAAGACATATAGTGACCTTATTGGTGATGTTCTTCAGAAAGATCAGGTGCGTAGTACTCGCAACCGGCCTGCGTGTATGACCAGATGTACATATAAACGTAAACGAGGAAAAAGGAGTATGTAAGGATCGTAGCAGGTGGCGTTTCGTAGTTTCTGCCTACCCCCATTTCCCATGGGCGTGAGTTTATGTATGCCAATCAATAGATTTTTGTAAATTAATTGCTTTATATTTTGCAAAAAATTACCAGGGTTGTGTTATCGCGCTTCTCTTTCTTTTCTATGCAGTCCGACAAGAGCGCGATTTTACGTAGGTAGCCCGCGAAATTCAAGTCAGTATTAGGTTGTAATAGGTTGGGGAAAAAGTTTCTTCGCATTTTTTAAGAAAACTCAAAACATTTTTTAATATAGTTTATTTACATTTAACTAAAGTATGTAGGTACCATTTTGTTCGATAACTTTTTGCCATCTTGTAGGTAGGGACATGATCCCATTGCTATAGAAATGTTGGGACTTCTGGTCAATATACCGCGACAAGTGGTTTTGGCAGTCCTCTCGTGATGTTAACCTGACACTGCCTAAAGAATTCTGAAGAGACCGAAACAGGTGGAAATCTGAAGGTGCAAGGTCAGGACTATACGGCGGATGCATTAACACCTCCCAGCCAAACTCTCTTAATTTTTGCTGAGTGGCTAAAGATGTGTGAGGTCTAGCGTTATCATGATGAAAAACCACACCCCTTCTGTTGATTAATTCTGGCCGCTTTCTCTCAACTTCTTGCTTTAATCTCATCAGTTGTTCGCAGTAGAGTTCAGAATCGATGGTCCTGCCTGGTGGTAACAGATCATAATGAATAATGCCCTTCCAATCCCACCACACACACAGCATCACCTTGTTGCGAGTTAACCCGGGTTTCGCCACAGTCTGTGAAGCCTGACCGGCCTTTGACCACGACCTTTTTCGCACGTTCTTGTCATACGTGATCCACTTTTCATCACCAGTTATCAGCTTCTTCAAAAATGGTTCGGTTTCATTACGTCGTAATAAAGAATCACAAATGAGTACACGGTTCATTAGGTTTCTTTCAGTGAGCTCGTGAGGTACCCAAATGTCGAGCTTTTTTGTGTACCCAGTTTTTTTCAAATGCGCCAAAACTGTTTTGTGGTCAATTTCCAGTTCTTCAGCTACGTCGTAACTACTGATATGCCGATCTTGCTCCACTTTTTCAAAAATGGCATCCATTTTATCCGTAATAGGGCGACCAGAGCGACGTGCATCTTTGACATCAAAATTTCCGGATTGAAAACGCTTAAACCAAATTTGTGCTACTCTCACAGACACTACACTAGGTCCATAAACATCGCAAATTTTTTTCGCGGCTTGCGTTGCGTTTTTACCTTTTTTGTAGTAAAATTTTAAAATGTATCGAATTTCTTCATTAGATTCACTCATCTTGACGGTACGAAAAACAAATGAAAATCACACATTTTCCTAATTTGAATTTGGAATTATGTTCTTTAAAATTTAAACTTTCAATGATACCAAAACCAGCCAGATACAAATAGTATAGCCAAAGAGATTTTATTACAAGTTCATACATAATATAATGCGAAAAGACTTTTTCCCCAACCTAATATGTTAAAGTATTATTCGCGACCGTAACATATATATATTTACAAAATTATAATCATTAGAATCAGTAATACAACTGCTTAAGAGCCTTACAACCTCAGCTCAAATTCTAATTTCGCCCCCACTTCCCCACGCCACCTCACTCTTTATCCCTGTTGCGTAATGTGTGTTCTGAGCGCAAGCGAATGGGAGGGCCCGTTCGAAAGCTGAAGCGACACTGAGCGGCGGTGTTCGGGCGGCAGGGAACAAACTACAAGACGCCGATAGTTTATGTAATTTCTTATTACGGTGAAAATAATGCTAATTAAAAAAAAAAAACAAGACTTGCTGTTTGTTTATAGTTAGTTCAGTTAGTATGCAAAGTTTCATGATCTAATTTGAAGTATTTTTTGAATACCAGCGGTTTATTGTTCGGTTTAGAGGTAACTTTGTATTTTTTTTCTAGAGTGCGTTTCATCAAATAGTTCCTATGCCGTAATGTTGGCTCCATTGTTGTAGGATGAACACGATAGGCTATCGTTGTTAAAGCATGGACCTAATTGGCCCATGTCTTAAAGTTTAACAGTGGAGCCAACATTACGGCATAGGAACTATTTGATGAAACTCACTATATCGACAAAATTTTATGGAATTCTGTTTTCGTCACATAACATTAATCCTCAACCTTACCATATATTTATTTCGAGGTTAATGTTGCAGTATTTTCGACATTACGGAAGATCAGGCTAAGCCATTTGAGACAGTATAGGCTCTTAAGTTAACATAATCCTAAATGTCAAGTTTGCATGAAATAGTCATTAGGATTATATGGATTTAGAGAGTTGTATTGATGATTTTATTATAATTCTATAAATACAGATTTGTTACGGTCGCGATTCATATTTAGATCTACAAACGACCTGATACTGACCTGCAAATTGCAAAAAACGTAAGAAAATTTTAATTTCACGGGCTACTTGGAGCTACGATTGGCTGTAGCACAACGGCTGACCCAAGTCCTTCAAACAGAGTTCAAACCTGTAGTTGCATTCAAAATATTCAAAACAAACTTTCAAATACTACGATATTAATTTATGAGGACCAGTTATGTTTGTGAATCAATGTTGTCTTCATCTTTAAGAAATTGATAGTTGTTCATCATAAAACAAGTATTATAATCTAGGAAAGATTATAAAAAAAATCATAAAAAATGAATAACATAAAAAAGGTTGATTGGTCGACAAAAAAGAGGTTGGTTGGTTGGTGGAGAAAGGTTGAGGTTGGTGTTGATTATCATAAAAAAGTTGTTGATGCACACGGCGAAACAACATTTTTTTTGCCATGTGATTTGAACATTTTTTTTGCAAGTCTGTATTAGGTTGTATGTTGATTATAGTATGAATGGATCTCCTACAACTCATGTACTCAAGCCAAACCTCTTTGGGGCTTAGGCCTGGAGAATAGCTTAGATCGTTGCAATATATGCAAGGACAATCTTCATCGTCGTCATCCGCAGTGATGGTTTGTAGGGACATGAAATCTTCTCCATAGCTTTGAACTATAGTTCAAAGCTTTGGTTACCTTCCTCGTTTTTTCTTTGGAACCGGAGTAGGAGCAGATTTAGCTTTGATTTCTTCCATAGTAGAAGTTGTAACAGCACTGTTGGTTTCTTACGATGCTTTGGTTACCTTCCTCGTTTTTTCTTTGGAACCGGAGTAGGAGCAGATTTAGCTTTGATTTCTTCCATAGTAGAAGTTGTAACAGCACTGTTGGTTTCTTACGATGTTTTGTTTTACCTTGGCCAGTCACAAAGACCCTCTTCGGCCATGGCGATAAAATATAGACTGGGACACTGACAGTTCTATCATCGAGAAAAACCTTGGTTTAATAGAAACTCCATGAAATGCTTCTTTTGAGGTAGACGGTATGGCAGTACCTAGCTGTTTCTTCTAGAACCTGGGATGCAGGTCTCAATGAATCTGCATACTGCCTGAGGAACAAGACAAGACAAGAGGGACAAGAGGGCCTGTATTCGCTTCCTGCAATATACTTCCTGCAACTTGAGATGTTGAGGGAATGGGGGGGATTTCCCACTGCCGATGGGCCTTCTTCACTTCTCCCAGAACTGCAAGCAAGGAAATGTTCCTCGTTTCTGCAGGTTTAAATAAATGGTCCGGTTTCTGAAAAAAATCTGAAAGTGGGTCAAAGGTCATAGTACCTACGCCATTTTACCCGTACAAGCGGTATTTCATTTTGTCCACTTTAATACTTCATAACCTTGGAACCATCAAATACACAAAAACTACTTAAGATGTGATTCAATCGCATTCCTGAACTTACCTAATTCAATCATAAACAAACTGACACCGGCACAGCTATACACGTTGATTTTTTACACTTTTACGGTAAAAGCTCTCGTGAGCGTACGTCGTTCATGTCGCACGGCGGCGTGGACGTCACGTCACTGGTGTGGCGACAGATAACCTGCCTGCCCGATTCCTAAGCGTTACTCTAGCGATCGTTGGGAGAACTAAACAATCCATGGTTTCGTAGAAAAGGTCGGTGTGTCGCCTATTTCATTTTGTATACCTTTGCCCTACTTACTAGAATACTAGATTTTTGTCCAATCTAGTAGGTATTTAAATCATGTGATATTTTTTTTATTCGTGTTTGCATGTTGTTATGCACTACGGCACACCTAGATATATACCCACGGGACCATAGGTATGGCCAGACAATTGAGTGACAAATATTATGTAAATGGAATTAAGTTATAACTTAATTAAGCCATACCTGTGGGTGATTCTACCTGTCATAGTGAACAACTTGGTCGTCTTCGTACGTAGGTACCCTATCGTTAAAATACATCAAATGAGGCCATGAGAGCCAGAGTGGCCTAATTGTCATTATTTAACACTGTTTTTTCTTTACTACTGTAAACTATTGTTTATCTAGTTAGGCCTCTCTGGCTCTCATGGCCTCAAATAATCTCTTTAAAGTGAGAGTGAACAGGCTTCTTCTGGCTAAGCTCACTCCATCGTCGAGTTTGTCTCTGTCGCCTCCGACCTAGACTAGAGTCAAGAGCGAACCCATCTCAAATAAAAAAAAAATATCTGCGGATATCGCCGACATACCTAATTTCTAATTAACATGATCGTCAGACGAATGAGGAAGGTTCCTTAGTTTAACAGGTAAAACCTACGAATAAAATACTGAATAAAACCACCACGGATCAGATGACCGTGTGTAAAATGTCCCGGGATATTATTATTATTATTTCGTTTATTCATATTTTCTTTTCTTATAAAATACATTTTTAAATATTTCTTAAAAAAATATTTAAAAAAAAAACATTTAAAAATATATAAAATAGTAGTCCACCGGTGTCGGGAGCAGGTTCCAAGGCACCGGTGGTTAGGGCTGCAGAGATAGGAACCTCCTCACGATGCGGGCCGTATCAAGGAGTACTGCCTTCTGAATCTGGCCCTTGATCCAACCGCCTAACGAGAGCCTTGAGAGATGGTGGTCGAGGCTTTCGGCCATCAGGCCATTGGCCGTTACGACAATCGGCACAATGACAGCCGAGCTCACATTCCATATGTCAACAACCTCGTGTGCTAAGTCGAGATATTTTATTTGTTTCTCTTTTTCATCTTTCACGAGGTTCTCGTCATGTGGAATGGTAACATCGACTATCATTGCGCGGCGCGCTAATCTATCTATCACTACTATGTCAAGCTTATTGGCGACAATAGTCCTGTCAGTAATGATAGACCGATCCCAGTACAACGTCACATGGTCATTTTCGAGAACTGGGTCGGGCACATACTTGTAATATGGTACCTCAGATTCCACAAGTTTATATTTCAAAGCAAGTTGCTGGTGAATAATCCTGGCGACTTGGTTATGCCTGTGCAAGTACTCGCCGTTAGCCAGACGAGAACAACCAGAGATAATATGTCTGATGGACTCACCCGGACGGTGACATGCCCGACACACGTCCACCGTCCCTCATAATATGTTTCCGGTAGTTATTCGTTAAGATAACTTCGTCCATAATTGCACAGACGAAACCTTCAGTTTCCCCGAAAAGGTCACCAAAACGTAGCCAGGATACGGACGCTAAGAAATCTACACCGGACTCATGAAGAGCCCGATAGAAGCGCCCGTGAAGCTCCTTGCTTTGCCATATCCCCTTGCGGTCATCGGTAGTAAGTACTACAGGTTTGCGCCAGTTCTCTTTAGCCATGGAGAGCGGGGTGAGCCCCTTGTCTACTGCGACCACATCACGGTGCATACCCACTTTGGCTTTTAAAAAATATTCCCTGAGGCTGCACATTTCGCGGTTGTGTAGGGTCTTCGCATTTAAAAAGCCTCGACCCCCGCACTTCCGCAGAATGTACAGTCTCATTACCGATGATCGTGGGTGATGCATCCGGTTTGCGGTCAGCAGTGTACGGACCCTCCTATCCAGGGCGTTGAGTTCGGTCTGAGTCCATTTGAGTATGCCGAAAGAGTACATCAAGACCGGCATGACCCAACCGTTGAAGGCGCGCACCTTGTTTCCACCTGAAAGAAGACTACCTAATACTTTCTTCAGGCGGCCAAAGAAGCGCTCCTTCAACGATTGTTTCATGTCAGCAATGTTGATACCTAACGCTTCCGACATACCCAAATACTTATAGTTGTCCGATGAAGAGAGGGATCTAAGGTTTATGGAATCCGAGAGTTGAATTCCCTCGGATTCCAATCTCCTCTCGCTTTACATGCATGACTGCACATTTGTCCACACCAAATTCCATACTGATGGCGCTACTGAAAGTTTCAGTTACCTTCAGTAGCTCCATCAGTCGCAATTTGTTGGGGGCAAAGAGTTTCAAGTCATCCATGTAGAGGAGGTGAGATATGACCTGACCGCCTCTCCTCAACCGATAGCCTAGACCTGAATCCTCTAGCAGTGTACTTAGAGGATTCAAGGCTAAGCAGAACCAGAGTGGACTCAAACTGTCACCCTGAAATATTCCCCGTTTAATCCATACAGGCTCATCATTCCCCTGGATCTGTCGACACCCAGGATAGCGAAGGACTGTCCTCCATTGCCCCATACACGACTCAAGGAAGGTGCGTAGAGTTGCATCTATCTTGTACAACTCCAGTACCCTCATTAGCCACGTATGTGGCACCGAGTCGTAGGCCTTCTTATAATCTATCCAGCATGTCGACAGATCCTTGCGGGATCGACGAACCTGTTGGCTTATGGCCATGTCGATGAGGAGTAGCTCCTGAGTACCACGGGACCCGTTCCTACATCCATTTTGAGAGGCAGACATAATCAAGTTACTCTCAATGTGAGTATTAATTTTCGTTCTCAAAATGGATGTAAGAAGTTTATAGATCGTCGACAAACATGTGATCGGTCTATAATTCTTGGGTTCCGCGAGACTACCTGACTTATGGAGCAGGTGGGTAACGCCTGTTGTTAGAAACTGCGGTAGCGACCCAGACTCTAAGGATGACTGGAATTGAGATGCCAGGCGAGTGTGTGAACTAATTAGCCGTTTCAACCAAAAATTGTGTAGTCCGTCCGGTCCCGGTGATTTCCAATTTGGTAACGGACGGACTGCTCTGGCTACGTCTAATGGCGTAACGAAAACTGCTTCCATTTCTGGTATATTTCCACACACTCGCTCGATATCCTGCATCCAGCCAGCCTCAGCGTGACAGACGGGTACCGACCAGATGCTGCGCCAGAATGCACTCGTGGTGGCATCATCCGGGCGGCGCACGTCCGTCACATTTTGTTCAGGTCGCTCCCAAGCTCTATATACCCACCTTTCATCGCTCTGGAACACGCGATTCTGTGTGTATCGATCAACCCGCCTCTTATACCGCCGAATACGGCTCGCCCATGCACAAACTTTCTGCTTCAGGAAGTCGATGCGCTCTGTGACACGGGACATATATTCTGGAGGACTGATTCCAGTCCCCGAGAATGCCCGCCTTACAAAGCGCATCACTCGTGGTCGTGTATTGCCCTCCCTGAAGCAGTATAGTTTGCCGATGAGTACCCTGGCCCCATCGATACGACGCTCGATCCTGCAGTGCCAGGCTGGTGTGGCTGGTTTTGGTCGAGTAGCTTCGTCACAGTTTGGAAACTTGACGTTAGCTAAACGACATGCCGCAACAGCCGCGCAATACAGGATCGAGTGTGTATTATATTATATAATAGATTATTATTATTATTATATTATCATTACCTACATATTCCTTCATTACATGATATTACGCCATTTTTGTTGGCAGAATCTCATTTCTTTCCTGTCAGCTTATGCCTTCTAATCTTTTCGACACGTGTACCTATTACCTACTTATAGCATTTTTATATAGGTATTTGAAGGAGGAATATGAATCGACTTGTTTGGTCGTCTATCATGTATGTTTGTGTTTTTTTTTTTAATTAGCACCTGGTTAATCAAACCAAATGATTTATTTAAATCATTTGAGAATTAGCATTTTGTTAGGTTTAAAAGTTACCTGCAAAAGGTGACCTAAGTACACTGCCGCCGTAAGGAAAAACAGAAATATTGAAAAGGAGAAAAAAAAATTGTCCTGTTTAAAATACAAGATACAAATTAATGCAGATGCGTCTTTTAATAGTAAGAATTAATAGGTTTTCGTTAAGTTTTCGCCAATATAAAAATACTGGTAGGTGCGTGTTTTTTTGCTGATTCCGAATATGTAAATAATTTTATTTCGCAAAAAATGTCAGATACGAGTACTTCTTTTTTCCTTATGACGGCAGTACAGTAGTCCCAAATCTTTTTGGCCGGGTTGAACGTAGCTAGGCGCGAGCCAATGCGCAGAATGCTAAATTAAGGTATCAGTTGAAGTGCGTAACTACAGCTTCCTCATAGGTGATAGCCCTAAATAATTACTGTGCTCTGTGGGTGATAGAATAATTCTACCTATGCCAATATTTAAGAGGATTGTGAAGTGCCGATACGCGGCGCAAATTTTGGAGGCAATTTCATATATTTATTTACATAAATATTGTTTCGGGCGATAACGTTTTCATCCTCCCAAACCTTTACGAAATTAGACAATTTTGTCTCATTACATTAAGTACACCTTAATCTAGGTCTGTACGTTTTTCTTTTTTAGTAACTCAATCTAATAAAAAAATAATAATAAAAACGCTCGAGGAAGTTTTTATGTCAAAAACTTATAGATGCTAATAACTTATATCGTATGCAATATTTCTTTATAATAAAAACGTACGGACCTAGTTTTTCATTATACATCATTCTCCTGCCCTTGTCCCAATTTATTTGGGGTCGGCGCAACATGTCTTTTTCTTCCATACTTCTCTATTAGTCGTCATCTCGGTAGTCACTCCCTTTCTGGCCATATCATCTTTCACACAGTCCATCCATCGTTTCTTTGGTCTTCCCTTACTCGTATAGCCCTCCACGTTCATACTCAACACTTTCCTGACGACATTTTCCTCATTCCTCCGCATCACATGCCCATACCATGACAACCGATTTCCACACAACTTTTCAGTCACCGGAGTCACTTTCAGACTTCCTCTTACATACTCATTTCTTATTCTATCTATTCGCGTAATACCACACATCCCTCTTAGCATTCTCATCTCGGCTGCATGCAATTGCCTTTCATTCATTCTTTTTATGGCCCAACATTCTGATCCATACAAGACAGCAGGTCTAACCATTGTTTTATAAATCTTCCCCTTGAGTTTAAGGGGAATGCGGGAGTCGCAGATTGTTCCCGTGACCTGCCGCCATTTCATCCATCTAGTGTTAATTCTGTGCTTAACAGTCCGGTCTACTTCGCCATCGCTTTGCACAAGTGAACCAAGATACCGGAAGTCGGAGCAGACTGGGAGAAGCGCGCCATCAAGCGCTATGGCTCCAGCACTGGAGAGACCGCCAAAATCGCAGAACATATACTCGGTCTTGGTTCTACTGATTTTCAAGCCGACATTCTCCAGTTTCCGTTGCCATTTCTCCAATCTGCTCTGGATCTCAGGTCCATCTTCACCGACAAGAACGATGTCGTCGGCAAATCGCATGCACCAGGGTGCCTCTTCCTGTATTTCCGCTGTCAGAGCGTCCATAATCAACAGGAAGATGTAAGGACTTAAAGCCGACCCCTGGTGCAAGCCTACCGCCACACTGAACTCGTCGGTGTTGCCAGCAGCCGACCGGACGTAGGTACAAGATTGACTGTACATAGCACGAATTAACTCTACATACTTCCCGGGCAAACCTTTCTCTTTCAAGGCCCACCACAAGACATCCCGAGGTACCCAATCATACGCTTTTTCCAGATCAATGAACACCATGTGCAAGTTATTGTGTGTACGTCTGTACTTCTCGCACAATTGGCGGAGTGCAAAAGAGGCGTCCACTGTTCCTCGACCTGGCATAAATCCAAACTGGTTTGGGGTAATCTCACTCTCCTCTCGCAATCTTTTCTCTATTATTTTCTCCCATACCTTCATACTATGGGACATAAGCTTTATCCCTCGATAGTTGTTGCAGTCCTGTACGTCACCTTTATTCTTGAAGATGGGCACTAGCGAACTATTGCACCATTCTTGTGGGATCGCTTCTTCATGCAACAACTTATTGAAGAATAAAGTCAGCCACATACATCCATCTTCTTTTAAACACTTCCATACTTCTACTGGTATGTCATCTGGGCCCATGGCCTTTCCATTTTTCATACTTTGAACTGCCTTCCTTACTTCATCATTAGTTTTTCATTATACCTACAACATTTATAAAATTATGAAAATTAGACTATGTTTACGGGGAGAAAAACGTTATCGCTTTTTGTATGAAAATTTACAGCTTTACAATCCTCTTAAGGCATAATAGCTGTAATCAAAGTGTCCAGTCTTAATTTAGCTGCCACAAAACATCGGCCGTTTACTGTGTGTTAGCTGGAGTCACTGGGTACGTTAGTACAATAGTAGTAGGTAACGTACCCAGCGACTCCAGCTAACATCCAGCGACGGAATAAATAATAATATCGAACCTTCGGTAAGACAAGGCCATAAATGTCAAAATTTCAAAAAGTCGGTTAAATATGCCAAAGTGCTTTAAAAATGCTCTTTTCATCAGGGATCACAAAAGTATAGGGCTTATTTTATGCAAAGATCAATAACTTCAAGGTGGTAAGGTGATATGAGCAGAATAATATGGATTTGAATATAAAAAAAATCTTAAAATGGCTTTCCTGTAAAATCACAAAAAGTGCAGTTGTGCCCATGTTTTACCGAAGGTGCGATATATTCTGTGTCTGTGTGTGTCTGTATCTGTGTCATGTCATCCTAGGTAAATTCTATTTTCCGAAATAAGATAGAGTAGGTAGTAAACTTGAGTCGCATATAATTATAACTTTCTTCTTTCACTATAGGTACCTAGTTATATTTTGAGAGCTACTTTAGAGCATAAAACAAGTGCCTATGATTGATGTAGCTAATGTAGTTTGCCTTGCCAATCATTTTACAGTTAGGAATGATAAATGATTTTTATTTCTGTAAGTAGGTTTGTACAAACACTTTTACAAGTCAATAGTTTTTTTTTTAAACTAACTAGATGAGGTCGGTGTTTCCTATCTGACTACTCTGAGAAGAAAGGCCGAAACAAACTCAGAGGTCTCAGTCTCTTATAAAGTTCAGACATAATCTTGGTCACTTCATGTGAAGACCATGTAGATTGGTGTCTGAGATGGTCTTTTGAGGAAAGAACCACACAGATTGAGAGGACCTGTCCAGTCAGTGCACGCAATTGTCAGTAATCGCGCAGCTCAACTCAGAACTTAAGGAGCTCAACGACTCGACGAACAATACCAAAGAAAGGACATTGGGGTAGGCCTCATAAATTACTCAAACTGCCAGACCATGATTAAAAATAACTGAGCGAAAAAATAAAACAAACAAAAAAAGCAATGACCTACATAGTCTTCACATTCACAATAAATTAAAATAATATAATACTTTACAAAGTAAATATTCATGTGAACATTCAAAATAAAAAATGAAAAAAGAAAATTTGGAGCAGTTCATTCCCAAGCCTTTTTGTCCTCAATATAATCTTTAACGGTATAATAAGCTTTCTGACACAACTTGCGTTTAATGAATGATTTGAATTTATTATTGATTAGGAAATAAAACATACATTTGTCGATCGTATTATATTTATGTAGTTACTTATTTGTGGTCACTAATTATTTTGCCATTATACTTCCGTTCGAATCATGCATAAGTACTCGTAAGTGTCAAGATCATTGCCAAAACTTATTTAAACAGATCATGAATTAAATTACACAAGCTTAAAAGGTCAGGTTCACATAAGCTGCAGCAGTCGTTATTATAAAAAATCAACTGTTTCCTACAAAAGTGCAATACCTACGAGGTCAAAATGTATGGAACAGCTAATGTTTTTTTTAACAACCGACGAAATATTTCAACGCAGCCCCGTCCACAATCATTTACTGAATAATATATTTATGCCCTATGGTAAAAGGTAGCGCGTCGATGTCCTTGCCATCATGTATAGTAAGCGATCAATTGCTCTGTATTACGCGCGACGCCCCGCGTCTCTGTAAACGAGGCCATAGTTTGCGGAGGGCTGTCCCTTACACCCTGTATAGGTACTCGATTGTCGCGTATTCGCGCGATGATTGCTTTAGGTTAGGACGCGGCCTTACGAAGTCAGACGTCCTTTCATCAGTCATCATCTTTTAATGTGAGAAGGTGTTTTGAGAGAACCTAGTTATAATCGTTATTACATAAGAAAGTGCTACGGGTTAACCTGTGTAACACGCTAAAATGTTTAATCGATTCGCGGACGGTAAACAAGACACAATGGAAGTTTTATTGTTATGACGTCTTTAGACGTCAACCGTCCGCAAACTTGTTAATTAAGTATTATGATAAATTCACCTGTTAAGTCTTTGTTTTGTACACAAAAGATTTCGACAAATATGCAAAATTAAGTATTGTTGAAATGTGCATTTGCAAACGTTTTCTCCAACGTGTAATATAATTTTAATAAAATACCAGAGTAGGTATCTAGGTAGGTATGTAGGTACCTACCTACATAGATTATTATACGTAATATACACAAATTATTATAATGTTAATTATTTACGCGCTACAAAGTCAAAGTCAAAGTCAACGTCAAAGTCATTTATTTGCTTTAAATGTGGTAGGTAATACAATGGTGGTATGAATAAAATATTTTTGTGCGATGACACATTTCGCCATATTCTGGCATGCAAATATTAACAGTAGGTAAGGTGCTTATTTATATAAGCAATTATATATACCAACAGTTAAAAACATTAAATTATTTAAAGTTAATCAAACTAATACAAACAGCTAATAAAAGAAATATACATTTGGCACAACATAAAAAATAACAGAACAAAATTATATCTACAATCACACATTTCAATAATATTCAATAACCTAAGTCTAGTCTACAATGCATTCCTGTAATGATAGCACCGACAAGAAGTTTTTTTTAGAAATTCACCTATTGAATAAAAACTATGTGAAATGAGCCACTTTTTTAGTACTACGCAGAATTTTCTGTAAGGAAGATCAGTGATAAAATTTGGAATGGAATTATAAATAAGGGGCGCCATATATACGCAACTGCGTCGGAATAGTTCGATCCTAGGAACAGGCATTTTTAATAGATATTGTGTGGGTTTTCGTTTATTTGTATTATTATTAGGTTCAAAAAGTGAACAATTTATTTTAACAAACTAGCGACTTCATATATATAAACGCAAGGTGTGAGAAGGTTGCATGATTTATACACTGGCCTGCAGGAATCAGTCCAGTCCATATTGAAAATTGCTCGTATGCATTTTTTTTGTGCCAACAGAACTCTAGAAATTTCAGAAGAGTTTCCCCAGACAATGATACCATATCGGATGACGGAGCAAACATAAGCGTGATAAAAAATTAACGCAGTTGGTCTGGATGTTTCATTTTTAACTTTCTTTAATGCAAAAACAAACCTACTGATTTTCATACATATTTCATCAATATGCTCCTTCCAGGTGAAATGTTCATCTAGTGTTATACCAAGAAATTTTGTTTTATGTAATTGTTCTACTGTTTGATCTCTATGCGATATTTTAAAGTGGGTATATTTACTTTTCTGCGTTTTGAAATTGATTATTTTAGTTTTTTCTATGTTAACTTTCAAGGCGTTGTTATCTAACCAAGTAGTAATTTTTAACAAAGTGTTATTTATGTCAGACTCGTATGATTCTTTTTTTTTACAATCAAAACCGTTGTGTCATCAGCAAACAGAACACAATCCTGTTCTATAGCTTGAGGGAGATCGTTAACATATATAAGGAACAGTAGTGGCCCTAAGATGCTTCCCTGTGGAACTCCGAAGTAATTTTGTCGGGGTTGGGAGTAAAAGTCGGTGATAATATTTACTTTGTCATCAAATTTTGTGATTCTTGTGATCTGGGTTCTATTTGATAAGTAAGATTTGAGCCATTCTAGGGCTGGACCTCTAATTCCTATTTTACTTAGCTTATCAATAAGAATGGAGTGATTTACGAAATCGAAGGCTTTACTAAGATCTAAAAACAGAGCTGAAGTTGTAACTTTCGCGTTGATATTGTTTAGGATCGATTTCACTAAGTTAAAAGCTGCCAATGAGGTGGATTTGTTTTTTCTAAATCCATGTTGCTGGTTTGCAAGCATATTAAACTTATCTAAGAAAGAAAGAACTCTCTTGTACATTACTCTTTCAAAGACCTTTGATAGAATTGGTATCAGCGCAATAGGTCGATAGTTATTTTTGTCTGTTTTAGATCCCTTTTTGTGCATCGGTTTTATAATACATATTTTAAGTTTTTCCGGGAAGCAGTTCTAATGATAAATTTATAATATATGAAAGAGGTTCTGCGATGTACTGAGCGATTTGTTTTAGATATATCATCATAGCCAGACGATTGTTTTTCAATGTTTTTATGATGCTTAAAATTTCAGCAGGATTAGTAGGTCTTAAAAATATGCTATTGCTACGGGTATATGTGTAGACTAATTTACATGTCACTGGAGTGATTTCGGAAAAGTACTATTGTTTATACTATGTTACAAACAATGATCTTTAAGAACTTGAAATGTATTTTGTGGTTTAATTTTGATTTTGTGTGTGTGACTTGGCTATTGCATTAGGTTACGACCTGTAAGGATAGTTTTAAGGCATTTAAATAAATAAATAAATAATTAAAGTTTATCATATCACTTTATCATAAGAAATCATTTTGATGCATATTATAATATATATACATACTTATAACTACTATAACAGCCGCACGGGTCGATCCATCAGGTTAAGCTACGCTTGCCGGGGTTGGTCCGTGGATGGGTGACATTCTTTACATATCGAGACTCCTCCGTGCCTCGGAAAGCACGTTAAGCCGTTGCCGGCTGTCATTAATGGATATTTGACAGTCGTTACGGGTCGTCAGAAGCCCGAAAGTCTGACAACCAGTTTTACCCAGGGGTATCGTCCAGTTAGTGGGTAGTGGAGATCAGATAGGCAGTCGCTCCATGTACAATACTGGTACGAAATACTGGTATTCAGCTGTGCCCGGTTAGACTGGAAGCCGAGCCCAACATAGTTAAGAAAAGGCTAGGCAGATTGATACTTACTTAATTATGTAAGTACTTACGGATACGGCAAGAGTTTAGTAAACAAAATTATATAAGTAGGTATTGGTACTTGGTACTTATAGTAGATATTGAATGCAAGTCGTGCACATATTTACTCAAAATTGATTTTATTTTTAATAATTATAATATAATATAATATAATATCCTGGGACATTACTCACACAAGGTCATCTGATCCCAAACTAAGCAGAGCTTGTACTAAGGAAACCAGATAACTGATATACCTACTACATACACTACTTTTTTTTGTAAATACATTGATTGATAATTACACCCAGACTTTTAAGTTAAAGACTAGATTTAGATAGGTAAGCTTCCTTATTACCTAATTCGGATCATCAAAATCAAGGTACTTCCCTGAGTGGGAAGCTGTGATTGAGTAATATGGACTAAACACATACGCTGAAATAAATAAACTTCGACAACCGACAAAGTTATTTTTTAAATTATTATTCACACCAAATTCAAATTCGCCAGACTTCCTCTTGAGTACCAAAATAGTCAAGCTATATTTTTATGTCATTCTAATGTATTTATATAATTGTAAGTGATTGTTATTATTAAATTTTAAATTCTATTATTGTAATAATAGTTATTTTGAAAATATTGCTACGGAAACGGCTACCTCGTAGCATTGCTACCGCGTAGGCTTTTATAACCCCAAAATGTGGAATCTCACTGCATAGTTTGTTAGGTCACAGATATTACAATAGTTAGGTTCACAGGTTAGGTTGGTATATACCATTTAATCAAGACAATAGACTAGCCAGCCGTCAAGTTCAGTTTATTTTTTTTTTACAATTAATAGAAAGAAAAGAAAGAAACGTATGTTTACTTGTCACAGAAACACGTGCATACAAAAATATAATTAACTCGAGTTTTACAAAAAGAAAAATAAAACAAATCACGAGCACAAAACAAAAGTCGGCAGCTGCTGGCACGCCATGACTGACAAGAAGGCTTCCACTCAGCAATGATGCTGTGCTATGGGGGGCCCAGCCAACAGCACAGCGCTGTTTTTCAGTGGTCACCCGAAAAAGACGTAGGTACGGAAACCAAGTCAGGTTAAATGATCTGTACATGAATTAGTAAATAAATAAATAAAATAAAACAAACAGTACTTAGATATTATAACTCAATTATTCTTGCAAAGCTACAACCAAACATATATAAATAAAAACAAATAAATAAATATATTAAATAACATAAAAAATTAATCTGCAGGCATCACCGTGCTTGTTGGAGGCCTTAATTTATAAAAGCATCCACGAATAGCCCGGCTAAGTGTCCTACGAAATACCATTCACAAAACATTTTTTCTTTTGAATTTTGTGTTTTTTGCGTACCTAAAGATATTCAAACAGCACAGCAATAGCAAAGATCTAGAGGTGGAGCGCAGAACAAGAATTACATGGAATAAGTTCTGGAGTTACGGAGAAGTAATGAAAAGTAACATGCCAGCAGAAGTGAAAAAGAAATTGATGGACACTTGCATTTTACCATGTCTTACATATGCTTGCCAGACGTGGAAATTTACAAATAACATCAAGAATAAAATAATAACGTGGCAGAGGGGAATGGAACGTAGCATGCTCAATATAAGAAAAATACACAGAATCCGTCTACCAATCTACCTACAAAACTACTTGATTATATTTATTTCTATTATTTTATCTCGTTTGCAGCTTATGGCCTCGTGGGCCCACAACAAGCGTGAGATTTTCCTGCTTTACACATGATTCACATTAATTCAACAAAACAATATTTTGCAATGGTAATAACTTAATATTATTACTTCCTAAACATTGGATTGCTTTGATTTAAAGATCATTTTAATATAGATTTGGCTATACCTACTCAGTGCTTTGATTGTGTAGATCCTATATGTTTAACTGTTCTTCGGTTGGCTAATGAGTTGGTACAAACTTCCCTTTAGTTCTTCTTAGGTCGTTGTTACAGAGTTATTATGAATGATAGGAAACTATGCTGTACTTGGTTTTCCTGACATCAATGTAGCCTAAGTCCAAGGATAAGAATAAGTAGGAAACTGACCTAATTTTAGAGCAAAAGGCTGCGCTCTGGAAATAATAACCAATTGAAGTTGTTCAAGCATCTCGTACAAAATATTCCTCCTCATGCGATTTATTCATTACCTTTTCCATCTTCAATAAACCAAATTATAGTCAGGTGGGGTAATTGCAATAACGGGGTATAAGCAATAAGGCTTGTTTACGGTCTAACTACTAAAGAAAACTGGTGCTGCCATCTCTGATATGTGTAAAGTATTTTTTGAACTTCGCGCCTATCAATTCTCGGGAAAGTTTGACGTATCGATGAGTGAATGAAACGTCATTAGTTGAGTGACGTCGATGCCGCGTGTTACACACTTTGTTATCCTAACACGGGGTAAATGTAATAAGTGAGATAACTTTTTTTTAAATTTGATTACCTAAATTATCAGAGTGATTATAATTAAACAAATAACTTAAAACTTTAGCCTCCTAAATACTTAATACACGTGATAATTATAAATTTAATACTGCTAAAAAGTAAAATGTTGTCTAAGGTTGAATATGTCATTCTAGTTATGGTACTCGCATTTACCCCACCTGACCCTATATCATTCGTCTTGCAAGACTTTTCGTCAAACAACTTTCCGTTTGATTTTCAACCTTGGTCCTTGCTTGATGAGTTTGAAGGTAGTTTGCACTTCTGCAGTGTTTCAAGACGTTCACTCACGATTGGTGTTGCCAGTTTTCCGGTGTCAGTACACTGTACGGATAATGTTGTTTATCAATTGAGTTCAAGAGCAGCCCCAGTCAGCAACAATAAAAAAAAGAAGGATCGAACGTGTTGGGTGTGGCAAGACGAAAACAACTCGGAAATAAAATCAGCATGGTTTAATATTACAGTGTCCGTCTTCGCATTAATATGTAAGTTGGATGTAAATTGTTGCTTTTTATCTTTTTAATTCCATTGTGTGACATAATAATCGTGCCATTGTCAATATAATGGAGAAGACTTGATGATTAATTATCTAGAGAAAAATAAAGGTTATTTTTATTTAGCAAATGCAATTAAAAGAAACAGTCATTCGTTTAATCTACATACAAAGAAATGGAGTGGGAATTCGCACAAAAAAATGAAGAGTGCATTAAATCATGGATGATATGATGACAAACAAGTTGGTAGGTACCTAGGTATTTAATGAGGGTCCTCTGTGTTCTCATATAAAACCTTCTTTCGTTGTAAATATGTTTACCTAATTATGTCCAAGTCCGGAATATCTTCATGTCTTTACTTACATCCAAGAAAATTGCATGGAAAATTATTTTATTATACCTATTTACTTGGTACCTGCCTATAGGTACCTAAGTACTGCCATTTATTCTAAGAAGTTCCACTATAGGAAGAACACTGGATCGAGTAATGCTTTGTATCTTTCATAGTTTTAAAATTAATAATATAAGAACAAAAATATGAGGCCCTTGTCCCACCGCCAACGATGAGCGAGAAGCGAGTAGAGCTAGAAACTAGACACGAGTTGGCGAGCAACGAGTAGCGCGTGAACGACGGCGACAAGCGATTACTCGCTGGTATGCGTATGTACCAAGCGTGAGTCTTAGCGAGTGCTCTGCCCGTCAAGCGAACATCGCTGAGCGAGGACTCTCTTTGCTAGCTCTTATTGCTGCGACAAACGAGTACTCGCGCGCGGTGTGAATAGTCAGCGATCAACTATTAATATATAATATCTTTGTTTAGACGAAATGTATATCTATTGTACGTTTATTGAGCGAGAAAATAGCCGATAGTTAGTCGCTTCCTCGCCGGGCGGCGGTGGGACAACTGCCTTAGTAATATAATATCCTAACTTAACTAAAACTATTAAAAAACTAAAATATAGCGTTGAAAAGTAAAATAAAATAAAGCACCCAAGAGACTGACGGCATTGGCACGTTGTATGGCAATGCTTAGCCTCTGGCCAAGGTAAAGGCCAGCGCTTTGGTCACGGGAAGTGTCAACCAGCCGTTTGGGCATTTCGTTGAACAAACTATGAGCACTCACTAGGTAAAATATACCTAGTTACCGATAAGTTAAGTTAAATAAGTTAGGAAGTGACATATATTATGTAGGTAGGTAGGTATGGCATTGTAGCATATAACATTACTAGAACATTTCATTTTAATCCTATTATATTAGAACATTCCATTTTAATCCTATTTAAATTTTAATGAACTCCGAAGGGTTAGGCAGGGGTGTACCTATAGTACCCACATTTCGCCAGTTATATTTAAGTCCCATTTAATAGGGGGCGAGCCTATTGCCATCAACCGGGCACAAATCATAACACATTACCCGTCCCTGAAATCGAACCCAGAACCTCGAGCTCAGCAGTAGCGTTTGCGACTACTATCCCAACCAATGAAATACTCGTTTAAAAATAATTGTACCACTCTTTCCAAACATTTATTTTAGTTTTAGCATAAGCACGCCTATTAAGTTCTTTTATTTATTGACAGGCAACCATAGACGAAAAAAAAAGATAATACTTCATGGGCGCTGTTTTTATTACTTTACATTTTTCTTTAAAATAAAATATCAATGTATTAATTCGATTAAAACTTCTTCATAAATAAAGTCGAATGTTATAAGAAATCGAATCGGTAACGCATTAGGTCATCACTAGTTGTTTAGTACTCGAGCTGTCAAAAGTAAAATTAATGGTTGGAAAGAATTATACTCGTTTGTCCGCTACAGGCTACGAATAAACAGGTGAGTGCGTCAATACTATTTTCGCGGTAAAGTGAGAATCACAATGATCTTGAAAATCTTCCACTGACTTAATAAAATCTTAGCAACAACAACAACACGGGGAAACCCGCTGTCTACGGTCGTGGTTTTTTTTTAAATGCACAGTTAACCTTCTATACAGCCAAGTTGCGGTTTGCTTCACATGGTAGGTACGGATAAAATCTATGTTTCTAGGTCATGATTTAATTTCTTAGTTATTACCTGCAACAGTTGGTAGATTTTACGGTTCTACGACAGGCACTAGAACTTATAGAATGACAATTCAGGGGATATAAAACAATAATAAATTAACCCAGCTGAAATACCTAGAACTCATTTAAGTAGGTAGCTATACAGGGTTATTTGTAAAACACCAGCAACCTCTTAAGGGGTCATTGTACTCATCATTATGAACAACTTTTACTATGGGACCTAACCTGAAATCGCGAAAAAAAATCAGCTGTTCAGTACATTTATGTTCGCATAATTCGTCAAAATGTACTGAACAGCTGATTTTTTTTCGCGATTTCAGGTTTGGTCCCATAGTAAAAGTGGTTCATAATGATGAGTACAATGACCCCTACAGAGGTTGCTGGTGTTTTACAAATAACCCTGTATATAGCTAATCCAGCCATAAGTTCACTTACAAATGAAAACGCATTTATTTTTTTATGAAGTAATGCAATCTTAATAAAACTTATGTGTACATATTTATTGAAGTCTCAGCAAAAAAATAAAAAATAATTCTATTCGAAATGGCCACCTTTAGCTTTGATACAGGCCTTTAATCTGTCTGGCTACGAATAATAAGTATGGAGCCTTCGGTTATATTCAAGACACTTCAAAAGCTTGGTATCAGCCGTATGTTCGTATATCGTACTATTTACAGATATACGGTGATGCCTGCAGATTCATTTTTTATGTTTATCTATAATTTGTTTTTATTTATATATGTTTTGTTTAAGCTTTGTAAGAATAATTGCGTTATAATATTCTAGGTACTATTTGTTTTATTTTATTTATTTATTTACTAATTCATGTACAGATCATTTAACCTGACTTGGTTTCCGTACCTAAGTCTTTTTCGGGTGACCACTGAAAAACAGCGCTGTGCTGTGGGCCCCCCATAGCACAGCATCATGCTGAGTGGAAGCCTTCTTGTCACAGTCATGGCGTGCCAGCAGCTGCCGACTTTTGTTTTGTGCTCGTGATTTGTGTTTTATTCTTCTTATTGTAAAACTCGAGTTAATTATATTTTTGTATGCACGTGTTTCTGTGACAAATAAACATATTTTTCTTTCTTTCTTTCTTTCTTTCAACACTTCCTCTGTTGAAGACCACAAAAGATCGGGGCGGCCGCGTGCTGTTAGAACTACAAAGGCTGTTAATGCTGTTAAAGCGAGAATTTGCCGCAATCCTATAAAGAAACAAAAAATCTTATCGCGAGAAATGAAGATTGCTGCTAGTGTCGCATATAATAAAACAATACCTGAAGCTCAGCGCTTATCGTCGATATAAAAGACATGACCTTAATCAACCCTGACCGTTAAAGAGAGTGGATCGATCAAAACGCCTTCTGTCCCGATACACAGGTGAAAGGCACAGCAATATCATTTTTACTGATGAAAAAAATTTCACGATTGATGAGCACTACAACCAGTGTACTCTCAAAGTTCTAAAGAAGCCGCCCAAATGGTCGGAAAGCTACAAAGTGGTCATCATCCGGCGTCAGTAACAGTTTGGTGGGAGGTGTCTTATCAAGGAGTCACAAAGCTTCATTTTTGTGAAAAAGGAGTGAAGACTTCATCCAAAGTGTATCAAGAGAGCGTCTTGGATCGTGATGTGAAACCTCTCAGCAATACACTTTTTAAAAAACCGAGTGCGTGTCGGACTACGCTCACTGTAATTGAAAAACATGTTCTCCCATACATTCCAACTGCAAATGCAAGTTTGAACGCATAATATTGAGAGATTTACCATGTTATTTTAAGACCATAGACTTCTTATAGGTTTTCCTGTAATCTATAGGTATAGAACTATTTTCTGATTTTTTTTTAAATTATAGGCTCAGTAGTTTCGGAAATAAGGGGGGGGGGGATGGTCAATTTTCGTATATTTTCTTAAATAACTTTAAAGCAGTTTATTTTAAAATTATAAAAAATGTATATTTGAGACCCTCACAGTAAGCCTTTTCATTTGATATGTCACACGGTATAGTTAGCAAAACTTTTTTAATTTTTTTTATTTGCCCCCCAAATTGACCCCCATATTCAAAATTCATTTATTTACGTTACACATCTGTGTTCCGAGTCACAAAAGTTCATAAATGTACCAAATTCCAACATAATCGGTCCATTAGATTCGGTGCAAATTGGCTGTGACAGACGGACAGACAGACAGACACATCTGACACATGAGTGATCCTCTATGGGTTTCGTTTTTTCCTTTTGTGGTACGGAACCCTAAAAATGACGTAGACTTCGTTAAAACGATTCAAAAATACCGAGTATTTAATACAAAAATCGTTGTCTTATACCGTCATAGTATGTTTGTGTATTGTAAACTCATCCATTATAGAAAAAGCAAACATTCGCAATAAAGAATTTGGAGATCCGGGTTTTGTGGCACATTATTCCAAAATTATTCCACATTATAACAACATAATGTTTTAGAATGTACACAATATCAACATTCATAAAATTAACGTTTGCAGGGTAAGGTAGGAACATTTTTCTTTTAAATTTTAACGTTAGCCCTTGTTGGCGCCGCGTAGGCTTTCCGTAGGCACTGCGTAGGCTTCGCGTAGGCACCGCGTTGGTTCGCGTAGGGTCCTCATAGGCTCCGCTTAGACTCCGCGCAGGCGCGTAGCCGTCACATAGATACAGTACAATGTCGGTGGACTCACTACCTACCCGCGGTGCCAATATTTATCTATTGGATTACCTATTTAAATTATCGAAGAAAACAACCATTGACCAAAGGCTTGATAATATGCACAATAACAAAAATAATTTGTTAATAGAAACAACGTACCGCCACTACGTCAGTAGTGACTAGTGAGTGACCTAATGAACTGAACCTTTGACCCAAAGAATTGTCTGCAAAAACTATTGACGTCGGTCTTTACTGTTAGTGATCATTAGAAACAAATCATTGTTCTTTTGCGGAATCACTGTGTCCTAGATTGACTTCAGAAAGTCTTGTTTACGATTTCGAAACTGCCAAGGAGTTGCTTTGATATCCGTTTAGTAGCTATACTTCAAATAAAATATGACATGTTCTCTTTTGTTATTTCTTTTTCTCTCTGTTATACCGTCCTAAAGTTTTGTCTGAATACATTTATCGGCACCAATATTTCAAAAATCGAACGGCTCGCAGCTTTCGAGTGTAATGAATGACAACGTCCATTCGTCTTGTCCAATCACAGACCTTCATCTGTAATGGCGCGTACAGAAGAAAGTTTTCACTGGCACGTTATACGTGCAATTCATAACAAAATTAAAATAACAACTAGCAGTGCTATTCTGTACAAATCTCACCGTGAAAACTTAGGTGAGGTGAGCGTGGAGTGAGCTGTTAATAGTATCAATCCCCTAGCATCAGGTAGAATGACACACTTCACCTACGTTTTCACGGTGAGATTTTTACAGAATAGACCGGCTGGCTGCTCCCAAATGTGGAAGTAACTATCGTAATCCGCACGTATTGTGACAGTTAATCACTTTATATTAAAACTATGTACCTTTTGCCAGCGCCTGCGCCCGCATGTAAGTCGGAAATGTTATCCCACGGGAACGTACTACCGGGATAAAAGTATCCTATGTCCTTCTAACCCAGATCATGGTCTACCCATCTGCCAAATTTCATCCAAATCTGTTCAGCCGTTTTAGCGTGAAAGTAACAAACAAACAAACATACAAACTCACTTTCGCATTTTATAATATGAATTAGGATAGTTAGGATGATTAATAATAATAATAAAGTTAGGAAGTATCGTTTACTCTTCGTCTGCTACAGTACGACGACGTTCAAAAGTTCCGTCGTTTATTTTCGGAAAAAAACCGAACTTTGCCGAATTAAATATGTAGTTAGGCAGGAATATTAATCAATTTCTATTCGTCGATAGTCAAATTTTATTCGCTATATTTCGGTTTTTCTGAAGAGAAACGATGGAACCTTTGGTCGTTGTCGTGTTGTATCAACTATTATTTCTTTGGAAAGTAACTATGCTTTATTTCAAAGAAATGCGTGTGTAGTAGCACTGTTTGTCTGTCGTCTTAGTTGTAGGTATACATATTCCATGGTCATTACTGTTTAAAGCTGCCAGCTTTAAGCTCAACGGGATTTAGCCGAGATTTCCCTTCATTAAGGGGGCAGCTCCAGGTACCCCTCGAAATTCAAATTTTCTTACGTTTTTTGCAATTTGCAAGTCAGTATTAGATTGTATGTTGATTAAAGTATGATTCGCGACCGTAACATGTATGTATCTACAAAATTATAATTATTAGAACCAGTAATACAACTCCTTAAGTTAGTATAATCCTAAATGTCAAGATTTCAAGTAATAGTCATTAATTAGGATTATATGAACTTAGAGAGTTGTATTAATGATTTTTAACGATTATAATTCTATAAATACAGATTTGTTACGATCGCGAATCATATTCAGATCAACATGCAACCTGATACTGACCTGCAAATTGCAAAAAAACGTAAGAAAATTTGAATTTCGCGGGCTACCTGGAGCTTTCGCCTTAACTGCGATAAATGATTCAGAATGAAGGCGAAGAATAAAGCATTCATTGTTTAAATATTGTACCTTCTTTTCCTATGGGAAATTAAGTTTTTTTTTTGGGAAAATCCCTTTACGTGTTAGTAATTCTTTGTGGTACTGCTGAAATTGACAGTGCTCATTGAATTCATTTATAGTCGCTCGACTCAAAATCAAAAATGATCTAACTATGAGATGACCATTGATGATGGTATACACGCTGCTTTTTTATTGACTAGGGAGCAGCCATGATAGTGTTGTATTCATAATTATGAACAACTTTTACTATGGGATCAAACCTGAAATCGTGAAAAAAATCTGCTGTACTGTCATTTATGTTCGCATAAGTCGTCAAAATGTAGAAAACAACTGATTTTTTTTTCATGATTTAAGGTTTGGTACAGTCTGTTGTCAACATTATCTAATCCACCCTAAAATCAAACGACTTTGGACCCTCTGCATGTAACAATAAGTTTTATTTAATTTATATGAGCTAATGAGACAAGTGCTCGAGGACTCGATGAACAAAAATACAATAATAATACAGACACGCAAATTTGATCTTTAACACGTAACGTTAAGGTAAACCCACCCAACATAGTCGGAGCCACCGGCATTATATATGTTTTTGTTAAGCTATTTTAATCATTATCTCGTTAACATTAAAGTTGAAAAGCTTTTAAGTCACACTACATAATTACAACCCAATCTTTAATTTCGCGTATTCCCAACAAGTTCTTGTGGCTTAGCGGTTTGATGCTGTATTGACGACGAACAGCATGTGGGTTCGAAAACACAGTCCACCTATACATCAGTTTCTTTTTTAATTTTCATTCATTTCATTTCTACAATATTGCTTGCAATATTAAAGAACGACCAATATGATTTTCGCCTAATAACTTATCTTATAAACGGGTGGGTAATTTAAAAAACTTTAAGTTCACAGAATTTATATTTATCAAGAATGGTTGAATACGAAGTAAAACATATTTGAGGTGAGGTAGATCATAAATTCATCTAAGTAACAAAAGTTACACTACAAAAGTTATACCAGCTTTATAATGAATACGAATATTTATTTTTCAACTACCCACTTATTACAAGTTATGTGAAAATATTACCATTTTAAAAAGTTTATGTATAGTCTGTAGTTCTTTACAATAATACAAGAAATAGTTTTGGAATATAAATTCTATATTGAAAGCAAATCAATAGCTTTGTCGCAGGATTTGATCTCGAAACTTGTTTTTCTCAGTCTTATACACAGACCACGAGACCAGAATTACTTGAACTCAATCATTAAAATAAGCTATTACACTTATCATATTATAACAAATAGTTATAAAATATAACCTAATGCTAACGTTTTAAAGATCAAATTTGCGTGTCTGTATTATTATTGTATTTGTTCATCAAATCCTCGAGCACTTGTCTGATAAGCTCAAATAAACCTTAATGTTACATCCAGAGGGTCCAAATTCGTTTGTTTTTAGGGTGGGTTAGATAATGTTGACAACAGACTGTACCGCATTATCGTGGCAGCTCCCTATCAATCAATCAATCTGCCAAGCCTTTTCCCAACTATGCTGGGGTCGGCTTCCAGTCTAATCGGATGCAGCTGAATACCAGGATTTTACATGGAGCGACTGTCTATCTAACCTCCACAACCCAGTTATTGGGTAATACGATACCCCTTGGTAAGACTGGTTGTCAGACTTTCGGGCTTCTGACGACCCGTAACGACTGTCAAAGATCCACGAATGACAGCCGGGACTAACGGCTTAACGTGCTTTCCGAGGCACGGAGGAGTCTCGGTATGTAAAGATGGTCACCCATCTACGGACCAACCCCGCCAAGCGTAGCTTAACCTGATGGATCGACCCGTGCGGCTGTTATTACTTAGCCACGAGCTCCTCGCCAATAAAAAAGCAGCGTGTATATTATTTGGCTTGATTCAAAGAAAAAAAGGAAAATTAACGTTCGATAACTATTATTTTATATCGTGATATAAATCACAAGGTAAACTAATGTTTTAACTCTTGGGTTAAAATATTATTTTTCCTTATTAAACCTGCTTAGATTTAAATAAAACTCATAAATTAACATCAGCTATATGTAGTGTATTTCTCAGTAGCAGCCGGAGTCAATAGGCTCGTCTCCTATTACACGGGACTTAAACATACTCGTAACTGGCGAAATGTGGATATACAGACGCCAGCACATCAAGCTACTACAATTTGTCAAATTTCTCTAATAGATTTTCAACTTTATCGCTAAAGCATTGACCTGATATTGATAGCTTGACCTGCTGGCGTCTGTAATATATACCTTTGCCTAACCCTTCGGGGATTACAGGCGTGATACTCTCTTATACAAAGCATTTTTTTTATCAGTAGTCATTTTTTCACAAGGTGGTCTACACATGTATATGAACAACTTTCACTATGGGACCAACTTTGAAATGACTATAAAGAATTAGCTGTTTTATACGTTTTGGTTGAGTAGGTATTGAACTTTTGTATGAAACAGTAGATTTTTTTTTGCGTGATTTCAGAGTTGGACCCAAAGTGAAAGTTGTTCAATAAATGATAAATGATTTTTATTTCTGTAAGTAGGTTTGTACAAACACTTTTACAAGTCAACCATGTTTTTTTTTTTTTGAAACTAGATGAGGTCGGCGTTTCCTATCTGACTACTCTGAGAAGAAAGGCTGAAACAAACTCAGAGGTCACAGTCTCTTATAAAGTCCAGACATAATCTTGGTCACTTCATGTGAAGACCATGTAGATTGGTATCTGAAATGGTCTTTTGAGGAAAGAACCACACAGATTGAGAGGACCTGTCCAGTCAGTGCACGCATTTGTCAGTAATCGCGCAGCTCAACTCAGAACTTAAGGAGCTCAACGATTCGACGAACAATACCAAAGAAAGGACATTGGGGTAGGCCGCATAAATTACTCAAACTGCCAGACGATGATTAAAAATAACTGAGAGAAAAAATAAAACAAACAAAAAAGCAATGACCTACATAGTCTTCACATTCACCATTCATGGGTAGAACATCCTGAAAAAAATGCCCTATATACATTATTTATACAGAGTTAGTTTATCTTTAAGCCATTCATCCAACAAAATAGTTGTTCAACTACTCATCGCAATTGGAAATACCCAGGATAATATAAATTGAACCACCAATTGGAAGAAGGGAATAAATTCAAAAAATAAGAATGGAGATAAATTAAAAAGAAATTAAAAAAAAAACTTATAATTTTTACTTTCAACTTATAGGCTCATGTGGTATCAATGATAATGAAGAAAATATAAATTCTGATTTATTTACTAACAGACCTGGCTGAAATATATAATATTCATTTATGTAAAAGTGTAGAAAACTGAATACATCAAAAAGTGGCGTTTATTCCCTTCTTCCAATTGGTGGTTCAATTGCGCGCGCAGTATGTTTGTTTCTATTCGTTTTATACTTCTATTCTTAGAATTTTATAATCAGCGGGCCTAGCCAAAGTAACATTCGATTAGCGATGACGCTAGTAGCAAAGGCAAAAATGTATGGGGTTGACATAAGCTATCGAAACGTCACGTGATCATAGCATTTCCATAGAGATGCGCGTCGATAGCAATTGTATTAATAGGTAGAATCGCTTCGAAGCGAATGCCACTTGGCTAGGTCTACAGGTGTGCTGAATAATTAAGCGATCTGTAGAAAATCTTTGTTGTGATAGTTGCGTTTGTACAATTTACTACTTATTTCTATTGTCGTGCTTTGTAATGTTAGTTTCAATACTATTGTATTCATATTCATTTATTCACATTTAAATAGAGTAAGTACAATTGGTGGTTCCACATGTTATAAAATTTGGTCTTATAATCTATTTAGCCTTAGTATGGCATGTGAAGCTTAACAATAATGTAATGTCACAAAAAAAAGGATGGGTATTTAGTCATAATCACTACGTGGTCTTATGTTAATTGTATAGTCCCTAGCTAACTACAGTGTCCAGTATCACTACCAGTAAAATGTCTTTTTTTTCCGTTAGATAATGATGCATTATTCCTGTAACCACTCATTTATTGAGTAAATCATTTTTTTAAGCAGTAGCTCATTAAGCTTTTTCTTAAATTTTGGTAGAGGCAGATCTTGAATGTCTGATTGTAACCTATTATACATTTTCACACACATAGCTGAGCAATTTTTTTCAAACACCGCAGTCTTTGGTGCAAATTCTAGCACTAGCCGCTGACCCTTCCTTGATTTACGAGGATGGGTATTATCACGTGCGTATATATCGCTAGCTTTCACAACTAGGTTAGAATTGGATTTGACGAACACACAAATTTCAAAAATGTACATACTTGGAAGGGGTAATATTTTGAGTTTATTAAAGTGAGGTTTACAAGACTCATATGGAGGAATGCCAACAATTGCTCTTATGCAACGTTTCTGAGATGTATGCCTACTTTATGTATTACCTACCATTACATATTGAACAGTGTGAACATTTTAAGGGCGGCCAACCTGTCATACTTTTCATACAAACGCTCGTATGTGATCAAGGCGTTGAAACACATTTTTTTGTTGAAAATTTTAAACTAATAGGTATCTTGTGTACTGTATGTAGGTTTCTATAAAAATAAAAATTTACAGAAACAAATTCAATACAAGCCTCCAAAAATCTGCTTTTTCGCACAAATTTTACCTTAACTTTGGTCGATCTTAATGTACTAATAAATTGTAAAAGTAAAGAAAACATCTGTATAGAAACCTCGCACATGTAATGGAGATTCTAATTCTAATATTTATTTCACAAACTTTTACGGCTTACTCAAAAACACGTATTTCCATGAACAAGTTTTGTGAAATTTCCGCACACTATTTTTCGTAAAATGTTATCGCGTTCTCACTTGCTTGTTAGTAGTTCCCACTTGCGCTGGATGAAACAACAAGCTTTTCGAATATGCTTGCGTTGACGATAGACGGGCCGGGAGGGGCCCTCTTAAGGACATTTACATCACAATAAGTCATCATCATCATCATTCTCCTGTCCTTTCCCCATTTATTTGGCGTCGGCGCAACATGTCTTTTTCTTCCATACTTCTCTATTAGTCGTCATCTCGGTAAACACTCCCTTTTTAGCCATATCATCCTTCACACAGTACATCCATCGTCTCTTTGGTCTTCCTCTACTCGTATAGCCATCCACATTCATATCTAGAACTTTCCTGACTACATTTTCCTCATTCCTCCGCATCACTTACCCATACCATTACAACCAATTTCCACACAACTTTTCAGTCAGCGGTGAATTACACCATAATAAGTAATAACACTAATAATTTCAAGTAAATATAAGTAAAAAGTTACATTGTAATATTGTAACCTTAGAATATAGGTTTTACCCCATAACGGGTTGCGGTAATTAACGCTAATTAGCAACCGCAAAGCTACGTTGCAGCCCTAATCGTTGTCTACGACATCCAGGTTAATCCTTTCATCATATATTGTAAATTACCGCTTTCAGTATAAAATTCTATGATAATCAGCAAAACTAATGTAGTTGCACATGGAAACCCATGTGTAAAACGGAATTGTGTTCATGACTTGGCACTTTGACAGTAAACTAAGGAAGCCCCGTGCCCCGGAGCGGAGACCCATAATCAGCTACACTGAGCGATCATGTTACTAGAATGTAGGTACACTCAATAATCGTGATACATATGCAGCTAACTTCAACTACTTCGGCACTTTTAAACACGCTTTTATTTGCTTGGTCTGTATCTATATAACGGCATCTTTGAACGTGATTTTCACCCACTTCAAAACGTCGCGTTGAATTGAAACTTCGCACACTTATCAAGGACCGATGACAATACAATAATTTAATAAGTTTGTCCGATTATCCTGATTAGGATCTTCAGGATTAACGATTTTTTAAAACACGGTGTCACGTACTAAGGCATGTACTGAAGCATATGTGACTTATTCTTTGTGACAAGCTACTGGCAGGATCTACTGGGGAGTTTCGTTTAATTCGCTACGAAACAAATTATGGTTTGAAAAACTAAAAATTCACATTTTAACGATTGATCAATCTTAAAAAAACTAAAAAAAATAATTAAATAACAGTTTAAAAAACTAAAAAACACGCTTTTGTAGCTAGCCGAACTAAAAAGTAGAACATGAATAATAGTTTAAAAACTCAAAAAACAAGCTTTTATAACTAGCCGAACTAAAAAGTAGAAAATTATTTTCTATAAGTTCAAAAAAAGAATAGAGTGATTAAAAAAAAAAATACATTTTGTCATTAAAAAACGTGGGGTGCTTGATAAGATATTTTATTATGACTTTGCTTATACCAATATTTGTCAATAAAATATTTACAACATCTAGCACCCCACGCTTTTTTACGATAGAATGATTTTTTTAATCACTTTTTTTTTTTTGAAATGATAGAAAATTATTTTCTGCTTTTTAGTTCAGCTAGTTACAAAACTGTGTTTTTTAGTTTTTTAAACTATTGTTTTTGTAATTGCAACTTGGTTTTTCATAAGACTTCCGCAAAGCAACGCCTGATTCCATACAAATCTTTTTGTTGAGTGTACTTCCGCAAAGGTCAAGATCGGTAGGTGGACTGGTAATTGACCGGATAATTGCAATGCGGTATGATGTATGTTATCTAGTTAATACGGTACTAGGAATGTGTACATTGTACTGAATTATGGATCATATTTATTAGATTGAATTACATAAATCTTTTCTGAAAGATAAAGGAAATATTTGAATGAGCCTTGGCATATTGCCTTTGTGTATGGGATGTAATATTTTGTTTACCCAAATAAGCCTGTCTTTTTGTAGAAGGTATTTTTCAAACTTTGCTTTATAGACTTACTACAAACAACTACCAAGGCTAAAAGTACAAAAATTTCAAATTCCGACCAAAGATACTTACGTACCTACGTCATTTGTTTTGTTCACAAATTTCGTTTAATTTTTTTTTACTATGTATAGCTTATATTAAAATTTGTACATCGCACCTTAGCCATTGTGCCCTTGGAATTAATGTAGTAATCGCGTGACCGTTTCTGACGGTTGTAACGTTGTAACTTTGATCTTTGGACAGTGGATTTCCCTTAAGGCTGACTTACACAGGGTCAGTAGCTTATTCGAAATGAAGTCAGTACTGGTGCTGAGAACTGACTTTCTCTGTTTACTCACTAGTAGTCGTACTAATAAATCAATTTACATGAAGATAGTAACGGGTAAGCGCTGACTTGGTTCGAGTTTGGAGTCAGCTAGTGCTCCTGTGTAAATCAACCTTAAAGGCTGATTTACAATTGACGTAAGTTTGTTTGTTTACGTGTTTTAAGATTAATTGTATGCGTAAAGGAAACATACTGGAGTCATGCTAAGAATTGTTTATTGATGGGTGGATTGAATGCATTATGTAACTGAAATAAAATTAGTAATTCCCAACTACATCGCTTGGTACTTTAACTTTCTTGTCCTACGTTCATAAGGCTGTTTCACAAATATTACGTACGATATTTTTGTTATTTTGCTAGAATACCTAGTTAATAAACTTTATTAATAACTAATCCTATACTATTAAATGAACAATATTTGTGCATACCTATATACAGGGTTATTGGTAAAACACCAACAACCTCTTAAGGGGTCATTGTACTCATCATTATGAACAACTTTTACTATAGGACCAAACCTGAAATCGAAAAAAAAATCAGCTGTTCAGTACATTTTGACGAATTATGGAATCATAATGTACTGAACAGCTGATTTTTTTCGCGATTTCAGGTTCGGTCCCATAGTAAAAGTTGTTCATAATTATGAGTACAATGAGCCCTTCAGAGATTATTAGTGTTTTACCAATAACCCTATATATTGGTAATCACGTTCTCGAAAACGGCTCTAACGATTTCGATGAAAGTTGCAATATAGGGGTTTACGGGGGCGAAAAATCGACATAGCTAGGTCTCATATCTGGGAAAATTTTATTTCTCTATTTTCACCCGAGCAGAGCTCGGTCAACCAGGTACTACTAAGGGCCGGTTTTTTGATCCGTAGTTAACTCAACTAATGGTTAAACATACTAACTAATGGTTGAATTTTGGCTAAATGTGAATGAGTTATGCAATTAGTTACTGTTTTTAATATGAATGAGCTAACATGAATACATTCATGGTTAGCTTTTCCAAAATTCAACCATTAGTTACTTTCTTTCTATCTTTAACCATTGGTTGAATTAGGGCTAAATGTCAAAGGCTAAACATGAATGCATTCACGTTAACTCATTCATGTTAAAAAATAGTAGCTAATGGCATTTTGGCAAACACATTTAGCTGAAATTCAATCATTAGTTACCATGTTTAACCATTGGTTGAGTTAACTAAGGATTAAAAACCGGCTCTTAGTTAGGGAAAGAATAAAGAAATTATGGATGGACTGTGTGAAACATGATGGCTAAAAGTAGGTAGGGTGCGTAGGCAGGTACATCTGTCATCTCTTACCTAGTGGTAAGAGATGACAGACGTACTCGTATCTATAGAAGAAAAAGACATGTTGCGCCGACCCCAAATAAATAGGGATAAAGTAAGGAGAACGAAAAATTATGACTTATATACATGATACATTACAAATGTGTACCTTCTTAATTTAAATATCTAGTAATCATGGAGTTTTCTTGCCATCTTTTTTATGCATGTTTTGGAACCGTTGGCCAAGTTGACCGAGCGAGCGAAGCGTCTCTGCTTCAAGTCTGGCAAAATTTACTTTCATCTGTCAGTTTGTTGCTACTCCTCTACAGGTCGTATTTTATAACCAATCTGGACGAAACTTGGTGTACAGATTTAACGACTTTATATAATGTTTTTATCGTCAGGGATTTTTCATTGGAGGGGGGCAAGAATTTTTGCAAGAATTAATAAAATAACTTTAGTGGTATATTAATTGTTGCAAAAAAGTTTGTGCTCGCGAGGTCTATAACTGTTCGTAGAACTACTAGTTTTAACAGTAGGAAGAGATCTTTTAGTCTAAAAATGCAAACCCCTCCACTGCTTGTTGCATTGAAATGTTTTGGCGTGCTGAAAGATCTCTACTAGGTTACCTTAACTTGGTATTCTGGCCGAACAGAAATAACATTAATAAAAAAATATATATTTTGGATTTTGAATATTGAGTTTGAATCATTCTGTAAGTAGGTACGACTGAAGCATTTAATCGCTTCAAGTTGTTGCACATTGTGTTCGATAATCACAGGGACTTTGTATATATTATGATTATAACACAATGCAGGATCTATTTCCTCGTCTTATCCTTCAATGTTACCTACGCACGCTGGAGCGAAGCTTGCTTAGCGACACACTTGATTATCGGTATCCACGTGAAAGAGCTTAATAATCTATGGGAAGAAAGGAACAACGATAAGTTTATTTCTTTACAAGGTATTTAGGAAAGTTTTGATTAAGAATGTGGATGAATATAACAGTAGGGGAACACCAAAGAAACGATAGATGAACTGTGTGAAATATGGAAAAATAAAATATGGCTAGAAAGGGGGTGACTACTGAGATGACTACTCGTACTGAGGAAGAAGAAGACATGCATCTGTGGTGACTCCAAATAAATTGGGTAGGAGCAAGAGAATGATCATGTATCTATTATGTATAGAGATTGGATAATCGGATGTACATTTACCTAAAGTTAATTTTTGCTAAGAAATTATGGAAGCGGCTTCTTAATTTGGTTTTCTTAATATAAATCCCGGGATTCCAGAAAATTATGTATGCATAACTAATTGGATATATGGTATGGAAAAGACTTTTTAAATATGTGGTTTTATTTATTTAGAAAATACAGGGAAACCGTGATCACATAACTTTTCGTATGTCTGTTTACTTGACATTAATTTTTAACATTACTTATCCTGCCGTATATTGTAAAGTAGGTTACCAAACTGGTACGGCAAACTATACCAGTTTGGTAAACTACTTTACAATATTAGTTAGCAATCGATTCTGTAGTCAAAAGTACAGACGCCAGCACATCAAGCTACTACAATCTGTCAGATTTCTTTAATAGATTTTCGACTTTATTGCTAAGGCATTAGGTTCAAGGTTGATTGGGAAAATCTGACAGTTTCGGGTAGGTTGACCTGCTGGCGTCTGTATATTTATCAATTCCGGAATCGCGAGATTTTTACTGTCTATACAAAAATGCATTCCATATTAGCCAACACCTGAACGTTAGTAAAGAATATTGGCGAGTTGGGTACCTCATCACTAGAGATCGGATAATCGGATGCATATTAACCTAAAGTTGAGGGGTTGGTTAATATGGAATGGGCTTTTGTCTAGAAAAAATCCCAGAATTCCGGGATCGACCAATTTAGAGTTCTGATTATAAAACCGTATTTATATTTACTTACGTTCAGGTGTTGGTTTATATGGAATGCACTTTTGTATCGATCGTAAAATCTCGCGATTCCGGAATTGATACTCGGCTATAGAATGACATGCATGTTGTAAAGTAGGTTGCCAAACTGGCATAACAAAGGTCAGGATAAGTAATGTTAAAATGAATTTCAAGTAAACAAGCTTAAATAAAACCGTTTTAAGAAGTCGTTTAAATACCTATATTCATGTTGAGCATTGCCGGATTTTCTGGAATCCCAGGATTTACAAAATATTAAGAAACCGCTTCCATAATTACTTAGCCAAAAATTTACTTTAGGTAAATATGCATCTGAGTGTCCGATCTCTACTCATCACATTCCAAACGTTTCAAAACCTAGTTATATGCAAATCATAGGTCTTATATCCGTAGTTATTTTCCAAGTTAAAATGTTTTAATAGTTGTTGGGAGTAATTTAAAAAAAAATGATTTTAGGGTGCAGCCCCGTTACGGAAATAAATCGCACAATGCAAAACAAAACGCATAACATAGAGCCAAATAAACCTATTACGTCAGTGTTGCCATACAATAAACCCAAATCGATATACTACGATTAGATCTAGCGAAAAAATGAGTTAATCACTTTAGTGAAGAAGAAAAAAATCGTTTATTCAATAAAATAAGTGCAATACAATAGAAATATTTGCAAACTTAAATATACTAGATACAAAAATAAAACTGCGTAAATCAGATTTGACGTAGTCACTTTTGAATGATAAGTATTTCACGGGTAGTGGTGTGAGATAAAAAAGTTAGAGAATGTTATGTTGAAAGGTAATCAATAATCACATAAAAAAATAAGAAAAGAAATATTAAATAGACGAACCCAATTAATTTTCAAGAGTAGACGGCCAAAGCAATTCCACACGTATTATGTATGTTTTGGAAAGTATCTTTCGTGCAAATATTGTTCATTAAATTAAAAGAAAGTAGATTGATTTGATTCGAGAATAGATGCTCACTTTAAAAAACGTATAATATTCATGAGACGATTCGATGATTTTAACCGATTCGAATTGTTAATCATTATTTGGCAACACAGGTGTCACTTATGTCAAGTACAAAAAAATATATAAATCGTCTTATTAGTCATACTTAGTTTTGTTTTTGTAACGCAAAAATCCTTCTATAATTATGAATGCACAATCTATCCACTTTATCTGAGTGAAATGTATTGTATGATTTATAAGGGTCTGCCTTGAGTTACATAAGTAGGAAGGTATCTTAAAGTATTATTTTTGGTGGTCCATTTTGAGGTTGTATATGTATAAATCAATTTAATATCCCCAAGTGTAATGTATGTCTTACCATTACATATTTTATTATACTCAATTGTAGCATTAAAATCCATATATTCATTCTATGAAACGGTTAGCCTGTATGTGATACTGAAAATACATGGGTTTCTGCCAATCTCCTTTACATTCGATTCTATAATCAGCGGGTAATTAAATACTATCAATCGGCATCGGTTTCATTTTGACAGTTCAACAACATTCATTGCGGTATTTACGTTGTTGAACAGATACATTTTTCGGACATATGAAGCAAATTTATTAAGACTCCGATTGATAGTGTGTTACTCAATAAGGTTGCAGAACTCTAAATTTTTCGATGCCAGAATCCCGGTATTATTTCGATATAACACTGAAAGCAAGTACCTAAATATACATTCGATTCTTTACTCAGAGCTCTAAATTTGTCGATACCAGAATCCCGGGATTTTGTAGATACAAAAATGCAATACATATTAGACAACACCTGAACGTAAGTAAATATAAATTCGATTCAATAATCAGAACTCTAAATTGGTGATCCCGGAATTCTGGGATATTTTCGATACAAAAATGCAATCCATATTAGCCAACACCTCAACGAACCTACATTTGATTCTATAATCAGAACTCTAAACTGGTCGATCCCGGAATTCGGGGATTTTTTCGATACAGAGGCCCATTCCATATTATGCCGCATTCCCACGGCCTGTCGAGGCCTGTCACGGCCCGTGCCAAGCATTCCACGGATCATCCCATACATTCGATCGGACAGGCGACGACAGGCCACCGTATGTCGACTGTTCCCACGGCCTGTCGGCCTAACCTGGCGCGGGCTGGTCTTTGAGAAAGCGGGCCGTGGGACCGCGGCATGACTAACGCCACACACCTCAACTATAGGTAAATATGCATCCTATTATCCGATCTCTAATTATGTACAAAGTTGGTGTTAACAAGAATAAGATCCGTATGGTCTAACAATCAATTTGTTTGAGTTTCGCTTATTCAAATATCTTTTTGGACGCGACTGTACGATCACGGAGCTATGGGTAGATACATCGAATGGAAGATTCTATCGAAGTTACGTCAATTAAAAAAAAAAAAAAACCAGCCAAGTGTGTGTCGGACCACGCACAATGAAGGGTTCCGTAGTTGGGATAAATTTATCCCATGAACAAACTTAACATTGTAGTTGAAAAACATGTTCTCCCATACATCCCAACTGCAAATATAAGTTTGTACGCACTATATTGATAGAAAGAAAGAAAACATGTTTATTCGGCACATGCCATAAGACAACCAAATAGAAAAATAATAATAATAATAAAATGAAAAAACAAAAAACAAAGAAAAAATAACTTAACTCTATACAATAAAAAACTTAAAACTAGACAGAGAAAAAAAAAGTGACAATAATGTGTGTACGGCCTGTGCCAAATAGGCCCAGTTCAGCAAACTGCCGCGCAGCTAGTGCCCGACGCTGGTTTTCAACTGGACCTGAGATGGTGATGTTATTTATGGACGTAAAACAGTTTTATACTATGTGTTATATGTATGTATATGTCATGTATGAATAGATACTTAAATAGAAAGATTTGTGTGCAAAAATACTAACAAATAAAACCACATAATAATAAAAAGTGTCATCAGCTATTAATTATACTTTTGTGCATCATTAGTCGTCAAGATATTGAGCTTTTTTCATGTTATTTTAAGACTATGGACATCTTATAAGTTTCTTTAATCCTATTTTCTGTATTATTTCAAAATTTTAGGCTCAGCAGTTTCGGGGATAAGGGGGTATGGTTAATTTTCGTCTATTTTCTTATATAAAACTCATCATCCTCACGCATTTCTTGAATAATTCTGTTCTCTTCACTCTGGTTCACCATCTTCATAGGTATGAGCAGGCAAGTATGATATTTTTATCTCAACAGTCCGTGGTTTTTTCATTCCACTAGCCTATGCATAATTTAATAGTATTAAGGCGACGATAACAGTCTTTCAAAGATTTTAAACTGAAGAACACGTCTAAACCATTAGTGTAAATGATTTGGAAAAAAATATATGTTTGAAGGAATTAGGCCCTCATTAGCGATATTAATTAATAATAATAATATAATAATAATAATAATCGTTTATTTCTCACCACAAACTAAGTATAAAAACAATAAATTATGCTTATGGTAGGTTACAATCTAGGTTGTGGATCGCTGGTGCCTATAAAAAATAAATAAAATAAAATCATTTAATTCGAGTATCATTGACTCATAATAGAAATAATACACTCACAGGTCACCAGGCCTCCAATTCACAGCGCTTATTATAAATACTACAATAGCAAATAAAAGCAACAACGACGTGGTTACAATGACAAGTATTTAATAACCGATTATACAAGATTAACAGTAGGTGAGTAATGCTAAATTGAAAATAAGAATTAGGAAAAACAGAAAAAGTGTAAGTGTCTGTGTGTGTGTGTGTGTACGTAAAGGGGTGTGTGTCAGTGTGGGGGTATGTGTGTGAATATGTGTACAGTGGGGTGTGGGTGGGTGTGTAAATGTGATATTGGGTGTGGGTGTGAATGTGTATGTGTGTGAGGGGGTGTGTATGTGTCACTGTGCGGGAGGGTGTAAATGGGATCCATGATCTCAATTCCTAAGTTGCACTTTGTAGGTAGACGTGGATTGTCGGGCGAAGAAAATAGAGGCACCAGTTATAGCACAATCACTTTATCGTTTCAATCGTAATTCCCTTTTAAAATAATCACCACGAAATGACCGTTGTAATAAAATAATTAAATATGTAGATAGCACACTATTATTAAGACACTACACGCATAGCATCTCTGTGCGATCCTGACCGAATCTCCAATCATACTCCAGTCATCGCTTCAATACACACTAGCGCTCGGTGTTGTGTCAGAGTGTCGCCTTATCGGATATGACGTAGCAGACACGCATAATTCATGTTCACGACACTCTAAAGTTTAGTGTCGTGAAAGTTTAGTCTAAACTAACGGCGACATCTATGAAGTCTAACTAACACTAATTTAAATATCGAAGCGCTGTCATGTTAAATTAGAGCATTTTATTAATAACTTATTATGTGAATATTTTAGATTATGTTTATATTACATAGCGTAATTAATTTGTAAAGTTTTGTTTAACGTGAACACAAAACTGAGAATCACGCAAAAACTATCAAGCGTAATTTTATGAAACGTTCACCTTTTTAAAGATAATTAATTATTTATCTATTAGTATACGTGTTTTAACATAATGCCTTTTGTTTTATGCATAATAAATTAATAATGCTAGACGCATTATTAATTTAATTTGGGACAGCGCTCCTTGATGGGCGAGTCCTCTCTTACAGGGCCCCAAGTCTGCTATTTTTCATAAATTCGTCATTCCAACACGATCCCATTGTCATTTCGCTAAAAGTTCGTTATCTGCTAAATTCATAATGGTCGATCATTGGTAGGTCAGTGGTCTCGTAACAGAATCGTGTTACTGATCAAAGGAACTGTCAAAATTTTAGCAGATTACTGCATACGTCAGTCTTTCATTTGTCATTATAATAGAATAGAATAAACTTTATTTCGAGCCAACTCATATATGGTTAGTAACATTGTTTTTAACATTATGTAAGAGATTACCATTTTAAGCCATTTCTTTCAATGGAGTGTCAGTGGTTGACCATTGGAAAGTCATAATGACGTCATTATATTAGTAGATTACAAAACTTGTCAAAATCAACAATTATGAAATCAATGACAGACCACTGACACTATTGTAATAGCAGACTTGAGGCCCTGGTTGAACGTACGAAGCGTTGCGTGAGCTCAGCACAGAAAACGCAAGCTAACCACTCAAGCTATTGGCATATGTGTATCTGATTTTTAAGATTGGAATGATTAACTCCTTTCTTGACACCATTAAATTGTACTGGGGCTAGTGTACTTCCCTACCATATCATGACATTTATGTTTCATTTTGCTGCTTTTGCGTTTAAATCCTTCTAAAACAAAGCCACAGTTGTTTCGATGACCGTGAAAAATGCCTTAAAGTTTTGTATGACGTAAGAATACCTTGTATATTCACGTCATACAATCCTTTAAGATGTTATTGTTGAAACACCTTTTGAAAGTTCTTATTTGTTTCCTACAATATGAATAAAAAAATTGAACAAGAAGCGGTTTCGAAATTCCGATTGCAGTTGTAGGTAATGTCTTCCAAATAATATCTTCATCATAATTATTACAGACATGTTTGATAATCAACCTGAAACGCAATAATAATTAGTAGTTAGGTCCTGCTGACCAGCAATAAAAAACCCTCTTGATTTTTAGGTATTTCAGTCCAGGTCTAATATGGACCACTGCGTGTTGGTTCAGACACTTATAAAAAAATCAGATGATGGTTACACAGGATGCTTACTGGTTTCACAGCGTAAATAATAAAAAAAGACCTAAGTACCACACTCGTTCGAGCTCGCGGAACAGATCACTGGGTTAAACAAAAGTTGAGTACACTCCGATAAAGGCTCAAAAAGACAAGGCTTTTATTACTTTTTTTCTCAATCATCGACTTACTGTGAGAGATCAATCACAACTGCATCGTTAGAAACGGAACATTGAGCATAAGTAGGTACACATCGGCTTCGTGTTGTCTGTTTGTATTTAAGAAAACGACTTCTTAGGAAAACTGATTAAACAAGTCTATTGCGCAAACGTAGAGATATTCACAAACAATTCGTGGAAAGGATGTTTAGCCCTTTGCCATCTAAGATGTCGTTATTTTTCATCTTCCACAAAGTATTCGAACCATTTTTTGTTGTAGCAATATTGGGTGTTTATTAAGAGTGGTGATTGGCATTAAATCTTCATGGGAATACAGAGTACAATAGCTACGAGTACATTTTCACCCTCAGTATGGTTACTAAAATATAATGGATAGGGTGGATAGGGTGGTTCCTATCCCAACAATTTACCTCCTAAAATTAACCTCCAGAATCAAAATTCTTCTTTTTCTACATTTAACCGTCTGTGATAAAGTCTAGATTGTATTTGACGGATTACTTTTGAATTTAACAGAGTATTAAATTCAACGTTAATACGTCGAATGGTTTTAGAGAAAAATGCATGTGACAGACTGGTGTACATACCGAAATATTTCTGAAAATAATATTTATTATTTGGTAGTTTGTTACCTTCTATGAGTTCTTACTGTTTTAAATAATTCTCTTAATGCAGTATTTTTACCACAATGATGTTGTAAGTAAAAAGACTTAGATAGGTTACCTACCCAACAATCGATGTTCAAAAACGACTCAATGTCGAACTATTAGATGGCACGTGGGAGTAGGACGGCATGTCGTAATTATCGGGAGCGAAAAAGAGACAACACTCTGAAAAGGTGGCTAATTAGTCACATTTTGACGTGTCACTTGCGGAGCGTGTATAACCTATCTACGTCTTTTTACTTATAATATCATTGTTATACCATGTTGACAACATTCGTGAAGGCCATTTGAGGGTTAACTTTGTAAAATGTTGTTCGTGTAAGGTCTATACGACTACGCCGAATATTTAACATTATTTTTAAGGCAAGTTAAAAATAAAGTGTTTGAGTCGCAGTTTTATCTAATTACAATAAATTATGTCGATTTATTTTTAATAGGTAGATAAAGGCTACTTGACTACTTACTGCGCTGGTATCGCCAATAGCAATGTTAAAAAAAAAATAGATGGCAATACGACATCAGAAAAACTAAAATAACATAATATTACTACTAAGGGCGAATTCGACCAAACTTTTACATTTAAGTGCAGATTTCACCAATTGATACTGAACTCGATTAGCACGTAAACCACGAGTAAGAGCTGTCAGCAGTGGCGTGCGTTTCATAAAGACAGAAAGACACTGCCTGCCCTACCTAATCAGTATAATCTTGTTCTGATATCTATTATTATTTTATCTACGAGTCCGACGAGTACCTACTTACTAACAATAAACAAAAAAATTAAAAACAGTCGCTCCAAGCAAGCTCATCCAGTATTGTAATGTGGCATTGCGCGGCACTAGCGCCGCTACCAGGAGTGCCTCGGGAAAGACACAAACTATTCGGGTCTAAATGTTTATATGTGTGCTCTCGTGGTCATGCGGATTGAATGGGTGTGCGTTCCTATAAATACGTAGCACACAATGTCACAATAACGCCCCTCCCGTTGAAGACCCTGATTGTCCCCTGCCCCCCGTCACTCCAGACGAGGTGCAGGACATAATCAAGGGTCTTAAACCCCGTAAAGCCCCCGGCTCAGATGGAATTACCAATAGGGTGATCCAACTCTTCCCCGCCCACCTTATAATGCTCATGGTCACCATCTTCAATGGTGCCATGAGCAACAACATCTTTCCTCAAGCATGGAAAGAGGCCACTGTAATTGGCATCCCCAAGCCCGGTAAGCCCAAGGCTGAGCCCTCTAGTTACCGCCCCATCAGTCTGCTCAATGTGCTCGGCAAAATCTATGAGAGGCTTATTTATAAGCGACTCAGAGACTATGCCGAGACAAAGGGTCTCATCCCTAACGAGCAGTTTGGTTTCCGAACGCAGCATTCCTGCGTTCATCAGGTCCACCGCATCATCGAACACATAAGCGTTGGCTTCCAACGTGGTTTGATGACGGGCGCTGTCTTCTTTGATATAGCGAAAGCGTTCGACAAAGTCTGGCACAACGGCTTATTATATAAGCTCTACCAACGTGGCGTGCCGGATCGTCTCGTACTCATCTTACGAGACTTTTTGTCGAATCGCACCTTTCGCTATCGCATAGAAGGAGCACTTTCCTCCCCCCATCCCATCCGTGCAGGAGTCCCACAGGGCTCAGTGCTCGCTCCCCTCATCTTCACGCTGTTCACCAGCGATATCCCGAAAAGTAAAAAGGCGCAGTTAGCTCTGTTCGCAGACGACACGGCCATTTACTATTCTGGCAGGGACCAACACCCGATATCTCGCACTCTCCAAACCGCAGTCGATAATCTCGGCGCCTGGTTTAGGAAGTGGAGAATCGAGGTCAATCCCGACAAGAGTCAAGCGGTTCTCTTTCTGAGACCGCGTCGCACTCGACTCCCCCCCCGACCGATCACCATGTTCGGCAAGCCGATCCCTTGGGAGACGCGAGCCAAATACCTCGGTGTGACCCTCGACCACCACCTCTCCTTCGCTGAGCACATAAAGCAGGTGCGTTCGCGCGCCGCTTTCGCTCTCGGTAGACTCCACTCCGTTCTGAATGCACGTAGCAAATTGTCACTTAGGTGCAAATTGCGCATTTATACAGCGTGCATTCGCCCCATCATGACCTATGCGGGTTCAGTGTTTGCGCACGCAAAACCTCACCTCATTCATAGGATGCAGGCCCTCCAAAACCGTTTCCTCCGAAAGGCAACGGGAGCCCCTTGGTTCGTTCGGAACGAAATCCTCCATGTCGATCTCGACATTCCCACCATCTCCCAGTTCTTGAAACGCAATTCCAAGCGTTTCTTCGACTCAGCCACCAACCATCGCAACCCTCTGGTTGTCGAGGCGGCTAGCTATGTCCCCTCTCGTATTAGTAAGGTCCGCCGCCCCAGGCTTGTCCTCTCAGATCCCGACGACCCCATAACTCTTCTCCAGGAGAGCAGTAGGGACCGTAGGAACAAAAACAAATCGACATTCCGACCTCGCCGCCGAGGTCCCTCGCGACGACCCCGTAATAATCGTCCTCCCCCCCGTCCCTTGCTCGGGTATGATGTGCCAGCTGGTGGCGTAGCTGAGCCTGTAGCTTTAAACTCCCCTGATAATAATAATTCAAATCTGATCCAGCCTGTCCCATCTTGCTGTCCTCCCCCCAGCGACGCCCTAAGCCGAGGCCCGTTCCCCACAGGGGGAGCCCTTAGCGTGTAGTCGCTTAGTCTGTAAGTTTTTTGGCCCTGGCTGGAGGCTTTGAGTTTTTCTTAAGGCAGCCACAGGATAGTCCGGTTAAGTAGTCTCGACCTCTCTAGGTCAACTACGAGATGCCATTCACTAAAAAAAAAAAAAGTCACAATAACGCACACAACCGTACAGAATAGACAGTGTCTTTTTCACAACACGACAAATTACGAAATTATCCGATGTTTTCCGAACCGAAATTAGCTATACAACTATTTTAAAAAGTGGCATTGTTTCATTTATATTGCATCCTAGCTTACACTATTTCTTTTTTGCCGTATTATTTTTTGCACTATCTCCGAGTTTGTGACTGATGTGTATTGTGAGCCATAATAATTGGTATTTAAAGAGTTTAACGTCGATAATAGTGTGAAAAATGGATAATATTCAGTGTGAAAGTTGTTCAGGTGGTGTGTGTATAGAGAAAATAAAAAATGATGCGTTTTCAAAACTATCATTCGGTGATAAAAAACAAGTGATTGTAAAAGGTCGTTGTACACCGGATTTGCAATTAGTACAAACTAAAGGATTGATATGTCTATAAAATCAGTCAATGTATGGATATTTGAGGTGGCTGTTACCTACGTCATTATTTAATCGACAAGACGACGAACCAAAACCAATATGCAGTAAGTATTTTGGCTTTTAAAATTTTCTGTCTACCCTGTCTAAAAAGTCTGTGCACGCCACTGGCTGTCAGTGTCCTTATTTTCTTTGGAATATTGACACTGATAGCTCTTGAACATGGCTTAGATGTGCTGATCACGTTCAGCTTTAAATTTTGAATTTTTAACAGTTTTTGCAAGGAAAACCTGTCATAAATTCACGTCAATTATGTTTCACGGATCAAAGATATCTGATTTCGCTAAGACTTTTATTTTTATATTTCCTAGGCTTAGGATCGGCGGAAACAAGCAGTCTATTCTGTAAAAACCTTACTTTGAAACTTAGATGAAGTGAGCTTGAATTGAGCTGTCAATACTGTCATTCCGCAGCAAGGAGTTAGCAAGTTGTTTTATTTAATTTAAAACTAAAGCCCTGCTATGTTTTTAAAACCGTGGTTCTGGGGTGATTCACGAGCCACCAGCGAACTTTACCGGCGAGCCACGAGACCGCGGTACGTCGATCACTGTCTTTAAAAAGTTTGGAATGCAATTTAGGACCCGTAAGGTAATTATGTCGAAAAATCGATTTAGCTACATATCTGGGAAAATTCGTTTCCTCTATTTTGAGCCGAGTAGAGCTTGGTCGACCAGGTACTGTTATTTATAAACCAGCAAAATGTCAATGCAGATGTAGCTGTAGGTAATTGAAATAACGATTCTACTCGTAGGTAACCAAATACGTAACTAAACAAACCTGTACCCTAGTTGAAATAGAGATTTGAGGTAACCAAATACGTGACTAACCAAACCTGCACCCTAATTGAAATAGAAATTCTATGTAACCAAATACCTTCGTAACTAACCAAACCTGCACTTTAATTGAAATAGAGATTCTATGTAACCAAATACATAACTAACCAAACCTGCATCCTAATTGAAATAGAGATTTGAGGTAACCAAATACGTAACTCACCAAACCTGCATCCTAATTGAAATAGAGATTTGAGGTAACCAAATACGTAACTAACCAAACCTGCGCCCTAATTGAAATAGAGATTTTAGGTAACCAAATACGTAACTCACCAAACCTGCATCCTAATTGAAATAGAGATTTGAGGTAACCAAATACGTAACTCACCAAACCTGCATCCTAATTGAAATAGAGATTTGAGGTAACCAAATACGTAACTAACCAACCCTGCGCCCTAATTAAAATAGAGATTTGAGGTAACCAAATACGTAACTAACCAAACCTGCGCCCTAATTGAAAGAGAGATTTTAGGTAACCAAATACGTAACTAACCAACCCTGCGCCCTAATTGAAATAGAGATTTGAGGTAACCAAATACGTAACTAACCAACCCTGCGCCCTAATTGAAATAGAGATTTGAGGTAACCAAATACGTAACTAACCAAACCTGCGCCCTAATTGAAATAGAGATTTGAGGTAACCAAATACGTAACTAACCAAACCTGCGCCCTAATTGAAATAGAGAGTCTAGGTAACTAAGTACGTAACTAACCAAACCTGCACACTAATAGAGATTTAAGGTAACCAAATACGTAACTAACCAAACCTGCGCCCTAATTGAAATAGAGATTTGAGGTAACCAAATACGTAACTAACCAAACCTGCGCCCTAATTGAAATAGAGAGTCTAGGTAACTAAGTACGTAACTAACCAAACCTGCACACTAATAGAGATTTAAGGTAACCAAATACGTAACTCACCAAACTTGCATCCTAATTGAAATAGAGATTTGAGGTAACCAAATACGTAACTAACCAAACCTGCGCCCTAATTGAAATAGAGATTTTAGGTAACCAAATACGTAACTAACCAACCCTGCGCCCTAATTGAAATAGAGATTTGAGGTAACCAAATACGTAACTAACCAACCCTGCGCCCTAATTGAAATAGAGATTCTAAGTAACCAATATGTAAATAACCAAACTTGCACCCTAATTGAAATAGAGATTCTAGGTAACCAAATACGTAGCTAACCAAACGTGCAAGTTTGGTTAGTTACGTATTTGGTTACCGAATTCTGCAACACACTATCAATCACAATCTGAATAATTTTGAAACATATTGCTAATCCATTGCTTCATTATGTTCGAAAAATCTGTCTGCTCGACAACGTAAATATCGCAATAAATGTCGTTGAACTGTCAAAATGAAAGACATTGCTACTGTGCATTACGCAACTACCCCACTGAAAGAACTAATTAACTACAAAAGAATAATACAAGAAATATGATAACCGCAATCATTGCATATTTGTTTATCTTTCTCATTAATTATACCAACTAATGAAATCGTTACTTCAATATTTATACCAATAACGATACAATAACAGCAGGTAATTAAAAAACTTGTCCTATTTAAGTTGTGCTCATTAAAAAGTTATTTACTTGATTTATTTTGAAGAACTCTGTACTTCTGTCTGTATGCGGCAATTTTTCTATTGTAGATTCTTTGAATTTTCTTGAAGTAAAATGCTTTTTGAGCAATAGGAGTGTTCTGGGTGATTAGAGTTAGTAGGAGTGCCTACGTGTTGCTCGTAATTACAGTTACATGAGAGATTTTAAATCTGAAGGAAAGAATCCATCAAATCATCCTATTTTTTTTTTGTTAATTCTCTCCTTTATTCATTTATAATCTCTATGCTATATTTACATAATTTAAAAGCTAACAGTCTTAAAATAATAATAATAATAATATGTACAAGCATACGTATATTATATAAAATGAGGGAAAATAATCATAGGACGTCAAAAAAGTCCGCATCGCTGTCAACAGGAAAAGTGCCCAACAATGCTGCCAAGCATTGTTCCGTTGTATGGTAATTTTTTGGCCAAAAAATAGGCCAGCCTGTACTGGTCACGTGTAGAGTCGACCAACCACTTGGCGATGTCTCGAAAAACTAAGAGGCCACTCAGACCCTAGTGTTTCAATACCAAACGGCTCTAACATATAAGTCCCAATAATAATAGAGTATTTGCGCCATTTGAGGTTTTCACAGCCCGACGTGCTAGAAAGATGGGATGGCGCAAGTATGTCGACACATGTTGCATTCCACACCAAAGGCCTACCTACCTTCCAAAGCATTATGGTCATATAATCATCATCATTCTCCTGCCCTTGTCCCAATTTATTTGGGGTCGGCGCAACATGTCTTTTTCTTCCATACTTCTCTATTAGTCGTCATCTCGGTAGTCACTCCCTTTCTGGCCATATCATCTTTCACACAGTCCATCCATCGTTTCTTTGGTCTTCCCTTACTCGTATAGCCCTCTACGTTCATACTCAACACTTTCCTGACGATATTTTCCTCATTCCTCCGCATCACATGCCCATACCATGACAACCGATTTCCACACAACTTTTCAGTCACCGGTGTCACTTTCAGACTTCCTCTTACATACTCATTTCTTATTCTATCCATTCGCGTAATACCACACATCCCTGTTAGCATTCTCATCTCGGCTGCATGCAATTGCCTTTCATTCATTCTTTTTATGGCCCAACATTCTGATCCATACAAGACAGCAGGTCTAACCATTGTTTTATAAATCTTCCCCTTGAGTTTAAGGGGAATGCGGGAGTCGCAGATTGTTCCCGTGACCTGCCGCCATTTCATCCATCCAGTGTTAATTCTGTGCTTAACAGTCTGGTCTACTTCGTCTACTTATGGTCACTTCTTATTTGCAATATAATACGTGAGGCACAAGGAAAACCTTTCTCACTAAAATAAGCGGTGGTTTACACTTTTCATTAGGTGGGCAACTCTTGTCTGACATTTCGAAGGGTCATGAAGAAAAGGTGCAACCATCATGGCCTGTACCTAACATGTATTGAAATCTTTAAAAAAATCAGGCGGGTCCGAGGACCAACCCTAGCTTAACGTCTTAACGAGTAACTTCAGTTAAACCTTATCAAAACGATATTTATGAAGAAATAATTGATTCTAATGTACTTTATGTGTTTTAAATTTGTTTGAACATTACCTTAGTAAATTTTTATATCATTGTAATAATAAATTAGGTGTTGGTGGTTTTCCAGATAATTGACGTCAAACTAATAAAGCCTTAATTATTACGTTTGTGATAGAGTTTTATATGACACAGATTTGTGGTTTAATTTAGTGTACGTTTTCAAAGTAAATATTGTGGAAATTTTGAGTAATGTGTTTGGACAGTTATTTTTAGTTCAATTATAAGCCGCCACTAGGATAGAGAGGAAAAGACACTATGATTGTAAATGTCACGAAAATATATAGGCTTACAAATTACTTAGATCTTTCATATCATACAGCTAGGTACATATCGTACAAAGAGCCGTTTTGGGTTTAAATGAGATAACATATAACCCCTTGACTGTCAGGCTATATACATAAAAAACCAGCACAGGTCATGTCAATGTGTGCTCGAATGTCAACCGAACACCATAGGTTCATAACTACTGTAAGCCCGCGGTCGCCATCGGATGATGATTTTTTTACGTTTATATACATATTATATAAATATTTTTTCTCACGCACACATGGTGTGATTGAAGAGTTAATTTTGATGATATTTCAACGGACATTCATTAGCCAAATGTGGAAAGTCATAGTCTTTGCACATTGTACTTGGATGGTTATTTTTCCTAACGTTCAGGTCAATTCAGGTGATGATAAAATTCCAATTGTAACAACTGTACTCTGATTAGGAAAACAAAAGAACTCTACATATGTTCACGTACTCTTGCATGTAAATGGCGTAAAACTGTTTTTAACCTAGACTTTTCCACTGAGGAGCTCGTGGCTAAGTAATAACAGCCGCACGGGTTGATCTATCAGGTTAAGCTATTCTTGCCGAGGTTGGTCCGTGGATGGGTGACATTTTTATGTAACAAAAGTCCTCCGTGCCTCGGAATTGCACGTTAAGCCGTTGGTCCCGACTGTCATTCGTGAATCTTTGACAGTCGTTACAGATCGTCAGAAGCCCGAAAGTATGACAACCAGTCTTACCAAAGGGGTATCGTATTATCCAAGGTTGTGGTCAGATAGGCAGTCGCCCCATGTAAAATACTAGTATTCATCTGCATCTGGTTAGACTGGAAGCCGACCCCAACCTAGTTGGGAAAAGGCTAGACAGATTGATTTTGACTTTACCACTAGGTATCCTTCTTACTCTTCACTCATATTGGCATGAACGATAAAGCCCTAGAACCGATGACTTTTGGGGTAGACATGTTCTTGAGTGGAGACCGCGAATCGGCAAACGTAAGTTAGGACACCCTCAGGCCAGGTGGAGCGACGAACTTCGCAGGGTGGCTGGTAGCAGTTAGATGAGAGAGTTGCCGAGAATCGACCTGATCGACGTCCAATTGGAGAAGCCTATGTTCATCAGTGGCCTGCTGTGGATCGATGATAATGTTGTTCCGTTGAGATGGGTTAATGTCGACAAATCTTAAACTATGAGACATAGGAATTTGTATGAAATATGTTCTAACTAAACATGTAGTCAATTTTAGAGATCTTTTAGGGTTCAGTACCTCAAAAGGAAAAAACGGAACCCTTATAGGATCACTCATGTGTCTGTCTGTCTGTCTGTCCGTCTGTTGTCGAAGCCAATTTACTCCGAATCTAATAGACCGATTAAGTTGAAATATGGTACACGTTTGTATTTCTGTGACCCAAACACGGACGTGTAATGTAAATTAATAAATTTTGAATATGGGGGTCAATTTTGGGGTAAATAAGAAAATTAAAAAAAATATTCGCAAACTGTACCGTGCGATATATCAAATGAAAGGGCTTACTGTGAGAGTCTCTTATAAATATATTTTTTTATAATTTTAAAATCAAATGTTGTTATTTAAAAAATTGACCATTCCCCCCTTTATCTCCGAAACTACTGACCTTAAAATTTTGGAAAAAATACAGAAAATAATTCTATAGCTTACAGGAAAATCTATAAGAAGTCTATGGTCTTAAAATAACATGGTCAATCTCTCAATATTGTGCGTACAAACTTACATTTGTCTACAGTTAAACGAAAAGAATCCAACCCACATTAGGTGTAATGTGGGTTGGATCCTTTTGAGGAGCTTGTGGCTAAGTAATAACAGCCGCACGGGTCGATCCTTCAGATTAAGCTACGCTTGCCGAGGTTGGTCTGTGGATGGGTGACCATCTTTTCATACCGAGACTCCTCCGTGCCTCGGAAAGCACGTTAAGCCGTTGGTCCCGGCTGTCATTCGTGGATCTCTGACAGTCGTTACGGGTCGTCAGAAGCCCGAAAGTCTGATAACCAGTCTTACCAAGGGGTATCGTATTACCCAGTAACTGGGTTGTGGAGGTCAGATAGGCAGTCGCTCCATGTAAAATACTGGTATTCAGCTGCATCCGGTTAGACTGGAAGCCGACCCCAACATAGTTGGGAAAAGGCTAGGCAGATTGATTGTGGGTTGGATCCTTTTCGTTTAACTATGGACATTAAAATTTGTAGTTGGAATGTATGGGAGAACATGTTTTTCAACTACAATGTTAAGTTTGTTCTTGGGATAAATTCATCCCAACTACGGTGTGCGTGGTCCGACTGTCCGACACGCACTTGACCAGTTTTTTTTTACGTACAGCGTATGTACGTAAAACACTTGAGGGGTTAAGAAAACATCATTCAAAGATATACATTTAAGTATCGCCCCGCTATCCTCATTCGTTTGTAGCTAGATTATTAGCAATCGTATCGGTTCTCAAAATATTTCACTTTCAACTAGGTACTTGAACTTAATATTCGTTGAAAGCTACTGTTGTGTCTCTTGTATGACAATAAACGTGTCAATTTTACAAGTGTAAAATCAAGAAGTTAACGATGTCAAGTATTCATAACTTTTCAAGTGTAAAGTTATGAATACTTGACATTCATGTCATTATTAAGAGGGCTGTCACATTTTGTCACCTCTCTCGCTCACTAAATTTTTAAGTTTGTTGAATGAACATATGCTTTTTTGAAAAATTTAAATAATCAGTTTGTGAACTAATAAGTAATATTGGTTTAATAGGTAATTAAAACACATTTCTATTGTGTTATCTAATGAACACAGCTCAAAAAGTATTATGATATGTTTTTACGATGAGTTAAATATATGCCACAATATTAAATACCTATTAAATTAATATTATTTACTAGTTCTCTAATTGATCACATTTTTCAAAAAAGCACCTTTTCATTGAACATTCTTAAAAAATTGGTCACGTGTGAGCGAGAGAGGTGACAAAATGCGACAGCCTTTTAAGCCAAGCGCAGATTGCAGCCGCAACGGATCGCAGCGCAACGCATTATCATACAAAAAAAATGCGGTGCGGCCGCCTGTGGTGTGCGTTGGTTCATAGGAAATCTACGAAAGTGATGAAGGAGGATTATTGGAATGCGTTGCGTTGTATTGCGTCCCGCTTAGGGATGAAAATTGCCGAATGTTTCCGAAACTTACCAGAAAAGTGTCCAATATGCCCGATAATATTTGGGAATATTGCCAGAAAGTTGCCAAAGTACATAGGGTTTTTCAAATGCCATTTTCAATGTTTATGCGCTCATGGGGTTTTATGTAATGGTGTAGTTATACGTGTTACCATTAAGCTTTTTTAATTAACTGTTCATTATAATTCATTTATAATTATCCATGCATGTGAAGATTAAGTTACACTATGACACTGGTAACTTCATGATAGCTGACCCCATAGTTTTTTTTAAGAATTTCACTTATTATTTTTATAAAAAAAGAAAGAGGGTATTGATACCGAATGAAATAAATATAAATCATACAACTGTGTAGTATATGATTTATATAGCACAGATCGTGCCATCAAAAGAATTTTCAAAATTGGGTCAGTAGTTTTTGAGAAAATCGCGAACATACAAACATACATAAATTCGCATAGAATAACGAACCTCCTTTTTGAAGTTGGTTAAAAACGTCAACTTGATGTTGCTGATTAATTCGTCTTGCAAGGTTTGACCCTTTTATACATACAGAAGAACGTAGAAAAAAAATACAATATCTCTAAAATAGTTACGGTTTCATGGCAATTGAACTATCATGGATAGCTCGTTTCTTTTCTTTAGTTTATCAGTAAGAAAATAAATGTGAAAACTAAAATTTTCGGTTGGATATTGTAGATAAGCATAAAAACTACCACCGTGCAGACCGCAATTTTATCGTACTAAGCAATTATATTAGTAAAAGTTGTTTTCTATTTATACGTTTCTTGCCCAATGTTGCCGGGATGTTTGGAAATATCCCCGGCAGTTTTGGCAATTTTGGTAAAATTGCCGGCAATTTTCATGGCTAGTCCCGCCCCAATCTGCTTGACACCGTTTGTCCACCGCACAATGTCAACGGGACGTCAACGAGAAATGAAATTATTCGAACCGAACGTGACGTCCCGGAGGTGGTGTGCGGTAGACACGCGGCCAAAGTAAATGTAAGTACCTATGTATCGCTACATGTGCGCCGGCGCCGTCATCTCGTTCTCGTTAACGCCTCGTTGACATGGCGGTGGACAAACGGCCTTAGCCTTTACAAATTAACTACTTATAGCACTTGACTCACTGTTCAATATTGACCAAATATATTTAGTGTATGAGTATTTCGTCAGTAGCTCATACCTAAACTCACACTCTTACATAAATATGTAAATGTGTGAGTTAACTTGACCTGGAGTGACACTTGATATAATTAAGTAAACGTGAGAGGTTCGGAAAAGTAGAGAAGTTCACCGACTTTTAAAACGGCGGTTTAGATATTTTATCAGTTCTTTCCTTAGGTTTCACACAAACCAACTGTTTAAATGTTTAAATACCTAACCGGTGGTTTGAACGGAACACAGGCCTTAAGTGTTTTAGAACAAACAGATAGACATGATAGAGTAGGTACCTATTAGTTAACAACATAGCTTTTTAGTTGAAAGCAGCTTTCGATACTACAAATAAAAAAAATCTTAGAGGAAAGGAAACGATGAATATTCATCGTGAAAGTATATCAGAAGAACCATCATGCTTATTGAAACTAACAATTTTAATATAACTAACTTTTGCCCATGGAGGTCGGAAATTAACCCACGGGAACGTACTACCGGAATAAAAAGTATCCTATGTCCTAACGCAAGTAATAGTATGTATACCTGTGTGCTAAAACTCATCGAAATCCGTTCTACTGTTAAGGAGTATAAAGGTAACAGATAGACAGATAGAATTAGGTACTTCCGCATTTATATGGATACTAGCTTTTGCTAGCGACTTCGCCCGCGTGGATGTCTGATATTATCCCACGGAACCGTACTACCAAGATAAAAAGTATCCTATGTCCTACCTCAGGTCATGGTTTACCCATGTGCCAAATTTCATTCAAATCTGTACAGCTGTTTCAGTGTGAAAGCGTAACAAACAAGCAAACAAGCTCACTTTCGCATTTATAATATTAGTTAGGAATAAACAAGATGATGCTTGGTAAAGGCTATGTTCAGCAGTAAAGAAAGAAAGAAAAATAGGTTTATTTATCACAGAAACACGTGCACATATACACTTTAAGTTAGTTAATTGGAATAAAATTACATCAAACATTTTAAAAAGCCCCAACGCAAAAAAGAAAAGCGAACATTTAAAAAGTCGAAAATAATACACTGTTGTTGAGCCATCAAATTCGATTGATTGATAGGTACCTATTTAACTATACAAGATGTAACTTAAATAATGCACAAGCTCTTAAGGGGTCATTGTACTCATCATTATGAACAACTTTTACTATGGGATCAAACCTGAAATCGCGAAAACAAAAATCAGCTGTTCAGTACATTTTGACGAATTATGCGAACATAAGTGTACGGAACAGCTGATTTTTTTGGTTCCATAGTAAAAGTTGTTCATAATGATGAGTACAATGACCCCGTAAGAGGTGGTGCGTTATTTAAGTTTGCTCATTAAAATGGCGCTATAATGTCGCAGCGGGGTTAAAATTGACAAAATCGCGTTTTCCCGTTTACAAATTAAGAGGGAACAACAGTGGGAAAGGCTGTTGTATATTTAGAAAAAAAAACAGCTTTTGCAAAAGGTCAGGCTCATGTGGCTTTCACTCGTGTGAAAAGTTTACAAGGTATTGCAATTACAAGCCCTAACTTCACCAACTCTACACCTTAGTCACCTTAATAATTTATTCACTATTCATTACTTTTCTGTTATACATGTTCTTGTCTTAGTTGTACTTGTCCGTCGAGGTAGACCGCGGCGAAGGTGGTGTGACGATCTGATCATGTTTGCAGGGCTATCATGGCCAGAGATCGCACAAGACAGAAAGGTATGGAAGGGAAAAGGGGAGGTGTTTGCCCAGCAGTGGGACACAAAACAGGCTAGTAAAAAAAAACAAGCTAATGCCGCGGTTGTAGTAACGAAACGGTCTTGAAGTTAGGGCTTGTAGAGTTAGGGCGTGTAGAGTTAGGCTCTACATGAGATCACGTTTTGACAGTGCGAGCCTTATGGTCTCGTCTTGGCAACATTTTACATGAAAATGTTTTTGGTGGGTTAACATCCTGATGCCACCATTGGCATCGTACTGTAAATAGAATTAAATACTTACTGATAAAAAAAAAAAAACAGCCAAGTGCGTGTCGGACTACGCAAAATAAAGGGTTCCGTAGTTGGGATGAATGTAATAACAGCCGCACGGATCGATCCATCAGGTTAAGCTACGCTTGCCGGGGTTGGTCTGTGGATGGGTGACCAATTTTTTCATTAAGCACGTTAAGCCGTTGGTCCCGGCTGTCATTCGAGGATCTTTGACAGTCGTTACGGGTCGTCAGAAGCCCGAAAGTCTGACAACCAGTCTTACCAAGGGGTATCGTATTACCCAGTTACTGGGTTGTGGAAGTCAGATAGGCAGTCGCTCCATGTAAAATATTGGTATTCAACTGCATCCGGTTAGACTCGAAGCCGACCCCAACACAGTTGGGAAAAGGCTAGGCACATTGATTGAGTTGGGATGAATCCCAAGAACAAACTTAACATTGTAGTTGAAAAACATATTCTCCCATACATTCCAACTGAAAATGTAAGTTTGTACGCACAATATTGAGAGATTTACCATGTTGTTTTAAGAACATAGACTTCTTTTAGATTTCCTGTAAGCTATAGGTATAGAACTATTTTCTGTATTTTTTTTTAATTTTAGGCTCAGTACTTTCGGAGATAAGGGGGCGAATTGTCAATTTTCGTCTTTCATTTGATTTATAGCACGGTACAGTTTACAAAACATTTTTTTTTTAATTTTCTTATTTGCCCCCAAAATTGACCTCCATATTCAAAATTCATTTATTTACGTTAAACGTCCGAATTTGGGTCACAGAAATACATACGTGTACCAAACTTCAACTTAATCGGTCCATTAGATTCGGAGCAAATTGGCTGTGGCAGACGGACAGATGAGTGATCCTATAAGGGTTCCGTTTTTTCCTTTTGAGGTAAGTACGGAACCCTAAAAATGAATCCAAACACTACTACATATCTACTTTTTTTTTTTCAAGAATGTACTATTGTGCTGGATATCCTGGCTACAGCATCAGCTCATCGTGTTGCCACCATTGCATTGTATGTAGAATCAAATACTGATCATAAAAATTAAATTAAAAATTTAAAAAACTCACAACGCAAAAAAGAAAGGCGAACATTTAAAAAGTCAAAAATAATACCTATCGTTGAGCCATCAAATTCGATTGAGTAATATCTATATATATTTTAAAATTATAGAAATTGACGAATGGCACGATAAGGTTTGCCCATTGAAATGACGCTGTAATGTCGCGGCGGGGTACCGCTTAAGTAAGTCAGACCCTTCATTTGATTGATTATCTACATATTAATTTACTAGCATTTCCGACCAAGTTGCTTCGATACGATCAACATTTTGTTGTGTTAATTTATTAAGTCTGAGTTATGAGTTTGCAATCTTATTTTTAGCTATTTAGTTATTGCTTTAAACTTAGCGTTACCCCGCCGCGACATTATAGCACCATTCATTGAGCAAACCTTATCGCGCCATCCGTCAATTTCTATAATTTTAAAATATATATAGATATTATTCAAACGAATTTGATGGCTCAACGATAGGTACGATTTTTGACTTTTTAAATGTTCGCTTTTCTTTTTTGCGTTGGGGGTTATTTAAACTTTAAATTTAATTTTTATTTTAAAATTTTTAAACTAAGTTACAAAAGGAGCTAAGTACAATTTTTCTTCTAAATCATCTTTGTTGTAAAGTTGCAATTGTATTCTGGTGCCCTTTCAGCGAGCTCGAGTCATGTTTGGTAGTTGTAATTCCTGGTTTTTACATACTTTTTGGTCGAAAAACACGTATTTTTGACCAAAACACAAAATTTTTGGTCGGCATAAAATCCACTAACTACACAGTTCGCTAAGCCCGCGCGGAGACGCGTCTTTTGACACATCACACGTGCGCCTAGTGCATATAAACTCTATAAGTATAATATATCTGCTATTTTTTTTTTAAGTTGTGTGCTGTTTGTGCAACTAGTGTGCTGTATATACTGGCTGCAGCATCAGCTCATCGTGTTGCCACCATTGCATTGTATGTAGAATCAAATACTGATCAAAATGAATCCAAACACGACATATCTGCTATTATTTTTTCAAGAGTGTACTAGTGTGTACTATCCTGGCTGCAGCATCAGGTCAAGAATTCCATAATCTTGCATATTTGTATAGCATACATGGGTGATTAAAATTCTAGGTCACACGTATGTTTGAAAGTAAAGTAAATACCCATTATGCGTCTAAGACTCCTACCGCAGCTATTAAAAGGTTATCTTGACATGGCTGAACCGATTTTGATAAAACGTATCTAAGAACCACCGCTAGAGAACCTACTTTCGCATAAAAAAAAACTGCATACAAATCGGTTTACCCGTTTAAGAGCGGTGTCACAGACAGACACACACATATAGCGGTCAAACTTATAACACCCCACTTTTTGAGTCAGGGGTTAAAAACCAAAACAGATCGGTCAGTCGGCTGCTGCACGTCGTGACTGTGACAAGAAGGCTTCCGCTCAGCATGATGCTATAGACGACGTAGTAGACGTCTTTCGGATAATGATGATGGACGCTTGTAATAATATTCTCTTAACCCATATATGTCTATTGATTCGAAAACGAAACAAGAATTAGAAGTTTCATAAAAGCATCGTAAATCGTTTGTTAGCGCAGTAAAATGTAAAAAAAAAAACGCCATCTATCGCAAGGCTATGTAAGTAGGTTCTATTGTATATTTAGAATGAGTAAATAATAATTTATAAATAAAATATTTATAAATTATAATTAAAATAAATAAAGTAGTTCTGGGTCGTCAGAAGCCCGAAAGTCTGACAACCAGTTTTACCAAGGGGTATCGTATTACCCAGTAACTGGGTTGTGGAGGTCAGATAGGCAGTCGCTTTATGTGAAATACTGGTATTCAGCTGCATCCGGTTAGACTGGAAGCTGACCCCAACATAGTTGGGAAAAGGCTAGGCTGATTGATTGAAAGTAGTTCTGGGCATATATGGGTTAATACTCTTGATATCAATTAATGATATCCCCATCGCCGTATCTCTACGTTGACGTCATGGTGGGGCTTGCGCGCACCTGAACTCTAAGTCTGTGCCGGTAAAGTTTACTTTGCCGAAACAGGTCTCAGGTCCAAGACATGCTGCCCAGCGGATTTATGTATCTCACATAAATCCGCTGGGCAGCATGTGGCGAGCTGTAGGGCAGTAGCCACCCCCCCACGGACAATATCTCCCGGGTGAAGTCTTGTTCCTCACCTCTGGCTTGCCTTTATCGGCCGGCCTGAGTGAACACTGACGAGGAACTGAGATCTAACCTTTTTCTTGCCTTTATTGGCCGGCTTGAGTGGAGATGCACAAGAACAAACGTGCTCGAGGGAGGAAATGTTCCAGTAAGATGCTGGTAAGGTTCTTGACCGTACTTCCGGGATTGTCCTGATAGCCGTGTATTACCTCTCCACTCCTCAAGCACCTCAGGACCGGTTGCCCCCTTGTCGCTACGTCACTATGTACTAGCGACCGTTTCTGGGGGCCCATTATTGATTGTGCAAGTCACCCCCTGCCATTTTATCCGTGTATATTATATAACATTGGTCAGGCAGGGGACATAGTTCTTTCATAGTTCCAGTTACCCAATTCACTAATAGTCTCGCAAACCTATTGCCCAATATGTTTTGTATCCATGTTCTACAATAGTCCTGCACCGAGCCAGGGTTGTCCTTGGGTGCACTTGCATAGTGCATAAAGGGATAATCTTCGGTTGGTGCCTCCTCATCTTTTAAAATTATCTAAGGGGTCACTGCAAATTGGCTTCGGCTACCCGTACGTCTTCCAAAGGTCCGGGACCCCAGGGTCCCGAGATATGTCAAACACATTTTTAAAATATGAAAAATATATGTTATTCATTATCTTTATCATTCTAACATTTCACCGTGACGTTCATTAGATGTCAGAGGTACCAAAGCACAGGGCTGCGAATACATTACCTCTTCCAAATCTCCGAGATTACGAAAGTTTACTTTCTTTCACGTTAATGAATGTTAGCTAACAGAGAAAGGCAGTCTGATACTATTTAGCAAGTGACAAAGAAGATGCGATGCTAAACAATTTGTTTACACTTCTCTTGTCTTAGAAGTTTGTGGGTTTAGTGAATTATTGTGTTTATGCCTCATGCACGAGGTTGTAGGTCCAAATCCTGGCAAGTACCAATGTGTTTTTTTCAATTCATGTGTATTTTCTCAGTTTATCTTTAACGTTACTGTCATCGGTGAGGGAAAACATCGTGAAGAAACTTGGTCTTATACGAGTAGTTAACATATCGCACCTTCGGTAAGACAAGGGCACAATTGCACTTTTATGATTTTACAGGAGAGCTACTTTACGATTTTTTTTACATTAAATACCGTATTATTCTGCTCATACCATCTTTCCACCTTGAAATGATTGATCTTTGCATGAAATAAGCCCTATACTTTTGTGATTTCAGATATAAGGGTATTTTTAAAGCAGTTTGGCATATTTAACCGACTGTATGAAATTTTGACATTTATGGCCTTGTCTTGCCGAAGGTGCGATATGTTTGAAATCGCCAATCCTGCTTGAGTAGGCATGGTGATTAATTCTCGTGCCTTCTCTGAGGCCTTTGCCCTGCAGTGGAAGGCTGGTATTGTTATTTTTATGCTGAACAGATTAGCTGTTCTGTCACTTGTTCTGCCACTCTGAGGTTCATGTATGTTGAGATTGCTGGGTCTAATGGAATATTTCTAGGTAGGTGTATAAGTACTTATTTATGTTGACCCTGCCTTTTATATCTATTTTCTTGTTAAACCGAAATATATTTTTTCAATGGTACTCTGAAATATCTTTATACTACCTGTACAGGGTGAAATTGAAGTCATGGGTATCCTTTTAAGGGGTCATTATACTTATCATTATGAACAACTTTTACTATGAAACCAAAACTTATTTATCCGAAAAAAATCTGCTGTTCATTTATGTGCGCATAACTCGTCAAAATGTAGGGAGCAGCTTTAGTTGGTAAAAGTTGTTCATAATCATGAGTACAATGACCCCTTAAAAGGATGCCCAAGAATTCAATTTCATCCTGTATAGATACGGAGTCTCAAAGAAATTATATAAAATATGACGTATACGTAGAAATTGCCTTTTCTGTAATAATGAACCGGTAAGTAGGAACCGGACAGTAAAAAAACCGGTCAAGTGCGAGTCCGACTTTTTTTTATATATGATGACGGATACCATCTCATATTAAAAAAGTGTGCTGTTTAGAGACATTGTTTTTTTTTTACTGTAATTTTTACATAAACTTCTATCACACAGAATGATTTCAGATTTGTCTCTATGCAAACTTCGGAAATAAGGAAGAGGAAAGCTATTTTTTTTTACATTTTTCACCAAAAGTCGAAAACTATGCGGTCTAAAAAAAAAAAAAGAAAAAATGTTTGAGAATGTGCAAACAGCGGTCTTTCATATGATACCCCAGATGCCCTAGTAGCGCCACTTTGAATTTTTAAGACCCCCTTTCAGTCCCTGTTGCAAAAAAATATTTTTATTTCTTTCTCATTTGCAAAATAGTTGGGCAACCTCATCTAAAACTATTCCAAAATTCATATTGATAGCATTAGTAGTTCTTGAGATATTTAGTTGTGACAGACAGACAGAGTCGCACCATAAGGGTTCCTTTTTACCATTTTGGTACGGAACCCTAAAAAGTTTTCCAAGAATCCTTAAATTCCACGAAAATGAGAAAATGCAAAGCATGTGTCGGAGCTAATAACCTTTAAATAGAAGACGAAGTGATAAATCAAAATGAGTTTATGATAAAATATTTACGAAGATTGGGGATTTAAACTCTACCGCGCCAGTTAATAGCTCTAAAGTCGTTGCCCTTAGCTTTGATAACAGTAAATAACACATCCCTCTGGACACATTAGATTATAAATAAATAATGTTTACTTAGTTCATTTTCGTTGCATTGCTATGCTTGTTGTGTGGTTCTTTGGTATTTACACTAATATTAAATCTTTACATATGAAATTAGTATGCAGAAAGTTAAAGTTATTTTTATATAAATATTTTTTTATTTCTATTAAGCAAAATATGCACCCATGCTATCGATGCATCTCTGCCAGCGCAGTGGTAATTTTTCAATGCCCTTCTTGAATAAGTCAGGTGTACGGGAGCCAACAAACTCTTCAAACGCATTTTGTACTGCCTCTCGGATATTTAGTGTTTCCCTGCCAAGGAGTTGTCGAAATTTGGAAAAGTAGAAGTCTGTGGGCACAAGGTCTGGTGAGTACGGTGGATGACGCAAAACTTCCAATCCTAGCTCTTGTAACTTAGAGACCGTCTGTTGTGCCATATGAGGTCGAGCGTTGTCGTGTAGGAGCAGCGGGGACAATCGATTAACCAATGCTAGCCGGAGATTTGCGAGCTTCTCCATCATTGTGTCCTTACAGTACACATCCGCAGTAATGCTGGTGCCATTTGGTAAGAAGCTGTGATGAATTATACCAGCACTAGACCACCATACATTGACCATGACTTTTTAGGGGTAAGTTTTCGTTTGGGGCATTGTCTAGGTGCTAAACCAGGGTCTATCCAACATGATGACCGCTTACGATTATCAAAAAGAATCCATTTTTCATCGCAAGTGACCATGCGGTTCAAAATCTCTTCGTTTCTGTGTCTATTAAGCAACGCAAGGCATACCTAAACGAGTTCGTCGCGTTGGCGATCGTTCAGTTCGTGCGGCACCCACTTATCAAGTTTTTTTACCTTGCCAATTTGACGCAAACAGACCAATATTGCTTTGATGCTAACGTTGAAGCTGGTGCTAACTCAGCCGGTGATTGAGTATCGTCAGCTTCCACTATCGCCTTTAATTCGTCGTTACCACGACCACGGGGTTCCATTTTTAAATCAAAATTTCCATGTCGGAAGCGTTCAAACCAATAACGAGTCGTGCGTTCGTTTTTAGTGTTCACTCCGTACACGTAATTAATGTTGCGAGCCGTTTGTACGGCATTGCTATCGCGACGGAACTCGTATTCCATAATTAGGTATTCGTATTTTTATCGTGCCCATATTGATGAAAAAGATACAAATGTAGACTGAAAACAAAACACTAATCAATAAACAAATGACTGAACTTGAAAATAGAATTCCATATTTTTTAAATAAAATTCATTTTAATTTAGAATTTATTGCCAGCCTTACATAAATTACGTTTCAAATGGCCAGTATTGTAAAACGGCAACCTCATAGGTAAAGACCTATTATATAGTTATATTATAAAGAGGTAGGTAATGTTTGTAAGTTTGGATGTAGGAGTTAATCTCTGGCAGTACTGCACCACCTCTTAAAGCAGTATTATTTTAATCTTACTTGAGTGTGAGAAAGAGAGTACATTAAAATAATATTGCTATAGGTGGTGGTTGGCCCCTGATCCGATTTAAAAAAATCTTTCACTGGCAGAAAACTACACTATAGCGGAATGCCATAGGGTTTTTATAGAATAGTTGACTACAACGCGAGCGAACTCGCGTGCAGAAGCTATTGTTGCAATAAATTCTAATATTACAGCTATACTATAAAGTCGACTCTATCTATCTCTATTCCAACTTTAAAGTGTCCTCTCCTTAACACAATTAGCAGCAGTCTCATGGCTACCCTCTGGTACCAACTCTGTTTGAACTAGTTTCCCGCCCATGCTTCACTCGAGTGCAATCTACCTGCTGATGTGGCGACATGTCCAAATATCGAGATTTCTGGGCTATATCTAAGTTTAATAATAATATACTATACACATAAATTCACATTCCGAAATAAATTCTCTAAATAATGATGAAAACCGCATCGAAATCCATTGTACGCATTTTTCTGTTCCTTTATTCTCGTCTGTCTGCAAAAAAAAATGGTTAAATAAATAAATAAATAAAATCCATCAAGCAGTTTAGAAGAACAAAGCGGTCTTACAGACTGGCACGGATAACGACTATGTTTTATACGGTTTATTACAGAAAATGTTTTTTAAATTATATTATCATCTATTATTTTAATAATAATACAGCTGCCAAACACATCATCGAACAAAAACTTGACGCGATGTCTCTTGACGTCCATACATGGTTTTTGTTAACTAATTTAACAAAGTTTCCGCTAGTGCAACAGGACAGTTTTTGTGGGGTCACAATGTTATCTCTATGGATGTCTAGTGTTGTTATTTTGGGTCACTGTTATCTTATCGATAAATCTGAGGATGTGTTTTGCTCAGAGTTTAGAATTGCTTAGACAGAAATCATGTGTGAAACAATGTGTAGCAACAGTGAATCCTTTTGCATTTATTCAGTGAGTATCTTAATATCTATGTATATCTTTAGCCCGATATGACTCACTGCTGGGCAAAGGCTTCCCTTTTCCTTTATCACACACGTCGGTCCACTGCCATTGTGGGCCAGTCCTTTCGATAGGAGTCAAGTTCGTCCCTCCACCGCGATGTCGTCTTTAATTGTGTCTGTTTGCCGACATCTCATCTGACATAAAGGAGATATGTCCGGCTCAATCCTACTTAAGATTGACAGTAACTCGCATGAACATGAGAATTCACAGATTAATCCAACTGTCATTGAAGCCGTTGGAATCGTTGTAGGGCTTTGCAGATATATCATCTTATGTCTAAAATATGGGTTTTTATTCATTTCTGTATCTAAGTGTGTTCTGTAGGAAAATAAAATTATTCAAATAACATAAACGTGAATGATGAATATTTGTCTGGTTGCCAGCTTAATCCTATCCACCCCGAGGCCCACAACGACCAGTTCCGTCTAAATGTCATATAAATTGTTGCGTTGGTTTATTGAGAATTTATAAAAAAACCTGTATATAAACGTATTTATTATAATTTCTTATTAAAGGACAGCTCAAACTGGTTGGAGACACGTTTCATGTCGAGTTATTTGTTGATCATGGCGTGGTATTCATTAAATTGTTTGCTACGTCCAATATATTTGCCATCTTTTAATTTAATATTGTCTTTAGTTGTAGATTATGAATTTGATGCACGCTTTCCTGCATGAAAATGATGCAATATTTTCTTTAAAAGTTTTCTTAGGCAACCGTTTCTTTTCCTTGGCTATATATTATATATATAGCTGTTTGTCTACAAGTAATGCGTTATCAATAGAATATATTCGTTCCTCCGTGACCCTGACACCGTAATATGATATAATATGTTATGCAACTGCTCCATCGTTTTCCTCATAAATATTAGATAACAATTGATTAATGTTTTAAATAAATAAATAAATAATAAATCATTTATTTTCAGGTTACAAAGACCTTTACTTAGATAAATATCTTAACCTAAGTATACATATTATATAATAAGAATTATGTTAGTAAATAAAACTTAAAATTATATTAGTATCACTTAGTTGCACTAAGTCTTGTGCGTTCCGGTGGCACTTGTCCACGAAAGCGGCGGAATACCACATCCTGAGGCCAAAAGCTTTCGTCCATCACCTGAGGCAGGTAGCATGTTGGTTTTGTGGAAGTATTTTTAATATGCCTATTATAACGGTCCCTATAATACCCATCACAGTAATAAGAATCGGAACTGGAGGTCTAACCTACTGGGCTACTGGAAAACACACCAGCAGTGTTGAATTCATGAGTTTCATAAATATTATTTGTCAATGTCTAATTCATTCTCCATTTTTAATTGTAGCTTTATAGCGATTGTCGTTTAGCAAGTATTTACCGCTGTTTTTAGGGTTCCGTACCTCAAAAGGAAAAAACGGCACCCTTATAGGATCACTCGTGTGTCTGTCTGTCTGTCCGTCTGTCACAGCCAATTTGCTCCGAATCTAATGGACCAATTAAGTTGAAATTTGGTAAACATATATTATTTATTTCTGTGACACAAACATGGACGTGTAACGTAAATAAATGAATTTTGAATATGGGGGTCAATTTTGGGGCGCAAAAAAGAAAAATGAAAAAAGTTTCGCAAACTATACTATGTGACATATCAAATAAAAGGGCTTACTGTGAGGGTCTGAAATATACATTTTTTTATAATTTTAAAATAAACTTATTTAAGAAAGTACACGAAAATTGACCATAACCCCCTTATCTCCGATAGTACAGAGCCTAAAATTTTGAAAAAAATACAGAAAATATTTCAATACCTATAGATTACAGGAACACTTATAAGAAGTCTATTGTCTTAAAACAATATGGTAAATCTCTCAATATTGTGCGTACCAGTTGGAATGTATGGGAGAACATGTTTTTCAACTAAAATGTTAAGTTTCTTCTTGGGATTCATCCCAACTACGGAACCCTTCATTGTGCGTAGTCCGACACGCACTTGGCCGGTTTTTTTTTTAATAAAGCGTATTCATTTGTTGCTAACTACTTTCAGATTTCTTTCATTATAGGTTCTTGTGTGTTTATTTTTTATCATACAGATAGTTTTTAGATAAACACATAAGTACTACCTATTTTATTATTGTAAGGGCTAATTTTATAATAGTCAGATAACTGTTATTTATGGAATAATTATGGCTGTTTGACTGCTTTTGTATAGAAAATATGTCAAACTGTCATATTTAGTCTTCAGATAAAAGTTATCTGACTATTGAAAAATCAGTCCTAAGAAGTGTAAATACTTGTAGGTTTTAGTTAGTGTATTCATGTACCTATTTTTTATAGTACCTCAGTTTACTTGTAGTTAAATGTACTTATGTTATTTTTTTAGGTACCTAATTGTGTGTGTACTTGTGTAGGTCGATTAGATTATTCATTTCTCACCTTCCTGTTTCAAAACTATATCCAAATCTGACTTATTGATTGATTTGACTATCCTTATAGTACCTTATCAGGAAGTAACTTTAAACCTCTATATTCTAGGATTACACGTATTATAGGATTTTTCATGGGAAAAATACTCAAATGAAACAAGTAAATAGTTAAAAATAAGAATATATTAATTTATTCATTCATTTTGACGGGTAAAGTCCCTTGTCCACTGGTCCTCGTACTGCTGACGTCAATGAACCGGTCTCGAACACACTCGACCTGGGGGCAACAGAAAAAATACTTTTAGACTTTCTATTCAATAAATTTGTTGAGATATTCCCGTTAGCCGGTTGGTTTGCTCTAAGATGGTTTCGTTAATAACAGACTAACCTTTAAGGGCAATCTGGGTTGCCAATAAATGACGATAGAGACATTATTTTTAGATTGTAACTTGCGAAAGAGACTTTTGTTTATAGATATGCATATCTTGGGTATTCCCAGCTACCGGTATCGATTGGAGCTCTAGACATAAGAGCTCGTAAGAACCAATTAAGAGTATACCTGTAATATATAGGTAATAGGTGTGTGTGTAATATATATATAGGTGACAAAATTGATGCAAATTTATAAACATGACAATTGAATATTAGAGACATGAAATAAACTAGAATATGTTTGATTTTAATTGTAAGATCTTTAAAGCAAATGTTTGCAAATTGTAAAGAAAATAATCGATTTAGAATATAGATTTGACAAAATTGATCCTATTGATGTTGTATTTATAACATAAGTATGAGTGATCCTATCCCTCCAGTCTTACTGAATGATGTTCCCTTTTCGAATACACTCTACATATGTATACTGCGTTCATTCTCAATTATATATGTTCAATGCCAACGAATGGGGGAATCTACGTTGTTGCAAAAATTGTATAATTATTTTCCGTACAATGGTAGTTTTAATTGTCGTGAACACGTGGTCCAGTTGGGTTTATCCAACTAGTTCAACAATAGCAAAAATGTCAATGTCAAATATCCGTCAAGTTTTACCGCGGAGTTGTTTGGAATTATTTGTTATATTCTAAAAGTGTTATGGTAGATTTTCCATTGTTTATAAAACTTCTCTAAATATTCACGCACGTTACACGATGCACGTTTTCTTCAATAATTTCTCTAAATGGTATGTTGCTATGCTTTCTTTTCTACTATACTTGAAACATTTCCCGTTACATTAATATTCGACTTTATATTTTGTGCTTCAGTCGCAAATGTTTTCATGCGCGATTATAATCCACCCCAATTAATTTGTATTCAATAACACCAACTCGTGGGAATGTCAAACGTTTATCAATTAGAGCAATTATTATGAGTTGAGTATTGAGTAGTTTCAATTGTTTTGATATGAATTTAATCTGAAGCTATTGGACCTCGTCTGGTTCGAATACAATTATTTCAGTAGGCAATATTGAGAATGGTCTTTACGAACATTTCCAATGTCAATTGGTTTTTTAGTCATAAATAGTGAAACTTCCCACAGTAGAACATTTGAATAAAGTGAAAGACGAACTCTATGGGAAGTGATGAGGACTGTCACAGAATATTATAGAAACTTGTCATGAGGGCCGGATGTTACTGAGGGCTGTCAAAGACAATGATCATGAGTTCTTAGCTAATAATAAAAATCACAAATACCAACCTTTTTCGTGAGTGGAACTGGCAGAATTATTTCACTATCACAACACATTTGCACTGTTCTCTTCACCTCTTCTCATTGAACTTAGGTTTGTAGTCCATTGTTGATGAAATCATCGAAGAAGTACTGTTGCTTGAAGACTTGGATAAATCCGTCTTCTTCCTGAAGCTCAGCCGGGTCTCGCCTCTGATGAAGCGGTCAAGGGCTTGCCTCAACGACGAGTGTTTTCTCTCGAAAGGATTTGTGTACATTTTGGTTAGAGTTAATTTAAATTTCAACACGTCTGTTCACTACTAGCGTTCAATCTGTTGTGAGGCCTTGCACCTCCCACTCCTTATATATAAAGATTGCGCGTGCGCTTAGGTCAGCCGGAGTTCAAACATTGGTCGATCATAGACGTCATAGCGGCTTTTTGTTTTGATGCCCGGTAATTGCACGGTTCTTTTTAAGATGAACGGGCGTGTCGCTGACGTCCGCGTTTTTCTTCGTAAAAGTTGTACTAGAGCGTTTGGTTTTGTTTGGTATAAATACAACGCATTCTAGAGCGTCAATCATTATCAAATTAAGGAAGTTTACATCCGTTTTGACGTATTCTGTTATGTCAATAGTATATTGTTATTAAATCATGCAGTTATGTTTCCACAGTGAATGGATAATTATGTTATAATTTTAGGTCTGAATCGGAAAAACCTTACTTTAATTTGTATGTTTACAATTTTAAGGCACTCATTGATGGCGACGATATATTTTTTTAGCTTTATTAAACTGGTAAACATTCTTGGGATTTCTTAATACATTAGGCGCGGCAGACGCACATGCGCGTATTCGGACATTCACCAGGTGCTTGACGGCGCGTATGCGCGTCCATACAATTTACATAACTTTCTTCGAGTGCGGCGCGCCGCACCTGTGCGTTCGTTGTGCATCTCTATTGTTTCGAAAACATCGTAAAATAAGGGTCGGTAAGGGTGTAGCATAAAGAAGCGTTTGCATAAAGAATTAAGCAGATAACATCGATATATATGTAGCAGATAATGTGTTAATGTATCTTTAAACTTAGCGACGTAACTTGTGATATTTCAATATTTCATTATTGTATATTTAGAACACATTTAATCAGACTATCGTGAATAAGATATCCATTCGTTCAAACATTTATCTAAAGATAAATGCTATAATTATAGATCAGTTTATTAGGAAATAGAAATAGACAAATTTAAAGACTAGAAATACATCGTAGTCTTACTTTAATTAAATAATTAGTCTATGTTCTATTCCATATCCTGTTAAGAACATTTTCAAGATATGTTTGATGAATGGGCTAGGCAATTAATAATGGCGCAATTCTTAATTGCCTAGCCCATTCATCATTAAGTTATTATTCCGTGTTACCATTCTAGATTGTGTTCATTTTACTCGCGTGTTTAATATGTACCTACTAATAAATTATGATGTTCATTATTCTATCTGACGAGCTAGGTTGTTGTTACCTACGGCTAGATCCAGTCATTCAATTATCTCTTCATGTAGTTATTTGTAATAAAAGGTCCAGCCTAGAAAATTTATTGCTTTATTTCCTATTATATCATCTTTGTCGTCAAGATGACCAGCAGTAGCATTCTCCTTTTCTGTAAATAAATAAGTCTTGATTATAGATACTAAAGGTATCAAAATTTACTGCGATGCAACTAATTATGGTAAAGTTCCATAGTACCATATACCCTATAAAGGACGCACTTAGCGATTACGTTTATATGGTGATTATAATATTATGATGGGTTTTTTCAAGGTCTTCTATTGTATTACCCGTCTGGTATGAAATCTGACAAGTGGTTTAATGGTTTTCAGATTTTATGTAACTATAGGGTTGATTTGCTTGCTCTATTAGTAAACTTTAAAGATTTCATTTTTGTGATACCTACCTACATTAAGTGCTAATATAACTTTCGACAGAAAATTTAGGAACTCTGGGAAAACCGAAAACCCGTTGAGAATCCATTATTAGTTAATTTATTTAATGTATGCTGCCATCTTGATAACGACGTCAAATACCTATACCTAGTGGATGACTTCCCATAAATCGTGTTGGTAGACATCATAATTCAAACGAAGAATTGTTTTCGAGAAAATGTTGTGCGCACCTGTATTCTGCGGTTTTGTGTTTGAATATAGGACTTATTAAAATGGATTATTATGTTTATCTTCGGCAACGTTATTTATAATACGGTAGGCATATTATTAATTGCACATCTAATAAAAAATCACATATCAATTTATTTCCATCATATATATACTTTTTACATCAAAAATACTGACTGCACAGCAAATTAACCAGAGCGTACATAGATTATACTCACCACTCATAGAAAAATGACATGGCGACTAATATTAATCCCGAGGTTAGATTTGGTTAGGTTACTTTAAACACATAAATAAGAGCCTCGCGCGGCGGGGCTCCGTCGACATAGGATGCAAGAGCGAGCGAAGGGCACGAAGGGTAAATTACAAAAATTGGTTTTTCTCAAGAATGGTAAGTGTATGTGGTATGGTTTAATGTGCACTAGTCATTATTAGCTTTGCATTAATAAAAAAGCTTTAAGATAAGTAGCGGTGCGCCACGAATATAAATTGTTGCTTATTTAGTTATATTTTGAGTTGAGTATTTTGCTGTGCAATCAGTTATTTTGATTGGAATTCGGATTATTTATGGATACCAAAAGTATTTTTTTTTAATTTTCGTTTAAATACTACCCTTTCTAAAACATTTATTAAATATCCTCCTTGCTTTGTTCTTCTCAAGGTGACGGTCGTGATCTGTGGAACTGTTTTCTTTGAACTACAACTACGCTACTTTCGTAGAACAAAAATATTAACGCAATGAGCTGGATTTTTGACTGAGCATTGATGCTCAATCGCTCATCCCTTCTTTGTGATAATGAATGGCTTTCGCCGACGAGCAGTGTTACAATGCATTTGTTATCCTTTTGACTTCAAGAAGTATTGAAATTATACATGGCATGCCCAAAAAGACGCGGCATAGTAAATCTACATTTCATTTATCGAAAGCATCTGACCATATGGTACAAAATCTGAAACTCATATTCAGATTCATGTCTACATAACGTTGTTTTTACATAAATATCCAGACAACGACGAGTTTATAATTAGAAATAAACATGTTTATAACAAAACATTTTATGTTAAGCGTAGTTAAACAAAAAATTGACGAATGGAACAATGGCGGTCGATAGGTTATCTTCAAATAGGTACATATTATTATAATAATAGCTCAGTTTAACGTGTGTTTATCGTATGAAGATTGACTTTAGGAGACCTTAGGTGTGTCACACCTAGCAAACAATGACAAGTTGCTACTGTTTATATTTAAACTGTGGTACGTATTAACGTTTTAATTAATATGCTGCGGGTTTTCTGGCATATTAACAGGTGCTCCGATTGTGACGTCAGCAATTGTATTATGTAAAATGAATAGTTGGATTCGAATTTTAAATACAATATACAAGCTAACACGTATACATTGGGCCGCAAAGAAAGCGGCACCCTAATTGCGTAACACACTATCAATCGGAATCGGTTTCATTTTAACAGTTCAACAACAGTCATTGCTTTTTTTACAGTGTCGAAAAGACAAACTTTCAATGAAGCAATGGATTAGCAATTTACTTCAAAATGATTCAGATTCCGAGCGGTAGTGTTACGCAATTGGGTGCAAGTCGGTAATAAAAACCTCACTAACTTCCAAAATATTGGAGGCTTTATGAATTAAATATTGTATTATAGACAATTTTACGAGTATAGGTTAAATCAATAGTACAAGATTATGAAGTTTATTTTGAATAAAAGTAAGTTAAGTACCTACTTCAACACTACCATTTTCACAAGACTTCAAAAAATATGCAAAAAAAAATGTGGAAAGTATCAAATATGCAATTATTACACATTTTAGTATTTTGTATTGCCACCACGAGATGTTAATACAGTTGCAGTGCTATTCTGTACCAATCTCACCGTGAAAACTTAGGTGAGGTGAGCGTGGAGTGAGCTGTCAATAGTGTCAATCCCAAGCATCAGGTGGGATAACAACTCACTTCAAGCTCACTTCACCTAAGTTTTCACGGTGAGATTTTTACAGAATAGACCGGCTGTTATACGGTTTGGCGTGCTTTCCACCAGAATAAAAATTGTCTATAGTCTTTATTTCATAAAGCTAGCTCCAATATTTTGGAGTTCTTCGTCTTGGTACTCGTAAAAGTAGTAACTAATCTTTACTTAACTTTAATTTATAAATTTTTAATCTTTTAAACCTCTCGTAACTTTAAGCAACGTTTATAAATAAAGGGGATTAGGTATGTACAAGTATATAAAAAAGGAAGAGCTCATTGAATATCAAAAAATTCGTTCGCATCACTGTCAATGGGCAAAGTGCCCAAAAGGCTGGCAGCATTGCCACGTTGGATGGCAGTGCTGATTTTTTGGTCTAAAAATAGGCCAGCCCTCTCTCTGGCTGATTCAAATGTCACTCAATGACCGCACAATATACAAAAGAGAATTCGCTTATTCGTAAAATTGGATTTCGGTTTCGAAGTGATACTTACAGACAGCTGGTACAGTCAGTACCTACTCGGCATTACCTGACCGCTTTTACAAAGAAGAAGAGAGGAAGAGGGGTCAGGTTATACAGGTCACTGACGGCTTTATTAGCGATTTTTTCAATGCAGACTGAGCTAAGGAGAACACCTTGCTTGTTCCGATTTGTCATATGCATTCGGAAAACAGAAAGGCTAACAACTAGGCTAACCTTAGGATATTGATAATGCCTAGTAATAAGACCGAAAATTGGCCGAATAGCAAAGGTGGTTGGGGGTAGCCTCTGCCTAACAGTGGACGTCTTTCAACTGAAATGTTGATGATGATGAAGGCCGAAGAGGTCAGATGGCAGATGGATAGACGGAAAGATAACGTAGTTGTTAAAAAGTCAGGCAGATGAAGAAATTTAGGCAATAACACTTTATTATGAATATTTCATACTAGCTTTTGCCGTTTAGGGCGTCAAATGGTATCAAGCAAATAAACTTAATTTTGCGTATATATTTATTTATTTTATTTGTTAGGAGGATAAAAACTGGTCTGTAAAAAAAAAACTCATAATACACTACTAAAGTTTCTTTAATAATATAATTCAATCATGATTAGAAAGACACGTGGCGCCATCTATTATTATCATAAGAAAGTTATTGTTGGTTTCCTTAGGAACAGTACTTTTCTCGGGATGAAAGTTACCCTATGTCCGTTTCTGTACATGTTACAACGTGTATGCAAAATTTCAGGATGATCGGTTCTGTGGTTTAGGCGTGAAAAGGTAACAAACAAACAAACTTACTTTCGCCGCCCGCGTTTTCACTTCATTTTTCCCGTATATCCGTGTACCTACTTTATAATATTAGTAAGGAAGTTAGGATGAATTACATATCTTAATGTATAAATTTTACATAGGGTGACACAATAGGCGGTCTTATCGTTAAAAGCGATCTTTTAAAGACAACCTTTGGATGGGTAATAAAGGGAGAAAGAGACACAATATTGCAGATAGTCTGTGTTGTAGAATTTACATCTATCTATACTAATAATAAAGCTGAAGAGTTTCGTTTTTTTTGTTTATTTGTTTGAACGCGCTAATCTCTAGAACCGCTAGGGGGATTGGAAAAATTCTATTTGCATTTGATAGCCCAATTCTTGAGGAAGGCATAGGCTATTTAATATCACGCTAGGACCCTTAGGAGCCAGGCAAAAATAAAAAAGAAATAACGCTACGCGAAAACGAAGTGCACGATTACGGTGGCACGGTACGTGGTTGAAGTCGCGGGCAGAAATATAATAAATATATAAAGTATATACTTATATATACAATTGACCTAAATATTTAAAAGAGTGTCCTGTGACGCACCTTCAGTTATTGCGCAGCGATATATTCAATAAATTGCTCGTCATTTAAAGTCGGGTGTGTGGCGGGCGTGCCCCGATAAATAATTTAAACTGCTGCGCATAAGAACCATGAAAACATTATTACTAGTTAGTGCGCAATTGATTTGGCATTGACAGACTACAGTAAATGAGTAAGCAGTTCACATTACGAACATAATTAATAAAATTATCCGGAAATAACCTGAGTTACCGACATTGCAGAGTAAGCAAGCTGAAGTGGCAGAGGGCTGGCCATGTTTGTCGATGGCCGGTGGAGGAGGCGAGTCCGTATCAGCAAGCGTAGTGCGGAACGCCCCCAGCTAGATGGACTGACTTTAAAAAAGGTGGCGCGGGGACAGACTTGATGCGGAAGGCGGAGGACAGGGTGCTGTGGCTTATGTCCAGCAATGGACTGCGATAGGCTGAGTTGATTGATTGATCGGATGCTTCTTCTCAGCTTTAGTATTGAATAGTGATCCGCAGAAATCCAGAGGAATCGAAATGACCCACAGAATTAGCTAGCTAAATGGCAATAGGCTGATAATAGCAGCCGTAGAACTGATGACCGCTGGAAGACGTCGCAGACCCGTCGGGCCGGGTAGCGACTGATTGGAGTCATGTCCTTGAGCAGAATACTATAGGGCCTATAGTATAGTATTCTGCTCAAGTTGCCAAGCCTAGTATAGGCTGTTGAGTACGAAGGACAACGATGGCTCGATGGAGAATTCGACGATTATTTGTTCTTGCTTTGATGCTAATCTTTTTTATTGACGTGAAAACGTCTTTTCGCTCGGTGTACTGGTTGCAAGTTCTGACCGACAAAATCATGTAAGATTTCAACCGCTAATAACTACGAGATTTTCAATGCTGGAGTAATGGTTGAGCATTCAAAAGATAGGTCATATCTATGACAATTTTAAGGCAGGACATAATTTGCCTATGACGTCACAATGCGAGTGCTCGCGCATGCGTGTGACCCTCTACTTTTCACTATTAGTTGAAATATCAATTCGTATAGCGCAAAAACGTGTTTAGCTAGATCAGTTATTCTGGTGTCTTTATCAAGAGTTAACAAAGCACTACCAGTACATAAAGAGAAACTACATAAGTATTGGCCAAAATAGGGTTAAAAATGAATATGAAATTGACAATAGCAAAATAATGTCAGACGGCGTCTCATATAGGCCCTAAATATGCTCGGAAATGAAAAAAAAACCCAATGAAAAAAAGTTTGCATCAAAAGGAATGCAATGAGCCTAAAAGTATAGTGCCGAGCAAAGAAGTATAATAGCTACGGCAGTGTTAGAAACCGGAAGAAAATCTGTTACAAATAGCAAAAAACTTATGATGTCGTCTCATATCGGCCTTAAATCTGCTCAGAACTGAAAAATATCAATAGTCGGTGAAAGCTTACTTTATAAGAAATGCAATGAGCCTACTAAGTCTAGTGTCGAGCAAATACAATGGCTACGGCAGTATCGGAAACTGTAGTAAAATTTCAATCTGTTTTCACGAAAACAAACGGCGTGGACTCAAACTGTACTTACTAATGATTTTTTATTGCCAAATGAGCTCTTACTAAAATGGTATGATGAACCTGTCCCTTTTAACGTTGGAGAAAATACTGCCACTAAATATGGGTGTTCTCTCAATAGCCAAGATCGACAAACTGAAAACATCCGGAGATCCACTAATTGTCGCAGTCCGACTTGTACCCTGCGTAACACACTATCAATCGGAATCTGAATAATTTTGAAGTAAATTGCTAATCCATTGCTTCATATGTTCGAAAAATTTGTCGGCTCGACAATGTAATCACGCAATGAATGTTGTTGAACTGTCAAAATTAAACCGGTTTCGATTGATAGTGTGTTACGCAATTAGGGTGCTGCTTAGTGAGTCTTTTTTTATATAATTTTAGTCCGTTTCCACTTTGATACGTGATCACTTGCAGCTGAGTTACCGTTGCTACTTAAAATGAGTATCATTATTCACCACGTGAATAGAAAGAATTTGCTTCTTTTCCTCATAATTAAATAGCGACCGTAATTCAATTGTGTTACTTATACCTTACCTATAATTATAATATTTTCTTAAGAATAGCGATTTGACCCATAGTGAACTTGGATATCCAATTACAATGCATTATCATGATTCAGCAAGAACCAACAGCTTGTCACGTTCTCGCTCGTTTTATATTAGATTCATAATACTGGTAATAGGTAGAAGATGAACAGATAGAGATCAGGAGCAGGACCAACGACTTAACTTGCTTTCCGAGGCGGGGCAGAGGGAGTATCACACCGCCAACTTTCATACTCCGGGCTAGAGTGAGTGGGTGAATATTTGACCTTTTAACCGCCGTCATTACCTTCCGCCAAAAGTTGATGAAGGAGAATATCGTTAATGAAATATTTCATCAATTCCCAGAATCTGCTTAAGGACCAGAATCAGGAATTGCTGAAATATTTCATTAAATATATTCTCCTTCATCAACTTTTGGCGGAAGGTAATGACGGGCGGTTAAAAGGTCAAATATTCACCCGAGTGCAGCTGTGTATGCCACACACTTGTCCACTATAATATCTCCAGCGTAGATGGCTAGTCTCCGCTGAGATTAGCTGCTATGACCGAAATTCGGTCTGGAGGACTGACAGCCTCGAAGTCGCGGGCAAAATGTTAGATGAGCAATTGTAAAATAAACCTTCAGAGTGATGAGCTCCTGAGAAGTGAAAAAAGTGACAAATTGGATGTTTATAGACACCAGCCATCAGGAGCAGAATACCTCTGATGGTGGATGGACGTATGGAGTTTCATTTAAAATGTTATCATTATCGACGAAATCTTGTCTTGAATGAGTAAAAACCTAAGATCCAGATCAATTTCGTTTATTCTTCACGTCACTTGCACCTAAATAATTTCTTAACACAAATATAAACACAAAAGAAAGAGCTAGAATAATGAGTGTGATGGCTACTAACAATGCTGTTAGTAATGTCTGGACTAGTTCAAGATCAAGTTCCTCCATCCACGTGATGTTGGCGCTGGTTCAGCGCAGGGGCTTGGCGCCACCCTGACGCAGCACATGCCCCGTCCACCACACGGCACTCTTTTGAGGCTTCTGTGGCGCGTCATGTACCAGACTGCGATAACACACCATGTAGCGGCAAAAATAGAAATAAATTCATAATACATAATTTAAAATTTCCATGCAGTTGTACATTAAAATATAATAAAAAAAGTAATTAAAAAAACTAAAAAACCTGACTGCGGTAAAACTGAAAAGCTAAAAACAAGCCCATTTTATATGAAATAAAAGTTAAAAGTAGGCGGGAAGTTTGAAAATATAAAAAATGGAATGGTTTTAATTACTTTGTTTTTATTTCCAGTTTTTTAGTTTACAAATGTGAAAGATTTCACAGATGACTTAGTTCTTGCAAGGTTATTTAAAACTCGTGAAGGTTATTTAAAAGCTTTTTTTTACGATTTGTCACTTCGAATTACTTTTAATTATAAGTTGTAAATATTTTTGTAACCATCTATTCAAACCCTTCATTTCGATTTCCTAGTCAATGGTATTAAAAGAAAATAAATTTCGAACTCCACAATTTGACACCTCAAATCCGCCATTTTACAGTGTTTTTATTTTAAAGTAGCTGACATTCAAGCTATCAAGACAAATCTAAAGACGTATAATTTATCCAAATCCGTTTATTCGTTTAGGAGTTATAATAATAATAATAATAAATGGGTCTAGGATGAGGAGCCAGACCAAGAGAGATACAGAAACCCGCAGGGCAGCATGTGGCGAGCTGTTGGGCAGTAGCGACCCCACGGACCCCCTATCTCCCGAGAGAAATCTTGTCCTCATCTCTAGCTTGCCTTTATTGGCCGGCTGGAGTGAACACTGACGAGGAACAGAGCTCCCACCTCTTTCTTGCCTTTATTGGCCGGATTGAGTGGAGATTCGCAAGAGCAAACGTGCTCGGAGGAAGGAAGTATTCCAGTAAGGTGCTGGTAGGGATCTTGACCGTACTTCCGGGATTGTCCTGATAGCCGTGGAATACCTCTCCACTCCTCAAGCATCTCAGGAAGTGTTGCCCCCTTGTCGCTATGTGCTAGCGGCCGTTTCCGGGGGCCCATTATTGAGTGTGCAAGTCACCCCCTGCCATTTTATCCGTGTATAATATATAACATTGGTCAGGCAGGGGACATAGTTCTTCCATAGTTCAAGTTACTTGATCCACTTTAGCTACCCAGACCCATAGCCCAATATATTTTGTTTCCACACACAACAATAGTCCTGCACCAACCGAGGGTTGTCCTTGGGTGCACTTGCATAGTGCATACAGGGATAATCGTCGGTTGGTGCCTCCTTATCATTTAAAATTATTTAAGGGGCCTCTGCGAGTTGGCTTCGGCTCCTTGTACGCCTTCCAAAGGTCCGGGACCCCAGGGTCCCGAGAAATGTAAAAAAAAAATTAATAATAATAAAGCCCTTTATTCTGAATTTTTCCTGTTTCTCTATATGTTGCTATAATATGTCCCTCAATTCAGTGTGCCTTTTGGCAAAGGCCTCCTCTAGCTCTTTCCACTGGTTTCTGTCACGAGCCACTCTCCTCCAATTGGGGCCCGCCGTTTGTTTAAGTTCATCTTCCCATCTTCTTATCTGTTTCCCCTTGCTACGTTTACTGTCCCTTGGATACCAGTCGGTTATTACTTTACTCCATTTCTCTGTATTTGCTCTCATCATGTGGCCTGTCTCCATTTTTGTTGATCAATTCTGGTCAAGATATACGGTAGCTTAGTTTTTGCTCTCAATTGTTCATTTCTTATATGATCTGTTTTTCGTATATTTGTCATGCTCCGTTCCATGGCTCTTTGACAGTTTTCCAATTTGTTTCTGTGTTGTTTTGTCAGTGCCCATGTTTCGCATCCATATGTTATACAAGGTAGTATGCAGATGTTGAAAACTTTTCTCTTTATAGCCATTCCTAAGTCTCTGGATTTCATGATTTCTTTTAGTGACCAATACTTTCTCCAACCACTTGCTATTCTTGTGTTAACTTCCTTGTTGGTTTGATCTTTTGGTGATATTATTTGACCTAGATAAGTGTATTCTTCTACATACTCAAGTGGTTTTGAAACTAGCTCTATTGGTTTTTTTTCGAATTGGTTATCAGTTTTGTTTTTGTTGTGTTCATGGACAATCCCACCAAAGCACTTTCCTTGTTTAAAGCTTGGATCATAAGCTCAAGATGACTTGGATTTTCCTCAAATAGGATTATGTCGTCTGCGAATCTGAGGTGATTTAGTTTCTGACCATCGATGTCGAGACCCAGGTGAGACCAATCCAGTTTCCGGAATATATTTTCCAGGAATGCAGAGAATAATTTGGGTGACATTGGGTCGCCTTGTCTGACGCCTCTCCTCATTTTAAACTCGGGCCCTGTCTCTTCTAACTGTATTTTTGCTTTGCTGTTTGAGTATATATTATAGTTTTGATTAGTTCAATATATACAAATTACAAATTTGTATATACAAATATTTTATTGGAACAAAAACAGGTTTACAACTTTTAGTGTTCGTTAACAGCTACATTAGTTTTAAAAAACTGTGTTGCAGCCATTAGCGCCCACCTCCGAGATGGGAGACGTTGGCGTTCCAACATTTATTATAAATAAACAAAATTATTATACTAAAGCAATAAAATAAGTAGGTGTATCAACTATTTAACTAAAATATTATGGATTCTTAATTAATTACATTGAATTCCTAATATTTTTAATTATTTAAATATTTAAAATAAATTAGGTTAAGATGTTCCAGTTCTTTAATGTGGTATCTATGTGTGTATGTATGTATGAATGTATGTATATATGTGTGCAGTGTGTATATGTATGTGTCTGTGTTTGATTGTATACTTAGGAAGGTTATTACAAGAGGAATATGAATGTCAGGATATATTTAATTCATAGGTAAGTGTGTGTCACCAGATTTTCTAACTCCTCATACGTCAGGCTTTGGAGCCATTTGTCCGTGAGCGCTCTACACTCCCGTGAGGTAAGTGGATAGATATTTAAAATATATTCCATGTATGCCGTGGGTAGCCAGACTTTCCCATTTAGGAGTTACGAGGGAACAAAGAAACGGACATACATACATATGTACATACATACAGGTTAAACACATAACCCTCCTTTTAGGCTTCGCCGCAGTCGGGTAAAAATAGATGAATAGTTTTTATTTTTTCCCTAGTTAGCGACGTCTTACCCATATTTAATGTTTTAATTTCATAAATTTATCGATTGAATAGAAACACTATCACAAAGCCAATTATATAGAGTCCTGTTAAATTCTAAGCTTGATAAATTCCTTATACTACCACTGGTCGATTCTTTTGGTCTCGTTCCGTGACCTATATCAATACATTATAACAAAATAGTAACGAAGAATTATTGTCCGTTTGTCTGGATGTATGTTCCGGGTTGGCGCAAAAACGGCAGAACGGATTTGAGTGAAATTTGGCACAAATAGTTACACAACAGACAATTTGGCACCTGGATACTTTAAATCAAACACATAGGGTACTTTTAAACCAGGTAGTACGTTCCCGTGGGATATTTTCCGACTACACGCGGACAAAGCCAAAAGGCAAAGGCCAAAGCTAGTAGGTAATGAAAGGATATGCGGTATCATCTTTTGTCTTAACAGTAATATAGGTAACTTTTTCATCAATTAATCATTGATATTGACACAATAACCTAAATGAGGCTTAAAATGAGTAACTAATTTGTGCAAACTATGTCTTCTGTGACGTTTTTGCTAATACTACCTATTTTATGAAGAAAGTAGCCTGGAATATGTTCAATATCAGTGAAAGGGTTTCTTAGTGGAGACTAATTGTTATTTAATTATATGTATTATATTATTTTAATTTATTGTGACTATGACTATGTAGGTCATTGCATTTTTTGTTTGTTTTATTTTTCTCTCAGTTATTTTTAATCATGGTCTGGCAGTTTGAGTAATTTATGCGGCCTACCCCAATGTCCTTTCTTTGGTATTGTTCGTCGAACCGTTGAGCTCTGAGCTGCGCGATTACTGACAAATGCGTGCACTGACTGGACAGGTCCTCTCAATCTGTGTGGTTCTTTCCTCAAAAAACCATTTCAGACACCAATCTACATGGTCTTCACATGAACTGACCAAGATTATGTCTGGACTTTATAAGAGACTGTGACCTCTGAGTTTGTTTCGGCCTTTCTTCTCAGAGTAGTCAGATAGGAAACACCAACCTCATCTAGTTAAAAAAAAAAATAACATGATTGACTTGTAAAAGTGTTTGTACAAACCTACTTCATATCATTTATCATTTATTATTGAAGATTGGTTTAACAATAATTGTAGTCAGTATTTGCTTTTAAACGGTAGTTATATATTTGAATGGTGTGTGTCATACTGTTATCGACTGATAAATGAACAAAAGACAACAAAAATACTGTCTCCGTGTAAGAAGTATTTCACGACGAAAATAAAATACTTTATAAACAACAATGTGTACAGAAAAGTAGCAAAATATCAACTTTAGACCCATTCATAGACAGTGATAGATTATTACGAGTTGGTGGAAGACTGCACAATTCGCAACTTCCTTACAACCAGAAACATCTTATATAATTACCGTATGATCATCACGTGACAACCCTCATAATACGAGACGCCCACATGAAAACTCTTTACGGCGGAAATAAGCAAAATCCCTGCCTAATTACATTATAATAAGTGGCAAAAGAAAAGTTAAAACTATAATTAATATATGTGTAAAATGCATTCGTTACCGAGCAGCAACAGCATCTCAAAAGTTGGGGATTTTACCAACATCAAGAGTGACACAATCATACCCATTCAGTCACACAGGAGTGGATTACGCCGGCGCCGGACCGACGCTGCAACCAACAGTAACACATAGACATACAGACATACACAGTCGGCCCTTAAGTATTGTCACAAGTATAATATTATATATGTCATAAAATTAAAAATACACTGCACTTTTAAAAAGTGCTTTTATTTGTAAGTTTAGTATTTTAGGATAATATTGAAATCAAATTTATTCAAAATGTCCACCACCATTCGCCACGCAGGCCTTCAGTCTCCGCGGCCAGTCATCAATCGTAGCACGAACCATATTCATATCTATTTCGGCCACTGCTGTTCTTCACTGAGAACAGCCTCTCCAAATTCTTCTTCGACGAGACTTCACACTCTCCAAATTTTTATGAGGCCTAGCGCAGACTTTCTGCTCCAACACCTGCCATATTTTGTAATCCAAAGAATTAAGGTCAGGGCTGTACACTGACACTAAGCGGCAAGCTGTACAGTGTAAACAGATCTTCATCCAGCATTATCCTGAGGAAAAATTTTCAGTAGGTAACCATATAAAACGTATAAACATATTATTATAGTTAGTTGTTAGTTGTCATCATCAGATTTTCCTGTCGTCCATTTTGTGTCGAAACTTTTCAAGAGATCACCAATTTCATGCGTCATTTCCTGAATTTGCAGAATTTTAAGATTTTCCGCTGTATATTCTATTGGCTGAGTTATCGGCTATTGTGAATTCACCATCGTTCTTAGATTTTCGCGCTGATCTCATGTAAACCAATAAACTATCGCCACATCTGTGTTATATCCCACACAAAACGTAATAAGATGAGTAAACATCCTGAAAATGATTCACGTTTCTCTCGTAACTTTGAATAGTCCACTTACGTCTGCCCTATAAAGAAGGTAATTACATTCTTAATCGTTTTAACGGTTTGACGTAATTAATGAATACGTTTCTAATAATCTGATTCATTTCTATTACGTCGCCGTAAGAGGTCTCTTTGTTTTATGGTATCCAACTATAGACTTATTTACTACCAGCTTCTGTCCGCGACTTCGTTCGCGTGGAAGTCGTAATACATCGGGTGTTTCTTCAAAATTTCATTCGTCGACTCCTTCATCTGGTCAAAATTTAACTTCACTTTCAGCTCTGCAACAGATGTTCATATGAAAATAAGTATTTTGGTATACCTACCTATTTTCATATGAACATGTGTTACAGATCTGAAAGTGGAATTAAATTTTTGGCCAGGTGAATAAGTCAATGAATAAAATTTCAAAGAAACACCATATACTAAAGTAACAGAAACATTTTTATAAAACTTCTCTGTTTATAGTTTTGGTCTAAGTAGCCAAAATATAAAGAGGACTGGTGACGCCCCACGTCACGAGTCCTGACTCTCTGTTTATATATTTTACAAGCGTCTTTCATGTCATTTCTAATTCTAATCAAGTATTATAAAAGATATACAGGGTTATTGGTAAAACACCAGCAACCTCTTAAGGGGACATTGTACTCATCATTATGAACAGCTTTTACTATGGGACCAAACCTGAAATCGCGAAAAAAAAATCAGCTGTTTAGTATATTTATGTTAGCATTATTCGTCAAAATGTACTGAACAGCTGATTTTTTTTTTGAATTTCGGCCTTGTCCCCGAAACTACTGAGCCTAAAATTTTGAAAAAAAAAATACAGAAAATTGTGTTAAATTTATAGATTGCAGGAAAACCAAGGAAAAGAAGTATATGGTCTAAAATAACATGGTAAATATCTCAATATTGTGCGTACACACTTACATTTGCTGTTGGAGTTTATGGGAGAACATGTTTTATAACTACAATGTTAAGTTTGTTCTTGGGATCCATTCAGCCAACTACGGAACTCTTCATTGTGCGTGGTCCGACACGCACTTGGCTGGTTTTTTAATAATACATTCATAGTTTCGTTATAGTCAGTCGGCTCTCAGTCTAAAAAATAGGCTCATTAGTTTCGTTCGGATATTTCTTATTTCCAAAACTACTGAGCCTAAAATTTAGAAAAATAATACAGAAATAGTTCTATACTTACCTATTATATAGATTACAGGAAAACCTATAAGAAGTCTATGGTCTTAAAATAACATGGTAAATCTCTCAATATTGTGTGTACAAACTTACATTTGGTGTCGAAATGTATAGGAGAACATGTTTTTCAACTACAATATTAAGTTTGTTCTTGGGATAAATTCTTCCCAACTACAGAACCCTTCATTGTGCGTGGTCCGACAGGCAGTTTCAATATTCTAACTGGTATGGGAAAACGAAAAAGACCCAGTAACAAAGTAAACAAAAACTGGTAATCCGCGGTGGTTTTCATTGTATAAATCGTTTAGTAATATTTGCGTTGTATCAAGAACGTTCTGGGTAATTCATGACGTCAATGCTCGAAGGGTTTTTCACTCAGGTGTAAAAACTAGACTAGTAAGTATTTAGCACAATAAGCACTAAATAAATTATAGGTCTTTGTTGTAGGTACTTATATTTTAATGACTTTGGACTTCGACTCATCAGACATTGCACCATGCATTACTAATTAGTTAGACTAAGAGTGTTGCTATGTTGAATGTTATCGTTCACAATAATTAAGAGAAAGAGCATAAACAAAAACTTTAATTGATATCTCCCTAGGTATTGACAAAGTAACATTATTCCATTAGCGATGACGCTATTAGAAAAGCCAAAAAGTATGGGTTTGACAATGTCAACCCCATACTTTTTGGCTTTTCTACTCACGTGACATTTCGATAGCTTATGTCAACTTGACATAAGCTATCGAAATGTCACGTGATTATAAGTCAACGAATTGACAGCATCCAACGATAACTTCCATAGAGATGTGTCGATAACGATTGTGGAAATAGCGAAGCGAATGCCATTTGTCTAGGCCCTCATACCAAATAAAAAATTTGGTCTGAGTCTAGGCCTACTTATCTGTCAAGTGTTAGTTTATTAGGTGCACATTGCTCAGTGAACAGCTCTATTGTCTAAATATTTAAGACACATAATTTTTAAATATTAATTCGAACAACGGTTATAGTCGATTTTTACCTAATAATTCGAGAGAATTAATTTTGATTTTATAAAAAAGAACCCTAACGTATATTTTTCTGATGAGATTTTTATTGTGTGACTGGTTTTCAATGCTCAAAGTCCTATATGAAATAGGAACTTAAAATTATCTGTTGTAAAATTTTATTATTATCACGAGTTCTTGGCCTGTAATATAACCAATTAGTACGATTTGGGTGAAAAATAAATAGGAACACAATATTACGATTAAGTTGTTTATACTTTGTTGTTTAATATGTGATAGCAATGTTAAGAATTTACGCATTTATTATTAGAATTGCAAGTCAAAGTTCAAATATATTTATATTAAGATGACGAAAAGAACATCTTTGGTTAACAAGTTTAATTACTTATATATTAATATTAAAGTAATAACAAAGACAATGATAACAATACTTTTGTGACACAAAGTTTTTGCGCTATAAGCGTGTGTTTGTTAAGTTCAGGTGGAATGCACTTTTATATCGAAAAAATCCCGGTATTCCGGAATTGACAAAGAGTTCTGATTATAGAATCGGATGTATATTTACTTACGTGCAACTGTTGCACGTAAGTAAATATGCATCCGAAAAAAACAAAAAAACTTTATTACAAAAAGTAAGCACTAAATTTATCGATTCCGGAATCACGACATTTTTACCAACACTTGGTAAAAACGTCGTGATTCCGTGTTGGTAAAAATGTCGTGACTCCGGAATTGATAAATTTAGTGCTTACTTTTTGACTATAGAATCGAATACTAGGTAGCTAATATTGTACAGTAGGTGGCCAAACTGGCATAGCAAACGTAAGCCATTCCACCAATTCGCAATAAGCGCTTAAAAACATCCTTCATAATGGGCACGGCAAAAGAGTGGAACTCACTACCTGCGTCTGTGTTCCCTAACGCTTACAACCCGAATCTCTTCAAAGTTAGAGTGAACAGGCTTCTTCTGGGTAAGCTCACTCCATCGTAGACTTTGTCTCTGTCACCTCTGACCTAGACTATAGTCAAGAGCAAACCCATCTGAAATAATAAAAAAAAAAATAATAAAAAAAAGTAATTTTAAAAATGAATTTCAAGTAAATAAGCATACAAATAGAATAGTTATGCGTCCCCGGTGTCCCGGTATTTTCTACCACTTTTCCATACCATGTATCCTTTCAGAAAATCTAAACTAAAAAAAAAGAAATTAAGAAGCAGTTTCCATAATTTCTTAGCCAAAAATTAACTTTAGTTATTTATTGGCTATCCGATCTCTGGTTATGTACGTAGGACCTACTTTATAGATATTTTTGACTTCTACTTTGTTTATTATCTACGTTACTTCTTATCATCATCTTGTAAGAAGAAGATATATCATCTTGTCTTCAGAAGATATTTCTAAAAGTAAACGATTTTGGATCAAAAAACAAATTTCACGCGGACGAAGTCGCGGATAGAAGCTAGTTATTGATAGGTATGTATGTATTTATCATATAGCCGCTAAAAACACAAAACTAATAGTATTAATATAACCTAACAGTTTATTGGACTTGGACTTCCCATGTCGATTTGCAATTCAAAAATATCGGAAATTTTGGTATGGGGTTTAAAAGCGCGCAGGTAACTTTAGCTTCTGTTTTTGTTTTTTTGGCATTCAAATATGTACAGGGTGTCTCATAACGACCCAACAATCAATGCTAAAAGCAATGCTAAAATTGTAGCATTGCTTGGAGTTTCCCCAATGTTGCGCAGTCGATAATGTAACCGATACATCCGTCGAACTCGAATGAGTGATCGATTTTTCTCGAAATACGCGCGCACGCAAAACGAGCGTTGCTCTCCCGTGTACGGCATGATGGCAACTAAAAATTTATGGAACGCTCTAGTAAACGACGCCCGCGCCACCCCTCCCCCGCGCCTTGTTTGCTTCTCGCTCACTCTTGAAATAGTTGGATCGTTTTGAGACACCCTGTATTTGGAAAGTTCAAAGTCCAAGTATAAATTAATGGAGGGATTTCCTAAAAGACCACTTATTAAGAAAAGAAAGAAAGAAAGAAAGAAAATACATTTATTTAGCACAGACTAAAAGGCACACAAAAATAATACACAACAGATTGCAATAATAATAATAAAAAAAAAACAAACAAATAAAATGTATGCAAATTTAATGTGTTTTGTTATATTATGGTTAATTAAAATCACATCTTAACATTACCTGCACTCGATTTACTGACATTTTGGAAACTAGGAGTTCAGGTAGACTGGATAATGTACCCGATAAGTAACAGTCATTAAAGACTGTATTTTTATTTTAGAAAATGGCGTCAGAACATGTTAATATAAATCATTCATAGCCTCAGACCAAGACATAGCGCTGCGAACAATACAGTGAAGCATGCGCAAAACTACACCTCGCTCTGTGCATACACGCTCACACGCACACATTCACACTACAAATAAATTACACCTCACCAACCTTACTAAGTGCACACATCTCACGTCACTGTTGACAGCGGTATGTCTTGTGTAACGAAGCAGGATTTTGGCCGAATAAATTCTTGAATACTGTTAACTTAACACAACCGGTTTATTACTGAACAGGGTCACATTCTTCGCAAAGTATTTTCCAAGACCAACTGTCACTATTATGTTCTTCCCTGTTTATACTTTTACAATTTTAATCAATGTACAGACGCCAGCAGGTCAACCTAACCGAAACTGTCAGATTTTCCCAATCAACCTTGAACCTAATGCCTTAGCAATAAAGTCGAAAATCTATTAAAGAAATCTGACAGATTGTAGTAGCTTGATGTGCTGGCGTCTGTACAATCAAGTAATTATTGGAAGTTGTCTAAAATAATGCAATGTAAAATAATCGAATCCAAGAGCATTTCCATATCAATTCTAATGTGACACATGATAATTGACAATCACTGCATGATACGTCACACCCGGCGGACGCCTGATTGGTGTTGCCAGCCAGTCGTAACACTTGGTTTTTTATTTGGTCTGAGTTCATAGCATAGTATAATCAACCTCACCTTTGCTACTGCTGGGACCCATGCCTCATCTCTGAGAGAAAATCATTCAGGTGGGAATGTTTTTTTTAGTTCCTACGGATACGGCAACAGGTACCTACGTTAATGGTAAATTTAATAGGTCAAGTCAATCTGCCTAGCCTTTTCCCAACTATGTTGAGGTCGGCTTCTTTTCTAACCAGACTGAATACCAGTATTTTACATGGAGCGACTGCCTATCTGACCTCCACAACCGAGCTACTAGGTAATACGATACCAATTGGTAAGGGTGGTTGTCAGACTTTTGGACTTTGACGACCCGTAACGACTGTCAAAGATCGACGAATGACAGCCGGTACCAACGGCTTAACGTGCTATCCGAAGCACGGTCTCGGTATGTAAAGATGGTCACCACGGACGGATGGTTATCCACAGACCAACCCTGGCAAGCGTAGCGGCTGTTATTACTTAGCTACGAGCTCGTAGGTAAGTTTAATAGCTATGCTGATTTAATTATCTAGATTTCGATTCAAGGATCAGTCGAAACACGTTTTAAGACCAGACTTATTTTTTAATGTATATAAGTCACCAGACTGAGGATCTAGAAATTCAATAAAGTGTAAATCAGATATTTTTCGAGCTTTATCAGTCTATGGGCAGGCGAGCTTCATCTAGCTTTTTTAACGTTTACTAAACAATCAAATCTGCCACTGTTATTAAACTTAAAACGGGATATTTACAATGTATATTAAGTTATTCGAGTTTCCGATATTTCGGCATTGTTGCAAGTGTCATGATCACGGATAAACTCGTTCTCAATTTATCCGTGATCCTTAATATACATGGTAAATATCCCATTTTATGTTCTAATAATAGAATCAAATTTACCTTACCCTGTGCCTTTTCCTTACTATGTGGCTTCCAGTCTAACCAGATGCAGCTAAATACCAGTATTGTATATGGAGTGACTGCTGACTTCCGCAACCCAGTTACTGGGTAACAAACACGATAGCCCTTGGTCTACTATGCAATTCTAGCAGGAAAGCCAGCTTCGGTTTACACAATCCCAGTAAGATTATACAGGTTGTCTGTTTACGGTGTAGCGAAAATTAAGGGTGTGGTACAGACCATCAAACTGAACAACTTTTTCCCGGGGACCAACATCGTAACCATGAAAAAAAAATTTGTCGTCCCATACAAAACTTCAATACCTACATGACCAAATGTATGGGACGCCTGATTCTTTTTTCACGTTTACGATGTTGGTCCCCGGGAAAATGTTGTTCAGTTTGATGGTCTGTACCACATCCTTGATTTTCGCTACATCGTAAACGGACACCCTGTATAACCATTCGTTTTTCATTCCATGTTCATCACTGCATCTCAAATACTTAACGTTACCGTACCCATTGTATATGAAAGATTTAATCATTTATAATGCATGTTTCTTCTCTTTATGAATAGAGGTATTTGTCATCCAATGGGGCAATGGCAGGCGTATACTATTGTTACATTAATGTTTAATTTTCAACAGATTTTTTCCCAAGACACAATCTATAGATGTTTTATTGTTATTAGGTGGCTATGGCCGTATGCGCTAGTGATGTGACAGAACCACAGATTAATACAGATGGAACGCTCCGCAAAATCATTTAAATAAAAAGCGACTCTTGCATCGACACAATAAAGTGCAAAACAGGTCGCACAACGCTTACTACCTACAAGTTGCCTGAATAACCGCAAACAAACAGTGAAATTAGGGGAGCTTACTAGCTCAGTGGAAACAATTTCGTACGGCGTCGGACAAGGGAGTGTACTCGGTCCAACATTGTTCCTTATTTATATTAATTACCTGTGCAATATGAGTATTGACGGGGGTCGCATTTTCTCATATGCGGATGATACCGCCATAGTATTTGCTGATAAGACATGGTCAAAAGTTAGATGGTCAGCCGAAACAGGCCTTTCAAAGATTGCAAATTGGCTCAATCGTAACCTCCTCACGCTAAATGCCTCCAAGTCCAACTACATTTGCTTCACCAAGTATGCACACACTCAACCTCCATCCGATTTCCAAATTAAGATCCACTGCTGTGCCAACCCCCCAATTCCCGACTGCTCTTGTACACTGATTGATAGGTTACATTATACAAAATACCTGGGCGTCATGATTGACCAGCGCCTATCCTGGCACATGCATACTGAACTGATCATGAAAAGGGTTAGGAAACAGAATCTGGACTTTTAAAACATTGCGACATGTTGCCTCAAAGAATCTTCTGCAGAAAGTCTACGTATCACTAGCCCAATCGGTTCTTACTTACTGTTTGCCATGCTGGGGTGGGGCAACAAAAATGAAATTTCTGGAACTTGAGAGGGCGCAGCGTTCTCTCCTCAAGGTTATGCTCTTTAAACCCTACAGATTCCCAACCCAAAGCCTGTACCTAACCTCTGACCTCCTATCTGTTAGAAAACTTTACCTACTCCATCTTGTCCTAAGAAAGCACAAATCCCTTCCGTATGATCCCACAAAGACGAGTATCAGTAGCAGGAGAAACTACTTAGTCGCTCCAACTGTCCCTGTCAGATCTGTTTTTGCCGAGAGGCAGTTGAAAGGCAATCTTCCCGCTTATACAACCTTCTGAATAAAGAGTTACGCATTTATCCTTTGAAACTCCGTGACTGTAAACTAGCTATCACTGAATGGCTTAAGAAAAAAACCTACGACGAGATTGAGGCTTTAGTATCTTCGCTTCCATAACCTGTCCAATAATTAAAAACACCGTGGCAGTGAAATTGTTAGTGGAGGAAGCTGTGCCTGGCTTCTTCCGATCCCAAGACATTGTCGCAGGGCTAACCCAAACCTAAACCCAAAACTAAAACTAAACTCAAACCTGAACCTAAACCTAAACGAACACCTAAAACTAATATACACAACTAAAGTAAATGCAATTTAAAAAAAAAAAAATCAACCTACACTACAGCAGTCCTTTTACACAACTCACTCACGCCACTACTCACGCACACACACACAAGTGCACACAACATAACCTACTCTCATACATCACACAAGTGCGCTCCTTCCTTCATATTTTTATTTCCTCTTTGCTTTATTTTTCTGTTTTATTTAAATTAGATTATTTTTAGTTTATTTTCTTATTCTTGGATCAGTTCATAAATTGCATACCTGTTATTTATGATAGTGGAAGAGCGGAGTTCACCTAACACAAGCATCTTCTTGCTTAAAAGGTGATCTCCAACTCATTGTGTGTTATAATTGTATGTAATCGCAATAAACATTTTTATTTATTATTTATTTATTTAAGTTGCCTCTCTTTCGATCGCATAACTCTTATACCTTCGGATTCTGACTCGTTAGGGTTGTCTTCTTTTACGACGCGGCGTATGGGTGAGTATCGAACTGACCCGCAGTCCGCACTGAATTGGCCCGACAAGTCGAGCCCGCCGCGTACTTGTAGCTTCATACCTAAACTGCGGAGTGTCACATGTATTAATCTGTGACCGAACCAACACAAGTGATCCCTTATCGATGGGTTGCCAATAATAAAAAACAAATGAACATCACAATGCTTACGTGACTTCAGGCATGCTCATTATTAATAAATAATATAATAATAAACAGTTATTTTTATTAGAATACCACGAATATTATCTATTGTTTATTTATGTTCAATTGAGGAAATTAAGTAATAAATAACATTGTAATATTTGTTTTACCTACTCATTTGTGTATTGTTAGAGCACTTTAGTCGCTGGTTTTATTTGAATGTATTCATCTGTCAGCACGGAATCGGCGAAGCGTTCGCATTCGACCGTGCGCACTTAACATTCTCGCTCTAACAAATGACGATCCTGAGCAATAGAAAAGGATAGAGCATGAAAAAATGCGATTCCGTGCTGACAGATGTAGCTTCACCCTTATTGTTTTCATTCATGACATAAAATAACATCACGCCATGCGCCAGTTCCCCGAAAGGTTAGGCAGAGGTGTGTCTACATTTACACCCACATTTCGCCAGTTAAGTATGTTTTAGTCCCCTAAAATAGAGGGCGAACCTATTGCCATCAATCTGCCTAGTCTTTTCCCAATTATGTTAGGGTCGGTTTCCAGTATGATCGGATGCAGCTGAATACCAGTATTTACATGGAGTGACTGCCTATCTGAACTACACAACCCAGTTACTGGGTAATACGTCACCCCTTGGTAAGATAGGTTGTCAGACTTTCGGGCTTCTGACGACCCGTAACGACTGTCAAAGATCCACAAATGACAGCCGGGACCAATGGCTTATCGTGCTTTCCGAGGCACGGAAAAGTCTCGGTATGTAACCTATCTACGGACCAACCCCGGCAAGCGTAGCTTAACCTGATGGATCGACCAGTGCGGCTTTTATTACTTAGTCACGAGCTTCCATCTCGTGAAGATTGATTAAAAGAGAGGGAGAGAAAGAAAACAGATGTATTTAGCATAAACAAATTTTTTTTTGCAAAAAAAAAACCGACTTCAAAAAACCTATTTTTATAGGTTAATTGTAGGTTAGGTTAGGTTTATTAATATAGGTAGGTTATAGTATTATTTTTAACTTTAGGGTCTTTTGCAATCGGTTTTTTTTTTGCAAAAAAAATTTTTTTGTTAATTTTTAGTGACATATTTTTAATCTAATAAAATATGGGTAGGCCTAGTAAAGATGCTTCTCGTATGAGAAAATGGCGTCGAAGTGAAACTGAGAATGAAAAAGGAAAACGATTAAAAGAAATTAGGGAAAGAAATGCTCGACGCATTTCGAATGAGAACCCTGACCAGCGCGAAAACAGACTGTCAAAGCAGAGGACCTACATGTTACGTAGGTTGAATAAGGAAAGTCAAGAAGGTTATAATCATCGTCTTCATCACCATCATGATCATTTCCGTCAAACGAAATCCACTGCCGCGCATCTCGCATCCAACGAATTCCCGCTGCATTCACGAGGTCATCTGCCTTCCACTTATTGAAAAGTTCCGTTGTCTATCTCTGAACCCAGCATCTGATCTGCACGAAATTTCAAACAAAAACAAACATCCGAATTGAGAACCTCCTCTTTTTTTAGAAGTCGGTTAAAGTCATCAGAATCCATCCATAAATGACGGAGTTATGCCCGAACAAATATAAATATATATAGTAATTTTTTCTTTTAATTATTAGTGTTACAATTTCAACAAGCCCAAACACAGCTAAGATACATAGTCTTATTATAGAGTTCCGGTGCCTGTCTCTTGGATTTATCATCAGATCTGATGGTAGACTGGTTCTTATTGAACGCAAATGGTTCACCTGATGTAGAAAATACCAAAATCGCTGTAGTTTCCCTATAAAATTTAAAGAGTTCCCTCGATTTCACCAGGATCCCATCATCAGATCCGACTTGGTGACTATGGGACCAACTGGAAAGTACAGGCTGTGGAATAAAAAAATAATTTTCCAAATCGGTTCGTAAATGATGGAGTTACGCGCGAACAAAAAACGCAATGCAGTGTAAACGCAAAAATCGTTAATGTAGACAATGTAGATAATTTTTTAGATTTTTGTTGATTTTTCAATAACCTCTTGTCCGATTTCGTTAAAATTTTCGTGGGACCGTTTGGGAAGTATACCCTTTCCAACAAAAAAAAAAAAACTTTTCAAATCGGTTGGTAAGCGACGGAGTTATGCGCGAACAAACATAAAAAAAAAATACAAACATCCGAATTGAGAACCTCCTCCTTTTTTAGAAGTCGGTTAAAAAGGCAAGTCTGCCAAATAAAAAATATAAATAAAAAATCCATTCTAAAAAAAAAGAAGCAGGGTGCGTCATGGTTGCGATAAATACGTAGGTAGTCGTCTTTATGTTATAAAAACTGAGTCCAGCCCGAAAGACCAAAAAAAAATCAATGAGGGCTTTTATAAAGTGTTGCGTGCATCGCGACATCTGTAAGGTCAATTACCTAGCTATTTCAATTGTTATGGTATTCTGTAACCAGCTGGACTATGCTCAATTGTGACTCAATTGACATTCATCATTTTGCATCGTTGCCACCACAGCTGTTTTTAGGGTTAGGCTGTGTTTTAAATGTTTATTTAGAATAATCTTTTTGGGTTGTGTGATGCGGTTGACTTTTGATATTGTGGTTTTCTGGCTTCGATAGGCTATTAGGCAGAGAGGCGAGAATATAGCATACCGTACAATTTAATATGTTTGAAAGTCAAAGTAAAATCAGTTATTTCAAAGTAGGCCATTACAAAGCGCTACTGTTTTTCTGAACGTTGAACGTCAAAGTATACAAGAAAATAGAATTGATTTTCTTCCAAAAAACAGTTTCGTATGGAGAAGAATGAGCAAGAAACTGTCCTTATCCATCAGTTTGTCTTGATACTGGAGAAGTAAAACAAAGTATAATGACATAAACAGAATAATGACACAAAATAATGTGTTGTCTCAAAGTTCGTAGCACTTTAACTGGCTACTGTCAGTGAACCCACTCACCGCAGCTGCTGCTGGTAGTGCGGAGTCTATTCTAGAAATAATATAATCTAAGACAAATTTGTCCAGGGCCACCTCGATCCAACCCTTGCGGTACGCGTCTAGGTCGTCTCGTCACCTCTTCCCGGCCTCGGTGGCGCCGTCCATCCTCAGGCACCTACCATGGGAAGACTGTTGCCCAGCGATCGCTATGCATGCGGCTGACATGACCCGCCCAATCCAATTTTAGCCTGGCAGCCTTTTTACCTACGTCTAGGGTCCCTATTTTGGAGCGCAGTTTGGTTTTCGTATTCTGTCAGTTCGTTTTACGCCCAGAATGCTGCGCTCCATTGCTCTTTGGCAAACCCCAAGGCGGAACTATGCGAATTGGTTAGCGGCCAGGTCTGAGCACCGTAGGTTAGGATGGGCAGAATACACATATCGATGAGTTTTCGCTTCAGGGAGATCGGTAGATCGCCCTTCATTAGCGTCTTCATGGACCAGTAGCTTTTCCAGGCATTTTCAATGTAGCGATCTATTTTCTTTTCTGTACCGCAAGGGTTGGATCGCGGTGGGCCTGGAAAAGGATGCTTGGGAGGATTTGGGTGAGGCCTTTGCTCAGCAGTGGGACAATATAGGCTAACATAAAAAAGACCAGTTTGCAAGCCTTGACAAGTGCAAGCTTCAGTATGACGTTGCCTTTTTTTTTTTGGTGATGGGAAATCATCAAATAACTTCTCCCGCTCTGGGTGGAGCGGGAGGGCGTGTCAGACTTCTACTGACTAAAACCCACCCTTCAGTTGCCTGTGCCAGGGCCACGGTAACTCTTTCGAACAACCCGCAACCCTGGCGGGCATCGGCCCTAGCGGACCCCTTCAGCTAGTGCTGACATCTCTTGAAGGCGCGCGTGGAACACAACGCGCCGTCGACCCGAACCTGGTCCTTACCGGACGGCGAGCTACCTATTGCTTGCCATCCGCAAGTCCGCGCCTACGGTGGCCGGGTATCGGCTATCGATTCCCGACGCCTAGGGCGTCTCCTGCGGCAACTAGGGGCGTGAGGGCGCAAAGATTGCCTCTCCCTCACGCGTTCAGCCTCCTCCTTCGCGAGCACAGCTTCGCAGAAGGAGGTGACGGCTTCCCATGCACTCTCGCTCCGTACCATGGCCTGTACCAGGGTCGGATGCGAGAGATCGCCGCCGCCGATCGCCTCCGCGAGGACGTGACGGTGCTCTGCCCAAGCCGGGCAGACCTCCACCGTATGCTCCACCGTTTCCTCCGGGCGATCCACACAATGGTAACACCTGGGCGTTTTCTCCCGCCTTATCCAAAACAGGAACCTCCCGATGCAACCGTGTCCGGTGAGGACCTGCGTCAGGCGGAAGGTGTGGATGCCGTGACGCCTCTCCAACTACTCTTCAAAGAGGGGACTTATCGCCGCAATTGTGGCGTGCCCAAGCATGGCGGTGCCTGCTTTCCTAATGCAACTTTGTGCGTGTTAGACACAGAGATTTATATAGGTACAGAGTGGTAGAATGAGGTAGGAAAATAAACTATTGTTCAATGCACAAAAATGTTCATTCAGTCATAACTTTTGGTAGGATGAAAGAACCGATACGTCATGGGTATGAACTGGATGACTCGATATTGGATTGTAAGGATGATGTACGCGATCTGGGGGTGCGTCTTGATACTGAACTGACATTTTGTGAACACAGTACATCGGTTTGCAAGAAATCTTATAGAAACCTAATTTAAACCTAACCTAAATTAATAATATTATAATAATAATTCCCACTGCTGTATCTCTACGTTGACGTCGTGGTGGGGCTTGCGCGCTCCAAACTTTAGGTCTGTGCCGGTAGAATTTACTTTGCCGGAACGGGTCTAGGATGAGAAGCCAGACCAAGAGAGATACAGAAACCCGCAGGGCAGCATGTGGCGAGCTGTTGGGTAGTAGCGACCCCACGGACCCTATCTTCCGAGAGAAATCTTGTCCTCATCTCTGGCTTGCCTTTATTGGTCGGCTGGAGTGAACACTGACGAGGAACAGAGCTCTCACCTCTTTCTTGCCTTTATTGGCCGGCTTGAGTGGAGTTTCGCAAACGTGCAAACGAGCAAACGTGCTCGGAGGAAGGAAGTATTCCAGTAAGGTGCTGGTAAGGATCTTGACCGTACTTCCGGGATTGTCTATCAGGACAATAAGGCCGTGGAATACCTCTCCACTCCCCAAGCACCTCAGGAAGTGTTGCCCCTTCTCGCTACGTCACTATGTGCTAGCGGCCATTTCCGGGGGCCCATTATTGAGTGTGCTAGTCACCCCCTGCCATTATATCCGTGTATAATATATAACATTGGTTAGGCAGGGGACATAGTTCTTCCATAGTTCAAGTAACCCAATCTACTTTAGCCACGCAGACACATAGCCCAATCAATATGTTTTGTTTCCACGCACAACAATAGTCCTGCACCAACCGGGGGTTGTCCTTGGGTGCACTTGCATAGTGCATACATGGATAATCGTCGGTTGGTGCCTCCTTATCATTTAAAATTAATTATTATAATGCACTCATAAGAACACAATTAGAGTTCAATAAGGCTGTATGGGCTCCACATGAAACTTTATGGAGTCTATCCTTTCTATTCATTGATGTACTCAACCCTATTTGTATCAGGTATGGTACCACAAGCTGGAAACAAGACGACATTTGGCAATTGTTACATATATTTTTAAGTTATTGCGCTCTAATCCGGGTGTACTAAAAGATGTGTGTCTGAACGTGCCGGATAATTACGTGTCGCGGCGACTGAGACCGCGGTTACTGGCGGTGCCTCGCGGCCGGACCAACCGGCTGGGTAAAGCACCTTTGCCGTGCATCTTGCCTATACTTAACAAACCGTGGAAGGGTAGATTTATTTACTGAATGAGTTCACAAAAATTACTTTACATGTGATAAACTGTAATGGAAAAAATATTGTTTAAGACCCGCTACCGATTTGGGGCAACCTGTGTGATAATATATAAATAAATAAATATAAACAGCCCTATATTATTTGTATACAAAATGTCAATCAGTACTGTCGATGTCACATTAAACAAAAAAAAAAAAAAAACATTCTTATCAATTTAGTCTGTCTCGTTTGATGATAACCTGTTTGGTCCAGCCAAGGAATGATCGTTGAACAGTCTGATAAATCATATCTAAACAGTATAGTCTACCAATTGAAAGCCAATACACTTGATTGAACCATTTATTGAACTTAATTCCCAACTATACACGGTGTGACTGAACTCAATGAAACATGAATGACAAATATGTCTAGTTCAACCGAACAACAAGTGTATAAAACAAATTAATATATTTTTTAATTATTTTATTAGTGTGGGTGTCATCTAGGACCAGAATCCTTATCAAGACAAATACAAACGAGCAAAAACTCGATAGGGTTAGGTTATGTTGTTTTATTAATGAGTTCCCGGCTTCAAAATTAGATCAGCTCCATGTCATAATAATATTGCATTGTCAATTAACATATACATGTAAAATTTCAGCTCAATCGAAAACTAGGGTCGAATTTAACTTGCAAGATTAGATTACTGACAGATACCAGTACAGATGAAACTAAATAAAAGTTTGCAATAAATGCTTTACTTTTTTTATAAGCACGCCTATGAAGTTCCATATTTATTGACAGGCAACCATAGACAAAAAATGCAATACTTCATGGACGCTGAAGTAAAATAAATGGTTGGAAAGATTATAATATTGTTTAAAATTAATAAATATTTTATTTTTATGTTATTTCACAAATCTGTTTATTATTTTATTTTATTTATTTATTTCTGTAATTGCCCGTGACATCACAGCGGGCCCTACCAGAATACCAGCGCTGCGACACTTTTAAATATTGCAGCATCATGCTGAGATAGTAGCCTTTTGACCTCGTACGGTACTGTTTTATTATTTTTATTTCACTTTTGTTTTTTATTTTTAAGTGTGTTTAGCTTAATTTGTGATCTTCCTGTGCGAGTCTCAATAAATACGTTTTTTTTTCCTTCATTCTTTCTCTTTCTAAAATATCTTTTAAATTTTGTTGGACTGAGCCTGATCTAGATGATCGAAGTGTGATGATAATGAATAGAACTTTGAAGGGGTGAGACATTCTAGCTTCGACTTTGTGATGGATTTGGTCTCACTAATCAGTTTCACCAACAGTTTGTTTGCAATCCAAAGCCGAAAAAGTCTTTTGCTGGGCAAAAGCCTCCGCCAAATTCTTCCTGATATCCTTTTCTTGAGTCATCTCGAACCATGCAGCCCTTGCGATACGCATCTAGGTCGTCTCGTCAACCAAGCCTACTACTCAATAGCATAGAAGAAACATTATTTTGTTGACAACATGAAATCCAGTAACCAGCTTGGCCAACACAGATTGAACCAAAACATTGCATATTTCTACTAAATCTAAGATGTGCACACTTGGGATTACGAGTACCAACGACAGCGAAATTTAAAAACATATCAAATCAAAAATATTTATTTTCCAGAAATGGTTCAATAGATAATTATAGTAATTTTAGTTTCAGCACATCCTGCCATGATATGACAAGCAAATATATTTCATGTCAGTGACAGTCATTATGATAAGGATTACGTGATTATTACACATTATGTTTAGGTTTCTATTAGCTTATCATCTAAATATTTCTTAATATTGTAATATTTTTTTTATATAGTAAAAGTTAAAATAGTTTTTTTTTGAAAAATGTCAAAATCCTATCAATCTGTCAACCTGTTCGATTTCCTTTTCACTTTAACGCTTTTCAGTTATATAAATACACTTTGAAGTTACGAATTTAGAAGCTAAAAGATGTCTGCGTTTGAAACCTCTTTCACCTTCAAATATACAAACGTCAGTAAATATTATTTCAATTCAATTTCAAGGTACTGAATTTCTAGTTTTATTGGTTTTACTATTATGATTAAATGTGAGTAGGGCAGAAAAATGATGACGATCCACTTTAAGAAGCCTGGGGTCCTAGACAAAGTGGCTCTCTATTCTCTCAGCGATAAAGATGATGGAAATATCAAAAATTGGACCTAAAGAGAATTGGACTGAGCTTTGGCCTCATACAAGTGACCACTCTCTAGAAAGAGACAAAGCGAATTTGCGGCTAATACCTGTAGTACGACTAAAGAAACAACCACTGGCCGCGAATTCGCTTCGTCTCTCTCGTACTTTTCGGTCTGTATTCACTGTACGACTGAATACGGAACGCTCAGTCCATTTTCTATGTCAATGGACTATGGACATAACAAAAAGCTTAAATGTCAATCCTGCTGATAGTCGTTGTAGAAATAGGGAACGCTTTGAAAGTGATTGCCACTTAGTCTAGGTCCTCTGGATTTACATTACTGTCTGTAGTCGTACACGACTACTCGATTTATCTCGCTTGAAGCTGTCAAAATCGTTAGGTTAGTTAGATGATTGAATGCGGCGCCCGCTTACCAGCTCAGCGCCCGCCACGCCTCTCTACGGTCTAAATACAGACTTGTGTCGTCTGCATAGTTCTGTAATATGTATTATTCGTTAAGTTATTATTGTTATTTTAAATAAATACGTACACTGTCACATTTTGAAGTAGACAGGCGCACAGTTCGAAAAATCGGGCTTTGCGAGTACATGCTTCTTAAGCAAGCACGGTGAAGGTGATCAATGCTCGACTGCTCGTGCCTTCTCTGTATAAGAATACGCCTTTTTATAAAACGATACACTTTTTTTCAGAATATTTGTTATGTAGCCGTTTAGTCGGTAGAAAATAAAGAAATGCATCTAAGAAGTACTTACTTATTTAAGTACTTCTTAGATAGAAGTACTTATTTATTCTTAGATGCTTTTCTTTATCTTCTATCTTTCTTTTTTCTTTGCAATAGTAATACACTCACTAAATACCTGATGATACGGTTCATTGAGCAAAATGATGATAATACAGATCTTGACATTGGCCTTAACATACCTGTCTTATTCGACATTAAAGGTCATTTTTTATGGCGCCACGCGCCAGTACGACAGCTGCTTTTGGCGCAATCCCACATGTACCTATATGTCGCAGACTTGCAGCCAACTAGCTGAATTCGCCTTTCAATTGACAGCCTAGCCTTTTAACTAAACGGCGCCGTTCAACTAGCGGCCTGAATGATATTAATTGTAGGTTAGGTTGGAACTGTGACCGACTACGTGCAAACCGATTTTTTTAATTTTTTATTTATAATGGGTTTGCTCTTGACTCTAGTCTAGGTCAGAGGTGACCGAGACAAAGTCGACGATGGAGTAAGCTTACCCAGAAGAAGCCTGTTCACTCTCACTTTGAAGAGATTAGGGTTGTATGCGTTCGGAAACACAGACGCAGGGTAGTGAGTTCCACTCCTTTGCTGTGCGCATTACAAAAGACATTTGGAAGCGCTTAGTGCGAATTGATGGAATAGCAACCAGGTAGGGATGGTAATTGGCAGTGCGTCTAAATGTCCGATGGTACCTTCTACCATGCCGGTGGAATAAGGTCGTGGAGTTCTCGGGCACACTCTCCGATGTACAATCTGTAGAAGACCGACTAGCAGGCAACCTTGCGGCGATGAGCCAAGCTGTGAAGCTTGGCATCCACCAGTTGAGTTGAATTGGTCGCAGTAACTAAGCCAGGCACCTTAACCAGATGGGTTAGGTTAGAACTGTGACAAACCGCGCGCGAGCCGAGCTAGTGAAGCGAGTGGTGCCGCGGTAGTGGTCGGCGAGCACTACTTTCAAGGGCTAGGCTGTTAATAGAAAGGAATTGGTAGCTACATATACATTATCACTATCCGACTACTAAATACTTTGATGAATGTTTTGAATAATCAAAGGACAATGGATGAAGAAGACAATGAACTCTGAAAAGAAGAATTTTAGATTTAACATAACTTAGTTCTGAAATCAAACTATTATACACGATAAATCGAATAATTGATAGACACGGAAATTAGCATTCGTTTGTATTCGGAAATGCGATGATTGCTGAGGGACATTAAGAAAACAGTTGTACTGTAGCATCTTAGATAGTTGATTCTAAAATTCTTTACCTACTTTTTTAATGCAGCACAAAACTGGCCTTTTTTTTAATACAATTAAGGTTTTAAATATTTTATCGTCATTCGGTCTAGAAGCGTGACTTCACAACTTTTTCTTGGCAATAGGTGTCTATTTATCTTATTTATCATTGGTCTTTGAAACGTTAATGATAATATCATTGGGCACTTATTGAATAATCACGTAGTAATAAAATTCTAGTAGTAAGCTTATACAGCTTATACCTTTACTCTGCCTTTATTGGACTTTAAAAGAGACTGTGACCTCTGAGTTTGTTCGGCCTTTCTTCTCAGAGTAGTCAGATAGGAAAAGAATATGATTGACGTGTTTTGGCTAAGTAATAACAACCGCACGTGTCGATCGATCAGGTTAAGCTACGCTTGCCGCGGTTGGTCTGTGGATGGGTGACCATCTGTACATACTCCATGCCTCGGAAAGCACGTTAAGCCGTTGGTCCCGGCTGTCATTCGTGGATCTTTGACAGTCGTTACGGGTCGTCAGAAGCCCGCAAGTCTGACAACCAATCTTACCAAGGGCCAAGGGGTATCGTACTACCCAGTAACTGGGTTGTGGAGGTCAGATAGGCAGCTGCTTCCGGTTAGACTGGAAGCTGACCCCAACATAGTTGGGAAAAGGCTAGGCAGATGATATTGTACAAACCTACTTACAGAAATAAAATCATTTATAATTTATTAATAATGCGGGAAACACGTGTGAAGAAACAATGGGAAAGACCTTGGACAGTCAACCATGCCACCATTTATTTCATATCCGTATCCTTGTCCCCAATTTTATTTCCACTCAAACAAATGTTTTGTGTAAGCTAAGTTGATTTCAGAATGACTTGTAATTTTGAAAAAGTAGCAGAAACTGAACTTTACATATTTGTTTACATCTTTGGAAACTAAATTGCCAGCGCAAGATAGCTAAACCATCAGACACACAAGATTATTTTTATTAAAAGCTTGTCATGACCCATTGCACGGCAAAGGCCTCCCTACTCTCTTTCCACTTCTCTCTGTCCAGAGCTACAAAGGACCAGCAGTGCTATTCTGTACAAATCTCACCGTGATAACTTAGGTGAAATGAGCGTGGAGTGAGCTGTCAATAGTGTCATCCCTAACTTCAGGTGGAATGACAGCTCACTTTAAGCTCACTTCACCTTAGTTTTCACGGTAAGATTTATATAGAATAGACCGGCAGTTCTTGTTGAAGGAGTCCAGCTCATCCCACCATATCATCGCTTGCCATTAAGAGATACACAAGATACTCGTTAAAATATCTATGTGACGAGCACTGCTCAAGATACTTAAGTGACGAGCACCGCTCAAAATACCTAAGTGACGAGCACCGCTCAAAATGTTTCTATTATCGGAAAATTTACAGATAATAATGAAAAAGATTTCCTGGAAATGCTGAGTAACTCTCTGTGGCTGCGATTGTCCCGAGTCAATATTGAAATAGGTTGCCAACCTATACTCATTTAAAAGTCCCGTGCTTGATGTGTTTATTTAATTAATAATCCTACTAATCCAATCTATTTAATAATATTATCTATCTAATATTTTAAATGCGAAAGTTTGTGAGGATGGATGGATGTTTGTTACTCTTTCACGCAAATACTGCTGAACGGATTTTGATAAAATTTGGCACACAGATACTTTGTAATCTGGATTAACACATAGGACACTTTTTATTTCCATATTCTTACGGGTTCGTGACTTACGCGGGTGAAACCGTGGGGTGCTGCTAATGATATTATAAATGTGATAGTTTGTGAGGATGGATGGATGTTTGTTACTCTTTCACGAAAAAACTACTAAACAGATTTTGATGAAATTTAGCGCACAGATAGTTTTCAACCTGGGTTAACACATAGGATACTTTTATCCCCATATTCCTACGGGTTCGAGACTTATACGGGGCGCTCTTAGTATTAATATAACGTTTCCGACTTTATGTCAAACTATGAGGATTCGATATTCTTTAGCTTAAAAACACCAAAAAGCCTAAAAGGGAAAAACTAAAGCATGCATGACTTGCTTCATTTTGTCGGATGCTAGGATAAACTAAAGGACGCCTAGGCTCCGTTAACACAGCGAAGATCAAGACCACGATATTTTACGGTAGAAATTTCGAAATTTTAATTTGTTTCTTCTTTACAAACAGTGAGATGTGGATCTCACTGCTTATAAGGTTAAAACAAATAATAATAATAATAAGGTGATAGATAGATTAGCGCGCCGCGCAATGATAGTCGTGGTTACCATTCCACATGACGAGAACCTCGTGAAAGCTGAGAAAGAGAAACAAATAAAATATCTCGACTTAGCACACGAGGTTGTTGACATATGGAATGTGAGCTCGGCTGTCATTGTGCCAATTGTCGTAACGGCCAATGGCCTGATGGCCGAAAGCCTCGACCACCATCTCTCAAGGCTCTCGTTAGGCGGTTGGATCAAGGGCCAGATTCAGAAGGCAGTACTCCTTGATACGCCCGCATCGTGACGAGGTTCCTATCTCTGCAGCCCTAACCACCGGTGCCTTGGACCCTGCTCCCGACACCAGCGGACTACTATTTTATATATTTTTAAATGTTTTTTTTAAATATTTTTTAAGAAATATTTAAAAATGTATTTTATAAGAAAAGAAAATAGAATAAACGAAATAATAATAATTATTATTATTTTATTTTACGACCCTGTTCCTCATGCCGGTGGATTTCTATGTTTTATATTGTTAAATGTTTCTTTGTTGAATAAAAAGTTGAATAAAGGAAATAAAAATAATAATATTTATTTAACATTTAAATTTGCGGGAGACTGGCGCCTAAACTAACTAGGCCTGTATTTCAGGACACCAAAATGCAGTATGAAACTGCCTTACGATCCGAAAATCGACGCCGTATCATTGTTGCGAAAAACAAATGCTCGACAAATATCACAGTAAAATGTCGTACTGTTCATCGCCGAGTGAACGGGGTCTAAAACAATATATAGTGGTACTCTGACACAACGCAACAACGCGACGAGGCTAACGATTGTTGCGACAATAAAATGCTCGACAAAAATCACAGTAAAATGTCGTACTGTTCATCGCCGAGTGAATGGGGTCTAAAACAATATATAGTGGTGCTCTGATACAACGCAACAACGCGACGAGGCTAACGATTGTTGCGACAATAAAATGCACGACACAAATCACAGTAAAATGTCGTACTGTTCATCGCCTAGTGAACGGGGTCTAAAACAATATATAGTGGTGCTCTGATACAACGCAACAACGCGACGAGGCTAACGATTGTTGCGACAATAAAATGCACGACACAAATCACAGTAAAATGTCGTACTGTTCATCGCCTAGTGAACGGGGTCTAAAACAATATATAGTGGTGCTCTGATACAACGCAACAACGCGACGAGGCTAACGATTGTTGCGACAATAAAATCCTCGACAAAAATCACAGTAAAATGTCGTACTGTTCATCGCCGAGTGAACGGGGTCTAAAACCATATACTGCGGTGCCCTGACACAACGCAACAACGCGACGAGTCTATCGATTGTTGGATTAGTTCATCATTCATTACTTTGTAAAAGAAGAAGATAGGCTTTTGCTAGTATTAGCAAGAATGGCTGATAGCCAATATTATTCTTCATTTTGTTTATGGTGGTTGGTTTTTCGTTCCTTTTGTTTTTTCGTCTGTCGAGGAGCTTGTGGCCAAGTAATAACAGCCGCACGGGTCGATCCATCAGGTTAAGCTACGCTTGCCGGGGTTGGTCCGTAGATGGGTGACCATCTTTACATACCGAGACTCCTTCGTGCCTCGGAAAGCACGTTAAGCCGTTGGTCCCGGCTGTCATTCGTGGATCTTTAACAGTCGTTACGGGTCGTCAGAAGCCCAAAAGTCTGACAATCAGTCTTACCAAAGGGTATCGAATTACCCAATAACTGGGTTGTGGAGGTCAGATAGGCAGTCGCTCCATGTAAAATACTGGTATTCAGCTGCATCCCGTTAGACTGGAAGCCGACCCCAACATAGTTGGGAAAAGGCTAGGCAGATTGATTTTTTTTTTGTTTTTTCGTCTGTGTAATGCCAAACCAAATGTTAAAAATAAATGTCCTCTATATTAATTACGTAATTAATTAGTACTGTTACAATTTATCACATATTGAGCAACCTCTGAACCCGAATATTATATCTGTACTCCAATGGCCTCCCTTGATCTAGTTCCCTAATCAGTTTCGTAATAAATAGACGAATAGAAAATGTTGATTATTTATGTAGTTTAACAGACAGTTATCAGAATCACTCGCTGTTTGTGTGGACATCACGGGAACAATAATAGATATTAGCGTACAGGGACTCAAGCCTCGACATATACTGGAAGATTTTTTTTTACTGTCTTGAAAAAAAATAGGAGAATGGAGTAGAAGCCTATGGCATACCTAGAACAATAAAACCAGAAATTTTGAAAAAACTTTATAGATCGTTATAAAATATCGAAATTCAAATCATACGCACTATGCAGGGTGCGTAGTGCGTGATTAAAAAAAAAAAATTATTAAAAAAAAAGTATTCCATAAAAATAAGGCTTCTACTCCGTTCACCTATTATGCCCTATTTTTTTTCAAGACGGTAAACAAAAATCACCCAGTATACTTATAGCGATCGCTTTACGACCGAATTTGGTTGCATAGTTTTAACGGGGTCCCTAGACGTACAAAATTGCTTGACAACCACGTGATTTTGTCGTACTTGTAATTGTCAAGCAATTTTGACCGTTTAGGGACCCATTAATAATAATAATATCCTGGGACATTATTCACACACGGTCATCTGATCCCAAACTAAGCAGAGCTTGTACTATGGAAACCAGATAACTGATATACTACATACACTACTTTTTTTTAAAATACATACTTAAATAGATAATTACACCCAGACTCAGGACAAACAGACATGTTCATGCAGACAAATGTTTGTCCTGGATGGGAATCGAACCCACGACCAGCGGCATGATAGGCGGTATCTTAACCAACCACGCCAACTGGCCCGTCAAGTGTGTCATTAGTGTCGATTCGAGACTGTAGCCCCAGGGCTAGTCATAGGACTTCCCCACATTTGAGTAAATACCTACTCACGGTACGGGTCAACATTACGGTAGTTTTATATTATCTGTGGCGGTATGGAGGAGCCCCCGTTTCCTAGAACTCTATTCAAAGCGCATTGTATCTGTAGTTATGATTTATTGTTAGGCTGACCCCACATTTGGCGTGCGCGATCCTCGGGCGTGCGAGCTGCACGGACGCAGCGCGCGCGTAGCGCGCGCGCTGCGCGAGTGTCGCGTGTTACCGCCGTGTGACGTGCATGCAACGCGCGCGCGGCGCGCTCGCGACGCTCGAGTCGCGTTCTTATCCCTTCGCCCGCTATCCCCGCTGCCCGCTACTGTTTCGGTTCTTCTTAGGCTGACCCCACATTTGGCGTGCGCGATCCTCGGGCGTGCGAGTAGCGCGAGCGCCGCGTGCGTGTCGCGCGCGCTGCGTGAGCGTCGGGTGTTGCCGCCGTGTGACGTGCATGCAGCGTGAGCGCAACGCGCGCGCGGCGCGCTCGCGACGCTCGAGTAAGTAAGAAGAACCGAAACAGTAGCGGGCGGCGGGGATAGCGGGCGAAGGGGTAAGAACGTGACTCGAGCGTCGCGAGCGCGCCGCGCGCGCGTTGCGCGCACGCTGCATGCACGTCACACGGCGGTAACAACCGACCCTCGCGGAGCGCGCGCGCTAAGCGCGCGCTGCATCCGTGCAGCTCGAACGCCCGAGGATCGCGCACGCCAAATGTGGGGTCAGCCTTACTTACTCGAGCGTCGCGAGCGCGCCGCGCGCGCGTTGCGCGCACGCTGCATGCACGTCACACGGCGGCAACACCCGACGCTCACGCAGCGCGCGTAACGCGCACGCGGCGCTCGCGCTACTCGCACGCCCGAGGATCGCGCACGCCAAATGTGGGGTCAGCCTTAGTATTTTTAACCGACTTCAAAAAAGGAGGTTCGGTATTCGACCCGTATGTTTGTATGTCCGCGATTTTTTTTTCAAAATTTAATGAACAAATTCGTACAAAATTCCCATAGAAAATGCACTTTCAGTTTTCCCAAATTTTCCAATTATCCCGGCAACATTTCATACATTTTCTTTCATACAAACCTTATCCTGACAATTACAAACGCAACAAAAAAGAATTAGTCGTTCGGAAGTTTTTATATAATATATATATATATATATATATATATATATATATATATATATATATATATATATAGATTAGGTAATTAGTTTTATGTACGAAGTTATATGCATAAATTACTGTATCTCCGGCATTTCTAAGCGTACTTTGATTCTTCTTTTCGTTCGTCTTGGGCTTATGTGTTTATACCTACCTACCGAATGAACTAAAAATGGAAAAATAAAATTACTTTAAAAAAAAAAGTAAAAACCGACTTCATAAACTTAACATCTTCTGAAGCCGGTGTCTTCAATTCCTCAATGCACCTTAGCTTGGCACCGCCTTCAGAAGCTGTTAGGTTTTTTAAGAAAATTATTTTATTCGTTTTAGGTTTTTACTTTTTTTAAAGTAAAATAAATAAATTTGATAAATATTTTTTTGTGGGGTCATCGACCACAGTTCAGCTAGTCACTTGAAATGTCAGCTAAAAAATCAGTTTTTTTTTTGTGTAATTTTCATAACAGTGATGGGTTTCGATATCGAAACACGGTAAAACAAAAGTAAACAGATTTTCTTAACTTTACTTCAAGCAACAACACTAACAACACTACCAGCGGTCGTGGACGTCCCTAAAAAAGATCAAATATTTTTTATTCATAAGATACTTTAATCCGTTCTCGTGGGATATCTTTCAACATCTACGCGACGCCACGGGCAAAAGCTAGTATTATAAATGAAAGGAAAATCTTAATCTTTAATGTATCCCAAGTTATTTGCTTTGTCTTGCGACTGTTCAAATTTAAGAAGTAATATTTTTAAATAGAAAACATTGTTGTGTACATAGTAGAAAAAAAACCGGTCAAGTGTGTGTTGGACCACGCACAATGAAGGGTTTCGTAGTTGGGATGAATTTTTCCTAAGAACAAACTTAACATTGTAGTTAAAAAACATGTTCTCCCATTCCAACTGCAAATGTATGTTTGTACGCAAATTATTGGGAGATTTACCATGTTATTTTAAGACTTTTTATAGGTTTTCCTGTAATCTATAGGTATTGAAGTATTTTCTGTATTTTTTTTTTCAAAATTTTAAGCTCAGTAGTTTCGGAGATAAAGGGGGGAATGGCCAATTTACGCGTATTTTATAAAATAACTTTAAAATAGTTTATTTTAAAATTATTAAAAAAAAATGAGACTCTTACAGTAAGCCCTTTCATTTGATATATCGCAGGGTACAGTTTGCAAGAGTTTTTTTTTTTTTGTTATTTGCCTCCCAAAATTGACCCCATATTCAAAATTCATTCAATTACATTTCACGTCCGTGTTTGGGTCACAGAAATACATAAGTGTACCTTTCAACTTAATCGGTCCATTAGACTCGGAGTAAATTGGCTGTGACAGACGGACAGACAGACAGACAGACATGAGTGATCCTATAAGGGTTCCGTTTTTTCCTTTTGAGGTACGGAACCCTGAAAACAAGAAATTGTGTTTTAAATTTATTTTAGAATATTGTATCTCCTTTTAAATAAACTTCAGGATTATCTACAGAACTTGGTACCCATTTAGATCTCATTTTTTTTTTTGTCAGCGAAGTCGACAACCACACATATTCTTAATATTGAACTTGGCTCGCTTTTTCACATTTATGGTTTGATGGGATATCATTACTTTTTGTAATTTGTGCCTGTGCTGTTGACCGCTGAGGATATCTCGTATGGAGCCAAAGGACTTTAGAACGGACTATCATAATTAAAGCGTATTTAAAATTTAGTGTCTGTACTGTCGATCGTTGAAGAGTTCCCCCCGTCTGTAGACGATCCTATGTGCAGCAGCCAGGTCATGGTGGTCTTTAGCATTCTAAAGTCGTACGCCTTAATTATGATAGTCCGTTGACTATCATAATTAAGGCGTATTTAAAATTTAGTGTCTGTACTGTCGATTGTTGAAGAGTTCCCCCCGTCTGTAGACAATTCTATGTGCAGCAGCCAGGTCATGGTGGTCTTTAGCATTCTAAAGTCGTACGCCTTAATTATGATAGTCCGTTGACTATCATAATTAAGGCGTATTTAAAATTTAGTGTCTGTACTGTCGATTGTTGAAGAGTTCCCCCCGTCTGTAGACAATCCTATGTGCAGCAGCCAGGTCATGGTGGTCTTGAGCATTCTAAAGTCATACACCTTAATTATGATAGTCCTTGACTATCATAATTAAGGCGTACGACTTTAGAATGCTAAAGACCACCATGACCTGGCTGCTGCACATAGGATCGTCTACAGACGGGGGGAACTTAATTATGATAGTCCTTGACTATCATAATTAAGCCGTATTTCAAATTTAGTGGCTGTACTGTCAATCGTTGAAGAGTTCCCCCCGTCTGTAGACGATCCTATGTGCAGCAGCCAGGTCATGGTGGTCTTTAGCATTCTAAAGTCATACGCCTTAATTATGATAGTCCGTTGACTATCATAATTAAGGCGTATTTAAAATTTAGTGTCTGTACTGCCGATTGTTGAAGAGTTCCCCCCGTCTGTAGACAATCCCATGTGCAGCAGCCAGGTCATGGTGGTCTTTAGCATTCTAAAGTCATACACCTTAATTATGATAGTCCGTTGACTATCATAATTAAGCCGTATTTCAAATTTAGTGTCTGTACTGTCAATCGTTGAAGAGTTCCCCCCGCCTGTAGACAATCCTATGTGCAGCAGCCAGGTCATTTTAAAACTGACTATTATAAAAGCGTATATAAAATTTCGTGTCTGTACTGTTGACCGTTGAAGAGTTCCCTCGTCTGAAGCCCATCGTGGGTGCAGCATCCAGGTCATGGTGGAGTTTAGAATGGACTATCATAATTAAAGCGTGTATAAAATTTCGCGTCTGCGCTGTTGACCTTTGAAGAGTTCCTTTGTCTGAAGCCAATCCGGGCTGTAGAATCAGGTCATGCTTATCATAAAAATGCATTGTCTTCAAAACAGAATTAACATGTAAAATTTCAACTCCGTAGGATAAGAGAAAGTGATTTTTGCAAGATTTGACCAATAATTAATAACAAGTTATAAGTGGTATATAAAACTATAAAGCGACCTTCATCATGGAACTCAAAATATTATTAATTTGTTTAGTTCCAATCTAGTCCTAATGTCGCAAGTACCGAAAATATATTCTCCTACACCTACCTTTGTAGCTGTGATCGAAAGATGTTCGAAGCCAAACCAGTGCTCTGTTAGCATTCTGTTATTGCTATTATAGTGTTCGAAAGGCTGGTGTTGATAAAAACACTTTTCTGGAAAATATTTGAAATCGTCAAAATTTACTGTTGTCAGATTATTTCCTTTGTATTCTTACAATTACCCAGCTGGACGCCAAATTTCAACTTTCTAGGTCATCTGAAAGTGATTTAGGTTTTTTTATCTACATCAGACAATCAGTGATAAAAATGCCGATTTTTAGACGTTAATCTCAATAAACGTTTGACCTGTATTTATGCAATTAGTTTGGGATTCTAGTTAATAAATAATCTAAATTTCATGTGTTTCTGTTAAATATATTTTGAGTTATTAAGGGGTCAAAAGTGGCTCCAAATGGTTCGTGTAACACACGGCTGCTCCGTCGCCAGTTCCTTTTTCTTGAATTTGGCTTGACACGCGTGTCTAGATCTTCTAATTATTACCAACACGTGATGAGACGCGCATGACACGCGTTTAATACGTGCGCGCTTGTTTTTTTAAATTGCCATGACAAATAGGTCTATGTTGGGTGAAGAATTTTGTCACGAGGCGGACTGGTTTCTTACTATCTAGTAAGAAACCGGTCCACCTCGTGACATCTGTAATTATGTTTGTCCTGCGAACATGATAGGATACCTACCAGGATTATCAATGAAATGAAAGACGTAATCCTATCCTACTAATAATCCTAACTAACATTATAAATGCGAAAGTGAGTTTGTTACACTTTCACGCCAAAACTGCTATAGGATTTGAATATGACACATGGGTTGCCCATGACCTGGATTAGGACAAAGGATACTTTTTATCTCGGTAGTACGTTCCCGTGGGATAATTTCCGACCTACAAGCGGGCGAAGCTACGGGCAAAAGCCAGTAATATTATAAATGTGAAAGTTTGAATGTTTTTTACTCAATCATGCAAAAACGGCTTAACGGATTAAAATGAAATTTGGCAAACAGATAGTTTATAACCTGTATTAACACACAGGATATTGTTTATCCCGGTAGTACGTTCCCGTGGGATAATTTCTGACCTCCACGTGGGCTAAGCCACAGGTAAAAGCTAGTTTATATAAAAAGTATCCAATGTCCTAATCTAGGTCTACCCTTGTGCCAAATTTCATTCAAATCCGTTCAACCGTTTTAGGGTGAAAGTGTAACTAACAAACTCACTTTCGCATTTATAATATAATATTAAATGAGGATTAGGATAGTTAGTTAGGATGAGGATTAGGATGATAACTCATAAGTATTCCTAATTTTGGATCTAAATTTTTTACACGATGACGCGCTCGTGTCTCTATTATTCTCTATCTTATAATTCGAAATATTAATCTCATAATCTAGTGAGTTGAGGGCATATAAACTTATAAAATACTCGCAGAGATTGCATGGAAACGCCATGTTGGCTAAAGTCTCTACAGTACCTACGTATGGTGGGTGAATATAGGCTCTTAGTTACGGGCATGTCGCGATTATTCACAATTAAGATAAATAATTCACCCTGACATCAAAGCTATTGCTTTTATACGGGCAAGCGCAAACCTGTTTTGTAAAGTCTGAAAATGATTTAAATTTTAAAAACAAGAATAAGTCCTTATGATTTATGAAGTACCTATACCTCAGGCGGTGACTAGCACTTGCGCGCGTACTATGACAGAAAAAACAATCACGCGGACGAAGAAGTCATGGGCAGAAATGTTCATGTTTTGGTCAATTCATTACAATGTTTTATTTTTGTGTTTTTTTTGTCGTTTCAGCAACTTATATGTGTACGCACATGTCATGACTTTCAAATTACCTTCGATCAATTTAACAATAGCTTGAAACATCAGACAATCAAAAGTTACCTAATCTTGATTAACAACGTCTGGCTGTTAAATCTATCATTGCTTATATGAAAACCTTTGTTATTAAAATTAAAATGCTTGTGACAAAATGAATGAACAGCCGCACGGGTCGATCGAAGGTTAAGCTATGATTAGTCGGTCTGTAGATGGGTGACCATCTTTACATACCCCCTTCGTGCTTCAAAAAGCACGTTAAACCGTTGGTCCCGGCTGTAACTTGTAGATCTTTGTCAGTTGTTACCGGAAGTCAGAACCCCGAAAGTCTGACAACCAGTCTTACCAAAGGGTATCGTGTAACCCAGTAACTGGGTTGTGGCGGTCAGATAGGCAGTCGCTCCATGTAAAATAATGCTATTAAGCAGCATCTGGTTAGACTGGAAGCCGACCCATACATAGTTGGGAAAAGGCTAGACAGATGATGATACAATTTGTTACACAACTATTTACATTACGTATCTATTACATGATCGTAACATTTATGTTCGCATATCTCGTCTAAACGTACGGAACAGCAGATTTTTGACCTATGTATGCAATACAGGGTTATTGGTAATTTCTCGGCCACCGTAGGCGCGGGCTTGCGGACGGCGAGTATAAGTAGCTAAGCGGTAAAGACCAGGCCCAGGTCGACAGCGCGTTGTGTTCCACGCGCGCCTTAAAGAGAGGTCAGCACTAACTGATGGGGTCCGCTAGGGCTGATACCTGCCAGGGTTGCGGGTTGTTTGAAAGAGTTACCGTGGGCCCTGGAACATGCAACTGAAGGAACAAGGGTGGGTTTTAGTCAGTAGAAGGCTGCATTCAGACGACATGCACCAACTACGCGCACGCCACGGACGTCAGCACCTGCGTCTAAACTCGCTTTGAAATTTGCGCGTGCTGAGAGCGGGCTCAACGCGTGTGCCCTTCTTACATCCGCGATCAGCACGCGCAAATTTCAAAGCGAGTTTAGACGCGGGTGCTGACGTCCGTGGCGTACGCGTAGTGGGCGCGTGTCGTTTGAGAACGCAGCTGAAGTCTGACACGCCCTTCCGGTCCCAGAGAGAAGTTATTTTATAATTTTCCACCCAAAAAAAATAAAAGGGTTACTGGTAATATGTAGGAGAGGTCATTTGCAACCAAATGACCCTAATGACTTATTAGCAAATGTCAACCTTTTCTTTTTCAGAAATCGACCATGTTAATCCAAAAAACCTACTCAAAATTATGAAAATTGTGACGATTTGTAGCTCTGATTTAAAAACTGTTAAAGATAATTGTCATTTATGGTTGATTATTATTTATTCAGGTGTTAGCAAGCAGATAATAATAACAAACAAAAATATACATTGGCTTTTTTAAATATAAATTTTTAAAGTGGTGTAGGTACCGCAGTAATATTAAAGAAAAAAAAATGTGAAATTACTCGAAAATGGTTGACATTTGCATAGGGGTTATAAGGAGTCATTTGCATAGGGGTTATAAAGGAGTCATTTGGTTGCAAATTACGTCTCCTACATATTACCAACTAGCTGTTGTCCGCGACTTCGTCTGCGATCCAGGATGAATAGTAGCCTATGTCATTCTCCAGGTCAAGGTCTACCCAAATGCCAAACTTCATCCAAATCCGTTCAGCCGTTTTAGGGTGAAAGCCTGATCAACAAACAAACAAACACACTTTCATATTTATAATATAGGTTAGGATGGTTAGGAGAATGAAAAAACAGTCTATCGACATTCTAGACTTACAGAATGTATTAGGTACTTAAATAAAAAAAAAAACCGGCCAAGAGCGTGTCGGGCCACGCTAAGTGTAGGGTTCCGTAGTTTCCCGTCCGTCTCAATAAGTGTTCCCACTTATGAGTTTAAAGGTGGGTATCCATTATGTTCGCGCTCCTGCAAAATGCTTGTAATATGAAAATGATTACAAACTTAGTCCAGAAATTATGTTGTACAACTTTTTGTCTTTTTTGTACAAAAACTGTTGTCTTCATCAAGTTCAAAATGAGTTTCCTAGAAAGTCCTTATAAAGTTCTACTTTTCAGATTTTTTTAATATTTTCTAAACTTATGGATCAAAAGTTAGAGGGGGGGGGGGGGACACACACATTGTTTTTTACTTTTGGAGCGATGTTTGCCTCAGTAACAGTTTTTTCGGGATAAAATGTACCCCTATGTCCGTGTCCGTACACCTGCCAACGTACTCGTATATATGCAAAATTTCAGATGTCCGATGGTAGAAGGAGGCCGGTGGAATGTGGTCGTGGAGTTCTCGGGCACACTCTCCGAAGTACAATCTGTAGAAGACCGACAAGCAGGTAACCTTGCGGCGATGAGCCTAGCTGTGAAGCTTGGCATCCACCAGTTTTACGTCGCCGATGACCCTCTCAGCTCTGCGTTCCACCGAGTCAAGCGCAGCTAGTTGGTACTTAGCTGATCCATTCCAAAGGTGCCTGCAATACTCCATGCAGGATCGGGCTTGCGCTTTGTAAAGAGTTAAAAGCTGTCCAGGCGTAAATTAACGCTTCACTCTATTTAGGATGCCCAGTTTCTTGGCTGCATTTTGGGCTTTGTACTCGATGGTGGCGCCAAAGTTGAGACCAGATGTCAACTCCATGCCTAGGAGCTCAAGCCGATCAGTTACAGGAACATATTATGTACCCCGAAAAGTAGGAGTTTGAGCGAAATTACTCCTTTTAGCGGTAAAAAGATACGCCTGTGTTTTGGTGACGTTAAAAGAGACTAGATTATCATCACCCTACTGGGAGACAAGGCTTAAAGTCAAATCTGTCCGCTTTACCATGACCTCTCCCTTGGAACGAACTTCGGCCCCGCTGGTTTTTGCGCTGGACAAGTATCTCTCTGAAACTGTACTATCATCTGCGTACCCAACAATACCAGGCTGAAATAGGTCATTGATGTGCAGCTGGAAAATAGTTACAGAGAGAACAGACCCCTGAGCAACTCAATAGCCATAAGGTCAGAGGAGCAGCCGTCAACGACTACTCTGATCGACCGTTGCTTTAGATCCATGTACAGACGCCAGCAGGTCAACCTACCCGAAACTGTCAGATTTTTCCAATCAACCTTGAACCTAATGCTTTAGCAATAAAGTCGAAAATCTATTAAAGAAATCTGACAGATTGTAGTAGCTTGATGTGCTGGCGTCTGTACACTATTTAGTCAGTTCCAAGGGGATTAATCAAAACATGTTGTAGATAATAATAATAATAATTTATTCACAGAAAAAAAAAACTTTGACAAAAGGTAGTGGGATTACAGAAACGTTTATGAACTTATAAGTAAAGCTTTGTTTACATGATGCAAGCTTCTGGAACGTTCAAGAGCAGTAATCGCATGCACATACAAAATTATTGCCATTCAAAAATTGCATGCAAGAGTATACACGCGTGTGATTCCACATAGTGACATACAAGATAATTGAATGCAAGTTTCGCAGTTCAATAAAGTCTTATGCGACTTAATTGTACATGTAGTTTAGACGGTGCCAGATATTTGGCTTTCATTTTGCCACAGGCAATAAACTTGTACCGTGTCAATGGAGCCTAAGAGTGTACAAAGATTGGATACAAATATATTACATAAGTAGTGAGGTCGAAAGTCCAATAAGATAGGTACCCTGCCCCCCAAACTAGGAATATCCTGTATCTTGGGAGGCAGTGTCTTCGCATTACAATTAGGTCTAGCGATTTTTGTGAGCATACAAGTAATAAAGAAATTGTCAAAGATAATGTCTATAGGTCGCTGCTTTGCATGAATACCCGAACAAACCAAAATTTTGAAAATACTGGTTTATAACACAGCCAAATGCTAAATGTGAGTATTACTTCCATGAAATAAGGACTATTTTGCATTTGGCTGTGTTATAAACCAGTATTTTCAAAATTTTGGTTTATGCGGGTATTAATGCAAAGCAGCGAGGTGTGTTGTGTAGGTACATAAGTATATGATAGTGTGTTATGGTGAAATGGGTGTCATGTGTATATGTGGGAAGTGTTGAGTGTACGTGTGTGCGCAGAGAATGAAAGGGGGGTGCTGCCATCGGGAGAATGGAAAACTATGTAGGTGATAGAATCAAAAGATCCAGGTAACTAAATCTTCAATAGTCTCATACTCCTGTTCAATTATCCACCCTTCAACTTCAGCCTTTACCTACTCTGTAAGAATCTAATTCAACAATGTTTATTTTGTTATTAATTTTTGTGTATAAGTGTGAGCTTAAGACGTAATAAATAGATGTTTTGTACATGTTGTTGAGCCTGGATTTGTGCCTGGTTGATGGCAATAGGCTCGCCTAAACATAACTCGCTAGGCTAAACATAACTGGCTAAATGTGGGTGTACACGTCTGCCTAACCCTTCGGGGATTACTGGCGTGATGTTATTTATGTACAGTAAACGCTCAAAAGTCCATAAGCATGCTAAGGATTACATTGCTATGAACTGTGCGAGCACGAACCAGTACGTGTGCGCGTATGAGCCAACATTCCGCAGATAACACACACTAATGAATTGTCGCATGTCGTGGTACTACGCGAAATAACATTATATTTCTGTTGAATTTAGAATAACTCGTCATAGTGGCGACCTGTTCTTACCATTGCATTGCTAAAATTCGCATAAACATAACATGTGCTGGTAGCTGTTTGGGCTAAGCAATGGTTTCACGATCAATGAAGTCCGAGTTCGAATCTTAATCACAATGTTGGACTGTTTTTTGTTTCTTTGGAACCATAATAATATATTTCTATTTTAAGCAAAAACTTGTTAGATGTTTATGTCCATTATTATTTATTTTTATGAGAAGTTAAATATTAGTTATTGTATTATTATTTAACTATTTTTGTGATTTTTAATTTATCTTTTCGGTGTTGGAAGGTTTAAATAAAAAAGTCGTGCTGAATGGTAACAAAAATGTTAATTCGTTTTATTTACTTATTTATTAAATTAACAAACTTAAGAGAATTGTGACGTTACATTCCTACTAAATAAAATAAGTTTTTTTGTAACTCTTCATAGGATTTTTTGTTGTATACCCACTTAGTCAATTCATAATAACATAACAAAGAAAGGATATTCTAATAACACATATATAATTGTCAATACCTATTTAGTTTTCTATGATCTACCTTTCTAACTTTACGAAATGAGTGACCAAGCGAACAAGATAAATAATATTATATTTCTGTCCCATTACTTCCAATCAAGTAAAAACTTACAAAAAGTCAAGTACTGCGTGAGATTTGAACTCACGGCTAACTGATTCACGCATCTATCTGCTCGCGCTTAACCGCTAGGTCATCTTTACACATGTTATAACTTTGAAATTATGAACTACAATCAGTTGTTGACGACAATAATTTTGCATGTTTATGTTCTTGGAAATAGAAGGTCTTAAGTCAAACTAAACGCCATGCTATTGCTTTGTGAGTTTGCTTATCGACTTTTGGTCGCGACTGTACATTGTAGATATGTCGCAGCCAACTGGTTTAATTAACTGCCTAGCCTTTTAACTAAACGGCGGCCTATCAACTAACGACCTGAATGATGTTCATTTATAGGTTAGGTTGGTTAACCAACCACGCGCAAGCCGAATTGGTCGCAGTAACTAAGCCAGGACCAAATGGGTTAGTTTAGGTTAGAACTGTGACCAACTGCGTGCGAGCTGAGCGAGCGAAGTGAACGGTTCTGCGGCAGCGGCCGGCGAGCACTATTTCCGAAGGCTAGGCGGTTAACTAAACGGCTAATTTAACCAGTTGGCTTCGACAGATAGCTATAGTTATTGATCAGATTATGAAGCTCGGTCAAGCCGGGTTTGGTTATATTAGGTTGGGGAAAAAGTCTTTTCGCATTATAGTATGTATGAACTTGTAATAAAATCTCTTTGGTTATACTATTTGTATCTGGCTGGTTTTGGTATCATTGAAAGTTTAAATTTTAAAGAACATAATTCCAAATTCAAATTAGGAAAATGTGTGATTTTCATTTGTTTTTCGTACCGTCAAGATGAGTGAATCTAATGAAGAAATTCGATACATTTTAAAATTTTACTACAAAAAAGGTAAAAATACAACGCAAGCCGCGAAAAAAATTTGCGATGTTTATGGACCTAGTGTAGTGTCTGTGAGAGTAGCACAAATTTGGTTTAAGCGTTTTCAATCCGGAAATTTTGATGTCAAAGATGCACGTCGCTCTGGTCGCCCTATTACGGATAAAATGGATGCCATTTTTGAAAAAGTGGAGCAAGATCGGCATATCAGTAGTTACAACGTAGCTGAAGAACTGGAAATTGACCACAAAATAGTTTTAGCGCATTTGAAAAAAACTGGGTACACAAAAAAGCTCGACATTTGGGTACCTCACGAGCTCACTGAAAGAAACCTAATGAACCGTGTACTCATTTGTGATTCTTTATTACGACGTAATGAAACCGAACCATTTTTGAAGAAGCTGATAACTGGTGATGAAAAGTGGATCACGTATGACAAGAACGAGCGAAAAATGTCGTGGTCAAAGGCCGGTCAGGCTTCACAGACTGTGGCGAAACCCGGGTTAACTCGCAACAAGGTGATTGTGTGTGTGTGGTGGGATTGGAAGGGTATTATTCATTATGAGCTGTTACCACCAGGCAGGACCGTCGATTCTGAACTCTACTGCGAACAACTGATGAGATTAAAGCAAGAAGTTGAGAGAAAGCGGCCGGAATTAATCAACAGAAGGGGTGTGGTTTTTCATCATGATAACGCTAGACCTCACACATCTTTAGCCACTCAGCAAAAATTAAGAGAGTTTGGCTGGGAGGTGTTAAAGCATCCGCCGTATAGTCCTGACCTTGCACCTTCAGATTTCCACCTGTTTCGGTCTCTTCAGAATTCTTTAGGCAGTGCAGGTTAACATCACGAGAGGACTGCAAAAACCACTTGTCGCGGTATTTTGACCAGAAGTCCCAAAATTTATATAGCAATGGGATCATGTCCCTACCTACAAGATGGCAAAAAGTTATCGAACAAAATGGTACCTACATACTTTAGTTAAATGTAAATAAACTATATTAAAAAATGTTTTGAATTTTCTTAAAAAATGCGAAGAAACTTTTTGCCCAACCTATTAAGTAGAATTAAATGACATGATCTGAAGTGTAATCGATTAGTAACTCTACCTGTTATTTAATACATTTAGGTAGAGGGTATTTACTAGGAACATGCTACCTGGTGTGTAACTTGTTTCTAAGGTAATTAGGGCTATAACGATACACATACGGTCATCAGCAAATCCTGAAGTGAAGGGTAAAAAAAGGCAAGTTATTTTTCATCTACGACTAGCTTCTGCCCGCGATTTCGTCTGCGTCAAATTTCTTGTTCCCGCGACCCACCACGTCCCGTCGCTTTTTGCTTAGCATTCTTTTTTATTTTTTCTTCTTTTTGTTCGGCTCCTCAGTACCTACCGTGATGTCAAATAACCAAGGGCCTTCCTCAAGAAATGGGCTATCAAATGCAAACATAATTTTTCAAATCCGACTGGTAGTTCCAGAGAGTTCAAACATACAAACAAACAAAAACAAACAAACTCTAGCTTTATTATTAGTATAGATATAGATTAGTGCATATGTATCCATGAAAAATACCCTGAAATGCGTATCTACTTTTTAAACATCCACGGCTTCAAAAGGACAATGCCCAAAATGACGACGTTATCATGACATCAGCTATGAGACGTCATATTTACGTGGAAACAAAGGTCTAGAATATTCGCCTGTGCTTCACCAGGTCGTCGGTCCACCTTGTGGGGGGCCAATCCATGGTGCGACAATACAATTTACATATTATTATTATTTGTAAAAGAAATAACTTGTTTTTAACATACTTACCTAGGTAATCCGATTATAACGTTTTTTTTTTAAATTATAAATGACACGGTCATTCAATGTAATAAACAATACGTCGTAACTACGTAAGCGATTACCTACAGAACCAGTTATTCTATGATTTACCTACTATTCTAATTTTTGGTGTTTTTATTGATGTACTCTACGATGATGTAATCTCCATTATTGCCTATTATTTCACTATAAAACATGAGACAATTGACCTTTTAAACATGAGGCTCCAGAAGACGCATGGGAACCAGTTTTTCTAGTGGTTTTCCGAAGGAGTCAGTAGTCAACAAGAACAATTCATCGGTTTTTTTTTAGCGAAAGCCTGGTTTCCCAAATACACTGGTCTGGAAAGTTAAAATAACCTTCTTTGAGTGGATTTTGACTAGCAGAGCAGACTAGGTTGTCTTCAAATTTTCCCTGAATAAGAAATGTCTTGATTATTATGTTTTACTCTTATTTATTTCATACAGCGGAATATCTACTTAATAACCGTGCCCATAAGCCGCATTTTACTATAATTTCAGAGAACAATGTGGTTACGATATTATGATCGGTCACGTTTTATTGGAATGAACCAAGATTAGATATGCGGCAGCAGGCATATAATTTTATGAAATTATGCCAAGATAAGGATTAGAGGTATTATGCATTAACTGTGATTAGGCCTTTTTATAACGCTATCTATATATGGATCCATCTTTTAATTGCAGGCTTGCGAATAGTTGACGGTTTGGTGATACCTAATCTTTACATATCTCTAAGTAGGTATGTGTGTTCCCCAACGCCGACATTTTCTTGCCTCGGAGTGCATGTATATCCTGGTTTTCTATCGTAATTATGAATATCTGTGACAGTCCGCAACATTCACCTTATCTGTGTCAGTCTGCAGTTCACTGCTGGACATAGGACTCTCCCAAGCTGCGCCACAACCAATACCCTGTCCTCCGTGTGCCGCATCCAGTTCGTCCTAGCCACCTCATCTATCTAGCACACTCGAAACACAATAAATATATAAGCTAAGGCAGTGTAAAGACGCGCGCATCGACAAGACCCGAAAACGACTCAAAGCGAGAAGCAAAGCTGGGGTTGCAGTCTGGACATACGCCGTCTCGATCGCTTTACGACCGAATTCGTTCGCTAGATCCGAAAGAAGTCTTTAGGCGGTCAAAATTGCTTGACAAGCTAGTGATTTTTTCGTGCTTGTCAAGCAATTTTGACCGTCTCGAACGTTTGTACGTAATTTTTTTACTGCTTTAGCTTGTATATTTACTGTGCTCGTAATGACAAATCCTTTTTCTTTTACAATTCAATGATATTACGTAAATCTAGATCTAAACTAAAAGCTGAGCCCTACACATTACATATTTAGTGCGACATTACATATTGGAAAGTAGGTAAATGATAAATATAAGTATAGGTAATGCTAGCAAAATTCAGTGGCATTTCTGCATCAAATGGCTTGGTAAAGTTTTATCGTTTCATGCAGAAGAAGCGGGTTAATGAAAGTCTTCAATTGGTTCTCTATCCATTTCCATACAATTTTATGACCTAATATAACTTGGCATACTTTTGTTTCTCCTAATTATATTTTCGCATAACATTATTTACGCATAAAAGCTTACGCATATCTTTTTAAAGCATAATTTCTCTAATCATAATAATGATTAAGCATAACATTCTAAAGCATACATTTATTTACGCATAATGATATTAAAACATATTTTTTATAGGCATAACAAATAAGCATAATAATTAACTCCTAAAACGTTACGACACTAATACACATTTTTACACAGTATGAAGCAGGTACGAGGGCGGGTCAATAAGTCCGTGACTTTTGGAATAAAACACAGATTTTTTGATAAATAAATCATTTTATTTTTCAACGTAGTCTCCCTTGAGCTCTATACACTTTGTCCAACGCTTCTCCAATTTTTTTATCCCTTCCAAAAAGTATGATTTGTCGAGGTCCTCAAAATAGGCCTTTGTTTGCGAGATGACTTCATCATTGGAGTCAAATCTTTTTCCACCAAGCCATTTCTTCAGGTTTGGGAACAAGAAGTAGTCACTCGGAGCCAAATCTGGAGAATAGGGTGGATGAGGGAGCAATTCATAGCCCAATTCATGGATTTTTGCCATGGCAACTGCACATGTGTGCACCCTTGCATTGTCTTGGTGGAAAAGAACTTTTTTCTTGGCCAAATGAGGTCGGTTTTTTTTCAAATCGTCATTGAATCGGTCCAATAAGTTGGCATAATATTCCCCATTGATTGTTCTTCCCTTTTGAAGGTAGTCAATGTGGATTATTCCGCGTGCATCCCAAAAAACAGTCGCCATAACTTTATTGGCTGACAAACCCACCTTGGCCTTCTTTGGCGCCGATTCACCCTTAGAAACCCACTGTTTTGACTGTTGTTTGGTCTCTGGTGTGTTGTGATGGATCCATGTTTCGTCCAAGGTTACAACACGGCGCAAAAACTCCTCCATATTGCGATTAAACAACGCCAAACCTTCCTGTGAAGTTGTTACACGATTGCGTTTGTGGTCGACTGTGAGCAAACGCGGCACCCATCTTGCGGAAAGCTTTCTCATGCCCAAGTGATCATTCAAAATTGAAACCACTGAGCCATGCGAGATCCCTACGGCTTCCACAATCTCTTGCACTTTCAATCTTCGGTCGGCCAACACCATATCGTGAATTTTTTCGATTGTTTCGGGTGAAGAGACCTCAACTGGGCGTCCAGGACGTTCGGCATCTTCAGTGCTTGTACGGCCACAACGAAATTCAGTAAACCACTTTTTTACCATTGAAATCGATGGTGCAGAGTCCCCATAGTATTTATCAAGCTTAGCCTTGGTCTCGGTAATGGTTTTTTTTCGCAAAAAATAATGCTTAATAAGCACACGAAATTCACTCTTTTCCATTTTTTCCTCAAATTACTGAGTAGTCTGATAAAGATAGCTGTGAAACACAAACTAACTGACGCAGCAAGTTCAAATTTTGACAGGAATCAACTGACAGATGCCTGTTGACAGGAGTAGTGTTGCTTTTTCAGTAAAGAGGTCAGAAATTCAAAAAGTCACGGACTTATTGACCCGCCCTCGTAACACATAACATATTTGTTTTGAACATAGTTGATTGTGAACATATGTGGGTTTTTTTTGGCAGCATGTAGCCTATGTAGAATGCAAGCAAGCATGCAACATGCATGGTTTCTGTCACGGCCCCGATGTGGCGGGGCTCCGGCGGTCCCACGCGAGCTTATCACATATTCTCTCTCACACACATTTATGCTACAAAACTTAGTGACAGAAACAAATCGCTGCAAAACCGACTCCACGTAGTCTTGTCTGCCCTACCCCTAGAGTGTAATTTAAGCACGCGTAGGCGCGGAGGGGCGAGGTGGCCCGCGAGGTGAGGAGCAGGTGGTTTTAACGCTCGCCATCGCGGCTGAGGCTGGCCGGCCGGCATAGCCAGCCAGCAAACCGAAGCTGCGGTAGAGTCGGTTTTGCAGCGATTCGTTTCTGTCACTAAGTTTTGTAGCATAAGACTTTTTAAGACAATATTTTAATTAATAATATATTTTTTTAATATACAATTAAATACTATTATGCTAAGTCATTATGCCTAGTAACATTATGTGAATTAAATTTATACCAAAACAAATTAGCTTTCAAGATAATTATGCCAACATAAAGTGTATGCCAAAAAAATATGGCAAAGAATTATTATGGCAAAACAAATTATACCAAAATAATTATGCCAAAGTATGTTAGGAAATGAACACTATGCAAAAAGAAGGGAACCCCTTCCAATTCGCTTCGGTTTAATTTGTTTGAAAATAATGGTGCTTCATTTTATTTTTAAAGATTACGTTCTTTTGAATACGTAGTTAAAGAAGTAATGAAGCACGAAGGTTTTGTGGTTCATGTCCTTTCTTTAAACAAATACACTTTTTAGTTAAGCCTAGTTACTTAAGTCAGACCAATCAATCTATAATTTCTTGGTCTTCTTTCATTTTATTTAGAGCTGCGCCTGTAAAACTGTAATCTATAGGTACTCAAATAGGAGAACAAAATGAGCAGCTATAACTAACCATATGTTTATCCACAAATGTCATGCACGTGATGAAGCACGTATCATTCTGCTATAAAGCAATTATTACTTCATTAGACACAAGAACATGCTTCAATCAATTTGTTTCTTAATTAGTATCGTTAACCCACTGATATTTTCTATTACGTCGTTGCACTAATCGATTATTTACTTAACAGTCTAATGTTAGGCGAAAAGTGACAGGTCTTGAATTTAAATAACACGTGCTAGACAATTTTTTTAAAGTTCTAAGTACTTAAGAGTTTTTAAGACCTACAATCTAATGAAAACATTATAAAAAAAAGTTTGTGTGTGTCAGGTCCGACACACGACTGGAGTTTACTCTTTATTGTCTTTGAATATATTGGATAGATTGACCGTTACAATGAAGACTGGCCGAATATAAATATAACACAAAAACGTGACTACGCTTCTCTTGTATTTCACTCTCTTTTGTGTTTCTTCATAAGGTAAACGCAGCTATCAACGACCCATCGAAAATCTGTAGTTATTACCGACCTATAAAAGTAATTCGAAATCTTTAAGTTTCCAGAACTATTCTAGCTATAGGTAGGCAAAGTTACACACGCGTTTATTCCTTGAGCATCTTATACTTTTACGTTAGTGTGAGCTGTGCAAAAAAGAGATAAAATACGTCAATTACTGCGGGGCAGCGTGGACGCAGGACGTGTCGTACTGTTCCCTTGTTCCTTCAAGTAAGTACGTGACATTTCTATTTAAGCCATTTATACAAACAAATGACGTCTATACTTTATCTTATATTACTAAATGTATTCATTTAAGTGTCAACTCTTGATTTCTTACGACATTTTATTAATAAAAAGTAATTTGAAACGATAAAACTTTAAATTAAAATGGTATGGTGTTAGCTTCATCAGTTTTAGTCGTTGCAGCTATCAACGACCCATACGTCGGCAATGGCAGCAACGAAACTTTTCGTTTTATTTTTCTTTTATGTTATTATATCACACTTACACAAGTATTTTTTATGGACTAGTTTAAATTTAAGCTATCAGTCTTTATAAAAATCTATTAGCGACTAAACTTTTTTGTCTAGTTTTTACCTTTTAGCGTTGTCAATTTAACCAAAGTTATGATATTTTTCGAGGATCGATATTGAATAGTTACAGTAATAAATCATTGTTTTTGTGTTTAAAACAGTGTGCATTTGTTCATATTTTTTGTGATATTAATCAATTATAATCTATTTTATAGTCAGAAGGTCAATTGACTTAAAATAATAATTTTTTTATGAGTCGGTAATACATTATACTTACATACTTTATTACCGACCCATGAGGGTCGGCAATAGCAACTATAAGAAGCTATTACCGATCGTATATAGATTATTTAGTTTCTCACCTACTTTTATGACATAATAGGTACCTATTAATAAATGCTACTTATTGGCTAAAGCAACATAAAACATACAATTATATTTTTTTCCAGAAGTATGGAGCCTCAAAAGCGGCGAAAAGTAAAAGAAGACAAAGAAACAGAAGACAAAGAAAATAATAAAAAGAAAAAAAACGCAAGAAATCTTAGAAAAAAGGGAACAAAAAGAATTATTGAAGAAAACAACGACCTTAAAGAAGAAAAAACCTATTAAAAAAGTGAATGCGGTTAACAAAGAAGATGCTCCTATAGCAGGACCTAGTAAATATCAATCAGATAGCGAATCCGATTTTAATTTACTTCCAAATTAAGCAGCAAAGCGTCGCGTGCTTTGTAACAGTGAGTTAGAAAATGAATCTAAAAAAGGACATGAACATTATAATAGTACTTTAATTAATGATAGAGATTCTTTTGAAACAGAAACTACCGTACGTCTATTAGAGTCAGACTGTGCAAGAGAGACAGTTAAACGTCGAGTCTTATATAGCAGTGAGTCTGATGATGAATGTATTTTTTAAGAGACTTTAATGTATCGTTTGTAAGCACCAGTTGTACGAAATCATATATGTAACTAATTAGTTGCAATTTATTTCTAAAAAGAGGTGAACCAATGCCTGTGATGATTAATATTATAATTTTCAAAAAATGATTATGATCTCAATAGCATAAGGAAATATCCTAGAATTTGAAATCCTTAAATTAATATATATATATATATATATATATATATATATATATATATATATATATATATGTGTGTATTAATAGTATAATGTTGATTAAGTTAAAAGTTTATAATTATTTAGTTCATAGGTATTACTAAGAAGTACTAATTTGTTTTATTAAAAATAACGATAGTAAAAAAATACGAATTTTGTAAAGTATTTGCATTTTTAGACCGGCCTGTTGGTCTAGTGGTTAGTGGCCCTGACTGCTATGCCGGAGGTCGTGGGTTCGATTCCCACCCAGGACAAATGTTTGTGTGATGAGCATGATCATTTGTTCTGTGTCTGGGTGTAATTTATCTATATATGTATGTATTTAGAAATATATAAGTATGTTTATCAGTTGTCTAGTACTCATAACACAAGCTCTGCTTAGCTTGAGGCTAGACGGCGTTGTGTGATAGTTGTGGAATATTATTATTATTATTATTATTATTATTTTGTGTTATTTTATTAAGATCGGTAATCATCATCATCACTAGCTTATATACATTCCATTGCTGGAAAAAAGCCTCCTCTCATATACGATCGGGAATAGCTGCATAAAAATCGTTAATAGCTTCACAGCCGTTTTTATGGGTCGGTAATTGCAACAATCGACTAAGTCACATTGTAAATTATTTTTTACAAGATAATCCTTTATTTAAATGTATTTGATTCAGTAAATACATTTTTTATACATAACACTAGCATATAAAATGAAACTATTAATCTTTAGAGGAACCAGTATACTAAAAAAATATGGTTGATTTTAAAATTGCCTTAGGGGGGTCGTTAATACCTGCGTTTACCTTATATTTTTTCTATACCGCCTTATATGAAAATCGATTCTTAAGAAGTAAACTCCAAAAAATATGTTTTCAGTTAAGTTGGATAGGTAGTTCATCTAAACTTAAACAAAGAAATCATTAAAAAAATAGCACTCATCAATAACTTTTGTTTCTACAGTTAATTAAGACTTAAATCTTAATTAAGATTAGAATTTCTATTCGAGCGTATCAATCATAATGCAAACATATTAATTGATTGCGTTCAATGACTTCGAAGCAATCTTATTTATTTTGCGCAGTAAGCAATTTTTACGGGTAAAAATGGATCCTTTTTTCTTAAGTCTGTCCTTTAAAATCCTATTTCTATTACTTAATTCTAACTGGAATTTAAAATATAAAAGCTAAACTTGACCTTTTGTCACAGTTGGTCGCAGTAACTAGCCAGAACACCCTGCCCAAATGGGTTAGGTTAGGTTGGAATTGGGGAGTTCAACACCTCATTCCCCCCTCTATGGGACGTGTGCCGCATGGCGCAGGCCATCACCATTCCGCCGCAGTGGAAGTCGCATTCACCCCCGCAGCCCTCGACGCAGGTGTACGATGAAACACCGAGGTGGTTTTAGTCAGTAAAAGTCTGACAGACCCCTCTGCCCACCCCAGGACGAAGGACATCCATGAGGATGTCTACCCCGACAAAAAAACAAAAAAAATTGTTAGAACTGTGACCTTCCGCGATCCAAGTCGCAATTACTTGGCTATTTAGTGTTTTTAGGACCCCAGGTTCACAAAAAGAGGCACACTCATTTTATTAGGCGGAGACTGACTTGTAACGTTTGTTTGTAATGTATCAAGTTTCTGTAACCACGAGCCACTCGATGCGAGCGCCGGATCCTCTACTCGACTGTCGGCTGTTTCTTGAATTCCTTTGAAACGTGTTACAAACAAACGTTATAAGCCATTCTAGTCAGTGCCAATATCTAGAAATGGAGCGCGCTTGAGCAACGTGCTCGTTGCGAGCGTTCGCCGCTTGTTATGTATCGCCGTTTTGTAACCAAGCTCGCCTCAAATGTTACATTACACCCAAACGATACAAGTCAGTCTCCACCTTTTGAGTGTTCAAAAATATTTTTAGGAAAGCAAAATGGGAATTATTTGAGGTTCGAATGAATATACGTGCCCATACAAAATATTCAAATTTAAAGAGAACAATACAAATATTGTTTACATTAGACAAGCCTTGTGAAACAGATTATAAATGCGGTTGGAAAATATGAATGATTAATACAATAAACATGCCATTAATAAATTTATTTAAAAACGGGGAATAACTTAAAAATCCATATTCAAACTACATATTGATATTATTTCACGTAGGTATTTATTGAGCTTGGGGAGGGGCTCGTGGCTAGATGATAACAGCCACACGGGTCAATTGAAGGTTAAGCTACGCTTGCCGCGGTCGGTTCGTGGATGGATGACCATCCATTACATATGGAGATCCCTCCGTGCTTTGAAAAGAACGTTAAGTCGTTGGGCCCGGCTGTCAGTCGTAAATCTTTGACAGTCGTTACGGGTAATCAGAAACCCAAAAAGTCTGACAACCAGTCTTATCAAGGGGTATCGTATTACCCAGTAACTGGGTTGCCGAGGTCAGATAGGCAATCGCTCCATGTAAAATACTGGTATTCAATTGTAACCGGTTAGACTGGAAGTCAACCCCAATATAGTAGGGAAAACGCTAGGGTGGATACATACTTCTATTTCGGGTAGATATAAATATAATTTTTGTTTTCCTTCAGACAACAATAAACGGTCTAAAGACGACTTACTCGTTCTTTGTTTACCGAACTTAGTTTATTTAGTAATCATTGTGTAAATAGCACAAGTTCAAGCACAGTGTTTAATTATGTAACCAATTAATAGCTCATTATCAATCGACGGATGTGTACATATAAGATAACATTTATTAGACTATATTCAGGGCTACAATATTAAGTTTGTATTATTATTTTTATTACACCGCTTTTATTCTACAATATTGATTGGCGTTGCCAATGATGGTAAGTATAAAGATGGATAAATTGTGCTAGGTAACCACGGTAGGTAACCTCAGTTAGAGCTGAAGGAAGCATGGGAGAAGCACAAGGTATACGGGGTCAATACGATAATAAATTAATCTTGAGGTGTGCAGATCAAAGCGTATTAACTCCTTTTTCAAATTTTTGATTTTCGAACGACTTATTAATCTTTTTACACCTTCTAACTCCTGTCAAAATATGAAGTATCAAACCGTATTCATTTCTATTTTATAAGTACCTAATAAAAAAGAACCAAATGCACGTAACGTTTTAAAAGTATTAAATGCAGTTGTTCCTTTGTATCCTCTCATATATACATCTTCTATACACATATACATAAATATACAAATAAATAAAATGAAAGAGTCTGTTTGTAATGTCAAAATAACAGCTTTTTACTAAATGCATATGTAAGTATAGATGGTACTTATAACAAAAAAAAAGACTCAATCAATCTGCCTAACCTTTTCCCAACTATGTTGGGGTCAGCTTCCAGTCTAACCGGATGCAGCTGAATACCAGTATTTCACATGGAGCGACTGCCTATCTGACCTTTACAACCCAGGTACTGGGTAATACGATACCCCTTGGTAAGACTGGTTGTCAGACTTTCGGGCTTCTGACGACCCGTAACGACTGTCAAAGATCCACGAATGACAGCCGGGACCAACGGCTTAACGTGCTTTCCGAGGCACGGAGGAATCTCGGTATGAAAAGATGGTCACCCATCCACAGACCAACCCCGGCAAGCGTAGCTTAACCTGATGGTTCGACCCGTGCGGCTGTTATTACTTAACCACGAGCTCCTCTCGAACAAAAAAGAAAGACTAGATATTATATACATATAAAAATGGACCCATTTTTGCAAACAAAAACCAACCCACAGCAGGTTGGAGACTTTTGTAAACAGCGTTGTATATTATTGTGGGTTGGTTCCGAAAGTGACATTGTTATCTCTCTTGTTACTTTGTTAGTCGGTAAAAGGAACCATTTTTTTTTTTGGGAAGATAGAGTGTGTGATTTGAGCGCCATCTATGTACTAAACTCAATTTCACTCAAACTGTGGGTTGGTTCTTGTTTGCAAAAATGGGTCCAAATGTTGACTTCAGCGCCATCTAGCAGGAAAATGGACAAGAGCAGATCGTATGTTCCGTCTTAACAAAACAATGAGATAACTTTATTATAATTATGTAAGTATTATCCATATAAAACTTCCAAAATAAATTATCTAAATAATGGTGCCAACCGCAGCAAAATTCGTGAGTCATTGTAGAAGAACAATGTGGTGACACACGAAAAGCAACTTTAATTAGGTATATAAAATGTATGGATATAGAACTACTACATCGCAGTGCTTTTTCTACAGGTACCGTACGTACTGTAAAATCCCTGGATGGGATCTTTACTTTACTTCGGGATCTAGACTAATAAATAAATAAACTTCTCGCTTATAAGACTTTGATGTATTTAAAGAACTTTCTTATTAGGTATACCGATTCGCACTAAGCGCTTCCAAATGACTTTTATAATGCGCACAGCAAAAGAGTGGAACCTACCTGCGTCTGTGTTTCCGAGCGCATACAACCCTAATCTCTTCACTTCTTCTGGGTAAGCTCACTCCATCGTCGACTCTGTCTCTGTCGTGTCCGACCTAGAGTCAAGAGCAAACCCATCATAAATAAATTAAAATAAAAAACCTTTTTAAAACCAACGCGCATATATTGCCCAAAGGGGCCCGTCTTGCTGAAATCTCCCCAGAACCAACACTACCTATATCTTTTTAAAATAAAAGTGACCGTATGAATGTTATAGATATTGCCAGCCAAAACAAAAAAAATAAAAATAATGTAAATTGACAGGGGGTTGAATGAAACCTCTACAGTACCTACCTCAATCAATCTGCCTAGCCTTTTCCCAACTATGTTGGGGTCGGCTTCCAGTCTAACCGGATGCAGCTGAATACCAGTATTTCACATGGAGCGACTGCCTATCTGACCTCCACAACCCAGTTACTGGGTAATACGATATCCCTTGGTAAGACTGGTTGTCAGACTTTCGGGCTTCTGACGACCCGTAACGACTGTCAAAGATCCACGAATGACAGCTGGGACCAACGGCTTAACGTGCTTTCCGAGGCACGGAGGAAACTCGGTATGAAAAGATGGTCACCCATCCACATACCAACTCCGGCAAGCGTAGCTTAACCTGATGGATCGACCCGTGCGGCTGTTATTCTACCTACCTACATTAAATAACCTACCTAATCACGGAATTCGTTCCTACTCCCTAACTACTAATATTAGTCAAATAAACTTTAGAACTCAATAAAATTAACATTAATTATTTGATTGAACGGGCGTGTGCACATAACACAAATACCAGATAATAATATTATAGTTTATAACAATGTACAGACGCCAGCACATCAAGCTACTACAATCTGTCAGATTTCTTTAATAGATTTTCGACTTTATTGCTAAGGCATTAGGTTCAAGGTTGATTGGGAAAATCTGACAGTTTCGGGTAGGTTGGCCTGTTGGCGTCTGTCTACATTAACTATTGTTTGCATAAAATTGAGCAATATTACATTCAATTAATTTTATTATTCTCTCAAGTAATATTTATTTTCCTGTTTACTAAATTTAAAAGAATTGCAGTTTCTTGGCTAAATACGGTTGTATAGTTACACTAACACGTATTAGTTCATTATCTTGAAAACTACTGAACTGATTTTGATGAAACTTGGACTGTTCCCTTTTTTTTCGTGGAGAAATGCTCATGCATACTGCACTACCACGGGGAGATAATGCAGTTATGTGGGACTCCAACCCACTAAAATTCCACGGTGTCCTCCTCTGCCGCTTGTGGCGGGAACACGGGCACGCGTTAGCACTCACCGCGAACCCGCCGCGGCTGTCCGTTACCGGACCCTCCTCTGGGGAGCACCCCCATCACCGGAGCACAGGAACACATTGCGCGCCGTGACCACCCCATGGACCTAACCAGCACATGGGCGCTAGGCGACCCCGTGTCTAGGCACCCTTGGTCCCCCTGCGACCGGTCAGGTCAGTGGCTCGGCCGCTTACCACTTTTCGGCCGCAGAGGATAGGGAGAGCGGCCAACAAAATACCGACACACCTTCTCCCCTGCGGAACCACCACGTCCGCCATCAGACGGTGGCGACCCCGTCAAGGCCGCGGAAGGTAGGGAGAGCGGCGCACCGCAATACCGGCACTCCTCTACCGCCGCGGCCTCCAACCCTCAGCCGCGATGCCTCCCATACGACATCGCGGCCCGACTCAGTTGTGATGTCGCCCAAGCGGCACCGCAACCTATCTGTTGGCCGCTACGTCGTCGATTTCCTGGGAAAAGCCCTGACGAGTGGCCTCGACAATGCGGGAACCCACTCGGGGGGGTTGGACTGTTCCCTAAGTTGAAGTAAATGTAAGCCAATAAAAATTAAATGGTCACGATCTGATTAATAGTTTCGGAGAAATGCGTGGACAAACATACATACAAACATACATACATCTATATAATTTTGTTTGGAAGCCCAATAGATTATCATATATGAATATATTGGAGTTTCAATAATATTACATACATACATACGTGTCGAATTCATAACCTCCTTCTTTTTGAAGTCGGTTAAAAATTCAAAAGTAACTAAGGGTCATGCCCTCTTCCACAATCGTAATGTTTCCTTGTGCTTGGTAATTCATACATTGCATCATTTTTATCTGTAAACTTATACCTACATAATATCTATTACAAGGATAACTCTGATAACTCTAATACAATGTTTACGACTATGAATTATTACCAGTACTTAGTATAGCCCGCGGCACGTAAGTTGGCAAGGTTTTGGCGTAGTGGGGGTAAGTTCGCGCATGCTACACTTATTGCAACAAAAAAATGGTCACTTTTATTGCTTGTCATTATTCTGTGGTTATTACCATAATTTATTTTTAAACATAACTATTTAGAAGAAAGTTAAAGAAAGGAGAAGAATTCGTGAAGTATATTAGGAGTAATAAATAAAATATACAGGGTTATTTGTAAAACACCAACAACCTCTTAAGAGGTCATTTACTCATCATTATGAACAACTTTTACTATGGGACCAAACCTGAAATCGCGAAAAAAAAATCAGCAGTTCAGTAACTTTATGTTCGCATAATTCGTCAAAATATGTAACAGTACACATCATAAACCATTTTTCTGGCATGTCTATGTAAAATGGTATTTGTTTGTGGCATTATCTAAATTTAAAAATTCAAACAAAACAATAACAAGAACTTGTAACAAAAGCTCAACAAAAATAAATGTTATAATTTTAGTGCACGCAAGTGTACTCGGGAACGAATGGAACGTGGACGCGACGCGAGAGACAAGGGTCGACTGACCAACCAATCGCGCGCTCGGAATGATGCTACCTCATTCCCCGCGTCCCGCTCGCGACCAAAGAGATCTAAAAAATGACTTCTGCGCATCTAACGACTCTTGCCAACTTACGTGCCGCGGGCTGTATCGTATTGTAAAATCAGTAGCATTACAAAAGAGCTTCCACTGGTGATGATAGTTAACCCAGGTTCGACGGGCGATTTTTTAACGCGGCCATTTTTTAACGCGACGATTTTTTATCGTTAACTTGATTTTTAACTTGGGGGCTTGTGGTTAAGTAATAACAGCCGTACGGGTCGATTGACCAGCTTAAGCTACGCTTGCCGTGGTTGGTCCGTGGTTCGGTGACTAACTTTACATACCAAGACCCCTCCGAGTCAGGGAAAGCTAACGTGCTTTCCGTGATACGACGACTTTCCGTGACGTAACAGCTGCACGAGTCGATCCATCAGGTTAAGCTACGCTTGCCGGGGTTGGTCCGTGGATGGGTGACTATATTTAAATACCGAGACTCCTTCGTGCCTCCGAAAGCAAGTTAAGCCGTTGGTCCCGGCTGTCATTCGTGGATCTTTGACAGTAGTTACGGGTCGTTAGAAGACCGAAATCTGACAATTAGTCTGACCAAGGGGTATTGTACTACCTAGTAACTGGGTTGTAGTGGTCAGATAGGCATTCGCTCCATGTAAAGTTCTAGTCTAAGCTGCATTCGATAAGACTGGAAGCCGACCCCAAAATTGTTGGGAAAAAGCTAGGCAGATGACTTGATTTTCAACCTCGGTATTTAACTGAACATTGAGAAATTTCAACACAGTGCATCCGAGCGCATCAAAAATAATAATAATAATAATAACAAAAATACACGTGGCAGTTTTTTATTGCGCAATGGGTTTTCAGCGCACTGCTTAGCGACGAGAGTTGAAAATACAATGCGCGAATAAAAATTGCCGCGTTAAAAGTCGTCCGGGGGTACGAGGGCTTTTAATACATACTTTAAGTAGTCGTCTCGCTACCAACATTATGGACTGTATTCATATACGCAACATGACTTATTTTCGTACAACTCGTGTCGATGTCGCAGCCAACTAGCTTAATTAGTCGTTTAGTTATCATCCTAGCCTTTGGAAGTAGTAGAGCTCGCCGGCCGCTGCCGATACACCGCACGCTTCGCTCGCTCGTACACGTTTGTTCACAATTCTAACCTAACCTAATCCGTTTAGAATAGAATAGAATAAATGTTTAGTGTTTCCGATAGTAGCGGTACATACACAAAACTATAATACCGGAAGCAAAAGGTTTAAACGTCAGCATTATGCTCAGGTCCCGTAGTTGGTTGCAAAGCGCTGATTTACAGCATAAACCCATGACTCCTGTTTACAAAAGATAAAATATAAAGAGGTACATTTAGCAACAACGGATTATTGTAGAAATGATAAATTATATGATGATAATAAAATATTATAAATATAATATTTTATTATCATCATATAATTTATAATCTCTTATAATTCAAAAATAAATATTTTTGAATTATAAGAGAGAAAAAAGTAACGAGTTTTTAACAGTTGCTGCGATCGATTCGGCTCGTGCGTAGACGGGCACAGTTCCAAACTAGCAAGTACATTCAGGCCGCTCTAGTTGAACGGCGCCGTTTAGTTAACCCCTCAAACGTCTGACGCACACCAAGTGTGCGTAAGAAAATATTTTGAAATCTTTACATAAACGTATATCAACGTAAAAAAGTCACACTATGACGACCGCGGACTTCCAGTAGTTGTGAACCTTACGGGTTCGACTGATATTCGACATGACCTTGACATAATATGAGTATGAGAAATTTCAGACTCTTTAATTCTTCAATTTAAACTAGTTGGTTGCGACATTGACACGAGATAAAATAGTATGTTTTCATTAGTTTCCAATCACTTTACACATAGTCTTATCAATGCAATTGAGAGGAAACACAGCCACAGGGAATAACTGAATTTATTCTCAGAAAAGTCTGTATTTTCCTAACGATAAAGGTTCTTACCCTCCAACTGTTTTATGCAAATATAAAGAGCTGCAAAGCTAATAGTTGTGTATTCACATTCCTGATTTCAGTGTGAAAGTTAATAGATTTCTATCTTCGTGTTTTGCGAAAAAAGAAGTGTTTTTGTTTTAGCAAAATGAGGGTAGTTCTGTTCTTAACGTTAATTGTCAAGTTAACGGTAGAGGCAAAAGGTAAGTTTCTTAGTATCTTGTTAAGAGGGCGTATACGAAATTTTGCCGATATCGCTGATTTACGTGATTTTACAATTAAAATTTTAATGCCTAACATGAAAGATCATTTCAATTTTGATGAGCAAATTTTTTTATTTTTATTATTTAATTTTGATTAATCGATCGAAAACAGCGAATGTTTTGTAATTTTTTCTGTAAGAGGCTTAGAATATCACTTATTTATGAATCATATACATATTTATGTTTAGATGGTATACAAAAAATTACAATGTATTCTCGTGAAAGTCACCTCTATAATGTATTGATTACTTTTTACCACTTTCATATAAAAATTTTGAGTAAAAAAAATATTTAATTTAGTAAAATTTTAGAGAAAATGGATACTGAAAGAATTGCTTTTGATTTCAGCTACCTACTTAGAACTCTCGTTCATAAAATTAAAACACCAGTAATAAACTTCAGTTCATAATCAATCCATTTCATGAAAAAAAAATGCAAAAAATTTAAAAGATTTAGCAATAAAAAATCTTTTAAAACAACCTAATTCTCGCATTATAAACTCGACGCGAAATAAAAAAGCAGCGCATTCATTAGATCATAATTGAAATGATCTTTCATGTTGAGTATTAAAACTTATTGAAACAAAGTATTTTAAGAAAGAAATCGGAAAAATTTCGTATACGGTCTGTTAATGTGGTTGAATGTTTATTCTGAAAGTTTTCTCGTGAGAAACAATGTTCTTTAGTGATTTCATTTTAACGTTCATTGAAGCGATCTAAATGGAGGGACCTAAAATTCCGATAAGATATATGTACTGCATGATTTTTTTACCGTCTTGAAAAAATAGGGTACAATAGAAGGTAGAATGAACGGAGTAGAAACCTATGGCATACCTAGATATTTTTTGTTTTTCAATCGATAGCTTAGACCAAAATTGCTTATCAATAAACACTACACATTTGAAGTAAACTAGAACAATAAAAACAGAAATTTTGAAAAAACTTTACAGCTCGTTAAAAAATATCGAAATTTTATGATAATTTTAAAAAGCAAAAAGTACGTGGTATGCCATAGGCTTTTCCGTTCACCTATTATACCCTATTTTTTCAAGACGGTAATAAAAGTCATCCGGTTTATACAGGGTCAAATTAAATTAGCTAGCGAAACTCCGCAGGTGTGATGGATATCGATATCTAAATACGACCAATTAAAAACTTGATGTTTTTTTTGGGACTCAATGATCGCTGGTACCTAGTGTTGTGACTTAAAGTGTGAGTTGTTACTCCACAGACGTGATGGGTATCGATATACAGGGTTATTGGTAAAACACCAGCAACCTCTTAAGGGGTCATTGTACTTAAAGTGTGAGTTGTTAAAATCTGTTTTATCGTGTTTCGATATCGATAACCATCACAGCTGTGAAGATTACTAAAAAACTGATTTTCAAACTGATATTTTAAGTGACTATCAACACTACCGGCGGCAGTTGATGACCCGCAAAAAAAATCATCAATTTCTTTTTTGATTTATCATGTTTATACAGAGTTATTGGTAAAACACCAACAACCTCTTAAGGGGTCATTGTACTCATCATTATGAACAACTTTTACTATGGGACCAAATCTGAAATCGCGAAAAAAAATCAGCTGTTCAGTACATTTTGACGAATTATTAGAACATATTTATGTTCTAATACATTTGTGTGTGTAGTATATTTGTACTGAACAGCTAATTTTTTTTCACGATTTCAGGTTTGGTCCCATAGTAAAAGTTGTTCATAATGATGAGTACAATGACCCCTTAAGAGGTTGTTGGTGTTTTACCAATAACTCTGTATAAACATGATAAATCAAAAAAGAAATTGATGATTTTTTTTTGCGGGTCATCAACTGCCGCCGGTAGTGTTGATAGTCACTTAAAATATCAGTTTGAAAATCAGTTTTTTCGTAATCTTCACAGCTGTGATGGTTATCGATATCGAAACACGATAAAACAGATTTTAACAACTCACACTTTAAGTACAATGACCCCTTAAGAGGTTGCTGGTGTTTTACCAATAACCCTGTATATCGATACCCATCACGTCTGTGGAATTCCGCTAGCTAATTTAATTTGACCCCGTATACTTAGTGGCGAATTGACAATTTGAATATTTCAAGAGTCGCACTATTGGAGACGAGTATTTGAGTTAAATCTTTCCTTGTTTCGCCACCTCCAGATCAGTTTACTTATTTAACGAATAATTTCAAACAATTTTTCTGTTCCATTTAAAAAGCGAACTGGTAGATGGTACTTATCCTGATCCCTGGAAACAGATCCTTAATCTATGCCTATTGTAGATGATAATGTTTAAAGGTACCTTACTAAATATACCATTTCACGCTGATGTCATCATTTTCTTCAAGATGGAAATTGCGGAGTAATCCCAATAACTGAATGGAGTAGTTCTCCTCTCCTGCGGCGGGAAACTCTTCCAAATCCAGTGAACATCGCTGTGATACAGCATACGGTGGCCCCGGAGTGCAACAGTGATGAGGAGTGTCAGAAAGCCGCCAATGGTATCAGGAAATATCATATGCAAGATCGGGGATTCACTGATATTGGACAATCGTAAGTGTTTGTACTTTGTCGACAATAATTTTGTTTTGGTCTTTCTTTTAAAGACGGATTGATTCTTCTAATGAACATAAGTACTTCCCCTTTTTAGGGTTCCGTACCAAAATGGTAAAAAGGAACCCTTTTGGTGCGACTCAGTCTGTCTGTCTCTCACAGCTAGATATTTCAAGAACTACTAGTGCTATCAACTTGAATTTTGGAATAGTTTGAAATGACATTTGCCTAACTGTTTTGCAAATAAGAAAGGAAAAAAAATATTTAAATATTTTTTTTTGTAAAAGGGGCTGAAAGGGGGTCTTAAAAATTCGAAGTAGGGCTACTACGCCATGTGGGGTATCATATAAAACAGCGCTGTTTGCACATTCTCAATTTTTTTTAGGCCGCATAGTTGTCGACTTTTGATGAAAAATGTAAATAAAAATACCGCCTCCCCCCCTCCTTATCTCCGAAGTTTGCGTAGAGAAAAATCTGAAATTATTCTGTGTAATAGAAGTTTTTGTAAAAATTACAGGAATAATAAAACGATGTCTGTAAATAGCACACTAGCAGCGCCCCGCGGTTTCACCCGCGTAAGTCTCGAACCCGTAAAAATATCGGGATAAAAATATCCTATATGTTAATTCAGGTTATAAACTATCTATAATATGTGCTAAATTTCATGAATATCCGTTCAGCAGTTTTTGCGTGAAAAAGTAACAAATATCCATCCGTCCTCACAAACTTTCGCATTTACAATATTAGTAGGAAGTAGGATATGAAGTAGGATGGTACGGAACCCTCTGTGCGCGAGTCCGACTCGCTCTTGACCGATTTTTTTATTTACCTATAAGAACTTTGTAAGCAATTTTACTACTTTTGATCATCTCTCACACACGTAGCAGTGATTACAGCTGAGAGTGAACGAGGGTTATGTGATTACAAATTCATAAAACCAACATTCTAGCTACCTTCATGAATGACGAGCTGTACTTATGAAATATCTTTTCTTTTAATATTTTTACACAAGTTGCCTAAATATTGATGGATTTATGAACATAAGTCTTATAAATCAAGAAGCTTCCATTACTGAGAGCTATTCTTAGATACTTCAATTACTGTAAAAAATCTGATCATCTGATGGCTCCTGAAATATTAATTTCGTTCGATAATGCTATCAATCTCGAACCAAACTGTTCAGAAATAGAAAAAATCTACGTCAAATACCAGTGGAGAGGCCAAAAACCTTTGGAAGTAGTTTCGCAAACTGATTTGTAGTCTGTTAAGATAATAAATTGCTCAAATTAGTTCCCAGTCTGGTGTCGATTTCGTGATTTCCCCGAAGACTTTCTGTTTCTTTGAGTTCAACGAATGTTTTTGATGAATTCCCAGGTTCCTAATCGGAGGTAATGGCAGGGTGTATGAGGGAGCCGGCTGGCATACCGTGGGGGCTCATACTTTGGGATATAATAGGAGAGCCGTTGGGATTTCCTTCATTGGTGATTTCAGAAGTGAGTAATTTTATTTGGCTTTTATGAATTATAATTTATTGGACCTAGTTATGCAGAAAGCAGCCATATGGCATTTTTTTCCAAAAATGAGTTATAAACACAGTCATACTAATTTGGACATACAAGATTTTTTGCAAAGACAGCCATGTCGATATCTCTATTTATCACAGAGATATGAGCCGTCAAATGCAGCTTTGTCCATGACAGAAAATGCTTATAACTCTGTTTGTACTTTTACCGACACGGCTGCTTTCCGCATAACACGGTCCAACTTTAGAAGTAGGAAGTTATTTTTGCTTTACTGAATTATTTTTTCGACTACATGAGGGGATTGTGGTTAAATAATAACAGCCGCACGGGTCGATCGACCAGGTTAATCTATACATACCAATACCCCTACGTGCCTCGGAAAGCACGTTAAGCCGTCGGTCTCGCCTGTCGTTCGGGGACGTCAAAGGCCAGGAAGTCTGACAACCAGTCTTACCAAGGAGTATCGTATTACCCAGTAACAGGTTTGTGGAGATAGACAGTCGCTCCATGTAAAATACTGGTGTTCAGCTGCATCTGATTAGACTCGAAGCCGACACCAACCCAGTTAAGAAAAGGCTAGGCAGATGATCTTTCGAATAAATTACGTTGTTAGGATAATTTTGCTGGAACTATAATTATGGATTAGTTTCCATTCCATAATCATACTCCATCTTAATTATATCTCGATTTTTAACATTTAAAGATTTCGCACCAAACACTATCAAATAGTACCTACCTATAAGTTTTAAATCGAGACTCATCACAGTCATCACTGTACAAGATTTTAAAATTGAACTGAAAAATGTGTTAGGCCCAATGTAAATCCTAATTATTTTAACGTATTATAAGGTAAAAGAGCCAGGGCTCATCCATGTAACAAATAACAACAGCGGGAGTCTTGGGTCAACTACTCGAAAAGGTTGCTGGATGTTCTACGCGTCCAATACAATCATGTTTTTAGAATGCTGTTGCGACTGCCTCGTTGCTGCAGTGCCTCAGAGTGTTCGCGGTAAACTGTACCGATGGATTTCATGCCATCATCCGCAAAAACTGCCGCCGTAAGGTAAAAGGAAGTTTCTACAAAAATATTGAAATGGAGAAAAAAAATGTTTTGTCCTTTTTAAAATACAATACAAAAGTAGATGCGTCTTATTTAATAGTAAGAAGTATTCGGTTTTCGTTAAGATTACGCCAATATAAAAATACTGGTGGATGCGTCTTTTATTGGTGGCCTCAATCCTGAGCAGAATAAGAGGCAGTCATAATAGCATCCTGAAGGCTGTGGTAGCAGATACTTCCTCCGCCATTATTGTAAGGCAATTTGTGAGAAGACATACCGCAGTTGCCATTTCTTGGGTGGTCTTCTCATTAATTCGTCTTTAGTTACTAACAATAGCGTTTAAAGTGCAAACCTAGTATTAACAATTTATTGATCTCATAGTAGTCCGAAATAAAATGATTTTATTATTATTATTATTAATCCCATATTATTTCTCTTCAACAGCAAAGATACCATCCCCGCTAGCTATAAAAGCCCTCAGAAGTCTTCTTGCCTGTGGCGTCACGAGTAAGTATCTGGCCGAAGACTACTACCTGGTGGCTCATAGCCAGTTGTCCAACACCGACAGTCCTGGGGAGATGCTGCAGAAGCATGTGGAACTGTGGCCTCATTGGCTGGACCATGCTAAGGAGATCTTGAACTAAGGCAGATGAGAAACTGTGCGGTAATTGCGTAATACACGTTCACTGCAATTTTGACTGTTTACACAATATTCATTGTGTTATTTTGTTGAGCAGAGGATTTTTTCAAACAATAAGAAGCGGATTATCAATTTTCTTAAAAATCCATCGGATTGTAATTACGCAATTAGGGTGCTATTCATTCGTTTATAGGTTCTATCGATGTAAGTGACAGGAGATACTGACTAGGGATGCGTCGATACGCCTTATTGCCGATACGATACCGATACCGATACACTTATAAAAATATAGGCGATACCGATACCGATGCCGGATTGGCTTATTGATGGATTTAAATGAAGGTAAAATAAATAAATCACAAGTTGGATTAAGGTTTTCTATATTAATATTAAAGATACAAACTTAGAATGAGATTATTAGTTATTAATTAAATTTAACATTTATAAGAATTTTGTTTAAAAACAAAGTATTCTTAAGTTGTCGGAGGTAGGGGATTTTAGTAATTCTGTTTGAATGAGGCCTGCTGTGGAAAATAGTCTCTCAGATGCGATAGAACTCATTTGGAAACTAAAGTATTCCTGCGCCATTTTTTTCAAGTTTGTGTATAAGACGTACGACGAAATAGACGTAACAGCACGCGCGTTTACAGTACTTTTATGAAGCGCGAAATTTGAAAAGTATCGTTGTACCGGCAATAAAAGTATCGCCGATGACGTTATATCGGTATTGGTATCGGTATCGGATCCAGCCCTGTACTAACAGTGTTTGTTTTTTCTGATCTCTCTTTTGTTTTATAATAGCATGTTATTAAACCAAAGAAAAGTATGTTCTTGAATGTGTTTTTTGAAATTAAGTTAAGCAGTGTGGCCCTGTGGTAACAGCCACGACTTTCGAGTTTTAGGTCGTGGGTACAGACCCAGACAGGTGCTTTAATAAATTAATTCATCAGCACTACTCTCAAAACAGTGACGGAAAACATCGTGAGGAATCCGGCATGTCCTAGAACCAAAAATTCGAAGACATGTTACCCTGCCAATCCGCACTGGGCTGGCGTGGTGGATTAAAGCCCACTTCCTCTCACAGAGAGGAGGCCTGGTGTCCCAGCACTAGGAACATTATAGGCTGATTATGTAGTATTCACTTTGTTAAACTTGTTGTAAGAAATAGCTATAAGTTAAATAAATAACAATTTTAAAAATACAGACTTTATATTTTTATTAAATTTTTAAATTGTACTAGAAATTTTATCACAGCATTAGAGGATAATGGTGCCGATTTTGTTGTGCACAAAATAAATTTAATTTAAGCTATTGCTAACTTTTTCTCTGTAATAAAACAAGAAAGAGACGGACGTATCTAAATTAGAGCTGTCAAATTTAGTTGAACTAATATTTCCATACAATATTTTTTTTAAATTGATATGGGTTTGCTCTTGACTAAGTCAGAGGTGACAGAGACAAAGTCTAATTTCAACGATACGTAAAAACGTGTCGACTATAAAAACACGGTGACGCGCAAGGCGTAAACTAGTTTGACATCTCTAACTTAGTTCGTAAATATAGCCGTCCTTTTCTTGCGCTGCCTGTTAGTAAAAGATAGCGATTCTCTTATTTTAGTTTAGTTATTGAACAAGAGAATCGGCACCATTGTCTAGTTTAGAAATTAACTTACATAACTATCTTAGAATAAAATAATACTGTCGACAATTTTGTAAATACAACACAGCAATGCTATTTTGTGTTGCAAATGGGGTATGGCAAAAGTAATTGCTCAGACGAGCTCTTTCATGAGAAACACTATCTACTTAGGGTCGCTAAACGCTAAACGAGTTTAAAACATCATTCTGTCTTTGTCATCTTCAAACGATTGAATGTGATGGGACACTCCTCAAAATCATTTAAATAAAAAGCGACTCTTGCTACGACACAATAAAGTGCAATTCGGGCCGCACAACGCTTATTACCTACAGTTATATTCACCTACAAGTTGGCTCTCTTTCTATAGCGTAACTATTATACCTTCTGACTCGTTAGGGTTGTGTTCTTTTACGTCGCGGCGTGTGAGTGAGTATCGAACTGACCGTGCGAGCCGGCCGGTGCGCGGCAGCCCGCACTGAATTGGCCCAGTGAGATAGGCCCGACGCGTACTTGTAGCTTCAAACCTAAACTGCGGAGTGTCCTATCTGTATTAATCTGTACCTTAGGTGAAGTGAGCTGTCATTCCACCATTATGCCACCATTGCCAGCTCACTTCAAGCTCACTTCACCTAAGTTTTCACGGTATTGATTGATTGACTAACCAAGAAAACTAAAAAGAAAAACAAATAACATTGGTTTCTAACATTTGCAGTTTTAATGACAATAAAAACGAGCGCGTCACATTAATGACTTCGTCCGAACTCGACCCTAGTTCCAACTGCAGGCCCGGTCCGTATATAATATCTACCTACTTGTATAGCTAGAAGGTGCAAAATGACTTACTGATGGTAAAAAAGAGCTAGTACCTAACCCTCCTTTTGGGTCAGACGGTTAAATAGATCAAGATTGCCATAGTAAAAAACCGGTCAAGAGCGAGTCGGACTCGTGCAACGTACTATCATATATGTATATACGTAAAAAAGTGTGCTGTTTAGAGACACCGTTTTATTTTTCCTGTAGTCTTTACATAAACTTTTATCAGACAGAATAATTTCAGATTTTTCCGAGCGGTATTTTTTAAAATTTTTCATCAAAAGTCGAAAAATATGTTGCCTAAAATAAAGAAAAAAATGTTTGAGAATGTGCAAACAGCGTTCTTTCATATGATACCCCACATGCCCTAGTAGCTCCACTTCTAATTTTTATGATCCTCTTTCAGTCCCTGTTGCAAAAAATATATATGTATATACATTTTTATTTCTTTCTTATTTGCAAAATAGTTGGGCAAATGTCATCTGAAACTTTTTCAAAATCCAAGTTGATAGCAATATTAGTTCTTGAGATATCCAGCTGTGACAGACGGACAGACAGACAGACTGAGTCGCACCATAAGGGTTCCTTTTTACCATTTTGGTACGGAACCCTAATTAATACGTGATAAGTATTTATTTTCTACATCGTAGCACTTTCCAACAAACTGTACCATTGCAGCTGATAGGCATATAAAAAAGCGGGCGAGTGCGAACTAGGGTCGAGTTCGGACGAAGCCACACACGCCATAATGTAAAAACAAAATTATGAAAATTTGTTATGGGTCAGTCAGGTCAAAAATGTGTATTACGTCTGTAAATTGATTGTTCAACAAACACGTTTGTAATACACAACACATACGTAATTCATAATATAATTAAAGTACTCATTTCAATGGACGTCATTATTACGTTTCGTTGTATTGCAACTTAGTTATTAGGCGTAATTCATATAATAGTGATGTGATAAGACTATAAAGAGCAAATTCTTAATTGCAATTATTTTATAATATATGTTTTGTGCGTAGTTTGAGTGGAGATTTTTTTTAAGTTTGTCTAGGAGGTAATTATGTATGAACCTACTTGGAGATATTAGGGATTTTTTTCGGAAAATGAAGAAGTTTACACATGGAAGTATGAACGAGGCTGTGGCTTTGAAACCGGGCAAGTACCATTGTGATTTTAAATTTATATATAGGTATACTTTCTAAGTCTATCTTATGGCTAGTTTACATAGTGCGAGTTAGCATAGAGTCGGCGGACCGAGTAGCTGCACTGCAACAACTCACACTGGACCATCACTCGCATCGTTCAGACGATTTTGGCAGTATCTCGCTAGTCAGTCGCAAGAGATCCTACCATCAACAACACCATCTACCGTTATCATTTTTCCAACCAATTATAATCGTTCCAACCACAAAACTTGCAAGATACTAGGCAGCTACTCTCATAATGAAAACAGCCAAGGCAAGTCGAGCTACTGACATGCGAGTACACAGTGCGAGCAGCTGTCTACTGTCTAATCAGCAACTCGCACTGTGTAAACCAGCCCTTAGACTTCATTGCTTTCGGTGGAGGAAAACATCGTGGGAAATCCTGGACTTATGAGAAGAGGCTTTTGCCTTGGCTTGCAGTGGGACAATAATTGGCTGATATTATTATTGGAGACTGATGTGGATTCTTATCATAATCCTAACTATTTAGTTAGGATATTAGCCATATTTCCCGCCCGCGTTTTTACTTCTTTTTCCCGTATATCCATGTTTTAATTAACTGATTTTATCGTGACTTAAGAGCGTACCCGTCATACTTTTCAAACAAACGCTCGTACGTGATTATAGCGTTTTATCATATCTTTCTAAGAAATTTTTGAACTTATAGGTATCTTGTGCACTGTATCTAGGTTTCTATCAAAGCAAAAAATAAAAATTTGGAGAAACAAATTCAGTATAAGCCTCCAAAAATCTGCTTTTTTGCACAATTTTTACCTGAACTTTGGCCGTTCATAATGTACTCATAAATTGTAAAAGTAAAGAAGCATATCGATAGAAACCTCGCACATATAATGGAGATTCTAAATGACAAATTTATTTCACAAACTGGTAAGGCAGTTACTTTTTTTGCTAAAGAAAAAAAAGTTTCATAAAATTTTCGCACACTATTTTTCGTTCATTGTTATCGCGTTCTCACTTGGTTGTTAGTTTTCAAACATTGCGCTGGATGAAACAACAAGCTTTTCGACTATGCTTGCGATGACGATAGACGGGCCGGGAAGGGCCCTCTTAACTGTAAATTCTGGCTAAGTCGCACGGGTTGATCTATCAGATTAAGCTACGCTTGGTAGGGTTGGTCTGTGCATGGGTGATCTTTACATAACGTGACTCCTCCGTACCTCGGAAAGCACGATAAGCCTTTGGTCCCGGCTGTCATTCGTGGATCTTTGACAGTCGTTACGGGTCGTCAGATGTCCGAAAGTCTGACAACCAGTCTTACCAAGGGGTATTACCCAGTAACTGCTTGCGGCGGCTGTGGAGGTCAGATAGGCAGTCGCTCCAGATAAAATACTGGCATTCTGCTGCATCCGGTTAGACCGGAAGCCGACCCCGACATAGTTGGGAAAAGGCTAGGCAGATTGTTTGATTTTAGTTAGACAAGCTTCGAGGGCTTTTTTATGGGTAATGATGAGTACTATACTCATTTACATTATATTTTTATGGATTATCAATAGTTTACACAGCGCACGCCAAATAATGACTTTTGTAGGCAATTTTATTGCAATTTTATTTTCGTAAGAATTTCAAATTTTTTTGGGAAATAAATACATTATTAGCCAGTAACATGGGTTGTACCATGTTACTCGCTAATAATGTATCTTTCTATAGGTGAAAGTATTTTTCAAATAGGTTAAGTATTTTTTGAGTTTATCCATTACAAACAAACATACCAAAAAAGTAAAAACCGACTTCAAAAACCTAAAACGAGTAAAATAACATCCATAAAAAACTTAACAGCTTCCGACTTCAAAGTCGGTGCCAAGCTAAGGTGCACTGACATTGAAGAATTGAAGACACCGACTTCAGAAGCTGTTTAGTTTTTTAAGAAAGTTATTTTATTCGTTTTAGGTTTATGAAGTCGGTTTTTACTTTTTTGAATATTTTTTTTTCATTTTTAGTTGAATATACAATTATACCTACATATATAAGCCCAAGACGAACAAAAAGAAGAATTATCAACATCCGCTTAGAATACCGGTGATACAGTACATTTATGCATATAACTTTGTACATAAGAATAATTACTTAATGTATAATATACTAAAGCCTTCCTGATAGTATGTAGATTACGTTAGAGAAAGAATCATCAACATTGGTTGATTCGTTTTTGAGAAAATCGCGAACATACACACATACGAGTACATATGGGTCCAATACAGAAGTACCTTTTTTGAAGTCGGTTAATAATCAAATCTTTTCTTTTAATATTAGTTTAAACTAACGTTGTAAAATCACCTTTTCGTTCGTTACAAAAATCGAAAATAACGTTGCCACTTGTTTTTTTAAATACACTTTCAATTTAACAAGCAAACGTTCACAGTTCTTTATAGCAATGTATCTTGTTTTCGCATCAGATCGTTTTGTGTTACTTAGGCGTTGAATTCACGTAGAACCTACGTAGCCACCTCGTAGACGCAGCGTAGCTGACATCGCTTAGCCGCCTACGAGCTACGTAGCCACCGCGTAGACGCAGCGTAGCTGACATCGCTTAGCCGCCTACGAGCTACGTAGCCACCGCGTAGACGCAGCGTAGCTGACATCGCTTAGCCGTCTACGAGCTACGCTGTAAGACAAAATGAATTTGATATCTTGACTCCTGTTCTGTAAAACCATAATTAACCTGTTTGGAATAGGTAGACGTTTTTTAGAAGTCATTGATTGGTTTCCTAATTAATAAAACTAGAATGATGATTTTTTTACATGCAATACCTTTTTTATCAATATAATCAAGAAAATCGTTACCTACTTGTAACGATTTTCCTCAAATAATATCCAGATTCAATCATCAATACCGAATCGAACACAATATTAATCTTCATAGTTTTATAGCGATAATTAGTTTTATTTTATTTTAGCTGACGATTTATTTATTAAAGCTATGTCATCGTATGAAGCAGGACATTCTTTTGGTTATTCATGTGTTATTCACTGTAAATTCGCCTTCGTCTTTTGTGTTTTCGAGGTGAGCGGAGGTTGGAGTGTGTTTTAGTAATGATCATTTTAAATGTTGTATTTCTTATCAATATACTATGACTTCAATGACCAAAGAATACTCTGTCACGTGAGTGAAATCACGGACACAGCTACACATATACTTAAACACACGCCTTCTTCCCATGGAGGTAGGTAGGTAGAGACTACAGAACGCCACCTACTACGATCCTTTCCCCTGCTAAAACAGTAATGGATCAAATTAAATGGCATACAATAAACTGTTGTGTTTGATGTCACGCTCTCGTGAGAGAGTATCATGAAACTCGAGAAAGATAAAGAAACACAGTTCCTTGACTTTGCTCACGGGTTGTCGACATGTGGGATGTGGACGCAGCGGTCATTGACCCGATAGTTGTTGCAGTCAATCAATGGTGTATCTGAGAAGTAGTCAAGTGTAAAAATACCTGAAGTATCCCTCGTGAGGCAATTAAGTCAAAGGAAAACATAAATCGGAGTTCTGAATACGGCGCTATTTGGGAGTTTGTGTTGTTTATATAAACATAGTAATTTATTGCTCAGTCATGGGTGGTGTAGGCAGCTACATAAGGGGTCTGTTATGAGGATAAGCAACGGAAGCCTCTTACTATTATTTGCTAAAACCACAATAACCTGCTCCCAATCTTGCCGATTCGACACGCCAGTCATTTTAAAGTGTTAAAAGAGTGGCGTGTCGAAAGCACTTTGAACTTTTTCGAAAATTTGCTCCGATTCAAAATAAAATTAAAGAACAATGCGTCTACAGAGTTTGTGTTTTGTTCGTGGTGTATATTTCTTTTGGATAATATGTTTATCTGTAGACTTATCTGATCTGAAATGTATGACCCTAGAGGTTAGCAAGTCAAAATTATTATCTTTATGATTCGCTTCTGACGCACATTTAAGAATAACTACGTAGTCCTCGACATCTTTGACAGACATTTAATTAATTTATCTATGTAGGTAGGTACTAATGCTGATGCTGTGTAAGACAAAAGGTCAAAATGGTTATGTTGCATACCTAATAATGTAATTGATTCTTGGAACTGGTGAAACGACATAAACAAGGTGATTTGCAGTAATTTTACGGACTTTTTAACTTTTTTCTAGACTTTGCTCGTAATTTTATTTTATTTGGGAAAATAAACGGTTACACATTACAATGTTATGATATAGAACTTAGAATTAAAATGGGATTATAATTGTTTAACCTACAACATTTTCCACATAATATAAAAAAGTTAAACAAAAACGAACGGCGTGCGATAATATTGAATATGATTAAATATAAAAATAAAGCTAAACTGAAACTTTTAGGGTAAAAGTAATAAAAAGAGAAAGAAGATTTAACTGAACATTTAAATTAAAAATTATGGTTTTAGGGCTATTACGTACTCAATTCTGCTAAAATTTTAAGCGCAATACCTCTAAATTCTCCTGTGGAAACAGCAAAGAACTCGATATCCCGGAAAATCTTATTAAACTGAGCAGTAAGACGCCGTAGGGGTGCTCGCGAGCCTGCGTTTGATCGACAAGAGGTTACAGCAAACAGAGGTCGCGCTCGCACACCTCGACATATAGTTGTTCTGGGTACTACGTAACTAATTCTATTGCTTATGTCTATACAATCATATGAATTGTTACATAAATCAAACAGAAACGTCGATTCTAACATAATACGCCTAGATTTAAGGTTTTGAAGTCTATAGTTATTTAGTAAGTCGCTGTAAGATACATGCGTACGAAAGCAACGGAAATGCATTGCCTTTAAAAATTTGCGTTGCACTTTTTCTATCATATTAGAATATTTTTCATAGAAGGGATTCCACACCGGGACCGCGTACTCCAACTGAGACCTGACCAACGTTTTATATAGGTATAAATAAGTACCAGTAATATTTTTTTAATTTGTATAAATACTTGCCATATACCGTATAAATACTTATAGGTTTAAATCCTTACGTACAAGACTAGGAGTTTTAATTTCATTACTGAAACATAATTTAATCTATGCTAAGCGAGTAATTCCTGGAACTTATTCATGTCTAGTATTCAGCCGAGTTTTGTTAAAATGTACTTAAGTAAATAAATTTATCCTAAAGCTTAGAGTTTATGTTATTACGATAAGTTTCCTATGACACCTCATGCTTTATTTTACGACTAGCTTCCGCACGTGGCTTCACCCGCGTCGTGGTTTGTTAATAAAATGTAACCTATGTTTCACCACCAAATTTCATCACACGTGTTTCTTGTTGATGTTTGACGTCACTGTGCTGCCCTTTCAGCAACAGCGTGTCTGCGAGATTCAGCCGCTTCATGGTGGCTCTTAAACGCGACATAAAAGTCGCCTGGTGCTGACGTCGAGCTTGTGACTGCTCTGGTTTCTCTACAGCCCGTTGAGACAACAGATGCTCAGCGTGCTGTTGACGCCGATTTTAGGACTGTTCCGGTGACTCAGCAGCCCGGTGAGACACCAGATACTCGGAATACTGGTGTCGTCAAGCCTGGGACTCTTCTGGTGTCTCAGCAGCCTGTTGAGAGGCCAGATACTTAGCGTGTTGTTGACGCCGATCTTGGGACTATTCTGGTGTTTCTGAAAACCGTTGAAACGCTAGATACTCAGCATGCTATTGACGCCAATCTTGGTACTGTTTTGGAGTCTCAGCAGCTCGTTGAGATGCCAGATACTCAGTGTGTTGTTGACGCCGATCTTGGGACTGTTCTGGTGTCTCTGCAGCCCGTTGAGATACTAGATACTCAGCATGCTATTGACGCCGATCTTGAAACTGTTCTGGAGTCTTAGCAGCTTTTTGAGATGCCAGATACTCAGCGTGTTGTTGACGCCGATCTTGGGACTGTCCTGGAGTCTCTGCAGTCCGTTGAGATGCTTGATATTCTGCATGCTATTGACGCTGATCTTGAAACTGTTCTGGAGTCTCAGCAGCTTTTAGAGATGCCAGATACTCAGCGTGTTGTTGACGCCGATCTTGGGACTGTCCTGGAGTCTCTGCAGTCCGTTGAGATGCTTGATATTCTGCATGCTATTGACGCCGATCTTGAAACTGTTCTGGAGTCTTAGCAGCTTTTTGAGATGCCAGATACTCAGCGTGTTGTTGACGCCGATCTTGGGGCTGTTCTGGTGTCTCAGTAGCTCTGGGTGCAGCCACACGCACCGCCTACTCAAACCTTCGCAGCTCGGCTTGTTGAGACATCTCGTTATTTCTAGCTATTTGCAGATCTCGAGCTAGGAAAATCACAAAATCGCTAGTAATTTTCAAACTAACAACTAAAACAATTTATTCCAATAGTTCAAAAACGAATCTACCTTCTTACTACTGATAACACAACCTGTACCTAAAACTACACGTTATTCTTTTATAGTAACGAAAAAAAGAAACAATTTTAATAATCTAATGAAAACAAAACGAAACTGTCTACTTTATAATTACAAATACAACCTATCTGGCCAAGTGCTTGTAGGACCACGCACAATGAAGGGTTCCGTAGTTGGGATGAATTATTTATCCCAAGAATAAACTTAATATTGTACTTGAAAAATATGTTCTCCCATACAATCCAACTGCAAATGTAAGTTTGTACGCACACTATTGAGAGATTTACCATGTTATTTTAAGACTACTTTTTGTAGGTTTTCCTATAATCTAAAGGTATATTATAGGCTATTTTCTGTATATTTTTTTAGAAATTTTAGGCTCAGTAGTTTTGGAGATAAGGTGGGAATGGTAACTTTTTGGTATCCCACCGATCTGTGAACACACTGAGAATACTGTCGGTCCTGCCGCGAACAGGCGTCATCAGGGATGCACATCGTTTTCTAATGATGGCTGCAAAACCGTCAATGTTATTTTCTGCAAACATCCCTGACGCAATACAACGCCTCGGCAGCCGCAGCAGTACTCTCAGAGCATTATTATATTGAACGCGTAGGTCGCAGTATGCCCGCTGAGTGACGCTTACCCACAGGCTGCACGTGTATAAGGACTAATAGTAAGCTTTGCAAAGCGTTTTTTTTTTCAAAGAAAGAAAAATATTTTATTTGGGACACGCATAGGAAATACAAACAGTAAAAAAGAGCATAGAAAACTAACACAATTAACATTAAAAAAAACAAAAGTAATACTAAATTCATCATTCTCCTGGCCTTGTCCCAATTTATTTGGGGTCGGCGCAACATGTCTTTTTGTTCCATACTTCTCTATTAGTCGTCATCTCGGTAGTCACTCCCTTTTTGGCCATATCATCTTTCACACAGTCCATACCTCGTTTCTTTGGTCTTCCCTTAATCGTATTCATTCATGTTCATACTCAACACTAAAATCTCAACACCAAAAGTAATAATAATAACAATAATGCGATATTTCGTACATCGTGCAACCCTGCGGGCCAGCATGTTACAACGGACAGCCAGCGACCTACGTTCCCTTTCAATGTCACAGTTATCTTTAAGGTCTTCAATGACCCAGTGTTCTAGATACTTTAACTAGTCCACCCTTCGTAGGGATTCTCCGCACAGTGCGACATGAAGAATACACGAATATGTACTACCTAAAAATTATAAATATACCTACTTTAAGTCAGTAATAAATTGCTTCGAATTGAATTAGCTGTGAAAAATCGTAAAATGAACACAACCGTCAACGAATCGACGGCGACGACGACGCGTTCACGCGTCTGCCCTCACGCGTCCGGCTTTTCGTCAAAGATTTGGCGCTCCGGTCATTCTAGTCTTGGTAACTTTTAAACTGTTCTTCCAAATTACTTAGTTTATAAGACAAAGTTTATCTACATTTAATTCCAAAAGCGATGAAGGTATTCATTTTGCATTGCATTGTAAAAAAGTATCAAATTTTAATGTATTTATGGCTCACTATTTTGGCTATAATATGCTATTTATGCTTCCACATAAAAGGTAAATATATGCTGTCGCTGACTTTTATTTAGAACTGTTTAAGGCAAATAATCCCACCATACATTATCTTCGTATAACTCTAACGGTTTAAGCAGCGCACGCCAAGACAACTCTCAGAGGGTAGTAATTTTTCCGACTTACTTGATACTTATCGTTATATTATGACCAAATCACACAAAATCTTAATACATTTTAGCCTATGTGCTATTCCAGACTATAATCTATCTCTGTGCCAAATTTCATCCAAATCCGTTAAGTCGTTCTCCATCCCTCCAAACTTTCGCATTTATACGTAATATAATATTAATAATAATATTAATAATTAGTGGGAAGTGGGATAGTCGGATTAATTTACATTTATTTATTATTATTATTTATTTATTTATTGTTAGATAAAACGGTTACACCGATTACATTAATTAACATAGATATTGGCACAAGTACATACCTATAGTAAACAAAAAATCAGATATACAAGCACACTTTCTCTCACGAAACATCAGACATACAAGCATAATTCTACTCCATTCATCAGCAAACAGATCACACTCAGGATTGGTGGTCAGGAGGGCGTTAAGCATCCTTAAAGTACGACACACTGGGGATTCAGCTCTGGCGACAGTTTTAGATGCGGCGCCAACAAGTGGTGTCGACGGTTTTGGCGATGTGCAAATAGCATACAGAAAGATCGTGGAGTTCAGGACTGTCGATGCGTCCTCGAGTTTTGCAGGCTACTGTGAGCTGTAGAAAGCATCGTCTAACCTCCAACGAGTTGAAGCCTAAAACTTCTAGGAGGTAATTGTAGATGTATAGGATTGCCCGATTTGTTAGCAGCGAGGACGCAAATCTACCTAGAGTTTCCTAAGACTGCGGTAGCCTCCACAAAGCGACTGCAATTTAACATCGAATGACGTCACTGAAACGTTATTATTGATTTATGAAAGTAATTTGGTGTTTTCCTAGAGAGCGTTTTTACGTAAGTCAAACCCTGTTGTCATCATTTTCCTGACGTCTGTCACTGCGGCCATTTTGTGACGGACACCGCTCTTCTCGGAAACCGTAGTTTTATGGATAGGCTCAATAAGATTCGGTGATTAAAACCATCACCAAGTTTTATTCAGACTACCTTTATAGGTGCAACAGTCACTATACTATTCGCGCGATAATCGCTTCCTAACAATTGTTTGATTATTTTTGCATTTAACTCTCTGTGATTGCAATCAAACTATCCTGAAAAGTGTATAATTCGAAACGCATGATATCAATGTCGAATACATTTGTTGATATTGGCCTCGTGTTTCACAAAGGCTATAAGGGCACAGTATTGTATGCTAAATAGTAATTATACAGACGATTTGATGTTCAACTTGAACACGTGCCGATTTCATGAGCAGTCTCACCTTTTGTTTAATTTGTTACTTTCAGGATTTAAAGATTTTCTGTGCCTTTTTCTCTTAAGATGCTTCCACATTGGGTCAATTCTAAAGCAATGCGATTTCGAATCACGATAATTAGGTCGCAAAAATGAATGGCATGCGCATTATGGATTTTTACAACCTTGGGCTTAGCATGACCACTTTCTATCTCTACGAAGAGTTGACATCTCTTTCTACACAAAGTGACATTTCGTTTCTTCGTTTTTGACATCACACCGTAGAAATCCTTCTACAATTTGTCGTTTTGTCTTTCATTTCTAGCGATCTTTGTCTGGGTCCTTTTTTATTTAGATTGTTTCGGAAGAAAGTTTTCTATCCCAACTGTCAAAATCACACTGACTACTGATAGTTAATTGTCTAGGATAGTGAAAATAATTTGATTTTATCTACAAAATCATTATCTTTTTTCTCTTCTTTTGCTTATATCTCGAAAACGGTGTGTCCTATCGCAAAAAAAAAAATGAAAATTTCGCCCTCTTTATAAATCCCATAACCCCTTAAAACTCTATATGTAGTAATCATTTTTCATATTTTCTATACAAAAAGTGAAAAATTCCATATAATACAAAACACGTTGAGAATCGTATCTTCTCCGGCGCTACGGGCGCGACTCCGCGGTTGTATTTCCCTATATGCGTGACTTAATATTTGTAAAAAATTGAGAATTAAACAGAAAATTAAATCCTATGAAAAACAAAGAATTCAATTATGTCATAAAGAGTCAAATTATATAAAAAGTGAATTTCGTAAAAGTGCACTTGACTCTTTCTACTTTGTTGCCATCGTACTGTCTACACGGTAATGTCATTTTTGTCTACTCTTCCGTCGACAAGACGCTTCTCTGCGGTTCTCGTGCTAAGCCTGCTGAGATGGATGTTCAGCGTCACGTGTATAATCATTATAAAAAAAACAAAGCACATACTTTGAAACTAAGCACGATATGTCCAAGTCTACATGAGCTCCAGTACCCTAAATTAAAGCACATCAATTTGCTAATTGATAGTAATCCTGCACTAACTAACTAATCCCAAGACAGCCCATCACACATACCGCACTAACCCCTTTAATCTAGCCACAAATCACCACACAGAAACAATGACTTTGCAGAAATAGTAGATTACAAGACAGAAGGCCCATTGAGTTTCATGACTCTCTTTTATTCTGCTTTTGTCTTTTGTGTATGCACGTATTTCTGTGTCAATTAAGATTTTTTTTCTTTTCATGCAAAATTGCCATTTTTTAGATCATGTTACCTCAATGTAGTAGAAAATAGAAGTAACACTGAACCCCCCGTAGCCCATATCAGTTCCCCGTACCGCCTCGAATTTCCTCAACTGCGTAGTAAAGGTAAAGATTATTTATTTCTTGTCCTACAAAGAACTAACGAATTAATCATCACGATCGCTTGGGAACTGTGTTGTCCAGATTCTAAACTTTGATAAAAATTAAATCTGGGAGCAGTTATCAAGGTCGTGTCGTGTTCTGGCATTGGTCTCGTAGTAGTAACAGTTGCCTGTCTCTACTGTGTTCCATAGATTAGCAAGTTCATAGGGATCTAAACCTGACCACTCTGTATGTTCTGCTGTCTGTATTTTTATAATAAGTGCATGGGCTTCAAGCATTGTATAACTTGGATCTTCTGCTTTCCTATCTACTCTGTGCCTCTAATCTGGAGGACTTCAATTAGCCTCTGTGAAAGCCTGTGAACAGTCCAAGCCGGTGGTTGGACTGACAGCTTTACGTCATTACATATTCGACTTTTAAAAGAGGAGCTCGTGGCTAAGTAATAACAGCCGCACGGGTCGATCCATCAGGTTAAGCTACGCTTGCCAGGGTTGGTCTGTGGATGGGTGACCATCTTTTCATACCGAGACTCCTCCGTGCCTCGGAAAGCACGTTAAGCTGTTGGTCCCGGCTGTTATTCGTGGATCTTTCACAGTCGTTACGGGTTGTCAGAAGCCCGAAAGTCTGACAACCAGTCTTACCAAGGGGTATCGTATTACCCAGTAACTGGGTTGTGGAGGTCAGATAGGCAGTCGCTCCATGTAAAATACTGGTATTCAGCTGCATCCGGTTAGACTGGAAGCCGACCCCAACATAGTTGGGAAAAGGCTAGGCAGATTGATATTCGACTTTTAAAAAAATAGCTCGCTATTTTTCGTTGTGAGTACAATAAGACTCGAACTAAACTAACTAACTAACTGCGAAAAATACACGGATATATTGCCAGGTTTAGGAACTTGAAAAATGTTTGTACCGTTCCAGATATTAATATTTATAAGGTACAATTGCGAACAAATGTAAAATACGCAAATTTTGACGTTGTTTAGCGGCCGAGCAATGTGATTCGTTATAATAATATTATGTTATTATGAGTTTTAATAATAATAATTTATTGTGATAAAAATACTTTAGTGGAAAAGATCACCTGTATCCGAATGTTTCGCGAAGGCCGGCAGCGACAGGTCGGCTCCGATTTCTGTTAAGAGGGCACGGTGCGGCTCCTCCCATGCGGCACACTGCCAGTGTGTGCCGCGCCGTATCCTCTCGATAGTGGACGCAGTGGTCCGAGCGTCCGGGAAGCTGTAGTGATATTCTGTAAAAATCCCACCGTGAAAACTTAAGTAAAGTGACCTTGAAGTGAGTCGCCAATGTCTAGATTCTTTAGCGATGACAGCGATGATATTCTATGAAAAACTCACCGTGAAAACTCAGGTGAAGTGAGCTGTCAATAGTGTCAATCCCTAGTATCAGGTGGAATAACAGCTGAATTTAAGCTCACTTCACATAAGTTTTCACGGTGAGATTTTTACAAAATTAGATCGCAGTTCCCTTCGAGCTCACTTCACCTACATTGTCACGGTGATGTTTTTTAAGAATAGACCGGCTGAACCAATCTGGCGGCGACGTCGTTAAAAGATGCCCACCCATAGATAAATATCTCCAGAGTACATCCTAACGCATATCCGGTACGGCCTACAAATCCTTCCATATCCTAAGGGCACGTGTTCCCTACCATTATCACGACCCCCGGTCTACTCCTCCTTGATATGCAATGGTCTCTATAGCTCCATGAAACATAAGGCTCCAGCGGCTAGTGCAACTCTTTGGGTTCATTCGATTAACCGAGTCTGGTCAAGCCACACTGTGGTCGGTGCATTTCATTCATTCATTAGATTTTTGAATACGCTGGCTCATTTTAAACGGAAGGCTCTGACTCTTGTGAAACAGTTTTTCAACTTGTACACGATACAGGTGATCTTTTCCACCAAAGTCAAGTAATGTATTGCCCAAAGATAAATAAAATAATACAAATTAAAACCTATTTAAACCAAATGACATGATTGCCATTACAACTGTAACAAATCTGAATTAATATCATGTCCACAAAAACTACTAATAAATAGTTAAAATTAGAATTGTGGGTATATATAATGTTAAATAAAGAATAAGCCGATGTTTTTTGGAAAAAGCTAATGGGTATTAAATAAGGATTTATGAAAAAGTAGGAACAAAAGTCACTAATGAACACAAAAAAAATGTGTCAGAGCAATCTATGGGGTCGGACCATTTGAAACTTTTAGACCTCTATTTAATAAATTAGTATTACTACCTCTACCTAGTATAGTACATATTATCAGTACGAATATTTGTTAAAAGGCACTCTGAGCTATTTACTAAAGCCATTGAAATAATAAAATCCTTTCAAGAGATCCAACTCGACTGGCTGTCACATGATGTACAAGCTCACTATTTCAAAACAAATTTTATAATACGAGTATGTCTGTCAAAATCTATAACCAAATACCTAAACAGATCAGAGTGCTACCATTAAATTATTTCAGAACAAAACTTAAGACATGGCTCTCTATTAATGTGTTCTACACTATAAGTGAACTCCTTAATTGTAAGCTAAGTTGAAAATAATTAAGTTATCATATCTAAGGTATTTAAGTTAAAACCAATACACAGATCTTACTATTCTCAAAAATCAATCTATCTAGCCTTTTCCCAACTATGTTGGGGTCTGCTTCCAGTCTAACCGGATGCAGCTGAATACCAGTATTTTACATGGAGCGACTGCCTATCTGACCTCCACAACCCAGTTATTGGGTAATACGATAGCCCTTGGTAAGACTGGTTGTCAGACTTTTGGGCTTCTGACGACCCGTAACGACTGCCAAAGATCCACGAATGACAGCCGGGACCAACGGCAGGCAGTCTCGGTATGTAAAGTTGACCATCCATCTACGGACCAACCCCGGCAAGCGTAGCTTAACTTGATGGATCGACCCGTGCGGCTGTTATTACTTAGCCACGAGCTCCTCTTACTATTCTCACTAGTAATTTATATTATATAATTTAATCTTTTAAATACTTTTTGACTACATGACCTGTTATTTTATATTTCTTTTGAAGGTATATAAAGACTTCTTATGTATCATATTTTATGCAAAAATAAAAATATTCTATTCTATTCTTGCACAAAAATAAGGCCCAGTTAAAAATGGGCACTGACCGATTGGTTGGAATACTACGGAGTCGTAATAGTTTACTGCAATTGCAAAATGATTAAATTTTCACATTTTCTAAGGATTTTCCACGATTTTTATTGTCCCAGAAAAACTTTGTTCATGGCGTAGAACTTACAGAAAACAAAGAGTAATTACAAATGGTCTGATTACATTATAATCACTAGGTTAAAAGGTGAGGTAAACTTATCACAGCTGCACATGTCAGACCGCATGTCGTTGTTTGTTAAAAACATGCGATCCGACACATACATATGCTTAAACACTGATCAAAAAATGTTTTATAATACTAGTAAAACGTGTTTTAAATAACGGTATACCGTGAAACTGAACACATTTTTGAACGATTTTGTTCAGTTTTCGAACCAACGGTCTTTCAAACATTTTGCACCCATTTTCCGTCCATAAACGAAAAGCGTTTTACCTATTTTTTTCTTTAAAAAGTAATTACGTTTAGTTTTTTTTTTACTTTTTTGGGACCACTAGGTACACACTTAAATATTATGTTTTTTTTTTAATTCATAAAGGTTAATCACTGAAATCTTACTAATCCTACTAATATTATTAAACGAATTACGTGATGGGCAGCGGAGGAGTCCAAAAAAAACACCAAAGTTTCCACTAAATTTATTTAATAAAGAAATTACAATTAATTCTTAATATTAGATGAGTAAGTACTAAGTGGGTGTCCTAACGACCGATGTATGTGACGAAAGGCCCCGCGCCGAATTTGCTGGTTGGTTTTATTGGATGTCTCAAGTTGGGTTGCGCAATCCGTTCAAAGTAACCGAATGTATGGTGATGACGTATCTGGGAGGCACTCACAGATATAACACCTTCCCCCTTAGATGAGCAACTATTTGCCAATTTCTACGGCAAAAGTTGCGGCTTTCTTATTCCGCTGCGACAACTCGATGGTTTCTTTATTCGTTTCAATTTTGACGACTTTTGCTCGATGACGACGAATAAAGTAGATGGTAACAAGTGCACCTGCACTTAACAATGCAAGTACAATCGCGTACAATGGTATTGTTGTGTGATAGAGACTCGATGAATCCGCAGTATCGATTTCAACAGACGATTCCATTGTAATTTGTTTCTGTATCTTGTGCAATGTACTGAGATCCATTGAAGTCATTTGGTAATTTGGTTGAATCTTCTGAGAATCATTAGTCATCCGTGGGAGCGCTGTGATTTCAATTGAAATCCCGTTGACTTTGTCATCGATGTTGGCCAATGTGAATTTCGGGGTTTTCATTGTGCAAGACTTCGGAATTGTAGCCAAAAAACTTCCTTCCAGAATTTGATGTTTTTCAGGGCCGCAGTAAAGTTGAACCTTCGTGGGCTTCGGGAACGAAACTATGTAGTGTTTGCTATCCAGCTCCAACAGGGCTTCCTTGGCCAGAGAAACAGGCGTGATTTGACACGTTTCATCTATCTCCTGGAAATGTATGAGTTTTTCTATGCAATCCTGACTGGAGCGAATTTGGTGGCTTGTTTTTTGCTCGCAGATATGCCAGTTATTTACCTTCGGGCATTCAGCCTCCATGTACACATATTCCTTTGAATTGATCGCTATATATGGATAGGAAGGTAGGATGATCTCAAAGTTTTTATTAGGAACTGGACAAAGTTTAAATAGTTCAAAAGTACTGGGAAGAGTGATAGGGAATTGAAGGATAACCACGATTTTCTTATCGACATAATACGAACCTAAGCTAATTATGTCATAGTAATATCTAATGTCTAAGTCTATTATCTGATCGGTGCTATATAAATGCTGTAATTTGCTTATCATAGTTCTTAATTCCCTAACAGATAGAATAGAATGGTGCAAGGATACCGTGCGACTAAAAGCTAATATATTTTCTAGCCTACTTATTTCACCGGATAACTCTTGTACGTTATCGTTAAGTATAACGAAGAGTTGCGCAAGGTGAGCATATCTTAAAGTACGATCGCTCTCTGACGTAGTCATATTGATGACGTACGATAGGGCTTTATCTAATTTAAGCTGATTTGTTGTCAGATTATTCAGTATATGAGTTTGCTGTAAAGAAAATTCTTTAAATAATGAAATATGTTGATTAATTTTGTTGGAAATGAGTCTATCGTTCCGTTTTAAAATTTTCATAGCATTTTCAAACCTTATAGCATCATCATGATCCAAATTTCCCGAAATTGATTTTATCAAAGTGCCCAATGGGTTTATCAAGCCACGTTTGACTCTACTAGGTTGCAACGTTTCTAATTGTAAAAGGATTTTATTTAATTTAATATGTAAGTACTTAACTTGTGCACCGAATATGAGCAAACTATTATTACTTAATTTGTCCGTAGTGTCACGTAATTGTCGTTGCAAGCCATATATCTGTCGTTCTATCTGAATTAAGTTAATGTCCTGTAAAAACGTATGATAATGGGATACGATTTTCGTGTCTCCTAGATTATAAGGTAAAAGTCCCGGTCCGTCATCTAAGCTGTCAAGTTGGATCTCTTGAGCTCGGCCCAGGCTCGTTATCGTCAGTAGTAAGTACCTGTAACAATCGAGGGTCTTTATTCTTTTTCGGTCGTTTCAGTCTACCTTTAGCTACCGGTCCTCGTTTCCTTGAAGTGTAAATATGAATAGGTAAATTAGCAATAACCTTGTCTTGAGTAAATCGAGAGGCAAGTTTTTGCCGAGATGCAGTAGGGTTCCGTATATATATCTCCTGGTTTTCTGAGTACTCAATTTCAGGTTCCCTATCGCTGTTACGTTGCGTCATCAATGCCTCGCGTTCGGCAAGCGATGATTCATGGACAAGGCTATATACCGTTTCCATTCGACTACGGTGATCTTGAATGTACTGTTGTAGTAATCTTTCCGACAGATTTAAATCTGTGGGGTCCCGCGGGTCGAAATGTCCAGTGATAAGGTCAAACGGTCTACATTTGGTCAGACTATGAATGGAACTGTTATATGCCAAAAGGGCGTAAGGGACTAAAGTGATAGCACATTCATTTTTGTGTTTCAGCTTTAATATGCGTAAATGTTCAAGAAGTGTGCTATGGAAACGCTCTATCATCCCATTTTCATTCGGGGTATGAGCTGCAGTAGTATGATGTTGTACTTTCTGTAATCTTAAAAATTCACTTACTACTTGATTTGTGAATTCGGTTCCCTGGTCAGTTATTAAATTCATTGGGTAACCATGATGCGTACAAAAAGTTAAAAGTGATTTTATTATATTAGGGGCTGTACAGTCTGCCATACGGTAAGCCTGAGCATATTTACTAAAAGAATCAATTATAGTAAAATATTTTTCTTGTTCGATAGTTAACACATCGGCGTGTGCAGTTTCAAAGGGCTTACTCGGCGGTGGAACGATTCTAAACTCTTGGCGAATAGGATTACGGTCGTATTTTGCACAGTTACACATCTTGCATTCATTAATGTACTTAGTTATGTCAGGTTTCATTTTAGGCCAGAAAAATTGACGTGATAAAGCTAGATAGGTCTCATTTATGCCACGGTGATTTGTCTTTCCCTCGTGATACTTGCGAATAGTATCCTGTTGCTTTAAATATTCGGATATATTAGTCACTTGGCATTTAACTAGAATCAACTTCATAGATAAGCTTTTAAAATTTCTTTGAATTACAGGAACGATTTCAAGCATTCTCTCTATTGGTTGGACTAAAATAGCTGTGCGGAATTTGGGATCTACGCGTTTTTTTATTAGGTCTACAATATCATTATCAAAATGAGATTCTCGTACATTCGTTACAACTTGCAGGTAAGTATCAAACGGTTTTTTAATTATGGACTTAGATATTGGTGAGTCACTAACTATATTAACTATAATTTGTCTACGATATTTATTTAAGGGGTCTTCACTAATGGGAATTTCGATAATTGGGCTTTCTACGCTAGTGTGAGCGGTCTCACCGTCCGATATATCTTGAATTTCAGGTGCTGTAAGAGTTGAAGAACTGTGATTATCTTGGACCAATGAAGAACTATCCAATGACATAGCTTCAGGTGCTGAAATCGTTGAAGACGTACTATGGTGACGTCGTGGTGCTTGTGACATGTTGACTATCATTGAGATAGTTTCATCGTTATGAATTTCAATTCGCGACAAAGCGTCAGCGTTTGTATTACATTTACCCTTTTTATAAATTACATTAAAATCGAATTCGGATAATTTTAGTCTCCACCTAGTCAGACGCGAATTAGGCTCTTTTAAATTCATTAGCCATTGCAACGGTTTATGGTCGGTGACTACTTTAAATTTGCGCCCAAATAAATATGGCCTAAAATACTTTGTGGCCCAGACGATTGCGAGGAGTTCTTTTTCGATCGTTGAATAATTCGTTTCGCTATCGTTCAGTGTCCTAGATGCATAAGCTATAGGCCTATCAGTTCCTATTGGACCTTGGGATAGTATAGCGCCTAGTGCGAATTTGGATGCATCAGTAGTGAGAATGAATTCCTTTGAAAAGTCTGGATACTGCAGTATCGGGTCATTAGTCAGAAGAGTCTTACAGTGTTCAAAATGTTTTATATAATTAGGTGTAATATTAATTTTAGCTCCTTTTTTCAGACATGTGGTAAGAAATTTTGTAACACGAGCGAAATCGGGAATGAATCTACGGTAATAACCGATAAGGCCTAGAAATGATTTAATTTGTTTCGGAGTTTTTGGGATAGGGTAATTTACAATTGCCGAAATTTTGTCGGGATTCGGTCTGACACCTTCCGGGGTAATAACATGTCCTAAATATGGTGTTTCACGTTTTAGGAACTCGGACTTATCCATCTGGATCTTAAAATTGGATTCCCTAAGACGCTGAAATACTTTACCTATGTTATCTATGATTTCCTGTAAAGAAGTACCAAAGATTAGGATATCATCTAAATACACAACGCATATTTTATTTATAAGTCCTTGAAGTACATTATCCATTACTCTCTGAAAGGTGGCTGGCGAATTTTTCAAGCCCATGGGCATTCGCAGAAATTCATAATGTCCATGCTCCACATTGAATGCCGTTTTATGAATATCTTTAGGGTCTAATTCAACCTGGTAGAATCCATTAGTTAAATCAAGGGTAGCGAAGTATTGACACTTTCCTAGCTTATCTAATATATCGGTGACATTTGGGATGGGATATTTATCGTCAATTGTCTTCTCGTTCAACTTACGGAAGTCAATGACTATGCGCCACTTAGTTTTGCCAGACGCGTCACTCTTCTTTGGTACCACCCATATAGGTGCGCTCCATGCGGAAGTAGAAGGCCTAATTATCCCTTGATCTAACATTTTACTGATTTGAGTTTGTACCTCATCCTTATGAATATATGGATACCTATACGTTTTACTATAGACAGGTAATTCGTCTGTGGTGTTAATGCTATGTTTAATTTGGTTTGTAAAAGTTAAAGGTTCATCTTCAATATAGAATACGTCCGAGTATTCTCTGCAGAGGTTAGTTAAATTGATTGTCTCCTCTGGATTTAAATGATCCATGCGCAATCGCGATAACACCTGCTTGGTTCGACGAGTATTGATGTTGAAAGGATCCGATTTCACTGCAGGTACAGTTTGTTCGCTAAATACATGTGCGACGATTGGTTCTGACAAAGATAAAATTACGTCATTATTAGTAGGGTTAGATATTTCTAAAAAAGCTCGATTATTTTTTGCTGTAGTTATACATTCACTTATGTTACAACTCTGTATACTTTGCTGATCTATGTGTATATCTCCTTGGCCAATACTAATGGGTAAATTTACTATTTTAGAAGATTGTGCCGGAATAATTTTCTCGTACAAATTTACACTTTGGGAGGTATACATATGTATAGGGTTGCTAGAAAATTCAGTTTTAAGTACCCGAGAACTTAAATCAATTTTTGCTAAGAACCGTTCAAGAAGATCGCACCCTATTAGTCCGTCAAAGTAATCATGGAATCTGTATACGTTCAATTTAATTGGTTTATTGTCTTTAAATTCTTTAAAACAGGGTATGGTGATTGAGTAATAATTCATCGTGGATGCATGCACGTTAGCGACTATAAATGGTTCATAATCAAGTTCGTAATCGGAATAGTCCCTTGCCACAGATTCAGGACTTATGAACGACTGATTAGCTCCCGTATCAATTAAAAATTTTAAAGGTGGAAAGTCAGGCCTAATATTTAATTTTAAAAAAGGTAATTGTCTTTTCCCTTGTATATTAATTTCTATCCGGGGGCATTTTTCTGGGCTTCCTTTGGAAAATTTGACGGCTTTGGATTTTCAGGTGAAACTGTGGGGGTGGGTTCACCTACGGAGGTGTCCTGTGTCAATGTCAAGTGAGTGGTCGGGTCACAAGCTGGGACACAGTCTGGGACATAGTCATAGTCACAGTAGTAAAAGTCCTGTGGGACATAATAGTCAAAGTCGGGTTCTTGTACAAAAAATTCATTTATATTTGCTTCACGTGTTCTAAAGTAATTACTAGGAGGTGGATTACCGTAATTACGCCAATCATGCATATTGGTCGGTGGCAGAACACGTGCGACGGGGTGACTAACACCGCTCATTGGTCGAGGCTGGTTGTTCGGCGCCTGCTGAGACGTTGAGGGTCTAGGGTTGACTTTAAAACCGGTGGACATATTGGATCGCGGTAAAGCTTTGAACATTTGTTGGGTTCTAGACGGTCCCTGATAAAATGGACTAGGCTGCTGTGGAATAAAACGATTTGGATAAGAATTTCGAGGCATCAAATTTCTATTCATCTGAGGATACTGACCTAGCAAATTTGGGAATATAGGAAGTAATCTTTTACTTGAAGGTATAATTTTTTGTTGGAGGTAAACAACGTTCATCTCCTCTTGGGCATATTCTAAAGCTTCCTCCAGGGAAGGGGGCCTCATGCATCGAATCTTAGATCCTAGAGGTTCCGCTAAGCCTCGTAGATACGTCTGCAAAGCTAGTTTTTTATACAAGGTTCTTTTTGCTTCGACCGTGGTAGCGACAGTGTCGTGTATTTCTACGTAGGTCATGATGGTGCTTAAAAGGTTTAACACGCGCTCATAGAATACTTGAGGCGTATCCGATCCTTGAGATAGTAACGATAGATCGTTATATAAAGCAGACTCATCTCTATGGTCTGAAAAATTATGAATTAATGTATTCCTAATACCGTTCCAATCCCGGGGAACACCATTTGTTACTAATGTCCTAGCGGCGTTCCCGGTGACCTTATTTAATATGCCATTTAATAATGCTAAGTTAGTAAGTTCATGACCAGGTGCTGGATTAATATATCTCTCAACAAGTTGGTCACATAATGATAAAAATCTAATTAGGGTATTACTATTACCATCAAATTCTGGTACTAATCGTAATGCTTTAACAATTTTATCAATCACATCGTCTTGATTTTCCATTATTATTTCTAAGCTACCTAACTCTAAATTTCGGGTAGAGTCCCTCAGCGCGTTGCGAGAGGACAACCGATTGTCCAGGGGTTCGATACCCCCAGTAGATCGCGATGATCGTGGGTGGAAAATTTTGGAGGCGGGAAATAGCGACCGACTGTAAGGAATTTGTGCAACTCACATATAGTACATATCGGCGGTTCCCGTAGTATCGATGTCTGGATACGGTCTACAGGATCTCCAACGGCTGCTTTTGGTTCTTCCGGATTGTCGACGACGCACGTTGAAACATGAACAGCACGCACAAATGTCCAAATGTTCAGCTCGATCGTGAAATTAGTCTTTGATTTGCACGCACTGACTCGACAATCCTACCGACTGCGCCAATTACGTGATGGGCAGCGGAGGAGTCCAAAAAAAACACCAAAGTTTCCACTAAATTTATTTAATAAAGAAATTACAATTAATTCTTAATATTAGATGAGTAAGTACTAAGTGGGTGTCCTAACGACCGATGTATGTGACGAAAGGCCCCGCGCCGAATTTGCTGGTTGGTTTTATTGGATGTCTCAAGTTGGGTTGCGCAATCCGTTCAAAGTAACCGAATGTATGGTGATGACGTATCTGGGAGGCACTCACAGATATAACAAACGCAAAAGTTTGGATGGATGGATGTTTGTTACTCAATCACGCCAGAACGGCTGAACGGATCTAGATGACATTTTGCACAGAGATATAATTATGGTCTGGAATAGCACAAGGTTACTTTTTATCCCGGAAAACTGTACGTTTCCCATGAAATAATTTCCGACATCCACGCTGGCGAAGCCCCTAGCAAAAGCTGGTAATAACATATACTACGTTAGCCCTTAATTTTTTCTGGTTTTTGTATTATATATATAAAATTCTGTACCTAAGTGTATTCATTATTGACGTTAATAGAATGTTGTTATCGCATATTGTAATGTATTCTCATAGTTAATATCGTTAATTCACGTATCGTTACGTCACGATATGACGTAGGTAATAGACGATCGAGCCTCTATTTGGCCTACATATGAATGTAGTACCTACATTTATCTAATTCTGCAGCATCATGAATTAAACAGACAATACTAATGAGCAAATTGTGATAGTGTAGGATCGTTCGTACTTCAGAAGTGCCACCGCATACTGGGCCACTCCGGACACTGGTCTCCGTCAAAATTGCGGTCAAATACTTTCAAAAATTCTGGATGCACTCGACGTCCAAGCCGTAATTTACCCATTTTTTAGTGGCTCTAGTGCGATGCATACGTACAAGGTAGGTACAATACATTCGACGACAGTTGTAGTCCCCATCGAAAATAAATGAAATGATGTTTATTTCTTACCCCTAGACTGTCGGGATACATAATAAAAAACAGCATAGGTTCACAACTACTGTAAGCCCGCGGTCGCCATCGGATGATGATTTTTTACGTCTATATAAATATGATATACGTTTATATAAATATTTTTTCTTACGCAAACATGGTGTGCGCGAGACGTTTGAGGGGGACACTTTTACACGTCAATTTTGTCAATACTTTAAAACTAGATGGCGCCGGTATTTCCAATTTTTGTGAATTACAACTACCTACAAATTGGCAATTACAACTTACCTACTTGCCGTGTGAAGCTAGTGGTTTGTGTTTGAGTGACAGTTTGTGACGAATGTCTTAGTTTGTGACGGCACTAAATCCATACAATGCCCCCCCTACTCAGCACATACATATAAAGTTCTAGGAACACAATTAAATAGTGCTCCTATGTTATTCGCATAACGTAATTTCCAGGAATACCTTCTCTGCGCATTTGATATATCTCGAGGGTGTAAAATCGTTTCCTGTTATCTATATGCATATACATACCTATATAACGATTTATCATCCTCTCAGCGTTCTGTAGGTATTATTTAATTTTAGTTACAATCATAATGGTAAAATAATTATCTACCATTAAGATTGTAACTAGATTTGTCTTGCATCCTAAAAGTTAAGAATTCTTTAATTCATAAAAATTTAAACAAAAGAAATAGAAAGAAAAGAAAGAAAAGAAAGAAAAATGCGTTTAATTGGCATTACAGCATACAATAAATACACCTTAAAACTATAGAAACATGAAATAATGATTGCAATGCCAAAAGTTCCTCAGCACCATACCACCATCACACGGCATTTCTTTTGTTTTAATTTTTACGAGTATGAATTATTCTGCAGTGTATCTGTCGTCGGTATATTGTATTATTTGCCACTATTCAAACAGCATGGTCTGCTTGCCAACGCCCGCTGTTTTGTGAAATGCCGAAGGCAAATTGTAGAATGCCTCGTCATCTTGTAATATCAGAGGGCTGAAAAGTTTTGAGCTTAAGTAGGTCCCTTCAAGTGTAACTATTGTCTTGCGCTGCATACCTATTACTAATTTGCGAATACCCTCTTTAGTATAAGTACAGAGTTTGATGTCATTAGCGTCATTACGCTTTTAGTTACTTTTAGTAATTGATCCGTAAACATCATCATGTCTCAGTCATCCGTGGCCCATCCCTAGGCTCAAAACTTTTCAGCCCCCCTTGTACTCCTTAGATGTTAAATAGCCTATCAGGGTGGCTGAAAAGTTTTGAGCGTCAGGGTCGCGGGTTGTTCTGCCAGGATCGCAGGGTGTTTGAAAGAGTTACCGTGGCCCTGGCACTGGCAACTGAAGGACCACGGATGGGTTTTAGTCAGTAACAGTCTGACACGCCCTCCCGCTCCACCCAGAACGGGAGAAGTTATAAAATAAAAAATAATTAAAAAAAATTAAATCGACCACAAAAAGAAATTATCTCAAAAATATGAAATAACTTTAATTTCGGAAGTCGGTGTCTTGGGTTCTGTATTTTAATTTTTTGCCACCGACTTCCGAAATGAAAGTTATTTCATAATTTTGAGTTATTATTTTTTTTTTAAATTATTTTTTAATTCGTAATTTTTAGTTTGTAGTAAAAACTGTAATGTTTGTTTGTAAGAATAAAAATAATAAGAAATTTATAGTTTTGTTATAAATATTGCACTAGAATTTGACCAAGGTATTGATATGTTTTCCCTTTGACACCACACGCGTAGCTCGTATCAATAAGCCAGGCCGTCGCATTACACGTATTAGGTCATTATCTTGAAAACTACTGAACCGATTTTGATGAAACTTTCACTGTGCCCTAAGTTTAAGTAAATGTAAGCCAACAAAAAAGAACGGTCACGATCCTATTAATAGTTTCGGAGAAATGCGTGGGCAAACATACATTCATACAAACATACATCTATAAAATTTTGTATATTTGTTTGGAAGCCCTAATAGATTATCATATGTGAACCATGTGAAATATTGCAGTTCCAATAATATTACATACATACGTGTCGAATTGATAACTCCTTTTTTTGAAGTCGTCAAAAAAGGGTTGGGCCGCGGATGACTGAGACAAGATGATATTTACGGATTAATTACTAAAAGCGTAATGATGCTAATGACATGAAACTCTGTATTTATACTAAAGAGAGTATTCAGAAATTAGTTATATGCAGTGCGAGACAATAATTACACTTGATGGTACTTAGGCTCAAAACTATATTTTTTCCTTTTTTTAATTTTTTTTTTCTAGACTAAGAAACCCAAACGATAACGGACTGATTTTTCTACCGGTCTTAATTGTATTTATAATGACAATGATCTCCTTATTCAATAATGAAGTAAAAGTAAACCTTGCGGTCCCCTAATTATACAGTGTTTGAAAGCGAAAAATGGTTGTCCTTAATTTGTAACAACTCACTTATCAAATGTCAATAGATAGTTCTATTGACTTTTATTGTTCTATCGACATAATTTTAAGATGTCACAAAGCAGACGACATCCTTTTAGTTGATTAAAATGAAAACAGAAATTCTAATAAAGAAAATTATTTATTTAAACGGCATTCCTCAGTCCATTCCTCAGTATTCTAGATACCACACATTCTCACGGTTGTTATCTTGAATCAAACATGAAGACACATATAAATATAAACCATATTACTGACAATTTTTTGGACAGAGGATTTCAAAATTTGCTACTTCCTTTCCGTTGCTTTCAGCACTTAGTGTTCCTGTCAAGTTTCTCCATTGAGTACAATTGCATTAGACCTCATCGTGCATCTTATTATGCTGTGTCACTCCTTGGTACTCTTGGATTTATACTTTTTCATTTGACAAACCTCATTGCAAAGGATTTGGACGGAATAACTGATCCATTTATCGTCGTTTTTATTAAAGTAAATGTCGTCTCGTTGGTGATTCCTTTCGTTTCCTTTTACATACTTAACATTTGCCACAGAAAGGACCACGCCCGACTAATTTTAAAGATTCAAAAAGCTTTCAGAATTACCAATTTTAAGCGATACAAAAAAGCTATCATTAGGAACTGGTCCGTAATTTTGCGGCATATTGTTGGCTACATTGCCGTTGTGGCAGTATCTCGGGATTCCTTAACAGCAGTATATTTTTATACTCTATTTTATTTTGATTTGAACTTAAGTTATGGATTTTCTATAATCGCCTTGATAAGAGATGGCATCATTACATGGATCGCTGAAGTCGAGTACTACAGTAAAATCTGCTTGGAGACAGAAGAAGAAAAACATAATGAGAAATTGAAAAAGCTTTTTCAAGCATACATCAATTTAATGGAAGCGTTTGATATTTCTAAAAATATATTTAAGTTTACGGTAAGTGTGAGTTCTGTGACGTGTGTTTTAAGTATGTGTCTACATCGTAATCAGTAATGTAACTTTATTGTTTTATTTTCCAAAATGTTTTCGAACGTATATGGTCATTTATTTCCAGACTTTATTTCAAACATTGGACACATTTTTCCATAGTTTACTGTACCTTCAAGCTATTGTAGAAGTAACAAAATCAGGAGTAACGCATTTAGGCTCGGTAAGCATAATCCTATACTATTAAATGAGCAATATTTGTATATAGGTATGTTATTTATATATGTGTTATTTATATATATACACAAATACCTGTATTGTCTATATTTCTAATCACGATCTCGAAAACAGCCCTAACGATTTCGATGAAAGTTGCAAAATACGGGCTTACGGGGGCGAAAAATCGATCTAGTCTCGTAGGTCTCATATCTGGGTAAATTCGTTTTCTTTATTTTCATCAGAGTAAAGCTCGGTCAACCAGATAAAAACAGTTTAAAGGCTAGGCCGAGATTGGTAAACGTTACTTAGCACGGCTTTTGTAAGATATGTTCCATCTCTATCTTGCACTTGTAGTTTGACATTGACAGATATAATGCTGAGCCAAAGTACGTGATAGATAGGTAACCCTTTATTAATCTCGGCTTACCTAACTCTTTACCTGAATCGCGTGGTTACAGGCAATTCACGGTTATTTTACCTCTGACAGCAACAACCTAATAGCTACCGTATTTCAAAGTGAATAAAGATCATTGTGATTTTGACTGACTAGTCAGACAGCAACCCAACAGCAACAAAAAGATCACCGTGATTTTGACAGGGATGCGAAATCAGAAGTAAAATACCTACATGTGAAAGGACTCTACGCGATTTTTTGCCTTTTGAAATGAAAGTTTCTTAAGGCGCACTTTGCGCTCTTTATGAACAGAGAACGAAACTGAACCGTCACGCTCGGGTTGGTGACGCTAAATCGCGTATACTCGGCTCCGCAGCTGGAGCCGAGTATACGCGATTCAGCGCCGACAACAACTCATCTGATTTTAATACTAGTAAAACATATAAGATTTCACTTCCATCGTCAGACACCCTCTTTTTTTGTTAAAGCTATTTAGATACTTGTTGTGATTCAATTATAACTTCAATCTTTAATTTACAGCGTAACGTCGAATCATTTGAAATAGTCACCATTCTTTGGACGCTTAAAAATATGACTTTCGTCACTATATTCAGTATTTATTGCGAGAAATACTACATGTCTGTATCTGAGGTAGACGCTGCTTGCAGTAGGTTGCTGAGGAGCCTGCAAAGTACTGGTAAGATCAGACAATGTTACCTTGGAATAGAGAAGTCTGCCTCTGTTTTAACACCTGTGTAGTAGGTATATGTTTTTTTATTGGCACCTATAGAATGTGTTGCAGTAAAACTGTTATTATACACTGTTGTGGATTATTCGAAAAGTTTTTGATGTATCCAGCTATTTTATTTAGGGCCGATTTTTCAATTGTCAGATAGTTTTATCGGAGGAATAAATACGGCGGTTTGACAGCTTTTGCCTAAAAAATATGTCAAACCGCCATTTTTCCTCTACAGATAAAAGTTATCAGGCGAACGGAAAAATCGGCCTTACTAATTTTATTTTTTAAATAAATTCAGAAAGATTTTTTAACTTTTGAGATGTGTATTTATTTTGGTTAGCCAACAACCGGTTACACAATATATTAGAAATGATTCACTTAATAATTTTTTTTATTTCTTTTTATTTGTGATGGGTTTGCTCTTGACTCTAGTCTAGGTAAGAGGCGACAGAGACAAAGTCGGCGATGGAGTGAGCTTACCCAGAAGAAGCCTGTTCACTCTCACTTTGAAAAGATTAGGGTTGTATGCGTTCGGAAACACAGACGCAGGTAGTGAGTTCCACTCCTTTGCTGTGCGCATTATAAAAGACATTTGGAAGCGCTTAGTGCGAATGTGTGGAACAACGTACAATGTTCATGATAAGATCGATTCGATTTGTTAATCAATATTTAGCAACACAGCTGTCAGTCATGTCAAATACACAAATATATATCGGGACTGGGGGCCGATTAGAGTTGGAATCTTCATCGTTATGCATTTTTATTGGGCGTAGATGTGTTTTGCGGGCGAGAAGAAATAGTCTGAAGTTGATTTTAGATTAAGTAGGTATATTAGAAGTGATTAAAATTAACAAAACGAAACGATAGACAGTTTCTAGGCACTTGTTGTCCGCACGATGTCCGATGGTAAAGAGAGCTGCTCCGCGTCCCGCTGTAGCGCTCTCGTCGACTCGCACGAACGTCAGGCTAGACTCTGTCGAAGCGCGCCAACTTCACACTTGCGTTTCGTTGTCATTTGACATCCCGTACTCATGACCCTTCTGACATATACATATACAGGGTGATTTTTAAAACATGCGACAAAATTTAAGGGGGTGTTCTACCCATCAATATGAACAACTTTTACTATGGGACCAACTCGGAATTCGCAAAAAAATTTCGACCTTTTTATACAAAATGGTCCAATCGGGTATGTGCTTTTACATGGGAAGGTAATTTTTTTTTTGCGAATTCTTAGTTGGTCCCATAGTAAAAGTTGTTCATATTGATGGGTAGAACACCCCCTTAAATTAATTTTGTCGCATGTTTTAAAAATCACCCTGTATACACACCGGCACAATTAGCGGAACAGAAAAAAAAGTGAGACTATGAGATAATAACGCATATATTTGACGAAAATGTAATTAGACACAAAATAACAAATTGATTAACATCTTTTAACAACGACTTTGAAAAGTCTTCGTTATTTTTTATTAAAAAATAAAGAAATTTGAAAGAAGTGAAATTTTTAGATGATTATGAACCATCACAAAAAATAAAAAAAGTATCTAAGCATTAAATGATTTAACAATAAAATTAAAGCAAAATTAATAAAGAGTGTTTCCCCCTCTTGCTCTGATTACGGTTTCCATTCGTCTGGGCATGCTACAGATTATGTTATCGATGATTTCTTGAGGCAACCGCTCCCACTCCTCAAGTAATGCGTTTCCAAGTTCATTCAGATTGTTGGGGGGTGGCATTCTGGATTTAACCCTTCTTTTTAGCAAGTCCCAGACATGCTCTATCGGATTCATATCGGGGGAATTTGTTGGCCACTGCATCACCGGTATACCTACGTGGCTCAGATATGCCTGTACCGATTGTGCACTATGAGTACGAGCATTATCTTGCATTAGAATAAAGTCGTCACCAATAAATGGGGCAAATGGTACAACATGTTCTTCTAAAATGTCTCTGATGTATCGATCTGCTGTCATGGTCCCTCCTGTGACTATCACTAACTCCGTGCGAGCTCCCAAACATATCCCTCCCCAAACCATAATCGAGCCGCCACCATAAGCCACTGTGTGTTCAAAATTAGACTGTATGTGGCGTTCTCCTTTGCGTCTCCATATTCGCTGTCTCCCATCGATCTGTTTTAAAAGAACTCTGCACTCATCAGTAAAGAGAACCTGCTGCCATTCATTCAAATCCCAATGACGATGTTCTCGCGCATAGCTTAATCGGTTTACGCGGTGACGTCTCTCAAGTTTTGGGCCTTTGGCAGGTATATACGACCCTAAACCAACTTCTTCAAATCTCCTGCGAACTGTACGCTCACTTACTCGTACTCCTCGAACGTCTTCCAGTTCATTTCGAGCTTGTACAGCCGTTAATCGCGTATTCCTACGAACTCCAAGTTGTAAAAAACTGTCATCTCGCCTCGATGTACATCTTTTTCTACCTTGACCCCTCCTCCTCACAAGAGAATTAGACGATCTGTACCGCTGGATGCTGCGATGAATCGTTGATACTGGTCGACGAAGCCTTGAGGCAATCGATCTGTAGGTATGGCCATTTCTTCTCATTTCATCAGCCCTAATGATTTCCAGTGATGTTAAGTCAGGCATAATAAAGAGCTTTTAATAAACAAAATTGCCTATAGAATAACAAATTTATAAAAAACCATTAAGTGCAAATTTCAAAAAAATTACAATTACGTAGTTATTACTCGAACAAGTTGACAAAACGTATTGTTCGGGAAAATCAAACAAATGAATGAAAAAGTGTATGACATCTAACTTTCTATTTTCAAATTTGACAATAAATTAAAAAAATATAACTGGCCAGTTCCTCAAGTAAAAGATTTTAAAATCCTGCTTTTTTTTGTGTTCCGCTAATTGTGCCGGTGTGTATATATAATATATATATATAAATCGTCATACTTATTTTTGTTTTTGTAACGCACAACGTTCGTTCGTCTATAATTATTGCCTTTTTCTTATCTCAACTTAGAACACCCTACTTTAAAATCTTACGAGTAACACAAAAATCCTTCTATAGTTATTAAAGTACAATCTATCCATTTTAATTGAGTGATATGTATTGTATGATTTATAAGGGTCTGCCTGAGTTACATAAGTAGGAAGGTACGAGTTTGTACTAGTATTATTTTTGGTTATGTATAAATAAATTTAATATCCCCAAGTCTAATGTAAGGCATTTTGAGGTTATGTATAAATAAATTTAATATCCCCAAGTCTAATGTAATAGGTTGGGGAAAAAGTTTCTTCGCATTTTATAAGAAAATTCAAAACATTTTTTAATATAGTTTATTTACATTTAACTAAAGTATGTAGGTACCATTTTGTTCGATAACTTTTTGCCATCTTGTAGGTAGGGACATGATCCCATTGCTATAGAAATTTTGGGACTTCTGGTTAAAATACCGCGACAAGTGGTTTTGGCAGTCCTCTCGTGATGTTAACCTGACACTGCCTAAAAAATTCTGAAGAGACCGAAACAGGTGGAAATCTGAAGGTGCAAGGTCAGGACTATACGGCGGATGCATTAACACCTCCCAGCCAAACTCTCTTAATTTTTGCTGAGTGGCTAAAGATGTGTGAGGTCTAGCGTTATCATGATGAAAAACTGACCGGCCTTTGACCACGACCTTTTTCGCACGTTCTTGTCATACGTGATTCACTTTTCATCACCAGTTATCAGCTTCTTCAAAAATGGTTCAGTTTCATTACGTCGTAATAAAGAATCACAAATGAGTACACGGTTCATTAGGTTTCTTTCAGTGAGCTCGTGAGGTACCCAAATGTCGAGCTTTTTTGTGTACCCAGTTTTTTTCAAATGCGCCAAAACTGTTTTGTGGTCAAATTCCAGTTCTTCAGCTACGTCGTAACTACTGATATGCCGATCATGCTCCACTTTTTCAAAAATGGCATCCATTTTATCCGTAATAGGGCGACCAGAGCGACGTGCGTCTTTGACATCAAAATTTCCGGATTGAAAACGCTTAAACCAAATTTGTGCTACTCTCACAGACACTACACTAGGTCCATAAACATCGCAAATTTTTTTTCGCGGCTTGCGTTGCATTTTTACCTTTTTTGTAGTAAAATTTTAAAATGTATCGAATTTCTTCATTAGATTCACTCATCTTGACGGTACGAAAAACAAATGAAAATCACACATTTTCCTAATTTGAATTTGGAATTATGTTCTTTAAAATTTAAACTTTCAATGATACCAAAACCAGCCAGATAGAAATAGTATAGCCAAAGAGATTTTATTACAAGTTCATACATACTATAATGCGAAAAGACTTTTTCCCCAACCTAATACTTATATCTTACCATTACATATTTTGTTATACTCTATTGTAGCATTCAAATCCATATATTCACTATATGACACGGTAAGCCTGTATGTGATACTGAAAATACATGGGTTTCTGCCAATCTCCTTTGCCATGTGTGGAAAATAACACAGATTAGTATAATATATATTTAGTATACGCACATAGACAAAACATGTTAACAAAATATATCAGGAAGCACATTAAATAATTTTCCTTTAATTAACAAAATAGTTATGACTTATGCACCACACTTTGATACTTGTTACCGTTCTACACAGACTGTGAATACCAAGGGCCTCAACCAATGGTTAAACAGAGTAACTATAATGGTTGAATTTTGTTTAAATGTGGTTGCCAAAATGCCATTAGTTACTATTTTTTAATGTATTAATATAATTTTTGAATGTATTCATGTTAACTTATTCATGTTTCACATTTAGACAAAATTGAACCATTTCTTACTAAGTTTATCCATTGGTTGAATAAACTACGGATCAAAAATCCGGCCCGACTGGACAGTTGTGGACTTGCTGAGAACTGTACGCCAACTGAGGGCGATCCACTCGTGAAATTATTATCTTTATTATTTATCCTTTATTTCAGGAAAATATGGCCCATAAAACACAATACATGTAATAAGTATAAAACTAGTAACTATAAAAAAATATGCTTTTTTAAAATCGCTTGACCGTCCGCCGCGCGAGGGCCGCCACAGGCGGACGTGACGTCACGTAGCCCACTCCAAGCACTACAGCAACCGACGTTGATAACACGTGTTATAGCCATTTCATACAACGGTCAAAGATTGGCAGTTATGAACTTATGATTGGAATAGGTTCGCCTATTCCAATCATAAGTTCATAACTGCCTAGTTTAAGTTGGCAGTCAATTTGCTGATCAATTCATTTTCGTGACTTTACAATAGTTTTATTGTCTCTTTTATAGTGGAAGCTAAGAAGCTGTGTAAGAACGTGCAGCGGCTGAACCGTGCAGCCTTCCAGAAGATGACTGCTTGTCGAATCTTCACGATCGATGGCAGTCTACCTCAGAGGTTTAACAGTCTGGTTTTGGAGTATACAGTTGTGATCCTGCAGTTTGCTGTCTTATCATGGAAAAATAAAACATATGACTTTTAATTATAATTTTATGTAGAATTGAAATATAAACAATCTTTTTTATAAAAAGTACCTACTTTTTGTTATAGGTTCCGTTTTCTTGATCGATAAATAGGTTAAGGATTAAGAACTAGTTAAGACGCTACCGAGCGCAATCCTGCATTTTTCACTTTTCAGTTTGTGCCTCCAAAACCATCCTCTTAAGAGGCTACCGAGCGCACAGTGGCGCCCTCATCGTTTGTTTGGTTTTTCTTTTATTTTAGAATGAAAATGCGGAAAATGAGCACGTTAAGTTGTGCTCCACAAGACAATACGTTATTATTATTATAAACAGTAGTTTTATATTTGTTAAGTTTTATTGTAATCCTTAAAACGGGAAATGGTGGCCACTTTTTCCGTTTTAATGATTACAATAAAACTTAACAATTAAATTACTGTTTGTAATAATAATAAAGTATAGTCTTGTGGAGTACAACTTAACATGCTTATTTTCTGCATTTTCTTTTTAAATTAAAAGAAATAACAAAACAAACGATGAGGGCGCGACTGTGCGCTCGGTAGCCTCTTAAGAGGATGGTTTTGGAGGCACAAACTGAAAAGTGAAAAATGCAGGATTTACTAAAAGGGTGTGGTAAAATTTAAGGGTGTGGTACAGACCATCAAACTGATCTAAACTAAAGAGGAAGTGGTGAAGGGCGGGCGTTTTGCGGGACTGTCTTATGTAATTTTGACGTTCGAAAAGTGCTGACTCTCAGCCTAGTTTGAATAAATTTTAATGACTTTTTATTTTATTTGATTTTGAACAAATTTCTCCATAGGAACAACATCGTAAGCGCGACAAAATATACAGCCATCCCATACATTTGCGTAGAGTAGTTATTGAAGTTTTCTATGGGACAGTTCATAATTTTTTCATGATTACGATGTTTGTCCCATGGAGAATGTTGTTCAGTTTGTTGGTCTGTAGCACACCCTTAAATTTGACCACACTTTTCTGGAAGCTCTTTGAATATTGAACTCAGGGCGAGATTCACCAATGAAACTGAACGCGTTGAGCACTTCTAAACCGCAGTGATGAGCTGTCAGTGGCAAAATTGTTGTGGACTATTGACACAGACAGCACTAGAACGCTGTAGAAATACTGATCGCGTTCAGTTTCATTGGTAAAATCCGCACTCAAAAGTATATCAAGCTTACACATCTTAAGGAAAAAACCCTTATATGATCACTTCGTTGTCCGTCTGGCTGTCTGTCAGTCTGTCAAGACCCTTTTTCTCAAGGACGCGTTGAGGTGTCAAGTTGAAATTAATATCAAATACGTAGGTCTACACGGTCCCTTAGAGCTAGAAAAAACAAGCTCCTAAGTCAATGTGACGTATATCGATGTATGGGAGAACATGTTTTTCAACAACAATGTTATGTTTGTTTTTGAGATAAATTCATCCCAACTACGGAACCCTTCGTTGTGCTTGGTCCGACACGCACTTGGCCGGTTTTTTTCTTTGAAACCTCTCACAAAGTAGGTTTATGATCACGGTAAGATTGTGATCTACAAAATCCAGTAGATTTATAAGTATCCCATGTTTTTAAACGTGCATGGAGAAATAGATGAGAGCATGTTTTAAGACTACCTACGTCAAACTCTATCCTGTTCTGACCGGTATACCAGTTCGTTTACAAATGGATATACTATAGCACTCAGTAAATCTTTTGCAAAGTCAGGGAAAATAATTGTTTCTTAAATTGGTAATATATTCAAATCACAACAGCCATTTTTTCACAGTTGTATGAAATACGTATAACACGGCAAATTGACGGAGTGTTTCAATTTTATAAACAACTAGCTGCCCCGACAAACGTTGTCCTATCAAAATTTCAATAATTAATATAAATTTCCATAGAAAATGCACTTTCAGTTTTCCCGAATTTTCCAATTTACCCGGCAAGATTTAAAACATTTTCTTTCATACAAACCTTGTCCAGACAAATTTTACAAACACAACAAAAAAAGAGTTAGCCAAATAGGTGCTACCGTACTGATGTGATGCGCGTACATACATTCGGCGATTCATTTTTATGTATATAGTATAATTACCCTGTCTGTATTTACAATAAATAACTAAAAATATACGTTTGTCTCGTTCCGTCAGCCAAGGTTATAATATAACATGTTGCAACACAGAGTACATTTATATATATAGTGTTGCAATGACATCCATGACAACTTTCGTAAAATATTTTTGACCAGATTATTTTAAATATATTACTATAAAAAAAACAGAAGAGTAAAAAAGTTTGTAGAACTAGTTTTATATTGCTAGATGTAGTCGTTCTCTTTGAGCTCGTTAATAATTATTCGTTGCACATAAATCTATGAACAAAAACTACGTATCGGATTTTAAATTGGTCCGGTCACCGCTATTTTTATCATGGGATTGAAGTCAATGCGATTAATCTAGCTAGAGGTTAGGGTTACGAATGTTACGATGTCAAAAATGCCAACAAAATGTGCGCTATGGCCAAGATAGGTAACTAATTATGGTAGTTAGAATACATAAAACGTATTCACAAGAGGACCAGAACTATCGACAGACACGACATACCATTTTATTTGTACAAGGCACTCCTATAATACGTCGCGGTTTTCCAGACATGTTGAGCGAAGTCGGACGACGTCGCTCGACTTTTGTGACGACGCGTAGTAACGCGCCGGGTGGCTATTTGTAACTCACAAAATAAAAAATAAAATATAGTAAAATAGGTGAAGCAGCGGGGTCTTGTGGCGAACACCAAAGTCAGCAGACACTCTAAATCAGGACCATTCCATGGCATGAAATATCAATGGAACGATGTGGTTTCCCTTGGAAATAGTGTTTCTGAAATGTGGGAGTATGTAAAATGTAAGTATAGTGAAAATCATATGACCTAACAATCAATGTAAACAAACTAAAACAAAGCGAAATACCACAGCGTGTGGCGGGAATTGTTCAAGTCAGATATGAGCCAGGTTTAAATACCACAGCGTGTGGCGGGAATTGTTCAAGTCAGATATGAGCCAAGTTCATATACGATAGCGTGTGGCGGAATTGTTCAAGTCACATATGAGCCAAGTTCAAATACCACAGCGTGTGGCGGGAATTGTTCAAGTCAGATATGAGCCAAGTTCAATTACCCCAACGTGTGGCGGGAATTGTTCAAGTCAGATATGAGCCAAGTTCAATTATCCCAACGTGTGGCGGGAATTGTTCAAGTCAGATATGAGCCAAGTTCAATTACCCCAACGTGTGGCGGGAATTGTTCAAGTCAGATATGAGCCAAGTTCAAATACCCCAGCGTGTGGCGGGAATTGTTCAAGTCAGATATGAGCCAAGTTCAATTACCCCAACGTGTGGCGGGAATTGTTCAAGTCAGATATGAGCCAAGTTCAATTACCCCAACGTGTGGCGGGAATTGTTCAAGTCAGATATGAGCCAAGTTCAAATACCCCAGCGTGTGGCGGGAATTGTTCAAGTCAGATATGAGCCAAGTTCAAATAACCCAGCGTGTGGCGGGAATTGTTCAAGTCAGATATGAGCCAAGTTCAAATACCACAGCGTATGGCGGGAATTGTTCAAGTCAGATATGAGCCAAGTTCAATTACCCCAACGTGTGGCGGGAATTGTTCAAGTCAGATATGAGCCAAGTTCAATTACCCCAACGTGTGGCGGGAATTGTTCAAGTCAGATATGAGCCAAGTTCAATTACCCCAGCGTGTGGCGGGAATTGTTCAAGTCAGATATGAGCCAAGTTCAAATACCACAGCGTATGGCGGGAATTGTTCATATGTATAATATACTATTAGGTAAAATAGAAAAGATAGTTACATGGAGTCATTATGGACGTCAGCGTTTGTGTTGGAAATCAAAAGTCAAAGTCCGCAACTGGCTAAATAATAATATGGTACGTGTAGGTTTTATGGTTGTGTATCTGAAAAGCTTAAGCCGCAGGTATTCCCTTCAGAGGGTGGAGAAACGGGTGTTGTGGTGCAATTTGAGAGAGTCCTATGACCAACAGTGGACTCAGAATGGCTGTGTTGTGATGGTTGTGTGACTCGTCCTAAGCCACGAAACTATTAATAAAAAGGAAAGACGACAGATGACATTCCGAAAAGCGAGATTTGATCAATAAACAGATAAAAAGATAAACAGAGTGAAGCGATACTTTACGCCTGGACAGCTTTTGACCTTCTAGAAAGCTCAAGTCCGATCCTGCATAGAGTATTGCAGCCACCTTTGGGATGGCTCAGCTAAATACCAACTTGCTGCGTTTGACTCAGTAGAACGCAGAGCTAATGAGCCTCTCATTGGCGACGTAAAACTAGTGGATGCCAAGCTTCACAGCTTGGCTCATCGCCGCAAGGTTGCCTGCTTGTCGGTCTTCTATAGACTGTACTTCGGTGAGTGTGCTGAGGAACTCCACAACCTCATTCCACCGGCCCCCTTCTACAATCGAACATCTTCTACCATCCATACCTAGTTGCCATTCCACCAATTCGCACTAAGCGCTTCCAAACATCCTTCATAATGCGCACGGCAAAAGAGAGGAACTCACTACCTTCGTCTGTGTTCCCGAACTCATACAACCCGAATCTCTTCAAAGTTAGAGTGAACAGGCTTCTTCTGGGTAAGCTCACTCCATAGTAGACTTTGTCTCTGTCACCTCTGACCTAAACTAAAGTCAAATGCAAACCCATTTCAAATAAAAATAAAGCATACATGTTATGCTTGAAATAACTATAACTTGTATGAAGTAACCATACTGTGTATATTATGAACTTATGGTATAAGTACACTACGGCCGAAATATCTTGGCTAGTCCGACCTTCGCACAGAAGGCTGCGTAGTAACATTTTTTAGGAACCAAATGGTGACATGAGGCGAGTGTGACTGAGAGCACATGCGCTAAAATTCTTAGTGCCTATGTTTGGACTTGCCAAGATATTTCGGCCGTAGTATATATGTGGCTAACAGTAACAGTCATGAAAATATATCAATTGTGAGTTGACGTTAATAGGCCAGACATTTTGGCACCACATCATTTTGGTCAGAGCCGTATCACAAGCATTATGGACGTATCACATTTTAACAATGTTCAAAAGTACTACTAAGTTACACGTATTTTAATCTCAGATCACGAATTATGTTATAGGTTTTTTGTGCCGTCCCGTTCAAATTCCACGATACCATACACATTGACGTCATAGGACGGCTAACGAGGGCACAGAACCAGTTCAAGCAAGTCAGGAATGTGCTTTGTAATGTGCAGAAAACCGAACCGAATGAAAAAGTATTACGTACCATTGCACTTGGATAAGCGATCAAGTTTTGATGGCGTAGCGTTCAGAAGACAAGTCAGTTAAGTCTTAGCTCTAATGGTGGGTAGTGTCGTTAGGCAAAGGTGAAAATTAAATTTGTTACACAGATAAATTTAAGTTTTGGTTAGAGTTGAATCTATTATTTATAAAAAAAAAACTAGCTTCCGCTCGGTCAAGAACAGTATGCTGCATGAGTATCTGGTGTCTCAATAGGCTCCGGAGACACCAGAACAGTCCCAAACTCAGCGTCAACAGCACGCTGAGTATCTGGTGTCTCAACGGGCTGCGGAGACACCAGAACAGTCCCAAAATCGGCATCAACAGCACGCTGAGTATCTGGTGTCTCAACGGGCTGCGGAGACACCAGAACAGTCCCAAAATCGGCATCAACAGCACGCTGAGTAACTGGTGTGTCAATAGGCTGCGGAGACACCAGAACAGTCCCAAAATCGGCATCAACAGCATGCTGAGTATCTGGTGTCTCAATAGGCTGCGCAGACACCAGAACAGTCCCAAAATCGGCATCAACATCAGGCTGAGTATCTGGTGTCTCAATAGGCTGTGGAGCCACCAGAACAGTCCCAAAATCGGCATCAACAGCACGCTGAGTATCTGGTGTCTCAACGGGCTGCGGAGACACCAGAACAGTCCCAAAATCGGTATCAACAGCATGCTGAGTATCTGGTGTCTCAATAGGCTGCGGAGACACCAGAACAGTCCCAAAATCGACATCAACAGCACGCTGAGTATCTGGTGTCTCAATAGGCTGCGAAGACACCAGAACAGTCCCAAAGTCAGCGTCAACAGCACGCTAAGTATTTGGTATCTCAACGGGCTGTGGAGACACCAGAACAGTCCCAAAATTGGTGTAAACAACATGCTGAGTATGTGGTGTCTCAATGGGCTGCTGAGACACTAGAATAGTCCCAAAATCTATGGCAACAGCTTGCTGAGTATTTGAGGTTGCAATGGGCTGCAGAGACAACAGAACAGTCACAATCTCGACGTCAGCACCAGGCGTTTTATATGACGTCTCTAAGAGCCACAGAAATCTTTGAAGCGGCTGACGCTGACGCTCTGTTGCTGAAAGGGCAGTAGCGACGCAGTTGTATCACGCAGAAAACTGCCTGTGGAATCCGAAAAATAAGTACCTACCACAAAAATAAAAATGAAAATAAAAATAAAAATTAATTAAAATAATGTAATTATTTCAATTAATTAATTCTGTTAAGGCTACTGTAAATTGGATACTGTAATGCAAATAGGGTAACCTAACAGAGTCTAGTAGGTAATTTTCATTTCTACGGTCTTAACATCCATTTTTTTGTTGCGTGCGTGCGTGTTGCGGCTATCGAGAATTAACACAGACTGAACGACCTACAGACGTGCGGTCGGCTCGTGGTGATCCATCTACTGATGCATCTGTCTACGTCGACGAACGCGTCTGTCGGCTTTATACAGTTCCAGATGACTTACTACGCTATATAAGTACCAAAGAGACTTATGAATCCGACTTCCACATTTACAGCTGCTGTTGATGATCAAGATATCGACTGTTTATTTCCAAACTTAGAGTAAACCTACGTACAGCCAATGTATATTTTATAATAATTTTGATATATATTTTTTAATTTGACATTTTATTTTAGCAGTTTTTTTTTAATAAAATAGCATATTTTTTCGATTTTTCTAACAGCATTTTAGCATATTTCATATCAGTCTAGTTGGCTTATACATATACACCACACCCTTCGGGGATTAAAGGCGTTATGTTGTAAAAGTTAAATGTTAACGAAATCAAAACCCTAGTTACATTAATAACAGAAACAAAATGGCGGCGAGATAAAAACGGCGCCACTTTATTTAATTCAACACTGCAACATGGTGCCATTAGTTTTCAGGGTTCCGTACCAGATTGGTAAAAAGGAACCCTTATGGTGTGACTCAGTCTTTCTGTTTGTCTGTCTGTCTGTCCGTCTGTTACAGCTGGATATCTCAAGAACTACTAATGCTATTTACTTGAATTTTGGAATAGTATTAGATGACGTTTGTCCAACTATTTTGCAATTAAGAAAGGAATAAAAATATTTTTCTTTTTTGCAACAGGGACTGAAGACACCCTGTCTTAAAAATTCGAAGTGGGGCTATTAAGGCAAATAGGGTATCATATGAAAGAGCGATTTTTGCACATTCACAAGCATTTTTTAAATTTTGATGAAAAACGTAAAAAAATACCTTTCCCCCCTTATCTCCGAAGTTTGCATAGAGAAATCTGAAATAATTCTGTGTGATAGAAGTTTATGTAAAGAAAACAGGAAAAATAAAACACTGTCTCTTAATAGCACACTTTTTTAATACATAGTGGTACGGAACCCTCGGTACGAGAGTCCGACTCGCTCTTGACCGGTTTTCTTATTTAAACATCTGTTTGTGTTCTAGATTAGTAGCTTTTACGGAGAAGGCACCAAAAGTTTGCCAAATGCCACAAATTTTAACCCTTACAAAAAGTATGCGTATAACTGACACACAGCTAAACTTACGTCTTTTTTATTACACAACAATAAAGCACCGCCTCGTTTATAAAAAAAAAAAAATACTAGTCGAGATATGTTTAGTTATGTAATAAGAAAAATGCTTTAAATCGCCCGACATTTTGTGCTCTTTATTGTACCTAAGCAAGGTTATTGTCTTTTCTATTGCCCTAAACTACGTCTATTTAGGTCCAAATGGTTTCTAACTTCGCAAAATGAAGAAATGTAGAGGTTTTTCAGATCTACGGCCGAAGTAAATTTAGAAATTATATTTTATAGGTTTTCCAAGAATCTAGGTTTTATTTATGTTTACATTAAAGGATTTATGGACCTCGAAAAGAGTTTAAATTATAAAAAAGGATCACTTTGTTGTCTATCTATCTGACAGTTTTTCCTTGGAAAAGGTTAATTCTATAATTATACAGGGCTATTTTTAAATCATTAACTAAACTTTCACAGGGTGTTCTACCCATGAATATGAACAACAATTTTGACCAAATAAGCGAACATAAATGTACTGAACAGCTGATTTTTTTTTTTGCGATTTCAGGTTTGGTCCCATAGTAAAAGTTGTTCATATTCATGGGTAGAACACCTTGTGAAAGTTTAGTTAATGATTTAAAAATAGCCCTGTATAAAAAAGGAATCGCCGAAATGTATGTACGCGCATAGCTTCCGCACGACTGCACCAAATTGGATAGTTCTTTTTTTATTATGTTTGCAATTGTCAGGACAAGGTTTGTATCGAAGAAAATGTTTGAAAAGTTGCCGGGAAAATTGGAAAATTCGGGAAAACTGAAAGTGCATTTTCTATGGGAATTTTGTAGGAATTATTCAAATTTTGACAGGACAACGTTTGTCGGGTCAGCTAGTATTTAATAAAGGTCTAAGTAAAATATAAAAAATATATTTCTTGTAGATTATACAGTTTCTATAAATATTATATATTTCTATTAAACATAAATCTATAATGGCGGCGATTCCCTTGTTCACAAACTAAACTAAATTTAAGTTCAGTGCATCTTTTTCTGACGTAACTTAAATTGACGTAATTTTAGTAGGATTTTTTTTAATCACGTCTAAATTTGTCTATTTAGTATGTTCATTTGACAGGACTAAACTAATATTTATCGTCTGTCCTTTTCTTAATGAAATAGAAAGAAAAAGATGCACTGAACTTAAATTAAGTTTTGTTTGTGAACAAGGAAATTGGCGCCATTATCTGTCTCGTTGGTCTAGTGGTTGCAAGTGCTACTGCTGAGCAAGAGGTATTGGGTGCGATTCCCGGGCTGGGCAAAGTGTTATTGAGATTTTCCATCTGGAATTTATCAGTAGCAGCCCGGAGCCTGGATTTGTTGTAAAAAAAAAAACGGAAAAAACGATTCCTGCTGGAGTAACGTTGTTCCAGCAGGAAAATTCTAAACGAGTGATCGGAGAGAAAATATTGTGCATGGGCAGAGAACTTATATTTGTGCATAAATCGGCGCCGAAAATATAATTTGTGCGTGTTTAGGTTTTCGAGATATTGCATTTCCTGCTTGAGTAACGTTTTGCAGAATCGTGTCGTGAGACCATTGTATGTGCGCTTATAGAATAAACATCCACGAGAAGCTCTTAATTTGTGCGTACTTGTGTCAGAATTAGATTTCAGAAAATATATTTTATAATTATCAAGTAATCGCGCTATTTTGAAAACCCGAAAATATATCGTAGCGCCTAAATGATAAAACGTATAAGCTTGCTGAAACTGCATTCGGTCCTTCTTGACGCTTTTGATAACTATCAAAAGTTTCAAAAGTGTACATGCATGAGTTATTAAATAATATTGCTAAAAGCCAAAACGACGGTGTCATAACTTTGACGGCAAAATACAAGAAACCGGCTCAACCCAAGATGCTTAGATTTAGCCAAAAATTTGTGCGTGTATTCAAAAATATAGAGTAAAAATATTCAGCTTGGAATGTTTCGCATTAAGTAGACAAAATAAACAAAAAACTAAATATGTAAACAACGGCTGCTTACCCGACCAAATTTGAATGACTACAAAAAAGCGACGGTTTCGTACATATCGACGACCTTCTTACTTCGTACGAACATGTACAGTACAGCATAGCAGTGACATAAAGAGTCGAAAACGCAGTTTAACCACCTAAAGATCCACCGGGGAAGCTAGACTAGAAGCAAACCGGGGCGGCGACGTCGTAAAAAGAGCCCATCCATAATTATATCACCCATCTCTCCACAACTCCAAGGCTTATTTTACGGTGCATACTGGATAGGCTCTAATCCCTATCCATATCCCAAGGGCCGGTCTTCCCTACCATTATCGCGCCCCCCGGTCCCGGGCCCTTGATATGTAATGATCTCTGTTGCACCATCTAACATAAGGCAACAGGGGCTAGTGTGAATCTTTGGGTTTATTCGAGTAATCAAGTCTAGCCAAACCACGCTGGAGTCGGTGCATTTCATTCATTCATTCATGAAACAACGTTACTCCAGCAGGAATCGTATTTTCCGTTTTTTCCAAAACGACAAAGCGCACAATTTTTTTGTTTGGTGCACATTTATAGCAGATTACGCACTAATTACAAATCCAGGTGTACGTTATTCCAGCAGGAAAGTAGCTCCTAGAGTGATATGAATACCACTCATATCACTCTAGGAGCTACTTTCCTGCTGGAATAACGTACACCTGGATTTGTGCCCGGTTGATGGCAATAGGCTCGCCCCCTATTATAATACATGGAACTTAAAGATAACTGGCGAAATTTGAGTGTACCTACATGGATACACCTCTGCCTAACCCTTCCAGGAACACAGACGTGATTTATGTTATATTATGTATTATCTATAATAGTAGTACATAGTAGTACGAGTATCTTTACATATCTATTTCAAGTAAATTGTAAAAACAGTTTCTTATTTCTAGTATTAGAATTCTTTTTTTCATTTTGTTAATTTTACATTCAAAATATTTAAGTATAGGTGTTAGTAGTAGTTTTTTGTTTTTGTTAGTAATTGTTAAATATGAATTACTAGCTATTGCCCGTGGCTTCGCCCGCGTGGATGTCAGAAATTATCCCACGGGAACATACTGCCAGAATAAAAATTATCCTATGTCCCAGGTCATGGTCTATCCTTTTCATCCAAATCCGTTCAGCTGTAAAGGCGTGAAAAGGCAATAGGCCGAGTTACTTTCGCATTTATAAAATAAGGTTCTGCCCGCAACTTCGTCTGCATGGACTTCAGAAGTGGATTCAGAGAGAGATAAAAACCACACAATGAAGGGTTGGAGTAGTGGAGATGAACTTATCCCAAGAACAAACTTAACATTGTAGTTGAAAACCATGTTTTCCCATACATTCTAACTGCAAATGTAAGGTTACTATACTAGACTTCATGTGAGTTTTCCTACAGGAAAACTCATATGAAGTCTGTACTCATAAGAACTATGTTTTGTTTCAATTTGTGATTAATTTTACTTCGGCTTAATAGAATGTGAGATTATTGTGTGTGTTGGATGTACTCATAATAAACCTAATTGTATTTGAAGTAAGAATAGAGCGGCAAATATGGCGTGATTGAATATACCTACATCTTCCTGATTTTCCTTAAGGCTTCTATTCCACCTATAAAGACACTCAATCATTAACCAAATCGGGCAGATTTATATACAACTAGCTTTTTTTTGCCAGCGGCTTCGTCCGCGTGGATGTCGGAAATTATCCCACGGGAAAGTACTGCCGGGATATAAACAAGTAGCCTATGTGCTATTCTAGACTACAATCTATCTCTGTGCCAAATTTCATCCAGATCCGTTCAGTCCTTCTGGCATGATTGAGTAACAAACATCCATCCATCAAAAATTTCGCATTTATAATAGGTATTAGTAGGATTTGCCTAATTAAGGCAAAAGCTCCAGGTAGCCCGCGAAATTCTAATTTTCTTACGTTTGTTGCAATTTGCAGATCAGGTCGTATGTTAATCTAAATATGATTCGCGACCGTAACAAATCTGTCTTTATATAATTATCAATACAATACTCAGAGTTCATATAATCCTAATGAATAACTATTTCATGAAATCTTGACATTTAGGATTATACTAACGTAAGGAGTTGTATTACTGATTCTAGTGATTATAATTTTGTAACTACATATATGTTACGGTCGCGAATCATGCATTGATCAACATACTACCAAAAATTGACTCACAAATTTCAAAAAACGTAAGAAAATTTGAATTTCGCGGGCTACCTGGAGCTTCCCCCTTAATAAAAAAAAATGTGCTCAATTTATCTCACTCATAATATTTTTTGTAAAGCCAATCAGTGTGAACACCACGCGTAGATAATGAAATATAAACTAATCGAGCTCAACATTAATTACTTTCACGGATTTTCATCACCACATGTCAGAGGTTTTTCATACAATTAAGGTATTTAATGAATATAACATTATCACTGAAAGGGACCATCGTTTCAATTATTTAACACGCAGAATAATTAAATACGGTTTACGTAATTAATTACTTTCGTTTTTTTTTCTATTTGAGATAGGATTGCTCTTGACTATAGTCTAGGTCAGAGGCGACAGAGACAAAGTCTACGATGGAGTGAGCTAACCCAGAAGAAGCCTGTTCTCTCTATCTTTGAAGAGATTCAGGTTGTATGCGTTCGGGAACACAGACGCTGCCGCAGGTTGTGAGTTCCACTATTTTGCCGTGCGCATTATGAAGGATGTTTGGAAGCGCTAAATGCTAATTGGTGGAATGGCAATTAGGTATGGATGGTAACTTGCAGTGCGTCTAGATGTTCGATGGTAGAAGAGGGCTGGTGGAATGAGGTTGTGGAGTTCCTGAGATAGAAGACCGACAAGCAGACAACCTTGCGGCGATGAGCCAAGCTGTGAAGCTTGGCATCCACCAGTTTTACGTCACCTATGAGCCTCTTAGCTCAGCGTTCCACTGAGTCTAGCCCAGCAAGTTGGTATTTAGCTGAGCCATCCCAAAGGTTGCTGCAATACTATGTACGTGCAAGACCGGACTTGCGCTTTATAAAGAGTCAAAAGCTGTCCAGGCGTAGGATGCCCAGTTTTTTGGCCGCAGTTTGGGCTTTGTGCTCGATGGTAGCGCCGAAGTTGAGACTAGATGTCAACTCCATGCCTAGGAGCTCGAGCCGATTTGTTACAGGAAAGATGTACCCCGAAAAGTAGGAGTTTGGGCAAAACGACTCCTTTTAGCGGTGAAAAGACACGCCTGTTTTGGTGGCGTTAAAAGAGACCAGATTGTCATCACCCCATTGGGAGACAAGGCTTAATGTCAAATCTTTTTTCGTTTGTAAAGTCTGAGTAGGTAAAGCTGAGAAAAAACAAACAAATTTTTCTTGCACTACCCATACACATTATAATGCCACGTTATGTAACTTAAAATAATAATTTTGAATTAATTTTACTAACAGACATTTTTAGTAGGTAATCTAGTCTAAAAGCAGTCTGTAGCCGTTGATTTATTTTGATTAAATTCAAATGAGGCTGGAACGATTAAGTTACCTCCTGCATACTAATGTTGGTTATAAAAACTATACTTAATTATAGTAGACACGGATATGATTTTAATATCTGTTTTCTTTTTTATGTTAGGTACTGTCCCATTAGAAGTCCTTTTCCCATACAGAAAAACTTTTATCATCGTCTGCCTAGCCTTTTTCCAACTATGTTGGGGTCGGCTTCCAGTCTAACCGGATGCAGCTGAATACAAATGTTTTATATGGAGGAACTGCCGGTCTGACCTCAACTACCCGGTTACTGGGTAATACGATACTCCTTGGTGTGCCTGGTTGTCAGACTTTCGGGCTTCTGACGACTCGTAACGACTGTCAAAGATCCACGAATGACAGCCGGGACCAACGGCTTAACGTGCTTTCCGAAACACGGAGGAGTCTCGGTATATAAAGATGGTAACCCATCCACTGACCAATATAGGGAACTGTAGCTTAATCTGATGGATCGACCCATGCGGCTGTTATTACTTAGCCACGAGCTCCTCTGTGTTATAAAAAATTATGTGAATATAATTTGGCTTATACAACTGGGTAGTAGGCACGGATATGATTCTAATACCTGCCTGTTAGGTAATGTCCCATTAGAAGGCCTTCTTACCCGAGTGCGGCGAAGCCCGAAAGGAGGGTTATGTGTTTGACCTGTATTTATGTAGGTATGTATGTATGTCCGTTTCTTTGTTCCCTCGTAACTCCTAAACGAATGAAAGGATTTGCATATACAGGGTGTTTGGCAGAACGTTGAACATACGAAAATGGTGGGTAGATGGGGTCATCTGCTACTTACTCAGCCCTAATTTATTTGGCCCTGGCCCACAGGGTATTTAAAAAAATTTTTTTTTCTTTTTTCTTGTTTCACCACTTTCTTAACTTTAAAGTGTAATTTTTATTAAAAATGGGTAAAACAGGCAATATTTTGTTTTTAATTTTAATCTTTGATGTTGGCAGATTCTTATAAAATTATTACTTTGTTCAGATGTTAGCTAGAAAAAAAGTTATGAGTCCTCAAACTTACAGAAAGATGTAAAAAATACTTAAATGTTAATTTCAACTTGCATTAAAAAAAAACAAAAAATGATTGAGGAGTTCCAATTCTAGCAAAACATCCCTAGTGTGTGAGCTTTCTAATGGTATGTAATTTGCTTTTATAAAAAAAAAAAAAACTTTAAGAGTTATTTCATAATTTTATCAAGTAGGAAATTTTTGACGAAACTCTACCTTTACGGAAAGTGTAATGTTTTGCGAAATTTAATACTGCAAAGTTGGTAAAAATTAAATGATCGATGGCTTGCCAGTAGCAGTGGTGCAAATTGACATTCACTATTCCCTTGAGATGGTTACACAAAGCAGGTAGAAATTTTGTTTCACTCTTGCGCAGTCATAGCGTATTTTTGCTCTCTTTCGCTCTCGTGGCACCGTGTCGCCTCAGAATGAATTCTTTTCTTTTATTCAGTCGAGACTTAACTGCCTCTGCGATCTCACGTGCCCGTTACGCTTACGTTTGTTTTTGTTCACTTCGTTTTCTTTTATTGTTATCACTAGTTTTATAACCTGTTAGTTAAGTTTTTTGTTATTACTGTTACCTGTTGTTATTGGTAAAGAAATGGCTGCTTTTACCAGTGAGGAATACGCGGACATGTTGTTAGCGTATGGAAGCGCTAATACTAATTCGCGTGAAGCGCGAAGAATTTATCAAGAGCGTTATCCCAACCGCCGAGTACCCAGTCATCAGACGTTTGCGAGTACTTACCGACGTTTACGACAAATCGGTAACCTGAACTTACAAGAACCACGAGTGAACGCAGCACGACCCGATACTACCATTGACGAACAAGTTCTTGCCGAGTTTGACGCGGACCCTACCAAAAGCATTAGACAGATAGCTTCAATACTTGGCTTAAGCATATGGAAAGTGTGGTCTGTTCTCCGGCAAGATGGTAGGCATGCTTTTCACTACACTCCAGTGCAAGGTAAGATTAAGCCGTTTATGCACTGCATCTGATACGATTTTGTGGAATGTAGTAAATTATGAGACAGTTCAATTGATCGTTCCATTTAACCTTGATTTCGTCACTTTCTTTATTAGTTGTTTTGCCTCATGTTGTTTTTAGCGCATTCAATTCTAATTTCAAATTAAATTTGAATAAACTATTCCTATTCGGCCGCATTCACGTAACAATCAGGCGGCCAGCGCTTACAGGATTCGGATTTAGGATTCGGTTTGCGCAGGTGGTCAGCGTAGGTAAACTTGCCAGCACTTATGGCTCCTTTTTAGAACAAAATTGAAAAGTCGCACGCCCTTTTGTGAATGTGGTCTTACGTCTTTATGGCTAAGCCATAAAGCCAATTAGTGTACTTAAAAATTGAAGATAATTTAATTTAGATAATTGTAGAGTTTGAACTCGGAGGAAGAAAAGATTCAGTATTGAAATCGATTCTTAGACGTGTTTTGTTTGTTCTAGGTCTCGATGACAGTGATTTTGGGAGACGTGTGCAATTTTGTCGCCATTTGCTGCATACTGATGTGGACGACGTAAACTTTTTAAAAAGTATTCTGTGGACGGATGAGTCCAAATTTGACAAAGAAGGGATTGTCAATTATCACAATCTTCACCATTGGGCACTAAAAATCAAAACCCACACGTGAAGAGACATAGGGGCTTCCAGAGGAGATTCAGTGTGAATGTCTGGGCAGGAGTGATTGGCGATAAGCTAATAGGGCCTCATTATTAGTGCAAAGTGAAGTGCTACTAACATAGTCTTAAGCCTTATTTATTAACACAAGATTTTGTTTATAAAAATATGTATGTTTAGGTTAAGGTATTTTTCTATGGGCCTATATCGCCTGAAATAAATGGTATTATTATTATTATTATTATTTGCCCGACAACATCAATGCGAACAACTACTTGGATTTTTTGATAAATGATTTACCACCATTAGTGGAAGAAGTGTTCCAAGTAGACATAAACAGGCCTATTGTGTTTCAACACGATGGTTGCCCAGCTCACTTTAGTCTAATTGTACGTGAGCATTTGGATAATTGTTTCCCAAATTCGTGGATTGGCAGGGGAGGACCAATTCCCTGGCCTCCACGATCGCTCGACCTCACTCCGCTCGATTTTCACGTGTGCGGAAGGGCAAAGGAACTAGTTTACACTACAGAAGTAGAAAGTCGAGAAGATTTGTTAAATCGAATTAATGCTGCTTTCGAAGTTATGCGACAGGAGATGCTGCTGCGCACAACAACTGTAGAAATCAGACGTAGATGCCGCACCTGAATTGCAAGTGAAGGGCGTCAATTTGAACATCTGTGATTTTATTTAAATAAATTATTTAAATTTATTTAATTGTTTTATTAACGCACCTAACTGGTACAGCATAATTTCAATCGATCATTTAATTTTTACCAACTTTGCAGAATTAAATTTCGCAAAACATTTAACTTTCCGTAAAGGTTCGTCAAAAATTTCCTACTTGATAAAATTATGAAATAACTCTTAAAGTTTTTTTTTTATAAAAGCAAATTACATACCATTAGAAAGTTCACACACTAGGGATGTTTTGCTAGAATTGGAACTCCTCAATCATTTTTTTTTTTTTTTAATGCAAGTTGAAATTAACATTTAAGTATTTTTTACATCTTTCTGTAAGTTTGAGGACTCATAACTTTTTTTCTAGCTAACATCTGAACAAAGCAATAATTTTAGAAGAATCTGCCAACATCAAAGATTAAAATAAAAAACAAAATATTGCCTGTTTTACCCATTTTTAATAAAAATTACACTTTAAAGTTAAGAAAGTGGTGAAACAAGAAATAAGAAAAAAATTTTTAAAAAATACCCCGTGGGCCAGGGCCAAATAAATTAGGGCTGAGTAAGTAGCAGATGACCCCATCTACCCACCATTTTCGTATGTTCAGCGTTCTGCCAAACACCCTGTATATTATACGTCTTTAGATTTGTCTAGGTGACGCGAGTGTCACTGGCTATATTAAAATCAAAAACAAAGTAAAATGGCGGATTTGGGGTGCCATATTGTGGTGTTCGAATTTTTTTTTTCTAATACCATCGAGGGGGATATCAAAATGAAGAGTTTTAAAAGATGATTACAAAAATATATACAACTTATATGGTTAAAAGTAATTCGAAGTGACAAATCGTAAAAAACACGTACAATAAAATACAAAAACCAAAACTCCTTACAAGAACTAAATCGTCTGCGAAATCTTTCACATTTGTAAACTAAAAAGCTGGAAATAAAAAGCAATTTAAAAAAAAACTAAAAAACCCGACTGCGATAAAAAAAAACTGAAAGCTAAATACAAGCCCATTTTAAATTACATAAAAGTTGGAAGCAGGCGAGACCCATTCCATTTTTTATATATTTTCTAACTTAAATGGGTCCCGCCTGCTTCCAACTTTTATTTAATTAAAATTGGGCTTGTTTTTAGCTTTTCAGTTTTTTAAATTTAAGTTTTTTATCGCAGTCGGGTTTTTAGTCTTTTTTTTAATTACTTTTTTATTCCATACAGAAAAACAATTATTCAACAAAATTATTGATTAACATTATTATTAATTACAGCAAGTAATCCCGTAAAACCCGTGTAATTTTCACGAACATACACCCACGTCAACCACACCTGATGTTTTATCAATTCCTGCTATTAAAAGATTATCCGGAAAGCCCATGGAAAGGGAAACGTGCGGTAAAATTTCGATGAATGAATGATGAGCGGAATCCCAAGAGACACCGAGTAGTTAGTAGATGGAGTAATAATTGGAAAGTGAATGGTTTGGTTGAAATAAAAATTGTGCGTTTTTAAAGGCAGGCAACTGTAATAAATGCCTTTCAATTACACTATTTCATCTTGATCAAAATAATGTTAATGTTTGTCCAAATATAATTTGCGGTGCCGAAGCAAATTATATTTGGACAAACATTAACATTATTTTGAACAAGATGAAATAGTGTAAAACTTAAAAGAAACAAATAAATGCGGTACCTACATTATAAATGGCTTTCTTTTACCTTGCAACAAGCATCACTAATACATTTTTTAAATTATTATTTAACAATTTATGTACACACATAAAACTGACAAGAAGAAAGAAACAGAAAAACCGTGCAGAGCTGATACTTTATCTGGAATCTATCCACTTAAACTTGCAATTTGAGAGTTAAATTTTGCCCGCGCAAATTACAAACTCTCTCTCTCTGAATCTACTGTGCATTTTACCGTCAAAAAGGTTCTTGTTGGTATTCCATTTGTTCCCTACTCTGTGTAGGCACGGATTATAGACAGTTTTTTCGATTGGAAACTGATATGATGGCGAAAGATCGGCTTTTCCTGCATAAAAATATACCGGGCTTAGATACCGTTATACAAAATGTCCTCACAATTTATATATACATTTTTTATGTTAGAATCTTTTGGTTTGACAAAGTTTAATTTGCTACATATTTTTTGGACTATTTTTTTGGTATTCTGTTAATTGAACGAGTTTGAACAAACAAATGCGTCGACTCTTTTACAAAGGGTAAAAAAAAAACCTTAAAACCTTTTAAATGGCTTTGTAATTACAAAGAGCAAAAAAGTCCTTTAAAAAAACTGAACACTTTTTGGAGTTTACTCCCTAAGAATTGATTTTCACATGAAATAAATATGAGGAGTGAAATACAAGCGAAGCGCTGTCACGTTTTTGTGATTTGTTTATTTTCGGCCAGTCTTTCATTGGCTACAATGAGACTGGCCGAAAATAAACAAATCGTGTAATCGTGAACGGGTGCTGCTTGTGGTGATTGGTCGTCTTGCTGACCTTGGTTTTGTTATTATTATTAGTAAAACTCTTTATTTATTTTACTTCGATGGTCCTAGTTTATCATTTGTGACTTCTGAGTTACTGCTACATACACGGCTAGGTCTATGTAAGTGAGCACGCCCTTTATGCCTGGAGGCTTTTATGTAGTTATAAAGTTCTGTTTACGTTTTTAATTTTGTATTTTTATTTCTGCTTGAGTATAGTTTTGGATTTTTTGTTTTGGTATATTGGCGTGTGCTAGCTGACTTATGGCAATGAATTTAATTTAATTTAATTTCATGTTTTGTTGTGTAATACCTAAATTATTTTGCGCAGTGCTGTATACAATCAATTTTTTTTTCAACAGACAGCTGTGTTTCTGGGGAGTTTGTTGCGCCTCTCTTCTCCCCAGCTAAAGCACTAGGAAGTGGTGAAAGGCGGGCGTTTTGCGGGACTGTCTTATGTAATTTTGACGTTCAAAAAGTGCTGATTCTCAGCCTAGTTTGAATAAATGACTTTTGATTTTGATTTATGTTTGCATTACTCGTCTAAATGTAGGGAACAGATTTAATTTTGATTTTCTATTCGCGATTTCAGTTTTGGTCCCATTGTATAAGTTGTTTATAATAATGAGTACAATGATCCCTTAAGAGACTTCGTGTATTAATAGATAGACCTTATACATATATAAGGGGCACAGTGGAGCCATAAGATTGCTTAGGTTTCATAAATAGGTCAACCATTTCTTGCCCAGTGTTACAGCAGCTTGAGCTGGAAGATACAACTTTAGCACATTCTCACATTTCAGGCATTTAATGAAAGTTTATAGCTTCGTAGGTCAGGCGTGCCTTGGAATTTCAGGACCTTTACGACCCCTCAGAGAGCCACAAGATAGTGTATTGTCAACACAAAACCCGAAAGCACAGCTATATTCATAAACTAGTTTTAGCCAGCGGCTTCGCTCGCGTGAAAGTCGGAAATTTACCCACGGAAACGTATTAGGTTGGGGAAAAAGTCTTTTCGCATTATAGTATGTATGAACTTGTAATAAAATCTCTTTGGCTATACTATTTGTATCTGGCTGGTTTTGGTATCATTGAAAGTTTAAATTTTAAAGAACATAATTCCAAATTCAAATTAGGAAAATGTGTGATTTTCATTTGTTTTTCGTACCGTCAAGATATCGAACAAAATGGTACCTACATACTTTAGTTAAATGTAAATAAACTATATTAAAAAATGTTTTGAATTTTCTTAAAAAAATCGAAGAAACTTTCTCCCCAACCTATTACTATCGGGATGAAAAGTATCTTATGTATATACGTATATATATCCAAATTTCATCCAAATCCTATTAGAAGCATAGTACTAATGGTTGAAATACTATCGTGAATTCATTCAAGCCTTGTAATTTTTGTTAGGTTTACTGCTCAGAAGTTGTAGTGTTGTGAACAGAATAGAATACCGTCTTGGTATGTATGCAACGTACTACCGAAATAAATATAATAGAATATAAACAAAAGATTTAAACTATCTGTGTGCCAAATTGCATCCAAATCCGTGGGATAATACTAATAACTGAAATACTCATACCTAGTACTTTTTGTTAGATTATTCCTCAGAAATTGTGCACAACGTTTTATTAGGATAGTAAAAAAAAAATAATGTACAGACACGGAAAGTATACGATTTTATTATATGTTTAGATGAGACATCTGTTTGGATTTCTAGGTCGACTTATATTATACCTACGGGTAGATCAAGTTGACCGCTATCAGGATCAACTGAACTACCGTCAAATTGGTACAATATTGAAATAGATAAATTGTTCGTGTGGTTAGGAATATCTCGGTACGAAATCATCATATATTTAATTTTCTGCGCCTTTTAAAACTATTGCGATACACGTATCGGTGTCCTATTTTATGATCTCGAAAGTATCAATTAGCCTTACCCAAATGATTGACTGGCATTGCCGACGGACATACATACCAAGACCCATCCGTCTTTTGGAAAGGACGTTAAGATCTTTGACAGTCGTTACGGGTCGTCAGAAGCCTGAAAGTCTGACTGACAACCAGTCTTACCAAAGGGGTATCGTATTACCCAGTAACTGGGTTGTTGAGGTTCGATAGGCAGTGACTCCATGTAAAATACTGGTATTCTGTTGCATTCGGTTAGACTGTAAACCGACCCCAACATAGTTGGGAAAAGGCTAGGCAGATGATGAATGACTGGAGTACAGTCAGCTCCAAAAAGATGTTTATCATCAACAAGAATTCATTTAATTGTCTGCAATCATTGTTCCACAATATTGTATCAGTGTGTTGTCACAAGACATATTCCACATTGGGTAAGTGCTTAATTATAGTTATGTATTATAGTTATGCTCCAGTATTATGGAACAAAAATTGTAGACAATCAAATGAATTCTTGAGGACGTATCATTATTTTTTTGAGGTTTTCTTTACCTTCCATACCTTCAATCTTTATAAGACGAAAAAAATAAAGCGGTAAAGTTGTATATTATATATATAACGTGTAGATCACGTTATGTTGGCAATGGTTTACAAAAACTATAAAGGCTCCCGCAGAAAGGCGCGACGCATCGGCGCGACGTGACTTATGTTTCTCCTGCCCTTATCCCTTGCGACTGTAGTGGACTAACTATGGAAACTTCATTAAAATTGTTCTACTGGACTTACGTAGCACCGCCGCGTCACGCCTGTCTACGAGAGCCTTTAAGTTAACCACTTATTTAGCACATAATGCGAAATATACTTTCAAAGTTGACTGGCCTGTTGGTCTAGTGGTTAGTGGCCCTGACTGCTATGCCGGAGGTCGTGGGTTCGATTCCCACCCAGGACAAATGTTTGTGTGATGAGCATGATCATTTGTTCTGTGTCTGGGTGTAATTTATCTATATATGTATGTATTTAGAAATATATAAGTATGTTTATCAGTTGTCTAGTACTCATAACACAAGCTCTGCTTAGCTTGAGGCTAGACGGCGTTGTGTGATAGTTGTGGAATATTATTATTATTATTATTATTATTATTATTAAAGTTAGGTTCGCAAAAAAGTAAAATAAAAAGTATGTGCTTGTTTTTAGATTTCGAGAGATTATCACTTTGAAAGATCTGCAGTTGTGTTAAACTCACGAAATAGTACAGAAAAAAAAAAAAACAACAACAAAATACAATAAAAGGGAGGGAACTATGGCAGGCCAAACTGAAGAGCCTATGCCAGTGACTGTTCAAGCTTGATAATCGAATTTAATTTGATCAAGGTTAGTTATTATTTTACTGATATGTTGACAAAAGAAATTATGTTCTCAATGTTCACCACGGGCTAAGAATGACACTGACAGCTACACAAATCGCTCACGCTCCAATAAAATTTCCGAATAACCGAATAAGATGCCAAAAGCCGCAGACAAAAAAACTAGTCCGTAGAAACCAATAATTGACGTCATAGATCATGTTATAAAAGAAATACTACATTTTCAACATATATCCAATATAAAAATATAACCTATGCATAGTTAATACAACGGTGATGAATAACCTAACGGTAACTAATAATATCCTTGAACCGCCTCTGAAACCAATCACTGAGTTTAAAAACTCAAAAACGTGATATCATTTGTCAAAATATTCACCAACCGTATCGCGTACGACGTGACTTGATAGGAATCTTAATAATTGCAATATGCACGATGTTTTATTTTATTTTAATATAGGAACTATTGTTCCTCTGTTAAAATAAAATAAAAAAATATTGCAATTATTCAGCTGTTTATGAACAGCTACATTATGCAATATTACAAACAGAAAAACATAAATCACGTATGTAATAATGTAGCCCACAGCACTGTCCACAGATTACCATTAATATACAAACCTTAAAGTCACTAGGAGGTGAACTGTTTCATGCATGACAGTTACACTAATATAATAAAAAACAATAATAAAAAAACATATAAAAATATCAGTATTTTAGATAGATAGATAATATTTATTTGCTTAAACATGTGTCATACATACAAGAAAATACATGCATGCAAGACGGTAACAACATTATTAGGTACAGACATGTTTGCCACTTGATGTGACGTGCAAATGTCAAGAAATATTATTTATTAAAACATTCCCTTAAAATAACAACGAGATAATTAACGAATAATAACAATATTGTAATAAATTTAAAAATAATAAAAATGTACTAAAATAATTAAACTATGTCATTGTAAATTAACAAACACAAAATAATAATCAAATCGAATAAGTTATCAATACAAGTCTTTCCTCTAGGAACTCGTTAAGGTTATAGTATGCTTTATTTACTAAATATGTCTTAAGTTTTCTTTGCAAGTGACTTAAGTTCGGAGGCAGCAGAAGATGCAAAAAAAAAACAATTTTATTTAATTAATGTTTAATTAAAATTCACCAAAACTACAATTATAACTTTAATCTAGCTAATAACTAAATGTACTATATGGTCAGCGATTGACGTAAAAGTGTCATTCCCACCTAAGTTGAAATCGGCGGCCGCCCGCGGAGACGGTGTCAGCTTCGTTCGACACGAGGCAGTTGTGCCGCGTCAGCTTCTGGGTATCGCGCTATGTTGTTATGTGAATTCAGGGCGATGCACACTATAGCGATTTGCCTTGGCTATGCTTGCGTAACACCTCCCCCCGTAGAACAGCGACTATTGAAGACCTTGGTCGTAAATTGCGCTGGGAGATGATCTGTACTACTCCTCTGAGTCTCCGGAACGGTATAGATGCTGTGCTGCTGAGCCTCCTGGTCGCTGGAAGATTCTTTCTTAATCTTTATCTGTTTCAGGTTATATCTTCGGTAGATGAAATAAGCGAATAGTGCACATGCACTGAGTAGTAACACATACAGCGGTATAGTTGTATGATAGAGGCTGCTATTTTCATGTGTGTCAAAGTGTACTGGCGACTGCAGTGAAATCTCCTTATTGGTTGCGTGTAGATCATCCAAGTTGATAGAGTTGAGTTTGAATAGTGGGTATGCTGTTGGGCTAGGTGTATCTTCCTTAGGGACATCTATTATCTTCAAGGCTTGACCCTTCAATCGGTCGTTGGAGTTTGAGATGACGAACTCTGTTGTCTGAATAAAACAGTTGTGAGGAAGCATGACGAGATAACTTCCTTGCAGTAACTTGTGGAGATCTTGTTCGCAGGACAGGCGTACTTTCGTCAGAGTCGGGAGGTTGATAGTATAATGACGGTCGTCGAGTTTCTCGTAGGCTGGTTTTTGAAGAGATATTGCGACTGGTTTGCATTCGGGAAGTCTCTGCTGCTGCGTGATGAGGGTTCCAATACAGTCCGGTGACGTTCGGCTTTGTACGTTGTGTATCTCTTCACATAGATACCCCTTAGTGGACTTCGGGCATTCAGCCTCTATGTACTTGAAATCTTTCGAATGGATCGCAAGGAATTGGAAATGAGGGACGAGAATCTCATGGTTTTTGTTAGGAACTATGGATATTTTGTATAGATCATATGTCTGAGGTAGGATGATTGGGAATTTGTAGACTATAACTATTTCATTACCTATATAATATGAACCTAACTGTATGACGTCGTAATATTCACGAGCTCCTATATCTAATACCTTATCACTACCATAAAGCCTAGTTAATTTACTTATTATAGATCTAGTGGTATTTAAACTAATGACGTCATGGTGTGCTGTAGACGTCCGTATAAACGCTAGTACGTTCTGTAATTTCGATATTTCTCGCGACAGTCTGTCAACGTTGTCACTAACTATTAAGATTGTTTGTCCTAGATGAGCATATTGAATTAATTCATGATTTCCTTTCTCTAGACTTCGACTCATATTTCCGACTAAAGCTGTTAATTTATTTTGGTTATCTACCATGTTATCTATTACTTTAGAGTGCTGAGTTATCCAAGTTTTAGTTAAACTCACGTGGTTGTTAAATTCCGTTAATAATTTGTTTTCACTATCTTGAAGAGATTTGATCGCCTTATTAAAATGTATCGCATCTGTATAATCAAGGTTACCGGTTATGCTTTTAACGACAGAACCGAGACCATCTACGAGACCTCTTTTAGAACGAGTAGTTTCAAATGACTGCAATTGGTCAAGGACGGTTTGAAGCTGATCTTCTAAGTATTCGATATGAGGTTGGAATAAAGAAAGGCTCTTATTGTGAAGATCGGGACTTATCTCTTTTAATTGATTATGAACGACATTAACCTTATCTTGTAACTCCTGAAGATTTACGTGTTGCAGAAACGAATGGTAATGAGATATTATGTTACAGGGACCTAGTTTAAAGGGTAATACACCTGGGCCATCGTCAAGATTTTCAAGTTTTATCTCCTGTGTTAGAGCCGAATGCAGGAGCAGATGAAGTACTAGGAGAGTCCTGCAACAATTGGGCACTTTTAGGCACTCTCTTTAACCTGGATTTAGCAATTGGTCCACGCTTTTTGCGCGTATAAATATGTATTGGTAGGTCGGCCATGACGGTGTCATGCGTATAGCGGGGTGCTATCTTTTGTCGGGAAGCAAGGGGATTTTTCACGAATATTTGTTGTTCGGGTGAGTACTGGTTTTCCGTCTCTCTAGACTTATTACGAGTATCCATTAAATCTTTACGTTGGATTAAGCTGGACTCATGAATTAAATTATAAGCATTAGTCATTTTGTTCTTATGTTCTACTGTATACTGTTGTAACAAATGGGTGGTTAAATCTATGTCCAGTGGGTCACGTGGGTCGAAATGTCCCGTAATAATATCGATTGGTTTACATTTTGTCAAACTATGTATGGAGCTATTGTAAGCCAGAAGGGCATAATTTATCAGGTTTAAAATGGGTTCATTCTTTTGTTCCACCTTTAAGATACGTAGGTGTTCCAAGATTGTTGAGTGGAATCCCTCCACAATTCCGTTTTCATTGGGAGTGTGGGGTGCTATTTTGTGGTGCTGGATTTTATGTAGTCTTGTGAACTCGGCAAACAGCTGGTTCGTGAACTCTGGTCCGTTGTCTGTCACTATTGTGTAAGGTACTCCATGATGGGTACAGAATTTTAATAACGCTTGCACCACACTTACTGCTGTCCCATCTCTTAAGTAATACGCTTGAGCGTACTTTGAGAAAGCGTCAACGATAGTTAGGAATTTCTCACCCTGAATAGTTAACAGGTCTAAATGGACAGTTTCAAAAGGTTTACTTGGTGGAGGGACAAGACGGAACTGTTGTTTTAGAGGGTGTCGGTCATACTTGGCCTGGCCGCAAACTGTGCATTCATTAATAAATTTAGTAATGTGCTCTTTCATTTTAGGCCAAAAGTACTTGTGAGACAGGGCTAGGTAGCATTCGGTTATGCCTCTATGATTTGTTTTACCGTCGTGATATTTGTTAATTATTTCTTGTTGCCTTAGATATTCTCTTACGTTTTCGAGTTCGATTTTCGTAAGCGTAAGATTCATGGTCGAATTTTTAAATGTCTTTTGAATTGTTGGGATAACCGTATACATTGCTAATGGTGGGTTTATTAGTAGGCCTGTTTTGATTTTGGGATGGACGTATTCTTTAATAGCACTAATGACATCCTCCTCAAGATTGGATTCTGATAGTTGAACAGCGGTACGCGTGTGCGTTTCAAAGGGTTATGTGACAGTTGGTCTCCCCTTGATATCGCCTACGACAGTGAGTACTAACTGTTTAGTAAATTTGTTAAGTGGTTGCTCTGTGATTGGGACTTCTAGAATGGGGTTTTCGCGATCGGTATGGACAGTTAAGGTGTGGGAGTTACTCGGGGCCTCTGAGGCTGTGATTGTCCGGGAATCATCGGTTGATTGATTCTTCTCGGACGGGTTAGCAATTATTGAACTTACGTCTTCATTGTGAATCTCTAAGCGGGATAGGGCGTCCGCATTGGTGTTAAATTTGCCCTGCTTATAAACAACCGAAAAATCGTATTCTGACAGGTTTAAACGCCACCGTGTAAGTCTGGAATTAGGCTCTTTGAGGCTCATGACCCATTGCAGAGGCTTATGGTCAGTAATAATTTTGAATTTCCTTCCAAATAGGTAAGGTCGAAAGTATTTGCAAGCCCATACGATAGCAAGCAATTCCTTCTCTATCGTGCTGTAGTTAAGTTCACTTGAATTTAAGGTCCTAGAAGCGTATGCAATGGGCTTGTCTGAACCTATTAGACCCTGAGATAATACGGCCCCCAATGCGACGTTAGAAGCATCGGTGGTCAGTAAAAATTCTTTGGTGAAATCTGGATATTGCAAAATCGGGTCATTTGTCAATAATTTCTTACAATGCTCAAAACAACTTACATAATTCTGATCACAGACTATTTTAGCTCCTTTTTTTAAGCATTGGGTCATGGGTTTGGTGATACGTGCAAAATCCGGTATAAATTTCCTATAATATCCGAGAAGACCGAGAAAACGTTTAATTTCTGTAGTAGTTTTAGGTAATGGGTAATCTTTTATAACGCTAATTTTATCTGGATTCGGTTTAACTCCGTCTTTACATATGACATGACCTAAAAATTCTGTCTCCAGCTTCAAGAACTCGGACTTGTCCATCTGTATCTTGAAGTTGGATTCTCGCAGTCTTTTAAAAACCCTTTCTAGATTAATAATATGTTCTTGCAGGGACGTGCTGAACAGGATGACGTCATCCAAATACACCAAGCAGATATCCTGGAGGTCTCTCAGGATATTATCCATTACACGCTGAAATGTTGCCGGAGAATTTTTCAATCCCATCGGCATTCTCAGGAATTCATAATGGCCATTTTCTACATTGAAAGCAGTTTTGTGTATATCAGAGGGGTCTAATTCCACCTGGTAGAATCCGCTGGCAAGGTCGAGTGTACTGAAATATTGGCATTTACCTAGTTTGTCTAATATGTCCGAAATGTTAGGTATGGGATATCTATCGTCAATAGTTTTTTCGTTGACTTTACGAAAGTCTATGACAAGTCGCCACTTGGTTTTACCAGAAGCATCTGCCTTTTTGGGGACCACCCAAATGGGAGAGCTCCACGCTGAGTCCGAAGGCCTGATTATATTCTGTTCGAGCATCTTATTAATTTGGTCTTTAACTTCTTGTTTATGGATATACGGATATCTGTAACTTTTAGCATGGACGGGGATTTCATCGGTCGTTCTAATCCTATGTTTTATTTTATTTGTAAACGTTAGAGGTTCTCCTTCGAGATAAAAAACGTCAGAGTACCGGGCACATAAAGTTTTTAGATTTGCTAGTTCCTCTGGATTTAAATGGTCGGTCCGGAGGCGTCGTAAAACTTCCTCCGTACGGTTACTTAATTGATCTACCTGTTCGCCTTCTACATTAAATAGCTCGGCAGTAACGGGACGATCCATAGAGAAAATTACGTCATTAGATGATTCATTTGAAATTTGTACCCAACCTCTATTATTTTTACGGTCGTGAAACAGTCAGAAATTAAGCAATTACTAATTATTTGGTCGGGAACGAATACATCGCCATCATGGGAATTTATAGGCAATCTCACTAATTTAGAGGTCTGAGCTGGTATAATTTCTTCGTAAATGTTAGCATTGCGAGAGTCATACATAGTAATGGGTATTTCCGTGTTTCTAGTGACTAACTTTTTGTTTTTTAAGTCAATGTTAGTGCCCCATGAATCTAATAAATCAAAACCGATTAATCCATCAAAATAGTTATGGAAGTCTAGAATGAATAAAGTGATATTTCCTTCTTCTTTAAATTCGGGAAAGTTAGGCAAAGTTATCGAATAATTATTTTTATAAACGGTACGCACGTTAGTTACTTCAAATGGGCTGTAGTTAAGAGGTACATTAGAAAAATATTTTTCAACTGCTTGCGGTGATATAAACGATTGGTTCGCCCCAGTGTCTATGAGAAATTTTAAAGGTGGGTTATGGGTTTGAATATAACCAAGTTGCCTCTGTATGTTAAAGTTTACGTCTATTTTGGCTTTTCTGATTTCGGAGTTTGGGGAAAATTTCCGTCTTGCTTTTGATTTTCATTTCCGGTTTCGTCATTTGGTTTAATTTCTTCTACCACTGGGGTTTCGTACTGCCCATAGTTAAAATAATAGTCTAAGTATTCTTGGTAAGGGTCATAGTCCTGGTTATAGGCTGAACATACAAAATCATAATAGGGATCATAAACACAATCATAGTTATTAACTTCCCGAGTTTTAAAGTAATTGTTAGGTGGCGGATTGCCGGCTGTACGCCAATCGTGTCTTATGGGAGGTAATGGTTTAGGCACAAAGTGGGTGACGCCACTCATGGGACGCGGCGTACTATTATAGCTAGTACTTTGCTGTACGGGTACACCATTCGGAGGTCTAAAGGCATTACTCTGAGCATTATAATTTGGAGGTGGTGCTCGGAACATCTCTGCTGAGTCCGCGTAGGGCCACGAGGTTGTTGTAATTGGGGCATATTTTGCTGCCAACCCTGATTAGGTTGAGGGAAGAACTGTTGGGGACGCGGAAGTACAGGCATGCCATATAACTGTGGTTTCGAAGGACCGGGGACGCCCATTGTAGGGAATTGCTGCATAAACTGGTTCAGAGGTAGGTTGGAGTTAGGCTTGGGAGGCTGCTGATTGTTATCTTTCTTACTAGACCCGCTTTCGATACGCTGCTGCATATAAAGTGTATTAAGCTCCTCCTGGACGAACTCGAGTGCTTTTTCCATCGTCTCGGGACACATGCAACGAACCCTAGAGCCTAAGGGATCTTTTAAACCGCGTAAGTAACATTGTAGGGTCAATTTCTTATAAAGGTCTCGCTTCGCCGTAACTGTAGTAGACACAGTTTCATGCAATGTGACGTATGTCATAATTGTGCTGAACAAATTCTGACATCGCTCATAGAATTCCTGTGGGGTAGAAGACCCCTGAGTCTGTAAGGACAAGTCATTATATAAAGCGGTCTCGTCACGATGATCAGCAAAATTATTAATTAGCGCGCTTCTAATACCAATCCAATTCTCGGGAATACCGTTACTATTTATTAATCGAGCCGCGGAACCTGTAACCTTGTTTAAAATGCCATTTATGAGTGCCAAATTGGTTAACTCGTTGCCCGGTACAGTTTTGAAATATGCGAGTACTAGTTGGTCACAAAGATTTACAAAACGGGTTAACACATTAGGGTTGCCGTCGAATTCAGGCAGAATCCGGAGCGAATTAAAAATTTCTCTTACTTTGTCGTGAGACATATTTGTATCCGGTAATACTGATTCACCTAATTGTCTATACTCGTCTATAGCAATAAGCCTATTCGACCTACTACTATCTAAACCACGATTACGCGACACTCTTGGGTGGAAAATCTTGAAAACTAATATGTAAAATTGCTAAAAAGAAATCATACACATAAAATCAATTATAATTATAACTAGAATTGAAAGGAAAACGAAAAAATGAAAATAGTTTATAGTAAATGATAGGTAAAAATCAAGGTTAAAAATAGGACAGTAAGGACTTGAAAGATTCAAAGCACTTACAACATGGTCTTCTTTGCCGAATCGATGTCTGGATTCACCTCTGCTGGCGCCTCACGATGTATGTAGATTCAGGATACTCGAGAATCGGTAAGCCACGCGGGACTTCGGTACGATTTTAGGGGAAATCTTGATTTTTTTTTTTTTTTGTGAATGGCATCTCGTAGTTGACCTAGAGAGGTCGAGACTACTTAACCGGACTATCCTGTGGCTGCCTTAAGAAAAACTCAAAGCCTCCAGCCAGGGGCAAAAAACTTACAGACTAAGCGACTACACGCTAAGGGCTCCCCCTGTGGGGAACGGGCCTCGGCTTAGGGCGTCGCTGGGGGGAGGACAGCAAGATGGGACAGGCTGGATCAGATTTGAATTATTATTATCAGGGGAGTTTAAAGCTACAGGCTCAGCTACGCCACCAGCTGGCACATCATACCCGAGCAAGGGACGGGGGGGAGGACCATTATTACGGGGTCGTCGCGAGGGACCTCGGCGGCGAGGTCGGAATGTCGATTTGTTTTTGTTCCTACGGTCCCTACTGCTCTCCTGGAGAAGAGTTATGGGGTCGTCGGGATCTGAGAGGACAAGCCTGGGGCGGCGGTGGGTTGCGATGGTTGGTGGCTGAGTCGAAGAAACGCTTGGAATTGCGTTTCAAGAACTGGGAGATGGTGGGAATGTCGAGATCGACATGGAGGATTTCGTTCCGAACGAACCAAGGGGCTCCCGTTGCCTTTCGGAGGAAACGGTTTTGGAGGGCCTGCATCCTATGAATGAGGTGAGGTTTTGCGTGCGCAAACACTGAACCCGCATAGGTCATGATGGGGCGAATGCACGCTGTATAAATGCGCAATTTGCACCTAAGTGACAATTTGCTACGTGCATTCAGAACGGAGTGGAGCCTACCGAGAGCGAAAGCGGCGCGCGAACGCACCTGCTTTATGTGCTCAGCGAAGGAGAGGTGGTGGTCGAGGGTCACACCGAGGTATTTGGCTCGCGTCTCCCAAGGGATCGGCTTGCCGAACATGGTGATCGGTCGGGGGGGGAGTCGAGTGCGACGCGGTCTCAGAAAGAGAACCGCTTGACTCTTGTCGGGATTGACCTCGATTCTCCACTTCCTAAACCAGGCGCCGAGATTATCGACTGCGGTTTGGAGAGTGCGAGATATCGGGTGTTGGTCCCTGCCCGAATAGTAAATGGCCGTGTCGTCTGCGAACAGAGCTAACTGCGCCTTTTTACTTTTCGGGATATCGCTGGTGAACAGCGTGAAAATGAGGGGAGCGAGCACAGAGCCCTGAGGGACTCCTGCACGGATGGGATGGGGGGAGGATAGCGCTCCTTCTATGCGATAGCGAAAGGTGCGATTCGACAAAAAGTCTCGCAAGATGAGTACGAGACGATCCGGCACGCCAAGTTGGTAGAGCTTATATAATAAGCCGTTGTGCCAGACTTTGTCGAACGCTTTCGCTATATCAAAGAAGACAGCGCCCGTCATCAAACCACGTTGGAAGCCAACGCTTATGTGTTCGATGATGCGGTGGACCTGATGAACGCAGGAATGCTGCGTTCGGAAACCAAACTGCTCGTTAGGGATGAGACCCTTTGTCTCGGCATAGTCTCTGAGTCGCTTATAAATAAGCCTCTCATAGATTTTGCCGAGCACATTGAGCAGACTGATGGGGCGGTAGCTAGAGGGCTCAGCCTTGGGCTTACCGGGCTTGGGGATGCCAATTACAGTGGCCTCTTTCCATGCTTGAGGAAAGATGTTGTTGCTCATGGCACCATTGAAGATGGTGACCATGAGCATTATAAGGTGGGCGGGGAAGAGTTGGATCACCCTATTGGTAATTCCATCTGAGCCGGGGGCTTTACGGGGTTTAAGACCCTTGATTATGTCCTGCACCTCGTCTGGAGTGACGGGGGGCAGGGGACAATCAGGGTCTTCAACGGGAGGGAGGGAGGCTCTACGTTCGACTTCCGCGTCGACCTCAGAGAGGTGAGCTTGGTCTACTGGTTGGGAGCTGGGTGAGCACTGAGTCTCAAGACTGTCGGCTAGGCATTCAGCCTTGTCGACATCATCGAAAGTGATGGTCTTGTCAGGGCGGATAAGGGGGGGCATAGAGGCAGTCTCTTGGGATCTGAGCTTCCTCTGGAGTTGCCAGAAGGCTAGGTGGGTAGGCTCTAGGTCGCTCAGCATCTTATCCCAGCCAGTGTTACGCAGCTCCTCTATGCGTTTCTTTACAGATCTCTGTAAAGAGCGCATATGGGCTTTGTTCGCTTGGCAGGGAAAGCTGCTGTAGGCACGGACAGCCGCGTTCTTCTCATTCAGCAGCTCACGCACATCGTCCGGCAACTTCCAGCGATGGTCTTCCATCGCTGGAATTTCCCTTGAACAATCGTCCAGGACAGATTGTACGTGTTCTGTGAATGAGTCGATCGCGGCCGTCGTGTCAGCGATAGAGTCAAAGTGGTCGGGGATGGAGTCTAAGTGGGGGGACGTGGTGGATTTCAGACATTCGCTTACTTTCCTCCAGTCGGTCACTTTTTGAGTGAGAGGGGGTTGGCTGGGGTCACGGAGACCTATGCGGGGTGCCAGGTTTACAACGACTGGTCGGTGGTCAGAGGTCAGTTCATGTATCGCCTCTATAGAATCCAACCGTAGGTTGACATTCTTTAGAAGCGCCACATCAAGTACGTCAGGGGTGTGGTCAGGGTTGTGGGGAAAGTGAGTAGGAGTCATCGGGGCGATGACATCGAAACTCAGGAGGGAGCAGAGGTTGAACAGAAGTCTACCTCTGCGAGAGGTCCTGGTACTATTCCAGGCGGAATGTTTGGCGTTGAGGTATGATAACGGATTCACTCAAGCCAAAAAGGGTAGAAAGGTCAGCAGATAGGGAACTATCTGAGGAAGTCGGGGAGAGGTAGGCCGATACTAGAGTGATCGGTTGGTGGCCTGTCATGCCTAGGCGGCAGACAGTCACTTCTAAGTCTGAGAGGGGGGGGAGGGTCTATAGGGATGCAGTATAGGCCTCTCTTGTAGTAGATAAGGGTGCCGCCCAGGTGACATCGAGTCCTGTCGTTGCGAACTTTGCGATAGTTGGCAATAGACGGGTTTCGATGACGAGGCTTTGAAAAGGTTTCCTGAACTAAGAGGATGTCTATTTGGTGATCGCGGAGGAAAGTGGCGATCTCAGTACGTTGGCTATGAATGCCATTGGCGTTGAAAAAACCTAACTTGAGGGAACGGGGTTTGAATCTAGCTAAGATGCCTTTATCCATTGTTGATTTATTTTTTGGTAAAGGCCATCAGAGCTTGCGTAATCTCCGGGTACGCATTATAGATGCTCTGGATCCTGAAGAGATCACAGGCATTCCTAGCGGCCACGATTTCGGTGGCCATTTGGGTAGCTCGAGGGGACATGAAGGTCAGGAAGGTGCCGGAGATAACGCTAAAGTTATCTAGAGGCAGACCTTGACTGGCTCCTGCGGGTGAGCGAGGAGGGGGGGGAGCTGAGACAGCGGGAGCTGAGACAGCGGGAGCGGGGGCAGCAGCTCTGGGAGGAGCTGTGGGTTTCCGGGCATCCGTGGGAGCCGGGATAAGAGGGGGAGGAGGGGGAGGCTGGGAAGCAGCCAGAGCAGGGAAGGCCTGCTGGTGGTTGAGGTAGTTCCACGGACTGGGTCTCTGAGGACTTAGTCGCGTGGGCATCTCGGTTGAGGGGAGTACCAAAGAAGGGCATTCCCTTTGCTGGCGAGCGTTGGCACGCTTGGCCAGTTTAGGGGAGGAGCTCTTTGGAGCTTTGGAGCAGCCATGGTAATTGGCTGGGTGCCCCGACAGGCCACATAGCACACAGCTGGGTGGGTCGGGGCAGAGGGTACGGTCTTTTGGCCGGGGGCAGTCGGCCGTGCCATGCTCTCCCAGGCACTTTACGCACCTCGGTGTGGCATGGCAATGCCGCTGCGAGTGGCCATAGAGCTGGCATCGGTGGCATTGGCCAATGATGCTGCTCTTATCGGGTTTCTCGATCTGAATGCCTGTAAGGCAACAGATCGATCTGACCCCAAAAATGGGATGATGGCCCTCGGTGGGTGGACATACCACGAGGACCATATCATATTTTGCACCGCCTCTGGCGCGGTACATGCGGTGGACTTCGTCCACCGGGACATTTTGCGACTGAAGGTCGGCTTTTATCTCCTCTACAGGGATCTCCTTTGGGACCCGGCGTATTACCACTCGGGTCTGACGCTCCTCAGGGAGGGCATAGGTGTGAAAAGACACACCTCTGCTCCTCAGGAGCTTGGAGAGTTCCCTGTAGTCATGAAACGAGGGAACTAGGACTTTAATACCCTGCTGGGTATTGCGGGCACTAGTATAGCTGATCTTGCGATCGGTGCACCATTTGGACACATCGGTCCATTTCCCTTTGTCCTGAATGAACAAAGGAGGAGGGGGGGCTAACTTCTTCTTGCGAAGAGAGGCATCCTGCGAGGAGGATGAAGAGGTCGGGATAGGGGCGGAAGCGGGGGAAGCCGCTTGAGCAGGGGGAGAGGCGGGGGCAGCAGTAGCGGGGGATGCCGCTAGAGCTGGGGCGGGGGGAGGGGTCGGGCCACGGACTGAGGCAGTCGTAGCCTTCTTAGGAGGGGCAGAGGGGCAGGGGGCCTTAGAGCCCTTCAACTTCCTCTTCTTGCTTCCCTTAAGGAGGACGGGCGTAAAGCCATCGTCCTCCGAGGAAGCAGAGGAAGCGGAAGCCTCAGAACTTGGGGCCTCCTCGTCGGAGCCAGAGGCGGACTCGTTGTCGGACGGGGAGGGGGCGCGGTCGGACACCGAATCGGTGTCCATGCAGACGGTCGGGCAGGGGGGAGCGACATCGGGGATGTCGGAACTGGGAGGGGCGGAAGGGAGCTGCAGAGCAGCAAGCTCCGAGCCGTACTTCTCGGTGAAGTAAGGGTCATTTAGGATGACCCTTTTCACAAAGGACAGGAGACCTAATATGTCTGCCATGAGGAGGCAGGGGAGGGGGGGGGGGGAGGAATTCTCCGGAGAGCCTAACTCCCCGGGTGGGTGTGCCCGGGGATGAGTAACCCTCCCTGTCGGGTCAGACAGGGAGGTGTGTACCTACTGGTGAGCCCTAAGCTTGTAATCCGTCGCCAGTCTTAATGTGCGAACGGGGCCCTGACCAGTCTAGCGCGAAGGGTGTAGACACACCCTAAAGACACTAGGTGTGTAGCTGAGGAGGGAAAACTGTACACCAGAGCCGACTAGGAGATCCCCCAAGGCCGGTTAACTCTGGGACCCGTCCAATGGGAAATCTTGACGCGTCACGTACCTAATATACTTCGAGTATCCTACCGACTGCGCCACTTAAGTTCGGAGGCAGCAGAAGATGCAAAAAAAAACACATTTTTATTTAATTAATGTTTAATTAAAATTCACCAAAACTACAATTATAACTTTAATCTAGCTAATAACTAAATGTACTATATGGTCAGCGATTGACGTAAAAGTGTCATTCCCACCTAAGTTGAAATCGGCGGCCGCCCGCGGAGACGGTGTCAGCTTCGTTCGACACGAGGCAGTTGTGCCGCGTCAGCTTCTGGGTATCGCGCTATGTTGTTATGTGAATTCAGGGCGATGCACACTATAGCGATTTGCCTTGGCTATGCTTGCGTAACAAGTGTATATTATTAAGATCCTTCCAACTTTTAGGCAACTTATTGTAAACAATTGGAGCCATATGAAAAGCACCTTTGCGCATAAGTGCAGTCCTAGAGGGAAATACACACAGTTGGGTTTGGTCACGCCTGTTCCTGGGAAATTGTTCTGCTATGCGCGCAAATAATTTAGGATTGTTCCTGACAAACATAACGGTTTTAAGAATATATATGGATGGCAATGTTAAAATTTTATGTCTTATAAAATAGCGTTTGCAGCTGTCCGTGATTTGGAAATGAAACATTGCTCTTAGGCACCTCTTTTGTGATTTAAATGCTACTTCTCTATTAGTCGAGTTACCTAATTAACAACATTGGTTGTTGTTAACAACAACAAACAATTAGTTCAAGGGTTCAAGTGTCTCATACAAAGGGCTACGAAACTATTTCAAAGAGCATGCAAATATATCTATGTGTTCGAATACTTCATTGTAAGTTGCTGCCATTCGCCGAACTGGCGAACGTAGACCAGTGTTAGATCGGCAGGTGCCTACTGCAAAGAGTTTGCTGCCCCGCCGTTTATGGATAGTTCTGGGGACTGCATAGCACAATACATTGTTTAAATCTATACAAACAAAATTTACATTACCAACACAATACAATGTCATTGCTTCTAATTGTAGAGCTGAGCGTCATAAGCTTGTATTTACTGAGTAACTGGTTATACTTTAGATAAAATTTGCGACAACTTATGTTAGACTTTTGTTCTTGTTATTTTAATATTTAAGCATATTATTTTAAGATTGTTACTGCTTAACTTACCTCCACCATCCAATTACTGGGTAACCGAGTTGTGGTAGTAGCTCCATGTAAAATACTGGTACTCAGCTGCATCCAGTTAGACAGGAAGCGATGATGTATCTAATTGATGCAGAATCCTAAATGACGATCATTATCTGTTTTCTCAAATAGGAAACACAGGCAATCACCATTAACAACATTTGCTTTGAATACCTAAATATGATGTTGTTGTCTTTCTGGTTTGCTATAATCATGATTATGATGAATCGAAAGACTCAGACTGGCTATTAATTTTCTAATCGTCAAAACATGACTAAGAAGCTTCTTTTTGGTTTGTTCATTAAAAATAACACTTTCTAATAGAACAAAGTGAAAAATAACTTTAATTTCGGTAATCGGTGTCTTTGGTTTTGTATTTTCGTTTATTGCCACCGACTTCCGAAACTCAAGTTATTTTTCACTTTGTAGTGTCTTGTTTTGGAAGTCGGTTTTATTTTTTGCTAAAAAGTTTTTATTTTTCACTTTTTAGTTGTGGAACCTACCCCACACAAATTCGAATACATAATTGAGCACAATAATTGTAGATATAGCCATGTAAATAACAGTGATAGGAAGTTATTAAAACATCATCACATCATCCACATAAATAAGTGGGAAATATACGCATTATTGAAGCTAACTCAAAAACTACCCAAGCAAAGTTAATAAAATTTATATGGGACCACCTCGGTAGTATAGCCTTTCAAACAAAAAAAATCCAGATCGGTCCATCCGTCTTTGAGTAATCGCGTAACAAACATACAAAACAAAAAAAAAAAAACATACAGACGAATTGAGAACCTCCTCCTTTTTGAAGTCGGTTAATAAAGAAAACAATTTACATTACAGAGCCATAGCAGCAATACTTTAGAAAAAGTCCAGCAAAGTTGGCTCCCTGTACAAATGACTTATGACTTATGTATGTAAAAAGTACTCTGTGGTTGGCTGGTTTGCCACTAGTGGTGCCCTATATAACGAATTCGCCAGAATGCCATTAGCTCATTGTCAATTTTGACAAGTGACAAATAAAGATAAAACATTGAAGTAAACTGTGTGTTGTGTTTCTTTGTTTAACGTTTATTATTATGTTTCTTGACAGTTATATCTCCGACCAGCCGATTTAGGATAGATTGGGTTCAAAAACTGCCACAGAACCGAGTCAGCCAACTCCGACTCCTCGTGGTACTGGTTTGCCCTACCCCGAGAGTGTTTTTTAGAGCCGGAGGGGCGCAGGGAGGGTAGCTTCCACCCGCTGTAATAAGGCGCACGCACCATGCGAGCCGTAGCGGCTGAGGCTGCGGACGCGAACATAGGTGCTTGCACTTTATTTACGCAAGAGCGAAGAGGCTGCACTTCCTGTAGCGCTGGAGAAGATGCGATTCTCAACGTGTTTTATATGGAACTGGGACTTTTTCAGTTTTTGTATGGAAAATATGAAAAAAAGTTAAAATTTTCTATAATTGATAGTACCTACATATAGATTTTTAGGTAGTTTAAGTCGATGTGGACCAATCATATTGAGCTCCATAGCTCTCTGGCAAATAGCGATTCATGTAGCTCTAGCCCCTAATTAGACCACTAGTGGCACTTTAGCGAATTTTTTATCTATGGGTACCACTAGTGGCAAACTAGCCAGCTTTGCTAGTGTCACAAGTGCCATTCTAGCGAATGCATTATCTATGGTACCATTAGTGGCAAACTAGCCAGCTTTGCTAGTGTCACAAGTGCCATTCTAGCGAATGCATTATCTATGGTACCATTAGTGGCAAACTAGCCAACTTTGCTAGTGTCACAAGTGGCATTCTAGCGAATGCATTATCTATGGTACCATTAGTGGCAAACTAGCCAACTTTGCTAGTGTCACAAGTGGCATTCTAGCGAATGCATTATCTATGGTACCATTAGTGGCAAACTAGCCAGCTTTGCTAGTGTCACAAGTGCCATTCTAGCGAATGCATTATCTATGGTACCATTAGTGGCAAACTAGCCAGCTTTGCTAGTGTCACAAGTGCCATTCTAGCGAATGCATTATCTATGGTACCATTAGTGGCAAACTAGGCAACTTTGCTAGTGTCACAAGTGGCATTCTAGCGAATGCATTATCTATGGTACCATTAGTGGCAAACTAGCCAACTTTGCTAGTGTCACAAGTGGCATTCTAGCGAATGCATTATCTATGGTACCATTAGTGGCAAACTAGCCAACTTTGCTAGTGGCACAAGTGGCATTCTAGCGAATGCATTATCTATGGTACCATTAGTGGCAAACTAGCCAACTTTGCTAGTGTCACAAGTGGCATTCTAGCGAATGCATTATCTATGGTACCATTAGTGGCAAACTAGCCAACTTTGCTAGTGTCACAAGTGGCATTCTAGCGAATGCATTATCTATGGTACCATTAGTGGCAAACTAGCCAACTTTGCTAGTGTCACAAGTGGCATTCTAGCGAATGCATTATCTATGGTACCATTAGTGGCAAACTAGCCAACTTTGCTAGTGTCACAAGTGGCATTCTAGCGAATGCATTATCTATGGTACCATTAGTGGCAAACTAGCCAACTTTGCTAGTGTCACAAGTGGCATTCTAGCGAATGCATTATCTATGGTACCATTAGTGGCAAACTAGCCAACTTTGCTAGTGTCACAAGTGGCATTCTAGCGAATGGATTATCTATGGTCCAGACAGCGTCAGTATGTGCTAACCCCCAAAGTTTTAAAATGTTACACTGCTACAACATTGAATTCGTTAGGAATAATCTAAAGAATACTTTAAAAAGAGTTATTTGTTTCGGATTCGAACCATCGCATCACCGAACGTGAGCCCATATTAATTGCGTTGAAATTGTTATCTACTATCGTCCGAGTCACTTTATCTTTAGGTCTCTGTCTAATCGATACATTTTATAATTTGAGGGTATCCATTAATTTTACTTACTTACGTTTTCTTTATAAAATTAATCCATACCCTTAAGTTATAACTTCAACGTTTGATGTAGACGTTCACTTAAAACGACGAAGAGTAAACGACTACGATTTATAAATTATTTTTTAAAATGATTACTAATTTTATGAGAACAAAAATAGTGGTTCTGTATGAACAAAATGTGAGCATAAAAGAAATTGCGAGACAGCTTGGCATAGCAGTAAGTTAATTATAATATTATTTGTGGTCTCAGATTTTTTTTTTGTTGTGATACGGGAAAGCAGTAATAGACTTCACACTTGACGAATAATCACAATTATTTATTGATATTCTTATACAGTTGAACAGAGTTTCGACCTATCTCATGTACCTCCTCCTCTCCTCTACGGCAGCAAAATGTTCCCTCCAAATGAGCGGCCCGACTACTTATACACTTGCGGCGGCCGGATGTGACGTCACTAATGGTCACTCGCTGGCTTGGCTGACAATTTCTGCTCCAAATTGTCGTAAAGTAGCATTGGCTTGGCGTTGGCTGAACACATGACGAGGCGTTACAGTTGCTTTATTGTTGCGGTATCTTGTGAGTGGTATTTAATAACTTATATAAAACCATTATTTTCTATACAGAGACAAACGGTGCGCTTATGGGTGCGCAAATTCCAAGAAACCGGCGACGTTAAGACAAGGGTGCGATTCTACTAATTTGCAACGTTACACGTTCAATTGTGTTTCAACAACAGTTCAGTTTCGATCGCCGTTCGATAGTTACCAAAAAAGTCATTCTACTATTCTATAAGCAAAATGGAAACTAAACTTAAACCGAATCGTAACGGGAACGTAACAGCGGGTAACCTGTGTGACCAACATTCCAAATAGTATGTTTTAATAATACCACAGAAAAAAAAAGTTGAATCTAATAATATTACTAAATACAAATAAGTGTTACTAAAAGTATTTTTAATACAAAAACATATCTAGACCATACTTATACTTTTAACCTGTATATATTTTTGTAACATTTCAACTTTATAAATAATAAAAACTCAGAAGAACGTCTCGTTTTTGGCCCCAGCTTGCGAAATCTGTGAAACGAATCGTTTCAATTATGTCAAAAAGATAATGATACGACTAAACGTCACGCTCATGTTCGGTTTTGTTAGCAGAATAGCTTTTGAGATTGTTTCGATCGATCGGTGACTGAACTGAAACGTAACCGCAGTTGGATCGTTGTTACATTAGTGGAATGCGAAAACGCTCCAAAGCCGTGGTTCAGCTGCCATTCAATTGCGATTTTTTAACAATTTTGTTAGTAGAATCGGCCCCAAGGTCCTTGGGTCGGAGGACTACTGGCATCTATACGGAGCAATCTGAACGTCATCGGGATATTGTTAAGGTTCACACTACATCGCCGTTCACATCCACTCGTTACAGTTCGCAACGACATGGAATATCTCTGTCCACGGTTAAAAGACATTTACACGCAGCGAACATTCACAGTTATCGACCTGCAAAGAAAATATGTGTAACGGAAGGACATCGAAGAGAACGAGTGCGATTTGCCCAGAAATACATTAATTTCGATTGGGAAAACAATATCGTTATCTTCAGTGACGAAAAAACCTTCAGGTTAGACTGTGATGGTCAAAAAATATTGTGGAGGAAACCTAATGCACGATACCAACCTCAAAATGTTTTACCTAACAGAGCCAGTGGTAGAATAACATTGGGTAAATTGCCTTTCAATAAGCAAATTAATATTATATGTATATTCCACCCCATTTAATTACCTAATATTGTATTTAACGAATATAAACTTATCACTACCTATATAAATATTTATTTATTATAATTTTAATACAGTAAGTAGGTATATTAAATTATTATTCTAAATTATATACTTTATATAATTCAGTAGTTACTTATTATTAAGTGACTAAATACTGTAAGTATTATATATATTATATCTTTAAGAAAGTTCATTCTGCGGCAGACTTTGGGACTTTAATAAATGTATATTTTGCACTGGCTCAGTCAGTGATGGGATATTGCTTAACAGTGTGGGGCCACCCCACATAAGACTTCTATGTTACGCATTGAGAGAGCTCAAAGAGCAGTTCTGAAAGTCCTTGCGAGGAAACCTATACGCTTTCCTACAATCTCCCTGTATTCTCTCTGCCAGGTCCTAACAGCCAGACAGCTGTTTGTTTCTCAGGCAGTGCTACGTAAACATTCCCAGCTTCCCTATGAACTAGCCAGATGTAACAGTAGACGCCGTTCAGATCGAGTATGCAATGTAAAAGCTTGTACAAATGTAGCAGCATGTCGTCATTGTTCCTACATAAGCTCAAAATTATACAATAGAATTAACAAAAGGCTCAACATCTATTCTCTCACCCAAAATAAATGCAAGAAAAGTCTCAATACTTGGCTAAAATCGCTTACATACTCGTATGATGCAACTGAAAAACTTGTGGAAGTGTAACACATTCACACTCACACACGCTAACACACCCTCAAACACACATACACACACCCTCACTTACACTACACTTATTCCGTAATTTTACTGTTGTGTTTTTCTTTAATTTTTTTTTCCTTTTTATTCTTAACCACTTACATATTAAAGTTTAAAAGTATGTTTTTCTCTGGAACGAACTACCCTCTCACTAGGAGCCGGGCGTTGATAGCTGCGCCACAGTTACTAACTTTTGCAGTTATCATCGTTTAACTATTTTTATGATTGTATCTGTTTTTATTCCAAAATAAACGATTATTATTATTTCGTTTATTCATATTTTCTTTTCTTATAAAATACATTTTTAAATATTTCTTAAAAAATTAAAAAAAAACACATTAAAAAATATATTATTATTATTATTTACGTGTTATATTGTAGTATGGCAAAAATATTCTACTTTTATTTGATTTATGTTTTTAAGTAGATTTATGAATTGAATTCTAATATAAGAAAAAAATGGTATTTTTCCAAAATAGTAACAACTTAAGCGCCTTTAGCACTGATGATAATTATTATGTTAGTTCCTAATTATGTATAAAATTAAAAAGGCCAATGGTGTTTTTCTTAGAAATTTTATTATGGAGAGTTAACAATATTTTTAATTTCCTTCATCAGAACATGACACAATATCCTCCATTTCGGGGCCAGTCTCCAAAGACTCATAAAATGGACGGCTGGATGGTACTCCAGAAATGATTGCAGGTCTCTGACTTTTGGTGCAGGGAGTTTAATAAGTCTCTGATTTAGGGGCATGAGAGGTGCCACTGGTGCAGTATCTTCTGATTGTGAACGTGTCTTATTTCGGTTTCTTTTTAAACTTAGCACTTTGAATAATAATAATATCCTGGGACATTACACACACGGTCATCTGATCCCAAACTAAGCAGAGCTTGTACTATGGAAACCAGATAACTGATATACTACATACACTACTTTTTTTTTTTGTAAATACATACTTATATAGATAATTACACCCAGACTCAGAACAAACAGACATGTTCATGCACACAACTGTTTGTCCTGGGTGGGAATCGAACCCACGACCTGCGGCATGATAGGTGGTGTCTTAACCAACCGCGCCAGCTGGCCTGTCAAATAATTCTTCACTATCATCAAATGAGTATTTGCAGTACAATACCCCTAGATCTACTTTTCTACACTGTATACATTTTATTTTATTCTAATTTGCCTTTTCTTTCATTGATTTTATATTTCGGTGTATGTGTTGTGTATGAGCAGTTTTTGGAAGTTGTAGAACTGTGATTTTTGCATTTCTACAACATTTATTTTTGGATTCCTATGGGCTGTTCTGATTAGGTTTGCCCAGTCTTTTGGTAATTATATTTTCATTGAAAGAAAAGAAATAAAGAAAAATAGTTTATTCACGTGAAAATGATGCACACAAACTACACAAGAAAGGCATTGCAGGCTAATATTAACTTAAAAAGGGCTAATCTTAACTTTGTTCGTTTTAATTCTTACTCTATTATTAGAAAAGTGAAAAATAATAATTTCTTATCGGCTTAAGTATACTGCAGCCCTTTTATCATAGATTTTTTTTACGTAACTATATGAAAGCGTACACTACATTGGCCTTTTTACATAGTAACTTTTGAAAGATTGTTGATAAACTGACGCCCTTTCAGCACAAATATATATCATACATTTTCAATAAACTGGCATTACAATCTCATTTCATACAAAAACGTACTTTGGCCCTTTTAGCACCAGGCCACAGATTTATAAAGGTGTCGATATAGCTCAACCTTTATTTTAAACCGGTACCGGTATATTTTTGAGGTATCTTATTAACCTTTAACGTTAATCGCTTTCAGTCCGTGCTGTAAGGTTCGCTTGTTTTTTTTTTTTTAAACAAGGTATTATTACTGACTGACATATTAGGTTGGGGAAAAAGTCTTTTCGCATTATAGTATGTATGAACTTGTAATAAAATCTCTTTGTATCTGGCTGGTTTTTTTTTCGTACCGTCAAAATGAAGAAATCCGATACATTTTAAAATTTTACTACAAAAAAGGTAAAATGAACCGCAAGCCGCGAAAAAAATTTGCGATGTTTATGGACCTAGTGTAGTGTCTGTGAGAGTAGCACAAATTTGGTTTAAGCGTTTTCAATCCGGAAATTTTGATGTAAAAGATGCACGTCGCTCTGGTCGCCCTATTACGGATAAAATGGATGCCATTTTTGAAAAAGTGGAGCAAGATCAGTAGTTATCAGTAGTTACGACGTAGCTGAAGAACTGGAAATTGACCACAAAACAGTTTTGGCGCATTTGAAAAAAACTGGGTACACAAAAAAGCTCGACATTTGGGTACCTCACGAGCTCACTGAAAGAAACCTAATGAACCGTGTACTCATTTGTGATTCTTTATTACGACGTAATGAAACCGAACCATTTTTGAAGAAGCTGATAACTGGTGATGAAAAGTGGATCATGTATGACAAGAACGTGCGAAAAAGGTCGTGGTCAAAGGCCGGTCAGGCTTCACAGACTGTGGCGAAACCCGGGTTAACTCGCAACAAGGTGATGCTGTGTGTGTGGTGGGATTGGAAGGGCATTATTCATTATGAGCTGTTACCACCAGGCAGGACCATCGATTCTGAACTCTACTGCGAACAACTGATGAGATTAAAGCAAGAAGTTGAGAGAAAGCGGCCGGAATTAATCAACAGAAGGGGTGTGGTTTTTCATCATGATAAAGCTAGAGCTCACACATCTTTAGCCACTCAGCAAAAATTAAGAGAGTTTGGCTGGGAGGTGTTAATGCATCCGCCGTATAGTCCTCACCTTGCACCTTCAGATTTCCACCTGTTTCGGTCTCTTCAGAATTCTTTAGGCAGTGTCAGGTTAACATCACGAGAGGACTGCCAAAACCACTTGTATTTTGGTATTTTGACCAGAAGTCCCAAAATTTCTATAGCAATGAGATCATGTCCCTACCTACAAGATGGCAAAAAGTTATCGAACAAAATGGTACCTACATACTTTAGTTAAATGTAAATAAACTATATTAAAAAATGTTTTGAATTTTCTTAAAAAATGCGAAGAAACTTTTCCCCAACCTATTATTTATCGAAGCACAAAGTAAATAAATACTGCTACTAATGTTCATAATGATTTTAAGATAAAATGACTTTTATGATAGCAAAGTATTTCAACTCGAAATAACAATGTTTAATACTAACTAGGTTCTTCCCGCGATTTCGTCCGCGTGAAATTTCTTGGTCCCTCTACACACCCCGTCGCATCGCAATGCCTGCCTGCGCTTTTTTTTCCGTGGAGAAATGCTAATGCATACTGCACTACCACGGGGAGATAGTGCAGTCATGTGGGACTCCAACCCACTAAAACTCCACGGTGTCCTCCTCTACCGCTTGTGGCAGGAACACGGGCACGCGTTAGCACTCACCACGAATGCCTGCCCGCGCTCTTCTTTTTCGCTCAGCATTCTTTCTGAATTTTTATTCTTTCTGCTCGGCACCTGAGGGTCCTAATTTGATTTAAATAGCCTATTTAACCTCCCTTAAGAATTAGGCTATCGAATGCAAAGATTTTGATTCAAATCCTACTGTTAGTTCCAGAGATTAGCGCGTTCAAACAAACAAAAAAAAAAGACTATAGATTTATTATTATTATTATTTTAATTTGCCGTTTAGTTAACCGCCTAGCCTTTGGAAGAAGCTCGCTCGGCTCGCACGTGGTTGGTCACAGTTCCTAACCCCGCGACCAATTCGGCTCGCGCGTGGTTGGACACAGTTCTTACCTAACCATATAATTGAATATTATTCAAGTCGTTTAGTTAAAAGGCTAGGCGGTTAACTGAAATGCTAATCAAACCAGTTGGCTGCGACATAGACACAGGCAGTTGCATTCAGAAAACTGATCCGTTTACGAAAAAAACTTTTTAGCAAAAAATAAAACCGACTTCCAAAACAAAGTGTACAAAGTGAAAAATAACTTTATTTTCGGTAGTCGGTGTCTTTGCTTTTGTATTTTCGTTTTTTGCCACCGACTTCCGAAATTAAAGTTAAAATAACTTTAATCACTTTGTAGTGTTTTGTTTTAGAAGTCGGTTTTATTTTTTGCTAAACAGTTTTTAATTTTCACTTTTTAGCTCTGGTACCTACCCCACACAAATTCGAATACCATTACCTGCTATGTAAATAACAGTGATAGGAAGTTATTAAAACATCATCCGCATAGATTAAAACACCATCCACATCTACTAAGTGGGAAAAATACGCATTATTGAAGCTAACTCAAAAACTATCTAAGCAAAGTTAATCGAATTTATATGGAACCATCTAGGAAGTTATACCCTTTCAAATAAAAAAAGAATTATCCAAATCGGTTCATTCATCTTTGAGTAATCGCGTAACAAACAAAACTAACACCATTATTGTAACACCTGCATTCTATACAAATAAAGAAATTATTACTACGCTTGCCGGGGTTAGTCTGTGGATGGGTGACCATCTTTTCATACCGAGATTCCTCCGTGCCTCGGAAAGCACGGGATCTTTGACAGTCGTTACGGGTCGTCAGAAGCCCGAAAGCCTGACAACCAGTCTTACCAAGGGGTATCGTATTACCCAATAACTGGGTTGTGGAGGTCAGATAGGCAGTCGCTCCATGTAAAATACTGGTATTCAGCTGCATCTGGTTAGACTGGAAGCCGATCCCAACATAGATGGGAAAAGGCTAGGCAGATTGATTAAACATACAAAAAAAAAACATACAGTCGATTTGAGAACCTCCTCCTTATTGAAGTTGGTTAAAAATAGAAGGAACCGCACATAAATACAAATAGTAAAGTGAACGATTAGCTACTATGAGTATAACTATATGTCTTGTTAGTACAGGCCATATATACTAGCTCAAATAGATGCAAATAGCTTCAAAGACACTGGTAATGATAGACGCGTTTCCAGTATCTCATACAAAGCAATAATACAGTCTTGCCTGCACTGTGTGCACCCAGCCGCTCTTAAAGCACAAAGAGATATTGCGATGGTATCACTCCACTACAGAGGAAGCGAATGCGGAACCCAGACGAAATTGGAGAGCTTGCTTTTGCAATTTGTATTGTGAAACAACGGCAGAGCGTGGCAAAACAATTGTAAGATCTTTAATTTCGTGACATCCCGACTGCAAAATCACATAACCGAAAAGAGACAAACAAAGCATTATAATCTATTAAATTTTGACAAAACAAACAAACCAATACAGAAAAAATAAAATATAAATAAAAAACATAAATTAAAAAAAATATAAAAAATAAAAATATAAAATATAAATTTATATACCTTAAAATATAGGGTGTAACTTTTGTTTGTCCGCCTGCGATACCAAAATTCTATATTTGATTATAAGTAATGCTTGTTTGTCTCTTTTCAGTTATGTGTTTTTGCAGTCTGGTTATTGTTTTTCAGATTTGGTTGGTTCTAGTGTTCCACTTGGATCACTGAGCGGCGGCGGCGCCTCGACAAGTCGACTTTTTTCCCCAACAACTCCAGTCAATATGAACAAACGCTACATAAGTTTTAGAGCCTGTCCAGATGACGCTATTCACGCGCGAATCGAGTCACGCGTAGAAAATCGCACAATTGCAAGTTACTAGTGCTTCATACATTCCGTCCATGCAGTAACGCGTTTTGCTACTCGCGCGTGAATCGCATTCAAGCCGCAGGACTGGACTCGTGCGATTTGCGCGAGTTAAGGAACCCCTATCCCCCAGTATTAGCTTCATAAGCTATTACGAGTAATTCTATTATTTAGTATATTTATTTATTAGTGATATACATGGTTAGTCCGTGGATGGGTGACCGTCTTACATACCAAGACCAAGACGTGCCTCGGAAAGCACGTTAAGCCGTTGGTTCCGGCTGTTATTCATGGATCTTTGATATTCGTTACGGGTTGTCAGAAGCCCGAAAGTATGACAACCAGTCTTACCAAGGGGTATCGTATTACCCAGTAACTGGGTTGTGAAGGTCAGATGGGCAGTCGCTTCATAAAATACTGGTATTAAGCTGCATCCGGTTTGACTTGAAGACCGACCCCAACATAGTTGGGAAGAGGCAGCTGATGACAGGGTTATATGTAATATGTCTGCACTCCTTTGAGGGGTATAGGAGAGGTCATGCAAAAATGTTGACCATTTTCGAGTAATAGATAAAAGTATTTTCGAGTAAATTTTCATAATGTTGAGTGGTAAAAAAAAAGGAACAATTTGTAATCGTTGTATGTAATCGTAACAATTTTCTTAATTGGACCTAGTTATGCAGAAAGCAGCCATATGGCACTTTTTCTAAAAAAGAGTTATAAACACAGTCATACTAATTTCGACCAACAAGATTTTTTGCAAAAACAGCCATGTCGATATCTCTATTTATCATGGAGATATGAGCCGTCAAATGCAGCCATGTCCATACATCCATGATGCAACATCGAGAGAAAAATGGTTACAACTTTGTTTGTACCTTTCCTGGCATGGCTGCCTTCTGCATAACACGGTCCAATTTTGAGCAGGTTTTTTGACTAAACTGGTCGATTTCGCCAAAATAAAAAGGGTTAACATTTGTATAGGTGTCATAAGGACATTTGGTTACAAATGACCTCTCCTACATCCACTTGATGGATTGCCGAATAACCAATAACCCTGCTTAACCAGACTATGATTCCAATTTCTGTATTTTCACTACTTACACTAATTAAATAAAAATATTTACAAATATTTTCCATACCAGCTGTGGTCAAACGGCGACAACATCCTGTGACATCCTCCCATATTGTTTTGTATGATGTACGTCATCGTATAATTATTCTGGTGGTTCTCTTCCAACCATTTCTCTTCATCTGCCTTATTTTTCAAGATATCCATGGAAACTGCCTCAGCTTTGAATGGTAAGCGCTCAGCCACTATTTTCAACATAGGGTAAACCTCAGCATAATCGCACTTGCCGCCAACTTCAAGGATAATGTAACCAAACACCACTTAGTTCAATACAATATTTACTTAACAATATACTTCCATTTACTTACAACACTAATAATTATTATCTAACATGTTACAACTAATCCAAACATTTATTGATAGAGACTACCAAGATATACAAAACCGTAGGATTTTCCTTTGGCCAGCTGACGCCGTATCAAAGGATAACATTTCACGTGAGCTTATAGGAATAAGTAGGTGGCAACGTGGCATTCCATTCATAACCCTTGTCATTAATGCTTTGTGGTAATCCCTTTTCTTGTTTGTTGTAACATAACCGTTTTCCGGGGTTTGTTTTTATTTACGATATATCCAAAAAGAAACCAATGTGTAGGTAAGCATAATTTATGTGTGTACTGAAATACACCGATGGTAATGAAAAATGTGTATTTATTTAAACTCCACGTCTTTAAGTCCACGTCCTAATTTACACTTCTAATGTGGCTACAAATGCGTTGATACAGTGAAGATACTTAAACCCTGTTTTTTGTATCTCCTAAAACTAAGTCTGCTGTATCATTCAAAATTACAATACCATCTGTTTCATACTTTCATTAATTTCGATAGAGAAATGCCACGAGGGAAAGTATTAAACATAAGCTTTTTAACCGACTTCAAAAAGCAGGTTCTGTATTCGACCCGTATGTATGTATGCATGTTTGTATGTCCGCGATTTTCTCAAAAACTGATCCCACCTATTTTGATGATTCTTTCACTACCGCGATCTACATACTTTCAGGAAGGTTTCTTTTGTACAATACATAAGGTAATTACGAAGTTATATTCATAAATGTACTGTTTCTCTGGCATTTCTAAGCGGATTTTGATGATTATTTTTTTCGTTCGTCTTGGGCTTACGCTGAAAACCAGCGTCGTAGATTCGTGCCTTTGTGCACGGGCCGCAGCATTATGCTGAGCGCTGAGCCGTTTTGCACGGTAGTGACGTACATTTTCAAAAATGTTATGTACTATTTTTGTCTTTGTGTTTTTTGTTTTGTGTGGTTTGTTATATTTTATTATTTTGTGTTTCGCTTTTTCATGTGTATTTTGTGTGCGTCGCTTTCACGTTAAAAAAACTGTTTTTCTTTCCTTCTTTTTCTTTGCTTATGTAATTTTATATTCAACTAAAATTGGAAAATAAATTTACTTTAAAAAAATAAGTAAAAACCGACTTCAGAAACTTAAAATGAAAGAAATAACAATCATAAAAAGCTTAACAGCTTCTGAAGGCGGTGTTTTCAATTCTTGGCACCGACTTCAGCAGCTGTTAGGTTTTTTATGGAAGTTATTTTATTCGTTTTAGGTTTTTGAAGTCGCTTTTTACTTTTTTTAAAGAAAATTTATTTCGTTATTTTATTGATGATGCCAATGATTTCAAGATGCAATGATTTACACCCTGTAGTAGGTTTCCGATTGCAATCATAACGATGAACATTAAGCTCAACAAATACCGGAAAAAATTAATCAACGGTATTTAATATAATTAATTAATTATTATAAAAAACTTGAGAATACGCACGTGTGGCCGGCCACCTGACACATGTCAAAACACGTGCAAATAACATTTGCTTTTCCATGGTCTCCATATGCAATGAAGGGTTATCGCGTAGTTTACGAGAATTAAGAGTGAGTTCACTATAAACCAGTTGCTTCTTACCTCTGACTTAGCAATTACCATACAGAGGAATTCTAATTCGCGGTAAAATAATAACAGCTGCACGGGTATCGACTCGAATCAATCGTGATTAAATTATGCTATGCTTGCTGAGGTCGGCCTGTATACCGAGAACCCTCCGTGCTTTGGAGGACACGTTAAGCCGTTGATCGTGGCTGTCTGTCATTGGAGCAGTTGTTACGGGTTATCATAAGCCCGAAAGTCTGACAACCAGTCTTACCAAGGGGTATCGTGTTACCCACTAACTGGGTTGTGGAGGTCAGATCAGTCGCTCCATGTAAAATACCTACTGGTAAGGGGTGTTTTTTGTTTTAGATGGGAGAAATTTAAATTGATAAAACTTAGAAACATGTTTTTATTATCCATTAAATTGGCTTTATTTGATAGATAATTTTATGCCCATTAATCTTTGAATATGATTCCGGGCATGTGGACGCCGCGGCTGACGCGTACATGGCGTAATCTGAAGGTCAAATTTTCACACACTCTTCACAGTAAATCAGGCTGTATTTAGGCAAGAATGCATTGATTGTTGGCATCCAAGTGCTCAAATTTTACTGCTTTGTCGGAGTAGACATGCGACTTTACATATTCCCAGAGAAAATAAAGTAACAGCTTCAAATCGCATGATTTCGTGAAATTTGTCGTTTGTCAAATTGTTCCTTTAGTAAATTAAGCCAAAAAAAAAGTTAAATTTTCAGTAAACTTTTATCGGGTGTTACACCAACGCCTAGCGTTGGTGTAACACCCGATAAAAGTTGCTGCATCCAGTTAGACTGGAAGCCCACCCAAACATAATTGGGAAAAGGCAGATGATGATAAGTGAAGTGATCAATGTTCGTTCCTTTGACTTCGCTGTATGAGACACTGCACACTTCTATATCGATATGCCAAAGGCCTTGAGTGGTTAGATTGCGTGTTCTGTGCTGAGCTCACGCATCGCGTCGATAGGACTCGCCCATCAAGGATCGCTGTCCCAAATTAAACGCTGAATTATTCATTTATTATATCTACACTAGCTTTTGCCCGCGGCTTCGCCCGCGTGGTTGTCGGAAATTATCCCACAAGAACGCACTCCTGGGACCAAAAGTATCCTATGTAAGTACAAAGTATCCTATCTAATCCAGGTCATGGTCTACCCATGTGCCAAATTTCATCCAAATTCGTTCAGCGGTTTTTAAAAGCGTAACAAACATACAAACTCACTTTCGCATTTTATAGTATTATGTAAAACCGGTCTATCGACAGTCTAGACTTAAAAAAAAAACGTATTAGGTACTTAAAATTAAAAAAAATAAACTATTAACACACTGCTAAAGTTTCTATAATAATATAATTCAATGATGATTCGAAAAACACGTGGCGCCATCTATTATCATAAGAACGTTACTGATACTTTCCTCGGGAACGGTATTTTCTTCAGGATGAAAGGTACCCTATGTCCGTGTCTGTACACGTGACAATGTATATGCAAAATTTCAGGAAGATCGGTTCAGTGGTTTCGGTGTGAAAAGGTAACAAACAAACAAATAAACTTACTTTCGCATTTATAATATTAGTTAGGATTAAACAAAACGTATTATATTAAAAAAACGTATAGGTACTACAAGATAAATAATTAAATTATCTCCAAAACGGTGAAGGTTTCATAAAAATATTCTTGATAGTTTTTTGCGTGATTCTCAGTTTTTTTTATCCGCGTGAGACAAAACTTTACAAATTAATAATATACTATGTAATAAACATCCCCTTCAACCAATTACGCAGGTGGCTGCAAGAGTTCACCCATACAAAAGCAGAGGAGTGGTGGTCCTCGGTGCAGGCAGTCCAGGGAGGCTATGCCAAGCCTAGATGGCAAACTACCCAGGCGACTCTTACGCCTGGATAGGAATAATAATAATAATAATAATATTTTTTTATTTCTTTCACAAAAAGTTCTTATTATAAATTACAAAACAAATGCTATGAACAGTATTATATATACGTACACAAAAGTTTTAGCATCTGGAGCCGAACTAGGAGGAACCTGTATTTCGGCTTACAGCGCCAACACCCTCGAGTCACATTAGATAAGGGTGTCTTAAATGCTTGCATTTTACAATATCATTGTGTGGGTGTGTATATAGTTGGGTGTGAGTATGATATGTGAGTTTATGAGTGGACATGTTAATGAATGAATGAGATACGGTTTTATAAATATATGAATAATATATATATATAATAATATATGAATAATGTGTGGAAATCTGCAGCCTATTTTGATACGCTTAGATGCTGCTCAGTCATAAGTAAGACCTTGTAGGTATTCGAATACTTTTCTCTTGCAACGATCTGTATTGAGTGGATACATGTTATGGAGCTTATTAATTTTGTTGTAAATATAGGGGCCGAGAGTATTTATGAATTTAGTTATAAATTTAGTGTTAGAGGAATGACCTGCGCCTGATGACGGGGACCATCACAGGACACTGCTCGCTGAACAAACACTTTTACACAATGGGCATAACGGACAGCCCTCTGTGCAGAGCTTGCATGGAGGCTGAGGAAACCGTTCCGCATGTGCTCTTCGAGTGCACAGGCGTTGCCCAGATTAGAACAGAAACCCTTGGGGCACCTAGATCTTTAACAGATGTTCTGAACAGACCAGAAGCCGTGACCAACTTCTGGAGGGAGGTGGGCTGGTTGGAATAAACCCCGACGGCCGCTATGGCTCACGCACAATGGTCCACTTGAAGGATTAACTGCGGAAACCAAACCCAATAACATAGAACATGTAATACAAACTTTATCTAAAATAATCACATATTAAGATAAATGGATATTCGACTTTTAATGATTAGAGCATTTTATATCTTAATAGAGAATGCTCTAATCATTAAAAGTCGTAAAGGCGACGATAACCGACTTTTAATGGATGTTCCACCGTAAAGTGACAGTAGAGGACTTAAAATTTGGCTGAAATAGTATTATTGAATTATATTATTATTATTATTTTTTATTATTATTTAATTGACCTCCAAATTAGACAAATCGACGATACCCATACCGGTATCCTTTGATCAATCCGGTTAATCTGTGACATATTACATCAATATATCTAATCGATTAATAATTACTTATTGTCTATCCGATCATTAAATCATTACACACATCTCGGTTCGTTGGACTTTTCAATAACTAGAAATCTGGCCATGACCTTGAAGGTATCCGTCTACAAACATATTTCAAGTATGAGTGTGACTTTACTATTAATTTAAACTGGTTTACATAAGTATCAGTTAGTTGTCTGTTCAACTTTTTAAAATTCCTCGTAGGAACTGAATAACTTTTGAATTGTCACAATCTATAGCTGTAAACGGGGGAGAACCGTGAAGTGGGATTGAAATTTAAGGTTCTTTAGCTCTGTCTATGTAGGTACTTGATACTAAATGTGGAGCGTTTTCGCCCACGTCTGCCTCAAGGGCAAACATGAGGATATCCGTAAGAAAATACCTAGTAATAATTATCAAGGTATGTGTGACTTTTGGAAAAGTAAATGCAAACATTTTTAGCTTTTTTACCTTTGTTTATGTAGTTGTTAATGTCGATATTTTATTCTCGCCGGTTTTCCCAAGGCAATCATAAGTATATCTGTAAGAGAATTAGTAATAAAATACATAAAAACATTTTTCCAAAAAAATCATGTCTTTGGATCTGTGGTGACTTTTTTGCCACCGACTTCCGAAATTAAAGATATTTTTTACTTTGTCGGGCTTTTTTGAAAGTCGGTTGATAATTTTGGAAAAAAGTTTTTATTTTCGACTTTTTACTGGGTCAGTTTGTAAATTATCTAAGTTACAATATCCTAATGTCAACTGCTTATCACCTTTTACAAAATATTTGTTTTCCCGATGCAGGGAAGTTAAGTGTTGAGGAGTTCCGGTGGCTATCTGTAATCTTCATCATCAGTTCCACTTCACCAAATGGTGGTTTTTTTTTTATGACAATGGGACCATTTAAAAACTAGACCTTTTCAAACAAAAAAGAATTTTCTAAATCAGTCCAGCCGTCTTCTTCGAGTAATCGGGGAACATACATAAAAAACTAAAATAAAAGTTTCCGACGAACTGAGAGCCTCCTCAATCAATCAATCAGTTTATTTGTGTAACATAGTTGTTTACATTGGTGTTTACATAAAATAGGGGGTGCGCTATGTTTTGTCATAATTAAGATATACAAATTTATAAGTGACCCATTAGGTGTCATTACATTATGCCATTCAAAAATACTATATTATATAATTATATGTATATTTTAAATTAATTAATACATGAAAAGAAAAAATTAAAAAAAGAGAAATATCAAAACAATAAAATTAATAGAAAGGTAAAAAATGCATCATTATAATAATTGGTCGTTTTTTTGAAGTCGGTTAAAAAGTAGGTATGTTGGTTATCCAAAATTCGATTGGACTTTGAAAAGACGTTCACTATAAAGTTCGAATATTTTGTTTATTTTATTCTTCGTTATCAATCAATCAATCAAATCATTTATTTTCTATAAATATGGTACAAAAGTTGTTATAGTAGCAGTTAAAGACCGAGACATATTTCACCTAAGTTACAGGTATGCAAATATTAAAGAATATAATTATAAAAATACGAATTAATTAACATTGGTTAAAAATATACCTAGTTGAAGTTTACATGATTAATTATATTACAATGACATAATAGATTAAAATTAAATACGAATAAAATTATGCATCCTTAAAGAAATTAGAAAATAATTAGAAATTAGTTAGGTAGGTATTACGTAGGTCTATTTTTAGGGTTCTGTAAACGGAACCCATATAGTTTCGCCAGGTTCGTCTGTCGTCTGTCTGTTTGTCTGTCTGTCCGCAGCTTAGCTCAGAGACTCTTAGTACTAGAATGCTATAATTTGGCATGAGTATACGTATATCACACCGACGAAGTGATAAAATAAAAATTTTACATCTAAAGTGGGGAGCACATATTTTCTCGCCTATCAAATGGTGCGGGGTATCGTTGGATAGGCCGTTTAAATATATTTTGGGTCTGTGAAAACCATTTTTCGATTCACGGATCCGTTTGCGAAATATTAAGCTTTAAAATGCTAATTTTTGTTAAGTGGTTGTTTTTGGATATGGGAAAAAATCGTGGAGTATATATTATACGTATGTATATAATAAAGTTAGAAGGAAAACTATTACAGCCAAGTATTCTTTACAAGTTAACGAGTAATAGTCGTTGCCAGTCATTTGCCGTTGGTATGTACTATAGAACATGTTTTTCAAACTACAATGTTATGTTTGTTCTTGGGATAAATCATCCCAACTACGGAACCCTTCATTGTACATGGTCCGATACGCACTTGGTCGGCTTTTTAAATTTTTCTTTCAGGACCGTAGGGCGGGTTACTTTGACTCTATTATTATTTATTCTGTGCTCTAGTGCATAAAGGCCCAAATCGAGACATGTTTAGTGACATTAAATCCACACAAAGTTCCGCAAGTACGCGTCTGTAGCTCCATCTGTTAGTTACCGAAGTACCTATGACGTTCGGTTGTGTGGTCGCGACACTTGAGACAATTTTGAAATTAGTGGTTTATAATACAGCCCAATGCAAAATAGTCCTTATTTCATGGTCAGTAAGACTCACATTCATAACGCAAAACCGCCGATTATGCCGTTATGAATGTGAGTCTTACCTACCATGAAATAAGGACTATTTTGCATTGGGCTGTGTTATAAACCACTAATTTCAAAATTTTGGGTTGTGCGGGTATTCATGCAAAGCAGCGATTTGTCTCGATTTGGACCAAAGTTATGCAAGTTAGGTCAATGGAGCCCGCCCTTGCTGCATTTGTTCTTTGGCTACTAAGTCGTGACTACTGACTGCGTGTTTACGCAGCGCCTCCCTGTGAAGCAGATCTTGCAAATATAACAAAGAGATGCTACAATCAAGTACTACAATCTGTCAAATTTCTTTAATAGAATTTCAATTTTATCGCTAAAGCTTTAGGTTCAAGGTTGGTTGGGAAAGTTTGACAGTTTCGGGTAGCTTGACCAGCTGGCCTCTGTACATAATGATAAGTAATTGTGAGTTTGTTGGTAACGTTAAAATAGCCTGACTGCTTTGTTGGTCTAGTGGTCGCAAGCGCTACTGCTGAGCATGAGGTTCTGGGTTCGATTCCCAAGTCGAGCAAGGTGTAATTGGATTTTTTAGCATTAGAAATTTCTCAGCAGCAGCCTGGAGTCTGGATTTCTGCCTGGTTGATGGCAATTACATGGCCAAATGTGAGTGTACCTCCTATGTACTAACCCCTCGGGGAAAAAAGGGTGATGTTATGTTATTAAAGTAGTCTACACGAGAGGCGATTTTTAAGTAAATAGTCTAATGTCTGGTGTACCGTTTGGTTGCCTTGTCACCTTGCTATCTGGCAAAATATTTTTGTCACGCTATTCATACAGAGTTAGGGAGGGAGAGGGGTAGAGAGGTCGTGGCTAAGTAATAACAGCCGCACGGATCGATCCATCAGGTTAAGCTACGCTTGCCGGTGTTGGTCCGTGCATGGGTGATCATCTTTACATACCGAGACTCCTCCGTGCCTCGTAAAGCACATTAAGCCGTTGGTCCCGGCTGTCATTCGTGGATCTTTGATAGTCGTTACGGGTCGTCAGAAGCCCGAAAGTCTGACTACCAGTCTTACCAAGGGGTATCGTATTACCCAATAACTGGGTAAAATACTGGTGTTCTGCAACATCCGGTTATACTGGAAGCCGACTTGGGGTCGACATAGTTGGGAAAAGGCTAGGCAGATTGATTCATACAGAGTTGGACAAAAGGAAAGAAGGTTATAAATACTTACTCCTACATAATCTCATCATCCGCCTAGCCTTTTCCCAACATGTTGGGGTCGGTTTCCGGTCTTACCGGATGTAGCTGCATACTAGTATTTTACATGGAGCGACTGCCTACTTGACCTCCACAACTCAGTTACTGGGTAACACGATATGATACCCTGTGGCAAAACTGGTTGTCAGACTTTCGGGCTTCTGACCACCAGTAACGATTATCAAAGATCTACAAATGACAGCCGGGACCAACTAGAGGAGTCTCGGTATATAGTGGACCCATCCATAGACCGACCTCGGCAAGCGTTGCTTAACCTGATCGATCGACCCGTGCGGCTTTATTATTATGAGCCCCTCTATACCTATATAAGTAGTGTAAAACTAGAAGTGGTTTGTGCAGAATTAGAACAATATCCATAGATCGTTTTTAAACCATGATATTTTCATGTTTTTTCGTAACGCGTGCACAAAAATAGCTTGTAGTCAGTATTCGCTATTTTAATTATAAACACAGGAACCATTTTAATTTAAAATTTAGTGTACCAGCTTCGACGCACGACTGGAGTTTACTTACTCCTGTTATTTGTGCCGTTCCGACTTTCTATTGTTGGACGAAAACAAAGGACCATAGGGGACCATAGGTTTCTTCAATGAATCAGTGCTATACAAAAAGCAACTTTAAGCCCACTTTTCACTATGGGATATACTTAGTCTGGAAATAAATACTGTTACAATTCAAAATAAGAAAGATATTACATTTGAATTTGGAATCTGTCATTTTTATACGATTGTTCATTGAGTTTTCTAATTTTGGCGCCAATACATTGTACAATATTTTGCGATATTAAAATGGAGTGGGGTGTTAAAGAGAACCGAATCGCTGTGATTGCATTACACAAAGTTGGTATGGAGCCAAATGCAATTTTTAAAACTCTCCATACGCTTGGTATTAGTCAAATGTTTGTGTACCGGGCTATTAATAGGTACAATGAGACCTCCTCTGTTTGTGACAGAAAAAGATCTGGCCGTCCACGTAGTGTTCGTACGAAAAAGGTGGTCAAAGCAGTAAGGGAAAGAATTTGAAGAAATCCTGTCCGAAAGCAAAAGATTTTATCTCGGGAAATGAAGATAGCACCCAGAACCGTGTCGCGTATTTTAAAAGATGACTTAGGACTTGCAGCCTATAAGAGACGCACTGGTCATTTTTTAACTGATAATTTAAAAAAGAATAGGGTGGTAAAATCGAAACAACTTCTGAAGTGGTACGCAAAGGGAGGTCACAGAAACATTTTGTTTACGGATGAGAAAATCTTTACAATTGAGCAACAAACAAAATGACCGCATTTATGCTCAAAGCTCTAAGGAAGCTTCCCAATTAGTCGACAGAGTGAAATGTGGGCATTATCCGACTTCAGTGATGGTTTGGTGGGGTGTTAGATATGAAGGAGTGACTGTGCCATATTTTTATGAAAAAGGTATCAAAACATCGGCACAAGTGTATCAAGATACCATTCTTGAGAAGGTAGTTAAGCCCCTTAACAACACCATGTTCAATAACCAAGTATGGTCCTTCCAACAAGACTCGGCGCCGGGTCATAAAGCTCGGTCCACGCAGTCTTGGTTGGAAGTGAGCGTTTCGGACTTCATCAGAGCTGAAGACTGGCCGTCGTCTAGTACCGATCTTAATCCGCTGGATTATGATTTATGGTCAGTTTTAGATAGCACGGCTTGCTCTAAACGCCATGATAATTTGTAGTCCCTAAAACAATCCATACGATTGGCAGCGAAGAATTTTCCCATGGAAAGAGTGCGTGCTTCTATATTATTGATAACTGGCCTCAACGTTTAAAGGGCTGTATTGCAGCCAATGGAGACCACTTCGAATAAGCTTTTTATATTTTAAATTGTTTTATATTTATGTATTAAACTAACACACTGTAAAAGTAATAAATATTATTTGCAATAAAAAAAATTTTTTTTCTTCGTGACAATATTTATGGCAAGACTAGGTATATATTATATCCCGCGATTGGCCTTCACATATCTATCCCGTGATTGGCTGTGATATATATATTTCTCCAGTTTGCGTTCGTAATTGGATCACGCCGCACGCGTCGGTCACAAACAAAATCGATCTTCAAACAAAATGGATAAGAATTGTTTTTCTAGATAGCCTAGACAGTACAAACAATTACAACAGGTTTGCGAATGAGCATACGGACAAGGTCTCTCAGGTAATGATAGACACGAACTGAGGGTAGCGTCAGCGCGCGGCGCGGACACGGGGGTTACATTATATAGTGGAAAGTGGGCTTTAAGGTGTAAAGGTGTTCGTTTTGTTTGTACGTTGCGCAGCAATCATCATTCTCCTGCCCTTGTCCCAATTTATTTGGGGTCGGCGCAACATGTCTTTTTATTCCATACTTCTCTATTAGTCGTCATCTCGGTAGTCACTCCCTTTCTGGCCATATCATCTTTCACACAGTCCATCCATCGTTTCTTTGGTCTTCCCTTACTCGTATAGCCCTCTACGTTCATACTCAACACTTTCCTGACGACATTTTCCTCATTCCTCCGCATCACATGCCCATACCATGACAACCGATTTCCACACAACTTTTCAGTCACCGGTGTCACTTTCAGACTTCCTCTTACATACTCATTTCTTATTCTATCGTTCTACGTTGCGCAGCAATGCTTGTATTAATTTCACTCCTCATAAAATTTCCATACTCATACGAGTAAACTCTAAAAATCTTGTTTCACATTTTCTAGTTTAAACTAAAATAACGTTGCTTACTACACCTTTTCCTCTCATCTCGTATGTCGCAGTGAAGTAAGCTTCGGCCATTGCAGCATAGCGACAGATTAGGTAAAACCTTGTGCAATAATATTACCATATCGGTAATATCGTTGCCTTGACCAGCCTTGACATTTTACCGGCATAAAATTTTATTTTAAAATTGAGAACAAAATTATTAATTGATAGGTACTATTTTTTTATCTTTTGCATTTTAGAAACAAGAGGAGAAAAAGAAATATTTAATAAAGCACACGGTGTCTATCCCTATCCTTATGACTCGGTTGGAGAACGTGGGTATTAGAGGTGTAGCACTGGAATGGTGTAGCACAGGGATTACTTGTCGGACAGATCACAGTCAGTTAGAGTAGCAGTGAGTGAAAGTATGAGGTCTGGCTGCAATTATGGTGTTCCCCAAGGTAGCACGCTTGGTCCCACATTATTCCTCATCTACATCAATGAACTAGGTAATATAGCTGCCCTCTCTAGCCTTGACCTGCTCATGTTCGCAGATGACACCGTCTTGGTCTTTCATGGACATACTTGGAAGGAAACTTTTGAGAAGGCCGAAAATGGACTAGCACGGGTTACCTCCTGGTTAGAGGACAGCCTTCTGTCTTTGAATACAAACAAAACCAAATATGTTTGTTTTAGTAAGACGAAAGTGAGCAAACCTACAGCTGAGTTTGGTCTTAAGATGCATTCCTACCCCTGCAACCGAGCTTTAAACCGCCCCAACTATGACTGTTCAGCACTTTCCAGAGTGGCTTCTATAAAATATCTTGGGGTCATAATAGATGAACACCTTAATTGGAAAGGGCATGTGGTAGCTACTGCAGCTAGGATTAGGAAAATGATATATATTTTCAAAAAGCTGCGCAATGTCGCAGAAAAAGCACTGTTACTTCGTACGTATCAAGCGTTATGTGAATGTATAGTTAGATACTACATTTGCGCGTGGGGTGGTTCAAACAAGACATTTCTTATGGAAGCAGAAAGGGCACAGCGGGCAGTGTTAAAAGTGCTAATGCATTTACCGTTCAGGCATCCAACACTCGATGTTTATGAAAAGGCGGGTGTACTCACTGTAAGGAAATTATTTGTTTACGAAATTCTACGTAGATACCACAAAAAGTATGTGCCCACGCTACCTGTGTCAACTAAGCGAGTTGAACGCTGTCCTATTCCTCGCCAAAGAACAGCTTTTGGACAAAAGCACTTTAACTTCATTGCCCCCAATGTGTATAACAAATACATTTCCTTTACAAAATTAATTCCATACGTAAATTAAGCAACAATAAATTTAAGGAAGTTATCTTCATCTGGCTGAAGTCCCTTGACTACGACGCGGTAGAGAATCTATTGACTGTAGTGACTTAAATTACATAAAATAGTAATAAATACCATCACCCTAATTGCGTAACACAAATTCAAATTCGATTCGTCTTGAACCACATTACTAATCCGCTACTTCAGGCAAGCCAACTCACATATACACAAACACAGCTCACACACACACACACACACACACACACACACACACACACACACACACACACACACACACACACATACACACACACACTAATATACCCTAGCGCAAAAATAGAAATTTGAACCGTTAATACTAATTTTTGTAATCCCTATTTTATTTTAATTTCTTACTTTTAGTTTTTTTTTTTCTTCAATTATTTTTGTACATTACATTTTTTTTTATTCATTTTGATTTAAAACAGTGTCTTTTTTTTTTTTTTTCTTTTTATGTTACATAAAACTTTAAGTGTGTTCTTTTTATTACGGGAGGACACTGGCTCCTGCAACACAGTTTTAACTAGTGCAGGAGTCAGAGAATTCTATATTCTGCTGTACAATCGGTTTTATGACAATAAATAATTTTTTGTTTTGTTTGTTTGTTTGTTTGTTTAAAGCTGTGAATACACAATACTCGTACATAATTAAATTATGGTGTTCACTAGGAATTACTAGTTAGGGGCTTTGGGTTTAGAGAAAAACTACCGAATTATCAGTAAGTGCAGAACCCACCTAGGGAACGTTTAGTCGGGTATCTCTTGAGGCGCTACCATGAAGTTGTGCGCTACATTTAATATATGTCACACATATTATTATATAAGTTTATATTTAATTTCTTAACAGAAACACGTCTTATTAATGGGAAAAAAAGTGTCAAATTAGTACCACGTAGATGGCGCTAAGTGTTTGTTACTTTCATTCAGCCGCAATGGAGTTGCTTGCTGAAAACATTACCGCGAGATGGCGCTAAGCGTTTTTTCTTGTCACTGATTGGTCGCTTTGTCTTCAAGAGGACTTTGACGACAAACAGCACTCTCTTGCGGCGAAACTTTAGGGAAACAACCCCATTGTTTAGCTTAGATTGTAATTGATTGTTTGAAAAAATATTTTTATCTACACTCATATCGTAAAGTTCTGATTATGAATTCAAAAATAGTACCTTAATGACAGACTTTATGCATGTACAACTCATGCAAAATTAAAATGTTTTATTATGATACAGATTTATTAAAAAAATATTATCATCATCTGCCTAACCTTTTCCCAACTATGTTGGGGTTGGCTTCCAGTTTAACCAGATGCAGCTGAATACCAGTATTTTACATGGAGCGACTGCCTATCTGACCTCCACAACCCAATAACTGGGTAACACGATACCCCTTGGTAAGACTGGTGGTCAGAGTTTTGGGCTTCTGACGACCCGTAACGACTGTCAAAGATTTCTTAACAAAATCATTTTTTTTATTTTTTTATTTTATTTGTGATGGGTTTGCTCTTGACTCTAGTTTAGGTCAGAGGTGACAGAGACAAAGTCGACGATGGAGTGAGCTTACCCAGAAGAAGCCTGTTCACTCTCACTTTGAAGAGATTAGGGTTGTATACGTTCGGAAACACAGACGCAGGTAGTGAGTTCCACTCTTTTGCTGTGCGCATTATAAAAGACATTTGGAAGCGCTTAGTGCGAATTGGTGGAATAGCAACCAGGTAGGGATGGTAACTGGCAGTGCGTCTAGATGTCCGGTGGTAGAAGGGGGCCGGTGGAATGAGGTCGTGGAGTTCTCGGGCACACTCTCCGAAGTACAATCTGTAGAAGACCGACAAGCAGGCAACCTTGCGGCGATGAGCCAAGCAATGAAGCTTGGCATCCACCAGTTTTACGTCGCCAATGAGCCTCTTAGCTCTGCGTTCCACCGAGTCAAGCGCGGCTAGTTGGTACTTAGCTGATCCATCCCAAAGGTGACTGCAATACTCCATGCAGGATCGGACTTGCGCTTTGTAAAGGGTTAAAAGCTGTCCAGGCGTAAAGTATCGCTTCACCCTATTTAGGATGCCCAGTTTCTTGGCCGCAGTTTGGGCCTTGTACTCGATGGTGGCGCCGAAGTTGAGACCAGATGTCAACTCCATGCCTAGGAGCTCAAGTCGATCAGTTACAGGAACAGATGTACCCCGAAAAGTAGGAGTTTGGGCGAAACGACTCTTTTTAGCGGTAAAAAGACACGCCTGCGTTTTGGTGGTGTTAAAAGAGACTAGATTATCATCACCCCACTGGGAGACAAAGCTTAAGGTCAAATCTGTCCGCTCTACCATGGCCTCTCTCAAGGAACGAACTTCAGCCCCGCTGGTTTTTGCGCTGGACAAGTATCTCTCTGAAACTGTACTGTCATCTGCGTACCCAACAATACCAGGCCGAAGCAGGTCATTGATGTGCAGCAGGAAAAGAGTTGCAGAGAGAACAGACCCCTGAGGAACTCCGGCATCAATAGCCATAAGGTCAGAAGAGCAGCCATCAACAACTACTCTAATCGACCGTTCACTAAGGAAATCTGATATCCAGCTACAAAAATCAGCTGGGATTCCATAAGCAGGAAGCTTGCTGAGCAGAGCAGCGTGCCAGACCCTGTCAAAGGCCTTCGAGATGTCAAGCGATACAGCCAGTGCTTCGCCGTGTTTCTCGATGGCTTCGCCAAAGCAGTGCGTGACATACACAAGAAGATCGCCAGTTGACCGTCCCCGGCGAAAGCCATATTGACGGTCACTGAGGAGATCATTGTCTTCAAGGTAGTTCAGCAACTTATTGTTCAGTACCCTTTCCAAAACTTTGCACAGAATGGAGGTAATGGCGATCGGACGGTAATGGGCAGGGTCTGCACGGTCGCCTTTTTTGGGCACTGGTTGTACATTTGCAAGCTTCCAGGATTTCGGCACCGTTCTTTTTTCAAGAGAGAGGCGGAACAAACGTGTCAATACAGGAGACAGTTCAGGCGCACACTGCCTCAACACTCTCGCTGGAATGCCGTCAGGCCCGCTGGCCTTGTTCACGTCTAGACTGCACAATACTCTTCGGACCTCTTTAATGTGTACTGCGATCTCCGGCATCGAAGAGTCACAATGAGGTACAGTAGGTGGTTGCTTTGAGCCAGCGTCCAGACGTGAATTGCTTGCGAAGAGAGATGCAAATAAATTTGCCTTCTCAGTTGCAGAGTGAGCCAGCGACCCATCAGGTTTCATCATAGGAGGTAAAGTGGGACGACAGAAATTCGTTTCAACCGCTTTAGACAGGGACCAGAACTGTTTACTACCCGGAGGGTGCGAAGCCAGCCTGGCCCCGATATGTCCGACATGGTCAAAACGTGCCCTACGCAAAACCCGCTTGCAGAACTTGGCGGCAGAATTAAAGGCTCTCTTCTTCGCGCGAACCCTGCGCGCTCTAACTTTGCGGTCGCGGGCCTTGACCCAGGCTTGGTAGGCAGTCTCTTTTCGGGCCTCAGCGTGGGCACATTCTGCATTATACCAAGGCCGGGATTTGTGACCGAGCGGGATGTCGGAGAATGGAATAAAATATTCCATCCCCTGCCGAATCACGTCCGCAACCGCGTCAGCACAGCGCGAGGGGTCACCCGAGGAAAAGCACACTTGCCGCCATGGATAAGACGCAAAAAAGTGCCGCATCTCATCCCAGTCTGCTGACCCGTATCGCCATACTCGCCTCGTGCCTCTAGGGCTCTCATCTGGAGGAGAGCAGGTTGATATGGATTTCACCAGACAGTGGTCAGACGTTCCCAGCGGGGCTGAGACCGATACTGAATGACTGTCCGGATCAGATGCCAGCAGAAGGTCCAAGCAATTGGGTGTATGGCCGTCAACATCCGGTACCCGCGTTGCCACATTCACCATCTGGGTTAGATCTAGCGTTAAAGCAAAATTGCGCGCCTCCAACCCAGCATGGTCAGTTTTCTGGTATGGGAACAACCATTCTTTATGATGGGCGTTGAAGTCCCCCAGAAAAATGAGCTTCGCCGTTGGGTACCGTTGCTGGGCTACGTCAGTCGACTCCACGAGGAAATTAAAGAGCGCTGTTGTCTCCTGGTCACCGCTATGCGATCGGTAGATGCCGATGTAGAGAGATTTCTCCACGCCAGTATCCACAAGTAGCCATATGGCAGAGAAACCCGATTTCTCAAAGCAACGGAGACGACGACAACAAATGTCATCGCGGACGTACACACAGACCCCAGCTTGCTTCTTGAACTTGTGTTCAAGAGAGTACCCCGGGTAGTTGAGGTACGCCACGTCCGACGGGGTTGTTATCTTCGTCTCCGTTAGGAAAAACAGGTGCGGCTTCTCGGTCTCAAGGTGGTGATGGACCGAATCGAGATTGGAGTGCAACCCCCTGATATTAGTGAGGTGCACTTTTAGTGGGAGGAAGTGCAGCCGTTGTTTTACCCTATTTTTCTTCGCTTTGTGTGTCATATTGAGTGGAGTTGTTGGGGGAAAAAGTCGACTTGTCGAGGCGCCGCTCAGTGATCCAAGTGGAACACTAGAGCCAACCAAACCTACGGGGAACTCATCTGGAGACTGCGGGGACGCCCGAACCCCCCCGGATATGGCCACCGGGTCCTCCCATCCAGTCGCCGGCTGGCACGGTGGAGCATACCGGGATTTTTCGCGAGTTGGCGGGGCAGCCTTTGGCACGTGGCTGGCGTGCTACTTGGGCCCCCTACTGACTGCGGTCGGCCAACGGCTGGCACCGTGCTTCGGATCCCGCTACCCTCCAAAATGAGTTGCCCGGCTAGCTGACTCAGAGACCACAACCGGTGCCAAACAGCGCAACTGACAATCTCCTTCTCCCCCAAAGGCACTGGCACTCCCACACACCGACGGAACACAGCAAGCTGCTTGGCGCCAGACTCCGGTAGGATGGTGGTCGCGAGCCAGGCGGCCCCGTGCGGAGCCTACCACCGCTAAGTGGGATCGTTCAGCCGTACCACAGGCAAGCCTGTGGTGCCGTTGCCCGGGGTGGACCACTAGGAGGTAGATCCCAAAACCACCCCAAACATGCTATAAAATAACTTTTTTCTATTAAAGTACACTTCGGAACGTTTTTATTTACACAGGGTTATTGATAGAACACCAACAACCTCTTGAGGGGTCATTGTACTCATCATTATGAACAACTTTTACTATAGGACCAAACTTGAAATCGCGAAAAAAAATCAGCTGTTCAGTACATTTATGTTCGCATAATCCGTCAAAAGTATAAAGTATACGTAGTGTATGAAACTGCACACAACTAGGTATTAAAACACTCGTGTTAAAAACCTCGCCTTACTGCTCCGGTATTAATCAGTTTCATAAACTACTATTTTTTATTACTTTTTTTTAAAGTAATCGGCCTTTCAGTAATTTTCATCATGTTCATCTTTATTTAAAGTCAATCTTTATTTAAAAACAATTGCAAGGTTTTAACTTACAGGTATAGATATGACACCAAACTGTAAGTTAAACAGCGTGTGTGGTCCATCTCCTGAATTTTTCTAATATAAATATTGTGTTTCTTTCTCCTGCGAAATTCCGGCTTTAGTCCCGAATTTTATAGGATAAGAATGCCTGGTACTACCCACAACCGCAATAAAAGTAAAACTTAGATGCTACGTAAAATTACTATACGTATATTATTTCCTACAGAATTGTTATTAAATAATAAACATCGTAAAATCATGATTTATTTTCATGTTTTGATACAAATTTAATTATATTAGGTACCTATTACAACAACACACTGCGCAGATTTTAACGACGCAGTTTTCTAATCACATTGTTTGCGCAGGAAGATAACAGTGAAGGCGCAGACCCACCGCGCCGCACGCAGAGGCCACGCACGTTTGTAAAGCTTCGTTTTGCAAGAAAATATATGTGATTGTGTCCACTGCAACCCACGGACACGCTACGCATCAATTGACATCATTAGTACATTCGTAACTTGCTCGAATGTGGCGCTCACATAGCTTAACGCTGTCAACGCCATGCACGCCGTGCATGCGGTACACACTATACACGAATATTAACCAATTCTTGGTAAAAACTTGTGCGTAGCCTCTCCGTGCGCCGCGGGGGGCCACGCACGCTAATGTACTGCAGTGGCAACGTAGACCCACGTTGTCAAACAAATGAATCCACGCGGCTAAAATGCGCCGCGTGACCGTGCACAGCATGCGCCGCGGTGGGTTTGCGCCTTAATATAATTATCATTTTTATGATAAGGTCTATTTTATTTTTCACACGGAAAATTGACAACCTTTCTACATCTGTCGTAAAGATAATAAAAGCTCTTCTGTTTTATGAAAGGAAGTAACAACCTCCTTTATCATAATACGTAGTACCCATTTACATACATACATAGCTCCTAAGTATACTGAGTGTCTCTTCCTGTATGTCCGACGTCAGAGCGTCCACATTCCATAAACAACTGGAAGAGGTAAGGACGTAAAGCCGACCTTTGGTGCAGCCTACAGCCACACTGAACTTGTCATTGTTGCCAGCAGGCGACCAGACGTAGGTACTGTACATAGCACGAATTAACTCTACGTACTTCCCGGACAAACCTTTCTCTTTCTGAATTACCTTTCTCTTTTTGAAATAGGGTGAAGCGATACTTTACGCCTGGACAGCTTTTAACCCTTTACAAAGCGCAAGTCCGATCCTGCATGGAGTATTGCAGTCACCTTTGGGATGGATCAGCTAAGTACCAACTAGCCGCGCTTGACTCGGTGGAACGCAGAGCTAAGAGGCTCATTGGCGACGTAAAACTGGTGGATGCCAAGCTTCATTGCTTGGCTCATCGCCGCAAGGTTGCCTGCTTGTCGGTCTTCTACAGATTGTACTTCGGAGAGTGTGCCCGAGAACTCCACGACCTCATTCCACCGGCCCCCTTCTACCACCGGACATCTAGACGCACTGCCAGTTACCATCCCTACCTGGTTGCTATTCCACCAATTCGCACTAAGCGCTTCCAAATGTCTTTTATAATGCGCACAGCAAAAGAGTGGAACTCACTACCTGCGTCTGTGTTTCCGAACGTATACAACCCTAATCTCTTCAAAGTGAGAGTGAACAGGCTTCTTCTGGGTAAGCTCACTCCATCGTCGACTTTGTCTCTGTCACCTCTGACCTAGACTAGAGTCAAGAGCAAACCCATCACAAATAAAAAAAAAAAAAAAATACATTTGCTGTCTCCTCTATGTATATACCTACCTATTTATCATCATCATCAGCTTACAGCAGTTCACTGCTGGGTCTAAGCCTCTCCAATTGAACGCCATTAATGCCTATTCTCGGTAACTCTCATCCAGCTACTACCAGATACCCTGCCAAGATCGTCGCTCCACCTAGCCTGAGGGCGTCCTACTATACGTGTACCTACCTATTTATGGTTAATTTAAAAACTAGTGCACATGAACATGTTTGATTGTTTTACTCTATTTCAATCACCATGCATCGAAAAAGAAATTATACTTAGGAACATGTTAAATAAAGTCGAAGTGAGTCTGCACTTGGTCATCATCTTCTTCATTTCAGCCGAAAGACATCCATTTCTGGACATACGCCTCTTCCAAGCACCTTTATTTTAACCGGTTCTGAGCTTTTGGTTCCGCTGGATGCGCCAGCGGATTCTTGTAGTCTTCACAAGGTGTTCGATCCACCTGAGGCCTTACAACGCACTACGTCTTTAGGTACGCGGTCGTCACTCCAGCATCTTTCGGGCCCATCGGCCATATGTTCTACTAGTAATGTGCCCTGTTACACCTGCACTTGACAAGACGCGTTAAACCAAAGTTTATTTTGTTTATTCAGCACAGAAGTAACTAAACCGGTTCAAATTGCGAATTTGCTAAATCTATTTAAGATTTATCTACCTGTTTGGAAACTTACCACAAGGCAACTTAGGTTAACTGGAAAACAGGAAATAAATTTAGAACTAAATGTCGAGATGCCTTGTACACCAATTTCTTGGAACCCTTCCGGAATATCATATGACAGAGACACGTGAAGGTTACAACGTAAATGCAGCGGAAACATACTTTAAATAAATGTTTTGTAAGTATCAAGGTAAAGGTCGAAATGCATGACTAATTATAGAAACTAGTTATTGATTCTAACAGCAGACCGCTATGCTGCTGGAAAGTTTGTTGCGCCACTCCTTCTTCCCAGCTTAAGCAAGTACTTGGAAGTGTCGGGCATTTTGTGGGCTTTTTTTTTTGAATTTTGACGTACAAAAAGTGCTAATTCTCAGCCTAGTACGAATGAATGATTTTTATATTGATTATTGAATTGTTTATCAAATTGCCGTGTTATTCTCTCAACATGGACAGGACAGTGGGACTATGAGCGCCTGCTTCGGTGTCAAAATCAATGTGCAGCAAATATTGTTTTATTTTTGCAATTATTGTATTCTCATCATCTCATCTTCCTGCCCTTATCCCATGTTACTTGGGGTCGGCGCAACATGTTTTCTTCTTCCATTCTCCCCTGTCAACCGTCACACTATCATTCACTCCCTTCTCTTTCATATCATTCTTTACACATTCCATCCATCTTTTCTTCGGCCTTCCTCTCCCTCTCCATCCATCAACATGTATATTCATCACTCTTTGTGTCACATGCGTTTCGTCCCTTCTCATCACATGCCCATACCAAGCCAAACGATTTCCTTTCAATTTTTCTGTCACTGGCGCCACTTTCAAACTTCCTCTTATATACTCATTTCTTACTTTATCCATTTTCGTTACTCCACACATCCATCTCAACATTCTCATCTCCGCTGCATGCAATCTTTTTTCATACGTCTTCTTCACGGCCCAGCATTCAGACCCATAAAGTACGACAGACCTTACCACGGACTTATAAATTTTCCCCTTTAACTTGAGGGGCATCCGTGGGTCGCAAGTTGTTCCTGTGACCTGTCGCCATTTCATCCATCCTGAGTTGATCCGGTGCGTTACGTCTCGGTCTACTTCGCCATCTCCTTGGACAAGCGACCCGAGGTACCGAAAGTCGGAACAGATCGATAAGGGCGTTCCGGCGAGAGATATGGGCACAGGACTGGAGAGGCCGCCAAAATCACAGAACAGATACTCGGTTTTGGTCCGAGTTACTCTCAGGCCAACGGTCTCGAGTCTTTCCCACCACACCTCCAATCTGCTCTGGACCTCTAAGCCGTTCTCGGCAATCAGCACAATGTCATCAGCGAACAGCATACACCAGGGAGCCGCTTCCTGGATATCAGATGTAAGAGCATCCATTATCAGCACGAAGAGGTAAGGGCTGAGTGCTGATCCCTGGTGCAAGCCGACAGCCACATTGAAGCTGCCAGTAGTGCCCACAGTAGACCGGACTTGGGTACTGCATCGGCTGTACATCGCTCTAATCAACTGCACATACTTCCCTGGCACACCTTTCTCCTTCAGCGCCCACCACAAAACTACACGAGGCACTCGGTCGTATGCCTTTTCGAGGTCAACAAATACCATGTGCAAGGTTTTTATGCGCACCTCTGTATTTCTCGCACAGCTGGCGGATAGCAAAGATGGCATCTGTTGTTCCTCGACCAGGCATAAAACCGAATTGGTTTTGCGAAATTTCACTCTCTTCTCTCAGTCGCCTTTCAATAACTTTCTCCCAAGCCTTCATACTATGTGACATAAGCTTTATACCTCTATAGTTGTTGCGTACCAGCACATCACCTTTGTTTTTAAAGATGGGCACCAGCGAACTGTTACACCATTCGTCAGGTATGGCTTCTTCCAGCAACAACTTATTGAAGAATAAAGCTAACCACGTCCATCCATCTACTCGTAATAACTCACATACTTCAACTGGTATTTCATCCGGGCCTATTGCTTTACCATTCTTCATCCTATTTATTACTATTCTCACTTCATCCATACTAATCATTTTCACTAAACCCTCATTTACTGGTTTATTCCCAAGCACACCACTCCAGCCATTCTCCTCATTCATTAGTCTTTCAAAATAGCTCTTCCACCTATCCTTAATTTTCTCATCATCCAAAAGAACTCTTCCAGTTTCATCCTTTATACACTTTATCTTACAAATATCTCTCGTCTTTCTCTGTCTAGCTCTAGCAAGCCGGTAAAGATGTTTTTGGCCTGCTGGATTATCCAGTGTGTTATAAAGCTTGTCCTGGGCTTTTGCTCTTGCTATGGCCACAGCTTTCTTGGCTTTTTTCTTTAGAGCATCATACTCACTCTTTTTTTCTGCTTTCAAACTAACATTCTCATCTGCAACACTCTGCCATTCCTTGAACTTTCTCTTCTTATCCTGCAGCACATTCTGTATTTCTGTCGACCACCACCATGTATCCCTATCTATCGTACCCTTTCATTTCGTCTCTCCCAAAATATCTTTCGCTGCACTCCTAATATACCCTGCCATTTCATTCCAACATTCATTTACACTTCGACCATTCATGTCCCCCATACCTATCATTTTATCCACTACTCGCTCATTAAATTTCTTCGCATAGTCACTCTTCTCCAGCATATGCCATTTTATTTTGGGAGGGGGTCGCTCTTTGTTTTTCTTGGGCTTTCTTTCTACAAGCATTTCCATAATTAGGGGTCTGTGCTGTGAGACTAGATCTTCTCCCGGTATTACTTTGCAATCTTTGACATGCTTTAAGTATTTGCGTCGTACTAGAAAGTAATCAGCATTATTGCATTCTATAGTTTACAAATAAAATAGTTTCACGAGTGTAAAAGGTCAGGAAACTAAGACAAATAAAGATAAGTTTTCACTAAATAACTCTGCTTTTCGATATGAGATGGCGCTAGGCGTTGTTGTTATCGAGTTTATGAATGATTTTCTATTATTCGACACGCCATCGAGGCGCTAAGTTTTTTATATCATTAAGGGGGCAAACGAGCATGCGGGTCACTTGTTGTTAAGCAATCACCGCCGCCCATAGACATCCACAACACCAGGGTTATTGCTGATGCGTTGCCACCTTTTGCCCAACCCAAACCCTGGGCTTCCGGATCTTTCACTCACCATTCGAACTGCAGCAAACAAAATTGGTCCTTCACGTTGGTTTTCTGTAAGAGCGTGGTACCTCCCCGGTCGAGCCAACCCAAATACTAACTACAGTCAGCCATTGACTGCAACTATTTGTATTTGTACTCTACGTGGCTCGGGAAACAAAAAATAAGGCTTCATATTATTTGTGAAGGCATGAGGATTAATTACACTGAATACTAAAAGTATTATTTGAACGAATCAATTATTTAATACTAACTTTTGCCCGCAGCTTCGCTCGCGTTAACTTAGAATAGCGGTTTAGGGCGTGAAAAGGTATCAAGCAAGCAAACTTACTTTCGCATCTATAATATTATAGTTCTGTTAGGAGGATGAAAAACCGGTCTATCGACACTATATAACTCACAAAATGTGTTGCGTACTTAAATAAAAAATAAATCTTAACACATTACTAAAGTTTATATAACCAATACATTATATATTACATATTACCAATACATACAATACATTATATATTACCAATACATACAATTACTGCACCAAATAGCAAAACATAAAAAAAGTTATACTTGATTTAACTAGGTTACCATGTATCCTTAATACCTGCAATTAGATAATCAAATATCTTACCTGATAATTATTATGGGAATTAATGGATAGTGATGGGCTGTCTGCAGGAATCATATAGAAACGCAGACTGAGAGAACGACACCTACGACAGACCCACGGAATAGAAAAAACAAGTGGAAGTGCTCACGCAGCTATCTGGCGAGTGTCACAATTATGCGGAAAAATATGTAAAATAATAACAACCTTCACCAGTTATAATAAGTCTTAATTTTGAATGAACACCAAATTCAACTTTGACGAAAAGCTTATTTGTTGTTCAAACAAAATTAAGACTTAATACAACTGACGAAGGTTGTTATTATTAAAAATAAAATCCGCATAATTGTGACACACGCCGGATAGCTGCATGAGCACTTCCTCTTATTTTTTTCTATTCCATGGACAGACCGTCATACGGGCTGGCAATCTCTCATTGTCACCCTGTTCGGTATTCAATAAGTTGCCTCACGTGTATGTATGTCAGATGAGGTTTTGAAAATAAACACCAAACATATCATAAACCTTTTATTAAAAATATATTTATAAATAATAATCGTATAAATTAAAGATTTTAATAACATTATGATATTATTAAAGCTTCCAATGGCATTAATACTTATAAAGAAAAATATTTGGATAAACATGTTTGCTCGATAGTTTTGGTAGAAAATAACAATATGTAATAAACAAGGTAATATGATAAATATTTGATCTCTAAATACACATACACATACATACATAAACTCACGCCTTCTTCCCATGGGGGTAGGCTGAAATTACAGAATGCCACCTGCTGCAATCCTTACATCAATCAATCTTCCTAGCCTTTTCCCAACTATGTTGGGGTCGGCTCCCAGTCTAACCGGATGCAGCTGAATACCAGTATTTTACATGGAGCGACTGCCTATCAGACCTCCACAATCCAGATACTGGGTAATACGATAAAACTGGTTGTCAGACTTTCGGGCTTCTGACGACCCGTTACGACTATCAAAGATCCACGAATGACAGCCGGGACCAACGGTTTAACAAGCTTTCCGAGGCACGGAGGAGTCTCGGTATGAAAAGATGGTCACCCATCCACGGACCAACCCCGGCAAGCGTAGCTTAACCTGATGGATCGACCTGTGCGGCTGTTATTACTTAGCCACGAAGCTCCTCCACCTGCTACGATCCTTATATACGCCTCCATATTTGAACACATAGTAAAGAATACATTGCATACAGAAAACTGAGTAGGTACCAGTAACTATGTGCATTAGATATATAAATAGAAAAAAGTGTGTGCACGAGTGTCAGCATTCTCGTGTCCTTATCCCAATCTATTTGTGGTCGGCGAAACATGTCCCTTTTTTCCATACTACTCTATTATAGTCGTCATCTCGGTAGTCACCCCCTTTGTAGCCATATCATCTTTCACACAGTCCATCCATCGTTTTTTCGGTCTCCCCCTACTCTTATAGCCATCGACATTCATACTCAAAACTTTCCTCCCAACATTTTCATTTTCATTAATTCCTCCGCACCACAAGCTCACCATGACAACCGATTTCTGCACAACTTTTCAGTCACCGGTGCCACTTTCAAACTTCCTCTTATCTACTCCTTTCTTATTCTATCCATTCGCGTAACATCACGATTCACACATCCCTCTAAGAATTCTTATCTCAACTGCATGATTTCATTCATCCGTTTTGCGGCCCAATATTCTGATCCATACAAGACAGCAGGTCTAACGATGTTATATATATCTTCCCCTTAAGTTTAAGGGGTTATACGGGACTCGCAGATTGTTCCCTTGACCTGTCGCCATTTAATCTATCCAGTGTTAACTCTGTGCTTAACTGTCCGATCTACTTCGCCATCGCTTTGCACGAGTGAACCGAGATACCGAAAGTCGGAGCAGACTGGGAGAAGCGTGCCATCAAGCGCTATGACTCCAGAACTGGAGTGCACGCCAAAATCGCGCGCACGACAGCGCGATTTGTTTTATGCGATAAGAACAATGTTATGGAAAATAAATTACAAGTACAGTGGATCCACAGTAATCCAGCCCCTGTCTAATCCGTCCCCCCTTGTAATCCGACATGCCTATAATGCGATCAACGCGATTGAGCTGGGTTTGACTGATAGACATAGCTTTGGTCTCGTATTAGTACATAGTATCCTATAAAACACTTACATTTTTAGTATGTATAAGTAAGTCATCGACACAAATATGTTTAGTTATTATTTTTAGTAAGTGCATTAATGGTATAAATTAAATGTATAAATAAATTCCAAATCGTATGATTTACAGTACGTACAGAATCTTACCACTTCGATATGTAATTTGTCGGATTACAAGGTATTCTTTAAAAAAAAATCCGGACTATAGGGGTATATGGACTGACTCTATAGTCCGACAAATTGTGATAATCCGACACCGCCTTGCCAAACGTTTGTCGGATTACCGTGGGTCAACTGTATTGATATTATGATTGTTTGAATATTCTGATGACTAAGGTACCTATACATTTATTTATTTATTAAAAGTTTATGCACAAGTAAAACGCAAATACCGTACAAAGGCGGACTTAATGCCTGAGGCATTTTCAACCAGTCAACCTTAGGGTGATGCAGAGAGAAAACATGGCGGGTGTAATATAAAGGATATATAACACGAAAATAACTATAAAATACAAGAATAAATACATCGATATATACATACATACATAGTATAAACAGAGTAAACATTAGATAAACTAAGAGCGAATTTAAAACTTAAAATATTTACAATTTACACACGCAAATATATATAGTATAGTTCGCGTCAAATAACTTTTCCGTTCTGAAGTTCGCGACAATGACTGCGCAGTAGTCAATATTTATACTAAAACGGCAGCGCGCCATGCCATGCGCATCGGAAAGCCTGGTTTCAGAGCGGCAAAGTTATCTGACGGGAACTATAGGTACGTATATTTAGAAGGTGTGCATCTACTTTCTTTATGTATGCACGGTATTAAATTTTCTAAAACTATTATATTTTATAAGCTAAATAATAGTATGTGTTTGTTCTTATTACATAAGTAATTAAATCATACATTATATTGACTGAATATTTACACTGTGAAATTAGTCTTTGTTCTTATATAGTGTAAGTATTTAATTTCTATGTTTTAACCCCTCTAGACAACATATGTAAAAGTTATCTTTATAAAATATGATAACAAAAATATGATTATAAAAAAGTAGCATTTATTATATTTATATCTTATATATGCCTGAAGTACAATATTAAAACTAATTACAATTTTTCTACATCTCCATTTACGACACGTATTTTTTTTGGTTAAGTAATTTTATTGATTCTAAACTTTTGTCTGTCATCGATTGTGTAAAGCAGCTATATTACAAATCTTTTATAATATACGTAAAAACTACACTTAAATAGTTCTCCTTGTGCTACTGCAAGAAATTAAGAAACTTTGCGCAATCACTAACTCACATTATACATGCAATTTCTTTACCAGACATTTTATTTTATGATGCAAATCGTGGTCTTTATACGACTATGTTTTACAAAGCACTAGTACAAATATCGAAGGTAACTCGCAGTCAAGTAACAGACCGACTATCGCTAAAAAGAAAACAATGATGGCGCACAGACTAGCAAGCTGTTAAAACATTCAGAAAAACTGTTTTGAAACATAAAAGAAAAGCTTCCACACAAAAATATAACTGTTTTGTCTACGATTGACCAAAATGATTTCCTTCTGGTGTCCACTTTCTTACAAGTTTAGTAGCAAATAAAAATTTTAGAACAGTGCTTACGAAAGAATTCAATGTCAAAATAAATAAAATGTGCTCATTATATTTCACATCACATGCGTTTTTATAGATCAATCAACTCGCAGTAGATTAACATGATTGGTATTTTCATATTTTTTTAATCAGAGCCTCAAATATTATTCAAATATATAACTACCTACGACTTGAAATTTTATTTATAAAATTAAATTTCCATATTCATGTTTACATTAATTTTCTGGACACCTCCACACTATTTATATTCAAATGACTTTTTTTTTTCACTAGGAAATACTTGTGGGTTTATTTCATTTTGTCCTTATTTGTATTCTTTTTCAGGATTATCTTTTTGAGATAATATCTTCATTTTGCAGTCCAAGGCGCCATCACGTACCTGTAATAAGTAAAATTATACTTTAGCAAAACCGTTTAAAATGTGAAAATTGAGTGGCTATACAATTATGATTTAACCCCAACCAGGAACACTAATTGAAAGTCTTCGCCTTGAAGAGGGACAAGACTGGGTAAAAATTAGTTAATCCAATTAACCCTTATCATTCTCGCGGTGTCAATTTGACCCCGTTTGATTTTTGATTAGATTCGAACTTGAGAAGATGTTCTAAACTGGTGTAAAAAGTTACTCTTATTTCTTTTTTAATTAATAATGTTCAGCACACGACTAATAACTTGATAATTATGCCGATAATGATTTAAAGCCTATGCATGCTAATTAACAAAAAATATTATTCAAGGACGTATGCATCGGAATCAGAACGGGTTATTTGATAGATCGCCCGGTGACTTCTCCTGCTCTTCCGGAAGGATCTGTCCTTCCAGCAGTATGGTGACCTCGATTTTAGATTTTGCGCTCGTCAGAAGTTTTATACGGTCAGTGCGTATTAAAAACGGGGTTTTCAATCAGAAACGGACTCGTACTTGTCTAGTTGGATGAATTGAAATGGTAAAAAAAGGGGGCTAGGATTTCTATTGAACTAAAGCCAAATCCGGACTTAAATTTTGAAACACTAGTTATTTAATAAAGCTTAAAATTCTGCCTAATTAGCTTTAGCTTACTTTTGTTTTGACCTAAAAACTTGACTTGACTCTAAAAAGTCAATTACAACAGGTCAAGTCCATATATGGTCGCCAGCTCCTCATTTATACGATGTGAGGATTTTCATTCCCTCACATCATTATCAAGAAAGAATCATCATTCTCCCTTATTCCAATTTACTTGGGGTTAGCGCAGTCCCTTTTTCCATAAATCTCTATTAGTCGTCATCTCAGTAGTCACTCCCTTTCTAGCCATATTATACATATATGAATGAAAGAATGTTGATACCTTAAAACTAAGTAAGATTACAATCCTTTCTTTAAATTACATACATCGATTTGATTTACACGTGCTCCTATTATCTACAACCTACTAAAGTATTGTTTTGTAACCATCTTAATTCCAATACAAACTGTTTACTATTATCAAACGAACGAGTTTTTAATCTTTTAAATTAAAATTCAACAAAACAAGATCAAGGTCACATAAATAATTTGCGTTTTGAAGTTCAGCCAAGTAGGTCCTGTAAGTAGTTAAAATATAATATAATACTACTTTTCATACTAACTAATTCATGCATTTGGGTTAAAAAAATAAATGTGAAAATTTTCTACAACTTTTGACACAACGTCCTGAATTAATATAAAACAAGCAGATACATAATTGTAAGAAAAATGTAAGAAACTTAAAAAAATATTATGAGTGCCTAAAAATACTAAAGTGTCTAAGTTATAACCATCTGCCCTACGTTTATAAGCGATTTTCCTCAAAAAGAAAGTTGAAAAGTCCCATTAGCGTGTAACTTCACCCTTTGAATAGGAACAAATAACATGAAATGGATAAAATATCCATTATTTTGCATGAATAAAAAATGAAGTTGTAAAACAAAAATTATTTCTAATATTACCTTTGAACTAATGGGTATTTTTTAATAATATTTGTGTGTACATGAATCATTATTGAAAGTGGGCTAAACTTTGTTCTTCAGTGACCTTGGAAATAGCAGGTAATTTGAGGGTAGAGTCCCATCTCATGAATTTATTTTTTATACCCACAATAAATTCTCAATAATAAATTTATGGATTCCGAGATGGGACTAAACCAATTTGAGTGACCTTGGCATTGTTTTGATAATTTATGAATAAGAGCCTCTGTCGGCGCATCATATACGCGCGTGATTGACCGCGGGGACGGCGGGCGTCCCCGCGGTCAATCACGCGTGTATGTGTTGCGCCAAAAGGCTCTTGCATCCGGCTCGAAGGACCACTGAATGGACTCAATTGGACTTTATAATAAAATAAGTAGTGGACTGTATTAAATAGGTTTATTGCCACAATATGAACAAGAGAAACTCGTACAACGAAATGCCCGTGGTGGTACGCGTCTGTGAGCTGGAGTGGCGTGGAGGGCGCGCAGCGGCCGTCGCGTACCGGTTTCGGTACCCCGACACCCCGTGCCATACGCGCGGTCAATCACGCACTTATGTGATGCGCCCACAGACTCTTTAGGTGGATGAAGTTATTGGCTATTAGATCAAATCAAATCAGTCAAATCAAAAGTCATTTATTCAAACTAGGCTGAGAATCAGCACTTTTCGAACGTCAAAATTACATAAGACAGTCCCCTAAAACGCCCGCCCTTCACCACTTCCTAGTGCTTGAGCTGGGGGAGAAGAAGTGGCGCAACAAACTCCCCAACAGCACAGCTGTCTGTTCAGTTAATTCTTTTTATTGTATACAGCACTACGCAAAGTAATTTAAGTATTACGCAACAAAACATGAAATTAAATTAAATTCATTGCCATAAGTCAGCTAGTACACGCCAATATACCAAAACAAGAAAGAAAAAAAAAACGAAAACTATACTCAAGCAGAAATAAAAATACAAAACTAAAAACGTAAACAGAACTTTATAACTAAACAAAAGCCTCCTGGCATAAAGGGCATGCCCACTTACATATAGCTATATGTATATGTAGCAGTAACTCGAAGTCGCAAATGATAAACTAGGACCCTCGAAGTAAAATAAATAAAATACGAGTTCATTACTAATAACAATAACAAAACCAAGGCCAGCAAGACGACCAGTCACCAAAAGCAGCACCCGTCGATCATTGGCCGTACCTAACCTCTCGACACAATGGTTACTGCATTCACATCCTGTTTACAATACTGCATAGCCATTCTTTCCAAATGATGGTTGAAGTATCTAGTTCCGATACTAATCCAGTTATGTTACTGAATCTTTGAGCTCACTGTTTAGAAGATACTTATTCCGTATAGATGCCTAGAGGCGCGCCTTTATGAATAGTCCTCTTATAAACATTCATCAACATTTTTCGTACCTACGTTTTTTTTTTGACTGGCTCGTTAGTCTAGTGGTCGCAAACGTTACTCCTAAGCATAAGATCCTGGGTTTGATTCCCAGATTCCAAAGTGATATTGGGCTTTTCCATCTGCAATTTCTCAAGATCAGGCCGAAGTTTAAAATTTGTTCCCGATCGTGGCAATAGGCTCGCCCCCTATTACATGGGACGTAATCATAACTTTACTGTACTGTACACCTCTGCGTAACCGTTCGAGGAAACAAGGCGTGATGTTATGTGATCAACATTTCGTTTAAATAATCTGTTCTTGTTAATCTGTTATTTTAGAGTTTAGAATATGATAGTCTACTCCTGGGCATAGGCATTATTTACACGGTGCCATTCAATAGGGTACATTACTCTATATGAGAAAAAATCTAAAAATATATTAATGAGATAGCTTAGGCAAAGAGCAATCGGAAAATGTTAGTTTTTAGTTCATAAAATAACAAAATAAATTTTAAAATTCAATTAAAAATTTTGCAGTTTTTTATCTGTTTTATTTAACTAACACTAAGAAATAGTAGCGGCCAATCCGCCATGTTAATTACATCATAAGGTTGTGTAAACTAAAAAGTGTCAACTGTCAACTAGGGATGCCCGATTTTTTGCTTTGGATTGATCTTTTGGGTCGTAATTGATCATAACCTTGTGAATCGATTCACGGTCTTAATCGTATTGTATTGAATCGATCTTACTCGATCTCGGAAGATCGTATCGTAATTTTATAAAAATAATGAAATAAATACTACCAATTTTTAAAATGGTAGTATTTCCTTTCGTTTTAAAATCTGTTTACACAATTTACATTTTCCACCCGTGTCACATTTAATAAAAATTGTCCAAGCGTTTGATTTTGTTGGCGAGGCCATATTAAAAATATTTTTAATAGGTCACGCTCACAGATAGAACTCTTCCTATTGCAATAATAAAATTACAAATAATGAAAGATAACAAAATCAGAGAATGCTGACATTCCCGATACCCAACAATAAAATAAATAAAATATTATCACGGTATCACCTACCTTCATATTTCATACAATACCACTTTTGAATAATGTAACTCTAAACAGTCGAAACTAATCTCATTCAATGTTTATGTAGGTAATCTTACTGTGTTGTAGTTCGCACGGTACGTTAAAGTTTTAATTGATACGATTTTTTCATACGATCTTGGCGCATACTATTCAATCTGGGTGAACTGTTGAATCGATTCAAAAAATCGGTATATCGTATATCGGTATATCGATTCACATCGGGCTTCCCTACTGTCAACTAATCAGCGTGTAAAGCACACTTTGTACTTTTATTATTTTTACACTAGTATTCTTGCATACAGGAAAAGCACACCAACGACATGTAGCTCGTTTTTAAATTATAAACAATTATCCAATTAACATATAAAATATTAGCGCGTTTGTTTACACAGCCAACTGACGTCATGATCACAGAGCAATAATATGGCGTCCACTGCGTCCAGAGTTTTCGTCAAATAACGCGTGAAATTTGAAAATGTAAATTTTAAATCCTAATCCTAACTTATATAATATTATAAATGCGAAAGTAAGTTTGTTTGTTTGTTTGTTACCTTTTCACGCTTAAACCACTGAACCGATCATCCTGAAATTTTGCATATACATTGTCAGGTGTACAGAAACGGACATAAGGTATCTTTGATCCCGAAAAAAAGTACTGTTCCCGAGGATAAAAACAATAACTTTCTTATGATAATAGATAGCGCCACGTGTCTTTCGAACCATTATTGAATTATCTAAAATGCTGCAATCTGAACTTAGAATTAATTCATGGTGATATAACAACCAATCATTTTTTATATAAATTAAGATAAAATTTTAAGTTACTTACACAGTACTAAAGTTTCGTGTGTTTAGTACATAGTATGAATTGATTATCAAATTCTAAATTAACGCGAGCGAAGCCGCGGGCAAAAGCTAGTGCATTTATAAGGCACATAACTGATTGAACTAACCGATTGACTGATAACTGATTGAATAAAAATTTTGTGTTTTTTTAGTAGTGCTATAGTAAGCTATAGCACTACTAAAAAAACACAATTTTTTTGTCTCAATTAGATTCTATAGTGCTAAGGCACTATAGAATCTAATTGAGACACTTTTCAAAAATGGGTGTAATACCCTATACCATACCATATTTTTTGAAGTAACAAGAAAAGTTGCACCGTTTAAAAAGTGCTTAGACGATTGCATTGGTTGCATCAATTTTATTGTATGCAAACTTGGCTCGTGTAAATGGGGCTTTGTATGTATAACACTGTAGTATTAAACGTTAGTTTCCTAAGAAAGTGATGAATGTCCACACAATAACGGCTGTCCAAAATAAATACAGAGCGTTTTCGGCAACTTAAAAGGCGAAAGCGCCAGGGTAACCTGCGAAATTAAAATTTTCTTACGTTTTTTGCAATTTTCAAGTCAGTATTAGTATGTTGATTAAAATACGATTTGCGACTGTAACAAGTATGTACGAGTATTTACAGAATTAAATTAATTAAAGTCATCAATACAACTCTTTAAAACCAATTACTACTATTATTTATTTATTTATTTATTTGGGACAAACAAACAGTAACACATTATATCTGCGCAAGTAATATAAACAAAGATATTATATAAATGTGAAACTCACAACGTTATCCACAGCATATACAATTCATATAACTTTACTAATGAACAATCTATGCTAGTAAGACTACAAGACTGTTCAAATAACTATACATCGGAATGGGTAACAAATAACTTACATTTTCCTATTATGTACTACTATTTCATGAAATACATTTGAGGATTATACTAACTCAACACTTTGCGGGACAGGAAACGCGACACAACAGAAGTTTTGTTGTTATTACTGCAATAGCCGTATAGCGACCCTCAAAGTGTGAAGGAGTTGTATTACTGATTCTAATGATTATAATTCTGTAATCATACAGATTTGTTACGGTAGCGAATCTTTAATCAACATACAACCTAACTAGCAAATTTCGAATAAAAAAATATTCAAAAAACAAAAAACCCGACTGCAAAGAGAACAGAAGGCACAAACAAAAGTTACTCCATAATTCAGGTTAGGTTTGTCTCCCGCCTGCGATACAAAAATTCAATAGATTATTATAGGAAGATTATTATTGTTTTTCTCTTTTATGTGTTTGTGCAGTCGGATTTTTTGTTTTTTTAATATTTTTTTATTTTTTCTTTCAATCTTTTTAGCATTTCATTTATTTGTTTCGTTTTAAATATGATTGGGCCAATTTATTATTCCTAATTAAATAACATATGACATATATATTTTTGTAATCCGCTTTTAATTTCCTTTATTTTGATCTACCCTACTCGATAGGATTGGTTATTTTTTTTATTAACGTATTACTATTTCGCGCCAAAAATCCGCCATTTTTTTTTCAAACACCTATCTAAGGACACTTGGGTTTCTAAGATGAATAAAACGATATGTTAACTGTCGAAATCCATTGAGGCGTTTGGTAGATACGAGATAATAAAGAAATTTACAAATATATACGTACAAGACACGCGCGAAAACATAACCCTACCTTGACAGTCGAATAAAAAACGTAAGAAAATTTGAATTTGGCGGGCTACACTGGGGGCCTAGACAAAATCACTTTTCTGTAAGCATTATCGCCAACGGAATGATCAAATTGTATGGAGTAGACATTAGCTTTAGAGATGTCACGTGACTGCTGCTAAATTGGTAGACAGGGGGCCTAGACAAAATCCCTTTTCTGTAAGACGCTACCGAGCGCGTAGTGGCGCCCTCAACGTTTGTTTGGTTATTTCTTTTATTTTAGAATGAAAATGCAGAAAAAGAGCACATTAAGTTGTGCTCCACAAGACAATACGTTATTATTATTATAAACAGTACTTTTATATCTGTGGTACGGCTGAATGATCCCACTTAGCGGTGGTAGGCTCCGCAAGGGGCCGCCTGGCTCGCGACCACCATCCCACCGGAGTCTGGCGCCAAGCAGCTTGCTGTGTTCCGTCGGTGTGTGGGAGTGCCAGTGCCTTTGGGGGAGAAGGAGATTGTCAGTTGCGCTGTTTGGCACCGGTTGTGGTCTCTGAGTCAGCTAGCCGGGTAACTCATTTTGGAGGGTAGCGGGATCCGAAGCACGGTGCCAGCCGTTGGCCGACCGCAGTCAGTAGGGGGCCCAAGTAGCACGCCAGCCACGTGCCAAAGGCTGCCCCGCCAACTCGCGAAAAATCCCGGTATGCTCCACCGTGCCAGCCGGCGACTGGATGGGAGGACCCGGTGGCCATATCCGGGGGGGTTCGGGCGTCCCCGCAGTCTCCAGATGAGTTCCCCGTAGGTTTAGCCCACACTGGGGGCCTAGACAAAATCACTTTTCTGTAAGCATTATCGCCAACGGAATGATCAAATTGTATGGAGTAGACATTAGCTTTAGAGATGTCACGTGACTGCTGCTAAATTGGTAGACAGGGGGCCTAGACAAAATCCCTTTTCTGTAAGACGCTACCGAGCGCGTAGTGGCGCCCTCATCGTTTGTTTGGTTATTTCTTTTATTTTAGAAGGAAAATGCAGAAAATGAGCACGTTAAGTTGTGCTCCACAAGACAATACGTTATTATTATTATAAACAGTAGTTTTATATTGTTAAGTTTTATTGTAATCCTTAAAACGGGAAATGGTGGCCACTTTTCTTCCGTTTTAATGCGCGGCCCCGCACTTGTTCCGACTAGGTGGCTTCTTCCCCTTCTTCCTCTCACCTTCACGAAGCCATCCTTGTCGAACGTGCCCGTAGCCGGGCCTTGCTGTTTCTAACCCCTGTTGACATGTTCACAGCAGCTCTTCTTATCCCCCTTTTTGGCCTGTGACTCAGGTTTGTATGTGGCGACGATAGTAGCGTAGGCACGTTTAGGGGTCAACGAACCTACACGAGTCACTACTTCGACCGGCATCGAGTCAGCGGCGGCGGTGGCTAATTATTGCTTTATTGCTAAAAATATTACAAAAGTTTTATATTGGCCTCAAACTAGGCAAGCCTGTATCTTGGTTATGAAGATTGGGAAAGATCGTATATTTTGCGTACGATTTTGAATATAATATATCGTATAAATACGATTTAAATCGTACGGTTGGCCACACAGCGGGAAAAGGCGCTTCGTGGTCTCAATTTAGCAGCGTGACATATTTGTCAACAAACAAATTATTTGACCTTTCCGTTGACGTTAACGCTTACAGAAAAGGGGTTTTGTCTAGGGCCCATCGCGTTTTTCCCTTAATATCAAATATTGGTGAAAACAATAGATCGTCATAACGACCGTTATAACATAAGACAGAACCGCTTTTCTAGGAATCCAAAGCTTTAAATAAAGAAACAATTGACTATGTTATGTTTTTAATTCCCTTTATAATACCAACAGTTAGACGACTTTAGCGGTTTTATTTTGACAATGTACCCCCCCTACCCTTGGATTCTTTACATAATTATATATAAACGTACTTATATCATGTATAATAGGGTGACTGGTAGGTACTGGGTCATGTATTGTACCTATGGACATTTCAGACGATCTCCGAAATGGCCTCACACTGCACACAACACCGATAGCGTCACGCCACTCACTGGTGTTGCTAGAAAAGAAAAATGCCACCACAGTGTTGCAATATTATATTTTTAGTACTGCCAGTTTTTGTTATTATAATCAATGTCCAAAGGTAAAAGCGTCCATAGGTACAATACATGACTATAATTAGTGACCGATACTTAAACACATGATTGTACTCATGATAACAAACAACTTTTACCTGCTAAAAAATCATCTGCTCCCTACATTTTGACGAGTTATGCGAACATGAATGTAAGGGACAGCTGATTTATTTTTCGCGAATTCAGGTTTGGTCCCATAGTAAAAGTTGTTTGTTATCATGAGTACAATCATGTGTTTAAGTATTGGTTAGTAATTACCAGTCACCTTTTATATAAACGTAAAAAAAACATCACCTATGGCGACCGCGGGCTTACAGAGTAGTTGTGACCCTATGGGGTTCGGTTGACATTCGAGCACACATTGACATGACCTTACATAACCTTGGGGTTTCTTAGACAGTTGACGGGTTAAACTGGCATACAAAAACGTCTAAGCTAAGAAATCACTAACTTAGTTAATACTTTATATATACTTTTGACAGGCCAGATGGCGTGGTTGGTTAAGATACCACCTGCCATGCCGCAGGTCGTGGGTTCGATTCCCATCCAGGACAAACATTTGTGTGCATGAACATGTCTGTTTGTCCTGAGTCTGGGTATAATTATCTATATAAGTATGTATTTACAAAAAAAAAAAAAATGTAGTGTATGTAGTTTATCAGTACAAGCTCTGCTTAGTTTGGGATCAGATGACCGTGTGTGAACAATGTCCTAAGATATTATTATATTATATTATTTATTATATTATATGCGGTTTGCCAACTTATAATTCCTCTAAGCAAATTAAATACAATAAATTCAATGAAATTATCAAATAAGTCAATAAATTAAAAGCAGATGTAAATCACGTTTCTGTTAAAAACGTGACCAAGAGGTGTGGTCAGTTTTCATTATCACGTGATAGAAGCTGTGGGCGAAGATATTATCATATTTTGAGAAATGACTCAGGTAGTTCGAAACTTTGTTTACAAAACTGTTCTTATTATAATTGTTTTAATAGCAGTCAATCTGCCTAGCCTTTTCCCAACTATGTTGGGGTCGGCTTCCAGTTTAACCGGATGCAGCTGAATACCAGTATTTTACATGGAGCGACTGCCTATCTGACCTCCACAACCCAGTTACTGGGTAATACGATACCCCTTGGTAAGACTGGTTGTCAGACTTTCGGGCTTCTGACGACCCGTGACGACTGTCAAAGATCCACGAATGACAGCCGGGACCAACGGCTTAACGTGCTTTCCGAGGCACGGAGGAGTCGCGGTATGTAAAGATGGTCACCCATCCACAGACCAACCCCGGCAAGCGTAGCTTAACCTGATGGATCGACCCATGCGGCTGTTATTACTTAGCCACGAGCTCCTTAGTTTAATAGCAGTGAGACTTTACATTTTTTTTTTTTTATTTTTTTTTTTTATTTATTTACCATTTAAAAATTAGTAGGTACATTTGTTTCAGCAGAATAGCATTTAAATATATACATGAGAGCGTCTCTCAAGTTTAAACTTATATTACTTCTACAAGGAATGTATTAATATTTATGGAAGTAGTTAATCATCATTATTTTACAACCGTTCCATTTCATCAATATTACAGATATTGTGCTTAAAACAATGAATTGTGGTTTTAATAAATAAGTGTGGAAGACGCTGACGACTGTGACACAGTTTATACTAGTATAGTCGTCAACGTAATCTCTTATAGATATGTATTCATTGCCATGATTTTGTACATAGATTAAGAGAAATTTGTAATTTCAGGAGTGATAAATAAACTATTATTATTATTATTATTCTTTTGCCTTTATCCCAATTTTATTTGGAGTCGCGTAACCTGTCTTCTTGTTCCATATTTGAAGAGTGATTTTTCAAAAGTTCGTTGTTCCATTTTCCACTAGACTGAAGATTTCGACAAAATCACACCTTGAACCGGCAACTGAAACCATCAAATCGCCTCGTTTTCTATACTAAAAGGTAGAACAATAATAGAATTTCATTCAAAACCGACATAATTCCACTCAATTATTTGTCAGGTTATATTATAAATATTTATATACAAGCTTTTGCCCGTGGTTTCGCCCGCGTGGTTGTCGGAAATTATCCCCCGGGAACACACTACCAGGATGAAAAGTATCCTTTGTCCTAATCCAGGTCATAGTCTACCCATGTACCAAATTTCATCCAAATCCGTTCAGCGATTTCAGCGTGAAAGCGTAACAAACATACAAACTCACTTTTGCATTTATATATTAGTATCATGAAAAACCGGTCTTTTGACAATCTGACTCACAAAATGTATTAGGTACTTAAATAATAATAATAAAAAAAAAACTCTTAACACACTATTAAAATTTCTATAATAATATAATTCAATCATGATTCGAAAGACACGTGGCGCCATCTATTATCATAAGAAAGTTATTGTTGTTTTCCTCGGGAACAGCACTTTTTTTCGGGATGAAGGGTATGTCCGTTTCTGTACACGTGACCACGTATATGCAAAATTTCAGAATGATCGGTTCAGTGGTTTAGGCGTGAAAAGGTAACAAAAAAACTTACTTTCGCATTTTTTACGTAATAATAGTTTGCATATTTTCTACCTGCCACAGAAAGCGGTTTGTGAAAAATTCTTCTAAATGGAAAAAAGGCCTTTTGAAATATCACTCCTCATTTGTCAAGGTAGGTATTAGTCTTCATCTCAATGGTCATCCTCTTTTTAATTATGACGTAGAATAGAGTAATGCGTAAATTGTTTATTGAAAAATCGTTTCCATAACTTTTTCGTAGGTCTAAAAACTATGCTAGGGTCGAAGAATATCGATTATTTTTCCTAAACTTTACCCCAGAAACATCGTAAACTAGACACGAAACCCACGAAGCAAGAAAAGCAATTCAATAAACGAAACAAACAAAATCAGTATTAAAAATATCATGCAAACGTATGAAAAGTGTTTACATATTTCGCCACGCGATGCGTTCGCGCCGGCTGCGGAGACCGGTCGGCGCGCGCGCAGCAATGCAATCCGGTGTGTGTCGGCACTCGATGTTTTATAGCTGTTAACGCTCATAATTCGAAATTGCTCTAGTTCGTGGTGCTACACTTTAATGGCTGGATTAAGGAAAACTACTGTTAAGGTTGCAAAATTGTGCTTAGGAATGGGTAAGTAAGTTACTACTTGGCTACCTACACAGAAATATTTGAAATTGTAAGAGAATGATGGCCAATAAACGAAGATTAGTAAGAAAGAGAAAATAAAGAGAAGAAAGAAGAAGGAAGGAAGGGAAGAGTAGTAGTAGGAAGAGTAGTGTAGGTTTCAACAATCAAGTATTCTTGACGAAGTAGGACATGTAATAACCGGATGGAAGGGAAGAGTAGTAAGTAATAGGAAGAATAGTGTAGGTTTCAACAATCAAGTAAGTAGTCTTGAAGAAGTACTAGGTCATGTAATAACATAAAATGTTTTTTATTACACCAGTATTCCGCGAAGGGTATAATAGAGGTGTAACCTCATATTTCGCTAGATATATGAGGTTACACCTCTATTATATATATCCCATGTAATAGGGGACAAGCTTATTACCATCAACCGGGCACAAATCTAGACTCTGTGAAATTCCTGACGGATAAACCTAATATCACTTTGTCCGAACAACTGATCACTTACATATAGATGTACAAAGCGACAAGAAACTGGAAGAAGGAGACTTTTATTTAATTAAGATCAAGAAACATCATATACCATGCTTTGTAATTAATGTACTTATCTACAATCGATGCATATATTATCAAAAACAGCAGATTCTAGACAACTCATTTCCAGGCCAACAACACTAAGTAAACTAAGAAGATATTCTTAAACAGAAACCTACTCATTCACCTTATTGATTGAACATAACAATTATAACTGAACAAGGACAAATATTAGCCGTGTGCCAGTATATAACAAGTTTCTCTCAATCGACCTGAACAGCCGATTAGCGTTCGACACGCATAGGTACATGCTTCATTAATACTGAAATGGTATTTCTTTAAAATAACACATAACGGCACGCCTGTAATACCCGAAGGATTAGGCGGAGGTAACGTACAGCCTCGTTTTGCTAGTTATGTTTAAGTCACATGTACATAATAGGGGGAGAACGTATTGTCATCTACCGGACACAAATCCAGATCCGGATTGCTGCTAAGAAATTCCTGGCGGAAAACCCAATCACACTTACCGGAATTGGGAATCGAACCCGAGACCTCATGACCAGCATTGGCGCAAACTTCACTGATATAAATGAAATGACACCGATATTGCATGGTTTGAATAACGGAATAGTAAAACATTTAAAATTTAAAAGGTGTCATTTTGTTTTCAGTACGATTCTGATAGAGTTCCCATTAGAACATTAAAAAATGTAAAAGGTGTCACTCTATCTGGTTTTCAGTACGATTCTGATAGTGTTCTCATTAATTTTCTTTTAAGATTTAATGCCGAAGCACGAATTCAGGATCGAGAAGACAATTTTGGCACACTTTTCAGAATAAAGCTATTTGTTGTTTATTAGCATCTTCCCGCTACTCACAGCCGCGGCTTCACCCGCGCGGTGGTCGGAAATTATCCCACAAAAACGTACTCATCATCTCATCATCTAAGTAACCAGCCTTTTTCCAACTATGATGATATGTTGGGGTCGGCTTCTAGTCTAACCGGATGCAGCTGAATACCAGTATTTTGCACTGAGCGACTGCCTATCTGATCTCCACAACCCAGTTACTGGGTGATACGATACCCCTTGGTAAGACTGGTTGTCAGGCTTTCGGTCTTCTGGCTAGCAGTCTCAAAGATCTACAAGTCACCTTCGGTCGACCCGTTCGGCTGTTATTAATTGAACCACGAAAACGTTCTAGTGGTATAAAAATCCGATTTTCTAACCCAAGTCATGGTCTAGGTCCTAGGTCCTAGGGCAGACAGGTCTGCCAAACATCGAAATCTGTTCAGCCAGAAATTATGGTTCTTTGCATGTCTCTTTTTACTACTTCTTTCCTTTTTAAAGCTCACTTCTGAGCGTGGACTTATCAGTGGCTCATCTGTTGAAGGGATATATGACATCACGAAGATGCACAGAGTTGCACTTTATACAACTCCAGCACGCTCATGAGCCATGCATGTGGTATCGAGTCATATGACTTCTTATAATCTATCCAAAATGTGGACAGATCCTTTCGGGAACGACAAACGCTACAAGAATAGTTACAAGTAAAGATTGCCAAAGTTGCCCCTTCTCAAACTCAAAAGGCGTGGCGTCAAGTTGTCACAATTTGATCGTCATTCTTGACTTTGACCGCAGAGGCACGGCGGTTGCCACATTTTCAACAGTATCATCTTACGTCAGTATTTCAAAAGCCGTATACATGTGTAACAATTTCAGAGTTATATAACGTGAGTACCTACTTGAATAGTTAAAGAGGTACTTTAATGTAGCGTTAAAACTGGATTAGTCTTTGCAAAATAAGATTTTTTTTTGTTCAGTACCTAAGCTTGTATCTATGTGTAGTTTTGAACCAGAATCGACAAAGAAACTTAATTATTTTAATGTTACTTCAGTGTGTCAAAGAGATGGAGGTATACAGGACGTCTAGCTCCATCTCTTGTCTACACTCAGGTACGATTAAAATAATACTGCTTTAAAAGGTGGTGGTCTAGCTCGGCCTCTTCACCGTGATCACCACTCTCCGGTCAAGGACATGAGGCTTGAATATAATTTGTTCACGCTGTGGTGCCATCACCTTCCCGGACTTTTGGGTCACCGTCGACTATATTTATTTAAGTATACCGTTATCGCTTTTTGTATGAAAATTTACAGCTAGACAACGTTTTTCTCCCCGTAAACATAGTCTAATATATATATTATATTTTTTTTATATTTTTCATAATTTTTGTAAAGGAGGTATAATGAAAAACTAGGTCCGTACGATTTTATTATAAAGAAATATTGCGAACCATGTAAGTTCAGCACCTAAATATCTTTATTTTTTACATAAAAACTTCCTCGAGCGCTTTTATTTAAAAAAAAAATTAAATTAAAGTGAATTACTAAAAAAGAAAAACGTACAGACTTAGATTAAGGTGTACTGAATAACATAATATATATCTTGGGACATTATTCACACACGGTCATCTGATCCCAAACTAAGCAGAGCTTGTACTATGGAAACTAGATAACTGATATACTACATAAACTACTTTTTTTTTTTAATACATACTTATATAAGATAATTACACCCAGACTCAGGACAAACAGACATGTTCATGCACACAAATGTTTGTCCTGGATGGGAATCGAACCCACGACCTGCGGAATGATAGGCGGTATCTTAACCAACCACGCCAACTGGCCTGTCAATGTAATGAGACCAAAATTGACTGATTTCCTAAGGGTTTTGGGGGGTGAAACGTTATCGCCCGAAACAATATTAACGTAAATAATTGTATGAAATGTAGGTAATTGCCTCCAAGACTCGCGCCGCGTATCGGCACTTCACAATCCTCTTAAAGTTAATTTTTAAATGGGGATGACTTATAACGCCTTCGAAGGATTTTGAAGTACGTCATCAGTTCACTACACTTACTTTGACTTTACGAGCCCTCGTTGGAAAATCTTTTAGATCGTAATACCGTCTCTTTTAATTATAATATCTAAGCTTGCTTGCTTAAAATGGATGAACATCACATCAGATTTATTTGAATACTAATTCCATCCTACTCCTAATTGCGTAGCGCTAAAAGAGGCCCGACTCCATCATAAACGTGGAAATACATGAATGCCCGTTTGCACCATAAACCACTAAATGCGTTTAGCGCTAAACTTATTTAACACATCATTCTGTCTCTGTCACCTTCAAACGACTGGCAGAAATAGAGAGATGTTTTAAATACCGTGTAAAGCTACGTCCTAGAAGACCGGTGGCCACTACTTACGGCCGCAGTGACGGCTGTCATGAAAATTGTGGCAGTGGCAAAGATTTAAGTCGTTAGATTCGCTCTACCGCGTCAAAAGATAGTCGCATTTCTGTTTCGTTTGACACCTCTGATACACAATGACACAGTGACTCCACTTGATTATCATGCAAACACTATTTAGTAATGTGTGAACTCACTCTTCTCAGTATGGTAAGTTTTTCTTGTGACTAAGTACAGTGAGGGCAAATCTAGCGATTTAAGTCTTTGGGCAGCGGGGTTTGACTTAATGTCAAATACTGGTAAAAATTACAGTTTTCATGACGACCGTTATAATATGACTGAACTGCTTTCCTAGGAAACCGAAGCTTTAGCGACACACGCATTTAGTGAGAATTTCACCAATTGAAACTGAACGAGATCAGCACGTAATCCACGTTTAAATGCTATTCATTATTTTCTTTGGAATATTGACACAAACAGCTATTGAACTCGGCTTAGATGTGCTGATCGTGTTCAGTTTCATTGGTGAAATCCGCACTTAGTGCAAGCGGGCCTAAGAATTAAATCATTGGCAAAAACAAAAGCCAATCGGTCTGCCAAGCTTGGTAACAACGGCAATATTCCGGCACACTGCAGTCTATGAGCGATGACGATCAGTGGCAGATGTTTACTCTTTTAATCTTGACCAATCTTTCATCATAGATCGTCTAACCTATGTCGATAGAATCTGCTGTTGGCTCAAGTGGTTAGCACATTGATAGATAGTTATACAACACTACTCACTAGTGCTCACTAGCTTCTAAGCGATTCATTAAGTTCCGATATACCAATCATTATGATCAGTTTAAAATAATTTTGATTGTGTTACAAACGTTTTTTTTTACTCTGTTTAAAGTTTTATAGATATCAGAATACTAATACGAGTACAAGGTGTAACTTAAATAACTCACAATCTATAAAGAGGATTGTGAAGCTGTAAAGTTTCATACAAAAAGCGATAACGATGTTCTCCCAGTAAACATAGACTAATTTTCATAATTTGGAAGCGTTGTAGGTATAATGAAAAACTAGGTCCGTACTTTTTTATTATAAAGAAAATATTGCATACAATATAAGTTTCTAGCATCTAAATATCTATGTTTTTGACATAAAAAACTTCCTCGAGCGTTTTCATTTTTAAAAATTGAATTTCTAAAAACAAATAAAATACAGACCTAGGTTAAGGTGTACTGAATGTAATGAGAACAAAATTGTCTCATTTCGTAAAGGTTTGAAGGTGAAAACGTTATCGCCCGAAAAAATATTGTTTCGGGCGTCATTATGAACCACTTTTACTATGGGAACAAACCTGAAATCGGGAAAACAATTAGCTGTTCCCTACATTTTGACGAGTTACGTGAACATAAATATAGGGCAACTGCTGCTAATGATAAGTACAAAGACGCTGAGGTTCTGCATTATAAAAGTTACACCTTGTATAGATAATTTGAATATTTTTGTATTATTTATCTGATTAATTATTCGACTCTAGTAAGTTCGAAGTGATTTAATAAGGTACCTACATATTTTATAATTATGTATTCTTTACATTATGTATGCAGTTTTATGTATGTAAATTGCTCTAGTGGAAAATTTTGGTAGGTATTCAACCCGGTCATGGTCATAACATTTATATAGTATACCATTTAATACATACATAGCTATGTAGGTATTATAACGATGTGTAAAGAAAATCCGAATCGTATTATACGTATATCTGATATTATACATATTCTGTTAATTTTATGTCATGCTGTAATAACTTGACTACTAACAACCTATGTAAAATCATATTGTAAAGTTAAATCTAAATCTGAACCAAACTTCAAAAACTTTTTTTAAAACGACACACTTATTCCAGTTACAAGACTTCCAAGTTTATTGATGCTTGCGATCTTTTCACAACTGAGGACCTAGCATCATATGGGATGGGATACAGCAAGTGTCGAAATCCTTGTGCCATCCCATCTTCCTAGCACGGCGATAGTGCTGGAGCGGCTGCTGCAGGTGCGGAAAACCTCAAAAGGCGCAAATATTCCAATCTTATTGGAATTTCACACCTCAGTCTGCGGAGGGCTGTCTCTTATATCCTGTATTTTCGAGACATCGCCAAGCGGTTGGTCGACTCTTCACGTGACCAGAGAGCTGGCGTATTTTTTGGCCAATTGCCACGTTGTATGGCAATGCTGATTGCATTGCCATACAACGTGGCAATGCTGCCAGCCTTATGGGCACTTTACCGTTGACAGCGATGCTTACGAATTTTTTGATGCCCTGTGATTCTTTTCCCTCCTTTTTTATATACTGGAATATATTATTATTTCGTTTATTTTTTTAAATACATTTTTAAATATTTCCTAAAAAATATAGAAAAAACATTTAAAAATACATAAAATGGTAGTCCGCCGGTGTCGGGAGCAGGGTCCAAGCTACCGGTAGTTAGGCCGCAGAAATAGGAACCTCCTCATGATGCCAGCCGTATCGAGGAGTACTGCCTTCTGAATCTGACTTTTGATCCAACCGCCTAACGAATGCCTCGGTAGATGGTGGTCGAGCCTTTTGGCCATTAGGCCAAAAGCCTCATTTTTTTACATGTCTCGGGATCCTGGAGTTTTGGACCTTTGGAAGGCGTACGAGGGCTGAAGCCAACTCGCAGAGGCCCCTTAGACAAATTTAAATGATGAGGAGTACCAACCGATGATTATCCCTATATGCACTATGCACGTGCAACCTTGGTTGCAGGACTTTTGCAGAACGTGGAAACAAAACAGCTGAGGGTTTGGGTGGCTAAAGTGGATTGGGTAACTTGAACTATGGAATAACTATATCCCCTGCCTGACTAATGTTATATAAACTATACACGGATAAAATGGCAGGGGATTACTGCACACTCAATAATGGGCCCCGGAAACGGTCGCTAGCTCAAAGTGACGTAGCGACAAAGGGGCAACACTTCCTGAGCTGCTTGAGGAGCGGAGTGGTATTCCACGGCTATCAAAATAATCCCGGAAGTACGGTCAAGATTATTATTATTATTATTATTATTTTAAGAAATTATGTAAATATTATACTTTAGTATAATCAGCCTATAATGTTCCCGCTGCTGAGACACAGGCGTCCTCTCTGTGAGAGGAAGTGGGCCGTAATCCTCCACGCTGGCCCAGTGCGGGTTGGACGATATCACATGTCTTCGCGGTTTCAAAATTAAAATACTGTCCTATATCATTTTTGTTTAATACGACAAGCACAATTAGTGACACCCAATCAATCTGCCTATCCTTTTCTCAACTTTGCTGGGGTGGGCTTCCATTCTAACCAGATGCAGTGTTTTACAATGAGCTACTGCCTATCTGACCTCCACAAACCAGTTACTGGGTGACACGATACCCCTTGGTAAGACTGGTTGTCAGACTTTTGGGCTTTTCATCATCGACTTTCAACCCATAGAAAACTCTTAAGAGGGCTGTCGCATTTTGCTACCTCTCTCGCTCACACGGGACAAAACTTTTCAGAATGTTAAATGAAAAGATGATTTTTTGAAAAATGTAATCAATTGGCGAAATAATTAATAAAAACACATTTTTATTTTGGCATTTTTTGAGTCATCTCAAAAAATGATCATCCTAATACTTATTGAGCTCAGTTTATTGGATTACACAATAGAAATGTGTTTTTAATAATTACTTTGTAAATTAATATTATTTACTAGTTCGCTTATAGATTACATTTTTCAAAAAAAGCATCTTTTCATTTAAAATTCTTATAAAATTTGGTCACGTGTGAACGAGAGAGGTGACAAAATGCTGAAGCATGCGCAAAACTACACCTCGCTCGGTGCATACAGGCCCACACGCACACATTTACCTACACCAAACTACAACCACAGATTATCTGTGCTACAACTAAACTAGACCTCACTTAGTGCTCACATGTTTTCTCACGTCACTGTTGACAGCGCTATGTCTTGGTTTTTTATTTAGACTGAGTGTAAAACGAGTATTTTCAAATTAAACTCGTTTGAATGTACGTCACGTTGAGCCTGCGCGTGCGGGCTTGGCCCAATATATGAGATACGATGTGAAATAAAAACCCTTACTTACTGTCACCTTAGTTGTAGCATACCTATACATATACAGAATGTTTGGAAGCTGGGTGCAAAGCCTTAAAGAGGTAATAGTTGACACCATTTTGAGTATTACATGCAAACTTTTAGTTTTTAACATTGAAAATGTTTTTTCAATCGCTTCAGTACAGCCTCCATTTTCACTCAGAGTGTGACATCGCCTTGGTGTCGCGAGTTTTAGGGCTACATGAATGGTTGAGATCTCAAAAGACGCGTATCAACAAGGGCTACATTAAGGTGAAATTTAAAAAGTCAAAGTTTTATACTTTTAAAAATCGCAAAAATGTGAAAAATTCGATCAATTTTTTAGGGTATTTTCAACATAAATCTAAAACTATATCTCAAAAACTAAATGCAATATCGAAAAAATTAAAAAAGCCCTCGGGGTATTGAGTTGGCCTCTAAAACCGGACCTCTGTATCACTAATAGTCTAGGCAGGAGGGTGCCCTTTGTGTGGCGTAATTTCGGGGAGAGCGCTCCTTAGATGCGTTACATCGCTGAGTGTTTAAGAGGGCTGTTTCGTTTTGTCACATTTCTCGCTCACACAAATTTTAAGATTATTAAATAAAAGGATGCCTTTTTGAAAAATGTAATCAATTAGCGAACTAGTAAATAATCTTAAAACTTTCGCTGCCACCCATGCAGTGGTGCGTGGAGCGCTGCCCAAGTACGGGCCGACCACGCACCGGTGCGTGTAGTTTGCCCCCCTCCCTCACTTTAAATAGTGACACGCAACGGTGCGTGGTCGGCCCCCCACTTGGGCAGCGCTCAAGCACCGGTGCGTGGGTGGCAGCGTAAGTATTTTAATAGGTAGGTAAGTCATAAGTCATTTATTCATTTGTTTAACATAGGTACAATAATAATGGTATTTAAATACTTATTAAAAACACATTTCTATTGTGTTATCTAATGAAATCAGCTCAAAAAGTATTATGATCTGTTTTTGATGTTTTTGAAATAAATGACACAATAAAAATGTGTTTTTAATAATTACCTATTAAAAAAATATTATTTACTAGTTCGCTAATTGATAACATTTTTCAAGACAGCATCTTTTTAACCGACTTCAAAAAGGAGGAGGTTCTCAATTCGTCGGAACCTTTTTTTTTAATTTTTTTTATGTATGTTCCCCGATTACTGCTGGACCGATTTGATTTTTTTTTTGTTTTGTTTGAAAGGGTATACTTTCCAGGTAGTTTCATGATCATCAAGTCAGGATCTGATGATGGGATCCTCGAGAAATAGAGGGAACTCTTAAAACTTTATAGGCACACTTGAAGCGATTTGGGTAGTTTTTGGAAGAGTACTTTCTCGAAGTGGTCCCATTTCAATTTTGTGAAGATCTGTTGAAGAACTTCGGAGATAGGTAACGGAACTCCTCAATAAATGGTAGCAAATGGCCCGAGATTGCTGAAATCTCATGTCTGTCTTTTGTTTCCACCAGTTCGTAACATAACATCACGCCGGTACGCTATGAAGGGGTAAGCACATGTGAACCACTAAATAGTGAAAAATAAAAACTTTTTAACAAAAAATAAAACCCACTTCCAAATCAAAACTCTACAAAGTGAAAAATAACCTTAATTTTGGAAGTCGGTTTCAAAAAACGAAAATACAAAACCAAAGGCACCGACTACCGAAACCGTTATTTTTCACTTTGTAGTGTTTTGATTTGGAAGTCGGTTTTATTTTTTGTTAAAAAGTTTTTTCATTTAACATTCTTAAAAATTTGGTCACGTGTGAGCGAGAGAGGTGATAAAACGAAACAGCCCTCTTAAGAGTTTGATCGCGAAATGTATTTGTATTTATTTGTAAATACGTATTTCAATTTAATTTTATAATGATGTTAATTTAAATTATTATTTTTTTTATTAATTTTGTTTTGCGATACTTTCAAAATACTTCAAATTACTAATTAGAACTTTATATTTGAGACCAACATTATTATTTCTATGTTCATAACTACTTTTTATCGCTTCGTTGTTGTTGTGTTAAACAAAAAAATGATTTTTTTTCAAAAATAGTCCTAAGAATATTTCATTAAAGTACAAAATTGCATGGCGTAATTTTTACCATACGGATTTTTACTTCGTGCATTTGGGCTCTATTACTTCAAAGACGATACAAAATCTATTAGGTCTAAATCTATTAGATTAGGCATCGTAAAAAATGAAAAGCCTTTTCAATGTACCCGAAGGTCGTGTAGAGCACGAGATCTGTGGTTTTTTTTTTAAATAACCCAATTCCTGTTTTTTTTTTCAAATTTTAAAAGTTTTCTGCGACCTTAAAAGTGTCCACATTTAACATAACAACTTTAACTGGGACGCTGTTGGAAATTAACTGTCGGAAAGTGGGTTATTTAAAAAAAAAAAAACGGAACGGTCTTGGTATGTAAAGATGATCAACCATCCACGGACGAACCTAGGCAGACGTAGCTTAACCTGATCGATCGACCCATGTGACTCTTATTATTTAATCACAGGTTCCAAACACCCTGTATATAATAGTCGCAAGGTCGAACAGAAATATCGAACTGGTTGCTTGCGAAAGCCTGCCGTCTTCGTTTATAAAAATTAAATTGCTCAAGTTTAAACAGCATTCGAATGGTGTAATGAATAGCAAATGTGTGCGGCGGCTACCGGCGAAATAGAGACGGACTGGCAACAGCGAATAGTAGATTTATTGACCTTAAGCCTTGTCTCCCAGTAGGGTGATGATAATCTGGTCTCTTTTAACGCCACCAAAACACAGGCATGTCTTTTTACCGCTAAAAAGCTTTTCGGGGTACATCTGTTCCTGTAACTGTCCGGCTTGAGCTTCTAGGCATCTGGTCACAACTTCGGGGCCACCATCGAGTACAAGGCCCAAACTGCGGCCAAGAGACTAGGCATCCTAAATAGGGTGAAGCGATACTTTACGCCTGGACAGCTTTTATCCCTTTACAAAGCGCAGGTCCGATCCTGCATGGAGTATTGCATCCACCTTTGGGATGGATCAGCTAAGTACCAACTATCCGCACTTGACTCGGTGGAACGCAAAGCTAAGAGGCTCATTGGCGACGTAAAACTGGTGGATGCCAAGCTTCACAGCTTGGCTCATCGCCGCAAGGTTGCCTGCTTGACCGTCTCGTCGGTCTGTCCGTCTGTCACAGCCATTTTGCTCCGAATCTCATGAACCGATTAAGTTGAAATTTGGTAATTAAATTAATTTTGCAAATGGGGGTAAATTTTGGGCGCCAATTAAAAATTTTCAAACAAAAGTTTTGCAAAATGTTATGTGACGAATCAAATGAAAGGGCTTACCGTGAGGATCTCAAATATATATTTTTTTTTTATAATTTTAAAGTAAACTGTTTACAGTTATTTAAGAAAATAGACGAAAATTGACCATTCCCCCTTTATAGCCGAAACTACTCAGCCTAAATTTTGAAAAAAAAATAATACAGAAAACAGTTCTATATCTATAGATTACAGGAAAACTTATAAGAAGTAAATGGTCTTAAAATAACGCCTAGTCTCTGAATATTGTTTGAACAAACTTACATCTGCAGTTGGAATGTATGAGAGAACATGTTTTTCAGCTACAATGTTAAGTTTGTTATTATTTGTTATTATATTATGACAATTGCGTGCACTGACTGGACAGGTCCTCTCAATCTGTGCGGTTCTTTCCTCAAAAGACCATTTCAGACACCAATCTACATGGTCTTCACATGAAGTGACCAAGATTATGTTCGGACTTTATAAGAGACTGTGACCTCTGAGTTTGTTCCGGCCTTTTTTCTCAGAGTAGTCAGATAGAAAACGCCGACCTCAACTAGTTAAAAAAAAAAAAAAAACATGATTGACTTGTAAAAGTGTTTATACAAACCTACTTACAGAAATAAAAATCATTTATTGGCATAAATTCATCCCAACTATAGAACCCGTCATTTTTTGTGCTCTGATACGCACTTGGCCGGTTTTTACTTAGTACGCCTGAAGTTAATAGGTAATTTAGGTATCTCAATCTTAGTCCTAATCTTGTTCCCGAAATGGTCTGCATGCTTAACAATATTAGAATCTAGTCATATAAGGATTCTGCCACTTTAGTTTCTGAATAAATATTCTATTCTTATTCTATTATATTTTGAATTCTAGTTATCAATCCTTTTTTGCGAAAATGTATATTGACTATGGCCCGCAAGCATTTGGACTTTTTTGTAAAAGGCCCCATAGAAAATCCAGTTTGATACCCCTGCCTTAGAGAAAGTTAAGGGCCCCTTTTTCGAAATTTACGTTTCTAGATCGAGTTGTTTTCAGAGAAATCATCATATTTAAATCCGTAAAAAAATATATAGTACAGATACATCTTTGATCTAGTGACTTTTTTGGTTAAAAACACATTATTTAACATTTCGCTTGATAAAAAAAAAATCTGAAGTAAAGTCGATTTTGAAAGTATTTTAAGTTTTATGAGACTTGGGAGAACGCAACTTTTATGAAAATTTAACATTTCATTTACTAATCGGGTTTGACAGGGATATTTTTGGATAAATTTAAAATACGGCACTTTTCTTTTTTTAAATTAAATAAATACGTGAAAAACGGCTCGCGCGCACCGCGCCAGTGTCCTGCCGGACGTCATCGAGGGAGGACCTATGCAATTTTTGCTCGCGACCACATTATCGTCGCCGCAAGAAAAAAAGTGTATCTGTAATGACTAATCTACACAGACTAGCCAAGTCAGTATGACTGAAATTCTACATAGTCATACTGACTTTAATGGAAACATTCACCTTTACAAGGTGCATTCAAGGAGGTGTACCTATTAAAATTTGTGTTTTGTTTTTATTATTACATATTATTATATAATATTTTAGAGGAGACTCGCGCGCAGGATTGAGGAATATATCGGTCGATGAAAATGAACCTGCATCTAGCACACGACCACTTTTTATTGAATTTAAATTTTTATGCTAGTGCTAGTATATTTTATTTTTTAACCGACTCCAAAAAGGTGGAGGTTCTCAATTCGTCTGTATTTTTTAACGACTTCAAAAAAAGGAGTTACTCGTATCAATTCGATACGTACGTATGTAATATTACTGGATCTGCGATCACATATGATGATCTATTAGGGCTTCCAAGCAAACATACAAAATTTTATAGATGTATGTTTGTATGTATGTACTACATGATTCTACTACATGATTCTTTCTAAAGGTCTGATGATAACCAGGTAAGTGCTTATTGGTCCTCAGTAATGGAAATAGTTAAGATGACCTGGCTTTCAAAATTTATCTAATTGAGCTCGGGTGCTACTACATGATACTTTCTGAAGGTCTGATAAGTCTGGTAAGTGCTTATTGGTCCTAAGTAATGGAAATAGTTAGAATGGCCTAGCTTTCAAAATTTATCTAATTGAGCACGGGTGCTACTACATGATACTTTCTGAAGGTCTGATGATGACTAGGTAAGTGCTTATTGGTCCTCAGTAATGGAAATAGTTAGGATAGCCTAGCTTTCAACATTTGTCTAATTGAGCTCGGGTGCTACTACATGATACTTTCTGAAGGTCTGATGATGACCAGGTAAGTGCTTATTGGTCCTCAGTAATGGAAATAGTTAGGATAGCCTAGCTTTCAACATTTGTCTAATTGAACACGGGTGCTACTACATGATACTTTCTGAAGGTCTGATGATGACCAGGTAAGTGCTTATTGGTCCTCAGTAATGGAAATAGTTAGGATAGCCTAGCTTTCAACATTTGTCTAATTGAACACGGGTGCTACTACATGATACTTTCTGAAGGTCTGATGATGACCAGGTAAGTACTTATCGGTTCTCAATAACGAAAGTAGTTAGGATGACCCAGCTTTCAACATTTATCTAATATCTACCTGGTCATCATCAGACCTTCAGAAAGTATCATGTAGTAGCACCCATGCTCAATTAGACACATTTTGAAAGCTAGGTCATCCAAACTATTTCCATTACTGAGGACTAATAAGCACTTACCTGGTCATCTTCCATTATCTTGAATACTATGAAATTTACACTGTGCCCTAAGTTGGAGTAAATGTAAGCCAACAAAAAAAGAATGGTCACGATCCGATTAATAGTTTTGGAGATATGTGTGGACAAACATACATACATACAAACATACATCTATAAAATTTTGTATATTTGCTTGGAAGCCCTATTAGATCATCATATGTGAATATCTCGCAAATCCAATAATATTACATACATACGTATCGAATTGATAACTCCTTTTTTTGATGTAGTTAAAAATAACTTTAATTTCGGAAGTCGGTGGCATAACACGAAAATACAAAACAAAAGACACCGAGTTCCGAAATTAAAGTTATTTTTCACTTTGTAGTGTTTTGTTTTGGAAGTCGGTTTTAATTTTGCTAAAAAAAATATTATTTTATTATATTATAATAAATCATATTTGTTTTTCATTATAGTACTCACCAAATCTTCTAAAACCATTCTTTAAATTCTATAGAATGATCATCGCCTGCCAGTCATGCATTCATAACAATATAAGTGTATTAGTGTTTACAGTCAATAGTGCAGTGGACAGTACATCAAGCTATACGTTTTTGTTGCAAACTAGCTCTTATAACCAGCACGCCAATAATATTTGAATTACTGATTTATTTATACTGTGGCGTGCTCGCCCGCCGCCATAGGTCACCGGAGTTCATATCGCGACGGCTCCTGTGCAACGCGGACGCAAGCCGTCTCGGTGCGTAAAATGCCTAAACTTTCGGAATAAGGGGCCCTTAAGTTAAAAATTATATATATTACTAAGGGCCGGTTTATTGACCCCGTAGTTAACTCAAACAATGGTTAAACATAGTAACTAATGGTTAAATTTTGGCTAAATGTGTTTGCTAAAATGTAAAAAAAATAGTAACTAATGGCTAGTCACATTTATTTCAGATTTAGCCAAAATATTATTTTATTTTTCGGCCTTTCACATGGTTTAATTTTGGCTAAATATGAAAGGCTAAACAATAAAGGTTAAAAATAGTAACTAATGGTATTTTGGCAAACACATTTAGTCAAAATTCAACCATTAGTTACCATTGGTTGCGTTAACTACGGATCAAAAAACTGGCCTTGCACCTCTACTAAGACCCTAAGTAACGTTTTTTCGAAACTAAAGGAAGATTGGCCAAATGTGAGTGTACTACAAGTACACCTCTGCCTTACCCTTTGGGGATTAAAGGCGTAAAGTTAGTAATGTAACGTTAATGGAAGATTATAAAATATTCAATGAATTCGATTATGTTCTCAAAAGACCATTTCAGACACCAATCTACATGGTCTTCACATGAACTGACCAAGATTATGTCTGGACTTTATAAGAGACTGTGACCTCTGAGTTTGTTTCGGCGTTTCTTCTCAGAGTAGTCAGACAGGAAAAGCCGACCTCATCTAGTTTAAAAAAAACATGGTTGACTTGTAAAAGTGTTTGTACAAACCGACAGAAATAACATTAAAATTGTTAACTACCTTAACATATTGCAAATTAAACGAATTTAAATACCACCTATTATTTTTTTGTATCGTGCATCTAATAGCATCCAGTTTTGTCTGAATTCGAGTCACGATATGTGTAAAAAACATCAATTTTAATTATCTGTTGTTAAAAAACTTAATGATCATTTTCCCTCGTTATTAGTAAAGATATAAGAGATTTAGGTCAGTAGTATCTATCCGCTGTCAACATGAGAAATTGCTTTTGCAATAACGAGGCATTTGCCAATACGTTCAGAAATGTGCCTATTAGATACACACATACCGTGGAGGTTTGTCTCTACTAAGATTACTTATATTTTAGTTTTACTAATACTCCAGGGGAATCTGTTTTTAGGATCAAACTGGGTACGACAACGTTCAAAGGTTGCATCGTTAATCTTCACAAGTACCGAAATATAGTGACGCGAATTAGTGCGTCAATCTATAATACTTTAGGTGAGAATATAAATCAAGTCACATCTTATTCGTTATATTTCGGTTTTTCCAAAGATAAACGATGAAACCTTTGAATATTGTCGGTACAGTTTAAAAGTATTTTGTATCAGTTTATGGGAAGATTGGGATAAACATACAATTATAATAACACAGTCACCGAATGGAATATAGCCTTAACTTTACTTATTTTTTAAGTTTACAAAGTGATAAAACTAAATGCTTATAAAGAAGTACTTACTAAAGTGTCAAGTAGTGAAAGTGAACCGCTGACTAGCGGACTGCAACGAACCAACACGATTACAAATCACTAGCGTACACCAACTCATCGCAAACTAAACCCGAACATCTTTCGGCTTTCCGAGCTCGATGCGGAACAAGACGAAGTATTACTATTCTTTCTCGAAAGTACATTTTTCCGAACACTTTTTTCTCGAAATATTCTGTCGAGAACTTGTCTGATCGTCGAATGTTTTCTGTCAAACGGATTTGGGTACATGGTCGAGTCGTGCGTTCACGGCGGCTTGTGTTTCGATATTGTTAGTCAGTGCATTGGGACCAGTGGGGGGCGTTTTGCAAGCCTAGAGGTCAAGTTCAAAGACACCCTGTTATCTTGACTACGTGTTATGAAACTTTTATTGACTAAAGGGTAGGCTTTTAGACAGTTATGAAATGATTGCGCTGCCCTGCTACGCTCGCGAGATGTCTTCATTCATGTGTTAGCGACCGATAGTCTTTTGATTCTTAAGGCAACGATAAATTACTTTTAATGATTTTAAACTGAAGATAACGTCTAAACGAATAGTGTTAATGATTTGAAAAAAATATACAGGGTTATTGGTAAAATACCAGCAACCTCTTAAGGGGTCATTGTACTCACCATTATGAACAACTTTTACTATGGGACCAAATCTAAAATCGCAAAAACAAAAATCAGCTGTTCAGTACATTTTGACGAATTATGCGAACATAAATGTACTGAACAGCTGATTTTTTTTCGCGATTTCAGGTTAGGTCCCATAGTAAAATTTGATCATAATGTCATCATTATGATCAACCTTTACTAAGGGGTCATTGTACTCATGTACAATGACCCCTTAAAAGGTTGTTGGTGTTTTACCAACCAACCCTGTATGTTAAATTATAGCATTTTCATAATAACTTATTATGTGAATATTTTAGATTTTATTTATATTAATAATAGTGTAATTAATTTTAAATTATGTCTAACGTGGATAAAGAACTGAGAATCACTCAAAAACTATCAAGCTTATTTTTATAAAACCTTCACCATTTTAAAGATTATTTGATTATTTTAATAATCTTTTAGTTTACGTGTTTTAATATAATACTGATAGTAATGATAATGATAATCTAGTCTCTTTTAACGCCACCAAAACACAGGCGTGTCTTTTTACCGCTAAAAGGAGTCGTTTCGCTCAAACTCGTACTTTTCGGGGTACATCTATCTTCCTGTAACTGATCGGCTTCAGCTCCTAGGCATGGAGTTGACATATGGTCTCAACTTTGGCGCCACCATCGAGTACAAAGCCAAAACTGCGGCCAAGAAACTGGGCATCCTAAATAGGGTGAAGCGATACTTTACGCCTGGACAGCTTTTAACTCTTTACAAAGCGCAGGTCCGATCCTGCATGGAGTATTGCAGCCACCTTTGGGATGAATCAGCTAAGTACCAACTAGCCGCGCTTGACTAACGCAGAGGTAAGAGGATCATTGGCGACGTAAAACTCATAATAATCATAAGCTCATCGCCGCAAGGTGGCCTGCTTGTCGGTCTTCTACAGATTGTACTTCGGTGAGTGTGCTCAAGAACTCCACGACCTCATTCCGCCGGCCCCTTTCTACCATCGGACATCTAGATGCACTGCCAGTTACCATACCTACCTAGTTGCTATTCCACCAATCCCCACTAAGCGTTTCCAAATGTCTTTTATAATGGGCACAGCAAAAGATGGGAACTCACTATCTGCGTCTGTGTTTCAGAGCGCATACCCCGAATAGGCTTCTTCTAGGTAAGTTCACTCCATCGTCGACTCTGTCTCGGTCGCCTCCGACTTAGATTAGAGTCAAGAGCAAAACCATCTTAAATAAAAAAAAAACCTTTTATTTTATGTATAATAAATGAATAATGCGTCTAATTTGGGACGGCACCCCTTAATGGGCGAGTCCTATTACTCGGTGGACGTACGACGCGTTGCGTGAGCTCAGCACAGAACACGCAAGCTATGGCATCCTAACCACTCAAGGCCGTTGGCATATATCTGCGTTTTTACCTAATTGGAGAGTTAGTAAAGTCAATTTATAGTGAGACTAGAATAAACCGATTGCTAAGTGTGGTAAGTAAGGCTATTATTTTTTCAACGTTCATCATGGCCATTGTATAGATGATTATGAAGTTTTCAACATCAATTTGAGGAAGAAAACGCTAAAGGAAATCTAATTGAACAATAAGGTGATGAGCACGCCAAGAAAAACGCAATAATTAGAGCAAAACAATATCATGCGGCAGGTAAGTCTCTAAGATAGTAAGAAGATACTGAGTTCGACTTCGAAGGAAACTTTAGAAGGTCATCGAGATTATGATCGAAAGTTTTTGGTCATTGAACTGTTCCTACAACAAATTGTTGTTCCACTTTTATAAACTGACACGGGCCAATCAATCTGCCTAGCCTTTTCCCAACTATGTTGGGGTCGGCTTCCAGTCCAACCGGATGCAGCTGAATACCTGTATTTTACATGGAGTGACTGCCTATCTGACCTCCACAACCCAGTTACTGGGTAATACGATACCCCTTGGTAAGACTGGTTGTCAGACTTTCAGGCTTCTGATGACCCGTAACGACTGTCAAAGATCCACAAATATCAGCCGGGACCAACGGCTTAACATGCTTTCCGAGGCACGGAGGAGTTTCGGTATGTAAAGATGGTCACCCATCCACAGACCAACCCTGGAATGCGTAGCTTAACCTGATGGATCGACCCGTGACACGGGCCAAATGACCATAATCTTTTGGTCAATTTGCCGCTTTTTATCCTCCAGCGTATTTCCTCGTGATTTTTATTTCACGATGCGCTTTGATACCGCTCTCATCGCTTTCATTATAGAACTGCATCCGTGAAACGTGTCCAACCGAAACAAAAACGCTTTTTATAAAAATACAGTTGAAATAGGTAACAATTAAATAGGGTCTCTATTCCATTGTTTTCGATTTCAAATTGAATTTTTAGAAACGTGTTTGTTTCGATTTCACGTTGCAAAGCGAGAGCGTGAATTTCGTAAAGGGGTTTCAAATTCTGTATTATGTATTCTGTATTTTATCATAATTTTAATCATAATAATTGGTACCTAAGTACATGATGTATTAGTATAAACATGTCATTGCTGTTTGATTAAATTTGTAAACACAAAATATTATCATAAACTTCGTTCATGATACCGTCGACTCAAGTGTGTAAGATTAACTTTATACAAGGTGATTGGAAGGCAAAGCTTTAAGGTGAAGATCCTGTGCCCACAGCACGCCCACATTTTTAATAGATGCTTGCAGGTTGCAATGTTGCTTGCAAGATAAGCTGCCAGTTTTTTTTTTTGGATGGGAAATCATCAAATAACTTCTCCAGCTCTGGGCGGAACGGGAGGGCGTGTCAGACTTTTACTGACTAAAACCCACCCGTCTTCCTTCAGTTGCCTGTGCCAGGGCTACGGTAACTCTTTCAAACAACCCGCAACCCTGGCAGGCATTGGTACTAGCGGACCCCTTCAGCTAGTTGAGCCCCTCTAAGAGGTGGTAGCCATCTCTTAGAGGCGCGCGTGGAACACAACTCGCCGTCGACCCGGGCCTGGTCTTTACCGGACGGCGAGCTATCCGTTGCTCGCCATCCGCAAGCCCATTAGCCAAGAGCATTACTGCTTCGCAGAAAGAAATGGCTTCCTATGCACTCTCACTCCATACCATGGCCTGGACCAGGGCCGGACGCGAGAGATCGCCGCCGCCGATCACCTCCGCGAGGACGTGGTGGTGCTCCGCCCAAGCCGGGGACACCTCCATACATATAAAATATATATTTTTGTAATCCCCTTTTAATTTCCTTTATTTTGATACCCTACTCGATAGGTTTGGTTTTTTTATTTTTATTAACGTAGGTAAGCATTACTATTTCGCACCAAAAATCCGCCATTTTGTTTTTTTTCAAACACCTATCTAAGGACACTTGGGTTTTTAAGACGAATATAACGATACCTTAACTGTCGAAATCTCTGCAGTCGTTTGGAAGATACGAGGTAATAAAGAAATTTACAAACATACAAGATACGCTCGAAAAACATAACTATTCCTTGACAGTCGCAATCGAGTAAAAAAGAGAAGTGTAAAATATGAAGCAATCATTTATTTACTCAAAAATTAATTGAATAATCGAAAAAAAAAACAACCAAGTTCTGCATGCAAATAAGACGTTATATTTGTACCAACGTACATAGTACGCTGATATTTAATACAGATGTTTTGGACTAGATCTCAACGTAAAAGGTTAGTTTACCGTTGATTTGTATCGAGATTTTTCCAAACCGTGTTTTGATAACATACTAACCGCCATTTTCTGAGAAATATGTTCAAGATTAACATATATTTTTTCCACTACCACAAACTATAATCACATTAATCACACTAGCTTTTGCTCGTGGAGGTTGGAAATTATCCCCAGAGACTGTATAAAATCGCAGTCTAGCAGTACCATTATATATTCCGTGATACTTTGGTTGCTCTTGATATTTTTATTCGATTTAGTGCTTTAATCACCTACACTTTTATAGGACGTTGTGTTGGTTTGGAATGAATGATTACAAACCAGTTTACATTACTGCAACATTCGTCCCCGCTCACCGTTTATGTTACAAACTGGCATTTTCTTATGAGTTTTCATTTTCATCTGAATTTAATGGCCGTTCAAGTACCGAACGTGTTAAGCATTGTAATTTTATTTTCTTTTACAAGCATTGCAATTTTATTATCTTTCGCCTACCCTTATCATCCTAAATTAGCATTTATTAAACATTATTATTACTTAATTATTTTCTTTAATACTAGTATAATTAAATCGAGAAATTATTGTTCGTGCCATTCGGCCACTATTTAGCAACGTGGCGGCTGTTCTAGAGGAAGATACCGCAACAGCAACTTCTTTTGATTTGAAGTAACAGTTTATCAGTACCTCCAAGGTCATAAAAAAATCTTCACCGCTTTTTGCATAAAATTACGAAAAAAATAAAATATATATATGTAGGATCAGGAGTGCCGAGCAGGGGTATATCGTCAGGGCTTGGAGTTCCCATTTTATTGGGATAAACAAGACAGTAAACATAATTACAAAGTTACACTATTAAAAGAACACAATACAAGTGGAACACAGTTATTCGAACCAACCAATATGGTTACAGTTCATATATGTAGCAGCCTAAGCCACCCAAATATAAAGTGTATCGCTATCAGTAAGCCAATACAACTATGTCAATATACAGCAGCGCTGTACCAGGTAAACCGACAGTAACGTCAGGAGCAGGGGAGCTCTTTATTGAATTGAATCCGAAAACCGAGTGCACGCTTTTTTAAAGGACGATGTCCCCACCTTTCAATCCCTCCAAAACAACTCTGTCCGATGACACACGGAAGTACGTCATCGTGTTTATTGATATAAAACACTAAAATGTGCTAAATCTAACAAGACTCACATTATAAAATAATGAAATAATACTAGAATAATTGTAGTAAATAAATAATGGTGACATAAAGTAAATCATTTTAAAATCAAAGTAACATGTGATCAATTGTTGTGAACAAAACCATCAGTTACAATTTATCAAAATAAGTTGCCCAAAATCAATTAGTGTGTACACCGGGTACGCAATAAATTATGTTCCGATTTATTGGACGATAATTGATAGTAAATTACGTAAATTAACAATAAAAGAACAAATCATATCAAATTTGGTTGACTACCCAAATTTGGTTGACTACCGTCTCCGACATATACAACGTGTAACGTTAAATGTGCAAAACCTGAAAATAGTTTGATCAGAATAACGAGCAGAATCAAGTGAACCACTTTTTAATATAGGTCACATTTTTCAAATAATCTTCATTAAAAACGTTGCCGTGTCTATTTATTAATAGGTCAAGCCATCACATGCGCAAACCCGCCAAAACAGGTAAACAAACACAAATTGTTGTCGACCAATTTAAATTTTCGCATACGCGGGATAATAATAGCTTTTATTTCAATGCAAGTACGAATCATCCATACAATACCATGAAAAAGACAATTTGAAGTAAACAATAATGCTACCTATCTTTTTTAACTTAAACGTAACCTAAGGGTGAGAAAGAGAAATGGCGATCTGCACGGAGAGGCGGGACGTGCAAAATACGTGACAGTGGCCATGTTTACTTCAGTCTAAGCGCCGCCGGCACATTCGTCACAGATGTATTGTTTTATCCCGTTACCCCGGCGGCGCGTGCGCGCGAATTTCGTGACTACTTATGGCGTTTTTATACACAAACATTCAATATTGTGAAATGGTGAGAATGTTGGCGCGTTGTAATGACAACGTTAACTTGGCAGTGCGACGGTTTCGAGAAGAGTTTGGAGTAACTGTATACACCGTTGGATTTTTTTGTGGGGTCGAGTAAAAGCGCTAGTGTATGACGATGGAAATGGACCAACTTATGTGTTAGCGTTTCATCAAGAAGTGAAAAGTGACACTCAAGTGCTCGAATCGCTGAAAAATAACTTGAGAAGCCGGGCTGTGTTGTGTATTAAACAAAGTGTTAGACATTTTTAATCTTTGCTACCGCAACGAGGGGACCTGTAAGTAGAGATACCTAATTATCTACTTAATTAACTGCAAATAAGTTGATTACGTGCCAATTATTTGTAAATACAGTGATTTAAATACGCCAACATTACTTACGTAGCACCTACTTAGGTACCTACCTAATCAGCACGTCATAATTACTGTAGGTAAAAAGCTAATTAGCTATTACTACAGTAGTCTTTGCTATTTAGTCTGAAAATGTGGGTTACCTAATGTTGCCAGTGCAAAGCTTGGAAAAGTGTGATGGAAACATTTAAATCACTGTTCAAAGATAACCTGAGTTCTTTATGACCGTAGATAGTAAATAATAATACTAGCGCGGGCGCGGCGTAGCGGGCCGGTGTCGACTCCTCCTTAGATTGAGCGTCGTCGCAGACGCAAGAAACGATCAGAATTGCCAGCAAAACTAAAACAGCACATAAAACCTTTACAATTTCTTTAATGATTTTTTTTCTCTCTGAACTAGGTCAATTGAATTAAAAATCAGTTGGGGTGTCTGAGGTTTTGCGCATTTAACGTTACACGTTGTATATCATAACGTTTTTATTACTAAGTCTAACTCAGAAATAATATAAATTATTTCATTCATTTAATTATTTTATAACATAAATTTGAAAATACTGTAGTGCCGCTATTGACCACGCAAGTCGCGTGGTCCACGTCCACGTATTAGCGTGTGTGTACGTGTCAGCCGAGTTATTTTGTGACTTTTGTGACTAAATTGTAATTACTTTTGACCGAGTAGCCCGATTTTAATGAAACAAAGACCAAATAAATTTTACCTCAAGACGTATCTTGAGTTACATTTATTTGAGTCCGTAGAGTATGTCAGTATTACCAATCCCTTAAATCCGGAGATTTAAGGAAACAAAAAAGAGAAATAAGAGGTGAACTAATATTTCAATATTACCTACATGAAACTTTCATTTTTAAGAAAAAAAGCCTATGTCTGTCCCCTGGATCTATCTTTTTGCCAAATTTTATCAAAAGCCGTTCAGCGGTTTAAGCGTGAAACGGTAACATACAGACAGACAGACAGACAGACAGAGTTACTTTCGAATTTATAATATTAGTATGGATTTGAAGCTCTAGCAGAACTGAGGCGAATCCCGGGCATCCTGCGCGGAAAGAACGAGAAGCGCTTGCACAGATTGTGTCAACTAATTTGTAGTGTTCAAACTGGCGCAAAAGGTCTTGCAAACAAAAACCATGCCACGTGCATGTGCACGCGTCAAGGACGCCGCGCCTGAACTTCGCGCAGAAGGCTGCGCAGTAACATATTTTAGGAACCAAATGGTGACATGAGGCGAGTGTGAGTGAACATGCGCGAAAGTTCGTAGTGCCTATGTTCAGACTTAATTATGCCAAGATATTTCGGCTGTAGTGTACCGCGATAGTTTGGTTTTGATCGTGTTAGCGACACTGCCTTAACTATTTGTCGTATTGTGTTTGAAATATTGGAATACATTGGTAGAGGGCGTTAACGACTTTTATTGCACGATTATCTGGCAGAAAGTAGAATCATTAAAACAATCGACACGCGCAGCCGCGTCCCGCATCCCGCTCGCTCGCTTCAATTCGGCCAGAGCTGATCGCCTCAGTCTGTTTGAGACATACCTACTTGAGACTACCCGACTTATACTTGCGAAAATACATTAATTCAACAAGGACGTACTTTAGTGACGTCTGGACTTGGCTATAAATAACCTATTAAAAATTCTGACGCGGGTGGAGTGAAGATGATGAGATTCAAGCCGTTTCCCAACTATGTTGGGGTTGGCTTCCAGTCTAACCGGATGCAGCTGAATACCAGTATTTCACATGGAGCGACTGCCTATCTGACCTCCACAACCCAGTTACTGGGTAACACGATACCCCTTGGTAAGACTGGTTGTCAGACTATCGGGCTTCTGACGACCCGTAACGACTGTCAAAGATCCACGAATGACAGCCGGGACCAACGGCTTAACGTGCTTTCCGAGGCATGGAGGAGTCTCGGTATGAAAAGATGGTCACCTATCCACAGAACAACCCCGGCAAGCGTAGCTTAACCTGAAGAACGAACTCCTGAGATTATACTAGGAGAATAGATAGAAAAGACAGGACAACCTATTACTATTATTGCCAACTATTTATTATTGCCTGTGGTGAGTGACTACCTTTGCAAAATTCTCATTTATATCTAAACGTAATTACCTTGTTTAGTGGCTATTCATAATATTTGTATTGTTTTATATTTTCAACATAGTTTTGGGGACTACAGGACCTAAGCGCGAGTTTTAAAATGCCTAAAAGTATATGATCTACTGCAGTAAACAAAATCAGAAAAGTATGTATATGATATTCTTCAAGTTAGATAGTGTGTTGAAAACATGATACAACTAATTTGATACGATAAAAAAATCACGAAGATACCTCTAAAAAATTCTTTTAACGATTAAACACCATTTTCGTAATTATACAATGTGTTTCACAGACGAGTGATCAAACTTAAGGGTGTGGTACAGACCATCAAACTGAACAACTTTTTCCCGGGGACCAACATCGTAATCGTAAAAAAAAAAATTGTTGTCCCATACAAAACTTCAATACCTACTTGACCAAATGTATGGGACGACTGATTTTTTTTACGATTACGATGTTGTTCCCCGGGAAAAAGTTGTTCAGTAAACAACCTGTATAATAATATAATTGCTTCATATTTTGCAATAAATTACCAGCGGTGTGTCATCGCGCTTCTCTTTTTTTTTTTCTAAGCAGTCCGACAGTGACCGCGCTAAAGTTTCACTCTAATTCTTCTTTAATAACGCGCCTATTTGAGAGCCTCCTTAGTTTTTCTTAGGTTAACATTTTCATAAGTTGAAAATTGTTCACCGGATTTCATAAATCTAAGTTTGAAGGTATTACTTGAGATTTTTTTTCGTGTTTTTCTGTGATTGTTAATGTTTTTTGTCTGTTCGAACGAACGACGAAAAGAACTCATTAAAATGGTAAAAGTGCATGTTTCATTAAAATGCATCAAGACTGTAACGGTAATTTCATAGGTTAGCTGTGAGTAGTTGTTTATATTATTATGGTTTTAATCTCCTGGTTATTGAATATTAAATCATACAATCAATCAGTCTGCCTAGCCTTTTCCCAACTATGTTGGGGTCGGTTTCCAGTCTAACACGATGCAGCTGAATACCAGTATTTTACATGTAGCGATTGCCTGTTACTACGATACGACTTGGTAGGATTGGTTGTCAGACTTTCGGGCTTCTGAGGACTCGCAGAGACTGTCAAAGATCCAGGAATGACAGCCGGGACCAACAGCTTAACGTTCTTTCCGAGACATGGAGGAGTCTCGGTATGTTAAGATGGTCAACCATCCACGGACTAACCCCGGAAAGCATACATAGCTTAACCTGATGGATCAACCCGCGCGTCTTTTATTACTTAGTCCTGAATATTAAATCATACATTGGCTGAGTTATTTAAAAAAAATGAAGTCGCGTCTCAACTATGCAGTAAAATAAAATTAAAGACTAGGCAGAAAGAGTTTGTTTTTAATAACTTTTTTAAATAATATTCCCTGAATTAATATTGACTCAAAGTAAATATAAAATAATATGATTCTATATTTACTTTGAGTCAATATTAATGCATTCTTGAAAAACCGCTTGGAATATTGCGAAAACTTTATTGCTAGAAATATTATTTATAGCATTCTCAGCGTCCATTCTGAATAAACATGTTTTATCTTTTTAGCCCGTAAACCGCTGTTATTTGATTGAGATTTAACTCATCGTGAGAAGTTGAGCCGAATGTCAACTGAATTTCCAGATGTCGAACAATTAGAAGACAAAAATAAGTGTTATTTGAGAAGCTCTAAAATGGTTTTAGGTCAACACGATTCTCTCTCTCTTGCATCTGGCGTTGACTCAGTGTGGACGCGCGAGGCGCGTACTGGACGCTATCTAACGTCTACGCGATGTAGCGGCGTAGCAACATCTACGCATCATAGTGGCGTAGCAGCTTAGAAGCGCCCAGACGGCGCGGCATAGCGGCATAGTAACGTCTACGTGACGTAGCGGAGTAGTAACGTCTACTCAACATAGTGGCGTATCGGCGTTGGAGTGTCCACCTGGCGTTGCGGAGTAGTAACGTCTACGCAGCGTAGCGGCGTAACGGCGTCGGAGCGTCTACGTGGCGTAGCGTCTACGCGGCGTCAGCGGTATAAGGCCTGATGCTAACTTCGAAGGTGCTATAATAATACGATAATACCTTCAGGGCAATATTTCATTTTCTCGTGTTCAATAACATAATTACACATATGTACGTAGGTACACACGGCTGCAGAGAAATCTCACCCCCTAGAAGTTCATAAATGCGCGCCATCTCTGTGAAATCAATGAGATTGCTAAGATATTTTAACTAGAAATAAAATACTGACGGCGCTTAAGCAAGCGACCGCTAAATAAATCCATGGCATCCTACTTAGAGATATTTTTAAACTTCCAAACGTGTTCCACAAAACAATATTTTTTACTTTCTCAAAACTCACAACAGAATTTTAAAATTTAATAAAATCTTTAGACCGAAGTAAGATTCGAACCTGAACCATAGAAGTCACGAGCCGAGCTGTTATACCGCAGCACCAATCAGTTAATTAACATAGTTGTGAAATTCATCTATATGTTTATGAATCATCTATCACATCATTCATGTCAACCGTGTCGTTTCTATATAAAATAATGAAGAACATTGAGAGTAAGCTTATAATTTACTCGTCTGCTTGTGCTATTCGAATAACGACATAAAATAACAATAAAATCATGCCTTGATTGAGTAACTTTTTAAAAGTGAAAATAATCGTTCTTTGGGAACAAAATCAAAGTTTAAAGAGTGTTGCTCGAGAGTTAAAAGTCGAAGTCGATAAAAAAAAAATTATCGACTTCAAAAAGAAATTACTTAATTCAAAATTATGAAATAACTTTAATTTAGGAAGTCGGTGTTTTGGGATCTGTATTTTAGATTTTTGCTACCGACTTATGAAATTAAAGTTATTTCATAATTTTGATTTAATGTCTTTTTGAAGTCGATTAAATTTTTTAAATTGTTTTTTTTTGTTTTTGGAATTTTTGTTTGTAATAAGTAGTTAATAGTTTTGTTATAATTATTGCACTAGAATTTGACCAAGGTTTTGAAATGTTTTCCCTTTGACACCACACCCGTAGCTCGTATCAATAAGCCAGGCCGTCACACCTACACGTATTAGACCATTATCTTGAAAAGTACTAAACCAATTTCAATGAAACTTTCAATGTGCCCTAAGTTGAAGTAAATGTAAGCCAACAAAAAAAGAATGGTCACGATCCGATTAAAAGTTTCGGAGAAATGCGCGGACAAATATACATACATACAAACATACATCTATGAAATTTTGTATATTTGTTTGGAAGCCCCAATAGATTATCATATGTAAATATCTCGCAGTTCCAATAATATTACATACATAGTTGTCGAATTGATAACTCCTTTTTTTGAAGTCGTTAATAAAATTATTGTTTAATGGGCATCTTGCACACTTACTTGTGGATTCGATGTCAATAACATTAACTTTATTGATGTCGCAGAGATGGCGCACACGTAAACATCACAGTATGCCTACGCCTTTAAAAGATGTCGCTTTTTACACATTTCTAGGGGGTGAGGTTTCTCTGGAGCTGTATGTACCTGTTTGCGTCCTAAACGGTTACATATTTCACTTCAGAAAGAAATATCTATACGACTGACCGATCCGAATAGAAATAATTTTTGCAAACTCGTTCCAAGAAAGGATGCAAATAAAAGGTATTGGAATGAATACCAGACGTGATCTTTCTTCTTTGTTAAAAAAGAAATGAAGAGATTTTTACTTCACTTTACAATATTGAATTTCATCGACAAAAGTCTAGAATTTCTTTTCCGCATCGATACTTCTGTAATTCTTCTTTTTAAAATGATTTCTCGCAAATAAATTTCGCTTGTTTTTTTTTTTTTTTTAGTTTTGAAGACGAGTGGTGAAAACTGCTTAATTTATTCATTCCTATTTCAATCAGCCAGTGAAGTATTCAAAATGTCAATGCCAAGTTTTCATAAATTTATTAAATCTGTGAATAGGACGTAGAAGTCAGTATTGTATTTTCTACGTCCTATTTAATATTGGCTTGGCTAATAAGTAATGAGGGACATACAACTATAATAATAATAATAATAATAATAATAATAAATAGGCCTGGCAACACTGATACGTCAATAACGTCAATTTTTTTCGTCTCGTATTTCGCATTTTATTTTATTTTAAATTCAACATATAAACAGTTAAAAACACGTACAACTATCCAGAAAAATAACAGATAAAAGTGAAAATGAAAAATAATAAAAAACCGATAAGAAAAAAACACAAAAATATAGACATATGTCATAAACATACAATGCGAGGAAAATCAATGATGTGAATAGATGCTGACCAGAGCAGCTGTACGTCGCGCACGTCTACCACCCCCGGACTCGTCGCTCAGCTCCGCCTCGCCGCCGCCGGAACTCGGATCACCAGTCACACGGGCGGCTGCAGCCGCGTCGAGCACGAGCGACGAGTACTTCTCTCCACCGACGTCGCCACCACCTGTACGTCGGCCAGGAAGAGGCCGGCCACCGAACGGCATGGGATCTAGGGGCCAACCGGCCCCGAGCCGGGTCCCCGCTGCCGGTGGTTGTGTGCAGCGCATGAAATGGACTCAACAAATGAATGAGAACGTCATGCGCGCATATTACGGGGCAACAAAGGGGGGAACTAACCTCACTGCGTACCGCGATAGGATGCTGTCTCTGTTTCAGGCGCTTCAACCAGCCATCAACGTCTCGGCCCAACGACTGTCGGATCAGGTACGGGTTATCCAACGGAATCAAAGATTGGACGACGCCGCGCTTGATAGGCTGCGCTCAGAGGTACTGAGCAACCGTATCGTCCCTGTCCCATCACAGACCGCGGTGCAACCTCTAAACATAATCCAACCGCGGTCTTATGTTAATGATGAGGAGGGGGGCGATGAGGTTGTTACGGTAAGTAGCCAGTGTAACGACCAATTGAGGAGCGCGCTGGAGGATGCGATTCGGGAGTTTAGAACTGCCCCCGTCCAACTTAGACCTCGTTTACCTCGCTTGCCTATGCACAGAACGAATAGGGCGTTGGTGTGTGCCTTGGATTCGCTGCTTGTTTCTTATTTTGAAAGCAGCGAAGATCTCGTAGATACGCACTCGATCTTGTATTGCGCGGCTATTGCGGCGTGTCGTGTAGCCAATGTCACATTTTCAAATTGTGACATAGCTACACGACCAAAACCCGCCGTTCCAGCCTGGCAGTGCAGGATCGAGCGGCGTATCGAGGGGACCAGGGTGCTCATCGGCAAACTATACTGCTTCAGGGAGGGCAATACTCGCCCTAGAGTGATGCGCTTTGTGAGGCGGGCGTTCTCGGGGACTGGAATCAGCCCTCAAGAATATATGTCCCATGTCACAGAGCGCATTGACTTCCTGAAGCAGAAGGTCTATGCATGGGCAAGCCGTATCCGTAGGTATAAGCGTCGGGTTGAACGATATACCCAGAATCGCATATTCCAGCGTGATCAAAGGTGGGTGTATAGAGCATGGGAGCGACCTGAGCAAAATGTGGCAGACGTATGCCGCCCAGATGATGATGCCACTAGCACATTCTGGCGCAACATCTGGTCGGTGCCCGTCTGCCATAATGAGGCTGAATGGATGCGCGATGTTGAGCGCGTGTGTGACGCCATACCGCAGATGGAGGGAGTAATAATTACTTCCTCCGATGTAGCCAGTGCAGCCCGTCCGATACCGAACTGGAAATCGCCGGGACCGGACGGACTGCACAATTTTTGGCTTAAATGGCTGCAAAGTTCACACGCGTGCTTAGCATCGCAATTCCAGTCGGCCTTAGAGTCTGGGTCGCTGCCACAGCTCTTTACAACGGGAGTTACCCACTTGCTCCATAAGTCAGGTGATGCCACGGAACCCAAAAATTATAGGCCGATCACTTGTTTGCCGACGGTCTATAAACTTCTTACATCCATTTTGAGAGTGAAAATTAATTCTCATTTAGAAAAGAATTCTATCATGTCTGCCTCTCAAAATGGATGTAGGAATGGGTCCCGCGGCACCAAGGAGCTACTCCTCATTGACATGGCCATAAGCCAACAGGTCCGTCGATCCCGAAAGCATTTGTCGACATGTTGGATAGACTATAAGAAGGCCTTTGATTCGGTGCCCCATACATGGCTCTTGAGGGTGTTAGAGTTGTACAAAATTGATACAACTCTGAGCACCTTCCTAACGACATGTATGGGGCAGTGGAGGACGGTCCTTCGCTATCCAGGATGTCGACAAATTCGGGGGAGCGACGAACCTATTAGGATTAAGCGGGGAATATTCCAGGGCGACAGTCTGAGTCCACTGTGGTTTGGTTTAGCCTTGAACCCTCTTAGCACTCTACTGGAGGGTACAGGGCTGGGCTGTTCTTTGCGGAGAGGGGGTCAGGTAATATCCCACCTGCTTTATATGGATGATTTGAAACTGTTTGCCACCAACAAATTGCAACTGCTGGAGTCACTAAAAGTAACTAAAACTTTTAGTGATTCCATCAGGATGGAATTTGGTGTTGATAAATGTGCAGTCATGCATGTAAGGCGGGGCGGGATTGTGGAATCTGAGGGACTACAACTCTCAGATTCTATAAACCTGAGATCACTCTCCGCAACTGATACCTACAAATACCTGGGTATGTCAGAGGGGTTAGGCATTAACGGGGCTGACATGAAACAATCGTTGCAGGAGCGCTTCTTCGGTCGCCTGAAAAAGGTACTTAATAGTTCTTTGTCAGGCGGCAACAAGGTGCGCGCCTTTAACGGTTGGGTCATGCCGGTCCTGATGTACTCCTTTGGCATACTAAAGTGGACCCAGACGGAACTAGATGCCCTGGATAGGAGAGTCCGGTCACTGCTGACTGCAAACCGGATGCATCACCCACGTTCGTCTGTCATGAGGCTGTACATCCCGCGGAAGTGTGGGGGTCGAGGTTTTTTAAATGCTAAGACCCTCCACAACCGCGAGGTGTGCAGTCTCAGAGAATATTTTCTCAAGGCTAACGTGGGTATGCACCGAGATGTGGTTGCAGTGGACAAGGGACTCACCCCGTTATCCTTGGCTAAAGAGAACTGGCGCAAACCTGTGGTGCTTAGTACCAACGACCGCAAGGAAGTATGGCAAAGCAAGGAGCTTCACGGACGCTTTTTCCGGGCCCTTCATGGGCCCGACGTAGATTTCTTAGCGTCCGTGGCCTGGCTACGCTTCGGTGACCTCTTTGGGGAAACCGAAGGTTCAGTCTGTGCGATTATGGATGAAGTTATGCTAACGAATAACTACCGGAAGTATATAATGAAAGACGGGACGATCGACATATGTCGGGCATGCCATTGTCCCGGTGAGTCTATCAGACATATTACTTCTGGGTGATCTCGTTTAGCTAACGGCGAGTATTTGCACAGGCATAACCAAGTGGCCAGGATTATCCATCAGCAACTTGCTCTGAAATACGGCCTTGTGGACTCTGAGGTACCGTATTACAGGTATGTGCCCGACCCAGTTCTCGAGAATGACCATGTCACGTTATACTGGGATCGATCTATTATCACTGACAGGACTATTGTAGCCAATAAGCCTGATATAGTGGTAATAGATCGATCAGTGCGCCGCACAATGATAATCGATGTCACTATCCCGCATGACGAGAGCCTCGTGAAGGCTGAGAAGGAGAAACAATTGAAGTATCTCGACTTAGCCCACGAGGTTGTCGCTATGTGGAATGTGGACTCGGCAATCATTGTGCCGATAGTCGTTACAGTCAATGGCCTTATCGCTAAGAGCCTCGACCAACATCTCAAGAGGCTCTCGTTGGGTGGCTGGGTGAAGGGCTTGATTCAGAAGGCAGTCCTCCTTGATACGGCGCGTATTGTGAGGAGGTTCCTGTCTCTGGGGCCCTAACCACCGCTAGCTTGGACCCTGTTCCCCATGCCGGTGGATTTCTATTTTTTATATTTTTAAATGTTTTTTTTTTTAATTCTAATATTTAAAAATATAACTTATATGTAAAAAAATTGAATAAAGATAATAATAATAATATCCTAGGACATTGTTCACACACGGTCATCAGATCCCAAACTAAGCAGAGCTTGTACTATGGAAACCAGATAACTGATATACTACATACACTACTTTTTTTTTGTAAATACATACTTATATAGATAATTACACCCAGACTCAGGACAAACAGACATGTTCATGCACACAAATGTTTGTCCTGGATGGGAATCGAACCCACGACCAGCGGCATGGCAGGTGGTATCTTAACCAACCACGCCATCTGGCCTGTCAAATCTAACCTGTCAAACTATTTTATTTGTATTTATTTATTAAATGAATATTGTTAATCATTAATTATATATTCACCGTCGTTTTTATACTACCATTCGCCATCGATCTGGCAAAGAGTGAATGGCGTCCGCATAGAACTGGTTTTGAATTGAAGAAGTCATCTATGTATTGCTTCAAGTGTGGTTCATCGTCAAAGCTTCTTTCCCGTAAATTATTACTAAGTGATCGGAACAAGCTAAAATCAGTTGGTGCTAATATGGAAGGTGGGGTATTATTTCCCAATTAAGCTCCAATAGTTTTAGCCTGGTACTCTTAGCAATATGCGGCAGGGCATTGTCGTGCAGGAAAAATATTTTGTCGTGTTGTGGACGTTTGCGATGGATTCAGTTTTTCGAGTTGATCACAATATACTGATGCTGTAATCGTAGTATTAGTAGGAAGGAATTCCCAGTTTATTACTCCATGTATATCCCACCAGACAGAAAGCATTACCTTGCGAGGATGAAGATCACCTTTTGACGTTGGTTTTCCCTGTTCTTTACATCCCAGCCACTGGCGCTTGCGTGTGTGATTAACATAGAGAACCCACTTTTCATCTCCAGTGACAAGATGATCTAACCATTTAAATGTGCGGCGGAAAGATAAAAGTTGTACACAAATCTCAGCTCGGTAGGTCAGCTGATCTTTACTTAATTGATGGGGTACCTAAACACTATATTTGTAAGTCTTTCCCGAACCATGTAAATGATTTTCTATGGTGCCATGAGAGCACTCGAGCTGAACAGCCAAATCGCGTGTAGTTCTTCGAGGATTTTCATCGATTAATAGTTTTAATTTATCGATATTTATTTCCTCCGGGCGCCCAGACCTTGGTTGATCGGTTAAGGAAAAATCGTTATTGCGGAACCGTTGGAACCAGCGCTTTGCTGTTGCTTCGGAGACTGCATCGTGAGCTATCCTTTGACATATATTACGTGTAGCTTCTGTAGCAGAATGCCCAGATTTAAACTCATATAATAATCAATGTCGTACGTGGGTTTTAATATCACTCATTTCTTTGTGAACTTTAACGCACTAACAGCCAAACTATCAATAACTCGCACGAGCGCGACTCGCTCTTTATGTACCCTCTGCTACAGAACGTTCTCGAACCTAATTATTAGCCAACCCGATAGTTTCAAAGCACGCAATAAAGCTGCTGCAAGCAATTTACAGTGAAGCGACGTCGCTGGACGAAGCACTGACTAATTAAGTTAATAGTATTAAAAGTTAACGAGAAAACTTTCTCGCTGTACCGGTCTTTAAAGATTTATATCTTGTCGTCTTTCTCAGTCGAAGTTTTGGTTCCGTCTTTTTTAAGCTATGAGGCTGTGGGTGATTAGACAATTTTGGTGCAAAGTACCTACAGGTTGGATGGATTAATGGCATATGTATATTGCGAAATGTTCGTAAAATAAGAAAGGTAAGTGCTTATGTGTAGGTACAGTCACTAGCACAAATATAACACATAACAAAATTCAAAATCGTTTTTCCACGATTGCAACTTTGAGACATGACCTTTTTCATAACAGTGTGGGATCTAAAATGTTATGTTTGTAACAAAATGAAATTATAATCAATACAGTAGGGAAAAATCAATTTTAAAAGATGTTCAGTGTATACATATTAGTGCTCATGACTGTACTTATTTATTTGCAAATAGAAGAGTCATGCTAATTTTTGTTTATCAGCCGAACCCAATAACCTATTTTCAGTAAAAGACAGATCGCTATTGATAATTCTATCTGTCCTTTCTCTCTGTCTTATCTGTTCGTTCGTGTTCTTTCGTATTATCTGTTTTAAATTATTGCGACGTTAAATCCATAGATAGATAGGTATGCCAAAACTAGTGATAGATAGTTGGGTTCGGCCGTAAATTAGGCCGTAGGACTAGACCTGGCATTACGTAACACACGATCAATCGGAATCGGTTTGCTTTTGACAGTTCAATAACATTCATTGCGTTATTTGCGTTGTCGAGCAGACACACTTTTCGAAGTTTGCTTCAAAATGATTTAGATTGATAGTGTGTTACGCACTTAGGGTGCTGGCCTGGTGGGTGGAAATAGGCTTCACTCCTGTACACGGGACTTAAGAGCCTATACAACCTCAGCTCAAGTTCTAATTTCGCCTCCACTTCCCCGCGCCACCTCACTCTTTATGTTGTCGTTTCTGTAATGTGTGTTCTGAGCGCAAGCGACACAACTCTCCCGTCTGAAAGCCGAAGCGAGACTGAGTGGGGGTGTCGGACGGCAGGGAACTTCAAGACGCCGATAGTTTAGGTAATTTCTTTTTACGGCGAAAATAATGGTAATTAAAAAAAAAAAAAAAAACCTAAGACCTGCTTTATAGTAAGTTCAGTTAGTATGCAGTTTCATGATGTAATTTAAAGTATTTTTTTAATACCAGCGGTTTATAGAGGTAAGTTCGGATTTTCTTTTCTATCGAAAAATTTTTATGGAATCGTGTTTTCGTCACACATCACACACATAGTAGGCACTTAACATTATTCCTCAACTTTACCATATATTTATTTCAAATTTAATTCTGTAGTAGTTTCGACACAACGAGGATCATGCTAAGCCATTTGTAGTAGCTCTTAAACATAACTGGCGAAATGTGGCTGTACTATTAGGTACACCTCTGCCTAACTCTTCAGGGTGTACTAGGCGTGATGTTATGTTATGTAAGGCCTGGAATAGGTTATTATATAGTCGAAATAGTTACATATGTTGGGCCGCGTCATATTAAAAAGCTATCTTCGCGCGAATACACGATCCAATGCGTGCATGTGTCAGTTTTTGTTCGGAAAACCGGAAAACACCCTCTGTTGGCGCAACCACGCGTTCAGATTCACCGAACAAAAAGGTCGAATGAACGTGTAGGTATTTATAGCACGACGATTGCTTTAGTTAGGGGTTAGGCGGTAACTTTTGCCTGTGACGACAACGCCTGAGAGTATGAACGCCTGCACGATATGAGCTGTAATTAGTTGAAGGTTATTACATGAACTCTTTGCTGTTAGTTTTATCAAAGGCTCTATTACTCGTATACAGTGTGTAAAAAAGGACTAGCTGATGTTTTAAATAATACTTAATAATAACTTTATCCGGCTTTTATTATGATACATTTCTAGGCTGATATTCGAGCTTATTATTTGAATTTTTGCAAAGATTTGCCTTGCTGTATGTCTAGAAAGTGCATTTGCAACTTTCAACTTTGTCTCTGTAAACAGGCGCTATACTAGGGAGGCTGAAATGTTTTGATAAGGAGGAGCTTGTGGCTAAGTAATAAGAGCCGCACGGGTCGATCCATCAGATTAAGCTACGCTTGACGGGGTTGGGTGAACATCTTTACATACCGAGACTCCTCCGTGCCTCGGAAAGCGCGTTAAGCCGTTGGTCCCGGCTGTCATTCATGGATCTTTGACAGTCGTTACGGGTCGTCAGAAGCCCGAAAGTCTGACAACCAGTCTTACCAAGGGGTATCGTATTACTCAGTATCTGGGTTGTGGAGGTCAGATAGGCAGTCGCTTCAGGTAAAATACTGGTATTCAGCTTGCGAATACCCTCTTTAGTATAAATACAGAGTGTCATGTCATTGGCATCATTACGCTTTTAGTTATTAATCCGTAAACATCATCATGTCTCAGTCATTCGCGGCCCATCACTAGGCTCAAAACTTTTCAGACCCCGGTTCGCTATGTTTTTAAACCCTATAGCAAATCTGAGCAACAAAAACGCTCTTAAGAATGTTATATCTGGTGTACCGGAGGGCTGCAAAGTTTTGAAGCCTAGGAATGGGCCGCGGAAACTGAGACATGATGTTTACGGATTTATTACTAAAAGCGTAATAATGCTTAGCCATGAAACTCTGTATTTATACTAAAGAGGGTATTCACAAATTAGCAATATGCACCGCAATACAATAATGACACTTGAAGGTACTTGGGCTCAAAACTGTTCATCCCCGCTGGTGTTAAGCACAGCACACGAAACATATATCAAACAACCTGCATGCTGTGCTTAGGCGGAGTGATTAGACTCTGATAGGCGGGGGTTATCGTCGTCGTTATGCAAATTAAACCAGTACAAGTATTCACAAATATAATAAAAGAGCACGTAAACACAATTCAGAAACAAAATACACATAAAATACAATCATAATACTTACGGCAATAATCTTACCTTCGAAACACTAATTATTGCAATAATATAAACATAATTGAAATACTACAGACACGCGACTACACAGGGCTCTATTGAGCATGTCACTTGATGATTAGTTACTGTTACTAACTAGCTTGATACATTGGAACTGTGATGGAACTCGATGGAACTAACTTTCAATCCTAGGGGACGCATATATATTAGTTTTGCACCATAGCTAACGTAGCTGGTACACCTCACCTGAGTAAAACTATAACACCAATATATGTGGTTTAAACAATAACCACGCCCCTATTTTCTCGTGCAAGTCACAACCTGTCGACTTTTCTGAGCCAGGGAGAAACCCCTACGCAGTTTTGAGTTGATTCTCTGCGTTCAAGTCAAAACGTGTTTATTTCCTACGGACAAGCATAGTTTCGTGGAAAATTTATCAGTTAGGTGATGTTAAGCTACTAGTACATTCTTATAGCTACTTATAACTAATAGCAAACGGAGTTAGGCGTATGGTGCTTCTCCTACATTCCACCCCCTGTAAGAGGGTTCAACCGCTTTACATCAAATTTCTGTGGGAAGTACAATAATCTTTGCAACTGGTCGACGCAAGACCCCGTTTGCTGTCTTAACATCTACAACACGGACGATTCCGTCATTACCCTGATACACAGATTGTATCACACCTTTTGTCCATGCACTTCGTTCTCTATTGTTGTCAACGATCACTACCACATCACTCACGCGCACATTGGGTCCACTAGTTGTCCACTTCTCACGACGTTGTAGAGTCGGGAGATACTCCCGCAGCCAGCGGCGCCAGAACATGTCGGCGAGCGCATTCACCCGCCGCCACTGCCGGCGGGAATCGACGTCCTCGTAGCTGCTCGGCGCAAACGGTGTACTCCCGGACGCCGTGCCCAGGAGCAGATGGTTCGGCGTCAGGACCTCAGGCTGCTCGTGATCGTCGTACACATAGCTCAGCGGGCGGCTGTTTACTATCAGCTCTGCCTCGGTAAGAAGGGTGTAAAGGACCTCCTCACGAGGGGCCCGCTCCTTGAGCGTGCTTCTCAGTGCATTCTTCACTGACCTGACCAGGCGTTGGCACAACCTCATCAGGTGGAGGTGCGCCTCTTCTAAGTCGTGGACGCAGCTCCGACGTCGCTCTTCATTTGCGACATCGCTCGACGAAAATCAGCGCGCGCGTCATAACGCGCTGCACGCGCTTCCAGGTTGAGTAGCGCTTGTACTCCAGGAGAGGCCCGGCAGGGGCCGCCGCAGTATGGACTCGTTGGATGCGCTCGAGGTCTGCCTCTGCCGCCTCAGGTTCGCGACATGATGGCCACTGCTCCTGTGAATCATACAAAAACGAGGGGCCCGACAACCACACTGCATGGTCATCAGGCCAAGACAATCTGGTAGCCTTATCTGCTGGGTTGTCCGCCGTGGGGACCCAGCGCCAGTTGCCTCTGACTGTTAACCTATCTATTTCGGCTAATCTATGCGATATAAATTTTTGGAAGTCTTGTGCCTCCGAATTTATCCACTTAAGTACAGTTTCACTGTCTGTCCAGTAAAATTTTTCCCTGATTGGTAGCCCTAACTCTTTTTCAGCGGTGTCCGCTATTCGACACGCTAGCACCGCTGCCTGAAGCTCTAACCTAGGAATGGATATGACTTTCTGAGGGGCCACCCGCGCTTTACCTAATAGCATGGTGACCTCTCGATGCCCTTCAGTGTTATACCCTACAAGGTAGGCGACCGCGGCGTATGCCAGTTCGCTGGCGTCCCCGAACACGTGTAATTCCAGATTGTTGAGGTCCAGCCCGTACCACCGCGGTATCTTAACTTCGGTCAGAATGCTTAGATGCTTGAGCCAGGCAAACCACATTTTGGCCTCTCGGTCCTTGAGAGGTTCATCCCACTGGATCCCTGACTTCCATATCCTCTGCATCAATATTCGCGTCTGGATGACGCAGGGATAGAGAAAGCCGAGGGGATCGTAGATCGACATAATCGCGCTCAAAAACTGACGCTTGGTGGGTACCAGGTCGCCACTTATTATTTCAGGTGGTAACCGTTTGAACGACAAGTCAAATCCCAGTTCGTCTTGTTTGGGCGACCATGTCAACCCTAATGTCCGCTCGACCATCCCGATTCCCTTTTCGAGCGGGACTTTATCAGGCATATCTATTTTTAGCTTTTCCCTTAACTCTGTCGAGTTGGTTACCCACCCCCGTATGATAAAACCCCCGGAGGCGTGTATTCTGGCAACCTGCTCGATCAGGCTGTTGGCCTGCTCTACGGACCACGTGCTATCTAAATAGTCGTCCATGTAGTGCCTATCTCTTATGGCCTCAACAGCTTCGGGGTGAACGTTAACCCACTCATTGGCGTTTTTATTGAGTATATAAATCGCCGTGGTTGGTGAAGAGGCGGCGCCAAATATCATTGATGTCATGGCGTAGGTATCAGGTTCCCTACCATCGTTCGCGCCTCTCCACAAAAACAGCTGTGCGCCCTGATCTTGTGCCCTAATCTTAACTCGCAAAAACATATCAGCTATATCGCCTGTGAACGCTATGGGACCTACTCTAAATTTAATTAAAATACCTAGTAATGAATTTAATAGATCGGGTCCGGTCAGTAGGTTATCATTCAGACACGTACCTTGGGACGTAGCAGCCGCGTCGAAGACTAGGCGAAGCTTCCCTGGTTTGTTCGGGTTTACAACTCCGAAATGTGGTAGGTACCAAACCGGTGAGCTATCTACCTCGCCTTCCACCTTCCGTGCATACCCTTCAGCTACTAGACGCTCTATCTGGTTCGCGTACGTCTCAGCGAAACTAGCGTCCTTACGCATCCGCCTCTCGATACCATATAACCTCTGCCGGGCCTGTCTGTAACTATCAGGCAACAGAATGTTGTCCTGTTTCCACAAAAGACCTACTTCCCATTGCGTCTTATCAGGGGTGCGTTGACTCGTACTGTCTAACACCTGTACAGCCCGTTCTACATCCTTATGTTTGCGGGTTACTTGAGAAATGCCTATCGATTCTAATTCAAACTGTGACTTTACTAAATCATGTAAATCTGGTAGGGAAACTGTTGTGCAGTTCACTGCTTCGGTACTACTATAGTTATTAAATGGTCCATGTATGACCCAACCTAACTTAGTTAGTGAGGCAACTGGCTTACCGGATCGTCCACGGCGGGTGTCCCCGCCAACGAGCAGCTCCCAATTGTCCTGCCCGATCAGCAGCAGCGGCTTGGCTCCCCTCATCTCTGCGCAACCCAAGTCGCGCAGGTGCGCGTTATCGTTGATCACTGAAGAGGTCACTGTTTGTGTAGGCAAGTTCAAGTTTGCTAATGTCCGGCACTTGATATTATGGCACTGTCCATTGGGGCCCTTCACACATACTTGTACCACTCGCGAGGTAAGGTCCGACACAGCATGACCGCCCGCGGTCTTTAATGTTAGTGGCACACGTGGACCCGATAGGTTAGTAGCGAGCGAACTGTCTATTAGCGATACTGTTGCCCCGTCGTCCAACAACGCATAACACTGGTCGTTGTCGCTATCTTCGTTACACACTGACACTGGCACTATCTTCAATAACGCTGTGGCTCGCCACTCTCCTATGTTTGTTACACATTCTGGTTTTGACCTGTCCTCGTGTAACAACACATGATGTTTATAGTCGCACTTTTTGCACTTGTTTGCGCGACAAAACTGCTTCGTGTGTTTTGCTTTTAAGCAATTAAAGCACACTTTTTTCTTCTTGATCAGTTCCCAGCGATCTTGGATATTCAGCTTCTTGAACTGGTCGCAATCTTCTATGACATGCTTGCCGTGGCACATCACGCACTCCTTCTGTGTGATACTCGTAGCTTCGTCGCTCTGTGTATTCACACGATGAGTCATCTTCGGCTTGTTGGTGACTGGGCGTGCCGCGTTTGCAGGTCGAGTCCGTCCGCTGGTCTGCTGCAGCTTCACAGGGAATTTAGCCTGTTCTGGTTCATACACAGTCGGTTGTAGGTAGTATGAAGTAGAACGCGTCACGTGTATGAGGAACTGTGACAGCATTTCCAAGCTGGGTGAGATCCTCAAGTCCACCCCCTGTGAGTTATCCAGGCCCATCGCGAAGTCACCATACTGTGCTCGTTGAACTGGTGTCAGCTTGCTTAGCAGCTCGCTCACCAGTTGAGGGTTATTCAGGTACCCATCTGCTCTGACATTCTTTAGCAGTGACACACAGTTCCTTACCGTTGATGAGAATTTCCTTAATTCCTGGCCACTATCAGACACTTTAGGTAAATTTCTCACCTTCTTTAAAGCATATTGAAGTATGACGGTTGGATGTCCGTACTCTTCTTCTAATGCACGTATTATTTCAGTGGGTTCTCTCGCTGACCGTAACAGGTCCTCCACTGCGATCTTTGCCTCCCCATGTAGAGACGACTTCAGACGCGCTATATTCTCATGCGGCCTAAAGTTATATAATTCAGTAGTGTCCCAGTACATATTCCTATATGAAATCCAATCAGCTGGGTCACCACTAAAATGTGGCAATTCGTAAGCCTGTCTGGGTACCGGGTGCGGGCGTGCCATGTTAGTGATCGCCTCCGCCAGCTTATCGATTTTCCTATCTCTATCGCTCGACGATAGTCGCTGCCTTTCTACAGCCCCCACTCCGCTATTTCCCTGTCGCTGTGCGACCGACTCGAGTGTCGATACTCGAGGTCCACTTGCGACCGGAGTGGTGAAGGCGGGATAATCATCGGGCAAACGGAATCTAACCGCTTCAGTATGGGCTGGCGTCTGCATAGGCCCCGCATTGCTCACGGGGTTCCTAAACGGATGCGACACATTACTTTCACTTAACATAGCCGGCACACGGTACATATTAGATTCAAGATTCACTCTACTTACGTTTTGGTCTTGAATCGTAGGTGCTTCATACGGCGCGCTGCCCTCAAGCGGTACGTGCGACGTAGACGGCGCGCGAGACGCTGCCGCCGTAAACATCGCCGTTTCTGGTTGCGTCGCTTGGGGCGTCGTTTTCACCCATTCTTCTACTCGTTGCGTCGTATCCACCTCCGAGTTTGAGTCCTCACTTTCAGCATTTGCCTCGATCTCTGCTATAGCCACCTCCATCCTTTTCTTCACCAGATTCTCCCTGATGAGCACCAAATCGCGCTCAGCTTCGTATTCGGCCTTTTTCCTCAAGAATTCGACGCCTTTGCGACTACTCTTGGACGAAACTCTGCTGCTCTGCGGCGACCGTGCGACTGTCTGCCGTGATACGCCCTCTGCCGGCTTTTCACTATAGTCGATTACTCGACCCCCGGTCAGCGGAATAATGGGGGCAGCCGCTGATCTTACCGTTGGCGCTATTGATGGAGAACCTGGTGGCACCTCCGACAGTAAGCCTGAGTCCGAGGCGGTGGCGGCTTCCCTGCGCCGCGTGTCTGCTTCTTCCGTCATTTTGCGTAGTTTGCTTCGCGTGGTTACGGCACTTTTCTCACTCATTGTACCTGGTTAATTCGCCTATAAGCGTAATCCGATTCCGAACGCTAGTTTGTAAGACTACGCCCGGACAATCGGTTATCCGACTCGCAAGGACCAAATGTTAAGCACAGCACACGAAACATATATCAAACAACCTGCATGCTGTGCTTAGGCGGAGTGATTAGACTCTGATAGGCGGGGGTTATCGTCGTCGTTATGCAAATTAAACCAGTACAAGTATTCACAAATATAATAAAAGAGCACGTAAACACAATTCAGAAACAAAATACACATAAAATACAATCATAATACTTACGGCAATAATCTTACCTTCGAAACACTAATTATTGCAATAATATAAACATAATTGAAATACTACAGACACGCGACTACACAGGGCTCTATTGAGCATGTCACTTGATGATTAGTTACTGTTACTAACTAGCTTGATACATTGGAACTGTGATGGAACTCGATGGAACTAACTTTCAATCCTAGGGGACGCATATATATTAGTTTTGCACCATAGCTAACGTAGCTGGTACACCTCACCTGAGTAAAACTATAACACCAATATATGTGGTTTAAACAATAACCACGCCCCTATTTTCTCGTGCAAGTCACAACCTGTCGACTTTTCTGAGCCAGGGAGAAACCCCTACGCAGTTTTGAGTTGATTCTCTGCGTTCAAGTCAAAACGTGTTTATTTCCTACGGACAAGCATAGTTTCGTGGAAAATTTATCAGTTAGGTGATGTTAAGCTACTAGTACATTCTTATAGCTACTTATAACTAATAGCAAACGGAGTTAGGCGTATGGTGCTTCTCCTACAGCTGGTATTGCGCTTGTTTACAGAGACAAAGTTGAAAGTTGCAAGTGAATTATCTAGACATACAGCAAAGCAAATCTTAGCAAAATTGTAAAAGATAATTAATGACTCGTTAATAAGCGCGAATATCAGTTAACATTAAACTCTGCTGCGAATAATAGGTACAATATTGTCACGATGATGCAAACTATATTTAGGTTTACGGTCGGGCTATTGAAGTGCTTGAACGATGGATACCGATATTTTAAAAAAAATCGTTGCGTTGTGTTTAATAAATTTAACGCGATCTTCACGTCTGTATCTATAACCTAGCCTTTTATCTGCCTAGTTTTATCCCAACTATGTTGGGGTTAGCTTCCAATCTAACCGGGTGCAGCTGGATGCCAGTATTTTACATGGAGTGACAGCCTATCTGGCACAATTACTGGGTAACACGATACCCCTTGGCAAGACTAGTCATCAGACTTTTGGGCTTCTATTCATATTCACGTGGCAATCGCTATTTTCCGACTACCCGTAACGACTGCCTATCTACGAATGACAGCCGGGACCATGTTATGGATGGTCTGGCCTGAAGATCGACCCGTGCGGCTGTTATTATTTTGCCACGGGCCCTCATAATACATTCATACTGTAAGAAAAACTAAGAGACTTGCGAACCGCTCTATCGATCGTGTCTCTATCCATCCACATGATCGATAGGTCGGTTCGTCAATTCTCGTGAGATAAAATAATTAATCAATGTCATAGAAACGTGATACGAATTAAAATAACCCAGAAGAAGCTCCATGGATAAAATGTTCTTTGGAATTTCTTGTCAGTCACAAAAAATATAAGGAAATTGGATGAAGAGGTTTGTTGTTCAAAAATGAATAATAGAAAATTAAGAATAAAATATGCGCTTGTATATTTAATTTGCGTTTTCTTTTTTTTATTATTGTATACTTACTCAGACGTACTAATTCTTTGGCGTCATTTTTAAAATTGTTTGTTTGCTAAAAAGTGTTAAATAAGTATATATTAGGTTGGGAAAAAGTCTTTTCGCATTACAGTATGTATGAACTTGTAATAAAATCTCTTTGGCTATACTATTTGTATCTGGCTGGTTTTGGTATCATTGAAAGTTTAAATTTTAAAGAACATAATTCCAAATTCAAATTAGGAAAATGTGTGATTTTCATTTGTTTTTCGTACCGTCAAGATGAGTGAATCTAATGAAGAAATTCGATACATTTTAAAATTTTACTACAAAAAAGGTAAAAATGCAACGCAAGCCGCGAAAAAAAATTGCGATGTTTATAGACCTAGTGTAGTGTCTGTGAGAGTAGCACAAAGGTTTAAGCGTTTTCAATCCGGAAATTTTGATGTCAAAGATGCACGTCGCTCTGGTCGCCCTATTACGGATAAAATGGATGCCATTTTTGAAAAAGTGGAGCAAGATCGGCATATCAGTAGTTATGACGTAGCTGAAGAACTGGAAATTGACCACAAAACAGTTTTGGCGCATTTGAAAAAAACTGGGTACACAAAAAAGCTCGACATTTGGGTACCTCACGAGCTCACTGAAAGAAACCTAATGAACCGTGTACTCATTTGTGATTCTTTATTACGACGTAATGAAACCGAACCATTTTTGAGGAAGCTGATAACTGGTGATGAAAAGTGGATCACGTATGACAAGAACGTGCGAAAAAGGTCGTGGTCAAAGGCCGGTCAGGCTTCACAGACTGTGGCGAAACCCAGGTTAACTCGCAACAAGGTGATGCTGTGTGTGTGGTGGGATTGGAAGGGCATTATTCATTATGAGATGTTACCACCAGGCAGGACCATCGATTCTGAACTCTACTGCGAACAACTGATGAGATTAAAGCAAGAAGTTGAGAGAAAGCGGCCGGAATTAATCAACAGAAGGGGTGTGGTTTTTCATCATGATAACGCTAGACCTCACACATCTTTAGCCACTCAGCAAAAATTAAGAGAGTTTGGCTGGGAGGTGTTAATGCATCCGCCGTACAGTCCTGACCTTGCACCTTCAGATTTCCACCTGTTTCGGTCTCTTTAGAATTCTTTAGGCAGTGTCAGGTTAACATCACGAGAGGACTGCCAAAACCACTTGTCGCGGTATTTTGACTAGAAGTCCCAAAAGATCCCTACTTACAAGATGGCAAAAAGTTATCGAACAAAATGGTACCTACATACTTTAGTTAAATGTAAATAAACTATATTAAAAAATGTTTTGAATTTTCTTAAAAAATGCGAAGAAACCTTTTCCCCAACCTATTATTTATTTCGCTGTGTCAGTGCAACAGTGGAGCCATAATTTTATTGCATGAGCTTGGAAAAGGGCAATTTGAGAGAGTAAACATTCTTGGTGTATGTCGTCAGTTAGTTTCTTCAGCAATTAAATGTTATAACGAGCTTGGCAACATCGCCTTTGAAGATGGCGCAAGAGGACTGTTAAAACTTCTAGGAACCGACACATTATCAAACAAAGATTAGTCCGTAATGCACAGACCAAGGTGAGGAAAATGTCGCGAGACTTGGGGGTTAATCGCTTCACCATAAAGCGTATCGTAAAACATGATCTACAATTGATACTATATAAACTAAGAAAACCGCAATTTCATACGGACAAAGACAAAAAAAGTTCGGCATGAGAGATGTCGTTTGCTTAAACAACGCTCCGCAGCGTCAAATTGGAAAAATATCGTATTCTCTGACGAAAAATTATTTTCGATATAACAAGCCCATAATCACTAAAATTACAGGATCTGGTCTTCCGCTCGTCCTGAAGCTGCTGCATTTGTTCCGCATCGCCAAAACGCTGAAACAGTAATTATGGTTTGGGGTGCAATTCGCGCCATTGGCAAAACTCCCCTAGTTTTTGTTGAAAAGAAGCACATTTTCAAGAATGTCTCGTAGGTAGGTATCACCTACGAGACATTCTTGAAAATGTGCTTCTTCCATGGAGTGAACAGCACTTTAGTAACCATTCATGGATATTGCAATAAGACTGTGCTCTAGCTCACAGGAACTGTTCAACAGTGGTGCAAAGATAATTTTCCTGATTTCATCAGCTCCAAAGAACGGCCACCCTACTCGCCTGATCTGAATCCAATGGATTCAGATATTCAGTATATGGTCTATCTTAGAAGCAAGGTCCTGTGCTACGCGTCATAGATAATGAGCTAAAGGCAACTCTTACATGGGAGTGGGACAAAATATCTCTGGAGGAAGTGCGGAAAATTGTAGAAAATTTAACAAGTGTTTGTCTGTATGTATGCGCGCTAAAGGGGGCTATTTTGAAGATAAATAGGGATTCTAGGGTAAAATAAAGTGTATTTTTATAATTTTTAACTTATTTCATTCACGTAAAAAAAAGTATAAAATAATTCGTTAAACCTCTTGTCAACGTTATTTTGGGCCACCCCATATATACGTATATCGAGATTTTATTCGGGTTAACTTATCCTTTTCTATGTTTCTGTGACAAATAAAACTATTTAACGACTTCATTCTCTTTTTTCTTTTTATTAAAAAATAAATCCACGACATGACTTTAAAACTTAACAATCATTTTCAAACATTTTCTTTAAGTTAAACTTATTCACGTGCTTATATCAGACGCCAGACAGTCAAGCTTAGTCTGAACAGTTTTAATTTCACGAATTACCGAGCACGTTAGCATTTCTAGTTAGGTATCTTGGAAAACGATTCAATGGGAATAACAAACTTCATACATGACAGCAAATCCAATTAAGTAGGTACATTAAACTAAATATTATAGAATTATTTTAAGGTGATTTATAGTTAAAGTCATGAGTCAAATCACCTATTTGATCTCATTAACAACGACAGAACAATGCCTTTTATAACTACAGGGACCTTGATTCGACCTATGGAAAGGTAAAAAAACGAACTATTTACATGGCGGTGGTGAAAACAATCAGAAAATGGAAGAAAAATGTCCATAGCAAACAGTGGCGTAGCTATTCCTAAAGGGGACACGGCCTTGTATCATGCTGGGGGCTTTTTTTACCTGAATGCGGCGAAGCTCTAAGTGAGGGTATTGTTTCACAAAATAAACAAAATAGCATACTGACATAAAAGATAAAGCTGTCATTATGTTCTTAATAAGAGAATGCAAGGTCGAGCGAAGTGAGCTGGAAAACTGGAGCATCCTACCTCAGTGGCGTTGTGATTTTACTAAGAGAATGCAAAAGCTGCCGAAGGCAAAATTTAAGCACCCTGACTTAGGTAATATATGTAAATAGGTTCGATTTTCTGTGTGCTTTTAATAAATGAATGCGTGAGCTTGAGAATTGGGCCGAGCCTGTAGCTTGAAGCCTTTGTACGCCATAAATAAACGAATGGCATTAATTTTCATATTTTCATTGGGTGTATCCATTCAATACAGGGCTCTTATTGATCAATTTGATGTGTTGGATATTATTTTACGAATTTTTGATAACACACGTCGCGTCGGGACGCCCCTGTAGCTCGGGGGCCCCGTATCAGTGATACGTCGGTAGCTACGCACCTGATAGCAAACAATTATAGTAGCTGTAAAGCATGAATTAAACGGACGATGACGACAAAGCATTCGTAGAATGCCCTTCAGGTGCCTCTGCCTTTCATTGAGGATCTGAGATGATTCATGTTTCCTTAAGGCCTGACTCAATAGTCGGAATACTTTTAGAATTTCTTTATGTGTCACGTAGCTTTCTACGTGACACATAAAGAAGTACATTTTGTAGATAACTTATTGAATAAAAAGGAATAGTGGGTATTGTCGGTTTCGTGGTTGGGTGGGAAAGGAAATTAAATTACAGTGATGCTAGAGTCAATGTAAAGCAAGTTTTTCTTTCACTTCATTTGTTATTTAAGGGTCGTTTTCAAAATTAATGTACATTTCTTTTGTGTTTGTTATGTCTTATCGTGACACAAAAGGCACACAAATGAAGAGTAAGGACAGAGTCACAACGAAGTATTTAAAAACCAATTTGGTCGAATCAAATTCTTTTCTTGAAATTCCTTCCATTTTTGTGGATGATTTGATTTTAAACGCTCTCGGTAACGTCTTTGCCGTTCAGCAGGCGTTAACGGCATCTTTCCTAAAACAGAAAATGAAATTACTATTTATATAAGTGTAAATAAGCCCTAACGCAATCCATTGTATTGTTAATACTACTTATGAGCCTATATTATTGTTACTTGTATACTTTTTATATTGTAGCTGTTTATTGTCCCATATTAAGTAAAATAAAATAACGTGACACACGATTCACATGTGAACAAAAAAAAAGAGAAAACACAAAAATGATCGTGACACAATGGTCACACAAATGAACAAAATTAACGTGTCCCTAGCCTACAAATAATAATATTCTTGTTATTTGGCTGATATTACAAGAATATCCAGTTCATCAACATCAATAAAATCCAGTCACTCGTGAAACATGCATTTGACTATAAATTACCATTAACTACACTGACACTGTAATACCGAATTCTCGTAATTTGACACTATAAAACAAATTCTTATTGTCCTTTTTACGACGCGCACGAAGTGAAACCATCAGTTACAAAACTAAATGGCGTGGCTGGAAGAAACTAGCACACTCTCGTTGTAACTATTTTGACGCATAGAGTTACCATACTAAAGGAGAATGATCAAAAGTGGTACCAAAAAGTCTCATGCATCAAGATAAACATTTCATAGTAATATTTTAATAAACACTTTCATTTTTTTTACGACATAACTCGTCGGAGATTTGGTTTTTGAATAAGGAATTTAATTTAAAGTAAAAAAGGTATTGATAACGTTTTACTCCCTATAAATATTATAATTTTTTATCTATGGTTAATTGGCCGTTCACAGCTGGTCATAGAAATGTAGAATGCAATAGAATCGATTTTTGATGAATCGACTAACCTGTAATTTTCAAGCATCTCAAAAACGGGCGTTACGCAGAGGCACCGAGTGGTTCCACCCGTATATTAGCCCAGAGGCGTAGAAATTAAACTAAATCAATGCCGAATATTTTTCCTACACTGGCAATACTATTTGTAAACCATTGCCAGTGTAGGATAAATATTCGGCATTGATTTAGTTTAATTTCTACGTAAAAAAGGGGATGCGAAGGGGTGGTGCCACCGTCACCCCGTGAGCTGTCACCAGTACTTGAGTGATGTTTCTCTTGTATAATAAATAACGTTTGCTATTAGCTTTGCTTTCTTTTTGTTAACAGTAACAATTAAGTAAAATCAGTAAACCAAATCGATTTAGTATTGCTAATTGATCCAAAATCGTTTTTCTTACTAAAGACTTGATTTATCGATCACATCCCTAAATCCTGAGAGATCTTCTATGGTTTGCGCTAGCGTCCGTCTGTGTTTTTGAGAGTTAAGATTATTATTAATTGTTGTGAAGTAGAACTTGTTTCTATTTAATGAACTTATTTCTGTTTATTTCATTGTGAAAATAAGTCTAGTCATGGGGTCGACCGATTGACGCCCTCAGTCACCCGGCAAAACCGATTTATCAATTGTTCGTTTTTGATACCCAGAAATCATAATTCTTGCTAATAGTAGCGAATTACGCTGTTTTTTAGAACAATAATGTTCATTCGTATATACAAAATACCTCATTGATAGCGTCTAACAAATTGTACCAAATTACCTAGTTTTTAGGTCATTTTCAATTTTATAAAATAACTCCGAAACCCAGATGTTGTTAGAAAAAGAATAAGAGTTAATATGATAAGTGTAGTATATAAAAAAACAAAGTTTGGTTTTGACGCTGCTTGGTACGGGATTCCATACATCCATGAGCATTGGCCTTTGGAATTTACTTCTATTATTAAAAAATATCAAAGTTACAAGAAAGTATAACACAAAGGAATATAATATGAGACACGTGTTTATGGGCAAATAAATAAATAGTTTATTATAATTACATTATTTTATAGTGTATTCCATATATCCTACCCGTTCACGTGACAAAACATTGTTGCATCAGGTTAAGTGCATTATTTATTATTTACGCGCGACTGTTGACATTGTACTTTTGTATGGGAATCAAATTACGACAGGAATAAAATTTAGTATTTTAAAGCAGTGGAACCAATTTCCATGTAAAAAAAAATCTATGTTTGCTATTTTATTACTAATTAGTCTGAATGTTAATTTATATGTTTACATTTCAAAGTGTATTTTATTTTATTTTCGCAATAAGTTTCATGCACACATGATTACAACAAAATGTACATTAATTTTGAAAACGACCCTTAACATTCAGAGACTCTTGTCTAGCAGTTGAAGGATGATATGATTAAAATTAAATGCATAGTAAAGAAATTGTGAGTTAGGTAGTTACTAGTATGACAGTTCCAAAGGGTTATTCCGAAGTTTATAGAATGGCTTCCTCGATACTAAGGAGCTCGTGGCTAAAGTTATAACAGCCGCACGGGTCGATCCACCAGGTTGAGCTACGCTTGCCGGGGTTGGTCTGTAGATGGGTGACTTTACATACCGAACAACCTCCGTCGCTCGGAAAGCACGTTAATCCATTGATCCCGGCTGTGATTCGTGGATATTTGACAGTAGTTATGGGTCGTCAGAGGCCCGAAAGTCTGACAACCAGTCTTACCAAAGGTCTTACTCAGTAACTGGGTTGTGGAGGTCAGATAGGCAATCGCTCTTTGTAAAATATTCAGCTGCATCAGGTTAGACTGGAAGCCGACCCCAACGTAGTTGGGAAAAGGTTAGGCAGATGATGATGCTTCCTCGATATCCCAATAACTCAAATAAAAACAGAATAGAATGAGTATACTCACTATGTGAAACGCCTTCAACAATGTTCGAACGAGCGTTTAAAGTCACTTCGAACTGATTCATCGTGCAGGGGGGACGTACGATGGATTCCGAAAAATGATTAGCGGTAGCTATTAATTTGTGAGGCCTGGAGACGACAAAAGAAGCAAATAATAATATTTGAAAGGCCAATTTTTGACGCCTTACAATGATTGAAGGAAACAACAGCCTGAATCAATCAATCTGCCTAGCCTTTTCCCAACTATGTTAGGGTCGGCTTCCAGTCTAACCGGATGCAGCTGAATAGAACTATTTTACCTAGAGCGACTGCTTATCTGGCCTCCGCAAACCAGTTACTGGGTAATATGATATCTCTTAGTAATACTGGTTGTCAGACTTTCGGTATTCGGACTTTGTATCGTTTTTGAATCCTCGGGCATAAAATAGGCAAGTATCTTCTCGAATATACGTAATCCGTCGTGGGCCGAACTCGACCAATCAAGCAAATCAAGAAAAAAAAAATAAAAAAAAACAACTTTAAAAAGACATTTATTATGACACAACTCCAAATTATGAAATAACTTTAATTTCGGAAGTCGGTGGCAAAAAACTAAAATACAGATCCGAAGACACCGACGTCCGAAGTTAAAGTTATTTCATAATATTGAGTTAATTTCAAAATCGCCTGCGTTGGTCAGTGCGGCGCACCGGTTCGTAGAGTGGGAGTACGTACGTGCGCACTCCTACTCTACGAACCGGTGCGCCGCAGGCGATTTTTTCGCGTCCGTGTGAACACAAGTCCAGAACTTCGTATAAAGTTCAACGCTCAACGCCGAGCATTGAAAATCCAACACTGTGCGATAAAAAATCGCAGCGGAAAAATCGCCCGTGCGATCAAAGCACTGCTTTCTATATGCTCTACTGCAAGAACGGCTCACGATTGTATCCCACCGCGATTTTTTACGTCCGTGCGAAAGTGAGCTATCGCGTTATCAGCGACGCATTGTGTGCTGTCTACACGCTGGTCGTGTGCCTTCTCATGTTGAAGTATAAATCTATCGTGCGTGTTCCACAGTTATATGACGGATTTTCCGTACCTACAATACGCCGTTTATATTCCACCCAATCAGAATACAGTGATCACGAACAAAAGTTAACATATTCCTTCATAAAATATTCCCTCTAACAAAGAAACTTGATATTCACAAAACACCTCTATCTGTCCAACCGACTGTCAAGATCAGGAGAATAAAATTTATCACTTTGTAAATGCTGTGATGGAAGAAAGAAAGAAATCTTTGTAATTCCGCGATATCGAGAGTGTCGTACTTTATTCGAAATTATTCAGATCTAGCTTTAGTCTTGATTCAAACAGCTTGTCAAGGTTTACGGTGCTTGGAGATAAAAAGAGTTCAGCCACACTAATGCCTGGTTTCTGAGGTTTTTAAACAGAGTTTATTCGATAGTAATTATTGGTTCGAAATCGTCTTTCTGAACACTTCGTTAATGAAGAATGTAGACTAAATTCGAGTGAATTACTATCGATGGTCCGAGGACCTCAAAAACCGAACATTAGGAAGGAATTCGCTTAAGGCGATACGTAAAAAGCTAACTGAGTGGTAATAAGAAAGTGACAGAGTTAATTACATCCACATGCGAAAAAAAGAGAGCGCAACAATGCGCTGGAACCAAAATAAAAGCGCCAAACCAAATAAAAATTGTTTAAAAATAAATTAAGCTATCTATCAAAAATGTGTTCAGCCAGAGTTTTGAATTACCTAATACGCACATTTTGAATGCAATTTTGCAATTAAATTACTTAGGATTTTAGAATTACAGAAAAAAATATTAAAAAGCAGAGGTATTTTCGGAATTAAATTCTATCGAGAAAATTTAACCCAATCGTGTTTTCCTTCAGTCAGAGTATTGATCAAATAGTCAATAAACATATATCCAAAAATTAAATCTATACATTCTGTAAGAGTGAAATAAATGGTTACGAAAAAGCCCCCAACTTATTTTGGTATCGCCTTAAATAGATAATTTCGTCGAATCGATAGCTATCAAGAATTTAAACTCCGCTTAAGAATAATTCTTAACTTAACTTATACCCGGTTTCTAAAGAATTATTCTTTAGAAACCGGGAATAAGTTACCGTAATGACTAATGTTGGTTTATTAGTGTCGGACGAAAGTCAAAGATATTGAATAAATTGATGCAATATTGCTGTAAAGACTTTCATTCACAATCCGATGGATTTTCAAGTAAATTCCTAATCCATTGCTTAATATGTTTGAAAAATTCGTCTGCTCGAGAACGTAAATAACGCAATGAATATGGTTGAATTGTCAAAATGGAAAGCACTGCGATTGTGTGTTACGAAAATATCCTGCTGTTGTACAGATCGCTACTACCACTAGCAGAGATACACTTAACCACAGATAATTTTAGAATACTATTATGTAACGAGGATGCTATCTATGCTCGGTTCCTATAAACAAAAAAAAAAAAAACGAATCGTTATAAGTTTTTAAACCGACATGGTCACTGACATTATCATTAGAACTTAAAACGGGATATTTACCATGTATATTAATTGATTTGAGTTTCCGATATTTCGGCACTGTTGCAAGTGCCATGATCACGGAAAAACTGAAGTTATTGCGGGTGGATGTTTACGAGCAGACAAAACGGTCTACCCTCTTTCTTGTTCGTTTAGTGCGATTGACACCGCTACCATTGTCACTTGTTACACTCACAACTCGATTCTGTTCTCGACACACAAAACTCACTGTGTCCACTCGCGAACTTTTTTCCGTACTCTTGCGGTCTTTACACAATTGGACCACTGGATTCCAGGCTCTTGACAGTTGAAACCCATCCTCACGGTTGAAGTTCTTATATTTAGTAATCTCAATCGCTTCTCTCACCAGTCTAGGTATGTAGTGACTTTCTGTCGAGATGACCTGAGGGGTTTTGCTTACCAATGGCAGCATCTTTTATTGTCAGACTGGGCATATAAATAGATTCGTAAGCTACGTTTGCCTTCATTACGGGTAAAGATACAAGAGTCTTAATGTTAACCAATAACGGTCAGTAAATTATAGGAATCGGCCATAAGGCTGTTAAACTTTGGCTGAAAGTTGGGTATCATCCCGAAGTACATCATAAAGAACAAAGTTATACGATTCTTCACTGGGCCCAATGTTTATTACCCAGTTATGATACCAATATAGTGTCAGCAAAAGTTAAGCGAAGGCGGAATATTTCCTGATACCTAATTGTTTCAGATGGAGAAAATATTGAAAGAAAGAAAAATATTTTATTTGGGACACGCACAGGAATTATAAACAGTAAAACAAAAAAACAATAATAATACAAAACTAACAAATTAAACAAAAAGACCGGCGCGAGGCCAAAACGCCTCCTATCTCAGCATAAAGCTCCCATATTACAAAAAAAAAAAAAAAACTGCAGCGCTGGTATTTTGATAGGGCCATAGAACACTACTCTTAGGGAGGATAGGGCCCATGTGGTACCACGGACACACCTACGGACATCTATAAATCCGTAAAGGAATAAAATAAGAAAATAAAATACACACAATAAAATATCTATAACATAACGTAAATTCACGACTGTATTCCTCGAAGGGTTAGGCAGAGGTGGAGGCAAGATTATTAATATAATAAAAACGTTTATGTTTCAACGTTCATTACGCGACGCTTTCTCACAATATTGCTCATACGAATATGATCATTATAATAATAATAATAATAATAATTCGTTTATTTGCCAGAAACACGGTACAAACAAAGATGTAATAAAGTAGTTCAGGATCATCATGTCTCGCCGACACAGCGGCATGCAAATAGAAATTTATTTAATTAAAATAAATTACAGATACTCGTAAAATCAAATTAAATTAAATTACAAATAAAATCAAATTAAAATACAAATTAAATTAAAATACAAATTAAATTAACAACAAATATGTAATATTAAATGGTTAACAATAAATGAGAGCTTCACTTTTTCATAAAATATTTAGGCATAATAATAACAAAATTTACGTGGACATTTGTGGAAAAATTCATTAATTGAATAAAAACATTCCTGTAACAACCACTTTCGCAATTGGGTACAAAATTTTTTAAAAGGAAGTTTCGTTATTGACTCCGGTAACGCGTTATAAATTAAAGGAGCCATGTAGACACAGCTCTTCCGAAAGATTTGCAATCTAGGAATCGGCATTTCATACGCTAGATGTGTAACTTGCCTTTTATTTGTATTGTCTTTCCGTTGGAAGAGCATAGGATGAGATCTTAAAAACCTAGCAACTTCGTAGATGTAAATACAGGGCACCGTTAAAAGGCCATGCGCCTTGAATACGGGCCTGCAGGATTCGGACCACCCGATATTAAACATTGTCCGAATGCATTTTTTTTGGGCAATGAAAATTCTTTCTAAATCGGAAGAGTTTCCCCAAACCACGATACCATAGCGAATCACTGAGCAGATGTAGGCGTGATACACCATCAGGGAGGTATGCTGAGACGTAACAACCTTTATCTTTCGTAATGCAAACACGAATTGGTTTATTTTTTTACTGATTGTGTCAATGTGTTTCTTCCAAGTAAGACACTCGTCCAGTGTAACTCCAAGAAATTTTGTGGTATACACTTGATTAATATTACTATTATTATAGACCACATTAAAGCGTATATTTTGACTTTTCCAAGTTTTAAAATATAACAAATTAGTTTTAGAAATGTTTATTTTAAGTTTATTATTATCTAGCCACTGTATTATATCGTTCAACGTTTGATTAATTTCCATATCAAAGTTTTGAGGGTTTTTACATTTAATTATTATTGTAGTGTCATCAGCAAATAGGACACATTTATGCTTTATTGATTTCGGCAGGTCGTTAATATACAGAAGGAACAACAAAGGTCCCACAATGCTGCCCTGCGGAACGCCATAGCCGTTAATATCCGGTTTAGAATCAAAACATTCTAGGGTGTTAGTTGATTGATTGAATTTCGTTATTCTTGTTATCTGTTTTCGATTACATAGATATGACTGGAACCATTCCTTGGCTGGACCTCTAATGCCATAATTTTCCATTTTTCCTATAAGTATGTCATGGTCAACTAAATCAAAAGCCTTACTCAAGTCTAGAAGTAAAGCACAAGAAGGTATTTTATCATTAATATTGCCAACAATTTCCTCAACTAATGTATAAATCGCTAGGATAGTCGATTTATTTTGCCTGAAACCATACTGTTGGCTGGCTAGTATATTGTGTTTATCTAGGAATTTTAGCACACGCCTGTACATTATTTTTTCAAATATTTTCGAGAGTACAGGGGTCAGTGCTATCGGTCTATAGTTATCCACGTTAAGTTTGGAACCCTTTTTATGTAGTGGTTTAATTAATGTTTTTTTTAAACTCTCTGGAAAACATCCTTGTTGTAAGGAGAGATTAATAATATGTGCTAGAGGTGAAGAAATATGTTTAGATATATATTTAAGAAGTTCTGTTGAAATATTATCATAGCCTGCCGACTTTGAGTTTTTCAACGACATTATGATACCATAAATTTCTAATGAATTTGTAGGTTCTAGGAATAAACTGTTGTCATGAATTTTTATGTTGTAAATATTATTGGCATCTCCAATACATGTTGAAGACTGATTTTTAGCTATATCAATGAAATATTTATTAAATTTATTTGCGATGTCGCATCCTGAAGTTAATGTTATACTATTGATATTGTCAACAATTTCATTGATGTGTTCTCTAACTGCCTCATTTCCCATATTGCGCCTCACAACATCCCACGTGGCCTTAATTTTATTTTGAGAGTGAGTAATGTGGTTTTGATTACACATTGACTGTAAGTTGTTCATACATTTTTTTAGTAATTTTGAATATGCCTTATATTTCAATTTATTTTCGCTACTTCTATTTAAGTAATATTTATGTCTCAACGATCTTTTAGTAGCACAGCTGTTTTTAATCCCTTTTGTTATCCATTTATGCTTATTATTAATATATTTCTTTTTAATTCTTATAATTGGGAAGCATAGTTTAAAGAATACATTCAATAGCTCATTGAACTTATCAAATGCTTCATTAGTATTTTCTGCTTCATAAACTTCGTTAAAACTTAGGCAGCTTATACACTCAACAAATCTCCTGATATTACATTTATTTAAGTCATTTATATACATAAAGTAATAATCTAATCTGTTAATTATTTCTTGTTCAATAGTAACAATTTGAGCAGTATTATGATCAGATAAGTGACATTCGTATGTTTCACCAGATGCACTAGTAACATTACTGATAATGTTATCTATACACTTGTTAAGCCTAGTCGGTTGATGTATTAGATACCGCATTCCGTAATTGGACAATAATTCTTTAAAACCTGTACTATTCGTATCGGATATTAATAAGTCTATATTAAAGTCGCCGCAAATAACGATTTTATGGTTCTTGTGCTGTAGTCTTGACAAAGTTTTATTTAAATTTTCAAAAAATATTTTTGTATCAGAATTAGGTGTTCTATATATACAAATTATGATTAGTTTCAACTGTTTTACTTTTATACCACATATCTCAAAGTGTTTTTCTACTGCAAGATCGTTTATCATATCCAGCTTAGAACTTTCATAACCTACTTTGCACAGTATACATGTGCCTCCGCGTCTTTGATCTTGTCGTGAATAAATTGCCGCAAGGTAAAAATTGTTTAAGTTAAGATATTTTTCCTCGTTGTGTTTTATAAAATGTTCACTTAAGCACACAAAATCAATATTTTTGTTTAAAACATCTAACTCGTGTAGGACTACCTCTAAATCTTGGACTTTGTTTAATAATCCAGCAATATTCTGATGAAGCACTGCGTAATAAGATTTAGGGACGAAAACATTTTTTATTACTTGCTGTCGCGGTTATGTCTACTTGCGATGTTTTTTTTATAGATTGGAAATAATAAGGTATTGTACCTTTAAGGGGTTTTATGTCAACATTATAGCTTTTACCTATTTTGGAGTTACTGGGAGCGTTTTTTTTGACATTTTTAAAGTAATATGGAATTGTACCCATTTTCGGAAATATTTTGTTAGTAGAGCGAGATTTTTCAATGTTATGAGAAATAACATGATTGGTGTCCATAACCGTTTTAGCTTTGTGTTTGTTATAGGAAAGAAATTGTTTGCTGTATTGAATACAATTGATATTATGTATTATTTGATGAGTAATATCTTGAGCTCCATCTGTTTCTACAAATGTACAATTTTTATAGTTCCTCGTAAGAAGTTTTAACTGCTCATTCAGTTTGCGTTCATTGAGTACACGATTTTGCAGAACATTCACTATAAATACATTACATTTTTTTAGGAAATACAATGCAACAGTTACTTCAGACATTAATTCAACAGGGTTTGAGTCATTACTTCCAGTAATTATTATAACATTATCCTTTATAGATAATAATTTAGACATGTTACTGCACTCTGCCAGCACATCTTTAGATTTAGCATTAGGTTTAATTATGGATTGCATGTTATAATCCTGTAATATAAATTTGTTTTTGTTTTCTAGTAGTTCGTTTATAATACCTCTCCCTTGATTGTCCGATAATAGGAATATTTTTCCATTTCCTTGAGTAGCGTCCTTGTCCGGCTGTTCCTTTATGGTTGGTGTCTTTGTGTCCTTTTTATCCCTTTTACTCTCCAAATTAGAACTGATTACATTATAAGAATTAGACATGCCTGTTCTATGTGTATTGGAATCTAGCGATGAGCATAACTGGGTTGAGGACTTCGGTGTGTGAAATTCAAGATCGAGATTTAATTTCCTTGCAGAAAATTTGGGCTGTAAGATAGATGATAGCTTTTTGGAATTTTTTGTGTTGTTTGATAATTCATCAACTTTCCTAGCACTTAAATTGGTACTAAAGCTGGTACACATCATTTTTAGCCGCTCGTTCTTCTGTGTTTCTTCTTCTAAATTTTTCTTTAGTGTACAATTTTCTAAGCTGAGTTTTTCTATTTCCGAGTGTGCACTTAACAATTGTTTTCTTAAATCTTCTATCAAGTTTTGTAGTTCAATAACTTCATCACTCTTAACGTGTGTAGATAAATCCATCATACTCTTAACACTCAAATTCAAAGACGAAGCCTCAAGTGAATCAATAGACCCGCTTGAGTGGCGTCGCATAATGCGCCGGGTTCTAATTGTTATATTATTATTATCACTATTATATTCCATGATGATTTCTATATACTTTTTATTTTTCTGTGTGCTCTGCGTGTAACGAAACGTGAACTCAAAAAGCAGGATTCCAAGTTCGGTGTATTTTAGAATGTCAATTTCTGAACGAATGGTCCAATGTCAATATTTTTGAGGTGACTTCTGATTGGTCGACGATGCTTGTTTTGATGCCGTTAGGTTGTTAGTCTTGTAGGTTTTTAAGTGGTTTCAATTATTAACTGCAAGAAAATTTTATAATTTTGTTTTTAGGCTTGTTTTTATTTGCACTGACAAACTCTTATCACATATATTTTCCACTTTGTTTATAGTTGACCGTTACATATATATTCTATAGTATTTTTGCCGTATTGCTAATAATAACATGGTTCCTTAGTAGTTCACTTTAAAATGTCTTATTTACATAAATACTTATTTTTTTTCCTTGGATAACACTCTCACTATATATTTATAACTTGTGGATCGTTCTGATGTAACTTTTTTTTGTTATATTATGAAAATAACTTAGGATTTAAGTAATTAATCACAAACTATTGTTGACACTTGCTGGTGTTGCCAACCGTCAATCCGCATCTTATAAGCACTTGAATAAACTTTATATTCGTATTATTTATTCGTAAATTAGTAGCTTGCGGTGGAATGGGATCTTTGGGGTCGGATGGGATCGTTGGGGTGGAATGGGATCTACCTCCTAGCGGTCCACCACGGGCAACGGCACCACAGGCTTGCCTGTGGTACGGCTGAATGAACCCACTTAAGCGGTGGTAGGCTCTGCAAGGGGCCGCCTGGCTCGCGACCAGAGTCCGGCGCCAAGAAGCTTCCTGTGTTCCGTCGGTGTGTGGGAGTGCCAGTGCCTTTAGGGGAGAAGGAAGTTAGTTGCGCTGTTCATCACCGCTCTTGGTCTCTGGGCATAGCTTGCCGGGTAACTCATTTTGGAGGGTAGCGGGATCCGAAGCACGGTGCCAGCCGTTGGCCGACCGCAGTCGGTAGGGGGCCCAAGTATCACACCATCCACGTGCCAAAGGCTGCCCCGAACTTGCGAAAAATCCCGGTATGCTCCACCGTGCCAGCTGGCGATTGGATGGGAGGACCCGGTGGCCATATCCCGGGGGGTTCAGGCGTTCCCGCAGTCTCCAAATGAGTTCCCCATAGGTTGGGTTAGCTCTAGTATTCCACTTGGTTCACTGAGCAGCGCCTCGACGGTACGACTTTTTTCCCCAACAACTGTAACAAAAGACCAAAGCTAAGAAAACTAAGGTTAAACAACGGCTGCACTTCCTCTCACTAAATGTGCACCTCACCAATATCAGGGGGTTGCACTCCAATCTCAATCCGGTCCATCACCATCATGCGACTGAGAAACCGCACTTGTTTTTCATAACGGAGACGAAGATAGCAATCCCGTCGGACGTGGCGTACCTCAACTACCCGGGGTACTCTCTTGAACACAAGTTCAAGAAACAGGCTGGGGTCTATGTGTACATCCGCGACGACGTTTGTGGTCGTCATCTCCTTCGCTTTGAAAAATCGGGTTTTTCTGTCATATACTACTTGTGGACACAGGCATGGAAATTTATATACATTGGTGTCTGTTGATTGCACAGCGGTGACCAGGAGACAACAGCGCTCTTTAATTGCCTCGTGGAGTCGACTGACGTACCCAACAGCAACGCAACGCACGCGCGCGCGGGTAGCAACGGTACCAAACAGCGAAGCTCATTTTTCTGGGGGACTTCAACGCCTATCATAAAGAGTGGTTGTTCCCGTACCACAAAACTGAGCAGGTAAGAGGCACGCAAGTTTGCTTTAACGCTAGATCTAACCCAGCTGGTGAATGTGGCAACGCGGGTACCAGATGTTGACGACCATACGCCTAATTGCTTGGACATTCTGCTGACAACTGATGTGTGCACCTGAACTGTCTTCTGTGCTGATACGCTTGTTCCGCCTCTCTCTAGAAAAAAGAACGGTACCGAAATCTTGGAAGCTAGCTAATGTACAACCAGTGCCAAAAAAGGGCGTATCCATCGTAGACTTTGTCTCTGTCACCTCTGACCTAGACTAAAGTCAAAAGCAAACCCATCACAAATAAAAAAAAATAAAAAGCTTAGTGTTATCTGTGAATCTTGCTCTTAAAGTAGGTACTGCTCATCATCATCTGCCTAACATTTTCCCAACTATGTTGGGGTCGGCTTCCAATCTAACTGGTTGCAGCTGAATACCAGTATTTTACATACCTCCACAACCCAATTACTGGGTAATACCCCTTGGTAAGACTGGTTTACAGACTTTCGGGCTTCTGACGACCCGTAACGACTCTCAAAAATCCACGAATGACAGGCGGGACCAACGGCTTAACGTGGTTTCTGAGAAAAGGAGGGGTCGTCTCGGTATATAAAGATGGTCACCCATCCACAGACCAACCGCGGCAAACGTAGCCCCTTGCGGCTGTTATTACTCAGCTACGAGACCCTAAAGGTAGATACTGATAGGGTACCAAATTTTTATTTCGTTTTATTTTTCGGTGAAAGATTATAACTTGCACCTTTTCTGAGTATCAAGCTATGATTAGCTGTTGAGTGTCCTCATCGCAAGACGCGTAGCAGAGAAACATCAAGTGGTTATAAATGGCAGAACGTTCAACGTTGTTATAGTTCGAGTGATAAATTAAAAGATGAATTAGTATCAAGTTTCTTTTGAGGGAGGAGACCTAGTTCAAACATTGTAAAGAACCATAATAATATTCTGTTACACACATATTTTCTAAGTCGGAACCTCATGATTTCTTCGTCTCGACTCAACCTCACTTAGGTAGTTTCATATTCATAGTCGCAGTTTTACTCCTCATCTCAAAAAGTTTCCTCAGTCGAGGTGAGTTTGAGTTGAGGAACCAATTGTCAAATAAAAGGTAAGTCGGCATCTACCTTGAGGAAGATAACTGCGTATTACATTCGGTTTTCGTAATGTCTTTTGAAGGAAAATATTATATTATTTAAACGGTTGTAAGGTGCGCGTATTTTTTTTTTTTTTGGAAAGTAGTGTATTTACTCACAAGAACCCCCAGAACCTATTATTACATAAGAAATGGTAGGTATCACACATCACATCATCATCATCCGTCGTCACCATCCTGACCTCATCACAATATATTTGACGTCAGCATTGTCTTCTTCCATACACTTTTATTATTCCTCGGCATCACATGCCTAGATACCGATGAAAATAGATTTATCAGTGTCACTTTCAAGTTTCTCTTACTAATTTCTAATTCTATCCATTCTTGGAAGCGGAACACCTTTGTATTTAGAATCACACAAATTGTAGGGTAATTTTTTCCTCACAGGGTAACCCTAAATACTGTGACGTATTTTTTTTTGTCCCTTTCTGCGACATCCTTTCTACGTAGGTGTCTATAGCATTCTCTGTCTACGGTTGCAGCGTTGGTCACGGCTGTCATTCGTAAATCTTTGACAGTCGTATGGGTCGTCTAAAGCTCAAAAGTCTGACAACCAGTCTTACCAAGGGGTATCGTATTACCCAGTAAGTGGGTTGTGGAGGTCAGATAGGTAGTCACTCCATGTAAAATACTGGTATTCAGCTGCATTCGATAAGACTGGAAGCCAACCCCAACATAACTATGTTGTACGTGAATGTATGTGAAAGGGCTAGATAGATGATGATTTAAACGTTGAATTTAAAATTTTACCCAAAAACCTAATCCTTAATTTTGATAAAAGCCTGCTTGAAATAAAATAATGTCTCTCTTCAGGATGGACTAAACAGACTAAGATGAAGGAGCCTCTAGAAATTATAAGGTCTGTGGTAGCCTTCGGGACGCTGACTGGAGAATAAATCACTAGATGAAATGAAACTGGAAGAGCAGCAAGACTTTCAGAAATGGTATTATTGTACGGTATTGAAAGAGAGGTCTCTCTCTCAAGATTATTTAGAATGATCAGCCTTTAATATTACCATTGATGGGACACAGGTCTCCTCTCTGTGAGAGAGGAAGAATATTAAATGATTATTTTTATTATTATAGTTCTCTCATATTTGAATGTTTGTGGTAGGTACAGTCACGAACCGGGATTGTTGAGCCACTAGCATATCATCTTAACTTGGTTGTGTTACAAGATGCCGCCCGCCGCCCGTTTTTCGTTATTGAAATGTCACATGTCAACTTTCACGGGCAGCATTCGTGTAACACAACCAAGTTAAGATGATATATTAGTGGCTCAACAATCCCGGTTCGTGACTGTACATGGTACCCATTTTAAGTCAATTAATTGACACAAGATGAGACTTATAATTTTATTGAATAAATACTACATACTGGATCATTTAAATACATTCCTACTTAATCAACTATCTTCTATAGTATTAAGAATGTAGCCTAAGTTGATTTTAAATTGAGCATTGTAATAAAAGGGGTCCTTAATAAATTTCAGTTGCAATGGAAATTGAACTTTGTTATGTATGACATTGAGTTTGTGTTACAACGTCTTGATTTTCAAAGAGATTCAAAAATATTTCATCATTTGATAGGTCTCGCTAATATCCAGGTACATTACTTGACTTGTATTAGTAAAAAATAAATAAGAATACGAGTGTTTTAATTGATTGTTTACAAATTCTACTAGTTAGTAGATTGACCTATTAGCTAATAATATATTGTTTTATTCCACTTTAAATCTCATTAATTTTCAATTAACGTCTTTTTATATATTTGTTGGTCACGTTATGATTAAGGCTAATAAATTTGCCATTAATATATAACAATATATGGAAAATGTGTTCATTTTCTAGTATAAATAGATTGGTTTATTTTTATTGTTTATTTCAACATTTAATGAATTTTAGGCCTAAATATTCATTAATTCCATACATATTCACAAAGCGTCTACAACCCTCAGGTATTCTTTCACCAGCAGATAACAAACAGGTCTTCAAACACTAATGCTGCATGTTTGAAGTAAACAAAATAGAGCTGTTTTACATTAAAACAAAACAGTTGTTATGTCATGAAAAACATACAGCATTAGATCAATGTGCTTGCTGTTGAATTGTTTTTGAATAATCCTATGACAAGTGACAGTTGACACTTTTGACAGTTCATTAGATCCATAGATTCCGCGAACTTCTGGCATGGAGTAAGAACATTTAAAAGGTAAGGCCGAAGAATATTATGTTATGAAAAACATACAGAATTAGATCAATGTGCTTGCTGTTGAATTGTTTTTGAAGACTCCTATGACAAGTGACAGTTGACACTTTTGACAGTTCCTTGGATCCATAGATTCCGCGAACTTCCGGCATGGAGTAAGAACATTTAAAAGGTAAGGCCGAAGAATTTAGTGAGTTTTAGGAATTATTTCTAAATAAAGGTAAAATCTATAGATGCATTTACAGACACTAATGCTGTATGTTTTTCATTACATAATAACTGTTTAGTTTTAATGCAAAACAGATCCAATTTTGTGAGTGCAAATTCGCACAGTTTAATGTTTAATTTGACTAAGACTTAGCATGTGTCAGGTCTTCGCGCATCGTTCGTCCTGAGTTAAGCCTGCTCTTTCAAAAGTATAAATTTCCTGGCATTAGGTAATTGTTCTTATGGATATAGATAGGTTAATTCAATGTTTGTCTCAAATCGATAAAATTGGACATCACGGTAGCCCTATTTTATCCAGTAAAGGGCGTAGCTGATGTAGAGACCTTAGCCACAAGCGCTGTAGCATACAACCTTCGTGGATTAAATATTAGATTAAGAGACAAACGTTGAATGAAAAACAAGGATATAATTTTGATAGTTAGACTGTCACTGGCCGAAAAGCGAGAGATATAAACGATGTTTTTCTTTATATTCATCAAAATATATTAGAAATATTCCATAAACGCGTTTAATAAGAAAATAATGTCCTTCCGATCTTCACAATACTGTAAAGTTTTAATTGAAGGACCAGTCTATTTAGACCAGCACCCTAAATGCGTAACACATTATCGATCGGAATCTGAATCATTTTGAAGCAAATTGCTAATCTATTGCTTCATATGTTCGAAAATTTTGTCTCTTCAAGACTGTAAGTAACGCAATGAATGTTGTTGAACTGTCAAAATGAAACAGAGTCCGATTGATAATGTGTTACGAGTACTCAATTAGGGTACAGGCTGGCAATATCTATGACATTCGAACGGTCACTATTGAATAAAAGCTTTTCTAGCTTTTGTTCTAAGGAAAATTCAGAAGCACAGAGTACTTTTAGAAGATACGATGGGCTTAGGAAGTGCGTGTAAATTTTAAGAAAAATCCGTTATTCGCTCACATATAATTATCCCCAGGTTTTAACCTCTATTACTTGTAGTATAGCTACCCCCTGCCCTCTGTGAGATTCGAGGTCTCACAGTACCTACCCCATACCAATTCGTATACAACTACTTGCTATGTAATCAACAGAGACAAAGTAGATTAAATACGAATTATTGAAGCTAACTCAAAACTATCCAAGCAAAGTTAATACAGTTTATATGGGACGCAAGCTTCCTCTGAAGTGAAACAAGAATTTTTAAAATTGGTCCACAATTGAAGAAAATATCAATACGTATCAAAAACACGTACAGCTACAGACAAACAAAACGTCCTCTATTTTTGAAGTCGGTTAAAAGGAAGTTTTTGCCTTGCAGTTAAGAAATAACAGACTAAAAAATATGAGTTTTTCTATAAAGCAGCAATCATGACTTATTGTCTTACAACGCACAATTTTGAATATTGTAGTGTATTTTTCAGATTTTTTGGTGAAATGAAAGCAACATTCAAGACGATCATCTCACAAAAAAAAAAAACTGAAAAATATACACTACAAAATTTTTTTTGAAGCTCCACCGGCATAAACTAAATATCATAATTACGAAAACAAAAATTACTCGATAACTACAAAAATCGCGGAACATACCTACATAGGGTATTTTTGAATATCCCTAAGTGTTAGAAATTCAGATTTTTCTTTTTGACGTCACTATTTGGGCCTCCCTGTATGTTCTAGTGAGTATGGTGTGTACTGAAAAAGAAAGCTGAAGTTTTAGAAAAAGATCCCTAGTTTGAAAAAAAAAACCTTCCCCTCCCGCCCTGTTGATTGCTGTGCTTTATGAAGCTATTTTAAATGAAAATCAAGAAAGCTATTGAAGGAAGTATGTAAATGAAGTCGCGGACAGCAACTCAATCAATCTGCCTAGCCTTTTCCCAACTAGGGTCGGCTTCCAGTCTAACGGGATGCAGCTGAATACCAGTATTTTACATGGAGCGACTGCTTATCTGACCTCCACAACCCAGTTACTGGGTAATACGATAACCCTTGGTAAGACAACAACTATAAGTTTTTAAATCGATGTACACCTCAACATAACATCTGTCATAACCTGTACCTATAGTACACCCACGTTTCACCAGTTATGTTAAAGTCCCATGGAGGAGGAGGAGCGAGCCTATTGCCATAAACCGGACACAAGTCAGAAAAACACTACAAAGTGAAAAATAACTTTAAGTTGACTGGCCTGTTGGTCTAGTGGTTAGTGGCCCTGACTGCTATGCCGGAGGTCGTGGGTTCGATTCCCACCCAGGACAAATGTTTGTGTGATGAGCATGATCATTTGTTCTGTGTCTGGGTGTAATTTATCTATATATGCATGTATTTAGAAATATATAAGTATGTTTATCAGTTGTCTAGTACTCATAACACAAGCTCTGCTTAGCTTGAGGCTAGACGGCGTTGTGTGATAGTTGTGGAATATTATTATTATTATTATTATTATTTCGGAAGTCGGTGTCTTTGGTTTTGTATTTTCGTTTTTTGCCACCGACTTCCGAAATTAAAGTTATTTTTCACTTTGTAGTGTTTTGTTTTGGAAGTCGGTTTTATTTTTTGCTAAAAAGTTTTTATTTTTCACTTTTTAGTTGTGGAACCTACTCCACACAAATTCGAATACCTAATTGAGCACAATAATTGTAGATATAGCCATGTAAATAACAGTGATAGGAAGTTATTAAAACATCATCACATCATCCACATAAAATAAGTGGGAAATATACGCATTATTGAAGCTAACTCAAAAACTCCCCAAGCAAAGTTAATAAAATTTAAGTATACCCTTTCAAACAAAAGAAGAATTTTCCAAATAGGTCCATCCGTCTTTGAGTAATCGCGTAACAAACATACAAAAAAAAATACAGACGAATTGAGAACCTCCTCCTTTTGGAAGTCGGTTAAAAAGAAAAATTTCTGGTAGAAAAACCCAATAACACTGCCCAACCTGGGAATCGAACCACGGACGAGCAGCAGTAGCTCTTGCGACCACTAGACCAATGAGGCAGTCATCATTAAGTCCAGATTAAATCAAATCCAAAGCCCAAAATTTCGCACGAAACCGTATAAATTTCACAATTCGCGGAGCAGGCTCAATTTGAATATATTACATATATACCTACGCTTAGTTAGACGAATAAATGCAACGTCGCGCTCTGCAGCCACAAATTGTGTAATACGAAGTCACACGAGCGCATCTAAATAGACCCTAAGGGAAATTAGGCTGCATGCTTTCATGTGAGCCTTTTCAACGGAGTATAAATGAGTAGATTACAGCCTACTCCCTCTCACAGAGAGGAGGCTTTTGTCTCCGCAGTAGGAACATTATAGACTGATTATGCTCTCACAATAACCTTTATGCATATTAACGGTCTTCTTTCATTTAAAAAGATTTTAGAAAAAATCCACGTGGTATGGTACGCAATATAGAAACAAGCCTGAGAAACAAGTACTTCTAAGCTCAACTAACCGTGCGTCAACTGAAGTTAAACCATTTCCACGAATGAAAGGATATCGGATATGCAGCAGTTGCTACTTGTCAGGAAAAATTCTAACTTCCTTACTCTTTAATGCGAAAGTAAGTTTCTTTGTTTGTTTTTTACCTTTTCGCGCCTAAACCACTGAACCGATCATCCTGAAATTTTGTACATAAAAGTTGTCACGTGTACAGAATCGGACATAGGGTACCTTTCATCCCGAACAAAAGTACTGTTAACGTTCTTATGATAATAGATGGAGCCACGTGTCTTTCGAATCCTAAATGAATTATTATGAAACTTTAGTAGTGTGTTAATAGTTTATTTTTTTTAATTTAAGTACCGAATACATTTTGTGAGTCTAAAGTGTCGATAAACCGGTTTTTCATCTATATACCTATATATAAAACAAAGTCGAGTTTGTTCGAAAACTTATAACTCGATAACGGCTGGACTAATTTTCATGGTTTTTGATTTGTTTTATTTGTCTCCGTCCCGAATAGCAGAATAACTATTAGAACATCGGAAAAATACACGAAAAAGAAATATGAACAAAATTAATTTTCTCATACATCAAATTTGGACAGGACAACGTCTGTCGGGTCAGCTAGTAATACTACAACTGCGAAAGTGATTTGTATGCGCTAAAACCGCTGAAGGGATTTGGATGAAATTTAGTGCATAGGTAGACCTGGTTATGGTATGACCTGGATTAGGACATAGGATACTTTTGATCCCGGTATAGTGCATTCCCGTCAGATAATTTCCGACAACCACGCGGGCGAACCCGCGGGCAGAAGCTAGTACATTCATATTTAATTTATTGCTGAAAAGAGAAATCGCTTCAATAAAACCACATCAACAAACTTTTTCACTCAAAAATGCAATAATAATAAAATTTCAGACGTGGAAAAAGAACTAAATAGGTAATATTTATATAAATAAATAATCGTTTATTTTCATGAAATATGGTGCTTACAGATGTCATAATACAATTCATAGTACTTTATATTCCGCCTACTTAATTCAGCATGCAAATTTTGGATTTGCCTTGATTCATAGTTATTGAATGATATTTGTATTCATTAAAAATTATTTAGAAAATGTCAATAAAGAAAAAGAAATTACAAATGTCAAAATAAGAATACAGGCAAGTCAAAATTAATAATATTACAGGAATGTCAAAAATGATTAAATTACAGAAATGTCAAAATTAATTAAATTACACTATTCATGCCTGTGCAATATTCCTGTTCATATTATAATTCAAAAATTCATTAATAGTATAGAAGCAATTTTCAATAAGTCATGTTCTGAGTCTTTTTTTAAATATATTAGTAGGCAGTTCTCTCAATACCTTTGGTATCTTATTAAATATCTTTATTGCCATTCGACTGGTGTTTTTATGGCAAAATGCTGTTCTACACCTAGGCATAGCTAATCAGCCGGTCTATTCTGTAAAAATCTCACCGTGAAAACGTAGGTGAAGTGAGCTTGAAGAGAGCTGTCATTCCACCTGATATTAGGGATTGACACTATTGACGGCTCACTCCACGCTCACCTCACCTATGTTTTCACGGTGAGTTTTTACAGAATAGCACAGCTGGTCGGATCCCTTGAGTGTTTACCTATTTTATACATATTTTCACTATCGGCTTTACTAAATAGGTTAGGGTGTTTTTTACGAACACTCCCATATCCAGTATATATAAGCATGCCAGTGATAACAATGTATGCTCTTTTAATATGGGCCTTAAAGGGTTTGAATTGAATCGTGTTGTCTTTTAATATTCTCTACTTTATCTCGATCTCTTTACATCGACTGTGAAGTCGATGGATGGTGTGATCGCGGCCTGAAACGTTATAATAATATAATAATAAAATGCGCGGTGACAAGCGTTTGCAAACCGCTTAAAGTTTATTTATCATTTTAGTGATAAATAGCAAGATACTTTGGCTTATTATAAATTATGTATTACATACGCTGATGGTAACTATTACCATAAATTAATACAGATGGGACACTCCGCCGTTTAGGTATGAAGCTACAAGTACGCGGCGGGCTCGACTTGTCCGGCCAATTCAGTGCGGACTGCCGTGCACCGGCCAGCTCGCACGGTCAGTTCGATAATCACTCACACGCCGCGTCGTAAAATAAGACAACCCTACGAGTCAGAAGGGGTAAGCAATATATGATATAATTTCAAAATCTCTAATATTTACAAGATATAACAACTGAATCTATAATTTTATTTGATTTATTGATTAGTTAATATAATAAACGATTGATATTATTTCAAAATTACTAATTTTCATAAGCTCAACCTACATTGAATATAAAATCGTTTGATATATCACTCAAAAGACATAAAACCTATTTAGTCTAATATGATAAAAACGCGTACTTGTAATTAAAAACATTAATTATGTCAACAGAAACCCTAGCGTCAACTCGTCACATGAAACAAACATGAAACATGCAAACAAGCATACTCCATGCATGCAGCAAGCAAGTATGCAGCAAGCATGCAGCAAGCATGCAGCCTGCAAGCAGCAAGCATTCAGTATGTAAGCATGCAGCTTGCAACATGCAGCAGGCATGGTTTCTGTCACAGCTCCAACGCTGCGGGGATCGGGATGGACCCACGCGAGCTTATCGTCGCAGAGTTGTAACGCTCACCAATTACACTCTAGGCAGGGGTAGGGCATAAAAGACTACGTGGAGTCGGTTTTGCAGCGATTCATTTCTGTCACTAAATTTGTGAAAAAATATTTTAAACGATACAATGAACGATAACGACTAACTAATGATTTTCAATTAAATAAACGTTATATTCAATACCTTTATACGAAACAAGTTTTAGAGTATATAAATATTATATCATTTATTTTTGCATTTGATAGCCCACTTCTTAAGGAAGGCTATAGGCTATTTAACATCATGCTAGGACCCTTAGGTGCCGATCAAAAAGAAAAAACAGTCTGAAAGAACACTAAAGGAAAACGTAGTAATAGCGTGGACAGGCAATGCGGAAGAACAAGAAATTTCACGCGGACGAAGTCGCGTGCAGAAGCTAGTAACTTTATATAATATGAGACGCACCCAGTCAGAAGATTTAAGAGTTACGCGATAGAAAGAGAGGCAACTTGTAGGTAAATATAACTGTAGGTAATAGGGGGGGTTGTGCGGACTGAATTGCACTTTATTGTGTCGTAGCAAGAGTCGCTTTTTATTTAAATGATTTTTCGGAGTGTCCCATCTGTATTAATCTGTGCTATTACTTACAACCCGATGGTGACTAGAAATTACACCCCGGTGGTCAGTAGAACTTACACCCTGACCCGCTACTAGCAAGCTCATTGAAAAATAATTAAGTTCTTAAAAAAAATGTTTTTCTAACTGCCTTTGCTCGTCCATTTGATGTTCGTTCGTTCTAACAGTTAGAGTCTAACTGTTTTCATGATTCTCTCGTTTGCTTTTATGATAAAACCGCACATTTGCTTCTCTTGTTCTTCCTAATAATAATTGATATAGTACTAAATATAAACCAAATTATGTAATTCCGGTTATCAAACGTTTATTATTTTTTACTAATTGTTGATAAATGTGCGTGGTTTCTTAATTAAGATAATGATTGCCTCATTTGAGCAGATAATAATTAAGTAAGATTATAAACTGAAACAGAACAGTTAAAAATAGAAAGTAATACGTAATTATGTATTACTTCTTATCATGTTTATTTTCCTACATTAATTTGGCCCAGTAGGTGGTCAAGCCAATTTCTTTATCAATGGTCTGATTTAAGGCGACGATAACCGACTTTTCATGATTTTAAACTGAAGATCACGTCTGAACGAGTAGTGTTAATGATTTGGAAAAAATATATGTTAAATTAGTGCACTTTTTAAATAAATTAATTAGTAAATAGTTTAGATTATGTTTATATTACATAGTTATTTAATTTGTAAAATTATGTCTAACGCGGATAAAAAAATGAGAATCACGTAAAAACTATCAAGCGTATTTTTATGAAACCTTCACCATTTTAAAGATAATTTAATTATTTATCTTTTAATTTATGAAAATTTAACTTAGTTTTGTAAATGATTTTAGATTAATTACATTTTGAGAAACAATTACGTAACACTGAACGCGAATCAGAGCGCGACACGGCACGATCTTCAGACATGTCACTTTGATAAAATAACGTTGTTTCAGGTGGGCCCTAAATTTAGGGGATTTTGTAGAACAAGTAATTAGCAGTCGTACGTTTATTTAAGGAATAGTCAGAAAAATTACGATTGAGATGATTTTAAGAAACATCAAAACGAAAACGTCAGTTGCGTTTTGAAAAACGAGCTGTTGAGTGTTCGTTTCGCTTGCGTTTTAGATATTTACATCATTGTCATTACTTTTTTTTTTATTTTGAAGTCGTAATTAATCGATTTGATACGACAGTAATAATCGATGATAATATTTTTTTTTTAGATTCATTAATTAGCAAAAAAACTTACAAGTAAATAATCGATTATTTGAATCGATACCGAACACCATTAGGAGAAATCCAAAAGCAGAGGGTGGATGCACTGATTATTTGTATTTACTTTGTTGACAGCAGATAATCTGTCACAGATGTCACAGACTTGACGACTAAGGCCGGAGCTCGTAGACGGTTTAAAACGGCTGCTGGATAATCAGTTCTTTCATAGGAAATTTGATGCAAACCAACTGTTTAAATAACTAACCGGCGGCTTGAATGTTGGTGAACACAGGCCTATAAAGATGATGACATCACTCGAGTCGCCGTTACTGTGTGCTCCGTTTTCACTAATAAAATTGAATTGAGTTTTATAAATGAATAATTAGTATTGTTAATGTTAATATTTTTATGAAATATTCATGTTTTAAGTAAATAGACCACAAGAAACATTTTCAATCAGTTTCTTAAAAACTGTCAAAATCAATCTGCCTAGCCTATTCCCAACTATGTTGGGGTCGGCTTCCAGTCTAACCGGATGCAGCTGAATACCAGTATTTTACATGGAGCGACTGCCTATCTGACCTCCACAACCCAGTTACTGGGTAATACGATACCCCTTGGTAAGACTGGTTGTCAGACTTTTGGGCTTCTGACGACGCGTAACGACTGCCAAAGATCCACGAATGACAGCCGGGACCAACGGCTTAACGTGCTTTCCGAGGCACAGAGGAGTCTCAGTATGAAAAGATGGTCACCCATCCACAGACCAACCGCGGCAAGCGTAGCTTAACCTGATGGATCGACCCGTGCGGCTGTTATTACTTAGCCACGAGCTCCTCTTAAAAACTGTCAATTAGCCTATAATTATATTTAGCATAAAGAGGTTACAAAGTTATTAAACCTACCTATTTATAACCAAATCATGCAAAAGACAATCAGATCATACAAAAAAATCACAGTAAACAGATGTCTAACTACTGATGAATTAAATTGCCTGTTGATGATAGTAAAAGGATCCAGTTTTAGAACTCATTTATTGAGTGCGTGTTCAACTATACCTTATGATATAATCTAATTAGTATGTTGATCTTGGTCGAAGAAGGCCCCCTAAAGTAGAAAAAAAGACTGTTCATAATAACTTGTTTCTCTTATACCTCCGACATACTTATTTATCTATATTCGACTCATGTTTGTCAAACAGTGTTACATGCATATCAATAGCTTATCGGCTCGCCGAGTTGACTGACATATGCCCTTTCTTTATTACTGCTCAAACTCGGCCGAATAACGTCGTGTTGTTAATTAATGTTTAGTAAAGTTATTAATTATGTATCCTAATCCATTTGAGAGAAGGCATTCTATTGTCTGGCAAATGTTTGAAAGGATTTTCTTGAAGGATGTGCGTTGCAGAAGGAAACGGAAGACTGGTTGATGGATTGTGTTGTTCCTATTTGTATATAGCAGGTATGTGTGCATTTGACTAATTTTTTTTTTGGTTAAAGCTAACCTCATTTTGCAATGTGCGTTGTTTTGGCATGTTAGCTGGCACATGTTAACCTAAATATTAGAAGTAAATTTAGAAACCAATTAATGTTTATTTAATGATTTTGATTTATTTGGAATTGTTTGAGTTTGTAGGAGGAGCTCGTGGCTAAGTAATAACAGCCGCACGGGTCGATCCATTAGGTTAAGCTACGCTTGCCGCGGTTGGTCTGTGGATGGGTGACCATCTTTTCGTTACCGAGACTCCTCCGTGCCTCGGAAAGCACGTTAAGCCGTTGATCCCGGCTGTCATTCGTGGATCTTTGACAGTCGTTACGGGTTGTCAGAAGCCTGAAAGTCTGACAACCAGTCTTACCAAGGGGTATCGTATTACCCAGTAACTGGGTTGTGGAGGTCAGATAATGTAATATAGTGGTATTCAGCTGCATCCGATTAGACTGGAAGCCGACCCCAACATAGTTGGGAAAAGGCTAGGCAGATTGATTTGTTTGAGTTTGTAGGCTGTCAGAAACTAGAAACATATTGCTAGCAGCATAGGAAATAGACGCCTAGCAATATGTCACCTCATTGACACCTGCAATATCTACATATAATCGGGTTTAATATAGGAGCCTGCAGATCATTTTATAAAAGATAATGCCCAAATTACCGCCCACCATAACGAATGATTTGTGTTTTGATTTGTGAAGTATCTTGTTACATGGCCTATCTCCAATTCGAAATGATTTTAAGCTGACTAGCCCTAGCTACTCTTGTTTGCCAATGCTGTCTTTTAAATTCTAACCTTAGTTTTTTGTTTACAGGTGAAAAACAATAAAATAATCTCATTTATTTGTGGATTTAAGTACCTAGTGTAAGACACAACAAAAAGAGCTGAAGACTCAATAGTAACGTTGATTTATACAAGACTGGGATAAAAACAATGAGATCAGATTTCAAAGCACGGAGATGGATGCAAAAGAAAATTAATTGAACACGAAAAACCTTTTATTTTCTTGAAGAGAAAATAATATGTGTAAACTAAATTAATGAACGAAGAACTAGGTGTAAAGTAATTTTGAAGAACTTTATTTTTTTACTAATAATAGAAGTGCATTAAATTCGTTTATGTGATAAGGTATGTGTATCTACCGAAAGTGTGTATGTAGTATTCTTACCATTCATTTAATATAGTTCTTAAGCTTCTCACACACAAGATACTTATATATATAGGGCCATTCAATCAAAGCACTTTTTCAGCCACAAAGCTGCACAAATAATCTAGTATTTGGAACATAGCTCATAGGTATAGAAATAAAAAAAATACTTCTATAGCTTTTTTGTTATGTCGTCGAGGATGTTCTCTATAATTTATTTACTTGTGTTAGTCTACCATAAAATTTGTTTCAACCCCCTAAAGCTTCATTTACATGGTGCAAGTTTCTGGAACGTTCAAGAACAATTATCTCATGCGATAAAGCACTCTAAATTATTGCCATTCAAGAATTGGATGCAAGTGTTTAGACAGGTGCAATTTCCATAAAATGGCATACATTAATTTAATGCAAGTTTTTCCGTTCAATAAAATCGCATGCGCCTTAGGCTAAGAACTCACGGAGCGATTTTCACCCGCGCCTGCCGCGGTTGCGGGCCCGTAGCTCCAGTAGAATGCAAATATATATGTAAAAGCTTAAAGCACTTTTCACCTCAGATCCCGACGACCCCATAACTCTTCTCCAGGAGAGCAGTAGAGACCGTAGGAACAAAAACAAATCGACATTCCGACCTCGCCGACGTCCCTCGCGACGACCCCGTAATAATCGTCCTCCCCCCCGTCCCTTGCTTGGGTATGATGTGCCAGCTGGTGGCGTAGCTGAGCCAGTAGCTTTAAACTCCCCTGACAATAATAATTCTAATCTGATCCAGCCTGTCCCATCTTGCTGTCCTCCCCCCAGCGACGCCCTAAGCCGAGGCCCGTTCCCCACAGGGGGAGCCCTTAGCGTGTAGTCGCTTAGTCTGTAAGTTTTATGCCCCTGGCCGGAGGCTTTGAGTCATCTTAAGGCAGCCACAGGATAGTCCGGTTAAGTAGTCTCGACCTCTCTAGGTCAACTACGAGATGCCATTTATAAAAAAAAAAAAGTACTTTTCACGACTCGGTTTACGCCCGCGCCCGCGGTGTGCGCGGTTGTATGCGGCTCCCGCGCGCTTTGCACCGGGGACTTGTTATCACACGTGGCATTGTGACGTGTCTGTGCACGTTTGTCAACAAACATTACAAAATGGATATTTAAATCGATCTTCTAATTACTTTAGTGCAAGAAAGGCCAGTTCTATGGGTTATATGGGAAGAGCTTAGAAGAATATAAGTACAAGAACTTAACGCTCAAAGCATGGAAAGAAATCTGTGAGAAGCGTTAACCGCCTATCTTGTGATCATCGCCCGCCAAGTTTGCGGGCCATGATCGCAACCGCGACGGCTGCATAAGCACACAAACAAGCGGTCTCATGAGTTTAGAAATAAAACCGCTGTTCCGCCACCGCGGCGGGCGCGGGTGAAATTCGCTCCGTGAGTTCTTAGCCTTACACCAAGGTAAGGTAAGGTAGGTGCGCTGCCAAAATATTTCATTAAAATTCTATTGAAAAATCCTGAGAAGACGTTCTCTGGATTTTTTTACCTTGCTTGAATGATAGAAATTTTTGATGCCAGAATTGAATGCGATTTTATTGTTCGTGCGATTATCTTACGTGCGATTTTATTGCACGTGCTGTTTACACCTATACCTACCAGTTATGAATGGCAACTAACTTGCCCGTATCGTGCAACAATTGTATCTACGTGTCGTTTAGACGGTGCCAATTAATTGCTGCTTCAATTTTATGGTATGCCACAGGCAATAAACATGCACCGTGTAAATGGGGCTTAAGGTTGAATGTCACATATACGTCATAAAACTACAAGTTTTTTGTTTTCAAGATTAGTGTTTTAACCTAGTGAAGTTTCCATTTACTGGGAGTTTTTGTCGAAACGGGAATAATGAGGTCAACTTTATATTTATGGTGCATCACGTAGCATGCACAAGTTTATGCAAGTAAGCAACTTGTATGCATTGTGTTATCTACTACATAAATGTTCTTCGATTTATTTTTTTGTAAATAATTAATTTGGTTGATATTTCTTATTAAACGAAGTTTTGTAAATATTGTGGGATTTTGATCTTGAACCGCATAGCGCCTGTCAGATTTAAATTGATTTCATCGATGGTACCGTATCATTGTCAGTACTTATCCTTAACTTGACAGGCGCTTGAACTTTCCATATATCACCAAGCTGGTGAATTACCACCACCAATGGACCTGCCGGTCTATTCTGTAAAAATCTCACCGTGAAAACTTATGTGAAGTGAGCTTCAAGTGAGCTATCATCCCACCTGATGTTAGGGATGGCTATTGACGGCTCACTCCACGTTCACTTCCCCTTTGTTTTCACGGTGAGATTTGTACAGAATAGCACTGCTGTTACGGCACCATACCTGGTGGTATCAGTAACAGTAATATCATATAACAGTAATATTTTAATCTTACTTCAGTGTGGGAAAGAGATAGAGCAAGACGTGTAGGTCTAACTCTTTGCTTTTAAGAATGGACTGATTAAATCATGGCTGCTGTTCAAGCCTATAAAAGTACAACTCATGCCTTATTTAAATAATTCTGTTTAAAAGCACGAGTATTGAGTAAAAGCATAGTGATCAATGATATAAGTATTAGGTAACAATGTACTGGATGATTTTATTAACCGTCTTGAAAAATATAGGGTACAATAGGTGAATTCAAATTCAAATTCAAACGTTTATTGCTCAACACAGTACATAATCATACATTTCTAGATCTCAAGTGAATGCGCAGTCCACTGTGTTGCACCAATTGAGGCATGCAAAATTACTATAATAAATCTAATGAATGTGAATGGAGTAGAAGCCTAGGGCATACCTACTTTCTTTTTCTTTTTGTTTTTTCAATAGCTTATAAAAAAACTGCTCTATCAATAAATACTATACATTCGAAGTAAACTAAAACAATAAAAACAGAAATTTTGAAAAAACTGTATAGTTTGTTAAAAAAATATCGAAATTCAAATCATACGCACTACGCACCCTCTGACCATATTGAATTTCAATTTTTTTCAAGACGGTAAAAAAGTAATCCAGTATAATATATACCAAAGATAATATATAAGATATCTACTTATATCAATGATATAATAATATAATATAATAACCTGGGACATCCCAAACTAAGCAGAGCTTGTACTATGGTAACCAGATAACTGATATACTACATAATACTACTTTTTTTTTGTAAATACATACTTATATAGATAATTACAGACTCAGAACAAACAGACATGTTCATGCACACAAGTGTTTGTCCTGGACGGGAATCGAACCCACGACCTGCGGCATGATCATGATGTATCTTAACCAACCACGCCAACTGGCCTGTCAAAGTAGTAGGTATATAAATACAAGCGTTTTGATGTCCACACTACGCTTTTTGTCGTGTTATTATCTACTTGTGCTTTTAATGAGCATCATCTAAATGAGACCTTAGACCTAAATAGCATCGAATTACATACTACTTGACCAAATCAATTAGGCGCATGACAGGAATTCGGTTTCGGCGCCCGCACCCCGCACCTATCCCCGCCCTTCCCGTAGTGACGCGCAGTCGTATACTCGCTTTCGGCAGTGATTATAATACGTACAATATCAATCACCGTTCCGGTGTTCCCTCCATAGTTCTAATAAATTCATAGTTGTCATGCGCCTAATTATTTTGACCACGTAGTACATATGTGACAACTAATATAATTAAACGATTGCGTCATTAGGTCATATCAGTATCTTAGAAGTATGAATGATAGTGTCTTGAATAAGATTTTCTTAGTAAACATAACATCTTGCCTGTTTTCCAGAAGGGTTAGGCAGAGATGTACCCACAATTTCACCAGTTATGTGTCCCATGTAATAGGGGGCGAGCCTATTGCCATCAACCGGGCACAAATATAGACTCGTGGTTGCTACTGAGAAATTCCGTCCTTTTCTTAGTCAACCGTGATAAAAAGCCGCCATCATCATAACCATTATCATCAGCCTATAGCAGTCCTCTGCTGGACATATGTCTCTCCAATTGCACGCATTCAGTTCGATTCGTGGCAACTCTCATTTAGCTGCTACCAGTCACCCTGCTAAGATCGTCGCTCCACCTAGCTTGAAGGCGTCCTACCTTACGTTTGCCGATTCGCGGTCTCCACTCAAGAACACGTCTACCAACGGTCATCGGTTCTACGGCTAATATGACCGGCTCATTGCCACTTCAACTTGCTTATTCTGTGAGCTATGTTGATCACTTTCGTTCTCTGCCGGATTAACTCGTTCCAGATTCGATCCCTCAGAGAGACTCCAAGCAATACCCTGTTCCATAGCTTGCTGAGCAATCTTGAATTTATACTATCATAATAACAACTAGTTATTCCCACGCTTCAGTGGAATTGGGCTGGATACATCTGCCGCATGTCAGACGACCAATAGGCCAAACTTACGACCCAAAATGGGTCTTGCTTAATGGCAAACGATATTGAGGCAGACCCAGACGGAGGTGGCGGGATGAGCTGGACTCCTTTAATAAAGAATGGTTCTTGGCAGCTCTGGACAGAGAGAGGTGGAAAGAAAGTAGGGAGGCCGTTGCTCCTCGGAGGAGTGGGACAATAAAGGCTAATAATAATAATAAATATTCCCCCTCGATGTTACTTGCTGAGTACCCTATTGGAGGGTAAACCTGATTGTGACTTGTTCACAGTCGAATGAAAAACGAACATGTCTGGAGTTCTGATTGTATGAATTGTGTCTAGTTTTCTATAATAATATGGTTGGTTTTATTATAAAATAAATGATAAAAAAATTTAAAGTTCTATCCGGTCTTGTTATAAAGTACGTACCTATTCATTATTAGGCACATGATGGATGCCAATTATAGGCATGTTTACTTTGTTCTCAACATATTTCAATATCCATTCGTTGACCTCCTGACCGGAAAGTGTGGGATAGATAGCATACTCGGCTTGAACTCAGACTCTTGTAATTCTGTATTGAATTGCCCAAACTTAAATTTACATATTATTATTTACTTAAACATTACCACAACTTATTTACATCCGAATTTTTTACATTTGTCGTGGTGCATTATAGTCTCTTTTACGAATTAGTTCTCCGTCTTCTATGCCCCTTTCTGCTGGACTTTAAATACCATATTTTCTGCGTTTTGTCATTCGTTGGTAGCACCGAACCATAATGTTATCTATAGAATAAAGAAATAATTCCCCGGGGCAATATGGTCACCTTGCCTATTTCGTGCTGCTCATTAGAGGTCATACCTATAATGCAGTCCCGAGACAATGTTTGGTAGCTATAGTTACTTGCTAACATATTGTTAGTTAATTTGTCACCTTCGATATGTCGATCAATAATTGATGTAATTTAGTCACATAATAAGGTTGTAGCAGGTAAATGACTTTGTAACATAGGTACTAAAAAGAGAAACAAAAGCTATTGTTTTCAATTTCGTTTTTATTTTTGTCGGCGAGTGACGCGAACCTTTTACAACCAAATCTTGGAAGTGTGGGACTGATTGTTACCCCGTTGACCACTATGCCCCGGCTAAGAGTAATATTTACTTTTAAATAATGGATGGATGGAGGACTCAACCCCTTATTAAATAACTAATTCATTCTTGAAGTAACTGGCATCGTTTAGAAAGTTAGGAAACTTCGCAGGTCTTCGTACATACAAGACAGGAGAGGACTCTGAGTAGTAATGAGTTGTTTATGTCAATCCAAAAATGTGGTAGGTAGTTAGAAGTGATGTAATCACGTTCCACTCCACAGCAGAGTAACGCATTCAAAGCATCTAATGTCTCATCATCTAACTCGGGATGTCATCTAAAAAATTAGACAGAACTAACTTTAATAAAAAGGCACTTTTTCCACGATTTTTTTGCAAGTCGGTTACTGCAGGTACTTATATGTTAGATATACATCTTACATATAGAAAAAGAGATAAACAGTTAATAGGTTTTAATGCGGGAAACCGGCGAATCAGTTTCTAGACAAGCGTAAATACGGAAAAACTTGTCAAATTTGTTTTATTAAACACTAAATTGTCATGACAGGTAGACATATTTGTCGAATAGTCAATAAATTTTGACAGGCACCCTCACCCAAAGTCAAGGCAATTCGGCAGTTACATTAGTACGAATGATTTTAAAAATGGTGTTAACGTCGTCGACGGATAGCAGTAGTAGTGAAGATGAATATTTGCTGCAAAATGCACGATGTCGCACATTTAAAACAAAAATAAACTCTTCTTTTAATTTAAGTGATAGAATATTCCTAGAACGATTTCGAATGTCTAAAACTACTGCCGAATACTTGATAAACAAACTTAGAGAGAAACTTCAACACACAACAAGGAGGAATATACCACTTACAGCACTTGAACAAATTTTACTCCCAATCCTCTCAATTGTTCTGTGATGTGCTTCCATTTATTAATTTTCTTTTCGTAAGTTAAATTACCGCTAAATTTGTCTCTTAGAAAACGTGTGTTAGAGTCTGGCCACGCTAACTCTGCATTGGAATAAATTGGCAACCCCAAAAAGTTTTACATAAAGACTTGACGTGTAACTAGATCTAATGATTTTGATATTTTGCCTAATAGATTATTTATCTAAGAACATTTTTTCGAACACTCATGTTTTGTTCATGTTTTTTACAAGAAGATCGTGTCAAATTACAACATAATGAAGCAAAACAACAAATTTTGTGGTTATGCGGCAATCACTCACTGTGAAACTACTATAGACAGTAAATTTATAGCAAGTACGTATTATTTGTATAGTCATGTATTGTACCTATGGACGCTTTTACCTTTGGACATTGATTATAATTAAAAAAAACCTGCCAGTACTAAAAATATAATATTGCAACAACTGTGGTGGCATTTTTATTTTCTAGCAATACCAGTGAGTGGCGTGACGCTAGCGGTGCTGTGTGCAGTGTGAGGCCATTTTGGAGATAGTCTGAAATGTCCATAGGTACAATACATGACCCTAAATTCCAGGTAGAATAAGTGAAGAATTAAAACCTAATATATTCAATTATTTATTTTATCCGTAGTATTGCCGTAGTAGTGGTGTTGCCGTCTTTATATTTTCAAATTCCACCATTATTTTTTTTAGTTAGCGTGACTCTACTGTGTTGTATTATTTATCAACATAAAATAGTAACTAACTATGGAGTTTCTTACTCATTCTTCTCCATACGTAAGTCCTTCTTGAAGCGGCGCCTTAAATCAATTTTTATTTTGAAGAAAACAGCCTAGTGACTCGATATCTTAATATTAAGAATAACATTTTACGTTTAAAGTTCTCAATATTTTAAATTAAGTTAGAGACAAAGGGTTCCAACTGTTACCAAAAGGTTATTTTTGAATATCGATGTTTTAATTTATTACCCATCACTGTTACCATAAATATGCTATATCAATGTAGTGTAGAATGGCAAAATGTTTGTCATTAAATTAGGACGTCACGTTTGTCTATTTATTTCTAAAACTGTTTAATAGAACTGAATGCTGTTTATGTGGCATAATTCCGCAATATATTTTCCACTTAAAAAAAAAGAAACTGTAAATATCCTAAAATTTCGTTGAAATATTCAAACCTTACATATGGTGACGTGGGCAAATAATGCTAATGACGCACCTTTTGGTAAAATGGCGCATGAGAAACAGAGATCATGCCGCACCCGTGGCAAGCTTAGTATTTAATTTTGTTGTTTAGTATGAACCGGTTTCTTTTATCTAATAGTTTTTTATCTAACTGACAATATTCATAACCTTATTTTTTATTTTTATAAGATGATAATTATCATCGTCTTGTTTTCATAAAAGTACAGTGAATTACTTAATTAACTGTATTTTTTTTAGATAAAATATTGTTTAGTATATTTTGTGGAGGAATCCCCGTTTCCATATAAACATTGCTGAAACTCACTATGAGTTCGAGGTATTAGAGATCCGTAATCAAAACAAAGTACTTACAAAATAAACACTTCTTGAGTGATCAAATTCCTTTATTTATTATTTAAATTAAATATTTTGTCAACGTTTTCCCCCTTTAATTTTTGTTGTTACTTGTTACGTAATACTATAAAAAACCCAGTTATTGCAGATTGCCCAGCATTGGAATTGGTTCCAAAATGGAGATTGGAACGCATCAAAAGGGGATCTAAAATGTTCATTGTTAAACATTGGTTTTTAACAATTATCATTTGCCTTTGTCCTTGATCTGAAATAGATTTAAAGGGTTTGATAAAATCCGAAAAAGATTTGACAATTACGGACGTCACGGACACTATTTTCTGCTTATTTCTTTGAGCTTTTGTGTAAATAAGTGTATTATTATTAATAAAAAAACTTGCTTTAAGAAAGAAATAAAATAATTTTACAAAGGAAAGGTTTATTTTATTTCTTTCTTAAAGCGTTGGCAAGAATGAAAAAATGAAAAGAAAGAATGGAAGAGATGGAAGGCGATCGAAAGGTTTCCTTTGTAAATATTTTATTTCTGTCTTTTTTGCTATCCGTAGGCGGTTCACAAATAACTCATGAGCTGTAGATTTTCTACTAAGTCTTTTGTATGGCATTCATAGAATTTTGATATAAAATAAAAGCCTAAAAGACGGTGAAGGTCTTCTGCTCCTTAAATTTAGGTTCTTTGGCCTACAATATGAGAAATTAAGTAGTTTACGTTAGCAACCTCTTTAACATCGTTTTTTTTTTGCGTTTGTGACATACGTCCATGCATACTTAAAGTTATTAAGAACCAATTTTGCTGCTTTTCTCTTATTATATTCATAATAATGTGAACTTTTTACATCCTTAAAGTTTGTAGTAAATCATACTAAAGTCACTCCACAATCTTAATTGTTTTAAATGCACGGAACCTGAATGTCATTCGAACAAAAATCTTTACTGCGTGTGATTCATTTGTGTACAGCCAAACAACAGTCAATCTGTCTCTATTACACACTATAGAACAAGAAAGGGATAGCATGAGGATTCATCTTTGCTTTACAAAGTTCAATGCTTAGGTCTCACAGTTTCTTTAATGTTTATCTTGAGTTCGAAGTGTAAAGTTGCATCTAACGAAACAAAATGAAGTTATTTTGTAGCATTTTTGCGTTATTTATTATTTTAGTAACTGTAAATGGAGGTAAGTTTTTGCGTTATTTTATTATATTTTGTGAAGGATAGGATTTGTAGTTTGAATTAATTTAAAATAAAAATATTTTTAGTTTAATAAAATGATAAGCAGACATTTAAAGGCACATGAATGCAGTGTTGTAGCGTCTGGGATTTCTCAGTAGCAGCCCTGAGTCTCGAAGTGTGCCAGGTTGATGGCTCACCCCCAGTACCATGGGACTTAAAACATAACTGATGTGCGGGTAGATATTATTGGTACATCTCTGCCTAACCTTTCAGGGTGGGGTTGTGTTATTGAGAATGGGGCCTACTATGGGTCAGATACAGTGCGGAGTCAATACACCTACGAAAAGATGTTGGCAACCAGTTGCATTCCGATCACTATTGCTTTCGTTATTTTTATTAAATTAAGGACTGGTTTTTCAGTCGTCAGTTAAGTTTTATCGGAGGAATAAATATGGCAGTTTTTGCAACGAAAATAATATTATGTCAAACCGCCATTTTTGTTCTACAGATAAAAGTTATTAGGCGATTGAAAACTCGGCCCGTATTTTACGGTCCGTATTTATGGGCCTATTACATTACATATTTTTTCGGGCACGATTTATCGTGTGCCCTGCCTACTGCTGCTTAACAGGGCGCCGCTTATTACTCGGTCGCCTTGTTTAAGGACCCTGTCTCCCTGTTTATTATTACTTACCCTGTCCCTGCGGGCTGGGCCAGAGAAATCATGTAATGTAATAGGCCTTTCACATACATAAATCTGACACATTTTTGCCAACTGCTACGTTCCATCGTAGACCTCACACTTCACTCTATCGAGCGAGATCGGTCACAAGCAGGTCCTTTTCGCAATAAAAAATAATAAAACATCACGGAAAATGATGGTTTTTCTAATAAAATTCAAATCAAATTCGATTACAACAAGAAATCGTAACGGACAGACGTGCCTATTAAACCTGCCTATCTTTCATTTTCATTTTACTTTACGATCTACATTTTCCATCTCTTTTCAGACTGTGGCGTCGTTACTAAGCGAGAATGGGATGGCCTGAGTCCACTCCAAGTGGAATATCTTGCGAGGCCGGTGGACCTGGTCATCATCCAGCATACCGTCACAAGCACATGCAGCACAGACGCGGCGTGTGCGGAGATCGTGAGAAATATACAGACCAATCACATGGATAACTTGAATTTTTTTGATATTGGATCCTCGTGAGTATACTCACTTCAAATTTTTTTTTTTATTTGAGATGGGTTTGCTCTTGACTATAATGTAAGTCAGAAATGACAAAGTCTAAGATGGAGTGAGCTTACCCAGAAGAAGCCTGTTCACTCTTAACTTTGAAGAAATTCGGGTTGTATGCGTTCGGGAACACAGACCCAGGTAGTGAGTTCCACCCTTTTGCCGTGCGCATTATGAAGGATGTTTGGAAGCGCTTAGTGCGAATTGGTGGAATGGCAACTATTATGTAGGTACTCTGGATTTGAAAAGAACAAAGGATGTGGATCTGAAATCTAGTGATAACTGACTTACAGTATCACGTTTCTCCTCTCTTTTAGGCACCATGAGTAAGGGGTTTCCCAACAAAAAAATAGCCGCAATCAATGAATATTTAGCAGAATAGTATACCAAAAATACATGTTTAGGCTTTCACAGTTCCAAAAATGTACCGTGGTTCTAGCAATAACTTTTTTTCGTTTTGTCAAGAATTAATTTAGAGCTAGTGGCTAAGTAATAGCGTGGTTAAGCTACGCTTTCTGGGGTTGGTCTGTGGATGGGTGACCATCTTTACATACTGAAACTCCTCCGTGCCTCGGAAAGGTCTGCTGTCATTCGTGGATATTTGACAGTCGTTACGGGTCGTCAGACACCCGAAAGTCTAACATCCAGCCTTACCAAGGGGTATCGTAATACCCAGTACCTGTCTGGGTTGTGGAGGTCAGATAGGCAGTCGCTCCATGTAAAATACTGGTATTCAGCTGCATCCGGTTAGACTGAAAGCCTACCCCAACCTAGTTGGGAAAATTGTTTTTTTTTTTTGTCAAGAATTTATAAGAAGAAAAGAATTTAAATTTCGAATTTCTGTCCTGGTCAAGGAAAAACAGAAAAATACTCAATTATAATAACAGTTTTGACAAAAATACTCAAAAAATAAAATAGAAAAATATTGAAAAAATACTGTGTCTCAAAAAATACTGAAGTGAAAGTATAACTAAACTGGGACTAAGCAAAATGGCTGCAAGTTACATCATGTTACACAATTTAACGAGGTACCTAGTCGATAAAATGGGGCTGGCAAGTGAAAGCTGATCTCAGATGGCGCCACCACTGCACTGTACGAACCCTTGTCATTAAGTGAGATAAACATTTACACGCTTCTGATTTCTTATTTGCGTTGATTTCTTGACAATTTTACGATTTAGAACTTGTTTTCCACTTGGAAAATATGTGAGTTGAAAGAAGAGTTAAGAAAAAGAGGCGCCTCTTTACGTGGAAGGAAAGCTGACCTAATTGAAAGCTTATTTGTTGTTCTTAAATTCCTTTATATTTTTCCAATTTTATGGTCTTTAAACTTGCTTCATGGTAGTATTTTATTTTAATTTGACGTTTGAATTTTCTTGAGACGATAATATTTTTTTCTTCTAAATACTTATGTAATTTAATCAGTGTTTGAACTGCTTATGCTGTACCTACATTATATTCAAATTTAATTTATTGTAATTGTTGAAAAAATATTTTTTTTATATGTATAATAATTAATAGTTACAATTAATTAAATAAGTGATCAAATGTTATTATAATACATATTTGTACGCCGTTAAGGTAAAACATGACTGTGATCCTTTCTGTAATTTACTAACATCTTGCATGCTTTGTGTGTGCATACTCATGTTTCGGACAAATAAATGATCTCTATCTCTATGTATTAGTATATCAAGGAGTAATACATGGAACAACTATCTGGTGAAGACTCCTAAACCTCCAGTGGACTCAAAAGGCATAAGACCAAGACCTTTTGGAGAATATGGGCGCACATTTATGTAATTTTAAGATGGAAATTAACCATTCATTTGTTCGTTTGTTTGTTTATAGGGGCAGTCTGCTTTCTTTTAATGTTTGTTAAATCGCATTATAAAAGTTAACTCAAATTTCTTACATTATAGGTGATGCAGGTAGGTATATGTTACGTACAAATAACAGGAGTTTTTGACGACCTAGCCAAACTGAAAATAATTATTTTTAATACATACCTGAGCATTTACCGATCTTTTCGTACATCACATTCCTTGAAATATTTATGAAACACTCTCGCCCCGCTTTTAGGCTTAAACTTTACTCGCCTTTTCGCTTTGAGCCACATTTTTTTAAGTTTCTCACCTCGAAGAAATTGGTTGCCCCCAGTTTCTTTACAATTTGGTACACAACAACATCTAGGCATTTCCTCAATAACTCTCCCTAATTATGATTTCACTACTAATTCCTTACAAAAACTGCTTTGGTCTTTGCGCTACTAGCGCCACTTTGACAGTTGTCGGCTCCATTAGTTTAAAAATAACGTTTACCTCAAGCATCAGGTGCCCATGCTCCTAATGGGGAAAATTGCGTTTGGAAACACGAACTGAGGGGTGAACTAAATGCAGGGCAACTAATTACCTACGTAATATTCTACAATTAGAGGTAGAACCTTTTATTCCCTGATAAAAACATATTGTCATCGACGATTCAAGAGCTAATTCAATGGAGATTTTAATTGTGTTCCTTCAGTTTACAGTTTAAATAATTTAATCCCTCGAGAGTAAATTATTTACATTTTACGTCCATGTGTTCGTTGTTCACTCTTTCCACCACCTAATGCCCCGTTTCCGAGGTTTTTTAACAGAGTTTATCGGTTCGATAGTGATTATTGGTTCGAAATCGTGTTTTTGAACACGGAAGAAGGAAGAAAATAGCTTAAAAGTCGAGTGAATTACTATCATGGGTTTATCTGAAGACCTCAAAAATCGATCATAAGGAAGGAAGGAATTCGCTTAAATAGATGATTTTGTCGAATCAATAGCTATCAAGAGTTTAAACTCCGTTTAAGAATTCTTCAGAAACCGGGCATATGTTATGATAGTAACAACCCGACGAAATATGGGTGCGCAATACAGCTTTGCATACCCCATCGCTTCAGGCAGTACAGTCCTGCCCGTCTATATTTTGTAAAAAAAATCTCACCAAGAACTTAGGTGAAGTTAGCTTGAAGTGAGCTGTCAATAGTGTCAATCCCTAGCACGAGGTAGAATGACAGCTCACTTCACCTTATCACGACGTCGCTATTAAACCTGCCTATCTTTCATGTTAATTTTAAAAACAGATTTCTTTACTTCACGTTCTACATTTTCCATCTCTTTTCAGACTGTGGCGTACCGATACTAAGCGACAAAATCTCACTGTGAAAACTTAGTTGAAGTTAGCTTGAAGTGAGCTGTGAATAGTATCAATCTCTAGCACCAGTAATGCTATTCTGTAAAAATGTCTCTGTGAAATCTTAGGTGATGTTAGCTTGAAGTGAGCTGTGAATAGTGTCAATCCCTAGCACCAGTAGTGCTATTCTGTAAAAATCTCACTGTGAAAACTTATGACCTGTGATTCCACCGGATTGACACTATTAACATCTCACTTCAAGCTCACTTCACCTAAGTATTCTCTGCGAGTTTTTACAGAATAAGGTTTTACAGGATTGTAATTGTGTGAATATTGCGCAGGCGCACCCACATTTTGTCAGTTATGTATAAGTTCCGTAAATAAGACATAAATCTCAGTTCAGAAATTCTAAATAGAACCTAATAAAATTTGGCCCAACTTGAAGATAGAACTCAGAAACTCTCAGACTCTTCAGTTGTTAAAAAAAAACTATTGCTTATAATTCCAGGTTCGTTGTAGGTGGTAACGGCAAGGTGTACGAAGGTGCTGGCTGGTTGCACGTTGGAGCACATACTTATGGCTACAACAGGAAATCTATCGGCATCACATTCATTGGAAACTATAACAGTGAGTATCGCTACGTTAAGCTCCATTTACACGGTACAAGTTTATTGCCTGTGGCATACCATAAAATTGAAAGGCAATTAACTGGCAACGTCTAAACAACACGGACTTAAGTCGCATGCAATTTTATTGAAGGGCAAAACTTGCATTCAATTGTATGCCATTTTATGGAATTACACGCGTGTTTGCGTCACTCTTGTATGCAAGTGTTATTCATACAATTCTTGAAAGGCAATACAAATTAACGTGCTTTATACTCGTATTATTGCTCTAGAAAGTTCCAGAAACTTGTACTTTTCAAAACTTGCTTGAAAAACTCATCACTGCTTGGTCACAATTTTTTTTTTGCAGTAATACTAGGGGGTCAACTACCACCTCTCGAAGCAGCATTATTTTAATATTACTTCAGTGTGAGAACGAGATGGAGCTATACAGGACGTCTAGCTCCATCACTTCCCACACTCAAATAAGATTAAAATAATACTGCTTTAAGAGGTGGTGGTCTAGCTCACATGACACCTTACCTTACCTTTGCCACACAAGGTGTGACCTAACGAAAAAGTCTCTAGGTACAGACGCCATCACATCAAGCTTCGCGAAACTGTCAAATTTTCCCAATCAACCTTAAACCAAATGCGCGATAAAGTTGAAAATCTATTAAATAAATTTGACAGATAGTAGTAGCTTGATATGCTGGCGTCTGTACTTTTGATGGTTTCTTTAAAATCAAAGTATTTATTTCAAATGAGCCAATTAAAAGTGCCTTAGTTTTGAGTTGTCAAGGGGTCAGTCGGTCAGTCAGAAAGAAGCTAGTTGGATGAAGCTAGGACCTATGGAGAAGAACGGGCAAGAAACTCCACGGACACTCTTTTAAATCAAAATATGGTTAAAAACACAATACATGTTGAAATTATACATGTGAGAACGTTGCAGAACTTTAAAAGCGTCTGTAGTAGAAAGATTAAAAAAAAATCAAAAATTAAATTAAAATAAGCCATGGCAGCTAAGAGACGACCAGTCCCTGCAGCTGACAGCGCCCGTTTACGAACCTGACGCAGGGATTAAACTTCTTGAAACCTATTATCAATGACACATTATAATATATATACCTATACCTATATATCATCATTCTCCTGTCGTCATATCGTTGACAGCAGAGGGTGTTCTAGTCATAACATCTTTCACACAGTCCATTCATCGTTTCTTTGGTCTTCCTCTACTCTTATAGCCAATGACATACTCAACACTTTCCTGACAACATTTTCCTCATTCCTCCGCATCACATACCCATACCATGACAACAGATTTCCGCACAACTTTTCAGTCACCGGTGGCACTTTCAAAATTCCATTAAAAAATATACAAATATAAAAACGAGCGTGCCGTACAGTAGTCGCATATGATGTTTGAGTACCAAGCTCTCGGAAAATAGGTTGGTACCATCTGACGGCCAACTTTAGCACCGCGCGCGCTCATCGGTCAAATCAAATAGCGCGCGCTTTCCCGGCTTCCTGTTACACATTTCCGTCTCTTTTTACATGACTGCCCCAAAATAGAAGTGTAATGTTTTTACGAAATCACTCACAGGAAAGCCTACCTTTCTACCTTACTTCCCAGTTACGAAATTCCATAATTTATTAAATCATTTTCTCTTTGTTTCACTGCATGCTAGTTCTAGATTTATTTTGTTAATAAACAATCAACGTACAAAACAAGCAAGCGCTTTCAGCGTCCGCGTATTATAAATGAAAACCATAAATTTTAATGCACGAACATGTTCACTCGACGTAGTAATTTAAATTAATAATAATAATAATAACAACCTGGGACATTATTCACACACGGTCATCTGATCCCAAACTAAGCAGAGCTTGTACTATGGAAACTGGATAACTGATATACTACATATACTACTTTTTTTTTGTAAATACATACTTATATAGATAATTACACCCAGACTCAGAACAAACAGACATGTTCATGCACACAATTGTTTGTCCTGGATGGGAATCGAACCCACGACCTGCGGCATGATAGGTGGTATCTTAACCAACAATTGAAACTAGAATGAGAGCTGCAAGTTTGCTAATAGGTACAGTCGCCGTCAGATATATTGTAACAGACAAGGTGACCAAATACTTCTGAACTAAAATGTCAATAAGTTCTATACACTTCAAGTTACCATTAATATCTGAACATTCATCACTTCATTAATATCCGAGCAGATGCTTGTCAATAATTTCTATACACACAACTAACCAAAAATATCTGAGCCAAACGAAAGTCTCCAGAAGAACATCAACAAAAAACGTATTAATTATCTTTAATTTAAATATCGACATTTTTATTTTAGATAACTTTTAAACATAATAGGTACATGTTTAATCCTAGATAACTAAAACAAAAATTTCGTCAAATTTATATGAATTTATTTCTTTAAATTATGTGAATTCAATATCATAAATTTCGAAAAGAGCACATTTCACTTTGAAATATCTAAAATATACTACGAGTATATAATAACGTTAACATCAAAATATTTATGTAACTTCGAATGCAAATTGGCTCCAGAATGTAACTCAAATATATTTTTATAAATTCATTATACTTCTTTAAAAAAAAAATAGTTTTGTTTTTCATTTTCTTAAAGTTTAAATATTCAGACATGTGCCATTTTCGAAATTGCATATTCAATTAGCTTTCTCTATTTGCATCCGAGCAGAGCTCGGTCGACCAGATACTTATACTATTTAATAATTACCTGATGTATTATATACTACAACCTTCCTGAAAGTATTTAGATCACGTTAGTGAAAGAATAATCAAAATTGATTCATACGTTTTTGAGAAAATCGCTGACATACAAACATACATACGGGTCGAATAAAGAACCTGCTTTTTGTAGTCGGTTAATGAGGAATATTTGTATCTAAATATATTTGTAATCACGTTCTCGAAAACGGCTCTAACAATTTCGAATAAGTTTCAATGTAGGGGTTTACAGGGGCGAAAAATCGCTCTAGCTAGGTCTCATATCAGGGAAAATTCGTTTTCTCTATTTCCACCCGAGCGGAGCTCGGTCGACCAGGTACTTAATTATTAATTGGCATAACACAGACTGAATTTTATTTTACTTCAGTATTTATTGTTTCTGATGCACAACAGATGATTATGGGATTATCAATGTAATGGTGTAAAAGACATTCAAGGTTCTTCTTTAACGTGTAAAGCAAAGACGCAAATTAGCAAAAATGATCTCTGAGCTACATCTTATTTCAGAACACTAACGAATTAAATGGGTCTTTAACTCTCTACAAAGCTTATTCACCGTATACTATGTTTCAGATGACACTCCAACGGAAGCATCATTAGAAGCATTGAAGGCGTTGCTCCGCTGTGGCGTGGAACGTGGTCACCTGACCGAAAACTACCATATTGTCGGACATAGACAACTCATCGCCACTGAGAGTCCCGGCAGGAAGCTGTACAATGAGATCAGACGATGGCCCCAGTTCCTTAGGGATGTCACTTCCATCAAGAACTAATTAGTCTACTTATTGACAATAGGGATGATGACTAAAAAATGTTTTTTGTCCGTCATGTAGATTATTAAAATATATTGGACACGTATTTTTTCTTTTTCTACGTAATCAAAAGATTACGGCGATACATTGAGTTAAAATGTGGCATGACGTCACGTCTTCGTAGATTTTATACGTAGAAGTGACGTAGCAAGCCCCCACTCCCGAACTTTAATGCGAGTTATCTAAGTCATTTTTTGTTAATATGATAAAGCAAAAAATACGTATCTAATATTTTTTTATTATCTGACTGACGGACTAAATAAAATTTCTTTTTTTTTACCCAGGCATCATCCCTATTATAAGGGGCTTAGTCCTCCATTCATAAATTCATTTTTCAGCATTCATAATTTATGCCGCGTTCATGATGAACAAGGTATTACGTTATCAAGGTAAATCGATATTTAGCTACCATAGATGCTAGAAGCACAACAAATTATAAACTAAACAAAGTAAAGTGTACAATATTGTCTGGAATCGGGATATGTATTTCTTTTTAACCCCCTACGAAAACAGAGGGGTGTTATAAGTTTAACATGTGTATCTGTGTATCTGTCTGCTCCTAAACGACTGAACCGATTTAGATTTTTTTTATTTTGTTTGAAAGGCGATTTGATCGATAGTGTTCTTAGCTAGCTTATTCAAGAAAATCTATTCAGCCGTTTCCAGATTATCAGCTCTTTTTAACCGACTTCCAAAAGGAGGAGGTTCTCAATTCGTCTGTATTTTTTTTTTTTTGTATGTTTGTTACGTGATTACTCAAAGACGGATAGACCGATTTGGAAAATTCTTTTTTTGTTTGAAAGGGCATACTTCCGAGGTGGTCCCATATAAATTTTATTAACTTTGCTTGGGGAGTTTTTGAGTTAGCTTCAATAATGCGTATATTTCCCACTTATTTTATGTGGATGATGTGATGATGTTTTAATAACTTCCTATCACTGTTATTTACATGGTTATATCTACAATAATTGTGCTCAATTATGTATTCGAATTTGTGTGGAGTAGGTTCCACAACTAAAAAGTGAAAAATAAAAACTTTTTAGCAAAAAATAAAACCGACTTCCAAAACAAAACACTACAAAGTGAAAAATTACTTTAATTTCGGAAGTCGGTGGCAAAAAACGAAAATACAAAACCAAAGACACCGACTACCGAAATTAAAGTAATTTTTCACTTTGTAGTGTTTTGTTTTGGAAGTCGGTTTTATTTTTTGCTAAAAAGTTTTTTTAGTTGATGAATGGATTTGAGCCTCTTCCACAGGTTTGATCGAGTCGGAATTTGGTGTTCTGTTACTTCAATGATATTAGAATAACATAGTTTTGTAACCTTGAACTGATGCTGCAGCATTTCTTGGAATTCGCAGGATACCCAACTTCCTCACCAATTTACAGCAGAGGTATCGTGTTTGACTCATTGAAATGGTTGTAATGAATAGGTTATAGATAAGTAAGTAAGTAACTTTTAAGTAGTTTGACAAACTTTTAGCGCATTTGCAAGTAAACTTGGTCACTAATCCATTTTGTCTTGAATGAAACATGAAACAGTATATCTTTTTCAATAATTATATTAAACTATATTCTGTACTTCTAGTTAGCGAATGCAGTCTGGAGTTGAGATTGGCAACTCGAGATCTCGTGTGTCGAAATTGAAATCTTGCCAAATTGCCGAGCGAGTTCTCAATTTCGAAATTTTCAGATCAAAATTTCGCCTACCTTTTAAAATAACGTGTTTTTTATCCAAAACCGGCCAAGTGTGTGTTGGACCACGCACAATGAAGAATTCCGTAGTGGGATGAATTTATCCCAAGAACCATCATTTATATTCGTAACACGTCCGTGTTTGGACAGAAGTTGATATGTTTACCAAATTTCAACTTAATCGGTCAACTAGATTCGAAGTAAATGGTTATGACAGACGGACATACAGAAACACGAGTAATCCTATAAGGGTTCCATTGTTTCATTCGCACATACGGAACCCTAAAAACGATGAAACTACTAAACAAAACTTAGGATATTGGTGTAATATTTTGTAAATAAAGCAGCGCCAATTCAATCTCGAAAAAAATCTCTGAACTACGCATACATAACGCAACAAATCAGCCCACATATTACCTACGCACACTATAAATCCTTTAATTGTATTTGTTTAATGGCTTCTTAAGAAGCATAGAGTGCTAAGTCGCCTGTGCTCGATCTCAAAATCTCATTCGTAATCTTGACCAACATGGTCGAGATCTCGCGACATCGGCAATCATCGCGGCTGCATTCCCCGAAAGGCGTTATCAGAAGTGTAAATAGAAGTGCCACCTACATTTCGCCAACATTTTGAAGGATATTGCTAACCCATTGCTTCATATGTTCGCAAAATTTGTGTGCTCAACAACGTAAATAACGCAATGAATGTTGTTGATCTATGAAAATGAAATATGGTCATACACGCACGCCGGTAGCAAATACTACACCTGTTCTTTCTGAAGAACATCACCAATAAGGTCACAAAAAATGTGAAATCAGTAATAGTTAACTCTAAACTATTGTTTAGAGTTAACTATTACTGTTACTGTGTTAGTGTATTATTAACTTTTTACTATTTACTTAGTTATGCACCAATGGCATAGTTTTAATTAGTTTTCACCAATTACAAGGTTTGTCAAGTCTCTGGCGGATTAATTCAAAGCGTTGGGCATTTTGTAAATGAAAACTATAACGCTGTTACTTTATTCTGAATTATCAAAGCAATTTGAAACACAAAGTTTTGAATAGTCTATGTCAATTTTATTATGACCGAAGCAAGTCGAATAATTAATTATATTTATCCATCTTATACTATTTGATACAAATAGGGTACAATAGGTGAACGGAGTAGAAGCCTATGGCATACCTAGTTTTTTCTTTTTGTTTTTTTTCAATAGCTTAGACAGAAATTTCTCTATCAATACCTACACATTTGAAGTAAACTAGAACAATAAAAACAGAAATTTTGAAAAAACTTTATAGACCGTAAAAAAAATATCGAAATTCAAATCATACGCACTACACACCCTGCGTAGTGCGTATGATTTGAATTTAGATATTATTAATTAAAGAAACTTGGTATGACTTGGTATGCCATAAGCTTCTCCTCCGTCCACCTACCCTATTTTTTTCAAGACGGTAAAAAAAGTCATCCAGTTTATACAATAATTGTAATCACCATAGAAATATTTTAAAAAAACTGGCCAAATGCGTGTCGTACAATGAAGGGTTCCGTAGTTGGGATGAACTTATCCCAAGAACTAAGTTTGTTCTTGGGATAAGTTCATCACATTGTACTTGAAAAACATGTTCTCCCATACATTCTACCTACAAATGTAAGTTTGTACACACAATATTGAGAGATTTATCATGTTATTTTAAGACCACAGACTTCTTATAGGTCCTGTAATCTATAGGTTTAGAGCTATTATCTGAATTTTTTTCAAAATTTTAGGCTCAGTAATTTAGACAGATAAAGGGGGGATAGTTCATTTTTGTCAATTTTCTTACATAATTTTAAAACAATTTATTTTAAATTTATAGAAAAAAAAAATATTTGGGACTCTCACAGTAAGCCCTATCATTTGATATGTCACACGGTACACTTTGCAAAACTTTTTTTTAAATTTTCTTATTTGCCCCTAAAATTGACCTTAAAATTCATTTATTTACGTTACACGTCCGCGTTTGGGCCACAGAAATTCATACGTGTACCCAATTGCAACTTAATCGCTCCATTAGATTCGGAGAACATTGGCTGTGACAGAGACAGACACACGAGTGATCCTTTAAGTGTTCCGTTTTTCCTTTTGATGTACGGAACCCTAAAAACATGAGAAGTGGCAAAAAAGCGTGTAGGTGTCCGCGCGTCGTCATCACACTGCTCATGTCACAGGGAAATTGCCGTTTCTGCGAACTATTGCGCTTTCGATCGTTTCTTTCTTATATCTGTGGTAATCACGTTCTCGAAAATTGCTCTAACGATTTCGATGAAAGTTGCAATATTAACGGGGGGTGAAAAATCTATCTAGGAAATCGCCAAAAAAATCAGTGGTTGCATAATAAAGTTTAATACCTACTGTTCTAAACTGTATGGGACAAATGTTTATTTTTTTCGCAATTTCAAAGAAAGTTGGTGCCGTAGTAAAAGTTATTCAGTTCAATGGTGTACTATAAAGCAAAAAATAGAGTTAATTTTTTAACACCAAATACATTTGTAATCACGTTCTCGAAAACGGCACTAACGATTTCGATGAAAGTTAAAAAAAATATCGTTTTCTCTAATCTAATCTAAAAAATCGTTTTCTCTATCTTCACCCGAGCAGAGCTCGGTGGACCAGGTACTTATTATTTAAGCGATGACATACTTTCCTATTTTAAAATTATAATTATGATCATGACCCACTTCACAGATCCTTCCATAATGTTGACACCAAAACTTAACTAAAAAAGTTAAACATATAACGGCTGATAACTTTTTCTCGATTACGTTGTTGGTCCCACGGAGAAAGTTGTTCAGTTTGATGATCTGTACCACACACACCCTTAAGTTTGACCACAACTTTTTGACCTCCTTGACCTTTTTGACATTTTTTCACCTCCTTTTTGATACATCCTATACATAAGGTATATCTATTCATACACGAAACCTCTTAAGGGGTCATTGTACTCATCATTATAAACATCTTTTACTATCGGAACAAACCTGAAATCGTGAAAAAAAAAGTCAAATGTTCCCTACTTTTTGACGAGTACGAGTTAAACATATTATATAACGGCTGATACTCGTAACTTTTTGATGCGTACATAAATGTAGGGAACCACCAATTTTTTTTCGCGATTGCAGTTTTGGTCCCATAGTAAAAGTTGTAAAATACGTGGACATAAAGAAAACAGATTTATTGTTTAGTAAAATAATAATTGCGAATCACACTTCCTTCACTATATTTTGACAGATTTTGAATGAAATACCTACCTAATCCATTGCTTCATGTGTTTGAAAAATTCGTCTGTTCGACAATGTGAATAACGCAATAGGGATGACGCCTGGATAAAAATAAAGAAGTTTTATTTTGTCCGTCAGTCAGATAATAAAAAAAAAATATTAGACACGTATTTTTTGCTTTATCATATTAATGAAAAATGACTTAGATAACACGCATTAAACTTGAGGAGTGGGGGCTCGCTACGTCACTTCTACGTATAAAATCTACCAAGACGTGACGTCATGCCACATTTTAACTTAATGTATCGCCGTGATCCATTGATTACGTAAGAAAAGAATAAAATATGTGTCCAATATTTTTCACTACTCTACATGACGGACAAATAAATAAAAAAAAGACATCATCCCTATTGACATTGTTGAATTGTCAAAATAAAACGCATTCGCTAGAGCCGTGTCCGTTTCGACTGCTCGGACACAGTGTCGTAGAAGAAAAACGCCTACGTCAACATTACGAAGGAATATGTAAAACACGAACAATGAAAGTCGCAAATTCGTAGATCTAATATTCAGAAAGTTGTAAAGGCTAGGTTGTTAAGGTGCCTACTTGGGAAACCAATTTTATAGCGAAGTGCTGGACTGGTGGCCCAGTGGTATCGTATCGGCCCCGACTTACCGAGTTTATAAGTCGTGGGTTTGAACCCAAGCAGGCGCTTTACGTTCTGTAATATATTTTAAACACTGAAAGAAAGAAAGAAAGAAAGAAAAATATGTTTATTTGTCACAGAAACACGTGCATACAAAAATATAATTAACTCGAGTTTTACAATAAGAAAAATAAAACACACGAGCACAAAACAAAAGTCGGCAGCTGCTGGCACGCCATGACTGTGACAAGAAGGCTTCCACTGCTGCTCTGCACTGCTGCTCTCAAAACGGGGAAGGAAAACATGGTAAGGAAACCGTCATATCCTAGAACCGAAAATCCCAAGAGATGTGACGTCGATCAACCCGAGCTATGCCCGTGTGGTGGATTACGGCCCAATCCCTCTCACAGAGAGGGGGTCTGTGTCCCAGCTGGGGGAACATTTTTTTTATTAGCCATTATTGTCCCACTGATGAGCATTATAATAGGTTGGGGAAAAAGTTTCTTCGCATTTTTTAAGAAAATTCAAAACATTTTTTAATATAGTTTATTTACATTTAACTAAAGTATGTAGGTACCATTTTGTTCGATAACTTTTTGCCATCTTGTAGGTAGGGACATGATCCCATTGCTATAGAAATTTTGGGACTTCTGGTCAAAATACCGCGACAAGTGGTTTTGGCAGTCCTCTCGTGATGTTAACCTGACACTGTCTAAAGAATTCTGAAGAGACCGAAACAGGTGGAAATCTAAAGGTGCAAGGTCAGGACTATACGGCGGATGCATTAACACCTCCCAGCCAAACTCTCTTAATTTTTGCTGAGTGGCTAAAGATGTGTGAGGTCTAGCGTTATCATGATGAAAAACCACATCCCTTCTGTTGATTAATTCCGGCCGCTTTCTCTCAACTTCTTGCTTTAATCTCATCAGTTGTTCGCAGTAGAGTTCAGAATCGATGGTACTGCCTGGTGGTAACAGCTTATAATCAATAATGCCCTTCCAATCCCACCACACACACAGCATCACCTTGTTGCGAGTTAACCCGGGTTTCGCCACAGTCTGTGAAGCCTGACCGGCCTTTTACCACGACCTTTTTCGCACGTTCTTGTCATACGTGATCCACTTTTCATCACCAGTTATCAGCTTCTTCAAAAATGGTTCGGTTTCATTACGTCGTAATAAAGAATCACAAATGAGTACACGGTTCATTAGGTTTCTTTCAGTGAGCTCGTGAGGTACCCAAATGTCGAGCTTTTTTGTGTACCCAGTTTTTTTCAAATGCGTCAAAACTGTTTTGTGGTCAATTTTCAGTTCTTCAGCTACGTCGTAACTACTGATCTAGCTCCACTTTTTCAAAAATGGCATTCATTTTATCTGTAATAGGGCGACCAGAGCGACGTGCATCTTTGACATCAAAATTTCCGGATTGAAATCGCTTAAACCAAATTTGTGCCACTCTCACAGACACTACACTAGGTCCATAAACATCGCAAATTTTTTTCGCGGCTTGCGTTGCATTTTTGCCGTTTTTGTAGTAAAATTTTAAAATGTATCGAATTTCTTCATTAGATTCACTCATCTTGACGGTACGAAAAACAAATGAAAATCACACATTTTCCTAATTTGAATTTGAAATTATGTTCTTTAAAATTTAAACTTTCAATGATACCAAAACCAGCCAGATACAAATAGTATAGCCAAAGAGATTTTATTACAAGTTCATACATACTATGCGACCCTTTGTAGTAATAGGTACTGCTCGATTTTTGTGACTTATTTTATACCGAATAAATTTATTTTCTAGTAGTTTTTTAATATTCACTAATCATGAATGTGAGAGTCAGCCGCCGCACGCAAGCATCCAATGTTGTAAAAAAAAAAAACTTAAAAGAAAAGTAGTTTCATATCGCATTAAAACCTTATGGGACGATTATTGGGATCATCTTCCATAAAAAAAAAATTAGTCAGATACATGGAAGTGGGGGGAATATAATGTCAGTCGCATAAATTAACATAATTGTTGCAAGGCACATGAGGCTAAAAAGGCTTGAAACTATGGGTTGGGTTAACCCAACCCATAGTTGGGTTTTTGGGCAAAGTGGTCAAAGGAACCATGATCTAAATTATGAAGGATAATAAAACTGTATTTCTGCTTCCGCCACAGCCTCATCAAACCTTTTTTTTTAACAAAAATAGCACCAGTTTATATTGCACTAACCGATAGTATAGCTACTGTGCTGTGAACAAATGATTACATTTGTTCAAATCAAATAAAATTTAATTGAAAAAAAAAATTGAAAAGTAAAAATTGCAAAAAACTGACACTTCCTTTGATTTTTAACCGACTTCAAATATAGGAGGAGGTTCTCAGTTCGTCGGAATCTTGGAATTATTTTTTTTTGTTTGAAAGGGTATAGTTGGTCCCATTGTCAACGGACTATCATAATTAAATGCGTATATGTGTATACAATTTCGTGTCTGTACTGTTGAACATTGATGAATTCCCTCGTCTGAAGGCAATCCTGGGTGCAGCAGCCAGGACATGATGGATTTTAGAGCGCACTATCACAATTAAAGCGTATATAAAATATCGTGACTGTACTGCATACCGTTGAGGAGTTCCCTTATCTAAAGCCAATCCTGGGTGCAGTAGCTAGGTCATAGTGGACTTTAGAATGGACTATCATAATTAAAGCGAATATACAATTTTGTGTCTGTAATGTTGACCATTGAGAAGTTCCCTCGTCTGCAGCCAATCCTGGGTGCAGCAGCCAGGTCTTGGCTGATCTTTGCGTTATGTTCGTGAAAGGGTTTTGCTTGTGGTGACTGGTCGTCTTGCTGACCTTGGTTTTGTTATGGCGGCATCTACATCGCCATATGCGAACCACGCATCACACTGACGTCACGCAAAATCCTGCATCGCGCAATCAGAGTTTACCGCGCGACTGGCATGTATACAACGTCCCGACATCAATCTTCGGCCAGTAGCTCGCTAGACAACATTCGTCTGATCGGAGGATCCTCCTTTTTCTATGGAGGATGAGTGAACTTTACACCCCGTTCCTAATACCTCTATAGTTATTAGTAATTAACTCTCTATTTTACTGCGATGGTCCTAGTTTTTCATTGGTGACTTCGAGTTACGGCTACATAGTACTACATATCTATATGTAAGTGGGCACGCCCTTTATGCCTGGAGGCTTTTGTGTAGATATAAAGTTATTTTTATTTCTGCTTGAGTATAGTTTTCGATTTATTAATTTCTTTGGTATATTGGCGTGTGCTAGCTGACTTATGGCAAATAATTTAACTTAAATTATTTTGCGCACTGTTGTATAGAATCATTCTGACTTTAGATTTTTAATTAAAGCGTATATAAAATACCATGTTTGTACTGTATGTCTTTGAGGAGTTCCCTTATCTAAAGCCAATCCTGAGTGCAGCATCCAGATCATAGTGGACGTTAGAACGAACTATCATAATTAAATCGTATATTCAAGTTCTTGTCTGTATTGTAGGGATATAGTACTTGTCAAGATAAAGCCAACGCGTCCAAACTCGATGGTGCTATCTCGTTCTTTTGCGAAGTTCCTATGTCAATCTACCGGTTCCATCATCTGACCCTGAACACTATCTAGAGTAATAAGTACTTGCCAATACATATTCAATGGAACCAGACGTGACGGGGCTATCTGGTGTACTTGAAAGTTTGATGCCTGTGCTGCTGACCGTTGTGAGGACATCTCTTGTATGGAACCAATCTAGGGTGCAGAGATAGGTCATGGTGTATGGTAATGAGTATAAATATAAAATTATATGTCTGTGCTGTTGACCGTTTAGGAGTCCCCTCGTCTGAAGTCATCCCTGGGTATATCAGCCGGGTGATGGTCGACAAAACAGGCTATCATAATTGAATGCGTATATAAAATTTAGTGTCTGTGCTATTGTTGAGGAGATCCCTCTGTAACCAATCCTGGGAGCAGCAGCTAGGTCATGATGGATTTTAGAACGGATTATCATAATTAATGCGTATACAGGGTGTAAAAAGACACATCACAAAGCCGTTAACTACGCATGCTGTACATCTAACTAAGTAGCTTTGCGCAAAAAATATTGCTGGGCAATTAAAGCCTATATAAAATTCCGTGTCTATACTGTTGGCTGTTGAAGAGTTCCTTCATCTGGAGCCAATTCTGGGTATAAAATCAGGGTATGCTTATCATAGAAATGCATTATCTTTGGAACTCAACCAATGTAAAATATCAACTCCGTGGAATAAGAAGAAGTGGTTTTAATTTAGCTTGCAAGATTCGATCTAAACCAACTAATTGTTTACTAACGAACTAACAAACAAACATTGTAAGTTGGATAAAAACTTGTAACAATGCAATAACATCGAGTTTCTGATTCTGAAGATGGAGCCGAAAGATTGCCACTAGAACTCCCTCATGGAATGTGCTAAGATAGTCAAGTTTGACCTCGTTTGCTTTGTTGTCTTGAGTACCTTTCATTACACATGATGACTAGGGTCTGAAGATGTAGCTGGATGATCGTCCAGACTCGAGAGAGGACAGAAGATATAGATCTAAAGGAGACGTATCTACTATTGACTCACCAATGTGAAATACATTCAAAAACACAAAGATTGAGCTTTCAAACAAACTATGATTAATATTTAAGAATTATTTCTTACTTATTAGAAATAATTCTTAAATATTAATCATAATTTGAATATTGTTCCAATTGCTGAATTTCCACTTCGTATTCTTAGATCTAAAGGACCTGGTAGGTACAGCCCGCGCCAAACTTCGTGACCGCCCTGAGTATAGTCGCGAGTCCGAACTTGCGCATGGTACAGTCGAGTGGGCAATACGTAATCAACCAAACAATTTTCGTTTTCTAACATTTTATTAAACATTTTCTAACATAGGTATTGTCAATTTATTTTTATTTGTTGATTATAAAGTTCATGTATTTCATAGGTTATTTTATTTAATTTAATATAAAATGTATGTGTTATTTGTAAAACATATAGGTTAGGTAATAATAGGATAAATGCAAATAAAAAACATTAATATAAATAAACTATATTCACAATGGGGCCACACCTTCCATAAAAACATCTCCCTTACTAGTGGATGGTTCCGCATCCGAATCACTCTCTTCCCAAAAAATATCCGAATCTTCTTCATCTGATTCATTATCGCTCACGTGAATTATTATTTTTTCAGTTAGGTTATCTACGATGACATCACTTTTCTTATATTCTTCCTCAATATTAATAACTTTGTCGCATAGTGCAGTCCACTCCTGTTCACCCATGCTATTTACTTTTTCCTCCACTAGTTTCATAATATTAGTTATATTATTTGTGACATTTTTTTTCTCCACGTAACCTTTTAAGGATGCCCACGCCATTTCTATGGGGTTTAAGTCGGGATGGTAAGGTGGAAGCCGTAATATTGTGTGATTGTGTTCTTCTAAAATTTTATCAATATTAAATTTTTTGAATTTTTCTTTATGTATAGAAATTAATTTATACAGTTCTGGTTTCAGCATGTCAGAACTGCAAGGGATATTTTTTGCCGTAAGCCATGCCACCATTTCTGCCTTTTTGCTATTTGACGTCGGCGCTGCATCCTCTAATTTGTTATGATAGGGTGCATTATCTATCACCATCACCGATCTCGGTGGGAGATTCGGCAAAAGTTGTGTGCGTATCCATTTTTCATAATTATTATAGTTCATGTTATCATGGTAATCTCCGGTTTTCGTACCTGCTTTAAACATCAAAAGGCCGTTGGGTACAAATCCTGATCTGAATCCAGCATGTACAATGACGACACGTTGACCTTTTGATATTTTTTTTTTTAAACCTTCAGTGCTACCATCACTCCATGCCTTCGAAGTGGTATGCGATGAATCGACATACGATTCGTCGGTGTAAACTATCGGTCTTCCTTCTGCGCGATATTTCGTTATTTCACGCAAATATTCAATTCGCTTACAGCGAATATTTGTATGTTCAATTAATAATTTGCGATTGTCTTCAGTTTTTTTCCATTTAAATCCTATTTCATTTATAATTCTCCTCAAACTCGTTGCGGATCCTTCAAAATTTATATCTTCTTTTAATTTTTTTAAAAGTTGAGCAATAGTCGGTAACTCTTTCTGTGTTAAATGAAAATTGTGGATACATCTTTTGATGACACCTTGGTCAAAATTGTCGATTCCGGTTACCTTTTTTACCCCTTGCCTCTTCTTTCCGGGTGTACGAAAAACTGCTAATAAATCGGAACTTGGTTCATTAGCTACCGATATAATACGTCGTACAGTTCTTTCCGATACTCCTGTAGCGGCTGCAGTCCGTTTAAGTACTGCCTTCAAATCGTATTTAAGGCCTTCTTCAGCTTCTTTCTTCATAAATTTATAAACATCGTAGACCATTTTACGAGCCTGGCGTCGTAAAACATTACAACGTCCGGTAGGCATGTTTATAAACAAATAACAACGAGTAACAATAACAACAAGTAACAATAACAACAAGTAACAATAACTAAAAACTATAACAACAAATTAACGAAACGATCGAATGAATTCTGAACGCGACAGTACTCTCAGAGCTCCACAAGTGCGTGATTCGTGTACGGACGTAGCACTCACACTAAGGTGCGCGCGTCGCGGGTGAGCGGTATGGGCGCGCGGGGTGTGGCCCTGCCCCCAAGCTCTTGTGCGTCCCGCTAATACCTGATTTTGTGTTACTGCGCAACGCAATGAGCCTAACTTCGGGACGGCCACAAAGTTTGGCGAGAGCTGTACGTACCTACTATTGACTCACCAAGTGATATGTGAATATACATTCAAAAACACAAAGGTTGAGCTTCCGAAACTAAACTTATATAAGTACCTTCAGGGTAATTCCAATATTAATTAGTACTGTTACTAAAATTTACGTTACGTGAATATATTGTAGCATCGTTATGCCGAAGTATGCAATCCTGATCTAGGGCAAGGAGGTTATAATTGTTATCGTAATTCGATTTTCGCATACAATGCGAGTCGTACAATCATTCGTGCAGTTATACAGCTATGTTTGGTCTCTGTAATTTTATCTATTGGTCAGAACATTCTTGTGGTATCCAATCACATGTATGTTATTTACATTTTGGCTTAGTATTTTAGCTTCTCAAGACGCCGCGGCTCCATGCCAGTTGCTGATAGTTGTAGAGGCGTGGCAGATGTGATTGTCCGCCGTCATTAAATAAATAAATAAAAAAAATCTTTATTTATACAAAAACCTTAAACAATGCTTAAATACTAGATCGCATGAATTTCTGTGAATAAAGGTTATACAGATAGAGTAAACCCTGACTCCCAAACTAGGAGATCCTGTGACTCAGGAGTCAGTGTTCTGCTATCACTGTGCTACCGAAAACCTTTTACTAAGAAGTGTGTTTTATAGTATACAAAATCATGACACAAAACCTGTTTGAAAGTACAATCAATCATTGTTGTACATTGCTGAATTACTTCCACTTGTGTCTTTACAAAGTCTTCATTTTTATTGATGATGTTGTATTCTACCTCAATAATTCTATGTCCTGAGCGTATTTTTCGTTGAAATCGCTGTCAAGGACACCAAACAGGGCCCGTGCGAGATTTCCTATGTCGTTGACGTAGCTACATTTTCTTAAAAATTCAATAACTACTCGATATGGGACTGATTTTTTTTTTCGATTATAATGTTGGTCCCATGGAGAAAGTTGTTCAGTTTGAAGGTCTTATGGTACACCCTTAATTTTGACCACACCTCTCTGATACACCCTGTATTGTCGCGTTTTCAGTGACTTGATGAAATTTTGCGACGCTATAAACACACCTTAATATTTTGTTGAAAAATTATTTTATTATAACTTTTATTATAAGCTAAACATATTATTTTGCGTATATATATTGTCTCTTCTTAAAAAAATCATTTAAATATAATTGTTTAATGATTATTCTTCGTTTTCTTGCAACTGGAGTCGGACTTCGTACTGAGAACGGTACCATATCCACCAGCCGAGGGCATGACGGGTCGCGGCGGAAACTATCCAGCAGTAGTAGCATACCTGAACAAGGAAGAACGCATTGATTATTATAAAGAAAGGACCTACTGTACTACGATTTAAGTAAAGTTCTGGCCACACTGACGTGAATCCCGGGTGGGACGCGACCATTCGCGGCAGTTTGAATACCTCCATACAAGTGGTGGCCCAGTGGTCGTGGGTTCGAACCCTGACATTCTTTACCATTACTTTGTGTTACAACTTTGTGTAAATTATTTCATCACCACTGCTCTCAAAAAGGTGAAGGAAAATATCGTGAGAAAACCGGCAAGCCCTAGATCCAAAAATTCAAAGACTTGTGACATCTGCCAACCCGCATTGAGCCCGCTTGGCCCACGGCACACTCCCTCTCACCGAGAGGAAGCCCCAGCAGTGGGACATGCTGATTATGCTGTACCAGTTGTGGGGCGAGCGAATTTCGTCCCGAATTTTTTTGCAGCTATATGCGCATTCATCTATCTTCGGTGTCTATATTGTTCGGGTGCATAGCCGTAGTATTGTTCCTATACTGCTATAGGTCAAAGAAAATCTTCACTGCGTAGTAACGTCAATAACTATTCTAGATTCTAATCTAATAAAGGAGAAAATATACGACTCTTTCTTTTGCCACAGCATTATTAGGAGTCTCAACGGATTAGTACCATGAATATGTCTATCGCTAGTAATAGGAAAAATGTGGTCGGGATGGGCAGACAAGGGATTATAATATCAAGCCTAACACCTTTTGCGTTTGTTACTCACACGAAGAACCATTAAACTTTCGGATATAATTTTCCTCCTTAAGCTGCTCTTAAAGTTTATTACGAGTACTTCTCCTCTCAAGTAACATCTTTGTGAGCGTTCTATAAAATGCCATATTACTTATACGTCCCGTGACCAATTCACCGCATGATTTTCTAGTGAACAAAATGAAATCATCACCGAGTTTAAGCCTCTCTCCCGATACCCGCCGTGTCGCCGGTGCGATATCCACTCTCGGTAATATAGGCACTAGAAACAATCAAAATCTGATCTCGGTAATTTTGACACTAAAAACAATCAGATTGGAACGCGGTAACTGACCGTTAGATGTTACTTTGGGTCGGTAACGAGCGGTAATATGGGAGATGGATTAAACTTAGGTCGCGTCCTAAGCAACGCAATCGTCGCGCATGTATTATATATGATTGTCGTGATAATTTTGTTACGACGACGTGTTCCCGAAAACGTCGTTGCGCCGACAGGGGGCCGCTTTTCGGTTTTCCGAAAAAATGAGAGACATTCGTATATTATATTCATGTCATTTGTAATCTTCTAATTGTACTTTTGCGTGTTGTGCTATGTCTTTTGTGTGCACTAAATAAATGTTTTATCTATCTGTTACATTTTTTCCACCCATTTAGTTTACTTTTGACATAAGCACTCCTATGAAGTTACTTATTTATGGACAAGCAACCATAAACGAAAAATGCAATGCTTTATGGACGCTAAGTATAATAAATTATTGGAAAGATTATAGTAGTGTAACCCAATACAATTAAAAGGACTTCATCCATTGCTAAGTAGAAATAGAGCTTATAATTACATGCGATGCCCTAACTAGAGCCAAGAGGTAGAATTATGCCAAGTAAAACTGGGCTTAGGGCGGGAAATACACATGCCTGTAGCTTGTACAAAACTATGCTAGTAGCCGGCATGCCATTGTGACACTCACCTATCAGTATTCGTTATGGCACTTGCATACTTTTGTGCAAGTTACAGGCATGTATATTCTCACCCTTATGGACGAAGCTTTCCATAATTATCTAAAGTGCTACAAGGATATTTTGGCGCCTGAAAGACCTTAACAGGAGGGCGTTATTGGTAAACATTTGTGAAAATGTGTCAGACAAATTTTATTAACATTACAAGATGGCGACGTTATGATCATTCCAACCATTTATTTTATTTTAGCGCCCATGAAGTATTGCATTTTTTCGTCTATGGTTGCAATGGTTGCCTGTCATTAAATAAGGAAAATCATTGGCGTGCTTATGTCACGATTTTGGCTAGGCGCCACAGTAACCTTGTAGATATCATTGTAGTAGTATCAGATCAGCGTACAATAAAATCACTTACTAGCGTCATGCATGCCAGTACGAAAGTCGAGGCTAAGGGCCAAGGAGTCACCGCACTCTCTTGCGTCATGAGCCCAGCCAGTGTGCGTCCGGTCAGCCACGCCGCCAGCACAGCGAGAGGTGACATCAGCATTATGCCGAGACTGTCTACCATCAACTGGAACGAAGAGAACAATAATATAAAGCCTTGGATGGAGGAAGCTCTGGATGAGATCATTACAGCAATGGAGTGCTGAAAAGGCTAGGTACATGATGAAGATCTGGCAAAACTAAAGCGAATCCCAAACCGAAATTTGCTCGCGACGATTGTATCAACTACCTATATATGGAGGTGTTCAAACTACATAAATAGTCGCGAGATTTCGTAATAATAAACGCGCGCAGTCGCGTCCCGCGACTTGCGTGGGATTCCCTTCAGTGCGGCCGATCCGTGTGTTTACAAACTTGCCCTAAGTTCATGGGACTTCATTAAGCATATTGTACGGCACCACGAAATGTGGAAATACTGTATATATGTTACCGTATAATTATGAACTTTGTTAGCTTATAATATATGTCGTGAGATTATAAACTACCAAAAAATTGTGGAGTGCAACATACCATTTACAATTTAACGCAATATTTTACGATAGTTTATAAGCTATCCATGGCCAAAAAATTGAGAACTGCTATCAAAGCATGTGACGAACGCACCTTGCGCTAATAGAAAGAAAGAAAGAAAGAAAAACAGTTTATTCGCGTGAAAATGACGCACACAAACTATACAAAAAAAGCGAAACACAAAATAATAAAACATAACAAACCACACAAAACAAAAAATCTAATACTAAATAGCCAAGTAACTGCGACCAACTTGGGAGAAGCGCTCACTCGGCTCACTCAAAAATAACTTCCTGACAAAAAATGAATGTCATTCTACCTTTCAAAATCAAAGTAATCGGTACTTCAAATTTAAAACACTAGATGGCCCACCCGCTACAACTCGAACTGTGACTAACACGATTATAAATTTCATTAATGATAATGTATTGTATGAACCTATATTTAGTTCAATATTATTAAACAAGCGATTGCCGAATCACGAAGACCTGCCATTGGAGCAATCGAGTCCTTGTATGGTGACCGCGTATCGGTAAGAGTCGTTGGATGCTTCCAGATTACATGCAATTTTATTCTTATTGAGTGTTTTAAATTATAAACAAATAGTAAACATACCTGTTTAGCATTGTGGCTTAGCACCCACATAACCAGAGCTCTGGGCACACCATATTTATGTACGCGTCTTGTCACATACCGGGTCCCACACAATTCGCATCTCGATTTCCCGGATTCAGTCAACCATCGCTCCAAACATTTCACATGGATCCTACCAACAGTTCCGCGACAAGAACACGCCGATATCAAGCGTCCAAGTTCTGGTGATAAAGACTCCCCTCCGTGGCAAATGCGACACATGTCTTCATAAGAGTGAGTACTTATCCTCTCCTCATCCTCAGTTGCTTCAATTAAGGTAGCTATATCCTCTACACTAAATAGTTCAATTTCTACGCCCCAATCGATTGCAGTAGTGCCAGTTGTTCGTTTATTGTAGTCTATAGCTTTATTTTGTTGATCTATAATTGCCAAACGGCGCTTGGGACTTCTAACTTTGATGCGGTGTTGACGAGGATGCTTGTCTCTTGTCACTAGTGCTTTTTCTCTAGAAAACGGTATTTCGTTTCTTCTCTCTGTGTAGATCCTTCTGTTCTGTGTTTCGTTCTCAGTTGCTGCAGATTTTGACACTGATCGTTCAGGGTATGAATCTTCAGTGGTATTTACTCCATTATAAAGGTTTATGTTACTCGAGCTGGCTGTGACATCTTTATCCACAGTCGTATGTGAAGTTGCAGTTTCAGGAACGACCTCAAGGTTCGAATTTTTAGGGCTATTCGCGTACAATTTAAGTTTAGGTTTTGTAGGTTTTGTTGCGGCTATATAAGTGGCCATCACTGGGTCGGGGTCTGAGTGGCTGAAAGATAGAAGAAGGTTAGTCAACAGGAAACTGTAGTGTATGTAGATAATATTCGTCAATTTAAATGAATTGGATATCAACCTTTTTTGCGCGGAGAAATGCTCATGCATACTGCATTATCACGAGGAGATAGTGCAGTTATATGGGACTCCTACCCACTAAAACTCAACGGTGTCCTCCTCTGCCGCTTTTGGCGGGAACAGGGGCACCCGTTAGCACTCATCCGTGAACCCGCCGCGGCTGTCCATCGCTGGGCCCTTCTCTAGGGAGTACCCCCATCACCTTGCACGTCGTGACCACCCCAGGAACCAAACCAGTACGTGGGCGCTAGACGACCCCGTGTCTAGGCACGCTTGGTCCCCCTGCGACTGTTCAGGTGAGTGGCTCGACCGCCTACCACTTTTCGGCTGCAGAGGATAGGGAAAGCGGTCAATGCCATATCGACACTCCTCCTCACCTGTGGTCCCTGTTAAGGCCGCGGAAGGTAGGGAGAGCGGCACACCACAATACCAGCACTCCTCTCCCGCCGCGGCCTCCAACCCTCAGCCACGATGCCTCCCATACGACATCGCGGCCTGCCTCAGTTGCGATGTCGCCCAAGCAGCACCGCAACTTACTTGTTGACCGCTACGTCGTCGGCTTACCGGCAAAAGCCTTGACCAACTCGCAGAGGCTCCTTAGACAATTTTAAATGATGAGGAGGCACCAACTGACGATTATCCGTATCTGCACTATGCAAGTGCACCCAAGGACAACCCCCGGTTGGTGCAGGACTATTTCAGAACGTGGAAACAAAACATATTGGGCTATGGGTTTGGGTGGCTAAAGTGGATTGGGTAACTTGAACTATGGAAGACTATGTCCCCTGCCTGACCAATGTTATGTAATTATACACGGACAAAATGGCAGGGGGTGACTTGCACACTCAAGAATGGGCCCCCGGAAACGGTCGCTAGCACATAGTGACGTAGCGACAAGGGGACAACACTTGGGGTGCACCTGAGGTGCTTGAGGAGTGGAGAGGTATTCCACGGCTATTAGGACAATCCCGGAAGTACAATCAAGATCCCTACCAGCACCATACTGGAATACTTTTAGATGAATGAAATCAGCAAAAAAAAAAAGATTTAGCAATGTATAGGTATAATGTTTTGTTCTAAATAATTTCGCTCTGAAAGCTTTGTTTTCAAACTATTGTCCTTGAAGCTATCTAAAATATGGTATACCGCCGTTTGCCCGAATTTTATTTGCCCTAATATCATTTGCCATAATAGTCAACAGCCATAATATTATATGACGTAATATTCATTTGCCCTACTCTTATTTGCTATATTAGTCACGTGCTAGAAGCTTTGTTTCCCATAAAGTCACTTACCATAACATCATTTGTCAAAATCATTGTAAGCCCTAATTATCACATGACCTAATTATCACAGCCCTAATTATCACGTGCCCTAATTATCACATGCCCTAATTATCACATGCCCTAATTATCACATGCCATAATTATCATATGCCATAACATCATTTGCCATCGACATTGGGTGTGTAACGGTTGTTATATCAGGAGAAACTGGATGCAATCGGGACTTTAGGGCACCCCGACTCGGATAGGTTAGGTTAGAAGGGGATGGCGGGGTCGTTTGAGCGAGCGAAGCGAGCGAATAGACCCCGCCATCCCCTTCGTGGTTATTTTTTTATAAACCACCCAGAATAATAATTATTATGGCATTTAAATATTATGTCTAATAATCGTTATGGCGTTTAAATATTATGTCTAATAATTATTATGGCAATTAAAAATATGAAAAACAATACGTATGGCACTCGTATCTTATGGTATCTAAGTTTCGGGCAATTAAAAGTATGTCATGTCTTTTAGGGCAAACAAAACATTCGGGAAAATGAAATTCGGGAATATGATGATTATGGTATATAATCTTCGGGTAAACAATAGACAACCCTAAAATATACCTACTTACTTCCGACCAGTTTTTTATTTTATTTTCTTTAATGAGTAAGACTATCCTGTTTTACAGTCTAGTTCAGCCTAATTTATTATAATTAAAGCTGGGTTTTCACTATACGAGTACTCTCGGACCGAGTGCACTTATATGAGCTAGATCGTATAGGAGTCCACTCGGAATTTGGTTGACAAGTTACGAGTTCTGCATCAAAGTAGCATTTAATTTTATCGCTTCATATAGTTCCACAAACCTCACAGTATCACGTTTACTCCACTCTTTCTTAGTTGGCGCCATTTAATAATCCGAGTGAACGTGTGAAAATAGAACCGCGCCTGAGTCCACTCTGATAGGATGCCGCTGTCCGAGTACGCTCGAATCACGTGTTTATATGCTACGAGTAGCGTACGAATAGTCGGATGACTATTGTGGTCTCGGTCCGAGAGTACTCTTATAATGAAAACCCGGCTTAAAGCTTTCTCAACACGTCTAGGTGGAGCTTGTTGTTATTAATTTTAATTAGTAATTTAAACCTAAAATGAAGGCCGTTTCAAAAAATACCCAATCCCTCAAGTATAACGTCTCCTAACATCAAATTGGTGAAACAATGCAAATAGTGACGTCACCGTATGATTATGAACTTCTCTAGTTTATAATCGACGCAGATATGGAGAGGGAGCGCAGAGCATTGTCGGTTCGCCCTGACATGCTACCCCGCCGGATCTTCCGCTGTACAGCCGCGCTTAAAATAACGCTGTTCAAAGCATATTGCATGTCACTGTACTCGGGGAGCCTGTGGTTTAGCTACACCCAACAGGCATGCAATGCTCTGCGGATCCAGTATAACAACGCATTTAGAGTGCTGTTACGTCTGCCTCGGTTCTGTAGCGCGTCATTTATGTTCGCTGAGGCACGCACCGACTGCTTCAATGCTGAGGCCGTATTATGAACTATTAACGCCATCATGATTCCGTTGTGTAAAAGGGATGGTGCTATAGGTCATGTATAGCTGTCTCTCTCTAGCACTGGAAAAATGATGGCGTTAATAGTTCATAATACGGCCCCACGGCGTAAGAAAGCGGCCTCGCTGTTAAACGGACTCCGTGGCAGCCCCAGCACCATTCTACACGCTATAGCCGGGAGACATGACCGCCCGTTGGTGAGGTCACTTGTCGCCTGTACTCTTGTATCTGTCTTGGCCACTTGTGTCTGTGTTATTAGTTAAGTTCTAACATTCTAACCCAATGGATCTTTGTTATTTAAATAAATAAATTTTGAATATAATAATCTATCTCGCGAGATTATAAACCATCGAAACATTGTGAACTGCAACAAAGCATATCCATTTTAACGCATTATTTTTCGATACTTTATAATCTATCCCTGGCAAACCGATAAAAAATTGTATGCGACGAACGCACTTTTAATACTGAATAAGCCAAGTAACTGCGACCAACTAGGAAAAAGCTATAACTCGGCTCGGGCGCGATTGGTCACAGTTCTATCCTAACCCTTTTGGTCAGGGTGGCCTTTTTTTTGGTTGGGAAATCTCAAATAACTGCTACCACTCTGTGCGGAGCGGGAGGGGGGGGGGGGGGGGGCTGTCAGACTTTTACTGACTATAACCCACCCGTGTTCCTTCAGTTGCCTGTGCGGACCACGGTAACTTTTTCAAATAACCCGCGATCCTGGCAGGCATCGGCCCTAGCGGACCCCATCAGGGCTACCACCGAAGGACGGTTCACAATTTTACGAGTGATACAATCTGACAGATTGTGAACCTTGTGAACCCTGTCGGTGAGTACAAGTACTTCTCAATTTATCGACAGCTTACATCTTCGCAAGATTGATTATAAACTACCGGTGTTCACAATCATATGGTGACAGTGACATCATTATTCCAAATTGGTTCCACGAGTACTGGGTCTCGTTGGATCGCTAATTTAATGTTATATATTATTGCAAACAGTTTTGATATTATACCATTAAAATAAAAAGGACGGGTTATAATTAATTTACTTAGTATGTTTTTTACAACAATTACCGTAAGAGGATTGTCAAGCTGTAAATTTTCATACAAAAAGATATAACTTTTCCCCCCGTAAACATAGTCTAATATTAATAATTTTTGGAATGAAAAAATAGGGGTGGAAGTTTGTATTATATTTTCTTTTTTTCTTTTAAATATTTTAGTTACTGCATTGTCTCTTTTGTACCACTCCACATTTCACATACCTTCATTGCTGTATAGCGTGTCTAGTAAGTGGCGACACTCCTGTCTAAAAAATGCTGTCTTGTTGTCCTTGGTTTTGTTTTGTTATTAGTAATTAACTTTGTTTATATACTTCTATGGTCCTAGTATATCATTTGTGACTTCGAGTTTCAGCTTCATATACAATCTTCATATATGTAAGTGGGCACATCCTTTATTACTGGATGCCTTTATTTAGGTATAAAGTTCTGCTTACGTTTTTAGTTTTGTATTTTTATTTCTGCTTGAGTATAGTTTTCGATTTTTTTTTTTTTGGTATTGCGGCGTGTGCTAGCTTACGTATAGCAAATAATTTAATTTAATGTTTTGTGTTGCGTAATGTACCTAAATTATTATGCGCAGTGTTGTATACATTCATTTTTTTTTAACTGAAAAGACAGCTGTGCTGCTGGGGAGTTTGTTGCGCCACTTCTTCTCCCCAGCTAAAGCACTAGGAAGTGGTGAAGGGCGGGCGTTTTGGGGGACTGTCTTATGTAATTTTGACGTTCAAAAAGTGCTGATTCTCAGCCTAGTTTGAATAAATGACTTTTGATTTTTGATTTTTGATTGAGTCCCATGACTGAACATTGACCCCCAAAATACAGGCCTAGGCCTAGTTTGGGAGATAAGAACAATATTCTGTGTAATACATTTCTTGTAAGATTGTGCCTTTGAATGTCTATCCTAATGTCTTTTTAATGTATATTTCTTTTAGTGACAAATAAACGTTTTTATTTTTTTTATTTTAAATAAATATTGCGTAAAACATAAGTTATTATCATCTAAACAATTAATCTAATTTTTGACCTAAAAACTTCCTCGAGCGTTTTTATTTTTTGAAATTAAACTGAACTGAATTACTTACTAAAAAAAAAACGTACAGACCTAGATTAATGTACTAAATTTAATGAGACCAAAAACTGTCTCATTTCGTAAACATTTAGGGCGGAGTTCACCGACTTTAAAACAACTGTTAAGATTTTTAAACACTTCTTTCCTTAGGAAATTTGACATAAACCGACTGTTTAAATACCTAACCGGTGGTTTAAATGTTGGCGAACACAGACCTTAGGGTTATCGCCTGAAACAATATTTAAACTCTAACCTCCATGACTCGCGCCACGTATCGGCACTTTACAATCCTCTTAATACACCCCCGGAGCATGCGTAGTTCATACAAACGAAATACCAAAATAATTTGTAAATCAAACATATTCTAAAGGTCGTGTGTATTTATTCCGATTAGATTACAGAATATCTACGTTCCCAAATATAGGTATATATTAAATAAGAACATTGATTTAGATAGGGAATATGAGAAAAATAAGTTTTCTATAGAAATTTTAAATTCCTCATATCTCGTCTTCAAATCAGTTCTCTTTCAAAATATATGTTTAGGAACCTAGATATTATGTAATCCAATCGGAATAAATATACACTACATTAAGAATATGTTTGAATTACAAAATATTTTAGTATTTCGTTTGTATGAACTACGCATGCTTCGTGGGCCTCTTAACACCTTACAGAGTAATCCCTCTGACTACCGCTATCTAAGACTGAATATACGTGTGATACGAAATAGCATGCTTCGCCCTCACGTTGTTGTTATTTACAATACTACTTCTGGTTGTTTGGTTCAAAGTAGCGTGATTTCGTGATATATGAGAAACATAATGGGCTCCGGAGACGGGGTCGCCCTCAGTTTATTAAGTCGCGAAGACTTCTCACTGACGTACTCACTATGGACTGACTTCGAATGTATTCTTACCACAAGGTAAAGGCCAGAGCCTAACCTGACTTGCAAACTGGCCTCGTGTCCAGAGCCCATTATTGTATTTCAGGCCTAACCATTTTATTGAAAATTTAAATCTCATGAACGCACCTGGATTGCATGCCATTTTGTAATTTATTGTCTCGTCCAGCGACCTCACAATCTCTAACGGAGAACCTCCGACGCCTTGTGTTGGGCATTGCACTTGAAATTTAGCGAAAATTTTTAGTTTTGTAATTATTTTAATTTTTTTTTTGTTAATCCATTTGACGCATGCTTTTTGATAACTGTCAATTATTATTGAGGTTGTAGGTTGTAACATAGATTATACACTATATTATACGTCATTGTGGCAATAAAAAAAAATATGTGGCTTCATGGTTTTTGTAATGAAACAATGAAACTTTTATAGGCATTATGTAGCAAGCTAGCATTTTTTAGTACACTACGCGTCTGTATACCTGTGTATTCTCCAAAGAAAGGGGAGGCTGAGGTGTATTCATTAGACCCACATTTCGCTAGTTATGTTTAAATCCCAAGTAAAAGGCAAGCAGCCTATTGCCATAAACCAAGCAAAAATCTAAATCCCAAACTAGTATGGATTTAAAAAAAAAGCGCACAAACGATACCAGCGATAATTTACTTCATTTTGTAAACCTGTAATGATGTAGTTGAGTTTATTTAGTTGATTAATTTCCAGCCAATATTATATATTTCATTTGCCATTTCGTTTAAATTAATGATTAACAAAATAACCACAATTTCCAAATGAATTAACTATTTTCATTTCGTGTTTTTATAATCCTTGAATTTAGTACAACCCGTAATTTGACGTGCTTTCAGTGTAAACAAGATTAATTACATTTACTCCGAAATATTTTCTCAATGTTTTTTCAATATTTATATTTGGAATTGCAAATAAACTCAACATACTGTCTTTGAAATCTCTGATCTGTGTTTATCTGTGATTAGATGAAAGTAAGAGGGCTGTCGCATTTGGTCACCACTCTCATTCACACGTAACCAAATTTTTAAGTATATTGAATGAAAAGATGTTTTTTGAAAAATATAATCAACTAGTGAATTAGAAATTAATATTAATTTAATAGGTAATTATTAAAAACCATTTTTTATTGTAACATTTATTTAACTCACCGCAAAAACAGATTATAAACTTTTTTCATTAGATAACACAATAGAAATGTGTTTTTAATAATTAACTATTACATTAATACTATTTACTAGTTGTCAATTGATTACATTTCAAAAAAGCATCTTTTTATTTAATAATCATCTTAAAAAAAAAGTGACAATTTCATAAATGTTTACCATCAACGCCCCCCTTTCAATATCATTCAGGCGCCAAAAGATCTATGTAGTTCTTTAAACTTTAAAAAAACTAGTCAATATCTCGTCTCTGTGACAATCAATGTCGAAAATTCGTCAAAGGTAAAGGTATTTTTGACAGATTGAGAATAATTATGTTTAGAATGCGACCGTTTCTAAAATACGGGAATGGGGTTGTTTCCCGGAAGCTTCGCCGCAAGAGAGCGCTGTGTTTGTTACCTGTCAAAAGTGTTTGATAAGAGCGTGTTCATTGTGTGTGTCGCGGGCACACGGTCTTACGATGCATCGTAAGCGAAACGATTGTTAAGGCGAAAACTCCAGGTAGCCCGTGATTTGAATATTATTCGCGCCCGTAACAAATCTGTATTATAATTATTAAAATTACCAATATAACTCTCTAAGTTCTATTATAATCATGGAGCTTGTGGCTAAGTAACAACAGCCGCACGGGTCGATCCATCAGGTTAAGCTACGCTTGCCGGGGTTGGTCCGTAGATGGGTGACCATCTTTATATACCGAGACTCCTCCGTGCCTCGGAAAGCACGTTAAGCCGTTGGTCCCGGCTGTCATTCGTGAATCTTTGACAGTCGTTACGAGTCGTCAGAAGCCCGAAAGTCTGACAATCAGTCTTACCAAGGGGTAGCGTATTACCCAATAACTGGGTTGTGGAGGTCAGATAGGCAATTGCTCCATGTAAAATACTGGTATTCAGCTGCATCCGGTTGGACTGGAAGCCGACCCCAACATAGTTAGGAAAAGGCTAGGCAGATTGAATGAATTACTATTTCATGAAATCTTGAAATTTAGGATTATACTAACTTATGGAATTGTTTTTTTTTTGCAGTCACATATATCTTGCGGTCCCGAATAAAGAAAGAAAGAAAAATGCGTATAATTGGCATTACAGCATAAAATAGATACACCTTAAAACTATGGAAACATGAAATAATGATTGCAATGCCAAAAGGGCTTCAGCTCAGCATAATGTCAGATGGTAACACAAGGTATACCACCTGACGCTGATTTTCAGCTGCAACCCATGAGTGCCATACGCTAGAATTTAATAAACACAGAGAAGTGTGTGTCCGTTTTATAATAAATTAAGAGAATAAATTAAAAAGAAATGTTGTAACATACATGTGTGTGTGTGTGTTGTGATTAATTAAAAACTAAAATAAATACTCAATATCAATGTTATTAACTACAATAAAATAATAATAAATCTATATCTAAATATTTAAAAGCACCTTCAAAGCAAAATCGTGAGACTGCGTTGTTCTTCTAAACTATGAAACGTATTTCAATTTATCATCAAAAAAAATCATACTTTTGTCCATATACAACCTAATACTGACTTACAAATTGCAAAAACATTAAAATAATGAATTTCGCGGGCTACCCTAGCGCTTCCCCCTTAAGTATTTGCGGGTTTTTTTTTTGTCTGTGTTGCTTCACAATGTATTCTACCTGGCGTATCGCCCAGTTGAAGAAGGAGTTGAAAAAAAGAGGAGCATCGCAACAAGGAAAGAAAGCCAAGCTTGTCGTAAGGCACATTATTATTTAACATTTTATCGACTTTTAACCGTATTCTGGACAATATTATGGTTTTATACGTTACAAAATATATTTAACTCATTATTTTTTCTTTTTAATGATACCATTCATAAACAAGATGTAAAGTTACTTGTTATAAACATTTTTTTTTCTTCAGAGATATTAAACTGTCGTCTTAGAAGTGGTATTAATTCCATTTCTGGCGGTCTTGGAGCATGTGGAGGTAGTCTTTTCGCCAAAGTCGCCAGAATTGCTGCGACGTTTGCTCCAGGGCTTGCGAACGATTCAACTTCCATAGTGCAGAATTGGTCAAGTCTTACTCGGGGGGTTCTAGAAGTTCTCTACCGATCAGAAAGTGTGCCGGTGTGAGCAGCTCGAACTCACTGGGATCTGAATGAAGATAATGCGCACAGCAGTCGTGAGTTTACACAGCTTCGACGCATGCAAATAGAGTGGTAAGCTCTTCGAATGTAAGGGCTCTTTCTCCGACAGTTCTTTGTGGATTTTATTGCTGCCTCGGAATATGCCTCCAAAATGGCTGCCTGTATGTGGTGCTTCTACGTCACTTTGCGTGACGTAAAGTTGCAAGAAATCTCGTCAGTATTAGCGTCGAAGAACTGAGAGACATCTGCTAGCTGTTTACCAGCTGCGACGAAGTTTGGCGCTTGGCGGTGAATTTTTTGTTTTCTTTTTTTGCATTAAAAAGATTTTCACAAGGACATTAGGTTTCAAATAAACATTTTAGTACACATAGTCCACGCACGCGACTGGAGTTGTGTACACAGTTACTTTAATATAAGATAGAAGAGACATTCGACTACTAAAGTTTTTTTTTTAAACAGTCTAACAACAAAAGAAAACTTTTTAACTCGATCAATTTCTTTTTGCATCAGTAAAGCTTTTATTTTAAAAGCTTTTTTGTTATTTGCAGAAAGAACTTCATTGTGAAAACGCAAATGATCACAGAGGTCAAACCTTGACTCGACTTTTTGACTTTCATTTTTCATATGGGAGACAATCTAACGTTTTGTCTGTATAGCTTTAATTAAGTATTTTGATAACAGTCCAAAGAAAAAAACCGGTCAAGTGCGTGTTGGACTACGCACAATAAAGGGTTCCGTAGTTGGGATGAATTTATCCCAACAACAAACTTAACATTGTAGTTAAAAAAACATGTTCTCCCATAAATTCCAACTGCAAATGTAAGTTTGTACGCCCAATATTGAGAGATTTACAATGTTCAGACCACAGGCTTCTTATCAATTTTACTGTAATCTATAAATATAGAACTAATATCTGTATTTAAAAAAAATAGGCTCAGTAGTTTTGGAGATTAGTGGGGGAACGATTTATTCTTGCCTATTTTCATAAATAACTTGAAAACTGTTTATTAAAATTATAAAAAAAATATCAATTTGAGACCCTCACAGTAATCTCTCTCTTTTGTTTGATATGCCACACACACGGTACAGTTTGTAAAACTATTTTTTTAATTTTCTTATTTTGCCCCAAAAGTGACCCCCATATACAAAATTAATTTATTTTACACGTCTGTGTTTTGATCATAGAAATTCATATTTATACCAAACAACTAAATCGGTCTGTTAGTTTCGAATGAAATTGGCTGTGACAGACGGACGGACAGACACACGAGTGATCCTACAAGGGTTCCATTTTTTTCCTTTTGAGGTTCGGAACCCTAAAAACAAATAATTATTATGATTAATGGCTTTTACCCTTTTTGGTGACAATGAACTGGCGGACGAGAGGTTATGACTTCGATCTTTACTTGTTGCTTTGTGATGTGAAGTAACAACTAACATAAGCATTATTTTGTCTAAAGCTTTGTTTTCTTGTTTCTGTGAACGATCACACAAAAACGGCTGTCCATATACAGAGTGATTTTTGACACCTTAATTTATACCAATATACTGATCTATATCTATAGACATGGCTCAGTAGCGAAATGGGCCTAGGGCATTGTCGCCCTTTTTAGGGTTCCGTACCAAAATGGTAAAAAGGAACCCTTGTGGTGCGACTCAGTCTGTCTGTCTGTCACAGCTATATATCTCAAGAACTACTATAATGCTATCAACTTAAATTTTGGAATAGTTTTAGATGATGAAATGAATAAGAAAGAAATAAAAATACATATATTTTTTTTGCAACAGGGACTGAAAGGGTTTCGTAATAATTCGAAGTAGGGCTACTAGGGCATGTGGGGTATCATATAAAAAAGCGCCATTTGCACATTCTCAAACGATTTTCTTGGAGGCTACATAGTTTTCAACTTTTGATGAAAAACATAAAAAATAACGCCCCCCCTTTATCTCCGAAGTTTGCATAGAGAAAAATCTGAAATTATTCTATGTGATAGAAGTTAATGTAAAGATTACAGGAAAAATAAAACGATGTCTCTAAATATGTATATGCAATAACAAATTTAATTGTACTGACCTCTCGAATAGATTATGTTACTTAGTACCTAGAACTGTTATTCGGCGGAAGGCGTGCACCTCGACTATTCTACGCTGCGAAATGTAGAACGAAGGCTGGGGTGCGAGTCCCTCTCCGTCGACTTTTAGAAACGTATAACTCATTCATTGATTTTAATATTTTCGCGCTGTCGCAATCTAAATTTAAAAGAATTGTTTCACAATCTCTTGCAAGTCGCCCATGCGAGAGTTGCTCTTGTCATCCCCTTCCTTCGATTCGTCGGTACATAGTGTTTTTCTTCTAAATGTGTACTTTATTTTTATATATTTATTTTTCTCATTTAACATGCGTTCGTTATCATACTTCGATGTTACCTCGTGGACAATAGTGTGGGTTATACGTTTTTTCGACTGTAATATAACTACTTGTTGTTGTACCAGTCGGATTTAATTTTTTTTGTTGCATTAGATATCCCAATTCTTGAGGAAGGTTATTTAACATCACGCTACGATCCTTAGAAGCCAAACAAAAATAAAGACGTCAGAAACGAACAGCACAGGCGGGCGATACGATGCGACGCGGTGGGTCGGATTAACAAGAAATTTCACGCGGACGAAGTTGAGGGCAGAAGCTAATGTCAAATACTAGTGAAAATTTCAGATTTTCATGACGCTCTTATAGGAAGCCGTAGCTTTAGCTGCAAGAGTTAACTCGGCAGTTTTCGTAATGTGTATCATAAATAGCCACAGAAAGTGTTGAGGTTTAAAAATAAGCTCGAAAGAGAAAGATAACGATGCACCTGCCATCTTATTCCGCCACCCTTGGTTGACTTATAGAGAATGCCTAAGGGCCGGTTTTTTGATCCATAGTTAACTCAACCAATAGTTAAACATAGTAACTAATGGTTGAATATTGACTAAGGACTGGTTTTTTGATCCATAGTTAACTCAACCAGTAGTTAAACATAGTAACTAATGGTTGAATTTTGGCTAAATGTGAAAGGCTAAACATGAATGAAAAGCAATATCTTTATAAGTATGTGTGTATGATTGGGGAGTCGGCGGTGTGATGCTGGAGTGAACATTGCACAACAATTTTACCTGAACGACACTCCGCGAACAACTTTGTACAGTGAACTATATTTGGGAGACTTCTCCGTTTCCAAGGAAACTAGGCTTGGTAAAATAAAAGAATTACACTTGATGCTCTGCAGAGCTATTCTATACAAATCTCACCGTGAAAGCTTAGGTGAAGTGAGTGTAGAGTGAGCTGTAATAGTCAACCCCTAACATCAGGTGGAATGACAGCTCAAGGGCACTTCACCTAAGTTTTCACGTTGACATTTTTACAGAATAGACCTAAAGAGCAATGACTATATACTATACTAGCTGTTGCCCGCGACTTCGTCTGCGATCCAAGATCCAGGATGAATGTCCTTCTCCAGGTCATGGTCTACCCATGTGCCAAATTTCGTCCAAATTCGTTCAGCCGTTTTAGCGTGAAAGCGTAATCAACAAACAAACAAACACAATTTCGCATTTATAATGTTAGGATAGATAGGAGAATGAAAAACCCGTTCTATTGACACTCACAAAATATATTTAAATTAAAAAAAAGGTTTCTATAATAATATAATTTAGTGATATTTATTCTAGAAGTATGTATGTATTTAAGTATTTATTATATGTTTTTTTAACTTAGTGAATTGTTTTTTTAGATTTTATGTATTTTTATTTTCTCTCTTATTCTTACACACGGTGTCTACATCTCTTTTTATCCTCTGTCCTATCGCAGGTATGCTGGAAGAGATTTCTTTAGAAATAAGCATCACCTTTGTACGTAATTTTCTGTTCCTTTATTCTTGTCTGTTGATTTGTGTGTACATAAATGGTTAAATAAATAAAAATAAATAAATAATTCAATCATGATTCGAAAGACACGTGGCGCCATCTATTAACATAAGAACGTTATCGTTGTTTTCCTCAGGAACAGTACTTTTTTCCGGAATGAAAGGTAGCTTTTATCCGTGTCTGTACACCTGACAACGTACATGTAAAATTTCAGGATGATCGGTTCAGTGGCTTAGGCGTGAATAGGTAACTAACAAACTTACTTTCGCATTTATAATATTAGTTAGGACTAATTATTGATCGAAGCTCATAGCTCAAGCATATTTGAAAGTATTAACAAAAATCTCAAATACTGATCGTGGCGACAGGTCGTAGTGGAGTATAATGAAAGGTGAGTGGACTATATAAGGAAGAAGAAAATGAAGAATAAAATACCTAAGTGAAATTACAACGGTGTCAGTTAAAAGGCAAACAAGAAAATATATGAACTTTAATAAAACGCGAAAGCGTAGCCTTGCGTGGAGGCGTGCAACAACTGACTGAAAGAAAGAAAGAATGAAAAAAATAAAGAGAAAGAAATCTTTAGTTTATTTTCTTTTTATAACGGTTACAACAAATTAAAGGAGAAACACAATGCTTTCAAGAATTTATTTTTCAGTATAAATTCTGCGTTAACAAACTCTGTTAAAATTAATGCACTGTTAAGTTTATAATCCTAAAGAAAACAGGCTGTTCATTTAGCACAATCTGAGACGCTACTTAATTATACAAAGGACTGCCAATTAATAAAATGTGAATTAATTGCCCAGAGAGAAATAACGGCGCACCATTAAATTAATTAAAAAGCCAAATGGCATGGCAGCAGCCTACAATGAAGCATTCGAACACATAGGCATATTTAAGTTTTGTTTTATATTTTACTAGCTTTTGCCCGTGGCTTCGCCCGCGTGGTTGTCGGAATTTATCCTACGGGAACGCACTACCGGGACCAAAAGTACTCTATGTCCTAATCCAGTTGCCAAACATCCAAATCCGTTCAGCGTTTCCTATAACAATATAATTCAATCATGATTGAATTATTTGATCATGACAGGCCAGATGGCGTGGTTGGTTAAGATACCACCTATCATGCCGCAGGTCGTGGGTTCGATTCCCATCCAGGACAAACATTTGTGTGCATGAACATGTCTGTTTGTCCTGAATCTGGGTGTAATTATATATAAGTATGTATTTACAAAAAAAAAAAAAATAGTGTGTGTAGTATATCAGTTATCTGGTTTCCATAGTACAAGCTCTGCTTAGTTTGGGATCAGATGACCGTGTGTGAACAATGTCCCAGGATATTATTTATTTATGATTCGAAAGACACGTGGCGCCATCTGTTATCATAAGAACGTTATTGTTGTTTTCCTCAGGAACAGTTCTTTATTTCGGAATGAAAGGTACCCTATGTTCGTTTCTGTACACGTGACAACGTTTAAGCAAAATATCAGGATGATCGGTTCAGTGGTTTAGGCGGAAAAAGGTAACAAACAAACAAACAAACTTACTTTCGCATTTATAATATTAGTTAGAATATATCTTAGTATGTAAGGTATGTGTTTATGGGCCATTGTAGCCTGATAATAAATGTTTTATTATTATTATTATATTCTGTTCATATCTCGGGACCCTGGAATCCCGGACCTTTGGAAGGCGTACGAGGGGCCGGAGCCAACTCGCAGAGGCCCCTTAGACAATTTTAAATTTGTTGGAGGTACCTACCGACGATTATCCCTATATGCGATATGCAAGTGCACCCAAGGACAACCCCCGGTTGGTGCAGGACTATTGCAGAATGTTGAAACAAAACATATTGGGCTGTGGGTTTGGGTGGCTAAAGTGGATTGGGTAACTTGAACTATGGAAGAACTATGTCCCCTGCCTGACCAATGTTATATATTATACACGGATAAAATGGCAGGGGGTGACTTGCACACTCAGTAATGGGCCCCCAGAAACGGTCGCTAGCACACAGTGATGTAGCGATAAGCGGGCAACACTTCCTAAGGTGCTTGAGGAGTGGAGAGGTATTCCACGGCTATCAGGACAATCCTGGAAGTACGGTCAAGATCCCTACCAGCACCTTACTGGAATACTTCCTTCCTCCGAGCATGTTTGTTCTTGCGAATCTCCACTCAAGCTGGCCAATAAAGGCAAGAAAGAGGTGGGAGCTCTGTTCCTTGTCAGTGTTCACTCCAGCCGGCTAATAAAGGCAAGCTAGAGGTGAAGAACAAGAATTCTCCCGGGAGATAGGGTACGTGGGGTTGCTACTGCCCAGCAGCGCGCCACATGCTGCCCCGCGGGTTCGTCTGGTTCCTCACCCTAGACCTGTTTCGGCAAAGTAAAAAGGTTCGGGGTTTCGGGTAAGTAAAAGGTTACGAAACCTTTTCCAAGGGCTTGTAAATATGCATTTACAAGCTCTTTGAAAAGGTTTCGTAAACTTTTGTAGGAGACACTTCAACTGATGGACTAATCGTTTGTTGTTGTTTTTAAAATACTTACTATTTTTTTTTATTGTTTTTATATTAGTGTAACTGTCAGTTTAACTGAATAGCTTACCTCCTAGTGTCTGTAAGGTTTCTGTGGGCTACATTATGTTTTTCTGTTTGTAATATTGCATAATGTAGCTGTTTGTTAACATAACATCACGCCTGTAATTCCCAAAGGGTTAGGCAGAAGTGTACCAATAGTACACCCACATTTCGCCAGTTCTGTTTGAGTTCCATGTTATATGGGGGGGCTTATTGACAACCAGGCACAAATCTAGACTCCGAGCTGCTACTGACAAATTTCAGATGGAAAAACCCAAAACTAACTGTTTGTTTTTCCTAGTTAATAAAATAAAATGATAAATACAAAGCGACATAATATCGTCGTTAATGATTGTGGGTTTTGTAGTTCCACGTAGTGTTTCAAACCAAAATTGAGGAGAAAATATTTAAATACTAGCCTGTACTTAAACGTCTTTTGATAAAGAATAGTGTTAATTTATTACCGTCAGGCTTCTTACTACGGACGGTACACAGAATAGTCTCTCACAGAATATTCTCTCTCATCTACATCCATATAGACATCAAGTGTAGTCACTTGATGACTTTAGTTATATTGATGTGGCTGCCGATATAAATGTTCATACTTTCCGTATAGTTATTTATTCATTTTCCTTTAAACTAAAACTGGCACAAGCCAACAAAAATATCTTCCATGTGTCAGAAGTTGATACTTATAGTTGCGCCACAGTATTTTACTTTTGTAGCTTAGATAGTTAAAGACGAGTGATCATAGTAAGTGCTGCCCATGTCATAATTATACTTGTGTCACCACACAACACGATGAAAAACGTAGCTATAACAACATGTAAAAGATCTTTAAAGGAAATAAAAATATTTGTTAAAGTAATTGGCCCCTAACGTGAAACTACTAAAACGTCAAAAGCTTGCTGAAGTATTCGTCGGAAGTAGCAATTAAAATCCGTGAGCTTAGAATTTTTTTTATTAAAAAAATTTATATAGTTAGTTACTTAATCATTTACTTTAATACCTAATGTAAATAGTTAGTTATGTAATATATTATATATAAGCAATTTGATGCAGGGTGGCAGGCACATCGAGGCGCAATCCGTTACCAGGATGATTACCGTACATGATTCTGGACCCCTGCGTAGAAATTTTTCGTCGGTTATTAAAAAATAAATTAGTTGTTCCATATACCGCGTAGGTATTGCACTTTTGTAGGAAACAACTGATGTTTTTCAGGGTTCCGTACCTCAAAAGGAAAAACGGAACCCTTATTTATAGGATCACTCGTGTGTCTGTCTGTCTGTCTGTCCGTCTGTCACTGCCAATTTGCTCAGAATCTAATGGAACTATTAAGTTGAAATTTGGTACACATGTATTTTCTGTGACCCGAACGCGGACTTGTAACGTAAATAAATGAGTTTTGAATATAGGGGTCACGTTTCGGGGCAAATAAGAAAAAAAAATGTTTTGCAAACTGTACCGTGTGACATATCAAATAAGAGGGCTTACTCTGAGGGTCTCAAATATATATATTTATTTTTATAATTTTAAATAAATCATTTTAAAGTTTTTTAATAAATTAGACAAATATTGACCATTCCCCCCTTATCTCCGAAAGTAGAGCCTAAAATAAAAAATAAAAAAATACAGAAAATAGTTCAATACCTATAGATTACAGGAAAACTTATAAGTAATCTATGGTCTTAACACAACATGATAAATCTCTCAATATTGTGCGTATAAACTTATGTACATTTGCAGTTGGAATGGATGGGAGAACATGTTTTTCAACTACAATGTTAAGTTTGTTCTTGGGATAAATTCATCCCAACTACGGAACCCTTCATTGTGCGTAGTCCGACGCACACTTGGCAGGTTTTTTTTAAATTACCGACGAAAAATTTCAACGCATGGGATGGGTACGGGAACCATGGTAACAGGTTGTGCGTCGATGCCACCCTGTATAACAGTTCCATCCAACGTTAAAAAATTAATTTGAAAATTAAAAAAAAACTAATACTTAATCGATTGCACTATTTTTACACTAAGCTCGTCTTTTCTTATTACTTACTTTACACTTAATAAAGAACGAAAATGCAGCGGTTCGCAATAAATTATAATAATTATATCTGAAATTAAAATTATTATGCGAAAAAAATAATAGTAAGCAGAAAAAAAACAACTTTTATGTAAATCCTCGATGAAAACCAAACACCTACTCGTAAGAGTAATTGGCGCCCAGCATGGGACCACCAAAACGTCGAAACAAGCCATCAGAAGTCGAATGCAAGCAAGTTTTTATGATTTGGAAAATAAAATCTAAGAAATTTTCTTAGATTTTATTTCACTGTTATTTTTAAGTTCTATCAATGTTAAGCTTTTTGTATAAAGCATGTTATAATAATTAGCAATTCATTAAGAGTGTCGCATATCATAAATGTTTAGGTAACCGTCGTCGCATCGAACCAAGTGGATGGCACTTAAATTTCCATGCTTCCTAATTAAAAAGGGACAATGACCCTGCAGAAGACGTTAATGAGACATCAGTTTCATTTAATTTTACAGCCTTGATGATCGTATTTGTGAAAATTAGAAGTAAATGATTTAATATTATTTTGCTAAGTAATTGCTGTAATATAATAATTCAAGCATGTGTTTGAAATACCTGGGATTCATAATTAATTATACAGCTATTCTAATTATTTGGTTCGACAACTGAATAAAATGAAATATTATTCTAAATGATCTATAATCCTATTGAAATGTTTGACAATAACAAGCTCGCCGTATTGTATGAATAATTGCTTTTGGAATGCAGAAGCTCAGTAGCATATAATAATAAAAGTGAAAATGGCTCAATGAGCAAAACTGAAAATATGATTACTTCGCAAAAACAATATTTTTATTACGTTCCATTTAACTTGAAAACTCACAAGTATGGTGATGGACATAGAAATTAGCATTCGTTTGTATTCGGAAATGCGATGATTGCCGAATGACATTATGAAAATAGTTGTACTGTAATTGTTTAAAAACAGTCAATAAATAGCAAAATTGAATAAGCTTGCCATGACACAAGCGAAAACAACACCAATTTGGCCATCACTGGCTTCAAGCTTGTTTGTTTTTTTTAACTTAGGAACGGTAAAGGTTTGGTCGGAAAGGCTTCACCCAGTCAGTCTATGCGTAGAGCATGGGAGGTACGGTCGTGTCCGCGCGAGCCTTCCCCCGACCACTTACGATAACTTCAACATTTTTCGAACCGTATGAACACAGGTGTTTACTCGAAAATATTATTTGTATGATTTGTGCTTTGAGTGAAATATAAAAAATCTGAAATGTATTTTGATAAATAACTTAGATGAAGTTTTGTTTGAAAACAAAGTTTGGAATTTTTGGAATTAAAGTAAGTAACTATAACTATTTGGATAAGTGTGATTATGATAAGTTTATTAACAGGATCCTCGATAAATAATATAAATAAACAAGCGTTTCAAATTAATTCAAATAAATTTTAGAAATTAATTTATGGTACAAAATATATTCTACTGAAAACAAACGTCAACAACCGATGTTTATAAAAAAAAAAAAATTGCAATTCTTACCTACAAAATTGAAATTCAAGACAAATAATAATTAAGGAACGAGTTTAGTAAGGCAATAAAGTTTTCAATATTCAGAAATGCAGAAAAGTTATAAAGGCACGGTGACAGGATACAGTGTATCATCTGTACCCTGGATTCCATACTTTAACGGGATGTTTTTATTTCATTTATCAGAGGTTAATTTTTTTATTTATTGAGTAATGCACACCAACGACAGAACTAATTCTGGTGAGCGCTCACCTGTCCGCCGTGTGGTTGACTCATATAATAGAACTTTTGAAAATATTGACATCTTCAATGAGTGCATTCAAAAGTCTCATCCGCTCCTATTTATTAAATAAAAATCAAGTTTGTACCGTTTCTGAAAATCATCAATCTTACTAGGTCATATTTTATATTATGTAATGTTTATCTAAATTTAAAATTAATTAATGCTCATTATGCAACTAACTACTGCACGAAGGTATCTACTGCTACTAAAACTCCTAGCGATTACACATTTTTTTTTTTTTTTACTTTTTTGTCTACCTGTGAACATTGTTGTAGGTTATATTATTACTAATATTGTTAGTTATATTAGTTGTAAGTTATTATAATGTAACTATTAGCTGTTCCTTTCGTTAAATAAATAAACGGCATATTTATAAAGATATTTATAGTAACAATAGATCATCATGAGTCTTCAATACTGTGTAAATACATCTCATATAATAGAATACAATACTTTTATTTTCAGACAGAGTCTTTACGGTTAGTAACAATTTTATTTAATATCTAGTGTTAGTAGGTACAGACTACACAGATTAACATACAGCACTTACTTATAGGCATGCAGAACCTTCTTATTAAAAGGTGAACAACTATTCAATTAAATGATTAAATCATTACAATGTTAACAATAAAAAATTGATACACAATAAAATGACCCAGTAAGATTAGATTATAAAATAAAATAAAAATAATACTGGTTCGACTTAGTCTAAGAATAATTTCGTTTGAAATGCAGAAACCCTAAAAGTAGCATAAATATAATAAAAGTGAAAAGGCCCAACAAAGAAAACTGAAAATATGATTACTTCGTAAAAATATGTTTTTTTTACGTTCAATTTAAGTATTTTATATTCAGATACACTTACCCCAGATATAACTAGGACCTTTGTAGGTCCTATATCGAGATTGACTCGATAAATAGGCGAAAAGTTTTAACTTTGTTGATAGACAAACAGTAACAGAGTTAGTCCTAAAAATATTATGATGAATGAAAAGCGATTTCATTTCTGTACACTTGATTAAAAAAGAAACACTTATACGCCAAAAACAAATAATAATATTTTAAAACTGATGAGGAAAGTGTTTTTTTCGGTCTGCTATCAGCCCTTGAGCTTATACAGATTGGTTGTTTCTTCACTGGCAAATCGAGATTGCATCCTGCGATGCATCATCTTGTAATTATATTTATTAGTGTTGGTTAGATTGACGCTATTCGTTCTATTTCAAGGCTGTATGTAGTCTGAGGACTTTAGAAGTGACAGTGAGGTCATTTTTATGTCGTTGGGGTCTTTCCTTATAATTCTTGTAGGACCTTTCCACAAACTCTTTGATAGTTGGGATTTGTAGGTACTCATGTACTTCAAGTTTTTTGTGAAGTGTGTGTTTCCTAACCAACTCTCCGAAACAAACTCAGAGGTCACAGACTCTTTTAAAGACCAGAAGTAGTCTTGATCAGATCATGTGAGGACCATGCAGATTAGTAGTATAATTTTTAACTGTACTTCCATTGCAATTTTCACTGTCTAAGAAAAGCTTTAAACTTTTATTAAAATTAAGAAAACATAGGAATTACTTAAATTAAATTAATTGGAATGCTTGACAGTTTTTATTAATATTCTTTATTCAATATTATCACTATTTCTAGGGGTACAAACATAACGCTACCAACAATGTAATGGTTGGTCCCTTCCTGTAATATTTAATATTTTTAGGGTTCCATACCTCAAAAGAAAAAACGAAACCCTTATAAGATCACTCGTATCTGTCTGTCACAGCCAATTTGCTCCGAATCTAATGGACCGATTAAGTTAAAATTTGGTACACGTATGAATTTCTGTGACCCAAACACGGACGTGTAACGTAAATAAATGAATTTTGAATATAGGGATAAATTTTTGGGGGGGCAAATACGAAAATTAAAACATAAATAAAAGTTTTGCAAACTGTACCGTGTGAAAAAAAAAAGAAAAACAAAAGATATCAGAAAAAAAAGAAATTAAATGAAAGAGCTATTGTGAGAGGTAAATATACAGGGTGTTCCTGGAAGTATGGATCAAATCGAATAGGGGCGAGGGCAAGGTCATTTCCAAACGTTTTAAACCCTAAGAATGTTGGTGCAATTTTTTACTGTTCAAAAGTTATGACCAATTTTTGTTTTTTTCAATCACTTCGCATAGTGCTCAATGAAACAAATCATAAAAAAAGCTAGCAAAGCTATCAATTACTTTTTTTTCAGAACAGAAAAGTGGGCCTTTTCTGTGGTAATACTTTTACGCAGCTAGAAAACATACGTTCAATAAGAATAAAACATTTACAGCAAAGGCAAAAATTTTACTCAATTTTCGAGCGATTTTCATGGGAAAAAGTTACATTGGCGAAAGTTGACTACGTATTACAAAAACTGGTCCAAGTCATAGAGATTCTTTGGAGGTATGAGTCACTGGAATATTCTTAATAGTTTAAAAGTTAGAGAATTTTATTTAACAAGGAGGTCGTATTTTTATACGACCTCCTCGTTACAACTACGTGGCAAAATAAAATAAAACAATGAAATTAATATGTAAATGAAATTACTTACAATAGATGTTCAAAATTCCTTCCTCTTACTCTCAAACACAACTGGCATCGCCGAATGAAACTTGGTATTATTCGTCTAAATGCACGGGAATTATTTTTTATGTATAAGGTTGCAGATGTGACTTTCTGACGGAGTTGTTCCTCGGTTCCGTTCTCTGTCTCGTACACCATCTCTTTGTAATAACCCCATAGAAAGAAATCTATGGAGTTCAGGTCAGGGGAACGTGCTGGCCATCGAAAGTGCCCCCCTCTTCCGATCCAACGACTAGGGGGAAAGTTAAGTCTAGATGGTCTCTTATGACTCTTGCGTAATGTGGGGGAGCGCCGTCTTGCTGCAACTACATGTCTCGACGGGTTTCAAGTGATACTTCCCCAAGTAAACCATTTAGGCCATTCTGTAGAAGTCTCAGTATGAGGGGTCATCGAGTCTAGCAGGTAACTCATGAGGACCTATTAGCTGTCCTTCTACTATTCCAGCCCATATGTTTACTCCGAACTGATGCTGAAAATGGTCACTTCGTACAATGTGTGGGTTAATGCGCGCATAAAAATGCCCATCGCCACCCTTCGGAAACTTGTTTCATCGCTCCATAAAATTTTCTTTAAAAATTGAGAATTTTCACGATGGCGACGTAACATTTCCCTACAAAAAGCCCTTCTCGGGCCATGTTCACTCGGTAAAAGGGCTTGCACACGTTGAACGTGAAAGGGATGAATTATGTGTCGTTTTACAGTACGATGTACCACAGATCTCGGAATCCCTGACATTCTTGACATGCGACGAATACTTGTCATTGGATTCTCACGTAGCATCTGAAGCATCTTCGACTCCAAGGTCTGTAACGCTACGTCGACCTTCCCTAGCTCCTGGATTCCTACCATCTGCGTAAGCGGAGTGTACACGTTGGAATACTCGGTAATCCGGATAGCGGTCCCGATTAGGATATCGCTCTCGATACACTCTTGCAGCTTGGCGTGCATTTCCGTCACAAAATCCGTAAATGAAATGCATATCTGCATATTCATGGCTGTTGTACGTAGCCATACTCAAGTCAAACAGTGTCCAAATCACAGGCAAAAACAAAGTTCAAGTTACACAGTCCAAATAACGTTAAAGAATTGATGAACACCGAATTAAGTACGTGCGCAGACACAAGCTGGTAGCGAGTTACTAAAACATCTACCTGAGTGCGAACGTGCGCCGGCGCTGGTTCTTTTGTTTCCCTTCCCCCGCACATTCCTAGCACCTCGTTGGAATGCAATGCCCCTCGCACTTCCTCTGTCGCCCCGTCGCCATACATATCGTACCAGAGCGCCGATATGACGTCATTGACAGCAGGTGCACGGTTTTTTCCGGGTTGTAGCTAGGGCAAATAACATGACTCATGAGATAACAAAAAGTTTACCGAAATTATTTTTATTTTTTATTTAAACCTAAACCACATCAAACAGTAGTGTTCAGATAGGTAACAAATGCCTAGGGACTGAAATTAAATCGTTAGTTAAGCTGAAAAAAATTAAAATTTGAAACATAGAAAATTGTAAAAATACGAGCTCCTTGTTTACAAAAATCTCTAACTTTTAAGCTATTAAGAATATTCTTGTGATTCATACCTCCAAAGAATCTCTATGACTTGGACCAGTTTTTTTAATACGTGGTAAACTTTCGCTAATGTAACTTTTTCCCATAAAATCACTTGAAAATTGAGTAAAACTTCAGCCAGACCGAAGACTTTGCAGTAACTGTTTTTTTTATTATTGAACACATGTTTTCTAGATGCGTATAAGTATTACCAAAAGAAAGGCCCACTTTTCTACAACGTTTTGAAAAAAAATAATAATAATAGCCCTGATAGTTCTTTTTTTTTCATTGAGCATTATTCGAAGTGATTGAAAAGAAACAAAAATTGGTCATAACTTTTGAACCGTAAAAAATTGTACCAACATTCGATTTAATCCATACTTCCAGGGACACCCTGTATATATTTATTTTATAATTTTAGAATAAATTGTTTTAAAGTTATTTAAGAAAATATACGAAAATTTACCATTACCCCCTCTATCTCCCAGACTACTGGACCTAAAATTTTGATAAAAAAAATACAGAAAATAGTTCTATACCTATAGATTACAGGAAACTTATAATCTATGGTCTTAAAATAACATGGTAAATCTCTTAATATTGTGCGTACAAAGTTACATTTGCAGTTGGAATGTATGGTAGAACATGTTTTTCAACTAAAATGTTAAGTTTGTTCTTGGGATAAATTCATCCTGACTACGGCACCCTTCATTGTGCGTGGTCCAACACGCAATTGGCCGGTTTTTGTAATGTAGTATCTGATAATACATCGCTGGTCATTTCCTTTTGTACTACACAGCGACTACTAGACTTAAGGAAGAAGAATTGAGATATAAGTGCAGTTTATGTGTCTTAGAGAGCGCCTGAAAACGTAATGGCTTTCAACACGGAAGTTTAGGTACATTCATTTTAATTAATATTTATTTCATATATATTATACATATTTATACATATTTCTGCGTGAAATATAAAAAAAAAAACATGTTTTACAATAATTACTTTAAGCGTTGCAAGATTTCGTAAACATTGGCTTTCGCAAAGTGTTAAGGTACCTAATGGTAGGTTAGCCAGTATTCAGCAATACAAAAGATAAAGCTAAAAATAACTTTAAAGGTAACTAAATTACATTTTAATTGAAAAGCTTTTTATTTAAATGTGTTCGGCGGCATCTATATCGCCACATGCGAACTACGCATCACACTGACGTCACGCAAAATCCCGCATCGCGCAATCAGAGTTTACCGCGCGACTTGCATATATACAACGTCCCACATCAATCGTCGGCAAAGAGTAAAGTAATAATAGAGAGAAAGAGTAGAAACTCTGTGGTAAAATTTGCATGTATGGAAAGTGCTGCTACCTCTAGTTTGGTGGGTGAATTAAGGCTATAATAATATATACCTACCTATAGGTATGCATACTTACTACATATAATATGTAGCACCTATTTATTATACTCTTTGAGCGAGGTTGTGTTATGGTAACAGTCAGGGGAAAAAAAATACGTATGGAGTTCAGAAAAATGTCCTTTTATTATTATCAAACATAAATTTTGTTAATATTTATTCGTTTTATACTTATTATACTTAATTAAATTAAATTAAGGAATAACAACACTTTTTCTTGGTTATAATAAAGATAATACAGTACGGTATGGTAATAAACACTAACATAAAACATCACAGCCAAAAATACAATATCTTCTTCGGAGTTCACTCATGTTAACAAAACAACAAAAATAACAAACGAAAATCAAAGTGGTAACAATATTATGAAATAGAAACAAAACAAAACAAATAACAGTAACGAGAAACAATTTTCAACAGAATTGCGCATCAATGTCGGGAAAGTTGGAGTTGACAATGGCGACAATGACATTTATTTGACCAAGACAATATGGCTGCCAAGTTTTTTTTTGTCACTAGACTGTAGATGTCGCTGTCGCCTATGGATTTTTTTATTTTTTTTTTTATTTATTTAAAGGGCTTTGTCGCTTAGCGACCACATCGCCTATGGAATTGTTGACAGTGTTAAGTGTGCCCCCCCTGATCGTCGGACAGTAGCCCACCAGACACAACACCCGTCTGGTCGGAGGATCCTCCCTTTTCTATGGAGGATGAGTGAACTTTACACCCTGTTCCTCATGCCTCTACGTGTTTTAAATTTACTTTAAAGTATTTTATAAGCTGTTGTATAAAAACTATTTAAATTATAACTAACAACTTTGAAAAGTTTCGCAGCACCTAAGATGTAGGTATTAACTTTTCATGCCCACAAAAAGTTTTAATTTCTACAAATCTAGAACAATAGTTTTTAGTCTTATAACTTTAAAAGTTAGATAGAAATTATTTCCGAACTATCAAATGTTTATTGTTTGTAACTTACAATGAAATACAAAAAGCTGAATTTGATTAATATATTTTTTTTTAATTGTCATCAGCATCCGTACCTGTAGGTACATCTACAAGATGTACGTACTGGTAAAACATGAAAGAAATGTAAATTATATTCAGCTGTCAAATTAATAACCGAGCGAAGCGTCTCTGCTTCAAGTCTGGCAAAATTTGCTTTCCTCAGTGTTAGCTTGTTGGTACTCCTATATATGTAGGTCGTATTTTACAACCGATCTGGACGAAACTTGCTATACAGGTTTTACGACTTTAAAGATTTTATTGTCATCGGGATTCTCGATTGGAGTTCTTTTTTATTTGAAAGGTAGTAACTTTAAGTTGGTCTCACAAAACATTGGTGAAGATCTGATAAAAAAATAAATAAAAAAAATATTGTAAATATCCCGATTTAAATAACTTTACAATGCATGTGCTCGAAAAGAGCGTTTTCCAAGCAGCCAAACTGTGCGGAAAGTGACACTATTTCGCACTAGTGCTTTTTACTTTTCAGTTTTTTTTTTTAATTTGTAACTCCGTCGTCAGCCCGACGCAAAGAGTTTTTATTATTTGAGAAAAGGTTTACAAATTAGTCAAGTACAGATTATCATTCAAATAAAAGATTCAATAAAACTAATACTTCATTAAACGCGTTATTAATTACTCTAGATTTAGATTTTGATCAGTAAATTAATATTAAATATGTTTGGCTGAACGTATATTTTGCTCGTGCCTTTTTGCGATACAACATGGCAGCTATTTGCACATGCGCAGTAGTAGATATGCTGAGCGCGCATGTATTTAAAACAAGCCCGCCATTTTACAAATTTCTTGCTTAGTTTGGAGTCAATCTGTGTAAATCTGGTAAAAATGTCGATTTCAAGTGACGAATCCATTAAATTAACTCCGGAAAATGTTATTCAAGAAGCACAAAATGCCAACAACTGCCTATTACCGGCTAAATCAAAAGAAAAGTACATAAATACTTATAATGACTTTTTGCGATGGAAAGAAAACAAGAAAGCCAGCTCCTTTTCTGAAAATGTCCCGTTGGCATACTTCTACGAATTTGCCAAGAAATATAAGGCAAGCACATTGTGGTCTCTATATTCTATGATAAGGAGTACAATGAAATGTAAGAATGACATTGACATAAAAAGTTACTCAAAATTAATTGCGTTTCTGAAACGGCAAAACGATGGCTTTAAATCAAAAAAGTCAAAAGTGTTGACAGCAAACGACGTGGAGAAGTTTTTAAATGAGGCTCCAGATTATAAATATCTGGCAACCAAGGTAAATTACCTATATTATATTTTAACCTACCTGTGTTAAATTAGCTTTGTACGTGCCTAATTAAGTATTTTGTTTATACATTTTATTTACATTAAACGTTGTTGTTACCAGGTTGCATTGATTTTCGGCGTTACGGGTGCGTGCAAAAGAGAGGAACTCGCCAATATAACTGTAGATGACATTGAAAATCACGGTGAAATGCTTTTAGTAAAAGTACCGAACACCAAAACTAAAATCGCAAGATCTTTTGTGATTCATGGGCAATTCTACAAAATCGTAAGAAAAATGAAGAAATATTACACGAACATACTGTAAGTCAGACATTACAGTTTGCTGGCAAACCAATGAGTTTTAACTTCGAAAATTGTACAAATATAACCTTTCATTTTAATTAATAAATAAACGCCTTTTTCAATATTTTTTTTTCATTTTCACACACAATGCATAGTAAAACGTTGTATGATACACGTGCGTAAGATGATTTCCGCCTCGTGTCGGCTTATAGACTCGTCGGGAATCATCTACTTCCCGCACTTGTAGCATAAATAACTATTAGTGGTATATAATTTGTTGCAAAAAACTTTGTGCTCGCGAGGTCCACCGTTTACAGAACTACTGCCTAGTTAAAATAGTTTCAAAACAACGCGCTCAAGATTATCATGTAAAATTGTTTGATAGGTTTCAATCGTCATTATCGCATTCCTGATGTTTTCCATAAATTATAATACTGTTATTTTCCCAGAAGATCCTGCAAGTTTGATTAGACAAAAATATCAGTAGGTAATATATTATGTTAGGTCATTCTTTTAATTGGTTTGTTGATTAATCAATCATTTCATCATTGGACATTGGAATTTACAATACATTAAATTGTTTACATCCGGTTTCTGAATTAAATATTTGATGTTGAGAACTTGTCTATCTCTACTTTATCCTTACCTATTTAAGGTTAAAGCCTGCGTAATTAAAACTTACTTTGTATAATCCTCGCGCGATCAGAATAGGATAGAACCTTGTCTAAGTAAATCCAAAATTTCAGTTCTCGAGCGAAGTAGCGCTAGCAAAGAAGTAAAAAACATACAAGCCTATTGCGTACACATACATAATCTGCTTAAATCATAACCCGCCATTTGGCTTTGCCAGAACTTCTTTGGTAACGACACTTCGCTCGAGAACTGTCATTTCCGATTTACTTTGACAAAATTCCGTTCTGACCGCGCGAGGATTATACAAAGAAAGTTTACAGAATATAGAAGACGTAATAAATATTGAATTTTGCGGGCTACATTGAAGGAATCAATTACTTAGGTAATGCTAAATGGAGACTGACAAGTTCTCAATTTAAAATCTTCAATTCAGAAACCGGGTACTTATACACAATTTAATGGATTGTCAATTAACTTTAATGTCTATTGGTTTAATTAAACCGCAGCACTTTAGTCAGCGTGAAAGCGCGTCCAAATAATGAAATCAGCGTCAATGTTACACAACGACCATACACAATGACATGATAAGAAGTCGAAGAACCTAAAATGTCAAACTCAAGTAACTCGAGCTCCTTGAGCTCCATTGAATCATCTCGAGGAACAGATAATAAAAGTGTGTGCGTTCAGTAATGTTACACTGCGATCATATTGTCAACGTCTCCGATTCTTAATTGAAATGAGAAACTTTTTGCAGATTTAGATAAGGCAACAGGAGCACGTTTATTTGAGTTTTTAATTTTTTATTGAGATTTGTACACATACAATAAATTCATGATCATAATTTTATTGTCAATTGGCGACATATACACACATTATTACATATATTAGCGAATATCTTCATCATCAATACTAACTTCTTAAAGGTAAACTTCGGCCAAACATGTCACGTGAGTGCTCGCGCCCTCTACAATTGTAGAATTTTAGTTTAGTCGCGAAATTTCTCACAAGTGCGTTCGTGCAGGTCGATGCAAGGACACTAATACTACCGTCGTAAGAAAAAAGGGCACAACTAACATTTTTTTTTAAAATCTACAATAAATTGAGCAGATTAGCCTTTTTTTCTGATTCTAAATATGTATGTGACTCAATTTTTTTGTTAAATGTTAGTTGTGCCCTTTTTTCTTACGACGGCAGAATAGTGAACACCAGATAGTAATAGAGGAATCCTATGGGTGTGTGCGGTAGGTACCCAAAATACACGTTTAAATTCCACGAAACGCATGCGACTAATGGAGTGTTAAATCAGTGTTCTTTATTTAATATATATTTGGTAACCTAGACATTTTGTAATCCAATTGGTTTAAATATACACCACCATTTAAGAATATGTTTGATTTAAAAATTATTTTGGTATTTCGTTTGTTTGAACTATGCATGCTCCGGTGGCCTCTTAAGCAGCCGCGAAAAACGACTTTGTTTTATACTATTTAAAGATAAAAATAACTACTAAAATATCATAAGTGGCAAATATTATTGTTCGAATCATCAGCGTTTAATTGTTCATTGGGCCAAGTTTATTTTTTTAAATTGCGCAATGGGCCCGCTCTTGACTTTGCTCTCGATGGATGAGGTCTACGATGAAACGAACGTACCCAGAAGATACTTGTTTACTCTTGTTTTGAAGGCTGACGGGTTATAGGTATGTGGAAGGGAATAGAAGCTGGCAGAGAGTTCTATAGTTCAAGTGTTTTAAAACTGGACCCTTGGTCACTAGATGCAATGAACTTTTGTAACAAAGAGCTATGGTGGCCCAGTGGCTGCGACACAGTTGTAGGTCGTGGGTTCGAACCAAACCAAGCACTTTACTTTTTGTAAATTATTTCATCACCACTGCTCTCTCTGTTCTCTAAAAGAACATACATTGTTCACTTAAGCGAATGAATACATAGCTAACTGTAGTCCAGTAGCTGACAGTTTTTTTTCTGTTTCAATATAGGTAGTTGTAAGACTAGCTTACGTTATTAATGCTTTTCGGGTGTTGCTGAGGCTTCCGCAGTTCTGTAGTGCGTCAGGCATGTTTGCCGAGGCAGGCATAGACAGTTTTGAGGCTATCATGCGCAAAAGAACGGCATCCCTAATGCGTAGGATACGTGTAAGCTCAAATAGCATCCTGAAGATTATTGTGGAGAGGCCAGACTGCCCTTTTCTGATGCACTGGTCCCGTAGACATAGCTGTGGGCCCGGTGCCGAGGAAAGATATTTAAATTGATTTTTGGTCATGTTTTTAGTTTAATTTTAATTTAATTTTGATCTGACTTAGTTTTGATTTTGTTTTCATTGATTTAATTTTGATTTAATTTTGATTGTGATATTGATTTTAATTTTGATTTTAATTTTGACTGATTTTTGTTTTTAATTTTAATTTAATTTATTTGATTTTGATTTAATTTTGATTAGATTTTAATTTTTAATTTAAATTTGATTGAATTTTTCCTGTGGTTCTGATTCAAATTTTAATTTTATTTGTAATTCTAATGTTGATTTTGATTTTAACACTAACATAGCTTGTAAGTTCTAGTACTAATACAATATGGATGATTTCCGAAATAAAATTGATTGATTGATTAATAGTTTTGCGTTGTTAGTGACGTACTGTTTGAGTTTAGCTTTGAATATGTTAAAAGAGATGTGTTCCTGATATCTGCCGGTAGATTATTATAAAGTTACATATTGCGTCCGCGGGGGGTTTTTACGTTAAAGAATAATTGTGTGTTTTTGAGTTTGTTAAGAATTTTCCTGGAGAATACAGGAATTGAATGTGTAAAGTTGATGAACGCTCATTAGTTTGGTGTGTTTGTATAGTTCGGATGTAGGTGTGTTATAATCGTAGTTGAATAGAAGTTTATTTTATTTCGTGCTATTTGTGTTATTTGAATCAGTTTTTTCCCACATGGGTTTTTTTTTGCGCGGAGCACTAATTCTTTTTCTAAAATATAAGCCTAAGTTACTCCTTATAACATCTGCTATATGTGAGTGAAAGATTTTATCAAAATCGGTCCAGCTGTTTCGGACATTAGCTGGAACAAACAGACAGACAAAAATTTAAAAAATGTTATTTTATTTTAAGTATCTAGGTATCGTACATACTTTCATATGCATTTAGTAAAAAGCTGTTATTTTGACATTACAAACAGACACTTCAAATTTATTTATTTTTATAGATAAGAACCGGTCAAGAGCGAATCGGACTCGCGCATCAAGGGTTCCGTACTATCATATATATAAAAAAAGTATGCTATTTAGAGACATCGTTTTATTTTTCCTGTAATTTTTACATAAACTTCTATAACATAGAATAGTTTTAGATTTTTCTCTATGCAAACTTCGGAGATAAGAGGGGAACGGTATTTTTTTTTACATTTTTCCTCAAAAGTCGAAAACTATGCGGCGCTCTTTCATATGATACCCCACATACCCTAGTAGCCCCACTTCGAATTTTTAAGACCCGCTTTCAGAGACTGTTGCAAATATATATATAGGTATATATTAGGTTAGGGAAAAATTCTTTTCGCATTATAGTATGTATGAACTTATAATAAAATCTCTTTGGCTATACTATTTGTATCTGGCTGGTTTTGGTATCATTGAAAGTTTAAATTTTAAAGAATATAATTCCAAATTCTAATTAGGAAAATGTGTGATTTTCATTTGTTTTTCGTACCGTCAAGATGAGTGAATCTAATGAAGAAATTCGATACATTTTAAAATTTTACTACAAAAAAGGTAAAAATGCAACGCAAGCCGCGAAAAAAATTTGCGATGTTTATGGACCTAGTGTAGTGTCTGTGAGAGTAGCACAAATTTGGTTTAAGGGTTTTCAATCCGGAAATTTTGATCTCAAAGATGCACGTCGCTCTGGTCGCCCTATTACGGATAAAATGGATGCCATTTCTGAAAAAGTGGAGCAAGATCAGCATATCAGTAGTTACGACGTAGCTGAAGAACTGGAAATTGACCACAAAACAGTTTTGGCGCATTTGAAAAAAACTGGGTACACAAAAAAGCTCGACATTTGGGTACCTCACGAGCTCACTGAAAGAAACCTAATGAACCGTGTACTCATTTGTGATTCTTTATTACGACGTAATGAAACCGAACCATTTTTGAAGAAGCTGATAACTGGTGATGAAAAGAGGATCACGTATGACAAGAACGTGCGAAAAAGGTCGTGGTCAAAGGCCGGTCAGGCTTCACAGACTGTGGCGAAACCCGGGTTAACTCGCAACAAGGTGATGCTGTGTGTGTGGTGGGATTGGAAGGGCATTATTCATTATGAGCTGTTACCACCAGGCAGGACCATCGATTCTGAACACTACTGCGAACAACTGATGAGATTAAAGCAAGAAGTTGAGAGTAAGCGGCCGAAATTAATCAACAGAAGGGGTGTGGTTTTTCATCATGATAACGCTAGACCTCACACATCTTTAGCCACTCAGCAAAAATTAAGAGAGTTTGGCTGGGAGGTGTTAATGCATCCGCCGTTTAGTCCTGACCTTGCACCTTCAGATTTCTACCTGTTTCGGTCTCTTCAGAATTCTTTAGGCAGTGTCAGGTTAACATCACGAGAGGACTGCCAAAACCACTTGTCGCGGTATTTCGACCAGAAGTCCCAAAATTTCTATGGGGTCATGTCCCTACCTACAAGATGGCAAAAAGTTATCGAACAAAATGGTACCTACATACTTTAGTTAAATGTAAATAAACTATATTAAAAAATATTTTGAATTTTCTTAAAAAATGTGAAGAAACTTTTTCCCCAACCTATTATATATATAAATATCTTTCTTATTTGAAAAATAGTTGGGCAACCGTCATCTAAAACTATTCTAAAATTCAAGTTGATAGCATTAGTAGCTCTTGAGATATCCAGCAGTGACAGACGGACAGACAGACGAGAGAGAGAGAGAGAGAGAGAGAGTCAGAGAGAGAGAGTGTCAACAGAGTCTCACCATTAGGGTTCCTTTTTACCATTTTGGTATGGACCCTAAAAAATTATAGAATATAATTATAGAGTAACAATAAATGACTGCCTCGTTGGTCTAGTGGTCGCAAGCGCTTCTACTGAGCACTCGATTCCCAGGTTTTTACATCAGGAATTTCTCAGTAGCAGCCTGGAGTCTGCATTTAGGGGAAATAGGCTCGCCCCCTTATACATGAGATCTAAACATAACTGGCGAAATGTGGGTGTACTATATGTACACCACTGCCTAGCCCTTCGGGGATTAGAGGGGTGATGTTATGCTATTATTCTAATAATATTAGTTTTTTATTTTATTTAAACAGTAACAATAAAATGACTGGGTTTGTAAATGTTACACCTCTCTATAATTTTAATGGCGACTCTGCCACAGCTATTGATTACCACTAGCTTTCTCTTGTTTGTGTTCTGAGTACCCATGTGTAGGGACGTTGGTTGGCCGTTGTTGCTACACGAAGTCATTTCGCTTTAATTGTGGGTGACTATCGTTTTTCTTATATTACAATATTTTCCCGTTGTGGGAAGAATTATTTATTTGATTATTATTTTTCGTCAAGAAAAGCCTTGCTTTGTCATGGAAATAGCCGTCCTTTTTTATTATTATTGTAATTGATCCTTTCTAAGCCGCTCCGGATCAGAAAATCTATAAGGAAAAATGTCATTATTTGCAGAACGTCCACTGTTAAAACTGTTACGTGACAATGTCTAGAATGGCAAAACGACTTGCTAGTAAAACGTCCAAAATGTGAAATTGTCAATAATGCAAAAGGTCAAAGGACAGTCAAGAAAACAATGGAAAAGAAAAAATGGAAAGTTTACTTTTTAAAGAAACAAAATACACTATTTTTACCAATAACACAGAAGTTTGGTTCCTCCTACAGAAGAAATGGAAAGTTATCTTTACTTTTAGTTTTTAAAGAAAAAAAATAGACTAACTTTTTAACAATAGGTAACACAGAAGTTTGGTTCCTTCTACGTTCATACGTCACTCGTTTTAAAAATTAAGTTTACCAATTTCTGCTTCTTTGCGTAATGCATGAATAAATAATGTATATTTTATTTTTATTTGCTTCAGGAAGACCTCGACAGACTTTCGAATTATTGTTCACATAACAAACTTCATCTTAGCTTACCTAAGTGCAATGTAATATCATTCACAACAAATAAAAATCTAATTAAATACTGTTACACTTTACAAGGCACTTCTCTTAAAAAAGTTGACCATATTCGTGATTTAGGACACTTGACTCAAAATTGCATTTCAACCTTCACATTGATAACATTATCAACAAAGCCTATAGAATGTATGGTTTCGTTATGCGATCCTCAACTTCGAAATTTCAAACGACCGCATACGTTTATAACCTTGTATGTAACCTTAATACGCTCCCAATTAGAATACGCAGCCCCAATATGGTGTCCTCTATATGATAAATATAAGCTAAGGCTTGAAATGGTTCAAAAAAAAATTTACGCTCCATTCACTATAAATGCTACCGCTCAAAACTATCTTACGCACAACTACTAAAAAAATACAAACTCTAGACTTGGAGTCCAGGCGTACCTTACTTATGGCTGTGATGCTGCATGGCATATGTAATAACAACTTTGACTGCTCTGATATCACCAATAAACTTTGTTATATTGTACCCAGAACTGTATTTCAGCGAGAGGCGCGCGTGCTCCGGCTGTTCCACACTGTCAAGTGCAGAACCAATGCTGGCGCAAGAGCGCCACTCCGTCGTCTCTTTGAAATATATAACACACACTTTTTCGATCTTGATATATTTTCACTATCTCAAACAAAATTCAAAAGAATGGCTATTCAATTGCTTGCACAATAATTATGAACTCTTCCTAACTAATAATCATGAAAACTTCCTAAACTAAATCGCCTCCAGTAGATGCGTGGTTTTTTATTTCTCCTTATTAGATTATTCCGCGGACATTGGTGTGGGTTACATGTTTACCTCTATTACCCTAGTTTGTCATTCGCTAAAACTGTAACGTGTAACTGTTTTTTGTCCCAAAATAATAAAATAAAATTATGGTTGCACTTTTATCCGTCCCGCAAAAGCACCGATTTCCCTTTTGGAAAAAAAGAATTTCAACTTTTTCCATTCTTAAGTGAAACCATACAGTAATTATAGTTTAGGCAATAATTTATTAATAACTAAGTAAATCAATGTAATGTAACCAGAAAAAATTCAAGGAAAAATAACATTTCATAAGTGTTAATAAAACAATTTCCATAATGTGGAATTTCAAGTTGCCAGTATGTAGTGACAAAGGAGTATATCTTAAGGAGTACTTAAAAACTCAAACGTGTTAGATGTTAATAAAATTATTTCTTGAGAAATAGAAAGACATACAAACTACCAATACGGACAGATTAATGACAAGAAATACATACAAATCTTTTGACGACTGTATTTCACATTCGTGACGATTTTTTTACTAGCAAGTCGTTTTGCCACTCTAGACATTGTCACCTAATACACGTTTTAACATGTAGACGTTCTACAAACAATGAATTTTCTAGACCTTCTGATTGGGAGCGTTCTAGAATAGAATAGAATAGAATAGGACTTTATTTGCTAAGAATGCAGGTACATACAAATAGGATCTAAAATAACATAATAAAGAACCGTGTGCATTCTGCCTTGTTGGCATGCAAATACAATACTTATTATACAACTAAGTTGAATAAGGCAAATAAGTAGTTATAATGTATCATTTAGGAAATCCTGAACAGAATAATAACATTTGTCTACAAGTAATTCTGTAAAACATTTTTTTAAATTTCATCAATGGCAAGGTTTTCATGTGTTCAGGAATTTTATTAAAGATAACAGGAGCCATACAGATCACACTTTTTTTTAATAAGCTAGTTTTAAATGTGCCTGTGCATAGTAGGTTCTGATATTGTGATCTTAATGATGTACTTCGTTTTCTAGTTTCTGTTAATGTTGCAAATAAATTACGGTTTGTTATAACGAATATTGCTAATTCGAGGATATAGAGGCAAGGGAAAGTTAATAATTTCTGAGACTTAAATATGGGTACACAACTGTCAGTAACTTTGAGGCCAAATATAAACTACTCAAAACAAAATAGGGCCCACCTCGAATCAGTCACTATTTTGGTCAAAATAAAGTTATCTAAGTAGTTGTTGACAAAGTTATGCATTGAACCGTCAAGCTGACATGTTTAGGAATCCTTATCAATGTTTATTTCGACAACATTCATATTGGTTTCAAGAGGGTAGCTAAAAAAGTGAAGTACTCGAAAAAATCGTCGAATGCACAAATTCTCAGTCACTTAAGTTTTCAGTCTACACTAAACAGTGTTGTGGAATACTCACGTTTTTAACAATTTTGTTTAGTTTCTGTGTTAGTTGTGATCACTATGCCTGGTCCTCGCCGTCATATGGACATGGAAACCGCTGCAAGAGCAGTATCCTTGCTTCAAGAGGGACAGTCTCAGAGGTCTGTGGCTATCCACCTCGGTGTTTCGCGACGAGCAATCCGAAATGTTTGGGAACGGTATCAGGAGACCGGAAGTGTAGCTAGGAGACCTGGCACAGGAAGAGTTAGGGCTACGACTACCCAGGAAGACCGATATCTAAGGTTAACCGCACGACGGGAGCGTACTGTTACCGCTCGGACCTTACAAACTCGACTACGGCAATCCACAGGGACGAGAGTCAGCGACCAAACCATTCGGAATCGGCTTCACGAAGATGGACAACGCTCTAGAGTACGCGCTATTCGACTGAAACTAACGAGGGCTCATCGTGCAGCACGATTAAGGTACGCCCGGGAACATTTGGAATGGACCAAATAAACAAATGATTCCATTGTTTATTTTTACACTATTCCTGAATGCCCACTTGACACTTGTACATTCATAAAAACTGAACAATTACGTTCAATTTTAAGTTAAGGCAAAAAAACATGGTGGGCCCTATTTAGTTTTGAGTAGTTTAGCTCTCAAACAGCGCTTTTGAGCTTTAAAAATGCTTTCTCGTTCACTACAGTAACCCCAAAATATTACACCGAACCTTAAGATAGAAATTACGAGACCATGGTAGGCCACTAATGTTGTTGGCAGATTTACTTTTTTGGATAGGTTGTATAACATAAACGCGGCTGTGCTTAAACGTTTACATATATCTTCTGCTTGCGGCTTCCATGTTAACTGGCTATCAATTAAGATACCTAAAAATTTTGTGCTATTCACTTTATCGATAGTTTGGCCATTGAAGTTGATATCCATATGTCACCTGTAGATATTCGTTGGTGAAAATGCATAGTTTTAGTTTTTTGCAGATTTATAACTAAGTTATTATTGTTAAGCCATTTTATTAAACAGCTGATTGAGTTATTGATGTCATTTACGTATGAGTCTTTATTGATACATGAAACAATTGAAGTACTGTCGTCTGCAAATAAAACCATTGGATTAGATATATGACGTGGCAGGTCATTAATATATAATAGGAAAAGTAAAGGTCCGAGGACGCTTCCCTGTGGGACTCCATATTTTATTTCTTTAAATGACGATAAAGATTTTAATTCCTTCTTAGATTTTAAACACAGGCTTGAAATCTCTGTACATTGTCTACGGCCTTTGAGGTAAGATTTTATTAAATTTAGAGCATTGCCACGAATACCGTACGCATCAAGTTTGGTTAAAAGAATATCGTGGTCCACGCAGTCAAAAGCTTTCGACATATCGGCATATATTGCACATACCGGTATTTTGGAATCTACTTTAGGCATTATTTCATGGAGAAAATCAAAGATGGCCATGTTTATATTTTTGTTTTTCCTGAATCCCTTTTGTTCATCACATAGTATGTGGTATTTAGTTAGGAAGCTGTCAAGAGATTCATAGATGATTTTCTCTATGATCTTTGAGAATATAGAAATAAGAGCAATTGGCCTATAATTTACCATTTCATCTTTATCATTTTTTTTATATACTGGTATAACTATTACGCTTTTGAGACTTTCAGGAAATACGCTAGACTGTATGCTTACATTAATAATGTGAGCAAGGGGCTCAGCTATGCAATGTGCAACAAATTTGATAACTGTTGTTGAAATGCCATCGAGGCCAGAGCTCTTTTTATTTTTTAAGTTTTTAATTATACGTATTACATCTTGGTGTATAACTGGGGCTATAAATATCGTATGTGGGTTTATATTTATGTTAATGGTATCGCGTAACGTATGTTTAGATATGCCAGAGGTTTGTTCAATGAAAAAGTTATTAAAAGACTCAGCTATTAAATTAGGGTTTGATATTACTCCATCTCCATTTTTTATTTGAGAAATGGGTTCTCTTAAAATTTTGTTATTATTAATAATTTGCCAGGCCGTTTTGGATTTGTTTTTTGAGTTATTTATTAAGTTGTTATTCTGAGCTTTTTGTGTAAGTTTAATAATTTTCTTAAACCTCCTTGAGTAAATCTTAAATTTATTTCTGTTTTCGCACGTTGGTTTTTGTCTCTGGAGCCATAACAGTTGTCGTTGTTTTTTGCTACATATTCGTATCCCTCGAGAGACCCATTTTAATTTTTTCTCAGATTTTACAGTTATTAATTTACACGGGAAACAGAGGTCATGTAACAGTCGGAAAATATCAAGAAAGTTATCATAGGCTTTGTTAGCATCCTCTGTATTATATACATCAGAAAATGATAGACTTTCAAGGTGCGATCGAAATTTAATAAGGTTTTCTTGGGTAATATCTCGCTTTAATGTTCTCCATGTTTTTATTTGATTCGTTTTATTAACTTTTATTTTAATCAATTGAGCAGAGTGGTCAGATAATCCAAAGTCGGTGACTTCATGTTGGCACTTCTGCTTAAGATTATGTGCAAAATAAGCAAGTTGTTGTCTAAGCTGTTTTATTATTTTTCTTATTCGTAACTTAGTACCTTATTATTCATTCATTCAGTCTCTTCTTGCTCTCACAATCCCGTGCAAAAATATGTACAGGTCATATCTACTAGCTGTTGCCGGCGACTTCGTCGGTGTGTATTATGTACTTCATCATTTTTTTATACAAATATCCAAGATCAAAAGTACCCAATGTCCTTCTCCAAGTCCCAGGCAACCCAAATCATATCAAAACCTGTCAAATTTTATAACGATCGGTTTAGTGGTAAGCCCGGTAAATTACTGAACCGATCTTTTTAAAGATAATAAATAGAGTTACTTTAGCATTTATAATATTAGTATATAATAGATATGATTCGGGAATCACTCACGTGTCTTTATAATGATGTGACGTAACGCCAAAGCCAATCAAACAAGTAATTAAAAGTTTGAAAGTGTGGTCTCAAGTTTCAGATATCGTTTCTTGATAGATTTACGCGAAGGAAAGCGAAAGGCAACTTCATTAATAACGTTCACACCTGGCTTTTGGCAGTTAAATTAAAATGAGAATATACAACCTTACGTCACGTTAATGTAAATATTTTCAACAATGGAAGTCGATTTGAATAAAGAAGATTACGTCATAATACCAGCGTATTACTGTCGCACTGCAGTTTAAAGGCCTCTTCTCATACAGAAAAGGCACGAGCATTGATCACCATGATTGCGCACTTATATTAACAAGTCCAGATCACGATGTTTTCCTTCACCCACGTCATTAATGCCTAAGATAAACTCAGAAAGTACCTACATAAATATGAATTGAAGAAGTCACTTTGGTACTTGCACTGATTTGAACACACAAACTCGTACATGAGATGTTTAGGCATAAATAAATAAATTTATTTATTTCAGGTTAATAACACCCATTGAAAAACATAAATTAATAGAAACCATATAAAATAATAGGAGCAGCGGTGGATTAGTGATAACGGCCGCGACTTACAAGTAGTAGGTCGTAGGTTTGAAGTCTGATAGGTGCATTACTTTGTGTAAAAATTATTTCATCAACACTGCTCTTAAAAACGGTGAAGGAAAACAGGAAAACATCGTGACGAAACCGCCATGTCCTAGAACCAAACCGCACTGGGCCCGCGTGGTGGATTACAGCTCACTCCCACTCACAGAGAGGAGGCCTGTGTCCGAGCAGTGTGGACATTATAGGCTCATTATGTTATGTATGTAAGAACTCCACGACCTGATTCCACCAGCCCCCTTCTACCGTCAGACATCTAGACTCACTGCCAGTTACTATCCCTAATAGGTACCTAGTTGCTATTCCACCAATTCGCACTAAGCGTTTCCAAATGTCTTTTATAATGCGCACAGCAAAAGGGTGGAACTCACTACCTGCGTCTGTGTTTCCGAGCGCATACAACCCTAATCTCTTCAAAGTGAGAGTGAACAAGGTTCTTCTGGGTAAGCTCACTCCATCGTCAACTTTGTCTCTGTCACCTCTGACCTAGACTAGAGTCAAGAGCATCTCAATAAAATAAAAAGTGTATGTTATATTATGTGTACCTTAGTGGACCTCGCGAGCACAAACTTTTTGAAACTATACGTACCCAAAGGGTAAAACGGGACCCTATTATTAAGACTCCGCTGTCCGTCTGTCACCAGGCTGAACGTCTTCTCATGAACCGTGATAGTTAGGCAGTTGAAATTTTCACAGATAATGTATTTCTGATGCCGCTATAACAACAAATAATAAAAAACAGGATAAAATAAATATTTAATAAGCCCTTCGGCGCGAAACCGACTCGCACATGGCGGGTTTTTTTCATCAAATCTTCATCAATTTTTTGGTCTCATGATCAACTTAAAGTTACTACCTTTAATTAAAAAAAAAGATCTATTGAAATCGGATCTCATAAGGCGGAGATATTCAGGAACCCCTTTTTGCCACTCTTCGGAGCAAGATCTCTACCAAAAATCTCCGACGACAAAAAAAGAAAATATGAAGTCGTAAAACCTGTATACCAAGTTTACAGATTGTAAAATACGACCTGTAGAGGAATAGCAACAAACTGACAGACGAAAGCAAATTTTGCCAGACTTGAAGCAGAGAGTCTTCGCTCGCTCGGTCAATAAAATAAAACAAAATGTTGTAAGGTTTTATTAGGGAAAGATTTTTGGAAATGAACCTTTAAGGGATTGAAAGGGGGAGGGGGTTTGATAAATGTTATTTCTTGAATTAATAAACTTGAAACGTAGCACGAATGCTTATGCCTATATTAAGTAAAATTATGAAGTTTGTCATTCTTTGTTTTTCGAAACTACCCCTTAAAGGGGGTTGGGGGGTGACAAAGTTTGTATAGAAGAATTTGTATACGCGCGGTCCGATTAACTCGAGTATTTATACTTAAGACCGAAAGCAAAATCAGCATAACGAATATCAGGGTTTTTTGAAAATCTACCCCTAACGGGATACCTACCAAAGTACGAAATCCACGAGGACGGAGTCGCGTGGAAAGTGATGGTATAAGTGTTTATCTATGTACTTTTCATTTTAATACCGAATAAACGTACTATTTCCTCAATGCTGACTAGTCACAATTAAAAGTCAAATTAAAGAAATAATAATATCCTTATGTCAGTTTCAGTTTAGGTTTTGTAAGGTCATTGTGCTCTCAACTTTGAGAAGCCTCAATAGTTAACTATTAACGCAGTAACCCTAAACTAAGATAATCCTTAGCAATCCTTTGGGTTATCTATTGTCTTGCGTGTGATGAATTAGATTCTTAGTTAAGTTATTTAGTGAGTCACATGACTTCGCAGGCTTTTGGTCATTAATCTTGTCACGTAGCAACCAGCTTGGGAAATATGTATTGAAAGTCCTCGATTATTTGGCTCACTAAATTTGTTTGAATTCTGTTTATAAAGGATAATAATGTATGTTAAACAAAATATTATCATCACGTAAGACACGTAGTCAGCTATAGAATTGGTTTCCATTGATTTTGGTTATAATTAATATCCTGTTAATTATTACTTGAATACATACAATCAACCCCAAAATAATCTTAATAATATATGTACACGAGAAACTCTGCATTACCTTCTAGTTTATATTCCCAAATGTACTTAATAATTAAATATGAAAATGTAACATAAGCATAATTTACTTCGTGTTTACATTCAAAATTATGCTTTATTATTTTATCAGGTTGGTGGAAAAGTCTTGCACCAAGATATAAAACTAATTAATGAATTTATTGATAACTTTGTTATTTACAATAATTAATCAGTAATGTAATCCCCAAATAACTCTATTACTCTGGCCCATCTAGTTGGTAGATAATAATAATAATAATAATAACAGATATATAAAATTATAATTTTTTATTTTTTAAATGTTTTTATATATTTTTATTCTAATATTTAAAAATAGTTATAATTATGTAAAAAAGTTGAATAAAGATAATAATAATAACCTGGGATATTATTCACACACGGTCATCTGATCCCAAACTAAGCAGAGCTTGTACTATGGAAACCAGATAACTGATATTTTTTTTTTTTTTTTTTTTTTTTTTTTTTTTTTTTTTTTTTTTTATTTGTGATGGGTTTGCTCTTGACTCTAGTCTAGGTCAGAGGTGACAGAGACAAAGTCGACGATGGAGTGAGCTTACCCAGAAGAAGCCTGTTCACTCTCACTTTGAAGAGATTAGGGTTGTATACGTTCGGAAACACAGACGCAGGTAGTGAGTTCCACTCTTTTGCTGTGCGCATTATAAAAGACATTTGGAAGCGCTTAGTGCGAATTGGTGGAATAGCAACCAGGTAGGGATGGTAACTGGCAGTGCGTCTAGATGTCCGGTGGTAGAAGGGGGCCGGTGGAATGAGGTCGTGGAGTTCTCGGGCACACTCTCCGAAGTACAATCTGTAGAAGACCGACAAGCAGGCAACCTTGCGGCGATGAGCCAAGCAATGAAGCTTGGCATCCACCAGTTTTACGTCGCCAATGAGCCTCTTAGCTCTGCGTTCCACCGAGTCAAGCGCGGCTAGTTGGTACTTAGCTGATCCATCCCAAAGGTGACTGCAATACTCCATGCAGGATCGGACTTGCGCTTTGTAAAGGGTTAAAAGCTGTCCAGGCGTAAAGTATCGCTTCACCCTATTTAGGATGCCCAGTTTCTTGGCCGCAGTTTGGGCCTTGTACTCGATGGTGGCGCCGAAGTTGAGACCAGATGTCAACTCCATGCCTAGGAGCTCAAGTCGATCAGTTACAGGAACAGATGTACCTCGAAAAGTAGGAGTTAGGGCGAAACGACTCTTTTTAGCGGTAAAAAGACACGCCTGCGTTTTGGTGGCGTTAAAAGAGACCAGATTATCATCACCCCACTGGGAGACAAAGCTTAAGGTCAAATCTGTCCGCTCTACCATGGCCTCTCTCAAGGAACGAACTTCAGCCCCGCTGGTTTTTGCGCTGGACAAGTATCTCTCTGAAACTGTACTGTCATCTGCGTACCCAACAATACCAGGCCGAAGCAGGTCATTGATGTGCAGCAGGAAAAGAGTTGCAGAGAGAACAGACCCCTGAGGAACCCCGGCATCAATAGCCATAAGGTCAGAAGAGCAGCCATCAACAACTACTCTAATCGCCCGTTCACTAAGGAAATCTGATATCCAGCTACAAAAATCAGCTGGGATGCCATAAGCAGGAAGCTTGCTGAGCAGAGCAGCGTGCCAGACCCTGTCAAAGGCCTTCGAGATGTCAAGCGATACAGCCAGTGCTTCGCCGTGTTTCTCGATGGCTTCGCCAAAGCAGTGCGTGACATACACAAGAAGATCGCCAGTTGACCGTCCCCGGCGAAAGCCATATTGACGGTCACTGAGGAGATCATTGTCTTCAAGGTAGTTCAGCAACTTATTGTTCAGTACCCTTTCCAAAACTTTGCACAGAATGGAGGTAATGGCGATCGGACGGTAATGGGCAGGGTCTGCACGGTCGCCTTTTTTGGGCACTGGTTGTACATTTGCAAGCTTCCAGGATTTCGGCACCGTTCTTTTTTCAAGAGAGAGGCGGAACAAACGTGTCAATACAGGAGACAGTTCAGGCGCACACTGCCTCAACACCCTCGCTGGAATGCCGTCAGGCCCGCTGGCCTTGTTCACGTCTAGACTGCACAATACTCTTCGGACCTCTTTAATGTGTACTGCGATCTCCGGCATCGAGGAGTCACAATGAGGTACAGTAGGTGGTTGCTTTGAGCCAGCGTCCAGACGTGAATTGCTTGCGAAGAGAGATGCAAATAAATTTGCCTTCTCAGTTGCAGAGTGAGCCAGCGACCCATCAGGTTTCATCATAGGAGGTAAAGTGGGACGACAGAAATTCGTTTCAACCGCTTTAGACAGGGACCAGAACTGTTTACTACCCGGAGGGTGCGAAGCCAGCCTGGCCCCGATATGTCCGACATGGTCAAAACGTGCCCTACGCAAAACCCGCTTGCAGAACTTGGCGGCAGAATTAAAGGCTCTCTTCTTCGCGCGAACCCTGCGCGCTCTAACTTTGCTCTAACTACATATAATACTTTTTTTTGTAAATACATACTTATTAGATAATTACACCCAGACTCAGAACAAACAGACATGTTCATGCACACAAATGTTTGTCCTGGATGGGAATCGAACCCACGACCTGCGGCATGATAGGTGGTATCTTAACCAACCACGCCAACTGGCCAGTCGTTGCTGCCCTGCGCCCAGAATTCCAGAGGCTGTGCAGAAAAGAAATTGTCTACTGCTATTTTGAGGTCTTCGTAGTTTTGAAAATTTTTCTCACGCAAATAAAGCTTGAGTGGTCGGAACAAGTGATACTCAGATGGCGCGAGATCCGGTGAGTACGGTGGGTGGGCAACCGGGTGCCATGCAAGCTCTACGATTTTTTGTCGAATCTCCGAAGCGACATGAGTTCGCGCATTATCAGGGAGTAAGTGAACATTTACACGTCTCGGTCGTTTTTCTCTTATTGCGTCAGCCAGTTTCTGAAGAAGTTCAGTATAAATGGAAGTCGTAATCGTCCTTCTCGCAGGGAGAAGCTCGAAATAGAGTGGGCCCTTCGCATCCCACCAAATGGAGAGAAGATGCTTGCGTGAGTGACGGTTCGGCTTTGGTTGCATTGGTGGCTCTGCGTCGTAAGAAAGCCGGAAGGAGTGCCGTGTGTTGTTATCATAGAGAATGAAATTTCTTGTCTCTCGGCCCGCCCGCGTTACTACTTCGTTTTCGATTAGCGTTCTTTCTGACATTTTTTTTTCTTTTTTTCTTGTCTCCTAAGGATCGTACCTTGATGTTAAATAGCCTATAACCTTCGTCAAAGATTGGGATATCAAATGCAAAAATACTTTTTCAAATGCGCCTAGTAGTTCCAGAAATACGAGTAAGCGCGTTCAAACAAACTCTTCAGTTTTATTATAAGTATACTGCCGTCGTAAGAAAAAAGGGCACAACTAACATTTAAAAAAAAATCTACAAAAAATTGAGCAGATTAGCCTTTTTTTTCTGATTCTAAATATGTATGTAACTCAATTTTTTTTTAAATGTTAGTTGTGCCCTTTTTGCTTACGACGGCAGTATACGACATATACAGTAGAGCCTCGATAATCCGTATCCAGGCTAATCCGAACGCTGCTGGCCCCATCCACATGTACGCGCCTGCACTGATGCAACAATGCTGCTTCGTAAATTGAGAGGCAAAGCTTTTTCGTGGCCTATAAACACAACCCGCCAAACTAAAATAGATCAATATGACAAAGTGATTTTTTGTGTTGTTCTGAAGTTTTTTTTTAGTTATTATTATAATCCGGACGCTCCGAACAGGGGGCATGTTTTTGTCAATTCGGATTATCGAGGCTTTACTGTAATGTAGATACATATTTAGTTGTAAAGAGAAGTCTTGAAATAATTCTAAAGATTGTCTTGTACACATTCGAATAGTCTTTTACGGGGCTGGCATGTTCTTTGAATAAAAGACCCTATAATAAAAGATTAAAAAAAAAAAAAAACTCTTTGTCTCGAAAGCGTGTAGTAAATCTCAGTCTTGATAAGATTACCTGGAGCTTAAATCCGCTTCTCTGTTCGTTTAGCGAGAAAGACATTTGATACATACTTAATAAACACATTAAACCACTGAAATATTATTATTAATAGCTGGCTGTATCTTCAGCCTTTGTTTTTCAATGTTACCTTTGCACATTGACTCAGCACTCGGCCTGGCTCACGCGCGGCGCAGTTAAAATAATGATTTGGTTGCATCTTACACGCATAGGGCACAAAGATTTTGTATAATAGCGTGTGTTAAGAAAAAGTAGTATATAAACTGTAATTCACTGTAAATAAATCAGATTTGAATTTTATATTCTTGTCTCATTACCCTTCACTGTGACCAAGACAACTTTAGCCATCTCTGATCAGTCTCGTGAGTCTGCGAGACTGGCAGTGAGTGTACCCTTCCCGAACCTAGAAATCCTGTCTACTATCTGTCTGTAACCTTAGGTAACATGGTGCCAGACATCCTGCACTTATTTATATATTTATTTATCACATAGTTTGACCAAAACCGCTGTACCGCGCCTTAGGAATGCGTGGCGAGGTGGGGTGCAGCGCTGGTGAATGAGCGGTGGGACGCCGTGAGCGTTGACGAATGAGCGGCCTGCACTGCCCCCCGTCTCGCCGTGCACATACCTACGGCGCGGTATAGCGGTCTTGGTCAAACTATAGGTAAATGATACGTTAGGGCTGTAGGGCTTATAGGGCTTGGAGTCGTAACTGTTAGGCTTGTAGGTCTTGGTAGGTTCCTTTATCTTATCATATACTTTCATGTACCGTCACGCTCTTAACGGTGTTGCGGTCTTACGTAACGTTTGTTAAGGGTTGATGTACATACATAATACGTACAATCAGATTGCCATCGACACACTAGGATAAGCCGTTATTCAAACTTAATCTTATTCACAAACTTTATAACACGATATTTCAGATTAAATGGAACTTATCGCTATCAAAAGGTCTTTTGTCCAACAAATTCTTTTGAACAGATCTTCAATGAAAGTAATCTAATAGGATTATAATAGTCGTAAATGGAAATCGTATTGAAAATGGAAACCACAGAAATGTATGCGTGGGGTTATTTGCTTCAGGACACTGGTGGAATTTGAGTTTTCAATGGCCTCTGATTTAATGAATATGATATGAACAATGGCTTCCTGAAATAACGGAATACTGTGCTGAATTAATTGTTTTGATTCTATGCTTAATTGGGCCTTCATTATGAAATAAGATCTAATGTTTTTCATTTCCGCATACAGTGATAATTTAATCAATCTACCTAGCCTTTTTAACCGACTTCCAAAAGGAGGAGGTTCTCAATTCGTCTGTATGTTTTTTTTTTGTATGTTTGTTACACGATTATTCAAAGACGGATGGACCGATTTGGAAAATTCTTTTTTTTCTTTGAAAGGGTATACATCCGAGGTGGTCCCATATAATATATAATTTTATTAACTTTGCTTGAGGAGTTTTTGAGTTAGCTTCAATAATGTGTATATTTCCCACTTATTGGAAGTGGTGATAATCCCAACTATGTTGGGGTCGGCTTCCAGTCTATCTGGATGTAGTTGTATACTAATAATAGAAAATTATTAGTTATTTGGAAATGGTGATAAACCCAATTATGTTGGGGTCGGTTTCCAGTCTAACTGGATGCAGCTGTATACTAATAATAGATAATTATTAGTTATTTGGACGTAGTGATAAATTAAGTATAAATACTATTTATAGTATGTATGGATGAAATGTATGAAAAATTATTTAGGTAGGTACCTAGTTAGAAAAAGGGTGATTGCTAAGTTGATGGCTGATAGTAATACAGGCTGACTTTTAATATAACGTATTCCTTCCAAGATGTGGTAGTGTGACCCATTCGCAAAAACCAAAGAAATTGTTTCTTTCAATATTTTTCGTTATTTTTTTATGACAAATTCATGTTTTATGTACAGACGCCAGCACATCAAGCTACTACAATCTCTCAGATTTCTTTAATAGATTTTCGACTTTATTGCTAAGGCATTAGGTTCAAGGTTGATTGGGAAAATCTGACAGTTTCGGGTAGGTTGACCTGCTGGCGTCTGTACATCCAAATAAAATTTTCTATCAAATACCTACAAAAATAATATACACCCCATAAAGCCTAGGCGAGAATTCATGGGATTCGAGAAAACCCAATTTTTATGTATTTTTATGAAGAAGACATGATGCACCAATGCCAAATAATTGGGAATAAGACAAGAAGAGGATCCTGACTTTGAACTGGCGGAATTAGACTTAAGCCGCGGCCCCACGGCCCGCTTTCTCACAGGCCGGAGTGCGGTGGCATGTCGTCGTCCGTCCGATCGAATGTATGGGATGATCCGTGGGAATGCCCGGCCGTGGGACGGCGGCATTAGATACCTATAAATTAATTGTTTATTTGTAGTTGACTGAGGACAGCCTCGTTGGTTTAATGGTCGTAAGCGGTACTGCTGAGCATAAGGTCCTGGGTTCGATTCCCGGGTCAGGCAAAGTGTTATTAGGTTTTTCCATCTGGAATTGCTCGGTAGCATTCCGCTGTCTTGATTTGTGCCCGGTTGATGGCAATAGGCTCGCCTCTATTACATGGGACTTAAATATACCTTGCGAATGTACTATTCAGGTACATCTCTGCCTAACCCTTCGTGGAATACAGGCGTGATGTTTTGTTATGTATTTTTGTAGTTGGTTTAAAAAACTTTAAATTAATTGCAGATACAAAATAAAGGCATTTCCTGCTAGTTTCAACTGTAATATTAACAGAGAAATGCAGGCAGTCAGCTCGAACACCGTAAAGTTTTTCTGCATTGGACATAACGACCTCCACTGGCAGGCACTTTAATATAGTATATCATGAAAATGCGGATTAAGCCAGATTGACATCTGGTTTAGTTTTATCACTTGGTATACATATGCTAATTTCTATTTTGTCTTTCAACCATACGTGAGTTATACAATAAAAAAAAATTAAAAAAAACCGCATAAGTCATGCCAATATGGGCTCGAGTGTCAGCCGAACCCCATAGGTTCACAACTACTGTAAGCCCGCGGTCGCCATTGGATGATGGTTTTTTACGTTTTCAAGTAATAATAATAATAATAACAATATCCTGGGACATTTCACACACGGTCATCTGATCCCAAACTAAGCAGAGCTTGTACTATGGAAACCAGATAACTGATATACTACATACACTATTTTTTTTTTCTTTTGTAAATACATACTTATGTAGATAATCACACCCAGACTCAGGACAAACAGACATGTTCATGCACACAAATGTTTGTCCTGGGTGGGAATCGAACCCACGACCTGCGGCATGATAGGTGGTATCTTAACCAACCACGCCAACTGGCCTGTCATAAGTACATGATATACGTTTATATACATATTATAAAGGGCAATTTTTTTATCAGGTGCCAAATTTTCACAGGGTTTTCTACCCAGGAATATGAAAAACTTTCACTATGGGACTAACTCTGAAATCACGAAAAGAAATCAGCTGTTTCATACATTTTGGTTGAGTAGGTGTTGAACTTTTTAAATGTTCTCTTTTCTTTTTTGCGTTGGGGGTTTTTTAAATTTTTAAATTATTTTTTTTGATCCGTAGTTAACTCCACCAAAGAAACCACTGGTTGAGTTAATTACGGATCAAAAAACCGGCCCTAAGAGGTCAGTGCTCGTTTTCGTTATTATCTCAAAAACCTAAAATTCTTTGCACAAAAATTCTTATGCAAGTTATTTTAGAAATCCCAAGTTTATTTAGCTTAACACTAACTTATCAAAACATTTAATTACTGTTCCACTTGTTCTTGATACTTACGAAATCTAGGGCCCGATTTCTTAAATATTTATAAGTCTTATGAAAACTGACCAAAACTTAACTAAGTTAAACTTAGATAAAAACAAGCTCTCGAAGGAATAAAGTTATCATTAAGTAAACAAAGTTATAAAGTTTTAATTGGTGTTGATTACACTAACTAATCAAATTATGTAATTCTTGGGATTAGTTTAAGTCATCTTAGTCTATTTTTCACTTTGTGATATAATATAGGTTAATGCGCCAAACAAGGCATTAAGAACACGTCTTGATCAGTAAAAGTATTTACATATTTTAAGTTCACTACGATATATCGGTGCCGTGTGTTAAGATTCTTAACACACGGCACCGATATATCGTAGCGATTTGAATTTGCCGTTATATCGGACGGCCCTATGTTCTCAACACGCCACTGATATCTGCGTCGATCGTCAGTTATCTGCAGAAGTTCATGCGTGAAACATGTCTTCAGGAATAACGGAAGATAGTGAAGATGCACTTGAATTTTTGAGGCACACAGTGTGTGGTGTAAGGACTGGCTTATAAAACGGAGGTCATACTCTCATATAAATTTATTAAATGAGTTAAAATTCGCGCCAAAAGATTGCATAACTAATTAAGGATGAACGAAGAGACTTAATTAAATATCCTGGCCTTAGTCACTCTGCTAATACAGATCTTCTTGATCGTATTAAAAATGTAACAAATCAAAGTACCATAAGCGAGGAGTGTAAATCTCGTTAGTTCCTGCTCCGGATTTATTAGATTTATTCATTGTAATTTTCTCTTTCTTGTGCGCAGTTCTAAGATTATGAATCTTCTTCACCACTATCTCCCTGTTGGCATTTGGATAAATAGGTTTTTTAACCAGTCTGTTGTCGGCGTCACTTTTTTCATTACGATGATCTGCCAGAGTCTGGTATGCTAATCTGTTGGGTAAGCTTCTCGCATTCGGCATCCCTGCTGGCTTTTGCAACTGGATTTAAGACTTCCTGAGTGATCGATCGATCCGAGCGTTCATGAGCAGCCATCTGCTGCTCATCGGTTTATACAGCTATTGATTCAGTGTTCAAAATCAAAACCAAAAGTCATTTATTCAAACTAGGCTGAGAAGCAGCACTTTTCGAACGTCAAAATTACATAAGACAATCCCCCAAAACGCCCACCCTTCACCACTTCCTAGTGCTTTAGCTGAGGAGAAAAAGTGGCGCAACAAACTCCCCAGCAGCACAGCTGTCTGTTCAGTTAAAAAAAAAATATATATATAACACTGCGCAAAATAATATATCTAAGTACATTACGCAACACAAACATTAAATTAAATTTAATTATTTTCTTTATGTCAGCTAGCACACGCCAATATACAAAAAAAAAAAAGAATAAAAGAAAAAAAATCGAAATCTATACTCAAGCAGAAACAAAATACTAAACTAAAAACGTAAGCAGAACTATATACCTAAATAAAAGCCTCCAGTAATAAAGGGCGTGCCCACTTACATATAGCCGTACATGTAGTCGTAACTCGAAGTCACAGATGATAAACTAGGACCATCGAAGTAAAATACACAACGAGTTAAATTACTAATAACAAAACAAAATCTCCTCAGGGGTCTGTTCTTTGTGTGACTCTATTTCTGCCGCACTTCACTTGGTGCTATCGGGTACGCAGATGACAGCACAATCTCAGAAAGATACCTGCTCAGTGCAAGAGCCAGCAGAGAGGAAATAGCTACTCTAAAACAGGCCATGGTGGAGCGAATGAATTTTACCTTAAATCTCGTTTCCCAATGGGGCGACGGCAATCTAATCAAATTCAATGCTCTGAAAATACAAGCGTGTCTTTTCAATGCCAAAAGGAGCCAGTTTAAGTTGTGTCTTACTTTCCGAGGTGCATCTGTACCAGTTACTGACCGCCTAGAGCTTTTGGGCATTGAGTTGACGTCTGGTCTCAACTTCGACTCAACTATAGAATTAAAAGTACAGACTGTAGCCAAGAAGCTGGGCATCCTAAACAAGGTGAGGCGATACTTCACATCTGGACAGCTTTTAAGAATGTACAAAGCACAGATCCGTTCCTATATGGTGTATTGCAGCCACTTATGGGATGGCTCAGCAAAATACCAGCTTGTTGCACTTGACTCGGTAGAACGCAGAACAAAAAGGGTTATAGGCGACGAGACGATGGTGGGTAGGCTTTACAGCCTGGCTCATCGGCGTAATGTTGCTTGCCTGACGGTCTTCTACAGACTGTACTTCGGAGTGTGTGAGTAGGAGCTCCATAACCTGATTACACCATCGCCCTTTTACCTCCGGACTACCAGACGTACTGCAGGGTACTATCCGCACTTGGTTGATATCCTGACCAGTCGTACTTAGCGCTTTTCCTCCACATTTATTATGCGCACAGCCAAAGTGTGGAACTCTCTGCCAACGTCTATGTTCTCTTCCACATATAACCCGTCCGCCTTCAAAGCAAGAGTGAACAGGCATCTTCTAAGCAAGCTCATTCCATCATAGACCTTATCCATCCCTTTCCATCAGGCGTGATCGAGGTCAAGAGCAGGCCCAGTCAGTAATAAAAAAAAATGAAAAAAATCATGGTAATCTTTGGAGTTTGTCTTCTAAAGGCAAGTTTCGCTTTTGTAGCTGTGGATGAACTCCTCCAATTGTTCACGGTGTCCACTTCGTTCTTCTTCCGACATGTCACGAACTGCGCAAGACGCGTCCGTCCACAGCAACTCCTTCAATGATCTGAGTGCAGTCATCCACACACGCGACGTCTGCAACGATAAAATCATAAACATGTTCAATAAAACGGCGCAAACAGACTGCACAGATAAATCGTTGTCGTGTATAGCCGCCATTAATAGGGAAGACCCTAATTGTGTACAACAATTTCTTTCACAATCCGAGGGTTTTGAAGTAAACTTCTAATCCATAGTTTCAAAGGTTTGAAAAATTCTTCTGCTCAATAACGTAAATAACGCAATGAGCGTAGCTGAATTGTCAAAATGAAAGGCATTGCGATCATTTGCCATTTTATGTGTCTTACGCAATTACTCCACTGGCTGAGATTGGTACTGACCAGGGAATCATGGCACAAAAGGGAGAAGGCCGGTAGTCAGCAGTGGGTGGGAAACGGTTGTCAATGATGATTAATGGGACGTTTTGAAAATGGCATTGTGTCAATCTGTATGGGTTTGTGGCAATGGTAATGGGTGTTCGTTTATATCAGCGACAGTAGTCTCTCAGTAGTAGACAGTAGTCGCCAACGTAAAGGTTGATATAATATACGAATAGCTAAGTATAGCTTTATTCGTATATTTTATCAACCTTTACGTTGGCGACTCTCTAAAAAACCCAAACATAATCTAAACTGTACAAGACACAAATAAATATGTAGCTATCTATGTTACTTATCGAGTCTCACTGCTCAATATAACTTAGAAAACATGTAAAGTAAGCTTATAACGTCATGCGGCAAAAGAACTTGGCATATTTATCAAACTTCTAAAAATTTAGAGCAGAAAAAATAAGCCGTTCCGAGTAACTACTCTTTATTCATATACCAATATTATCATAAAAAGCAGTTTTTATCAGACCCGCAACTCGCGTGTTTCACGGTACTTACCCCCCTTAACAAAGGGGTCATTTACAGTCGGTTCTATTTTACAAGATGTCGCTTTCCATCAGGCGAGATCGAGGTCGAGAGCTGGCCCATATAGCCATAAAATATAAAAAGAGGATTTACCTACGGATCTGGTGAAGCCTTCACCAGATCCGTAAATCCTCTTTTTTATTACTAGGGAAGGGCACCCCTTTATACCCCTAATCCCGGCAGTTAAAGGGATAGCTGCAATTTCGGGGTTCATTAATTTTGATAAGAATAAACAGGTGCGAATAATGATTGACTAATTTATTTGCTAAGTTTATCTATTCTCTTTTAATACTTTCTTTAGATAGCGAAGAAAGGAAATGAGTTTGTCTTCTTTATGACAAGGTCCTGCTAATGAAAAGGCGGAACCAGATCGGTGATTGTTGTCTGTCTGTCATTTATGGGCTTTCTTTATCTGAAAAGGTTGCAGGTATTACTTAAATTAAATTCATTTGAAATAAAAAAAAAGTAGGGAAAAAAAAATATTGAATATAATAATTCAATTAATTATTAATTCAATTGAAAATAATCACGCTAATAACTCATCAAAACCTGTGGTACATAATATAAGTAGGCAGTCAACCAAAAGGACTTATTTTACTTTAATAGCACCTTTATATTCTGTATGTCTCACAAGTATCTCACCTTTATCTCACCGTGAAAACTTAAGTAAAGTGAGCTGTCAATAGTGATAATACCTAGCACCAAGTGGATGACAGCTCACTTCAAGCTCACTTCCTAATGGCTAATTTACACAGTGCGAGTTAGCGTGCGAGTCGGCCTACCGAGTAGCTGCAGTGCAGCAACTCGCACTGTGTGGACGTATTAAACGAGTTACTCGCACTTGCGAGTTGAACAGTAGCTTGTAGCCGAGTAACTTCCACATTTTTCGTTTTCGTGCGAGCTAGCGTGCCAGTCGGTCTACCAATTAGCTGCAGTGCAGCAACTCGCACTGTGTAAACAGCCAAGGCAAGCTGAGCTACTGACAAACGAGAACACAGTGCGAGCAGCTGTCTACTGTCTAGTCAGCAGCTCGCACTGTGTAAGCTAGCTATAAGTTTTAACGGTAAGATTTCCGTAGTTCAAGCTCTAGATGTGTTACTAAGGCTCATTTGCACCACCAAACACGAAACACATTTTTACGCTAAACGAATTTAAAACATCGTTCTATTTCTGTAAATCGTTTGAAGATGACAGACACAGAATGATGTTTTACATAAACTTACTGACACACAGGCTTATCAAAATAAAAAATCGAAATCAAAAGTAATTTATTCAAACTAGGCTGAGAATCAGCACTTTTTGAACGTCAAAATTACATAAGACAGTCCCCCAAAACGCCCGCCCTTCACCACTTCCTAGTGCTTTAGCTGGGGAGAAAAAGTGGCGCAACAAACTCCCCAGCAGCACAGCTGTCTGTTCAGTTTAAAAAATTGAATCTATACAACACTGCGTATAATAATTTAGATACATTACGCAACACAAAACATTAAATTAAATTATTTGCTATAAGTAAGCTAGCACACTCCAATATACCAAAAAAGAAAATTGAAAACTATACTCAAGCAGAAATAAAAATACAAAACTAAAAACGAAAGCCTAAATAAAGGCCCCCAGTAATAAAGGATGTGCCCACTTACATATATCCGTATATGAAGCTGAAACTCGAACTCACAAATGATAAACTAGGACCATCGAAGTAAAATAAACACAATAAGAGTTAATTACTAATAACAATAACAAAACCAAGGTCAGCAAGACGACCAGTCACCACAAGCAGCACCCGTTCACGAGCATAACGCAAAGATCAGCCATTACCCCCCTCGCCATATTTGAGGGCAGGAGGCAATCCGACCCCCAATGCTACCGCAAGCAGTTACATCTAAGGGAGCATGACAAACTTGCTGCCGGTTGCTCAGGCAAGAATAATATGATCAATTGTCGAGGTCACTAGCTAATCACATATTGCAATACCACTCATAAAAGCATTGTAATGAGTAGATTATGTAAATGATAAATAAAAATAAAATAAATTGACCTTGAGAGTCAAAGAAAATAAATACTTATATGAACTCATATAACCTGTCAGAAGACAAGCTAATTCTGGAGAAAGAACATAAACATTGTCTTGAGTTAATCACAGCGACCAACTATTCTTATCGTTTAAATAGTCGTTGATAGAATAGTATGCCTTTGAACAAAGGTTAGATTTTACTTTAGCTTTAAACGCATTGAAGGGCAAATCTAGCAAAGAAGAGGGTAACTTGTTATAAAAGGATATACCAAGACCAACAAATGAATTATGAACCTTATGAAGCCGGTGAAATGGAGCACGTAATTTATCCTTATTTCTGGTGTTAACATTGTGGATATCACTGTTTTTAGTATATAAATGTATATTTTGTCTAATGTATAAGATGTTGGCGAAGATGAATTGTGATACCACCGTGAGAATACCAATACGAGTATGTTTAAAAGAAATCTCTCAGAGAAACTCTGGCATCTAGCTGGTAAATTGCTCGAACAGCTCGTTTTTGAAGTACAAATATATTTTGAATGTCAGCAACTTTGCCCCAGAGCAGAATACCGTAGGACATAATGCTATGAAAATAAATAAAATAGACAAACCGAGCTGTATCAACGTCAGTGTATTTAGGTACATTACGCAACACAAACTTTACTTTCCTGACGGCGCGGCGTAAGTGGCTGAACTGAGCCTTCCCGCTAGGCTTGATATAATGTGGGCCCCACTGAAGTTTGGCATCTATTGTTATGCCCAGAAAAACTGCCGAGTCTACAGTTTTAAGCACCTCTTTATCTAAGACGATGTTGGGTCCTAGATTTCTAACATTCGGTATGGCAAACTTTATACATTTCGTTTTCTTGGCATTAAGAACTAAGTTATTTGTCGTAAACCAATCCGTAACCATTGAGAGTGCACTGTTTCCGTCGTCATAATCTTGTCTGTTCCTGTCTACCTTAAAAATAAGAGAGGTGTCATCTGAAAACAGTACAACGTCACAGATACCCTTTAAATAGAATGATAAGTCATTGATATACACTAAGAATAAGAATGGGCCCAGTATTGAGCCTTGAGGTACACCTAACTGAACTGGTAACTCGGAAGATTTCACACCATTAACATCTACACATTGAAACCTATTATATAATATAGATATATAATTTCGAGAAAGCATGCTTTTTATAATAAATTATAAAAAGCATGCTTACTCGAACACACAATGGAAATAAGCATGCTCATTATTACAGTCCTACCAACTTATCTGTGAACTGAAAGAGGACGGCATCGTCGATTCAGTGTTGCTAATTAATATAAGGAGCCCAAAATTGAGTAAGTTTTCAAGAAGGAAATTTCACATTAGTCATGATCGTTTAATAAGAATTATAGTTTTTACAAATTAAAAACAATGATACCTGTATAAAAATAATAAAATAAATAAAAACAATTTGATAATTTACAGTTACGTAGGTACGCTAGGCTACGTAGTTTAGTCTCTCAGCAATAAACAATAGCTTTATTTAAAAAGTAATCCAATGAAGTGGAATTTCAGCACATAAAATGTTCCACGGGGGGATACAACTTTCATTTTATGCGAAGTTAAGTAGGTACCTACCCTGCAAGAGGTACCTGGATGTCTAGCATTTAGTTATGACTGTACCTAACTCCTAATACCAGATTTGACTAATTATAATTAGCAGTGGCACCTAGTGCTAGTGTAATGTAATAAAAAAAAAACAAATTGCTTTACAATGATTTATTGAAAACCAGGTTTCCAGTAATTGTGATCTTTAGATGAACCTGCATACACAACTTCATCCTGGTTGTGAGGCCATACTCCGCTTATTTCCGTACCACTATCATCATTATCACTATCGCTTTCGGTTTCAGTGTCACTTACCACTTCTATAATAAAAGGTTTATCTAAATACAAATCATGTTTTAAGTATTCTCCTTCTAACCTGCGAACGTGTTTACAGTGCTGTGCCCACTCATGAACTGTAATAGCGTCAAAAGCTTCTCTAACTAGGCGGGGAATTTCAGCATTTTTGTGCTCAATATTTACATCAGCAACTTTTCTTTTCATTGTGCTCCATATGAGTTCAATGGGATTGAGATCAGAGTGATAAGGTGGTAAATATAAGCATTTGTGTCTATTAAATTCTAAATTTTTTTCAATCTCATATACAGGTTCAGACTTGTTTCTCTTAATTATTTCTAAAAGCTGAGGTTTAGTCAAATTATCTCCGTAGTCAATTTTATTTTGGGTCAATCATAATTGCATATATTTTTTTAAGGAATTCGTATTTGGGACTTTATTCACACAAATACGGTGATAAGGAGCATTATCCATCACTATTTTGGATGGCTCTCGTAAATTAGGCACAAGTTTTTCAATAACCCACTTTTTAAAGTTGGTACTATTCATCTCGTCATGATAATCACCACTTTTTGTGTTTGATTTAAACACAAGTAGTGCATTTGTAACAAATCCAGTATCTCCTCCCGCATGAACAATAATATATCTTTACCCTTTCGATACAGGCTCCAATACTTCGTCTTCACCCTCTCCTTGCCAACATTTACTCGATGTATGCGAAGAGTGAATATAGGTCTCATCTAAATAAATTATGGGCCGAGACTGGGGAGATTTATTATTTTTATCCACTGCATGCAAGTACTTTGCACTCCAAGCTGATATTTCATTACACTCCATAAGAACCTTCCGATTGGATTGAGATTTTTTAAAACGAAATCCCACCTTGTGAAGCAACTTTCGCAGACTCTCTCGCTGTCCTGTGTAATTTATTTCTGTCTTTAAGACCTCTAGAAGCTTTTTAACAGTAGGGACCTCGTTTTAGCAGAATAAAATTCATGTACTTTCCTCCGTATAACTCCCATGTCAATTCAATTCGTTTGTATATTTGATTAAATGGAATAATCGGAGACCCCGCCCGAGCTTCTTTTTCAAAAAAGGTTTTAACCTTTAGAATAATGTTTCGAGCATCACTTTTAATAGCTTTCGGCATATTTAACTTTATAAATTCAGCAATATCACGACAAAACAATCAGAGAACCTGAATGTGGTAGACACTGACAATCGAATGACATTTCAACATGACGGCCGTAGTTCCAATTTTCGCCATTACACAGATAAGTTGGTAGGAGTGTAGCAATGTTATGACATAAGTAGCAATTGGTCAATAAAAGTATGCTTTTGTGCTACTAATGAGCATGTGTATCAGTAGCTTTAATACGTTTGGCGTATAAGTGGGCCTGAGCATAATACTCGTAACTATTACTTCCCTACTGACGTGCGTTTGACCGTACTACCGAATGACCTAGACTTTTGCGTGAAAACTCCAGTGTTTGGATCCCCCTGTGTTTAAAGCCCTGTGAAAATAAATCTTCGTGAACGTTAGGAACTGAATATAACTCTTAATTACTCTGACTTTCTTAGCTAGACTTGGTTAGATAGTTAATTTTGTCTAGAGCGTCTAAGATAGGTTTGTTTTTGGACCTATCAGCGGAAAAGTTATTCGATTTCTTTAACTAGAACGTTTTCAGTTTAGGTACATTTTATTTATAGATAATTTTGGTTCATTTATTTAACAAGTTCGGTATAGATTGCGATAAAGGAAATGGAAAACGGTGGACCCAAATGTTGAGAAAAGTTGTAAAAAATTTGTCATATTTTTTTATCTTAGAATATCAAAAATCAGCTCAATTCTCAATCTGGAATCGGAGAATTACGAGAAAGATAGTTTTCGTGAGATTATCGATTAATTGAGTAATCGATTACACAATTACAAATAGGAAACCTTTGCACTAGGCAGCGCTAGGTAAATAAATGCAGTATATATATACTTTTATACAATATAATGCATTTAATTACAGTCATAGTATTAATTAAAATATCAATTAATTACTGAAAAACCAATAATTATATTGGTTTTTCTATTTGGACTAACGATTTAAAGCGATTAAAAAAGACTTATATTTTTAGACTATGTCTATGGCATGACAGAGCTCACTCGTTTCGTGTTTTTCGATGCGTTTTCCCGATTATTTTTCATTTTCAACGACCACTGCTTTGTTTTTTACGGATTCTGTCCCCTGCCTACTTTGTACGACCCTTGATTTCACACTGGACACCGAAGATTGCTCACGCGTTTGACTTGGAATTGTTATTTTGTATTTTACGGCCACCTTGTGAATTTGTTGAGACTATGGATCGCTGTGTGAATTGTGGGATAGCAACTAGTCACTGTAAAACACTAGGCCGACGGCCTTTAGACGATGAAACAATTTTGTTCATTCAGCAATTGCTTAAACCTAATTTGTAAGTAAATAATTATAACCTCATCTAACCAGCTACCTGCATCCTGGCTTTTCAAATGTTCTTCATTAAGTATAATAAACATTAGAGTTTAAAAAACATCTTTTGCACTACAGGAATCAACATAATCTTACTTTCGTCTTATCAAGTTTTCTGTAATCTGTAATTATAGAACAATTCTCGGTATTAAAATGAAAAAAAAGGCTCAGCAGTTTCGGGGATTATAGGATGATTTTCATCTATTTTGTTTAATAATTTTAAACTATTTATAATAATATATATATATATATATATATATATATATATATATATATATATATATTTTTTTTTTATTTTTTTTTTTTTTTATTTACCGGTTAAGTGTGGTACACATGAATTTTTATTTACATTTCACGTTCATGTTTGAGTCACAGAAATTCACGTGTGTACCAAACTTTAACTTAACCGGTCCCGTAGATTCGTAGCAAATCGGCTGTGACAGACGGACAGGCAGGAAAAAAAACACGCTAGAAAACCTTTTGTGTAAAGAATTTTGTTTTTTTCTTTAAATTGCATGTTGGACGATGCATATTTCCGTACAAGGCGTGAATAAGTTGATAAGTCGACTTGCAACTAATTATTACTTACATAAAAATGGCATGGAATTCCTAATTTATATGGTGAATAAAAATGAGTAAGTCGATAAGTTCATAATTCTCGGCAAACTGCACTTGTGTATGTTAATATGAATTAGATTCCAGATGCCATTTTTATACAATTCAAAATTTCGTGCAAGTCGACTTATCAACTTATTCACGCCTTGTACGGATTTATTTTTTAACTTAAACTTCATGTACAATGGTGGTAGGTATATAGGTGGACATAATGCCACAAGGCATACTTCAATCTTTGTTGGGGATTTATATTCAGATTTTTAAATAGAATATGCAAATAAAAAGCTTCCGGTAATTTATCAAGCGTGTGTCTTATACTTTTTATCCCGTAAAAATGTACGGTTCCCGTGGGATTATTTCCAACATCCACGTGGGCGAAGCCGCTGGCAAAAGGTAGTAAATAATAAATTACTTATAAAACTTGACATTGTATAAAAAATTACATAGATGCATATTTTCATTTTAAACTAATTTATAAATATGATAATAGGGGATATTAATTATAGTAAGTACTTAATATTAATATGTTTACACCGTCTACGGTAGTGTGTGTGAAACTGTTTATTAATATTAAGAACTTCATTTACCATGTACTGAGTAATAAATAAATGATGATGATGATTAAAGAGTAAAAATACTAACTGTATTTTAGCAACTTAAAATGAAATTGTAAACAACTAAAACTAATCGACTAATGATTAAACAATATTTGGCTTAAATGGACTACACTGCGGCAGGTGTACCAAATAATAATAGACAAATGAGAAATAGCCAGCATCTTGTAAATATTGTTATAGAATAATAATAATAATAGACAAATGAGAAATAGCCAGCATCTTGTAAATATTATTATAGAATATAGATTCTATAACAATATTTACAAGATGCTGGCTATTTCTCATTTGTCTATTATTATTTGGTACACCTGCCGCAGTGTAGTCCATTTGAGCCAAATATTGTTTAATCATTAGTCGATTAGTTTTAGTTGTTTAGAATTTCATTTTAAGTTGCTAAAATACAGTACAGATAACGCATAGACGTTATCTTGTAATATAGCTATAGAATCTAGACGTGCATTCACACAAAAAAAAGAAAAAAAAAAAAACGAAAGACGTCTCCTCCCCTCTTCCATTCAACAATTTCTTGGAACAACAATATGGAACAGTCTCTTATTCCAATTCATCCATTTGACATTTGGAGGGGCTCACTGGGTGATTATTTTTGGCCACAGCTGGTACTGAGTGACGTCAGAGGTGTGTATTTTTAAATACCGTAGCCTATATATTTTTAGAACATTTCCGTGGTTGGGAAAATGGACAGAATATTTTGGGAATGTAATTTTTTGGTCGTCACTTTTTAGATGAAATGTCATTAATTAATGATTTTGTGACTTATAATTGTTTTTGTTCTGTTATGTGTAGTAATAACAGCCGCACGGGTCGACCCATCAGGTTAAGCTACGCTTGCCGGGGTTGGTCCGTGGATGGGTGAACATCTTTTCATACCGAGACTCCTCCGTGCCTCGGAATGCACGTTAAGCCGTTGGTCCGGCTGTCATTCGTGGATCTTTGACAGTCGTTACGGGTCGTCAGAAGCCCGAAAGTATGACAACCAGTCTTACCAAGGTGTATTGTATTACCCAGTAACTGGATTGTGGAGGTCAGATAGGCAGTCGCTCCATGTAAAATACTGGTATTCAGCTGCATCCGGTTAGACTGGAAGCCGACCTCAACATAATTGGGAAAAGGCTAGGCAGGTTGAATTGTTTTTGTTCTGATAACAAGTAATTACAATATAATGTTTTTCGTCTAACATTGTTTATTTTTTTTATTTGAGATGGGTTTGCTCTTGACTCTAGTCTAGGTGACAGAGACAAAGTCGACGATGAAGTGAGCTTACTCAGAAGAAGCCTGTTCACTCTCACTTTGAAGAGATTAGAGTTGTATGCGCTCGGAAACACAGACGCAGGTAGTGAGTTCCACTCTTTTGCTGTGCGCATTATAAAAGACATTTGGAAGCGCTTAGTGCGAATTGATGGAATATCAACTAGGTAGGGATGGTAACTGGCAGTGCGTCTAGATGTCCGATGGTAGAAGGGGGCCGGTGGAATCAGGTCGTGGAGTTCTTGGGCACACTCACCGAAGTACAATCTGCAAAAGACCGACAAGCAGGCAACCTTGCGGCGTTGAGCGAAGCTGTGAAGTTTGGCATCCACCAGTTCTACGTCGCCAATGAGCCTCTTAGCTCTGCGTTCCACCGAGTCAAGCGCAGCTATTTGGTACTTAGCTGATCCATCCCAAAGGTGGCTGCAATTACTCCATGCATTATTATTTATTTATGAAAGTTTACATGCACAATGTTTCAAAATGGTAGGCGTTGTATAGTGCAATTTACAAACTAAAATGTGTCACGCTTACCTACATAAGCAGGTTAGCGACAGTACAGTTGAAAAATATATTATGTGTCATGTAAAGACGAGAAAATTAATAACAAAATTAACAAACAAAATAACACTTCGTAAAAATGCAATCAATACTTAGCTAATTATCTTTCATCCATTTTCTCACAAAATGTTTACCTGCGTTTTCACTTAGCATTCTGAACAGTTCTGAGCGATCAAGCACTTGTTTGCGCGGTAAATGAAAACACTTGAGCAAGCGAACATGTTTGTTCGGTGATGATCGGTTGGACTCGGCGATGTAATGCTCGCTCACTCATTCTTTCACAGTAAACGACGTTACATCGAGCGAGCATTCATTTTCTAGTTGTAATGAAAACAGATGTTTTCTGTTTTGGGCGAACATAGGCATAACAGCAAAAATTTGATTTGCTCCGAACAACATATTCGCTCGGTTGGTAGTGAAAACGCGGGCCACACATCTATCCATCTCCCGGAAAACAAAGTATACGTACACTCCGGTATTGATGTCGGAAAAGCATAGAGCATAACTTGTTAAATCTGGTGACTAAGTGCGTATTTCACCAATGAATCTGAACGCGATCAGCGCATTAACCACGCTTAAGACAACTGTCAGTGACATTATTTTCTTTGGAATATTGACACTGACAACTCTTGACCTCGGTTTAGATGTGCTGATCACGTTCTGTTTCATTGGTGCAATCCGCACTTAATCAATCTGCCTAGCCTTTTCCCAACTATGCTGGGGTCGGCTTTCAACCTAACCGGATGCAGCTGAATACCAGTTTTTTACATGGAGCGCCTGCCTATCTGACCTCCACAACCCAGTTATTGGGTAATACGATACCCCTTGGTAAGACTGATTGTCAGACTTTCGGGTTTCTGATAACCCGTAACGACTGTCAAAGATCCACGAATGACAGCCGATGACGAGAGGTACGGAGGACTCTCGGTATTTTTTTTTTATTTGTGATGGGCTCGCTCTTGACTCTAGTCTAGGTCACAGGTGACAGAGACAAAGTCGACGATGGAGTGAGCTTACCCAGAAGAAGCCTGTTCACTCTCACTTTGAAGAGATTAGGGTTGTATGCGTTCGTATGTAAAGATGGTCACCCATCTACGGACCAATCCTGGCAAGCGTAGCTTAACCTGATGGATCGACCCGTGCGGCTGTTATTACTTAGCCACAAGCTCCTCAATCCGCACTTAATATGACTGGTTATTTTATATTAAATTCAACGGATTTGACAGAAGACTAAATCAGTCTAAAAGTATTAGGTACAACACTTTCGTAAAATACACTTCTCTTTTAAAAGTTACATAGGAAACCTCTAAAATACCATCGTTCTTATACTGGGTGTACATTTAATCACCGTTATCCTCTTAAGGGATCATTATAGGTACTCATCATTATAAACAACTTTAACTACGGGACCAAACCTGAAATCGCGACAAAAATATCATTTTGACGATTTATGCAAAAATAATGTAGGGAACAGCAGATATTTTTTGGCGATTTCAGGTTTGGTTTCATAGTAAAAGTTGTTCATTATGATGGGTACAATGACCCCTTAAGAAAAGGTGATTAAAATTACACCCTGTATAACCTAACATGTATGCATCTCTCTACGTGAATAATTATGTAAACTGCAAATTACAGGCGAGCAGCGCTCAGTGTAGCCATTATGAACGCACCGCATGCCGAACACAGCCAGCCAGGCTTGCAATATCCTATTACACTTTGCCTTGCATCCAATTAGCATTTCACACATAAACGTTACAGACATAAATATACATAAACCCACGCCTTTTTAAACTTTACCATGTAAGTATAACTAAAAGTAAAATAAAATGAATGCTCGTTTTCGCTAATACTAGACATCATTGTAGTCTGAAGATATGCGAATATTTGGGTAAACTTCATTACACAGACACAGAAAACCTTATAGAATTACTGCAATAATTATGTAGATATTTAATTGGTAATTTTTAAATTTGTATTTAGTAGGATAATAGTATTTCAATAATTATTTAAATATAAGTAGGATAGTATTATTTTCAATAATTAATTAAGTATGGTCAAATAATATTATATCAGTTTATCGCTTAGTCTGGGGATAGCCTGAATCACAGTTTTTTATTAACCTAGCTCAGGCAAGTCGCCACAAGTTAAAATTGTCTGTACCAACGCACCTTTCATAGGTAATTAAAATCATGTGTAAAGTAAACTAGTTTTTGTATAAGTAATTAAGCCAATCTGTTAAGATCTTGGTACTACTACTCGTACTAAGTATTTATAAGTTAGTAAATGTATTACTTTGTAAAAGGACCTAAATAAATTTTTATTATTATTATTTACGTGTCGCCTATTGTTAGACAATAATAATTGGACCGTGTTATGCAGAAAGCAGCCATGTCGGGAAAAGTACATATAGAGTTATAAGCATTTTTCTGTCGATGGTTACATGATGGATGTATGGACAAGGCTGCATTTGACGGCTCATATCTCCGTGATAAATAGAGATATCGACATGGCTGTTTTTGCAAAAAAACGTGAATGTCGAAATTAGTATGACGGTTTTTATAACTCATTTTTGGAAAAAGTGACTTGAAAGTGACCTTTTGAACAGATGCTCCGCTTGAACAACATTGAAATAGCGAAAAAGCATTAATTGGTATTTTTGCTAGATGTTAAGTAGCTATAAATAAAGAAAAATTGTTTATTCAGCGCAAATAAAACGCACATTATTAAAATAAACATAAAATACACAGTCTAGTATTAAACAAATAAAAAAACGTACAGTCACTAGCACAAATATGTATAAACAAAACAAAATTCAAAATCGTTTTTCTCGTGTAATAATACTAACGATTGCAACTTTGAGATAATACCTATTTGATAATAGTATGTATGGGTTCCAAAATGCTATGTTTGTAACAACATGAAATTACAATCAATACAGTAGGACAAAAAATCAATCTACCTAGCCTTTTCCCGACTATGTTGGGGTCGGCTTCCAGTCTAACCGGATGCAGCTGAATACCAGTATTTTACATGGAGCGACTGTCTATCTGACCTCCACAACCCTGTTACTGGGTAATACGATACCCCTTGGTAAGACTGGTTGTCAGACTTTCGGGCTTCTGACAACCCGTAACGACTGTCAAAGATCCACGAATGACAGCCAGGACCAACGGCTTAACGTGCTTTCCGAGGCACGGAAGAGTCTCGGTATAAAAAGATGCTCACCCATCCACAGACCAACCCCGGCAAGCGTAGCTTAACCTGATAGATCGACCCGTGCGGCTGTTATTACTTAGCCACGAGCTCCTCAATCAATACAGTAGGACAAAATCAATTTTAAAAGTTGCTCAATGTATACATATTAGTGCTCGTGACTGTACCAACGTAGAAAATTAAATGTAGTTTTTATTTGGCTTTTAAAAAGCGAGTAAAATATAATTGCCCTATTACGTGTCGGGTGTATGATTGGTAGACACGATAATAACCCCTTGTTATAAAACGTTCTATCATTATATTCGATTCAAAGCTTTAGATAGCATCGTATCGTATTGTATCGTTCATGAGTCATGACAGTCCATGTTTTCAAGACATCTTTCTTTTTACCCGATACAATCTGCCTAGCCTTTTCCCAACATATTGGACTCGACTTCCAGTCTTACCGGATGCAGCTGAATACCAGTATTTTACATGGAGCGACCGCGTATCTGACCTCCACAGCCCAGTTACTGGGTAACTTTGGTAAGACTTCACCAGTCTTACCAAACTTTTGGGTTTCAACTACCAGTAACGACTGTTAAAGATCCACGAATGACAACCGGAAACCAACGGCTCAACGAGCTTTCGAGGCACGAAGGGGTCCGGTCATCCACAAACTGGCCACGGCAAGTGTAGCTTAACCTTCGATCAACCCGTGCGGCTGTTATTATTTAGCTAACGAGCCCACGAGCCGTTTTTTTTACCAGACTTTTGAATAATAGCAACACTGTCACTAAATGATTTAATAAAACCAATAACTGCTGTCAGTTCGTTCCTTTTTTCTCTATTCGCTGTGCTAGGAGACAAACATACAACCTTCCCTGTGTAAAGTTAAATAAAATATAAAGAACGTTATTTAAATTCAGTCTCTGTTTTTAATTCACGCCCGTAACCTGATTTCCTATACGTATTACACAGTAACTGAGTGGTGGAGGTCAGATAGGCAGTCGCTTAATGTAAAATACTGGTATTCAGCTGCATTCGGCTGGAAGCGAACCCCAACATATTTGGGAAAAGGCTAGGTAGATGATGATTGTATAACCTAGTTATTATAATCATTACTGGCTGTTGCCTGCGTATTACGTAGGTACTCCGTAATTTTTTATACAAATATACAGGATGGAAAGTAGCCTATGTCCTACTCCCAGGCTACCTGTCTATCAAACTTCATAAAGATCGGTTCAGTGGTTTAGACCTGAATAAGGTGTAACAGACATACAGACAGCATTTATAAAATGGGTATGGAAATATGGATTAGTATGTATTAAAGTGTGTTCTCCATTGTTCCAGGTATCCTCGACGGTTTCAAAACTGCAGTGAAAATGTGGTCCTTCAACGAGTTTATAACATAAACTTCAGAACTGGTGAACCATGCTTTATTTTGTGGTTGAAAAGTGATTTGGACTATGGATAGTGTTAAAATAGTGCAGAATGGACGTTATGTACAACATAAGTTTGGAAAGGCAAAAGTTCTACGCGACACACAACTTCAATAAGTACCCTGAATCTAAAGACGTGGAAGTAAGTTTGACGTTTAGATATTTTTGCTTTATTCTTTTGAACAGCAGATTTCTCTATTGACATGGAAGTAAAGTTTGGTATTTAAATATTTTTGCATTATTCTTTTCATAGTTTCATAATAAGAAGTTTAGGTAAGAAGATTGGGTTTTATTTTTGTGTTTTTTTTTTTTGTAGTAGAAATGGAAGGGTGATGTAAAATGGATAGAATGGAAGGACAATAAGGCGTTTTGCGCCTTTAATTAAAAATAACAATAAAGATAGCGTATCTGCCTCCATACACAATTAACGTTTTAAATTCATATAAACCACATGAGCTATACGAGTAGGGGAAAAGCAAAGAAACGATAGATGGACTGTGTGGAAAATAATTGAAAAAGGTTAGAAAGGGGGTGACTACCGTGATGACGACGAGAAGTATGGAAAAAGGAAAATGTTGCGCCGATCCCAAATAGATTGAGATGAGGACAGGAGAATAATGATAATATACCATATGAGCCATTGTACCTCTGGTCATAGTATAATAAAGTATTATACAGCGCTCTAGTTAAAAAGGAAATGCCAAATACAAGTGATGTAATATGCTTACAACACAAACTTCAGAACTTCACTACTTCTACCCAAATTGCCGCCGAGCTTGCAGATTTCTGAACAGACTGTTGAACATTCTGAACTTTATAGATTAATTTCGATTTAGTAATCAGCGGTTCCAAGAAATTGGACACTTCAAACTTGCCCGAAGCTTTCGATTCTATAATAAATTGATGAGATTACTGGCTATTATTAACGATGCAAATGATTAAATCAGTGCCTTGGTTTTCAATAAATTGAGGTAAACGGAGTATGCATTTATTTTTATTGAAAACTGATTTTATTTGAAATGTGAGCCGGTAATTGGCGCCCAACTGGGTCTACCCTTTATAGCAGAACTTTTTATGTCATAATATTATTTTGCATAACAACGGATAGCATAAACTTTTCACAGAAAATCGTTTGGCAAATACTCATTTAGCATACATTCAAAACTCATAATTTTCATAATCTTTAGGCATAAATTTCATATCCATAATAATTAAAAAGAAGAACCATCATATCGCAGAAAGTTCCCAGTCAGAATCGTCTTTTGGCATACATTTTATATCGATAGTCATTAAAAGACACAACCATCATACAAGCATGTAAACAAGCATACACCATGCATGCAGCAAGCATGCAACATGCAAGTAAGCATGCACCATGCAAGCGAGCATGCAACAGACATGGTTTCTATCACGGCTCTGGCGCTGCGGGGCTCTGGCGGTCCCACGCGAGCTTATCATCGCAGATGGTTTAACGCTCTCCTCCGCAGCTTTGGCTTACTGGGCGGCTTCACCGGCTAGCCTCAGCCGTGGCGGCGGGCTTTAAAACCATCTGCCCCTCAGGCCTCCGCGCCTACGCGGGCTTAAATTGCATTCTGGGGGTAGGGCAGGAAAGACTACGTGGAGTCGGTTTTGTAGCAATTCGTTTCTGTCACAAACTTTTGTAGTACAACATATTGACTTTTTAAGACAATACTTTAAATAATCATCGCTCTAAATAAACGTTATGCTAAACGAAAATATTCGTAATTTTAACTTACAATTAACAATTCGGCCAAAAAATAATTATATTAAATAATTGTTATGCCTTAAAAATATTCGTTTAAAGAAGATTATGCAAAGTGTGTGTGTATGCCAAATAAATTTCGGAGCATCATGATTCTGCCAGATAGCGGGAACCCCGCCCAACGTGGTACTTACTTCAAGTTGTTACATGGCCGCCGATGCAAGCAAAATATTTTTGAACTGACAATTTTCCAAACTTGATTAATGTATCTTACCAAAGGTGAAATTATCTCTTTCGCGGATAACACCGCGTTGGTGTTTGAGGGTGATAGTTGTGATGAGGTCTTCACTACTGCACAAAATGGCTTTGATATGACTAGGGGATGGCTGCAGAAAAACATACTTACTCTAAACGTAGATAAGACTAAATATATTTATTTCAGCATTAGACAGGCGGTTGATATTCGCGGCAGTCTACGAATTGTTTCACATGAGTGCAATTCTGCGGATAGTTGCGCATGTTCACCTCTGGAACGCGTTAATACTTTAAAGTACATTGGTATTACCTTAGACAACAACAAATTCAACTCAACAAAGAACACGTCAAAACTCTTTGTAATAGAGTACGTAAATTAATTTATGTATTTAAAAACCTACGTCGTGTCACAGAACCTGCACTACTGAAGCGTATATATCAGGCCCTGTGTCAGTCGCTTCTTACCTACTGCCTTTCATCCTAGGGAGGTATCTGCAAAACCACGCTAAAGTCAGTTGAGGTCACCCATAGAGCTTTACTGAAAGTGCATCGGTTTGAACGTGCTAACCAGCACGTTCAAACCGATGCACTTTCCTACTATTACACTGTTCCAGTTGTGCGAGGTTTTGACAGTAAGACAGTTATTTATACATAAAAGTATCTTGCAAGAACCTACAACCCAATGTTATTACAGAGATGTCGTAAACATCATGTATGTGACTATTTAACCACATTTAACCGCTAATTACACATGGGATGAAATTCATCCCATTTTTTTATTTAAGTAGTGGTTCGTGGGAGTAAAGTCACCCACGCAAATCTGCTTTTGGTTTGAACCTTGTTCCACCACTATTAAGTAGTCCTTTCTAATTCCATACATTTAGTTTGATGCACTATCTATTTCCGAGGAATTTGAGGTACGCCAACCCTCTATGCGACTAGTCAATCATCTATGGAAAAATTATTTTTAGTCTGTAGTTTAGTAGTAGGTTTTTGTTCAAATTGGAATGCTTGTAATTAATGAAAATTGTATTAAGGTATGTGGTTTTATTTATGTTTCGTGCTAAGAATAAACACACCATGCATTTTAAACCATAAAACATATAGGTCATCGCTTGTTTTTTTTTGAGTCATTTCTTTGAAAGTGTAACTAAAAATTGTTTTGTTATTTTTTGCAACCAATTTTGAAAATGAAAACAAGTCATACTTTCAAACGAAACGATTACTATAAAGCCCTACTCACTAGCATTCTAAGAAACATTCAACGGTCACAAAATTCCAAGAAGATACGATGCAAATCGGTTTTGTTTACACGATTACCGCGGGCGTCCGCGGGTGGGGCGCTCAATGGTATTCCGCGCGCGCGGGTTAGCACAGCGGTTAAAACAACCTTTGGTAAAAGATTTGTAAGTTACCTAGGCTTATAATAAGCTTAACAAATCAATAAATATATATATACACCTTGAATAGAAAACAATGCAGACTAAAAGTACGCCAATATTTGCAGAAATTATGTTACGAGGAGACGAGGAGCTCTTGGCTAAGTAATAACAGCCGCACGGGTTGATCCATCAGGTTAAGCTACGCTTGCCGGGGTTGGTCCGTGGATGGGTGACCATCTTTACATTCCGAGACTCCTCCGTGCCTCGGAAAGCACGTTACGCCGTTGGTCCCGGCTGTCATTCGTGGACCTTTGGCAGTCGTTACGGGTCGTCAAAAGCCCGAAAGTCTGACAACCAGTTTTACCTAGGGGTATCGTATTACCCAATAACTGGGTTGTGGAAGTCACATAGGCAGTCACTCCATGTAAAATACTGGTATTCAGCTGCATCCAGTTAGACTGGAAGCCAACCCCAACATAGTTGGGAAAAGGCTAGGATAGGAGACGGAACAACTACTCGTAATATAGGTACTCACCACTCCACTGTGGTTCCCTAGTATGACAAAAATCACCCAAGGCCACTCTGCGATTCTCTAAAAGTGATAGGTTATCATTATAACACCTACAAAGTCCAAACTTAACAAAAATATAAATTAAGTGCACTTGGCTAAATATTTTCATTCCCATTTCGTCATCGAAAGTGTGAATACCGGTGTGCTCCGACACGTTATCGGGGACTCACACATGTGTTACGTGTTTTTGTTCACCGATTCCCGGAAGCCAATTACACAAGTGATTTATATTAATGATGGATTTCCAAGAGCATGATATGTACAGTCGCGACCAAAAGTCGATAAGCAAACTCACAAAGCAATAGCTTGGCGTTTAGTTTGACTTAAGACCTTCTATTTCCAAGAACATAAACATGCATAATTATTGTCGTCAACAACTGATTGTAGTTCATAATTTCAAAGTTATAACATGTGTAAAGATGACCTAGCGGTTAAGCGCGTGCAGATAGATGCGTGAATCAGTGAGTCGTGAGTTCAAATCTCACGCAGTACTTGACTTTTTGTAAGTTTTTAGTTGATTGGAAGTAATGGGACAGAAATATAATATTCTTTATCTTGTTCGCTTGGTCACTCATTTCGTAAAGTTAGAAAGGTAGATCATAGAAAACTAAATAAATAATTTCGATTTCTGTGAGGTAGACAACAAAAAATCCTATGAACGTTTACAAAAAAACTTCTTTCATCTAGTAGGAATGTAACGTCACAATTCTCTTAAGTTTATTAATTTTATAAATAAGTAAATAAAACGAATAAACATTTTTGTTACCATTCAGCACGACTTTTTTATTTCAACCTTCCAACACCGAAAATATAAATTAAAAATCACAAAAATAGTTAAATAATAATACAATAACTAATATTTAACTTCTTATAAAAATAAATAATAAATGAACATAAACATCTAACAAGTTTTTGCTTAAAATAGTACAAATATATTATTATGGTTCCAAAGAAACAAAAAACAATCCCACATTGTGATTAAGATTCGAACTCAGACTTCATTGATCGTGAAACCATTGCTTAGCCCAAACAGCTACCAGCACATGTTATGTTTATGCGAATTTTAGCAATGCAATGGTAAGAATAGGTCGCCACTATGACGAGTATTCTAAATGCAACAGAAATATAATGTTATTTCGCGTAGTACGACGACATGCGACAATTCATTAGTGTGTGTTATCTACGGAATGTTGAGTGAGACATCGCTCATACACGCACACGTACTAGTTCGACTGGATCGGATGGACTTTTGAGCGTTTACTGTACATTATATCTTAATTTTATTTAGAATTTGAAGTACATTCGTTTTTTTTTTTATTTGACTGCTACGTGATGTACTGTTTTTCGAGAGCATTTTAAATTTTAATTAGATACTTCTCGAGTTTTAGTTTACATTGGGGTCTCAGTTTTTTTTTTTTTATGTTTGATGCAACCATTTTGCAAGCTTCAAATTCTGGCTACAAAATAAACTCGGACAAGTTTGGAGAGTTTGCTACGGACTATGTCAGGCAAATTGTCCAACCCTATCAATGGTTTATCTGCCAGCTTCTGTCCACAAGGTTTTATTGCATGATCTGGCATAATACAACACGCACTATTACCTATTGGCGAGCTTTTGGAAGAAGCGCCAGAAGCCAGAATAAAGATATTAAGAGGAAGAACTTCATCACACTAGGAAGTTTTCGTGGGTTATGACAAATAGAGACCTCTTAAATATAAATAGGCTTTTATTAAGTTCTAGCCCACTTATAACAGGACTTAGAAGATTGCCTAAAAAGAAAAAAAAACAGTTTTGTCACAAGCTGTTTTGGAAGTACAGTGTTTTTGAGGTATTGTAACTTTTTTATTTATTTAATATTGTTTAACTTTGTAAAGGTGACTTATTTTGTTTATTTTAAGGGTTTTGTATAATTTTCTATTAAGTTACGTGCTATTAAGTAACGTAAACGTATGTTTAGGTTTGTTAAATTTTGAAGAAAAATCTTTGTTTGTTATTTTAATTTCAATTTTATTATTTACAATAAATTTGTATTTTTAATTTGTAATTTGGTAATATACTGTTTTTTTATTTTATTGTTATTTATTTAAATCGTTAATACTCCTTATTTAATATGTTTCATTAATTAAATCCCAGAAATAAAGTAGTTTGTATTTTTGTCACACCAAAGTATGGGCGGGGAACCACAGTGCACTCTAAGAAACACGGCTAAGAGCACAGAAAACAAATATACACTCACTACATAGCACACCCATACACATATACACTCTACTCACACCCACACATCCGCACATTCCCATACATACATCACACACACACACACACACACGAACACATATACACTCAATCCATATAATTAGTAGGATTATAATTGAGGAGCTTCGGAACAAAAGCCGATAAATCCAGTTTATGCCCAATTTTTTTTTTTTTTTTACTAATATTGCGAGGAAACTATCAACACAATTTTTTTTTGTCTTATCTATTTGAAAGCCCTTGCTACAAGTCAAATTGACGTTAAATTAGTTTAACAAACAACATAATCATTCCTACGTCGGTAACACATTTTTTTAGTATTTCCTGTAAAAATACGAAAAGTGGAAATAACGGCTTTTGTTCCGGAGCTCCTCAATTATGTACTTACCTCTTTCCAAGTTACTTATCTAGATTACTTATCAACTATTAATCTGTTGTACTGATTTAATTTGTATGCCTCTATTGCTTGGCACCTATTCTTGTATTATAATACTAGAGGGTAATAGTGCTGATAACCGAAATACAGGATTTGCCTAGTTCGGCTACACAAGCTAATCTCTTTACCCTAATTGAAATTGTTGCCACATTTCCATTGTAAAGTAGTACTAAGTTTTTGGAAATAAACTATTATTATTATTATTGACATTTCTCGGGACCCTGGGGTCCCAGACCTTTGAATGGCGTACGAGGGGCCGAAGCCAACTTGCAGAGGCCCCTTATACAATTTTAAATAATGAAGAGGCACCAACCGACGATTATCCCTGTATGCACTATGCACTATTGGGTTACTTGGAACGAACTTTACTTGGAACTATGGAAGAACTATGTCCCCTGCCTGACCAATGTTATATTATACACGGATAAAATTGCAGGAGGTGACTTGCACACTCAATAATCGGCCCTCGAAAATGGTCGCTAGCACATAGTGACGTAGCGACAAAGGGGCAACACTTCCTGAGGTGCTTGAGGAGTGGAGAGGAATTCTACGGCTATCAGGACAATTCCAGAAGTACGGTCAAGATCCCTACCAACACCTTACTGGAATACTTCCTTTCTCCGAGCACGTTTGCTCTAGCGAATCTCCACTCAAGCCGGCCAATAAAGGCAAGAAAGAGGTGGGAGCTCTGTTCGTCGTCAGTGTTCACTCCAGCCGGCTAATAAAGGCAAACCAGGGGTGAAGAACAAGACTTCTCCCGGAAGATAGGGTCCGTGGGGTCGCTACTGCCCAACAGCTCGCCACAAGCTGCCCTGCGGGTTTCTGTATCTCTCTTGGTCTGATTCATCATCCTAGACCTGTTCCGGCAAAGTAAACTCTACCGGCACAGATCTAACGTTCGGAGCACGCAAGCCCCACCACGACGTCAAAGTAGAAATACAGCAGTGGGGTTATTATTATTAACTGTTTTCTTCTTTTTTTAAGTTCGTTTTAAATGTTCGATGAAATTCGCCTCTATAAACTATGACGCAGCACCTACGAAGAATCGATACGCTAGGTCTATTAATTATTACCAATAAGTACCACTATCGGCTAGTTAAATGCATTGTATCGAACCATGCTACATCAACACTGAAAACTGTTTATTATGTGGGTGGTAGTTTGGCGCCCGACATGGTAATAGTATGTGATAATTATGCAGTGATTTAATTATTGTTTGGTGGTAATTATGTTTAGCATTATTTAAGGTTCAGCAAAGTAAATCGATGTGTTATGTGGTATCTTTTTTTTAAATTTTATACTTTGTACTTGGTAAATCTCTGACATTATATTATTCTTCATTAATTAACTTGATTGTACAAGGCACGTGTACACAACGTCGTGTAAGCTATGAGTCGGGAAATAAAGTTACTGTATTTTAATGTCAATGCCTCAATCAATCAGCCTAGCCTTTTCCCAACTATGTTGGGGTCGGTTTCCAGTCTAACCGGATGTAGCTGAATACCAGTACTTTACATGGAGCGACTGCCTATCTGACCTCCACAACCCAGTTACTAGGTAATACGATACCCTTTGGTAAGACTGGTCGTCAGACTTTCGGGCTTCTGACGACCCGTAACGACTGTCAAAGATCCACTAATGACAGCCGGGACCAACGGCTTAACGTGCTTTCCGAGGCACGGAGGAGTCTCGGTGTGTAAAGATGGTCACCCATCCACAGACCAACCCCGGTAAACATAGCTTAACCTGATGGATCGACCCGTGCGGCTGTTATTACTTAGCCACGAGCTTTTAATGTCAATGCCTATAAGCTTAAAATAAGGTTTTCAGTTCTCTATTTTCAGGCAATGGTTGACATTCGCTTTACTACTACTAAAATCATTTAGATGATAATTAAGTACAACTAATAATTTTCATACTTTTTAATCATTTATCTCTGTTATAATAAGGATAAAACAGTAAAATAATAAGCACCCTGTTAATTAAAATGAATAATGTGTTTCAACAAAATATAAAGCTCGTATTTCAGAGGCGTGTTTGCCTCTGGAACATGACCGTTATTTGCATAATTCTATTATTTATAATATCTGAAACGTCCCTATTGTTCTATAATAAAAGCCGAGCGTTCAAAATCGTAAAGCAAATGCGTTGAGAGATGATTTCATACGAACCTATATCCGGAAGCAACGAACGTTGTTTCCTTCCGCGTCAAGAAAAAAAAAAGACAATTGAATTGATGAGAATAGCGGGGTAATTGCATAACACATACTCGAATATGATGGCAATCGATCACAATGTCTTTCATTTTGACATCCGTTGAGAAAGGAAAAAATAGGTAGGTTTGAAAAATTAGTCTACTCAATAACCTAAGCGCGCACCGAGCTTTTTATACTCACAAACACATTTTTATAACCCTTTAATAGTAAACAATAAAATTAAAATGCAGCTAGCGTTGCAACTTTGCGCCGGGAACGCGGTGAGCGGACGGGTTATTTGACGTGTTTTTGTGTTAAAAACAAATTAATCTAATTATACCTTTTGTATTGAATTAAATATCTAGTAAAAGAGTTAAAAAAAAGATATTAAGGAAATATATTGGTATTATTGCGGATAATATACTTGGCAGTATACACAATGAAAACACGATTTGATAAATTTGGTTCGATAGAATAAATTTGCGAAGACTTTTTATGACTCTTTTCGAGTCATATTTTCCTATATTTCCCTACTTTTTTCTATAAATAAGTAGTTAATTTGATTGGAGCGTTTATACAAGATAGTTTATGTACCTATGTATGTATGAAAATAAAAACAAAAAACCGGCCAAGTGCGAGTCGGACTCGCGCACGAAGGGTTCCGTACCATTATCTATAAAAACGGCAAAGAAATCATGTCTGTTATATGGGAGCCCCTTAAATATTTATTTTATTCTGGTTTTTAGTATTTGTTGTTATAGCGGCAACAGAAATAAAATAAATAAAAATAAACATATTTATTTGACACTAAGAAATACATATTACAAGCCAGTCATCATAAAATAGTACACGAATGTATTGCCACAAATCTGATTCTAACCCCCAAACTAGGCCTGGACCTGTATTTTGGGGGTCAGAAATACATCATCTGTGAAAATTTCAACTGTCTAACTATCACGGTTCATGAGATACGGCCTGGTGACATACGGACAGACACATGGACCAGCGGAGTCTTAGTAATAGGGTCCCCGGGTACGGAACCCTAAAAACAATGAAAAAGTGCAAAAGTGTGGTTATTTTCTTTACTCTTTACATGTAAAGAAAAGACAGAGACAACGTCAAACGCTCGTTACTGTCTTAAGTAACGCAATGAACGTAGCTGAACTGTTAAAATAAAAAGCATTATCGCAATTCTTTTTATTTTAACAGTTCAGCTACGTTGATTACGTACGATTGGCATTTTATGAGTGTTACCCAATTACCCTTTTTTTTTTTGTGGATGGGAAATCATCAAATAACTTCTCCCGCTCTGGGTGGAGCGGAAGGGCGTGTCAGACTTTTACTGACTAAAACCCACCCGTGTTCCTTCAGTTGCCTATGCCAGGGCCACGGTATCTTTTTCAAACAACCCGCGACCCCAGTGGCATCGGCCCTATTGGACCCCATCTCTTGCTGACATCTCTTTGAGGCGCGCGTGGAACACAACGCGCCGTCGACCCGGGCCTGGTTCTCACCGGACGGCGAGCTACCCACTACTCACCGTCCGCAAGCCCGCGCCTACGGTGGCCGGGAATCGGCTATCGATTCTCGCCGCCCAGGGCGTCTCCTGCGGCGACTGAGGGCGTGAGGTTGCCTCTCCCTCACGCGTTCCGCCTCCTCCTTCGCGAGCATTACCGCTTCGCAGAAGGAGGTGACGGCCTCCCATGCACTCTCGCTCCGCACCATGGCCTGGACCAAGCTCGGACGCGAGAGATGGCCGCCGCCGATCGCCTCCGTGAGAACACGGCGGTGCTCTGCCCAAGCCGGGCAGACCTCCACTGTATGCTCCACCGTGTCCTCTGGGTGATCCACACAATGGTGACACCCGGGCGTTTCCTCCCGCCTTATGCGAAACAGGAACCTCCCGAAACAACGGTGTCCGGTGAGGACCTGCGTCAGGCGGAAGGTGAGGACGCCGTGGCGCCTCTCTAACCACTCCTCAAAGAGGGGACTTATCGCCGCAATTGTGGCGTGCCCAGCGCTGGGCTGCGACAGTCGCACTCTCCATGTCGCCATGAGATCTCGCCGGAGCTCTGTCCGCTGTACCGTGATTTCTCGCGGCAGCGGAGTTACGCCCCGGCGTTTCGCCTCCTCGCGCCACTCCCACACGTGCGCGAGGACTTTCGCCTCCAGATCCCACGGCGGCAATCCGGCAAGGAGGCTCGCCGCCTCACCGGAGACCGTGCGGTAACCCCGGACTAGCCGAATGGCCATGACCCTCTGGGACGCGTTCAACCGGCGGACTGGCCGCAGCCTCAGGGAACGCGCCCACACCGTTGCCCCGTAAAGGGCCATGGACCGCACGACCCCCGCGTAAAGCCTCCGGCAGGAGGCGTTTGGACCACCTAGATTGGGCAGGAGCCGCTTCAAGGCAGCCCCAGCCCGCTCCAGTCTGGGAGCCAAACGTCGGAAATGCTCCACGAAGTTCCACCGGCTGTCGAGGACGAGTCCCAGGTACTTCATCGTCGACTCGACTCCAATGCGAACCCCTCCTACCGTTATTTGGGAACCCGACGGTGGCGCATTCCGAGGACCATGAAAACACATGGCCTCGGACTTGTGCAGGGCCACCTCGAGTCCCAACTGCCGGATCCTCGCAACGACTATCGCAACCCCGCGTGTCGCTAATTCAGTCGCCGCCTGGTGCGACCTCCCCTGCGCCAGGACCAGCGTGTCGTCAGCGTAACATACCACGCTGACGCCGCTAGGGAGGTCGGCGCGCAGCACCCAGTCGTACCCGATGTCCCACAAATGCGGCCCCAGGACCGATCCCTGTGGGACACCGCACGACATCTCTCGCCGGTTCCGCTCTCCCTGATGACCGGGGTAGATGACGGCCCTATCCGTCAAATAGGCCTCAACCACTCGACAGAGGTAGGTCGGCATCCGGTGATACCGGAGTGCCTCCCTGATGCAACTCCAGGGCAGGGTATTGAAGGCGTTGGCGATGTCTAGAGACACCGCCAAGACGACCCCACCCCGGGCCACAGCATCCCCGTCGTGAGGGCTCGCACGCGCATGATGGCGTCCACCGTAGAGCGGCGTCCACCGTAGAGCGTACCCAATTACCCTGCGGTTTAATATTCGTATTTTTTACGTTCATTCGATTATGTGAAGTACCTAATAAATCCACGACATTCTTTTAGGGACATATCTACCTATTCCATTGTATTACATTGGAGCAAAATCTCTTAATTTACGTTTATTCTACATATAAAAATATCGGGTAAACCCTGTTCAGTCCTAAAATAGAACGACATAAACAAACATTCCCAATGGTCGAAAAAACTTTTAATAACTTAATGTTCTGCATGCGGCAGCGTTGTGGCCCATATTAAAAGTTGTGCAACAACTGTTTTGACATCCCGAATACCCGCATAACTATGGTAACCGAGAAAATAAAACAAGTATTAATTAAAGAGTTGCTATTGGTGCAGCACCTTTTAGTTCTCACAAAATAAAACGTGGGAGTGTGAATTATCAACCATCGATATTACCTTTAGAATAATAGAAAATAATAGGGCTCGTGGCTAAGTAATAATAGCCGCACGGGTCGACCGATCAGGGTAAAAAACTAAGCTTGCCGCGGTCAGTCCGTGGATGGGTGATCATCTTAACATACCGAGACCCCCTGCGTGTCTCGGAAAGCACATTAAGTATTTGGTCCCGTCTGTAATTCTTAGATATTTGACAGTCGTTACGGGTCGTCAGAAGTCAGTCTTACCAAAAGGTATCGTGTTATCCAGTGACTGGGTTGAGGATGTCAGATAGGCAGTAGCTCCATGTAAAATACTGGTATTCAGCTGCCAACTGCATCCGGTTAAACTGGAAGCCGATACCAACATAGTTGGAAATAAGCCAGGCAGATTGAATAGAACTGAGGTCCTAGACAAAGTGACATGCTGCATGCATGAAAGTCGAAGATATATTGACATAAGTTGCTGAAAAGCTTATGTCAAGAAGAATAAACCCGCAAGGTAGCATGTGGTGAGCTGTTGGGCAGTAGTGACCCCACAGATCCCATCTCCCGGGAGAAGTCTTGTTCCTCACCTCTGGCTTGCCTTAATTGGCCGGCCTGAGTGAACACTGACGAGGAACAGAGCTACCACCTCATTCTTGCCTTTATTGGCCAGCTTGAGTGGAGATTCACAAGAGTAAACGTGCTCAGAGGAAGGAAGTATTCCAGTAAGATGCTACGGAGCAGTTGCGTAACACACTATCAATCGGAATCTGTTTCATTTTGACAGTTCAACAACATTCATTGCGTTATTTACGTTGTCGAGTATACATTTTTCGAACAAATGAACCAATGGATTAGCAATTTGCTTCAAAAATTTTTAGATTCCGACGAATGGTGTTACGCAATTAGAGTGCCGGTAGGGATTTTGACCGTACTTCCAGAAATACCTGAATATCCTGATCGGCGTGGAATACCGCTCCATTCTTCAAGCACCTCAGAAAGTGTTTAACCTCTTGTCGCTACGTCACTATGTGTTTGTGACCGTTTTTGGGGGCCCATTGTTGAGTGTGTAAGTCACCCCCTGCCATATTGACTGTGTATTACCTACATACCATTGATTAGGTAGGCAGGGTACATAGTTATTCCATAGTTCAATTTACCCAATCCACTATAGCCACCCAATCCCATATCCCAATTCATGTTTTTTCCATGTTCTGCAATAGTCCTGCACCATCTGGAGGTTGTTCTTGGGTGCATTTGTATAAGTATAGTACATACAGGGATGATCGTTTGTTGGTGCCTCCTCTTCATTTAAAGTTGTCTAACAGGCCTTTGCAAGTTGGCTTCGGCGGCTCGTACGCCTTCCAAAGGTCCGGGACTCCAGGGTTCCGAGATATGTCAAAGGCATTTAAAATAATAATAACCCCGTTGAAAGCTGGTACAGAAACACGAAACGCTTTTAAAGGGATTGCTACTTTGTCTAGGCCTTCAGGTAAGTTCTTGTTGGACAAAAACAAAATAATAGGTATATATAGGTATAACCTATGAAGTTGCCATTTTATAATACTGCCATTTGAAACGTAATTTATGTATGGCCGGCAATAAATTCTAAATTCAAATTAATTTTATTTTAAAAATATGGAATTCTGTTTTCAAATTCAGCCATTTCTTTATCGATTAATGTTTTGTTTTCACTATATTTGTATCTTTTTCATCAATATGGACAGGGTATTAGTGTTCTGTGATATGGACACGATAAGGACACGACAAATATACGAGAAATTATGGAATACGAGTTCCATCGCGGTAGCAATGCCGCCCAATCGGCTCACAACACTAATTACGTGTACGGAGTGAACACTACAAACGAACGCACGACTCGATAGTGGTTTGAATGCTTCCGACATGGTTTTGATCTAAAAAATGAACTCCGTGGTCGCCCGAAAACTAAAGTCAATAACGACGAATTAAAGGATATAGTGGAAGCTGACGATACTCAATCTACGGCTGAATTAGCAGCAGATTTCAACGTTAGCATCAAAACAATATTGGTCCATTTGGGTCAAATTGGTAAGGTAAAAAAACTTGATAAGTGGGTGCCATACGAAATGAACGATCGCCAACGCGATGAACGCGTTGAAGTATGCCTTGCGTTGCTTAACAGACACAGAAACGAAGGGATTTTGAACCGCATTGTCATTGTGGTGAAAATAGTTTCTTTTTGATAATCGTAAGCGGTTATCATGTTGGTTGGACCCTGGTTCAGCGCCTAGTCAATGCCCCAAACGAAAACTTACCCCTAAAAAGTCATGGTCACTGTTTAGTGGTCTAGTGCTGGTATAATTCATCACAGCTTCGTAAGAAGCTGTGATAAATTATACCGGCACACAAATGGCACCAGCTTTACTGCGGATGCGTGTTGTGAGGAACTAGACACAACGATGGAGAAGCTCGCAAATCTGCGGCCAGCCTTGGTTAATCGCTCGTCCAAGCTGCTCGTACACGACAACGCTCGACCTCATACGGCACAACAGATGGTCTCTAAGCTACAAGAGCTAGGGTTGGAAGTTTTGCGTCCTCCGCTGTACCAGATCTTGAGCCGACAGTCTTCTACTTTTTCCAAAATTTGACAACTTCTTGGCAAGGAAAAATTCAATACCCGAGAGGCAGTACAAAAGTCTTTGAAAAGTTTGTTAGCTCCTGTACTCCTGACTTCTCCAACTACCACTGTTTGACAGAGATGCATCGATAGCATGGGTGTATATTTTGATTGATAGAAATTTAAAAAAAAATACAAATACAAAAAATTACTTTAACTTTATGTATACATAAACGGCAATTTCATAGGTACCTAATATCATATCAGTAATACCACCTCTTGTTGCTGTACGCCGGAAATACCACTAGGTAGGTGTAGCTGATTATTTAGTAACTAACCAGCCAAGTGGGTGTTGTACCAAGCACGATGAAGTGTTCCGTAGTTGGGATGAATTTATAGGTAACAAGAAGAAAAAGAAAGCAGAAAAGAAAGAAAATACATTTATTTAGCACAGACTAAAAGCACATGCCCGGGTGTTACCATTGTGTGGATCGCCCGGAGGACACAGTGGAGCATACGGTGGAGGTCGGCCCGGCTTGGGCAGAGCACCTCCGCGTCCTCGCGGAGGCGAACGGCAGCGGCGAACACTCGCGTCCGGCCCTGGTACAGGCCATGGTACGGAGCGAGAGTGCATGGGAAGCCGTCACCTCCTTTTGCGAAGCAGTAATGCTCGCGAAGGAGGAGGTTGAACGCGTGAGGGAGAGGCAATCTTTGCGCCCTCACGCCCCTAGTCGCCGCTGGAGACGCCCTGGGCGTCAGGAATCGATAGCCGATTCCCGGCCACCGTAGGCGTGGGCTTGCGGATGACGAGCAATGGGTAGCTCGCCGTCTGGTAAGGACCAGGCCCGGGTCGACGGCGCGTTGTGTTCTACGCGCGCCTCAAAGAGATGTCAGCAGTAGCTGAAGGGGTCCGCTAGGGCCGATGCTCACCAGGGTTGCGGGTTGTTCGAAAGAGTTACCGTGGCCCTTTTTTTTTTTGTGGATGGGAAATCATCAAATAACTTCTCCCGCTCTGGGTGGAGCGGAAGGGCGTGTCAGACTTTTACTGACTAAAACCCACCCGTGTTCCTTCAGTTGCCTATGCCAGGGCCACGGTATCTTTTTCAAACAACCCGCGACCCCAGCGGCATCGGCCCTATTGGACCCCATCTTTTGCTGACATCTCTTTGAGGCACGCGTGGAACACAACGCGCCGTCGACCCGGGCCTGGTCCTCACCGGACGGCGAGCTACCCACTACTCACCGTCCGCAAGCCCGCGCCTACGGTGGCTGGGAATCGGCTATCGATTCCCGCCGCCCAGGGGTACCGTGGCCCTGGCACAGGCAACTGAAGGAACACGGGTGGGTTTTAGTCAGTAGAAGTCTGAAAGGCACACAAAATAATACACAGCAGATTGAAATAATAATAATTAAAAAAAATAAAATGTGAAACATGCGATGCAGGAATGTGTGCCTCACGGCGGAGCCAAAAAAGGCCCAGTTCAGTAGAAATGCCAGACGACTAATGCCTTACGCTGGTTTTCAACTGGAGCCGAAGAAACCAGAAACTTTACATTATAGTTGAAAAACATGTTCTCCCATACCTTCCAACTGCAAATGTAAGTTGGTCGAGTATTATTTGTTAACTTGTAAAGCCTACTTAGCGTTGATAGCTTTCTTCTTCCTTATATGTTTATACTACTGCCGTATTTTTTTTAACATATCCACACTTTAAATCTTTATATTACGCAAACGGATCCCTGAATCGAAAAATGGTTTTTACTGATCCGCACTCTTTTTAAATGGCCTATCTATGGTACCTCACACCATAGGCTAGATAGGATAGACGAAAAAAAAATATCATCCCCACTATACACATACTGCCAAATTACAGCTTTCTGGTACTACGAGTAAGAGTCTCTGAGCTAAGCCGCGGACAGACACAGAAAGGCGAAACTATAAGAGTTTCTTGTTAACTACGGAACCCTAAAAATATTAACTATGTATTCACTATGGTTGATGTCTGGCTATCTTCACAGCCAAGATACATTAGCCACATCAGAGCATACGCTCATAACCTGTGAAAAACCGAAACAGTCACCGTAGCTGAAATTGGCATGGGAATTATTTATAGGAGACGTCCAGTCACTGATTCAGGTGGCTGCATAAACAATAAATTCTCAAAGTCCTCAGTAGTTGAAGAGAGAAAGTTTGAGAAATTTTGGCACTGAAACACAAATCAAGCCTAGCTTTACAAAGTTTTTTGAGAGCTACGAGACTAAAGTTTTTAATGAGCGGAACAAAATTTATAAACTTCACTAGCAGTAAATTGGCAAAATGCCACGTGGTTCCCACGGCAATTAATTTAATTTGTCAAGTGATTGCTTTTGAATATTGGAATTAGACAGTTCATTTCTTTCAATATCTATGAAGAAATGGCTCGCGGATCGAACGACTAAAATGAAATACAATATTAAAGCTCTTTATTTGAATTCTTCAAGTGAAAACTTCTTTAAGCGCGTGGAGCGATTTTCGGTAGAAGAATATCTTATGAGTTTGCGTCACGTACGCTATCAAGTTTTCACTTCTATCGGCTGTCCCAAATAACTGACTATGATTTTTATTTGTAATTTTTGATACATAATCCTAGCTTATAATATTATAAATGCTGTAATGCAGTAAGTTTGTTTGTTTGTTTGTTACCTTTTCACGCCTAAGCCACTGAACAGATCAACCTGAAATTTTGCATATACGTTGTTACGTATACAGAAACGGACAAAGGGTTCCTTTCATGCCGAAAACAGTACTGTTCCCGAGGAAAACAACAATAACGTTCTTCTGATAATAGATGGCACCACGTGTAAAGACACGTGGCGCCATCTATTATCAGAAGAACGAACCATGATTGAATTATATTATTATAAAAACTTTAGTAGTGTGTTAAAAGTTTTTTTTTTTTTAATTTAAGTTTTTCATAATCCTAACTAATAATACTATAAATGCGAAAGTGAGTTTGTTTGTTTGTATTTTAAATGTATTTTTTTAGATTTTTCGTCAAAAGTGAAAACTACGCGGCCAAAAAAAAATGTTTGAGAGTGTGCAAACAACGCTCTTTCAAATGATACCCCACATGCCCTAGACGCCCCACTTCGAATTTTTAAGACCCCCTTTCAGTCCCTGTTGCAAAAAAATATATACATTTTTATTTTTTTCTTATTTGCAAACTAGTTGGGCAAACGTCTTCTTTAATTATAATTTTGGAAAATTCAAGTTGATAGCAGATTAGTCGCACCCTAAGGGTTCCATTCTACCATTTTGGTACAGAAGCCTAATTACAAAACGCATGTTTACTAACAAGTTCGGCAGTAAAAACTAAGCAGTAAAATAAATAAAAATAAGTCATAGCAATTTTTTAACCAGGTATTTAAATAAACAATTAAGCAGTAAAATGACTGAACGGGCATCTGCCCGTATCGACTAATTCCGATTCTGCCCACACGTATCTACGTGCGGGCAACCTAACTAACTAACTAAGAAATCTAAGTTAGAAGTAGCGCTCGCTCGGCTCGCGCGCTGTCATAGTTCTAATCTAACCTAACCCATTTGGTCGGGGTGCCCTGGCTTACTGCGACCAATTCGGCTCGCTTGTGGTTGGTTACAGTTCCAACCTAACCTAAAAGCTACCGTACCAACCCGCCGTATCCAACTGCCCATTCCAAAAATTTACTGGCCATTATTTTATTACACTACTTGAGTATTTTTTGTACTGACAGTGTAGAATGAAATAACCGACCAATTTTCTTTTTATTGCTGTTCATGTTTTACTGTCACACTAATTTATAACCGCCGAAGAATTAAATTGAACTAGCTTTTGCCAGCGGCTTCGCCCGCGTGGATGTTGAAAATTATTCCACGAGAACCGTACATTTTTCCGGGATAAAAAATCTCCTATGTGCTATTCCAGACTATAATATATCTCTGTGCTAAATTTTATCCAGATCCGTTCAGCCGATTGAGTAACAAACATCTTCACAGACTTTTACCTTTATAATATTAGTAGGAAGTTGGATAACAGTTGTAAAAATTATTATCCTTTCATTTTTATTTTATAGAAGATATTATTCACGCCTTTCTAAAGTTCACAAGATCACAATCAAAACTTTAATATCTACATCATTATTCCCCAATGTCCTTTCTTTGGTATTGTTCGTCGAATCGTTGAGCTCCCTAAGTTCTGAGTTGAGCTGCGCGATTACTGACAAATGCGTGCACTGACTGGACAGGTCCTCTCAATCTGTGTGGTTCTTTCCTCAAAAGACCATTTCAGACACCAATCTACATGGTCTTCACATGAAGTGACCAAGATTATGTCTGGACTTTATAAGAGACTGTGACCTCTGAGTTTGTTTCGGCCTTTCTTCTCAGAGTAGTCAGATAGGAAACGCCGACCTCATCTAGTTTAAAAAAAAAATATTGACTTGTAAAAGTGTTTGTACAAACCTACTTACAGAAATAAAAATCATTTATCATTTATCATTTATCATTCTCAATTTGACAAATATTTAATTCAAATTATCCCAAAACGGTTTCCAAACAATCTACCTTCATTTGTTTCATAACCTTTTGCCCTCACTCCGAAACAGTTCGCCGATTATTAAACGAAGATCGATGCAAATATTGACACCTTGTGTTCGTTCCAATTTAGTGTTCGTTTCCAATTTTGAGGTAGTGCGGGTTTTGCACGAAGAATATTTTTTTGAATAGGATTTCAACATCATTCATGTTTGAAGTAGCAAAAACAATTGCTGAGGCGTACTTCATAATATTTTAACTTTATTTTTTCGTTGATTAAGATGCGGTAGTTGTAGTATTTAATAACTGGTCTTTACCTATGAAATTGCCGATTTTTTATACCGGCTGGTGTGAAGATCAATATCTCTCATTCTATTTAGAATTCCAAATTTAAATTAATTGTATAATATAGCATGACATTAAAAAAAAATCAGTTGTTCATTTGTTTTCCCGCCGATCGATTTTTCTTTGATATCGATGTTTCTGTAACCATGGAAAAATTGAAATTGCGCGCTATTTTCGAATACGAGTTCCGTCGTGGCACCAACGCAACACAGACAGCACGCAATATTAATGACGTATATGGACAAGGTACCGCAAGGGAAGGCACGGTGCGTTTTTGGTTTGATCGCTTCCGTTCTGGAAATTTTGATCTCAACAATGAGCCACGGGGAAAATTTCAAATCCAACGGCGATGAAAAACGCCTTTAAACAATTTATCGATTCCCGTTCTCAGGATATCCTATAGCAGAGGCATCAACGAATTTTCATTAAAATGCCAAAAGTGCGTCGACAATATTTCTTTAAAAAAAATTGTTTGATTTTTTTCTTTGTAAATCAGCAATTTCATAGGTAAATAACTAATATCACCCAATGTATGTACTTTCGGTGCAATAAAAATAAGAAAATTGCCTTAGAGATATATTCGGTGTATTTTAAATAACTCATGCTACCTGGCGGAAGCGATCCGTCGATCGTAAATTCCGATATTATTGTATGTTCGTGTCATCATAATAGAGTATTATCAATGGCAGCCCGCAGAATGTGCTGTCCGATAAATGCCAATAGTGTTGACCCAAATTACATTGAGCGCTTGCCTTTGTAGAAAGATTTTTCATAAAATTTATATAATAGAGTTTATAAATTATACATTGTTATATAGGTACTGTTTTTGCTTACACTATGCACTGTGAGCATGTGAGTACATTTTGGTTAAGTTAAGGTTCAGTTGCTTGTTCAGTTTCACTAATTGTTGGGACTTGTGGCCAATTTGACTAAACTGATGAAGCCATTTTCTCATACCTTATTCAGCTATTCGAGACCATAATCAGGTAATAAATAATAAAATTCCTATTATAATATAATATAATATATACTTCATACGTATAACAAAGTCGTAGCGAAGTCAAAACTAAAATATAAGAATTCTAAAAACTATGTTTTTAGCCGGAACAAACAGCCAGACACAAAAAATTATTATTTTTTGTTTTTTGTTATAAGTACTTTCATATGCATTTAGTAAAATCTGTGATTTTGACTTTATAAACAAACACTTCAATTTTATTTATTTGTAGAGAAAATAAAGATGTATCGATATATATAAATAAAGAAGGAACTTATAGGATTAGGACGTCTTATGTGTAGATAGGTACACATGTAAATTCAGTACATAAATTCAGTACAAATTTCTGTATGCAAATTTGTCACTCAAGAAATCAAGATTAAGGGTGTAATGTGTTTATAGAAAGAGTGAGTACTATCGAGGAAACTTACATCGATACACCGACCGTAAAGACTATTGTTGCTTGCAGCGCTCGAACGCTAAGTGCAAGGGATTTTGTTTTCAAGTTACAGGCACGTGTATTCTCGCCCTAAGCGTTATTCCTGTCACTGTCGCACAACTGTCACAATGCAAGTGCAAGATAGTGACGAGCATATATCTAAGTCAAAACACGAGCTACAAAAAATTAAATTAGCTAGCGAAACTCCGCAGAAGTGATAGATCAAAACACGACAAAATAAAAACAACTTGACTTTATTGGGTTTAGCGACCGCTGGTAGTGTTTTACTTGAAAAATTTGTTGAGAAATTCTGTTGGTTTTTGTTTTATCGTCTTAAATATCGGATAAAGTCTGAGAACTTTAAACTAAAACAACAATAAAAAATATCACAGATCTCGTGCTATCCGGGTACATTGAAAATGCACTTAGGCAGGCTTTTAATTTTGTACGACGCCTAATCTAATAGATTTAAACCTAATAGATTTTGTATCGTCTTTGAAGTAATAGAGCTCAAAAGCACGAAATAAAAAATCCATAAGGTAAAAATTACGCCTTGCAATTTTGAACTTTAATAAAATATTCTTTTGAAAGAATGTCATTTTTTGTTTAACATAACAACAAGGAACGATATAAAGTAGTTATGAACAATAATTTTAGTCTCAAATATAAAGTTCTAATTAGTAATTTGAAGTATTATATTTTCAAAGTATTGCAAAACAAAAATAATTTAAATCAACATCATTATAAAATTAAATTAAAATATTTATTTACAAATAAATACAAATACATTTCACGATCAAACTAAAACACTCCTATAACACAACTCAGCGACGCGACGCGCATCTAAAGAGCGCGCTCCCCGAAATTATGCCACACAAAGGGCACCCTCCTGCCTAGACTATCAGTGATACAGAAATCCGTTTTTTTTTTAATGTAGCCCAATTCAATACCCCAAGGGCTTTTTTTCATTTTTTCGATATCGCATTTAGTTTTTGAGATATTGATTTTATGGCAAAAGACCCTAAAAAATTGATCAAATTTTCACATTTTTGCGTTTTTCAAAAAAAGTTTTTGACTTTTTCAATTTGTTCACTATATTGTTGCCCTGGTTTATACGCTTCTTTTGAGACCAACCATTCATGTCGCCCTAAAACTCACGACACCAAGGTGATGTCATACTCTAAGCAAAAATGGGGACTATATTGAAACGATCGAAAAAACATTTTCAGTGTTAAAACAGTTACAACAAATATCATTTTAGAAAATCTAAAATGATATTTCAAGAGATACATTATCTGCGGTCAGTGACCCCTGATATCGATATTATGTCACGTATGCGGAGTTTTGCTAATTTTATTTGACCCTGTATAGATCTCGACCTAACCCTCGGTTACGATCTTGCTACCAGCGATAGCTCAGCGCGGGGCGGCGAGCGGTAAGAACAATTTATACTAAAATGTATGAAGCACGTCACGAGGTGCAGCATGCAGCGGCTTCATAAAAGCCAATGCCTGAAATTGGTCTTATTTTTTTTTTTCTCGCGGCCATCATCCAAATGTAGTTTTTCTAGTACAGAATAGTGTAACAAACGAAACTTATTTGACATGCATATCACTATACTCAGTCCGAAATGAGATATAAGAGTTATAAGTGTGTATGTATTTATTAGGTTTGTAGGCAAGTTTTGACTCCTAACGCGCGGGAGGGTTGTACCGAATATTCAAATATCCAAAAACATTTAACGGCTATCTAGTTTGGTGCAACTTCACACTCACCTTCCACCTAGGAGTCGAAAATTGCCTACAAACCTAATAAATACAAACTTCTAACTCTTATATCTCATTTCGGACTGAGTTCAGAGATATGCATGTCAAATAAATTTCGTTTGTTACACTATTCTGTACTAGAAAAACAAGATTTCGTTGAAGGCCGCGAGACAAAATAAAAAGACTCTACCTTCCATACTAAAATGGGCATAGTCCTTTGCTCCCACCGTTCGCCACCCCGCGCCAAGCCCCCGCTGGTAGCAGCAAGGTCGTGGCCGAGCGGTAAGAGTAGATAGTACATGACACCCAAAGTCAATAATAATTTAAAACCAATTCCACCCAAGGGATGGAAATATCACCGAGTCACAAGTCAACATGGAGACAGCCTTTGCTATCCATCCACCCGAAAGTTACAAAATAATATTACGATCCACATGACACGGGATGCTCCGACATTTCAAGGTGTATAGACACTGTCCACATCGGTTATTCGTGATGTATTGTGTTCGGGTATTCACGTCCGCTTCAGTTTTCCTTACCTATCGATATCGCCCTATTTTTGGGAGTTTTTCAAGTTTGATGTTTACGAGGAACATGTGGAGTGAAACTTTTAGTTTTTATTTCTTTGTTACCTTTGATGGTTTCTTTTTGAAAAGTTTTTAATCGGGCACGTATTTAAATCTCTATTGGTACGGCTACATTGTTGCGATAATGCGAACTACACTTTGCGCGCTCTCTGTTGACAGCGAGACGTCGAGCGGTGTGCGAGAGAGATGGGAGAGATATGTAATTCGCATATTACTATGGCTACATTGTCGCAATAAAGCGAAGATTTCCGTTGTCACATCATGTCTGGCCATTCGTCACATCGCAAATCATCCAGGCGGTCTCGAACACTCAAACTGCGATGTTTTTTTTAATAATATAGCCAATATCCGTCGTCGATCGAACACGAAGTTTTGAAATAAAAAAATTAAAACGTGCATTTGTTACCATCATCATCTGCCTAGCCTTTCCCAACTATGTTGGGGTTGGCTTCCAGTCTAACCAGTTGCAGCTGATACCAGGTATTTCACATGGAGCGAGTGACTGAAAGTCGTCATCAGTGTCAGTAGTCTATTAGTGACAAACGTGTTTTTGTTGCCAATAAATGAAAAGTTTAGTTAATTCATTAGGTATATAACTAATAAATGATAAAAAAAAATAACACTTTAAAATTAACTTTTCACTTCTCATGTTCTAAAAGTTCCTCTTTATGTTGTGCATGGGCGACATAAAGTCGCTTTTTATACTCTAGTGCATAAAGTTTTTTTTTCTAAGACTAAGATAATCAAGCCCAACACCCACACGCACAATAAAACGTCGTCTATTTATTTTTTAAATGACTATTTGCGTAGAGGTGTTCTTGAGTGGAGACCAAGCACCAGCAAACTTAAGGTAGGAAACTTTAGAGGCTTCCAGGGACGCTGAAAAGTTTTGAGCCTAAGTACCTTCAAGTCATTATGGTCTCGCGCTAATTTACAATAGTGCTCTTAAGAGTGTTACATCCGGTGTACCGGGGGCATGGGCCGAGGATGACTGAGACATGATGATGTTTACGGATTAATTACTAAAAGCGTAATGATGCTAATGACATGTAACTCTGTATTTATTCGAAACAGGGTATTCGTAAATTAGTAATATGCAGCGCGAGACAATAATGACATTTGAAAGTACAACTTAGGCTCAAAACTTTGCAGCTCCCTGGAAGGTGGAGTGACGATCTCCGCAGGTTAGGTAGTAGCTGGAAGAGTGTACCCGGATTTGAGTGATATGACGTGCGATTGGATAGATTATCCAATGGTAATAATACCATGTTCCCCGTATTGGTGGGCTACTAATTTTTTACGTGTATTACTAAAATATTTAAATATGTAAATTATATAAATTTAACGTTTAATAAAGGAAAGATTAATAATATTATTTTTTATTTCTCTAGAACATTATGAATGCCAAGTTTTCAATCTGCCTAGTCTTTTCTCAACTATGTTGGGGTCAGCTTCCAGTCTAACCGGATGCAGCTGAACACTAGTATTTTACATGGAGAGACTGCCCATCTGACCTCCACAACCCAGTTATTAGGTATTACGATACGGTAGGTTATTACTACCTAATATTTTTTTAATCTCCATTAACGAATATCACAATTAGGTGAGAGAAGTACTGTTCTCCTAGGAGAACAACTAGCCTAGAATAACCTGTATTAAGGAGGAAGCGTCAGGGTAGCCCGCGAAATTCAAATTTTCTTACGTTTTTTTGCAATTTGCAAGTCAGTATTAAGTTGTATGTTAAATAATGTATGATTTGCGGCCCTAACAAATATGTTTTTACAGAATTATATACAATAGAAGCAGTAATACAATTCCTTAAGTTAGTATAATCCTAAAATGTCAAGATTTCATGAAATAGTCGTTCATTAGGATTACCTGGTCTTAACGAGTTGTATTGAATACTTTAATGATTCTAATTATATAAATAGATACTTGTTACGACCGCAAATTATAATTTGATCAACGTACAATATAATACCGACTTGTAAATTGCAAAAAACGTAAGAAAATTTGAATTTCGCAGGCTACCCTGACGCTTCCTCCATGTCCCTGTGGCGCCATCTACATTGCCACATGCGAACTACGCATCACACTGACGTCACGCAAAATCCTGCATCGCGCAATCGGAGTTTACCGGGCGACTAGAATACATAATAATATATAACAACGTCCTGACTTCAATTAAGTAGGCACTGATTTAAAGCGGCAGTTGTTTTGTAGTTTTGGTAAGTAAAAAATTACAAAATGCATGTAACTGGTTACAGTTCGGCAGTAAAAACTGAGCAGTAAACTAAATAAAAACGAGTCATAACAAATATTTTAGTGGGTAATTAAATAAACAATTAAGCAATAAATGACTGAATGGGCAGTTACGTGTGGGCTATTAACAAATCGGAATTAGTTGGTAACAAATCTAACTTGGAAGTAGCGCTCGCTCGGCTCGCGCGCAGTTGCTCGTAGTTCTATCCATTTGGTGCCCTGGCTCAGTTACTGCGGCAATTCGGCTCGCGCGTGGTTGGTCATATCACAGTTCCAACGTAACCTATGAACTGTCGAACCATTTATTTAACTGCCCATTCTATTTGCATTTATATTTTGTACTGAAATTGTAGGATGAAAATTAAATAACCGCCCAATGTTCTTTTTATTACACTTCATGTTTTACTGTCACACCGATTTACCAACCGATGAAAAATTAAATTACTTCAAAACATTATTCAGATAGAGAATATTATTTACCTGTATATTTACTGAATTTTTCGTAAATGTTTTCTACTTCACCTCGATTGGCTTTTAGGTACCTACGAAATCAACACGTCTTATTGCTTTCAGCCACAGTTTTATTTTTTATTTTAGAGTTCTTTGGCAAATAGTTGGTTCCCATCTCTGAAACATTGGGTACGCTACACCGCGTCATTTCAATAAAATAAACAAAAAAATATATATATTAGAGTACAAAAACACCGCTGTTTTGGGACCGATCTACACTAGCGCTATTTTGACAGTTGCCAGCCCCATTACGTAACCCGCCTGACATAATACCCGTCTGGTCGGTAAAAAAATACTACTGGTAAATCTAGTTAGTACTACTGTTCTACATTTTTACTATACAATACTATTACAGTAGGAGACGGCTTTAGGCTGATGACGTACCTACTGATGACGATGCAGACATCGGTTTATATGCACTAACAAAGTGCCAAAATATGCATGCAAAAATATGCACTAAAAAGGCCGAAATATGCACTAAAACCTCTTCACAAAGGCAGAAATATGCACATTGCAAAATCAAAAAACCATTTTTATTTTTAAATTTAAATAAAGGCTACAAAAAACCACGAAATATTCGTAAAATTATGCATAGTTTTTGTGACTATATACAATTAGGTATTTTCCCAAATTTTAGTAAGTATTCATTTGTACGCCAAAAACGAGTTCTCTACGCCAACTGAGTCATTGGACAAAATTTTAAATTTTGCGCCATTTCTGGCGATACCTGTTTAGGCAGGGTATGAACTGTGACGTTGATGTAGGTTAATGTTCTTCATGTCTTTAAGACTTTTTTAAGCAAAAACTTTTTAGCAAAAAATAAAACCGACTTCCAAAACAAAACACTACAAAGTGAAAAATAACTTTAATTTCGGTAGTCGGTGTCTTGGGTTTTGTATTTTCGTTTTTTGCCACCGACTTCCGAAATTAAAGTTATTTTTCACTTTGTAGTGTTTTGTTTTGGAAGTCGGTTTTATTTTTTGCTAAAAAGTTTTTATTTTTCACTTTTTAGTTGTGGAACCTACCCCACACTAATTCGAATACATAATTGAGTACAATAATTGTAGGTATAGCCATGTAAATAACAGTGATAGGAAGTTATTAAAACACCATCACATCATCCACATAAAATAAGTGGGAAATATACGCATTATTGAAGCTAACTCAAAAACTTCCCAAGCAAAGTTAATAAAATTTATATGGGACCACCTCGGAAGTATACCCTATCAAACAAAAAAAGAATTTTCTAAACCGGTCCATGGGTCTTTGAGTAATCGCGTAACAAACATACAAAAAAAAAAAAAACATACAGACGAATTGATAACCTCCTCCTTTTGGAAGTCGGTTAAAAATAGCGTCTAACTTTCTACGAATCTTTTCTGATATTGAATTAGGAAGGGCGTTAGCCAGTGTTGGCTCATTGTCTCCAGTATTTCTATTGATTTAAATAGAGGAAGGTTTCTTGTTTCCAACTTTTCTTTGGTATCTGGTAACTTGTGGTGAGATGAGAGCGATATAGAATCCCTACTATACGTACCTCCCACTACTAAACAAAATATGCATTATTGGGAAAAAGGTTGAAATATGCATTAACGCCGTAATTAGAGAGCTATGCATTTGCATATGCTAACATGCAAATTCATAAAATCCGATGTCTACGATGATCATGATTGTATTTGCTGATCATTAATCTTTCCCACAGGTGGTGTATACATGGAACATGGATTTCAACCGCAGTATACTGAACGCGGCCACCATCTTGGTCCCGAAGACCACGGCCACACCATCATCCAACGCCATGCCAACATGGGCACACAACTCCTGGGTGTGTCTGTTCACGGCCATGCTGGCGGTTGCTATTGGAGGGAATGTTATCGTCATTTGGATAGTTATAGGTGAGAAGCCATGATGTTTTTGGTTATTGATTGTGATCTATTCTGTAAATAAGTCACTGTGAAAACTTAGGTGAAGTTAGCTTGAAGTGGGTTGTCGATTATAACAATCCTTAGCATCAGGTGCGGAATTACAACGAGCTTGTGAGATTTTTACAGAATAGGTCGGCTGTTTTATATTAATTTCTACAAGCTTAGTTGTTGTTCACCCTAAGGATCTATTTACATAGCCGCGAAACGGAATGGAAGCGATTTTTTTGTACAAAGCATAATGAACTGTATGTTAATAGTGTAACGCACAAAATAGATATGCGCCGCGCGGCTTCTTGAGAATTCTCGGGGATTCTCAGGAATTCCTGCAGTAACGAGCTTGTATAGTTTGACCTTTAAACAATTGACATAAAGTTCATATTTCTATGTACAATATCGTTACAAAAACTGGTTTCCACTCCGTTCCGCGGCAATGTAAATTGAGACTACTAAAACTAAAACTAACTACTAGAACTAAACCTGAAAATGGTTCATTGTACTAATCGATATGAATAACTTTTAATTTGGGAACAAACCTGTAATCTCAAAAAATATATCTGCAGCTTAATACATTTTATGTCGGTTAAAGGCTCCTGCAGACAGGCGCGACGCAATTCTGGTTTTAACTATTTATTTCCATGAAGTGAAATTGTTCTACTAGGATCGCGTCGCGCTGTTGCATCGCGTACAGACGGGACTCGCAGACAGCTGCGGGAGCCTTTATGTCAGCACAAAATGTATGCAACAAATTTAAAACTAAGATTGTATAATTATTGTCCATTGTTATTGAAATTCTACAACTTTTTTTAATAATAATATGCTAATATTATTATTAAAAAAAATTAAATTAAATTAAACACTGAACGGCCATTCTGCCGTCGTAAGCATAAAGGGCACAACTAACATTAAAAAAAAAATTGAGTTACATACATATTTACAATCAGAAAAAAAGGCTAATCTGCTCATTTTTTTGTAGATTTTTTTTTTAATGTTAGTTGTGCCCTTTTTTCTTACGACGGCAGTATTAGCCGTCATATCAATGAAACTTAAAATTACCTATTCAGTTTAGCTGGTTTATAATTACTGGGTGTAATTTTAATCACTATTATCCTCTTGTACTCATCATTATGAACAACTTTTACTATGGGACCAAATCTGAAATCGAGAAAAAAAAATCAGCTGCTCCCTACATTTTGACGAGTTATGCGAACATGAATGTATGGAACACCTGAATTTTTTTTCGCGATTTCAGGTTTGGTCCCACAGGTTTGGTAAAAGTTGTTCATAATGATGAGTACCCCTTTTAGAGGATAACGGTGATTAAAATTACACCCATTACTTATAAACAACTTACCTACTACCCTATTTTTAGCCGACTGCCTCAGACAGCAAATAAATTACTTATGCAAAAGCATATATACCCTATATATGCTTTTGCATAAGTAATTTATTTGGAGCTGTCAACTACACAGTAGTGAAAAGTGAAAAGGGTAGGTAGTTAGGCAGGTAATAATCAGTTGTTTGTTTGCTTGTAGTTTAATAGCTCGTCAAATGGAGTTGAAACAGGGTAGCCCGCGAAATTCAAATTTCCTTACGGTTTTTGCAATTTGCATGTCAGTATCAGGTTGTATGTTGATCTAAATCTGATTCGACTATTTACTTAATTACCTTAAAACCGTTTATTTTAAAATTATAAAAAGATATATATTTGAAACCCTCACAGTAAGTCCTTTCATTTGATATGTCACACGGTACAGTTTGCAAAACTTTTTTTGTTTTCTTATTTATCCCCCAAAACTGACCCCCATATTAAAAAATCATTTATTTGCGTTACACGTCCGTGTTTGCGTCAAAGAATTTCATACGTGTACCAAATTTCAACTAAATCGGTCTATTAGATTCGGAGAAAATTGGCTGTGACAGACAGACAGAAAGACACACTAGTGATCCTATAGGTAAGTAAGGGTTCCGTTGCTTCCTTTTGAGGTACGGAAACCTAATTATACCACAACATAATATAACACCACGCCTGTAATCTACTAAGAGATATACTCCCACATTTCGGCAATTATGTTTAACTCCCCTGTAATAGGAGGCGAGCCTATTGCCATCAACCGAGCACAATTAAGACTCCGCGCTGAAACTGAGAAATACCTGATAGAAAATCCTAATAACACTTTGCCCAACCTGGAAATCGAACCCAGTTCCTCATGCTTAGCATAGTATTATCATTGTGTTGTGTGTTTCCGAGCGCATACAACCCTAATCTCTTCAAAGTGAGAGTGAACAGGCTTCTTCTGGGTAAGCTCACTCTATCGTAGACTCTGTCTCTGTCGCCTCCGACCTAGACTAGAGTCGAGAGCAAACCCTCCTTAAATAAAAAAAACTTGAACCTTTTCTTACTTTCTTATGCCAGCAAGTCATTAGACCGCAGCACTTACTATTGTACTAAATTAAAACAATAAACTAAACAGACGAAACATAAGAAAACGCCGGATTTCACCTTCACTCGCAGAAAACCCTGTTCATAAACTTGGCTGGAATAGCGGGTGATAGAAGTAATAAAGTTTATTCTCAAGGCTTATCTCGAGAATGTAATAAAAGTACTATGGATGTACAGTACAACTATTTTTTTAATGGACGTCGGCAGTCATTGCATTTCCGAATACAAACGAATGCTAATTTCCATACCCATCAGTTATTAGATTTGTCGTGTATAATTATTTGAATTCAGAACTAAGTACTTAGTTATTCAAATTAAAACCAAACAACATTATAGTACTTAGTTCAATCTGCCTAGCCTTTTCCCAACTATGTTGGGGTCGGCTTCCAGTCTAACCGGATGCAGCTGAATACCAGTATTTTACATGGAGTGACTGCCTATCTGACTTCCACAACCTAGTTACTGGGTAATACGATACCCCTTGGTAAGACTGGTTGTTAGACTTTCGGGCTTCTGACGACCCGTAACGACTGTCAAAGATCCACGAATGACAGCCAGGACCAACGGCTTAACGTGCTTTCCGAGGCACGGAGGAGTCTTGGTATGAAAAGATGGTCACCCATCCACAGACCAACCTAGGCAAGCGTAGCTTAACCTGATGGATCGACCCGTGCGGCTGTTATTACTTAGCCACGAGCTCCTCCTTTTTCCTTCCTCCAACATTATAGTGCTTAGTTCTGAATTCAAATAATTATACACTATAAATCTAATAATTGATGGTCATGGAAATTAGCATTCGTTTGTATTCGGAAATGCGATGATTGACGAGGGACATTAAGAAGATAGTTGTACTGTATCTATAGTCCGAAAGAAAATAAAATTATGATAGTACGTCATTTAGGAACAAAATTAAAAAATAAACTCAACAAATGAATATATCTAGAATATCTGCGTCCTATACTTATACTAGTTGACTTTCTTACCGTGTAGAAAAAAAATAGGGTATAATAGGTGAACGGAGTAGAAGCCTATGCTGCCGTCGTAAGCAAAAAGGGCACAACTAACATTAAAAAAAAAGAGTTACATACATATTTAGAATCAGAAAAAAAAGGCTAATCTGCTCAATTTTTTGTAGATTTTTTTTTTAATGTTAGTTGTGCCCTTTTTTCTTACGACGGCAGTATGGCAGACACAGTTTTTTTTTTGAATAATATCGAAATTCAAATCATACGCACTATGCACCCTGCGTTGTATACGTATGATTTGAATTTCGATATTTTTAACGATCTACCTATAAAGTTTTTTTTTCAAAATTTCTGTTTTTATTGTTCTAGTTTACTTCAAATGTGTAGTGTTTATTGATAGAGAAATTTCTGTCTAACCGCTAATTACACATGGGATGAAATTCATCCCATTTTTTTATTTAAGTAGTGGTTCGTGGGAGTAAAGTCATTCCACGCAAATCTGCTTTTGGTTTGAATTGAAAATGAAACCAAGTCATACTTTCAAACGAAACGTACATTACTATAAAGCCCTACTCACTAGCATTCTAAGAAACATTCAACGGTCACAAAATTCCAAGAAGCTACGTTGCGGTCGGTTTTGTTTACAGATTACCGCGGGTGGGGCGCTCAATGGTTTTCCCCGCGCGCGGGTGAGTACAGCGGTTCAGCACAGCGGCTAAACTATTGAAAAAACAAAAAAAAAAAAACTAGGTATACCATAGGCTTCTACTCCGTTCACCTACTCGTATTGTACCCTATTTTTTTCAAGACGGTAAAACAAATCATCCAGTATATGAGGTATATTCAATGTTTTGGTAAGACTGGCTGGTGTCCGCAACTCTCATAATGTTGCTTTAGTCTTTTCATTCACAGTATATTACATTGAATCCGTCCGTAGGTACTTACGCAAAATACGCGCTTTCACGTTTAAGCGCGTATATTGCATACGGATACAACGTAATAATACTGTGGATCAAAAGATTTTTAAGCAAATTTATGAGAGTACAGGTCTACCGTATACCACATCACAACAAAATGTATATTATAAATGATTATGATATTTATTTAAGGGGACTACAGGTGCCGTATTATGACGTATTAATGCCACCATTTTTCCAGTGTGAGAGTGAGACGGAGCTATAGAAGCACGATAACACCGTCCCTTTTTGGCAATGGAATCATGATGGTTTTAATACTTCACACCCTGGACCTAAATGCAACTAAACGCAAGTTTTATATTGCCTAAAAGTATGTAAACTACTGCAATAAACAAAATCAGAAAAATATATGATATTCTTCAGGATATATGCTAGTTATATTTGATAACATAGAAAAAAAAATCACGAACATATCTCTAAAAAATCTTTTAACGATTAAAAACCATACTAATATACATACATACAATCATTCTGATTTATCAGATTATTCTACAAGTAATATATTAACGTAATAGTGTTTTATTTTTTTTAGTCCAATCAATAGATTTTTTGTAAATACGTAGATAATTGCTTCATATTTTGCAATAAATTACGAACGTTGTGTCATCGCGCTTCTCTTTCTTTTATATGCAGTCTGACAGTGATCGCGCTTTAGGTCCTGTAGTCCCCGTAATTAAAAACAACATAAACAGCGCGCTCACATTCCCGAAAGGATTAGTCAGATTTACGATTATAATATGTACATATTTAAACTGTAATTCGTCGCTTAATTTGAGTAGGGGGTCCTAAATGAGGGCCGCGCCGCGGGAGATAGATAGCTTTAGCTTATGTGAAAAATTTGTTGGAAGTATTTAATGAAATAATAAAATAATACATTTAAAAAAGGTTACAAAGTGCAAGCCATATTAAAGTAATCGAATCGCAAATTCGCAACCCTTGAAATAGTTAAGTATAAATGAGTAGTTCCGATGGCCATCTGTGGTCTTCATGATTAGTTCCACTGCAAATGGTGCTTTCCGAGAGCAAATTCATGAGTTACTTTAAAAAAAAAACCAAATCGCTATAGGTGTGCCTATAAAATTTGAGGGTTTCCCTCGATTTCCATGGGATTCCCTCATCAGATGCTGACTTGGTGGCAATGGGACCATCTCGAGAGTATACCCTTTCAAACAAAAAAAGAATTTTGTAAATCCGCCTATATGTGACGGAGTTATGCCCGAACCTACATAAAAAATATATATGTCGAGGGTTCACGGGCTTTAACTTTACAGGAGAGCATTTCAAAGTTTCAATTCTGAAAAAAGAACATTGTAAAAATAAAGTTTAAATATTTATTTACGAAAAAGTGGCCTATGGACGTTTAAGAATCAAAGTAGGTATCTCAGTATCTCAGTTTTTTACGTTTTTCACTTTTTAATGCAAGTATATTATAATTCAATACGATTATCAGGAAGTCAATCAACCCAGGATGTCGCTTAATACAAATAGCCCGTGAACCCTTGATATAAACATCCGAATAGAGAACCTCCTCCTTTTGGAAGTCGGTTAAAAATGATGTAAAAGTGTCCGATCGTTTTGCATGTTTTAGTTGCCTCAATACAGAGCTAGCAAACAGTCGCGTTATTTTATTTATTAAAATCTCCCAAAAGTATCTACAACGCATAATCAACCTAAACTCGTCACCATATGGTCGCAAATCGAGCCGGATAATTACTACTGGCACACCTGTGGGTCATTAGTGAATCTGAGTCCGAGCGAGCTGAGAACAAAAGGCAGCCGCATTCCAGAGATAAGACGACTTGTTTACGCAAAATTGTGCAGTTTTTTATGAAGTTAGATATTACAAAGTGTGGACAGTGTAGTTGGCAATTCATAGCACAAGTGATACCTACTTATTAACTTAATAGAAAGTTACAATGGCTACGTTAACTTCGGAACAACAAAAACATTTGAATACGCTAGAAGACGTGGCAAAATTGCTACAAAAAACACAATCAAACTTAAAAAATGCCCTAAAGCAAGGCTTACGGATGGTTACATAAGGGCTAGAGTGAAGTGTATTGAAGAGTATTGGAGTTCTTTTAAGCATGCTCATGAGATGTTGACACAGTGTACTCCGAGAGACCAGCGTGGAGAAGATTCTTATTTTCTCAATGAAGACTATTTTGTCATTGAAGACCTGTACCTTTGTCTACAAGCAGATTTGTCAGATATGTTGAGTAAACAGCAACAAACAATAATGGAAACCTCAAACTCTTCAGTTATTAGTGGTCAAGGGCAATATTCGATCGTAAAACTGCCACGGATACAATTACCAACCTTTTCGGGACAATACGAGGAGTGGCCCACATTCCAGGACATGTTTACATCACTTGTGCATAAAAATACTTCAATCAGTGACGTTCAAAAGCTGCATTACCTAAAATCTAGTGTTACCGGTGAAGCAGAAATTATATTACGGCACATTCAAGTTACGGACAGCAATTACGATCAAGCATAGCAATTGTTAAAAGGCAGATACGGCAACAAACGTGTTATTGTGTTCTCTGTTTTGAAAAGACTTTTTAATCAAAAGAAAATAACAACAAGACTTTATTAGATACTACGACAGAGTGCATAAATAACCTAAAAAACTTGAAAATTAACACCGATTCCTGGGATCCTTTAATTATATTTCTGGTGATTCAGAAGTTGGACCAGGAGTCACATAAAGAGTGGGAAACTTTTGCTTATAAGGAAAAGTCAGAAGAAGTGCCATCTTGGGAAGAGTTAAAAAGATTTTTGGAATCAAAGTTCAGAACAATAGAAATGATACAACCTGTAACAAACAAAGATCGTACAATCAAAGAGCGATCTTACCATGCCGTGAATGTTGTTAAAGATAAAAGCTGTGCACTTTGTAGTGAAAAGCATACCTTATGTCATTGCAGAGGATTTATTAAAATGGACCTTACACAACGTAACAATTATGTGAAAGAAAAACAGCTTTGTTTCAACTGCCTGCTTCCGGGTCACGCAGTTTACAAATGCAAGGTACCAGTTACTTGCCGCGTATGTAGAAGACGTCACCATTCCTTACTTCACAAATCAGAGAAGTCGAAGGATACCACAGAGACAGAACCTATACAACCATCGACATCTCAACAAGAAGCCAACAATGAGGCCATAACCACTCTTCACGTTGGTATTGGAGTATCTGGAAGAGCATTATTAGCAACTACACTAGTCAAAGCAAAAGGAAAAGATGGACATGCGACACTGTTAAGGGTTCTTGTAGATCAAGGCTCACAAGCGAGCTTTATAAGTGAAAAGGCAACTCAATTATTGAAGCTACAAAGAAAGTCAATTGAAGGTACTGTAACAGGTGTGGGTTCTATGCAAGCACCAATTAAACACGTGGTTCAGCTAAACATATTATCAAGAAGGAAACCAGAATTCAACATGCACGTCGAAGCTTACGTCATGTCCAGGCAACTGACCACGAGAATACCACACCACACAATGGCTGTTCACAACTGGCAGCACCTGGAGGGTCTCGATCTTGCTGATCCAGAATACAATAACCCAGGCCCGATAGATCTGCTGCTTGGTGTTAAGGAGTATGCACGAATAGTCGAACAACAGTTAATCAAGGGTCCGCCAGGGTCTCCATGTGCACAGAAAACAACCCTAGGATGGATTTTATTTGGAGAAATAAATATAGTACAAAAAGAACATTCATTTCTTGTCATGCATCACCAAGTAGACGTCGATAACATGTTAAAAACACTCTGGGAGATAGACACAACTACAAGGAGAAAGAATACAAAAGAAGAACAATTATGTGAAGATATTTATCACAAAACATACTTAAGGAACGACCAAGGAAGATTTATAGTGAAACTACCATTTAAAACAAATTGTATTCAATCAACTGAAGGAAATACAAGAGACATAGCTAAAACAAGATTGATACAATTAGAGAGAAGGTTTAAAAAACAGCCTAAGTTGAAAGAGGAATATGAAAAGGTTATAGCAGACTACAAAAACTTAGGTCATATAGAAGAAGTACCTGAAAAAGAAATATATTCAAGAAAATCAGTATACTTACCTCATCATCCAGTCCTCCGTGAAGATAAAGAAACCACGAAAATCCGCATAGTTTTCGACGCATCATGTAAGGGAACAAATGGCATATCATTAAATGATGAACTCTTACCTGGTCCAAGAAGACCTACGTTGCATAATCATGCGCTGGAGAATGCACGCCATCTGTTTTGCTGCAGACATACAAAAGATGTACAGAATGGTCATGATATCCAAGGAAGATGCCGATTTTCAAAGAATACTGTGGAGAAATGATAGCAATGAAGAAATAAAAGATTATAGATTACTTACCGTGACCTTTGGGACTACTTCAGCACCTTATTTAGCAGCGAAGACCTTGATCCAACTCGCACATGAAGAACGAGATAGCTATCCAGTAGCTGCTGACATTGCTTTGTCAGATTTCTATGTCGATGATGTAATGTCGGGTTGTGACACGGTTGAAGAAGCCATAGAGGCCAGCAATCAACTCAAGGCTATGTTAAGCAAGGGAGGTTTTGGGTTGAAGAAGTGGTCATCAAACAACATCGAGTTGGTTAAGTCGATGGATCCAAGCAACATTTCTTCAAGCATCCAACTTGATATAAACCTAGATGGTACTGTGAAGGCATTGGGTATCTCATGGAATATTGGTACTGATCAATTTCTTTATAAATTCAGTCTCTCTTCACCTTCACCTATTATTACTAAGAGAAACGTTTTATCAGATATACAAAAACTTTACGATCCATTAGGATGGATATCGCCAAGCATTGTGCTCGCTAAGATGCTCATTCAAAAACTATGGTTAGTTGGCACACAATGGGATCAACCATTATCAAAAGAACTAACCTCAGAGTGGTTGAAGATAAGAAAGGATTTCGAAAATGTCAACCAGATTTCTCTAGACCGATGGTTACACTCATACAGCAGCAATATAAAAGCAATACAGCTGCACGGATTTAGCGATGCCTCAACTCGAGCCTATGCAGCCGTTGTATACTGTAGAGTAGAACAACAAGATGGTACTGTATCCACAAATTTAATTGCATCGAGAACCAAAGTTGCTCCATTAAAAACAATATCGCTTCCTCGTCTTGAGCTGTGTGGAGCTCTATTGTTGTCAAGGCTTCTAAAACAAGTCACATTAACCATGAGAATTCCTTGCAATCAAACCTTCTGCTGGACAGACTCAACGATTGTACTGGCGTGGCTTCATGGGGAACCTCAAAATTGGAAGACCTTTGTAGCAAATCGAGTAGTGGAAATCAAACACAACACAAACAACACACAGTGGCATCATGTTGTATCACAAGAAAATCCTGCTGACATAGCATCCAGGGGAATGTTCCTAACAGACCTACAGAACGAGAAGATGTGGTGGAAGGGGCCAGAATGGCTATCAAAAAGGGAAATTCATTTGAGAAGATCAGAAAATACAGATACCGATTTAGAGTTAAAATTAACATGCACTTTTACAACTAAAAATAAAGATATGGAAGAAAAACCTATTTGGGAAAGATTTTCTAATCTGACTAGAATGAAAAGGGTACTCGCTTATTGCCGAAGATTATTAAACAATAAAAACAAAGAGACATATTTAGCTACTGGTGAAATGAACACAATTTTACAAAATTGCATAAATTACTATCAGCAGACAGTGTATGAAAGAGATATAGAATACATTAAGAAAAATGGCAAGGTGAGAAAATCAAGTTCACTAATTAGCTTGACACCATTTTTAGATAAAAACAATCTGCTGAGAGTAGGAGTTCGTTTACAAAACGCTAATCTGCCAGTCACCACCAAACATCCAATAATAATACCGAGCAACCAACATATCACTACATTGTTGATCAACGAAGCACACAAACAAACGTTACAAGGTGGTATACAAGTCATGATGATGTACCTAAGAAGTAATTATTGGATAATTAACTTAAAATCAGCAGTAAGAAAATGCATAAGAAATTGTAAGGTTTGCATTATCAATAAAGGCAATATAAACAACCAGTTAATGGGTGAATTACCAGCTGTAAGGGTGAGTCTACAGCGGGCCTTTCTGAACAGTGGTGTCGACTATGCAGGTCCAGTCTTGTTAAGAACATCAAAAGGGCGAGGACATCATGCTACTAAAGGGTACATCTGTCTATTTGTGTGCATGGCTACCCGCGCCATACACCTGGAAGCCGTGACAGACTTAACTTCTCAAGCATTCCTGGCTGCATTTCGAAGATTCGTCGCACGTAGAGGTCGATGTATTAATCTGTTCAGTGATAACGGCACCAATTTCGTTGGTGCTGCAAAGGAACTTGAAAGACCTTTTCAAGGTCGGTGAACACAGCATTTCTAAAGAAATTTCCGAACAGCTGGCTACCGATGGAACTACGTGGCATTTTATCCCGCCGCGAATGCCAAACTGTGGAGGCCTCTGGGAAGCTGGAGTGCAATCTGCAAAGAGACATCTAGCAAGGGTTAGCAAAGACACAAAACTTACCTATGAAGAAATGGCGACATTGCTAACACAAATAGAAGCCTGTCTTAACTCCCGTCCATTATGCCAGTTGGATAACACTGTTGAGACAATGTCACCACTCACACCTGGGCACTTTTTGATAGGTGAGTCATTACTGAGTGTTCCTGATGATGACTATGAAAACTCCAACATCAACCTTTTAACTAGATGGCAACTAGTACAGCGAATGACACAAGACTTCTGGCGAAGATGGCATTCAGAATACCTAAACACTCTGCAACAACGAACGAAGTGGCAATCAGCTATCCAGTCACCTAGCGTGGGAGATATTGTGGTCATCAAAGAGGAAAACTTGCCACCCACGAGATGGCTCATGGGAAAAATAAAAACGGTGCATCCTGGAAAAGACAATTGAGGAGCGTCGGAACAAAAACCGATAAATCACATATTGTCATTTTTTTTTTTTTTGATAGCAATTGGTTGTTCTCGTACATATCTTGCTCTATGGTTAATGTAACCCGGTCAAAAACTGATAAATCTGCTCTAAATTCGTCTGCAAAATACACGGATCTGCACATAAACCGATAAATACATCAATCGTTCTAAACAACGATGATGATCGGAACAGATACCGATAATTCCCTAACATTTTTCATTATAACATTTATCAAATACCGATATATCCCTTTAAGACCGGGAAAAAAAGTCTTGCGTAGCTTGTTTTCGATCTTATATTCTAAGTACCCATGTCCAAAGTCATCCTAGAAAAATAATAAAAAAAATTCCGCCCCCTCCCCCCCTGAGAAAACGCCATGTCACGATAGTGCGATATCGGCGCGAAAATATTTTTGTAAAGTTGAACGCACGATCGTATAAGAGCGTCGTTAAAGGAATATCCTACTTTGTTTTATCAAAAACCGATATATCTAGTTGGTTTGGTCAAAAACCGATATATCCATTTTCATTTTTTTGATAACTCAACAGGTACCACAGTCACGAATACAGTATTTAGGTTTCCAAACAGTGATGCTAACACCAATAAATTGATAGATTTTGTTTAACTCTAAATTAGACCACCATGAACTTGGCCATATTTTTACATTTTTCCACAAAAAACAACAATGTGATTTATCGGTTTTTGTTCCGACGCTCCTCAATTTAGTTAGAGTGGTTACAGTGCAGTGTAAAGGACAAAGTGAATTAAAAAGACCTTTATCTAAGTTAATATTCCTACCTAAAGATGCTTGAGTAATAATTGTACATTAGTTGAAAAAGTTTGTTAATATACTTACCTATTTTATGTATACTTCCTACGTCTAAGTTTGTACAATTTTAAATACCTATTGTTAACCATTAATTTATCAAAGTAGGTTTATTATACTAATTACATCTACTACTTAATTAGTACTGAGATATATGTGCCTACACATACATACTTACCATTCCTGATTCAAGTTCCTAGACTAGTTTACGATTTAACTTCCCACCTGCATGCTATTGCTAATAAAACTATATGTATATACAACTAATAACTAATGATGTTGTCAAACAAATGTATGGGTACTTACCTTAATGTGTCATGCTGCTTACTTTGCCTTGTGAACAAGAAATAAACTGACATGTGGGTTACTACTTATCTATTTGTACTTACCTACTATTGGATAATCTGTTATAAATTTTTTGTGTTACATACAGTCCACTTGTAAGATATGTTATAATTATCAGTTTCAAATTATAGATAACAATAAGTTAGTTATTAAGAGCAATTTCAGAAGTAGCAGTAGTAGTATTTGTAAAAGGACACAGGGTCCTTTTGGTGGGCGGTATGTCCGATCGCTTTGCATGTTTTAGTTGCCTCAATACAGAGCTAGCAAACAGTCGCGTTATTTTATTTATTAAAATCTCCCAAAAGTATCTACAACGCATAATCAACCTAAACTCGCCACCAAAAAGCACAGATTAGTAAAAGTGAGTATATGTATACGTAGGTAGTTCTTTTTATAACCTAGAAATCGCTAATTCTGTGACTATGTTTTATTTTTGGCCCTTTTTATTTTATAACCTAATAAAAGACAAACTGGTCAAGCAATCCAAAATCCGCAAAAAATAATAAAAGTAATAATCTGTTTATGCAATACCTATGTATTTTACTATCTACCATTTACTACGAAATAATATTGTTTGGCGTGAAGATATACTTGGTACAGTTCTTCTTCGAGGATTCGGATAAAAATATGTTAAGGTCCCTATTACATTTCGACCGTAAATGACCAACTTTGGCGTCCTTATTCTGAGAGACTGAAAGACTTCGACAACTTTGACTTATGTGGAGTTAGCTAGTGGAGTATAGTTATTAATATAGTTCACACCGGCCTCGTTATTCCATAGAGAGTTTTTCATAAAATTCGCGATAGCATTTTTTTGAACTACAAAAGAAAATGAAAAAAAAAAATATAATAATATCTCTTAAATAGTAGTTTAGTTCAAAGGGGTCTCAGAATGTTGAAATATGTATGGAATATATATAAAAAGGGCCCATACTAAAAACGCTCAGAATTAACTGTAAAGTTCTTATATTCTGGCATACATTTTACGTAATCATATTAATGTAGTAATATTATTACGTAAAATTTATACAAACATAAACGTTTGTTCATAAGAAATTAAAATTTCAAACTTTACACAAATAAATAAATAAATTACAAGACTCAAAATAAGCTTAATTACCATATTGCTATATAATGTGATGTGTCGCCGTGTTTCAATATAATTTATCTGTCAAAACGAAATTTTATGATAGGCCTCTTAAGTCATTTTTATTCGTTTACCGAAACAGCAGACATCGTTAGTATAACAACACTCAAGTACGCAAGTAACAACTTGACTAAAACGTGGTCTTTGTACTAACTCAGTGATAAATTAGTTCAATACTTGCATACTTGTAAAAAGGATGATAAAATAAAATATATTTTACGAGACTAACAAATGAGCATTCAAACTTTTTGTAACAGAAAAAGTAAAAAGGATTCTCAAAAGTGCGTCAAAAATAGTATAATTTATTGAGCATATTGAATAATAGATACCAATGTTTGTCGTGTAGTAAATATCTTAGTATTTCTGTGGTAACAGCCATTAAATATGTATGTTAAAATAAGCCACGTTAAAAAAACGCCTAAGGATAGCGAATGACTCGAAAAAGATTTTGAGAGAGTCACTCATACTTCTTCAAGGTGCTAAAAACGTGACATAATTTGTAACGGAACAAATAGCTGGGGCTATTAGCTAGTCACATGATGAGCAGAAACTACAGAGGCTCAGTAAGAAACAAGTCTTCAGTCTTCGAGGACAGGACCACGGTCTGCAGCGCGAGACGCGGGCAGCAGCAGGATGTAGCAGAGCAGGAACGGTGGATCTGCAGCTTGGGACGCTCGGAGTCACGTCCGTGCAGCAGGAATCAGCAGGCAGCAGGGCAGGAGAATCCACAGGCAGTAGAGCAGGAACGAAGCTGAGACTGCAGCGCCTTACATCCAGTAGGCATCCGGAGGAGTAGCATCCGTTGGCAAAGGCCTACGTCACTCCGTTAGAGGACTTTTAGAGATCCTCTGTCCAAGGCGGGCTCGGGGCCGGTTGGCCCCTAGATCCCATGCCGTTCGGTGGCCGGCCTCTTTCCAACAGCTCACCACATGCTGCCCTGCGGGTTTCTGTAACTCTCTTGGTCTGGCTCCTCATCCTAGACCCATTCCGGCAAAGTAAACTTTACCGGTACAGACCTAAAGTTCATAGCTCGCAAGCCCCACCACGACGTCAACGTAGAGATACAGCGGTGGGGTTATTATTACTATTATATACAATATTATTTTAATGTCTATCTCAGAATACAAATCTGTATTCTGAGGTATCAATATGCAAATAACGCCTCTGCTGTCTGATTTACTTATATCATATTGGGTTTCCTGTTACCTATGCCTTTCGCTTTGTTAAGATTATTACTTTCGTGTACTACATAATAATATATTTGCGATGTGGGATGGAACACGTGAAAAATCGTTAAAAATGTCCTGTAATGACTTTTTATCTATCCTGTAACGGCTTACCTGTAAATGCCCTGACAAGCGGCTCCTCCTCGGGTTCCTCTTCGCTTCACCGTGGATAACCAAGCCACGGCTACTGAGGCCCCCCACTTCGACAATGCGGGAAATCACCGGGGGGATCCTATCATGTTTAAAGGGATAACAATAAACTCGAATAATTGTACTAACAGTCTTTACTTTTTTGGCTGTACTTGGCAAAAGTGGTATATAAGTAGGTACCTATGCCAGTTAATGCCAAAAATAACGTAAAGGAGTTCTGGATGAAACACGAGGACTAAACAAGGATATGACGTACATACACCACACGTTTTCATCGCACACATTTCTGTATGATCCATTGTTTATCACTCAGGAATAGATAATTATCCTTAGCCTTTTTTCAGTAAGAAGAATACCCTCTTTTAAGAATTTTATTGTTTACAGCTCATCGACGCATGAGGACTGTCACCAACTACTTCCTGGTGAACCTCTCCTTTGCTGACCTGATGATGGCATCCCTCAACTGTCTCTTCAACTTCATTTACATGTTACACAGGTAAGTAATAGTTTTTTTTTTTTTAATTCTTGGTGTTTACTTAACAAACACTTTCTATTCATTGTTTGAAAGCTCCAAGACGTGTATTTTTTTTTACTTCACCAATTTACCACCCGAAGGTATATGGGGTATATGGGGTACATCTGATTGATCGTCAATTTGGACCAGCTTGACGAGTACTGGCTTCCCTCGAGGCGACTGACCCCCAACATTAGCAGAAATTTATTGAACATTGGCAGAAATTTACCTACGGCTTTACGTCTGGCGTTGCACTAGCGTAAGCATTTGTCAAACATATTATAATTATATATAATGCACAAACGTGTAAAATTTGACGTTCAAAAGTGCCTTTTATGTGCCTACTAGCTTTTGCCAGTGGCTTCGATCGCGTGGTGTTCGAAATCGTACTACTGGTATAAAAGGTAGCAGTAAAGGCTCTGTGCCAAAGGAGGTGTTTCAAAATGGGCCAGGTCTGTGTACCTACCTCAATCAAAAGATAAAAATCCATAGACTTCGGGAAAAATACAGATAATTAATTTAAATGTACACTGTTGTGGTAGGGAATTGATATTTATCAATTATTTTAATTGACTTTCAACATGGCGTCTCACCGATTTAGTTACTCTGTGCATAAAAACAATGACATTAAACCATAGACCGACCACTGATCATAGAAAGAGGACTGTCTTCTGTCACAACAGTGTCACTTCAGTCCTCTTCTTGAGTATTAAACATGTCAAAAGTCATAAATAAATCAAAATGACAGCTTACCGCCATGACGGGTTTTTGTTGTATGTTGCCATTTCAAGTGTAATTAATTGTGGTTTACCAGCAATCAAAGCAATTTTAAAGTAATTGGACAGTTGAGAACTGTTTCAAATGTATTTCCCTATTTTTATGTATAGTGTACATGTACCTGGCCCAAGGTCCACACATTTTGGAACGTCTCCTTTCATCCAGATCCGTTCAGCCGTTCGGGCGTGATTGAGTAACAAGCGTCCATCGATCCATCCATCCAAACTTTTGCATTTATTATATTAGTAGGATTTAAAATTTAAATGATTTGATTTTGACGTGACGTTAAGAGGCCGTATACGAAATTTTACCGGTTTCGCTATTTACGTGATTTTACAGACGATATTTTACATTTAAAATACTGTATTTCTATAAGTTTCAATGCACAACATGAAAGATCATTTCAGTTATGATCTAATGAGTCCTACTTTTATATTTTTATTATTTAATTTTGACGAATCGACCTGAAGCCGACGACTGTCTTGTGAATTTTTGCTGTAAGAGGTATAGAATATCACATATGTACGAACAATTTTTCAAAAGGTATAAAAAGTTACAGTGCATTCTTGTAAAAGTCAATAAGTGCATCACTTTTTATTAGGTACTTTCATACAAAATTTTTGAGTAAAAAATATTCAACTTAGTCAAATTTTAGAGAAAATGGGCAAAGAAAGAACTACATTAGATTTTGGTTACTTAGAACGTTAAAGTTCATAAAATTATCAAAAAATAAACTTCAGTTCAAAATCAATCTAATTCCTGAAAAAAAAATCAAAATATTAAAAAGATTGGCAATAAAAATCTTTTAAAACAACCTATATTAAATCTCGAATTATTACTCGACGCAAAATAAAAAGTCGTTCATTCATTAGATCATAATTGAAATTATCTGTCATGGTTTGCATTAAAACTTATAGAAATACAGTATTTTAAATGTAAAATCACGTTAATCAGCGAAATCGGTAAAATTTCGGAAACGGCCTCTTAACACCGCGTCAACACGAGCGACGACGTAGGTTTACGTGACGCCAACGCAGTGTAGGTAGCGATATCGGCGCCAACGCTAGACTGCTAGACATACCTATGCTCAAAGTACAAAGACTGTAATATTGTTCTCATCTTTTTTGCCAAGGAATAATAACATTCTAATCTATTATACGCATAAGTTAGTTACATACAAAGTGTTACTTATCTAGAGGACATAGCGTACTTTCATGGAAAAAAATCTTTAGATGTGGTGCTGCGGGGCAAAGAGAGTTTGATATATGATATAATGAATAATCGGGAAGTTTTGTCGTATGAGAGACTATTGAGAGTACTAAGGATCACAGGGTGTCGAATGCCGCCGGTTGAACGCGTCCCAGAGGGTCATGGCCATTCGGCTAGTCCGGGGTTACCGCACGGTCTCCGGTGAGGCGGCGAGCCTCCTTGCCGGATTGCCGCCGTGGGATCTGGAGGCGAAAGTCCTCGCGCACGTGTGGGAGTGGCGCGAGGAGGCGAAACGCCGGGGCGTAACTCCGCTGCCGCGAGAAATCACGGTACAGCGGACAGAGCTCCGGCGGGATCTCATGGCGACATGGAGAGTTCGACTGTCGCAGCCCAGCGCTGGGCACGCCACAATTGCGGCGATAAGTCCCCTCTTTGAGGAGTGGTTAGAGAGGCGCCACGGCGTCCTCACCTTCCGCCGGACGCAGGTCCTCACCGGACACGGTTGTTTCGGGAGGTTCCTGTTTCGCATAAGGCGGGAGGAAACGCCCGGGTGTCACCATTGTGTGGATCGCCCAGAGGACACGGTGGAGCATACAGTGGAGGTCTGCCCGGCTTGGGCAGAGCACCGCCGTGTTCTCACGGAGGCGATCGGCGGCGGCGATCTCTCGCGTCCGAGCCTGGTCCAGGCCATGGTGCGGAGCGAGAGTGCATAGGAGGCCGTCACCTCCTTCTGCGAAGCGGTAATGCTCGCGAAGGAGGAGGCGGAACGCGTGAGGGAGAGGCAGCCTCACGCCCTCAGTCGCCGCAGGAGACGCCCTGGGCGGCGGGAATCGATAGCCGATTCCCAGCCACCGTAGGCGCGGGCTTGCGGACGGTGAGTAGTGGGTAGCTCGCCGTCCGGTGAGGACCAGGCCCGGGTCGACGGCGCGTTGTGTTCCACGCGCGCCTCAAAGAGATGTCAGCAAAAGATGGGGTCCAATAGGGCCGATGCCGCTGGGGTCGCGGGTTGTTTGAAAAAGATACCGTGGCCCTGGCATAGGCAACTGTAGGAACACGGGTGGGTTTTAGTCAGTAAAAGTCTGACACGCCCTTCCGCTCCACCCAGAGCGGGAGAAGTTATTTGATGATTTCCCATCCACAAAAAAAAAAAGAAAAAATAAAAGGGTGTCGAATGCGTACTAATATCCAATACCAAAAAGACGCTTACGTCATTATTATGGGATGATATCCATCTTCATAGGAATGGTATTCGAGACATAGTGATTAAGGTTTAGTAATACGGTTTAGTAGTATAATGAACTAGCTTGCACGTGGCTTCGCCCGCGTGGAGGTTGCAAAATTATCCCAGGGGAACGTAATATCGAGATAAAAAGTCTATCCATGTACAAAATTTCATCCAAATCTGTTCATCCGTTTTAGCGTGAAAGCATAACAAACAAATAAACTCACTTACGCATTTATAATAATAGTTGGTATTAATAATATCTCTTTTGTTATTAAGGAAAAGACAGACGAAATATATTGCGGAAGATAAACACTATTTATGATGTTCATTTTCATGAGAATAGACAGTGGAAATACAAGAGGGGAAATTCCCGTATTTTTAAGAACATTTACATTTTAACCTCAGTCTTAATCTGTCAAAAAACGTCATATTTAACTACACATTTGACAAGTTTTTGACAATGATTTTCACTGAGATGAGATTGAGGGGCTCGTGGCTAAGTGACAACAGCTGAACGGTGCTTCGATCAGTTCATGGATGGGTGACATTCATTACATATTGAGACCCCTACGTGCCTCGGAAAGCACGTTAAGCCGTTGGTCCTGGCTGTCATTAGTAGATCTTTGACAGTCGTTACGGGTAGTCAGAAGCAGAAAAGTCAGACAACCGTCAGTCTTACCAAAGGGTATCGTGTTACCCAGTAACTGGTTTGTGGAGGTCAGATAGGCAGTGCTCCAATTGGTACTTTTCAAGATAAATATATAAATACAATCTTATTAGTGACTAGCTTTCATCCGTGGCTTCGCCCGATTGGAATGTCGATTAAAAGTACCTAATTTCCTTCTCCAGGATTGCAAGTATCCCCCCCCCCCCCACACCAAATTACATCAAACAGTTCTGCCGTTTAGCCGTGAAAGCGTAACAAACAAACATAAAAATGAAATAAATATTTTCTCTATACATAAGTAGTTCGTTTAGATGTCCTTTGAAATGGTCAAGCAGTAGTTAGTAAGGCTGAAGCCTATGTATGTACAGACGACAGCACATCAAGCTACTACAATCTTTCAGATTTCTTTAATAGATTTTCGACTTTATTGCTAAAACATTAGGTTCAATGTTGATTGGGAAAATCTGACAGTTTCGGGTAGGTTGACCTGCTGGCGTCTGTACAGGAATATAAATTTGAATAATAACATTGTCGCTGGACCAGATGGACTATGATTACATGCCTCTCTATGCTTCAGAACACACATTACGTTCTCAGTGCATCGTCCAATTACGGCAAACGTTTCTAGACTAAGGCGAAAGCACCACGGTAGCTCGCGAAATTCAAACTTTATAACGTTTTTTGCAACCTACACGTCAGTATTAGGTTGTTGTAGTATTGATCAAAATATGATTCGCGACCGTGATAAATCTGTATTTATAGAATTATAATCATGAAAGTCATCAATACAACTCTTTAAGACCAGGTAAACCTTTTGAAATAAACTTCATGAAATCTTGACATTTGAGGATTAGGTATACTAACTTATCGAGTTGTATTACTGATTTTAATTATTATAATTCTGTAAATACATATTTGTTACGGTCGCGAATCATACTTTAATCAACATACAACTTAATACTGACTTGCAAATTGCAAAAACGTAAGCAAATTTGAATTTCGCGGGCTACCCTGACGCTTCCCCCGTAATCCTTTATACATCATATATTATATGTATTGACGTCATTATTCAGGAAGTTACGGGGGGTGAGATTAATAGTTTCTCAGAATAGATTAGCTTCTACAAGTATGTTTGCGCGGTTATTGTAAAAATAGGTGCCTGAGATATCGTTCTGAAATTAAATTACACTCTGATTATTAAAAAAAGTGTGTGCCAGCCCCGACGCACGGCTAGAGTTTACTCCTTATAGATTGACCACTACAATGAAGACTGGCCGAAAAAAAAAAACAAAACTAGTATATACACTATTTTGCAAAAAAAACGGGCACCTAAGGAAATTTACGTTCTAAGGTCGATTTGAGTTAATTAAATGAAATTTAATTGTTTGACGTAGTCTGCATACTTATAATCGTGTAAATTAATACGCGCGAAGTGAATTCCGGCATTTTTTTTTAAATTTTCGATGAATTCTTTTAAAACCGATGTACACGGCCAAACAATAATAAGTGGTCGGCTATAAAGATAAGAATATTTTTTTTTACTTTTTTTTTTTAAATATATAAAGTTAGAAATCTAAAAACCTAATAACGAGTGTGACCTCCTCTTGTCAAAATCACAGCTTGAATCCTTCTGGGCATGCTTTCCACGATGTTTTAATAACGTTTTGAGGAATACGTTCCCACTCTTCTGCAATGACTCTTTTTAGCTGCCTGATGTTTTGTGGAGCAGGTTGCATTGATCTTACCCGTCTCTTTAGAACATCCCAGATATGCTCAATTGGATTGAGGTCAGGACTTCGACCTGTTCAATCTAAACGACGGATCCTTCTTGCATTTACGCTTCCACGTTGCCAGAACGGTGCGGGCGACCATTAGCGTCCATAAAAATGGATATTCCCCAAGTGCAGTCAATGCGTGTTGTGCATATAGAATTAGGATTTCTATTATGTACCGGTGTGCATTTAATGTTCCATTTTCTGTGAAAACTAACTCCGTGCGCTCCGTCGAATTAATTGCTGCCCAAAACATAACGGAGCCTCCGCCATAAGGAGTGATTTCTTCGAAACACACTTCCGCATAGCATTCCCGTGGTCTTCGCAGCACTCGCCGGCGTTGGTCCTCTCCACACAAAGAGATTCTAGCTTCATCAGAAAACAATACTTTATTCTAGTCCTCCAGAGTCCATGAAGCACAGTTTCGAGCAAACTGAAGTCGAGTAACACGGTGCTCACGGAGTAATTTAGGGCCCCAAGCCGGGCGGTAACTCCTGATATTGGCAGCAAAAAGCCTCCTCCTGACCGTCCACAAGCTAACTTATACTCCTCTTACTTTTTCAGGGCTCTTCTTCAGGTCCACACTTGACGCCTTACGATTCCGCAACGCCTGACTCACCAAAATCTCTTGGTTCTGTGCATCGTTTTCTTCCCGAACCGGGTCTTCTTTTGACCGAACCGGTCTCTTGATACCGTTGCCAAGTCCTCTGGACAGTTGAACGACACACATTACACATTTAGCCGCTGAGACACGTTAGTTTGCGAACAACCTTCTTCAAGTAGAGCTATAATTTTACCAGCCCTTTATCACTCATATCAAAAAGTGGTATTTAATGTAAAAAGAAAGATTAAATTGTTAAATTTGCAAAAATATACAAAAAGTTTAAAAATTTTAGTAATCAGTAAAAAAATCGTTTCAACCATTCGTGCCATTAGTAAAGCAATTTTACAATAATCCACAATAATCATTATTTTTCTTTAGTTAATTTCAAAATTTAAATTTGGAACGTAAAGAATCATGCCACGCTTCAAATAACATGCCAATACATCGTCAAATTAATAAAACCTCTTTCTTGTTCTGCTTCATTGAAGTAGAGAAAAGATCTAAAGTGCCCGTTTTTATTGCAAAACAGTTTATTTACATGATGTCAAAGTGAAAGGTACACAAGGTCGTTGCGCAGAAAAACGTAACGCTTTTGAGTTAACGCTTGTATTAATTTCACTCTTCATAAAAATTCCATACCGGCCTTACAGAAAAATTGATTCTTAAGGAAAAACTCCAAAAAATAAACTACATAATATTAGAATTCAATTTTTTGAGTGCAAGTTGAAACATCATGAAAATTATCCATGTTTTTCTTATTAGTGATATTTTTGCCAAAGTACTGAAAAAGGGTCCCTGTTAAACAATCTTGGAAAATTTCAGAATTCCTCAAGTCATAATAAGAGCTTTAGAGTCCCATTGAGTTAAGTCTTTAAGATTTTAGAATTCGTCAAAAGAGAAATCTTTTTATATTACTAAGAGCCTTAGAATGGTGCTCGTATTTTTATTATTAAAAGTACTTAGACACCTTCTGTCTGGTAGAAAGTCTGTGCATTCAGTTATCTATATAAGTATGTATTTACAAAAAAAAGTAGTGCATGTAGTATATTAGTTATCTGGTTTCCACAGTGCAAGCTCTGCTTAGTTTGGGATCAGATGACCGTGTGTGAATAATGTCCCAGGATATTATATTATTATTATAATGAAATATCGCGAATAACACGTTTTAAGGTGATGTGACTAATGTTAACTGGAAACAAATGAAATTAAAGTAAAAATAAACTTTAATAAAAAATATAAAAACTAAGTTCTTAGTATGAATGAAATTGAATAAATGCGTTTTCTTTTAAACTTTGTAATGGTTTAAGACGGAAACACGTCCAAAAACGTGTCTTTTGCGTCGATTTTTTTTTTTATATTTTCGTACAAAAGGTATTGAAATAGTCACGTGCAACTTTAATTTAGTTTAGACTTTTCTTTGATAATTCTGAGACACACAAATAAAGCTGCTTTTTATTTCTTTGTATACCGAACATTTTTTTTAGATTATTTCGTACTTTTGGGTATTTCAAATGAGGTGCAAAATTAAATTTTCCTTTGTATCATGAATCTATTGACTGCCATTTAATTGAAATAGAAAAAATATAATGAACTTGTATAGTGTATAATAAAAAATATGAATAATAGTTTAAAAAAAAAATGAATAATAGTTTTAAACTCACCCCAATTATATGGGACTATTATGTTATGATACAACTCTGCCTAACCATACTATATAACATAACTAAAAATATAAGTTTTTAGAACCTAAAAACTTATACTACATGGTTCTGTATTAAAAAAAAAAACCGGTCAAGTGCGTGTCGGACCACGCACAATGAAGTGTTCCGTAGTTGGGATGAATTTATCCCAAGGACAAACTTAACATTGTAGTTGTAAAACATGTTCTCCCATACATTCCAACTACAAATGTCCATAGTTAAACGAAAAGGATCCAATCCACATTACACCAAATATGGGCTGGATCTATTTCGTTTAACTATAGATAAATGTACGTTTGTACACACAATATTGGGAGATTTAGCATGTTATTTTAACAACATAGACTTCTTATAGGTTTTCCTGTAATCTATAGCTATAGAATTATTTTCTATATTTTTTTCAAAATTTTAAGGTCGGTAGTTTCGGAGATAAAGGGGGGGGGGAATGGTCAATTTTCGTCTACTTTCTAAAATAACTTTAAAATAGTTTATTTTAAAATTATAAAAAATATATATTTGCGACCCACAGTCACCCTTTCCTTTGAAGCCCTTTCATTTGATATATCGCACGGTACAGTTTGCAAATATATATATTTTTTTAATTTCTTATCTGCCCCCCAAAATTGACCCCCATATTCAAAATTCATTAATTTACATTACACGTCCGTGTTTGGGTCACAGAAATACATACGTATACCATATTTCAACTTAATCGGTCCATTAGATTCGGAGCAAATTGGCTGTGGCAGACGGTAGACAGACAGACAGACATATGAGTGGTCCTATAAGGGTTCCGTTTTTCCTTTTGAGGTACGGAACCCTAAAAACAAAAACAAAAGCTTCTGACACTTGAAACTTGAGACCTTTAAACTGACTTTTTCGGACATAACGCCTTTTCGTTACGTGACGATTTCTACCAGTCAACTTTTACCGTAAGCCGCGTTAAAGATCGTTCCAATAAAATTTTATGAAACTACCGTACCTACTTGCAGTTTATTACCTAAACACAACAGGCTTGCTAGACATAAAAGTCATCAGGCGATTGACCTTACCAATAAGTGGTCTTGTAGGCTCAAGTTTACAGGCGACTTATTTAGGTTCTCCCATTTCCCTAGCTTTATTAGACGTAAAATTAATTGTAAGACATTGCTTAGGTCTTATGTAGGAAAACAATATAATTAAGTCGTTTTTTGGTTGGGCTAGAAGTTTTTCAGTTTCTTGTTATCGTCAGTATTTTAACCAAGTCGATTTGGCAGACTATACAATATGTAACAAAAACCCTGCTGTTCCTTCTACCAACGTATTAAGAATCGGCATACATATACGTAATAAAGCAAGTCATTTATAACTTTTAACAAAAATAATTAAAAGAAACATTGAATTATTAATATTTGTAATGTTCAACTGATTTCTTACCTCTGCAATTCTGCATGAAGCGATGACGCGATACCAAAAAGAGATAGAACGTTCCCGCCACTCTCTTTGATCGCTGCTGCTGCTCCAGTGTGTATTTTTCGACACAAGTTCATGACTTTGTCAGCTGTTTTTTTATCACCTTAACGAAAACGTTGGTTTACACGGTATTTTTTGAACGTGTCAATTTTAATAGTTATTTGATTTTGACCTCTCGACTAGCCAACGCTTAATTTGTTTTAATTATAATTTCATCAATGTTGTGCTTGTAGGTAGATGTATACGACTCTAAAAGGAACAACAGGGTTTATGTTACATATTGTATTTTGAGACAACTCTATTGTTGGTTTACACCAGAATTACATTTTGTATCCAAGATTACCGCATTCATACATAAAGTCACGTCTTTTTTCCATGAGGGTAGGCAAAAACTACAAACCACTACCGGCTACGACCCTTACATACTCTTTTGCCTCGTTTATGTTCAGTAAAATATTGGAATAAACAGTTCAGGAGTTTTTTCTTCAAAATACAACAGTTATTTAAGTTTTTCTAAGTTATGTTTCCTCGCTTGTATGGCTAATTAACTAATATTTATATTCTGTCCTTGTCTCAATGAAATAGAAAAAAAAATATGATGCACTGAACTTTAGTTTGTGAACAAGGGAATCGGCGCCAATGTCCTTTTACTAGAACTAACGCAAGAAGCGGGCCCACATTGATTAAATTAGAACCATATCTGATTTTACGTCGCTCACTTATTTTCGCAGCCGTGATGGGCATAAGAATAAAATCAAGTCATTTATTCAAACTAGGCTGAGAATCAGCACTTTTAGAACGTCAAAATTACATAAGGCAGTCCCTCAAAACGCCCGCCCTTCACCACTTCCTAGTGCTTTAGCTGAGAAGGAGAAGTGGCGCAACAAACTCCCCAGCTGTCGTAGCTGTTGTAGCAGTCTGTTCAGTTAATAATAAAAAAAATAATTGATTCTATACAACAGTACGCAAAATATTTTTGGTACCTACATTACGCAACACAATACATTAAAATAAATGAAATTATTTGCCATAAGTCAGCTAACACACGCCAATACAATTAAAAAAAAAATAATCGATAAGTATATTCAAGCAGAAATAAAAATACAAAACTAAAAAAGTAAACAGAATTTTAGAACAGAACGTTATTTGGTGGATAAATCGTCAATATTAGACATAAAAATGGCTTGGACATTGCCTTAAAATACACATTATAGTCGAACCTGGTTGAAATTTGAATGACTTATTCTATTCAATGTATATATACTAGCTTTCGGCCGCGGTTTCGCCGGCGTGGAGGTCGGAAATTATGCCACGGGAACTTACTAACGGGATAACAGTATCCTATATCCCAATCCAGGTCATGGTCTACTCATGTGCCAAATTTCATCTAAATCCGTTCTGTCGTTTTAGTGTGAAAGCGTAACAAGCAAAGAAACAAATTCACATTCGCATTTATAATGTTAGTATAGATTATCTAATCTGTAGCCCAAAAGCCCGATGGCCGGTCTGTTTTAAGGTTAGGATATAGGGATTATGTATATTAGGCAATAATGTTGGGTTTTAGTAGTCAGGAGGCTTGAAAGCTTTATGTAAAACCCTTTTGTTATTCCGTATCAGTTCGGCCTGTAAACCAACCCAGTTAGTGAAAGGTGCCTTATTTTCGGTTTCCACTATCAATTTTTTTTTTAATATTCAGCTTTTTTTAAAATTAAGTTTATCCATAGGTATTATTTTTCCATTTTATCCATAGGTCGAATTGTGAATATGGGGGGTAAATTTTGGGGGGCAAATAAGAAAATTAAAAAAAAAGTTTTGCAAACTGTACCGTGTGTTAAAAATATTAAATGAAAGGGCTTACTGCAAGGGTCTCAATTATATTTTTTTTATAATTTTAAATAAGTGTTTTTAAAGTTACATAAGAAAATAGACGAAAATTTACCATTCCCCCCCGACCCGTCACCGAAACTACTAAGCCTAAAATTCCGAAACTAATACAGAAAATAGTTATATACCTATAGATTACAGGAAAACTTATAAAACGTCTATGGTCTTAATATAACATGGTAAATCTCTCAATATTGTGCGTACAAACTTGCATTTGCAGTTGGAATGTATGGGAGAACATGGTTTTCAACTAGAATGTGAAGTTTGTTCTTGAGATAAATTCATCCCAACTACGGAACCCTTAATTCCCGCCCATTTATTCATTTTGATTTGGCCCGCACTGCTCTGCTTTAAAGATATTTTTTTTACCGTCCATTTAAATTATGTGTACCTATACACCTACATAAATTTTTAATTTCGATTGTTAAGTACCTAGAGAGAGACGAGCGCTATTCCTGCCGCCAAACTGTCATGCAGTTTGGCGGGTTTATAATATGTATATGTGTAGTGTTTGGTCCAAAATAAATGATTTATTTATTTATTTATTGTGCGTAGTCCGACATGCATTTGGCCAGTTTTTTCACTACGAGAGTCTATATTTACTATTATTATTATTTGGTTGATGTCGATAGATTCGCCCCCATATTACAGGGGACTTAAACATAAGGGGCGAATTGTGGGTCTGTACAAGTATCGAATATCAATAGTGAATATACTAAGAAACTCATCCCTTAAAAAATCGATTAAAATCGGCCTATACACTGTTAACCCTTTAAGAGCCGATTTTTCAAGCTTCATATAACTTTTATATGACGTAAAATAAAATTATAGTTCAGATTTTGTAAAGAACATAATATGTCAAACCACTATTTTCGTCAGATAAAATATATCAGACAATCGCTCTTATAGTATTTTAGGAATAGAAATACAAATCGTTTATTTGGCAATAATGTAGGTATACAGATATGGTGGTTATTTTGATGAGAGTCCCGATACGTTTTGCCTTACGCACGGCATGCAAAAATATTATGCAAATATTATTTTATAAATGCAAAAACATTTACTAGACAAAAAAATATAAACGACTTTTTATTCTCTAACATTGTAAACTCATGTTTTTACAAATAAATTATCTTTAATCTTTTAAGAGACTTGCATAATAAGGTCATACCGAATAAAATAAAAATTAATACAGTAGACGTTAGTACTATTATTTATTCTGTGACAGTTGATCTGAGATGTTTAAGTGCTAATTCCCTGGAATCGTTTCAATAATTCAGGCTTTATTGTGAGATTTCAACGCAGATGGTTAGTCTGATTGTAATGGATTATCGCAGGCAGTACGGTAGGCTTTAAATTAAATAGTTAGTGGGAATAATGTTATAAATTATCCATAACGTAGTTTGGATGTGCACGTGGATGAAAAGTATAAATGAATTAATATCAGACGAATAAAGAATCTCACGATATGTCATTTTTGTCGTATTACTTATTACGTAGATAAGGGTATAAGGGCTTTTTCGTGTTTTCCTGACTAGTTTCCAACTCAATCGGAACTCTTTCTTAAGAGCGATAAACTTTAAATTAAATGTACTGTAGAGATTTTATTCAAGCCCCTGTGTATTTATATCAGGCTCGCAGTATCTTTTGACGTTCGAACGGTTACTTTTATAAAAGGTGTTTCGAGTTTGTTCTAGGGAGACGTCAGCAACCCCCTCGGCCAATGTAGGCGCGTTGGTTTGAGTAGAAGTAAGATTAGAAACTCCATAAATATATCGGACTACAACGCGAGTCAGATTATTATTTATTAGTCTAGATCCAGAGAAAGTAAAGGTCCTCTAAGCCCTTTACAATTGGTGGAGGCGCCGGGTAGTCTGAAGAGACGGTAAGATTCCTATCTTACCGTCTCTTCAGACTACCCGGCGCCTCCGATCTAAGAAGTGCGCGATTATCCGAAGATTGTATTAATTGATTCGATAACAATACATATAATTTCTATATAGCGTCACCTGCTATTATTTATTAGTTTAGCTATTCCCCCTGTGGAGTTCGGACCTTCACGGTACCTACTTATGCCCCAAGACAGTTAATACATTAGGCGCGGCAGACGCACATGCGCGTTTTCGGACGTTCACCAGGTGCTTGACGGCGCGTATGCGTGTCCATACAATTTACATAACTTTCTTCGAGTGCGGCGCGCCGCACCTGTGCGTTCATTGTGCATCTCTATTGTTTCGAAAACATCGTAAAATAAGGGTCGGTAAGGGTGTAGCATAAAGAAGCGTTTGCATAAAGAATTAAGCAGATAATGTGTTAAAAGTAAAACAACATTGTTTGTTAACTTAATGTATAGTATTCGTATCATCGAATTGACGTAGGGTAATATTAGTGACGTGAAATTGAGGTCACACCGGCGTAAAAAAAAACTTTATCATTGTAAAACATGAATATTTTTATTTATTTGCAATCAATTCAGTGCGCTAGCGAAAAATAACGAATCACGGGTAGATACACTGAATAATGATTTATACACGCATAAATCCACGCCTTTTATCCAAGGGTAAAGTTGAACATACTCACATATCACGTTATAAGCTATTATACTATACCGCACATATTTATTTTTTTTATTTTAAACTTAAACGTCAGCAGCTCGTTACTGACGATGTAAACAGAGCGATCTCAAAAGTAGTTCGCTGGTTCAGTGTTAATAATTTACTCCTTAATGAAAAAAAAACCAAATGCATTAAGTTTACGCTACCTCACGTTAGGCAGGTGAAAACTAACGTGTTGATAAAGGGCGAAGAGTTGAATCCTGAAGATAGCACAGTATTCTTGGGCTTAACTTTGGATGCTAAGCTTCAGTGGGGCCCACATATAGATAAATTGTCAAAAAAACTAAGCTCCGCAGCATACGCTGTTAGGAAAATTCGTAATTTAACCAACATAGAGACAGCCCGTTTAGTGTACTTTAGCTATTTTCATAGTGTAATGTCGTATATCGTCGTCGGTATTCTGTTGTGGGGAAATGCAGCCGACATTCAGACTATCTTTGTTTTGCAGAAAAGAGCTGTTCGATGCATTTATAAATTACGTCCGAGACAATCTCTCAGAGAGAAATTTAAGGAGATTAATATAATGACTTTGCCTTCTCAGTACATTTTTGAAAATCTCTTATATGCCCATAAAAACATTAAATTGTTTAAAAAATACAGTGATATCCACAATAAATACTAGGAACAAACACAAATTTGTTGTACCTCCAACAAGGCTCAAGAAAATAGGTGCGTGATTCGGGTGTCAATGTATTGCTTTTATAATAAACTTCCAAGCTACGTTCAAGATCTGAGCCTTAATAAATTCAAATCATTCATTAAACGCAAGTTGTGTCAGAAAGCTTTTTATACCGTTAAAGATTATATTGAGGACAAAAAGGCATGGGATTGAACTGCTCCAAATTTTATATTATTTTTATTTTTGCATACTGAATGTTGACATGAATATTTACTTTGTAAGTATTATATTATTTTAATTTATTGTGAATGTGAAGACTATGTAGGTCATTGCTTTTTTTTGTTTGTTTTATTTTTTCTCTCAGTTATTTTTAATCATGGTCTGGCAGTAGTAATCTATGCAGCCTACCCCAATGCCCTTTCTTTGGTATTGTTCGTCGAATCGTTGAGCTCCTTAAGTTCCGAGTAGAGCGTGCGCGATTACTGACAAACGCGTGCACTGATTGGACAGGTCGTCTCAATCTGTGTGGTTCTTTCCTCAAAAGACCATTTCAGACACCAATCTACATGGTCTTCACATGAAGTGACCAAGATTATGTCTGGACTTTGTAAGAGACTGTGACCTCTGAGTTTGTTTCGGCCTTTTTTCTCAGAGTAGGCAGATAGGAAACGCCGACCTCATCTAGTTTAAAAAAAAATTGACTTGTAAAAGTGTTTGTACAAACCTACTTACAGAAATAAAAATCATTTATCATTTATTGGTTACTTGCTAAACGCTTTCTTTTCGAGCACATGCATTGTAAAGTATTTTTTCTCCGTCTACTTATTTATATGTATATTCATCAGTTGTTAAATTCAGAACTTGACTTTGCTAGAATTACAGTCTATTAATTGACACAAAATATTTATTTACCAACTCCTTTAAGAGACAGCGTTGCCACAATTTATTTTCAAATAAAACTGACTAAGGGCTCATTTACGGAGAAGCGGCGCGTCGCGCGTCTCGTGCGGAGTGGCGTCTCGCGGCGCGTGCGGAGTGGCGTCTCGCGGCGCGTGAGGAGTGGCGTCTCGCGGCGCGTTGGAGGTTTTTTGAGTTTACAGACAGGCGGTGCTTACAGCGGCACGCGGCGTGTTCGTACTGGCGTGTGCGACGCGATGCCGCGGGCCCCGACGCGGGTGTCGCTACGTTTTACTGTGAACGGAGAATAGGGATGATGACTAAAAAATGATTTTTTATCCGTCATGTAGATTATTAAAATATATTGGACACGTATTTTTTCTTTTTCTACGTAATCAAAAGATTACGGCGATACATTGAGTTAAAATGTGGCATGACGTCACGTCTTCGTAGATTTTATGCGTAGAAGTGACGTAGCAAGCCCCCACTCCCGAACTTTAATGCGAGTTATCTAAGTCATTTTTTATTAATATGATAAAGCAACAAATACGTATCTAATATTTTTTTATTATATGACTGACGGACTAAATAGAATTTCTTTTTTTTTACCCAGGCATCATCCCTCTTGCAGGAATAGCTGGCCGCAACGCTGCGCCATATGTTGTAAACGAGGCCTTAGAATCAGATGTAATACAAGCATCAAAGAATAAATTTTTAATGGTCTTGTGAACGTAGAATAATGATAGCAATTTTTAATAATAACGCAAGCAATGTCATTTTACAAAGTTTTGAGACAGCATAAAGCTTTATTTATTTTGTAGTTTGTTATAACCTTAGGTATGAATATTAAATGTTTTGGCATTTAATTGGATAACCAAAACTTTTTAATAACTTGTAATGGTGACATCTGATTTCTGATTAAAACTTATGACCTTAATTAACATAGGCACTCCAATAATTTGTACTGAATACTTACCTATTAATTTTAATCTCTTAGCAACTGCATCATTTTTTAGTTGCAAGATTTAAAACCATAACATTAAGAGAACTCCTTGCTAAAAAGTACACATACTTCAGACTCATTGAAATCACGACTAGTTTTTATTTTTGTTTTTTATTTGTACCATTAAACATTGACAGGCCATCCTATCATGAAAACCTATCATGCCGCTGGTCGTGGGTTCGATTCCCATCCAGGACAAACATTTGTGTGCATGAACATGTCTGTTGGTCTGAGTCTGGGTGTAATTATTTATATAATAGGGATGATGCCTGGGTAAAAAAAAAGAAATTTTATTTAGTCCGTCAGTCAGATAATAAAAAAATATTAGACACGTATTTTTTGCTTTATCATATTAATAAAAAATGACTTAGATAACTCGCATTAAAGTTTGGGAGTGGGGGCTTGCTACGTCACTTCTACGTATAAAATCTACGAAGACGTGACGTCATGCCACATTTTAACTCAATGTATCGCCGTAATCTTTTGATTACGTACAAAAAGATAAAATACGAGTCCAATATATTTTAATAATCTACATGACTGACAAAAAAAAATTTTAGTCATCATCCCTATTATGTATTTACAAAAACAAAAAAAAAGTAGTATATGTAGTATATCAATTACCTGGTTTGGTTTCCATAGTACAAGCTCTGCTTAGTTTCGGATCAGATGACCGTGTGTGAATAATGTTCCAGGATATATATTATTAAACTACAAATAGTTTGAATATTTATATGCGCATACTGATGAATCATTAGGAACAATGTCCCTCCAACAAATGCAGGATTAATCAAATCAATTAATTAAATCAAATCAATTCAAACTAGGCTAAGAATCAGCACTTTTTGAACGTCGAAATTACATAAGACAGTCCCCCAAAACGCCCGCCCTTCACCACTTCCTAGTGCTTTAGCTGGGGAGAAGAAGTGGCGCAACAAACTCCCCAGCAGCACAGCTGTCTGTTCAGTTAAAAAAATGAATCTATATAACACTGCGCATAATAATTTAGGTACATTACGCAACACAAAACATTACATTAAATTATTTGCTATATGTAAGCTAGCACACGCCAATATACCAAAAAAAAAAATCGAAAACTATACTCAAGCAGAAACAAAATACAAAACTAAAAACGTAAGCAGAACTTTATATCTAAATAAAAGCCACCAGTAATAAAGAGCGTGCCGACTTACATATAGCCGTACTTGTAGTCGTAACTCGAAGTCATCGCTAAGGGATCAGGGAAATTAGTGGTAGTACATTGTTATTGGAAGAATGTAAATTAATTGTTGATCAGTCCGCCTGAGAGCAGAGTCAAAGTTTTTAGACATTCTATCAGCGAGTGTTGTGGGTAGTATATTTGTTATGTTTAATTTTAAGACAACACTGTTTATGCTTAATATACTACTGTTTGTTTTGTCAAATGTAATCAATAAATAAAACGATACCAATTTGATGACCCAAAAAAAACAAATTATTTTTTTTTTTTTGTTTTATCATTCTTCACTCTGCAGACGTGATGGGTATATACCCATCACGTCTGCGGAGTGTCGCTAGTTAATTTAATTTGACCCGTTAGGATTGAAAAAAGCTGATAGCCTAAGATCCACAGAGGAACGACTTTCACCCATCAATGTAATGGATGAAAAGTATTTTAAATCAATTTTTTTAAGTTAAAAAATATGTCGCCGACCACAAATAAATTGGGACAAGGGCAGGAGAATGATGAACATGCCAGTTATAAACAGGTAAGGCGATACTAGTAACTTATACCCATCTGTTAAATAAATAAATCTTATATCAAAATAAGCGCTACTTCATGGCGAACACGAAGACGTAGGGTTGACTGTGAAAAAAATAATTACTTTTTAATTAAACATAGTCTGGCCAGGAATTGTTTAGCCAACCCACTTGCGACATATTTTTAACCGACGAATAAAAAAGGGAGAGGTTCTCAATTCGACACGATATATTTTTTTATATATGACCACAGTTAAGTTACGGCGAACGAAATTATTATTAAAAAATATTTATTTTAATTAAAACAATGTTTATTCATTCGAATGTTCTACAAGACTAATTTACAATTATAATATTTCTATTAACTAAAACTTATTGCTAGAATCTGCAAATCTGCAAATGTGCAGTTTATTAATGACGCACGGGCGCATCCGCTGCATTAGTCAGCGATTACGTTAATTAGGCGATTGCCTAACTCCTCCCTCCTTAAGATGGAAGCGCGTCCCGCAGCTTCCCGCAGCGTCCTCGGTGCGAAGTTGATTCTGTATTGGTCGTCGCTGTTTCCACTGCCAAAGCTTCCATAGAAGAATTGTCATCAGGATGAGGTACAGTCCTAGTGTTGACCAACTGGGCGTAGCCATCATAGTCTGCCAATCAATTGTGGGTTCTTGTAAGTTATCGGCTCGTTCTATCAGTTCGTGAATGCTGTCCAGTGATATTTCTTCCAATTGTAAGTTGAAATGAATGTTTTCCTCTGTAATCACGGCTTTACTAGGAAGTGGTATGATTTCGTCTACTGCGACAGTGTTGATGTTTGTCGTTAGTGTTCGGTTAAGTACTTGCATTTGGCAATCACTTGTAATACTGGCGATGTGTATTCCTGATATCCTCTTGTATTCAGATTTAGTTCCACATGTACTTCTTAGGACTTCTTCTTCCTTCAGGATGATAAGCCACTTGTTGTCTTGGAGTTTCTGGATTCTTCCATGTTTGAAGTCTATCTTGGCTCGTGTGCAGTTTGTGTGTTGGTGTTTCACAAGGGATATTATGCAGTCTTCTGATTTATCAACAGGCTGGGTGTTCAACGACGTGCAGAGTTGTGTATCTTGTGTGATCCGCTTGCATTCTTCTTCTAGGTACGAGTACTCGTTGGTGCCCAGTACGAGGTATTTGGATTTAGGAATGATTGCCAGGTTCTGCTTGTCGGGAATGGAGTATAGATGGATTAGGTCGTATTGGTTTGTATCGATGGAAGGAATATCTAATATAAACGTTAACGTGTGATCTGTACTATAGGCTTTTACACTAATAGACTTCTCTAGGCTATGTATATTGCTAATAGTAACGCTATCCACTGGTTTAAAATTGTATGATTTCTGAATAGCTAACATTTCGTTTATAAGAATGTGTGGGGATACAATGCTTGGATGCATGACTTCTAACTGAGCAAAAGTCATGGCGTCTTCTAAGATTACTAACTTGTCTAACAGCAATTGCAGACTGAAATCTATTTGTATATATAAATCTAGAAAGTGCAACCTATTTACTATAACATTATTATTAAAAGTGGTATTTCTTAACATAAGACTTAGTTTTTCCTGGTTCTCGTCTAAAAGCTTAATCTGTTTACTATACTCTTCAACTGCTTGTTTTGCTATGAATAATGATTGCTTTTGAGACACATTAATTTTATTTACTGAATTTCGTAATTCTGATATTTTATTTTCGAATTTAATAGCATCTTCATAATCTAAATTGCCTGTTATGGTTTTAACAATGGAACCTAGGCCGTTAATAAAACCACGTCTATACCTATGGTGCGGTGCAATAAACACTATTTTCTTACCTATTAAATTTAAGCTATTATCTATTTGATCTTTGTATGCCCTATTTAATTGCTCGTTATTTTCTGCAGCTTTAGTATTGGCATATAGAGACATAAGTTTTAAAGTTGTTCCGTGTAAATAGGATACGTTATACACGCAGGCCAAACTAAACGTATCTACTTGCTTCAAAATTTGACCTTGTTTTAATAAAAGGATGCCATTAGCGTTATCTACGGGGTCAAGAGTCAGGTTGGCGGTTGCGTAGAGCAGGAGGGTTCCTGTGACGAGGGTCCTGGAACAAGATGTTGTCTTCGTAAAAGTTTGAAATGAACTCTGATGGATTTTGAATTTGGGTGGCTTCCTATGATTTCGGCAACATTGTTAGGATGAAGATGAATGATCTTATATGGACCTTTAAATACTGGCTTCGTTTTGTCGCTCCTCGTAGTCTTTGCAACCTGCTTATATACCGTTTCACCTACCTTAAACGTGATCGCCTCAGCAGCCTGATTCCGTTTTTCTATCACCTGCTCTTTATTTTTAGATACGTGAGCTGATATGCACTCCTGTACTGCTTCTGCATTTTTGCGATGGTTAAGGACATAGTCCTGATAGAATTCTTTAGGGTAGTATAGTTCTAGTGGATTTCTGGATGCTGTATGACCAAACAAAAGCTCACGTGGTGTATAGCCTGTTGTAGAATGAATGGCATTATTGTAGGCAATAATGGCGTACTTCATCAGTAATTGTATAGGGTCATCTTTATTTGTCATTCTCTGAATTCTTATTATTTCAGCAATGGTAGAGTGAAAGCGTTCAATGGGTGAGTTTGAATTCGGATTATAAGGGGTCGTGAAGTGTATGTTTATGTCGTGAGACGCGCATATTTCCTTTATAACGTCGTTGTCGAATTTCGTGTCTGAGTCTGTGGTAATTTTCAGAGGTAATCCTAGTATGGAAAATACTTGTAATAATGCTTCTGAGATATGAACACTGCTTGAAGCATTTAACGGTACAGCCTGGGCAAATTTTGAAAAATTATCTATAATTGTCAGGAACGTCGCACCTCCAGTGGAATATAGGTCCATAAACAGATGTTGAAACGGTTTCGTAGGTGTCTCTGTTAACGTTAGTGGGGGTTTCAAAGGATTTCTTTCATATTTAGCTCTTAAACACATGTCGCATTGATTAATGTATCTTTGAATTGACAATAGCATATTGGGCCAGTGATAATTTCTGTGGAGTTGTTTATACGTTTCCTGAATACCTCTATGCGACGATTTGCCTTCGTGATATCGCTTAATGAGTTCTTGTTGCTCAGTTTTGTTTTCAACAAGGGTAACTCGTGACGTACATCTTATAAGTTTAGGACCTCTGTCATTGAAAATTGTAGTGTAGACTCTCGAGAAGGCCAAGTATAGATTTTCATCGTAAAAATAGCAATGGAAAATACGGTCCGCTATTGTGTGTTCTTTTAGGAACCTGATGATTTCGGGTTCCGTATTGTTTACAGGGATGAAAACATCTTTAATAACAGTCCTAGAGTTAGTTGATCTATTGTCTACTCTATATGTTGAGCCCGGGGTAGACCTAATATAGAATTGTTTCAGTTGTTTATCTATTGCATCCGATAAAATCGGAATGCCGTTGTTTTCATTATCGGGTTGGGTATGATTTGTCGAGACTAATTGGTCAGGGTCAACTGTAACAATGCTCATTGAGTCTGTTCCATTGTCAGTGTGGGGGTGGTGATCACTTCTTTCTTCTACGTCATTATTACCAGGGTAGGTACTATTGTCGATAGGTACATCGGTATTATTATTGCTAGGTCCGTCATTGTTGTCGTCTCGGTCGTTATTTGTCTCTGCTTGTCTACGGGCGTTCTCAAATATTCTGTTTATAATCTCGTCGTCGTCGTTATCGTCAAAATTGACGGCTAGAGAATCTATACTGTTGTGAAAGATTTTGACTCTGGATAATGCATCAGCGTTAGTGTTTTGTTTACCCTTTTTATAGACTACCTTATAGTCGTACTCCGCTAGCTTTAGTTTCCAACGTGTTAACTTTGAATTGGGGTCTTTTAAAGACATTAGCCATGTCAAAGGTCTATGGTCTGTATAGATGGTGAATTTCCGACCATACAAATAAGGCCTAAAATATTTGATAGCCCAAACTATCCCGAGTAATTCTTTCTCTATTGTTGAGTAACGAGTCTCGGTTTCTGATAACGTTCTTGAAGCAAAAGCTACTGGTTTATCAGCACCAACATTGCCTTGCGATAAAACTGCGCCTAACGCAAAGTCAGATGCGTCTGTTGTCAAGATAAATGGTTTGTCAAAGTCAGGGTATTGTAATATTGGGGCATTAGTTAAAATTTGTTTGCACTTGTTAACTGCGTCTAAAAATTCGTTACTATGGACAATTTTTGCGTTCTTTTTAAGACAGGCTGTCAACGGTTTTGTAAGCTTCGCGAAATCTTTAATGAATTTTCGGTAATAACCTACCAATCCTAGGAAAGACTTTATGTCTTTTTGTGTTCGTGGTACGGGGAAATTTAAAACTGCTTTTATCTTGTCTTTGTTGGGTTGTAGTCCTTGGTCAGTCAATTCATGTCCTAAAAAGTTCACATGTTTTTGTAAGAATTCTGACTTATCTAATTGCACTTTGAGATTATGCATTCTGAATCGCTGAAGTACTAACTTGAGTTTTTCGTTATGATTTTGAAGTGAGGTGGCTGCAATGATGACGTCATCTAAATAAGTGAATACGTTATCTATTCCTCTAAGAATATGGTCCATAAGCCGCTGAAAAGTGCTCGGCGCATTCTTCAATCCAAACGGCATTCTTAAGAACTCATAATGACCTCTTTCTGTAGTAAACGCTGTTTTTTCTATGTCGTTGGGGTGCATTTCCAACTGGTGGTAGCCACTTGCTAAATCAAGGGTTGTAAAATACTGTGCGCGCCCTAATCTGTCAAGTATGTCGTTTATGTTCGGTAACGGGTACTTGTCTTCAACAATTCTATCGTTCAGTCGTCTATAGTCTATAACAAGTCTCCATTTGACCTTCCCTGAAGCGTCGGGTTTTTTCGGGACGATATGGACAGGGCAGGACCAGGGTGAAATACTTTCCCGTATAATTCCCTGTTTTAATAAATTATCTATTTGTTTTTTAATTTCTGTACGTTGTTGCGGGGCTTGTCTATAGTTTCTAACAAAAATAGGTGTGTCGTCAGTTAGTCTTAGTTCATGTTTTACAGTATGTGTGAAAGATAACGGTATGTTCTCAGAGTAAAATACGTCACGATATTGATAGCAAATTTTGGTAACCTCACGTTTTTCTTCTTCATTCATGTGGCTGGTTCTAATTTTCTTTAAGTTTTCGTAAAGTTCTTTGTCAATGTCAGTTTTAGTTTGAAGGGTGTTCATTTTGTGCGTTTTATTTTGATTTATTAATTGTGGCGGTAAAGGCTCAAGGGGTAGGTGGCAATTGTTACTAATTACTTGTTCTTTATTAGTTAAGTTAATTATGGATGTTTTAAAAATTCCATTTTTTACCGTTACTACAGCGGCGGGTGACTTTAGTCCTTTAAACCAATTAAAGTCGTCACAGATATAATTACCGTCCATATAGTTTGTTTTTACTGTTATAAACTTTTCGCAATTAGGTTCAATTTTGAGTCTTTTTACTGGATAATCAAAATAAATTGGTATTTCGGTGTTATAAGTTCGCAATAATTTATTTTTAAAATCTATGTTACACCCTAATTCTTTTAACAAGTCCATCCCTATTAGTCCTTTATACTTTGGGTCAAAATCGAAAAGTAAAAATTTATGATATATGTCTGTCTTAAACTGTGGGGGTAAAGGTAAAATAGCGACATGTTCATGACGGGTAACAGCATGCGCAGTTTTTACTTGAAAAGGCTCGCGCTCAACGCAGTTTTCAAGATTAGCACCGGCTATTACGTCAGGTGATATCATACAACGCGAAGCTCCAGTATCTAATAAAAATTTACCTTGAAATTCCGGCAACTCTATATAAGGAAGATGGTCTTTACCTTGGTTATTAAGGTGAACAGTCTTTACTAGCTTTGGTTCAATGGTTCCTCGTTCTGGGGAAAATCCTGATGGCTTGGTCCATCCGCAGGCATCTCCTGCGTGTTGTAGTCTTCACCATTAGGTTGTAAATTATTATTATACTCACCTTCATAGTAAGCATTGTAGTCGGGGTAACACTGATCTTGGTTATGCTGTGTATAAAACATTTCTTCGGAAGCAAAACGCGGTGTTTCGGGTTTACTTACCGATCTCATGGTGACGTCAGACACTTTTTGTGGCGGGTTCACCTGTTGGCGAGGTATATTCGGCTGAGATCTAAAATTACCTGAGTTTCTGAAAGTACCAGAACCACTAGGTCTTACGTTACCTGGAGCGGGTCTCCCTTGGGGTATGCCTTGACCCCTCTGTTGTCTCTGATCTATGTTCCAGCTATTACGCGGGGGAAAGTTATTATTTTGGGGTACCGTTTGGTTTGGCTTGGGTATTTCTTTCGGTTTGTTTTGGATGGAAAGTGCATTAAAACTATTATTGAATCTATTGAATACCAAACGTGCCTCCTCTTGCCTAGCCGTTACTATAGCTGCTTCAAGAGTCGTAGGTTGCGCAATTCGCACGCCAATAGAAACGTGAAAGTCCAAATGGTTAACGTATTGATCTATGACCATACTCTCATAGTATGACTTATCCGTATGCCTACCTACTACGTTTAAGGTGTCTAAAATTTCCCTTAGTCGTTTACCAAACGTCTCAGCGTCTTCATTTTTATTACGACGCAAACGCGTTAGCTCTTGCATCAGCTGTATTTCGTTACGCGGTTCACCTAATCTACGCGTCAACGCAGCCTTAATTGTCTGCCAGCTATCAATTATTTCTTCAGATGCTATTGCACCGATCGCCGAACCGCTTAATTTACTTTTAATTAAACTAATAATAGCAGGGTTCACCCTAACTTGTGGATCCAGTAATAGCATCACATTTTCAACTTCTCTAATAAAGTAATTTAATGTTTTAGGATTGCCGTCGTATTTTGGCAACAGCTCTGAAACGAACTTAAAAGTCGCTAAATCAATGCTTGCCATAGCCATCGTGATTTAATTGTACAACACAATACAAAAGGAATCAATTCTAATTCACTTTGAAATACTATTGAGATTACGTCTAATACCTAATACTGCCTACTCCCTAAGAAGTTAGCTTGAAGTTATTTTAATTATTTTATACGAATCACGATTATAGCGAATACGTAAACGAATAAATATCTCTTGTTACAGAATGAATTGCTGTGACATGCGAAATGTATACCGCGATTCTAGCACGCATACATAAACGCCTAAATTAAAATGAATGTAATAAACTCATATGACTAACGTAGTTTGCCTATAGCGATTTTAGCCTATAAACAAACACACGGGTAACATTTATAAAAATACGGCAGGAAATATAGCATGGGAAACTGGGTATACAACAAGCACTCACCACAATATCTTCTGCATCTCTAGCCGGGCCTTGTAGAACAGCAGGGCTCCCAATTCTCCAGGACTCCCGCAGGTTGTTCGCCTTCGTAGATTCAATTTGCGATCGCGAAGATAACGATGGATACCGTTCACTCTTACCGAAGAGTTGTATTCGAATTAGAGTGTCGCGATCCTACCGACTGCGCCAGTTAAGTTACGGCGAACGAAATTATTATTAAAAAATATTTATTTTAATTAAAACAATGTTTATTCATTCGAATGTTCTACAAGACTAATTTACAATTATAATATTTCTATTAACTAAAACTTATTGCTAGAATCTGCAAATCTGCAAATGTGCAGTTTATTAATGACGCACGGGCGCATCCGCTGCATTAGTCAGCGTTACGATTGCCTAACTCCACGCATAACGTTTTATAGCGTAGTCCGATTTGAAAGATTTTTGTTTTATTCGGGAGGATATACGTCGAAGTTGGTCCCATATAAAAATTATGAACTTTGCTTAGGTAGTTTTTGAGTTAGCTTCAATAATACGTATTTTACCCACTTAGTTTATGTGGATGATGTTCTAATCTATTTTGCAGATAGTGGTATTCGAATTTGTGTGGGGTTAGGTACCACCACCTAAACTAAAAATTGAAAATAAAAACTGTTACAAAAAAAAACCTACTTCCAAAAAGGTAACTGAAAAGCGAAAAATAAAAAAAAAACCATTTTACAAAAAATTAAACCGACGAAAAAAACTGAAAAGTGAAAAATAAAAAAAAAATCCTTTTAGTCTAACTAAACTCCTAAATTAATTTATGTTACAAATTTTGAGTCGGCGCCAAACAAACAAACAGGCAAATTAATTACGTGAATCGTATAAAATGGTATAATAGCTTGATAGATCTTCGTTGAATGTTTGTTTGGCGCCGCCTTAAAATTTGTTTTTTTTTAACATACTGTAGGGTTGGCCATCTAAGTATGTGGGTATCCGTAGATTATTTACGTTGGGCCCAGCAACCCTAAAATACTAAATTTGATTTAAAATACTTTTGATCCATTAAACAGACAGGTTAAGGTCATTCCTCTGCTATTCAATCCTATTGAAAGTCGTTGTAGAAATACGAAACGCTTTGAAATGGTTCGCTCTCAGGTGTATTTTCAGGTTGTTCTCTCGACTATTACTTTGATTAAAAAACATCATACTTGAGTACCTACTTGACTGCATTTCAAACACTTCTACTACTAAATGCTCATCACCCTTTTTATCAACTTTATAAGCAATACTTAAGATAAGATTTATATTAGAGCTCGTGTCTTAGTAATAACAGCCGCACGGGTCGCTTGCCGCGGTTGGTCCATGAATGGGTGACCATCTTTACATACCGAGACCCCGTGCCTCAGAAAGCACGTTAAGCCGTTGGTCCCCACTATCATTCTTGGATATGTGACAGTTGTTACGGGTCGCCAGAAGCCCAAAAGTCTGAGAACCAGTCTTACCAAAGGGTATTGTATCTACCGAGTAACTGGGTTGTGGAGGCCAGATAGGCAGTCGCTCCATGTAAAATACTGGGTTTCTCTTGTCATGATCTTTCTTACGGATTCATGCTAGACTTCTGGTTAGACTGGAAGCCGACCCCAATATAGTTGGGAAAAGGTTAGGCAGGTTGACGATTTAGGTTAGAAACGTGATGGAAACAACATCAAAACGCAATTTGTCTTTGTTTTATTATAAAATAAACATAGATACCACATGATTTATGAACTGTAATAATACCCAAGAATCAAATTCGTGCATTTCGTGTGTCACGCAGTCTTTCATAGTTTCGTCTGATGGCATATAATAATTTTCTGTTTATTGCAGGTTATTGTTTGTCTTTATAGTTGACCTTTTATTCTACATAAAAAGGTCGCTGAAGGGAATTTAAAAACGTTTTTTCAACGACCTTTACGTGATGAGTTAATATTTTAGTGTCTGTCAAAACCATCGTGCTTGTTTTTAGGGTTCTGTACGTCAAAAGTAACCCTTATAGGATCACTTTGTTGTCCGTCTGTCCGTCTGTCAAGTCCCTTCTTCTCAGGAACGTGTAGAGGTATCAATTTGAAATTTATATCAAATACTCGGGTGTCTTTGATCTGTGAAAAATGAAACTTGTAAGTCAACGCGATCAAAAGACTGTTTATGTCGCATATTTTCTGATTTCACAAGGCAATCAAAACCCATAGGGTACTTCCCGTTGACCTAGAATCATGAAATTTGGCAAGAAGCAAGGGAAAGGAAAAAGTCCGAATATTGTTATATATATATATATTTTTGTGATTACAAACCTAAGGCGAAAGCGTCAAGTTAGCCCGCGAAATTCAAGTTTTCTTACGTTTTTTTTGCAATTTACAAGTCAGCATTAGGTTGTGCGTTGATCAAAATGTGATTCGCGGCCGTAACAAGTATGTATTTACTAGAACTAAAATTATTAAAGGCATCAATACAACTCTTTAAAACCAAGTAATCCTAATGAATATTTCATGAAATCTTGACATTTGAGGATTATACTAACTTGAGGAGTTGTATTACTGATTTTAATTATTATAATTCTGTAAATACATATTTGTTATGATCGCGAATCATTCTTTATTCAACATAGAACCTAATACTGACTTGCTAATTGCAAAAAAAAACTAATTTCGCGGGCTGCACTGAAGCTTACCCCTTAATTTTGCAGTTGGAGAATTGACCGTGACGTAGGTATATCGACATATCATGTGAGATCATGTGTTTCAAACTACAATGTTAAGTTTGTTCTTGGGATAAATTCACCCCAAACTACGGAACCCTTCATTATGCGTGGTCCAACACGCACTTGGACGGTTTTTTTTGCTTTGAAATGAAACTAAATCAAACAAAAGTAACAATTGCTACAAATAGAATACTTCTTTATCTCCAAATAATGGCCGTTTTTTGGTTTGAAATTTTGGTATTTGATATCGTAAAAACAATTTTCCGTTACCTCTTCACACAAAATTGGCGATATGAGGCTTAGTTCGGGATCGTTTTTCTGCTATTATGTACATCATTTTGTTTCTTAAAAAATATCCTAGGTAAGCAGATATAATATTTTCAAAAATATGGGCAATATATTCACAAAAACTTTACAAAAATCTCAGAAAAAAAATAAAAACCGAACCGTCTAATTTTCACATATTTTGCTGTTACACATGAATCTTCACGTGTGGTATTAAGGGTTATTTTATTTTCTCACTGTCTGGATATTTACGTTGGTCCAAATAAGAACATGAACAAAAATCTAATAAAATGTACAAACTTGCTAATGTATCAAAATCAGTTTAGTTACTCATTAATCCCGAAGTTAAGTTACTCCTTGCGTATGTTTGTGTGTTTGAGCCGTGTCAGTGTAGTGATGCAATTATCCTAGCTGTTTTGAGACCTATCTGTTTTGAGAACTTGTCCTTAAAATATGATCAGTATCGTATATAAACTACAAGTATCAAACTTAAATGATTAACATTTAAGTTTGATACTTAATAACCCAAATTCAACATCAGTTCCGATATTAGCGTAATGCAATATTCATGTTGCTTCGATTACATCGGTAGGATTTAACAGTTGATTGAACGTTGAATTTTCGTTCGTAACTCGGCATGGGGGTTGTTTGTTTATTTACGTGTCATATTCGTTTGCACTACTGTTTATATAGAGAAAATAAACAGTACAAAAATAAAATAAAGTTACCAGGATAGCATAGGCTATCCTTTTTTTTTTTTTTTTTTTTTTTTTTTTTTTGTGGATGGGAAATCATCAAATAACTTCTCCCGCTCTGGGTGGAGCGGGAGGGCGTGTCAGACTTCTACTGACTAAAACCCACCCGTGTTCCTTCAGTTGCCTGTGCCAGGGCCACGGCAACTCTTTCGAACAACCCGCAACCCCGGCGGCCATCGGCCCTAGCGGACCCCTTCAGCTAGTGCTGACATCTCTTTGAGGCGCGCGTGGAACACAACGCGCCGTCGACCCGAGCCTGGTCCTTACCGGACGGCGAGCTACCCGTTGCTCGCCATCCGCGCCTACGGTGGCCGGGAATCGGCTATCGATTTCCGACGCCCAGGGCGTCTCCTGCGGCGACTAGGGGCGTGAGGGCGCAAAGATTGCCTCTCCCTCACGCGTTCAGCCTCCTCCTTCGCGAGCATTACAGCTTCGCAGAAGGAGGTGACGGCTTCCCATGCACGCTCACTCCGTACCATGGCCTGTATCAGGGCCGGACGCGAGAGATCGCCGCCGCCGATCGCCTCCGCGAGGACGCGGCGGTGCTCTGCCCAAGCCGGGCAGACCTCCACCGTATGCTCCACCGTGTCCTCCGGGCGATCCACACAGTGGTAACACCCGGGCGTTTCGTCCCGCCTTATCCGGAACAGGAACCTCCCGAAGCAACCGTGTCCGGTGAGGACCTGCGTCAGGCGGAAGGTGAGGGTGCCATGACGCCTCTCCAACCACTCCTCAAAGACCCCTCTTTATAGCCTATGCTTGGGCACGCCACAATTGCGGCGATAAGTCCCCACTTATCGCCGCAATTGTGGCGTGCCCAAGCATAGGCTATCCTGGTAACTTTATTAAGGCAGTAATAAACGCTCCGAAAAAAAAAATAACATACCCAAAATATGAAATTTACTACTTTATATACTAATTTTCAAATAAAGAAACGACCGAATAAAATACGGAAAATTGCAAAAAATACAGCATTTGCTGACGTAATATTTTTCCATCAGCTTAAATTGCGTTTTACCGTTTGCAGTAGTAACATAACCTCTAAACACTCAACGTGGCACAGTCGAGGGATGCCTGGTCGACGGAGCCCCGCGAAGCGGGGCTCTTACTTCTGAGTGGTGCATAATAATTCACTACGCTCGCTCACTCGACCCCACCATCCCCTTCTAACCTAACCTGTCCGAGTCGGGGTGCCCCAAGTCCAGAGCTCCCTTCCCTCGCTCTTGCATATAAATTTTCCTACTAGCAGTAGTAACATTGCCTATTGTATACACATACAATCGGTGGGGATACATTCGGACCGGTCGGGCCGATCGGTAGGTAGTTATTGTCATTAAAATTTAGAGTTAAAAAAGTTATTCTATAACCAATAGTAGAAATTAAGCTGGTTTCTATAAAGCTTAAGAAAACAATTCTGTTAGCAGAACATATGTTTTCGGTAACATATTATTTTTGTCGGAAGTTTGGTATATTTTTTGCTAATTCATTTTAATACAGCAGTATTACAGTCGACCACAGATCGTTGGAAGTTAATTGGTTTTTCGGAAGCTTTGTTATTTCCCATTTTATTATTGATAGAGTTTCTTTCTAAGTTTATTAGTTTATCGGTAATGTTTGTACCATTGAAAAAGAAATAATATTTCTTTTAACAATGAAACTTGGCATACTATAAGCCCCGGAGCTGTCGGGTGATAGCGCAATTTTAAACGCGTGGAGCGGGAGTTTTTAACGCTGCTGTCAGTTTTGCCTGACCTATAAATCTTTCAAAATGTGGGCATATAATATATATCGCATTGTCATTCATCTTTAACATTCTAGAAAAGAAAAGAAAAATTCAGTCTGTACTAACTTCCATAGTACATATAACTTTTGAAAAAACAAAAGAACTTCAGATGGCCGAAACGAAATGGCATTCTATCTGATCTACGATAACGATGATAGAAAAGTAAATAAATGCCAAATGGCATAAGCTACTTCTTCATCGTCGTTCGATGAGTCTCTTTTATTAAGCTTTGACCAGAATTTGGCTGTTTTGACAGCGATTGGCTGTTTTGATAGTACAGGTGTTTTTACACTGAAAGCGAGACAAGAGGTGAGGCATCGTTTGTGTTGTGGCTTAAAAGTCGCACTGTGGCTCATCGAAGTACTCCCGCCTGACTAAGTTGTACCTGCAGCGACCCACCTTGCCTCTTAGTCTGTTAAGAGATTTCCAAATGAGCAATGGTACTTCGTGGCCCGCTAGGGCTTTTCTACAGGCTTAACATACTCAGGTGGAACCATGTTTAAACCGCCACAATTTTAATCGTGTACTAGAGCTGTCTTCATTTTGTGGGATGGTTGACTTGAGGAAACTGTTACGGCTCCTCAGTCTGCCCCTCGGCTTCGTTAGCTACCGAAATCCTGTCAATCCTGTTGCAAGTAGATGTACAAATATGAAACGCTTTGAACGTCATTGCCACTGTAGGCTCTTAGGTAATTAAAATTCCCTAATTAATTCGATCAATAACTTTTCTCTTGGAACATAAAAGACAACTTGCTTCAAATAGAATGATTGGCAGTTACATAATAGTTCTTTACGTATTGTTGTATGAATATACATATATCGTCTAGACCCATTTTGATTGGCAGTCTAGTCTTTTACATCTCATTTTAATGGGGTGTTTACAATAACTATAGTTGTAATATGTCACCATATGATAATGAACATCTTGATTATGAACGTTAGTTTATCAAACTATAGAAAAATTGTAAACTGCAACGGACGACGGTTGACGGTTTGACATGTATAGATTATAAACTATCGAAAATTAATACGTTTTATTGTAAGCAGTATAGTACACAATTTGTCAACAGTTTACAATCTCGCGATATCCTAACTTTTAATATTATAAATGCGAAAGTTAGTTTGTTTGTTACCTTTTCACGCTTAAACCACTGATCATCCTGAAATTTTGCATATACGTTGTCACATGTACAGAAACAAACATAGGGTACATTTCATCCCGAAAAAGTACTGTTCTCAGAGGAAAACAGCAATAACTTTCTTAAGATAATAGATGGCGCTACGTGTCTTTGGAATCATCACACTACTAAAGTTTCGTGTGTTTATTAGTGTGAATTGATTGTCAAATTCTAAATTAACGCGAGACAAGCCGCGGGCAAAATCTAGTAGATTATAAAATAACGGTGGTCACAATCATACGGTGACATATATATGTTACGGGTAATGCTAGAAGATTGAGTAAACCTAGGTTTACCCAAGCATTTTGGGTAAAGTCCGAATAATCTCGTGCGTTATATGGTCACAATTCTAACCTAACCTACCCTTCAGCCTACACCTAAGTTTAATCATTCTAGCATTACCTAAACCGACCTAGGTGAGTATGGGGAATTTAAATGTATTTTAATTATTATTCGGACTTTACCCAAAATGCCCTAAGCATTTTGGGTAAAGTCCGAATTAAACCTAGGTTTACTCAATCATCTAGCATTACCCGCAACATATACATATTTTATGAAAGCCTCTGAACTGTTCGAATAACCCCATAAGTTCACAACTACTGTAAGCCCGCGGTCGCTATTGTATGATGGTTTTTTACGTTCATATAATAGTGGGCGAGCCTATTTCATGGAACTTGTTTCATCAAAACTTATAATAGAAGGATCCTTCACCACAGGTGAACCTACGTTGAAAGTTTTGATGACGCCATCTATCTAAACTAATATAATGAAGAGGTAAAATGGTTTATTTATGTTTTTAAGAGGTTATTTCTGGAAGAACTGATGCGATTATAAAAAAACCTTTCACTGATAGAAAGCTTCGTTTTTGTCGAGGGCTAGGTAGGTGTGCAGCGGTTTATGGGTACTGATGATATGGCTGATAGCTTTGTTGCCAAGGAAGAATAATTAAAACGGCGGACAAGTATTTTCAAGTCTGTATTGAACCAGTGTCACAGTTGGAAGGGGAGTGTTGCCACAGTTGTCATAACAATTAACATTTTAATGTTGGTATTGTAATATTACCTAGTTATTAAATTAAAATACCCAACACTAGGTATATGATGTGTTAAGACACGGACGAATTCGCGAGCAGAAACTAGTAAACAATAATTATACGGGGTCAAAATAAATTAGCTAGCAAAACTCTGCAGACGTGATGGGTATTAGTACCCTAAAAAGGAGGGGAAATAATCATAGAGCATCAAAAAATTCGTCCGCATCGCTGTTAACAGGAAAAGTGCCCAAAAGGCTGGCAACATTGCCACGTTGTACGACAATGCTTAACAATAAATTTTCTGACTATACGTAAGTACACGTATTACGTTAAATATGCCTGCTGAAAACGATGTTTAAGAGTCATTTTTACCGTAAAAACGTAATTATCTAAGAAAAAGCCAATACACTCTATCGAAATTGTTTTAAAACTTTGTGCTTTAAAATTTCTTCAAGTAGCGGCAAATAGTTTACCCAAGTTAATTGAAAAGCTAACTTAATTTCAGGGTAAAATAAAAGTTCTAGTCTTTATAGACTGCTAATAATTAGGTACTTTTGGGGTCATTGGCTCTTGTTGTTTGGAAGAAAGATTCCCATTTGATCTAGAAAATCTATAATATACTCGTATGTGGGAATTGGTGTGGCAGCACCAACATTTTTTAGGGCTCAAAATGAAAAAAATGGAACCCTTATAGGATCACTTCGTTGTCCGTCTGTCTGCCTGTCAATCAGTCTGACAAGACCCTTTTCCTCAGGAACGCGTGGAGGTATCAAGCTGAAATTAATATCTAATTCAAATTTATTTATTTGTGACACATGGGTATAATGTTGTGGTACTTGATGTTATATAATATAATAAAAATAACATATTGTATCACTATGCGCTGTCTTGCAAAGCGTACAAATTTGTTTACACAGTAATATACTTTATAGCCTATAAAATTATAAAAGATACTGCTAAGTAGCCATCTTAACTATTTAGCAATAAAATAAACATAAGGTAAGGTAACAATGAATAGCTAGTTAAAATTATTAAATTAACTAAAGTATATAGGTAATAAATACAATATCTGAGTATGAGACAAACGGTTTTTATTTTTCTTTTAAATATTTATTTATGGTGTAGTATGCTTTATGTATTAGGAACTCATGGAGTGTTTTTTTTAGGTAGTTTGTTGAATATTTTTGGAGCCATTCCTAGAAAACTTTATGAGAACAGGTTTTTGACTTAATTGCACCTTGATGGCGTTTAGTGGATAGGGTTTCAAATTGTTTCAGGTTATGCTAAATAAACATGACAACTTCATAAATATATAGGGATGGGAGTGTTAATAATTTTAAATTCATAAAAAACGAAGACACTTTTTTGGACTTTAAAGGCCAATATGTAAGACTACGGTTCCTTGGAACTCTAAAAAAATCAAGCTTCTAAGTCAGGGGTTCCCAAAGCATTTTTTATCACGCCTACCTACTGCCTAAAACGAAAATGCCCACACCCCGCTCTCCTCGGCAACAAGTGTGGGCTTGCCACGCAATTGTAAAATATAATAGGTATTTAAGGGCAATAAAGTCCATCTTTTATTAAAAAAAAAAAATGGTTTTTACACACTTGTTATAAAAAGAGTCAATGTGACAGATGAGCTTGCATGTTTTTGACCAGTTTTCCAATTAAAAAGGTGCGTAGGCAATCGTAGTGCTAACCACTTGTGTCGCGCCGCCTGCGTCACCAGTGCCCCCCTTAGCATGTCGTCGTGCCTCCTTACGGGGGCACACCACCCTTCTTTGAAAATCAATGTCTATGTCAACGGGATAAAAAAATACAGATATTTATGCGAATATATCGCATAAATATCTGTATTTTTTTATCCCGTGATACTCTCAAATAAATTAAAATACTTCTACTACTACTTTATAGTATATAGAGTACTTCCCGTTGAGCTAGAATCTTGAAATTTGCCAAGAAGAAAGGTCTCACAGCACAAGAAGTCCGAATATCTTTAATAAATAGTTTAATCATAAAAAAATGCAATTACAAAAATACGTTTGCAGTTGGAGAATTGATCGTGACGTGGGAAAACATTATTTCAAATTCAACCCAACTACGGAATGCATTGTGCGTGCGACACGCACTTAGACGGTTTTTAGGGTTCCGTACCTCGAAACGAAACAACGGAACCCTTATAGAATCACTCGTGTGTCTGTCTGTCTATCACAGCCAATTTGCTCTGAATGTCATGGACTTACCTTACTTAACTTAGATCTTTAGAGTAATTAGACTAAACACATGCTCAATTTGCTCAATTTTGTCAACGTACAGACGCCAGGCACATCAAGTTACCCGAAACTGTCAAATACAGACGCCAGCACATCAAGCTACTATAATCCATCAAAATTCTTATAGATTTTCAAATTTATCGCTAAAGCATTAAGTTCAAGGTTGGTTGGGAAAATTCGGCAATTGCGGGTAGCTTGATGTGCTGGCGTATATTCGAACGACTATAAAATTGAAAATTTGTGCTCTATTCGCAACAAAATATTTATTTAGTTTTAATAATTTATTCATATCTATAAACTAGCTTCTGCCTGCGACTTCGCCGTATGAAATTTGTTGTTACCCCACGCCCCCCCGACCCACCCCGACCCACCCCGTCGCATTGCATCGCCTACCCGTGCTATTACTTCGATTTCACTTAGCGTTTTTTTTACTTGGCTTCTAAGAGCCCTAGCGTGATGTTAAGTAACCTAGAAGCTTCCTCAAGAATTGGGCTATCAAACGCAAAAATAATTTTTCAAATCTGACTGGTAGTTCCAGAGATTAGCCCGTTCAAACATACAAAGAAACAAAAAATTATTCAGCTTTATTACTAGTATTTCTGGTTTGTTAAATGTCTATGGGATAGTTGTATTTTCAATTAAAGTATTGTTCAAAGTTACGTTACTTCGCAATTTTGTGCTACCCTCTGATTTGCGCTTTAACTGCTCTGCAAATAACTATGGTATGGGCCCTGTAATCAATAAGAAAACTAAAAACACGATACCAGTCATACCGACTGGTTGTCAGACTTTCGGGCTTCTGACGATTCGTAACGACTGTCAAAGATCCACGTATGACAGCTAGGATAAACGACTTAACGTGCTTTCTGAGGCACGGAGGGTCTTGGTATGTAAAGTTGCTCACCCATCCACGGGGAATCGGTGTAATATTTCATACTCAAATTCCGGAAACAACATATTTACCGTTTTTTATTTTTATTTTAGAAGTAGGTTTTTTTACTCTTGACTCTAGTCTAGGTCAGAGGTGACAGAGACAAAGTCGACGACGATGTGAGCTTACCCAGAAGAAGCCTGTTCACTCTCACTTTGAAGAGATTAGGGTTGTATGCGCTCGGAAACACAGACGCTGGTAGTGAGTTCCACTCATTTGCAGTGCGCATTATAAAATACATTTGGAAACGCTTAGCTCGAATTGGTGGAATATCAACCAGGTTGGGATGGTAACTGGCAGTGCGTCTAGATGTCCGATGGTAGAAGGAGGCCGGTGGAATCAGGTTGTGGAGTTCTTGGGCACACTCACCGAAGTACAATCTGTAGAAGACCGACAAGCAGGCAACCTTGCGGCGATGAGCCAAGCTGTGAAGCTTGGCATCCACCAGTTTATTGTTTATCCGGCTTAACCTGATCGATCGACCCACGTGGCTGTTATTACTTAGCGACAGGCGCCCCGTCATATTTTATTTTATTCACCAATTTGTATGTTTCTTCAGCGCTAAGTGAATTTATTGTTTGTTGCAGCGACTGGGTGTTTGGCGTCCGCTACTGTCAGCTGAGCAACTTTATAGCGAACGTGACGGTCGCAGCCAGCGTGTTCACACTCACCGGAATATCGTTTGACAGGTAAATATTACTTGTGCTGTTTCCCAGTAATCCCAGTACGGTATTCCACACGTCAGTGGTAACGTAACCAATATAAGCTGGCCTGTCAACTGAACTTTGCCGAATTAACTCCTCGAGTGGTTTACGTACATACAGTTTACTTAAAAAAGTCTTTATATAATATGTATAAACGTATATAATATAGTAGTTGTGAACCTATGGGGTTCAGTCGACATTCGAGCATACATTGACATGACCTACGCGGTTTTTTTATGTATACAAAGGACAATTGACGTGTTAAATGTGACTGGTCTAATAAGAGAGTGATGGATTTAGTGCGTCAGTCTATAATAATTTAGGTGGATAAAAGTATTTATTCGCTATATTTCAGTGTTACCAAAGACCTTTTTACCTTTGAACGTTGTCATACTGTTATTACCTTAAAAGGTACCAACCGGACTGCTAAAAACTGGAAGGTGAAAGGAAAAATTGCATTGCATGATTCGCAATCTGGACCGTCCAGTATTAGTCTGGGCCCTCTGTGTTTCGCTTTGGCTGTGGTATGAAGTGGCTATAACACGGAAAATAACGTGGCTGTCAGTTTGCTTAACAATATATTCCCCGACTAATGCATGGTTTCTGAAGAATTCTTAAACGCTAGCTATTGATTTGACAAAATTATCTATTTAAGCGAATTCCTAGCTTATGCTCGGTTTTTTGAGGTCCTCAGATAAACCCTCGATAGTAATTCACTCGACTTTTAAGCTAAATTCTTCCTCAATGAAGTGTTCAGAAACACGATTACTAACCAATAATCACTATGGAACGGATAAACTCCGTTTAAAACCTCAGAAACCGGGCATAAGACATCGTTTTCAGCAGACATGTTTGACGTGGTACGAGTACTTATGTAATGTCGGAGAAATTAATGTTAGAACAGATTGTCACACTACCTCAATTTGCTGTGTCAATATCCAGATATCCATTCTTCGCGTAACGTCTTTTTGGAGTACTGAGCTCAACCAAAGTTACTATCAGAATCCTAGAAGCTACTTCAAAAGGCTTTGTTCGAGAGTCTTCCGCTATAAAGGCTTTTATAGCTAAGGGCTAAAGTGCTAGTCAACGCTGTATAAAAATTATGATGATGAAATTCGGAAAAAAGACGAGAAAATATTTTATATTGTCAGATTTCATAAAATACACTAAGAAGCACTTCTTTATGGCTATTTTATGAATAAAATGTTTTGAAAGTAGGTATCCGCATAATGTGAGACCCTGGGGAATCACAGCTAATAAATACACACATCAAAAAAAGTTTGTGATCACTAGCAAAAGCAGATTTATATATTTTGAAATTTAACTTTACCAAGAAAAAGTGTTTATGTTATATCTACTTATAAATAGAAATACACTGTTTGAAATTAAAAAACAAAACTTATTTTTTTTATTTTTTAATAAAATAAAATCCAATAAATACATCATTAAGTAAAATACAATAAAATTAATTAAAAACAGTAAATTGACATAAACATACATTAAAAACCAAGTCATTAAAATTAAATCCTATCTAAAAATCGTTACCGTCGGTTGGCACTCCGATGCACTTTGAGCCAATACCTATGGATCGGGCTGCTCTGCTCTGCTCTGTTAGATTTCCGTAGAATGCTGGAGAACGATGCTATGCGCGATCTAATAACAGCAATAAGTCCGGCACACCCGCCTCAGCTAACATGCTCGACGCGCTATAGTACCGCGGAAGTTTCATTAGGATGCGGTAGGCAACATTGTACTGCACCCGCATGGTACTAAGTGTGGATCTTTTAAATTTAGACCACAGCTGGCATATGTAAAAATAGAGGCAATATGCACGGAACAACGTCTTTTTAATACACGTGCTACAACGGGCAAATCTGCGCGCAAGCATATTGCACCGTATGGAGAGCGCCCGTCTTTCCCGTTCTGTCGGCGTCATCGGTGAGATCTTCTGTGAGAATGTGTCCTAGATATCTAAACGTACGCACAACTCTTACAGGTGAACCACTAACAAAAACCTCCGGTCCCTTACCAGTTCTAAAAAGAACATCTCAGTTTTCTTTACATTGTAAAGCATACCATGGATCCAGAGCCGACATAACGCTTGCAAATACCCACTATTTGCCTGAGAGCTCTTATTGAGGGGCTCAAGAAGATCATGTCATCGGCATAACTTATATTATTAAAGCACACCCTGCCTATGTGGCATCCGACACCAGCCCTCCTCAGCTCCTCGATAAGGCCATTCACGTAGATGTTGAAAAGGTCCGGAGAAGTCAGTCCCTCATGACGTATGCCACATGTTAACCTATAATCGCTAGACTGTGTGTCTCCCCATCTAACACTGTTAGTTCGGTTACCGTTAGTTACAATACTGGTATATTGTAACATACTTAGTAAGTCCGAGTGTACCCTTGAGTCGCGCAGTTTTCCCCAGAGAATATTATAATTCACCAGATCAAATGCACGACTCAGGTCCAAGAAACAGGCATAAATCTAGGTGTTCCGACTTCTGTAATAATTCACAGTATGCTTTAACGACAGTATTGCTAATTCAGTCAATAAACCAATACGGAAACCAAACTGCGCATCATCTACCCTAGCACTTCTTCAACAGTAAGGGCAGCACGAGACGCTCCAACACCTTACTCATGACAGTTCCAAGGGAGATTGGTAGCAGAATTGAGATCTCCTATCTTATTTTTTTCAATCGGAATAACTACGTATATTGTTCTTATTAGGGCTTCGGGTAAGTAAGAGTACTTAATACAATCAGATGCAATCAGATGAGACGCAATGCTAAACGCCGCCACATTCTGGACACTATAAGCTCTTCTTCCTCTGCCGATATTTGGAAATTTCTTGGAACTCTGGGTATCGGCAAATCGCGACATTTAGACTCTCCTAATTCAGTTGACTTAGACGATCTCAACCGGCATTTCTGCACTGTTTCAACCATGGATCGTCAAACCAAGCTACAAACTCTGTCTCTTATTTCTGGTCTAACGCGTCCTCATATTAATCCTTTCAGTTTCATTCCAGTTGAACCGGGAGAGATCAGAAAGTTCATTTTCTCCATCAAATCAAAAGCGGTGGGATGTGACAATATCACCCGTGATATGATCATTACTATTCTGGATCATCTCCTGCCCGCGATTACCCATATTATAAATTATTCCCTATACACCGGAGTATTCCCTATCCTGTGGCGCAAAGCCTATGTTCGTCCACTACCTAAGGTTTCCAATCCCTCTCTTCCTACCGACTTTCGTCCAATTTCTATCCTTCCGTTCCTGTCCAAAGTGCTTGAGGCCTGTGTCCACAAACAATTCTCTAACTTCGTACATCGCAACTCACTCATTAGTCCTCTACAGTCTGGGTTCAGGCCTGGGCACAGCACTGTTTCCGCCCTCCTTAAAGTGACTGGCGATATAAGGGCAGGACTGATATGACACCAAGGTTACTGCTCTAGTGTTGGTTGATTTCTCGAATGCCTTTAATACCGTCAGTCACGACATCCTGTTAGCCATTCTGTCATATGTTATGGTCTCTCCCGAAGCACTGGAATGGCTCTTACCTTCAGGAACGTCAGCAGTCTATTCGTGTTGGAGATTCTTCTTCATGCTGGTGTGATTTGGAAACTGGCGTTCCTCAGGGCGGTATACTTTCTCCTCTTCTGTTCTCTATTTTCATTAATCTTCTAACTTCCGAACTTCAGTGTGCGTATCATCTGTATGCAGATGACTTGCAGTTGTACTGTCAAGGGAAGGTTGATGAATTACCTGATGTTATCGACAAATTAAATAGGGACTTGATAGCTATAAAATTCAGGGCTGATAGATTTGGTGTAGCTGTAAACCCCACGAAGTGTCAGGCGATCATCATTGGCAGTCCTCGTGGTATTAGCAAAGTGGTGAGTATAACCTTGCCACCAGTTCTCTTCAATGGAACGATCGTTCCTTTTAGCACTGACGTGAAGGACCTTGGCTTACACATTGATAGTACCCTGAATTGGCGTACTCAAGTCGCTAGGGTAAGCCAGAAGGTTACTGGAACGCTGCGGGCTCTGTACCGGCTGAAAAATTTATTACCATCGAGTACGAAGACAATGCTTGTACAGTCCTTAATTTTTCCTATCATCGATTATTGTGATGTGTGCTATTATGACCTGAATGCAGATCTCCTCGATAAACTTGACCGTCTTCTCAATAACTGCATTCGATTCGTTTTCAATCTGCGTAAATACGATCATGTCTCCGCGCATCGGTCGCTTCTACAGTGGTTGCCCATACGCCAGCGCCGACAGCAAAGGGCGCTGACCACCTTGTTTTCATTTCTTGACTCTCCCTCTTCCCCTAGTTACCTAGCTTCCCATTTTCAATACATTTGCGCCAACCACAATAGAAATTTACGTTCATCTCACAATTGTATTCTTCAATGTCCCACCCACCGCACAGACTTCATTCACTCTTCCTTCTTCGTTCAGTCTATCTCTCTGTGGAATGCACTCCCCCAGGAAATCAGGATGGCAACCGACCGATTATCCTTTAAAGTTAAAGTTCGCGACCACATTCGCAAGAAGCTGGTAGTATCATCACAACGATAATGTTTCCCAATGGTTTGTCTTATTTGTTTTAGTATATTTATGTCTATTTATTGTGTTTATATTTATATATAGTTAGGTGTATATATTATATTTATATGTATCTATATCTTTATATTTAAATATATATCTATTCCTCATCTCTCGCTGTTGCACCTACCACTGTTTATCTCTGCATCACCCAAAGGTCGACTGGTAGAAAATGCCTATGGCATTAAGTCCGCCTCTGTACATTTTGTGTGCTTAAAGTATTAAATAAATAAATACATAAATTAAATTTAGTGTACATAGTTTGTCGTGTATAAATTTCTCTGCATGAATCAAGTGTTCAATACTCAGGTTATCATGACCCGCAGATTTACCACGCTTCATACGTCTTATTACATCAAAAATATCCTGCGTTGAAAATTGCAACTGCTAACAATCCACACAATTCTCAACCACACCCAACCCCCAACCACACCCCACTGCAGCCTGGCCAGCCGGATTCACAGGCATGGGCTCCATTTTCAACTTTTTGGAAAACATATTTGCGTTTTGAGATGAGAAATATGACACAGGATTGAGATACAGCAACTCTGAGCGCTATTTATCTAGTGGAATATCCTTCTTCCCTCAAAGTTACAATTCTTGCTCGTAAATCTTCTGATAATCCTCTTAGCATTTATTCAATCACTACATAGTACAAGCTCTGCTTAGTTTGGGATCAGATGACCGTGTGTGAACAATGTCCTAAGATATTATTATTATCATTATAAGTAAAGAATCTAAAAAGAAGAAGAAATTATATTATAGTCTACCGTAACAAAAAAATTAAAAAAATTTTCAAACTATCGCAAACTTTTTTTGACATGTGTAGTCTTTGCCATTTCTCCCAATATGTTCGGGTTTGTTTGGTTGGTAACGAAATACGACAGATCGTAGAACAACTTACACTGCCAATTTTATAGATCCCCAATTTACTTGAGTTCTCAGATTTTCGGGCTATCCGACTGTTTGGACTTTCCGTGTATATATAGATATTCGGGTAACCACTGAAATACTAACAGACCTTCCACAATTATTATATAATATTTACCTCTGACAACATCCTCATAGACACATAAACCTGTATTCCTCGAAGGGTTAGGCAGAGGTGTATGGGGTGGTGGTGGAGGTGTGGTTACGTGTTTCAGGTAACGCTATTTTACCAAATGGAGGATGATTTTCAAATTCACAAGATTATTTAATTTTTTATTTAATTACAGTCGCGACCAAAAGTCGATAAGCAAACTCACAAAGCAATAGCTTGGCGTTTAGTTTGACTTAAGACCTTCTATTTCCAAGAACATAAACATGCGTCGTCAACAACTGATTGTAGTTCATAATTTCAAAGTTATAACATGTGTAAAGATGACCTAGCGGTTAAGCGCGTGCATGTAGATGCGTGAATCAGTGAGCAGTGAGTTCAAATCTCACGCAGTACTTGACTTTTTGTAAGTTTTTACTTGATTGAAAGTAATGGGACAGAAATATAATATTCTTTATCTTGTTCGCTTGGTCACTCATTTCGTAAAGTTAGAAAGGTAGATCATAGAAAACTAAATAGGTATTGACAATTATATATGTGTTATTAGAATATCATTTCTTTGTTATGTTATTATGAATTGACTAAGTGGGTATACAACAAAATATCCTATGAACGGTTAAAAAAAAGTTCTTTTATCTAGTAGGAATGTAAAGTCACAATGCTCTTAAGTTTGTTAATTTTATAAATAACTAAATAAAACGAATAAACATTATTGTTACCATTCAGCACGACTTTTTTATTTAAACCTTCCAACACCGAAAGATAAATTAAAAATCACAAAAATAGTTAAATAATAATACAATAACTAATATTTAACTTCTTATAAAAATAAATAATAAATGAACATAACAATCTAAAAAGTTTTTGCTTAAAATAGGAATATATTATTATGGTTCCAAAGAAACGAAAAACAGTCCATCATTGTGATTAAGATTCGAACTCAGACTTCATTGATCGTGAAACCATTGCTTAGCCCAAACAGCTACTAGCACATGTTATGTTTATGCGAATTTTAGCAATGCAATGGTAAGAACAGGTCGCCACTATGACGATTATTCTAAATTCAACAGAAATATAATGTTATTTCGCGTAGTACGACGACATGCGACAATTCATTAGTGTGTGTTATCTGCGGAATATTGGCTCATACACGCACAAATACTGGTTCGTGCCTGCACAGTTCATAGCAATGTAATCCTTAGCATGCTTATGGACTTTTGAGCGTTTACTGTAGGTACATATTTTAATAAGATGTAAAGAATTGGAATATAGTCAGGATCCGTACCTTGAGGTAATATTTATTTTAGTATTTATTTCATAAAAATTGATCATCCACCCGCTTAAAACTTATTAAAATTTAAAATTATAAAATAGCTTGGCTAATACGAAGGTATGGTCAGTGGCGGTGCTAGAGTATATTAATTTAATGGTGATAATATTAAAATGAATATACATTTAAAATCATAAAAATCTGGTTAATTAAAAAAAAGAGGATAATTTGCATTTATTATCTGTCTGTCTGTTATCTTTTCACGCTTTAACGTCGGAATTTGGATGATATGTATATAATTATCCACGTAGGTAGCACATTCTCGTGGGATAATATCCGACATCCACGCGGGCGAAGCCGAATAAACTAATTCTTACATAAAACACACTCATTTATCGTACATAAAATCACGCCTTCTTTCCATGGGAGTAGGCAGAAACTAGAGACCGCCACCTGCTACGATCCTTACATACTTCTTTTGTTTCGTTTACGGTCACACATCAGGGTCAACACGTGCACCGGTTGTAAGTATTACGCACCTGACCTTTCAAAAGAACATCACCAATAAGGTATCATGTCCTTCTAGGGCGTCCCCTCTCGGCGTTATTATATAAAGTAATTTTCAAAATCATTTAAGATAGTCTCTCAAAAGAATCAAATGAATTTGGCCATATCAATCAGTGAAAAATTTATTTATTTATTTATTTATTTATTTAATACTTTAAGCACACAAAAATGTACAGAGGCGGACTTAATGCCATAGGCATTTTCTACCAGTCGACCTTTGGGTGATGCAGAGACAAACAGTGGTAGGTAAAATTCATAACGCATCAACACTTTCAGATATAAAAGGAATTTCCAATCGAAATGTCAAAGTGTAACTCATAACGAATTGTACTTGTCTTTGCAATATTGGAAAATATATATTTTTTTTTAATTTGGGGATCAATTTATATCACCTACATTCGTTTTTCCCTTAGTTCCTAACGACAAGGGAAAATCAAAGAATATCCATCAGGTTAGTTGGTTAGTGGTAGTGGATTGGTTGGTGCCTCGTTGGTCTAATAGGTGCAAGCGCTTCTGCTGAGCATAAGATCCTGGATTCGATTCCTAGGTCAGGCAAAGTGTTATTGGTTATTTCCATCTGGAATTTCTCAGTAGAAGGCTCGCCCCTATTACATGGAAATTAAACATAACCGGCGAAATGTGGGTGTACTATAGGTACATCTCTGCCTAACCTTTCGGGGATTACAGTCGTGATGTTATGTGGTGCTAAGGGAACATGAACCATCGAATTGGTAATAACAGCGAAATCGTGATTGCTACTGCCTAATCTGCCAAGCCTTTTTCTAACTAGATCTTGGTCAGCTGCCAGTCTAACTAAAACACATGTCAGATTATATGATATACAACATGGCAGATTAACGTGCTGTCGCTGTCTTATGAGACAAGATCGCCTATTTTTAACTTCAAACCCGACTTCAAAAAGGTTCTCAATTCGCCTGTTTTTTTTTTTTTTTGTATGTGTGTTACGCGATTACTCAAAGACGGATGAACCGATTTAGAAAATTCTTGTTTTGTTTGGAAGAGTATATACTTCCTAGGTGGTCTAATAAATATAAATTGTATTAACTTTGCTTGGGTAGTTTTTGCTTGTCTATGCGGATGATGTTTTAATAACTTCCTATCACTGTTATTTACATAGCAGGTAGTGGTATTCAAATTTGTGTGGGGTATGTACCACAACTAAAAAGTGAAAAATAAAAACTTTTTAGCAAAAAATAAAATCAACTTTATTTTTAACAATTTCAATCGAATTTATTTTTTGCTAAAAAGTTTTTAATCAAACTTTTTTTAGGAAATTATCGGACATCTAATCTTAACTTCTAAACTAATATTATGAAGAGATAAAATGTTTGTATGGGGTAATCTCTTGAAGTACTGATTTAATTAAAAAAGTATTGGGTTGGCACAAAAGTAATGAGACACTACAAAACTCTATACATTTCCTTTTTCAAGTTAATTGTTTTCGATAATATTCTAGAATGTTGTAGAACATTCTAGGTAGGTACTTGTGATGTGGGGTACATAAAGCCGCCCTCGCGATCGGTTTAGTCCGTTTGAAGAAAAATGGACGAGCGACAAGTTCGAACACTATACCTACTTATACGAGTACTTGTTAGGCCACAGTGTGCAGTCCTCGTGCACGTGTGGGAGTGGCGCGAGGAGGCGAAACGCCGGGGCGTAACTCCGCTGCCGCGAGAAATCACGGTACAGCGGACAGAGCTCCGGCGGGATCTCATGGCGACATGGAGAGTGCGACTGTCGCAGCCCAGCGCTGGGCACGCCACAATTGCGGCGATAAGTCCCCTCTTTGAGGAGTGGTTAGAGAGGCGCCACGGCGTCCTCACCTTCTGCCTGACGCAGGTCCTCACCGGACACGGTTGTTTCGGGAGGTTACTGTTTCGTATAAGGCGGGAGGAAACGCCCGGGTGTCACCATTGTGTGGATCGCCCAGAGGACACGGTGGAGCACACAGTGGAGGTCTGCCCGGCTTGGGCAGAGCACCGCCGTGTTCTCACGGAGGCGATCGGCGGCGGCGATCTTTCGCGTCCGAGCCTGGTCTAGGCCATGGTGCGGAGCGAGAGTGCATGGGAGGCCGTCACCTCCTTCTGCGAAGCGGTAATGCTCGCGAAGGAGGAGGCGGAACGCGTGAGGGAGAGGCAGCCTCACGCCCTCAGTCGCCGCAGGAGACGCCCTGGGTGGCGGGAATCGATAGCCGATTCCCGGCCACCGTAGGCGCGGGCTTGCGGACGGTGAGTAGTGGGTAGCTCGCCGTCCGGTGAGGACCAGGCCCGGGTCGACGGCGCGTTGTGTTCCACGCGCGCCTCAAAGAGATGTCAGCAAAAGATGGGGTCCAATAGGGCCGATGCCGCTGGGGTCGCGGGTTGTTTGAAAAAGATACCGTGGCCCTGGCATAGGCAAATGAAGGAACACGGGTGGGTTTTAGTCAGTAAAAGTCTGACACGCCCTTCCGCTCCACCCAGAGCGGGAGAAGTTATTTGATGATTTCCCATCCACAAAAAAAAAAGCCCACAGTGTGCGGGCTGCGGCTGACAATATCAACACTGCATTGGGCGCTGGAAGTACAAGCCATGCAACGGTGTCCCGATGGTTTGACCGTTTTAAATTAGGAGACAGGAGCCTTGAAAGTCAGCCACGCTCTGGACGACTACCCGCAGTGAATGATGACGATTTAGGCCGCGAACTGCAGTCGAATCCGGATGCTACCACTCGTGAATTAGCGGAAGCACTTAACTGCAGTCACCACGCCGAGGAAAACCATCTGCATGAGCTTAGGTATCGAAAAGATTTGGCTCGGTGGGTACCGCACATCTTTACAGACGCCATTCGTGCAGTCCGTGTCGCTATCTGTCAACAACTTTTGCTGCGACCCCGACGTAAAGAGTTTTTGTCTGATCTGGTTACTGGAGATGAATCATGGATTCATTACGAGAACGATACACGTCGTGCTTTTAGGCTACCTCCAGAAACGCCGCCAACTCAATCGAAGCTGAGACAAAAGAACCGCTTAAAAGTTCTGCTTTGCTGTTTCTGGGACGCGCAAGGCATGCTGTTTTATGAACACACAATGAAACTATAAACGCTGACAAATATTCAACCCAGCTCACCAAACTATCTGCTGCTATCAAAAAACAACGACGAAAATGAGTCAATGTAGTTTTACTACACAATAACGCTCGACCTCATGGCGCATCTGCCGTTCGCCAACAGTTGGAGAACTTGGGCTGGGAGACGATACCCCACCCACCTTATTCCCTAGAGTTCGCCCCATCAGACTATTTGTTTAGAGCCCTGAAACAACATTTGCGAGGTAAACAATTTAATGATTTCTCTGATGTAGAGGCGGAGTTGAACAACTTTTTCGAGGCACATCCATCAGAGTTCTGGGCGAAAGGCATCCAAACTTTGCCGGATTGTTGGCAAGAAGTCTTAGATGCTAATGGTGATTACATCATTGACTAAGCTTTTTGTATTGTAATAATAATAAAAAAAATATAAAACGTAAACCAAGGTGAGGTGATTCTTGTTCTTTCTCTATCCATGCTGTGAGACTGTGTAACTCACTTCCATCTAGCATTCGCGATTTAAAAATTGTCTCTTTTCAAATATCGAGTAAAAGAACATTACTTTTCCTCTCAACTGTGAGTATTTATATAAGTATAGTATATGTATGATTGTATATTTTAGCTTTATGTATTTATTTAAGTGTATGTTATACGTGTAGGTATAGTTAACATTTTAGTTTAAGTCTTCGCAAATTCATATTTTTCTCTTCTTGTTCTCACACATTATTGTCTACATTTCTATTTCATTTCTCCTTTCGCAGGTCTGCTGGAAGAAATTTCTTAAGAAATAAGTAGTATCTTTGTACTCCTAACTATAATTATGTATTTTATTATGTATTTTTCTGTGTGTACATAAATGATAAAATGAATAAATAAATAAGGTCATTACTTTTGTGCCAACCGGATATTTCTCAGTTAAGGAAGCTACACTATTGCCGAGAGTTATGTTTGATGATAATAGTTAACTTCAACACAGATGAAGTCGCGGGCAGAAGCTAGTAAACATATGATATTTGAATACATTGCTTATATAAATACGAAAAAGCTGAACACATTATAAGTATATAGATTATAGATTAGACCCAGGTTATTCGTATTTTGTACTGGCCAAAATATATTGTCCACTTATTGTGGTCTCCTGTTAGCAATATTTTATTCGTCTAATAGCGTCAAGTGGGTATCCAAGAGTGGTCATAGGTTTAACTTTAATTCTGAAATATGTGACGTAAAAATTTCTACATTTGCTATAAGCTGAGAATTTATTTTGCAGCCTCAACAGCTGGGATTTCACATAAACGCTTGTAAGAAATTGTGTACTTGGTTGTACCTACATTATTACAATAGTCAGAAGGTTTGTACTTTTTTGATAGATTTTCGTTCCTTATTTGCCCTCATTTTTTATGTTACTAGCGGGGTAAATCTACGAATGTTGCTGACTTTTGTTGAAACGGTAAAAACGTTCGAATGAATATGCTGTTACGTTTTTGCTAAAGATTTTATTTGAGATAGTATACAGGGTGTTTGGCAGAACGTTGAACATACGAAAATGGTGGATAGGTGGGGTCATCTGTTACTTACTCAGCCCTAATTTATTTGGCCCTGGCCCCCTGGATATTGCCAGGCTAAACGGCTTGATGAATTTTAACATATCGTCGTTGCAACTTTAAGACCTCTTATGTGTAAAAATGTGAGAAAATCGATACCGTCTATCAGTTTTAATTAGCAAGGACATTGGACATCTTGAAGTTTGTAAGCAAATTACGATTGAAACGTCGTATACTCATGAGAGTTTTTGCATTCGATAGAGCTTCAAAATGTAGAATCGGCTGGCGTAAAAAAGTGATTTTACCAAAAGTGACACATAAAAGGTCTTAAAGTCGCAACGACGATATGAGGTGTCGTTAGATTCGTCTTAATTGTGGGAGTGGCATAGGCTATATAATATTTATATATTACATCTGGAAATATAAAAAAGGGAGGGGAATGTTTTTTTTTTATAAACAAATTTCTAACATTAATGGTATCAAATGAATACTAGTAATGATTTAATTCCAAATATATATTAATAAAACTAAAAAGGTTAAAATAAAAAAAATATTTTTTTAAAAACAAAAAACCTGACTGCAAAAACACATAACTGAAAAGAGAAAAACTAGCATTATAATCTATAGAATTTTGGTACTGCAGGCGGGGACAAACCAATAAACGAAATATGGTGTAACTTTTGTTTGTCCCCACCTGCAGTACCAAAATTTTATAGATTATAATGCTTGTTTTTCTCTTTTCAGTTATGTGTTTTTGCAGTCGGGTTTTTGGTTTTTTTAAATACTTTTTTTTTATTTGTATAAGTTGCGACATCAATAGCAAAAAAAAAGTGTTTTATTATAGGTAAACAGGAAGCGTTCTTGAGACCCCTTGATTAAATTGTCAATGCGTAACATAAAAGTCTCTTGATGTGTAGCGTATTCATATGGCTATGATGAATCCTGAAGTTTGCATAAAGGGGAATGCTAAGGTAACCAAAACGTATTTACATAATTATAACTGTAAGAATCGTCAATACATCTTTCTAAGCTAGACATCAAGGGCACAATTGCCCTTGATGTATGATGTATATTATACGTGATTTGTGGGATGGATTCATCAAATTGGCCCATGAGGGTCCCCCGAAAATGAAGAAACAATTGACAATCGCTTGGCAGATTGATTGGTACATAATGCACATTTGACATCAGGTACATAACAACTTATACATAGGTATAAGTTGGCCTCGTTATGCTATTGAAACTCCTTACTACGCTAGGGCAGCTCAAGGCCAAAGTGCTACCACCGACGCTGACGTGTTGCCCGCTATACCAATTCCTCATCAAAACAATTTATTATTTTTTATTTTATTATATTCTATATTATAGCCTTTATTTATTCCTTAATTAAAATAAATATAACAATTATACAATAAAAATTTCATTCAACACATTCAGCAAAAACAATAAAATTAATTCAATATAATAATAAAATATATGAGATACCTACCTATTTTATTCATAACTAAAATAATATATTTGAATCACTTATTCATTAATAACATAAAATAATTGAAGTTGATCACCAGTTATTATCACATCAGTTATCCCAACTATTTTTTTTTTTTTTTTTTTTGTTATATAAATGCGAAAGTGAGTTTGTTTGTTACTCTTTCACGCTGAAACGGTTGAACGGATTTGGATGAAATTTGACACTTGGATAGGCCATGACCCGGATTTGGACGTAGGATACTTTTTATCCTGGTCGTATATTCCGTGGGATGATTTCTGATATCCAAGCGGGTGTACCCGTGGGCTGAAAGCTAGTTATCTATAATCCATTTATTTACTTATCTATAAAATCATAAAAACAATAAAAGAGGAAAATAGGATTTCAATTCCATTTGTTTCAAAATTTCTATTTCAAATTCAAAGCAATTCTTGTTTTGTGATTATAAAAGTATTGTATTGTTATTTCTTTTTAATTCAGAAGTCTTTAGAAATGGGGAGCACAAAAAAATATCAAAAGTCATTTTTTTAATTTTTTTATTTGTGATACAAATACAAATACAAATACAAATATTCTTTATTTGTTGAACATAGGTAGGTTAAGTACAGATGTTGCCTAATTATTAAAGAACGCTATGTCTAGCCGTCATCGGCGTACAAATATCATTAGGGACACACATGCTGATTACAATAAATTATTACACAATTGTCACACATTAAATTTCAAATTGTCAACACAATAAAAAATAATAAAAAAAACATTCCAATAAAATATAGTAATAATAAATTGTCAAATCAATAATTGAAAAAAAATATGATAATAAAGATAAAACAAGCTAAAAATATAAAAAAGTAATTATAATGTGTCAGTTAAGTATTCATTCACCGTATAATATGTTTTTTCATATAACATTTTCAGTAACGCCTTTTTAAAATCGTGTATGTTATTTATTTCTTTAATTCGCCTAGGGATCTTATTATAGATCTTAGGTGCCATTCCTAAAAAACATTTTGTGTAAAGAGCAGTGGTATGTGGCTCAGCGCATATCTCTCTGTTGCGTCTTTTAGACCTCAATGTTTCAAACAGATGGAAGTTAGATTTGACAAATACTGCCGTCTCGAGAATATACATACAGGGCAACGTTAACAGTTTAAAATTTTTGAAATATGGAAAACAGCTTTCAATAGGTTTCAGTTTAAACACAGCACGTACACATTTCTTTTGGGCCTTAAACGCAATCTCTCTGTCAGTGGAATTACCCCAATATATTATTCCAAAACGTAATGCAGATGTGACATAGGCCTTGTAAGAAATTAGAACGACGGATTCATTTGCTATTTTTGCTAGATTGTAGAGCGCATAAGAGTACTGGTTTAGTTTCTTACAAACAGTTTCTACATGACATTTCCAATCTAAATGAGTATCCAAGTGAAGTCCCAGAAATCTAGCACTGCTTGTTTCAGTTATCATTTGATCTGCATAAGCTATGTTTAAGTTAAGTTTTTTTGTTCTTTGATAAAATGTCATAAGCTTTGTTTTGTCTATGTTTATTTTTAATTTATTTATATGTAACCAATTAATGATGCAAAGGATGGACTTGTTTATGTCATCTTCGTAGGTTTCTATATTTTTACATGGAACAATAAGTGTACTGTCATCGGCAAACAAAACAGTTTGATGCTCAGTGCAATTTGGCAAATCGTTAATGTATGTGAGGAAAAATAATGGCCCAAGGACAGTTCCTTGGGGTACACCACATATTGTATCTCTAATTGTTGACATATGAGTAACTTCAATATTGGATTTAGAACAAATTCTATTTAAAACGGTGGCTTGCTTACGTCCAGTGAGATATGTTTTGACTAGATTTAATATGTTTCCCCTGATGCCGTATCGTTCTAACTTACCCAGTAATATTTCGTGATTTACGTGATCGAATGCTTTAGACATGTCCATAAGTACTGCTGCAATTGGATTTTTTTTGTCAACATTACTAACAATTTGTGTAAATAATTCATAGACAGCTTTATTAATGTTTCTGTTTTTTCGAAAACCGTATTGTTCTTTAGCCAGTATACTGTTTACTTCAAAGAATGAGTTTATAGATTTATAAATTACTTTTTCAAAAATTTTTGACATGACCGGTATCAGAGCTATTGGACGGTAATTTGAAATAGCATCTTTATCGCCTTTCTTATGAAGTGGTTTAATTATGGTCATTTTTAATAAATTAGGATAGTGGCCATGTTCTATGCATAGATTAATAATAAAACTCAAAACAGGTGCAATTATATGCGACACAGATTTTAAAATCTTAGTAGTTATTCCATCATAACCCGCGCTATTAGTGTTCTTTAATGAATTGATAATATTAAATATTTCCAACGAATCTGTCGGTGTCATAAATAGAGACTTGGGATAATAATTTACACAAGATATAGCATTACTAGTATTATTATTAATTTCAGGATGAATTGAGTCTATAAAGTAATTATTGAATGCCGTAGCCATTTCTGAAGGGTCACTTATTAGTTTATCACCATTGAGTATTATTTTTACGGTTTCAGAGGGGAAGTTCGATTTACATGTATTAATTATTTTCCATGTAGCTTTAGTTTTATTCTCAGCACTATTAATTACATGACTATTTTGAGATATTTGTGTCAAGTGTATCACTTTTTTTAAACGTTTTGAATATTGCTTAAGTAACTGTTTATTTTCAATATTACGTGATCGCCTATACTGCCATAACATTTCTCTTTTCCGTTTACTACATCTTCTGATACCTTTAGAAATCCATCTCGGGGATTTACGAGTAGAGATTTTTTTCCTCACAGTCGGGAAACACAAATCGTAAAAGAGTTTAAATTGTTCATGAAACAAGGTAAAAGCTAGTTCTGGGTCGGTACTATTGTATATTTCAACAAAACTTAGATTACTAATGGCTTTAATAAACTTAGACATGTTCTCAGAGCTATAATCACGACGTAGTACGTACCAGTGATCAATCGAACAGGACTTTTTTATAGGACACTTAAAGAGTTGAGCTGTGTGGTCAGATAAGGCCAATTCTAAAACTTCACCACAGCCACCCTTGACATTATGGATAATGTTGTCAATACATGTTCCAGTCGATATACGTGTAGGCTGTTTTATACTTGGTTTCAGATTGTAATTTAGTAGTAGATGTAGAAATTCAATAGATACTCTGGTATTTTTCAAGATATCAATATTGAAATCACCACACAACAATACCTTTCTTCCTATATTTCGTCCACAACGGTTTAATACAAGTTCAATTTTTTCGAAGAAAATCGATATAGCACCTCTATTAGATTTTGGGGGTCTATAAATGCAAATGATAATCAATTTGTGAGTTACTAATTCAATGGCACAACACTCCATAATTCCGGGAACGCAAAATTCTTTAATATCTATAACCTTAAACGCGTGTCCATGTTTAACTAGTATACACGTACCACCTTTCCTGTTGCTTCTTGATGAGTATGTTGAAAGTTTATAGTTCGGTATATACAATTGTATGACATCATCATCTATCATGTTGTGTTCCGTAATACACATCACATCTACCATTTTCCCTTTATGCAAGAGTTCGCATAAGTGTATACATAATAAGTCTGCCTTTCCTATTAATCCGTTAATATTTTGATTTAAGATATATAAATGATTATAATTATAAACGAAAAAGATCATTCTCAGTTTCATTATGAGTGCTTTCAGTTTGTGTTGCCTGATCCGTATGTAATTCATAATAGTCGTCGCCTGATTGGTTAAAACTATTTTTGACAGCAATAGTATCAAAACACTGATGAGAAGCTAATGCAACTTGTGTTTGTGAGTCCAGATAATTCATAAAATGCATTAAGTTTTTAAGAATGATGGCAACTGCTTTATTATTTACCCTGGCGTTATATTTCCAGAACATTTCGTTTGTGTATTCTAGCCAGAAATTGGAATCAAAAAGATATGCGCATTCACCCAATTCGACATCCAAATACATCAAATGATTAAACATTTCAATTCGCTTATTAAAAATTGCAAAATTCTGACTTAATTTAAAATTTGGTGAACATATTACAATATTTGTGTTAATTACATTTTTAAGCTCATTTTTTATGTAGTCTATTAAAAGTCTATAGTTGTTAGAGACTTCGAAGTCTCTTTCGCCTATATATATGATACAGTAATCTTCATGAGTAAAGTTTATGAGTTTCTTATCTAAATCTGCAAACAATTGCTTTATACCTGCATTTGGGATGATGTAATGACATAATTCATACCCTATGAACGTATTTTCACCTATATCTAATATTTTATTAACATTGTTGCTAGAAATCATACATAGTTTTTTGCATCTACGGGTTTCTGATAATGTGTTTGATTGGAAGTTCGTCGGAATCATAGATTGCACTTTCGAAATGACGCTATTTCTTAAATGTGTTTCTTGAGGTTCTTGAGAGTTTGCGCTCTGCATATTTTTAGATTTATGTAAAGCTGATGTAAGTGATTCAGGATCCGATACAGTTTTTTTATTGTCTTTCATAACGTGAAGCAAAAATCTATCCTCGACGTCCCCTTTCCGTTTTAGTTGGTGTGTTGACTTATTTTGTGGAGTTGACAGCTTTGTGTTTTTTGGATTTGGTGAACCTGCTCGTGTGTCAGTTGTTAAGTTTTTAGTAGCTTTTTTTAAGAGCTCATATTTTTTAGTTATGTCATTTACTGTATATTTTAGATCATTATTCTGATGGGTTTGCTCTTGACTCTAGTCTAGATCAGAGGTGACAGAGACAAAGTCGACGATGGAGTGAGCTTACTCAGAAGAAGCCTGTTCACTCTCACTTTGAATAGATTAGGGTTGTATACGTTCGGAAACACAGACGCAGGTAGTGAGTTCAAGCTATGAAGCTTGGCTTCCACCAGTTTTACGTCGCCAATGAGCCTCTTAGCTCTGCGTTCCACCGAGTCAAGCGCGGCTAGTTGGTACTTAGCTGATCCATCCCAAAGGTGACTGCAATACTCCATGCAGGATCGGACTTGCGCTTTGTAAAGGGTTAAAAGCTGTCCAGCGTAAAGTAAACGTCAAAATTACATAAGACCCCCGACCCCAAAACGCCCGCCCTTCACCACTTCCTAGTGCTTTAGCTGAGGAGAGTGGCGCAACATAAAAAAAAATCGGCTTCAAAAAGAAACGAACTCAAAATTATGAAAAAACTTTAATTTCGGAAGTCGCGGTGTCTTGGGATCTGTATTTTAGTTTTTTACCACCGACTTCCAAAATAAAAGTTATTTCATAATTTTGAGTTCGTTTCCCTTTGAAGTCGATTTAATTTTTTTAAATTATTTTTTAGTAAAAAAAATGTAGTTTTTAGTAAAAACTGGAATATTTGTTTGTAATATTTAATAGTTTTGTTATAAATATTGCACTATAGTTTCGATTAAAACGAATTGTCAAACACTAATAAAAATAGACAGTAGGTAATAACACGCTGACAAAATTAGATACTTACAGACGGTTCACAGTTATTGTACAGTAAACGCTCAAAAGTCCATAAGCATGCTAAGGATTACAATTGCTATGAACTGTGCGAGCACGAACCAGTACGTGTGCGTGTATGAGTCAACATTCCGCAGATAACACACACTAATGAATTGTCGCATGTCGTCGTACTACGCGAAATAACATTATATTTCTGTTGCATTTAGAATACTCGTCATAGTGGCGACCTGTTCTTACCATTGCATTGCTAAAATTCGCATAAACATAACATGTGCTGGTAGCTGTTTGGGCTAAGTAATGGTTTCACGATCAATGAAGTCTGAGTTCGAATCTTAATAACAATGTTGGACTGTTTTTTGTTTTTTTGGAACCGTAATAATATATTCCTATTTTAAGCAAAAACTTGTTAGATGTTTACCTATGTTCATTTATTATTTATTTTTATAAGAAGTTAAATATTAGTTATTAGATTATTATTTAACTATTTTTGTGATTTTTAATTTATCTTTTCGGTGTTGGAAGGTTTAAATAAAAAAGTCGTGCTGAATGGTAACAAAAATGTTTATTCGTTTTATTTAGTTATTTATAAAATTAACAAACTTAAGAGAATTGTGACGTTACATTCCTACTAGATAAAAGAACTTTTTTTTAACCGTTCATAGGATTTTTTGTTGTATACCCACTTAGTCAATTCATAATAACATAACAAAGAAATGATATTCTAATAACACATATATAATTGTCAATACCTATTTAGTTTTCTATGATCTACCTTTCTAACTTTACGAAATGAGTGTCCAAGCGAACAAGATAAAGAATATTATATTTCTGTTCCATTACTTCCAATCAAGTAAAAACTTACAAAAAGTCAAAGTACTGCGTGAGATTTGAACTCACGGCTCACTGATTCACGCATCTATATGCACGCGCTTAACCGCTAGGTCATCTTTACACATGTTATAACTTTGAAATTATGAACTACAATCAGTTGTTGACGACGCATGTTTATGTTCTTGGAAATAGAAGGTCTTAAGTCAAACTAAACGTCAAGCTATTGCTTTGTGAGTTTGCTTATCGACTTTTGGTCGCGACTGTACCTCTGACAGCCCTAACAGCAGCAACCCAATAGTAACTTTACTGCATCGACAATAAAGATCACTGTGATTTGAAAATGATGCAAAGTCAGAGGTTAAATTATTGTGAATTATCTGTAGGTTCACTTGCCATTTAAAAATTGCATCGTTCTACTTCTGTCAATCGTTTCAAGATGCCAGAAATAGAATGATGTTTTTAAATATGTTTAGCGTTAAATGCGTTTAGTGATTTTGTAATGCAAGTGCCCTAAATTGATATTAACTTTAATTTATTCTAAATTCAATTTGATTTCATAAAGTCGTGGACAGAATATCCTTCCTAAAGATTCATACGGCCATTGTTCATTAATTTGGTAGCTGCTGTAGTCCATGCTTCTCAGGGGATAAGTGTAAGGAATCTCATTTTCATTTACTTCTTCACCAGGGTCTTCATGATAAAATGGGCGTTCAGGAATCCGTAGTGGGTAGAATAAATCTTCTGAGAAAGCTTTTAGCCCTAAAAGAAGGAGAAAAGGAAGAAAAATAAGGCAAATAAACAAGAAAAATAAGTAGATAAGATTTTAACTCTTGGGACCCAGGAGAGATGAATTTCAACTGATGTTGCAGAGGATATTACGAATATACGGTGACACGTTCCCTCTATACTAGTAGCACAGATATTACAATACTACGCCAAAATAATACACGGTGACGTGAGCGAAGCCGCGGGAACAGCTAGTCAAGATATAAGATTTAATCAAGTAGGTACAATTTCATTGAGGTTTATTAGGTTACCATACTAAAATACCGATAACGATATTTTAAGCGTTATGTACACGTTTTAAGAAAAAGGAAATAAAGCAAAACGTGATAACAAAACTATAAAAAAATCCCTTACCATTACATTCTCCAGATTTGGATGTGAATACATTAGGACAGGTTCGTTTCAGTACCCGAATAATTATAGCCTCTAGACGATTAAAATGCCTTGATTTACGGTTGTAGGTCATCGCAAATTCTCTGTCAACAAAAAAGAAATATTTTGGCGCCGATTCCCTTTTTCACAAACTAAACTAAATTAAAGTTCTGTGCATCATTTTCTTTCTATTTAATTAAGAAAATGACAGAGATAAATATGAGTTTAGTCCTGTCAAATTAAGATACTCCTTATAGACGTGATTAAAAAATTGTCTACTAAAATACGTCAGTTTACGTCAGGCGCTGACTGATTTGGCAGGAACAAAATAATATTTATCTTCTGTCCTTTTCTTAATGAAATAAAAAGAAAAAGATGCACTGAACTTACATTTAGTTTAGTTTGTGAACAAGGGAATCGGCGCCATTTTCACCTCTACAATCATGAGTATTTGGACTGATTTAACGAAACAAAACGTACTTCATGATTTCATTGGTAATATTTCTACCAAAATTATCATTTGTAAAAGATAAAATTCCGGATGATATTCCATTAGCTTGTTTTGCAACCCAATTCTTTGGTAGATCTTCAAACGATCTAATAACGATCATGTCACTGTCCAAAACTATACCACCCCATTTGTGTAGAGTAACAATTTTTAATATATTTGATGCATCTTCTATTGGGTGTTTGCTTTTCTTAATATCATTCACTAGTATTGATTCCACTGCAGTGCCATTCGTATATTGAGTGATGTGGATCCTTGTGACATTAATGTTGGGATACGTAAGAAGTTCTGCAAGGTATCTTTTACTTAGTGAATCCGTAATAGGAAAGCTGAGCAGTACGTATATGTGCCACTGCGGATTAGATATAGCTGCAGACTCTGCAACACATGCTTGCATCGTCGTTAGTTTTGCTCTACACGTAGAGTCAATAAAGAATATCGATTTGTCTTTTGGAGAGAAGTTTGCTTCATCAGCTGATCGCAACCCGTCTGCGTCATCATTCATATTATAACACGATATATCATCAAATTCAGTTTTTAAAAACATTTTGTCATCGCGTTTGGTAACAGTGTCAATTTCCACATAAGACATTGCGTAGAAAAACATGAAAACCCAACACGTGAGCACAAATGGAATGGTCCAAAAAATAATATCGTGCATTTTTTCTCCTGTTTGGAACTGGGTAGCAATTTCACTTCACTGGTTAATCTGATTAAAAATTATGTTTGAAAAAGTCTTTCACTATACGAAATTTGATTACAGCCGACAGCAGAATTAATTGCTGAAAATTTTAAACGATTAGCGGAAAATTATAATTATGTTTAAGTTTATTAAGCAGGGCTCGGATACCGGTATATTTGTGAAATGGTTTCGTCCTAAATATCTAAGACACGATTTGCTTCGGTTACTTTCATATGGAACGTTACAAATAACGTTTTGGAAGAAGAACAACATTCAAATAACAAAGTTTAAGGTTGACTGGTAGAAAATGCCTCAGGCCTTAAGTCCGCTTTTGTACGGTATTTTTTTTTTACTTGTGGATAAAGTTTTAATAAATAAATCATTTAAAAAAATCTTTCCCGATTAATAAAACGTTTTTACCCTTTTTTCTTGCGTTTTTTGCAATTTTCAGATCAGTGTCAGGTTGTATCTTGGTTAAAATCGGATTCGCAAATATGACTACTACAAATATGTATTTACACAATTATAACCATAAGAATCATCGACACATCTCTCTTAGTTAGATTTGTTCTAAAACGTCATGATTTCCCAAATCAAAATATAATAGAGAGAAAAAATCTAACTTGATAGACCGGTTTTTGAAAAAGCTCTCATTTCGTTTTCGTTACGAATAAAATGTTGTACAGACGCCAGCACGTCAAGCTACTACAATCTGTCAAATTTCTTGAATAGATTTTCAACTTTATCGCTAAATAGTTAGGTTCAAGGTTAATTGGAAAAAGACAGTTTTGGATAGCTTGACCTGCTGGCGTATACATACAAAGAACTGTTAGAAACGTTTCCGAGCCCTGGTTTTGCTGTGTGACTTTTTTCGGAGACTGTGTGTTAAACTTTAACTTATCTAAAAACTAAGCTGCTGGACTACGTCTACGTCATTTCTACATTGACAAACATGATTTACCTTGAGACGATGGAGTGTTCAGACATTGAAAATTGAACTAGACACTTTAGTTTTTCTAGCTCATAACGATTTAAAACACGTCTTTCAATATAAAGTAAGTACCTACTCACGTACACATAAGCCAGACTCTTAAACCTTTATCTCCAGAACATTATCGAAATATTTCGTCGAAAGCTTGGCTTGCTTTTTGATGTTCAATTTAGCGTTCAATAAAACAAATACGTCTACTAAATGTCTCGGCTGTGTTTTATTATGAAGATTTCTCTCAGAACTAATCGGCTTTAGGGTTTCGGTTACGAAAACGATAACGATGTCTGGCTTACCGAATACTTCAGAGAAATTCCTGATGAAAAAACACAATTACACTTTGCCTGACCTGAGAATCGATTTCAGGACCCAGTCCTCTGCTCACATCGTGTGTACATCTCCTGGAGACGCTTTACTAATAATATTTGCGCCCGTGCAATCAGCGCTGAGTGCAAGTTTCGGCTCACAGGCATTGTCAAAATTGCCAGGTGCCGTCAGTTTCTATGAGTAAAGCATGATTTTTACGGTGCAATTTAATTGCCTGTGACATACCATAAGCAACATTAAAAATTGCACGGTCTAACTGTATTTAGACGATGCAAGTAATTGGTTATTTAAGTTTTATTGTATTTATTGAAGCCAAGTCTGAGGCCCATGGGTGGGCTAAAAAAAATCTGACACCAGGTTAGTCATGAACCACACGAAAAAGATAGAAGATTTATTGTATAAATGTAAAAACAAATTACCGCATTTTTCAAAATTATTTATTTATTTTATTTATGTTGTATGCCATAGACAAGAAACTTGCATCGTGTAAATGGGGCTTAAACAGTGACATAAAATGACATGCTTATTTTGTGTGGAAAATGTTGACATTACCGTCTCTACCATGTCTCTACAGACCACTGACTTATAAACCTATGGACTTGCCCTTACTATAAAATTAGCGTGCATACCTACAAAAATCAGGCACTCAACATGGCCGCCTCTCGTAGGTTTGTAACTGCGAGTACAAGAGAGAGAGAGCAAGCAACCGTCTACCAATCATCTGAATCATCTACCACAAAACTCAGCACTCAACATGGCGACCGGTCACGCATAGACACGATTTTAACGTCACACAAGAGTATTATCAAATTTAGTCCTTGACATATAATACATTTAGATGTCTCTCTTTTCATACGCAGCTCTTGATTAAAGAAAAAAGAAACAAAACGCTTTTTGACATGTCTGTGTCGATATGACAGATGTTTGTTATTATTTCTATAATAGAATATGCCATCTCCATGATTTTCTATCTCAATGCTACAGACCGTTCACACTTATTTTACCTGTGACAGCTCTGACAGTAGCAGCCCAATAGCAACTTTATTGCAACGAAAATAAAGATCACTATGATTTTGACCGACTTGTCAATGGTTAGCAACCCAAAAGCAACCTTATTGCATCGACAATAAACAAAGATATATAGTCTATATAGTCATTGACAATAAAGATAGGGAAACTGTGAACGGTTTGTAGCAGCGGCATCACCGTGCTCTGTGGTATATCCTGAAGAAACACAAACGGTGATGAAATATTATATGAGAAATATACGTAATAATCAAAGATATATATTTTTTTTTTGTTTAGGTATCAAGCCATCGTGCGTCCGATGCGGCCGAGGATGTCCAAGACTTGTTCACTGGTCATGATCGCTTGTATATGGATCAGTGGCATGCTACTAGCAATACCCTGCTTATTATACTCAACCACGAAGGAATACAGGTAAGTTATACAAAGATTATATTTCCAGTAATAAATGTTAGTAATTAAGCATTTATGTTATGTTATGTTATCGTAACTGGCTATAAAATCTTATGACGCAATTTCACGAGTGTGGTAATAAAAAAATAATTAGTAGGTACCTACCTAAGAAAATAATTGTTTTATATTGTGAGCCTACACAACCTACACTACCTACACTCATAGCGAGAGGATAATAGACTATAGAGGATACTGCAACTTCATATATAGTTCGTATTTCTGCTGACACACATTGTCCTGTAAACACAACTCTCGATGACATCGGCAAATCCTAAATTGGCAGTCCCGTGCTTCCGACAGGTTACGGAGCGGCAAGGATTAATAACATTTAAAATCAACACAAAAATTATCTAACAAATCGTCAAGCGTGCTTACGCTGCTGTGATTGGTTGATTTGCTTCCGGGGAGTTTGTTGCGCCACTTCTTCTTCCCAGCCAAAGCACTAGGAAGCGGTGAAGGGCGGGCATTTTGGGGGACTGTCTTACGTAATTTTAAAAGTGCTGATTCTTAGCCTAGTTTGAATAAATGACATTTGATTTGATTTGATTTGATTCGAATTATCAACAGCGATTAGACTTGCGTTTCATTTTGACACGTCGATAATTTTCGTTACGGAAACTAGGTAATAAGGGACAGTGGCCTGTTGTACACACGCGTTGTTCCTGACGTGAATAACTACGGTCGATTCGATACGGTCGGTGTGTCAAGCGTCAACAGTTGTATAAAAAATCATTTCGGATATTTAATTCCTGCTTTAACAATGCCTATATTTCTATGATATAAAACTGAGAGTGAACAGGCTTCTTCTGGGTAAGCTCACTCCAGCGTCGACTCTGTCTCTGTCACCTCTGACCTAGACTAAAATCAAAAGCAAACCCATTTCAAATAAAAAAAAATAAAAAAAATATGGACTTACGATTTTAAAGTAATACTTGGCAATACATTTGTATTTTTTAATGTTCCATTTCAATATTTTTTCAACTGGAGCGTTACAATAATAATTAATTATTATTGTAATAATTAATTATTATTGTAATTAAATCATTAATTATTCCTTAATTAGAAAAAAAATCGTAAATTTGAGAGAAAATATTTCAGATAAATACAGCAACACGGTAAATTCCAAACATCTTCAATACAGGCATATGTCTAGTTTGGGGGTCACCGTCCAATCTTCTTGTACAGCCTGATTATTAATAAATAAATTTGAATTTGAAAAGAGATAAAAAGACAATGTTCAAAATGGCCCTGTGCAATGAAGAGTTTGAGAATATACGATAATTAATCGCCTATTTTATTATATAAGTTGCAAATACTTCTGTATCACGGACTAGCTGTATTCCAAAATGTATTTTTAATAGAATTTAATGCGACTAATAACATTACATCGCCATCTTCACCTATGTCGTGTCAAAAGTGAAATAGGGATGTCCGATCAATTATAATCGATCGATCGAATTATTAATCGATCGATTGTGTTTTTTTTTCTAAAGTGTAGTTTTAAAAACCTAATAAAATACTTTATGAATGCAGTCATACTCCAATTTAAATAGGTAGTAAGAATAATATTATACAATAATCAAAACTTCTTTATTTCTATACAATCATTCAAACTAATTCATTATTTACGACAATTAATACAAAAATAACGCTCCTTTTGCGGTTCATTAAACGAAAAAAATACTTATTTTTACTAAACACATCACAATTACCTAATGTTTTATTTAAGAAACAATATTGCAAACTAGATACAGATGTTATTATATATTATTATTACCAGTATAGAAGAGTGTTGTTATATATAAAATAAACCATTGTCATACATACTTGTAATGTTTATATGACAAAGTAGATGTAACAGACTGTAATAATTTAAGACCACAGTAAATCATAATCGAAAAATCGATTAATGGTGTCGTATTACATCCCTAGTTTTGCCGGTGAACGTGTCATTGTTACCAATGGCACAAAGGCCAAAAAGCCATGCCATAAAATAAAATAAAAAAAAGTCATTGTTACCACAATTGAGAGTTACAGTTTCTGCGCTGTGCTTTTTCCTGTGCAGAACTATCGGTTGCTGCGCCCATGTTATGACCATTATTTGGTACTTACCTAAGTTATGCGAGGTATCAAAATAATGTCAACCCCCCTGCACAGTTTTTAGACACTATTTTAGTTCGTAATTTAGACGAAGAACAATAAACGTGAAATTAAAATCTGTGTTTTATTTCTTATTCAAATATAAATATTGTAGGACTAGGTTTTAAAAAATCACTTATTACCATCTAATTGGTAAAGCTGGTATCCTATGCACACCGTTCAGGCATAGGGACGCTGTTTCTACTCATCTCATTCCAAAACGAATGCTACGAATTCAGTTACCTACCTATGTTGATTAGTTTAATGTATATTAATTTTGCACTTGCATCCATTTTTTAGAAAAATAACTGCATAGGTACCTAATTATCTAGGTAGGTATTATGATATTACTTTTCAGTTTCTTAAAAATTACTCAGAGCTATGAAAAATCATGGTAGGTACCTACATTTAATATTCGTTGTTATGGTTAGATTATAACCTCAAAATCTGATACTTTTTTTGAAATATATCTTTTCTGCAGCTAGTCCGCTATAAAAACAAGATCTTCTAGGAGTCTCCAAATGATAGAGAATACAATACATAATTATCCGATGCTCTTGGCTCCAGGGCCAACAATGTATGGACGCAGAGCAATGTCCTTTGAATTTGAATCCCATTTTACAATTTTCACTTTGTTTCAATCAGAAATTCAGTACGCTGTAAATTGTGTAATTGGTTACGATTAATGAACTTTAAACTGAGAGCAGTGTTTGGATTTCAAGTATGGTAAACAAAAATAAAATGGAAATGTCACTCATTAAAAATACACCAGTCATATGTTGATATAACATGTCGACTATTTTATTTACAAGGGCTGATCTAAAAGTAATGAAGGATAATCGGTTAATATATATTTTATTTTTGCTTTCTTATTTCCCACTAAGTCAGCATAAAAAAAAAAAAACATAAATAGACCACAATTCACGGAGATACATTCATTTGAATATTTATTCATATTAAATAGATATTCATATGAATAGTTTATTTATTATTACTCTTGGATCAGATGTATATATTACTTATGTCAGACTTATATTCCTTATTGGCTTCTGCCCGCAAATTCGAACAAATACAGTCGTTTAATAGTTATACAGTTGTTACTAGCTGATGATGAAGTTTTCTATAGGTGGAAGAATGTTATAAATCTATTTTTTTATATCTTTTTTCTTTTTTTCTTCTTCTTATCTTTATATCTTATCTTATCTTATCTTATCTATCTTATCTTTTATCTTTTTTAGTTTATCCATTACAAACAAAAAATCAAATCTTTTCACTTTATAATATTAGTTTAGATAAGGTCAAGTTTTCTCACGATGATTTACTTCACCTTTTTTTTTGTTTTGCGTTGAGAAATGCTCATACATACTGCATTACCACCGGTAGATAGTGCAGTTATGTGGGACTCCAACCCACTAAAACTCCACGATGTCCGCTTCTGCCACTTGGGGCAGGTACACGGGCACGAGTTAGCACACACCGCGAACCCGCCGCGACTGTCCGTCACCAGACCCTCCACTGGGGAGTACCCCCCATCACCGGCGCACCAGAATACATTGCCCGCCGTGACCACCCCAGAACACCAAACCAGCACATACGACCCCGTGTCTAGGCACCCTTCATCCCCCTGCGACCGGTCAAGTCAGTGGCGCCACTGTGGCCCCACTGTGAGGGGCTGGGCGGCCACTTTTCGGCCGCAGAAGATAGCGGCCAACGAAATACCGACACTCCTCCTCCCCTGCGGCCCCACTGCGTCCGCCATTAGACGGTGGCGACCCCGTCAAAACCGCGGACGGTAGGGAGAGCAGCGCACCGCAATACCGGCACTCCTCTCCCGCCACGGCCTCCAAGCTTCAGCCACGATGCCTCCCATACGACCCGTGGCCCGCCTCAGTTGAAATTTCGCTCAAGCGGCACCGCAACCTACTTGTTGGCCGTCGTCGGCTTCCTAGGAAAAGCCCTGACAAGTGGCTCCTCCTGGGTTCCTCTTCGCTTGACCTTGGGTGACTAAGCCACGGCTACTGAGCCCCCCCGCCTCGACGATGCAGGAACCCACCAGGGGGGATGTTTTCCTTCACCTATGCCGGTAATATCTAAAATAGACATAGAAAGTATCTACATACGATTTTAAAAAGTCACATTTATAGTTGCCCGGATACCCACAACCTGGTACATGAGAGGCCAGGCCTTAATCCTTGTGCCTTCTTTATATAAGGCAGTAAATAGGCTTGTATTATTATTATTTGAAATTAGCCCTAAATAAGTGCCTAGGCACACGATACCACTACAAATAACCACTAAGTCTCGGATAATAACTAAATTAAACATTAACCAACTTAATTCTCACTTAAAGTGCTAACTTAAACGCAAAACTCAAAAGTCATCTAAGTAGGGAATAGTTTATCAAATCATAAATGTAATAAAAGTTTATAATCGCTTTGAAAAACTTTATAAATTCAAACTATTACCACAGATTAATACAGATGGGACTCTCCGGAGTTTAGGTATGAAGCTACAAGTACGCGGCGGGCCTATCTCACTGGGCCAATTCAGTAGGACTGCCGCAGTCAGAAGGTATAAGAGTTACGCGTTAGAAAGAGAGCCCACTTGTAGGTGAATATAACTGTACGTTATAAGCGCTGTGCGACCTAAATTGCACTTTATTGTCTTAGCAAGAGTCGCTTTTAATTTAAATGATTTCGCGGATTGTTCCGTCTGTATTAATCTGTGCTATTACAAAATGCATAAGGTAGCAATTAACTTTCCTTTAAAAGTATTTATTAACTGTTACAATTTCAATAAATTTGTTTCAGATATTCATTCAGTCATGACAAAAGAAAATATCAAACTGATCTGATTTATCCCTAATTATGGAACTATATGTCAAATTGAATCGAAATAAAGTTCCTTATTATGATAATAAATTAGTAGAATATTATGTAATGAATTTGGAATTTGAAATTGTATGAATTTGGAACGTGGTTGTAGGTATTTACTTAATACTAACTTGTAACAGTGGATATAAAAGAGATATTGCTTTAGCCCAATAAACTAGATACATTGTGGCACCTCAGAAACACGCTGAAGTATGACGGTTCTCACCAACTCAGGGTGAGTTGCTGTTTCATTTCCATCCTTGTTTTAGGAATGAATAATTAATATTTTAGAATTCTGTTGAGCATTTCAGAGTCAGTATTTCAGTAGACGTTGACTAGTTTACTTCAATGCCCTAACAAGAAAAATATTATAATTTATTTATTTATCCTCTTCATATAGTCCAGAAAAAAGCTGCTTGCCACGTTTGTTTGCGTATCATTAAAGTTTTGCTGAGTTTTGATGCGGTTTTCAATATTAAGTATCTATGAATTTTTTTGGCCTGGGCCCTTTCAGTAGCTTTCAGAAAAAAGAGCCAAATGACGTCGACGTTGTTTTTTTAAAATTATTTATATATTTAAAGGGCTTTTGTCGAGGTTGGTGGCTGGATCACTATTGCTATGTTCTGGTTTAAAAGAAGGGCGCCGATGTAATTACAGGCACATAAGGCAACTACAACTTTGTCTATGAGAAGGCAACACATCTGGCAGAAAATGCCTCAGGCATGGAGTTTTTAATATTTTTTTTAAAGCCATTGCAGGTTCAACTGCAGTGGCTTTAAAAATATTAAAAACTCCTTTGTCATTTGGAGCATGCTGTGCAAGTTTTTAATTAATGTGTGGTTTTGTCTCTGGCAGGTCGAAAGGCACCCTCAAAACTGCTTGCCTGCTGTCGTGGCCCGACGGATTACCTGATGTGTCGTACATGGATTTTGTGTGAGTATTCATTCCAACTTTATAAGTCTGCCTGGTAACTATGGCTTTTTTGATTGAGTTTGTGAGCAGATATATTTTGGTTTAAAAATGTTTCGTGTCAGTAGGTATATATTTATGGTAATTAAAGGTACATTTCATTTATACAGGGTCAAAGTAAATTAGCTAGCGAAACTCCGCAGACATGCTGGGTATCGGTATCTAAAGAAAGAAAGAAAAACTGTTTAGCACGTGAATGTGACGCACATACATAAAATAGTTGTTTAACAGAAGCCTAAAAACAAAAACAAATGGGTATCTATTCTAAAAATAATATCTTAGACGAAATATGCGTCACTACCGCGCGAAACAGCTAACACTCAGCATAATGCATATAAATGTAATATTGATATTATTACATTTCTTTATTTCGTTAATAAATAGAGTGACTTGGCAACTGCACACGGTAACATAATCTACACAAAACAAAATCGTATCTAATATTGAAGCTTTGTGCTTTTATTTGCTTGAAAGTACCTATATGGAGGACTATTTAAATTAGCTAGTAGATTATGTTGCTGTGTGCAATTGCCAAGTCACTCTATTTATTAAAGAAATAAAGAAATTTAATATTTATATGGTTACTATCAAATATTGTTAGCTAACTAACAAGGTATCAATTTATGACAAAGTCGTTGGATAGCTGCTCCCATAGATAGGTAGGTACTGAATTAACCAACTTGGTTAACATTCGATTTCACAACTTTTTACGGCAGAAAAACTGCGTTGCAAGACTTGTGCATTTTTGTACATGTTATGATTTTGATGGGATAAGGGTTTTTAATAAAGTGCTTTTAAAATTGTGTTAGGGCCGCTTGTCTATTATTGCTTATTTATTGATTGTTCATTTTTCTTTTGTGGGATATTTTGGCGAAAAGTGATACTTTTTAAGTTCTGGAAATTCCTACGGACATTTAAATAGAAGTCTGCTACAAAAGCGAAAAAGGCATTATAAGACTTCTCAGCGTTGATTGGCTTTTGTTGTTTTTCCCGGTACCCATTATGAAAATGACCTAGTTTACAAACAATTAGGTGTACACAATTTGCTTGAAATGTTTTTTCACAAGTAGTTAGAGGGTTTACATTTGTAATTTTCCACAAAAAACAGCTAGTACTGACAGTGAGTGACACCTCAGTTGTTGGTGATGATTGGTTTTGTAACAGTTCTAGAGTTCGATTATTGCACAGCGTGTCATCAAAATAATTCAGGCAAAAAACGTTTTTTACAAAAAAAAAAAAACAACCGAATTCAAAAAAAAAAAAACTAAGTGAAAATTATCTATAGTTTCAGAAGTCAGTGTCTTTGGATCTGTATTTTAGTTTTTTGCCACCGAATTCTGAAATTAAAGTTATTTTTTACTTTGTAGTGTTTTTTTGGGAGACGGTTGTTTTTTTTTTTTTTGGAAAAAAGTTTTTATTTTTTACTTTTTAGTGGGTTAGTTTGTAATTTATCTTAGTTATAATAGCCTAATGTCAACTGCTCATCACCTTTTACAAATTATTGCTTTTCCCGATGTAGGGACGTTAATTGTTGAGGAGTTCTCCTACTAAGAACTAGGAGAACTGGAGGTAACGGTGAAGTCACGATTAGCCCCACTTCACCAAATGCCATTAGTTCTTTCCAATATTCGGTACTAGCTATTGCCCGTGACTTCGTCTACGATCCAGGATGAATAGTAGCCTGTGTCCTTCTCCAGGTCATGTTCTACCCATGTGCCAAGTTTCATCCAAATCCGTTCAGCCGTTTTAGCGTGAAAGTGTAATCAACAAACAAACAGACACACTTTCGCATTTATAATATTAGTTAGGATAGATAAGAGGTTGAAAAACAGGTCTATCGACACTCTAGACTCACAAAATGTATTAGGTACTTAAATTAACAAAAAAAAAAAAAAATTTTAACACTACTAATTTTTATCTATTAATATAATTCAATCATGATTCGAAAGACACGCGGCGCCATCTATTATCGTAACGAGGTTATTGTTGTTTTCCTCGGCAACAGTACTTTTTTTCAGGATGAAAGGTACCCTATGTCCGTGTCTGTACACCTGACAAAGTGTATGCAAAATTTCGGGATGATTGGTTCAGTGGTTTAGGCGTGAAAAGGTAACAAACAAACAAAGTATGTTACTTTCGCATTTATAATATTAGTTAGGATTTATGTATTATTAGGTGTCTAAGTCAGACAGAAATACTGAAATTGATTTATTGGTTTATTAATTGTGTAAGCAGCCTTACAGTGGTGTCCTCATTATGTCAGTCTATTTCCTCATCTGCAATATTATTAAATTCAGGAGATATTAAATAGATTAATACTCTGCCTATCCCTATAATACATTTCATTGTCTTCCATAGGAACCTCATTGATATCAAGTGAATTATTCCTGTTAATCAATCGTCTGAATCTCGGTTAGCCTCCAATAGCTGTTATAACATGATTTACATGTCTCAGCGAGCAAACTTTACTAGTTTATCCAACCGTCACAAATGTCTATGAGATAAGAACTGTCCCAATATCGTATAATTTCCTATTGTCTAGCTTTAACAGTAGCGTTGTATGATTAAACATGGATTAGGTATAAATTTATGATATAATGAAGAGGGATTAACTTAGACCTTATTGTACTGATTGAAGAATTCATTCACTGGATGAAGAAACATAGAGAGTGGTGAATAAAATAAAACATGACGGGGCGCTTGTGGCTAAGTAATATCAGCCGCTCGGGTCGACCCATCAGGTTAAGCTATGCTTGCCGGGGTTGGTCTATGGATGGGTGACTATCTTTATATATCAAGACTCCTCCATGCCTCGGAAAGCTCTTTAAGCCGCTGGTTCCGGCTGTCATTCGTGGATCTTTGACAACAGTCGTTACGGGTCGTTAGAAGCCCTAAAGACCAGTCTTCATATTCATATATTTGCGTCAGAAGCCCGAAAGTCTGACAACCAGTCTTACCAAGGGGAATCGTATTACCTAGTAATTGGGGTATGAAGGTCAGATAGGTAGTCACTCCATATAAAATACTGGTATTCAGCTACATTCGGTTAGACTGGAAGCCGACCCAAACACAGTTGGGAAAAAGCTAGGAAGATTGATTTGTATTTATGTTATTTTGTGGTCATGACTATCTGCAATTTGTATCGACTACTAGTTCCGTGGGCTTAATGAACTGTAGTCAGTGTAGGGTTAATCCAAGCAGACCGAATTTATTTTTGTCTCCATTTGTCAAATTTCACACGAAGTGAAACTTCTGAATCCAAAATGAATCAAAACTGATTTATAAAAATTAAAAAAAAGATTGAATAAAAAAATGTTGGATTTAGTCATATCTTTCACTCGCCTACCGACTGACCGCAAAATGAAACGAAATACGTTCATAATTCTTATGTAATTTTGTCGGTGTCTTGTGAACGTGAAATTAAACAAAAACCGGCCAAGTGCGTGTGGGACCACGCACAATGAAGGATTCTGTTGTTTAAAAGAATTTATCCCAAAAACAAACTTAACTTTGTAGTTGAAAAACATACTCTCCCATACATTGATATACTTTACGGTCAATTTTAACCGACTTCCAAAAGGAGGAGGTTCTCAATTCGTCTGCTTTTTTTTTTTTTTTGTGTGTTTGGTACGCGATTACTCAAAGACGGATGGACCTATTTAAAAAAAATCGTTTTTTGTTTGATAGGGTGTACTTCCGAGATGGTCCTATATAAATTTTATTAACTTTGCTTGGGGAGTTTTTGAGTTAGCTTCAATACTCGTAATGCGTATATTTCCCACTTATTTTATGTGGATGATGTGATGGTGTTTTAATAACTTCCTATCACTGTTATTTACATGGCTATATCTACAATTATTGTGCTGAATTATGTATTCGAATTAGTGTGGGGTAGGCTCCACAACTAAAATGTGAAAAATAAAAACTTTTTAGCAAAAAATAAAACCGACTTCCATAACAAAACACTACAAAGTGAAAAATAACTTTATTTTCGGAAGTCGGTGGCAAAAAACGAAAATACAAGACACCGACTACCGAAATTAAAGTTATTTTTCACTTTGTAGTGTTTTTCCAATTGCAGATTTGAGTTTGTAATTGACAAACATTTTTATGTGATACAACTATAAATTAACAATTTTCGAACTTTTTCCTTAACTTGTGCTGTGCTTGTGCTTGCTTCTTGCCAAATTTCATGATTCTAGATCAACGGGAAGTACCTTATAGGTTATGCTTTATTTGCGAGGATCAAAATATGTCGCATAAATGGCCGTATTTTTATTGCGTTTTGACTTAGAAGCTTGCTTTTTTAGCTCCAAGGAATAATAGACCTACGTATTTGATATTAATTTCAACACGTTCCTGAGAAAAAGGGTCTTGACAGACAGACAGAGGCACGGACAACGAAGTGATCCTCTAAGAGTCTATTTTTTTCCTTTTGACGTACGGAACTCTAAATATGAAAATTGACTCGAGTGAAACGTCTGATACCAGCTTCTTTCGGGTATCTACAGCTATTTACGGCATTTTACCTAACCTTTGCTATATTTTACTTACTTTATTAAATAATGCTCCGGAATATTATTTAATTATGCATCTTTCATTTATGAGTATAAAACTATCAAGGTTAAAGTATTTTTTGAATGGTTTTGTTTTTCGACGGGGGCCAATTTTCCAAAAAGAAAAGTAAGTTTTTTATTCAAGCTTTTACATTGACAGTTTTAGTAGGTAGGTAAAGACAAGGAAATTAATTGTTGAGCAAATTGACCAAAAACTGTCATTCTTTGACAGTTGGCTATAACATGGCGAATGAGTTCAATGTTTTAAACTAATATACTAAACTAATTTGCTAAAAGCTTTTGACTTTTAACAAATTATGCAGATAGCTAGATAGATTAGTCCTTCTTTAAGCCTGAAAGCTTCATGCTTTCCGAAGACAAAGCATAGATTAGATGGCAAACGCGAACTAAACAGTTATTTGAATTATCTAAATAAACAAAAGGGACCATTAACATGCCACGAACTATTATAATTTTCGTCCTGTCTAGACATGGCACGCACCCTTTTCAATATGACAATAATGATTAAACAATGAGCTTTACATGCCGCCATGGTTGCGGGTTGTTCGACAGAGTCACCGTGGCCCTGGCACAGGCAACTGCAGGAACACGGGTGGGTTTCAGCCAGAAGAAGTCTGATACGCCCTTCTGTTCCACCCAGAGCGGGAGAAGTTATTTGATGATTTCCCATCCAAAAAAAAAAAATGTGTTTCATACATTCCATACTCATGTTCGCATAACTCGTCAAAATGATACATATAACATATACATATAATATATAGTGAAGTCAATTACTAAATAATATTATAGTCAGGTACGTAAGTAGTCAAATTTGCAATTAATTATAACAATCATAATCTGGATAAATTCACATCATTTAGAAAGTCTTTCACTGAGTAATAACATTTGTCTAAAAGTAGTGCAGTTACCTTAGATTTAACACATTAACTGCCATGGGGGTCACCGGTGACCGGCACTGTTCTATTCCATTTGGGCCGCGACGGTCACCGGTGCCCGGCAAGATGGACCGATTTTCGATTGAGCTCTGTTCGTCGCCGGTCACTCGCACGTAGCATTTTTACATGTAAAGTGACCCGCGCGGCGCCCAGGAACATACCTTACCACTTGGTTTTAAATAGGTTTATAGAATAATCCTTATAACCACGAGGTATTTTATTATAAATGATAGGAGCCATTGTTAAAATACTTTTCTTCAACAGTGCTGTTTTGTAATTACCCGTATGTAGCAAGTTCTTGTATTGGGATCTCAAGGGGCCATTACGTTGTCTTATATCGATCGACCAGTGTAGGAAATAAGTTTATATTGGTTTTTACAAAAATTGCCACCTCCAGTAGTACAAACATGGAAAAGTCAGTATCCTCAGAGACGTTGACACAGGTTGACAGCTGTCTGTGCTTTTTACGTAGGTTTGACATAGTTCTAATACACCGTTTCTGGGCCTTAAAAATCTCCTCCCTCTCACTACAATTACCCCAAAATTCATATTTTCCAAATCTTAACACTGACGCAACCAACCCAGGATAAGCTAGTAGAAGTGTATCATTGCTAACTTCGTGTGATAGGTTGTACAGTACATATGCTGATTTATTTAACTTCTTACATACGTCATCGGCATGAGGTTTCCAAGTCAAATTGTTGTCAATCAGGATTCCTAGAAATTTCGCTACACAAATTGTAGCAGCAGATTTTTTTTTCGCAATTTCAGGTGTGGTCCCATAGTAAAAGTTGTTGTTATCATGAGTACAATCATGTGTTTACATGTCGGCCACTAAATTATTTTAATTATTTTATTATATTTATCTTTTGTCAATTCTAAATCCTCGCCGATTTGGTATTCTCCCTCTTTGATACATATTTACAAAAACAATGGATTAATGGGACGTGTATCACAATATCTCTGATTATAAACAGTTCTCACTTTACATTTTAACGGGTAAGCTAGTTTCTAGGTGGAGAATAAAAATAAATGGTCCAGTTAACGTTACGAAACCGGTTGAGCCGGGCGTGGTTCAGATATCAAGCGCGCGAGATATTTATACAACCTAACGAACACCACTATCCTGTAGATCCTCCAGACGTAGGTAGCGGGATCCAGGTGTAGGTGGTGTTTCCGGTCCGGGTATCGCTCCTCGCGGGGTGGTCCGGCCTCTCCCCTGCGGTGGAATGCGGCGGTAGAATTAGTATCCGCAGAGCCGGCCTACCGGAGCTTGAGCGGAAGCGCAGTGCGTAGGTAGGTAGTAGAAGAACCCTGAAACGGAGTCGGATTGTCCGGTTAGGTATTGTCCGGATTCATGCTGACTGCTACATCCCGACAACCGTCCGTCAAGAAGCCTACGGTGGATAGCAGTGAGCTAGCAACTATTAGCTATCGAGATGAAGCAGTCTAGACTGCAAGTAGCAGAATTACAGGTTGACCTAGGGCCAAGTAAACCTGTGACATTAGATTTTTATCTGCAATTGCTCGCAATTTTTTTAAAAACAAAAATTAACCTGCGCACTCTTGTAACCAAACTGTCAATATGTGGTCTAAATGAGAGCGACTCGTCTCGAACCCCGAGATATATTAAGTTACATGTTAAGAGGATAAAAGGATACTTACATAATATGCTGTCTGAGCGGAATCCGCAATGATGGGCACTGGGGCATCTCCATTAAACTGTTAAGTAATATAATAGACATAGTAGCCCCCTATCTAGCTGTTACTTTTAATAAATGTGTTGATGTAGGAACTTTTCCTGACCTCATGAAAAGTAGTAAAGTCATACCTTTATTTAAATCAGGTAATAAAAATGACGTTGGCAATTTTAGGCCTATTTCTATCTTACCTGCATTTAGCAAAATATTTGAAAAGTTAATACTCAAGTAGTTGCTAAGACATTTTAATTTAAATGGCCTCCTTCATGATGAACGATATGGCTTTACTAAAGGTCGTTCGACTACAGATGCGGGTGTTGCTCTGCTGAAACATATATTTAACGCATGGGAGAACTCGCAAAATGCTATTGGAATTTTCTGTGACCTTTCCAAAGCCTTTGATTGCGTGCACCATGACACGCTTTTGCGTAAACTACATCATTACGATGTACAAAACGAAGCTCTTAAAGTAATAAATTCATATTTACATAATAGGTTTCAATGTGTAGATGTAAATGGTGTGAAATCTTCCGGGCTACCAGTTCAGTTAGGTGTACCTCAAGGTTCAATACTGGGTCCATTCTTGTTTTTAGTGTATATCAATGACTTACCATTCTATTTAAAGGGTATCTGTGACGTTGTACTGTTTGCAGATGACATCTCTCTTATTTTTAAAGTAGACAGGAATAGACAAGATTTTGACGACGTAAACAGTGCACTCTCAGTGGTTACAGATTGGTATACGACAAATAACTTAGTTCTCAATGCTAAGAAAACGAAATGTATTAAGTTTGCCTTACCGAATGTTAGAAATCTAGGACCCAACATCGTTTTAGATAAAGAGATGCTTAAAACTGTAGACTCGGCAGTTTTTCTGGGTATAACAGTAGATGCCAAACTTCAGTGGGGCCCACATATATCAAGCCTAGCGGGAAGGCTCAGTTCAGCCGCCTACGCCGTCAGGAAAGTAAGACAATACACTGACGTTGATACAGCTCGGTTAGTCTATTTTAGTTATTTTCATAGCGTTATGTCATACGGTATTCTGCTCTGGGGCAAAGCCGCTGACATTCAAAATATATTTGTTCTTCAGAAACGAGCTCTTCGAGCAATTTACCAGCTCGGTGCCAGAGTTTCTTTGAGAGATTTTTTTAAACAGATTGGTATTCTCACGGTGGCATCACAATTCATCTTCGCCAACATCTTATATATTAGACAAAATATACATTTATACACTAAAAACAGTGATATTCACAATGTTAACACCAGAAATAAGGACAAATTACGTGCTCCATTTTACCGACTTCATAAGGTTCATAACTCATTTGTTGGGCTTGGTATATCTTTTTATAACAAGCTACCCTCTTCTTTGCTAGATTTGCCCTTTAATGCGTTCAAAGCTAAAGTAAAATCTAACCTTTGTTCAAAGGCATACTATTCTATCAACGATTACTTAAACGATAAGAATAGTTGGTCGATGTGTTTAACTTAAGACAATGTTTATGTTCTTTCTCCAGAATTAGCATACCTACTGACAGGTTATATGAGTTCATATAATTATTTATTTTGTTTGGCTCTCAAGGTTCAATTTATTTTATTTTTATTTATTATTGACATAATCTACTCATTTCAATGTTTATTTATTTTTTATGAGTAGTATTGCAATATGTGGTTAGCTAGTGACCTCGACAATTGATCATAGTTTTTGTTGCCCGAGCAACCGGCAGCAAGTTCGTCATGCTCCCTTAGATGTCACTGCTTGCGGTAGCGTCGGGGGTCGGGTTGTCTCCTTCCCTCAAATATGGCGAGGGGGGTAATGGCTGATCTTTGCGTTATACTCGTGAACGGGTGCTGCTTGTGGTGACAGGTCGTCTTGTTGACCTTGGTTTTGTTTTGTTATTAGTAACTTAACTCGTTGTTGATTTTACTTCGATGGTCCAAGTTTATCATCTGTGACTTTGAGTTACGACTACATGTACGGCTATATGTAAGTGGGCACGCCCTTTATTACTGGAGGCTTTTATTTGGGTATAAAGTTCTGCTTACGTTTTTAGTTTTGTATTTTGTTTCTGCTTGAGTATAGTTTTCGATTTTTTTTTTTGGTATAGTGGCGTGTGCTAGCTTACTTATAGCAAATAATTTAATTTAATGTTTTGTATTGCGTAATGTACCTAAATTATTATGCGCAGTGTTATATAGAATCATTTTTTTTTTTAACTGAACAGACAGCTGTGCTGCTGGGGAGTTTGTTGCGCCACTTCTTCTCCCCAGCTAAAGCACTAGGAAGTGGTGAAGGGCGGGCGTTTTGGGGGACTGTCTTATGTAATTTTGACGTTCAAAAAGTGCTGATTCTCAGCCTAGTTTGAATAAATGACTTTTGATTTTGATTTTGATTGATTTTGATGGGCATACAGATGAGAGTTAGTAAAATGAAAATGCGGTTTGCGGATTGAGAAGTGAATATATATATATTTTTTTATTTGTAATTGGTTTGCTCTTGACTCTAGTCTAGGTCAGAGGTGACAGAGACAAAGTCGACGATGGAGTGAACTTACCCAGAAGAAGCCTGTTCACTCTCACTTATATATTTTATCTTGTCGGCATTTAATGTTAGAAAGTTGCTTTGAAGCCAGTTAGACACAGTATTGAAACCTATTTGAGCATGTACGTACAATTCGCTGTTTGTTTTAGCTGTGAATATTAACGCCGTGTCATCTGCATACGATATAATTTTGCCTTGTTTAATATTTAAACTACACAAATCGTTAATATAAATCAGGAAAAGGGTGGAGCCCATAATACTTCCCTGGGGAACACCAAAACCTGTGTTTTTTGCTCTTCGCTAATAATATTGTCAATTTTAACACATTGATAACGATCGTCTAAGTAGTCAGCAAAAAGTTTCAGCGGCGTTCCCCTTATTCATAAGGCCTCTATTTTTTACAAAAGCGTAGAAACGGAGACTGTGTCAAAAGCCTTCGCCAGATCAAGGAAGATCCCCAGGGTTTGGTTTCCTTTACCAAAATACATGCACATTTAGAAAATTAAGCTGTAGGTAGATCTATATAATTTAGTCAACTGCCGTACGACCATTCGAGAATATTAAAAGACACTAGGTAAGTATTGTGCAGATAATACTCGGCGACAGAAACAGTCATAGCAAAATTACTGTTTTAGAAACGAGATTATTCAATTTAACAAATGTAAGCTAACTTAGAGATTAAAACAAATAGATTTACGACACTCACGCGTCTGGGGTTTGGTACAACACAACGTTAATACTATTTAGTATGTTAAATTATCTAGACTTTGAGAGTGTACTAGAACTGAATTGACTGTTAGTTTACAGGTATAGATTTATTACTTGAACGCCTTTGTTGGTCTGTCACTGTGAAATGATGAGCCGGCCTTTGTAAACCCTTGGCTTAGCGCAATATGGCGATGGAGCAACTGCAACACAGCCAATCAGGACGTATTTGTCTTTGCTTACAGTGTTCCCACTATAATTCCAACACGTTTCGATTTAGTTATTGTTTTATGATAAATGTTGCCCGATTACTTTTAAAAAAGTGCGTTATTATTGTTTATTAAATTAAGTATTTTATTGTACAAGGTTAATTATTAAAATAACGTGTAACGTTACCACATATCTATATATTCCATAATGAATGCAATTCCCGCTACACAAAATACATTAAATCTTTTGAAGACGGCATTCGCAGTAATGTTAAATACTTCTGGACATAATTATATTGCTAATCGGGAAACTTCCTCTCGCACACCTTCTAACATGATATACAAAGACCAAAGTACCAATGACCCCGAAGAAATCTGTTACTTCTTTTCTCATACCTTTAGTTCAGTTTATAAACAATCTTCCATGAGAGGTGTTTCATCGAGTGAGGATTCTGAGCGCAATTCCCTCTAACATACTAAGCACGAATGAAATATTGAGGGCACTCAATTCTTTAGACTCAACTCATGGCCCAGGCTCTGACAGTCTTCCAGACACATTTCTCAAAGCTGCCGCTAAAAACATTTGCACGCCTATACATATTTTGTATAATAAATCACTGGCAGAAGGAATCTTCCCTGAGGTATCGAAATGTGCGAACATAACACCAGTCTATATATCAGGCTCTAAGCAGGAGGTTGTAAACTATCGTCCTATATCCATTACGTCTGCCCTGCCGAAGATGTTTGAGAGATTCGTCTATAACAAAGTAAAGAAAGGATCAACTACCACAAAGAGAATTGTAAATAAAATAAGGAAGGAAAATTATTTGGAAGGGAATAATTATTTTCGAATTCATTATATCTATTCGTTAAAATACCTTTTACTGAGCAACTTGTCCACGCTAGGCCGAAATTGGCGATTCCCTTTGGTGGTAGTTGGATTTATTGTTTAACAATATGAATTCTCGTGTTCAAGTGGATGCCATTTACACTGACTGTGTACATCCCTTTTATTTATCTTATTTATAAACGACATTGACTCTTGTTTTCGAAATTCTAAAGTCCTGCTCTATGCTCTATTTTTTATTGGGCCTATAAATTTTGAGATTGTCAGCAGGAAGATCTGGTTTAAAATGCAGTAAATTGCTCACTTTTAAATTTCTACCCGTGGAATCGACCCTTTAACTACTAGGTAAGGATTGATGGAGTACCTGGGACCGTGTTCTCATTACAATACTAGAGAATTCTGAAAATATTTATCAGAATTCTCTAAGACGAGGCTTTAAAACCAATATTAATGTTAGTTTTACAATAAGGTCACTAGATAGCGCTACTGTGCACCGCTAGGTGGTTACTTGCACAACGGCAGTCGGGATTTTTTTTTTAAGTTGCATAGGTATTATATTAGTTTTAGGATTTTAAACTGACATGGTTTATTAATTGTTTCAAAAAAGTTTGTGCTCGCGAGGTTTACTGTTCGTAGAACTACTAGAGTGTGTGTAAGCCTATGATTAGATCACAGCTCGAGTACGCAGTGCCAGTGTGCAATCCCTTTTACAATAAGTATTCAGAACGTATTGAAAAGGTTCAAAGAAAATTCCTAAAAGCCATGCATTACTGTTGCTTTCAAACAGTTTTGGCTTATGATGATTTGCTTAAGAAGTATAAATTACTTGGTCTAAAATCAAGACGCACTCTCCTAGATAAGGTTTTTTTGTTTGATTTGTGTAGCAATGTATATGACTATTGTACGGGCAGTAACTCCACTCCGTACACTGAACTGAGATGTAGTATGTAGATGGACGAATCACACGGTATGTGTACAGGAAATAAAATCACCGTTTTGTGTCCGTTGATGATTGACGTTAATTAGTGTTATATAATACATAAAGTAGGTTACTTAAGGTGGGAGCGATTGGTCTTGTCAGCGAATGTACACAAGCAGGTAATCGGCGAATGAGCAAAAGCTTATTTAGATAAAAACTAAAACAATACATATCGTGTGGCGATGCTCGTAAACTGTATTGATATCCGTAATAAAATAAGTTACATAGTTCCTAGAACGACCTAGAATTGTTGTCGCAGTAACGCAAGTATGTGAGCACCTCTGCGTCGACTAACTAATAATTACAACAAGCAATTCCATCATATCGCTATGTTCGCTCTTTCTGCAGGTAGATTCAAAAATATGGTACTCAAAATGCTTAGTCGTTAGTAATTTTAATTATTAAGAGGATTGTGAAGCTGTAAATTTTCATACAAAAAGAGATAACGTTTTTCTCCCCGTAAACGTAGTCTAATTTTCATAATTTTTGGAAATGTTCTAGGTATAATAAAAAACTAGGTCCATATGTTTTTATTATAAAGAAATATTGCATACGATATAAGTTATTAGCATCTAAATATCTATATTTTTGTCATAAAAACTTCCTCAAGCATTTCTATTTTTTTTAAATACAATTTAATTGATTTCTAAAAAAAAAAAACGTACAGACCTAGATTAAAGTGTACTGAATGTAATGAAGCCAATATTGTCTCATTTTGCAAAGGTCTAAGGAGGTGAAAACGTTATCGCCCGAAACAATATTTATGTAAATAATTGTATGAAATGTAGGTAATTGCCTCCAAGAATCACGCCGCGTATCGTCACTTCACAATCCTCTTAAGATTTGCATGTTTAATGAGTATCTATTTGTTTGTTTGCTTTTACTTTTGTTTTACTATTTAACACATAAAATGCTTTCTTAACTTAAATTATTGTAGTTTGTAGGTTTTAGATTTATGTTTTAATGGCATGGTTTGTAAACATTATTTGTATATGTGTATTCCGTGAAAAATGTTGTTGGTTACATATTTGGCCGTATCTTTTTTGTATTTCTTCCTACAAAATGTAATTTGTCACTGTTTGTTTCCCCTAATAAACAATATAAAATAAAATTGTACTCATCATTATCAACAACTTTTACTATGGGACCCACGCTAAAATCACAAAAAACTCGGCAAAATGTAGGGAACAGCTGATTTTTTTTTCGCGTTTTGAGGTTTGAACACATAGTAAAAGTTGTTCATAATGGTAAGTACAATGACCCGTTAAGAGTTTGTGCGTTATTTAAGTTACACCTTGTTATAGAGCAAAATGAGAGCAAGCCACAAGTGAAGCAATAGGTATGCAATGCAAGAGTTGCTGACTTTCTGCGTGACAAATGAATTAATTCAAAACATCTTCACACTATCTCCAAGTCTCACAGAGATTACAAACCCGTTGAAGCATATAGGTCTGATTGAATGATTACTATACAACCCACGCTTGTCCCTTGAGTGGGAACCTCACTCAATTTCCTCTGCTTCTCACAATCGTGTAGTTTTTTACACCAATTCTCATGGAGATGAGGGATTATTCCGATATCTCACCCTGCTTTGTTCCCTTAGAGGAACAGATCGGAAAAAGTTTGATCTGCCCCGCTGTTAACAGCTTTATTAGATAGGAGTAAATAAAGTTCGAACTGTCCTCTCGTTGCTAACAGGGGGACAGAACAATTATTTTTTTCCAATCTGTTCCTCTAAGGGGACGAAGCAGGGTGACAGATCGGAATAATCCGAGATGAGAACCTTATCACCCTATCATATTTTACGCAATTTTCTATTTCCTTGCTGAATACATTTATCCCAGGACGAATATTTCGGTTTGAAACAACAATTCTCAGAAAAAATGTGACTGAAATTTATTCAGTAAAGTTAATGTGGGGTCAATGAGAATTTATACACAAAACTTTCCGCCGCATTGCACCACAAGCACACTGAATGCACAAAGAGCCGTGAAACCATTAATTTATTCATTAAATAGCCACTATATTAGTGTTAATCACTAAATTACATTTGTCGGACTCTGTTTTCACCAAATAATCAAAATATCAAACATTCTAACATTATCATTTTCCATACATCAGCAAACAAATCCAATCCTCAATTGTTCTACATAATCAACATGCACAGCTTTGACATACGCAAAGTCGCAAAGAGTTCAAAGATCTCAACATACAAAAAATAAAAACAAAACTTAAATATTTATTCTATCTAAATATTATGTCGTACATAAATTGAGACAGCCCCAGTAAGTTCCAAAAGCACTTGTGTCGGAGCCATCTCACTCTTCCCATAAGTGGTTGCCTAACAATGATGAGGAGTAAATAAAGGGTTTAAGGATGGATATACTAGCATCTTGCCATAAAAGTAAACAATTTAATAAGTTTTGGAAATTAACAAATAAATTAAAACATAGGTCGGGGATGCCGGTGAGCGTCGCGGGTGTGAGTGACCCCAGTGAAATAGCTAATGCTTTTAAAAAATATTTTAATGTAAACTCGCGTTTGTGTGGCTACAGCGAGCCGTCATGTAGCGGCGCGGGGGCGGCTGTGACCCCGGTTCACCCTGTCAGGTTCTCCGCTAAAGAAGCCGCAAGACGTATACAGAACATGGTGAGGGGAAAGTCCCCCTCACAGGTCACGACGGCCTCAGCGTCGACCATCTTAAATACGCTGGGGTATACTTACCGCGAGTACTTGCCTTGATTTTTAACCTATGTCTAAGTCATAGTTACTTACCTGTGCAACTTACTAAGACGATCGTTGTGCCAGTAATAAAGAATAAGATTGGTGACGCCTCCGATATCTCCAACCGAAGGCCGATATCGCTTGCCACTGTCTATGCTAAGGTATTGGATAGTCTGCTTGATAAAATTCTAGCTAAACATATCGCTCTTGAGGAGGGTCAGTTTGGTTTTAGACCGAACTTGTCAACGGATAGTGCAATTTTATGCCTTAAGCAGACTGTCCAATATTATACAGACAGAATGACGCCTGTAATAGCATGTTTCTTGGATTTATCGAGGGCTTTTGACCTGGTCAATTATGACCTGCTCTGGCATAAGCTCACTCACGACACTACTGTCCCGGCTGATGTGATATCACTGTTTAGGTATTGGTACAGTAGCCAAAAGAATACGTTTAAGTGTGCGGGCTCATATTCTGATTTGTATGGGCTGGTTTGTGGGGTGAGGCAGGGGGGTTTGAGCTCCCCCCGTCTTTTTAACCTTTATATAAACAAACTGATAGGTAGGCTCAGTAGCACCAAAACCGGTTGTCACGTGGACGGAGTTTGCGTTAACAATATCAGCTACGCTGATGACATGGTGCTGCTGAGCCCATCTATCGGTGCAATGAGAAGGCTTCTTAAAATTTGTGAAAGTTATGCAGTGGCTCACGGGCTCAAATACAATACTGATAAGAGTGAATTGTTGGTTTTTAAATCGGGTGCTTTAACCTACAAACAGTTGCCTGAACTCTCACTCTCAGGGTCTCCATTAGGTCGGGTTTCGAAGTTTAAACATTTGGGTCACTGGGTCACTGATGACTTAAAAGAGAGACAGGGATATAGACAGGGAGCGCAGGTCGCTGGCTGTCCGTTGCAACATGCTGGCCCGCAGGTTTGCACGCTGTACTGATCCCGTTAAAATAACGCGTTTTAAGGCCTTCTGCCAGTCGTTTTACACGTGCAGCCTGTGGACCAAGTGTACCCAGAGGACATACAGCGACCTGCGCGTATAAAATATTTGAATTTGAATTAAGGCGAAAGAGCAAGAGTAGCCCGCGAAATTCAAGTTTACTTACGTTTTTTGCAATTTGCAAGTCAGTATTAGGTTGTATGTTGATAAAACATGATTCGCGACCGTAACAAGTACGTATTTACAGAATAATTATCATTAAAGACATCAATACAACTTTTAAGACCAACACCCTAATTGCGTAACACACTATCAATCAGAATCTAAATCATTTTGAAGCAAATTGCTAACCCATTGCTTCGTGTGTTCGAAAAATTTGCTGCTCGACAACGTAAATAACGCAACGAATGTTGTTAAACTGTCAAAATGAAACCGATTCCGATTGATAGTGTGTTACGCAATTAGGTTATCCTATTGGAAGACTATTTCATGAAATCTTGACATTTGAGGATTGTACTAACTTATGGAGTTGTATTACTGAGTTTAATTATTATAATTTTGTAAATATGTATTTATTACGGTCGCGAAAAATACTTTAATCAATATATAACCTAATACTTACTCGAAAATTGCAAAAACGTAAGAAAATTTGAATTTCGCGGGCTACCTGGAGACCCTTATGGAAAAAATTTCACGGTCGAAGTGTAATAGGGCCCTTTAATAGTAACGGCAGTTTAACATGAAAAAGGACTTGGAAACACAGAAAGCTTGAAATCTAGACGATTTTTTTTTTATACATATGCACCTAATGTTGGAGAATCAAATATATAAAACGAGCGAATTGTGTGGTTTGTTGAATTGATTATCATATTAGAAGTTGTATGATACTCTCTATTCATTAAAAAGCTGCTTGGTACTTTTCCTGGTTTATGCTCGTCATTGGATTAGTTTTTGTCTTCTTAATTTTACCTCTTCTTACTTTTTCGGGCTAGTGACATATCGTCGTGTCACGTGGTGAACCAAATATTATCCTTACCCAGTCTGATGGTGTCGAAATAGGTGACTAGGAAATTGAAAGAAAAATGAAGATTGATTTATGGGCACAAAAAACCCAAATTTGCTTCGAAAAGTTAGACAATACCGTCCAAAATCATGTCCAACTTTTTGACAGCTAGTAAAAAAAAAACTTTGTAAACCATGTTGAATGATTACCATGCTTGGCTGGTCAAACCATCTCTTTGTTCTGTTAGGTATGGACATTTTGGGTTCACAAGACAATATGGTTAAACGACTTAGTTTATTATTTGAACTGTACTTACTTTTATAAATGCTCAAATGTAGGTATTGCTATTAAACTTTTCATGCTACATTTTACATATCTTCAACTAGTGACCCGCCCCTGCTTCACACAGTTTTTACTTCTTGACAAAACATCGAGATTTCTTTATTATATTACATACTATGTAAGATTAGGTAATGTTATGTATTATGCACCTAACCTTCTGGAAAAAAATATTTAAATGATAGTGAAAATCGCATCAAAATCCGTTGAGTAGTTTAGTGACACAGACGGACTCGAAAAGCGACTTTAATTTTTAAGCTTGGGTACGAGTATATGTCTAAATATAGATATTATCTGCATCGCGGGGCAAATCGTCGAACGCTGAGCATTGAACGATATGGCGGATGTTAGATGGTCAAATCATGAAATGGTGGCAAATCGTGAAATGGTCAGGCAGAACACGATGTACTTGTACGAACAGTCATGTATCGTACATGGCACGCGCGCATTGCAAAGATCAGCACCTTTTTGTCGCTTTGCACAAATTACAGTGTAACCCGATAGTACACGATCAGTGTTCATAGTCAGTTGTACTTGTACTCATTCACACATTCATATATAGCATTAGTTACGTGATAGTTATTTTTTTTTTATTTGTGATGGATTTGTTCTTGACTTTAGTCTAGGTCAGAGGTGACAGAGATAAAGTCTACTAGAGTGAGCTTACCCAGAAGAAGCCCGTTCACTCTAACTTTAAAGAGATCCGGGTTGTATGTGTTTGGGAACATAGATACAGGTAGTGAGTTCTACTCCTTTGCCGTGCGCATTATGAAGAATGTTTGGAAGCGCTTAGTGCGAATTGGTGGAGTGGTAACTAGGTATGGATGGTAATTTGCAGTGCGTCTAGATGTTCGATGGTAAAAGGGGGCCGGTGGCATGAGGTTGTGAAGTTCCTGAGCACACTCACCTAAGTAATAGAGGAGCAGCCATTACTTCAAGATTAATACTAGAATGTCACAATGCGTTAGAACGAGTAACGATATCTAACCGCAATACAGTGACACTGCAATGGATAAAAGGACACAGTGGGTCTTTGGGTAACGATGCAGCGGACGAACTTGCCAGGAGGGCATCCAGTGCGTCAGTCTGTGGACCCGAACTAATCGTACCCATCCCTTTCAACCAATTACGCAGGTGGCTGCAAGAGTTCACCCAAACAAAAGCAGAGGAGTGGTGGTCCTCGACACCAGGGTGCACGCAGTCCAGGGAGGCTATGCCAAGTTTAGATGGCAAACTAAGCAGGCGACTTTTACGCCTGGACAGGAATGGCCTACGCCTGATGACGGGGACCATCACAGGACACTGCTCGCTGAACAAACACTTTTATACAATGGGCATAACGGACAGCCCTCTGTGCAGAGCTTGTATGGAGACTGAGGAAACCGTTCCGCATGTGCTCTTCGAGTGCACAGGCGTAGAACATAGAGGATCAGCCGTCAACGACCACTCTGATTGATCGTTCACTAAGGAAGTCTGATATCCAGCTACAAAAACCAACTGGGATGCCATAAGCAGGAAGCTTGCTGAGAAGACTTGCGTGCCATACCTTGTCAAAGGCCTTTGACATATCAAGCGATACAGCAAGTGCTTCGCTGTGTTTCTCGATGGCTTCGCCCCAGTAGTGCGTGACATATGTACACGAGAAGATCGCCAGTTGACCGTCCCCGGCGAAAGCCATATTGACGGTCACTGAAGAGATCGTTGTCTTCAAGGTAGGTCAGCAATTTACTCTTCAGTACCCTTTCCATAACCTTGCATAGTATGGAGGTAATGGCGATCGGACGGTAATGGGCAGTATTATATTCAATAAACTATTCGTGACTTATCATTTAAGCTATCCGTGACTTATCATTTAAGCTAACACCCAAGGTGTGTGCGACCCATTCAGCAGCGCATACACACGATATGGCCATCTACGATCGGGCCACGACATATACATACGGCAATGCGGCTACAACGCAAAATACATATTTTCTAGCTACCAACGTAAAACGTTACTTTACCGAAATAGTGCTTACATAAAGTTATAAAAATGACAAAAAGGCTCGAGTCAACTCCTCCAATAGAGAGCAGGTAAACATATTTGCCAGTTTATATAAAAGCGGAATGCCACCAGAAATATTTTCCGCCATTTTGAAATTGAATTTCGTGGATCGCTCTAGACCGTGCAACGTAACTATTTCGGAGTCACGTTCGAAGCTGCAAGCTTAGTTTATTTTTGCCTACAAACTGAAGACTAGAACTTGGAACATTCTGAATAATAGTTTACATCAAATCTTTCGTGGATACTAAGAATAAATTTGACTGGCACTGGTAGAGACTGCATACGTTGCAAATTGGGAGGGAGTGACACGAGTAGACTGACAGTAAAGGTTAAATTGGTAACATGATATTCAAATATTCATATTCTTTATTGTGGATCATAGGTAGGTACACAATACATACAATATTCTAATATGTTAAAATATATGATCAGCTATGTCCTGCCGCTTAGGCATACAATAACAATCACATAGTAGATTAAAATGAATTTAAATAAGTCAACATACACAAATCCAATAAATGTCAGAAGTAAACTATAGCTTTTACACATTAAAACATCATAATTGTTAATCAATTGAATGTCACAAAGGATACTAGTAGATATCCAATAGTATTTTTACAGTTAGTTGATCTAAAAGGGGAGATTTGGAGAAGTTTCGTGATAATCCTTGCGTAACTTAATGGCAACAGAATGATTGATGAGATTCTTCTAATGCCTGAATTTTGTTTTATTTAAATTGGAAAGTCTCCTACATACTAATTTTATGTAAAATATTCTTACCACACCATTTTCTTTAATCATCTCGAATCTATTTTGTAAAAGGTATTTTATTTTTAAAAAACTTGAACCTCAGACTTGCTCCAAGCTCTACGATGCCTGAAATGTTGGTTCCTTGCCAGAATTTTGGATTTAGGTAGGTAATATTTAATATTTAAATTTTATTGAAGTTAATTTTCGGTCTTTCCATTTTTGTCTGCTGTGTATGCATAATGCATACGTAAATTACAAATGTCTAGCATAATTTAATGGAATAAATTTCACGCGTGCACTTCTTGCAGTTGAAAGTCCTTGACAACGGGAGGTGAAATAAGATGATTTGTAAATTGCTCGTTTAATGTTTAACTAAAACTTCAAAAAAGAAACACGTCACTTTGACCCGGTAGGTGACGCTGTTCTGGCAGGACAACGTCTGTGAGCTAGTTTAATATAAGAATTAAAAAGACGTGACGAATAAAAATAAAAGTATTTAATTACTAAACAAAAAAAAAATATAGGAATAATAATTGATGCGTAATTTCCGTCTGTTTGGCAAAAAAATGGTGCACTTTTTTGTCTGGCTCCTAACACGTTTAAAGAATAAATTGGTTATTTTTATTAAATAAGTGTTGTACTGGTAGATATAAAAAAATAGCTCTTGCTAATGTGGTCTATTTAAATGACGTAAACTGTGTTTTGACATCCTTTAGGTACCACCGCCAACGAAGAAGCGACTAGAAATAGACTATTTTATCGCTCAAAAAACGGACAATATATGTATGTAGGGTCACGTTTCAGTAAAAGAGATACACAATCAGCTAATAATATTACGAGTATAAAGAGGAAAGATTTTTTTTGTTTGTTTGTACCTAATAAGCTCCGAAACTACTGGACTGATTTTAACCCTTTTTTCACCAATAGAAAGTAAAATTATCAGCAAGTCACATAAGCTATAATTTTTTTTTTTTAAATTGAGATACTTCTATTAGTAAGGTACCCGCAGCTAAGACGCGTTGGAAAGAAATACCTCTGTAACCTTACAAAAAGTACTAGGATTGCATGAATGAAGATAGCTACATATACGAGTATCAAGACACGATACGTTTTGCACACTTTCTGAGCAGTAAACCTAACAAAATGTACTAGGCTTGCATGAATTACCGATCATATTTGAATCATTAGTATTATGTTTGTAATAGGATCTATGTATATGCAATTTGGCACACATATTAATAAGTTGATCGTTGACTGTTTACACTGCAGGCGAAAACTCTCTTTATTGTACGTTTCTTGAGCGAGAAAATTGTCGATAGCTAGTAACTTCCTCATCGGCGGTGGGACAGTGCCTTACCTCTTTATACAGGATTATTTGTAAAACACCAGCAACCTCTTAAGGGGTCATTATACTCATCATTATGAACATCTTTTACTATGGGAACAAACCTGAAATTGCGAAAAAAAATTAGCTGTTCAGTACATTAATGTTCGCATATTCGTCAAAATGTAAAATTTTGACGAATATGCGAACATTAATGTAAAATTCGTCAAAATAGACTGGCCTGTTGGTCTAGTGGTTAGTGGCCCTGACTGCTATGCCGGAGGTCGTGGGTTCGATTCCCACCCAGGACAAATGTTTGTGTGATGAGCATGATCATTTGTTCTGTGTCTGGGTGTAATTTATCTATATATGTATGTATTTAGAAATATATAAGTATGTTTATCAGTTGTCTAGTACTCATAACACAAGCTCTGCTTAGCTTGAGGCTAGACGGCGTTGTGTGATAGTTGTGGAATATTATTATTATTATTATTATTAATGTACTAAACAGCTGATTTTGTTTCGCGATTTCAGGTTTGGTCCCATAGTAAAAGTTGTTCATAATGATGAGTACAATGACCCCTTAAGAGGTTGCTGGTGTTTTACAAATAACCCTGTATTTTCAACAAGCTTTTTATATTAAAGTGCATTTTATTTTGTCACAGGTACCAAGTGTTGTTCTTCGTAGTGACATACGCCATCCCTATGCTTGGGATGACGTTCTTCTACTCAGCAATGGGAAAAGTGTTGTGGGGTTCAGGATCTATCGGCGAGCTGACGCAGCGACAAGTGGACTCAATACGTTCGAAACGAAAGGTATGTACGTATAGGTTGTCAAAAATATAAACAAAATAGAATTGTGTTTAGGATGGTTATAATGTGCAAGTAGAAAATCCTAAACATTTAGGAGTAACTAGCCATGACTTTTATAAGTACCTATGTTTTTGGGCATGGATGATATGTTTCACTTTGCGTGTATCTAAAGACTTTTTTTTATTTTTATTTATTTGAGATGGGTTTGCTCTTGACTCTAGTGTAAGTCAGAGGTGACAGAGACAAAGTCGACGATGGAGTGAGCTTACCCAGAAGACGCCTGTTCACTCTCACTTTGAAGAGATTAGGGTTGTATGCGATCGGAAACACAGACGCACAGGTAGTGTGTTCCACTGCTGTGCGCATTATAAAAGACATTTGGAAACGCTTAGTGCGAATTGGTGGAATAGCAACTGGGTAGGGATGGTAACTGGCAGACCATTTTTCAGAACCGCACTCAAGACTCGAGCATTACTTATACAACTAGGAAATATTACTTTCAACCAACCAGAAGGATTTAAACGAGTTTTAAGTAATGCTCGAGTTTTGAGTGCGGTTCTGTAATACGGGTCTAAGTCATAAGTCTGTATCAAGTTTTATCAATATATTCGCCGTCATAATCTTCTCCCGAATCCACGCTCTGAGAAGGAAAGGCCTCCATAATCTTTACACAATTATAATAATAGTTATATAATCTCTATAAGATATAATCTGTACTAGACTGTCTAACTAATTGCTGGTCTGCCCGCAAATTCCTTTTGACTATTTTAAAACATAATCTATATCCATCTATGTATCTATAGGTATATACACAAAAATCAATTGCTGTGCATTAGTCTCGCAAAACTCGAAAATAGCTCGTCCGAATAGAATTATCCTTTTTTTTTGTTTTGTTCGCCTCATTACTGTGGTGGTTTAGGAAAAGAAAAGAAAATTAGGAGAAACACAAAGGAACAGCCGCAAAAACTAAAAAATCCAAATTTTGTCTCACGTGATACGAAGTTCACCGGGTCTTCTAGTATACGTATAGATTAATATTTTTAATCCCGCGTCTGCTAATAGGAGGAGCTCGTGGCGAAGTAATAACAGCCGCACGGATCGATCCATCAGGTTAAGCTACGCTTGCCGAGGTTGGTCTGTGGATGGGTGACCATCTTTACATACCGAGACTCCTCCGTGCCTCGGAAAGCACGTTAAGCCGTTGGTCCCGGCTGTCATTCGTGGATCTTTGACAGTCGTTACGGGTCGTCAGAAGCCCGAAAGTCTGACAACCAGTCTTACCAAGGGGTATCGTATTAGCCAGTAACTGGGTTGTGGAGGTCAGATAGGCAGTCGCTCCATGTAAAATACTGGTATTCAGCTGCATCCGGTTAGACTGGAAGCCGACCCCAACATAGTTGGGAAAAGGCTAGGCAGTCTGCTAATAGAATGATTCCTTTAAAAAAAAAAAAAAAAAACATAAAGCTGCAACAAAATAATATTGAACGTGGAAGTTAGAAGTATCTTGGATTTAACGAGTCGTCTTTTCCTGCTCCAATTCTTATAACTACAAATTGTAACACTGTAAGAAGTTTTATTTGAACTGTAACTCAAACTTTTGAAGAAAACTGACGGTAACAGATTTTCGATAACCTTGGATATTTTCGATACAATAAAATGCCTTCTCGAAGCAAAGTTGTTGCCAAACCAATCTTTTATTCAATTTCGTTCACTCACGTCGTGTTTGTTCACGTTCAGACCACCGAAGTGAAGACAATGAGGCTCTATTGGAAATACGCCAAGAGTACCGAAATTGGAACAGAAAATGGCTGGTCCAGTTATTACTTTTATTTAATATACGAGTAGTACGAGTACAATCATTTTGCCAACGATAGTTGATGTTAAATATTACAGAAAATGTATGCGATCAAACAAGTGTATCTGGAAATAATACAGCATAATTGACCGCACTTTATTCATAAGCATATTTGGATTAGTTAAAGAACTTAACAAAAACACTTTCTGATAAATTCTCTGTAATACTCAACTGTCTAGCTAAAATTTTTCCAACTATGTTGTGGTCGTCTTCTAGTCTAACTGAATGCAGCTGAGTACATAAAGCGGCAGCCTATCTGACCTTTACAACTGGGTAACGCGAGGCCCAAGTGTTCAAAGTAATGTATGGAATTCTACATACATGTGACTAATTGACCATGATTAGCGATCTGAGTAGGAAATAAATCTCTTACTCACATTGATACTTCTCTATATTGAGAATTAACTGATCTGTTGGTCACGTGGTCGCAAGCTCGACTGCTGAGCGTGGGGTTCTGGGTTCGATTCCCAGGTCGGGTAGTGTTTCTGGGTGTCTTCATTAGGGATTTCTCAGAAACAGCCTGGGGTTTGAATGTTGGTGGTGTGATACCCCCGTGATCGGAAAGCACTTAAAGCCATTGGTCCTGCGTCTGATTTCTCCCAGGTCGTGTCGGCTGGACTACGATAGTGAGGAAAGACAGAGTGGAGCTGTGTTTGCGCTCACACTTGTGCACTATAATACAATTTCCTGCGTTGGCTCATCTGGCTATCGCTAGTCTCCGCTGAGATTGGCCGCCAATTGGGAGTCTAGATAAAAATAGACTAGAGGATAGACTAGAGGACTATTATTGTTATTAAAAATTCCTTTGACATATCTCGCGACCCTCTTCCGATCCTTTGGAAGGCGTACGAGGGGCTAAAGCTAACTCGCAAAGGGCTCTTAGACAATTTTAAATATTAGGTCTTTTGCCGATTTATATAGAAAAAAATCAAACAATTTTTTTTTTTTTTAAGAAATATTTTCGATACACTTTTGCCAGTTTAGTAAAAAGTTCGTTGATGCCTCTGCTATAGATATCCTGGGAATGAGAATCGATAAATTCTTTAAAGGCGTTTTTCACCGCCTCCTTGGATTTGAAGTTTTTCCCGGGGCTCATTGTTGAGATCAAAATATCCAGAACGGAAGCAATCAAACCAAAAACGCACCGTGCGTTCACTTGCGGTACCTTGTCCATACACGTCGTTAATATTGCGTGCTGTGTTGCATTGGTACCATGACGGAACTTGTATTCGTTACAGAAACATCGATGTCAAAGAAAAATCGAATGGCGGGAAAACAAATGAACAAATGATTTTTTTTAAATTTCATGCTATATTATATAATTAATTGGAATTTGGAATTCTAAATAGAATGAAATATATTGTTCTTCACAGTAGCCGGTATCAAAAATCGGCAATTTCATAGGTATAGACTTATTATTTTTTTTATGAGTAATGTGTTTGTTCCCAGGTTGTGAAAATGTTCATCCTAGTGATAGTTATCTTCGGGATCTGCTGGCTGCCCTACCACTCCTACTTCATATACACTCACTTCAACCCATCGATACTGTACATGAAGTATGTGCAGCACATGTATCTCGGCTTCTACTGGTTGGCGATGGCAAACGCTATGGTCAACCCCATCATCTATTACTGGATGAATGCCAAGTAAGTATTTTGGTTATAAATTAGTTTACTGGTAGGTAACAATTCTTTCACAGTTTCTTTTTTGGAATTTAGTTTTGAAATACTTTTTTTCTGATGATATTTGCTGCTTTTCTCTTAGAATATGAATGAATGAATGTAATTCACCGACCCCAGCGTTCTTTAACTAGACTCGATTACTTGAATGAACCTTTGATTCACACTAGCCCCTGTTGCCTCATGTTATATGGCGCAACAGAGACAATTGCATATCTAGGAGTAGACGCTATAATGGTAAGGAAGACGTGCCCTTAGGATATGGAAGGGATAAGGAGCCTACCGAGTATGCACCCTATAGTAACCCATTGGAATTGTGGAGAGATGGGTGATATAATTATGAATGGGCTCTTTTTACGACGTCGCCGCCAGGTTGCTTCAAGTCCAGCTTCCCTGGTTAATCTTTTGGCGGTTAAACTGCGTTTTCTACTCTTTTTAGTATTCCGTACCTCAAAAGGAAAAAACGAAACCCTTATAGGATCACTCGTGTGTCTGTCTGTCTCTCCGTCTGTCACAGCAAATTTGCTCTGAATCTAATGGACCGATTAAGTTGAAATTTGGTACACTTATGCATTTCTGTGACCCAAACACGTACGTGTAACGCAAATAAATGAATTTTAAAAATGGAGTCAATTTTGGGGGCAAATACGAAAATGAAAAAAAAGTTTTGCAAACTGTGCCGACTGATATATCAAAAGAAAGGGCTTACTGTGAGGGTCTCAAGTATATATTTTTTTACTAATTTAAAATAAATTATTTGAAAGTTGTATAAGAAACTAGAATTTTTTTTTCTGTTCCTAATCTTTTGCTGTTTATAGTTCCAAAAAAAATGACACATGGTAGATATTAGGTCACCAGCCTGTTCTTAGAACTTTTGAAGTTAGGATCTCTTGCAAACCGTAAATTGGTAAAATAGAATAGGCATACAGTATTCTCTGTGTTATTTCACAGAGCAAATCTTGTAGTGTGGCATTTTTTTTTCATTCAACTCTATTCTATTTACATAAATAAATAGGTATGTTAATTTGAATGCTCTTACAATTTTTCAAGTCAAGATCTCTTGGAACCATAAATAGGAACAATAGAATGGATACACAGTATTCCTTCCAGAGAGCAAATCTTCTTGTGTGACTTTTTAACATTTAAAATGTTTTTATCGATCGCTTCAGTATAGCCTACATTTTGGCTCAGATTGTGACATCGCCTTGGTGTCGTGAGTTTTAAGGCTACATGAATAGTTGAGGTTTCAAAAGACGCGTATCAACAAGGGCTATAATATGGTGAAAAAAAAATAAAAAGTTAAAAGCTTTTCTTAAGAATCGCAAAAATATGAAAAAATCGATAAATTTTTTAGGGTCTTTTGTCATAAGATCAACTATATCTCAAAAATAAATGCGCTATCGAAAAAAATAAAAAGAGCCCTCGTAGTATTTACTTGGAATACATTAAAAAAAATAACCGGACGTCTGTATCACTAATAGTCTAGGCAGGAGGGTGCCCTTTGTGTGGCGTATTTTCGGGGAGCGCGCTCCTTAGATGCGCGTCGCGTCGCTCGCCGATTTGTTATGGGAGCGTTTAAGAGTTTGATCGTGAAATGTATTTGTATTTATTTGTAAATACGTATTTTAATTTAATTTTATAATGATGTTAATTTAAATTACTTTTTTTAATTAATTTTGTTTTGCGATACTTTGAAAATACTTCAAATTACAAATTAGAACTTTATATTTGTGTGGAGTGTGGAGTTGTGGAAGACTTACATCACTTATTGATGCACTGTGCTAGATGTGAGTCTAATAGAAATTATCTGTTTGAAGTATTGAGGTTGAACTGGCTTGAAATAGGCACATTCCATAGAATTATTTCTCAACCAAATGCTGATGATGCGAAGAGTCTCTTCAGGTTCATGGCCCAAATGTAAACTGTAGCAGTGTGTGTTTAGGGTACGATGGGACTGTCATACGCATTGCGATTATAAAAGTCCCTAATTAAATAAAGAAAAAGAAAACTTTATATTTGAGACTAAAATTATTATTTCTATATTATTAAATATTTCGTATCGCTTCGTTGTTTTTGTATTAAACAAAAAATGATTTTCTTTCAAAAATAGTCTTAAGAAAGTTTAAAAGTTTAAAATTGTATGGAGTCATTTTTACCTTACGGATGTTTTACTTCGTGCATTTGAGCTCTATTATTACAAAGACGATAAAAAATCCATTGGGTCTATTAGATCTATTAGATTAGGCATCGTACAAAACGAAAAGCCTGCCTTAGTGCATTTTCTATGTACTCGAAGGTCGTGTAGAGCACGAGATCTGTGAATTCTTTTTCTTTCAAACTATTCAGGTTTAAATAAATAAGTACCTATGTTAATTTGAATACTTAATTTAGTAGTTTTTAACAACTAACCAACCAACCAACCATTCCAACCTTTTCTGAACAAGTCAATAAGTAACTATAATAAGTAACTACATTAAATATTTGTTACGGTACCGTAATGCCAAGCGGTGGATCCCTTACAAATAACCTAAACACGCCTTTGTTAACTAAAATTGAATTGTAAACCTACCTGTAAAATGTACAAATGTTAAATGTTAATTAAGGATAAACGGTACAGCTATTATTTGTCCATTGTTTAAATCTGGGATCTGTTCAAAGGACATTTTGACTTTATATCAGGGACTCACGACGAGGCTATACAACGGATGCCAAAATGGTAGGTAGGATTAATGAATCATTCTTATGCCCTCCGCTCCCACGGCCCGTCGAGGCCCGTCGCGGCCCGTGCCTGTCGAGGCCCGTCGCGGCCCATGCCTGTCGAGGCCTGTCGCGGCTCGTGCCGAGCATACCACACATACATTAAAATCGCATGCAATTCTGGCTCGAAAAATTTCCATTATTCAAACATGAGCAAACGAAACAAGACCTTCAAGACGTAAATCAAAACCTATAGGTTACTGTAGAGGTTTAATTCGAGTCCCTGTCTAATATATCAGGCTGGCAGTATCTATGACATTCGAACGGTCACTTTGAGAGAAGGCGTTTAGAGTTCGATTATTGGCAAAATTTAAAAGTACTCTGTGATTAGGGAGACGTCAGCGAGACGGGCCCCCTCGGCCAACGTAGGCGCGTTGATTTAAAAAAAAAGATATAATAAGAAAAAGAAACAATATACATCTAAGTCTTATATAATACGTAAACAATTGTATTTATATATCAGCTTAGATCCCGAAGTAAAATAACGGTCCATTCGGGATCGTTACAGTACTTACCGTTGACCATGTAAAGGAAAACGTCCGAAAATCGTTAGTTAGTAATTTTATCTTATAAAAAAAAATAACCTTTTAGGCATTTCATTTCATTTCATTTCATTTCATAGCATTTAACCTTTAGGGTGTAATGTATCTATATATGTATGTATTTAGAAATATATAAGTATGTTTATCAGTTGTCTAGTACTCATAACACAAGCTCTGCTTAGCTTGAGGCTAGACGGCGTTGTGTGATAGTTGTGGAATATTATTATTATTATATTATTATTTCAGGCCTGTGAGCTGGAACTGATGTCCCTGTCTTGAACAATTACATGGAGTCTTCGTTTCTGTAGACTATTGACATTGGGAGCTGTCTCTTTCAATATTTCTTTACAACAAAAGGCAATATTTCTTTACACAAATTAAGTTAGGGTTTACATAAGGTAGCTCCAAAGCCTATGGCCAGCAGAGGACGTCTTTCGGCTGAAATGATGCTAATAAAGGTAGCTCCATTTGTAAACTGTCAATAATTTTACCCGGACAGAATCTGTTGTCATTTGGCTTATTAATTGACAAGAAAAAATAAAGGTTATAAACAAGGTAGGTATCCAAAGTTCTGTCTAGTATAAATTATTAGGCGTACAAATAAGTTGTGAGGTTTTTTTTTCGTAATTTTGAAGCTTTATTCACAAAAATTGGTATGTTATTCAATGTATTGCCCATTGCTTTCCCTTTAACCATATTTCAGGCAGCATATGTATACTGCGTTTAAAACATTCCTCATCCTTTGAGGCGATCCAAGAATCGACCCCATTTTTGGCGTCTTCGTAAGAAGTGAAGTGCTGCTCGGCCAGGTCATGAGCCATCGACCGGAATTGTTATTGGTAACGTTCCCCAGTGATGGTTTCGTTAGGCTGGAGTAGCTCATAGTAGATCGCTCCAAGCTGATCCCACCAAATGCACAGCATTAGCGTCTTGCTATGAATATTCGGTTTGGCCGTTGAAGTTGATACATGGCCGAGCTTACACCACAATTTCCGGCACTTTGGATTATCGTAGCGGATCCACTTTTCGTCCCCCGTCACTATTCGATGCAAAAACCCATTCCGCGTTTGCCTTTGGAGCAGAAAAAACGGCGCTCGACGTCTCTTGGCTTGAGTTCATGCGGAACCCAATAAATGATAAATGATTTTTATTTCTGTAAGTAGGTTTGTACAAACACTTTTACAAGTCAATCATGTTTTTTTTTTTAACTAGATGAGGTCGGCGTTTCCTATCTGACTACTCTGAGAAGAAACACTTTGAAGAGATTAGGGTTGTATGCGCTCGGAAACATAAACGCAGGAAGTGAGTTCCACTCTTTTGCTATGTGGATTATAAAAGACATTTGGAACCGCTTAGTGCCAATTGGTGGATGGTAGGAAATGCAGGATAGCAACTAGGTAAGGATGGTAATTGGCAGTGCGTTTAGATGTCCGATGGTAAAAGGGGGCCGGTGGAATGAGGTCGTGGAGTTCTTGGGCACACTCACCGAAGTACAATATGTAGAAGACCGACAAGCAGGCTACCTTGCGGCGATGATCCAAGCTGTGAAGCTTGGCATCCACCAGTTCTTCCTTCCTTCCTTCCTTCTTTCTTTCAACAATAAAAGATATACCTACGTTTTTTTAACTCAATAACCTGTCAAGCAAAATTTACAGCAATAAACCCAATTTATCCTACGATATGTATAACAATTTCTATTTAGCTTGTTTTCTTCCTTTCTTCTTTCTTTCAACATTAAAAGATATATCTACGTTTTCTTTAACTCAATAACCTGTCAAGCAAAATTTACAGCAATAAACTCAATTTATTTTAAACCTACTTAATTACACAGATTTAGGGCAACCAATTTATGGCCAAGATTACCATTATCTTTCAATTTATATCACCTCTAAAACCTATTTGAGCCCGTTTAAATAGAGTCAATTCAATTTATTTGCTAAGAAAATTCTTATTTATTTAATCTGGACAAAATTTTCTACCCATCCAGTTATTACGGCTGTTCGTTATTTCTCGGATTTATTCATTAAAATATACGTATATTTAAAGTAGTTTAGTCAGCTTAATGGGTATCTCGGCGTTGCATTTTCGATAATGATGCCTTAGTTATTTGCGACATTTTACTTAGGCACAAATATTTATCACATACTTTATTAGTATACCAAAAAGTAGTTTATTTAGCTTAATTTGTATCTGGGCGTTTTATTTTATATATTATGTTAAAGGATGCTTTAGTTATAGGCGTCATTACACTTACGTACAGATATTTAAAAAATACTTTATTAGTATTTAAAAATAGGTATATGTAGGTAGTTTAAACAAAAAATCACATAAAATAAAGTTTCTTAAGGCAATAATACACGGTTCAACCAAAATTCACTTCTAAATACTTTGATTGAAAGTCAGGGAAACGAAAGGTTTTTCCGAGACTGAATGATATTTTTTTTTAATACAATACGATACAATATTTGTTTATTTCATCAAAATTAAAAGTGAACCATGTATTATTATAATACCATGTTTTTTTTTTTTGTTTAATCTTGTACCTTACCTATATTTTTCTCTCACAGGTTCAGGACATACTTCCGAACAGCGATCCTGTGCCGCTGGCGCGACATCCTGCGCTGGCGCAAGCGGCCGCTGCCAGAATCACCGCCGGACTGTATCTCGCAGTCCGGCAGTCGATCCCGATCAGGTTTTTACTCGTTAACGTAATTATTAAAAGTGATTTTTGGTATCATTCATTTTCGTCAGCAGTCATTTGCACGAAATATTATGAATAGAATAGAAAAGAAAAATTATTTGCATTAAAATATGATAGGTTGAATGATGATCTCAATAAAAGGATTATGACCTATATGTCTCGGGAGGTTTGAGGTTTGTGTCGAGCACTTCTTTGTCTTTGTAGAAACAGATCTGTGCAATATAGGCGCCGGCGATAAACAGCTGTCCTTTTGTGCCAATCAATGACAAGAAGTCAAAGCCAAAGTTGATTTATACTCGTAGCTGGAAAAATAAGTAAGTTTATAGAAAATCACTATAAATATATTCAAACTTTTTTTTTTAATAATGTTCGAAATGTATATAGCAGGGTTTAAATCATTATATGCTAAAAACCACAGAAGCCTTTGATGGTTTATATATGGCTAGTGAGTTCGGACAAAATGTAGTACAGACGCCAGCACATCAAGCTACTACAATCTGTCAAATTTCTTTAATAGATTTTCGACTTTATTGCTAAAGCATTAGGTTCAAGGTTGATTGGGAAAACTTGACAGTTTCGGGTAGCTTGACCTGCTGGCGTCTGTACAAGCCCAGCTTCTTATACTGGGCTACGGAGAATAATCGACGCAAAACCACGTGATAACAGCAAAATCATAGATACGAATGGAAAAGAAAAATTGTAAAGGGGTGTTCTCATCAGGGCGGATTGGTCAAGGCATTATCTCCTAAGATTATTTATAGTAGCAATGAGTGTGCAAGGCCCGTATCCAGTTGAAGACATGATGGGGCTGATAAATATGATGAGGGTCGAGAGAGCCTTTCCCGTATCGTACGGATGAGTTATTTTTAACATTAACTTAGTAATGAAATACAATATCGTAAAACGGAAGATTTTACCTTCCGTAATGTTTATAGCGATAAAAGGGATGCTCCCTTTTATCTTGTTACATGCATGGACTTTTATAACTGATGAGGATTTAATGTCCTTTAAAGCTAAAGCCTCTTCCTATACAGAGAAGGAATGAAATCACCTAACTCACCCTAAAATTGCTCAGGTATGCTAATTCAGAAATTGTTCACAATTATTTTTTGCTGTGCTAAGTAAAACGTTCTTAAACTCTATGATGCTATTAACCAAAATCATTATTATCTATAAAAATCTAGCCCCTAAAGAAAAAAAAACTTTTTACAAAAAAAACCAACCAACTTCCAAAAAAAAAAACACTACAATTCACTTTTCAGTTGTGTTACCTTCGATACCTGCAAAATAATTAGAACATCATCCACATAAAAAGTGGAAAAATATTGAAGCTAACTCAAAAACTACCCAAGCAAAGTCAATAAATTTTACATGGGACCAACTTCGAGGAATAATACCTTTCCGAATCAAACAAAAACATTTCAACTCGGACTATTCTATAAAAAGTTATACAGTATGTTAACCAACAGAGGGCGTTCCCGTGCAACTGCATAAAGTAAAAAATTCACTTGCTAACGTTTAATGACGTCATTATCATTTAAATCCTAGCCTAACTGTCTAATACTATGTATTTTAATTTTAATGTTATTGAAACGTGGCTTAGATAGGTAGGTACATGAATTTATGTTTTTTTTTATTTACCTAAAAAAAAACCATTTTGTTTTCGAATGGTAATATTTTTTTTAGCATGTATGATGCTATACTATTGCGGGTTAACGGGAACGCCCTCTGTTGGTTAACATACTGTATATAAAAAATAATACGGGTCGAATTGAGAACCTCCTCCTTTCTCTTTCTTCGGTTAAAAATAAGAAGAATAAGATCAAAAAGTTAACAATTACTCTCAACAATTTACAAAATAAACTTCTCCGAAAAAAAGCTATTTCTCCATGTAAATAAAATTCATACTTAATGTCTTATACTTAGACCAATTTGCTTTAATAACTCAATGAAAGCAATCCGCGATTCGAAAGTTGAACTGATTTGCTGTCAGTCTCACGTTTCTGTCAATAATTCAGTACGATTGATAAGGTCCAAACCCGGCTATATATTAATGCAGTAATTATACAGGGTGTCCCGTAATTAATGGATAATCTTGAAATAACATATAATAGGCCTTATGGCAGTTCTAAAAAGAATACAAAAAAAATCCCAAGTACTTACCCCACTCTGTGTGCCTTGTAAGTATCACTAACTTTTCAGGAATCTATGTCATGTAGGTACAGACGCCAGCGCATGAAGCTACTACAATCTGTCAAATTTCTTTAATAGATTTTCAACTTTATCGCTAAAGCATTAGGTTTAAGATTGATTGGAAAAATTTTATAGTTTCGGGTAGCTTGACCTGCTGGCGTCTGTACATGCAAAATTCATTGTAGAGATCTTTCCCTGTGCCCTTTGGACTCTTTGGTGATACAAATATTTACGATACGTTATTACATTTTTACTATTATATTTTATTACGGTAATAAAGTTTGTTAAGGCATTTTGACAGCGCTCTAGTCTGGGTATACTATTTATGTGCCAAAGTGCATATACTCGTAAATAGTACACCCAACATGTTATGTCAAAATAATAAATAATTTTATCGAAATGATACAGTCACTCCGGGATACTCAAATTGCCACCACCCAGGACTGGATTGGACTGGAGGAGATATTTAAATGTACGCAACATTTAAATAGTGACTAGACTCCTCTAGTGACTATACAGCCTGGTCAAAATTACACCCTGATGGGGAAAGCGAAATGTAAGGGAAATATTGTATAATTTTCGGCCTTTCTGGTACTGTTACCTTACTTGATTCGGAAGAATATTTTAATCCTTACATGAAGTAATAACAGCCGCACGGGTCGATCAATCAGGTTAAGCTACGCTTGCCGCGGTTGGTCTGTGGATGGGTGAACATCTTTACATACCGAGAGATACTCCATGCCTCAGAAAGCACGTCAAGCCGTTAATCCTGGCTGCCATTTTTGGATCTTTGACAGTAGTCGTTACGGGTCGTCAGAAGCCCGAAAGTCTGACAATCAGTCTTACCAAGGGGTATCGTATTACCCAGTAACTGGGTTGTGTAGATCAGGGAGGCAGCCGCTCCATATAAAATACTGATATTCAGCTGCATCCAGTAAGACTGGAACCCGACCCCAACCTAGTTGGGAAAAGGCTAGGAAGATTAAACCTGAAACTGAAACCGTTTGGAACCGAAGAAATAAAACTTGAGAATAGATGTTTTTCTAACTGATTGTAGTATTTTTTCAAAATCTTGAATGCAGTTACGAATTACTCAAAAAGTAAAGGACGTTTTCATGTACCTCGAGCAGTTTCTCTAGCCCATACTACCCCGTCTAAAAAATCCAATCTGTATTTAAATAAAAAGTAATAATATCCTGGAACATTTCCAAACTAAGCAGAGCTTGTACTTTGGAAACCAGATAACTGATATACTACATATGCTACTTTTTTTGTAAATATAATATATACTTGTATAGATAATTACACCTAGACTCAGGACAAACAGACATGTTCATATACACAAATGTTTGTCCTGGATGGGAATCGAACCCACGACCTGCGGCGTGACAGGTGGTATCTTAACCAACCACGCCAGCTGGCCTGTCAACTGGAATGAACTTAGGTTATGACTGAAAAGCAATCAAACCTGGCCAGAATAGATGCCAATGAATATATCAGATTTGTTTATACCGACTCATGTTTTACCTCCACAACTCTATTACCAAACTGGAGATATGTCTTAAAAGGTACAAGAGTTATCAAATAATTTAACTTTGGCATATAACGATTTTTTATTGGAAACTAGCTTTTGCTTCGCCCGCGTGGATGTTGGAAATTGTCCCACGGGAACGTACTACCGAGATAAAAACTATTATATGTCCTAATCCAGGTCATGGTCTACCCATGTGCCTAATTTAATACAAAGCCGTTCAGCCGTTTTAGTGTGAAAGCGTAATAAACAAACAAACTCACTTTCGCATTTGTATTATTAGTTAGGATAGCCCTTACCTAACCCCAACATTGGGTGAAAAGCAATCAAACCTTGCCAGTTACCGATGTATAGATCAGATTTTTTTTTGTACCGACGCCCATTCGATCTCCGCAACTCAATTACCGAACTTGAGATCGATATGACTTGAAACATAGACGTTATCAAATTTTTTGACTTTGGCTTTTAACGATTTTTTTATTGGAAATACTAATTTACGTATAGCAACCAATATCTACGAGGTATGAAAATGTCTTGATATCGATTGCAAGTCTGCACTGACCGGCAATCGATCGATCTTCACAATAGGAAGGTATACCAAAAGACAGCAAATAGCTGTTATAATACCATTAAATATGTACGTATAGGTTTTGTATTGTAGAGTGAACGATGAATGAATGAAATGCACCGACCCTACCAGACTCGATTACTCGAATAAACCCAAAGATTCACACTAGCCCCTGTTGCCTTATGTTACATGGTGCAACAGAGACCATTACATACCAAGGAGTAGACCGGGAGGCGCGACGATAATAGTAGGGAAGATAGGCCCCTAGGATATGGAAGGGATAATGTCCCTATCGAGTATACACTCTATAATAAGCATTGGAATTGTGGAGAGATGGGTGATATAATTATAGATGGGCTCTTTTTACGACGTCGTCGCCAGGTTGCTTCTGGTCCTGCTCCCACGGTGAATCTTTTGGCGGTTAAACTGCGTTTTCTACTCTTGTTTTGTCACTGCAATACTGTATTACACTTTGTTGTTTTCTTACTGCTATCTGTTTCAGGTTTCTTGTAAATCTCATTAGCAGCCTTTTTGATCTTATTTCTTTCTTCAGCCGTGTCCACCCAAAAGTTGATTTCATCATCGAAGTAGATCATGTCAACAGAGATTTCCGTAATCCCTACTTACACAATGCACAAAAAACCTAAGAATCGATGTCGTAGTCTCATCGACAACATTTTTGAGCAATAGGTCTTTCTTTCTTTTTCACATGGTTAGTGACTAACCTTTTTTTCCGTGGAGAAATGCCCATGCATACTATACTAGCTTGGGGAGATAGTGCAGTTATGTGGGACTCCAGCCCACTAAAACTCCACGGTGTCCTCCTCTGCCGCTTGTGGTAGGAGCACGGGCACACGTTAACACTCACCGCGAACCCGCCGCGGCTGTCAGTCACCGGACCCTCCTCTGGGGAGCACCTCCCATCACTGGCGTACAAGAACACATTGCGCACCGTGACCACCCCATGGACCAAACCAGCACAAGGTCGCTAAACAACCCCATGTCTAGGCACCCTTGGTTCCCCTGTGACCGGTCACGTCAGTGGCCCGGCCACCTACCACTTTTCGGCCGCAGAGGATAGCGAGAGCGGCCAACGAAATACCGACACACCTCCTCCCCTGCGACCCCACCACGTCCGCCATCAGATCGTGGTGACCCCTTCAAGGCCGCGGAAGGTAGGGAGCGCGGCGCACCGTAATACCGGCCCTCTCCCGCCGCGCCCTCCAACCCTCAGCCGCGATGCCTCCCATACGACATCGCGGCCCGCCTCAGTTGCGATGTCGCCCAAGCGGCACCGCAACCTACCTGTAGCCCGCTACGTCGTCGACTTCCTGGGAAAAGCCCTGATGAGCGGCCCCTCCTCGGGTTCCTCTTTGCTTCACCGTGGGTGACCAAGCCACGGCTACTGAGCCCCCGACTCGACGATGCGGGAACCCACCGGAGATTTAGTGACTAACCTGGACTCACACTTTTTATACCGCCCATGGGGCCTCTGACTTAGCTTCACATGCCGTTGAGAAATATCTCTCAGGCATGCCCGTTTCCTCACGATGTTTTCGTTCATCAATTTTTAAGCAACTGATTATTATACAATACGCACAATCAGTCAATCAATCTGCCTAGCTTTTTTCCAACTATGTTGGGATTGTCTTTCAGTCTAACCGAATGCAGCTGAATACCAGTATTTTACATGGAGTGACTGCCTATCTGACCACAACCTAGTTACTGGGTGATACGATACCCCTTGGTGAAACTGGTTGTCAGACTTTCGGGCTTCTGACGACCCGTAACGACTGTTAAAGATCCACAAATGACAGCCGGGACCAATGGCATAACATGCTTTCCGAGGCACGGAGGAGTCTCGGTATGTAAAGATGTTCACCCACCTACAGACCAACCCCGGCAAGCGTATCTTATCCTGATGGATCGACCCGTGCTGCTGTAATTACTTTGCCACGAGCTCCTCTATTATACAATAAACACATGAATTCGAAAAGTCAGAGGTGCGTGCGAGTGTTCGAACTCGAGACCTATGACTTGGCTCCGACGGTCACACCACTAGGCTATCACAAGCAATAAGTAATCACAGGCAATAAGTAATATACCTATTCCCGTCGTACTCATTGGAAACAATGAGCAACATGTTGGCAGAAACATTTGATGGTGCGAGATGTTCTTTTGTTTACCTTGAAAATGAAACATTGTATGTTAGCAATACCATAGATCAAAACAGATGGGACACTCCGCAGTTTAGGTATGAAGCTACAAGTTCGCGACAGGCCTATCTCACTGGGACAATTCAGAAGGTGATATGTGGCAATACTGCAACAATCTATTTTACCAGCAACATGTTTCTTGTAACACAGAAACATGTTGCTGAAACAAAGTTGTGCAACATTGTTTCCCAATAAATACGCAGCCTCAAACTCAAACTTTAACCATTTATTTCGATTCAACCAATGAGCATTGTTCATATTTTTTTATATGTTGTAATTAAAAAACCATTTCGAGGAATAGCGTTACTGATCATTACGGACTAATTAATCATGAAAAATATTCATATTTTATTAATATTTTCGATAAAATACGATTGACCTTGTTTGCCCTTCTAATTGTGTTAGCTTTGGCCATACAGTTTTGTTTCGTTGCCTCAGAAAATAAAAAAGTAAGTGGCAAGTATTGTCTATAGTCGGTCGTGTCAATGTCAAAAATATAAATAAATTATTTACATTAAAATCTTTTACAATATTTCAATATTCTTGCGAATTGCCTCATAATCTCGTATTATCACAGCACATATTGGAAAAGAGTTATGGAATACAGGTAGTGCTTTGTTCCAACTTGCAGCAATAATAGTAATAATATTGCAAACAAAATGTTTGTTCGTATTAGAGAAGAATTGCGAGAAAAGTGGTGTCGTGTTGTAGGCGTGGAATATTACAAGGTTTATACAATGTATTATTGTTGCGAAGATTACATCTTCCAAAACCACTTTCCGTTTAAAACTTGCTACTGTTTCGGACGAAATTTAAAAAAATAAGATTGTATTTGTAAATAAGAAAACCGGTCAAGAGCGAGTCGGACTCGCGCACCGCGGGTTCCGTACTATCATATATTAAAAAATGTGCTATTTAGAGACATCGTTTTATTTTTCCTGTAATATTTACACAAACTTCTAGGGGGACTTTAGGCGGGGGGGGGGGGGTCGGTATTTTTTTATGTTTTTCATCAAAGAAAATATGTTTGAGAATGTGCAAACGGCACTCTTTCATAGGATAGGGTCATGTATTGTACCTATGGACGCTTTTACCTTTGGACATTGATTATAATAAAAAAACTGGCAGTACTAAAAATATAATATTGCAACACTGTGGTAGCATTTTTATTTTCTAGCAACACCAGTGAGTGGTGTGACGCTATCGGTGTTGTGTGCAGTGTGAGGCCCTTTTGGAGATTTTTGTGTTGAAAAGTAAGTTTTCGCAGAATCTTTTTGATTTTTTACTTAAATAATGCATGGATATATTTTCCAATTTGATATTTTTATATAATCTGTAGCTAGTTTTATTTACAAATCAGAGAGGAAAGAAAACAGTTTCTAACCTAAAAAGCAAAACAATAAGGTTTTTTTTGAAATGTTGTATTGGTTGTACCTTTGGACATGTCTTTGTTTGTACCTGTGGACACGTCCAAAGGTACAAACAATGTTTTTACCTATGGACACTGCTTAATAACACCTTGGTTATATTGTCCATAGTGCCAAGGAGTAAAGCTGGTGTGAAGAGAGTTGCCGTAAGTCCGGAGAGATTAAAACTGGCAATAGATTCAGTAAAAAATGGAGGGAAAATAAGAACTGCTGCGAGAGAATTTGGGTTGAAAAAATCAACTTTACATAAATATATCAAAACCATTCGCAGCAGTGTTGCACCAGATTTAATTTCTTTTACACCAAACTACGCAGTAAAAAAGGTATTTTCTGACGAGGAAGAAAAGCTTTTATTAGAATATTTAATAAAAGCAGCCAATATGAATTACGGATTATCTGCAAGACAAACATGTATCTTAGCCTATCAGTTTGCCGTTGGAAGAAAACTGACTAACATTCCTGAGGCCTGGGTAAGAGATGGAATGGCCGGTCGCCAATGGTTATACAGATATCGCAGCAAATATACGGAGCTATCATTGCGCAAACCAGAAGCAACTAGTTTAGCGAGAGCAATATGCTTTAATAAAGTTCATGTTCAGAAGTTTTACGATAACTTAAAAGAACTGTATCAACGCAATGAATTTGCCCCACAAAACATTTTTAACCTGGACGAAACTGGATGTTCCACAGTGCATAAGCCCGAGAAAGTTTTAGCGCCAAAATCCTTAAAATTGCTAGGTAAAATGACATCAGGGGAAAGAGGCGAAAATGTTACTATGATTGGTTGTATAAACGCCGCAGGAAACTCTATACCACCAATGATTATATTCCCAAGAGTTCATTTTAAGGATAACATGATGAAAAATGCACCTCCTGGATCTATTGGCGAAGCAAATCGTTCAGGCTGGTCTACAGAGCCTATTTTCCGGAAATATTTAGACCATTTTATCCATTGCGTGAAACCGTCACTTGAACAACCAGTGGTTCTTATTTTAGACAATCACGAGACCCACATATCATACGAAATTATCATAAAGGCCAAAGAAAACGGGATTCATATGTTGACATTACCTCCACATACGTCTCATAAATTACAACCACTAGATAAAACCGTTTTTGGCCCTTTTAAAACTGCATATAACAAAGCAGCTGACCTGCATATGGTTAACCATCCTGGTGTGCCAATAACAATTTATGATTCAGCGGAATTGATCAGCAAGGCGTATGCAGCATCTTTTACACCAAAAAATATTATAAACGGATTCGTATCAACCGGGATTTATCCATTCGACGACGACCTGTTTTCAGAGGATGATTTTGCACCATCGTCAGTCACCGAGCGTACAGAAGCACCAAATATAATCACAGATGATAAAAATCTTAAACAAACAGATAATTTAGAAATGCAACCAACTAGTTCTGATATTCATCTTATCCATAAAGCTTTGATTCATCCTGAAAATCAGCCATCCACTTCTCAAGCATTTGAATCTAATACAGAAGAAAATATTGCATGCAAAAACTCAATTACTCCAGAAATGATTCGACCATTTCCGAAATTAATAAGAAAAGAAAGTAAAAGAGGTAGAAAAAAAGGAAGTTCCCGTATTTTAACCAATACACCAGAAAAGGAGGCTCTTTTGCAACAAATGTTAGAAAAGGAAAACAAGGGGAAAGGGAAAGGGAAAGGGAAAGGAAAAGGAAAAGGAAAAAGCACGCCCAAGCTAAATTTTGATGCTCCTAAAGGTCCGACAATTGATGTTCCTGCTGAAAAGCGGATTTTAGTTTTAAGTCAGACAATTTTTGTTACTTGCCAATCTTGTAATAGAACCGATTTAAAAGAAAATGTTCTTCAGTGCAGTTCATGCAAATTTTACTACCACAAAAAGTGTTGTCCCAAAAAGTTTCTAGAGCATATTCCAGATAAAGAGGATTCTGAACTGTTTATGTGTTCGGACTGTTTTTCATTAGATGACAGTGACAATGACCTTTCTGCAGAAGATTTATTTGATATGGTTCGTGCATCCAAATAAAACTCGCAAAATACACTGATCTCATTTAGGTATAGAATACCTGCCTACCCTATTTAACTAAAATGTTCCTACTTGATACTTAAGATTATATTATGAAGAAATTATTTTGTTACTCAATAAGAGCTTTATGGTCGTTAATTCTACGTGTTATGTTAATAATAAGCGTTAACTTATGATGATTACAAGACTGATTTAAATTAAAAATGTTCTGTTTTATTTTGTCCAAAGGTACACACAGGGTTGTCCAGAGGTACAAACATGTAACGTACCTTTGGACAAAACTACACATATAAATAATTATTTATATTAAATAAAATGTTAACATTAGAGCTAATACAAAAAATACAGTAACTTTAGATTGTATGGCGTACAAAATAAAGTCACTTTCATATAGATACCTTGAATATATACAGAGAGAGTTTGTTCGAAAGTTCAGGTAGTCTGAAATGTCCATAGGTACAATACATGACCCTACCCTACATGCCCTAGTAGCCCCACTTCGAATTCTTAAGAGCCCCTTTCAGTCCCTGTTGCAAAAAAATATCTGTATTTTTATTTCTTTCTTATTTTAAAATAGTTGGGCAAACGTCATCGACCGAGCCAAGGGAGGCACTTTTTAAGGTTCCGGCAACCCGTACAAACTTATTAAAGTTTGCACCGGTGATTCGGGCAGTAAGAATCCTTAATAGTGTCTCTCGGCGTTTGGACATATTTTCTTGCTCTTTGGCGGAATTCCTTGAGATATCCAGCTGTGAGAGACTGAGTCGCACCATAAGGGTTCCTTTATCATTTTGGTACGGAACCCTAATAACATTGATTCGATTTTGTATGACGTCTATTGACACTTTGACAGATGTGAGATGGATGAGGTTGTGTTGACAGATTTAAATTTTTAATTATGTACTAGTGAGGCAACAGCACATACTTTTGTGCACCCTGATGACGTCACCTACCTTGAAAAAATATATATATATATTTTTTTTTTTTAAATAACTATTGAGCCAATCATCAAAATATTCAAATTAGTTTCTTAAAATGCTCTAAATTTTCAAAAAATAAAATAAAATGTAATGGTTAAAAATTTTAGACAATCCCCATTACAGGCAATTTTGAATTGTCAAAGAGTCGGTCAGTTAGTCAGATAGGTAAAGCTAGTTGCCCATTCCAAAAATAGATCTCATGGAGAAGAATGGTCGAAAATCTCTAAGGACTCTCTTTTAAATCAAGATATTACAAAATCCTGGGTACATACGGGGAATAATGTACATTTTCTTGTTGCTTCTTTATGTGAGAACAATGTAAACAAAAATAAAATAAAACAATTCAAAATATAAGATTTAAAATTAGCCTTAGCAGTTAAGAGATGACCAGTCTCAAGTGACTATTTTATAGGGATCTGAATGATGCAACACACGTGACACCATCAGCACTTAAGAGGATTGTGAAGCTCTAAATTTTCATACAAAAAGAGATCACGTTTTTCTCCCCGTAAAAATAATCTAATTTTCATAATTTTTGGCAATGTTATAGGTATAATAAAAAACTAGGTCCGTACGTTTTTATTATAAAGAAATATTGCATACGATATAAGTTATTAGCATCTAAATATCTATATTTTTGACATAAAAACATCCTCGAGCATTTTTATTTTCGTAAATTAAATTAAATTGAATTACTAAAAACAAAAAATGTACAGACCTAGATTGAAGTGTACTGAATGTAATGAGAGCAAAATTGTCTCATTTCGTAAAGGTTTAGGGGAGTGAAAACGTTATCGCCCGAAACAATATTTATGTATATAATTGTATGAAATGTAGGTAATTGCCTCCAAAAATCGCGCCGCGTATCGGCACTTCACAATCCTCTTAAGGGGGAAGCGTCAGGGTAGCCCGTGAAATTCTAATTTTTCTACCTTTTTGCAATATGCAAGTCAGTATTTGGTTGTATGTTGAAAAAAGTATGATTCGCGACGGTAACGAGTATGCAGTTAAAGAATTATAATCATTAAAATCCGTAATAAAAAATCCCTTAAGTTAGTATAATCCTGGAATGTCAAGATTTCATGACGTAGTCATTCATTCGTTTTTTTCATTAGGATTACCTGGTCTTAAATAATTGTATTGACGACTTTAATGATTTTAATCCTGTAAATACATACTAGTTACGGTCGCGAATCACATTTTGTTCAACGTACAACCTAATGCTGACTTGTAAATTGCAAAAAAACGTAAGAAATTTTGAATTTCGTGGGCTAACCTGACGCTTTTGCCTTAAGAGCGTTTATTCCGCGCGGGCTGGCAACGTCGCGTTTCTACTGGTTTTTGTGATTATTTGATATTTACATATATACATTTAAATCAATTTTTTTTCTTATTACACTCGATAAATACTTGGTATTTATAAGTAAGTATGTATGCTAACATACCAATGATTTATTGAGTGTATTAAGAAAAAATGTAATTTGATTTAAATGTATTAAAATAATCACGAAAACCCTGTAGAAATGCGACGCTGCCAGACCGCGCGGAATAAAGCTTAAAGACTTATCAACTTTTTGTAAGACTTGTCAAACGAATGGCAACATATATATGTCAACAGCCACAGCTGTTAAGATCACGAAACTTTTACTGAAAATGTATGAAAGTTAAACAGACTTAGGTACATCAGTCGGATTTGTGATCCATGATAAAAAGCCTCGATCCCTCTGAACACGTCCGGTCGTACTTACATGATTTATTTTCGGCTTTAAATATGATATTCGACCTTTTTTGATCCCTTGATCTGTGTAGGCACATTTTCAAAGATCGAATTAACAGAACACGTTCATAATTCAAATAATATACGTATTACTGTGCTATTCGAGGTTGAAAGAAAAAGTATTTATTGAGAGTCGTACAGGAAGATCACAAATTACGCTTAAACATACTTAAAAATAAAACAAAAGTGAAATAGAAATAATAAAAAACAGTCCCGTACGAGGTCGTGAGGTTGTGTTAAATTGTGGACTATTTTGTACCAGCAGTGGATTTAAGTTTTAATAATAAATGGTATGTGTGCATGGTGAGATGATACTAATAATTTGGCGACTCACTATAGGAAAGCCCCACACAAAGCAGTCTCAAAACTAATTACTAATAACTAGTTATTGAATGAAAATAAAAAGAAAAAATAATATATTCTAATAAATAAGCTTTCTATTTTATTTGTTAAATTTAGTGCATAAAAATAGTCATCAAAGCTAACTCATGTTCAATAACGTAATTTTGACGCAATACGTTGATACAATTCAAGGACACATTACTCGAAAGTTTTTGATATAATTGAACATGTATTATACATTTTTGGCATGCCTAAGCTCCTCACAACGTTTCGAAATTAATATAATATTAAATTCTTTTAATAAAATAAAATTAATTAATATAGTTTAAGATGGTATGTTTTTAGGGTTATTTTTTTAACGAGACGTTTACCCTTTACCGCTGCATGCCGTTGTCGAGATATTTATTGTATCAAGGTATTTATACATTAGTTTACGCAAGAAGAAAAAAAATTGCGCATTTATTTATGCTTTTTTTTACACGTTACAAAAATATATCGCGAAATAAAAATTATAGTTTTTTTCAATTTCTTTTATTTCTCATAAAATCATTTGTTTAAACATCTTATAATATACTATATTTAACTTACTTTATATAAAATATTTAAGTTTTATATTTTACTTTTAAATTTTATCTGGACTTATCGTAACTTTGACCTTTTTAAATTAACTTTAAACTTTTTTATTTAACTTTATACATCCAAGGATATGTGTGTAAAATTAGTTTTGAAATAACTGAGATACGGAGTTTTGAGACGAAACATACGCGATTTTTTCATAGTGTGACGGAGTGGTGACATTATTTTGTAATGATATTATAAATATTTTGGGAAGTGAAGGAGTGACTTCCAGAATCTCAATTGACTTGTAGGTACAAAAACGAATTATAAATTACTAAAACACGGCGCATTCATACTACTGCAATAGGTTAAGTTTATTTTATAAAACAAAGCAATATTTGACTAAGTTACAAGTTCCTAACTTAATATTATAAATGCTAAAGTGAGTTTGTTTGTTATACTTTCACGCTAAAACGGTTGAACGGATTTGGATAAAATGTTCACATGGGTCGAACATGACTTTGAAAAGGACAAACGCTACTTCTCCATCACACACCCTCGCACTGACACTCATAGGTACATACTCTCACTCTCACTCACACACTCGCATGCCTACAAATGGGCTGCGTTTGTATTTATTTTTCTATTTTTTATGTTTAGTTTTAATTCATATTTCTTTATATTACTTAGTACTTAAGATTTCGAATGTATAGAATCAAAAATAAAACAAGTAAATTGTACTTATTGATATTGGAAGAGCGGAGTCTCCTAACACAGGCTTATTTGCTTAAAAGGAGACTCCGATCACTAGTTGTTAGGATATTTACTTGTAGTAATAATAAACCAATTTTCATTTTTCATTTTTTTTCATTTTTTCTCCTCTCCTTCCTGGATCGCAGACGAAGTCGTGGGCAACATGTATAAAGTATTCATATAAAAGTTGGTTCTTTCGGAGTTTGTCCTCGAAGATAGCTTATGAACGCAGTCAGGCGAGATGTAATATAATTAACTATTATAGGACGGTTGAGGTGGCTTCGAACCTAATGAGATGGAAAGCTTAGTAATATTCTTACGGTATTTCTTAGAGACAATTTGATTATTTATTTGTATAATACCTGTTATGAACATCGAGTACGAATGGTTTAATCCTTACAAGCGTCGCTATTTACATAGTGTATACATCTATAAGCGATGTTATTTACTTGAGAACATTAATTAAACATCGCCATTTACTTGCAACGTATAGAGGTACGAAATTGAGACTTCGCTCAACGTCCCATCATTATTTACCTATACAACACTTACGAGTTAAGTATGTGCAGTTTAGAAGAAAATGGAAGAATTCCTTAAGAATACGTTGCAAGGAAGTAAATGACTTCTCAGGTCTTGGAAACTTTTAAGATTTAAAGTAGACCACGCTATTGGTGGATAGAAAGGTCATAAATAATGACCTTTAATGAGCTTATTTTGGCCAATGGGACAATAGCCGCGGGGGTGGGACACCGCTCATCGCGAAACGAGTGCGCGCGCATAGGAGATCTTTATGACGCACACGCAGCCCTCTGCAATGACTGGCGCTTAGCGTGCGAATATATATAAATCGCGCGCGCCCGGTCTTCCCCCCAGGGACGCCCTAAGTTGAGGTTCGTACCCCAAAGGGGGTGCCCTGAGTCGCTTAGTAATGTAAGAAATTCGCCCTTGGCTTGGAGGCTTTCAGTTCGCTTAAGGCAGCCACAGGGTTGACCGGTTAAGTAGTCACGGCCTTTCAAGGTCAACTATGAGATGACATACACAAAAAAAAGTCAATCGTACTCACTCTTGACACGCGAGCGCTTCGAACAACATCTCCGACTGGCACCTTAATTCTCTACGACACAACGACCCTGATACTAGCACAATATCCTTCCTAAGTTATTGAGGAAACTCAAAGAAGTTTATTGAAGAAAGAATAACTACTTAGTTTATTTATATTCAGGTTATTGTTGTTTGCACAAGATATGTGAAAAATAGAGGCAAAGTGCCTTTCAACGACCATGGCGTGTATTTATCACCCTACTGTCCCCTACACTAACTAAAAAAAAAATCAGCTTTTCAGTACATTTATGTTCGCATAATTCGTCAAAATGTACTGAACAGCTGATTTTTTTTTACGATTTCAGATTTGGTCCCATAGTAAAAGTTGTTCATAATGATGAGTACAATGACCCCTTAAGAGGTTGTTGGTGTTTTACCAATAACCCTGTATAATATGGCATACAGTAAAATTTAGGTTACGTCAATATTTACGTCCGGATACAGATACGAATACTGCCGTCATAAGGAAAAAAGACGTATCTGCCATTTTTTTTTTTTTCGAAATTGAGTTATTTACATATTCGGAATCAGCAAAAAAGACGCATCTACTAGTATTTTTAAATTGGCGTAAACTTAACGAAAACCTAATAATTCTTGGTATTAAAAGACGCATCTGCCTTTGTATCTTGTATTTTAAACAGGACAAAATATATTTTTTGTCCATTTCAATATTTCTGTAGGTAGGTCCTTTTTCTTTACAGCGTCAGAATAAGCTAAAGCCAGTTGGAATGTAGACGTTTACCCTTGTTTTACGTATTGGAGCACGATCCCAGAGACTAATATAGACTGAAGTAAGAATTTGGGAGCATGCATAATTTGGGATTTAAAAAGCAGCGTAGTTACTAGACAGATGGCCTTATAATGGTGGCTGGGACCGGCTGGATGCGGAGGGTGATGAACAGGGTGTTGGGATGCAGCTCTGGAGAGCCCTATGTCCAGCAGTGTGCCGCGACAGGTTGAGTGGTTTGCTGTTTGTAATATCTAGAGAATTATTGTGTGTGTGCTAACGCGTCTTCGGCTGCCGCCGACGAGTGTCGACGGCTGTAGTTGCTTCTGTCGTTGGCAACGTTTCACTTTGTACTAGCTTTAAGCAGATTATATTAGGTACAATAATTAGTTGAGCTGTTGCCCGCGACTTCGTCTGCGATCCGGGATGACAAGTAGCCTATGCCCTTTTCCAGGTTCCAGGCTACCTATTTGCCAAATTTTATCCAAATCCGTTAAACCGTTTTAGCGTAAAAGCATAACAAACAAACAAACTCACTTTCCCATTTATAATATTAGTTTTTTTTTTATTGTTTATTAATTAAGGAACAAAACACAACATAAACAGAAACATCACAAAAACCTCAATAGGTTTGTCCGGATTTTGAAACACTTTTAAGCATTCTGAATACAATAAACTAACAAAATATCATTATTTAAGGTAAAATCATACTTAAAAAAAAATATTGTGATATAGTTTGTAAATAATAAATAAAAAGTACAAAAACGACGACGGCGCGGGACATACAGCCCGTCGACGCTAATTACGAATTGAAAAAATTTAAACAGAATGATGCAATTCCAAGGACAATCAAAGAATGTTTTGTATTTAGTTGTATAATTACTATTTGTTATTTCCGATTGAATTTTTGTTAGGAACTTCCATGACGTATTATAATATACAATAAAATCCTTAGCTAACTTTTGAAAATGTCGCTATGGACTCGACTGGTCGCTAAGAAAAGCCATTAAATCAAATAAAAAAAAATAAAACAAACTTTTTATGATGAGCTTATAAATAAGTTAGGAACTGTTTGCTGTCGAATCAGGAAATTCATTATTAAACAAATTAACTACCAACTTAAACTGTCCGTATAATTAAATCTCAACGGTCATTTTAGGTTTTTATGGAAAGACAAATTGAAAGTGTTTACCGGAAAATGTTCAAATTTGGGAACACCAAACGTTCTTTATTCTATGGGATTGTTCTTTTTTATTACTAACTTCCACGTTGTTCTACTTATCGCTGTCACTGTGGCGAAGTTGTCAAATGCCTCGGACACCACGGCCTGTCTTGCAGCCGAAGTGAGGGTCGCTTAGCGCAAGAACATTAATCACACGCTGACGGTCACAAGGGCTCGTGGCGTTGTCACCGTCGGCTTTCCAGCTGTATTAGAACGCAATGGGTTGACACGCAATGATTGTAAGATTTCCATGGAAGATGTGTAGGCCTTTAGTATGGAATGCAACGTGTGTCGATACTCTTGCGCCATCCCATCTTCCTGACTCGGTGTACTGTGCTGGCGCCGCTGCTGTGGCTACGGAAAACCTCAAGCGGCGTAAATGTAATTACATATATTTTTGAGCCATTTGGGGTTAAAACCCTCGGGCCGCGGACTCCGAGTAACCATGGTCTTTTTAAGAAAATCTCGAAACGGCTGGTTAACACTTCCCGTGACCCAAGGGCTGGCTTTTACCTTGGCCAGAGGCTAAGCATTGCCATACAACGTGGCAATGCCGCCAGTCTCTTGGGTACATTACCAGTCGACAGTGATGCGGATGAATTATTCGACGCCAAATTTTAGCTTGTTAATAGTTTTACTTATGGAGGAAGCGTCAGGGTAGCCCGTAAAATTCATATTTTCTTACGTTTTTTGCAATTAGCAAGTCAGTATTAAGTTTTATGTTAAATAAAGTATGATTTGTGGCTATAACAAATATGTATTTACAGAATTATAATCATTAGAATCAGTAATACGACTCCTTAAGTTAGTATAATCCTCAAATGTCAAGATTTCATGAAATAGTCATTCATTAAGATTACCTGGTCTTAAAGAGTTGTATTGATCACTTTAATGATTCTAATTATGTAAATAGATACTTGTTACGGCAGAAAAATATATTTTGATCGACGTACAATCTAAAACCGATTTGTAAATTGCAAAAAACGTAAGAAAATTTGAATTTCGCGGGCTACCCTGACGCTTCCCCTTAAGTTAGGAATAATTTTGTTATTTTGGCTAACTAGCTAGTTAGTAATAAAATAAGAAAGAAAGAAAGAAAATAAATATAGTTACATATTATAAAAAAAATAATAACAAGTTCAGCGAAGACTTGATTCTAATTTTATGAGCTACATTCTGAAATAATAATATAATTACTAAACAGAGTAGTACCGTATTATTCTGTCACACAGTTGTAGACAATCAAATTATTTAAGAGATTTGTCCTAGTGGTTGCAAGCTCTACTGCGGAGCTGTACTGGGTTCGATTCCCAAGTCGGGCAAAGTGTTATTGAATTTAGCCACCTGGAATTTTTCAGTAGCAGCCCGAGTCTGGATTTATGTCCGGTTGATGGCAATAGCCATCCATGGCATGGCAATAATCCAAGCTCGCCCCCTATTACATGTAACTTAAACATAACTGACGAAAAGTGGGTGAACTATAGGTACAGCTCTGCCTAACTCTTTAGAGATATACAGACGTGATGTTATGTTTACGTGTTAAATATTAAAAAAAAATATATTCATTGCGGACAACCTTGCATGAAATGGAATGGAAACTTCTACGATAATCCCCTTGAAGTATTCGCCTCTACAGGTATCGAGGATCTCAGAAATTCAAGAGGAAGTGCAGTAAACGAATGGCAGCGCTCGTCGTTTCAGATGTACAGCGACCTCCCCTTGCAGAGACCGCATTTGCTTGCTAGCTGCCCTAAGTGTCCACACGGGATCTATTATGATGGTGAGGAATCTAAACTAATATTATAAAGACTTTTTATTTTTTTAAATGTTTGTATGTTTGTTTGTAATGGATAAAGTCAAAAAATACTTTACTACTTTTTGCATTTGATGGCTAGTAATAGTGTAAGTGTAAACAGTGGTAACATTTTAAGTGGTCATTGTACTCATCATTAACAACAACTTTTACTATGGGACCAAACCTAAAATTGCAAAAAAAAATCTGCTGTTCAGTACATTTACGTTCACATAATTCGTCAAAATGTAGGGAACAGTTGATTTTTTTTTCGCATAGTAAAAGTTGTTCATAATTATGAGTACATTGACCCCTTAAAAGGTTGCCACTGTTTACACTTACACCCTGTATTAAGTTTGGACGCAACTTTTTCAATACATTATGTACTTTCTAAGTTTATATTGGACATTATTATTAATGTTGGCGAAGGAAAATCATCGTAAGTTTGTAGTAAATATTTGTCTGAAAGCGTCAACCCATCTTAAGCAAGCGTGATGATCAAAGCTCGTGCCTTTTCGGTATAAGAAGAGGCCTTGGCCCTGCAGTGCGACAATAATATAGGCTAGTATTATTTATGGGGTAGTATTTAAACGCAAACAAAAACAAAATCCAATTCGCACTAAGCGTTTCCAAATGTTTCATAATGCGCACAGCAAAAGAGTGGAACTCTCTACCTTTGTCAATGTTTCCGAATGCATACAACCCTATTCTCTTCAAAATAAGAGTGAACAGGCTTCTTCTGGGTAAGCTCACTCCATCGTTGAGTTTGTCTCTGTCGCCTCCGACCTAGACTAGAGTCAAGAGTAAACTAATCTCAAATAAAAAAATATACTTTTTGTATCCAAAAATAATCCGAATTCCAATTAAAATTACTGATTTAACAGCAAAATACTCAACTGAAATTATAACTAAATAAGCAACAATTTATATTCGTGGCACACCGCTATTTACTTTAAAGTAAAGCTTTTGTATTAATGCATAGCTAATAATGACTAGCGTCATTAAACCTTTTACCTATTACCATTCTTGAGAATAACAATTTATTGTAACTTACCCTTAGTGCCCTTCGCTCTCTCTTGCCACCATACTATTAACCATTGGTTGAGTTAACTACGGATCAAAAAACCGGCCCTAAAGGGTTTAGATAACCTAACCAAACCTAACCTCGGGGTTAATATTAGTCGCCATGTAATTTTGCTATGAGTGTTAATACCTATTAGGTATGGTACCTACGCTCTGGTTAATTTTCTGTGCAGTCAGTATTTTTGATGTAAAAATATTAGGTTGGGGAAAAAGTCTTTTCGCATTATAGTACGTATGAACTTGTAATAAAATCTCTTTGGCTATACTATTTGTATCTGGCTGGTTTTGGTATCATTGAAAGTTTAAATTTTAGAGAACATAATTCCAAATTCAAATTGTGTGATTTTCATTTGTTTTTCGTACCGTCAAGATGAGTGAATCTAATGAAGAAATTCGATACATTTTAAAATTTTACTACAAAAAAGGTAAAAATGCAACGCAAGCTGCGAAAAAAATTTGCGATGTTTATGGACCTAGTGTAGTGTCTGTGAGAGTAGCACAAATTTGGTTTAAGCGTTTTCAATCCGGAAATTTTGATGTCAAAGATGCACGTCGCTCTGGTCGCCCTATTACGGATAAAATGGATGCCATTTTTGAAAAAGTGGAGCAAGATCGGCATATCAGTAGTTACGACGTAGCTGAAGAACTGTAAGTTGACCACAAAACAGTTTTGGCGCATTTGAAAAAAACTGGGTACACAAAAAAGCTCGACATTTGGGTACCTCACGAGCTCACTGAAAGAAACCTAATGAACCGTGTACTCATTTGTGATTCTTTATTACGACGTAATGAAACCGAACCATTTTTGAAGAAGCTGATAACTGGTGATGAAAAGTGGATCACGTATGACAAAAACGTGCGAAAAAGGTCGTGGTCAAAGGCCGGTCAGGCTTCACAGACTGTGGCGAAACCCGGGTTAACTCGCAACAAGTTGATGCTGTGTGTGTGGTGGGATTGGAAGGGCATTATTCATTATGAGCTGTTACCACCAGGCAGGACCATCGATTCTGAACTCTACTGCGAACAACTGATGAGATTAAAGCAAGAAGTTGAGAGAAAGCGGCCGGAATTAATCAACAGAAGGGGTGTGGTTTTTCATCATGATAACGCTAGACCTCACACATCTTTAGCCACTCAGCAAAAATTAAGAGAGTTCGGCTGGGAGGTGTTAATGCATCCGCCGTATAGTCCTGACCTTGCACTTTCAGATTTCCACCTGTTTCGGTCTCTTCAGAATTCTTTAGGCAGTGTCAGGTTAACATCACGAGAGGACTGCCAAAACCACTTGTCGCGGTATTTTGACCAGAAGTCCCAAAATTTCTATAGCAATGGGATCATGTCCCTACCTACAAGATGGCAAAAAGTTATCGAACAAAATGGTACCTACATACTTTAGTTAAATGTAAATAAACTATATTAAAAAATGTTTTGAATTTTCTTAAAAAATGCGAAGAAACTTTTTCCCCAAACTATTATATATTGTAAATGATGGAAATAAATTCATATGTATTTTATTTATTTATTAATACAATCTTACACTATCTTAACAGGTTGACACCCAATGCGATAATGTAATACGTGATTACCTGATTATCATTTCTTCGTTAGTAATTCGATAGTCACCCTCAACCTCATGTGTGTGTGTGTGATGTGCAATTAATAATATATCTTATTTATGTTTGGAAGTCATGTTGATTTTGATGAAATTTTGGATGGAAAGTGAAGTTTGTTTGCAGATGAATGAATGAAAGTGGTATAGAGTCGCGTAAATATTAAAAAATATGTTACTAAACGTATCAGGAGTTAATTTTATCTGAAATAAAGGTTATAAATGGTAGCCTAGGTTTTTGTCGAATAATGTGTAATAATGTTTTATTTAGGTATAAAGTTCTGCTTACGTGTTTAGTTTTGTATTTTGTTTCTGCTTGAGATTAGTTTTCAATTTTTTTTTTTGGTATATTGGCGTGTGCTAGCTTACTTATTGCAAATAATTTAATTTAATGGTTTGTACCTAAATTATTATGCGCAGTGTTATATAAATTCATTTTTTTTTAACTGAACAGACAGCTGTGCTGCTGGGGAGTTTGTTGCGCCACTTCTTCTCCCCAGCTAAAGCACTAGGAAAGGGTGAAGGGCGGGCGTTTTGGGGACAGTCTTATGTAATTTTGACGTTCAAAAAGTGCTGATTCTCAGCCTAGTTTGAATAAATGACTTTTGATTTTTGTTTTTTTTTTTGAATGCGCTAGAACAGACTTGAACCCTAAAAATGTGTGATCATTGTTTATGGGACTGGTCACAAATTTAATTCCTTGTTTATTTACGTAACCGAAATCATAACTATTTTCGAAATTCTGATGATTGATATAATATTGATTGAAGTAGTATTAACAAGAGAAGTAATAACAAACATCAAACTAATGATTTAACTCGTGGCTAAGTAATAACAGCCGCACGGGTCGATCCATCAGGATAAGCTACGCTTGCCGGGGTTGGTCCGTAGATGGGTGACCATCTTTACATACCGAGACTCCTCCGTGCCTCGGAAAGCACGTTAAGCCATTGGTCCCGGCTGTCATTCGTGGATCTTTGACAGTCATTACGGGTCGTCAGAAGCCCGAAAGTCTTACCAAGGGGTATCGTATTACCCAGTAACTGGGTTGTGGAAGTCAGATAGGCAGTCGCTCCATGTAAAATACTGGTATTCAGCTGCATTCGGTTAGACTGGAAGCCAACCCCAACATAAGTGGGAAAAGGCTCGGCAGATTGATTGAGGAAGAAAGAAAATCAAGTGTGCAAGACCTTTTGAGTCTCGTTTAATAATAAACGTTAATATATCAATTAATCTATCCTTCTACCGCTTTGTGTTATCATAAAACTCTTCTTTTGTCACTTCTAGCAACCATCTCATTTTATCTTTAGAAATAATATTATTTCTAAAGTTAAAATCAATCCATGACAACCAAATTAAGTACCTATATTGTATCTTGAAGTTCTGAATTTGTTTGATATTGTCATTTGCTACTTCGTCGACACAATCAAAGCATTGGAAGTCCAAGTCGAAACAAGAGAAAATACATAATAATACCAATTTGCATACTGGAAACGGCAAACAAAGGAAATATCATTTTGTTGGATTTTTCATTTCCTTTATAGAGAGATATTTGAAAATGTAGAACTCGACGTTGGTGGATTTTTGATTGGCAATTCCTCTGTTTATCTGAAGATCAAATAAACATAAATAACATAAAATACAATATCGATGAAATAAAACTATGACAGAAAAGAAAGTTAACGATTAAATCGTCCCGTGTTGACAATGAGAGCAAAACTTTTCGAACTTGAACAGTCGAACTAAAACGTAATGAAAATAGTTTTCATTGTCTTTCGGACGAAGACATTTTAACAATGAACGGATTTTAAAAACAGAAATAAATTAGATGCTGGTGATTAATGTTTATTGATTAAAATTAATCTTTACAGACTATAGCACTCTAAAATATTAATAACCTTTAGAAACGATCCGTTTTATCCCACTTCGTGTCGTTTGTTGTCAGAGTTTTGATAAAATATAAAAACACCTACTGTTAATATTGGCATGTGTTTAATCGAACTTCAAATAATTTCCATTTTGCGCTCCTAAAAATATTACTTAACTCTCTAATATAATAATTGCGCATCTTTTTGTGAACCTCAAATATTTCCTATTTTGGGGTCTTAAAAATACTAACTACTAGTACTAGTAACTTTGACCCACTTGGATGTAGTGCCCGCCGGCCGCTGACGATCCACCACTCGCTTCTCTCGCTCAGCTCGCGCGTGGTTTGTCACAGTTCTAACCTAACCCGTTTGGTCAGGGTAGCCTAGCTTAGTTACTGTGACCAACTGTGAGAAAATGCCAGAAAATTAAAAAAGACGATCAGTTATTTAAAAAGAGTACATTAGAACAGCAAAAAGTTTTGAGCGGTTCAATAATTTAAAAAAGAAGTACTTATCTATCACAAGAAGATCAATAAGTTTTTAGAGAATCACTTAAATATTTCCCTTAATAATTTGCACCAATTAATGTTATTAATAACTAGGTTTTGCCCGCGGCCTCGCCCGCGTGGATTTTGGAAAACTATACGTATGAACCTTTCTCTTGAATCATTATCTATTGATAAAAACCGCATTAAAATCCGTTCAGGAGTTTTGGAGATCATTGCGAACATACAGACAGACAGATAGACGCGGTGGGGACTTTGTTTTATAATATGTATATAATGATTTCGTTAATTTTTAACACAAGATTTGTGTTATTATTAACGAAATTATTAATAAAAACCCGGACAAGTGCCTAACGCACAATGAAGGGTTCCGTAGTTGGGATGAAATTATCCCAAGAACAAACTTAACATCGTAGTTGAGAAACATGTTCTCCCATATATTCCGACTGCAAACGTAAGTTTGTACGCATAATATATAATAATACGTTTCTTCTCATGTTTTCCTTTTTTTGGATAGGAAATCATCAAATAACTTCTCCCGCTCTAGGTGGAGCCGTGTCAGACTTCTACTAACCCACCCGTGTTCCTTCAGTTGCCTGTGCCAGGGCCACGGTAACTCTTTCGAACAACCCGCAACCCTGGCGGGCATCGGCCCTAGGTGACCCCTTCAGCAGGTGCTGACATCTCTTTGAGGCGCGCGTGGAACACAACGCGCCGTCGACCCGGGCCTGGTCCTTACCGGACGGCGAGCTACCCTTTACTTTCTCGCCATCCGCAAGCCCGCGCCTACGGTGGCCGGGAATCGGCTATCGATTTCCGACGCCCAGGGCGTCTCCAGCGGCAACTAGGGGCGTGAGGGCGCAAAGTTTTCCTCTCCCTCACATGTTCAGCCTCCTCCTTCGCGAGCATTACTGCTTCGCAGTAGGAGGTGACGGCTTCCCATGCACTCTTGCTCCGTACCATGGCCTGTATCAGGGCCGGACGCGAGAGATCGCCGCCGCCGATCGCCTCCGCGATGACGCGGTGGTGCTCTGCCCAGGCCGGGCAGACCTCCACCGTGTCCTCCGGACGATCCACACAATGGTTACACCCGGGCGTTTCCTCCCGCCTTATCTGGAACAGGAACCTCCCGAAGCAACCGTGTCCGGTGAGGACCTGCGTCAGACGGAAGGTGAGGATGCCGTGACGCCTCTCCGACCACTCCTCAAAGAGGGGACTTATCACCGCAATTGTGGCGTGCCCCTCATAAGTTTTCCTGTAACTGTAATTTATAACTATAGAACTATTTTCTGTATATTTTTCAAAATTGTAGGATCTAGTTTCGGAGGTAAGGGGAGAATGGTCAAGTTTCGTCTATTTTCTTAAATAACTTTTAAAAAATTTATTAAAAAATATATGAAAGAGCAAATAAATAAAAGCAAATAAAAAAGCTCTTTTATTTGATATATCACACGGTACAGTTTGCAAAACCTTGTTTATTATTTTTTTATTTGCTCCCAAAATTGACCCCCTTACTCGTTACACGTCCGTGTTTGGGTCACAGAAATTCATTAATGTGCAAAACAACTTAATCGGTCCCCTAGATTCGGAGCAAATTGGCTGTGACAGACGGACAGACAGACACACGAGTGTTCATAAAAGCGTTTCGTTTTTCCGTTTGAGGTATGGAACGCTAAATATTAAGTAACGCAATGGGGCCACCATTTCGTTACTTAATATAACATTTTTTTTTATTTTATGAGATGGGCTTGCTCTTGACTCTAGTCTAGTTCAAAGGTGACGGAGACAAAGTCTACGATGAAGTGAGCTTACCCAGAAGAAGCCTGTTCACTCTTAACTTTGAAGAGATTCGGGTTGTATGCGTTCGGGAACACGTCTGTGTTCCCGAACGCATACAACCCGAATAGCAGGTAGTGAGTTCCACTCTTTTGCTGTGCGCATTAGAGATGACATTTGGAAACGCTTAGTGCGTAATGGTGGAATATTAACTAGGTAGGGATGGTAACTGACAGTGCAGGCAGGGATGGTAACTGGCAAATATGTATATTCATTTGGCAGAGGATTATTAAAACCAAGAATATTAAGATTAAGAGGGTAAGATAAGAGTTTAGTAATGATTATAATAAATATTAACTTTTCATAATGAACGTAACTTGATACACAATTAGTTTCAAGTAGGTAAACTAAGAGTTTAGTAGGATCGACGTAAGTTACACAACTTGAGAGCGACACAGAATTGTCTACCATTAGGGCAAATTGAAAAATTGGATCTCTAACTTTCATCATTATTTATTTAGTTAAATCGATACTTATTATTATTTACAAATATAGCTTCCATGGCAATAAAAATTGGTTAACAAATTTTTCCAAGGACTAATAAAATGCATGATTTATTAAGGCTGTAATTGCTCCTCTAAGTCCACAAGATATTTCAATGGTCAATTTTCCATATTTTTTTAGCTACGATACTACATCAAAACTTTTTTCCAAAGTACTCGGCTAATTGCCACTTCAGATTGTCAATTGTTTCAGGGCTTATAAAACGATAAAAATATTTTGATTTTTTTTTCATCTTAATTTATTTAAGGGATTTTTGTACACATATGCGACGATGTCAATCCCATCGTGCTTTAACAAATAACTACTAACTCCTAAACTAAATAAACTAATATTAGCCACACAAAACATAATCTAATTTATCATGTAATAAAAAGTTATATAATATGTTTGCTGCTTCAGAAGTAGGCTTAGCTAATATACCATGGAACATTCCAACATCCATTACCGACAATTTGAAAGAGTGTTCAATTTCAAGTGCGTTTCTTTTGTTTGTATATCGGACACATTCCACCAACACATGTTGTGTATCCTCTATTTTACCACACACCTCACAGTTAGGAGAGTCCGATTTTTGCATGAGAAAAGCAAAGCTGTTTCGCGGAATATGTCCTGACCTCAAACGATGCGCAAAAAAAAGAAATTGATTTGTGTTTGTTGCATATGGGGTGATGAAAATAGAAAAAAAAACATTGCTGGAAAATACGATACATAAAACAAAAACTACGATTTTTTTAAATGGCCCGACAGTAGATTTTAACAAGTAAAACAGTTTTTTTTCTACATAAACAGGTTTCTATTCCAGAAAATAGTGGTTGCCGATGACACAACGGGTAAATTCGTTTTTCCTTCTGTGTGAAATAGTCATTTGTGCCGATTCTTTTGTACACAATCTAAACTTAATTTGGGTTATTGCTAACTTTTTATTCTCTCTAACAAAACAAGAAAGTGACGAACGTAAATTAGAGCTGTCAAGTTTAGTTGAACTAATATTTCCATTCAAATTTAAGACGACACGCAAAAACATGTCGACTAAAAACACGGTGAAGCGCAAGACGTAAACTAGTTTGACATCTCTAACTTAGTTCATAGCTATAGCCGTCCTTTTCTCACACTGCGTGTTAGTAAAATATTCTCTTATTTTAGTTTAGTTATTGAACAAGAGAATCGGCACCATTGTCGGCCTTAAGAGAGCTGTCGCATTTTGTCACCTCTCTCGCTCACACGGGACTAAATTTTTAAGATTGAAAAGATGTGTTTTTGAAAAATGTAATCAATTGGCGACCTAATAAATAATATTAGTTTATTAAGTAATTATTAAAAACACATTCCTATTATGTTATCTAATAACCTCAGCTCAAAAAGTATTATGATCTGTCTTTGAGATGAGTTAAATAAAAGCCACAATAAAAATGTATTTTTAATAATTACCTATTAAATTAATATTAGTTACTAGTTATACCAAAACAGTCTGAATGGCCCATGCATTGGTTTTAATTCTTACAATATTTACCAGACACTTCATTTTCAAAGACTCTCTTACAACTAATCTCTCTCATCACTCAAAATAAGATCATCAGTTTTTGTGGTATACATTTATAGTTTTTCTTTTGTTTTTCCTAAGCTGTTTTACGTCTTATGCCATTAGTCATTCGCAGGAGTCTTTAATTTCTTTATAAAGGCCCCAACATCGCAAAATACTCCTAAATTGCGATAGACGCTATTTTAATCTTCAGTCTAAAGAAATGGCCAAGACATTAGAGAAATTCAAAGAAATAATAGAATAGAAGTGCTTCAAATTGAATTGTTTTGTTCTTAGTGTTAATGTCATCGTTTAGAGGCATCAATATACTATATTTTTTCAAGGAATACTTTATAGTATTATATATAATGATGTAACCAAAATTTTGATATATAAGATATTTCGGTTGTAGTGTACTTATGGAGAAGAACGGACAAGAAACATGAGTTTCAAGAAATGGCTTGGCGAGTTTGACTTTGCGTAGAAATCTGCGCAGTATAATTTCTTAGGAACTAAATGGTGACATGAGCCGAGTGTGAGTGAGAGAACATGCGCGAAATTTAGTAGTGCCTATGTTCAGAATCGCCAAGATATTTCTGCCGTAGTGGATCTACCACGATTTGGAATGGGCAACTAGCTTAATCTTCCTGACTGACCGACTCCTTGAAAATTTATAAGTGCCTGTAATAGGTTTAATAGGAATTATTAAATGCTCTGAGTTTGAGAATGGCTTTTCTTTTAGAAATTTATTTATTTGTTATTAGTATTTATTGTCTCACTGCTGGGCAAAGTCCTTCAGTCCTACTTTCTTTCCACCTCTCTTTATTCAGAGCTGCCAAGGACCAATAAATAAATAAATAAATAATATCCTGGGACATTTCCCACACGGTCATCTGATTCCAAACTAAGCAGAGCTTGTACTATGGAAACCAGATAACTGATATACTGCATACACTACTGTTGACGCCGTATTTGTTTCCGGACGTACCGACCGTAGCTGACTTTGAACACTAACAGTTGTATCCTGCAGCCGCCGCCAATAGCGGCCCTTCACCATGACGTGATAATTTACGCAACCAATGACGTGACCGCTATATCACGCCATACTCGCCGCCCGCTGGAGAACGCACGCGACGCCACACTTGCTCGACCGCCATCTACCTAGCATTGCTTATTTGTGCTCCATATTGTAATATTTTAAACTAAGGAGTATATTTAACGCACATTAAACCCTAGTCTTTTATTTTTAATCTATTGTTTAAAGTTTTGTTCCCTATATCGAACAACTACTTTTTTTTTGTAAATACATACTTATATAGATAATTACACCCAGACTCAGGACAAACAGACATGTTCATGCACACAAATGTCTGTCCTGGGTGGGTATTGAACTCACGACCTGCAACATGATAGGCGGTATCTTAACCAACCACGCCAGCTGGCCTGTCACCACCAGTCCTTATTAAAGGACGTACCAATCTTTATTAAGGAGTCCAGCTCATCCCGCCATCTCCGTCTGGGCCTGCCGCGATGTCGTTTGTAATTAAGCAGGACCCACTGGGTTGTAAGTTTGGCCCATTGATCGTCTGACATGCGGCAGATGTGTCCAGCCCAATTCCATTTAAGCATTACAGCTTTCCGAGTGACATCAGTTATTTTAGTGATGGATCGGATTGTTGTATTCTTAACCGGGGCCACCCAGTGCACTTTTAGCAATGTTTATCTTTTTTAAACATACGTTTGAGAGTAAATTCATTGGATTTATCAAATACAAAAGTTTTATTTTTAACTTTTCAAGAGTTAGAACTAGTTTGATTTCTTATGAAAAGAACTACTTAGACTTTAGAAATCTTAACACAATACAACTCAACTCAATTACAACTAGTTAAAATGGTTAGTACTTTCTACTATAGTATATAAAAAAAGAAGAAATCTTTAAATATTTTTCATTAAAATGATTATTTTTTAAATCCATGCTAATATCATAAATTCGAAAGTCGAATGTAACTCTGTCTGTTTGTATATATGTCTGCAAACGTACGTACAAACATACGTATGTAAGTAGCCTCAGGATACCATCTATCGCTTTGCCAAATTTTATCATAATCCGTTCAGTCGTTTAGGCGTGAAAAGGTAACACAGAGACATATACGTATATAGGCTACTTTTTGTTTCAAAAATAATCCTATAGGCGATGAAAGTTCGAATGGGAAACCCATCCATTCTTTAGTTAGGGATTTATTTTTGAAAAATCATCCCCTAAAGGGTGTAAAATAGGGGTTGAATTTAAAATTCAAAAATAATAATACATTTTTTGTGTAGTTACCTCTTTTTAAGAGATTTTGGGATTGGGTATGTAATCATAGTTCGTATCGAGGTGACATTTAGTCTTTATTTTATAAAAATAGGTCCACTTGTTCAAAGGTTATTTGTTATTAGAGCGTGACCGGTATAATTTTAACTAAACAAAGTCCCTCTGTCGCGTCTGTCTCTCAGTCTGAACGCGATAAACTCTAAAACTACCAAACGGATTTTCATAAGGTTGTCACCAGTGGACGAAGTGATTCATGAGGAAAGTTTAAGTGTATAACTCTAAGATTTTGTGTAAATTGGCTAAAATATGACGATGATTGTCGAAGATGTCGGAAAAAATAACGCCGACTGAGAGCTTCACTTGCGTGCGCCGCGTAAATCACTATAGTTATATGAAAACAATGTATTACGGAATTAATACATTGTTTACCTAGATTAACACATAGGGTACTTTTAACCCCAGTTGTACGTTCCCGTGGGATATGTTCTGACAACCACGCGGGCGAAGCCGCGTGCAAAAGCTAGTTTAAATATAAAGAACAACAGCATTAATCCTACTAATATTGTAAATGCGAAAGTTTTGAACGTTTGGACGTTTAGATGTTTGGATATGTTGTTACTCAATCACGCATAAACGGCTGAATGGATTTGGATGAAAGGCAAACAGATATCTTATGCATTAAGAGGATTGTGAAGCTGTAAATTTTCATACAAAAAACGATATCGTTTTTCTCCCCGTAAACACAGTCTAATTTTCATGATTTTTAGAAACGTTGTAGGTATAATGAAAAACTAGGTCCGTACGTTTTTATTATAAAGAAATATTGCATACGATATAAGTTATTAGCATCTAAATATCTATATTTTGACATAAAAACTTCCTCAAGCGTTTTAATTTTATTTATTAAATTAAATTGAATTACTAAAAAAAGAAAAATGTACATACCTAGATTAAGGTGCATTCAATGTAATGAGACCAAAATTGTCTCATTTCGTAAAGGTTTAGAGGGGTGAAAACGTTATCACCCGTAACAATATTTATGTAAATAATGGTATGAAATGTAGGTAATTGCCTCCAAGACTCGCGCCGCGTATCGGTATCGATAATTAAACACATAAAACAATCATTAAATACTTTCAGATATTAAATTAATGCAATGTCATACAGATTAATTATTTATTTAATCATATTAATATCTAAATTATCTCAATGTCATTCTTAGAATTATTACAATATCATCATCATCTGCCTAGCCTTTTCCCAACTATGTTGGGGTCGGCTTCCAGTCTAACCGGATGCAGCTGAATACCAGTATTTTACATGGAGCGACTGCCTATCTAACCTCCACAACCCAGTTACTGGAAAATACGATACCCCTTGGTAAGACTGGTTGTCAGACTTTTGGGCTTCTGACGACCCGTAACGACTGTCAAAGATCCACGATTGACAGCCGGGACCAACGGCTTAACGTGCTTTCCGAGGCACGGAGGAGTCTCGGTATGTAAAGATGGTCACCCATCCACAGACCAACCCCGGCAAGCGTAGCTTAACTTAATGAATTGACCCGTGCGGCTGTTATTACTTAGCCACGAGCTCCAATTATTACAATATAGATAACATAATAAATGCTTGGTATCACTGTGCGGTCTTAAGTTTGGAAAAATTATCGTTAAAGAAGTCGTTCAAGTTATAGTAACATTTACTAACTAAAAGTCTCTTTAGACTTTTCTTAAATAAGGCAGTATTCATTTCCCTTATTTCTTTAGGTAATTAATTGAAAATTACAGGACCCATGTGAAACACACTTTTGTGCATTCCTCTTGATATGATACTACTTATCCCGGTAGTACGTTCCCGTGGGATAATCAAAATCAAATCAAAATCAAAAGTCATTTATTCAAACTAGGCTGAGAATCAGCACTTTTTGTACGTCAAAATTACATAAGACAGTCCCCCAAAACGCCCGCCCTTCACCACTTCCTAGTGCTTTAGCTGGGGAGAAGAAGTGGCGCAACAAACTCCCCAGCAGCACAGCTGTCTGTTCAGTTAAAAAAAAAAAATAATGTATACAACTAATTTCTGACACACACGTGGGTGAAGCCGCGGGCAAAACCTTGTTTAAAATGTATAATTTTATATGATTGTATTATTTCAAGTCTCCGAGGACTCTGGCGTAATTCACAAAAAAGCTTGACTAAATATTTTCGTAATAAATCCTTTAAAATTGAAACGAACAAACAAAGACTCTGGAATGTTACAGCGCGTTTTAATAAAAGAGTTTTGTTGAGAAAAGGGATTTTAGGATTTTCCAAATGCCTGTCTCCTCAGTATCACAATGTTATAATATCACAGTTATTTAATATTGTGCTAATATAAAACTCTTATGTCAGTATTTGAGTCTAATTCTTAAAATAAGTTATGTTTAATTATTCTTCTATATATATTTTATACTGGACGAATTTTGTACCGTCTTGAAAAAAATAGGGTATGGTGGACGGAGTAGAAGCCTATGACATACCTAAAAATGCGTAGTGCGCATGATTTGAATTTCGATATTTTTAACGATCCATAAAGTTTTTTTTATTTTTTTTTATTTCTGCTTTTATTGATCTAGTTTACTTCAAATGTGTAGTGTTTATTGATAGAGAAATTTCTGTCTAAGCTATTGAAAAAAAAAAAAAAAAAACAAAAAAAAACTAGATATGCCATTCTACTCCGTTCACCTATTGTACCCTATTTTTTTCAAGACGGTAATAAAATCATCTAGTATCATCATGTAATAAAGAAATGTTGCTGATTTGTCAAGTTGTAAAAATCGTGCTAAGCAGGGGCAGGTCGCTAGTTTATTAATTAAAAATTCGTCATCATTACGACTACGACGTAGCAGCAGCTACGAATGAGTTAGCTACGGCCTACGCGCCACGTGGTACGGTGGAATATTCAACCAACGTTTTCTGCAGGCTTTGAATTTTATTTGTTGTTAAACCTTACGTTACTTTATATGTTTATGACTTATTTTATATTCCATTATTGCTAACTTACAGGCATTTTGTCATGATATAAGAAACTGTGCCATTTTATATAATATATGATTGATTGATTGTATGAATAACTGAATGTCTGCTTTGACTGTACTTGACCTTTGAGTTAATTTCTTTATCCATTATACAGGGTGTCCGGTAAAGAATTGATGACCTTGAAATGGCATATAATTAATGGCCTTTCTTAAAAAAATACAAATATATATATCCCAAGTAGTACTGATTTGTGGTCGTGGTGAAGAAGGAGGTCAAAAAGTTACCATTGTTTTCTAAAAAATCTTATGTAGGTACCTACTGCCTGGGATATTATTATTATTATATACTTTTTGTATTTTTTGTCAGAACGACCATAGGGTCGATTATATGCTCTTTCAAGGTTATCCATTCTTTACCGGACTCCTATTATGAAAAAAAATAATCCTTGTTGATGTTTGTGATAATCTGGGTTCAATAGTAATTTCTACAAAAAGCCTGCTAATTAACTTTCTTTTTTAATTTAAGATTTGCTCTTGACTATAGTCTAGGTCAGAGGTGACAATGTCTTCGTACAAACGAAGAAATTATCAAATTTAATTAATTAATGTTTTGTTTGTTTCAGCCTACATTCACGGACGGAGAGTGTAAATAACTAGTTGATAAACTGACAATATTTATAAAGTGATCATATTTATTAAATGTATATATTATAAGTGAATGTTTGATGTGTTATAAAAATTAGTCAGATGTTTATTGATATAGACTGCCGTGTTAGTCTAATGACCGCAAATACAACTGCTGAGCGTTAGGATCTTAGGTTCGATATCCAAGTCAGACAAGTATTGCGTTTCTTTATCAGTAATTTATCAAAAGCAGCCCGGTTGATTGATCATCTCTTTACATGGGATAATTATAAGTGGTGACATGTTGAAGTATAATGCACTGTACATTTAAAGATACTGTACATTTTGCCTTCAGTACAAGCAAGCGTGATGAACATTACGTAACAACAAACAACAAAAACAAAAAGAAAACCAAACAAAACAACTTTCTAGAACATAAAGGAAAGATTGGTGCCGATGCTCTTGTTCAATAACTAAAGTAAAATTAGATAATCTCTATCTTTTACTAACAGACAGCGCGAGAAAAGGACGGCTGTAGTTAGAGACTAAGTTAGAGATGTCAAACTAGTTTACGTCTTGCGCTTCACCTTGTTTTTGTAGTCGACAAGTTTTATGTGTCATTATGGAAATAGTTCTTCTTTTGGTAGCTCTAATTTACGTCCATCTCTTTCTCGTTTTATTAGAGAGAGAAATCAGCAATAGCCTAAATTAAGTTTAGTTTGTAACAGATTCGGCACCAATGGCTTCTATGCGTTCTAAACTAAATTATAACAAGTTTAATACGAGGAGCCGCTTCCTATCTAAGCAAACTAAACTGAGCTCCATTCATAAGATTGCTTGCTCAGTTAATCTGCTAAACGTTTGGTTTAAGTAGACTGAGTAAACTTTGCCAATTGCCAAAGTTTGCTCAATCTACTCACACCAAACGTTCAGCAGGTTAACTTTGGTTTAGGGTTTTATTATCTGGTTGAGAAGAATATAAAGAACTATTTAAATTTTAGGAAGATTTATTTAACTACACACTGTTGCCCGTGACTTCGTCTGCGATCCAGGATGAAAAGTAGCTTCTGGCATAACCCACGTCATGGTCTACCCATGTGCCAAATTTCATCCAAATTCGTTCAGCAGTTTTAGCAAGAAATCGTAAGAAACAAAATGCATATATTTCATCAACACGCTTGTATTCCCTGAAAGGTACATTTTGTCGAATAAGTTCACATGCAATAAAGGAAGAGCCTATTGCCATCTTCTTGACACAATTTCCAGATGAAAAAGCATAACTCAGCTATTTATTTCTATAATAGAAGGCACGAGTATTGATCTGATCACTACGCTCTTTTATATGTGTTCAGTTTTACTTATGCCGTTTTCCTTCACCCCTTGACAAAGATGATTCCATAATGGGATAGCCAATAAAAAGGCTTTATTTTTTAACAGCATTCAGTGTCACAATGGAGCCAAATAATTTATTTATCTTTGCCTGTTATCGATAAGGTCTAACTACTCTTTGAAGAACAGATTTATTGATACAATTAGCTGTTACATAATATGTTTTCCTTTGGATATCTGTTTATAGGTTACATACTCTGTGATAAAATATTTGCTTTTATACGTTGATTAAAAATACCTCGCAGTTTATTCAACGCTCAGTATATCTAGTGTCCCGTGACCTAGTTTTAATATCTGGACCGCATATACTGAAAAAAGTACAGCTATCTAGTCTAGATTTTTTTCTTTTCTAAGTTTTTTCAGTAGGAACCTACCTACTTATTTTTTCTTCTATTCTTCTCTCTTGACAGAGCGTTCGTGGTCACGATGAACTGTGGCCAATCGTAGATGTAGTTGTTGCCTGCCTCACGATCTCTCTCCATCTGGTTCTATTAGATGACAGCCAACTGCGGATTGTATTTAATCGGTCCACCTCATTGGTGAAGTCCCACGTGGCTTCCAATCCAAAAATCCAAACCTTCCAATCTGCCCTGCACCACTCGATAATCTCAATCTGCCTAGCCTTTTCCCAACTATGTGGGGGTCGGCTTCCAGTCTAACCGGATGCAGCTGAATACCAGTATTTAACATCTGACCTCCACAACCCAGTTACTGGGTAATACGATACCCCTTGGTGAGACTGGTTGCCAGACTTTCAGGCTTCTGACGACCCGTAACGACTGTCAAAGATCCTCGAATGACAGCCGGGACCAACGGCTTAATGTGCTTTCCGAGACACGGAGGAGTCTCGGTGTGTAAAGATGGTTGCCTGATGGATCGACACGTGCGGCTTTTATTACTTAGCCACGAGCTCCTCCCCTCCATGGAGCCATTATTCCGCCTGGAGACATGACCAAATACGTTTAGTAGGTATTCGAGACCATTATTGCTGATAGACGCTGTGTGATGCCAAGTTCTTGGGGTATGGAGGCGAGTACATACTCATACATATTATAATTATATCAAACTGATACCATCTTGTCGGAGGGCAATGACTGAAAATATTATTATGAATTACAACGGTCCTTTAATGACACCTATCTTATATTATTTTTAATGTAATTTTCTCACACGTAAGTTTTTACCAGATTTATTTGCTTGTATGTATATTTTAGTAAATAAAGTCTCAGGTGTAATTCCTAAAGAAAATTTATTTTCAAAATCTCTTTGAAAATTTTCTTCTACCCAAGTAATGTAATAAAATATCTTGCGTGGTTAAGTTGGTGGATTTTGTTTCTGACATCCTATACCTCGTTATAATGAATGCGTAGTGTGAGAAGGGTTAGAACCACTCATAAATTTTAATCTTCTAAGAAACTGTGCTTGACTGTAGTGTCATGTTTCCTAAGGTTTAAAGTCCTTTTCAGAATATAAAGTTTATTTATGTAGAGTCTATCCTTTTTATTTTATTCTTTTATGATTTTAATTTGATTCTAGGATTTTAATTTCATTCTATGATTTTAATTTTATTTAATTAATTTTTATTTTAGACCTTATTGGTTTAAAACTAAAACGACTTCATTGGAGCTGAGAGTCTACTTAAAGAGTAAAAACAACAATGAGACACACTTCTTGGCATTTTATTGAAACTAAACTACATAGCGTAAATATGCAGGAAATTTTGCAAGCTATAGGAAATTGTTACCTCAGGACGAGCTGCTTCTCACACGGACAACTGTACTTCGCTTGCTCCCGTGTCAGTAATCCTGAGTCTCTTTATATTTTGACTTCTGAGACTAAAACTACAAACGTAGTATATAGAGAAGTTTTATAAAAATGTGACGGTTATTTTAGTATATTGTGTATTATGTAGATACTGTAGATAGTAATAAAATATATCATAACTTTTACTAAATTATGTAAATGTCTAAGAGAAAATATGAGCTCAGTATTGAAGTTTTTAAATGTTCAATTATTATTATATGATATTATGTATTTATTGGTAATGCCTACGAATATAATTATCATAATATTTATATACTTAAATAAGTAAGAGATGGATTATTGAATGTTATTACCCTAGGTATAAAAATTATAATTATAAATAATTTTATTATAAGTACCTATAATTAAAGGCCTTGCACATTTGGCGGTAATTTAGGACTTTTGGTCGCAGCGTCTACTCCTTAGTCTTATTTGGTCTGTAACAGTATACCTAATGTGATACTTATTCAATATTAGTATGCTCAATGACGCTTTTGTTTGACAAAAGTTTGTGATCTTGAATTCCGGTATATGGCGACAACGCCGCCTTCCGCGCGCGGATTTTGAGCATTGTACAGCATGTATCAGAAACGCGTGGTCATATTTAAACCATGAACTGTTCGAGTAACCCCATAGGTTCATAACTACTGAGAGCCCGCGGCCGCCATTGGATGATGGTTTTTTTTTTTTTTTTTCGTATGTACATACGTACGTTTATACGTACACATCTTTATATATTAAGTATATAAACGTATATCATATGTATATACAGGGTGTCCGGTAAAGAATGGATAACCTTGAAATAGCATATAATAGACCGTATGGCCGTTCTAAAAAAAAATACAAAAAAAATATATCCCTTAAGTAAAGTAAAGATTTTTTTGAGAAAAAAATAAATTGTAATTTCTAGCCACACTATGTACTTCCTGGGTTATATATATTTTTTGTATTTTTTTTAGAACTGTCGTAAGGTCTGTTATATGACAGCCAGTATATATATGATATATGCTTATATACATATTATATAAAAATGTGTAAGTGTGACAGCTGAGGGGTAGGGCCACACCATTACAGACCATCAATCTGAACAACAGTCGATATTTTTTTCGCGATAACTCTGTGTTTATGACCACACGGTTCTAATACGTGCTTTATAGTTTATTTTTTTATTCATGTAGGATTTAGTGCTTGCGTGGTTTAGCACTAACTTCCAGGTTGGTTGATATTTAGTTCATTTGGTGTGATACGAATTAATATAGTCCAAAGGCTATATTGATTACTAGTTTTAATTATCAAATGGTAAATCTAAGATAATTATCACTAAGATGATTTCATCTGGTTTGGTTTGAGTTACGCGATTGGTATCCGAACACGTACTAACTAACTAACTAATATTTACGCTACATGCATTTATGAAAATGCACGCAGACCAAAAGTCCCGAGCATAAAATGAGATAAGAAAGGAATAAGTTTATCATCAAATCATCTTAGTTAAATAATAATACAAGTAAGGTTGTAAACAAAGTTAATAAAAAGTAATTATAAAATGGTAAACAAAGGGAAAAGTATAAATTACGGTTGTCCTTAAAAAGCATGATGATTATTTTGTTATATAGGGAGAAGTGTATTTTCAAAAGAGTATAATAATGATGACTATTTTTTTTTTGTCCGTCATGTACTTATATTATTAAAATATATTGGACACGTATTTTTTCTTTTTCTACATAATCAAAAGATTACGGCGATACATTGAGTTAAAATATGGCATGACGTCACGCCTTGGTAGATTTAATACGTAGACGTGACGTAGCGAGCCCTAACTCCCGAACTTTAATGCGTGATATCTAAGTCATTTTTATTAATATGATAAAGCAAAAAATACGTGTCGAATATTTTATATTATCTGACTGACGGACTAAATAGAATTTCTTTTTTTTTACCCAGGCAACATCTCTATTGCATGTTATCTTATTTTTCAGAAAATGTGTTACAAAATCAACTGATCGTGAACTACGGTGGTTTTCTTTGAGAAAATATCCTATTTTGTTTGGATCACGCTTTTTCAAGTCGAATTTGCTAGGTACAATATCCCTTTTTGTATTCGTTCAAGATGTAGAATGATGTATTTTAGCATAAATACGAAGACCTCATATTCAGTTGAATAAAAATATAAATTTGGAGATATCCCCTTTTTTAAAGACACTCCTCCTGGAAACAGTAACTGAAGTTGAAGGAGCAAATGTATTTAAATAAGGAAGGACTTACAGTCACGACTTAAAGAAGAAAGAAAGAAGTATGTACTCAAGAGCCCTCTCACAATTAGGCTAATTGTGAGAGGGCTAATTGTGAGGGGGCTAATTGTGGGAGTACATACTTTTTTACTATGATGGAAAAATCTCGATGGAAAACTCTTTGTGGTGTGGTGCGAATAAATTGATTAGGTATAACATTTATGTGATTTACGGTTAAATTGAAAGCGCTGTTTCTATTTCAAGAACCACAAAAAATATTAAATCCATTAAATGTTTTTAATTTAAACCCATTATTCTGATCTCAATTAATTTAGGCACTAGTCGTACCACATACAATTTAATTGTAAATAAATTCAAATTCATATTCAAAACCATTTATTTGCTAATATGGGTAATTACATAAAGTTGTTAAAAGTAAGCATAGAATAAATCAGAATCAAATAAACATTATAATATTGGTAATGCACGATGTCCACGAAAATCAAGTTTAAAAATAAAAAATACTTTAAAGAAAAAAGTGCCACATGCTCACTTCAGATGTCACTACTATCACTAGTCCAAGTGACCTGTCATTAATTATATATACAGGTTTTGTAAACAAGGTTTTTCTTTCACGAATTTAATGCGATGCTTTGCGCAGCTGTTAATTGCATACATACGGGGATCCATTTATTTCACAAATAAGTTAAAAATTATGGGAGAAAGCTGTGTAAGGAGGAAACAATTGGAAGGCTAGTAATTTTTAACTAAAGCTGCTCTCACCAATTATCCGCTCTTTAAAAGCTGAACCATTAAAAGATGAATTAAGAAATATACATGTGCTACACGTTTATATTTCTTAACTCAGCTTTTAATGGGTCAATCTAAAAGTCGCACGCATTTTTGTCGTTTAATTTATAATTGTTGATTAAAACTAAACAACACCAACAACAAACACAATAATGGCATCTTATACATGACAGTACGAACATTACAACAGTGCTGCCATCACACGGACGAGTTTTCAGTTCTTAACCCGCACACAGCGCAAATCGGTTGCCTGCGTCAACTTGCTCTATAAACACTTGATAATGGACATTGTGTATACGGCTTAGTTCACATGACAACAGCTTACGATCTTCAGACCATTTTAAATGGTCAAAGTGAGCCTCCACAAACTTATTAGTGTTGCTGCAAATAACAATAAAATATTGAACGTAAAACGTTTATTGAATACGTTAGCGGTTGCAAGAGTCGAATAAGTGACAAGCACTGTGATCTGAACATAGCCTAAAAATGATGACTGTGTGAATAGTATTTTTAAAGAATGGCAAAGGCAACATAGGACTGCTTCTAATAATCATCAAAATACAGGCTAAAATTAAATTAGCTAGCGAAACTCTGCAGATGCGATGGGTATATCTAAACAAGTTTAAAATTAAAATAAAAAGATTTGATGTTTTTCTGGTGGTCAACGACCGTAATTTTGATTTGAAGTATAAGTTGAGATAATAATTTTTCTTTTGTTTTAACGTATTTAGATATCGTCTGTGAAGAAAACACAAAAATACTGAAAACATCTTTTTTAACAGCAGTCGATGACCCCAAAAAAGATTTATTTTTTTTATTTTGTCATGTTAGATTTTCGATACCCATCACGTCTTCTGAGTTCGGATAGCTAATTTAATTTGGCCCTTCATTACGTATACGTTACACGTAGATAGTTAGAATCGATATCGATAGTTATTTAAAATCTAGTCTTATTTGCACAGAACAAACAGTATTGGTTTATTTGCTCGTATGATCCTTGCAAGTTTTATTCTTACTTGTTACACATGTTATTCGAAGATATTTAAAATATTTTTGTAAATTAATTAAGAAAATCTAAATGTAAGTATTGTTCGCATTAATGTCAAAGAAATGGTATTTTTCGACCAATTAAAATCCGAATTCCCGAAAATGTGTTTTTTTTTTTACCTTGGTTTCCGACAGTGCTACGTTCCAGAAGAAAACAAAAGAATCATGCAGTTGGTGACTGCTGCAGCATCCATACTAATCAAAACTAATACAGGGTGTCCGGAAAAGAATAGATAACCTTGAAATAACATATGTGTATAATAGACCGGCCGTTCTAAAAAAAAAATGCATGAAAAAAAATATTTTCCAAGTAAATCTTAAGATTTTTTAGAAAAAAATACATTTTTTTTTCTTATTTTACATTCTTCTTCTTCATGACCATGAATTAAAGATTTCCATCGATTATTTGTTGTTTTAATATTGTACGTAGACTATGCCGACAGGAGGCAGTAAATAGTGTGACTAGAAATTGCACAGTATTTTTTTTCTAAAAAATCGTATCTTAGTATATTTTTTTTTCTTTTTGGAATCGATTTTGTAGGCCTCCGTTATGGAAAAAATATGAGGAGTGAAATACAAGCGAAGCGTTGTCACGTTTTTGTGTTTTGATTATTTTCGGCCAGTTTTCATTGTAGCGGTCAATCTATCCATTAAATTCAAAAACAATCGTACATAAGGAGTAAACGCCAGTCGTGCGTCGTTGCCGACATACGCTTGTTTTTTAGATCATCCATAAATAAGGTCTACAATATGCTATTTCAAGGTTATCCATTAATTACCGGACACCTTTTTTTTTTTTTTTTTGTGGATGGGAAATCATCAAATAACTTCTCCCGCTCTGGGTGGAGCGGGAGGGCGTGTCAGACTTTTACTGACTAAAACCCACCCGTGTTCCTTCAGTTGCCTATGCCAGGGCCACGGTATCTTTTTCAAACAACCCGCGACCCCAGCGGCATTGGCCCTATTGGACCCCATCTTTTGCTGACATCTCTTTGAGGCGCGCGTGGAACACAACGCGCCGTCGACCCGGGCCTGGTCCTCACCGGACGGCGAGCTACCCACTACTCACCGTCCGCAAGCCCGCGCCTACGGTGGCCGGGAATCGGCTATCAATTCCCGCCGCCCAGGGCGTCTCCTGCGGCGACTGAGGGCGTGAGGCTGCCTCTCCCTCACGCGTTCCGCCTCCTCCTTCGCGAGCATTACCGCTTCGCAGAACGAGGTGACGGCCTCCCATGCACTCTCGCTCCGCACCATGGCCTGGACCAGGCTCGGACGCGAGAGATCGCCGCCGCCGATCGCCTCCGTGAGAACACGGCGGTGCTCTGCCCAAGCCGGGCAGACCTCCACTGTATGCTCCACCGTGTCCTCTGGGCGATCCACACAATGGTGACACCCGGGCGTTTCCTCCCGCCTTATGCGAAACAGGAACCTCCCGAAACAACCGTGTCCGGTGAGGACCTGCGTCAGGCGGAAGGTGAGGACGCCGTGGCGCCTCTCTAACCACTCCTCAAAGAGGGGACTTATCGCCGCAATTGTGGCGTGCCCAGCGCTGGACTGCGACAGTCGCACTCTCCATGCCGCCATGAGATCCCGCCGGAGCTCTGTCCGCTGTACCGTGATTTCTCGCGGCAGCGGAGTTACGCCCCGGCGTTTCGCCTCCTCGCGCCACTCCCACACGTGCGCGAGGACTTTCGCCTCCAGATCCCACGGCGGCAATCCGGCAAGGAGGCTCGCCGCCTCACCGGAGACCGTGCGGTAACCCCGGACTAGCCGAATGGCCATGACCCTCTGGGACGCGTTCAACCGGCGGACTGGCCGCGGCCTCAGGGAACGCGCCCACACCGGTGCCCCGTAAAGGGCCATGGACCGCACGACCCCCGCGTAAAGCCTCCGGCAGGAGGCGTTTGGACCACCTAGATTGGGCAGGAGCCGCTTCAAGGCAGCCCCAGCCCGCTCCAGTCTGGGAGCCAAACGTCGGAAATGCTCCACGAAGTTCCACCGGCTGTCGAGGACGAGTCCTAGGTACTTCATCGTCGACTCGACTCCGATGCGAACCCCTCCTACCGTTATTTGGGAACCCGACGGTGGCGCATTCCGAGGACCATGAAAACACATGGCCTCGGACTTGTGCAGGGCCACCTCGAGTCCCAACTGCCGGATCCTCTCAACGACTATCGCAACCCCGCGTGTCGCTAATTCAGCCGCCGCCTGGTGCGACCTCCCCTGCGCCAGGACCAGCGTGTCGTCAGCGTAACATACTACGCTGACGCCGCTAGGGAGGTCGGCGCGCAGCACCCAGTCGTACCCGATGTCCCACAAATGCGGCCCCAGGACCGATCCCTGTGGGACACCGCACGACATCTCTCGCCGGTTCCACTCTCCCTGATGACCGGGGTAGATGACGGCCCTATCCGTCAAATAGGCCTCAACCACTCGACAGAGGTAGGTCGGCATCCGGTGATACCGGAGTGCCTCCCTGATGCAACTCCAGGGCAGGGTATTGAAGGCGTTGGCGATGTCTAGAGACACCGCCAAGACGACCCCACCCCGGGCTACAGCATCCCCCGTCGTGAGGGCTCGCACGCGCATGATGGCGTCCACCGTAGAGCGCCCCCTGCGGAAACCAAACTGGCTCTCCGCCAAATCCGGCCCCTCCTGCACCAGCCACCCGACGAGGCGGTCTGCAATAACTCTTTCAAAGAGCTTGCCCACCTCGTCGAGCAGCACGATGGGTCGGTAAGCGGACGGAGAGTCCGCAGGGCGCCCCGGCTTCTTAATGAGGACCAGTTTCCCCGTCTTCCAACGAAGTGGGAACTGGCCCCTCTCCAAGCATGCGCTTAGGAGCCCCCCTAGTCGAGGCCCGAGAGCCCCAAAGGCCAGAACCCAGGCTCTTCCAGGTAAGCCGTCGGGTCCTGGGGCGGCATTTTTGGCACTCAGCCTACGTACCGCCGCTCTCAACTCTACCTCGGTCACTTCCGGAGCATCGTCGTCGTCGTCGGTGATGTGGTCCGCAATGGGCACCGCAGGAAGCGGAGCCATGGGCGGGGGAGTATGTTCCCCTCGCGAAGGGAACAGAGCGCTCACCACGTCCTCCACGAGCTGGGGCCGGAGACTCTGCGTCAGCGGGGGCGCCCATGGGCGGAGTTTATTCCGCACCATTTTATAAGGGCGTCCCCATGGGTCCCTGTTTAGAGTCTCCAGCGACTCCTTGCGAGCCAGATCCCTGGCCCGCAAGATCTCCGCTCGGAGGGCGGTCTTCGCCGCTCTGTACCCCTCGTACAGCTCCGCCTGAATGGCTTCCGTATCCGGAGGGCGGATACGGAGCCTGCGGTGCCTGGTGTACCGGTGCCGCGCAGCAACGCACGCCTCGCGCAGAGCCGCCAGCTCCGGCGACCACCAATACACCTGGCGCCAGGCGCGACCGGGCTGGACCCGGGGCATTGCCACGTCACATATTTCGGACATGGCCTCCCGGAACCACTCCGCTTCGTCGTTGATGTCGGCAGGCCTGTCCGGTGGTGACACCCAGGCCTGCACGATCGAGGCTTCCAGGAGGAGCTCCCGGTCCAGCTTCTTCAGCGCCCACCGCGGACCACTCGGGGCCTGTCGGACCGGCGCGCTCGAGGTCTGGGCGGAGACATCAAACCGGATGTACCGGTGGTCGGAGTAGGTCTCCACCCCCTCTATGACGCGCCAGTCAACAACATGTGGCAACAGAGCGGGGCTGGCGAACGAAATGTCCACCACTGATTCGCCCCGCATCCGCACACACGTGGGGACAGAACCCCGGTTTAGGATGACCAGGCCTGTCTCCAGAGCCCAGTCCTCCACCATCCTGCCCCGTGTGTCCGTATACCGGGAACCCCAAGCCACATTCTTGGCGTTGAAGTCCCCGAGGACGAGCACGGGAAGGGAACGAAACCCGACGACGACGTTTTTCAACTCCGCAAGGGAGTTGTGGAACTCGGCGAGAGTTCGGTTCGGGGAGAAGTATACCCCTACCACGACAATCCCCCCGAACCGTGCTGCAACGCAACCCTGTCCCCTCTTGACGGCTTCGAGGGACAGGGTACCGGCGGCGGCCGACGAAATGAGGGTCACTGAGCCGCTCAGGTCCTCCACCCAGTAATCACTGGGCGGGACAAAGTACGGCTCAGCGACCACGGCGATGTTAATCGACCACTGCGCCATGCTCTGGAGCAACAGATCCTGAGCGGCGACGCAGTGGTTGATGTTCGCCTGGAGGAGGCGTAATGGGGCCATTACTGGCACTCCATATTAGCCCCCCCCTGAGCCTCCTGTGAGGGCTCTGCCGCAGTGAGTACGGCGGCGACGGCAGTGGAGGCGGCAGCGACGGCGGCCGTGGCGGCGGCTGCGGCCGTGACGGCGGTAGCGGAGGCGGAGGGCTTGCCCCTGCCCCGGGCTTTGGTGGGTGGACCACAGCCCTTGCTTCCAGCCCGGTGATCGGCCGGCTTGCCAGCTGCCGCACATAGATAGCAGTGCGGCGTGGCATTGCACGAGCCGGCCTTGTGACCGGGCTGACCACAACGGAAGCAGTGACTGCTGCGATCCACCTCCGAGGTGCATTTTGCCCCCACGTGGTTGCCCACTTGGCAACGGAAGCACCTCAGAGGTCTGGGTTCCAGCAGTTTCACCCGCGTGGAATCCCAGCCCACCTGGAACCTTCGGCCCTCCCCAACTATTTTTTGGGCCGCCGATACGGGGCAGCTCACCGTAACGGCTCGCATCCCCGTGAGGTCAGGACGGATGGTGCCTACCTTCACCTGTTCGAAGGCACACCCCCCAGTCTTGACCACGGCGGCCACCACCTCTCGCTCCGTCACGGAGTCGTCCAGACCCAGGATGCGCAAGTCAACGCACTTGGCGGGTCTGGACACTCGGGCCTCGTCCGCATTTAAGGACGCCCTGAGCCTTTCGGCCAGAGCGTCAGCGGTCGGGCCACTGGCCGCACCGGGGATCTCGAGCATCCGAGCCCCAGTCGCAGTGACCCTTACCCGCAAGCCCTCGGTAACACCGATCTCCTCCAGGTTCACCGCCGCCCTCGCCTTGGCGAGCACGTCGCGGTAGGACACGCCCTTCTTCTCCGCCTCCGGCTGTAGTGTGATCACTACAGCTGCGGACTTTGGGGCACGTAGCCTCGCCGCGACGCTTCGCTCTTCGCGCCGCCGCCGCCTCTCCCTCCGCTTGGCCGACCTTGCCGCCTTGCCCTCCTTCCTCTTCTCCCCAGCTACCTGCCATTCGGCGTCAGCCGGAGGAGATTTGGGAGGCGGGGGCAGCCGCTTCGTCACCGCCACAGCTGGGGCCCTCTCAGGCGCCTTCGCAGCCGCCTTCGTGGGCGCCTTCGCAGGCGCCGTCGCAGGTGCCTTCGCAGCCTCGGCCCCGCCCTTAGCCTGCCCTGCCGACCCTGGTTTGGCCGTGGCAGCCATGGCGGCATACGAAGCCGCCTTTGGCTGGCCCGAGGCCGCCGGTCGGCCTAGCGGGGGCCGCAGGACGATTCCCTCAAGGACCGAGAACCGGTTGCTAAGGGAAGCCAACTCCTTCCGCACCAAGGCCAGAACTCGGTCCTCTGCAGGCCCGAGGCCGCCTTGCCCCTGCTGTACCCCCTCCTGAGCGCCGGCTCCGCGGAGCCTGGCCAGGTCTGCTCGGAGCTCCTCATTCTCCTTTCGGAGAAGCTCCATGGCGGCTGTCAAGCGGGCGACCTCCGCCCGCATTTCGGACATTCCGTCCGACGGAGGCCCTTGGAGTAGAGCCTCCGCTGCCGCCATAATGGAGGCCTTGGCTGCGGGTATGGCCTTGTCTTTAGATGACTGCTTCTTCTTCAAGGCCACACCCTTGACTGCAGCAGCCACGACCTCCTCAAACCTGGCCCGGTCCGAATTGGAGCCACCAGCGGCGTCCGACTCATCGCCAGACGCCTCCACGGCGCTCCCCTCGGCCGACCCGGCTGAGCCGTCCTCTTGTGCGGCGTTTACCCGGCTCTTGCTCTTCCGGCCTAGGCCCCGGCGAGCATATTTTGGAGCCGATTTAACTCCGCCGTCCGAGGAAGACTCCTGGGCATCTCCCGGATTTAGGGTCCGCTTCAGGAAAGCATTTTTCCTTCCAGCGGCCCCCACCACTACGCACTCCGGGCTCTTAAAAATGCCCCTCGCGCCCTTCACTCCCGATGCGGCGTCGGACTCCGACCCCGCATCACTCCTCTCCCTCTCCTCTTCTCGTCCATTGTTTCTAGTTGGTTCCATATTTGTTCCCACGAGTAAAAACTTTATCACTGGCTCAAAACTGTGGTTCGCACTAGAGATTAATTTAGCTACCCATTAATCAAGCTACCAACCTCCCTCACGGTGCGCCGCCGCTTGAAGGTTTGGGGTAATTTTTTTATAGAGGTTTTCTTCCTCGCGGTCCGGGCGGTTAAGCCAAGACCCTCGACCCCCGTCAAAAGTCAGAGACATGACCTTGAACAATCTTCGGGGCTACGAGACTAACGGTGGCAGAAGGAAATGACTTCCTCCTGCCTGCCTGGCGGCAGGGTTAGTGCACACCGAGCCCGCTCTTACTCCGCCGCTGTGCGTCTCTGCTTAGAGCAGAGGGACACACGTTGGAGCGTACCTCCGACAGGATATTGGCATACGGCCAACAAAACCCCTTAGGCACACGTGCCTAAGGGGAACCATTGCCCGCACCCCAGGGTGCACCGTCCCGGAGACTGGCCTTCCCCCCGGACGTATCCGTAAGGGAACTCCAGCCCACGGGCACTCGGGAAGGTTTCCTGTCCACGCACCCCAATTACCGGACACCTTGCATTACAAATGATGCGAAAGTAACTCTGTCTGACTATCAGCCCGTCTGTCTGTCTGAACCCTTTCACGCTTTAACGGCTGAACTGATTTTGATAAAATTTGGCGCTGCTGGTGTCCAACACTCCTGAGCTGTGCCTCGGCTGGGAGACAAACAACCTGCTGCGAGGCATCACCAACAAACCCTACTGCTTGAATAGGATGCCCGGGGGATCGTCTGGTGGTGAGGTGAGACAGATTTTTGAGTAAGGTTCCTTGCTTAGAATATGGGTAGGTCTGTACTATAGTTTGTACCGATACCGCTGTACCGCGGGGGACGGGACGCCGGTTGTGTGCGTTGACGAATGAGCGGCCTGCACTGCCGCCCGTCTCGACGCGCACATAACTAAGACGCGGTACAGTGGTATGGGTCAAACTATAGGTACCTATAAAAGTCCTATAGCCAGGCATGCCTGGCTATAGGACTTTAATCCCTTTAATCCCGCTCCCGCAACTAAATAGTTGCTCAATTTCGATTGTAGCAATTACCAACGTAACACAAGCAGTTGTCACAATATATTTAGAAAAAAAATTACTGCTACAGACATATAGTGTTGACTTATGAAACTCAATTAGTTACCTGTTGTTGCGAGACCCCTAACTAGGCCCCTATTTAATGAAATCAGGCGACAGGTGACAGTCGACAGAGTCTGCCATGACAGCCAATCTTAACGGAGTCTAGTCACCGACGCGGGAGATATTACAGTGCACAAGTGTGTGCACAGACACGGGGATCAGGCGCAGGGCCAAAGATTTCACGTGCTTTCCGAGGTACGAAGGAGTCACATCGCCAACTTCCAAACTCCGTGCTGTTACTGAGGCATTGCTAAAACGCATACCCTGACTTGGGAATCGAACCAGGATCTCACGTTCAGAAGTCGCGCTTGCGACCACGAGACCAACGTGGCAGTTCTTTCGTTCGTCTTTCGTGGCAGGCTCTTTCTGCTTTATTAAACAGCGCCTGTTGTAAATATATATTTTTATATATATATATATTTTGCGTTGTCAATATATAGATACAAAGAGCATGAAATATAACCTCCTCCTTTTTTGGAAGTCGGTTATATGATAAATGATAAATGATTTTTATTTCTGTAAGTAGGTTTGTACAAACACTTTTACAAGTCAATCATGTTATTTTTTTTAATGAGATGACGTCGGCGTTTCCTATCTGACTACTCTGAGAAGAAAGGCCGAAACAAACTCAGAGGTCACAGTCTCTCATAAAGTCCAGACATACTCTTGGTCACTTCATGTGAAGACCATGTAGATTGGTGTCTGAAATGGTCTTTTGAGGAAAGAACCACACAGATTGAGAGGACCTGTCCAGTCAGTGCACGCATTTGTCAGTAATCGAAATATAAGGAATCGAAAAATAAAGAAATTACATACACAATGTAGAACTTACTGTCATAGACATGCAATGTTTCTTTTCCAACATCTATTGTAGGAAGTAAGAGTTAATTATGTATTTTTCTTTTAACTTCCTACTGTAACATTCTTTAAAGAATCCTACAAACAGGCGCGAAACGCCACGCGAATCGCACCGCGACACGCGGTGCCTTTATGACGCGAGCGATTCGCGTCGCGTGTCGCACCTGTTTGAAGGAGCCTTTAATTTCTAATGAAATACAAATACAACAAGAGTAGCACTACGATGAAAATTATAGCCCTTGGCGTTGTTCAACGAGCCATTATTTTGAAGTAGTAATTTTAACTTGGTTTATTGGAAATATCTAATATCTAATAGATAATACAATTTAGTTCTATCTTTAGACTAGTGCCAGGATATAATTGAAACATTATAATTATACTTTTACCTGGGTAGGCTGCAAAATGAGGCAGAAATATAGGTACCTGTAACAAAAACTTCATATGTTCATAATTCAGAATGTTAACTTACCCTTCTTTATTATCGAACCTATAAATAAATAGAAAACTAATTTCGGTCTTTCTTTGACTTTTTATTAACATTCAATCCCTACACAGTTAACTGAATAGGTAAACGGAAGCCTTCTGTAAATACACGCCTGAACGATTCCTGATGATAAATTATTTATTTATAGATTGAGTCACACCTTACCGAAGGAACTATTTTTAACTCCGTCCGATTGTGGGCTCAGTCGATTTTCTTTTGTCATTAAACGGATATACAGAGTCGCAGGGACATCGACGCGCAAACCATTACCATAAATTGAGCACATGATTCTAAACCCCCCAGCGTAAAAATATATCGTCAGTTATTAAAAAAAAAAAAAACTGGTGTTCCATACATTTTCACCAAGCTATTGCACGTTTGTAGAAAACAGTTGTTTTTTTTTTTTATGTGTAACATCTTTCCTCTCGCTTTCCTGCAATCTGTTGGAGTGATTTAGTAAAAAGAGACGGAAGTGCGGACAAACAACAAGACGACAACACAGGAAAGCGCGCGCTATTTGATTTGACCGAAGAGCGCGCGCGGTGTTAGAGTTGGCCGTCAGAATCCGTCAGATGGTACCAACCCATTTTCCGAGAGGTTGGTACGGTCATAATTATAATGATAATGTTGCGTATTACCAAGGTGGTAAGATGGTAAGATGTTACACATCATATCCACGCTTGAAAGCAAAATTGACTAAGCGACAATCGAGAATTAAAATCTTGAGGAAGTTAAAATCCTAACTAATGTTATAAATGCGAAAGTAAGTTTGTTTGTTTGTTTGTTACCTTTTCATGCCTAAACCACTGAACCGATCATCCCGAAATTTTGCATATACGTTGTCACGTGTACAAAAACGGACATAGGGTATCTTTAATCCCGAAAAAAAGTGCTGTTCCCAAGGAAAACAACAATAACTTTCTTATAGATAATAGATGGCGCCACGTGTCTTTCGAATCGTGATTTAATTATATTTAAGTTTTGTCCGACAACCTCGTGGGCGCAGCTGCGGGCAAAAGCTAGTCTAATAAAAATGCTAGTTTATTAAGCCTTTAAACTGCATTTAAAATTCGTTGGAATCAAGCAGTTATTACTGCTTTATAGGCGATTTTTACGATAAAAAAAAAATATATATATTAAAATCCTCTAGTGTAAAGTTGCCAACATGTTGTTTGGTAAATATTGTAATAATTATTGCAACATGTTGTTTTAAGCGTCGATATGCGACTACGGCTCGCTCCTGTTTTTTTTTAATATCCGACGAAAAATTTCTACGCTGGGGGGTCTAGAATTATGTGCTGAATTCATGTTAACAGTTTGCGCGTCGAAGACTGGAGATAGAGATGTAACGGAGGCCATCTTAGCAGAGTTTAACGAGGTGAAAAAAAAAAAAAAAAAAAGATTAGTTAAACATTTGTGAAAGGTGGAGCGTTTTGGGGCACTGTCATAAGTAATATTGACGTTTAAAAAGTGCTGATTCTCAGGCTAATTTGAATAAGTGACTTCTTTTTAGAACAAAGTTCCTTAACGTGGCTTGCGGTAGGAGTTGATTGGTAGAAATTGTTACGTAAGGAAAAAGCGTTATGCCGCCTCCTGTTTCTATTATACTTAACGAGTGTGTGTGTGCGTGCGAGTATCGCGTAGGAAACTTCGTTCCTGATGGGTACCCTGACTGCACACGTTAGTAATTTTATTTATTAAAGAAACAAATCTAAAAGTGGTAAACTATGTATACCGCACAAAAAAATAACAGTTGGGTCTGTGTCTCCTTCTAGGCGTTTTCTTAGTGATTTATAAATTAAACCGGCTAAACATTTGCTCATTAGGTACTGAATCTAGCGGTGGCGGTGACTTGGGAGCAAAAACTGGGAACGTCTGTTTAGATATCTCCACTACATTAAAAAGGGTTAGTTACTCGAGATTAGTTACTTGGTGCCAACTTGATTAGACCTCCGTTATAACTCCATTAAAACTTGGTAGGATTTCCTGCAGAAGTTCCCCATTTGCGTATGCGGAGGCGAAGAATTGTTACAACCCACACGCACCGCATTCAGGTGTCATACAGATGTGCGTCCAGACAGTGTGAGGCAGGCATATGCTTTTGTGCTGAGAAGTCACGTATATTGTTCATCATCGTGTCACGTATGTTGTACATCAGCATGTCACGTACTGTCCAGGGTTAAGTTAAGTTAAATATACTGTTCTCCGTAGGCTTAGTGTTAGCACGTAGTCACGTACTATCTATGTATATTTAAACCACCTATTAAAGGAGAGAGGGTAGTTGAGGACTGTAGTTGAGGACTGTAGTTGAGGACTGCAGTTGAGGACTGCAGTTGAGGACTGTAGTTGAGGACAGTTGAGTCTCAGTTCACAATTGACTCTCAAAGTAATACACGTCATGTTATTTACTTAACCCCTCCTCATCCCCACATCGCACTTTGAATGATAAGCACCGTAATCCATGCATTTGCGGCACATGCCTCACATTATCTGGACGCTAAAGTATCAGGATTAACGGCCCGATCCACAACCACACCACATCGCAGCGACAAAATCTGGGCAAATAATGGTTACGTGTGAATAGTGTCGCTGCAGCTTCTTGCAATTGCATTGTGGTAACTACAACGTTGTGGCTAGTGTTTGCAGACAGACAGATTGACTTCGGCTGCGACAGTGTCGTCGCGTCGACGCAACGTTGTGTTTGCGATATGACCGGCCGCTAGTGCGCGGTGGCTGCGACGTGGCCTTATCAATCGTGACGGTAGACGTCACGGTTAATTTTGACGACCAAATGTGGTCTGTGTGAATAAATACTTCATTTTCATATAAATTAGCTCCCGTCCACGTATTGTCGTTGTGGTTTTGGTAGGTACGTGTGATCGGGCCTTAAGAATCCAATTCTGTTATTCAAAAAAATCATGTCTTTATTTTTTTTTTGAAACTGTGGGTTGTTTATTCACTTATTATAACACCTTAAATCTATCATTACAGATTGTCCTAATGTGTTAAAGAAAATAAGAGCGAGAAAATAAGTTAATCATGAATTGATTAACTTGTTATTAGTCAAATCATACTTCGCTTACACTACGCATTCTTGATGAATCCAAGTTGCATTTGATAAGTTATTCCATACTGCAATTAGGTATACTTTCTTTTTATTTTTTTGCAGCAGATTTCTCAGAATCTAACTTGCATTAATTAATTAGTTATTCTAAACATTCCCAGACTGCAAATAAGACCATTATCCAAACATTCATTCTAAAAGAACTTTACGCTTCACTCCGCTTTCGACATTCAGATTGATATATCTTTTATGCAAAGTCGGGATCGACATCAAGTTGCATAAAATCATGAAGTATTTTTCAATTTGAAAACTGCATTTGCATTTTATTTGAAAAATAAAATTATACAGTTCTTTGTCGTGTCTTGCCAAGTGTAAACTCTCTTGAAATACGATTTTGATATCGTTTGCTTAAATTTAATTTACTCAATGTTAAGTCGTACTGAGAGATTTGAAGAAACTGAAAGTAGTTTTCAGTAGCTAAGGCTAAGGTGGATAGCTAAGCTAGATCGTTTAATTCTGGAATCGGAAAGAACAAAAATTTTAATGGTCTCAGAGAGATCACCATACATATACTGGGTGATTTTTTTTACCATCTTGGAAAAAAATAGGGCATATATGCCCTATACATTGAGAAATTATTTCGGAGTAAATGTAATTAATCTTGTTTGCACTGAAAGCACGTCCAATTACGGGTTGTACTAAATTCAAGGATTATAAAAACACGAAATGAAAATAGTTAATTCATTTGGTAATTGTGGTTATTTTGTTAATCATTAATTTAAACGAAATGGCAAATAAACTGGTCAAGTTATAATTTACAACCATACAAATGAAATATATAATATTGGCTGGAAATTAATCAACTAAATAAACTCGCGCGCGCTTTTTTTTATTTGAAAAGAAAAATCTTTTTTTTTTTATTTGTAATCATACGCACTACGCACCCTGCGTAGTGCGAGATTCGAATTTCGATATTTTATAACGATCTATAAAGTTTTTTTAAATTTAATTTCTGGTTTGATTGTTCTACTTTACTTCAAATGTAGTGATTATTGATAGAGCAATTTGGGTATAAGCTATTGAAAAAACAAAAAAAAAAAACTAGGTCTGCCATAGGCTTCTACTCCATTCTCTTATTTTACCCAATTTTTTTCAAGGCGGTAAAAAAAAGTCATCCAGTTTAAGCTGACTGGTAACTTAACACATTAACATGATGTTTGTAGTCATGATAACAAACAACTTTTATTATGGGATCAATCCTGAAATCGCGAAAAAATATCAGCTGCTCCCTACATTTTGACGAGTTATGCGAACATGAATGTATGGGCCAGCTGATTTTTTTTTCGCGAATTCAGGTTTGCTCCCATAGTAAAAATAATTTGTTATCATGAGTACGTTCACGTGTTTAAGTATCGGTCACTAATTACCAGTCACCCTATAGAAAAAGAAATTGACAGTCACGGGGATTGCTAACTAGAATTGAAAACATAAAACTAAAAACATGCTTTCTTTGGTGGCCAAACGCAACACGTTACTATCATAGCCACGTTGTTTACATTAGCTTGTTGGTGACTAGAATCCATAAGATTTTCCCCTACCAAAAATCACTCAAAAGTTAAAGTTTTCACTTTAAAAAACCGGCAAAGTGCGTGTCGGATCACGCACAATGAAGGCGGAATGGTTTTCATCTATTTTCTTAAATAACTTTATAACAATGTATTTTAAAATTATAAAATAAATATATATAATTATATATTTGAGATCCTCACAGTAAGCCCTTTCATTTGATATGTCGCACGGTACAGTTTGCAAAACTTTTTAAAATTTTCTTATTTGCCCTCAAAATTGACCCCCATATTCAAAATTAATTTATTAACGTTGCACATCCGTATTTGGGTGACAATAATTCATACGTCTACTAAATTTAAACTTAATCCGTTCATTAGATTCGGAGCAAATTGCGTGACAGACGGACAGACAGACAGACAGACACACGGTTAATCCTATAAGGGTTCCGTTTTTTCTTTTGAGGTACGGAACCTTAAAAATCAACTGTTTTCTACAAAAGTGCAATACCAATACGGTCAAAATGTATGGAACGACTGATTTTTTTAATAACTGAAGATATATTTCTACGCTGGGGGCCTTAGAATCATGTGCTGAGTTCAAGGTTACAGTTTGCGCGTCGATGTTCTGCCACCCTGTATAATTAAATACTTTTAACGACAAAAGAAAATCGACTGTGCCCACAATGGGTTGTTTCCCGGAAGCTTCGCCGCAAGAGAGCGCTGTGTGTTTGTCACTTGTCAATGCCATCTCGAAGGCAAAGCTACCAATTGGTGACAAGAAAAACACTTAGCGCCATCTCGCGGCAAAGTTTTCAGCAAGGAACTCCATTGACAGTTGAATGAAAGTTACAAAATCTGAATGAAAGTAACAAACAATGAGCGCCATCTACGCGGAACTAATTTGACAGTTTTGTTCTCCATTGGACGAAGTGCTAAAAATAGTTCCTTCGGCAAGACTGAGTCACACTCAATCTATAAATAAATAATTTATCATCAGGAATCGTTCAGGCGTGTATTTACAAAAGGCTTCCGTTTACCTATTCAGTTAACTGTGTAGAGATTTAATGCTAATAAAAAGTCAAAGAAAGACGGAAATTATTTTTCTATTTATTTATAGGTTCGATAATAAAGAAAGGTAAGTTTACTTTCTGAATTATGAAGTTTTTGTCAGGTACCTATATTTCTGCCTCATTTTGCAGCCTACCCAGGTAAAAGTATCATTATAATATTTCAATTATATCCTGGTATCCTGATATTATTAGATATTTCTAATAAACAAAGTTAAAATTACCACTTCAAAATAATGGCTCGTTGAAGTTGATTCCAAGAAACGAAGTTAAAAGAACAAGAACAACAAGTTATGAACAACACAAAGGGTATTTTCAACGTAGCGCTTCTATTGTTTTATTGTATACATTGTATTTCATTAGGCTCCTTCAAACAGGTGCGATTCGCGTCGCGTGTCGCGCTTGTTTGTAAGTCTTTTAAAGAAAATTATAGTAGGAAGTTAAAATAAAATTACCTAATTAACTCTAACTTCCTTCCTACAATAGATGTTGGAAAAGATTCATTGGATGACTTTGACAGTAAGTTCTACAGTAGCATTGTGTAGGTTGTCGTTCCTTTTTAACCGATTTCCAAAAAAGGAGGAGGTTACCTTTCATGCTCTTTGTACCTAAATATTGTAAACTTGAATAGTAGTAACATATTATGATCCGCACCTAGATTATTGATGTATGCTGGCCCCCAAAACCCTATACAAAAAAAACCGAAAATATCTGAAGACTTAGTAAAATTCATGACTTTTCCTCCTTTTAAAAAATACTCTTTTTGGTGTTTATTTAATTATAATGTAAAAGTGCCATAATATTTATAGAAAAAATAAATACATAACAATATTTAAACGCATTTTATTACATATATGACTATACTAACCTAAAAAGATGTAGATGAAAATGGTCTTAATATTCAACCCACGCAAGTAAAACATAAGAAAATTAGATCGGGTGTAAATATAACTGACAATTGGAAATATAATGTCTAAAAATGAAATAAAAAAATACACATATATTTACAACAGGCGCTGTTTAATAAAGCAGAGAGAGATAGTAACTGCCACGTTGGTCTCGTGGTCGCAAGCGCGACTTCTGAACGTGGGGTCCTGGGTTCGTTTCCCAAGTCAGGCAATGTGTTATTGCGTTTTTCCATTAGCAATTCCTGAGTAACAGCACGGAGTTTGGAAGTTGGGGGTGTGACTCCTTCGTGCCTTGGAAAGGACGTGTAGTTGTTGGTCCTGCGCCTGATCCCTCTCCGGACGTGTCGGATTGCCGTCCCATCGGACTATGAGAGTGAGAGTAGAGAGAGTGCACCTGTGTCTGCGCACACACTTGTATATTGGGTTGGCACAAAAATAATAAGACACTACAAAACTCTATACATTTCCTTTTTCAAGTTAATTGTTTTCAATAATATTCAAGAATGTTGTCGAACATTCTAGGTACTTTTGAAACCAATCGCGAGGGCTTTATATACCTCCAGTATATAAAGCCCTCGGGATCGGTTTAGCCAGTATGAAGAAAAATGGACGAGCGACAAGTTCGAACACTATACTTATACGAGTACTTGTTAGGCCACAGTGTGTAAGATAATCTACCTATCTATTTACTAAATTTCATCATAGGATAGTCGGAAGTAGGAAGTAGGATTGCTTATGTTACGTTGGTAATCGCTACAATCGAAAGTAATTTATTGGGCAACTAGCATTGCTTGCGGGATCGGGATAAAAGGCTATTATCCAGTCTCAAAATGTGAGAGTCTTCCAGCACAGACTGGGTCGCTGGAGCTCTGTGTGCACAGGCATTGTCCTGTATCATGACGAACGCAGCGCTCATTTGCTGTGCAATTGAGATCACATGAGGCCTGATGGCTTCCTTGATGTAACGCTGGGCAGTTAAATAGCGAGCTCAGTTTTGCCGTGTAAGCTATTCTCACCCCAGATCATTACGTTGGGACCACCGAAACGTTTAACTTCTTGTGTGCAGGCTTCAGGAAATTGCTCGCCGCGTCGCGTCGTCTCCACGCCTTAATGCGCCGACCGTTATTAAAAAAAAATACTTTGCACTCGTCGATGGAAAGCACAAAACCCCACAGATTTAGTACATTTTGACGAATTATGCGAACATAAATGAACTGAATAGCTGATTTTTTTTCGCGATTTCATTTTTGGTCCCATAGTAAAAGTTGTTCATATTGACGAGTACAATGACCCGTTAAAAGGTTGACACTGTTTACACTTACACCCTGTATAAGTGATGTCTAGGTTTATAATATGAAATGACATAACCTAACGTCACGCATGTATGGAGTATACAGACGTGGCGTCATGCTATGTTAGTGTTGGGGTCCGCAGAGGTACAGTCAGTTATAGCAGTTAGCTGACCCACCTTTGCATGAATGGTTGAGATTTTTTAGAATGTGAATCAATAGAATTTTATATTTCTTTTATATTTTATTTTATTACCGCTTTTAAATAAAATATAAAAGAATTATAAAATTATATCGATTCTTATTCTAAAAAACCTAAACCATTAATGCAAATGTGGGTCAGCTAACTGCTATAACTGACTGTACATACTAACTCAAACTCAAAGAATTTATTTCGAATAAACCAATTACAGGCACTTTTGAATTGTCAAGGGGTCGGTCAGTCAGAAAGATGAAGCTAGTTGCCCATTAGCGTACTAGGTTCATATGGAGAAGAACGGGCAAGAAACTCCACGGACACTCTTTTAAATTAAAATATTGTTAGAAAAAATCGGTTACATCATAATTAACCTATAATGTTCCCACAGCTGGGACACAGGTCTCCTCTCTGTGAGAGGGTGTGGGCTGTAATCCACCACGCGGGCCAGTACAGTTGGTAGAAGTCACATGTCTTCATTTTTGGTTCTAGAATATACCGGTTTCCTCACGATGTTTTCCTTCACCGTTATGAGAGCAGTTGACACTGATGTAGTAGTTTATGAAACTGTTGCTGTGTTTAACTTAAGACAATGTTTATGTTCTTTCTCCAGAATTAGCTTACCTACTGACAGGTTATATGAGTTCATATAATTATTTATTTTCTTTGACTGTAAAGATCAATTTATTTTTATTTTATTTTTATTTATCATTGACATAATCTACTCATCACAATGTTTTTTTTATGAGTGGTATTGCAATATGTGGTTAGCTAGTGACCTCGACAATTGATCATAATTATTCTTGTCTGAGCAACCGGCAGCAGGTTCGTCATGCTCCCTTAGATGTCACTGCTTGCGGTAGCGTCGGGGGTCGGGTTGCCTCCTTCCCTCAAATATGGCGAGGGGGGTAATGGCTGATCTTTGCGTTATGCTCGTGAACGGGTGCTGCTTGTGGTGACTGGTCGTCTTGCTGACCTTGGTTTTGTTTTGTTATTAATAATTTAACTCGTTTATTTTACTTCGATGGTCCTAGTTTATCATCTGTGACTTCGAGTTACGGCTATATGTAAGTGGGCACGCCCTTTATTACTGGAGGCTTTCAATATAGGTATAAAGTTCTGCTTACGTTTTTAGTTTGTATTTTGATTCTGCTTGAGTATAGTTTTCGAATTTTCGATTTTTTTTTTCTTCTTTTTTTAAGTATATTGGCGTGTGCTAGCTGACTTATAGCAAATAATTAAATTTAATTTAATGTTTGTGTTGCGTAATGTACTTGCATGTATTTTGCACAGTGTTGTATAGCATATTATATATATTTTTATTTTTTTTATTTAACTGAACAGACAGCTGTGCTGCTGAGGAGTTTGTTGCGCCACTTCTTCTCCTCAGCTAAAGCACTAGGAAGTGGTGAAGGGCGGGCGTTTTGGGGGACTGTCTTATGTAATTTTGACGTTCGAAAAGTGCTGATTCTCAGCCTAGTTTGAATAAATGACTTTTGATTTTGATTTTGATTTTGTTGCATAAAGAGAGGTATTAAAACACGAGTGTTTAAGGCTGGGTTTTTAAAAGTATCCAACGAGTGCTTTATTAACTAGTTATGTGCAGTTTCATACACTACTTTATCTACTCTCATATATGGGAATTGAACCTATATAAAAAAAATCCCACGAAATTCAGTACAACAAAACGTAAAAAATTGGAATCAAAACTTTTTTGTAATGCTATAAAAATGGCGCGCCCCGCATATGCGTTCCAATATGAAAAAAAAACAATTGATGGAATCTCCTTATTGACCTGTATCGTAATGGTAAAAAAATTGTTGTATAACATTATTTTGTTGCAGAAAAAGTGTTATAATACGATTATATTATTAAATTTCGGTATTGTGTTTATAAAGTATGTCAATATAATCTCGTTTTGAAGTTTATAATTCGAATTTTACGATAAAAGAGTTGATAAAATCAGTTAACAGCCGCTCTTTTTTGTAAAAATCTCACCGTGAAAACTTAGGTGAAGTGAGCTTGAGTGAGCTGTCATTCCACCTGATGCTAGCGACGATTGATAATTTTTCCAAAGTTTGATGCAGTTAATAAATTTCTACGAAGCTCTAACCACTCACTACTATCTCTTTGTAAGATTGTAGCTCGTTCAACCTGTGACTTTTCAAGATGAGTTTTTTCTAAATTCTTCAAGAATTTTATCTATTATTAATCTTTCTGCAGCATCATAAAGATTTTCATCATGATCTTTGACTTTTTTATTCTTATTTTTTTTAAAATTATCCTTTGGTCCTTTATACACTCGTAGTTCGAAGTTTCTGTAATAAAAAAATAACGTAATGTATCTAAATTTACGGCAGGTTTTTTAGGGTTTCATTCATATAAACATAAGTACTGATTGCTTTGTAAATATTAGGTTGGGGAAAAAGTCTTTTCGCATTATAGTATGTATGAACTTGTAATAAAATCTCTTTGGCTATACTATTTGTATCTGGCTGGTTTTGGTATCATTGAAAGTTTTAATTTTAAAGAACATAATTCCAAATTCAAATTAGGAAAATGTGTTATTTTCATTTGTTTTTCGTACTGTCAAGATGAGTGAATCTAATGAAGAAATTCGATACATTTTCAAATTTTACTACATAAAAGGTAAAAATGCAATGCAAGCCGCGAAAAAAATTTGCGATGTTTATGGACCTAGTGTAGTGTCTGTGAGAGTAGCACAAATTTGGTTTAAGCGTTTTCAATCCAGAAATTTTAATGTCAAAGATGCACGTCGCTCTGGTCGCCCTATTACGGATAAAATGGATGCCATTTTTGAAAAAGTGGAGCAAGATATCAGTAGTTACGACGTAGCTGAAGAACTGGAAATTGACCACAAAACAGTTTTGGCGCATTTGAAAAAACTGGGTACACAAAAAAGCTCGACATTTGGGTACCTCACGAGCTCACTGAAAGAAACCTAATGAACCGTGTACTCATTTGTGATTCTTTATTACGATGTAATAAAACCGAACATTTTTGAAGAAGCTGATAACTGGTGATGAAAAGTGGATCACGTATGACAAGAACGTGCGAAAAAGGTCGTGGTCAAAGGCCGGTCAGGCTTCACAGACTGTGGCGAAACCCGGGTTAACTCGCAACAAGGTGATGCTGTGTGTGTGGTGGGATTGGAAGGGCATTATTCATTATGAGCTGTTACCACCAGGCAGGACCATCGATTCTGAACTCTACTGCGAACAACTGATGAGATTAAAGCAAGAAGTTGAGAGAAAGCGGCCGGAATTAATCAACAGAAGGGGTGTGGTTTTTCATCATGATAACGCTAGACCTCACACATCTTTAGCCACTCAGCAAAAATTAAGAGAGTTTGGCTGGGAGGTGTTAATGCATCCGCCGTATAGTCCTGACCTTGCACCTTCAGATTTCCACCTGTTTCGGTCTCTTCAGAATTCTTTAGGCAGTGTCAGGTTAACATCACGAGAGGACTGCCAAAACCACTTGTCGCGGTATTTTGACCAGAAGTCCCAAAATTTCTATAGCAATGGGATCATGTCCCTACCTACAAGATGAAAAATACATACCTTCGACTTCGGCAATCAGCAATCATTTGAGTCTTCAACTGTTTTAGTTCTCGCTTTTTCATTTTTTTCATTGTATTTTTTTTTGTTTGCCATATTACTCAACAAATATGTAGAAATCTAATGATAATAATGGCGGCTAGGCGCGGAGCAAACTGACGTGGACTACCCGTCTCAACAGAGCGAGGGCAACTGATCGGTGAAACAAACTGATGTCTCAAGCTCATGTCACGCGAGACGGAAGACAGCGTATTTCGCGGATTAAAAATGTAGTAAGCGCCAAATGCTTTTTATTATGTTATCTATTAAAATAGACAATATTTTAAAAAATCGCTAGGGACAGCTCTAGATTATACATGAGTGATAATATTTATCTAATTTATGGTTCAGTAATATGCACCAAAATAGAATGCAAACCAAAAATGTTGAAAATTAGAGGTAACTTTGTGATGGTTTTCTATCGAGAAAATTTTATCCAACTGTGTTTTTCGTCAGGGCCGACCTTTACATTTATTATGAAGTTTCCTGACATATACTTTTTTTCCAATTTGCACATGATTTACTACTGTGAAAATCTAATCAAAGATTGAAGATTTTGCTTTAGGCCCAATCTTAATAAATCTAGATAGCAATCTAGATTATTAATATATCTAGACAATCTTTAGCTAAAACCTGATAAAGCACGCCTTGAAACATTGTCTACCTTTGAATTTGGATAGGTAATAAATAATTTGTACCTCTAAGCGAAAGTGAAGTTTTCAAAGTAAACACGACAGATCACAGGTGCGTGCGGGCAAACTCTCTGCAGTAGGTATCTGCCGAACACTGGGCTTACGTTCACCAGTTCGGCGAATGGCAGAAACCTATAATAAAGCATTCGAACACGTAGACATATTTATATGCTCTTTGAAAAGGTTTCGTAGCCTTTTGTACGAAACACTTGAGCTCTTTAATGTTCTGACAGATTCTAATCGGAACCTTATTACTAAGCCTCCGCTGTCCGTTCGTCCGTCCGTCCGTCTGTCTGTCAGTGGGCTGTATCTTTTCATAGATTGTGTATTTCTATTGCCGCGATAACACCAAACAATTAAAATAAAATAAAGTTAAAAAAAAGAAAACAATATTTTTCAAAATCAAAAGTTTATTCTATTGTCCCCATACTAAACATTTAATTTTGGAAAAGAAATGTATTCTTACCCTCACATGTGGGGTGTCATTGTCCAGAACTCATCGAGTATAATATATACATATATATATATATATATTACGCACAAGTTCTATCGCAACAACTGAACATGACAATGTAATCAATAAATGCTAAAAACGCTGATTCATAATGTATTTTGTTTAAATGTGGGCGATTTTCTGCAACTGCAAAAAATAACTTTGTAATTCACCGTATCATTATGTCACATGCGATTGTTAAAATTTAAGATGAAAAATTTTCTTCGTTTTTTTTTTTTAATATCTAGTGATAAATATTATACGGTGGTACGGAACCCATATTGTGCGAGCCCGACTCACACTTGGCCAGTTTTTTTTTTTTAATACTTACATTTTTGTTTCTTAAATAATGCATGGACTTACCTTCTAGTGACTTTATAGTTTTATTTATTAGTGGTAATCTGTGAACAGCGCAGTGGGCTTACTTATTGCTTAAGTTACTCACGTTTTTTGTTTTTAATACTGCATAATAATAATAATAATTGATCTTATTTAATAAAATAAAATGAGTAGACACAAAAAAAAGTCAATGTGTCGTTTTATACGACTAAAAACTATTGACACAATACAGAGAGTAATAGTGGTAAAAGCGGCTTTAATCTTAGGACTAGGGCCTAATACGGGGAATGAAATAATAATATCTTGTCAAGTATTGGGGCGAAAGTCTAAAATAAAATACCTATCCACTTATGTCAAGAAGCTTCGTTAGATAAGTCTTTATTTGCCTTAAACATGGTATAAAGCTGTTACAGTCTGGTTTTTTTAGGTAAAGAGCAATTGTTTTCATAGCTCCTATTCCACGAATATACTCATTGTAAGTGCCAAATGCAAAATATTACAAAAAAGCTAAAGAGTATTTACTTAGGTACAGACGCCAGCAGGTCAACCTACCCGAAACTGTCAGATTTTCCCAATCAACCTTGAACCTAATGCTTTAGCAATAAAGTCGAAAATCTATTAAAGAAATCTGACAGGTTGTAGTAGCTTGATGTGCTGGCGTCTGTACAACGATATTCTATTCAATTCAAAGTAATTACGTTGTCTTGAAGCCTGATTTACACGGTGCGTTATTGCCTGTGGCATGCCATAAGTTGCAGTAACAATAAAAGTTGCAATGTCTAAACAGTGTTTAGACGATGATGGTGACGAATGATGATGGTCGATCGTTTGTACATTGGATCAGTTTGTATTGTCAATTTCATCGATCAATAAATCTTTATAAACTCTAATAAATATATATTTCAAACTATTGATGATAATAATAACATGAATGGGTTTTTAATTTAATTTTAAAGAAGCCCATTTCTGATCTATTGTCAAAGTTGAATACTTCGCCCTATTGATACTGAATTTTGGTTAACAGTTTATATTTTACAGCAATTAATCAACTTCAAAGTAAACGGCTGTTGATGATAAAACGGTTGATTTCCTTAGTAGAAATATATTCAATATTTGAATATTACTTTGCTGTTGACCCTATTAAATTGATTTTGGATAATTGGAATCGATGGTTCAAAACCATTCGGCTGCCCCTCAAAAAAGTCTCTATTCGAGATTGGTTTTCATAAAATCTGTTGTTTTTCACCTGAATTTAAACAAAACGAAACCACCTTCACAACCTAGTTACTGGGTAATACGATACTTCATGGTAAGTGGTTGTCAGAGTTTCGGGCTTCTGACAACTTGTAATGACTGTTAAAGGTCCACAAATGACAGCCAGGACCTACAGCTTAACGTGCTTTCTGAGGCACGGAGGGATCTCGGTATGTAAAGATGGTCACCCATCCAAGAACCAACCCTGATGGATCGACCCGTGCAGCTGGAATTACTTAGCCACGAGCTCTACAATATCTTGACTCTAATTTATTTACTTATTATTTATTAAAAGTTTATGCCCAAGTAAAAAAACAAATACCGTACAAAGGCAGACTTAATGCCTGAGGCATTTTCTACCAGTCAACCTTAGGGTGATGCAGAGAGAAAACATGGCAGGTGCAATATAAAGGATATATAACACGAAAATGACTATAAAATACAAGAATAAATACAGCAATATATACATACATACATATAAACAGAATAAACTTTGTCTGGAGAAATAACAATCAGTAGAGGAGAAAATGAATCCAACAAATCAGCGCAGTGATGCGTCTGCCAACTTCTTACGTATATGCTCACGTATCTTCACTTTAAAAAACAACCGATTGGTTGGCATCCTGGTGTTCAGAGGGAGCGCATTTCAAATTAAGACCGCCTGGACAAAGCAAGAATAGTGAATGAAACCAGAGTGGTGAGAAGGACATCGTACGCGTAGAAGACGATTGTTGGTGGAATGAAGGTTTTTACTATGGGCAGAGCATAATTAAGTATCTAATCGTGTAGTGTGACTAAACGTTTTGTAAATTAACATGTCCTATCTATGAGAGCCAGAGAGCCGGGTGATCTGTAACCCTCCAACCTCAGACACCTTGCTCTATTTAAGTTTGCGCAATTTTCTAACCGACTTATTTGTGATGGGTTGGCTCTTGACTCTAGTCTAGGTCAGAGGTGACAGAGACAAAGTTGACGATGGAGTGAGCTTACCCAGAAGAAGCCTGTTCACTCTCACTTTGAAGAGATGAAGAGATTAGGGTTGTATGCGCTCGGAAACACAGACCCAGGTAGTGAGTTCCACTCCTTTGCTGTGCGCATTATAAAAGACATTTGGAAGCGCTTAGTGCGAATTGGTGGAATAGCAACCAGATAGGGATGGTAACTGGCAGTGCGTCTAGATGTCCGATGGTAGAAGGAGGCCGGTGGAATGAAGTCGTGGAGTTCTCGGGCACACTCTCCGAAGTACAATCTGTAGAAGACCGATAAGCAGGCAACCTTACGGCGATGAGCCAAGCTATGAAGCTTGGCATCCGCCAGTTTTTCGTCGCCAATGAGCCTCTTAGCTCTGCGTTCCACCGAGTCAAGCGCGGCTAGTTGGTACTTGGCTGATCCATCCCAAAGGTGACTGCAATACTCTATGCAGGATCGGACTTGCGCTTTGTAAAAGGTTAAAAGCTGTCCAGGCGTAAAGTATCGCTTAACCCTATTTAGGATGCTCAGTTTCTTGCCCAGGTTCTCAGTTCGTCGGATTTTTTTATGTATGTTCCCCGATTACTCGAAGGCGGCTAGACCGATTTGGAAAATTGTTTTTTTTTTTTTGAAAAGGTATGCTTTCTAGTTAGTCCCATTGTCATCAGATCAGGATTTGATGATGGAATCCTGGAGAAATCGAAAGAACTCTTCAAATATTATAGGAACACCTATAGAGATTTGGGTATTTTTATAGTAACTCATGTATTTGTTCTTGGAAAGCACCATTTGATGAAGTAGAACTGACGATGAAGATCACAGATGGCCACGGAACTACTCAATAATAAGTATTTCACGGGTTGCGATTCGATTAGGTACTTTAATAATGGTTGCTAAGTAATTTATGCCCGTCACAATGCTTTTGGTGATGTGGAGTTCTCCAGGTTTACCAGGAGAACTCCTCAACAATTAACGTCCCTGCATTAGTAAAAGCAATATTTTGTATAAAACGATGAGCAGTTGACATTAGGATATTGTAACTTAGATAGATTACAAAGTAACCCACTAAAAAGTGAAAAATACTTCCAAAAAAACACTGCAAAGTGAAAAATTATTTTCATTTTGGAAGTCGGTGGCAAAAAACTAAAATTCAGATCCAAAGACACTGACTTCCGAAATTAAAGTTATTTTTCATTCTCTAGCGTTTTTTGTTGTTGTTTTTTTTTAAGTATATTTATTAAGAGGCTACCGAGCGCACAGTGGCGCCCTCATCGTTTGTTTTGTTATTTCTTTTAATTTAAAAAGAAAATGCAGAAAATAAGCACTCCACAAGACTATACGTTATTATTATTATAAACAGTAGTTTTATATTGTTAAGTTTTATTGTAATCATTAAATCGGAAAAAAAGTGGTCACCATTTCCCGTTTTAATGATTACAATAAATCTTAACAATATAAAACTACTGTTTATAATAATAATAACGTATAGTCTTGTGGAGTACAAATTAACGTGCTTATTTTCTGCATTTTCTTTTTAAATTAAAAGAAATAACAAAACAAACGATGAGGGCGCCACTGCGCGCTCGGTAGCGTCTTAACCACTGCAAATGATGTTGACTTATATTAAAGATTTATGATTATTATGATTAATACTTGGCGGAAGAGTGGCAGGCGTAGTCCTACCGAAACCAATTTTTTTAACAAAAGTCAAAGTACTTGACGTACACGCAGTACTTGACGTACAAGAACTACCACTAAAACTTAGCAAGCATAAACGGCCTTAAATGTTCTCACTGTTTGGACATAGGTCTCCTCTCAGTGAGAGAGAGTGGGCCATAATTAACCAGGCAGGCCCTGTGTGGGTTGGTGGATGTCACATGTCGTTGAATTTTTGGTTCTAGGACATGCTGGTTTCCTCACGATGTTTTCGTTCACCGTTGTTCACTAAATCTTATTCTGTATAAACCTGTTCAACTTTTACTTCCGAAAAAAATACCTTAAATTGCAAAGTGGGTTGTTAAATTACTAGTTGTTACAGCCATCACAATCGGAATCTGAATAAAGCAAATTGTTAGTCCATTGCTTCATAAGTTTGAAGTATTTTCTGCTCACCAACTTATAAAGCAAAGAATATTGTACATTTTGATCGTGTAGATGTTGCAATTTTGTAGGAAACGGATTTTTTTTAATAGTAGTTGAGAATCGTTTCATTGAAGGTAGTGAAATGGTATCTCGACAAGGAAAATTACGTAGATTTACGAGTATGAGCAAACTAATCTGAAGCAAATTCGCGGGAATAGCTATTTAACCCTATAAACTAGTTCTAGATTTGGGGTAAGTATCGCCGACCCAACGTTTCTCGAATACCCGCGGATATGGTAGTCTTGAGTATCGTGTATTCCGTCTGCGTATCTCTTCATTAAGTTTGTTTCCGTAACTGAGGAACTTTAACTACATCGGAACGGAATAACGTGTTAACATGTCTTTGGTATATATTTGCTGACGTTATGATATGGTAGAGGTCATATACTCGTATGTTGATATCTTTAGAATCAGCCAATATAATTTTTCCCACTGCTGGGACACCTTCTCTCAGTGACAGGAAGTGGCCCATAATCCTCCACGCGGGCCCAGTGCGTTTTGGTAGATGTCAGAAGTCTTTGTATTTTTGGTTCTAGGACATGCCGGTTTCCACACGGCGTTTTCCTTCACCGTATTGAGAGCAGAGGTGATGAAATAATTTACACAAAAAAGCGCCTTGCGAGGCAACATGGCCAGAGTTCGCACAAAAAAAGAGACATTTGGAAGGAACAAGGAGAGGCCTTTGCATATGTTGTATCCCACTTCTAGAGTGGGATACAACATATGCAAAGATAGAAAAAAAAACGCCTGTTTGGGTTTATTTATTTATTTAAGGATTACCAACGAGATACATTACAATTATCTTTTACAATATTATAACTTGTATAATAAATACGATATCCTGTAATGCACACTCAATTACAGGTAACCACAGCTTACACATTATCGAGTAATTACACATGCTCTGAATACATAATTAAATTAAGAATACATAATTAAATTAAGAATACATAAAACAATACAAAACAAAAAAAAAAGACAATCTACATTCTATTATAAAGGTTTAAATGTTAATAAAAAATAATAAAATTGCATCCATATAATTATTACAATAAAACCAATATTATGTCCGAATGAATTAAAGAAATACAAAATAATAGTAAGAAATTGAATTATAGATTACATTAAATTAAAAAGAAAAAGTTATAAATGATTAAATTACTGGAATGATAAGTCAAATGTCCTCTAACCGAAAATACTTACATAATTTATTTTTAAAAGTGTTAAGACTGTCATGATTGATATCGATTTCAGCCTTGCGGCATATAGCATTATACAATTTGGTAGCCCTCGTAAGGGGAGAGTTGTCACCTAAGTTGGTTTTGTGCAAAGGTTGTCTGAACAGATTGTAGGTATGTGACCGTGGTAACCTGCTAGGAACATTAATACATATTTTGGATAGTAGGTCAGTATTTAGTTTAGATGTCACTAATTTGTGAAGGAAACAAAGATCTTGCACTTTTCTACGATTGGTAAGGCTTTGGAGTCTAAAGTAATGAACACGGTCTTTATAAGATTTTAATTGTTTCGCGGTATTGTTTTTTAAGGATAGATGATACAAGAACCTCCTTTGGACTCGCTCAATACGTAGCTTATGAACTTACGGGTTCGAACCATAGACAACATAACCACTATATATATATAGCCAATATTTTTCCAGACGGCTTTAATCCATGTGTCGACAGCACCGTCCTTCATCTTGTAATAAACAAGCCAACCAGCTGTCGTCTCACGCTATTCAGATCACGTTCGACGTTTTATTATTTTCAAATTTTGCTTAATCGTGGCGACCATCTTTATTTATGAGGTTTCTAATTTCCTATTTTACACCACAACAGTTTTAGTTACATTTCTGGCACGTAGCAAATAATTTTATCGTGTTTTCGTGGAAATGGGGATTTTTTCATGGCTTATAGACTGACCTGTTTGACGAAAAAGGCCAAAAAAGCCTTGAATATTAAACACCAAATTGCTAACACAATTAGCGCGATTAGTTTTTACCTTCGCACTTTTGTTTCGTTTTATGTGGCCAGAATGTAACATATACAGGATATTTTTTTAAGTAGTGCGCAAACTTGCACAGGTTATTCTACCCATGAATATGAACAACGTTCACTATGGGACCAAGCCTGAAATCGCGAAAAAAATCAGCTGTTCAGTACATTTATGTTGGCATAATTCGTCAAAATGTACTGAACAGCTGATTTTTTTTTTTTTGCTATTTCAGGGTTGATCCCATAGTGAACGTTGTTCATATTTATGGGTAGAATAACCTGTGAAAATTTGCGCACTGCTTACAAAATTGTCCTGTATAATTAGGTTGTCGTTGGTGTAAATGGATGTTTAAGATTAAAAAAAACCTACTCAACTTGAATTGACGTAGAATTTCTTTCAATTTTTATTTCTGCTAAGATTGCAAGTAACTAAAATGGAAAACCTTTCAGCGGAGTCTTAATGCAGATGTAAACCGCGACCGCATTGTGATGGCAGATGTGAACAGAAACCGCAATATGAGTTACGGGCCTCGCATGCGGGTACGGTCTTTGTGAGAGACCTTGAGAGACCTTGGTTTTGTTTTGTTATTAGTAACTTAACTCGTTGTTGATTTTACTTCGATGGTCCTAGTTTATCATCTGTGACTTCGAGTTACGACTACATGTACGGCTATATGTAAGTGGGCACGCCCTTTATTACTGGAGGCTTTTATTTAGGTATAAAGTTCTGCTTACGTTTTTAGTTTTGTATTTTGTTTCTGCTTGAGTATAGTTTTCGATTTTTTTTTTTTGGTATATTGGCGTGTGCTAGCTTACTTTATAGCAAATAATTTAATTTAATGTTTTGTGTTGCGTAATGTACCTAGTGATGGGTAATTTTCGGAAATTTTTCAAAATTTGGAAATTTTTCCGTTTATTTTTCCGAAAAATAACAATATGGAAAAATAATGGAAAAATATTGTTTACTGTAAAATGTTGACTACAGGAATTAAAATAACATATGAATTAAAGGGTTTTATTTATACTGAACATATTTACTGACTGACTGAATGAATGACTGACTGATTGATTGAATAAAATGACTGACCGACTGACAAATCAACGCACGGCCGAAACTACTGGGACTAGGAACGTGAAATTTTGCACACGGCTTCCTTTTATAATTTAGGGGAGCACTAAGAAGGGGTTATTGGAAATTCAATCTTATAGGGGGTGAAAAGGGGGGTTTTTGTTTGTATGAAAAATCTTATTCCTTAAGTTAATGAACTTGAACTTGGCACGAATACATATTTATGTTAATTATGAACTTTTTAATTTTCGTTTTTCTAAACTACCCATTCTAACACACCGAATTCCCCTTTAGGGGGCTAAAGGGGAATTGGGTGTGTCAAAATTTTAACGCGCTGACCAATTAACTCTAAACTCACTATTTATACATAAGACTAAAAATAAAGAATAATTACGGGGTGAAAATGGGCAGTAAATTTTGCAGGGGAGGATACTACTACGTGGCTTGATTAACTCGAAAAGAACAATGGCGAATTCTTATTTGAACGTCTAAAAGTGACATTTATACAAAATAAATTCAATTAATTATCTATGTTCTTTTATGCTATCATATTATCTAATTAAGGCCAAATAAAAAAATATGTTCAATGAAAATTTTTACTACTTCGTTCTAAAAGGTTAGGAAATTGTTGGTTGGATTGGCAATACTAAACTAAAATTGCCATTTTATGTTTATTTTCCTATACAGTAGGTACAGCATAATTGTCGTGGTGTTGTTATCATTTTTAGTTTGTTGTTTTATTTACATGAAGTAAATAATATGTCGGCGCCTCCGCTTTTCTAGACTGTCAATTGTCATGTTGTACAAATGGCAACGTCAAAAACCAACACCGAGCACTCTGGTAAGGCGGCCATCTTGTAAAATGAGCAGGTAACTTCGGATTTTTGGTAAGGTGCGCACGCAACCATGTGGTCGGTGGACGTTATATTTTAATCGCATCCCTCTTAATCTAAGCGATCTATTATTATTTTGTGTAGTTTTTGATTGAATTATCGAGAATTAGAAGTGGAGTGATTGTGATAGGTGTTATTTTTTGAAATACTGCCTTTCTATCCGATAATCCACGCCTACCTGAACATGGTCGGCGCCTCCGCTTTTCTAGACTTAATTGACTTGTTGTACAAATTTCAACCTCAAAAACGAACATCGAGAACTGGTGAGGCGGCCATCTTGTAAAACGAGCAGTGAACTCGTGGTCGGTGGACGTTTTATTTTAATCGCATCCCTCTTAATCTAAGCGATCTGTAATTACTTTGCGAAGTGTTTGATTGAATTGTGGAGAACTAGAAGTGGAGTGGTTGTGATAGGTGTTATTTTTTCAAATACTGCCTTTCTACCCGATAATCCACACCTACCTGAACATGGTCGGCGCCTCCGCTTTTCTAGACTTAATAGACTTGTTGTACAAATGTCAACCTCAAAAACGAACATCGAGAACTAGTGAGGCAGCCATCTTGTAAAACGAGCAGTGAACTCGTGGTCGGTGGTCGTTTTATTTTAATCGCATCCCTCTTAATCTAAGCGATCTAAAATTACTTTGCGAAGTGTTTGATTGAATTGTGGAGAACTAGAAGTGGAGTGATTGTGATAGGTGTTATTTTTTTAAATACTGCCTTTCTACCCGATAATCCACGCCTACCTGAACATGGTCGGAACCTCCGCTTTTCTAGACTTAATTGACTTGTTGTACAAATTTCAACCTCAAAAACGAACATCGAGAAATGGTGAGGCGGCCATCTTGTAAAACGAGCAGTGAACTCGTGGTCGGTGGACGTTTTATTTTAATCGCAATCTTCTTAATCTAAGCGATCTATTATTATTTTGCGAAGCGTTTGATTGAATTGTGGAGAACTAGAAGTGGAGTGATTGTGATATGTTTTTTTATTGTTTACTGTAAAATTTTGACTTCAGGAAGTAAAATAACACAGAGTTTAAAGGGTTTTATTTACATTCAAAGGGTTTTATTGCATTAACACATCTATTCTGTTGAAGAATCCGAATCATCACTGGCGAAAAGTATCATGATCAATATTTTCTACTGCATCTACACAAACAATAAATCTTCAGTTGGTGGGTTTTATATCACCAACAAATTTCAGAGAAAAACCGATCTAGTTATACAAACCCGAAAATCAACCAAACCCAGGAAAAGAACCCGCCAAAATTAAGTCAGCTGTAGGAGAACAGCGCAATACAAGCAAAATTAATCATACTCTAAAATGAAAGAGTATGAAATTCATACACTTTCATTTTAGAGGTATGATTAATTATGCCCTGATTTTTGTGCCAAGAAACAAGAAAATATTGACAAAAGAAAATTATTTTTGCTTTTTAATGTTAGAAGAATTGCAATATGTACTACCGTACATGAGAAACTTACTATCTTTTAAAACTTGTAGACGGTTATAAAGGAAAACATGTGAATGTGGACCAAGTAACAGTTCAGTATAATGCTCCGCCTGGACGTGATTAAGTACAGTAGTCCAATTAGTCCCCAATCTTTTTGGCCAGCACCCTAATTGCGTTACAACCTATCAATCAAATCTGAATCATTTTGAAGCAAATTGCTAATCCATTGCATCGCATGTTCAAAATATTATCTGCTCGACAAGGTAAATAACGCAGTGAATGTTTTTGAACTGTCAAAAAGAAACTGATTCCAATGACGCAATTTGCTCCGCGGGTTGAAATGAGCGCAACCGCCATCTTGCGCCATCTGCACATGGTATTTTCCCAATTGTGCATTCTGCGCATCGTCGTCGGCTCACGTCTACCCGGCCAAAAAGAACTACTTGTGTACATACTTATAGTGCACATTGTAATTTATTTCTTATTTATGTATATAATTTCCAATAAGAGAACATTATGGCAAAAAAAATTAAAAAATTAAAGATTAGATATTTATAATTTTTCAGTAAAGAAAAAAAAGAAAAGAAAGAAAAACTGTTTATTCTGCACAAACAAAACGCACGTTACAAAAAAAAAGACCTAAAGTAATGACACACATGCAAAGCAGGCAAAAGACCTTAGAATAATAACTGCAGCAAAAAGTCTCGTAGATATTCAAGCAGTCTATTCATTGCTTGATGTCATTCATTGATTGTCAGTTCATTGCTTGATGTCAGAGTACACATTAATAGTCTTATTTTTTTCTAGTCTTTAATCACAGTCAGCTTTTTGATTTGGAAAAATATCGGAAAAGTATTGGAAAAATATTGGAAAAATTTCGGAAAAATATTTTTTTTCTTTTCTTTTCCTTCCGAAATTTTTCCATTACCCATCAGTAAATGTACCTAAATTATTATGCGCAGTGTTATATAGAATCATTTGTTTTTAACTGAACAGACAGCTGTGCTGCTGGGGAGTTTATTGCGCCACTTCTTCTCCCCAGCTAAAGCACTAGAAAGTGGTGAAGGGCGGGCGTTTTGGGGGACTGTCTTATGTAATTTTGACGTTCAAAAGTGCTGATTCTCAGCCTAGTTTGAATAAATGACTTTTGATTTGATTTGATAGAGAGAACGAACGAGAAGAACCTAAAGACCATCACCCTAATTGCATTACACACTATCGATCGGTAAATTGCTTCATTGCTTCATATTTTCAAAAATATGCATTCTCAACACCATAAATAACGCAATGAATGTTGTTGAACTGTCAAAATGAAACCGATTCCGATTGATAGTGTGTTACGTAATTAGAGAGCAGATTTGTTAGTAAACAAATCCGCATTGCCTTGGAATATATTGAAGTAACAGTCACAAGGATATAAAATATTTACTGTATCATTTGGGCGGAAGCCAGGATCCACGAGTATGGAGTTGTCGTAAAATATAACGGTCCTTTGTTTTTTTTGGCAGGAAATATTATACAGTTTCACTCAATAAAGACGTAGAGATGTGCTCTCTCAGTAATTGGTATGCTCTTTGATATGTGCGCTAAGGGCAAAGGTTCTCTGCGATAAAATGCAAATAAAGCTGTCAAGCTACGAGAAGCTACTATATAAATATAGGTGTTTCATTGGAGTGTGGTGGAGTGTACAGCGAATGTCCTTTACCTACAAGCCCAATCTGACACCATGCGGTGAAAATGGTATTTGTTTTACAGTCAACAAAATTCATTCTTTAACCTTGATGGTTTAACCCGAAAGCGTCAGGGTAGCCAGCGAAATTCAAATTATCTTACGTTTTTTGCAATTTACAAGTCAGTATTAGGTTTTACGTTGATCAAAATATACGTATGATTCGCGGATGTAACAAGTTTGTATTTATATAATTATAATCATTAAATAGATCAATACAACTCTTTAAGACCAGGTAGTCCTAATGAATGACTCATGAAATCTTGACTAACTTCAGGAGTTGTATTACTGGCACGGAGGGGTCTTAATATCCACGGACCAACCGTGGCAAGCGTCGCTTAATCTGGTCAATCGATCCCTGCGGCTGTTGGCCCCACACGCTATGACTAATTTAGTGCTAGATGCAATAATATCTACGCTGATTAAGGTTACCTAGTTGCCATTGTTTACTGAATTTTATCCGTTCGCATGCTTTTAAACAACGCCAGGTTTATTCGATCATATTTCAGTTTGGTAGGTAATTTTGACTGGATGATCAATACTTTATTTTATTTTCGAGATACACTCGTTACCTCTACAATTTGTGACAGAGTACAATCTAAGCAGTTTGTTATTTGATTGTTAATCTGCCTGCTTGTCCTGAAAGCACCTCGTATAACGACAATTACGGGTATCCGTGATTTTACAGCGCATTTAAATTCATCACAGATAACGGTTGTGCGGCAACACAGTTTTCATAGGTCAATAAAATCAGAATCTTTGAAGGAGTCTACTATTCTTGACTTTATGGAAATAAAAACTAGCTTCTGAGAAATATCAGGTTGACGGAAAAGTCTTGCACCAAGATATAAGACTTAATGGATTTTGTTGCTAACTTTGTTATTTACAATAATTAATCAGTAATGTAATCCCCAAATAACTCTATTACTCTGGTCCATCTAGTTGGTAGATTGTTGATGCCCTGCGTCCAGAATTCCGGAAGCTGTGCAGAAAAGAAATTGTCCACTGACATTTTGAGGTCTTCGTAGATTTGAAAATTTTTCTCACGCAAATAAAGCTTTAATGGTCGGAACAAGTGATAGTCGGAGGGCGCGAGATCCGGTGAGTACGGTGGGTGAGCAACCGGGTGCCATCCAAGCTCTACGATTTTTTGTCGAGTCTCCGAAGCGACATGAGGTCGCGCATTATCATGGAGTAAGTGGACATTTACACGTCTCGGTCGTTTTTCTCTTATTGCGTCAGCCAGTTTCTGAAGCTGTTCAGTATAAATGGAAGTCGTAATCGTCCTTCTCGCAGGGAGAAGCTCGTAATAGAGTGGGCTCTTCGCATCCCACCAAACGGAGAGAAGATGCTTGCGTGTGTGACGGTTCGGCTTTGGCTGCGTTTGTGGCTCTGCGTCGTAAGGAAGCCAGACGGCGTGCCGTGTTTTGTTATCATAGAGAATCCAGCTCTCATCGCCGGTTACCAGATCTTCAAGAAACTCTGTCCGATATGGCTGAAAAAGAAGCGATTCACAAATACTAACTTTGACTTGACGATGACTGTCAGTTAGTTGATGTGGAATCCATCGTGCCATTACTTTACGATAGCGGAGTTTGTGTAAATGAGCCTCGACGGTTGAATGATGACAGCCAAGAGTCTCTGCCAAATCACGCGTATTTATTTCTGGATTAGCCTTTAAACAGCGCAGTAATTCCTCGTCGTCGAAGGTGGATGGTCGCCCAGATCGCTCGTGATCTTCAAGAGTTATATCTCCCGATACAAAGCGAGCAAACCAGCGGCTTATCTTCCATCACGATACAACACCTTCACCGAATGCTTTGCTGATGTTAGCGGTAGCCACACTCACGTTGTGTCCCTGACGCCACTCGTAAAAGATGATCGTTCGAAGTTGATGTTCACTAATCATTTTCACAAACAAACTAAATCCCCACTAGCGTGCCTTTATATACCCTTGATGTGATAGCTTCGAGAACCTTCTACAGTATTCTTAAGTATCCCAGATCATTACTAAATATTCCGGAAAATTATAGTAATTTACAATTTCTTGTGCAATATTTTTCCGCCAACGTGATATAAAGAAAAAACTCAATACTTCTGTGCCTGCTGGTAATCTAACCCAGGATCTCATGGTCAGCAATATCGCTTGCTACCGCTAAACTTCCGGGGCAGTCAATCAACGTCAGAAGCAACCAACAAAAGAACAAATATTACATTGAGACAAATTTATAATTATTCTACTACTACATTCCTTTCGCCATTAATTCATGCAAAGGTATATTTTTTCTCTTTATTTGTTTTGGGGTTTTTATCTAGACAGATATGCCAACCCCATCGTGCCTTTTCACATTATATAACATTTACACTTATAATTAAGACATAAAATATAGTATACACGTAAACAATATATGAAACACCTTGAGATAAACATAGATGTCACAGCTGGAGGACTGGTTATTAACCGACATAACTTTTTGGCACATTCTGACGTTGGTTGAGATAAAATTGATTGAATTAATCCTACGCTTAGATTCTTTAAGTCGAATTCTCTCAAAAAAGACTCTCTCTCGCGTCCGTTTCGGACACAATCCATCAGCAAATGCTGCATGGCCTCAATCTGATCACACTCTCTGCAATTCGGCGAATCTGCTTTTTTCATGAGAAATGCAAACTTCGCTGATGGATAGTGTCCAGAGCGAAGTCTTAAAATTAATTTTATATAATTCCTGCTTAGTTGATCGACATAATTATCCAAAGGTTGTTTTAGCGATAAGGCCGCTCATTGTATCTGTAATATTTCATCGTAATCATTGTTCTCCTGCCCTTGTCCCAATTTATTTGGGGTCGGCGCAACACGTGTTTTTCTTCCATACTTCTGTATTAGTCATCATCTCGGTAGTCACTCCCTGTCTAGCCATATCATGTTTCACATAGTCCATCTATTGTTTCTGTTTCAGTTTTCGTATCTGTAATATTTAAGGTGGTCAATTAATAAAGAGTATTCTATATGTGTATATCTATACATAATATATTCTCAGTACTTACCAACTCACATAACCATGAAGGTACATAGAATATGGTTTACAAATAAGGGTTACCTTTACAAATAATAATTGGATATCTACCAGCCTACCCCAAAAATCATGAACACATTTGTTTTGGAAAGGGACCAAAAGGATAGACAAATAAACTATTACGGTTTAGGAATACTAACCCAAAATAATTCTGGATTAAATGTAAGTAGTTACAGTGTAGACCCTAAAACAGAATTACTACTTACATTTAATTTAGAATTATTTTGGGTCTTAATTACCGGCAGTGAGAAGTAAACAGTTTATGTAACAGGTTTATTAAGCCCGGAATATGAACGAGGAAGTTACGTATTATTGGATACCATAATATTGATCTTGTGAGTATCCAACTTAGCTATATATGAATGTATGTATATATAGCTAAGTTATTTATAAAGTTAAGTTGTTGTGTGGTTTGTGGTATATTCATATACTTATATGATACACTTGTATAGCTAAGTTGGTTGCTAGATAATTGCTTTTATTTTTTGGTCAAGGCGGATCCACACCTGAATGCGAATAGGCTTCGTGATCCGGCCCAGGGACCAGAACAGAGGTGGCGTTCTTTTATCCTTTATCCGGCTCGAAGGACCAATGTTTGGGCTCAATCGGACTTTATAATAAAATAAAGAGTGGACTGTATTAGATAGGTTTAATACCGCAATTAATATGAACAAGTCTTGAGATATATGTACAATGAAATACCCATGGGGGCGCGCGTCTGTGAGCTGAGTGGCGTGGAGGGCGCGCAGCGGCCGTCGCGTACCGGGTTTGGTACCTCGACACCCCGCGCCGTCCCCGCGGTCAATCACGCACGTATGTGTTCCCTTCTTGCCATTCGTGGTACCTACCTAAGATAAATGGCCGGTTTCACCATCTTAGAAATCATTGTTATAATAAAGCCAAACTATGGATTCAATAGCAATCCATTATTTTTTAATGCAAATAATTTTTGCTTTCCATCTTCTGATTTTCACATTAACAAAAAGAATACATCGTAATCTGATTGACGTAGAAGACAACGGGTAAATGGCTTGAAAACTATTGAAGAAGTAGTAGCTATAATAACTTTTACACGTGATGGATTTCCGATGGAACCAAACGGCTTTAGAATGGATTACCCCCGATACCCGAGACGCCAGACTTTCTGACCTATCGTTATCTTGTTAACGTTTTGAAGGACATAAATGAGACAAAATAGAATGTTTATTGTTATTATTGATATGGTCCTATAGTGTTTGTCCATGTTAAACATTGTTTTCTTATGGAATAGACTTTACACTTTAATATGTGGTTTAATAGACTTTAATAGGTGGGTCATTCAGGTGTCAATGTATACGCTTTTATAATAAACTTCCAAGCCACGTTCAAGATCTGAGTCTTAATAAATTCAAATCATTCATTAAACGCAAGTTGTGTCAGAAAGCTTTTTATACCGTTAAAGATTATATTGAGGACAAAAAGGCTTGGGATTGAACTGCTCCAATTTTATTTTATATTATTTTTATTTTTGCATACTGAATGTTGACATTAATATTTACTTTGTAAGTATTATATTATTTTACTTTATTGTGAATGTGAAGACTATGTAGGTCATTGCTTTTTTTTTTGTTTGTTTTATTTTTTCTCTCAGTTATTTTTAATCATGGTCTGGCAGTTTGAGTAATCTATGCGGCCTACCCCAATGTCCTTTCTTTGGTATTGTTCGTCGAATCGTTGAGCTCCTTAAGTTCTGAGTTGAGCTGCGCGATTACTGACAAATGCGTGCACTGACTGGACAGGTCCTCTCAATCTGTGTGGTTCTTTCCTCAAAAGACCATTTCAGACACCAATCTACATGGTCTTCACATGAAGTGACCAAGATTATGTCTGGACTTTATAAGAGACTGTGACCTCTGAGTTTGTTTCGGCCTTTCTTCTCAGAGTAGTCAGATAGGAAACGCCGACCTCGTCTAGTTTAAAAAAAAAAAAATTGACTTGTAAAAGTGTTTGTACAAACCTACTTACAGAAATAAAAATCATTTATCATTTATCATTTACATTTTATCAATGAAAGTAATGTGTTTGTTAAACTTTAGCGAATTTCACAGTAAATGGAATAAAGTGGACGAATGAATGAATGATCAGTGTGATTAAGGTCACGTTCGTTATAAAATTCAAATAAAACGGAAAAATATTAAATGTAGCTCCAGGTTTCAAATATATGTATAAGTATATTAAGTATAGTAGTAGTAAGTATGTTTAAGATTTTAAATTCTATAAAATCTTAAACATACTTCAGTAAATGCCTTAACGTAGTTTATACTATTCCTTGGCCATAAAAGACGCTGGGCCTAAATAGTATAGCTTTTGTATTATACCTTTTAGCTCAATGAAAGGGTAAAACGCAATAAGGACGTAGCCTACGTACTCTAAAGTTTCTTTCTTTTATATTGTACTGGCTGACATCACTCATAGAACTCCCTTTTATAAATAAATAAAAACAGGTAATTCGTTTTTTTGTTTGAGGCCGCTGTTCGGCTTGAGCTAGGGGTTAGGCGGTTTAGTTTAAGAAGTGCGCGATTTCTTCCGAATATTATATCATTTCAACTTATAAATTATATATTACGTTACTGCGTCTCCATCTGTTTTCTTACTTATCTATTCCCCCAGTGGAGTTAGAACTTCCACAGTACCTACAATTTTATTTTTAAGGAAATAACCTAACCTTACAAACATTTCTTTTGTTTTTCCAAGACAATATTGAAAAGTTTAACGTTCTTTCTTTATCGAGCTTGGAAAATCTCGAAATACCTTTTCAGCATCATTTTAGCAGTTGATGCAAAAGCGTAGCATAAATTCACACCACGCCAGAGAACCACATCAAGGAAAAATCACAATATTCAATTTATATTACACTTTGCTTCGAGATTTTGGAAACCTTTTAACATTTACGCGTTTAGGGTGACTCTGGATTCTGTTTTATGAATCTATCATAAAGTGCCCTGCACTACTTCAAACTTGTATAATACAAACAAAAATAATACAAACTTTTGATCAAATTCAATTTTGGTACAACGTAGCAAAAAAGATGATAGATGAGACAGGGCGAAGGATCTTGAGGCTTGGCAATGGTGTCAAAGACCTTAAAATATGCACAAAAAAAACTTAGCTTTTGAGCCTTTTGATCTAGTAAGACGGACAGTTTCAAGACTAAAAAGAACAAAGCTTAACCCAGACATGCCTAGGTACTAACCTGTAGGACAGTGGAAATAAGAAATATTACCATTAAACAGACCTTATGTCTTTATAACCAAACATTAATTTCCTCAAAGTTTTCAGAAAATTATAGTTACAAGCTTATCTGGGGATCATTTCCAATGAACGCATTAAACATGAACTTCGTTTTATAATCCTGTATAAATCTCCTTGTCATGGAATGGTCATGTTGAGAGGATGAATGAATGGCGACTAACAAAAGGTATTTACAAGGCAGATGAGATGAAAACGCCGGGAGGGGACGCCCTAGGAAGACTATAGTGACCTTATTGGTGATGTTCTTCAGAAAGATCAGGTGCGTAGTACTCGCAACCGGCGTGCGTGTGTGTCAAGCTCACGTAGTACATTCGTGACCAGATGTGGTATTTCATTTCTTAAATCACATTTTTATTTTTACATTTCACACTATTCCATCACACTGTTTCCTTGATAATTCATGTATTTTATATATAATTTTCCTCATTACTTTATTTTCATACGATTCTCTGAATATTTTTATATTGTCAATACTCATGTCATTTGGTATTTTTTCAACGAATGCCATCTGTCACTTTTTATTCTTTTATAAGGCTAGGTCTCCATTGTAAAGTTCTCATGTAACTGGCCGTTAATTATGATTAATATAATTTGGAAACAATGAGAATTTAAAAAATGTGGCATGTTAGGTAGATTTTCACCTGTTGAATAAGTTTACGTTGATAAAATGATAAATGATTTTTATTTCTGTAAGTAGGTTTGTACAAACACTTTTACAAGTCAATCATGTTTTTTTTTTTTTTTTTTACTAGATGAGGTCGGCGTGATCGTGATCGGCTTGAGCTTTAAAGAAACGAATATATATTAAATTCTGCAACAGTTCTTTTGAAGTGTTCCGGTAGGCAAAATAAACCGAGAGGTCCCCGACGCGAAGGGACTCTCTGGTGGCGTAACTCCGAGAACCCTCTAACGGTGTAGCGAAGGACGCCGCAGCACTCAAACGTGTCCACTCTAATGGACATGCCTCAGCTGCCATGTTAGCGACGTGGCGTAAATCGCCGAAGTCGCGAGGTGCTATAGAGCACCTCTATCTACCTACACTCCATCACATTTTTTACCTCTGGACAGGGATGCTGCCGACGTATTGCCCGACTCCTGGTTGATGAGAGCCGCTGCAGCTCCGGCATCGGAGTACCGTTCCTGACCTGCCCTGTACCGCTACCTGCACCCTACCTGTCCTGTGACCTACTACCTGTTGCACTCCTCATAACCCCTGGCGTGTCCTGAGGTGTCTACAGACGACCCGTTCCTATTCTCCTCAAGACCCCGCAGCTGACCATCTGAACTTTAACCATTTTTATCCAGGTTGAGATGATTTAAATCAGCTGAATGTAATCAGTGATTTAAATCGCAATTAAAATCAACAGATTTTTTAAAATAAATCGTTGATTTCAATCCATACCTTTTTTAATGCTACAAAATGTATTCGTCAAAATGTAAACAAAGGACTTGATGTGTTGTCGCCCGGTCATTCGCCTTCGATTAGTGAAAGCGTGAATACAACAAAATGGCTGAAAGAAAAAAATACGCTGTATGGGTTTATCATTATTTTAATGAAAAGAAGTCAGCTAGCGGAATGTTTAACAAAGCGGTGTGTAAAAAATGTAATAAGGAGCGAGAATGAAAAAACATTTAGAAACATGTGTGGCAAAAAAGTATCGCAATCGACTAGACAACGTTCACTTTTATTAAATATAATTAAAACAAAAAAAGTTTTTTTTAATAATAGCCGGCTTCCAAATTTAAATAGATTGGAATAGGGAAATAAATAAAAAAGATCTGATTTAAATCAAAAAAACCTGATTTAAATCAAATAAATCCGAATTTTTGATTTTTTTAAATTTATCATGATTTTTATGAACCCTGTTATTTATTAATTATTACTATTTTTAAAATGTGTGGGTTACAAATAGCTCCGGCTACTTCACTCAACAAATAAAGCGATATCAACGACAAGATTTAACGTATGCAAAATGTGTTATTTATGCTCCAATAAAGATCCTTGACGAAAACCTTTGAGGCCTTTTGATTTAGGTCAAGTTTTAATAGAGTTTATTGAACTTATTTCTACATGTGTATTTTCAATCAGCCAGTAATATTACAAAGTAACGACGATAGAGCCTTAAATAAGAAATGGTACAAATCAGACAAATTGACTCATCGCCTAAACTCACGCCTTCTACCAATGAGGGTAGGCAGAAACTGCTGGACACCACCTGTTACGATCCTTACATACTCCTTTTGCCTCGTTTACGTTCATACATCTGGTCATACTCGCATGCCCGTTGCGAGTACTACGCACCTGACCTTTCTGAAGAACATCACCAATAAGGTCACCATGTCTTCCTAGAGCGTCCCATCCCGACGTTTCCACTCACATCTGCCTTGGAAATAAATATCTACTTTTTAAAATCCGATTTATAAACTTCAAAACGAGTTTATATTGATATACTTACGAAAATTAAAAATATAATCATGTTATAACACATTTTCTCTAACAAAATAATGTTATAAAATAATTCTTTTACCAATCCAAGAGTTATTATCAGCAAGGAGTTTCATTCAATTATTTTTAGGGTTCCGTACTTCAAAAGGAAAAAACGGAACTCTTACAGGATCACTCATGTGTCTATCTGTCCGTCTGTCACAGCCAATTTGCTCCGAATCTGATCAATTTGACCGATTAAGTTGAAATTTGGTACACCTATGTATTTCTGTGACCCAAATACGGACGCGTAATGCAAATTATTGAATTTTGAATATGGAGGTCAATTTTGGGGCCAAATAAGAAAATTAAAAAATATATATTTGTAAACTGTATTGTGTGATATATCAAATGAAAGGACTTACTGAAGGTCTCAAATATATATATTTTTTTATAATTTTAAAATAAACTATTTTAAAGTTATTTAAGAAAATTGACAATTCCCCCCCCCCCCCTTTTTGTCCGAAACTACTAACCTTATTTTTTTTTTTAATACAGAGAATAATTCTATAGCTATGGATGACAGGAAAACCTATAAGGAGTCTATGGTCTTGAATACAATACAATGTAAAGTTTGTTCTTGGGATAAATTCATCCCAACTACGGAACCGCCCGCTTTTTTGCGATGTCCTGGGTTTTGGCACCATTCATATGTTTTGTTGTACTGAATTTCATAGGAAAATTTCATATTCATGTTCATGTTCTTTATTGTGGATCATAGGTATGTACACAATACATACAATGTTCTTATACGTTAACTATATGATCAGCTATGTGCCACCGCTTAGGCATACAATAACAATCACATAGTAGATTGAAATGAATTTAAATAAGTCAACATACATAAATTATTTAGGTTCTTCCCAATGTATGAGAGTACATAAAGAAGTATAAGAAACTGCACATAACTAGGTATTAAAACACTCGTGTATACTATGAAAAAAACTCGCTTACGGCTCGATTTTTAAACACACACTCATGTTTTAATAACCCTCATTATGCAACAGTTTCATAAACTATTTCACCTCACAACCTTGGAAAGATTCTGTTTATCATTCGAAATCTGAATGCAAAAATGGAATTTATCCGCTAGCGTTAAAAGATTTTTTTTTAATTCAACCCTATCTATTCAATAATTTTGTATACCACCAGTCAAATGCATGAATACTTATAGGATTTTTAGAATAATCGCACTGGCCACCACGACGACTGCATGAAAAAAAATGTTTTTATAATTTTCATCTCTTTATTCAGTGCCCGAGCCTGCGTGCCATTAAGCCGAACACACCGGTATACGGTGTACATCTCCCGCCTGCATTACAGCACTAAGACGGAGGACATCGTACAGTACGTGCGCCAGAAGACAAGGTACCTTGTCCATGCTGAGGGTGCAGTTACTGGAGTCACGCTGCAACGTCAATTTCAAGGCGGTCGTGGTGCGAGTACCGAACCCCTGCCCGTCGTCATGGAAGAGGACTTTTGGCCGCATGACGTGGTGTTCCGTTGCTTCCGCGGACAAGCATAGTTTTAAGCTATATTTATTAACATATGTTTTGTTTTATACTTTATACTTTCATATATGTTAGTTTGTAAGGTATGAGTCTATGGGCCATTGCAGCCTGAAAATAAATGCTTTATTATTATTATTAATTCACTTTCTATCATTTTCGTTTGTTTTTTGATAAAATCGTAAGAAATCAGAATATATGAACGAGTCCAGTAGCGACGAAGATATAGAGTTAGTGCAAGCGGTACATAATGCCGAATTGAGTTTTCTGCCGAAAAAATCGCGCGAAAAGTACATAAAAGCGTACAATTTGTTGAATGAGACAAGCTAAGGCCGCGGAAACGTTTCTGAAAACGTTTTCATGCCTTTAGGATTTCTCCTCTGTCTGACTACATTGCTATCATACTTCATTGAACTATCTAAAACAAGGAAGTCAAGCACACTTTGGAGCATTTACTCGATGCTTAAAGCGCACACTTTGGAGCATTTACTCGATGCTTAAAGCCACGATCAAAACAAAAATATTCCAAACTATTGGTTTTTTTAAGGAACAGATCAAGCGGCCACAAACCAAAAAAATCGAAGGGTGTGTCCACATCTGGCGAATGTGCCACTAATGCGCCGCTTGCGACCCGCTCGCGAGCTGCGTACGTGCATTTCAAGTTCGCGCGCCGTTCCTGCGCCGCCCACGCACCGCCCGCGCGCGAGCATGCGCCCCGCGCGCTCCTCGTACTTTCTCCCGCCCGCTCACCCGCAAGTTTTACAACTGAGATATACAGTATGAAAGCAAACGGAACTGCATGTGTGCGCGCAGAACGCACGCCACGCGCGCCCTCTGTGCAAGCATTGAGTGAGTTGCGCTAAAGAGGCGCGCCAAACAATTGCAGTAAATGCACGCGTGCAGCGCACAAACAGCTCGCGAGCGGGACGCAAGCGGCGCATTCGCCAGATGTGGACACACCCTAAGATTTTCACCACTAACATTGAGCAGTTTCTCAACGAAGTGCCCCACTCCGTATTTCTTGGTATAAAAGTAAGTATTTCGCTTTTTTAATAATATCTTTGTTCAAAGCAGGTGCTTTTTGTATGAGAAAGAATGTACAGCAAGCGTTCATAAGTGCAGTAGCACGCTAAGGATGATATTGCTATGAAGGCGCGGTAAATTCCGTACCTACATCTGTGTATATAAGTGATGTATCAACGAACGCACACCTCAGAATTCACCAGTGTGTGAATTCTGAGGTGTGCATCGAACGAAACAAAAAACATATCGTGGCTTTTTCACACACGCAGAGTACATAATTACGCATGACCTTGGTCGGTTCATACTATTGCTAAAATTCACAGCTCTATATTATGTTCCGATAGCAAGTAGCGTGTAAGACCGGAGTTGGTAGTTACTGATGTTTGTAGGTAAACCGAAGATGTTATTGGTTTATTTATGTGAGACTACACTTAACTGTGCCTAAGTAAAATTTATTAGTTATAAGCTGAAAGGAAGAAATTTATTAAACAAATACCTCCAGATACAATAGATTATTCTAGAAATACTACAGTAGAGGTACACAAACACCTAAATGTGGGTGATAATTAACATTTACACGAACTCTTCCTTTACATAAAAGATAGGTATTGACTCCACATACCCCGTCTCCGTCCCAGAGTATGTTGGGGCAACACAAGCTTGAAACTTTAACAAAAGATACTCAAGGTCGTTTTTAAGGGTCTGAAAGGTGACAACTGAATAACGTCTAGCTCAGATCAGGTAAATTGTCAAAGTATTGGTAAAGCTCATAAAAGGAATTTAAATCTTAACAAAGTTAACTCGAGACGCTACCATGCACATGAATATTATAATAAGTGGTTCAATTTCCTAGTTCTGTACCTAAGGCCTAAATCCCTATCAGAACCTTAACAAAATATTCAGTATAAAAAATTATAATAACCAATCTCTCTCTCACCCGAGATGAATCTAAAACATTATTGATGAAGCGACTCTAAGGGCTCATAAATAGGCAAAACTGAGATAGACTATACTCTCATTAAACCCTCAACTAACAGAGTCACTATAACCTCTCAGTTAGCAGATTAGCACTCAATCAATAAGCATGATCATCAATCAATTAGCAAAACAAAAGCCCTTGGCATGGAAATCAAACTAAATATGGAATTCCCAGGTTGCTAGCGCGACCTGCTGGCTAGGATTCGATGGGACAAGATCGTGTGTTATACCTGATTCTCAAACGTCTCTGACAAGCAGTCCATACATATTCTTTCATGCCTTTCTTTCATGCGGAAAACGCCCACTTACAACCTCGTGTCAGATCCCAAACTGTATTCAGCTCAATCAAAGGATCAACATCGCGGATCCACGTCTGTCCCTGAACCCGTAGTTTCAGGCTAGATATAATCAGCCACCTGTAACAAATAACCACCCTAATTGCAACCAGGTTTCAAAGCATCCGCGGGGAACAGAAAATATTGTAAAATACTTACAGCTTAATTCGACATAATCGATAAAATTCTATTCGGGATTAACTGCACACCGTCTAGAATAATACCGGAGCAGTAATATCTCTCAGCAACAGGTCAAGAAAAATCTGTCTCAACCCACGCATCGTGGCGTGGTCTTGATCAAATATGTCTCATTCTCACCGAATCATCATATCCGGTCATCCTTCTACTACCGACCAGAAAAGGTATGTACCGTATTTTATTTTTCTTTCCGGACAGCCCTAGTACTCGGTCAAGCGGCCTAGGTAGTTTACGACGAGAAAGGACACAAAGTAATAACAACTCTAAAGCGCGGCGATTAAGTTAACTTTGGCTTGCGCCTGTAAGTGATTTTATAGGCTATTATAAAATCAAAAAATCAAAATCAAAAGTCATTTATTCAAACTAGGCTGAGAATCAGCACTTTTCGAACGTCAAAATTACATAAGACAGTCCCCCAAAACGCCCGCCCTTCACCACTTCCTAGTGCTTTAGCTGAGGAGAAGAAGTGGCGCAACAAACTCCTCAGCAGCACAGCTGTCTGTTCAGTTAAATAAAAAAAATTAAAAAATATATATATTCTATACAACACTGTGAAAATTACATGCAAGTACATTACGCAACACAAACATTAAATTAAATTTAATTATTTGCTATAAGTCAGCTAGCACACCCCAATATACTTAAAAAAAGAAGAAAAAAATCGAAAAATCGAAAACTATACCCAAGCAGAATCAAAATACAAAACTAAAAACGTAAGTAGAACTTTATACCTATATTAAAAGCCTCCAGTAATAAAGGGCGTGCCCACTTACATATAGCCGTAACTCGAAGTCACAGATGATAAACTAGGACCATCGAAGTAAAAAAAACGAGTTAAATTACTAATAACAAAACAAAACCAAGGTCAGCAAGACGACCAGTCACCACAAGCAGCACCCGTTCACGAGCATAACGCAAAGATCAGCCATTACCCCCCTCGCCATATTTGAGGGAAGGAGGCAACCCGACCCCCGACGCTACCGCAAGCAGTGACATCTAAGGGAGCATGACGAACCTGCTGCCGGTTGCTCAGACAAGAATAATTATGATCAATTGTCGAGGTCACTAGCTAACCACATATTGCAATACCACTCATAAAAAAACATTGTAATGAGTAGATTATGTCAATGATAAATAAAAATAAAATTAAAATAAATTGACCTTTACAGTCAAAGAAAATAAATAATTATATGAACCCCATATAACCTGTCAGTAGGTAAGCTAATTCTGGAGAAAGAACATAAACATTGTCTTAAGTTAAACACAGCGACCAACTATTCTTATCGTTTAAGTAATCGTTGATAGAATAGTATGCCTTTGAACAAAGGTTAGATTTTACTTTGGCTTTAAACGCATTGTAAGGCAAATCTAGCAAAGAAGAGGGTAGCTTGTTATAAAAGGATATACCAAGCCCAACAAATGAGTTATGAACCTTATGAAGCCGGTGAAATAGAGCACGTAATTTGTCCTTATTTCTGGTGTTAACATTGTGAATATCACTGTTTTTAGTGTATAAATGTATATTTTGTGTAATATATAAGATGTTGGCGAAGATGAATTGTGATGCCACCGTGAGAATACCAATATGTTTAAAAAAATCTCTCAGAGAAATTCTGGCACCGAGCTGGTAAATAGCACGAACAGCTCGTTTCTGAAGAACAAATATATTTTGAATATCAGCGGCTTTGCCCCAGAGCAGAATACCGTATGACATAACGCTATGAAAATAACTAAAATAGACTAACCGAGCTGTATTAACGTCAGTGTATTGTCTTACTTTCCTGACGGCGTAGGCGGCTGAACTGAGCCTTCCCGCTAGGCTTGATATATGTGGGCCCCACTGAAGTTTGGCATCTACTGTTATACCCAGAAAAACTGCCGAGTCTACAGTTTTAAGCACTTCTTTATCTAAAACGATGTTGGGTCCTAGATTTCTAACATTCGGTAAGGCAAACTTTATACATTTCGTTTTCTTAGCATTGAGAACTAAGTTATTTATCGTAAACCAATCTGTAACCATTGAGAGTGCACTGTTTACGTCGTCAAAATTTTGTCTATTCCTGTCTACTTTAAAAATAAGAGAGGTGTCATCTGCAAACAGTACAACGTCACAGATACCCTTTAAATAGAATGGTAAGTATATACACTAAAAACAAGAATGGACCCAATATTGAGCCTTGAGGTACACCTAACAGAACTGGTAGCCCGGAAGATTTCACACCATTTACATCTACACATTGAAACCTATTATGTAAATATGAATTAATTACTTTAAGAGCTTCGTTTTGTACACCGTAATGATGTAGTTTACGCAAAAGCGTGTCATGGTGCACGCAATCAAAGGCTTTGGAGAGATCACAGAAAATTCCAATAGCATTTTGCGAGTTCTCCCATGCGTTAAATATATGTTTCAGCAGAGCAACACCCGCATCTGTAGTCGAACGACCTTTAGTAAAGCCATATTGTTCATCATGAAGGAGGCCACTTAAATTAAAATGTCTTAGCAACTGCTTGAGTATTAACTTTTCAAATATTTTGCTAAATGCAGGTAATATAGAAATAGGCCTAAAATTGCCAACGTCATTTTTATTACCTGATTTAAATAAAGGTAAGACTTTACTACTTTTCATGAGGTCAGGAAAAGTTCCTACATCAACACATTTATTAAAAGTAACAGCTAGATAGGGGGCTAGAAAAGCGGCTTTCTTCAAGATCAAAGGAGTGCAACGTCTGTACGATAGTACTATTATTTATTCTGCGCTAACATACAGAAGTTGCACTGCTTTGACCTTGAAGAAAACCGTTTAAATATACTAATATTATTAAATAAATAATAAGGAAGACAGATGCAGGTACATATTAATGTACCTGCATCTGTCTTCCTTATTTTTTATTTATTTAGGTTTCTGTGGGTTTTTTAATCATAAAGTTTTACGAGTTATGAGGTCAAGACGAACATAAGAAATAGCGTAATTATTAGAGTAATTATTAAAACCTTTAAAAAGTTATCTGATTCGAACGCATGAATGCTCTTACCCAAATACGACAACCGCTAAGCTGTCATGAATTTTTGAAATACAATAAGTTGCAAACGAATGTGAGAGTGTGTGTCTATATAAATTACATATTATAAGCAGGTCGTAAGTTAAACCGAAGTGCCAAACTATTGCTTTGTGAGACTGCTACTCCACTTATGACCGCTACTGTACTTACTGTCTTAGGGCGGATTTCACCAACGAAACTGAATGCGATTTGCCACGAGAAATTGCAAATTTTCTTAAACTACAGGAACCAAAGCAATACACCGGGCAAGAGGACATCTCGTCTGCTACATTTTTGGCTGACTCGGGCGCTGATCTGACCACGCTTAAGGGTCACGGCCGCTGGAAGTCCAGTACCGTGGCAGAAGGATACATAGAGGAAACAAGCCAAAAATATGCAAGGGCATCGTTGGAGGTATAACTTCAAAACAGTCTTGCCCAGATCCTTGGACTCGTTCTTCAACTTCCAAAAATAGCAGGATAGAAAATCGTTTTGAATCGCCTGCCAATCCATCTATCTCTAACATTCACAATGGAATCGAATGAAATTGAGGAATTTTCCGTAAATTTGCCAAATAATTTACCTAGTAAAATACTACATTTCTATAAGTTTTAATACACAACATGAAAGATCATTTCAATGACGATCTAATGAGTGAGCTACTTTTCTCTTTTTATGATTTTATTTTTACTAATCGACCTAAAACCGGTGACTGTTTTGTGATTTTTTGCTGAAAGAGGTTTAGAATATCACATATTTACGAATTGTTTTGACTTTTAAAGGGTATGAAATAATTACCATGTATTTTTGTAACAGTCTTCTATACAATGAATGCATCACTTTTTATCACTTTAATAGACAAAGTTTGAGTAAAAAATAATTAACTTAGTCAAATTTTAGAGAATTGCTTTTTTTTCGGCTACTTAGAACGTTAAAGTTCATACAATTAAAAATAGAGAAATAAACTTTAGTTCTAAACCAATCCGTCAATCAATTACCTGAAAAGAAAATACAAAAAATTTAAAAAAATGGCAATAAAAATCTTTTAAAACCACCTAAATCTCGCATTGTAATTCGCGACGCAAATTAAAAAGTCACTCATTCATTAGATCATAATTGAAATGATCTTTCATGTAGTGCATTAAAACTAGCAATACAGTATTTTAACTGTAAAAAACTTTTTAGCAAAAAATAAAACCGACTTCTAAAAAAAAAGTGAAAAATAACTTTAATTTCGGAAGTCGGTGTCTTTGGTTTTGTATTTTCGTTTTTTGCCACCGACTTCCGAAATTAAAGTTATTTTTCACTTTTTTTTTAGAAGTTGGTTTTATTTTTTGCTAAAAAGTTTTTATTTTTCACTTTTTAGTTGTGGAACCTACCCCACACAAATTCGAATACATAATTGCAGATATAGCCATGTAAATAACAGTGATAGGAAGTTATTAAAACATCATCACATCATCCATATAAAATAAGTGGGAAATATACGCATTACTGAAGCTAACTCAAAAAATCCTCAAGCAAAGTTAATAAAATTTATATGGAACCACCTCGGAAGTATTAAGTAAGCTTTCAAACAAAAAAACAGTTTTCCAAATCGGTCCATCCGTCTTTGAGTAATAGCGTAACAAACATACAAAAAAAAACATTTAAAAAAAAATACAGACGAATTGAGAACCTCCTCCTTTTGGAAGTCGGTTAAAAATCACGTAAATCAGCGAAATCGGCCAAATTTCGTATATGGCCTCTTAATATATTATATAAGCTGTTTTTCTTGCACCTAGCAATTTCCCCGCTGTAGTGACGCGAAAAGTTGTGTGTTTCGCTCGGCAGTACAGTTATTCTGCGTCTCGTACCTTTGAAACCGTCGCAACGCTCAGGATTCTATAATCTTATAGTCCTTCACTTGCTCAGGTTTCAACATAAGTACTCGCGCCAAAAAACAACTTTGCAGCCTTGCAGAACAAATAACTATTGTTAGTCGCCTTTCATTCATCCTCTCAACATGACCAAACCATCTAAGCCTACTCTTTTCAATGTTTGTCACTACATATTTTAAACAGCACCGTTGCCTTATCATATCATTCCTCAGCCTATCCATTCATAGTCACACCAGACATGCTTCGCAAGGAACGCATTTCCACAGCATTTATTCTACTTTCATGCCTCTTTGCCACACCCAACATTCACTTCATAGAAGATCACTTATGTATATAAGTCGTATAGGTACCAGCACGCCATTGTAAGTTTTATGCCCCTGGCTGGAGGCTTTGAGTTCTCTTAAGGCAGCCACAGGATAGTCCGGTTAAGTAGTCTCGACCTCTCTAGGTCAACTACGAGATGCCATTTATAAAAAAAAAAAGCACGCCATTGTGAACAGCCAGTCGAGACTTTTTGGTCGTCAACTGGACATGAATGATTGTGCAGGTAATATACAATCTAATATTTTGTTAGGATAAACCGAAATATTAAAATAATTTTTGAGAGTGGAAACATTCTCGTTCTCTTTTACAATATTCGCAAATCAATCTGCTTACAAATAACATTATTGTAGGCAGATTGATTTCATTCCGAAACCAAATACAAAGAAATATCATTTGGAATCCTAAAACCTCTATAAAAAGACAACAACTGAATTTGTTATCTAGTCCGAGCCAATCATTAAATCCTTTATACCTATATAAAGGCTCTCGCAGACAGCTGCGACGCGAGGGTGCAACGTGTTTCTGGTAGAACAATTGTTTGCTTCGATAGCCTCTGTTTTAACAATCTGACAAGAAAACATGTGTGGCTTAACAAAATGAACTCACCAGACACTGGATCACTCTGTTCCTGTCCCGGGACACAGTTTTTCTTATGAACAGCACCAGTTGCACCTTCACATAATGTTTTGGGAACCACTTATACGAAAATTCTGGAGAAATCTCAATATTTTATCAGGAGTCACGCGCGCCAATATGAACGGTCGCACTTTTCGACAGACAGTGACGCCACCACATTTGGTGGCGCGCGGGTGAAGTTCCGGTTGAGCCACAGATAATAAAACTATACAACAATTTCCATGAAGTTTTCATACAAATTATTCTACTAGAGCCGCGTCATGTTGTCGCATCGCACCTGTCGGCGGGAGCCTTAACTTCTGACAGCTGAAGTCAACAATATAGGTACACAAAGTGAAAAAAACGTTTGATATCCAAGTTAATTTGATTAATCGAAGTGGCAACTACTTCCATGTAGTTATAAACATGTTATTTTTTATTAATTGAATTTATAACTATTTACACCACGTACAAAATTATATTACTACCTAACTAACTGTATATACAAATAAATACAAAAACTAGGAATTTTAGGCGTCAAAGTACTTGTTCGCATCGCTGTCGTTCGGAAACGTGCCCAGAAGACTGGCGGCATTGCCACGTTGAATGGCAATGCTAATTTTGACCAAAGAACGAGACAGCCCTCTGGTCATGTGAAGTGTCGACCAGTCGGCGAGAAATTTCCTTAAAAAGAAGACGCGCACTCGGGCCCCATGACCCGAGCGTTTCGACCCCAAACGGCTCAAAACTGTAGCTACCCATAAGGTTACAATATTTGGGTCACTTGAGGGACTCAGCAGCCGCAGCAGCGGCGCCAGCGCAGCACGCCGAGCTTGGAACATGAGATGGCGCAAGGGTGTCGACACAGGTTGCGTCCCACACCAGAGGCCTACCCACCTTCCAAGGCAACAACGTCATGCCGTCTGGTCTCTTGCCATCGTCACGTACCAAGCCGTTTAGTTCAAACACCGCTGACAAAAGCTCGACGAATAATATCGTTGATGCTGGCGTGCCGTGCTATGCGACCTGCACTCCTGCAGCAGGACAGGCCATGGTGCCCGAGACTGTCGGCAGCTTCACCGCAGTGACACCGATGCGGAGCAACACAAGGAGCGCCTAAGCGGAGACACGTAGCAAGCCGAAACGATGTGTCACTCATCATAGTGCCTATGGTGGATGACGGGAGCGCCTGAAGCCACAAGCCTGACTCCCATTCTCCCACAGCCAGCAGACGAGCACGCTCAACAGTATTAAATGACGTGTTTACTAAGGTATTCAGTATAATACTGCAGAGCGGCACGTCCCACCGTTTCTGGGAGGACGGGTTGTCGGGCAAATCCGTATTGAGACAAGCCATTTTCCAAGCGTTCAACGCATCGGTCAAACACGGTACCTCAAAATCGTCCAGTGCGGAAGATAAAATTTTCCTGGTTAATTTATCGGTACTGTGGACCGAGGAGAGGAAGGCCGGTAAACATCATTCGTTACGTTATTATCTCGCATTAATTTCACAATTAATGTTATAATTGTTTTTTTCACATAAAGTCCCGGACCTTTGTAAGGCGTACGAGGGGCCGAAGCAAACTCGCATTTTTCTCTATCTAGACATTTTTAAATGATGAGGAGGCACAAACCGACGATAATCCCTGTATGCACAATGCAAGTGCACCCACGGACAACCCCCGGGTGGTGCAGGACTATTGCAGAACGTGGAAACAAAACGTATTGAGCTATGGGTTTAGTTGGCTAACGTGGATTGGGTAACTAGAACTATGGAAGAACTATGTCCCTTGCCTGACCAATGTTGTATAATATTAATAATTAATCTTTTAATAGAAAAATATGTTATAATTTATTATTAAATGAGTACTTAAATCCATATCCTGATTGAATAATTTATAAGATGAAATCAAGTTATTCTTACGTGCAATACCTGTACAAAAATAATAATATTTACTACTCATCTCGATCCTACACGATGGTAACGAAATGTAAAGCTAATCTTACAACGAAATACTCTTACACTTTTATTTTATTTTTATTTTTAAGAATTTGTTTCGAGCCTTTTAGTCCGTTATATTTCATGTTATCTAACGAATAATTGAGGAACGCAAGTAGATATATACATATAAGGAATATATACATACAGGGTTATTTGTAAAACACCAGCAACCTCTTAAGGGGTCATTGTACTCATAATTATGAACAACTTTTACTATGGAACCAAACCTGAAATCGCGAAAAAAAAATCAGCTGTTCAGTACATTTATGTTCGCATAATTCGTCAAAATGTACTGAACAGCTGATTATTTTTTTCGCGATTTCAGGTTTGGTCCCATAGTAAAAGTTGTTCATAATGATGAGTACAATGACCCCTTAAGAGGTTGCTGGTGTTTTACAAATAACCCTGTATACTTACGATTTATTGCATTTTAGATAGAATGCAAGCCTGATCTTATAAAAAGCAAGCAGGCAACCAATTTCGTGCAGCACCTTGAATTGCACTAATTACGGATGCAGAAAATTTCCTAATATATTTCCTAATATATATATTTTCCTCCGTCCTCCTCCCGCCGCCGCCCGCGCTCGCCAAGCTACCGATTGACGACGATCGAGATGGCACCAAATACCAATTTAAAAACCTATTAGGATAACGCGGGTTTCGTTCCCCTCAAAAGGAAAAAAAATGGATACCTTATAGGATCACTTTGTGTGACTGTCTGTCCGTCCGTCTGTAACAGGCGATTTGCTCTGAAACTACTGGAATTACAATTTGGCACACATACATTCAAGAATTTTCATGTCCATATTAAATTTTAAAATAGATGCAATTTTCTAAATTAACGTCCCAATAAACCATAAACACGACACCCATGTTGATACTCGTATTTAGAGATTTCAACCCCCTCGCACCCCAACAGAGAATGATGGTATTTCACGTCCACCACGTTGGATTTTAAAATCGTTGTTGTTTTCGTAATCCGCGACCCGATAAACAATATAAACGATACCCATGTTGATTTCCAGACTTTGTCACCCCATTTCGACCTTTTAGGGATGGAATTCTGAATAAAACCTGAAACACTCAGGAGTACTCCTGTGAAGTTTTGAATAAAATAGTCTAACTAATCGTGTTTCCCCATACAAACTTTGGACCCCCGTTACACCCCTTGAGGGGTGAATTTTGAGAAATCCTTTCTTAGTGCACCTCTAGACCTCATAAGGAACCTACGTGCCAAATTTGGTAGACATAGACCCAGCGGTTTGGGCTGTGCGTTGATACATCAGTCAATCACTTTTGCCTTTTATATATATGTACATAGATAAGTTAAGTATGAATGTTTGTGTATATTACAAACAAACTTTAAGAAATCTATTTTTTAAATGATGCTGAAAACCGCTTCAAAATATGTTGCGTAGTTTAGAAGAACAACGCGATCACAGAGAAAGTACGAATAGCGACATATTTATAATATAAGTACTAGCTTTTGCCAGCGGCTTCGCCCGCGTAGACGTTTGAGATTGAGGACACAGACGGACTGCCCTGCAGCAACCGCACGCATATTCAACTGCATGCAGTTGCACGTTTGACTTCGTACAGTCGTGACTTCAACTTCACGCGGTTGATCGCTAACCACATACAGTTCACGCGGTCGGCTGCAGTCGTGTGAAGTCGATATTAACTGCAAACAGTCGTGACTTCAACTTCACGCGGTCGGCTGGCTGACTGTATGCAGTTAATATCGACTTCGCACGACTGCAGCCGACCGCGTGAAGTTGATTATCACGGCCGTATGAAGTCGAACATACAACTGCATGCCGCTGAATATATCTGTTACGGGCAATGCTAGAAGATTGAGTAAACTTAGGTTTACCCAAGCATTTTGGGTAAAGTCCGAATAATCTCGTGCGTTATGTGGTCACAATTCTAACCTTACCTAACCTACCTTTCAGCCTACACCTAAGTTTAATCATTCTAGCATTACCTAAGTCAACCTAGGTGAGTATGGGAAATTAAAATTTATTTTAATTATTATTCGGACTTTACCCAAAATGCTTGGGTAAACCTAGGTTTACTCAATCATCTAGCATTACCCGCAACATATCAACTGCGTACGGCTGTTGCTGTGTAGACCGTCTGTTGGCAGCCTAACCCACGGAAACGAACTACCGGGATAAAAATTATTCTATGTGTTAATCCATGTTATTAACTATCTGGGTGCCCATCTAAATCCTATTGAAGCATAATTAAAAATCAAACGAACTTACCAAGTGAAGTTCGATGATAATTATGTGAACAGCTTCATTCGAAGCGATTTATTGTTTACGTATTGTAGCAGCGCCTCCATGTACCAGCCTTGCACGGATTTTTAGAGGTAAGTAAAAAATTTCGCTGGCAACACTATCCTTTTACCCCTACTTTGCTCCCACTACACTATTTCCCTTTAACGGTCGGCAGCCATTTTAATATCATTTTGTTGAAAGCTAATAAATATTTCACATTTTTATTTATCTAGGGTAGGGTAGGTAACTTTTCTAGGGAGGGTATAAATCGCTTCGAATGAAGCTGTTCACATAATTATCATCGAACTTCACTTGGTAAGTTCGTTTGATTTTTAATTATGTTTCACAGCTTCATTCGAAGCGATTTATTGTTTACGTATTGTAGATGTTCAGAGACAAAAATGTGAAATTAAACAAAACAGGTGAGTAATCACAGGTGTCTTTTATTATACTTTATTTTACAACGCCTTATATTCTTAGTCTAATATTAAATATTTGTTACAGATTATGACCACCAGCAAGTACTGTAGTGGCAAAGAGATGAGGAGCAGTTACAACCTGCATATTATAGTGTTTAGCGAAGACAGAAGATGAGACACTCCATCCGGCAGTTTTTCTTATCAGGTCAATATTGACTCCAAGTCTATTGGCTGAGGATGTGGCTGCATGACGAGTGCTGTGTGCACTAAATATGGACGTATCTATACCGCTACTGTAAACTGTATCTTTTATCCAGTGACTAAGTGTTTGTGATGAAACTTTTGAGTGTGGTTTTTTGGAGCTTACAAATAAATAATCATTTTTGCGAAGCGGTTGAGTCTTATTTATATAAACCTCTAAGCATTTTGCGGGGCAGATCTGAGGACGAGCGTCGAAAAAAGGTAATCTTAAGACTGGTTGTGAAAAATTAGGTTTTGAAGTTTTTATAAAATCAGGTATTTTTATAGTTATGTCAATAGCAGAATTTACTTTAACGTTACATAATTTTATTAATGAAAATGTTTGAACGTGATGCGCAGTCACCAAAGCCAATAGAGTTATAGTATTTTTGGAAAGAGTTTCCAAATCAAGGTCTGTGTTAGGCCATTTTTGTGCTAAATAATTTAAAACGATGGTTGGATCCCACGTCAAATTATATTTTGGATTACTAGGCCTTAATCTGTAAACTCCTTTCATAAATCGCTTAATTCTATCATCGTTTGCCACATTACTTAACAACAAGGACAATGCGGATTTATATGAATTGATAGTACAGTATTTTGCCCCTTTGTCAAAAATAGTGGTAAGAAAATGAATGACTACAGGAACTGAAACCGAGGAATAATCATACCCATGTTTATTACAATAATTTAACCAAGATTTTATACAAACATCATATTGTTTGTAAGTGGAATCAGATAATGATGATAACATAATTTCAATGGATTTATTAGATAAATGTCTTTTTAATAATGTTTGCCTGAAAGCTTCGCGGCAACCAATTTTAAGGTGCGGTGCAGATTGTGAGGCGTTCTGAAAGGAGAAGTTAACAAATTTACGTTTGGTTCAAAATAGATTGGTTTGGAACATATTAATTTTTGGAAAACAGGGAACCAGGGTTGTGTTGGCCAATATGGTACAACTACTATGCCATTTGCTTTGTCACTAATTATTTTTTGCATTGTTTTTGTGATTAGTGAAAACGGTGGAAATGCGTAGAATAGTTTATTTTTCCATGGAACGGTGAAAGCATCGATTGCGTAAGCGTCAGGGTCGTTTTTCCAGGTTATGTACATGGGACACTTAGCATTACACCTACTAGCGAAAAGGTCTATTTCGGGGTATCCAAAATAATGAGTTATTTGGCTGAATGCATAGACATTGAGTTCCCATTCAGTGTCCTGAAATTTCATTCGTGATAATTGATCTGCTTCATAATTATCTTTAGTGTTTATGTAAGACGCAAAAATAGTTATTCTACGCCTTTCGCACCACTGCCATATTTGCTTAGTGATATTATGCAAGTGTTCAAACTGTATGCTGCCCATGCGATTTATACAAGATATAGCAGTTACATTATCAATTCGTAATAGTATTTTTAAATTATACGATTCGTGCGTAGAATAGTTTATTTTTCCATGGAAGGCAAAACATTTAATTGCGAGAAAAGCTGCTTTTAACTCTAACTCGTTAATATGTACGGTTCTTTCACTATCTTTTCAATAGCCAAAACATTCGTCTGTGCTGCAATAGGCTCCCCAACCCGTACATGACGCGTCGGAAAAGATTTCTAAATCATATTGATCACAAGTTAAAGAAAATGAACCATGATCAATATGTTCTAACCACCACAACATATCACTATGTAAGCTGTCGGGGAGGCGAACTAACTGTTCGTAGCTAGGATTGGTAAGTAAGCAGGAATATTTAAATTGTTCAAAAAGTTTAGTGTAAAGCCATGCATATTGAATTGCAGGACAAGCTGAAATTAATAAACCTATGAACCGAGCAAATTCACGAAGTTTACATTTACGCTTTTTTAAGAAGCTAGAAATGTATTCTTTTATTTTTGACTTTTTTGTACCAGGTAATTTTAATAACATATTTTTCGAGTCAAATTCGAATCCTAAAAACTTGCATAGTGTTTGCGGTTCTAAGCAGCTTTTTTCTGTATTTATTATGAAACCTAAGTTTTTAAGTAGTGTTATTGTTAAGTGAACGTTATTTTTACATTCAAGAAAAGTTGTTCCAATACAAAAAATGTCATCTATATAGACCACTGATACCATGCCATGGGTTCTGAGATATTCCATAACTGGCTTTAATAATTTTGTAAAGACATGTGGAGCAGTGCATAAACCAAACGGTAGACAGTTAAATTCATAAAGGGTATTATTGTATCTAAAACGGAGGTATTTTCGGTGAGATTTATGTACGGAAACTAAGAAGTAAGCATCTTTTAGATCTATTGTTGCCATATAACAGTTTTTTGTTATAAGTTTTGAGGCTGTACGATAATCCTCCATCTTGAAATGTTTGGTGTCTATGAATTTGTTTAGACATTTAAGGTTCAATATGAATCTCTTGTCGCCATTTTGTTTTGGCACTAAAAACACACTCGATATAAATTCTCCTTTAACACGTTAAGTGCGAAGCGAGGCCTAAATCACCCCTGATGCAACTTCCCTGTGGTGCGGCAAGCAAAAAAGTGAATTTCTCTGTCGTGCAAATGGCATAGCTTTGGTTTGGTCCAGTGTAGGAAAGAGATAAATATATATTTGAGATCATTAATGGTTCCGGACTCGGTGGTGTACCTACCTTGGTACCGGATGTCTTAGGCCTCGTGCCGCACTGAATTAATATAATTTTAATGCAGTGCGGAACGAGGCTAAAACGTCCCATATCCCCCCTGACCTCGTACCGCACTCAACGCGAGCTTCCCGCGACCAGTGTTGTGCATCACGTCGATTGGAGAGCACGTCCTTTTACAGCGCCGAACATGTCTTAACGATGTCGGAAGAAGTTAATTTTAAAAAACCCAGAAACAGAGCCAAAACAGGTAAGTTTTTAATGAAAAAATCTTCAGTAAGTACCTAGTTTTTTCTTATCTTGGTAGCTATGTACCTAAAGTAAGTGTAAGATATTATTACTTAAGTATATTATACCTAAAGATATTATTGGTAATAACGATTATTGACGTACCTAATACTTTGCAACATATCTAGAATTACCTATTATTCTATATCGTGATAATAATGTTATTATTATTAATTTAAGCTACCTTACCTACCTACTCTTTCAACATTTTAAGTATAAAACAAACACATTCATTTGATGCAGTTATACCTACATTATCATTGTTATTCTCATCTACGATCTAACCTAAGTAACAATGTCAGTTTTATTACGTTATCTTTACATTTTTGTTATTTTTCAGCACCTGAAAGCGCACGCCATTGCCTCGAAAAGGGTGAAAAAAGGAGAAGATGTGTTGGTTGTTACCAAAAACTACGCACATTTTTACCATCTCGTGAAGCTGATAAAAAATCCCAAAAGATTTTGACTCAGTGCACTCAGTGCAAAAAATCTTATTGTCTAACCTGTTTCAATGAAAAACACTCATAAATAAGTACAACATATATATTGAGATTTTTATAAAAAAGTATATTGATACTGATTTTTTAATGTTAATTCAAGTTCTAATAATTGTATTTTTAAAGCCCGAGGCAGAATAAATAGGACAGTTTCTTTTGTACTTCTGGTTGCCTTTTTTTTCTATTCTGTGAACCGCATTAAGATTTTCATATACAAATAGAAAGATAAACCTTATGCATAAACCGTAATCCATTATTTTCCAATAATAAGTCTGTAATAGGTGCCTCTTAATGGTATAGAATGGAACGCTTCGTGCGCGAGTCCGACTCGCACTTGGCCGGTTTTTTTTCTTTATGGCGCCTTTAAGCACAATTTAGATTATTTAAAAAAAATGTATCCTTTGATAGCTTTGTGTTGTTTTGCCAGGTTTTGCCCTTAAAACGATCTAATGAGATATAATTGATCAAAATCGGTCAAGTCGTTGCGTAGTTAAGACAGTTTAAAAACGTCGATATTATTTTTCCCATCACTAATCGCAGCGAAAATTTGCCCTATTTCAGTGCGTTACGAGGTGTATAAGATCCCATATTTTGTTTTGCTAATAATTCCTAAACTAGCCATCAGATCCCGGGGCGACGGTGGATTAGGGTTCATCAATTCACTGTCTATATCAATAAGGACCAAAATTCTCATTTATCTTTGATTTCGCGCCAGAAAATGGATTTTAGTCTGTAAAAGGAGGTGGGGTCTAATAGACCGCGTGTCGCCCTAACGTCTGGTCACGGTACGGGCCGATTATACCTCGTGCCGCAGGAACGGAAAGTATGCAAAAATTGGTGCCGCAGCTAACGTGTTAACAGAATGACATTGCGATATTACATTATTATCTAGTAGGTTTTTGATTGATTTATCAAAATCTTGAGCTTCTTGAATATTGTTAGGAAACACATTAGGAGAATCAGTACGATATGGTGTACATCTAAAAGGTATTTGGTACCCTTTGATCCAAGATAGAATCGTTTTGTCAGTAGTGATAATAGACCACTTTTTGAAAAAATACTGGAGCCTGCCAGCAGTTAGTACCTGATTAGTTACTTTCGATGCGGTGGCCTCGTCGGGGACGAGTAGCGACGCGAACTGCCGCTGGGTTGCGGCGGTGGCGGCGGCCGGTACGCAGGGCGAGCGGCTCGCCTCGTATTGTTCGGCTTGTTGTCCGTCTTGCGGTGCTGAGGGTTGTAGTTTAAATGACCCTTATTTGGACCTTTTGGGGTACCCTTGGGCTTGTTATATTTTGGTCTTAGGGCGTGTTTCAAGGCATCTCCCGATTGTAGTATTGTCTTGGCGGCTTTAACCTTGTCGGTAACATTTTCCCCAAATAAGAAACTGCCCCTTTTTGTTTCAAGCAAGGCGTCCTTTAAATTAATGTTAATTGATGAAATGACAAAGTTACGTCTTGTTTTTGTCTCCCAAAAATGACTGTCGCATAATATACGACAAGCGTCACTAATTGGTTTTAAGAGTTTTTGTTTGGACGTTTCATTTGAAATAATCATGTCAGTAGCAGATGCTAAGGCTGACAATGCTATACCAAGCTGATTTTGCTTGTACATGAGGGCCGAATCCATCGATATATAATGTACTACGCACTAGATATCGCGATCCGAACACTCGCTGTGTTCGACTGAACTGTACTGCAATCCGTACACCTTACTGTAGTACGACTTTGACGTTCATGGAGAGTGGACGCGTATGGGGCGGTGCTAATAATAGGTTAAAATACGATCATTCGAAGAAAACTGTGAACCTGGACGTAAATAACTATTCAGAAGGCAAGTATGTAAAATAATTTGTTGTTTAAGTGAATAAATAGGTAATAATATCGTAATACCACAAGAGAAAAGATAAATCTTCATTTAAGTGCCACGCCATCTACAATCATATACTAAAAACATGCAGATGTTCCATTACAAAACCGGTTGTAGGTAAAGATAAACGTCTGAACATAGGCTTCACGTGGTGTTTTTAGAAAGTGTTTTAATTTATATGAAATATATATACCTATATATTTCAGGTTTGTTCATCCGGGTCATCCGAAAAGAGAAAAATTGATAAAAAATCTTCAAAGGGATAGAAGCGAAGACACGTGGCTTCCTACAAAATAAACGTTTGTGTGCTCTGCACACTTTCGAGCTGGTGACATTTATACGACTAAAGCTGGAAGCGTTTTATTAAGAAGTCAGCTATTCCTTGTAGTAATCCTTTAGAATATGCTGACAAAAAATCTCTTCCAGCATACCAGCGATACGACAAAGGATAAAAGAGATGTAGACAACGTGTACGAGTAGAAGAGAAAACAAAATACATAAAATAAAAAATTCACTTAGCAAATAAAACATATAATAAACTAACAACTCTGACGAAATGGAAAGATAGTGTTCTTTCACTGTAGTAGCTAGTGGATAGTGGTCTTTTACTTTTCTACTTTACCATTTTTTTTTATTTATTTAAACACTTATAAATTTTGAAATAGAGTATGAATTTACTCTAACGAAGTTTTGTAGGTACAAAAGCCATATCGTGGCTGTATCTCTTCTGCGGTATATGATCTATAAGGGCTTCACGTTGTTTCACTACGTTAAAGGAAACGCGTAAGCGCCATGAAATACCCGGCGCTTACGACGTTTTGGTCGCGAGAAAACTGTACTCTGTAAGCGATCTAGCGCTTCATGTTTTAATAGTTTGGTTAGACGACATAACTAATGTTTTAACGCTGCAGCGAACTTTAGTTTTAATTCTTTCCAAAATGGATCAAGACTTTTGTTTACGATAGCTTCTCTATCCGTATAGCTCTATGGCCGAATCTCTTTTTACTAGAGTATCCTGCAGAGCTGCCTTTACTTCCGGGTTGAGAGCTGGCGCTAGCAGTAGGTCACAATTGTTAGGGACGAAATAACTTTTTAAAAGTTTTTCCTTGACATCCTTAGCCAGGCCCTTAGTAAGGATATCTTGCCAACGATTGGCAATGTCTTTGTGAACAGACGGACCCATGGTTATGTCCGTCTTTGGAGCATCGCCGAGTAACTGCAGGGTGTCTTCATCTAAGTCTTGGTCTTCCATCACTTCCGGCTGTGCTTCTGCTGAGGTGCCGGGTGCAGGCGACAGAGACGTGGTGCATAGCGGTGGTGGAGCTGGTGGTGGCGAAGCAGGGCACGAAGGACAAGCACGTGGCAAGGCATGTGGCGAGCCACGTGGTGAGGCACATGGCGAGCACAGTGGCGAGCCACGTGGCGAGCACAGCGGCGAGCCACGTGGTGAAGCAGGAAGCGGCGAAGCTTGAAACAAGCAGGCTTCCTCATTTTTTGACATACCACAGTCTACATCTAGTCGATGGTGTGTAAAATCTGCGAAAAACGTTTCTTTTTAGAATACCTTCGGTAATAAGTGCAATCTTTATCACTTTTTAACGTGACAGAGGAAACCCAAGCTTGGTAGTCTCGCATCACTTAGGTAAGTATTATCTTAATGAATATGTGACAGTATCAGCCCAAGTATAGCAGTACGCATCACTTTATATAATGACAGAGGAGACCCAAACTTGGTAACCTCGCATCACTGATAACAGTTTTTATAATATTGTGTAACTCACTGTGGAAGTCTTCTTCGGATGAAGAATTAATTCGGTGATTAGTGGTTGCCTGCAATTTATTTTGCAATTTTTGAATTTTTCGCCGTATTTCTTCTTCAGTTTTTTCTGTCTTCCTTTTCTTTCCCATTTCAAGGAGCTGGATCTATTTGTAGGTACTTGTAGGTAGGAGCGGAGACGTGCGAAGGCTTGAGCACGGAAACGCGGAATGATATTAAAATGGCTGCCGACCGTTAAAGGGAAATAGTGTAGTGGGAGCAAAGTAGGGGTAAAAGGATAGTGTTGCCAGCGAAATTTTTTACTTACCTCTAAAAATCCGTGCAAGGCTGGTACATGGAGGCGCTGCTACAATACGTAAACAATAAATCGCTTCGAATGAAGCTGTGAAACATAATACTAATGATTCAAATTTATTATCGTTAATTCATGCAAGCCTAGTATTTTTTGTTAGGTTTACTGCTCAGAAATTGTGCACAACGTGTCGTGTCTTGAATCGATATACTTACCTTATCTTGAATTCATGCAATCCTATTACTTTTTGTAAGGTTACAGAGGTTGCCACCCTCGCGGCTCAAAGAAATACAAAGAAATACTCTTTCCGACGCGTCTGAGCCGCGAGGGTGGGTACCTTACTCATAGAAAGATCTCTATTTTTTGTTAAATAAATTATAGTCTATGTTACTTCCTGATACTTTAGCTTTCTATTAGTGAAAAAATGATTAAAATAAGTCCAGTAGTTTCGGAGCATCCGGTACAAACAATCAAACAAACAATGATATCTTTCCTCTTTATAATATTCGTATAGATATACCTACATACTAAGATAGAAGGGACTTCCAGTTTGTACTTTGTTAGTTCCAATGTAACGGTGAAACCTTGATGATGGCATAGTTTCGCAACTAACATTACCATTCGATCCCCACAGACAGAGAGAATGAAGAACTGAGAGGATGAAGGACCAGGAAAATTGTTCCCTGACTAGTTTTCTTGTGCGTAGGTAGGTATTCGCTTTCAATTAAGGTGCCTGAAGCCATACTAAGTTATAGGTAAATGTGAAAGTGACTATCTGTCTGTTTGCTACCTTTTCAAGCCTAAACCACTAAACTGATCGATAAGTAGTCTGGAGAAGGACATTTCATTTTAGATATTTGTAATAAAAATATGTAATAGCATAGTATTTTGAGTACATTACAGAATTTAGGTCCCTAAAGTTTTTTGGGTTCTTAGTCCTTAGTCAAACTTTTGTTTTAATAAAGGCTCTCGCAGACAGGCGCGACGTAATCTTCAACACACAATTCTACAACAATTCAATACAACACACAACTCAACACAAAATAACAACAACAGCACAATTTCTATGAAAACTTCGTGGAAATTGTTCTAACGGAGTCGCGTCGCGTCTGTCTGCGGGAGACATAATGGTCTTCCTGCTATTGTGTATTATGTTTAGGTATTTGTTTGTATTTGATTATCAGCTATTAAGCCTTTATTCAAGCCTTTTTTAAAGAGCATTGAGTAAGCTTTTAATCCAAAAGAAATGACGTTGGTGCATACTATGTTTTACAAATATTTTTGCCATCTTAACAAAAGTTAGTTCAGCACCCTAATTGCGTAACACACTAACAATCCGAATCTAAATAATTTTGAGGCAAATTCCTAATCCATTGCTTCATAAATGTTCGAAAAATTTGTCTGCTCGACATCGTATCATAAATACCGCAATGAATTGAACTGTCAAAATTAAACCGATTCCGATTGATAGTGTGTGCAATTGCCCCGCACGTTCCACCTAAATTTTTCAGAGATTAAAAAAAATCCCAAGTAGGTCAATAAAAATAAAAAAAAACTTGTACCTACCTATTTTTTATTTGTGTACAACAGCTTTTACGCCACAGTTTTATGCCAACATTGGACGAGTCTGGTTCCATCACTATTTTGTTTTTGGCTAAATAACTGTGATGGAGTGTTGTCCAACTCTAAATTATTTATTTTATTTTTATTTTCTAACAACCCTACTAACGCCCTATTTGTAACAATGTATGGACTGTGTGTATGAATTAAAGATAAATTATTATTTCATAAAAGCACACTATAGGCACTTTTGAACGTCAAAATGCACAAGAAAATAGAATTGATTGTAGTTGCCCCTTCCAAAAGGTAGTCCATCGTTACGCTTTTAAAATGTTGTACAATATTTTGTATTTGTATTTTGTAGTTGTACAACAGTTATCGTTGTACCTAAAATAAATAATAGATTTCTGAACAGAGCTACCCAGCCAGCCCTTTTTCTCGTCAACTTTTAATGTAAAAGCATGCAACAATAGGTACAGGCGCCAGCAGGTCAAGCTACCCGAAACTGTCAAATTATCTCAATCAACCTTGAACCTAATGCTTTAGCGATAACGTTGAAAATCTATTAAAGAAATTTGACAGATTGTAGTAGCTTGATGTGCTGGCGTCTGTACATCCTCTTCCAAAGTACATAACATGAACATCTCTGTCAAAATTCTTGCATTCAAATTCAAATACACGATTCATATTCTGGCAAACAATATCAGTTTCAAATATAAATTAATTTGACGTTTGATGTATTTGAAATTGAAACTTTACTTTGATGTTTATAACTAATGGTTTTCAAAACAATAAGGGTGCGTTTCCACTGAAGCAGAGCGGAGCGGATTGGAGTTTTCGAGCACTGTGATTGATCTACTCCGTTCTGTCCGGCTCGAGGCCGCGTGTTCATAAATTTTATTTGAAAGTCCGCTCCGATCCACTTAAACTGTTTCCATTGACGTGGAGTGGACATTTCGAGCACTGTAATTGGTTAATTCACGGTCCGCTCCTCTCCACTCCACCCAGCTCCGCGTCAGTGCAAACGCACCCTAAAGGCTCATTTTCATCACACATCACTAAACGCATTTAACGCTAAACGAATTTAAAACATCGCTCCGTTTCTTTCAATCGTTTGAAAATGACAGAGACGGAATGATATTTTAACTGTGTTTAGCGTTAAACGCGTTTAGTTATGTGTAGTGAAAGTGAGCCTTTAGACTCATATTTAACACACTTCACTAAACGCCTTTAAGGCAAAAGCGCCAGGGTAGCCCGAAATTCAAATTTTCTTATGTTTTTCGCAATTTGCAGGTGAGTATGGGGTTGTATGTTAATCTGAATATGATTCGCGACCGTAACAAATCTGTTTATAGAATTATAATAATTAAAATAACCAATACAAATCTCAAAGTTCATATTACTCTATTGAATTACTATTTCATGAAATCTTGACATTTGAGGTCTTTTCTAATTTATAAAGTTGAATCACTGATTTTTATGATTATAATTCTGTAAATATATGTTTGTTACGGTCGCGAATTATATTTAAATTTACATACAACCCAATACTCACCTGCAAATTGCAAAAAACATAAGAAAATTTGGATATTTTAATTTTATTGTAGATAGTAGGTAGAAAATATTAGGTACTAATATCCAAACGTCTTTTAATAAAAAGACGTTTGGATATTAGTACCTAATATTTTATTGTAGATAGTTCCCTACATAGCTTACCCAGTCGTTGCCAATAATAAAATAATATTTATCATTTATCATCAGTATTTAGAAACTAAACGATGATGATGACTGCAAAAACACAAATATCGTTTAGTTTCTACATAGTTTATGTGAGGTTTAATTCTATGGTAAGGTCGCTTTTAGTGTCACTTACTTGACACGCTCAGTCTCTTATTAAGTAGATTTATTTGGTTAATAACATAGCTGTACAACGTCGCGCAATCTACTCGAATCAATCGATAATAATCGCTTCTTCAGAATTCACCGCCATTGCGTTTACTTAATCAGTCAATGTGTTCCTAATATTTATAACAAATAATGTATAATCGCATTTTCTTTAGTAGCTAGCTTAAACGTGAATGTTTTATTTTATTCATTTATTGTTCGTGGATGACGCGCTATTGCTACATTTTTTCTAGACTAGTCCTTATATAGCTATAAAGAATAGTCTAGAAAAAATATAGGAAAAAACAAATTTGAAAGTCTGACTGCATTTCTGTTTTGCTATTTTATTTAAAAAAAAGAACTTAAATAGGTAGTAGGTAATGTGTAGACACTTAAATACTATCTTTGAAATCATTTAAAATTCAATAGAATTAGCATAAAAATATTATTAAAATTTCGATTTTGATTGTATATGTAATGCTTGGTCAATCACTAGCATCAAGGATTCAATAGGATTACCTGGTCATAAATAGGTGTATCGATAACTTTAATGATTATAATTCTGTAAATACATACTTGTTACGGTTGCGAACCATATTTTAATTAACATACAACCTAATACTGACTTGCAAATTGCAAAAAATCTTAAGAAAATTTGAATTTCGTTGACTACCCTGGCGCTTTCGCCTTAAACCCTATGAGCACTAATGATCATAGAAAGTATAAAGTTAATTTATCGAATCGCAATCCAAGTTGAACAATAGGAAACTAGATGGAAAAGTTCAGCATCTAGTTTCCATTTGAATAGAACAAACGAGGATGGTCAAACTTTTGGTTTAATTTCAGTTAAAATAGTCTGTCTAATATTTACTTTCACGAATTTAACCATGATGGTAAACGTGGTTTATTGGGATTCAAAGTTCAGGCATTACAGCGTGGAATCGATAGCCGATTCTCGGCCACCGTAGGCGCGGGCTTGCGGACGGTGAGTAGTGGGTAGCTCGCCGTCCGGTGAGGACCAGGCCCGGGTCGACGGCGCGTTGTGTTCCACGCGCGCCTCAAAGAGATGTCAGCAAAAGATAGGGTCCAATAGGGCCGATGCCGCTGGGGTCGCGGGTTGTTTGAAAAAGATACCGTGGCCCTGGCATAGGCAGCTGAAGGAACACGGGTGGGTTTTAGTCAGTAAAAGTCTGACACGCCCTTCCGCTCCACCCAGAGCGGGAGAAGTTATTTGATGATTTCCCATCCACAAAAAAAAGGCATTACAGCGTCATTTTGTCCTTAACACTGAACAATAAAACTTCTTTTGTGTCTCGTTCAGTGTCCTTCAAACTAATTCAAACTGTTAAAATAATTTTGCCGATACTAAAGTCCGTACGATGTGGTTTAGGCACTTCTTGTCCCGCCTCCGACGAGGAAAAGATTAGCTATCGACAATTTTCTCGCTCAAGAAACGTACATTAGATATAGGTAACGTGTCAGTAAAAGTGATGCATATAATGTACTAATAGTTAATCGCTGACTGGTCACACTGCCGGCGAGAACTCTCTCCGCTAGTTGATCGAAGCGACAAGAGCTATCAAAGAAAATGCTCGCTAAGCGACGCTCGTTTGGCGGGCAGAACATTCGCTGAGAGACGCTCGCTTGGTACAGACGCATACCAGCAAGTAACTAGGTCATTCTACTACTTGGGGAGTTGTTGCATGAACAGTGAAAGGCCCGATCTCTCTAGAGGAATTGTGGTCATTTAAGACCGCTGAGGGTGACGGAGTCCGCATGAATTCATGCAGGCTACCTAGCCGGGGGAGCGTGACGACATGCGCAAGGACTCCAGCACCCCAGCTAAAGGTAGCAGTAGAACACCGTGAGGTTTTAGTTAGTAAGAGTCAGACCTCTCCCCCTCCCTCCCCCCCAGGGTGGAGGACATCCATGAGGATTTCCACACAATAAAAAAAGGTAGTCATTCTACTCGTTGCACTCCCGCACTGGCTCATAGCCCAGCGAAAAAACTATCCTCACAGCACACGCTGATCGTTGCTCGCCAACTCGTTTCTAGTTGCTAGCTCTACTTGCTTCTCGCTAATCGTTGGCCGTGGGACAGGTACCTTAAGAGATTGCATTCAGGAAAGTTAAAGTCAAATAACTTATTACAAATAGGCACATAAAAGGCACTTTTGAACGTCAAAATGTACAAGAAAATAGAATTGATTCTACTAGTTGCCCATTCTAAAAGGTCTTAGTTTCGTATGGATAAGAATGGGCAAGAAACTCCTCCACAATATTTTGTATACATTAATTATATCAATAAATTATGTAAAGACGGATCATTATCGGTTGTGGTATGGGCTTGTGATGCGGAGGAATGTGGAAAATGTCGTCAGAAAAGCTTTGAGTATGAAAGTCGACGGCTACTACTGGTAAGTAGGCAAAGACTAAAGAAACTATGGATGGACTGTGTGTGAAAGATGATATGGCAAGAAAGTGGGTGACTACCGAGATGACGACTAATAGAGAAGTATGGAAGAAAAAGACATGTTGCGCCGACCCCAAATAAATTGGGACAAGGGCTGGAGAATGATGATTATGTGAAGACGATGCACCTAAAACAAAATTACTATACCACAATATGTAAAAAGAAGATAGCAACGTCGCAAACTGCTGCCAAATATTTCGCTGTTTTGATTTTGAATTGCAATAGGGATGATGCCTGGGTAAAAAAAAGAAATTCTATTTAGTCCGTCGGTCAGATAATAAAAAATATTAGATACGTATTTTTTGCTTTATCATATTAATAAAAAATGACTTAGATAACTCGCATTAAAGTTCGGGAGTGGGGGCTTGCTACGTCACTTCTACGTACGTATAAAATCTACGAAGACGTGACGTCATGCCACATTTTAACTCAATGTATCGCCGTAATCTTTTGATTACGTAGAAAAAGAAAAAATACGTGTCCAATATATTTTAATAATCTACATGACGGACAAAAAATCATTTTTTAGTCATCATCCCTATTATATAATTAAAACTGTTACAACACCAACACCATTTTGACTCCCAACGACGAAAACATACTCTCTGTCCTTCCTTTCGTACAAATTGTCGCTCGGCCCAACGTAGTTTCCCTTTCCTCAGTAGCTACGTCTATAACAAGGCTAATAAAATTTTAAATATATGTATACCCTATGTGCAGATCTAAATGTAAAAAAACTATCACTAAATGGCTACTTGAATTGGATTATGCGGAGACTGAAAACTTACTAAATACTCGTATTCTAAAATAACCTCGCCTACCGGAAAAAATCTTAGATTGCGTTTCTCCTTTTTAACACATTATCTGCTTAATTCTTTATGCAAACGCTTCTTTATGCTACACCCTTACCGACCCTTATTTTACGATGTTTTCGAAACAATAGCGATGCACAACGAACGCACAGGTGCGGCGCGCCGCACTCGAAGAAAGTTATGTAAATTGTATGGACGCACACCGTCAAGCACCTGGTGAACGTCCGAAAACACGCATGTGCGTCTGCCGCGCCTAATGTATTAACCACATACAGATACACACACAAACGCACACACACACACAATCACACACACGCACGTACAGACAGACACACACACACTCTCGGGCAAGTGGATGCTCGCACCCAGTGCCCATCGTGGCGCTGAGTGTGGGGACCTATTGTACTCACGGACACACTACACTCTCCAAAGACACACATAGTACATTTATTTGTTATAAATAGACATATATACTCGTATATATATATATATATGTATATATTGTTGTAGTACGTAAGTGCAATTTAATCTAAGGTTTGATTCTGCATATGTTATCAGTGTTATCATTACATTATTCGTAATTTGTATTTAAGTGTACAGAGCGGCGATATGTCATTATTTTCTTTAATAATATTCACAAACAACGTAATATAGACGACTGCCTCGTTGGCCTAGTAGTCGCAAGCGCTACTGCTGAGCATGAGGTCCTGGGTTCGATTCCCAGGTCGGCTAAAGTGTAATTGGGATTTTCCATCAGGAATTTCTCAGTAGCAGTCCGGAGTCCGGATTAGTCCCCGGTTGATGGCAATAGGCTCGCCCCCCTATTACATGGGACTTAAAAATAACTGGCGAAATGTGGGTGCTTCTGCCTAACCCTTCGAGGATTCATCATCATCATCTTCCTGCCCTTATCCCATGTTACTTGGGGTCGGCGCAACACGTTTTTGTCTTCCATTCTACCCTGTCAACCGTCACGCTATCATTCACTCCCTTCTCTTTCATATCATTCCTCACACAATCCATCCATCTTCGAGGATTACAGACGTGATATTATTTTTTTTCGTACTGACAAATTAATCGAAACAGCGAAATAATTTTCAGCTATTTGCGACGTTGCCAAAATTGAGATTGCTCCCTCTTGTGAAGAAAATTATTATTTATCTATCAATGGTTCACCAACAGTTGTTACAGGAAATAATGAAGTGAAGTAGAAAAGCCACTAACATACGTGTTGTGTCAGCAAAAGACCAACTAAATATAAATAAAATGTAAATGGAAAGAAAATAGTGTTCAAAGAAAATACAATTACAGACTTCAAGTAAATGGATCTGTTGTTGAACTACATACCCTCAGTGCGATTATATTATAAATTATCATTCGAAAAGTGAGTTGTTGTAAACTATGTAAGAAAAACATACAAAACTTTTTCTTAAACTTAACATCGCAGCTCTGTAAATGAAATAATAAACAATGGATGAATTTGTCCGATTGATGTCATACGGCCCCCAATTACATGGGACCTATGTGGTGGCATCTACATCGCCACATGCGAACTACGCATCACACTGACGTCCATTACCGCGAGACTTGCATATACAGAATGTGGCGTAATTAATGGATAAACCTATTTCTAAGGGTAATCTATTTCCAAGCCCTATAATATAAAAATTATCAAAACGTGCTATAAGATGTGTATTACAATTTTAGAGTACTACATGTATTTTTTTATTATTTTAAAGTGAATACATTGTGTTTCTGTAATTTTCTAAAAAATATCAAGATCTGTATTATAATTTTAGAGTACTGCATGTATTTTTTTTAAATCTTAATGTGAATAAATTGTGTTTCTGTAATTTTTTTCCTAATTTTGAGTTCGTCTGGTATAAAAAAAAAATGTATGGAAACCTAGCTGCCCATATTTTTTTTTTTAATATGTCCCCTTAATGGAGATTTTAAAATGGTAAGTACATATATCAATATTCCATATCTTGTTTAGATAAAAAGTGTTTTTTTTTTTTACAGAAACACATTTTTTTCACTTTAAGATAAAAAAAGCCACATGAGTTACTCTAAAACTGTAATACACATCTTAGAGCACGTTTATCTAAGAATATTAGGTACGCAGAAGTCAGATAGTAAAAATTCTTTCATTTGTGAACACGGAGGCCGAGGATGGGACAAAACGCGGCAATTTTTCAAAACATAATTTAAAAAAAAAATGCGCATGCCCATCGATTCCGGGATTTGAATTTTTTTTTATATTATAGTGCCGGAGGCTCTATGTGGGGGTCGTGCGGTCCATGGCCCTTTACGGGGCACCGGTGTGGGCGCGTTCCTTGGGGACCAGCCCGCCGGTTGAACGCGTCCCACAGGGCCATGGCCATCCGGCTAGTCCGGGGATACCGCACGCCTCCGGTGAGGTGGCAAGCCTCCTTGCCGGATTGCCGCCGTAGGATCTGGAGGCAAAAGTCCTTGCACACATGTGGGAGTGGTGCGAGGAGACAAAACGCCGGGGCGTAACTCCGCTGCCGCGAGAAATCACAGCACAGCGGACAGAGTTCCGGCGGGATCTCATGGCGACATGGAAAGAGCGACTGTTCAACCCAGTGCTGGGCACGCCACTCTATGAGGAGTGGTTGGAGAGCCGCTTCACCTTCCGCCTGACGCAGGTCCTCACCGGACACGGTTGCTTCGGGACGTACCTGTTCCGGATAAGGCAGGAGAAAACGCCTGGGTGTTACCATTGCGTGGATCACCCGGAAGACACGGTGGAGCATACGGTGGACGTCTGCCCGGCTTTGGCGGAGCACCGCCGCGTCCTCGCGGAGGCGATCGGCGGCGGCGATCTCTCGCGTCCGGCCCTAGTCCAGGCCATGGTACGGAGGGGTGCGTGCAGAAAACCTCCTCGTGTGCCTGATACCTGCTCGTCCCTTATGGATACGTTCGAGGGGAAGAGCAGTTGTCGGGCCGGTGCACCCTGGGCATGGACAATAATCTCTTCTGGAAAAGGTGTGGGAGTTTTTCGGAGAGGGTATTGTTTGTGGCGAATTTCTGCGGGCGGGGGAGTAGTATGCTCCACGTCGTTCTTCCACGTGTCCCTCTGATTTGTAGAGGGCACAGTGGAGGAACAAGGGGTGTGGGTCGCTCCTGATCGATCGACGTTCGTCGATTGACACTGGACGTGACCCTGCCGCTACGGTGCAGGCGCACCAACGCGGCTGTTGTTTCTCCCTCAAGAGCAATCTTGAGGAGAGAACTTTCGGCGGGTTCGCTGAGTCGGGTTAGCCGGACAGCGAACGGAGGCATGCATAATGCCGCCGTCGGGGGCTTGGCTTAACCGCCCGGCCCAGAGGAAGGACACCTCTAAGATAAAAAACCACCCAATCCTAAGCTTTGAAGCGTGGCGAGAGGATGAGTGGCTGGTGGGAGACCAGTCGCTAGCGCTTCCCCTGTAGATACCTGCCGCACTCTACAGTATATAGGCTTACCTAGTGCAAGAGGCTCTGACTAGGCGGACATTTACTTCCTCATTACTCGTGGGAACAAAATGGACAATGAACAAAAACTAAATAAAAAAGAGAATGACGTGCCAAATTTATTGGCGGAGGTGCCGCTTGCCGGTGACGGCAACAAGAGTCGAGGAGGCTCCCGTCCCTCAAGGGACCAAAGTATGTCCGATCAGGACTCGCGCGGGCGTTCCAAGTCCTTTGGAAAGCGTTCGCGCGATGAGTTCATTCGGAATACAATTTCGGACCGAGCGGGGTCGATGGATCTCTCCTCAAGCGAGGAGAACCTGTCGACCGCTAAAGTAACATCGGCGAAGAGAGGACGGGGTCGCGTGGTGGCGGGTGGAGCTTCCGCTCCAATACCAGGGCGCGACGTTCGGGGTCGCTTCAAGCGGCCCGATACGCCGAGAATCGGCGGGGAGAGCAACGGTGGGGTCTCATCCGAGGTCTCGACTGAGGAGCCGGGAGAGGTGACCGTCTCGCAGGTCCAGGTACGGCCCAGCGAGCCGAGCCGAGTCAGCCTAGCCGATTCAGACCAGCAAGCCGAGAGGCTCGCCACGGAGGGGCACCACTCTGGAGTGACCAGCCACAGAGCGGCTCTCTCAGAGTCGTCAGGTGGCGAGCCGGACGCCGCTGGCGGCTCGAATTCGGGACGAGCGGCCAGGTTTGCGGAGGTCGTGAAAGCCGCGATCAAGGGTGTGGCCTTGAAGAGGATCCAGTCCTCTAAAGACAAGGCCATATCCGTGGCCACGGCCTCTATTATGGCGGCAGCGGAGGCCATTCACTTCGGGCCTACGTCGGACGGAATGTCCGAAATGCGGGAGGAGGTCGCCCGCTTGACAGCCGCCATGGAGCTTCTCCGAAAGGAGAATGAGGAGCTTCGAGCGGACCTGGCTCGGCTCCGAGGAGCTGCCCCCCGGGAGGTACCACAGCGGGGGGCGCGGCAGGGCGAGCCCGTGCCTGCTGAGGACAGGGTACTGACCCTGGTGCGGCAGGAGCTGGCTGCCTTCCAGAGTCGGTTTTCAGCCCTGGAGGCCATTGTCCTGCGCCCCCCGCTAGCAGCGAGCCGGCCGGCCTCGGGCCAGCGGAAGGCAACCTCGTATGCCACCGCCGCATCTGCCACCACCGTGACTGCCACTGCTGCGGCTACCACCGCCGCGGCTGCAACCGCCACGGCTGCCACGACCAAACCGGGATCGTCGGGGCAGTCAAAAAGCGGGGCCATGCCGGTACATGTCAGGGCTCCAGCCCTCGCGGTGAGTCAGCCGCCCCCACCTCCTAAATCTAATCCGGCCGACGCCGAATGGCAGGTAGCCGGGGAGATTAGGAAGGCGGGTAAAGCAGCAAGGGCGGCCAAAAGAAAAGAGAGGCGGCAGCAGCGCAAGGAGCGAAGCGTCGCGGCTAGGCTCCGTGCCCCGAAGTCCGCAGCTGTAGTAATCACACTACAGCCGGAAGCGGAAAAGAAGGGCGTGTCCTACCGCGAGGTGCTCGCCAAGGCGAGGGCGGCGGTGAACCTCGAGGAGCTCGGCGTCGCCAATGGCATCCGAGTAAAGGTCACCGCGACTGGGGCCCGGATGCTGGAGGTCCCCGGTGCGGCTAGCGGCCCGACCGCTGACGCTCTGGCCGAAAGGCTTAGGGCGTCCCTAAATGCAGATGAGGCCCGAGTGTCCAGACCCACCAAGTGCGCGGACATGCGCTTCCTGGGCTTGGACGACACTGCGACGGAGGGAGAGGTGGTGGCCGCCATCGTCGGTGCTGGGGGTTGCTCTGCCGAGCAGGTGAGGGTAGGCACCATCCGTCCCGACTATACGGGGATGCGAGCCGTTACGGTGAGCTGCCCCGTGTCGGCAGCCCGGAAGATAGTCGGGGAGGGCCGCAGGCTCAAGGTCGGCTGGGTGTCCGCGCAGGTGAAACTGCTGGAACCCAGACCTCTGAGGTGCTTCCGCTGCCAGGTGGGCAACCACGTGGGAGTTAAATGCACCTCGGAGGTGGACCGCAGCAGTCACTGCTTCTGCTGCGGTCAGCCCGGTCACAAGGCCGGCTCGTGTAATGCCACGCCGCACTGCTTTGTATGTGCGGCAGCTGGCAAGCCGGCCAATCACCGGGCGGGGAGCAAGGCCTGCGTTCCACCCGCCAAAGCCAGGGGCAAAGGCAAGCCCTCCGCCACCGCCGTTACTGCTGCAGCCACCGCCACTGCCACCGCCGCTGCCGCCTCCACTGTCGTCGCCGTCGTAACTACGGCGGCAGGGCCCTCACAGGGGGCTCGGGAGGGGGCTGATATGGAGTGTCAATAATGGCCCCATTACGCCTCCTCCAGGCAAACATCAACCACTGCGCCGCCGCTCAGGATCTGTTGCTCCAGAGCATGGCGCAGTGGTCGATTAACATCGCCGTGGTCGCTGAGCCGTACTTTGTCCCGCCCAGTGATTACTGGGTGGAGGACCTGAGCGGCTCAGTGACCCTCATTTCATCGGCCGCCGCCGGTACCCTGTCCCTCGAAGCCGTCAAGAGGGGACAGGGTTGCGTTGCAGCACGGTTCGGGGGGATTGTCGTGGTAGGGGTATACTTCTCCCCGAACCGAACTCTCGCCGAGTTCCACAACTCCCTTGCGGAGTTGAAAAACGTCGTCGTCGGGTTTCGTTCCCTTCCCGTGCTCGTCCTCGGGGACTTCAACGCCAAGAATGTGGCTTGGGGTTCCCGGTATACGGACACACGGGGCAGGATGGTGGAGGACTGGGCTCTGGAGACAGGCCTGGTCAGCCAGGTGGGCTCTGGTAAACCGGGGTTCTGTCCCCACGTGTGTGCGGATGCGGGGCGAATCAGTGGTGGACATTTCGTTCGCCAGCCCCGCTCTGTTGCCACATGTTGTTGACTGGCGCGTCCTAGAGGGGGTGGAGACCTACTCCGACCACCGGTACATCCGGTTTGATGTCTCCGCCCAGACCTCGAGCGCGCCGGTCCGACAGGCCCCGAGTGGTCCGCGGTGGGCGCTGAAGAAGCTGGACCGGGAGCTCCTCCTGGAAGCCTCGATCGTGCAGGCCTGGGTGTCACCACCGGACAGGCCTGCCGACATCAACGACGAGGCGGAGTGGTTCCGGGAGGCCATGTCCGAAATATGTGACGTGGCAATGCCCCGGGTCCAGCCCGGTCGCGCCTGGCGCCAGGTGTATTGGTGGTCGCCGGAGCTGACGGCTCTGCGCGAGGCGTGCGTTGCTGCGCGGCACCGGTACACCAGGCACCGCAGGCTCCGTATCCGCCCTCCGGATACGGAAGCCATTCAGGCGGAGCTGTACGAGGGGTACAGAGCGGCGAAGACCGCCCTCCGAGCGGAGATCTTGCGGGCCAGGGATCTGGCTCGCGAGGAGTCGCTGGAGACTCTAAACAGGGACCCATGGGGACGCCCTTATAAAATGGTGCGGAATAAACTCCGTCCATGGGCACCCCCGCTGACGCAGAGTCTCCGGCCCCAGCTCGTGGAGGACGTGGTGAGCGCTCTGTTCCCTTCGCGAGGGGAACATACTCCCCCGCCCATGGCTCCGCTTCCTGCGGTGCCCGTTGCGGACCACATCACCGACGACGACGACGATGCTCCGGAAGTGACCGAGGTAGAGTTGAGAGCGGCGGTACGTAGGCTGAGTGCCAAAAATGCCGCCCCAGGACCCGACGGCTTACCTGGAAGAGCCTGGGTTCTGGCCTTTGGGGCTCTCGGGCCTCGACTAGGGGGGCTCCTAAGCGCATGCTTGGAGAGGGGCCAGTTCCCACTTCGTTGGAAGACGGGGAAGCTGGTCCTCATTAAGAAGCCAGGGCACCCTGCGGACTCTCCGTCCGCTTACCGACCCATCGTGCTGCTCGACGAGGTGGGCAAGCTCTTTGAAAGAGTTATTGCAGACCGCCTTGTCGGGTGGCTGGTGCAGGAGGGGCCGGATTTGGCGGAAGGCCAGTTTGGTTTCCGCAGGGGGCGCTCTACGGTGGACGCCATCATGCGCGTGCGAGCCCTCACGACGGGGGATGCTGTGGCCCGGGGTGGAGTCGTCTTGGCGGTGTCTCTAGACATCGCCAACGCCTTCAATACCCTGCCCTGGAGTTGCATCAGGGAGGCACTCCGGTATCACCGGATGCCGACCTACCTCTGTCGAGTGGTTGAGGCCTATTTGACGGATAGGGCCGTCATCTACCCCGGTCATCAGGGAGAGTGGAACCGGCGAGAGATGTCGTGCGGTGTCCCACAGGGATCGGTCCTGGGGCCGCATTTGTGGGACATCGGGTACGACTGGGTGCTGCGCGCCGACCTCCCTAGCGGCGTCAGCGTGGTATGTTACGCTGACGACACGCTGGTCTTGGCGCAGGGGAGGTCGCACCAGGCGGCGGCTGAATTAGTGACACGCGGGGTTGCGATAGTCGTTGAGAGGATCCGGCAGTTGGGACTCGAGGTGGCCCTGCACAAGTCCGAGGCCATGTGTTTTCATGGTCCTCGGAATGCGCCACCGTCGGGTTCCCAAATAACGGTAGGAGGGGTTCGCATCGGAGTCGAGTCGACGATGAAGTACCTGGGACTCGTCCTCGACAGCCGGTGGAACTTCGTGGAGCATTTCCGACGTTTGGCTCCCAGACTGGAGCGGGCTGGGGCTGCCTTGAAGCGGCTCCTGCCCAATCTAGGTGGTCCAAACGCCTCCTGCCGGAGGCTTTACGCGGGGGTCGTGCGGTCCATGGCCCTTTACGGGGCACCGGTGTGGGCGCGTTCCCTGAGGCTGCGGCCAGTCCGCCGGTTGAACGCGTCCCAGAGGGTCATGGCCATTCGGCTAGTCCGGGGTTATCGCACGGTCTCCGGTGAGGCGGCGAGCCTCCTTGCCGGATTGCCGCCGTGGGATCTGGAGGCGAAAGTCCTCGCGCACGTGTGGGAGTGGCGCGAGGAGGCGAAACGCCGGGGCGTAACTCCGCTGCCGCGAGAAATCACGGTACAGCGGACAGAGCTCCGGCGGGATCTCATGGCGACATGGAGAGTGCGACTGTCGCAGCCCAGCGCTGGGCACGCCACAATTGCGGCGATAAGTCCCCTCTTTGAGGAGTGGTTAGAGAGGCGCCACGGCGTCCTCACCTTCCGCCTGACGCAGGTCCTCACCGGACACGGTTGTTTCGGGAGGTTCCTGTTTCGCATAAGGCGGGAGGAAACGCCCGGGTGTCACCATTGTGTGGATCGCCCAGAGGACACGGTGGAGCATACAGTGGAGGTCTGCCCGGCTTGGGCAGAGCACCGCCGTGTTCTCACGGAGGCGATCGGCGGCGGCGATCTCTCGCGTCCGAGCCTGGTCCAGGCCATGGTGCGGAGCGAGAGTGCATGGGAGGCCGTCACCTCCTTCTGCGAAGCGGTAATGCTCGCAAAGGAGGAGGCGGAACGCGTGAGGGAGAGGCAACCTCACGCCCTCAGTCGCCGCAGGAGACGCCCTGGGCGGCGGGAATCGATAGCCGATTCCCGGCCACCGTAGGCGCGGGCTTGCGGACGGTCAGTAGTGGGTAGCTCGCCGTCCGGTGAGGACCAGGCCCGGGTCGACGGCGCGTTGTGTTCCACGCGCGCCTCAAAGAGATGTCAGCAAAAGATGGGGTCCAATAGGGCCGATGCCGCTGGGGTCGCGGGTTGTTTGAAAAAGATACCGTGGCCCTGGCATAGGCAACTGAAGGAACACGGGTGGGTTTTAGTCAGTAAAAGTCTGACACGCCCTTCCGCTCCACCCAGAGCGGGAGAAGTTATTTGATGATTTCCCATCCACAAAAAAAAAAAAAAAAAAGGCCATGGTACGGAGCGAGAGTGCATGGGAAGTAATGCTCGCAAAGGAGGAGGCCGAACGTGTGAGGGAGAGGCAATATTTGCGCCCTCACGCCCCTAGTTGTCGCAAGAGACGCCCTGGGCGTCGGGAATCGATAGCCAATTCCCAGCCACCGTAGGCGCGGGCTTGCGGACGGCGAGTAATGAGTAGCTCACCTTCTGGTAAGGACCAGCAGTGCTATTCTGTACAAATCTCACCGTGAAAACTTAGGTGAGGTGAGCGTGGAGTGAGTTGTCAATATTGTCAATCCCTAGCATCAGGTGGAATGACAGCTCTCTTCAAGCTCACTTCACCTAAGTTTTCAGGGTGAGTTTTGTACAGAATAGACCAGCTGGCCCGGGTCGACAGCGGGTGGTTTTCCACGCGCGCCTCAAAGAGATGTCAGCACTAACTAATGGGATCCGCCAGGGTTGTGGGTTAATTGAAAGAGTTACCGTGGCCCTGACACAGGCAAGTGAAGGAACGGGTGGGTTTTAGTCAGTAGAAGTGTGACACGCCCTTCCGCTCCGCCCAGAGCGGGAGAAGTTATTTGATAATTTCCCACCAAAAAAAGGCAGTAGCACACTAGGCATAACACCCGTCTGGTTGAAGGATCCTTCCTTTTCCATGGAGAATGAGTGAACTGTACACCCTGTTCCTCATGCCTCTATACTTAAACATAATTTGCGAAATTTGGGTGTACTACAGGTACAACTCTGCCTAACGCTTCTGGGAATGCATGCGTGATTTTATTATATGTTATAGTTATAATTAAAAATATGGAAACAAAAGCCGCAAGGGACTCAATAACTGTTCAATTTCCATTCAAAGTTTCATGCGATGACATAAATATCTGATACCAAAAGTTGGAGTCCCGCAAGATTTTGCGGTTAACCAAACGAAGTTTAGACAGACAAGAGACATAGCTGTCGAATGTAACTTTTTAATGAAGTACATGGAAAGATTATCCGATCGAGTTTTGTTCTATAATCTGTCACCGCTGACTTAGGTAGTTTAACTTTCGATGTATTGTAAATGTTTAATTGTTTAAATATTGTCACATTGTTATGCTATAATACAATGTATGAACGATTTGATTAGAAACACATATCGTAAACATTTAAATGACTCCTTAATGCCTTTTTAGCCTCAGGATCTCAAATTCTTTGTTTGTTCATCGGTCTTCCATTGGTCAATCTAAAATCAAGTTGTTTGAAATCTGGAAAACAAACATTAAAATCGTTAGACTTGCCATCACCGTAATAAGTAGCGCGAAAGAATCCATAGTGTAAAGAATGGACCTACAGAATAATAATGGTCATTTCCATGGCAATCAGCAAGCTGGATTTAGACCAGGGACACATCGAGGATGGATTTGAAATGACGGGCGCAGATTCGTGGACTTGTCGGCAGCCCACAGAACAGATAGAAGAGGTCCTCTTTTATCTGTTCTGTCCGGCAGCCTACGACACCGTAAATATTAAACGCTTGTTATGGAAGGTTACCAACCCGATAGAGGATTTAAAGTTCATCCAAATCCTTCGAAAATTGCTTGGTAACCGACAACTTCAGGTGAGTCTCCTTGAAGATAGAAGTAGATGGCGAGCCTAAAACATAGACCACCTCAGGGCAGCGTACTGGCTCCTCTGCTATCAATAGCTGTTCAAACATCTACACCAACGACCATTCGATGAGCCCATATACAACCCGCTTCCTATATGCATGACTTGGCATTAACTATCAAACCTCTGACTTTGAGGAGATTGAGCTCAAACGTTCTACAGCTCTTTAACTGATCTCAGCCACTGTTATTCCAATAACGCTTTAAAACCGACTCAAAAACGCAATAGTGCATCTTCCACCTTCGTAACAGGCAAGCGGGTCATAAACTGAACATGGTAGGCGGTTCCAATCACTCACAGTGCTCACCCAAAATACCTAGTTACCTACTACTTTAGATCGCTTACTTACATAAACAATTGCCAGAAATAACTTATTAAGCCACTTAACATCCACCAGGCGGGGGGGGCGTCTCCCCAAGTCCTGCGGATAAATGGAATAGCGCTTTGCTTTTCCGTTGGTGAATATGTCTGTCCAATATGGGACCGTTCCACCCACGCCAACCTAGTGTATACAGCTATAAATGAGACGTGCTGGATCATTAGTGGTTGCCTTAAACCGGCTCCAGAACGAATGCTGTATCTACTGACTGGCATTGCGCATTAGGTACCATAGCCATCCGAATTGAGAGGGCAAAGCTACAAACTGAACCACGCCACCCAATGCACAACTACGTCTCAGTGCCTCAGAGTCTTAAAGTCGTAAAAGTTTTCTCGAGCGCGTGATTTCAGCTAGTGGCAACACCTCTACAGCAAGATGTGATCTTTGGTGGGAGCTGCTTAATCCCCTTGACAGTTTTACCGAGCCATCTGAGAGCTTTCCACCTGGGCAAACGTGGCTGACTTGGAAATCCCTAAATTACTACGAAACCAAGTCGTCCGTAACAAAGAGAATCTCCACCGATGGGGGTTTATGAACGATTCAGATCTCAAGTGTATATGCGGCGTCTCTTTGCAGACAATGGCCCACTTTCCATCTTGCGCCGCATGCCCTGTCGCCTGTGCACTTGAGGATCTTATGACAGCGTCACTTAACGGAGTTTGTGTGGCAAAATTTTGGGCTAAACATGATATTTGAATTTTCACAACCGTTTTTGCCACCGCTAAGAAAAAGACGGCAATTAAGTCAAGTCTTTGCGATATTGTGTATCAGAGGTGTCAAAACGAAAAAGAAAAGCGACCATATTTTGACGCGGTAGAGAGAATCTATAATTTAAACTTTTGCAGGAAAAGCTCTCGTTATGATGTTGGATATACACACTGAAATCTACTTACGTTTTCTTGTAAGCGTTTAAATAAAAGAAAGTCATGTAGATTTTACACACAGAGCGAAAAGTTCTCTTCGGCTAATATAGTATTACACAGTGACCCAATGAAGTAAGTGAAGGTGGCCTTTCTTCCATTAGGATACATATACCTATGTGCTTGCAGTAAGTGCAAAAGTGTCTCTAGGTAAGCACTTTTCTTTTTAGAAAGAGAATCGATTTAGACTTTAAATGTAGGTATAGTGGAAAGTGCAGTAGACGTATTCTTCTTTATTGTTCCTCGTTCACTTAAAATTTATTGAGTACGTAAATGGGTCAATCTCGAAAACGGGCGTATTCGTGTGATCGCTCTGGTGCTTTTCAGATATTTAATGTTAATTATGTATCTCATTAAAAAGAATGATATTCAAATAGTACATTTTTACTATTGGCCTTCAATTTACACAAACAGTTATGGAAATATTTAAGTTCAAAAAATTTCGCGACCAGAGCAATCATAATTGGTGCCAGAGCGATCATAAATGGTGAAATCAGTGAAACAAAAAAAATAATATTGATAAAATATTATTTATTTAGCCGTTTTCAGTCATATTCAGTGTACGTGTAACAAGATTATATATAAGAGAAAGGTATTATTTTAGAAAAAGGTCAAAGCATATTATCAGTCATACATATAAAATATACGGAATATGGGATCATTTTTATCTTGGCCATTCTACGACGTTCAGCCATTTTCTTCCTAAGACGTTTTTCTTCAATAGATAACTTATTTCCAGGCATGATTTCAATCTGCAACAATAGTTGCCATTAATTTTTAGAAAAGAAAGGGTTACAGTTGTGGTTAGCTAAATGCCAATATAATAATATCATCACGGTAAAATACGTCAAAATCTTTCCAGGTCATTGATTGTTGTTTGGTTTCAGGATCAAAATGGTGAACCCAGGTCGTGTCCATGGTCACGAAACGTGGCAAAAATTTTTCCTGATCTGCTTGGAACTTTTCGAGATTCACTCTCGAAATGTCAACTCGTTTTTTTCTTTTGCTCGTCGGTTAACATTCTCGGCACCCTACGCGCGGAGACCTTTTTCATATGCAATTCGTTCGTGAAAATTCTTTGAACACTACCATATGAGATCCCTGTGACCTCAACTATATGTCTGATGGTTACTCTCCGATCTGCCAACACGACATCTTCGACTTTTTTCACATTATATTCAGTGAAGGACGTGGATGGGCGTCCTTCGCGATGTTCATCTTCCATGGATGTTCTGCCCAGCTTAAACCCTTTCGCCTAGCGTGCAACTGTGGAATATGGAGGAGCAGAGTCCCCCAATGTTTCCACTAAGTCGGTGTGTATGTCTTTGGTAGATATTTTTTCAAACAGAGGTATTGGATGACAGCTCTAATTTCGTTTTTCTCCATTTTGATGTTATCTCTTCGACTGTTTGTATTCAAATGAATGTACCTTCCGGGAATCGTGGCCTATTTATATGATTTTTAGTGGGTATATGAGCAAACAAAAAAAAAAAAAATATTTTTATGTGCACTAGAACTATCCGATTATCATTACTTTTTGACCACCCCTCGCATGCATAGTTCATCGTTTGTCATTGTTACAGTCCGGTACTACTACTTAAAATAGATTTATAACGTAAAATTAATGCAAAATATCATCGCTCTGGTCTTTTTGGACAGAGCAATCACAGCCATAGCGATCAGAAAAAGTCACAAAATCATAAATATAGCCGAATTTAAAAGCAGTAGAAAGTTGTGATTACGTCTCATAAAAAATATTATAACAATCACTTAATTCACGTAACAAACACATTCACAAGCTTACTATTTAATTTAAATAACGTGCCATAGCAATTATAAAATTCGAGAACCAAATCCAGAGCAATCATAAACTTTCCTTCGTAATGTTGAAGCGCGGGAACGTGGCACACAGGTATCCTCCTCGGCGGTTAGACCACTACTGGCGTTGCCCCGCGGGAGGGGAATAGAGTGTCTATAACGCGTAACTAGGGATGAGCGCGATGTTTTACCTCAGCGCAGAGCGATGAGATAAAATGCCCGGACACGATTTTAAATTCAAATTGTGGCAAAAGTATTGTTAATATAACTAAAAATATTGTATTACTATGAAGATTAACTATTTGTTATGTAATCTAAATAAGTTGTTTCATATGAACCTTCTCATTAAAAAGTTAAAGAATATGTTTTTCATTTAATCGGGAGTTGGAGTTGGAGCGATCAGGATTTTAGGGTTTAAGATTTTTTTTAATACTTATAATAAACTTATTCATAATATTAGCCTTGTATCACGTAGATTAGATACCGAACTGTATATAAAAAATATTTTGAAAACGTTTTTCGATTTTAAAATAGGTTTTTCCAGCCCGACACGAAAAAAAAATCCTCTGGAGATCGACCCAAATACGTGTGCCTGCTCTTTGACAAGCTATTTTTATCAGAGTGCAACTTTACCTATGCTCTTTTAATTGATTATGGTTTAACAATGTCACATGCCCCAGCTATGTCCAGTCGAAAAAATTATGTAGGTACTCATACAGCTAACTACAACTATTAATTTGGTTTTAAAATACCCAATTTTGTGCGTGTACCGAACTGAATGATTTGACCTTCAACCTACTTGTTACCTTTTTCTACCTACTGTAAAGTCTTTAACTTACGTGTCTTAAAAATCTGTTTTAAATAAATTTCTGTTGGTTGTATGTAACTTTAAAATAAATAAATAATAGTAATAATTCTATTCAAGTCGGTATTGGCCTCTCGTACGAGTACACCTTACAAAGGTCCGGGACCCCACTGATCCGAGATATGTCAAAGACAATTTAATTCAAGCAAAACCCATAATTATTATATATTATAATCTAAAATAAAATTTCACAATTAGCTTTCATGTGGTTCTTAGAAGAAAAAAAAAGTACTCGACTTTATTATCTATGATCGCCTTTGAACTTTTTTCATACTTTTCCAAAATTAATCTACCTCTGCTATTGACTTGTGTTTGATTGTTGTTTAATCAAATGCCTCTAATATAGCGGTATTAGCTTCGTAAAAATATTATCTGTTAAATGTTCATTAAATTGTATAATAAGTAAATGACAGATAATATTTTTATATATATATATCGTATTATCCAGTAAGTGGGTTGTGGAGCTCAGTCGCTCCATGTAAAATACTGGTATTCAGCTGCATCCGGTAAGACTGGAAGCCGACCCCAACATAGTCAGGAAAAGGCTAGGCAGATTGATTTACAGACAAAATAATGTTTTATTTTAGGCTCTTGACATTTAAGTGATTATAAGTCAGGCTAGGTGGAGCGATGATCTTGGCAGGTAGCTAGTAGTAACTGGATGAGTGTTGAGCATCGAGCTGAATGGCGTGCAATTGAAGAGGCCTGGATGGAGGAGGATGATGATGATGATAAGTTAAATACATAATGTAAAAATAATAATATTAGCCAATTATGACCTTAAGGTCAACATTGTGATTACATACAGCTTGCAAATTAACCGCTAGACGATGCAAATAATTAATTGAGATACCGGTATTCGTTATAAAGGTCCCTCGTGAGGTCACTATCCTGGCTGCCGTATTAATTCACCTCTACGAAATACAGGCACGTACCGTATGTACCATATACACGGGATAGGTATATATAATATTTTGATAAATTTTCAAAAGTCTTGCAAACGTTATATAAACGAGTACGAAAACTTAAAAGTACAAATCAAAACGTTTCATTACACAAAGTCTTCCAATTAATGTAACTACCTATAAATAACACACAATCACAATTTTAAAAGTATTGAATCGTATCTAAGTATCATTGTTACGTGTAGTAATCATCATTATTTTAAGATTTAATGTGACAATGGCACCGACTCCCTTGTTCACAAACTAAACTAATTTTAAGTTCAGTGCATCTTTTTCTTTCTATTACATTAAGAAAAGGGCAAATATTTGTTTAGTCCTGTCAAATTAAGATACTCCATAGACAAGTTTAGACGTGATTAAAAAATGGCTACTAAAAATACGTCAATTTACGTCAGGGGCTGACTAATTTGCCAGGACTAAACTAATATGTATCGTCTTGAAATAGAAAGAAAATGATGCACTGAACTTAAAATTAATTTAGTTTGTGAATAAGGGAATCGGCGCTGATAACAGACTATTAGGCCTCTGCCTCGAATTTTGCGGGCAGCGGGGCGGCGGCGGCGGCGGCGCGGCAGCGGGGCGGGCAACGCATACCTGTTCTCCAAACTAGCGGGCAGATCGCGCGGCACTATAGCGGTGTAGTGTTGTGTTCGTGGTTGTGTTGTCGAGATATTTGTTTTTATTCGCGAACGAAATGTCTGAAAAACGGCGACATCTTTTTGATTCAAATTTATTCCTAACGCTCGATTTATTGTGGGCAAAAGAAGAAGTGGATCCCTACTATAGGGCAAGGAAAATAAATGGCGAGTTTTATCGAAATTATGAAGAACAGAGACCAAATCCCGACAAATTCTACGACTACACCAGAATGAGTGTAGAAACTTTTGACTATATTCTTGAAACTATCAAGAGTGATTTAGAGTCTGGAATTAATCCAAAACGATTTAGAGGTATATCTCCAGCAGAAAAATTATATGCAGACGCGCAACGCGGGCGGTCACCGCTTGACTGGAGTGCACCGCTCGTTGCCCGCCCCCGCGCCGCTCCTGCACCGCTGTATTCGAGGGCCGGTCCATTTGATTATACGCGTAAGATCCTGCCGCTCCCGCGCCGCCGCCGCCGCCGCCGCCGCCGCCGCCGCCCCGCTGCCCGCGAGATTCGAGGCAGAGGCCTTAATGATTTTAAACTGAAGATCACGTCTAAACGAGTAATATTAATAATATATATATTAGTAATATTATGATTTGGAAGAAATACAATATAATGTCAAATTAGAGCATTTTATTAATAGCTACATAAGTGAATATTTTAGAGTATGTTTATATTACATATTGTAATTAATTTGTAAAGTTTTGTTTAACGGGGATTAAAAACTGAGAATCACGCAAACTCGAGCGTATTTTTATGAAATCATCACCATTTTAAATTTATTTTAATTGAAACGTGTTTTAATATAATACCTTTTGTTATATCTATAATAAATTAATAATACGCCTAATTTGGAACAGCACTCCTTGATGTGCGAGTCCTATTAGGTACTGGGTGGACGTACGACGCGCGTAGCGTGAGCTCAACACAGAACACGCAAGCTAACCACTCAAGCCGGTTGGCATATATCTGCGTCTTAAATGAACGGCTCGCAAGCACACAGATAAACCCTGAGAGGTTTTCGTTATGTGGCTAAAACCAAAGTAAATTAATTATTTAATGCATAGTCGGAACGACTGTAGTTATACAGGTAGGTCTAGAGAAAAAGTGATCCAAATAATTTGACATACGAACAAGTGAAGCTAAATAATATCTCGAAAAAAAAAATCATTTTATTATGAGAGTTGCTTATTGGCGGTAGTATTTTTTTATGAATTCTTCCTCCGTCGTTACGACGCCAATGGGAAATAAATGTAATCGTGCCAATAGCACTCAGGGAACCTTTCATCTTGTGTGCGGAAAAGCGACCAGTAAATTTATTAGGATGAAAGAGGTGTTTTATGTACAATTTTATGGTGTTCAAGTTAATTATTTAGAAAAAATACAATGAAGCAACGCCCTTTATGTATCTTATAAAGTTATAACTGCGAATCGTAGACATATCTGCAAATTTAGTTAGCTCCTACCAAAAATGTTTTAGCAAATTCATATCAACGCAACATGAAAATTACATTGTGAGGAAGGTGAATTTTATTTATCAGGTTTAGTAAATATTTGGTTCTGATTTTATTCTAATTCTTTTTGTTTTATTCTAGAATAACTTCTTATATTAAAATAATTGGATCACCCACCCGCGAGTTAAATAATTGATGAAAAAAGTTTTCTTTGTTCACTAATTTTTTTTAACAAATAAAATACCAAAACAGACGCCAAAAAGTAAAGTAAGGAAGTAAATAGCAGAAAGTGGCTCGAATCATTTTGTTAGACCCGAAAACACTTGCTCTAAGGCCGTCGACACACGAACACTAGAAGCCGTTTAGAATACAATTAGCACGTCTCTATTAGATATGTTAGAGTCTGGCTCGCTTGTAGGCCTCCTAATTGAGAGACCCTAATTGTGGGGGAAGCGGTTTAGGTAGTAAGTCATAACAGTAACATTATTGGTAATGCTGGTTACTTACTTCTGTGATGGTTACTTACTTGTGTTCATCTGAAGTTTTGTGACAAGACAGATCAATGAAAAGTGTACATAACCTACATGTAGTCTTTCGGCCAAAATGGTCCCTCGGGAAATGGCCAGATGAAAAATTGCACGTTGTATCCCTCAATCTACATACATACATATACACGCTTTCTTCCCATGGTGGTACGCAGAAACTACAGAACGCCACCTGCTACCATACTCATATAGGGTTATTGGTAAAACACCAACAACCTCTTAAGGGGCCATTGTACTCATCATTATGAACAACTTTTACTATGGGACCAAACCTGAATTCGCGAAAAAAAATTGGTTGTTGGTGTTTTACCAATAACCCGGTATACTCCTTTTGCCTCGTTTATGTTAATGTATCTGGTCATACACGCACGCCGGTTGCGAGTAGGTACTATGCACCTGACCTTTCTGAAGAACATCACCACTATACAGGAAAAATTTTTAAGCAGTGTGTTCTACCCATGAATAACTATGAACAACTGTCATTATGGGACTAACTCAGAAATCACGAAAATAAAATCTGCTGTTTCATACACAAGTTCAATACCTACATGTACCCAATCAAATGTATGAAATAGCTAATTGCTTTTCTCATGATTTCAGAGTTGGTCCCATAGTGAAAGTTGCTCATATTCATGGGTACCCTGTGAAAATTTGCACACTACACTGCTTAAAAACTTTTCCTGTTTAAGTCCTTCTAGGGTTTCTCCTCTCGGCGTTTTCACTCACATCAGCCTTATAAATACCTTTTCTTAGTCGCCTTTCATTCATTCTCTCAATATGACTAAACCATCTAAACGACTACATACATACACTCACGCCTTCTTCCTATGGGGGGGGGGGGGGGGGGGGGCAGAAACTACAGATCGTCACCTGCTACGATGATCCTTACATACCACTTTTGCCACGTTTACGTTCGTATATGTGGTCATACACGCACGCCGGTTGCGAGTACTACGCACCTAGGTCACTTCCTAGGGCGTCCTCTCCCAGCGTTTTCACATCTCTCTTGTCTGTCCTTTTGTTAGTCACCAAACGATCTAAGCATACTCTTTTCAATGTTTGTCACTACTTCTTCTTTTAAACAGCACCGTTGCCTTATCACATCATTCCTGTAAACTAAATGAGTATATCAAATAATAATCCTTCAATCTGAAGCTAGGAATATTGTATTCATGACAATAATCACAAGACAAATCACGATATCGTGTGGATAGATTGAGAGATGTAGATATAATGAGCCTTTGATGGTTGCTTCTCACGGATCTAACATAAGTACGACTCGTTCTAATTGTCACATTGTGATAAATAATAACAGACTTAAGTTTAAAGGCATAATATGTACGGATATATAGGATACGATGTCTAATCTATATCTTTACTAACAGCGGCCCGCGGTTTTACCCGCGTAAGTCTCGAAAGAAAGAAGAAAATCGGGATAAAAAGTATCCGATTTGTTATTTCAGATTATAAACTGTGTGCCGAATTTCATCAAAATCCGTTTAGTAGTGTTTGCGTGAAAGAGTAACAAACATCCATCCTTCCTCACAAACTTTTGAGTTTATAATATTAGTAGGACATATTCGTATTATACATTAGTTGCTCGTGTCTGACTCTGTGACCGCGTTGTTCTTTTAAACTATGCAACAGATTTTGATGCGGTTTTCACCGTCATTTAAAGAATTTATTCCTTATGGTTTGTTTGTATAATACAATCATATTAAACGTTCCTGGCGGGGTGTTGTGCTCGGTAAAGCAGCGTCGTGCTGCGATCTGTTGAGACTCATCCCTACGCCAGTTGATTCGTAAAAAAAAGAAAAAATAAACATAAAGGAGCTCGTGGCTAAATAATAACAGCCGCAATGGTCAATCCATCAGGTTATGATATGCTTGACGGGGTTGGTCCGTAGATGGGTGACCATCTTTTCATACCGAGACTCCTCTATGCCTCGGAAAGCACGTTAAGCCGTTGGTCCCGGCTGTCATTCATGGATCTTTGAGAGTCGTTACGGGTCGTCAGAAGCCCGAAAGTCTGACAACCAGTCTTACTAGGGGTATCGTGTTACCCAGTAACTGGGTTATGGAAGTCAGTTAAACAGTTGCTCCGTGTAAAATACTGGTACCTATTCAGCTGCATCCGGTTACATTCATATTAAACTTGCATAATAATAAAGTAATCTCGATGTGTTGTCAAGTGGCGAACACCGTGCGAAGCAGGGGCGCGTCGCTAGTAGGATATAAATAATAATAATAAATTATTAATTTCTTACCGGAAACTATGTTGATTTTTGCATAGATATATGATTATGAAGTTGCTCTCGTAATTTTTCATACAGTGTGAAATTTCCCTTAATTTTATCTGGTTGAATTAATGTTATTTTTTTTTTCACTTTTCTAGTAAACATAAGTCTTCTTCATTCATATTATATTTTTTGTCAAACACTGGACATGACGACAGAACGAAGCCGCGTTCGACTGCGGACTGACACTAGGCTAGACAGGCATGATCACGCAGGTCTTCGCGGCCCTGTGTGCGTGCGCAGACGCGATGGCGAGGAAGGGAGCGAGACAAAGCACTGGATGTGTAGATGTGTAGCAATATGTTTAGGTACGCACGGTGATGTCTGCAGATTCATTTTATTATGTTATTTAATATTCATCTGTAATTAGTTTTGAAAAACTCTGATCTGAACTCGCAAAAAAAATCAGCTGTTTAGTACATTTTGACGAATTATGCGAACATAAAAATGTACTGAACAACTGATTTTTTTTTCGCAATTTCAGGTTTGGTCCCATGGGGTGCGTGGACAGGAAACCTCCCCGAGTGCCCGTGGGCTGGAGTTCCCTTACGGATACGTCCGGGGGGAAGGCCAGTCTCCGGGACGGTGCACCCTGGGGTGCGGGCAATGGTTCCCCTTAGGCACGTGTGCCTAAGGGGTTTTGTTGCCCGTATGCCAATATCCTGTCGGAGGTACGCTCCAACGTGTGTCCCTCTGCTCTAAGCAGAGACGCACAGCGGCGGAGTAAGAGCGGGCTCGGTGTGCACTAACCCTGTCGCCGGGCAGGCAGGAGGAAGTCATTTCCTTCTGCCACCGTTAGTCTCGTAGCCCCGAAGATTGTTCAAGGTCATGTCTCTGACTTTTGACGGGGGTCGAGGGTCTTGGCTTAACCGCCCGGACCGCGAGGAAGAAAACCTCTATAAAAAATTACCCCAAACCTTCAAGCGGCGGCGCACCGTGAGGGAGGTTGGTAGCTTGATTAATGGGTAGCTGAATTAATCGCTAGTGCGAACCACAGTTTTGAGCCAGTGATAAAGTTTTTACTCGTGGGAACTAATATGGGACCAAAGAAAAACGATGAACGATAAGAGGAGAGGGAGAGGAGTGATGCGGGGTCGGAGTCCGACGCCGCATCGGGAGTGAAGGGCGCGAAGGGCACTTTTAAGAGACCGGAGTGCGTAGTGGTGGGGGCCGCTGGAAGGAAAGCCGCTTTCCTGAAGCGGAACCTAAATCCGGGAGATGCCCAGGAGTCTTCCTCGGACGGCGGTCTTAAATCGGCTCCCAAATATGCTCGCCGGGGCCTAGGCCGGAAGAGCAAGAGCCGGGTAAACGCCGCAACGGAGGACGGCTCAGCCGGGTCGGCCGAGGGGAGCGCCGTGGAGGCGTCTGGCGATGAGTCGGACGCCGCTGGTGGCTCCAATTCGGAGCGGGCCAGGTTTGAGGAGGTCGTGGCCGCTGCAGTCAAGGGTGTGGCCTTGAAGAAGACGCAGTCTTCTAAAGACAAGGCCATACCCGCAGCCAAGGCCTCCATTATGGCGGCAGCGGAGGCTCTACTTCAAGGGCCTCCGTCGGACGGAATGTCCGAAATGCGGGCGGAGGTCGCCCGCTTGACAGCCGCCATGGAGCTTCTCCGAAAGGAGAATGAGGAGCTCCGAGCAGACCTGGCCAGGCTTCGCGGAGCTGGCGCTCAGGAGGGGGTGCAGCAGGGGCAGGGCGGCCTCGGGCCTGCAGAGGACCGAGTTCTGGCCTTGGTGCGGAAGGAGCTGGCTGCCCTTAACAACCGGTTCTCGGTCCTTGAGGGAATCGTCCTGCGGCCCCCGCTAGGCCGACCGGCGGCCTCGGGCCAGCCAAAGGCGGCTTCGTATGCCGCCATGGCTGCCACGGCCAAACCAGGGTCGGCAGGGCAGGCAAAGGGCGGGGCCGTGGCTGCGAAGGCGCCTGCGACGGCGCCTGCGAAGGCGCCCACGAAGGCGGCCGCGAAGGCGCCTGAGAGGGCCCCAGCTGTGGCGGTGACGACGCGGCTGCCCCCGCCTCCCAAATCTCCTCCGGCTGACGCCGAATGGCAGGTAGCTGGGGAGAAGAGGAAGGAGGGCAAGGCGGCAAGGTCGGCCAAGCGGAGGGAGAGGCGGCAGCGGCGCAAAGAGCGAAGCGTCGCGGCGAGGTTACGTGCCCCAAAGTCCGCAGCTGTAGTGATCACACTACAGCCGGAAGCGGAGAAGAAGGGCGTGTCCTACCGCGACGTGCTCGCCAAGGCGAGGGCGGCGGTGAACCTGGAGGAGATCGGTGTTACCGAGGGCATGCGGGTAAGGGTCACTGCGACTGGGGCTCGGATGCTCGAGATCCCCGGTGCGGCCAGTGGCCCGACCGCTGACGCTCTGGCCGAAAGGCTCAGGGCGTCCTTAAATGCAGACGAGGCCCGAGTGTCCAGACCCGCCAAGTGCGTTGACTTGCGCATCCTGGGTCTGGACGACTCCGTGACGGAGCGAGAGGTGGTGGCCGCCGTGGTCAAGACTGGGGGGTGTGCCTTCGAACAGGTGAAGGTAGGCACCATCCGTCCTGACCTCACGGGGATGCGAGCCGTTACGGTGAGCTGCCCCGTATCGGCGGCCCAAAAAATAGTTGGGGAGGGCCGGAGGTTCCAGGTGGGCTGGGATTCCACGCGGGTGAAACTGCTGGAACCCAGACCTCTGAGGTGCTTCCGTTGCCAAGTGGGCAACCACGTGGGGGCAAAATGCACCTCGGAGGTGGATCGCAGCAGTCATTGCTTCCGTTGTGGTCAACCCGGTCACAAGGCCGGCTCGTGCAATGCCACGCCGCACTGCTATCTATGTGCGGCAGCTGGCAAGCCGGCCGATCACCGGGCTGGAAGCAAGGGCTGTGGTCCACCCACCAAAGCCCGGGGCAGAGGCAAGCCCTCCGCCTCCGCTACCGCCGTCACGGCCGCAGCCGCCGCCACGGCCGCCGTCGCTGCCGCCTCCACTGCCGTCGCCGCCGTACTCACTGCGGCAGGGCCCTCACAGGAGGCTCAGGGGGGGGCTAATATGGAGTGCCAGTAATGGCCCCATTACGCCTCCTCCAGGCGAACATCAACCACTGCGCCGCCGCTCAGGATCTGTTGCTCCAGAGCATGGCGCAGTGGTCGATTAACATCGCCGTGGTCGCTGAGCCGTACTTTGTCCCGCCCAGTGATTACTGGGTGGAGGACCTGAGCGGCTCAGTGACCCTCATTTCGTCGGCCGCCGCCGGTACCCTGTCCCTCGAAGCCGTCAAGAGGGGACAGGGTTGCGTTGCAGCACGGTTCGGGGGGATTGTCGTGGTAGGGGTATACTTCTCCCCGAACCGAACTCTCGCCGAGTTCCACAACTCCCTTGCGGAGTTGAAAAACGTCGTCGTCGGGTTTCGTTCCCTTCCCGTGCTCGTCCTCGGGGACTTCAACGCCAAGAATGTGGCTTGGGGTTCCCGGTATACGGACACACGGGGCAGGATGGTGGAGGACTGGGCTCTGGAGACAGGCCTGGTCATCCTAAACCGGGGTTCTGTCCCCACGTGTGTGCGGATGCGGGGCGAATCAGTGGTGGACATTTCATTCGCCAGCCCCGCTCTGTTGCCACATGTTGTTGACTGGCGCGTCATAGAGGGGGTGGAGACCTACTCCGACCACCGGTACATCCGGTTTGATGTCTCCGCCCAGACCTCGAGCGCGCCGGTCCGACAGGCCCCGCGTGGTCCGCGGTGGGCGCTGAAGAAGCTGGACCGGGAGCTCCTCCTGGAAGCTTCGATCGTGCAGGCCTGGGTGTCACCACCGGACAGGCCTGCCGACATCAACGACGAGGCGGAGTGGTTCCGGGAGGCCATGTCCGAAATATGTGACGTGGCAATGCCCCGGGTCCAGCCCGGTCGCGCCTGGCGCCAGGTGTATTGGTGGTCGCCGGAGCTGACGGCTCTGCGCGAAGCGTGCGTTGCTGCGCGGCACCGGTACACCAGGCACCGCAGGCTCCGTATCCGCCCTCCGGATACGGAAGCCATTCAGGCGGAGCTGTACGAGGGGTACAGAGCGGCGAAGACCGCCCTCCGAGCGGAGATCTTGCGGGCCAGGGATCTGGCTCGCGAGGAGTCGCTGGAGACTCTAAACAGGGACCCATGGGGACGCCCTTATAAAATGGTGCGGGATAAACTCCGTCCATGGGCGCCCCCGCTGACGCAGAGTCTCCGGCCCCAGCTCGTGGAGGACGTGGTGAGCGCTCTGTTCCCTTCGCGAGGGGAACATACTCCCCCGCCCATGGCTCCGCTTCCTGCGGTGCCCGTTGCGGACCACATCACCGACGACGACGACGATGCTCCGGAAGTGACCGAGGTAGAGTTGAGAGCGGCGGTACGTAGGCTGAGTGCCAAAAATGCCGCCCCAGGACCCGACGGCTTACCTGGAAGAGCCTGGGTTCTGGCCTTTGGGGCTCTCGGGCCTCGACTAGGGGGGCTCCTAAGCGCATGCTTGGAGAGGGGCCAGTTCCCACTTCGTTGGAAGACGGGGAAACTGGTCCTCATTAGGAAGCCGGGGCGCCCTGCGGACTCTCCGTCCGCTTACCGACCCATCGTGCTGCTCGACGAGGTGGGCAAGCTCTTTGAAAGAGTTATTGCAGACCGCCTCGTCGGGTGGCTGGTGCAGGAGGGGCCGGATTTGGCGGAGAGCCAGTTTGGTTTCCGCAGGGGGCGCTCTACGGTGGACGCCATCATGCGCGTGCGAGCCCTCACGACGGGGGATGCTGTGGCCCGGGGTGGGGTCGTCTTGGCGGTGTCGCTAGACATCGCCAACGCCTTCAATACCCTGCCCTGGAGTTGCATCAGGGAGGCACTCCGGTATCACCGGATGCCGACCTACCTCTGTCGAGTGGTTGAGGCCTATTTGACGGATAGGGCCGTCATCTACCCCGGTCATCAGGGAGAGTGGAACCGGCGAGAGATGTCGTGCGGTGTCCCACAAGGATCGGTCCTGGGGCCGCATTTGTGGGACATCGGGTACGACTGGGTGCTGCGCGCCGACCTCCCTAGCGGCCCTATGTTACGCTGACGACACGCTGGTCCTGGCGCAGGGGAGGTCGCACCAGGCGGCGGCTGAATTAGTGACACGCGGGGTTGCGATAGTCGTTGAGAGGATCCGGCAGTTGGGACTCGAGGTGGCCCTGCACAAGTCCGAGGCCATGTGTTTTCATGGTCCTCGGAATGCGCCACCGTCGGGTTCCCAAATAACGGTAGGAGGGGTTCGCATTGGAGTCGAGTCGACGATGAAGTACCTGGGACTCGTCCTCGACAGCCGGTGGAACTTCGTGGAGCATTTCCGACGTTTGGCTCCCAGACTGGAGCGGGCTGGGGCTGCCTTGAAGCGGCTCCTGCCCAATCTAGGTGGTCCAAACGCCTCCTGCCGGAGGCTTTACGCGGGGGTCGTGCGGTCCATGGCCCTTTACGGGGCACCGGTGTGGGCGCGTTCCCTGAGGCTGCGGCCAGTCCGCCGGTTGAACGCGTCCCAGAGGGTCATGGCCATTCGGCTAGTCCGGGGTTACCGCACGGTCTCCGGTGAGGCGGCGAGCCTCCTTGCCGGATTGCCGCCGTGGGATCTGGAGGCGAAAGTCCTCGCGCACGTGTGGGAGTGGCGCGAGGAGGCGAAACGCCGGGGCGTAACTCCGCTGCCGCGAGAAATCACGGTACAGCGGACAGAGCTCCGGCGGGATCTCATGGCGACATGGAGAGTGCGACTGTCGCAGCCCAGCGCTGGGCACGCCACAATTGTGGCGATAAGTCCCCTCTTTGAGGAGTGGTTAGAGAGGCGCCACGGCGTCCTCACCTTCCGCCTGACGCAGGTCCTTACCGGACACGGTTGTTTCGGGAGGTTCCTGTTTCGCATAAGGCGGGAGGAAACGCCCGGGTGTCACCATTGTGTGGATCGCCCAGAGGACACGGTGGAGCATACAGTGGAGGTCTGCCCGGCTTGGGCAGAGCACCGCCGTGTTCTCACGGAGGCGATCGGCGGCGGCGATCTCTCGCGTCCGAGCCTGGTCCAGGCCATGGTGCGGAGCGAGAGTGCATGGGAGGCCGTCACCTCCTTCTGCGAAGCGGTAATGCTTGCGAAGGAGGAGGCGGAACGCGTGAGGGAGAGGCAGCCTCACGCCCTTAGTCGCCGCAGGAGACGCCCTGGGCGGCGGGAATCGATAGCCGATTCCCAGCCACCGTAGGCGCGGGCTTGCGGACGGTGAGTAGTGGGTAGCTCGCCGTCCGGTGAGGACCAGGCCCGGGTCGACGGCGCGTTGTGTTCCACGCGCGCCTCAAAGAGATGTCAGCAAAAGATGGGGTCCAATAGGGCCGATGCCGCTGGGGTCGCGGGTTGTTTGAAAAAGATACCGTGGCCCTGGCATAGGCAACTGAAGGAACACGGGTGGGTTTTAGTCAGTAAAAGTCTGACACGCCCTTCCGCTCCACCCAGAGCGGGAGAAATTATTTGATGATTTCCCATCCACAAAAAAAAAAAAAAAGGTTTGGTCCCATAGTAAAAGTTGTTCATAATGATGAGTACAATGACCCCTTAAGAGGTTGTTGGTGTTTTACCAATAGCCCTGTATATGTTTGGTTGTAGCTTTGTAAGAATAATTGCGTTATAATACTCGTATTCTACACAGTCTTGCCATAAATACTGTTACAATTAAAAATAAGAAAGATATTACATTTGAATTTGGAATCTGTCATTTGTATACGATTGTTCATTGGTTTTCTAATTTTGGCGCCAATACATTGTACAATATTTTGCGATATTAAAATGGAATGGTGTGATAAAGAGAACCGAATCGCTGTAATTGCATTACACAAAGTTGGTATGGAGCCAAATGCAATTTTTAAAACTCTCCATACGCTTGGTATTAGTCAAATGTTTGTATACCGGGCTATTAATAGGTACAATGAGACCTCCTCTGTTTGTGACAGAAAAAGATCTGGCCGTCCACGTAGTGTTCGTACGAAAAAGGTGGTCAAAGCAGTAAGGGAAAGAATTCGAAGAAATCCTGTCCGAAAGCAAAAGATTTTATCTCGGGAGATGAAGATAGCACCCAGAACCATGTCCCGTATTTTAAAAGATGACTTAGGACTTGCAGCCTATAAGAGATGCACTGGTCATTTTTTAACTGATAATTTAAAAAAGAATAGGGTGGTAAAATCGAAACAACTACTGAAGCGGTAAGCAAAGGTCACAGAAAAATTTTGTTTACGGATGAGAAAATCTTTACAATTGAGCAACAAACAAAATGACCGTATTTATGATCAAAGCTCTAAGGAAGCTGCCCAATTAGTCGACAGAGTGCAACGTGGGCATTATCCGACTTCAGTGATGGTTTGGTGGGGTGTTAGCTATGAAGGAGTGACTGAGCCATATTTTTGTGAAAAAGGTATCAAAACATCGGCACAAGTGCATCAAGATACAATTCTTGAGAAGGTAGTTAAGCCCCTTAACAACACCATGTTCAATAACCAAGTATGGTCCTTCCAACAAGAATCGGCGCCGGGTCATAAAGCTCGTACTGTTTGTTTTATTTTATTTATTTATTTACTAATTCATGTAGTACAGATCCTTTAACCTGACTTGTTTCCATACCTACGACTTTTTCGGGTGACCACTGAAAAACAGCGCTGTGCTGTGGGCCCCCCATAGCACAGCATCATGCTGAGTGAAAGCCTTCTTGTCACAGTCATGACGTGCCAGCAGCAGCCGACTTTTGTTTTGTGCTCGTGATTTGTGTGTTTTATTTTTCTTATTGTAAAACTCGAGTTAATTATATTTTTGTATGCACGTGTTTCTGTGACAAATATTTTAAACTTATTTTTCTTTCTTTTCATAGGAGTAATTCTAACTTTCCAATTAAAATCCATACTAATATTATAAAAAGTAAACTCTGTCTGTCTGTCTAGGTCTGTTACAATTTCACACCTAAACCACAGAACAGATTTCGATACAATTTGGCAATGCGATAGATGGCATCCTGAAGAAGGACATACACTACTTTTTGTCTCAAAAATAGTCCTACAGGGGGTGACATAGGGGTGGCTCGCCATCCGGTAAGGACCAGGCTTGGGTCGACGGCGCGTTGTGTTCCAAGCACGCCTCAAAGAGATGTCAGCACTAACTGATTGGGGTCCGTTAGGGCCGATGCCTGTCGCGGGATGTTTGAAAGAGTTACCGTGACCCTGGCACAGGTAACTTTCACTGACTAAAACCCACCCGTGTTCCTTACACGGGTGGGTTTTAGTCAGTGAAAGTTTGACACGCCCTCCCGCTCCGCCCAGATCTGGAGAAGTTATTTGATGATTACCCACCCAAAAAAAAGAAAGAAGCATGCGGTTCAGCTTTGTTGAAAAATCATCCCCTAAGTGGGTAAAATGGGTTGATTTTAAAATTCACAAATCATATTAAATTTTTTGTGTACCTCTTTTTAAGAGATTTACTTCAAATACAAATGAAAAAACCGGTCAAGTGCGTGTCGGACCACGCTCAATGAAGGGTTCCGTAGTTGGGATGAATTTATACCAAGAACAAACATAACATTGTAGTTTAAAAACATGTTCTCCCATACATTCCAACTACAAATGTCCATAGTTAAACGAAAAGAATCCAACCCACATTAGGTGTAATGTGGGTTGGATTCTTTTCGTTTAACTATGGACAAATGTAAGTTTGTGCGCACAATATTGAGAGATTTACCGACCATAGACTTCTTATAGGTTTCCTGTAATCTATAGCTATAGAATTATTTTCAAAATATTAATGTCAGTAGTTTCGGAGATAAAGACCCACTAAATTGTCAATAGTTGTCTATTTTCTTAAATGACTTTAAAATAGTTTATTTTCAAATTATAAAATATATATATATATATTTGAGACCCCCACAGTAAGCCCTATCATTTGATATATAGCACGGTGTAATTTGCATATTTTCAACCGAATTCAAAAAGGAGGAGGTTCTCAATTCGTCTGTATGTTTTTTTTTTTGTATGTTTGTTACGCGATTACTCAAAGATGGATAGACCGATTTGGAAAATTCTTTTTTTGTTTGAAAGGGTATAATTCCGAGGTAGTCCCATATAAATTTTATTAACTTTGCTTGGGGAGTTTTTGAGTTAGCTTCAATAATGCGTATATTTCCCACTTATTTTATGTGGATGATGTGATGGTGTTTTAATAACTTCCTATCACTGTTATTTACATGGCTATATCTACAATTATTGTGGTCAATTATGTATTCGAATTTGTGTGGAGTAGGTTCCACAACTAAAAAAAGAAAAATAAAAACTTTTTACCAAAAAATAAAACCGACGTCCAAAACAAAACACTACAAAGTGAAAAATAACTTTAATTTCGGTAGTCGGTGGCAAAAAACGAAAATACAAAACCAAAGACACCGACTACCGAAATTAAAGTTATTTTTCACTTTGTAGTGTTTTGTTTTGGAAGTCGGTTTTATTTTTTGGTAAAAAGTTTTTTTTAATTTCTTATTTGGCCCCTAAAATTGACCACCACATTCAAAATTCATTCATTTACATTACACGTCTGTGTTTGGGTCACAAAAGTACATACGTGTCGGTCCTTTAGATTCGGAGCAAATTGACTGTGACAGACGGACAGACAGACAGACACATGAGTGATCCTATAAGAGTTCCGTTTTTTTCCTTTTGAGGTACGGAACCCTAAAAATTACATTTAGTCTTTATGTCATTAAAATCGGTCCACTCGATCAAAAGTTATTTATTATTAGAACGTGACCGGCATAATTTTAACTAAACAAAGTCCCCCGGCCGCGTCTGTCTGTCTGTCTAAACGCAATAAACTCAAAAAATACCAAACGGATTTTCATATGGTTTTCTCCAATGGACGGAAAGATTCATGAGGAAGGTTTAGGTGTATAATTCATTAAGGTTTTGTGTAAATTGGCTAAAATGTGATGATGTTTGTTGAAGATTTAGGAAAAAACTACGCCGACTGAGAGCGCCGCGTGAACCAATAGAGTTATATGAAAACAATGTATTACGAAATTAATACATTGTTCACCTGGATAGGGTACCTAGGTACTTTTAATCCCGGATTCTCTAGTTGTAAAATAAATATAAATAGCACTAAGGCAACAAGAATCGCACGCTACACAAAGGCACCCTTTTGTGTCACATGCGATTCGAGTCGCGTGTCGCACCTGTTTGCCTTTACAAAACCTTGTTTTGGAATTAAGTGAAACGTTTGTATTTGAACGAGTTTCACATTCGTACTCACACGTACCTACCTATACTTATTCCATAAATATAATAACATTAGAGCAGAATCGTGACATACTATTATGTATTCTTGTTTGCATTTTTATCCGACTTCAAAAAAAAACGGAGGTTATCAATTCGACACGTATGTATGTAATATTATTGGAACTGAAATATATAAGAGATTCCAAACAAATATACAAAAATTTATAGATGTATGTATGTATGTTTGTCCACGCATTTCTCCGAAACTATTAATCAGATCGTGACCGTTTAATTTTTATTAGCTTACAGTGCATGTTTCATCAAAATCGGTTCTGTAGTTTTCAATATAATGGACTAATACGTGTAAGTGTGAAGGCCTAGCTTATTGATACGAGCTATGGGTGTGGTGTCAAAGGGAAAACATCTCAAAACCTTGGTCAAATTCTAGTACATTATTTATATTAAAACTTTTATCTGCTTATTACAAACAAATATTCCAGTTTTTACTAAAAACTAAAAATTACGAAATAAAAAATAATAAAAAAAAATTAAATCGACTTCAAAAAGAAATTCAAAATTAAGAAATAACTTTAATTTCGGAAGTCGGTGGCATAAAATTAAAATACAGACACCTACTTCCGAAATGAAAGTTATTTTATCATTTTGAGTTAATTTATTTTTGAAGTCGTTTTAATTTATTTTTTTATTTTCTATTTATTAGTAAAAGGAACAGTTGAACCCTCTTTAAAAATATTACTACGTTTGGGTAATAAAGCATAGTTTGAAAGAAAGAAAGTAAAATTCGTTTATTGGCATAGGAATAAAAATAAACACCATGAAACAATACAAACAGAAAACAATGCTTGTAATTCCAAAAGGGCAAAGGGTTTGAGCCTGAACAGCAGTTTCCTATTGCATGCCTGAGGGCACATGTACGATTAAAATATAAGAAATACCAAGAAAACGAGAAGTAGATACCCACTACCACAAAAATCTACCTATATATAATCTATCTATAAATTCTATTGTAATACAAATTACTTAGCGTTACAAGATATTTACTCAGAATCCTACTAATATTATAAATGTGAAAATTAGTGAAGATTTTTGGATGTTTGTTAATCAATCACGCCAGAACGACTGAACGGATCTGGATGAAATTTAGCATAGAGATAGATTATAGTTTGGAATAGCACATATAATACTTTTTATTGCGGAAAAATATACGGTTCCCGTGGAATAATTTCCAACATCCATGCGAGCAAAGCCGCTGGCAAAAGCTAGTAATAAATACAGCGTAGCAACATAAACGATAACAATATCGTTTTAAATCTGAAATTTTAACATTTTTGAGGTTTTACAATATTAACTGAAGATTTTACCAGGAAGGGAAATTATAACATTCGATACAGCTTTTCTTAAATACATAATAATATCTTTCTACACTAGACTCCTACAGATTATAATAAGAGTCCCTGAAACGATCAATTGCAATTGTAAATTTTCACTTGATTGATACACCTTGATACGTAAATTGATGATGATCAATTTACGTATCAAGGTGGATCAATACTAAATGCAATTGAAGCGATGAATTACAACAACAATATTACTGCAATAGACATTGATGGCAATTGATCAATTGCAATTGATGGTTTCGGGGTCCCCTTAGAATCACAGTGGGGCGAAGAGGTAATTGCGTAAAACACACACATAGCAATCGATTGCAGTGCCTTTCATTTTGACAGTTCAGTCACGTTTATTGCGTTATTTACGTTGTTGACCAGACGAATTTTTCAAACTCATGATGCAATGGATTAGATCCCCTGGACACGTGAGGCTGCGTCAGCGAAAGGTATTCGCGTTGCTGAAGTTTAGGCCAATGAAATTTAAAAAAATACATATATTTATTTTTGCCATCGATTCGCAAAGAAGCATGGATGGAATTTCTTTCAAACCCCAAATATTGTGATTGAAAGCGTGCTACGTAATGAGGGTGCTGGCTTAGAGGAAAATAAAGCCTTTTCTCAACGGTGGGACAGCACAGACTTATAATATAACTAGACGACGCGCCCTTGCTTCGCACGGGTGTAATGTACCTACTCGTACACTAAGGCCGAAATATTTTGGCAAGTCTGAACTACACTACAAACTTTCACACATGTAATCTCACTCACACTCGCCTCATATCACAATTTGGTTCCTAAATTTAAAGATAATTTTAAAAAAATCGACTTCAAAAAGAAATAAACTCAAAATTATGAAATAACTTTAATTACGGAAGTCGGTGTCTCGGGATCTGTATAAAATTTTTGTTTTTGGTTGCCACCGACTTCTGAAATTAAAGTTATTTCATAATTTTGAGTTTATTTATTTTTGAAGTCTATTTATATTTTTTTAATTATTTTTTATTTCGTAATTTTTAGTTTTTAGTTTAAAACTGGAATATTTCTTTGTCATAAGTAGTTAATAGTTTTGTTATAAATATTGCACTATAATTTAACCAAGGTTTTTAGATGTTTTCCCTTTGACACCACCACCCGTAGCTCGTAACAATAAGCCAGGCCGTCACACTTACACGTATTAGTCCATTATCTTGAAAACTACTATACCGATTTTGATGAAACTTGTACTGTTCCCTAAGTTGAAATAAATGTAAGACAATAAAATGGTCACGATCCGATTAATAGTTTCGGAGAAATGCGTGGACAAACATACATATATACATCTATAAAATTTTGTATATTTGTTTGGAAGCCCTAATAGTTTATCATATGTGAACATATTGTAGTTCCAATAATATTACATACATACGTGTCGAATTGATAACCTGTTTTTTTTTAAGTCGGTTAAAAATGTTACTGCGCAGCCTTCTGCGCGAAATTTGGACTTGGCAAGATATTTCGGCCGTAGTGAACATCGTTATTCATTTGTGCTAAATCTAAGTTATTTAGTTAATTGATTCATGTATTAGTGTACAGACGCCAGCAGGTCAAACAACCCGAAACTGTCAAATTTTCCTAATCAACCTTGAACCCAATACTTTGGTGATAAAGTTGAAAATCTATTAAATAAATTTGACAGATTGTAGTAGCTTGATGTGCTGGCGTCTGTACTTAGACCTTCGTGCATAAATTCTCTAAATGATGGTTAGAATCGCATCAAAATCCGTTGTGTATTGTAGGAGAACAACGCGGTCACAGACTGACACAAAAAGCAACTTTAATTGTATTATGTATAGATTTGTATAGTTTATTAATCACCTTTTACCTACACTTCTGTAAAGGTTTCATGCAAAAGGCAGCCTTATGTTATTCCTTATAGGGCTGCAAATACCTTTAGTTACATTCGATCATTAAGACATGTGTCGAATTGCTCTTGAATTTGAAAGCCTTTTGTTGGTAAAAAAAGATGAGTCGCAAAATACGTTGAGCACATTTCCTTGTGATAAACTGATAAAATAAAAAGGAATAGTATACATCTAAAAGTTCTCCTCTGTTATTGTTGTTTTGCTAGTAAATACGACAGTACTTTCTATTTCAGAAAAATCTCAAGTTTCCGAATCAGTTATCGTTGAAAACGACATAATACAACTAGAGAGTACAACGACATAATACAAAGAGAGATTCCTGTCTGCATATCAATCCGAGAGACTAAAAAACTTATCCCTCAACTAACGCTCGGTCGCGTTTAGCATAACTTAATCTCTTCTATGTTGAAAATAAGAGGTTGTATCGTGATTTAACTACAATATAATTATTTACTCAACAATTTAGAACAAAAGAGCTTCTTTTGCGAGTATTACTTGATGACCAAAAATTTATTTCCTCAAGAAGCTATAAGAAGTAATTGAAATATGTATTAAGTGCCTTGTCAAAATAGGCCCCAATTCCAATAAAGCTTATGTTGCAATCCAGACTGAGAGTCTGGATTTCTGCCCGGTTGATACTACATGGGATGCATACAGGCATGGAGTTGACTTCTGGTCTCAACTTCGGCGCCACCATCGAGTACAAAGCCCAAACAGCGGTCAAAAAGCTGGGCATCCTAAATAGGGTGAAGCGATACTTTACGCCTGGACAGCTTTAACCCTTTACAAAGCGCAAGTCCGATCCTGCATGGAGTATTGCAGCCACCTTTAGGATGGATCAGCTAAGTACCAACTAGCCGCGCTTGACTCGGTGGAACGCAGAGCTAAGAGGCTCATTGGTGACGTAGAACTGGTGGACGCCCAGCTTCACAGTTTGGCTCATCGCCGCAAGGTTGCCTGCTTGTAGGTCTTCTACAGATTGTACTTCGGTGAGTGTGCCCGAGAACTCCACGACCTGATTCCACCGGCCCCCTTCTACCATCGGACAGCTAGACGCACGGCCAGTTACCATCCTTACCTGGTTGATATTCCACCAATTCGCACTAAGCGTTTCCAAATGTCTTTTATAATGCGCACAGCAAAACAGTGGAACTCACTACCTGCGTCTGTGTTTTCGAGCGCATACAACCCTAATATCTTCAAAGTGAGAGTGAACAGGCTTCTTTTGGGTAAGCTCACTCCATCGTCGACTTTGTCTCTGTCACTTCTGACCTAGACTAGAGTCAAGAGCAAACTCATTACAGATAAAAAATTTAAAAAATGGTACTTAAACATAACTAGCAAAATGTGGGTGTACTATAGTACCGTAAGGCTCCGTCCTCTTGCCATCGCTCGTACGATTATACGTGTGTCCGACGAAAATGATCGTGCGACCGTGCGTTTAAACATACTGACATCTACTAAATGTCCTATTGAAGATCGCGCGATTATGCAAAAACTGTGCGTCTCTGATAAGAGCCATTTCGAGTGTGATCGCATCGCTCCAAAACAGGACACACAACTTCTTATCGCGCGAGGGGTTTCATCCCACCATGAAATCGCATCGCATCATCGCATAAGCGATGACAATAGGACGGCGCCTAAGGGCGGGTTACTTGGACTCTAGAGCATAACTTTGGCCCAAATCGAGACAACTATTTAAACTGCTCGAAGTATCGCGACCACACAACCAAACATCATATGTCCTTCGGTATCTAATAGATGGCGATATAGACGCGTACTTGCGGAACTTTGCGTAGATTTAATGACATTTGTCTCGATTTGGGACCCTAGAGTCAAAATAACCCGCCCTTAAGGTACACTTCTGCCTTACCCTTCATGGAATACAAACGTGATGTTATCCGTTATGTTTGCAATATTCTAGCAATGCTGTGATAATAATTTTATTTCATACAAACTTTGCCGCTTGCGTATGAACAAGGTCGTGAACTCGTGAGTTCGTGACAATAACTTTCAAGAGTTTTCCCTGCAAGCTTTATGACTCAATATAAATATAAATACGAAAGTAACTACCTATAATTCTAAATATAATCTTGAAAATTATTGAACATATAAAACCTACAGTAAAACATCCAATGCGGATGAGAATCTAATAGACATGCATGCACAAAACATACGGTCCATAGAATTTATATCAAAATACAAGTCACTTACTTAGTTCCTTCTCATTAGAAAATCAACTCTACGTGAGGTTTATACAGTGTATTTTAGGTTTGCGGCATGTTGTTGTGATTTCCAAGAGGGGGAAATGAGGCTCTTGCGCTGGCGCAGCCAGTGTGACGCGAGCGTTGGCGCGCTGTGCCCGAGCAGTTTTAACGGTTTGCGAATACGCCAAATCGATACAGAACTGCTTTTAAGTGAAAGTGTCAGGAGCTTGTGATGCACGTGCAGTGTTAAGTGTACAATCGATTAGAATAGTGTGATAACCGAAATCGATTAACAAGTTAGTACAGTGATCGAGCACAGCATCGGATGACGCTACGGTAGGTCAAGTGTTCCGTACAACTATCTTTTTATGTACATTCGCGGAGAGAAAACGTCGTTTGTCAGTCTGTCAAGTGATTTTTTTCACGGCAATTATTGTAGGTATGTTGGTTTCCGAAACTGGTCAACTGTTCATCGAATAATTTATAAATTACGGTGAACATGTGCACGCTAATTTGATATCTCCGTATAAAGAATACGGTTGATGTTTCTATTGTCTAAGTTTTGTTTTGAATTTGGTCGATGTTTCTACTTGGTTGTCTTTTGAAAGCGACATTCGGCGAGTCATCGACTTTTAGAATCACTCCGTTTGCAACATTACTAACCAGACCTTATTTAGCAAACGTCCAAATCTTCTTTTGAGTTACTGTATAATCAACCACAAGGATGTTTGGCTAAGCCAAGACGTAGAACTAATATTGAAAGACTCCATCTATACTTACTTAATATAATATAGCTAAAGTTAATATAATAATAATAAAGCTAATATATAAGTTCGTTTGCTTGAACGGTATGGACCGAGGTCGAATTTTAAAAATTCTCGTTGCAAAGTTATACGGGTATAGGTATGTTTTTTTTTTTTTTGATGCCCAATGTGTGTGTCTCCTTTTGTTTATTTTTTATTGTATACTTGAACATAATGTATATGTTTTACTGTATTTAAATAAAAATAAATTTGTATATATGTACGTATGTATCCGGCTATTTAATAGCAAGCTACAACCCTTAGGAGACGAGCAAAAAGAAAAAAAGGCAAAAAGAACACTAAGCGAAAACGCGCTGGCGGGCAATGCGATGCGATGCGATGGGTTGGAGGAACTAGAAATTTCACAGGGGCGAAGTCCCTTCGCTAGTAACCACTTCGCTAGTAACCAAATAAATTTGACGTAAGCACGCTTTCATACATCAGGGAAGTAAATCTTGACACTGGCCAGTTCTAACCAAATGTTGATATACAAGGTGTAACTTAAATAACGCACAACCTCTTAAGGGGTCATTGTACTCATCATTATGAACAACTTTTACTATGGGACCAAAAATGAAATTGCAAAAAAAAAATCAGCTGTTCAGTACATTTTGACGAATTATGCGAATAATCACGAGAAAAGAAATTAGCTATTTCATACATTTGATCGGGTAGATGTAGGTATTGAACTTATGTATGAAACAGCAGATTTTATTCTCGTGATTTCTGATTTAGTCCCATAATAACAGTTGTTCATAGTTATTCATGGGTAGACCACACTGTGCAAATTTGCGCACTGCTTAAAAACTTTTCCTGTATAGTGGTGATGTTCTTCAGAAAGGTCAGGTGCATAGTACCTACTTGCAACCGGCGTGCGTGTATGACCATACATTAACATAAACGAGGCAAAAGGAGTATACCGGGTTATTGGTAAAACACCAACAACCTCTTAAGGGGTTATTGTACTCATCAATATGAACAACTTTTACTATGGGACAAAAACCTGACATCGCGAAAAAAAATCAGCTCTTCAGTACATTTATGTTCGCATAATTTGTCAAAATGTACTAAACAGCAGATTTTTTTCGCGATTTCAGGTTTGCTCCCATAGTAAAAGTTGTTGATTATGTTGAGTACAATGACCCCTTAAGAGGTTGTGTGTTATTTAAGTTGTACCTTGTATACTGCCTTGTTGAAGCGAAGAATTCTGTTGCTGCATTGAATATTACAATAATGGTGAAGGTACAGACTCCAGCATATCAAGCTACTACAATCTGTCAGATTTCTTTAATAGATTTTCGACTTTATTGCTAAGGCATTAGGTTCAAGGTTGATTGGGAAAATCTGACAGGTTCGGGTAGGTTGACCTGCTGGCGTCTGTATAATGATGAAATTGTTGATGTCTCCGTGCCTTCGATGACTAATCAATTTTCAGCCGCTAAAAGAGGTATTTAATAACCAAAGAAGTAGGTAGGTACGTATCGAATATGATGATGCCAAACTTAGGCGCCATCTTCTTGTGCCAGCCAATTAACCGCCGCGATGATATCTTCGTGTGGAAATTGATTCATAGAGTTTCTATTGAATTTGAGACGATCACCGCGATTCACTCGCCCGTGGAGATGGCGCCTTAAGGATGACGGAAGTGATGAAACTTATTTTACAAATTTTCAAATAACAGTATCAAATAAAAGTTCAACGGTGTCATAATGATTTCTTTATACGTGAATCAATACACGTAATTAAAGTAATTGTGTAATTTAAAGACTTATTAGCGATGAAGATGAATAAATAATATTTCATGCTTACAAAACCAACCTCAAACCACAAGTTTCTCAGGAATTTTACCAAAACTTTTCTAATTAATTTAACAAAACAAACACTTGAAACATTAATCCTAACGTTATTACAAACTTTATAACACCTCAAGCATTATAAATATCTATTTGATAAGATTCTTTGGAACTTTTTACTCGTATTGCGTTTAATGACTTACATGATGGATTCCTCTAACCGTTTCCACCTGAACTGAATGTTAAAGGGGATTCGTAGTGGCAGCCCGTGAAATTCAAATTTTCTTACATTTTTTGCTATTTGCAGGTCAGTGTCAGGTTGTATCTTGATCAAAATTATGATTCGCGACTATAGCAAATATGTATTTATACAGGGCTATTTTTAAATCATTAACTAAACTTTCACAGGGTGTTCTACCCATGAATATGAACAACGTTCACTATGGGACCAAACCTGAAATCGCGAAAAAAAAATCAGCTGTTCAGTACATTTTGACAAAATGTACTGAACAGCTGATTTTTTTTTCGCGATTTCAGGTTTGGTCCCATAGTGAAAGTTGTTCATATTCATGGGTAGAACACCCTGTTAAAGTTTAGTTAATGATTTAAAAATAGCCCTGTATAATTATAATTAGAAAAATCATCAATACATCTCTCTAAGTTAGGTTTGTTCTCTCTAGTTAGTTAGTCAGACCTCTAGACTTAAGTTAGATCTCTAGACTTAATTTACTTCTAGTTCACTACACAAACATTATTTTCATATAGAGTTTCATTGGAACCACGCAGTTACAAGAATTGAAGGAAAGAAAGAAAGAAAAACTGTTATACATATATGTACATACAATACATAAAACAGCAGCTTAAAAAGATAAACAAACGGGTCACTTTAAAACATAACAAATCTATTTTCAAAATATGCGTCATAACCTCGTGAAACGGCTAACGCTCAGCATATCTACTCACTTGTTTCTCAGTTGGTGGGAACCAACTTAATAATAAGTTACCTCTAACTAGTTATCTCAAAAGCTCCCTCCATGTTTGTCTTCTAACATATTGTTAGGAACTTGAAGAGGAGTGGTTAGAGAGGCGCCACGGCGTCCTCACCTTCCGCCTGACGCAGGTCCTCACCGGACACGGTTGTTTCGGGAGGTTCCTGTTTCGCATAAGGCGGGAGGAAACGCCCGGGTGACACCATTGCCGGCGGGAATCGATAGCCGATTCCCGGCCACCGTAGGCGCGGGCTTGCGGACGGTGAGTAGTGGGTAGCTCGCCGTCCGGTGAGGACCAGGCCCGGGTCGACGGCGCGTTGTGTTCCACACGCGCCTCAAAGAGATGTCAGCAAAAGATGGGGTCCAATAGGGCCGATGCCGCTGGGGTCGCGAATGTTTGAAAAAGATACCGTGGCCCTGGCATAGGCAACTGAAGGAACACGGGTGGGTTTTAGTCAGTAAAAGTCTGACACGCCCTTCCGCTCCACCCAGAGCGGGAGAAGTTATTTGATGATTTCCCATCCACAAAAAAAAAAAAAAAAGGAACTTGAAAAGCATTACATAACCTTTTGAGGTCATAGCCGGAAATACCTTTTACGTAATTTTAATTAAGGAAAAAGGGTTCCAATAAAATATGCCATGAAAAGGGAATTTGGTGTTTATTTATAAGGGAAAACGTTAGGTGTTGGACTTTTTCAAAAATTCTTAATATTGGAGCCAATAAATCTGCCCACCCATTTCCCAACTATGTTGGGGTCAGCTCCCAGTCAAACCAGATGCAGCTGGATACCAGTATTTTACACTCCATGGACTGTCTATTTGACCTCCAGATAACAAGGATACCACTTGGTAAGACTGGTTGTCAGACTTTTAGATTTCTGACTATCTATAGATCTACGAATGACAGCCAGGAACAACAGCTTAACGTGCTTTCCGGGGCACAGAGAGGTTTCTATATGTAATGGATGGTCACCCATCCACGAACCGACCGCGGCAAGTGTAACTTAACCTTTGATGGACCTGTGTGGTCGTTATTATTTAGCCACGATCCCCTCCTTAATATTTGAGCCATGAAATGCAAAGTCGAAAACACAAGCAATGAACGCCATTCGACATCCGTCAATACATTGGTGATATCTTCAAAACTGGTTTGTCTGACTGAAGGTTGCAGTTGCTCATGTCAGACGGTAGAAGGTAAAACCGGAAAGTCATCGTTATGTTGAATGAATGGTGGCGACTCTTTAATTAGATTTTTTAAATAAAACTTTAATATTTTAAAAACTCAGGTACCTGAGTTACCTGTGAAAAGAAACTTGTTTATTAGACGTTGCAAGGACTGCTGGATGTCAAGCATGACAGCTTGGCTCATCGCCGCAAGGTAGCCTGCTTGTCGGTCTTCTATAGACTGTACTTCGGTGAGTGTGCTCAGGAACTCCACAACCTCATTCCACCGGCCCTCTTCTATTATCGAACATCTAGACGCACTGCAAGTTACCATCCATACCTAGTTGCCATTCCACCAATTCGCACGAAGCGCTTCCAAACATCCTTCATAAGGCGCACGGCAAAAGAGTGGAAATCAATACCTGCGTCTGTGTTCGAAGAAAGAGTGAACAGGCTTCTTCTGGGTAAGCTCACTCCATCGTAGACTTTGTCACCTCTGACCTAGACTATAGCCAAGAGCAAACGCATCTTAAATAAAAAAAAATAAAAACGTTGTAAACAACATCTTTTTCATTTAACCAAGTAAAACCGGGATGCGAATAAGTAATGTATTTTTATAGTTAAGAGATTTGTACTATAATTTTAATACTATTACTTACGTTATTTTAGTTGTCACAGGAGTAGAAGGACATAATAAAATAGAAATAAATCTGAACTTTAACCTACAACAACTAGGGGTATCGTATTACCCAGTAACTGGGTTGGGGAAGTCAGCTAGGTAGTTGCTCCATTTAAAATACTGGTATTCAGTTCCATCCGTTGGGAAAAGGCTAGGTAGGTGGTGATGAATCTCATTACATAGCGCTATATGGTCCTATTGGTGCGTGGCCAAAATTGGAACTAACGCCGCCATCTTGTTTTTACAATGCAATGGGGAAGAAAACTGTCAAATTGCCAGTGACAAACACACAGCGCTCTCTTGCGGCGAAGCTTCCGGGAAACAACCCCATTCACAAAACATTTGCACAAAATATGTTTAACTACAATGTCAACATCATTTGAGCTTCCAAAGATCATTGTAGCAGTGTGTTTGTGTGTGTCGAGAGAATGCGTTCCTGACACCTGTCAGTTGTACAATTTCTAGTAGTAATAAGGATCAAATTCGCAAAACACATATTCGTTAGAACGAAACTGATAGGTGTCAAGATTCTCTCGACGCGACGGCTTCAAATCTACCACTAGAGATCGAACTTTGAATAATCTGAAAATACAAATCGCATAATGTGTACTTATACAGGCTACCCTGTATGAGTATTATTCAATTTGTATCTACTTTCTACCTGACTGTCAATTTTGAAATCCTCACGATATCGTGACGTGATACCGAACAGTCAGTGTTTGAAGCCTTAACTAAACAAGTTAATCATTTTAGTTTATAAATGTTTAATAAAAAGGTTTTTTTTTTCTATGTTGTCCGACTGCTGGGCAAATGTCTCCCCAATATGTTTCCAATTTTCTTTATGCTGTGCTTTCTCCGTCCAATCGGCTAGGAAGGAGTCCAAATCGTTACGCCAGCGTTTCTTACGAGTATATCTGCCTCGGTGACGATGCGCGACGTCAGGCACCCACTGTGTGACGATCCTGGCCCATCTGTCTGGATGTAATAAAAAATCATTCAGAGAATTTTCCTGAGAAAATTTACCAAAGAATTGACAAGTAAATTCAGGGAAGTAATGCAGGGGAATTAATTTGACTATTAGACTACCAACTTAAGTTGTCCAATTATTCAAATTACAAACGTCAATTTCTGACAATTGTATGAAATGGCTGTAACACGGCAAATTTACGTAGGTAATTTCCCTGACTGTACCTATAGAAAAGAAAATAAGAAAATATAGACACCATTATAAATGCGACTGCCTTATAATAAAACATATACAGGGTGATTTTTAAAACATGCGACAAAATTTAAGGGGGTGTTCTACCCATCAATATGAACAACTTTTACTATGGGACCAACTCGGAATTCGCAAAAAAATTTCGACCTTTTTATACAAAATGGTCCAATCGGGTATGTGCTTTTACATGGGAAGGTAATTTTTTTTTTGCGAAGTCTTAGTTGGTCCCATAGTAAAAGTTGTTCATATTGATGGGTAGAACACCCCCTTAAATTTTGTCGCATGTTTTAAAAATCTCCCTGTATTATTGCCATTAAATGGTAACAAATGACCATACTGCACTTATTGAAATGTCAAAGAATTCTCAGACAAAACTCCTTAATAAATTCCGTTTCCAAAATGAGAATGTTCATGGTCACTTTGTACTATAGAGCCGCTGTTGCGTTGTATTACTGTGAGCCAATTGAACGGCGATCCGGGATCATCGTTCTACCTTGCAGGTGATGTTATTTGCATTCAAAACGCGTATATATATACTTATAGCAGTCAATTTTGTTTTTTTTAACCTTTGAAAAAAAAACGCTTGTGGTTTGCCTGTAAGCTTGCACAGCAAAGCAAGTAATTAATTACGTTATATTTTTCAATCGATAGGTAACTTTTTTCTGAAGAATAAATATGGCAGTTGGATATAATTATTTTCTATACAAAAGCTATTTTTATTACTCAGATAATAGTTTTATGAGGATTGGAAAATCAACCCTAAATGAAAGCAATATTATTTATTTGTCATGCTTAACACTAGAGTACACGCGTGGGCTACATATGTAGCCCAGGGTATTGTTTTTGTTCATAACTTCGTGAAATCCCGTGATTTAACTTCGAGTCTCTAGCTAAGCTCCGATTGGTTGTTGCTCGACGCATTCAGTGTGGCGTGAGCGATCGACGCTGGCGCACGTGCGAAAACTAACGATTTAAAGTTGTTGGGCTACGTACGTAGCCCACGCGTGCACTGGCGGAACTTCTTAGGAGCGAAATATTATTTTTAAATTGATGTAAGTATTTGTATTTTCTTATTAATTTTTGTATTATATATTATATTTATGTACTGTAAGCTGTAACCTCACTGTTCGTTGATATTTTGTTGTTGAACGCAGAATGGAAGAAAACGTGTTGAGATGGCTAGAAGAGGAGTTAGATCAGGAAGATTTGATTGAAAGCGAACAGGAAGAGGATTTGATAGAAGAAGAAAATATAGTTCATTCTCCGCACGACACTGATACCGAGCAAGAAGATCAGAATGATGAAAATGGTGAGAATGCTGGACAAAACAACAGTGATTCGGACGACAGTATGCCACTCGCAGAATTAGCTACTTATAAGTCACGAAATGAAACGGAATGGAGTAAACGACCATTTCCTACAACAAGGGTACGTTCTCATAATATTATACAAAGACCTTTAGGACTAAAAGGTACAGCTTCTAATGCCAGTACACCCCTTCAATGTTTCGAGTTATTTTTTGACCCTGATGTCTTTGAATCCCTGGTAAAGTGTACAAATATATATATTGATACTATAAAGAATAAATACCAAAGAGAACGCGATGCAAAGCCTACGACTCAAACTGAAATGAGAGCGTTTGTTGGGCTACTCATAGTCATCGGTGTCAATAGATCAGGACGTCAAAATCTTAAAGACTTTTGGGACAACTCTGTTGGAACGGGCTTCGAGCTGGTTTATCTCACAATGTCTATAAATCGATTTCGTTTCCTAATACGATCTGTACGATTTGATGATATCCGCGACCGCCCTCAGAGACAAGAAATTGATAAGCTTGCTGCCATACGGGGCTTTATTGAGGCTATGAGACTCCATTGTTTAGAATATTATACTCCAAGTGAAAACTTGACATTGGATGAGCAACTTGTAGCATTTAGAGGTCGATGTCGTTTTATTATGTACCTACCCAACAAACCAGCAAAATTTGGAATAAAGATATTTATGGTAGTGGACACAAAATGTCCGTATGTTTACAACTTTGAAGTATATTGTGGTGAACAACCAGAAGGCCCATTTCATGTATCCAACAAAGTGGCAGACGTCACTAATAGATTACTCGAACCACTTATACATATTGGACGTAATGTTACGATGGATAACTGGTTCACCAGTTATCCAGTGGTATTGCAGCTTTTGGAAAAAAGAATTACTGTTGTCGGCACTCTGAAGAGTAATAAGCCAGAAATACCCCCAAATTTTAAGACTAGTCGGGACCGAGAAATAAATAGCTCTTTGTTTGGGTTCCAGAAAGACTGTACACTAGTCAGTTATGTGCCAAAAAGGAACAAAACAGTCTTATTATTGTCAACAATGCACCATGATGCAGCAATCGATGCTAATACCGGCGATGCCAAAAAGCCTGAAATTATAACATTTTATAATCAAACAAAGTGTGGGGTGGATATTGTGGACAGGATGTGTCGTCAATATGACGTGTCTAGAAATAGTAGGCGTTGGCCACTTACATTATTTTTTAATTTTTTGAATATTGCCTGTATAAACGGTCTAGTTATTCACCAGTTGAATAATTCAAATGAAAAAATTATCAGACGCATTTTTCTTCAGTCTTTGGGGTTTGAGCTTGTGAAACCATTAATTTTAGAACGTATTAATCAGGATAATATTCCAAGAAGCATAAAAACAAAAGCAAAATTATTGTTGAATGTGTCAGAAGCTCCTCAACAAGGAAATATACCAATTCGTGGGGGGGTTGCACGCTGTGCGTTTTGTAGCAGAATGCGCGATCGCAGCACAAGGAAAACTTGCTCGATATGCTACAGACGTATATGTAATGATCACCAAATTTTAATTTGTCCTTCCTGTAATGAAAATTAAAATATATATATATATAAGAACTAAACCAAAAGTTGATTGATCTCAAATAAGTAAAAATTATGTGATTTTTTGAGAAGTCTGAAGTTTTGTTAATATTTTTAAGTTTAAGAAAGAGAAGATTTTTTTTGTTATGTCAGTTTACTAAATAAATGTCATTTATAATAATAAATGTGTTTTCTTTAAAAATTAAACGATTATCTTTCAGTATATCTCAATTTAAAATGGGCTACAAGTGAAGCCCACGCGAGCACTCATGAACGTTTTAGAGGCGCGTGTACCGTAGTGTTAAGCCATACATAGATCTACATAGTCCACAGTTGATCATAACATTGCTCCAAAAAAGAAGTACTCGTTGCTCTTAAGAAGCATTTACTAACTTCAATACAAGAGCTGCAACTCCACGTTAAATAACATAAATGCTTACATAAGTATAGTGACGCTAAGAATGTGCGTCATTCAATTGTAAAGATAGACGGGAAATTAGCGAGGACGTTGATACATAACACCTCTAGAATACGACAGCGTTCTTTCAAAGGTTCCATAGTTTATATTCGGAAAAAAAACGGACTTTGCTGGTCTATTATAAAGAAAGAAAAGTGTTTATTGAGGCTCGCACAGGAAGATCACAAATTACACTTTAAAAAAAAGAAACATAAGCAAAAATAACAAAAAAATACAAAAACAGTCCCGTACGAGGTCAAAAGGCTACTATCTCAGCATGATGCTGCAACATTTAAAAGTGTCGCATCGCTGGTATTCTGATAGGGCCCGCTGTGATGCCACGGACAATTACAGAAATAAATAAAATAAAATAAATAAAAATTATGGTAGGGAATTAGTGCGTCAATCTATAATAATATTTAGGTGGGATTATAAATCATTTTCAATTATAATAATAATATTATTATCCTGGGACATTATTTTACACACAGATAACTGATATACTACATAAACTACTTTTTTTCTTGTAAAAACGTACTTATATACCAATAGATAATTACACCCAGACTCAGGACAAACAGATATGTTCATGCACACAATTGTTTGTGCTGGATGGTAATCGAACCCACGACCTGCGGCAAGATAGGTGGTATCTTAACCAACCACGCCATTTGCTGGCCTGTCGATAGTCACATTTTATTCGCTATATTTCGGTATTTCCTAAGTTATACGGTACCATCGAACGTTGTTGTGCTGTACCTACATGCACTTGGTTAAAGTCAATGAAGCAGGAAATCACATGAAGTTGGTACGGAAGATCAAAATGTTTCGCAAGATTTGGTTACAATTGTAGTGGTATGGAACCACACATGCACACACATGCGCTTAAGTGCCTATAACTTCGCATGTCTGCGAAGTTCACGACAGTATACAGTCGACAGTCAACAGTCAACAGTCGTCAGTCGACGTCACGACAACACGCAACACTGTCGTTACTTACCGCGTCATTCGCGTCATTTCATAATTGTCATACAATCAGTTATTGTACCGTGTTAATTTTAATATCATTTTATTAAACTCATGTGTACCACTAAATGAACATTAAATTTCATAGAACCTAAATCACGTCCCAACAAAAGTTCTATATTGGTGACCCTGACGTGATTTTAAAAATACGGTTCTGCACCCGCGAGTGCAATTGCGTTTAATACAGACTCAGACCATCTTTAGTGTTGTTACTGTGAACTGTTTTACGAACTCTCGAAATGTCCAACCCTACATCTGCTGCTGCCGCTGACTACAAAATTACTGTCGATCCTGAGCACACAGCCACCATGGCTGGCGCCGCACCTGGCAGCGTCTACGCACCTCAGCAAGCTGGTCCGTGTTATACCATAGACCAGCACCAGCCGCCAGAGACGGGGACGATCATCATCAACTCCCGCATCGCCGACTTCTGGGCAGCGCGTCCACGACTATGGTTCCACCAGTTCGAGGCCATAATCGGTGCACAAAAAGCAGGTGACTTACACAAATACCAACTAGTTATAGCTAAGTTAGGTCGAGACGAATTAGGTCAAATTAGTGACATTCTCGAGAACCCGCCCGCGAACGGTAAATACCAAACTCTAAAAGACAGGTTAATTTCGGCATATGAAGAGTCTGAGTCCAAGCAACTACATACGTTACTTACGAAAGTCGAGCTAGGGGATCAACGACCCACTCAACTTCTTCGTAAAATGCGAGAACTCGAAAGCAGATCCTCCAAGACGCCTTCGTCAATTAGATTTTATTTCTCAGTTTTGCAACAAAATTGAGTTAAGGGCGAGCTCAATAACGCCGCCGATGCTCTTTCAAGAATAGAAGAGATATATGTGCACGATATTTTCGATTATGAGCAATTATACAAAAGCCAAGTCGAAGATACGCAATTAATAATGCTAAAACAAAAACCTAACTTGGAATTTAAATTGTTCCGCATGCCATACGCAAATCAAGAGCTTACGTTCGAAACATCAACGTCATCAGCGCGACTTTATTTACCGTCGGAGTTTCGAGAAAAAGCGATTTCAAGTGTCCACGCTCTTAACCACCCTGGGGTAGCCGCTACGCGTCGCCTTATCGCGCAGCGCTATTTTTGGCCCAACATGAATACTGACGTTGCAAGCTTTGTAAGAAGTTGCATTCAATGTCAGAAATATAAAGTACAGAGGCATACAATTACACCTCTAGGAGAGTTCGAAAAGTCAGACCGTTTCGAACATGTTCATATAGATATAATTGGACCATTACCACCTTCCGATGGATACACTTACTGTGTCACAATGATTGATCGTCATACAAAATGGCCCGAAGTCGTTCCTGTAAAGGACATAAGCGCTGAAACCGTCGCGAAAGCTCTTCTCGAGCATTGGATAGCACGTTTTGGTTGCCGGGTAAGAATAACTTCGGATCAAGGTCGGCAATTTGAATCCAATCTTTTCACACAGCTGACCAAACTACTTGGAATACAAAAGATTAGGACAACAGCATACAATCCAAAAGCAAATGGTCACTTGGAAAGAGCTCACAGGACAGTCAAGGCGTCTATCATGACACGCTGCGATAGTAGCAGTCAATGGGCACAACAATTACCTATCGTGTTGTTAGGAATGCGCAATACAGTCAAAGAAGATTCAGGTTACAGCCCCGCCCAGTTGACATACGGTAAATCTATGCGTCTACCGGGAGATTTCTTTGTTCCCTCCGAAACAAACATCAACAACACCGATTATACCTGCAAACTCATGGAAACATTAGCGAGCCTTCAACCGAGCACAAGAAAACAGGCTGATAAAAGGAAAATTTTCGTGCATAAAGATTTAACTAAATCAGACTACGTGTTCGTTAAAAACGAAGTTAAACGTTCGTTAACACCACCATACGACGGCCCTTATAAAATCCTCGAGCGAGGCAATAAACATTACGACATTCAAGTATGTTCTCGAAAAGTTACTATTTCTCTCGATCGTCTCAAACCTGCTTATGTTATAACTAATGGCCCTGCACTTGAGTCGCCACCACATGAAGTTTTCGTTTCACCAGAAACAAAAGCAAACACACCGGTTGGAAGTGGAGCCCAATCGACACCACTTGACAAATCTGAGCCATCTGTCACGACTAGATCAGGTCGGATCGTCAAAAAGACCGTGAGATTTGCCATTTAAAACATTTTTTGTCGCCAGTCCCAAAGCAATAAAAATGTCAATGTGAAATTTGAAGTGCGGTGAAGTGTTCTGTGTTTTTAAAATAGACCAACAAAACAAACAATTCTGTGGCGTTCTCACACTAATTATGTCAACTTATAACGTCATTATTTTTATGTTATCGTTAGCACTTAGTTAAGTTAAAAACCTTTTTGTATTAAGTTGTTGTCAATTTATGACCAATGTATTTTAATTTTTTTACTAAATGTCTTTAGTTTGAGCATCCACTTGTGTAGTTTTGTTTTTATATACATTCTAAATGCCTCATGTTAGCGTAGTGTCTTATTGTTTAATTTAAGTTAGGTATAGTTATACACTTTTACACTAAATCATTTTATAGGTATTTGCAATGTTTTACCTACACTTTGCTCATGGTTTTTGACAATTATTTTTGTTTACCCTTTTAATAAATTGTCTTCATCAAAGGGGGGAGGACATGTAGTGGTATGGAACCACACATGCACACACATGCGCTTAAGTGCCTATAACTTCGCATGTCTGCGAAGTTCACGACAGTACACAGTCGACAGTCAACAGTCGTCAGTCGACGTCACGACAACACGCAACACTGTCGTTACTTACCGCGTCATTCGCGTCATTTCATAATTGTCATACAATCAGTTATTGTACCGTGTTAATTTTAATATCATTTTATTAAACTCATGTGTACCACTAAATGAACATTTAATTTCATAGAACCTAAATCACGTCCCAACAAAAGTTCTATACAATTAAAACTTTTAGAAATTATATTTGATAAAGTTTCCCTAGAGTTATTCATAAGAACGCTGAAGATCAGGTTACGCTTTTAGATTCATCTATTCTCAGATGATCTCAAAACAATATTTTATGTAAAACAGTATCAACTTAACTAGCAAAAAAAAAACAGCTGATCGATTCTGTAAAATCTCACCGTGAAAAGTTAGGTGAAGTGAGCTGTCAGTAGTCTCAATCCCTAGCATCAGGTGGAATGATAGGTCACTTCAACCTCACTTTACCTAAGTTTTCACGGTGAGATTTTTGTAGAATAGATCAGCAGATCTTTACCCTTTTAATTAGAACAGACAGTTTCATACTAACGAACATGATTGTATTGTACGAATTTGATGCATTAAAAACTGTTTTATAAAATAAAATAATTTAAAAAAATTAAATCGAATTCAAAAAGAAATAAGTTTTTTGCCACCGACTTCCGAAATTAAAGTTATTTCATGATTTTGAGTTAATTTCTTTTTGAAATCGTTTTAATTTTATGAAATTATTTTTTTATTTCGTAATTTTAGTTTTTAGTAAATACTGCAATATTTGTTTTTTTTTTTGTAATAAGTAGCTAATAGTGTATCAATAAGCCAGGCCGTCACATTTACACGTATTAGTCCATTATCTTGAAAACTTCTGAACCGATTTTGATGAAACTTGCACTGTCCCCTTAGTTGAAGTAAATCTAAGCATGGTCATGATCCGATTAATAGTCTCAGAGAAATGCGTGGATAAACATACATTATGCATATTTGTTTGAAAGCTCTAATAATATAGATTATTAGATGTGAATATATTGCAGTTCCAATAATATTACATACATAAGTGTCGAACTGATAACCTCCTTTTTTGAAAACGGTTAAAAAACAACCAATTTTCAAAAGAAAACACTACAAAATGAAAATAACTTTAATATCGGAAGTCGGTGTCTTTGGTTTCGTATTTTCATTTTTTGCCACCGACTTCCAAAATTAAAGTTATTCACTTTTTAGTTGTGCTACCTACAAACTCGTATGCAAAGGAAATGAGAACATTTTCCACAGAAAAAGAGGGAAAAATACGTATATTATTATTGAAGCTAGCTCAAAAATTACCCAAGCAAAGTTAATAAATTTTACATGGGACCAACTGAGGAGCTGGCGAACAAATCCGGACTTTTTTTAGAGTAGAGGTGAAAACTAAAATAAGATAAAGTTAATTACGTTGAATTCTAAGCTTTAGTAAATAACTAGTGTATCAAAATTCAAGCCCGGATCTGGCTTTAGTTCAATAGAAACCCTATAATAACCACCCCTTTCTTTTTAATTTTTTTTTTCTTGACAATTTCTGTTCATCCAACTAGACAAGGACGAGTCCGTTTCTTGATGAATTTAGAGCCAGTTTTGTTTGAAAATATTCGTTAGTAAATATAAGCTTCGCTAGCCGCGGTTAATTCGTGGATGGGTGACCATCTTTACATACCAAAACCCCTACGTGCCTTGATCTCGGCTGTCAATCGTGGATCTTTGACAGTCGTTATGGGTCGTCAGAAGCCCAAAAGTCTGACAACCAGTCTTATCAAGGGGTATCCTATTACCCAGTAGGTAACTGGGTTGTGGAAATCAGATAAGCAGTCGCTCCATGTAAAATACTGGTGTTCATATGCAACCGGTTAGACTGGAAGCCAACCCCTACATAGTTGGGAAAAGACAGATGACGATGAGGTAGGATGCAAATTAACATATAGGTTAGTACTTATTCCTGCCAGGGTCACGGGTTGTTTAAAAGAGGTATCGTGGCCCTGGCACAGGCAACTGTAGGAACACGGGTGGGGTAGTCAGTAAAAGTCTGACACGCCCTCCTGCTCCACCCAGAGAGTAGTAATTTGACGATTTTCCACCCAAAAAAAAAGTTATTACTAAAAGATAAGACAAAATGAATTGTATTCGTAGTAACTGTCTTCCGTGTTTAACATGAAGGTTAAATCCGTGTAGAAGGGATTAAACATAATAGTACAAGTGTACAACTTTTGTTGAATGAAGGTCGTTGAGACCTGTGTCCGCTAGCAAAATTTGAAAGGACGAACTGCTACGAGTAGGTACCTAACAATGTTATTATTAAACCAGCCACTTAGCCAACCAGGTGCTGCAGTCTCGACATAGATAGCGATCGCTTCACGACCGAATTCGGTCGCAGTCCTAATGGGGTCATTAGACGGTCAAAATTGCTTGATGAGAATCACGTGCTTGTCAAGCAATTTTGACCGTCTAGGGGCCCCTTTAAGGCTTAGGCCAAACAGACGTATTTTTTGAGCTGTGAGTCGCGTAAATTGAGTTGCGGGATTTACGCTGCATTTGGTTTCATACTAAAGTCCTGTAAACACAAACAGGACGTAAATTCCGTGACTCATTTTACGCGACTCACAGCTTAAAAAGTTACGTTCGTGCCTCAGCCTAAGACGTTCCAACCGAATTCAGTCGTAAAGCAATCGCTATTTATGTCGAGACTGCAGCCCCAGTATACAAACTCGGTAAAAAATGCGCTGTTTGAAAGATGGGGAAGAACGTGCGTCTGATCCTGATGATTATATTAGCCCTTTTGTATGTTCATTCTCATGATGCTTCTCCAGCACTACGTTGCCGTTGGAATCACGGTCTGGCGTTCACAGCATATTATAAGTTTGTTGCAATCCTGACACCTGTCAGTTGGACAATTTCTAGTAGTAATAGGGTTCAAATTCGCAAAACACATATTTGTTAGTATGAAACTGACAGGTCTCAAGAACGCATTCTCTCAACGGCCTGACTGTAGTAATGAACATACAATGCCAGAGGGGAAATTCGATATATTTACACGTTCGGGACACTTGACTATTTGCAAATGTCATGATATGACTCTTCAAAATCCCATACATTTTATCATACCGTCTTCATCCGTACTAGATACCACTTAATTTTAATTTATTGATACGACAAATACGGCCACAGACGTTGACGTCTATGGCTCAGTCTGTCGGCGGTGTGAATGTGTTATGTTGGTGCATATGCACTGCGTATGAGTGTGTTGAAGAGAGTTTGCCGTGACACCTACGAACGAATGAAGTCACGTGATGTGACACTAGATCATGCGCTTCCTAGGAATGCTATGGGCAAGCAACGGCTATTGACGGTTTGCCAAATTACGTGCAATAGAGTTCACCGCCCTTAGCCATACTGTCACGTAACTATTATATATACCGAGATAATGATAAGTAGCCGTCTGTCCCGGAAAGTGTTAAAGTAGGTACGACCGCATTCTAATATCAGTGTCAATCTGGCAAAAATCCCTCTAATTTCTCTTCATTCTTAACAGTAATTGACACTGAGTTGACATTGCGACTAGATTTTGAACGTGTTCACAGCCCAGTCTTCAAAAGAACGCGTTCTTACTAACGAATATTTGTTTTGCGAATTTGATCCTTATTACGGCCGGACAGTAGATACGGGAATTAACTTTGCGGTATTGTAGATGTCCAAATGCGACGATGGCCACTTACTGACAGGTGTTCTGCCAACATGCTACCAGAAGTAATAAAACGAAACCCTGCCACAGATTAATACATATGGGACAAAATCATTTAAATAAAAATACATAGTTCGAGTCTGCGCTGTCTGTTTTCGTGAAAACTGATTAAAATTTTACTTAGGTTGGTTAAGCTACGCTTGCCGGGGTTAGTCCGTAGATGGGTGACTATCTTTACGTATCGAGACTCCTCCGTGCCTCGTAATGCACCTTAAGCCGTTGGTCTGGGCTGTCATTCGTGGATCTTTGACAGTCGTTACGGGTCGTCAGAAGCCCGAAAGTCTGACAATCAGTCTTACCAAGGGGTATCGTATTACCCTGTAACTGGGTTGTGGAGGTCAGATAGGCAGTCGCTCCATGTAAAATACTGGTATTCAGCTGCATCTGGTTAGACTGGAAGCCGACCCCAACGTAGTTGGGAAAAGGCTAGACAGATTGATTGATTGATTTGATTGAAGTTTTACTACGGTTTCCGATACTGCCGTAGCCACTGTATTTGCTCGACACTCGACTTGTTAGGCTCATTGCATTCCATAAAAAGTAAGCTTTTACCGATTTTAATATTTTTCAGTTCTGAGCAGATTTACGGCCAATATGAAAGAACATCCCTAACTTCTTAGCTATTTGCAACAGATTTTCTTACGGTTTCTGACTCTGCCGTAGCTATTGTATTTGCTCGGCAATAGATTAGGCTCATTGTATTCCTTTTTATGCAAGCTTTCTTCGACTGGATTTTTTAAAATTTCTGAGCAGATTTACGGCCAATATGAGACGACATCTGATATTATTTTGCTATTGTCAACTTCATATTCATTTTTAACCCTATTTTGACCAATATTTCTGTTGTTTCTCTTTAGATCCTGGTAGTGTTTTGTCAACTCTTGAGAAAGACACTAGAATAACTGATCTAGCTAAACACGTTTTTGCGCTATACGAATTGATATTTCGACACATACTCAAAAGTAGAGGGTCGTGCACATGCGCCTGCGCTCGTTGTGTGACGTCATAGGCAAATTATATCCTGCCTTAAAATTGTTATAAATATGACCTATCTTATGAAAGCTCAACCATTACTCTAGCATCAAAAGTTTCGTAGTTATTAGCAGTTGAAATCTTACATGTTTTGGTCGGTCAGAAATATTGAACTTACCACCGAGCGAAAAGTCGTTTTCACGTCAAAAAGCGACTCTTGCTACAACACAATACAGTGCGATTCAGGTTGCACAACGATTATTACCTACAGTTATATTCACTTACAAGTTGCCTCTCTTTCTAACGCGTAACTCTTATACCTTCTGACCGCGGCAGTCTTACTGAATCGGCACAGCGAGGTAGGCCCGCCGCGTACTTGTAGCTTCATACATAAATTGCGGAGTGTCCCATCTGTATTAATCTGTGACACTGCTAAAACTAATCAACAACAACAAATGTTGGAGTATAACGGAAGTAAATTATACGGAGTTAGTCAAGGCTATTAAACTTATAAACAACGTACCTGCATTTACACGAATGTTTATTATCTTTGATCCCTGGCCCTGACATCAAGTAATGGACCAAATTGTCAAACATTTATTGGTTGAATACGAGGCTTTTGGCTACTTTGTATGATGTGCGTTTTGTTTGTGCAGAATAAACAATTAATCAATTAAATTGTGAATGTGAAGACTATGTAGCTCATTGCTTTTTTTGTTTGTTTTATTTTTTCTCTCAGTTATTTTTAATCATGGTCTGGCAGTTTGAGTAATCTATGCGGCCTACCCCAATGTCCTTTCTTTGGTATTGTTCGTCGAATCGTTGAGCTCCTTAAGTTCTGAGTTGAGCTGCGCGATTACTGACAAATGCGTGCACTGACTGGACAGGTCCTCTCAATCTGTGTGGTTCTTTCCTCAAAAGACCATTTCAGACACCAATCTACATGGTCTGCACATGAAGTGACCAAGATTATTTATGTCTGGACTTTATAAGAGACTTGAGTTTGTTTCGGCCTTTCTTCACAGAGTAGTCAGATATGAAACGCCGACCTCATCTAGTTTAAAAAAAAAAACATGATTGACTTGTAAAAGTGTTTGTACAAACCTACTTACAGAAATAAAAATCATTTATCATTTAAAAAACAATGTTTCTATGTAGATTTTCTTTGATATTGGAGTTAAGTTGGCTCAAATGTTGGCGGTCAGTACCAACATATTATACCAATGTTGTTAAAAGGTAACACCAACAAATGTTGACAATTAATTTACTCCGGGAGTAATCTGTGAACCGGAATTTGCCGCTATAAATATTATTATAGACTTGAAATTGTCTACGTACGTGCACAAATGACCAGATTTTGACAACATTATAGGCAATTAAGATTTTTCAGCAAATCGGCTTTTTTTTTTTTGTGGATGGGAAATCATCAAATAACTTCTCCCGCTCTGGGTGGAGCGGAAGGGCGTGTCAGACTTTTACTGACTAAAATCCACCCGTGTTCCTTCAGTTGCCTATGCCAGGGCCACGGTATCTTTTTCAAACAACCCGCGACCCCAGCGGCATCGGCCCTATTGGACCCCATCTTTTGCTGACATCTCTTTGAGGCGCGCGTGGAACACAACGCGCCGTCGACCCGGGCCTGGTCCTCACCGGAGAACATGGCGGTGTTCTGCCCAAGCCGGGCAGACCTCCACTGTATGCTCCACCGTGTCCTCTGGGCGATCCACACAATGGTGACACCCGGGCGTTTCCTCCCGCCTTATGCGAAACAGGAACCGCCCGAAACAACCGTGTCCGGTGAGGACCTGCGTCAGGCGGAAGGTGAGGACGCCGTGGCGCCTCTCTAACCACTCCTCAAAGAAGGGACTTATCGCCGCAATTGTGGCGTGCCCAGCGCTGGGCTGCGACAGTCGCACTGTCCATGTCGCCATGAGCAGCAAATCGGCTATGTTTTACTTCGTGTTAGGTCGATTAGGTGTCTGATTATAACGAGCATGACAGCATTGATTTTGATTTAGTGGAATTTGAGCGAAAGCATATTTGGGGGAGGCGGAGGTAGCGTTTCAAAGGCTTACAGGCCCGGAAAATAGTTTTTACCCGCGGTTTCGCCCGCGTGTTTGTTGAAAAATGTCCCACGCGAAGTACTACCGGGATTAAAAGTACCCTATGTGTTAACCCACGTCATAAAAATTCTGTGTGCCAAATTTCATCCAAATCCATTCAACCGTGTTTGCGCCAATCCGGCACCCTAATTGCGTAACACACTACCTATCGGAATCTGAATCATTCTGAAGCTAATTGCTAATCCATTGTTTCATATGTTCGAAAAAATTGTCTGCTCGACAACGCAATGAATGTTGTTGAACTGTCAAAATGAAACCGATTCCGATTGATAGTGTGTTACGCAATTGCCCTGCTGAACATACGGAGCCCTTAAAGGATCACTCGAGTGTCTGTCTGTTCGTCACAGCTCATTTGCTCCGAATTTAATAGAGCGATGAAGTTGAAATTACACGTATGAATTTCTGTGACCCAAACGCGGACGTGTAAATGAATTTTTAATATGGGGTCAATTTTAGGGGGCAAATAAGAAATTAAAAAATAAGTTTTGCAAACTGTACCGTGTCACATATCAAAAGAAAGCGCTTACTGTGAGGGCCTCAATTTTTATTTTTTATATAGTTCAAAATAAATCATTTTAAAGTTATTTAAGAAAATACAATTTACAAAACTTTTTTTTTAATTTTCTTATTTGCCCTTCAAAATTGACCCCCATATTCAAAATTCATTTATTTACGTTACACGTCCGTGTTTGGGTCACAGAAATACATACGTGTACCAAATTTCAACTTAATCGGTCTATTAGATTCGGAGCAAATTGGCTGTGACAGACCGACAGACAGACAGACAGACACACGAGTGATCCTATAAGGGTTCCGTTTTTTCCGGAACCCTAAAAATGCAACAGAAACTTAGAAAACTAAACATAATATTTAAGGATTCGTTTGAAGTGTTAAGAAGTGTGAAAGAGGAGTTGCATGTGAGTGTGTTATGGTATTGTATTAAGCGTTCCAAATGAGAAGACAATCGATTACCCTCCCAGTATGTTACAATCAGACAAAACCGTACAGCTAGCAACAAAACAAAATACCAATGACCTATGTATTTTCAAAATTCACTAAAAACTATTGCATCTGCAAATAACAATCTTGAGAGGACAATATAGGTATAATTTGAGACAACAGGCTCCGCTGCTTGACTCGGTTATTCTATTCAACTGTTTATTAGTTCACCCAATAGGGATGATGACAAAAAAATGATTTTTTGTCCGTCATGTAGATTATTAAAATATATTGGACACGTATTTTTTCTTTTCAAAATCAAAATCAAAATCAAAAGTCATTTATTCAAACTAGGCTGAGAATCAGCACTTTTTGAACGTCAAAATTACATAAGACAGTCCCCCAAAAACGCCCGCCCTTCACCACTTCCTAGTGCTTTAGCTGGGGAGAAGAAGTGGCGCAACAAACTCCCCAGCAGCACAGCTGTCTGTTCAGTTAAAAAAATGATTCTATATAATACTGCGCATAATAATTTAGGTACATTACGCAACACAAAACATTAAATTAAATTATTTGCTATAAGTAAGCTAGCACACGCCAATATACCAAAAAAAAAAAAAAAAAAAAAACGAAAACAATACTCAAGCAGAAACAAAATACAAAACTAAAAACGTAAGCAGAACTTTTTTTCTACGTAATCAAAAGATTACGGCGATACATTGAGTTAAAATGTGGCATGACATCACGTCTTCGTAGATTTTATACGTAGAAGTGACGTAGCAAGCCCCCACTCCCGAACTTTAATGCGAGTTATCTAAGTCATTTTTTATTAATATGATAAAGCAAAAAATACGTGTCTAATATTTTTTTTATTATCTGACTGAACGGACTAAATAGAATTTCTTTTTTTTTACCCAGGCATCATCCCTATTTTAGACTTTTGCTACAAAGAGAATCACACAATATGATAGTACACAAAATATAATGCGTCACCTATTATACATTGATAAATAGACTCTCAATGCCGACAAATTCGCCTTTGTATCTATATAACAGAAGGTGAACAAGATTCCGCAGTTATTATCGATACGACATTCTTGTTACCGATCGACGAATACTTTAGCTATTACAAGCAGATTTGATTTATTGAAGAAGCTCGCTGATTGGTGCTTGATTTGATGATTGTGGGATTGGTAAAGGTAAAGTAATTGCAAGTGTTTTATTTTTAGTTATGCTGATTGGTGTCGTTTTTAATAATTACGATTAAGAGGCCCCCGGAGCATGCGTAGTTCATACAAATGAAATACCAAAATAATTTGTAAATCAAATATATTCTTAAGGTAGTGTCTATTTATTCCGATTGGATTACAGAATATTTAGGTTCCCAAAGACATATTTTGAAACGACACTGATTCAAAGACGAAATATGAGGAATTTCAAATTTCTATAGAAAACTTATTTTTCTCATATTTCATGCTTAAATCAATGTTCTTATTTAATATATATCTGGGAACCTAGATATTCTGGAATCCAATCGGAATAAATACACACTACCTTTAGAATATGTTTGATTTACAAATTATTTTTGTATTTCGTTTGTATGAACTACGCATGCTCCGTGGGCCTCTTAAGTATTCAAGTATGTAGGATTGCCTCGTTAGTCCCCAAGTTGGTTGGTATGCCAAGCGCTACTACTGAGCCTGAGGTCTTGGGTTCGATTCTCGGGTCGTCCAAAGTGTAATTGAGTCTATTTCATCAGGAATATCTCAGCAGAAGCCTGGAGTCTAGATTTGTTCCCGGTCGATGACAATAAAGCCTGTTAATATGGGGTGAAACTGTTGCCATCAACAAGAAGCTCGTGGCTAAGTAATAAAAGCCGCACGCACGGGTTCATCCATCAGGTTAAGCTACGCTTGCCGGGGTTGGTCCGTGGATGGGTGACCATCTTTACATACCGAGACTCAGCACGTTAAGCCGTTGGTACCAGCTGTCATTCGTGGATCTTTGACAGTCGTTACGGGTCGTCAGAAGCCCAAAAGTCTGACAACCAGTCTTACCAAGGGGTAAGACACCCACGTGCCAGTAAGTGGGTTGTGGAGGTCAGATAGGCAGTCGCTCCATGTAAAATACTGGTATTCAGCTGCATCCGGATAGATTGGAAGCAGATTGACTATTGATTAACCGGGCACAAATTGTGAATTCACGCTCAGCAGTAGCGCTTGCGACGACCGCTAGACTAACAAGGCTATCTTTTAATATCAGACTGAGACATGATGATGTTTACGGATTAATTACTAAAAGCGTAATGATGCTAATGCCATGAAGCTATGTATTTATACTAAAGAGGGTATTCGCAAATTAGTAAGTAATATGCAGCGCGAGACAATAATGACACTTGAAGATACTTAGGCTCAAAACTTTTCGGGTCCCCTGGTAGACCCGAAACCCTTGGTTTACGAGTCCAACTTGCACTGGGCCGGTTTTGAACAGTCTTCACCGCTTTTTCAGCCATATTGACCACAGAACACGTCTGCCTAATTAACCCTTCGGGGAATTCAGGCCCCATATTATATTATACAGGGTTAAAAACCAACAACCTCTTAAGGGGTCATTTAACTCATCATTAGGAACAACTTTTACTATGGGACCAAACCTGAAATCGCGAAAAAAAATCAGCTGTTCAGTACATTTATGTTCGCATGATTCGTCAAAATGTACTGAACAGCTAATTTTTTTTCGCGATTTCAGGTTTGGTCCCATAGTAAAAGTTGTACATGATGATGAGTTCAATGACCCCTTAAGAGGTTGTTGGTGTTTTACCAATAACCCAGTATATATGTAAAAGAAATAAAAGTTACAAATACGTTAAAAAGGGCTTTTTTCTAGTAATAAAAATAGGATCACCATTCACCAATAGGACCTATCTTTGCATTTCGTAGTTTTAAATCAAATAAATGTTACTCTTCTTGACAGTATAATATAATTTTAATGAAAAGCTATGTCTTGGATTGTGGTAGCGTGTTTTTTTTTTCATTTTCTTAGACGTAGACGTTTCATTTAAGCTGACGCGATTACGTTAACATCGAAATTCACTTACTACTCACTTATTGTACAAAAAATTTAATTTAAAAAAAAGCAAATACCTACCGACTTCAAAAACCTAAAAAAAAAATATTTTTTTTTAAACTTAACACTTTCTGAAGTCGGTGCCAAGCTAAGGTGCATTGAGGAATTCAAGATACCGACTTCAGAATCTGTTAAGTTTTTAAAACAGTAATTTTATTCATTTTATATTTTTGAAGCCGGTTTTTACTTTTTTAAAGTATTTTTTAATTTTTTTGTTGAATATGCAATTACATAAGCCGGAGATACAGTACATTTATGCATGTAACTTCGATAATAAGAATAATTACCTAATGTATTATATACTAAAACCTTCTTGAAAGTATGTAGATCACGTTAGTGAAAGTTTCATCAAAATTCGTTCATTTGTTTTTGAGAAAATCGTGGACACGCAAACATACATACATACGGGTCGAATACAGAACCTCCTTTTTTGAAGTCGGTTTAAATACGTAGCTACCTAATTTGATTATAGAAACAAAAGAAGCCATTAAAAACTGACCGGCTATTACATAATTTAATTTGTACCTAAAATGTTTTAAAATATTAGAAACTTATGATGTAAATCTTAAAAGTCGTACCTTTGATATAATTTGTATTTATAATTAAGGTGCCCATAATTAAATACAAAACTATAATTTCATCTGTGTCTACGACATAATTATTAATATACTTACATAGGTACCTACATTAATTTATAACGTGTAGGTTTATAATTAATACGTATTAAGTATCTTTTATTTTATTTAGTCTCCTGGATCTAATTATATCAATTTCAGTAATTTTGTAAGCTTTTGTGTATACATTTATGAAATTCAGTCTGCTGTGATAACACAGACTTTATTTGATGTTCATGTTATATTATATACTGAACTATAGTCTTACTATTGTAAGTATTTGTTTATTGTGGCCAGTTTTTTTTTTCTGTTTTATCGGGTGGAGGATAATTAGGTGTAAAAAAAGACCGGCCAAGTGCGTGTCGGATCACGCACAATGAAGGGTTCCTTAGTTGGGATAAGTTTATCAAAAAAAACAAACTTAACATTGTAGTTGAATAAGTAATTTTAAGATTTTTACTTTTCCAAGTAGGTACATTTTATAAGTTGGTCGAGTATTAATGGTAAACTTGTAAAGCCTAATAATAACTAAAATAATAGCTGAGTAGCTATGATAGTGTTCCTTTTAATTTCGTTATATTACTAGTGCCGTGATATTTTTCACATATCCAAAAGCTTCCATTTAGCATTTGACTCTAACAAAAAATTGTAATTTAAAGCTTAATTTTACGCAAACGGATCATCTGTCTCTCCATCCATTTGATATGCATCTTCTTGTAATAATAACAGATAGCAACACACGTCATTTCCAGTATGACGATAGTGATCAGGGTGAGGAGGATGTCTGTCGTGCTGATGATGTAGTAGCCCTGCTCGGTTGTCTCACTATCTTTCCCAGTACCAGCAGCCGTCTGCGCGATGATCGTAACTCCGTTTGAGTAGATTTACACATGATTTACAACACAAAACCACTAATTTTGTAATAATGTCCGAATTTATTATTAAAATTATTATTTTTTTTTAATTGTTCAAATTTCACTCGCGTTGTAACCTTTTATGGCAGGGCCGCCATGAAGTGTCGTGGTAAATGAAAGATATCTGGATAACGCCTCGATTTACAGGGTTATTGGTAAAACACCAGCAACCTCTTAAGGGGTCATTGTACTCATCATTATGATCAACTTTTAATATGGGACCAAATCTGAAATCGCAAAAAAAATCTGCTGTTCAGTACATTTTGACGAATTATGCTAATATAAATGTAAGAAAGAAAGAAAAGAAAGAAAATATGTTTATTTGTCACAGAAAAACGTGCATACAAAAATAATAGGTTGGGGAAAAAGTTTCTTCGCATTTTTTAAGAAAATTCAAAACATTTTTTAATATAGTTTATTTACATTTAACTGAAGTATGTAGGTACCATTTTGTTCGATAACTTTTTGCCATCTTGTACGTAGGGACATGATCCCATTGCTATAGAAATTTTGGGACTTCTGGTCAAAATACCGCGACAAGTGGTTGTGGCAGTCCTCTCGTGATGTTAACCTGACACTGCCTAAAGAATTCTGAAGAGACCGAAACAGGTGGAAATCTGAAGGTGCAAGGTCAGAACTATACGGCGGATGCATTAACACCTCCCAGCCAAACTCTCTTAATTTTTGCTGAGTGGCTAAAGATGTGTGAGGTCTAGCGTTATCATGATGAAAAACCACAAACCTTCTGTTGATTAATTCCGGCCGCTTTCTCTCAACTTCTTGCTTTAATCTCATCAGTTGTTCGCAGTAGAGTTCAGAATCGATGGTCCTGCCTGGTGGTAACAGCTCATAATGAATAATGCCCTTCCAATCCCACCACACACACAGCATCACCTTGTTGCGAGTTAACCCGGGTTTCGCCACAGTCTGTGAAGCCTGACCGGCCTTTGACCACGACCTTTTTCGCACGTTCTTGTCATACGTGATCCACTTTTCATCACCAATTATCAGCTTCTTCAAAAATGGTTCGGTTTCATTACGTCGGTCGTAATAAAGAATCACAAATGAGTACACGGTTCATTAGGTTTCTTTCAGTGAGCTCGTGAGGTACCCAAATGTCGAGCTTTTTTGTGTACCCAGTTTTTTTCAAATGCGCCAAAACTGTTTTGTGGTCAATTTCCAGTTCTTCAGCTACGTCGTAACTACTGATATGCCGATCTTGCTCCACTTTTTCAAAAATGGCATCCATTTTATCCGTAATAGGGCGACCAGAGCGACGTGCATCTTTGACATCAAAATTTCCGGATTGAAAACTCTTAAACCAAAGTGCTACTCTCACAGATACTACACTAGGTCCATAAACATCGCAAACTTTTTTCGCGGCTTGCGTTGCATTTTTACCTTTTTTGTAGTAAAATTTTAAAATGTATCGAATTTCTTTATTAGATTCACTCATCTTAACGGTACGAAAAACAAATGAAAATCACACATTTTCCTAATTTGAATTTGGAATTATGTTCTTTAAAATTTAAACTTTCAATGATACCAAAACCAGCCAGATACAAATAGTATAGCCAAAGAGATATTATTACAAGTTCATACATACTATAATGCGAAAAGACTTTTTCCCCAACCTAATATAATTAACTCGAGTTTTACAATAAGAAAAATAAAACACAAATCACGAGCACAAAACAAAAGTCGGCAGCTGTTGGCACGCCATGACTGTGACAAAAAGGCTTCCACTCAGCATGATGCTGTGATATGTACTGAACAGCAGATTTTTTTTTCGCGATTTCACCTTTGGCCCCATAGTAAAAGTTGTTCAATGACCCCTTAAGAGGTTGTTGGTGTTTTACCAATATCCCTGTATTGTGTCTTCACATAGATTGAGCGTACAATCATGATCTTAATATATTGCTTACTTGGCTAATCCTTATAAGGTATGGTTACACACACATACGTAATAATACTAATAATACTTACTTACATACACTACACCCTGCATCGAAAAATGGTTTTCATGGACCCGTAATATTTTTGAATTGCCTATCCAACGATACCCCACACCATTAGACGATAAAAAAACACATCTCCACTTTACGTGTAAAGTAAGGTTGCGACGACGCATGACGTCGCAACGCAAGAGGACGACGCACGTCCTCAATCGAGATCGATTAATGAGAAAATTAATATCGATATCATCCACACTTACGCTGAGATAAAAAAAAATGTCATGTACGCACGTCTCGTTTGATCCTCTACCAGTGGAACACTATCCGTCTGTCCGTTGTCGCACTGGAGCTCCGACAACGCATCGCATCACCCTCCCCCCGCTACGTCTTTCGTCTGTCGATCCGTTGAAACGTCGCATGCGACGACGCAACGCTATAATGTGTCATGTCATTTAAAATATACGGAAAACGTCGCCGCTGAAGTGTATTTCTATATAAGTAATAGGAGTAATATTCTGGGGCAATTGCAGTGAGAGGGAGCAGATTTTTAGAGCCCAAAAACGTAGCATAAGATCTATGTTAAATCTGAAAACTACAGACAGCTGTGTACCTGTGTTTAAGTCGCTGAGAGTACTGACCTTCCCATCACTGTACATTTTCGAGGTCGCAATTTTTGTTAAAACTAATTTAGATTTATTTCCATCACTAGCCGATATTAGAATGCGGTCAGGTCCAATGAGACTACAATATAAAAACTTATTACATACAGGCAATTACAGAACAGCACTACTAAGGAAAAATATTATGTCGATGGGACTTATCATATACAATAAAATTCCGCACAGTTTCAAAGAACACCCCATTCGAACATTTAAATCTAAGCTTACTGCATTATTATTGGATAAATGTTATTATTGTATCAATGACTTTTTAAATGATAAAAAAAATTGACAGTAAAATTTGTAAATGACATTATGTTTGTAAAATAATATTTCACTTAATTATAATTCCAATGAAATTCATTTTATTGACAAGATTCATTTATGTGCAATTGACTATGTGTTGATTATTATTACTTTATTATTATTTCCTTCTTTTTATGTCTGTTTGTGTTAATTAGAATGACATGTTAGTTGTTAATTTATAATAATATTGTATGTAATATATTAGTTTCTATGAATTTGCATGCCGTAAGGTAGAATGTATAAAAAAGGAGGGGAAATAATCAAAGTCTTTGATGCAATGTGTGTCAACACCCTTGCGAGGATTGTGAAGCTGTAAATTTTCATACAAAAAGTGATAACGTTTTTCTCCCCGTAAACATAGTCTAATTTTCATAATTTTTAGAAACGTTGTTGGTATAATGAAAAACTAGGTCCGCAGGTTTTTATTATAAAGAAATATTGTATACAATACAAGTTATTAGCATCTAAATTTCTATATTTTTGACATAAACATATCCCCGAGCATTTTTATTTTTTTAAATTAAATTAAATTGAAATACTAAAAACGAAAAACGTACAGACCTAGATTAAAGTATACTGAATGTAATGAGATTAAAATTGTCTCATTTCGTAAAGGTTTAGGGGAGTAAAAACGTTATCGCCCGAAACAATATTTATGTAAATAATTCTATGAAATGTAGGCAATTGCCTCGAAAATCGCGCCGCGTATCGGCGCTTCACAATCCTCTTAAGTGACGTTTAGAGATCTCGGCCTCAGACCATTGGTCTTGCTTAGTAGGTATGTAAAAACTTATTAACTCGAATTACCTTCGTAAAGATAATGGTTCGTTGACTTGTTATGGTTGGAATCGATGAGCCAAGAATTAAAATGATTAATTTATTTTTGAAGTTGGGACTGCTTTTTACATTACGGTTCTTATGATGAAGAGAATTGTGAAATAAATAATGTGTGGAAAAAATGCAGAAATCATTTCGTTGAACTTTGATAGTCCTACTATAATCAATCAATCTGCCTAGCCTTTTCCCAACTATGTTGGGGTCGGCTTCCATTCTAAACGGATGCAGCGGAATACCAGTATTTTACATGGAGCGACTGCCTATCTGACCTCCACAACCCAGTTACTGGGTAATACGATACTCCTGGGTAAGACTGGTTGTCAGACTTTCAGGCTTCTGGTGGATCTTTGACAGTCGTTACGGGTCGTAACGACTGTCAAAGATCCACAAATGTCAGCCGGGACCAACGGCTTAACGTGCTTTCCGAGGCACGGAGGAGTTTCGGTATGTAAAGATGGTCACCCATCCACAGACCAACCCCGGCAAGCGTAGCTTAACCTGATAGATCGACCCGTGCAGCTGTTATTACTTAGCCACGAGCTCCTCCTATAATCGATAGAGTCCTTCTATAATATTACGTATAAATTAATGTGAAAGTTTGTATGTTTGTTACTCAGTCACGCCAAAACGACCGACAGAACAAATTTGGGTTAAATTTGGCACACAGGTAGACCATGACCTCAGTTAGGATATAGAATACATTATCACGCAGGCGAAGCCGCGGGAAAAAGCTAGTTAACGATATCGTCCACATAGTTTTTTCTATCGTAGAACGACTTCCAAGCATGTTTGTCGATAAAGCATGAATTAGAGTAAGATAAGTAAGTAAATATGCCCACTGTTTATTGATCGTCTACCAAATGCCATTGAAGCGATTGACAATATTAGTACAATAGACGATTGATCGTTTTGGGGACCCCTTACAATTTTAAGTAGGTAGGTACCTACTTACAATCTACGCAAATAAAACGTACATACTTAAGTAATAGGTATGCTTTTCTTCATAGTATTAAGTTTTGTGGCTAAAAGACTACTTACTAAGTTTTAAAAACCTAATTATTTGGAAATGTTTTATTTTACCAACCCTCAATAAAAAAAATAGTCCAGTATAAGCTAATCTCGCATTGTATAGGATTTCGGTACAATAAGAGATCAGCTTATACTGGAAATGTATGTATAGCTTGATATGTAGCGGAATGTGGAAGGCCTAGACAAGTGACAATAGCTTTTTATTTCAAATCTTTCGTAAAAAGGTATTTTAATACCGAATTTCTACAGGATCAGTATGAGGTTTTAGGTAGCTTATCAATCCAGTACATTCTTGACTTATCCATTATCATTATCGTTGATAGATTATCACTTTGAGTAGAAACTAGAATCATCAGTCTCCGGCCCTTTTCCCACATTATTTGGAATCGGCGCAACATGTCTTTTTCGTCCATACCGCTCTATTTGTCCTCATCTCAGCAGCCACCACCTTTCTAGCCATATCATCTTTCTCACAGTACATCCATATGAGTTGAAACTACATCCGTATAAATATGTATGAATTAATTAAATGCGCCGAGCCCAGCGTGGTTTGACCAGACTTGATCACTCGAATGAACCCAAAGATTAACACTAGCACCTGTGCCTCACGCAGTCACAATACATGGTGCAACAGAAACTATTGTAAAGGGTTTTCAAATAAGAGGTGTTATTTTGAATAGCCCGCTATTTCGGTAGATGTCACTTTTGAAGCTGTCATTTTTGACATTTGACAAGTAGAAACTACGCCATTAATAAAAATGGAACGACACACGCTTCAACAACGCATTCAAATTATTAAAATTCACTATAAACATGGTGAATTTTAATAATTTTGTGTAAATTTTAATTTTGTTGGAATTTTAATAATTTGGTGGAAATTTGGCAGAGACGGTTCGTAAAACTCGAACATTTTTGGGTCGTCGTGAAGAAAGGGGGCGCGATAATAGTAGGGAAGACGTACCCTTAGGATATTGAAGGATTATTAGAGCCCCATCCTCATAAAGTAAAAATTTATCGTTCAAAACAAGCTCATAAAAATAAAAGAAAAACCGTGATTCTCTCAGACAGGACCTTGTCACTACACCTGATATGCCGCTGACCCAGAAAAACCTGCATGATTATTGCCTCTTTTTGTTCCATTCAAAATGTTGTACGTAAGTGTAAGTATTGAAGGGACCGGCAGGCGGTAAAGCGGTGCTTTGTATAGATGTACTGAGATGATAATAGTATGTAGTCGGCAGTTACAAAGTGATGAGCCGACGGTGTAAAGAAATTGTAAGGTGTATGAGATTGAGTAATTGAGGGTTAAACTTAAGGGGTAAGCTCCAGGTATCCCGCAAAATTCAAATTTTCTTACGTTTTTTTGCAATTTGCAGGTCAGTATCAAGTTGTACGTTGACCTGGAGAATTCCCATTTGAGCACCTATTTTTAGAGCACCTATGCATTTTGCACCGAAGGTATTATTCCCTTTTGAGAATACCTTTGGTGCAAAATGCATAGGTGCTCAAATGGGAATACTCCGTTGATCTGAATATGATTCACGACCGTAACAAATCTGTATTTATAGACTAATAAATCACTAAAATCATCAATACAACAATCTAAGTTTATATATTCCTAATGAATTACTATCTCATAAAATATTGATATTTAGGATTATACTAACTTAGGGAGTTATATTACTAATTCTAATTATTATAATTTTGTAAATACATAATATATGTTACGGTCGCGAATCATACTTTAATCAACATACAACTTAATACTGACATGCAAATTGCAAAAAACGTAAAAAAAAATTGAATATCGTGGGCTACCTGGAGCTTCCCCCTTAAGGAAATGAACTGAAAAATAAGTATATAATGACTTTACGTATCTTCTCCATAGGAACTTACTACGCCTTGGAATGGGCAATAAACTTCATTTTTCTGACTTACCAACTTCTTTATACCTAGTTAACAAGTGTCTGTTGAAATAAAGGCTTTGAGATTGAGTTTAAGATTATTAAAAACTAGCTTCTGTCCGCGACTTCGTCCGCGTGAAATTTCTTGTCCTCCCGACCCACCCCGTACCATTACATCGCCTGCCCGCTCTATTTTTATAGTATTCGCTTTTTGATGTTTTTCTTTTTGCTTGGGGTCCCTAAAAGCCCTAGCGTAATATTATATAGCTTATAACCTTCCTCAAAAAGACTTTTTCAAATCTGACTGGTAGTTCCAGAGATTAGCGCGTTGAAACAAATAAAAAAAAACAAACTCTTCAGCTTTTTTATTAGTATACTATAAGATTGAGAATCGGAGAATTTGCTTTAGTTAAGAATATTTTTTTATAAATTGCGCTCTAAACAAGCGCAACCGTGAGACCACATCGGAGACGTGTTTGGCGCTGTTTAAGCGGAATCCAGCGGAGTTTTTGCGTCGTTTTGTGACCGTCGATGAAACCTGGATCCACTGGTACACACCAGAGACCAAGGAGCAATCAAAACAATGGATCCAGACCGGGGAACGTGCTCCAAAGAAGGCGAAAACTGTAAAATCGGCCGGAAAAGTTATGGCCACCGTTTTCTGGGATTCACAAGGTGTGATCTACATCGATTACCTCGAGAAGGGTAAAACAATTACAGGGCTTTACTATGCCGATTTATTGGGCCGATTCGACGCCGAATTAAAGAAAAAACGACCCCATCTGGCGAAGAAAAAAGTGCTGTTTCACCACGACAACGCACCAGTTCACACGTCTGCCGTTGCCATGACCAAATTCGTCGAATTACGCTACGAATTGCTGCCCCATCCACCGTATTCTCCAGATTTGGCCCCTTGTGACTTCTTTCTGTTTCCTAATCTGAAAAAATCACTCGCCGGGAATAGATATGGATCAAATGAGAAGGTCATCGCCGCCACGGAGGCCTATTTTGCAGAGTTTGACAAAAACTATTTTTCGGACGGGTTAAAAAAGTTGGAGCATCGCTGGGCTAAGTGTATCGAACTAAAAGGAGACTATGTTGAAAAATAAATTGCCACTTTTCCAAAATTTTCGTTTACTTTTTGTAGGCTAAGTATTTATTGAATGACCTACTTGTAAATACATTACATTTAAGAGCATCGTCTGTAACTATTAACATGTATTTTATTACAAGTGTTGATAAAGAACGGACGATGAAACAGAAAAACAAGAATGCTCAATCGGAAACAGGGAAGTGGGTAAAATTTAACTTGCAAGATTCGATTACAGACAGACAGACACAGGGACACGTGAAATTAAAATAAAAGCTTGTAATAAAATCAGCCCTGATTGTTCAATAATTTAATGTCATTTATAGCAATTCTATTTTGTCAGTCGCTCCATGTAAAATACTGGTATTCAGCTACATCCGGTTAGATTGGAAGCCGACCTGAACATAGTTGGGAAAAGGCTAGGCAGATCGATATAGCAATTCTATTTTGGAAACCCAAATAAAAATTTGGCTTTGAATGAGAAATGAAAGAATATATGTTTTAAATATCTCACTCATACTGAATCTAAAAATATCCGAATCGGGGCTAGAATACAGCAGCGTTGTCGTGAAATCGATTTGTGATTAAATTATCAACTAATATTTTGGATCGAATTCAGATTCAAATCTTTATTGCATATCTCATGTGTGTATAAGATCTTAATAATATTTATAAAGTATCACATGGACCCTGTCGGGCACAACAATTGATTAAATAAATAATATGAGAATTAGCATGCTTTTGAGGAGCTCGTAGCTAAGTAATAACAGCCGCACGGGTCGCTTGCCGGGGTTGGTCCGTGGTTGGGTGACCATCTTTTCATACCGAGACTCCTCCGTGCCTCGGAAAGCACGTTAAGCCGTTGGTCCCGGCTGTAATTCGTGGATCTTTGACAGTCGTTACAGAAGCCCGAAAGTCTGACAACTAGTCTTACCAAGGGGTATCGTATTATCTGGGTTGTGGAGTTCAGATAGGCAGTCGCTCCATGGAAAATACTGGTATTCAGCTGCATCCAGTTAGACTGGAAGCCAACCCAAACATAATTGGGAAAAAGCTAGGCAGATTGATTGAAGTAGCATGCCTTTAAATCATTAATAAAATAGAAATTGGAATCAGTATTAGTTCGCTAAATGAGGTCCGAACATTGTGTAGCTACGGCCTTCAATAGATTACATTATATACATTTGACTGTATAATGTTCATGTACGGTACATATATAAACCAGGCTATTTTAATTTCGTCTCAATTTTTTTTTTGTTTGTGTCCTCCGCGTGATATAGTGAAACTTTATAGGGTGACTGGTACTTAGTGACCGACACGTAAACACATAATTGTACTCAGGGTGAGTTTAGATTAGATTTAGCGGCTGATCCCCATATATCAATTGAAGGTTTGATTTTACCAGGGAGTTGTATTTTATACAGGGTTATTGGTAATATGTCGGCAATCCATTAAGGGGATGTAGGAGAGGTCATTTGCAACCAAACGACTCCTTATGACTCCTATGCAAATGTCAACCATTTTCGATTAATTGGACTTTTTATATTTTTTGATGATATCTGCGGTGTACAAATTTGAAAATTTGTCAAAAAAAAAAACCAATGCATGATTTTTTCCTTATTATTATTATCCGCTTGTCATTTTATATAAAATGACAATTATCTTTAATAGTTTTTTTTTAGTCAGAGCTACAAATCTTTACAATTTTCATAATTTTGAGCAGGTTTTTTTTAATTTAAAATTATCGATTTCTGCAAAAAAAAATTGTTGACATTTCCATATGAGTCATAAGGGTTAATTTGGTTCCAAATGACCTCTCCTACATCCCCTTAATGGATTGCCGACATATTAGGTTGGGGAAAAAGTCTTTTCGCATTATAGTATGTATGAACTTGTAATAAAATCTCTTTGGCTATACTATTTGTATCTGGCTGGTTTTGGTATCATTGAAAGTTTAAATTCTAAAGAACATAATTCAAATTAGGAAAATGTGTGATTTTCATTTGTTTTTCGTACCGTCAAGATGAGTGAATCTAATGAAGAAATTCGATACATTTTAAAATTTTACTACAAAAAAGGTAAAAATGCAACGCAAGCCGCGAAAAAAATTTGCGATGTTTATGGACCTAGTGAGTCTGTGAGAGTAGCACAAATTTGGTTTAAGCGTTTTCAATCCGGAAATTTTGATGTCAAAGATGCACGTCGCTCTGGTCGCCCTATTACGGATAAAATGGATGCCATTTTTGAAAAAGTGGAGCAAGATCGGCATATCAGTAGTTACGACGTAGCTGAACAACTGGAAATTGACCACAAAACAGTTTTGGCGCATTTGAAAAAAAACTGGGTACACAAAAAAGCTCGACATTTGGGTACCTCGCGAGCTCACTGAAAGAAACCTAATGAACCGTGTACTCATTTGTGATTCTTTATTACGACGTAATGAAACCGAACCATTTTTGAAGAAGCTGATAACTGGTGATGAAGAGTGGATCACGTATGACAAGAACGTGCGAAAAAGGTCGTGGTCAAAGGCCGGTCAGGCTTCACAGACTGTGGCGAAACCCGGGTTAACTCGCAACAAGGTGATGCTGTGTGTGTGTGGTGGGATTGGAAGGGCATTATTCATTATGAGCTGTTACCACCAGGCAGGACCATCGATTCTGAACTCTACTGCGAACAACTGATGAGATTAAAGCAAGAAGTTGAGAGAAAGCGGCCGGAATTAATCAACAGAAGGGGTGTGGTTTTTCATCATGATAACGCTAGACCTCACACATCTTTAGCCACTCAGCAAAAATTAAGAGAGTTTGGCTGGGAGGTGTTAATGCATCCGCCGTATAGTCCTGACCTTGCACCTTCAGATTTCCACCTGTTTCGGTCTCTTCAGAATTCTTTAGGCAGTGTCAGGTTAACATCACGAGAGGACTGCCAAAACCACTTGTCGCGGTATTTTGACCAGAAGTCCCAAAATTTCTATAGCAATGGGATCATGTCCCTACCTACAAGATGGCAAAAATTTATCGAACAAAATGGTACCTACATACTTTAGTTAAATGTAAATAAACTATATTAAAAAATGTTTTGAATTTTCTTAAAAAATGCGAAGAAACTTTTTCCCCAACCTATTATTACCAATAAGCCTGTATACACGCTGCTTTTTTATTGCTGGGAGCTGCCACGATAGTTTTGTACTAATCATTATGAACAACTTTTATTAAGAAACCAACCCTGAAATTGCGAAAAAAAGCTCTTCCTTAAATTTTTGTTCGCATCACTAGTCAAAATGTTGGGAACAGCCGATATTTTTTATCATGTTGTTTGTTATCATGAGTACAGAGTTTAAGTATCGGTCACACTAATAACCAGTCACCGTATAATCTACCCGGAGGACAGAAACAAAAAATATTCGGTCTCTTTAAAACCTTAGTCGAAAGGGTGACTAATGTTTTAAAGAGACGGAAAAGCGTCTTGAGAATTTATAAAGGTTCCCGATGACAGGCGCGACGCGACTCCGGTAGAACAACGTTAATGATGTTTTCCTAAAAATTGTTCCACCAGAATCGAATCGTGCCGTCGCGTGACGCCTATCTGCGGGAGCCTTAAAAAGGCTCCCAAGCAAGCCTGCGAACTGTGAAATTTATTGGAAGAAACCCCAATCAATGGCGAACAAACTTTGTGCTAATTAGTATTGGAATTTATAAAGTCACACCCGTCTACTGCTCTTATAACGGACCGCTATTATACTAAAAAACATTGATTTTATCATTACACCTATAAATATTCATTACCGATACATTTTAGAAACTCCCGAGAAATCTTATCGCTTGCGATTCTATTCGATTTAATCTTAAAATAGGTGTTAGGTAGAGCGTAACTAATGCTTCCTAATCAAGCTTGCGTTCGAGATATCGGAATATTGAATCGATAAAACAAAATGGTGTAGCAAAATCGATTCTCACTTGTTATCTATTCTTCTTCTTCTATTATGTTATATATTGCTTAAAATACAAATAAAAATCGAGTAGGTTAAGCGCGATTATAACATCGAATAGTAAAGTCACGTGCATGAAACGTGTGAGATTAAAGATTGACTACTTAGGCAAATTATTCTATTCTATTATATTTCTTATTATGGCAAGCAAAGCCGATGTCGACCATTCTGCCAATGTCAAAAGTGAATTGGAAATCAAGCGTGCATTAAAAAAAAAAAAAAAACAAAAATAAAATAATAAAAACTACCACGATAAAGTTGAACTTAATTTGAATTAGATTTACATTATTATTATATCTATATACTCTGTACACTAGGTTATTTACTTTTTGACACCTGTTGGACAATTTTAAGTTTTAATAAGGATCAATTGGCAAAACACATATTCGTTAGTATGAAACTGAGTGACAGAGTATAGGTACAGTTTTATGGGTACTCCAAGTATCAAACGAACTGCATAAGTAAGAATTACGAAGTGTAACACTTTTTAGGGTTCCGTACCAAAATGGTAAAAAGAAACCCTTATGGTGCAACTCAGTCTGTCTGTCTGTCACAGCTGGATATCTCAAGAACCACTAACGCTAACAACTTGTTTAGAATAGTTTTAGATGACGTTTGCCCAACTATTTTACAAATAAGAAAGATTTTTTTTTCTTTTTTTGCAACTGGAAGAGGTTCTTAAAAATTCGAATTGGGGCTACTAGGGCATTCGCACCTATCTAGCTTTCCGTATTGACGTGCAGTCGTATACTCGCTTTCGGCAGTGATAATATTATGTACAATATCAATCACCGTTCCGGTGTTCCCTCCCTAGTTCCAATAATAATAATAATAATAACTTCGTAGCTGTCATGCGCCTAATTGTTTTGGTCACGTATAGTGCCTACTTGATTGTTTCACTAGCAACCCGCCTCTGCTATTTTTTTATTACAAGTAAGTTTATTTTACACAGATACTATCCGGAATGAATTCTCTAAATGAAGATGAAAACCGCATCAAAATCCGTTGCGTGGTTTAGAAGAACAAGACGGTCACACAGACAGACACAAAAAGCGATTTCAATTTATAATATACTACGCTTCGCCCGCGTAGATTTGATTTGTGGCCGCTTTTGACAGGCCAGTTGGTGTGGTTGGTTAAGATACCACCTATCATGCCACAGGTCGTGGGTTCGATTCCCATCCAGGACAAACATTTGTGTGTATGAACATGTCTGTCTGTTCTGAGTCTGCGTGTAATTATCTATATAAGTATGTATTTACAAAAAAAAAAGTAGTATATGTAGTGTATCAGTTATCTGGTTTCCATAGTACAAGCTCTGCTTAGTTTGGGATCAGATGACCGTGTGTGAACAATGTCCCAGGTTATTATTTATTTATTTATTATTTATTAGATGTCGGAAATTATCCCACGGGAAAGTACCGCACCAGGATAAAAAAAAAGTATCTTATGTGCTATTCCAGACTGTAATATATCTCTGTGCCAAATTTCATCCAGATGCGTTCAGCTGTTTTGGCGTGATTCAGTAACAAACATCCATCCTAAATTTCGCATTTATAACACTAGCTTTTGCCAGCGGCTTCGCCCACGTGGATCTTGGAAATTATTCTACGAGAACCGTATATTTTTCCGGAATAAAAATATTTCTGACTATAATCTATCTCTGTGCCAAATTTCATTCAGATCCGTTCAGCCGTTCTGGCGTGATTGAGTAACAAACATCCATCCATCCACACTTTCGCGTTTATAATATTAGTAGAATTATTAGAATATACCAACGTAAATCTTCTATATCTATAGAAGATTTATACAGAACCTTGCAAAATAAGATTCTATCTAATAAATATAGCGAGCTATACCTATCAAACGTCATAGACCTGTTTCATTTCACGCAAAACTCAGTCAGAATCATCTTGTGACAAGGACATTTTGGCTATCTTGCCTTGACCAACTTATTTGTCTAGCTAGTAGGTCAGTTGGGGCACGTTGATTTTGGGGAAAGTGCTGAAACAGAAGCGACCCAGTATCTAAGTGTGTTGACTGACAAGACGGCTAAGTGATTAGACCCGACGAGAATGACCTGACTTAGAACCAAACTGTCATTCAAAGGCTACTCAGCTACAATGATAAAATCTATGGCGTTACGATAATATGTAGTAAGGTAACTGCTCGACATTATTACCCTACGTGGGCTGAAAATACTGGGAAAAATTAAGAGCTTATGGCGGTACCAACATACAAATGTTCGACCTGCGCACCCTAGATAGTTAACCCCCTTAAAAACTCGCTGGCTGGTACTTTTCCACAGCGTGAACTATTGTGTAGCTCAAATACCTACACCTCATGTACTACAGAAGGCTAAAAACAAATGATGGCTGATTAAACAAAATCACCTGAGAACAATTTTATATTTTTATCATTTTACTAGCCTTTGCTAGTAGGCTTCGCACGCGTGGATTTCGGAAAACTGTACGTATAAACCTTCCGCTTTAATCGATCTATTGATGAAAACTGCATTAAAATCCGTCCAGGAGTTTTTGAGATAATCGGAACAGACAGACAGACAGACGCGGCGGGGGTTTGTTTTATAATATGTAGTGATAGTGAAAGTGATTTTAAAAATAAAGCCCTGCTCCTCTCATACATCTATCCTTTTCCCTCCACTCCGTTTCATGTTTCATTTGCCAACATTATCTTCCCTTCACAATCGGCTGCAACTCTGCAAGTGTAAGCATCCACCTAAGAATGCAAAACCTCGATGAATGTATTATCTCTGACCCGATGACTCACAATACTCTAGGCCTAATAACGGAGCTTCATATTCCCACGATATTTTCCATCAATGGAGACTATCGTAGTTAAAGAAAAAAACGAAGACATTTTGTGTGGAATTTCACACGATTACTACACTATGAACTGTTGTTTGCATACACGTTTTGCACTATATTTAAAGTTCGTTTGCAACTTTTTGAATAGTAGGTGGTACGATAATTGTGGATTTGTTATCGACGTTGGTTGCTGCAGTGCTTAAAGTGGGCTGCGTGACGTCACGTTCGTCTGTGGTGGCCCCCCACGCGGCGGACGGTCAAGAGTTTTGAAAAAGGCATTTTACGAGTTGATCGCCCAGTTGATCGTACAGTACTCAGTGACTCCACAGCTGTCTACAAGTATGCACTTACAATCTGGGTAACAAGTATAAAAGTATGGTGTGCAAACTCCTTACCATTTTGTAAAGGAAAATTATTTAATATGCTTCTTGATATATTTTGATAACCTATGTGCTTATATCAAATGAATATTATAATAATCTGTATTATTTCTCACAAGAAGTTAATTGTGTAGCATTTTCCAATCAGAGTAATTAGTTAAAACGAAATCCACGAAACATCTGGGAGGGTTTTAAGATTTATTATGATATCAATTCATCTGATATTTCTTGCTTCAAAAACATTTCTTCAGGAATTTTTGTGTGAAATGAACCATTTAATATTACTTTACAGTTAAATTACTGTGAGATGGATCTTGTATACATTTGTACCTAAACCCTCGAAATGTGGTGCTATCAAAAATATTGTCCCCGTCGTGTTTGTGAACGGCACTGGTTCATTAAAATTGAATTTTATTATTATTCAATTTTAATTTTTAATTTTTTTTTATTCCATTCCAAATGTACGCCTCACACGCTTATTATATTACAAAATGAAATTAATTGACTAGAAGGAAAACTTATTCAAAAAATAAGTTTTTGAAATCAAATAAAATATTAAAATTAGGATTAAGGAAAAATATTTCCGTTTTGTCGACATTCAATTTTAATTTTTTAGGTATTTCTTATTCCGACAGTATAAAATAAACAGAATGCCATACATTTTGATAGTAAGTTAACTACCTCCATCTTCTTGCCGCCACAAATAGTAATTTTCTTATTAAATAATGACAATGATAATACTTTATTTTTTATTATCTTTACGAGTAAAAGTATCATTTATCCAAAGAGTAAATAAAAAACGTAGTCATTTCAAAAAGTAGTATCATTTCATATCTATCTGTTAGACTAGAGTAAATATATCTGATAGCCATTCATATAAAAAAAAATATAACAAAAAAGAAAAATACCAATGAAGATGTAAGGCAGTATCGACTGTCTGTATCAAATATTGTTCAATATGTAATACCTTTTTCTCTCGTGGCGCTGTTTGAAGGAAGTGACAAAAAATACATATTATGTGCAAGAAAGAGAAAAAAGTACCGTAATGTGCAGTAAGAAATAGATGAAATATAATAATGTTTGCGACAGCTTTTACGAGAGAAACCTAGAAAATCCATCGTTTTTCAGTAATATCTTTTAAACAGTTATGAGTTCGATAACAACAAGCAAGTAGGGTTCATCCTAAGGATGAATGGAAACTTATTCAAAAGGATTTTCGTCAAACTATATTATTCATTTTTCTAAAACGTGATCATTAACGGACAGACCAAAGGACGGGGGTGCATATATTTTTTTAATTGATCTTGTTTTCAAGATTAACTATTAACCGCTGATGTACCGATAACATAATGATCCTTGACGCCATTAAATGCCATCAAATCACTTTTACTCGAAAGAAAAATCCTTTGATATTTGAATATACGCTTAACAACACCAAACTAGAATCAATAAGTGAAATCAAAGATCTAAGAGTTACAATAGACAGTAAACTGCAATTCACATCCCATATTGATACTGTAGTTAAAAAATCTGTTTCAGGCGACCCCAAACTAAGTTGCTTCTATTCAAAACACTAGTAAGAAGTAACTTAGAAAACGCATGTACGGCGTGCAGCCCATCTTATGCTGTTCACTCTCAACGCATTGAACGTATACAACGTATCTTCACACGTTCCTTGGCGTTTAGCACTCGTGGTATTTCTCATAGATGCCTTATAACCAGCGATTTTCTTTCTTCAAAATGACTTATCTCCGTGACCGTCGAGTAATGCTTAGTATTTCATTTTTGCACAAATTTGTTAACGGAAAGATTGATTGTAGTCACTTCACAGTTCACCAGCAGATGTTTCCATCACAGTTTCACGTAAGAGATCCCGCGCGGTCCTAACTAACACATTTTGGCTACCATTCTATCGTACCGATATCGGTGCCCATGGTCCGCTATAAGAACTATTAACTATTACAATATGCTCAACAAAAACTTAAATTCAAACCTGGACATATTTCACGACTCCTTGGGTGGTATTCGGAAAAAAATACTACACAATTATCATATAGTCACATAATTTCTGTTAGTATAATTATGTATCAGAATTATTATGTGTTATGTTCATGCCCTTCATTAACTTGTTTTATGTTGTATTCAGTTTTGTTAAAGTTAAATAACTTTGTTTAAATTTTTGTTTTTACTTTACATTTTTTTTTGTTTTTGTTTTTACTTTTAGTTTATAACCAGCTTCTGTCCAGTATATTTTTTCTTTAAATGTTATGTACACCTATAATTTGTGTATACGTTAGCAGTAATACCTTTCCTAAATACTCACCTAAACCAATGTTGAATGTACGTTATATGCTGTTGGTGTTCTTTAATAAATAAATAAAGTGAATGTATAACAAAATACATTCACATTGCAATTTCATATCTCTTATTGTGAAAACATCCCTTTTTGTATGGATTTAATGTCTAACTTAGGCTTTTCGGATCATTTTATCTTGGAAAATTATCACACATCGATAGTAGAGCACACCTACAAGCTCACGCATTGTAAGGCGTGCAAAAATCAATCAATTTACGGGCTGTTGCTTTTATACCCATTACAGTTAAGTTATTATCTCACAGAAACTATGCCGTAACAAATAACCGTGAAAAACGATCGTTTAAAATATTCGTATATAAAATCTCCAAGATTTGTTGTAGGTAGGTACCTTCTAAATAATTTGCTGTTCTAATACAGATCTTAAATCGAGTGCAATAAAGTTCACATAAACTTTAAGGGGAATAAAGTTTAAGGCTCATGACGTGACTCATGACGTTGGTAAATTAAAGCTTGTATCCCACAATCACATTCGTTATTAATTCGAAAACAGGTTCGCTCATTTGTCTTACCGATAAGATTTTGTATGTTGACATTGTATTGATTATTAATAAACTAGCGACCCGCTCTACTTCGCACTGTGGCGATGTGGCGACATGTCAAGTAAGAAGTCTGTGCAGGGGCTGCAGATTCGGCATATATCGCTTTACGACTAATTCAGTCGTCAATTTCTAAACGGTCAAAATTTCATGAAAAGCACGACATTTTTTCGTGCTTGTCTAGCAATTTTGACCGTCTATAGACTCCATTAGGACTTTGCGACCGAATTCGTAAAGCGATCGCTATCTATGTCGTGACTGCAGCCCCGTATGAAAATAACGTAAAGAAAGTTTTGAGTATGAATGTGGATAGCTATACGAGTAGGGGAAGACCAAAGAAACAATGGATGGACTGTGTGAAAGATGATATGGCTAGTAAGGGACTGTCTATCGAGATGACGACAAATAATCCCGAGAAGTATTGAAGAAAAAGACATGTTGCGCCGACCCAACCAAATAAATTGGGATAAGGAAAGGAGAATGATGGTGTTGATCTTAGTTAAATATGAATGTATCACACAGTATAATATAAATGTACACATCAATCTTCCGGAAGAAATTCTCTAAATGATGGTGGAAACCGCATTAAAATCCATCGTGCAGTTTAGAAAAACTAAGCGGACCCACAAACGGACACGAAAGCCTTTGTATATGTAGATATATACAAAGAATTTAGCATGTTTTAAAGATACATACAATCTAGGGAATATCTAAAACAGGCCAAGTGCGAGTCGGACTCGCACACGAAGGGTTCCGTAACCGACTTCAAAAAAGGAGGTTCTATATTCGACTCGTATGTATGTAGGTATGTTAGTATGTTCGCGATTTTCTCAAAAATTAATGAACCAATTTTGATGATTATTTCATTAACGTGATCTACATACTTTCAGGTAGGTATGTAACACATTAGATAATTATTCTTATGTACGAAGTTATACGTATAAAAGTACTGTATCTCCGACATTTCTAAGCGGATTTTGATGATTCTTCTTTTCGTTCAAATTGTAGTTAAGTAATTGTATATTTAATTAAAAATAAATTTACTTTAAAAGAAGTTGAAACCGACATCAAAAACCTAAAAGAAATAAAATAACTTTCATAAAAAAACTTAACAGCTTCTGAAGTGGGTGTCTTAAAATTTTCAATGCACCTTAACTTGGCACCGACTTCTGAGCTGTTAAGTTTTTTTAAGAAAGTTATTTTATTCGTTTTACGTTTTTGAAGTCGGTTTTTACTTTTTTAAGTATTTTTTATTATTTGTTGTTATAAGTGAAAATTACAACTGTTATGGTTCATGAGATACAGCCCGCTGACAGACAGACGGACGGTCGGACGGACAGCGGAGGCTTAGTAATAAGGTTCCATTTGGCACCCTTCGGGTACGGAACCCTAAGAACCTTCACATGATACTCGTACGGTACACTGAATCTCTAAACATTACTGACTGGCTATCTTGTTTTTTCTTAGCTCGATAGATAGAAAACATCTTTATAATAATGGCGGCAGTAATCACATTCCATCAATTGGGCTGTCAACCTTTTTACGAACTTTTGTATAAAAATAAAGAGAACCAAGCTTTATTTGGCGATTATTTCCAATAGAATGATACTTAGGTACAGTCAGGGAGATTAATTTTGTTATACAAATTGACACCTTACGTCAATGTGCCGTGTTAGATATACTTAGTCATTTCAACAGTCAAGGAATGATAGTTGTAACTTAAATATACGGACAATTTGATAGTCAAGAAAATTGACAAATTATTTTGTTAAGCAAATTGACACCTTACGTCAATGTGCCGTGTTAGGTATACATATACTTAGTCATTTCAACAGTCAAGGAATGATAGTTGTGACTTTAATATACAGATAATTTGATAGTCAAGAAAACTGTCAAATTATTTTGATAAGCAAATTGACACCTTACGTCAATGTGCCGTGTTAGGTATACATATACTTAGTCATTTCAACAGTCAAGGAATGATAGTTGTGACTTAAATATACGGACAATTTGATAGTCAAGGAAACTGTCAAATTATTTTGATAAGCAAATTGACAGCTTACGTCAATGTGCCGTGTTAGGTATACATATACTTAGTCATTTCATACAACAGTTAAAAAATGATAGTTGTGATTTAAATATACGGACAATTTGATAGTCAAGAACACTGTCAAATTAATTTGTTAAGCAATTTTACACCTTACGTCAATGTGCCGTGTTAGGTATACATATACTTAGTCATTTCAACAGTCAAGGAATGATAGTTGTAACTTAAATATACAGACAATTTGATAGTCAAGAAAACTGTCAAATTATTTTGATAAGCAAATTGACAGCTTACGTCAATGTGCCGTGTTAGGTATACATATACTTAGTCATTTCACACAACAGTCAAGAAATGATAGTTGTGATTTAAATATACGGACAATTTGATAGTCAAGAACACTGTCAAATTATTTTGTTAAGCAATTTTACACCTTACACCAATGTGCCGTGTTAGGTATATTTAGTAATTTCATACAACTGTCAAGGAATGATAGTTGTGATTTAAATTTACGGACAATTTGATAGTCAAGAAAACTGTCAAATTAGTTCCGCATAGATGGCGCTAAGTGTTTGTTACTTTCATTCAGCTGTCAATGACTTTCATTCGAGTACTTTATTAAAAACATTGCCGCGAGATGGCACTAAGTGTTTTTCTTGTCGCTGATTGGTCGCTTTGTCTTCAAGATGACTTTGACAAGTGACAAACACAGCATTCTCTTGCGGCGAAACTTCCGAGAAACTACCCCATTTCCTTAATTTGCTGGCTGGATTCAAAATACTTACTTTGACATCTAATTCTGTATTCTTAGGGCCGGTTTTTTTATCCGTAGTTAACTCAACCCGTTGGTTGAAGACAAGCATAATAATATAATTTAAACATAGTAACTAATGGTTGAATTTTGGCTAAATGGGAAGTTAACATGAATGTACTCAATTTAACTCATGCATTTAAAAACTTTTTAGACAAAAAATAAAACCGACTTCCAAAACAAAACACTACAAAGTGAAAAATAACTTTAATTTCGGTAGTCGGTGTCTTGGGTTTTGTATTTTCGTTTTTTGCCACCGACTTCCGAAATTAAAGTCATTTTTCACTTTGTAGTGTTTTGTTTTGGAAGTCGGTTTTATTTTTTGTCTAAAAAGTTTTTATTTTTCACTTTTTAGTTGTGGAACCTACCCCACACTAATTCGAATACATAATTGAGCACAATAATTGTAGATATAGCCATCTGATAGGAAGTTATTTAAACACCATCACATCATCCACATAAAATAAGTGGGAAATATACGCATTATTGAAGCTAACTCATAAACTACCCAAGCAAAGTTAATAAAATTTATATGGGACCACCTCGGAAGTATACCCTATCAAACAAAAAAAGAATTTTCTAAATCGGTCCATCCGTCTTTGAGTAATCGCGTAACAAACATACAAAAAAAAAAAAAAAACATACAGACGAATTGAGAACCTCCTCCTTTTGGAAGTCGGTTAAAAAAATAGTAACTAATGGCATAACTCATTAATGTTTAGCCTTTCACATTTAGCCAAAATTGAACCATTACTTACTTACTATGTTTAACCATTAGTTGAGTTATACGGATCAAAAAACCGATCCTAAGGGCTGTGTTCACCAACATGCAATCTGCCGGTTAGATATTTAAATAGTTGGTGTATGTCAAACTTCCTTCAAATTTGCCATAAAACAACTGTTTACAAACCTAAACGGTGGTTTGAATGTTGGTGAACACAGGCCTTAATGTTACGAAGTTTACCAATAGTTAGGTAGATACGTTTATATAACCGAAGGTTACCAGAAATAGAGATAACAGAAACTTTCTTACTTAATATGATAATGTGTGATCCTGCTCACTTCTAATAAAGATAATAAATGGTTTGCAAACTATAATAGTAATAATAATATTATTCCAGTTAAATTATTATTTACGTGCGTCTCATACAAGATGGAAGGATCTTTCCATGGCCTCGGACCATAACATCACGCCTGTTTTCGCTGAAGGGTTAGGGCCGGTTTTTTGATGCGTAGTTAACTCAACCAATGGTTAAACATAGTAACTAATTATTGAAATTTGGCTACATGGGAAAGGCTAAACTTGAATGAGTTATGCCATTAGTTACTATTTTTTAATATGAATGAGCTAACATGACTACATTCATGTTTAGCCTTTCACATTTAGCCAAAATCATCCATTAATTACTATGTTTAACCATTGGTTGAATTAACTACGCATCAAAAAACCGGCCATTAGGCAGACGTGTACCAAGTACACCCACGTATCGCCAGTTATGTTTAAGTTCCATGTAATAGGGGGCGAGCCTATTTCCATCAACCGGACACAAATCCAGACTCGTGGTTGCTACTGAGAAATTCCAGATGGTAAAACCAGATGACACTTTGCCAGACTTAGGAATCGAACCCAGCACCATAAACTCAGCAGTTATGCTTGCGGCCACTAGACCAATGAGGTAGTCAGTCTAGTTGAACAGTATTATAACAAAGAGAGTATTGTATACAGTGTTAAATTAAATTAGCTAGTGAGACTCCGCTCGATATCTTAACATAATAAAAAGAAAAAAATATGACTTGCAGATTTTTTTTTTTTGGGTCAACAATCGAATGTAGTGAATTTACTTAAAGTATGAGTTTAGAAAATAACTTTTTTTTTTTGCTGTATCGTGTATACAGGGTGAATTTTTCAAGTGGGCGTGGATGGCCAATTCTAAATGGAATCAATAATATTGTACTGCTGAATGCAGTTCAATCACTGAGACGTCGAATTCAACTATGTACTGAAAACAATGGTCATAGTTTTGTTTAAGGTTCTGTGCGGGACAGTAAATAAACAGTGCAACAATGAACACGTGTTTAGTAATTAGGACAGTTATAAGCATTAAGCACCGATAGATTGTACATATTATATAAGGGTAATGTTCATTGTTTGATATTTTTATGCATGCTTCTCTCGTATTTGACATAGTTTTATAGTACAAATCATAGTTTTAAGTAGAAAATTGTCGCATGGCTCTCGTTACGGTAAAGTAACGTCATACCTAAGCTTACTGCACCGATACCGACATCGCGCTCATTGGTCGAAAAGTCCTGCGCTCTGATTGGCTGACCAATCACACGGCTTACATTTTGTTATAGATTTCGTATAAATTCCGTGTCATTTGGCGTATCGGTACTTGACCCTCGACCACCACCTCTCCTTCGCTGAGCACATAAAGCAGGTGCGTTCGCGCGCCGCTTTAGCTCTCGGTAGACTCCACTCCGTTCTGAATGCACGTAGCAAATTGTCACTTAGGTGCAAATTGCGCATTTATACAGCGTGCATTCGCCCCATCATGACCTATGCGGGTTCAGTGTTTGCGCACGCAAAGCTCCACCTCATTCATAGGATGCAGGCCCTCCAAAACCGTTTCCTCCGAAAGTCAACGGGAGCCCCTTGGTTCGTTCGGAACGAAATCCTCCACGTGGATCTCGATATTCCCACCATCTCCCAGTTCTTGAAACGCAATTCCAAGCGTTTCTTCGACTCAGCCACCAACCATCGCAACCCTCTGGTTGTCGAGGCGACTAGCTATGTCCCCTCTCGTATTAGTAAGGTCCGCCGCCCCAGGCTTGTCCTCTCAGATCCCGACGACCCCATAACTCTTCTCCAGGAGAGCAGTAGGGACCGTAGGAACAAAAACAAATCGACATTCCGACCTCGCCGCCGAGGTCCCTCGCGACGACCCTGTAATAATCGTCCTCCCCCCCGTCCCTTGCTCGGGTATGATGTGCCAGCTGGTGGCGTAGCTGAGCCTGTAGCTTTAAACTCCCCTGACAATAATAATTCTAACCTGATCCAGCCTGTCCCATCTTGCTGTCCTCCCCCCAGCGACGCCCTAAGCCGAGGCCCGTTCCCCACAGGGGGAGCCCTTAGCGTGTAGTCGCTTAGTCTGTAAGTTTTTGCCCCTGGCTGGAGGCTTTGAGTTTTTCTTAAGGCAGGCACAGGATAGTCCGGTTAAGTAGTCTCGACCTCTCTAGGTCAACTACGAGATGCCATTCACAAAAAAAAAAAAAAAAAGCGTATCGGTACTAGTCCGGTTAAGTAGTCTCGACCTCTCTAGGTCAACTACGAGATGCCATTCAAAAAAAAAAAAAAAAAGCGTATCGGTACAGCCCCTGGCTGGAGGCTTTGAGTCATCTTAAGGCAGCCACAGGATAGTCACGACCTCTCTAGGTCAACTACGAGATGCCATACATAAAAAAAAAAAAGCGTATCGGTACAGTTGGCGAGCAACAGTAATACGAAGAAGAACACTCCGAATTAAAGAAGATCTACAAGGAAAGGCGTATAGGGCACAGGTTCAATAAGAAAAATAAAAATAAAGTATTTTGTTAAAAATGAGCTCTTTCCTTTTGTTGCGGATTAGGCCACCCACGCCCACTTGAACAATTCAACCTGTAGAGTATATTTATACCCATCACGTCTGTGGAGTTTCGCTAGTTTATCTTATTTCACCCTGTGTAAACATACACTAACATATTCAGAAACCCCTATTCGTAGGTATATGCCAGGTTAAGCCTACGACCAAATTCGTTCCATTTCTGTATATTGGATCTTTAAACCTTTATTAGGTCACAAACCACGTCTCTGGAATAATTAACTACGATCTATAAAACTTTAATAGGTAATAGGCTAGAGGTTTGAAGAGCCTTCACAGGTGTGCTGGTAGGTACCTTATTCACGCACAGCTAATCATTTTCCAAAGGTCACACATCCATAAAGTATTATTACTCCTTGTAATAATTTAGTGATTATCTTCTAAACACAATTAATAGGCTATTATAACAATAATAATGTGTTATTCAGTTATAGGAGAGAGCGTATTATCAAAGTTCATGTTATCACGTGACCCGGAGAACACGGTGGAGGTCAGCCCCGCTTGAGTGGAGCACCGCCACCGCTGCGTCCTCGCGGAGGAGATCGGCGGCGGCGTGTCCTAAATAAAATATTTTTCTTTCTTCTTTCTTTCTTTCTTTATTCATAAAAAAATAAAACATTCTACAAACCTATTTTAGTTAAAATAGTGTTTAGCTAATATGAATAATGGGATAAGTAAAATTCTTACATAAATAACTTTTTAGTGACGTCATTCGACGGTTAATTGGTGACGTCATGTGGCGGCCAACGCAGTTTTAGAAAATCCTAGCTTCAGCTATCTTTTTTTTTTTTTACGGGGACTTCTTGTAGTAGTTTCGATACAGGGCGACTACCAGTCGCTGCAATAAGTTACGATCGTCATTTTTTTTTTTTTAATAATTTCCTATCGCAAAGTCGCGAAGTGCGTCGTCGCAGTCTTGAATTTGGCAATAGCTAAATTGGCCTCTTGGTACAGTCACGAACTGGGATTGTTGAGCCACTAGCTTATCATCTTAATTTGGTTGTGTTACACGAATGCCGCCGTTTTTCGTAATTGAAATGTCACCAAAGTAATCATCAAAACCTCAGACTAAGTATCTGATGTAGTCTATGGTATGATAATTTTCACTGAGGGCATATTCTACTATGGCCGTTAAAACCACAAATAATAATAAAAAAAAAAAAAAAAATTAAAACCAAACATAGTTTCCCATAACAAGAACCATGCTAAAGAAATATGTAGTGTTAATTTTTACGTTGGTATGGAACTTCTCGTGTGCGAGTCCGACTCGCACTTGGCCGCTTTTTCATGTTTTTTGTAATCAATATAAAGACGAATAAAACGTTAAAAAATTCATTAATATTCAAAACAAGTGTGTTACGGAATACGATATCTTAAATTCCCTGCGTTTAAAAGAGTGTTTAAATGCAGGTAGGAGTTAAATAACCTGATAATACCTGAACCTCTAGTTGAGCACTACAATGCCGATTCGTTATCAACTGAATTTAACTCAGTGAATTCAAAGCAATTTTCATTTGTCGCTTCTGCATCACTGAATAATTTATAACGGATAATAGTGGTAGATAAATGCTTGTTGTTGATCGGTAGCGGTATATAGTCGTTTATAATGAAAAAGACGCCTGCGGGGTAATCGCGTAACGCTACAACAACAAGCCTTACATTTGACATTTCATTTTGACAGTTGAACAACATTCATTGCGTTGCGTAGTTTTTGAGCAGATGATTTTTTTAAACAAATGAAGCAATGGACTAACAATTTCCTTCGAAATCTTTTTAATTGTGATTGAAAGCGTGTTACGCAATTAGGGTTGTTTTTCTTTCTCTGCTCTATCTGATTGATATAAATCTGATTTTATTTTTATGTTCGGTATCGTTAAAATATTACGAAGCGTAACATTTTAGTGGGATAATTTCGATAATAAAAGACTCTAAAAAATAGTTAGGAAGGTTTAAGTTGGATGTACAAAGGTAGCCCTCAAAATTCTTTTGAAAATTGCAGGTCTGTGTCAAATTGTATGGTGATCAAAATATGATTCACGTCTATAACAAATATGTATTAACCTTAAGAATCATCAATACATCTCTCTAAGTTAGATTTGTTCTAAAATGACATAACTTCCGAAAAGGGTACCGTAATTTGGTCCTACTTTGCTCTAATATTTGCTCCAAATGTTGAAAATTATGATTATTTTTAGAAAATCAACTATACAATTTACTTAATGTATTATTTTATGGATATATAGCTTATTTGACAAGTATTTATAGGGAAATAGATATTATGAAGTATATTATGAATTTATTTTTGACAAATAATACTGAGCAAAATTACCCATGGTGTTGGGTATCTTTGCTCCTAGATATAGTTTCTATGTAATCTCCATTGTTAAAGCTATTGGAGCAAATTAATGCTTTCCTAATTCAAACTCTGCTCCAGTTATAATATGTTTTGCTATTTTGGATGATATAAATTAGTGAGATATGGGTAAAAACGAAAAAATGGATAAAAACGGATGCGTTCATAATTTAATTAATTGTTGCAAAATTTTTAACGTAGAATAGGCGAAAACATTTTACAGAACAGGAGCATAATTACAGGAGCAAAGTAGGACCAAATTACCAGTAAGTAAATTTCGCGGGCTACCTGCTTTTGCGCATTCACCTTACCGTAATTATTTAACATTACAAATACGAAAATCCATAATACCACACAATAACAGTCGTTGCGCTCTACGTAACATATGTATGTGAATAAAGGAGCCATATCCGTAAAGTGACGTAAGTAGTATGTCAATTTGTCTTCCCTGACTGTAAAACAAATACCCACAGTGGTTTTCCAGGCTTTACTAAGGACAGGTCAGTAGCCCAATGCCGACCGATAGCACTTGAGCTTAAAACTTTCTAACGATTAAATAAGACACACATTAGACAATCTTATAGTATCCTGTTTTCACAGAAATATTATCTAGGTAAAGGTTCTAACAATATGACGAGGATAAATAAATTAAAGCACTAAGTATTAAGGCCAAATGGTATCGTAACGGGGTTTGGAGCATCAAGTTTGTTGTCATTTGCCAGTGGAGCAGCCAGAGACTACATAGAGCGCACCACAGAGGAAAGGTAGTCTATATGTCTGTGGTTTGTCTTTGGTCACTGGCTGGCCCTGACATCAAACAATAGACACTTATTTATATACTGTTTGAATACGAGTCTTTTTGTCTTATTTATTATTTTTTGTAATGTGCGTTTTGTTTGTGCAGAATAAACATTTTTTCTTTCTTTTTTTTTCTTTTTATATGGTAAAACGTAGCATATAGAATTTGAAAAATATTTATTTTTTTAATTGTATATGCTCTGTTACATTAAAATAAACGCATAATCCCCTTATATATTTAATGGTGAATGTGTACGTAATTTTATTGAAAATGCTTTAATTAGAACCGAATAGAATAGTTTATTCTCGTAAAAAAAATGCTAATTTTGGGGAAACTGCGGTTTTTTGTATCGAGACAAGTTGCGTCAATCGTGTTTTGGCCCTTTTTGAAAATTTATTAGAAGTTTGTGGTCTTAAAATAACATACTAAATCTCTCAATCTCTCTCTTGTGCGTACAAACTTACATTTATACAACTTACATGGAATGTATGGGAGAACATGTTTTGCAACTACAAAGTTAAGTTTGCTCTTGAGATAAATTCATCCCAACTACGGAACCCTTCATTGTGCGTGGTCTGACATGCACATGGCCTGTTTATTTTTTTTTTGTATCGAGCTAAATTGTGTCAATCGTGTTTTGACCCTCATAATTTACTAACGAAAATCTTCAATTTTTATGATCATCAAAAAGAATAAGGGTTTGTAGATTTTGAAGAAAAAAAAATTGATTTTGCGTGCAGTCGAAATGCGTTAAAATATCTTCTTTGGGACCCATTTAACGACGACGCCTTAGGTCGGCTTAAGTTTGCACAATTGCTTGCTTCATCCATGTATCTGTTGGATTTGCCATAAACCAGACATGATTAAACGAAGAAACTATGATCGTAGAACATATTTTGTATTGGCACAAAATTCTAAATTTGACGTATAGTAGGCCGCGCGTTAGTGTTAAATATCAATATAAGCTGACCACTAGTTCCATTGAAACTCCATACTACGCTAGACCAGCTCTAAGTCAAAGTGTCAGAGTAGTGAGAAAATACCGAGCTCATCTAGTTTTAAAATATTTAAATTTTGACATGTAAAAATGTTTTTTTTTTAACAATTTTCAGAAATAAATATAATCCTTTACCACAGACGACGCCGACGGTCGACTGTACTATAATAATAATAATAAGATTCCCCGCAGGCTACAGATTTTATGTAGGCCGATAGTTTGGTCTACTCTTAATCAGTATAATATTTATTTTATTTTATTTCATGTGGGAAAACAAAAAATAAACAGAAATAACAAATATACTACCCACTACCTAAGACTAAATAAAAAACCATGACAGCGGTGACAACAGTGATATGAAGCCTCACGTTTCGGATTTCGTAAACATGTGTGCACGTAATGAGGTGTAGTTTAATTGTAGTATGATGTAAATGTGTGTGTGTGTGTGTGTGTGAGCGTGTATGCACAGAGCAAGGTGTAGTTTTGTGCATGCTTCACTGAGTTGTTCGCAGCGCTGTCTGAGTTTTTTATTTAGTCTGAGTCCACAACATTTTCCACAGATTACAACTTTAAATTATGATATTTACAAACTGATGGAAAACGTTAGCTGTGGTCAGGGCAAAATAAATTAAATGAACAAAAGAAACTAAGGGTGACTTGCAGCTTTTACTTAAATCTCGATTTAAACTTGACTTAGGCTTAAACTTGATTTAACGATATGCATGTCATCGACTCAGCTTAAATCTCGATTTAAATAAACGTCAAAGTTAAATCAGCATTTATGTCGGTTTACAGTTGTTAAAAATCTCGATTTTATAGACAGACGTCATTACAGTGTTATTTTAAATTTCTCTGTTTATTTGTGAAAATGGATTTCTTTTCGCTTAATCACCATAGTTTTCTATCGGATGATGACGAGGAGATCGTACAATATTTAGAGACTCTGTTTTTCTCTCGAGATGACGATTTCTGAAACGGTTCCGCTTTTAAGTAAACAGAGTACTGCATGGATTCGAACCCATGACCTACAACTCGTAACTCGAGACCGTCGGTTCAAACCCAGACGGAAAGAAACGCTGTGAATAAACCAACTGTTATACATACCTACTCTGAGGTATTTCTATACGTGGAACTGAGTTGCCATCACTTTTTATTTGAAAACGGAATGCAAAGAATGAATGGCGAAAGAAATTATTGGCTTAATCTCAGATTAGTTATATCGAATGAAATGTGACTGTGTAAGACATGCTTAATAAGATTTGAGTTAAGCCAAGCTTAGGACAAAATCGAGATTTAATTAAACCGAGATTTGTATCATTTTGCTGCAAGTCGCCCTATAAATAACAAAACAAAACTTGTTTGTGTCCGATCATTGTAATGTGCGCACTTGCATACATCATTACACTGATTGGACCGTGTCGTGCAGAAGGCAGTCATTTCGGGAAAAGTACAAGCAGAGTTATAAGCATTTTTCTGTCGATGGTTGCATCATGCATGCATGGACAGGCTGCATTTGACGGCTCATATCTCCATCATAAATACAGATATCGACGTGGCTGTTTTTGAAAAAATTCTTGTATGTCCAAATTAGTATGGCTGTGTTTATAACTCATTTTTGGAAAAAGTGCCATATGACTGCTTTCTGCATAACTAAGTCCAATTAAGAAACCGACCAAACTATCGGGCGATAGGAAGTCTGTAGTTTACGGAGGCTCTAACACCCGTATTTATAAACAAGTAGAAGTGATGACTTCAGTAAAAGTAATTACTCAAGTAGCGATTTTTATTCTATAGTTTAGTATTTGCTTGAAGTTAGAACTGTCGAAGGTTAGAATTCTTAGCCAAGTAATAGTCATCATTTTCTTTACTTAAGAATTGAGAACTCGACCTCGATTTTGCGTTTGATTTTGCAATCGAACGTTGATTCTTACTCAAGTAAGTAACGTACATTACTCGACTATAGAATAAGATTCTATAATGAAAAATTCTATCCTCAAGTAATTACTTTACTGGCAAATTACTTAGCCGCAAGTAATTGCTTGTTTATAAATACGGATGTAAGTCACAGAGATTCTTATCATGCTGTCTTTACTATCAGCGTACGATGCTTTAAACATACTTTAAAAACAAAATATCAAACATGACTATAAAAAATACAGAACAAAATTAGCACATTAAAAAATCTGCTAATCTACCTTCAAGATTGAAACAAGAAGTAAACGATTCTCTAAACGTCAAGCAATCACTCATCGTGAGCGCACATTAACATCAAAGATCATCTTCATTCATGCCACCTACCCATCCAATTACCGGCCGACATGGGTGTTACTTAACCGCCAATGTTGGCACGACTTGACCCATACTGACTTGATTGTATACTTTCACTAATCGTCATTCAAGCATCTGTTGGTTGTCTGCATTCATTGCGCTTTGAAAACTTATTTTTGTTTGCTTTGCACTTTTTTGGTATGTTATATTATATATAACTATCCTAACTAATAATATAAATTCAAGAGTATGTTTGTTTGTTACCTTTTCACGCCTAAACCACTGAACCGATCATTCTGAAATTTTACACATAGATTTTACGTGTACAGACACGGACATAAAGTACCGTCCATCCCGACAAAAAGTACTGTTCCCGAGGAAAACAGCAATAACGTTCTTATGATAACAGATGGCGCCACGTGTCTTTCGAATCGATTGAATTACAATATATTATTATAGAAACTTTAGTAGTGTGCTAAGAGTTTTTTTTTTATTATTTAGGTATAATAATAAAATAAAATAAATAATACATATTGTGAGTCTAGAGTGTCGATAGACCGGTTTTTCATCCTCCTAACTATCCTAATATTATAAATGCGAAAGTGTGTTTGTTTGTTGATTACCTACGCTTTCACGCTAAAACGGCTGAATGGATTTGGATGAAATTTGGTACATGGGTAGACCGTGACCTGGAGAAGGACAGAGGACTATTCATCTTGGATCGCAGACGAAGTTGCGGGCAACAGCTAGTGTAGTTGTAAGATTACTAAGCTGATCTAGATTAAGAGAGGATTAATAAAGAGCTAATTAAGTACTGGGACTACAACCTCTACCTTTTACCTCATCTACCTATCCTTTTCCAAACTATATTGAGGTCAGCTTCCAATCTAAACGGATGCAGCTGAATACCAGTATCTTACTTGGAACGACTGTCTATCTGACCTCCACCACCCAGTTTACGGGTTTATGACGGGTTGTTAGACATACGGACTTCTGACTAACTGTAACGACTGCCAAAGATCCACGAATTTAGGGTAGGCACGCGTAGAACAGATCTCCAGACAGACCGAAATAATCTGTGAAACACAGTCCACAATACCAATTAGTAAAATTATAGGATTAGAAAGGGTTGCCTTAAGATCTGAAAAGCACAAAACTTAAAAAAAAAACATCCTATTGAACATACATATGTCTCTATATGCCATTGAAGATTTGTAATTCGTATATGATTTAAATTATTATATGATTTATGTAATTTCGTATTGTTTAGTTTTATTTTGTGTGTTATGTAATTTTACATTTTCTATAATTATTTTATTAACAACACCTATTATAACTAAATATTTACATCAGGTACTAAATTAAATGACTAACAAACTATTTATACAAATAAATACAAAAACAAATATTCATTTAGGCGTCAGAGTACTCATCCGAATCGCTGTCGTCTATGCCTGTTATGTAATTTATAATTTATTTATTGTTAATTCAGATACAAATCATACAAGTCGGTTAATGAATAAATGACTATGACACGGTGGGGTCTTGGTATATTTTTACGCTGAAAGTAATTAAAAGAAAGAAAAATATCATTGCTGGGCCGTACAGCCAATCTATACATTTAATTCTGTCTATTCCATGTGATCGCAGTTTGCGCCTGGCGTGAATCTACCCACACGACGTTTCATACTTTCTCTAATTGCAATGCGATTCTCATTTGTTTTCTATTAATTATATTTATTGCTCTTTGTCTGGCTGCTTAGAAAGTTTTAACAACATGTGTTCAAGGGCGTAGGTGTACTTGCGCCGAAAAAATAAAACGAATACCTACCTAGTTTCTAAGTGAAGAGGTCGGAGAAATATCAATATAGGATATTGAAGGCATATTGACGGCTAAAGTTTTTTTGTTAAAATTATTTTTTTAACTTGAAACATAAAATGCTCTATTGACTTCCAGTCTCGTATCTTTATATTATTATTATTAAAGTTTATTAAAAGACAACTTTGGTCCACAATAAATGTTAGTAGATACATACGTACAGAAGTATTATATATATAATTCTTCTGTATGTATGTATTGTCACTGAACTCTTCCTAAACGGCTTCATGAAGTTTTTTGTGTGTATTTATGGGATGGATGGTTTAGATTTACAATTGGCCCCGGAAGGTGGCGCTTCCGCTGTTCTGGCAACGGACAACGTCTGTCAGGTCCGCTAGTCTTATTATATATTTTTTACCTTTACGATTTTTATTTTTATCCGATTTCAAAAAAAAAAAATATGTAGGTATATTTCCCGATTACTCAGAGATGGTTGGACCGACTGACTTCCTAAAAAACATTACCTCTGAAGTCGGTGGCAAAAAATGAAAATACAAAACCAAAGATACCGACTTCCGAAATTAAAGTTGTTTTTCAGTATGAAGTTTTTTTTTGTTGGAAGTCCTCTAATAACTTTTGCAGCGTCTTCGAGACTTTATCTAAACAACTGATTAAATTTTTTAAATGAAAGTTAACCCGTCCATAAAGTTTTTATTTTAATTATTTTGTTTTGGTTTTCCTGATATGATTATATAGGGCTATTTTTGTATCACTAGCCAAATTTCCACAGGGACCCACGAATATGAACCACTTTCACTCACTGTGAGACCAACTCTGAAATCACGAAAAAAAAAATAGCCGATTCATACATTTTGGTTGAATTGGACTTTTGTGATTTTTTTGCTGATTTTTTTTCGTGATATCAGCGTTGGTCGCATAGTGAAAGTTGTCTATATTCATGAGTTATGTATGGGTCATGTGCTCACAAATTGCCCTGTATTATTTAACTAACTGCTAAAATTAAATTGCACGACATTATACGAAGGAAACTATTAAACAGGACTATTAAGTAAGGAAACTATTAAGTACAAAGGTTCTGTTTACCTCTAAAGAAATTATAATTTCAACGTAAATTCATGAAAATGTATGTTGAACTGTTTTATAATAAATATTATATCTGCTTTAAATGCTCGCTAATAGAAGGTGGTTTTATTTATTATGACAAAAGATATGTGGAGGTGGCCAAATTGTTATCCAAAAATATATAATTATAATATCTTTTAGAAGAAGCCGTTAAAGGAAATACTTAAAAACCAAACGTGTGTAGGCTATTGTGTTTATTTTGGCTAAGAATAGATAGTTAAATGATTCTCATGAAAATGTGCATCATTATATATTAAAAAAAACAGAATTATTTATAGGTCGTTTGTTTAAAGTCTAGAACTTACCGCATAAATAATGTATTTATTCTTCTTACCTAATTTAATAGCTAAAGCTGCAGCCATTTTTAGTTCTCTTGACCTCCTTTTGGATTGCAATTTTCACTTTATCCGAAAAATGCTTATAAATTAATTGTTTCAATTTATTTAAATATAAAGTTTTACTTGATTTAAATAAAAGTGTTTATAACGGTTATAACAGCATATCTAATAAAAAAGATTGATTAAATAATTTAAAAATTAAAAAAAAAAAACACTCATGATTTTGGCGTTGCTATCACGATATGTTAGGTGGTTTATTGAAGTGATGACAATAATAATAATAATATCCCGGGACAATTTACACACGGTCATCTGATCCCAAACTAAGCAGAGCTTGTACTATGGAAACCAGATAACTGATATACTACATACACTACTTTTTTTTTTGTAAATACATACTTATATAGATAATGACACCCAGACTCAGGACAAACAGACATGTTCACGCACAAAAATGTTTGTCCTGGATGGGAATCGAACCCACGACCTGCGGCATGATAGGTGGTATCTTAACCAACCACGCCAACTAGCCTGTCACAACAATGAATCATGTCACATAATATCACAAGTCTATCAAAGTAAATAACAGGTAATATTCGGAGGTAACGTTAAAAGTTTTCCACGTGAATAATTTATAATAAACTACGTATCGCTAGGAGAATTTCCGAAATGAGTTCGGTTCCCCTGATCCCAAAGGAACTGGCCTAAATATTTACAGTAATCTGGTAGCCCTAAGAAATAACATTCTCTTCCAAGATATGAGTTTAATTTTATTGACGTGCCCCACTTAATAAACCTATTAATAGCGTGTGTATCAACAACATATTTACTATCTAAGGCAGGTAAACAGAATCTGTGGGTCGGAAAACATAACTGCACGTCAGGATATTTTGAAAACATAATTATATTGTACGTAGGTACCTGATAGAAACATATAAAAAACCGGCCAAGAGCGTGTCGGGCCACGCTCAGTGTAGGGTTCCGTAGTTTCCCGTGCGTAAAAATATAATAAAATATGTAAACAAAGTTAAAAAAAATGCTTGCATATACGATTATACTACAAACTTAGTCCAGAAATTATTTTGTCTTTTTTGTACAAAAACTGTTGTTTCCATCAAGTTCAAAATGATTTTCCTAGAAAGTCCGTATAAAGTTCTACTTTTCAGATTTTTTTCATATTTTCTAAACTTATGGTTCAAAAGTTAGAGGGGGGGGGGGGACACATTGTTTTTTACTTTTGGAGCGATTATTTCCGAAATTATTGACATTATAAAAAAAATGATTTTAGTAAACCCCTATTCATTTTAAAATACCTTTCCAACAATATATCACACGTTAGAGTTCAAATTTAAAAAAAAATCACTTCCCACTTTACATATAGGGGGGCTATACTAATAAAACATTTTTTTCCAATTTTTATTTTACCACTTTGTCGGCGTGATTGATATACATATTGGTACCAAATTTCAGCTTTCTAGTGCTAACGGTCACAGAGTTTAAGCGAGGACGGACAGACAGACATGGCGAAACTATAAGGGTTCCTAGTTGACTACGGAACCCTAAAAATTACAGTCCATTTTTTACCGTGCATGTCTTTCTACTTTGTTCTCTTATGTATAATTTCAACTTTAATTGAATTAACAATATTTTGATTTGGGGCTCTGTCTCGTATGGGGTCGCGGCATTATGCTGAGCGACGCCGTTTTGCGTGAATGTGACGCATATTTTCCCCAAACTTGTTCTTTTATTATTTTATTTTGTTGTTATATTTCTTTGCGTCATGTTTATCGCTAGTAAACGTATTTTCTTTCTTTCTTTTCTTTTCTTTTCTTTATAAAAGAGTGTCCATGGAGTTTCTTGCTCGTTCTTCTTAAAGGGAACCTACTACGCTTTGGAATGGGCAACTAACTTCGTCTTTCTGACTTACCGACTCCTTGACTTTATTTCGATTCAAAAGTGACTTTTATTTGTTTTAATCGAAATAAATGCTTTTAGTACCTATGAGTTTAGAGTTTGAACCCAAAAAAAAGGAAGGGCCTGTTTCACAGTTTGTATCATAATATTTGCCCGATACCTACCCAAGTTAAGGCTCCTTCAAACAGGCGCGACCGCATCGTGAATCGCGCGCGACACAAACGTTTCGCGCGACGAGCGGTGCCTCTGGGTCGCGCTCGATTCGCGTCGCGTGTCGCGCTTCTTTGTAGGAGCTATTAGATGGCGTTTATCAGGAGGTAGACAAAATGTTATATTATGTAAGTCTTGTTTAGCTTTTCCTATTCGAATTTGTATTCCACAATTAAATCTAATAGGTAGGTACATACATTATTTCATTACTAGGTAGTAATGAAATAATGTATGTACCTACCTATTAGATTTTTACAGTAGCAGAAAATTATCTCATTCATCTTTATTTATTAATGTTGTTTGTTTATTAATGTATGCACCTACCTAGGTGCGTTTTATTTGCGTGGGCTACTAGTGTCCGTGCGTGAACTTTAGATCGGTGAGGTGATCGGTGAGGTTACTGGTTCAAATCCGGCTCGAAGGACCAAAAGATGTAAGCGCTGCTGAATGGGTCGCGCACACCTTGGATGTTAGCTTGAGTGATAAGTGACGGATAGCCAAAAATTATGGTTAACTACCACGTAACTAATACTAAGTATATGAATGTTGTGTGAATGAGTACAGCTGACCATGGACGCTGAATGTCGCGCCGCAGTATAATTTGTGCAAAGCGACGGAAAAGTGCTGAATACATGACACGTACATTTTGCGTCATTTACATCTGCATGATGTATCATACTATGAACTAGCCCAAATAAACACTATGGGTTCTGTGTTACTATATTTTTCAATAAAATAAAATAACAATGTTAGTAACACCAACAAGTAACAACTGACAGTCAAAAGTTTTGAACTAAAAAATCTGTACTCGGTGTGGCTTTAAAAGTTGAAAAACATTAAAATAAAAAGTAATCTAAATTGATTTAAGATAAACAACTCATTCTGGCACAAAATTATCTTAAATCACTTAAGATAAGCCGTAGCTGACACTGAGGACTTTTTAATGGCTTTGTGTTGCGTAAAAGAATACAGAAATAATAAAAAAGAATACAGAAATAATAAAAATGGATCCGGGTAAATACCAGTTGATTTTACAACCGCGCAGGCGGGCGGCGCGGCGGTTAGCGTAACCCAATTTGTGATGCTTGCCGTCAATGGCAGCAGAATCCAAACAATGACGAAATGATTGGCCTGTCTGTAGCAATATCTCAATTTCACAATTTCATTATTTGCCACAGGATGGAATTTAATTAAAGTAAAACTAAATTAATTAATTGACTGGGTTCAAACCAGTTAAAAGTAAAGTTAATAAGTAAGTTGTTGAAATAGGAAGTGGGTAGTCGATTTCTGGTAAGCGTTCTCGCCCACGTCATACCTTTTGGTATGCGCGCTCGCCCACGTCATACTTTTTGTTGACCCTACACTCGGTCAGACCTTTTTTTTACAGTACGTGTGCGTTGATATATTTAATCTCTACTGTTTCATTTAGCTCCTACAAAAAATCGGCCACCGATTATATCCCGTCTGCGAACACTATAGGCCCCTTAAATTTCTGCGTCTCGGCAAATCTTCGTACGAGTAGTGTTCGGAATCTGGGTGTTGTTGAATGTGACATTGTGTGTTAGTTTGAAAGCACCAGCAGAAACTTTACGCTGCATGATCGACTCACTAATTGAATAACTGGAAACGTCTTCAGGGGTCATCATTTAATATAATCTGAAATGGCGAATTCAGCTGCTCCATACATATATGTTCGCATAATTAGACAAAATGTAGACGATCTTTTTTTGCGATTTCAGTAGTGGTCTCATAGCAAATTTTTTTCATAATTTATGAGTACAATTTTATGACCGCTTTGAAGGACAATATACGGCTATAGCAGTAATAACAATAAAACATCTATTGTCTCGTTAGTGTTCTATTAATTTATTTTAATTTCCCCTTGTAATAATTATAGGTATGTGTGGGTGATATTTTTGTTTTTTCTGCATCACCCTAAGGTTGACTGGTAGAAAATGCCTCAGGCATTAAGTCCGCCTTTGTACGGTATTTGTTTTTTTTTTTACTTGTGCACAAAGTTTTAATAAATAACCACCATTGACCACAAAACACCTCTGACCATGCTTTAAATTAATTACATTACTACAGTCACAAATAATTGCCACGTCCGCTGAATTTACCTGTTCCCAACTAATGAGGCCAAGTGGAAGAGGAAAGTTGAGACGTGTTTCCCAATTAGGCTGCGTTTCCACCAGGGATGTGCGAGGTAGCTGAGCGGTGCGAGGATGCGTAACGTAGCTGTGAAACTATGTGAGCGTTTCCACCAGAGTGTGTATGCCACCAGATGTGGTAGGCCTCTGAGCAGTATGAGGATGCATAGCGACGCTGTGAAACGGTGCTCAGATGTGTGGTGCCAGGATATGTAGCGGGCCCTTTTCAGATGCGAGCGAGCGGGGTGAGATGTGGTGGGAGCGGAGCGCGTGCGCCACTGCCCGCTGTTTGGTCTCAGTTCAGTTGTCTTGCGTGTCAGTACTTGTGGTCGATCGCTCACGTCCATCCCTAGCACACATTCCTCGCACATATCTCTCGTACACAACCCTCGCATTCATCCCTCACTTGTTTTGAACGTACAAAAACCACAGGAGCTGTGCTGAGCGAGGCTAGGATTCTAAATGAAGCGATTCTATTGGTTCTGAACAATCACATCCCTCGCTACGCATCCTCACACATCTGGTGGAAACGCAGCATTAGGCTGTTTTCCACCAGAGATGTGCTATTCAGCTATTCTGCGAAGATGTGAAAGCTAAGCTACAAAATTGTGTACCTACTATTATTTTAAAGTCAGTTTTTACTTTGTTAAAATATTTTTCCATTTTTAATTGAATACATATACAATCAAATAAGCCCAAGACGAACGAAAATAAGAATCATCAAAATCCGCTTAGAAATGCCGCTGATACAATACATTTATACATATAACTTCATACATAAGGGTAATTATTATATACTAAAACCTTCCTGAAAGAATGTATACTATGTTTGTGAAAGAATTATCAAAATTGGTTTATTCGTTTTTGAGAAAATCACGGACATACAAACATACATACATATGGGTCGAACAGAGAACCTTTAAAAACAACTAAGAAACTTAACTACCTAAATTAAAATACACTCGTTAACTCAAGCCTCCACGAAGGTAAACTCTTCACCTATTTGGCCTCATTCCTTTATTTCTCAGCAAAGAAACGTGGATCCGGGTAAAAACCGATTTCATAATCATCACCAGTCGTCGATGGCAATTTGCAACGGCGAGACCGTTACGAGCGAGCTGGAATACGGAATTAGGCGCTGTTGTTGAAAATAAGCGGCTCGGCTAAAGAGTTGAAGACGTTCACTGGGTTTAAAACAGTAGTGTAGTTGGAAGTTTTGCTACGGTGTAAAAACCAATAGCTTTTTTTTTGAGATCTGTTGCTGCATTTTAACTATAAACGAGGTTTTCAATTATTCGACTGTTACTTTTTTGAGCATGTTATTTTAGAATCTGTGTATATGTTTTTGGAGTGGGTTCCCCTTTTGAAACGAAGTTCCTAAACACGGCTTGCGGTAGGGGTTCACTAGTAGAAATCGTCACGTAAGGAAAAAGCGTTATGCCCCCCATGCGATTTTTGGTCTCTTTCTGTCTCTTTCTATTATATACGAGTGTATGCATGCGAGTATCGAGGTTCGAGCAGACGAGCATTGTACGCAGCCCGTTGTTTTTTTTTCGTTTAGTTACTCTCAAACGAAGTTTATTGTTTTAGTTGTGCCTTTTGTTTAATACTTAATAGATAGTGAATGGAACTTCGGTCCAACCGAACCGGGTATAGTACCGGGTGTCCCATGTCACCACACGTTTTTTTTTCTTCGTTTTCTGCCTTCAAAGCTTCAATTTTATTTTTATTTATCATGGAAATCAAAACATTTGAATTAACTCAGTCTGAATGCGTTTATTTTAAACGCATTTCTGTTTTCCATTAATTTTGAGTCATATCATGCCAGCGTCTGTGTTCCCTTCCACATATGAACAGGCATCTTCCGGGCTCTCTCGTTCCATCATAGACCTCATCCATCGTTTTCCATTAGGCGCGATCGTGGTCAAGAGCAGGCCCAGTTAACAACAGTAAAAAAAATAATAATCATAAAATTATGGTAGACTTTTGGTCAGTAAAACATTTGATCAAAAAGTTCAAGTCATAATTACCTGCAGGTCAACCTAAAGTTCACACCTTTAAATATTAGTCCCTATTATTTACTTGATGATCTCAAAGCTAACAGTTTATTGGATCAGTCTGCCTTTAATAATATTTCGTGTTACTTAAACTTTTGACACTACCAATGGTGTTAAAATAAAAGGACATTTAAGTTTACTTAGAACTAGACATCGTTATTAGGGTTCTGTACCAAAATGGTAAAATGGAACCCTTATGGTGCAACTCAGTCTGTCTGTCTGTCCCACTGTCACAGCTGGATACTTCAAGAACTACTAAAGAAATACTACTATTTGCCCAACTATTTTGCAAACAAGAAAGAAATAAAAATATGTATAATTTTTTGCAACAGGGATTGAAAGGGGTCTTAAAAGTTCGAAGTATGGCTACTAGGGCATGTGGGGCATATGAAAGAGCGCTGTTTGCCCATTCCCAAACATTTTTTCTTTTTTTTTCGACTTTTGATGAAAAATGTAAAAAAAATACGGTTCCCCCCCTTATCTCCGAAGTTTCCATAGAGAAATATCTGAAGTTATTCTGTGTGATAGAAGTTTATGTACAAATTACAGGAAAAATAAAACGATGTCTCTAAATAGCACACTTTTCTTATATATGATGGTACGGAACCCTCGGTGCGCAAGTCTGTCTCGCTCTTGACCGGTTTTTTTAGGTCTATTGTCAGACTATATCAATAGTGTGATAATAATTAATAATCGACAATGTTTTCAGATTTTGTTCTCTTACAAGGGTGAAACGACATGCTATTTAATTAATGCTATACCTAATTATAATTTCCAGTTTTAATGTTGCTCAAATAAAGTAAAATTATCTTTATGTGTGAATATTAGATGTGCTAGGTCATCAGAACCCTGAAAGTCTGACATATTGTCTCACCAAAGTTGGTAGGTATCGTGGTACCCAGTAACTGAGTTGTGGATGTCAGATGAACAGTTGCTCCATGTAAATAACTGATATTTAGCTGCATAGACCGGAAGCCGACCCCATCATAGTTGGGAAAAGGATAGGTAGAGGATAAGGTAATCATCATCTGTCTAGCCTTTGGTAAGCTAGGCTTGTCTAGCCAAAGATATTATGAGCATTAGCTACACTTGTAGCTTATGTTCAAAATACCTGATATCTTAATCAATATTTAAACCTTCAGTGAATAGAAAAAAAACAAAAAAAAATTCTCACAAACTTTTTAGACTGACTCGACATCTTCATAAAATTAGTTCACCAAAAAATTTCATATTTCTCAATGAAATCAACGCGGCCATCAAAATCGTGTACGTTTAATTTCGTCTACTTTACAAAATGTATATCCACAATCAGAGAAACTTTCTTGAGCACAGTTGCTCATCGCTATTCATTAAAACATCGAGAAAAAAAATGGTGAAAGCACAGAGTAGATACTGTAGAGGCTCTACAGGGACGTAGCGATATTGTTAAACTACAATGAAAGATGATGGAGCAAACAAATATTTTATATTTAATCGAATACCAATTCCATCTTATAATAAAAGCGCACACCCTAAGGGCCGGTTTTTGATTCGTAGTTAACTCAACCATTTAACCATTAACGAATGTTGGAATTTTGGCTAAATGTGATACATTCATGTTTCATCGCATGAAAACTTTACAGTACTTACAGAAGGTCCGCACTTACGCAATCTTACGTAATTACTCACTAAAATGCATCAGTAACACATTTTCCTGTATTTAGAATGTTTGAACTTTATATCTCACTACTTTTTCTAACAATTATGATTTCAGTTTTGAAAAATCTTCTAAGAAAATGGAGGTTATAAAGTTAACCTCAACTGCAAAATGTAAATCTTTTATCAGTTTTCAATGAAATCAGAGCACTTAATATGTACTAAGGGCGGATTTCACCAATGAAACTGAACGTGATCAGCTAAACCGTGCTCAAGAGCTGTCAGTGTCAAAATTGCTATGGAATATTGACACTGACAGCTCTTGAAAGCAGTTTCGATGGGCTGATCGCCAATGGTCTCGAACCTACCGAAAAATCGGTAGGTTCGAGACTAAAAAAATATCCCTAAAAATATCCCATATCGGTAGAACGATATGGGATAATTTTTGGGATATTTTTTTACCTACCTACCTGTTTTGGGTGCAAATCTACCGATATTTGTGGGCAACTCTACCGATTTGGCCTTGTGACGTTCGAGACCACTGGATCGCGCTCAGTTTCATCAGGTAAAATTTATGTTATTATTATATAAATTTATGTTATTTAAGTCGCACTCGGAGGAGCTCAAGGCTAAGTAATAACAGCCGCACGGGTCCATCCATCAGGTTAAGCTATGCTTGCCGGGGTTGGTCTGTGAATGGGTGACCATCTTTTCATACCGAGACTCCTCCGTGCCTCGGAAAGCACTTTAAGCCGCTGGTCCCGGCTGTCATTCGAGGATCTTTGACAGTCGTTACGGGTCGTCAGAAGCCCGAAAGTCTGATAACCAGTCTTACCAAGGGGTATCGTATTACCCAGTTACTGGGTTGTGGCGGTCAGATAGTCAGTCGCTCCATGTAAAATACTGGTATTCAGCTGCATCCTGTTATACTGGAAGCTGACCCCAGCATAGTTGGGAAAAGGCTTGGCAGATTGAAGTGGCACTAATTATTTATGTGGTTTCAATTCTATGGATCTAGTCTAAAAATTTCTTTTTCCATTTTTACTACAAATTGACAGGTACGTTTTCGAAGACTGAAACGAACAAAACCCTTTGAGTTAGTGTAGTGTACAAAGTGTAAATGACACAGTCACATATGTATAACACATGAAAAAAGAGTTTTTTAAATTATATAAGTCTCTAAGAAAGAGGAACGGACTTGTGTTAAGTGCAATAAACACTATTCTAAGTTTTAAAATAGTTATCATGTAAAAATTTAACACGTTGCCTGCCATACGTGTATACTCGTAGTAACTTTTTTTATATGCCCATTGCCACCATACAAAATTGTAGGCGAGTATACAAGTACCCGAAAATAATTTCTATTATACTCATTTTTCTGATTAAATAATGCTTTACTTCAAATGCCAAAGAATTTATCCCCGCCCTCCTTCCACTGCTACTCTTATAGATTTCGTTACAAATCGCATAAATCAACTACAAGAACACTCATAGTTGGCAGTGGAGCCCAAGATCTTGTATTAGGAGTATACTCTTAGGTTGACATTCAACGTGATAAGTTACATTAAAATTGCTTTTTATTGACTGGCCTGTTGGTCTAGTGGTTAGTGGCCCCGACTGCTATGCCGGAGGTTGTGGGTTCGATTCCCACCCAGGACAAATGTTTGTGTGATGAGCATGATCATTTGTTCTGTGTCTGGGTGTAATTTATCTATATATGTATGTATTTAGAAATATATAAGTATGTTTATCAGTTGTCTAGTACTCATAACACAAGCTCTCCTTAGCTTGAGGCTAGACGGCGTTGTGTGATAGTTGTGGAATATTATTATTATTATTATTATTATTTTATTATTAAGACCCTGGTTCTTTTTTAATAACGCATAAAAAGTACGTTTTTAGATCCATTTGTTTATGTTTTCATAAGATACTTTTGGAAAAGTCCATATTCTAGTTGCTGCAAGTAAAGGCTCCCACAGATAGTCGCGACGCGACTGCGGTAGAACAATTTCAATTATGTTTTCCTAGAAATTGTTCCACCATAGTTGTGTCACGCCTGTTTACGGGAACCTTAAAGCATCTTGTCTATGTATGCATGCGTTTCCGCTCGTTATATGGAGTCAACCTTCTGCACTACTCTTTGGGAGAAGCGTTACATATTTTCTATTTCAAAAGTCACGACTTCGTGACCCGAGATAAGCAGTGAAAGAATCATCTAAATTTAAGGTGTCGGTACTAGTCTGATGGTTCAATCTGTTACCAATTTCACAAAATGGATGGTCGGACTGAAACAGTAAATGTTTATGATCACGACTGTTTGAAGCCACTGTTAGTAGGACAAGGCTGATAAGTTCTCCTAGAGACGTATTATTCGACGAATGCTAGAGAATATTGCTTTCTCCAACAATGACATTGTCCCGTCACCTTTTACAAAGGAATTTTTATTACGTCTGACGTGTTGCTTGCTGTAGATACAGTAAGCAGCACGTCAAACAGACAAAAAAAAAATAGTATAAGCTGTCCTCATAATCTATTGAATCTCCGTACTAGGCCAGCTCAAAACCAATCTTTTACCACTCTTGGGGGAGCCTATGTCCAGCAGTGAACATCTTTCAGCTGATAAATATGAGGATGGTGATGCAAGGGTTTTGGCTAAGTAATAACAGCCCCACAGGTCGATCGATCAGGTGATGCTACGCTTGCCGCTGTTGGTCCGTGGATAAGTGACCTTTACATACCGAGACCTTTCCGTGCCTCGGAAGCCGTTGGTCCTGGCTGTCATTCGTGGATCTTTTTGACAGTCGTTACGGGTCATCAGAAGCCCGAAAATCAGACAACCAGTCTTACCAAGGGGTATCGTGTTATGTAGTAACTGGGTTGTGGAGGTCAGATAGGCAGTCGTTCCATGTTAAACACTAGTATTCAGCTGCATCCGAATAGACTGGAAGCCGACCCCAACATAGTTGAGAAGAGGCTAGGCAGATGATAATGTTGATGATGATGGAATGACCTGCTTGGGTAAGCAGGAGATACAGGCGAGGTGATGACGTCATTGTTGTTGCTAAACAAAATGCCCGGTGGCAACAAGGAGACAAAATTAAAGTAAATTAATATGTATTAATATGTACCATGCAATGGACCTTAACCTTATGTTCATTTTTTCCTTTATTTATTTAATAATATTAATAATAGTTTATTAGTACATAAAAAAAAACCACAACACAGCACATAGCTTATGGAAACAGTGGGTTGTACTACCAAGTTTAAAATTATCGTCAGCTTACCGGGCTCCTAAACTATAGGTACGCAGACCTGTATCTTAGGAGTCGGAGATTTTGCGGCCTCAATTTATATAATACAATACAACCGTGACTTTTCTGTTAGTTTATAGGGGCTTTTACGCACAGCGTATGTCAGTCCGATTGTATCCTAAACAATTGTACATACTTTCACAAGTCGTGGGCCATAAATTTGAACAAATCCTTCGCTTCGTCGCCATTTGGTTGGGATAGAATTGTATGGAACATGCCTACATCAGTTCTGTTCAAATTCAGGAACCTTACTAAATTATTTTTTACTACTGGACTCATATTGGACACATTCCACCAATAAATGTTGTAGGTCCTCGACAACTCCACATTTCTCACAATTAGGTGAAGCGATTTTCTTCATCATGAAGGCAAATTTTTTGCACGGAATGTGTCCAGATCTGAGTCTAAGAGCAGTCCAGGGCACGCGAAGAGGTTCACACTGTATGGTTTTATACCATAAACCCTTCTGTACTGGCTGACATTCGACTACTTGCGCCGGTATAAAAGCTATGTCTTTTTAATTATTTAAAAAGAGATAGTTGGAAGTTTTTGCCTGACGGCACTTCCGATTTAGCTGGGACGCTAGGCGGTGTAATATTAAGGGTCCGTTCACACAGACCGGCTCGGAGAGGAGAGCAGATTCTTATCACGATGAAAACAGAGTTTTTAGTATGTGTATTAAGGTTTATTTTTTTATGTGCACAGCTTTTGTCATTAAGAATGCTTGAAGGCGCTTGGTGTGAAATAATAAGAGGAGCTGACCGGCTCCGATCGCGTACTTTTTCTCGATCGTGCAGCCGTTTGGCTCCGATTGCATGCTCTTTAATGCTCGCGCAGCCGATCGGTTCCGATCGCGTGCTCTTTCTCGCTCGCGCAGCCGATCGGCTCCGATTGCGTGCTCTTTCTCGCTCGCGCAGCCGATCGGTTCCGATTGCGTTATATGTACTCTTAACAAATCTGTCAATTTTAAAAATTGCCAATATTCCATACGATAATACTCATAAAATTTAAGGCTGTCATTCTTCAATTCCTCGAAAATGGTGTGAAACTCCCCATGGATTAATCGATTCTTCCAAATATTTTTTGCCCATATTTGTCTTCGCTTGCGCTTTCGTTTGTTTTGTTCAGCTTCAAACAATCTTGCTAGCAAATATATTTCTTCATCGGAGCTATCTAAATCCATGTTCCGAAAAGCACACGTTAACACCGAAAACAAAACTTGGACTGCGTGGAATACTGGTACTGCCTTTGCAGTGTATCCACCCGGCTCCGAGCGCATCCGACCGGCTCCGAGCGCATCCGACCGGCTGCGAGCGCATCCGACCGGCTGCGAGCGTATCCGACCGGCTGCGAGCACATCCGATCGGCTCCGAGCGCATCCGCTTTCAGGCCGATTCTAGCCGGTCTATGTGGAATAGTTGACGACTCCGCTCCGACCAACTCCAAGCGTATACGATCCGGTCTGTGTGAAAAGAAAAATGCGCGCCGATGCTCTCCGAGCCGGTCTGTGTGAACAGACCCTAAGAAGTGTGCTATTGTATTCGCCTGATTTTATCAAATATACCTCTCATTGTGGTTTGCCCGAGTACCATTTATTTATTTATTTTATTACTATTTGAACCGTATTATCTATCCTACTGACCTAGTTCCATTAGAATCAATATTACAATCTAGATATCAAAGGATATCACGTCTTAGCGCCAACTACAATAATAGAGGCTAAAGCTTGAATTAAACTATATTCTATTAAGGTTGCGTGGGACTCCAAGGCACATACTCGTATCATGTTTTTGCCAATTGGTGTCGAAAATTAATTCAGTATACTAGAGGAATACCTGAGACTTCAGGCAAGAAATAGTCGCTGGTTTGACTAGATTAATTGCTTGGCTGTAGCAAGTGTTATGCCCGTTTTTACTAAAACTAAGCAAGACGAATTTTCAACGCTCAGCTCAGCGCCGAAAAATGAAACTCCAACAGCGCGCAGCGTGTCTTTTAACATACCATAATATAACACTGTATTCCTCGAAGGGTTAGGCAAAGGTGTACCTACCTATAGTACCCACATTTCGCCAGATATGTCTAACTCCCATGTAATAGGGGGCGAGCCTATTTCCATCGACCGGGCACAAATCCAGACTTCGGGCTGCTGCTGAGAAATTCCAGATGTCGTTTAGTGTTAGTAAAAATGGGCATTATTGATGTAATGAATTCCTGTAGATGTAATAAGAAGTTTATAGTTTGTTTAATCACCAAAACGGTATAACAGATTGTAACAGGTGTAGAGGCTATTACGTTCACTTAGATGTCTTTGACCATAAAAGAGCCTGAACAGCGTAATACCTAAATTATTACAAATCAACTCAGCCTATCGTAGTCCCCAGCTAGATATATGGGCTTCTTCCAGTATACAGCCGACGCTTGATAATTTGAAACTCAAGAGACCAGAAAAAAATTTCAAATTACCGAGAGTTCAAAATAACTGGACTTGATGGAGGGAGGAAAAATCAAGTAAACAATCTGACTCAATTCAACGTTCAAAGATAGAGTGGAATGCGAACTGTAAACTCACTCATGTCTTATTTATGTAAACAATCTACAGGTCTGTCCAGGTATATATAAACAAACGATAGGTGCATGATAAACGCTTCAAATTATAGAGAGTAGGGAAGCCCGGGCTTTAAATTATTGCACGTTGACTGGCAAGATACTATTCCGTCAACAAACAGATAGGTGCATAATTTACGCTTTAAATTATAGAGAGTAGGGAAGCCCGGACTTCAAATTATTGCACGTTGACGGCAAGATACTATTCCGTCAACAAACAGATAGGTGCATGATTTACGCTTTAAATTATAGAGAGTAGGGAAGCCCGGACTTCAAATTATTGCACGTTGACGGCAAGATACTATTCCGTCAACAAACAGATAGGTGCATGATTTACGCTTTAAATTATAGAGAGTAGGGAAGCCCGGACTTCAAATTATTGCACGTTGACGGCAAGATACTATTCCGTCAACAAACAGATAGGTGCATGATTTACGCTTTAAATTATAGAGAGTAGGGAAGCCCGGGCTTTAAATTATTGCACGTTGACGGCAAGATACTATTCCGTCAACAAACAAACGATAGATGCATGATAAACGCTTCAAATTATAGAGAGTAGGGAAGCCCGGGCTTTAAATTATTGCACGTTGACGGCATGATACTATTCCGTCAACAAACAAACGATAGATGCATGATAAACGCTTCAAATTATAGAGAGTAGGGAAGCCCGGGCTTTAAATTATTGCACGTTGACGGCAAGATACTATTCCGTCAACAAACAAACGATAGATGCATGATAAACGCTTCAAATTATAGAGAGTAGAGAAGCCCGGGCTTTAAATTATTGCACGTTGACGGCAAGATACTATTCCGTCAACAAACAAACGATAGATGCATGATAAACGCTTCAAATTATAGAGAGTAGGAAAGCCCGAACTTCAAATTATTGCACGTTGATGGGCAAGCAAATTACCGAGGAGATCAATTAACAGTGATTTTATTCAATTTATCGAGTATTTGTCAAGGGACCAGAAAAAAAATTCTAACTATCGAGAGATTCAAATTATCGAGAGTCGACTGTAGTGCATATTGGAAGAAGCCCGTATACCCACACCCAGTTCTCTGTCTTCTGCATCCGGTCTATAGCAGCCACTTTTTTAAGGAAGTAAATCCATCTAGCATGTACAAATGGTACAACCATGACTAAGTTCTCAAGAAATAAATTATCTAAAGAATCGAAGAAAGCAGGTACAAGTTATACAATAAATTACTGTAATTACGAAGTATAATTTCTAGTTTAATACGAATCATAATATCCACTCGCCGCTAACGAGTTACTCGTTAAGTATTCGAGTTGAACGCACTGTTTCTAAATCAATTCCAACATCGTGAACGACGGGTAATGTGAGGTATTACTTAATCAATGAGTGGATAGCATTTTTATGTCCACGCAATCACTGTCTATTCCAATGTTGTTTAAAAGAGAACTCAGAAAGCGATATGGTCGCCCATTGTATGTTTTAGTGTGTTAAATGGTGTTTATGTTTATCAGTTTGATTGAAGCAACATATTCAATCAACTCCACGACCTCATTCCACCGGCCCCCTTCTACCACCGGACATCTAGACGCACTGCCAGTTACCATCCCTACCTGGTTGCTATTCCACCAATTCGCACTAAGCGCTTCCAAATGTCTTTTATAATGCGCACAGCAAAAGAGTGGAACTCACTACCTGCGTCTGTGTTTCCGAACGTATACAACCCTAATCTCTTCAAAGTGAGAGTGAACAGGCTTCTTCTGGGTAAGCTCACTCCATCGTCGACTTTGTCTCTGTCACCTCTGACCTAGACTAGAGTCAAGAGCAAACCCATCACAAATAAAAAAAAAAAAAAACAGATTTGGATGTAGGTACAAATGTTGGTCCAGAATATTTTTTAACAGACTTTACTTTCAGGAATTTGGTGATCGTTACATTGTTCAAGTTATTAGTATTGTTTAATTTGTCGATAATTTTATTTGGAATTATATTTATCATCGTTAGTCTTTTACAGTTCACTTCCGGATACTTGCTTATTATGTGTCTCTTCAATCACATAAAACTTTACTTGATTCTGGGCTACGCTTGTCCAGCTGCCGTGAGCTGGTGGACTTATATTTCAACGATATTAGAAGTTACGGTTCATTAAAAAATTCACATTCAAATGAAATTTGAATTTTTAATATAATTGTCCGTCCAAAGTACAAACTTAAGATCCTAACCGCTAACATAAATACTTAATGAGCACCCATCAGTTAAAGATAACTCACAAGTAGTAGGCCTGTCAGTTTCATAACGAATACCAGAAGAACCAGTTCACCTATTGTCGAATGTTACAACTTGTGTCTGATGACGTCATTGTGGCCTGTCTGATACACTTTTATTTTTGTTTGAATTCCATATCTTTAGCATGGTATGAGTTTTATGTTTTTTTTACGGAATCTTGAAAATGCTGATATTGTCATTTATCATATCAAATCAGGGTTGATAAAAATCATGATTAATTTTAAAAAATCAAAATAATCTGATTTATTTGATTTAAATCAGATTTTCGATTTATTTACATATTCCAATCTTCTTTTATAAAAAAAAAACATCTCTATGTTTATTTTAATAAAAAAGAAAGTCGTATAACTCGGATGTTCTGATTGAGATCCTTTTCTGCCATACATTATGATTCAAAATGTATTTTCATTCACGCTACAACCCATTAAATCCTTATTAAAACTTTTACACACCGCTTTCTTAAACTTTCCAATCAATCTGCCTAGCCTTTTCCCAACTATGTTGGGGTCGGCTTCCAGTCTAACCGGATGCAGCTGAATACCAGTATTTTACATGGAGCGACTGCCTATCTGACCTCCACAACCCAGTTACTGGGTAATACGATAGCCCTTGGTAAGACTAGTTGTCAGACTTTCGGGCTTCTGACGACCCGTAACGACTGTCAAAGATCCACGAATGACAGCCGGGACCAACGGCTTAACGTACTTTTCCGGCAAGCGTAGCTTAACCTGATGGATCGACCCGTGCGGCTGTTATTACTTAGCCACGAGCTCCTCGAGCTTTGTTAAACTTTCCGCAAGCAGATTTTTTTACACAGCATTGCACGTATGGGGGAAGTCCCTTGACACTTTTTGACTGAGTTTGTTGCATTAAAAAGGTATTGATTTAAAACAACGATTTATTAAAAAAAAAACACTTTATTTTAATCGCGATTTAAACCACTGATTAAAATCAGTGGATTTAAATCATATCAACCCTGTATCAAATTGGGAATCATCAAGGAGTTTCTAATTTCTATACATGGTAGTTCTTCTTTCAATACAAATATATGAAAGTAAATAATTATACTTTTAAACTTTGCTGCGTGCGTATATTGAGTCAAAGACATTCACAGACACAATTATGCACCTAAAGCATCATATTCGTAATGTCTTTTATGATAATAATTGTGTAATTCATAGGAGGAGAGGAGCTCCTGGCTAAGTAATAACAGCCGCACGGGTCGATCCATCAGGTTAAGCTACGCTTGCCGCGGTTGGTCTGTGGATGGGTGACCATCTTTTCATACCGAGACTCCTCCGTGCCTCAGAAAGCACGTTAAGCCGTTGGTCCCAGCTGTCATTCGTGGATCTTTGACATTCGTTACGGGTCGTCAGAAGCCCGAAAGCCCAGTAAGTGGGTTGTGGAGGTCAGATAGGCAGTCGCTCCATATAAAATACTGGTATTCAGCTGCATCCGGTTAGACTGGAAGCCGACATAGTTGGGAAAAGGCTAGGCAGATTGATTGATTCTGATATACATATATACGAAAGTAAATAATTACACTTTTAAACTTTGCTGCGTGCGTATATTGAGTCAAAGACATTCACAGAATTGTGCACCTAAAGCATCATAGTCGTAATGTCTTTTATGATAATAATTGCGTAATTCATAATATTTATTTTCTCCAACATAACACTACAGTGCGAGCCTAAAGAATGTCAGTTAGACAAAAACATTATTAAAATAATTAAATCCTCATTACCATACCGGTATCGGTTTTTAATCGAAGTCTGAGCTAGTTGGTGCGCTTGAGCACGTGCGCCTGGTCACTGACTTTAACTAACGGTAGCGTCATGCCACTACACATCACTATTGCAGCCATTTTTGGAAATGGTTCTCGGGATCTGTCTTACCATGTTGCAGCCAGGTTTGGTGGTGCTAAGTTCGAAGTAAGGGTAGAGGAATAGTTTACTGAGGAATGCGCTGTTGTGGATACGATTTTTATAATATCACGTTAAAGTAGTTTGGTTGTAATTGAAGAAACTGGGTGGAATTTGCTGAAGAGCTATAAGGAAAACTTCAAATCGGGTCGATCCATCAGGTTAAGCTACGCTTGCCGCGGTTGGTCTGTGGATGGGTGACCATCTTTTCATACTGAGACTCCTCCGTGCCTCGGAAAGCACGTTAAGCCGTTGGTCCCGGCTGTCATTCGTGAATCTTTGACAGTCGTTACGGGTCGTCAGAAGCCCGAAAGTCTGACAACCAGTCTTACCAAGGGGTATCGTAGTACCCAGTAACTGGGTTGTGGAGGTCAGATAGGCAGTCGCTCCATGTAAAATGCTGGTATTCAGCTGCATCCGGTTAGACTGGAAGCCGACCCCAACATAGTTGGGAAAAGGCTAGGCAGATTGATTGATTGATTTGAGTTCTACGTATGACAGTCTCACTAGTTTGTTACATTATAATACTAGCATCTGCCCGCGACATCGTCCGCATCAAATTTCTTGTGCCCCCGACCCACCCCTCCGCATCGCATAGCGTAGCCCGCCCACACGGATACTTAGTTAAAGCTTAGCGTTCTTTCTGACTTTTTTTTCATTTCGCTCGGCTGCTAAGGGTCATGTCGTGATATTAAATCCTTCCTCAAGAATTGGGCTATCAAATGCAAAAAGAATTTTGCAAATGCGACTGGAAGTTCCAGAGATTAGCGCATTCAAACAAACAAAAAAAGTTATAGTGAGCTAACCTTAAAAGAAAGACATATTATGCTATCGCAGACTTTTTTTTAGAACTTATTAAGAGGAACAATTCCGTCATACATGATTGTTGCGTAACTTTAACCGTTTACGCAGCGCACGCAACGGAAGCTGTCAAAAGGGATATTTTTTTTCCGTGTTCGCAACACTTTTCATTGATGCTTCGTTTCGTTAGGCGTTGCGTGATGTTATATAACCTATAGCCTTCCTCGATAAATGGGCTATCCAACACTAAAAGAATTTTGCAATTCGATCTAGCAGTTCCTGAGATTAGCGCGTTCAACCAAACAAACAAACTTTTCAGCTTTATAATATTAGTAAGTACCTATATACCATATCGACGTCTTGTACGTCGACGACATAACAGCAAAGGGAATAATAAATGGATGTCATGTGAAATTAAAAATAGACTTCAAAGTTTAAGCCACATACCTACATATTACTATGTAGGTACCTACTTTTCATTTTCTTACTTCATTTCTTTGGAAACGCAGAATGATTAATGTTCTTCTTTATCGGACCATATTTTCAATTAGTGTTGAATGAAAATTGAAAATTACTGAAAAAAACTTTATGTGCTGCCCTCTAAAAATCTCTGAGGCTCACAGGACCAAATTAATATACTAGAAAAGAATACTATAAGGCGAGTATAGTCGTGAAATGATCGTTTTTGAGGGCCTAATGCTTTTAAATAAGCCTACAGAAAATTCCAGAAAAAATATACATATATGAAAATTTTATAATTATGTATACCTACTTCAAACTGTGCATTTGAAAATTTTAAGCAACATTTAAATACCATTGAAATGAGGTTGTTTTTAACTTTAAATTTGCTACTGCTTCTAAACTACAAGTGATATTTTCACGTCTTGACGACGATAATATTGGTAAATCACTTATGTTAAAATTGTGCATTTTTTATTTTAAAATAATATTTTTTTTTTACAAAACACACATTAAACAGTGGAATTTTAGTAATATTCGCTAGCGGGTCCGTGCGACAACTGTAAGGGACAACGGGTCGACGAAAACACGCGTATACATTTTTCTTTCGTCTTTCATATTTCTGAGTATTCTACTGTAAGCGTTATAATAGTGACATCATGAGTGGTTTCCACTGAGATAGCTGTCGATACTAATATGACTACAAGGGTGGTTGAGAATGATGTCTATGCTATCAAATATTAATGTCTTGAATCGTTGTCCTTGAGAACGTTGCGTGCTATCATTTATTATATGGACTGCTTTTCATTAAGGAGGCTGCCGGACATAAAGGGTGGTCACTGTCAGATTGTATAGAAAAGAAAGAGAAACGCGATGACACAATGCTGGTAATTTATTGCAAAATATGAAGCAATTATCTGTTTACAAAAAATCTTTTGATTGGACTAAAAAAAATTTAAAAAAAGTCAGAATGATTGCATGTATATTAAGTATGGTTTTTAATAGTTAAAACAAATTTTTAGAGGTTTCTTGGTGATTTTTTTCTATCGTAGGTATCAATATCGCTTTCACGCTAAAACGACTGAACAGATTTAATAGGAATTTGGCACAAGGGTAGACTAAATTAGTTTAGCAAATTAGTTTAGGACATAGAATACTTTTTATCCCGATAGCATGTCCCCGTGGGATAATTTCCGACGTCCACGCGGGAAAGCCGCGGGCAAAAGCTAGTAATATTATAAATGCAAAAGTATTATCGCTTTGGGTATATTCAAAGCGTCGCCGTCGTCGTCTGGCAGTTGGTTTAAGGTTAAAGGTCAGGTTCGTTCTGCAGCAACAGGTTATAAGTCAATAGCGAGATGAAACAGCTGATCAAATACAACATTCATTGATGAAACTGAGCCAGGGCCTATGTTTGCACCAAAATGAGAATGTCCTTAAGGGTAGCGATTACTGTGATCATTGGTTCAATAGTTCTAAATAAAGTCGATGTAGGTACTATTTATTTTAAATATTATTTCACTAACTTTTTGATGGCGGCTTTGCCTGTTTGGATGTTGGAAATTATCCCACGGGAAAGTATTACCGGGAGTAAAGTAAAGAAAGTATTTGTGTGCCAATGTTCATCCAAATTCGTTCACCTGATTTTGCGTGATTGAGTAACAAACATCCAAATATCCAAACATCCATACTATACAAACTTTCACATATAAAATATTTTATCATCATTCTCCTGCCCTTGTCCCAATTTATTTGGGGTCGGCGCAACATGTCTTTTTCTTCCATACTTCTCTATTAGTCGTCATCTCGGTAGTCACTCCCTTTCTGGCCATATCATCTTTCACACAGTCCATCCATCGTTTCTTTGGTCTTCCCTTACTCGTATAGCCCTCCACGTTCATACTCAACACTTTCCTGACGACATTTTCCTCATTCCTCCGCATCACATGCCCATACCATGACAACCGATTTCCACACAACTTTTCAGTCACCGGTGTCACTTTCAGACTTCCTCTTACATACTCATTTCTTATTCTATCTATTCGCGTAATACCACACATCCCTCTTAGCATTCTCATTTCCGCTGCATGCAATTGCCTTTCATTCATTCTTTTTATGGCCCAACATTCTGATCCATACAAGACAGCAGGTCTAACCATTGTTTTATAAATCTTCCCCTTGAGTTTAAGGGGAATGCGGGAGTCGCAGATTGTTCCCGTGACCTGCCGCCATTTCATATAAAATATTTTAATTCATTATTAATTGAAGTAATATTTAATAATATTAATATGTTACAGTCTTTTTATTGTCATTTAAATTAACAATACTAAAAATAACAAAATTATATCCTAACTTAACTAAAACTATTCACAAACTAAAACATGGCGTCGGAAAATTCATCCGCATCGCTGTCGTCTGGTAATGTACCCAAGAGACTGCGGCATTACCACGTTATATGGCAATGGTTAGCCTCTGGCCAAGGTAAAAGCCAGCCCTTGGGTCACGGGAAGTGTCAGCCAGCCGTTTCGAGATTTTCTTAGAGACCATGAGCACACGGACCCCACGGCCCGAAGGTTTCAACCACAAACTGCTCGTAAATATAATTATTATATTTTCGAGCATAGCAAAAGTCGATGATCAAGCCGTAATCAGATCAAGTGGTTACACAGAGCCGTAAGCTGCTTCAAGAGCAACTCACGAGCTGCCCCGGCCGGAATATAGTATAAGAATTATGTAGGGAACAGCTCGTGGCTATGTAATAACAGCTGCTCGGGTCGATCCATCAGGTTAAGCTACGCTTGCCGGGGTTGGTCTGTGGATGGGTGACCATCTTTCCATACCGAGACTCCTCCGTGCCTCGGAAAACACGGTAAGCCGTTGGTCCCGGCTGTCATTCGAGGACCTTTGACAGTCGTTACGGGTCGTCAGAAGCCCGAAAGTCTGACAACCAGTCTTACCAAGGGGTATCGTATTACCCAGTAAGTAAGTAGGTTAGATTGGCAGTCGCTCCATGTAAAATACTGGTATTCAGCTGCATCCGGTTAGACTGGAAGCCGACCCCAACATAGTTGGGAAAAGGCTAGGCAGATTGATTGAAATATGTAGGGAACTATTGTTTTATTATTATTTTTTTATTATTATGACACTCCAACGACTAATTCACAAAAACTTATACAGAAACTTAGTCGTACTATATATAATTATTACAGCGAAGTTGCAAAGTAATTATTGCTAAATATGCATTCTCTCATGTTCATGAAACACAAATATTTGGCCATCTTGTGTTTTCCCTGTTAGCCTGCCACTTGTTAATTCATTAGCCAAAACATCCTCGTGCCAAACTATTTCCCACGTTTAGGCTTTCACAATAGAGTCTTAATTTGATTAGGTGACGTAGAGTAGTGGGGTTTGATGTCATTGCCGTGAACTGTGCGCGAGTCCAGTCAGCCGCGAGGTCCGGTGCGCTCGCGTCGCTTTCGACGCCATCTTGGAATTTCGAATTTTGATTGCGAATACTGTTAAACTTTTGTGAAGTTTTTTTGTGATTTGTTTATGGTTTCTGTGCAGAGAATGAGAATAGTGATTTTTTTCTGAAGTTTCGTGTACAAAGGATGTGTTAGGAGATTTGTCAGTGTTAACGAAGGTAATTTAATTAATGATTTGGGAGTTTATTACGATGGACAAGTCCGGATCAAGTTTACCGATACAATCAATAAACTTTCTACGCTGATTAATGGATACTCAATGACGTTTCAATGTTCTTCGGTGTATACTTTCTCTAATACGCGAGTTGCCGCCGTTGCGTCATTGCTTTCACGGTTTTCTTTAGTTTCTTTAAAAACAAATGATACTAGGATATTTGTGTCTCCATTTTTCTTTTTAATTTACAACTAAATAACGTTATTATTTAAGTCTTGTTACTATGGAGTTATAACAGATTTTTTTTTAATAGCTTATATTGACTTAGGATAATAATTTTCTTACTTGGGTCACATAAGTAGGTTCAATAGTACCTAGTCTTAACCCTTTACCGCATTTTGGTTCATATATGAACCAAACCATATTATCTTAAATATTTTTAAGTTCCAAACTGATTTCCTTATTTTATGCATACTGTGTCAAATTCGTCCCGTACGAGCGTCATTTTATGTATAAAACCGCCATCTATGAGCTATTTGTGCTATGCCTATAAACCTGCAACGAGTAGTAAACGTGGTCGACCATCTTCCAGCGTCATAGAACAATCCATTCAACAAAAAAAAATGAGAGGGCCCATAGCAATAATGCCATCTCAGGACGTTCGTTTGGATAAGATGGATCATTTGCCTGTCTGGTCCACTAGACAGCGTTGTAAGGTCCCTGAATGCAGTGGTAGATCTCACGTGGAGTGCCGAAAATGCAAAGTCAACCTTTGCCTCAACGATAAAAGAAATTGTTTCGAAATATTCCATACCACATAATTTTTGCGTTTATATTTATTACGTTATTTTTGTATTGATTTTTGCTCAATGTACCAAATGTGATCCAAAGTAAAAAGTGTAAAAGTTAATTTTTTGCTCAATGTACCAAATATGATCCAAAGTGGAAAAGTGTTATTTTTTCTGAAACTATTCAAAAAAAAGAAAAATCTTGAAACACGTGTCCATTAATTTAATGTTTCCTACTATATATATTTTTTTCTAACTTAAATAAAAAATCATGCAGTAAAGGGATAAAGAAAAATAAAATTTTGTGAAAGATAATATCAAATAAAATTACTAAAGTATAAAGTAAGCCTAGACTATTTTCAAAGAACAATGACATGTTCTTTTAAAGTTAGTCGTCGGACCTTTATATTAAATTGTATGTACATTATTTGATTATTAGGAAAATGTATTTGCTTTCTGTGAACACTTTATTGAATTTTTTGTAATACTATTATGGGTTTTCATGAAATATAGATGTATATTGTATTAAAGTAGGTAACAAAAAAATCTAGTCCTACTTCATCGAAGTCATAAAGGACATCGGAGATAAATATAGAGTCTGTACAATTTTAAGGAAAAAATGTAAAAAAAAATAATGTCACGACTTGCCATTATTTTTACTTTAATTCAGTTTTAAATCTATTACTACATGATGAGCATAATGACCCCTTAAAATATTGCCCATGAATTCAGTTTCACCCTATATAATCTAAATAATATATTATTAAGTACATGTAGTGTAATTTAAATTAAAACAACTTTAATTTAAAATTAAAAAAATAATTAACCAACACTAATAAATTCAATGCATATGTAATAATATATATATGAAAACTCCACTTCATAATTCACTTTGCTAAGTATGTATTCCCTTGATTATTACACTGGCGACCCGCCCCCGTTTTGCTCGGTTTTTACGATTTGATAAAACATCGAGTTATCATTGGTCGTCTGGAAAAAATAGGGTATAGGTTATAGGTGAACGGAGTAGAAGCCTATGGCATACCTAGATTTTTTGTTCTTTTTTTTAATAAAAAAATAATATCGAAATTCAAATCATACGTACTTTGATATTATTCATCTGAAATTCATCAGAAAGTTTCCGTAGTAACTAAGATAATAAACTAGTAATCCAGTAACACTAAAATTACTGAGATAACAATGTTATGAGTATGACAGTTATCATCATTATGAAACTCGTTTTCTTCTATCGTCACTATGCATTAGCCATTTCCGCACATCCGAGTTTATCTCAGATGGGTTTTATCATAAAAAAAAAACTTAGATACCTACTTGCCTATTTTCTTTCTGATAATTTTAATTATTTTAAATTTTTTTTTTTCAATGGGAAACTCAATACCAATGTAATAGCATGAAACTGTCAGAAATGTGCTTCGGGTTTTTTTCCGTTAAGAGCGTTTATTCCGCGCCGGCTGGCAACGTCGCATTTCTACAGGTTTTTCGTGATTATTTTAATACATTTAAATCAAATTACTATTTTTCTTAATACACTCCATGTATCGTCGTTATTTATAAGTATGTATTGCTATTTTTTACAGTAATTTTGGTGTTTACCAACTTTTTTGTAAATACCAACGATTTATTGAGTGTATTAAGAAAAAATGTAATTTGATTTAAATTAAACTTAAACTATATAAATATGCTATTTTGACGTGTATGGCAGACTGGTTTCTGATAACGAAGCCCTTAATACCTCAACTATCGGAAACGTGGAGCTACGCGAGACACAGTAGCTGTTTAATTGTTTCTGTAATTAAAAGTAAAATAAAATTATACGAAAGGTTTTAATCAAACATGAAGAAAACGTCCATGTGACACATTGACGCTTCAATTATCAACGCTTTTTTATTTTAATTTCCTAAAAATATTATAATACTAACTTTTGCCAGTGGCTTCGCCCGCGTGGAGGTTAAAAATTAAGCCACAGAAACTTACTACTGCGATAAAAAGTATGTGCCGAGTTTCATCCAAATACTATTAGAAGCATAATATTAATGATTCCAATATTATCGTTAATTCATGCAAGCCTAGTACTTTGTGTTAGGTTTACTGCTCAGAAATTGTGCACGCACGTGTCGTGTCTTCATTATTATACTATCTTGATTTTTTGCAATCCTAGTACTTTTGTTATGTTACATAGGTATTTCTTTCCGACTTGCTAGGTATTTTGTTATAGATTTTTTTTACCATATAGCCAAACTGATATAACTTTCTAATTTATGCACCGATTGAAATAAAACAAACACTTAATATTAAGTGAAGCTTACCACAATATAGTGAAAACCACACCATAGTCGGTTAAGCTGTATCTGAGATTAACGCGGTCAAACGCACAGACCGCTTAAAATTATTGTTTTGGATTCTATTGCGTTAATATTGGTAAAACACTAACAACCTCTTAAGGAGTCATTGTACTCATCATTATGAAAAACTTTTACTATGGGACGAAACCTGAAATAATGTTCAGCCAGAGTTTTCAATTACCTAATATGTACGCACATTTTGAATGCAATTTTGCAATGAAATTACTTAGGATTTTAGAATTACAGAAAAAAAAAAGTTGAGGTATTTTCGAAATAAAGTTCTAGTGAGGAAAATTAACCCAATCGTGTTTTCCTTCAGTCAGAGTATTGATCAAATAGTCAATAAATATATATCCAAAAATTAAATCTATACATTCTGTAATAGTGAAATAAATGGCTACGAAAAAGCCTCCAACTTATTTTGAGGTTGTCAGTGTTTTAACTGTTTTACCAATAATCCTGTATAAGTAAAAATATCAAAAGACCCGACCACTGTTACCTCTACTCAGCTCTGTTATAAAACATCTCGTTACGTTTATTTTTTGCCGTCATTATGAAGACGTCAAAGCACAAAGCAATTTAATCATAGGACTCGCAAGTCGTGACTACTCGAGACACTATAGAAGATATTCAACCATTGATACCACGCGTCATTAGTGCAAAAAACCTTGATTACTCAACTTTATTTCGTCTTTTAATAGTACCGGCACAGTGTAACAAGTTACAGTAGTTCAACGAGAGAGTTTTCGCAGAGCAATCGAGCTGAGGGTTCGGGGGGATAAGTGTGCGGGGTTTTTGTCCCGAATTACCATACTGCACTTAATTAGGTATAATGAACTAAAGGGTCTCCGAAACGATCAAATGCAACTGTCAATTTTTACGTGATTGATGCACATTTTTACGTAAATCGATCGTCTACCAAATACAATTCAAGCGATTGACAATATTACTACTATAGAAATTGATGGCAATTAATCAATTGCGATTTATCGTTTAGGGGACCCCTAAGGTGTAAAGGAATGTGGAATTTTGACATTTCTCAAGTCCTGTAAAATTTATGGGTGATGACCGGTGAGTAGTTACAGTTGGTAGAATATAGCATAATCGATAACACAATCGTGCTATATTTGCACCAGTTTTTTGTCCGTGATTATGTTGCTGCACTGTTTGTTGTTCGTTGGAGATGCTATGAGAGTATAATTGGAGTTTTTTTTTTATAGAGAATGAATGGTGCTTACTCGTAGGTACAGTGGTATAGTTAGGCTGGCTATCAGCAAATATTTGCAATTTAAAAAAAAAATAATTTAAAAAAATTAAATCGACTTCAAAAAGAAACGAACTCAAAATTATGAAATAAATTTAATTTCGGAAGTCGGTGTCTTGAGATGTGTATTTTAGTTTTTTACCACCGACTTCCAAAATTAAAGTTATTTCATAATTTTGAGTTCGTTTCTTTTTGAAGTCGATTTAATTTTTTAAAATTATTTTTGACTTGAGGCCAGGGCCTCAAGTCTGCTATTACAATAGTGTCCGAATGGTCTGTCATTGATTTCATAATTGTTGATTTTGACAAGTTTGGTAATCTACTAATATAATGACGTCATTATGACTTTCCAATGGTCAACCACTCCATTGAAAGACATGGCTTAAAATGGTAATCTCGTACATAATGACAAATGAAAGACTGACTCATAATAATTCATAATTCATTTATTTATTGTTTTCTACAGGTGAAAATACAGATCTTATAATTAGCGTTATGACGTATGCGGTAATCTACTAAAATTTTGACAGTTCCTTTGATCAGTACCACGATTCTATTACGAGACCACTGACCTACCAATGATCGACCATTATGAATTTAGCAGATTACGAACTTTTAGCAAAATGACAATGGGATCGTGTTGGAATGACGGATTTATAAAAAATAGCAGACTTGGGGCCCAGGCCGTCACACTTACACGTATTAGTCTGTTATCTTGAAAAAGTACTGAACCGATTTCGATGAAACTTTCACTGTGCCCTAAGTTGAAGTAAATGTAAGCCAACAAAATAAAGGATGGTCACGATCCGATTAATAGTTTCGGAGAAATGCGTGGACAAACATGTATACATACAAACATTCATCTATAAAATTTTGTATATTTGTTTGAAAGCCCTAATAGAGAAATATCTCGCACTTCCAATAAATTACATAGTACATACGTATCGAATTGATAACTCCTTTTTTTGAAGTCGTTAAAAGGTAATAGTTTTTTTTTTTCATATTGATTTAAATACTCTGTTAACTTTGGTTCTGTATTTACATAATTTAAAAACTAACAGTCAGCTAAAATAATAATAATAATATGTACAAGTATACATGACCTATATAAAAAAGGAGGGGAAATAATCAACGGGCATCAAAAAGTTCGTGCTGTCAACAGGAAACGTGCTCAAAAGCCTGCGTTGTATGGCCAATAAATATTCCAGCCCTCTGGTCACGTGCAGACTACAGAGTCAACCAACCGCTTGGCGATGTCTCGAAAAATTAATTGTTAAATTAGTTTCGTACCTTTATCACTTAAAAATACCTACATGATAGCATCTTTTATAAAGAGGTCGTACATAAACATCGAGCATTCTGGTATGGTGAAATATCATAATATTCTTTACTATATTTTTTCTTCAGATTCAAAAACCAGCTTAAGGCGAAAGCGTCATGGTACTCCGCGAAATTCAAATTTTCTTACGTTTTTTGCAATTTACAAGTCGGTATTAGATTGTACGTTGATCATAATAAAATTTGCGGCCGTAACAATTATCTATTTATTTAATTAGAATCATTAAAGTGATCAATACAACTCTAAGACCAGGTAATCCTAATGAATGACTATTTCATGAAATCTTGACATTTCAGGATTATACTAACTTAAGGAGTTGTCTTACTGATTCTAATGATTATAAATCTGTAAATACATATTTGTTACGGCCGCAAATCATACTTTATTTAACATACAACTTAATCTTGCAAATTGCAAAAAACGTAATAAAATTTGAATTTTGGGCTACCCTGACGCTTCCCCCTTAAATAAGATTTGCTGTATAAGTGTAATTAATCCAATAAATCTTACTTTCACTTGAAGCCTTTTGTTTAGCGTTTTTAGGGTTCCGTACCCAAAGGGTAAAACGGGACCCTATTACTAAGACTCCGCTGTCCGTCTGTCGCTAAGCTGTATCTCATTAACCGTGATAGACAGTTAAAATTTTCACAGATGATGTATTTCTTTTGCCGCTACAACAACAAATACTAAAAAACAAAATAAAATAAATATTTTTCCATGCAACAAACGTGATTTTTTTGCCTTTTTATAGATAATGGTACGGAACCCTATGTGCGCGAGTCCGACTAGCACTTGGCCGGTTTTTTGTTTCTTTCTGAAGTTTATCTTCTAAACACTTTTCTTGGCAAAAAATAAATAATTTCTTCGAGAAATTTCGTAGAATTTGCTAAGCATTAGTCAAAGATACTGTCTCGTTGACTTGTTAAACAAGTTTATAATCACTATCACTTATTTAAACTTTAAAACCATTGAATTTCTCACTTCTATCTTATTCTCATTAGAGCCAAGAATCAGATGTAAAACAGAAGCCAAACAGGTTTCCAAATATTAACATTCCACTGCGCGCATCCAACGAATTGAATGCCAACATTCCTAAGAAATGCAACAATGAACTTTAAAGCGATATTGCTAACGTGTTTTGTGAGATGATAATGGTAACTAGGCGACTTGTAAATGCATCGCGTCCATCGGAACAATGAGCAAAATAAACAGCTAGTGGACATAAAAAGATTGGTCAGAAGGTTTAATCTGAAGTGATCATTTTGCCAGCAGTGTCGGAAATAAAGGAAATAAAACCAAGCTAATCTACTATAATAGTCCTGTTACAAGAGACGATGCATAATGTAGAGGAAGCATTAAAAATGACTCCACGAGTGGCAATTTCAAAATGTAAAACCAGTGTACAGACGCCAGCAGGTCAAGCTACCCGAAACTGTCAAATTTTCCCAGTCAACCTTGAACCTAATGCTTTAGCGATAAAGTTGAAAATCTATTAAAGAAATTTGACAGATTGTAGTAGCTTGCTGTGCTGGCGTCTGTACATATAATATATTTTCCATGGCTTGACTTGGCTTTTGAGTTGAAGTGGGTCCTGGATTTGAATTTAGAATTTTTCTTTTTTTGTAAAATTTGGGAGCGACAATATTAATGGTATTTCTCCTCCAGCGCCTGCTTCAACTTTCCATCCTGTATTGACGAAATGAATGAAACTCAACCAAGACTTTTTCGGTTCCATCTGAAGACTTCTTATGCCACGAATTATATTAAGAAAAATATAATAAAACCCGTGACGTGATTGTCTTCTTGTAGGCTACTTCAAGCTTATTACCATAGTATAATTTTTTGTCAGATTTTCTATGGTGCTCTGGAATAACATTCGATTATTGTCGCCTCAGAAATCTTACCCACCGATGCTATGTTTCTTCTTCGTAGCACTAATTGTCAGAGCGGTGGATAGTTTCTTGTCCAGGGGCTGAGCTGACGTCATTCGCCTCACGATTTCTCACCATCTACTCCGATTTTTTATTTTGTGGTACACTCATACAAGGGATCGCCCACTGCGGATTTAATTTGGAAGGTCAGTCCATCTCATGGGTGAGCGTCCGCGTGGTCTTGTGCCCTCGACTATACCCTGCACGACAAGGCGCTCTATAGAGTCACCCTCACGCCTCGAGACGTGTCCGAAGTATTTGAGGATGCGCGATTGGACCAGAACAGATAGACGCTTTTTGATGCCGAGTTCTTAGCGTATAGAGGTGTTGTTGGTGCGACACTTGATCCACGATATCCCAAGTATTCTTCTCCAGCACCACATTTCCAGAACGTCTATCTTCTTCTTCCCGATGCCACGCAGCGTATAGGAACATAAGGAAAACCAGTGTTTGAACAAGCCTGTCCAATACCTACCTACTATCATTTCCATCTTCTGAGACGAAGGATACTAGTCTCGTAAAGTGGAGGCTAGTGATATTTCAATCGGATTATTCCGATCGGTCACCCTGTTTTGTCCCCTTAGACTCCTTAGAGGAACAGATCGGAAAAAAGTTTGATCTGTCCCACTGTTAGCAACTTTATTCACTCCTATCTGTCCCAGATAGGAGTGAATAAAGTTCGAACTGTCCTCTCGTTGCTAACAGGGGGGCAGATAATTTTTTTTTTCCGTTCTGTTCCTCTAAGGGGACAAAACAGGGTGATAGATCGGAATAATCCTTTGAATCTCTCTTGAACACTTTATTAGGTAGTTTTTTTTATATAGCTATACTTGTTCATTTAGACTGGGTTTTCTGATACAAGCTTTGCTGGTCGTGATCTACTTGACCACGGGCGACGGACCGTACCGTCCATAATGTCCGCTTTCTCCACAATTGACGGATCAGTACGTATGAATGCAAGGTTAATTACTCACAGAAGCTTTCTACCATTTTAGTTTCGTTTGTTTATAACGCGAAAGGGGTTTAATAGTGATTGGTGTTCAAGAATTTGTGATTTTATGTTTTTTGTCGATTACTCCGAGAGGGTTCTGCGAAGCTACTTATGTTGTTGTAAGTTTTCTATGCTGCGTCAATGGCAGTAATTGCCTTACCTTGAATTTTATATTTCTTAGCTTTCTTAATATTACTCATTAGGAAGCACAATTTTGAATAATTCATGAATTATTAAATATTTAATAAAAAGAAAAGTCCTGACTGACTGACTCAATTGATTTGCAAACTGTAGGTACCGTGTAAAATCAAATAAAAGGGCTTGTTGTACGAATTTTAAATATATATTTTATTATAATTTTAAAATAAACAGTTATAAAGTTATTAAGGAAAATTGATGAAAATTGAACGCCTTATCTCCGAAACTGCTAAGCCTAATATTTTGAAAAAAATACAGAGAATTATGTAAGGGAGTCCACTGTTCCATGTTAGTTTTAAATTAAATTGTATACAACATAATTATTGTCAATGTTATAATTGTTTCTATGTTAATTAATGTAATTGGTGTTGTACCGTTTTAATCAACTATAAATAAAAATTAAATTAAATTAAATTAAAAACCACAGGAAAATTTATAAGAAGTGTAATTATGGTCTTAAAATAAAATGGTAAATCAGTCAATATTGTGCGTACAAACTTAAATTTGCCGTTGGAATGTATGGAGAACATGTTTATCAACTACAATGTTAACTTTGTTCTTGGGATAAATTCATCCCAACTGCGGAATCCTTCATTGTGCGTGGTCCGACAAGCATTTGGCCGATTTTTTTATGTTTGTTTTCTGATTACTCGAAGACGGCTGGACCGATTTAGAAAATTCTTTAATTTTTTGGAAGAGTATACTTTCTAGTTGGTCTGGTATAGTTTCTAGTTGGTCCCATTGTCATCAAATCATCAGGTCATTGTCAGGATCGGATGATGGCATCCTGGAGAAACCGCCGGAACTCTTAAAATATTATAGGAACACAAACGCGATTATCAATAACTATTTGGGTATTTTTCATAGTACCTCGTGCATTTGCTCTTGGAAAGTACCATTTGATGAAGTGGAAATGATGCTGAAGATCACAGATGGCCACCAGAACTACTCAATAAATACTAATTGATCATCGCTCAGCCCAACTTTCGCTATCGCCAAAGACACTTTAGTCGTTCAGAGAAAAATAACTCTACTAAGTTCCGTACCTGTAATTATTTAAGTAACTATTTTATTCAAATTTCTTACGGGATAGGGAATAAAGTGGATTTATATTTTCGATCTAGAGTTGCCTTCAAAGGCATGCAAGTTAGTAATTTTCCGTTCCGTTTATTGCGTTACCATTGTTAAGTTTTTTTTATTATTGTTAGGATACATCAGGTTAAGCTACGCTTGCCGGGGTTGGTTCGTAGATGGGTGACCATCAGTACGTACCGAGACTCCTCCGTTCCTCGGAAAGCACGTTAAGTCGTTGGTCTCGGCTGTCATTCGTGGATCTTTGGCAGTCGTTACGGGTCGTCAGAAGCCCGAGTCTGACAACCAGTCTTGAGTGAATTGATTGGTCTTGCTGGAGGATAAAAAATCTTAAAACCTAACAATAGTCAATCTGCCTAGCCGTTTCCCAACTATGTTGGAGTCGGCTTTCAGTATAACCGGATGCAGCCGAATATCAGTATTTTACATAGGCAGTCGCTTCATGTAAAATACTGGTATTCAGCTGCATTCAGTTAGACTGGAAGCCGAACCCAACATAGTTTTTTATCCTCCAGCAATCAAATATCTATCCACGCGCTACTCGGCGTATACCTACTATATAAGCAGTGCGAGAAGATATTGTTTACATAGATTAACACATAGGGTACTTTTAATCCCGGTTCGTTCTCGTGGGATATTTTCTGATATCTACGCAGGCGAAGCCGCGGGCAAAAGCTAGAATAAAATAATCCTATTTTATATAATATATAAGCTTTCCAGCTTGGCTCATCACCGCAAGGTTGCTTGCTTGTCGGTATTCTATAGGCTGTACTTCGGTGAGTGTGCTCAGGAACTCCACGACCTCATTCCACCGGCCCCCTTCTACCATCGAACATCTAGACACACTGCAAGTTACCCTCCATACCTAGATGCCATTCCGCGTTCCAAGCGCTTCCAAACATCCTTCACAATGCGCACGGCAAAAGAGTGGAACCCACTACCTGCGTCTGTGTTCCCGAACGCATACAACCCGAATCTCTTCAAAGTTAAGAGTGAACAGGCTTCTTCTGGGTAAGCTCACTCCATCGTAGATTTTGTCTCTGTCACCTCTGACCTAGACTAAAGTCAAGAGCAAACCCAAAAAAAAAAATATCTTAGTAATGTTAAAAAACGGGACTGCAACGGCACGATATTTTCAACCCTGCTTGTTAAATCTTTAAAACTTTATAAATTCAGCTCGTTATGTTTACGCAACATGGCTTCTATTATTAACTTTCTCAATTCGCGTGTCCTTTCGTAATACTTGACGTAATCTTAAAAAGAAATCTTCGGTGCTTACAATTTCGGCATAATGTTCCGCGAAGCTTGTCAAAAAGCGGGTATACTCAATTTTTAAACAGACAATTTATGTTATCAACCAGCTATATTTATGAGTTACTAGCTGTTAGCCCGCGACTTTGTCTGCGATCCAGGATGAATAGTAAGCCTATGTCCTTCTCCAAGTCATGTTCTACCCATGTGCCAAATTTCATCCAAATCCGTTCAGCCGGTTTAGCGTGAAAGCGTAATCAACAAAACAAACACACACTTTCGCATTTATACCTAATATTAGTTAGGATAGTTAGGAGGATGAAAAACCGGTCTATCGACACTCGTAGACTCACAAAATGTATTAGATACTTAAATAAATATTAAAAACAAAACTCTTAACACACAATTAAAGTTTATATAATATAATTCAGTCGTGATTCGAAAGACACGTGGTGCCATCTATTATCATAAGAACGTTATTGTTGTTATCTTCGGATCAGTACTTTTTCGGGATGAAAGGTACCCTATGTCCGTTTCTGTACACATAACGTACAACGTATATGCAAAATTTCAGGAAGATCGGTTCAATGGTTCATGCGTGAAAAGGTAACAAACAAACAAACTTACTTTCACATTTATAATATTAGCTAGGATTGTCATGGAACAAATTTTGACTGTGTCAGTAGGATTTTTGTAATACTACGCAAGTTAAATGCTGTGAACAACAATAAAAAAATCGTACCTAAATGATTCAGAATCTAATATAACCACGACAACAGAAATGCTATACATTGAAACACGTAATAACCTATCGCATAAATAACATTACTTTTGCCATAAAAATCCTCATAGCAAAAATGTTTGTTTTTCGGTAATTTATTTGTTTCATTCCAAACTATCTTTCATTTGTATTTTGCTTGCCGGGGTTGGTCCGTAGATGAGTAACAAAGAAAGAAAGCAAACACATTTATTTAGCACAGACTAAAAGGCACATAAAATAATTCACGGCAGATTAAAATAACAATAGTAAAAAACAAATAAAAAGTGTAAAATGTGATGCAGAAATGTGTGTCACGGCTGCGCCAAAAAAGGCCCAGTTCAGCAAAAATGCCAGACGACTAGTGCCTGACAACTACCGTGGCCATCTTTACATACCTTGGGCCTCCGTGCCTCGGAAAGCACGTTAAGCTTTTGGTTACAGCTGTCATTCTTGAATCTTTGACTGTCGTTACGGGTCGTCCGAATCCCGAATGTCTGACAACCAGTCTTACTAAGGGGTATCGTATTACCCAGTAACTGGGTTGTGGAGGACAGATAGGCAGTCGCTCCATGTAAAATACTGGTATTCAGCTGCATCCGGTTAGACTGGAAGCCGACCCCAACAAAAATCTAGGTAAATTTTTATCCTTCATTCGGTAAGCTTATATGAAGCTTACAAGGTTTGTACAATGTGTATAGTCAACCGTACATCACTGGTAACAATTTAAATTGGTATTGACAGCGACTTTATGTCGTGGCTGTGTTAGGACGATTTTCGTTGTGCAAGTGTTACAAATAATGTGAGGTTAACAATACCAACCCCTAAACAAACATACTTACCTATTATACAGTCTGGAACTAAGCCAAAATGTGTTTGTCCCAGTTGATATTTGGTTTGGTATTTTTAATTTGAATCTGTCCAAAGCACCGTCCGTAAGCACGATCAAAACTGTCGGTTAAAAATTAAAACAGAATGTGCTTCACTATTCTTAAAAAATTGAATGATTATAAAATCATTAATTTGATAGTACAAATTGTTGATTTATCAATCAATCAACTGTCCATTTAATTCTATATACAGACATAAACTCACGCCTTCTTCCCATGGGGGTAGGCAGAAAGTACAATAATACATATTTTTTTTATATTTTTTTTATTTTATTATTGATTAAGTAATAATAAATTCTATATTTGAACAGGAATGTCATGCGATTGGCAGCATAACATCTTTTTCTACAGATACTTACGCCTTTCATTCTGGCATGCAATCTCTATCAGTGTTTTATACACGTAACAAAACACAGCTTTTTTTGAGTAAACTTGAAATCCGGTACAATCAACTCTACCAATGTCCAAAATTACGTTGCTCGCGCAATTTAGTTTGAACGCTCGACGTCTTTCTGCTCCATTGATCTTGCCTGTAATGGTTGGCAGTTGTTTTTTTTTCTTCTTCCTATTGTGTGCCTAAAACACACTTTCCGTAGGTTTTGGATTTCAATCTGACATGATTAGTAACACTGGGAAAATATACTGTTCTTCATGTTGCCTCTAACGGTAAAGTTGTTTTTTGTTGATTTATACCTACTTACATTAAAAAAAAAATACAAAATACAAACATTATTTATTGACTAACAGTACAACAAATTATACAGTCCTCCCGTAATATAAAGACACGTTGTCTCATGGCAAGAATCTATTTTCTGTTACTATTCGTAAAAAACTTAATTGCGTAGACATGTCGTGGCCTCTTAGAATTGATCATTTCATGAAGTGTTTGGTCATTTCATGAAATGGTTGTGTTTTATGAAATCGCCAGCTAAAATTAAGCATATCGTTTAAACGTCGACGTTTAATGATATGTCAGTCGACGTTTGGCCATATCATTAATGTAGGGTATCTGTCGTGGTCCGATCGTAGAAATGGCCATATCGTGATAAAAACAATCTATTTATCGACATTCCTATCTGACCACTGGGCAAATCGCAAAGTAGTTGCATTTCACGACGCTAATGGCACTCCGACTAAATGGGTTAGGTTAGATCTGTGACCAACCGCCCGCGAGTCAACCGAGCGAAGCGAGCGGTGCCGCGGCAGCGGCCGGCGAGCGCTGCATCCAAGTTGGTCGCAGTTACTTGGCTATTTAGTATTATTAGGACCGATGCACAACAAAAACAAAGCGACATATACCGAATTATTCACTTTTTCACTGCGAGAAACAACATTGTCGCCAGCGGCCGCCATCTTCACACATAAACAAAGCGCTTGCAGCGCCTCTACCGGCAATTAATGTAACGATATTTACGATATGTTCAAATAATCTTTACCATTTCATGAAGAAGCCGCGCGTTTTGTTGCCCATATCGAGAAACGATTTCTTGTCATTGATCTGCCCAAAACACATCATGATAGTGAAACATTCCATGAACTGCGACCATTCCATGAAATTCTCGAGCATTTCATGAAGTGAGCAAATCTACGATATGGCCACGATAGATACTACACAGGGTTAGTTTTCAATGGCCAGCCAAATTTTCACAGAATGTTCTACCCATGAACATCGAGAACATTCACTATGGGACCAACTTGGAAATCACGAAAAAAAAACACTTTAAAACATACTCGACCAAGATGTGTGAAACAGCAGATTCTTTTTTTCGTGATTTCAAAATTAGGACCATAGTGAAAGTTGTTCATATTCATGGGTAGAACACCCTTTGAAAATTTGGCTGGTCATTGAAAACTAAGCCTTTATATTCAAGTAGAAAACGTGATCAATAAAATTGATCATACTTACATGTAATTTCAGTCAAAACCTTATAAAAAACGAGGTTTACCTATTATAAAACCTTATGCAATAAGAATGAAAAGACTAAAATAAAAGAGAAGACATAATAAATATACGAGTAACGGAGGTGACTCCGTTACTCGTATATTTATTATGTCTTCTGTCGTAAGTACATGTGAATGACACAATCATGTACTTGCCGGCTATTTTTATAATCAGTTTGTGTTAGAAATCAAGTCATAAAGTCACATCTTATAAAGTTCAGTATGTTTTTGCCATGTAAAGTAATGACTTATTTTATTATTTATAGTACACACACTAACATAAAAATATTGTAATAGCTTTATCTGTAGAATAAGGTAATGTTTTATATATACAAAATGGTCTTTTTTCTTAGGTGAGGAGCTCGTGGCTAAGTAATAACAGCCGCACGGGTCGATCCATCAGGTTAAGTTACGCTTGCCTCGGTTGGTCTGTGGATGGGTGACCATCTTTTCATACTGAGACTCCTCCGTGCCTCGGAAAGCACGTTAAGCCGTTGGTCCCGGCTGTCATTCGTGAATCTTTGACAGTCGTTACGGGTCGTCAGAAGCCCGAAAGTCTGACAAACAGTCTTACCAAGGGGTATCATATTACCCAGTAACTGGGTTGTGGAGGTCAGATAAATACTGGTATTCAGTTGCATCCGGTTAGACTGGAAGCTGACCCCAACATAGTTGGGAAAAGGCTAGGCAGATTGATTGGTCTTTTTTCTTAGGTTTAAAGATTAAAATTTTGTCGGCTTCCAGTCGTAGTAGCTGAATACCAGAATTATACATGGAGTGACTACCTATATGACCTCCACAACTCGGTTATTGGGTAACACGATACCTCTTGGTAACACTGTTGTCAGACTTTCCAAAACGACTGTCAAAGATCTAAAAATGACAGCCGGGACCAACAGCGTAACTTTATTTGAGGTATATACATAGAATCTTCGTATGTAATGGACGGTTATCCATCCAATTGACCTCGGAAAGTGTAGAACCTTCTTACGACGCTCTCAGCAGTTACTACAGAGCCCCATTCTCATAGTTGTTAATAATCTTAAAGCCAAAAGCCAAAATCATTACTTGAAGAGTTCTTCGTTAGTTATTTCGGTAGACCCAAATCCAAGCTCTCAAGAGCTTGATGCAGAAAGCAGTAATTGGTAGATGTACAGACTTCAGAATGAACATCAATGAAAACAAGATTAATCTGAGAGAAAATCTCATGAATTTTCCGTCTAAACCCCGATTTGTTTGAAGTACTTTCACAAACAGACCCTTTATACGGATGCCAATGTTAACGCTCGTGTGAACATGATCTTTCTGACAGTACTTTTAATAAAGGAACGCTCTCTCACTTGCTTGTCAGACAACCAGACAGACATCTAGAATTCAGATATTGCCCTAAAAATACATTAGGAAATATGTACAAAAGACAGTTCGTTAAGCATTTACATTTCAACCGTGATTTTTGCGTAAATTGGCCAACTATAATTTATATATGTATTATATTAACTATTGAATAAAGAAAATAATAATAATAATATCCTAGGACATTGTTCACACACGGTCATCTGATCCCAAACTAAGCAGAGCTTGTACTATGGAAACCAGATAACTGATATACTACATATACTACTTTTTTTTTTTGTAAATACATACTTATATAGATAATTACACCCAGACTCAGGACAAACTGACATGTTCATGCACACAAATGTTTGTCCTGGATGGGAATCGAACCCACTATGGCCTTCTTATTCTGAGAAACTGAAAGCCTTCGACAACTTTGACTTATTGAGAGGTGGAGAATAGTTATTAGTAGCGGCCTTGCTTTTCGCAGTTTTTTATTATGTATATAAATAAAGCTAAATTTCCGAAGCAAACTTTTCATAAAATTTGCGATTGCATTTTTTCGAGCTCGTGGTTTGACTACATAAGCAAATGAAATGAAACATATATAATAATATCTCATTTAGCCAGAGTGTCCTCAGAATTTAGAAATATCTGTGGAATAGCTATCAAAAAATCCCATTCAAAACCATAAAGTACAAAAAATACTTAGAATTAACTATAAATTTCTCCTTACGACATATTATTACGTAAAATTAATACAGAATAAAAGTTAGTTTATACGAAATTAAAATTTCATACGTTAAACCAAAAAATAATATAGGACTCAAAATAAACATAATTACAACTGTCAAATTGCTACATAATGCGGCGCCATGATTCAATACATCTAATCTGTCAAACCGCCATGTTGTGATACGGCTCTTAAGAATGGAATGACACATTACGCCGATTTTTTTCGCTTACTTACGTGACTGTTATTTGAAGTTATTTGTCACACCAATGATATGGCGACTAGACATGGCATGAGGGACGTTACGAAACATAATAAAAGCAGATGCGATGTACATACATTTTGTATTTCTGCCCATAAAACTAAAGCTTCATGCCTGTTGAAAACAATAAAATTAAAGCAATACATGACTTGCATCCTCTAAATTGTGTTTTTGTCCCTTGATTTCTTTAATCATCTGTGTATACAGGGTTATTTGTAAAACACCAGCAACCTCTTAAGGGGTCATTGTACTCATCATTATGAACAACTTTTACTATGGGACCAAACCTGAAATCGCGAAAAAAAAATCTGCTGTTCAGTACATTTATGTTCGCATAATTCGTCAAAATGTAATGAACAGCTGATTTTTATTTCGCGATTTCAAATTTCAAATAACCCTGTATATACAATGTTAGAGATGTGCTTTTTAATCTGTAAACTTATTTCCTTTCAACTTTTAATAATGCTTTCAATAATTGCAAGCTTGAATCACCAATATTGCTTCCAGTATATATAGGGCTTAAAAGGCCCACGAAACATGCGTACCTAGTTCATACAAACGAAAAACCAAAATAATTTGTAAATCAAACATATTCTTAAGGTAGGGTGTATTTATTCCGATTGGATTACAGAATATCTAGGTTCCCAAACATATATTTTGAAAGGACACTGATTTGAAGACGAGATATGAGGAATTTAAAATTTCTATAGAAAACTTATTTTTCTCATATTTCCATTGATTTACAATGTTCTTATTAAATATATATTTGAGAATATATTAATAATATAATATTCTGTAATCCAATTCGAATAAATACACACTACCTTAAGAATATGTTTGATTTACAAATTATTTTGGTATTTCGTTTGTATGAACTACGCAAGCTCTGGTAGCGTCTTACCTTATTGCTACAGAAGATCAAATAGGTTGGTAGGTTCTGTTTATAACCTACACGATAGAAATGGATGGCACACTACTATCAACAAGAACTTAATGATGATGAAGGACTACAACTTGCAAGCAAAGATAAACAGACGATAAGATCTACGTCTTGATCTGACACTTATGTTCATTAGCATAATCAGGTTATTATTGACGTTATTAATGTTTATTTTGTACATTACATTACTAGTTTTATCATTTGCTGTGTCTACGAGGGGCCTGTGGCTAAGTAACAACAGCCGCACAGGTCGATCGCTACGCTTGCCGCGGTTTGGATGGGTAACTATCTTTACATACCAAGTCCCCTCCGTGCCTCGGAAAGCACGTTAAGCCGTTGGTTCCAGCTGTCATTCGTGGATCTTTGACAGTCGTTACGGGTCGTCAGAAGCCTGAAAATCTGACAACCAGTCTTACCAAGGGATATCGTATTACCCTGTAACTGGGTTGTGGAGGTCAGATAGGCAGTTGCTTCATGTAAAATACGGGTATTCAGCTGCATCCGGTAAGACTGAAAGCCGACCCCAACATAGTTGGGAAAAGGCTAGGCAGATGATGATTTGCTGTGTCTATATAGGGTGACTGGTAATTAGTGACCGATAATTGAACTCATGATAATAAACAACTTTTACTGTGGGACCAAATTCGCAAATGTTCGCATAACTCATTAAAATGCAAGGAACAACAAATCTTTTTTTGTCGCGATTTCTGGTTTGGTCCCATCGTGAAAGTTGTTTGTTATCATGAGGGTCAAGTATCGGTCACTAACTACCAGTCACCCCATATACAGGTGTGGTCGTGTTTGATTAGCAGCAGCAGCCTGGAGTTTGGATTTGTGCCCGATTGATGCCAATAGTAATAATAATAGGCTCGCCCCCTATTGCATAACTGATGAAATGCGGGTGAAGGCACTATTCCTAATCCTAACTAATATTATAAATGCGAAAGTAAGTTTTGTTTGTTTGTTACCTTTTCACGCCTAAACCACTGAACCGATCATCCTGAAATTTTGCATTTACGTTGTCAGGTGTATAGAAACGGATATAGGGTACCTTTCATCCCGAAAAAGGCACTGTTTCCGAGGAAAACAACAATAACTTTCTTAAGATAATAGATGGCGCCACGTGTCTTTCTAATAATGGTTGAATTATATTATTTTAGAAACTTTGGTAGTGTGTTATTTGGTGTCTTAAGAGTTTTTTTATTTTTATTACTGAAGTTCCTAATACATTTTGTGAGTTGTAGAGTGTCCATAGACCGGTTTTTCATCCTCCTAACTATAATATTATAAATGCGAAAGTAATTTTGTTTGCTTGACACCTTTTCACGCCCTAAACCGCTATTCTAAATTAACGCGAAAAAGCCGCGGGAAAAAGCTAGTGGTAGTATATACCACTAGCTTTTTCATCAGGGCATCAAGCATCAATGCCCAAAACATCGGGGAAACAAAGTGCGATGATGTCCTCCGTATCAATTTCGATAATGGTGACCCTTAGATCAATTCCTTGCGTGTGCCCTTGGCTCGAAAAGAATAATTTAGTACGGAAAGAATAATGAAGTATTTCATTAATTTATAAGTGGAAGTAATAGGCTGAGTCTAATGACAATAATTATGTCACGGAAGTAAAATGTATTATTGTTATTAACATGCAAGAACATGCCTAGCACATTTATACAATCATTATCGACGTCAATGAATTACTAAACATCATCTTCGTTAACAAAGCTGTAGCTATCATTAAACATACCATATTAAATCGTCGTACATTTATCTCTTATCTCCGGCCATCGCAACGTCTTCCGCACAAGTATCTACAGTCGAATAAAGTATTTGATAAACGGGTGAAAATATTTGGTTGATCCACAAATCCCCATTGACAATCTTCATCAATGGGGATTTGTAGACAAAATGTTCACAAATCCCCATCGGTTTAAAAATAAAATTTAAACAACTTATTATACAGGGTTATTGGTAAAACACCAACAACCTCTTACGTTGTACTCATCATTATGAACAACTTTTACTATGGGAAATCGCGAAAAAAAATCAGCTGTTCAGTATAAAGTTGCATAAAAATGTACTGTACAGCAGATTTTTTTATTTCGATTGCAGGTTTGCCCCATAGTAAAAATTGTTCATAATGATGAGTACAATGACCCCTTAAGAGGTTGTTGGTGTTTTACCAATAACCCTGTATAATAATCACGAACTCTTTATTTCATAAGGAGGTAAGAGCTCTTTGATTATTTTTAATGTTGATATTTGCAAGATAGAAAATTTTAGACTGTGATTTCAATATTATTGCTGAAATATTTTACACTTAGGCTATTAATTTAGCCATTACGTTAATTTGTTAGATTAGGAACAAAAATAATCGATGAGCTCTTACCTCCATAAGAAATAAAGACTTCGTGATATTGTATATGGTTGTTTGTATTCTATTTTTAAACCGATGGCGATTAGTGAACTTTTTGTCCACCAACTACCACCATTGACGTCACATAGAGGTCATAATGGGGTTATGTGGACAAAAAGTCTAGGTGGCCAGCAACATTGCTTCCCGTAACACATAAACATGTTTACTATGTATGGCCCCTATTCTGGGATGAAAGTTGCCGAATGTTTCCGAAGCTTACCAGGAAAGTTTCCGATATTGCCCGAAAGTTGCCAAAGTTGCCAGATTACATAGGGTTTTTCAAATGCCATTTTCAATGTTTATGCGCTCATGAGGTTTTATGTAATGGTGTAATTATACGTATTACTAGTAAGCCTGTCTAATTAGTTGTTCATTATAATTAATTTATCCATGCATATATGTGAAGATAAAGTTAAACTATGACACTGGTAACTTCATGATAGCTGACCCCATAGTGGTTTTAAGAATTTTACTTATAAATTTTATAAAAAAAGAAAGTGGGTATTGATAGTGTATGATTTATTGTGCACAAATAGTGCCGTCAAAATAGTTTTCAAAATCGGATCAGTAGTTTTTGAGAAAATAGCGCACGTACAAACAAACAAACATACATACTTACTTATTACATTCGGATCGAATACAGAACCTCCTTTTTTAAAACTGTTAACTTGTTGTTGCGGATCAAATCGTCTTGCAAGGTTTGACTCTTTTATACATACAGATATACATATATAGATGTATATACTTTCTTACATACAAGTAAGTTAAATTATAAGAACGTAGAAAAAGAAATACGATATCTCTAAAACAGTTACGGTTTCATCGCCAATGAACTATCATGGATAGCTTGTTTCTTTTCTTTAGTTTATCAGTAAGAAAATAAATGTAAAAACTAAAATTTTCGGTTGGATATTGTAGATAAACATAAAAACTACCCACCCTGCAGACCGAAATTTTATCCTACTAAGCAATTATATTAGTAAAAATGGTTTTCTATTTATAATTTTTTTGCCCAATGTCGCCGGCAAGTTTGGAAACATTCCCGGCAGTTTTGGCAACTTTGGCAATATTGCCGGCAATTTTCATGGCTACCCCTGTCCCATCGCCGAGGAGAAAGCGACTAGCTATCGACTATTTTCTCGCTCAAGAAACGTACATTACATGCAGGCTCAGTGTCATTAAAAGAGATATATATTAATAGTTGACAGCTCACACTGCCAGCAAGAACTCTCTCTTTCTTCTAGTTTGTCGCAGCGACAAGAGCCATCAAAGAAAAACTCGCTTAGTGACGCTCGCATGGCGGGCAGAACACTCGTAGGTCGTTGCTTGTAAACTCGTTTCATAGTTGCTCGTATATCGGGCTTTAGATGCCTGAATACCAAATAGCTTGTTCGACTGTACATCGATCAGTAAGATACATAGATCGGTTCGCAAACTGTCGTGTTTACACGGTATGTATCAGAGAGTTCAGCCAACACAATCTGTGACGTCACTTAGAGTTTGTGGCAAATTGATCGTGTATTGTTAATTGGATAAAATGTAATGAATGCTATGGTGTAAGCACTTTTTCTAAAGGAAACTACTGCAAATAAACAATGACTTTGTGAAAAAGTATTTGCTAGATGACTGTAAGAAAGACTCGAACAACAATAATGTAAATCATTTTTCCTGATCTTGTAATACTTCTTTTGGTAATATAAAGGTAGGTAATGGCTTTGAAAATTACGAGATTGATGCCCAAAGCTTATAAAATTGAGGAGGCACCAACCGATCATTATAATTTTTTGACTTATCTCGGGACCCCGGGGTCCCGGACCTTTGGAAGGCGTACGAGGGGCCGAAGCGAACTCGCAGAGACCCCTTAGACAATTTTAAATGATGAAGTAAGTATTTTCGCTAGAATGGTACTTACTTAGGTATACATAAACAAAACATTATTCTTATCCGTATCAATTTTGCAACAGAAAGGAAGTTCCTACAGTAATTAGATTTCATTTATATCGAACCAACTTCCCGGATATAAAGAAGATAATGGTGACGTCAGCTAGTAACGTCATTAAAAAATAATGGCTTTTGTATCTTTATTTCTTAGAAAATGACATCTTTTACCTGATACATACAACAGACAACGTGAGTAAGAATATTCTTGCGAGTTTTTACCTCCATAGTCTATTTAGTATAAATCATTTAGTCACTAGGTCCTGATATTTTGCAAGACGGAATATCGATGGGAATTTCCTCACAAAAACAAAATCCGGCTTCTTCGCATACTTAAAACATTATTAATATTGTAAAAATATTTGGAATTGTCAAATGCTTGAATGCTGCTGCTGCAAAAATTTTAAAGCAACGTTTATTAAATCATTGAATACTCTTTCGTGACAATTAATGGAACGATAAAAAATTAATTTTAAAAAATTAAATCGAATTCGAAAAGATAACTCAAAATTATGAAATAACTTTAATTTTGGAAGTCGGTGTCTTGGGATTTGTATTTTAGTTTTTTGCCATCGGCTTTCGAAATTAAAGTTATGTCATAATAGTGCAATACTTATTACAAACACATATTCCAGTTTTTACTTAAAATTAAAAACAATGAAATAAAAATTAATTTTAAAAATTAAGTCGACTTAAAAACGAAATTAACTTTTGACCAAGGTTTTGAGACGTTTTCCCTTTGACACCACACCCGTAGCTCGTATCAATAAGCCAGGCCGTCTTACATACACATATCAGTCCATATCTTGAAAACTACTGTACCGATTTTGATGAAACTTGCACTGTTCCCTAAGTTGAAGTAAACGTAAGCCAATAAAAATAAAATGGTCACGATCCGATTAATAGTTTAAGAGAAATGCGTGGACAAACATACATACATACATCTATAAAATTTGTGAATAAATTGCAGTTCCAATAATATTACATACATATGTACGTGTCAAATTGATAACCTCCTTTTTTAAGTCGGTTAAAAAGGAGTGTTAGCGAACGGGTAAAAACGGGTGAAATATAGTAAAAATATATCCAATGAAGCTCACAAAAATCTCATTACAAACTTTCAATAAACGCAATAAAAAAGCAAATTTACTACCACGAATGCCAATAATGATAACCAAGAATGATACTGTATAAAAGTATAAAGTTCCACTCAAAAGCAATTTAAGCATCATCATTAATATCTTAATACAGATAAACCATAAAACTCTCGTTAGAATATTACTTGTGGTTATACTCATTCACTTTCACGGCCCACACTTTTATCAAATAATATACCGACTAGCAATTCAAGTATGAGCTATTATTGTTATAGAAAGCTCGATAAATCGGTTTAGTTATTATAGTTAAAAGTTATTTGGTAATTGGCTTTTTGTAGAACAGTGGGTTTGTAGTTAATCGAGTGGCCTTGAATTTTTCATGGGTGTATTATTTTTATTGTTTTGACAGGCCAGTTGGCGTGGTTGGTTAAGATACCACCTATCATGCCGCAGGTCGTTTCCTTACCCAGGACAAACATTTGTGTGCATGAACATGTCTGTTTGTTCTGAGTCTGGGTGTAATTATCTATATAAGTATGTATTTACAAAAAAAAAGTACTGTATGTAGTATATCAGTTATCTGGTTTCCATAGTACAAGCTCTGCTTAGTTTGGGATCAGATGACCGTGTGTGAAATGTCCCAGGATATTATTATTATATTATTATTCCTTTATTTCGATTCTTTACATATACATTATATTTTTAAATATTAAAATACAAAAATAAAAATATAAAAAATAGAAATCCACCGGCATGGGGAACAGGGTCCAAGCTACCGGTGGTTAGGGCCCCAGAGACAGGAACCTCCTCACAATACGCGCCGTATCAAGGAGGACTGCCTTCTGAATCAGGCCCTTCACCCAGCCACCCAACGAGAGCCTCTTGAGATGTTGGTCAAGGCTCTTAGCGATATTATTATTATTTTTGATATTTCTCGGGACACTGGGGTCCCGGACCTTTGGAAGGCGTACGAGGAGCCGAAGCCAACTCGCAGAGGCCCCTTAGATAATTTTAAATGATGAGGAGAGGAGGCACCAACCGAGGATTATCCCTGTATGCACTATGCAAGTGCACCCAAGGACAACCCCCGGTTGGTGCAGGACTATTGTTGTGCGTGGAAACAAAACATATTGGGCTATGGGTTTGGGTGGCTGAAGTGGATTGGGTAACTTGAACTATGGAAGAACTATGTCCTCTGCCTGACCAATGTTATATATTATACACGGATAAAATGGCAGGGGGTGACTTGCACACTCAATAATGGACCCCCGGAGACGGCCGCTAGCACATAGTGACGTAGCGACAAGGGGGCAACACTTCCTGAGGTGCTTGAGGAGTGGAGAGGTATCCCACGGCTATCAGGACAATCCCGGAAGTACGGTCAAGATCCCTACAAGCACCTTACTGGAATACTTCCTTCCTCCGAGCACGTTTGCTCTTGCGAATCTCCACTCAAGCTGGCCAATAAAGGCAAGAAAGAGGTGGGAGCTCTGTTCCTCGTCAGTGTTCACTCCATATTATTATTATATTGTGTGTTTCAGTCAGACTATTTTTATGATTTGCCTAGTTAAATATAGTTTTGAATACTTTATTTATGGCTTAGATGTTATCTATTGGTTTGTTTTTTATTCAATTTACTTCAGCATTGCCATACAACGTGGCAATGATGCTAGTCTCTTGGGTACTTTTCCTGTTGACAGCGTTGCGGATGATTTATTCGATGCCCAATGATTATTTCCTCCTCCTTTTTTATATACATACTTGTACATATTATTATTTTTAGACTGTTTAACTTTTGAATTGATTGTGTAAATAGTATCTTGGAAATCAAAAAGTTATTTACTTCATTGGCATCACAAATCACAACTCACATCATTATAAACTGTTAAGGAAGAACTTCAACATTTCAATAAAATATGATTCCTTTCTTATAAAGCAAAGGATAAAATTATAAGCTTGCGACCTTGTAAAGTTTGTTCTTTAAATTAATCTTCTCAACCGTTTCTAGTCCTGCAGTACTACTGAGCTATTCAAAAGCTGGCACAGTTAATATCATTAGTGTAGTTAAACTTTGGAACAGTCCCGCTTCCGTCGGTTTTGTTTACAAAGCTTTTCGCAAATTGTACGCCAACTATGAAAATCGTTGGTTGGGTTATTTATTAACAGGGCATTTCCGCCAAATCACGATTTTCGACGGATACGAAAAAAGTGTCGGATATTTATTTAAAAATATGTGTAATGCATTGCCACAGTAATCACAAATATCCCACTTTGTGTGTACACTAATTATGTCATACGTACCGTTGTTAATTAACGTTTTAAAAAATGGTAAGGACTCAAAAATCCCGGTAAGGACAAAGTTATTTAATTATTAAAATTAGATAACTGCAATTAGTAGAGAATCCACAAATAGTTGTTGTCACTCATATATTTATTTCAAAGGTCTACAAAAAATAACGTAATGAAGGAACGGTGAGGACATACGTAACACGGTAATGACCGTTGTTAATCAAACAATTTTAATTAGTACTTTATTGTCCCTGATAAAATGACAACACTGAAATAGAAATAAACCAACAGGTATATAGGTAATCAACTTTATTATTGTGAACAATTCGTAATAACAAATCACTTTTTAAAGTCATCACTAAGTACCTTTTTGTCTTCTTAATTCTTTGCCTTGTTATGAATTCTTTTTTTCCTGCTGCTTGTCTACTATTAGTATCCTCTTCATAAAATTTGCGAATCTCGTTAATAATAGTTGTTAATCGTATTTTATACTGCTTATTTCGACTTTTAATATTTTTATCTTTTCTCAATCTATGTATTTTCACTCTGTATCTATTATTGATATTTTGAAGCCTCTGAATTTTCTGTTCATACAACCTTAGCTTGCTTTTAAGATACACCGTTAATTTCCTTAACCTGAATAATCGGCTATTAATTTGAGGGTCTTGATTATCATTCAAATCTTGCAGTGGATCTTTGTCTTGAATGCTGGTACTTGGGTTGACCTCATCTGCTTGCTCCATATTAACTTCTTGTATCGTAATTTTCCTGTTTCTTACGCCTATAATTTCTCTTATTAATTTTCCATTGCTTTCTTTTTGCTTTCTGTCATTTCTGTAATGTTTTTCAATTTTTTAGTTTCTCTTCGTTTTTTGTAACGCTCTCTTTCTTTTTTTAATAATTCTGCATATTTTTCAGGCTCGTTGAGTTTAATGAATTCATATCGTTTCGATTTTCCAACCTTCTTCCTCTCTTTGCTTGCTGACGAACTCACCTTCGGTATTTTTGTGTTTGACTGTAAACAAACAGGCAATTATAAAAAAAAAAAACTGAAAAGCAAGGACAGAGACAGTAGGACAACGATAAAATATAATTATTTTAAAACAATTGTTTAAAAAATGCAATAAATTCTCATCCCAAATTAAAGTTGCAAAAGCATATTTTTGTACCATAATTTTAAAACTACTTAATACTTAATTTTAAACTACTTAATCCATATCTTAGGCTTTGTCGCAGTTGGATATAATAACTAAATATTTTATCCACCAGAAAACAAAAAAGGCTTGCCTAAAGTAAGTCATTACCGTTACCTCAATGTCCTTACCTTAGCCTCAAATTTACACGGTAAGGACAGTAGTGGTAAGGACATTTAGAACATTTTCTATTGTTACGTATCTTAAATACAATTCAATTGTTTCCAATCATCATGCAGAGATTAATTGCACATCTATATATAACTTCCCATAGGAATTAACAAAATAAAGTTTTTACTTACCTTAAAAATAAAGCCAGTTGATGGTAAGGACACTTTTTCTATATTCGTGAAAGAACGTGTGCACACCGCTTAATTCCAGTCACAACCACAATTCACGGCGACTGGAAGCACACTGGCGGAGTGCGCGTCGCGACACTTTACCCAAGAAGGAGTACGGGTGTGTTCAGAACATACAAACAAACATTTTGTAGAGAATTTGGTAAGGACTGACTTTCGATATCCCTTTATATTACAAGCAAAAGAACATATTTGTACATAATATAATTATGTTATTTTTATAGCCGGATATTGGCAAGGGTTATAAGAATCTAGAAATTATGAATTATTGCTGAAAACGCAGTTTGTTACACCGCATTTGGCATCTACTAACAGCAAAAAAAATTTTTTTTTGGGCTATTCTTGACTTATTTGGTTAGAAATAGTTATAATAATCATTAAAAAGATAGTTTTTAAGATTATTATTTTTTCAAACCGCCTAAATAGTCCGAAAATTAGTTGCTAGGTAGTTGTTACTGGTTATTTTGCCATTGGCGGAAATGCCCAACAAGTGATATTTCATCCGATGAAAAATAATGTTATTTAGAATACCTTGATATTATTTCAATACTCAATACTCAATATCTTTATCGCTTTACCATAATGTGTACTTAAGTGGTAAGTTCTATATAATTGAGATCATTATGGACCCTGTAGGGCACAGCAAAAGGGTAGGAGAGAGGAAGGCCTGTTTTAGGAGATCATGAATTATTGAATTTTTATGAATTATTGCTATATTTTTTAAGTATTTTTTAATGTATTAGTGTATTAATGTATAGTATTTTAATGTTTAGTATTTATTTAGAATACCAATACTTTTTTGTGGTGAATTTAATTCCATAAAAAGAAAACAATGATTAGACTTCAACAAACAAATCCTAACTATATACCGAACTGATATTACAATATAAATGCGAAAGTGGCTAAGTAATAACAGTCGCGCGGGTCGATCCATCAGGTTAAGCTACGCTTGCCGGGGTTGGTCTGTGGATGGGTGACCAACTTTTCATACCGAGACTCCTCCATGCCTCGGAAAGCACGTTAAGCCGTTGGTCCCGGCTGTCATTCGTGGATCTTTGACAGTCGTTACGGGTCGTCAGAAGCCCGAAAGTCTGACAACCAGTCTTACCAAGGGATATTGTATTACCCAGTAACTGGGTTGTGGAGGTCAGATAGGCAGTCGCTCCATGTGAAATACTGGTATTCAGCTGCATCCGGTTTGACTGGAAGCCGACCCCAACATAGTTGGGAAAAGGCTAGGCAGACTGAAATGCGAAGTGAGTTTGTTTGTTACGCTTTCACGCTCAAACGGCAGAATGGATTTGGATGAAATTTGTCATATGGGTAGACCATGACCTGGACTAGGAAAATCCGACTTCCACCCGGGCGAAGTAACGGGCAAAAGCTAGTGACGAATAAAACCACAGACTGCTCAATATAGAACCGCAATGGTAAGTACATAACTTTACCAGGTCAATGACTAAAATCTCATACATTTTGCAATCAGTAAAATCCTAGTGACTTGTGACTCACATTATAGGCCAAGGTTCGTATACATAATATAGCTATTTATAACTAAGTAATTAGTATGTATTGTATGTAAATCTAGCTGAGTTTTCTGCGAACAGTCGGAAGGTGAAACTTACATGTCACTAGCTTTTGCTCGCGGCTTCGCCCGTGTGAATCTCGCGAAATATGCCACGGGAACGTACTACCCTGATTAAAAGTATCCTTTGTGTTTATTTAGGTTTTATGCTATCTTTGTGCCCATCCAAATCCGTCCAGCCGTTCTTGCGCCAATCCGGAAAATACATCCAGACAAACAGACAAACGGATAAAAATTATTCTTCGTTCCTATTACTATATAATAAGTACCTATTATAGATTTGTCAACCCGATGATATTGGCATAGTTACTCTTAAAACTAATTAAATGGTGTTGGGTATTTCTTTGAGAATGTTGGTTGAAAATTACCAGGATTGAAATACCAATAGTTTATGTTTACTTAGAACAAAGTTAGAAACAAGAGACATTAGTCAGCTAGATTAAATCATATCCTTATTGCAGACCTATATAGTCCATTCCAGTGACGGCGCCAAATGATTAAAAAAATCTTTTTTCTTTACAAAACAGAAAATTTAAATACTAAAAAAGCTTTTTTTATATCACTTTTTAGTTGTGGTAGTAGCCCACACAAATTCGTATACCTGCTATGTAAATTTTATTAACAGGAGGTTATTATAACATCATCCACAACTCAAAAATGACCCAAGCAAAGTTAAGAAATTTTAAATGGGACAACTTCGAAGTATACGAGTACCCTCCCGAATAAAACAAGAATCGTTCAAATCGGACTACTCTGTAAAAAGTTATGCGTGGTCATAAGTAAAAAATATATATATTAGGTTGGGGAAAAAGCCTTTTCGCATTATAGTATGTATGAACTTGTAATAAAATCTCTTTGGCTATACTATTTGTATCTGGCTGGTTTTGGTATCATTGAAAGTTTAAATTTTAAAGAACATAATTCCAAATTCAAATTAGGAAAATGTGTGATTTTCATTTGTTTTTCGTACTGTCAAGATGAGTGAATCTAATGAAGAAATTCGATACATTTTAACATTTTACTACAAAAAAGGTAAAAATGCAACGCAAGCCGCGAAAAGAATTCCGTAGAGAGGCAGATACCTACTTTTATTTCGCAAACGTTGGGTGTTTTCGCAAAACAAATTATTCATGAAAACTTTTCGTAATATGATGTGAATTCGGAGCACTATTGTGTTTTACTGTTCTTTTTTTTTATAAATTTTTTGTATATTTTTAAATTGAAGTTAATACTCGTAGACACGGATTTATTGTTTCAATCCGCTAAAGTTCTGAATTAAAATAGGTAGCATTCACCTGTCACCGGAGGAGCTCGTGGCAAGTAATAAAAGCCGCACGGGTCGATCCATCAGGTTAAGCTACGCTTGACGGGGTTGTCCCGTGGATGGGTGACCATCATTACATACTGAGACTCCTCGGTGCCTCGGAAAGCACGTTAACCGGTGGGTCCCGGCTGTCATTCGTGGATCTTTGGTAGTCGTTACGGGTCGTCAGAGGCCCGAGTCTGACAACCAGTCTTACCAAGGGGTATCGTATTACCCAGTAACTGGGTTGTGGAGGTCAGATAGGCAGTCGTTCCATGCAGAATACTGGTATTCAGCTGCATCCGATTAGACTGGAAACCGACCCCAACGTAGTTGCGAAAAGGCTAGGCAGATTGATTGACATTCACCTTCAATCAAAATTTTATTATAATTTTCTCACATTTTTTTCTAATAACCATTTCCTTTGTTACAGATCCCAACAATATCACCAGAAATAGTGTTGTGAACGACAGTGTTATAAATATATGTGTGTGAAGTGATGCAGTACAGTGTAACACGGTACCAAATGAAGCGACGTAAACTGCTGTCCCTAATACGGTACAGTGAATAGACCACAATGTTAGTGACACGCGCCTGGGTGTTCCTCGCAGGATGTCTTGCTATCGGTAAGTAGAGCTGACTGTACTTTTATATGACAAAGTTGATTGACGATGCTATAAAATTATCGTTACTACCGAAGATGATAAAATATCCGACTTGAGTTTAAGAGTGTTCACGCCGCCGCGCGGGCTGGCAACGTCGCATTTCTAAAGGTTTTTGTGATTATTTTACTAAGTACTATTATTTCAGTCAAGTAATTAGAACGTTGAAATTTTGGTATTTACTAATAAAAATTGACATTATTGTCAATTATTTTCTTATTGCAGATTACGATTAAATATTTTTATTTACAACAATGTAGTTATTTGACTGGAAATAAATTGTATTTTGATTTGAGTTTAATAAAATAATCACAAAAACCTCTAGAAATGAGACGTTGCCAGCTCGCGCGGCGTGAACGCTTATCATGCGTGGGCTGGCAACGTCGCATTTTTACAGGTCTATTTATTAAAATTAATAATCAATTTATTAAAATAATCACGAAAAATCTGTAGAAATTTGACCTTGCCAGAAAAACGCAACAAAAAATTCAAAATAATATTTCACATAAACCCACATGGGCACTTTTAAAACTTCAGAAAGTCAGTAGGTGCACGTTTCCAATTAGTCGTTTCCTATGGAACAGACGTTTCTGACTTTTACAGTCAACGTTTACTGACCGTGAAAGAACTAAAAAAAAATACCTTTTGGTTTGGGTGTTCCTTCAGTCCTTTAGTTTTTTACTCTCTTTGCAAACATAATTTACATGCGTTTCGGTTACCCAATGCAAGAGGGCTTTCACTTGGTTTCGTGGTTAGTGAAGCAAAAGAGGATTTACTCTTATCGAATCAAAGAGCGTTGAATTTCGGTCTGCAACAGATCGGACTTGGAATATTAATTTTAGGATAACCGACACTTTCCGATAAGGGACTTTACTCTAGAGGGATTGCTTTAGAAACGGTTGCTCTTATCTACGTTCTTACAATTCATTGAAGCGAAAATTTTAAGAGGCCATGCTGGTTTCGGATGCTAAATGCTATTCATTGTATGTATTTAATATCATTTTGTGTTGTCGTTCATCATTATTTTTATTACCCGACTGCGGCAAAGCCAAAAGGAAGGGTTATGCATACTAATTACATAATCAGCCTATAATGTTGGGACACAGGCCTCCTCTCTGTGAGAGGGAGTGGGCTGTAATCCACCACGCGGGCTCAGTGCGGGTTGGTAGATGTCACATGACTTCGAATTTTTGGTTCGAAGACATGCCGGTTTTCTCACGATGTTTTTCTTTACCACTTTGAGAACAGCGGTGATGAAATAACATACACAAAGTAAAGCGCCTGATAGGGTTCGAACCTACGATCTACAACTCGTAAGTCGCGGTCGTTACCACTGGGCCACCACTGCTGGAGAGCAGAGGTGGCTCATCATTCTCCTGCCCTTGCCCCAATTTATTTGGGGTCGGCGCAACATGTCTTTTTCTTCCATGCTTCTCTATTAGTCGTCATCTCGGTAGTCACTCCCTTTCTGGCCATATCATCTTTCACACAGTCCATCCATCATTTCTTTGGTCTTCCCTTACTCGTATAGCCCTCCACGTTCATACTCAACACTTTCCTGACGACATTTTCCTCGTTCCTCCGCATCACATGCCCATACCATGACAACCGATTTCCACACAACTTTTCAGTCACCGGTGTCACTTTCAGACTTCCTCTTACATACTCATTTCTTATTCTATCCATTCGCGTAATACAACTGCTCTCCATACTACTTAGACTAAATAAAAAACCAAGACGTAGCGCTGCGATAGAGATGGGTGGGTGGGTAAAAAATGAGTAGGTAAAAATGGGAAATAAAGGGATGAAATGGAAAGTAAATGCAAACCGTGTTCTGGGTATTTTATTTCCATGTTGTGATTAAGAAGTGGCCGTGTTCAATATAATTAACAGTTCTGATTTAGTAAAATAAAATCAGGAATAATATGATGTTACAATGTTGTTTTTAATTATACAATATATTTTTGATTTATTATATAATTAACTGTATTTTATTGTGAGATAGCCCAGAATGTGTGGGAAATCTGCAGAGACATGAAAATTATAATGTATTTTTCTTAATTTATTTTATAATTTTTACCCGGTATAAATTAAAATTGGGAAGGTAAAAATGGGTATTCATGGGTATTTACCCAACGTTCGGGTTTTTACCGGGTAGAGATCCATCTAAACCTCGCTCTGTGCATACACGCTCACATGCATACAATAAAACTACATTGCATTTACACCAAACTACAGCCTCACGTCACTGTTGACACGTTGACAGCGCTATGTCTTGGTTTTTTATTTAGTCTGAGGCATACTACATTTATTAGTCTGAGGTGTACGCTGAACTGAACTGTGAACTTTATTATACTCGTAGCAAACAAAATTGCAGAAAATACTAACAAAATATCAAAATCAATCTGCCTAGCCTTTTCCCAACTATGTTGGGGTCGGCTTCCAGTCTAACAGGATGCAGCTGAATACCAGTATTTTACATGGAGCGACTGCCTATCTACCCTCCACAACCCATTTACTGGGTAATACGATACCCCTTGGTAAGACTGGTTGTCAGACTTTCGGGCTTCTGACGACCCGTAACGACTGGCAAAGATCTACGAATGACAGCCGGGACCAACGGCTTAACGTGCTTTCCGAGGCACGGAGGAGTCTAGGTATGAAAAGATAGTCACCCATCCATAGACCAACCCCGGCAAGCGTGGCTTAACCTGATGGATCGACCCGTGCGGCTGTTATTACTTAGCCACGAGCTCAGATACTAACAAAATATGCACTTCTATCTAAATAATCTTTGAGTCAAGTTAAAAGCTATACACAACAGCGAACACCCATTGTTTTGATAGTTTTGTACCGTTGTACAGACGCCAGCACATCAAGCTACCCGAAACTGTCAAATTTTCTCAATCAACCTTGAACCTAATGCTATAGCGATAAAGTTGAAAATTTATTGAAGAAACTTGACAGATAGCAGTAGTTTGATGTGCTGGCGTCTGTACAAGTATGCACAGTTCAGAAGAATGCCGTGTAATAAGCGAGACTAAACGGCATGTCATTTGCATATAATGGAAAAAATGTCTATATACGAGTACAAAGAATTTGATACTATTCGTACCTATGCTTGTACTAGCAGTGAATCCAGCTTTTATAGATTTGAAAAACTTAGGTTTGCACCTAAACTTAAATTACCTTACTCTTTTTAGTAAAGTTGATTTTTGTGTACACTGATTCATTGAAAAAACCCTGCTCCTATGGGCTTTTGTTTTACTTTGTCATAAGTACAGTTGCAGCTTGCAAGCAACATTGTTTCAAAATTGGAAAGGCGTAGCTTTTGTCGACCGTACATTATTCAAATATAATAAACACGTATTTTTTCTTATTCTACGTAATCAAAAAATTACGGCGATACATTGAGTTAAAATGTGGCATGACGTCACGTCTTCGTAGATTTTATACGTAGAAGTGATGTAGCGAGCCCCTACTCCCGAGATTACATAAATAACACGCATTAAGCGTGTTATTTATGTAATTTTTTATAAATATGATAAAGCACAAAATACGTGTCTAAATACGTGTCTAATATTTTTTTATTATCTGATTGACGGACTAAATGGAATTTCTTTTATTTTACCCAGGCATCATCTCTATTATCAACAGCCAGATTACTTGTCATGAGGCAATTCGGCAATTGCCGTATTTTCAAGAATGTTCGCATTCTAATCTTCTCCTTAATCTTTGCACTTCTTTTATCTTTGCGATATTTGACTTTGCAATATGACTTTTATCCGAATCGAGATGAACATAAAAGAAAAGTCAAAAAACTATAAATGGATTTAAAATATTCGACACTTTAGACTTATTATTTCGATTAAATGCAAAAAAAAAATGCTTTCTTTTCTGATAAAAAGATCTAAGATGCAGAATTTCAAGAAAACTAATAATTAATGGAAAATCTATTGATGGTTTGATTTTGGTATTTTGATATTTAAAGCCAGTACACGATGCAAGTTTCTTGTCTATCATCGTCATCATCATCTAAGGCTTTACAGCCGCGGGTAAGCCGCGTAGTAAGCTCGTCAAGTATATTTCTCCAACGTTACCTATTTCCTACTTTTTATCTCCAATTTCTCAACAACAATTTCCAACAGTTTATTTTGTTTATTATTTACTAGCAGCGCCTCGCGGCTTCTCCCGCGTAAGTCTCAAACCCGTAAGAATATAGGGATAAAAAGTATCCTATCTATTAATATAGGCTATAAAATATTTGTGTGCCAAATTTCATCAAAATTCGTTTTGTAGTTTTTGCGTGAAAGAGTAACAAACATCCATCCATCCTCACAAACTCATAATATTAGTAGGATAGTAGGATTTATATTGTAATCCAGAAAACAAATACCCAAAAAAAAAATAACACTACAAAAAATTCAATGGGCGGTCTTATCGCTTTCTGCAATCTCTTCCAGGCAACCAATTTCTTAAATCTTGCTCTACTGGCCATCCAACCATCTGAGCTTCTCCGGCCAATCAGTTTAATATCCAGTAAACGTTTGAGTCTGACGTGCTCTGGTCTCTTCCATTCTTGCGGCATATCCTGCTCATCGAAGACGAATTATTTTGATGGTTTTAAATACCTACATTAGGCTCGTCGTACATCTTGTAGAGTGTCGAGAAGTATTTTGCCTGTGGCTTACGATACGATAAAATTGAAGCAACAAATGACTTGAATCATGTTAATACTGTTTAGACGGTGAAACTTTTATTGTTGCTTAAGTTATGGTATGCCACAGGCAATTAAATGGTACCATGTATATCAGGCTCAATATAGATATGGATTTTATAGTTAATATTTTTGTAGCGTTTGCAATATTTCTAGAAACAAGAATAATTAAGCATTATGTCCTCACTTGTCTTGACTTACTCCCGTAAGTCATCGTCGAGTGAAAATCAGCGCTGCTGCACCACCGATTTTCAAGTCCTTTGAAAAACAAAATAATCTAGTAATTTGTGTATTTTTTGGGTTCCGTACCACAAAAGGAAAAAACGCAACCGGGTGAATATTCGAGCGTTTTAACCGCCGTCATTACCTTCCGCCAAAAGTTGATGAAGGAGAATATCGTTAATGAAATATTTCATCAATTCCCAGAATCTGCTTAAGGACCAGAATCAGGAATTGCTGAAATATTTCATTAAATATATTCTCTTTCATCAACTTTTGGCGGAAGGTAATGACGGCGGTTAAAACGCTCGAATATTCACCCAACCCTTATAGGATCACTCATGTGTCTGTCTGTCCGTCTGTCAGCCAATTTCCTCCGAATCTAATGGACCGATTATGTTGAAATTTGGTACACGTATGTATTTTTGTGACCCAAACACGGACGTGTAATAAAAATGAATGACTTTTGAATATGGGGGTCAATTTTAGGGGGGCAAATAAGAAAATTAAAAAATATATATTTGCAAACTGTACCTTTCGATATATTAAATGAAAGGGCTTACTGTGAGGTTTTCAAATATATTTTTTGTATAATTTTGAAACAAATTATTTTAAAATTATTTAAGAAAATAGACGAAAATTGACCATTCCTTTATCTCCGAAACTTCTGACCTTAAAATTAAAAAAAAAAATACAGAAAATAATTCTGTAGCTACAAATTACAGGAAAACCTATAAGAAGTCTATGGTCTTAAAATAACATGGTAAATCTCTCAATATTGTGCGTACAAACTTACATTTGTAGTTGGAATGTATGGGAGAACATGTTTTTCAACTACAATGTTAATTTTGTTCTTGGTATAAATTCATCCCAACTACGGAACCCTTCATTGTGCGTGGTCCGACACGCACTTGACCGGTTTTTTTTCTTTATTATTCGAGTAAGATCTCTTTGTATACACATGTTTTTGTGACAAATAAACCTATTTTTCTTTCTTTCTATGTCAATAATCTACAAACCGACATAATTCTTACTGCTCGCGAAGTATGAAAATAATATTCCTGTATCCTTACTAATACTCTCATTAATACTTAATACTAGCTTATCTCGTGACAGTATATTAGCGTTATCAATCAATTAAGTCAACCGTAAGATGAATGGGCTAGATATAACAGACATTTATTACACTCAGTGGGATACTTATGAAGTAAGATAGGTAATACATCATCTGTCTAGCCTTTTCCCAACTATGTTGGGGTCGGCTTCCAGTCTTACCAGATGCAGCTGAATACCAGTAGTTTACATGCACAACCCAATTACTGGGTAATACAATATCCCTTGGTAAGACTGGTTGTCAGACTTTCGGGCTTCTGACGACCCGTAACGACTGTCAAAGATCCACGAATGACAGCCGGGACCAAGGGCTTAACGTGCTTTCCGAGGCACGGAAGGAGTATCGGTATTTAAAAAAATTAAAAACTACTAAAAAACCCGGCTGCGGTTAAACTAAAAAGCTAAAAACAAGCCCATTTTATATTAAATAAAAGTTGGTAGCAGGCGGGACCCATTTGAGTTTGAAAATATAAAACTGGAGTGGGTCCCGCCTGCTACCAACTTTTATTTAATATAAAATGGGCTTGTTTTTAGCTTTTTAGTTTTACCGCAGCCGGGTTTTTTAGTTTTTTTAATTACTTTTTTTATTTCCAGCTTTTGAGTTTACAAATGTGAAAGATTTCGCAGATGATTTAGTTCTTGCAAGGGTAATGGTGGTAAAAAAGATAATGGTGAGGGTTATTTAAAAGCTTTTTTTTACGATTTGTCACTACGAATTACTTTTAACCATAGTTGTATACATTTTTGTAATCACCTTTTTAAACCCTTGATTTTGAAATCCCACTCGATGGTATTAGAAGAAAAAAAAAATTAGAACTACACAATATGGCACCCCAAATCCGCCATTTTACTTTATTTTAAATTTTAAAGTAGCCAGTGATACTCGCGTACCAAGACAAATCTAAATACGTATAATTTATCCAAATCTGTTCATTTGTTTAGGAATTACGAGGGAACAAATAAACGGACATACATATAGGTCAAACACATAACCCTCCTTTTGGGCTTCGCCGCAGTCGGGTAAAAAATATAATAACTATTGGCATTTTGGCAAATACATTTAGCCAAAATTCAACCGTTAGTTAGTATGTTTAACCATTGGTTGAGTTAACTACAGATAAAAAACGAAACGTCGTTATCAACTTTACAGAGCGGATTGGTAAAAAATACTTCCACTTTCCGACCACCCCAGGTCCAGAATGTAACTACGTTCTGTATAACGCAGGCTAAAATATTAGTCATATTTTTCTGCTAGCCTCGCCTCTGAAGCGTACCCACCGAATATTTCACAAACACGTTTTACTCTATACATGTTTGAGTTTCGGCTTTGCGACAACTCTGTTTAAATTATTCCCATCTATGACTTGACATCACAGTACCTATGTAGTTACAAAATGGCCGCTAACCTAATACCAGCGGCTATATAAACGGCAAAATAAAAAATAAAAAAACAAAATCTTTCAGATTTCAGAAAGTTAGTTAGGGGAGTTTTTATATGTAGAATATTCCTATAAAAGTTACGAGTACTCGTGAATTTTATTGGCAAAGTTTTTCGTAATTACTCTCACGTCTCTCGCATGTTCTAATAAAATTCTAAGTGTGTAATGTAAGGTCTGCATTAATTGCGGACTCCTTACGCATACAAATTAACAGATAGACGAACTATTATATAGCCCGGCTCTGGAATTGGATTCATCCCAGCACCCTAATTGCGTAACACACTATCGATCGGAATCTGAATCATTATGAAGCAAATTGCTAATCCATTGCTTCATATGATCGAAAAATTTATCTTCTCAACACTGTAAATAACGCAATGAATGTTGTTGAACTATCAGAGTGAAACCGATTCCAATTGATAATATGTTACGGTAAAATAGGGTGTAGTTTTATATGATTTAATCAAAACAGATGATATCAAATACAAATTACTTATGCTAACTCAACACACTCAACAATTCACACACAACAACTAATTCAGCATGTACGTGAGAGGCAATATATGATATGTCGTCTCAAATATTGACGTAAACTACTTATTATACAATACACACAATACAAATTCACAAACAAAATTAAGGGGGAAGCGTCAGGGTAGCCCGCGAAATTCAAATTTTCTTACGTTTTTTGTAATTTGCAAGTCAGTATTAAGTTGTATGTTAAATAAAGTATGATTTGCGGCCGTAACAAATATGTATTTACAGAATTATAATCATTAGAATCAGTAATAAGTACTACTCTTTTATTAACGACCTTCCACGTCAAATCCATCACCCAATGGTATTATTTGCCGACGACAGTACATTACTCACAAAATGTCACAACAAAGAAAATTATGAAAACGATATAAATAATACCATGAAAACTATAATAAACTGGCTGAATAATAATAACTTATCCCAAAAAACTAAAATAATGTATTTTTTACCAAAAGCTTCGTACTAAAGAATTAAATATTAATTACGATAGTCAAAATATAGAAAGAGTAGATGTTGCAAAATTTTTAGGTATTTTTAGACAGCCAACTGACATGGAAAGCTCAAGCAGAAAATGTCTGTAAAAGACTTAGTGTATCTGCTTGTTCACTTTACAATCTTACAAAAAAAAGTAAACATAAAAACAGTACTAATTGCTTATCATGGTCTAGTAGATTCCACTTTAAGATTTAGAATTATGTTTTGGGGCAACTGTAGCGATAGGGAAAGTATTTTTAAAGCCCAAAAGCGCTGCCTAAGAGCAATTTTTGGTCTCTCAGTTTCAGATAGCTGTGTACCTATTTTCAAAGCCCATATAATATTAACCTTCCCGTGTAATATTTTAGAAATAGCTTTATTTGTTAAATCTAATCAACATTTATTTACAACATTAAATGAAACTCGGAATCGAACTGTAACTGTGCGATCACAGTACCAAAACTTATTGTACACAGGAGGCTATAGAACTGCTTTATTGAAAAAAGGTATTTATGGCATGGCACCTGTAATCTATAACAAAATCCCAAACTCCATTAAAGAGCAACCTTTAAAAATAAACTTATCTCACTGCTATTAGAAAGGTGCTGTTACTCTGTAACCAACTTCTTAACTGATAAAGATTTTTATCTGTAAGTTGGTACATTAGTATTGTTATAAATGTTTAGATTTATTTATTTATTACTGTTATAATAAGTCAGATTTGTTTAAATTTTATGTATATTTTAGCAAATATGTATGCATTTAAATAACATTATAGTTATAAAAATGATTAACAAGTGTATTTTCTAAGTTAAGTACCTAATGAATGTTTGCATCCCAATATGGTAGAATGTACAAGGATTCTATAAACCATCCATCCATCTTATTGTAAAAACCTACATTCTGTGCAAATAAATAAATATTCTATTCTATTCTATTCTATTCTATTATATTCTACTCCTTAATTTAGTATAATCCTGAAAGGTCAAGACTTCATGAAATAGTCATTCATACCTGGTCTTAAAGATTTGTATTGATCACTTTAATGATTGTAATTATGTAAATATGTGTAGGTAGATACTTGTTAGGGCCGCAAATTATATTTTGATCAACGTACAATCTAATACCGACTTGTAAATTGCAAAAAACGTAAGAAAATTTGAATTTCGCGGGCTACCCTGATGCTTTCGCCTTAAAATTCTAATTCATAAAAGCTTGTCAGATGTCAAGTACAACCTCAGTACAACTTTGTATCCGATACTTAGGTACCAGGGACACATGACTCAACAATGCTATGCGATTGCATTGAACTCATATCGTAATTGGGAAGTTATGGCCATTCTATGGTAATGTTTTTGCATAGACGCGTCGCAAATAGGTATAAGATATCTAAGTAAAGGCTCGACATGACTTGGCAAACAAATTATAAGATTTAAGTATATAGGTACACGATGTTTTTCTATTGACTAGGGAGCATCCACGGTAGTGTTGTACACATCATTATGAACAACTTTTACTACGGAACCTCACCTGAAATCGTGGATAAAAACAGCTTTTTTATTTATTTAAGATGGGTTTGCTCTTGACTCTAGTCTGGGTCGGAGGCGACAGAGACAGAGTCGACGATGGAGTGAGCTTACGGAGAAGCCTGTTCACTCTCACTTAGAAGAGATTAGGGTTGTATGCGCTTGGAAACACAGACGCAGGTAGCGAGTTCCACTCTTTTGCTGTGCGCATTATAAAAGACATTTGGAAACGTTTTGTGCGAATTGGTGGAATAGCAACTAGGTATGGATGGTAACTGGCAGTGCGTCTTTATGTCCGATGGTAGAAGGGGGCCGGTGGAATGAGGTCGTGGAGTTCTTGAGCACACTCACTGAAGTAAAATCTGTAGAAGACAGACAAGCAGGCAACCTTGCGGCAATGAGCCAAGCTGTGAAGCTTGGCATCCACCAGTTTTACGTCGCCAATGAGCCTCTTAGCTCTGCGTGCCACCGAGTTAAGCGCGGCTAGTTGGTACTTAGCTGATCCATCCCAAAGGTGGCTGCAATACTCTATGCAGGATCGGACTTGCGCTTTGTAAAGAGTTAACGGCGTAAAGTATGGCTTCACCCTATTTATTTAGGATGCCCAGTTTCTTGGCCGCAGTTTGGGCTTTGTACTCGATGGTGGCGCCAAAGGTGAGACCAGATGTCAACTCCATGCCTAGGAGCTCAAGCATATCAGTTACAGGAACAGATGTACCCCGAAAAGTAGGAGTTTGACGAGTTATGCGATCATAAATGTAGAGAACAGCGTTCACGATTTCAGGTTTGGTCCCATAATAAAAGTGGTTCATAAGAATGATGAGTACAACACTATCGTGGCAGCTCCTTAGCTAATAAAAGAAACAGCATTTATAATATATTATACCTGGTTCTACGGCTTTCGTATATGATAATATTTGAAGCAAAAATGCAATAAACATTAAATTTTCTCCTCCACCTGCGTGAGACGTAGGTAGGTATTTATCTTTTGAAGTTTTCTTCTTGGAAATTCTAGCTTTAGATTGGTATGAAAATAAACATGTTTAAAACATTATTTTGAGCGTACGTCTAGTACTTAAAGCGACATATTTTCGTGTTATCTCGAAGTTATTTTCAGAAATCATAAGAATAACTTTGCTTCTTTAATCCCATTATACCTACAACATTTCCAAAAAATATGAAAATTAGTCTATGTTTACGAAGAGAAAAACGTTATCGCTTTTTGTATGAAAATTTACAGGTTCACAATCCTCTTAATTACTCTTCTTTAACTAATGATATCTTACTCATGATGTTGAACAGAGAACAGATATTTACAAATATAACTTATCTACCTGTTACTAAGGAAGAATAAAATACTTTTTACTTGGGTACAAAAAGATGATTATAAAATGACGAAAACTTTTCTAATGAAAAACTCCTGGATACACATACATATAGTTTGACCATAACCGCTGTACCGCGCCGTAGGTACGTGCGCGGCGAGACGGGGGGCAGTGCAGGCCGCTCATTCGTCAACGCTCACGGCGTCCCACCGTTCATTCGCCAGCGCTGCACCCCGCCTCGCCGCGCATTCCTAAGGCGCGGTACAGCGGTCTTGGTTAAACTAACCATTATGTGCTATAGAGTCGATTCAGGTTTCTAATTACCCTGAAATAATCTAGGTATACATTTTATAGATTAGATTCGGTTTTCTTGTATGTCTGTGTGAGCGCTTAGATCATCTAAACTAGGTCATCATCATCATCATCATTGGCAGCGTTGTTCCACCCACTGCTGAGTATAGGCCTCCTTTTGTGCCATGCTTCCCTGGTCCGTGCGAGTCTCAACCAAGTCGTCCCCGCTACTTTCCGTAGGTCGTCCACCCTATATAATAGACATTGATGACATTGATGTGCCAACGCTCCTTCTACCATTTCTTGGCAACCATTCCGTTAGGGCTCTGCTCCAACTGCCATCTCCACGTCTAGCCAAGAGTGTCCTGCCCACTTCCATTTCAGAGCCGCTACCCGTACTCCTACGTTTTGAACTTTAGTCCTACGTCGGATGTCTGAGTTACGGGTCTCAAAATAAGGTACACAATGGATTTTGATGCGGTTTATAGGTATATTTATATCTGTGGGTTTTCATCATCATTTAGATAATTATTATTATGAGAGTTATTATAATACATTCTTATTAAGGCTATTACTTTGCTCGATGACCTCGAAAATTTGACCTCTATACTAGTATTTGTTACTTTGGCGCCGCCTACCGACAAATTACCATACTACAAAAAAAAGGAACAAAGCAAAAACACAGATGTATCGCACAGTGGTTATCGTTTTTGCCGTCAAGATGAGTGAATCTAATGAAGAAATTCGATACATTTTAAAATTTTACTACAAAAAAGGTAAAAAATGCAAAGCAAGCCGCGAAAAAAATTTGCGATGTTTATGGACCTAGTGTAGTGTCTGTGAGAGTAGCACAAATTTGGATTAAGCGTTTTCAATCCGTGATGTCAAAGATGCACGTCGCTCTGGTCGCCCTATTACGGATAAAATGGATGCCATTTTTGAAAAAGTGGAGCAAGATCGGCATATCAGTAGTTACGACGTAGCTGAAGAACTGGAAATTGACCACAAAACAGTTTTGGCGCATTTGAAAAAAAACTGGGTACACAAAAAAGCTCGACATTTGGGTACCTCACGAGCTCACTGAAAGAAACCTAATGAACCGTGTACTCATTTGTGATTCTTTATTACGACGTAATGAAACCGAACCATTTTTGAAGAAGCTGATAACTGGTGATGAAAAGTGGATCACGTATGACAAGAACGTGCGAAGAAGGTCGTGGTCAAAGGCCGGTCAGGCTTCACAGACTGTGGCGAAACCCGGGTTAACTCGCAACAAGGTGATGCTGTGTGTGTGGTGGGATTGGAAGGGCATTATTCATTATGAGCTGTTACCACCAGGCAGGACCATCGATTCTGAACTCTACTGCGAACAACTGATGAGATTAAAGCAAGAAGTTGAGAGAAAGCGGCCGGAATTAATCAACAGAAGGGGTGTGGTTTTTCATCATGATAACGCTAGACCTCACCCATCTTTAGCCACTCAGCAAAAATTAAGAGAGTTTGGCTGGGAGGTGTTAATGCATCCGCCGTATAGTCCTGACCTTGCACCTTCAGATTTCCACCTGTTTCGGTCTCTTCAGAATTCTTTAGGCAGTGTCAGGTTAACATCACGAGAGGACTGCCAAATTGTCGCGGTATTTTGACCAGAAGTCCCAAAATTTCTATAGCAATGGGATCATGTCCCTACCTACTCGTACAAGATGGCAAAAAGTTATCGAACGAAATGGTACCTACATACTTTAGTTAAATGTAAATAAACTATATTAAAAAATGTTTTGAATTTTCTTTAAAAATGCGAAGAAACTTTTTCCCCAACCTATTATGTAATTGTACTTAGTGTGTAAGTTATGTTTATTACATTGTTAGACTTATAACATCATGACTGTAACTACTCACCAAAGGGTTAGGCAGAGGTATATATACCTACAGATAATATAGTATACCCTCCTCTTATGCTTTTTCTCTTGCGGCGATGTAGCTGCCGCCACGTCGGGCTCACCAGTATAGAGGTACACACGTACGAGGAACAGAGTGTAAAGCCCACTCATCCTCCATAGAAAATTGAGGATCCTCCGACCAGATAGGTGATGTGTCTGGTCATCTGGTGGGCAACTGCCCGACGATAGATGTCGGGACGTTGTATAGATATATGCTAGTCGCTTGTAAACTCTGCTTGCGCGATGCAGGATTTTGCGTGACGTCAGTGTAATACGTATTTCGCATGTGGCAATGTAGCTGCCGCCACACTATTATATCTTAATTAGTATCTTAATTTTTCGTTCGTCTATTTTTTTTTTTAAGGATTTTACCCAGTCTGCTAATAAGTTTGTCTTTCAGTACTAGACATGGCAAAGAATGTAAGTGAATCCAGTTTACTGCTCAAAGATGTTTTTAATCCTCATTTTTGTAATAAAGGACTGGTTTTAAACTTCATATTTTAATACTGATTTTCATTTCATTTTATGTAGCAAAGTAAGAGTAGTGCATTGAGACGAAAATAATTATTATCCTGGATGAATTATATTATCAAAACAGGCTACACGACTTTTTGTTATCACAATTTATTATTTACGTATACATAACACACAGTTGAATTAATGTTGAAATATCAGTACCTAGTTAAGCAGACCGTTGTAGTCGCAAATATTATGTTTTGTTTAATATTACTTTATGAATACAACTCGTCGGAATACGTATATCGGGATAAAAAGTATTCTATGTTTTAATCCAGGTTATAAACTATGTGCCAAATTTCATCAAAATCCTTTAAGTAGTTTTTGCGTGAAATAGTAACAAACATCTATCCTTCCATCCTTACAAATGCTGGCGTTTATAATTTACTAGGAGCTTCCCGCGGTTTCACCTACGTAAGTTTCTAACCCGTAGAATATAGGAACAAAAGTATACTACGTGTTAATCCAGGTTATAAAATATCTGTGTGTCAAATTTCATCAAAATCCGTTTAGTAGATTTTGCACGAAAGAGTAACAAACATACAAACACACACACAAACTTTTGCCTTTACAATATTAGTGTGATAACATAAATAGTTACCCACATATTAAACATATAACGATCTGTTTTTGATTAAAAAAAAAGAATTGCTATCCAAGATTTTCTTTTATTCAAAATGGTTCAGGTACTGGTAAATGGTAAACGAAGTTATTTTGTGGAGGCATTAATACCTAGGCGTTTTTCAAAAAAAATGTCGGCGTATTAGAATCAATGTACCTACCTAATTAGAATCCCACATATTCTGCTCTTAAGATATTCCATTACGTTCTAATTTTAAAATGGTTTTAAAGAAAACCAAAAAGTTTTCAACCGTAACCTGTACATTTTAAGGTTTATAATTGAAGTTACGGTCATTAATGAGATGACCGGTAAAATTCAAAGCGTTTGAATAATAATATAACACTTACACGACCATATTAAGTGACTCTGAACTTGACACGGTAGGTGTAGGACATTCCAAAAACATTGACCTCATTTTATTTATTTTGACTTTATTTTTGATTCATAATACATAGATTCAGACCTTTATTTGATTTAGGAGATTATATGTTACTGTATTGTTAAAATAAATCGTATGTAATAAAAACCTTTATAAAATTCTAAAATTTATCCTGAAAGTGGTCGGACACTGACTTTTTTCAAGGTACAACTTTTTTGGAAAACGCTCACCTGCAAGCTTTTGCAGTCAAATGCTTCTATTTTTGGTCTGAAATTGAATTAATTTAAATCTTTTAGCCAGTCTGCTGGAAGAATTGAGAACAGTGTCACAGATTATTACAGATGGGACACTCCGCAAATTCATTTAAATAAAAAGCGACTCTTGCTACGACACAATAAAGTGCAATTCAGGTCGGACAACGCTTATTAGCTACAGTTATATTCACCTACGATTTGCCTCTCTTTCTATCGCGTAACTTTTATACATTCTGACTCGTTGGGTTGTCTTTTTATACGACGCGGCGTGTGAGTGAGTATCGAACTGACCGTGCGAGCCGGCCGGTGCGCGGCAGCCTGCACTGAATTGGCCCGAAAAGTCGAGCGGGCCGCTTATTTGTAGCTTCCTACCTAAACTGTGGAGTGTCCCATCTGTATTAATCTGTGGCAGTGTTCAAAAGATGAATAAATCTTACGATGTTCAAAGAAAATGAAATGACATTACCTATTTATAAACCGAAGACATTTAAGTAAAGTACCTAGGAGAAAAGTATAAAGATCAGATGCTTTTTAGCATTTATAATATATCAATCTCAATCTGCCTAGCCTTTTCCGAACTATGTTGGGGTCGGCTTCCAGTCTAACCGGATGCAGCTGAATACCAGTATTTTACATGGAGCAACTGCCTATCTGACCTCCACAACCCAGTTTACTGGGTAATACGATACCCCTTGGTAAGACTGGCTGGCAGACTTTCGGCTACGTTACCGGCGCGCGGCGACCCAAAGATCCACGAATGACAGCCGGGCCTAAAGGCGGAGTCACGGTATGTAAAGATGGTCACCCATCCACGGATTTACTGCGGTTAGCGTAGCTTAATCTGATCAATCGACCCGTGCGGCTTTTATTACTTAGCCACGAGCCCCTCCAACAAATAGCTACCTAACTAAACACAAACAACCCAATCACAACAATGTCCTTCAGTAATGACATTGTCAACATTGTCGCCCAAAGACGGAGTCTCGGTATGTGAAAATGGCCACCCATCCACGGATTTACTGCAGCCAGCGTAGCTTAATCTGATCAATCAACCCGTGCGGCTTTTATTACTTAACCGCGAGCCCCTCCAACAAATAGCTACCAAACGAAAACACAAATAACCCAATCACAACAATGTCCTTCAGTAATGACATTGTCAACATTGTCGTCATCTCAATGCTATAAGTAGGTATCGCCTCCCACGCCACGACCTCTATAACGGACAAATGATCCGAGCTTAGTCACTCCAAAGCTTATCCGGCCAGACCGATTTATTTTTTGTACCTTTTAATTATTCTATGGTGTGACTTATTATAGCAGTGACATAAAAAAAAAGACATAAAGAGGAAAAGACATGATAATTCATGCTCATAATATAATATCATCATTCCGTTATTCCAATTTATTTAGAGACCGCGCAACATGTTATTTTCTTCCTTAATTCTCTATTAGTCGTGAACTCGTTAGTCACTCTCTGTCTAGCATCTTTCACACAGACCATCCATCATAACCCTAACTTTAATATTATAAATACGAAGTGCGTTTTATTGGTTGTTTGTTACGCTTTCACGCTAAAACGGCTGAACGGATTTGGATAAAATTTGGCACATGGGTAGACCGTGTCCTGGAGAAGGATATAGGCTACTTTTCATCCTGGTTCGCAGACGAAGTCGCGGGCAACAGCTTGGTATTCATAATTCATGCTCATTAAGTAACGATTAATTTATCTATCTAATTAAATCAAATAGCAATTCTCTTGTTGGTCTAGTAGCCGCAAGTTTAATGCGACTATTGAGCGTAAGGTCATGAGTTCGATATCCAAGTGGGGCGGTTTTATTAGGATTTACCCAGCACGAATTTATCCGTAGCAACCCAGTGAAAGATGGATGTAAGAATTGAAGAACACACCTTTGCCTACGTATTCAGGAAATACAGGGCCTCAAGTTGCTATTACAATAGTTTCAGAATGGTCTGTCATTGATTTCATAATTGTTGATTTTGACAAGTCAATCTACTAATATAATAGAGTCATTATGACTTTCCAATGGTCAACCACTGACACTCCATTGAAAGAAATGGCTTAAAATGGTAATCTCTTACATAATGTTAAAAACAATGTTACTAACCATATATGAGTTGGCTCGAAATAAAGTTTGTTTTATTTTATTTTATTTTTATTTTATTATTTTTGGAAAACTTACAGCTAATCAGACACAATAGTTGCTAAGTTTAAAACAAGATGATGGTTCTATTTTATTCTATAATGTCAAATGAAAGACTGACGTATGCGGTAATCTGCTAAAATTTTGACAGTTCCTTTGATCAGTACCACGATTCTATTACGAGACCACTGACCTACCAATGATCGACCATTATGAATTTAGCAGATTACGAACTTTTAGCAAAATGACAATGGGATCGTATTGGAATGACGAATTAATAAAAAATAGCAGACTTGGGGCCCAGGTTTGATGTTATGTATGTTTTGGAAGTTTTGTCAAACATTATAGTTGATTTAAGACGCAGATGCGAAAAGCCTTGAGTGGAGCTTGCGTGTTCTATGCTGAGCTCACGCAATGCGTCGTACGTCCACTCAGTAAGTAATAGGACTCGCCCATCAAGGTGTGCTGTCCCAAATTAGAGGCATTATTAATTTATAAGGTATTAAATTAAAACACGTATAAAGATAATTAAAAACGGTGTAAATTATCTTAAAAACGGTGAGCTTTCATAAAAATACGAACTTTTACAAATTAATTACACATTGAAATATTAACATAATCTAAAATATTCACATGTTAAAGTATTAAGAAAATGCTCTAATTTAAGATATATTTTTTCCAAAATATTAACAGTACTCGTTTAGATATGATATTCAGTTTAAAATGATTAAAAGTCCTTTCAATGTGCGAAAAGAGAAAGTGTTACCGTAGGTCAAGACGAGACTAAATGGAATTCTGGGAAGGAATGCTGCGATTGGAAGGTTTGTTTATTTCTGACTGTCTGGATAAATTGGATAGGGACCTCCCTCTTCCCAATTTATTCAGATAATTAGTATTTAGTTGAGGGTTTTCGGGATTGATTAATTTCATTTGTTTATCGAATGATTGAGACAATTTTATATATCGAACGTGTTCTTTATTTAAGATTCCGTGCACAAAATATACTCGATGAAGTTTAGGCATTTTCATTGCAATATCGTCTAAACATTTTCATTCGGAGTAAATCTTATTTGTTAACAAAAGGATAACATATACATCTAGGATACTGAACATTCATGTTACAATACGAAATGCACAAACGCTATCAAAATCTAATGACCATATTAATTTGAGAAAATTACTCTAAACTTCATTTAAGTACCATTCTTCGTTAAAATCAAGATAAATAGTTGCCTGTCTAAAAGAGTAAATTAATAAAATAATTATAAAATGTTGATGTGACTGAACTCGACAGCTTTATTTTCAACATTTATTAATATTTTGGTTTATTTCACTAATCATATCAAAGCAATTTGGGGCTATTTCAACCTTGAATGTAATGGAAGAAGTCCCAGATACCATAACAGATGAGCCCGCCCACTTTAGAATACCTATAGGTTGAATTTAGACATTGATTTACCTATACAAAAATAAATATTTACCAAGTAGATTCAATAAGGACAGACAAAATTTTTGGAACTGTCAATAAAATTTTCGTTTGATAGAAGTACGTTCGTAAAATAATCCGACGTTTTTCAGATGAAACATAGAACTTTTTTTAACCTGAACAATATTAATGTAATCCAATTACTACCTACTGTATCAAAAACTAAGTTGCTAGACTTTTTTTTTCGTGGAGAAATGCTGACGCATATACTACCACGGGGAGATAGTGCAGTTATGTGGGACTCCAACCCACTAAACCCTCCACGGTGTCCTCCTCTCGTTAGCACTCATCTGCGAACCCGCTGCGGCTGTCTGTCACCGGACCCTCCTCTGGGGAGTACACCCAATCACCGGCGCACTAGCACACATTGCACGCCGTGACCACCCCAGGGATCAAACCAACACATGGGCAGCAGACGAGCCCGTATCTTGCACCCTTGGTCCCCCTGCGATGGGTCAGTTTAGTAGCACCGCCGCCTATTACTTTTCGGTCGCACAGGATAGGGAGAGAGCGGCCAATGCCATACCGACACTCCTCTTCCCCTGCGGCCCCACCGCGACCGCCATCAGACGGTAGCGACCACGTCAAGGCCGCCGATGGTAGGGAGAGCAGCCCGCCTCAGTTGCGATGTCGCCCAAGCGGCACCACAACCTGCTTGTTGGCCGCTACGTCATCAACTTACCGGCAAAAGTTCTGAAGAGCGGCCCCTCCTCGGGTTCCATTTGGCTGCACCATGGGTGACCACTGACCAAGCCACGGTTACTGAGATCCCCCGCCTCGACAATGCGGGAACCCACCGGGGGTAGGTTGCTAGACTGACGTTGAGTTGCGCGAAACCTTTAAATTCATGTCAACCCTTACATTTTGTATCAAAAAGAAAGTAACAACATCAATTCAAAGTCTCCATCTAATGTTGGTTCCGTGCAACGACTGTTTAAAGGCTTCCACAAACAGGTTCGATGCGACAGTGCGAGCGACGCGACTGATAGAACAATTTCCATGAAGTTTTTATAGAAATCTTTCTACTAGTGTCGCGTCGCGCCTGTCTGCGGGAGACTTTACTTTCACGAACGGCTGACGTCTAGACGTCATAACAATAAAACTTCTATTGTCTCGTTTACCGTCCACCAACCGATAAAGGGGAATATTTTTAAATTAGGTGTTAAAAGTAGCAATGAAAAAGTAAGAAGCTTTACAAGAACCCAATTTCTTTCAAATCGGGTTTATGAAAATTAAGGGTAGATATAATAGGCACTGGTTTAACTATTTGGGCTGTATTAACATAACATCACAACTGTAATCCGCGAAGGGCTAGGCAGAGGTGTACACCCACATTTCACCAGTTATGTATAAGTTCCATGTAATAGGGGACAAGCCTATTACCATCAACTGAACACAAGTCCAGACTCCGGTCTGCTACTGAGAAACTCCTCGAGAATCGAACCCAGGACCTCATGCTCAAAAATTTTTACTATGGGACCAAACCTGAAATCGCGAAAAAAAATCAGCTGTTCAGTACATTTTGACGAATTATGCGAACATGAATGTACTGAACAGCTGATTTTTTTTTCGCAAAGTTCAGGTTTGGTCCCATAGTAAAAGTTGTTCATAATGATGAGTATCAACAATCTGCCTAGCCTTTTCCCAACTATGTTGGGGTCGGCTTCCAGTCTAACCGGATGCATCTGAATACCAGTATTTTACATGGAGCGACTGCCTATCTGACCTCCACAACCCAGTTACTGGGTAATACGATACCCCTTGGTAAGACTGGTTGTCAGACTTTCGGGCTTCTGACGACCCGTAACGACTGTCAAAGATCCACGAATGACAGCCGGGACCAACGGCTTAACGTGATTTCCGAGGCACGGAGGAGTCTCGGTATGAAAAGATGGTCACCCATCCACAGACCAACCCCGGCAAGCGTAGCTTAACCTGGTGGATCGACCCGTGCGGCTGTTATTACTTATCCACGAGCTCCTCGAGTATAATGACCCCTTAAGAGGTTGTTGGTGTTTTACCAATAACCCTGTATATGAGGTTATAATAATATTAAACTCAAATACCTAGCCGAATTTTTTTCATGTCGTAAGGTACAATGTATTGGGACTACATTTTACTGAATAAATATATTTTCGTAAGTCTTCAGCTGATCTGAGTCAGACTGCGAAATAATTAAATAAAGAAGGAGAGAGAAAATCTTGTCTTGCTAAGTTAATTTAGGTATCGAATCGATAGTCAATTAGTTTGGTGGATATCTGAGCTAAATCTAAACATTCAATTTACATTCAAATCGAACTCGGTAAATAAAAGCTCCAACAAAAAATTCCCGTGCACGATTTCACAACCAACATGTTGGAATATTTAGAACCAATTTGCACTTGTCCAACCGAAAACGCCGCCGACGACGAAACGACTAGCTAGTCTTAAAACAACATGGTAAATCTCTCAATATTGTGTGTACAAACTTATATTAGCAGTTGGAATGTATGGGAGAAAATGTTTTTCAACTACAATGTTAAGTTTGTTCTTGGGATTCATCCCAACTACGGAACCCTTCATTATGCGTAGTCCGACACGCACTTAGCCGGTTTTTCGTATCGTTTTGAAGTATTGGAATACATTAAGTAGTAAGAAAAATCTCTTTATTTATGTAATATGTATATAAACGTATATCATATATAAACGTAAAAAATCATGATCCAATGGCGACCGCGTACTTATAGTAGTTGTGAACCTATGGGGTTCGGTTGACATTCGAACACATATTAACATGACCTGTAGGATTTTTTTTATTGTATACATACAATATCTCACATGTGACGGGTTAAATATAACACAGCCTTCAACCAACCTTTGGTATATCAGTTTAATATTTGACAAAATAAAAAATAATTAAAAAAAAACTTTTTAGCAAAAAATAAAACCGACTTCCAAAACAAAACACTACAAAGTGAAAAATAACTTTAATTTCGGTAGTCGGTGTTTTGGTTTTGTATTTTCGTTTTTTGCCACCGACTTCCGAAATCAAAGTTATTTTTCACTTTGTAGTGTTTTGTTTTGGAAGTCGGTTTTATTTTTTGCTAAAAAGTTTTTATTTTTCACTTTTTAGTTGGAACCTACCCCACACAAATTCGAATACATAATTGAGCACAATAATTGTAGATATAGCCATGTAAATAACAGTGATAGGAAGTTATTAAAACATCATCACATCATCCACATAAAATAAGTGGGAAATATACGCATTTTTGAAGCTAACTCAAAAACTCCCCAAGCAAAGTTAATACAATTTATATGGGACCACCTCGGAAGTATACCCTTTCAAACAAAAAAATAATTTTCCAAATCGGTCCATCCGTCTTCGAGTAATCGCGTAACAAACATACAGAAAAAAAAAAAAAAAAACATACAGACGAATTGAGAACCTCCTCCTTTTTGAAGTCGGTTAAAAATTAAATCGCCTTCAAAAAGAAATAAACTCAAAATTATGAAATAATTTTATTTTCGGAAGTCGGTGTCTTGGGATCTGTATTTTAATTTATTTATATATCATTTTTTATTTCGTAATTTTTAGTTTTTAGTACAAACTGGAATATTTGATTGTAATAAGTAGTTAATAGTTTTGTTCTAAATATTGCACTAGAATTTGACCAAGGTATTGAGATGTTTTCCCTTTGACACCACACCCGTAGCTCGTATCAGTAAGGCAGGCCATCACACTTACACGTTGAAAGCTAGATCATCCTAACTATTGCCATTACTGAGGACCAATAAGCACTTACCTGGTCATCATCAGACCTTCAGAAAGTATCATGTAGTAGCATCCGTGCTCAATTAGATAAATGTTGAAAGATAGGTCATCCTAACTATTTCCATTACTGAGGACCAATAAGCACTTACTTACCTGGTCATCTTCCATTATCTTAAAAAAACTACTAAACCGATTTTGATGAAACTTTCACTGTGCCCTAAGTTGGAGTAAATGTAAGCCAACAAAAAAGAATGGTCCCGATCCGATTAATAGTTTCGGAGATATGCGTGGACAAACATACATACATACAATCACATACAAACATACATCTATTAAATTTATTTGCTTGGAAGCCCTAATAGATCATCATATGTGAATATCTCGCAGTTCCAATAATATTACATACATACGTATCGAATTGATAACTCCTTTTCTTTTGAAGTCGTTAATAAACCTTCACATAAAAGCAAGTTCAGCTCATAATTTTCACACACAATAGGTACCATGACAATATTAATCACAAACATAATGCCAAAACTTTATCTTAAAATGCCTACAGTCTATCACTTGTTCATTCCCTCCTAGATTTATGGCTCAACCTTGATGGAGAAAGTACTAAAACCCCTCTTAAGTACTGGTTATCCTAGTGATCATTCTAATTGCTTTTCGGTTCTGACGATTCGTTTATGCTTAATAACTTAGTACGGATTTGCGCTAAGTGAGACGAAATTGTCTATTAAATTGACTATCGCTGTATTTAAATTATGGCGATGAAACTGTTATGTCCATAAAATACATAACTGTTTTGATTCTTATGTCGTAGGACTCGTAGGTATACTGTCTAAAGGCGTCCATGTAATTGGTTTTCGAAGTACTTGTGTATTACATAACCATTAACTCAGTTGTCGTCAGGAGGTACTGCAATGGTAAGTTCAATTAATGCTGTAATTATAACACTGTAAAATACAGCGTGTCAAAATTATCCCAAATTTTGACACGCTGTATTTGGGATGTATGTGGTACAACCATTGGGTCGTGTAGATATTGAAGTTTTGGATGGGGTGACTGATTATTTTTTCATGATTACGATGTTGGTTCCATGGGCAAAGTTGTTCAGTTTGATGGATTAGGGATGATGCCTGGGTAAAAATAAAGAAATTCTATTTAGTCCGTCATTCAGATAATAAAAAAAAAAATATTAGACACGTATTTTTTGCTTTATCATATTAATTAAAAATGACTTAGATAACACGCATTAAAGTTCAAGAGTGGGGGCTTGCTACGTCACTTCTACGTATAAAATCTCCCAAGACGTGACGTCATGCCACATTTTAACTCGATGTATCGCCGTAATCTTTAGATTACTTAAAAAAAAGAAAAAATATGTGTCCAATATTTTTTACTATTCTACGTATACATGACGGACAAATAAAAAAAAAAGTCATCATCCCTATTCTGATACTTGATGTATAGCCATGTGTTATTGTAATGTTGCAGACAGGTAATTGAACAATGTACTGATTCGCTTTTATTGTGACGTGTAATTGTCTTCGGCTATATAACAAATTCTAAGGGCAAATTTTTCAATCGACAGATAACTTTTATTTATGGAATAAATATGGCGGTTTGACCGCTTTTGTATATAAAATATGTCAAACTGTCATATTTATTCTTCGGACAAAAGTTATCTGACTAAAAATAAAAAAATAAATCGACAAAAAATAAACCAGTAAAACTACATTTTGTGGCTATTGTATTCCAAACCGTTTGAAAAGTCCTTCGATTTGAGAAAATCTGTGTTGGTACTTTGAAAGAAAATTAAAATTTTAGTTTATTGCAAATAAAACAGAAAATGCCTATTCAATATTCTTTTATTTATTAACTACAAAAGATCGTGTTTTGTCGTCGACCTAATAAAGAAGAACTGAATTGCAGGCAAAACTAACAAATGGAAAGTATAATTATGTGATTTTTTTGTATTCGTGTATTTACGAATACCTGAATCAATAACTTTATTGCAAAATATAAATCTGCCTAGCCTTTTCCCAACTATGTTGGGGTCGGCTTCCAGTCTAACCGGATGCAGCTGAATACCAGTATTTTACATGGAGCGACTGCCTATCTGACCTCCACCGTATTACCCACTTACTGGGTAATACGATACCCCTTGGTAAGACTGGTTGTCAGACTTTCGGGCTTCTGACGACCCGTAACGACTGTCAAAGATCCAGGAATGACAGCCGGGACCAACGGCTTAACGTGCTTTCCGAGGCACGGAGGAGTCTCGGTATGAAAAGATCCATATACCCATCCACAGACCAACCGCGGCAAGCGTAGCTTAATCTGATGGATCGACCCGTGCGGCTGTTATTACTTTTAGCCACGAGCTCCTCCTTAATAACTTTATTGCAAATTAAAATGATTAATTTAGAAGTATTTATCTAAACACACATACATATAAACAACAACAAAGAATAAGATAGTTATAAAACAAACAAATGCCTGAGCTAATTGATAATATTGTACAAACACAGTACAATTGAATTGGAAATTATGAGCCGCGATATACAGGGTTATTGGTAACACCAGCAACCTCTTAAGCGGTCATTGTACTCATCATTATTAACAACTTTTACTATGGGACCAAATCTGAAATCGCAAAAAAAAATCAGCTGTTCAGTACATTTTGACGAATTATGCGAACGTAAATGTACTGAACCATAGAGCAGATGATTTTTTTTTTCGTGATTTCTGGTTTGATCCCATAGTAAAAGTTGATCATAATGATGAGTACAATGACCCCTTAAGAGGTTGTTGGTGTTTTATGAATAACCCTGTATAATTTTAATTAAATTGTACGCACAAATTTTCTTATTCAACCACAGCATTCAATTATTATAACATAATTTCTATAGTATTTTCCTGTCTTACAAATTCCTAAATTAGTAACTACCTTAATTTATGATGAAACATGGTTGATTAACTATATTCACTGGGAAATTACATTATTTCAAGTAACTACTCCAATTAGAATTATATTACCTACTTGTTTAAATTCAACAGTCAACAAACTAGGCATAAAAAACATGTTTAGATATTCCCGTTCGTCATTCCTCGTGTGTATTAGATTCCTCAGAGCATTAGACGTTCTTAGAAAGTACTAGGATGTCATAACATAGCAACAGGTCTAGCCTAGCGATCCCGTATGTGGGATGCCCGTATTCCGAGTCCTGTCCCGACGCAAACACACATGTAAACTCACACTGATAGAGGACTTTTCTATGATCCCTATAACCGTTTCTTTCTGACGCTCATATAATGTAGTGTTGGAGCGAGACCACATATGGATGCACGTCTATGAACTAGCTGCGGTGTGTACTACCGGTGTCAGGTGTGGTTAGTGGGAACAATTTTCTTTTTTCTTTGTTCATGTTTGTGTGCGTGATATAGAGAAATAGTATTGAAGGCTTATGTTCAAATGAAAAATATTTGTAAAGACCAATAAGAAGCATGCACAGAGAAGTTTAGCTTAGGAATTAAAGTATTAGACGGGGATGAAATAGGGTCGAGGCCTGAATAATAAGAGGGTGGTTTGATTTTATTACACTTGGGTTCTATTTCAAATGGTAATTTGATTAAATACGAATCAATTCGAAAAAAGGTAACATTGGATGTCCTTCTTATTAACTTTCACTTTTAGGTTTTAGGAAAATCTTCTACCTACCTACCTATGTCATACATTTTCGTCGTCTTGTTTTTTGGATTCCTGTTTGAACAGACGTAACCTTTTGCAGCGTATTTTCCTTGTGGGCAACCACTGCTGCTCGATTATGGGACCCTGGTAGCAACAGAGGAACAAAAAGGGAACTTGTGTTGCTTAGATTAAAAAATTTGAAGAAAAGTTGATTTCTATTTAGGTATTCAACGAAATCAAAACAACAATTCTAGCGGACCGAATGAAAAATATGATAAAAACCGTATTACTTAGAAAAGCTCGGTTTGAAACAGGAAAGTAACTCGGCTATCTATTGTGCCATTTGGTGAAACGACCATCAGTTTCAACAAAACCAAACCAATAGGGTCAATAAAATAAATAAATGAAATCAGTTTGCCTCATCCAACACAACTGAATCCATTTTACAGTGAAATACAAGAATTGCACTTTAAAGCATCTTTTATGAACCCTAAAGTTAATAACTTTAGTCACAGCTGATCCGAGAGTTAAAGTACTATTGTAATTAATGGTAGTATTAAATTACACTAACCCAGATCCTATTTGAAGCGTATACCTTTCGCTCCTGTTTTCCTAGTAGATATTTTCTTAGCTCAAAATGGCACAGCGACAAATCGGTGAGACATCGTTATGATACGCGAAATGTGATTATTTAATTTTATAACTTTGTCGATTCCAAGTATTCCTACAGTTCTGAATGCGAGTATAGTTTTTCACATTCTGGGATAAAATCAAATATAGGTGACAAATATAGAACTTTCATATTTTCTTAAAAGGTTGAAAGATAATAATAATATAATAATATAATGTATATAATAATATAATGTATAATAATAATATAATGAGAATGTTGAGATGGATGTGTGGAGTGACGAGAATGGATAAAGTAAGAAATGAGTACCTATATAAGAGGAAGTTTGAAAGTGGCGCCAGTGACAGAAAAGTTGAAAGGAAATCGTTTGGCTTGGTATGGGCATGTGATGAGAAGGGACGAAACGCGTGTGACTCAAAGAGTGATGAATATACATGTTGATGGATGGAGAGGGAGAGGAAGGCCGAAGAAAAGATGGATGGAATGTGTAAAGAATGATATGAAAGAGAAGGGAGTGAATGATAGTGTGACGGTTGACAGGGGAGAATGGAAGAAGAAAACGTGTTGCGCCGACCCCAAGTAACGTGGGATAAGGGCAGGAAGATGATGAATAATAATATAATAATAATAATATCGTTTATAACTTAAAAATTATAGAGGGCACAGTTGCTAATTTGCCTGAACTAGGTAGAACCTGTGTTTCAAGCTAGAAAACTGCTTAAAATTTTAAAAATATAAAATTAACAATGAAGAAGACTAAAATAGAAACTAATATTAACTTAAAAGACTAACATGTTTTATTTACATACAACAAGTAAATCCTCTTGTCTCACTGTATGATATGCTAAGTAAAAATTGCAGAATAATCTTTTTGCAGTCGTAATTATTTAATTTATACATACTTAATTTCCTATTTAATTTATTGTACAGAAATGGGCCTAAAAATGTATAAAATCTATTTACAAAAACATATTTAGAGGATGCATTTGACTCACATACAATATCATTCCGTCTCTTATTAGTACTTTCAGTGTTATAGGAGAGCATGGTGTGCTGTTTTAATACCAAAAGTGCGTTATAAAAAAGATGGAAGAAAATATTAAAGTTCTGTTTACCTAACTTTTATTTAGTACTTTTTAGTTCATTAAAAGCTACGGCTCTATAATCAGACCCTGGACTACACCTTTGGCTATAGTTTTTGTCAAGACAAAAATGAATTAGCCTAAACACATCAGGGCTATCTAGTTTAGTTGAGGAGTTCCTGTAGCCATCTTCCGGCTCCATCATCAGACCCTGCATCTTTATGAAAGGATTTTAAAATAAGTTGTTTTAAAGTTATTTAGGAAATATACGAAAATTGACCATTCCCCCCTTATCTCTGTAACTGCTGAATAGTTGTATTCCTATAAATTACAGGCCCCCTTCTACCACCGGACATCTAGACGCACTGCCAGTTACCATTCCTACCTGGTTGCTATTCCACCAATTCGCACTAAGCGCTTCCAAATGTCTTTTATAATGCGCACAGCAAAAGAGTGGAACTCACTACCTGCGTCTGTGTTTCCGAACGTATACAACCCTAATCTCTTCAAAGTGAGAGTGAACAGGCTTCTTCTGGGTAAGCTCATTCCATCGTCGACTTTGTCTCTGTCACCTCTGACCTAGACTAGAGTCAAGAGCAAACCCACCACAAATAAAAAAAAAAAAAAAAAAAAAACCTGTAGGTCTTAAAATAACATGGCAAATCTCTCAATATTGTGTGTACAAACTAACATTTGCAGTCGAAATGTATGGGAGAAATGTTTTTGTTCTTGGGATAAATTCATCGCAACAACATAAGCCTTCATTGTGCGTGGTCAGCTCACGCTCTTAGCCGTTTTTATTTTTCCACTGGGATTAGAATTTTCTATCGTACATACAAAAGGAGCTCGTGGCTAAGTAATAACAGCCGCATGGGTCCATCCATCAGGTTAAGCTACGATTGCCGGGGTTGGTCCGTAGATGGGTGACCATCTTTTCATACCGAGACTCCTCCGTGCCTCGGAAAGTACGTTAAGCCGTTGGTTCCCGCTGTCATTCGTGGATATTTGACAGTCGTTACGGGTCGTCAGAAGCCCGAAAGTCTGACAACCAGTCTTACCAAGGGGTATCTTATAACCCAGTTACTGGGTTGTGGTGGTCTGATAGGCAGTCGCTCCATGTAAAATACTTGTATTCAGCTGCATCCGGTTAGACTGGAAGCCGACCCCAACATAGTTGGGAAAAGGCTAGGCACATTGACATACATACATACATAAACTCACGCCTTCTTCCCATAGAGGTAGGCAGAAACTACAGCACGCCACCTGCTACGATCCTGACATACTCCTTTTGCTTCGTTTACATACATTTCCGAGCATGACCGAGCTCAGACTTTCTTACTTTTCGTAATACATAAAATTAATTGAGATACAAATTAATATACATCAAGGTTAATCTCATCTCGCTAGTTGGTTTACTGATCCATCGGCAATCAAAGCAAACGCCATACAATGTCCACTAGCTTGGTAAATGAGACAAGTGACGTCATCAAATCGAATTAGCTATTAGGGGCTTACATCAAACATTGAATTATCTTAGTTATTTATCTGTTAATTCCTTTGCTTGTTAACGCACGGAAAGAGAACAAACAGCTTTACAAGTAAGTACTTTGGTTTATAATATATGTTGTTGTAACCCATGACAAAAAATTACTCATTTTTTCTTTTAACCGCTCTTCAAATCGTCAAAAGTCAGCAAAATTGTGACTAAATTCTAGATAGTTGGATATTTGTAACAGATTTTATAAGCGATAGATTACGATTTGCATTGATTTTAACAGAAGGTAATCGAAGAGTTGCTAAAGGTATTTCTTAAATAAGAAAGGGTAGTATTTAAACGCAAATCAAAATATTACTTTTTGTATCCAAAAATAATCCGAATTCCAATCAAAATTACTGATTGCACAGCAAAATACTCAACTCAAAATATAACTAAATAAGAAACAATTTATATTCGTGGCGCACCGCAATAAAGTTTTTTTATTAATGCGTTAATAATGACTAGCGCAGAACGTAGAACGGAGCTCCTATTTATGTGTAAAGGGTTTAAAGTACGAGTAACCTAACCAAACCTAACCTCGGAGTCACCATGTCATTTTGCTATGAGTCTGAGTATTATGTATGTACGCTCTGGTTAATTTGCTGTGCAGTCAGTATTTTTTTGATGTAAAAAAGTATATAAATGATGGAAATAAATTGATAGGTCATTGTTTATTTGATGTGCAATTAATAATATCCCAATAAGAAACAAAACACAACCGGCTAAAAGGCTATCGTAAAAAATAAACACCGAAGTAAAACTTCCTTATTTCATTAAACCCTCACTACATATGTATATATTGTCGATGTGTTGAAGAGCGGTTAAGAAACATGTCAAGACAGGTGGCCTATTGAGCATTACGCACACAGAAATGTATGTGAGCTTAACACCATAACACTGTGAAGACGCCTTGATTGGGGCTCTACTAGTACCTTCAATTTTCCCTTCATTCCACTGCCAAATACCATCCTTAGCACTCTGAAGTTAAAGTCCAGTTTCGTATGTGAATAATTACAATTTACCTCCTCGGAGTTTCTGTTAGCCTAGTACTCTCGAACGCACACACGTCGTCGTGTCGCCGCGATTCTCATTCCATATATCAAGGTCACATAGACTCACATGCAGCTGCCATTGTCCGTCCTCGTCACACATACTTGTAATATATCCGTGAGACAAGGACAGAAATGTTTTTCGTTGTGTGACTACGCTGTCTAGACGTTTATGTGGAACTTTCTTGCGGTCACCACCATGCTTTCCTTAGAAACTCGACAATGATAACTTTATTGAGGTAAGTATACACGTTAGAAGAATTTTCTTAGTGACATTATATTCATAATTTTAAAACCAGACTTTTTCATAGTTTATTTGAGTTTAGTGTCAATGGAAAGTGGAAAGTTACTTGATATTTTTTATGTCTTCCATTTTAATTATTTCCAGTGAATAAAATAACCATTATTTAACAATAGTTTTTAATGTATGAACGTAAACGAGGCAAAAGGATTATGTAAGGATCGTAGCAAGTGGTGTTATGTAGTTTCTGCCTACCCCTATGGGAAGGAGGCGTGAGATTATGTATGTATTATTTATCAAATTAATACACAAACAAAAACAAAAAAGATATTATGCTAGAAGTACTTCTCATATTGCTGCATGACGTATGATGCGCCATTGCAATAAAATATGAAATACCAGGGTGGCATGAAGCTGAGAAAGTTAGAGGACTTTATTTTATTCTAATACCTACCGGTGTACGGTGTATGTTAGACTAGAATACCAGCCGGGGCCTATAAATATGATCAATGAATTTTAGAATGTATGATGAGGTGTTATGTTACTAGTATGTAATGTGTAAAGACTTTCAAGAATCATGTTACATTAGATATACGCTAGCCAATTGGGCATCCTTATTCCATAAACGCAGCGTAGGCTATAATTTTATTCAGAACGATTATATTATTGTGATTAGATATATATAAACAATTTGAGAGGCCTATGTGGACTGCTGTAGGTTGATGACGATGATGAAACACTATTTTGAACGCCATTTTAAAATTAATAATAAATTTTCCTTTGTGTAATGTTCAAGTACGCTAAATAATTTTGCCTTGCTTTCCTATAAAAGATGTATAATGCGATAATTGCACGATCTATAATGATAACAAATAATAATAATATATAATATCCTGGGACATTTTCACACACGGTCATCTGGTCCCAAACTAAGCAGAGCTTGTACTATGGAAACCAGATAACTGATATACTACATATACTACTTTTTTTTTTGTTGTAAATACATACTTATATAGATAATTACACCCAGACTCAGGACAAACAGACATGTTCATGCACACAAATGTTTGTCCTGGATGGGAATCGAACCCACGACCTGCGGCGTGATAAGGTGGTATCTTAACCAACCACGCCAACTGGCCTGTCAACACATCTATAATTATGGTTGTGAGTATGTATTAAGTTGGTAAGCCTTTAAACAAATACGTAGCATTTCAGTCAAGACAAAAAGAGCCTCCTAGTGCATGTCATCCTGTGATTAGATCACTAATGGCGAGGGATAAATACTCAAAGAATTCAAGTATTTATCAGAAATGGATAAATACCCATTTTTATCAAGTTTTTACAAACCAAGTTTCATCTCAATCGGATACACGGTATGGGTAGCGCATAAAATACGAACAAACAAACAAGCATTACTTTTTATATATTAGAAGATTACCCTTTTTCATCTACTTTATTATTTAATCTTATGTATGCAAATATCACCAAGTGAATTCTTACAGACTTTCATTTTATTTATGCAATCCTTTTGTTTTGTAAAATGACAGTACAAGAAACGAAATCTGTACGTATAAAGTATTTATCCGCTGTTTTGAATAAATACTCGAGTAATAACGGATATTTATGAGTATTTATCAATTTTTAGTATTTATCCGGATAAAATCACAACACTACCTGTGATACATATATATAAACTATTTCTTCCCATGGGGGTAGGCGAAACTACAAAACGCCACCTGCTACAATAGGGAAATACGCGTAATATGCCTTGTTGGTCTATTGACTAACCTGAAGTATTTTGGCTGAATGATGAAGATGGTGGAAAAAGACTGCCTTGGTGATCTATTGATAAACCTGTAGTCTTTTGGCTGAATTATGAAGATGGTAAACCAAGCAAACTGTAAAAGGCGCGCGGCAACATTTTTCGGCGTTTTTCAGTATTAATTCAGCTTTATTTCATCCTTGTCACTGTAATTGGAGGTTAAATTATCCAAAAGGTTAAAAAAAAACATGCTTATAAGAATTTCAAACATATTTGTTTTTGGTACTGAACTACTTAACAATATAGTTTTAACGTTACATTCAAGTAAACAGCACTAAAAGATGGTGTTTTACGAGTACGAGTACATTAGGTTTATACTCTGATCTGTAAAACATCCTTTATTCCTATAATCTTCAGCTCTAAAATTATCAGAACACAAACTTTAATGTCTTGTGACTTGCAACGTTGCAATTTATCATTACTTGCGAAGCTATTTGCGAAGTTTTCAGTGAATTCGTTCTTCGTTTCTGCATATGGCACAACACTGATCCACTGACTGATTACCGATTATTCCTGACGATTGGCTATCACTAAAATAATATATATCAGTAGATTATAAACACACCGAATTTCTCATAAACAGTCATCTAACCATAGATATATATTTTTTTTTTATAAACATTTATTTGACAGAAGAGGCCTAAACTTTATGTTTTTTTTTTTTACGTTATTTATTTATCCCTTATAACTCTCATTACAGGTTTCATTACCTAATGCGATTGTACGGTGTCATAATACATTGAATATAAAAATTATTAAAGAACTTAATAGAATGTAGATTGTCTTTTTTTTTGTTTTGTATTGTTTTATGTATTCTTAATTTAATTATGTATTCAGAGCATGTGTAATTACTCGATAATGTGTAAGCTGTGGTTACCTGTAATTGAGTGTGAATTACAGGATATCGTATTTATTATACAAGTTATAATATTGTAAAAGATAATTGTAATGTATCTCGTTGGTAATCCTTAAATAAATAAATAAATAAACTTTAACTTATTTATAATAACCTTTTTGTTATCTAGTGCAATGGTGCCCTCTAGCGGGAGCAATTGCCAGTAAGGTTCCCTATTCGTACATTTTCCTTTTGCTTGTTTGCTTTTGCACTAATATTGAAAATAACAGTAACTGGTGCATAAACAATTGCCAACACTATGTGTTGTAAAGGCGTTTCATAAAAGCATATCGTTTCAGTTCAGGCAACACAATCCTTTTCATGCTTGCGAAAAAATGAGGATGCAAATTATTGCGAATTACAGAAAAAAAAATGTTATTCCTTTTGTTTCTCAATCATATCGGCCAATATTAAAATTAACAAATACTATGGAAGTTATTTAAAAGAGCTCAATAATAATTTTTTTGTCATAAATCATGATTACGAATAAAATAAAAATTAAAGTGCTAGACTTAAATTTTGCACAAAACAGTCTAGAATTCTAGCTGGAAGCTTGAAGATATTGCCTTTAGTGTATTAAAAGATCCTCTCTTTCCAATGACTCTCTTTCCAACCATTTAATTTATTTTTTAAATAGCACGCCTATGAAGTTCCTTATTTATTGACATGCAACCATGGACGAAAAATGCAATACTTCATAGACGCTGTTTTTCTTTACATTTTTCTTTATAATAGAATATCAATGTGTTAAATCGATTAAAAATTCTTCATAAATAAAGTCAATTGTTGTAACTATAAGAAATCGAATCGGACATCACTAATTCTCGAACTCAAGCTGTCAAAAATAAAATAAATGGAAAGATTGTAGATTGTTGTCGTGTTGGTTTGTGATTGTTTTGGTGGTGTTGTGCATGCACAGCGCACTTTAGACAGCAAGTTCCGCTACCAATCTCGCAGAGTGGCTTATCTTTTCTCCAGGATAGAAGTTAATCTTAACAAAGTAATTGCCAACAATTACTTTGTGTGTGTGTGTTACGCAAATACCCTGTTGTTATTAGGCCAAAGCCTCACAGGCAGGCACTTCACTTGCTGCTTAGATCTACGCTGAGTACTAAGTGATCATGCTCTAGCGAACCAACACATGGTTTTACTGTTGCAATAACCACACTGGCGCATGGTGCCGCCCTGCATAACCAAACCAGCGGCTTAGTATGATGGCGTCTCTGACCGCTTACAAATTTTAATTATAAAACTACTAGTGTTGCCCGCGACTTCGTCTGTAATCCAGGATGAAATGTAGCCTATGTCCTTCTCCAGGTCATGGTTTACTCAAGTGCCAAATTTCATCCAAATCCGTTCCGCCGTTTTAGCGTGAAAGCGTAAAAAAACTCACTTTCGAATCTAATAAATTAGCTTAGAGTATAATAACTATTGTAAAAGAGTACCTAACTATGGAGTTTATTGTCCATCCCTCTCAATACGAAACTACCTTTTGGAAATGCCAACTGAATCAATCCTATTTTCTCGTAAATTTTGTCCTCCAAAGGTACCTTATAAGCGCTAAAATAAATGATTTGGCTTTGATATAGTTACTGATTCGATAAACAATAATAGGGATGATGCCTGGGTAAAAAAAAAAGAAATTATATTTAGTCCGTCAGTCAGATAATAAAAAAATATTAGATACCTACGTATTTTTTGCTTTATCATATTAATAAAAAATTACTTAGATAACTCGCATTGAAGTTCGGGAGTGGGGGCTTGCTACGTCACTTCTACGTATAAAATCTACCAAGACGTGACGTCATGCCACATTTTAACTCCAATGTATCGCCGTAATCTTTTGATTACGTGGAAAAAGAAAAAATACGTGTCCAATATATTTTAATAATCTACAAGACGGACAAAAAATCATTTTTTAATCATCATCCCTATTGTTGCAGTGATACGTCATTATTTCGGTCCATACAACAATGTAGTAGAGCATCTGTTTCCTGACATTTAACAGGCAATATTATCAGAAATTCATAAAAACCTAACGTCACAAGCCGTCATACAGTGCTGTCATGTTTCATTTATTATTAATTAGTCACAGATACGCTACTGAAGCTCACCAATCAAAACATCCAGCTAAGCTTCTGCGTTTGTTGCTACAGGCGCAGGCCGCACTGGGAACGAAGCTAAGTTAGATTAGCTTCGCTCTGGTAGCTACCGCGTTTTTGCATACTTCGGTTCACACCGCGAACTATGAACCGAAGTATGAAAAGACTCGGTAGCTACATGAGCGAAGCTAAATCAATGAGCTTTTCTTCGTATCGCTTGCGTAATGACCTATCAAATTTTCCTAACTGAACAGACAGCTGTGCCGCTGGGGAATTTGTTGCGCCTCTTCATCGTCCCAGTTAAAGCACTAGGAAGTGGTGAAGGGCGGGCGTATCTTATGTAATTTTGACGTCCGAAAGTACTGATTCTCAGCCTAATTTGAATAAATTACTTTTGATTTTAATTTTGCTTTGCTTCTAGTGTGGCCTACGCTTTAGGCTTTAAGCTCTTGCCGCCGCAAGAGAAGATAATTAAACAGACACATTACCACGACACCTGTTTAATGTTCAAGGAAATGTGCCAGAGAGTTCTCAGCAAATATTGTATCACTCCATTTGTAAGTAATGATAATTATCTACCTGAATTTCTGTGTCACGCTCTAAAGATGACAAATAACAATCGTTTTTTCTTTTGTTTTTGTCTGGTAAAACATTATTTTTTCTGTCTTCCATAAAGAATAATAACAAGGAAATTGAAAGTGAAATAGGAAAGATATACCCCCGCTTTTCGCAGCTTGCTTTGTTTACCTTATCATTACGTTCATAGATTTTAAAGGGAGATGTTTTTTTTTATTACCTATTATTTTACAAACGAACTATTATTATTTTCGATTTCTGTAAGAATAACAATGAACTGAATCGACAAACGACCAGATAAAAATTATTTTTGTTGATTGTTGAATAACGAAACAAAGGTGTTTTGAAGAGATCGATTGTGATAACTGATAAAATACTCCAGTGGGGATAGCAACAGAAAGTAGGCAGGTTCTCGAATATTTCGATCTGCGAATTTTTAGAAATTAATGATAAAAACAGGGTCTACAGACTGTATCAGAAAGGTGTGACCAAATTTAAGGGTGTGGTACAGACAGACCATCAAACTGAACAACCTTCTCCATGGGACCAACATTTTATTCAACAGTAAAAATATCAGCCGTCCCATACAATTGGTTCGAGTAGGTATTGAAGCTTAGTATGAGACAGCTGATCATTTTTTTTTTCCCGTTGAGAAAGTTGTTCAGTTTGATGGTCCGTACTCCGTACCACATCCTTAGATTTGACCATACCTGTATACGGAACCCAAACACAGTCAATCGAAATTACTTACAATGTTTATCATCACCATCTTCACTGCCAGCGTTGTTCCACCCACTGCTAAGTCTAGGTCTCCTCCCTTTTGGGTCATGCTTCCCTGGTCTGTGTGAGTCGCATTCAGATCTTCATATTCATATTCGTTTATTGCATTACATAAACCTTTAGCAAGTATAATAATGGACCCTGATAGGGCACAGCACATCAATTTAGAAAAATAAAAATAAATATTAGAAATGAATATTTTTGCTACTTGTGTATTATTATTTTTTTATTTATATGTGATAAATAAAAAAAAAATACACAAAGAGTAATTTAAAAATATTACAGCATTAATCAAAATATTTGCAATATATTCATCAATTAATTAGAAGCACATTATTTAAAAATTTCAACAAAAATGAAAGTCAAACATTAAGCCATCATTATTAAGTTATCTTTCCTGCGATCTGTGTAGAAGAACGCCAAACGTTGATTAAAATTTCGTAATGTTGATCTAATATTAGGAAATGACTCAACACTCTTCTAAACAAGATTCTCGAACAAAGACAATCAATGAGTCAAGAACCAGTTAAAAAAAAAAAAATTCGACTCGCCCGAATCGAGCGCAAACAAATCGAATTGTGCTCAAATTGGCGGTTTATCACTTTGAAACTGGACTAATGCCCGAGATACACGAGGCAAGTTTCTCAAGCCAGGATAGTAAGCTAGCAAGTTAGTAACTCGGGCTTCGCGTATTAAGAACTAGCTTTATTTCTAGGCTAAAAAGCTATCGACTCAAGCTAGGATAGTTTAATAGGGTGGGGTTTTATTATTTGAGCTAGTAGCCCCCCACCACTGATTGTGTCATGGCTTGTGTGGCCGGAGAAGTTAGTACTTATTCTATTTTTATGACAGAAGTTAATTTTACGTCACGGACTTGTTCATTCAATTCATCACTGCAATGGTCATCATGTTCCTGCCCTTGTCCCTTGTTCTCCCTTTTCAACTGTCACGCCATCACTCCCTTCTCTTTCATAATCGTTCCTCACACAATACATCCATTTATATTCACTCTTTTAGTCATAAGCATTTCCTCCCTCCTCATCACATGCCCATACAAAGCCTAACGATTTCCTTTCTACTTTTCTGTCACTGGCGCCACTTTCATAATCACTGCAATAAAGGTAGTGGCTTACAGTTGTCTGGCATTATATACACACCACTAGCACGTTCCAAGCTATGACAGCAAGCCGGGTTGGTGTACCGAGATACTAGCTTGCTATCCTATAGCTTTGAAAAACTAGCCTCGTGTATCTCAGGCATAATCATGACACCGTAGATAGTTATCTACGTCGGATGGATACAGTACTAAACTACAGTTAATGTTCTATAACAAATTGTCGGCATTAAACTACGGGTTAGTGTTAACTGTTTAGTGGTAGTATAAAGCTAAGTGTCTATTAACATTTTGATAGAGTTGAGAGTGTCCTGCATTCTTTATTACTCACAATCATCTAACAACAGCTTTTCTGGATCAATGTTTTCAAATGTTTTTTTTATGAAAATTATGTCGATTAAAGCATTTTTATGGCCAGTATTGTACAGACGCCAGCAGGTCAAGCTACCCGAAACTGTCAAATTTTCCCAATCAACCTTGAACCTAATGCATTAGCAATAAAGTTGAAAATCTATTAAATAAATTTGACAGATTGTAGTAGCTTGATATGCTGGCGTCTGTACCTTTGAGTAAATAAAAAAAACATGCATCCTTAAGTTAATTCCAGCTGGGTTTTTCTATAAGACAGATAAAATAAATATCAAAAAACTTTTACACTACATCCGTGTGTTTTTGTTCTGTATTTCATAACTTCTCTTCCGCGGTTACAGACACGCGATTCGCAAAAAAAAAAAAAAACAAGAAAAGATATACTCTCTTCAAATTCAAACGTCGAATATGTTTGCGAAACATTTTTGCGAGTCCATTCCAGTTTTTGTGTCTCGCTCTTTCGTTAAACGTTGGATAGAGATGGCGCGATTAAACAAACAGTCATCATCGGTGAAAGCAAGGCGACCTCACACTTTCACTTAAAGATAACCTTGGATTATGGAACACGTAACATGTTACCATATTATTACTGTTTCAATTCGTGTGTTGCATAATAAAAACAGTTTCCCTATAAGAAGTTGAGAGTCTTTTCAGAAAATTGGTTTAATTTGCCTCAGGCGCAGTACGGATGAGAGTTTTTGAGCGATTTCACTTTAACAAAATGTGTTTTGTTTCTGTTACAAATGATAAACAGACATCTCACGGGAAATAAAATATTTGAAAGAAAATTGTGCCTGTCGTGAAAAAGAACAAAATGAAATCTGTCGTGAATGATTTTCTTATTTCCTATTACATTTTCTGATATGGAAAGATGGCTGTCTTATAGATGAAGTAAATAAAAAAAAAACCGGCCAAGTGCGTGCTGGACTACGCACAATGAAGGGTTCCGTAGTAGGGATGAATTTATGCCAAGATCAAACTTAATATTGCAGTTGAAAAACATGTTCTCCCATACATTCCAACTGCAAAAGTAAGTTTGTATACACAATATTGAAAGATTGACCATGTTATTGCAAGACTACGTCTTATAAAATTTCCCGTAAACTGTAAGTATAGATTATTATTTCCCGTATTTTTTCAAAATTTTAAGCTCGGTAGTTTTGGAGATAATGGGGTATGGTGTAGTTTCGTCTATTTTCTTAAATAACTTTAAAACAATTTATTTTTTAAATTATAGAAAAAAAAATGTTGAGAGCCTCACAGTAAGCTCTTTCATTTGAATTCTCACGCTCACGAGACAGTCTGCAAAACTTTTTTTTTTAACTGAGTCGCTCCAGTACATTCGGAGCAAATTGGCTGTGACAGGAGGACAGACAGACACACGAGTGATCCTATAAAAGGGTTTCGTTTTTTTCCTTTTGAGGTGCGGAACCCTAAAAAAGTCTATCCAGTATATATTTGTCTGTAATTTAAAGTTCTTTTCCGTCTTATCTTGTTTACTCTGTTTTCCTCGTATCATATTGAGTTTTTGGTTTTAAGCAGACTGACATCTATCCCACCCCGGCTTATTTTACAAGCAAAAGATGCATAACTTAGTTTTTGCTAACCGAGTATTATTAATTTATTCCTTACTTCTATTTATAAACCGGACCCGGAGATCTGCAACAGGGTTTTTCCAACGTTTTTCCTAAAGATCTTTGGTGTGTTTAACTTCCTACTACTAAAATCATCTACAATTTTTTCAATATTCGAAATTCAAATCATTTATTTCAAATAGGCATAAGGCACTTTTGAACGTCAAAATATATTGATGGATACTCATACTACCAGAAACAAGCATAACAGGAGAAACGCGAGGTTTCCATAAAAACCAACCCCATTGAAAGATCAATGTTCCGTGTAAGGGCGCTGTTTTCCATCCATGAGAATTTATGGAACATTCTCGCATTAGAAGATTGCATAGATTTAATGTTGCGAGAGTAGTTATTCTTTATTCCTCCTGTTTACTTATCATAATGTTGCTTTTGTTTTAATAATTATTGGTTCTTTTTGTAGTCTTACCAAGGAGTATTGTGTTACCCAGAATGGCAAAACTTGCATTCAATTATTGTATGCCATTTTATAGAAATGCACCCGTGTAGACACTTGCATGCAATTCTTCAATTGAACATGCTTTATGGCATGCGATTATTTCTCTTGAACGTTCCAGAAACTTGCGTCGTGTAAATGGGGCTTTATTTAAAGAAAAAACTTGTATTTTTGGGGTAATTTGCTAAAACTGCTGATGTGATTCCGAAAATGATTTCAATATTTTATGTTAAAACAAAAATTACACGCGAACGAAGTCGCGTGAAACCATAATATAGATACAGATACAGTAGAGCCTCGACAATCCGTACCCAGGCTAATCCAACGGTGATAATATATGTATGATCCCACCCACAGGTACTCGCCGAAAATGACCTCTCATTGTCCAAAAAATGATGCTTCGTAAATTGAGACACAAAGCTTTTTCGTGGTCTATAAATAAAACCCACCAAACAGAAATACATTGATCTGTTTATGACTAAGTGATTTTTCTCGTGTTGTTTTTTGTTATGAAGTTTAATAAACGTAATTTTCCGATATATCTTAGTTTTTATTTAAATTTTTCTTTTGAACATAAACCGAAAGCTCCGTGAGTCCGAACAGTGGTATGTTTTTGTCAATTCGGATTATCGAGGCTCTACTGTATACATTTTTCTTTTGATCCAAGATCAATACTAATATGATAAATATCAAGGCAAGTGAGTATCAATTGTCATTGCAATGTAGTTGTAATTCCTGACACCGATGTTGATGAAGACGAAGCCGACCTTAGGACTGAGGAAAACTCATTGTTTGTCATATTTAATTAGCTGCCGTGTAGGGTGAGGTCCTATGAATAAATATCAGAATACAAACATTTGTTTCACAAGTTAAGGTCGGTTTTGAACAAACGAGAGAATACTCATAATAGCATTCTTTCGTTCGTTCATCTGTAAAAAATGTCAAGAATACCAAGAAAAGGCATAAAAAAGACGAGCCTTCGTGTTTTTATTACATACCTACCTGCCTTATAAAGTGACTAAGCTTTACAAAATTGCAAGACGAAATAACTTGTGAATCTACGTGAAATTCCAAGAAAACATATTGAATCATTTTTAACAAAGCAAAATAAAGCACACATTACACGCCAACGGCATGTAAGAAAATATCACATTACATTATAACTTTTGGGTCTCATACATCAAGTTTATCTCCCTTTCTCACTGTTGAACGTCGCAGAAACCAGAAAGCTCATTAATATTCCTTCTCCTATCACACCAAACCCAAAGTTTGTACTGAAGTGATAAACAATACCGTGCCGTCAAAGTGTCAGCGTCAACGGCAATGTGTACCAGGGAAGCAGGACCGGTTGTAGGTATGTTCAAACAACGTTCTTCTAACCCACGCTACGGCACGGCGAGTGGCGTGGCGGCAAAGCGTACAGAGTCCCTTTGAAAAATTCAACAAAGCTTTGAAATGTCAAGTGACAGTAACAGCTACACAGCCTTTTATGATATCCTGGTAACTAGAATCAGAGTTGGTATAGAAACGTATATTGGCAATAAAAATAGGAACTTTATTTCTATTACGAAGATAAACATTTAGGACCGACATTTCAATGTTTATCTTCATCTTTTATCTGGGAAATAAAAATTGCTGTTTGACGGCTTTTGTATGGAAATTTTTCAAACCGTTATATTATTGTACAGCTAAATGTTATCGGAGGAGAAAAATCGGCAATAAAAGATATTACATAATGAAAATTTATTTTCTTTTTAACCGACTTAAAAAGGAGATTCTGTATTCGACCCGTATGTATGTATGGATGTAATGTATGTTTGCATGTCCGCGATTTTCCTGATATCCTGGTAACTAGAATCAGAGTTGTTATAGAAACAAATATTGGCAATAGATACAAATAGGAACTTTATTTCTATTACGAAGATAAACATTTAGGACCGACATTTCAATGTTTATCTAAAAACTGCGGTTTGACTGCTTTTGTATGGAAATTTTTCAAACCGTTATATTATTGTTCAGATAAAAGTTATCGGAGAAGAAAAATCGGCTCTAAAAGATATTACATAATGAAAATTTATTTTCTTTTTAACCGACTTAAAAAGGAGATTCTGTATTCGACCCGTATGTATGTATGTATGTTTGCATGTCCGCGATTTTCTCAAAAACTAATGAACTAATTTTTATGATTCTTTCACTAACGTGATCTACGTAGTTTCAGAAAGGTTTTAAGTACATTATATGCATAAATGTCCTGTATCTCTGTCATTTCTAAGCGGATTTTGATGATTCTGCTTTTCGTTCATTTTGGGTTTATGTAATTATATATTAAACTAAAAATGGAAAAATAACTTTACTTTAAAAAAAAAGTAAAAACCGACTTCAAAAACCTAAAAGGGAAAAAAATAACTTTCATAAAAAACTTCAATTCTTCAATGCACCTTAGCTTGGCACCGACTTCAGAAGCTGTTAAGTTTTTTATGAAAGTTATTGCTTACTTTTCTTAGTATTTTTGCAAAAGGAAACCTCACACAATTTCATCGTAGGAAGTTTCATATGTCTAAAGGAATCACTCAATATGATGTTGGTTGACATTCTATAATCATTTTCTTTTTGTGAGCAAAAATAAATCAGATGACGGCACCTAGGAATCAAAAACTGAATAAAAATACGTGTCTCCTTTCGTCTTGGAAGTGTGAATGAATGCCGAATTCCCAAGTAACTGCAAATCGCCTACAATTAGTTTTGCCGGCTTTTCCTTACCTTTATCTGTGGCCCAGTGATGTCCAAATGAACGAAAGGAATGAATAAATTTTCTTCATTACTTACGTACAGCCAGTCTATTCTGTAAACATCTCACCGTCAAAACTTAGGTGAAGTGAGCGTGAAGTGATCTGTCATTCCACTTGATGCTAGGGATTGACACTATTGAGAGCTCACTTTACGCTCAATTCACCCAAGTTTTCACGGTGAGATGTTTACAGAATAGACTAGCTGTACTTATTCTTCATACTGGACTTTTTGTGGCTATATATATTTTTTTTTAATATAAAGGCTTTACGAGCTATTTGTATTAAGCGACATGTTTGGAACTTTACAGGCGAGCATTTCAAAGTTTCATTATTATAAAAGAACATTGTAAAAAAGTATCAATATTTTTTTACGAAAATGTGGCCTATCGACGGTTAATAATCAATAGTGTATATCTCCATTTTTTACATTTTAATGCAGGTAGATATGATAATAACTCAATATCGGCCAGGATGTCGCTTAATACAAATAACTCTCGATATAATTCTTGATCCCGACTTTTCGGGTTATCCAAATATTTAAAACTGGTAATAACGGTGAATAGTTGCCGATTTTCGTCATGTATGACGTAGGTAGACATGTGGTGCGGATATGAAAAGCAGTGAAACTGTTGTGCGGTATACCCATTCATTTTTGTGGCTACTTGATTAATTCTTACTTACCAAAACATTTCCCTTGACGGCCTCCGAATGTTTTTCTAATAACGCAAGTGTAAAAGTGTAACTGAAACACGTTCCTTTGTAATAAGGAAAACTGCGTACATAAACTGGCGTGAGTTCATGTATCATTCTTCCCATGAGGGTAGGCAGAAACTACAGAACGCCACCAACCTTTTTGAAGAACATCACCAGTAAGGTCACTATATGTCTTCATAGGGCGTCCTTTCCTGGCGTTTTCTCACATCTGCGTTGTAAATACCTTTGGTTAGTCGCCTTTCATTCTTCCTCTCAACATGCATACTCTTTTCAATTTTTGTCACTACGATGGCTCCTAAGTATACTGAGTCAACTGTACTTCTAACAACTTTAAAGGAAGGCGATAAAAAGAGCGAATGGTTATATTTCAAATATTAATATAATCAAGAAAAATAGCTAATCATAGTCAATTGAATATAATAAGGCCTATTAACAGTGCAACATAAATTTCATATTATTTTATTAATAAACATTCGCTCTTTTTATCGCCTTCCTTTAAAGTTATTAGAACTACAGATGACTCAGTATACTTAGGAGCCATCGACTATATCTTCTTTTAAACAGCACCGTTGCCTTATCACATCATCCTTCAGCCTATCATTCATAGTCACACCAGACATGCTTCGCAAGGAACGCATGTCCACAGCATTTATTCTACCTTCATACTTCTTTCGCCACATCCAACATTCACTTCCATACATAAGCGTAGCTACCAGCATACCATCTGTGAACAGCCAGTCGAGCCTTTTTGGACATCAACTGGTTGGTGACAATCGAATGTATAGAGGACTATACACTTTATTTCTCGCACTTAAAACGATTAAATACCTCTGTCTTATATTATATATATTTATTTACGTAATCGCAATATAAAACAGTAAATAATAGTAATAATAATTTAATTTAATTTAATAGTAATAGTAACCAGTGTGAGTCGGACAGCTTGCACCATTACTCCCACTCAAATATACCTTCGATTAACATTCAGCCTACTGCGGATAACCACGCAGTATCTAATATTACTGCAACACGTAATCCCACTGATGAACACTTGGCTTAGGCCCGTGCCATCAGCACTACCCGGCTAGGCCAAGAATAACAAATGCAAAAAAAAAAAAAAATTCAAATTAATTGTATAAATAAAATAATAATAATTGTATTGTATTGTATACAAGATTAGTCATTACAAAAAAAAAAAAACTTTTGTGTAAAATAAGCGTGTTATTCTTAGAAATCGTAGACCATGTACTTACATTAGAATATATTCTTTCTCTATTATTGCCATCAGGCGTCGAATTACCGAGCAAAAAGGTCACACTCAGTCCGACTCATGTTTGAAATGAATATATTTTTATCACGAACATTAACTTAGAAGGAGGGGTTAGCAGAAGTACTTTTAATAATACTGACATTAATATTACTTTTGAAAATAAACATAACAACAACCTATATAAGTATATAACAACATAACATATACAAGGTTATTGGTAAAACACCAACAACCTCTTAAGGGGTCATTGTACTCATCATTATGAACAACTTCTACAATGGGACCAAACCTGATTTCGCAAAAAAAAAATCAGCTGTTCAGTACATTTATGTTCGCATAATTCGTCAAAATGTACTGAACAGCTGATTTTTTTCGCGATTTCAGGTTTGGTCAAACAGTAAAAGTTGTTCAAAATGATGAGTACAATGACCTCTTAAGAGGTTGTTGGTGTTTTACCAATAACCCTGTATACATAATATCACGACCATAGATGTAAGAAAGAAGCTATATAAAAAAAAAAAACTATGATGATAATAGATTGTATCAAAAAAAGTCCAATTAAGTAGGTACTTTTTACCCGACCAAGAAGTCAATTTATTTTTCTCCCGTTACTAAAACATAATTGTATTGCTTAATTAAAGCGCACTATTGGATTTTCAATGCTCGGCTCAGGGCCGTGAGTTAAAAATCGAACAGTGCGCTTTTATTAGGCATTAGGTACTTTTGGGTTTTAGAATCCTTTCTTTATCAACAAGGTTCTAATAGAGCAAGATACCAGGGCCCCTAACCTTACTTATTTTCTGATTAACAACATGTGTGGGAGTGTTTAGTATGCACTTTTAACGTACGGCATACCTGCTAGCTTGGACCGACGGCCAATTTACAGGTATCAGGGTTTACAGGTATTAAAGGTACGTAAAAATATTACTCACTTAAAGTCTGACTGCTGATTTTTATGTATGTGCTAATTACCATTGACTTTACATATTACTGCGTAAGGACCGGGCTAACCGCACGACGAAATGAGGGCCAGGGCTGGCCCTAAAATATATGTTTAGGGCCATCGCCACTCAGTCCACCGCGGTTCGCGTGCAGAAGCTTTGCTTGTAATAATAATGCCTAATTGCGTAGTAAAGCAAAAATTACGATACAAAAGTGAAAAAGGAACATGGGATATAGTATCATCGGTATGTAACCGTACATTACTTTTGTGGCAATTAAACTATTAAATAAACACGTTTCTAAAGCGATATATTTTTACTGCCAAAATCCACAATAGCGGCCATGTTGCGCAACCCGGAACTCACGTAGTTCGTATGAGTTATCACTCAGAGATGGCGCTAATGAAGAAGGTTTAGGTAAAATGTTGATGGGTGTATCCTTCCTTTTGAAATCATTGTGTGTTACAGAATATTGTTAATAATTAATGCTTGTCCTCCGTAAAATACGTATTGCATAAGCATTGATTTCATTTGTCCTGAAATCTATTTTATTTTATTTTATAGAATTAAAGAAAAAAAACTCAAGAAAAAATCCAGGTCTATTTTTTTCTAGTTTCGACCATATTTCTACAATTTTCATTAAACGTGTTCATTATTACAGGTCTCTACAAAATAATAAGGAGTCCAATCAATAGATTTTTTGTAAATAGATAACGGCTTCATATTTTGCAATAAATTGCTAGCGTTCTATCATCGCGGTTCTCTTTCTTTTCTATGCAGTCCGACAGTGACCTCGATTTTACGGGAGGACAAGCCTTAATAGTCAATACTGCCAGACACTTCCCGTTGGCGGTATTTTCCGCCAGACGCTTCAATAAAGCTGGCAAAAAAATTACTTCATCTTACTTATAGACTGAGTCTTAATTTTTATTTATATGATACTCGGGGAACAATTTTAATGCTTTTTGTAAGCGAGACCAATCGTAGCTGCCAAACATGTCTCAGTCACACCCAACCAATGAATTCGGCCAAGTGCGAGTGGGACTCGCGCACGAAGGGTTCCATACCATTGTCTATAAAAACGGCAAAAAAATCATGTCTGTTGTATGGGACCTCCTTAATTATTTATTTTAATCTGTTTTTTATTATTTGTTGTTATAGCGGCAACAGAAATACATCATCTGTGAAAAATTTTAACTGTCTAGCTATCACGGTTCATACATACAGCCTGGTGACAGACTGACAGCGGAGTCTTAGTAATAGGGTCTCGTTTTACCCTTTGGGTACGGAACCCTAAAAAAATTAATGATACTATCGCGCTCATACTCACAGCGATTTTTAATCGTGTCTGGGGGATGTTTGGCCCCTTCGATTGTAACTCTACACCATATATTTTGTTAATCAGAAAATAAGTAAGGGCTGGGGGTCCTGGGATCTTGGACTTTAATAATCATAAATTAAAAGTATACCTAGAAAATATTTTGCCAGCGTTTTGCTAATGTACAGACGCCAGCAGGTCAACCTACCCGAAACTGACAGATTTTCCCAATCAACCTTGAACCTAATGCTTTAGCAATAAAGTCGAAAATCTATTAAAGAAATCTGACAGATTGTAGTAGCTTGATGTGCTGGCGTCTGTACTTACCTAATGTCTCCTCCTACACTCTTTGGGTAAATAATAAATTTACCTTGGCCAAGACTTTAGCAGTTGTTTGTTGAATGAATATTGAATTATAAATAAACTGAAGTTAAGTTAATTTTCAAAATCGATCTGGAAGGTAAGGTTAGGTTTGTTGAAAAGAAGTGGGATGCTGGTAAACATTTACTTTGTTTTAAAAGGTTTTAAGAAACTTTTTTAAAGTCCTTAATAATTACTGTTGCTAGTTTTTTTCCAATAATGATCCTACTAACTAAATGACTACGCTCGTCTTATCACGTATCTACCTTTTATATCCATTAAAATCATCAAAGTTAATTCTTAACTAAAACTATTGTCTCTCTTTGGTACCTACCCAACTCCGAAGAACTCTTAAAGGTTCTCGAAGACGGGCGCGACGCAATGACGCGACGCGGAAAACTTCATGGAAATTGTTGTATAGCAGTCGCGTCGCGCCTGTCTGCAGGAGCCTTAAATTGCAGTGAAAAGAAAAAAGAACAAACACGACTAGGATTCCACAGAATTGTGTTCCCTAGCTGCGAAAGCTTCCCACTTACCAACTATTTCGTATCGAACTTTAAATTACAAGAACTTTGTGCAGCAACTTTGACTTTTCGCTACATTTAAGTCGTTCTTGCATTAAAGAATAATGTGCATTGGGTGGATTCAGTTCTTTGTTGAAAATGACTTACTTTGATGCGTATGAGATCCTTTAAAAAATTGTAGGAGTAATATGGTAAAAACTATAAAAAATAGACCTGGATATAGATTATTTTTTCTTTAGTTTCAAATTTTTCAAATTTATTTAATAATAACCAGGCTGTACAAGAAGATTAGACGGTGACCCCCAAACAAGACATATGCCTGTATCTTGGGGGTTTATAAACTAAAATAGATTTCAGGACAAATAAATCACTTCTTATGTATATTGGCGGGCCAGTTGGCGTGGTTGGTTAAGATACCACCTATTATGCCGCAGGTCGTGGGTTCGATTCCCATCCAGGACAAACATTTGTGTGCATGAACATGTCTGTTTGTTCTGAGTCTGGGTGTAATTATCTATATAAGTATGTATTTACAAAAAAAAAAGTAGTGTATGTAGTATATCAGTTATCTGGTTTCCATAGTACAAGCTCTGCTTAGTTTGGGATCAGATGACCGTGTGTGACAAATGTCCCAGGATATTATTATTATTATATGATTACTGTGTATGTTTTCCTATCAAAAAGTTTGCTGTAAAAGATGGAAACAAAGTTACTTAGTTTCGCCGTATTCTATGCTGTGATTTTGAGCGGCAACAGCATATTTAATTTTTTTTTTCTGGGCGTGCAGAGGCACTAAAAGTGTTAACCGTCTTGATTCGTTTAGGGCCCATATAAAACTGTTACTGAAAACTTGCTTCGTAACATGTACAAAATTTATCATTGGCAATCTTTGCTAGTAGTTAGACGTTGAGTTTGACGTGTGACGTTGCAACGCCTAAAGCATTGCAACGTCACTTAAGACGCCTCCGGAGCATTCGTAGTTCATACAAACGAAATACCAAAATAATTTGTAAATCAAACATATTCTTAAGGTAGTGTGTATTTATTCCGATTGGATATCTAGGTTCCCAAACATATATTTTGAAAGGACACTGATTTGAAGACAAGATATGTGGAATTTAAAATTTCTATAGAAAACTTATTTTTATCATATGTTTAAATCAATATTCTTATTTAATATATATTTAGGAACCTAGATATTCTGTGATCCAATCGGAATAAATACACACTACCTTTAGAATATATTTGATTTACAAATTATTTTGGTATTTCGTTTGTATGAACTACGAATGCTCCGGAGGCGTCTTAAGTGACGTTGCAATGCTTTAGGCGTTGCAACGTCACACGTCAAACTCAACGTCTAACTACTCGTACTAGCAAAGATTGCCAATGATAAATTTTGTACATGTTACGATGCAAGTTTTCAGTGATGACGGAGAAATTTTGTCTTTGTGACGTTATTGCTATAAGCTCGCATCAGCTGCCCAACTCAAAACGCATGAGACTTTTTTTTATCTTTTTTCTAAGTTTTAAATTAAATAGACCTAGTAAATCCATATAGCTAGGATTTGTGTCATTTCTAATCTCTCTGCATGCAAGCCTTAAGAGGCTTTAAGGCTTTTTAGAAAACGTCTTCTATCAGCTTATTTAATACAAATCTCAAAGATCAAGCATAATGACGTTCCATCTTTGAAGACAGTTTGTTTAAAGCTTAGTAAACTGTAAGTGCATCATCATTTACATCTGCATCGCCAATGTAACACCTCAACATAGTATAAAACTGACCAGGAGACCTTACACCCTTCTGGTCACAGATTTGGCCGCAGCTCTACATATTGAAAGGGATTTCCTAGTGTTGTATATTCCTAAAGTCACAACTCAAAAATAAGGGAGAAATTCTTCTTGAAAAGAGTTAGTCTCACCATTTTCCAAGTTTCAATAATGCTCACAAAAGTTGTAGTGTCAAAATGTGTAGCTTGTAGGCTTCTATATTTATATTTTTATATATTAATAATGATTTCGATTTTTATATAATATATAAAAGTCACTATGATTCAATTTTTCGAAGAGTTTTAAAATTCGAACTGGGGCTACTAGAGCATGTGGGGTATCATAATAGGTTGGGGAAAAAGTTTCTTCGCATTTTTTAAGAAAATTCAAAACATTTTTTAATATAGTTTATTTACAATTAACTAAAGTATGTAGGTACCATTTTGTTCGATAACTTTTTGCCATCTTGTAGGTAGGGACATGATCCCATTGCTATAGAAATTTTGGGACTTCTGGTCAAAATACCGCGACAAGTGGTTTTGGCATTCCTCTCGTGATGTTAACCTGACACTGCCTAAAGAATTCTGAAGAGACCGAAACTGGTGGAAATCTGAAGGTGCAAGGTCAGGACTATACGGCGCATGCATTAACACCTCCCAGCCAAACTCTCTTAATTTTTGCTGAGTGGCTAAAGATGTGTGAGGTCTAGCGTTATCATGATGAAAAACCACACCCCTTCTGTTGATTAATTCCGGCCGCTTTCTCTCAACTTCTTCCTTTAATCTCATCAGTTGTTCGCAGTAGAGTTCAGAATCGATGGTCCTGCCTGGTGGTAACAGCTCATAATGAATAATGCCCTTCCAATCCCACCACACACACAGCATCACCTTGTTGCGAGTTAACCCGGGTTTCACCACAGTCTGTGAAGCCTGACCGGCCTTTGACCACGACCTTTCTCGCACGTTCTTGTCATACGTGATCCACTTTTCATCACCAGTTATCAGCTTCTTCAAAAATGGTTCGGTTTCATTACGTCGTAATAAAGAATCACAAATGAGTACACGGTTCATTAGGTTTCTTTCAGTGAGCTCGTGAGGTACCCAAATGTCGAGCTTTTTTGTGTACCCAGTTTTTTTCAAATGCGCCAAAACTGTTTTGTGGTCAATTTCCAGTTCTTCAGCTACGTCGTAACTACTGATATGCCGATCTTGCTCCACTTTTTCAAAAATGGCATCCGTTTTATTCGTAATAGGGCGACCAGAGCGACGTGCATCTTTGACTTCAAAATTTCCGGATTGAAAACGCTTAAACCAAATTTGTGCTACTCTCACAGACACTACACTAGGTCAATAAACATCGCAATTTTTTTTCGCGGCTTGCGTTGCATTTTTACCTTTTTTGTAGTAAAATTTTAAAATGTATCGAATATCTTCATTAGATTCACTCATCTTGACGGTACGAAAAACAAATGAAAATCACACATTTTCCTAATTTGAATTTGGAATTATTTTCTTTAAAATTTAAACTTTCAATGATACTAAAACTAGCCAGATACAAATAGTATAGCCAAAGAGATTTTATTACACGTTCATACATACTATAATGCGAAAAGACTGTTTTCCCCAACCTAATATGAAAGAGCGCTTTTTGCACATTCTCAAAAAAAAAATGCACTTTTTAGGCCGCATATTTTTCGACTTTTGATAAAAAACATAAACAAAAATACCTTTCCCCCGTTATCTCCGAAGTTTGCATAGATTAAAATCTGAAATTATTCTATGTGATAGAAGTTTAGTTAAAGATTACAGGAAAAATAAAACGAGATCTCTAAATAGCACACTTTTTTATTATATTATATGATGGCACGGAATCCTCGGTGCGCGAGTCCGACTCGCTCTTGACCGGTTTTATCGAGTAGTGCACCTTAGGACTTTAGGAATATACAACACAGTCGCTTCAGTCTCTTGCAATACCTACGTAGAGTTGTACGTCGATTTTCGTGAGTCTGTGTTATTTTGATGCGATTTTCATCCTTCTTTAGAGCATTCATCCCAGAAGGTTTAGGGTAAAGTTTTTGGAACTGCCGATCTATTCTGTAAAAATATCTCCATGAAAACGTAGGTGAAGTGAGTTTGACGTGAGCTGTCATTCTAACTGATGCTATGGATTGACACTATTGACAGCTCACTCCACGCTCACCTCACCTAAGTTATCACGGTGTGATTTGTACAGAATAGCACTGCTGCCCACTTACAATAAAAAAAAGCAATTTGTTGAGGAAGGCGTCTATATAAAATCACGCTACGACCCAAAGGAGAAAGAAAGAACGCCAAGCAAAAACGAAGCGACGTTATTACGTTACGATGCGACGGGGTGGAACGGGGGGGAGGGGTGGATGCTGCGAACAAGAAATTTCATTCATTCATGAGCTAGAGCATTATACTACTGTCTTATGTAATTTTGACGTTCGTAAAGTGCTGATTGCCCAGCCTAGTTTGAATAAGTGACTTTTGATTTTGATTTTTGATTATAATTCATTAACTTCATTAATAGCAAAGAAATATCGATTTTTTGACATGTCGCCACATCGGTAGATGGCACTCACGCAGGGGCGGGAAGTTAGTATTTTACATAGTGTCGACGTGACGTACGACGTAGGTATGTCTAAGGGCAGATTTTTCAATAGTCGGATGAAAGGCCTATTAGAGGAGCTCGTGGCTAAGTAATAACAGCCGCACGGGTCGATCCATCAGGTTAAGCTACGCTTGCCGGGGTTGGTCTGTGGATGGGTGACCATTTTTTCATACCGAGACTCGTCCGTGCCTCGGAAAGCACGTTAAGCCGTTGGTCCTGGCTGTCATTCCAGGATCTTTACCAATCAGACCAAATCAGATCTGTACCAATTTGACAGTCGTTACGGGTCGTCAGAATCCCGAAAGTCTGACAACCAGTCTTACCAAGGGGTATCGTATTAACCTGTGAAACTGGGTTGTGGAGGTCAGATAGGCAGTCGCTCCATGTAAAATACTGGTATTCAGCTGCATCCGGTTAGACTGGAAGCCGACCCCAACATAGTTGGGAAAAGGCTGGGCAGATTGATTTTTGGATGAAAGGCCTATTAAATTACACGATTTCTCGTGCCCTGCCCACAGGGCCAGGGTAGTGTAATAAGAAACAGGGAGTCAGGGTCCTTAAATAAAATATAAAAAATCATTTATTTCAGACCATTAGTCCATTTGGATTAGTACACAAACAACTTATAAACTAATGTTAGTACTTAAATCTTAATCTTAAATTTTTAAAATCTTTAATCTTAAAAAGTTTATTTATTGTTACACATTACATGCATTCAGTGACGTGTAGTATAGGCGTATCCAATGTCCCAGTATGGGTCTATCAGTAAGTATCCCATCTGTCCGCTGTAACCCTCAAAATAAAAAAAAAACCCCTCTCGGTCCCCCTGTGATGAGCGGGCGCCCTACCTGCAGGCCACACGATAAATCGTACCCGAGAAATCGTGTAATGTAATAGGCTGTTTACTTTTATCTGAAGAATAAATATGACAGTTTAACATATTTCCTATACAAAAGCTGTCAAAAAGCCCTAAGTGTAACAAACACTTGACATGGGTATAGGTATTTGGTACAAAACTTCTTACGCAAACATCACCAACTATTTGAGGGACGTGTTAGTTTCTGTATGAGAAGGCTTTACTCCTGATATCTTGTGCCTAGGGCGTAAAGTCGTGATCTTTCTTGGAACATTAAGCCCACGTATGCACGGACGTAAAAAATCGCGTGCCGTGCTTGGAATTGAATAAACAGAAAGCGGTACATCTGTTCGCACGGCCGCGATTTTTTATCGCGCGGTGTTCGATTTTCAACACCCGGCGTTGAGCGTTGAATGAATGCGACATACGAAGTTCTGTACTTGTGTTTCCACGGACGCGAAAAAATCGCGCGCGTTGGTAAGTACGGCGCGCTGCCCCGGCTCGTAGAGTGCAGCAGACGCGCCGCATGCTCAAGGCCGTGACGCACAGCGATTCCTATCCGAAGAACGTGTAGGTAATATTTTATTTACCGATGTAATGAAAGTAATTTATTTTAAATTAGTTATCGGACTTACTTGGACAATATCGGTTGACGTAGCGTAGGTACGCACTCACAATCTTTGACAATTCTTTTTTTTTCGATTGGTCGAGTTGGGCCCTCGACGTAAGACCATAGCTCGGCTGATGTTCGATTACGTGTATCCGAGAAGATGACTAATTACATCCAAGAAGCCCGAGTTTGTAGAGTTAATATGAATATAGTACCAATTTTATGCCCAGGGATTCAAATACGAAACAAGTTTTAAAATCTTAGGTTTATTTACTTATAATGATATCGAGTATAATCGTCCGTTGCTTTGTTTTGGAATATCTTCGATATTTTTAATTCCAACATTAGGTACCTACATACATATACGTATAATAATTATGGATTCGTTTAATACATTAGGCGCGGCAGACGCACATGCGCGTTTTCGGACGTCCACCAGGTGCTTGACGGCGCGTATGCGCGTCCATACAATTTACATAACTTTCTTCGAGTGCGGCGCGCCGCACCTGTGCGTTCGTTGTGCATCTCTATTGTTTCGAAAACATCGTAAAATAAGGGTCGGTAAGGGTGTAGCATAAAGAAGCGTTTGCATAAAGAATTAAGCAGATAATGTGTTAAGGCGAAAGCGCCAGGGTAGCGAAATTCAAATTTTCTTGTTTTTTTGCAATTTGCAGGTCAGTATTAGGTTGTATGTTGATCTGAATATGATTCGCGATCGTAACAAATATATAATTATAATAATTAACAATTCTTTAAATTCATATTACTCTATTGAATGACTATTTCATGAAATCTTGACATTTGAGGTCTTTTCTAACTTATGAAGTTGTATTACTGATTCTAATGATTATAATTCTGTAAATATATGTTAATTACGGTCGCGAATTATATTTGAATTAACATAAAACTTAATACTGCCTTGCAAATTGCAAAAAACGTAAGAATATTTGAATTTCTCGGGCTACCTTAGCGCTTATATGGGTGGAGTTTATTGGGTTTAATTTGAGAAAATACAATATAATATACATGCTATTTAATTGATAATTATTATATTTTTTTCAGGATATTTCCATCATTGTAAGTAGCTACCGCTAATTATTTAGTGGAACCCATCGTACGTCCGCCTGTCACGAACAATTAGTTAGTGATTTTATAACGCTCGTTTGTACACTTCTTTGAAGGCGAGAAAAAATCGTGCTAGGCGTTTTTATTCCGCCGCGATTTTATTACGTCTCTGTGTCGTGGGCTTAGAACTTTCTTCTCTACTAGAACAAAAAGGAGTTTCATAAGCTATTTATGTTATTTTTTCCAAACTATTCCCTACCAACACGTTTTCAATAAGGCTGCAATATCCTACCAACATATCTCCTAAGAAGCGACACATCATAACTGTAACAAGAACGAAATGACAGCTCGACGACCAGTATACCAAAGATTGCAGACTACAGACAGCTACAATAAATCAGCGAGTTCACTGCAGTATAACAGTGAAATATACCTATTGATTTATTACCAATGCGAGTTGTCACTAGGATTTAGAACTTAGAAGATTTATAAGCCGATCATGAGCTTGTTGGAGAAAGACGCATTGGGCTTACGATACGTCATGTTAATATCGTGGACTAATGTATGGAATGACGTTTGTTGACGTGGAAAGGAAGATTTCCTAAAAGTCCGATGGCCGCCACGCACTCACGTTAAACCTATGGACTTCACATACCTACAAAATTAGTGTGCATACCTACAAAAATAGGGCACTTAAGAGCGTTTATCTCGCGCGGGCTGGCAACTTTTCATTTCTACAGGTTTTTCGTGATTATTTTAATATATTTAAATGAAATGACATTTTTTTTTTAATAGACTATCTAGATCGTTGGTATTTACTATTTTTCTACAGTTATTTTGTTATTTACTCATAAAAAAATGACAATATTGTTTATAATGTCAATTTTTATGAATACGAAAATAACTGTAAAAAATAGCATACATACCTATAAATACCAACGATCTAAATAGACTATCAAAAAAAAAAAAATAGTAAATTGATTTAAATTTATTAAAATAATCACGAAATTTAAGTCAGATCAAGATGCAGATTATAATTAAGAATATAATGGATTACAATAAATTTAATTAAATGAATATTAATTTGTAAAAAAATTATTGAAAGTGGATTTAAATGTAATTTTGTTTAATTTAATAAAATGATTTTCACTGTTTTCGGCGCGCTACACGTGCCACAATCCTCTACATGACATCACTGTCAATATCGAGATCCCATTACCCCGGCCCGCGTTATAGCCGGAGCCCGGAGTGCAATGTAAATTTGCTATTAGGCTAGGTTGCGTCTTTACTAAATGTACCTTGTGAAAACTCCCCATAGGACTTTGGTCGGGTATGTTAGCATGAGGCTTTCGAAAATTCTAACTCCTAAAAATAACCGAGTTGGAGTATCATAATCGGGTATATTTAGGACCTAGCGTTGCGTGATTATGTACCACTGGATATTCCCAGCCAGCGTCTGTTATGTAATGAATGATGAAGATAATACGAGTAGTTGCCACTGTTAAGTAAAATGCAGTTATTTGCGTCAAGAAGTTTTATTGAGATCAGGAATTAAGAGGATTGTGAAGCTGTAAATTTTCATACAAAAAGAGATAACGCTTTTCTCCCCGTAAACATAATCTAATTTTCATAATTTTTGGAAATGTTGTAGGTATAATGAAAAACTAGGTCCGTACGTTTTTATTATAAAGAAATATTGCATAGAATATAAGTTATTAGCATCTAAATATATATATTTTTGACATAAAAACATCCTCGAGCATTTTTATTTTTTTTAATTAAATTAAATTGAATTACTAAAAAAAAAACGTACAGACCTAGATTACAGTATACTAAATGTAAAGGTTTAGGGGAGTAAAAACGTTATCGCCCGAAACAATATTTATGTAAATAATTGTATGAAATGCCTCCAAAAATCGCGCCGCGTATCGGCACTTCACAATCCTCTTAACATAAGTTTACCTACATAGAATAAACACTCTTTTGCAAAAAAAAACAGGCACCTAGGTAAGCAAATTTACGTTCTAAGGTCGATTTGAGTTAATTAAATTAAATTTAATTGTTTGACGTAGTTTGCATACTTATAATCGTGTAAATTAATACGCGTGAAGTGAATTCTGGCAATTTTTTTTTTTTTAATTTTTGATCTCAACAATGAGCCACGGGGAAAAAATTCACATCCAACGAGGCGGTGAAAAACGCCTTTAAAGAATTTATCGATTCCCGTTCCCATGATTATAGCAGAGACATCAACGAACTTTCATTAAAATAGCAAAAATGCATGGACAATATTTCTTTAAGAAAAAATAAAACTGTTGATTTTTTTCTATGTAAGTAAATCGGCAATTTTATAGGTAAAGACTATTATTAGCATGGATAAGGCGTTTGATCACAATCTTTTTTTAAAAAAACCTTTCCTTGTTACAGCGTCATCAGAAGCTCCTCCGGGCTTCAACCTCCCAGCCATCATGCACGTCGACAGGAACTGGTATGTCATGCCGACGGAGCCGCTCGGGTCTTTCGTGACGAGGGTCTACCGTGAGAACACTGGCAGCGACAAGGTTACCTTCGGGCTGGAGACCTCTGGGCCGCCGGCACCGTTCAGGATTGATCCTCATACTGGGGTCGTGACTGTCAATGACACGCTTGTTGATAAGGTAAGACTGACTGTTAAAGTATTATTTATTGCGCTAATTTCTTCAATGATTTTAAGAGATAATGTCAGAATGATTTAGTGAATTATACCTTTCTACAGAAAAAAAAAAATCACTGCAAAGTGAAAAATAAGTTTAATTTCGGAAGTCAGTGTCTTTGTCTTTGTCTTTGTGTTTCGTTTTTTGCCACTGACTTCCGAAACTAAAGTTATTTTTCACTTTGTAGTGTTTTTTTGGAAGTCGGTAGTTTTTTTATTTTTTATTTTAAAGTGTGGCCCCACACAAATTCGAATACTTACAAAATAAATTAGAACATTATCCACATAAAAAGTGGGAAAAATTCGTAAGTATTGAAGCTAACTCAAAAACTACCCAAGCAAAGTTATATTTTACATGGGACCAACTTCGAGGAATACCCTCCCGAATAAAATAAAAATCTTTCAAATCGGACAACTCTATAAAAAATTATACGTTTCAAATTGAGAACCTCCTCCTTTTTTGGTCGGTTAAAAAAAGAGCTTCAATTTTAAACTACTATTTTCATGAATTTTTTTTTAACACCTAAGGTCAAAATCATGGCTGTATTCTAGACAGCTGTATCTACAAGGTCATATTAAATTAGCTAGCGAAACTCCGCAGACGTGATGGGTATGTGTATGTAATTTCTCAACATGAACAAACAAAAAATAAATTATTTTAATTAGATTTTTTTTTGTGGCGTCAATCGACCGCAGTTGGTGTAGTCACTTAAAATATCGGTTTAAGAATATTATTTTTAGGGTTTCGTACATCAAAAAGATAAAATGGAATCCTTATAGGATCACTTCGTTGTCCGTCTGTCCGTCTGTCTGTCTGTCTGTCACGCGTGACACTGAACGCGTGGAGGTATCATCAAGTTAAAATTAATATCAATTACGTAGGTCTATAAATGGTCCCTTGGATCTCTAAAAAAAATCAAGCTTCTAAGTCAACGCTATCGAAAAATACGTCTATTTATGCGACATATTTTGATACTCGCAAGTAAATTAAAGGGCCTAGAATCATGAAATTTGGCAAGAAGCAAAGTCTCACAGCACAAGTAAAGGAAAAAGTCCGAAAGTAGTTATTTGTAATTTTCACACAAAAAAAGAAAAAAAAACATTTTTGCGATTAGTTTTTACATTTGTAATTGGAGAATTGACCGTATATCGATGTATGGGAGAACATATGTTCAACAACGTAGTTAAGTTTGTTCTATGGATAAATTCATCCCAACTACGGGACCCTTCATTGTGCGTGGTTGAACACCCACATCGACCGTTCTTTTTTGTGTAAACTTCACAGACGTGATGGGTATCGATATCAAAATACAATAAAACAAAAGAAAACAGATTTTATCAACTCATAGTTACAACACAACCAGCGGTCGTTGATCCCTCAAAAAACCATTAAAAACTTTTTAATTTATCGTATGTAGATATCGATACCCATCACGTCTGCAAAGTTTCGCTAGCTAATTTATTTTAACCCTGTATATTCTGTTTCTAATTTGAATATCTGAATAATGAGAGCTGTAGAATTCACTCTATTATCTTCTGCCTTCTGTTATGTTATGTCTGCAATAAACAGTCTTCCAATGACGGAGTTGTTAGTATTAGTGATGACTTTATAGTACATATGTAACCATTTTATTCGGTGTTATGCTGAACCTAATAAAATAGTTACAACTTTCTCGTTTCCAAAATCAAAAGGAAACCGTTAAAGATTTGTACCTACACTATAATAGTAACACAGCTCATAATCAATACCGTTAATTTATAACTGTGCATTATTTTCCTTATGCAGTAAATATCACCCTTAAGACGCAGATATATGCCATCGGCCTTGAGTGGTTCTGTTCTGAGCTCACGCAGCGCGTCGTACATCCACCCAGTAATAGGACTCGCCCATCAAGGAGCGCTGTTCCAAATTAGATGCATTATTAATTTATTATACATAAAACAAAAGGTATTATATTAAAACACATACACCAAAAGATAAATTTATCTTTAAAATGGTGAAGGTTTCATAAAAATACGCTCGATAGGTTTTGCGTGGTTCTCAGTTTTTTATCCGCGTCAGACATCACTTTACAAATTAATTAAAGAATGTAATATAAACATAATCTAAAATATTCACATATTAAGTTATTAAGAAAATGCTCTTTCATATAATTTTTCGTAATCATTAACACTACACTAGACGTGATCTTCTGTTTAAAATCATTAAAACTCGTTTATCGTCGCCTTAATGATAAAACAAAAGAAAGTTGGTACGTCGAAAAGACGTGCAGTAGTGACGTACTGAGATCAAAGATCACTATCGAGGTTCGAGAAGAGTATTGACAGGTTTGCGATAACATCACAACATAATTACATTGAGATTACAATTCGGTGTTGCTCAAAGCTAAATAACTAAATTAGATAGTGAATGCGGGTGCTAAAGCTGAACTGTAATATTTTTATTGTTATTGGATGAATTAAATTGAGAGTATTTTTATATGTATAGTGATTTGCGATTTATGATCTTTGAGTTCTTCCTTATTGCTTAGGTATTGGCAAAAGTACTTATTGTAAAGTATTTATTTATTTATAGTTAATTAAAACGGTACAACACCAATTACATTAATTGACATAGAAACAATTATAACATTGTCAATAATTATGTTGTATACAATTTAATTTAAAACTAACATGGAGCAGTGGACTCCCTTGCATACTTTCTCTCACAGAACACCAGACATATACGTATAATTTTACTCCATTCATCCGCAAACACATCAGATTCGGGGTGTGTAGTCAGAAGGGTATTTAGTACGACAGACTGAAGATTCGGCTCTGGCTACAGTTTTGGATGGCAGTTGCGCAAATAGATTGTGCGGCTCTGTCGGTGTCCGATGTATTTGTCGGGCACAAATAAACGGCAGAAAAGGTCATGGAGCTCTGGGCAGTCGATTCGTCCCAGCAAGGTCTTACAGGCTACCATTAGCTGATCAATGCCTCTTCTCACCTCCAACGAGTTCAAGCTCAAGGTCCCTAAAAGATAGTTGGTAGGGTACACGTAAAGAAAGAAATGATATAACATTTGGAAAAGGAAGGTTTTTTGAACCTTTTCTAGCATCAGTGTTTGGGTCGCGGTATAGGGGTGCCAAATACATGCACTGAACTCGAGTTTGCTTCGAACCAGAGTGGTGTACAACAGTTTAATAACATTTGGATTGCGAAAAGTAATCATTTTGAAAATTCGAAAACTTCTCACGCATAATATATTATTCAATTATTGAATTTTCATGATAGCGAATTTAAAACTCGTTATTTCGATAATTACTTCTAAAATTGAAATAACTGTAGTCTTATAACTATTAAGGGGACTACAAGACCTAAACGGAAATTTTATAATGCCTAAAAGTATACGATCCACTGCAGTAAACAAAATCAGAAAAATATATGATATACTTTAGGATTTATGCTAGTTAGATAGTGTGTTGAAAACATAATACAACTAATTTGATACGATAGAAAAAAATACGAAAATACCTCTAAAAAATTCTTTTAACGGCTAAAAACATAGGTACTATAGGTACATGCATCATCATTCAGATTTTGTGTGTGTGTGTTTAATTTTATAGTCCAATCAATATTTTTTTTGTAAATAGATAATTGTTTCATATTTTTCAATACATTACCAGTGTTGTGTCATCGCGTTTCTCCTTATTTTTTATGCAGTCCGATAGTGACCGCACTTTAGCTGTTGTCAGCCTTAACTTGAAAATAATTTGATCAGAACGAAGAACTTAAAATATAAATCATTTTGCTTATTAAGTACATCCCTTTTAATTTAGTTTTCGTTTAGGTAGGATTTCATCATCATCATTGACAGCCTTGTTCCACTCACAATTGAGTAGGGTTTCTGCTATCTTTTTTGCCATGTTTCCCTGGTCTGTGTAAGTCTCAACCAAGTCTGCCTTGATCACACTTACCGAGTAGATAGGCGGGATAGTGCTCTCGGCCGAGTACTCGGCCTACCACTTTTCGGCCGCAGAGGAAATGGAGAGCGGCCATACAAAATACCGTCACTCCTCCTCCCCTGCGGCCCCACCGCGTCCGCCATCAGACCTAACTCTTAGACCTTAGATTTATTTTTTTGCCAGGACATTAAATAGGCATTAAGGTTTCAAGTTAAAACGTTCTTGAAAAAATATTTTTCTAAACTATTTATTTTACTTGAAATGCATTTGACGCACGATTATTTATTTATTGGCTTGGCTATGACACGCGACAAATCACTTCTATTATTTCAATCAATTTGGAACCAATTGAAAAAACGACCTAAAATATGTATTTACTGAATAAGTATTATTTATCATTAATCAATGTGAAGCAGATTGAGACCAAAATGATTGAGATTGACAAATAACTTGGGATTCAAAAACAAATTGGATTGAAAATAAAATAATCTACTGGTTCTTTTTAAAAATTATTTGTCAGTCACTACTAACTAGCAGTAAGTATGTTATGCTGCTATGTTTCAAAATTGAACTGTGAATATATTTATTATTTTACAATGCATGCGCTCGCAAAGAGCGTTTTCCGAATAGTGCGGAAAGTGCCACTTTTTCGCACTAGTGCTTTTACTTTTATGTTTTTTTTTTTAAGTTTTTTTTTAGTAACTCCGTCGTCAGCCCGACGCAAAGATTATTATTATTATTTGCAAAAAGTTTTACAATTTAATCTAGAGCAGATTATTATCATTCTTAAAAAATGTAAAAATAAAACGTATACTTCATTAAATGCGTTATTAATTACTCTAGATTTAGATTGTGATCAATAAATTAATTTTAAATATTCATTAAATATGTTTAGCTGAACGTACATTTTGCTCGTGCCTTTTTGCAATATGACGTGGCAGCTATTTGCACATGGCGCAGTAGTAGAAATGCTGAGCGCGCAAGTATTTAATTAAAATAGCCCGCCATTTTATTAATTTCTGGCTTAGTTCGGAGTCAATCTGCGTAAATCTGTTAAAAATGTCGAGTTCAAGTGACGAAACAATTAAGTTAACCCCGGAAAATGTTATTTAAGATGCACAAAATGCTAACAACAGCTTCTTACCGGCTGAATCAAAAGAAAAATACTTTGTCAATAGATATATTTTTTTTTTAATCTCTTCGGACAATGCATAGTAAAACAATGTATGATATACGTGCGTAAGATGATTCCCGCTCTTGTAGAATAAATAACTATTAAAGATATAGATATAATTTTGTCAACGTTATCATACAGTCAAGGATTTAATGCATTTTTCAAATTTATACAGTATGTTAACCAACAGAGGGCGTTCCCGTTAACCCGCAATAGTATAGCATCCATACATGCTAAAAAAAATATTACCATTCGAAAACAAAATGGTTTTTATTTTTTTTTTAATATTAAAATATTCACTAAAAATGCTAAAAATATTCAAAAAAATATAAAAATATTCACTAAAAATAAAAACTAAATTGCGATGTTTCCGTCCTTCAAGTACGCGTGTACAGAGTGTTTCTTTTACGTATCAATTTAACATTTTTAGTGAATATTTTAATATTAAAAAAAATAAAAACCATTTTGTTTTCGAATGGTAATATTTTTTTTAGCATGTATGGATGCTATAACGGGAACGCCCTCTGTTGGTTAACATACTGTATAAAAATGCGCGTGCGGCGACTTTACTGTAAACATGGACTCGTCGCCGCACTTAGAGCTCAACTAATCGTGCGATCAGTCCAGATACTAGCATTGTACGGCGGGGAGCGTTCGCTTTGTATGGAACGATGCTTTCGCGCTGTCGCGCGTTCGTGTCATTTATACACTAGTTGGCCGAGAAATCTGGCTGTTCGCCGTTTGGGCAAGTCGGGTAGGTACAGTTACCATAAAAGAATCTGTGATTTTTTAAAATTTGAAACAAAAAATATTTACTTGACTGCGAAGATGCTTTTTCGTTGACGTTTTTGACCGTACTTTTGCGGTCAAATCGACGCATGGGCCCACATTCATGTCTCGCCGGTGACTGAGCAACCAATGAAAAAGACCAATTGTGTGTATTGCGTGTGATTGTTGAGTGTGACTAATTATGGGTATTGACATTCTTTGCATGTGAGCGTAACCGCTGTGGAGGGGCGTTCATTTTTTACAGGGGTAATTGTGGTTAAATTAATGCTTAATGATGAGTTACTAGCATAATTTATGGATAAAGGTATTAATGTGGCCTAAGGATCATTTCAAACTGTCAGGATATGGGGTTGTTAGACAAAAGCTTTACATTTAAGACGTAGATATATGCCAACGACCTTGAGTCGTTGGGGCGACAAAGCTTGCGTGTTCTGTGCTGAGCTCACGCAACGCGCCGTACGTCCATCCAGTTATAAGACTCGCCCATCAAGGAGCGCTGTCCCAAATTAGATGCAATATAAGTATGAATGTATTATACATAAAATAAAAGGTATTACATATATTAAGAGCTTACTGTGAGGGTCTCAAATATATATTTTTTTATAATTTTAAAATAAATAATTTTAAAGTTATTTAAGAAAATAGACGAAAATTGACCTTTCCCCATCCTTATCTCCGAAAGTACTGAGCCTAAAATTTTGAAAATAGTTCAATACCTATAGATTACAGGAAAACTTATCACTTCTTAACTTAGTCTATGGTCTTAAAACAACATGCTACATCTCTCAATATGGTGCATACAAACTTACATTTGCAGTTGGAATGTATGGGAGAACATGTTTTTCAACTACAATGTTAAGTTAGTTCTTGCGATTCATCCCAACTACGGAACCCTTAATTGTGTGTAGTCCGACACGCACTTGGCCGGCTTTTTTTGCGTGATCCTCCGTTTTTATACTGGATATCGGTTGGATGCATGTTTACTTAAAGTTGAGGTGTTGGTTAATATGAAATGGGATTTTGTTCGAAAAATCCCAGAATTCCGGGATCGACCAATTTAGAGTTCTGGTTATAGAATCGAGTGAATAGGTACTTACGTTCAGGTGTTAGCTAATATTGATTGCACATTTGCATCGCAAAAATCCCGGGATTTCGGGATCGATAAATTTAGTTCTGATTATAGAATCGAATGTACCTATATTTAGGTACTTGCGTTCAGGTATTGGTTTATATATTTATGGATTGCACTTTTGTTTCCAAAAAATCCCATGATTCTGTGATCGACCTCTGATTATAGAATCGAATAGATATTTGCTTAGGTGTTGGCTAATGTAATTTTCTATTGATCGTAAAAATCTCGCGATTTCGGAATTCATAAACTTGGTACCTACTTTCTGACTATGGAGTCGAATCCTAGCTAATGTTGTAAAGTAGGTTGCCAAACTGGCATAACAAACGTCAGGATACGTAATGTTAAAAAAATAATTTCAAGTAAACAAGCATACGATAGTTTTGTGATCCCGGTGTACCGGTATTTTTTTTAAATAAATACTACCATATATTTAAGAAGTTGTTTCCATACATGTATCCGATTAGTTGTGTATTCCGGATTTTCTGGAATCCCGGGATTTACAATAAGAAAAAAAATATTAAGAAGCCACTTTCATTATTTCTTAGCCAAAAATTAGATTTAGGCAACTATGCATCCGATTATCCGGTTTCAGAGATAACTTAACAAATTAATGACAGTATGTAATATAAATTGATAACCTAAAGTATTCACATATTAAATTATTAAAAAAATGCTCTTATTTAACATATATTTTTTCCAAATCATTAACACTACTCGTTTAAACATATCTTCAATTTAAAATAATTAAAAGTAGTTTATTGTCGCCTTAATAAGACTTACATATCGTGGTCCTTGGCTTTCATTCCACGCTAATGTCTATTCTTCTGTTTTCTCCCTGGTTAATGATATACAGACGCCAGCAGGTCAAGCTACCCGAAACTGTCAATTTTTCCAATCAACCTTGAACCTAATGCTTTAGCGATAAAAATTAAAATAAATTTGACAGATTGTAGTAGCTTGTTGTGCTGGCGTCTATACAATACCTATAATGTTTATCAATCACTGCCCTGTCCCTGTTTTCTTTCTAGCGTATTTTTTGTTTCTAAAATTTATATAGATACAGTCATGAACCGGGACTGTTGAGCCACTAGCATATCATCTGAACTTGGTTGTGTTACACGAATGCCGCCCGTGAATTTTGACATGTGACATTTCAGTAACGAAAAACGGGTGGCATTCGTGTAACACAACCAGCTAGTGGCTCAACAATCCCGGTTCGTGACTGTACCTACCGAATTAAACGTTAATATGTAATGATCGCCAACGACCGCGTGACGGCGTTTCCTGTTAATACCTGGTATAGGTATCGATAATTAGAAATTCAGAACTTAAAAAAAAAAAAAAAACAAAATGTAAAATCGACTAATTTTTTATTCTAAATTTAAAAAAGAATGCCTTGCTTTGTCAAGGCAATGCATACACGCTATAACGTTTAAGTGGGTGTCCTAGTTATACAAAACATACACGGTAATTCTGTACACTTCTCACACAAACAAAAAAAAAAAAAAAACGCAAATAAAAACTCCGCATGCAAAACGAAATAAATGCCTTTCAGTTTGGGTTCCGATTTTTAACGGATCGTTATTTTAATCACTTAAGTGGCAGTTTAAGAGTACCTCAGTCTTGGAGGTCAGGTCAATCAATATTGAAGCTGTGGGAACGATGGCGGCAGCTGTAGTCTGTCTAACATCTGTTATAGGAGATGATAAATATTTTATGTTTAAGTATAAATGTTTATGGCTTGCTACAGTCGCAAGCGGAACTGCTAAGCTTCAGTTTCTAGGTTTTCAGTCTCCAGCAAAGTAAAGCACTTTCCAGAAATAATTTCTCAGTAGCAGCCTGAAATCTGGATACATTCAAGGTTTAAGGCGGTTTCTGGACCAGGCGACCTTGAGCGTTCGATCCTACTCTGTCTCGCCGCTCAGTCTCGCTCTGACCCGCTCCCTGCGCACGCCCTTTTATCATAGAAGTCACATTTTTTTTAAATTATTTTAATAAAAAAATCGAACAGCGATTGAAATAAAATAAAACATGAATTATTTAGATTTTTAAATTATCTATCCATTAGTGTAATCGTCAAATGATTAGAACGTCAACTTTAGCAAAAGATGCATGCAATCAATAAATAATTTTAGTCACTTTTTTACAAGGAGATTTTAAATGTATTTGTAACACATAAAAACAAATAAGAACGTGCAATGTGATGATGGGATATCGAACATTAATAATGTGCTATTAGATGTAGTTTATTACTCTAAATTAATGAGTTAATAGTCACTGAATAACACACTATCACAGGGTTTTATTCGGCGTAGCGCCTTAAGCTCTGTTCACACTGAATCTGATCCCGCGCGAGATGCGACTGCGTGCGACAATTACTTGAAGATTAGGAAGTCACGTGACTACTCGCGACAGTTTGAATGCCTCCATATAAGTTAGTTGACACAAACAGCGCGAGCCACCCGCCCAAACCCTTGCTCGGGCCTGCCCGCGCTGCTGAGCCTCATCCCAACTATGTTGGGATCGGCTTCCAATGTAGATGCAGCTCAATACCAGTATTTTACATTAATCTAACGTCCAGAACTCAGTTACTGGGTAATACGATACCCCTTGGTAAGACTGGATGTCAACTTTCGGGATTCTGACGACCCGTAACGGCTGCCATTCAAGAATGTCAGTTTCCGAGGCACGAAGGGTCTCGGTATGGATAAACCCATCTACGCAGCGATTGCGGCAAGCCGCACGGTACTATCTATCAGGTTGTCAAGCGTAGCTTAACCTGTTAGATTGACCCGTGCGGCTCTTATTACTTAGTCACGAGCCCCTGTAGCCTGTGTGTTATTTGTCCCCAAACAATCTTAATCCGATCCAGCCTGTCCCATGCTGACCACCCCAGCGCCCTAACCCGAAGTCCGTACCCTACAGGGGGTGCCCTTAGCGAGTATAGTCGCTTAGTTTATAAGTTTTATGCCCTGGCTGGAGGCCCAGGAAAGTCTGGTGAATCTGCCTACAACCTCCTACGTTGGCCAGAGAGATGCCATTCCACAAAAACAAAAACAAGACACGAGCGAATTCCGTCCCGATCCCGCGCGGGGTTAGCTTCAGTTTGGGTGGAGCTTTATGCAAATAGGTCACATGGAACGTAATTAAACAAAACTGATTTGCCGTACCCTTTGTGGAATACAGCCGTGATGTTATGTTATATTTACTGGAGGAGCAGTTAAATATTTATTATTTTGATGTTTAAATAAAATTAATATTACCTAGCAGTTTTAATCAACGTTTAGGCAAGTCTAGACAGATAGTTAAACACAACAAACAAATACAAATAAGATTTCGAAATCAAATCCATGAAATAAAACTTTAAATAAGAAAACATACACTTACTATTCCATAAACAAATCCTCCAATTTTATTGATGTTATTTATACTTAAACAAATATGAAAATGAAATTTAAAAAAAAAATGAAAAATGTTTTATTCAGTAACAAAAGTTGGTTTAACAATATTGAGGTTGACTTCTCCTTAATACACCTGTGCCAGGAGAGGCCGCACTCCCTTAGCTTGATTACATTTATGTACCTTAGTAGCTTATATTATATTTGATTAAATTAATTACACGATTTAACCAAAAGAATGTATGCGCGCCCGCATGCGTGCGCCAGTGTGTGTATGTGTGTGTGTGTGTGTGTGTGTATGTGTGTGCTTGTGTGTTTCTGTGTGTGTGTGTGTGTGTGCTTGTGTGTTTCTGTGTGTGTGTGTGTGCGTGTTTGAATATTTAAAGAGATTTATATCTATTTCATTTTTATACGTATGTATATGTATATGCATAAAAATATACACATTACATAAAGCATTATTATATACTTAGTAATATGAACAATCACGTTTTCTGTATCTTCATAGTTTAGAGTTTTTAGCCACTCTGTCACCATCTGCTTACATTCCCGGGTAGTTTTAGTATATATCTTAAGAATTTATTAATAGAGTTATATAAATGCGAAGATTGATTTGAATATTGATGTCTAGCGAAGTAAGTTTTAAATTTTGTGTTTTAGCAACTATATCATTTCGTCTTTTTGTTAGAATTGTGGGATCTACTGAAAGCGCCTTATGTTTTTTTTTTATAATGACATGTAGTATATACAATTTTCGAATACTAAGTAGGTCGGCTGTTGAGTAAAGAGTTACGGTTGGGAATCTTAAGTTTTTTTAAAAGCATAACTTTGAGAAGTATCCTTTGAGCACCTTCAGCCTCTACGAATTTAATTTTGGATGCAACCCCCCCCCCCCCCCCCCCACCCCCCATCCCATACTGGAATAGGTACAGTAAATCATGATCGACTTTGCCAAAGCAACATAGACTTTTTTTAATAGTTCAATGCTAGCACAATGTCTAAGGATTTTAAAGATCCCGATCATCTTCCTGATTTTGCTAGCGGTTAGATCTATCTGGGAATGCCAAGCTAATCTTTCATCAATCATGACCCCTAAGTATTTTGCAGTACCTTGTTTATCATGGGGCAGTTGCAATTGTTGCTAATACTATAGCAGTTATGAATTTTGAGACCATAACCGGACCGAGGTTGAATCCTACTGTCGATTGCGAAACACATGAAGTTGGTTTTTGAGGAATTCAAAGTTAGCAAATTTTGCCTCAGCCATAAGGCAGTGGTAGCTACTGCAGATTCAGCATCCCTTTTTATAGAGTCCCACGAATTTCCCGTTATCACCATGGCAGTATCGTCCGCATATGAGAACACCTTAGTGTTGTTAGACTTCAAATTGCAAAGGTCATTAATCAATCAATCAAACTGCTTAGCCTTTTCCCAACTATGTTGGGGTCGGCTTCCAGTCTAACCGGATGCAGCTGAATTCCAGTATTTCACATGGAGCGACTGCTTATCTGACCTCCACAACCCAGTTACTGCGTTATACGATACCCCTTGGTAAGACTGGTTGTCAGACTTTCGGGCTTCTGACGACCCGTAACGACTGTCAAAGATCCACGAATGACAGCCGGGACAAACGGCTTAACGTGCTTTCCGAGGCACGGAGAAATCTCGGTATGAAAAGATGGTCACCCATCCACAAACCAACCCCGGCAATCGTAGCTTAACCTGATGGATCGACCCGTGCGGCTGTTATTACTTAGCCACGAGCTCCTCTTGCAAAGGTCATTAATATAAATGAGAAAAAGTGTCAACTTTATATTAGTGTAAATTAAGTTAATTTCAGAATGAGTAGCCAAATTGTGGGCTCAGAGGCAAGAAGAAGAATAATGAGTAGTTGGTACTGTAGACGAAGTCATAAAAATGTATGAAGTTTCGGGAGTATTAAAGTTATTTATCCAATATTACATATTTGTTTACATGTTTGAAAACTGAATTGTAAACGCAGTATAGCCAGCTACTATTAAATTGATTTTGTAATAAAAACAAGAGCAATTGACTCGTAGGTAATTTTCTTCTGGCATGCATCTTAATGAGAACACGAATACTAATGTACCAATTAAACAGTTAATAACTCGATTATAAAAGTAATAAACGTTCATAAACTTCAATTACTCTTGACTTTATCAAGTATTAACTTTCTTCTGTAATTAAAATGGAAAATTAAATCAATCAGTTTATTCATTCAATCAATCAATAATTAACTTTTAAGTTTCTATTTCAAGTTCAATAATAATTTAACATCAGGTAATTGATGATTTGAACGATTTAATCGCTTTAGTTGATATCTTTTGGGAGCGCCATACATAGTTGTTTTTAAGGCTCTGTACCTACCCGTACCTCAAAACGAAAAAATGGAACCCTTATAGGATCACTCGTGTGTCTGTCTGTCTCTCCGTTTGTCACAGCCCATTTGCTCACACATATGAATTTGTGTGACCCAAACACGTAATTTTGAATATGGGGTCAATTTTGGGGGCCAAATAAGAAAATAAAAAAAAAGTTTTGCAAACTATACCATGTGACATATCAAATGAAACAACTTACTGTGAGGGACTCAAATATATATTTTTTATAATTTTAAAATAAATTGTTTTAAACTTATTTAGAGGAACTCGTGGCTAAGTAATAACAGCCGCACTGGTCGATCTATCAGGTTAAGCTACGCTTGCCGCGATTGGTTCGTGAATGGGTGACCATCTTTACATACCAAGGCCACTCCGTGCCCCGGAAAGCACGTTCAGCTGCATGCTAGCATGTTAAGCTGGTCCCGGCTGTCATTCGTGGATCTTTGACAGTCGTTACGTGTTGTCAGAAACCCGAAAGTCTGACAACCAGTCTTATCAAGGGGTATCGTATTACCCAGTAACTGGGTTGTGGAGGTTAGATAGGCAGTCTCTACATGTAAAATACTGGTATTCAGCTGCATCCGACTGCATTAGACTGGAAGCCGACCCTAACATAGTTGGGAAAAGACTTTGCAGATTGATTTATTCATAAAATTTCGTTATTTCGTTTAGGTCTAAGTGAAATTAGAACTCTAGCCTTGTGTTAAATTTCACGATCTACAAGTTTTTTTTTCTTCAATAGCTCCATTGATGTCATTGTAGGAAATTCTGCTACTCAAAGTGCCTGAAATTCAAACATTTTTACAGCTAGTAAGTACTTGTATTTCTGTTTGATACCGAGTATCTATAAAATAGAATATAAATGCTTTTCTATTGAAACAAATATAGTCAGGTGGGGTAATTGCAATAACGGGGTATAAGCAATAAGGCTTGTTTAGGGTCTAACTACTAAAGAAAACTGGTGCTGCCATCTCTGATATGTGTAAAGTACTTTTTGAACTTCGCGCCTATCAATTCTCGGGAGAGTTTGACGTATCGATGAGTGAATGAAACGTCATTAGTTGAGTGACGTCGATGCCGCGTGTTACACACTTTGTTATCCTAACACGGGGTAAATGTAATAAGTGAGATAACTTTTTTTAAAAATTTGATTACCTAAATTATCAGAGTGATTATAATTAAACAAATAACTTAAAACTTTAGCCTACTAAATACTTAATACACGTGATAATTATAAATTTAATACTGCTAAAAAGTAAAATGTTGTCTAAGGTTGAATATGTCATTCTAGTTATGGTACTCGCATTTACCCCACCTGACCCTATCTAAAGAATCTTCAGAATCCTGTTAAGAACACATTAAACATACAGAATATATGAAGCAAGCACGTACTAGTTCTTAGATCAAAAAGATTCCACTCTCAAGAACTTTCACCAACTTGATGCAAATAAAATACGAGCTGAGTATACTTATGCGTTCAACAAGTTCCAACTTATGCACAAAATCTTTGCTTTAGTACTTAATAAACGTATGAATTAACTTGTTCGTAGTTTATAAGATTTACTAAACGTTCCTTCAAACTTATTATTAAATCTGCACCTTCATGATGCTACCGTTTTTGCTAAAGATGTTAATATAAGCTCCACCACGTTTATTAATTTTAACACGTGATTTTTGAGATCAATAGCTATAAACCCTTCTGAGAATCCTGACGTATCTACTTAGATTACTAATAATAAAGCTAAAGAGTTTGTTTTGGGATTTGATTTTTTTTTTAATTTGTATTTAGCCCAGGTAGCCCAGTTCTTAAGGTAGGCCTATTTAACATTAATCTACGACTCTTAGGAGCCGAGTACAATGACAAAAAATCCAGAAAGAACGCTAAGCGAAAAGGAAGTAACAACGGAGTCGGTCGAGGGTCGTAATTTCACGCGGAGGATGAAGCCGCACAATGGGGTAAATACACCTACACAATATTCTATACTTAACCAACATTTTGTCACTTTCCAGGAAAACCGCTCCTACTCGCTATGGGTAACAGCATACGACGGCTCCATACCACAGAAGACCGAAGTCTACGCCACAGTCTCAGACAAATCCGGCCAGCGACCTAAGTTACCCCACCCGCCAACCCTGAACTTTCCCGCCTACGCCAACGTACCTAATTTACTACCAAAGTTCACTAGGACCACAGAAAGCACTACCAAAGCAACAAATAATTACGTAACAGTACCTGAAGCAACCACAACACTCACTACTTTAAGTCCTCCGAACCCTCCCGATGATACGCCGCCTGGTGGAGAGAGCATAGTCCGAAATGATGATGGAACAAACAGCACTGAAGCGCCTAATAAGAATCCCACGAACAATGAAATGCCTCTGACAGTTATATTTCTGATTCTTGTCGCTATTGCTGCCCTGGTAGTTATTGTCGCATTTGTCATCCTCTTCGTGTGCAGGAAAAATAATGCTCAGAAGAAGGATAGCAAAAAAGATGATATGGTGAGTAATGAACAAATTCTTTATGTAGTCGAATGTATTTTCGTGACTTTTGAAGTTTTGAAGGTGATGACAATTTAGGAAAGTCTTTTTTTTTTAAAGCAACTGCAATTTTAGCTCGTTAACTGTTCTGTACTAGTTAAGATAAATGAAAATGTTTTTAGTTCACAGACATTTAAATTATTATAAACTAACTTTTACCCGAGAAGGTACTACCGGGATAAAAGTATCCTATGTCCTAATCCAAGTCATGGTCTAAATTCTCAATCTGCTAAATTTCATCCATATCTGTTCAGCCGTTTTAGCGTGAAAGTGTAACAAACAAACAAACTCACTTTCACATTTATAATATTAGTTATGACTTGGGGAATCACGTTGCACGCACAGAATAATGTAGATAATTAAATTGAAAAACAGATTTTAATAGCAGGGACAATTTTCAATTAACAACTTCGTTAAAAACTCGTGGGATGTCAACATTCCACGAAACATCAAACCATATTAATATGTGGCTTAGAATTTCCACGAACTTGATGCTATTAAATTCTCGTGTTACGTTAAATAAATAATTATTAAAAGGTTAATTTCCCGCTGTTGTTTATTGTGGTTTACTTCTTAAGAATCGATTTTCATAAATAAGGAAGCGAAGCGTTGTCACGTTTTAATGTCCCTTTTTGTATATGGTTTTATTTTATTTTCGGCCAGTCTTCATTGTAGTGTTCAATCTATCCATTATCTCCAGTCGTGCGTCGGAGCTGACACACGTCTTTTTTTCAAATTGACTATCTATAATTTTGTGGTTATTTAAACGTTTACTGGAAATCGAATTCATCAGTTACTCTTTGTTATAATAATAATTATATCTTTATACTCAGACAGAACTCGTAAACTAAATGGGCGTTAAATTATTACTTGTAAGTATCTATATTGCAGAAATTATTTGGTTTTTATATTCCGATTACAACTTAACCACGGAGCAAAAGTGGTATTGCCTATAGAACGAAGGCGAATAGAATTGAGTTCAAGAGCCTCGATAAATTCAACTCGCAAAATTGGTTCCACTAAGCAAATACCGATAATACGATTCCCTTTAATTTTACTCCAATTTGTTCACAGAGCAAAGACTCGAGTGGAATTGTCCTTCAAGATGCGTCTCTCAATATGTGGGACCACCCACGGGCTTACTCCAACCGATATGAGTCCTGGGATAATGGTCACTTGCAGGTCAGTCTAAGATTTTACATTCTACTATCTATTTCCCTTCCTCTTTAGCTTCCTTAGACCCAACGCTCACGACTCGTGAGGGTTCTCTAACCTTTTCACCGCCAAGCACTTCTATAGAAGTTCGGGATTTTCGTGCCACCAGCGCCACAACTTCTTTAGAAGTTGTTCATTTTAATTATCTTATTAAAATAAATTTACTGTGATTAAAAGCTTTGTTTCATTTTATTATTTAAGATAGCACTGTCTACTACCCTGTTTTTTATTTTTCTACACAAAATAAGCCCTAGTTTGTCCTAAAATCGGCAAAAACAGAAACTCCGAATTTTGTTACTTTCCTCAGAACGCCAATCACTTCATATCAAGTTGGCCAGTGATGTGCCGTGAAAGGTTGATTTCACCATTGAAATATTTATAAATACAGAAAGTTACGAATATCGAAAACATTTTGAGGTCAATAAAATATGAACTTAGTTATCTACTTCATTACAAAGGATAGTAGATGAATTTCGACCTTCAGGTAGATGCCGATACGTAATTATAAAGTTGTTACTAATTCTTGTCGATAGTTATTTTCCCATCTCTACAAAACAATTGGTCGTCTATGCCCCTGTGCGCCACCGAGTGCCACGAACTACTATAGAAGTTGGTCAGTGACGTCATAGGCGTGCGGCTGTCAAGGTCACTTTGGCATAGTGCAGCACAAAATCGGATTCGCGCGCACGCATCTTTCTTTCTTTCACTTGCAAATAGAAAAATGAGTGAAGAACTTGATTCGGACGAACTTCTGAAAATTTTGCAAGGTGTGGAATCGGACTCGGAGTATTTTGTGGAGAATATTGAACCAGAAGATAAGATAATTAAAAAAAAAACAATTCAAAATTCTGCCACTTAGATATCTACGGTAAAAAACGTTGACTGAAGTTATTAAAAAAACACAGGAATAAACAAAAATAGAAGAAACAAAGACCATAGACCCCATCCCTGATCAGAATCGAATTCAACGTGCCCTCAGTGCCAATAACTTGATATGAAGTTAAAGAATGAGATCATGAAACAAATAGAGATGTACCCCATTCCTTATAGTTCTAATTGAGTTATGTATTAGTTTCTTTGATACTCATAAATTATAATGTTTTTTCTTATTAAGGATACTGTGAAATAAAACAAATCTGGAAATATTTAATCAGTTTTTATTTATATTCGTAAAATCAACTTTAAATCTTAACTTTACGCGTACAAATCTTATTCATCGATATGACGATATCCCCATCACTACTGTTTACTGTATATTTAGTTATACATTTATAGCTTGGCGCTCGGCGAGGCATTGCGTTTTGTGTACGTTGGCGGCGAAAAGGCTAAAGTACCTAGCCAGTTACAAATTTAAATCGCCATGAGTAGACAGAATTAATCTTTCAATGATGGTCCGTACAAGACGCCACCAATCACAAACTAGATAATAAAGGCGACAAAAAAGCGCGACACGTGACGCGAATCGCATGCGACACAAAGGCACCACGTGTCGCGCAACGAGCGGTGCCTTTGTGTCGTGTGCGATTCGCATCGCGTGTCGCGCCTCTTTGAAGGAGCCTTAACCGCGTTAGTAAGTCGCGTCGCGTCGTGGCCAGACCGCCACTAAAAATACTAGAGTCTGTTCGGAAAGAGAGCCGTCTACGCGTCGTGGCCAAAACTGCTTATACAGTGCGTCAAATAACTAGACCCAAGATAGCGTCGACTGCGCATGTACAGTCGCTGTAAAAAAAACTCAAAACGTCACTGCGCCGCCGGTTCAAGTTATTTGACGCGCACTATAACTACAATATAAATAGGAGCTGGTTTCTTTCAATTTCAATCGATATCTGGAATCGTAAACTAAAATAAATAGTTAAAACATCAAATTGACACAGTTGCGCTATTGTGTTACTCGCTAAACAAAATATAATAATTAAGCAAGCTGCGCCCTTGCATCCTACGACGGCTCTCTTGCTGAAAAGACACTAGTAGTGTGACATTCTGGCTACTCATTGATGATTTGAATTTGCAACACGTTACTTACGTAGCGTCGTGGACGATAGGTCTAAGCTATAACTTTCATAGATCTAACTATTTTGGCTTGTAACATCCTATTGCTGGGTGAAGGCCTTTCCTTTTGATTTCCTTACGGTTTGGTGCTTATCATGACTATTCTTTAGAACTTACGGTAGGCTTATTAGACTGTACGAACTCTCAATTGCGATACTTTTTTATATTTTTATTTTCTTAAAGGGTCAGCTTATTTCTCGTCAATAATTTAAACACAAACATTTTCTTAGCTAACCTCATAACGCTAAAATCATATTTTTATTATCCCTTTTTGTTTTTATGACTACTTAATCTAAAACAATATCACAAATGCATGATGAATATTATTAGATTTGTTAGATTGCTTACGTTTTCATTCAAATGTTTCAATCCACCTTTGGCATGCAAAGGTAAAATAAACTTTAATAAATAAACGTAATATATTTTTTCATAGGCTACGTGTCTTTGCCGATATTAAATCTAGGGATTTCTGAATCATTTTTTTTTATCTTCAGTCGTGAAAACAAAAAGTATCTAATATTGGGTACGTGTGGCCTTGAAACTTTCTGTTTTAACCTATTTCATACTAATGCGACAATAACACAAAATAATACGGTTGACTAAACTATAATCAACCGCACATCAGTGGTGACACTTGCACTACGAAAATCGCCCTTACTGCTACGATATAGTGTTGCTGTCAATCTTAAATTGACTGCACTTATCAAAATGATGAAAATTAATATCCATTAATCAAACTTACAGTTATCAGAAGAAACATCGATATCAAAAGACGACCAGCCACCAGACAAATGGGAGTTCCCTCGACACAAACTAAGGATCTTCAACATTGTGGGGGAAGGTGCCTTCGGGCAGGTGTGGCGAGCACAGGCCTTGGATATTGCTGGTAAGTGCAGTTAGTTAAGGAAACCGACATAGCCCGAAGATGCCAAATATAAATGGCAGTGGGCAAGAGGTATCGTGTTATCCAGTAAGTGGGTTGTGGTTAGAGAGGCAGGCCATCCATGTGAAATACTGGAATTCAGCTGCATCCGGTTAGACTGGAAGCCGACCATAGGGCAAAGGCTAGGCAGATGATGAAGTGGCAGTGGACAGTGCCCTTTGCTCACCGATCGGATTGCCGATAGGACCAAAAGTTCTGAAGTGGAGGCCGCGTACAGAAAGGAGCAGCGTAGGTAGGCCAAGGTTGGCTGATGACCTAGTTAAGGTCCCGGTAATAATGTTGATGCGGAAAGCTTAAAGCCGGTCGTTGTGGCAGTGCTTGGGGGTGGCCTTTCTGTAGCAGTGGACGTCTTTCCGCTGAATTATAATAATGATGAAGCTTGTTTACGTATATGCCTAGCCTCTGCTAGACAAAAAAGTACTCCAAGAAGTGTAAAGAGTTTTGGAAGGACCTTTACTTTTCTCGGAAGCTAGACTGCTCAAGTGATAAGCGGTTCACGAATAAGACTTTTCTGTATTATTTGTATTTCAAAACCAACGCGCCTACCTGCAGTTTCGGAGATAAGGGGGCGGGGGGATGCTCAATTTTCTTAAATAAGTTTAAAACAATTTATTTTCAAATTATATGAAATACATATTTGAGATCCTCACAGTAAGTCCTTTCATTAGATATGTGACACGGTACAGTTTGCTAAACTTATTTTTTTAATTTTCTTATTTGCCCCCCAAAATTGACCCCCATATTCTAAATTCATTTATTTACGTTACACATCCGGGTTTGGGTCACAGAAATTCATACAAGTACCAAATTTCAACTTAATAAAATAAATTAGATTTGGAACAAATTGGCTGTGACAGACGGACAGACAGACAGACACACGAGTGATCCTATAAGGGTTCAGTTTCTTTTTTTCCTTTTGAACGGAACGCTAAAAAACCTCAACGTGACAACAACACACATAAAGACGACTCAAAATTAAATGACGTTTAAGTATTTGGCTGAGACAACAAAAATAAGAATAAAAAATAAAAATGTTTATTTCAACTACAAAGTGCATTTACGAGTACATACAAGATTTAGAGGTCACCTTTTGAGAAAACTACACAACACACATGACAACGGTCTAGAAGAACCACACTACAATCAAAATATAGTTTATGAACAAAAATAAAACGTACGCGCCAAGGGCTGTCCATCGACTTTAATGTGCCCATTATGGTTAGATACGTGTTACCCAATAACTGGGTTGTGGCTGTCAGATAGGCAGTCCCTCCATGTAAAATACTGGTATTCAGCTACATCCGGTAAGACTGGAAGCCTATACGGAATTACGGAAATACGGAACTGTATAAAATTTGTGTCTGCACTTTGCAATAATATCCTAAATCTTTCAGTAATTTGTAGTGATTCCGAAGAATTTTAAGTGTTAGGCTCGAAAATATTAATTTGGTTGTAAAAAAATATTTTCTTATTTACTTTTGAATAAGTAATACTTTTATGGCATAACTAAATGAACGTAACTACGTAATGCATAAGAAATACACACATCATAAAGTCTCATTTACAGAAACTGCAAGTTTTATTAATTGATACATAATTTTTTTTTAACAAATTTGATTGGTATACAATCTTTTTGTTCTCGGAAACATATACTGGCTGATTTTAAAAATAGAAACATTTCAATTGTGTTTTGTTTTCATTAAAATAAAAGCTAATTATTTTTTCCCGATTTCGTGTGTTTTCATTGCGTGATAAATTTGGTATTTATCTCACTTTTATCATTTTGAGATATACAGTTTTTGAAAAAAATTAGTGGTGAGTCATTTTTTGTCATGGAGCGACGCCATTTGACTACTGATGAAATGCCGAGAGCTGTAGGAATGCTACAAGCGGGAATAAATCAATAGGACCGTGATTTCACGTCTTTGGAAGCGTTACGTTAATACAGGGGATCCTGCTGAATAGCACCCAGGACGTGGAAGGAGTACAACAGCTCAACGGGACTGATACATACAACTGACTGCAATACGTCAGTCGATGTTAACCGCCCGGGCGATAGGTTTAAACTTAAAGCTATAATTCTCAAGCGGTGTTGTTGTCAGCCACCAAACCGTGAGAAATAGGCCGCATGAATACGGCCTATAAGCACGACACCCAATTAGGTGCCCACCTATATGCCATGGGAATCGCGCCCGTGGAAACGAATGGTGTATGGAGCACTTGACATGGACCCAGGAGTAATGGGATACATTTTTATTTTGCGATGAGTCCCGGTTTGGATTTAGGCCTGATACGAGAAGGGTAAGATTGTATTGTCGTCCCGGAAATGCTGAACGGCCGAGATGCGTCCAGGAACTGCACCCTTACAGTGGCTCCACAGTAATGGTATGGACGGGTATTACGAAGATCTGACGAACTGAGCTCGTTTTAGTTGATGGCAATATGAACGCTGAAAGTTACGTTGAAGATGTCCTCGGCCCTTATGTTCACCAATTTGCACAAAGTCTTGGCTCAGATTTCACGCTGATGCATGACAATGCGCGTTTGCACACAGCTCGGAGGTCCAGAGAGTACTTTGCAATGGAAACCCGGGTATTGCCGCGGCCTGTACAATCGCCAGACCTCAATCCCATCGAGCACGCATGAGACATGCTCCAGAGACGTACTCTAGAGAACCTGGATGGAGTGTCGACAATCCAACTACTGTTAGACTTGTTAAAATTACATTGGGAGCGATTGCCGCAGGATCAGATAAACAATCTCATTAATTGAATAAAAAATCGTTGCCGACAAGTTTTAAACAACTGAGGCGGTCACATTTTGTTTTTAATTAACAAATTTTAATAATTCAAAAAAAAAAGTTATTTAATTTTGTAAAACATGAAAAGTTTAATTTCGTTTTAACTTTAAACTACGTGTGTTACGGTACACTTATTGTAAATTATTGTGAATAAATGAACAATTTAATGAAGGATTTTATTGCTTTAGTCACTAATGCATCAAAAAATGCTTAGTTATTATTTATAAAACAAATATTACAATATATTACAATAGTAAAAATCGTTCAAAGTTCAAAACCGTACATTTTGATGTAGAGTAACAACTTTGTGACACGCGCCATATGTTTTTGTTTCACACATACCGAGAAGTTAAATAATATATTAATTTAAAACAAATCCTTTGTTCTTTCTCTTAAAACTTAAATGAAAACTTGAATACAACTTAAGATAAATTAGTGCCTTAAGCGTTTACTTTTTACTAACTATGGTCAAATTTTTGGCTTACAATGCTAATGTTTTAATCTCTCAAAGTTTCTTTGCCGTTTCGAGACGTTCAAAAGGGCATTTTGTCCGCGTGTAAGGTATTTTTCTTCGTCGTTCTCTCAATGCTGAGGATCGCCACACATAGGTACGAAGCGTCTTCAAGCTATGCGTTCTTCTGCAGCGTGGACCCGGCCTAGTATCATTAGCCTTTACAGACCGTGCTTTGGTGAACGCATAATATGTCCGAAAAAGCCGAAGGCACGCTCGTGGCCCTCATATTATATCGATGGTTCCTAAATATACTGAGTCAACTGAACTTTTAATAACTTTAAAGGAAGGCGATAAAAAGAGCGAATTTTTATACTTCAAATGTTAATACAATAAAAAAAAATAGCTAATCATAGTGAATTGAATATATAAGGCCTATTAGCACTGCAAAATAAATGTCATATTATTTTATTAATAATAATTCGCTCTTTTTATCGCCTTCCTTTAATGATATTAGAAGTACAGTTGACTCGGTATACTTAGGAGCCATCGATATAGCCGCTTGGTAATATTGAGATCCTCTAGTATGGAATCAATAGGTACAAATCATGACTATAATAGGTGGTATAAAGCCAATGCACATTGTAAATGGATTATTCCGATCTGTCACTCTACTTTGTACCCTTAGAGGCACAGATCGGAAAAAAAAATGATCTGTCCCCCTGTTAGCAACTAGAGGACTGTTCGAACTTTATTCACTTCTATCTGGGACAGATAGGAGTGAATAAAGTAGTTAACAGTAGGACAGATCAAACTTTTTCCGATCTGTTCCTCTAAGGGGACAAAGCAGAGTGACAGATCGGAATAATCCCTTTAAACGTCGCCAGTAAATTATGTCTTCATCTTGGGAAACCTGTGATGGATAATATTTTATGCTTTCTAGCCCATGTAGAAGCCGTACCTTGTCTTACTTTATGGTTGCTATAGCAGGTAAAGTAGGGACCAGAGAGCCTAGTACGAGTTTTTATGCGTATAAACGTTCACTTCAATTTGTATGGAATAATTGAGTTCCCGTTATTGTCACTAGATAGCGCTTATTCACTTTCAGTAATAATAGGCGTAAAAACTCGCAGTACCTAAGGTCAACTTTTTAAGTTTCATGTTTTTCATTATGGTTTAGATTAGATAGATCAATTAGATATTATCAAAATAAATGAAAACTTATTGTTACTTACATGTGTAATGTTCTCGCTCGTTTTTAATAATATTTTCAGCGAATTTCTATTAAACAACAGTGCACGAGTTCAATGCACTGTGCACTGAACTCGTGCACTGTTCACGACTTGTCATCTGCTTAGATTAAATGAGAAATGTAATTAATTACCGGAGATTAATTGTTAGTCTAGCGAATGAGATAAAGGTATCTTCTAACCGCAGAAAACAGTTGAATTATTCATAGAATAAAATAATACGATTCTCTCAGTGAAGGCTGACCACAGAACCAAGTAGAATTAACATTGCTTATAACCTTTTCTATCTTTCTATTAAATTCTTTTTTAATTTTCTATTACTATTTTTACTTGTACCAAGTGAGCAAATTATACAAAATTAGTTTACTAAATATGCTGTTAACAGTTTCAGTTAAGGCTCCATAATCTGCCTATAATTTTCCCATTGCCGGGACACAGGCCCCCCTCCCTTTTATAAATGATAAATGATTTTTATTTCTGTCAGTAGCGTTGTACAAACACTTTTACAAGTCAATAATGTTTTTTTTTTTTTTTTTAACTAGGTGAGGTCGGCGTTTCCTATCTAACTACTCTGAGAAGAAAGGCCGAAACAAACTCAGAGGTCACAGTCTCTTATAAAGTCCAGACAGATGGTTTAGATGGAAACTAGCGGAATTAAGGCTCACAAAACATAAACATTTCAATGAAGTTCTTCTGTGTGAAGGCGCCTTAACAAAAAAGTTTAGCGAACTTCACAAACTCCATTTTACGTTGACAGATAAATAAAATATTCAAACAAAGCTGACTGGTTTTGACACTAATTTTCTTTAATGAAAATATTGGCACGGGTCGATCGATCAGGCTAAGTTACGCTTGCCGCGGTTGGTCCGTGGATGGGTGGCCATCTGCACATACCAAGACCCCTTCGTGCCTCGGAAATCACGTTAACTAAGCCGTTAGTCCCGCTGTCATTTTTGGATCTTTGACAGGCGTTACGGGTCGTCAGAAGCCCGAAAGTCTGACAACCAGTCTTACCAGGGGGTATCGTATTACCCAGTAACTGGGTTGTGGAGGTCAGATAGGCAGTCGCTCCATGTAAAATACTGGTATTCATTCAGCTGCATCCAGTGAGACTGGAAGCCGACCTTAACATGTTTGGAAAAAGGCTAGGCAGATGACGACATTGCATAAAGTGTCCATAAATAAAAAAAATACTCGTGTCGTCCCAGAATCTCTGACTGCAACAGTCTCACCCAGTAATCAAACCTAAACCCGTCTCTCGCATGGTTGCGGTTCCGCCAGTAAAAATGTGAGGACTCTCAAATAATTCCTATCTAGAAACTCAATCATAGAGTAAGAAAACTGTACAGAAGCATCATTGGCCCTTCAGATTTTAATTAAATAGATAAATGTTAAGTAGATGCGGCGTTACAATCCTGACTGTGTTAGACGTTCTGATACGTCCAAGAAATGTAGGCTAAAAGCGTGGCTTAGGATGCGAACTGAGCAGGAATTTCTCTTCTATAAATTATTATATGCTAATTTATATATCCGCTGAGTCACGTTCAGGGTTCGTGGCGCGTCTCCTGTTTCTAACGACTTCAATAAAAGGAGTTATTTAATGAATAATGTAGGTAGTATGTAGATGGAAAATAATATTCGCTATTTTGGGTAGGATTGTTCAGGGCCGAGCGTGTATGTTTATGATGAAGGTAAATCGGGAAGTGTTGATTAGAAGTGTAATTAGTAATTACATACAGAATTCGAAAATACAGGGTGTCCCGTAAATAATGAATCAAACTTAACAGGTAGGTAGCCCATCTGATTTCCAACAACTAATTTGAATAGTTTTTTTTTATTTGATAGTTATTTCCATCGTAAAAAAGAACTTCAATTCAAGATATTTTTTTCTAAGGCATTTGCCTACGATAACGATATTCACAAAAATAGCATCTTATTACATTAGTAAGCTATTCAGAAATGTTTAACAAAAATCATACTTACAAATGTTATCATTTGCAGACTGCTTTAAAAAACTGAATTCTGGTAGAGAACATGGTAAAATTCGCAAAACAATTTTTTTTTATTAAAAATATATACCTACCTACCGTAGCGGTTTTTTTTAAACTATTCAAATTAGTTGTTGGAAATCACGTGAGTTACCTACGCGTTAGGTTTGATCCATTATTTATGGGGCATCCTGTAGGTTTACCCAAATATCCATTTTATAGTTTAATTAATATAGGAACCATCATATTGTTAGTAACGTAGAATTAAAGCGTACTGTTGAAGGTCCCCAATAACCAATGGAACACAATAGGCCGGGGAAATTAGGTTTGAACCCTTCACTAAATCTTAATAGCCATTATTGTCTTGAATCGTGGATTTGATTTTAGCTATTCAAATATTAATAAAAAAATAAACATTTTTCAGGACCGCATCGAAGTAAAAAACGGGTTTTTGTGAATAAAAATTGAGGTAAAATAGTTAATAGGAAAATTTTGATTACAATATGTAAAAAAAATGGAAAAACCATTTTAGTCATGTTTTCGTCCACGGAAATATCGATAAAAATAAAATTGCAATTTCTTTTTATTGTACTTACTTTTGTTAGTTTACAATGTATGACGTAAGAAAACGTTTACATCGAAAAGGTTAAAACAAGTTTAGGTTAATTAACCGAAGTAAGCAGTCGAAAGCTAAGTTTCAATTCAGATAGTCAGCCGCGAAAATAAATCCAGTTTTGCACAGAAGAATAAGAAAAGCAAACAATAAATTGCACTATTTTCTCCAGCTGTTGCAGAAACCTAAAGTTTTCAACAACATAAAACCATGTCCCAAAATTTAAGGAAGAACCAGACTTGCTCAAGACGTTGACGCTAAAACTGTGTCACGAATTTGCAAACTGCGTTGGTTTACAGAATTTTCAGCTGATTTTAACGGACATAGATCTACTTGCATTATCATCTAAAAACATTTCGAAATACTCTAATCCAAAAACTAAATTTATTTTTTATCTGTAACCGAAGCATAATCTTACTTAATAATATTATAAATGTGAAAGTTTGTGAAGATGTTTGGATGTTTGTTACTAAATCAAGCCAGAACGGCTGAACGGATCTAGATGAAATTTAACACAGAGATAGATAGTCTGGAATAGCACACAGGATACTTTTTATCCCGGAATAATATACGTTTCCCGTGGGATAATTTCCAACATCCACACGGGCAAAGCTGCTGGCAAAAGCTAGTGATATGTAAATTTCACTCGCATGCCTAGTTAGTTCTTGTATAAAAATTTGAATGGCTAACATGTGGTTAAGGTTGTGAGCTACACATACACTATTAACTTTAGATACTCAGGATTATTAATTAAGGAAATTTAGTCTGTTTGTTTTCCCAATTAAATAAATAAATATCAGACGCTTCATATTCGAGTGAATGTTTATTTTGGTTTCATTTCACGTTCACACAGCATCGACAAAGTTAGTTAGAAATTAACGTTCATCTAGTCCTTTTTCATTTCATTGGTCGATCACTTGGTAGGCGAGTGTCGAAATACAACAATGTATTTCGATCGGTTGAATATAATTAATTGATTTTCACTTTTGATTTAAACGTTTTACTTCGAGTGAAATATGACGAATGAAAGATAAAAAAAATTAAAGTATTATAATAAAATAAAGTCGCTTTTCGTGTCTGTCTGTTTTTCTACACATGTCGCTCGAATCTTTGAAGGTTGTCGTACTGTATGGGGGTAGTACTTACCAGGGCGAGCTCCACCACTAAGGGTGCCTGTCCACAGAAGCGGAGCAAGGCTGCGGAACGGAGAAATATTAACGAAAAGAATCCTGGGCTCCTGGATCGGAACAGAGATTTATGCAATCGTTTTGGTTAATATTTCTCCGTTTCTCCGCTCGTCAGCCTCGCTCCGTTTCTGTAGGACCCTTAGGGCCTAGCACATCTCCGCCGTGAAACCATAGCAGCGAAACCGCAGCAGTTCAATTCAACTGACTCGCGTGATGTTCCGCCACTCGAGTAGCGGTTTCGCGGCGGCCCTTAGAGCCGGCGCGCACCGGCGGCGGCACGGCACGGCAAAGGTTCTTTAGCGACGAATAGAATTATTATTTAATTGTAAGTTTCAATTTTATTGTCATACTTAAAAGTTATATTTCTATTCGTCGCATAAAAAGCCCTAGCCGTGCCATGCCCCCAGTAAGTTGGCGCCGGCCAATACTATTAGGTACTAATAAAAAATATGTAGGTATCTACAGTCTTTATTATTCCAAAATTAAGTGTCGCTTATGAATTAATTGATTGAAGTAGTGTTGTATTTCGTATGTATCCGGCCTTACAATTTAAATCGCATAACATTTCGGTAATGTTAGCTTTCACTCGATTTCGTAACAATATTATTACAATACATGCGGGTATTGTTTGGTTTCAATTGCGAAATTAAGCTAATTGGTATCGATATTTTAATTGTTTACCTCTATTTCCAAATTCTATTTGCATTTGGTGGTTTCGGTTTAATACATTAATGAGGTTTTGATTTGTGTACGTAATTAAAATAGCGAAACTTTAAATTGGAGCGATTCTGCTATATAATTAAGTTAAAAATATAATATCCTAACCTAACTAAAACTCTTAAAAAAATTAAATATGGCGTCGAAAAATTCCTCCGCATCGCTGTCGACTGGTAATGTACCCAAGAGACTGCGGCATTACCACGTTGTATGGCAATGGTTAGCCTCTGGCCAAGGTAAAAGTCAGCCCTTGGGTCACGGGAAGTGTCAAGCCACCATAATTTGTAATGTAATTCGATATGTAATTAAAGTTTACACTCGTTTAACTCTATTGCGTATACCTACATCAAAGAAATTTGATTAAAATCTATAATCAATAAATTTACTTTAAAAATAGTAAAAACCGACTTCAAAAACCTAAAACGAATAAAATTACTTTCATAATAAAACTTATCAGCTTCTGAAGTCGGTGCCAAGCTAAGGTGAATTGAAGAATTGAAGACATCGACTTCAGAAGCTGTTAAGTTTTATTATGCAAGTTATTTTATTCGTTTTAGGTTTTTGAAGTCGGTTTTTTAAGTAAATTATTTTTCCATTTTTAGTTGAATGCCTAAACAATTACACAAGCTCTAGACGAACGAAACGAAGAATCATAAAATCCGCTTAGAAATGCCGGAGATGCAGTACATTTATATAACTCCGTACATAAGAACAATTAGGTACTTTCCTGAAAGTATGTAAATCACTGGTCAAAATTTATTCATTAGTTTTTGAAAAAATCGTCGACATACGAACATGCATAAATACATAAGTACATACGCGTCGAATAGAGAACCTCCTTTTTTGAAGTAGGTTAGAAAGCAAATGAATGATTAGCTACTTGTAAACTTGTACGATGTTTTCAGTTATTTAAATGTAAGCCCTTGCTGTGTATTTCTTTAAAATATTTTTAGAAATATGTTTAGGTCTACCTAGGTACTTTCTTTATATCTGAAATTCACCACTTAGGTCTGGACCTTAAAAGTATAGTTTATTATGTTTTGTCGCTAAAAAATAATTCCCTTATAATTATTGAGTAAGGTGACTTCCTTTATAATTATTGAGTATTAGGTATTTAAGTTACGGATTAATCCACGAATTTATTTATTTATTTAAGGATAATTAACAAAGCATACACTTAAAAAACCCACTATTTTTACATCGACATGAATAATTAATTATTTTAATTATTAGGTAGTAGGAAATTTTTTGATCAAATTTTTGGCCAGAGGTGAGGTGTATGAAAAGATTCGCTTGAATTGATCTAATTACGTTTTACTGCGAAAATCTGATTTCCCAATGGATGTACGTAAATATTAGACGAGCCTCCTATCAGCTGAAAATTCGTTGATTAGGTAATATTGTAATTGGATTTTGTTCATGAATAATACTGATTATCTACAGACTTCTGAATTTCATAAGTAAGCCCAGGTACGCACGTGCGATTTTCAACGCACTACTTAGCGCTGAAAGTTGAAAATCCAGCAGTTTGTTTTTTTGACGCGCTGAGATGCGCTCTGTTGGATTCTTGATGCTCGGCTCAATACTGAGTATTGGAAACTCAGTGCACCATAAAAAATCGTTGCGTTAAAAAATCGCCCATGAGAACCTGGGCTAAGAGAGAACTATTAAAATAATCAGTTTTAACGTGGATTGACTTCTTTTTACCCGACTACGGCAAAGCCAAAAGGAAGGGTTATGATTTTAACAGTCTATGTATGTATGTATTTACGTGTGATCCACCGTAGCGCCTAAACTACTGGACCGATTATGATGAATGAGGTATCAATAGATTTTTAATAATGGTCCGGATAACATAGGCCATATAAATTATCTCTAAATATATGGTGGACTTTACACATAAATTTCACATCTCGAAAAAAATGAAATTCACATCCATGCAAAACGGCCTTCGCGAGTCTATGCGAGACAGAGCCTCAGTGCTGGTTTTAGGCGACAGCCGGCGTTCACGTGATGTTCTCAACCGGTGCAACATACAAAGTGCCGCTGCACTGGCGACATTAATTTCACACGAGAATACGGTTCCACGTTTTCGTTTTATAAAGATATTTTGATTTCATTAAACGTTATTATTTATTGATCTATTTACAATTTTCTAAAATAGCATCTTGCAGCAATATGTAGCGGAGAAATGAAATTAAAACGAAAGAGAAAAAAGAAGGTCACGCCTCTCGACTTTTATTTTTCTGGGGGTTTATTAAAATTAGGATCACTCTGTGCAAAAAATTCATTGACGAAGTTACTTACCAGCTGGATTAGAACATTAGACAATCGATGAACAAAAAAGGTGTTGGTCAACGGCCTTTTACCAGCTGGCATAGAACAATAGCTTCATGAATGAGCCTTTTGCAGAGTGATTCTAATTTTGCTTATGATTTTATTATTTAGTTTGTACGAATTTTTTTTTTTCAATTTACGATATCTTATTATAAGTTTTATGATTACTGGCCACTGGCCTTACCCGTGTGTTGAATTAATGTCGCCATTGTGGCGGCACGTTGTATACCCTAATGAGATAAAAATAACAAAATAAGATAAAATAAAAACATAAAAACATACAGCTACATCTGTTCCTACCCTTCGGGAGATAAAGGGGTGATGTTAAATATGTGTGTTTGTCAATATTAAAACAGACATTAAAACCTATTTGTTGTTACAGGCAAGAAAGGTGAACAAACAGTAGCTGTGAAGACACTCAAAGAAAATGCTTCAGAAAAGGAGAAAATAGATTTGCTGCAAGAACTACTAGTGATGAAGAACTTAGGTTACCATCCTAATGTTGTTCAATTGATTGGCTGTTGCACTGAAAAGGTAAGACTAATTACTAATGGATTATATTACGCAGATTACTGAGTTTACTAAAGGACTGTTAAATAAATCTGTATAAGTACAGAGTGGCGATAAGGTTATCACATTCAGGGCTGATTTTTCAATAGTCAGATATATAACTGTTATCTGAAGACTAAATATGTCAGTTTGACATTTTTTGCATACAAAAGCTGTCAAACAGCCATATTTATTCCATAAATAAAAGTTATATCTATATGACTATTGAAAAAAAAATCACTTGAAAAAAAAAAATAACTCAAAATTATGAAATAACTTTGAGTCAGAATTTGAAATTTGAGCTAGAATTTGACCGATGTTTTCCCTTTAACATCACACCCGTAACTCGTATCAATAAGCCAGGCCGTGACACTTACAAGTATTAATCCGTTATCTTGAAAACCACTAAACCGATTTTGATGAAACTTGCACTGTTCCCAAGTTGAAGTAAATGTAAGCCAATAAAAATAAAATAGTCACGATCCGAATAGTAAAAATTGTCGCTAAATAATCCGCCCTTAATAGAATTTGTTCACTGACCAGTTATGAAAAAGCTGCAACTCCAATGCGTTGAAAATCCAACACCGCGCGGGAAAAAAGTCACGGCCGTGCGAATAGAAGTACCGATTTCTATTTGTTCCATTCGATTCCAAGCGCAGCACGCGATTTTATCCCGCCGCGATTTTTACGCCCTTGCGTACGTGGGCTTAATTAATATGATAATGTCATCGCCACCCTGTACGTTTTCATATTATTTAAGGTACCTCTTATTTATCGTATATTTCGTCGCTACCTTTACATTTAAGTAATTTCATTCCATTATGATTTTCACCATCCAGTCATGCTTTCACAAAATTATAACATTTTAGTGAAATGATAAATTACATCAACGTCCAAAAGTCGTACCTACCTTATTCTTAAAAGTATCACCATTTTCATTAGTAAAGATTAATAATGTGGTGAAAAACACTCAAGTCATACTTTAGAAAACACTTTGATATAATAAACCAAAAAACAATATTGTGTTAAGAATAAGAATAATTTATTTGCCGAAAATACAAATGTAAAAATTGGTCGTCTATACACAATTCATATTTTGCCTGTTTAGGGTTTGCAATTACTCTATCTTATGGGTGTAATTTTAATCACCGTTATCCTCTTAAAGGGGTCATTGTACTCATCATTATGAATAACTTTTACTATGGGTCCAAACCTGAAATCGTGAAACAAAATCAGCTACTCCCTACATTTTGATGAATTATGCGAACATGAATGTATACAGCTGAATTTTTTTTCGCGATTTCAGGTTTTGTCCCATAGTAAAAGTTGTTCATAGTGATGAGCGCAATAACCCCCTTTAGAGGATAACGGTGATTAAAATTACACTCTGTATGTGTCACAGGCATATATTATAAATTAAAGTCGCTTTTCGTGTTCGTCTTTGCGACCGCGTTGTTCTACTAAACTGCGCAACAGATTTTGAAGCAGTATTCACCATAATTTTAGAAAATGTATTCCGGGAGAACTGTGTATTACAGTAACATCAAACTTACTTAAAATAAAGAAATGTCTATGGTTGGTAAAGTCGTAATATAAGCCATACGAAGGGAGTATTCCCGTTTGTGAGCACCTATGCATTTTGCACCAAAGGGAATGGGAATACCATTTGAGAATACCTTTGGTGCAAAATGCTCTAAAAATAGCAAACGGGAATACTCCGTGTGAAGTAGGGGTAGGTCGCTAGTATTTATTTAACCTTCATTAACACTGAGTCTAGATTCTAGACCAATCTCAAATCTTATATTAATGGAATCCCAATATTGCAATCTAAGGATCTAAGCTTTATTTGTATCGTAATAAATCTGTAGACATGATATCTTGAACAAGTTAATGTTATTACTCATGATAAGTTATTTCAGCTAGCAAATACTTTGATACCATATCATTAAAGTTATAGCATATGTTTCTAATCAAAAACTTACAGTTTGATAACGTTCTATGGTTCCATCGTTTATCTTTGGACAACCGAAATATAGCGAAAAAAATGTTACTATCGACCAATTGAAATTGATTTATATTCCCGCCTCAATTATTAGAGGCTAGCAAATTATCCCACGGGAATGTACTACCGGGATAAAAAGTTATCCTATGTCTACCCGTGTGCCAAATTCATTCAAATCCGTTCAGCCGTTTTTGCGTAATAAACAAACAAACTCACTTTCGAATTTATAATATTAGTTAGGGTTGATGCACTAATCCCTGACGGAATTATAGGACTTGTCACATTTTATTCGCTATATTTCGGTTTTTAAACTTCATGGAACGGATCACGGAAATGACATCAAAACTTTAAGCTTTAAAAAACTTTAAACCAACTAAGGAGTTACTCAAAAATCAAGGACTATAAAAAAAAAAAAATACACCTACATTACATTACGGCTACAAATTGGCGAATATAAAACAGAGCCGATTCTCCAGTGCGTAAAAACCTACAGTCCTACTTTGATTTTGATTTAATCCAATTATTGACCATACCTGGGAATTGCCATAAATTCCCATTTTGTTGTCTGGAATCTATGTTCAGCGATGTCACTTTAGATGAAACGAAATGCTATTTTCAGGAACCCACCCTAGTTATAATGGAGTTCGTAAGCCTGGGAAAGCTGCAGCAGTTTCTTCGAGACTCCAGAGCTGAACGCCACTACGGCAACACTCATGGAAGCCAGTTCCTGACGTCACAGGATCTCACCAAGTTCGCGTTCCAAGTCGCGAGAGGAATGCAGTTCCTTAGTTTACAAGGGGTAAGAGTATTTGCTTTTCCTAACATCATCATTATTCAGGAGAAAGACGTCCACTGCTGGACAAAGAGTTCTCCCAAGCATCGCGTCATCGACCGACCTTCACCTGGTAATCGGTTAACCATCTATTTATAACCGACTTCAAAAAAGGCGGAGGTTTTATTGTTCGTCTGTACGTACTTTTTTCAATCAATCTGCCTAGCCTTTTCCCAACTATGTTGGGGTCGGCTTCCAGTCTAACCGAATGCAGCTGAATACCAGTATTTTATATGGAGCGACTGCCTATCTGACCTCCACAACCCAATTATTGGGTAATACGTTACCCCTTGGTAAGACTGTTTGTCAGACTTTCGGGCTTCTGACGACCCGTAACGACGGCCAAAGATCCACGAATGACAGCAGGGACCAACGGCTTAACGTGCTTTCCGAGGCACGGAGGAGTCTCGGTATGTAAAGATGGTCACCCATCTACGGACCAACCCTGGCAAGCGTAGCTTGTCCTGATGGATCGACCCATGCGGCTGTTATTACTTAGCCACGAGCTCCTCTATCATTTTATTATGATCATCGATATTTTCTTCAATTAGGTAAAGAAAGCTCTCGCCGTGGACCCAAATTTTATTAACTGTTCTTGGGTAGTTTTTGAGTTAGCTTAGATAATACGTATTTAATCTACTGTTTGTATCTTGATGATGTTATAATACTCCCTTCCTGTTACTGTTGTTTACATATCAAGTGTGGTATGTGAATTGGTGTGGGGTCGGTACCCTAAATAAAAAGTGAAAAATAAAAATCTTAAAAAAAACAAACTTCCAAAAAAAAAATACTGCAAATTAAAAAATTACTTTAAATTCGGAAGTCGGTGACCAAAAACTAAAATACAGATCCAGACACCATCAAATCCGAAATTAAAGTTATTTTTCACTAAGTCAGTTGTATTTTTTTTAGTTTTTCCATTGCTGCAATGTTTTTGGAAGGTCTTTGTTCTGTTGGCTGATATGATAACCATGACGTAGTAATTACGAAGTCAAATCAAATCAAATTATTTATTTGCTAAAATGCAGGTACATAATTAAGGTCGTGAAGTATTAAAGTTGAGCCATACATTCTGCCCAAGATTTGACATACAAAATTAAATGAATGAATCGATGATTCAAACAATAAAATAAGAACATTAATTACAATAATCAAATAAATATTAATAGTTCAATGCAATTAAAATGAATTCAGTCATGATGCAATTATAAAAACAGCAGTCAGATCATCATCTGCCTCGCATTTTCCCAACTATGTTGTGGTCGGCTTCCAGTCTAACATGATGCAGCTGAATACCAGTATTTTACATGGAGCGACTGCCTATCTGACCTCCACAACCCAGTTACTGGGTAATACGATATCCCTTGGTAAGACTGGCTGTCAGTCTTTCGGGCTTCTGACTACCCGTAACGACGAAAGACAGCCGGGACCAACAGCTTAACGTGCTTTCCGAGTCACGGAGGAGTCTGTAAAGATGGTCACCCGTCCACGGACCAACCGTGGCAAGTGTAGCTTAACCTGATTGAACCGTGCGACTGTTATTACTTAGCCACGAGCCCCTCAACAGCAGTCAAATCACAATATCAAAATACAATTAAACAATACAATATACAATTACGAAGTTTTCTAAAAGTTCTGGGTAATTCAATGCCTATACATTGGTTTTTCTAAGAGCCATTTCCGCAGCATTCACTTTTAGTGCTATTTTGTTAGTTGGGAATTGGGTATACCTACCAATATTCATAGTGGAAATAAAATAACAGTGTTAATGAAAAGCGACAATGCTAGTCATTTATTGAAGTCCAGAACTCCGAGGGCCTTTTCTATCTGCCCCAAATAGATAAATGAGATGATTTCTCTGTTTTTACAGCTTTGTTTTTCTTAGGCAAGTTCAATTCTATGAGACGTCGACGGTAATTGGGTCAGTAGGCGAAATAAACCTCGACTCAACAGCTTTCTTTCACAGATTTTTTTTTTACTTTTTGCCTCTAAAATCTTTGGTGTATTTTCATTCTTTTTTGTGAAATCGAAAACAAAAGACATCAATGGAATAAAGAAAACCAGACCAAGTCTATTTGTATTTAAATCCATGATAATTATAGTATTCTTATGACACGAAGCACGCATTTCTTGTGGTTACCAAGTGAACAAACACGCTGTGAATGTGTGTAAGCGCACGAGCTCTCGGTACCGTCCGAGACATGGGCGAAGACGGAAGTTTATGTGTGTGTGTGTGTGTGTGTGTGTGTGTGTGTGTGTGTGTGTGTGTTATGTGCTGTGCTGACGCTACTCTTCTTCACGCACATATTTACAGCGTGTGTGTACATTTGGTTACCACAAGTAAAGCCTACGTCACTTCGTGAAAGAAAAATACTGTATATCCTTAAGAGGGGCCTTCCCGGCCGGTCGAAAAGCTTGTTGTTTCATCCAGCGCAACGCCCGTTGACTAACATGCAAGTGAGAACGCGATAACATTGAACGAAATATAGTGTGCTAGGAAATACATGTTTTTTAGCAAGCCTTACAAGTTTGTGAATAAATGTTTGTCATTCAGAATCTCCATTACAAGTGCGAGGTATCTATGTTTTCTTTACTTTTACAATTTATGAGTATATTGTGAACGCCCAAAGTTCAAGTAAAAATTGTGCAAAAAAGCTGATTTTTGGAGGCTTATACTGAATTTGTTTCGCCAAATTTTTATTTTGGAAAAAAAGAGCTCGGGGAAATGTGGGGATTTTTACTTATCGTCTTTTGAAATTCAAGTATAAGATTTTTTAAATATTTTTTCAATTAGCGAAGTATTTCTAACTAACAGTGTAAATACTTAACTACTTAACTTTAAACAGCAACGTAGGAGATGTATTCATATTAGTAGCCAAAATGCAAATAATTTTATGCTTTAACCCGACTTTCTTTTATACTTACCCTCATGGCGAATGATTTGAGTCATATATATATTCAAACAATACCTGTCATTATGATAAACCATTAATGCTCTAACTACCCTCATTAACGATTCTCAGAATTGTTAATGTTGTTTTTGTCCGGCTAGCATGTTCTAGGCGACATACTGTGCGCTACCGGGATTCCCTGCAGACGGTGTACCGACCGCGTTATCAACTAGTGAAAATGAGCATATAATACATGTTGATATTTTTAAATAGGTTTTAATCCTGTTTATAGATGGACGTGGCCTGTTCTAAAACATCAGGCGAAAATTACCTAATTATGAACAAGAAACTTCAGTAACATTTTAATTGACTTTGCAAAGGTTTGCAAGAGCAGTCTAAGAGTTCATTTAAAACGTAGAGTTAAGAAGTTACTTTGAGTCCAATCCCAAAACAATGTCTGTTTGGAATCGTTTCGTTACGAATTCAAATTAAAGTTCTTCATGGCTGTAAAGTATTGGTACAAACTTGTCTATATTGGGAATAACGGATAGAATTTCTTTGTTTGTGTATCTTCGTATTTTGTTTAGCAGTCTGTGCCTGGTTTAGGCCTTTAAAATATTGAAGCAGGCTTTTTCTCATAATATCCACTGTTTCATGCCTACACTTACAACAAATTATCTGTCGTGTTAAATATTGAAGGAATGGTGAATATACGAAAAATCTTAAGAAATTGTGTCTCTTTTGGTTCTTAGCAGATATTTTTATTATTTTACCATCTCTAAACATTTTCTTATCTCCCTACATACTTACATAATTATATATTAATATGTCCTCTCTGAAAGAGTTTTCTTCTAAAATCCTGACCTTCGTTTTCCTATTAAGGATTTTCGTAAAGAGGTAAAGTGTTAGAATTTATATTTCATTTTATGAAGAGTTTTCATCTCGCCCTTCATTTATTTTCTTTAATATATATATTTTGCTTCATAATATTTTGAAGTAACCGGGACGTAAAACAAAATAAACAGTGTGTTTTTTCATAAAGGCGGAAAAACCTGACTTTTAGGATGTACGATTAAATCTTGGAGAGAAAACCTACTTGAGAATGAATGGAACTTTTAACACTTGGAAGGGAAGACATTTGCATCTAAGAATTTGCAGGACTGTCTGGTTGCTTAAGGCTAGGCAATCAAACTGAGGACCAACTAAAATATGCTTGAATATGTCAACTTAGGAAGATTAACTGTTATGCGAATTGACTATCACGTTAAATTGTCCATATAGTCTAATCACAACTGACAACTTGACAATTTACAAACTTTACAAGTCCGTGATAATTCCTGTCGTACTGATCGGAATGCTGGGCCGTGAAGAACGGATGAAAAACGATTGCATGCAGCGGAAATGAGAATGTTGAGATGGATGTATGGAGTGACGAAAATGGATAAGGTGGTGGTGAAATAAAAGATTTCATTCAAGATCTTCAGGTTTATTCTCGTCCTTGTTTCTTCTAGTAGAGCTGGAGACCGACTAATCTCTTACTGGCAAATGGCACGACGATATTAGTCGGCCTCCAGCTTTACTAGAAGAAAGAAGTAGGTATGTAAGAAAGGAAGAAAGTAAGTAAGTAACGAGAAGTATGAAAGTGGCGCCAGTGACAGAAAAGGTGAAAGCAAATCGTTTGGCTTGGTATGGACATGTGATGAAGAGGGAGGAAACACATGTGACTAAAAGAGTGAAGAATATAAATGTCAATGGATGGAGAGGGAGAGGAAGGCCAAAGAAAATATGATGATATTGTATGACGAATGATATGAAAGAGAAGGGAGTGAATGATAGCGTGACGGTTGACAGGAGAGAATGGAAAGAGAAATCGTGTTACCCTGACCCCAAGTAACATGGGACAAGGGCAGGAACATGCTGACGATGTTCAAAACACAATTGTCATTCTTTGACAGTTGTATGAAATCGCTATAACACGGCAAATTGACGTAGGGTGTCCATTTGCTTAGCAATTAATTTCGCTGACTGTACCACAATTACCAGGTCTAGTGGTTTAGTATGTAGTCTCTTCCGAAAGAGAACCATCCTGGGATTTGAAGACACAGCTTGCCTGCATTCCTCCTGCGCTGATATCGGTCGCGCGTACCATACATTGTGTTCTATAGTATAGCACCATATTGCGGTGCAAACGTCAGCGGCGAGTACGTTGCGCGTTGATGATTTGCTACGCGCCGCGTATCGCGCGTGTCTGTCTCGCTCGTCAGCGCCGCGTACGTCGGTCGACTGGCGAGCGTGCCGTAGAGCGGTCGGTATCGCAAGTACGGTATTTTATTATTTATTTCTTGTTGACTTCCACGACCAACCGTACGCGACCGACATCAACAAAGGAGGAATTCAGGCCTTAGGGTTCCGTACCTCAAAGAAAAAAAAAACGGAACCGATTTAGTTGAAATTTGGTACACATATGAATTTTTGTGACCCAAACATGGACGTGTAACGTAAATATAGGTAAATAAATTTTGAATAAGGGGGTCAATTTTTTGGGGGCAAATAAAAAAAAATAGTTTTGCAAACTGTATCTTGTGACATATCAAATAAAAGGGGCTTTCTGTGAGGGTCTCTAATATAATAAATATTTTATAGAAGAAAATAGACGAGAATTGAATAGAAAATAGAACAAATAAATAAATAAATTGACCATTCTCCCCTTATCTCCGAAACTACTGAGCCTAAAATTAAAAAAAAAATGCTGAAGATAGTTCTATACCTATAGATCACAAGAAAAATAAGAAGTCTATGGTCTTAAAATAACATGGTAAATCTCTCAATAATAACTTACATGTGTAGTTGGAATGTATGGGGGGTACATGTTTTTCAACTACAATATTAAGTTTGTTCTTGGGATAAATTCATCCCAACTACGGAACCCTTCATTGTGCGTGGTCAGATACGCAGTTGGCTGGTTTTTTTTTTTTGGTTAGCGAGCAACAATAGCGCTATATCGCCGTTTTGTCTTTTTAACTAGGTATATCTTTTAGTTTATGATTCCAGATACCGGTTGAAAGAAACCAGGTCTAATTTATAGTTAGCTGGATAGTTCCCATTTGGGCCACGATGGCTCTCTTTCCGAACAGACCTACTATTTGGTTGAGACATCTTCGTGAAAACCCAATTTACAAAGTATGAGCAGTATCGTCTGTTATTGTAATTAGGTATGCCAAATAAGTAATTACAAAGCTTTAAGCTGTCATGAAATGTTGTACAAAATATTTCCTTTGAAGCTGTAAATCACTTGTTAAATAACGTTGCAAATCTGAAATCACATTTTCAGATTTGCAACGTTGGTACCACATATTAAACAAGTCACACAAACAAACGTAACATTTCAAATAATTTAGAGAAATCTCATTAGTCATTATTACGAGTATCTTGTCAAGAGCTCAACGTTTTGCGGTAATACTGCTTTTATTTGAGCTCTAACAAGGCAGCCTTTAAGGCTGATTTACACGTGGAGAATTTCTCTCCGATTGAGAAGCGAGAATTACATGATATGTGTTAAATACTTACTTATGATAATTATGTGTTAGTAACACCCAAGCGAGAAACTGAAATTCATCAGTGATTATTTCAATAGATCACAGATCAAAAAAATTGCCTGAGAAGTCTTCGTCAAGCAATTTTCTCAATCAATCTGTGTTGCGAAATCTCAAATCAATCGTATACTTCCTACATGTGAGTATCGTATTATCCAAGCGAGGAACCCACCTTGTGTAAATTAGCCTCAAAAAACGAAATGGTCCAGATTAATTGAGAAAAAATCGTCTCTATTGTTTTTTGCTGTTTTATCTCAAATTCTGAAGAAATCTTCAACTGTTTATCTTAAGTTAATGGCCTGAGGCGTTGCGGTTCGTTAGTGTACAGTCCTTTTTACTTTGCAAAAAGAATACCTTTTTTATTGATATTATTTTGTAGTAAAATAAATAACTGTTATTATTTTTAGTTAAGCCAATTTTCATACCTACTATTAGTTTTCAAATGGCTGAACCACACCGAATGAACCTATTACCTATGATTATTACTCATATCAAACTGTCTTCAAGGAGTTCACCGCAGATGGATGGAAATGCTTGACAACTTGCCTCGGGTAACGCATTAAAGCCTCGATTTTGGCTGTCATAAAAATACCTAAGAAAATGTTTTGGGTAGTCATAAACTTGATAGGCTGATCTCCAGTCGAAAAGCAATCTCCTTGTAAGCGCTCAACGGTTTTAATTTATTATATAATATTTGTTGTCTTTTCGAGTGTAATTTACTTATGCACAATCACCGGTTTAGACGATATTTGATGGGTTATATAACGATGTTTCTTCTTATTAACAAGAGGAGCTTGTGGCTAAGTAATAACAGCCGCAAGGGTCGATCCATCAGGTTAAGCTACGCTTACCGGGGTTGGTCCGTAGATGGGTGACCATCTTTACATACGGAGACTCCTCCGTGCTTCGGAAAGCCGTTGGTCCCGGCTGTCATTCGTGGATCTTTGACAGTCGTTACGGGTCATCAGAAGCCCGAAAGTCTGACAATCAGTCTTACCAAGGGGTATCGTATTACCTGGGGGGTTGTCGAGGTCAGATAGGCAGTCGCTCCATGTAAAATACTGGTATTCAGCTGCATGAACCCAACATAGTTGGGAAAAGGCTAGGCAGATTGATTGACTTCTAAGTAACAATTTTGACACGGCTAATTCAATTCTTCTGTTTTTTTTTTCAGATAATCCATCGAGACTTGGCAGCGAGGAACGTGCTGATAACGGAAGACAGAGTGTGTAAAGTGGCAGACTTCGGGTTTGCCAGAGATGTGGCAGACACTCATGTATATGAGAGGAAGAGTGATGGACGGCTTCCTATCAGGTTGGTAAATTGAATATGCCAATGGCATTTATAGTACAAGAGCGTTAAACACATCGTGGTTCAGAAAGAGACTTTCAAACAGGTGGTAAGTGACAGAGAAGATGCTACAAAGCTGATTTTTTTCGTTAACTCAATATGCTGTAATAGTATGGTATATCCCATGGCGATTTCGGCTACAGCTATATTTGTTTCCGACGACTAGAGGTTACGGGCGTGTGCTCTGAGGTGCCTATCTTGCCATTGTGGTAATGCTACTGTATGTTGGAGGGTGGTTTACTATTGAGAGATCACCATCTCTCTCAATGTGCTATATTACCGACCGGGTTGCCTCATCATTTCCTGCTCTTCCAATAAACTGATTAATTCCGTTACTGTTTCTAAGATCGTCGAAGCATTTCTCCTGGACTTGCTTAGCTTCATTGGTTCAACTTTGGTCTGGTTGAGCGCTACTTTATTTCCATTTTATGTATCTACTTTTGACATGATAGACAGATATTTCATCAGGTGTTGAAACTAAGGGTAGTTACAGATTATCACACCCCCGGGTACACTGAATGTGGATAACCGCAGAATAGAAAAAACAAGTGGGCAATTCCACGCAGCTATCCGGCGTGTCACAATTATGCGGAAAAATGTAAAAGTTGTAATAGGTCTTAATTTTGTATGAACAAAAAATAAGCTTTTCGTCAAAGTTGAATTTGTTGTTCATATAAAATTAAGACCTGTGAAATTACATGTGTATAAATGGCATTCATTTCTCTGAGGGGTCTGTGGCTAAATAATAACAACCGCACGTGTCGATCCATCAGGTTAAGCCACGCTTGACGGGGTTGGTCTGTGGATGGGTGACCATCTTTTCCTACCGAGACTCCTCCGTGCCTCGGAAAGCATGTTAAGCTGTTGGTCCCGGCTGTCATTTGTGGATCTTTGACAGTCGTTACGGGTCGTCAGAAGCCCGAAAGTATGACAACCAGTCTTACCAAGGGATATCGTATTACCCAGTAACTGGGTTGTAGAGGTCAGATAAGCAGTCGCTCCATGTAAAATACTGGTATTCAGCTGTATCCGGTTAGACTGGAAGCCGACCCCAACTTAGTCGGGAAAAGGCTGGGCAGATTGATTGCTTATTAATAGTTGTACCTATGTCAAAATATGGCTGAATATGTCAATGCACGGTAAATTAATGAGGAGCAGGCGAACAAATCCGTCTACATGTCCACACACTCCATTTTTTTTTTTTGCCCTTATTGTGTACTCTTATATTTACTAACGAAATATTTTCAATCAAAACTGGCTCTAACTGCCTTAAAAAAAATGTTCAAAAGGTGTTTTCAATCAAACACTGACTCGTCCTTGTCTAGTTGGATGAATAGATATTCTAAAAAAAGGGTTAGGGTTTCTATTGAACTAAAGCCAGATCCGGGCTTAAATTTTGATATACTAGTTATTTAATAAAGCTTAGAATTCTACATAATTAGCTTTATCTTATTTTGGTTTCTGGCCTCTACTCTAAAAAATCATTTACAGGACAAGTCCGGATTTGTTCGCCAGCTCTTCAAATGATTTTGATTTTATAACAAAAACATAATTACAACCAAAAATCTAACTTTCTTCCTCCTTCGTTTTCAGATGGATGGCCCCCGAGTCTCTCTATGACAATATATTTAGCGTTAAGTCTGATATTTGGAGCTTCGGTATCCTGTTGTGGGAGATCGTGACCCTTGGCTCCACACCATATCCTGGCTTGTCAGCCAATGACGTCATGAAAAAGGTACGTTGTTCTTTACTTATAAAAGTTTTGTAGGCGCAGTTCGATCCCGTACTTTTTGTTTCCGTGAAAACATATTATTTATTTTTTTCTACGGGGTCCAATACTGCCGTAGCCATTGTATTTGCTCGACACTAGACTTAGTAGGCTCATTGCATTCCTTATAAAGTAAGCTTTCACCGATAATAATATTTTTCATTTCTGAACAGATTTACGGCCGATATGAGACGACATCTGATATTATTTTGCTATTCTCAACTTCATATTCATTTTTAACCCTGTTTTGGTCAATATTTCTGTGGGTTTTATTTATGTCCTGGTAGTGCTTTGTTAACTCTTGACAAAGACACCAGAATAACTGATCTAGCTAAACATGTTTTTGCGCTATACGAATTGATATTTAGACACATAGTATTATTATCATATTATCATACTTATTTTCATATAATTTTTTCGCATATATTATACAATGTGGAATTAGCTTCTTTTTACTCTTCGTAATTTTTTTCGATTCGTCATCATAACATTTCGATTGTGAATTTCGTCTGCAATGAGCTTTGTAGTGACCAATTAGTGTTTCACATACTGGGAGCTCGAATTCTATTATTGACAGTAAATGAAACTCAGATCCTTGTAACAAAAGAGATGTTGGTGGATCATCTATTGAAATAAATTGATTGGAATGAAATTCAAATGCAATAAGATCTCGCAAAGATACACTAAATGATTTAACATCATTTTAATCATTTTTACCTTTATATTTTTTAACGTAAGAATCGCATTACTTACGTTGTTACGAGAGCCTAAACAATTAAACCGACACCTACATAGCTAAGTATTTGCCTTTATTATTTTATCAGGCACTTTTCCTTGGGATAATTTAAATAATTGCCTCATCCTTTATTTAACATATGTTTGAAGTTACAACTAAATTAAATAAATGAAGTAAATATGTAGCAATTATTGACGCAATACATTTCGGGAAACTGCATGCTTGACTTTAAACTAGGAGGTGACCAGCAATCCTGACCAAACGTCAGGATTGTTGGTCAAAAAAATATTTTGTTTCTAAATATATGTCCTATGTAGCAATTATTTATTATATATGTAGCAAATATAAGCAATTATGTAGCAATTTTCGAATCAACTCTCATAGACCAACGCCACAGACAACCAGCCATTCTGACGCACACAAAAGTAGAGGGTCGCGCGCATGCCCGTGCACTTGCAGTATGACCTCATAGGCAAATTATATCCGGCCTTAAAATTGTTATAAGCATGATCTATCTTTTGTGTTAGCGGTTGAAATCTTACACGTTTTTGTCGATCAGAAATATTGAACTTACCACCAGTACCTAAGTACATCGAGCGAAAAGACGTTTTCACGTCAAACACTACTCTCTTTCACTTTCTCTATAGGTAGAACTATTGAGTATACGTATTGAGTTGGGCGAAACGACTTTGATATCAGCAGTTTAAACTTTAGCTGCTTTTGATTATGACTGAAGTTGGCATAGTCTGGCGCTGAACTTTCCCTCGACTGAAATGTTTAAATATTTTTAACACTAACCATCGGGTTAGTGTCAGCTATCGAACTGAAGACTTACTCCTGTTCACCTTCCAGCTTACACCTCACTCACTTCACCTTTAAGGGTTCCGTACCTCGAAAGAAAAAAAAACGGAACCCTTATTTTCGAATATAAAAATATAACCCGAATTGATACGATTTTTGCTTTAAAAAAGATTTGTAATTTTGATTTGTGGCTCGTTTGAATTTAAGCAGCGACGTGTTCAGAATGTTTTAATTAGGGTGTGTTAATGCTAATTACGAAATTCAGAACACGTGTAATGTGAACTTTGTTTTTAGGGTTCCGTACCTCAAAAGGAAAAAAACGGAACCCTTATAGGATCACTCGTATGTCTGTCTGTCTGTCCGTCTGTCACAGCCAATTTGCTCCGAATCTAATGAGCCGATTAAGTTGAAATTTGGTACACTTGAATTTGTGTGACCCAAATACGGACGTGTAACATAAATAAACGAATTTTGAATATGGAGGTCAGTTTTATTGGGGCAAATAAGAACATTAAAAAAAAAAAACTTGCAAACTGTACTGTGTGACATATCAATTAACAGGGCTTACTGTGAGGGTCTCAAATAGATTTTTTTATAAATTTAATATAAATTGTTTTAGTTATTTAAGACAATAGACGAAAATTGAGCATTATCTCCGAAACTACTGAGCCAAAAATTTTGAAAAAAAAATTACGGAAAATAGTTCTATACCTATAGATTACAGAAACACTGATAAGAAGCCTTTGGTCTTAAAACAACATGGAAAATCTCTCAATATTTTGCGTACAAAGTTACATTTGCAGTTGGAATGTATGGGAGAACATGTTTTTCAACTACAATGTTAAGTTGCGAGTTCGAAAAGTTATAAGTACAAATCAAAACGTTTCTTTACACAAAATTTCTCCTAAATTATGTATTGTTTATTATGTATAAATTATTATCACCATAACATTGTAAAAAAAAAAAAATGAACGGCTCGCCAGCACACAGATAAACCCTGAGAGGTTTGCGTTGTGTGGCTGAAACCAAAAATATGTATTAGGCTAAGAGTTTTAGAAATAAAATAAAAAAAGTTTTTTCTGGAGATAAATTAATACCAACTACGGAACCCGACATTGTGCGTGCTCCACACACACTTGGCCGGTTTTTTTAGTTTAAGAGGCATAATACACTTCGACCGTGATTTTTGTATTAAATGGTCAACTTTGGCGTTCTTATTCTAAGAAACTGAGACTTCGACAACTTTGACTTATTGAGTGGAGTTATTACTATAGTTTATAGCGGTCTCACGTTCGCAGTTTTTTTTTGTCTATTTTTTATAAAATGCACGACTGCATTTTTTCGAGCTCGTGGACTGAACTAATTTACATAGCAAATGAAATGAAAAACATATAATAATATTTATTAAATATTGTTACGTAAAATTTATACACTAGACTTAGTAGGTAAAATTTATACCATTATACAGGGCTATTTTTAAATCATTAACTAAACTTTCACAGGGTGTTCTACCCATGAATATGAACAACTTTCACTATGGGACCAACTCTGAAATCACAAAAAAAAATCTGCTGTTTCATACTTTTTGGTAGAGTAGGTAATGAACTTTTGTATGAAACAGCTGATTTTTTTTTGTGATTTCAGAGTTGGTCCCATAGTGAAAGTTGTTCATATTCATGGGTAGAACACCCTGTTAAAGTTTAGTTAATGATTTAAAAATAGCCCTGTATAAGTAAGTTCATAAGAAATTAAAATTTCATACCTTGGATTAAAAAAATATATAACACTCAAAATAAACGTGATAAAATTGTTCAATACACCTAATCTATCAAAACGCAATTTTGTCACATCACAAATTTCTATCACAAAATTGCGTTTTGACTTAGATATAAAAATGTGCAAAATGACATATATGTAATTTTGGACATTTTTCTATCTAAGTACCTACTAGTAACTTCATTAACTTGGAATTCAAGGTGGAATTGGAATATTTGGAATATTAAAACTGAAACAACGCTTACCTAAAATCGAACTCGCTAGGCTCTACTTTCACACTGTTTTAATGGAACCTTTAGAAAACATTATTGTACTTTAAATTAACAATAGTAAAAATAACAAAATTATATCCTACCTTAACTATAACTATTCACAAACTAAAATGTGGCATTAAAAAATTAATCCGCATCGCAGTCGACTGATAATGTACCCAAGAGATTGGCGGCATTACCTACCACGTTCTTTGGCAATGCTTAGCCTCTGGCCAAGGTAAAAGCCAGCCCTTGGGTCACGGGAAGTGTCAACCAACCGTTTCGAGCCGAGGCCCGAGGGTTTCAACTCCAAACGGCTCGATATTGAATAATAAAGTTATACCACGTTACGGGTTGAACTGTCATTAAAAACTTTAAAATGTTATGGTATCTGATTGTTAAGACTTTGTAAGTAATTTTTTAAAATTAATTTTTCGTAATTTATTTTTTGTTTTTCTTGGTCTTGTAGTACGAGCCAAATTGCAAAGGTTTTTTGACCGTAATAATCTTACTAATTGGTTACTATGGTAATATTCGAATACCTACTCTAATAGATAAGAAGACTCTCTAGAAGCTAGCTAGATCGATAAAGCCCCACGGGCATTATCGATCTAGCTAGCGTTATAATCCTTAGCGAAAGACTTGAAAAGAACATATACGTACTAACTCAAGTAATAAATTCTAACTTTTTCATGATACGTTCTCAACTTGTGACATTTTAATCTGTGAGCTTTTGAGCGATGAAGATGCAAAACTATTTGTTCTTGCATGTCACAGCGTACATATTTTATATTCAAAGAATAAAGTTTTTATCCGTGCCACCTGGGTATCTTGCATCTTTATAAATAAACTAGCTTTGGAGTGGAGGTCGGAAATTGTCCCACGTGATTATACCACCGGAAAAAAAGTCTCCTATGTCCTAACCCTGGCTCATACGTGTGCTAAATTTCATCCAAAGCCTTTCAGCCGTTGAGGCGTGAAAAGTTAACAGACAGACAGACAGCCAGATCGTCGGACAGATATACTTTCATATTTATAAGGAAGTTTTTGAAGGTGCATTTTATCACATTCGAGGATTAAGTTCTAATGCAACAGCAAAATACCAACATGTCTCCGAAATCACCCTAAGTTGTTTCTGACAACAGTTTATATACATGCCAAAGTATTTATGTAGTATCTGCCTGTTTGTAACTGGTAGGCCCCCCGCACACGGATCGTAAGCGTAGTCGTATCGTAATACGCGCGTAAGACGATAGCCATACGGGCACGTACATGTACAAACTTGTCCGCATACGAAGTAGTGCTGCAGCGAATCGTATGAGATTTTTCGCGCCAATGCGGCATGACGATACGCTTACGAGACGACTACGCTTACGATATGTGCATCTGGATTGAGGGCTCAATTTCTCATGTCTTTGTAACAAAGTGAAACATTTAGGAAAATTAGTAAATAATAATAAAAACCTAAAACAAAGGTTTAAAAATTTCTAAAACTTGAAATAAATGTGTTATCGCCCTATGAAGAGTGCTCTCATTTCAGACGCTAGAACAAAACATGATATTGTAAATCTCAAAACGTATAACCTTTGTGGCAACTGATTTTATCTCAAAATTTAATAAACAATTTCTTACATCTTTTAGAAAAAATTCAGCTCCGTAGACTGAGACGGATTTATAGCAGTTTAACTAGAGCCCTCAGTTCAGTACTTGTCTGAACTGAGGGCTCAACCAAAACTAAGTCTAGCTGAAAGAATTCGTAAAACAACCTAGTGTATATTATATGTTTAAACACAATTCCTAAACTATAAATAATGGTTCGCTAGTTGATAGTTCGCGGTTGCAAAGTACATTGAATCAAAACTATAGTGAAGCGTCTGAACTGAGAACTCGATAATTTCGTTTTTATTTTAAATACTCAAATACATAAATCGAAACAAATTAGTTCATATGTTTTAAGAATAATTTTATTAAAACTTGGTAAAAGTTCAATTATCCTACATGTTGTAATTAAGAAGATCTGCTTTTTCAATACATTAGTAACAGAAAACAATGCAGGGTAGATATGTTTTTGGTCATTGTTTCGCGGACACATTTACCTTCTTCATAGAATTTGTTCAGTCGGTTTCCCAATGTATTACGGTGCATGTCCATGGATATAGAAATCGATAATTTAATAGTGCAGTGTTGATAATTTATCATCACAATTGTTTCCAGTTCGTGAGTGATTGTCGTAAGTACAATACAATATTTACGTAGATCGGTTTAATGACATTTTTAAAAGCTTTTATATAACTTGCAATATTTTTAACTATATAAGTAAAATGAGTTAGCAAAAAAAAAAGCCTCGTTCATTTATACTTGGCACAAAATGTTTCAAACTTTGTACTGAAAAAGTAAATTTACGAATTTAGTACATTTTATGAACTTTCTTGAAAAAAATTTTAGTTGGCAACAAATTGTACCGATACCATATAGATACCTACTTATCCATATCTCACATATTCAATGCGATTTATTGTTATTTTACAGAATCTATAAGCTATGAAAAGGCGAGGACGAAAACCTCAAGTAGACCGAAAAGTACAAAAGAAAATATTTGATAAGTATGCTGCAGAGTTACAAAGAAAGAATATTAAGTACAACGACCCCATCTTTACCCTCATTTCCGATTGTGTGGTAAAATGACGCCAGCAGCCTTATACATGTCATTCAAAACACATTTTAAGAAATCGTCTTCCGGCAATGGCAGTTCTGAAGAGATACAGACGATGCTGTATCTCTTCAGAACTGCCATTGCAACCCCAGATGACATGTCAATTTCTACTACCAGTCGAAGTTCTATAAATTCAAGTCCAACTGTGAACCATGGTAAAAAAGAAAACATAACATCTATAGGACAAAGTACATTTTTTTCATTTGATTTAGCTGTATACGATGTCAAAAAGATTACACCGTTGAATGCACGTAAAAGAAGGAAAGATGGTACTTTTCAGTCGTATAAAACTTTGCCAAAATATGGTCTGATATGTTAAAACAAAAAATATAGTTGAGTTCTAAATTCTAAACTGCACATGGGTTTAAAAAAAAAGTAAAATTGGAGATGACTGCTTAAGTCAAAAGGTCACTGTAGTCAATGTTACGCACGGATCGAAATTTCATCTTTAAATGAAACTGAAAAATTCAAACATTTTTATGTAATATTCAAACTATAAAAATAAAAAACATTTCATCATAAACCAGCACGAAAGTCAAAGCTTACACCGTACACGAGACATCAAATTGCAAAAAATCTGAAATATAAACCAGCTATTCTATTTCGCCATGAAATATCTTCGAAGCTGATAAATATAGCGAAGACAACATTGAACCTCTTGTGTGGCCGTCAGTTTCCGCTTTGCGACAAATCAAATCAGACGCTAAGATTGGAGAATTGTATGATACAAATGCTTTGACGTCATTATTAATCATGGCTAAAACATTTGATAGTATTCGTGACGTTCATGTTCATCCACATTTTCATGTGTATTATTGGACCGATAAAGAAGTTGAATACTATAAAATGTACTTCGACAATTTTGATAAAGTCACTATTACAATTGATGCCACCGGCTCCTTTTTCGAAACAATATGCTTGCCTAACGGTACCCAACTGACAAAGACGCTATTTTTGTATAAAGGTCTTATTACTGCCAATTCTAATTTAAAATCTGTGGCAATCGTTCAGATGATAAGTGATTCGCACAGCAGCAAAGCAATTTCAAATTGGTTGAAGAAATGGGTAGGTGATGTAATTAATGTACCACATGAGGTTATAACCGATAACTCCTCAGCATTGTTATCCGCGAATTCTCAGGCATTCACTAAACACAACAGTACTAAAGCCTATATTCAACAATTATTTTCAATTTTGGAGGGGGAAACTAGAACTTTACCTGAAACATTTATAAGACTTGATACTAGCCATTTTAGTAAAACTTTATACCATTTGTCGTGCTTTAAAGACGGTGTAGACGATAGAATATATTTTTTTTTTTATATCCGCTGCATTTTGCTTTTAAAAACATGCGAGGAATATGAAGTCGCGAACGAGATAGTTGAGAATATTATTAAGTTGGTTTAGGGCAGTATGATGATGATGACGTATTATCAAAAGCTAGTACAATTGGGGCTAAAACTCGTCTTCTGAATTTATTCAACAAGACAAAAGATATAACACCACAGATGAAATCAGAGATGAACTCTAAAGAGATTTTGGAAGACAAAAATCTTAGAGAAGATGAATTTGATATTATAGAAAACATTAAATTTATAACGTGGTTTGAAAGTTTAGTTCATTCCAACAAAAAAGCTTAATAAACGAAAATTCAAATTTTTATTATTTTCCGCCTTTCATATCTAGTTTCAAGAGGCTGTTATACAAATTACCGTTATGGTCTAATTTAATTTGCCCTTTTTTTAATTCAATAAATAAAGCCCCATCTCCATCCGCCGTAGAAAAATACTTCAAAACTTTAAAGAAACTTGTATTTAAGACTAAAGTCTTGAAATACAGGATTGATGAATATTTGACAATTCATTTAGAATACCTGGATGGAGAGATTAAAATTGCTTTGAATGATTTAAGATGTAATTAACAAAAGAAAACTTAAAATTAAAAAGTACAGAAAGCGAAAAATTTAAAAAGATATACATTCGAAGAAAGCTAAGACCCCTAAATCTAATAGTTACCAACATTTCCCTACAGGATCTATATTTTCTGACCAACCTTCTTTTAGTGAAAACTGGAAAGGAGAAGATACAGTGCCCGAATCCTAACCATTGAAACAAATTGTCAAATTCATTATAAATGGTAACGTTTGCAGTTATGTCTTGAGCGAAAACATTGAATTAAAATTGATTAACACCTGTGGTTTTGATTCTACGTTCTTCCTTTTGTCTATAGGATATAATGAAAACACTAACATCAAACATTACATAGATACTTTCCAAAATGAATTGGTTGCTAAATACATTACACAGTTATGTGACTTACAATCAGATCAAGATGTTTATGATATGTGGTCTCGTATAGTAATTGAATATTTTAACAAGGACCAAACTGGTGAAGTTGTAAGTTTAGATTACGCTTGCAACGTAACATATATATTTGAAAAAGTACTATATAATTATATCTCCAGTGCAGTTTCTACGAAACAGTGTTTGAATGAATCGTGCGATTCAAGTATAAACTGTAGAAAAGTCATATTTCTCCCATTAAATCTAGAAATGATAAAAAATTTTGGTATTTCTAGTCTAGAAGATGCAATTCATATTGGCACTGAAAATAACACCTGCGTCTCGTGCAAACACCGGGCAATAACAATTTGATATCGTTTGATTTGAATGGCACAGAAAAAGTCAACTTAAAAGAGCTACCCAAAGTATAATAGGTAAATTTTATAAATTGTTAGGCGGTATCGAATATGTTCCTGCACTCCAGCCAAATGGTCTTGGACATTACAAGGGGCATGGTTTCTTAAAAGACCGTATAATCTGCTACGATGATTTAAATATAAAATTTTGCAACAGTAAAGATGACAATATTTTTTTACCTACGGGCTTACTGATTTTGTCGATAATCAGTGATAATAATCAATTCAATTGTTTAAAACTGTTCGATAATAATTACTTTCATCTTTACTGTTGCAAAACGGTCAGGTTGTTTTCTTCTCTTTATAATATAAATATCTTTATAATATTGAATAAATTTCTTACATATTATATATAAATATTCGTTTCAATTGTACTTAAAACATTTACATTTAAGGTCGGTACTTACATTACTAGAACACTGGAAACAACAGCATAGGCACTCTACTTTTCTCTCTGTATGAAATGTGTGAAATATGTATATCTCCTGAATTACGGCATGTAGGATAATTGAACTGTTACCAAGTTATAATAAAATTATTCTTAAAACATATGAACTAATTTGTTTCGATTTATGTATTTGAGTATTTAAAATAAAAGCGAAAATATTGAGCTCTCGGTTCAGACGCTTCACTATAATTTTCAATTCAATATACTATGCAACCGATTACTTTCGAACCATTATTTATATTTTAGGAATTGTATTTTAACATATAGTATAATATACACTAGGTTGTTTTACGAATTCTTTCAGCTAGACTTAGTTTTGGTTGAGCCCTCAGTTCAAACAAGTACTGAACTAAGGGCTCTAGTTAAACTGCTATAAATCTGTAAATTTTCAGTCTACGGAGCTGAAATTTTTCTAAAAAATTTCAGAAATTGTTTATTAAATTTTCAGATAAAATCAGTTGCCACAAAGGTTTACATACATTTTGAGATTTAAAATATCATGTTTTGTTCTAGCGTCTGAATTGAGAGCACTCTTCATAGGGCAATAACACATTTATTTTAAGTTTTAGAAATTTTTAAGCCTTTGTTTTAGGTTTTTATTATTATTTACTATCGAATCAATCTGCCTAGCCTTTTCCCAACTATGTAGGGGTCGGCTTCCAGTCTAACCGGATGCAGCTGAATACCAGTATTTTACATGGAGCGACTGCCTATCTGACCTCCACAACCAAGTTAACACAAAGTTACTGGGTAATACGATACTCCTTGGTAAGACTGGTTGTCAGACTTTCGGGCTTCTGACGACCCGTAACGACTGTCAAAGATCCACGAATGACAGCCGGGACCAACGGCTTAACGTGCTTTCCGAGGCACGGAATTATTATTATTTACTAATTTTCCCAAATGTTTCACTTTGTTACTAAGACATTGAGAAATTGAGCCCTCTTCAGATGCACATCTTACGATCCATGGACGAAGGGCCTTAGCTTCTCTGTTCTTTTTATCCCTCTTAAGTTATTTATCTACCTTTGTGTTTTGGCTCCGAAAAACAGATCATATTATTAGGAATCATGTTTATCTATTCATAACAGGAACATATCAATCACACGGCTAATCCTGAAACACTTTGATCTTTACGCCCACAGCGTATGCCCAAAAACTCAAAGTAAACATATAAATTACGTTGTGGCGGAAATACCAAAATGTGGAAGAAATTATGGAACCTTCCATAATTTATACCACCTACACGAATAAAAAAAAACTTTACAAAAAAAAAAAATCGACCGACTTCGTCGGTGTCTTTGGGTCTGTATTTTAAGTTTTGGCCACCGACTTCCGAAATTAAAGTTATTTTCACTTTGTAGTGTTTTTTAGGTAGCCGCTTGTTTTTTTTTTTTGTAAAAAGCTTTTTATTTTCCACTTTTTAGTTACGGTAGGTACCCACCCCACGTCAATTCGTATACCACTACTTGCTATGTAAACAACAGTGACAGGAAGTATTACAACATCACCAGGATACAAAAACTGGATTAAATACGTATTACCAAAGCTAACTTAAAAACTACACAAGCAAAGCTAATAAAATCTATACGGAACCACCGCACAAGTTTCTTCTACTAAATGAAAAAAGAAATTTAAAGTCAGACGAAAATATTGATGAGCATACATAAAAAAAATACAGACGAACATATTTTAACCTTCTCTTTTTTTGATGTCGGTTAAAAACAAAGAACGTTGAAACATAACAGCATGGCTCGCGATGACAGTTAATCACATTAGCAATTTAAACTTGCACTTGGCACGTCTGAATCGCTAACGTTGTCAAAATGGGGTGACAGACTGGCTAGACTTGAGAGACCTGTTTAATTTAACTATGCATTTAAAAACTGTCGCTCATTCTTAAAGGGTACATAGAGTAAGTTAAATGTTAACAACTTATATATCAAAAATGATTTAAATGTATGTAGTATTAGAATTTTCTGGAGTAGATAATAATGAGTTACTGCGATTAATGATCTGCCTGCCAGTCGGGCTGATTAGGGCCGTGTTTTCGCGCCACAATTGTGACGACGTAAGGATCAATATTAAGACGCTGAACTTAAGGCTCGGCCCAAACGGGCCTCCTCCTGTTGAGTACTGCTGTAGCGAATGGCCACCACCGGCCTCACGTCTATTCAAAATATAGGAAAAAGTGTGTTAAGTCGCTGTCGCTGGTCATCGGTGGCTGTGGTCGGTGGTCTGTTTGCGCCGAGCCTAAAGGACCATTTTTTTTACAAATTTATGTCATTGGTCTTATGCAGCTATAAATAGAGAGATGTTAAAACTAGCCTGCAATGGGACGATACAAACTTAACTAAGTTAAATAATTTCTAATTTTGTTCCCTTCTTTCCCAGGTCATCGAAGGATATCGTCTCGAAAAGCCCGAGCATTGTCATCGGGAGCTCTACAACATCATGTACTATTGCTGGGAGGCGGAACCGAAAGAACGACCTGACTTCGCAGACATCGTCGCTAGATTAGAACCGCTAATTAACAAAGATATGGACTACATACAGTTGGAAAGATTCCCAGATCATTCGTATTATAATCTGCAACATCTAGATGGGGAGAAACTATGATTGTTTATGTGACGAAAGGAATAGTGAAATTGTCGATGCAGTGACAATACCTCCCTAGTTTGACATTTTTAAAATGAAAATCCGCTTACAATTACAGACTAGTTTTCATCTTTGCTGAATTTTTTTTTTCAAAGTTTATTTTCTTATTTAAATTCTCTACATAATTTATTTTTCATGAAAAAACTGTTGTCAATTACTGTTTATTTTAAGAAGTATTGCCACTTTATCGATCTATTTATTTGTGCAAGAAACAAAGTGCGGCATAAACTTATGAATAAAAGACAGTAAAGTTGTTGTTCCATAGTATGTATTATATTGTGCATTATTTAGACGAACATGTTCGTACCTATAATCCTTGTTAGTGGTACCTATGGGTAATTTATGTAAATATCTTCTGAATTAGAAATTACTGCATACACGTGTTCCATAATTCAAAAATAAAATAAATATAACTTTGAACTTACTTAATTGTAAAAGTTTGAGAAATATTTTAAATCTCATCTCATTAATTAAATATCTATTAAAGAAAATCTCGTTGTAAACGAGTTATGCAAAATTAAATTAATTTAAAACTGCTGCTTACACAAACAAAAAAAAACTGAGATTAAAATACTTGTAATGATTGCAATAATAATTATTAAGTAATTTTAGAAACTTCACATAGACTAGTCTTTAGAATATTATAATGATTGTAATTTTAGTAATCATTAAAATTTAAATAACTATCCATTAAATGTACAGTACATTTAAGCTTTTCGTTAATTAAAAATACATACAATTTATACAATAAATGTTTTGTTGTATACAATTTTTTGTCTCAATTTTCCTTTATAACCAAAATAACAGCGATAAAATACTTTGTCTTTTGACTCTCATGATAAAAAGTTCATCCTTCGTTTATACTGAGAAAATTTCTTCTGTACATATCCAGTCTTGACTACTATTTCTACAATAAGCACCAAGGTACCGCTAACATACCCGAAACCTAAAGTCAAGAAGCCGCCCTGAAGATGCTGCCATGACAACGGATTAACATCTGATTTCTCCTTCAATAAAGCCCTCAGTTGACGAGCTCGTCTCCTCTCAGTGAACGTTGCAAAGTGATCCCTAAGAGCTTCATTGAACCCGCTCTGCTTAAGCAGTGTAATGGTTGTCGAAAACTCCAGCATAAAAGGAAACCCTCTTAAAGCTATAGTCTCTATAGGTACAGTGAAAATGTTCTCCGTAAACGTATAGTATTTATAGTTACCAATACTGTCACTCAGCTCTGGTGTCGTTGAAGAAAAATGGGCCAACTCAAGACGACTGCACAGTAACGAAAAATTTCTATGAACGGCAACATCTATCATTGCTTTAGTAATATTCTTAATTTCAATCCATTGCTGACCAATGCGATAATCAAAAGGATCAGTGGAGTTAATAAACAGATCATGTAACTCCTCAAAACCACCAAACTTTAAGCCGCTGTCAACTAACTCTTCAACTGTTTGTATTTGGTATTCATAAGATGGATTCGTCAACACATCGAATAATTTCGTTTGGTATGCTGTTGAAAATAGTATACAATAGATATTGAAAAACACAAAAAACACGCGAAGACTTTCTTTAGACGGATGTAGGTAAGCTACAAACCCCAATACTGTAACCCAAGTATTAAGAAAACAATGACCGAACGAACTATTGTAATCAGAATCTCCACTGAGCTGACCTATAATTTTCCACGTTATACCACACAGAAAGAAACAAGCTATTACAGAATACCAAACCAAACCCCTAAATATAATAACCAAAGCTACCCATGCAGCTGACTTGTGAGCTCTTGGGACAACCCAAGTATAAGCATCGGCTAAATACGTAACGCTTGTCTCAAAGTCTTCGTGCACATCGAAATCTGGATATATTCCACCCAAAAGCAAGTGTCCTTTCTTCGATGCCAATTGCTTTAAAGCTCCATTCCATACGCCAACATTTTCTCTTTCACCTCGGAATCCGTCAATGAAGTGATATCTAGGCGTCATATTATATCGCGTCAGCATTGTATTTATCATTATTTTCTCAATATTAGGCTCACATACATCATCACTTATGAACGGTTGTTTTTGCAATGCTATTATTTCTATAACGCAACCATTCATGTCGTGTGGTACTTTAGCATCAAACATATCTTTATCATATTTTAATACCCCTCGTTCACATGTGTTTTGTATCACAAGTCTGTCTTTAGCAGTTTCATTGAAATAACCACAATATTTTGGAGGGTCGTAAGGTTTCCAACTATAAATAATGGCGTTTCGAAAATTGTTTGCTTGAGGCACAGCTATAATAATATTTATTGCATTATATTTGAAGAGACAGCTAAGTGCTTTCTCGACGTAATCAATATTAGTTTTATCATTCTGAACGAAGTTGAGAAGTAAAATAATAAATTTTGCAAATGGGTTCCAACTGCGTGATCGTATTAGTTTACTGGCTAGAAAAGAAAAGTCCGTGTAACTGTCTATGATGATAATAAAATAATTTGCTGTTGGTATGGTTAAATAGTAATCATCCACGTGCAGTACTCGAAGATTATAATTATCTTGATTACAGATTTCCACTTCTTTTTCAGGACTCATGACTTCCACACTGAACTTAATTTTTTCATTGATCCTTTTCAATACTTCGGTTCTGATTCTCGATACAGAGGTGTTCACATTATTAGTGTTAGCAAATATCAAAAGACCGGGCTGGTCGAATTCATTTTCAATCACTTGACTAATACATCTAGTATAGTCATTAATAACAGTTGGGCCATGAGGATTCACAGCTCCACGGGAATTATCAACTAACACGAATATTACTAGAATTATTTTTTTAACAGACATCCGTGTTGCCTTAATTTATAAACCATTAGTACTAAAAGCAAAACTACAATAAACTGCCGTTGCATGATTTGAATCACATGTTGTTTAATCTACATTGATCTCTACTTAAAAGCACAAATAACAACATATAATGTGATAGTTATCAGTGTTAGAAGTTCAAGGAAAGCATTTATTTCAAACCAGACCAAATATGCAACTTTTTTATGCAACATTGTTTTATGATTGCAAAATTTTGATGTAATATTTTCGCCGTCGATTCAAAACGATACAGACAAGGACAACGACTACTTTACCCATTTTGAGATATATCGCGGAATATTCCGCAATATATCTCAAACTGGGTAAAGTAGTTCCTTGCTTTTGAAGGCATTTTAAAAATGATAATATTAAAATGTAGCTCAAATACTAGTCGAGTCTCCAAACGTCTTGGACGCACATCCAAAGTTATTGAAGTAGCCAGCCGCGCGTTTTATATAAAATTGCGAACATAATGTGATTGTATTTCTCTATTTTATTATTAAAAGCTCATCAAGCTTTTAGAGAACGTGAAATAAATACCTATTTAGATATCTTCAGCAGTTGAGTTTTAATTGAATTTATCCAATGGCTGGATTTAAAAAAGTTTTTTTTTTTTTTAATTACAGTAGAGCTTATTTCTACGTCAAACATTCCAGTCTAATTATAAGAAAAAACTCGTAAAATCAAACACAAATTTTAAAAAGCAAATTCGTGGTAATGATCTTTGAGTTGCTCCGGAGTGTAAACTCTCATTATAAATTATGCAGAACTTGAAATGTTTCAGATATGCTTTTTTGAGTAACTTGTGTTAAACATTCCTTAGTTTATATTTAACACAAATTAAGATTCTGGCAGCTAATTGAAAATAAGAATTTAATTTACGAAAATAGTTGTTCGCAAATCAACTCTTAGACTTTTGTGCGAAACAATTATGGACTTGTTGACACAAGTATTGACTTGTGTTTGTGATTTTGATATGTTACCTAACGATTCACACACTTTTGTTAGTGAGGCGCACGGTTGCTGTCGGTGGCTCGATCACTGTGTGGTCACGAGCGCCGCGCGTGCAACCATTGATAATGTGATTATATTGTACGATACTTACTGGTCTGATCACTATCCGATGCAGTTATAATGCAAGGTTTTTGTAGAAATTAAAGTAATATGGGGAGAGAGGCAAGCTAGTCAAATTGAAACATATCATAATTGTTGTAATAAGTATTAAATTAAGAGATATTTACTTTCCAGGTGAATTTGCTACTTGTGCTAATAAAATGTGTAACTGTTCATTTCATAAATCACTAATTAATTATAATAGGTTGGGGAAAAAGTTTCTTCGCATTTTTTAAGAAAATTCAAAACATTTTTTAATATAGTTTATTTACATTTAACTAAAGTAGGTACCATTTCTGTAGGTACCATTTTGTTCGATAACTTTTTGCCATCTTGTAGGTAGGGACATGATCCCATTGCTATAGAAATTTTGGGACTTCTGGTCAAAATACCGCGACAAGTGGTTTTGGCAGTCCTCTCGTGATGTTAACCTGACACTGCCTAAAGAAATCTGAAGAGACCGAAACAGGTGGAAATCTGAAGGTGCAAGGTCAGGACTATACGGCGGATGCATTAACACCTCCCAGCCAAACTCTCTTAATTTTTGCTGAGTGGCTAAAATGTGTGAGGTCTAGCGTTATCATGATGAAAAACCACACCCCTTCTGTTGATTAATTCCGGCCGCTTTCTCTCAACTTCTTGCTTTAATCTCATCAGTTGTTCGCAGTAGATTTCAGAATCGATGGTCCTGCCTGGTGGTAACAGCTCATAATGAATAATGCCCTTCCAATCCCACCACACACACAGCATCACCTTGTTGCGAGTTAACCCGGGTTTCGCCACAGTCTGTGAAGCCTTTGACCACGACCTTTTTGGCACGTTCTTGTCATACGTGATCCACTTTTTATCACCAGTTATCGGCTTCTTCAAAAATGGTTCGGTTTCATTAGGTCGTAATAAAGAATCACAAATTAGTACACGGTTCATTAGATTTCAGTGAGCTCGTGAGGTACCCAAATGTGGAGCTTTTTTGTGTACCCAGTTTTTTTCAAATGCGCCAAAACTGTTTTGTGGTCAATTTCCAGTTCTTCAGCTACGTTGTAACTACTGATATGCCGATCTTGCTCCACTTTTTCAAAAATGGCATCCATTTTATCCGTAATAGGGCGACCAGAGCGACGTGCATCTTTGACATCAAAATTTCCGGATTGAAAACGCTTAAACCAAATTTGTGCTACTTTCACAGACACTACACTAGGTCCATAAACATCGCATATTTTTTTCGCGGCTTGCGTTGCATTTTTACCTTTTTTGTAGTAAAATTTTAAAATGTATCGAATTTCTTCATTAGATACGGTACGAAAAACAAATGAAAATCACACATTTTCCTAATTTGAATTTGGAATTATGTTCTTTAAAATTTAAACTTTCAATGATACCAAAACCAGCCAGATACAAATAGTATAGCCAAAGAGATTTTATTACAAGTTCATACATACTATAATGCGAAAAGACTTTTTCCCCAACCTAATATGTATAAAAGTATAGTGCGTATACTGACTGAGGGCGCGAAATATTCTTATAGTACGACTTCAAGTCCCGGCAGGGGAAAACACATAATAGGCTTGAACAGGCACGTGAGGGAGGCTCACGATAAGGCTCGGCATTGTTATCAGAATTGGTTATTGTATGGGAAACCGAGTTCTGGACGGTTATACAATGAAATGACTCGAGTCTAGTCACCATTTCGATAATAACTTTTCAAAAATCTGGAAGTCAACGAACAAGTTGAATCTGAAGCCGAGCCGGCCCGTGAGCGTAGACGGTGTACTGTACACGAGACAGCTGACATCGCGAGATTATTTTAGCAGCATTTCGGGGTTGAGCCGTTTACGAGGCCCGCAAAATCCGAATTGTTGTCAGTATCCAGTGTTGGGGCTACCCCTGGAGATATCAGTGTAAGGTTCACTGCAAAGGACATAGTTTTGGTTATCAAATCTATGAAAAGAGGGAAGTCTCCAGGCCATGATGGCCTCAGCATTGAGCACCTGCGGTATGCTGGGGTACACTTGCCTAGAGTCCTAGCTTTGCTATCTATTCTGTGTGTTAGCCACTCCTACCTACCTGACGATCTCATGCATACTATTGTTGTTCCCATTGTAAAAAAAAAGACCGGCGATGTCTCGGACACGTCTAACTATAGGCCTATCTCCTTAGCCACGGTTATAGCGAAGGTACTGGACAGTCTGCTTGACGGCCATTTAACAAAAAATATAAAATTGCACGACGGTTCGGCTTTCGGGCAGGCCTGTCCACTGTAAGCGAGATCCTGTGCCTCGAGACTGTGCAGTACTACATCAAGCGTAAAACGCCAGTGTACGCGTGTTTCCTGGACCTATCCCGAGCATTTGATATGGTTTCGTATGACCTACTGTGGGCAAAAAAAGCGTTGAGACACTAGTCTGCCCTCTTTTTTTTTGCGTGGAGAAATGCTCATGCATACTGCACTAACACGGGGAGATAGTGCAGTAATGTGGGACTCCAACCCACTAAAACTCCACGGTGTCCTCCTCTGCCGCTTGTGGCGGGAACACGGGCACGCGTTAGCACTCACCGCGAACCCGCCGCGGCTGTCCGTCACCGGACCGTCCTCTGGGGAGCACCCCCCATCACGGGCGCGCAAGAACACATTGCGCACCGTGACCACCCCATGGACCAAACCAGCACATGGGCGCCAGACGACTAGTGTTACCCAAATGCAAGAACAAGACGAGACTTAGCCAGTCTTGGTCTTGGTCTTGCGCCAATACACCTGGTCTTGGTCTTGGTCTTGGTCTTGCGCTCCCAGTCTTGGTCTTGGTCTTGGTCTTGCAGCAAGAGTCTTGCAAGTCTTGCAATTACCTATTAGTCTATTACTATTTATTAAAGTTTACTTTAAATCTTAGAAAAACGTATTAGAATTGGAACATTGTGAGCTTGAATTAACATAGCCATAGTAAAGATCAAGCAGATTAATAAATAACTGAAGATTTGATAAGAAATTCGAAAAATCAACTGACCTATATGTCGTTTTCCATGGAAGTAACTGTTTCTTAATAAACATTTATGATTTATAAGCTTACATTTGCTAAAACATGTAAAAAAACAAATTAATTACAACAACTTGACTGTATTTTAAAGAACAATACTTATCTGTCTAGAAAGAGATTGAACCCTCAACTTATAAGAAATTTAATAAAAGAGTTTTACGATTTATCATTTATTTGAATAAAAAATAAAATACAACACAAATCAACAGCTTTATCATTAGGTTATGATACTTTATATCAATTTTTTTGACCAAGAATTAATACAAAGTAACCATCTGGCTGACTCATCACTTAACCTATTTCTATGTTTTCTAATTACTAATGATGCTTTAGAAAATAACCTCTCAGCAGGTACTGAAGTTGCAGGTATTGAGAGAAAATCACGGGCCATTTTCGATAAAATCGGATACTCTGTCTCATGCGTCCTCCACCAATCTAAAATGTCTTCCGAGCTGGCAGTTCTTGGTTTTCTCAGGTACTCCTCCAACTCGTCTATCACTAAGCCTTGAAGACAAGATCTAGATGACGTTGAGGGACATTCATAGAGTTTATCAAAGTCTATTACGTCTTCATCTTCATCACATACTTTATTTTCTTTTTCTGGTAATTCCAGAGATTTGTTCAGTGAGTGTAGACTTTTATATTCTTCATAAAGTTCATTGAACTTGCGCAGACTTTCTGTTTTAAGTTGCTTCCCCCACATTGTCAGGTCAAAAGTCTGAGCCTTATGCCTTGGGTCTAAAATTAAAGAAGTACAATAAATCCAGTTGCTCTTCTTGTAATGTTTAAGCATTTTGTCTCGAGCTGCTTGGAAAGCTAGAATGAGCCTTTCATCCACTTCAGATCGATTAGGTTTCTCATCTAACTGTTTTACCATGGATTCAATTTTATCTAGCAAGAGATTGAATGATACAATGACTAGCGGTAATGTAACATATTTGTCTCCACCAAGTTTTGTACTTAAAAGTTTAAAGTTTATTAGAAATTTATGTAATTTTTCGAGTACCTGCCATTCATTAGCTGTGATTTGAAAATCATTTAATTCGGTGACAGAACTGCACAATATGTCAATGCCCGCTCTCACTTTTAAACCAAATCCAATTATATCATGTGTGGAATTCCATCTCGTTGGACAGTCAAGAATGGCATTTAGATTTGATGGCACGCCAGCTGCTTCACAAGCAGACTGAAAGTTCTTCTTCACTATCTCACTTCTTTTTCACTGGAAATACTGCGTAACTTTGTTACAGATGTACGCGAGTCAGCAATATTTGGTGCAGATTCTTCATCTTCCTCATCCTCAGTTTCGTCTGCATAGTCTTCGTACTGCTGATCTTGCGCGTTAGTGTCAGACTCACAGTGTAATGCTAAGGTCTTTAATAAATCTTGTACACCAAGGTTTAAAATGTGAGCAAAGCACCGGAAATGTTGATTGTCTGAATCAAAGTGTGGCGGCAGCTGTTTGCCCAGTTCATACATAAATTTGGTATTTGCAGTTGCGTTGTCGACCGTGATACCTTGTATTTTATCAATTATGCCATATTCCAATAAACATTCATGGAAAATCGTTGCAATATCTTCCCCAGTATGTCGACCGCGTGATGGTATAAAATCAAGAACTACAGATTGATACTTCCATTCGTTGTCTATATAATGAATAGTAACCCCGTAGTAACTCCTACCAGCAATTGACGTCCACCCATCAATGGTAAAAGACATTTTAGATGATAATTGTTGAAGTCGTTCCTTGAGATTCAATTGGAGCTCTTCAAATCGCTCTTTGACTTTCCTTCTAAGTGTAGACCTTTTAGGAAACACCATATTAGGGCAAATACGTCGAAAATATACTTGTGTAGCTTCGTCATCGAAAAATGAGAAGGGAAGATATTTTTTCACCACCCAATCAACTGTAGCTGTCGTGATGTTGTCACTGCTGTTTTCCGACTGAAACAAAACAATAAATCTTGTGTTATTATTTAAAACATACTAGGTTTGAGCGTATAAGAGGAGGAGGTTTGTTGTTGTTAAATCGAGAAAATCGTTAAATTGATATTTGTTATATTAAGGTTGCACTGTACTGTAATTTACCAAAATAAAGTACTTAGTTGTTACTGGCCGATTAAATGAAAATATGGGTGTTTATAAAAAAATATTTAAGACGATAATTACATACTTAATATGTCGCACCCCTAGATGAAAACACCACTAACTCAAAAATACTTACGTAAGTTAATGGCGTTTTTGAAAGTATCGCATGAAACTACGCGGAGTTAAAATTCTTTTAACTGTTAAAAAAATATTCTTACCTGTCCACTTCTTCCAGCGGTTACTAAAAAGCTTGTGATATCTCCACTTAATTTTGGTTTAACAGGAAGAAATATTTCTGATTCCTTTTTGTGGAAAGATATTAGATGTTTCCTTAAGCCTGAAGTGTTTCTGTTTTTCATTTTTATTTCAATCTTTTTATGTTGGCACAATTTACAGAAGGCAGTTTGGGATGCATTTTTTTTTTATTTTTATTTGTGATGGGTTTGCTCTTGACTCTAGTCTAGGTCAGAGGTGACAGAGACAAAGTCGACGATGGAGTGAGCTTACCCAGAAGAAGCCTGTTCACTCTCACTTTGAAGAGATTAGGGTTGTATACGTTCGGAAACACAGACGCAGGTAGTGAGTTCCACTCTTTTGCTGTGCGCATTATAAAAGACATTTGGAAGCGCTTAGTGCGAATTGGTGGAATAGCAACCAGGTAGGGATGGTAACTGGCAGTGCGTCTAGATGTCCGGTGGTAGAAGGGGGCCGGTGGAATGAGGTCGTGGAGTTCTCGGGCACACTCTCCGAAGTACAATCTGTAGAAGACCGACAAGCAGGCAACCTTGCGGCGATGAGCCAAGCAATGAAGCTTGGCATCCACCAGTTTTACGTCGCCAATGAGCCTCTTAGCTCTGCGTTCCACCGAGTCAAGCGCGGCTAGTTGGTACTTAGCTGATCCATCCCAAAGGTGACTGCAATACTCCATGCAGGATCGGACTTGCGCTTTGTAAAGGGTTAAAAGCTGTCCAGGCGTAAAGTATCGCTTCACCCTATTTAGGATGCCCAGTTTCTTGGCCGCAGTTTGGGCCTGAATGCATGAATTATTTCGAAAAACTCCTCAAATTTGCTTTTGGGTCTTTTAGATCTGTGACTCAAACTCTCGTTACTCGGACTAGAATAATTTGAATCTTCGTCACTCATATTAAATTGTACACGTGATACGTTTTTAGAAAACAACGAGAATTAGTAAAAACAATTATTAAGTTAGACTCGAAGCACAGCTCAATTGGAAATGACTGGAATTAAAATAATTCCTTTATTTATAGTACGTTTCCTTGCTTTCTACCGCGCCGCCTCGCCACGTGCCGGCTCTATGAAAAGGATGCCGCCGCAAATCAAACAATGCCGCGTGCGGCGTACAAACACACACTAAATATTACCTACTTGTACAGACGCGACGCGTGAATAAAATAGAATTAGTGCCAATCACTATTCTTTACATATAAGTGAATGTTTTGGCGTACATCTATACTAATATTATAAAGCTGAAGAGTTCGTTTGTATGTTTGATGACAGAAGTTTTAAAATAAATAAATAAGTCCTGAACGTCACTATACCTCCAAAGTTACTATTCCTCGTGGACGAAGTCGCGGGCACAGCTAGTAAATACTTACTCTCATCATCTCTCTCAGAGATATTCGGGCTGGTAAGTAATACAAAACTCTTATCGCAGGCTTTTTATTTTATTAGTACGTAAGTACCTACGCTTTTTATATTATTTTATTAGTTTTGTAGAATTTTTTTACACGTTTCAAGTATATTTAAAAGTGGCTACAATATTTATTAAACGGGTGATATTTGAACACTTTTTTGCTATTTTTTCTTGTAAAAACTTAAGAAATATAATGACTAAATGTACAATAATAGTACCTAAGTAATTAGTTTAAAACCATATAAGTAATCAATATTATAATATATACTTACTAGAATGAATTAATATGACATCTACTACCTATCCTTACCATTTTATCCTAATCATAATACTACTTGCGTGATCAGTATAATGTATTCATTTTCATTCTAAGCACTCTGAAACTTATTTATTCTTTGGAACACCTGTAGGTACTCTTAAAAAAATTCGAAATTATTTTGCATGAGTATACCTACGCCCTATGGCGGCAATCAAATAGTGTCACAAATGTTATGATTTCGGCGTGGCGGCAACGATTGTTTTAGATTTCAAAAGAAGCCGCCGGCGCGTGTATCATAACCATGTACTTCCGAAAAGCGGCAAATTTCTTTGAGAAGTAAGTACAAAACCTTTGATGCCGCATTATCAAAGTGCCGATGGTTAAAACATAACTATGCATGCACTCAGTTTGATTTTAATAGATATTTTTTTATTCGCTATGTTTATGGTATTAGTCGTAATGCGCATAGGTCCAGTTTTTCATATTCTTTGATACAGTTTTTTGCGTCTCATAGAATTCCTAAGCGTACCTACCTATACACCGAACTGTTACACCTAACTACTCAGTGAAATAGCGCTAAGTCCTAGCTGCAAGACGCAAGAGTCTTGCAGGCTATGTCTTGTTCTTGCTCAAGTCTTGCACGGTCAGTCTTGGTCTTGGTCTTGCTAAAAATACGCGGTCTTGTTCTTGGTCTTGGTCTTGCAAAAACGCAAGAACAAGACCAAGACTGCAAGACCAAGACTGAATTTGGGCAACACTACAGACGACCCCGTGTCTAGGCACCCTTGGTCCCCCTGCGACCGGTCAGGTCAGTAGCACGGCCGCCTACCACTTTTCGGCCGTAGAGGATAGGCAGAGCGTCCAACGAAATACCGACACTCCTCTTCCCCTGCGGCCCCACCGCGTCCGCCATCAGACGGTGGCGACCCCGTCAAGGCCGCGGAAGGTAGGGAGAGCGGCGCACCGCAATACCGGCACTCCTCTCCCGCCGCGGCCTCCAACCCTCAGCCGCGATGCCTGCCATACGACATCGCGGCCCACCTCAGTTGCGATGTCGCCCAAGCGGCACCGCAACCTACCTATTGGCCGTTACGTCGTCGACTTCCTGGAAAAAGCCCTGACGAGCGGCCCCTCCTCGGGTTCCTCTTCGCTTCACCGCGAAGTGGTCTCCCATGCCACGGCTACTGAGGTCCCCCCCCCCGCCTCGACAATGCGGGAACCCCCGGGATGCCCCCCGGGACAATGCGGGAGTCTGCCCGCTGAGATTGTAACTATATTTGAGTACTGGTACAATAATCAGAAAAACACTGTTAGGTGGGCAGATAGTAAATCGGATGAGTACGGACTGGAGTGTGGGGTGCGTCAGGGGTGGTTAACCTCACCGAAGCTGTTCAATTTGTATATGGACCGCCTGATTGGAGTGCTGAGTGGCACTGGGATCGGATGTCATATAGACGGAATTTGTGTTAACAATATTAGCTACGCGGATGACATGGTGCTGCTCAGCCCTTCAATCGGTGCGTTGCGTAAGCTGATTCGTATATGTGAAGGGTACGCGGAGGACCATGGGCTCAGATATAATGTGAAGAAAAGTGAGGTTATGGTTTTTAGGGCACCCAAAAAAGAATACTCAGAAGTACCACGCGTCTCACTCTATGATACACCATTGAACAAAGTCACTCACTTCAAGTATCTGGGCCACTGGGTCACCGAAGATCTTGTAGATAATATGGATGTGGAAAAGGAACGTAGGGCGTTATCTGTTCGCTTTAATGTGTTGGTTCGCAGATTAGCACGTTGCTCTGTACAAGTGAAGGTCACACTATTTAGGTCATTCTGCCAGACCTACATGTGCAGTTTGTGGGCGAGATACACGCAGAGGACATACAACGCCCTGCGTGTACAGTATAATAATGCGTTCAGCGTGTTGATGGGGCTGCCGCGGTACTGTAGCGCGAGTGGCATGTTCGCGGAGGCACACGTGGACGGCTTCCACGCGATCATACGGAAGCGCTGCCGGGCATGCTTGTGCGGGTGCGTGGTGGCCCCAGCGCCATCCTGGCCGGTGGGTTCGGTACTGATGGCGTACTGGATAGGCCTTCACGCGAAAGCAAACACCTGAATTTATCATCAAGTACTACTTTTTTACTCTTACTAACACTAGGCTAAGAACATTGTTACTAACAAATCTATGGACAGAATGTCTACAGGAAAATTATTATTTTTTTACATTTCTCGGGACCCTGAGGTCCCAGACCTTTGGAAGGCGTACGAGGAGCTGAAGCCAACTCGCAGAGGCCCCTTAGATAATTTTAAATGATGAGGAGGTACCGACCGACGATTATCTCTATCTGCACTATGCAAGTGCACCCAAGGACAACCCCCGGTTGGTGCAGGACTATTGCAGGACATAGAAACAAAATATATTGGGCTATGGGGTTGAGTGGCTATAGTGGATTGGTTACCCAGAACTATAAAAGGACTATGTCCCCTGCCTGATCAATGTTATATTTAATACATATATGAAATGGCAGGGGGTGACTTGCACACTCAATAATGGGCCCCCGAAAACGGTCGCTAGCACATAGTGACGTAGCGACAAGGGGGCAACACTTCCTGAGGTACTTGAGGAGTGGAGAGGTATTCCACGGCTATCAGGACAATCCCGGAAGAACGGTCACCATCCCTACCAGCACCTTACTGGAATACTTCCTTCCTCCGAACACGTTAGCTCTTGTGAATCTCCACTCAAGCTGGCCAATAAAAGCATGAAAGCGGTGGGAGCTCTGTTCCTCGTCAGGGTTCACTCCAGCCGGCCAATAAAGGCAAGCCAGGGGTGAAGAACAGGACTTCTCCCGGGAGATAGGGGTCTGTGGGGTCGCTACTGCCCAACAGCTCGCCACATGCTGCCCTGCGGGTTTCTGTATCTCTCTTGGTCTGGCTCCTCATCCTAGACCCGTTCCGTCAATGTAAACTCTACCGGCACAGACCTAAGTTCAGAGTGCGCAAGCCCCACCACGACGTCAACGTAGAGAAACAGGTTTATTATTAATAGTCGCGTTCAGTGAATTTTGTTCATTACCTGCCTTTGCATTATTAATTTTATGTAAAATAATTGTAGTTTTTTTTTCAAAACTGTCATTCTTATTCTGGTGAATGATTCGATCAATAATGTGCTATTATTGATCGAAGGGTGAATGACTCACCCTGTTTTTCCTAGTCAAATAAGTAAAGAAATTCTATCACAGAAAACTGAATGCACCTAAAAAAATAAAAACAGCTTAACACCTGGTGCTGAAATATTAAAGAAAATTTTTCGGAAATCTATTTAGTTAATCATTTAAGAAAACACTAAACTTAATCGCCGCCTGTTTTAGTTCAAAAACCTGTTACTGTCTAGAACTTTAAACTTTTATAGAAAATTTTAACGTTCAAAGACAGTTTGTTCCAGAATTAGTAATTGCAGGTATTTGTGTAGACGAGCTTAATTTAAATAATTATCTCTTTGCTTTAGAAATGTCTTTCTTCGTGTGTTACATAAATAAATGTTTATTTAAGTACATAAATCTCTTGCCTATTTTTCTTTTTTAAGAGTGTGCCTCCTGAAATTTGACAACGTTGCAAAGAGCTGTCAAATATTTCACTGTTATAATAATAAAAAAGCGAAATGTTTGTTTATTTACAAATAGATAGAACACAGAGTTTGAAGCAATAAAATACAGACAAAATGCGATTGAAACTTTTCAATCACAAAATGAGTTCGGAAACACATGTGCTTTTTTTTCAATGAAGCTCTCAGAACTCTGCATATAAACATGGAATCTATGCTGCAGGCGATAATGGACTTTGCGGATTCAAATTGTTTATTCAACTTTTTAAAAAAGAACTTTGGTTAACCATTATTTTTTTGCTTGAATATGATTTCACTTATTTTAAGTATTATTGAAAACGAAGGGCATATGGTACAGGACGATTCAACCATCTCTTCCACGTATGCCCTGGTTCAGCGAGAGCAGGATGAATAGGCAAGAAGTTGTGATGGCTTTGAGACTCCGATCCGGCCACATTCCTCTCAATAGTTTCGGTTTTATGATGCGAAAAGTTGATTCACCCAATTGTACTGCCTGTGGAGTCATAGAAGATGTGCATCACATCTTGACGGAATGTAGTCATATTGGGGTTCAGAGACGTCAAGCTTTTGATAATAATTTTAATGTAGGCTTCTATAATAGCGTTCTGACCTCACCATTGTCAGGTGACGCCAGGACACTTTATCATATTATTATCATGGGTACAAGGTTGCGGGTAGGCTAGTTTATTGGTATATTTAATGAATTCAATAATCGGGATGACTTATTCCTAATAGAAAAAACCCTGTAAATAAATAAAGATTAAAAAAAAGTATGATTGAATACAGAAAAATAAAAAAATAATATCTGTTTGTTTTCTGAAAGACCACTTCACATAAAAGAGAATGAGCATTCGGTACAATCGCTTGACAATTTCAACTGACATGGAAAATAATGTTGTCTAATTTAACTTTATTTATTTAAAGATTCGCTGTTATTTATACAGAAGAGCTCCTATTTCATTTTGTGTGCACACTGAGCATCAAAAAGCTCTAATGGACCAGCTGAAGTCTGAGTACTTAGAAAAGTCAGTAATCGCAAAAACATTGTATAAATGAAAGAAAAAAGAAAGAAAAGTAGGTATTTATTGAGACTCGCACAGGAAGATCACTTAAAAAAAGCAAAAGTAAAATAAAAATTATAAATTCCCGTACGAGGTCAAAAGGCTCCTATCTCAGCACGACGCTGCATCATAAAAGAAATCATCAAAAGTAAGGGTCGCAGCGCTGGTATTCTGACAGGGCCTGCTGTGATGTCACGGACAATCACAGAAATAAATAAAAAAATCACAGATCTTCAACCTTCAGGTACACTGAAAATGCATTTAGGCAGGCTTTTAATTTTGTACGATGCCTAATCTAATAGATTTAGATCTAATAGATTTTGTATCGTCTTTGAAGTAATAGAGCTCAAATGCACGAAGTAAAAAATCCATAAGGTAAAAATTACGCCTTTGCATGACGTACTTTTGAACTTTAATTAAATATTCTTAAAACTTTTTATGAAAAAAAAAAATTGTTTAACACAACAACAACGAAGCGATACAAAAAAGTTATAAACATAGAAATAATAATTTTGGTCTCAAATATAAAGTTCTAATTAGTAATTTGAATTATTTTCAAAGTATCGCAAAACAAAATTTATTTTAAAAAAACGCGCATTTAAGGAGCGCGTTTTTTTATTATATTTCTTCGTCATCGTCAGAGAACAACAATTCAGTGATCATTGCGATATTATAAACAAACCACACCACGTTATAAAATTACACAACACAATATAAAAATGCAAAATAAATTATCAGCTACCTCAACTTATTTTGACATAACTAACACTTACTCAGAGTTTAGCGAATTAACCCTCCCACTTCGGTGGGTTAAATATTTAAAAGTTTAACCGTAGGTATACCTCTACCTCTTGATGGCGGAAGATAAATTATTTGATTAACCCCCAATTATTAGCTGTTAACCCAGAGTTATTTAGGATACCCCATGAACGTGCAAGTGGGCATTAGTAAATTAGTTTAATTTCAACTTGACCAAAACAATTAGGCACATGACAGGAATTCAGTTTCGGCGCCCATTACCCGCGCTTCCCGTAGTGACGTGCAGTCGTCTTTCAGCAGTGATTATAATACGTACAATATCAATCAACGTTTCGGTGTTCCCTCTATAGTTCCAATAACTTCATAGCTGTCATGCGCCTAATTGTTTTGGTCACATAGTACAGACAATATAAATTATTATAAGTTTTTAAACCGACATAGTCACTACTAACATTATTATTAGAACTTAAAACGGGAGATTACCTAATATAAGAACTTCAACCGTGAGGATGGGTTTCAACTGTCGAAAGCCTGGAATCCAGTGGTCCAATTGTGTAAAGACCGCAAGAGTGCCCAAAAAAGTTCGCGAGCGGAAACAGTGAGTTTTGTGTGTCGAGAACAGAATCGAGTTGCGAGTGTAACAAGTGACAATGGTAGCGGTGTCAATCGCAGTAAACAAACAAGAAAGAGGGTAGACCGTTTTGTCTGCTCGTAAACATCCACCCGCAATAACTCAGTTTATTCGTGATCATGCACTTGCAACAGTGCCGAAATATCGGAAACTCGAAAAACTTAATATACATGGTAAATATCCCGTTTTAAGTTCTAATAATAACATAAAATATTGTATTGATATAGCGTTTAAAACGCATTGTGGTATATTAATTCATCATAACCCACACATTCTATTGTAATTATCTTGTAGTCATAACCTTCATAATAACAGATGTCCTATTGTTCAAAAATGCATTCAAACTCGGATATGGATTACATTTGAGAACCCGAGACATACCAGATACCATAAGGCGCCTGATATGGCTCAACCAACTCAAAAGAGATTTCGTGCCCAAGCTACCTCACAACAAAATTAAGAGCTTTAGCGTATTGTATCAAAATGTCCGTGGTCTCAAAACCAAACTTTCAACGTGGAGAACGAACTTGTTACAGCTGGAGCATAACCTGATTGCCTGTTTCTAATGAAGACGGAGAGCTTGCAACCGAGGATTGGAATGTAATACGACGCGACAGGGGCACACCGTGCGGCGGAGTGATGTTCGCAGCGCGCGCACCCATTGTGCTGCGCCGCCGCCGCGATCTTGAAACAGAAGTTGGTGAGGACTTTTGGGCCGATTTCTCATGGTGCGGCCGAACTGTTCACGTATGTGTTGTATATATGAATCCTAGTGCCGGTGATGATGAATACATGAGATGGTTTTGTAAAGTGGAAGAATGTATAAATAATTTAAAAGGCCTTGTAATAATACTAGGCGACTTAAACTTAAATAGTGTCTCGTTAAATATTAAGAATTATTATTGTTATTTTGTATCGTACTGTAGTCTGAATGATATGAATGTTGTGGAGAATGCGTATGGAGGTATGTTAGATGTTGTCTTAGTCCAAGAGAATATTAGTGTACGACGGACAGTCGTGACCGCTACCGAGGGAATAGTACCACCCGGCGCTACACATTGACGTAAAAGTTGATGTAGGTCATTACTCAAATTCAATTGAGCCCAGTAATATAGACGCTACCAAGGATTGGAACTTTTTGCAAATGTGATTACAAACAGCTTTATTTATTGCTCTCTGACGAGAATACTTGGAAGGAGGTCTTGGAATCCAAAGATGTACATACAGCTACCCATAAATTCTACAACATTATTTATAATATTTTTGATACTTGCATGCCTAAAAACGCAGAAGAAAATCAACGGATAAACGGTATCCTGTATGATTTAATAATGATATCATCCGAGATCTAAGGCTCAAGCTAAAGCACCATAAAAACTAGAAACGTACTAACTGTGATAGCGCGTATTTGTTATTTTCTGACCTCAGGAAAAGCTTAAAGATCAGTATTGAAGATGCATACTCCTCATACATGAGACATATAGAGGCTAAAATTAAAGTATCCCCCCGTAAATTCTGGTCACACATTTCCAGCCTAAGATCCAAAGGTGGTTTTGAACCTAACATTTCATACAGAGGTATAACTTTTTCAGGAGCTAAAGCAGCAGGAGCTTTTGCCGAGTTTTTCTCTAATGTTTTTCTGCCTGATGTACTGCCGTAGCAGAAAGCACAGGCTGTTTGCTGTGCCTCCATGTCGAACCGTTGCGCGTGCTAAGTCCCCAGTACCACGTACTCTGGCTGCACTTAATGACCTCTTGGACTCTAATCCAACAAACGATCTGTTTGCGGACGAATGGGCGAAGATTTTATTGGCATGTCAGAAGTACTGTGAGAGAAATTTATGAAAGTGTTGTTAGACGATTTTATATTTTCTCTTTTATGTGATGTGTATATAATATACAAACTGTGTGTTTAATTTTTGTAATTGGTTTAAAACCGTCTTAATTAAATAAATAAATAATAATAATAGCCGCAAAGGGAGCTCATATGTAAATACTTCAGACAATAAACGATAAATATGTTATTTCCAAAATTTGAGTATGAAATATTACACCGTTTCCTTGTTATATATTCAACGATATTACAAGGGATCTCATAAAAGGGAGATGTATGATATTTTTATGGTTTAATTTTCTGATGCTTTTAGATCCTTGTCTAAAACAGGTCATGAATAACATGAATTGGGTTTTTAAATTATTAGTTGACGTTGTTGATTTTGTGGTACTTATTTAAGGGTATTTGAGGAATTTCTACACACTGTATATAATTTAGTGACAAGTAACAATAGACTGTTAAAAAGTACGACCCGGGAATTCACAATATATTTATACGTATGTCTAAGATGTTTTTCTACTATATTATTTTCGTAAGGTCAGCGACCAGTTTTACACATCATCAAAATTGACACATTATGTTTCAGAATTTAATTTAATAACATAGAGTATTTTACTTCTAAACCGATTTTATTTAAGTATTTTGCTAAATATAAGATTATAAAACTGAAATGTTAATCGTCTTTAAATTCCAATTGAGTTTCTGGTAACTCTCTTAAATCAACTTAAACAAATTAGGCAAAAGGTAAGTTCTAAGGAAGGTATGTGTGTGTACCTACGAATTTCCCAAAACTGTTTGTTCAGTTACTCTCAGAACACACGGGAAAAACTTATCTAGTTCTTGTACTTATGGAACTGAAACTGCTGCACACGGGCTGTGCGACGCGTGCGCAGCACCCTAATTGCGTAACACACTTAATCATAATCCGAAAGATTTCGAAATTGCTTTAGCAATGGATTAGAAGAATTTTAAAAACTATATAAAAAAAAGTCCTCTGCTCAACATCGTAAATACCGCGATTACATTCTCAAGTTTTTAAATGAAAGTGAGAGAGGGAAAAAAGGGGGTGTAAGTACGCATTTATTTGTAAACTTGAGACTGTGATAAGTAGGTACACAATAATACAAGGTATAACATAAATAACGCACAACTTCAAAAGGGGTCACTGTACTTCATTATGAACCACTTTTACTACGGGACCACACATGAAATTGCGAAAAAAAAAATCTGCTGTCCCTACATTCATGTTCGCATAACTCGTCAAAATGTAGGGAACGACTGTATATTTTTTTGGCGATTTCAGGTTTGGTCCCCTAGTAAAGGTGGTTCATAATGATGAGTACAATGACCTCTTAAGAGATTTAGCTTTATTTAAGTTCTACCTTGTGTATGGTATCAAGGTTTCAAGGTTTGAAAATATACGTATAATTAAGATTTGGGATGATTCTGACATAGATGAAAGAGCGTCATTATCGTTAAAAGGTTAAGAAGTAAAACGGCTTTTTTTCCATTCGTAATAAAATTATTTTTTACTATTTAGTTATTTTTTATTAACAACTAATAAAAGTGTTCGCGACGATGCGTCACCAAAAATGTGTTAATAGTAGACTCAGTAACAATAGTGTTTTATAGTTATAAAGTGATAGTGTTTCTTAAAGAAAACGTAAGTACCTACAACCCTAACTTCAATTGAGTAACTTCAATTGAGTGGGCTACATAGCCGCGATTTATAGTTTGTTGGTGCGTCCAGGTACCCTAGACAAAGACCTAGCCCTGGACGTAGCCCACTTAATTGGGTTTATAAGGGTCGTAAATGTTAGTTTGTTGTTTTTTGTTAATTTGTTTTATCAATCTTGGTTTTCAGCGCGTGTCCCGTCCTGAAAAAACAAGATTGGGATATTGTAAATGTCATATTGTGTTAGGTCATTGGACCAGCTTGAGATAACTGTTTAGTTTACTGAAATAGCTTCATGAGTTTTCAAATAAATCAACTTGGAAAATAATATTTAGTTAAAATAGTTATGTTTTGCGTGTTTACACTGTAAAATATTTTCAGTGGATAATGTTATAGAAACCACGGGTATCTCAATCGTTGGGTATTCTAATGACGAGTCTGACAGTATATCACATGTTATGATTATTTTTATATTTAGGCTATTTATAAGCAATATTGTAAAACTTGAGGAATAAAAAACTGGTTAAAATAAAGTTCAAATCAGAAGACAATTTGCGGTCCTCGTTACGGTAAAGTATCGAAGGACCTAAGCGCGCGAGAAAAAACGTAGCCATCGGCATGGTACCACTTATTCCTGAAGAGTTACGCAAGCTGTCTCCTGAAAAAAAAGCTTGTTTAACACATTCACTGCTGAATTATTTGGCGAACTTGCTCCAAGTGCTGCTTTATGATACACTAAACCCTGTGCGGCAAACACTCATGCTCGCCCAAAAAATACTTCGTGTGGTGCTATGAGCGCGCAGGCGCGATTGAAGAAACTCTACCCAGTGCGGCTGGGCACATATGTGCGCCGTTACAAACTTATCCCAAGTGCGGCGAGACGCCTAGGTGTGTTTGAAAAATTTCCCATTTTTTATGAGTCATAAAACAATTACGCCAAGAACAATAGAGATGCACAAAAAACCCACAGGTGCGGCGCGCCGCATTCGAAGGAAGTACATAAATTGTATGGACACGCATATGCGCCGGTAGCACATGGTGAACGTTCGAACGCACAGAACGTGTTAAAAAGAAAAAAATAACAGATACAATAATTGTAGAACCAACCCGAACGTCTACCACACAACTTTGCTCAAAACTACTAAAACTTTTACAAAATATTAAGAATTTATTTAGGAAGTTAAATTGTTACAAGATTTTGACGCATACTTTATTTCTTTCTAGGTAAATAGTACATACATCTCAACACCTCCATCTTACCCACGCCCTGAGTCCTTCCTCCCTCTTTTTCTTCAGAATAGGTTCACGTTTTTGGGGGTGCAAATATTTTAGGTAAAAATACAACTTTTGGCCAAAAACAGCTAAAAACGTGATCGGGTTGGTCCCCAAAGATGTGTTTGGCCTTGTTGCTTTCGCCTTATTTCGCCTGCAATTGAGCCCTGAATATGAATGAACCTTGCGTTGATTTGTGTTGAGGGTAAGGAAATAAGGATATACTCAGGAGAGTGTCATGGTACTCGACACGTAGTTGAGATTTCTGTCTTGTACAATTAAAATGGAAGGCTGTTTTAACTTTAATAATTAGTACTTACTAGCTTTTGCCCGCGGCTTCTCCCGCGTGGTTGTCGGAAATTATCCCACGGGAACACACTACCGGGACCAAAGTACCCTTTGTCCTAATCCAGGTCATAGTCTACCCATATGCCAAATTTTATCCAAATCCGTTCAGCGGTTTCTATAACAATATAATTCAATCATGATTCGAAAGACACGTGGCGCCATCTATGATCATAAAAACGTTATTGTGGTTTTTCTCAGGAACAGTACTTTATTTCGTGATAAAAGATACCCTATGTCCGTTTCTGTACACGTGACAATGTTTAAGCAAAATTTCAGGATGATCCGTTCAGTGGTTTAGACGTGAAAAGGTAACTGTACGGTCACATCGCCGTACATTTTTCTGCTTACGCTGTAACCTACTTTAGGCCAACGATGCGCGTCATATATGAAGTGTTACGTACTCTTAACTTAAATAAACTTAACTACTTAGTGCATCTTAGTGGAAGGTGTTTCTCTATACTAACTGAACTTACAAACCTTCACGACCAAACAAACAAACTTACTTTCGCATTAAAATATTAGGTAGGATGTTCTGAATACCTTATTATTGATACATTTTTGCTCATATAAAATAACTTTTTCAATAAAATAACATTTAAAAACAAGAACTTAAGGAAAATACCTTTCTTGTTTTTAAGATCGATCATTAAATTTTCATGAACTTGTTAATTTTGTGGCAAATTCTTTTGGAAATTTTGCTTTAAACACAGACACACAAATCTTCACTATCAATTATTAATTATGGAGCCCGTACTAACTTAAACTTATAAGCAACTTTACTAAGGCAGTAGAAATCCATACACTTTTAATTAATTTGCTCCAAGGGCGAATTGCTTTCAACCCCTTGTTTTAATTGCCGATCTAGTATTTATTGGCAATTGAGAAAGACTTATGCTTCGAGCACACCTGCACGACCAAAGCGACTGCGAAGCGGGAGCGTCAGTCGCACGGCGGACGCACGCGTCTTTTAGTCAGACGTGTGTAGAGCTTGTCTACTCTGATCAAAGCGAGAACTTTATGAATAGTAACTATCATTTGTACTATTTATGATCTTAATAGCGCTTTGCAATATCAACCCGCAAATATCACACAATTTACTTGATTAAAATACCCGTCTTTGAAAAATCCTGTCCTGATTTAAGAGGATTATAGGATCTAAACGCAAATAACGCCAGTTTTATTAGGTTGGGGAAAAAGTCTTTTCGCATTATAGTATGTATGAACTTGTAATAAAATCTCTTTGGGTATACTATTTGTATCTGGCTGGTTTTGGTATCATTGAAAGTTTAAATTTTAAAGAACATAATTCCAAATTCAAATTAGGAAAAGGTGTGATTTTCATTTGTTTTTCGTACCGTCAAGATGAGTGAATCTAATGAAGAAATTCGATACATTTTAAAATTTTACTACAAAAAAGGTAAAAATGCAACGCAAGCCGCGAAAAAAATTTGCTTATGGACCTAGTGTAGTATCTGTGAGAGTAGCACAAATTTGGTTTAAGCGTTTTCAATCCGGAAATTTTGATATCAAAGATGCACGTCGCTCTGGTCTATTACGGATAAAATGGATGCCATTTTTGAAAAAGTGGAGCAAGATCGGCATATCAGTAGTTAGGACGTAGCTGAAGAACTGGAAATTGACCACAAAACAGTTTTGGCGCATTTGAAAAAAACTGGGTACACAAAAAAGCTCGACATTTGGGTACCTCACGAGCTCACTGAAAGAAACCTAATGAACCGTGTACTCATTTGTGATTCTTTATTACGACGTAATGAAACCGAACCATTTTTGAAGAAGCTGATAACTAGTGATGACAAGTGGATCACGTATGACAAGAACGTGCGAAAAAGGTCGTGGTCAAAGGCCGGTCAGGCTTCACAGACTGTGGCGAAACCCGGGTTAACTCGCAACAAGGTGATGCTGTGTGTGTGGTGGGATTGGAAGGGCATTATTCATTATGAGCTGTTACCACCAGGCAGGACCATCGATTCTGAACTCTACTGCGAACAACTGATGAGATTAAAGCAAGAAGTTGAGAGAAAGCGGCCGGAATTAATCAACAGAAGGGGTGTGGTTTTTCATCATGATAATGCTAGACCTCACACATCTTTAGCCACTCAGGAAAAATTAAGAGAGTTTGGCTGGGAGGTGTTAATGCATCCACCGTATAGTCCTGACCTTGCACCTTCAGATTTCCACCTGTTTCGGTCTCTTCAGAATTCTTTAGGCAGTGTCAGGTTAACATCACGAGAGGACTGCCAAACCACTTGTCGCGGTATTTTGACCAGAAGTCCCAAAATTTCTATAGCAATGGGATCATGTCCCTACCTACAAGATGGCAAAAAGTTATCGAACAATATGGTACCTACATACTTTAGTTAAATGTAAATAAACTATATTAAAAAATGTTTTGAATTTTCTTAAAAAATGCGAAGAAACTTTTTCCCCAACCTATTATAATGCCTAAAAGTATAATACTCGTATGATCTACTACAGTAAACAAAATTAGAAAAATATATAATATTGTTCAGGATATAATTATGCTAGTTAGATAGCGTATTGAAAACATAATACAATTAGTTTGATACGATAGAAAAAAATCACGAAAATGCCTCTAAAAATTTCTTTTAACGATTAAAAACCATACTAATATATGATATATGCAATCATCCAGATTTTTTTGTTTGATTATTCCACAAGCAACATATTAACGTTATAGTGTTTTAATTTTTTTAGTCTAATCACTAGATTATTTGTAAATCGATAATTGCTTCATATTTTGCAATAAATTACCAGCGTTGTGTCATCGCGCTTCTCTTTCTTTTCTATGCAGTCCGACAGTGACCGCGCTATAGGTCATGTAGTCCCCTTAATATTTTCCCGAATACGCATTCAACGGATAGTGTATGGGACGCAATCTATTGAGTCTGTATTGAAGTATTTGGTGAAATATGCTCACAGCGTACGTCTATCGAGTATCGTGTATCTAAATATTCCAGTCTATTCATATCGTGTAAAAATAAACCTAATTAAAAGCACGTAAAATGTAATTTTAAATCAAAACTTGCTTCTTGATGATTGATTTTGGACTTACTAAGTGGTTTAGTTCACAAAATCTTAGTTGTGTGTACTTAGTATAAAAAAAAAATCATAAGAAAAGTTTCGCGTTGTTGACGCTCCCGGTTGGCATCCCGCGTCCCGCTATTTGACGCGCAGGTTGGGCTGTAGCATTAGGTAAGCAAACACCTAGCAGCTGCTATTAATTAATGATGTACTTTAATCTAATAACAAAAGAAGTACGGTATCAATCAACAGAACTCAGCCTATCGCAGTCCACAAATGAACATATGCTGAAAACCTAGTACCTAAGTCGAAATGTTACTCAAGGCATAATTCAATTACTTCTTTTTCTAGAGTACTAAGATTTTCCTATCATGATTAGGTCATTTTATTTTTTATCCAACACTTACATCTGCCCGCGACTTCATCTGCGTGAAATTTCCGACCCACCGCGTCGCATCGAATCACAACCCGCGCTATTACGGTTTTGCTTCTTCTTTCTGACTTTTTTTCTTATTGCACAGCTTGTTATTATGCAGCTTGTTATTAACATCGCATGTTAAATAACCTTTCTCAAGAATAGGGATGATGCCTGGGTAAAAAAAAAGAAATTCTATTTAGTCCGTCAGAGAGATAATAAAAAAATATTAGACACGTATTTTTTGCTTTATCATATTAATAAAAAATGACTTAGATAACTCGCATTAAAGTTCGGGAGTGGGGGCTCGCTACGTCACTTCTACGTATAAAATCTACGAAGACGTGACGTCATGCCACATTTTAACTCAATGTATCGCCGTAATCTTTTGATTACGTAGAAAAAGAAAAAATACGTGTCCAATATATTTTAATAATCTACAAGACGGACAAAAAAACATTTTTTAGTCATCATCCCTATTGAGCTATCAAATGCAAAAATATTTTTTCCAATCCGACTGGTAGTTCCAGAGATTAGCGCGTTAAAACAAACAAACGAAAAAAAAACAACAAATAATCTCTGCAGCTTTACTATTATAGTGCGCGCGGAACTAGTTGGCCGCGCCTTAGGTGGCGACAGGGGTGAGGGGCGGGTTGCCTACTGCTCGCAACGCACATGAGATTAGACAGTGATGACCAATCTCGAGATATCGTGAACAATAATTGTTCAGTTATTGAAAAGAATAAATAAAAAACAATTGAACTTTTAGAAGTTTATATTGTACCTATCTAATTATATTGTAATTAATAGTAAAATAAACCAAATTATTCTGACATATCCTCTGAATCACTTGATTGTGAACTCTCTGAACTTGATTCAGAATCATCTTGTAAGTTTATAATGATTTTGTCCATCATAGTATCAAATCTCATATCATGATTCCAGTATTCTTGTTCGTTTTTTTGTACGTCGTAATCGCATTTTTGCCATTGTTCATGATAAATGATTTTTATTTCTGTAAGTAGGTTTGTACAAATACTTTTACAAGTCAATCATGTTTTTATTTTTTTTTTAAACTAGATGAGGTCGGCGTTTCCTATCTGACTACTCTGAGAAGAAAGGCCGAAACAAACTCAGAGGTCAGAGTCTCTTATAAAGTCCAGACATAATCTTGGTCACTTCATGTGAAGACCATGTAGATTGGTGTCTGTTCGGCAGAGAATTCGGAAAATAGCCTTGTTAGTATTGTAATTTTCTTGTCTAATGTAGCATTAATGTGATCTCTGGCCAGGCAGTTTTAAATATTTGCCCACACAGGCTCGATCGGTTTGAGGTCATTTTCAAAAAGTGTTCGTCACATCTGAAAGATACTGGCTACTTTTTGACACCCAGTCAAGCAAACTCAAGAAAAAACTAAAAAAAGAGGTTATAATTTTAAATGTCAAATCGTTTTTGGATTTTATAAAAGCGATCAATACTACGTACGAAACAACATAAATATTCATTTACACGTTAAAATTGGATTTTGTAGGAAAAACGTGATCATTTTTTAAAATCATATGTTTCAGAAATGGATACCAAAGGTTACGCTATGTTGTTTACTGTTTATACAAATCCAAGCATCCGGATATACAGGTATTTGAAACTGATAGCTTTTTTGAAATTACTCTTCGAAAGATTTGCATATAAAACGAGGAATTATTTCGCGTGATATTAATGAATATAAACATTTTGTAACGTGACTTTGTATGTCCGTACTTCTCCCCACTATAGAGCCTTAATGCCTCGGTTTGTGTGCAAATCTCATTAAGTTCTCGGTTAGTTTCATTGCTGTTGTTTAGAAATAAGAATAGATTATACGAAAGGTACAGGGGCAAAACAAGGAATGTCCTAAGTAATTCAAATATAAGTTAAGTATGGAAATACTTAGGTTTGCGCGCGTATTTTTATGTAGCTTTAAGTAAAAAGCGTAAAAACATAATCTTCGATATTTCAAAACCGGTGCAAAAGTGGGAATGCTTGTAACGGAACGTAACAAGAATGTCCAACGGTCAATGCCAGTTTTAGACAGGTTATGTTGAGCCATAGAGTACTTTAAAAAAGTTAATTACTTTCTTTTTCATATTTTATATATTTGTTAATACATATTTACCAAAAGTTTATTTGTACCTAAAGCTGATTAGAGTAAACCTATCAGTAGGTAATTTCTCAAAAAATAAAATATAAGAAAAAGTGGGAAGCACTGTACTTTATATATTATATTATAACCCAGCGATTTTTTTAGTAGCGTAGCGTTTTTTCAGTGTAATTTTGAAATCTCCAAAAACAGTAAATCAATAGGTGCCGAGAAACTAAAATACCAGGCGGTGGGTCTAAATTGGTTTCCAAGCAATAATAATGTCAACACCCCAAAAGTCAAGATGAAACAAAAGTATGCTCAAACCTTGCAATATTACCTTGTGACAAGCTCCGAGGTCAGAGTCATTTTCTAGGTCAATGTCAAACGTCTCGAAGGTCAAGGTCAAATAAATATAAAAAAATGTAGTAAGGTGTGGTCGACGGAGCCCCGCTTCGCGAGGTTCCTATACAAAGCGTCACGTTTCTGAGATATTCAAAGATAAAAATAACAATTGTATTAATGGATTTTTTTAAATTTATTTTGTGGTAACTTCATGTTGATTAAGTTAGTTACTGTTAATCTGAATCAGACAGAGAAGGAAAACAAATATTATAATACTTATCGGAACATAAGCATTTGAGATAAACGTGCTGAATTACAATTTAATTATATTTTTGTAGGTAAACATGGCATAATTGAATACACCAATACACCTAGTAGATAAAACATAACATTTAGTAATCATATACAGTATAGAAATAAACACAACGGTAACAATGATAAGGAAAACAAAACAGTTACAAAATTAATTAAGAACATATTATCAACAAAACAGTATCGAATATATTACAATTTATTGCGCAGACAGGAGAACACGTGCACACAATGGATGTCAAACGGTCAGGTCGTCACGGGGCATCCTCATTCGGCGGGCGGTATACATATATCTTTGTCTCTTTCGCTCATAACTAAAATAGAATAATCTATGTGAATGTGTCAACAAGAAAAAATTGATATTATTACCGTGTTATGGTGCTGAAGTCGTTCAGAAATACATATCGTACAAGTTTACTTAGCACAATGTCAACGACCATAGGTTACCTACCTTATCTTACCTTACCTTTTCTCGTGGACAGTCACATATTACCTACGTATACATGATGCAATTATGTTTTCATAGTTCAATATGCTTACCTGGAGGGGAAAAAACAAAAAAAAAATCGTTTCTTCAAGGTTCCGTTTTCATTTAATTTTTTATTTTATTTACTCTGGGACAATAAACAGCTAAAATATGTGTTGAAACAGAGAAAAGATAATACAAAATATTAACAATATTGCAGCCCACTACATTATCCGCATATTAACAAAAATAAATATGGTAATTAGTGCCACTAGATTGGTAACAAATAATTACCTCATAATTATTAATAACAATTAATTTTACATCATGTAAAATGAAAATTCTAATTGATTGCTTGGCAAACAGAGTAACAATTAACACTTAAAACAAATAAATAATAAAATTTAGACTAGATTACATTCCTTATAACATTATTGGTTAATAATAATTTTCATAACATCACATTTGAATTTAGATTTTGAGCATACAAAAATATCAATATTAATAAAATTACAATTATAAGAATCAACCATTCGACGAATAGGGCAGCGCAAACCAGAATTATTTCGACAGGTATTGACAGCAAATAGGGTACCTGCACGGATACTACGTTTATTAACAGTGCGTGGAACTACATACCATAGATTGCTTGTGAGATCGACACAATCAAAATCACCATGAACAATACCATACAGTACAGAAGCCTCTAGATACCTACGTCTAGATTGTAGGTTGACCTGCTTATATTTATCTAATAATTGTGAATACGACAAATACGTTTTGTGGCATCTGTAATGCATGGTTCGTAGAAACTTACGCTGAACTTTTTCAATCTCGTCTATGTATTTCTGGTAAAACGGGTTCCAGATAGGGACGGCATATTCTAATTGTGATCGTACAAGGGTCTTATATAGGTAAAGGTATGTGGAGACCCGCTTGAACTCAGTGAACGATCTCATAACGAAACCATACATCTTGAAGGCTTTATTTACAATATTTTCAACATGTTGGTTTAGGGACAACTTATCATCAATTAACACACCAAGATCTCTCACAGTAGATACATTATAGAGTGTTGTGTCGTGCAATGAGTAGTTAAAGTTAATAACTATTTTATTCTTTGTGAAATTGATGCAATTGCACTTGGAGAGACTAAGGTGTAGTTTATTGTTTAGACAGTAGTCAGCGAGACTGTCAAGATCTTGTTGGAACAAGCGACAATCCTCTACAGTCTGTATAGACCTATAAGCTTTTAAATCATCAGCGTATACAAGAAACATGGTATTTTTAAAACATTTGTCGTTAATATATAGAATAAACAATAATGGTCCCAAGATTGAACCTTGTGAAACACCCGACGTTATATGCACTGCACCAGACTGATGACCATTCACGACAACCTTTTGTGTTCTATTTTTAATATAGGATGAGAACCAGCGAAGCATATTTCCTCGTATACCATTAAACGCCATCTTATTCAGTAGGATTTCATGGTCGACCTTGTCAAAAGCTTTTTTGAAGTCTGTATAAACCGCCTTATATTTCGGTGAATAACACCGAAACCTGACGCTTTAGGATGTTTATATTGCATGTTTTGTTTGTTTAAGTGTCCTCTATCTACGTAAATATTAACTTTCGTTGTGCACCGCGATTCTGAAGAAAAATCAAAATGGCGGCCAACGTTAGGGCCACCCTCCATACAAAAATCTTAAAACCCCTTTATCAAAAGAAAAAACAAAAATTTAATCTAAAAACACAACAATATCATTGTTATGAAGACACACATCGTTTTTTGTTGGTATGGTGTGTAGTGTAATAGGTTAGCATAAAAAAAAATAAAGCGAAAAGTGTGACTGTCAAAGGAAGGCGCCACTTACATGCGATTACGTTTCGTTACAACGATCTTTATACGGTGCAAGTTTCTGGAACGTTCAAGAGCAATAATCACATTCAATTTTATTGCCATTCAAGACTTGTTTGCAAGTGTTTACACGCGTGCCATTCCACAAAAGGCATACAAATAATTTAATGCAAGTTTTGCCATTCATAAAATCGTATGCAATTTTATTGCCACGGTGTAAGGCAATGAAATTGCTAGGCGATTATTGTATGCAAGTTGCCTCATCTAAACAGAGTTGCACGTCCTTGTACAATCGATTCAAATATTAACCATATTTCATTTAATTTTATTGAACGTCGTGCTTATTTAGCTCATGTTTGAATGATAGAAAATTTTCATGCCCTAATTGAATGCGATTTTATTGGACGTGCGATTTTATTATACATGCAATTTTATTATATGTGCTGTTTACACCTATATCAGTTTTGAACGGCAACAAATTAGCCCGTATCGTGCAACAATGTTGCACGTGTTGTCTAGACGGTGCCAGATATTTGCCCTTAAATTTTATGGTATGCCACAGGTAACAAACTTGCGCTGTGTAAATGGAGCTTGAGAGTATAAATTAAACTTTATTATTTTTAATTTCATTAATTATATTCTTATTCTCCTGCCCTTGTCCCAATTTATTTGACGTCGGCGCAACACGTATTTTCCTTCCATACTTCTCTATTAGTCGTCATCTCGGTAGTCACTACCACCGATACCGACGGATGGACTATCCATCATTTCCTTCTGCCTCTACTCGTATAGCCATCCATATTCGTACTCAAAACTTTCCTGATGACATTTTCCCCATTTCTCTGCATCACATGCCCATACCATGACAACCACACAGCTCTTCACTCGTCACTTTCAGACTTCCTCTTATACAGGGTTATTGGTAAAACACCAACAACCTCTTAAGGGGTCATTGTACTCATAATTATGAACAACTTTTACTATGGGACCAAATCAGAAATCGCAAAAAAAATCAGCTGTTCAGTACATTGATGTTCGCATAATTGGTCAAAATGTACTGAACAGCTGATTTTTTTTTTTGTGGCATGTGGCAGATTATTTATTGACCTGCCGCCATTTCATTCATGCAGTGTTAATGCTGACCTTTTATAAAATAAAAAGGTCAGCATTAACACTTTTTTTCGTACGGTAGCAGCTATTTAAAAATGAATTAAACTTAAAATCCTACAGTATTAATAAGAACTAGAAACCATTAAAATCCGCTGTCAATTTAACTGAACGTAAAACGAAACAATCTAGGAGTGAAATTCGTACCTAATCTGTGGCAAAATGTCTTTCATAAATAAGTTGCATTTTTTTAAACTTTAGGATTTTTTATTTTTCAAGAAATGTGCTTGCTGGGTGTCTCATTTTGCTAAACTGTTACATCTGTATGCAAAAAAAAAAGCTTCTCACGAGTGGGTTATATAGTGCAGTGGAGGCAAAAGTTATAAACTTTAAAACATTAAAATGTTAATTACACAAAATCCTGTTTTAATGACATTCATTGTTTTGCCCCTGTACCCTTCTTAAATACTTGCGTATAGCCACGCGTATAGCGTTTAATACGTCCCTTGACCAAGATTGCAGAAAATCGGCCAGTTATTATGAATACCTGATATTATATCGTCAAACTTATATGCTGTCTAGGAGTTAGAACTATTAAGAGGCTACCGAGCGCACAGTGGCGCCCTCATCGTTTGTTTTGTTATTTCGTTTAATTTAAAAAGAAAATGCAGAAAATAAGCACGTTAAGTTGTACTCCACAAGACTATACGTTATTATTAAGTTTTACTGTAATCATTAAAACGGAAAAAAGTGGCCACCTTTTCCCACTTTAAGGATTACAATAAAACTTAACAATATAAAACTACTGTTTGTAATAATAATAACGTATAGTCTTGTGTAGTACAACTTAGCATGCTCATTTTCTGCATTTTCATTCTAAAATAAAAGAAATAACCGAACAAACGATGAGGGCGCCACTGCGCGCTCGGTAGGGTCTTAAGGCTTCCTTCCACACCCCTGTAGATCCCTGAATCTGGCCGACAGTCACTCACTGTATGTACAGACGGCAGCACGTCAAACTACTCGAAACTGTCAAATTTTCCTAGTTCCTACAGACAAACCGTGAAAACGGTTTTGTGGGGCATAGTTATTAAGTTAAGACATTTATAAACTTTGTATTTTTAATAAATAAATAATAATAATAATATAAGCAATTATATCTAGACGCTTCCACATAGAGGAGTGAAAGTGGTAATGTCATAGACTATATGACACTGAGTAGACCACTTGATTCACCCTCTATTTGATTTTAATAAGACATAGTCGATTTTCTGATTACCTCCTGAACTACAGACAGTGTGCAAACTAAGACATTCAAGTTAACATTAAACTTGTATATAAAAGCGAATCTAATATCTAAGTAATCCACCACGGCAGTATATCATGTAATATTTAACTTAAGTATTTTAGCGAGTTTGTATGCTAAATATTCACGTATGAGTGCTTCATGTTACGAGTATACACATATAGCCCGAGGATATTCGGAGGTTGTAGGAAGAAAGATTTACTTTAGTCGTGTTCTCGAGGCGAGAAGTAAGTACTGCGATGAAGAACCTCTCATTTTATTATAACATAGAGGAATATTTTGAAGTAATTTTCGTACCAGAATGTTGAACAAAAATATTTTAATATACTATTTGGGTGTCGAATTTCTTTTGATCGTCCACCTCACCATTCCATTCTTGACCATTCATGTGATCTTTTCTGCGAATTTAAACCCTAAAAATCACATATGCAATTAAAAATTAAGTTGACCTTCCAAAATTTTCATCGGTTCCATAAAAGGTTTTGTCAGGTCCATATATATTAATTTGTGATTAACATGCAATGTTTACTTACCAATTTGGTTGCCAAACATTAGCACGCGTTCGCTCTCAAGTATTAAATCCGCAGTATGTTCCAATTTACCTTTTCCAATCTCGTTCAAAATCCTTATGGAAAATTCAAAAATGTAATAAAAAACAAAAATGTCAATAACAACATCATAATCCTTCTAATTTGTCACGTTAAAAAGATATCCTCTCGAAATTGGTCACAACAAAATAATGAAGGTTTCGTCCATTCGAGCTGCGATCAGTGCGTGCTCAGCTTTATGATTTGTTGTCAAAACGTGCCGATAATCCAACCCACTTTAGATTCTAAAGCCGTTGGACCAGTATTGATTACTGTATTTAAATTAATCGGAATTTTGAGTCTATCTGCCGAATTAGGACCCTAGTTTTGTTTGAAGTATTTAAGCTGTAATTGTATGTTAACACTTTGCATCCTAGACGAAATAAAAATAAAGAACACATATTCGTCTTGTTCAGTGTTCTTCAACCGATAAAGTGTTAATTTAGGTCCTAAAGTGGGAAGTATGTATTCGTGGAAAATATCTCTAGTTTCTGTTGATCTTAGAAATTTTTATTCACTACAAGTATCATCACAAAAGTTTAGAAAAGGAAGTAGACCAAAAAGGATAAAAGAAAAAATGCACTTTATTTTGGCCACATCTGCACAACAAAAAGAGAAGTCAATCCCGATTATTTTCTGAATATTATTTAATACAAAAATATAGACATGGCGGAGCTCGTGGTTAAGTAATAACAGCCGCACGGATCGATCCATCAGGTCAAGCTACGCTTTCCGGAGTTGGTCTGTGGATGGGAGACCATCTTTTCATACCGAGACTCCTCCGTGCCTCGTAAAGCACGTTAAGCTGTTGGTCCCGGCTGTCATTCGAGGATCTTTGACAGTCGTTACGGGTCGTCAGAAGCTCGAAAGTCTGACAACCAGTCTTACCAAGGGGTATCGTATTATTCAGTAACTGGGTTGTGGAGGTCAGATAGGCAGTCGCTCCATGTAAAATACTGGTATTCAGCTGCATCCGGTTAGACTGTAAACCGACCCCAACATAGTTGGGAAAAGGCTAGGCAGATTGGTTGACAAAAATACAGACATCAACGCTTTCGTTCCTTCGTATTTTAGTGATACATATTTGTCAGTATGTTTGAGTAGTCAAAGTTTCGAGGAATGTAGGACATCAGATAAATTTGCGTAAACCGGGTCGGACGGTTGGATGTTTGCCAACTGCTAGTATCTGTGAGGCTTTCCGGCTCGTCCATCTAGGCAGATAATAACTGTGCCGGATTTTGAAGAACGTTTCAGTTATAGCGGTTCTGTCGCTTTAATAGAGTGCTTTTGCAACCCTTGTGGACGTCTACACAACTTTGTAAAGTTCAATTATTTAGCTAATTGACTACCAACTGAAATTGTCCGTTTATACAAATCGAAACTGTCATTATTTAACAGTTGTCTGAAATGGTATTGAGGGTTTTCTGTTAATGACGTTTACTAAGTGGCAGCACTGAGACGTCAGGTCCGGGAACCTGTCAAAAGTGTCAAAGTGCCTATATTTTCTGTATTCCTGACTGAATGATGAACGAATTAATTAAAGGAGTTATGAACGTCATCATATATTTTATACTGGCTTTTGCCAGCGACTTCGTCCGCGTGGATGTCGGAAATTATCGCAAGGGAACATACTTCCGGGATAAAATAAAAATATGTTATGTGTTAATCCAGGTTGTGAACTACCTGTGTGCCAAATTTCATCCAAATCCAATTAGAAGCAATAATACTAATGATTGAAATACTATCGTGAATTCATGCCAGCCTAGTAGTTTTCTTTAGGTTTATTGCTCAGAAATTGTGTCGTGTCATGAACAGAATACAGTCTTGTATGCATCCAACGTACTACTGGGATAAAAAGTATCGTATGTGTTAAGTCCAGGCTATAAACTCTCTGTGTGCCTTTCATCCAAATTTTGATATTCATAGTCGAAATGGGAGACCTCTTGTCAAGGTGGCCGCCATCTTGTATTGAAGCACAATCGTTTACCAACAGCGCACCCTGAACGTCATTGCAGCGCCAAAAGATCCTTGTATAAATGTAGAGTGTAAAGTTATAGAGTTAAATTAATTTCCCTGTTTGCACATGACTTTCAAAAATGAAGGTGATCTATTTCAGGAATTCAAAAGCCTTTGCAATTATTTTAATCTACAAAATGAAAAAGTTATTTATTGGGACTAACACAGGAAGATCACAAAATAAACTAAACACAATCATAAAGAAACATAAAAAAAAGTATATTAAAATGTAATTAAAAAACAGAAAGATCTCATTAAACGTGTTTCGAATTTTGTAATTAGCATTTAAATACAACATTCTAAACACGTCGCTGATTAAATTCAAAAGGGCCACAACTAAAAAAAAAACAAATCCTTTTTAAAGCAAAAATCGTATCAATTCTGTTTATATGTTTTTGTTCGAAAAATACACTCAGTATTTTCGCATTAAAAATGGCCTAATAACACAACTGCCCTTTTTGCATTTTTACACTTTGGTGGTGCCATCAAAACTTTGACGGGCTCTCCTGTAAACAAATGACTTTTCGACTTATGGCCCCTTTGAATTTAAGCAGTGACGTGTAAGGAACATTGTTGCTTCGTTGCGGAATATAATACTGCGTTGATGAGATATACAGGATGTCCGGTAAAGAATGGATAACCTTGAAATAGCATATAACAGACCTTATGGCCATACTAAAAAAAATACAAAAAAATATATATATATCCCAAGATAAGATTTAAAAAAAAAATACTGTGCAATTTCTAGTCACACTATTTAGTGCCTTCTGTCGGTATAGTCAACATACAATATAACAACCAATAATAACCGATGGAATTCATTCATTTGTGGTCGTGGTGAAGAATAATGTAAAAAAGTTACTTTTTTTTTCTAAAAAATCTGTATAAGATATTTACAATTATGTCTTAGGAAAATCATCGTAAATTGTGGCCTGATTGCCGCTAGAGCATATTAGATTTTGGCTTCATTGGCTTTTACCTTAAGGATAGGGCGATGTAGCTAAAGAAAAAAAAAATCGCATGAGATGTGGGCGACTGTGTTTATGGTCTACCTACTGTTCAGTAATAAGACTATGTTGTTTTTATAATTTTTGTGCTTTTTGTGGATTCGATCATTTTTAAATTTTTGTGGATTCAAAAATATATGTATGGATTCTAGGTTGGTGTCAAAGATCTGGGTAACTATGCCTGTGAGATTTGTCTGTAATGGCTCATTTTCGTTGCTTACGCAGGCGGGGTAATGACTAATGCAATGGTCTCGAACCTACCGAAAAATCGGTAGGTTCGAGACTAAAAAAATATCCCTAAAAATATCCCATATCGGTAGAATGATATGGGATAATTTTTGGGATATTTTTTTACCTACCTACCTATTTTGGGTGCAAATCTACCGATATTTGTGGGCAACTCTATCAATTTGGCCTTGTGACGTTCGAGACCACTGAATGAAAGTCTCAAGTCAATAACGCGGTTGGCACACAGTCTGTGGGAAATCCCCTAAGAGGGCGTAGCGACCAATGTTTATCTGTAGTAAAAAGCGTGCGGAGACTTGAGTGCCCAATGGAAATGAGCCTTCAAACAACTGCCAAACATGCAGTGCAGGTTCTCCATATAACACAATCGTTCCCTATCGACTAAAAGAACGGTTCCCCGAATACAGGCCCTGTGGCATGCGTTACAGATACCTCCCGCACCCAAATGAGCTTTTAACTAGCCTAAATTTCACTGGAAATTCTATAAATTTTTCATTCAGGTACGATAACGTTCCACGCCTCACAGCTTGTTCTAAACCAACACGCTTACTTTAATAACTTCACAAGAACTATGTTATATGAAAGTTCCGTTAAGAAAACGGTAAGTTTGTTGAAGGTATTACGGTAAGCTAGGAAAGGAATATTCTTTGATAGTATGTAGGAGCCTATATGATGGATGTTCTTTTTTAATATGCCTGCCATACGATTAATGTAACACCTGGTGTAAATCCAGTCGAGTCGTTTATCAAGCGCTGCAGCGCTGACACGTTCGCTGCCATCAGCTTGTTAGAAAAATGTCACTCGGCGTAAAATCCTAGGTGAAAAGATCACACGTATGTCGAATTCAGATGGAATTTCTACAATATTTTCGTGCTATAGAATGAAGCTGCTATATTTGACGCGAAGGTTGCCAAACTGGTTAAAGGTTTACCTAATGATAAGGTGGTAATCGCCACCATAGACATCTGTAACAATATAAAGTTTACAATTAATGTATTGCCAAACATTTGAGGCAAAGTTGAAAAATCTTATGTGCCTATTCCCGAAATTGGGCATTATTTACTCATGGATGATATAATACCTAAATAGTGAAAGAGATCAACACCAATCTCCTACAAAAACGTATCTATACGTACTGGCGGATTTTTAAACAAAACGGTGTGGTTTTCGATACAGCAAATCCAATAAAATGCCGTTTAAAATCTCCCGAAAAATCCTTCACATATTTTACTTTGTGTCGCAATGGAGTTATGTATTTGTAATGAAATTCCATCGTCTATGTAAAAAATAGCAGCTACAAAATAGGTCAGTTTTTGGACCGCTTTAAAAAAAATTCAATGTAAGAGAATGGAAAACCTTTTGTGCTGACAATTTTTTTTTTTAATATCCGCGGAATGTATATTGCTATTTCTACTCCAATATCAGTTTACTGAGGTTTTTTTTTTTACTTCTATGTAAAACGTAGCTGTAGCAGTATAAAGTTACGGTTTCCTAAAAGAACGGTGGCTGCCACATAGCATCTGGAAATCTACCGGCGAATGACGTCACCAAATCGTTATTTATGAAAGTCAGTTTGTATGTTTTGATAGATAGCATTTTTGACATAGAAAAATCAAAGCCACCTGCCCAAAAATCATTCCACTGCCATAATTTTCTTGATACCCATCACTGCGGCCGTTGTGAAAACCGCAGCTTTACCCCTACATTTTAATTTGCCCTGCTTAATAAGATTGTAAACAAACCTACATTTTTAACCACTTCATAAAGCTTTACCGAAAATCCTTTCTACAGAGTTTGCCATTATTTTAAGGTGAAGCTAAGGAGTATCGTTTCAATATAGATTCGGGTCGCAATGTCACAGTATCTCAAGACTAATAAATATCCTTCGTAGAATAAGTCTAGCAGAACCAACAAATCATTGGAATCTGTCCGTTTATTTTCTAGGCTATGTTACGGCGCTCATTTGTCAATACCGAGGATAAATATCCAGTTATTCAGCCTTTCATCTGATGAAAAGTGGTAAAAGAAGATAGGACACATATTCATTGGATTGTAAAGTCATCTCATTTGCCACTATCTTAATATTTGGTCTCTTTTCGAAGACGAGTCCTTTTTTTTCTTGCGTGCTCATGCATACTGGACCAAGGAGAGATAGTGCAGTTCTGTGGGACTCCAACCTCAAACTACCTCCAAATTAAAACATCACGGTGTCCTCCTCTGTGGGAACACGGGTACGCGTTAGCACTCATCCGTGAACCCGCCGCGGCTGTCCGTCACCGGACCCTTCTCTTCGCAATTTTCCGTCGTGGGTTTAAAAAAAATGTCTTATTTGTGGTTTTTTATAATTTTAAATTGAAATGATAAATGCAATACATTTATTTAAATATTAAAGTGCCTCATTTTTACTTGAGTAGAAAAAAAAAATCGTTTTGGAGAAACATATGTCTACTGTAGCGCCCCTTGGTGGTCTGTAACATTATAAAGCTTAGCTAAGAACATGCTCACGAATGAGACTTATACAAAGCAAACAACCATTTCAAAATCGGCTTAGCCGTTTCCGAGCAAAATGGTAACAGACACATACAAAAAAACTCCAAACGCATGTACCATCTCCGTGGCCGTCGCGGATAAAAAACATTCCCAGCCATTGTTGTCGGCCTAAATTCATTTTCCCATTCATTATTTTCGAAAACATAATAAATACCAACGAAATAAATCTCTTCTATAAACATTTTGTAATATTACCCTGATTCGTGATAAAATAATAGGGTTTATTGAAGATACCTTTTTATCGCCAATTTCCACTCGGTGGGAAAAGATAATTCAGGTTTTATTTTACGACCAGTACCGAGACCTATCATTTACTTAATAACCATTCTTAAATTGTTCAATAAAACATTGTTCTGGAAAACTTTCAAGGTTAGGGACTTTGGACTTTGGAATATTTCACACTTTGTCTTAATTAAGGAACTTTTTATATACTAAAAAATATTCTAGATACTCCTTTAATTAACGACATTTTAACTATTCAGTACTCCCAACTGGATATACGTATAATGTCATTCGTTTAGAATACCTTTCAACAAAAAAATATTGAAGATAATACTGGGGCTACATTTGAAATACATCAATAAAATAGGTATACTTTAATGAAGTGTAATTGAAATCTTACCCTTCTTGAAATACCCAGTTTTTTTCAAATGCGCCAAAACTGTTTTGTGGTCAATTTCCAGTTCTTCAGCTACGTCGTAACTACTGATATGCCGATCTTGCTCCACTTTTTCCTAAATGGCATCCGTTTTATTCGTAATAGGGCGACCAGAGCGACGTGCATCTTTGACATCAAAATTTCCGGATTGAAAACGCTTAAACCAAATTTGTGCTACTCTCACAGACACTACACTACATAAACATAGCAAATTTTTTTCGCGGCTTGCGTTGCATTTTTAACTTTTTTGTAGTAAATTTTTAAAATGTATCGAATTTCTTCATTAGATTCACTCATCTTGACGGTACGAAAAACAAATGAAAATCACACATTTTCCTAATTTGAATTTGGAATTATGTTCTTTAAAATTTAAACTTTCAATGATACCAAAACCAGCCAGATACAAATAGTATAGCCAAAGAGATTTTATTACAAGTTCATTAATGTGAAAAGACTTTATCCCCAACCGAATATTTGTAACAACACTTTTATTTGTTTGGCTACAGGAGTCGACCAAGCTCTGCTCGGGCGAAAATAGAGAAAACGAATTATCCCAGATATGAGACCTAGCTAGATCAATTTTTCACCCCCATAAACTCCTATATTGCAACATTCATCGTAATCGTTAGAGCCGTATTTGACAATGTGATTACAAATTTATATACACACAAATATTACTCATTTACTAGTATTACAATCTATTTGTAACAACAGTTATATTTGTTTGGCTGCAGGACGTTCACAAGATCAGACCAGTTCTAGGACTAACACGCTATTTGATGATGCAGACGACATTCAAAGGCAGCTTGATAACGAAGCTAGGGATCGAATCAAGTTTGGCCAAGTAAGTGTTAAAGTAAACAAATAAATAAGGGAAATACTTTTTTGGGTGGTAAATCATCAAATAACTTCTCCCGCTTTGGGCGAGGCGAGAGGGCATGTCAGACTTACTGAATAAAGAAAACCCGTGTTCCTTCAGTTCTCAACTCTTTCAAACAACCCGCAACTCTGGCAGGCATCGGCCCTAGCAGACCCCTTCAGCTAGTGTTAACATCTCTATGAGGCGCGCGTGGAACACAACGCGCCGTCGACCCGGGCCTGGTCTTTACCGGACGGCGAGCTACCCATTGCTCGCCATCCGCAAGCCTGGGCCTATAGTGGCCGGGAATCGGCTGTCAATTCCCGACGCCCAGGGCGTCTCCTGCGGCGACTAGGGGCGTGAAGGCGCAAAGATTGCCTCTTCCTCACGCGTGCCGCCTCCTCCTTCGAAAGCATTACTGCTTCGTAGAAGGAGGTGACGGCTTCCCATGCACTCTCGCTCCGTACCATGGCCGTGGCAGTGTCGGACGTGAGCGATCGCCGCCAAGGGCAATAGCTGTGGTAGTAATTTTGAGTGGCTAGGTTAAAGTTATGTTGAGTTTGTTCATGAAATTTTCCAGAAGAAAAAAAAATATCTTGAGAAAGGTCATAGACAAGATAGTGATCAAATTAATTGCTTTGATCAAAACTCCTTTTTCCAATCATTACTACTGTCGGACAAGAAACATTCTTTGTTGTATAGTGTGACTATTTTGTGACACTTGAGTTGTTTTACATTGAAACTATCATTTATTTGTCAAAGGCTTTTACCCTAGATAACTTCAAAACAACGACGTTTTAAATTGATATCAATTTTCTGTTCATAGCCAAAAACTATTTGGGTATTCCATTTCCCCACGCACTTTCCTGACCACAACTCTATAGTGGAAACTACTGAGGAGCAGTTGAGATGTCCCCGGGACTTGGTAAGTAAGAAATAGAAAGAAAGAAAGAAATAAAAATTGTTTTATTATACATTGTTTGTTTATAATTGTTTTATTGACAGGCCAGATGGCATGGTTGGTTAAGATACCACCTGCCATGCCGCTGGTCGTGGGTTCGATTCCCATCCAGGACAAACATTTGTGTGCATGAACATGTCTGTTTGTCCTGAGTCTGGGTGTAATTATCTATATAAGTATGTATTTACAAAAAAAAAGTAGTGTATGTAGTTTATCAGTTATCTGGTTTCCATAGTACAAGCTCCGCTTAGTTTGGGATCAGATGACGGTGTGTGAACAATGTTCTAAGATATTATTAAATAATTGGACCTAGTTATGCAGAAAGCAGCCATATAGCACTTTAAAAAAAATGAGTTACACAGTCTTACTAATTTCAACATACAAGATTTTTTGCAAAAACAACCATGACAAATCTCTATTTATCACGGAGATATGAGCCGTCAAATGCAGCCATGTCCATACATCCATAATGCAACTATCGACAGAAAATTGCTTATAAGTGTACTTAGTACTTTTCCCGACATGGCTGCCTTCTGCATAACACGGCCCAATTATACAAAAGACAAGTTAGCACAGTTACCAAACAAATATATTATTTACAGCACGGAAAAAAGCATTTTAAAAAAAGAACTAAGTATTCTTACGTATATTATGTTTCTGCCTACGTATGTATATGTTTTTGAAATACTATCTTTTATTGTTTGACATGATGTTCAAATGTTTTTCGGGATCCTTTTGGTACCAGGTGTACATATAAAAGACATTTGGGTTTTGTTAAAGGGCGACTAAGGAATTACCCTTTCTGTCGCAACAGCTACATTCTATTTACAATAGGACGGTTTGCAGGTGTTCCCGAGTGTACACAATTTAATATATTATTTACAATATTATTTCGATGTACCTACCTATATACCTACGTAGTTATATAAGACACCGCTCCATTAAATGAAGCGGTGTCTTATACATAACGTAATTACATTACATAAATTTTACGTTAAGTAATTACGTTAGCTTCATTTTGGAAGGACTCGTGAACTTCTATTGTTATTATTATACTGTCTACCCAACCCCCGGAGACCGCACACGAACATTGAACATTTTTTTTTTTCGAAATAGAAATTTTAATCTTGTAGTAAGCCACTGAATACAATCGGAAACTTCATCTAACGTTGTGACAATTTCGAAAATGACAAGTCTGGAAGTAAAATAATGCCCGTTTTCACTAACACTAGGTCACACATAAATTAATGCTTAAATAAAAGCGCATTGTTGAATTTTCAACTGAGCTGAGTGTTGAAAATCCAACGGCGATATTTCATAAACTTGTTTGAATATAATTTGTATAGGGTGCTTTTAAGTTAAGATTGCTGTAATTTTGTGAAATATTACAATTTCGTTCCACTTTCATAACTATTACCACTGATAACTTTGCTTTTCAATGCAAATAAGAATATATTGCTGTAGCACATGCCATGGCATTTGCATTATTACTCTTTCTAAACTTGAATTGTTTGAAACCAAAGCGTCTCTTGAACAGTAACCGATCAAAAGCGAATTAATAACTTTATGAAATGCGTGTGAGTATTTTGAGAATACTTTCAGAGTGGTTAAGTATTAAGTTTGGCCAGAACAGTTAATGAAACGCTACACAAGAACGAGCCACCGTGCATTCTGTGATTCCATGTGATGTATTAATGCCTAAAACATCAAAATAATTATGAGTCAAAGAAAAAGTTTTAATGCAGTTTTGAAGCCGACATACTGGCCATCATTTTGATGTCGCCATTGTTCCGAATTTAAAAAGTTCTAAACTTCTATACAAAATGACGACGTGTGTATAGGTAGGAATTACACCTAATGAAACAGCGTTCTAGGGCGGTCAGTGTCCCCCCCGGGGGGTTCCCGCATTGTCGAGGCGGGGGGGCTCAGTAGCCGTGGCTTGGTCACCCACGGTGAAGCGAAGAGGAACCCGAGGAGGGGCCGCTCGTCAGGGCTTTTTCCAGGAAGTCGACGACGCAGCGGCCAACAGGTAGGTTGCGGTGCCGCTCGGGCGACATCGCAACTGAGGCGGGCCGCGATGTCGTGTGGGAGGCATCGCGGCTGAGGGTTGGAGGCCGCGGCGGGAGAGGAGTGCCGGTATTGCGGTGCGCCGCTCTCCCTACCTTCCGCGGCCTTGACGGGGTCGCCACCGTCTGATGGCGGACGCGGTGGGGCCGCAGGGGAGGAGGAGTGTCGGTATTTCGTTGGCCGCTCTCCCTATCCTCTGCGGCCGAAAAGTGGTAGGCGGCCGGGCCACTGACCTGACCGGTCGCAGGGGGACCAAGGGTGACTAGACACGGGGTCGTCTGGCGCCCATGTGCTGGTTTGGTCCATGGGGTGGTCACGGTGCACAATGTGTTCTTGTGCGCCGGTGATGAGGCGTGCTCCCCAGAGGAGGGTCCGGTGACGGACAGCCGCGGCGGGTTCGCGGTGAGTGCTAACGCGTGCCCGTGTTCCCGCCATAAGCGGCAGAGGAGGACACCGTGGAGTTTTAGTGGGTTGGAGTCCCACATAACTGCACTATCTCCCCGTGGTAGTGCAGTATGCATGAGCATTTCTCCACAGAAAAAAAAAAAAAAAAAAGGGCGGTCAGTGTCAATTTTTATCAACAATTATGGCACTAACAGCTCTTGAACGCGGTTTAGATGTGCTGATCGCGTTCAGTTTCATTGGTGAAATCCGCCCTTAAGAAAACTGTTATCCCATGTCTCAGTGACGCCATCTAACGTAATATAGCAAAATTACATAAAATCAAATTTGACCCGATACACTTTTACCGACATCAACCTTTGATTACCAACCGTCAGATAGTTTGACATATCTAAGAAAATTAGTTATGTCCGATTTCTATAATTTACGGACCCTTATTGGTCAATCTTTGCCTGTAATATACGCTTTACATAGTAGATCATCATAGTAGATCACAGGTAAAATTAGCTTACGAGTCTATTTATATGCCCAGTTTAGCAACAAAAAATGTTACCATTGGTAAGCAAAACGATTCGTTTTTTGTTTATAGGAACCGAGCATTCATATATCGAAATACTCGGTAAATTATAAAATACTAACGAAAATAAACCGAAGTTATTACGTGACCAAAACAATTAGGCGCATGACAGCTATGAAGTTATTGGAACTAGGGAGGGAACACCGGAACGGTGATTGATATTGTACGTATTATCATCACTCCCGAAAGCGAGTATACTCGTACGTCACTAGGGAAAGTGCGGCGGTAGGTGCGGGGGGTGGGCGCCGAAACCGAATTCCTGTCATGCGCCTAATTGTTTTGGTCAAGTAGTAGGTCTAGTCGTTTTACCATAAAGAGATTAGAAATATCGTAATGCGAAATACGGTATATTTTCTTAGAAAATATTTTTCTTTTGGTGGATTCGAATGCGACTTGACATGCAGGCGTACCACACTAGACTGAGCGACTTGCTCACTAGGGAAAATATATTGAATTACGATTTTGTTCGCTATGTCCCGTCTATTAATAATTTAATGACTTTAAGTGAAATTCACCCTTATTGGTTGTGTGACGATTTAATTGGTGGATCTAATCTAAAGCGTTATCAACATACTCACCAGTTTCGTAAAAGGCTAGGCCGATAAAGCACTTTGATTGCTCCATTTATGATATGCAGTATAAATGCGAAAATAGCCAAACATATCTGATATTTACGGATTTGATATCCCACTAAATTTAGAGCTGATTTCACCAATAAAACTGAACGCGATCAGCTCAATAATAAATCAGTATCAATATTCACCGAAAATGATGATCAGCTCTGGAAAGCAGTTTAGATGTATTGATCGCATTCAGTTTCATTGGTGAAATTTACCCTTGATTTTCCTCCGTTTAAAACATAGGAACATTTTGCTTTGCCCTTTGGACCTACTATCCCACGTTACTAAAATGTATTGTAAGCTTTAAATAAAACAAATCAGCATCACAACTCACAACGGCGACGCCCTAACAGACTAAATTAATCGTGGAAACTTCTTAGTGCGGATTTCACCAATAAAATTGAACGCGATCAGCACATCTAAACCGAGTTCAAGAACTGTCAGTGTCGATATTCCAAAGAAAACAATAACACTGATAGCTCTTAAACGTGGTTTATGTGCTGATCTCGTTCAGTTTCATTGGTGAAATCCACACGTGGGGTCACTTTCACCACACATCACTAAACGCATTTAACGCTAAACACAGTTAAATCATAATTTTGTCTCTGTCATCTTCAAACGATTGAAAGAAACGGTGTGATGTTTAAATGCGTTTAGCGTTAAACGAGTTTAGTGATGTATGGTAAAAATGTGCCTTAGAATGCTTTGTAACAGCACTTCAGGGACCCATTACCTGTTTACGTTTTTAGAATAAGATAAAAGAAATGTATTAAAAAGAGCCTTAAAGTGTGCTTCTATTTTTATAATGTTGAGTAGATAGGTAAAATTTTTACAAAAAAAAAAAAAAAAATCCACTGACTTCCAAAAAAACAGTACAAAGTGAAAAATAACTTTTTCATAAGTTGGTACCACCGACTTCTGAACAAGTTATTTTTCACTTTGTTGTGATTCTTTTTGGAAGTCGGTGGTTTTTCAAGTTGGACTTTTGCCGCAGCAAAGGTCATAGTGGTAAAAATAAACTGAAAAAATACCGAAAATTGTATGGTTTTTCAAGTATTTAACAATGATCCGGAGGGCTTTATAATTGGAAAACTTGGGATTGACATAACCACTTCACCACATATGACACTAAAAAAAGCAGTACTTACCTACAACCTTATTCAATGCAAGCCAAAATTTACCAATTCCATGGGCTGGTAGAAATCGTCACGTAATGACACATCTCTATGTCTGGAAAAGTCAGTGAATGAAAAATAATGTTTTTTCTTTAAAAAGGATATCAGAAATACATTTACACGTCATATAAAAAAAATATGTTAAAAAATAAGCTAGATGGAGTCGACATTTGCTATCTGAGTTCTAAGTTTGTGTCTGTGTTTCTAAGTGTCAAAAGTTTTTGTTTTTTAATACAGAGCCATCTAATAGTCTAAGTCTTTAGCAAAGTTTATGGAAAATTTGGATTTTCATCCCGCCCCGTGAGACAAAAAGAAAACACCCATAATCTGTTATATGTATTTTTGTAGTGTTTAAGTTCATAATAGACAAGCGCCAAATGTTTCAGGTGAGAGAGTCATATTATGTATTATTTGTTATCATAGTAATTATTATTTTCTTGCTAGGGGACCTCTAATCTTATCAAGAAAATAATATAGTGGATTGAATAGGCGTTTTCGTCGACAATCGTCTCATGAGAATTAGGGTCCGTTTATATGTACAGTCACGAACCGGGATTGTTGACCCACACGTTGAGTTACACGAATGGCGACAACCAAGTTGAGATGATAAACTAGTGGCTCAACAATCCCGGTTCGTGACTGTACCACAACCACACCACATCGCAGCGACAAAATGTGGGCAAACAGCGGTTACGTGTGAATAGTTTTGCTGCAGCTTCTTGCAGTTATGTTTTGGTAACTATAAAAATTCGATGTGGTTGCGTTGTCGCTAGTAGTTGGTATGGGTATTTTGTGGCTAGTGTTTGCAGACAAACAGATCGACCCGGCTTTCGTATAGGAAGACGTCGTCGTCGACGCAACGTTGTGGTTGCGGTGTCGCTAGTAGTTGGTATGGGTATTTTGTGGCTAGTGTTTGCAGACAAACAGATCGTCCCGGCTTTCGTATAGGAAGACGTCGTCGTCGACATAACGTTGTGGTTGCGTTGTCGCTAGTAGTTGGTATGGGTATTTTGTGGCTAGTGTTTGCAGACAAACAGATCGACCCGGCTTTCGTATAGGAAGACGTCGTCGTCGACGCAACGTTGTGGTTGCGTAGTCACTAGTAGTTGGTATGGGTATTTTGTGGCTAGTGTTTGCAGACAAACAGATCGACCCGGCTTTCGTATAGGAAGACGTCGTCGTCGACGCAACGTTGTGGTTGCGTTGTCGCTAGTAGTTGGTATGGGTATTTTGTGGCTAGTGTTTGCAGACAAACAGATCGACCCGGCTTTCGTATAGGAAGACGTCGTCGTCGACGCAACGTTGTGGTTGCGTTGTCGCTAGTAGTTGGTATGGGTATTTTGTGGCTAGTGTTTGCAGACAAACAGATCGACCCGGCTTTCGTATAGGAAGACGTCGTCGTCGACGCAACGTTGTGGTTGCGTTGTCGCTAGTAGTTGGTATGGGTATTTTGTGGCTAGTGTTTGCAGACAAACAGATCGACCCGGCTTTCGTATAGGAAGACGTCGTCGTCGACGCAACGTTGTGGTTGCGGTGTCGCTAGTAGTTGGTATGGGTATTTTGTGGCTAGTGTTTGCAGACAAACAGATCGTCCCGGCTTTCGTATAGGAAGACGTCGTCGTCGACGCAACGTTGTGGTTGCGTTGTCGCTAGTAGTTGGTATGGGTATTTTGTGGCTAGTGTTTGCAGACAAACAGATCGACCCGGCTTTCGTAGAGGAAGACGTCATCGTCGACGCAACGTTGTGGTTGCGTTGTCGCTAGTAGTTGGTATGTGTATTTTGTGGCTAGTGTTTGCAGACAAACAGATCGACCCGGCTTTCGTAGAGGAAGACGTCGTCGTCGACGCAACGTTGTGGTTGCGTTGTCGCTAGTAGTTGGTATGGGTATTTTGTGGCTAGTGTTTGCAGACAAACAGATCGACCCGGCTTTCGTAGAGGAAGACGTCGTCGTCGACGCAACGTTGTGGTTGCGTTGTCGCTAGTAGTTGGTATGGGTATTTTGTGGCTAGTGTTTGCAGACAAACAGATCGACCCGGCTTTCGTATAGGAAGACGTCGTCGTCGACGCAACGTTGTGGTTGCGTTGTCGCTAGTAGTTGGTATGGGTATTTTGTGGCTAGTGTTTGCAGACAAACAGATCGACCCGGCTTTCGTAGAGGAAGACGTCGTCGTCGACGCAACGTTGTGGTTGCGTTGTCGCTAGTAGTTGGTATGGGTATTTTGTGGCTAGTGTTTGCAGACAAACAGATCGACCCGGCTTTCGTAGAGGAAGACGTCGTCGTCGACGCAACGTTGTGGTTGCGTTGTCGCTAGTAGTTGGTATGGGTATTTTGTGGCTAGTGTTTGCAGACAAACAGATCGACCCGGCTTTCGTAGAGGAAGACGTCATCGTCGACGCAACGTTGTGGTTGCGTTGTCGCTAGTAGTTGGTATGTGTATTTTGTGGCTAGTGTTTGCAGACAAACAGATCGACCCGGCTTTCGTAGAGGAAGACGTCGTCGTCGACGCAACGTTGTGGTTGCGTTGTCGCTAGTAGTTGGTATGGGTATTTTGTGGCTAGTGTTTGCAGACAAACAGATCGACCCGGCTTTCGTAGAGGAAGACGTCGTCGTCGACGCAACGTTGTGGTTGCGTTGTCGCTAGTAGTTGGTATGGGTATTTTGTGGCTAGTGTTTGCAGACAAACAGATCGACCCGGCTTTCGTATAGGAAGACGTTGTCGTCGACGCAACGTTGTGGTTGCGTTGTCGCTAGTAGTTGGTATGGGTATTTTGTGGCTAGTGTTTGCAGACAAACAGATCGACCCGGCTTTCGTATAGGAAGACGTCGTCGTCGACGCAACGTTGTGGTTGCGTTGTCGCTAGTAGTTGGTATGGGTATTTTGTGGCTAGTGTTTGCAGACAAACAGATCGACCCGGCTTTCGTAGAGGAAGACGTCGTCGTCGACGCAACGTTGTGGTTGCGTTGTCGCTAGTAGTTGGTATGTGTATTTTGTGGCTAGTGTTTGCAGACAAACAGATCGACCCGGCTTACGTAGAGGAAGACGTCGTCGTCGACGCAACGTTGTGGTTGCGTTGTCGCTAGTAGTTGGTAAGGGTATTTTGTGGCTAGTGTTTGCAGACAAACAGATCGACCCGGCTTTCGTAGAGGAAGACGTCGCCGTCGACGCAACGTTGTGTTTGCGTTGTGACCCACTGCTTGTGCGCGGTCTCGCTAATGGTTGCGTTGTGGCTGCGACGTGGCCTTATTGTGTCAAAGTCAAAGATAAATATGGTTACAAAAGTTCTTACAATGGTAGTATAATAGTAGATTAACATATTCAATCATAACATAATGACATGCAAATTTTTGGTATAGGTACAATTGGATCAATTAAATTTAAACTGAAGGAAATCTTTTATAGTATAGAAGGGATTCTCAATTCGGTCGGTATCGCCTACACGGTTGATTTTGACGGCCAAATGTGGTCCGTGTGAATAAACTATTGATATTCAGACAAATTAGCGCCCGTCCACGTGTTACTCGTATAGTTGTGGTGTGGTCGTGGTGTTTGGGCCCTTGGCACTTTGGAACGCGTCATAAGTTACAAAAGTAAACCCCACTTCCTAGTGCGTCAGCTGGGAAGAAGTAGCGCAAAAAATTCCCTAGCTAATACAACTTCTCCAAATATTTTTCTAAAATACAAAATAGGCCGCACTATTCTAGGAAAATTACAACTTATAAAATCATTGTACCCTTCCCGCGGTAAAGCAAAGTACATAATACCTTAATTTACGGAGAGAATCCTAGCTTTCAGACTCGGTCGTCTAAATAAATAGAAAACTGACTGAGTGAGAAATCTTTTAGCAAAATACTAAAAGGTTTCTTATTTAATATTTAAAGTAGTTTGAACTGCTTAGGAAACCTGTTTGTAAAATGTTTACAATTTAAAATTTGTTTGGGATATTCTTGAGTAGACAAGTTAATCTGGTTTAACCTTTAAAATTAAATAAATGTAATATGTTTTAAATGGAGAGTTAGGGGCTGATTCTTGCAAACGACAGATATTTCTTAACCATCGTAGATTTTTTTTTTCTTTCAACTTATGTTGTCTCAGTGCTGGGCAAAGGTTTCTACAAAAATTGATGTTTAAAATTGAAATTCAAAATTACTTCTTGGTTATCTGATATACAGGATGTTTGGCGCATGGACCGACACAATTTTTCCAGGGATTTGGGAGGTCATTTGCCAGATTCTACCCATACACCCTTTGTCCCAAATGTCACGGTTGGTTAAATATGTTTTTTTTTTTAATGAAAAAATACCCAAAATGATTCCTTCAATTTGAAATAACTTTTTTGTTTGTGGGTGTATTGGCACAAAATAAATTAAATTGTATTCTAAAGTCATTTAAATCGAAATACATCTTTGTTTGATACAACTGGTTTCAAGAAAATTCCTTACAAGCCTCCAAAGTTTAATTTTTTATTGAATGTATGAAATTTTACTACTTCTAAATTCGTTAAAAAAAACTAAGAGCCATTTTGAACTTAGCTTTATTTTAAAAAGTTCTTTAGTTGATTCTTCTGCACGTCCCCAGACGTAAAAATCCAGAGTTGAGGATTTTTACGTCAGTTGTATCAAACAAAGATGTATTTCGATTTAAATGACTTTGGAGAATACAACATAGATTATTTTGTGCCACTACACCCACAAACAAAAAAGTTATTTCGAATTAAAGGAAACATTTTGGGTACTCTTTTCATAAAAAAAAAAAAAACATATTTAACCAACCGTGACATTTGGGACAAAGGGTGTATAGGTAGAACCTAGCTAATGACCTCCCAAATCCCTGGAAAAATTATGTCGGTCCATGCGCCAAACACCCTGTATATGAAATTATCCCGAAAAGAACCGGACTTACCGACATAGTTTGCAGAGTAAGCCAATTAAAGTGGACGGGGCCTGGACAAGTTTGCCGAAAGACCGATGGCCGGTGGAGCAGACGAGTCCTGAGGCTTAGCACGAGAACCGTAGAGAAGCGTTTTGGCGACGGCAGAGTAGACAAAAATGACATTACCGTGTAGACAGTACGACGGCAACAAAGTAGAAAGAGTCAACTGCACTTTTACGAAATTCACTTTTTTACATAATTCGTTCTTTGTTTTTCATAGGATTTTTTTTTTTTGCTTAATTCTCAATTTTTACAAATATCATCATCATCATTTATTTATTTTATTTTACTTTTTTTTTTAAGTCACGCATATAAATACAACTGCGGAGTCGCGCTCGTAGCGCCGGAGAAGATGCAATTCTCACTCAACGTGTATTTTTTTTTTTCACTTTTTGTATGGAAAATATGAAAAATTATTACCTACATGTAGAGTGATAGGGGGTTATGAGGTTTATAAAGGGGGTCAGAATTTTCATTACTTTTGCGATAGACACACCGTTTGCGAGATATAAGCAAAAGAAGAAAAAAGAAATGATTTTGTAGATAACCGACAAACTACTGTCTTTATTAGCATCGCGCAAAGTGTCTTCACTACCCTAGACAATTGTCAGTGGTCAGTCTGATTTTGACAGTTGGGAAATAAAACTTTCTTCCGAAATAGTATACTTAAAACAACCAGCCAAGTGCGAGTCAGACTCGCGCACGAAGGCTTCCGTACCGTTATCTATAAAAACGGCAAAAAATCACGTTTGTTGTATGGGAGCCCCCTTAAATATTTATTTTATTCTGTTTTTTTAGTATTTCTTATTATAGCGGCAACAAAAATACATCATCTGTGGAAATTTCAACTGTCTAACTATCACGGTTCTTGAGATACAGCCTGGTGACAGACGGACAGCGGAGTCTTTAGGGTCCCGCCCGATTTACCCTTTGGGTACGGAACACTAAAAAAGGACCTAGACAGAGATCGCTAGAAACGAAAGACAAAATGACATATTGTAGAAGGATTTCTACGGTGCGATGTCAAAAACGGAGAAACGAAATGTCACTTTGTAAAAAGATGTCTACTCTTCGTAGAGATAGTCACTTGTCACGCTAAGCCCACTGGAGTGGAGACCGCGTATCGGCAAGCGTAGTATGGGCCGCCTCCAGCTAGATAGACCGACGACCTTAAGAAGTGGCTGGGACTTGATGCGGAAGGCGGAGGACTGGGAGTTAGTTGTTGCGCACCCTAAGAGAGGCCTTTGTGCAGCAGTGAATTGCGATAGGCAGTTAATTAAACTATATCTTGCCTTGGAAAAAAGCAGGCCTAAATGTTGGAGATTTTTACTTCAGTAAACTATTAATAGAAGCAGAAACATAAGTTTTCTTTGTCAGTTTGCTTTGAATGTAGGTAGGTATTAAGGTTTAATATTTAAGTCATTTTTATTCAAGTTTTGTACAAAAGTTACTAAATAACTGATAATAACTCAAATCGAGACAACGAAGTAAATACTCCAGCGTCAGGTGTAACGATAGGGGCGCGTATTTTTTGATCAATTTATATCATAACCCGTGTGAATAGAAGTTTCGGAGGCTTTACAAATAATATAATATATATAATATAATACAAACGATGTGCGTAACTGTAACTATAATAATTATTGTTTAGGTCACACACATCTGTTTCGTCATAGTAGAGGAGGCCACGATGTTTTTGGTGATTTACTCGAGCGTCGTGCCTATTGGATTTTGAAGATTAGATGGTATACATATAAAAAGGTTATATCCGTACAAGGCGTGAATAAGTTGATAAGTCGACTTGCAAGTAATTTTTAATTGTATAAAAATGACATCTGGAATGCCTAATTTATATGGTGAATAAAAATGAGTAAGTCGATAGGTTCATAATTCTCGGCAAATGCACTTGTGAATGTTAATATGAATTAGATTCCAGATGCCATTTTTATACAATTCAAAATTTTGTGCAAGTCGACTTATCAACTTATTCACGCCTTGTACGGATATGATGTATACCCTTCACCGGCAGGGGGAGCGGCTACAGGTTTTCAAAAATGCAAAAAGACACTTTCTCATTGATTTTCTCGAGCACGTCAGATATTGATATTGTATATGCCCTACGTGTTTTGATAATGGAGGGTATTAATCTGCCAAATTGCACGATAGGGGTGGCCTTACGAAGGGGGTGAAAACTGGCAAAAATTATTATTCGAGCGCGCCAGATATTCAGAAGGGATGTCAAGTAAATCGCTCCTATTCAAAAGACTGACGATTTGGACGTGAAAACTCATGGCCGATTTTTGAAAATGCAAAATATATCGTGACGTTGAAATACTGGAGCGCGTGAAATTAATATACAGACGGTTCAGCTTGATGTCCTTGTCGTGCTGACCCATGACCTGATGGACAGTTAGAATATGGAATTTCCTTAATCTGACGGTTTGAAAAAAAAAAATTCAAACCGTCAGATTCCTCCACATAAGTGTCAGATTATGGATTACGGCTACCCCCACCATGCAAACCGGCAGATTAATATTCCTCCGTTATCAGAAACACGTGGGACATATACACTATCAATAATATCTGACGCGCTCGAGTAAACCCATGTGACAGTTCTTTTTTGCATTATTGAAAACCGGTAGCCGCCGCTCCTCCCTTCGGTGAAGGGTCATATAACCTTTTTATAACATCATATAACCTTTTTTCTTTCTACCATCTAATCTTCAAAATTCAATGAATACGTCTCCACGACGCTCGAGTAAATCACCATTTAGCATCGTGGGCTCCCCTACCATCTGCAAAAGCTCTCTCTAATAATCAAGGTGCTCTTAGTATTAATCATGATATTTTTGTTTCAGTCACACAGGATATCAGAGGCTGAAGATGAAGGTGACGATCTGGCGACACCAGTTTGTTGTAATGTTTTTATTTCGCTTTTATTTTATACTGTAGCTAGTTATGGAACCACAGCCCTTAAAGATTTTGCGTGTATAAACACTTTTGCCCAGCACGATCTGTGTGGTCTCAGCAACCACACAGATCGTGCTGGGCAAAAGTGTGCAGGCTTGCATATTTGAAAGATCTTGATTATTTAGTGTAAGTTTTAGTTAGTGACTTACATCTCAATCACACACATCTCATTAGAGAGTTTTAGTAATTTATCAATTATTTTTATTTAAAAAAAAAGTCCGCTAAGGGGATTCCAATCCTGTCTAGCTCTAGCAATATGTAGCCTACCGTCTTGAGCAATTCAAACTTTTTTGTCGCCAGCAGATGTCAAAACTTTAGGAGTATGGTATTAATTTCTTTGAGCATTGATATAAACTCAAGGCACATGGGATATGGACATATTTCTTATCTCCCAATCACACACATCTCATTAGACTGTTTTAGTAATTTATCAATTATTTTTATTTTAAAAAAGTCCTTAACGCGATTCCAATCCTGACTAGCTCTAGCAATACGTAGCCTACCGTCTTGAGCAATGCAAACTTTTTTGTCGCCAGCAGATGTCAAAACTTTAGGAGTATGGTATTAATTTCTTTGAGCATGGTTATAAACCCCAAGTCACCTACCTTCCTTTACTTGCCTTCCCTTTATTTAATTCTTACTCAAATTTATAAATAAAATAATCCATGATTTCTATTACAGCGCCAATAGAGGAGTGGGACTACGAAAGTAAGTTATTTTCCTCAAAATGTTTTAATTACTCCATTTAAAATTCTGTACCTTTAGCGCCGTAGATTTTGCCGAGCAGTTTGAATAATTAGGTTAAAGTTAAGCGGTAATATGGACATCATGTTTGCCTTGTGAATTAGAATTGTAACTGGTTTAGGTTGCCACCTCCTCGGAAATGTTACCTGTTCCGTCAGGAAGGGTGAGATTCTAACAGGAAATTAAGTTTACATTATCCCCAATGTCACACATTGAATACGGTTATGAGATATTTGGATGGCTTTATTTTTAACCGACTTCAAAAAAAGGAGGAGGTATGTTCCCCGATTACTCGAAGACGGCTGAACTGATTTGGAAAATTTCTTTTTTTTTGTTTGAAAGGGTATACTTTCTAGTTGGTCCCATTGTCATCAGGTCTGGATCTGATGATGGGTTCCTGGAGAAATCGACGAAGCTCTTCAAATATTATAGGCACACCTATAGCGATTTGGGTATTTTTTATAGTAACTCGTGCATTTGTTATTGGAAACTACCATTTGGTCAAGTGGAACTGATGATGAAGATCACAGATGGCCACCGGAACTACTCAATAATACGCATTTCACGGGTTGCGATTCCATTAGGTACTTCGTTAATGGTTGCTATGTAATTTAAGCTAATAATGCTTATGGTGATGTGGAGTTCTCTTGGTACCTACTTACCAGGAGAACTCCTCAACATTTAACGTCCTTGCATCGGGAATAGCAATACATATTTTGTAACAGATCATGAACAGCTGACATTAGAATAACTTAGATAAATTACAAACTGACCCACTAAAAAGTTAAAAATAAGTTTGCTTTTTCCAAAAAACACAACCGACTTCCAAAATAACATTTTACCTGTGTTTTTTTTTGTATAATGAATGCGAGTACGATTGCGATGCCAAGACAGACAGACATCCAGGGCTGTCTGTCTAGGAATGTCCGGTATTCTCCCTAAGAAATACAAACCTACTTTTGAAATAAGAAATGGTTGACAAAATATTTTTAGTATTTCATTTATTTTTTAAGATTTTTTCTCTTAGTAGTAAAATAATTATGATTTCATGATAAATACAATAATTATGTCTGCGAGCTGTCCAGAACCCTGCATTAATTTTTGCTCTAATGACCACAATTATTACCCGAAGAATAATGTACCTCATGTTTTTGTAAAATCTCGATTTAAAAGAGTATCCATGTATCAGTGCAGTTCTAGTTATAGCACGTTCTTCTCCAATAGAGATCTACGTTTTGGCACGGGCTACTAGCTTCATCTTTCTGACTAACTGACCTACTCCTTGACTGTTCACAAGTGCCTGTGTAAATTGAAGTATTATAAATGCTGAGTCCGAGAGTTTATTTTTCTCTCGTCACGAGAGACAAACTAGGTACTACTTTTGTTCTTAAAATATCTACAGGTAAAAATTTAATATTTAAAATATTTTACCCATAGGTCAGGCGAATTGGTCAAAAAAGTACCCGCAGTGTGGCGCAAAGTTCCAGTCTCCAGTGGACTTGCCTGTCGCGGGACTTATTAAGCCAAGAGGAACGAGGCCGCTAATGTTCGAAAACCACAACGTACCAGCGATGGAAATGACCCTGTTAAACGATGGAAAACAATGTTAGTTCCGCATCTATTTATCTAGTATATTAGGACGCACGTCAGTGTTAACACATGAACTCTGTTTAAGAACTGTATTTACTACCTATGTTACACAAATAATAAATGATTATGACTATGAACACCTAACCCCAGAAATCGAATTCGAGATCAAAAATGTAAACAAAGATGTGTTACCAATTTTAAATAATAACCTCTATTGTGCAGTTTGCCGAAAAGTACTATAACATAGTGCTAAAATTGTAGGCATATCTTAAACAGTTAAAATATAATATTGTACATAGTTTCCAACTTAGAGACGTAGACTACGATCCAAGAATAAAATAGAACTGTTTGAAATAAAATCGTGCAAATTATTTTATGCTACTGGCAATAAGGCAGTGGTCTTAAACATTTGGACTTCATTTAGTGTTTTCAACTAGCGAAACGCCCGCCATTTTGTTTTGGTCATTCAGAGTAATACTGTCATTCGGTTTCTGACGTTTGTTGTGATTGAATGTGTCCCTCTGAGTTTTTATTTATTGTTTTAAGCTCATCAGAGTCCGAATCACAAAGTGAATAAATCATAATATTATATAAATAACGAATAATTATATAAATAACTCCAGATTTCAAGAGAGGTGTAAAATTGTCCATAGTTAAACCTTTGTTTGGATCCTTTTCGTTTAACTATGGACAATTGTGACATTAAAAAGTAGTAGGTACCTAAAATGTTCCGTTGTTTGATTAATAAATTATTCGAAGTATGCGTGGACACAATTCGATCCCTCTCGCTGAGTTGAAAGTTGTTTGCATAAACGGATTACATCTTTTATATTTCCTGTGCGGAAACTGGCGCCATATCTCATTTCCGGAACAGAAATTTGAATTGTAATGCTTGAGAGAAATCGTTGAAAAAAAAATGTTTGTGATTTTTGGTTTTCCGTAGGCATTGTTTGTTTGATTGAAATCTTTTGACATTCAAGTATAGGAGAGAGGTCATACCAATAGCTACTATTTCACTCTAAAAACAAGCTTCCTAAATAGGAACCATCATCATTATTATGTACTCATACTTTCCAGAATCCAACCTCTGTGCAATAGCTTCTCCATGCATACACTCATCTCGTCTCATCTTCAGTCGAATCTCTAAGACTAACCATAACATGACAACCACTTCAAGATACAATTTCCCGTCCATATGACAATCTCACAAAGAATCACATAATTGCTTTTTCCTTTTCAGTGACCCTCTTCGGTGAATGGAGTAGCGAGCAGCGTCCCCTAATCTATGGCGGAGCGGCTCATAGTCGCCGGTACCTCTTCCATTCCATGGTAATCCATCTGCCCGCTGAACATACGGTTGGAAATCTGTACTACCCTATGGAAACCCAGCTCTACTACGTGTCAGCTGATTATAAGGACATGGAACATGCTTTGGACTCGTCTTCTAGTGACCCACTGGCAATACTGGCTATCGCGAATTTGTATAGTGTAAGTTTTTCCACAGTCTGATATCGGCCACTGCTGTGGGCATAGTCTTTCCTTTGATCGTACCTACTGGTCATCAGCAGTGGGTGATGTGTCACGATACTAGCGGGATGTGGATCACGATGATTTATCCTTTTCCAGTATTGGATTAATTGATGGCTTGGGTAACTGTCGAAAAGTAATTCCACTTTCTGCATCACCGATTGTTGATGGAATACCAAGAAACAAAATTCTTCCAGTTTATCGTTATAAGTAAATATCAAAGTATCTTTAGGATATTTTTGATGAAGTTAATTTCTCTTAATTAATGAGTAAATAGCCTCTGAATAACGCACATCGCAAGTTTTGCTCTGGGTAGCGCCTTAAGAGGGCTGTCGCATTTTGTCACCTCTCTCGCTCACATGTAACCATATGTTTAAGAATGTTAAATGAAAAGATGCTTTTTTGAAAAATGTGATCATTTAGTAAACTAGTAAATAATATTAATTCGTTAGGGAATTATTAAAAACACATTTTTATTGTCGCATTTATTTAACGCATCTCAAAAACAGATCATAATACTTTTTGAGCGGAGTTCATTTGATAACACAATCGAAATGTGTTTTTAATAATTACTTATTATTATTATTATTTTTTTTTTTTGAGATGGGTTTGCTTTTGACTATAGTCTAGGTCTGAAGTGAAATAAACGAAGTCTACGATGGAGTGAGCTTACCCAGAAGAAGTCTGTTCACTCTAACTTTGAAGAGATTCGGGTTGTATGCTTTCGGGAACACAGTTGCAGGTAGTGAGGGCCACTCTTTTGCCGTGCGCATTATGAAGGATATTTTGGAAGAGCTTGATTACATTTTTCAAAAAAAGCATCATTTCTTTTAACAATCTTAAAAATTTGGTCCCGTGTGAGCGAGAGAGGAAACAACGATTTTTCAAATTACCCTGCGACATATTACCTATATTTATTTATTTATTTATTTATATACACATCAAGTTTTGTTTATATTCGTAGAAACTACAACCACGGGTTAGACAAATAGTCGTTTAAAAGAAAATAACTAGGTACCATTGTACCAACTTATTTTCTTTTAAACGACAATATTAACAACAAGGGCTTCCGACATGTTGGGGAGTACTTACATAGGTAAGTAAAGAAAGTTTCTCGGAAGCCCTTTCTTATAGAACGCCCTCAGAACCTATTTGTTAACATTTGTGAGTGCTTCTTGTAAGTTTTAATAGCCTGCGTGACTGAAAATATTTTGACTTTGGCACTGAATTTCTGTGGAAATTCATAGTTATAATAAAAACTAGCTTCTGCCTGCGACTTCGTTTGCGTGGAATTCGCAAGATACAGGATATACTTAACAATATATTTAAATAACAGCCACATTTGAGAAGCTGGCGAACAAATCCACAGGCATTAGGTATCTTGCAAAAGCAAAAGTCTAGCGATAGCAAAATTTGCGAAATAATTAAATATATCGGTATTAAGTATCGGCGATACGTCATACACGATACGATTGACAAGCGATTGAAAAGCAATTATTGCGCAAATTTTGCTATCGCAAGGCTTCTGCAAGATACGTAATATGGATACCGGACTTGTCCTGTAATTGATTTTTTAGAGTAGTGGTCAGAAACCAAAATAAGCTATTTAAGTTCCCACCCTAATTGCGTAACACACTATCAATCGTAGTCTGAATCATTTTGAATCAAATTGCTAATACATTGCTTCATATGTTCGAAAAATTTATCTGCTCGACTAAGTAAATAGCGCAATTAATGTTGTTGAACTGTCAAAATGAATACCGATTCCGATTGATAGTGTGTTACGCCATTGCCCCGCTAGATCTAGTAAAGCCAGATTTAGCGGTCAATAGAAACTATAACTCCCTTTTTTTGACAATTTCAGTTCATCCAACTAGACAAGGACGAGTCCGTTTCTGATTGGAAACCCCGATTTTAACATTTATTTGAGGCATTCAGAGCCAGTTTTGGTTGAAAATGTTTCCTTTGTAAATATAAGAGAGCACAAAGAGCACAAAAAGAAATGTAGTGTGTGGACAAGTCCGGCTTTATTCACCAGCTCCTCATTTTATAAAACTCCCTGGGGCACCGCCCCACCGCGTCGTATCGCATCGCCCGCCCACGCTATTACTTCGGTTTCGCTCAGCATTCTTTCTGACTTTTTTTTTTTGCTGGGCTCCTAAAGGTCGTAGCGTGATGTTAAATAACCTTGAAATTTCCTCAAGAATAGGGCTATCTATCAAATGCAAAAATACTGAAATCCGACCGGTGGTTCCAGAAATTAACGCGTTCAAAAAAAAAAAAACAAAATAACAAACTCTTCAGCTTTATCATTAGTATATCATACGTATATATACATTATAAGTATAGCTACTACATCTAGATGGAGCACAAATATATTTTGATTTCTCATGCTCTAAAAGTTCATCGTTATGTTGTGCGTAGGCGACATAAAGTCACTTTTTATGCTCTAGTGCATAGTTTATTTTTTCTTTAATACTAATATAATCAGGCCCAACAGCCGCACGCACAATAAAACGTCGCAGATTAAAGTCGTTATTTTATTTCATTTGCTTTAATTTATATGACTTCCATGTTTTCTATCGTTAATTTAATAAAACTAGTAAACCATAGTTGTAATTTATTATTTAAAATCGCAAGTAGTCATAGTTAAAGTTTCGTGGTGGGAATTAGCTATTCTCTATCATCAATTTTGCAACATTTTTGAACACTGAAAAGTGATTTTATGCATGTTTCATTTTCTTGCAATTGAAGTGAAAAGCAGAGTGGCTCGACTTAACTATACCCGAGCCGCAGGCGAGGTTGGATATAAACGTCTCGGGGTAAAATGGCTTCTTTTATGTACTAGTTGTCCAATCTATTATTGTATCTGTTGCTAACAGTTTATGATAGGTAATAAGTAAGAAAGCGTTTCAACGACTGTACTCACCGCGAGTACAGTCACTCGCTTCGCAAATTTGTTTTGCAAACATTAGTTTTTCGAGCTTTTGCTGAAAGGATTGCTCACAGTGAGTACTGTGAGGACTCGACCCTCACCGAGGGGGAAGCTAGACTAATAAATGATAGCAGCTAAAGCAGTTAGGTATTATATTTTAAAGTAAATACTTATTTTCTTAGTATAACCGCGCGCTTCTTAAACCGATCCTCTCTTCAATCTGATTTCCTCCTAATACAAACCAGCGGGCCTAGCCAATGTAACATTCGATTAGCGATGACGTTAATAGAAAAGGCAAAAATGTATGGGGATGACATAAGCTATCGAAATGTCACGTGATCTTAGATCAGCATTTCCGTAGAGATGCGAGTCGATAGCGATTGTAGAAATAGAATCGCTCCGAAGCGAATGCCATTTGGCTAGGCCTACAGGACTACTTTTCTTTTTCAAAAAGTAGTTCGACATTTGCTTGAGCGATAGAATGTCAGCCAGTAAAATATAATGTTGCCCATGGTATGAAACCTTTACATTACCGTCCTTTAGCCTAACTCGGCTGTATAGGAAAAGAAAAAACCAAAGAAAGTAATTACTTTTAGTTGCAGCAAACATGACGCAAAGAAAGCATACAAATACAAAATTAACAAGTTTGCGCGATGTTTAATTTAAAACCGACGGATAGCTGCAGACTTTTTTAAAAAAAATATAAATTACTAACGTTACCGTCACTGTATATCTTTGAAACGACTTTCTGATACCGTTACTTGTAATAGACGTGACAACAGCAAATTACGCTCGCATGCATCAAAAACTGCGCTCATGAGGAAAAGTATTTGGCCCTACCATTTATAATAAAATACCAAAAGAGTACAAAGATTTAAATACGAGCATGATTAAGAAAAGATGCTAAATTTATTAACAGAGAAATGTTATTATCATACAAATTACTTTTTGATTGTTCAATATTGTTTTGAACTAAATAATTTTGACGACTGAAGGTTTTTAAACTTGCTATTTTTTGACATTTTACTCAGACATTGTATTTTGTATTTCAATTTGTACGCCATAGTTGTCAAAACATGTACGTCCATTTTTATAATTTAAATACCCTGCATGCCTGACAAGTCGATATGTAAATGTGTTTTTTGACAAATAAATTAGCTCTTATCTCTCTTGGGGGTAAATATGCGTCACATCCTCGCGAAACGGCCATCGCTCTGCATAATGCTGCGACGCTTATAGATCCACTTCACATGAGAGGTGACAATCGATTTTAATTGAAAAGCCGTATTATATAGCGTGAGAAACCTTTCTTTAGAAATATTGTCTTCTTTTGTAGCTAGATTGTCAATATGTATTGTGCGCGCATCTGCTGACAATCTTCTAAAAGCAATTAAATACTTAAAGTATTTGAAAAAGTTTTGACTTCGGAAAGGGCTTTTAGTAACATTTCATGATACTTTTTAATTTAACTGACCAAACATTGTCACAATCACTGTTTATCTAAATGAAACGTCGTTTCTTCCTTCGTTTATCTGTCTTGCGTGAGATTATCTGTTCTTTTAAAATTTTCTTTTTCATCTTGATGCCTTGACATTTGTCCTACAAAAGTATTATCCATTGACTTTTTAATTGGCTTAAATACTTTGAAAAAGATTACGTTGTATTTCTAGGCGGTTAGTGGGTGTACAAAAGTGAATATATTTTGAAATAAAAATATATAATTAGTCAGGGGTTTGGGGTTTCGTAAAACGTAATAACTATAAGGGGCTGTCTCCACGAGCGAGAGAATCGCGACGATGTTATCGTCGTTGCCACGTATATTCTATACACTCTCTTAGAGGCCGTCTCCACGAGCGAGAGAATCGCGGCGATATTATCCCATACAAATACGTAATATCGCCGCGAATCTGTCGCTCGTGGAGACGGCCCCTAAGTGACACTTGACGTGGAACGACAAAAGTTGAAGAATCGTGATACTTATCATGATAATAAATTAATGTTATTCAATTTTACTTAGTTCAGGGGCTCGTGGCTAAGTAATAATAGCCGCACGGGTCGACCGATCAGGTTAAGCTGCACTTGCCGTGGTTGGTCCGTGGATGTGTGACCATCTTTACATACCAAGACTTCTCCGTGCCTCGAAGAACACGTTAAGTCGTTGGTCCCGGCTGTCATTCGTGGATCTTTGACAGTCGTTACGGATCGTCAGAAGCCCGAAAGTCTTAACAACCAAACTTACCAAGGGGTGTATTACCCAGTTACTGGGTTGTATAGGTCAGGTAGGAAGTCGCTCCATGTAAAATACTGGTATTCAGCTGCATCCAGTTAGACTGGAAGCCGACCCCAACATAGTTGGGAAAAGGCTAAGCAGATTGATTGATTGGGATGATGGTCAATATTACTTAGTTATTTTATAAAGTGTCTAACTTTATGCAGATAGTGTATAATAATCAAGTTGAGAGTGAGATTTGCAATTTCTAAGTGCAGTGCAGTTCAAAGTGCTATTGTCTCGCTAGAACGTTAGTTTGACGCCTATTATAAAGGGGTTTGAACCTTTTGGGCCTCGTCCCGGTTCCCCATCTTGATTATTTTTCAAAATGGCGTCGCGCGATAATTCCTATTATATATGGATAGGGGGCATATAGACAAACAAACAATGTCAGTGATTTAGTGTCCTAAACTGTCACATTACCTAGATAATTAAAGTTAAAAATGGCCATGATGAGCGCAAATATGTTCGTTTCATTCATATCAGAAGCGGGCAATTTAAGCTACAAACGGCTTTTTCTGTTGGAAATCAAAATCATTTTAGCGCTCATCATGGCCATTTTTAACTTTAATTAAATCGGTAATGTGACATTTTCAGACATTATATCATAGACATTTTTTGTTTGTCTATATGCCCCCTATCCATATCTATAGGTATTATCATTATCGTGGGAGGCCATTTTGAAAAATAATCAAGATGCGAACCGGGACGAGGCCCAAGAGGTCCAAACCCCTTTGATTAATTTGGAATATCGAATCTACTTAGCGACTGGGTGGTCGGTCTTAACAGCTAGAGGTCATAAGTACAAGCCCCACCTGTTGTTATTTGACGTTAACTCCTTTTCAGGCACTTAGCCTTGCTTAAGGCACCTGTCCCACTACCGACGAGTAAACGACCAGTTATCAAGAATTTTCTCGCTCAAGAAACGTATAAAGATTGTAGATCTCGTGTTAACAAAATAGATAAATTTATTAATAGTTGATCGCTGACCATTCGTGTTTACACCGCCAGAGAGTACTCCCTCAGCGACGATCACTTGCCGGACAGAACACTCGCTGAGGGATTCACGCTTGGTTCATAATATGCATACTAGCGAGTAATTTCTAGTTGCCTAAATGTAAAATAAGTCGCTTTTAAACAACTTCAACTTCACATACCAAAATACTGCATGGATATTATATTATAATTCAGATTTCACAACAAAACGACTCTTTCAAGATTGTTTAGCGTTTTATTATTTTATTTTTCTATCATCCAGGCAGCGTCGCAAATTGAAAATCATAGCTACCTAACGAAATGGAAATATCATCCCACACATTGTCAAACGGTTGCCGCAAAAGGGCATCGTCCTGACATAACACACACATATGTCTGTAGCTTTCCTATTTTTGGGATAAGCTTTGTATAAAATGGTAATTTTAGGCCAAACTAAGTGAGACGGATAGTCGAGGCACTTTTGTGGCAGTCCACATAGAAGATCTGGATTTGAATAAAACCGGCAATGATTCTGATTTATAGCTCTAGACAGTGTAAAAGTCTAGAAAACAGGGAAGGTCTTTGTCCAACTTCCAGATGCATAGAAACGCAGTTTCATCGGACATGTTTTATAATCATATATGTGTATATGATAATGTAAAAAATATGCTAAATTAGTAACTACGTTTAGATACGATCAGGAATATTGCGGATATTCGCATCCGCATCCGTAATTGCGGAGCTTTCGCATTTATTTAGACCTACGCATCAGCATTAATCAATGTAGAGCTAATGCAGACGCAGATATGAGTGAATATAAGTAAAATCATAGTCAACAAAATGGAAATTATAATCATTTAGATCATCAATATTACTATAATTAGTAAATATTTCAAAGAAAACGAAAATATCAGTTTAGTTTTAGAGAAGCTATGTATAACTTGCACAAATGCATACAGAATGCAGTTGGTTTAGGTTTGGCGGATTACTATAAATAACACAATAGGCTAGTTGACAGTTTTTAGGAAGCCGATTAAAAATGTTCCTTGTTGTCTATTTTCCTTGAAACATGAATATTTCATCAAAATGTTAACATTAACAATACAAATTTTTCATTTATAAAACTCAATTTAATTTTCATAGACAAAACGAGTAGCTCGAGTCGAATCTTTAGGCCTGTGTCCACCAACATTCAAACCACTCGGTTAGGTATTTAAACAGTTTGTTTGTGTCAAATTTCCTAAGAAAAGAACTAATTAACTAACCAGCCGTTTTAAAAGTCTGTGATCTCCGCCCTTAGCCGTCAAGTCTGTGACATCTGTGACAGATTGTCTGTTGTCAAACAAGTAAAAATCGTAAGTAATTTTAAATTTCGCCTTGTCGCCTTGATCCCTTAGAAAAACTTGAGATCCGCATCCGCGGATGTGAGTTACGAACAATCCTCATCCGCGGAAGTTAAAAATCTTTAAAAAACCAAAACTGAAAAAAATACTGTAGAGTTACACAAGCTGTCTCCTGAAAACTCCTGAAGACTTATCGAGCAGTTGTTATTATTTCATCAACAAGAAACCCTTCCCCGTCAAGACTTCAACTCATACTCGTAGCTACCGGTCATCAGTCTGCAGACAGTCCGAACCTATAGGTGCAGGACGTCAGCGCCGTTTGGGCTAGGAGGCCTAGACCAGGTATAGGTATACGCCTGGAATAGGGATACACCCTCCTTTTACCCTACAGTGCCCATCGATCACGCCCGTCCGGCACATCCGTTGGTAAAAAAAAAAAATAACCTACCTTAGGGTACATTATTCCGAAGGCGACTGCAGACCACAGCGACACTACTGGATGTAACTCTACGGCAGCATTTGTGGTCTGCGGTCACCGAAGCGACATGAGGTCGCGCATTATCATGGAGTAAGTGAACATTTACACGTCTCGGTCGTTTTTCTCTTATTGCGTCAGCCAGTTTCTGAAGCTATTCAGTATAAATGAAAGTCGTAATCGTCCTTCTCGCAGGGAGAAGCTCGTAATAGAGTGGGCCCTTCGCCTCCCACCAAACGGAGAGAAGATGCTTGCGTGAGTGACGGTTCGGCTTTGGCTGCGTTGGTGGCTCTGCGTCGTAAGGAAGCCAGACGGCGTGCCGTGTGTTGTTATCATAGAGAATCCAGCTCTCGTCGCCGGTTACCAGATCTTCAAGAAACTCTTTCCGATGTGGCAGAAAAAGAAGCGATTCACAAATACTAACTCTGACTTGACGATGACTGCCAGTTAGTTGATGTGGAAACCATCGTGCCATTACTTTACGATAGCCAAGTTTGTTTAAATGAGCCTCGACGGTCAAATGATGACAGCCAAGAGTCTCTGCCAAATCACACGTATTTATTTCTGGATTAGCCTTTAAACAGCGGAGTAATTCCTCATCGTCGGAAGGTGGATGGTCGCCTAGATTGCTCGTGATCTTCAAGAGTTATATCTCCCGATGCAAAGCGAGCAAACCAGCGGCTTATCTTCCATTGCGATACAACACCTTCACCGAACGCTTTGCTGATGTTAGCGGTAGTCACACTCACGTTGTGTCCCTGACGCCACTCGTAAAAGATGATCGTTCGAAGTTGATGTTCACTAATCATTTTCACAAACTAACCAAAACCTCACTAGCGCGCCTTTATATACTCGTACCCTTGATGTGATAGCTTCGAGAACCTTCTACAATATTTTAACGTATCCCAGATGGTTGTCTATTGTTTGCCCGAAGAGTATATGCCATAATCATCATTTTCCCGAATTTCATTTGCCCGAATGTTTCATTTGCCCTAAAAGACATATAACATACTTTTAATTGCCCGAATTTTAGATACCATAAGATACGAATGCCATAAGTATTGTTTGCCTTATTTTTATGTGCCATAATAATTATTAGACATAATATTTAAATGGCATAACAAGTATTAGACAAATATTTAAGTTTTTTTTTCTGTGCATGGTTGATAGTGGGCTAGGTCGACGGAGCCCCGCTTCGCGGGGCTCCTACTTCTGTGTGGTTTATAAAAAAATAACCACGAAGGGGATGGCGGGGTCTATTCGCTCGCTTCGCTCGCTCACACAATCCCGCCATCCCCTTCTAACCTAACCTGTCCGAGTCGGGGTGCCCTAAAGTCCCAATTGCATCCAATTTCTCTTGATATAAACAACCGTTACACACCCGATGTCGATGGCAAATTATGTTATGGCATATCATAATTATGGCATGTGATAATTAGGGCATGTGATAATTAGGGCTTACAATGATTATGACAAATGATGTTATGGTAAGTGACTTTATGGGAAACAATGATTGTGGCACGTGACTAATATGGCAAATGAGAGTAGGGCAAATGAGTATTATGTCGTATGATATTATGGCTGTTGACTATTATGGCAAATGATATTAGGGCAAATAAAATTCGGGTAAACGGCGGTATACCATCCCAGATCAATACTAAATATTCCGGAAAATTCTAGTAATTTACAATTTCTTGTGCAATATTTTTCCGCCAACCTGATATTTTCTTAATATCGTCTTCATATTGCTATCTTGCTGATTGTATTACAAAAACCCAACCCGCATCTCGCCTTTTGGGTCCACACAGGTGCTCTGGGGACACAAGTAGCCGTAACTCTTTCGCTATGTTAGGAACAACCCCTGATGAGATAAATTCCGTTATAAAGTCTCTCAAACCCAATGCTGCAATAGGACACGACGGCATCTCCACGACATTTTTGAATAGGTACTGCATGCTTCTGTCACCCATTTTATGCCACATTTTTAACCTCTGCTTTGACTCCGGTACTTTTCCTTCCTGCTTCAAGTTGGCTATCATTCATCCAATATTCAAGGGGGGTGACCGATGTACTATAAATAACTATCGCCCTATCGCGGTTCTATCTGCCCTATCTAAGCTCATGGAAAGACTTATCAACAAAAGACTCATCAATTACCTTGAGACTAATAACCTGCTCTCAACCAACCAGTACGGTTTTAGGAAAAATAAATCGACTTCTGATGCAGCCTTAAAATTGATAACCGGTATTGTTGATAAACTCAATCACCGCAAAAAATGTCTCACTGTATTTATTGATCTTGCTAAGGCTTTCGATACCGTTCCTCTCTCTTGCTTATTATCCAAACTTGAACGTTTAGGTGTCAGAGATTTACAACTTCAACTCTTTCGTTCTTATCTCTCAGGCCGCTCGCAGAGGGTCAAAATCGATAAATATTTAAGTGATGAACTGCCTATTGCCTACGGTGTACCGCAAGGTAGTGTCTTAGGTCCCACCTTGTTTCTGGTCTTTATCAATGATCTCTGTAATCTGCAATTAAATTCCGGAAACATCGTTTCTTTTGCCGATGACACTGCCATCACCTTCTCCGATAACTCGTGGTCTAGTCTCCAAGCTACCGCTCAGAAAGGATTTGATGTCGTACGTAGCTGGCTGATGTCTCACTCACTCACCTTAAATACATCTAAAACAAAACTCATTACTTTCTCTCTCAAAATCACATCACAACCTTCGACTCCCGTTACTTTGCAAGCTCACACCTGTCAATTAAACACACCAAACTGTAACTGTCCACTAATTACATCTACTGATACAATTAAATACCTTGGTATCACTCTAGACAAACACCTCAGCTTTAAAGCACATACTACTCTTCTGACTGGCCGCGTCCGCAAACTGATTTATTTTTTTAAAACTCTTAGGCATATTGCCAACGTACATGTTATACGGTCTGTATATTTTGCAATGTGCCAGTCTGTAATCTCTTACTGCATTACAAGTTGGGGTGGTGCTGCTAAATCAATTCTCAAGCCTCTTGAGGTAGCGCAGCGAGCAGTCCTGAAGGTAGCCACTTTTCGACCGATACTTTATCCGACCTTTGACCTCTACCAGAAATGCGAGGTCCTTACCGTTCGACAAATGTTCATACTCAGCTCGATTTTACAACAGCACACTAACACTCCAATAGCACGTCGGCCGACCATACCCAGAAGAAGAAACAGGGTATGTACCGTACCTCATCCATACTTTACATTTACAAAAAGATTCTTTTTTTATCAAGGACCCTTTTTATATAATAGAATAAACGCAATCATTCCACTGCAAACATGTTGTAAGCTAGCATGCAAAAAGCTGATTACTGAATTTCTTTCTACCAAAAATTATGATGATACCGAATCCCTTCTTACAACAATGAAGTAACTCATAACACACACACACACTCACAACTCACACAGACACGCACGTGCACACATTCACACACACGCGCGCGCACCACACATTCTTGTACTTGTCTTTTGATTATTATTATTATTATTTTTAATTTAATTTGTTTAAATTTTGTTAATAATTATGTGACAGTTTAAGCAATACTTTTGTCCTATTTTCGGGAAATGAGGGCTGTTTGTCCTTAATACAGGCTACTTAGTAACCTAGCTAGGACATCAGATCGTAAATTTGTATTGTTACCTACTCATCTCAGATGTAAACTATTCCGAAGTTGTCAACCCACTTTGTAACAGACTGTACCACTTTTTATGAAATAAATTATTATTATTATTATTATTATTATTATTATTATATTATGTTTGAAGATTTTTACAGGGTCACGGTACTATCGTCAGCAAATAGTGTTAGTGGATGTTGTATAGATTAATATTTATACATTTACCTAGTCTGTATTTATAATAAAAGCCAATGGTTTAACATTGATCTCAGTTATTCAGACCAGCCAAAAATTTATAAAATAATGCCTTTCATTTAGGTTCATATTATTTATAACTTCGAAATTAATTCGAAAGTAGGTATCTAGGTATACGTATATTGCCTTTGAAAATACTAAAGACTCAGAAAAACTATAAAAAACGAGCTTCTTCCTTTATTCAGCTTTGATATTCCGCAGAACTTTGATATTCAGCTAGAGAGCTTTAGATTTCCCGAGAGTTCTTAGGATTATGAAATAGGAATCTCAAGTCTTTAGAAAAAGATAACCGATAACGTACTCTAGACGCAACGAATTTTCTGCCATTGAAAAATTATAATTGCGTGCTTCTTTTAACGAGTTATCTGGAATACCTAGGAGAAACAAAAAAAAATATGGAAAATTAAAATAATAAATCAGGGCGGCTGTATTAAAGTCTTGACCTCTTCTAGTAAATCAGTTTAACGTTTGTGTTTTAGTTGTTTTAAAAGTTATTATTTTCTGCCATCTGTTAAATGATGGCAATAAAACAAACGAAATTCCCCACAGTTTGCATAATAATACATAGATTAATTGTCAAGTCGTTCACCAACGGGATGTCCAATTTATTCACCGAGTTGTCAGCTCGTTCACCAACAATTATCAACTCATCACCTTCTGAGTGGGGAATACTAGTAGGTAATCAATGATAATTTAATGATAAACACATTATTATTATTGGACAACAAACAGAGGACGAATATATAAAAAAAAATTGTTGATTCGCTGAAGTACCACCTACTTACCTACTCAAATCAAGCAATGTTGTTCTAACTGAACAAATTAATATTAAATTGACACACCACGCACCTATTAGTTTCATTGTGTAAAATCAATAAATAAAAAATGATTCATCATCTGCCTAGCCTTTTCCCAACTATGTTGGGGTCGGCTTCCAGTCTAACCGGATGCAGCTGAATACCAGTATTTTACATGGAGCGACTGCCTATCTGACCTCCACAACCCAGTTACTGGGTAATACGATACCCCTTGGTAAGATTGGTTGTCAGACTTTCGGGCTTCTGACGACCCGTAACGATTGTCAAAGATCCACGAATGACAGCCGGGACCAACGGCTTAACGTGCTTTCCGAGGCACGGAGGAGTCTCGGTATGTAAAGATGGTCACCCATCCACAGACCAACCCCGGCAAGCGTAGCTTAACCTAATGAATTGACCCGTGCGGCTGTTATTACTTAACCACGAGCATAAAAAATGATTGACATAGTAAATTGTCACATGGCGCCAAGTCTGGTGTTCAAGAAGTTACAAGCCCGAAGTTACATCTCGAATAAATTGGCATGTAAGGTCAGTACGATATGCCGGAGCATTATCATGATGAAGATACCAAGTGCAGAGTTGTGACTTTGGGCGAAGCTCCTTCAATTCTTGAATACATTGAAGAAGGCAGACAGTAGTGTACCAAGCAGCGTTTACGGTCTTCTGCTCACGGAGAACTACTTTTCAGTAATTCCCCGAATACCGAAAAAAACTACGATCATTTTCTTTTTTATCGACTTAGATTTTATTACTTCAGTCGGAGTTTCTTCGCCTTCTATCACCCATATTTTATTTTGCTGCTTTGTGAGCACGTCGTAATAATAAAGCTACGTTTCATCGCCCGTGACGATTGAAATGAAGTCTGTAGATTTTCAGTTTTCAAACTTTGCAATTATTTTTATGCACCATTCAACTCGCTGTTCCTTTTGTTCATCGGTAAGTTTATATGGAATCCAAAGAGTACAAACTTATCTATAATCTAAGTGATGGTGAACAATTGAATATAACACTGCTGAGCCAATCTGAAGTAAAGACTCTATTTGCCTATAGACTATTCGCCGGTCAACCGATTTTTGCACAACTTTTCAGTCAGCGGTGCCACTTTCAAACTTCCTCTTATGTACTCTTTACTTATTCTATCCATTTGCGTAACACATCCCTCTTAGCATTCTCATCTCAGCTGCATGAAATTGCCAAAAAAATAATAATTATTTAATTAAATTCGAAATAACTTCTTACATTTCAGTCTATGTAAGCAAAGTAAAATACCAAAATGGTATTTTAATGCGGAGGACTACATACAAGGTATAATGTCACAGTAGAATAAAGCGCAGGCCACACTGGGAACAAAGCGAAGTTCGTTTAGCTTCGCTCATGTAGCTACCGTGTATTTCATTCTTCGGTTTACTGCCATTAAAACTGATGAAAACTTAGTACACCTATCACGTAATCTACAAGCGACGCAAACCTTCCAAGAGCATTGCAACAATAGATAATTAAACAGGTCATTGAATCATTAGTCGACACTTGAGGTATTAAACTTAATACCTATCATGCCCTGAATAAGAATAATTATAACCGCATGACTTGTAAACTCGTTGAATTTTGTAGTACGAGTACTTATTAAGTATTTCCAAAAAGTATTTCATTCTTTCAGTATGCAGACCACACGCACCAAAGCTTGATGGAAATTTTGGAGGCGGTTAAGAAACAGGAGTTTCGGAACGTAACTCTTAAGGGGCACTCTCTCAATTACTTTAACCCTCCGTTCAAAGAGTACGCTTCCTATCAAGGATCTATTACCACCCCGCCTTGCACCGAGTCTGTTCTTTGGCTTATTAGAGGAAGGACTCTCCATATTAAAAGGGTATGATTCTTGTACTAGATTTTAAAGGAGATCATTAAAGAGATGTGCCGATAAACAATACAAATGCTTTTTGCGGAACGAATAGGTACGTTTTTCTATATTTATTTCTGTTTTTCTTTTATTTTTTTTTAAATATTCTTTTAACTAAACATACAAACAGTATGTTTCAAACAGCGCAGGGTACAAATTTGGTCTCATAGTGGACAGTGAAGAGAATAACATGTTCTAACGCAATATATACAGGCTGTGGCGTAATTAATGGATAACCTTGTACTTGCGAGTGGAGGACCCCAAGCCCTATAATATAAAAAAAATGTCAAATCCCGGAATCGATAGGATTTTTGTTTCTTTAATTTTTTTTATAAAAAATTGCCACCTTTGGTCACTTCTTCGGCCAACGTGTTCACAAATGAAGGAATTTTCACTATCTGATTGTTGCATAATATTCTTAAATAAACGTTCTATAAGATGTGAATTACAGTTTTAGAGTGTCACGTAGTTGTTTTTTAATCTTAAAGTGAAAAAATTGTGTTTCTGTAATTTTTTTTCCTAAGTTTGAGTTCGCCTGGTGTAAAAAAAGTGTGTGGAAACCTAGCCCATATTTTTTTAAACTGGTTCCCTTAATGCAGATTTCCAAAATGGTAAGTATATCAATATTCCATATCTTTTTTAGATACAAAGTGATTTTTTTTTTTTCAGAAACACAATTTTTCACTTTAAGATTAAAAAAAAACACATGAGTTACTCTAAAACTTTAATACACAACTTATCTAGCATGTTTATTTAAGAATATTTCGTAGAAATCAGTTAGTGAAAATTACTTCAATTGTGAACACGGTGGCCGAGGAAGTGACCAAAGGTAGAAATTTTTTATAAAAAAATAAAAAATTCACATTGATTCCGGGATTTGACATTTTTCTTTTATATTATTTTATCTATATTTATATTAGGTTATCCATAAATTACGCCACACCCTGTATATTTTTTGTTTGGCACTTTCACATATTTAGCCCAAAATGAGTGATCTCCTTTGGAACTCTATCTGTGAGTTGCTCAAAGCTGTCTAGAAAGTTTTGGGTCAAAACCTTCCTGGCTAAGGACCATGCTCAGTATTTATGTTCTTCAAAACATGTTCCGGCAGGGTTGCCAGGACATGCAATCGTTTTTCCGTCCCTGATAGTAGCAGGACACTTGCGCGAAAGACATTTCCGCGAAAGAGACTTGCGCGAAAAGGCATTTCCACGAATGGACTTTTGCGAAAGACGCATGCGCGAAAAAAACCCTTTATGAATTTTTGCGCATAAGGACTTTTGCGCGAATGGACAGTTTTGCGAAATGGTTGCGGAAAAGAGGGTTTTTCCATAACATTACGCCTGTATTCTTTCAAAAGGTTGGGCGCGGGGTGTATGCTGTGAATAGTACACCCACAAATCGCCAGTTAAGTGCCAGTTGCAGACAGAGTGGAAGTAAATAGTCCAATTAGGCGTCAATATGTTTTTGTCATAGTATAATTTATTGTACTTTTTTGTTTTTTTTTATTATTTATTTATTTACGACATGGGTGTGTCATTTTCATAGTTTTTGCGGTCGATGAACACAACTGGGCTCAAAATCAAAATTCAAGACAGCGCCACCGAAAATGCAATATTTTTGTTATGGCTGTCTTTTTCATGGTTTCCGAGGATGCTGACAACGATAATGGAGTCAAAATCAAAATTAAAGATGATTCCGTAATTCTCGACGAGGGTAAAAAACGCCATAGGCGTGGAACAGGCGTGTAGTGGTACTTTTCTTTGAAAAGGGCGACACTGCCCTGCGTAAGAATTATAGGCCCGTCTCATTTTAGCTGTTTTCAAGAGTCATCACGAACCATCTTACCGTTTGACAACTTCCAGCCTCCAAAAAGCGACTGAAATTCTTTGACCAGTGCGTGTTACCAGTGATGACCTGTGGCACTGAAACGTGGTCGCTCACAACAGGCCTCATTAGAAGGCTGACAGTCACCCAAAGGGCAATGAAGAGGGTTATGCTTGAAGTTTCACTACGTGATCGAATCAGAAATGAAGATATCCACAAGAGAACCAAGGTAACCGACATAGCCCGAAGAATTGCCAAACATAAGTGGTAGTGGGCAGGGCACATTGCTCGCAGAACAGACGGCCAATAGGGCCGAAAAGTTCTGGAGTGGCGTTCGCGTACCGGAAGACGTAACGTTGGGAGGCCTCCCACAAGGTGGACCGATGACATGGTGAAGGCCGCAGGAATCCGCTGGATGCGAGAAGCACAGAACCGGTCGAAGTGGCGGTGCTTGGGGGAGGGCTCTGTCTAGCAGCGGAAGTTTTTCACCTGAATTGATTATGATGATGATGATTATCATTGTCAGCGCCCTCGAAAACCATGAAAATGATATCAGTGATGAAAATTTTGCCAAGGGAAATGCCTGTCGGCCACACAAATAAAAACGCTTGAAATGTGTTTTTAATAATTAACTCTTAAATTAATATCATTTACTAGTTCACTAATTGATTACATTTTTCAAAAAGGCCTCATTTAATTTAATAATTTTAATAATTTGGTCCCGTGTGAGCAAAAGAGGTGACAAAACGCGACAGCCCTCTTAAGCAACAATTGAACAACAAAAAAACATTTAAATGTTTCAATCATCATTAAAAACCACTAATATAACATCAAGAACTGCGCAGGAGGATAGATATTGGATTGGTACCGGGCCCATGCTAAGTACTATATCTATTATTAACATAATATGGGCACAGGTACAGTCACGAACCGGGATTGTTGTGCCACTAGCTTATTCGTATCATCTTAACTTGGTTGTGCTACACGAATGCTGCCCGTGAAATTTGACATGTGACATTTCAATAACGATAAACGGGCGGCATTCGTGTAAGACAACCATGTTAAGATGATAAGCTAGTGGCTCAACAATCCCGGTTCGTAACTGTACGAAGTGTTCGCCCTATATAGTAAAGCCCTGTATAGCATCGCACTGTATAGTAAAGCCGGGTCGTCGTTTAGGCGGCTCCAATCCAAGTCCGTGTTCAAAAATGGGTAACGTGTGCTGAAGTAAAATCAAAATATTTAAAAAATGGCCACAGTCGTCGTTAAAATATCCTAGAAAGCAATCTATAACTCAAGTCGCAAACGCAAAACCATGAATCATTCAAGTAAACAATCGAAAAAAGTTAAATGCAGTAATATCAAACTGTCAGTAAGGCAAAAGAAATGTGATTGATTTTATAGTATTGACATGCATATATTATTTTGATTAGATTTACGGTATATATATACATATATACAGTATAGGTCGAATTATATTAAATTAATGATGCAATAATTGTAATAGTTTGATAAGGATTATTTATTTGACGATTCCTGTTTGGCTGAATGTCGATTATTCATGTCAAATAAACACTGACGTCCAATAAAAAATAAGAATGAATGAGACGGATTTCAAACTAAATTAAATATTTTAATGATCGTTATATTTTCACCCTAGGTATACAAACTTGAGAATTACCTATTTCATTATACATATTTTATTCTAAATAGAATTATGGACTATCTTCTAGCTTCTGTCCATTTCAGGCATTTTTAGGTGTTCCCTTTTCGATGGCGCCATCTTGATTTTTTTATTTCGAGCCCAGTTTTGTTATTAACGACCTCGAAACTATGAACATTAAACATAAAAAAACTACGATTAAAGCTATTGACGCTTAATTGGACTATTTACTTCCAGTGCGTCTGTAAAACTGGAACTTAACTGGTGAATGGGATTGTTTCCTGGAAGCTTCGCCGCAAGAGAGCGCTGTGTGTTTGTCACTTGTCAAAGTCGCCTTGAAGACAAAGTAACCAATCGCCGACAAGAAAAAACACTTACCGCCATCTCGCGATAAATTTTTTAACAAGGTACCTGAATGAAAGCCGTTGACAGCTGAATGAAAGTAACAAACATTTAGCGCCATCTACGCGAAACTAATTTGACAGTTTTCTTCCCCATTGTGGGTGTACTATTCACAGCATGTTGGCAGCAGGATGTATGCTGTGTTCCAATCTACATTTTAAATTTCATTTTTTCATAACATATTCATATCCTGTATTCTTTCAAAAGAAAAAAAATAATTTTCGCAACTTTTTCGCGCAAGTGTTTCGCGTAAGTCTGTTTTGCGCAAGTGTGTTTCGCCCAAGTGTATTTCGCGCAAGTGTGTTTCGCGCAAGTGTGTTTCGCGCAAGTGTGTTTCGCGCAAGTGCGTTTCGCGCAAGTGCTTTTCACGCAAGTGCGTTTCGCGCAATTGTCTTTCGCGCAAGTGTACCTGATCCTCCCTGATAGAACACTGCTCTAAAATTCCCTGATATTATATGGACGTGTGTTCATAAAATATCAGAGCATTAATTTTAGGATCAGTATCCCGTCATAAGATCTTAAGGATCTTAAGGGATGTCCTTAAGAAAACAAAAAGCAGTTTAATCCCAATAATGTTTGTAATACAACCTAAAATGTTAGTTAAGACTATTTGACCACGACCCGTAATCAGCGATAGAAATAAATATTTACTGTAACACGTTATTACGTGTCAGTATTATTATACTGTTCTCAAATTCAAGATTTTTCTCTCCTCTAGTTCGAAATATGAAACAATGACTCATATTTCCATTTTAAGGTAAAAAAATTAGCCACGTAAGTTGGATAACGGAGCTGACTACCCCCTGTTAAGTACTCTCGAAGTTTAAAATGTTCAGCAAAAATAGCTGAACATTTTAGCTTTCAGTGTTGGTATTAGATTAGCAGATTGATTTATTAATGCACGAGGGTCGTTACCGTATGACAGTGATTCACGGTGGTATTTGTAGCCATTTTGTGCTCAAATTCCTATTCGTATAATAAGGGATATTTATAATGAAAATAAATCAAGTTCCATGCACATCAATTTGTGTGACGTAAATAACATTTGCATTGATTCAAGGTTGTTTATTTTTTGTCTGGCTGACGGTTAAGCGCTTTGTACGAATCATCCGTTAAAGGACATTTTTGGAAATGATGTGAATTGTGACTATCAGTTAAGAAAGCATATTCTTTGGAGTGCTGGAGGGGCTCGTGGCTAAATAATAACAGCCTATCTGACCTCCATAGCCCAGTGGTTGTAGATGTTAGATAAGCAGTCGCCCCATGTAAAATAATGGTATTCAGCTGCATCCGGTTAGACTGGAAGCCGACTCCAACATATACATACATAATTGGGAAAAGGCTAGGCAGATAGATTCTTTGGAATGTTGCTCCGGGCATGTATTATCACTGCTGGACACAGTAAAATTTTTGGTCACCAGGGTTTTAATTGTGCTAAATATCGTTTTTCCCGCCAAAAATAACGCAAACTCAAGGTTTTTTAAGTTCATTTTTATCTGCAGCAAAATTAATTAGTATCTCATTAAATTGTTTCAAGACGTGACTTAAAATATAATATACCTACGGCGTATCCTGACATGCGTTCTAATTTTAGAACATGAAGTGAGTAATGTTCTCTGTTACATAAATTTGACAGTTTAATCATTTAATCCACGTCTGTTATACTTATCATTATTACATACTGAGCAGCCATGTCCATGAATTGTGTTTGTTAAAAGAATGTTTCGATAACTATGGATTATTACCATAATCCGATTAACATTTTTATGGAACGGTTTTTTTTGTTATATAGTGACATTTTTCATTGTCAAACAATTCCAGTGCATTTGTGATGGCTCAAGCAAGCGTTGACCTTGCGGCAGTCGTGTGAGAGCTTTAGGATTATACTGACGTGTTTTTCTTAATCTGTAGCTATTCCACACTCTGGTTAGCCATCGATATATTCTACGAGTCAGTTTTTAGGGTTCCGTACCCAAAGGGAACCCTATTACTAAGACTCCGCTGTCCGTCTGTCTGTCCGTCTATCAACAGGCTGTATCTCATGAACCGTGATAATCAGACAGTTGAAATTTTTTTTAACCGCTTTTTTCTTGTCCTTTAAAAATACCAATTTTATGTTAACAACTATTATCTGTATGGTTTCTTATTAAACCCATATTCAAACTGCGGTAAAAAGAAGAAATACCCAAAAGGCATAAATAATTAAGTACATGATATATTGTTTACAAAAAATATGTCACCGTCTTGATAACAAAAAAATATAAAAGAGTACTGATAAATGACGTACTGTAACAGAATGATAATAGGAAGAGATAAGAATTATGGGAAACCCTGAAAGGAGAAATCGTTCATTTTGAGTTTGTATTCTATGCCTGCCTCGATTTATGATCGCTGAACATGGATGCTCTGCGATCATAACAAAAGCGTCCTTGTTTCGCCCTTAAGTCTATTCTAGGAAAGAAAGACTTCGGCAAGACTTTATTGGGTTTTTTCATTACAAAATTCTCAGTACTGTTACTGAGAATTTACGTTTTGCCCAGTTATTATAAAAAAGGCAACAAAATGACAAATATTTTTAGCCTGAAAATATGCTTGCATCTTTTACACCCGTAACATATTTTTTAAATAATTTACAAAATATACCCTAGTCATATTTTAAATATCCTTTAAAAAGAAGATAAGCTGGTAAAACTTCTGCTTCTGCTCGCGACTTCGTTCGCGTGAAATTTCTTGGTCCCCCGACCCACCATATATACTGTCTGTTAGATCGTTCTTTCTTTTTGCTCGGCTCTTAATAGCCTACAGACTTCCTCAAGAACTGGGCTGTCATGCAAATGCAAAAAAGATTTTTTCAAATCCGACTGATAGTTCTAGAGATTAACGCGTTCAAACAAACAAAAAAAAAAAAACAAACTCTTCAACATTATTATTATTGTAGTATACAAAATTTCATATACCTATTTTATCCTTTACAGGACACGTGGGAGGCTTTCCAAACGTTAGTGAACGAAAATGCTGAAGCTAAACAGATGAACTTTCGCGTCACTCAACCGCTAAACGATAGGAAAGTTTATTTTTTTAAATAGGCCCGGTTTAGCTCCAGTTTATGTTCAACTAATCAACACCCGCCCGGCCTTCTTTGATAAGGTCAGGGAATGTGGGACTTTTACCTGTGCCATGGAGTAATGGCGTAACACACTTACAATTGAAATGACTTTCATTTTGACAATTCACAACATTCATTGCGTTATTTACAAATAGATGAATTTCTTCAAAAACCTTTGCAATTGGGGTGCAGGTCTCTTTCTCATGTTTCATCGATGGTTAGGCCACATTCCTGAAGAGACTGTTATTACCAGTATATGTGGTGCCTTGGGTCTGCCCCGAGGCACCACATATTATAATGCTAATAAAATTGTTGACAGGATCACAATTATCGTCATATTATTACTTACTGACTGTCTGACCTCAGAGTCAGACCTAAGAATAAAAGTATAAAAGCGATTTGTGTCTTCTTTATGAACTATGTTTTTTACACTTCTGTAATTCTTGTTGTAGTAACTAAAATATTGTAAAATAAAACATGAGAATCAAAGATTTATGTTTCCTTTTTTTTGCACAACGTAAAAAAAAAATTAGGCGAAATAAAAATCATGAATAAAAAATGGATCGTTGTGGCCCTGGAAAAGAATGGTTGGAAGGATAGTATAGGCTAATATTAAAATAATAATAATAGTAATACTCTGTTTTTTTTTTAATTCTAAATACCATTAAAAATAACCTAGAAACGTATCCCTTAGTCCACTTGTATTTCATCTAAGTCGATTATTTCGTTCTTAATAAACACATTGTGGCCTTGTGGGTACTTGCCTGAGAACGGCCTGTGTTCTCGTATTCTTAGACTAGACAAAACCAATCAGTATGTGAGTGGGAAATATCGATTGTGTGAAATATTCATGGGAAATGCAGCGTATACAGTGCAGGTGATGGACAGCGCGTACTTAAAGACAAGGTGCAGTCCCGGTAACTCCGATTATAAAATAATTTTAAAACTCCGTGCCCCTTTGCGTGGTTATAAAACGTAGTGCCTTTCTTTACCACTTTAGCTTCTTAAAATTTTCTTATCTTTATTTTGCCTGGGGCCAATCTAATTAACGCTGAGGAGTTTTAATTTGGTCTTGTAATCTTATCTGAAATACAGAATCTAGAGTAGATAGTTAATAATAATAATAATAATAATAATATCCTGGGACATTTTCACACACGGTCATCTGGTTCCAAACTAAGCAGAGCTTGTACTATGGAAACCAGATAACTGATATACTACATACACTACTTTTTTTTTTGTAAATACATACTTATATAGATAATTACACCCAGACTCAGGACAAACAGACATGTTCATGCACACAAATGTCTGTCCTGGATGGGAATCGAACCCACGACCAGCGACATGATAGGTGGTATCTTAACCAACCACGCCAACTGGCCCGTCAATAATAGAATTCAGTTAATAAAAGACAGGTTCAATAAAAATATGAAAAACATGAATTTAAAGTATTTATAGAATGTTAGTTTTAAGATAAGTACTACGTGTAGTAATATTTTATTTAAGCTACGCTTAACAGCACATAATATTGTTTAAGCCTATTTACGTTTTCTCTTTAAGTGAATTTGTAATTCTTCCAGGAAATAAATATCTTTGACGGTATGGATCAGTCTCCACAAAATGGAATAATCCTCTCGGATGCTCGAGCACTTTTTATGAAGGTATGTATAAAATTCGACGCAATCATCGTGCTTGATAAACGCTTGATGTCTGCGTGGAATTTTATACTTAAAGACAAAATCATATCCACGGGAACACTGCCGACAAACTGTACAGCAGTTTGGCAGAAAATATGTGATTTTTTTGTTTAGAATTTTCTTGAATGAATAAATAAATAAAAAAAAAAGTTAATCAGTGAAATTTAAACAGTGCTCGAGTATTCGCGAGGATTTTTCCTTTAGGTGGAGACTGACCCTATGAAATAACTGCAAATTGCCACCAAAAAGTGCTCAATGGAACCAAACCTTAAGCTATATTACTAATAGACGTAGCAGCGGAACTGAAACAAACGAAGGACCAGTTATCTTTCAGATAGTGTCGTGGTAAATGCTTCGATAACGGTGTGATAGATGATCTCGTGACGACCCTGCCGATCGGATAGATCTCAGTTCACGATACTTTGTGAGAGGACGTTGATAAATATTGAAGTGAAAATGAGGAGCTCCGAGATGTCTGCGCGTGAGTATTTTGATATTATTTTATTTATGACTATTGTGTGTGAGGAGACTACGTATAGAATTATCATTGTTGCAATGCGTGGTGGACTTCTACGTCTAGCAGTGGACGCGTTTCGGCTTAATAATTTTCATGATGGAAGTGGCAGATGATTTACTGACGTTAAGTGGTTAACCGTACAATACTATGCCAGTGTCGCCCCTGGTACAGCTACAATGAAGGGTTAAACCCATCATTGGTCTTTTTCGAAAAAAAGGATGGTTTATTTATTCTATATCCATCTATCAGTCACTTTGAACCAACAATGAGTCTTATCAACACAAGTCGTTACTAGTCTTACAAGTAGTGCGCCTAATGGGACTTTCCATCTGCAAAATTAACGATTGTCCATACAAACGTTCACCCCTTGTTTAACCCCTTTAGGGGATGAATTTTTAAAAATCCTTCTTTAGTCCTCGCCTTCGTTATATAAAAAAAAAAAAAAAACTTTTGAGCAAAATGTCATGCTTCTAGAACCAGCGGCTTAGGCTGTGCAACGTGCGATGCCTGTCAAGGTAAAACTCGGTCCGTGACCTTCCCCATCCATGTATTACATTCAGTCTATGAACTGTCATTAGCAGGGAAACTATTAAAATTGACACAATGGATTAATAAACTAAGACACCTAATTACATAGCGAGCTTAACTGTCTTTGTGGTGCATAATTAGAGATCCTGGGTGATTCTAATCAAATGTATGTTTAGAAGGTCAGCTTCGCGTAGCACGCTTGTGTATAGGTACTATCACACACATAATACTAAAGACAATTAATTATTCTTAAAGATGGATTAATGTGGGGATTTTTTTTGTTTAAAAGAAAATTTTGCTTGTGGAACTAAACTGCACAATGTGCGCGCGACTAACATGTTTGTGTGTAATGTTTTTGTTTTACATTTCGAACTTATGTGGCGTCTCTTTTCAGTAGGTAAGCTTTTTCTGTACCACACTTGGAAGTCCTGGTCAAAGGCCTTCCTCAATATCCTGTATTGACTTTTGCAAATTGTTGGGGAATCTTTCCATCCAGATAAAGCCTAAGAAGCAAACAAAATAATTATAATGGTATATCGGAGATAACCTACCGGAGCACGTTTACGTACTAGATACGATGGAACTGCTTTGTTTTTCAACTTAGCAAAGATTAGCACAATTGGTATAGCGATAGGTTGCCTAGAGTTCGTCATCATCGTCATTTCAGCCGAAAGACGTCCTCTGCTGGACAAAGTCTTCCCCCAGGCACCCCTACATTGACCAGTTCTGTGCTTCTCGTATCCAGCGGATTCCTGCAGCCTTCACAAGGTCATCGGTCCACCTTGTTCAGGCCTAGTTTTGACCGGAAATCAATGGCTGCTAGTGGAAAAATTTAAATCAAATCCATTTCTCACTTTTGTGTTTACTCCAACCTCGTGTCCGTCTTATATAATAACACTAATCTTTTATCTTTAGTAGCTAATCTGATAAGAAATACCAGACATTTAGATTACCAGTGTTATTGCCAATGTCAATAAACTGACATTGAAAAAAATTATAATAAATTAAAAAAATATATATATAAAGATTGCTAGCTAGGAGTAGGGCCTTAGGACCACCAAAATGTTGCTCATTAATTAAGCTGTAGTCAGATGACAGTCACTCCACCAATTCGGTCTTCTACCATCGGACATCTAGACGCACTGCCAGTTACCATCCCTACCTGGTTGCTATTCCACCAATTCGCACTAAGCGCTTCCAAATGTCTTTTATAATGCGCACAGCAAAAGAGTGGAACTCACTTCATGCGTCTGTGTTTCCGAACGTATTCGACCCTAATCTCTTCAAAGTGAGAGTGAACAGGCTTCTTCTGGGTAAGCTCACTCCATCGTCGACTTTGTCTCTGTCACCTCTGACTTTGACTAGAGTCAAGAGCAAACCCATCACAAATAAAAAAATATATATATTACCTAGACATACCTATATCTACTCACCTTGGTTTTAAAAAAGCTAGGTTTGGTCCTTAGACTTCACGATTGCATTAACTGCTTTTGACTGAAATAATTACTTTACCATGATCCACTATGTACCTATATTGAGTCATCTACTGCATTTGATTACTTTATCAATGCAATTGGTAAAGTACATGTGAAACATGCAAATGACTGATGTCAATTTTAAGACTTTATTTTAGATAATCAGGCCTTAAAGATACAGACCAATGGGTAAACTGAGTAGTTTGAGGAAAAATAAATGAACTAGTATTCCTAAAATTTTTAGTACTCGTGTCTATCATCAGTGTTTGTTTACTTCGTAATTCATGTAAATATGAACTGAATAAGTTTTATCTTATCAGCAATACTGATGCACTTTTCAGCAAAGGGTCGCTTGCTTTTTATTATTATAATCACTACCGTTTGCGATAGTCTTATTCATACACGGTGAGTTTCCACCAAACGGAAAAACTAATAATAAAATTTGATAAACGCTTGATGTCAGCGTCGAATTTTATACTTAAAAGTCAATATTGATACAGTTACTTATTCACTGAAATTTAAAAAGTGCTCAAGCCTCCGCGATATTTTTTTCCGTTTGGTGGAGACTGACACTAAGGGTCCGGTTTTTTTAAATATGGTTTTAACATAATAACTAATGGTTGAATTTTGGCTAAATGTGAAAGGCTAAACATGAATGAGTTAACGTGGATGTGTTCATGTTAACTCATTTATGTTTATGTATATAAATATTGCTCTAACGATTTCGATGAAAGTTGCAATATAGGGGTCTACGGGGGCGAAAAATCAATCTAGCCAGGTCTCATATCTGGGAAAATTCGTTTTGCGTATTTTCAAGCAAAAAGATTTGGTTCCTAATTTCGCCGCCACTGCCGCTATGCATACTTTTTTAACCGTGAGGTTGATAAAAATTAGTTTAGTGTTTTTTTTTTGTGTTTAAATAAACACTAAACTAATTTTTATCAACCTCACGGTTAAAAACTTTGATCTTTTAAGTATCATATTTAACCAGGTTTAGGTGCGAGCGCGTAGACGGTGGCGTCCCCCCGAATATTAGCCTTTTTGAAACTAAATCAATGCCAAATATTTTTCCTACGCTGGTAAAGGCTTACAAATATTATTATTATATTCGGGTCTAGCTAGGTCTCATATCTGGGATAATTCGTTTTCTCTATTTTCACCCGAGCAGAGCTCGGTCGACCAGGTACTTCTGAATTTATTTACCAACGTTAGCACAACGCTGGTTGGTCTAGAACATAGGTTCCCAAACTTTTATGGTAGTCCATAAAAGTTCCGCCCCCTTTACAAGAAAAAAAAAAATCCAACGCCCCCTTTACATAATAGTTAATTATACCAATTTTATATGGCTGTCTATTATCTATTAATAACCACAAATTAAAAATCAATTCTCTCTCTCTCTCTCTCTCTGTAATCGTGCCGCACGAAAAGCTCCAGCGTTCACTAGGGGGCGGTACCGCCCACTTTGGGAACCTATGGTCTAGAATCATGTTCTGAAATCGTGGTAATAATATTTTTGTAAAACATCCACAATTGTCGGTACCAAAACTGATCTAGCACATCTTACGCCGCGTCCAGACCGCGCCAGGCCAGGCTGACAGGCCGTGGGAACAATCGGCTTGCGGTGGCCTGTCGTCGCCCATCCGATCGCATTTATGGGATGATCCATGAAATGCTCGGCATGGGCCGCGCCAGGCCTCGACAGGCACGGGCCGCAATAGGCCTCGACGGTCCGTGGGAACGCGGCATTATATACCTATATAAGTAGCGGGCCTAACTACCTACTCAGGCCCTCTAATTGTGCATAATTATCTGGATCTGTAGTCTAAATTGCATAATGAACTTTTCTCCACTAACAACCTAATACTATTTATGTTAAACTAAAGAACATCTGAATATAGGTACACGCGCTATTCTAATCTTATCGTTTTCGTTTAAATTCGGACATATCGACAGATACATTTTAGTAATAGAAACTAGTTTGAACCACTCACAATATCAAATATATACCTACGATCAAAATGACGTATGTTTATAGCCAGATTTAGTTTTATAGAAATCTGACTGAAGCTACTAACAATGAGGCAAGGTAGAAGAAGAAGAAGAAGATGAAAATGATATGGTATGTGGGATGACCTTCAGCAAGATGGCCTTTAGCAGGATGTCAGGCCAGGTTCTCTTGTGTGGATCGCCCGGAGGACACGGTGGAGCATACGTTGGAGGTCTGCCCGGCTTGGGCAGAGCACCGCCGCGTCCTCGCGGAGGCGATCGGTGGCGGCGATCTCTCGCGTCCGGCCCTGGTACAGGCCATGGTACGGAGCGAGAGTGCATGGGAAGCCGTCACCTCCTTCTGCGAAGCTGTAATGCTCGCGAAGGAGGAGGCTGAACGCGTGAGGGAGAGGCAATCTTTGCACCCTCACGCCTCTAGTCGCCGCAGGAGACGCCCTGGGCGTCGGGAATCGATAGCCGATTCCCCGCCACCGTAGGCGCGGGCTTGCGGATGGCGAGCAACGGGTAGCTCGCCGTCCGGTAAGGACCAGGCCCGGGTCGACGGCGCGTTGTGTTCCACGCGCGCCTCAAAGAGATGTCAGCACTAGCTGAAGGGGTCCGCTAGGGCCGATGCCCGCCAGGGTTGCGGGTTGTTCGAAAGAGTTACCGTGGCCCTGGCACAGGCAACTGAAGGAACACGGGTGGGTTTTACGCTCCACCCAGAGCGGGAGAAGTTATTTGATGATTTCCCATCCACAAAAAAAAAGGCCAGGTTCTCTCATAAAAATTGGTGGTAAAAAGTTACCCAGTCAAACGACAAGGTAAATAATACCTATTTACGCGGGTTTTGCCTATCTTTGGGAGGTCATACATACATGTGTGTGTGTCACGTATGCAGTACATAAAGCTTTTGTGTATCTATTTAAAAATACTGTCCTATGTATTCATGATTCTCGAATCAATGCTTTAATGTTTTCTTCAATACAATAAAGAAGAATTTTTAGCTATCGTTAAGCCTTACATTTACATAATAGCGTTGTCAGGCAAACTGTCAAAAACATGATAAGGAACTATCTAATCAGCCTGGTACGATTTGAAATCAAATTGTTTTCGTTGCTCATATAATCCGGAATCGAACGTATATTGTGCACGTTTGTTTTACATGTATTAAAGTTTATAGTTCAATACGTATTTAATAAACAGGATATTTTTGTAATGGAGAACAGGATAGTGAGATTCAATCCCGTGAGCGTGGCCACTGTGAAGCCTAAAGAAACTAGGACTGATGGTAATTTACAAGTGTTTATATATTACTAACTTTTACCCCCCGGCTTCGCCCGCCAGGAGGTCGGAAATTATCCCGGATAAAACGTATCTTATGTCCTAACCCAAGTCATGGTCTATCCGTGAGCTAAACATGCAAATGCGTTAAGGCTTGAAAAGGTAATAGATAAGACAGTGTTGTTTCGCATTTAAAATATTAGTTTGGATTTCTGACTAAGTTTCACCTGCAGCTTTGATTACGTTATCTGCACCACAGGATCCTCATATTTTTCTCAAAGATAATAAAAAAATAAATAAAAAGAATAAACAATTCCGACGAACTGAGAACCTCCTCCTTTTTTGTAGTCGGTTAAAAAGTAGCCTATGTCACTGTCCAATTAATAACCTATGTATAAATGCAAAAATCACGTCGATACACTGATGCATTGCTGCGTGAAAGAAGTACAATTCAACAAACACACTTTCGCATTTTTAATATTATAGTAGGATGGTAATGATAATGATGCTTCTAGCATGTTAATAGCATAAACAGAGTTCAAAGCGTGTTAGAGTACGTAAATGCCGCACTCACGGAAGGTAATTGACTATAACGACTACTTAAAGGGTTGCCTGATTCCCTAAAGATAATATTCAGACAAAGAGGGGAGAGATACGAGTACATAGAGGAAGTACTTTAACTTAACTATCTTGAGTGCAGAAGTGTACTAAGATATTGTGTGTTTGGTCTATAAGTTCGCATGGGTGTCGTTAAATAAGACAAGGAAGTGCATTTACTTACAACTGAACAAACCCAAGGTAGACATTTTACCAACTTGCTGGCTGGCTAAAATCATCTCTAAAAACAAAACCCGGTCAAGAGCGAGTCGGACTAGCGCACCGAGGATTCCGTTCTGTCATATATAAAAAGTGTGCTATTTAGGACATCGTTTTATTTTTTCTAAAATCTTTACATAAACATCTATAACACAGAATAATTTCAGATTTTTCTCTATGTAAACTTCGGAGATAAGGGGGGGGGAACGGTATTTTTATTTACATTTTCCATTAAAAGTCAAAACTATGCGGCCTAAAAAAAGAAAAAAAATGTTTGAGAAAGTGCAGACAGCGCTCTTTTATATGATACCCCACATGCCCTAGTAGCCCCACTTCGAATTTTTAAGACCCCTTTCAGTCCCTGTTGCCAAAAATAATACGTATATATATTTTTATTTCTTTCTTATTTGCAAAATAGTTAGGTAAACGTCATCTAAAACTATTTCAAAATTCAATCGATGTATATCAGTCACGTAATAATTGACAATAAGATCATTTTGGGAACCATTATGTCAAGAATAAATAATAATAATAATAATAATAACCCCACCGCTGTATCTCTACGTTGACGTCGTGGTGGGGCTTGCGTGCTCCAAACTTTGGGTCTGTGCCGGTAGAGTTTGCCGGAACGGGTCTAGGATGAGGAGCCAGACCAAGAGAGATACAAAAACCCGCAGGGCAGCATGTGGCGAGCTGATAAGCAGTAGCGACCCCATGGACCCTATCTCCCGGGAGAAATCTTGTCCTCATCTCTGGCTTGCCTTTATTGGCCGGCTGGAGTGAACACTGACGAGGAACAGAGCTCCCACCTCTTTCTTGCCTTTATTGGCCGGCTTGAGTGGAGATTCGCAAGAGCAAACATGCTCGGAGGAAGGAAGTATTCCAGTAAGGTGCTGGTAGGGATCTTGACCGTACTTCCGGGATTGTCCTGATAGCCGTGGAATACCTCTCCACTCCTCAAGCACCTCAGGAAGTGTTGCCCCCTTGTCGCTACGTCACTATGTGCTAGCGGCCGTCTCCGGGGGCCCATTATTGAGTGTGCAAGTCACCCCCTGCCATTTTATCCGTGTTTAATATATAACATTGGTCAGGCAGGGGACATAGTTCTTCCATAGTTCAAGTTACCCAATCCACTTTAGCCACCCAAACCCATAGCCCAATATGTTTTGTTTCCACGTACAACAATAGTGCTGTACCAACCGGGGGTTGTCCTTGTGTGCACTTGCATAGTGCATACAGGGATAATCGTCGGTTGGTGCCTCCTTATCATTTAAAATTATTTAAGGGACCTCTGCGAGTTGGCTTCGGCTCCTCGTACGCCTTCCAAAGGTCCGGGACCCCAGGGTCCCGCGAAATGTAAAAATAAAATAATATTAAAACATTTATTATCAGGCTACAATGGCCCATAGATACATACCTTACAAACTAACATATATAAAGTATAAAACAAAACTTGTGTTAATAAATATAGCTTAAAACTATGTTAGTACCACTTCACTCGCTTGTCCTTGAGCTGTCCTATGGCACTTGTCCGCGGGAGCGACGGAACACCACGTCCTGCGGCCAGAAGTCTTCTTCCATAACGACGGGCAGGTAACAATTCGGTACTCGCACCACGAACGCCTTGAAATTGACGTTGCGGCGCGACTCCAGTAACTGCACCCTCGGCATGTACCTTGTCTTCTGGCGCACGTACTCCACGATGTCCTCCTGTATAAGAATAAGTTAAAAAGTGTCTCTAATTCTATAAGTATCATTAATCTTGAGACTTCACGATTCAATCCAACGTGTCGTTCTTCGAAATACCTGTGTCTGGGTTCATTATTTTACAGCGTTTATTATACATAATAATATAGTGTAGTAGTAGAGTAGTTTTCGATTTTTTTTTGGTATATCGGCGTTTGCTGGCTGAATTATAGCAAATAATTTAATTTAATGTTTTGTGTTGCGTAATTATATTATTTTGCGCAGTGTTGTATAGAATATTTTTTTTTTAACTGAACAGACAGCTGCGCTGCTGGGGAGTTTGTTGCGCCACTTCTTCTCCCCAGCTAAAGCGCTAGGAAGTGGTGACGGGCGGGCGTTTTGGGGGACTGTCTTATGTAATTTTGACGTTCGAAAAGTACTGATTCTCAGCCTAGTTTGAATAAATAACTTTTGATTTGATTTGATATTTAAGGGTGTGGTACAGACCATACACTTGGGTCGAGTAGGTATTTAAATTTTGTATTGAGACAGCTGATTATTTTTTCGGGATTATGATGTTGATTCGCTAAAAATCCGTCCCGTGGTTTATCATTGTTATGGATGATGAATGTCAAGATTAATTAATCTTTCATACGGTGTGTTCATATTAAAAGTCAGACGCCAGCATGTCAAGCTACCCGAAACTGTCAAAATTTCCCAATCAACCTTGAACCTAATGCTTTAGCGATAAAGTTGAAAATCAATTAAAGAAATTTGACAGATTGTAGTAGCTTGATGTGCTGGCGTCTCTACCTAATAATAGTGTACCTAGATATACATAGTGGCTTGTAATTTGACGCTTTCCTTACAGAACGTGATAGTTTGACCCATTTGCAACAATTAAGCACCTCATAAAGTCTAGTTCAAGCAATTCGAGAAAACTCAATCCCACCAAAAATATTTTCTTGTAAAATGTTACCAAGAGGAGACCACATGGTCAAAAAGTTATCACATCTCATGTAGAGCCAAGCTTCTACACGCCCTAACTCTATACGTACAAGCCCTAACTTCACAAACTCTACACCTTAGTCCAAATATGAGGCTTGGCCGTTTCGTTACTACAAGAACTATTTTATAACAGAAAAATAATGAATAGTGAATTAATTTTTCACCTTACGCCCATGTGACGGTAGCGAAACGGCCAAGTCACATGTTTGGACTAAGGTGTAGAGTTTGTGAAGTTAGGGCTTGTAGAGTTAGAAGCTTTGGCTCTACATGAGATCTGATAACTTTTTGACAGTGCGAGCCTTGTGGTCTCTTGGCAACATTTTACATGAAAATGTTTTGGTGGGATTTCACTTCTTTTTGTAAGTTGCTTATGACAATATTTTTTTTATTTTGTTGGGTGGGGGGTGATTTCCTAAAAATCCTGAAGTATGTATTTTATTACTCTAGCATCGAAATTTGTGGAAGCCTCATACAAACTTCCATCGAGTTCCAAATTTTACGTTTTTTTTTTTGTTGTTTGTGTACTAATACGTAGGTACCATATTTCAGTTTTCTAAGACTTCAGGAAGTACCCTAAGAGTTTTGATAATCATCAGTCAGTGACGAAATCGGGGTTTTTTAGATATCAATAAAATCTAAAGTACATATAAGAGCTATGCAATTGAAACTTTGTATTTTTAATAAGTCCACTATTGACATCATATTCCGAGAATTTTGTTTATCTGGTATAATCCAAAGCCAAGTTAGGAGGGTTAAAAAAAACGACGAAGCGCTTAGAGAAAAAGTAGGTAGTGCCCTTGCGCTTCTGGCTCGACGTGGCGGGGGCACGCTATGTTTTTGAAAATTTCCTAGACTTTGTGGGGTGCTTGTTGCAAATGGGTTACACTATCACGTTCTAGAGGAATATGTCCAATTACAAGTCACCCTGTTGAACTAATAAGAGGTAGGTAGCTTTGGCAGACGTTCAAAAGTGTCTGTAAATAAATGGTTTAATTGAAGTAAATTCTTTGGGTTTGATTCCATTCCAAATTGTCTAAGTTCTGTTTAAATTTGTAATATGCAACGTATTTAGTTTTCCATCCCCTGAAACCTCGAGCGTCATAAATCAACTCGCAATGGTCGGTTCACTTGCAGTTGAAAGTATAATTAATTTAATCTGAAATCAGAGTTATTATCATTGCGTTAGCCATCTCCCGACGTGTCGACGCTTGGATCATTATATATTTAATACATTATATTTTTATACTTTTTAGATGTTTTTGTTTGTTTTTCTTTCTTTCGAAATTTTTGAACGTACATAGGGAACTACATTAGTAAAATCGTATAAAAATTGTGTTACTTTTCTCAGTCATTTGTATTTAATAAGTCTACAGTATAATAATTATTCTTACGTGTGTTGGGATTAGCAGGATTTAAATACCAAACATAATAAATCGTAGAAATACGGATCTTTACAAGTTTGTTGAACTTTTAGGTAGCATCCACAAAAAAGCTTCTTCTCAAAAACGAGGCTAGTATGTGGGGGAAGGCACGAGTATTGACCATCAATCCTGCTCATAGCGTTTTGGCTGTTTCTGTCAATAAGTCCAGATTTCCTCATGATGTTTTACGAATTGTAAAATACACAAGGAAACTTTTTTGTTTGATCTGTGTCTCATCTGAAGGTAATCGATGATACGGTCGATAGTGGTATACCTACACTGGCAACAGAAGTAAGCGATTCACTCTAGACCTAACGACTTCAATAGTGTCATAGCTATTTCTGGAAATACAGCCTCCGACAGGGGGTTTCACTCTTACTCACTCCATCCAATTTGTCAGTTTTTTTTTTAAACACTGTTCAGATGTGAGTCCCTTAACCTTCAGGCCGTCATGACAAAATTTAGGGGAGTTTGTTGCGCCACTTCTCCCCAGCTGAAGCATTAGGAAGTGGTGAAAAGTGGGCGTTTTGGGAGACTGTCTTATTATGTAATTCTGACGTTCAAAAGTGCAAGCGAGCACAAGTGTGAGGAATTTTCAGCTTAATTTGAATAAATCACTTTAATTTGATGTTGGTTTAATTGATTTGTTTTTGGTTCCAGCCGAGCAAATATCCCGACTCAGGGCTTCGCAGTCACCCCTTGCCATTTCCTTAAGTCGGTGCCCTCAATGGTCGTCACTAGATACACTTCAGTATAAAGGATATTGGGACAACGAGGTTGATGGCATTCTCCTCAACAACGGCTCAACAGGTAAGAAAATCTCCTTAAAATATAAAATATAACTTGTCCCTGTTTGTCTGTCCGTTAGTTGGCCTTAAACTCGTGAAGAAATGATGCGATTTACGTGATTTCTGTGTTAAATAACCCCCGGTGGGTTCCCGCATTGTCGAGGCGGGGGGCTCAGTAGCCGTGGCTTGGTCACGCACGGTGAAGCGAAGAGGGACCCGAGGAGGGGTCACTCGTCAGGGCTTTTTTCAGGAAGCCGACGACGTAGCGGCCAACACGTAGGTTGCGGTGCCGCTTGGGCAACATCGCAAATGAGGCGGGCCGCGATGTTGTATGGGAGTCATCGCGGCTGAGGGTTGGAGGCCGCGGCGGGAGAGGAGTGTCGGTATTGCAGTACGCCGCTCTTCCTACCTTCCGCGGCCTTGTGACCCTGCGTCACCGTCTGATGGCGGACGCGGTGGGGCCGCAGGGGAGGAGGAGTGTCGGTATTTCGTTGGCCGCTCTCCCTATCCTATGTGGCCGAAAAGTGGTAGGCGGCCGGGCCACTGATCTGACCGGTCGCAGGGGACAAAGGGTGCCTAGACACGGGGTCGTCTAGCGCTCATGTACTGGTTTGGTCCTTGGGGTGGTCACGGCGTGCAATGTGTTCTTGTGCGCCGGTGATGGGGGCACTCCCCTGAGGAGGGTCCGGTGACGGACAGCCGCGGCGGGTTCGCGGTGAGTGCTAACGCGTGCCCGTGTTCCCACCATAAGCGGCAGAGGAGGACACCGTGAAGTTTTAGTGGGTTGGAGTCCCACATAACTGCACTATCTCCCCGTGGTAGTGCAGTATGCATGAGCATTTCTCCACGCACAAAAAAGGAAAGGTTAGGACTTGTTATTTATTACAACTCGCGAAGATTGAAGGCCTTCCCTTTTAGCTTCCAAACCCCTCTATTATGTGCGATCTCTGGTTTCTACCATTATTATTTATTATTATTAAAATCCTGTGATGTCCCACTGTAGGCCAAATGCCCCCTACTCTCTTTCCCCTTCTCTCTGTCTAAAGCTACTAAGAACCAGTTCTTGTTAAAGGAGTCCAGCTCCAGGTTTCTATCATAAAAAAGTTTAATGTTCTAAACATTCATACGTCAGTTGAAATCAATTGATTTTGAATAAAATAAATACCTATTCTAAACTAGTTACTAAATAAAATAAAAAATGCCTTTTATCATTTTTAGCAAGAGCCCCTCAAAATAGTTAAAATATATAAGTATGTGTTTATCATAGTTATCGCATAGTTTCGCATGTCTGTTATCGGTACTGAAGTAATCCATTTTTATCAATAATATATTCAATACATTCTTAAGATTATTGTAAACGTCACACGCAAAGGCCACATGCCTTTTATTATAGTATGTATACCTATACAATAACATATTAGATATTCAGATTCATTCTAAACTACAAAATTGTCCGGCCACAAAATATGCTATGAAAACCTTTTTTGGAACGAACTTCCTTTTACAATAACGCGGTTTGTGGTAGGAGTAAACTGGCAGAAAATGTGACGTAACGAAAAAGCGTTATGCCCTATTGACCGCCATGTTTTTTAATACAGAGCCATCTAGTATAAGGTTTTAGCTTGTGTTGTAAATATACGTGAGAAGGAACTTTGTTTCTGACGGGGATACACCGACCGCGCCCTTTTTTGTTTTTAAAATTATGTTAAACGCATCTAGATTTGTTCATAGAAAGGTAATAGATTAGGCCGCACTGGCACATGTCAGAGACCGTTAACCGATAAAAAGTTAGGATCACACGTCAACATCCCAATGTTCATGTTAAAACAAATATTGTATGAAATTGCCGTCTGATTTTTATATTATACAGTAAAGCCGTTTGTCCACCGCCATGTTAACAGGATGTCAACGAGAACGAGATGACGACGGACCCAAAGTGGCGATATATACATTTACTTTGGCCGCATGTCTACCGGGACGTCACGTTCGGTTCGAATAATCTCGTTTCTCGTTGACGTCCCGTTGACATCGTGCGGTGAATCAACTGCTGATCATCGTCCTGTGAACAGGACCGGTGTCGGGCTCTCGGCACTAACAAAGTACCGAGTATCAAAAACGATACAAAATACTCGTAGCATCATCAATTCATCATCCTCCTTCCTGTCCATATCCCATTCCTAGATAATAATAATATAATAATAATATCTTGGGACATTTCACACACGGTCATCTAATCCCAAACTAAGCAGAGCTTGTACTATGGAAACCAGATAACTGATATACTACATATACTTTTCTTTTTTGTAAATACATACTTATATAGATAATTACACCCAGACTCAGGACAAACAGCACACAAATGTTTATCCTGGGTGGGAATCGAACCCACGACCTGCGACATGATAGGCGGTATCTTAACCAACCACGCCAGTTGGAGATAAAAAAGATACAGGAAATTCCCCAACAACACGATGTATCGTGGTTCGTTTTTGCCCCAGTTCGACCAAAAATAACGTAAGATTATGTCATTAACACACAGAAATCAATAGTGCACTAAAAATAAGGAAGCCTAACGATAAAATAATCCAAATATTACATAAAATAAAAATCAGTTAACAACTGTGAATGTTACTGATAAGATAAGGCTTAGTGACAAGTGTATAATAAAATAATATATAACACCGGCTATTATCGGGGACAGGAAGATAATCAAATCGGTTTCAGTTCGGTTGTGTATGATACGGAGATTGAATGTTGTGGGAAACATTAACATGATGTGTGTGATTTTGACTTATGGACAAGGTTTACAAATCGTACTTTTAATAAGTAAAGTAAGCATTCGAATATGAACATTAACTCTATATCAATAATGTTTATATTCGTATTGAACGCAAGTCAAAGTGTGACCTGTGGATTTTGCCCTAAGTTTTGACTAAGCTAAACTGCTTCTTTTGTTAGAATTAGGCTTCTTGTTTGAGCTTAGAAATTGCTTGAAAAATCAATTAATTTAAAGTGTTCCTATATGAAAACTTACGCAGTTTCTTAAGCCTCTGTACCTACCTAATGATGCATTTACAATCAGTAAAAGCTTCTTTTATATGATCAGAATGTTGGACCACGAAAGGATGAATGAAAGGCAATTGCATGCAGCTAAGATGAGAACGCTAAGAGGGCTGTGTAGTGTTACACGAATAAGAAATGAGTAGGTACATAAAAGGAAGTTTGAAAGTGGCACCGTGCCTGAAAAGTAGTGCGGATATTGGTAGTCATAGTATGGGCATGTGATGCGGAGGAATGAGGAAAATGTCGTGAAGAAAGTTTTCAGTATGAATGTCTATAAGAGTAGGGGAAGACCAAAGAAATGATGGATGTTCTATGTGAAAGATTACATGGCTAGAAAGGGGTTGACTACCGAGATGACGACTAATAGAGAATAATGGAATAAAACCGGTCAAGAGCGAGTCGGACTCGCGCACCGAGGGTTCCGTACCATCATATATAAAAAAACTGTGCTATTTAGAGACATCGTTTTATTTTTCCTAATTTTTCCTGTAATATTTACATACACTTCTATCGCACAGAATAACTTCAGATTATTCTCTAAGCAAACTTTGGAGATAAGGGCGGGAACGTTATTTTCTTTTACATTTTTCATCAAAAGTCGACAACTATGCGGCCAAAAGAAAAGAAAAAAATGTTTGAGAATGTGCAAACAGCGCTCTTTCATTATGATACCCCACATGCCCTAGTAGCCTCACTTCGAATTTTTAAGACCGCCTTTCAGTCCCTGTTGCAAACAAAATATTTTTTATTTATTTCTATATTATTTGCAAAATAGTTGGGCAAACGTCATCTAAAACTATTCTAAATTTCAAGTTGATAGCATTAGTGGTTCTTGAGATATCCAGCTGTGAGGATGAGTCGCACAATAAGGGTTCCTATTTCCCATTTTGGTACGAAACTCTAACCCACGGTAACTCTTTCAAACAACTCGCAACCCTGGCAGGAAATATGTAAGGAAGCCCACATAAATTTCACCACAAATTATGAGAAAAGATCAAGATAAAAATAATGATATAAATGGTTTCCAAATTCCATTGCAACCGGCTCCTCCTGTAAAGGGGAGAAAACTCTATACATTTAAATTAAAAATTCCATTACAGCGGAATAACTGTCGTGTTTTGCAAAAAAATGCGCCCGTTGACGGGGTTTTGGCAATCCTTTTGAAGAAAGGTTTCACTTTACTATGAAAAAAAGCATTGCCTGTAGCATTGTAATTATACCGCATTTCCAAGTAGATACTTGGAAATGCGGTATAATTACAATAAGTGATACAGTGTTGGAGCAACTTCTTCCGGTTTCGAGACTTTGTTTGAGAGACTTAGCTTTATGGAAACCGTTTTGCCTTTGTGGAATTAATCTAAGGTGGAAACGTTGTTTTTGTTAAGCTTTGGTTTCCTGACTCCGACACCCAAAGATTTAAATAGCAAAATTTGCTCTCACAGTACACACAAGAAAAAAATTCCATACTGAGAAGACTGAGCTCACACATTATTTAACGGCGTTTTCATGATAATCACGTGAAGTCACTGCATCATTGCAAAAAAAAAAAGTTTTAAACTCAAAGAATTACCTCATACATGTACATTAATTACCTCTAATAATAATTATTACTTACTAACATTAGCTATAAGGTATTACTAACATTATAGATATTTGTTGTCCGAGTAAATACATTTTGATTTCATTGGGTGTCAAAACGAAACAAAAATGCGACTGTCTTTTGACGCGGTAGGGCGAATCTAACGATTTAAATCTTGGCCGCTGTCATCAAAGTCATGATAGCCGTCACTGCAGCCGTTTATTGCGGCCAGCGTTCTTCTAGGAAACCGTAGCTTTAGACACGTGAAAAGTATTAAACGCGAAACGCACACAGCCGTTGGAAATTTTGTTGCGATTGAAAAGATAAAGTAGAAAAACGATATTGGTTGATTGAATGATACTGACAAAGCTTCCATCTCTCTTTATTAGAAGTGTTTATCCTTGCGTTTAAACGTATTCAACTTCCCTATATCGAAATCTCACTACACCATATTTTGATTGATCCAATCATCCAAGTAAAATTAAGTAAAGAACAGTATAGGTACAACTTTAGTTACCTCATTTTAGTTATAGGTCATGTTAGTTATATGAACAAGTACCTAAATAAGAAGTTGTTTTTGAGACAAACCAATCAATCTGCTTAGCCTTTTCCCAACTATGTTGGGGTCGGCTTCCAGTCTAACCGGATGCAGCTGAATACCAGTATTTCACATGGAACGCCTGCTTATCTGACTACCACAACCCAGTTACTGGGTAATACGATACCCCTTGGTAAGACTGGTTGTCAGACTTTCGGGCTTCTGACGACCCGTAACGACGTTTAAACCTTTTTTAGACAAACCAAATTAATTAATTAATTTAATTTGAGTACTGCCCAAAATAACTCATCAAAATAGTCTGTTGACGTCGAGGTGTCTTGTGAGACACAAACCTAGACTAACCGAATTTGCCTGGCCTTAATTACTAGGTAGGTAGGTAACCACATTGATGCTCAGATAGGCCTTTGACGTGCTTGTAACTTAATAAAAGCCACTTTGTGCCTCTGAACTTGGCACGGTTAGACAGTGGCGTGGATGAGTCACATCGAAGCTGAACTTGGTATGACCTTGGATGTCTCACATCGACATCTCTCCGTATTTTCACAGTATGTGTAGTTACGGGTTAACAGAATTTTAAAAGTTTAAAACTGATCTATCCCAAAAATATTGATATCAGCTGTCGCTTCATGCAGCTTATAATCTCACTACTGAGATACAGGCGTCCTCTCAGTAAGAGGGAGCGGGCTGTAATACACCACACGGGCCCCGTGCGGGTTTTTTGATGTCGCTTATCACATATAAAATGTATATCTTAGAAAGAAAGAAAGAAAAGAAAGGAAGAAAATACGTATATTTGCGATAAACTTCTGACTTTGCGGAAGATGGCGCTACTGCCGCTAATAACTTCGGCTCCGTATTTAAAAAATGTTATAAAATAATTAACTCGTTAGTAAGTGCAAAGGACAATGTTATAAGTGAAAATATTCGGCAATAACGAAGTGAAAGTGTTCTCAAACAATTCTGTGAGCAAACAATACAGTTTTATATGTAAATAGACATTCAAATGGTGTATGTGTCATGAACAGTAAGAAACTCAAATAAAACCGTGTAATAACGTTATGACCAACAGTCCGATCAATAAACTATTACTCTGTGTTATATTGTGACGTGCAACATAATAACAATCTAGTGTTACACTAAAATGCCAAAAAAAACAACAGTGAAAAATTGTCAAATCCAGAAAAATAACCGTCATCTCGTATATGATAAATTACTTCCAAGAAGCTAGTCACATATTTCAATGTGTTATCTAACGTACGGCTAGCGTAGGAGTTAAAAGCGCTGGTTTTTTTGAGTTGCAAAGCACGCTCAGTGGTCGCGGGTTCAAACCCCAGATCTACTACATAGCACTTTTTCTATTTATTATGATGGAATTCTTAGAGAATGTCACGTTCCGAAATCGAAAGACATCCACAACCATTACTCAAACTAAAACCCGATCATTGTCGGATACGACGATCAATGAAGATAGTAGTTGTTTCAACAATATTACGCTAGATGGCACCAGTAATAGTCTACCGAACATTTCCGACGATGAAAACTACTCACAAATACTTGAATTAAAAAGCGAAATTACGAAACTTAGGATGGAGTTATCTGGAGCCCACGAAGAGATTGACAAGTTATCACTTGAAAATATAGAATTAAAAAAGTCTCTAAAAGACATTAGTACAAAGCACGAATTGGTAAAAAAAGCTTCTAAAAAAATAACGGGTGAGATTAGAAACACCCCTAATAAGAATAAAATAAATGTCACACCAGTAAAAAGTAGCACACAAACTTCGCGCAAAAACATCCAAGATAGTCCTTGTCCCTCTCCTAGAATTTCGGAGATTGACTCAACTACCCCTCTACTATCATCTCATAAGACAACACAGAAAATAGCATTATCTCATGAAAGAAAAAAAATATGTATTATAAGTAGCAACGCAACCAATAGAATACTGTCAACAGCAGAAAACGTTTTCCCTAACTATAAAATATGCCATTATCTTACTCCAAACTGCGGCTTTGAGAAACTAGTTGAAGATATTCAGCCCAAACTCATAAACTATACATTAGAAGATTATTGTATTTTACATATAGGTGAAGAAGACTTCCGTAAAACACGTAATTATTGCAACCTAATAGTCAAAATAAGAGAGGTCCTGAAAAATATAAAACATACAAATATGATACTATGCCTACCGACATATAAATGCAGCGGGTACTCGGTAATGTTCAACTGGAGAATTGAAACATTCAGTAACATGCTTTACATGGACAACTTAAGTCATAATTACGCTTGGATAATGGACTCAAACCTAAAATTGTCTTATGACAATAACATGTTTTCTGAGCGCACTGGAAAAATAAACAATAAAGGAATGTTAAATATGTATCAAAACCTGAAAATTTTAATAGATGCACTTTCTTCTGACAATACTGATGCAAATGCAATTATATCAGGAAACCTACCTGATGGTGAAACAATAGAGTCAACGAACTCAGATTTTTTTCGTCTATAACAGAATAAACATATTACATCAAAACATTGCTGGTTTGTTAAATAAGGCTGATCTACTCACCGTACATCTGCAAGAACTATCCAAGGAACAAAGAGACATAGACGTGGTATGCATTACTGAACACTTTATTATGCAGGGCCATGAAAAACTACTGGAAATTCCAAACTATAAGCTGGCTGCATGTTATGCAAGACGAGCAAAAAAGCGAGGAGGAGCTTGCATTTTAGTCAAAAGAGGTCTCGAATATAAAGAACTAACGGAGATATCACGCCAATCAATAACAAACACATTTGAATGCTGCGGAGCTGAACTAGTGCAACAACGATTAATTATTATCTGTATATATAGGCCTCCGAAAATGAATAACCTGAATATTTTTTATGAAAACTTAGATAACATCCTAAAAACTGTATGTACAAAAACTGATAAGAAAATTATTTTGTGTGGGGATTTCAACATTGATATTCTGAAAAGAAACAACGTTACTAGGGACTTTGAGTACTTTCTTTCCGGGCACAATCTTGATCTAAAAGTGCGACAACCGACTAGATTAATCAGCAACAGTTGCCTAGATAACTCTGCCTGTAGTTCTCAGTTAAAAAGTAAATATGAAATACTTGACTTTGCTTTGTCTGATCATACCGCACAGTTTATGGAAGTGAAGGTAAATAAAACCTGCAGAATAAGTTACTGGCGCACTATAAAACGTGATATTTCAAAAGAAAATTTAGTTAGATTTACGAACCACCTCCAATGCCTTACCTTTTCAGAAATAGACAAAACAGAAAATGCGAACGAAGCGTACGATTACTTTATAGAACACTTTCGTATGTTGTATGATCTCTGTTTTCCAAATAAGATTGTAACTATCAAAACAAATAAAACAGTAAAATGGGTATCACGTGGCATACGAGTATGCAGTAAAAGACAGCGACATTTGTTGTGGACATACAGGCGCAAACCTTCAAACGAAAATAAAAATAAATTTAAAAATTATTCACAGAAATTTAAGAAAATAATAAAATTAACCCAAAAGGCACACAATAATTATTTTATATGTACATCAACAAACAAATCTAAAGCTTCATGGCAAATTATAAATAATAATTCACGCACTACTGAGCAAATTTCTCAAATAAAAACCCAAGATACAATCGTAAGTAATCCAAAAGATATTGCAAACGCCTTTAATAATTTTTTTATAGATCAAATTCAGACAAACTCTATGACAACACCTATAGCTACTAAAATATTAAGCAATCCACATTCTATGTTTATGTCTCCTGTCTCACCTCAAGATGTCATGAGAGCAATAAAATCTTTAAAAAATAAAAACAGTTTCGGACATGACGGCATAGCCACAAAAGTAGTAAAATTTGTATCTGATATTATTGCCTCACCCCTCAGTCACATTATAAATTTATGCATCAGCTCTGGAGTGTTTCCAAAAGCGTTAAAAGTAGTTATCGTAAAACCACTTTTTAAAAAACACGAAAGGGAAAAATTTGCTAACTACAGACCCATTGCGTTAATTTCTGTTTTTTCTAAAGTCATTGAAAAAATTATATATGAATCAATTAATAATTTTTTGTGTAAGTATAATATTTTATGTAATGAACAAAAAGGTTTTAGGAAAAACAAAGGTGTTAATTTAGCTATTTACGATTTGCTTAATGAAATCTTAAAACATGTTGACAAAAAAATACCAATATGTGCAATTCTCACTGATATGACAAAGGCTTTCGACTGTGTCCATCATAAAACCTTGCTGACTAAGCTTGACATGTATGGCATAAGAGGAAACGTCCTTAATCTTATCAAATCATATCTGAGTGAACGAGAACAATACACGGAAATATCTAGGATATGTATAAAAAGCAAACGCGAAAAGAAATACTTTTCCGAATACAGATATGTCAAACATGGCGTACCTCAGGGTGGGGTACTAAGTTCTCTTTTATTTCTGCTTTATATAAACGACTTACCGCGGCACATTAAAGACCCAATGATGATGATTGTTTGCTGATGACAGCACCGCATTAATCAGTTGTTATGATGCAAATAAATATGAACAGGAAATAAATAGTACACTCAGGGACATTGTGAATTGGCTTGACGACAATAAATTAGTAATTAATTTAGGAAAGACTAACATAATACATTTTCATCAGCGGACATCAATACCAAATCTAAACATTGAATTTAATAAAACTAAAATAGACCAAGTACAAAAAGCAAAATTCTTAGGCATAGTAATTGACAGTCAAATGACGTGGAAACCTCAAGTAGAAGAGGTATGTAAAAAATTAAGCATATTTGCTTATGTCCTATTCAATTTGGCTAGGAAAGTTAACATCGCCACAACTTTGATTGCATATTATGGTCTCGTAGCCTCCAGTCTGAGATACGGTATAATTTTCTGGGGAAATTCTTGCCTGCGGGAACAGGTATTCAAAGCCCAAAAACGTTGTTTGAGGTCGATGTTAAATATGAAAACGACCGATAGTTGTGTTCCAGTGTTTAAGGCCCTAAAGCTGTTAACATTTCCGGCAATGTATATTTTAGAAATGGCAATTTTTGTTAAACGTAACATGCATCTTTTTACTACAGTATCACAAACTAGTAAGAGACCAGTCAGAAGCCAGTACAAGAATCTTTTACTAGTTGAGAGTTGCAATACTGCTTTACATAAAAAAAATGTTATTAGTATGGGCCCTAAAATATATAACAAAATACCTGACATAATAAAAGATGACACAATAAGCAATTTTAAAAAGAAGTTGGCAGCATTATTGATTGAAAAATGTTACTACTCGATTAACGATTTTCTAAAAGACGATGACTTAAATTTAACCTAAATAATGTAAATTTATAATCTAATTATAATATTTCAATGCAATGTAACGACATACCGACTTATTTAATTGTACCTATGTTGAACTGTAATTCGTAATTTTGTTTTTTGCTATATTTTGTGATTACCTACTCGTGTACTTCATTCATTAATGTTTGCATGCCTAGTTTAAGGTAGATTGTACAAGGATCACAATTATTTTTTTAAATACCTTATGTCATGTACCTACAATCTATGCAAATAAATAATCTCTTATCTCTTATCTCTTAAACATGATGATGATCTTCTGATTGGACTGCCCGAAACTATCTATACGTATGTTTTATGTTGTCGGGTTTGGTTTCTGCACTAAGTTCTTCAAGTGGACCATTGTACGTGAGCCATGGCAGCAATCGGTGGTTATTCCAACCAGCCCACTTCCCTCCAGAAGTTGAGATGGCTTTTGGTCTGTTCAGAACGTCTGTGAAAGATCTGGGTGCCCCGAGGGTTTCTCTTCTAATCTGGATAACGCCTTTGCAATCAAAAAGAACATGCGCAACGGTTTAATCATTCTCCATGCAAGCTCTGCACAGAGGGCTGTCCGTTATGCCCATTGTGTGGCCGGACACTATCTTCAGTCTACTCTATATATATATCTATTTTCATGTACCTAATCATTCTACAATTCCAGCGTACTTCACATTTGAATCTGAAGTCCGGCCGATCCTTCGCGGCGGGCCCCTCATTGGTGAATACGTTTTTGAACAAATGCACTTCCACTGGTCGGTCGATGACTTCTCTGGCTGTGAACACTTATTAGATGGACAAGGGTGAGTGTTTGAACATTTTGTTGGAACTGTTTAAAGCAAGTAAAACTAATGAAATGATTATAAAAGATAATTCGGAGTGAAAAATAAAGTCTCAAAAATCTTGTGTATTTTCTGATTTTCCTGGATGTCAACAATGATGAATATATAATGTGTAATTTATGTGTACACCAGAATCCCAAAATAATGACAGTGACTAACTTGTAGATGGGATGTTTTTGTTTCTTCCTCCATCCACAAGTAAGGGCGTTTTGGGCTTGCCTTTGTCATTCTTGAGCATTGTACTCGTTTATGTAGGTATTACTACAACCAACCACCCGACCAGTTTTTATTTCTTTATTTGATCTTTCTTTTTTAGTTACTTCTTCTTCTTCTTAGCGTATCGATGACAAAATAATTTAGGTATATATACAACTAGCTGACCCGACAGACGTTGTCCTGTCCAAATTTGATGTATGAGAAAATTAATTTTCTTCATAATCTTTTTTTCGTGTATTTTTCCGATGTTTTAACAGTTATTCTGCTATTCGGGACGGAGACTAATACAACAAATAAAAAGCCATGAAAATCAGTCCAGCCGTTCTCGAGTTACAAGTGTTCGAACAAACCCGACTTTGTTTTATATTATATAGATTAGGTAGATAATCTATACTAAAAATAAAGCTGAAGAGTTTGTTTTTTTGTTTGTATATTTGGACACGCTAATCTCTGGAACTACCAGTCCGATTTGAAAAATTCTTTTGGCGTTTGATAGCCCAATTCTTGAGGAAAGCTATAGGCTATTTGACATTTCAATAGGACCCCAAGGAGCCGAGCAAAAAGAAAAAAAAGTGAGAAAGACGCGACGGGGTGGATCGGGGTACTCGTATTAGATATTTCACGAAGTCGCGAGCAGAAGCTAGTATTATTATAATATATTTTTTAATTTATTTTCCCCAAAATTCAGCGACGCTTATGCCGTTTGCTGACGCAGCCATTAGGACCTCATTTGTGCAGGTTTTCAGTTACTAATAAAATGCTTAATTTCTTCAGATATGCAGCAGAATGCCACTTCGTCCATTACAACAGCAAATATGAATCAATGGAAGCAGCAGTGGGTCACCCAGACGGTTTGGCCGTAGTTGGGTTCCTTCTAGAAGCCGTGGATGCACCAAACCCCAGGTTCGACAGGCTCGTCGAAGGATTTGAAAGAATCAAGAAGAGTGAACATTCTGTTAGAGTTACCTCAGGTTGGTTTGCTAAAAATTACTAATTTTATGGTGACTGATAGGTAATTAAGACACATCATGTTGAATGCTTATTTTAGACCATAATGTAGAAAGCTGATGACGTAGAAAGTAAAATCTACTTAATAAAAATCTTAAATTCATTCATTTACAGTATATTCCCATCTCGGCACCCATAAATTTATTTATCATGCCCACAAAAAACCCCAATAAATTCATGGGTGCCGAGAGGGGACTAAACCTCATTTACTGCCAAACAACGCACAGCCTATACCGCAGGGTCTAGAAGCATGAAATTTTGTACAATCAATCTATCAATTCAGCTTATCTCAGTCTACTGGTGGACCTCTCCCACAACACATTGTCCTCCGCCTTCCGCATCCAGACTGTCCCAGCCACCTTTTTATCGTCTTCGGTACATCTAGCTGGGGGGCGTCCCACAATACGCTTGCACTTTACTTGCTTTTACGCGGTGTCCACTCCAGGACTGGTCTGCTCCACTGGCCGTCGGTCTTTCGATAAACATGGCCAGCCCACTGCCACTTCAGCTCGATTTCTCTGCAGGCAGGAAATTTTGCAAAAGAGTTATTTATCGAAAAGATTTTTGAAAATTCATCCTCTAAAGGGATGAATTTGTATGGAACTTCGTCAATTAGCTGATGGGAAATCCCATCGAGAGGCTAGGATAGGGAAATCCCATCGAGAGGCTAGGATAGGCTTGACATATAGAAAGAGCCAAAAAATATTTCATTCTTTCTTCTTTTTTCGTGTGGTTAGTGACTAACCTGGTGTCAGAGTTATATGCCGCCCGTGGGCCTCTGACTCGACTTTTCATGCCGTCGAGGAATATCTCTCAGGCATTTCCTCAGGGGTTTCCTCGTGAGATGCGTGTTTTGGGTTCGAAGTCGAGACCTATGACTTGGCAGTCCGACGGTTGACAAATTACGTGCTCCGTTTCACCGGCTTCATAAGGTTCATGACTCATTTGTTGGGCTTGGTATATCCTTTTATAACAAACTACCCTCTTCTTTGCTAGATTTTCCCTACAATGCGGTTAAAGCTAAAGTAAAATGTAACCTTTGTTCAAAGGCATACTATTCTATCAACGATAAGAATAGTTGGTCGCTGTGTTTAACTTAAGACAATGTTTATGTTCTTTCTCCAGAATTAGCTTACCTACTGACAGGTTATATGAGTTCATATAATTATTTATTTTCTTTGACTGTAAAGGTCATTTTTTTTAAATTTTGTTTTTATCATTGACATAATCTACTCATTACAATGTTTTTTTATTAGCGGTATTGCAATATGTGGTTAGCTAGTGACCTCTACAATTGATCATAATTATTCTTGCCTGAGCAACCGGCAGCAAGTTCGTCATGCTCCCTTAGATGTCACTGCTTGCGTTAGCGTCGGGGGTCGGGTTGCCTCCTTCCCTCAAATATGGCGAGGGGGATAATGGCTGATCTTTGCGTTGTGCTCGTGAACGGGTGCTGCTTGTCGTCTAGACTGGTCGTCTTGCTGACCTTGTTTTTGTTTTGTTATTAGTAATTTAACTCGTTGTTTATTTTACTTCGATGGTCCTAATTTATCATTTGTGACTTAGAGTTACGACTACATGTACGGCTATATGTAAGTGGGCACGCCCTTTATTACTGGAGGCTTTTAATATAGGTATAAAGTTCTGCTTACGTTTTTTAGTTTTGTATTTTTGTTTCTGCTTGAGTATAGTTTTCATTTTTTTGTTATATTGGCGTGTGCTAGCTTACTTAATTAGCAAATAATTTAATTTAATGTTTTGTGTTGCGTAATGTACCTAAATTATTATGCGCAGTGTTATAAAGATTCAATTTTTTTTAACTAAACACTTCTTCTCCTCAGCTAAAGCACTAGGAAGTGGTGAAGGGCGGGCGTTTTGAGGGACTGTCTTATGTAATTTTGACGATCGAAAGGTGCTGATTCTCAGCCTAGTTTGAATAAATGACTTTTGATTTTGATTTTGGTCACACCGGCTGCTATCATTTCATTTGAAACCTAAGGGAGTAACTAATCAAACATTGATAAATCCATTTTGTCATTTTCTGAAAAACCTTCTAACTTATTTTAATTTTTTAGAAACAAAAAATGTTTTATTTAAATGCGGTAATGATTTTTTTTTTGAAAATAGCTATTGTTATTAACTTCGTATTAGGCAAAGAAAGAGATAACGGTTTTTGTTCCAGACGTTTTGGATTTATGGGGTTTAGATCAAGTCCATCTGTATTTTATCGGCATTAATTACCGATATTTAGCGACAGATCTTTAGACACAACTATAGGTGCGTTCACAAAGATATTATTGCACAAAATGCACAAAGATTAATCGAAACAATCGAGAAAAATCAATTTGACTTGTATAGACGATTGGATATATATATATATATAATATATACAGCGATCAGACGTAAGCGTGCTGCGCTGCTGCTGCAGAGTCCGGGGCACCTCGAACAGTCTCCTGAGTGTCATTGTGGAGATATTCGATTGCCTGATCATCCATGACTAACATAATTATAGAAGCTGATATCTCTAATATTAAAATACATTATGATGTTATACCTAAAATGTTTAAAAATTTTACATAACAATGATAAGCGAAATTGTTGTTAATTTATTTAAAACCTGTTTCTTATCCTTATAATTAATTGTATTAGTCTAGTTTTTTTTTTTTTTTAAGTGCACATTACTAAATTGTAAATTTTTATAAGATCCATATTGGACGGATGGATGGCCCCTGTAACACAGGTTTTTCCTAGCATGGGGGTCATTGATCAATTATTTTGTACCTGGCTATTTCCACGGTTAAAATAAGTGTCAACCTGTATTTGTGTACTTTTTATGTCAAATAAATATATTATAAATATATTATTATTATAGACCATACCTCGGAATAATATAGCAATGATCATGGTATTTGTAAGATTTTGATGATGGTAGGATTTAGCAGTTTCTGAAGCGGTCTGTTACTATTTGAATGTGTATTTTGAACTTTGGAACCGAAAAAAAATTAAAATTAAAAATTTATATAACGGCTTTTTTTCAGTCACTCCTATTTAGATGGCAATAATTAAACTCTTTTAATCCCGAATAGTTGTTAAGAGCTAAGTTAGGGAAAAATGTAGTTGATCATAAAACCTGAACCTTTTTTATTCCCCACAGAATCCCTCTCATGGATGGACAGCGATGACCTACACGAAGGCAACTACGTCACATACAAAGGCTCTCTAACAACACCACCTTACACTGAGTGCGTCACCTGGATCATATACGAAAAACCTGTGCATATTGGCACTGAACAGGTATGACATAAAGCACTGTACAAATCAATCAATCAATTTTTGCAAAAATCCATGTGCAATATTTACGACTGGTAACTTTAAAAATCCATGTGCAATATTTACGGCCGGTAACTGTAAAAATCCATGTGCAATATTTACGGCCGATAACTGTAAAAACCCATGTACAATATTTACGGCCTGTAACTAAAAAACCATGTGCAATATTTACAGCTGGTAACTAAAAGGCCATGTGCAATATTTACGGCCGATAACTGTTAAAATCCATGTGCAATATTTACGGCCGGTAACTAAAAATCCATGTGCAATATTTACAGCTGGTAACTAAAAATCCATGTGCAATATTTACGGCTGGTAACTGTAAAAATCCATGCGCAATATTTACGGCCGGTAACGAAAAATCCATGTGCAATATTTACGGCTGGTAACTGTAAAAATCCATGTGCAATATTTACGGCCGGTAACTAAAAATCCATGTGCAATATTTAAGGCTGGTAACTGTATAAACTTGTTTAAATCAAAATTCATTAATTTTCCTCATTATTGCTAAGCTATATCTACACATGACGGTAAAAAACTACATACACCGAGACGCCAAAGAACAGTGGTAGCAATTTGAACAACAGCGCCTTTATGTTGTAGCAGTAATGGTGATTTTCGTAATGCTAGTGTTACCACTGATGTGCTGTTGTCTTTTACAAAAGATGGAGTGATAGCTAACTAAACATCATCATCTGCCTAGCCTTTTCCCAACTACGTTGGGGTCGGCTTCCAGTCTAACCGGATGCAGCTGAATACCAGTATTTTACATAGAGTGACTGCCTATCTGACCTCCACAAATCAGTTGCAGAGTAATAAGATACCTCTTGGTAAGACTGATTGTCAGGCTTTCGGGCTTTGACGACCCGTAACGACTGTCAAGATCCTCGAATGACAGTGGGGACCAACGGCTTAACGTGCTTTCCGAGAGACGGAGGGTTCTCGGTATGTAAAGATGGTCACCCATCCATGGACCAACCGCGACAAGCGTAGCTTAACCTGATCAATCGACCTGCCACGAGGTCCTCTAGATATCTAACTGAACAGCAAGACTAAATGCTTGAACTCTGGTGGCAGGTAGTAAAATAATAGATGCTTACCCTTATAAATGTGCATGATAATAATAGATTGATAGCCTTTGCATTGATCCGTAGTTATAGACTGCTGCAGGCCAGGTACTGCAGGACTGTAACTATTGCTGATTAATGATAGTATCCTAATTTAATAATCCCAGACACTGCATAATCATTGCAAAGACCCGCAGCTTATCCTTAAATCGTTTTTGCGTAAAATTCATTCAGCTGTTCAAGTTCAATAAAATAATCCTGCAATGTTTTCCCCACAGCTTGGACTTCTAAGACAACTGGAGGGTCCCGACAGCATACCCATTGAACGCAACGTCAGGCCAACTCAGCGACACCCGCCCGGTCACTCTGTTATTTACGTAAAGCAAGTCAAGTCTAAGCTCTGAAATATGTTAATATATTGTTGTTATGTTACTATACACTCGTTTTATTTCTTACAAATTTATATATCTACTAGCGACCCGCCCCGGCTTCGCACGGGTAGCCCGAACGGTACTAAACTTCACAGGATCACCCGCTGGGCTAATCTAAAGATTGGCTGAAAATTTTATCAAAACCACTCCAGCCATTTTGGAGTCCATAGGGAACATACATACACATCGATTTAGCTTAGTACTTTTTGTTCGGTTATTGCTCAGAAATTGTTCGTTTTGACACAAAATTACCTCATCATCATTCTCCTGCCCTTATCCCAATATATTTGGAGTCTGCGCAACATGTCTTTTTCTCCCATACTTCTCTATTAGTCGTCATCTCGGTAGTCACTCCCTTTCTGGACCGTATCATCTTTCACACAGTCCTTCCATCGTTTCTTTGGTCTTACCTTACTCGTATAGCCATCCACATTCATACTCAAAACTTCCCTGACGACATTTTCCTTATTCTTCCGCATCACATGCTAATACCATGACAACCGATTTACTCACAACTTTTCAGTCACCGGTGTCACTTTCAAACTTTCTCTTACATACTCATTTCTTATTCTATCCATTCGCGTAACACCACATATCTCTCTTAGCATACTCATCTCGGCTGCATGCAATTGCTTTTCATTCATTATTATTGTGGCCCAACATTCTCGAACCATACAAGCACAAGACAGCAGGTCTAACCATTGTTTTATATATCTTCCCCTTGGGTTTATGGGGAATGCGGGAGTCGCAGATTGTTCCCGTGACCTGCCGCCATTTCATCCACCCAGTGTTAATTCTATGATTAACAGTCCAATCTACTTCGTTATCGTGTCAAAAGTGAACCAAGATACCGGAAGTTGGAGCAGACCGGAAGAAGCGCGCCATCAAGCGCTATGGCTCCAGAACTGGAGAGACCGCCGAAATCGCAGAACATATACCCGGTCTTGGTTCTGCTGATTTTCAAGCCGACATTCTCCAGTTTCCGTTGCCATTTCTCCAATCTGCTCTGGATCTCAGGTCCATCTTCACCGACAAGAACGATGTCGTCGGCAAATAGCATGCACCAGGTGCCTCTTCCTGTATGTCCGCTGTCAGAGCGTCCATAATCAACAGGAAGATATAAAGACTTAAACCCGAACCCTGGTGCAAGCCTACCGCCAAACTGAACTCGTCGGTGTTGGCAGCAGCCGATCGGACGTAGGTATAAGATTGACTGTACATAGCACGTATTAACTCTACATACTTCCCGGGCAAACCTTTCTCATACAAGGCCCACCACAAGACATTCCTAGGTACCCTATCATACGTTTTCTTCAGATCAATGAACACCATGTGCAAGTTATTGTGTGCACGTCTGTACTTCTCGCACAATTGGCGGAGTGCAAAAGTGGCGTCCACTGTTCCTCGACCTGGCATAAACCCAAACTGGTTTGGGGTAATCTCACTATCCTCTCGCAATCTTTTCTCTATTATTTTCTCCCATACCTTCATACTATGGGACATAAGCTTTATCACTCGATAGTTGTTGCAGTCCTGTACGTCACCTTTATTCTTGAAGATGGGCACTAGCAAACTATTGCACTCTTCTTGTGAGATCACCCCTTCATGCAACAACTTATTGAAGTATAAAGTCAGCCACATACATCCGTCTTCTTTTAAGCACTACCATACTTTTACTGGTATAAAATTACCTAAAAGCAAAAAAAAAAAATCTCGGGTCCAATAAAATTGTCGAATCCACTTGAACACTCACAAAAAAATCATCAAAATCGGTCCAGCCGTTTAGGAGGAGTTCTGTCACATACACACCCACAGAAAAATTATATATATGTGTATATAAAGATTATATTGATAATTATAAATTTAAAATACTTTTATTGTATTTCAAACCTAAGCAACCGACGTTGATGCAGTTTTGTCCATCATCTAGAAAATTTATTCCGAGGGGTTTATGTATATAACACATTAATATTATACTTACAATAAATACAAAAAATCTCGATGTTTTGTCAGGCCGTAAAACCTGTGCGAAGAAGAGATTTTCTTCTTTTCTGATGATAACATGAACTGTATGAGAATGACTTAAGCTTCATCCATACGCTTCCGGGTCAGGGCTTTCAAAGTCTCTGGGTCTGTGTTTTGTGTGTGGTCAAGTTTTCCAAAATGCAATATTTTTCAGTTCCTTACTGAACACTGAACATCTGGGGCGCCCCGAATCCTAATGGCCATGTGGCCATGTGGCATAATTTACGTAAGATAGACAGACCCATGAAAGCAGGAAATAGTAATATGGTTGACTTCCCAGGGTGTGACGATCATACGTTACAGGAACTGATGGACGCTACTCATGGCGCCAAACACGTAGCAGAATTCTGGGCCGTGCATCGCGAGGATTGCCATCTTAACGCTAAGAAGAAGACGATCATACTCAATCCTATTCTGAATACAGACTCAATTAATGCACCCTAACCCTAACACTCTACTTTTAATTTTTCTGTTCTGTGCTTTAACCACTCACTCGTACGAGGTCCTATAAAGCCAACTTACGAAAACCGTTTAGCCACGCGAACGGCCGAAAGTGACCACGTCAGGGAATCTGTCGCGAGTCAATACGGTCGTTGCACCCCAGCGCATAGGAACAGCTGTTTGATTAAAGTATATATTGATTATAATACGTACACACTACGCCATGCGTAGCCTGGAAATGTACACAAGCTTGCCATTTGCACTTACGAGTAGAGCACCTAACCCTTACCTATAATATTCAAATACCACGGGGTGATCGCCGATAACAAAGCCGATGAGAAAGGGGTAAGCAATCAGGGTGTCTGTCTGTACATACGAACCTATCTGATGACCTTGTGAAGTAGAAATCCACTGGATGCGAGAAGCATGAGGCTCATGTCAGGCAGTCATTGTGATCATTAGTTGTTCACCGTGCATGTCTAAGACAAGCACGGTTGTAAAGATATCCAGGGGTCCAGGGTTCATTTCATACGTATGATCCGAGAGGAACACGTATAGTTCATTTAACAATTGGTTGAATAATATACCTCATTAATGACTTATAGTTTGAATGCCGTTAATAGCTCTGAGCAAATATTTTCACCGCCACTTACATCATAACCACTTAGAATTTAGATAGCGTGAATATAAATCATGGTTGAAATAGAACTTAGCTTATAAGTGCACAACTTAGACTTATTATAAGTGCAATCATCAAATAAATCAAACGCGATAAAGTAAACGATATAACAATATCACTGACACAATAATAATCCTCTTACAAAAGTTCACCGAAACTAATGTTACATTATAGCTTTTGTTTAAAAGTCGATCTTCCTCCTTTTCCTGTTTACTTAAACTAATTTGTTGTTGTTTATAGAATAAGACTACCTGTTGCCCGCGGCTTCCCCTTATTAGCAAGTCACCAGATTCTCAACTAACCAGATTCTCAACTCGCCAGATTCTCAACTAACCAGATTCGCAACTCGCCAGATTCTCAACTAACCAGATTCGCAACTCATCAAATGTACAATGAAACAAAATCACAAAAAAAATAACAGAATAGGTACTCTAATAAAAAAATAAATAAAAAAAACAAAGAATACTTAGTTTATTTACTAAAAAAAAAACACAAAATTTATCTAAACAAAACCTAAATAATACGGAATTCTTGATGTATGTAGTTTATTTACTTAATAATTCATCTAGGTGCATTTACAATACTTTTCGTAAATATTATTCACCTGGGTGCATCGAAATTTAGGTACAGCCAGCACATCGAGCTACCCAAAACTGTCAAAGGAGATGTTCCAAAATGTATAGACCATGGGCCAGGTACGTGTACACTATACATAGAAATAGGGAAATAAAACAGTTCTCAACTGTCCAATTACTTTGATGGTAAACCACAATTAATTACACATGAAATTGCAACACACAACAAAAACCCGTTATGGCGGTAAGCTGTCATTTTGATTGATTAATAATATTAATAATAAAGCCGACATCTACTTCATCGTGTACATACACGATGAAATAGATGTCGGCTATTTTTAAAACTCCATTTGGCATTATTGAATGAATTCCTCTATTACGTATATATTAATTCACTCCGGCGAGGCGACGGTTCTTCGGAGAAATTGCTTTCTTTGTCTAATAATGTTTTGAACAAACGATAAACTGTTATTGGATTTATGTCTCTTACCATCTATTGTATTGTTTGTTCTACTTCTGCCAATAGAAAACCTTGGAAAAAATCCTCCCTCAAACTAGGCCTCCGAACACTAGTGGCTGTCGCGCGCCACCGCCACATTTGCAGCAGCGGCAGTAATAGGTGCCTCGTTTGCGCTGAGTCTTATAGTAGGTTAATTTCGTTCGTTTCCATTTTTGTAGGTACGCCATCTGTAATACTGCCGCCCATCGCGGAGTAAAACTATGCCATTACGTTTCACATATTTCATATCCATTTCCAATTATGAATAATTTGAAGTTCAACAAAGGAAAACAACTATGAACGACGCGACGTTTGACTGTACATACTTAAACTGCATACATACAGCGTGCTAAAAAGATGTAAGATCAATAAAGTTTGACCACGGTGACAATTGAGGCCATGAGAGCCAGAGAGGCCTAATTACATAAACAATAGTTTAGAGTAACAAAGAACAAACAGATTTTTTTTTTCAAAAAAAGAAAATAGTGTTAAAAATGACAATTAGGCCACTCTGTCTATCATGGCCTCAAGGGCCAGAGAGGCCTAACTACTAAAACATAATATAGTTTATAGTAGTAATGAAAAACAGTTTAAAAAATATAAGTATTGAACAAATGACCACTCTGGCTAGCATGGCCTCAATTATTCCTTGTGGTCAAATTAGTTAGACAAAATAGTTTGACTACGGGGGAAGACCCGAGCAATTATTGTCACCGTCACTTACATGATAACCACTTTAGAACTTAGATAGCGTGAATATAAATCATGGTTGAACTAGAGCTTCGCTTATAAGTGCACAACTTGGACTTATTATAAGTGCAATCATCAAATAAATCAAACGCGACAAAGTAATAATCCTCTTTTTTTATTTTTATTTGAGATAAGTTTGCTCTTGACTATAGTCAAGGTAAGAGGTGATAGACACAAAGTCTACGATGGAGTGAGCTTACCCAGAAGAAAAACCACTTACAAAAGTTCACCGAAATTCATGTTAGATTCTAACTTTTGTTCAAAAGTCGATTACTCTCCTTTTCCTGTTAACTTAACCTAATTTGTTGTTGTTTATATAATAAGACTAGCTGTTTCCCGCGGCTTCGCCCGCGTGGATGATAATACTTTCCCATTTGAATCGGATTTTGTTCACAATTTCATGGGTTTCAAGTTTTTGCGCGGATCCCTAATTCTTTTTCGTAAAAAAGTAGCCTCAGTTACTTCTTATAACATCAGCTATCTGCCAGTGTAATCTCGTCAAAATCAGTATAGCCGTTTCAGAGATTCGCCGGAACAAACAGACAAAAAATTAAAAAAATGGGTTTTTGTTATAATATAGGGTAACTAGTAATTAGTGACTGATACTTAAACACATGATTGTACTCATGATAACAAACAATTTTTACTATGGGACCAAATTCAAATTCACGAAAAAAATATCTAATACATGTTAGCATAACTCGTCAAAATGTAAGACACAACTATTTTTTTTTTCGCGATTTTAGGTTTGGTCCCATAGTAAAAATTGTTTATTATCATGAGTACAATCATGGGTTTAATTATCGGTCACTAATTGGACGTAGTTAAACGAAAACAATCTAAGCCATATTATGGCTAATGGGTTGGATCCCAGTCACTCTATATACAGTGTCAGTCGTCATAATGTGCACATATCGAAATGAGGGAAACTACGCTTAATTTTATCGACGGAATATATGTTAACAAAAATCAAAAAAATAAATTAAGCTTTTTATAGCATTTTTTAAATTCTTGTTCGCTGCTCTGACCACTGTGTAAACAAAACGGTATAACTTTTAAACTAAACAATCTATCTCGATAAAACTCAATTATGATTGAAAATAACAGGGCGTCCTCATAAAATAAAAACTGCATAAAAACTGTCCTCAACTGAGAATTCAGGTGTTTTTTTGACAAAAATATGGTATGTTTGTCATAATTTTTTACAATAATTGTAAAATTTCTCAATAAAACCCCGTATTACCTGCATGTTTTTATTACTTTAAATTATTTTACATCGCATTAGCTTTCTAAAAGTAAAAATACCACGTTTATGACTCAATCATAACATTTCCTATCAGCTGTAAGAAAGGCCTTGCACACTGCTACGTACAAAAATACTTCAGCAGGTAGACAATTTTTTTTTAATTTTTTTTTTCGTCGATAAAATTATGCATAGTTCCCCTCTTTTAGATATGTGCACATTCACACTGTATACTTTCGTAAGTATTTAGTAAAAAGCTGTTATTTTGACATGACAAACAGACACTTCCACTTTGTTTGTTTGTATCATTTTCTTATAAACTCAAAACAAAAACGCAACAAAAATGAGCTCTTTAGATTTTTTTCTCTACTTCAATGAAGAAGAACATGAAAGAGGTTTTAATAATTTGACGATGTACTCGTATTAGCATGTTCTTTGAAGCATCCTGACATGATTCTTTACGTTCCAAACTTAAATTTTGAAATTAACAAAAGAAAAACAATTATTATTATGGAGGATTATTGTAAAATTGCTTTACTAATGGCGCGAATTGCTGTAACGATTTTTTTTACTGATTACTAAAATTTTAAATCTTTTTGGATATTTTCTGCAAATTAAACAATTTAATCTTTCTTTTTACATTAAATACCACTTTTTGATATGAATGATAAAGCGATAAGGGCCGGTAAAATTATAGCCGTACTTGAAGAAGGTTGTTCGCAAACTTCAACTTTCAAGAGGATTTGGCAACGGTATCAAGAGACCGGTTCGGTCAAAAGAAGACTCGGTTCGGGAAGAAAACGATGCACAGAACCATGAGATGACCGCTTTTTGGTGAGTCAGGCATAACGGAGCCTCCGCCGAGGCTCCGTTATGTTTTGGGCAGCAATAAATTTGACGGAGCGTACGGAGTTAGTTTTCATAGAAAATGGAACATGAAATGCACACCGGTACATAATGGAAGTCCTAATTCCACATGCACAACCCGCATTGACTGCACTTGGGAAAGATTTCATTTTTATGGACGACAATGCTCGCCCGCATCGTTCTAGCGACGTGGAAGCGTACATGCAAGAAGTTGGGATCCGTCGTTTAGATTGGCCACCTCAAAGTCTTGACCTCAATCCAATTGAGCATGTCTGCGATGTTCTAAAGAGACGGGTGAGATCAGTGCAACCTGCTCCACAAAACATCAGGGAGCTAAAAAGAGTAATTGCAGAAGAGTGGGAACGTATTCCTCAAAACGTTATTAAAAACATCGTGGAAAGCATACCCAGAAGGATTCAAGCTGTGATTTCGGCAAGAGGAGGCCACACTCGTTATTAGGTTTTACATTTGTAACTTTATTTCATTAAAAAAGTAAAAAAAATCTTCTTGTCTTTATTGCCGACCACTTCTTATTGTTTGGCCGTGTACAATCAACGCTCATAAGTGGACTGCCACCGGAATGATCATTTTGACCTGTACGCCATATCTGTGCATATCTCTGTGTGTGTGGTGTTTTAATGCAGACAGTAAAGCGCACACAGTATAACTACGAAAGCTCGTTGTTGGTTGGTCAGATGCATGCGTGGTCAAATCTAAATAAAGATACCTACAACTACCTACTTAAATGCTTGTTTTTTTTTAATAAATTATCAGCCATAGTGCTTATTTAAAAGCAATGCTAAAATTAGAAGTGAGTATTACAAGCAGCGATGGCAGGTTCACATGAGTGGCTGGCTGTTATTGTGTGTGCGTGAAGTGGAGAAGGTTCGAACATCGGTGCGTGCGGGCATTCGACTCTTTTTGTTTTTCCGTTTTCGTGTCAGAGTTCAATTATTTATTGAGTTTCGTTAATCAATGACAATAGGGTATAGAGGGTAAAAATAAACTATAATAGGCAATTTAATTTAAAAAAAAACACTATTATTCATAGGAATATTTATTGAGATATTGATAACAACCTTAAAAACATAAACATATTCCGAACTATGAAATAAATAAAATACCGAATTTGTTCGTAAATCATTTTTGACTGCTACTAAAATATGATGGTTTTTGTTTATTGAGGTTATAGCTTAATTTATTCGTTTTCTAAAGGAAAAGAAGATTGAAACTAAACCTCAATCCTACAATGTTACGATCACTAACTTATTACTATTATGGCCAGTATCCCCTGAATTTCCCTGATAACATTTAATAATATAATATTTTTTTATTAATATTTAGTTTGACCTCTGTCATTATCAATGCAGTCAAGAAGACGTCGACGCATGGAGGCCACAATATTACTGCAAATGTCTGTGCCACGTAAACTATCCCACAACTCCATGCAATGGGACTTCAGCTGTTCGAGACATATTTCGTCTCGCACGGGAAGCGTCTGTATCAATGCCAACTCACCCGGCCCTTGAGCACTAATCCACCTCCACATATTCACACTAATTATTCCTGATTCCGTATTATTTATAATATTTCTGTCAGACCAACGTGTATTATCTCTGCACCACAAATGAAGTCTTCCTTTTTGACACGACTTGAATGTCTTCTCGTCAGCAAATACAGTAATATCCCAATCAAAGTCTAAATATTCTCGAGCAAAACGCAACTGTTTCTCTTTATGCCTTTGCGTTAAAAACGGTTTTTCGCTGGTATTCGATGAGGAGGCCTTCGGCATGGACGGCGAACAGTTATTCGACTAATGAATACACTATTTATGGTTATTAGTTTATATTTTATTTTATTTTTTCTCTAAATTATAGGTATTCTATAATTATTGTGCGTATTTTATTATCTTTTTATTCCCCTATTGGATTTGTAGATGTCCGTAGGTGTGTCCGTGGCATCACATGGGCCCTATCAGAATACCAGCGCTGCGGTATTTATTTAAATATTGCAGCTTTATGCTGAGATATGCCTTTGATATGCCTTTTTGGCCTCGCACAGGTATTTTTAATTGATATATTTTGTATTTATTTTGTTTTATTTTTTTAATGTTAATTTTGTTAGTTTACCATGCTCTTTTTACTGTTTGTATTTCCTGTGCGTGTCCCAAATAAAATATTTTTCTTTCTGTCTTTCTTTTTAACAGTACGCAATGACGTATCAAATTCTTCAGCAAATCGTCTTGTAGGTATGAAATCATCATCATCATCATCACGTCGGCTGGTTAATAAGTGGCAGCCTACCACTTCTTACACGGCTCTCAAGACTTCCCTCTTCCTCAAATCTCTTCACCCAACGTCTCACAGTATCTCTCTAAAAAAAAGAAATCTTTATTACAAATTTTGAAGCGTCACTTATGAGAACAATTAAAATCAAAAACAATAAAATAACTTACACAAAATCCGGTTTCATTGGATATTTCAGATAGATTACACCCATTGTTATGCAAGGCTACAATGCTCGCCCTGGCTTCAATATTTATATTAGCTTGCATTTTCAATAAAAATCTTCACCTCTAATGTCAATAACACAAACGCTCGTAACTAAGTTCACCAACAAACAACGTCATACCCATTATAACTACAGACAGAAAATTTATTTTGTTTCAAATCTACCCTCAACTTTTATGTGACTAGTTTAAAATATTCGCTGTCTTTATCTCATTACCATAATCAGAAAAAGACTGCGCTTTTTCTGTTTGGTTCGTGATGAAAGAGTGCAATATACGGGTGTATACGTGTGTGTGAAATGTCTAAATAGAAGAAGGTCTCAAGTGCGACGGGTAACGATGCGATAGTTTTGTAATGCTGGCATTGGAGTTCTGACCGCTACTGGTACATCGGTTTTAAAGAATTCATAGATTTTTTTTTAACGTTGCCAGAATTTACTTCACGCGTATTAATTTACACGATTATAAGTATGCAGTCGTCACGTCAAACAATTAAATTTCATTTAATTAACTCAAATCGACCTTAGAACGTAAATTTCCTTAGGTGCCTGTTTTTTTTTTGCAAGAGTGTATATTGCTGTTCGTTGGTCTCCTCAGACCAAATAAAAAACCAAGACATAGCGCTGCGAACAATGCAGAAAATGCATGCGCAAAACTACACCTCGCTCTGTGCTTACACGCTCACACGCACACATTTAAACAAAACTACACCTAAACTACACCTCACTAAGTGCACACATATTTACGAAACCGGCCTCAAGTCACAGCGACAAGTGTTGACAGCGCTTTGTCTTGATTTTTTATTTAGTCTTAGTTAGGCTCGCTAAAACTCAAAACGGTTTGACCACATTGAATATATAATATATTTTTTTATTCTGTTTGATCTAATACAGGCACCCCTATATTAGAGCAAACAGGACAAAAAAAATAAGTTTTAAAAGAGAAAAAAAAATTGGGAAAAAAAAGATATTGAAATTTTGACAGGACTTCTGGCGGGTCAGCTAGTTTATTTACAAAAATCAATGATTTTTATAGATTACTTACATACAAAAATGCCTTCTATCGTGTTAAAGTCCTACAAATTCAGAATTTACGCGATGCTAATCCATTATTCTCCCTTCTGCTTTTCCTGTTTATTAGAGCCAATTTTTCCAATCATCAGACAAAAGTCTAATCTAAATATGGAAAAAAACTTTTTTCAAAAAAAAAGAAAGGAACCGACTTCCAAAAAAACACTACAGAGTGAATAATAACTTTAAATTCGGAAGTCGGTGTCTTTGGATCTGTATTTTAGTTTTTTGCCACCGACTCCCGAAATTAAAGTTATTATTCACTTTGTGATGGTTTTTTGGAAGTCGATTTTTTAAGGTGTTTACTTTTTAGTGGGTCAGTTTGTAATTTATCTAAGTTACAATATCCTAATGTCAACTGCTCATCACCTTTTACAAAATATTGCTTTTCTGCAGCGACATTAATTGTTGAGGAGTTCTCCTAGTAAGTAGGTACCAGGAGAAATCCACATCACCATTGTGACGAGCATAAATTACTTAGCAACTATTATTAAAGCATTTCCAAGAACAAATGCACGAGTTACTATAAAAATACCCAAATCGCTATAGGTGTGCCTATATTATTTGAAGAGTTCCGTCGATTTCTCCAGGATCCTATCATCTGATCCTGACCTTATGACAATGGGACCAACTAGAAAAACAATGGGACCCTTTCAAACAAAAAAAGATTTTCCAAATCGGTCCACCCGTCATCAAGTAATCGGGGAACATACATAAAAAAAAGATTCCGACGAACTTAGAACCTCCTCCTTTTTTTGAAGTCGGTTAAAACTGGCCCGTTATACTAATATGTTGTTTTTTGGAGGTAAAAGTTTACTTTTTAGGGTTCCGTACCCGAAGGGTGCCAAACAGAACCCTATTACTAAGCCTCCGCTGCCTGTCCGTCCGTCCGTCCATGTGTCTGTCAGCGGGTTGTATATCTCATGAACCGTGATAAAAATAAAAAAAGTTAAAGATTAATATGGGTTCCCATAAAAGAAACGTGTTTTTTCTTAAATTGAAGTTTTTTTTTTTACATATGAATTACTAAATATTGTAAGTGTGCGAGGTCATGAATGGAAGATGAAAGAAACATGAATGGTTGTTTATTTAATATTTTATTATGTACACGATCAAGAAAATAAACATGAATTAATTAACATTAAAGATGCAATTAAACTATTTGAATCAATTTATTACCTAGTCGTACCTAATGCCGACAAAAATTAAATTCGATCCATCTATTCAAATCCAAACTGCTCAATACTCCTGCACACAGCTCAATTGTAGTCGCAAGATGGTCATAAATACGCAAAAAGAAAATATTACGCACCATCTGTTCGGTAACAGGATCAATAACAACAGTTTTGCTGTTGCCAACTGGCATCGTACTATGCCGTACACGTTTAGATTCAGCTGGAGGTAGTGTATCTACAAATGAATCCGTTACACGAGCAAATTCTTTATCAAACAGGTCGGCAAACTGACCTAACAAACATTTTACCGTGCGAAGTTTTTGTTTTATAAGACCGTCACCTTCGTACCAAGGCTTTAAAAATTCTGCGTGAGATTTTCGTAACAACTCATAATATTTCATTCTGTCATCAAACTGTTTCGCCATCATGTTCTGTCTCCAAGAATCTATTGACAGATCCCAGTTCTCCCCCTTAACCATTTCTGTGTACAGCTCTTTCATTTTCTTGACCTCTGTCTGATGATAAAAGCACACTGGATTTTTCATAACAAACATTTCTGCTTCCACGAAGAATTTCTTATATGGATAGATTTGCGGAACAACCTCGAAAACCTTTTCAATTATTTCTTCAAGAATCTCAAACGCGAAGTTCTTCTCCACTTTTTTCTGAATTCTTGTTTTAAGCAGTGCAACTTTCTTAATTATATCATCTTTGTCTTTAACTGAGTCAGCGTATAACTTTACAATAAGTTTTGTGTCACTATGTTCAAAAAAAAATATATTAGACATACGTAATTCCCAATATTCGCTATATATACCAGGTGAATCGGCAATAAATGTGAACAATATATATTTGCTTTGACCAGGTGATATTACGTCTTCGTTTTTATTGAAAAAGAATACTTGTTCGTAGGCATCTTCGGGTATGAAAGGAGTTATTCGTTTTACTTTCTTCCAACAATACCTCAAAGTCACAGTTCCAAGGTTCTGGAGAAAAAGTTTACACCTGCCTGCTCTTTTTGCAGGGACATTGAAGTAATAAGTCCAAGAAGTACAAGGTTCATTAGAATCTTCTTCTTGATTTGCGAACGATGACAAGACGTCTAGACTTTGTCCAGGTATGTCTATATAAAACACAGAGTTATTTATTTTTAAAGCATAAACACCACTGAGCGGTTCTTTAGGCAGATTCTTTGCATCTTCGATTATAATATCTGGTAGCGGAGGCAATTTTGGTGGTGGAGGTGGAGGATTTATGCCTCTTATTAGTAAGCCGTCGATATCTGGCCTGAAACATAAATGTTGTTTTATTAGAGTTAAAAAGTGACTTACTGAATTACAGCCACATTGATTGGATTCTGATAGAAGGCACCAACGCTTGTTTGCGGTGTGAAAAATAATCTATTTTAATAAGCTTATGCTGTAGGAAAAAAATTGTCAGTAACGAAAATAAATGGCACAATTACACCTCCACAATAATCAGAATATGAGAAAAAAAAAAAAACAATGCAAAATTATTTAGTTAAAAACATTTTACCTGTAAGGATCAATTTTCTTTATCTTTTCAATGAGCTCGTCTTCTCGCTTTTCTCTATAATTTCTGTAATCAGCATTCAATTGACGACAAGACTGGCGAAGTGGTTCACCAGACATTCCCAATTCTTTTTCTCGAACATAGGCAGGAACTCCAATATGTTCCACTTTACTTGGACGACCCTTTTCAGCTGGTGTTCTATGTATCTCATAGGCTGGTGCACAGTAGCAACGTTGTTTCAGTCTTGGTGGTCGAACCCATAAAGACCCTCTAACCCCCGTTATCTTTTCTATCTGCGCATGTTCTAAGGCAACCTTTCGTTCTTTGTCCTCTCGAACACTGGCCAACAGGTTCATTGCTAGATCCACTGGTGGGCGTTTCAGCTTTTTTCCAAGCCCAGTGGTCTCGTCTTCTCTGATTCGTATCCATTTTTCCCAAAGTAATAATTCTTGGTCTGGTGAAACAGTTCTCTTGTGTAACGGTATGTCATTATCTTTTTTCTGCATTTTTGTTGATATTTTATAATTTTTTAAAGCTCTTTTATGTGATTGATGACAAGGAGGATCGCCATGACATTTTTGTCAACTCTGCTAAGTTAAGTGTCAAGTAAATAAAATTGACTTTATTTTGACATTGCTATGGTTACGAACTGTGGTAACGAACGATGTAAATATCATTTTGATTTTTTGTTTTAGTGCAAAATTTCGGCAAATTAATATAATGTAATGTCCTAAAATTACGCGTAATTTACTTCAATACTAAATTTTATAAGTATCTGCCACAGTCATGGAACAACCAGCAGCAGAAGGAGGTATTTTACATTTTTCATGATGTTTATAGATACTCAAAGAGATTTTAGAAACTAATGCCCATTTTCACGAACCACCCCTAAACTATACCCTTGGTAAGAATCTCTTAAATGCATTCCCTACCGTAATTCATTTTCACCGCGCTAAGGGACACCTAAATAGGGGCTACTTAGATAAATTGAATTCCTCAGAAAGTTTTCCTCTCATTAAAATAGCAGGTAATATCTTAAATCGTGTTCAACAATTTAAATATCTCGGCCATATTGTTACCGCAGCTGCGGTAACAATATGGCCGAGATATTTATCTTTGATGCCTGCGCGCAGGCATCAAAGATGATCAGGATGCAGAAAGGGAACAAAGAGCATTGGTGCTTCGATGCAACATGCGTGTTCGTAGGTTTGCTCGTTACACTTGTGAAGTGAAAGTGACGCTATTTAAAGCATATTATCAGACATTTTATGCGTGCAACCTCAGGACTCACATACATCATGTACCCTGAAAACATTACACTCCTTTTGTGCACATTCGTGAAAAAAGGCACTGGGATCTTTGTTAAACAAAATAATTTGGTAAATATGTTAGTTTTTCGATGTTGACTTAGTGCAGTTTTTGGAATAACTATGACAAACGATACTCTGTCAAGTGACAGAGTTAACGTATCTACTAAATGCATCCCCTACCTTAGATGAGTATCTAAGTAGTCCATTTAGGTGTCCCTTAGCGTGGTGAAAATGAATTATGGTAGGGGATGCATTTAATTGATGCGTTAGCCTAAGGGATTCTTACCAAGGGTATAGTTTAGGGGTAGTTGGTGAAAACGCACTGCCATATTAGAATCAAAGCTATGAAAACTAAATTAAACAGAGTAGCAACACATCGATGGTAGCAACAAAATAAATAAGTTATTTATTTTGTTGTTACCATCTTTACCTCTATTGACCCTTCTTACAAGGGGACCCTACACAAATAACGAGTTGACCTTGACTCTATAGTTGGATAGGCTGGAGACATTTGCATGATTTTTTTATTATTATGTAGTTGAAGAAGAACATCCCGTAGAAATAGTGCCGACTATTGAGCCCCCGTACGGGACCATAGAATGGATTCACTACTGGAGTGAATTTGAAGGTCATCTTCGAACACCAATAAATGTATCCATCACAGGATCCATGGTATACAAATGCCCTGACCTTAGATGGTTGAATTTTGATGTGTACCCTCATAAGGTAAAGCTGACCAATACTGGATATACACGTAAGTATTTTATATTATTTACTCTTAGTAGCTTCTTTTATATTAAACTAGCACTGCCCATGACTTCGTCCGCGTAAAATTTCTTCAAATTCAAATAAATTAAACACACGCACTCCCACACACCCTCTCACCCTCAAACACACACACACACACACATTCACGTATTTCCTTGCATGCCTTAAAATTAAAATAAATATATTATTTTCTATCAATGAAGTATATTAAATTAAATTTTTCTTTTTCAATAACCTTAAATGAGCGTAATATAAATTGTACAGACGCCAGCAGGTCAACCTACCCGAAACTGTCAGATTTTCCCAATCAACCTTGAACCTAATGCTTTAGCAATAAAGTCGAAAATCTATTAAAGAAATCTGACTGATTGTAGTAGCTTGATGTGCTGGCGTCTGTACCAGAACTATTTGTAACATTATAATATTAAAATAGCAAATCATTGTGTCACGGTATAGCTTGTTAATTAAAATGATTGTAGGAGGAGGGCGCCGGTGTCTATCGCACAGTTAGTACTTTGCGCCATGTTTATCGCAAATAAACGTATTTTCTTTCTTTCTTCTTTTCTTCTACTAGCACAATACTAGCGTCGTCGTTTACTCTATCTTTAAAATATCTACTCAAAACTTTGTACATTGTATTTTTGATTAGGATAGATGAATTGTACTCACATTTGTTAATAAAAATTGTAATTATTATTAATTTATTTGCAAATATGGGTAAACAATGTGCTGATGGTTTACAGTCATGAAATAATGGTATCACCATATTTTATTTACCTTCGGCATGCAAAATACATACAAAGAAAACACAAGAAACTAAACACTCAAATTAACAATGAGATCAATAAAACTAGTTTAAAAATAAATCATATAGTTTATCCTACAAATATTCTGATACACTGTAATATGCTTCATTTATCAAAAAACTTATTAGTTTTTTTTTTTTTTTTTGTACATACTGGGCGATAATGCCTCCATTAAATATTTAGATAGGTGATTGGATTGTGTACACGGAGAGCTATGCAAAATATACAGGGTGTTTGGTGCATCGTGTGCCAAATTGAAATGGTCGACTGGGGGGGTCACCTTCTATCCTTTCAGACCCCTAAACACTTCTCATGCCCTGTGGCTTTTTTTTCATCGACTTTTTATTTTTTTATAAAAAAAATACCCAAATTTTGCATTCAATTACAAAATAAAAAAAATGTGTAAGTCGTAGACTCTGAATTTTAATTTTATTTAGATGTGTATTGTATTACAGTACTTTTAAATTAAAAATTAGTGACATTAGCCATCTAGTTTTTTTTTAATTTACTCGCAAAGTTTCGGATTTCAATTAAAGCTGTCCATGTTACAGCTATTTACATGGCTATAAAAAAAAAAACCAAAAGCGACCGGGATCTTCCAACTCTCTCAAAAATTCTCTAGTCTATCTTCTTGCTAGTGATGTGCCACATGTCATAAAAATCTTTTTACAACTTTGTAAATTAGCTAAAATAATTGTGAATCGAGTCACAAAATATTAAATTCCAAATTCAAAAGAAAAAAGTCTTTTTGCGTAATTGTTACTTAAGTAACAGGTAAAATTTGTTTTCTCACTCTCGCGAAGTAAAATCTATCTTCTATCTCTATCTTTCTTGCATAGCGTACCTAAACTAGTTTGAACAAACGACGAACTGCCACCGACGCGGCGACGCCGTCAATCCGTCATTCGTCAGTCAGTCGAGACATCACTGCCTCTGCTACCTGACGTGTGTGTTAGTTCACCGTACTCCGCGATTTTTTCATTTTGTTACTTTGTTTTGTTGAGTTTTGTTGGTTTTTGTTACGTTTTAACTTTTGGTGTTATTGTTAAACTTTGTTGATTTTTTGTTGTTGCAATGGCGACGTTCTCTAACGAGGAATATGCTGACATCATGATGGCTTATGGAGCCGCCAATGGTGTCGCTCGTGCAGCGCAACGAATTTACCAGGAACGTTTTCCTGGTAGACGACTACCTGGCCGCAGAGTCTTCCAAGACACATACCAACGCATACGCGAGACTGGCAGTGTCACTTTTCATGAACCAAGGGGCCATATTGTGCGACATAATGTTGAAGTGGACGAGAGAATACTGGCACTTTTTGAGGAAGACCCTACAAGAAGCATCAGAAATGTGGCAGCACATCTTGATATTTCAATATGGAAAGTGTGGAAAGTTCTTCAGCAAAACGAAAAACATCCATTCCACTACACTCCGGTGCAAGGTACGTAATTTTGAACTAACTTTAAACCCGTACACACTTTGTTTGACGATGCCTTTGTTTAGCAGGTAATGGGTATGACGTCACTACTTCCAGGTAGTGAACCAGCCCATACAAACGGTCCGACGCCGCCGGTCATTAAAAATCTCATTGTGCAATTATTTACTGCTCAACAGGAATTTAAAAGAGTTCTTTGTTTGTAGGTCTTGAGGGTGGCGACTTTGACAGACGAGTGGCATTCTGTCGGTTTATGTTACACACGGATGTGGATGATCCTAATTTCTTAAAAAGAATATTGTGGACGGATGAATCCAAATTTACCAAAGAAGGGATCCTCAATCTTCACAATCTGCATCACTGGACAAACAAAACGGAAAACCCACATGTTAAAAGGCAGAAATCTTTTCAAAGGAGGTTTAGTGTAAACGTTTGGGCAGGAGTGATTGGGAATCAGGTAGTTGGACCGCATTACCTGCCCGATAACCTCAATGGCGATAACTATTTGGAGTTCCTTCAAAATGACCTGCCCGAATTAGTGTCCGAGGTGCCCGTATTTAATGAAAATGTTCCCAAAGTATTCCAGCATGACGGCTGTCCCGCGCATTGGCGTTTGACTGTGAGGGAATATCTTGACGATGTGTTCCCCAATGCGTGGATTGGTCGCGATGGCCCTATTGCATGGCCGGCACGTTCCCCAGACCTAACTCCGCTAGATTTTTATGTCTGGGGACGTGCCAAAGAGCTGGTATACGCCACGGAGGTTCCGACTAGGGAGGTACTACTTCAACGCATTGAAACGGCGTTTAATCAAATTAAGGAGGAAATACGACTTCGTACAACAACTGTGGAAATACGAAATAGATGTCGGGCCTGCATTCGCAATAGCGGCCAACAATTTGAGCAGAATATGGAAAAAATGATTAAATAAATGTTAAAAATGCAATTATTTTTTATTTCTAGTAACCGTCCCCCCCCAAAAAAGAGAGATACGAGACAGATTTTACCTTACAAGAGTGAGATAACAGATTAAATGAGTTCTTGAGGTATAATTTAAGTAAAAATATTTTTTTAAATCATAATTTCAAATTTAGTATTTTGTGACTCGATTCACAATTCTAGCGAATTCACAAAGTTGTAAAAAGATTTTTATGGCATGTGGCACATCACTAGCAAGAAGATAGACTAGAGAGTTTTTGAGGGAGTTGGAAGATCCCGGTCGTTTTTGGTTTTTTTTTATAGCCATGTAAATAGCTGTAACATGGACAGCTTTAATTGAAGTCCGAAACTTTGCGAGTAAATTAAAAAAAAACTGGATGGCTAATGTCACTAATTTTGAATTTAAAAGTACTGTAATACAATACACGTCTAAATAAAATTAAAATTCAGAGTCTACGACTTACACTTTTTTTTTTTATTTTGAAATTGAATGCAAAATTTGGGTATTTTTTTTATAAAAAAATAAAAAGTCGATGAAAAAAAAGCCACAGGGCATGAGAAGTGTTTAGGGGTCTGAAAGGATAGAAGGTGACCCCCCCAGTCGACCATTTCAATTTGGCACACGATGCACCAAACACCCTGTATACTATTTGAGTTGTTTTACTATTATGACAACAAATTTTATCAATGTGTTATATTTTTCAAAGTTTGAAAAGTGTTGAAAGTATTGTGAGATGTTACAAAAACAATAATTTCATAAATGTATATGTATGAAGTGTCAGTAGTTTGAGATTTTTAAAATATTACTAGTAATTATCTGTTTATTTAACCTTACATATTGATCGGACACATCTCTTCTGAGCCTTAAAAGTATCATTCTTATGTACAGAATGTCCCCAGAACCTTATTCCATACGTCATTATGGGTCCCATATAACCATGGTATGAAGAGCGTACAGCCGATACATCGGCCATTTTGGAAAGCATATTATGTAAATCATACGATTGTTGATTTAATTATTCTCAGGCCCGTGTTCACCAATATTCAAACCACTGGTTAGGTATTTAAACTGTTGTTTTATGTCAAATTTGAAAGGAAGTTTGACATATACTCGTAATAAACCAACTGTTTAAATACCTAACTTGCGGTTTGAATGTTGGTAAACACAGCCCTTAATGTGTGTTTTCCAATTTAAACTGCAGTCAATATTTTGCAGTGTATACCTAAAAAATTTGTAGTTAGATACGATGCATGAGTGTATTTATTTGAATATTATGTCACTAAACTATGCAACTTTATTCCAAAATATCATTAAGTTAGTTTTATCGAAATTTAATTTTAAATTGTTAGATGTAGTGCATTCTATAATATTTTCGATGGCGTCAATTCTCGTCGTATCATTTTAAAGTGTCATTCTGTCTTACCGTTTTTTACAATGGTACAATCATCAGCAAAAATTATGTTGGTTGTTTTAAATTTTTGGTAAATCGCTGATGTAAATAATAAATAAGAATGGTCGGAATACACTTTCTTGTGGGACTCTTAAGTTCACATACCTGTTTTCTGATGTAAAATTAACCTCTTTATTGATTTTTCTTTATTTTTTTTTTTTATCCAGTATGCTTCTCGGTTTGTAGACGTTGAGATTAAAAAAAAAACTTTCTCCAAAACTTTAGATAATACTGGAACTAAAGCTAAAGGACGGTAAGAGGACATTGAACGTTTATTGTCTTTTTTGAAAAGTGGTTTTATTTGTTTACATAGTCTTCAGTTTATCCGGAAACTCTCTGTTAAATATTGCCAAGTTTAGCTTCAACATTTGTGTTTAAATCTGTTCATATCCGGTGCTGCTAATATTTTTCATATTAATTACTAGCTTTTGCTTCGCCCGCGTGGACGTTGGAAATTATCCCACGGGAACTCAGTCAATTCGTTGACCTATGTTCACGTGACATTTCGATAGCTGATTTCAACCCCATACATTTTTGGCTTTTCTACTAGCGTCATCGCTATTCGAATGTTACTTTGTCTAGGCCCGCTGTCCTACCGAAAAACAAAAAAAATACATGATTATTGAATAGTTTACTACAAAGTACTGTTGCTTTACCTAGGTACGAGTATCTGCCTATTTCGTATCGATTATAACTGACGATCACGTAAGCGTCTTTTTTAAAACAACCTTAACGCGGCTTACGGTAGGAGTTGACTGGTAGAAATTGTCACGCAAGTAGAAACCGTTATGTCCCCTCCATGCGACTTTCTCTCTCCCTCTCTTTGTATCTTTCTATTATATACGAGTGGGAGTGTGCGTGCGTGCATCCTCCCCTCACCCCATTCGTGCAGGAGTCCCACCGGGCTCTGTGCTCGCTCCCCTCATATTCACGCTGTTCACTAGTGATATCCCGAAAGGCGCAGTTAGCTCTGCTCGCAGACGACACGGCCATTTACTACACGGGCAGGGACCAGCACCCGATATCTCGTACTCTCCAAATCGCAGTCGATAATCTCGGCGCCTGGTTTAGGGAGTGGAGAATCGAGGTCAATCCCGATAAGAGTCAAGCGGTCCTCTTTCTGAGAACGCGTCGCACTCGACTCCTCTCTGAGCACATCAGCAGGTGCGTTCGCGCGCCGCTTTCGCTCTCGGTAGACTCCACTCCGTTCTGAATGCACGTAGCAAATTGTCACTTAGGTGCAAATTGCGCATTAATACAGCTTGCATTCGCCCCATCATGACCTATGCGGGTTCAGTGTTTGCGCACGCAAAACCCCAGGCCCTCTAAAACCGTTTCTTCCGAAAGGCAACGGGAGCCCCTTGTTTCGTTCGGAACGAAATCCTCCATTTAGATCTCGACATTCCCACCATCTCTCAGCTCTTGAAACGCAATGGGGAGGAAAAGTAACTTTTCATCACGATAGATGACGCGCAATCGACTGTACCTTGTTTTGATATATTCGCTGTCAAATCGTATGGATATTTGCAATCTACTAAGTTTAGCTTTCCTATTTTCCGTAATTTTGTCCAAAATGCCTCAATGTAGTGCGTTAACTTGTAAAAACAGAGGAGTACTTACATTTGTTTCCTAAAGAAAGTAAGGGTAGTCAACAATGGGAATTGGCGTTACGTATTATAAACTTTAAGGCAAGTGGTACTGCAAGATTGTCTGCTGCGCATTTCACAGAAGAGGATTATATTAGTAAAGAAGCTGTCCTTTAGGCTAGGTACTATATCTATGAAACGAAAGAATCAAGATTAGTATCTAATAAAATAAAATTATTGTCATCAAAATAAAAGTGTCTTAAAATATACTATATTGGCTAATCTATGCATTAAAGCAGTCTCCTAAAGATTTCATCAATAGGTATAGGTACAGTCGCGACCAAAAGTCGATAAGCAAACTCACAAAGCAATAGCTTGGCGTTTAGTTTGACTTAAGACCTTCTATTTCCAAGAACATAAACATGCATAATTATGGTCGTTAACAACTGGTTGTAGTTCATAATTTCAAAGTTATAACATGTGTAAAGATGACCTAGCGGTTAAGCTCGTGCAGATAAATGCGTGAATCAGTGAGCCGTGAGTTTAAATCTCACGCAGTACTTGACTTTTTGTAAGTTTTTACTTGATTGGAAGTAATGGGGCAGAAATATAATATTCTTTATCTTGTTCGCTTGGTCACTCACTTCGTAAAGTTAGAAAGGTAGATCATAGAAAACTAAATAAATAATTTCGATTTCTGTGAGGTAGACTACAAAAAATCCTATGAACGGTTACAAAAAAACTTATTTTATCTAGTAGGAATGTAACGTCACAATTCTCTTAAGTTTGTTAATTTTATAAATAAGTAAATAAAACGAATAAACAATTTTGTTACCATTCAGTACGACTTTTTTATTTCAACCTTCCAACACCGAAAATATAGATTAAAAATCACAAAAATAGTTAAATAATGATACATTAACTAATATTTAACTTCTTATAAAAATAAATAATAAATGAACATAAACATCTAACAAGTTTTTGCTTAAAATAGTACAAATATATTATTATGGTTCCAAAGAAACAAAAAACAGTCCCACATTGTGATTAAGATTCGAACTCAGACTTCATTGATCGTAAAACCATTGCTTAGCCCAAACAGCTACCAGCACATGTTATGTTTATGCGAATTTTAGCAATGCAATGGTAAGAACAGGTCGAGTGACGAGTATTCTAAATGTAACAGAAATATAATGTTATTTCGCGTAGTACGACGACATGCGACAATTCATTAGTGTGTGTTATCTGCGGAATGTTGAGTGAGACATCGCTCATACACGCACACGTACTGGTTCGTGCTCGCACAGTTCATAGCAATGTAATCCTTCGCACGCTTATGGACTTTTGAGCGTTTACTGTACTTAGTTTTCAAAATATTCCTGTATTGCCTGTCTATTAGTCATTGGTAAAAGGGTATCTGCATTTATATGCAGATACTCCTTTAGATACTCCTTTAGCAGGACACAGGTATGCGGTGTCGTCTTCGATGTCGCAGTCAGCACCAAAGTTTTGGTTTCGATCATACCAACGTAATCTATAAAAAAAAAATAGGAATATTAGTCCGGGGCTTATAGAAAAAAGCTCACAAGGGTTGATGTTGCAAAGGATTATTTCTGGTATCCTAATTTTCTATTATGCATGAGTACCTACTTTTTATATATGTATAGTTATTGTTAAAGAGTTACAATAGTTGTCAATGTTGGGTTGATGTTGCAAAGGATTATTTCTTGTATCCTAATTTTCTATTATGCATGAGTACGTTTCATGTATGTATTGTTTTTGTTAAAGAGTTACAATAGTTGTCGATGTTTGGTTGATGTTGCAAAGGATTATTTCTTGTATCGTAATTTTCTATTATGCATGAGTACTTTTCATGTATGTATTGTTTTTGTTAAAGAGTTACAATAGTTGTCAATGTTGGGTTCATGTTGCAAAGGATTATTTCTTGTATCGTAATTTTCTATTATGCATGAGTACTTTTCATGTATGTATTGTTTTTTTTAAAGAGTTACAATAGTTGTCGATGTTTGGTTGATGTTGCAAAGTATTATTTCTTGTATCCTAATTTTCTATTATGCATGAGTACTTTTCATGTATGTATTGTTTTTGTTAAAGAGTTACAATAGTTGTCGATGTTTGGTTGATGATGCAAAGGATTATTTCTTGTATCCTAATTTTCTATTATGCATGAGTACTTTTCATGTATGTATTGTTTTTGTTAAAGAGTTACAATAGTTATCGATGTTTGGTTGATGATGCAAAGGATTATTTCTTGTATCCTAATTTTCTATTATGCATGAGTACTTTTCATGTAACTAAACAATACCAAAATTGTCTACACAGAAGCTCCTAAAGCTTTAATTAATAGAGCAGGCAAGAGTGGTTTTGGCACGAAAGTGTCCACGCAGGCAGCTTGACATCCACAGAGCAAAGCCCTGCGCGCCGGCAGCGTTTAGACATGGCAGTAGGTACCAATTAAATTGACAATATAACTTTACAATGATTATATTAATACCACCGTAATTATGAACTCCGTTACTTAAATAATATCGATAGATTATATCATATATTATTTTACATTAGATCATATTATTATACTATCGATAAATTGCAAACTGCAACAAACCATTTATAAAACGTATTATTTTTCTATAGTTTATATTATATGGGAAACCGACAAGTTGCGAGCTGATATCAAATTTGCTTGCAATGTAACGCACCTTGCGCTAATAGCCTGCCTAGCTGCGAGAAACTTGAAGTAGTAGTACTCGCTTCGCTCGCTCGGCTCGCGCGCTGTTGGTCACAGTTCTAACCTGTGGTTCTAACCTAACCCATTTCACCCAGTTCACAACTTTCGACAGTTTACTTTGTAACAGAAATAATACCGATTTTATATTATAAACTATACGGTTCTCACAATATTACGGTGATATAAACAACACACATCGTCTTCACATATATAATTACTGCATACAAAATATTGTAAAACATTTTAAAAGAGTAACTATGGAGTTTCTTGCCCATTCTTCTCCATACGAAACTACCTAAATTGGAAGAGGCAACTAGAATCAATTCTATTGTCTAGGACACTATGGAGAGTAGGCATTCCTCTTTTGACGCTCAAAAGTGTTGTTAAAGTGCCTAATTGAAAAAAAAAAAAAAACTTTGACTTCGAATTCATGGCGCACAGCTCTTGTCACTGTCCACCATTCAAAATCATCAGTTTCTATACGAAATTTGTATCATAGCACAATAAAACAGTGGCTCGCATGCTTTGTGTGAAAAGTGTCAACAATGCCGCCTCTACGAGACCGTTCATGGCATCTCCGAGCTGCGTACTGACATCGAATTAATTACTATGCCTAGACGCGGTCCTAGCCGCTCCAAATAATTACTTGGGAGAAATCGTTCGTCCTTCGAAACATGGTAACTTGCTAGTTAGTATAATACTGTCATTTGTTAAGCCACTGTAAGTTAAGGATATGGATAAAGGCTGGATACTGTGAGTGATGATATCGGATCTTGGAATCGGACCGAGGTGAGTTACGGATAGTGGTTGAGTTATTGGTGTTATTTACCTGTCTGGTTGAATTGATAAAGTTGGCCGCAAGACGCGCATATATTGTGCTTATTTTTGTTTTTAGGGTTCCGTACCAAAATGGTAAACAGGAACCCTTATGGTGCGAGTCTGTCTGTCTGTACGTCTGTCTAAGCTGGATATCTCCAGAACCACTAATTTGGAATATCAATCTTGAAATTTGGAATAGTTTTAGATAACATTTGCCCAACTATTTTTCAAATAGGAAAGAAATAAAAATATATATATCATTTTTTTTTTTCAACAGGGACTGAAAGGGGGTCTTAAAAATTCGATGTGGAGCTACTAGGGCATGTGGGGTATCATATGAAAGAACGCTGTTTGCACATTCTCAAACATTTTTTATTTTTTTTAGGCCGCATAGTTTTCGACTTTTGATGAAAAATGTAAAAAAATACCGTCCCCGCCCCCCTCTCCCTTATCTCCGAAGCTCGCATGGAGAAAAAACTGAAATTATTCTGTGTGATCGAAATTTATGTAAAGATTACAGGAAAAATAAAACGATGTCTCTAAATAGCAGTTTTATTGGTGGCAGTGGTCGCCCTATTACGGATAAAATGGATGCCATTTTTGAAAAAGTGGAGCAAGATCGGCATATCAGTAGTTACGACGTAGCTGAAGAACTGGAAATTGACCACAAAACAGTTTTGGCGCATTTGAAAAAAACTGGGTACACAAAAAAGCTCGACATTTGGGTACCTCACGAGCTCACTGAAAGAAACCTAATGAACCGTGTACTCATTTGTGATTCTTTATTACGACGTAATGAAACCGAACCATTTTTGAAGAAGTTGATAACTGGTGATGAAAAGTGGATCACGTATGACGAGAACGTGCGAAAAAGGTCGTGGTCAAAGGCCGGTCAGGCTTCACAGACTGTAGCGAAACCTGGGTTAACTCGCAACAAGGTGATGCTGTGTGTGTGGTGGGATTGGAAGGGCATTATTCATTATGAGCTGTTACCACCAGGCAGGACCATCGATTCTGAACTCTACTACGAACAACTGATGAAATTAAAGCAAGAAGTTGAGAGAAAGCGGCCGGAATTAATCAACAGAAGGGGTGTGGTTTTTCATCATGATAACGCTAGACCTCACACATCTTTAGCCACTCAGCAAAAAATTAAGAGAGTTTGGCTGGGAGGTGTTAATGCATCCGCCGTATAGTCCTGACCTTCAGATTTCCACCTGTTTCGGTCTCTTCAGAATTCTTTAGCTGCCTAAAGAATTCTGAAGAGACCAGGTCACCATCACGAGAGGACTGCCAAAACCACTTGTCGCGGTATTTTGACCAGAAGTCCCATAATTTCTATAGCAATGGGATCATGTCCCTACCTACAAGATGGCAAAAAGTTATCGAACAAAATGGTACCTACATACTTTAATTAAATGTAAATAAACTATATTAAAAAATGTTTAGAATTTTCTTAAAAAATGCGAAGAAACTTTTTCCCCGACCTATTATTTTATGTTTGCATAACTAACACAAAATGTATGGGAACAGTTTTTTTATCGCGAATTCAGGTTTGGTCTCATAATAAAAGACGAGTACAATGACCCTTCAATTACACCTTTTATACCTTCGAAATTAATTATTCTATAGAGTGTAGTACCTACGGAAAATGCATAAGGCCTATTCAAACCTAAGCGGTATTCGCTGCCGCTATGGGTAGAGTGTACATACCGCGCGGGTTTCGCTTAGGTATTTAGTATTATGTTTCGCGGCAAAAGCGGTACAGATGAAGGAACAGTAATATTACCGCATACCCACTCTGTTTTCTCTACCGCAGACGGTAGCGAATACCGCTTAGGTTTGAATAGGCCTTTAGTTTAAGCTCAGAGTCGACTGCTGACCCTGTCTTGATACAGAGCAACGCTTGTCGTGTTTATGTTCCCAACATGTGATTATACGGGGTTTGCGTCAGAGCTCTGTCCAAACATGATGGACGTCACAATAGCATCTGAAACAGAATTCATACATCTATAAGATCACATTAGCATTTCAAAGGGACAATTAATCAATTTGAACATCTGTTTGCAATGACGTACTATAAAAGAGGTAATACGTTATTGTCTGTTTGTCGATGTCTGATCTACATGAAAATGCATAAGTAGTACTTTTATTTTATTTCTTAAGGGAAAACAAACAATAGTATATTAAAAATAAACGAAAATAACATTTAACTAACAAATATACTACCCACTACATCTTCATAGTCAAGCATTAATTAATTTGAAGCTGTTCCGGTACGTAAGTATTTTTGAGAACTGAATGAAAGATTTTGGCCGTTCCGTGCAAAAAGTAATACAATAAGATACATGTTTAAACACCAAACGGATCAGTATCAAAAGGGGTACTTTTCGTCATCATCTGACTAGCCTTCACCCAACTATGTTGGGGTCGGCTTCCAGTCAAACCGGATACAGCTAAATACCAGTATTTTACATGGAGCGACTGCCTATCTAACCTCTACAACCCAGTTACTGGGTAATACGATACCCCTTGGTAAGACTGGTAATTTTTGGGCTTTTGACTACCTGTCACGACTGTCAAAGATCCGCGAATGACAACCCGGACCAACGGCTTAACGTGCTTTCCGGAGCACGATGGGGTCTTGTCTCTTAATCTAAAGATGGTCACCCATCCACGGATCAATAGGTACATATCATTAAGTAAATAATTTTTGTCACCAGTGGTAATCTCCACAAAATGGAGGACGGAACGCCCGTACTTGGAAGGCGGCCCATTTTTGGAGAAACATGTGCTGTCTCAAATTCATTTCCATTGGGGTGCCGATATGATGGAAGGTAGTGACCACACAGTCGACGAGAGGAGATATCCTGGTGAAATGCAGGTATTTTAAGTTTTTGATATTTTTTCTAGAGTTCGAGAAAGATTACTAAGAGGTTGTTGGCCCGATAAATCTTAAGCTAGTTCTTAGTTAGTTAGTTAGTTATCGTTGCAATTGGATACCTGTAACTCCAAGGTAATTTAAGGCATATTATTATGAGTTCTTTAGGTACTGCCGGTCTATTCTGTAAAAATCCCATCGTGAAATCTTAGGTGAAGTGATCTTGAAGAGAGCTTTCATTCCACCTGATGCTAGGGATTTACACTATTACAGCTCACTCCACGCTGACTTCACCTAAGTTTTCACGGTGAGGTTTGTACAGAATAACACTGCAGTAGGCCGAACGTCGGTGGTAATACTTTCTTTCTTTCATACTGATATTGCTACCACTAATGTGCAGCCATACTTTACTTAGATATTTAAATAGATACCTCAATACATAAACTCAGCCCATCGTAGTCCACTGCTGCAAGCGTAGCATGATCACTTCTATCTCTTACGAAGAATAGACATATTTCCTTCTATACAAATTGACATTTGGTTTAATTCTCCTCAGAATATTTTTATCTTTTTTTATCTATAATACACACTTGCTTTTCCAATGGGGTAGTTGCCCAGAAGCTTCGCCGCAAGAGAGCGCTGTGTGTTTGTTACATGTCAGAAGTCTTTGATAAAAACGTGTGCATTGTGTAGACGATTTTTAAGTATTTGCGTGTTTCTTTTTCCTTTGTTTATGTTGCTTCACAATGCATTCTCTAGCTGACGTATCGCCCAGTTGAAGGAGAAGTTGAAAAAAATAGGAGTATCGCAATGAGTAAGGAAAGCCAAGCTTGTAAGGTACATTATATTTAACATGTTATCGACTTTTAGCCATATTCTAGACAATATTATGGTTATATAAGTTATTAAATAAACTTAACTCATTAATTTCTTTCTTTTTAATGACACTAATGATAAACAAGATGAAAAGATGATTGTTACAAAATGTATAAAGAAACCATTTTTTTGTCATCACAGGTTGGAAGCTTTTTTTACTATTAGTAATAAAAAGCCATTATTAATAATAGGTATGGTACCAACCTGTCGTCTTAGAAGTGGTCTCGTAGTCTGTTTCTTTGAAAAGTTTCCCATACAGCCTCGAAAAATCACATGATTTGAAGTTTATTAATATCAGTGCCTTTTCTTTATTAGAGATCGATGCTTTTCTCACTTTCTCTTTATGTGAAATTACATGGAAATTTGTCAAAGGCGACCGATTATATTGATATAAGACACAAAAAAATAAAATATTTTTTAATTTCTTTGGAGTTTGACAATTCTTTTGTAACAAACATTTAGCGCCATCTACGTATAACTAATTTGATAATTTTCTTCCCCATTCACTTAGACATTGGCAAAAACCAGCTTTGCTTGCCATAAAAAAATAGAATAGAAAGTATTAGATAGAATAGAAAATATTTGCTTGCCATAAAAAGAACAGAATAGAAATAGAATAAAAGGTTTCTATTCCAAACTGTCAAAATGACAACTGACAATTGTCTAGGGTGGTGAAGACAATTTGATTTTGTAATCGCCATGCAAAAGACAGTAGGAAACTTTCTACTCGACGCGCGCATATTATATAGGTACAGTTATCTACAAAATCATGATTTTACAGGAGAGCTTTTTGAACGCAAAACTGTGATAATTATTAGAAGAACAAAGCTATCTTCTTCTATTAGGTTGGTGCATATGAAATTGCCGATTGCGCAACAACGTAAAAGAGTGCACGCGTATTACCGAACATGTTTTGACTTGTTCATTTTCATATTTAATATTTAACATCATTTAGTTAATACCAAGGAAGTGGTTAAGGCCAATATTACTGTTTTTTTTTTCAAAATACAAAAAAAAAATGATAATAACACCCTGTCTTCCACCTTCTTCATCCAGTCTGTCACAGTCAACTTTTTAGGTCATCGGTCCATCTAGCTACCTACCTATTTAAATAAGTACAGTGGTACAGTTTAATCAGGTAGATAATCGGGAATACCTAGGAATACTCCAGATAATTTTACAAGGTACAATTGACTCTTGCAATTCATTAAGCTACAAAGTCATAGCTCATTCAAGCAAATAATATTTATTATTTATTTGCTCATATTTATTTAAGGACGATTTGACATGTCAGACGTTGTAATGTCTAAATTTCAATAACGCTTACAAAAATCCCATAGAAAAATAACCGCTCAGTTTACCCTAAATTCGAAATATTTCCAATTTTTCTTTCTATAAAAATCTAATTCGGGTTATTACGAGCATTCGCAAGCGATGCGTTTACCAACGATACCGTAGCTTCTGCCCGCGAGAAATTGTTCGTATCGTATCGCCCACACGCGCTTTTACTTCGTTTTCGCTTAGAGTTCATTCTGACTTTTTTCTTTTTCCTTGGTTCCTAAGGGTCTTAGCGTCATGTTAAACAGCCTTCCTCACAAATTGGGCTATCAAATGCAAAAATAATGTTTCAAATCCAACTGGTTCCAGAGATTAGCGCGTTCAAACAAACTCTTCAGCTTCATTATTAGTATAGATAGGCATAGATACATAATAACGAGATACATAAAAATTATCTTCTACCATATTACATTATTCAGTAATGCACACCCAATAATATACAATAGACTGCAAATTGCCCGGAGCAAACCAGTTAATTGAAAACGTGCTTTGTACCCATGATGTTATAGGAGCAGCCACGTGTGTGGAGTTGTCACCCATATCGTATCATTCTTGGGATAACCTATGCATAGGAATTTATGTAGGGACACCCATATTACGCACTCGTTCTGCGATCCATGATATTATTTTGATTTCCCTTGGGCTCATAAGTTTTTCCGGCAGAGTTTCTATGTGACGATGTAGAATAACTTTTAGGGAGCTGTAAGGCCCACTTGCATCATGCAGTGTTTTACATTGAACGACTGGGACAGTTATTGGGTAATACGATACCCCTTGGTAAAACTGGACGAGACCTGGTTGTCAGACTTTCGGGCTTCTGACAACCCGTAACGACTGTCAAAGATCCACGAATGACAGTCGGGACCAACGGCTTAATGTGCTTTCTGAGGCACGGAGGGGTCTTGATATGTAAAGATGGTGGATCCACGGACCTACCGCGGCAAGAGTAGCTTAACCAGATCGATCGACCCGATATAAATCACTAAATGTTTTTAGCGCTAAACATATTTAAAACAATTATTCTGACTCTGCCATCGTTAAATGATTTATAGAAACAGAACCATGTACAAAATATTCTTACCGAAACACATTTAGTGATTGGTGGTGCAAGTGAACCTAAACGTTTAGTTTTGTTGACAGTGTTTTAGAACACCATTGCTGTAAGTTATCAAGCTACTACAATCTCTCAAATTTCTTTAATAGATTTTCAACTTTATCGCTAAAGCTTTAGTTTCAAGGTTGATTGAGAAAATTTGAATGTTTGGTGTAGCTTGATGTGCTGGCGTCTGTACATTAGATACTGAACTGTATTAAGTAGAATATACTAAAATAATCGTCAAAATTCAGAAGTAGGTAATTTAACTATCCTTTGAACTATCCTAACAATAACGGTCTAGTTTATCATGTTCAAAAACTAACAAATATATATATATATATATATATATATATATATATATATATATATATATATATACAGTATGTTAACCAACAGAGGGCGTTCCCGTTAACCCGCAATAGTATAGCATCCATACATGCTAAAAAAAATATTACCATTCGAAAACAAAATGGTTTTTATTTTTTTTAATATTAAAATATTCACTAAAAATGTTAAATTGATACGTAAAAGAAACACTCTGTACACGCGTACTTGAAGGACGGAAACATCGCAATTTAGTTTTTATTTTTAGTGAATATTTTTATATTTTTTTGAATATTTTTAGCATTTTTAGTCAATATTTTAATATTAAAAAAAAAATAAAAACCATTTTGTTTTCGAATGGTAATATTTTTTTTAGCATGTATGGATGCTATACTATTGCGGGTTAACGGGAACGCCCTCTGTTGGTTAACATACTGTATATATATATATATATATATATATGGTATATATATACATATATATGGAATAAGTATTCAGGGTATTACATGAGTATTTCAGGACCTGCGGGGCAATTGCGTACTCGTAACACACTATCAGTCCGAATCGGTTTCGTTTTGACAGTTCTACTAATTGCGTTATTTATGTTGTCGCGCAGACAAATTTTTCGAACATAAGAAGCAATGGATTAGCAATTTGCTTCAAAATGTTTCAGATTCCGAATGAAAGTGTGTTATGCAATTGGGGTAAAGATGTACCTATGAACGTAAACGAGGCAAAAGGAGTAAGTATGTAAGGATCGTAGCAGGTGGCGTCCTTAATTTCTGCCCAACCCCATAGGAAGAAGCCGTGAGTTTATGTATGTATGTATTTATTTCAGGGTAAAAATACAAGCAAATCACTTTAATTTATTTTTATGTCAGCTCATACATTGAAAACAAAGCTTTCACATTTTACTCGCTCCATTACTGTCATGACACAGTCAATTTTCAATTATTGTTTATTAACCTAATTATTTATACTGAGGCACTTACAGGTATAGGTAGTAAGCCGCGCGTCAGTGATAACAAAACCAGTAGATATAAGCTGGCCTCTTTATCATCATTTCCTGTCTTTATCCCAATTTATTTGGGGCCGGCGTAACATGCATTTTTCCTCCATACCTCTCTTTTAGTCGTATTAGGGGCTTGTGGCTAAGTAATGACAGCCGCACGGGTCGATAGATCAGGTTAAGCTACGCTTGCCGCGGTTGGTCCGTGGATAGGTGACCATCTTTACATAACCAAGACCCCTCCGTTCCTCGGAATGAACGTTAAGTCTTTAGTCCCGGCTGTCATTCGTGGATCTTTGACTGTCGTTACGGATCATCAAAACCTGAAAGTCTGACAAGCAGTCTTACCTAGGGGTATTGTATTACGCAGTAACTGGGTTGTGGAGATTAGATAGGCAGTCGCTCCATGTAAAATACTGGTATTCAGCTGCATCTGGTTAGACTGGAAGCCTACCACAACATAGTTGGAAAAGGCTAGGCAGATGATGTTCTCTTAGTCGTCATTTCGGCAGTCACCCCCTTTATACGTAGTCATACCATCTTTCACACAGTCTAGGTATCGTTTATCTGGTCTACCCCTACTCTTACCTCTTTCCTCACGATACTTTCCTCGTCCTTCCGCATCACTTGCCCATAGGATGACCACGATTAGCTGACCTCTTCATTGATATATACATATAGTAGTATATGTCAATGGGCCTCTTATTCTATTGAAACTTACTACGCTAGGTAGGCCAGCTTAATGCCAGGCTGATAGGCCATTGGCATTGATAGGCTTAGTTAGACCTATAGCTGGCCTACTGTACTTCATCAGCTTCATCATCAGCGATCAGCTTATAGCAGTCTACTGCCGGATATAGGCCTCTCCAAGTGCACGCCATTCAGCTCAGTTCGGGGCAACTCTCATCCAGCTGCTACCAGCCACCCTACGAAGATCGTCGCGCCTAAGGTCCTACCTTACGTTTGCCGATTCGTGGTCTCCATTCAAGAACATTTCTATCATTGAGAATAGGATAAGAACAACATGAATCGAATCTGAAAGTTAAGAGGTAACTTTCAATCTTACACAATACCAAATCCACTTTTCATGTTCCTGTGTAGGTAGGTATCTATCTATAAGTAAATAAGTAGGTATACAAGCGTGTGGGTTGAATTTAAACAAATGACTGTACGTTGCTCAGAATAATAATTTAATATGATTTACGAATATGAAACGGGAACTTCTCCCACAGTTAATTGAGTGAGTCTCAACAATATCGATCGAAATTCAATTTGGTTTAAATTAATATAGTACGAAATTTAAAGCGTTCCCTAGGTATAAAATAGAACATGAACGAAGTAAATGAAGCGATCCTTGTTTATGGATACAGGTATCGTTTACTAGTTGGGTTCCTGTGTTCTCTGAGCTCAACCTTGACTGGAACTGATATTATTAAAGTTTAGGTCGAATATGATCTCAATTTAGGTAAATCACTAACGAAATTAGGGATTGTAGCTCTAACCTATTTCTTAAAAAGCGCCCTGGCTATGTACAGCAGTTCAGTAAAATGAATTAATTAAATTAGGTATGTACTATGTACCATATTCAAACATTAATGCCATAAAAATTATCAATCAAATATAGCCAATTTCATGGATATTAAAAAAAAATCCAGTTTTATTTCAATTTAAAGTTCTCCCCTCTAAAAAAACCGGCCAAGTGCGTGTCGGACTGCGCACAATTAAGCGTTCCGTAGTTGGGATGAAACTCAAGAACCAACTTAACATTGTAGTATACGATATAATACGATTATTAAGTTATTTTTAGTAAAAAAGGACTATATGAGGTAAACTAGCTGAGCGCGTTTTTTTTTTTGTACGTACTTTAAGTTTACGACCTAAATAGTAACATTGAAATAGATAATATTCTTAAAAAAAAAAACACGGTTCAAAGTTTATAAAACATAGTCGAAGTGTAGACTTAATTTGTAAGGAACAACATTACTGACATGTGTTAGAGAATCAAAATGAATTAAGTAATTGGAAATAAGGAATAGAATTATCTGGTTAAATCCTGATGTAGTACGCAGACGAAAATGACAGATCACTCCATCTGGCGAAGTAGCGTTGATCGTATCTTCCTTTGCTGTCTTAAAATAGTAGCTGGTGCACCAGTGGGGTCGGGCCAAAAAATCTGGCTTGATACTCTGAGCTCCATTTTCTAGATGAAAATATGTCCCTATGTGTACCCTAATTGCGTAACACACTATCAATCGGAATCTGTTTCATTTTGACAGTTCATCATCACTCATTGCGTTATTTACGTTGTCGAGCAGACAAAATTTTCGAACATATGAAGCAATGGATAGAAATGCTTCAAATTGATTCAGATTCCAGTCGATAGTGTGTTACGCAATTAGGGTGCTGATCGCTAGAAGCATTTACGACTGCGATTCGAATATATTCGACGATGATTATAATTATAAGATAGGTCAACGGAGCCCCGCATAGCGGGGCTCCGTTGACCTATCTTAGCGCAGGTGGTAATCCGTTACTAGTTATGTTTAATATCTACTTAGGTTACTAGGTATTACCTATAACTACGATAGAACTTACAAAGAATAAAACAAAGAAAAAATACTTTTAAATATTTATTAAACAAATTACAAAGTTATTGTTTTTTTAAGCTTAAATTAGAAGCCACAGCTCGTAAAAATTCACACTCTGAATATTCTAACAATAACTTTTGTTGAGCTATCCACAGGCTACAACATAAAAATAATACTAAATAAACTAACCCGTGTCTATGCAATTTTGCTTTGTGTTTTTCACTAGGCGTTTTCATCATATTAGACCAAATAAGTTTTATATCTTTTGAGTGGTATGTCAAACGATTTTATATTTAATGTATGTTATGCTTATAAAAATTAGTTATTTTAAAATTATATCAATCGTTCATTTGTTGTTATATGTTGTTAACATTAGAGATTTAGTTGTTATATCATCTATTACTTACCCGTTGAATACTTCATAGGCTGCCAACAGACGGACTGCACAGCACTGCATGCAGTTGTACGTTTGACTTCGTACAGTCGTAACGTCAACTTCACGCGGTTGATCGCTAACCGTATACAGTTAGTGTGCAGTTCACGCGGGTCGGCTACAGTCGTGTGAAGTCGATATTAACGCATACAGTCGGGACATCAACTTCATGCGGTGATATAACGACTGTACGAAGTCGAACGTACAACTGCATGCAGTTGAATATATCGACTGCGTGCGGTAGTTGCTGTGCAGTCCGTCTGTTGCCAGCCTTAAAAATAAAAGAAGATTGTTACAAAAAAATACTGTAATGCATATGCACTATGCAGGGTGGTACTGGGGCGTCGTTTTACTAAAATCAAATAAGTAAATAATACATACTGGAATTTATTTCTCTTTTTAGGTGTCCTTTTTCCGTTCGGAATACTTGACACAAGAGGAAGCTATGAACCATCCTGATGGTGTGACCATGATTTGCTACTTGATCAAGGTTAGCAGATCAAATATATGCGTATTACCCATAAAAATAGGTACATTTCAAGCTTTATTATGGTAAGATTCACTGTAGTAGGTAATACGAAGAATTACCTACCTAAAAGCTTCATTCAGGAAAAGTAGGTGTGTCCCAAACAATACAAGACAAGACAAATCCTTTTTTAACGAATATGAGCCTCCAGCAGCGCCATTTTCTTTTTCTATTTAAAGGACTGAATTTTTAAAATATGGACTTTCCCTGACCCTGATATTACTGACACTATTTCTAGTACGGCGTCAACCCAGATGACAGACTATCCTGGGTGATTGAAGGCTTCCCAAGAGTCCAAGAGGCCCAAAAACACACTCGGATAGGCCCGTGCCCAATGTCTCGACTCATACCTATGTTCTATGAAGACTATTTCCTTTACTGGGGCAAACTGGAAACTGTTGCAGGCAAACAATTCGTGATCAAGTGGGTGGTGCCAAGAGTCGTTCTGTTTACATCTTTTGATCAGGTGATTGAAATAATAATTGGTATAAGTACCTACGTAATTGTTTTTTTTTTTGTAATAAAATTACTATTTTCTGTCAATAAGGCGAAAATGCCAGGGTAGCCCGCGAATTCAAATTTTCTTACGTTTTTTGCAATTTGTAAGTCAGTAGGTGATCAAAATATGATTCGCGACCGTAACAAGTTTTGTATTTGGGTACAGAGTTATTGAATGACTATTTCATGAAATCTTGATATTTGAAGATTATACTAACTTAAGGAGTTGTATTATTGATTGCAATGTTTATTATTATGTAGGTTATACATATTTGTTACGGTCGCGAATCATACTAACCTAATGCTTACTTGCAAATTGCGAAAAAAGCGTATTTTTCTTTTAATTTCGCGGGCTACTCTGGCGTTTTCCACGTAATTAATAGTAAATTATAATACAACCTGCAATTTTGAGCTGACAACATAAGGGCCGAAAATTATTTCTCTTCTCGTTACAGATGAAAGAATTCCGTAAGCTATGGGACCCATGGGACGAACCTAACTTGAGGAACTACAGGCCACTTCAAGAACGCGAAGATCGGCATGTCTTTTACATCAATCCACATTGGTGCCAGTACAATTCATTGTTGCCTATACCAAGACGACCAGAGCCATCCATTTCTATGCTGTCTCCTGCTTATCTAAGGAATCCCTGGATGCTACCACCACAGAATCGAACAGAGGAAGATGCTGTCGCACAGGAAACTCAAACCAAAACTGGCTCTGATGCTCTTGTTGATTCACATAATTCTGAGGCAAGGGTTTCCGCGATGAATGAGTAATGAGTTTTACCGGCGGGGTAATTTGCATAACGCACATTTAAATTGACAATTGATCGCAATGAGTGGCCAAGTTAATTGCGTTATTTACGTTGTTGAACATATGGATTTCTCAAACATATGAAGCAGTGGATTAGCAATATCCTTCAAAACTCTCGGATTGAGATTGAAAGTGTGTTACGAAAATAGGGTGGTCACAATCATATTTTTCTTCAGGCAGTAGTTATGTTGAGTAATATGTACCTGCCTAATTTATTTGTTTGTACCTACAATAACTTTGTAATCTTGTTTCTGTGACATTTACAGGAGTAAATGTCACTTTAATAAATCTTGTAACATAAGTAGGTAGGTACCTATTAAAATATTTTCAATTTCAGTGCGAACATCAAAATAATAGCTACAAACAATACAAATAGCTCATGCACCGCGCGCCGTTGTAAAATATTATCTACTCAGCATAATAAATTTTCGGTGTTTAGACTGAACCACAGATCACTAATATGTAGTGACTGAACGTATGCCCAGACGCAGGTAACGCAGGTCCACGTAGCGCAGGGCAGATTTTGTAATGCATGAGCGATTGAGAGCTGCGTACGCTGCGGCGCAGGCACGTGCGACGCAGACATAATAAATAAATAATATCCTGGGACATTTCACACACGGTCATCTGATCCCAAACTAAGCAGAGCTTGTACTATAGAAACCAGATAACTGATATACTACATACACTACTTTTTTTTTGTAAATACATACTTATATAGATAATTACACCCAGACTCGGGACAAACTGACATGTTCATGCACACAAATGTTTGTCCTGGATGGGAATCGAACCCACGACCTGCGACATGATAGGCGGTATCTTAACTAACCAGCCAACCAACCAGCTGTGTCTGTCCTGCTCTGTCCTCCACTAGGAGTAATAGTGTTCTGTGACTCTGTCTATGGATTTCTGCGCGACTCGTGCAGCACGCGTATGATCACCATAGAAACGATTTTGTTGACGGAAGAAAAGACGAAATGACAGATTGTTGATGATTTTTTTTGTCAATCTTTCATTTTGTCTATTCTTCGTCAACGAAACCCATTCCTATGGTGACAGCACGCAGCCTATATCTGCCTCGCCTGCTCTAATCTGTAAAATCTGTACTGTGCTGTGCTGAGTCACATGCGTCATACGTTCAGACTTATTCTCTTAATAGGTAGGTACCTAGTGCCAACAACTTGTCTTGTTAAAACCAAAACTTGCCCCCAATTTAGTTTTCACCTCTAACTTACCCAAAATTTATAGCTTAATCTTACTACTGCAATTATTCAGTTTATACCGATTATAGAATAAACAGACAGATTTTTATAAAAAGTTACAGACGCCGGCACTTCCAAGCTACCCGAAAATGTAAAATTTTCGCAATAAAGTAGAAAATACAGTATGTTAACCAACAGAGGGCGTTCTCGTTAACCCGCAATAGTATAGCATCCATACATGCTAAAAAAAATATTACCATTCGAAAACAAAATGGTTTTTATTTTTTTTTAATATTAAAATATTCACTAAAAATGCTAAAAATATTCAAAAAAATATAAAAATATTCACTAAAAATAAAAACTAAATTGCGATGTTTCCGTCCTTCAAGTACGCGTGTACAGAGTGTTGCTTTTACATATCAATTTAACATTTTTAGTGAATATTTTAATTATAAAAAAAATAAAAACCATTTTGTTTTCGAATGGTAATATGTTTTTTAGCATGTATGGATGCTATACTATTGCGGGTTAACGGGAACGCCCTCTGTTGGTTAACATACTGTATATTAAATAGAGGACATGTTTTAAAATGGGCCAGGTCTGTGTACACTACCTCAAAAAAAGAGAAAAATTCGTAGAATTCAGGAAAAATACAGATAATTCTTTTAAACGTATACTGTTGTGGTAGGGAAATGATGTCTATCAATTATTTATATCGACTTTCAACATGGCGTCTTCTCCCCGATTTAGTTACTCTGTGTATAAAAACAATGACAGTAAACCATAGATCGACCACTGATCATAGAAAGAGGACTGTCAGCTGTCACAACAATGTCACTTCAGTCCTCTTTTTGAGTATTTTTTTTATTAGTGATGGGTTTGCTCTTGACTCTAGTGTAGGTCAGAGGTGACAGAGACAAAGTCGACGATGGAGCGAGCTTACCCAGAAGAAGCCTGTTCAAGAGTATTAAACATGTCAAACGTCATTAATCAATCAAAATGACAGCTTACCGCCATGACGGGTTTTTGTTGTGTATTGCAATTTCATGAGTAATTAATTGTGGTTTACCAGAAAACATAGCCATTTTAAAGTAATTGGACAGTTGCGAACTAATACGATTGTATTATGAAATATTTCCCTATTTTTATGTATAGTGTACACGTGGCCCAAGGTCCATACATTTCGGAACATCTCCTTTGCCAGATTGTAGTAGCTTGATGTGCTGGTGTCTGTACTACTATTTTTGGTGATGATTGAATGATTTTATTTTGAATCAACTGCTTTGCTTCACAGAACTGCGTTTTGAATTTTGTTTGAAAAAAGAAATAAAAACACATTTCACTGGAGAGATGAAAAGGATAGGTGCCAGTATGGTAAAAATGAAAACGCCTGTCATATGATCTGTCAATTCTGAATTCTGTCATATTCTATTAGAAGCCTGTCACTGCCAGTGTCACTTCATTTCGTAGGTACATCAACAAAAAGGTAACCTACAAAAATTCGACCTTAGAGCTTAGACCAGTCAACCAGTCAATAACAAAATGTTGAGGAATATTTTGCGTACCAGCCGCTGGCTGGCACGAAGGCAGATCAATAGCGTGACTCCAGTATTACTGCGCCATTGCCCGCGTTTGTCGTCAAAAGTCATTAGTATATCGTTTGACTGCCAATTTTCGTCAAACCCGACTGCTCCTGAAGTAACCGATGTGGATCAAGCAATATATGAAGAAATCTGTAACGAAACTCTTGAATCTCTCTGTGATTATTTCGAAGAAATTGTGGACGCCTCTCCCAATTTAAAAGGGGCTGACGTCACGTACAGTGTAAGTATTCCTATTTCAAAACATTCCTGACTCCTTTTTTTAATGAAAATTAAGTTTAGTGTAGCTTTAGTTACTTTATTTGTATAAATCTTAATAAATAGTAGCAAAAAATCTACATTAGACCTTCTAGAATGTAGAAGTTCAATTTACTAGTCTATTAACATTTGTGCTGTCCCATCTTCCTGGCACAGCGTGCTGTGCTGGCGCTGCTACTGCGGCTGCGGAAAACCTCAAGCGACGGAAGTATAATAACTATATTTTCGAGCCATTTGGGGTTGAAACCCTCGGGCCATGTGGTCCGTGTGCTCACGGTTTGTTCAAGGAAATCTCCAAATGGCTGGTTGACACTTCCCGTGACCCAAGGGCAGGCTTTTACCTTGGCCAGAGGCTAAGCATTGCCATACAACGTGCAATGCTGCCAGTCTCTTGGGTAAATTACCAGACGACAGCGATGAGGATGAATTTTTCGACGCCATATTTTAGTTTTTTTTAATAGTTTTAGTTGATTAGGATATTATTTTTGTAACTTTATTTTAGTGTTAGATTGTAAAAATAAATTAAAAGATAATTCTAGAAAAAAATAACAATTTAATAAGTTTTACTTAAAGAATTTTGCCAACAATTTTTCTTAAATATTATTTACTCAAGTGTTCTCATGTACAAGTACCTATTATTTTATTGCATGTTCTTATCCATTAACATACAAAATGTAGAGATAAACATACTTATATTATTTTTGTAGTTTATTTTATTTACTTAATTAAAAGGAACAACTTGTGACCCTCGGATGCCCCTCAAGTTAAAGGGGAAAATATACAAGTCCGTGATAAGGCCTGTCGTACTGTATGGATCGGAATGTTGGGCCATGAAGACGATGGATAAAAAAAAGATTGCATGCAGCGGAGATGGGAATGTTGAGACGGATGCGTGGAGTGATGAAAATGGATAAAGTAAGAAATGAGTATATAAGGGGGCGGTTTGAAAGTGGCGGCAGTGGCAGAAAAGTTGAATGGAAATTGTTTGGTTTGGTATGGGCATGTGAGGACGAGGGAGGAAATGCATGTGACTAAAAGAGTCATGAATATACATGTTGATGGTTAGAGAGCGAGAGACCAAAGAAAAGATGGATTGTGTGAGGAATGATCTGAAAGAGAAGGGAGTGAATGATAGTGTGACGGTTGACAGGGGAGAATGCAAGAAGAAAATGTGTTGCACCAACCCCAAGTAACATGCGATAAGGGCATGAAGAATATGATTTTATTTAAATAACATTGATAACAATACTAGGCAAACAACACCAGCTGGTACAAAACTAATTGCATTAACAAACAAATACATAATTTAAATAAAATATTTATTTTTCTCGTTTCAGGATGGCGTACTAACGGTAGCCCTCGGATCTAACTATGGAACATACGTAATAAATAGACAAACTCCCAACAAACAAATCTGGCTCAGTTCTCCAGTCTCTGGACCAAAACGATACGACTTAGTTCTCAAAAACGGGGGCCATTGGGTTTACAAACATGACGGAATAAGCTTACATAAATTATTACAAGAAGAAATATCAAAAATAGTTAAAAGCAAAGTAGAATTTAATAAGTGTTCTCATAGTTTAGTTTAACATTGTATACCTACTTTATTTATTTTATAGTAAATAGGTTTTATTGTTTGAATTTTGTTTTATTTTTTAAATCCAAAATGGAGGTTATCGAAGATGGAAATATTATGGACCGCATCCCTATATTGCTGCAAAGGGATTTGGAATATTATCAGGTACCTATGGCCATCTTTTTTCAGTAGTAGTGTAGTGTATTGAAATAAACTAGGTCTACAAATGATTTGGTACAGTCAGCAACAAAAGTAGATTAATATGTTTTATAGACTTCTCTAGATAGATTTAAATAGAGCCAATATTTTTTTATTTATTTATTTAATTTTAAAGATAGTTTACAGACTAATACAATTATAAATGTCATGCATAAGTAGGGACGTTTGCTAATTACAAGCTTCCACATATACTTTGTTAAGGGTTATTTGCGTTGACCAGTTACAGGGATTTGAGTAATTAAGATTACGATGTAGACATATTAGGTATGTCGAGATAATGTAATAGATATGTCAAGTCGTGCAATATCAAAATCGAAATTAAAAGCTATGGTTGGCGTGGTTGGTTAAGATACCACCTATCATGCCGCAAGTCGTGGGTTCGATTCCCATCCAGGACAAACATTTGTGTGCATGAACATGTCTGTGTTGTTCTGAGTCTGGGTGTAATTATCTATATAAGTATGTATTTCCAAAAAAAAAGTAGTTTATGTAGTATATCAGTTATCTGGTTTCCATAGTACAAGCTATGCTTAGTTTGGGATCAGATGACCGTGTGTGAATAATGTCCCAAGATATATTAGGTTGGGGAAAAAGTCTTTTCGCATTATAGTATGTATGAACTTGTAATAAAATCTCTTTGGCTATACTATTTGTATCTGGCTGGTTTTGGTATCATTGAAAGTTTAAATTTTAAAGAACATAATTCCAAATTCAAATTAGGAAAATGTGTGATTTTCATTTGTTTTTCGTACCGTCAAGATGAGTGAATCTAATGAAGAAATTCGATACATTTTAAAATTTTACTACAAAAAAGGTAAAAATGCAACGCAAGCCGCGAAAAAAATTTGCGATGTTTATAGACCTAGTGTAGTGTCTGTGAGAGTAGCACAAATTTGGTTTAAGCGTTTTCAATCCGGAAATTTTGATGTCAAAGATGCACGCCGCTCTGGTCGCCCTATTACGGATAAAATGGATGTCATTTTTGAAAAAGTGGAGCAAGATCGGCATATCAGTAATTACGACGTAGCTGAAGAACTGGAAATTGACCACAAAACAGTTTTGGCGCATTTGAAAAAAACTGGGTACACAAAAAAGCTCGACATTTGGGTACCTCACGAGCTCACTGAAAGAAACCTAATGAACCGTGTACTCATTTGTGATTCTTTATTACGACGTAATGAAACCGAACCATTTTTGAAGAAGCTGATAACTGGTGATGAAAAGTGGATCACGTATGACAAGAACGTGCGAAAAAGGTCGTGGTCAAAGGCCGGTCAGGCTTCACAGCCTGTGGCGAAACCCGGGTTAACTCGCAACAAGGTGATGCTGTGTGTGTGGTGGGATTGGAAGGGCATTATTCATTATGAGCTGTTACCACCAGGCAGGACCATCGATTCTGAACTCTACTGCGAACGACTGATGAGATTAAAGCAAGAAGTTGAGAGAAAGCGGCCGGAATTAATCAACAGAAGGGGTGTGGTTTTTCATCATGATAACGCTAGACCTCACACATCTTTAGCCACTCAGCAAAAATTAAGAGAGTTTCGCTGGGAGGTGTTAATGCATCCGCCGTATAGTCCTGACCTTGCACCTTCAGATTTCCACCTGTTTCGGTCTCTTCAGAATTCTTTAGGCAGTGTCAGGTTAACATCACGAGAGAACTGCCAAAACCACTTGTCGCGGTATTTTGACCAGAAGTCCCAAAATTTCTATAGCAATGGGATCATGTCCCTACCTACAAGATGGCAAAAAGTTATCGAACAAAATGGTACCTACATACTTTAGTTAAATGTAAATAAACTATATTAAAAAATGTTTTGAATTTTCTTAAAAAATGCGAAGAAACTTTTTCCCCAACCTATTATTATACAGGAAAAGTTTTTAAGCAGTGCGCAAATTTTCACAGGGTGTCCTACCCATGAATATGAACAACTTTCACTATGGGACAAACGCCGAAATCACGAAAAAAAAAATCAGCTGTTTCATACATTTTGATTGAAAATCAGCGGTTTCTTACAAAAGTTCAATACCTACGTATTGAACTTTTGTAAGAAACCGCTGATTTTTTTTCGTGATTTCAGAGTTGGTCCCATAGTAAAAGTTGTTTATATTCATGGGTGTGACGGTGCGCAAATTTTCACACCCTGTGAAAATTTGCGCACTGATTAAAAACTTTTCCTGTATATTATATTATATTATGGTTGTCACCAAAATACTCCTTATTCAAAATGTTTCTGATGTTGTGTGGGCTGGTGCAAAATAAGTCGATTTCCAGCTGTGATGGTAAACTATTGAAAGCTATAGCACTACGTATGCAGAAGGCGTTGCGCCTGTACTTTGTCGATGCGAATGGTACAGTCACGAGCAATAACATAGAAACGCTATTTAAAATTCAAATTCATGTAGCAACATTAAATCGCTTAAATAAGTATGCTAACTTAGGCCAATAATTATGTAAACGTGAAATTGTTTCAAAATTAACTACACAGTTTGATCAAATTTTCGTTAACAATAAATTACCAAAAAATAATATTCACTTTTAGTTACATAATTATGTCCCCAAGGAAATTTCAAAAACATTTATACAGTACAGTTTCGAAATTATGTAAACAATTACAAAGCAGCAGTTTCAAGCAGCTTGAACTCGGAAATAAGTCAGTGATTTCACCTAATTGACAAAATCAGTGTACATATTATAATCATAGGATCTTATTTTATTTATTTTAATTTATTTATATTATATTTATTTTTAGATTCTTTAATTTGCGTTATTTCATATTATGTTACAGAAAGGTAGTAAAAGCAAGTAGCCATCAGCGAGTGGCATCGACTCACCCGTCGACTGTTTTTATTTCCGTATACCGTCCTAAAACTTGCTATTATTATTATTAGATTCCTACGGCAACATTGCAAATTGGACCCGGTGAATTGGCCGAGATTAGTGGTCGCATGAATAGCAAGCAATATACCAGTATTTTAGACAAGTTTTACTGCCTAGTCTGGAGGTATACTTTCCTGAATTAACGCCTATTGATTTTGCGCAGGCCAATTCAGGAGTCCATAATTCTCGATTCACTCAGGCCTGGTTCAGTCACAACCGAAATTTCGTGAATTTATTGCCGTGGCCACCTAAACGCCCTGACCTCAATCCTATTGAGAATTTGTGGGGGCTGATGGTCCAAGAGTGGAACAGCAACGAAGGTAGAACCAGAGAAAACTTGGTCAGACACGTCCACGAGATATGGAACAGTTTTAGAGGCACTAATGTAAGTTATGGTTTCGTCAATGCGGGAAAGGTTGCAAGATGTTATAAACGCTGAAGGTGGCTACACAAGATTTTAAATAATTTAACCGATACCTCGTATTTAAAATTAACAATGGTTATGTGTAGCGACAGACAACTATAGTTGATTAAATTGTGATTTTAAATCAATAAATACATATTTGAATAACTATTGATTTAAGGGCGAAGCAGCAGGTAGTCCGCGAAATTCAAATTTTCTTACGTTTTTTGCAATTTGCAAGCCAGTATTAGGTTGTATGTTAATTATAGTACGATTCGCGACTGTATCATAATATATGTCTTTACAAAATTATAATCATTAATAATAATAACCTGGGACATTGTTCACACACGGTCATCTGATCCCAAACTAAGCAGAACTTGTACTGTGGAAACCAGATAACTGATATACTACATATACTACTTTTTTTTTTGTAAATACATACTTATATAGATAATTACACCCAGACTCAGAACAAACAGACATGTTCATGCACACAAATATTTGTCCTGGATGGGAATCGAACCCACGACCTGCGGCATGATAGGTGGTATCTTAACCAACCACGCCAACGGGCCTGTCAAATCAGCAATACAACTCCTTAAGTTAGTATAATCCTAAATGTCAAGATTTTATGAAAAAGTCATTCATGAGGATTATATGAACTAAGAGAGTTGTATTGATGATTTTAATGATTATAATTCTATACATACAGATTTGTTACGATCACGAATCATATTCAGATCAACATACATACTGATACTGACCTACAAATTGCAAAAAATGAGTTTCGCGAAAGAAAATTTGAATTTCGCGGGCTTCCTGGAGCTTTCTCTTTAAACGTTAACTACTTCATTAATAATGATCACGTTTGGAGCGGATTACAACACTGATTCTGTAAGCTCTTGTTTTATTGCAGTAACCAACCACTATTGATTTATAAAACAGTCATGTATTCATCGCATTGTATTTGTCGCTCAGCGAGCTATGTTCGGGGTTTCTTTTAGGGATATGATCTGAAATACAGCAAAGAACAAAAGTATCCGACATAGCTTGGACTATTAGCAGTGGACTGAAACAGGCTGATGATGATTGTATTAATCATCATCACTGAATTCGTCAAATTCAGAAACCACTGTATTATAGAATGCTATATGAATAAACCTAATAAAAACAGGAAAAAGTAGATATACACTTTCAATGTCATTTTAATGTATCCATGACAATTTCTATAACACATTTACAGTTTCTATTACAATTATACATTTTGTATACATGTTATAGAAATTGTCATGGATACTTAAAAATTACATTGGAAGTGTAAACTTTTTACTGATGTTGTTTCGTTTATATTACTGTGAAACCAATGTATACCAAGTTTTGACACCGGTTGATGGTTAGGCAATTTAGAAAAAAAAGTCGTACACATATTTTTTGAATGGTAGAAGTTAAGATATTTTAGAAAATGTGACAATGTATATATATTATTGCTCGTGACTGTACATGGAGTATCGGCCGTTTTCGTAGGTTGTTGATACACTTCTTTTCAGCATCTAATGTAATAGCTATAGTTTCCGCGTTAAGAACTGAGTTGTCAGGCAATAAAACATTGTTATTAGTCTGTTTTCACACTTATGGATTTTCTGGGGTGCACATTCTTATTGCTACTAACGTTTATGGCCCGATGACTCAGTTCATGACGCGAGTAGGTACTTTATAAGTGTTTGAATTTTCTTAATTTACTAAAAGTTCCATTAAAAAAAATGCTGAAATACGTTTCAAAAGTTGAAGTGTTAATCGACTTGTTCTGACCACATAAAATACTTATTTGTAGATTTCTCTGAAACAATACCTATCTTATAATGATATTTGACGAAGTTTTTCTTATTAGCTATGTGATAAGTAAGTAGATATATATATATATATGTATATATAAGGTGTAAGTGTCAACCTTTTAAGGGGTCATTGTACTCATCATTATTAAAACTTTTACTGTGGGACCAAACCTGAAATCGCGAAAAAAACAGCTGTTCCATACATTTTGACCAATTTTGCGAACATAAATGTACTGAACAGCTGATTTCTTTTTTCGCGATTTCAGGTTTGGTCCCATAGCAAAAGTCGTTCAAAATGATGAGTACAATGAATGACCCCTTAAAAGGTTGCCACTGTTTACACTTACAACATATATAAACTCAATACTTAATCAAATGTCTGCATTTCTTTTTCAGAAGAACCAAACAGTACTATCTGAAACTATTTGCAAAGGCGTTGTCGGTGGAAGGCTAGATTTTCCCAGAAATGCCTCGTTTGCTTCAGTTAAAATAGTACTTTGGCTTGAAGAAGAGTTCTCCATTGCATTCAAGTATGTATCAGTCAAAATATAAAATCAATTCTGCTTGTTGCTTATCAGTACATATATTCAGATTATTCAGTCCTGAAGAGACTATAGGTACTTGAAGGTTAAACATATAAAAATACCAATTAACTTTCTTGCCAAAAAGATTACAATGTTCATTCGTCATGATACCTACTACATTGTATGTAGTATATTATAATACTGCCATCATAAGGAAAAAAGATGTATCTGATTTTTTTTTCGAAATAGAGTTATTTACATATTCGGTATCTGCAAAAAAGACGCATCTATCAGTATTTTTATATTGGCGTAAACGTAACTTTTGTATCTTGTATTTTAAATAGGACAAAATATATATTTTTTCTCCATTTCAATGTTTCTGTAGATACCTACGTCCTTGTTCCAATTGGAAACGAATTTGAATATTGCCATATTCAAATTCCGTTTCGAATTGGTGTTATTTCCACTTAAGACCCAGATATATGCCAACGTCCTTGAGTGCATAGCTTGCGTGTTCTGTTCTGAGCTCACGCAACGCGTCGTACGTCAACCCAGTAATAGGACTCGCCCATCAAGGAGTGCTGTCATAAATTAGACACATTATTAATTTATTATACATAAATATCTCTCCTACCTCGATAAACTAGGCTACTACAAATTGAGTACCCTGGAAGCCCGAAGGGATCTCTTGGATTTGAGATTCGTATATAAACTGCTCAATAACTACATTGACTGCCCATAAAGTCAACTTCAAAGTACCCCGTAGACCGCCTCGCAAACCTATAACACCCCAAGCGCCACCTCTTCGCCATAGTGTTTGGTATTAATTCGCCTATACCCCGCATGTGCAAACTTATAAACGAAATCAGCGACCTGGTTGACGTCCAGACTGATTCAATGTTGACGTTTGTCAAACGTGTTAAATACTAGCTGTTGCCCGCGACTTCATCTGCGATCCAGGATGAATAGTAGCCAATGTCCTTTATGTCCTTCTCCAGGTCATGGTCTACCCAAGTTTCAAATTTCATCCAAATCCGTTCAGCCGTCGTAGCGCGAAGGAGTAATCAACAAACAAAGAAACACTTTCGCATTTGTTATATTAGTTAGGATAGTTAGGAAGATGAAAAACCGGTCAATCGACACTCTGGACTCACAAAATGTATAAGCTATTTAAATTAAAAAAAAAAAAAAAAAACTTTTAACACCCTACTAAAGTTTCTATAATAATATAATTCAATCATGATTCGAAAGACACGTGGCGCGATCTATTATCATAAGAACGTTATTGGTGTTTTCCCTCGGGAATAGAACTTTTTTCGGGATGAAAAGTACCCTATGTCCTTGTCTGTACACCTGACAACGTATATGAAAAATTTCAGGATGATCGGTTCAGTGGTTTAGGCGTGAAAAGGTAACAAACAAGCTTACTTTCGCATTTATAATATTAGTTAGGATGATAGGTAGTTATTAGTATTTTAGTATATTATCTAAATACATACAAAGAACACTTTACAAGTGGTGTTTGCCTATAATTGGTTGTGCAGTTAGATTTAAGACAGAAATACTTGTATTTTTCTATCTGTAGTATATCTGTAACAAGTCTTGGTGAACCCTAATTAAATAAATAAAACAAAATGTATTATATTAAATACATATATACTATACTTAATAAAAGATAAATAATTAAATTATCATTAAAATGGTGAAGGTTTCATAAAAATACGCTTGATATTGATAGTTTTTTTTTTATTCTCATTTTTTATCCGCGTTAGACATAACTTTACAAACGAATTAAACTATCTTATATAAACAATCTAAAATATATTATTCACATATTAAGTTATTAGGAATATGCTCTAATTTAAAATAAGTTATTTTTTCCAAATCATTAACACACATTTAGAGATGATCTTCAGTTTAAAATAAATAAAAGTCGTTTATCGTTGTCTTAACAAATATCAATTTTGTGGGAGTGTAAGTTGTTGTCATAATTACTATACTTGACAAAGTCATATTTTTGTGTGTAACATCTTTCCTGTTGCTTTCTTGCATTCTGTGGGAGTGATTTCGTGAAAAGGAACGGAAGTGTGTAACAGGAAGCGGGGCAAGTGCGCGCTATATGATTTGACCAAAGAGCGCGCGCGGTGCTAGAGTTGGCCGTCAGATGGTACCAACCCAAACAGATGTCAGATGTTACACATCATAAATATGCGACTACTGTAACGCTTGCTCGTTTTTTTTTTTAAGTTGTAGTATAGCACAAACTAAACTTTATCTGTGGGTATTAAAGTTATTCTTCCAAAAATGTATCTGTTTAAATTTTTGGAAACTGATTTGCAAATACAGGTTAGGTAGGTGCCTAAAAACACAAAATCTTGAGTCTAGACACCATAAGCATGTGTGCTTGGTGTGACTTTTCTTTGTTAAGTAAAAGACTTGATTTAATTGGTACCCACTTACTTACTAGAGTACAATTAAAGCTGTAACTTAATATACTTAAACTCAACTATAGTTGTAAAACAGCGGTTGACGACGGGTATTTATCCCTAGTAGCCGATACCAACCTATAAACAACGGGTGACTCCCGGTCGTTTATCCGACTGCAAGCTAAAAATGTTGGTGATGTTTGAGCTAAATTATTTTATTTGTAACTTTAAAATGGTTCCTAGTCAAATTATTCTTTGTGGTCTTTGAAAACCCGTTTTAAGGTTTGTATCTATTCACCCGTGGGTCTCTATTTATCCCGTTTTACCCGGTTCCTATCTTCTTACGTTAATAATACAAAACTCGTAAATAATTAGGTTTAAACTATTGCGAGCGGGTCGTCGCGTGACTGTGAGCGACGTTGCCGTGTCGTGCATCGTGCTTGCGACGCCATTTCAATTTATCTATTTTAAGCTATCGAAAATGGTATTCAACGGTTGTTATCGCACAAAACTGTTGTCTACCGGTTTTGCATCTATCTATACACTCAACAAAATACTAATCATTTACAGACAAGGATCAGGCATGTTCGTGATAACAAAAGAGGATGAGAAAGGAGATTTTGGAGTAGCCAAGACTTCTGACCCTGACAAGTTTGTGCAGCTGGCTATCAAGTCTGGGGATTCTCTGCTAGGTAGGTACCCAAGGAGTAGGTCCTTATTTATTTTCGGTTTACGAGGTGCTACAGTCTTGTTTACACTAGATTTGGCAGCATTTGTTGAACAAAAAAACCGACCCGAAACAATTACTATGCATGCACTTATGCACTTATTATATGCACTATTATATATGCACTTATTAAATGTGGCAGCGTGGTAACGAAATACCCCGTTTTCACTAGCTGTACCAACCTATATTTACTAGTAAGTAGTTCTGCGAACAATAGGTAGACCTCGTGAGCATAAACTTTTTTGCAACAATTTTATACCACTAAAGTTACGTATATTTTCTACTAGGCTTTTCTTCTTCATCAGATCTTTCAAATAAAAAAGAACCATCGAGAGATCGAGATCGGATCTCATAAGGCGGAGATAACCAGCAGCCCCCTTTTTGCCCTTTGTGGAGGAAGCAACCCTCCAATCAAAAATCGCCGACGCCAAAAAAATTCTATACATATAGTTGTAAAACCTATGTACCAAGTTTCGTCAAGATCGGTTGTAAAATACGACCTGTATAGGACCAACAAACTGACAGAAGAAAGCAAATTTTGTCAGACTTGAAGCAGAAACGCTTCGCTCGCTCGATCAAAAAAAACCTGTAGGTTGTATATTAAGTATGATAAGATAAGATATAGATAAGTGTGTGTGTGTGTGGAGGAGCTCGTGGCTAAGTAATAACAGCCGCATAGGTCGATCCATCAGGATAAGCTACGCTTGCTAGGGTTGGTTTGTGGTGACCATCTTTTCACACCGAGACTCCTCCGTGTCTCGGAAAGCACGTTAAGCCGTTGGTCCCGGCTGTCATTCGTGGATCTTTAACAGTCGTTACGGGTCGTCAGAAGTCCGAAAGTCTGACAACTAGCCTTAACAAGGGGTATCGTATTACCCAGTAACTAGGTTGTGGAGGTCAGATAGTAGCTACATGTAAAATACTGGTATTCAGCTGCATCCGGTTAGACTGGAAGCCGACCCCAACATACTTGGGACAAGGCTAGGCAGATTGAAGTGTGTGTGTGTGGTTGATTGTGTATGTAGCTATAATGTTTTCTATATAAGTAGCTGTACCAGAGGCGGCCCTAGCAAAATTTTAAGGTGGTGCGAGATCTCAAAGTGGCGCCCCTTTAAATACAAAACCTTAATGTTCCTATGCTATGCAGTTCCTTATCTGTGACTATAAATAGTATCTCCAGGTTATCTGCGGGCTGCCAGGGTTGCGGGTTGTTTGAAAGAGTTGCCGTGGCCCTGGCACAGACAACTGAAGGAACACGGGTGGGTTTTAGTCAGTAGAAGTCTGACACGCCCTCCCGCTGCGCCCAGAGCGGGAGAAGTTATTTGATAATTTCCCACCCAAAAAAATGAAGGTTTGTCTGCGGGACAAGCACAGCGGTGTCTGTCGCGCTTGACATAGCAGTTGTTCTGCTCAATTGCTTTAAAGGAATGTTGTCCATCCCGCTCGCACTACTCTGTTGCGCTCGACAACGCCACTTTGCTTGCCGTGCTGAGATGACAAGTTGTACAGATGAGAATATAGAGTAGGTATGAGGAACAGGGTGTACAGTTCACCCATCCTCCATAGAAAAGGGAAGATCCTCCGACCAGACGGGTGATGAGTCTTATGGGCTACTGCCCGACGATTGATGTCGGGACGTTGTATATATGCAAGTCGCGCGGTAAACTCTGATTGCGCGATGCAGGATTTTGCGTGACGTCAGTGTGATGCGTAGTTCGCATGTGGCGATGTAGATGTCGCCACAAGAAATAATAACAGTTAATAATTTTGTTTGAGAACCTGTAGCGTTGTTGTTTTCTTCGGACATTATGCCGTCACTACCGTTTTTGGCACACTTCTTGGTCGCTAGCGTGGTGGCCAGGTTTGACAGTCAATGTTGTTCTACGATAATGTTGGATCCTAGAGAAAATTTATCATTTACAGATAGGTTAGTTTTTCTCTTGACCATTCATAGAGAAAATTGCAGCTACTTGTTTGACTTATGCAGAGAATATTTACTCTGAATATTTTCTGTTATGAATCTAGACGGCAGGAGCGAGCGTAGCAAGCTCGATTTCAGCTTAAAATCCGATCGATCGTCGGTCAATAACGAATCGGTGACCGGTGCCCACTGGTAGTATAGTTCGCGTCAAATAACTTTGCCGCTCTTAAACCAGGCTTTCCGATGCGCATGGCATGGCGCGATGCTGTTTTAGTATACACTAACTTCTGCCCGCGACTTCGTCCGCGTGAAATTTCTTCTTCCTCCAACCCATCCCGTCACATCGCATAGCGTAGCCCTCCCGCGCGATTACTTCGTTTTCATTTAGCGTTCTGACTTTTTTCTTTTTGCTCGGCTCCCTAAAGGTAATTGTGTGATATTAAATAACCTATAGTCTTCCTCATGAATTAGGCTATCAAATGCAAAAATAATTTTACAAATCCGAGTAGTAGTTCCAGAAATTAGAGTGTTCAAACAAACAAAAAAAGTTATAGTGAGCTAACCTTAAAAGATAGACATAATATACGCCATCGCGGACTTTCTTTTAGAACTTTTTAAGAGGAACAATTTCGTCATACATGATTGTTGCGTAACAATAATAATAATAATAAAACATTTATTATCAGGCTACAATGGCCCATAGATACATACCTTACAAACTAACATATATAAAGTATAAAACAAAACGTGTGTTAATAAATATAGCTTAAAACTATGTTAGTAGCTTCACTTCACTCGCTTGTCCTTGAGCTGTCCTGTGGCACTTGTGTGTAACTAACCGTTTACGCAGCGCACGCAACGGAAGCTCTCAAAAGGGATAAATTTCCCCGTTTTTGCAACATTTTTTCTCCTAATGGGCGTAGCGTGTTATATAGCATAGGTATAGCCTTCCTCGATAAATGGACTATCCAACACTAAAATAATTTTTCAATTCGAAACAGCAGTTCCTGAGACTAGAGCGTTCAACCAAACAGACAAACAAACACACATTTCACTTTATAATACTAAGAGTAGAAGAGTAGATATTGACTACTGCGCAGTCATTTGCGCGGACATCAGAGCGGCAAACTTACATGACGCGAACTATATTTTGGTTGATTCTAGCGCCCCCCGATGACTAGCGCCCGGTGCGGTCGCACTGCTCGCACCGCCCTAGGGCCGCCACTGACCAGCCGGTCTATTCTGTAAAAATCTCACAGTGAAAACTTAGGTGAAGTGAGCTGGCATATGCTAGGGACTGACACTATTGACAGCTCACTTCACCTATGTTTTCACGGTGAGATTTGTACAGAATAACACTGCTGTACCTAGACTACCTGCAGTACCTGTTGTCTCTCCTCCACTTGATCCACCCAAAGGCTGACTTTAAAAGTTCGCGATGCTCAAGTTCAAAGGTGCCTTTTGTGTATTGTGCCTATTTGAAACAAATGATTTGACTTTAGCTTCGCGTTCGTGTCACCCTATGATCTCTACATTTATATCTGTTAATAATTTATATGGTGTAAGTTCATAATGAAGAGTAGGTAGACAGGTGTCTACCTACTCTTCATCAGAGAGTAGGTACTCTCTTACATCTTTGCTCAGTTCATCATAAAAGCCTTAATTTTCCAGAGCATCTCCACATGCTGGCTCAAGAAGCTCTCGACCACGCTGATCTCCCAGTACTGACCGCTACGCTTGGGGCCGCAGCATTGTTGAAGAATAGTCTGTATTGCTATGTGCAGCATATTGAGGATAGTGGTAATACTGAGAGGTACTCGCTACTTCAGGTACCTACTTACCTATTAAACTGGTTCCACTTTTTAGGGTTCCGTACCTCAAAAGGAAAAAACGGAACCCTTATAGGATAACTCGTGTGTCTGTCTGTCTATCTGTCCGTCTGTCCGTCTGTCTCAGCCGATTTGCTCCGAATCTAATGGACCGATTAAGTTGAAATTTGGTCCACATATGACCCACATATGGTGACCCAAACACGGATGTGTAACGTAAATAATTCGCTGCTTTGCATGAATACCCGCACAAACCAAAATTTTGAAATTACTGGTTTATAACACAGCCAAATGCAAAATAGTCCTTATTTCATGGAAGTAAGACTCACATTCATAACGGTTATGCTGGTATTCATGCAAAGCAGCGAAATGAATTTTGAATATCCCCCATATTCATATCCCCCAATTTTGGGGGGCAAATTAGAAAATTAAAAATAAAAGTTTTGCAAGCTGTACCGTGTGCATATAAAATGAAAGGGCTTACTGTGAGGGTTTCAAATATATATTTTTTATAATTTTAAAATAAATAATTTTAAAGTTATTTAAGAAAATAGACGAAAATTGACCATTCCCACCTTTATCTCCAAAATATTGAGCCTAAACTTTTGAAAAAAATACAGAAAATAGTTCTATACCTATAGATTACTGGAAAACCCATAAGAAGTCTATGGTCTTAAAATAACATGGTAAATCTCTCAATACTGTGCGTACAAACTTACATTTGCAGTTGGAATGTATGCGAGAACATGTTTTTCAACTACAATGTTAAATTTGTTCATGTTCTTGGGATAAATTCATCCCAACTACGGAACCCTTCATTGCGTAGACACGCACTTGATCCGTTTTATATCGTTGCCTGTTAACTATAACATAAAATATTAAGTAACACTTGAAGTGAGTGTAACTATGGAAAATAATTATCAAAAAGTCCTAAACCCAATTATTATTTATAAAAAAATCTAAGCGTTGGTAAATTGAAAAGCTCGTATGTTCGTTTGCGAGTTTTGCAATCTCGTCATAGATGGCGTTACAAGTTACTAAACTTTTTTGTGTGAAACTAGGGCGTGCGTTGCGACGTTTTATTTCCAAAAAATGTCATAAAAAATTACCAATTCGCATTCAGCAGAAAAGCGTCAGGGTAGCCCGCGAAATTCAAATTTTCTTACGTTTTTTTGCAATTTACAAGTCGGTATTATATTGTACGTTGATCAAATTATAATTTACGTTCGTAGCAAGTATCTATGTGTATTTACATAATTAGAATCTTTAAAGTGATCAAATACAACTCTTTAAGACCAGGTAATCCCAAAAAATTACTATTTCATGAAATCTTGACATTTTAGGATTATACTAACTTAAGGAGTTGTATTACTGATTCTGTTGTATATAATTCTGTAAAAACATATTTGTTATGGCCACAAATCATACTTTATTTAACATACAACTTAAGACTGACTTGCAAATTGCAAAAAACGTAAGAAAGTTTGAATTTCGCGGGCTACACTGACGCTTCCTCCTTAAGGCGACGATAAGGAACTGTTGCTAGTGCAAAATGTCAAGCTTGTGTTGTGCAACCCACCGTTTAAGGCTGTGCGAAGTCTGTCAGTGAATGAACGAATTTAAGATTTTAATTAAGTAGATAAATGTTGCCCAAAAATATAAACTACTAGTACTAACATAACCATTCGGATTCGGTTACAAATAGAAAAAAAAAGTCTGTCGTGCTGCATATACGAGTATACTATAAACATTTGTGTGCATGAACATGTCTGTTTGTCCTGAGTCTGGGTGTAATTATCTATATAAGTATGTATTTACAAAAAAAAAGTAGTGTATGTAGTATATCAGTTATCTGGTTTCCATAGTACAAGCTCTGCTTAGTTTGGGATCAGATTACCTTGTGTGAAATGTCCCGGGTTATTATTATTATTAAACGAGTATGCTGTAAAGCATGTCGGTAACGCGAACCCATAAGATTTTCCCCTACCAGAAAGCTATTAACGCGCCTAGAAAAGTTTTCATTTGTATAATATGACGTCTGTTCAGATACAGATTGATAATTTCAGTAATGCGTACGCCAACGTCCATACTACGTTGATTACACCGGTTCTCGTCCGATCACCGAAGTTAAGCAACATCGGGCGCGGTCAGTACTTGGATGGGTGACCGCCTGGGAACACCGCGTGACGTTGGCTTTTTGCTTTTTTTTACTTTTTATGTTATTTAGTTTCGTTTTTGTTCATTTTTATTCGTGATTAATCTTGCTATTTTTTTGTTACTTCAAGCATACAAATACTGAGGCGGAGGTATCGAGCGCGCAGTAGCGCCCTCATCGTTTGTTTGGTTATTTCTTTTATTTTAGAATGAAAATGCAGAAAATAAGCATGTTACGTTGTGCTCCACAAGACAATACGTTATTATTACAAACAGTAGTTTTAAGTATATTGTTAAGTTTTATTTTGATCCTTAAAACGAAAAAAAGTGGGCACTATTTTCCGTTTTAAGGATTACAATAAAACTACGTTACAATAAGACTATAGGTAAAATAGTGCCACTATTTTCCGTTTTAAGGATTACCATACAACTTATCAATACAAAACTACTGTTTTAATAATAATAACGTATTTTCTTGTGGAGCACTACTTAACATGCGTATTTTCAAATAAAAGAAATAACCAAACAAACGATGAGGCCGACACTGCGCGCTCGGTACCCTCTTAATGCCACAGGCATTTTCTACCAGTCAACTTTCAACTTTCATCCTTGTATGAATTAAAAGTAATTATTTAAAGTAAGTATTTTTGCTATCGAGTTTTACACAATACATACATAAATGATTGTCCTATATGATGTTTATTTCTGTAAGTAGGTATAAAAGTACATATGCTTTTACACGCCAATTACCTATATTTTAAAATTTTGTTGAGGTGGATTTTTCATATCCAACTACTCTTAGAAGAAACACCGAAGCAAACTCGGGGGTCAAAATCTCTTAGGACCGGTTTTTTTATTTAATGGTTAAATATAGTAACTAATGGTTGAATTTTGGCTAAATGTGAAAGGCTAAACATGAATGAGTTATGCCATTAGTTACTATTCTTTAATATGAATGAGCTAACATGAATACATTCATGATTAGCCTTTCTTTTAGCCGAAATTCAACCATTAATTACTATGTTTAACCATTGGTTGAGTTAACTACGGATCAATACACTGGCCCTTATAGTCATAACCTTGGTCGGATGTTAAATAATTTTGCTAACGCCATCTATATTTATCACCCTACATTAATTCCAGGGTTGCTACAAACGCTACACCACAATGTCGGAAGCTGTGGGTGAAAGAGTTCTTGATCTTCACAACCGCGTGCTATCTCTGTACATTCTACAAGATTCAGGGGGGCGACCGATAGATGGCAAGACTAGGACGGTTCACGAGACTGGTACGCCGTCTGTGCAAGGGTGGTGGCTTTATATGAATGGTTAGTCTTCATTCCAGTTTATTGAATCTGTAACACTTCGTAGATGGCCTAGCTTTGTGAAAGTGTTAAAGCGGCCTCGTTTGCCCTTTATGATGCTACTAATAAAGTTTATTTTTCTATGCCATCAAAATTCATCTGTGGTCATTTTTTTTTTGTTCTTTTGTTGCCAGGTAGTAGACGAGACCTCTGGGATACTGTACCACCGCGGATGGCGCAGAGAATATTCGCTGGGATGCTCAACGAAACTCTGACCATACTTACTGTTAGGTACTGTCAAGTGAGTAGACAATCATATTTTAGCATTTTTACATAATGACGTTGCAAAGGTTGAAATTACGAAGTAATCGACATATGATTATTTATATATATACAGGGCTATTTTTAAATCATTAACTAAACTTTCACAGGGTGTTCTACCCATGAATATGAACAACTTTCACTATGGGATCAAACCTGAAATCGCGAAAAAAAAATCAGCTGTTCAGTACATTTTGACGAATTATGCCAACATAAATGTACTGAACAGCTGATTTTTTTTTCGCGATTTCAGGTTTGGTCCCATAGTGAAAGTTGTTCATATTCATGGGTAGAACACCCTGTGAAAGTTTAGTTAATGATTTAAAAATAGCCCTGTATATATATTTTTAATCCTGCAGCCAGTCTGCGTAAGTTTTTTGCCAGCATCTGGTCCGCCCTATATTCCCTATTTCTTGGTTGATGAGATAGTAACGAGTCAGTAGCTGCTATATGAAAAGCGATGAAGTGGCTTCCGAAAACAAAAAAAAAAAAAAATTAATTTACTGAGTAAAATAATTTCTCTAACAGTTGAAAAATAGTCTTCAAACAAGGTTCTTGTCATTTCAGACTAACACAACAGAAACTACAACCCGCCTTCTCCTCAACGACATACTAAACATTCTTCTCTGCGTGGCTCAGCTACTGCCGTCTATTTGCGCGAATGGGTCAGACCTAGCAGGGCTGGACGCTAAGCATCAGACTCGGGACGTCAGGGATGTGCACGCGAAGTGCAATGAACTGTTCAAGTGCTTTGTGTATAGGGGGGCTGACCTGCATTTTATACATCAGGTAAATCTGTCACTCACAGAAGACATAATTTAGTCAGTAAGACAGGACTAAACTAATATTTATCGTCTGTCCTTTTAAAAATAGAAAGAAAAAGATGCATTGAACTTAAATTTAGTTTAGTTTGTGAACAAGGGAATCGGCGCCAATGTCTGTTCCAAAAATATCTGATAAAAGTGTAAACAAACCCTGTTCAGGTTAAATTCTTACGCAGTCACTGACTAAATTAAAGAAGTTACACAATTCATCTGTATTCAGGAGGTTTCAAATTTATATCTCACCACTTTTTCCAATAATTATTGTAAATAATATTATTGAATTAATTATAATTGAAAAATCCCCGAGGAATTTCATTTGACAATTGAGGTTATTTTTATAACAATAACATTTCACAAATGAGGTTATTGTTATAAAAATAACCTCATTTGTCAAATGAAAAACATCTTTAATTAAGGTGATTTAAAATTAGAATTTCGGGTTTAATTATTTAAATAATCAATAGAAAGCATTAATTAATTAGTAAATGACACTTCAAATTGGCATGGGGCCTGTGGCTAAGTAATAACAGCCGCAGGGATCGATCGATCAGGTTAAGCTTGAAACACTACGAGAGAAGAAGAATCAATAACAGCCTATCATGAAACACGGATGAGAGATTTCTCTTTACATTACATAATTATGGTCTGTTCCAAAAGTAAATAGCTTGTGGCTAAGTAATAACAGCATGGTCGATCCATTGGTCCGTGCATGGGTGACCATCTTTACGACCTCTCCGTGCCTTGAAAAGCACGTTAAGCCGTTGGTCCCGGCTGTCAATTGTGGATCTTTGACAGTCGTTACAGGTCGTCGGAAGCCCGAAAGTCCAGTCTTCTCCAAGGGGTATCGTATTACCCAGTAACTGGGTTGTGGAGGTCAGATTGGCAGCCGCTCCATGTAAAATACTGGTATTCAGCTGCATCCGGTTAGAGTAGAAGCCGACCCCAACATAGTTGTGAAAAGGCTAGGCAGATTATGACTTTAAATTGGCATCAACAGGTACGTTTTCTGATCCATTTGCTTACATTTTCATCAGGTGGTGCTTTTGAATCAGACTAATCAATCTGACTAGCCTTTTCCCAACTTAAGTAACGTAAATTGCTTAACTAATAAAAAAATTGGGCCGTCGCGGGTCGCCTGGCGGATGTGAAACACCGAAACTATGTTATATAGAAAATATGCATGAAAGGATGGTTTATTAGAGATCAATATGCCATAACAAAAAAAAAATTGCATGAACAAAATTAAAAAAAATGGCATGGCGACGCGTGCTATCAGCCGATCTGACACCCGTATTAGATTTTCCACATCAAAAATTATATTTCGCAATCAATTTAATTTTGAAGTAAATTCTCTATTAATTTTCCAGGAATTCAAAGAAAGGGATCCTCCATCGATTCCAAGAGAATGTCCGTATCCCTGGTTTACGTTTGTCAGTCCGAAACTGTTCGACAAGTTGGACGACCCGTCTGTAAGGAGTACGCACGACCTGTGCAATAAGACCGCTATAGGATTGGAGCTTATTGTGCTGTTGGCACAACCGCAACCGAACTGGGCGTTGATTGTCAAGGTACAATCAAAAATAATACCTACATTTAAAGTAAAGTTAAGCAAATTGAGTACCATCTTAAATTTTCCGTATAATATTTTCGATTTTGTTTCAACGTGTGCAATGCTTAAGCGCAGGCCACACTGGGTACGAAGCAAAACGAAACTAAGCTCGTTTAGCTTTCTTCCGCGTCTTTTCATACTTCAGTTCACACCGCGTACAACGCCCTGACTGAGCTTGATACAGCTCTCATACTCCCAGCAAAAGTATGCGCTTCGGCTATGCGTGGCAGTACAAAACTTCGAAGCTTTGCCTCTGTGAGGGCTTAGTTTGTAGCACGACGTTCGTACTAATTCAGAAAAGAATAGAATACTCATTCATTTATTTGCTCAGATGTAAGTATTTACAATAAGGCGGTTACATTAATATTAAAGAATCTTTGTACATTCTACCATTTTGGCAAGCATTGATGCAGTTCATCATCAAAAAACTCAAAGAAACTCAAAAACCCAAAGATCAGGTACTGAAGTGCATGGTGGCCCAGTGAAAACGGCCGTGAATTACGGGGTCGCAGGTTCGAACCCAGACAGGCACTTTACTTTGTGTAAATTATCTCATCACCACTGTTCTTAAAACGGTAAAGGAAAACATCGTGAGGAAACTGGCAACTGTGGAACGCAGAGCTAAGAATGTCAATGGCGACGTAGAACTGGTGGACGCCCAGCTTCACAGCTTGGCTCATCGCCGCAAGGTTGCCTGCTTGTCTTTCTTCTACAGATTGTACTTCGGTGAGTGTGCTCGAGAACTCCACGACCTGATTCCACTGGTCCTCTTCTACCATCGGACATCTAGACGCACTGCCGGTTACCATCGCTACATAGTTGCTTTTCCACCAATTCGCACTAAGCGTTTCCAAATGTATTTTATAATGCGTACAGCAAAATAGTGGAACTCACTACCTGCGTCTGTGTTTCCGAACGTATACAACCCTAATCTCTTCAAAGTGAGAGTGAACAGGCTTCTTCTGGGTAAGCTCACTCCATCGTCGATGTTGTCTCTGTCACCTCTGACCTAGACTAGAGTCAAGAGCAAACCCATCACAAATAAAAAAAAACCAACTAGCCCGCACTGGGTACGCGTGGTAGATTACGGCCTACTCCCTCTTACAGAGAGGAGACCTGTTTCCCAGAAGTGGGAACATGAAAGACTGACTAGCTTATGTCCGCGGCTTCGCCCGCGTGGGGCTTCAAAATTATACAACGGGAACGAACTACCGGGATAAAAAGTATCCTATGTTCTAATCTAGGTCATGGTCTACCTGTGTGTCAAATTCCATCCAAATTTGTTCAACCGTTTTAACGTGAAAGCGTCACAAACTCACTTTCGCATTTATAATATTAATTAGGATTATGTTTTGATTTGATGTTTTTGAGATTCTGCACTGTTTCTCCAAATGCGATTTAATGAATTACTGACATGTTTATCTCATATTTGGTACTTCCTTCACCCAGGTCTTAATGATGCGCGACTGCCACCTCTCCCGGCTGCTCATCATCCGCGCCATACGTCACATGTGCGTGGACAACCTCAAGTGGCCTGCAGACGGGCTGTGGTACAGTGTGCACGACAGGCAGAAGAAGTGCAGCGGCTTCCTGTGCACCGCCGATGGGTTCTGCAGGTTTAAGGGAGATGTTAATCGTGAGTACAACACAAAAGATGAAGAGTCCTTTTTCAGTAGGTATTTTTTGGGTAGTGAAATATAAACACAAATTATGTATGGAACAGTGGGATGGAAGTGCTTTACGTTTTTTCAGACGCAACCTTAAAAGTTATTGCTAGGTATTTCAACTAAGGGCTAATTTTTCAATAGTCAGATAAGTCTCATTTGAAGAATAAATACTTCAATTCATCAGCTTTTTTTATAGAAAATATGCCAAACTGTCATATTTATTCTTAACGGACCGGTTTTTTGATCCGTAGTTAACTCAACCGATGGTTAAACATAGTAACTAATGGTGAATTTTGGCTAAACGTGTTTGCGAAAATGCCATTATAGTCGGTTTTTTTAACAAACGAGTACCGAAAATTTTGACAGCGTTTCTATTGGTCCACGTAATCAACCTAAAGTCCGTTTCACACAAACGCTGTAGTTATATGTACATTCAGTTGAGTCATCGACTACCTGCACGTTGCACGTGTTTTAGTGAGTGAACCAGACGATATTGTTTGTGCGTGAGTCATGGCGGACATGTCTCCTGTAGTTAAGCGTACTAAGCGCCATTTGCAATCTACAGACAAGCAAATGATATAATTGAATTTGTTTAAATCATTTCAAAAGTCTGATTATAATAGTTCACATCAATGATATTATAACTAAAAAGACGTAGATACGTTACCTACCCAACATTCTATATTCAAAAACGACACAATCTCGAACTATTAGATGACACGTGAAAGTAGGACGGCATGTCGTAGTTATCGGAAGCGAAAAAGAGACAAGAAGACAAAAATGTGACTAATTTTGCCACATTTTGACGTGTCACTTTAGGACCGTGTATAACCTATCTACCTCTTTTTACTTATAATATCATTGCTTCACATAATGAAATTGCCAAGACAATAAATAGCAAGTATTATTAATAAATTTTATGGTTTTACGAAAAGCGCTCTTCGAAATGTGGTGCACAAATTTTATTTTGAAAATGAAATGCACACTGCATTAGGTAAAATCCTGAACATCGCATAGGAAGATTCTGATTTCCCGTCTATGTCAAGATCAACATTGAGCATACAAAGCACTAAAAAAAATAATGTTATGTATTTATTTATGAAAATATCATATAACGCGAACAGAAAATTTTGTTACGAATATACTCATCAAGTATGCAAATTTAAATCATAAAATAATAATTTAATTTTCTCTACAGTAAATTTTAGAAGTATTCAATATGAACGGGCCTTAACAATGTCAAAACAACAACAAAGGCGTTGGCCCCACCCTGACCAATGACCCATCTCACTCTGTCAATATCGGAAGTGTGCGAGAGACATACTCAGTAGTTACTATTTTTTAACATGAATACGTTCATGTTTTCTCGTTCATATTTAGCCTTTTACATTTAGCCAAAATTCAACCATTAGTTACTATGTTTAACCATTGGTGGAGTTAACTACGGATCAAAAAACCGGCCCTTAGATAAGAGTTATCTGACTTTTGAAAAACTGCTATTGAAAAGCTGAACGTGTGCGCGACCCGATGCGCAGAATATAAAATTAAGATATGAGTTCGGAAAATACCATGCCGCCATGCGCCATCTTGGCGGTCGCGCTCACTTCAGCCCGGCCAAAAGAGATTGGGGACTAGTTTACTTTCAAGTTCTAAACGTTTAATACTAAACTGTTTATTTATATTTCAGCGGGTGAGGAGTTAGCTCGCGCGGCGGGCGCTCTGACATACATTCTGGCCACTATCGGTAGTAAAGCCGAACTCAAGTCTACGCTGTGTTACGCACTGGAAATCTCTGGAAGAGACTGGGCAGCGTGTTTGGATAAGCGACAGGTAAACATCTTATAAGATAAGCGGATATATTAAAAGCACAGTTTATTCTTCACAAATAAGACACACATTATGAAGTAAATTTATAAAACACAAAAACCGACTGGACAGATTGAATATATCCAAGATACGTGAGATAATATATTTGATACACACGCATCAGCTAATTTGCTGCTAGTGTGTCTTACCAAATAATAATACTATTTAATACAAAGTAGGCACTAAATAAAATTAATAAATTAAAAAGAGAAAAACGACAAAAATTGAATTGATTATGGACTTAGGTTTTATTGATTTAGTTATATCACAAGCTCCGTGACACTTCTCCTCACCCCTCACTTCTCGTCTCCTTGCTAAAGAGTATCAGTACTTTAGACCTCCTTCAGAAGCTCAAGCTTTTTCTCAGTATGTATTCCACCGAAATCTGTACCGTTAGTTATCCATGAAAACATACAAAGAAGATAGTATGTTAGCCAGTATAGATACTTACCGGCAAACGCATAAATTTTTGTATTGATTTATATATACAGAGTGAATTTTTCAAGTGGGCGTGGATGGCCAACTTCGAAACTATGAGGAATAGCGAAAGTACTCAAAGGAGTCTCAGGCATGTTTTTGATGAAAACTATAAAATCCAATAATGTTGTTTTCAACATTAGATTTTTGAAAATTCAATATTTCTAGACAGGAATCAGAAGCGGAAACTCAACGGAGTTTGAAAAAAAAAAACACACACACACTGTATTATTACACCATTCGATAGTGTCGCTAATAAGGATCGAATTCTGAAATCATTACTAAAGCAAACTAAAGAATATACCTCATTTTTAACTAAATACTTTTTTGTTATACGTAGGTATGTTAATAATGCAGTTTTAGTTTTCATCCAAATCGAGTTTGAGACTCCTTTGAGTACTTTTCGCTATTCCTCATAGTTTCGGATTTGCCCATCCGCGCAATCTTGGAAAAATTCATACTATGTATATACAATATATACAATTAATAATTTCGTTTGTTTTCAGGTGTGGTGTGATAGAAGACCTCCTTGGCTGGCTGGGATATTAGCAATAGTGGGCTCTATTTTACAGTTCATACCCCCAATCTTAGTCAATGCTGTGCAGGGCGGGGCTTCAATGTATCAGGTAAACTCATGTACTCAGTTAAATGATAGTTTTTATTTCTATCTGCATAATAACACTAATATTATCAGAACTTTTAGTAAAAGAGTACATTCGAACGGCATAAATAGAATGATTGAAATATATTTTAATAAAAAGCTTAGGCAATTGTTCTTTCCTTTAGTTGGGAAGTCGACATTTTTACAAAAACAAATAAATATTTGGCATAGCTGGGGCATCTAGCACCCTAATTGCGTAACATACTATCAATCGGAATCCGTTTCATTTTGACAGTTCAGCAACATTCATTGTGTTATTTATGTTGTCGAGCAGACAAATTTTTCGAACATATGAAGCAATGGATTAGCAATTTGCTTCAAAATGATTCAGATTCCGATGGAGTGTGTTACGCAATTAGGGTGCAGGTATGAGCTTCGTTATGGCGACGTGGCTTGATATGATAAAACCTCTCGTACGCTAACCATTATGCTTTATTAATACACTTCAAATTCCGACAAATACTATTTCGAATGTAATGTAGCTTTAACTCGTTTTTTTACTTCCAGACCATGGCCCTCTGCCTATCCTGCATTTCAAGATCCCTAGACTGTGTTCCCCGCAGCTTCGTGAACGCATGTTCAATCATAGAGGGCACTTTGCCCGCCCATATAAACCCTGTTGGAGGTTCCGTACTACTACAAATGCTTATAACTGTCACCTACGAAGAAATACAGAAATGGGCTGATGAAGAAGTTGAGAAGGAAAAGGAAGGTAAGCGCCATCTATTGGTGTTGATGTGAAACTTCTTGGTTGGCGTGTGCGCCATCTACAGATATATGAAGGAACTAATGAGTTTGGACTGAGATTCAATGGTGTGAAAACTTTATTGTTTGTGCGTTTCAGACCATCGCGTCGCCGTCTTCGTTTAATCCGATTTGAACGATTCTTGTTTTATTCGAGAGGGTATATCTCGAAGTTGGTCCCATGAAAAATTTATTAACTTTGCTTGGGTAGTTTTTGAGTTAATTTGTGTGGGATAGGTACCACAACTTAAAACTGTAAAAACAAAAGTTTTTATACAGAAAAAAATAACCGATTTCCATTTTTTTTTTTCGTAAAAAGTTTTGTATTTTATTAACAAAGAAATGTAATTTCTTTTTCTTATTTCTTGCTTACTAGTATTTTGTTAATTAATTTATCATTTATTGTACTAAAGTTTGTTTTATTTGACAGTAGCATCCGCAGCGAACGGGGAGCCACACACTATGAGCGCAAAATCTCATAGACCGAGGTCTAAGCATGTTAGGATTGCTGGTCTTGGGCAGACAAGTAAGTCCTACAGGTCGCGTCATGTAAAAATAACGCTGGCGGTCAAGCTGCGCATTAGGCGATTTATCGGTCTATTTGGTGGTATGAAGTGCGGCGCGAGGCGGGCGGGTCACGCGCCGCATGCTTGCCGGTGCGCTATTGGTTCGTCAGTCGATCTTTACTTTCCGCGCTGTGTCCACGTTACGTTCGTTCTCAAAATACCATCGCGCACAAAAGTTTTTAATTGCGAAATGGTTTTACATAGAAAAGTGCGAACAATTATTTATGACGTATATTGTTTTATGAAGACAGAGGCTGATAATAATGCAGATGATAATTTAAAACAATTTCGAAAATTTAAAACCATGTGGTCGACATGATGACAGAAATATTTATTATTCGCGTAGGGGATGATGTTTTTGACTCAAATGATGATGACAGCTCAAGTGATGACAGCGACGACGATGAAATGGCCACTTCTAGCGCCAACACCGCGTCCTCATCTAATATTCACGTCACCCACGACGACTTAATGGAAGGAGTTTCAACATTATTTTTTTTTGTAATTAGTTTAACCATTCTATACTGAATCAAACATGTTTTTAATTCTATTCAATGATATTCTATCCAATATATTTTTCAATGTACCCAATAAATACAATATAACAATGCCTTCAGGGCGATGTTGAGGCTTCCACCTTATTGTAGTGCGTCAGGTATGTTCGCTGTTGCGCACACTGACGACTACTTTGCTATAATGCGGAAAATAGTTGCCTCAGTAATATCCCGAGTGAGGGGAAGCAGCCACAGCATTCTGAGGGTGGTTGCAGAGAGGCTGGATGGGCCTACAATGGGGAGGTTTACCAAGCTACACGTTGGCAACAGAGCGTGTTAAACCTTCCTCGTGCTTGATTATCTGTATCTATCTATTTAGTGTTCCTGCATGTAACTAATATAATTTTTTTAAGTAATATGTAATATCTAACACCCTATGGGCCTTGCTGCCTGATAATAAAATATTTTTATTTATTTATTAATAACCAATATACGAAGCCGCGAGCGAAAGACTAGTTCAAAAATAAAACAATAGGCCTAGTACTTTCGTGCGCGATTGTATGTACCCATGTGCAAACACACCCCCTCCACTATCTTCCAGCGTTCTTTTTACATGACGCGTACTGTACAACTACGTTATCAAATCATCGCTATATATTGCTATGCCATCAATATTACTCATGTAAAAATATGTTTATGTCCAATTGTTTATTGTTTTTCACAATAAAACAATGTGTAGGTTCTCTAGTGCTTGTTCTTTGACCTTTTAAGAGGATACATCGAAGCGTGGTTCAGCTCGGTGTGAAAGTTATACTTAGGCGTTATGGCTGTCTAGTTTAACGCGCGATATAGAAGACTCTCACGCGCACCGGAACTAAACGTACTTCGTTTAAATGCAGATTTATAACAAAATGCTATACTTAAAACAATTTTAGCTTAGTAAGTTTTTAACTTAATTAAATACCTTCGATTTAAAGCAAATTTTACTGCACAATAAGGAACTGTTTACGTATAATCGTATAAAACAGAAAATAGAAAGTGCTGCTTAGTACCTATAGTTTGACCAAGACCGCTGTACCGCGCCTTAGGAATGCGCGCCGAGGCGGGGTGCAGCGCTGGCGAATGAGCGGTGGGACGTCGTGAGCGTTGACGAATGAGCGGCCTGCACTGCTCCCCGTCTCACCGCGCACATACGGCGCGGTATAATAAATAAATAAATAAAAATCGTTTACTTTCAGGCGTTGACGGCCCCCGTATAGCCGTCTTGGTCAAACTATAACTAATTATGTTTCGATATTAGTACACCAGTAGACGATATGGTCAAATAACACATATGAGAAATCCAAATGATTTAACCGTATACATTTGGTTTTATAGGAATTTTAAAAACAAAATTTTTCGATGCATCCCCTTAACAAAGTAGAATTCTAAATGATAAATGATTTTTATTTCTGTAAGTAGGTTTGTACAAACACTTTTACAAGTCAATCATGTTTTTTTTTTTAAACTAGATGAGGTCGGCGTTTCCTATCTGACTACTCTGAGAAGAAAGGCCGAAACAAACTCAGAGGTCACAGTCTCTTATAAAGTCCAGACATAATCTTGGTCACTTCATGTGAAGACCATGTAGATTGGTGTCTGAAATGGTCTTTTGAGGAAAGAACCACACAGATTGAGAGGACCTGTCCAGTCAGTGCACGCATTTGTCAGTAATCGCGCAGCTCAACTCAGAACTTAAGGAGCTCAACGATTCGACGAACAATACCAAAGAAAGGACATTGGGGTAGGCCGCATAAATTACTCAAACTGCCAGACGATGATTAAAAATAAATGAGAGAAAAAATAAAACAAACAAAAAAAGCAATGACCTACATAGTCTTCACATTCACAATAAATTAAAATAATATAATATAATATAAAATGTGTGCACACACCGCGGCAGTCGTTCCATTTTTACTTCTGGCTGACATGTTGCGTCTTGAAAACTGTCCTTGAAGCAGCGTACGAAAACGTGTCCGCACGCCGTAACTTTCTTGCAGCGGCAACACTGTCGCCGTAAAGAAAAAGGACGTACTCGTATCTACAGAAATATTGAAATGGAGAAAATAATAATTTTGTCTTGTTTAAACTATAAGATATAAAGGCAGATGCGTCTTTTAATAGTAAGAATTATTAGGTTTTCGTTAAGTTTACGCCAATTTAAAAATACTTGTAGATGAGTCTTTTTTTGCTGATGCCGAATATGTAAATAACTCTGTTTCGAAGAAATGTCAGATACTTTATGACGGCAGTACTCCTATGTCAAAACATCAACAGAAAAACCTACCAAATATTATAGTGGTTTTTGGTTTTAAATGGATTTTTAGAATAAAATAAAAACTCAAATTTTTGGCTATAGTAGTGGTTACTGCTAGCTTCTTCTGTGTATAAGAAGAGACCTTGGTGTTGTAGTAGGACAGTAACAAACTGTTTCTCCTGTGAGTTCCAGTGAGCACTTCCAGTTGTTTGAATATAATTGTCATGAATATCCAGGGTGAAAATACACATGCCTGTAGCTGGTATGTCGTGTGCCATAACAACTTCTGATTGGTCAATATCACAATGGCATGCCAACTACGATACCTGCATAGTTGTGTGCCAGCTACAGACATGTGTATGTTCGCCCTAATTCTTAACCAAGTTGGAATTATTCAAATAATAACAATTGAATTGAATTGATCGAAATTTTCATTCGAATTAATTTTTTTTTCTTTTGGAGTAGGTACATCTTACTATTTAACAATTGTAATGTTTGCATTGTCTTGCATGTGAATTAAAATTATTAGATCTGCTCTAACTTGTAATAATTTACTAAAGAACTTTCTGGCTCATCCTGACTATAATTATAACAATCCTAACGTTTATAATATTATTATAAATGTGAAAGTGAGTTAGTTTGTTTGTTTTTTTGTTACGCTTTTACTCTAAAACAGCTGAAAGGATTTGGATGAAATTCAAAGAACATAGGATACTTTTCACCATGAATCGCAGACGAAGTCGCAGGCAATAGCTAGTTTTAATATTATAAATGCGAAAGTGAGTATGTTTGTTTACTTGTTTATTACGCTTTCACGTTTTAACTATTCAGCCGATCTTCATGAAATTTTGCATACACACAGCGGTACAGAAAAAGTACTGTTCCCGAAGGATAGAAAAATGCGAGCGATGCTTCTGGTAAAACCTAGTCAACAATATTTGTACGCCACAATTGGCAAAACATTGTAGCTACTTTTCCCACAATATGTAATGCTTGTTGCTAATCACTCAAGTTTTTACAAATAAATTATACTGGGTGATTTTTTTACCATCTTGAAAATAATAGAGTAAGTACCTATAATAGGTGAACGGAGTAGAAGCCTATAGAAGCCATACCTAGTTAAAAAAAATCGATATTCAAATCATACGCACTACGCTCCCTGCGCAGTGCGTATGATTTGAATATCGATTTTTTTAGCGATCTATAAAGATTTAAATTTTTTTTTAGTTTTTATTCTTCTAGTTTACTTCAAATGTGTAGTGTTTATTGATAGAGCAATTTCTAAGCTATTGAAAAAGAAAAAATAAACTAGGTATGCCATAGGCTTTTACTCCGTTCACATAATATTGTACCCTATTTTTTCAAGACGGTAAAAAATCATCTAGTAAAATTGTCCATAGTTAAACGACAAAGATCCAACCCACATTATGTGTAATGTGGGTTGGATCCATTTCGTTTAACTTTGGACAATTATTATCTTTAAAACCATATCCCCGCAGCCACGTCAACATCTGTAAGTTTCGACGGCAGCCACAGCAGTGCGTCATCTATAGCCCTCGCCGTCGCCGAAGCTCTCTGTTCCATAGACGAAGACGACAAACATACCAGAGACATACAACTGCTCATAGAACGGGCTGAAAGGAAAGTTGTGTTGTCTGAACAGTTCGGGTTGGAAGACTTTCCGGAATTCGCCGAGTTGTTTGAGGAGGTAGGATTTTCTAGAATTTATTTATTTATTCAATTGGTCTTACGAGCTAACAGATTTAACATCCAAAACGCTCGTACGATTAATTTTCTGACAATTCGTTTATGGCTTAATATATTATACATGCTCTTAACAATAGATTTTATAAAAATAGCAATAATGTCCAAGTCTATAAAAAATATAAAAATAAATTACAACGATGAATTAATACTTAGAATAAAATGTCAGTTTAGTGTCATGTCATTTGTCAGCTTGGTGAGCTTTTGGTCTTGTTAGATACGGATGAATGTTAGTGGTGTGGAGCTAATGTTATCAGCTGATCTTCGCAGCTCACTTAGCAATACCTACCGATGGAAAACTTTTTTTTTTTTAATTTGAGATGGGTTTGCTTGACTATAGTCTAGGTGGCAGAGACAAAGTCTGCGATGGAGAAAGCTTAGTTATTTTATGATACACTGCTTTTCTCACGTTATAATCAGAGATTGGAATATCCCTTAAATGCATGATGACAGATTTATTCCTAAAAATTTTTTTTTATTATAGGATGAGGATTTTAATTACCAGGAAAAATTAATAAAAAAATCGTAATAAAGTTTAAATATTTATTTTATAAAAAAAACTGTATCGATTTCGATACACTATGCATTAAGTGCATTATATTTTCAGGCAGCCACTATATTGAGACAGAGTTATGAAATATACTGAAGCAGTCTTTAGATTTTTTGCAGCATAGATGTATGTTACATTTTGAACATTTTACTATACTTAGTAATTTACAGGTAGGCAACATACATCGTCCACGAGTTTCTGACCTAGTTATATTATGGTCTAATTTGTCTAGTCTCACCTCATGTGGACGCAAAGTCTGGCATGGTTTTCCCTTGCGCATTTTAGCTGGCGGTTGGTGTTCATTAATCGTGCTGTTGCTTGGGCGACCCCTTGTATTAGGCGGGCATACTACTTACATAAGGTATCAGCTAATTCTGAGCGAAAATCTGCGAGACTCAAAACGTCTTTTCTTTCGCCTTTTTGTTCCGCTACTTTTTTATACAGAACCCATGAATTTATAACAGACAAATCCACAAGATGGTAGAATATCCGCATGTACCACTTTCTGCTTTTTATTCTGATTCTATACCGTCCTAGGAAGGAGTCCATTAAATCCACGCCACCCATGTGCATATTGTATTATTTTACCACCTTGGGACAGTCAATAGGAATTCTTCTCTTTTCTTTTTTGTCGAACCTTTCTATCTGTCCTACAGGACATGCACCCACATATGTGGAGGCGAAGATAATCTGTTTGTTATCTTTCCAGCTAACAGTAGACAAATCCACCCCTTCAAAATTTGTCACGTATTCATCATAGGATCCTCTCAATACCGAACTTTTCTTCTTTGCTTCTTTTATTGTGATGAAACCAAACTTATTAGACCAATATGATCGTGTACTTGGATAGTGATATACCGACATGAATATAAGAATTCCCAAATATTTGCGAAGGTCGCCTACTGTGAATACTTCTGGTCTTTCAGGCTGTTTCTGAACAGCATATCGAGTCGATTCGGTGAATATAGTTTCTAGTAAATCATTAGTGAAAAAGTAATTGAAAAACTGATAAGCTGTTTGTAATTCCATTACATTTGACGGTAATTCTTCAGAGCCCCTAAATGTTATGTTATTGTCATCAAATCAAAGAGACTGCCTTTTCCAGAGTAGGTTTCTTAGATTCATTGTGAAATCTGACTGTTGTAAATTTGAATCTGCTAAAATAGAGTCATTCTGTGCCATTGGGTGGTCATGACGTTCTTCATCATTATTTTGGTTCATATTTTGATGTTCTACGCTATCAATTTCATCCTCTTCTAGCTCAGCTTCTAAGGCTTCACGAGAGGGATAATATGAAATGTCTTCCCCATCAGACTCCATATCTTCTTCTGAAACCTCGCCATTTTCTAAGCGCAGAAGCATATCTTCTATACAACGATCTATAAAACATAAAACACAGCCATGCACAATCAAAATAAAAACAATAAGCCCAAAAAACCCAACCAAAACCGTTATAAAAATCAATCCGAACACCTGCATAATGACCTAAAAAGGAACCTAAATGCATGAGGTATCGTTTTCGATACATGCATAAAATCTTAGATTTAGGTAAGTAAATGCTAATAAAATGTGCAAATAAAATATGTTTCGTGCAATTTGAAAGACTTACCATCCATTTCAGATTATTATTTTACGATATGTTGCTTGAAATAGTCGATTATAACTGATTGAAAAATTCGAAATCGATCACTACTACACTTTGTTGCCGCTCAAACGTAGACAATAACATTGACGTACCGACATGACAGTGCCGTTTGTCATTTGTTTTTTTTTAGTTAGTAATGTGACACAGATAGCATATTAACAATCAACTCAAGTTACAGAACCTATAAAAACTTGATAAAATCGATACAAATACGTAGTATCGTTTTCGATACAAGATGCATTTAAGGGATATGTAGAGCATAAATATCTACCTCCTATAAAATTCCGGAATTAAATCTCGAGATTTAAGAAATTGTGAATTATTTTAATTGTCCTTTGAATACATTCGTAACAAATTAAATATTTGTAATAAAATAATAAATAATTCGCAATTTCTTAAATCCCGAGATTTTGTCATCATATTTATCATTCCGGGATTTTATAGGAGGTACTACAGTAGTGTGTATCCAGCGCGTAAACGTTTTGAAATCTACTGACGAAATATAACGGCCGGTACAATAATAATAATAATATCCTAGGAGATTGTTCACACACGGTCATCTGATCCCAAACTAAGCAGAGCTTGTACTATGTACTATATATATACACTACTCTTTTTTTTTTTTTGTAAATACATGTAATAATGTATCATTACAGCGATCAATATTCAGTAGTAGCTCAAACAATGAACTCAACTGATTTATTATGAACCTTGAACGTTTTAGGGTGACGTACCGGGATCAAATGCGGAGAGAGCAAGTGATGCTGCTGCCCTGACTAGTCAAATACTAATGACATCGCCTGGAAGAGACAGCCTCCGAGTAAGTACGAAAAGACAGCGTTAGTGTACGGCCCGAGCGAAAAAGCGTCCAGCGGAGCGTTCAGCGTTGCGTGCAAGCGGCGAAGAACTTCACCGAGCGTCGCTCGGCCGTCACTCAGGACTCTCGCGAGTGTTTGCATGTGTTTAACACGTACGTCGCACGCCCCGCCCCGCCGGACGCTCGAGTCGAGCGTGCACTCAGGCCCTATCTTTGAAAAACGGTACCGTAGGCACATTATTGCCTCGTTCTTCTTCACAAACACTTCTTCAAGATCTCTTGAAGATCTCTGTCTTAATTATTTTCGGCATAATGATGGCGATTATGATAAGAACGATTAGGTATTGATATGCATAAGATTAGTTCCGATTTCAGCCGCGCGCAGACTTATCTAGCGCGCACTCTACTTGTTATGCTGTGTTATGTGAAGGTACGCTTGCTTCGAGATAACTGGCTGGCACTATTCTTATTTTTAGGGTTCTGTACCTCAAAAGGAAAAACGGAACCCTTATAGGATCACTCGTGTGTCTGTCTGTCTGTCCGTCTGTCACAACCAATTTGCTCCGAATCTAATTGACCGATTAAGTTAAAATTGACCCAAAAACGGACTTGTAATGTAAGTAACTGAGTTTTGAATATGGGGGTCAATTTTGGAGGGGCAAATAAAAAAAAAGGCTTGCAAACCGTGTGACATATCAAATAGATGAAAGGGCTTACTGTGAGGATCTCAAATATATTTTTTTATAAATTTAAAATAAATGGTTTTAAAGTTATTTAAGAAAATAGGCCATTCCCCCCTTATCTCCGTATCTACTAAGCCTAAAATTTTGAAAAAATAGAGAATGTAGTTCTATACCTATAGATTACAGCCTATATGTATGTCTATAGTCTTAAAATAACATGGTAAATCTCTCAATATTGTGCGTACAAACTTACAACCCATAACGACTGTCAAAGATCCAAGAATGGCAGCCGGACCAACGGCTTAACGTACTTTTTGAGGCACGGAGGTATCTCGCTCGATATGTAAAGGTGGTCACCCATCCAGTGGTTTTCGCTTCTTTAATGTGTTTACATATGCTTCGCATCGTTTTTAGGTTATCTATGAACATCTCGCACTGCATTCAGAATGGATATACAAAGAGCTGGGCATTCAAGACTCTAGTGACGTCGACATACCGTTGAACAAAACCCCGCTGTTGTACATCATGTTTCATATTGGAAAGCAGCCCTTTGATCAGGTATTTTTTTTGTCAACCACGATGTTATTCATTAATACGTCGGTCGGCAGAAACTACAGAACGCCTCCTGCTATGATCCTTACATACTCCTTTTGCCTCATTTGCGTTCATCCTACTGGTCATACACGCACGCCGTGCGAGTACTACGCACCTGACCTTTCTGAAGAACATCACCAATAAGGTCACTATGTCCTCTTAGGGGACGCTCTCCCGGTGTTTCCACTCACATCTGCCTTGGAAAGACCTTTTGTTAGTCTCGTTTCATTCATTCTCCCAACACGATCAAACCATCTAAGAATACCCTTTTAAATTTTTGTCAATACATCTTTTAAACAGCACCATTGCCACATCATTCCTCAGCCATCATTCATAGTCACACCGCACATTCTTCGCAAGGAACGCACTCCTGAATACACTTGTTCAGAAACTAGATTACTGATATTAGTGGTAAGTATACGTACTGTTCTGATAATGGAGACTTATGCCTCATTGTCTATTGTCTGTCTATCCATATTATTAGTCTGTACTAAATAAATGTATTTTCTTTATTTCTTTATGGCTCAAGTGTTAGTTCAATCTATTTTTATGCGTTACAAAAGTACGCAGGGCCCAGAAATTGTCATTGGTTCCTTTTTGATTTTGATTTTTTTTTTCTCACCCTGGCATGTGGGGTTTCATTGTATAGAACTCATGGAGTAGATAAAAAGATTTTTTTTTTATCTTCAAAAATGAAATAAAAGGGGGCCGCAAAAGTTGTCAGTTTTAGACCATTTCTGTACGAGCTCTATCGCAACAACTAAACAAGGTAGGAATTTGAATCTTCTGTATATCATATAAGTACCATATACTGTATTTAATCAACAAGTACTAAAAACGCCGATTCATAAGGTATTTTGTTTAAATATGGGCGATTTTCTGCCACTGCAAAAAATAACATTGTAATTCACCTTTTCATTATGAATTACAAAGTTTTCTTTGCGGTTGTTAAAATTTTGGATGAAAAATATTCTTTGTTTAGTTTTATTTATATTTATGTAGTGTTAAGTTTTGTACGGTGGTACGGAACCCTTAGTGTGCGGGTTCGACTCGCACTTGGCCGGGTTTTATTTAATACCTACTTCATGCACACAAATTTACAGAGGCGGAGTTAATGGGGAAGCTCAAGGGTAGCCCGCGAAATTCAAATTTTCGTACGTTTTTTGCAATTTGCAAGTCACTATTAGGTTGTCAGTTGATTAAAATATAATTCGCGATCGTAACAAATATATTTACAAAATTAAAATCATTAAAGTCATCGATACATAGGATCGTAACCCTATTGAATGACTTTTTCATGAAATCTTAACATTTGAGGATTATACTAACTTAAGGAGTTGTATTACTGATTCTTATGATTATAATTCTGTAAATACATACTTGTTACTGTCGTGAATCATATTTTGATCAACACACAACCTAATACTTTCTTAGAAATTGCAGAAAACCTAAGAAAATAAGAATTTCGCGGACTACCCTGGCACTTTCTCCTCAATGCCAAAGCATTTTCTACAAATCAACCTTTGCGTGTTGCAGAGACAAACAATGGTAGGTGCAATTACGAAAATAGAGGAATACATATTTATTTCAATACAAAGAAGAAACTACTAAAACTCTGTACATTAATACATTATGTATACGTACCTAATCTTAATAAAAATGAACTGCTATTCGTTGGTAACCGCATCACATAACGGCTGGACCGATTTGACAAATTTTTGTTTTAAAATGTTCGTAAAAGTCCGACTATCCGAATTAGGTTTTTACAGAAAAAAATTGAAAATTTCCCGGGACATGGACAGTTGGAAAATTCGAGAAAACTGAAAGGGCATTTTCTATGGGAATATTTTATGAATTATTTAAATTTGGACAAGACAACGTCTGTCCGGTCAGCTAGTTATTTATAAAGTCTATACAAGGTGTAACTTAAGTAACGCACAAGCTCTTAAGGAGTCATTGTACTCTCATTATTCATGAACAACTTTTACTATGGGACCGAACCTGAAATCGCGAAAAAATCTCATCCGTTCAGTACATTTATGTTCGCACAATTCATAAAAATGTACTGAACAGCTGATTTTAACAGTCCAGGCCCATAGTAAAAGTTGTTTATAATGATGAGTACAATGAGGTTGTGCATTATTTAAGTTACACCTTGTACACGAAATATTTTAAGAGAGTAATCTATAGGTGTTAAAGATACGATAGCAACGAAAAATATATTGTATCTAAGTATTTAACAAAATAAATTAATTAAAATTACTACTTTAATAATACTACATATAATACATACTGGCTCCTTCTTATCTTATAACATCAATTACGCTAGTTTCTACTACGTATCTACCCACTGTCATTGAATCAAATTTCACAGCGCTTCTTTCACATCTGTACGCGTAGGTAGGAACGCACACACCCAACAAACAGCTGACGGCGACTCGAAGCTCGCTTGTAACATTCGACATGAGATAAATGTAATTTGACTTACTGATTGTTGATTATTCAACAAAATGACATCTGTCATCTCTAAAATCTGGCAACTGGGACGAAAAGTGTGAAAACAACGGATTATGGAGTTTTAAACCCGGACGTATCAATAGTGTTTTTTTTAGGTACTCAGTAAAATAAAAAAACTGGCCAAGTGCGTGTCGGACTTCGACAAGTATTCCGTAGTTTGGATGAATGTATCCCAAGAACAAACTTAACAAGTTGAAAAACATATTCCCCATACATTCCAACTCTAAATGTAAGTTTGTACGTACAATATTGAGAGATTTATCATGTTATTTTAAGTCCAGGCTTCTTGAAGGTTTTCCTGTAATCTATAAGAGTAGAATAATTAGTATTATAATTATCTGTATTTTTTTCTTCTAAATAGTAGGTCGTCATTTTTGGAGATACAAGGGAGGGAATGGTCAATTTATTTCGACGTTGGCAGTATTTGAAATTGCGCGGTATAAATGAGCATTAGGTATTCTAAATTATCAACAAAAATAAATATTGTAACGCGTTAGAAGTAATTTCGGCCGCGTATTTTCGGTAGATGTGACAGGAGCCTAAAACCCGGACTACAAATGAAACCCCGCCCGGACGCTCCCCGTACGGCCGTACCTCTAAACTAGGACAAATCCGGGGAAACCCGGACGGATGGCAACCCTAGTTGCACCAAACATACATCTGTAAGTGTACGAGCCGAGAGAAAAAGCCAGTGAAATCCAGCGGGGCGTTCAGCGTTGCGTGCAAGCGACGAAAAGCGTTCACCGAGCGTCGCTCGGCCGTCACTCACGACACTCGCGAGTGTTTGCATGTGTTTAACACGAACGTCGCACGCCCCTGCCCGCCGGACGCTCGAGTCGAGCGTGCACTCAGGCCGTACACTTAGTTTGGTGTAACCTCACAGAGGTCATTAGCCTATGTTAATTAGAGTTGAACTCGTCAGCTGTTTATTAGTAGGTACTTACCTAGTTTACAGATGTGTCGGTACCGTAGATTAGGAACTAGGTTCCTTTTCGTAAAATATTCTGAGGAGGGGATTTAATAATGTATAGTTTACCTACTTAGGTTTAGGTGGTATTGTAATTTAAATTCACATTTTATTTTTTTATCTTGGGACCCTGGGGTCCCGGACCTTTGAAAGGCATACGAGGGGCCGAAACCAACTCGCAGAGGCCTCTTAGACAATTTTAAATGATGAGGACAAACCCTGGTTGGTGCAGGACTATTGCAGGACGCGGAAACAAAACATATTGGGCTGTGGGTTTGGGTGGCTGAGTGGATTGGGTAACTTGAACTATGGAAGAACTATGTCCCCTGCCTGACCAATGTTTTATAATAATTATATAAATCCACATTTTACAATTGTAAGCGATAAGCTAATGAAATAAGAATAGATCGAGTCATAAAATCTAACTACGTTGGTTTACTTTTGACATCATCACTCCTGTATTCCCCAAAAAGATAGGCAGAGATGTATTTTCGTACGTCCATTACAGTTCACCAGTGGTATTGGTAGTATTGTAATATCTGTGGTATTGGTTAAGTCCCGCGCCATGCCCGCGCAGCCGCCGCCGCGCCATCGCGCGGCTCTTGGTTTCATTAATTTATTAGGGAATTTTATGCAAAATGTCTCAAGCAATTTTAAAATTATAATAATTACGCAAAAAAAACTCAGAAAAAAAATTAATTGCGATCGCTTCGTTACAACCTATAGATGTTCCTCTTAAAATATTTCGTTTTTGAATATTCTATATACCTTATAAAATACCTATGCAGCATGTTAAAATAAATACACGAACAAATAAGACAAACAATAGGCAAAACATTATCGTTGTGCTGATACTGCCAGCTTCTAACGAATGTGCTCGCGACCGGTTGTCTATTGTTTGCCCGAAGTTTATATGCCATAATCATCATTTTCCCGAATTTCATTTGCCCGAATGTTTCATTTGCCCTAAAAGACATATGACATACTTTTAATTGCCCGAATTTTAGATACCATAAGATACGAATGCCATAAGTATTGTTTGCCTTATTTTTATGTGCCATAATAATTATTAGACATAATATTTAAATGGCATAACGTTGGTCTATTCGCTCGCTTCGCTCGCTCACACGCCCCCGCCATCCTCTTCTAACCTAACCTGTCCGAGTCGGGGTGCCCTAAAGTCCCAATTGCATCCAATTTCTCTTGATATAAACAACCGTTACACACCCGATATCGATGGCAAATTATGTTATGGCATATCATAATTATGGCATGTGATAATTAGGGCATGTGATAATTAGGGCTTACAATGATTATGACAAATGATGTTATGGTAAGTGACTTTATGGGAAACAATGATTCTGGCACGTGACTAATATGGCAAATGAGAGTAGGGCAAATGAGTATTATGTCGTATGATATTATGGCTGTTGACTATTATGGCAAATGATATTAGGGTAAATAAAATTCGGGTAAACGGCGGTATACCCTCGCGACCTTACCCCTAAAGGAAACAGTTTTCGTTTTTTCCAAAATGTTTTCTTGACCTAATATTTATATATTTCTATCTTGGTACAGAAAATAAAACCTTCACTTTAGGTATAATAAATAAAATCTTAACATTATTGCCTATAATTGTCTGCTACCAATAAAGTCTGAGCGCCTTCAAAACCCTATAACCTGTGACGGCTTATTCTTTTTGTATTGTCCTTAGTTCCTTCGCGGCGAATGGCCAATCCCTTGGAGCAAGTTGGTCTCCGTAGCCAAAGCCTGGTCAGGTCTGGAAGGAGTCCGGGTCCACATCAACAGACGTACAGACGTCCGTAATATGAAGACCCAGGGAAAGTCCAACAAACAGTTGATGCAACTTTGTGCTATCTTCAAGTCAAATAGTGAAGGACTTTTATAGTGTGTTCAGGCGAGTTCGGGAATGTTCGGCACTTGTCGGGTACACATCAGCATACGAACAGACGTCCGTAACATCAAGACCCAGGAAAAGTTCAACAAACCACCCTGTGCTTTGTTCAAGTTCAATCATGAAGGACTTTTGTGTAGTGTGTTTGGGTGAGTTCGGGAGTGTTTGGGGACCTAACGAAGTTCGCAGTATGAAGAATTAAAGACACGGAAAGTCAAACAAGTCCACTAGTGAAGGACTTTTGTAGTATGTTCGGGTGAGTTCGGGAATATTCGGAGCTTATCGAATGCACTGATGTGCATTTTGGTAAAACCGCAACATTTCATGAAGGTCATAGAATATGCTGTATTGTTTGTGCCTTAATGATATACGGTATTTAGACAGTAATTATGTAGCCGTAGATACAGATATTAAAATGTTGTTAGATACGCGATCATAATATAAATGGCTACGAGTATTTAATTATTTACATTTTCATAATAATAATAATAAAATGGATGTACGAATGGGTCCCGCGGTACTAAGTAGCTACTCCTCGTTGATATGGGCCATTAGCCAACAGGTTCGTCGTTCCCGAAAGGATCTTTCGTCATGTTGGATAGATTATAAGAAGTCCTATGACTCGGTACATACATGGCTCATGAGGGTGCTGGGGTTGTATAAAGTAGATGTAACTCTACGCACCTTGATGTCGTGTTTGGGGCAATGGAGGACGGTCCTTCGCTATCCAGGATTTCGAAATATTCAGAGGAATAGCGAACCGATAAGGATCGAGCGAGGCATATTTCAGGGCGATATTTTGAGTGCGCTTTGGTTCTGCTTAGCCTCGAATCCTCTCAGAACACTGCTGGATGATTCAGGTCTAGGCTATCGGCTGAGGAGAGGTGGTCAGGTTATATCTCACCTCCTTTACATGGATGACCTAAAAATTTTTGCCCCCAACAATTTGCAACTGATGGAGCTAATGAAAGTAACCGAAACTTTTAGTAGTGCCATCAGGATGGAATATGGTGTGGACAAATGTGCGGTCATACATGTAAAGCGTGGGGAGATTGTGGAATCCGTGGGAACCCAACTCTCGGATTCCATAAACCTTAGAGCCCTCTCCGCATCCGAAACCTATAAGTACTTATTTGGGTATGTCCGAAGCCTTGGGCATCAATGTTACTGACATGAACTAATCGTTGAAGGAGCGCTTCTTTGGCCGCCTGAAGAAAGTATTTAATAGTGTTTTATCAGGCGGAAACAACGTGCGCTCCTTCAACGGTTGGGTCATGCAGGTTCTGATGTACTCTTTTGGCATACTCAAATGGACTCAGACCGAACTCCACGCCCTGGATAGGAGGGCCCGTACGCTGCTGACTGCCTATTGAATGCACCACCCACGGTCGTCGGTAATGAGACTGTATATACCGCGAAAGTGCGGAGGTCGAGGCTTTTTAAACGCTAAGACCCTCCACGGTCGCGAGAAATGCAGTCCCAGGGAATATTTCCTAGAAGCCGACGTGGGGATGCATAGAATGTGGTGGCGGTGGACATAGACCTCACGCCGCTCTCCTCAACTAACGAGAACTGGCGCAAGCCTGTAATGCTTGACACTAACGATCGCAGGGAGGTATGGCAGAGTAAGGAGCTTCACGGACGCTTTTGCGGGCCCTACATGGACCCGATGTAGACTTGGTTGCGTCCGTAGCCTGGTTGCGTTCCAGTGATCTCTTTGGGGAAACCGAAGGTTTTGTCTGTGCAATTATGGATGAAGTTATCATGACGAACAATTACCGGAGATTTATTGTGGACGGAACGATTGACATTTGGACAAATTTTCTCCGGGTGTTCTCGGCTAGCTAATGAAGAGTACTTGCATAGATACAACCTTGTAGCCAGGATTATCCATCAGCAACTTGCTCTGAAATACAGCCTTGTAGAATCGGAAGTACAGTACTACAGGTTTGTGCCCGACCCAGTTCTCGAAAATGGAAATATCACATTGTACTGGGATCGATCCATCTTAACTGACAGGACTATTGTTGCCAATAAGCCTGACATAGTGGTGGTGGATCGAATAGAGTGGCGCGCGCGGACCGTTATTGACATAACGGTCCCGCATGACGGACACCTCGTGAAACCCGAGAAAGACAAACTAATCAAGTATCTTGACTTGGCTCGCGAAGTTGTCGACATGTGGGATGTCGACTCAGCGATCATTGTGCCGATAGTCGTATCAGCCAATGGCTTAATTGCCAAGAGCCTCGACCAACACTTTGGGCAGCTGGATGGCTTGATTCAGAAAGCGGTACTTCTGGACACGGCTCGCATTGTTAGGAGATTCCTCTCTCTGGAGCCCTGACAGCAGGTATAGTAATAATACTATTTATTTCAGGCGACACAGGCCCATAGAAAAATACCTTAACCTAAACATACATATCTTTATAAACAAAATCTTGTGTTAATAAATAGGGCTTAAGACTATGTTAGTAGCACTTCACTTTGCACTAGCTTGATTTGGTGCTGTCCTGTGGAACTGGTCCGCTGAAGCGACGAAATACCACGTCCTGCGGCCAAATATCTTCTTCTATGACGAGGGGCAAATACCAGTTCGGTACACGCACCACGAACGCCTTGAACTTGACGTTCCGGCGTGATTCCAGTAACTGCACCCTCGGGGTATACCTCGTCTTTTGGCGCACGTAATCTACGATGTCCTCCGCTTTAGTGGTGTAGTGCAGGCGAGAGATGTGATCTATAATGTAAGTAGGTAGTATATTGATCTTAAATAAATCATTAATACTGTTACATAGGCTTTTTTTACTTTATATTACTCTCTCTGTATTACGAGTCGATAGCAAATTTCGGAAAATAGATAGAAATTAAACTAAAGAGTCGTTATTTCATCTAATTTTCCACTTAGCTATCTAATAATATAACATCACGCCTATAATCCTCCAAGAGTTAGGTAGAGGTGTACATAATCTTACCTCAAAAGAGGGTAAACTTAAAACACCAGGAAGAATCTACAAGAAAAACTTACTTTACACACTTAATTCTTAACAGCACTATCCAAAAACATACACCATAAAATCCTCACTACTCATATGAAGTCTATCCAACCTGCCACCAATATCTAAAAAACGTCAACACTGACATAAGTCCACAACGCCGTATAAAATACAATATTCTTCAATAAAATATTCACAAGGACATGAATTGTAAAACATTTTTCCTCTTAGTTCAGAAATTGAAGTTGGTTGGGGTAACTTCACTCGAAGTCTCTGTCGTAAGTTTTATACGGGACTCCATGTAACTTTGCTCCATGGACATTGACATTTAGTAAGTTTAAACACAGTAGATTCTATTAGGAGTTGGTTGGTAATAAGTTTCCGCAGTGTCGGGAGCCAGGAGGCTAGAAGATCGTCATTTTCTTCCGATATCTGATATTTTAAACGTGCAACCGGAGTTTCTTTTGTAAAGTTTTCTCCGTGCGACGTCCGTGTTTTGTTATAGGAGATTGGAAAGTTTAAAGTTTGCTGTATTTTTCCCTTGGGTCACCATGTGGCGGTAAGGAATCGATTTAAGGGGGCATGTTATTTCTACTGTGAAGGTAAATATTGTTTTCTAAAAAAAATATCTAAAATTAGTAGTAAGTGGTCCCCATCAATGTCCGAAAGAAATAAGGCTGTGTTAATTATTCAGCCCTTTAACAGAGAATAATTAACAAGACTAAAAATTTCAACTGTATCTAACTAATTCCGATTGCCCAGTTTTCCCCCCACAATTTTACAAATCACAATCTACCGGACACAGCGTCTACCCAATACAAGAAAACATCGCCCACCTTAAAACTAATCAAAGAACACACTAAATCCGGAACGCAAATCCAAGTGCTTTATAAGCCACGAAAACGGTGTATCGGAAACCGATGCAAATAAACTTGAACTGGGGTTCGAAGCCCAAATCTTTGGCGGGCAAACACTCGCTGTGTTGCTACACGTCACGCTCTATGCTGTTCGACATGTTAGATGTAAATTGAGAACCAGTCAAATGATTACTAGGGGTTAGAATGTCGCTTAGACTTCAAAGTATTTTAATATCTTTATTGAATCATCTTCTGATGTAGTAGTGTGTTAAAGTTTCTCCAAGCATCGCATTGCCGAAAACGTGTATATCTAGCTATGACAAACGTAATTTCTACTTATGGCTGTAGTTGCGTCTGTCCGACTTGAGTCCCAATAATATATCCAAGTTACAAATACGTGGTTTCAAATACTCAGAGCCTTCCTGCAAGATAGAATGGAAGCAATGTGGGTCCTCGTACAGTGATATAAATGTTAGCTGTGTTAGGTAATAATGAACAATCTCCGGCCACGCCTGCGGGTGGCAAAGACTGGCACACAGTGTTCCATGCGCACCTTTTTGGGAAGACTTGCGGTCGTGGGATCGGCCGCACTTGGTAGGCTGATACCAGTCGGCGAATGTAGAAGTATGTACAGTGATGGGTGCGGCGAATATACAAGTATCTCTCGGGCCCCCGACTTATGGTTGTAGAAGGAACAGTGGGGTTTTAGTCGGTAGGAGTCTGACATAACCCTTCCTTCTCCCCAGACGGAGGGTATCCATGAGGATTTCACCACGAATGAAAACAAATAAAAGGTAAAAATAATTTAGAAACTATATACAATCACTTCTTTATCCATACACTTTTTATTGCGTTGCTTAAATTAAGTTGTCGGAATTTTAAGCGAATAGTATTTAAAAGCTCATTCAACCGAAAATAAAACAAAATAAAAAAATAGCGATTCTCAAGTGAGTTCTCAACTCAGAGTAGGGGTCGGATCACCAAAGTTGTCCCGGAATTGTTTATTCAAAGCGCGCCGCGGACGTGATGCGATTGTTACATTCCGGGACGATTCCAATCAAATTTTGATTTATTCCTTTTGTTCCACTTTACATTTTCGGTACCTAATGTCCGACTGATTTTGTTGGGTTTTGACGTGGGATCAAGTTCTTGAAAAGGGAACGAAATAGAAACGTGTTTAGGCATGCAAAGCCCGAGCTTACCATTGTTTGCTCTGTTATCCGAAATTTGAATCCGTCATAATTCTCATGGCTCATTTCCATTGCCAATCGTACATGTTCCTGTGCATAGTGCCTAGGCATAGGAATAACGCCACGCTTACCTATCAAAGGCCATCACGTAATTAGGTAGGCCTATAGTCGACTTAGGTCAGTTTTCTTTTGCCGATACCTACAAAGTGACTGCAGTGAAACTAGACTAGTCAAGAGCAAACTCATCTCCAATAAAAAAAAGTGAGCTACAGTGAAAAGTTTTTCAAACAAAATATATTTTTAGTTTCATCCCATTTTTTTGCTCTGATATTTTTCACGGAATCTCTGACAATAAATTGAAAGGCATCAGTTCGGATTTTACTTAATTTATTGATGCAATGTGTCACCGTTCACGAAAAAATGCTTTGACCAAACGAATAGCACAATAAATAATAATTGCACTAGGTAACGACGATTACGCCGAATTACGCGCTAAACACTACTTATAGTGTTTAGCGCATAATTCGGCATAATCGTGGTTTAATTCCTGTTAATGACGTAGTTTATTCACGAGGTCACGAGTAGGTTTATAGTAGTGGAGAGTAAGTATGGGTGAATATGCTAATTATAGCCATAATTCATACCACAAAATCCTGCTAATATTAAATGGGGCTCTCCCTACGTGTTCTCTACCTACGCTTTTAACAAATTATCTAAAGGATATCTTTCTAATCGCTTTGGGATTGCTTAATGTTAATAACTAGGTAATGTTCGTGTTACAATAATGTTATTTGTCTGAAGTACTTATAATAATCGATAAGCAATCGGGTAAAGCAAAATGAGAACCACTTTGTTATGGAGTCGTCAATCCTTTGATGATGCATGATCCTGATTGTATCGATCTTGTTCCCACGGTAGGTTCCCGTGGGATAATTTCCGACATTCACGCGGGCAACAGCTAGTATATTAAGACATAGGATACTTTTCATCCCGGTAGTAGGTTCCCGTGGGATAATTTCCGACATACACGCGGGCAACAGCTAGTATATTAAGACATAGGATACTTTTCATCCCGGTAGTAGGTTCCCGTGGGATAATTTCCGACATACACGCGGGCAACAGCTAGTATATTAAGACATAGGATACTTTTCATCCCGGTAGTAGGTTCCCGTGGGATAATTTCCGACATACACGCGGGCAACAGCTAGTATATTAAGACATAGGATACTTTTCATCCCGGTAGTAGGTTCCCGTGGGATAATTTCCGACATACACGCGGGCAACAGCTAGTATATTAAGACATAGGATACTTTTCATCCCGGTAGTAGGTTCCCGTGGGATAATTTCCGACATACACGCGGGCAACAGCTAGTATATTAAGACATAGGATACTTTCATCCCGGTAGTAGGTTCCCGTGGGATAATTTCCGACATTCACGCGGGCGAAGCCGCGGGCAACAGCTAGTATATTAAGACATAAAATACTTTTCATCCCGGTAGTAGGTTCCCGTGGGATAATTTCCGACATTCACGCGGGCAACAGCTAGTATATTAAGACAGGATACTTTTCATCCCGGTAGTAGGTTCCCGTGGGATAATTTCCGACATTCACGCGGGCAACAGCTACTATATTAAGACATAGGATACTTTTCATCCCGGTAGTAGGTTCCCGTGGGATAATTTCCGACATACACGCGGGCAACAGCTACTATATTAAGACATAGGATACTTTTCATCCCGGTAGTAGGTTCCCGTGGGATAATTTCCGACATTCACGCGGGCAACAGCTAGTATATTAAGACATAGGATACTTTTCATCCCGGTAGTAGGTTCCCGTGGGATAATTTCCGACATTCACGCGGGCAACAGCTACTATATTAAGACATAGGATACTTTTCATCCCGGTAGTAGGTTCCCGTGGGATAATTTCCGACATACACGCGGGCAACAGCTTGTATATTAAGACATAGGATACTTTTCATCCCGGTAGTAGGTTCCCGTGGGATAATTTCCGACATACACGCGGGCAACAGCTAGTATATTAAGATATAGGATACTTTTCATCCCGGTAGTAGGTTCCCGTGGGATAATTTCCGACATTCACGCAGGCGAAGCCGCGGGCAACAGCTAGTATATTAAGACATAGGATACTTTCATCCCGGTAGTAGGTTCCCGTGGGATAATTTCCGACATTCACGCGGGCAACAGCTAGTATATTAAGACATAGGATACTTTTCATCCCGGTAGTAGGTTCCCGTGGGATAATTTCCGATATTCACGCGGGCGAAGCCGCGGGCAACAGCTAGTATATTAAGACATAGGATACTTTTCATCCCGGTAGTAGGTTCCCGTGGGATAATTTCCGACATTCACGCGGGCAACAGCTAGTATATTAAGACATAGGATACTTTTCATCCCGGTAGTAGGTTCCCGTGGAATTATTTCCGACATTCACGCGGGCGAAGCCGCGGGCAACAGCTAGTATATTAAGACATAGGATACTTTTCATCCCGGTAGTAGGTTCCCGTGGGATAATTTCCGACATTCACGCGGGCGAAGCCGCGGGCAACAGCTAGTATATTAAGACATAGGATACTTTTCATCCCGGTAGTAGGTTCCCGTGGGATAATTTCCGACATTCACGCGGGCGAAGCCGCGGGCAACAGCTAGTATATTAAGACATAGGATACTTTTCATCCCGGTAGTATGTTCCCGTGGGATAATTTCCGACATTCACGCGGGCAACAGCTAGTATATTAAGACATAGGATACTTTTCATCCCGGTAGTAGGTTCCCGTGGAATTATTTCCGACATTCACGCGGGCGAAGCCGCGGGCAACAGCTAGTATATTAAGACATAGGATACTTTTCATCCCGGTAGAAGGTTCCCGTGGGATAATTTCCGACATTCACGCGGGCAACAGCTAGTATATTAAGACATAGGATACTTTTCATCCCGGTAGAAGGTTCCCGTGGGATAATTTCCGACATTTACGTGGGCAACAGCTAGTATATTAAGACATAGGATACTTTTCATCCCGGTAGTAGTTTCCCGTGGAATAATTTCCGACATTCACGCGGGCGAAGCCGCGGGCAACAGCTAGTATATTAAGACATAGGATACTTTTCATCCCGGTAGTAGGTTCCCGTGGGATAATTTCCGACATTCACGCGGGCGAAGCCGCGGGCAACAGCTAGTATATTAAGACATAGGATACTTTTCATCCCGGTAGTAGGTTCCCGTGGGATAATTTCCGACATTCACGCGGGCAACAGCTAGTATATTAAGACATAGGATACTTTTCATCCCGGTAGTAGGTTCCCGTGGGATAATTTCCGACATTCACGCGGGCGAAGCCGCGGGCAACAGCTAGTATATTAAGACATAGGATACTTTTCATCCCGGTAGTAGTTTCCCGTGGAATAATTTCCGACATTCACGCGGGCGAAGCCGCGGGCAACAGCTAGTATATTAAGACATAGGATACTTTTCATCCCGGTAGTAGGTTCCCGTGGGATAATTTCCGACATTCACGCGGGCGAAGCCGCGGGCAACAGCTAGTATATTAAGACATAGGATACTTTTCATCCCGGTAGTAGGTTCCCGTGGGATAATTTCCGACATTCACGCGGGCGAAGCCGCGGGCAACAGCTAGTATATTAAGACATAGGATACTTTTCATCCCGGTAGTAGGTTCCCGTGGGATAATTTCCGACATTCACGCGGGCAACAGCTAGTATATTAAGACATAGGATACTTTTCATCCCGGTAGAAGGTTCCCGTGGGATAATTTCCGACATTCACGCGGGCAACAGCTAGTATATTAAGATATAGGATACTTTTCATTCCGGTAGAAGGTTCCCGTGGGATAATTTCCGACATACACGCGGGCAACAGCTACTATATTAAGACATAGGATACTTTTCATCCCGGTAGTAGGTTCCCGTGGGATAATTTCCGACATTCACGCGGGCGAAGCCGCGGGCAACAGCTAGTATATTAAGACATAGGATACTTTTCATCCCGGTAGTAGGTTCCCGTGGGATAATTTCCGACATTCACGCGGGCAACAGCTAGTATATTAAGACATAGGATACTTTTCATCCCGGTAGTAGGTTCCCGTGGGATAATTTCCGACATTCACGCGGGCAACAGCTACTATATTAAGACATAGGATACTTTTCATCCCGGTAGTAGGTTCCCGTGGGATAATTTCCGACATACACGCGGGCAACAGCTACTATATTAAGACATAGGATACTTTTCATCCCGGTAGTAGGTTCCCGTGGGATAATTTCCGACATACACGCGGGCAACAGCTAGTATATTAAGACATAGGATACTTTTCATCCCGGTAGTAGGTTCCCGTGGGATAATTTCCGACATACACGCGGGCAACAGCTAGTATATTAAGACATAGGATACTTTCATCCCGGTAGTAGGTTCCCGTGGGATAATTTCCGACATTCACGCGGGCGAAGCCGCGGGCAACAGCTAGTATATTAAGACATAGGATACTTTTCATCCCGGTAGTAGGTTCCCGTGGGATAATTTCCGACATTCACGCGGGCAACAGCTAGTATATTAAGACATAGGATACTTTTCATCCCGGTAGTAGGTTCCCGTGGAATAATTTCCGACATTCACGCGGGCAACAGCTACTATATTAAGACATAGGATACTTTTCATCCCGGTAGTAGGTTCGCGTGGGATAATTTCCGACATACACGCGGGCAACAGCTAGTATATTAAGACATAGGATACTTTTCATCCCGGTAGTAGGTTCCCGTGGGATAATTTCCGACATACACGCGGGCAACAGGTAGTATATCAAGACATAGGATACTTTTCATCCCGGTAGTAGGTTCCCGTGGGTTAATTTCCGACATTCACGCGGGCAACAGCTAGTACATATATTAAGACATAGGATACTTTTCATCCCGGTAGTAGGTTCCCGTGGGATAATTTCCGACATTCACGCGGGCAACAGCTACTATATTAAGACATAGGATACTTTTCGTCCCGGTAGTAGGTTCCCGTGGGATAATTTCCGACATACACGCGGGCAACAGCTAGTATATTAAGACATAGGATACTTTTCATCCCGGTAGTAGGTTCCCGTGGGATCATTTCCGACATTCACGCGGGCAACAGCTAGTATATTAAGACATAGGATACTTTTTATCCCGGTAGTAGTTTCCCGTGGAATAATTTCCGACATTCACGCGGGCGAAGCCGCGGGCAACAGCTAGTATATTAAGACATAGGATACTTTTCATCCCGGTAGAAGGTTCCCGTGGGATAATTTCCGAGATTCACGCGGGCAACAGCTAGTATATTAAGACATAGGATACTTTTCATCCCGGTAGTAGGTTCCCGTGGGATAATTTCCGACATTCACGCGGGCAACAGCTAGTATATTAAGACATAGGATACTTTTCATCCCGGTAGTAGGTTCCCGTGGATAATTTCCGACATTCACGCGGGCGAAGCCGCGGGCAACAGCTAGTATATTAAGACATAGGATACTTTTCATCCCGGTAGAAGGTTCCCGTGGGATAATTTCCGACATTCACGCGGGCAACAGCTAGTATATTAAGACATAGGATACTTTTCATCCCGGTAGTAGGTTCCCGTGGGATAATTTCCGAAATTCACGCGGGCAACAGCTAGTATATTAAGACATAGGATACTTTTCATCCCGGTAGTAGGTTCCCGTGGGATAATTTCCGATATTCACGCGGGCAACAGCTAGTATATTAAGACATAGGATACTTTTCATCCCGGTAGTAGGTTCCCGTGGGATAATTTCCGACATTCACGCGGGCAACAGCTAGTATATTAAGACATAGGATACTTTTCATCCCGGTAGTAGGTTCCCGTGGGATAATTTCCGACATTCACGCGGGCAACAGCTAGTATATTAAGACATAGGATACTTTTCATCCCGGTAGTAGGTTCCCGTGGGATAATTTCCGACATTCACGCGGGCAACAGCTAGTATATTAAGACATAGGATACTTTTCATCCCGGTAGAAGGTTCCCGTGGGATAATTTCCGACATTTACGCGGGCAACAGCTAATATATTAAGACATAGAATACTTTTCATCCCGGTAGAAGGTTCCCGTGGGATAATTTTCGACATTCACGCGGGCGAAGCCGCGGGCAACAGCTAGTATATTAAGACATAGGATACTTTTCATCCCGGTAGTAGGTTCCCGTGGGATCATTTCCAACATTCAGGCAGGCAACAGCTAGTATATTAAGACATAGGATACTTTTCATCCCGGTAGTAGGTTCCCGTGGGATAATTTCCGACATTCACGCGGGCGAAGCCGCGGGCAACAGCTAGTATATTAAGACATAGGATACTTTTCATCCCGGTAGTAGGTTCCCGTGGGATCATTTCCAACATTCACGCGGGCAACAGCTAGTATATTAAGACATAGGATACTTTTCATCCCGGTAGTAGGTTCCCGTGGGATAATTTCCGACATTCACGCGGGCGAAGCCGCGGGCAACAGCTAGTATATTAAGACATAGGATACTTTTCATCCCGGTAGTAGGTTCCCGTGGGATAATTTCCGACATTCACGCGGGCAACAGCTAGTATATTAAGACATAGGATACTTTTCATCCCGGTAGTAGGTTCCCGTGGAATAATTTCCGACATTCACGCGGGCAACAGCTACTATATTAAGACATAGGATACTTTTCATCCCGGTAGTAGGTTCGCGTGGGATAATTTCCGACATACACGCGGGCAACAGCTAGTATATTAAGACATAGGATACTTTTCATCCCGGTAGTAGGTTCCCGTGGGATAATTTCCGACATACACGCGGGCAACAGGTAGTATATCAAGACATAGGATACTTTTCATCCCGGTAGTAGGTTCCCGTGGCTTAATTTCCGACATTCACGCGGGCAACAGCTAGTACATATATTAAGACATAGGATACTTTTCATCCCGGTAGTAGGTTCCCGTGGGATAATTTCCGACATTCACGCGGGCAACAGCTACTATATTAAGACATAGGATACTTTTCGTCCCGGTAGTAGGTTCCCGTGGGATAATTTCCGACATACACGCGGGCGACAGCTAGTATATTAAGACATAGGATACTTTTCATCCCGGTAGTAGGTTCCCGTGGGATCATTTCCGACATTCACGCGGGCAACAGCTAGTATATTAAGACATAGGATACTTCTCATCCCGGTAGTAGGTTCCCGTGGGATAATTTCCGACATTCACGCGGGCGAAGCCGCGGGCAACAGCTAGTATATTAAGACATAGGATACTTTTCATCCCGGTAGTAGGTTCCCGTGGGATAATTTCCGACATACACGCGGGCAACAGCTAGTATATTAAGACATAGGATACTTTTCATCCCGGTAGTAGGTTCCCGTGGGATAATTTCCGACATTCACGCGGGCAACAGCTAGTATATTAAGACATAGGATACTTTTCATCCCGGTAGTAAGTTCCCGTGGGATAATTTCCGACATTCACGCGGGCGAAGCCGCGGGCAACATCTAGTATATTAAGACATAGGATATTTTTCATCCCGGTAGAAGGTTCCCGTGGGATAATTTCCGACATTCACGCGGGTAACAGCTAGTATATTAAGACATAGGATACTTTTCATCCCGGTAGTAGGTTCCCGTGGGATAATTTCCGACATTCACGCGGGCAACAGCTAGTATATTAAGACATAGGATACTTTTCATCCCGGTAGTAGGTTCCCGTGGGATAATTTCCGACATTCACGCGGGCGAAGCCACGGGCAACAGCTAGTATATTAAGACATAGGATACTTTTTATCCCGGTAGAAGGTTCCCGTGGGATAATTTCCGACATTCACGCGGGCAACAGCTAGTATATTAAGACATAGGATACTTTTCATCCCGGTAGTAGGTTCCCGTGGGATAATTTCCGACATTCACGCGGGCAACAGCTAGTATATTAAGACATAGGATACTTTTCATCCCGGTAGTAGGTTCCCGTGGGATAATTTCCGATATTCACGCGGGCAACAGCTAGTATATTAAGACATAGGATACTTTTCATCCCGGTAGTAGGTTCCCGTGGGATAATTTCCGACATTCACGCGGGCAACAGCTACTATATTAAGACATAGGATACTTTTCATCCCGGTAGTAGGTTCCCGTGGGATAATTTCCGACATTCACGCGGGCAACAGCTAGTATATTAAGACATAGGATACTTTTCATCCCGGTAGTAGGTTCCCGTGGGATAATTTCCGACATTCACGCGGGCAACAGCTAGTATATTAAGACATAGGATACTTTTCATCCCGGTAGAAGGTTCCCGTGGGATAATTTCCGACATTTACGCGGGCAACAGCTAATATATTAAGACATAGAATACTTTTCATCCCGGTAGAAGGTTCCCGTGGGATAATTTCCGACATTCACGCGGGCGAAGCCGCGGGCAACAGCTAGTATATTAAGACATAGGATACTTTTCATCCCGGTAGTAGGTTCCCGTGGGATCATTTCCAACATTCAGGCAGGCAACAGCTAGTATATTAAGACATAGGATACTTTTCATCCCGGTAGTAGGTTCCCGTGGGATCATTTCCAACATTCACGCGGGCAACAGCTAGTATATTAAGACATAGGATACTTTTCATCCCGGTAGTAGGTTCCCGTGGGATCATTTCCAACATTCACGCGGGCAACAGCTAGTATTATAAGACATAGGATACTTTTGATCCCGGTAGTAGGTTCCCGTGGGATAATTTCCGACATTCACGCGGGCGAAGCCGCGGGCAACAGCTAGTATATTAAGACATAGGATACTTTTCATCCCGGTAGTAGGTTCCCGTGGTATAATTTCCGACATACACGCGGGCAACAGCTAGTATATTAAGACATAGGATACTTTTCATCCCGGTAGTAGGTTCCCGTGGGATAATTTCCGACATACACGCGGGCAACAGCTACTATATTAAGACATAGGATACTTTTCATCCCGGTAGTAGGTTCCCGTGGGATAATTTCCGACATACACGCGGGCAACAGCTAGTATATTAAGACATAGGATACTTTTCATCCCGGTAGTAGGTTCCCGTGGGATAATTTCCGACATACACGCGGGCAACAGCTAGTATATTAAGACATAGGATACTTTCATCCCGGTAGTAGGTTCCCGTGGGATAATTTCCGACATTCACGCGGGCGAAGCCGCGGGCAACAGCTAGTATATTAAGACATAGGATACTTTTCATCCCGGTAGTGGGTTCCCGTGGGATAATTTCCGACATTCACGCGGGCAACAGCTAGTATATTAAGACATAGGATACTTTTCATCCCGGTAGTAGGTTCCCGTGGAATAATTTCCGACATTCACGCGGGCAACAGCTACTATATTAAGACATAGGATACTTTTCATCCCGGTAGTAGGTTCGCATGGGATAATTTCCGACATACACGCGGGCAACAGCTAGTATATTAAGACATAGGATACTTTTCATCCCGGTAGTAGGTTCCCGTGGGATAATTTCCGACATACACGCGGGCAACAGGTAGTATATCAAGACATAGGATACTTTTCATCCCGGTAGTAGGTTCCCGTGGGTTAATTTCCGACATTCACGCGGGCAACAGCTAGTACATATATTAAGACATAGGATACTTTTCATCCCGGTAGTAGGTTCCCGTGGGATAATTTCCGACATTCACGCGGGCGAAGCCGCGGGCAACAGCTAGTATATTAAGACATAGGATACTTTTCATCCCGGTAGTAGTTTCCCGTGGAATAATTTCCGACATTCACGCGGGCGAAGCCGCGGGCAACAGCTAGTATATTAAGACATAGGATACTTTTCATCCCGGTAGAAGGTTCCCGTGGGATAATTTCCGACATTCACGCGGGCAACAGCTAGTATATTAAGACATAGGATACTTTTCATCCCGGTAGTAGGTTCCCGTGGGATAATTTCCGACATTCACGCGGGCGAAGCCGCGGGCAACAGCTAGTATATTAAGACATAGGATACTTTTCATCCCGGTAGTAGTTTCCCGTGGAATAATTTCCGACATTCACGCGGGCGAAGCCGCGGGCAACAGCTAGTATATTAAGACATAGGATACTTTTCATCCCGGTAGTAGGTTCTCGTGGGATAATTTCCGACATTCACGCGGGCAACAGCTAGTATATTAAGACATAGGATACTTTTCATCCCGGTAGTAGGTTCCCGTGGGATAATTTCCGACATTCACGCGGGCAACAGCTAGTATATTAAGACATAGGATACTTTTCATCCCGGTAGTAGGTTCCCGTGGGATCCTTTCCGACATTCACGCGGGCAACAGCTAGTATATTAAGACATAGGATACTTTTCATCCCGGTAGTAGGTTCCCGTGGGATAATTTCCGACATTCACGCGGGCAACAGCTAGTATATTAAGACATAGGATACTTTTCATCCCGGTAGTAGGTTCCCGTGGAATAATTTCCGACATTCACGCGGGCAACAGCTACTATATTAAGACATAGGATACTTTTCATCCCGGTAGTAGGTTCGCGTGGGATAATTTCCGACATACACGCGGGCAACAGCTAGTATATTAAGACATAGGATACTTTTCATCCCGGTAGTAGGTTACCGTGGGATAATTTCCGACATTCACGCGGGCAACAGCTACTATATTAAGACATAGGATACTTTTCGTCCCGGTAGTAGGTTCCCGTGGGATAATTTCCGACATACACGCGGGCAACAGCTAGTATATTAAGACATAGGATACTTTTCATCCCGGTAGTAGGTTCCCGTGGGATCCTTTCCGACATTCACGCGGGCAACAGCTAGTATATTAAGACATAGGATACTTCTCATCCCGGTAGTAGGTTCCCGTGGGATAATTTCCGACATTCACGCGGGCGAAGCCGCGGGCAACAGCTTGTATATTAAGACATAGGATACTTTTCATCCCGGTAGTAGGTTCCCGTGGGATAATTTCCGACATACACGCGGGCAACAGCTAGTATATTAAGACATAGGATACTTTTCATCCCGGTAGTAGGTTCCCGTGGGATAATTTCCGACATTCACGCGGGCGAAGCCGCGGGCAACAGCTAGTATATTAAGACAGGATACTTTTCATCCCGGTAGTAGTTTCCCGTGGAATAATTTCCGACATTCACGCGGGCGAAGCCGCGGGCAACAGCTAGTATATTAAGACATAGGATACTTTTCATCCCGGTAGTAGGTTCCCGTGGGATAATTTCCGACATTCACGCGGGCAACAGCTAGTATATTAAGACATAAGATACTTTTCATCCCGGTAGTAGGTTCCCGTGGAATAATTTCCGACATTCACGCGGGCAACAGCTACTATATTAAGACATAGGATACTTTTCATCCCGGTAGTAGGTTCGCGTGGGATAATTTCCGACATACACGCGGGCAACAGCTAGTATATTAAGACATAGGATACTTTTCATCCCGGTAGTAGGTTCCCGTGGGATAATTTCCGACATTCACGCGGGCAACAGCTACTATATTAAGACATAGGATACTTTTCGTCCCGGTAGTAGGTTCCCGTGGGATAATTTCCGACATACACGCGGGCAACAGCTAGTATATTAAGACATAGGATACTTTTCATCCCGGTAGTAGGTTCCCGTGGGATCCTTTCCGACATTCACGCGGGCAACAGCTAGTATATTAAGACATAGGATACTTCTCATCCCGGTAGTAGGTTCCCGTGGGATAATTTCCGACATTCACGCGGGCGAAGCCGCGGGCAACAGCTAGTATATTAAGACATAGGATACTTTTCATCCCGGTAGTAGGTTCCCGTGGGATAATTTCCGACATTCACGCGGGCAACAGCTAGTATATTAAGACATAGGATACTTTTCATCCCGGTAGTAGGTTCCCGTGGAATAATTTCCGACATTCACGCGGGCAACAGCTACTATATTAAGACATAGGATACTTTTCATCCCGGTAGTAGGTTCGCGTGGGATAATTTCCGACATACACGCGGGCAACAGCTAGTATATTAAGACATAGGATACTTTTCATCCCGGTAGTAGGTTCCCGTGGGATAATTTTCGACATTCACGCGGGCAACAGCTAGTACATATATTAAGACATAGGATACTTTTCATCCCGGTAGTAGGTTACCGTGGGATAATTTCCGACATTCACGCGGGCAACAGCTACTATATTAAGACATAGGATACTTTTCGTCCCGGTAGTAGGTTCCCGTGGGATAATTTCCGACATACACGCGGGCAACAGCTAGTATATTAAGACATAGGATACTTTTCATCCCGGTAGTAGGTTCCCGTGGGATAATTTCCGACATTCACGCGGGCAACAGCTAGTATATTAAGACATAGGATACTTCTCATCCCGGTAGTAGGTTCCCGTGGGATAATTTCCGACATTCACGCGGGCGAAGCCGCGGGCAACAGCTTGTATATTAAGACATAGGATACTTTTCATCCCGGTAGTAGGTTCCCGTGGGATAATTTCCGACATACACGCGGGCAACAGCTAGTATATTAAGACATAGGATACTTTTCATCCCGGTAGTAGGTTCCCGTGGGATAATTTCCGACATTCACGCGGGCGAAGCCGCGGGCAACAGCTAGTATATTAAGACATAGGATACTTTTCATCCCGGTAGTAGTTTCCCGTGGAATAATTTCCGACATTCACGCGGGCGAAGCCGCGGGCAACAGCTAGTATATTAAGACATAGGATACTTTTCATCCCGGTAGTAGGTTCCCGTGGGATAATTTCCGACATTCACGCGGGCAACAGCTAGTATATTAAGACATAAGATACTTTTCATCCCGGTAGTAGGTTCCCGTGGAATAATTTCCGACATTCACGCGGGCAACAGCTACTATATTAAGACATAGGATACTTTTCATCCCGGTAGGAGTTCGCGTGGGATAATTTCCGACATACACGCGGGCAACAGCTAGTATATTAAGACATAGGATACTTTTCATCCCGGTAGTAGGTTCCCGTGGGATAATTTCCGACATTCACGCGGGCAACAGCTAGTATATTAAGACATAGGATACTTTTCATCCCGGTAGTAGGTTCCCGTGGGATAATTTCCGACATTCACGCGGGCAACAGCTAGTATATTAAGACATAGGATACTTTTCATCCCGGTAGTAGGTTCCCGTGGGATAATTTCCGACATACACGCGGGCAACAGCTAGTATATTAAGACATAGGATACTTTTCATCCCGGTAGTAGGTTCCCGTGGGATAATTTCCGACATACACGCGGGCAACAGCTAGTATATTAAGACATAGGATACTTTTCATCCCGGTAGTAGGTTCCCGTGGGATAATTTCCGACATACACGCGGGCAACAGCTAGTATATTAAGACATAGGATACTTTCATCCCGGTAGTAGGTTCCCGTGGGATAATTTCCGACATTCACGCGGGCGAAGCCGCGGGCAACAGCTAGTATATTAAGACATAGGATACTTTTCATCCCGGTAGTAGGTTCCCGTGGGATAATTTCCGACATTCACGCGGGCAACAGCTAGTATATTAAGACATAGGATACTTTTCATCCCGGTAGTAGGTTCCCGTGGAATAATTTCCGACATTCACGCGGGCAACAGCTACTATATTAAGACATAGGATACTTTTCATCCCGGTAGTAGGTTCGCGTGGGATAATTTCCGACATACACGCGGGCAACAGCTAGTATATTAAGACATAGGATACTTTTCATCCCGGTAGTAGGTTCCCGTGGGATAATTTCCGACATACACGCGGGCAACAGGTAGTATATCAAGACATAGGATACTTTTCATCCCGGTAGTAGGTTCCCGTGGGATAATTTCCGACATTCACGCGGGCAACAGCTAGTACATATATTAAGACATAGGATACTTTTCATCCCGGTAGTAGGTTCCCGTGGGATAATTTCCGACATTCACGCGGGCAACAGCTACTATATTAAGACATAGGATACTTTTCGTCCCGGTAGTAGGTTCCCGTGGGATAATTTCCGACATACACGCGGGCAACAGCTAGTATATTAAGACATAGGATACTTTTCATCCCGGTAGTAGGTTCCCGTGGGATCATTTCCGACATTCACGCGGGCAACAGCTAGTATATTAAGACATAGGATACTTCTCATCCCGGTAGTAGGTTCCCGTGGGATAATTTCCGACATTCACGCGGGCGAAGCCGCGGGCAACAGCTAGTATATTAAGACATAGGATACTTTTCATCCCGGTAGTAGGTTCCCGTGGGATAATTTCCGACATACACGCGGGCAACAGCTAGTATATTAAGACATAGGATACTTTTCATCCCGGTAGTAGGTTCCCGTGGGATAATTTCCGACATTCACGCGGGCAACAGCTAGTATATTAAGACATAGGATACTTTTCATCCCGGTAGTAGGTTCCCGTGGGATAATTTTCGACATTCACGCGGGCAACAGCTACTTTATTAAGACATAGGATACTTTTCATCCCGGTAGTAGGTTCCCGTGGGATAATTTCCGACATTCACGCGGGCAACAGCTAGTATATTAAGACATAGGATACTTTTCATCCCGGTAGTAGTTTCCCGTGGAATAATTTCCGACATTCACGCGGGCGAAGCCGCGGGCAACAGCTAGTATATTAAGACATAGGATACTTTTCATCCCGGTAGAAGGTTCCCGTGGGATAATTTCCGACATTCACGCGGGCAACAGCTAGTATATTAAGACATAGGATACTTTTCATCCCGGTAGTAAGTTCCCGTGGGATAATTTCCGACATTCACGCGGGCGAAGCCGCGGGCAACATCTAGTATATTAAGACATAGGATATTTTTCATCCCGGTAGAAGGTTCCCGTGGAATAATTTCCGACATTCACGCGGGCAACAGCTAGTATATTAAGACATAGGATACTTTTCATCCCGGTAGTAGTTTCCCGTGGAATAATTTCCGACATTCACGCGGGCGAAGCCGCGGGCAACAGCTAGTATATTAAGACATAGGATACTTTTCATCCCGGTAGAAGGTTCCCGTGGGATAATTTCCGAGATTCACGCGGGCAGCAGCTAGTATATTAAGACATAGGATACTTTTCATCCCGGTAGTAGGTTCCCGTGGGATAATTTCCGACATTCACGCGGGCAACAGCTAGTATATTAAGACATAGGATACTTTTCATCCCGGTAGTAGGTTCCCGTGGGATAATTTCCGACATTCACGCGGGCGAAGCCGCGGGCAACAGCTAGTATATTAAGACATAGGATACTTTTCATCCCGGTAGAAGGTTCCCGTGGGATAATTTCCGACATTCACGCGGGCAACAGCTAGTATATTAAGACATAGGATATTTTTCATCCCGGTAGTAGGTTCCCGTGGGATAATTTCCGACATTCACGCGGGCAACAGCTAGTATATTAAGACATAGGATACTTTTCATCCCGGTAGTAGGTTCCCGTGGGATAATTTCCGACATTCACGCGGGCAACAGCTAGTATATTAAGACATAGGATACTTTTCATCCCGGTAGTAGGTTCCCGTGGGATAATTTCCGACATTCACGCGGGCAACAGCTAGTATATTAAGACATAGGATACTTTTCATCCCGGTAGTAGGTTCCCGTGGGATAATTTCCGACATTCACACGGGCAATAGCTAGTATATTGAGACATAGGATACTTTTCATCCCGGTAGTAGGTTCCCGTGGGATAATTTCCGACATTCACGCGGGCAACAGCTAGTATATTAAGACATAGGATACTTTTCATCCCGGTAGAAGGTTCCCGTGGGATAATTTCCGACATTTACGCGGGCAACAGCTAATATATTAAGACATAGAATACTTTTCATCCCGGTAGAAGGTTCCCGTGGGATAATTTCCGACATTCACGCGGGCGAAGCCGCGGGCAACAGCTAGTATATTAAGACATAGGATACTTTTCATCCCGGTAGTAGGTTCCCGTGGGATCATTTCCGACATTCACGCGGGCAACAGCTAGTATATTAAGACATAGGATACTTTTCATCCCGGTAGTAGGTTCCCGTGGGATAATTTCCGATATTCACGCGGGCGAAGCTGCGGGCAACAGCTGGTATATTAAGACATAGGATACTTTTCATCCCGGTAGTAGGTTCCCGTGGGATCATTTCCGACATTCACGCGGGCAACAGCTAGTATATTAAGACATAGGATACTTTTCATCCCGGTAGTAGTTTCCCGTGGAATAATTTCCGACATTCACGCGGGCGAAGCCGCGGGCAACAGCTAGTATATTAAGACATAGGATACTTTTCATCCCGGTAGAAGGTTCCCGTGGGATAATTTCCGACATTCACGCGGGCAACAGCTAGTATATTAAGACATAGGATACTTTTCATCCCGGTAGTAAGTTCCCGTGGGATAATTTCCGACATTCACGCGGGCGAAGCCGCGGGCAACAGCTAGTATATTAAGACATAGGATATTTTTCATCCCGGTAGAAGGATCCCGTGGGATAATTTCCGACATTCACGCGGGCAACAGCTAGTATATTAAGACATAGGATACTTTTCATCCCGGTAGTAGTTTCCCGTGGAATAATTTCCGACATTCACGCGGGCGAAGCCGCGGGCAACAGCTAGTATATTAAGACATAGGATACTTTTCATCCCGGTAGAAGGTTCCCGTGGGATAATTTCCGACATTCACGCAGGCAACAGCTAGTATATTAAGACATAGGATACTTTTCATCCCGGTAGTAGGTTCCCGTGGGATAATTTCCGACATTCACGCGGGCAACAATTAGTATATTAAGACATAGGATACTTTTCATCCCGGTAGTAGGTTCCCGTGGGATAATTTCCGACATTCACGCGGGCGAAGCCGCGGGCAACAGCTAGTATATTAAGACATAGGATACTTTTCATCCCGGTAGTAGGTTCCCTTGGGATAATTTCCGACATTCACGCGGGCTACAGCTAGTATATTAAGACATAGGATACTTTTCATCCCGGTAGTAGGTTCCCGTGGGATAATTTCCGATATTCACGCGGGCAACAGCTAGTATATTAAGACATAGGATACTTTTCATCCCGGTAGTAGGTTCCCGTGGGATAATTTCCGACATTCACGCGGGCAACAGCTAGTATATTAAGACATAGGATACTTTTCATCCCGGTAGTAGGTTCCCGTGGGATAATTTCCGACATTCACGCGGGCAACAGCTAGTATATTAAGACATAGGATACTTTTCATCCCGGTAGTAGGTTCCCGTGGGATCATTTCCGACATTCACGCGGGCAACAGCTAGTATATTAAGACATAGGATACTTTTCATCCCGGTAGTAGGTTCTCGTGGGATAATTTCCGATATTCACGCGGGCGAAGCTGCGGGCAACAGCTAGTATATTAAGACATAGGATACTTTTCTTCCCGGTAGTAGGTTCCCGTGGGATAATTTCCGACATTCACGCGGGCAACAGCTAGTATATTAAGACATAGGATACTTTTCATCCCGGTAGTAGGTTCCCGTGGGATAATTTCCGACATTCACGCGGGCAACAGCTACTATATTAAGACATAGGATACTTTTCATCCCGGTAGTAGGTTCCCGTGGGATAATTTCCGACATTCACGCGGGCAACAGCTAGTATATTAAGACATAGGATACTTTTCATCCCGGTAGTAGTTTCCCGTGGAATAATTTCCGACATTCACGCGGGCGAAGCTGCGGGCAACAGCTAGTATATTAAGACATAGGATACTTTTCATCCCAGTAGAAGGTTCCCGTGGGATAATTTCCGACATTCACGCGGGCAACAGCTAGTATATTACGACATAGGATATTTTTCATCCCGGTAGAAGGTTCCCGTGGGATAATTTCCGACATTCACGCGGGCAACAGCTAGTATATTAAGACATAGGATACTTTTCATCCCGGTAGTAGGTTCCCGTGGGATCATTTCCGACATTCACGCGGGCAACAGCTAGTATATTAAGACATAGGATACTTTTCATCCCGGTAGTAGGTTCCCGTGGGATAATTTCCGACATTCACGCGGGCGAAGCCGCGGGCAACAGCTAGTATATTAAGACATAGGAAACTTTTCATCCCGGTAGAAGGTTCCCGTGGGATAATTTCCGACATTCACGCGGGCAACAGCTAGTATATTAAGACATAGGATACTTTTCATCCCGGTAGTAGGTTCCCGTGGGATAATTTCCGACATTCACGCGGGCGAAGCCGCGGGCAACAGCTAGTATATTAAGACATAGGATACTTTTCATCCCGGTAGTAGGTTCCCTTGGGATAATTTCCGACATTCACGCGGGCAACAGCTAGTATATTAAGACATAGGATACTTTTCATCCCGGTAGTAGGTTCCCGTGGGATAATTTCCGACATTCACGTGGGCGAAGCCGCGGGCAACAGCTAGTATATTAAGACATAGGATACTTTTCATCCCGGTAGTAGGTTCCCGTGGTATAATTTCCGACATTCACGCGGGCAACAGCTAGTATATTAAGACATAGGATACTTTTCATCCCGGTAGTAGGTTCCCGTGGTATAATTTCCGACATACACGCGGGCAACAGCTAGTATATTAAGACATAGGATACTTTTCATCCCGGTAGTAGGTTCCCGTGGGATTATTTCCGACATTCACGCGGGCAACAGCTAGTATATTAAGACATAGGATACTTTTCATCCCGGTAGTAGGTTCCCGTGGGATTATTTCCGACATTCACGCGGGCAACAGCTAGTATATTAAGACATAGGATACTTTTCATCCCGGTAGTAGGTTCCCGTGGGATAATTTCCGACATTCACTCGGGCAACAGCTAATACATATATTAAGACATAGGATACTTTTCATCCCCGTAGTAGGTTCCCGTGGGATCATTTCCAACATTCACGCGGGCAACAGCTAGTATATTAAGACATAGGATACTTTTCATCCCGGTAGTAGGTTCCCGTGGGATAATTTCCGACATTCACGTGGGCGAAGCCGCGGGCTACAGCTAGTATATTAAGACATAGGATACTTTTCATCCCGGTAGTAGGTTCCCGTGGTATAATTTCCGACATACACGCGGGCAACAGCTAGTATATTAAGACATAGGATACTTTTCATCCCGGTAGTAGGTTCCCGTGGGATCATTTCCGACATTCACGCGGGCAACAGCTAGTATATTAAGACATAGGATACTTTTCATCCCGGTAGTAGGTTCCCGTGGGATAATTTCCGATATTCACGCGGGCGAAGCTGCGGGCAACAGCTAGTATATTAAGACATAGGATACTTTTCATCCCGGTAGTAGGTTCCCGTGGGATAATTTCCGACATACACGCGGGCAACAGCTAGTATATTAAGACATAGGATACTTTTCTTCCCGGTAGTAGGTTCCCGTGGGATCCCCCCCGGGGGGTTCCCGCATTGTCGAGGCGGGGGGGCTCAGTAGCCGTGGCTTGGTCACCCACGGTGAAGCGAAGAGGAACCTAAGGAGGGGCCGCTCGTCAGGGCTTTTTCCAGGAAGTCGACGACGTAGCGGCCAACAGGTAGGTTGCGGTGCCGCTTGGGCGACGTCGCAACTGAGGCGGGCCGCGATGTCGTATGGGAGGCATCGCGGCTGAGGGTTGGAGGCCGCGGCGGGAGAGGAGTGCCGGTATTGCGGTGCGCCGTTCTCCCTACCTTCCGCGGCCTTGACGGGGTCGCCACCGTCTGATGGCGGACGCGGTGGGGCCGCAGGGGAGGAGGAGTGTCGGTATTTCGTTGGCCGCTCTACCTATCCTCTGCGGCCGAAAAGTGGTAGGCGGCCGGGCCACTGACCTGACCGGTCGCAGGGGGACCAAGGGTGACTAGACACGGGGTCGTCTGGCGCCCATGTGCTGGTTTGGTCCATGGGGTGGTCACGGTGCACAATGTGTTCTTGTGCGCCGGTGATGGGGGGTGCTCCCCAAAGGAGGGTCCGGTGACGGACAGTCGCGGCGGGTTCGCGGTGAGTGCTAACGCGTGCCCGTGTTCCGGCCACAAGCGGCAGAGGAGGACACCGTGGAGTTTTAGTGAGTTGGAGTCCCACATAACTGCACTATCTCCCCGTGGTAGTGCAGTATGCATGAGCATTTCTCCACGGAAAAAAAAAAAAAAAAAAAAAGGTTCCCGTGGGATAATTTCCGACATTCACGCGGGCAACAGCTAGTATATTAAGACATAGGATACTTTTCATCCCGGTAGTAGGTTCCCGTGGGATAATTTCCGACATTCACGCGGGCAACAGCTAGTATATTAAGACATAGGATACTTTTCATCCCGGTAGAAGGTTCCCGTGGGATAATTTCCGACATTCACGCGGGCAACAGCTAGTATATTAAGACATAGGATACTTTTCATCCCGGTAGTAAGTTCCCGTGGGATAATTTCCGACATTCACGCGGGCGAAGCCGCGGGCAACAGCTAGTATATTAAGACATAGGATATTTTTCATCCCGGTAGAAGGATCCCGTGGGATAATTTCCGACATTCACGCGGGCAACAGCTAGTATATTAAGACATAGGATACTTTTCATCCCGGTAGTAGTTTCCCGTGGAATAATTTCCGACATTCACGCGGGCGAAGCTGCGGGCAACAGCTAGTATATTAAGACATAGGATACTTTTCATCCCGGTAGAAGGTTCCCGTGGGATAATTTCCGACATTCACGCAGGCAACAGCTAGTATATTAAGACATAGGATACTTTTCATCCCGGTAGTAGGTTCCCGTGGGATAATTTCCGACATTCACGCGGGCAACAATTAGTATATTAAGACATAGGATACTTTTCATCCCGGTAGTAGGTTCCCGTGGGATAATTTCCGACATTCACGTGGGCGAAGCCGCGGGCAACAGCTAGTATATTAAGACATAGGATACTTTTCATCCCGGTAGTAGGTTCCCGTGGGATTATTTCCGACATTCACGCGGGCAACAGCTAGTATATTAAGACATAGGATACTTTTCATCCCGGTAGTAGGTTCCCGTGGGATAATTTCCGACATTCACGCGGGCAACAGCTAGTATATTAAGACATAGGATACTTTTCATCCCGGTAGTAGGTTCCCGTGGGATAATTTCCGACATTCACGCGGGCAACAGCTAGTACATATATTAAGACATAGGATACTTTTCATCCCCGTAGTAGGTTCCCGTGGGATCATTTCCAACATTCACGCGTGCAACAGCTAGTATATTAAGACATAGGATACTTTTCATCCCGGTAGTAGGTTCCCGTGGGATAATTTCCGACATTCACGTGGGCGAAGCCGCGGGCTACAGCTAGTATATTAAGACATAGGATACTTTTCATCCCGGTAGTAGGTTCCCGTGGTATAATTTCCGACATACACGCGGGCAACAGCTAGTATATTAAGACATAGGATACTTTTCATCCCGGTAGTAGGTTCCCGTGGGATCATTTCCGACATTCACGCGGGCAACAGCTAGTATATTAAGACATAGGATACTTTTCATCCCGGTAGTAGGTTCCCGTGGGATAATTTCCGATATTCACGCGGGCGAAGCTGCGGGCAACAGCTAGTATATTAAGACATAGGATACTTTTCATCCCGGTAGTAGGTTCCCGTGGGATAATTTCCGACATACACGCGGGCAACAGCTAGTATATTAAGACATAGGATACTTTTCTTCCCGGTAGTAGGTTCCCGTGGGATAATTTCCGACATTCACGCGGGCAACAGCTAGTATATTAAGACATATGATACTTTTCATCCCGGTAGTAGGTTCCCGTGGGATAATTTCCGACATTCACGCGGGCAACAGCTACTATATTAAGACATAGGATACTTTTCATCCCGGTAGTAGGTTCCCGTGGGATAATTTCCGACATTCACGCAGGCAACAGCTAGTATATTAAGACATAGGATATTTTTCATCCCGGTAGTAGTTTCCCGTGGAATAATTTCCGACATTCACGCGGGCGAAGCCGCGGGCAACAGCTAGTATATTAAGACATAGGATACTTTTCATCCCGGTAGAAGGTTCCCGTGGGATAATTTCCGACATTCACGCGGGCAACAGCTAGTATATTAAGACAAAGGATACTTTTCATCCCGGTAGTAAGTTCCCGTGGGATAATTTCCGACATTCACGCGGGCGAAGCCGCGGGCAACAGCTAGTATATTAAGACATAGGATATTTTTCATCCCGGTAGAAGGATCCCGTGGGATAATTTCCGACATTCACGCGGGCAACAGCTAGTATATTAAGACATAGGATACTTTTCATCCCGGTAGTAGTTTCCCGTGGAATAATTTCCGACATTCACGCGGGCGAAGCCGCGGGCAACAGCTAGTATATTAAGACATAGGATACTTTTCATCCCGGTAGAAGGTTCCCGTGGGATAATTTCCGACATTCACGCAGGCAACAGCTAGTATATTAAGACATAGGATACTTTTCATCCCGGTAGTAGGTTCCCGTGGGATAATTTCCGACATTCACGCGGGCAACAATTAGAATATTAAGACATAGGATACTTTTCATCCCGGTAGTAGGTTCCCGTGGGATAATTTCCGACATTCACGCGGGCAACAATTAGTATATTAAGACATAGGATACTTTTCATCCCGGTAGTAGGTTCCCGTGGGATAATTTCCGACATTCACGCGGGCGAAGCCGCGGGCAACAGCTAATATATTAAGACATAGGATACTTTTCATCCCGGTAGTAGGTTCCCTTGGGATAATTTCCGACATTCACGCGGGCAACAGCTAGTATATTAAGACATAGGATACTTTTCATCCCAGTAGTAGGTTCCCGTGGGATAATTTCCGACATTCACGCGGGCAACAGCTAGTATATTAAGACATAGGATACTTTTCATCCCGGTAGTAGGTTCCCGTGGGATAATTTCCGACATTCACGCGGGCAACAGCTAGTATATTAAGACATAGGATACTTTTCATCCCGGTAGTAGGTTCCCGTGGGATAATTTCCGACATTCACGCGGGCAACAGCTAGTATATTAAGACATAGGATACTTTTCATCCCGGTAGTAGGTTCCCGTGGGATCATTTCCGACATTCACGCGGGCAACAGCTAGTATATTAAGACATAGGATACTTTTCATCCCGGTAGTAGGTTCCCGTGGGATAATTTCCGATATTCACGCCGGCGAAGCTGCGGGCAACAGCTAGTATATTAAGACATAGGATACTTTTCTTCCCGGTAGTAGGTTCCCGTGGGATAATTTCCGACATTTACGCGGGCAACAGCTAGTATATTAAGACATAGGATACTTTTCATCCCGGTAGTAGGTTCCCGTGGGATAATTTCCGACATTCACGCGGGCAACAGCTACTATATTAAGACATAGGATACTTTTCATCCCGGTAGTAGGTTCCCGTGGGATAACTTCCGACATTCACGCGGGCAACAGCTAGTATATTAAGACATAGGATACTTTTCATCCCGGTAGTAGGTTCCCGTGGGATAATTTCCGACATTCACGCGGGCAACAGCTACTATATTAAGACATAGGATACTTTTCATCCCGGTAGTAGGTTCCCGTGGGATAATTTCCGACATTCACGCGGGCAACAGCTAGTATATTAAGACATAGGATACTTTTCATCCCGGTAGTAGTTTCCCGTGGAATAATTTCCGACATTCACGCGGGCGAAGCCGCGGGCAACAGCTAGTATATTAAGACATAGGATACTTTTCATCCCGGTAGAAGGTTCCCGTGGGATAATTTCCGACATTCACGCGGGCAACAGCTAGTATATTAAGACATAGGATACTTTTCATCCCGGTAGTAAGTTCCCGTGGGATAATTTCCGACATTCACGCGGGCGAAGCCGCGGGCAACAGCTAGTATATTAAGACATAGGATATTTTTCATCCCGGTAGAAGGATCCCGTGGGATAATTTCCGACATTCACGCGGGCAACAGCTAGTATATTAAGACATAGGATACTTTTCATCCCGGTAGTAGTTTCCCGTGGAATAATTTCCGACATTCACGCGGGCGAAGCCGCGGGCAACAGCTAGTATATTAAGACATAGGATACTTTTCATCCCGGTAGTAGGTTCCCGTGGGATAATTTCCGACATTCACGCGGGCAACAATTAGTATATTAAGACATAGGATACTTTTCATCCCGGTAGTAGGTTCCCGTGGGATAATTTCCGACATTCACGCGGGCGAAGCCGCGGGCAACAGCTAATATATTAAGACATAGGATACTTTTCATCCCGGTAGTAGGTTCCCTTGGGATAATTTCCGACATTCACGCGGGCAACAGCTAGTATATTAAGACATAGGATACTTTTCATCCCGGTAGTAGGTTCCCGTGGGATAATTTCCGACATTCACGCGGGCAACAATTAGTATATTAAGACATAGGATACTTTTCATCCCGGTAGTAGGTTCCCGTGGGATAATTTCCGACATTCACGCGGGCGAAGCCGCGGGCAACAGCTAGTATATTAAGACATAGGATACTTTTCATCCCGGTAGTAGGTTCCCTTGGGATAATTTCCGACATTCACGCGGGCAACAGCTAGTATATTAAGACATAGGATACTTTTCATCCCGGTAGTAGGTTCCCGTGGGATAATTTCCGACATTCACGTGGGCGAAGCCGCGGGCAACAGCTAGTATATTAAGACATAGGATACTTTTCATCCCGGTAGTAGGTTCCCGTGGGATTATTTCCGACATTCACGCGGGCAACAGCTAGTATATTAAGACATAGGATACTTTTCATCCCGGTAGTAGGTTCCCGTGGGATAATTTCCGACATTCACGCGGGCAACAGCTAGTATATTAAGACATAGGATACTTTTCATCCCGGTAGTAGGTTCCCGTGGGATAATTTCCGACATTCACGCGGGCAACAGCTAGTACATATATTAAGACATAGGATACTTTTCATCCCCGTAGTAGGTTCCCGTGGGATCATTTCCAACATTCACGCGTGCAACAGCTAGTATATTAAGACATAGGATACTTTTCATCCCGGTAGTAGGTTCCCGTGGGATAATTTCCGACATTCACGTGGGCGAAGCCGCGGGCTACAGCTAGTATATTAAGACATAGGATACTTTTCATCCCGGTAGTAGGTTCCCGTGGTATAATTTCCGACATACACGCGGGCAACAGCTAGTATATTAAGACATAGGATACTTTTCATCCCGGTAGTAGGTTCCCGTGGGATCATTTCCGACATTCACGCGGGCAACAGCTAGTATATTAAGACATAGGATACTTTTCATCCCGGTAGTAGGTTCCCGTGGGATAATTTCCGATATTCACGCGGGCGAAGCTGCGGGCAACAGCTAGTATATTAAGACATAGGATACTTTTCATCCCGGTAGTAGGTTCCCGTGGGATAATTTCCGACATACACGCGGGCAACAGCTAGTATATTAAGACATAGGATACTTTTCTTCCCGGTAGTAGGTTCCCGTGGGATAATTTCCGACATTCACGCGGGCAACAGCTAGTATATTAAGACATATGATACTTTTCATCCCGGTAGTAGGTTCCCGTGGGATAATTTCCGACATTCACGCGGGCAACAGCTACTATATTAAGACATAGGATACTTTTCATCCCGGTAGTAGGTTCCCGTGGGATAATTTCCGACATTCACGCAGGCAACAGCTAGTATATTAAGACATAGGATATTTTTCATCCCGGTAGTAGTTTCCCGTGGAATAATTTCCGACATTCACGCGGGCGAAGCCGCGGGCAACAGCTAGTATATTAAGACATAGGATACTTTTCATCCCGGTAGAAGGTTCCCGTGGGATAATTTCCGACATTCACGCGGGCAACAGCTAGTATATTAAGACAAAGGATACTTTTCATCCCGGTAGTAAGTTCCCGTGGGATAATTTCCGACATTCACGCGGGCGAAGCCGCGGGCAACAGCTAGTATATTAAGACATAGGATATTTTTCATCCCGGTAGAAGGATCCCGTGGGATAATTTCCGACATTCACGCGGGCAACAGCTAGTATATTAAGACATAGGATACTTTTCATCCCGGTAGTAGTTTCCCGTGGAATAATTTCCGACATTCACGCGGGCGAAGCCGCGGGCAACAGCTAGTATATTAAGACATAGGATACTTTTCATCCCGGTAGAAGGTTCCCGTGGGATAATTTCCGACATTCACGCAGGCAACAGCTAGTATATTAAGACATAGGATACTTTTCATCCCGGTAGTAGGTTCCCGTGGGATAATTTCCGACATTCACGCGGGCAACAATTAGAATATTAAGACATAGGATACTTTTCATCCCGGTAGTAGGTTCCCGTGGGATAATTTCCGACATTCACGCGGGCAACAATTAGTATATTAAGACATAGGATACTTTTCATCCCGGTAGTAGGTTCCCGTGGGATAATTTCCGACATTCACGCGGGCGAAGCCGCGGGCAACAGCTAATATATTAAGACATAGGATACTTTTCATCCCGGTAGTAGGTTCCCTTGGGATAATTTCCGACATTCACGCGGGCAACAGCTAGTATATTAAGACATAGGATACTTTTCATCCCAGTAGTAGGTTCCCGTGGGATAATTTCCGACATTCACGCGGGCAACAGCTAGTATATTAAGACATAGGATACTTTTCATCCCGGTAGTAGGTTCCCGTGGGATAATTTCCGACATTCACGCGGGCAACAGCTAGTATATTAAGACATAGGATACTTTTCATCCCGGTAGTAGGTTCCCGTGGGATAATTTCCGACATTCACGCGGGCAACAGCTAGTATATTAAGACATAGGATACTTTTCATCCCGGTAGTAGGTTCCCGTGGGATCATTTCCGACATTCACGCGGGCAACAGCTAGTATATTAAGACATAGGATACTTTTCATCCCGGTAGTAGGTTCCCGTGGGATAATTTCCGATATTCACGCCGGCGAAGCTGCGGGCAACAGCTAGTATATTAAGACATAGGATACTTTTCTTCCCGGTAGTAGGTTCCCGTGGGATAATTTTCAATTCAATTCAATTCAAAATCGTTTATTGCAATCCATAATGTACACATACAGGTGGTAGTTAAAAATATATATTTAGAAACAATTATGGACCCTGTCGGGCACAGCAAAATTTTAAATAAGAGGAGAGAGGAATGAGCGCTTTGATAATTCTCTTGTTACCATGTTACATTTATTTTATATTTCCATTTATCTAAAAATTTTTGAATTCGAAGTAATTATTTATATACTTATATTAAATATTTATATATATATTCATGAATTATTTATTTAATTAATTATACTAATTATTTATTTAAATATATTTAATATGTATTTTTAGTTAGGTATGTATTTAGTTATATTTATTTAATTATATTTATTATGTATCCTTTTACATTATTCATTTAGTTATACCTATACGTATATATTTTTGAATAAGTATTCATTAATTATTATTTAATTATATGTATTTATTATGTATTCTTACATTATTTATTTAGCTATGTTTATTTTTAAATAACTATTAATTATCTATTTATTTAATTATATTTAAAATCAATTAATTTGTTTACTTGCTTAAAAATTGTTCATTATTATAAATGTAGTATAATTATTAAATATCATAGTGTAATTATTATTATTATTTATTTATTCTTTTGCTTGTTAGATATCTGTTTTTCGTAGTTATATGTTTTTATTTAATTTATCCGTTAAATATTCTTGTAATGTATAATAGCTTTTTTTAATTAAGAATTGCTTTAATTTATTTAAAAAGATATTGGTTTTATTTTGTTGTTTTATGTCTTCTGGTAATTTGTTATATATTTTTATAGACATTGAATATGGACTAGATGAGTGTAGTTTAAGGCGGGAGGGGGGCAAATTTAATCTGTTTTTATGGCGCATCGAATAATTTGTTTGTGTGTCTCCCCGTGTGGTATAAGACTCTGGATATTTACGGACTAGTTTACATAATTCTAATATATAAATACTAACCAAGGTGAGAACCTTGTGTTCCTTGAAGTAAGGCTTGCAACTATCTGTTGGTTTTATATTGGTTATTATTCTTATTAGTTTTTTTTGGAGGGTAAATAGGGAGGGAGCGTCTGTGCTGTTTCCCCATAAGATGATGCCATAGCTAAACCAAGCATGGGCATACGCGTAGTATGTGACTAGTGCGGTTTGTAGGTTTGTAGTCTTTTTTATTTCTCGGAGAGCATATGAAAACTTTGAAATTTTAGATTTTACTGTCTGTATATGTGTTTTCCAGTTTATGTTCGTGTCTATGGTTAAACCTAGAAGGGTGAAATGATTAACTGTTTTTATTTGATGTTCTTTAAAAGTAAAGTCTATGTTTATTTTGTTTTTCTGCCAGGGGTGAAACGCTATTAATTTGGTTTTAGTAAAATTTATTTCGAGATTATGGTCACTCATCCAGTTTAAAGTCTTTTCAAGAATATTCGTTAGTTTCCCATTTAAATTAGCATTTGTTTGACATGAGGTCAGGATCGAGATGTCATCCGCAAAAAGTACACAAGGTCCATCTATGGTTTTGGGGAGGTCGTTTATATAAATGAGGAAAAGGAGGCAACCTATAACGCTTCCCTGGGGAATTGAAGCATGCACTGGTTTAACATCAGATCTTATGAGCTGTGCTTCCTTTGTTGTTTGATTAAAATATTCAATCTCAACTAATTGCTCTCTATCTTTTAAATATGATACGAACCAGTCATGGGCTTTCCCACGTATTCCTATTCCGTGTAGTTTTTTTAATAATATTTTAAATTGGACTTTATCGTATGCCCTTGTCATGTCGAGCAGTTTCCGACATTTACGCGGGCAACAGCTAGTATATTAAGACATAGGATACTTTTCATCCCGGTAGTAGGTTCCCGTGGGATAATTTCCGACATTCACGCGGGCAACAGCTACTATATTAAGACATAGGATACTTTTCATCCCGGTAGTAGGTTCCCGTGGGATAATTTCCGACATTCACGCGGGCAACAGCTAGTATATTAAGACATAGGATACTTTTCATCCCGGTAGTAGGTTCCCGTGGGATAATTTCCGACATTCACGCGGGCAACAGCTACTATATTAAGACATAGGATACTTTTCATCCCGGTAGTAGGTTCCCGTGGGATAATTTCCGACATTCACGCGGGCAACAGCTAGTATATTAAGACATAGGATACTTTTCATCCCGGTAGTAGTTTCCCGTGGAATAATTTCCGACATTCACGCGGGCGAAGCCGCGGGCAACAGCTAGTATATTAAGACATAGGATACTTTTCATCCCGGTAGAAGGTTCCCGTGGGATAATTTCCGACATTCACGCGGGCAACAGCTAGTATATTAAGACATAGGATACTTTTCATCCCGGTAGTAAGTTCCCGTGGGATAATTTCCGACATTCACGCGGGCGAAGCCGCGGGCAACAGCTAGTATATTAAGACATAGGATATTTTTCATCCCGGTAGAAGGATCCCGTGGGATAATTTCCGACATTCACGCGGGCAACAGCTAGTATATTAAGACATAGGATACTTTTCATCCCGGTAGTAGTTTCCCGTGGAATAATTTCCGACATTCACGCGGGCGAAGCCGCGGGCAACAGCTAGTATATTAAGACATAGGATACTTTTCATCCCGGTAGTAGGTTCCCGTGGGATAATTTCCGACATTCACGCGGGCAACAATTAGTATATTAAGACATAGGATACTTTTCATCCCGGTAGTAGGTTCCCGTGGGATAATTTCCGACATTCACGCGGGCGAAGCCGCGGGCAACAGCTAATATATTAAGACATAGGATACTTTTCATCCCGGTAGTAGGTTCCCTTGGGATAATTTCCGACATTCACGCGGGCAACAGCTAGTATATTAAGACATAGGATACTTTTCATCCCGGTAGTAGGTTCCCGTGGGATAATTTCCGACATTCACGCGGGCAACAGCTAGTATATTAAGACATAGGATACTTTTCATCCCGGTAGTAGGTTCCCGTGGGATAATTTCCGACATTCACGCGGGCAACAGCTAGTATATTAAGACATAGGATACTTTTCATCCCGGTAGTAGGTTCCCGTGGGATAATTTCCGACATTCACGCGGGCAACAGCTAGTATATTAAGACAAAGGATACTTTTCATCCCGGTAGTAGGTTCCCGTGGGATAATTTCCGACATTCACGCGGGCAACAGCTAGTATATTAAGACATAGGATACTTTTCATCCCGGTAGTAGGTTCCCGTGGGATAATTTCCGACATTCACGCGGGCAACAGCTAGTATATTAAGACATAGGATACTTTTCATCCCGGTAGAAGGTTCCCGTGGGATAATTTCCGACATTCACGCGGGCAACAGCTAGTATATTAAGACATAGGATACTTTTCATCCCGGTAGTAGGTTCCCGTGGGATAATTTCCGACATTCACGCGGGCAACAGCTAGTATATTAAGACATAGAATACTTTTCATCCCGGTAGTAGGTTCCCGTGGGATAATTTCCGACATTCACGCGGGCAACAGCTAGTATATTAAGACATAGGATACTTTTCATCCCGGTAGAAGGTTCCCGTGGGATAATTTCCGACATTCACGCGGGCAACAGCTAGTATATTAAGACATAGGATACTTTTCATCCCGGTAGTAGGTTCCCGTGGGATAATTTCCGACATTCACGCGGGCAACAGCTAGTATATTAAGACATAGGATACTTTTCATCCCGGTAGTAGGTTCCCGTGGGATAATTTCCGACATTCACGCGGGCAACAGCTAGTATATTAAGACATAGGATACTTTTCATCCCGGTAGTAGTTTCCCGTGGAATAATTTCCGACATTCACGCGGGCGAAGCCGCGGGCAACAGCTAGTATATTAAGACATAGGATACTTTTCATCCCGGTAGTAGGTTCCCGTGGAATTATTTCCGACATTCACGCGGGCGAAGCCGCGGGCAACAGCTAGTATATTAAGACATAGGATACTTTTCATCCCGGTAGAAGGTTCCCGTGGGATAATTTCCGACATTCACGCGGGCAACAGCTAGTATATTAAGACATAGGATACTTTTCATCCCGGTAGAAGGTTCCCGTGGGATAATTTCCGACATTCACGCGGGCAACAGCTAGTATATTAAGACATAGGATACTTTTTATCCCGGTAGTAGTTTCCCGTGGAATAATCTCCGACATTCACGCGGGCGAAGCCGCGGGCAACAGCTAGTATATTAAGACATAGGATACTTTTCATCCCGGTAGTAGGTTCCCGTGGGATATTTTCCGACATACACGCGGGCAACAGCTAGTATATTAAGACATAGGATACTTTTCATCCCGGTAGTAGGTTCCCGTGGGATAATTTCCGACATTCACGCGGGCAACAGCTAGTATATTAAGACATAGGATACTTTTCATCCCGGTAGTAGGTTCCCGTGGGATTATTTCCGACATTCACGCGGGCAACAGCTAGTATATTAAGACATAGGATACTTTTCATCCCGGTAGTAGGTTCCGCCGCCGGTACCCTGTCCCTCGAAGCCGTCAAGAGGGGACAGGGTTGCGTTGCAGCACGGTTCGGGGGGATTGTCGTGGTTGGGGTATACTTCTCCCCAAACCGAACTCTCGCCGAGTTCCACAACTCCCTTGCGGAGTTGAAAAACGTCGTCGTCGGGTTTCGTTCCCTTCCCGTGCTCGTCCTCGGGGACTTCAACGCCAAGAATGTGGCTTGGGGTTCCCGGTATACGGACACACGGGGCAGGATGGTGGAGGACTGGGCTCTGGAGACAGGCCTGGTCATCCTAAACCGGGGTTCTGTCCCCACGTGTGTGCGGATGCGGGGCGAATCAGTGGTGGACATTTCGTTCGCCAGCCCCGCTCTGTTGCCACATGTTGTTGACTGGCGCGTCATAGAGGGGGTGGAGACCTACTCCGACCACCGGTACATCCGGTTTGATGTCTCCGCCCAGACCTCGAGCGCGCCGGTCCGACAGGCCCCGAGTGGTCCGCGGTGGGCGCTGAAGAAGCTGGACCGGGAGCTCCTCCTGGAAGCCTCGATCGTGCAGGCCTGGGTGTCACCACCGGACAGGCCTGCCGACATCAACGACGAGGCGGAGTGGTTCCGGGAGGCCATGTCCGAAATATGTGACGTGGCAATGCCCCGGGTCCAGCCCGGTCGCGCCTGGCGCCAGGTGTATTGGTGGTCGCCGGAGCTGACGGCTCTGCGCGAGGCGTGCGTTGCTGCGCGGCACCGGTACACCAGGCACCGCAGGCTCCGTATCCGCCCTCCGGATACGGAAGCCATTCAGGCGGAGCTGTACGAGGGGTACAGAGCGGCGAAGACCGCCCTCCGAGCGGAGATCTTGCGGGCTAGGGATCTGGCTCGCGAGGAGTCGCTGGAGACTCTAAACAGGGACCCATGGGGACGCCCTTATAAAATGGTGCGGAATAAACTCCGTCCATGGGCACCCCCGCTGACGCAGAGTCTCCGGCCCCAGCTCGTGGAGGACGTGGTGAGCGCTCTGTTCCCTTCGCGAGGGGAACATACTCCCCCGCCCATGGCTCCGCTTCCTGCGGTGCCCGTTGCGGACCACATCACCGACGACGACGACGATGCTCCGGAAGTGACCGAGGTAGAGTTGAGAGCGGCGGTACGTAGGCTGAGTGCCAAAAATGCCGCCCCAGGACCCGACGGCTTACCTAGAAGAGCCTGGGTTCTGGCCTTTGGGGCTCTCGGGCCTCGACTAGGGGGGCTACTAAGCGCATGCTTGGAGAGGGGCCAGTTCCCACTTCGTTGGAAGACGGGGAAACTGGTCCTCATTAAGAAGCCGGGGCGCCCTGCGGACTCTCCGTCCGCTTACCGACCCATCGTGCTGCTCGACGAGGTGGGCAAGCTCTTTGAAAGAGTTATTGCAGACCGCCTCGTCGGGTGGCTGGTGCAGGAGGGGCCGGATTTGGCGGAAAGCCAGTTTGGTTTCCGCAGGGGGCGCTCTACGGTGGACGCCATCATGCGCGTGCGAGCCCTCACGACGGGGGATGCTGTGGCCCGGGGTGGAGTCGTCGGGGTGGGGCGGTGTCTCTAGACATCTCCAACGCCTTCAATACCCTGCCCTGGAGTTGCATCAGGGAGGCACTCCGGTATCACCGGATGCCGACCTACCTCTGTCGAGTGGTTGAGGCCTATTTGACGGATAGGGCCGTCATCTACCCCGGTCATCAGGGAGAGTGGAACCGGCGAGAGATGTCGTGCGGTGTCCCACAGGGATCGGTCCTGGGGCCGCATTTGTGGGACATCGGGTACGACTGGGTGCTGCGCGCCGACCTCCCTAGCGGCGTCAGCGTGGTATGTTACGCTGACGACACGCTGGTCCTGGCGCAGGGGAGGTCGCACCAGGCGGCGGCTGAATTAGTGACACGCGGGGTTGCGATAGTCGTTGAGAGGATCCGGCAGTTGGGACTCGAGGTGGCCCTGCACAAGTCCGAGGCCATGTGTTTTCATGGTCCTCGGAATGCGCCACCGTCGGGTTCCCAAATAACGGTAGGAGGGGTTCGCATCGGAGTCGAGTCGACGATGAAGTACCTGGGACTCGTCCTCGACAGCCGGTGGAACTTCGTGGAGCATTTCCGACGTTTGGCTCCCAGACTGGAGCGGGCTGGGGCTGCCTTGAAGCGGCTCCTGCCCAATCTAGGTGGTCCAAACGCCTCCTGCCGGAGGCTTTACGCGGGGGTCGTGCGGTCCATGGCCCTTTACGGGGCACCGGTGTGGGCGCGTTCCCTGAGGCTGCGGCCAGTCCGCCGGTTGAACGCGTCCCAGAGGGTCATGGCCATTCGGCTAGTCCGGGGTTACCGCACGGTCTCCGGTGAGGCGGCGAGCCTCCTTGCCGGATTGCCGCCGTGGGATCTGGAGGCGAAGGTCCTCGCACACGTGTGGGAGTGGCGCGAGGAGGCGAAACGCCGGGGCGTAACTCCGCTGCCGCGAGAAATCACGGTACAGCGGACAGAGCTCCGGCGGGATCTCATGGCGACATGGAGAGTGCGACTGTCGCAGCCCAGCGCTGGGCACGCCACAATTGCGGCGATAAGTCCCCTCTTTGAGGAGTGGTTAGAGAGGCGCCACGGCGTCCTCACCTTCCGCCTGACGCAGGTCCTCACCGGACACGGTTGTTTCGGGAGGTTCCTGTTTCGCATAAGGCGGGAGGAAACGCCCGGGTGTCACCATTGTGTGGATCGCCCAGAGGACACGGTGGAGCATACAGTGGAGGTCTGCCTGGCTTGGGCAGAGCACCGCCGTGTTCTCACGGAGGCGATCGGCGGCGGCGATCTCTCGCGTCCGAGCCTGGTCCAGGCCATGGTGCGGAGCGAGAGTGCATGGGAGGCCGTCACCTCCTTCTGCGAAGCGGTAATGCTCGCGAAGGAGGAGGCGGAACGCGTGAGGGAGAGGCAGCCTCACGCCCTCAGTCGCCGCAGGAGACGCCCTGGGCGGCGGGAATCGATAGCCGATTCCCGGCCACCGTAGGCGCGGGCTTGCGGGCGGTGAGTAGCGGGTAGCTCGCCGTCCGGTGAGGACCAGGCCCGGGTCGACGGCGCGTTGTGTTCCACGCGCGCCTCAAAGAGATGTCAGCAAAAGATGGGGTCCAATAGGGCCGATGCCGCTGGGGTCGCGGGTTGTTTGAAAAAGATACCGTGGCCCTGGCATAGGCAACTGAAGGAACACGGGTGGGTTTTAGTCAGTAAAAGTCTGACACGCCCTTCCGCTCCACCCAGAGCGGGAGAAGTTATTTGATGATTTCCCATCCACAAAAAAAAAAAAAAAAGTAGGTTCCCGTGGGATAATTTCCGACATTCACGCGGGCAACAGCTAGTATATTAAGACATAGGATACTTTTCATCCCGGTAGTAGTTTCCCGTGGAATAATTTCCGACATTCACGCGGGCGAAGCCGCGGGCAACAGCTAGTATATTAAGACATAGGATACTTTTCATCCCGGAAATAGCTTCCCGTGGGATAATTTCCGAAATTTACGCGGGCAACAGCTAGTATATTAAGACATAGGATACTTTTCATCCCGATAGTAGGTTCCCGTGGGATAATTTCCGACATTCACGCGGGCAACAGCTAGTATATTAAGACATAGGATACTTTTCATCCCGGTAGTAAGTTCCCGTGGGATAATTTCCGACATTCACGCGGGCGAAGCCGCGGGCAACAGCTAGTATATTAAGACATAGGATACTTTTCATCCCGGAAGAAGGTTCCCGTGGGATAATTTCCGACATTCACGCGGGCGAAGCCGCGGGCAACAGCTAGTATATTAAGACATAGGATACTTTTCATCCCGGTAGAAGGTTCCCGTGGGATAATTTCCGACATTCACGCGGGCAACAGCTAGTATATTAAGGCATAGGATACTTTTCATCCCGGTAGTAGGTTCCCGTGGGATAATTTCCGACATTCACGCGGGCAACAGCTAGTATATTAAGACATAGGATACTTTTCATCCCGGTAGAAGGTTCCCGTGGGATAATTTTCGACATTCACGCGGGCAACAGCTAGTATATTAAGATATAGGATACTTTTCATCCCGGTAGAAGGTTCCCGTGGGATAATTTACGACATTCACGCGGGCGAAGCCGCGGGCAACATCTAGTATATTAAGACATAGAATACTTTTCATCCTGGTAGTAGTTTCCCGTGGAATAATTTCCGACATTCACGCGGGCGAAGCCGCGGGCAACAGCTAGTACATTAAGACATAGGATACTTTTCATCCCGGTAGTAGGTTCCCGTGGGATAATTTCCGACATTCACGCGGGCAACAGCTAGTATATTAAGACATAGGATACTTTTCATCCCGGTAGTAGGTTCCCGTGGGATAATTTCCGACATTCACGCGGGCAACAGCTAGTATATTAAGACATAGGATACTTTTCATCCCGGTAGTAGGTTCCCGTGGGATAATTTCCGACATACACGCGGGCAACAGCTAGTATATTAAGACATAGGATACTTTTCATCCCGGTAGTAGGTTCCCGTGGGATAATTTCCTACATTCACGCGGGCAACAGCTAGTATATTAAGACATAGGATACTTTTCATCCCGGTAGAAGGTTCCCGTGGGATAATTTCCGACATTTACGCGGGCAACAGCTAGTATATTAAGACATAGGATACTTTTCATCCCGGTAGTAGTTTCCCGTGGAATAATTTCCGACATTCACGCGGGCGAAGCCGCAGGCAACAGCTAGTATATTAAGACATAGGATACTTTTCATCCCGGTAGTAGGTTCCCGTGGGATAATTTCCGACATTCACGCGGGCGAAGCCGCGGGCAACAGCTAGTATATTAAGACATAGGATACTTTTCATCCCGGAAGAAGGTTCCCGTGGGATAATTTCCGACATTCACGCGGGCGAAGCCGCGGGCAACAGCTAGTATATTAAGACATAGGATACTTTTCATCCCGGTAGAAGGTTCCCGTGGGATAATTTCCGACATTCACGCGGGCAACAGCTAGTATATTAAGGCATAGGATACTTTTCATCCCGGTAGTAGGTTCCCGTGGGATAATTTCCGACATTCACGCGGGCAACAGCTAGTATATTAAGACATAGGATACTTTTCATCCCGGTAGAAGGTTCCCGTGGGATAATTTTCGACATTCACGCGGGCAACAGCTAGTATATTAAGATATAGGATACTTTTCATCCCGGTAGAAGGTTCCCGTGGGATAATTTACGACATTCACGCGGGCGAAGCCGCGGGCAACATCTAGTATATTAAGACATAGAATACTTTTCATCCTGGTAGTAGTTTCCCGTGGAATAATTTCCGACATTCACGCGGGCGAAGCCGCGGGCAACAGCTAGTACATTAAGACATAGGATACCTTTCATCCCGGTAGTAGGTTCCCGTGGGATAATTTCCGACATTAACGCGGGCAACAGCTAGTATATTAAGACATAGGATACTTTTCATCCCGGTAGTAGGTTCCCGTGGGATAATTTCCGACATTCACGCGGGCAACAGCTAGTATATTAAGACATAGGATACTTTTCATCCCGGTAGTAGGTTCCCGTGGGATAATTTCCGACATACACGCGGGCAACAGCTAGTATATTAAGACATAGGATACTTTTCATCCCGGTAGTAGGTTCCCGTGGGATAATTTCCTACATTCACGCGGGCAACAGCTAGTATATTAAGACATAGGATACTTTTCATCCCGGTAGAAGGTTCCCGTGGGATAATTTCCGACATTTACGCGGGCAACAGCTAGTATATTAAGACATAGGATACTTTTCATCCCGGTAGTAGTTTCCCGTGGAATAATTTCCGACATTCACGCGGGCGAAGCCGCAGGCAACAGCTAGTATATTAAGACATAGGATACTTTTCATCCCGGTAGTAGGTTCCCGTGGTATAATTTCCGACATTCACGCGGGCGAAGCCGCGGGCAACAGCTAGTATATTAAGACATATGTTGAGACGGCTCGCGCTCCGCTCAACATCGCCGCGCGCTGGCGGCAGTGAACGAGGGGTGCGGGGACAGCGGGGAGTCAGCCGGCCAACGACGGCCGAGCGCGGGCCCCGCGCCACACGCCACGACAGTCAGCTGTGGATCTCCTTTATACACGGCTGCGCATGCGCGTCTTAATTTTCATACCTAATAATCTTGTTTACATATTGTTTTAACCGACCGTTGTATTTTATATTCTTTTTCATTATACATTATACTTGTTAATACAGTCCGCTATCGTTCATTTTACTCCACCACGACCTATCGTCGCGATCATTGGTCCTTCTACCGTTAACATTTTGAACCGAACAAAGAAAAAACGGCAATTTTAAAATCAACGGTTCGTCGGTTCGAGAACAAAAGTCGTCATCTTCGGGTTCAAGTTCACAAGAGGTCTTCGTTTTCTACGTGTCATCGCCTGCATTTGGTCATCGTGAACGTCGATACGGCAACAGCCGTCTTCATCGAGTTCACACCAACGGGCGGCGCAAGAAAAGATCGTCGGAACTTGGGGCAAGAAGACTTTGAAGACAACTTTACGTCAACATTCGTCAACTGGCATCGGGAAGATTCCAGAATCTACACGTCGGAGCCACGTCCGTCAACTCATCGTCAGAGGTTGACAGCATAAAACCGTGAGAACGTTCCAATTCCTTTGTTCCAACATTTGTTTAATCATCTTGCTTAATCACAACTTATCCTAATAGTTACATTTCAATCCAGTAATCAATCCAATCCATTATCTTCAGCTTATCAACTTGTTTAAACAGTTTCCTTTATCCTACACAGTAGGTACACAGGTTTAAATAAACCAAATAGCAGTGATTTTGATATTTTTTATTCATTTGATGTTTTGTTCAATCACAGTTTTAATTTATGACATTTTTATTCAATCACAGTCTTAATACCTAGTACATTTTTATTCTTAATCGTATTCATTACTATTTCCAATTAATATATTTTGCATTATTCCATCTAATTGAATTGAATTTAATTTGTTTTTGTGTAAGGAAAACATTGCATCATTCGCTTACCGTTACTCAGCAGATTCGATCGGAAACGCCTAGCGCTTTTGTAATAGCAATCTCATATCGTGCTGCTTATAGCTCTCGTGCCTACTGCGCAACTTATTGCTAATCGTTTTATATCAGTAATTTTCGCTTAACATTAATTGAATAGTATCTCTTTTTTCTTTTTTTTTTTTTTTTTTCTTCTTTTTACCCTCTCTTTCTTACTGCAGCTGCTAAATTTTCATTGTCATGGCTGACATTAAAATTTTTATTAAGAAGCGAGCTTCAATTAAAGCCAAGCTTACGCAGTTTAATTCTTATCTAAATATTTCTAAGTCTTGCGAAAAGTTGAGTGAGGTACAAGTCGTCGAAATCGAATACCGACTTAATATTTTTGAAAGCCTTTATGAGAAATATGACGCATTACAGGATGAATTGGAGTCGTTGGTGGATGACCCCAGCGAGCAATATGCGGAACGCGAAGAGTTTGAAAAGCTGTACTACGGTTTGGTGGCTTCTGCACGCCAGCTGATCACCGGCGCAAGAAAGCTTCTTAAGGGGGACTCCGCAAGCGAGGTGGATTCTTGTATTACTAGTGCACACAAACACAATTCAATTCGGTTACCCAAAATTGACTTACCCAAGTTTTCAGGTAGCTATCATGATTGGCTCGAGTTTAGAGATACTTTTGTTTCTATAGTACACAACAACACATCCTTGGATAAAATAAATAAGTTACACTATCTGCGTGCTTCCTTAAAGGGTAGTGCTTCTCTTGTTGTTGATAACCTTGACTTCAGGTCAGAAAACTACGACGCTGCCTGGAAGTTACTCTGTGAGAGGTATGACAACAAAAGATTGCTTGTCAACAATCATGTGCAAGCACTCTTTAACGTTCAGCCTATAGATAGAGAGTCAAGTAAGTCATTACGTTACATAATTGACACAACAAATAAAAATCTTAGGGCTTTGGCAACCCTTGATCAACCAGTTCAAAACGCTTTCGTTGATGTGCTTATCATATACATAATGACCAGTAAGCTCGACCACGTTACAAATCGTCAATGGGAAGAGCACAGAAACACTTTTTCTGAACCTCCTACATTATCAGCGTTCACTACCTTCATCAGTAGCAGCTGACTTACTGGAGACACTTGAGGAGTCTAAGCCTATAGCAACAGCTAAGAATGAACACACCACACCTGCGATCAAATCTAAGAGCAGTACTGTGGTACCTGATAAGTCGTTAAAACCATTGTCATGTCCCATGTGTCGTCAAGATCATTTTATTTTTGCATGCGAGCAGTTTAAAAGTCTCTCGGTACAGGCTCGTATTACAAAGGCTCAGGGTTCAAAGGTGTGCATGAATTGTCTTCGTCCAGGTCATGATGTCTCCAAATGCAAATGAGGTATTTGTAAATATTGTCGTCAAAAACACAACAGTTTATTACATATTGATAGTGATAATGTTCTTCCTAGTGCACACAACACTGCATTATCAGCTAGTCAATCGTTTACATCTCGAGTAATTTTACTTTCCACAGCGCTCGTGAGGGTGACCGGCGCTGACGGTAACCATCATACAGCACGAGTCTTGCTGGACAGTGGAAGTACATCAAATTTCATCTCGGAGGACTTTGTTCGTAAGCTACATATTCCTACCTGCATTACCAAGTCCAAGGTAACAGGTATAAATTATCATGTTTCTAGTTGTACTCAGGGGTGCTCAGTGTCATTAAAATCAATTGATGATAGTGAGTACGAACTGAACATTGACTGCCTCGTATTGCCGAAAGTATCAGCATCAGTTCCTAATACTTTTGTTGATACTAGCAATATACGTATACCTACGAACGTGCGTCTTGCCGACCCCACTTATTATGTTCCGTCATCAATAGACATCCTTGTTGGTGCGGAAGTCTTTTGGGGTATCATAGGCACTGGCCGTATCGCATTAGGTACTCATAAGCCCACTTTGCTTGAGTCAAAATTAGGTTGGCTCATTTCGGGTGCACATCATCAATCTGATTCCTCTTCACATGTTTGTATGCACAATAATAACTTGCAAGTAGATTTAGATCGGTTTTGGGAGTTAGATTCTGTGTCGTCTATACATAACCGCTCTGGTGAAGAGAGATCATGTGAACAACATTTCATAGATACCACATATCGTAACTCTGATGGGCGATTTGTGGTAAGTATTCCCTTCAAAGAGTCACTGGACGTATTGGGTGATTCATACATGATGGCTAAGCAGCGATTCCTATCTCTTGAACGTTGTTTGGGTAGTGACTTTCAAAATAGCCTGCACCTTTTAAACGAGTTCAAGATACCTCGGTGGGTGTTATGTGAATCTGCGTCCCGTCTGCAGCTGCACATATTTACTGACGCTTCCGAAAAAGCTTATGGAGCGTGTGTTTATGTTCGCAGTGTTTCGAGTGACGGCGAGGTTACCGTACACCTCCTTACCGCTAAAAGCAAGGTAGCTCCAATCAAATCCACAACTATACCGCGGCTCGAGCTGTGTGGTGCGTTGTTGGGTTCACGGTTGTACTCAAAGGTTCGTCAGTCAATTACATTACATTTTGATGAAGTCCATTTTTGGTGTGATTCCACCATCGTCTTAGGATGGTTGTCTACTTCACCAACCCAACTAAAGACATTCGTTCGTCATCGTGTGTCTGAAATTCAGGAAACTGTAGGAGAAAAGGCTTGGCACTATGTTCCGTCAGCTGAAAACCCCGCAGACCTCGCTTCGCGTGGACTTAGAACTGACAGGCTGTTGTCGTCATCATTATGGTGGTCAGGACCACAATTTCTTAGCAAAGATATGTCTTCATGGCCTCAGTTCCCTGAATCAAATCAAAATAGTTCTAGTTTACCGGAAACAGTCTCCTCTTGTCATGTTTCTAATCACATTGTTGAAGGTCCTATTACTGCGTTATTTTCAAAATTATCAAACTTTAGCACATTACAACGTGTGACGGCATATGTCATGCGATTCATATTTAAATGTAATAAAAAGTCATGTGAGTCTGGTTCACTAACTTCTACTGAACTTAATCATTCTTTAAACTTATTGTTGAGATTTAGTCAAATGGAATCTTTCCCGGAAGAGTATCACTTACTTAAATCAGGTAAACAGTTACCAGCAAAGAACAAGCTATTATCTTTGTCACCTTTCTTTGATACTCTTTCTAATCTAATTCGTGTTGGAGGAAGATTAAACAATTCATTTTATGATTATAACATTAAGCATCCAATTCTATTGTCTGGTTCTAATATAATTTGCATTCTCTTATTCAACATGTTTCATGTACGCCTTTTACATGCTGGGCCACAACTTTTATTAGCCACTGTTCGTCACCACTACTATCCTATTGGGGGTAGGAACTTGGCCAAAAAGATCACACACCAATGCGTAAAATGTTGCAGAATCAAGGCCAACACAATTCAGCCTATCATGGGTAATCTCCCAGAGCAGCGTCTACATTTGGAGTTTCCTTTTTTAGACACAGGGGTAGACTACGCCGGTCCCATCATGATAGCTGACCGGAAAGGTAGGGGATGTAGGCTCGTCAAATGCTTCATTTGTGTGTTTGTGTGCCTAGCTACGAGAGCCATCCACCTCGAGCTTGTGTCGGACCTTACAAAAGAAGCTTTCTTAGCTGCACTAAACCGCTTTATTGCTCGACGGGGAAAACCCCGTAACATATTTTCCGACAACGGTACCACCTTTGTCGGTACTTTCAATGAGTTGGCCAGGCTGCTTTCGCAAGACTTAAACTTCAACAACATCGACCCTAGCATAAACTTTTCTTTTATACCTGCTTATACTCCACACTTCGGAGGCCTATGGGAGTCTGCAGTTAAATCCACCAAGCATCATCTACGACGCATTTTGGGTTTAACAAACCTTACCTTTGAGGAAATGGCTACTTGTTTAATTCAAGTTGAGGCTATTTTAAACTCAAGGCCCTTAACTCCACTGTCCAATGACCCTTCCGACCTCGCTCCTTTAACCCCGGCACACTTCCTTATTGGTCGTTCTCTAATTATGCTGCCTCATCCACAGATCCAGAACGCCAACGTCAACAGCCTCCAAAGATTTCGCCGTATCGAATACTTGAAGCAACATTTCTGGGCTCGCTTCTCACACGAGTATGTTCTGTGGTTACAGGAGAGAACAAAATGGTGCCGCTCGTCTGGCGAGCTCAAGGAAGGAACACTGGTCATCATAAAGGAAAAAAACTTACCTCCTCTTATGTGGCTTTTAGGACGCATCACACACATTCTCCCAGGCAGAGACGGCGTCGCGAGGGTCGCCGACGTTCTCACAAGAAAGGGTGTCATCCGGCGCGCCTTCAACACCATCTGCCCGCTGCCGGTTTCTTCTGTTGACGAAGACTCTTCAACGGGGGGAGTATGTTGAGACGGCTCGCGCTCCGCTCAACATCGCCGCGCGCTGGCGGCAGTGAACGAGGGGTGCGGGGACAGCGGGGAGTCAGCCGGCCAACGACGGCCGAGCGCGGGCCCCGCGCCACACGCCACGACAGTCAGCTGTGGATCTCCTTTATACACGGCTGCGCATGCGCGTCTTAATTTTCATACCTAATAATCTTGTTTACATATTGTTTTAACCGACCGTTGTATTTTATATTCTTTTTCATTATACATTATACTTGTTAATACAGTCCGCTATCGTTCATTTTACTCCACCACGACCTATCGTCGCGATCACATAGGATACTTTTCATCCCGGTAGTAGGTTCCCGTGGGATAATTTCCGACATTCACGCGGGCAACAGCTAGTATATTAAGACATAGGATACTTTTCATCCCGGTAGAAGGTTCCCGTGGGATAATTTTCGACATTCACGCGGGCAACAGCTAGTATATTAAGATATAGGATACTTTTCATCCCGGTAGAAGGTTCCCGTGGGATAATTTACGACATTCACGCGGGCGAAGCCGCGGGCAACATCTAGTATATTAAGACATAGGATACTATTCATCCTGGTAGTAGTTTCCCGTGGAATAATTTCCGACATTCACGCGGGCGAAGCCGCGGGCAACAGCTAGTACATTAAGACATAGGATACTTTTCATCCCGGTAGTAGGTTCCCGTGGGATAATTTCCGACATTCACGCGGGCAACAGCTAGTATATTAAGACATAGGATACTTTTCATCCCGGTAGTAGGTTCCCGTGGGATAATTTCCGACATTCACGCGGGCAACAGCTAGTATATTAAGACATAGGATACTTTTCATCCCGGTAGTAGGTTCCCGTGGGATAATTTCCGACATACACGCGGGCAACAGCTAGTATATTAAGACATAGGATACTTTTCATCCCGGTAGTAGGTTCCCGTGGGATAATTTCCGACATACACGCGGGCAACAGCTAGTATATTAAGACATAGGATACTTTTCATCCCGGTAGTAGGTTCCCGTGGGATAATTTCCGACATACACGCGGGCAACAGCTAGTATATTAAGACATAGGATACTTTTCATCCCGGTAGTAGGTTCCCGTGGGATAATTTCCGACATTCACGCGGGCAACAGCTAGTATATTAAGACATAGGATACTTTTCATCCCGGTAGTAGGTTCCCGTGAGATAATTTCCGACATTCACGCGGGCAACAGCTAGTATATTAAGACATAGGATACTTTTCATCCCGGTAGAAGGTTCCCGTGGGATAATTTCCGACATTCACGCGGGCAACAGCTAGTATATTAAGACATAGGATACTTTTCATCCCGGTAGTAGGTTCCCGTGGGATAATTTCCGACATACACGCGGGCAACAGCTAGTATATTAAGACATAGGATACTTTTCATCCCGGTAGTAGGTTCCCGTGGGATAATTTCCGACATTCACGCGGGCAACAGCTAGTATATTAAGACATAGGATACTTTTCATCCCGGTAGTAGGTTCCCGTGAGATAATTTCCGACATTCACGCGGGCAACAGCTAGTATATTAAGACATAGGATACTTTTCATCCCGGTAGAAGGTTCCCGTGGGATAATTTCCGACATTCACGCGGGCAACAGCTAGTATATTAAGACATAGGATACTTTTCATCCCGGTAGTAGGTTCCCGTGGGATAATTTCCGACATTCACGCGGGCGAAGCCGCGGGCAACAGCTAGTATATTAAGACATAGGATACTTTTCATCCCGGTAGTAGTTTCCCGTGGAATAATTTCCGACATTCACGCGGGCGAAGCCGCGGGCAACAGCTAGTATATTAAGACATAGGATACTTTTCATCCCGGTAGTAGGTTCCCGTGGGATAATTTCCGACATTCACGCGGGCGAAGCCGCGGGCAACAGCTAGTATATTAAGACATAGGATACTTTTCATCCCGGTAGTAGTTTCCCGTGGAATAATTTCCGACATTCACGCGGGCGAAGCCGCGGGCAACAGCTAGTATATTAAGACATAGGATACTTTTCATCCCGGTAGTAGGTTCCCGTGGGATATTTTCCGACATACACGCGGGCAACAGCTAGTATATTAAGACATAGGATACTTTTCATCCCGGTAGTAGGTTCCCGTGGGATAATTTCCGACATTCACGCGGGCAACAGCTAGTATATTAAGACATAGGATACTTTTCATCCCGGTAGTAGGTTCCCGTGGGATTATTTCCGACATTCACGCGGGCAACAGCTAGTATATTAAGACATAGGATACTTTTCATCCCGGTAGTAGGTTCCCGTGGGATAATTTCCGACATTCACGCGGGCGAAGCCGCGGGCAACAGCTAGTATATTAAGACATAGGATACTTTTCATCCCGGTAGTAGGTTCCCGTGGGATAATTTCCGACATTCACGCGGGCAACAGCTACTATATTAAGACATAGGAAGCTTTTCATCCCGGTAGTAGGTTCCCGTGGGATAATTTCCGACATACACGCGGGCAACAGCTAGTATATTAAGACATAGGATACTTTTCATCCCGGTAGTAGGTTCCCGTGGGATAATTTCCGACATTCACGCGGGCGAAGCCGCGGGCAACAGCTAGTATATTAAGACATAGGATACTTTCATCCCGGTAGTAGGTTCCCGTGGGATAGTTTCCGACATTCACGCGGGCAACAGCTAGTATATTAAGACATAGGATACTTTTCATCCCGGTAGTAGGTTCCCGTGGGATAATTTCCGACATTCACGCGGGCAACAGCTAGTATATTAAGACATAGGATACTTTTCATCCCGGTAGAAGGTTCCCGTGGGATAATTTCCGACATTCACGCGGGCAACAGCTAGTATATTAAGACATAGGATACTTTTCATCCCGGAAGTAGGTTCCCGTGGGATAATTTCCGACATTCACGCGGGCAACAGCTAGTATATTAAGACATAGAATACTTTTCATCCCGGTAGAAGGTTCCCGTGGGATAATTTCCGACATTCACGCGGGCGAAGCCGCGGGCAACAGCTAGTATATTAAGACATAGGATACTTTTCATCCCGGTAGTAGGTTCCCGTGGGATCATTTCCAACATTCACGCGGGCAACAGCTAGTATATTAAAACATAGGATACTTTTCATCCCGGTAGTAGGTTCCCGTGGGATAATTTCCGACATTCATGCGGGCGAAGCCGCGGGCAACAGCTAGTATATTAAGACATAGGATACTTTTCATCCCGGTAGTAGGTTCCCGTGGGATAATTTCCGACATACACGCGGGCAACAGCTAGTATATTAAGACATAGGATACTTTTCATCCCGGTAGTAGGTTCCCGTGGGATAATTTCCAACATTCACGCGGGCAACAGCTAGTACATATATTAAGACATAGGATACTTTTCATCCCGGTAGTAAGTTCCCGTGGGATAATTTCCGACATTCACGCGGGCAACAGCTACTATATTAAGACATAGGATACTTTTCATCCCGGTAGTAGGTTCCCGTGGGATAATTTCCGACATACACACGGGCAACAGCTAGTATATTAAGACATAGGATACTTTTCATCCCGGTAGTAGGTTCCCGTGGGATCATTTCCGACATTCACGCGGGCAACAGCTAGTATATTAAGACATAGGATACTTTTCATCCCGGTAGTAGGTTTCCGTGGGATAATTTCCGACATTCACGCGGGCAACAGCTAGTATATTAAGACAAAGGATACTTTTCATCCCGGTAGAAGGTTCCCGTGGGATAATTTCCGACATTCACGCGGGCAACAGCTAGTATATTAAGACATAGGATACTTTTCATCCCGGTAGTAAGTTCCCGTGGGATAATTTCCGACATTCACGCGGGCGAAGCCGCGGGCAACAGCTAGTATATTAAGACATAGGATATTTTTCATCCCGGTAGAAGGTTCCCGTAGGATAATTTCCGACATTCACGCGGGCAACAGCTAGTATATTAAGACATAGGATACTTTTCATCCCAGTAGTAGTTTCCCGTGGAATAATTTCCGACATTCACACGGGCGAAGCCGCGGGCAACAGCTAGTATATTAAGACATAGGATACTTTTCATCCCGGTAGAAGGTTCCCGTGGGATAATTTCCGACATTCACGCGGGCAACAGCTAGTATATTAAGACATAGGATACTTTTCATCCCGGTAGTAGGTTCCCGTGGGATAATTTCCGACATTCACGCGGGCAACAGCTAGTATATTAAGACATAGGATACTTTTCATCCCGGTAGTAGGTTCCCGTGGAATAATTTCCGACATTCACGCGGGCGAAGCCGCGGACAACAGCTAGTATATTAGGACATAGGATACTTTTCATCCCGGCAGTAGGTTCCCGTGGGATAATTTCCGACATTCACGCGGGCGAAGCCGCGGGCAACAGCTAGTATATTAAGACATAGGATACTTTTCATCCCGGTAGTAGTTTCCCGTGGAATAATTTCCGACATTCACGCGGGCGAAGCCGCGGGCAACAGCTAGTATATTAAGACATAGGATACTTTTCATCCCGGTAGTAGGTTCCCGTGGGATAATTTCCGACATTCACGCGGGCGAAGCCGCGGGCAACAGCTAGTATATTAAGACATAGGATACTTTTTATCCCGGTAGTAGGTTCCCGTGGTATAATTTCCGACATACACGCGGGCAACAGCTAGTATATTAAGACATAGGATACTTTTCATCCCGGTAGTAGGTTCCCGTGGGATAATTTCCGACATTCACGCGGGCAACAGCTAGTACATATATTAAGACATAGGATACTTTTCATCCCGGTAGTAGGTTCCCGTGGGATAATTTCCGACATTCACGCGGGCAACAGCTAGTACATATATTAAGACATAGGATACTTTTTATCCCGGTAGTAGGTTCCCGTGGTATAATTTCCGACATACACGCGGGCAACAGCTAGTATATTAAGACATAGGATACTTTTCATCCCGGTAGTAGGTTCCCGTGTGATAATTTCCGACATTCACGCGGGCAACAGCTAGTACATATATTAAGACATAGGATACTTTTCATCCCGGTAGTAGGTTCCCGTGAGATAATTTCCGACATTCACGCGGGCAACAGCTAGTATATTAAGACATAGGATACTTTTCATCCCGGTAGAAGGTTCCCGTGGGATAATTTCCGACATTCACGCGGGCAACAGCTAGTATATTAAGACATAGGATACTTTTCATCCCGGTAGTAGGTTCCCGTGGGATAATTTCCGACATACACGCGGGCAACAGCTAGTATATTAAGACATAGGATACTTTTCATCCCGGTAGTAGGTTCCCGTGGGATAATTTCCGACATTCACGCGGGCAACAGCTAGTATATTAAGACATAGGATACTTTTCATCCCGGTAGAAGGTTCCCGTGGGATAATTTCCGACATTTACGCGGGCAACAGCTAGTATATTAAGACATAGGATACTTTTCATCCCGGTAGTAGTTTCCCGTGGAATAATTTCCGACATTCACGCGGGCAACAGCTACTATATTAAGACATAGGATACTTTTCATCCCGGTAGTAGGTTCCTGTGGGATAATTTCCGACATACACGCGGGCAACAGCTAGTATATTAAGACATAGGATACTTTTCATCCCGGTAGTAGGTTCCCGTTGTATAATTTCCGACATACACGCGGGCAACAGCTACTATATTAAGACATAGGATACTTTTCATCCCGGTAGTAGGTTCCTGTGGGATAATTTCCGACATACACGCGGGCAACAGCTAGTATATTAAGACATAGGATACTTTTCATCCCGGTAGTAGGTTCCCGTTGGATCATTTCCGACATTCACGCGGGCAACAGCTAGTACATATATTAAGACATAGGATACTTTTCATCCCGGTAGTAGGTTCCCGTGGGATAATTTCCGACATTCACGCGGGCAACAGCTACTATATTAAGACATAGGATACTTTTCATCCCGGTAGTAGGTTCCTGTGGGATAATTTCCGACATACACGCGGGCAACAGCTAGTATATTAAGACATAGGATACTTTTCATCCCGGTAGTAGGTTCCCGTTGGATCATTTCCGACATTCACGCGGGCAACAGCTAGTACATATATTAAGACATAGGATACTTTTTATCCCGGTAGTAGGTTCCCGTGAGATAATTTCCGACATTCACGCGGGCAACAGCTACTATATTAAGACATAGGATACTTTTCATCCCGTTAGTAGGTTCCCGTGGGATAATTTCCGACATTCACGCGGGCGAAGCCGCGGGCAACAGCTAGTATATTAAGACATAGGATACTTTTCATCCCGGTAGTAGGTTCCCGTGGGATCATTTCCAACATTCACGCGGGCAACAGCTAGTATATTAAGACATAGGATACTTTTCATCCCGGTAGTAGGTTCCCGTGGGATAATTTCCGACATTCATGCGGGCGAAGCCGCGGGCAACAGCTAGTATATTAAGACATAGGATATTTTTCATCCCGGTAGTAGGTTCCCGTGGGATAATTTCCGACATTCACGCGGGCAACAGCTAGTATATTAAGACATAGGATACTTTTCATCCCGGTAGAAGGTTCCCGTGGGATAATTTCCGACATTCACGCGGGCAACAGCTAGTATATTAAGACATAGGATACTTTTCATCCCGGTAGTAGGTTCCCGTGGTATAATTTCCGACATACACGCGGGCAACAGCTAGTATATTAAGACATAGGATACTTTTCATCCTGGTAGTAGGTTCCCGTGGGATAATTTCCGACATTCACGCGGGCAACAGCTAGTACATATATTAAGACATAGGATACTTTTCTTCCCGGTAGTAGGTTCCCGTGGGATAATTTCCGACATTCACGCGGGCAACAGCTACTATATTAAGACATAGGATACTTTTCATCCCGGTAGTAGGTTCCCGTGGGATAATTTCCGACATACACGCGGGCGAAGCCGCGGGCAACAGCTAGTATATTAAGACAAAGGATACTTTTCATCCCGGTAGTAGGTTCCCGTGGGATAATTTCCGACATTCACGCGGGCAACAGCTAGTATATTAAGACATAGGATACTTTTCATCCCGGTAGAAGGTTCCCGTGGGATAATTTCCGACATTCACGCGGGCAACAGCTAGTAAATTAAGACATAGGATACTTTTCATCCCGGTAGTAAGTTCCCGTGGGATAATTTCCGACATTCACGCGGGCGAAGCCGCGGGCAACAGCTAGTATATTAAGACATAGGATATTTTTCATCCCGGTAGAAGGTTCCCGTAGGATAATTTCCGACATTCACGCGGGCAACAGCTAGTATATTAAGACATAGGATACTTTTCATCCCAGTAGTAGTTTCCCGTGGAATAATTTCCGACATTCACGCGGGCGAAGCCGCGGGCAACAGCTAGTATATGAAGACATAGGATACTTTTCATCCCGGTAGAAGGTTCCTGTGGGATAATTTCCGCCATTCACGCGGGCAACAGCTAGTATATTAAGACATAGGATACTTTTCATCCCGGTAGTAGGTTCCCGTGGGATAATTTCCGACATTCACGCGGGCAACAGCTAGTATATTAAGACATAGGATACTTTTCATCCCGGTAGTAGGTTCCCGTGGGATAATTTCCGACATTCACGCGGGCGAAGCCGCGGGCAACAGCTAGTATATTAAGACATAGGATACTTTTCATCCCGGTAGTAGGTTCCCGTGGGATCATTTCCAACATACACGCGGGCAACAGCTAGTATATTAAGACATAGGATACTTTTTATCCCGGTAGTAGGTTCCCGTGGGATAATTTCCGACATTCACGCGGGCGAAGCCGCGGGCTACAGCTAGTATATTAAGACATAGGATACTTTTCATCCCGGTAGTAGGTTCCCGTGGTATGATTTCCGACATACACGCGGGCAACAGCTAGTATATTAAGACATAGGATACTTTTCATCCCGGTAGTAGGTTCCCGTGGGATAATTTCCGACATTCACGCGGGCAACAGCTAGTAAATATATTAAGACATAGGATACTTTTCATCCCGGTAGTAGGTTCCCGTGGGATAATTTCCGACATTCACGCGGGCAACAGCTACTATATTAAGACATAGGATACTTTTCATCCCAGTAGTAGGTTCCCGTGGGATAATTTCCGACATACACGCGGGCAACAGCTAGTATATTAAGACATAGGATACTTTTCATCCCGGTAGTAGGTTCCCGTAGGAAAATTTCCGACATTCACGCGGGCAACAGCTAGTATATTAAGACATAGGATACTTTTCATCCCGGTAGTAGGTTCCCGTGGGAAAATTTCCGACATTCACTCGGGCAACAGCTAGTATATTAAGACATAGGATACTTTTCATCCCGGTAGTAGGTTCCCGTGGGATAATTTCCGACATTCACGCGGGCAACAGCTAGTATATTAAGACATAGGATACTTTTCATCCCGGTAGTAGGTTCCCGTGGGATAATTTCCGACATTCACGCGGGCAACAGCTAGTACATATATTAAGACATAGGATACTTTTCATCCCGGTAGTAGGTTCCCGTGGGATAATTTCCGACATTCACGCGGGCAACAGCTAGTATATTAAGACATAGGATACTTTTCATCCCGGTAGTAGGTTCCCGTGGGATAATTTCCGACATTCACGCGGGCAACAGCTACTATATTAAGACATAGGATAATTTTCATCCCGGTAGTAGGTTCCCGTGGGATAATTTCCGACATACACGCGGGCAACAGCTAGTATATTAAGACATAGGATACTTTTCATCCCGGTAGTAGGTTCCCGTGGGATCATTTCCGACATTCACGCGGGCGAAGCCGCGGGCAACAGCTACTATATTAAGACATAGGATACTTTTCATCCCGGTAGTAGGTTCCCGTGGGATAATTTCCGACATTCACGCGGGCAACAGCTAGTATATTAAGACATAGGATACTTTTCATCCCGGTAGAAGGTTCCCGTGGGATAATTTCCGACATTCACGCGGGCAACAGCTAGTAAATTAAGACATAGGATACTTTTCATCCCGGTAGTAAGTTCCCGTGGGATAATTTCCGACATTCACGCGGGCGAAGCCGCGGGCAACAGCAAGTATATTAAGACATAGGATATTTTTCATCCCGGTAGAAGGTTCCCGTAGGATAATTTCCGACATTCACGCGGGCAACAGCTAGTATATTAAGACATAGGATACTTTTCATCCCAGTAGTAGTTTCCCGTGGAATAATTTCCGACATTCACGCGGGCGAAGCCGCGGGCAACAGCTAGTATATTAAGACATAGGATACTTTTCATCCCGGTAGAAGGTTCCCGTGGGATAATTTCCGACATTCACGCGGGCAACAGCTAGTATATTAAGACATAGGATACTTTTCATCCCGGTAGTAGGTTCCCGTGGGATAATTTCCGACATTCACGCGGGCAACAGCTAGTATATTAAGACATAGGATACTTTTCATCCCGGTAGTAGGTTCCCGTGGGATAATTTCCGACATTCACGCGGGCGAAGCCGCGGGCAACAGCTAGTATATTAAGACATAGGATACTTTTCATCCCGGTAGTAGGTTCCCGTGGGATCATTTCCAACATACACGCGGGCAACAGCTAGTATATTAAGACATAGGATACTTTTTATCCCGGTAGTAGGTTCCCGTGGGATAATTTCCGACATTCACGCGGGCGAAGCCGCGGGCAACAGCTAGTATATTAAGACATAGGATACTTTTCATCCCGGTAGTAGGTTCCCGTGGTATAATTTCCGACATACACGCGGGCAACAGCTAGTATATTAAGACATAGGATACTTTTCATCCCGGTAGTAGGTTCCCGTGGGATAATTTCCGACATTCACGCGGGCAACAGCTAGTACATATATTAAGACATAGGATACTTTTCATCCCGGTAGTAGGTTCCCGTGGGATAATTTCCGACATTCACGCGGGCAACAGCTACTATATTAAGACATAGGATACTTTTCATCCCGGTAGTAGGTTCCCGTGGGATAGTTTCCGACATACACGCGGGCAACAGCTAGTATATTAAGACATAGGATACTTTTCATCCCGGTAGTAGGTTCCCGTGGGAAAATTTCCGACATTCACGCGGGCAACAGCTAGTATATTAAGACATAGGATACTTTTCATCCCGGTAGTAGGTTCCCGTGGGAAAATTTCCGACATTCACGCGGGCAACAGCTAGTATATTAAGACATAGGATACTTTTCATCCCGGTAGTAGGTTCCCGTGGGATAATTTCCGACATTCACGCGGGCGAAGCCGCGGGCAACAGCTAGTATATTAAGACAGGATACTTTTCATCCCGGTAGTAGGTTCCCGTGGGATAATTTCCGACATTCACGCGGGCAACAGCTAGTACATATATTAAGACATAGGATACTTTTCATCCCGGTAGTAGGTTCCCGTGGGATCATTTCCGACATTCACGCGGGCAACAGCTAGTATATTAAGACATAGGATACTTTTCATCCCGGTAGAAGGTTCCCGTGGGATAATTTCCGACATTCACGCGGGCAACAGCTAGTATATTAAGACATAGGATACTTTTCATCCCGGTAGAAGGTTCCTGTGGGATAATTTCCGACATTCACGCGGGCGAAGCCGCGGGCAACAGCTAGTATATTAAGACATAGGATACTTTTCATCCCGGTAGTAGGTTCCCGTGGGATAATTTCCGACATTCACGCGGGCAACAGCTAGTATATTAAGACATAGGATACTTTTCATCCCGGTAGTAGGTTCCCGTGGGATAATTTCTGACATTCACGCGGGCGAAGCCGCGGGCAACAGCTAGTATATTAAGACATAGGATACTTTTCATCCCGGTAGTAGGTTCCCGTGGGATCATTTCCAACATACACGCGGGCAACAGCTAGTATATTAAGACATAGGATACTTTTTATCCCGGTAGTAGGTTCCCGTGGGATAATTTCCGACATTCACGCGGGCGAAGCCGCGGGCTACAGCTAGTATATTAAGACATAGGATACTTTTCATCCCGGTAGTAGGTTCCCGTGGTATGATTTCCGACATACACGCGGGCAACAGCTAGTATATTAAGACATAGGATACTTTTCATCCCGGTAGTAGGTTCCCGTGGGATAATTTCCGACATTCACGCGGGCAACAGCTAGTACATATATTAAGACATAGGATACTTTTCATCCCGGTAGTAGGTTCCCGTGGGATAATTTCCGACATTCACGCGGGCAACAGCTACTATATTAAGACATAGGATACTTTTCATCCCGGTAGTAGGTTCCCGTGGGATAATTTCCGACATACACGCGGGCAACAGCTAGTATATTAAGACATAGGATACTTTTCATCCCGGTAGTAGGTTCCCGTGGGAAAATTTCCGACATTCACGCGGGCAACAGCTAGTATATTAAGACATAGGATACTTTTCATCCCGGTAGTAGGTTCCCGTGGGAAAATTTCCGACATTCACGCGGGCAACAGCTAGTATATTAAGACATAGGATACTTTTCATCCCGGTAGTAGGTTCCCGTGGGATAATTTCCGACATTCACGCGGGCAACAGCTAGTACATATATTAAGACATAGGATACTTTTCATCCCGGTAGTAGGTTCCCGTGGGATAATTTCCGACATTCACGCGGGCAACAGCTAGTACATAATTATATTAAGACATAGTATACTTTTCATCCCGGTAGTAGGTTCCCGTGGGATAATTTCCGACATTCACGCGGGCAACAGCTAGTATATTAAGACATAGGATACTTTTCATCCCGGTAGTAGGTTCCCGTGGGATAATTTCCGACATTCACGCGGGCAACAGCTAGTACATATATTAAGACATAGGATACTTTTCATCCCGGTAGTAGGTTCCCGTGGGATAATTTCCGACATTCACGCGGGCAACAGCTAGTATATTAAGACATAGGATACTTTTCATCCCGGTAGTAGGTTCCCGTGGGATAATTTCCGACATTCACGCGGGCAACAGCTACTATATTAAGACATAGGATAATTTTCATCCCGGTAGTAGGTTCCCGTGGGATAATTTCCGACATACACGCGGGCAACAGCTAGTATATTAAGACATAGGATACTTTTCATCCCGGTAGTAGGTTCCCGTGGGATCATTTCCGACATTCACGCGGGCGAAGCCGCGGGCAACAGCTACTATATTAAGACATAGGATACTTTTCATCCCGGTAGTAGGTTCCCGTGGGATAATTTCCGACATTCACGCGGGCAACAGCTAGTATATTAAGACATAGGATACTTTTCATCCCGGTAGAAGGTTCCCGTGGGATAATTTCCGACATTCACGCGGGCAACAGCTAGTAAATTAAGACATAGGATACTTTTCATCCCGGTAGTAAGTTCCCGTGGGATAATTTCCGACATTCACGCGGGCGAAGCCGCGGGCAACAGCAAGTATATTAAGACATAGGATATTTTTCATCCCGGTAGAAGGTTCCCGTAGGATAATTTCCGACATTCACGCGGGCAACAGCTAGTATATTAAGACATAGGATACTTTTCATCCCAGTAGTAGTTTCCCGTGGAATAATTTCCGACATTCACGCGGGCGAAGCCGCGGGCAACAGCTAGTATATTAAGACATAGGATACTTTTCATCCCGGTAGAAGGTTCCCGTGGGATAATTTCCGACATTCACGCGGGCAACAGCTAGTATATTAAGACATAGGATACTTTTCATCCCGGTAGTAGGTTCCCGTGGGATAATTTCCGACATTCACGCGGGCAACAGCTAGTATATTAAGACATAGGATACTTTTCATCCCGGTAGTAGGTTCCCGTGGGATAATTTCCGACATTCACGCGGGCGAAGCCGCGGGCAACAGCTAGTATATTAAGACATAGGATACTTTTCATCCCGGTAGTAGGTTCCCGTGGGATCATTTCCAACATACACGCGGGCAACAGCTAGTATATTAAGACATAGGATACTTTTTATCCCGGTAGTAGGTTCCCGTGGGATAATTTCCGACATTCACGCGGGCGAAGCCGCGGGCAACAGCTAGTATATTAAGACATAGGATACTTTTCATCCCGGTAGTAGGTTCCCGTGGTATAATTTCCGACATACACGCGGGCAACAGCTAGTATATTAAGACATAGGATACTTTTCATCCCGGTAGTAGGTTCCCGTGGGATAATTTCCGACATTCACGCGGGCAACAGCTAGTACATATATTAAGACATAGGATACTTTTCATCCCGGTAGTAGGTTCCCGTGGGATAATTTCCGACATTCACGCGGGCAACAGCTACTATATTAAGACATAGGATACTTTTCATCCCGGTAGTAGGTTCCCGTGGGATAATTTCCGACATATACGCGGGCAACAGCTAGTATATTAAGACATAGGATACTTTTCATCCCGGTAGTAGGTTCCCGTGGGAAAATTTCCGACATTCACGCGGGCAACAGCTAGTATATTAAGACATAGGATACTTTTCATCCCGGTAGTAGGTTCCCGTGGGAAAATTTCCGACATTCACGCGGGCAACAGCTAGTATATTAAGACATAGGATACTTTTCATCCCGGTAGTAGGTTCCCGTGGGATAATTTCCGACATTCACGCGGGCAACAGCTAGTATATTAAGACATAGGATACTTTTCATCCCGGTAGTAGGTTCCCGTGGTATAATTTCCGACATACACGCGGGCAACAGCTAGTATATTAAGACATAGGATACTTTTCATCCCGGTAGTAGGTTCCCGTGGGATAATTTCCGACATTCACGCGGGCAACAGCTAGTACATATATTAAGACATAGGATACTTTTCATCCCGGTAGTAGGTTCCCGTGGGATAATTTCCGACATTCACGCGGGCAACAGCTACTATATTAAGACATAGGATAATTTTCATCCCGGTAGTAGGTTCCCGTGGGATAATTTCCGACATACACGCGGGCAACAGCTAGTATATTAAGACATAGGATACTTTTCATCCCGGTAGTAGGTTCCCGTGGGATCATTTCCGACATTCACGCGGGCGAAGCCGCGGGCAACAGCTACTATATTAAGACATAGGATACTTTTCATCTCGGTAGTAGGTTCCCGTGGGATAATTTCCGACATTCACGCGGGCAACAGCTAGTATATTAAGACATAGGATACTTTTCATCCCGGTAGAAGGTTCCCGTGGGATAATTTCCGACATTCACGCGGGCAACAGCTAGTAAATTAAGACATAGGATACTTTTCATCCCGGTAGTAAGTTCCCGTGGGATAATTTCCGACATTCACGCGGGCGAAGCCGCGGGCAACAGCTAGTATATTAAGACATAGGATATTTTTCATCCCGGTAGAAGGTTCCCGTAGGATAATTTCCGACATTCACGCGGGCAACAGCTAGTATATTAAGACATAGGATACTTTTCATCCCAGTAGTAAATTCCCGTGGAATAATTTCCGACATTCACGCGGGCGAAGCCGCGGGCAACAGCTAGTATATTAAGACATAGGATACTTTTCATCCCGGTAGTAGGTTCCCGTGGGATAATTTCCGACATTCACGCGGGCAACAGCTAGTATATTAAGACATAGGATACTTTTCATCCCGGTAGTAGGTTCCCGTGGGATAATTTCCGACATTCACGCGGGCAACAGCTAGTATATTAAGACATAGGATACTTTTCATCCCGGTAGTAGGTTCCCGTGGGATAATTTCCGACATTCACGCGGGCGAAGCCGCGGGCAACAGCTAGTATATTAAGACATAGGATACTTTTCATCCCGGTAGTAGGTTCCCGTGGGATCATTTCCAACATACACGCGGGCAACAGCTAGTATATTTAGACATAGGATACTTTTTATCCCGGTAGTAGGTTCCCGTGGGATAATTTCCGACATTCACGCGGGCGAAGCCGCGGGCAACAGCTAGTATATTAAGACATAGGATACTTTTCATCCCGGTAGTAGGTTCCCGTGGTATAATTTCCGACATACACGCGGGCAACAGCTAGTATATTAAGACATAGGATACTTTTCATCCCGGTAGTAGGTTCCCGTGGGATAATTTCCGACATTCACGCGGGCAACAGCTAGTACATATATTAAGACATAGGATACTTTTCATCCCGGTAGTAGGTTCCCGTGGGATAATTTCCGAAATTCACGCGGGCAACAGCTACTATATTAAGACATAGGATACTTTTCATCCCGGTAGTAGGTTCCCGTGGGATAATTTCCGACATACACGCGGGCAACAGCTAGTATATTAAGACATAGGATACTTTTCATCCCGGTAGTAGGTTCCCGTGGGAAAATTTCCGACATTCACGCGGGCAACAGCTAGTATATTAAGACATAGGATACTTTTCATCCCGGTAGTAGGTTCCCGTGGGAAAATTTCCGACATTCACGCGGGCAACAGCTAGTATATTAAGACATAGGATACTTTTCATCCCGGTAGTAGGTTCCCGTGGGATAATTTCCGACATTCACGCGGGCAACAGCTTGTATATTAAGACATAGGATACTTTTCATCCCGGTAGTAGGTTCCCGTGGGATAATTTCCGACATTCACGCGGGCAACAGCTAGTACATATATTAAGACATAGGATACTTTTCATCCCGGTAGTAGGTTCCCGTGGGATAATTTCCGACATTCACGCGGGCAACAGCTACTATATTAAGACATAGGATGCTTTTCATCCCGGTAGTAGGTTCGCGTGGGATAATTTCCGACATACACGCGGGCAACAGCTAGTATATTAAGACAAAGGATACTTTTCATCCCGGTAGTAGGTTCCCGTGGGATCATTTCCGACATACACGCGGGCAACAGCTAGTATATTAAGACATGGGATACTTTTCATCCCGGTAGTAGGTTCCCGTGGGATAATTTCCGACATACACGCGGGCAACAGCTACTATATTAAGACATAGGATACTTTTCATCCCGGTAGTAGGTTCCCGTGGGATAATTTCCGACATACACGCGGGCAACAGCTAGTATATTAAGACATAGGATACTTTTCATCCCGGTAGTAGGTTCCCGTGGGATAATTTCCGACATTCACGCGGGCGAAGCCGCGGGCAACAGCTAGTATATTAAGACATAGGATACTTTTCATCCCGGTAGTAGGTTCCCGTGGGATAATTTCCGACATTCACGCGGGCAACAGTTAGTATATTAAGACATAGGATACTTTTCATGCCGGTAGTAGGTTCCCGTGGGATAATTTCCGACATTCACGCGGGCAACAGCTAGTACATATATTAAGACATAGGATACTTTTCATCCCGGTAGTAGGTTCCCGTGGGATAATTTCCGACATTCACGCGGGCAACAGCTAGTACATAAAATTAAGACATAGGATACTTTTCATCCCGGTAGTAGGTTCCCGTGGGATAATTTCCGACATTCACGCGGGCAACAGCTACTATATTAAGACATAGGATACTTTTCATCCCGGTAGTAGGTTCCCGTGGGATCATTTCCGACATTCACGCGGGCAACAGCTAGTATATTAAGACATAGGATACTTTTCATCCCGGTAGTAGGTTCCCGTGGGATAATTTCCGACATTCACGCGGGCGAAGCCGCGGGCAACAGCTAGTATATTAAGACATAGGATACTTTTCATCCCGGTAGTAGGTTCCCGTGGGATAATTTCCGACATTCACGCGGGCAACAGCTAGTACATATATTAAGACATAGGATACTTTTCATCCCGGTAGTAGGTTCCCGTGGGATCATTTCCGACATTCACGCGGGCAACAGCTAGTATATTAAGACATAGGATACTTTTCATCCCGGTAGAAGGTTCCCGTGGGATAATTTCCGACATTCACGCGGGCAACAGCTAGTATATTAAGACATAGGATACTTTTCATCCCGGTAGTAGGTTCCCGTGGGATAATTTCCGACATTCACGCGGGCAACAGCTAGTACATATATTAAGACATAGGATACTTTTCATCCCGGTAGTAGGTTCCCGTGGGATCATTTCCGACATTCACGCGGGCAACAGCTAGTATATTAAGACATAGGATACTTTTCATCCCGGTAGTAGGTTCCCGTGGGATCATTTCCGACATTCACGCGGGCAACAGCTAGTATATTAAGACATAGGATACTTTTCATCCCGGTAGAAGGTTCCCGTGGGATAATTTCCGACATTCACGCGGGCAACAGCTAGTATATTAAGACATAGGATACTTTTCATCCCGGTAGTAGGTTCCCGTGGGATAATTTCCGACATTCATGCGGGTGAAGCCGCGGGCAACAGCTACTATATTAAGACATAGGATACTTTTCATCCCGGTAGTAGGTTCCCGTGGGATAATTTCCGACATTCACGCGGGCAACAGCTAGTATATTAAGACATAGGATACTTTTCATCCCGGTAGAAGGTTCCCGTGGGATAATTTCCGACATTCACGCGGGCAACAGCTAGTAAATTAAGACATAGGATACTTTTCATCCCGGTAGTAAGTTCCCGTGGGATAATTTCCGACATTCACGCGGGCGAAGCCGCGGGCAACAGCTAGTATATTAAGACATAGGATATTTTTCATCCCGGTAGAAGGTTCCCGTAGGATAATTTCCGACATTCACGCGGGCAACAGCTAGTATATTAAGACATAGGATACTTTTCATCCCAGTAGTAAATTCCCGTGGAATAATTTCCGACATTCACGCGGGCGAAGCCGCGGGCAACAGCTAGTATATTAAGACATAGGATACTTTTCATCCCGGTAGTAGGTTCCCGTGGGATAATTTCCGACATTCACGCGGGCAACAGCTAGTATATTAAGACATAGGATACTTTTCATCCCGGTAGTAGGTTCCCGTGGGATAATTTCCGACATTCACGCGGGCAACAGCTAGTATATTAAGACATAGGATACTTTTCATCCCGGTAGTAGGTTCCCGTGGGATAATTTCCGACATTCACGCGGGCGAAGCCGCGGGCAACAGCTAGTATATTAAGACATAGGATACTTTTCATCCCGGTAGTAGGTTCCCGTGGGATCATTTCCAACATACACGCGGGCAACAGCTAGTATATTAAGACATAGGATACTTTTTATCCCGGTAGTAGGTTCCCGTGGGATAATTTCCGACATTCACGCGGGCGAAGCCGCGGGCAACAGCTAGTATATTAAGACATAGGATACTTTTCATCCCGGTAGTAGGTTCCCGTGGTATAATTTCCGACATACACGCGGGCAACAGCTAGTATATTAAGACATAGGATACTTTTCATCCCGGTAGTAGGTTCCCGTGGGATAATTTCCGACATTCACGCGGGCAACAGCTAGTACATATATTAAGACATAGGATACTTTTCATCCCGGTAGTAGGTTCCCGTGGGATAATTTCCGAAATTCACGCGGGCAACAGCTACTATATTAAGACATAGGATACTTTTCATCCCGGTAGTAGGTTCCCGTGGGATAATTTCCGACATACACGCGGGCAACAGCTAGTATATTAAGACATAGGATACTTTTCATCCCGGTAGTAGGTTCCCGTGGGAAAATTTCCGACATTCACGCGGGCAACAGCTAGTATATTAAGACATAGGATACTTTTCATCCCGGTAGTAGGTTCCCGTGGGAAAATTTCCGACATTCACGCGGGCAACAGCTAGTATATTAAGACATAGGATACTTTTCATCCCGGTAGTAGGTTCCCGTGGGATAATTTCCGACATTCACGCGGGCAACAGCTTGTATATTAAGACATAGGATACTTTTCATCCCGGTAGTAGGTTCCCGTGGGATAATTTCCGACATTCACGCGGGCAACAGCTAGTACATATATTAAGACATAGGATACTTTTCATCCCGGTAGTAGGTTCCCGTGGGATAATTTCCGACATTCACGCGGGCAACAGCTACTATATTAAGACATAGGATGCTTTTCATCCCGGTAGTAGGTTCGCGTGGGATAATTTCCGACATACACGCGGGCAACAGCTAGTATATTAAGACAAAGGATACTTTTCATCCCGGTAGTAGGTTCCCGTGGGATCATTTCCGACATACACGCGGGCAACAGCTAGTATATTAAGACATGGGATACTTTTCATCCCGGTAGTAGGTTCCCGTGGGATAATTTCCGACATACACGCGGGCAACAGCTACTATATTAAGACATAGGATACTTTTCATCCCGGTAGTAGGTTCCCGTGGGATAATTTCCGACATACACGCGGGCAACAGCTAGTATATTAAGACATAGGATACTTTTCATCCCGGTAGTAGGTTCCCGTGGGATAATTTCCGACATACACGCGGGCAACAGCTAGTATATTAAGACATAGGATACTTTTCATCCCGGTAGTATTTTCCCGTGGGATCATTTCCGACATTCACGCGGGCAACAGCTAGTATATTAAGACATAGGATACTTTTCATCCCGGTAGTAGGTTCCCGTGGGATAATTTCCGACATTCACGCGGGCGAAGCCGCGGGCAACAGCTAGTATATTAAGACATAGGATACTTTTCATCCCGGTAGTAGGTTCCCGTGGGATAATTTCCGACATTCACGCGGGCAACAGTTAGTATATTAAGACATAGGATACTTTTCATGCCGGTAGTAGGTTCCCGTGGGATAATTTCCGACATTCACGCGGGCAACAGCTACTATATTAAGACATAGGATACTTTTCATCCCGGTAGTAGGTTCCCGTGGGATCATTTCCGACATTCACGCGGGCAACAGCTAGTATATTAAGACATAGGATACTTTTCATCCCGGTAGTAGGTTCCCGTGGGATAATTTCCGACATTCACGCGGGCGAAGCCGCGGGCAACAGCTAGTATATTAAGACATAGGATACTTTTCATCCCGGTAGTAGGTTCCCGTGGGATAATTTCCGACATTCACGCGGGCAACAGTTAGTATATTAAGACATAGGATACTTTTCATGCCGGTAGTAGGTTCCCGTGGGATAATTTCCGACATTCACGCGGGCAACAGCTACTATATTAAGACATAGGATACTTTTCATCCCGGTAGTAGGTTCCCGTGGGATAATTTCCGACATACACGCGGGCAACAGCTAGTATATTAAGACATAGGATACTTTTCATCCCGGTAGTAGGTTCCCGTGGGATAATTTCCGACATTCACGCGGGCAACAGCTAGTACATAAAATTAAGACATAGGATACTTTTCATCCCGGTAGTAGGTTCCCGTGGGATAATTTCCGACATTCACGCGGGCAACAGCTACTATATTAAGACATAGGATACTTTTCATCCCGGTAGTAGGTTCCCGTGGGATCATTTCCGACATTCACGCGGGCAACAGCTAGTATATTAAGACATAGGATACTTTTCATCCCGGTAGTAGGTTCCCGTGGGATAATTTCCGACATTCACGCGGGCGAAGCCGCGAGCAACAGCTAGTATATTAAGACATAGGATATTTTTCATCCCGGTAGTAGGTTCCCGTGGGATAATTTCCGACATTCACGCGGGCAACAGCTAGTACATATATTAAGACATAGGATACTTTTCATCCCGGTAGTAGGTTCCCGTGGGATAATTTCCGACATTCACGCGGGCAACAGCTAGTACATAAAATTAAGACATAGGATACTTTTCATCCCGGTAGTAGGTTCCCGTGGGATAATTTCCGACATTCACGCGGGCAACAGCTACTATATTAAGACATAGGATACTTTTCATCCCGGTAGTAGGTTCCCGTGGGATCATTTCCGACATTCACGCGGGCAACAGCTAGTATATTAAGACATAGGATACTTTTCATCCCGGTAGTAGGTTCCCGTGGGATAATTTCCGACATTCACGCGGGCGAAGCCGCGGGCAACAGCTAGTATATTAAGACATAGGATACTTTTCATCCCGGTAGTAGGTTCCCGTGGGATAATTTCCGACATTCACGCGGGCAACAGCTAGTACATATATTAAGACATAGGATACTTTTCATCCCGGTAGTAGGTTCCCGTGGGATCATTTCCGACATTCACGCGGGCAACAGCTAGTATATTAAGACATAGGATACTTTTCATCCCGGTAGAAGGTTCCCGTGGGATAATTTCCGACATTCACGCGGGCAACAGCTAGTATATTAAGACATAGGATACTTTTCATCCCGGTAGTAGGTTCCCGTGGGATAATTTCCGACATTCATGCGGGCGAAGCCGCGGGCAACAGCTAGTACATATATTAAGACATAGGATACTTTTCATCCCGGTAGTAGGTTCCCGTGGGATCATTTCCAACATTCACGCGGGCAACAGTTAGTATATTAAGACATAGGATACTTTTCATCCCGGTAGTAGGTTCCTGTGGGATAATTTCCGACATTCATGCGGGCGAAGCCGCGGGCAACAGCTATTATATTAAGACATAGGATACTTTTCATCCCGGTAGTAGGTTCCCGTGGTATAATTTCCGACATACACGCGGGCAACAGCTAGTATATTAAGACATAGGATACTTTTCATCCCGGTAGTAGGTTCCCGTGGGATAATTTCCGACATTCACGCGGGCAACAGCTAGTACATATATTAAGACATAGGATACTTTTCATCCCGGTAGTAGGTTCCCGTGGGATAATTTCCGACATTCACGCGGGCAACAGCTACTATATTAAGACATAGGATACTTTTCATCCCGGTAGTAGGTTCCCGTGGGATAATTTCCGACATTCACGCGGGCAACAGCTAGTATATTAAGACATAGGATACTTTTCATCCCGGTAGAAGGTTCCCGTGGGATAATTTCCGACATTCACGCGGGCAACAGCTAGTATATTAAGACATAGGATACTTTTCATCCCGGTAGAAGGTTCCCGTGGGATAATTTCCAACATTCACGCGGGCAACAGCTAGTATATTAAGACATAGGATACTTTTCATCCCGGTAGTAGGTTCCCGTGGGATAATTTCCGACATTCATGCGGGCGAAGCCGCGGGCAACAGCTAGTGTATTAAGACATAGGATACTTTTCATCCCGGTAGTAGGTTCCCGTGGTATAATTTCCGACATACACGCGGGCAACAGCTAGTATATTAAGACATAGGATACTTTTCATCCCGGTAGTAGGTTCCCGTGGGATAATTTCCGACATACACGCGGGCAACAGCTAGTATATTAAGACATAGGATACTTTTCATCCCGGTAGTAGGTTCCCGTGGGATCATTTCCGACATTCACGCGGGCAACAGCTAGTATATTAAGACATAGGATACTTTTCATCCCGGTAGTAGGTTCCCGTGGGAAAATTTCCGACATTCACGCGGGCAACAGCTAGTATATTAAGACATAGGATACTTTTCATCCCGGTAGTAGGTTCCCGTGGGATAATTTCCGACATTCACGCGGGCAACAGCTAGTATATTAAGACATAGGATACTTTTCATCCCGGTAGAAGGTTCCCGTGGGATAATATCCGACATTCACGCGGGCAACAGCTAGTATATTTAGACATAGGATACTTTTCATCCCAGTACTAGTTTCCCGTGGAATAATTTCCGACATTCACGCGGGCGAAGCCGCGGGCAACAGCTACTATATTAAGACATAGGATACTTTTCATCCCGGTAGAAGGTTCCCGTGGGATAATTTCCGACATTCACGCGGGCAACAGCTAGTATATTAAGACATAGGATACTTTTCATCCCGGTAGTAGGTTCCCGTGGGATAATTTCCGACATTCACGCGGGCAACAGCTAGTATATTAAGACATAGGATACTTTTCATCCCGGTAGTAGGTTCCCGTGGGATAATTTCCGACATTCACGCGGGCGAAGCCGCGGGCAACAGCTAGTATATTAAGACATAGGATACTTTTCATCCCGGTAGTAGGTTCCCGTGGGATCATTTCCAACATTCACGCGGGCAACAGCTAGTATATTAAGACATAGGATACTTTTTATCCCGGTAGTAGGTTCCCGTGGGATAATTTCCGACATTCACGCGGGCGAAGCCGCGGGCAACAGCTAGTATATTAAGACATAGGATACTTTTCATCCCGGTAGTAGGTTCCCGTGGTATAATTTCCGACATACACGCGGGCAACAGCTAGTATATTAAGACATAGGATACTTTTCATCCCGGTAGTAGGTTCCCGTGGGATAATTTCCGACATTCACGCGGGCAACAGCTAGTACATATATTAAGACATAGGATACTTTTCATCCCGGTAGTAGGTTCCCGTGGGATAATTTCCGATATACACGCGGGCAACAGCTAGTATATTAAGACATAGGATACTTTTCATCCCGGTAGTAGGTTCCCGTGGGAAAATTTCCGACATTCACGCGGGCAACAGCTAGTATATTAAGACATAGGATACTTTTCATCCCGGTAGTAGGTTCCCGTGGGATAATTTCCGACATTCACGCGGGCAACAGCTAGTACATATATTAAGACATAGGATACTTTTCATCCCGGTAGTAGGTTCCCGTGGGATAATTTCCGACATTCACGCGGGCAACAGCTAGTACATATATTAAGACATAGGATACTTTTCATCCCGGTAGTAGGTTCCCGTGGGATAATTTCCGACATTCACGCGGGCAACAGCTACTATATTAAGACATAGGATACTTTTCATCCCGGTAGTAGGTTCCCGTGGGATAATTTCCGACATACACGCGGGCAACAGCTAGTATATTAAGACATAGGATACTTTTCATCCCGGTAGTAGGTTCCCGTGGGATAATTTCCGACATACACGCGGGCAACAGCTAGTATATTAAGACATAGGATACTTTTCATCCCGGTAGTAGGTTCCCGTGGGATAATTTCCGACATTCACGCGGGCAACAGCTACTATATTAAGACATAGGATACTTTTCATCCCGGTAGTAGGTTCCCGTGGGATAATTTCCGACATACACGCGGGCAACAGCTAGTATATTAAGACATAGGATACTTTTCATCCCGGTAGTAGGTTCCCGTGGGATAATTTCCGACATTCACGCGGGCAACAGCTAGTATATTAAGACATAGGATACTTTTCATCCCGGTAGAAGGTTCCCGTGGGATAATTTCCAACATTCACGCGGGCAACAGCTAGTATATTAAGACATAGGATACTTTTCATCCCGGTAGTAGGTTCCCGTGGGATAATTTCCGACATTCACGCGGGCAACAGCTAGTATATTAAGACATAGGATACTTTTCATCCCGGTAGAAGTTTCCCGTGGGATAATTTCCGACATTCACGCGGGCAACAGCTAGTATATTAAGACATAGGATACTTTTCATCCCGGTAGAAGGTTCCCGTGGGATAATTTCCGACATTTACGCGGGCAACAGCTAGTATATTAAGACATAGAATACTTTTCATCCCGGTAGAAGGTTCCCGTGGGATAATTTCCGACATTCACGCGGGCGAAGCCGCGGGCAACAGCTAGTATATTAAGACATAGGATACTTTTCATCCCGGTAGTAGGTTCCCGTGGGATCATTTCCAACATTCACGCGGGCAGCAGCTAGTATATTAAGACATAGGATACTTTTCATCCCGGTAGTAGGTTCCCGTGGGATAATTTCCGACATTCATGCGGGCGAAGCCGCGGGCAACAGCTAGTATATTAAGACATAGGATACTTTTCATCCCAGTAGTAGGTTCCCGTGGTATAATTTCCGACATACACGCGGGCAACAGCTAGTATATTAAGACATAGGATACTTTTCATCCCGGTAGTAGGTTCCCGTGGGATAATTTCCGGCATTCACGCGGGCAACAGCTAGTACATATATTAAGACATAGGATACTTTTCATCCCGGTAGTAGGTTCCCGTGGGATAATTTCCGACATTCACGCGGGCAACAGCTACTATATTAAGACATAGGATACTTTTCATCCCGGTAGTAGGTTCCCGTGGGATAATTTCCGACATACACGCGGGCAACAGCTAGTATATTAAGACATAGGATACTTTTCATCCCGGTAGTATGTTCCCGTGGGATAATTTCCGACATTCACGCGGGCAACAGCTAGTATATTAAGACATAGGATACTTTTCATCCCGGTAGTAGGTTCCCGTGGGATAATTTCCGACATTCACGCGGGCGAAGCCGCGGGCAACAGCTAGTATATTAAGACATAGGATACTTTTCATCCCGGTAGAGTTTCCCGTGGGATAATTTCCGACATTCACGCGGGCAACAAATAGTATATTAAGACATAGGATACTTTTCATCCCGGTAGAAGGTTCCCGTGGGATAATTTCCGACATTCACGCGGGCAACAGCTAGTATATTAAGACATAGGTTACTTTTCATTCCGGTAGTAAGTTCCCGTGGGATAATTTCCGACATTCACGCGGGCGAAGCCGCGGGCAACAGCTAGTATATTAAGACATAGGATATTTTTCATCCCGGTAGAAGGTTCCCGTGGGATAATTTCCGACATTCACGCGGGCAACAGCTAGTATATTAAGACATAGGATACTTTTCATCCCAGTAGTAGTTTCCCGTGGAATAATTTCCGACATTCACGCGGGCGAAGCCGCGGGCAACAGCTAGTATATTAAGACATAGGATACTTTTCATCCCGGTAGAAGGTTCCCGTGGATAATTTCCGACATTCACGCGGGCAACAGCTAGTATATTAAGACATAGGATACTTTTCATCCCGGTAGTAGGTTCCCGTGGGATAATTTCCAAAATTCACGCGGGCAACAGCTAGTATATTAAGACATAGGATACTTTTCATCCCGGTAGTAGGTTCCCGTGGGATAATTTCCGACATTCACGCGGGCGAAGCCGCGGGCAACAGCTAGTATATTAGGACATAGGATACTTTTCATCCCGGTAGAAGGTTCCCGTGGGATAATTTCCGACATTCACGCGGGCAACAGCTAGTATATTAAGACATAGGATACTTTTCATCCCGGTAGTAGGTTCCCGTGGGATAATTTCCGACATTCACGCGGGCGAAGCCGCGGGCAACAGCTAGTATATTAAGACATAGGATACTTTTCATCCCGGTAGTAGGTTCCCGTGGGATCATTTCCAACATTCACGCGGGCAACAGCTAGTATATTAAGACATAGGATACTTTTCATCCCGGTAGTAGGTTCCCGTGGGATAATTTCCGACATTCACGCGGGCAACAGCTACTATTTTAAGACATAGGATACTTTTCATCCCGGTAGTAGGTTCCCGTGGGATAATTTCCGACATTCACGCGGGCAACAGCTAGTATATTAAGACATAGGATACTTTTCATCCCGGTAGAAGGTTCCCGTGGGATAATTTCCGACATTCACGCGGGCAACAGCTAGTATATTAAGACATAGGATACTTTTCATCCCGGTAGTAGGTTCCCGTGGGATAATTTCCGACATACACGCGGGCAACAGCTAGTATATTAAGACATAGGATACTTTTCATCCCGGTAGTAGGTTCCCGTGAGATCATTTCCGACATTCACGCGGGCAACAGCTAGTATATTAAGACATAGGATACTTTTCATCCCGGTAGTAGGTTCCCGTGGGATAATTTCCGACATTCACGCGGGCGAAGCCGCGGGCAACAGCTAGTATATTAAGACATAGGATACTTTTCATCCCGGTAGTAGGTTCCCGTGGGATAATTTCCGACATTCACGCGGGCGAAGCCGCGGGCAACAGCTAGTATATTAAGACATAGGATACTTTTCATCCCGGTAGTAGGTTCCCGTGGTATAATTTCTGACATACACGCGGGCAACAGCTAGAATATTAAGACATAGGATACTTTTCATCCCGGTAGTAGGTTCCCGTGGGATAATTTCCGACATTCACGCGGGCAACAGCTAGTACATATATTAAGACATAGGATACTTTTCATCCCGGTAGTAGGTTCCCGTGGGATAATTTCCAACATTCACGCGGGCAACAGCTACTATATTAAGACATAGGATACTTTTCATCCCGGTAGTAGGTTCCCGTGGGATAATTTCCGACATACACGCGGGCAACAGCTAGTATATTAAGACATAGGATACTTTTCATCCCGGTAGTAGGTTCCCGTGGGATCATTTCCGACATTCACGCGGGCAACAGCTAGTATATTAAGACATAGGATACTTTTCATCCCGGTAGTAGGTTCCCGTGGGATAATTTCCGACATTCACGCGGGCGAAGCCGCGGGCAACAGCTAGTATATTAAGACATAGGATACTTTTCATCCCGGTAGTAGGTTCCCGTGGGATAATTTCCGACATTCACGCGGGCAACAGCTACTATTTTAAGACATAGGATACTTTTCATCCCGGTAGTAGGTTCCCGTGGGATAATTTCCGACATTCACGCGGGCAACAGCTAGTATATTAAGACATAGGATACTTTTCATCCCGGTAGAAGGTTCCCGTGGGATAATTTCCGACATTCACGCGGGCAACAGCTAGTATATTAAGACATAGGATACTTTTCATCCCGGTAGTAGGTTCCCGTGGGATAATTTCCGACATACACGCGGGCAACAGCTAGTATATTAAGACATAGGATACTTTTCATCCCGGTAGTAGGTTCCCGTGAGATCATTTCCGACATTCACGCGGGCAACAGCTAGTATATTAAGACATAGGATACTTTTCATCCCGGTAGTAGGTTCCCGTGGGATAATTTCCGACATACACGCGGGCAACAGCTAGTATATTAAGACATAGGATACTTTTCATCCCGGTAGTAGGTTCCCGTAGGATAATTTCCGACATTCACGCGGGCGAAGCCGTGGGCAACAGCTAGTATATTAAGACATAGGATACTTTTCATCCCGGTAGTAGGTTCCCGTGGTATAATTTCCGACATACACGCGGGCAACAGCTAGTATATTAAGACATAGGATACTTTTCATCCCGGTAGTAGGTTCCCGTGGGATAATTTCCGACATTCACGCGGGCAACAGCTAGTATATTAAGACATAGGATACTTTTCATCCCGGTAGTAGGTTCCCGTGGGATAATTTCCGAAATTCATGCGGGCGAAGCCGCGGGCAACAGCTAGTATATTAAGACATAGGATTCTTTTCATCCCAGTAGTAGGTTCCCGTGGTATAATTTCCGACATACACGCGGGCAACAGATAGTATATTAAGACATAGGATACTTTTCATCCCGGTAGTAGGTTCCCGTGGGATAATTTCCGGCATTCACGCGGGCAACAGCTAGTACATATATTAAGACATAGGATACTTTTCATCCCGGTAGTAGGTTCCCGTGGGATAATTTCCGACATTCACGCGGGCAACAGCTACTATATTAAGACATAGGATACTTTTCATCCCGGTAGTAGGTTCCCGTGGGATAATTTCCGACATACACGCGGGCAACAGCTAGTATATTAAGACATAGGATACTTTTCATCCCGGTAGTAGGTTCCCGTGGGATCATTTCCGACATTCACGCGGGCAACAGCTAGTATATTAAGACATAGGATACTTTTCATCCCAATAGTAGGTTCCCGTGGGATAATTTCCGACATTCACGCGGGCGAAGCCGCGGGCAACAGCTAGTATATTAAGACATAGGATACTTTTCATCCCGGTAGTAGGTTTCCGTGGGATAATTTCCGACATTCACGCGGGCAACAGCTAGTATATTAAGACATAGGATACTTTTCATCCCAGTAGTAGTTTCCCGTGGAATAATTTCCGACATTCACGCGGGCGAAGCCGCGGGCAACAGCTAGTATATTAAGACATAGGATACTTTTCATCCCGGTAGTAGGTTCCCGTGGGATAATTTCCGGCATTCACGCGGGCAACAGCTAGTACATATATTAAGACATAGGATACTTTTCATCCCGGTAGTAGGTTCCCGTGGGATAATTTCCGACATTCACGCGGGCAACAGCTACTATATTAAGACATAGGATACTTTTCATCCCGGTAGTAGGTTCCCGTGGGATAATTTCCGACATACACGCGGGCAACAGCTAGTATATTAAGACATAGGATACTTTTCATCCCGGTAGTATGTTCCCGTGGGATAATTTCCGACATTCACGCGGGCGAAGCCGCGGGCAACAGCTAGTATATTAAGACATAGGATATTTTTCATCCCGGTAGAAGGTTCCCGTGGGATAATTTCCGACATTCACGCGGGCAACAGCTAGTATATTAAGACATAGGATACTTTTCATCCCAGTAGTAGTTTCCCGTGGAATAATTTCCGACATTCACGCGGGCGAAGCCGCGGGCAACAGCTAGTATATTAAGACATAGGATACTTTTCATCCCGGTAGTAGGTTCCCGTGGGATAATTTCCGGCATTCACGCGGGCAACAGCTAGTACATATATTAAGACATAGGATACTTTTCATCCCGGTAGTAGGTTCCCGTGGGATAATTTCCGACATTCACGCGGGCAACAGCTACTATATTAAGACATAGGATACTTTTCATCCCGGTAGTAGGTTCCCGTGGGATAATTTCCGACATACACGCGGGCAACAGCTAGTATATTAAGACATAGGATACTTTTCATCCCGGTAGTATGTTCCCGTGGGATCATTTCCGACATTCACGCGGGCAACAGCTAGTATATTAAGACATAGGATACTTTTCATCCCGGTAGTAGGTTCCCGTGGGATCATTTCCAACATTCACGCGGGCAGCAGCTAGTATATTAAGACATAGGATACTTTTCATCCCGGTAGTAGGTTCCCGTGGGATAATTTCCGACATTCATGCGGGCGAAGCCGCGGGCAACAGCTAGTATATTAAGACATAGGATACTTTTCATCCCAGTAGTAGGTTCCCGTGGTATAATTTCCGACATACACGCGGGCAACAGCTAGTATATTAAGACATAGGATACTTTTCATCCCGGTAGTAGGTTCCCGTGGGATAATTTCCGGCATTCACGCGGGAAACAGCTAGTACATATATTAAGACATAGGATACTTTTCATCCCGGTAGAAGGTTCCCGTAGGATAATTTCCGACATTCACGCGGGCAACAGCTAGTATATTAAGACATAGGATACTTTTCATCCCAGTAGTAGTTTCCCGTGGAATAATTTCCGACATTCACGCGGGCGAAGCCGCGGGCAACAGCTAGTATATTAAGACATAGGATACTTTTCATCCCGGTAGAAGGTTCCCGTGGGATAATTTCCGACATTCACGCGGGCAACAGCTAGTATATTAAGACATAGGATACTTTTCATCCCGGTAGTAGGTTCCCGTGGGATAATTTCCGACATTCACGCGGGCAACAGCTAGTATATTAAGACATAGGATACTTTTCATCCCAGGTGTAGGTTCCCGTGGGATAATTTCCGACATTCACGCGGGCGAAGCCGCGGGCAACAGCTAGTATATTAAGACATAGGATACTTTTCATCCCGGTAGTAGGTTCCCGTGGGATCATTTCCAACATTCACGCGGGCAACAGCTAGTATATTAAGACATAGGATTCTTTTTATCCCGGTAGTAGGTTCCCGTGGGATAATTTCCGACATTCACGCGGGCGAAGCCGCGGGCAACAGCTAGTATATTAAGACATAGGATACTTTTCATCCCGGTAGCAGGTTCCCGTGGTATAATTTCCGACATACACGCGGGCAACAGCTAGTATATTAAGACATAGGATACTTTTCATCCCGGTAGTAGGTTCCCGTGGGATAATTTCCGACATTCACGCGGGCAACAGCTAGTACATATATTAAGACATAGGATACTTTTCATCCCGGTAGTAGGTTCCCGTGGGATAATTTCCGACATTCACGCGGGCAACAGCTACTATATTAAGACATAGGATACTTTTCATCCCGGTAGTAGGTTCCCGTGGGATAATTTCCGACATACACGCGGGCAACAGCTAGTATATTAAGACATAGGATACTTTTCATCCCGGTAGTAGGTTCCCGTGGGATCATTTCCGACATTCACGCGGGCAACAGCTAGTATATTAAGACATAGGATACTTTTCATCCCGGTAGTAGGTTCCCGTGGGATAATTTCCGACATTCACGCGGGCAACAGCTAGTATATTAAGACATAGGATACTTTTCATCCCGGTAGAAGGTTCCCGTGGGATAATTTCCGACATTCACGCGGGCAACAGCTAGTATATTAAGACATAGGATACTTTTCATCCCGGTAGAAGGTTCCCGTGGGATAATTTCCAACATTCACGCGGGCAACAGCTAGTATATTAAGACATAGGATACTTTTCATCCCGGTAGTAGGTTCCCGTGGGATAATTTCCGACATTCATGCGGGCGAAGCCGCGGGCAACAGCTAGTATATTAAGACATAGGATACTTTTCATCCCGGTAGTAGGTTCCCGTGGTATAATTTCCGACATACACGCGGGCAACAGCTAGTATATTAAGACATAGGATACTTTTCATCCCGGTAGTAGGTTCCCGTGGGATAATTTCCGACATTCACGCGGGCAACAGCTAGTACATATATTAAGACATAGGATACTTTTTATCCCGGTAGTAGGTTCCCGTGGGATAATTTCCGACATTCACGCGGGCAACAGCTTCTATATTAAGACATAGGATACTTTTCATCCCGGTAGTAGGTTCCCGTGGGATCATTTCCGACATTCACGCGGGCAACAGCTAGTATATTAAGACATAGGATACTTTTCATCCCGGTAGAAGTTTCCCGTGGGATAATTTCCGACATTCACGCGGGCAACAGCTAGTATATTAAGACATAGGATACTTTTCATCCCGGTAGAAGGTTCCCGTGGGATAATTTCCGACATTTACGCGGGCAACAGCTAGTATATTAAGACATAGAATACTTTTCATCCCGGTAGAAGGTTCCCGTGGGATAATTTCCGACATTCACGCGGGCGAAGCCGCGGGCAACAGCTAGTATATTAAGACATAGGATACTTTTCATCCCGGTAGTAGGTTCCCGTGGGATCATTTCCAACATTCACGCGGGCAGCAGCTAGTATATTAAGACATAGGATACTTTTCATCCCGGTAGTAGGTTCCCGTGGGATAATTTCCGACATTCATGCGGGCGAAGCCGCGGGCAACAGCTAGTATATTAAGACATAGGATACTTTTCATCCCAGTAGTAGGTTCCCGTGGTATAATTTCCGACATACACGCGGGCAACAGCTAGTATATTAAGACATAGGATACTTTTCATCCCGGTAGTAGGTTCCCGTGGGATAATTTCCGGCATTCACGCGGGCAACAGCTAGTACATATATTAAGACATAGGATACTTTTCATCCCGGTAGTAGGTTCCCGTGGGATAATTTCCGACATTCACGCGGGCAACAGCTACTATATTAAGACATAGGATACTTTTTATCCCGGTAGTAGGTTCCCGTGGGATAATTTCCGACATACACGCGGGCAACAGCTAGTATATTAAGACATAGGATACTTTTCATCCCGGTAGTATGTTCCCGTGGGATCATTTCCGACATTCACGCGGGCAACAGCTAGTATATTAAGACATAGGATACTTTTCATCCCGGTAGTAGGTTCCCGTGGGATAATTTCCGACATTCACGCGGGCGAAGCCGCGGGCAACAGCTAGTATATTAAGACATAGGATACTTTTCATCCCGGTAGAGTTTCCCGTGGGATAATTTCCGACATTCACGCGGGCAACAAATAGTATATTAAGACATAGGATACTTTTCATCCCGGTAGAAGGTTCCCGTGGGATAATTTCCGACATTCACGCGGGCAACAGCTAGTATATTAAGACATAGGTTACTTTTCATTCCGGTAGTAAGTTCCCGTGGGATAATTTCCGACATTCACGCGGGCGAAGCCGCGGGCAACAGCTAGTATATTAAGACATAGGATATTTTTCATCCCGGTAGAAGGTTCCCGTGGGATAATTTCCGACATTCACGCGGGCAACAGCTAGTATATTAAGACATAGGATACTTTTCATCCCAGTAGTAGTTTCCCGTGGAATAATTTCCGACATTCACGCGGGCGAAGCCGCGGGCAACAGCTAGTATATTAAGACATAGGATACTTTTCATCCCGGTAGAAGGTTCCCGTGGATAATTTCCGACATTCACGCGGGCAACAGCTAGTATATTAAGACATAGGATACTTTTCATCCCGGTAGTAGGTTCCCGTGGGATAATTTCCAAAATTCACGCGGGCAACAGCTAGTATATTAAGACATAGGATACTTTTCATCCCGGTAGTAGGTTCCCGTGGGATAATTTCCGACATTCACGCGGGCGAAGCCGCGGGCAACAGCTAGTATATTAGGACATAGGATACTTTTCATCCCGGTAGAAGGTTCCCGTGGGATAATTTCCGACATTCACGCGGGCAACAGCTAGTATATTAAGACATAGGATACTTTTCATCCCGGTAGTAGGTTCCCGTGGGATAATTTCCGACATTCACGCGGGCGAAGCCGCGGGCAACAGCTAGTATATTAAGACATAGGATACTTTTCATCCCGGTAGTAGGTTCCCGTGGGATCATTTCCAACATTCACGCGGGCAACAGCTAGTATATTAAGACATAGGATACTTTTCATCCCGGTAGTAGGTTCCCGTGGGATAATTTCCGACATTCACGCGGGCAACAGCTACTATTTTAAGACATAGGATACTTTTCATCCCGGTAGTAGGTTCCCGTGGGATAATTTCCGACATTCACGCGGGCAACAGCTAGTATATTAAGACATAGGATACTTTTCATCCCGGTAGAAGGTTCCCGTGGGATAATTTCCGACATTCACGCGGGCAACAGCTAGTATATTAAGACATAGGATACTTTTCATCCCGGTAGTAGGTTCCCGTGGGATAATTTCCGACATACACGCGGGCAACAGCTAGTATATTAAGACATAGGATACTTTTCATCCCGGTAGTAGGTTCCCGTGAGATCATTTCCGACATTCACGCGGGCAACAGCTAGTATATTAAGACATAGGATACTTTTCATCCCGGTAGTAGGTTCCCGTGGGATAATTTCCGACATTCACGCGGGCGAAGCCGCGGGCAACAGCTAGTATATTAAGACATAGGATACTTTTCATCCCGGTAGTAGGTTCCCGTGGGATAATTTCCGACATTCACGCGGGCGAAGCCGCGGGCAACAGCTAGTATATTAAGACATAGGATACTTTTCATCCCGGTAGTAGGTTCCCGTGGTATAATTTCTGACATACACGCGGGCAACAGCTAGAATATTAAGACATAGGATACTTTTCATCCCGGTAGTAGGTTCCCGTGGGATAATTTCCGACATTCACGCGGGCAACAGCTAGTACATATATTAAGACATAGGATACTTTTCATCCCGGTAGTAGGTTCCCGTGGGATAATTTCCAACATTCACGCGGGCAACAGCTACTATATTAAGACATAGGATACTTTTCATCCCGGTAGTAGGTTCCCGTGGGATAATTTCCGACATACACGCGGGCAACAGCTAGTATATTAAGACATAGGATACTTTTCATCCCGGTAGTAGGTTCCCGTGGGATCATTTCCGACATTCACGCGGGCAACAGCTAGTATATTAAGACATAGGATACTTTTCATCCCGGTAGTAGGTTCCCGTGGGATAATTTCCGACATTCACGCGGGCGAAGCCGCGGGCAACAGCTAGTATATTAAGACATAGGATACTTTTCATCCCGGTAGTAGGTTCCCGTGGGATAATTTCCGACATTCACGCGGGCAACAGCTACTATTTTAAGACATAGGATACTTTTCATCCCGGTAGTAGGTTCCCGTGGGATAATTTCCGACATTCACGCGGGCAACAGCTAGTATATTAAGACATAGGATACTTTTCATCCCGGTAGTAGGTTCCCGTGGGATAATTTCCGACATACACGCGGGCAACAGCTAGTATATTAAGACATAGGATACTTTTCATCCCGGTAGTAGGTTCCCGTGGGATAATTTCCGACATACACGCGGGCAACAGCTAGTATATTAAGACATAGGATACTTTTCATCCCGGTAGTAGGTTCCCGTGAGATCATTTCCGACATTCACGCGGGCAACAGCTAGTATATTAAGACATAGGATACTTTTCATCCCGGTAGTAGGTTCCCGTGGGATAATTTCCGACATACACGCGGGCAACAGCTAGTATATTAAGACATAGGATACTTTTCATCCCGGTAGTAGGTTCCCGTAGGATAATTTCCGACATTCACGCGGGCGAAGCCGTGGGCAACAGCTAGTATATTAAGACATAGGATACTTTTCATCCCGGTAGTAGGTTCCCGTGGTATAATTTCCGACATACACGCGGGCAACAGCTAGTATATTAAGACATAGGATACTTTTCATCCCGGTAGTAGGTTCCCGTGGGATAATTTCCGACATTCACGCGGGCAACAGCTAGTATATTAAGACATAGGATACTTTTCATCCCGGTAGTAGGTTCCCGTGGGATAATTTCCGAAATTCATGCGGGCGAAGCCGCGGGCAACAGCTAGTATATTAAGACATAGGATTCTTTTCATCCCAGTAGTAGGTTCCCGTGGTATAATTTCCGACATACACGCGGGCAACAGATAGTATATTAAGACATAGGATACTTTTCATCCCGGTAGTAGGTTCCCGTGGGATAATTTCCGGCATTCACGCGGGCAACAGCTAGTACATATATTAAGACATAGGATACTTTTCATCCCGGTAGTAGGTTCCCGTGGGATAATTTCCGACATTCACGCGGGCAACAGCTACTATATTAAGACATAGGATACTTTTCATCCCGGTAGTAGGTTCCCGTGGGATAATTTCCGACATACACGCGGGCAACAGCTAGTATATTAAGACATAGGATACTTTTCATCCCGGTAGTAGGTTCCCGTGGGATCATTTCCGACATTCACGCGGGCAACAGCTAGTATATTAAGACATAGGATACTTTTCATCCCAATAGTAGGTTCCCGTGGGATAATTTCCGACATTCACGCGGGCGAAGCCGCGGGCAACAGCTAGTATATTAAGACATAGGATACTTTTCATCCCGGTAGTAGGTTTCCGTGGGATAATTTCCGACATTCACGCGGGCAACAAATAGTATATTAAGACATAGGATACTTTTCATCCCGGTAGAAGGTTCCCGTGGGATAATTTCCGACATTCACGCGGGCAACAGCTAGTATATTAAGACATAGGTTACTTTTCATTCCGGTAGTAAGTTCCCGTGGGATAATTTCCGACATTCACGCGGGCGAAGCCGCGGGCAACAGCTAGTATATTAAGACATAGGATATTTTTCATCCCGGTAGAAGGTTCCCGTGGGATAATTTCCGACATTCACGCGGGCAACAGCTAGTATATTAAGACATAGGATACTTTTCATCCCAGTAGTAGTTTCCCGTGGAATAATTTCCGACATTCACGCGGGCAAAGCCGCGGGCAACAGCTAGTATATTAAGACATAGGATACTTTTCATCCCGGTAGAAGGTTCCCGTGGATAATTTCCGACATTCACGCGGGCAACAGCTAGTATATTAAGACATAGGATACTTTTCATCCCGGTAGTAGGTTCCCGTGGGATAATTTCCGACATTCACGCGGGCAACAGCTAGTATATTAAGACATAGGATACTTTTCATCCCGGTAGTAGGTTCCCGTGGGATAATTTCCGACATTCACGCGGGCGAAGCCGCGGGCAACAGCTAGTATATTAGGACATAGGATACTTTTCATCCCGGTAGAAGGTTCCCGTGGGATAATTTCCGACATTCACGCGGGCAACAGCTAGTATATTAAGACATAGGATACTTTTCATCCCGGTAGTAGGTTCCCGTGGGATAATTTCCGACATTCACGCGGGCAACAGCTAGTATATTAAGACATAGGATACTTTTCATCCCGGTAGTAGGTTCCCGTGGGATAATTTCCGACATTCACGCGGGCGAAGCCGCGGGCAACAGCTAGTATATTAAGACATAGGATACTTTTCATCCCGGTAGTAGGTTCCCGTGGGATCATTTCCAACATTCACGCGGGCAACAGCTAGTATATTAAGACATAGGATACTTTTCATCCCGGTAGTAGGTTCCCGTGGGATAATTTCCGACATTCACGCGGGCGAAGCCGCGGGCAACAGCTAGTATATTAAGACATAGGATACTTTTCATCCCGGTAGTAGGTTCCCGTGGTATAATTTCCGACATACACGCGGGCAACAGCAAGAATATTAAGACATAGGATACTTTTCATCCCGGTAGTAGGTTCCCGTGGGATAATTTCCGACATTCACGCGGGCAATAGCTAGTACATATATTAAGACATAGGATACTTTTCATCCCGGTAGTAGGTTCCCGTGGGATAATTTCCAACATTCACGCGGGCAACAGCTACTATATTAAGACATAGGATACTTTTCATCCCGGTAGTAGGTTCCCGTGGGATAATTTCCGACATACACGCGGGCAACAGCTAGTATATTAAGACATAGGATACTTTTTATCCCGGTAGTAGGTTCCCGTGGGATCATTTCCGACATTCACGCGGGCAACAGCTAGTATATTAAGACATAGGATACTTTTCATCCCTGTAGTAGGTTCCCGTGGGATAATTTCCGACATTCACGCGGGCGAAGCCGCGGGCAACAGCTAGTATATTAAGACATAGGATACTTTTCATCCCGGTAGTAGGTTCCCGTGGGATAATTTCCGACATTCACGCGGGCAACAGCTACTATTTTAAGACATAGGATACTTTTCATCCCGGTAGTAGGTTCCCGTGGGATAATTTCCGACATTCACGCGGGCAACAGCTAGTATATTAAGACATAGGATACTTTTCATCCCGGTAGAAGGTTCCCGTGGGATAATTTCCGACATTCACGCGGGCAACAGCTAGTATATTAAGACATAGGATACTTTTCATCCCGGTAGTAGGTTCCCGTGGGATCATTTCCGACATTCACGCGGGCAACAGCTAGTATATTAAGACATAGGATACTTTTCATCCCGGTAGTAGGTTCCCGTGGGATAATTTCCGACATTCACGCGGGCGAAGCCGCAGGCAACAGCTAGTATATTAAGACATAGGATACTTTTCATCCCGGTAGTAGGTTCCCGTGGGATAATTTCCGACATACACGCGGGCAACAGCTAGTATATTAAGACATAGGATACTTTTCATCCCGGTAGTAGGTTCCCGTGGGATCATTTCCGACATTCACGCGGGCGAAGCCGCGGGCAACAGCTAGTATATTAAGACATAGGATACTTTTCATCCCGGTAGTAGGTTCCCGTGGGATAATTTCCGACATACACGCGGGCAACAGCTAGTATATTAAGACATAGGATACTTTTCATCCCGGTAGTAGGTTCCCGTGGGATCATTTCCGACATTCACGCGGGCAACAGCTAGTATATTAAGACATAGGATACTTTTCATCCCGGTAGTAGGTTCCCGTGGGATAATTTCCGACATTCACGCGGGCGAAGCCGCAGGCAACAGCTAGTATATTAAGACATAGGATACTTTTTATCCCGGTAGAAGGTTCCCGTGGGATAATTTCCGACATTCACGCGGGCAACAGCTAGTATATTAAGACATAGGATACTTTTCATCCCGGTAGTAGGTTCCCGTGGGATAATTTCCGACATTAACGCGGGCAACAGCTAGTATATTAAGACATAGGATACTTTTCATCCCGGTAGTAGGTTCCCGTAGGATAATTTCCGACATTCACGCGGGCGAAGCCGCGGGCAACAGCTAGTATATTAAGACATAGGATACTTTTCATCCCGGTAGTAGATTCCCGTGGTATAATTTCCGACATACACGCGGGCAACAGCTAGTATATTAAGACATAGGATACTTTTCATCCCGGTAGTAGGTTCCCGTGGGATAATTTCCGACATTCACGCGGGCAACAGCTAGTATATTAAGACATAGGATACTTTTCATCCCGGTAGTAGGTTCCCGTGGGATAATTTCCGACATTCACGCAGGCAACAGCTAGTATATTAAGACATAGGATACTTTTCATCCCGGTAGTAGGTTCCCGTGGGATAATTTCCGACATTCACGCGGGCGAAACCGCGGGCAACAGCTAGTATATTAAGACATAGGATACTTTTCATCCCGGTAGTAGGTTCCCGTGGGATAATTTCCGACATTCACGCGGGCAACAGCTAGTATATTAAGACATAGGATACTTTTCATCCCGGTAGTAGGTTCCCGTGGGATGATTTCCGACATACACGCGGGCAACACCTAGTATATTAAGACATAGGATACTTTTCATCCCGGTAGTAGGTTCCCGTGGGATAATTTCCGACATTCACGCGGGCGAAGCCGCGGGCAACAGCTAGTATATTAAGACATAGGATACTTTTCATCCCGGTAGTAGGTTCCCGTGGGATCATTTCCGACATTCACGCGGGCAACAGCTAGTATATTAAAACATAGGATACTTTTCATCCCGGTAGTAGGTTCCCGTGGGATAATTTCCGACATTCACGCGGGCAACAGCTACTATATTAAGACATAGGATACTTTTCATCCCGGTAGTAGGTTCCCGTGGGATAATTTCCGACATTCACGCGGGCGAAGCCGCGGGCAACAGCTAGTATATTAAGACATAGGATACTTTTCATCCCGGTAGTAGGTTCCCGTGGGATCATTTCCGACATTCACGCGGGCAACAGCTAGTATATTAAAACATAGGATACTTTTCATCCCGGTAGTAGGTTCCCGTGGGATAATTTCCGACATTCACGCGGGCAACAGCTACTATATTAAGACATAGGATACTTTTCATCCCGGTAGTAGGTTCCCGTGGGATAATTTCCGACATACACGCGGGCAACAGCTACTATATTAAGACATAGGATACTTTTCATCCCGGTAGTAGGTTCCCGTGGGATAATTTCCGACATACACGCGGGCAACAGCTAGTATATTAAGACATAGGATACTTTTCATCCCGGTAGTAGGTTCCCGTGGGATAATTTCTGACATACACGCGGGCAACAGCTAGTATATTAAGACATAGGATACTTTTCATCCCGGTAGTAGGTTCCCGTGGGATAATTTCCGACATTCACGCGGGCGAAGCCGCGGGCAACAGCTAGTATATTAAGACATAGGATACTTTCATCCCGGTAGTAGGTTCCCGTGGGATAATTTCCGACATTCACGCGGGCAACAGCTAGTATATTAAGACATAAAATACTTTTCATCCCGGTAGTAGGTTCCCGTGGGATAATTTCCGACATTCACGCGGGCAACAGCTAGTATATTAAGACATAGTAGTACTGCGACTATAGACTAGCAACTTGCGTAGTACTGCGACTATAGACTAGCAACTTGTGTAGTACTGTGACTATAGACTAGCAACTTGTGTAGTACTGCGACTATAGAGTAGCAACTTATGTAGTACTGCGACTATACAGTAGCAACTTGTGTAGTACTGCGACTATACAGTAGCAACTTGTGTAGTACTGCGACTATAGACTAGCAACTTGTGTAGTACTGCGACTATGGACTAGCAACTTGTGTAGTACTGCGACTATAGAGTAGCAACTTGTGTAGTACTGCGACTATAGAGTAGCAACTTGCGTAGTACTGCGACTATGGACTAGCAACTTGTGTAGTACTGCGACTATAGAGTAGCAACTTGCGTAGTACTGCGATTATAGACTAGCAACTTGTGTAGTACTGCGACTATGGACTAGCAACTTGTGTAGTACTGCGACTATAGAGTAGCAACTTGTGTAGTACTGCGACTATAGACTAGCAACTTGTGTAGTACTGCGACTATAGAGTAGCAACTTGCGTAGTACTGCGACTATAGAGTAGCAACTTGTGTAGTACTGCGACTATAGACTAGCAACTTGTGTAGTACTGCGACTATGGACTAGCAACTTGTGTAGTACTGCGACTATAGAGTAGCAACTTGTGTTGTACGGCGACTATACAGTAGCAACTTCCGTAGTACTGCGACTATAGAGTAACAACTTGCGTAGTACTGCGACTTCAGAGTAGCAACTTGTGTAGTACTGCGACTATACAGTAGCAACTTGTGTTGTACTGCGACTATACAGTAGCAACTTCCGTAGTACTGCGACTATAGAGTAGCAACTTGTGTAGTACTGCGACTATACAGTTGCAACTTCCGTAGTACTGCGACTATAGAGTAGCAACTTGTGTAGTACTGCGACTATACAGTAGCAACTTGTGTAGTACTGCGACTATAGAGTAGCAACTTGTGTAGTACTGCGACTATAGAGTAGCAACTTGTGTAGTACTGCGACTATAGAGTAGCAACTTGTGTAGTACTGCGACTATAGACTAGCAACTTGTGTAGTACTGCGACTATAAAGTAGCAACTTCCGTAGTACTGCGACTATAGAGTAACAACTTGCGTAGTACTGCGACTATAGAGTAGCAACTTGTGTAGTACTGCGACTATAGACTAGCAACTTGTGTAGTACTGCGACTATAAAGTAGCAACTTCCGTAGTACTGCGACTATAGACTAGCAACTTGTGTAGTACTGCGACTATGGACTAGCAACTTGTGTAGTACTGCGACTACAGAGTAGCAACTTGCGTTGTACTACGACTATAGAGTAGCAACTTGTGTAGAACTGCGACTATAGACTAGCAACTTGTGTAGTACTGCGACTATAGACTAGCAACTTGTGTAGTACTGCGACTATGGACTAGCAACTTGTGTAGTACTGCGACTACAGAGTAGCAACTTGTGTAGTACTGCGACTATAGACTAGCAACTTGTGTAGTACTGCGACTATGGACTAGCAACTTGTGTAGTACTGCGACTACAGAGTAGCAACTTGTGTAGTACTGCGACTATAGACTAGCAACTTGTGTAGTACTGCGACTATGGACTAGCAACTTGTGTAGTACTGCGACTATAGAGTAGCAACTTGTGTAGTACTGCGACTATAGAGTAGCAACTTGCGTAGTACTGCGACTATGGACTAGCAACTTGTGTAGTACTGCGACTATAGAGTAGCAACTTGCGTAGTACTGCGATTATAGACTAGCAACTTGTGTAGTACTGCGACTATGGACTAGCAACTTGTGTAGTACTGCGACTATAGAGTAGCAACTTGTGTAGTACTGCGACTATAGACTAGCAACTTGTGTAGTACTGCGACTATAGAGTAGCAACTTGCGTAGTACTGCGACTATAGAGTAGCAACTTGTGTAGTACTGCGACTATAGACTAGCAACTTGTGTAGTACTGCGACTATGGACTAGCAACTTGTGTAGTACTGCGACTATAGAGTAGCAACTTGTGTTGTACGGCGACTATACAGTAGCAACTTCCGTAGTACTGCGACTATAGAGTAACAACTTGCGTAGTACTGCGACTTCAGAGTAGCAACTTGTGTAGTACTGCGACTATACAGTAGCAACTTGTGTTGTACTGCGACTATACAGTAGCAACTTCCGTAGTACTGCGACTATAGAGTAGCAACTTGTGTAGTACTGCGACTATACAGTTACAACTTCCGTAGTACTGCGACTATAGAGTAGCAACTTGTGTAGTACTGCGACTATACAGTAGCAACTTGTGTAGTACTGCGACTATAGAGTAGCAACTTGTGTAGTACTGCGACTATAGAGTAGCAACTTGTGTAGTACTGCGACTATAGAGTAGCAACTTGTGTAGTACTGCGACTATAGACTAGCAACTTGTGTAGTACTACGACTATAGAGTAGCAACTTGTGTAGAACTGCGACTATAGACTAGCAACTTGTGTAGTACTGCGACTATAGAGTAGCAACTTGTGTAGTACTGCGACTATACAGTAGCAACTTGTGTAGTACTGCGACTATACAGTTGCAACTTCCATAGTACTGCGACTATAGAGTAGCAACTTGTGTAGTACTGCGACTATACAGTAGCAACTTCCGTAGTACTGCCACTATAGAGTAGCAACTTGCGTAGTACTGCGACTATGGACCAGCAACTTGTGTAGTACTGCGACTATACAGTAGCAACTTGTGTAGTACTGCGACTATAGACTAGCAACTGGTGTAGTACTGCGACTATAGACTAGCAACTTGTGTAGTACTGCGACTATAGAGTAGCAACTTGTGTAGTACTGCGACTATAGACTAGCAACTTGTGTAGTACTGCGACTATAGACTAGCAACTTGTGTAGTACTGCGACTATAGACTAGCAACTTGTGTAGTACTGCGACTATAGAGTAGCAACTTGCGTAGTACTGCGACTATGGACTAGCAACTTGTGTAGTACTGCGACTATAGAGTAGCAACTTGCGTAGTACTGCGACTATAGACTAGCAACTTGTGTAGTACTGCGACTATAGAGTAGCAACTTGTGTAGTACTGCGACTATACAGTAGCAACTTGTGTAGTACTGCGACTATACAGTAGCAACTTGTGTAGTACTGCGACTATACAGTAGCAACTTGTGTAGTACTGCGACTATAGACTAGCAACTTGTGTAGTACTGCGACTATAGAGTAGCAACTTGTGTAGTACTGCGACTATAGAGTAGCAACTTGCGTAGTACTACGACTATAGAGTAGCAACTTGTGTAGTACTGCGACTATAGTCTAGCAACTTGTGTAGTACTGCGACTATAGAGTAGCAACTTGTGTTGTACTGCGACTATACAGTAGCAACTTCCGTAGTACTGCGACTATAGAGTAGCAACTTGTGTAGTACTGCGACTATGGACTAGCAACTTGTGTAGTACTGCGACTACAGAGTAGCAACTTGCGTTGTACTACGACTATAGAGTAGCAACTTGTGTAGAACTGCGACTATAGACTAGCAACTTGTGTAGTACTGCGACTATAGACTAGCAACTTGTGTAGTACTGCGACTATGGACTAGCAACTTGTGTAGTACTGCGACTACAGAGTAGCAACTTGTGTAGTACTGCGACTATAGACTAGCAACTTGTGTAGTACTGCGACTATGGACTAGCAACTTGTGTAGTACTGCGACTACAGAGTAGCAACTTGTGTAGTACTGCGACTATAGACTAGCAACTTGTGTAGTACTGCGACTATGGACTAGCAACTTGTGTAGTACTGCGACTATAGAGTAGCAACTTGTGTAGTACTGCGACTATAGAGTAGCAACTTGCGTAGTACTGCGACTATGGACTAGCAACTTGTGTAGTACTGCGACTATAGAGTAGCAACTTGCGTAGTACTGCGATTATAGACTAGCAACTTGTGTAGTACTGCGACTATGGACTAGCAACTTGTGTAGTACTGCGACTATAGAGTAGCAACTTGTGTAGTACTGCGACTATAGACTAGCAACTTGTGTAGTACTGCGACTATAGAGTAGCAACTTGCGTAGTACTGCGACTATAGAGTAGCAACTTGTGTAGTACTGCGACTATAGACTAGCAACTTGTGTAGTACTGCGACTATGGACTAGCAACTTGTGTAGTACTGCGACTATAGAGTAGCAACTTGTGTTGTACGGCGACTATACAGTAGCAACTTCCGTAGTACTGCGACTATAGAGTAACAACTTGCGTAGTACTGCGACTTCAGAGTAGCAACTTGTGTAGTACTGCGACTATACAGTAGCAACTTGTGTTGTACTGCGACTATACAGTAGCAACTTCCGTAGTACTGCGACTATAGAGTAGCAACTTGTGTAGTACTGCGACTATACAGTTGCAACTTCCGTAGTACTGCGACTATAGAGTAGCAACTTGTGTAGTACTGCGACTATACAGTAGCAACTTGTGTAGTACTGCGACTATAGAGTAGCAACTTGTGTAGTACTGCGACTATAGAGTAGCAACTTGTGTAGTACTGCGACTATAGAGTAGCAACTTGTGTAGTACTGCGACTATAGACTAGCAACTTGTGTAGTACTGCGACTATAAAGTAGCAACTTCCGTAGTACTGCGACTATAGAGTAACAACTTGCGTAGTACTGCGACTATAGAGTAGCAACTTGTGTAGTACTGCGACTATAGACTAGCAACTTGTGTAGTACTGCGACTATAAAGTAGCAACTTCCGTAGTACTGCGACTATAGACTAGCAACTTGTGTAGTACTGCGACTATGGACTAGCAACTTGTGTAGTACTGCGACTACAGAGTAGCAACTTGCGTTGTACTACGACTATAGAGTAGCAACTTGTGTAGAACTGCGACTATAGACTAGCAACTTGTGTAGTACTGCGACTATAGACTAGCAACTTGTGTAGTACTGCGACTATGGACTAGCAACTTGTGTAGTACTGCGACTACAGAGTAGCAACTTGCGTTGTACTACGACTATAGAGTAGCAACTTGTGTAGAACTGCGACTATAGACTAGCAACTTGTGTAGTACTGCGACTATAGAGTAGCAACTTGTGTAGTACTGCGACTATACAGTAGCAACTTGTGTAGTACTGCGACTATACAGTTGCAACTTCCATAGTACTGCGACTATAGAGTAGCAACTTGTGTAGTACTGCGACTATACAGTAGCAACTTCCGTAGTACTGCCACTATAGAGTAGCAACTTGCGTAGTACTGCGACTATGGACCAGCAACTTGTGTAGTACTGCGACTATACAGTAGCAACTTGTGTAGTACTGCGACTATAGACTAGCAACTGGTGTAGTACTGCGACTATAGACTAGCAACTTGTGTAGTACTGCGACTATAGAGTAGCAACTTGTGTAGTACTGCGACTATAGACTAGCAACTTGTGTAGTACTGCGACTATAGACTAGCAACTTGTGTAGTACTGCGACTATAGACTAGCAACTTGTGTAGTACTGCGACTATAGAGTAGCAACTTGCGTAGTACTGCGACTATGGACTAGCAACTTGTGTAGTACTGCGACTATAGAGTAGCAACTTGCGTAGTACTGCGACTATAGACTAGCAACTTGTGTAGTACTGCGACTATAGAGTAGCAACTTGTGTAGTACTGCGACTATACAGTAGCAACTTGTGTAGTACTGCGACTATACAGTAGCAACTTGTGTAGTACTGCGACTATACAGTAGCAACTTGTGTAGTACTGCGACTATAGACTAGCAACTTGTGTAGTACTGCGACTATAGAGTAGCAACTTGTGTAGTACTGCGACTATAGAGTAGCAACTTGCGTAGTACTACGACTATAGAGTAGCAACTTGTGTAGTACTGCGACTATAGTCTAGCAACTTGTGTAGTACTGCGACTATAGAGTAGCAACTTGTGTAGTACTGCGACTATACAGTAGCAACTTGTGTAGTACTGCGACTATACAGTAGCAACTTGTGTAGTACTGCGACTATAGACTAGCAACTTGTGTAGTACTGCGACTATAGACTAGCAACTTGTGTAGTACTGCGACTATGGACCAGCAACTTGTGTAGTACTGCGACTATACAGTAGCAACTTGTGTAGTACTGCGACTATAGAGTAGCAACTTATGTAGTACTGCGACTATACAGTAGCAACTTGTGTAGTACTGCGACTATAGAGTAGCAACTTGCGTAGTACTACGACTATAGAGTAGCAACTTGTGTAGTACTGCGACTATAGACTAGCAACTTGTGTAGTACTGCGACTATAGACTAGCAACTTGTGTAGTACTGCGACTATACAGTAGCAACTTGTGTAGTACTGCGACTATACAGTAGCAACTTGTGTAGTACTGCGACTATAGAGTAGCAACTTGTGTAGTACTGCGACTATAGAGTAGCAACTTGTGTAGTACTGCGACTATAGACTAGCAACTTGTGTAGTACTGCGACTATAGAGTAGCAACTTGTGTAATACTGCGACTATACAGTAGCAACTTCCGTAGTACTGCGACTATAGAGTAGCAACTTGTGTTGTACTGCGACTATACAGTAGCAACTTGTGTAGTACTGCGACTATACAGTAGCAACTTGTGTAGTACTGTGACTATACAGTAGCAACTTGTGTAGTACTGCGACTATAGACTAGCAACTTGTGTAGTACTGCGACTATGGACTAGCAACTTGTGTAGTACTGCGACTATAGAGTAGCAACTTGTGTAGTACTGCGACTATACAGTAGCAACTTGTGTAGTACTGCTACTATAGAGTAGCAACTTGTGTAGTACTGCGACTATAGAGTAGCAACTTGCGTAGTACTGCGACTATAGACTAGCAACTTGTGTAGTACTGCGACTATAGACTAGCAACTTGTATAGTACTGCGACTATAGAGTAGCAACTTGTGTAGTACTGCGACTATAGACTAGCAACTTGTGTAGTACTGCGACTATGGACTATCAACTTGTGTAGTACTGCGACTATACAGTAGCAACTTGTGTAGTAATGCGACTATAGACTAGCAACTTGTGTAGTACTGCGACTATAGAGTAGCAACTTGTGTAGTACTGCGACTATAGACTAGCAACTTGAGTAGTACTGCGACTATAGACTAGCAACTTGCGTAGTACTGCGACTATAGACTAGCAACTTGTGTAGTACTGCGACTTTAGACTAGCAACTTGTGTAGTACTGCGACTATAGAGTAGCAACTTATGTTGTACTGTGACTATACAGTAGCAACTTGTGTAGTACTGCGACTATAGACTAGCAACTTGTGTAGTACTGCGACTATGGACTAGCAACTTGTGTAGTACTGCGACTATAGAGTAGCAACTTGCGTAGTACTGCGACTATAGACTAGCAACTTGGGTAGTACTGCGACTATAGAGTAGCAACTTATGTTGTACTGTGACTATACAGTAGCAACTTGTGTAGTACTGCGACTATAGAGTAGCAACTTCCGTATTACTGCGACTATAGAGTAGCAACTTGCGTAGTACTGCGACTTCAGAGTAGCAACTTGTGTAGTACTGCGACTATACAGTAGCAACTTGTGTAGTACTGCGACTATACAGTAGCAACTTGTGTAGTACTGCGACTATACAGTAGCAACTTGTGTAGTACTGCGACTATAGAGTAGCAACTTGTGTAGTACTGCGACTATACAGTAGCAACTTGTGTAGTACTGCGACTATAGAGTAGCAACTTGCGTAGTACTGCGACTATAGAGTAGCAACTTGTGTAGTACTGCGACTATAGACTAGCAACTTGTGTAGTACTGCGACTATGGACTAACAACTTGTGTAGTACTGCGACTATACAGTAGCAACTTGTGTAGTACTGCGACTATAGACTAGCAACTTGTGTAGTACTGCGACTATGGACTAGCAACTTGTGTAGTACTGCGACTACAGAGTAGCAACTTGCGTTGTACTACGACTATAGAGTAGCAACTTGTGTAGAACTGCGACTATAGACTAGCAACTTGTGTAGTACTGCGACTATAGAGTAGCAACTTGTGTAGTACTGCGACTATACAGTAGCAACTTGTGTTGTACTGCGACTATACAGTAGCAACTTCCGTAGTACTGCGACTATAGAGTAGCAACTTGTGTAGTACTGCGACTATACAGTAGCACTTTGTGTAGTACTGCGACTATAGAGTAGCAACTTGTGTAGTACTGCGACTATACAGTAGCAACTTCCGTAGTACTGCGACTATAGAGTAGCAACTTGTGTAGTACTGCGACTATACAGTTGCAACTTCCGTAGTACTGCGACTATAGAGTAGCAACTTGTGTAGTACTGCGACTATACAGTAGCAACTTGTGTAGTACTGCGACTATAGAGTAGCAACTTGTGTAGTACTGCGACTATAGAGTAGCAACTTGTGTAGTACTGCGACTATAGAGTAGCAACTTGTGTAGTACTGCGACTATAGACTAGCAACTTGTGTAGTACTGCGACTATAAAGTAGCAACTTCCGTAGTACTGCGACTATAGAGTAACAACTTGCGTTGTACTGCGACTATAGAGTAGCAACTTGTGTAGTACTGCGACTATAGACTAGCAACTTGTGTAGTACTGCGACTATAAAGTAGCAACTTCCGTAGTACTGCGACTATAGAGTAGCAACTTGCGTAGTACTGCGACTATACAGTAGCAACTTGTGTAGTACTGCGACTATAGAGTAGCAACTTGTGTAGTACTGCGACTATAGAGTAGCAACTTGTGTAGTACTGCGACTATAGACTAGCAACTTGTGTAGTACTGCGACTATAGAGTAGCAACTTGTGTAGTACTGCGACTATACAGTAGCAACTTCCGTAGTACTGCGACTATAGAGTAGCAACTTGTGTTGTACTGCGACTATACAGTAGCAACTTCCGTAGTACTGCGACTATAGAGTAGCAACTTGTGTAGTACTGCGACTATACAGTAGCAACTTGTGTAGTACTGCGACTATACAGTAGAAACTTGTGTAGTACTGCGACTATAGACTAGCAACTTGTGTAGTACTGCGACTATAGAGTAGCAACTTGTGTAGTACTGCGACTATAGAGTAGCAACTTGTGTAGTACTGCGACTATAGACTAGCAACTTGTGTAGTACTGCGACTATAGACTAGCAACTTGTGTAGTACTGCGACTATACAGTAGCAACTTGTGTAGTACTGCGACTATACAGTAGCAACTTGTGTAGTACTGCGACTATAGAGTAGCAACTTTTGTAGTACTGCGACTATAGAGTAGCAACTTGTGTAGTACTGCGACTATAGACTAGCAACTTGTGTAGTACTGCGACTATAGAGTAGCAACTTGTGTAATACTGCGACTATACAGTAGCAACTTCCGTAGTACTGCGACTATAGAGTAGCAACTTGTGTTGTACTGCGACTATACAGTAGCAACTTGTGTAGTACTGTGACTATACAGTAGCAACTTGTGTAGTACTGCGACTATAGACTAGCAACTTGTGTAGTACTGCGACTATGGACTAGCAACTTGTGTAGTACTGCGACTATAGAGTAGCAACTTGTGTAGTACTGCGACTATACAGTAGCAACTTGTGTAGTACTGCTACTATAGAGTAGCAACTTGTGTAGTACTGCGACTATAGAGTAGCAACTTGCGTAGTACTGCGACTATAGACTAGCAACTTGTGTAGTACTGCGACTATAGACTAGCAACTTGTATAGTACTGCGACTATAGAGTAGCAACTTGTGTAGTACTGCGACTATAGACTAGCAACTTGTGTAGTACTGCGACTATGGACTATCAACTTGTGTAGTACTGCGACTATACAGTAGCAACTTGTGTAGTAATGCGACTATAGACTAGCAACTTGTGTAGTACTGCGACTATAGAGTAGCAACTTGTGTAGTACTGCGACTATAGACTAGCAACTTGAGTAGTACTGCGACTATAGACTAGCAACTTGCGTAGTACTGCGACTATAGACTAGCAACTTGTGTAGTACTGCGACTATAGACTAGCAACTTGTGTAGTACTGCGACTATAGAGTAGCAACTTATGTTGTACTGTGACTATACAGTAGCAACTTGTGTAGTACTGCGACTATAGACTAGCAACTTGTGTAGTACTGCGACTACGGACTAGCAACTTGTGTAGTACTGCGACTATAGAGTAGCAACTTGCGTAGTACTGCGACTATAGACTAGCAACTTGGGTAGTACTGCGACTATAGAGTAGCAACTTATGTTGTACTGTGACTATACAGTAGCAACTTGTGTAGTACTGCGACTATAGAGTAGCAACTTCCGTATTACTGCGACTATAGAGTAGCAACTTGCGTAGTACTGCGACTTCAGAGTAGCAACTTGTGTAGTACTGCGACTATACAGTAGCAACTTGTGTAGTACTGCGACTATACAGTAGCAACTTGTGTAGTACTGCGACTATACAGTAGCAACTTGTGTAGTACTGCGACTATAGAGTAGCAACTTGTGTAGTACTGCGACTATACAGTAGCAACTTGTGTAGTACTGCGACTATAGAGTAGCAACTTGCGTAGTACTGCGACTATAGAGTAGCAACTTGTGTAGTACTGCGACTATAGACTAGCAACTTGTGTAGTACTGCGACTATGGACTAACAACTTGTGTAGTACTGCGACTATACAGTAGCAACTTGTGTAGTACTGCGACTATAGACTAGCAACTTGTGTAGTACTGCGACTATGGACTAGCAACTTGTGTAGTACTGCGACTACAGAGTAGCAACTTGCGTTGTACTACGACTATAGAGTAGCAACTTGTGTAGAACTGCGACTATAGACTAGCAACTTGTGTAGTACTGCGACTATAGAGTAGCAACTTGTGTAGTACTGCGACTATACAGTAGCAACTTGTGTTGTACTGCGACTATACAGTAGCAACTTCCGTAGTACTGCGACTATAGAGTAGCAACTTGTGTAGTACTGCGACTATACAGTAGCACTTTGTGTAGTACTGCGACTATAGAGTAGCAACTTGTGTAGTACTGCGACTATACAGTAGCAACTTCCGTAGTACTGCGACTATAGAGTAGCAACTTGTGTAGTACTGCGACTATACAGTTGCAACTTCCGTAGTACTGCGACTATAGAGTAGCAACTTGTGTAGTACTGCGACTATACAGTAGCAACTTGTGTAGTACTGCGACTATAGAGTAGCAACTTGTGTAGTACTGCGACTATAGAGTAGCAACTTGTGTAGTACTGCGACTATAGAGTAGCAACTTGTGTAGTACTGCGACTATAGACTAGCAACTTGTGTAGTACTGCGACTATAAAGTAGCAACTTCCGTAGTACTGCGACTATAGAGTAACAACTTGCGTAGTACTGCGACTATAGAGTAGCAACTTGTGTAGTACTGCGACTATAGACTAGCAACTTGTGTAGTACTGCGACTATAAAGTAGCAACTTCCGTAGTACTGCGACTATAGAGTAGCAACTTGCGTAGTACTGCGACTATACAGTAGCAACTTGTGTAGTACTGCGACTATAGAGTAGCAACTTGTGTAGTACTGCGACTATAGAGTAGCAACTTGTGTAGTACTGCGACTATAGACTAGCAACTTGTGTAGTACTGCGACTATAGAGTAGCAACTTGTGTAGTACTGCGACTATACAGTAGCAACTTCCGTAGTACTGCGACTATAGAGTAGCAACTTGTGTTGTACTGCGACTATACAGTAGCAACTTCCGTAGTACTGCGACTATAGAGTAGCAACTTGTGTAGAACTGCGACTATACAGTAGCAACTTGTGTAGTACTGCGACTATACAGTAGAAACTTGTGTAGTACTGCGACTATAGACTAGCAACTTGTGTAGTACTGCGACTATAGACTAGCAACTTGTGTAGTACTGCGACTATAGAGTAGCAACTTGTGTAGTACTGCGACTATACAGTAGCAACTTGTGTAGTACTGCGACTATAGAGTAGCAACTTGTGTAGTACTGCGACTATAGAGTAGCAACTTGTGTAGTACTGCGACTATAGAGTAGCAACTTGTGTAGTACTGCGACTATAGAGTAGCAACTTGTGTAGTACTGCGACTATACAGTAGCAACTTGTGTAGTACTGCGACTATACAGTAGAAACTTGTGTAGAACTGCGACTATAGACTAGCAACTTGTGTAGTACTGCGACTATAGAGTAGCAACTTGTGTAGTACTGCGACTATACAGTAGCAACTTGTGTTGTACTGCGACTATACAGTAGCAACTTCCGTAGTACTGCGACTATAGAGTAGCAACTTGTGTAGTACTGCGACTATACAGTAGCACTTTGTGTAGTACTGCGACTATAGAGTAGCAACTTGTGTAGTACTGCGACTATACAGTAGCAACTTCCGTAGTACTGCGACTATAGAGTAGCAACTTGTGTAGTACTGCGACTATACAGTTGCAACTTCCGTAGTACTGCGACTATAGAGTAGCAACTTGTGTAGTACTGCGACTATACAGTAGCAACTTGTGTAGTACTGCGACTATAGAGTAGCAACTTGTGTAGTACTGCGACTATAGAGTAGCAACTTGTGTAGTACTGCGACTATAGAGTAGCAACTTGTGTAGTACTGCGACTATAGACTAGCAACTTGTGTAGTACTGCGACTATAAAGTAGCAACTTCCGTAGTACTGCGACTATAGAGTAACAACTTGCGTTGTACTGCGACTATAGAGTAGCAACTTGTGTAGTACTGCGACTATAGACTAGCAACTTGTGTAGTACTGCGACTATAAAGTAGCAACTTCCGTAGTACTGCGACTATAGAGTAGCAACTTGCGTAGTACTGCGACTATACAGTAGCAACTTGTGTAGTACTGCGACTATAGAGTAGCAACTTGTGTAGTACTGCGACTATAGAGTAGCAACTTGTGTAGTACTGCGACTATAGACTAGCAACTTGTGTAGTACTGCGACTATAGAGTAGCAACTTGTGTAGTACTGCGACTATACAGTAGCAACTTCCGTAGTACTGCGACTATAGAGTAGCAACTTGTGTTGTACTGCGACTATACAGTAGCAACTTCCGTAGTACTGCGACTATAGAGTAGCAACTTGTGTAGTACTGTGACTATACAGTAGCAACTTGTGTAGTACTGCGACTATACAGTAGAAACTTGTGTAGTACTGCGACTATAGACTAGCAACTTGTGTAGTACTGCGACTATAGAGTAGCAACTTGTGTAGTACTGCGACTATAGAGTAGCAACTTGTGTAGTACTGCGACTATAGACTAGCAACTTGTGTAGTACTGCGACTATAGACTAGCAACTTGTGTAGTACTGCGACTATACAGTAGCAACTTGTGTAGTACTGCGACTATACAGTAGCAACTTGTGTAGTACTGCGACTATAGAGTAGCAACTTTTGTAGTACTGCGACTATAGAGTAGCAACTTGTGTAGTACTGCGACTATAGACTAGCAACTTGTGTAGTACTGCGACTATAGAGTAGCAACTTGTGTAATACTGCGACTATACAGTAGCAACTTCCGTAGTACTGCGACTATAGAGTAGCAACTTGTGTTGTACTGCGACTATACAGTAGCAACTTGTGTAGTACTGTGACTATACAGTAGCAACTTGTGTAGTACTGCGACTATAGACTAGCAACTTGTGTAGTACTGCGACTATGGACTAGCAACTTGTGTAGTACTGCGACTATAGAGTAGCAACTTGTGTAGTACTGCGACTATACAGTAGCAACTTGTGTAGTACTGCTACTATAGAGTAGCAACTTGTGTAGTACTGCGACTATAGAGTAGCAACTTGCGTAGTACTGCGACTATAGACTAGCAACTTGTGTAGTACTGCGACTATAGACTAGCAACTTGTATAGTACTGCGACTATAGAGTAGCAACTTGTGTAGTACTGCGACTATAGACTAGCAACTTGTGTAGTACTGCGACTATGGACTATCAACTTGTGTAGTACTGCGACTATACAGTAGCAACTTGTGTAGTAATGCGACTATAGACTAGCAACTTGTGTAGTACTGCGACTATAGAGTAGCAACTTGTGTAGTACTGCGACTATAGACTAGCAACTTGAGTAGTACTGCGACTATAGACTAGCAACTTGCGTAGTACTGCGACTATAGACTAGCAACTTGTGTAGTACTGCGACTATAGACTAGCAACTTGTGTAGTACTGCGACTATAGAGTAGCAACTTATGTTGTACTGTGACTATACAGTAGCAACTTGTGTAGTACTGCGACTATAGACTAGCAACTTGTGTAGTACTGCGACTATGGACTAGCAACTTGTGTAGTACTGCGACTATAGAGTAGCAACTTGCGTAGTACTGCGACTATAGACTAGCAACTTGGGTAGTACTGCGACTATAGAGTAGCAACTTATGTTGTACTGTGACTATACAGTAGCAACTTGTGTAGTACTGCGACTATAGAGTAGCAACTTCCGTATAACTGCGACTATAGAGTAGCAACTTGCGTAGTACTGCGACTTCAGAGTAGCAACTTGTGTAGTACTGCGACTATACAGTAGCAACTTGTGTAGTACTGCGACTATACAGTAGCAACTTGTGTAGTACTGCGACTATACAGTAGCAACTTGTGTAGTACTGCGACTATAGAGTAGCAACTTGTGTAGTACTGCGACTATACAGTAGCAACTTGTGTAGTACTGCGACTATAGAGTAGCAACTTGCGTAGTACTGCGACTATAGAGTAGCAACTTGTGTAGTACTGCGACTATAGACTAGCAACTTGTGTAGTACTGCGACTATGGACTAACAACTTGTGTAGTACTGCGACTATACAGTAGCAACTTGTGTAGTACTGCGACTATAGACTAGCAACTTGTGTAGTACTGCGACTATGGACTAGCAACTTGTGTAGTACTGCGACTACAGAGTAGCAACTTGCGTTGTACTACGACTATAGAGTAGCAACTTGTGTAGAACTGCGACTATAGACTAGCAACTTGTGTAGTACTGCGACTATAGAGTAGCAACTTGTGTAGTACTGCGACTATACAGTAGCAACTTGTGTTGTACTGCGACTATACAGTAGCAACTTCCGTAGTACTGCGACTATAGAGTAGCAACTTGTGTAGTACTGCGACTATACAGTAGCACTTTGTGTAGTACTGCGACTATAGAGTAGCAACTTGTGTAGTACTGCGACTATACAGTAGCAACTTCCGTAGTACTGCGACTATAGAGTAGCAACTTGTGTAGTACTGCGACTATACAGTTGCAACTTCCGTAGTACTGCGACTATAGAGTAGCAACTTGTGTAGTACTGCGACTATACAGTAGCAACTTGTGTAGTACTGCGACTATAGAGTAGCAACTTGTGTAGTACTGCGACTATAGAGTAGCAACTTGTGTAGTACTGCGACTATAGAGTAGCAACTTGTGTAGTACTGCGACTATAGACTAGCAACTTGTGTAGTACTGCGACTATAAAGTAGCAACTTCCGTAGTACTGCGACTATAGAGTAACAACTTGCGTAGTACTGCGACTATAGAGTAGCAACTTGTGTAGTACTGCGACTATAGACTAGCAACTTGTGTAGTACTGCGACTATAAAGTAGCAACTTCCGTAGTACTGCGACTATAGAGTAGCAACTTGCGTAGTACTGCGACTATACAGTAGCAACTTGTGTAGTACTGCGACTATAGAGTAGCAACTTGTGTAGTACTGCGACTATAGAGTAGCAACTTGTGTAGTACTGCGACTATAGACTAGCAACTTGTGTAGTACTGCGACTATAGAGTAGCAACTTGTGTAGTACTGCGACTATACAGTAGCAACTTCCGTAGTACTGCGACTATAGAGTAGCAACTTGTGTTGTACTGCGACTATACAGTAGCAACTTCCGTAGTACTGCGACTATAGAGTAGCAACTTGTGTAGAAATGCGACGATACAGTAGCAACTTGTGTAGTACTGCGACTATACAGTAGAAACTTGTGTAGTACTGCGACTATAGACTAGCAACTTGTGTAGTACTGCGACTATAGACTAGCAACTTGTGTAGTACTGCGACTATAGAGTAGCAACTTGTGTAGTACTGCGACTATACAGTAGCAACTTGTGTAGTACTGCGACTATAGAGTAGCAACTTGTGTAGTACTGCGACTATAGAGTAGCAACTTGTGTAGTACTGCGACTATAGAGTAGCAACTTGTGTAGTACTGCGACTATAGAGTAGCAACTTGTGTAGTACTGCGACTATACAGTAGCAACTTGTGTAGTACTGCGACTATACAGTAGAAACTTGTGTAGAACTGCGACTATAGACTAGCAACTTGTGTAGTACTGCGACTATAGAGTAGCAACTTGTGTAGTACTGCGACTATACAGTAGCAACTTGTGTTGTACTGCGACTATACAGTAGCAACTTCCGTAGTACTGCGACTATAGAGTAGCAACTTGTGTAGTACTGCGACTATACAGTAGCACTTTGTGTAGTACTGCGACTATAGAGTAGCAACTTGTGTAGTACTGCGACTATACAGTAGCAACTTCCGTAGTACTGCGACTATAGAGTAGCAACTTGTGTAGTACTGCGACTATACAGTTGCAACTTCCGTAGTACTGCGACTATAGAGTAGCAACTTGTGTAGTACTGCGACTATACAGTAGCAACTTGTGTAGTACTGCGACTATAGAGTAGCAACTTGTGTAGTACTGCGACTATAGAGTAGCAACTTGTGTAGTACTGCGACTATAGAGTAGCAACTTGTGTAGTACTGCGACTATAGACTAGCAACTTGTGTAGTACTGCGACTATAAAGTAGCAACTTCCGTAGTACTGCGACTATAGAGTAACAACTTGCGTTGTACTGCGACTATAGAGTAGCAACTTGTGTAGTACTGCGACTATAGACTAGCAACTTGTGTAGTACTGCGACTATAAAGTAGCAACTTCCGTAGTACTGCGACTATAGAGTAGCAACTTGCGTAGTACTGCGACTATACAGTAGCAACTTGTGTAGTACTGCGACTATAGAGTAGCAACTTGTGTAGTACTGCGACTATAGAGTAGCAACTTGTGTAGTACTGCGACTATAGACTAGCAACTTGTGTAGTACTGCGACTATAGAGTAGCAACTTGTGTAGTACTGCGACTATACAGTAGCAACTTCCGTAGTACTGCGACTATAGAGTAGCAACTTGTGTTGTACTGCGACTATACAGTAGCAACTTCCGTAGTACTGCGACTATAGAGTAGCAACTTGTGTAGTACTGTGACTATACAGTAGCAACTTGTGTAGTACTGCGACTATACAGTAGAAACTTGTGTAGTACTGCGACTATAGACTAGCAACTTGTGTAGTACTGCGACTATAGAGTAGCAACTTGTGTAGTACTGCGACTATAGAGTAGCAACTTGTGTAGTACTGCGACTATAGACTAGCAACTTGTGTAGTACTGCGACTATAGACTAGCAACTTGTGTAGTACTGCGACTATACAGTAGCAACTTGTGTAGTACTGCGACTATACAGTAGCAACTTGTGTAGTACTGCGACTATAGAGTAGCAACTTTTGTAGTACTGCGACTATAGAGTAGCAACTTGTGTAGTACTGCGACTATAGACTAGCAACTTGTGTAGTACTGCGACTATAGAGTAGCAACTTGTGTAATACTGCGACTATACAGTAGCAACTTCCGTAGTACTGCGACTATAGAGTAGCAACTTGTGTTGTACTGCGACTATACAGTAGCAACTTGTGTAGTACTGTGACTATACAGTAGCAACTTGTGTAGTACTGCGACTATAGACTAGCAACTTGTGTAGTACTGCGACTATGGACTAGCAACTTGTGTAGTACTGCGACTATAGAGTAGCAACTTGTGTAGTACTGCGACTATACAGTAGCAACTTGTGTAGTACTGCTACTATAGAGTAGCAACTTGTGTAGTACTGCGACTATAGAGTAGCAACTTGCGTAGTACTGCGACTATAGACTAGCAACTTGTGTAGTACTGCGACTATAGACTAGCAACTTGTATAGTACTGCGACTATAGAGTAGCAACTTGTGTAGTACTGCGACTATAGACTAGCAACTTGTGTAGTACTGCGACTATGGACTATCAACTTGTGTAGTACTGCGACTATACAGTAGCAACTTGTGTAGTAATGCGACTATAGACTAGCAACTTGTGTAGTACTGCGACTATAGAGTAGCAACTTGTGTAGTACTGCGACTATAGACTAGCAACTTGAGTAGTACTGCGACTATAGACTAGCAACTTGCGTAGTACTGCGACTATAGACTAGCAACTTGTGTAGTACTGCGACTATAGACTAGCAACTTGTGTAGTACTGCGACTATAGAGTAGCAACTTATGTTGTACTGTGACTATACAGTAGCAACTTGTGTAGTACTGCGACTATAGACTAGCAACTTGTGTAGTACTGCGACTATGGACTAGCAACTTGTGTAGTACTGCGACTATAGAGTAGCAACTTGCGTAGTACTGCGACTATAGACTAGCAACTTGGGTAGTACTGCGACTATAGAGTAGCAACTTATGTTGTACTGTGACTATACAGTAGCAACTTGTGTAGTACTGCGACTATAGAGTAGCAACTTCCGTATAACTGCGACTATAGAGTAGCAACTTGCGTAGTACTGCGACTTCAGAGTAGCAACTTGTGTAGTACTGCGACTATACAGTAGCAACTTGTGTAGTACTGCGACTATACAGTAGCAACTTGTGTAGTACTGCGACTATACAGTAGCAACTTGTGTAGTACTGCGACTATAGAGTAGCAACTTGTGTAGTACTGCGACTATACAGTAGCAACTTGTGTAGTACTGCGACTATAGAGTAGCAACTTGCGTAGTACTGCGACTATAGAGTAGCAACTTGTGTAGTACTGCGACTATAGACTAGCAACTTGTGTAGTACTGCGACTATGGACTAACAACTTGTGTAGTACTGCGACTATACAGTAGCAACTTGTGTAGTACTGCGACTATAGACTAGCAACTTGTGTAGTACTGCGACTATGGACTAGCAACTTGTGTAGTACTGCGACTACAGAGTAGCAACTTGCGTTGTACTACGACTATAGAGTAGCAACTTGTGTAGAACTGCGACTATAGACTAGCAACTTGTGTAGTACTGCGACTATAGAGTAGCAACTTGTGTAGTACTGCGACTATACAGTAGCAACTTGTGTTGTACTGCGACTATACAGTAGCAACTTCCGTAGTACTGCGACTATAGAGTAGCAACTTGTGTAGTACTGCGACTATACAGTAGCACTTTGTGTAGTACTGCGACTATAGAGTAGCAACTTGTGTAGTACTGCGACTATACAGTAGCAACTTCCGTAGTACTGCGACTATAGAGTAGCAACTTGTGTAGTACTGCGACTATACAGTTGCAACTTCCGTAGTACTGCGACTATAGAGTAGCAACTTGTGTAGTACTGCGACTATACAGTAGCAACTTGTGTAGTACTGCGACTATAGAGTAGCAACTTGTGTAGTACTGCGACTATAGAGTAGCAACTTGTGTAGTACTGCGACTATAGAGTAGCAACTTGTGTAGTACTGCGACTATAGACTAGCAACTTGTGTAGTACTGCGACTATAAAGTAGCAACTTCCGTAGTACTGCGACTATAGAGTAACAACTTGCGTAGTACTGCGACTATAGAGTAGCAACTTGTGTAGTACTGCGACTATAGACTAGCAACTTGTGTAGTACTGCGACTATAAAGTAGCAACTTCCGTAGTACTGCGACTATAGAGTAGCAACTTGCGTAGTACTGCGACTATACAGTAGCAACTTGTGTAGTACTGCGACTATAGAGTAGCAACTTGTGTAGTACTGCGACTATAGAGTAGCAACTTGTGTAGTACTGCGACTATAGACTAGCAACTTGTGTAGTACTGCGACTATAGAGTAGCAACTTGTGTAGTACTGCGACTATACAGTAGCAACTTCCGTAGTACTGCGACTATAGAGTAGCAACTTGTGTTGTACTGCGACTATACAGTAGCAACTTCCGTAGTACTGCGACTATAGAGTAGCAACTTGTGTAGAAATGCGACTATACAGTAGCAACTTGTGTAGTACTGCGACTATACAGTAGAAACTTGTGTAGTACTGCGACTATAGACTAGCAACTTGTGTAGTACTGCGACTATAGACTAGCAACTTGTGTAGTACTGCGACTATAGAGTAGCAACTTGTGTAGTACTGCGACTATACAGTAGCAACTTGTGTAGTACTGCGACTATAGAGTAGCAACTTGCGTAGTACTGCGACTATAGAGTAGCAACTTGTGTAGTACTGCGACTATAGACTAGCAACTTGTGTAGTACTGCGACTATGGACTAACAACTTGTGTAGTACTGCGACTATACAGTAGCAACTTGTGTAGTACTGCGACTATAGACTAGCAACTTGTGTAGTACTGCGACTATGGACTAGCAACTTGTGTAGTACTGCGACTACAGAGTAGCAACTTGCGTTGTACTACGACTATAGAGTAGCAACTTGTGTAGAACTGCGACTATAGACTAGCAACTTGTGTAGTACTGCGACTATAGAGTAGCAACTTGTGTAGTACTGCGACTATACAGTAGCAACTTGTGTTGTACTGCGACTATACAGTAGCAACTTCCGTAGTACTGCGACTATAGAGTAGCAACTTGTGTAGTACTGCGACTATACAGTAGCACTTTGTGTAGTACTGCGACTATAGAGTAGCAACTTGTGTAGTACTGCGACTATACAGTAGCAACTTCCGTAGTACTGCGACTATAGAGTAGCAACTTGTGTAGTACTGCGACTATACAGTTGCAACTTCCGTAGTACTGCGACTATAGAGTAGCAACTTGTGTAGTACTGCGACTATACAGTAGCAACTTGTGTAGTACTGCGACTATAGAGTAGCAACTTGTGTAGTACTGCGACTATAGAGTAGCAACTTGTGTAGTACTGCGACTATAGAGTAGCAACTTGTGTAGTACTGCGACTATAGACTAGCAACTTGTGTAGTACTGCGACTATAAAGTAGCAACTTCCGTAGTACTGCGACTATAGAGTAACAACTTGCGTAGTACTGCGACTATAGAGTAGCAACTTGTGTAGTACTGCGACTATAGACTAGCAACTTGTGTAGTACTGCGACTATAAAGTAGCAACTTCCGTAGTACTGCGACTATAGAGTAGCAACTTGCGTAGTACTGCGACTATACAGTAGCAACTTGTGTAGTACTGCGACTATAGAGTAGCAACTTGTGTAGTACTGCGACTATAGAGTAGCAACTTGTGTAGTACTGCGACTATAGACTAGCAACTTGTGTAGTACTGCGACTATAGAGTAGCAACTTGTGTAGTACTGCGACTATACAGTAGCAACTTCCGTAGTACTGCGACTATAGAGTAGCAACTTGTGTTGTACTGCGACTATACAGTAGCAACTTCCGTAGTACTGCGACTATAGAGTAGCAACTTGTGTAGAAATGCGACTATACAGTAGCAACTTGTGTAGTACTGCGACTATACAGTAGAAACTTGTGTAGTACTGCGACTATAGACTAGCAACTTGTGTAGTACTGCGACTATAGACTAGCAACTTGTGTAGTACTGCGACTATAGAGTAGCAACTTGTGTAGTACTGCGACTATACAGTAGCAACTTGTGTAGTACTGCGACTATAGAGTAGCAACTTGTGTAGTACTGCGACTATAGAGTAGCAACTTGTGTAGTACTGCGACTATAGAGTAGCAACTTGTGTAGTACTGCGACTATAGAGTAGCAACTTGTGTAGTACTGCGACTATACAGTAGCAACTTGTGTAGTACTGCGACTATAGACTAGCAACTTGTGTAGTACTGCGACTATAGAGTAGCAACTTGTGTAGTACTGCGACTATAGACTAGCAACTTGTGTAGTACTGCGACTATAGACTAGCAACTTGTGTAGTACTGCGACTATACAGTAGCAACTTGTGTAGTACTGCGACTATAGAGTAGAAACTTGTGTAGTACTGCGACTATAGAGTAGCAACTTGTGTAGTACTGCGACTATACAGTAGCAACTTGTGTAGTACTGCGACTATAGACTAGCAACTTGTGTAGTACTGCGACTATAGAGTAGCAACTTGTGTAGTACTGCGACTATAGACTAGCAACTTGTGTAGTACTGCGACTATAGACTAGCAACTTGTGTAGTACTGCGACTATACAGTAGCAACTTGTGTAGTACTGCGACTATAGAGTAGCAATTTATGTAGTACTGCGACTATACAGTAGCAACTTCCGTAGTACTGCGACTATAAAGTAGCAACTTGCGTAGTACTGCGACTATAGAGTAGCAACTTGTGTAGTACTGCGACTATACAGTAGCAACTTCCGTAGTACTGCGACTATAGAGTAGCAACTTGCGTAGTACTGCGACTATACAGTAGCAACTTGTGTAGTACTGCGACTATAGAGTAGCAACTTATGTAGTACTGCGACTATACAGTAGCAACTTCCGTAGTACTGCGACTATAAAGTAGCAACTTGCGTAGTACTGCGACTATAGAGTAGCAACTTGTGTAGTACTGCGACTATACAGTAGCAACTTCCGTAGTACTGCGACTATAGAGTAGCAACTTGCGTAGTACTGCGACACTAGCAACTTGTGTAGTACTGCGACTATAGACTAGCAACTTGTATAGTACTGCGACTATAGAGTAGCAACTTGTGTAGTACTGCGACTATACAGTAGCAACTTCCGTAGTACTGCGACTATAGTGTAGCAACTTGCGTAGTACTGCGACTATAGAGTAGCAACTTGTGTAGTACTGCGACTATACAGTAGCAACTTCCGTAGTACTGCGACTATAGAGTAGCAACTTGCGTAGTACTGCGACTATAGAGAAGCATCTTGTGTAGTACTGCGACTATAGACTAGCAACTTGTGTAGTACTGCGACTATGGACTAGCAACTTGTGTAGTACTGCGACTATAGATTAGCAACTTGTGTAGTACTGCGACTATAGAGTAGCAACTTATGTAGTACTGCGACTATACAGTAGCAACTTGTGTAGTACTGCGACTATAGAGTAGCAACTTGCGTAGTACTACGACTATAGAGTAGCAACTTGTGTAGTACTGCGACTATAGTCTAGCAACTTGTGTAGTACTGCGACTATAGAGTAGCAACTTGTGTAGTACTGCGACTATACAGTAGCAACTTGTGTAGTACTGCGACTATACAGTAGCAACTTGTGTATTACTGCGACTATGGACTAGCAACTTGTGTAGTACTGCGACTACAGAGTAGCAACTTGCGTAGTACTACGACTATAGAGTAGCAACTTGTGTAGTACTGCGACTATACAGTTGCAACTTCCGTAGTACTGCGACTATAGAGTAGCAACTTGTGTAGTACTGCGACTATACAGTAGCAACTTGTGTAGTACTGCGACTATAGAGTAGCAACTTGTGTAGTACTGCGACTATAGAGTAGCAACTTGTGTAGTACTGCGACTATAGAGTAGCAACTTGTGTAGTACTGCGACTATAGACTAGCAACTTGTGTAGTACTGCGACTATAAAGTAGCAACTTCCGTAGTACTGCGACTATAGAGTAACAACTTGCGTAGTACTGCGACTATAGAGTAGCAACTTGTGTAGTACTGCGACTATAGACTAGCAACTTGTGTAGTACTGCGACTATAAAGTAGCAACTTCCGTAGTACTGCGACTATAGACTAGCAACTTGTGTAGTACTGCGACTATGGACTAGCAACTTGTGTAGTACTGCGACTACAGAGTAGCAACTTGCGTTGTACTACGACTATAGAGTAGCAACTTGTGTAGAACTGCGACTATAGACTAGCAACTTGTGTAGTACTGCGACTATAGACTAGCAACTTGTGTAGTACTGCGACTATGGACTAGCAACTTGTGTAGTACTGCGACTACAGAGTAGCAACTTGTGTAGTACTGCGACTATAGACTAGCAACTTGTGTAGTACTGCGACTATGGACTAGCAACTTGTGTAGTACTGCGACTACAGAGTAGCAACTTGTGTAGTACTGCGACTATAGACTAGCAACTTGTGTAGTACTGCGACTATGGACTAGCAACTTGTGTAGTACTGCGACTATAGAGTAGCAACTTGTGTAGTACTGCGACTATAGAGTAGCAACTTGCGTAGTACTGCGACTATGGACTAGCAACTTGTGTAGTACTGCGACTATAGAGTAGCAACTTGCGTAGTACTGCGATTATAGACTAGCAACTTGTGTAGTACTGCGACTATGGACTAGCAACTTGTGTAGTACTGCGACTATAGAGTAGCAACTTGTGTAGTACTGCGACTATAGACTAGCAACTTGTGTAGTACTGCGACTATAGAGTAGCAACTTGCGTAGTACTGCGACTATAGAGTAGCAACTTGTGTAGTACTGCGACTATAGACTAGCAACTTGTGTAGTACTGCGACTATGGACTAGCAACTTGTGTAGTACTGCGACTATAGAGTAGCAACTTGTGTTGTACGGCGACTATACAGTAGCAACTTCCGTAGTACTGCGACTATAGAGTAACAACTTGCGTAGTACTGCGACTTCAGAGTAGCAACTTGTGTAGTACTGCGACTATACAGTAGCAACTTGTGTTGTACTGCGACTATACAGTAGCAACTTCCGTAGTACTGCGACTATAGAGTAGCAACTTGTGTAGTACTGCGACTATACAGTTGCAACTTCCGTAGTACTGCGACTATAGAGTAGCAACTTGTGTAGTACTGCGACTATACAGTAGCAACTTGTGTAGTACTGCGACTATAGAGTAGCAACTTGTGTAGTACTGCGACTATAGAGTAGCAACTTGTGTAGTACTGCGACTATAGAGTAGCAACTTGTGTAGTACTGCGACTATAGACTAGCAACTTGTGTAGTACTGCGACTATAAAGTAGCAACTTCCGTAGTACTGCGACTATAGAGTAACAACTTGCGTAGTACTGCGACTATAGAGTAGCAACTTGTGTAGTACTGCGACTATAGACTAGCAACTTGTGTAGTACTGCGACTATAAAGTAGCAACTTCCGTAGTACTGCGACTATAGACTAGCAACTTGTGTAGTACTGCGACTATGGACTAGCAACTTGTGTAGTACTGCGACTACAGAGTAGCAACTTGCGTTGTACTACGACTATAGAGTAGCAACTTGTGTAGAACTGCGACTATAGACTAGCAACTTGTGTAGTACTGCGACTATAGACTAGCAACTTGTGTAGTACTGCGACTATGGACTAGCAACTTGTGTAGTACTGCGACTACAGAGTAGCAACTTGCGTTGTACTACGACTATAGAGTAGCAACTTGTGTAGAACTGCGACTATAGACTAGCAACTTGTGTAGTACTGCGACTATAGAGTAGCAACTTGTGTAGTACTGCGACTATACAGTAGCAACTTGTGTAGTACTGCGACTATACAGTTGCAACTTCCATAGTACTGCGACTATAGAGTAGCAACTTGTGTAGTACTGCGTCTATACAGTAGCAACTTCCGTAGTACTGCCACTATAGAGTAGCAACTTGCGTAGTACTGCGACTATGGACCAGCAACTTGTGTAGTACTGCGACTATACAGTAGCAACTTGTGTAGTACTGCGACTATAGACTAGCAACTGGTGTAGTACTGCGACTATAGACTAGCAACTTGTGTAGTACTGCGACTATAGAGTAGCAACTTGTGTAGTACTGCGACTATAGACTAGCAACTTGTGTAGTACTGCGACTATAGACTAGCAACTTGTGTAGTACTGCGACTATAGACTAGCAACTTGTGTAGTACTGCGACTATAGAGTAGCAACTTGCGTAGTACTGCGACTATGGACTAGCAACTTGTGTAGTACTGCGACTATAGAGTAGCAACTTGCGTAGTACTGCGACTATAGACTAGCAACTTGTGTAGTACTGCGACTATAGAGTAGCAACTTGTGTAGTACTGCGACTATACAGTAGCAACTTGTGTAGTACTGCGACTATACAGTAGCAACTTGTGTAGTACTGCGACTATACAGTAGCAACTTGTGTAGTACTGCGACTATAGACTAGCAACTTGTGTAGTACTGCGACTATAGAGTAGCAACTTGTGTAGTACTGCGACTATAGAGTAGCAACTTGCGTAGTACTACGACTATAGAGTAGCAACTTGTGTAGTACTGCGACTATAGTCTAGCAACTTGTGTAGTACTGCGACTATAGAGTAGCAACTTGTGTAGTACTGCGACTATACAGTAGCAACTTGTGTAGTACTGCGACTATACAGTAGCAACTTGTGTAGTACTGCGACTATAGACTAGCAACTTGTGTAGTACTGCGACTATAGACTAGCAACTTGTGTAGTACTGCGACTATAGAGTAGCAACTTGTGTAGTACTGCGACTATAGACTAGCAACTTGTGTAGTACTGCGACTATAGAGTAGCAACTTGTGTAGTACTGCGACTATACAGTAGCAACTTCCGTAGTACTGCGACTATAGAGTAGCAACTTGTGTTGTACTGCGACTATACAGTAGCAACTTCCGTAGTACTGCGACTATAGAGTAGCAACTTGTGTAGTACTGTGACTATACAGTAGCAACTTGTGCAGTACTGCGACTATACAGTAGAAACTTGTGTAGTACTGCGACTATAGACTAGCAACTTGTGTAGTACTGCGACTATAGAGTAGCAACTTGTGTAGTACTGCGACTATAGAGTAGCAACTTGTGTAGTACTGCGACTATAGACTAGCAACTTGTGTAGTACTGCGACTATAGACTAGCAACTTGTGTAGTACTGCGACTATACAGTAGCAACTTGTGTAGTACTGCGACTATACAGTAGCAACTTGTGTAGTACTGCGACTATAGAGTAGCAACTTTTGTAGTACTGCGACTATAGAGTAGCAACTTGTGTAGTACTGCGACTATAGACTAGCAACTTGTGTAGTACTGCGACTATAGAGTAGCAACTTGTGTAATACTGCGACTATACAGTAGCAACTTCCGTAGTACTGCGACTATAGAGTAGCAACTTGTGTTGTACTGCGACTATACAGTAGCAACTTGTGTAGTACTGTGACTATACAGTAGCAACTTGTGTAGTACTGCGACTATAGACTAGCAACTTGTGTAGTACTGCGACTATGGACTAGCAACTTGTGTAGTACTGCGACTATAGAGTAGCAACTTGTGTAGTACTGCGACTATACAGTAGCAACTTGTGTAGTACTGCTACTATAGAGTAGCAACTTGTGTAGTACTGCGACTATAGAGTAGCAACTTGCGTAGTACTGCGACTATAGACTAGCAACTTGTGTAGTACTGCGACTATAGACTAGCAACTTGTATAGTACTGCGACTATAGAGTAGCAACTTGTGTAGTACTGCGACTATAGACTAGCAACTTGTGTAGTACTGCGACTATGGACTATCAACTTGTGTAGTACTGCGACTATACAGTAGCAACTTGTGTAGTAATGCGACTATAGACTAGCAACTTGTGTAGTACTGCGACTATAGAGTAGCAACTTGTGTAGTACTGCGACTATAGACTAGCAACTTGAGTAGTACTGCGACTATAGACTAGCAACTTGCGTAGTACTGCGACTATAGACTAGCAACTTGTGTAGTACTGCGACTATAGACTAGCAACTTGTGTAGTACTGCGACTATAGAGTAGCAACTTATGTTGTACTGTGACTATACAGTAGCAACTTGTGTAGTACTGCGACTATAGACTAGCAACTTGTGTAGTACTGCGACTATGGACTAGCAACTTGTGTAGTACTGCGACTATAGAGTAGCAACTTGCGTAGTACTGCGACTATAGACTAGCAACTTGGGTAGTACTGCGACTATAGAGTAGCAACTTATGTTGTACTGTGACTATACAGTAGCAACTTGTGTAGTACTGCGACTATAGAGTAGCAACTTCCGTATTACTGCGACTATAGAGTAGCAACTTGCGTAGTACTGCGACTTCAGAGTAGCAACTTGTGTAGTACTGCGACTATACAGTAGCAACTTGTGTAGTACTGCGACTATACAGTAGCAACTTGTGTAGTACTGCGACTATACAGTAGCAACTTGTGTAGTACTGCGACTATAGAGTAGCAACTTGTGTAGTACTGCGACTATACAGTAGCAACTTGTGTAGTACTGCGACTATAGAGTAGCAACTTGCGTAGTACTGCGACTATAGAGTAGCAACTTGTGTAGTACTGCGACTATAGACTAGCAACTTGTGTAGTACTGCGACTATGGACTAACAACTTGTGTAGTACTGCGACTATACAGTAGCAACTTGTGTAGTACTGCGACTATAGACTAGCAACTTGTGTAGTACTGCGACTATGGACTAGCAACTTGTGTAGTACTGCGACTACAGAGTAGCAACTTGCGTTGTACTACGACTATAGAGTAGCAACTTGTGTAGAACTGCGACTATAGACTAGCAACTTGTGTAGTACTGCGACTATAGAGTAGCAACTTGTGTAGTACTGCGACTATACAGTAGCAACTTGTGTTGTACTGCGACTATACAGTAGCAACTTCCGTAGTACTGCGACTATAGAGTAGCAACTTGTGTAGTACTGCGACTATACAGTAGCACTTTGTGTAGTACTGCGACTATAGAGTAGCAACTTGTGTAGTACTGCGACTATACAGTAGCAACTTCCGTAGTACTGCGACTATAGAGTAGCAACTTGTGTAGTACTGCGACTATACAGTTGCAACTTCCGTAGTACTGCGACTATAGAGTAGCAACTTGTGTAGTACTGCGACTATACAGTAGCAACTTGTGTAGTACTGCGACTATAGAGTAGCAACTTGTGTAGTACTGCGACTATAGAGTAGCAACTTGTGTAGTACTGCGACTATAGAGTAGCAACTTGTGTAGTACTGCGACTATAGACTAGCAACTTGTGTAGTACTGCGACTATAAAGTAGCAACTTCCGTAGTACTGCGACTATAGAGTAACAACTTGCGTAGTACTGCGACTATAGAGTAGCAACTTGTGTAGTACTGCGACTATAGACTAGCAACTTGTGTAGTACTGCGACTATAAAGTAGCAACTTCCGTAGTACTGCGACTATAGAGTAGCAACTTGCGTAGTACTGCGACTATACAGTAGCAACTTGTGTAGTACTGCGACTATAGAGTAGCAACTTGTGTAGTACTGCGACTATAGAGTAGCAACTTGTGTAGTACTGCGACTATAGACTAGCAACTTGTGTAGTACTGCGACTATAGAGTAGCAACTTGTGTAGTACTGCGACTATACAGTAGCAACTTCCGTAGTACTGCGACTATAGAGTAGCAACTTGTGTTGTACTGCGACTATACAGTAGCAACTTCCGTAGTACTGCGACTATAGAGTAGCAACTTGTGTAGAAATGCGACTATACAGTAGCAACTTGTGTAGTACTGCGACTATACAGTAGAAACTTGTGTAGTACTGCGACTATAGACTAGCAACTTGTGTAGTACTGCGACTATAGACTAGCAACTTGTGTAGTACTGCGACTATAGAGTAGCAACTTGTGTAGTACTGCGACTATACAGTAGCAACTTGTGTAGTACTGCGACTATAGAGTAGCAACTTGTGTAGTACTGCGACTATAGAGTAGCAACTTGTGTAGTACTGCGACTATAGAGTAGCAACTTGTGTAGTACTGCGACTATAGAGTAGCAACTTGTGTAGTACTGCGACTATACAGTAGCAACTTGTGTAGTACTGCGACTATAGACTAGCAACTTGTGTAGTACTGCGACTATAGAGTAGCAACTTGTGTAGTACTGCGACTATAGACTAGCAACTTGTGTAGTACTGCGACTATAGACTAGCAACTTGTGTAGTACTGCGACTATACAGTAGCAACTTGTGTAGTACTGCGACTATAGAGTAGAAACTTGTGTAGTACTGCGACTATAGAGTAGCAACTTGTGTAGTACTGCGACTATACAGTAGCAACTTGTGTAGTACTGCGACTATAGACTAGCAACTTGTGTAGTACTGCGACTATAGAGTAGCAACTTGTGTAGTACTGCGACTATAGACTAGCAACTTGTGTAGTACTGCGACTATAGACTAGCAACTTGTGTAGTACTGCGACTATACAGTAGCAACTTGTGTAGTACTGCGACTATAGAGTAGCAATTTATGTAGTACTGCGACTATACAGTAGCAACTTCCGTAGTACTGCGACTATAAAGTAGCAACTTGCGTAGTACTGCGACTATAGAGTAGCAACTTGTGTAGTACTGCGACTATACAGTAGCAACTTCCGTAGTACTGCGACTATAGAGTAGCAACTTGCGTAGTACTGCGACTATACAGTAGCAACTTGTGTAGTACTGCGACTATAGAGTAGCAACTTATGTAGTACTGCGACTATACAGTAGCAACTTCCGTAGTACTGCGACTATAAAGTAGCAACTTGCGTAGTACTGCGACTATAGAGTAGCAACTTGTGTAGTACTGCGACTATACAGTAGCAACTTCCGTAGTACTGCGACTATAGAGTAGCAACTTGCGTAGTACTGCGACACTAGCAACTTGTGTAGTACTGCGACTATAGACTAGCAACTTGTATAGTACTGCGACTATAGAGTAGCAACTTGTGTAGTACTGCGACTATACAGTAGCAACTTCCGTAGTACTGCGACTATAGTGTAGCAACTTGCGTAGTACTGCGACTATAGAGTAGCAACTTGTGTAGTACTGCGACTATACAGTAGCAACTTCCGTAGTACTGCGACTATAGAGTAGCAACTTGCGTAGTACTGCGACTATAGAGAAGCATCTTGTGTAGTACTGCGACTATAGACTAGCAACTTGTGTAGTACTGCGACTATGGACTAGCAACTTGTGTAGTACTGCGACTATAGATTAGCAACTTGTGTAGTACTGCGACTATAGATTAGCAACTTGTGTAGTACTGCGACTATAGACTAGCAACTTGTGTAGTACTGCGACTATAGAGTAGCAACTTGTGTAGTACTGCGACTATACAGTAGCAACTTGTGTAGTACTGCGACTATACAGTAGCAACTTGTGTAGTACTGCGACTATAGAGTAGCAACTTGTGTAGTACTGCGACTATAGACTAGCAACTTGTGTAGTACTGCGACTATAGACTAGGAACTTGTGCAGTACTGCGACTATAGAGTAGCAACTTGTGTAGTACTGCGACTATACAGTAGCAACTTCCGTAGTATTGCGACTATAGAGTAGCAACTTGTGTTGTACTGGGACTATACAGTAGCAACTTCCGTAGTAATTCGACTATAGAGTAGCAACTTGTGTAGTATTGCGACTATACAGTAGCAACTTGTGTAGTACTGCGACTATAGACTAGCAACTTGTGTAGTACTGCGACTATAGAGTAGCAACTTGTGTAGTACTGCGACTATAGAGTAGCAACTTGTGTAGTACTGCGACTATAGAGTAGCAACTTGTGTAGTACTGCGACTATAGACTAGCAACTTGTGTAGTACTGCGACTATAGAGTAGCAACTTGTGTAGTACTGCGACTATAGAGTAGCAACTTGTGTAGTACTGCGACTATAGACTAGCAACTTGTGTAGTACTGCGACTATAGAGTAGCAACTTGTGTAGTACTGCGACTATACAGTAGCAACTTGTGTAGTACTGCGACTATACAGTAGCAACTTGTGTAGTACTGCGACTATACAGTAGCAACTTGTGTAGTACTGCGACTATAGACTAGCAACTTGTGTAGTACTGCGACTATGGACTAGCAACTTGTGTATTACTGCGACTATACAGTTGCAACTTCCGTAGTACTGCGACTATAGAGTAGCAACTTGTGTTGTACTGCGACTATACAGTAGCAACTTCCGTAGTACTGCGACTATAGAGTAGCAACTTGCGTAGTACTGCGACTATGGACTAGCAACTTGTGTAGTACTGCGACTATAGAGTAGCAACTTGCGTAGTACTGCGACTATAGACTAGCAACTTGTGTAGTACTGCGACTATAGAGTACCAACTTGTGTAGTACTGCGACTATACAGTAGCAACTTGTGTAGTACTGCGACTATACAGTAGCAACTTCCGTAGTACTGCGACTATAGTGTAGCAACTTGCGTAGTACTGCGACTATAGAGTAGCAACTTGTGTAGTACTGCGACTATACAGTAGCAACTTCCGTAGTACTGCGACTATAGAGTAGCAACTTGCGTAGTACTGCGACTATAGAGAAGCATCTTGTGTAGTACTGCGACTATAGACTAGCAACTTGTGTAGTACTGCGACTATGGACTAGCAACTTGTGTAGTACTGCGACTATACAGTTGCAATTTGTGTAGTACTGCGACTATGGACCAGCAACTTGTGTAGTACTGCGACTATACAGTAGCAACTTGTGTAGTACTGCGACTATAGAGTAGCAACTTATGTAGTACTGCGACTATACAGTAGCAACTTCCGTAGTACTGCGACTATAAAGTAGCAACTTGCGTAGTACTGCGACTATAGAGTAGCAACTTGTGTAGTACTGCGACTATACAGTAGCAACTTCCGTAGTACTGCGACTATAGAGTAGCAACTTGCGTAGTACTGCGACTATAGAGTAGCAACTTGTGTAGTACTGCGACTATAGACTAGCAACTTGTGTAGTACTGCGACTATAGAGTAGCAACTTGTGTAGTACTGCGACTATAGAGTAGCAACTTGTGTAGTACTGCGACGATACAGTAGCAACTTGTGTAGTACTGCGACTATAGACTAGCAACTTGTGTAGTACTGCGACTATAGACTAGCAACTTGTGTAGTACTGCGACTATAGAGTAGCAACTTGTGTAGTACTGCGACTATACAGTAGCAACTTGTGTAGTACTGCGACTATACAGTAGCAACTTGTGTAGTACTGCGACTATACAGTAGCAACTTGTGTAGTACTGCGACTATAGACTAGCAACTTGTGTAGTACTGCGACTATGGACCAGCAACTTGTGTAGTACTGCGACTATAGAGTAGCAACTTATGTAGTACTGCGACTATACAGTACCAACTTGTGTAGTACTGCGACTATACAGTAGCAACTTGTGTAGTACTGCGACTATACAGTAGCAACTTCCGTAGTACTGCGACTATAGTGTAGCAACTTGCGTAGTACTGCGACTATAGAGTAGCAACTTGTGTAGTACTGCGACTATACAGTAGCAACTTCCGTAGTACTGCGACTATAGAGTAGCAACTTGCGTAGTACTGCGACTATAGAGTAGCAACTTGTGTAGTACTGCGACGATACAGTAGCAACTTGTGTAGTACTGCGACTATACAGTAGCAACTTGTGTAGTACTGTGACTATAGAGTAGCAACTTGTGTAATACTGCGACTATAGACTAGCAACTTGTGTAGTACTGCGACTATAGACTAGCAACTTGTGTAGTACTGCGACTATAGAGTAGCAACTTGTGTAGTACTGCGACTATACAGTAGCAACTTGTGTAGTACTGCGACTATACAGTAGCAACTTGTGTAGTACTGCGACTATACAGTAGCAACTTGTGTAGTACTGCGACTATAGACTAGCAACTTGTGTAGTACTGCGACTATGGACCAGCAACTTGTGTAGTACTGCGACTATAGAGTAGCAACTTATGTAGTACTGCGACTATACAGTAGCAACTTGTGTAGTACTGCGACTATAGAGTAGCAACTTGCGTAGTACTACGACTATAGAGTAGCAACTTGTGTAGTACTGCGACTATAGTCTAGCAACTTGTGTAGTACTGCGACTATAGAGTAGCAACTTGTGTAGTACTGCGACTATACAGTAGCAACTTGTGTAGTACTGCGACTATACAGTAGCAACTTGTGTATTACTGCGACTATGGACTAGCAACTTGTGTAGTACTGCGACTACAGAGTAGCAACTTGCGTAGTACTACGACTATAGAGTAGCAACTTGTGTAGTACTGCGACTATACAGTTGCAACTTCCGTAGTACTGCGACTATAGAGTAGCAACTTGTGTAGTACTGCGACTATACAGTAGCAACTTGTGTAGTACTGCGACTATAGAGTAGCAACTTGTGTAGTACTGCGACTATAGAGTAGCAACTTGTGTAGTACTGCGACTATAGAGTAGCAACTTGTGTAGTACTGCGACTATAGACTAGCAACTTGTGTAGTACTGCGACTATAAAGTAGCAACTTCCGTAGTACTGCGACTATAGAGTAACAACTTGCGTAGTACTGCGACTATAGAGTAGCAACTTGTGTAGTACTGCGACTATAGACTAGCAACTTGTGTAGTACTGCGACTATAAAGTAGCAACTTCCGTAGTACTGCGACTATAGACTAGCAACTTGTGTAGTACTGCGACTATGGACTAGCAACTTGTGTAGTACTGCGACTACAGAGTAGCAACTTGCGTTGTACTACGACTATAGAGTAGCAACTTGTGTAGAACTGCGACTATAGACTAGCAACTTGTGTAGTACTGCGACTATAGACTAGCAACTTGTGTAGTACTGCGACTATGGACTAGCAACTTGTGTAGTACTGCGACTACAGAGTAGCAACTTGTGTAGTACTGCGACTATAGACTAGCAACTTGTGTAGTACTGCGACTATGGACTAGCAACTTGTGTAGTACTGCGACTACAGAGTAGCAACTTGTGTAGTACTGCGACTATAGACTAGCAACTTGTGTAGTACTGCGACTATGGACTAGCAACTTGTGTAGTACTGCGACTATAGAGTAGCAACTTGTGTAGTACTGCGACTATAGAGTAGCAACTTGCGTAGTACTGCGACTATGGACTAGCAACTTGTGTAGTACTGCGACTATAGAGTAGCAACTTGCGTAGTACTGCGATTATAGACTAGCAACTTGTGTAGTACTGCGACTATGGACTAGCAACTTGTGTAGTACTGCGACTATAGAGTAGCAACTTGTGTAGTACTGCGACTATAGACTAGCAACTTGTGTAGTACTGCGACTATAGAGTAGCAACTTGCGTAGTACTGCGACTATAGAGTAGCAACTTGTGTAGTACTGCGACTATAGACTAGCAACTTGTGTAGTACTGCGACTATGGACTAGCAACTTGTGTAGTACTGCGACTATAGAGTAGCAACTTGTGTTGTACTGCGACTATACAGTAGCAACTTGTGTTGTACTGCGACTATACAGTAGCAACTTCCGTAGTACTGCGACTATAGAGTAGCAACTTGTGTAGTACTGCGACTATACAGTTGCAACTTCCGTAGTACTGCGACTATAGAGTAGCAACTTGTGTAGTACTGCGACTATACAGTAGCAACTTGTGTAGTACTGCGACTATAGAGTAGCAACTTGTGTAGTACTGCGACTATAGAGTAGCAACTTGTGTAGTACTGCGACTATAGAGTAGCAACTTGTGTAGTACTGCGACTATAGACTAGCAACTTGTGTAGTACTGCGACTATAAAGTAGCAACTTCCGTAGTACTGCGACTATAGAGTAACAACTTGCGTAGTACTGCGACTATAGAGTAGCAACTTGTGTAGTACTGCGACTATAGACTAGCAACTTGTGTAGTACTGCGACTATAAAGTAGCAACTTCCGTAGTACTGCGACTATAGACTAGCAACTTGTGTAGTACTGCGACTATGGACTAGCAACTTGTGTAGTACTGCGACTACAGAGTAGCAACTTGCGTTGTACTACGACTATAGAGTAGCAACTTGTGTAGAACTGCGACTATAGACTAGCAACTTGTGTAGTACTGCGACTATAGACTAGCAACTTGTGTAGTACTGCGACTATGGACTAGCAACTTGTGTAGTACTGCGACTACAGAGTAGCAACTTGCGTTGTACTACGACTATAGAGTAGCAACTTGTGTAGAACTGCGACTATAGACTAGCAACTTGTGTAGTACTGCGACTATAGAGTAGCAACTTGTGTAGTACTGCGACTATACAGTAGCAACTTGTGTAGTACTGCGACTATACAGTTGCAACTTCCATAGTACTGCGACTATAGAGTAGCAACTTGTGTAGTACTGCGACTATACAGTAGCAACTTCCGTAGTACTGCCACTATAGAGTAGCAACTTGCGTAGTACTGCGACTATGGACCAGCAACTTGTGTAGTACTGCGACTATACAGTAGCAACTTGTGTAGTACTGCGACTATAGACTAGCAACTGGTGTAGTACTGCGACTATAGACTAGCAACTTGTGTAGTACTGCGACTATAGAGTAGCAACTTGTGTAGTACTGCGACTATAGACTAGCAACTTGTGTAGTACTGCGACTATAGACTAGCAACTTGTGTAGTACTGCGACTATAGACTAGCAACTTGTGTAGTACTGCGACTATAGAGTAGCAACTTGCGTAGTACTGCGACTATGGACTAGCAACTTGTGTAGTACTGCGACTATAGAGTAGCAACTTGCGTAGTACTGCGACTATAGACTAGCAACTTGTGTAGTACTGCGACTATAGAGTAGCAACTTGTGTAGTACTGCGACTATACAGTAGCAACTTGTGTAGTACTGCGACTATACAGTAGCAACTTGTGTAGTACTGCGACTATACAGTAGCAACTTGTGTAGTACTGCGACTATAGACTAGCAACTTGTGTAGTACTGCGACTATAGAGTAGCAACTTGTGTAGTACTGCGACTATAGAGTAGCAACTTGCGTAGTACTACGACTATAGAGTAGCAACTTGTGTAGTACTGCGACTATAGTCTAGCAACTTGTGTAGTACTGCGACTATAGAGTAGCAACTTGTGTAGTACTGCGACTATACAGTAGCAACTTGTGTAGTACTGCGACTATACAGTAGCAACTTGTGTAGTACTGCGACTATAGACTAGCAACTTGTGTAGTACTGCGACTATAGACTAGCAACTTGTGTAGTACTGCGACTATGGACCAGCAACTTGTGTAGTACTGCGACTATACAGTAGCAACTTGTGTAGTACTGCGACTATAGAGTAGCAACTTATGTAGTACTGCGACTATACAGTAGCAACTTGTGTAGTACTGCGACTATAGAGTAGCAACTTGCGTAGTACTACGACTATAGAGTAGCAACTTGTGTAGTACTGCGACTATAGACTAGCAACTTGTGTAGTACTGCGACTATAGACTAGCAACTTGTGTAGTACTGCGACTATACAGTAGCAACTTGTGTAGTACTGCGACTATACAGTAGCAACTTGTGTAGTACTGCGACTATAGAGTAGCAACTTGTGTAGTACTGCGACTATAGAGTAGCAACTTGTGTAGTACTGCGACTATAGACTAGCAACTTGTGTAGTACTGCGACTATAGAGTAGCAACTTGTGTAATACTGCTACTATACAGTAGCAACTTCCGTAGTACTGCGACTATAGAGTAGCAACTTGTGTTGTACTGCGACTATACAGTAGCAACTTGTGTAGTACTGCGACTATACAGTAGCAACTTGTGTAGTACTGTGACTATACAGTAGCAACTTGTGTAGTACTGCGACTATAGACTAGCAACTTGTGTAGTACTGCGACTATGGACTAGCAACTTGTGTAGTACTGCGACTATAGAGTAGCAACTTGTGTAGTACTGCGACTATACAGTAGCAACTTGTGTAGTACTGCTACTATAGAGTAGCAACTTGTGTAGTACTGCGACTATAGAGTAGCAACTTGCGTAGTACTGCGACTATAGACTAGCAACTTGTGTAGTACTGCGACTATAGACTAGCAACTTGTATAGTACTGCGACTATAGAGTAGCAACTTGTGTAGTACTGCGACTATAGACTAGCAACTTGTGTAGTACTGCGACTATGGACTATCAACTTGTGTAGTACTGCGACTATACAGTAGCAACTTGTGTAGTAATGCGACTATAGACTAGCAACTTGTGTAGTACTGCGACTATAGAGTAGCAACTTGTGTAGTACTGCGACTATAGACTAGCAACTTGAGTAGTACTGCGACTATAGACTAGCAACTTGCGTAGTACTGCGACTATAGACTAGCAACTTGTGTAGTACTGCGACTTTAGACTAGCAACTTGTGTAGTACTGCGACTATAGAGTAGCAACTTATGTTGTACTGTGACTATACAGTAGCAACTTGTGTAGTACTGCGACTATAGACTAGCAACTTGTGTAGTACTGCGACTATGGACTAGCAACTTGTGTAGTACTGCGACTATAGAGTAGCAACTTGCGTAGTACTGCGACTATAGACTAGCAACTTGGGTAGTACTGCGACTATAGAGTAGCAACTTATGTTGTACTGTGACTATACAGTAGCAACTTGTGTAGTACTGCGACTATAGAGTAGCAACTTCCGTATTACTGCGACTATAGAGTAGCAACTTGCGTAGTACTGCGACTTCAGAGTAGCAACTTGTGTAGTACTGCGACTATACAGTAGCAACTTGTGTAGTACTGCGACTATACAGTAGCAACTTGTGTAGTACTGCGACTATACAGTAGCAACTTGTGTAGTACTGCGACTATAGAGTAGCAACTTGTGTAGTACTGCGACTATACAGTAGCAACTTGTGTAGTACTGCGACTATAGAGTAGCAACTTGCGTAGTACTGCGACTATAGAGTAGCAACTTGTGTAGTACTGCGACTATAGACTAGCAACTTGTGTAGTACTGCGACTATGGACTAACAACTTGTGTAGTACTGCGACTATACAGTAGCAACTTGTGTAGTACTGCGACTATAGACTAGCAACTTGTGTAGTACTGCGACTATGGACTAGCAACTTGTGTAGTACTGCGACTACAGAGTAGCAACTTGCGTTGTACTACGACTATAGAGTAGCAACTTGTGTAGAACTGCGACTATAGACTAGCAACTTGTGTAGTACTGCGACTATAGAGTAGCAACTTGTGTAGTACTGCGACTATACAGTAGCAACTTGTGTTGTACTGCGACTATACAGTAGCAACTTCCGTAGTACTGCGACTATAGAGTAGCAACTTGTGTAGTACTGCGAATATACAGTAGCACTTTGTGTAGTACTGCGACTATAGAGTAGCAACTTGTGTAGTACTGCGACTATACAGTAGCAACTTCCGTAGTACTGCGACTATAGAGTAGCAACTTGTGTAGTACTGCGACTATACAGTTGCAACTTCCGTAGTACTGCGACTATAGAGTAGCAACTTGTGTAGTACTGCGACTATACAGTAGCAACTTGTGTAGTACTGCGACTATAGAGTAGCAACTTGTGTAGTACTGCGACTATAGAGTAGCAACTTGTGTAGTACTGCGACTATAGAGTAGCAACTTGTGTAGTACTGCGACTATAGACTAGCAACTTGTGTAGTACTGCGACTATAAAGTAGCAACTTCCGTAGTACTGCGACTATAGAGTAACAACTTGCGTTGTACTGCGACTATAGAGTAGCAACTTGTGTAGTACTGCGACTATAGACTAGCAACTTGTGTAGTACTGCGACTATAAAGTAGCAACTTCCGTAGTACTGCGACTATAGAGTAGCAACTTGCGTAGTACTGCGACTATACAGTAGCAACTTGTGTAGTACTGCGACTATAGAGTAGCAACTTGTGTAGTACTGCGACTATAGAGTAGCAACTTGTGTAGTACTGCGACTATAGACTAGCAACTTGTGTAGTACTGCGACTATAGAGTAGCAACTTGTGTAGTACTGCGACTATACAGTAGCAACTTCCGTAGTACTGCGACTATAGAGTAGCAACTTGTGTTGTACTGCGACTATACAGTAGCAACTTCCGTAGTACTGCGACTATAGAGTAGCAACTTGTGTAGTACTGCGACTATACAGTAGCAACTTGTGTAGTACTGCGACTATACAGTAGAAACTTGTGTAGTACTGCGACTATAGACTAGCAACTTGTGTAGTACTGCGACTATAGAGTAGCAACTTGTGTAGTACTGCGACTATAGAGTAGCAACTTGTGTAGTACTGCGACTATAGACTAGCAACTTGTGTAGTACTGCGACTATAGACTAGCAACTTGTGTAGTACTGCGACTATACAGTAGCAACTTGTGTAGTACTGCGACTATACAGTAGCAACTTGTGTAGTACTGCGACTATAGAGTAGCAACTTTTGTAGTACTGCGACTATAGAGTAGCAACTTGTGTAGTACTGCGACTATAGACTAGCAACTTGTGTAGTACTGCGACTATAGAGTAGCAACTTGTGTAATACTGCGACTATACAGTAGCAACTTCCGTAGTACTGCGACTATAGAGTAGCAACTTGTGTTGTACTGCGACTATACAGTAGCAACTTGTGTAGTACTGTGACTATACAGTAGCAACTTGTGTAGTACTGCGACTATAGACTAGCAACTTGTGTAGTACTGCGACTATGGACTAGCAACTTGTGTAGTACTGCGACTATAGAGTAGCAACTTGTGTAGTACTGCGACTATACAGTAGCAACTTGTGTAGTACTGCTACTATAGAGTAGCAACTTGTGTAGTACTGCGACTATAGAGTAGCAACTTGCGTAGTACTGCGACTATAGACTAGCAACTTGTGTAGTACTGCGACTATAGACTAGCAACTTGTATAGTACTGCGACTATAGAGTAGCAACTTGTGTAGTACTGCGACTATAGACTAGCAACTTGTGTAGTACTGCGACTATGGACTATCAACTTGTGTAGTACTGCGACTATACAGTAGCAACTTGTGTAGTAATGCGACTATAGACTAGCAACTTGTGTAGTACTGCGACTATAGAGTAGCAACTTGTGTAGTACTGCGACTATAGACTAGCAACTTGAGTAGTACTGCGACTATAGACTAGCAACTTGCGTAGTACTGCGACTATAGACTAGCAACTTGTGTAGTACTGCGACTATAGACTAGCAACTTGTGTAGTACTGCGACTATAGAGTAGCAACTTATGTTGTACTGTGACTATACAGTAGCAACTTGTGTAGTACTGCGACTATAGACTAGCAACTTGTGTAGTACTGCGACTACGGACTAGCAACTTGTGTAGTACTGCGACTATAGAGTAGCAACTTGCGTAGTACTGCGACTATAGACTAGCAACTTGGGTAGTACTGCGACTATAGAGTAGCAACTTATGTTGTACTGTGACTATACAGTAGCAACTTGTGTAGTACTGCGACTATAGAGTAGCAACTTCCGTATTACTGCGACTATAGAGTAGCAACTTGCGTAGTACTGCGACTTCAGAGTAGCAACTTGTGTAGTACTGCGACTATACAGTAGCAACTTGTGTAGTACTGCGACTATACAGTAGCAACTTGTGTAGTACTGCGACTATACAGTAGCAACTTGTGTAGTACTGCGACTATAGAGTAGCAACTTGTGTAGTACTGCGACTATACAGTAGCAACTTGTGTAGTACTGCGACTATAGAGTAGCAACTTGCGTAGTACTGCGACTATAGAGTAGCAACTTGTGTAGTACTGCGACTATAGACTAGCAACTTGTGTAGTACTGCGACTATGGACTAACAACTTGTGTAGTACTGCGACTATACAGTAGCAACTTGTGTAGTACTGCGACTATAGACTAGCAACTTGTGTAGTACTGCGACTATGGACTAGCAACTTGTGTAGTACTGCGACTACAGAGTAGCAACTTGCGTTGTACTACGACTATAGAGTAGCAACTTGTGTAGAACTGCGACTATAGACTAGCAACTTGTGTAGTACTGCGACTATAGAGTAGCAACTTGTGTAGTACTGCGACTATACAGTAGCAACTTGTGTTGTACTGCGACTATACAGTAGCAACTTCCGTAGTACTGCGACTATAGAGTAGCAACTTGTGTAGTACTGCGACTATACAGTAGCACTTTGTGTAGTACTGCGACTATAGAGTAGCAACTTGTGTAGTACTGCGACTATACAGTAGCAACTTCCGTAGTACTGCGACTATAGAGTAGCAACTTGTGTAGTACTGCGACTATACAGTTGCAACTTCCGTAGTACTGCGACTATAGAGTAGCAACTTGTGTAGTACTGCGACTATACAGTAGCAACTTGTGTAGTACTGCGACTATAGAGTAGCAACTTGTGTAGTACTGCGACTATAGAGTAGCAACTTGTGTAGTACTGCGACTATAGAGTAGCAACTTGTGTAGTACTGCGACTATAGACTAGCAACTTGTGTAGTACTGCGACTATAAAGTAGCAACTTCCGTAGTACTGCGACTATAGAGTAACAACTTGCGTAGTACTGCGACTATAGAGTAGCAACTTGTGTAGTACTGCGACTATAGACTAGCAACTTGTGTAGTACTGCGACTATAAAGTAGCAACTTCCGTAGTACTGCGACTATAGAGTAGCAACTTGCGTAGTACTGCGACTATACAGTAGCAACTTGTGTAGTACTGCGACTATAGAGTAGCAACTTGTGTAGTACTGCGACTATAGAGTAGCAACTTGTGTAGTACTGCGACTATAGACTAGCAACTTGTGTAGTACTGCGACTATAGAGTAGCAACTTGTGTAGTACTGCGACTATACAGTAGCAACTTCCGTAGTACTGCGACTATAGAGTAGCAACTTGTGTTGTACTGCGACTATACAGTAGCAACTTCCGTAGTACTGCGACTATAGAGTAGCAACTTGTGTAGAACTGCGACTATACAGTAGCAACTTGTGTAGTACTGCGACTATACAGTAGAAACTTGTGTAGTACTGCGACTATAGACTAGCAACTTGTGTAGTACTGCGACTATAGACTAGCAACTTGTGTAGTACTGCGACTATAGAGTAGCAACTTGTGTAGTACTGCGACTATACAGTAGCAACTTGTGTAGTACTGCGACTATAGAGTAGCAACTTGTGTAGTACTGCGACTATAGAGTAGCAACTTGTGTAGTACTGCGACTATAGAGTAGCAACTTGTGTAGTACTGCGACTATAGAGTAGCAACTTGTGTAGTACTGCGACTATACAGTAGCAACTTGTGTAGTACTGCGACTATACAGTAGAAACTTGTGTAGAACTGCGACTATAGACTAGCAACTTGTGTAGTACTGCGACTATAGAGTAGCAACTTGTGTAGTACTGCGACTATACAGTAGCAACTTGTGTTGTACTGCGACTATACAGTAGCAACTTCCGTAGTACTGCGACTATAGAGTAGCAACTTGTGTAGTACTGCGACTATACAGTAGCACTTTGTGTAGTACTGCGACTATAGAGTAGCAACTTGTGTAGTACTGCGACTATACAGTAGCAACTTCCGTAGTACTGCGACTATAGAGTAGCAACTTGTGTAGTACTGCGACTATACAGTTGCAACTTCCGTAGTACTGCGACTATAGAGTAGCAACTTGTGTAGTACTGCGACTATACAGTAGCAACTTGTGTAGTACTGCGACTATAGAGTAGCAACTTGTGTAGTACTGCGACTATAGAGTAGCAACTTGTGTAGTACTGCGACTATAGAGTAGCAACTTGTGTAGTACTGCGACTATAGACTAGCAACTTGTGTAGTACTGCGACTATAAAGTAGCAACTTCCGTAGTACTGCGACTATAGAGTAACAACTTGCGTTGTACTGCGACTATAGAGTAGCAACTTGTGTAGTACTGCGACTATAGACTAGCAACTTGTGTAGTACTGCGACTATAAAGTAGCAACTTCCGTAGTACTGCGACTATAGAGTAGCAACTTGCGTAGTACTGCGACTATACAGTAGCAACTTGTGTAGTACTGCGACTATAGAGTAGCAACTTGTGTAGTACTGCGACTATAGAGTAGCAACTTGTGTAGTACTGCGACTATAGACTAGCAACTTGTGTAGTACTGCGACTATAGAGTAGCAACTTGTGTAGTACTGCGACTATACAGTAGCAACTTCCGTAGTACTGCGACTATAGAGTAGCAACTTGTGTTGTACTGCGACTATACAGTAGCAACTTCCGTAGTACTGCGACTATAGAGTAGCAACTTGTGTAGTACTGTGACTATACAGTAGCAACTTGTGTAGTACTGCGACTATACAGTAGAAACTTGTGTAGTACTGCGACTATAGACTAGCAACTTGTGTAGTACTGCGACTATAGAGTAGCAACTTGTGTAGTACTGCGACTATAGAGTAGCAACTTGTGTAGTACTGCGACTATAGACTAGCAACTTGTGTAGTACTGCGACTATAGACTAGCAACTTGTGTAGTACTGCGACTATACAGTAGCAACTTGTGTAGTACTGCGACTATACAGTAGCAACTTGTGTAGTACTGCGACTATAGAGTAGCAACTTTTGTAGTACTGCGACTATAGAGTAGCAACTTGTGTAGTACTGCGACTATAGACTAGCAACTTGTGTAGTACTGCGACTATAGAGTAGCAACTTGTGTAATACTGCGACTATACAGTAGCAACTTCCGTAGTACTGCGACTATAGAGTAGCAACTTGTGTTGTACTGCGACTATACAGTAGCAACTTGTGTAGTACTGTGACTATACAGTAGCAACTTGTGTAGTACTGCGACTATAGACTAGCAACTTGTGTAGTACTGCGACTATGGACTAGCAACTTGTGTAGTACTGCGACTATAGAGTAGCAACTTGTGTAGTACTGCGACTATACAGTAGCAACTTGTGTAGTACTGCTACTATAGAGTAGCAACTTGTGTAGTACTGCGACTATAGAGTAGCAACTTGCGTAGTACTGCGACTATAGACTAGCAACTTGTGTAGTACTGCGACTATAGACTAGCAACTTGTATAGTACTGCGACTATAGAGTAGCAACTTGTGTAGTACTGCGACTATAGACTAGCAACTTGTGTAGTACTGCGACTATGGACTATCAACTTGTGTAGTACTGCGACTATACAGTAGCAACTTGTGTAGTAATGCGACTATAGACTAGCAACTTGTGTAGTACTGCGACTATAGAGTAGCAACTTGTGTAGTACTGCGACTATAGACTAGCAACTTGAGTAGTACTGCGACTATAGACTAGCAACTTGCGTAGTACTGCGACTATAGACTAGCAACTTGTGTAGTACTGCGACTATAGACTAGCAACTTGTGTAGTACTGCGACTATAGAGTAGCAACTTATGTTGTACTGTGACTATACAGTAGCAACTTGTGTAGTACTGCGACTATAGACTAGCAACTTGTGTAGTACTGCGACTATGGACTAGCAACTTGTGTAGTACTGCGACTATAGAGTAGCAACTTGCGTAGTACTGCGACTATAGACTAGCAACTTGGGTAGTACTGCGACTATAGAGTAGCAACTTATGTTGTACTGTGACTATACAGTAGCAACTTGTGTAGTACTGCGACTATAGAGTAGCAACTTCCGTATAACTGCGACTATAGAGTAGCAACTTGCGTAGTACTGCGACTTCAGAGTAGCAACTTGTGTAGTACTGCGACTATACAGTAGCAACTTGTGTAGTACTGCGACTATACAGTAGCAACTTGTGTAGTACTGCGACTATACAGTAGCAACTTGTGTAGTACTGCGACTATAGAGTAGCAACTTGTGTAGTACTGCGACTATACAGTAGCAACTTGTGTAGTACTGCGACTATAGAGTAGCAACTTGCGTAGTACTGCGACTAGTAGTGTGCCTAAATGTGGTCGCTTATTTAGCTTCGAACATATAACACGTCGTGATGTAGTTAATGTATTTAACACACTTAAGTCTAAAAACACTGGTGATTACTGGGGCATCTCCATTAAACTGTTAAGTAATATAATAGACATAGTAGCCCCCTATCTAGCTGTTAGTTTTAATAAATGTGTTGATGTAGGAACTTTTCCTGACCTCATGAAAAGTAGTAAAGTCATACCTTTATTTAAATCAGGTAATAAAAATGACGTTGGCAATTTTAGGCCTATTTCTATCTTACCTGCATTTAGCAAAATATTTGAAAAGTTAATACTCAAGCAGTTGCTAAGACATTTTAATTTAAATGGCCTCCTTCATGATGAACAATATGGCTTTACTAAAGGTCGTTCGACTACAGATGCGGGTGTTGCTCTGCTGAAACATATATTTAACGCATGGGAGAACTCGCAAAATGCTATTGGAATTTTCTGTGACCTTTCCAAAGCCTTTGATTGCGTGCACCATGACACGCTTTTGCGTAAACTACATCATTACGGTGTACAAAACGAAGCTCTTGAAGTAATAAATTCATATTTACATAATAGGTTTCAATGTGTAGATGTAAATGGTGTGAAATCTTCCGGGCTACCAGTTCAGTTAGGAGTACCTCAAGGTTCAATACTGGGTCCATTCTTGTTTTTAGTGTATATCAATGACTTACCATTCTATTTAAAGGGTATCTGTGACGTTGTACTGTTTGCAGATGACACCTCTCTTATTTTTAAAGTAGACAGGAATAGACAAGATTTTGACGACGTAAACAGTGCACTCTCAATGGTTACAGATTGGTTTACGACAAATAACTTAGTTCTCAATGCTAAAAAAACGAAATGTATAAAGTTTGCCTTACCGAATGTTAGAAATCTAGGACCCAACATCGTTTTAGATAAAGAGATGCTTAAAACTGTAGACTCGGCAGTTTTTCTGGGTATAACAGTAGATGCCAAACTTCAGTGGGGCCCACATATATCAAGCCTAGCGGGAAGGCTCAGTTCAGCCGCCTACGCCGTCAGGAAAGTAAGACAATACACTGACGTTGATACAGCTCGGTTAGTCTATTTTAGTTATTTTCATAGCGTTATGTCATACGGTATTCTGCTCTGGGGCAAAGCCGCTGACATTCAAAATATATTTGTTCTTCAGAAACGAGCTGTTCGAGCAATTTACCAGCTCGGTGCCAGAGTTTCTTTGAGAGATTTTTTTAAACAGATTGGTATTCTCACGGTGGCATCACAATTCATCTTCGCCAACATCTTATATATTAGACAAAATATACATTTATACACTAAAAACAGTGATATTCACAATGTTAACACCAGAAATAAGGCCAAATTACGTGCTCCATTTCACCGGCTTCATAAGGTTCATAACTCATTTGTTGGGCTTGGTATAACTTTTTATAACAAGCTACCCTCTTCTTTGCTAGATTTGCCCTTTAATGCGTTCAAAGCTAAAGTAAAATCTAACCTTTGTTCAAAGGCATACTATTCTATCAACGATTACTTAAACGATAAGAATAGTTGGTCGCTGTGTTTAGCTTAAGACAATGTTTATGTTCTTTCTCCAGAATTAGCATAGCTACTGACAGGTTATATGAGTTCATATAATTATTTATTTTCTTTGACTCTCAAGGTCAATTTATTTTAATTTTATTTTAATTTATTATTGACATAATCTACTCATTTCAATGTTTATTTATTTTTTATGAGTGGTATTGCAATATGTGGTTAGCTAGTGACCTCGACAATTGATCATAGTTTTTCTTGCTCGAGCAACCGGCAGCAAGTTCGTCATGCTCCCTTAGATGTCACTGCTTGCGGTAGCGTCGGGGGTCGGGTTGTCTCCTTCCCTCAAATATGGCGAGGGGGGTAATGGCTGATCTTTGCGTTATACTCGTGAACGGGTGCTGCTTGTGGTGACAGGTCGTCTTGCTGACCTTGGTTTTGTTTTGTTATTAGTAATTTAACTCGTTGTTGATTTTACTTCGATGGTCCTAGTTTATCCCTATCTGTGACTTGTGAGTTACGACTACATGTACGGCTATATGTAAGTGGGCGCGCCCTTTATTACTGGAGGCCTTTATTTAGGTATAAAGTTCTGCTTACGTTTTTAGTTTTGTATTTTGTTTCTGCTTGAGTATTGTTTTCGTTTTTTTTTTTTTTTGGTATATTGGCGTGTGCTAGCTTACTTATAGCAAATAATTTAATTTAATGTTTTGTGTTGCGTAATGTACCTAAATTATTATGCGCAGTATTATATAGAATCATTTTTTTAACTGAACAGACAGCTGTGCTGCTGGGGAGTTTGTTGCGCCACTTCTTCTCCCCAGCTAAAGCACTAGGAAGTGGTGAAGGGCGGGCGTTTTTGGGGGACTGTCTTATGTAATTTTGACGTTCAAAAAGTGCTGATTCTCAGCCTAGTTTGAATAAATGACTTTTGATTTTGACTATAGAGTAGCAACTTGTGTAGTACTGCGACTATAGACTAGCAACTTGTGTAGTACTGCGACTATGGACTAACAACTTGTGTAGTACTGCGACTATACAGTAGCAACTTGTGTAGTACTGCGACTATAGACTAGCAACTTGTGTAGTACTGCGACTATGGACTAGCAACTTGTGTAGTACTGCGACTACAGAGTAGCAACTTGCGTTGTACTACGACTATAGAGTAGCAACTTGTGTAGAACTGCGACTATAGACTAGCAACTTGTGTAGTACTGCGACTATAGAGTAGCAACTTGTGTAGTACTGCGACTATACAGTAGCAACTTGTGTTGTACTGCGACTATACAGTAGCAACTTCCGTAGTACTGCGACTATAGAGTAGCAACTTGTGTAGTACTGCGACTATACAGTAGCACTTTGTGTAGTACTGCGACTATAGAGTAGCAACTTGTGTAGTACTGCGACTATACAGTAGCAACTTCCGTAGTACTGCGACTATAGAGTAGCAACTTGTGTAGTACTGCGACTATACAGTTGCAACTTCCGTAGTACTGCGACTATAGAGTAGCAACTTGTGTAGTACTGCGACTATACAGTAGCAACTTGTGTAGTACTGCGACTATAGAGTAGCAACTTGTGTAGTACTGCGACTATAGAGTAGCAACTTGTGTAGTACTGCGACTATAGAGTAGCAACTTGTGTAGTACTGCGACTATAGACTAGCAACTTGTGTAGTACTGCGACTATAAAGTAGCAACTTCCGTAGTACTGCGACTATAGAGTAACAACTTGCGTAGTACTGCGACTATAGAGTAGCAACTTGTGTAGTACTGCGACTATAGACTAGCAACTTGTGTAGTACTGCGACTATAAAGTAGCAACTTCCGTAGTACTGCGACTATAGAGTAGCAACTTGCGTAGTACTGCGACTATACAGTAGCAACTTGTGTAGTACTGCGACTATAGAGTAGCAACTTGTGTAGTACTGCGACTATAGAGTAGCAACTTGTGTAGTACTGCGACTATAGACTAGCAACTTGTGTAGTACTGCGACTATAGAGTAGCAACTTGTGTAGTACTGCGACTATACAGTAGCAACTTCCGTAGTACTGCGACTATAGAGTAGCAACTTGTGTTGTACTGCGACTATACAGTAGCAACTTCCGTAGTACTGCGACTATAGAGTAGCAACTTGTGTAGAAATGCGACTATACAGTAGCAACTTGTGTAGTACTGCGACTATACAGTAGAAACTTGTGTAGTACTGCGACTATAGACTAGCAACTTGTGTAGTACTGCGACTATAGACTAGCAACTTGTGTAGTACTGCGACTATAGAGTAGCAACTTGTGTAGTACTGCGACTATACAGTAGCAACTTGTGTAGTACTGCGACTATAGAGTAGCAACTTGTGTAGTACTGCGACTATAGAGTAGCAACTTGTGTAGTACTGCGACTATAGAGTAGCAACTTGTGTAGTACTGCGACTATAGAGTAGCAACTTGTGTAGTACTGCGACTATACAGTAGCAACTTGTGTAGTACTGCGACTATACAGTAGAAACTTGTGTAGAACTGCGACTATAGACTAGCAACTTGTGTAGTACTGCGACTATAGAGTAGCAACTTGTGTAGTACTGCGACTATACAGTAGCAACTTGTGTTGTACTGCGACTATACAGTAGCAACTTCCGTAGTACTGCGACTATAGAGTAGCAACTTGTGTAGTACTGCGACTATACAGTAGCACTTTGTGTAGTACTGCGACTATAGAGTAGCAACTTGTGTAGTACTGCGACTATACAGTAGCAACTTCCGTAGTACTGCGACTATAGAGTAGCAACTTGTGTAGTACTGCGACTATACAGTTGCAACTTCCGTAGTACTGCGACTATAGAGTAGCAACTTGTGTAGTACTGCGACTATACAGTAGCAACTTGTGTAGTACTGCGACTATAGAGTAGCAACTTGTGTAGTACTGCGACTATAGAGTAGCAACTTGTGTAGTACTGCGACTATAGAGTAGCAACTTGTGTAGTACTGCGACTATAGACTAGCAACTTGTGTAGTACTGCGACTATAAAGTAGCAACTTCCGTAGTACTGCGACTATAGAGTAACAACTTGCGTTGTACTGCGACTATAGAGTAGCAACTTGTGTAGTACTGCGACTATAGACTAGCAACTTGTGTAGTACTGCGACTATAAAGTAGCAACTTCCGTAGTACTGCGACTATAGAGTAGCAACTTGCGTAGTACTGCGACTATACAGTAGCAACTTGTGTAGTACTGCGACTATAGAGTAGCAACTTGTGTAGTACTGCGACTATAGAGTAGCAACTTGTGTAGTACTGCGACTATAGACTAGCAACTTGTGTAGTACTGCGACTATAGAGTAGCAACTTGTGTAGTACTGCGACTATACAGTAGCAACTTCCGTAGTACTGCGACTATAGAGTAGCAACTTGTGTTGTACTGCGACTATACAGTAGCAACTTCCGTAGTACTGCGACTATAGAGTAGCAACTTGTGTAGTACTGTGACTATACAGTAGCAACTTGTGTAGTACTGCGACTATACAGTAGAAACTTGTGTAGTACTGCGACTATAGACTAGCAACTTGTGTAGTACTGCGACTATAGAGTAGCAACTTGTGTAGTACTGCGACTATAGAGTAGCAACTTGTGTAGTACTGCGACTATAGACTAGCAACTTGTGTAGTACTGCGACTATAGACTAGCAACTTGTGTAGTACTGCGACTATACAGTAGCAACTTGTGTAGTACTGCGACTATACAGTAGCAACTTGTGTAGTACTGCGACTATAGAGTAGCAACTTTTGTAGTACTGCGACTATAGAGTAGCAACTTGTGTAGTACTGCGACTATAGACTAGCAACTTGTGTAGTACTGCGACTATAGAGTAGCAACTTGTGTAATACTGCGACTATACAGTAGCAACTTCCGTAGTACTGCGACTATAGAGTAGCAACTTGTGTTGTACTGCGACTATACAGTAGCAACTTGTGTAGTACTGTGACTATACAGTAGCAACTTGTGTAGTACTGCGACTATAGACTAGCAACTTGTGTAGTACTGCGACTATGGACTAGCAACTTGTGTAGTACTGCGACTATAGAGTAGCAACTTGTGTAGTACTGCGACTATACAGTAGCAACTTGTGTAGTACTGCTACTATAGAGTAGCAACTTGTGTAGTACTGCGACTATAGAGTAGCAACTTGCGTAGTACTGCGACTATAGACTAGCAACTTGTGTAGTACTGCGACTATAGACTAGCAACTTGTATAGTACTGCGACTATAGAGTAGCAACTTGTGTAGTACTGCGACTATAGACTAGCAACTTGTGTAGTACTGCGACTATGGACTATCAACTTGTGTAGTACTGCGACTATACAGTAGCAACTTGTGTAGTAATGCGACTATAGACTAGCAACTTGTGTAGTACTGCGACTATAGAGTAGCAACTTGTGTAGTACTGCGACTATAGACTAGCAACTTGAGTAGTACTGCGACTATAGACTAGCAACTTGCGTAGTACTGCGACTATAGACTAGCAACTTGTGTAGTACTGCGACTATAGACTAGCAACTTGTGTAGTACTGCGACTATAGAGTAGCAACTTATGTTGTACTGTGACTATACAGTAGCAACTTGTGTAGTACTGCGACTATAGACTAGCAACTTGTGTAGTACTGCGACTATGGACTAGCAACTTGTGTAGTACTGCGACTATAGAGTAGCAACTTGCGTAGTACTGCGACTATAGACTAGCAACTTGGGTAGTACTGCGACTATAGAGTAGCAACTTATGTTGTACTGTGACTATACAGTAGCAACTTGTGTAGTACTGCGACTATAGAGTAGCAACTTCCGTATTACTGCGACTATAGAGTAGCAACTTGCGTAGTACTGCGACTTCAGAGTAGCAACTTGTGTAGTACTGCGACTATACAGTAGCAACTTGTGTAGTACTGCGACTATACAGTAGCAACTTGTGTAGTACTGCGACTATACAGTAGCAACTTGTGTAGTACTGCGACTATAGAGTAGCAACTTGTGTAGTACTGCGACTATACAGTAGCAACTTGTGTAGTACTGCGACTATAGAGTAGCAACTTGCGTAGTACTGCGACTATAGAGTAGCAACTTGTGTAGTACTGCGACTATAGACTAGCAACTTGTGTAGTACTGCGACTATGGACTAACAACTTGTGTAGTACTGCGACTATACAGTAGCAACTTGTGTAGTACTGCGACTATAGACTAGCAACTTGTGTAGTACTGCGACTATGGACTAGCAACTTGTGTAGTACTGCGACTACAGAGTAGCAACTTGCGTTGTACTACGACTATAGAGTAGCAACTTGTGTAGAACTGCGACTATAGACTAGCAACTTGTGTAGTACTGCGACTATAGAGTAGCAACTTGTGTAGTACTGCGACTATACAGTAGCAACTTGTGTTGTACTGCGACTATACAGTAGCAACTTCCGTAGTACTGCGACTATAGAGTAGCAACTTGTGTAGTACTGCGACTATACAGTAGCACTTTGTGTAGTACTGCGACTATAGAGTAGCAACTTGTGTAGTACTGCGACTATACAGTAGCAACTTCCGTAGTACTGCGACTATAGAGTAGCAACTTGTGTAGTACTGCGACTATACAGTTGCAACTTCCGTAGTACTGCGACTATAGAGTAGCAACTTGTGTAGTACTGCGACTATACAGTAGCAACTTGTGTAGTACTGCGACTATAGAGTAGCAACTTGTGTAGTACTGCGACTATAGAGTAGCAACTTGTGTAGTACTGCGACTATAGAGTAGCAACTTGTGTAGTACTGCGACTATAGACTAGCAACTTGTGTAGTACTGCGACTATAAAGTAGCAACTTCCGTAGTACTGCGACTATAGAGTAACAACTTGCGTAGTACTGCGACTATAGAGTAGCAACTTGTGTAGTACTGCGACTATAGACTAGCAACTTGTGTAGTACTGCGACTATAAAGTAGCAACTTCCGTAGTACTGCGACTATAGAGTAGCAACTTGCGTAGTACTGCGACTATACAGTAGCAACTTGTGTAGTACTGCGACTATAGAGTAGCAACTTGTGTAGTACTGCGACTATAGAGTAGCAACTTGTGTAGTACTGCGACTATAGACTAGCAACTTGTGTAGTACTGCGACTATAGAGTAGCAACTTGTGTAGTACTGCGACTATACAGTAGCAACTTCCGTAGTACTGCGACTATAGAGTAGCAACTTGTGTTGTACTGCGACTATACAGTAGCAACTTCCGTAGTACTGCGACTATAGAGTAGCAACTTGTGTAGAAATGCGACTATACAGTAGCAACTTGTGTAGTACTGCGACTATACAGTAGAAACTTGTGTAGTACTGCGACTATAGACTAGCAACTTGTGTAGTACTGCGACTATAGACTAGCAACTTGTGTAGTACTGCGACTATAGAGTAGCAACTTGTGTAGTACTGCGACTATACAGTAGCAACTTGTGTAGTACTGCGACTATAGAGTAGCAACTTGTGTAGTACTGCGACTATAGAGTAGCAACTTGTGTAGTACTGCGACTATAGAGTAGCAACTTGTGTAGTACTGCGACTATAGAGTAGCAACTTGTGTAGTACTGCGACTATACAGTAGCAACTTGTGTAGTACTGCGACTATAGACTAGCAACTTGTGTAGTACTGCGACTATAGAGTAGCAACTTGTGTAGTACTGCGACTATAGACTAGCAACTTGTGTAGTACTGCGACTATAGACTAGCAACTTGTGTAGTACTGCGACTATACAGTAGCAACTTGTGTAGTACTGCGACTATAGAGTAGAAACTTGTGTAGTACTGCGACTATAGAGTAGCAACTTGTGTAGTACTGCGACTATACAGTAGCAACTTGTGTAGTACTGCGACTATAGACTAGCAACTTGTGTAGTACTGCGACTATAGAGTAGCAACTTGTGTAGTACTGCGACTATAGACTAGCAACTTGTGTAGTACTGCGACTATAGACTAGCAACTTGTGTAGTACTGCGACTATACAGTAGCAACTTGTGTAGTACTGCGACTATAGAGTAGCAATTTATGTAGTACTGCGACTATACAGTAGCAACTTCCGTAGTACTGCGACTATAAAGTAGCAACTTGCGTAGTACTGCGACTATAGAGTAGCAACTTGTGTAGTACTGCGACTATACAGTAGCAACTTCCGTAGTACTGCGACTATAGAGTAGCAACTTGCGTAGTACTGCGACTATACAGTAGCAACTTGTGTAGTACTGCGACTATAGAGTAGCAACTTATGTAGTACTGCGACTATACAGTAGCAACTTCCGTAGTACTGCGACTATAAAGTAGCAACTTGCGTAGTACTGCGACTATAGAGTAGCAACTTGTGTAGTACTGCGACTATACAGTAGCAACTTCCGTAGTACTGCGACTATAGAGTAGCAACTTGCGTAGTACTGCGACACTAGCAACTTGTGTAGTACTGCGACTATAGACTAGCAACTTGTATAGTACTGCGACTATAGAGTAGCAACTTGTGTAGTACTGCGACTATACAGTAGCAACTTCCGTAGTACTGCGACTATAGTGTAGCAACTTGCGTAGTACTGCGACTATAGAGTAGCAACTTGTGTAGTACTGCGACTATACAGTAGCAACTTCCGTAGTACTGCGACTATAGAGTAGCAACTTGCGTAGTACTGCGACTATAGAGAAGCATCTTGTGTAGTACTGCGACTATAGACTAGCAACTTGTGTAGTACTGCGACTATGGACTAGCAACTTGTGTAGTACTGCGACTATAGATTAGCAACTTGTGTAGTACTGCGACTATAGATTAGCAACTTGTGTAGTACTGCGACTATAGACTAGCAACTTGTGTAGTACTGCGACTATAGAGTAGCAACTTGTGTAGTACTGCGACTATACAGTAGCAACTTGTGTAGTACTGCGACTATACAGTAGCAACTTGTGTAGTACTGCGACTATAGAGTAGCAACTTGTGTAGTACTGCGACTATAGACTAGCAACTTGTGTAGTACTGCGACTATAGACTAGGAACTTGTGCAGTACTGCGACTATAGAGTAGCAACTTGTGTAGTACTGCGACTATACAGTAGCAACTTCCGTAGTATTGCGACTATAGAGTAGCAACTTGTGTTGTACTGGGACTATACAGTAGCAACTTCCGTAGTAATTCGACTATAGAGTAGCAACTTGTGTAGTATTGCGACTATACAGTAGCAACTTGTGTAGTACTGCGACTATAGACTAGCAACTTGTGTAGTACTGCGACTATAGAGTAGCAACTTGTGTAGTACTGCGACTATAGAGTAGCAACTTGTGTAGTACTGCGACTATAGAGTAGCAACTTGTGTAGTACTGCGACTATAGACTAGCAACTTGTGTAGTACTGCGACTATAGAGTAGCAACTTGTGTAGTACTGCGACTATAGAGTAGCAACTTGTGTAGTACTGCGACTATAGACTAGCAACTTGTGTAGTACTGCGACTATAGAGTAGCAACTTGTGTAGTACTGCGACTATACAGTAGCAACTTGTGTAGTACTGCGACTATACAGTAGCAACTTGTGTAGTACTGCGACTATACAGTAGCAACTTGTGTAGTACTGCGACTATAGACTAGCAACTTGTGTAGTACTGCGACTATGGACTAGCAACTTGTGTATTACTGCGACTATACAGTTGCAACTTCCGTAGTACTGCGACTATAGAGTAGCAACTTGTGTTGTACTGCGACTATACAGTAGCAACTTCCGTAGTACTGCGACTATAGAGTAGCAACTTGCGTAGTACTGCGACTATGGACTAGCAACTTGTGTAGTACTGCGACTATAGAGTAGCAACTTGCGTAGTACTGCGACTATAGACTAGCAACTTGTGTAGTACTGCGACTATAGAGTACCAACTTGTGTAGTACTGCGACTATACAGTAGCAACTTGTGTAGTACTGCGACTATACAGTAGCAACTTCCGTAGTACTGCGACTATAGTGTAGCAACTTGCGTAGTACTGCGACTATAGAGTAGCAACTTGTGTAGTACTGCGACTATACAGTAGCAACTTCCGTAGTACTGCGACTATAGAGTAGCAACTTGCGTAGTACTGCGACTATAGAGAAGCATCTTGTGTAGTACTGCGACTATAGACTAGCAACTTGTGTAGTACTGCGACTATGGACTAGCAAATTGTGTAGTACTGCGACTATACAGTTGCAATTTGTGTAGTACTGCGACTATGGACCAGCAACTTGTGTAGTACTGCGACTATACAGTAGCAACTTGTGTAGTACTGCGACTATAGAGTAGCAACTTATGTAGTACTGCGACTATACAGTAGCAACTTCCGTAGTACTGCGACTATAAAGTAGCAACTTGCGTAGTACTGCGACTATAGAGTAGCAACTTGTGTAGTACTGCGACTATACAGTAGCAACTTCCGTAGTACTGCGACTATAGAGTAGCAACTTGCGTAGTACTGCGACTATAGAGTAGCAACTTGTGTAGTACTGCGACTATAGACTAGCAACTTGTGTAGTACTGCGACTATAGAGTAGCAACTTGTGTAGTACTGCGACTATAGAGTAGCAACTTGTGTAGTACTGCGACGATACAGTAGCAACTTGTGTAGTACTGCGACTATAGACTAGCAACTTGTGTAGTACTGCGACTATAGACTAGCAACTTGTGTAGTACTGCGACTATAGAGTAGCAACTTGTGTAGTACTGCGACTATACAGTAGCAACTTGTGTAGTACTGCGACTATACAGTAGCAACTTGTGTAGTACTGCGACTATACAGTAGCAACTTGTGTAGTACTGCGACTATAGACTAGCAACTTGTGTAGTACTGCGACTATGGACCAGCAACTTGTGTAGTACTGCGACTATAGAGTAGCAACTTATGTAGTACTGCGACTATACAGTACCAACTTGTGTAGTACTGCGACTATACAGTAGCAACTTGTGTAGTACTGCGACTATACAGTAGCAACTTCCGTAGTACTGCGACTATAGTGTAGCAACTTGCGTAGTACTGCGACTATAGAGTAGCAACTTGTGTAGTACTGCGACTATACAGTAGCAACTTCCGTAGTACTGCGACTATAGAGTAGCAACTTGCGTAGTACTGCGACTATAGAGTAGCAACTTGTGTAGTACTGCGACGATACAGTAGCAACTTGTGTAGTACTGCGACTATACAGTAGCAACTTGTGTAGTACTGTGACTATAGAGTAGCAACTTGTGTAATACTGCGACTATAGACTAGCAACTTGTGTAGTACTGCGACTATAGACTAGCAACTTGTGTAGTACTGCGACTATAGAGTAGCAACTTGTGTAGTACTGCGACTATACAGTAGCAACTTGTGTAGTACTGCGACTATACAGTAGCAACTTGTGTAGTACTGCGACTATACAGTAGCAACTTGTGTAGTACTGCGACTATAGACTAGCAACTTGTGTAGTACTGCGACTATGGACCAGCAACTTGTGTAGTACTGCGACTATAGAGTAGCAACTTATGTAGTACTGCGACTATACAGTAGCAACTTGTGTAGTACTGCGACTATAGAGTAGCAACTTGCGTAGTACTACGACTATAGAGTAGCAACTTGTGTAGTACTGCGACTATAGTCTAGCAACTTGTGTAGTACTGCGACTATAGAGTAGCAACTTGTGTAGTACTGCGACTATACAGTAGCAACTTGTGTAGTACTGCGACTATACAGTAGCAACTTGTGTATTACTGCGACTATGGACTAGCAACTTGTGTAGTACTGCGACTACAGAGTAGCAACTTGCGTAGTACTACGACTATAGAGTAGCAACTTGTGTAGAACTGCGACTATAGACTAGTAACTTGTGTAGTACTGCGACTATAGAGTGGCAACTTGTGTAGTACTGCGACTATACAGTAGCAACTTGTGTTGTACTGCGACTATACAGTAGCAACTTCCGTAGTACTGCGACTATAGAGTAGCAACTTGTGTAGTACTGCGACTATACAGTAGCAACTTGTGTAGTACTGCGACTATAGAGTAGCAACTTGTGTAGTACTGCGACTATACAGTAGCAACTTCCGTAGTACTGCGACTATAGAGTAGCAACTTGTGTAGTACTGCGACTATACAGTTGCAACTTCCGTAGTACTGCGACTATAGAGTAGCAACTTGTGTTGTACTGCGACTATACAGTAGCAACTTCCGTAGTACTGCGACTATAGAGTAGCAACTTGTGTAGTACTGCGACTATACAGTAGCAACTTGTGTAGTACTGCGACTATACAGTAGCAACTTGTGTAGTACTGCGACTATAGACTAGCAACTTGTGTAGTACTGCGACTATAGAGTAGCAACTTGCGTAGTACTGCGACTATGGACTAGCAACTTGTGTAGTACTGCGACTATAGAGTAGCAACTTGCGTAGTACTGCGACTATAGACTAGCAACTTGTGTAGTACTGCGACTATAGACCAGCAACTTGTGTAGTACTGCGACTATACAGTAGCAACTTGTGTAGTACTGCGACTATAGAGTAGCAACTTATGTAGTACTGCGACTATACAGTAGCAACTTGTGTAGTACTGCGACTATAGAGTAGCAACTTGCGTAGTACTACGACTATAGAGTAGCAACTTGTGTAGTACTGCGACTATAGACTAGCAACTTGTGTAGTACTGCGACTATAGAGTAGCAACTTGTGTAGTACTGCGACTATACAGTAGCAACTTCCGTAGTACTGCGACTATAGAGTAGCAACTTGTGTAGTACTGCGACTATACAGTAGCAACTTGTGTAGTACTGCGACTATACAGTTGCAACTTCCGTAGTACTGCGACTATAGAGTAGCAACTTGTGTAGTACTGCGACTATACAGTAGCAACTTCCGTAGTACTGCCACTATAGAGTAGCAACTTGCGTAGTACTGCGACTATGGACCAGCAACTTGTGTAGTACTGCGACTATACAGTAGCAACTTGTGTAGTACTGCGACTATAGACTAGCAACTGGTGTAGTACTGCGACTATAGACTAGCAACTTGTGTAGTACTGCGACTATAGAGTAGCAACTTGTGTAGTACTGCGACTATAGACTAGCAACTTGTGTAGTACTGCGACTATAGACTAGCAACTTGTGTAGTACTGCGACTATAGACTAGCAACTTGTGTAGTACTGCGACTATAGAGTAGCAACTTGCGTAGTACTGCGACTATAGAGTAGCAACTTGTGTAGTACTGCGACTATAGACTAGCAACTTGTGTAGTACTGCGACTATAGAGTAGCAACTTGTGTAGTACTGCGACTATACAGTAGCAACTTCCGTAGTACTGCGACTATAGAGTAGCAACTTGTGTTGTACTGCGACTATACAGTAGCAACTTCCGTAGTACTGCGACTATAGAGTAGCAACTTGTGTAGTACTGCGACTATACAGTAGCAACTTGTGTAGTACTGCGACTATACAGTAGAAACTTGTGTAGTACTGCGACTATAGACTAGCAACTTGTGTAGTACTGCGACTATAGAGTAGCAACTTGTGTAGTACTGCGACTATACAGTAGCAACTTCCGTAGTACTGCGACTATAGAGTAGCAACTTGTGTTGTACTGCGACTATACAGTAGCAACTTCCGTAGTACTGCGACTATAGAGTAGCAACTTGTGTAGTACTGCGACTATACAGTAGCAACTTGTGTAGTACTGCGACTATACAGTAGAAACTTGTGTAGTACTGCGACTATAGACTAGCAACTTGTGTAGTACTGCGACTATAGACTAGCAACTTGTGTAGTACTGCGACTATAGAGTAGCAACTTGTGTAGTACTGCGACTATAGACTAGCAACTTGTGTAGTACTGCGACTATAGACTAGCAACTTGTGTAGTACTGCGACTATAGAGTAGCAACTTGTGTAGTACTGCGACTATACAGTAGCAACTTGTGTAGTACTGCGACTATAGAGTAGCAACTTGTGTAGTACTGCGACTATAGAGTAGCAACTTGTGTAGTACTGCGACTATAGAGTAGCAACTTGTGTAGTACTGCGACTATACAGTAGCAACTTGTGTAGTACTGCGACTATAGACTAGCAACTTGTGTAGTACTGCGACTATAGAGTAGCAACTTGTGTAGTACTGCGACTATAGACTAGCAACTTGTGTAGTACTGCGACTATAGACTAGCAACTTGTGTAGTACTGCGACTATACAGTAGCAACTTGTGTAGTACTGCGACTATAGAGTAGCAACTTGTGTAGTACTGCGACTATAGAGTAGCAACTTGTGTAGTACTGCGACTATACAGTAGCAACTTGTGTAGTACTGCGACTATAGACTAGCAACTTGTGTAGTACTGCGACTATAGAGTAGCAACTTGTGTAGTACTGCGACTATAGACTAGCAACTTGTGTAGTACTGCGACTATAGACTAGCAACTTGTGTAGTACTGCGACTATACAGTAGCAACTTGTGTAGTACTGCGACTATAGAGTAGCAACTTATGTAGTACTGCGACTATACAGTAGCAACTTCCGTAGTACTGCGACTATAAAGTAGCAACTTGCGTAGTACTGCGACTATAGAGTAGCAACTTGTGTAGTACTGCGACTATACAGTAGCAACTTCCGTAGTACTGCGACTATAGAGTAGCAACTTGCGTAGTACTGCGACTATACAGTAGCAACTTGTGTAGTACTGCGACTATAGAGTAGCAACTTCCGTAGTACTGCGACTATAAAGTAGCAACTTGCGTAGTACTGCGACTATAGAGTAGCAACTTGTGTAGTACTGCGACTATACAGCAGCAACTTCCGTAGTACTGCGACTATAGAGTAGCAACTTGCGTAGTACTGCGACACTAGCAACTTGTGTAGTACTGCGACTATAGACTAGCAACTTGTATAGTACTGCGACTATAGAGTAGCAACTTGTGTAGTACTGCGACTATACAGTAGCAACTTCCGTAGTACTGCGACTATAGTGTAGCAACTTGCGTAGTACTGCGACTATAGAGTAGCAACTTGTGTAGTACTGCGACTATACAGTAGCAACTTCCGTAGTACTGCGACTATAGAGTAGCAACTTGCGTAGTACTGCGACTATAGAGAAGCATCTTGTGTAGTACTGCGACTATAGACTAGCAACTTGTGTAGTACTGCGACTATGGACTAGCAACTTGTGTAGTACTGCGACTATACAGTTGCAATTTGTGTAGTACTGCGACTATAGAGTAGCAACTTATGTAGTACTGCGACTATATAGTAGCAACTTGTGTAGTACTGCGACTATAGAGTAGCAACTTGCGTAGTACTACGACTATAGAGTAGCAACTTGTGTAGTACTGCGACTATAGACTAGCAACTTGTGTAGTACTGCGACTATAGAGTAGCAACTTGTGTAGTACTGCGACTATACAGTAGCAAATTCCGTAGTACTGCGACTATAGAGTAGACTATACAGTAGCAACTTCCGTAGTACTGCGACTATAGAGTAGCAACTTGTGTAGTACTGCGACTATAGATTAGCAACTTGTGTAGTACTGCGACTATAGATTAGCAACTTGTGTAGTACTGCGACTATAGACTAGCAACTTGTGTAGTACTGCGACTATAGAGTAGCAACTTGTGTAGTACTGCGACTATACAGTAGCAACTTGTGTAGTACTGCGACTATACAGTAGCAACTTGTGTAGTACTGCGACTATAGAGTAGCAACTTGTGTAGTACTGCGACTATAGACTAGCAACTTGTGTAGTACTGCGACTATAGACTAGGAACTTGTGCAGTACTGCGACTATAGAGTAGCAACTTGTGTAGTACTGCGACTATACAGTAGCAACTTCCGTAGTATTGCGACTATAGAGTAGCAACTTGTGTTGTACTGGGACTATACAGTAGCAACTTCCGTAGTAATTCGACTATAGAGTAGCAACTTGTGTAGTATTGCGACTATACAGTAGCAACTTGTGTAGTACTGCGACTATAGAGTAGCAACTTGCGTAGTACTACGACTATAGAGTAGCAACTTGTGTAGTACTGCGACTATAGACTAGCAACTTGTGTAGTACTGCGACTATAGAGTAGCAACTTGTGTAGTACTGCGACTATACAGTAGCAAATTCCGTAGTACTGCGACTATAGAGTAGACTATACAGTAGCAACTTCCGTAGTACTGCGACTATAGAGTAGCAACTTGTGTAGTACTGCGACTATAGATTAGCAACTTGTGTAGTACTGCGACTATAGATTAGCAACTTGTGTAGTACTGCGACTATAGACTAGCAACTTGTGTAGTACTGCGACTATAGAGTAGCAACTTGTGTAGTACTGCGACTATACAGTAGCAACTTGTGTAGTACTGCGACTATACAGTAGCAACTTGTGTAGTACTGCGACTATAGAGTAGCAACTTGTGTAGTACTGCGACTATAGACTAGCAACTTGTGTAGTACTGCGACTATAGACTAGGAACTTGTGCAGTACTGCGACTATAGACTAGCAACTTGTGTAGTACTGCGACTATAGAGTAGCAACTTGTGTAGTACTGCGACTATAGAGTAGCAACTTGTGTAGTACTGCGACTATAGACTAGCAACTTGTGTAGTACTGCGACTATAGAGTAGCAACTTGTGTAGTACTGCGACTATAGAGTAGCAACTTGTGTAGTACTGCGACTATAGACTAGCAACTTGTGTAGTACTGCGACTATAGAGTAGCAACTTGTGTAGTACTGCGACTATACAGTAGCAACTTGTGTAGTACTGCGACTATACAGTAGCAACTTGTGTAGTACTGCGACTATACAGTAGCAACTTGTGTAGTACTGCGACTATAGACTAGCAACTTGTGTAGTACTGCGACTATGGACTAGCAACTTGTGTATTACTGCGACTATACAGTTGCAACTTCCGTAGTACTGCGACTATAGAGTAGCAACTTGTGTTGTACTGCGACTATACAGTAGCAACTTCCGTAGTACTGCGACTATAGAGTAGCAACTTGCGTAGTACTGCGACTATGGACTAGCAACTTGTGTAGTACTGCGACTATAGAGTAGCAACTTGCGTAGTACTGCGACTATAGACTAGCAACTTGTGTAGTACTGCGACTATAGAGTACCAACTTGTGTAGTACTGCGACTATACAGTAGCAACTTGTGTAGTACTGCGACTATACAGTAGCAACTTCCGTAGTACTGCGACTATAGTGTAGCAACTTGCGTAGTACTGCGACTATAGAGTAGCAACTTGTGTAGTACTGCGACTATACAGTAGCAACTTCCGTAGTACTGCGACTATAGAGTAGCAACTTGCGTAGTACTGCGACTATAGAGAAGCATCTTGTGTAGTACTGCGACTATAGACTAGCAACTTGTGTAGTACTGCGACTATAGAGTACCAACTTGTGTAGTACTGCGACTATACAGTAGCAACTTGTGTAGTACTGCGACTATACAGTAGCAACTTCCGTAGTACTGCGACTATACAGTTGCAATTTGTGTAGTACTGCGACTATGGACCAGCAACTTGTGTAGTACTGCGACTATACAGTAGCAACTTGTGTAGTACTGCGACTATAGAGTAGCAACTTATGTAGTACTGCGACTATACAGTAGCAACTTCCGTAGTACTGCGACTATAAAGTAGCAACTTGCGTAGTACTGCGACTATAGAGTAGCAACTTGTGTAGTACTGCGACTATACAGTAGCAACTTCCGTAGTACTGCGACTATAGAGTAGCAACTTGCGTAGTACTGCGACTATAGAGTAGCAACTTGTGTAGTACTGCGACTATAGACTAGCAACTTGTGTAGTACTGCGACTATAGAGTAGCAACTTGTGTAGTACTGCGACTATAGACTAGCAACTTGTGTAGTACTGCGACTATAGACTAGCAACTTGTGTAGTACTGCGACTATACAGTAGCAACTTCCGTAGTACTGCGACTATAGAGTAGCAACTTGCGTAGTACTGCGACTATAGAGTAGCAACTTGTGTAGTACTGCGACGATACAGTAGCAACTTGTGTAGTACTGCGACTATACAGTAGCAACTTGTGTAGTACTGTGACTATAGAGTAGCAACTTGTGTAGTACTGCGACTATAGACTTGCAACTTGTGTAGTACTGCGACTATAGACTAGCAACTTGTGTAGTACTGCGACTATAGAGTAGCAACTTGTGTAGTACTGCGACTATACAGTAGCAACTTGTGTAGTACTGCGACTATACAGTAGCAACTTGTGTAGTACTGCGACTATACAGTAGCAACTTGTGTAGTACTGCGACTATAGACTAGCAACTTGTGTAGTACTGCGACTATGGACCAGCAACTTGTGTAGTACTGCGACTATAGAGTAGCAACTTATGTAGTACTGCGACTATACAGTAGCAACTTGTGTAGTACTGCGACTATAGAGTAGCAACTTGCGTAGTACTACGACTATAGAGTAGCAACTTGTGTAGTACTGCGACTATAGTCTAGCAACTTGTGTAGTACTGCGACTATAGAGTAGCAACTTGTGTAGTACTGCGACTATACAGTAGCAAATTGTGTAGTACTGCGACTATACAGTAGCAACTTGTGTAGTACTGCGACTATGGACTAGCAACTTGTGTAGTACTGCGACTACAGAGTAGCAACTTGCGTAGTACTACGACTATAGAGTAGCAACTTGTGTAGAACTGCGACTATAGACTAGTAACTTGTGTAGTACTGCGACTATAGAGTGGCAACTTGTGTAGTACTGCGACTATACAGTAGCAACTTGTGTTGTACTGCGACTATACAGTAGCAACTTCCGTAGTACTGCGACTATAGAGTAGCAACTTGTGTAGTACTGCGACTATACAGTAGCAACTTGTGTAGTACTGCGACTATAGAGTAGCAACTTGTGTAGTACTGCGACTATACAGTAGCAACTTCCGTAGTACTGCGACTATAGAGTAGCAACTTGTGTAGTACTGCGACTATACAGTTGCAACTTCCGTAGTACTGCGACTATAGAGTAGCAACTTGTGTTGTACTGCGACTATACAGTAGCAACTTCCGTAGTACTGCGACTATAGAGTAGCAACTTGTGTAGTACTGCGACTATACAGTAGCAACTTGTGTAGTACTGCGACTATAGACTAGCAACTGGTGTAGTACTGTGACTATAGACTAGCAACTTGTGTAGTACTGCGACTATAGAGTAGCAACTTGTGTAGTACTGCGACTATACAGTAGCAACTTGTGTAGTACTGCGACTATACAGTAGCAACTTGTGTAGTACTGCGACTATAGACTAGCAACTTGTGTAGTACTGCGACTATAGAGTAGCAACTTGCGTAGTACTGCGACTATGGACTAGCAACTTGTGTAGTACTGCGACTATAGAGTAGCAACTTGCGTAGTACTGCGACTATAGACTAGCAACTTGTGTAGTACTGCGACTATAGACCAGCAACTTGTGTAGTACTGCGACTATACAGTAGCAACTTGTGTAGTACTGCGACTATAGAGTAGCAACTTATGTAGTACTGCGACTATACAGTAGCAACTTGTGTAGTACTGCGACTATAGAGTAGCAACTTGCGTAGTACTACGACTATAGAGTAGCAACTTGTGTAGTACTGCGACTATAGACTAGCAACTTGTGTAGTACTGCGACTATAGAGTAGCAACTTGTGTAGTACTGCGACTATACAGTAGCAACTTCCGTAGTACTGCGACTATAGAGTAGCAACTTGTGTAGTACTGCGACTATACAGTAGCAACTTGTGTAGTACTGCGACTATACAGTTGCAACTTCCGTAGTACTGCGACTATAGAGTAGCAACTTGTGTAGTACTGCGACTATACAGTAGCAACTTCCGTAGTACTGCCACTATAGAGTAGCAACTTGCGTAGTACTGCGACTATGGACCAGCAACTTGTGTTGTACTGCGACTATACAGTAGCAACTTGTGTAGTACTGCGACTATAGACTAGCAACTGGTGTAGTACTGCGACTATAGACTAGCAACTTGTGTAGTACTGCGACTATAGAGTAGCAACTTGTGTAGTACTGCGACTATAGACTAGCAACTTGTGTAGTACTGCGACTATAGACTAGCAACTTGTGTAGTACTGCGACTATAGACTAGCAACTTGTGTAGTACTGCGACTATAGAGTAGCAACTTGCGTAGTACTGCGACTATGGACTAGCAACTTGTGTAGTACTGCGACTATAGAGTAGCAACTTGCGTAGTACTGCGACTATAGACTAGCAACTTGTGTAGTACTGCGACTATAGAGTAGCAACTTGTGTAGTACTGCGACTATACAGTAGCAACTTGTGTAGTACTGCGACTATACAGTAGCAACTTGTGTAGTACTGCGACTATAGACTAGCAACTTGTGTAGTACTGCGACTATGGACCAGCAACTTGTGTAGTACTGCGACTATACAGTAGCAACTTGTGTAGTACTGCGACTATAGAGTAGCAACTTGTGTAGTACTGCGACTATAGAGTAGCAACTTGCGTAGTACTACGACTATAGAGTAGCAACTTGTGTAGTACTGCGACTATAGTCTAGCAACTTGTGTAGTACTGCGACTATAGAGTAGCAACTTGTGTAGTACTGCGACTATACAGTAGCAACTTGTGTAGTACTGCGACTATACAGTAGCAACTTGTGTAGTACTGCGACTATACAGTAGCAACTTGTGTAGTACTGCGACTATAGACTAGCAACTTGTGTAGTACTGCGACTATGGACCAGCAACTTGTGTAGTACTGCGACTATACAGTAGCAACTTGTGTAGTACTGCGACTATAGAGTAGCAACTTATGTAGTACTGCGACTATACAGTAGCAACTTGTGTAGTACTGCGACTATAGAGTAGCAACTTGCGTAGTACTACGACTATAGAGTAGCAACTTGTGTAGTACTGCGACTATAGACTAGCAACTTGTGTAGTACTGCGACTATAGACTAGCAACTTGTGTAGTACTGCGACTATACAGTAGCAACTTGTGTAGTACTGCGACTATACAGTAGCAACTTGTGTAGTACTGCGACTATAGAGTAGCAACTTGTGTAGTACTGCGACTATAGAGTAGCAACTTGTGTAGTACTGCGACTATAGACTAGCAACTTGTGTAGTACTGCGACTATAGAGTAGCAACTTGTGTAATACTGCGACTATACAGTAGCAACTTCCGTAGTACTGCGACTATAGAGTAGCAACTTGTGTTGTACTGCGACTATACAGTAGCAACTTGTGTAGTACTGCGACTATACAGTAGCAACTTGTGTAGTACTGTGACTATACAGTAGCAACTTGTGTAGTACTGCGACTATAGACTAGCAACTTGTGTAGTACTGCGACTATGGACTAGCAACTTGTGTAGTACTGCGACTATAGAGTAGCAACTTGTGTAGTACTGCGACTATACAGTAGCAACTTGTGTAGTACTGCTACTATAGAGTAGCAACTTGTGTAGTACTGCGACTATAGAGTAGCAACTTGCGTAGTACTGCGACTATAGACTAGCAACTTGTGTAGTACTGCGACTATAGACTAGCAACTTGTATAGTACTGCGACTATAGAGTAGCAACTTGTGTAGTACTGCGACTATAGACTAGCAACTTGTGTAGTACTGCGACTATGGACTATCAACTTGTGTAGTACTGCGACTATACAGTAGCAACTTGTGTAGTAATGCGACTATAGACTAGCAACTTGTGTAGTACTGCGACTATAGAGTAGCAACTTGTGTAGTACTGCGACTATAGACTAGCAACTTGAGTAGTACTGCGACTATAGACTAGCAACTTGCGTAGTACTGCGACTATAGACTAGCAACTTGTGTAGTACTGCGACTATAGACTAGCAATTTGTGTAGTACTGCGACTATAGAGTAGCAACTTATGTTGTACTGTGACTATACAGTAGCAACTTGTGTAGTACTGCGACTATAGACTAGCAACTTGTGTAGTACTGCGACTATGGACTAGCAACTTGTGTAGTACTGCGACTATAGAGTAGCAACTTGCGTAGTACTGCGACTTCAGAGTAGCAACTTGTGTAGTACTGCGACTATACAGTAGCAACTTGTGTAGTACTGCGACTATACAGTAGCAACTTGTGTAGTACTGCGACTATACAGTAGCAACTTGTGTAGTACTGCGACTATAGAGTAGCAACTTGTGTAGTACTGCGACTATACAGTAGCAACTTGTGTAGTACTGCGACTATAGAGTAGCAACTTGCGTAGTACTGCGACTATAGAGTAGCAACTTGTGTAGTACTGCGACTATAGACTAGCAACTTGTGTAGTACTGCGACTATGGACTAACAACTTGTGTAGTACTGCGACTATACAGTAGCAACTTGTGTAGTACTGCGACTATAGACTAGCAACTTGTGTAGTACTGCGACTATGGACTAGCAACTTGTGTAGTACTGCGACTACAGAGTAGCAACTTGCGTTGTACTACGACTATAGAGTAGCAACTTGTGTAGAACTGCGACTATAGACTAGCAACTTGTGTAGTACTGCGACTATAGAGTAGCAACTTGTGTAGTACTGCGACTATACAGTAGCAACTTGTGTTGTACTGCGACTATACAGTAGCAACTTCCGTAGTACTGCGACTATAGAGTAGCAACTTGTGTAGTACTGCGACTATACAGTAGCAACTTGTGTAGTACTGCGACTATAGAGTAGCAACTTGTGTAGTACTGCGACTATACAGTAGCAACTTCCGTAGTACTGCGACTATAGAGTAGCAACTTGTGTAGTACTGCGACTATACAGTTGCAACTTCCGTAGTACTGCGACTATAGAGTAGCAACTTGTGTAGTACTGCGACTATACAGTAGCAACTTGTGTAGTACTGCGACTATACAGTAGCAACTTCCGTAGTACTGCGACTACAGAGTAGCAACTTGTGTAGTACTGCGACTATACAGTAGCAACTTGTGTAGTACTGCGACTATAGACTAGCAACTTGCGTAGTACTGCGACTATGGACTAGCAACTTGTGTAGTACTGCGACTATAGAGTAGCAACTTGTGTAGTACTGCGACTATACAGTAGCAACTTGTGTAGTACTGCGACTATACAGTAGCAACTTGTGTTGTACTGCGACTATACAGTAGCAACTTCCGTAGTACTGCGACTATAGAGTAGCAACTTGTGTAGTACTGCGACTATAAAGTAGCAACTTCCGTAGTACTGCGACTATAGAGTAACAACTTGCGTAGTACTGCGACTTCAGAGTAGCAACTTGTGTAGTACTGCGACTATAGAGTAGCAACTTATGTTGTACTGTGACTATACAGTAGCAACTTGTGTAGTACTGCGACTATAGACTAGCAACTTGTGTAGTACTGCGACTATGGACTAGCAACTTGTGTAGTACTGCGACTATAGAGTAGCAACTTGCGTAGTACTGCGACTATAGACTAGCAACTTGGGTAGTACTGCGACTATAGAGTAGCAACTTGCGTAGTACTGCGACTATGGACTAGCAACTTGTGTAGTACTGCGACTATAGAGTAGCAACTTGCGTAGTACTGCGACTATAGACTAGCAACTTGTGTAGTACTGCGACTATAGACTAGCAACTTGTTTAGTACTGCGACTATAGAGTAGCAACTTGTGTAGTACTGCGACTATACAGTAGCAATTTGTGTAGTACTGCGACTATACAGTAGCAATTTGTGTAGTACTGCGACTATACAGTAGCAACTTGTGTAGTACTGCGACTATGGACTAGCAACTTGTGTAGTACTGCGACTATACAGTAGCAACTTGTGTAGTACTGCGACTATAGAGTAGCAACTTATGTAGTACTGCGACTATACAGTAGAAACTTGTGTAGTACTGCGACTATAGAGTAGCAACTTGCGTAGTACTACGACTATAGAGTAGCAACTTGTGTAGTACTGCGACTATAGACTAGCAACTTGTGTAGTACTGCGACTATAGAGTAGCAACTTGTGTAGTACTGCGACTATACAGTAGCAACGTCCGTAGTACTGCAACTATAGAGTAGCAACTTGCGTAGTACTGCGACTATAGAGCAGCAACTTGTGTAGTACTGCGACTATACAGTAGCAACTTGTGTAGTACTGCGACTATACAGTAGCAACTTGTGTAGTACTGCGACTATAGAGTAGCAACTTGTGTAGTACTGCGACTATACAGTAGCAACTTGTGTAGTACTGCGACTATAGAGTAGCAACTTGTGTAGTACTGCGACTATACAGTAGCAACTTCCGTAGTACTGCGACTATAGAGTAGCAACTTGTGTAGTACTGCGACTATACAGTAGCAACTTGTGTAGTACTGCGACTATAGACTAGCAACTTGTGTAGTACTGCGACTATGGACTAGCAACTTGTGTAGTACTGCGACTATAGAGTAACAACTTGTGTAGTACTGCGACTATACAGTAGCAACTTGTGTAGTACTGCGACTATAGAGTAGCAACTTGCGTAGTACTGCGACTATACAGTAGCAACTTCCGTAGTACTGCGACTATAGAGTAGCAACTTGCGTAGTACTGCGACTATAGAGTAGCAACTTATGTAGTACTGCGACTATATAGTAGCAACTTCCGTAGTACTGCGACTATAGAGTAGCAACTTGTGTAGTACTGCGACTATACAGTAGCAACTTGTGTAGTACTGCGACTATAGAGTAGCAACTTGTGTAGTACTGCGACTATACAGTAGCAACTTCCGTAGTACTGCGACTACAGAGTAGCAACTTGTGTAGTACTGCGACTATACAGTAGCAACTTGTGTAGTACTGCGACTATAGACTAGCAACTTGTGTAGTACTGCGACAATGGACTAGCAACTTGTGTAGTACTGCGACTATAGAGTAGCAACTTGTGTAGTACTGCGACTATACAGTAGCAACTTGTGTAGTACTGCGACTATAGAGTAGCAACTTATGTAGTACTGCGACTATACAGTAGCAACTTCCGTAGTACTGCGACTATAGAGTAGCAACTTGCGTAGTACTGCGACTATGGACTAGCAACTTGTGTAGTACTGCGACTATAGAGTAGCAACTTGTGTAGTACTGCGACTATAGACTAGCAACTTGTGTAGTACTGCGACTATGGACTAGCAACTTGTGTAGTACTGCGACTATAGAGTAGCAACTTGTGTAGTACTGCGACTATACAGTAGCAACTTGTGTAGTACTGCGACTATAGAGTAGCAACTTATGTAGTACTGCGACTATACAGTAGCAACTTCCGTAGTACTGCGACTATAGAGTAGCAACTTGCGTAGTACTGCGACTATAGAGTAGCAACTTGTAAAAAAAGAAAAAGAAGAATGGGCTCTCAAGTCAACGTAGGATGATTTGATAAGTCGAATTTTCGCGAAAACCCTAGGGATATTGCAAAAACACGGATAAATAGACAATAATGGTGAGAACATTTCTCAATCTTACTGGAAAAAGTTAGGGTTTTTGCAAAAACACGGGTCGCTCTAGTAACATTGAATATAGTAACTCTGATTGGCTACATTTTTGCTTACTGACTAAATATTATTCTGATTGGTTTCTAGTTTTACCCTGTGACCTTTGAAGTATTATCAGCTGATCGGGTTATTTGTATAAAGAGGTTTGTATCGGTCATTTTGCATTTAAAGATCACACTTCCACCACTATTTTTCAAGTCCAACCACACTTTTAACCACATTTAAAACAAAAGACTACCGAGTCGCTCTCAAAAACACAAACAAATAAAACAACGTGCGTGAATGATTGACATTTAAAAAGTCAACCAATCAGAGGACGTCTCGTTTAATGGACGCTCCGACCGGCCAATCAGCGTTCTTATTTCATAACAGCTAACGTTTCGTTTCGCAATATTACTAGAACGACTCGTATTTCTGCAAAAATCCTATCTTTTTCCAGTAAGATTGAGAAATGTTTTCACCATTGTCTATTTATCCGTGTTTTTGCAATATCCCTAGGGTTTTCGTGAAAATCCGAAATATCAAGTCATCCCACGACATATACATATATGCGTCATTCTTTTGTTGGTTTATATTCCTGATTGCACAAAAATCGGTTAACGATCGCATTTTATCTCAGGTGATGGTTATTCCCAATCCTACGCGATAGATATCTCTACAAAACTAAAGTCCACATTTCATTACCCACTATTTCATATCTGACCACCACAAAACGTACCCATTTTCGCTCGCAATGCAACCAGCACCCTGCATCTTATTACTAATCATAGTATATCCGAAACACATAAACAATAGGTTCCAATTTCCTACACAGAGGCGACCTCGTACAATCTTCGAGAACTATTGACGAAGTTGTGGAGTAAGCATAAATTGTGTCTCAAGCCAATAGTTTGGAAACTAAATGTCCCATTTTGTGAGCTATCTACTAGCTCTGGGCGCAGTTGGCTTGGTGTAGGTATTTGCTAAGTAAATTGAGACCAGCTTTGGCACTTGTTCCTTTGTCTTAAGCTATAATAAGGGGAGGAGACGTGAGAAAATTAATGTAGAAGGTAATAACTGTGATAAGGCTCAGAAAAATAAAGCCTAAATAAATTTACTTTAAAAAAAGTAAAAACCTAAAACAAAAAAAAAATAACAGCTTCTGAAATCGGTGCCAAGCTAAGGTGCATTGAAGAATTGAAGACATTGACTTCAGAAGCTGTTAAGCTTTTTTTTTTCATTTTTAGTTGAATAATATACAATTACATAAGCCCAAGACGCACGAAAAGAGGAATCATCAAAATTCGCTTATATATACCGGAGATACAGTACATTTATGCATTTATAACTTCGTACACAAGAATAATTACGTAATGTATTATATACTAAAACCTTCATGAAAGTATGTAGATCATGTTAGTGAAAGAATCATCAAAATTGATTCATAAGTTTTTGAGAAAATCGCGGACATACATACGGGTTGAATACAGAACTCCTTTTTTGATGTCGGTTAAAAAAAAATCTTGGGTCCTTTCAGGTTTGTTTAAACATGATCTATCTTTGAAGTTACGTACATTTACATATATTAAACAAAGATCCACCAGAATTTCTACTCCAAGTTTAAACTCAGAGACGAAATTCAGGTGGACGGTAATGCTTACATTACCGTGACTGTCATTAAGAATTAACGACCAGAAAACCTACCAATTACATTTTGTATGACCTGAACTTCAAACTAATGATAACGGTCGGCAGTTGTGTGAGGAAGAGAAACTAATTAAAGCAGTTAAAAAGATTAAAGAGTCTTTAATCTAAAAAAAAACTAAATTATAAACGCCATGCGTTTTTTATTCAATTTATTTTAAAACATTTTCAAGTATTTGTTTTAAAAACTAAAACATAAATAAAATACCTAAACAATTCATTTGAATTTCACAACAGTTTTCGGACACACTCTCACGACAATTTTTAGTCAAGAACTAATTAACTACCTACCTATCTCATTCAGGTATCCAAATACTTCATTACATTAAAAAGAAAATTACATCATCCGAAAGAATAAAAACTAATTTCAATAAAACTTCCTTTTTCTCGTGTTCTGTTAATTAAAATATTCTCAGAAGTCTCAGATCAAGCCAACGAAGCTTTGACCTGAATCGATAGAAAGGGAACATTGTCTTCGAAAGTCTCATTGTTTCATCTCTCAATACCTAGGGCTCCTATTTAGCTACGAGTAGATAGAATATTGTATGAATGTTTGCTGAGAGATTCGACTTTAATTTGATGGAAGCGAAATTATTAATTTAAAGGGGCTTGAATAGGGAAGGAAAGTCGTCTGATGGTCGTTTGTGACGAATTTCGCTTTTTCATAATCGTGTAGGTATTTATTTAAATTTCCTTAAGTAGATATTCTTAAAAAAAAAAAATGGTTCTGGTTAGAACCTAAGCACCTATATCCTGTATATACCTATCTGCCTGCAAAAGCAATGGTGTAGGTGTAGTCAAATGATTAACGGCAATCTGTTCGACTACTATGACATGGATCTTATTACATGACTGAGGAAATATGGATGTACCTCTGCCTATTGGGTTGGCCAGAAAGTATTTGTCGTTTTTATAGTTTTATTTTAATATACTTTATACAAAATAACAATAAATATTAATCGGTAATATATTCACCATCGTTATCAATTACTTGACACCAACGTTCTGGTAGAAAATGGATGCCTTTCTTCCAGAATTTCTCGGGCTGAGATTCAAAAGCCTAGCGAGGTCTAATACGAGGTCTGGTCTTTGATCGTATTTTTTGTTTCTTAAAAAGTTCCCAAGAGAGCGGAAAAGGTGATAATCACTTGGGGCTAGGTCCGGTGAATATGGTGAATGGGGTAAAACTTCCCACCCAAGTCGTAGAATTTCGAGCTGTGTCATTTTCGCTATGTGAGGGCGGCCGTTGTCCCCCCCGGGGGGTTCCCGCATTGTCGAGACGGGGGGCTCAGTAGCCGTGGCTTGGTTACCCACGGTGAAGCGAAGAGGAACCCAAGGAGGGGCCGCTTGTCAGGGCTTTTTCCAGGAAGTCGACGACGTAGCGGCCAACAGGTAGGTTGCGGTGCCGCTTGGGCGACATCGCAACTGAGGCGGGCCGCGATGTCGTATGGGAGGCATCGCGGCTGAGGGTTGGAGGCCGCGGCGGGAGAGGAGTGCCGGTATTGCGGTGCGCCGCTCTCCCTACCTTCCGCGGCCTTGACGGGGTCGCCACCGTCTGATGGCGGACGCGGTGGGGCCGCAGGGGAGGAGGAGTGTTGGTATTTCGTTGGCCGCTCTCCTTATCCTCTGCGGCCGAAAAGTGGTAGGCGGCCGGGCCACTGACCTGACCGGTCGCAGGGGGACCAAGGGTGACTAGACACGGGGTCGTCTGGCGCCCATGTGCTGGTTTGGTCCATGGGGTGGTCACGGTGCACAATGTGTTCTTGTGCGCCGGTGATGGGGGGTGCTCCCCAGAGGAGAGTCCGGTGACGGACAGTCGCGGCGGGTTCGCGGTGAGTGCTAACGCGTGCCCGTGTTCCCGCCACAAGCGGCAGAGGAGGACACCGTGGAGTTTTAGTGGGTTGGAGTCCCACATAACTGCACTATCTCCCCATCTCCCCGTGATAGTGCAGTATGCATGAGCATTTCTCCACGGAAAAAAAAAAAAAAAAGGCGGCCGTTGTCATGTAACAACGTTACTCTCTCAAGTTTTGGGTTTAGTTTTTCTATTTTTTCAGACAGTCTTTGTATTTGTTCTGTGTAGACGCCTGCAGTAACTGTATCAGGAACTTATTAGGACTAATGTCCCAGTGATAGATCCCACGAACGCCCCACCAAACGTTGAGCAGTTCTTTTTTCGTGCTTATATCTTTTTTGCCCCTGGTTATGGCCATTCACGTGCGTTAACCCATTGTACGCTTTCGGGTATGGTACACATAAAGGCACTACTTCTCATCCCCTGTAACAATGTTGTCCAACCAGTGAAAATGACGTTTCCTCGATAGAAATTGTATACAGCAGTCTACCCTACGTTGACGATTAGTATTGGTAAATCATGAGGGACCCATGGCTGAGCTAACTTCGAAACTTTTCCAATGGCGTGAAATGCGTTTTCGACGCTTGTCTTAGAGCATCCTAACGCATAAGGTCCAAATCCACCTCTTCTGGTCGACCAGTTCTCGGGAAGTCGTCGAGGTTGTAATCTCCTTTTCGAAAGCGGTGAAACCAAACTCGACATGCTAACTCAGAGATTATGTCAGGCCCTTGTCTGCACTATATTGCGGCATGCTTCGGCTGCACTGTGGCCCAATTCAAATTCGTAAAGCAGCGCGTGGCGCACATGTAATTCGATTTTCGGCATTTTTGTACCATGTGTCTCAAGCGATTTAATACAACACTACAAACGTGCAACTTGTAACTTTTATCTTGCCGCTTATATAGCTGCATTCGAAATATTCTAGAACCTTCGATATTTTTTTAAAGAGTTGAATTAAAATATCGAGAAAGACTTTCTGGCCAACCAAATGTATAGATAGGCGTTATATTTATGTTTTGATCAAACCAAGCACCCATTACAACTCCCATGGGCCGCAGCGCAACGATTTTCATGCAAAAAAAGTGGTTCATAGAAAATGTACGAAAGTGATGTAAGAAATTTTTTGCAATGCGTTGCTTTACGGCGCGGCCTGACCTAATCTACGCTAGTATTTAATATTTATCTGATTCATATCCTTTCAAGTACCCCCGGACAAGTTTGGTAAAATAAGAAGTCTAACAATGTCCTTGCAAGGTTTACACTACCTAACCTTTAGTAAGCAAACACATCATGAATAGCCCAACCTATTTAAACAACACGAAACCTTTCTCTAAATGTTTCACTCGTGTCCCATGTTGAGTGCTGCCGAACTCGGCCTGAGGCAAAGTGCTTCCTAACTATGTCCAGACTTGTTATTAAGTGCTTTGTACTACAGCTGACTCTGCTACTAAGTACAGATTGTGTGGACTTTATGAGATAGGCATGGAGGTTGTAATGATGTGCGAGTATGAGGGAAATTTCGTAAGAAAAGTTTTGAATATGATGACTAAAAGAATAGAGAAATATCAAAGAAACGATGGACGAATTGTGTGAAATCAAGGAAAGAAAGATGAAATAGTTTAAAAAAGGCCGAGTCCTCTCCGTTTGTTTACGTGAAAACAGATTGAAATTTTACTACGGTTTTCGATACTGCCGTAGCCATTGTATTTGCTCGACACTAGACTTAGTAGGCTCATTGAATTCCTTATAAAGTAAGCTTTCACCGATTATGATATTTTTCAGTTCTGAGCAGATCTTTTAGATATTTCGGTTATTCCGAAGATAAACGATAGAACCTTTGAACGTTGTCATACTGTAGTTGGATTCCTTCCTTGGTCACCCTAAATCCTAAATCTCCAATTAGTTGCGTAATTATGTAGATACTTTAAAAACGTGGAATAATAACTATCAATAACATGGAATAATAACTATCATCCAGCAAATCATAACTAAATTAAATCCCCACATATTTCACACCACTCTTAATGGTAGACAATTGCAAAGCGCTATTCAAATTAAGGGTAGCTTATAGGATTATTTGCGGCCGTCTGCACCATACGTAAGTGTTCGCTCATATTTGTAAGAGCATTAGCAATAAAATATTACCAGAGATATTTGGGTCCTCCTTATGGTCTCATACATAATTGGGGACTGTATCTTGCGTAGTGATAAACTTGGTAGGGATGGTAATGTTTGCAGATGAGTTTGTTGGTGAAAAATAATAACAGCCGCACAGCCCGATCGGTAATAGTAGTTTATCAAACTGTTGCATAATGAGGGGTATTAAACACGAGAGTTATATGCAGTTTCATACACTACTTTATATACACTCATGCAATAGGTAGTTACCTATTTAAAACAAAAACGAAAGTTAGCAAAAAGTAAACAAACACAATAATGGCTCCGAAACCATTGTAACGTGGATTACGTTACTATGGTTACGCGCGGTCCCCATATTAATAAAAACACCTTGGTCAATCCGAAGTGTACTTTAATAGAAAAAAAACCGGCCAAGTGCGTGTCGGACTACGCACAATGAAGGGTTCTGTAGTTGGGATAAATTTATCCCAAGAACAAACTTAACAATGTAGTTGAAAAATATGTTCTCCCATACATTTCAACTGCAAATATAGGTTTATACGCACAATATTGAGAGATAGATAGACTTCATAAAAATTTTCCTGTAATCTACAGGTATAGAACTATTTTCTGTATTTTTTTCAAAATTTTAGGCTCAGTAGAGTCGGAGATAATAGGGGGAATGGTCAATTTTCGCCTATTTTCTTAAATAACTTTAAATAATTTATTTTAAAATTATAAAATATATATATAGATACCCTCACAGTGTAGGTATAACTTGGCTGAGAGCAATGCTACAATTTTTGTGCCATATTAACTACTAGATGTTGCCTGCGACTTGTCTGCGATCCAGGATGAATAGTAGCCTTTGTCCTTCTCCAGGTCATGGTCTACCCATGTGCCAAATTTCATCCAAATCCGTTCAGCTGTTTTAGCGTGAAAGCGTAGTCAACAAACAAACACAACACACTTTCGCATTTATAATATTAGTTAGAATAGTTAGGAGGATGAAAAACCGGTCTATCGACACTCTAGCTAGACTCACAAAATGTGTTAGGTACTTAAATGAATAATAAAAAATAAAAAAACTCTTAACACACTACTAAAGTTTCTCTAATAATAAATAATTCAATTATGATGCGAAAGACACGTGGCGCCATCTATTATCATTAAGAAGGTTATTGTAGTTTTCCTCGGGAACAGTACTTTTTTTCGGGATGAAAGGTGCCCTATGTCCGTTTCAGTACACCTGACGTATATACATGCAAAATTTCAGAATGATCGGTTGAGTGGTTTAGGCGAGAAAAGGTAACAAACAAACAAACAAACTTACTTTTCCATTTATAATATTAGTTAGGATTGCTCTAAAGACACGTCCCATTTTTTTTGTCCCAAAAAAAGAGGTCCAAAAATGTATGGAGCCTGAATGATCTCCTTTCAACTTAATCGGTCCATTAGATTTGGAGCAATTTGGCTGTAACAGACGGACAAAGAGACATACAGACAGACACACGAGTGTTCCTATAAAGGTTCCGTTTTTCTTTTGAGGTACGGAACCATAAAAAAGTTATTTTATGGCATTATGTTATTAAGAAATCTGTATAAAACTTTTTATTTTTGTTGGAGTTGTACCTACATGCATAAAGTCTGTCACTATAGTACTATTTTTAAATTTATAATCAGAACTTTACGATGTGAGTTGGATACAAATATTTAACACAGAGTTCTGTTTCTGTAAATCATTTAAAGATGACAGTATCAGAACAATTGTTTTAAATACGTGTAGCGCTAAACACATTTAGTGATTTATTGCGGCTAAGTAATAATGGCCTCACGGGTCGAACCATCGGGTTAAGCAGCTTGCCGCGGTTGGTTCGTAGATGGGTGATCATCTTTACATACCTAGAACCCCCGAGCCTCGGAAAGCACGTTAAGCCGTTGGTCCCGGCTGTCATTCTTAGATCTTTGACAGTCGTTAGGTACGGCCGTCAGAAGCCCGAAAGTCTGACAACCAGTCTTACCAAGGGTATCGTAAAGATATCAAATATGTAAAAAAACGCACATAAATATGTTGTATGTAACTGCCGGATGCCTTAACTCATCATAGTCCTCAATCGAACAATGTGTAAGTCTCAACGCGTCAAAGCGAACAATGGTTACAGCCAGACCTAAATAATGAATGCAACAACACCAACAATACCTGACCACACTTCCTCAATACACGTCGACCACACTCAAAGGGACCTCCACTACGGCCCGACAATGGGCGACAAAAGTTACAAAAGTCATTGCAATCTGTAAGCGGACGGTTCATATTGCATCGCCCCAACAATGGTGGAGCAAGTTTCACAATTTGTGGTCGGAACGTAAGAAAATCGATAAAGAGGAACTTCCCGGTCCGAGACACAATTTATTGGTGAGAAGAACTTGCACAATGGCTTAGTTATACGGTGTCGATCTTGATTTGAGTGTTTCAAGGATTTCTGGAAGTTTTAAGTTCGTATCTTGAATTGTTTATTGACCTCTCGATGTTATCTTTAGAAGACTTTGTTAATGAAAAGTGAGGCTTGGACGAGCTTTAATTTTTCATTAGTCGGATTCGCTTGTAACTTGATAGTTTTGTGAAAATCTTTGTTCAATTTGTTGAATGAGGACTCCTTTTTAATTAATAATGTTCTTCTGTGAATATTGACACTTAAGTGTACGGCCTGAGTGCACGCTCGACTCGAGCGTCCGGCGGGGCGGGGCGTGTGACGTTCGTGTGAAACACATGCAAACACTCGCGAGTGTCCTGAGTGACGACCGAGCGGCGCTCGGTAAACGCTCTTCGCCGCTTGCACGCAACGCTGAACGCCCCGCTGGACGCTTTTTCACTCGGGTCGTACACTAAGAGCGGTTATCCCGCGCGGGGCTGGAAACGTCGCATTTCTACAGGTTTCTCGTGATTATTTTAATACATCTGCATTATTTTTTAATAGTACTCTATTAAGAAAATGTAATTTAATTTAAGTGTACTAAAATAATCACGAAAAACCTGTAGAAATGCGACGTTGCTAGCCCGCGCGGGATAAACGCTCTTAATTGTATCGGTTGTCTGTTAGAAGTTTACTGGATTATTCCAGTGTTTCATGAGAAGCTGGTGAAGGTGCTATTTTAGCGTTATTTTCTGAACTTATTTCCGGATCCGGTCAGTCGCGAGTGTTGATTAAAGGAGAAGAGGAAATTGCCAGGATTATGTAGTTCATGTGACATGCAGTGTCTTTGACGATGCAAACATGTTTAAAACAATTGATTCATTAGATAACCTAGCTTTACTGTCGGTCACCATTAAGAGGATTGTGAAGCTGTAAATTTTCATACAAAAAGCGATAACGTTTTTCTCCCCGTAAACATAATCTACTTTTCATATTTTTTTGAAATAGTGTAGATATAATAAAAAACTAGGTCTGTACGTGTTTATTATAAAGAAATATTGCATACGATGTAAGTTATTAGCATCTAAATATCTATATTTTTGACATAAAAACTTCCTCGAGCGTTTTTAATTTTTTTAAATTAAACTCAATTGAATTACTAAAAAATAAAAACGTACAGACCTAGATTAAGGTATACTGAATGTAATGAGACCGAAATTGTCTCATTTCGTAAAGGTTTAAGGGGGTGAAAACGTTATCGTCCGAAACAATATTTATGTAAATAATTGTATGAAATGTAGGTAACTGCCTCCAAGATTCGCGCCGCGTATCGGTACTTCACAATCCTCTTAATGGTTAACGAACCATTAGGTAATATTTTTATGTGTCGTGTTAAAATCATAGTACACATAGCATGTGTCCTGTAATCCCCGAGGGGTTAGACAGAGGTTTACCAAATAGTACAGACGCCAGCAGGTCAACCTACCCGAAACTGTCAGATTTTCCCAATCAACCTTGAACCTAATGCCATAGCAATAAAGTCGAAAATTTATTAAAGAAATCTGACAGATTGTAGTAGCTTGATGTGCTGGCGTCTGTACACCTACATTTAGCCAGTTAGGTTTAAGACCTATAAGTATATACCTATATAATAATAGTAGGCGAGCTTATAATGTCAATGTAGGTAAAATCAAACCTGATACCACGGACTACATAATACAAAGTATAAACTGTGATATAAGTATCTACTACTAGGTCAGTATATCCAGTGGAAGCCACCACCTAAAATATTATCGTCTCTCGCTTGGCTGCTTTTAAAACCAATACACAACGCAATCTTTTTTTATACTCTATTGAACGTTAGTAAAATTCATTGCAAAACTAACCTAACATGCAACTTACCTGTGTGTTTATCGGTGTTTGTGTAATTTTATGGTTTTTTTATCAATATGGTGTAAAAAAAAGTCGGGTGATGTCGTGGGATACCCTTCGTTGCCACTTGTACCTACCATTAACAGTTTTATGATGAAACTACTGGTGTATTTTTTTAAATAACTAGTTCCATTTTAAAAGAATCTGAAAATAATGGCACTAATGTTCAATTTTGTATCACTATTTCCACATTATTATTTTAGGCACTTGTGAAATTTTTAAGGTTGTAAAACAGTAGAACTGTCCCAGCTTCTGGCGAAGGTTCTGTTTATCTACAGTTCTTCTTTGGAAGTAGTACATAGGAACTTAAAAGTATACCTAACCTTTCCTTCACAAGACGCTTGCAAGTAACAATTCTGAAAACGAGCGCTAAGTTTTGATTTATCCACACATTCGGCGTAAGCGCTTAACTGACTTATGATTAATGGTATTACGTACGTTGTTCTCCAAGAACTGCTCTTTAAGTAGTTATAACGATACTTAGTTTTGTATCGTGTTGTAATATTTATTGTTAAGGCACTTCAACAACTTACTTAGACAAAGGAAAAAATCACATACAGTTTAAGAAATATAATGTACCTACAAGCGGAAATAAAAGGCGCTGAGGAAAAAGCTTTGATGGTGGAACATGCAACAAGGTAGAATAGAATAGAATAGAAGTAATACTTTTTATTATTATAGGTGCTCGTGGCTAAGTAATAACAGCCACACAGATCGATCGATCAGGTTAAGCTACGCTTGTTGCGGTTGATCCGTGGATGGGTAACCATCTTTACATATGGAGACCCCGCCGTGCCTCGGAAAGCACAAGCCGTTGGTCCTGGCTGTCATTCGTGGATCTTTGTCAGTCGTTACGGGTCGTCAGAAGTCCGAAAGTCAGACAACCAGTCTTACCAATGGTATCGTAATACCCAGTAACTGGGTTGTGTAGGTCAGATAGGCAGTCTCTTCATGTAAAATACTGGTATTCAGCTGCATCCGGTTAGACTAGATGCCGACCCCAACATCGTTGCGAAAGGACTAGGCAGATGACGATGAGTCTTTATTATTTACACTTAAATATAAATCAATATATAAATCTTGAAATTTTACATAGTTTTACAAAATAGGCGGTCTTATCGCTAAAAGTGATCTTACAAAGTCAACCATTGGATGGATTAAAGGGAGAAGGAGAGACAATAGGTCAGTACGGTAGAAGGTACCTAATCAGCGCACAAAAGCTACGTAATAGTCTTGTTCACGGAATTAATGAATTGAACCTTTCTATAGAAAACATTGAAGGATTGATCCTTGCCATAAAGGTTACTAAAATATATTTTTTTCACTTAATCGCCATATCAATAAAATAACAAAAAGTGGGCAATCTTTTAAATAAAAAAATGGGTAAGTAAATTCACGATGTACATACACGTACAGGGTAGATCTATGTATGTATACGGTTTCAAAGCTAATCGAATGACAAATGAGTTATAGTCTGACGTGTATCCGAAAGCACAGTTTCATCAGTAATCTATGTGAAGCTATATTGTCAGTTGTTTTGTTTGTGTTCTGAGAAGTTTGTTGTCGATCGTACTATTATGAGGAATATATAGGGTGTTTGGAAGCTGGGTGCAAAACTAAGTCTCTAGACAGATGGACTGCATTTCAACTGCACTCCGACTGTAAATTTGCAGTTTGAATGCAGCTAATAATAATAATAATAATAAAAATACATAAAAAACTGCCAAATCGGAGGTGACATTTGTCATGTCACCTCCGATAAAACAATACAAACCCAAATGAAAATAAAAAAATGTTGACGAGAGCAGCTGCAAGACGAGCACGCCTACCACCTCCGGACTCTTCGCTCGGCTCCGCCTCGCTGCCGCCGGTACCCAGCCCCACCGTGAGCGCTGTGACGACACCGGCCGCGGTAGTTGCGTCGAGCTCGAGCGACGAGTATTTTTCCCCGCCGACGTCGCCAACACCTGTACGTCGGCATGGGAGAGGCCGGCCACCGAGAAGCTTGGGACTTAGGGGCCATCCAGCCCCGAGCCGGGTCCCCGCTGCCGGTGGTTGTGTGCAGCGCATGAAATGGACTCAACAAATGAATGAGAACGTCATGCGCGCATATTACGGGGCTACAGAGGGGGGAACTAACCTCACTGCGTACCGCGATAGGATGCTGTCTCTGTTCCAGGCGCTTCAACCAGCCATCAACGTCTCGGCCCAACGACTTTCGGATCAGGTGCGGGTTATCCAACGGAATCACAGATTGGACGACGCCGCGCTTGATAGGCTGCGCTCAGAGGTACTGAGCAATCGTATCGTCCCTGTCCCGTCACAGACCGCGGTGCAACCTCTAGTCAGTGACATAACCCAACCGCGGTCTTATGTTAATGATGAGGAGGGGGGCGAGGAGATTGTTACGGTAAGTAGCCAGTGTAACGAACGATTGAGGAGCGCGCTGGAGGATGCGATTCGGGAGTTTAGAACTGCCACTGTCCAACTTAGACCACATTTACCTCGCTTGCCTATGCACAGAACGAATAGGGCGATGGTGTGTGCCTTGGATTCGCTGCTTGGTTTTTATTTTGAAAGCAGCGAAGATCTCGTAGATACGCACTCGATCTTGTATTGCGCGGCTATTGCGGCGTGTCGTGTAGCCAATGTCAAATTTCCAAATTGTGACATAGCTACACGACCAAAACCCGCTGTTCCAGCCTGGCAGTGCAGGATCGAGCAGCGTATCGAGGGGACCAGGGTGCTCATCGGCAAACTATACTGCTTCAGGGAGGGCAATACTCGCCCTAGAGTGATGCGCTTTGTGAGGCGGGCGTTCTCGGGGACTGGAATCAGTCCTCAAGAATATATGTCCCGTGTCACAGAGCGCATTGACTTCCTGAAGCAGAAGGTCTGTGCATGGGCAAGCCGTATCCGTAGGTATAAGCGACGGGTTGAGCGGTATACCCAGAATCGCATATTCCAGCGTGATCAAAGGTGGGTGTATAGAGCATGGGAGCGACCTGAGCAAAATGTGGCAGACGTATGCCGCCCGGATGATGATGCCACTAGCATATTCTGGCGTAACATCTGGTCGGTGCCCGTTTGCCATACTGAGGCTGAATGGATGCGGGATGTTGAGCGCGTGTGTGACACCATACCGGAGATGGAGGAAGTAATAATTACTTCCTCCGATGTAGCCAGTGCAGCCCGCCCGATACCGAACTGGAAATCTCCGGGACCGGACGGACTGCACAATTTTTGGCTTAAATGGCTGCAAAGTTCACACGCGTGCTTAGCATCGCAATTCCAGTCGGCCTTAGAGTCTGGGTCGCTGCCACAGCTCTTTACAACAGGAGTTACTCACCTGCTCCATAAGTCAGGTGATGCCACGGAACCCAAAAATTATAGGCCGATCACTTGTTTGCCGACGGTCTATAAACTTCTTACATCCATTTTGAGAGAGAAAATTAATTCTCATTTAGAAAAGAATTCTATTATGTCTGTCTCTCAAAATGGATGTAGGAATGGGTCCCGCGGCACCAAGAAGCTACTCCTCATTGACATGGCCATAAGCCAACAGGTCCGTCGATCCCGAAAGGATTTGTCGACATGTTGGATAGACTATAAGAAGGCCTTTGATTCGGTGCCGCATACATGGCTCTTGAGGGTGTTAGAGTTGTACAAAATTGATACAACTCTGAGCACCTTCCTAACGACGTGTATGGTGCAGTGGAGGACGGTTCTTCGCTATCCAGGATGCCGACAAATTCAGGGGAGCAACGAACCTATTAGGATTAAGCGGGGAATATTCCAGGGCGACAGTCTGAGTCCACTGTGGTTTTGTTTAGCCTTGAACCCTCTTAGCACTCTGCTGGAGGGTACAGGGCTGGGCTGTCCTTTGCGGAGAGGGGGTCAGGTAATATCCCATCTGCTTTATATGGATGATTTGAAACTGTTTGCCACCAACAAATTGTAACTGCTGGAGTCACTAAAAGTAACTAAAACTTTTAGTGATTCCATCAGGATGGAATTTGGTGTAGATAAATGTGCAGTCATGCATGTAAAGCGGGGCGGGATTGTGGAATCTGAGGGACTACAACTCTCAGATTCTATAAACCTGAGATCACTCTCCGAAACTGATACCTACAAATACCTGGGTATGTCAGAGGGGTTAGGCATTAACGGACCTGACATGAAAAAATCGTTGCAGGAGCGCTTCTTCGGTCGCCTGAAAAAGGTACTTAATAGTTCTTTGTCCGGCGGCAACAAGGTGCGCGCCTTTAACGGTTGGGTCATGCCGGTCCTGATGTACTCCTTTGGCATACTAAAGTGGACCCAGACGGAACTAGACGCCCTGGATAGGAGAGTCCGGTCACTGCTGACTACAAACCGGATGCATCACCCACGTTCGTCTGTCATGAGGCTGTACATTCCGCGGAAGTGCGGGGGTCGAGGTTTTTTAAATGCTAAGACCCTCCACAACCGCGCGGTGTGCAGTCTCAGAGAATATTTTCTCAAGGCTGACGTGGGTATGCACCGAGATGTAGTTGCAGTGGACAAGGGACTCACCCCGTTGTCCTTGGCTAAAGAGAACTGGCGCATACCTGTGGTGCTTAGTACCAACGACCGCAAGGAAGTATGGCAAAGCAAGGAGCTTCACGGACGCTTTTTCCGGGCCCTTCATGGGCCCGACGTTGATTTCTTAGCGTCCGTGGCCTGGCTACGCTTCGGTGACCTCTTTGGGGAAACCGAAGGTTCAGTCTGTGCGATTATGGATGAAGTTATGCTAACGAATAACTACCGGAAGTATATAATGAAAGACGGGACGATCGACATATGTCGGGCATGCCATTGTCCCGGTGAGTCTATCAGACATATTACTTCTGGGTGTTCTCGTTTAGCTAACGGCGAGTATTTGCACAGGCATAATCAAGTAGCCAGGATTATCCATCAGCAACTTGCTCTGAAATACGGCCTTGTGGACTCTGAGGTACCGTATTACAGGTATGTGCCCGACCCAGTTCTCGAGAATGACCATGTCACGTTATACTGGGATCGATCTATTATCACTGACAGGACTATTGTAGCCAATAAGCCTGATATAGTGGTAATAGATCGATCAGTGCGCCGCACAATGATAATCGATGTCACTATCCCGCATGACGAGAACCTCGTGAAGGCTGAGAAGGAGAAACAATTGAAGTATCTCGACTTAGCCCACGAGGTTGTCGCTATGTGGAATGTGGACTCGGCAATCATTGTGCCGATAGTCGTTACGGTCAATGGCCTTATCGCTAAGAGCCTCGACCAACATCTCAAGAGGCTCTCGTTGGGTGAAGGGCCTGATTCAGAAGGCAGTCCTCCTTGATACGGCGCGTATTGTGAGGAGGTTCCTGTCTCTGGGGCCCTAACCACCGGTAGCTTGGACCCTGCACCCGCTACCGGCGGATCACTATTTTTTATATTTTTAAATGTTTTTTTTAATGTTTTTATAAAAATATTTAAAAATGTAATAAAATAAGTTTAAAAAATAAATAAAGGAGATAATAATAATAATAACCTGATAGCCGTGGAATACCTGATAGCCGTGGAATACCTCTCCACCCCTCACGCACCTCAGGAAGTGTTGCCCCCTTGTCGCTACGTCACTATGTGCTAGCGGCCGTTTCCGGGGGCCCATTATTGAGTGTGCAAGTCACCTCCTGCCATTTTATCCGTGTATAATTGTATAACATTGGTCAGGCAGGGGACATAGTTATTCCATAGTTTAAGTAACCCAATGCACTTTAGCAACCCAAACCCATAGCCCAATATGTTTTGTTTTCACGTACAGCAATAGTCCTGCACCAACCGGGGGTTGTCCTTGGGTGCATTTGCATAGCGCATATAGGGATAATCGTTGGTTGGTGCCTCCTCATCATTTAAAATTTTGTAAGGGGCCTCTGCGAGTTGGCTTCAGCTCCTCGTACGCCTTCCAAAGGTCCGGGACCCCAGGGTCCCGAGAAATATGGATAATAATAATAATAACTACGTTGGCTACGTTTCGGTGACCTATTCGGGGAAACTGAAGGTTTTGTTTGTGCAATTATGGACGAAGTTATTCTGACGAATAACTACCGGAGACATATTATGAGAGACGGGACGGTTGATGTGTGTCGGGCATGCCACCGTCCGGGTGAGTCCATCAGACATATTATCTCTGGTTGTTCTCGTCTGGCTAACGGCGAGTACTTGCACAGGCATAATCAAGTGGCCAGGATTATTCACCAGCAACTTGCTTTGAAATATAAACTTGTGGATTCTGAGGTACCGTATTACAAATATGTACCCGACCCAGTTCTCGAAAATGACCATGTCATGTTGTACTGGGTTCGGTCTATCATTACTGACAGGACTATTGTCGCCAATAAGCCTGATATAGTAGATTAGTGCGCCGCGCAATGATTGTCGATGTTACCATTCCACATGACGAGTACCTCGTGAAAGCTGCGAAAGAGAAGCAAACGAAGTATCTCGACTTAGCACACGAGGTTGTTGACATGTGGAATGTGAGCTCGGCTGTCATTGTGCCGATTGTAGTAACGGCCAATGGCCTGATGGCCGAATGTCTCGATCAACATCTTTCGAGGCTCTCTTTAGGGGTTAGATCAAGGGCCAGATTCAGAAGGCAGTACTTCTTGATACGGCTCGCATTGTGAGGAGGTTCCTGTCTCTGCAGCCCTAACCACCGGTAGCTTGGACTTTGCTCCCGCTACTGGCGGATCACTATTTTTTATATTTTTAAATGTTTTAACGCCACGCTTACCTCGTTTGCCCATGCGTACCAAAAATAGGGCACTGGTGGCGGCTCTGGATTCGCAGTTGTCAAGCTATTTTGATGGCTGCGAAGACCTCACCGATACTCACTCGATTCTGTACTGCGCGGCTGTAGCGGCATGTCGTGTAGCTCGCGTCAAATTTGCTAATGACTCTAGAGCTACACGACCGAAACCAGCCATACCAGCTTGGCAGTACAGAATTGATCAACGTATTGGTGGGGCCAGAGCGCTCAGGACTATATGTCCCGTGCCACAGAGCGCATCGACTTCCTGAAGCAGAAAGTGTATGCATGAGCGAACCGTATTCGTAGGTATAAGCGGCGAGTAAACCAATACACTCAGAATCGCACCTTCCAGAGCGATGAAAGGTGGGTCTATAGGGCTTGGGAGCGACCGGACCATGATGTGGCTGACACGCGCCTGCCGGATGATGACGCCATGTGTTCGTTCTGGCGAAGCATCTGGTCGGTGCCTGTCAATCACACCGAAGGTGATTGGACTAGAGAGATCGAGCGAACGTGCGATCAAATACCAGAAATGGGGGCACTTACCATCAGCCCCCAAGATGTAACCTGTGCAGTCCGTCCGTTGCCTAACGGGAAATCTCCAGGGCCGGACGGGCTGCACAACTTTTGAATAAAGTGGTTCCATAGGTCGCACGCCCGCTTGGCATCCCAGTTCCAGTCAGCCTTAGAGTCTGGTTCGCTACCCCAGTTCCTAACGACAGGAGTTACCCACCTGCTCCATAAATCAGGTAGCGCCGCGGAACCCAAAAATTATAGGGCGATCACGTGTTTACCGACGGTCTACAAAGTTCTTACATCCATTTTGAGAGCTAAAATGAATAAACGTATAGACACCAACTCCATTATGTCTGCCTCTCAAAATGGATGTAGGAATGGGTCCCGCGGTACTAAGGAGCTACTCCTCATTGATATGGCCATTAGCCAACAGGTTCGTCGTTCCTGAAAGGATCTGTCTACATGTTGGATAGATTATAAGAAAGCCTATGACTCAGTACCACATACATGGCTCATGAGGGTGCTGGAGTTGTATAAAGTAGATGCAACTCTACGGACCTTCCTGATGTCGTGTATGGGGCAGTGGAGGACGGTCCTTCGCTATCCAGGATGTCGAAATTTATTATTAATTTATAATTTATCCAGAGGAATTGCGAACCGATAAGGATCGAGCGAGGCATATTTCAGGGCGATAGTTTGAGTCCGCTTTGGTTCTGCTTAGCCTTGAATCCTCTAAGCACACTGCTGGAGGATTCAGGTCTAGGCTATCGGCTGAGGAGAGGTGGTCAGGTTATATCTCCCCTCCTTTACATGGATGATCTAAAACTCTTTGCCCCCAACAATTTGCTAGTAATGAGCTAACGAAAGTAACCGAAACTTTTAGTAGTGCCATCAGGATGGAATTTGGTGTGGACAAATGTGCGGTCATGCATGTAAAGCGTGAGAAGATTGTGGAATCCGTGGGAACCCAACTCTCGGATTCCATCAACCTTAGAGCCCTCTCCGCATCTGAAACCTATAAGTATTTGGGTATATCGGAAGCGTTGGGCATCAATGTTACTGACATGAAGCAATCGTTGAGGGAGCGCTTCTTTGGCCGCCTGAAGAAAGTATTCAATAGTCTTTTATCAGGCGGTAACAAGGTGCGTGCCTTCAACGGTTGGGTCATGCCGGTTCTGATGTACTCTTTCGGCGTACTCAAATGGACTCAAACTGAACTAGACGCCCTGGATAGAAGGGTCCGTACGCTGCTGACTGCATATCGAATGCACCACCCACGATCATCGGTAATGACACTGTATATCCCGCGAAAGTGTGGAGGTCGAGGCTTTTTAAACGCTAAGACCCTCCACAGTCGTGAGATATGCAGTCTTAGGGAATATTTCCTAGAAACCGACGTGGGGATGCATCGAGATGTGGTCGTAGTGGACAAGGACCTCACCCCGCTCTCCTTGGCTAAAGAGAACTGGCGCAAGCCTGTAGTGCTTGACACTAACGATCGCAGGGAGGTATGGCAGAGTAAGGAGCTTCACGGACGCTTTCTCCGGGCCCTGCATGGACCCGATGTAGATCTACTAGCGTCCGTAGCCTGGTTGCGTTCCGGTGACCTCTTTGGGGAAACCAAAGGTTTTGTCTGTGCAATTATGGACGAAGTTATTATGACGAACAACTACCGGAGATTTATTGTGAAGGACGGAACGGTTGACATCTGTCGGGCATGCCATCGTCCAGGAGAATCAATACGACACATTATCTCCGGGTGTTCTCGTCTAGCTAACGAAGAGTATTTGCATAGACACAACAGGATTATCCATCAGCAACTTGCTCTGAAATACAACCTTGTAGAATCGGAAGTGCAGTACTACAGGTATGTGCCCGACCCAGTTCTCGAAAATGGAAATATCACATTGTACTGGGATCGATCCATCATCACTGACAGGACTATTGTTGCCAATAAGCCTGACATAGTGGTGGTGGATCGATTAGAGCGGCGCGCAATGATTATTGACATAACGGTCCCGCATGACGGGAACCTCGTGAAAGCCGAGAAAGATAAACAAATCAAGTATCTTGACTTGGCTCGCGAGGTGGTCGACATGTGGGATGTGGAGTCAGCGATTATTGTGCCGATAGTCGTATCAGCCAATGGATCAATTGCCAAGAGCCTCAACCAACACCTAAGGAGGCTCTCGTTGGGCAGCTGGATCAAGGGCTTGATTCAGAAAGCGGTACTTCTGGACACGGCTCGCATTGTTAGAAGATTCCTCTCTCTGGAGCCCTGACCGCCAGTAGCTTGGACCCTGTTCCCGATACCGGTGGGCTACTATTTTTTTATATTTTTAAATGTTTTTATATTTTTTTATTCTAATATTTAAAAATATAAGTTATATATGTATTAACAATTTAATAAAGGAAATAATAATATAATAATATTTGTTTATTTATAAAAAGGGCACATTTACAATTAAAAGGTTAACTTAACAAATAAACTAGAACACAGTTTCTTATTTGCCTGAACTAGGTTGAACCTGTATTTCAGGCTAGAAAGTGCAGTGTATACTATAATACGTATATAATAAATTAACAATGAGTATAAAATATAAAAAATTAAAAACTTAGGTAAATAGAAGTAAAATAGTATGTTAGCGGTTCTATTTGCAGACAACAAGTAGATCTTCTGTCTGGGCATAATCTATGGTTAGTAAATATTGAAGTATAATTTTTTTACAGCTTAAGTAATTTAATTTATAAATACTTAGTTTCCTATTTAATCTATTGTACAGAAATCGGTCTAAGAAAGTAAAAAATCTTTCTACAAAGACATGTTTTGAGGTCGCATTTGGTAGGCATACTATATCATTCCGTCTCTTGTTAGTATTGTCGGCATCGTAGGTAAGCAAGGTGTGCTGTTTTAATACTAAGTGCATAATGAAAAGCTGGCGAACCGTTAGTACGTTGCAGAATTTATAAAGCAGATCTGTAGGAAAGAAGAAGGGATAGAAGTTTGCTACCTTTAAAATTGCTCTCTGAGCTCTTTCAAGAGGAAGCAAATTAGTTTTTGGTGCGCCACCCCAAGAAGTGATACAGTATTGAATTACAGATTGACCTAGGGCCAGATAAACTTCTGTGATTAATTTTGAATCAGCTAATGTTCGCAATTTTTTAAAAACATATATAAGTTTGCGCTCTCTTTTAACTAGGCTTTTACGGTTTTCACATTGGTGGGCATATAGATGAGGGTTAGTAGTGCTATAGAACTGCATCCCTACGCAGACCGCGTGCTAGGATATACCTACGCCGCCCGCCCGCTCCTGTCTCGCTCCAAATGAATTTCTGTTGCAGTCCTAATGCAGTTTCTCCTACTGCATTTGAACTGCACGTCGATCGTGCAGCTAGCTTGCAGTCAGCGTGTAGTCGTTGGAACTGCACGCCAACTGCACACCGAATGCAATCACGCTGCATGGTTGGTTTGCAGTTATTGCAGTCATACTAACTGCATTCAAACTGCAAATTTGCCTTCGGAGTGCAGTTGAAAACAGTCCGTCTGTCTAGAGCGTTAAGGGGGTGATAGTTGACACAATTTAGAGCATTTTGAGCCATATATGTCTTAGACGAAGTATGTTTTTTTTAGTTTTTCCCCAGTATTATATTATTTTTTACTGAAAGTTAGCAGTTAAAAAAAATACTTCGTCTAAGACATATATGGCTCAAAATGCTCTAAATAGAGTCAACTATCACCCCCTTAAGGCTTTGCACCCAGCTTCCAAACATCCCTATATATTCTGAAGTTCCTGGGAATTGCCTGGAGCATTGAGGTATATTTCTAGTAAACACATTTTATGTCATGTTTATTTGTGAAACAAGCACAAGTTGTTATTTACATATAAACTAAATGCATAATGTCATGAAACTGGAGTTTGTGTTTTCTTACATAAACCTGTCATGATGCCTCTCGCCTAACGATGTCATGATGCTCTGTTATGATGTCTATGATTCCTTTCGCCTCTCATTAACGAGGTTTTGGGTTCAAATCTGGCCGAGTACTACTTAATGCGAATTTTTCAATTCATATTGACTTTCTAATTTTATCATGGACATTACTGGGATCGGTGAAGGAAAACATAAACTACATTGAAGGTCACATCATAAATATGTCACTTTTGATCCGTAACTTGCTGCCTCAGAATTGGGCCTGTCTTAAAGAACCTTACTGGCCAAAACAAAGACCAAAAAAAAAAAACAAACAAAAATAGCTCGACTACAAACAACTCAAATAACAAAGTAACCTTATATCCTTGTACCCAATTTCCATTTCGTAAAAGGTCGTATATTTCCTAACGCCAATTGGCTTATAAGGATGGACGTCTACCAAGTACATCTCATATCGTTTGGCAATCGGCCCAGCTACTTCCAGACGTGTACTTTATTTTCCTATCGGTACTAGAAGAATGTCGGAGTCTTTTCAGAGGTAATTACAATATGGTCATAAAATGGGAAAGCCAATCCTCTCCCTGCCCCTGCCTGTAAAAGTCGTTTAGGAAGTGGTGATTGTGTGGCTATAGCAAAAGTGGTATGGTGAAAGCCACTAGACGTTTTATATTCGTTTGGTCTGCTGTAGATCCAATTGGGCCGTGTAATGCAGAAATTAGTGGATATAGCAGATTATAATAACGAATATCACACTGTACGCTTACTTCTTGATAATGGTAGTCAACATTGTTTCATAAAGAAATCGTTATGTGAAATATTAAATGCACCGTTATTACAGTCCATTTATCACGTTGCTGGGGTAGGTCAAACAATTTCGCAGTCTACCCACATTTGTAAAAGAAAATTATGTTCAAGGTTAAATCCGTATTGTAAGAATATTGATTGTTTAGTGTTGCCGTGCATTACAAATCAGTTACCCACTTGTAGTGTCGATGTAAATAATATGTGTATACCTGACAGTATTCAACTCGCAGATCCAAACTTTTACTCGTCGTCAGACATCGATATACAGATAATAATAATAATAATAATGTTTATTTGCAAGAAATACATTTTTACAAAGGAAAATCTTATTGCCTAAAAGTCACTGTATTCGGCCTGCAAGCAAGCGTGCAAATTATTGAACTTTATGTCATTGTTACATTACTACAGAATATGTCATTGATACAATATTACAAATTATGTCATTATTACATTAAATTATTGCTAAATTTATATCATAGGCGCGGATAAGTTCTGGGAATTATTGTGTGACGGCAAAATTAAGTTGAATAAAGGACCTTATAGGCTTATTTACAAAACACAAAGTTGGATTGGATAGTGACGGGACCTTTTCATAATAACACGCTTCAAGTTAAAAGTGTGCAATGTAATTTCTCCCAAACAATTGGCACACAGTTGAAAATGTTTTGGGAACTCGAAGAAATAAACAATAACGTTAAAAATATCCTTAGTGCTGACGAACGTGCGTGCGACAATATTTTTATTAAAACGACAAAACGTATGGAAGATGGTAGGTTTTCCGTACGCATTCCTTTAAAGGAATCAGCTGAGGTACTCGGAGACAGTTACACAGCGGCTGAAAAACGTTTGTTGTCGTTAGAACGAAAATTCGCTCGATTGCCACAATTTAGGGAAAAATACGTAGATTTTATGGAAGAATATGAAAGGCTCGGTCACATTAGTCGCGTTGAAACTTAGGTCTCACGTCACTATTTTTTGCCGCATCACGGCGTTATTAATGAAAATAGAAGCACGACTAAACTGCGCACTGTTTTCGATGCAAGCGCAGCGACGTCGTCCGGTAAATCGTTGAACGATATTCAACATATTGGTCCACCACTTCAGAATGACATATTTAGCATACTACTACGCTTTAGGCAATATAAATACGTCGGTTGTGCAGACGTTGAGAAAATGTTTCGGAATTTTCTTGTACAACCAGACCAACGAGATTTACAATTGATATTATGGCGTAAACTTCCGTCGGACCCAATATGTGTATATCGCCTTAACACCGTGACGTATGGCACCGCGTCTGCGCCATACCTTAGTATGAGATGTTTGCGTCAGTTCGCGTTGGAATGTAAGGATGATCACGTTTCAAAAGTGATCCGGGATGATTTTTTCGTTAATGACGCATCCTCGGTGACAACGATTTAAATAGGTTACTAGATATCTGTGAAAAGTTAAGAAATACTTTAAACTCGGCTTGTACCTTTGCGTAAGTGGTTGTTTAACGTTGATATCAGTGATCATGAAATATCTGAAAGATTATCACATGTTCACCACATTGCCAAAGTAAGACTTTAGGATTGGGTTGGTATAATAAAAGTGATGAACTTCATTTCACCACACAAATAGTTAGACCGACTATACTAAGTAAACGTACCACGTTGTCGATAATTGCACAAATATACGATCCTTTAGGTATTTTAACGCCGGCTGTCATCGTAGCTAAAATATTGATGCAAAAATTGTGGTTGTGCAAGATAAATTGGGACGATCCCGTTCCCAGTGATGTTGCGTTGTCCCGGGATAAATTTATTGACACACCTCAATATTTACATAAATTACGTATATCGCGTCATGTTATGAGTATACACTTAGTTCATAGAGTTACACGTATTCACGGACGCGTCGCAGAGTGCGTATGGTGCATGCGCCAATGTTCGCACCTACTCTGATGACTCACCGGTGACCATTAGATTATTATGTGCGAAAAGTAAAGTTCCACCAATTAAACCCCTCAGTATACCCCGACTAGAGCTGTGTGGGGCTCTAATAGGCGCATGATTATATAGGAAAATTATCTAGTCATTGCGTAATAATTTCCACAAAATGTACTTTTGGACAGAATTGATACATTATCAACTGACAATATTGAATTTATTTATTCCCGCGTATGCCTTTCATGCGTCTCTGCAAGTTCCACCTTAAGCGTATCGTGGGTACCGCTAGTTTGACGTACGAGGAGTTCAGCACTGTGTTGGCACAGATCGAGGCAGTCCTGAACTCCCGTCCTATAACTCCTATGTCCTCAGATCCACATGATCGTTGTCCACTAAGCCCAGCTCATTTCCTCATCGGCCGGCCACTCACTGCACCAGCCTGCAGAGACCACACCGAAGCACGGACTCACAGCTTGACACGGTTTCAAAGAGTGGAACAAATAAAACAGCACTTCTGGAAACGCTGGTCATAAGAATATGTTGCTGATCTTCAGACAAGGACGAAGTGGAAGACGAATAGTCAAGACATAGCTTTAAACACGCTTGTCGTCATTAAGGAGGATAACTTACCACCTCTAAAATGGCGTATGGGCAGAGCTACCCATATTTTCCCAGGAAAGGATGGTGTGTCGCGTGTCACCACCATCCAGACTGCAACGGGACCTGTACAAAGGGCATTCTCAAAAATCTGCCCTCTACCTGTATCATCAGCAGAGGACGACAACATGAATGCAGCCTGCGGCGTCTCCAATCAAGCGGCAACGTAGAGACATCATTTTATTGGAAGCTGGAGCTTCCAAGGCGGCCGGCATGTTGGCGCAACTTCTAATGCCATCTATCGACACACCGGGACATCACATTTTTTATCTACGAATGAGAGCTCGCCAACGTTGGCGACCAATCACAGCACGCGTTTGTTCTCATTCAATCCATTGTATAGGATCTGTAGTGCTATTCTGTAAAAATCCCACCTTGAAAACTTAGGTGAAGTGAGCTTGATGAGAGCTGTCATTTCACCTGATGCTATGGATTGACACTATTGACAGTTCACTCCACGCTCACCTCACCTAAGTTTTCACGGTGAGATTTGTACAGAATAGCACTGCTGTTTATAAGATTTATTATTACCTGAAACACACTGCTTGTAAAAAGACGAATTAAAAATACAACGAAATCAAATCAATAAATCAATCATTGAAGAGCACCTGCCTCCCGTTCCTGTACAGCAGCCATGTCGGGAAAAGTACAAACAGAGTTATAAGCATTTTTCTGTCGATGGTTGCATTATGGATGTATGGACAAGACTGCATTTGACGGCTCATATCTCCGTGATAAATAGAGATATCGACATGGCTGTTTTTGCAAAAAATCTTGTATGTCGAAATTAGTATGGCTGTGTTTATAACTCATTTTTGAAAAAAGTGCCATATGGCTGCTTTTTACACAACTATCCAGTTTATATTCATCATCATCATCCACAGCCCGTCTTTATCCCCTGCTGGGTATAGGCCTATCTTTCCTTGTGCCAATCCCCATGCTCCTGTGCCAGCTCATGCAGGTTTCGCCCGCGATGGCAACAATGTCGTTCGCCCATCTCGCCGCCAATCGCTAATTTATATTAGGCCTTTACCCATGAAATTGCCGATTTACATAGAAAAAAAAAAATTAAAATAAATATTGTCGATGCACTTTTACCATTTTAATGAAATTTTGTTGATGCCTCTGCTTTAAATGTCCTGGGAACGGGAATCGATAATTCCTCTTGAATGTCGGAGACTAAATTCACTTGACTGAAATTGTCAAGCTTGTCAAGCTGTATTAGGATTACATTATCATAAAGGTCATTTTAATATTTTCACTTGTCAATTTAGTGTAACTGTCCGACTTAAGACACTTGGAGCATTTTTTCTTATGTCGAACTGTGTAACATAAGACATTCGAGAGGTAGGACTTTTCTACTGCCTCGTTGGATTTGAATTTTTTTCCCGGAGCTCATTGTTAAGAGCAAAATTTCCAGGACGGATAATAATGTAAGATATTGATCTTCACACAAGCCGGTATCGAAAATCGGCAATTTCATAGGTAAAGACCTATTATTATGATCTTTCATCAAGAGGTTATAACCTATTGATGCAAAATTGGACAGCCTCGTTGGTCTAGTGGTCGCAAGTGCTACTGCTAAGCATGAGCTCCTGGGATCGATTACCGGGTCGGACAAAGTGTTATTATTGGATTTTCCCATCAGAAATTTCTCAGTAGCAGCCCGGAGTCTGGATTTGTGCCTGGTTGATGGTAATAGGCTCGCCCCCTTTTTGTAAAGGTCTGAACATATCTGCCGAAATGTGGGTGTACTGGTACACCTCTGTCTAACCCTTCGGAGACTTAACAGGCGTGGTGTTATGATGTTATGAAAAATTGGTGATACTTGTGAACAACTTCTTAAAAACCACAAAATATGCATTGCTGTAGGATTGTCATTACATGGTGTCAAGGTGATTTGTAAGACAGTAAATAGCTCGTAAAGTTAATTTTTCGACGCCATAAAGGAAAAAAAATTAAGAGGTCAGGGGTGACATCAACCGGCCTTACCATTGTGTGGATTCCCCGGAGGACACGGTGGAGGCCTGCCCGGCTTGGGCGGAGCACCGCATCGTCCTCGTGGAGGCGATCGGCGGCGGCGATCTCTCGCGTCTGGCCCTGGTGCAGGCCATGGTACGGAGCAAGAGTGCATGGGAAGCTTTCACCACCTTCTGCGAAGCAGTAACGCTCGCGAAGGAGGAGGTGGAACGCGTGAGGGAGAGGTAATCTTTGCGCTCTCACGCCCCTAGTCGCCGCAGGAGATGCCCTGGGCGTCGGGAATTTAGAGCCGATTCCCAGCCACCATAAGCACGGCGAGCCATGGGCCTGAGTAAGGACCAGGCCTGAGTCGATTCCACGCGCGCCTCAAAGTGATGCCTGCCAGGATCGCGGGTTGTTTGAAAGAGTTACCGTGGCCCTGGCACAGGCAACTGAAGGTACAGGGGTAGGTTTTAGCCAGTAAATGTCTGACACGCCCTCCCGCTCCACCCAGAGCTGGAGAAGTTATTAGATGATTTCCCACCCAAAAAAAGGGGGGGGGGGGGTGATATCAAGCCTTTTTGATATTATGGTGATAAAAGTAAATGCTATTTAATTGTAATGTTTACCTAAACATTGTTAATGTTTTGTGAGCAGACATATAGTGGACTGTTGATAACTACATGGTTAGGTAACCATGTAGTTATCAACAGTCCACGATAGTGGCAGCAACTCCAATGATTATAGTGTAGTAGGTAGGTACTTCTTGCTTTTACAAAATGTCTGCGAGCGGAATCCAAATACTGGCGTCTCCGTTTCTAATCTTATTCGAGTAAACCACATTGCAGTAGGTAGGTAGCTGCCTACACTACCTACTCAAGTTATCGAATTTCCCTCCAAGTCTTCCCACAAGTTTCAATGCAATAGTATTTAATAACATCTGGAATATCGACTTTCCATTTCTGAACTTGGCTCACATCCAAATTGATAATGAAAAGCATCGCCTGCAAATATAATGCATTCGTTCTGAACTTCATGAAGGTGGCGGTTTAAGTTATAACTTTTTGGGTTCAGCTGCATCAAGCAAATACGAGTATTTTTACCCGACTACACGAGAGTATGTATGTATGTATGTTTATTTATTAGGCACGCTCTGTAGCCTAAACGGTTAGATAGATTTTAACATAATTATGAGGTGTCGTTAGATTCGTCTTAATTGCGGGGGTGACTTAGGTTATACCTATATTGGGTTGGCTAATAAGTAATGAGCGTTTTAGTTTATAATTTCTAGAAGAATTTTCGGAAAGGTTCGAGAACGTTCTGCAGCAGAGGGTATATAAAGAGCGAGTCGCGCTCATGCGCGTTATTGATAGTTTGGATGTTAGTGCGTTAAAGTTCACAAAGAAATGAGTGATATTAAAACCCACGTACGACATTATTTATTCTATGAGTTTCAATCTGGGCATTCTGCTGCAGAAGCTACACGTAATATAAATGTCAAAGGACAGCTCACGATGAAGTCTCCGAAGCAACAGCAAAGCGCTGGTTCCAACGGTTCCGCAATAACGATTTTTCCTTAAACGTGTTAACTCATTACTAGCTTTTTTATTTGATACCAATATTGTTACTAGTTAACAATTTCAAACAAATTCCGCGGCGGCCAAAAGTACCTACTTACTTCAATTTGAGCAATGGCTGCCGCGTTTCTAAAAAGTTTGAAAAAAAAAATTATTAAAAAAAAAACCGACTAAGTTTGAAAAAAAAGAATTTATTAAAAAAAAACCGACTGCAAAAACACATAACTGAAAAGACGAAAACAAGCATTATAATAATCTATGGAATTTTGGTATTGCAGTCGGGGACAAACAAATAACCTGAAATATGAAGTAACTTTTATTGGTCCCCGCCTGCGATACCAAAATGTTCGTCATTTCAGCTGTGTTTTTGCAGTCGGGTTTTTCGTTTTATTAACTACGATAATTTGATTTTTCGAGACCGTTATCCTTGGCAACATAACTGGTAACGCCATCTTTATTACTTTCGGAATTTTCTAGGTGACTATTTAGATTGATAGCTGTTTTTACACAACTAGACATGTTACCAGCCATTCCTACATAACACACACAAACAGAACACACAGAACAGAGAGAGAGAGTGGTACAGAAGTTGAATGGGAAAGGTAGGTACTCACAGGATTTGTATCTTGCTTCTATTCGATAGCTGAGCACGGGTCCTGTGACTTCCCACCAGTGGGCTTAGTATGACCGCTTGTCTATCTCTACGAAGAGTAGACAACTTTTCCTATACAAAGTGACATTTTGCCATCGCACTGTAGAAATCCTTCCCTAATTTGTCATTTTGTCTTTCGTTTCTAGCAATCATTTTACCCTTTTTTATGTAGACAATTTCGGAAGAAAGGTTTCTTTCCTAACTCTCAAAATCATACTGTCCACTGATAACTGTCTAGGGTAATGAAGACAATTTGCGCCATGCTAAAGACAGTAGAAAACTTTCTACTCGACGGCCGCAAAGTATATACGGTTATCTACAAAATCATTATTTTTGTCTCTTCTTTTGCTTATTATCTCGAAAACGGTGTGTCCTATCGCAAAAAAATATTGAAAATTTTGTTCCTCTATTAAACTCATAACCCCATAAAACTCTACATGTAGGTAATAATTTTTCATATTTTCCATAAAAAAAGTGAAGAATTCCATATAAAACACGTTGAGAATCTTCTCCGGCGCTACGGGCGCGACTCCGCAGTTGTATTTATATGCGTGACTCAAAAAACAAAAAAAAAAGATTATTATTAATATTTGTAAAAATTGATAATTAAACAGAAAAAAAACCCTATGAAAAAACAAAGAATTCTGAGTCGAATTATGTAAAAAAAGTGAATTTCGTAAAAGTGTAGTTGACTCTTTCTACTTTGTTGGCGTCGTACTGTCTACACAGAAACGTCATTTTTGTCTACTCTTCCGTCGACAAGACACTTCTCTACGGTTCGGTTTAAGCCAGCTCTCTATTTATTAGATAAACTCTTTCTTCCCACACCAAAGTCAATTTATTTTAGGCACAGCACAACACGGTAGTTCACTGAGAAAGTTCTAGCGGAAGCAGCATCCTAATCGCGTAACACACTAATCGGAATTTGAATCATTTTGAAGCAAATTGCTAATTCATTTCTTCATATGTTTGAAAAATTTGTCTGATCAACAACGTAAATAATGCAATGAATGTTGTTGAACTGTCAAAATTACGCGTGTCCGGCGTTACGCAATTGCCCCGCGGGAGCGGGGGCGTGCGCGCGAAGGACGCGTGTCGCCAATACAGAGGTTGCGGGCGGGTGTGTTACATTAAGGCCTTATTTTGGACCTCTAAACTGCCAAGGAATCAGATCGAGGTATCAAGCTCATAGTGCTCATCCACGGGATCCATAGGTTGATATTTCTAGCCCATGTGTTCTAGTACACTCTCTGGAACTGGCGTGACTTTATGTATATTACTTTCCAAAATCAGACTCAACTAATCATATTACATTACAGCCCAGCTGTCTCATTGTCCATCATCACAACTGATCACCTTATCTGCTTCAATCCTTAAACGCTTCGTCTACTTTGTTAACCTGGTGTAAAAATTTAAGAGGACACTCCATGCCGTCCATATACATAATCAGCCTATAATTTTCCCACTGCTGGGATACAGGCATAGGGAGAGGGAGTGGGCCGTAACCCAGCACGCGGGCCCAGTGCAGGTTGGTGGATGTCACATGTTTTTGAATTTTTGGTTCTTGTATGTTCACCGATTTGGGAGTGGTGATGAAAATTTACACGAAGTACATGTCCGGGTTCGAACCTACGATCTACAACTCGTAAGTCTCGGCCGTTTCCACAGGACCACCAGTGGTCGTCTTGTCCATATGCTAAGATTAATTTCTATTTTTTTTTCTATTTTATATCACAAACGAAACGTTTAGACTACCATCTCATTAGCAGCACCTCATTCTTTTTAACTGCGATAATTTATAAGCAAATTGTTACACTTCCAAGAACTGGATTCTTTGAAAATCTATGAAATGGAATGGCAAAGGAAAACGTACGTAGGTACAGTCACGAGCATAAATAAATACCTTACACTTTGCCAAGATTCAAAAGTTATTTTCTCCTTAAGCCAATCAATCTTATCGGCCTAGCCTTATCTACGTACTATGTTGGGGTCGGCTTCAAGTCTAATCGGATGCAGCTGAATTCCGATATTTTACATGGAACGACTGCCTATCTGTCCACAAATCAGTTACTGGGTAAAACGACACCGTTAGGTAAGACTGGTTGTCAGACTTTTGGGACTACCCATAACGACTGTCAAAGGTCTACGAATGACGGCTGGGGCCAACAGCTTAACGAACTGTCCGAGGTATGGAGGGGTCTCGATATGTAACGGATTGTCACCCATCCAATACCCGTGCGGCTGTTATTATTTAGACACGAGACCTCGATTTTTTTCCTAAAATTTTGATAGATATTTTATTGTGTTACGAATAAAAATTGCAACTTTGCGAAAAGACCTACTAGGTGGATCAAAAAGTAATGATGATCGGTTAATATATATATTTTTAATATTTTTTTTGCTTTCTTATAAAAAAACAATATATAGACCACAATTCTCGGGGGTACCAGGTACCGGGTGGCCAGCAAATCAAGCTATGCGAAACTGTAAAAGGACATTGCTCGTCGTCCATACATAGCTCGCCTAAGATCCAACAGGGAGGTGTGTTTACTTTTTGGGTTTTAGATAATGTGTATATTCGATTGAACCTAAATTAAATCAACGGACACTTTTGAGAATTCGAAAAAAATCAAATCACTTTCGAATTTTGAGGTTATAATTACGTCAATAAAAACATTCGGTATGTAGCAATAACTTAGCATTTATTACTGAATGTAAGTACGTACTTACATTGACATTACTACCAAATGTCAAATGTTGTCATCTGTCAATTCATCAACTGTCGGTGTCGATATTATTGCTCGTTTCAAACAGCGCTTTCAATCGAGCTTTTTGATAAGCCGCATTATGGTTCCGAGACATCATAGCGGACTGTTTGTAACTAAAAATCATTATCGTATATCAAGTGTTGAGAATACTGACGCTTATTTGTGTCAAACTCTTATTAAGAGTGCTGTTACAAAGACTTGGCTGTATGATCTATAATACCTTTGCCTATTAAGAACCTCAAATTGAACCAAAAAATAATAACACCGAGGATTATGACGGAAGTGAATACTTTTTAAAATGTTTTCGAAATTAAAAAGTGTCCGTTCTATTGAAATATTTGTAATGTATATTATTAAAAGAACTAGTAATTTATAGTAAATGTTTCGTGCGTGTTGGTTCATAGGCCATTTTTTTCAATGTCCTTTCCCAATCAACCTTTAACCTAATGCTTTAGCGATAAAATTGAAAATCGGTTAAAAGGAATTTGACAGATTATAGTAGGCCAGCACATCAAGCGATGTGCTGGCCTCTACATTCATTTAAATAGTTATTAATTTGAATAGTTTTTTTTTCATCATTACTTTTTGATCAACCTAATTATGAAATAGATTTTTCGCAAAGTTGCAATTTTTATTGCACGAGAAATCGCTTTTGTATTTTGCGTAACTGTTAGGTATCTATGCTCGTGACTGTACGTACGTACTTTGGAACGGTATCAATAATGTCTCGGTAGCTCCGGGCACGTATCAGCGCAGTAAAGAATAAAACGTGACTGTTACACAAACGCCAAGAATTAATAGACTCTCGTTACAGTTCTTGATCGAAGTATGTCTTGGTGGTGTTATCTTTGTCTGTGTACGATATAAGATTTAAAAAGTGCCTTTTAATAACCCACTTGAAATAAATGATTTGAATTGGAAAAACCGGCCAAGTGCGTGTCGGACCATGCGTAATGCAGGGTTCCGTTATAGTTGGGATGAAACTATACCAAGAACAAACTTAATATTATAATAGTTGAAAAACATGTGCTCCTATACATTCCAACTGCAAATGTAGTACGCACAATATTGAGAGATTTACCATGTTATTTTAAGAGCATATACTTCTTAAAGGTTTTCCAGTAATCTAAAAGGTCTAGAACCACTTTCAGGTTTTTTTTAAATTATAGGCTCAGTGGTGTCGGAGATAAGGGGCCGATTTTGGTCTATTTTCTTAAATAACTTTAAAACAATTTATTTTTAAATTATAAAAAAAATAATTGTATTTTGAGACCCTCACAGTAAGCCGTTTCATTTGTTTTTGTTTCACTCGGTACAGTTTGCACAAAAATCTCATTTGCCCCCAAATGTGACCCAATATTCAAAATTCATTTATTTACATTACAAGTCCGTTTGGGTCACAGAAATTTATTCCAATATTTCATTCTAGATAACCAAAGGAATCTTCATAAAGTCCACGTGGACAAGATCAAGCGGAAAAAGTATTCAATAAAACACGATTCCCATAAAACAAGTCTATATCTGTCTCGTTTGTGCCACCCAAATTTAATATAGCAAGAAATATATAGTTGCAATATGATTCAATGCATGCAATCAGTGTCTTGTGTTGGATCCCTGCCAAAGTAAATGGGGCGGTGTGTCTAAGAAGTTAGTGAATTCATTGGCAGAGATACAAATCTCTATGCAGTCTCTTCGGAGGACAAAGCGTTTTGAGTGTAAAAATAATGTAGGCTGGTGAGATAATTTTTCAAAGCTAGTATTTATAATCACGAAGATGTCTGTACTGAAATATTTTTTAAGATCTTTCTGGAATCAGTTATGTGTTAGCAAAGAGTGGTGATCATGGCAATATAGGCCCATAGAGTTTGGCCAGCGAAACTCTGGCCACGAATTATTTTCTAAACTTGTAGTATGCCTACATTTTAGGACTGTCAAAATCCGTTAGGGTAATAGTACTCTGTGGTCAAAATTGTCACATTGACGTTTCGTACTTGAGTCATCTGGTGTTTACGTAACAGAGAATACAATAATTGCCATAGAGAAAAATAGAATAGAATAGAACATACAATACTCTAAGGAGATTTACGTGCATCTTATTTTCGTTGGTTCTATCCAATATTGTAAAGCTAACTTGCTTTGCAATAAACGAAATCAAAATGGCGGTTTAACAGGCCTAAGTAAATAAAAATAAAGTAAATAAAAATACTAGAGGTAATAAGGTTATTCTGGTCTATGGGGTTTATTATTATCAGTTGAATAATATTTTACTTCTATAGTACCTACAATATTACATGTCTAATTATTATAAAACTAATAGGTTGGGGAAAAAGTTTCTTCGCATTTTTTAAGAAAATTCAAAACATTTTTTAATATAGTTTATTTACATTTAACTAAAGTATGTAGGTACCATTTTGTTCGATAACTTTTTGCCATCTTGTAGGTAGGGACATGATCCCATTGCTATAGAAATTTTGGGACTTCTGGTCAAAATACCGCGACAAGTGGTTTTGGCAGTCCTCTCGTGATGTTAACCTGACACTGCCTAAAGAATTCTGAAGAGACCGAAACAGGTGGAAATCTGAAGGTGCAAGGTTAGGACTATACGGCAGATGCATTAACACCTTCCAGCCAAACTCTCTTAATTTTTGCTGAGTGGCTAAAGATGTGTGAGGTCTAGCGTTATCATGATGAAAAACCACACCCCTTCTGTTGATTAATTCCGGCCGCTTTCTCTCAACTTCTTGCTTTAATCTCATCAGTTGTTCGCAGTAGAGTTCAGAATCGATGGTCCTGCCTGGTGGTAACAGCTCATAATGAATAATGCCCTTCCAATCCCACCACACACACAGCATCACCTTGTTGCGAGTTAACCCGGGTTTCGCCACAGTCTGTGAAGCCTGACCGGCCTTTGACCACGACCTTTTTCGCACGTTCTTGTCATACGTGATCCACTTTTCATCACCAGTTATCAGCTTCTTCAAAAATGGTTCGGTTTCATTACGTCGTAATAAAGAATCACAAATGAGTACACGGTTCATTAGGTTTCTTTCAGTGAGCTCGTGAGGTACCCAAATGTCGAGCTTTTCTGTGTACCCAGTTTTTTTCAAATGCGCCAAAACTGTATTGTGGTCAATTTCCAGTTCTTCAGCTACGTCGTAACTACTGATATGCCGATCTTGCTCCACTTTTTCAAAAATGGCATCCATTTTATCCGTAATAGGGCGACCAGAGCGACGTGCATCTTTGACATCAAAATTTCCGGATTGAAAACGCTTAAACCAAATTTGTGCTACTCTCACACACACTACACTAGGTCCATAAACATCGCAAATTTTTTTCGCGGCTTGCGTTGCATTTTTACCTTTTTTGTAGTAAAATTTTAAAATGTATCGAATTTCTTCATTAGATTCACTCATCTTGACGGTACGAAAAACAAATGAAAATCACACATTTTCCTACTTTGAATTTGGAATTATGTTCTTTAACATTTAAACTTTCAATGATACCAAAACCAGCCAAATACAAATAGTATAGCCAAAGAGATTTTATTACAAGTTCATACATACTATAATGCGAAAAGACTTTTTCCCCAACCTAACAAATATGAAATGCTGTATATTAAGTATTGCATAATATTTATTTAATAATAAATACTTTAACTCCGTTTAAGCAGTGTAAATATGGCAATTTAAAAAAAAATCAAGAGGTGTCCACCCCGGATTTTTTCCCTGGACAGCGCTCGTTGGTCAGACTCTAGTATGATCATCGTGTCAAAATGGAGCTTACTATAGAAGGCAAGTAAATAAGTGAATGATAGACAAATATAATTAATGCAATTTATAATTACAACTCTATTGGATGTTGCTCATCATCGTTTTAGTGCCAAAAATATTATTTAAAGTTTTAGTGCAAATATTAGGTTGGGGTCTTTTCGCATAAACTATATTAAAAAATGTTTTGAATTTTCTTAAAAAATGCGAAGAAACTTTTTCCCCAACCTATTATTTGCGGTTCGAACATTTTATCGAAAAAGTTTGTCGATTTTCATTTTTACAACCAGTACCTATGTTGATTTTTCATCTAGTTGGTTACCTTTGGTGAAAGGTATAAAAACAATTTCAGCATAAACAACTCGTAGACAAGTCTGCACAAAATTTTGCAAATCTTGAAAATAAATGATGTATGTGTGCAATTATTTTTCATTAAATCTCTTTCTATGTACGGCAGCAGTTAATCTTGTAATATTGTAAACAAGCGAGATAAAACATTTTTGAATAAACTTCCACCATGTTGTACTTATTCGTTCGCATTCTGCCAAACATACAATGTTGTTATGTCCTGAGATGGCCGGAATACCGGAATACCCAACGAGCTTCGACAGTTGACGGTACACACGTAATCCATTAGATTACAGGCTTTTTCACCGAATTTTCCGTTTGTAGGGGAAGTAACATACATACCTACCTGCTGTATGTTGTACTTGCTTCCATATGAGATCAGTTCGTTGATATTTTCTGTACCTGCTACAAAAAAAAAAAAAACAGAATATACCTAGTTAATTACAAATTCATATAATCATTTTGTGAACATAGGGTAAAATTATACAGATGTTATATAAAAAATGTCAGTCCATACTATGTTCCGCCAGAAGGCATAAATATGTATCAATAAATTAACACGTTCTGTGCGGCCAACGCGCATGCGCGATTTTCGAACGTTCACCATGTGCTGGCGGCGCTTATGCGCGTCCATACAATTTATATAACTTCCTTCGAATGCGGCGCGCCACACCTGTGGGTTTTTTGTGCATCTCTATTGTTATTGGCGTAATTGTTTTATGACTCATAAAACTCGAAAATTTTCAAACACACATAAGCGTCTCGCCGCACTTGGGACAAGTTTGTAACGCCACACATATGCGCCCAGCCGCACTGGGTAGAGTTTCTTCAACCGCGCATGCGCGCTCATAGCACCACACGAAGTATTTTTTGGGCGCGCATGAGCGTTTGCCGCACAGAGTTTAGTGTATCATAAAGAAGCACTTGGAGCAAATTCGCCGAATAATTCAGCAGATAATGTGTTAAAACGGCATATATATGCAGTGTGATGACCATAAATTGCTTACAATACAATTACTTCTAAATTGAAGAAGGAATAAATTCCATCTTCTATTCTATCAAATTAAATTAAGTCACAGGCAGAGCTAAGTCTAGAGGCAGCAACGAACCCGAAAGATTTACATAATAATTTGTAATGAAACTAGCGTAAAAAACTAGTCGTAAAAACATTGAGATTTTCTTACTATAATGTTTTGTAGGTACATATAAACCTTCTGGAATGAATTCTTTAGACGATGCCGATGTTGAAAAATGAATCAAAATCCGTTAATGTTTTTTAGAAAAAAAAAACGCGGTCATACAGAAAAGAAAATTTGATTTGTGACATAATCAACATTTTTTTTTTTTACAAAATTCAAACAAATACAACCCCTGAAAACTATCTTAAAAAGCCAAAGGCTAGTAAGTATGATGGAGCACTGGCCATCTTATTTTATATTCCGAGCTGCCGATACACGTTACGAGTCCTACACACGAAACTGTGGGCCTAGCGCGAACGAGCGGAGTAAAAGTTACGTAAATGCTAACGATTTTATAATTGAAAAAAAATCGCATATAAAATATTAATTTAGTTGTAAGAATTGTGCTTGCCGTACAATTTTTATAAACGAAAATATTTTAGGCTACATGTATTTTTGCAGGCTATCCAGAACAAACCACACAAAGAAAATTGCAGATATTGTGGAAAGACGAGTACTCACCACTGCGTCAAGCCCTAGGAACATTTCCTGGCCTTCCGGGAGTGAACTGCAGTTGCCTATATGGAAAGCTCTCAATCGATTGGGTACCCAAGTAGGCCGCTACAAGCACAATTTCACGAAGTGGGGAATTAATGACCCATCCAACACCCAGAGCGAGTGCATTGCATTTGATAAGATGATGTCCCACTTGCTGGAGTGTCCTAAGTGCAAGTTCACTTGCATCTTTGAAGACCTAAAGAATGCCACTAATGCCGCAATCAATGTGGCCAGCTACTGGGCTCAAACGACATAATGATAATCAACCAAAGTACCGTCGACACGAAAAGAGGAAGAATTAATGAATGACTGAATGAATGAATGAAATGCACCGATCCCAGCGCGGTTTGACCAGACTAAATTACTCGAATGTACCCAAAGATTCACACTAGCCCCTGTAGCCTCATGCTTCATGGGGTTACAGAGACCATTGCATAATTATCAAGATTCATAAAAAACTTTTTCACTCTCTGTCACCTCTGACCTAGACTCAAGAGCAAACCCATCTTTTTCCTTTTTTTATTTTTCACTTTTACTGAGTCAGTTTATAATTTATCTAAGTTACAATAGCGTAATGTCTGCTCATCACCTTTTACAAAATATTGCTTCTCCCGATGTAGGGACATTAATTGTTGAGGAGTTCTCCTGGTAAGAACTAGAAGAACTGGATCTGATGGTGAAGTCACTATTAGCTCCATTTCATGCAGTGTGACGAGCATAAATTGCTTAGCAACCATATTAAAGTACTTAATCGAATCGCGACCCGTGAAATACTTAATATTGAGCAGTTCCTATGGCCATCTGTGATGTTTATCATCAGTTCTACTTCACCAAATGGTGCTTTTCGAGAGTCAATGTACGAGTTACTATAAAAAATATCCAAATTGCTATAGTGCCGATAAAATTTGAGGGTTGCCCTCGATTTCCATGGGATCCCCGTATCAGATTTTGACTTAGTGACAATGGGACCATCTCGAGAGAATACCATTTCAAACAAAAAATAGAATTGTCGAAATCGGTCCACAATTGACGGAGAAATCGGTATACATACATAAAAAATGTATATATTATATATTGGTTGATTACAATTATTGAGTGCAATAGGTGAACGGAGTAGAAGCCTATGGTATACCTAGTTTTCTTTTTTTTTTCTTTTTTTAATAGCTTAGACAGAAATTGCTCTATCAATAACACCAAACACTACACATTTGAAGTAAACTAGAACAATAAAAACAGAAATTTTGAAAAAGCTATAGATCGTTCGTTAAATTCGATATTTGAATTTCGATATTAAAAAAAAAAAAACTATGTAGGCCATAGGCTTCTACGCCGTTCACCTATTATACCATATTTTTGTCAAGACTGTAAAAAATGTCACCCAGTATATACGCGACGAATTGAGAACTTCCTCCTTTTTTTTTGAAAGTCGGTTAAAAAATCGTTCGCATTCACCGACGTTACTTCGCGTGTTCGTACGAGGGCTTCTGTTCGACAACATTCGGACGTGCAAGGCTCACGAATGCATGTCAAAAGTTCGTCCTGTGTATATTTTTGGATGCTATTATGTCAATTTCGGACGTTCGGAGGGAAAATAGGGTTGCTTTCGTGTTTTTATTTATTATGCAAGTGCAAGTAAGTTTGGGTGTACCTTTTTGTGTCAATTTTTGGGATTTTTGGCATTGTATTAAAAAAGAAAAAACTTGTGTAAACTAAGAAAAAAGCATAATATTTGGAAGGTATTTAAGTGCTAGTCAGAAAAAATTAAATAATAATGTTTTAAAACTGTACCTTATATTATTTTAATATTCTTTTCTGCTTCTTTGGAAAGTAATTATAGGTAGGTACCATTTTGAACAACAATTAGATAACAGGAAACGTGGAGTCTGCTTGTGGCTGAGATGAGAATACTAAAAGGGAAGTGTGGAGTTACACGGAGTGATATAATAAGAAATGAGTACATTAGAGGAAAGAAAGTGGCACCGGTGACTAAAAAGTTGTGCGGAAATCGGTTGTCATGGTATGAGCATGTGATCCGGAGGAATGAGGAAAATATCGTAAAAAATTAAAATTATATAAAAATATATTTAAGATCCTCATAGTAAGCCCTTTCATTTGATATGTCACACGGTACAGTTGCAAAACTTCTTTTTTAAATTTTCTTATTTGCCCCCAAAAATGATTTATTTACGATACATGTCCGTGTTTGGGTTATAGAAATTCAAATATTATTATGTACCTACTAAGAAAGAAAAAGAAAGAAAGAAAGAAAATACGTTTATTTGCGATAAACATGGCGCAAAGAAATAAAATAACAAAATAAAACAATTAAAAACAAGTTTGGGGAAAATATGCGCTACATTCACGCAAAACGGCCGTCACTCAGCATAATGCCGCGACCCCATACGAGACAGAGCCTCAGCGTTGGTTTTCAGCGACAGCCGGCGTTGACGTAATGAATTTTAACTAACTTAATAACTGTAACTGTAACTTAATCGGTCCATTAGATTCGAAGCAAATTGGCTGTGACAGACGGACAGACATACGAGTGATCATATAAGGGTTCCTTTTTTTCCTTTTGAGATACGGAACCCTAAAAATAATACAGATTACATTCTTAGCTAGGCATACAAAAATAAAACCTTAATTTTTCAGGGCTCTAGCTCCATGACAGCTTCAGTATGACTTGTGTCTATTGTAATAACGTATCTGCGTAGATCGATGTTGCTAATTGATTTTAAAGGAGATGTTCCAGGAATGTATGGAGCCTGGGCTAGCACTATGTACACTAAATGTAAATATCGCTATACAATATAGTAACCGTTTTTTAATGTTAATTTTCTATAATTTGCCTTCGTTTGAATGTACATTAAAATTAATTCGGCCAAGAAGAGCAACACAAATAAATATGGTGGATCAGCATTATGCGAAATGTCAAATGACCATGACATTTGATCGATGTGTCTTGTCTATGTAATATCTGCGAATAGAAAAACATAACACGAATTCCGAAAATACTTGGGTTTCGTTATAGTTTTAATAATAAAACAGGACTACAGGTTATTCTATTCGAGTGCGGCAGTACATCTTATATTACCTATTAAAAATGTTCCTTTCTCAAAAAGCATACTATAGTGTCTCCGAATTTCTAGCCGAAAAAGTTTTTGATTAAATAATTTTATCTTTTTCCTGACACTAATAATTAAGTTATATGTAATTTTTGACATAGATGGTGTAAATTTTGACATTACTCTTGTAATTTTGACATCAATTTTGTAAATTTAATCTAAATAATTTAATTTTGACATACATGTAGTAAATTTGAAACTTTTCTAGTATTTGATTGACATTATAGTTTTTGACTTATTTTGATTTTTTGACACTATAACAATAATAATCACTAATATATAATATTTCTAAATTATAAAAAAAAAATTAAATGCGTAGTCTTGGTAATTTTTCGATTTTCTTATTGTTAATTTTTTTCAATGTTATGGAAATATTTGTACGCCGATTAAGTATCGGTTAAACATGATTGGTTTCAAACGATATAATATCTTGCATGCTCTTGTATGTATACCATGTTTAAACAAATAAATAAATCTTATCTTATCTTATCTTATCTTAAACGATTGGTTATATCGGTGTCAAGCGGAGCAAGAAACGAATGGTTGAACGTTATTTTGTTTATCAAACTGTCCTAGTGTTTCATTCTTTAATGTCTATCAATATACCCTGGAATTCGATTAATCCACAGGAGAGTAGTGAGCTGTGGAGTACCTACCAACTGCAAGTTATTGTTAGAGTAGTTAACTATTCCTATTCATACAAGACGGAATCGAAATCACAGGCGAATCAGAAACCATATAACAAAGCCGAGGTCAACAGAGATGCAATCAATCAATGTCCGTAGTAGTAAACTGTTGTCGCAAAACAAAAACAATCACTAAAAACTCCGAAACATCCAATTTAACACTCATGAATACAACGATTCTACGATTTAAAGGCAAAGTCAAACTGTCAAAGAAAGACGTCACGTCACGAAACTTAAAAGTGTCAAAGTCGTCAAACGTCATGTCAAACCCAACTGTCATGGCTACCATAAAAATAGGGTTATCTTATTAAAAAACTTTTTGTGTACACCTGTGCTTTTCTTCAAATTAATTTGTTTGTATTTTTATGAAAATCCCCTATTTTGTTTCCTATTCATCTCTGTAGTGTACATGGTGGTAGCCCAAAATAAAACATTTCCTTTAGAAATTAAGTAAGATCTATTAGTTTATTGACTCAATATCAGTGAACGCAAATAAAACACTCAAAATAAGATAGAAATTAATATGTATTTTGACACATGACACAAATCAATTAATCATATAAGAAAATACCGTCATAATCTACCATCGAATTAAAATTATTGACCGAGCAGATTGTCAAACGCTAATTGATGAATACATAATAGAGCATCAATCCACTTTAATCCAAATTTAATAATTATGCCGCGGTCCCACGGTTCTCTTTCTCACAGGCCAGGCCGTGCAGGGCAGGCTGACAGGCCGTGGGAACAGTCGGTCTGCGGTAACCTGTCGTCGCCTGTCCGATCGAATGTATGGGGACTTAGAACTAGTCTCTATTTGACATTCAGGCAGCAAATTCAACCATATTATTTTTTCATTCCCCACCAAAAAAATACCAACCAAAGTAAACGGAGAGAGAAAAACATTCGCCGCTAACAAAAAGCAAGATTAGACTAGCAAATAATAAACACAAATGCAATATTAGAGATCAACATTGTTCTTCGTTCTCCCAACGAAAACATTTCTTAATTAAATAAGCCCGACAGGTGGATTCAGCAGCAAAATCTAATATACCAGATAGGAATTCCCTTTATTTATACTGGGCGTCCAAGGCCACTATCAAATTGTACAGAAATCAAAGCTGCAAGATGTTTTTTTCCGTCCCTCGTTAATTTCCTTTAAAGTGTTTTACAATTAATTCTGTTGTGACTTTGTTGGTTCTCTTGTTTGTTTAGTAAGGCGTAAATAAAAGGTTTTTCTGGTAATGTTGGTTTCATTATTTTGAAGTTTGTGGCTTCGTTAATGGAATGTTTTAAAAATATTGCGGAAGTTACTGTTAGTCAAAAAGACTGAAAAAATTATAAATTAGAGGAGAAAAATACACGAGTACAGAGACTTTCCAAGGTGAGCATAACTGATAACAGGTTTTCCTTCATGTTCAAATCAACACGCAGAACAAGCTTTTTATATATTTCACAACAGCTAAGTACCAGGATCACAAAGAAACGTGGCTCCTCGTTTGAACTCAATTTAATTACGCTACATACAAATCTTTTTACACATACATCTCTAGTATATTTTATACAGAGTTTCTTCCGTACAATTGTAGTCCTTGCTGAATAATATATTTTTACTTTGCGTCCAATTGTCGAGCGGGATACTTCTAATTCACTCGCTTCGTACGAATTGAAGGAGTCACGGTTATTTTTCTTGTTATAATTTGTCTGAGTTTAAATCTATGTTTTCTTAATTGAGTAGCTGAGTATTACTCGTATAGCCCTCCACGTTCAGCCCTCCACGTTCATACTCAACACATTCCTGACGACATTTTTCTCATTCCTCCGCATCACATGCCCATAGCATGACAACCGATTTCCTCACAATGGCGTGGCATGATAATACCTGTGTATATTGATAGGGGGCATATAGACAAACAAAACATATCTGTGATATAATGTCCTAAACTGTCACATTACCTAGACAATTAAAGTTAAAAATGGCCATGATGAGCGCAAATATTTTAGTTTCATTCATATCTCGGTAATGTGACAATTTAGGACATTATAATAGGTTGGGGAAAAAGTTTCTTCGCATTTTTTAAGAAAATTCAAAACATTTTTTAATATAGTTTATTTACATTTAACTAAAGTATGTAGGTACCATTTTGTTCGATAACTTTTTGCCATCTTGTAGGTAGGGACATGATCCCATTGCTATAGAAATTTTGGGACTTCTGGTCAAAATACCGCGACAAGTGATTTTGGCAGTCCTCTCGTGATGTTAACCTGACACTGCCTAAAGAATTCTGAAGAGACCGAAACAGGTGGAAATCTGAAGGTGCAAGGTCAGGACTATACGGCGGATGCATTAACACCTCCCAGCCAAACTCTCTTAATTTTTGCTGAGTGGCTAAAGATTATTTTATGGGTTCTACCTGAATTAAAGATTAATAAATAAATAAAAAAAAAAAAAGATGTGTGAGGTCTAGCGTTATCATGATGAAAAACCACACCCATTCTGTTGATTAATTCCGGCCGCTTTCTCTCAACTTCTTGCTTTAATCTCATCAGTTGTTCGCAGTAGAGTTCAGAATCGATGGTCCTGCCTGGTGGTAACAGCTCATAATGAATGCTCACAATGCCCTTCCAATCCCACCACACACACAGCATCACCTTGTTGCGAGTTAACCCGGGTTTCGCCACAGTCTGTGAAGCCTGACCGGCCTTTGACCACGTCCTTTTTCGCACGTTCTTGTCATACGTGATCCACTTTTCATCACCAGTTATCAGCTTCTTCAAAAATGGTTCGGTTTCATTACGTCGTAATAAAGAATCACAAATGAGTACACGGTTCATTAGGTTTCTTTCAGTGAGCTCGTGAGGTACCCAAATGTCGAGCTTTTTTGTGTACCCAGTTTTTTTCAAATGCGCCAAAACTGTTTTGTGGTCAATTTCCAGTTCTTCAGCTACGTCGTAACTACTGATATGCCGATCTTGCTCCACTTTTTCAAAAATGGCATCCATTTTATCCGTAATAGGACGACCAGAGCGACGTGCATCTTTGACATCAAAATTTCCGGATTGAAAACGCTTAAACCAAATTTGTGCTACTCTCACAGACACTACACTAGGTCCATAAACATCGCAATTTTTTTTCGCGGCTTGCGTTGCATTTTTACCTTTTTTGTAGTAAAATTTTAAAATGTATCGAATTTTTTCATTAGATTCACTCATCTTGACGGTACGAAAAACAAATGAAAATCACACATTTTCCTAATTTGAATTTGGAATTATGTTCTTTAAAATTTAAACTTTCAATGATACCAAAACCAGCCAGATACAAAAAGTATAGCCAAAGAGATTTTATTACAAGTTCATACATACTATAATGCGAAAAGACTTTTTCCCCAACCTAATATTTACATAAATAATAAAAATAATAAATAAAATAAAATTTTTATTTCAGTTAACATAATATGGTTTACATTATATGGTTTGGAGACTCCTTTTAAGCAAGGAAATTGTTGTGTTAGGAGTATAAGTATGTATTTATGTAAGTATGGAACTGTAGCATTAATTCTTAGTACAAAAAGCTAGTGCAGACACACACACAGTCCCAAGTATATTTATTGAGGCTGCTTTGCTAGTGTCTGTGTGATTTATTTACTAAAGAGTCGTGGTTCACACAAGAGACTTGATGTCAAAGCACAAAACTGTAGACAGTAGAAATAATTGGTCTATATTGTACAACCAGAAGTGAAGATTATCATCATAATTTTTTATACTTTCCGTGCAGGAAAGTATAAAGTACTTTTGTAACTTTTGCAGAAATTTAACAGCAAAGCAACTTGATGATAACGCGCAAACTGCTCAATAACAATCAGGCTAAATTACTTAAACGCCATTCACTCGATAATAATAATAATAAGGTGTTTTTTACACGCCATGTCTCATTCTAATTTACGTAAATCAAAATTACTTAAACCAAGTTATTCTTAAATTCCAAGAAGAGCACAATTATTAATATCACATTGTTTTCCAGACAGCAGGAAGTTAAATTTACTTTATTTGAAATTTGTATATCTATGTAGTAATTAAACATGACTTTAAAACACTTGTATAAAAAAGACCGCAGAGAGTGTCCCCATAGTAATCGGAAAAAAACAGCCTTTTTACGGGTTACTGAAGTGCCACAAAAGTGCTTCAATTGCAATGCTACCTAATAGTTCGATGCAGAAAAATTCGCTGATTCCGAATATGTATGTGACTCAATAAGTAATTTTGCCTTTCCAGTGCACAGTGGCGATAATTATTTTTTTCCTTTATTGGCCAACTGACAATAGTTTACACTGTAAATAGTTGAAATAATATCTACCATAATTTATGGTTAGTGCAACAATTTCTTACAGGTTATCACCACATGCCCCATAAACATATCAGGTGTGCCACAAGCACTAAAACTATTAAATTAATATATTATAACTAATACCTAACAAGTTTAAATTAACGTTACGTGATGGAATATAAAACTAATATAAATAACAAAAGTAAAATTCAATAGAAAAACAAAAAAATAAAATTAAACATTGCTAGTAATTGTTTTATGAAACTTAGAATATGAGTCAAAATGCAACGTCAACAAGGTCGCTGGAGCTATTTAATAATTTGCAAAAACGATGAATTACGATGAGGGATATTATAGAGAAGGAAAAAGTATTACCTAATCAACACACTTGCTCACAATTTCTTGGCAATGTTAGGCTTTCATATCTATCACAATCATGCTAGCCGAAATACATTCACTGCTAGACACAGGCCTCTCCCGTTTCTGTTCTGCCCATATCCAGATACAGTGCCTTACATTTACTAAAAAGTACATAGGTAACTGGCGTTTTAAAGCAGCGGGGTACATACGTGACCCACTTACAATGCGGGGGCTCGTGGTTAAGTAATAACAGCCACACGGGTCGATCGGTCAGGTTAAGCTACGCTTGCCGCGGTTGATCCGTGGTTGTATGACCGTCTTTACATACCAAGACCCCTCCGTGCTTCGGAAAGCACGTTAAGCCGTTGGTCCCGGCTGTAATTCTTGGATCTTTGACAGTCGTTACGGGTCGTCAGGAGCCCGAAAGTCTGACAACCCGTCTTACCAAGTACCTGGGTTGTGGAGGTTAGATAGGCAGTCACTCCATGGAAAATACTGGTATTCAGCTGCATCCGGTTAGACTGGAAGCCAACCACAACATAGCTGGAAAAGGCTAGGCAAATGATGGCTCACAATCCCAATGTCATTACATTTTGACAATTCATAAATATTCATCGTGTTATTGTAGTGGGCGCGTAGACGAATTTTTTAAACATAAAGTATGGGATTTTGATAGACAGTGTGTTACGCAATAAGGAGCAGGTATTTGAACTCGTATTTCGCCACTAGTTGGCGCCACTATGACAAGAAGTCTTCTATTTTGACAATCCTTATATATAATTCTTCTGTACGTGTGTTTGTCACCTAACTCCTCCTAAACGGCTGGACCGATTTGGATGTTTGTGTGTGATATTTCAATGGGTTCCTGGATGGTCTGAAAACACAATTGGACCCGGTAGGTGGCACTGCTAAGGCGGTACGAAGTTCGCCGGGTCAGCTAGTGAATATATAAAATCTAAGATGCCGTTCACCATTCGTTTTATTCATTCGTTCATCGTTCAGTCATGACTAAAAAGATATCGGCGCTTTGACACTTTTGACAGGAGGACCTGATGTGTCAGTGCTGCCACCTAGTGAATGTCATTTCAGAAAACCATCCTTGCGTAACACGCTTAAAAACACATTCTAAAGGATTTTGAAGGAAATTGCTAATCCGTTGCTTCATATGTTTCAAAAATATTTCTGTTCAACAGCGAAAATGACGCCACGAATCTTTTTAAATTGTCAAAATGAAAGGCATGACATTGCTGTTCACACAAGTGACATGACATTTAAATCCTAATTGATCGGAATCTGAATCATTTTGAAGCAAATTGCTAATCTATTGCTTCACCTGTTCGAATTTTTTTTTCCTCTCAACACCGTAAATAACGCAATGAATGTTGTTGAACTGTGAAAATGAAACCGATTCCGATTGATAGTGTGTTACGGAATTAGTTGTCCGCTGGTTCCCAAGAATCGATATAGAATTTAGTACATTTATAAGTCTATCCAAATCATCTATACAAATAAGTACAATTGAAGTGTCTGTTTGTAATGTCAAAATAACAGATTTTTCTAAAGGCATATGAAAGTAGAAAATTTTTGTCTATCTGTTTTTTCCGACTAATCTCCGAAATGGCTAGACCAATTTTGACGGAAATTTCACTGGCAGATAGCTGATGTTATAAGGAGTAACATGGTTTTATTTTTGAAAAAGAATTAGGGTCTCGCTCAAAAAATAATGTAAACCCATTAATTGTGAACAATATCGGATTCTAACAGGGAAATATTGACACGTGCGGGCGAAACCGCGGGAAACAGCTCCTCGTAGTTGTACATAAATTCGTACGCCTTACAAAAGATCGCAATCATTCCTTGTGAACTATCGAAACACGTTCGTCTGAATACTTACACAAGTCGTGTCTAGTTCGCAAAGATATTTAAATTTATTGGATTCATAAGATATTATCTGACTTCTAGTTACGGGTTCTACGTTAAAGGGCAGTTCAGTTGACTGGTTTATTTGATGGCTCGTAGGTATATTACTCGGTTAATTGTAAGATACAATAGAATAGTAGAACCAACATCCATTTTAATTTTGATACAACCGAAATAAGTCTGAAATCGCCAATCCGTCTTGAGCACGCGTGGTGAATAATGCTCGTGCCTGCTCTGTATCAGATGAGGCCTTTGCCCTGCAGACTCTGCAGAGAGACAGTAATAATATGCTGGTTTTATTATTAGCCCGAAGGCGTTCAAGACCTACTGTGCTTTGAAATCAATTTTTAACGCCTGACGGAAACAGAATGGTATTATAAGTTTAACGTGTGTATTTGTGTAACTGTCTGTGGCATCGTAGCTCCCAAACGACTGAACTGATTTAGATTTTTCTGTTTTGTTTGGATGGTGACTTGATCGAGAGTGTTCCTAGCTCTGATTCAAAGAAATACCGCGCTACTCAGCCGTTTGAAGATTATCAGCTCTTTACTAGTTGATCAATGGATGTGAGCAACTTCCACAGGTCTTATCGAGTCGAAATTTGGTGTTGGTGTGCTGTAGCATCAGTTCAAGGTTACTAGCTTGAACTGATACTGCAGCATTACCTGGAATTTGTAGGATACCCAACTTCCTCACCAACTTACGGCAGAGGTATTGTTGTTTGAGCTCATTGAAATGGTCTCAATGATGGTTATAGATAGATGGCATTTTTTAATATGAATGAGTTAACATGAATGTATTCATGTTAGCTCATTCACATTAAAAAATGGTAACTAATGGCATAACACATTCATGTTTAACCTTTCACATTTAGCCAAAATTCAACCATTAGTAATTATGTCTAACCATTGGTTAACTACGGATCAAAAACCGGCCCTTAATAACATGCGACAGGTACATGGTGACTTAAATAAATGACAGCGATTTTAAGACTTCAAGATAACTTTTTTGCGTGGAGAAAAGCTCATACATATTGCACTACCACGGGGAGATAGTGCAGTTATGTGGGACTCCAACCCACTAAAACTCCACGGTGTCCTCCTCTGCCATTTGTGGCGGGAACACGGGCACGCGTTAGCACTCACCGCAAACCAGCCGCAGCTATCCGTCAACGTACCTCCATCATCACCACACTCGGCGTGCAATGTGTTCATCGCACCAGAACACATTGCACGCCGTGACCACCCCAGGGACCATACCAGCACATGGGCGTCAGACGAGCCCCCACCCTTGTGTAGGCACCCTTGGTCCCCCTGCGACGGGTCAGGTCAGTCGTCCAGCCGCCTACCACTTTTCGGAGAGGTTAGGGAGAGCGACCAACGCCAGACCGACACTCCTCCTCCCCTGCGGCCCCACCGCGTCCGCCATTAGACGGCGGCGACCCCGAGCAAGGCCGCGGAAGGTAGAGAGAGCAACGCACCGCAATACCAGCACTCCTCTCCCGCCTGAAAACTCAAAGAGATTCTTAAGACTTCCATGCCTTCCTTCCAACGAAAGATTAAGAATAAGATCCCTACTGCTCCAGTTACATAAGTAGCTAGTCTGTCTGTGAATCAAAGTTTCGCGAACTTTGAGACCTACCAAGAATACGCGACCTATTTTATAAAGGTACCTACTAGTTTGCACATGCTTATAGCTTTTACTCGTATTAGGATATGCCTATAAATATGCGTTATCATCATCTGTCTAGCCTTTTTCCAACTATTTTGGGGTCGGCTTCCAGTCTAACTGGATGCAGCATTACATGGAGCGTCTGCTATTTCACCTCCACAATCCAGTTACTGGGTAAATCCATACCCTTTGGTAAGACTTTCGGGCTTCTGAGGACCGGTAACGACTGTCAAAGATCCACGAATAACAGCCGGGACCAACGGCTTAACGTTGCTGTCTTGTTGTGAAAACTTAGGTGAAGTGAGCTGTCATTCCACCTGATGCTAGGGATTGACAATATTGACAGCTCACTCTACGATCACCTCACCTAAGTTTTCACGGTGAGATTTGTACAGAATAGCACTACTGGTCACGTGAAGAGTCGACCAACCGCTCGGTGATATCCCGAAATAACCGATGAGCGCTCGGACCCCACGGCACTAGTGCTTCAACCCCAAACGGCTCAAACATAGCTCCTTAAAGTTGTGTTAAGGTGTGGTTGGTTGTGTTATATATGTGCCAATAGAGGTTTTCTGTAACCATTTACATATGTACACACTTAAAACTGACAACAACACACACACACACAGAGGATAAATATGTAAAATAATAACAACTTCGTCAGTTGTAACAAAGCCTTAATTTTGTATAAACAACAAATTCAACATTGATGAAAAGCTTATTTTGTTCAAAATCAAAATCAAAAGTCATTTATTCAAACTAGGCTGAGAATCAGCACTTTTTGAACGTCAAAATTACATAAGACAGTCCCCCAAAACGCCCGCCCTTCACCACTTCCTAGTGCTTTAGCTGGGGAGAAGAAGTGGCGCAACAAACTCCCTAGCAGCACAGCTGTCTGTTCAGTTAAAAAAATGATTCTATATAACACTGCGCATAATAATTTAGGTATAGAAACAAAATACAAAACTAAAAACGTAAGCAGAACTTTATACCTAAATAAAAGCCTCCAGTAATAAAGGGCGTGCCCACTTACATGTAGTCGTAACTCAAAGTCACAGATGATAAACTAGGACCATCGAAGTAAAATAAAGAAAGAAAGAAAGAAAAATACTTTATTTGGGACACGCACAGGAAATACAAACAGTAAAAAAGAGCATAGGAAACTAACAAAATTAACATTAAAAAAAAATAAACAAAATAAATACAAAATATATCATTAAAAAATCCCTGTGCGAGGCCAAAAAGGCTCCTATCTCAGCATAAAGCTGCAATATTTAAATAAATACCGCAGCGCTGGTATTCTGATAGGGCCCATGTGATGCCACGGACACACCAACGGACATCTACAAATCCAATAGGGGAATAAAAAGATAGTAAAATACACACAATAGAATACCTATAATTTAGAGAAAAAAATAAAATATAAACTAATAACAATAAATAGTGTATTCATTAGTCGAATAACTCCCGACGCCAGACGCTTCAACCTCGCTTGTCTATGCTATAGAATATTGTCTATAGTCTATGAAAATCAACAACGAGTTAAGTTACTAATAACAAAACAAAACCAAAGTCAGCAAGACGACCTGTTGTTCATACAAAAAACTTTTTAGCAAAAAATAAAACCGACTTCTAAAACAAAACACTACAAAGTGAAAAATAGACTTCCGAAATTAAAGTTATTTTTCACTTTTTTTTTAGAAGTCGGTTTTATTTTTTGCTAAAAAGTTTTTATTTTTCACTTTTTAGTTGTGGAACGTACCCCACACAAATTCGAATACATAATTGAGCACAATAATTGTAGATATAGCCATGTAAATAACAGTGATAGGAAGTTATTAAAACATCATCACATCATCCATATAAAATAAGTGGGAAATATACGCATTATTGAAGCTAACTCAAAAACTCCCCAAGCAAAGTTAATAAAATTTATATGGGACTACCTCGGAAGTATACCCTTTCAAACAAAAAAAGAATTTTCCAAATCGGTCCATCCGTCTTTGAGTAATCGCGTAACAAACATACAAAAAAAAAAATACAGACGAATCGAGAACATCCTCCTTTTGGAAGTCGGTTAAAAATTAAGACTTATTACAACTGGCGAAAGTTGTTATTGTTTTACATTTTTTTCCGCATAATTGTGACACGCGGGATAGCTGCGTCAGTACTTCCACTTATTTTTTTCTATTCCGTGATTCCCTTGATGGATTTATTGCTACTGAATATAATCACTTAAATGCTATGTCAGAGAAATGCACAGCTAAACAATATTGTTGCTAGTGTGACGTACAAAGTACCACAACGGTACAGAGTAGCTCCTACACTTATAAAAAAACCGGTCAAGAGCGAGTTGGACTCGTGCACCGAGGGTTCCGTACCATCCTACTTCCTACTTATCCTACTTCCTATCCTACTAATATTATAAATGCGAAAGTTGGTGAGGATGGATGGATATTTGTTACTCTTTCACGAAAAATCTCCTAAACGGATATTCATGAAATTTGGCACACAGTTTATAACCTGGATTAACACATAGAATACTTTTTATCCCGACATTCGTACGAGTTCGAGACTTACGCGGGTGAAACCGCGGAGCGCTGCTAGTTATATATATAAAAGTGTGCTATTTACAGACATCGTTTTATTTTTCCTGTAATGTTTACATAAACTTCTATCCTACAGTATAATTTCAGACTTTTCTCTATGCAAACTTCGGAGATAAGGGGGGAGGAACGGTATTTATATTTACATTTTTCATCAAAAGTCGAAAACTATGCGGCCTAAAAAAAAACGAAAAAATGTTTGAGAATATGCAAATAGCGCTCTTTCATATGATACCCCACATGCCCTAGTAGCTCCACTTCAAATTTTAAAGACACCCCTTTCAGTCCCTGTTGCAAAAAAAAAACTCTTTCTTATTTGCAAAATAGTTGGGCAAACGTCATCTAAAACTATTCCAAAATTCAAGTTGATTGCATTAGCAGTTCTTGATAGTTGTTTGGATCTGTGACAGACGGACAGACATACTGAGTCGCACCATAATAGTTTCTTTTTACCATTTTGGTATGAAACCCTAAAAATCGTACTTTATTGATAAGAGTTGTATTAAAAATTAAAAACCAAGAGAAATAATTTTGACCGGCTAGATTGGCTAAATACCCCTATGTGCATCACCTAGGTATATACCAAGTTTGGGTCAATTATGTCTATGCTCCATGTAGTAGAAAGCCTAGCCTATAGTACTTTAAACATACTTCCTGTTGGCATGAATATGTAAATTGGGTATGTGGGTGGTTGCATACGCTAGGTGATTTTCCGTCCTTTGCTGACAAATGTCCCCGACTCGATATACAGTTTTAATTTTTATTATTATTATAACTATCCAATTGTTTATTCAATCAACCCACAATTAAGTATATAATGTCCATCGCGCTCCACGGCCGTTGCGCTTTGAGTGCACCGTGCACAGATCAATCTAGCTAATCGCGAAAAACAGGTTTTTGCTGAGACTTTGTTGTTTTCGTTTTTATTTTTTCATTTTTGTTTGTGTAACTATATTTGATTAAAAGTTTATATTATTATTATTTTTTTACATTTCTCAGGACCCTGGGGGACCCCGGACGTTTGGAAGGCATAGAAGGAGCTGAAGCCAACTCGCAGAGGCCCCTTAAATAATTTTAAATGATGAGGCAGGCTACTATTATTATTATATATTTATTTAAATATAAGTATAAAAATTATGTATAAGGTATGTTGAAACTGGGATGAACTGGACTCCTTCAGCAAGAACTGGTTCTTAGTAGCTCGAGACAGAGAGAAGTGGAAAGAGAGTATGGAGGCATTTGGCCTAGAGTGAGACATCACAGGCTTTTAGTAATAATATGTTGAAACTGTTTGTACTCCCCGTCACTTGTGCTTAAAGGTTCATTAGAAAACCATCGTTAGACAGCATCTGTCTGGCATTGAATGAACCTTTTTTGGCGCAGCCATGAGGCACACACTATTATTGTTTAAAACATTATTTGCATTTTTTGTACCAAATAAACTTTATTCTTTCTTTTCTTTCTTTCTATCCAGACTCCGGAGAACGAATGAACTAAAAATTCTTGAATAAAATCCGCAGTAATATTTAGCCCAACCTGAAAATAGAAATAAATACCCCACCAGCGCTTACGAGTGTGAGACCAACTAACCCAACAACAAACCAAAAGAAAGTATCAAACCAACAACTATCCGTGGTAAAAGTAAACACGGTCTGAGTGCTACCTTCCCAATTCCTCTAGAAAGTACATACTAGAAGTATTACAACTAAGTTTAGCAACTAAGTAGATACTACTTGGATTTAGAAGTTTCGTTTTTGTTTTCCACCTAGATCCATTAAAGAAAAATAGAAGGGTGATGTTCACCAATCCGTGAACGTTGCAAAAGTTAGTTGAAGGCAGGAAATGCTGCTGCTTGTGTGTTTTTCAGAGCATTTATGGCGCAGCGGTAAAGACGCCGACTTCCGAGGTCTTAATTCATAGTTGCAAATATAAGCAGGCGCGCACTTTTATTCTGTGCAACTTGTTTTGCTACTGGCTACGTAATAACACCCGCAGGGGTCGATCCATCAGGTTAAGCGACGCTTGCTGGGGTCGGTCCGTGGATGGATGATCATCTTACATACTGAGACTGCTCCGTGCCTCGGAAAGCATGTTAAGCCGTTAGCCCCCAACTGTCATTCGTAGACCGTCGTTATGGGTAATCAGAAGCCCAAAAGTCTGACAACCAGTCTTACCTAGGGGTATCTTTTTACGCGGTAACTGGTTTATGGAGGTCAGATAGGGAGTAAGTTGCTTCATGTAAAATACCTGTATTCAGCTGCATCCGGTTAGACTGGAAGCCGACCCCAACATAGTTGGGAAAAGGATAGGCAGATTGATTATTTTGCTGCTGTAAAAACTGTGAAGATAAAAAAATGAAACAGATACCTACCTACGTAGATATACCTAGCAGACATGAAATGACGTCCACAAATACTTGTCTTCTTTCTGCATAAACAAGAAAAATCATTTCATTGTCAAAACTGCGTTAAAATGTTACTTTTTCCATACAATGAAAGCACTAAAATGGGGCAAAATTACTACATTATCAAGATGCCATTGCAAGTTATGGGGTCAAGAACATAAGAACATATTATATACATCACAAACATTTTCCTATTAGTTTTTCTAGTTATTATCGCAGTTTTCCTTATATTCGTAACACGAGTAGCCCTCAATAATTTGTCAAATGTGGTAGACGACGTGATCCATTACTTCTTGCTCTGATGCCGTCTTGGATTGATTTATTATGGTTGATAGCTAATTGTTTGTTTGTATGGAGATAATGCCTTTTGGTAATAGTGGAGTTTTCTTGGGAAACAATTTGTGCCTTTGTAAATTCAACTAGAAATGTAGGGTACTTACTAATGTAGGAAACGCAACTAGATCTTGGAAAATCAATCTGGCTAGCCTTTTCCCAACTGTCTTGGAGTCAGCCTCTAGTCTAACTCGATGCAGCTGAATACCAGTATTTACATGGAGTGACTTCTTATCTGACCTCCCTAACCAGTTACTGGGTAAGACGAAACTCCTTGGTAAGACTATTAGTCGGACTTTTTGGCTTCTGACTACCAGTAACGACTGTCAAAGATCCATGAATGACAGCTGAGACCAACGGGTTAACGTGCTTTCCGTGGCACGGGGGTCCGGATATGTAATGGATGGTCGGTCACCCATTCATGAAAATATTATTTAGCCACGTGTCCTAGCCCTAACTAGATTTCGGAAAATAATGTGTGATAAATATACCTAATACCTCGATGAATTCAGCCAATTGCAGTCCCTGCTGGAAGGCTAAGGACCAACAACCTAGTTTCACCTTTTCGCTATAATAATTACTGCAGCATTTTGCTACATAAAATACTGATAGTCCCCTAGGCCGAATTTCGGCCATGGCGGCCAATCTCAGTGGAGATAGCCATCGACGCGGGAGATATTATATACTTAGTGCAAAAGTGTGTACGCACCCAGGTGCAATCTCTCTTCCCTCACTCTCATAGTTCGATGGACGGCAATCCGACACCAACGGCGTACAAGTGCAGAAAAAAAAAGTGCGTAAAATACTAAACACGTCTTAACTAACGTTGTATAAGTCTAAACTGGAACTCGGCAAACACTCCAACTTTACATAGGACTTAACCTTATATTATAATAGACAAAAATACAAACAAAGATATTTAATTAAAATTATTTTTAGAACTTGAATTGTAACATGAGGCTAACTAAAATAGGCCTAACCTATTTAACTAGGACATAAAATTGTAAATAGAATTACAGGCTGTAATAGGAACTTTGAACAATTTTCTTATCTGTTTCATTACAAAGGACCTCGACCTTTCTGAGCCCTAAAAATATCTCGACGAACTAAGGACTGGCTATTAATTAGGGCAAGGAGAATTTCTTGCCCTGTTCATAGGGAAATAGTGATGCTAAGATCTCACACAAATTAAGATAAGACACAAGTTGCTATGTTTGAATTGTCTTAACACTTTGACACGATTTGAGCTTACATCAAGCTGTTTCCGTTTTTTAGGCTTCCGTTGTCAACAGGAACCCTTATAGTTTCACCATGTCCGTCTATTTGTCTGTCTTAGTACTAGAAATCTGTAATTAAGTATATACATATTAATCGGGTCCACCCTTGATAACATAACTTTTTATGTCATAATATTTTGCATAACAACGGATAGCATAAACTTAATTTCGCAGAAATTCGTTTGGCATACACTCATTTATCATACATTCAAAACTTATAATTTTGTAAGTCCGAATCATCTTTAGGGATAAATTTCATATCCATAATAATTAAAAAGTAGAACCATCACATCGTAGAAAGTTCACAGTCAGAATCATCTTTTGGCATACATTTCATATTGATAGTCATTAAAAGGCAGAACTATCATACAAGCATGCAGACAAGCATACACCATGCATGCAGTAACCATGCAGCATGCAAGCGAGCATGCAACATATGGTTTCTGTCACAGCTCCGGCGCTGAGGGGCTCCGGAGGTCCTACGCGATCTTATCGTCGCAGATGGTTTTCACGCTCACCACCGCAGCTTCGGCTTGCTGGCCGGCTTTGCCAGGCAGCCTCAGCCGCGGCTGCGAGCGTTTAAACCACCTGCTCCTCAGCTCGTGGGCCGCCTCGCCCCTCCGCGCCTACGCGGGCTTAAATTACAATCTAGGGGTAGGGCAGACAAGACTACGTGGAGTCGGTTTTGCAGCGATTCGCTTCTGTCACTAACTTTTGTAGCACCACATATTAACTTTTTAAGACACTATTTTTACTTTGAATAATCGTCGATCTAAATAAACGTTATGCTAAACGAAATCATGCGGAATGTTAACTTTGCCAAAGGTAAATATGCCAAATAAAATTCTGCCATCTTAAAAGTATTCTCAATTCGGACAAATAAACATTCGGCCAAGCAATAATTATATTAAATATTTTTTATGCCTTAAAAATATTCGTTTAAAGAAGATTATGCCAAGTATGTTATGCCAAATAAATTTCGGAGCATCAAAATTCTGCCAGATAGACGGAACCCATATTAATCACGCCAACAAAAAGGTAAAATAAAATTTGAAAAAAAAATAAAATTGTAGGGTCCTTCCCTTGCACGAAATCTGGGGATGATATTTTTCTCGTCTATCCCATGGTGTGGGGTATGATGTGTTTGGTAGAACGTTCAAAAATATTGTGGACCTGTGAAAACCATTTTTCGATTTAGGGATTCGTTCACGTAATATTAAGCTTGCAGTGCTAATTTTTGTAAGACTCAAATACCCGCGGCCTGCCAGCTAAATGGTTGCTTTTGGGTATATGAAAAAAATCACGACAGTAGTATACGAGTATAAGGTCTATCTATTCATACACGAAATCTCTCAAGGGGTCATTGTACTCATCATTTTGAACAACTTTTACTACGGGACCAACGCTTAAATCGAAAAAAAAAACAGCTGTTCCATACATTTTGTCTTTATTTTGTATACTCATCATTTTGGACAACTTTTACTATATTATGGGACCAACACTGAATTCAAAAAAAAAATCATCTGTTCCATACATTTTGTCCTTATCTAATATTACGGGTCAACCTTTGATATATCTATTATTACTGAAAAACTACATAATTGTAAATATCTACTGTCACCCAAAGACAAATAAACGCATCATTTGCATGTAGTTTCGAGACGAAACAGAGCATTGGAGGAGTTTTTTTTTTTTATATTTGCCACACTTACATATAGCCTGCTTTTGGCGAGTTCAGGCTGCTCTGGAAAACCAATGGCTACATTTTGGCACGTTACAGGATACTATGTTGAAGCCAATTTTCTGAAGTGCCTGTTATGATATTTGATCACCCGACTTCGCAAAATGGAGATTGCACTTTGTTTAACAGAATTACATAAAAAAACGACAACAAATATTAAATTTCTTCTACATCTTAATGCAAAAATAACGTATTCGATTACCCGTAAAAGCCATTAGTTTGTTTGGCTCTACTCTATGGCAATTCATTTTCTTTTATACTTGTTTGTATCGGATTTTATTCAAGGCATTTTTTTTTTCGTGTCTTTAGAAACGATGTTTATGTTTCCGTAGAAATACAACTTATTTTTATAGTTATCACAAGGTGTAAGAAAAATGTAGATGATCAATTCTTTTTTTTGCGTGGGCAATAACGAGAACTACTTTTACTTTTACAGTGTGTTAAAGTAAGCCGGTCACCAAGATTACAAGCCTGCATCAATTAAGAGGATGCGTTCTAAAAGTTGACAAAGTCGCTAATAACTGTATATTTCGCTGTTTTAATGAATTTATTAATATTACCATATGAAATTATGAAATATCGCTCAATAGTGCACTAAATATTAGAGGAGTTCGTGGCTAAGTAATAACAGCCGCACGGGTCGATCCATCAGGTTAAGCTACGCTTGCCGGGGTTGGTCTGTAGATAGGTGACCATCTTTACATACCGAGACTCCTCCGTGCCTCGGAAAGCACGTTAAGTTGGTCCCGGCTGTCATTCGTCGTCAGAAGCCCGAAAGTCTGACAACCAGTCTTACCAAGGGGTATCGTATTCAGTCAGATAGGCAGTCGCTCTATGTAAAATACTGGTATTCAGTTGCATCCGTTTAGACTGGAAGCCAGCCTCCACGTAGTTGGGAAAAAGCTAAGCAGATTAATAGTGCACTAAATATTGAAAAAAAAAACATTAAGGAAGTCCTAAATAAATGCTTTTTACACCTGAAACTAAATATTTGTTGTTATTAAATAATAATAACACTATTGAGCGATATTACATAATTTAATTTACTAATTGATTACTTAATCAAAACAGTGATATCTTTGTCAGCTATGTGCGACGTTGCCAACAGTAACTCTTAAGAATCGGTACTCGTGGAGAAAATCAAAAAATCAAAATCAAAAGTCATTTATTCAAACTAGGCTGAGAATCAGCACTTTTTGAACGTTAAAATTACATAAGACTGTCCTCCAAAACGCCCGCCCTTCACCACTTCCTAGTGCTTTAGCTGGGGAGAAGAAGTGGCGCAACAAACTCCCCAACAGTTAGTTCAGTTAAAAAAAAAAATCTATACAACACTGTGCATAATAATTTAGGTACATTACGCAACACAAAACATTAAATTAAATTATTTGCTATAAGTAAGCTGGCACACGCCAATATACCACAAAAAAAAAAAATCGAAAACTATACTCAAGCAGAAATAAAAATACAAAACTAAAAACGTAAGCAGAACTTTATACCTAAATAAAGGCAGTAATAAAGGATGTGCCCACTTACATATAATATATGAAGATTGTACATGAAGCTGAAACTCGAAGTCACAAATGATAAACTAGGACCATCGAAGAAATATAAACAAAGTTAATTACTAATAACAAAACAAAACCAAGGACAGCAAGACGACCAGACGACCAAAGTAGAGAGAGAGAGAGAGAGTATTGAACTACATTTTTTTCAAATACCTACGGAAAGGCAACACGTGTGATCAAGTATTCCAAAAAGCCACAAACATCTCAACCCGTCTCCAAATGATAGGACGTCAACAAACCGTAGACGATCACGAACTTCGACACGAAACAAGCGAGTTCCCGAAATATTTTCTGGAGAATCCTCGAGAGTTTCACAAACGGTAAACGTCGAGTAACTGGGCCGATAAATTAGGCAATTTGCGGTTACCGTCCGGTCCGTACTGCGTGTTTCGTCCCAGTGTCCGGGACTCGTAATTAATTATCCACATGTACGATCCGTTGCGTATTACTTAATCAACCATCAGAATGCTAACTATACGCAGTATTGATTCGAGTCTTTTGCTTGTTCATTTCTGTGAGTGTGTGTTTATTGGCTTATGTTTGGCTTGTTCGAGGTTCGCGGTGTTGTGTTTGGGCTGTGTTCGATTGGATAGGTTGTGTTGGGTAGCTATCGTTCTCGGATGACGAGTTCTGGATTAGGTATGGTCAATGTCTGAGTTTGGTGTTCTGGCTGGATTTCAAATGCTTTGGGGGGATTGTCTCCAATGCAATGAGCGGAAAAATGTGTGGATCTATAACTAAGTTATTAACTAAATAAAAAAAACATCTTTTTTTTTGTTTTGCGTTATAGGTACGCTTCCTTTTTGTAAGACTAAATAATCTACCACAGACAGGCCAACACATTAAAAAACAAGTTTTTATTAAAAAAAAAAAACTTATAAAATATTATCGGAAATAGTAAAAAAACCGGCCAAGTGCGAGTCGAACTTGCGCACGAAGGGTTCCGTACCTCAAAAGAAGAAAACGGAACCCTTATAGTAGATCACTCATATATCTGTCTGTTCGTCTGTTACAGCCAATTTTCTCCGAATCTAATGGACCGATTAAGTTGAAATTTGGTACATGTATGGACCCAAACACGGACGTGTAATGCGTGTAAGGACGTGTAATTAATGAACTTTGAATATGGGGATCAATTTTGGGGGGCAAATAAGAAAATTAAGAAAAAATATTTGCATACTGTACCGTGCGATATATCAAATAAAAGAGCTTACTGTGAGGGTCTCAAATATATATATAAATATATAAGTATATTTTTTTTATAATTTTAAAATAATCTGTTTTAAAGTTATTTAAGAAAATAGACGAAAATTGACCATTCTCCCTTTATCTCCGAAACTACTGAGCTTAAAATTTTGAGAAAAAAAAAAAAAAATACAGAAAATAATTCCATGGCTATAGATTACAGGAAAACCTATAAGAAGTCTATAGTCTTAAAATAACATAGTACTTAAATCTCTCCATATTGTGCGTACAAACTTACATTTGTCCATAGTTAAACGAAAAGATTCCAACCCACATTATACCGAATGTGGGTTGGATTCTTTTCGTTAACTATGGACATTTGTAGTTGGAATGTATGGGAGAACATGTTTTTCAACTACAATGTTAAGTTTATTCTTGGGATAAATTCATCCCAACTACGGAACCCTTCGTTGTGCGTGGTCCGACACGCACTTGACCGGTTTTTTGTTTTTAAAGCGGCAACAGAAATACTTCATCTGTGAAAATTTCAACTGTCTATCACGGTTCATGAGATACAGCCTGGTGACAGACGGACAGACTGACGGACAGCGGAGTTTTAGTAATAGGGTTCCGTTTTACCCTTTGAGTACGGAACCCTAAAAATAGATTCCTAGAATTTTAGACCACGAAAGCTCACTATAAACTCTACTCTTTACAAAATAATTACAAATATCCAGATTATTTTGAACCTTGAACCTTGTTGACCTCCAATTCGTGTTTCCGATTTTCCATTCGAACAACTCGCCCTTAAAAGTTGGCAAACCACAGCTTTGTCCTTTCTTTGATGAATTAAACAAACTTTCATTTTGATAATAATTAATCCAATTAGAATTGTTTTTGGACAACATTGACGCTTACGCCTCGTTTACAGAGACGCGGGGCGTCGCGCATCGCGTAAATTCAAAGATTTGTATGAGAGAATTTACGGAGGAGCGATTTTACACGCGTTTGCTTGAAATGCAGATGGAGACCTCTGATGGCATCGCCGCGTCGCAAGCGACGTTTGTCGCGGCAGCGCATGTAGTTTTGCGGCCAGCTACTTCTGTTTACGGTATCCTGCGGCATCACACGCGCCAGTACAAAGACGCCGTCTGCCGCTGATCGCGCTGCCTGTCTGTAAACTGAAAAAAAAAAAAACGTCCGACGCACCGCGAGATGCCACGCCGTACGCGACGCGCGACACCTCGGATCTACGTTAACAAGAACTTATCAAAACGACCACATGATATTTAGCTATGGTGACAGTACCTACCCACTTTATTTTCGTACGTCATTTTTTTGCAAATCTAGGGTATGTATTTCTTTTTCTAACGCGTGTCAATTTAACCGTTAAATATACCCTTGCTGAGTTTTGGGATAGACTCTTCAACTCTAATCAATATATAAGTAGAATGTGAAACCTTACGTTTAAATTCTTGTTTCATCAAAAGTATGAGAAATTATCAATTGTACGAAGACGAACGCCAGTGGCATATGGTAGTTTCTGCCTACCCCTGTGTGAAAAAGCGTGAGTCTATGTACGTATGTAACATAACTTCACACATGGATTCTCCCCGAAGGATTGGGCAGAGGTGCACCTATAGTATGTACAGACGCCAGCAGATCAAGCTACTACAATCTGTCAGATTTCTTTAATCGATTTTCGACTTTATTGCTAAGGCATTAGGTTCAAGGTTGATTGGGAAAATCTGACAGTTTCGGGTAGGTTGACCTGCTGGCTTTTTAGGACCATGTAACCGGACACAAATACAGGCTCTGGGTTGCTACTGAGAAATTCCTGATGGAAAAACGTAATAACGCTTCGACCCTGGAATCGAACCACGAATACTACACGTACGTATTGCAGAATTATTCATTCTACAAAGTCGGTTCAGAGATTTTTCTACATTAAATACTTTTAAACTGCATAGTTTTTCTTCTTCGACTTTTTTTTATAAACTTTGAAATCGGAATAGTGAATTTTTCTCGTCTTTGATGTTGATGTTTTTGTCATTCAACATTTTTTTTTTGGTTGGCCAAATAACTTCTCCCGCTCTGGGTGGAGCGGAAGGTAACGTGTCAGACTTCTACTGACTAAAACCCTCCCGTGTTCCTTCAGTTGCCTGTGCCAGGGCCACGGTAACTCTTTCAAACAAGTTGCAACCCTGGCAGGCATTGTTCATTCAACTCTGGATTTCCTCTCTGGTATGTTACGATATATTTAATTGTTTTAGTACATCGATTAATGGAAATAAATGCCTAAATTCTCCAAAAGTTACTTACGCTGTGCATCGCCGTGTTTGCTTAGTAACCTGTCTGTGTGTTAGCGTCCAGCTTTTTTTGGTACCTATGTATTCAGCGTGAATTATTGTTTTTCTGCGTTATCGTTGCTATAATCGATATGGTCTTATTCTTCTCTCTATGGAACGCGAGTCTGTATCTACAGCTCAGGGAGCTTCTGCAAGGAAACGTCTCGTCTCCGGCAACACGTAAATATAGATCTTTCATTTCAACTACGTTATATATATGAATCCTGGCGATTACTTCCTATCTATAACAGTTTCTTTTCGTGTAAGAAGTTATCTAAGCCAGAATTCTGGCTTTCCCATAGGGAGGTTTATCGCCCGGCTACAAGACAGAAGCATCTTACCACCTACTCGGGCTCCGTCGCAATGATTCCTGCAGCAGGCCAGACTCTACCCTACTTTACTTCGCCACGTGTTGTTCTACGGACGTGGATTTGAGATATTTTTTTATTATTAGTATATACCTCGTGGATTACTTAGCGTACGTTCTATTCTTTTGTATTCATACCATAATCAACTTATTTTTACGTAGGTGATCCTTCCTAAGGTATACTTTGATGATTTTTAACCTGAGTCGGGAATTGGCTGGATAACGTTGCGTATCCAATTGCTCTAAACTACTATTCAGAGGGAATTCGAATTTATGTAGGATAGGTCGCTTAGATCCATAATAGGTGATGTCTTTCTTCCACATTTAAGCATAACCTTATCCGGCCACCGTTACAAATATCAAAATTATCTCCATGTCATTTGGCTAACAAAGGGAAATCCGGGTTTGTTTTTTTTTTTATAATTTTGTGCGTTCATTACCTTTTTATATTCCGTATTACTTATTTTTATTATATGAAAATTATATGTATTTAAAGTGGTAAATTTGGATTTTCTTTTTTTCCAATACTTCAGTATGTACAGACGCCAGCAGTTCAAGCTACCCGAAACTGTCAAATTTTCCTAATCAACCTTGAACCTAATGCTATAGCGATAAAGTTGAAAATCTATTAAAGAAATTTGAAAGATTGTAGTAGCTTGATGTGCTGGCGTCTGTACTATTATACAAATTGCTTTGACAGCAAATTTAAATAAGTCATCCTTGTGCGCTCCAATCAAGACCGAAGCTTGTACTGATATGTATAAATATTACGCGAACACTAGGTACATTCTCCAAACTAATAACTACAACCTAAGATTTAAATACAATCCATTTCTCTCTGTCGTGAGCAGACTTAATAAGCTAGCTGTCCACCTAATGGCCGGGAATAGGAGCCGTTAAATAAGAACATTGGCAACCCCACACACGTGGCGGCCGAGTTCGACGGAAATACTATTAATTACTCTTATAAGCTGTAGGTACCTACTATGTTTTCTATTTATTTTACCGAGTGTAGGGGAATTTCGAGTGGAAAAGGGTTATTTTTAAATACATGCTGTGGCTTTATTACACTTAAGAAAAATTTAAAACTGAAGAATGATCGACAGCAAATTATAGTGACTACTGATTTTATCCAGTTTGAAAAATTCTTTAATTTTCACACTAGGATACTGTCCGCTGAAAACCAGCGCCGTGGATTCGCGCCTTCGTGCACGGGCCGCGGCATTATGCTGAGCGTTTAGCCGTTTCGCGCGCAGTGACGCACATTTCCAACAATTTAAGAGCGAGGCCCCATTAGTACGTTGCGCTGCGTTGCGTCGTCGCAGCGTCGTCGCTGCGTCGTTTTCCATATATTTTTTATTACATGCCCCATTAGACCGTTGCGTCGTCGCGCACGACGTTTCAACGGATCGACGGACAAGAGGCGAAGCGGGAGGGAGGGTGATGCGCTGCGTTGTCGGAGCTCCGCTGCGACGACGGACAGCGTTTGTATCTATCCATTGCGAAGGCTGAACTGAGATGCAGCTGCGACGGCGTAGATACCCTCTTGCGTTGCGTTGGCGCAGGGTCAACGCAACACAGGTGTGGCATACAATACGTTGTTCCGTTGCGACGACGCGACGCAACGCAGCGCAACGCACTAATGGGGCCTCGCCCTTATTGTACTACTTATGTTTGTTTTTATGTTTTTTGTGGTTTGTTATCAATCAATCAATCAATGGTTTGTTATATTTTATTATTATGTATTTCGCTTTTTCATGTGTATTTTACGTCACTTTCACGTGAATAAACTGTTTTTCTTTCTTTCTTTCCTCTACAGTGGGTACTTGTGTAACACTTTAACACTTTCGAAGGAAAAACGCCAATGATGGATACATTTAACTTTTGTTATAAGCACTAGCCAATGTGCGTATACCCGGCTACGCCGCTCTGCTACGCGTTACTCACATGCTACGGGTATGCTACGAAAGTGCTACGAGCATGCCTAAGCGCAGTGAACGTGTTATTATAGCAACTATGTACTAATTCTATTAATTATTTTCGCCTAAATAAAAGCATTGTTATACACAAAAATACTTGTCGGATAAAACGTGTATAGGCTGACCCAATTATTCGTGTTACAAAGTGGTATTTTAAATATTTATAAATAATGTGACGTCATTTTGAGAGTGACATAAAACACGGGTCACTTAATAGAGGGTTGGAATTGAGGTAGGGAGCCTCCGAACGTGTGTGAGAGGAATCACAATGTGCTTGGTTTTTCGATAAACGTCCGGGGTTTAGGGTAAAGTAGGAAAAATAGCCTTTTTGTGATGATAGTGTGTTTCTCTGAGACATGTCCAAATAAGTTTTAAATATTTATTTAATTAATATTCATATGACATACATGTACTGTTCAATATTTTAGAAACTAGGAGTCAAAGTAAAATCGTCTTGCATTTAAAATAGTATGCTTTGGTCAGTCACGATACCTTTTTTAAATGATTTTTTTTTTTATTGTCAATTAACTACTCCCACTCTGGGCGGAGCGGGAGGGCGTGTCAGACTTCTACCAGCTAAAACCCACCCGTGTTCCTTCATTTGCCTGTGCCAGGTCCAGTTAGTGCTGACATCACTTTAAGGGCGCGCGGGGAACACAACGCGCCGTCGACCCGGGCCTGGTCCTTACCGGACGGCGAGCTACCCGCTGCTCGCCATCCGCAAGCCCGCGCCTACGTGGCCGGGAATAGGCCAGTAGGTAGATACAAGAACAGGGTCTTGTGATTATCATGACTAAATAATAGTCTGATATTCACACAGAATATGTACTTGTAAAGAAATACCGAAACGCAAATTTACTATTACATAACTTTCATTGTTAGTATCCTCACTACCGTCTACATTTTCCATACAACTTACACTCGAGCACATAACTAGCCTACAGAAATTCTCAACACGAAATGTCCGAATAAAATCCAAGCATAAAAATGCAACAAATAAAATAAAACGCCCACAAAAGTATGCGACTACGTCAAAATATTTGTAGCATATTTGCAAGGCGTAAAACGTCCCATTTTCAACTGAATTTCGATACAGACGTAAAGTTCCGGGTGTGGAGATGTATGTAGCTGGTGCATTAGAATGATTGTTAATATTGAATTGTTATTCTATAATAAATGAACTTTTTTTTAGGGTTCCGTGGCGTACCTGGAGGGTGCCAAACGGTACCCTATTAAAAAGCCGCCGCTGTCCGTCCGTCTGTCTGTTAGCGAGCGGGCTGTATCTCATGAACGGTAATTGACAGACAGATGAAATTTTCACAGATGTGTATTTCACAAGAAATAATAAAAATAAAATAAAGCTAAAATTAAAAGGGTCTCCATACACTATACGTACATTTGATTTAGAAATGATTTTGTTCTTAGCCCTAGCATGTGGGGTATCATTGTCTAGAACTCATCGATTATAATACAAATATATACGATTTTTTTATCTTAAAAAATGCAGAAATAGGGGCCCGTAAAAGTTGTCCGTTTTAGACCATTTTTGTACGAGCTCTATCGCAACAACTAAACGAGGTAATAATTTGAAACTTCTGTATATCGTGTATCGTGTATACTGTATTTAATAAACAAATACTAAAAACGCCGATTCTTAAGGTATTTTGTTTAAATATGAGCGATTTTCTGCAACTGCAAAACATTACCTTGTAATTCACAGTATCATTATGAAATAGAAAGTTATCTTTAGGATAGATATCTCTGTCTTTTATGCCTACTTACGTTGATGTAACTGTTGGTGAACATATAATTATGCAACTGTTTGCGACTCGATCAGAAACGTGTCGTGCACTGATCCCATCATAATAGTAATCACGAAAAATAAAAGTCTCTTCAAAACAAATGACAATTATTACCTACTAGCTGTTCGTACCCGGCGACGCCCGGGTGAATTTCACGTCTCTATCTCCAGTGGTTAAGGTTGTGTGTTGTCTGTTTTCATACAAAAATATCATCTAAATTTCCGTCTCTTCTGGTCAATTTCCCAAAAAAAAGCCGTCATACAAATCTTGTCCTGACAATTACAAACACAAAAAAAAAAGAATTAGCCAATTAGGTGCAACCGTTCTGAAGCGATGCGCTTACATACATTCGGCAATTGATTTTTATTTATATAGAAATTCTCTTTTACTTACGAGCTCTTTCACCGGAAATTCTTTAAAAAAACTTCCATTTGATTTTCTTCTCCAATGCCAAATTACCAAATGATTAACAAATTGAAGCTATTTACCGTAAAAACAATTTTATTTTCCATTAATATTTCTACATTACTTTCATATAAAAATAATAAATATAATTTCTTCACCAGTTTAGGCGAACAAAAACTTGCAAGTGGCAGGCATCATGTTACTCTCAGCCACTCGACACGGTCATAACTAGGGCGAGAGACGATGTAAAACGAACTTGTGACTGGCTTGTTACAGTTACATAGTATGAACCTGTAACACGCTGCTTTTACTATGTTAGCTAATAGAAAATGTAATTGGAGAACAATTTCTATTTTTGATATTATGGAGTGTTCTGGTGATCTGTTTTTGCTTGATTGGTATATTTTGATTTTTATTTAATAACATTGGGAACATAAAATACTTCATAAGTACCTACTGTATTGGAGAAGAATAAAAGTGAATCAGTGCAGTATCAAAATATTTTATCTGTCGTTTACCGAAACAGCACTGATAGCCTAGTGATGTGACCGTCGGATTGCCACGTCATAGTTTTCGAGTTCGAATCCAAGGCACGCACCGCTGACTTTTAGGATTCATGTGCGTATTGTATAATTATCACTTGCTTAAAAAAAAACCGGTCAAGATCGAGTCGGACTTGCGCACCGAGGGTTCCGTACCATCATATATAAAATAAACCGGTCAAGAGCGAGTCGGACTCGTGCACCGAGGGTTCCGTACCATCGTATATAAAAAAAACTGTGCTATTTAGAGACATCGTTTTATTTTTTCTGTAATTTTTACATAAACTTCTATCACACATTATAATTTCAGATTTTTCTCTATGCAAACTTCGGAGATGGGGGGGAGGAGAAGCACGGTATTTTTTTTTTTACATTTTTCATCAAAAGTCGAAAACTATACAAAAAAAAAAATAGTGTTTGAGGATGTGCAAACGCTCTCTTTCATATGATACCCCATATCCCCCAGTAGCCCCACTTCGAATTTTTAAGACCCTTTTCAGCCCATGTTGGAAAAGAAGTTCTTTCTTTTTCGTAAAATAGTTGGGCAAACGTCATCTAAAACTATTCCAAAATTCTAGTTCAGTAGCATTAGTAGTTCTTGAGATATCCAGCTGTGACAGACGTACAGACAGACAGACTGAGTCTCACCATAAGGGTTTTGCCATTTTGGTACGGAACCCTAAAAACGGTGAATGAAAACATTGTGAGGAAACTGGCATGCCTGAGAGATATTTCTCAACGGCATGTGAAGCTAAGTCAGAGGCCCATGGGTGGTATAAAACTCTGACAACAGTTTAGTCACTAACCACACGAATAAGAAGATGACCAAAACAAAATTGAAAAGTTAACTATGATTGGCTAGAGCCTAGAGAAAGCGGCCACAAGAGCACACGTAATCATCATTCTCCTGACCTTGTCCCAATCTATTTGTGGTCGGCGCAACATGTCTTTTTCTTCCATACTTCTCTATTAGTCGTCATCTCGGTAGTCACTCCCTTTCTAGCCATATCATCTTTCACGCATTCCATCCATCGTTTCTTTGGTTTCTTTATTTGGTTGTATGGTTTCTTTGGACGTGTTAGGGACTCGTACAGCCATCCACATTCATACTCAAAACTTTCCTCACGACATTTTCCTCATTCCTACGCATCACATGCCCATACCATGACAACCGATTTCCACACAACTTTTCAAACACAAGAGCACAGAATATTAGTCATTAAAATGTTTCACGAACTCGTACAGTTTGTTTTTAATTCTATAAATAAAATATATGCTAGGTTTATTTGTTATAGTACGTCTTCAAACCATACTACAAAGCTCAAATTCACACACCCACACCCAAAATCAATACGAAACCAAGCTTTGATTAGTTTCATCAGCTCCAATATCCGATCATTATAGCAACGGTGCCTCGGCCAATTTCCGCCGAGACGAGTCCGAAAGCCGAACCAGCTAAGATGCCATTTTTGAAATGGCCACTCGATCTACAATGAGACAGGGGTAGTAATCGTAGTGGATTTATCTCAAGACATCTCACCCATTGAGTCAGGGTGCCATTGTGCTTTAGCAGATTACAACAGGTAATAGATGTGAGAATATCACAATGGGATGTTCATCGCGCTTGAATGGGTGAGTTTCAGTGGTGCGAAGGATAGTGAGCGGTTTGGGACAGATATTTCGGGTTGCGAAATTGGTGTAGCGTTTTTAAACCAAGACTAATCATTTTATGGATCTAATTAAAAAAAAAAAACAAAATATTGTGGTTTGATATACCTACACCGTGCTGGGGTTGTACTCATTTTAAAATTATTTTGTGTTTTTTTAAATAATTTCCATTACTTTGTCCTAATTGACATTTTAAGACTTCGAAAAAAAAAAGTTGATTCACGACATTCACAATGACTTATTTTGAATTAATCTTGTAAAAGTTCAGTTCACGAGCGAACACCATTATTCTTATTAAAGGGAAGATAATCGCATGCCGCGTTGATAATCGTAAGAGCCAGTCTCCACCAAGCGGAAAAATCGTCGCGGATGCTCGAACACTTTTTAAACACTGAATAAGTTACTGTATCAATATTGAGTTTAAGTATAAAATACAAGCGTGATGTCTGCGTCGAATTTTATACTTAATGTCAACATTGACACAGTTACTTATTCAGTGAAATTTAAAAATTACTCGAGCATCAGCGAGAATTTTTCCATTTGCTGGAAACTGAACCTAAGAAGTATCTACCTTTCCAAAAACTATTTTCCTCATACTATCTGAACTACCCACCCGTATATCCGCACTCTCATATGGGTTCGAGTGAGAGCGATTTCTAAATATCCTTACCTCCGATTCGTGGGCGGGTCCTTTATTCAATTTTCCCTGAGAGATACTACATGTTCCTATAACGTTTAATCTAACCTACATTAAAACCGTGGGTATAAAGTGGGGTTGAATGAATCGTCCGAGCCAAGTAAAGGGCTGATATGCGCAGATTCTTTTATTATAGTTCCTTTGTATGATGATACAATGTTGAAGGTATTTGGGAAACAATCGAGGTACCAGGGACGTATGACAAAATTAGGGTCGCGGGTTTTTTGTGTATTTACGGATTGTTGAAGCTGTTTAACATCATTTTATTATGTAGAAACATGGGAATGGTTTTTGGTCAGTTGCAAATATAGTTATTTTGTTCAAATTAAAGCAAAATTACTATAACATTTATATGTATCCGCGATTCCGCACGCCTACGTAAAATACAGTTTGTTCTCGACTCATCATCATCATACTAACTATGTTGAGGGTCGGCTTCCAGTCTAACCAGAATACCAGATTTTACATGGAGTGACTGCCTTTCTAACCTCCACAGCCCAGTTACTGGGTAATACGACACTTCTTGGTCAGGTCAGGTTTGTCAGTTTTAGGGCTTCTGACGACCTGTAACAACTGTCAAAGATTCACTAATGACAGCCGGGACCAATGGCTTAACGTGCTTTCCAAGGCACGAAGGAGTCTCGATATGTAAAGATGGTCACAGATCCATAACCCCGGGTCGATCCGTGCGGCTGTTATTACTTAGCCACGAGCTCCTCTACTACTCTCACAGCTTGTTTTCGACTAAATTTTATCAATTATTTATAACCTTATTTTCCTAAAACTGGATATTTATCCAGCTTATTGTGTTTAACTTTTAGCTGGATAGCTGTAGGATTGTGTAGGTATCTTGATATAGAGCTATGTAAAATTATTGAGGTAGCTCTTAAACAAAGAGACACCCTAAGGCACTTGTCCCACCGCCAACGATGAGCGAGAAGCGAGTAGAGCTAGAAACTAGAAACGAGTTGGCGAGCAACGAACAGGGAGTGAAAAACGGCGACAAGCGATTACTTGCTGGTATGCGTATGTACTCTGCCCGTCAAACGAGCGTCGCTGAGCGAGTACTCTCTACGATAGCTCTTGTCGCTGCGATAAACGAGTACACGCGCGCGGTGTGAACAGTCATCGTTCAACTATTAATATATGCATCTCTTTTGTTTACACGGACTGTATATCTATTGTACGTTTCTTGAGGGAGAAAATAGCCGATAGTTAGTCGCTTCCTCGCCGGCGGTGGAACAACTGCCTGAACTCTTTCCCAGTGAAACAAACAAAGGAAGATCACAGCCCTACCTACCAACTACACATACTACCTCTCAGCTAGACAGCACCTCACCGGCCACATCTAAGGGCGGTCCAGGTAATTGGTGGCCAATCACGGACCTCAATCACCGAAGCCTTAATCACTTGACGACTCGATTCCATCAACCACTCGACTATTCGACTCGGGGTCATTAACCTCACGCTATTACGAAGCATAGAGGCACTGATAATTTATTACCGTTACAATCGGTATCGTTAATTCTGTATACAGTACGATAAAGTAATGGTTAAAAGGGGGTATAATATTTGAGGATATGAAGAGAAATGATGTTTGCATCATTTCTCTTCATATCCTCAAATCAATCTTTAGGGATGTTTAATGTTCTATTAGACACTGCCTCATTGCTCTCCAGCAATCGCGAGCGCGTCGGCAAAACAGATTTTTTTTACAACATTTTTAGAAGCAGCCCAGAGTCTAGTAACATAACTGACGAAATCCGGTTACATCATGCCCCTCTGTTCACCCATTCCGCGAATATTGGCGTAATGATTTTTAGGGGTCTACCTTAAAAGGTAGAAATGTTCTGCTATTTTATGTCATAATATTATTTTGCATAACAGCGGATAGCATAAACTTCATTTCGCAGAAAATCGTTTGGCATTACGACACGAGTACACGCATTTGTTATACATACAAAACTCATAATTTTGTAAGCCAGAATCATCTTTAGGCATAAATTTCATAACCATAATAATTAAAAAGTAGAACCATCATATAGCAGAAAGTTCACAGTCAGAATCGTATTTTGACATAGATTTCATATTCATTTTAAAAGGCAGAACTATCATACAAGCTTGAAAACCTGCAAGCATGCAGCATGCAACATTCAGCAGGCATGGTTTCTGTCACGGCTCCGGCGCTGCGGGGCTCCGGCGGTCCCACGCGAGCTTATCATCGCAGATGGTTTAACGCTCACCACCACAGCTTCGGTTTGCTGGACGGCTTTGCTGACTTTTTAAGACAATATTTTGACTTTAAACAATCGTCGCTCTAAATAAACGTTATGCTAAACAAAATTATGCGTAATTTTAACTTCAGCCATCTTAAAAGTATGCCATTTTAAATTCGGACATATAAGCATTCGGCCAAACAATATCATCATCATTCTCCTGCCCTTGTTCCAATTTATTTGGGGTCGGCGCAACATGTCTTTTTCTTCCATGCTTCTCTATTAGTCGTCATCTCGGTAGTCACTCCCTTTCTGGCCATATCATCTTTCACACAGTCAATCCATCGTTTCTTTGGTCTTCCCTTACTCTTATAGCCCTCCAAGTTCATACTCAACACTTTCCTGACGACATTTTCCTTATTCCTTCGCATCACATGCCCATACCATGACAACCGATTTCCACACAACTTTTCAGTCACCGGCAAACAATAATTATATTAAATAAAATTTATGCCTTAAAAATATTCGTTTAAAAAAGATTATGCGAAGTGTGTTATGCCAAATAATTTTCGGAGCATCAAGATTCTGCCAGATACATGAAATCCGATTTTTAGATAAAATGCTTTGAAATGTATTATATTGTCTTAGATAATGAGCTAAAGTTGCAGAGAAAATGCTAAACCGTCCAATAGTCGATTGAATTTTGCACCACCTATTTATTATTCACCGAGTATTTACAACTTACTGTCCTCATTCAGTTTCCATTAAGATGTCTCCTGCAGTATCTACCACCATCCTGTACTAACTACCAATACATTATTATATTCCAAAAACACGTAACGCACTTCCGAAGACTGATTACGTTCACATGTTAAACTTTGAACAGTTACGAAGATAAATTAAGTCTATTAGGTATTGAGAACGACATGTACTTAAAGGCGGAGACTGACTTGTAACGTTTGTTTGTAATGTATCGAGTTTTTGTAACGCGTTACAGTAGTCAGTGTAGAAAGCCGAGTCGCTCGATGCGAGCACTGCGAAAGCATGTCAGTGCAGCGGTGCTATTCTGTACAAATCTCACCGTGAAAACTTGGGTGAGGTGAGCGTGCCGTGAGCTGTCAATAGTGTCGACCCCTAGCATCAGGTGGAATGACAGCTCTCTTCAAACTCATCTCACCTACGTTTTCACGGTGAGATTTTTATAGAATAGACCCGCAGGTCAGGGGTATCAACTTTGTCGCGGGTTGTTTGAAAAAGATACCGTGGCCCTGGCATAGGCAACTGAAGGAACACGGGTGGGTTTTAGTCAGTAAAAGTCTGACACGCCCTTCCGCTCCACCCAGAGCGGGAGAAGTTATTTGATGATTTCCCATCCACAAAAAAAAAAGGGGTGTCAACTTTGTATGGACCAACGTAGGATAGATATCTAGGGCAGAAATATTACATTACCTACATTAAAAAAAAAATATGAAGGGCCCACAAAGTTAATAATACTTATTTTCAAGTTGTAACACAGCCTCTGTGACTAGTTTTTTTTTTTAATAATAGTAGTTTATAAATATTTATAAATTTAAAAGAACGAAATATAAATATTTATTGGATATTTTTTTTAATTACTGATTGAAGTTATGCTGATTTTTAATTTATCAAAAATTGCGAAAAAATACCCAATTTGGCAGCCCCTGTACGCTTGCGTAGCGAGCGTTCGCCGCGTCTTGTGTATCGCCATTTTGTAACCACGCTCGCCTCGAATGATACATTATAAACAAACGATACAAGTCAGTCTACGCCTTTAAGTGTTGTTGACCTCAAAACCCAGGGTACATACGACCCATTAATTTTATAGAAACTTATCAATCAATTACTTTGGGGCGGTTGCGTATGGGCCACAGATATAAATAGACCTAGATAACGCAAGAGCACCTAAATACCTCGCGTGCCCGGCATAAGATGCGTACATAAAATGCTTAAGTAGGCTCAGTCTGCCCCTGTCCGCTGCGCTAGTCAGACGTCAGTCAAATAAATATAAAATGTCTATATTCATAATACATTGCGGCGTTTACTTGGAGCGGTTGATGTGACGTTCTGTGTTTACAGGTGATGAATATCGAAACAAGTGATAATGTATTATACGTGTATCGCTTAACTTTCGTGATACAGGGGCTTTTATCATTTGTCTATCGATAAGTTCATTCTACGCAACGACGTCTTCGATTCTACGCAATACTTATAAATCAATTTCAGAAACAGAGGAATGATTTTTTATTTTATTTTATACTTATTATGTAAACAACTTTAATAAATAAACTTAACATTTTGTTTATTTATGGAAAACTATTACAAAAAATAGAAAATAGGAATGCAATCGATGTTAAATTATTAATTATTATTATTTGTAAGTCTACATCATTAAAATTATATTAAAAACAACACGTAGGTACTGCTGGGTGAGCACTGACGCTGATGGCGAGACGGATGCCACACGCGGTGGTGACCTTGAATCGATTTGGGTTTCTCTTTCCCATCACCAAATAGTGCTTGTGACGTCATTGTAGATAGTCAAAAAATGGCACGCTTGGTTTTCATACAGATCGTGATACTTGCGTTATCTAGGTATATCTATATCTGTGGTCTGTAGTATGGGCGGACTTTAATTGGATTTAATTTATGGGTAAGGTACTCCAGATGGTACATTGGGAAAGCAATAAGTTAACAAGGTATTGAATGGTTTGGGGGAATAGGAGCGAGACGTTTTAAGAGGAAGACATACACTGTTTGAGCCCCGCACCGGGAATGGGACGTCAACGAGAAACGGGATTATTCGAATCGAACATGATTTACCGTTCACGGTGACCTTTTGTCCACCGCGAACGAAATCGGCGGCTCAGTTTGATCTCGCTGTCATGCGGGATAAGTGTGTTTTTGGAGAAATAAAACAAACTAGGAGGATGCCTAGGTTGAACCGGCGACAACTTCTTCTGCTTTTGTACATACGTTCGAAGGAGTAAGCGTGCTATGCTTCTTATGCTTTTCTGCGGTAGTCGAAAAAGTAACTTCTAATTCTTTGGGAATGGTAAAAGAAATTCTAACCCAATCTGAGATGGTGCAAACATTTTCGAGCTAGCATCGCTCGCTCTTATCTCGTCGTAATCGTGCCATCGGCCATGGCGACCAGTGCCCGCGCCTGGCCTGATATCGATGGTCTAGAAAACAGATGTTATAAGAGCAGATTTCGAAAAATAACACAGATAAGTACTCTAATAGGTACACTGTGTTAAACTGCTTTGCTGAAAAATTACTAAAATTGCATTTATAACATTTGTCTTCTAGTCTATCAATATAATTATACAAAACAAAAGCCGAGCGGACGACGTCGCTCGCGCCCGGTGCGACGCTCGTGCCGATTTACTTGAAAATCCGGGAGCCGGGATTCCGGCGCTCGGTTGACATTGCATACACACTATCGATATCGGTCCGATACATTTCTCGCACCACTCGGCACAGTGCATACAAGCGGCGTCCGCCAGTTATGGGAACTTTACGCATAGCTTCACAAGCCATATTCATTGGGGGTTCAATGTAGTATCTACTCGGATGAGTTAACATACATGATTGTTTGGGATTGATGTTAGCAATTGGCGATGTTATATGGAGGTGTAGGTGCCATGAGAGTATACAAGTGGTGGTTATATCGAATTTCATTCCTACCTATTATCATGTACATCTCATTAGAATGTTAATGCTACGATTTGGAGCAGCTTTAATTAGTAGAGAAAGAGTGATTTGACATCCCTCTTTCGTTTCGTTCTTTAATTGAAAAGTAACCAAAAGTTTGTTTATGTTTGTTCATTTATTTCCCAAAAGCAGTGCTTTACATTTCCTTATTGTAGTCTACCTTAATAGCTAGATTTACATTAAAAAACAGAAGACGCAAAGGAAGCATTTTGCTTATGGACTCCACACTAGGTCGAGCCTGTCTCGTGGAGTCCATGGGTGATATTACCAAATAGCGAAAATGCGCATAACATTAATACTGATGGATTGTTACCGTAGAAGTACATGAAAAAGTGTTATTAAATTGATGAAGGTAATCAAAACAATGAAACAATGACAAAAATTAAAACAGTGAAATTAAAAGAATAAAGTTACAGGAATATTTATAGCACAATGTGCACTGTCTGTAAGTGAGTATGTGTGAGAGAGAGCGGGTGTGTGTGTGAGTATGTGTAAGGGTGTGAGGGTGCGAGTGTGTGTGAGTATTGAGTACACAGGTGTTGGTGTGTTATGAAATTACCTTTAAAAGAGATTTGGATTCACTGTATGATTGAGCTAGCAGCCATTTGCGAACAATATTTTTCACTTGGTTTGTTCTTGAGTTACTGATGCCATAGGATCCAAAAGTATTGATGATTTTAAATTAACTGTAAAAATAAAAGGTCATGGGGAAGATGCTGTACTTAGTCATCATTCCTGGCAATCGGGATTAAATTTGTAGTTTCAAATTCAAATGCAAAGAAGGGCCAGGACCAAGCTGTCTGCACCAAGCTTTAACACTATCAACAAGCGCTTGAAATCAATTTTGACGAAGTTAGATCACGATACCCGCTTTGAGGAAACCTGTCCGGCGTACGTCCGAAACAAAGCCAATCCGGTTAATTGTGCCCGGGCCGCACGCCATGCGTGCATGCTCCTTTATCAGATTACCTTAGCTTATACCATAACCACAGAACACTAAACCAGTTATTACAGCAATTGTGGTGGATGTCCAATCTCATGCGAGATAATTAGAGCAGTCCTAGTGCTTAACTAATTGACTGGGCGACAAATATTGAGTAATTATGAAGCGTAAGTGGATTTTTTAAGGGGACTACAGGACCTAAAGCGCAGTCACTGTCATACTGCATATAAAAGAACGAGAAGGGCGATGATACAACGCATAATTAATAATTTATTGCAAAATATGAAGTAATTATCTTTTTACAAAAATCTATTGATTGGATTAAAAAATTTAAAAAGCTATTACGTTATGTTGCTTGCAGAATAATCTGAGAAAAAATCAAATATACATGCAGTGATAAAAATAATCGTGGAAATACATTTTTAAAGGTATCTTATATCGATGGTCCCTATTAACGATGTCGGTTCTGCAAAAAGACTGCTGTTCAGTCCCTACTGAACAGTGGTCTTTTTGCAGAACTGACATTGTTAATATCATAAAGATTTTTTTTTTCGTCAAAGCAAACTGTGAACTGCCCTCAGTTCAAAGTTTGGTTTTGACAATGAAGAAAATATTTTTATTGTAATCCGATTTAAGTAAAATAGTGAATATTGGTAAAAATGTCTATCCGACATTGTTAATAGGGTCCATCGAATTATTTCTTTTTTTTTTTCTATCATTTCAAATTAGTTGTATTATGTTTTCAGCACACTATCTGGTAACGCCATCTCTCGCTCATAGATAATTTCGTTCATTTGACGTAAATGTCAGAATAGGCGATCATATCTCTTATTCCCTCCCGCAAAAGCACGCCTATCCCTAGTTGGCGAAGGCGTGGACTTCGGCTCTTCGCTTCCGACTGCTGTGGCGCGTAGCCGTGACACAGCGCGCGCGCACGCGTCTATGCTAATTAAATCCGCTTCAACCGCTTCCGCAAAACTGTGATTGAACTAAGAACAACGGCCCGCGGGTGTGATCAAGTGATTTGGTGCATGAGAGACTCCTGTGATCCAGATCTGTGCTTCAAAGCAGGAACGCCGTGTCGTCGCAAATTTTGTCGTGAACACGTGCCGCGAGGGAACACCAAAGGAAAGGCGTGCTTTCCTTGCAATCCTCACAATTGATCGCCCGTTCATTATCCAGTTTTCTAGGCGAACACCGCCATCGTTTAAAATACAGTCTACTTAAATTAAATACCATTTTTTCAAATCGCCTACATAACGTGGTAATTTTCCATACCACTATCTAACTAGCATAAATCCTGAAATATATTATATATTTTTCTGATTTTGTTTACTGCAAATAGATCATAATACTTTTAGGCATTTTAGAACCTGCATTTAGTTGCGTTTAGGTCCTGTTGTGAGATTACAGAGACCTTTTAAATAATACGACGTTAGATAGACAAGTTTAGAATATCAAATACAAAGTCTTTGCCTATGTACCTATTTCCAGCTTTTGATTTTGATTTACGTTATTCGACTGAACTATAAGTGCCGTTATCTGTTACGCTAATAATGAAGGTTTGACATTGTAGGTGATTAAAATAGGCAGGTATGTACATCTACCACCTACCTTGTAAGAACAAAAGTTGAGGTTAAGGGCCGGTTTTTTGATCCGTAGTTAACTCAACCAATGGTTAAACATAGTAACGAATGGTTGAATTTTGGCTAAAGATGATACAAAATAGTAACATCATTCATTTTACAAAATAGTAACTAGTGGGCATTTTAGCAACCGCGTTTACATTTAGCCAAAACTCAACCATTAGTTATGTTTATTAACCACTGGTTAACTACGGATAAAAAAAACCGGCCCTAAATAATCGTAAACTGAGATCAGTCAAGTGGTGGCCCAGTTGTAGGTTGGAGGTTCGAACCCCGACAGGCGCTTTGCTTTGTCTAAATTATTTCATCACCGCTGCTCTCAAAACGGTGAAGGAAAACATCGTGAGGTGAACAAGGTCCATAAACATCGCAATTTTTTTTCGCGGCTTGCGTTGCATCTTTACCTTTTTTGTAGTAAAATTTTAAAATGTATCGAATTTCTTCATTAGATTCACTCATCTTCACGGTACGAAAAACAAATGAAAATTACACATTTTCCTAATTTGAATTTGGAATTATGTTCTTTAAAATTTAAATTTTCAATGATACCAAAACCAGCCAGATACAAATAGTATAGCCAAAGAGATTTTATTACAAGTTCATACATACTATAATGCGAAAAGACTTTTTCCCCAACCTAATATATTTGAGACGCTCACAGTAAACCCTTTCATTTGATATGTCACACAGTACAGTTTGCAAAACATTTAAACATTTTTTTTTAATATTCGTTACACGTCCGTGTTTGGGTTACAGAAATACATAAACACACAAAATTTCAACTTAATCGGTTCATTAGATTCGGAGGAAATTGGCTGTGACAGACGGACAGACAGACAGGCACACGCTTGCGTCCTATAAGTGTTCCGTTTTTTTCCTTTTGAGCTAAGGAACCCTAAACACCACGAATAATGCGGTGGTATAGATAAAAAGCTCTCAAAACGGTGAAGGAAAACATCCTGAGGAAACCAGCATGTCCTAGAACCAAAAATTCGAAGACATGTGACCATCTACCAACACGCACTGGGCCCGCGTGGTGGATTACAGCCCACTCCCTCTCACCGAGAGGAGGCCTGTGTCCCAGCAGTAAGAACAGTATAGGCAATTTACATCCCAAATAAAAATAAACGAAGAATAATTAACTAAAATTAGCTCACTTCATGCTTCCACCGCGCCGATACGACTCTAATCGTCGACACAGATAGACTGGAATGATATTGTAGGATACGTATCACTAAAGTTATTGAGTAAAACAAACATTTTATTAGGAACAAGCTTGTAGTATTCCAATTTTAATTAAAAGGGATTTTCGTAAAAGTTAGCTATATTATATTTAATTAGCGACCCGCCCCTGTTTCACACGGTTTTTAAGACTTGAAAAAACATCGAGATTTCTTTATAATGTGTATGTTTAATATTTACACAAAATGTTCCGGAATAAATTCCCTAAACGATGAAGAAAACGGCATAGAAATCCGTTGCGTAGTTAAGGAGAACAATGCGATCACACAGACAAACACGAAATGCGGCTAGAGATCGGTCTCTACCCGGTAAAACCCGAACTTTGGGTAACATCACTCGCATGGCGAGTGAGGCGAGCGAGCAGGCGAGTGAAAACAAAAAATGTTGAAGTTACTCGGCTGCGAGCTACTGCCTAACTCGCAAGTACGAGTAACTCGTATGATACGTCCAAACAATGCGAGTTGCTGCACTGCATTTTCTTGGTAGGACGACACGCAGGCTAGCTCGCACTGTGTAAACTGGCCATGAGATAAGGCAGCATAGTACTTGCTTGGTTTCGAACCCGCATCCTCATGCTAATATGTGAGAACTGTTACTTCTTATCCATCACAAAATTTTATAGCATTATTTCTACTAAACCTATTGACCCTTATGTACAGTAACGTACCAGGATAGTTGAGCCACTATCTTATCATCTGGACTTGGTTGTGTTACACGAATACCGCTCGTTTTTGTTATTGAAATGTCTCATGTCAAATTTCACGGGCGTCATTCGGGTAACACGATGATACGCTAGTGGCTCAACAATCGCGGTTCGTGACTGTATATCAAAAAGCCACAGACTAAAAAATACACCAGTCACTAACTCACAGAACCTCCAGTGTTAAAAAAACAATGCCTCACCAAACTTACTACATTTTTCATTGTGTTTCACAACTCCGCACGTAATAAAGATTCTCCAAGATTTCTTTTAACTAGCCTCCCAGCATAATAAATTGGCTTATATGTGTAGCCTGTAACAGCTGATTTCTAACTTCTGGTTCAAACTACATACCTTCCTTCTAGATGCTTTGATGCTGAGTTAGTTAAAACAATGTAAGTTAACTAAGAAGTCTAGCACCTGGTCTGTTAAAGAAAATATACGGTTTGTGTTTTGGTGAATTGTTTCTGGTTGTGTTGTGTAATAATTAAATGTGACAATTAAAATTTGGTACATTACGACAGGACGAGAGAATTCATCGTTTATCTTTGGAAAACCATATAGCGAATGAAAATGTGATTAGAGACCAATAGAAATTGATTTATATTATTATAGATTGACGCACTAATTCCGTCACTCCCTTATTAACCCTAGAGTTATGAGTTCTTCAAAATGATGGTCTCATTAATACCCCTAGAGTTCAGGTATTAAAAAAAAAAAACACGTATAACTAGCTTCCGCACGCGGCTACGCCCGCGTGGTATGTCGATAAAAAGTAACCTATGTCCTTTTATAGGTCATGGCCTACCCGTGTGCCAATTTCATCCGAATACGTTCAGCCGTTTTAGCGTGAAAGCGTAACAAACAAACTCACTTTCGCATTTAAAATATTCTCTGGCTGGAGTGCGTTTTAGAGATGTATCTTGCAGTAAAAATTACTATAAAAAACCAAAACATATCGCTGCGAACAATACAGTGGCATGCTTCACTGTATTGTTCACAGCGATATGTCTTGGTTTGCAAAACTGCACCTCGCTCTGTGCATACACGCTCACACGCACAAGATTACAGCAAACTACAACTAAACTATACCTCACTAAGTGCACACATGTTTACGAAACTGGCCTCACGTAACTTTTCATAATGCTATCTATGTCTTGGTTGTTTATTTGGTCTAAGGGCTGGTTTTTTGATCCGTAGTTAACTCAACCAATGGTTAAAAATACTAACTAATGGGTGAATTTTCGCTAAATTGTTTGCCAAAATGCCATTAGTAACTATTTTTAACATGGGCCGGTTTTTTGATCCATAGTTAAATTAACCATGGTTAACCATAGTAACTAATGGTTGAATTTTGGCTAAATGTGAAAGGATATACATGAATGAGTTATGGCATTAGTTAATATTTTTAATGTGAATGAGATAACATGAATGCATTCATGTTTAGCCTTTCACAATTAGCCATAATTAATAATAATAATAACCCGGGCCATTATTCACACACGGTCATCTGATCCCAAACTAAGCAGAGCTTGTACTATGGAAACCAGATAACTGATAACTGATTTTGTAAATACATACTTAAATAGATAATTACACCCAGACTCAGAACAAACAGACATGTTCATGCACACAAATGTTTGTCCTGGATGGGAATCGAATATTAAGAATAATTATGAATTAGACCATTAGTTACTATGTTTAGCCATTGGTAGAGTTAACTACGGATCAAAAACCGGCCCCATGTTAGTAGTATAAATAATTCAAAAGTGAATAAGTATCGATAGAAATTGTAAAGTATTTTAGAAACTCTGGGTTGGGTTGCAGGTTATTCAGCTACAATAATAAAACACCAACCTGTAGGTACTTAAAAAGATTTATTCAATTCAGGTCATCAACACACATCTCGTTTGCCCTTGTTGATCTTCCTTCTTATCCGCTCAGTGTACGCAGCCACTATGTTGGACAATAGTGGTAAAGCTGAAGATTTCTCGTCATCTCTCACTCCTACTTCAGTACACAAATCTGTCCTGCAAAGGAAAAGTAACTTTATGTTTAAGATATCTAACTTGTAATCATCAATGCCATTATCATAAACACCAGGTTTGGGAAGGTCACTGGTGATCTGTAACGTGAAGGTAGCTTAAAGGTCACCTTGTTTCTGATAATGGTCTGTTAGAACTGGTCCGACATCATAGCCATTCGTTTATCTTAAGACTCTAGAGTACAACACGTCTTATAAAGAACCTACATACATAGAACCTTTCATATAATCTATACATTATGAGAAAGATGATATGGCTAGAAAAGACGAATACCGTGATGACGGAGATATATTTGGAGGAAAAAGACATACTGCGCCGATTTTAAACAAAAAGTTGAAATAAAATTTTTAAAACCCACGACTCAAAGCCATCTAAAAAACTATATATAATATATGTGTTGGCCCTTCAAGGCGAAATCGCAAGGGTAGCCCGCGAAATTCAAATTTTCTTACGTTTTTTTACAATTTGTATGTTGATGAAAATATGATTGGCGACCGTAACAAGTATGTATTTGCAGAATTACAATCATTAAAATTATTAATACAACTCGTTAAGACCAGGTAATCCTAATGAATGACTATTTCATGAAATCTTGAGATTTGAGGATTAAACTAAAAGTATTATATACTGATTCTAATTCTGTAAATACATAGTTCTTACTATCGCACGTCATACTTTAATCAACGTACAACGTCATACTGACTTGCAAATTGCAAAACACGTAAGAAAATTTGAATTTCACGGGCTACCCTGTCGCTACCCCCTTAACTTTAATATAAGTTGTAAGTAATATTTCCTCCAAGCGTCGTCGCATCGTGGGATGCCTACCGAAAATATGAAGTTAACAGCAGCTATCCTTTCTACAATAAAACCGGCCAAGAGCAAGTCGGACTCGCGAACCGAGGGTTCCGTACTAACAGAAAAAACTGTTCTATTTAGAGACATCGTATTATTTTTCGTGTAATCTTTACATAAACTTCTATAACACAGAATAATTTCATATTTTTCCCTATACAAACTTCGGAGATAAAGGGGGGGGGGGGACGGTATTTTTTTACATTTTTCATCAAAAGTCGAAAACTGTTCGGCCTAAAAAAAAAAAGAAAAATGTTTAAAAATATGCAAACAGCGTTCTTTCATATGATATCCCACATGACCTAGTAGCCCCACACGCAAAACAGTTGGGCAAACGTCATCCAAAACTATTCCAAAATTCAAGTTGGTAGTTCTTGAGATATCCAGCTGTGACAGACAGACTGACTGAGTCACACCATAAGGGTTCCTTTTTACCATTTTGGTACGGAACCCTAATAGTATACAGTAACAGGCCGTTAATATTGCATATGGGATTTTTTTTAAATGTTGGGCTTTGTAGAGAGTCGTCTTCGTCCCTGGTATTGTGTGCGACAGACTTTTTCTAATGCTCGACGTGTCATATGTTGTCTCATGTGCTTTTCAATCCATGTGCAATACGGCCGGTAACTTTACGTTCATTATTGCTTGGTATAAGCCTCGTCTGATTAGCGTTTTTATCAGTCGTCCTCCAACGTGACGTCACCATGATCCACAAACTTGGTACATAAACCACTGTTGGGGCATAGGCAAAGACTATATAACCACTATTCCCTATGGGCATAGGCCTCTCTTTTTTATGCCGACGTGACGACGCTTAAAACAAAATATTACCTACATCTTATATTAAACTTAAAAAGCCGATACATAATATATATTTTTTTTACTTTTCAGATGTTTTTATTCAAATTCCGTACCTCAAAAGGAAAAACGTGTGAACCCTCGTGTGAGGATCACTCGTGTGTCTGTCTGTCTGTCAGTCTATCACAGCCGATCAGCTCCGTATCTAATGGACCGATTTAGTTGAAATTTGGTACACGTATGAATTTTTGTTACTCAAACACGGACGTGTAACGTAAATAAATATACTAACAAATATAAATATAATAAATAAATAAATAAACAAATAAAAAAAATAAAAACGTTTGGCAAACTGTACCGTGTGACATATCAAATGAAAGGGCTTACTGTGAGCGTCTCAAATATATGTTTCTTATAATTTTAAAATAAATTATTTTAGAGTTATTTAAGAAAATATACGAAAATTTACCATTCACCCATTGTTTCCGAAACCACTGAGCCTAAAATTTAAACAAAAACTACAGAAATTAGTTCTGTACTTAAAGATTACAGGAAAACTTATAAGAAGTCTATGGTCTTAAAATAACATGGTCAATCTCTCAATATTGTGCGTACAAACTTGCATTTGCAGTTGGAATGTATGGGAGAACATGTTTTTCAACTACAATGTTAAGTTTGTTCTTGAGATAAATTCTTCATTGTACGTGGTCCGACACGCATTTGGCCGGTTTTTTTCCATATCCTCTACACTTACGCTTTAGTACAAGTTAAGTAGACCGAGACGTAACGCACCGGATCAAAGTCAAAGTCAAAGTCAAATATTTATTTGCATACTAAGTGTACATTTTGGTGTTGTTTACAAATGCAGGTACTTACAACCTAGCGGCCTTTTCCAGGCATCGCAAACTTGAGGGCTAACTAGCAAACATTTAAACTATAACGACACAATGAAATTCATAATTACCTTCTATCATTAAGTAGGATTAAATCTAATTATTTAGGTCATAACATTTTGGCGCATGCACATTCTTATAATTACTTAACTCTAATTGTGTATAATTACTCAACTCATGATGGATGAAATGGCGACAGGTCACAGGAACAACTTACGGCCCACGGATGCCCCTCAAGTTAAAGGGGAAAATTTACAAGTCCGTGATAAAGCCTGTCGTACTCTATGGATCGGAATGCTGGGCCGTGAAGAAGACGGATGAAAAAAGATTGCATGCAGCGGAGATGAGAATATTATGGACAGAGAGAGGAAGGCCAAAGAAAAGATGGATAGATTGTGTGAGGAATGATATGAAAGAGAAGGAATGAATGATAGCGTGACGGTTGACAGAGGAGAATGGCAAGAGAAAACGTGTTTTTGTTTGTGTCGGTTTTTTTTTTTATAATTTTCAATTTTACTTTTATTTCCTGCTTTTTAAACTTCCTCGCCTCGCCGAAATCTGCGCAGCTGTACGTATTTTTTCCACAGTGAAGCTAGTTACCAATTTATCCTCATTTCTCTTTCCTACTCCATCATCAGACCCTGATCACCATCTATCTATAACCTATTTATTGAGGCCTTTCCAGTGAGCCCAAACACGATATGCTGCTGTTTTTTTTTTTCATGTGTATTTATCAAGAAGATGATTTAATTAAACATAACTACTAATACATAATAAGTAAATTATAAAATACCTACTGAATCTATTCAAATTTCATATTTATTTATTAATAATCAGGCTGTACAAGAACAGATTGGACGGTGACCCCCAAACTAGACATATGCCTGTATCTTGGGGGTTGGTCAGGGAGTTAAGATATCCTGCAAATTCCAGGTGATGCTGCAGCATCTGTTCAAGGTTACTATGTTCTATCATTGAAGTAAGACACTCAATTAGAAAAGAGGTGATAATCTTCAAACAACTGAACTGATTTTCTTCAATCATAGCTAAGAATTGATCAAGTCACCTTTCAAACAAAACATAATCGGTTCAACTATTTGGGAGCTACGATGACCAAAACACAAATACAATGGTTCGGGGGTTAAAAATGGGATTAGAGTAGGAGGAGGGAGCTATGATGACCAAAACACAGATACAAAGGTTCGGGGGATAAAAATGGGATTAGACTAGGAGGAAGGAGTTATGATGACCAAAACACAGATACAATGGTCCGGGGGTTAAAAATGGGATTAGAGTAGGAGGAAGGAGCTATGATGACCAAAACACAGATACAATGGTTCGGGGGTTAAAATGGGATTAGAGTAGGAGGAGGGAGCTATGATGACAAAAACACAGATACAATGGTTCGGGGGTTAAAAATGGGATTAGAGTAGGAGGAGGGAGCTATGATGACCAAAACACAGATACAAAGGTTCGAGGGTTACAAATGGGATTAGAGTAGGAGGAAGGAGCTATGATGACCAAAACACAGATACAAAGGTTCGGGGGTTAAAAATGGGATTAGAGTAGGAGGAAGGAGCCATGATGACCACAACACAGATACAAAGGTTCGGGGTTTAAAAATGGGATTAGAACAGGAGGAGGGAGCTGCTATGATGACCAAAACACAGATACAAAGGTTGGGTGGTTAAAAATGGGATTAGAGTAGGAGGAGGAAGCTATGATGACCAAAACACAGATACAAAGGTTCGGGGTTAAAAATGGGATTAGAGTAGGAGGAAGGAGCTATGATGATCAAAACACAGATACAAAGGTTCGGGGGTTAAAAATGGGATTAGAGTAGGAGGAAGGAGCTATGATGACCACAACACAGATACAAAGGTTCGGGGTTTAAAAATGGGATTAGAACAGGAGGAGAGAGCTATGATGACCAACACACAGATAAAAAGATTCGGGGGTTAAAAATGGGATTAGAGTAGGTGGACAACTAATTAAGAGCCTCGCCTAGTTCTCTTATCCTTCGGCATAGCAGCTTCAGACATCATCACTGATGCGGTGTACAGGTACCCGTTCCACTCCAGGTATTCTCTCACCAGCTCATTGACTAGCAGAACTTCATCCGCTGGAGTAGGTGGTGTTGAAGCAACCCCCGTGGTTTCTCGGTCTTGGAGAAGCTCTGTAACTTTGGCTCGAACCTGTAATGGTAAAGGTAAAATGGTGCTTAATTGGAGCATAAATAAGCCACAATCTGGCAGAATGCTTTTTTTTTTTTTCGTATGGGACTAAAAATATCTGACGGCATGTGGGTGTCACTGTATCTAGATACCTCGCCCAGCCCTTTGGCGAATACATGCGTGATGATTTTGTGTAAGTATATGCAAGTATGTCTTAGTTATACCACAGATTAATACAGATGGGACACTCCGCAGTTTAGGTATGAAGCTACAAGTACGCGGCGGGCTCGACTTGCCGGGCTAATTCAATGCGGGCTGCCGCGCACCGGCCGGCTCTCACGGTCAGTTCGGTACTCACTCACACGCTGCGCAGTAAAAGAAGACAACCCTAACGAGTCAGAAGGTTTGAGTTACGCGATAGAACGAGAGACAACTTATAGGTGAATACAATTGTAGGTTATAAGCGTTAGCGACCTGAATTGCATTTTATTATGTCGTAGCAAGAGTCGCTTTTTATTGAAATGATTTTGCGGAGTGTCCCATCTGTATTAGTCTGTGGTTATACATGATATTTTGTGCAGGTAGGTAAAAAAAAGCTAGGCAATTTTGTAAAACTCGTCCCTGTTGTAAACTAATTAATTAAATAAATAATTTTGAAATATTCAATTTTATTGAATCCTACTAATATTATAGATGTGAAAGTTTGTATGTTTGTTACTCAATCACGCAAAAACGGCTGAATGGATTTGGTTGAAATTTGGTATACAGATAGTTTATAACCTGGATTAAGTCATAGAAAATTTTTCATCCCGGTAGAAGATTATTATTAGTCTGATAATTTCCGACATTCACGCGGGCGAAGCCGCGAGCAACAGCTAGTGATAAATAAATCTGATGTCCAATAAAATAGCAGGTAATTAAGTAAATAAAAATACTTTCATAATGAAAATTCTGATACATTCATGTTTAATTTATTGTTATTAAAATAACCAATTAAATTACAAAATGCCGAGAACAGATCTCGAAAAATTCCCGAAACACACGTAATGCGTGCCGGAACAACGCACAAATTAAATAAAAATGATCAGCGCTTAATTTGTATTTAAACATTGGATTTTAATTCAGCCAAGCACTGAAATGGGGCGTATTATTATGCAAACCACATTATATAGCAACCACGATTGCTGGTAACAAATAGTTGTGCGATCGGAAAACGGAGAGGAATATTTTTTTGTAATGGATTTTTTTTGCTTTTGTTTTATTTGTAGGTACGAGTATCTTTATTTGTAGGTACGAGTATCACCTACAAATAAAACAAAAGCAAAAAAAAAAATCCGCGGAATTAATAAAAAAGGTTTTATGATAAAAAAATGTAGGCAATACCAAAATGGTAAAAAGGAACCCTTATGGTGCGACTCAGTCTGTCTGTCTGTCTGTCACAGCTTGATATCTCAAGAACCACTAATGCTATGAACTTGAAATTGGAATAGTTTTAGATGAAATTTGCCCAACTATTTTGCAAATAAGAAAGAATTTTTTTTTTGCAACAGGAACTGAAAGGGGGTCTTAAAAATTCGAAGTTCTACTAGGGCATGTGGGCTATCATATGAAAGAGCGCTATTTGCACATTCTCAAACATTTTTTTTTAGTCCGCATAGTTTTCGACTTGTGATGAAAAATGTAAAAAAAAATACCCCCTCCTTATCTCCGAAGTTTGCATAGAGAAAAATCTGAAATTATTCTGTGTGATAGAATTTTATGTAAATATTACAGGAAAAATAAAACGATGTCTCTAAATAGCAGTTTTTTTTTAATTTTATATATGATGGTAAGGAACCCTCGGTGCGCGAATCCGACTCGCTCTTGACCGGTTTTATGTTAAGATTAAAAAAATTGACATAAATATTTCGTTTAATAAACCGCCAACTAGATAAGAGTGGCGAAGTTATCAAAACTGCCAAAACGATGAAGAAACCTGATGATGAAGATGTGATTTCGGCTAAACAACGAGGGCCTAAAATCGGCTATTTCATGGATAGCCTGTATCACCTTAGCCGGGGTCTGTATCCACGAAATTGCCATACCGACAACGGCCGCCCCGAAGCATCTCCGTGCTCTGTGGGCACCATAGTCAAAACTGGACCCCGATATCGAGTAATTACATACCTCTGCATTGATTTTGTTTAAATATCCACTTTTGTTTAGAAGGCCTTTAATTGCAACCAATAATTCTTTCTCCGAAATGGGTTTTTCGCTCATCTTACGACATATAATTACGTATCTTTTCTGAAAATTGACAATATAAAATTTTACGTGTGCTAAATGTGACAGTTAGTTGTCTTTTACGTCAGATATTGTTTTTTTATTTCATGATACGATACCTTGTCAGTATTAAATCGTTACGGAGCTCCGTAAGTTTAATATATGAAACTTTTTCTTTGTAAACTTTTTATTAGTTCACTTTTTAGCCACAGTCAAAGCCAGCAATGTTTTAAATAATTGTCTTGTCTATATAGTACATACCAATTCCATGGTTTTAACATAATAATTGGGGTTGGCATAACCTCTAAATGGCATGTCCCCAAAAAAATAAATAGAAAAAGAAAATTAATAATGGACAATGAAACTGTCGATGAAGCTTATCGGAACTGATAAAAAAAAAGGAATTCCTATGTGCTAATGTAGCATTCCTTCACTCACCTATCGATCGAGTCCAATTCCCCGATTCTAGTTCCAAAAAAAAAGCAATCCCAATTTGACGAAGAAAAATCTTTCTAAAATTAAACTTGCCTTTACAAAATTAGGTAATCTTGGTATAAAATTCAAATAAGCGAGCTCCGGGGAGGCTTTAAGTGATTCAATTCCAGTAATAGGAGGTTGGTTGAGATACAGACTTATATCTGAGACATAGCATCGCGTATGAGACTTCGTATCAGTGACGTAACTGGCTATATTTCAAAATTGTTCTCAGAATATTAGAGCTTAGAGGAAAAATGTTGGTATAATTTTGAACACATTTTGTTGAGTTCAATCAGCAATTTGATAAAATAATTTTGGTACAAAATTCCTAACAAACTGGTAGTGATTTGATAATGAATAACACTATTTATAAACTGTGTTGCCAGAGCACCAAAACAGTAGCTTTTGTATTTTAGATTATAATATTATGTATTTCAACAAAATAGTTACTAACTGCAGAAGCTTTTTAATTATTCGAGACAGCATCACTAGTTATTAAACCATTATGGTACAATTCCGAAGGTGCCCGCAGACCGCAGCAACACTACAGACTGGTTTCTGTGTAACTTTGTGGAATCGCATCTAGAGTGCGTTTCATCAAACAGTTCCTCTGCCCTAAAGTTGGCTCCACTGTTAAACTTTAACATATGAACCTATTAGGTCCATGCACAGAACACTATTACTCATAGCGGGTCCATGGCCATCAACGGTAGCGTATCGTGTTCGTCCTACAACAGTGGAGCCAACATTACAGCATAGGAACTATTTGATGAAACGCAATCTACACACGGTGACGTTGACGCCCGCTGCAATGTCGCCATTTGTACTGTCGCAGCGGTCTGCCAGTTTTACTGCTACGGTTTGCGGTCTGCGGTCACCTTTGGAACCTTTAACATTTATCATTCAGACTTCATAGAAATAAAAGTCAAATGGTTTGTATCAGCATATCAGTGGGCGCTCTTGCACTTTATATCACTGACACAGTGATACTCCACTGCACTGAAAACTCATAAAAACGTTCTGCAATAAAAAAAACATCATTAAAGTGATTCACTTCAACACTGCGCTCGAAAATGGTCGAAATATCACATAATTCAACATGTACTGTCAGCAAAGGAAAAAGTGTGCTGCTTACAGCACCTACTTTTAAATTAAATAGGGCTGTGTCTATTGCCCGATCCAGTCTTTGTCAAACAAATTTTGCTTTAACGCTAGATCTAACCCAGATGGTGAATGTGGCAACGCGGGTACCGGATGTTGACGGCCATACACCCAATTGCTTGGACCTTCTGCTGGCATCTGATCCGGACAGTCATTCAGTATCGGTCTCAGCCCCGCTGGGAACGTCTGACCACTGTCTGGTGAAATCCATATCAACCTGCTCTCCTCCAGATGAGAGCCCTAGAGGCACGAGGCGAGTATGGCGAGTCAGCAGACTGGGATGAGATGCGGCACTTTTTTGCGTCTTATCCATGGCGGCAAGTGTGCTTTTCCTCGGGTGACCCCTCGCGCTGTGCTGACGCGGTTGCGGACGTGATTCGGCAGGGGATGGAATATTTTATTCCATTCTCCGACATCCCGCTCGGTCACAAATCCCGGCCTTGGTATAATGCAGAATGTGCCCACGCTGAGGCCCGAAAAGAGACTGCCTACCAAGCCTGGGTCAAGGCCCGCGACCGCAAAGTTAGAGCGCGCAGGGTTCGCGCGAAGAAGAGAGCCTTTAATTCTGCCGCCAAGTTCTGCAAGCGGGTTTTGCGTAGGGCACGTTTTGACCATGTCGGACATATCGGGGCCAGGCTGGCTTCGCACCCTCCGGGTAGTAAACAGTTCTGGTCCCTGTCTAAAGCGGTTGAAACGAATTTCTGTCGTCCCACTTTACCTCCTATGATGAAACCTGATGGGTCGCTGGCTCACTCTGCAACTGAGAAGGCAAATTTATTTGTATCTCTCTTCGCAAGCAATTCACGTCTGGACGCTGGCTCAAAGCAACCACCTACTGTACCTCATTGTGACTCCTCGATGCCGGAGATCGCAGTACACATTAAAGAGGTCCGAAGAGTATTGTGCAGTCTAGACGTGAACAAGGCCAGCGGGCCTGACGGCATTCCAGCGAGAGTGTTGAGGCGGTGTGCGCCTGAACTGTCTCCTGTATTGACACGTTTGTTCCGCCTCTCTCTTGAAAAAAGAACGGTGCCGAAATCCTGGAAGCTTGCAAATGTACAACCAGTGCCCAAAAAAGGCGACCGTGCAGACCCTGCCCATTACCGTCCGATCGCCATTACCTCCATTCTGTGCAAAGTTTTGGAAAGGGTACTGAACAATAAGTTGCTGAACTACCTTGAAGACAATGATCTCCTCAGTGACCGTCAATATGGCTTTCGCCGGGGACGGTCAACTGGCGATCTTCTTGTGTATGTCACGCACTGCTTTGGCGAAGCCATCGAGAAACACGGCGAAGCACTGGCTGTATCGCTTGACATCTCGAAGGCCTTTGACAGGGTCTGGCACGCTGCTCTGCTCAGCAAGCTTCCTGCTTATGGCATCCCAGCTGATTTTTGTAGCTGGATATCAGATTTCCTTAGTGAACGGTCGATTAGAGTAGTTGTTGATGGCTGCTCATCTGACCTTATGGCTATTGATGCCGGAGTTCCTCAGGGGTCTGTTCTCTCTGCAACTCTTTTCCTGCTGCACATCAATGACCTGCTTCGGCCTGGTATTGTTGGGTACGCAGATGACAGTACAGTTTCAGAGAGATACTTGTCCAGCGCAAAAACCAGCGGGGCTGAAGTTCGTTCCTTGAGAGAGTCCATGGTAGAGCGGACAGATTTGACCTTAAGCTTTGTCTCCCAGTGGGGTGATGATAATCTGGTCTCTTTTAACGCCACCAAAACGCAGGCGTGTCTTTTTACCGCTAAAAAGAGTCGTTTCGCCCAAACTCCTACTTTTCGGGGTACATCTGTTCCTGTAACTGATCGACTTGAGCTCCTAGGCATGGAGTTGACATCTGGTCTCAACTTCGGCGCCACCATCGAGTACAAGGCCCAAACTGCGGCCAAGAAACTGGGCATCCTAAATAGGGTGAAGCGATACTTTACGCCTGGACAGCTTTTAACTCTTTACAAAGCGCAAGTCCGATCCTGCATGGAGTATTGCAGTCACCTTTGAGATGGATCAGCTAAGTACCAACTAGCCGCGCTTGACTCGGTGGAACGCAGAGCTAAGAGGCTCATTGGCGACGTAAAACTGGTGGATGCCAAGCTTCATTGCTTGGCTCATCGCCGCAAGGTTGCCTGCTTGTCGGTCTTCTACAGATTGTACTTCGGAGAGTGTGCCCGAGAACTCCACGACCTCATTCCACCGGCCCCCTTCTACCACCGGACATCTAGACGCACTGCCAGTTACCATCCCTACCTGGTTGCTATTCCACCAATTCGCACTAAGCGCTTCCAAATGTCTTTTATAATGCGCACAGCAAAAGAGTGGAACTCACTACCTGCGTCTGTGTTTCCGAACGTATACAACCCTAATCTCTTCAAAGTGAGAGTGAACAGGCTTCTTCTGGGTAAGCTCACTCCATCGTCGACTTTGTCTCTGTCACCTCTGACCTAGACTAGAGTCAAGAGCAAACCCATCACAAATAAAAAAAAAAAAAAAAAAAAAAAAAAACAGCCTTTGTTATTTAATGGCCGCTTAATAATATTAGATTGTTGTTTTTATCTTACTCTAAGTTTTTCTGATACACAGTAGGAGGACACAAATATTGCTCGTGACACTTGATTTAGTTGGTTAACACTCAGTTAACAGAAAAATTCAAACAGATTAGTGATATTTTTTCCTTCAACTTTTTGTTCTTCAATCGGCTGATCTATTTCTCAAAGAAGTGAAAGAAATTACAATTGAGGTTTTCTTAAATTTGAACGATTTTAAGTGTCGGGACCCAATAAAATCATGAATAACAACTATTTGATTTCTTTCTTAAAGGTACTCAAAGCAAATAAGTACCAACAAGTATTAGTTTCAATTAACAAAATCAACTGATGTTGTAGAGGATAGAAAATATTTTTAGACTACGTTTCCATTAACTTATAATGCCATTTTGATACATAGTCAGTCATGTGAGTGAAGCTGCGAACGCACAGCTAGTAAAGAAATTAAAGAAAACCTTGCAATGTTATGACAGTGCATACAATGTTCATTGTTAGCCTGCACACTATACCATTTCGTCGTGTGTACACAAAAATAGCTCCACCCGTATTTTTACACAGAGAGACTTTGACGTATGATATAACGACCTGCGGCCAACTGCAAGCGCATTCTTCCTGCACTCGGAATACCCGTGGCCGTAAGGCACTTGTCCCACCGCCGACGAGGAAGCGACTAGCTATCAGCTATATTCTCGCTCAAGAAACAAACAATAGATGTAGGTCCCATGTCAGTAAAAGATATGCGTAATTATTTTAATAGTTGATCGCTGACTGTTCACACTGCCGGCGAGAACTCTCTCTCTCTACTAGCCGCTGTGCTGAACCGCTGTGCTCACCCGCGCGCGGGGAAAACCGTTGAGCGCCCCACCCGCGGTAATCTTGTAAACAAAACCGATTTGCATCGTAGCTTCTTGGAACTTTGTGAACGTTGAATGTTTCTTAGAATGCTAGTGAGTAGGGCTTTAAGGCGCGGGCCCACCGCGGTGCACGGAGAGGCTACGCACGTGTATTAAGCTTCGCTTTGTAAGAAAATGTATGTGGTTGTGTCCACTGCAACCCACGGAGAGGCTACGCATGAATTGACGTCATTGATACACGCGTGGCTTGCTCGAATAGGCGGTTACATAGCTCAACGCTGTCAACGTGGGTCTACGTTTCCACTGGAGTACACGAATAAGACCCACGATTATGTACAGCTCGGTTATCGCAGAGCAGTTTTCAGTCATACACGTTGTGGAACGGACGCGTTTCGTGTTTCTCGTATATATCGTATCGAGGTACTCATAGAATGGCATTGGTACTGACTTTGCTAGACAGTTCTTCTGACGATGAATCCGAAAGTGAGATTGATGATCTAATCTTGGGTGAATTGCAAAAGAAAAGAAAACACCGGTTCTGGATTGAAAATCATATTAAATTCAGAAATAAACATGGAGAATACAAAACATTATTTATGACATTAAGTGATGAAAAATTTGAAAATTACTATCGACTATCACATTCCCTCGCAATCTTTTCCCAAGCCAAATCCTTTTTACCGATGTCTCTGTACGATATATCGCTCATTTTCCATAAACAGGGGTGTAGCTTGACTTTTTCAATAAATAACTCCATAATTAAACCAAATATTATTGACTAAATAAAAATAAAGCCGCCTGTCGTGGTCATCAAATGCACGCGTGCGCCACGAAACCTAGCAATTGACAAAATGGCGCAGGCGTCGCTCGCTTGCTTCCCCGCCCGTCCCACCTCCCGCAGTGCCCCACGGCGGTGCACGGAGAGGCTACGCATGTGTACTAAACTTCGCTTTGTAAGAAAATGTATGTAGTTGTTTCCACTGCAACCCACGAAGAGGCTACGCATGAATTGACGTCATTGAAACACGCATAGCTTGCTCGAATAAGCGGTTACGTAGCTCAACGCTGTCAGCGTGGGTCTACCCGTGCGCCGTGCCACGCTACACATAGTCGTGGGTCATATTCGTGTACTTCAGTGGAAACGTAGACCCACGTTGTCAAACAAATGAATACACGCAGCTAAAATGCGCCGCGTGTCCGTGCACAGCGTGCACTGCGGTGGAGCCGCGCCTTTATAGTAATGTATAATTAGAAAGGACTCCTTAATAGTGGTGGAACTAGGTTCAAACCAAAAGCAGATTTGCGTGGGATGAGTTTACTCCCACGAAACACTACTTAAATAAAAAAATGGGATGAATTTCATCCCATGTGTAATTAGCGGTTAGTTTGTCAAAGCGACAAGAGCTATTTATTTATTTTATGATATTTATTTAATTAAGGTTCACCAAGAGTTGTTACAGATATATTACAGATAGGAAAATACAAGTACTTGTGTGTTAAATCTAACTGCACAACCAATTATAGGCAAACACCACATGCAAAGTGTTCTTTATATCAACTTCTGTCGATATAGAGATATAATTTTAAAGACTATTTATTATGTATTTAACACGGTTGACGTGTGTGACAAACGTCGACATTGAATCAGAGTGGACGTCAACCAGGTCACTGTTTTCGTTTATAAGTTTGCACATGCGGGGTATAGGCGAATTAATACCAAACACTGTATTGCGAAGAGGTGGCGCTAGAGTTACCGTGGCCCTGGCACAGGCAACTGAAGGAACACGGGTGGGTTTTAGTCAGTAGAAGTCTGGCAAGCCCTCCCGCTCCACCCAGAGCGGGAGAAATTATTTGATGATTTCCCATCCACAAAAAAAGGGGGTGTTATGGGTTTGCGAGGCGGTCTACGGGGTACTCTGAAGTTGATTTTTTTTTTAATAGTTGTGGGTAGTCAATGTAGTTATTGAGCAGTTTATATGCGAATCTCAAATCCAAGAGATCCCTTCGGGCTTCCAGGGTACTCATTTTGTAGTAGCCTAGTTTATCGAGGTAAGAGAGATATTTAAATACTTATAAGGCTATTGTAAAGAAATAATAAGAACTACTAATAGCTATCAAAGAAAATACTCACTCAGAATACTCACTGAGAGACTCGCTTGGTACAGACGCATCCCAACAAGTAACTGTGCTTTCATTCTACTTGTCGCACTCATCTACTCACTTATAGCACAGCGATAAAACTATTCGAGTTACACACTTGCTGCTTGTTACTCACCAACTCGTTTCTAGTTACTAGCTGTACTCGCTGCTCGCTATTCATCGGCGGTAGGACAGGAGCCGTAACTAATGTTTAGCGCATTAACTTGAAGCTGTTTTGTTGGTACGTCGGTGGATAAATAACTGTTTGCGGACAGTCCTATATCTCATGCTGCATCGAGGGTTAGCTTATAGAATAGAGAGGTGCCATTTAGCTTGCAGTCTTATCCGTTACTTCGTTTCGTTGTTTTATATTGGTTGAGGTTGGGGTGCATTAGTTGATTGGGAATTTAATTATGTTGAAGTTTAGTTTTGAATCGTACAAGAACTTTTTTATATGTTCTACGATAAGTAAGAAAGAAAGAAAAATAAGTTTATTTGTCACAGAAATACGTAAAGATAATTAACAAGAATTTTACAAACAGAAAAATAAAACAAAATAGCTCAGCATACTAATCACGAGCACAGAACAAAAGCCGGCAGCTGCTGACACGTCATGACTGTGACAAGAAGGCTTCCACTCAGCATGATGCTGTGGGGGGCCCACAGCACAGCGCTGATTTTCAGTGGTCACCCGAAAAATACGTAGGTACGGAAACCAAGTCAGGTGAAATGATCTGTACATGAATTACAAAATAAATAAAACAAACAGTACTTAGAACATTATAATGCAATTATACTTACAAAGCTACAACCATATATATTAATTTTTATATTATAAACTAGCTGACCCGACAAACCTTGTCCTGTAATCAATATTTCATACAAAATTCCTACAGAAAATGGACTTTTAGTTTCCCGAATTTTCCAATTTTCCCGGCAAGTTTTGTAACAGATTTTTTGATTTTTTATTTGTGATGGGTTTGCTCTTGACTCTAGTCTAGGTCAGAGGTGACAGAGACAAAGTCGACGATGGAGTGAGCTTACCCAGAAGAAGCCTGTTCACTCTCACTTTGAAGAGATTAGGGTTGTATACGTTCGGAAACACAGACGCAGGTAGTGAGTTCCACTCTTTTGCTGTGCGCATTATAAAAGACATTTGGAAGCGCTTAGTGCGAATTGGTGGAATAGCAACCAGGTAGGGATGGTAACTGGCAGTGCGTCTAGATGTCCGATGGTAGAAGGGGGCTGGTAGAATGAGGTCGTGGAGTTCTCGGGCACACTCTCCGAAGTACAATCTGTAGAAGACCGACAAGCAGGCAACCTTGCGGCGATGAGCCAAGCTATGAAGCTCAATCGATTTGTTAGCTAATTGTAGCTGTGATAGCTATCACAGCTAAAATTATCTTACAAATCTGTTTATAGTTTGGCAATGAAAAAAGCTACCATTGGTAAGTAAATCGATTCGTTTTTGTTTATAGGAACTGAGCATTACAGGTCAAGGTGAGATATTTCGGGTTTGACATGTCTTTATTTCCCGTAAGAAAATTCACTTTCATGAGAAATATATAACTAATTAAAAAACAAAAAAACATTAACGATTCAACATACAGTTTTGGTAAAAATAATTACAACACAAATATATTCTAAAAGTGTAGGGTAATCGCTAATAATTTAACACAGCTAAAATGTAAACATACACGGAACGCGCGCAACTAGATGTGATATTGGTATGTAAGGTGAGCTCGCTTTATTAAATATATGTCATTTTAAGTGTTTCTTAAAAATTTACATATTATAGATTTTGCATTTTTGATGTTATTTGGTAGTTTATTATACAATTCAGCACCTACGTACTTCACACTTTTTTGCCATAGCTTGTGCGTGGTGTGTGTAATTGTATGTCGTTTGCATTTCTGAGCCTAATTTTATGTATTTGATGTTTCTTTGTAAAATGTTTTTGTGTATGAATATTTTTATTAAGTATATTTCTTATTAATATGCAAGTATTATATATGTATGTTTGTGAACATATCACATATCATTAACTTAGTTTCATTGTATATTTTTTGTGTTGGTGTACTGTAATCATATTGGTCGTAGTTTCGACCCAGACAGGCGCTTTACTTTGTGTAAATTACTTCATCAGTACTGCTCTCAAAACGGTGAAGGAAAACATCTTGTGGAAACCTTGTCTTAGAACCAAAAATTCAAAGACGTGACCAACATGCACTGGACCTCCGTGGTGGATTACAGCTCACGCCCTCTCACCAATGGGGGTTTCCCGGGAGCTTCGCCGCAAGGTGGCGCTGTATGTTTGTGTAACAAACACAGCTGTCAAAGTTTTTGATAAAGACGTGTGCATTGTGTGGACGATTTTTAAGTATTTGCGTATTTTTTTTTCATCTATTTGTGTTGCTTCACAATGTATTCTACCTGGCGTATCGCCCAGTTGACGGAGAAGTTGAAAAAAAGCGGAGTATCGCAATAAGGAAGGAAAGTAAAACTTGTTTTAAGGTTCATTATATTTAACATGTTATTGACTTTTAGACGTATTCTAGACAATATTATTATGGTTTTATAAGTTATAAAATCAAATAAACTCAGTACTTTTAAAATTGTAAAGTTGTTGTTACAATTTGTATGGTTATTTGAAAGGAAACCATTTTTTTTCACAGATTGTAAGCTTTTTTACTATTATTAATAAAAAGACATCATTAATAATAATAGGTATGGTACCAACGTGTCGTCTTAGACGTGGTCTCGTAGTCTGTTTCCTTAAAATGTTTCCCACATAACCTCGAAAAATCACTAGATTTGAAGTTTTTTTAATTGCCTTTGCCTTTTCCACTTTCTCTTCATGCGATTACTTGGGAATTTGCCAACGCCTATTCTTTGCATCCAAACGCTACACAACGACTCATTATATTGATAAAAGTCACAAAAAGACATAATATAGTTTAATTTCAATGGAGTTTGACTGTTTATTTGAGAGAAACACTCAGCGCCATCTACGCGGAGCTAAGTGACAGTTTTCTTCCCCATTGGTGTTTCTTGTTTAACATACATAGTTCTAAACAGAGAATGTAGAATAGTCAGGTTAGACAGCCACAGAACCCAAGAATTCTGACCGATGTGCAGCCTATTAATTAAGGAAACAATGAATATTGCGGTGGTATAGATAAAAAAACCAGCCAAGTGCGTATCGGACCACACACAATGAAGGGTTCCGTAGTTGGGATGCATTTATCCCAAGAACAAACTTAATATTGAAGTTGTAAAAGATGTTCTCCCATACATTCCAACTGCAAATGTAAGTTTTTACGCATAATATTGAGAGATTTGCCATATTATTATAAGACTTTAGGCTTTGTATAAGTTTTCCTGTAATCTATAGAACTATTTTCTATATTTTTTTCAAAATTTTAGGCTCAGTAGTTTCGGAGACAAGGAGGAATGGTCAATTTTCGTCTATTTTCTTAAATAACTTTAAAACAGTTTATTTGAAAATTATAAAAAAAAAATTGAGACCCGCACAGTAAGCCCTTTCATTTGTTATATCACACAACACAGTACAGTTTGAAAACTTTGTTTTTTTACTTTTCTTATTTGCTCCCAAAACTGACCCCCATTTTCAAATTTACCACACAAGCTTCGAATATCCAGATAGGTAGTATTTACAATACACATTTCATGCATCTAACAGTTAGTTCCACTTTACATAAGTCTAGTTATTTTTCTTCAAAATAATTTAAAACTGACTGAAAAATCACTAACTACGTTCGACAATTAACTAATTCACAACTACGTATATACTATAACAATTACTTAGCTTGATGTTTTTAACTTTTCTCAATTATTTGAGGTTTTTCACGTGTTTTAGCTCTTATACTATAAATTTTATTTTATTTTCTTCAAATTAAAGTTAAAAACACAAGGATATGTAATGGCTAACCAAAGTTATAACGATTTTTATTTTCAAAAACTTTAACTATCAATAACTCAAAACACGATTTTTCGACTTAATGACTTTTCGCTCTACGGGGACGAAATATAAGACCTTATTGGTATTGTTCATATGAAAGGTCAGGTGCGTAGTATATACTCGCAACCGGCGCGTGTATGACCAGATGTATGAACGTAAACGAGGCAAAACGAGTATGTAGGGATCGTAGCAGGAGGCATTCTGTAGTTTCTACCTACCCCTATAGAAGAAAGATAGGAAGAAGCCTTTTTACATACATACATAAACGTCAGTTTTTTAAAAAGGCTTTAAAACCAATATTAATGTTAGCTTTACAAAAAGGGCACTAGATGGCGGTACTATGCACCAAGCGGTGCACAACAGTTTATAATATAATGGAAATAAAACTGATAGATTTATAATTTAACGAAGTTCATAATTATTTAAAGACATATATAGTTATTTGTTGCATTGGCATTGACCCTAATTACCTGTTGAGCCTTAGGGCCGCCATACACGGACTGCTTGAAGCAGTCAGGATGGACTGCTTCAAGCTGTGACTGGATAGTGAACTACAGTCTTCTACGTACACACATACACGAAACCGCTCGAGCAGTTGCAACTGCTCCGGGCGATCGTGCGGTCAAGCAGTCGCCAGGCATACACTGACTGCTCAAGGTAACTGCGCGAGAGCAGTCTCGCGCAGTTACCTCCGCCTAGTGATGGGTAATTTTCGGAATTTTTTCAAAACTTGGAAATTTTTCCGTTTATTTTTCCGAAAAATAACAATATGGAAAAATAATGGAAAAATATTGTTTACTGTAAAATGTTGACTACAGGAATTAAAATAACATATGAATTAAAGGGTTTTATTTATACTGAACATATTTACTGACCGACTGAATGAATGACTGACTGATTGATTGAATAAAATGACTGACCGACTGACAAATCAACGCACGGCCGAAACTACTGGGTCTAGGAACGTGAAATTTTGCACACGGCTTCCTTTTATAATTTAGGGGAGCACTAAGAAGGGGTTATTGGAAATTCAATCTTATAGGGGGTGAAAAGGGGGGTTTTTGTTTGTATGAAAAATCTTATTCCTTGAGTTAATAAACTTGAACTTGGCACGAATGGTGTTATTTATGTTAATTATGAACTTTTTAATTTTCGTTTTTCTAAACCACCCATTTTGACACACCGAATTCCCCTTTAGTGGGCTAAAGGGGAATTGGGTGTGTCAAAATTTTAACGCGCTGACCAATTAACTCTAAACTCACTATTTATACATAAGACTAAAAATAAAGAATACTTACGGGGTGAAAATGGGCAGTAAATTTTGCAGGGGAGGATACTACTACGTGGCTTGATTAACTCGAAAAGAACAATGGCGAATTCTTATTTGAACGTCTAAAAGTGACATTTATACAAAATAAATTCAATTAATTATCTATGTTCTCTTATGCTATCATATTATCTAATTAAGGCCAAATAAAAAAAATGTTCAATGAAAATTTTTACTACTTCATTCTAAAAGATTAGGAAATTGTTGGTTGGATTGGCAATACTAAACTAAAATTGCCATTTTATGTTTATTTTCCTATACAGTAGGTACAGCATAATTGTCGTGGTGTTGTTATCATTTTTAGTTTGTTGTTTTATTTACATGAGGTAAATAATATGTCGGCGCCTCCGCTTTTCTAGACTGTCAATTATCATGTTGTACAAATGGCAACGTCAAAAACGAACACCGAGCACTCTGGTAAGGCGGCCATCTAGTAGCAGGTAGGTAACTTCGGATTTTTGGTAAGGTGCGCACGCAACCATGTGGTCGGTGGACGTTATATTTTAATCGCATCCCTCTTAATCTAAGCGATCTATTATTATTTTGTGTAGTGTTTGATTGAATTATCGAGAATTAGAAGTGGAGTGATTGTGATAGGTGTTATTTTTTGAAATACTGCCTTTCTACCCGATAATCCACGCCTACCTGAACATGGTCGGCGCCTCCGCTTTTCTAGACTTAATTGACTTGTTGTACAAATTTCAACCTCAAAAACGAACATCGAGAACTGGTGAGGCGGCCATCTTGTGAAACGAGCAGTGAACTCGTGGTCGGTGGATGTTTTATTCTAATCGCATCCCTCTTAATCTAAGCGATCTATAATTACTTTGCGAAGTGTTTGATTGAATTGTGGAGAACTAGAAGTGGAGTGATTGTGATAGGTGTTATTTTTTTAAATACTGCCTTTCTACCCGATAATCCACGCCTACCTGAACATGGTTGGCGCCTCCGCTTTTCTAGACTTAATAGACTTGTTGTACAAATGTCAACCTCAAAAACAAACATCGAGAACTAGTGAGGCAGCCATCTTGTAAAACGAGCAGTGAACTCGTGGTCGGTGGTCGTTTTATTTTAATCGCATCCCTCTTAATCTAAGCGATCTAAAATTACTTTGCGAAGTGTTTGATTGAATTGTGGAGAACTAGAAGTGGAGTGATTGTGATAGGTGTTATTTTTTTAAATACTGCCTTTCTACCCGATAATCCACGCCTACCTGAACATGGTCGGCGCCTCCGCTTTTCTAGACTTAATAGACTTGTTGTACAAATGTCAACCTCAAAAACGAACATCGAGAACTAGTGAGGCAGCCATCTTGTAAAACGAGCAGTGAACTCGTGGTCGGTGGTCGTTTTATTTTAATCGCATCCCTCTTAATCTAAGCGATCTATAATTACTTTGCGAAGTGTTTGATTGAATTGTGGAGAACTAGAAGTGGAGTGATTGTGATAGGTGTTATTTTTTTAAATACTGTCTTTCTACCCGATAATCCACGCCTACCTGAACATGGTCGGCGCCTCCGCTTTTCTAGACTTAATTGACTTGTTGTACAAATGTCAACCTCAAAAACGAACATCGAGAACTAGTGAGGCGGCCATCTTGTAAAACGGGCAGCAGTGAACTCGTGGTCGGTGGACGTTTTATTTTAATCGCAATCCTCTTAATCTAAGCGATCTATTATTATTTTGCGAAGCGTTTGATTGAATTGTGGAGAACTAGAAGTGGAGTGATTGTGATGTGTATTTTTATTGTTTACTGTAAAATTTTGACTTCAGGAAGTAAAATAACACAGAGTTTAAAGGGTTTTATTTACATTCAAAGGGTTTTGTTGCATTAACACATCTATTCTGTTGAAGAATCCGAATCATCACTGGCGAAAAGTATCATGATCAATATTTTCTACTGCATCTACACAAACAATAAATCTTCAGTTGGTGGGTTTTATATCACCAACAAGTTTCAGAGAAAAACCGATCTAGTTATACAAACCCGAAAATCAACCAAACCCAGGAAAAGAACCCGCCAAAATTAAGTCAGCTGTAGAAGAACAGCGCAATACAAGCAAAATTAATCATACCTCTAAAATGAAAGAGTATGAAATTCATACACTTTCATTTTAGAGGTATGATTAATTATGCCCTGATTTTTGTGCCAAGAAACAAGACAATATTGACAAAAGAAAATGATTTTTGCTTTTTAATGTTAGAAGAATTGCAATATGTACTACCGTACATGAGAAACTTACTATCTTTTAAAACTTGTAGACGGTTATAAAGGAAAACATGTGAATGTGGACCAAGTAATAGTTCAGTATAATGCTCCGCCTGGACGTGATTAAGTACAGTAGTCCAATTAGTCCCCAATCTTTTTGGCCAGCACCCTAATTGCGTTACAACCTATCAATCAAATCTGAATCATTTTGAAGCAAATTGCTAATCCATTGCATCGCATGTTCGAAATATTATCTGCTCGACAACGTAAATAATGCAGTGAATGTTTTTGAACTGTCAAAAAGAAACTGATTACAATGACGCAATTTGCTCCGCGGGTTAAAATGAGCGCAACCGCTATCTTGCGCCATCTGCACATGGTATTTTCCCAATTGTGCATTCTGCGCATCGTCGTCGGCTCACGTCTACCCGGCCAAAAAGAACTACTTGTGTACATACTTATAGTGCACATTGTAATTTCTTTCTTATTTATGTATATAATTTCCAATAAGAGAACATTATGGCAAAAAAAATTAAAAAATTAAAGATTAGATATTTATAATTTTTCAGTAAAGAAAAAAAAGAAAAGAAAGAAAAACTGTTTATTCTGCACAAACAAAACGCACGTTACAAAAAAAAAGACCTAAAGTAATGACACACATGCAAAGCAGGCAAAAGACCTTAGAATAATAACTGCAGCAAAAAGTCTCGTAGATATTCAAGCAGTCTATTCATTGCTTGATGTCATTCATTGATTGTCAGTTCATTGCTTGATGTCAGAGTACACATTAATAGTCTTATTTTTTTCTAATCTTTAATCACAGTCAGCTTTTTGATTTGGAAAAATATCGGAAAAGTATTGGAAAAATATTGGAAAAATTTCGGAAAAATATTTTTTTTCTTTTCTTTTCCTTCCGAAATTTTTCCATTACCCATCAGTACCTCCGCCCGCGCTCTTCATTCTACATCGCACGCGCTTCCCGCCCGCACGCTTCTTGCGTTGTTTCTTGAGCAAAAGGACGACGTAAATTGTGACGCGCTAATCAGTGCATTTAAATCGCAAGAACTTATTTGGAATTACCCATGATGCTACTGATTTGAATGAAGAGCAGTTAGTATCAACTACTCCAGCAGTTATCAATGGCAGCATCAAGCTGTTGCCTATGACTGCAAGAGCGGTCCGTGTATGTTGATCAATGGCTAACTGCTCGAGCAGGCCCTTAGAGGTTGATGATATAATTATAGCGGAACTATAAATATATAGCAGGTAAAGTAAGACCTTTTAAAATTAATGGCTAAAAGGGACCGATTTCAGGTCAATGGTCATATAGCTTTTGCCTTACTCAATTCTGTAAAACATGTAGACTAACCTAACTTAAAAGTAAATTGGCGCTTGCTACAAAATTTACAACAACAAAAAGTTTCGTTCAAGTTTGATTTTCAAGCAATGTAAACATGACAGGCCAGCTGGCGTGGTTGGTTAAGATACCGCCTATCATGTCGCAGGTCGTGGGTTCGATTCCCATCCAGGACAAACATTTGTGTGCATGAACATGTATGTTTGTCCTGAGCTGGGTGTAATTTTCTATATAAGTCTGTATTTACAAAAAAAAAAAGTAGTGTATGTATCAGTTATCTGGTTTCCATAGTACAAGCTCTGCTTAGTTTGGGATCAGATGGCCGTGTGTGAAATATTTATCTATTTTATTATTTCCAGGTATTTCAGGGTACTGATTTTCACAGAAAAACACATAAAAAACTCAACTATTCAAGTACAAAAATGAAAATAATTATAATGGCGTCAATCCCCAGTAGTACCAGTTTAGTGTGTATGTATGTATGTGGTTGTGTCCAGGCGAAACAACATACACTTTGAAGGTTATGCTAGACAATCCTTTATTGTTTCACACACTACAAATTTCTTCTTTATTCTTAGGAGAAGCACCGTCTAATGTAATAGCAATAGGCAAATTAGCGACGTAATGCAATTGTGAATATGGGCCGGCGCAGCGCAGCGCGGTTGTCACTGCCAAACAAATATCAACATTGCGTGCCTTAAAATAAAGTCGAGAATAAACGCGCATGAGACGCGCGCTTCTTTTCGCTTAGATGCGCTCTCGAGCTAGTGAAAGTTTATTTATTCTCAACTTTATTTCAACCAGTGCAAGGTCGATATTTGTTTGGCAGTAAAAACTGCACTGCGCTGCGCCTCGCCAAGTGTGTGCTGGCCCTATGGAGCCGCGTTTGATAGCGTGTGACGCGGGCTTCGCAAGCAAAGGCGGTTCACAGACTGGCCAGCCGGCGGGCGCACGCGCATGGCTGCGTGTGCGCATCGCCGCGCCGCCGCCAGCCGGCCGGCCTAGCCTGTATTGTATTAACCAGTTTGTTACTGACTTCACCTAGCCGTAGTATATGTCCACAGGACGACGCGCGAATTCACAACAATTGATTATGTACCAGTAGTGTTCTAGGGAATCCCGCCAGCTTGCAGGATCGAGGTTATCAGTCCCGCGGATCCGCGGGGTTTTGCGGAATGCAAATAATTTTTTTTTTTTTTTGTGTATTATCATGTAGTAAGATACTAGACTAACTGGAATAATGACGATATTGTCTTTACCGCGAGATATCGTCCAAACATGGTGCATTTAATTTTTCTCTAAGGTTTTTTATTGTACCGGGAAGTCCCTGAATTAGACACAGACCAATTCGTGTATTAAGTAAATAAAAGTAAAAAGTATCGATGCTTATTAAAATATCGAGTACGAAAGTTCTCGGTATCGCGATCGTAACAAAAGTACCGAGTAGGTATACTCAACTAAACCGAAAACTACTCAAGTATCGATTCTTTTTTTGTATCCCTATTTGTTTCGCTCAAGAGTACAGTCGCGTGGTGTGCTTGCTTTTAATGACTGCATATTGTCGCCCATTCTTCTTCGAATTCAATTTTTTTTCAGTCCCGCATTACTGATCCCGCAAAAGCAGTGCGGGATCACGCAATTTGCGGGATCCTGCGTATGCGGGATTGGATTCCCTAGTTCTAACGGATGTGTGAAAATGTTTTGTTATTATGTGTATGTAATGAAATGTGGGGGTCGCCCACACCAGCATTAAACGATTCTCATATCGTTTCCGAAACTGACAACAAACAACAGTACTTGTAAAATCAATAGTGAAATATACTGATAAAACGGAACGTACCTACAGCTTCTACCAAAACCCGAGTACTTACTTACACTTGGCACAAAAATGGTAACTGAGCTCCGAAACGCGAACGCGGAACAAAAAATTCAAAAGGACTGTCTTTTTCATAAAAGCATCATTCACCTGGGAACCTTTGATCGAACTCACTCGAACATGAAAGATTGAACTCGGGATGTAACATTTATCAATAACTAGCTTTTGTCGGCGACGTCGGCCGCTAGGCTAGTCTAACTGGCTAACTCCTTTTGTTTCTTTTACTGAACGATATGAAATATAGCTTTGTTTTCGTGCTGAAAGTTTGAGGGAATTTTTGTATTATGTGACCTTGAATGACCTTTGTGTGGCCACCAATTATTGAGTCCACCACTTTTGTATGTTTGAAAAAGACTACAGCCAAGCGACCAAAAAAAATTAAGTTTGTTAGGGTTCGTACCTCAAAAGGAAATTACGGAACCCTTATAGGATCACTCGTGTCTGTCTGTCCGTCTGTCACACACAATTTGTTCCGAATCTAATGGACCGATTAAGTTGAAATTTGCTACACGTATGAATTTTTGTGACCCAAATACGGACGTGTAACGTAATTAAATGAATTTTGAATACGTATTACCCAATAACTGAATTGTGGAGGTCAGATAGGCAGTTACTCTTACTGGTATTCAGCTGCATCCAGTTAGACTGGAAGCTGACCCCAACGTAGTTAGGAAAAGGCTAGGCAGATGATGATGGTAATTAAAAAAAATACTCTAAGCCAAGCCCACATTATAGCTGCAACGGGCCGCAGCATAACACATTTTCATACAAATACCGGCCAAGTGCGTGTCGACACGTAACAATGAAGGGTTCCGTAGTTGGGATAAATTTATCCCGAGAACAAACATAACATTGTAGTTGAAAAACGTTCTCCCATACATTCCAACTGCAAATGTAAGTTTGTAATCACAATATTGAGAGATTTAGAATGTATTTTAAGACCATAGACTTGTGATAAGTTTTTGTGTTAATAGGTAGGTATTGTAACTATTTTCTGTATTTTTAAAATTTTAGGATCAGCAGTTTCGGAGATAATGAGGAGAATGGTCAGTTTTCGTCTATTTTCTTAAATAACTTTAAAACAAATTATTTTAAAATTATTAAAAATATATATATATATATATATATTTGAGACCCTCACAGTAAGCACTTTCATTTGATATATCACACGGTACAGTTAGCAAAACTTTTTTTTGTAATTTTCTCATTTGCCCCGCAAAATTGACCCCCGTACTCAAAATCAATTTATTTATTTTACACGTCCGTGTTTGGGTCACAGAAGTTCATACGTGTACGAAATTTCAACTTAATCGGTCCATTAGATTCGGAGCAAATTGTCTGTGACAGACGGACAGACAGACAGACACGAGTGATCCTATAGGGGTTTCGTTTTTCCTTTTGAGGTACGAAACACTTAAAAGTGCGGTGCGGCCCGCCTGTAGAGTGCGTTGGTTCATATAGAATGTAGAACAGTGTTGAAGGAGGATTTTTGCAATGCATTGCGTTGCGGCACGGCTCGCTCCAATATGCTCTCGCCTTTAATTCATTTTAGTTGGGACCGGAACAGTCCCAATTTCTGAACGGCTTTTCAATTCAATCTATAAAATATCCTGTCAGGTAATTTGATTTGTTGGAATTTCAGTCAATCAATCATAATATGTAACATTATATTTTATAGCTGATTTAGGTACTTATCAGCGAGGGATAACATTGTAACATTAGTTACTTATGTAATCATAATCATGCATAGTCAGTCTATAATATTCCTATTTCTGAGACACAGGCCTCATCTCTGTGAGAGGGAGTGGGCTGTAATCCACCACGCGGGCCCAGTGCGTGTTGGTAGATGTCACATGACTTCGAATTTTCTGATCTAGGACATGCTGGTTTCCTCAGGATGTTTTCCTTCACCGTTTTGAGAGCTCGTTATCTATACCACCGCATTATTCGTGGTGTTTAGGGTTCCTTAGCTCATTATTTATTTATTTTAAAATTAGCGTCTCAAATATATAGGTATATATATATATATATATATATATACCTATATATTTGAGACGCTCACAGTAAACCCTTTCATTTGATATGTCACACAGTACAGTTTGCAAAACATTTAAACATTTCTTTTTAATACTCGTTACACGTCCGTGTTTGGGTTACAGAATTACATAAGCACACAAAATTTCAACTTAATTGGTTCATTAGATTCGGAGGAAATTGGCTGTGACAGACGGACAGACAGACCGGCACACGCGTGCGTCCTATAAGTGTTCCGTTTTTTTTTCCTTTTAAATTATTTATTTTAAAATTATATATATATATATATATATATATATATATATATATATATATATAAATAATTTTAAAGTTATTTATGAAAATAGACGAAAATTGACAATTCCCCCCTATCTCCGACAAAACTTAGCCTAAAATTTTGAAAAAAAAAATACAAAAATAGTACAATACCTATAGATTACAGGAAAACTTAAAAGAAGTCTATGGTATTAAAATAAAATGGTAAATCTCTCAATATTGTGCGTACAAACTTACATTTGCAGTTGTAATGTATGGGAGACCATGTTTTTCAACTACAATGTTAAGTTGGTTCTTGGGATAAATTCATACCAACTAAGGAAACCTTCATTGTGCCTAGTCCGACACGCATTTGGCCGGTTTTTTCATCACTAGGCTGCACATCGGTCATAAATCTTGGGTTCTGTGTCCTGTCTAACCTGACTATTCTATATTCTCTGTTTAGAACTATGTATGTTAAACAAGAAACACAGATTTTACTATCAACAACAGTTACGTCACATAAAAATTGGAATAGAGGTGGCGTAAACACAATCTCCATAACCTACAAGAAAATTTTCAGAAACACGTTTTATGATATTGGACTCATCCGTCTCCTGCATAACTCTAGTGCATAGACAACAGATATCCGATGCTGGGATATGCCACAGAAAATACTGAATAATCATGTTGCACCGCGAGCCGAGCTTACCCGAAGCGTTCCGAGTGGTGGTTTTCAAACTTGGAATGCTAACCGAAGTAGAAGCGCAGTTTGCCGCCGACTGTTGTATTGTGCGGACGTGTTTGGTCGGTTGAAAATATCTACGTTCGTACGTTTGGTGTAGTGGTGAACGAGTGGTTAATGTTTTTGTGTTAAACAGTATGAGGACATAGATGGTGTTTACTTTGGAAGATTTTAGGACGTAATAAGGTGAGAATTATTGTTTTGATTACTTTTTTTGTATATTTTTTGTTTTCGTGATTTTTATTGACCGAGCGAGCGAAGCGTCTCTGTTTAAATTCTGGCAAAATTAGCTTTCGTCTGTCAATTTGTTGGTACTCCTCTACAGGTCGTATTTTACAACCGATGTGGACGAAACATGGTTTTATAACAGGTTTTATAACTTTATAGATTTTTTTTTTTGTCGTCGGGGATTTTGATTGGGTTGATTGGGGTTCTTCCTTCAAAAAGGGCTACTGGATATCTCCGCCTTATGAGATCTGATTTCCATGGTTATTTTTTTTAAAGGAAAGTAGAAAGGTAGTAACTTTAAAATGGGTCTCATAAATATTTGGTGAAGTTGTGAAGAAAAAAAAAACGTGTTAATTATCCCGTTTTAAATAACTTTAGTGATATGGTAATTTTTGAAAAAAACCTTGTTGAACTACTAGTTTAGCTGTTTTATTAAAAATATGTTATCATACACTCCCAATTTGTATGTAATCTCGACAAAAATTTCGTCAACGAATTCCAAAGTCCAACAGATCAAAGTATGAATTGCAAATCTTCGCAATATCAGAACATTCTCACATTATTTTACCGTAACTAACATTAAAATTTCATCACACCACCGCGAGAAATCTCATACATAAATGTTAATGCTGAAATAATATCTCAGAATTCATTTCGCAAATTAAATTAAGTCCGCCGTATCCGCAAACGTAAATGTGTTTGAAGAATATCTCGTAGCGCTTCGCTACGCGGTGCTACGAGGAGCTACGCCGTCGCTACGAGTTAATGTAGTTTAATTTTATTTTCTACGGGGAATTGAGACTCGCGGGAAGGAAGTTAGAATTAAGATTTAGTTTAGATTGAACTAGTATTAATTCTGGCGTTTATTTATTCATGGTATAAGTTCAGGAAATTGGTTTTGATAGAAACTAGTGGTTTCTTTTATATTTGGAGCTCGTGGCTAAGTAATATCAGCCGCACTGGTCGATCAATCAGGTTAAGCTACTCTTGCCGGGGTTGGTCCGTGGATGGGTGACCATCTTTTCATACCGAGACTCCTCCGTGCCTCGGAAAGCACGAAAACCGTTGGTCCCGGCTGTCATTCGTGGATCTTTGACAGTCGTTACGGGTCGCCAGAAGCCCGAAATTCTGACAACCAGTCTTACCAAGGGGTATCGTATTACCCAGTAACTGGGTTGTGGAGGTCAGATAGGCAGTCACTCTATATAAAATACTGGTATTCAGCTGCATCCGGTTAGACTGGAAGCCGACCCCAACATAGTTGGGAAAAGGCTAGGCAGATTGATTGATTGGTTTGTTTTATATTTTGAAAGAATGTAATTACGTAACTATTTACAAATGCTTGAAAAAAAGGTATAGAACCGGATAAGTGCGAAAAAGTCATTCGCAGTTTTAGCAATTTCGCTGATTTAACAGTGAACACTAATAATCTTAAGCTTGATCAATGTTTGTAAGGTTAATCCATAAAGCAGCTATATCAGGTGAAAACAAGTCCCATATTTTGGTAACGAGCTTTAGCTTTACGTGTAAGTTAAATTATTCAAGAATATGGAGCTTATAAAACGACTTGTTTCTTTAAGATCGTTTATGTTTTTAATATCAGCTTTTCAAGACCAATTCTATAAGAAAGGTAGAAAACATGTGTCGGATTTACAATCTGCTGGGTAAAACTTAAGGAATGCATAGATAGTTTAGAGTATAATGTGAAAAAGTGTAAATTATGTAATAATGTTAAAAAGAAGTAGCGACGTTTAGGTAATATTTGTTGTAATTTGTTTTTATGTGAATAAACACTTTTTTATAAATTCTGCTGGCGCATTAAAAATGACAATAATCTGATAATTAACTCTAGTATCGTTTAATAAAATATGTTTGAGTGGATCAGTTTGTAGAATGGACTAGGATTCATGGACTAGAGCCTTCATGCAGTGAATGCCTAAGGACGGAGGGCGTCTCCACCGCGTTCCTAAAAAACATAAGGATATTTGAGTTATATAAAACCAAACCTGGCAATCTCCACTGCGTCGGGGAAATAGAAAAATTGTTGGGGAAATAGAAAAATGTAATAAAACATTAGACAGCCTTTTCAAGAAAATGTCTACAAATAGTGGTCAATAATAGTAAACATTAGAGGTGTTCATGTAAATATTTAGAAATTACATTAATAATATTTTCATGCTATTTTTTTAAACATGTTTCTATTTCTCCAACAATTCGACGCAATGGAGATTGCCAGGTTTGATTTTATATGACTCATTTATCAAGATACCAATAGCATGAATTTGCTGACGTAAGCAAAATATAGATGGGTTTACTTATAAACGTTGATGATTAGCGACTGCTTAACACGTTGACTGCCAATCTACGTGTATACTCGTAGCACAAGATCTGGACCCCGCTGCCAACTTTCGTAATTGATTGTATGCGATTTGTACAGAATTCTAGAAGAGCGAAAATGGAAGGAGGGCGGGGTTAAATTCTTTGGCATTTGAAGTAAAACATTATTTAATCAGAAAAAAGAACTTTAATAGAATTTTTTTGGGTACTTGTACAGCATACAAAATTATAGGTACGAGTATTCGTACCTACAATTTTGTATGCTGGCATTGGGCATATAAAAAAAGTTACTACGAGTATACTCGTCAACGTGTTAACCAACATCATCATGCTCATTTTTGATATTGAAACATCAGTTATCTTTAAAAAAAAAAATTAAATAAAGGGGCTTGTGTCATAGCTAGATAATTATGAGCTCGGACCAAACACTTGTTCGACAGTACCTTGGTTAAGGGGACTACAGGACCAAAAACGCGGCCACTATCGGACTGCATAGAAAAGAAAGAGAAGCGCGATGACACAACACTGGTAATTTATCGCTAAATATGAAGCAATTATCTATTTACAAAAAATCTAGTGATTAGAGTAAACAATTAAATCACTATTGCGTTATGTACTAAAAATCAGAATGATTCCACGTATATTAGTATAGCTTTTTTTTCGTTAAAATACATTTTCTCATTTTCATCTTCTATATCTAACTAGTTTAGTTACGTCTAGGTTCTAAAGTCCCCTTAAGGAACAACATACTCGAACGAGTGTTAAGTTAGGATTTTCTAAGGCTGCGGAGGCCACCACACAGGGTCTGCAATTGACCGTTTTACCGACAGTTAAACTGACTGTCATCATTTTCATGATGGCTGTCACTGCGGCCGTAATATGGCGGCCATGGCTGTCGTAGAAACCCATAGCTTTACAGTAGCGAAACTTACTATCGACAAAACGGACGCCTTTACACCTTAAAGTTGCTTTTTGTATTCACTGATTCATTGAAAAAACCTTGCCCTTATTTAAGGTCCTTTGTTTTCATTCTCATAAGTCAGTTGCAATTCGCAAGCAAAATTGTTTCAAAATTGAAAAAACCTAGCGGTTTGTCGATAGTACTTTCACATTCTTCAAGCAGATACTCAAGACACGGTCTTTGAAGAATAATGCAAAAATCATCACTCTTTGTGATAAAATTGAAATTAAGTTTGGTTTGTTTTTAGAGAACCTGCAAACAGGCATATTAGTTGCAAGAGTTTATATTTGAAAGATCTTTTCCTAACCCATTCTGAAGACTGATTTCAACCTTCCTATACATACTAAGTCGGCTGCTTAATACTAAGCCCAAAACCTAAACGTGACTTCACAAAAACTTGAATAAAATAAATCACACGACCGTATTCGTGGAGCATAACAAAATATTATAGTGTAACTATTTACAACGTGTGTACATAAGTACAATACGGGTATGTCCACTGGAATACGAAGTTAGGAACACTGAACAAAAGCAGTATTCAGAAAACCTAGTGATTTATTGTCACAGTCACTATGTTTGTGAGATATTGGCGCCGATTCCCTTGTTCACAAACTAAAGTTAATTTACGTTCAGTGCATCTTTTTCTTTCTATTTCATTTAAAAAAAGGACAGAAGATAACTATTAGTTTAGTCCTGTCAAATTAGTCAGCGCCTGACGTAAATTCACGTATTTTGAGTAGCCAATATTTTAATCACGTCTAAACTTATATATGGAGTATCTTAATTTGACAGGACTAATCTTATATTTGTCGTCTGTCCTTTTCTTAATGAAACAGTCGGTCTATTCTGTAAAAATCGCACCGTGAAAACTTAGGTGAAGTGAGCGTGGAGTGAGCTGTAATTCCACGTGATGCTAGGGATTGACACTATTGACAGCTCACTCCACGCTCACCTCACCTAAGTTTTCACGGTGAGATTTGTACAGAATAGCATTGCAGAAAGAAAAATATGCACTGAACTTAAATGATAAATGATTTTATTCCTGTAAGTAGATCTGTTGTTTGTTTGTTTTTTTAAAAATTAAATGAGATCGGCGTTTCTTTTCTGACTACTATGAGAAGAAAGGCCGAAACAAACTCAGAGGTCGCAATCTCTTATAAAGTCCAGACATAATCTTGGTCAGTTCATGTGAAGACCATGTAGATTGGTGTCTGAAATGGTCTTTTGAGGAAAGAACCACACAGATTGAGAGGACCTGTCCAGTCAGTGCACGCATTTGTCAGTAATCGCGCAGCTCAACTCAGAACTTAACGAGCTCAACGATTCGACTTAAATGTCAACAAGGGAATCGGCGCCATTGTCATAGTCACTAACATAACTTAGTGATTATGACAAGTTATGGGTAAGTGCTAAGCTAGTGAGGCCTACAAAACCTTCGTGAGATATCGTCAAATTTACTTAGAAGCTTGTGAGATATTGGTGCTGATTCTGTTGTACGCAAAGTAAACTTAATTTAGGCTATCGTTAACTTTTTCTCTCTAATAAAACAAGAAAGAGACGGACGTAAATTAGAGCTGTCAAATTAAGTTGGAATTAATAATTCCATACAAATTCAGACGACACGTAAAAACAAGTCCACTAAAAACACAGTGAAGTGCAAGGCGTTAACTTATTTGATATTTGTAACTTAGTTCATAGCTATAGCCGTTCTTTTCTCGTGATGCCTGTTAGTAAAAGATAGAGATTCTCTCATTTTAGTTTAGTTATCGAACAAGATAATCGGGAACATTGTATGGTGTAAATTATGTGGCGGAGCTGCTAAGCTTCTGTAAGAAGGATACAGTTTATGAGATGGCGTTCACAATCACAAAAGCAGAGAAATGTCATTATGTACAGTCTCATGATAGGTTGTGTAGTAATGGCTAAGGGCCGGTTTTTTGATCCGTAGTTAACTCAACCAATGGTTAAACATAGTAACTAATGGTTGAATTCTGGCTATGTTTGAAAAATTGCCATTATTTACTATTTTTTAACATGAATGAGTTAATATGAGTAAATTTATGATAACTTATTCATGTTTAGGCTTTCACATTTAGCCAAAATTCAACCATTAATTACTATGTTTAACCATTTGTTGAGTACTACGGATCAAAAAACCGGTCCTAAGTTTGGAGATGTGTTTATGTCGAATCTACGTCATTTCCAAAGTCCCCATGCAACGGCTTGTCATATTCACTAAGTTAGAAACATAAGTATTGTCATAATCACTAAGTTTTAATGACACATTAATTAAGTTTTGGAGATAATGTCATGATCACTAGGCTCATAAGTTCTTGCTATCATCGCGAGGTAAAATAAAAAAGATGTAATAAGAACAAGAATTTCTGACAGAAATACAAAGTAAGGAATAAAGGAAAAAGCGTTATTCAGAATACCCAACAATAGACGTTTATTCTAACACAGAGCATTCCATATCGTTTTATTGGGAACCCGTTTCGCGTTTTTTTTTTTTTTTTTGTAGCAAAACTTTTATTTAAGTAATAGTGTTACAATTTCAGCTTTTTCAGTATCGTATAAGCTGTTTCGCTTGAAGCGGTGTGAAGTTTTTCAAGTTTGGTGAGAGCTGTCTAAAGTTAGGCTGTAAGTTTATAAGTGACGGGTTTAAATTAGATTGGTTTATTTTTAGTTGTTTGAAAATATTTGTTGTTATTGTTTATAAACTACATATTTTAATAGGATTTTTGGTGGGTTAAATAATTATTATGAATTACTTGCGATTCATGGATCACGAGTTTAATGATTACAAACGATTTGCACGGTTTTTATGATTTGACAAAACACAGAGATTTCTTTATTAAAGAGTTAAGAAGATCAACGCGGTCACACAGACAGACATAAAATGCGACTTTAATTTAAAATTATGTGTTAAAATAATTATTGTAAATTACGTGCTTTACATGTATCACGTGTTACAAAGGGGCTTGTGGCTAAGTTATAACAACCGCACGGGTCGATCGATCAAGTTAAGCTACGCTTGCCGCGGTTGGTCCGTGGATAGGTAACCATCTTTACATACCAAGACGCCTCTGTGCCTCGGAAAGCACGCTAAGCCGTTGGTCCCGGCAGTCATTCGTGGATCTTTGACAGTCGTTACGGTTCGTCGTAAGCCCGAAAGTCTGACAACCAGTCTTACCAAGGTGTATCATATTACCAAGTTACTGGGTTGTGGAGGTCAGATAGGCAATCGTTCCATGTAAAATTTTGATATTCACTGCATCTGGTTACACTGGAAGCCAACCTCAACATAGTTGACCACCTTTGGGATGGCTCAGCTAAATACCAACTTGCTGCGCTTGACTCAGTGGAACGCAGAGTTAAGAGGCTCATTGGCGACGTAAAACTGGTGGATGCCAAGCTTCACAGCTTGGCTCATCCCCGCAAGGTTGCCTACTTGTCGGTCTTCTATAGACTGTACTTCGGTGAGTGTGCTCAGGAACTCCACAAGCTCATTCCACCGGCCGCCTTCTACCATCGAACATCTAGAGGCACTGCAAGTTACCATCCATACCTAGTTTCCATTCCACCAATTCGCACTAAGCGCTTCCAAACATCCTTCATAATGCGCCCGGCAAAAGAGTGGAACTCAATACCTGCGTCAGTGTTTCGAAACGCATACAACCCGAATCTCGTAAAAGTTAGAGTGAACAGGCTTCTTCTTGGTAAGCTCACTCCATTTTGTCTCTGTCACCTCTGACCTAGACTAAAATCAAGAGCAAACCCATCTCAAATAAAAAAAAAACCGGTCAAGTGCATGTCGGACCACGTACAATGAAGGGTTCCGTAGTTGGGATGAATTTATACCGAGAACAAACTTAACATTGTAGTTGAAAAACATGTTCTTCCATGCATTCTAACTATGGACAAATGTAAGATGGACGCACAATATTGAGAGATTTACCATGTTATTTTAAGATCATAGACTTCCTGAAATATGGTCATAGTTTTCCTGTAATCGCTATAGAACTATTTTCTGTATTTTTTTGCAAAATAGGTACATTTTCGTTTATTTTCTTAAATAACTTTAAAACAGTTTATTTTATTTTAATTATAAGAAAAATACATTTGAGACCCTCACAGTAAGCCCTTTCATTTGATATATCGCTCGGTACAGAATGCAAATATATTTTTGTGAATTCTTATTTGCCCCCCAAAATTGAACCCATATTCAAAATTCAATAATTTACATTACACGTCCGTGTTTGGGTCACAGAAATACATACGTGTACCAAATTTCAACTTAATAGGTCCATTTGATTCAGAGCAAATTGGCTATGGCAGACGGACAGACAGACACATGAGTGATCCTATAAGGGTTCCTTTATATCCTTTTGAGGTACCGAACCCTAATAAAAAAAAAAGTTGGGAAAAGGCTAGGCAGATGAGATGATTACGTCATGAATCACGTGTTTGATTACAGACGATCTAACTTTATGTTACAGTATGATGTAACCATCAGTGGCGCACGTATGTCTCGAACTTATCCATTGACCCGTGTATGGTCCCATTAGCGAACATTTTTCTGCTCACTCTGTAACTTTAGGCCAACGATGCGCGTCACAATTTAGCTTTATAAAATATCATGACCAACGAATTTAAATATTAAAACTTATAACTGTTTAGCCTATCAACAATGGAGAGAAATAATCGCCTTCTACTCTAGTAGCTACTGTTACCAACACTGACTTAAATAAACTTAGCTACTTAGTGCATCTTTGTGGAACGTGTTTCTCTATAGTAACTGAACTTACAAACCTTCACGACAAATCGATGTATGGAGGTAACTACTACAATCCTTACAATTGGTAATTTGAAGTGTTCTAGAAGCTCAACCTCAAATAAACTATACAAAATATAGAAAAAATTTAATTGTCTAAATTTAGTTTTAATTATTGTCTATTAATTTCAGCAGCTCTACAAAAAAAAAAAAAAATGTCTGTAAATTTTGGACGTTAAATATCAACTGCTAAATAAAGCATTTTAATCGTTCAGTAAATAATGAATTAGTGATTGTCGTAAAGAAAATAACTGAAAGAATAAGGCTGGAATAATCTTTGTAAGGAACAGACTGTTTCTTTTTAATTTCATGATTATCCAGCTAATATGACATTTCAATCACATAATTATTAGGGCCATAATAGCACACACGGATCTTTTAGAATCGGCAACCAGCAATTTTCGAAAGCTATACTGACTGACCTAACAAAAAGCGATCGATTATGATACTGCGCTCAAAGCTTTGATTCAAGTGACCAAAACAAAAGAGAATCGAAATTGAAATTTTGACAGGACATCGTCTGAGGGTCAGCTAGTACATATTATAAAACAAAGTCAATTTTCGTGTCTTTTTGGGTGACCGTTTTGTTCTACACAATGGATTTCGCCATCATTTAGACAATTTATTACGGAAAGTTTACGTGTATAAAACATATTTTTTAACTAAGATACAGCACAAAACCTCGATGTTTTGATACATCAGTACATTGAATCCGTACGAAGCAGGGGCGGGTCGCTAGTCCATTAATAAATGCAAAAATCTAATTCGGGACCAGAGGGCTGGCCTATTTTTAGCCCGAAGAATCAGCATTGCCATCCAACGTGGCTATGCTGCCAGCCTTTTGGGCACTTTTCCATTGACAGCGATGCGGACGAATTTTTTGATGCCTTATGAGCAGTGATCGGATAATCGGGCGCTTATATACCTAAACTTCTTCCCACGAAATAATAATATGGACATTCCTTTCTGACTAAATAAGTAATCCCGGCTTCGCGGGATTGAACAATTTTGTAAAAACAACTACAATAAACTTTATGAAATTATAGCAGTGATTATTAAGATTTAGTATTTTTATTTTATTCGAAACAAATGGAATATCAATAAAAATTTTGATATTCTATCAGATTTGATATTTTATCAGATTCTATTGATTATCTATCTAACAGATTAGTAATCGAATCAACAAATTTATTGTATTTTATACGAACAGAAGGGATTCTGAAAGGCATGTCCGTATTATTCTTTCGTGGGAATAAAAGTGAAGTTTAGGTATATTAGCGCCCGATTATCCGATCACTGCTTATGAGCTATTCCCCTTTTTATTTTTTATATTTATTATAATATATACTTGTTCATAATATATATATATATATTTAAGTGTTAGCCGAAACAGTAACTAGACTTTATTATGTACAAAATAAAGTCTAGTTACTGTTTCGACTAAAATGATAAAACATTTGACTCCGAATCAAACCCACCCAAATCCCTTACGGCTTTTACCCGCAAGGGAATAAAACTTTAGGGAAACGAACAAACAAAATAATCAAAAGTAACTTAGCAAACGCTTAGTATAACAATTCCGCGCCTATTATACCAAATAGAAGCTCGTTGTAAATCATAAATAAAGAACAAGAAAGGGGAATATTTCGTCAGTCACTCGTATGAAAATATAACTATCAATTATCAAGTTGCGACGTTATGTAAGTTTCAGCAATTAATTATTCTGTTTATGTTGATAGGATACAATTTGGTCGGAGTATTCGACTTTGCTGCTTTTAATAATTGAATGGTGTACAAGGAAAATTGTATATTTGTCTTATTATGCGGCGTCCCACAGGGCAGTATTCTTGGTCCCAGTTTATTTATTATATACATAAACGACCTGTGTCAAATGTCACTCCACAACGGAATTTTTTTTACATATGCCGATGACAACGCTCTAGTATTTAAGGGAGAAACTTGGGACGAGGTACGACAAACTGCGGAAAAGGAACTACGCAGGGTGCACTTGTGGCTAAAGCAAAATCTTCTGACTTTAAACGTTTCGAAAACACTGGTTTTTTTATTGGTACAGTTTACAAATTCTCACGTGAAACAGCAAAATATAGTGATTCGTATTCACTCATGCGAGTCTTTACATCAGCAATGTTCTTGTCCATTCATTAATAATACTCCGATAGTTAAGTATCTTGGAGTACTTCTAGATGAGAATATAACTTGGAAGCCACATATCGACATGATTTCGGCACGTGTTAGAAAATTAATATGGGTTTTCAAAAATCTTAGGCATGTAGCTAACCTGGAACTTCTTCGTACTGTTTACAATGCCCTTGTTCAGTCTGTCATCGGTTATTGTATTGGAGTATGGGGAGGTGCATGCAAAACGCATATCATACAACTAGAGCGAGCTCAACGATCCTTGCTGAAAACTTATCATGGTCATTAAAAGTCTTAGTTGGTATAAAAATTTAATGTAATGAATTGGGTGAAGGCGCTGAAATCTGTTTCAGAGGCTTCATAGGTTTTGTAACTCTAATTTATTTCAATAAACATTTTTTTTTATTATTATAGTAATATTTTCATCAATTATCGGCCCATATTAATTTCCACAGCTAAGGAGCTCGTGGCTTAATAATAAAAGCCGCACGGGTCGATTCATCAGGTTAAGCTACGCTTGCTGGATTTGGTCGGTGGATAGGTGACCATCTTTATATACCGAGACTCTTCCGTGCCTTGGAAAGCACGTTAAGCCGTTGGTCACGGCTGTCATTCGTGGATCTTTGGCAGTCGTTACGGGTCGTAAGAAGCCCGAAAGTCGGACAACCAGTCTTACCAAGGGGTATCGTATTACCCAATAACTGGGTTGTGGAGGTCAGATAGGCAGGCGCTCCAAGTAAAATACTGGTATTCAGCTGCATCCGGTTAGACTGGAAGCCGACCCCAACATAGTTGGGAAAAGGCTAGGCAGATGATGCTATAGCTCATGTATTTCATGTCTCTCTCTGGCACTGGAAAATAATTGTTCATAATACGGCCCCTGTGCTCATTAACAAGAAGTCCTCATTCAGTTAACAATTTTCTAACACAAAATGATGAAACTACATCCTTCTAATCATATAGAATAATGCTGCTTTGAAGACAAGTTACTTACAGGGAAACAAAAAAAAAAAAAACCGGTATATACAAAAATGAGTACCATCACTTATAACTCCACTCATTAAGAAAAACTTAAGGGAATTATTGTTCTAGTATCGATATCGCATTGTGTGTTATAAAGAAAGAAAATACTTTTATTTACGGTAAATAAATAAATAATAAAAGAACAAGTTTGGGGAAAATATGCGTCACATTCACGCAAAACAGCCGTCGCTCAGCATAATGCCGCGACCCCATACGAGACAGAGCAACAGCGCTGGTTTTCAGCGACAGTCGGCGTTGACGTGATGACGTCGACTGGTGCAGCATGCAGTGAAATATAAATAATAATTATAATGAAATAAATAGAAAATATTTAATATTGTCACGGTTTATAAATATAATTTTGAAAGAAGACAAAATTTCTTTCCGTCAGCACCAACTCCCACGCCGCCAGACCGGATGCGTTATCTGTACGCACAGCGGCGCAGCTGTCAGAGTTATTGATTTTTTTTAAAAAGGTTTTATCCCTCGTGGCTAAATAATAATAACCGCACGGGTGACCATTCATTACCTATCGAGATCTCTCCGTGAATCGGAAATGCTGTTGGTCGATCCTGTCATTCGCAGTCAGTCAGAAGAAAGGTCTGACACCCAGTCTGATCAAGAGGTATCGTGTTACCCAGTAACTGGGTTGTGGTGGTCAGACAGGCAGTCGCTTTTTGTAAAACTAGCTGTTGCCCGCGACTTCGTCTGCGATCCAGGATGAAAAGTAGCCTATGTCCTTTTCCAGCTCATGGTCTACCCAAGTGCCGAATTTCATCCAAATCCATTAAGCCGTTTTAGCGTGAAAGCGTTAATAACAAACAAACACGCTTTCGTATTTATAATATTAGTTAAGATGGTTAGGAGGATGAAAAACCGGTCTATCGACACTCTAGACTCACAAAATGTAATAGGTACTTAAATAATAATAATAATAAAAACTCTTAGCGTACTATTAAAGTTTCTATATAATAATATATTAAAGTTTCTATCTTGATTCGAAAAACACGTGGCGCCATCTATTATCATAAGAAAGTTATTGTTGTTTTTTACGGGAACCGTACTTTTTTTCGCGATGAAATGTACCCTATGTCCGTGTCTGTACAGCTAACAACGTATATGCAAAATTTCAGTATTATCGGTTCAGTGGTTTAGTCGTGAAAAGGTAACAAACAAACAAACTTACTTTCGCATTTATAATATTAGTTAAGGTACTGGTATTCAGTTGCATCTGGTTCGACTTGAAGCCGACTCTAACATAGTTGGGAAAAGGCTAGGCAGATTGATTAACTTAAATAAGTGACACTCGACACTTGTAACTTCAGACATTAAGGAAAACTCGAGGGAATTATTGTTCTAGCATTACTTAGTAAACAATAATTATCGGTATCGCATTGCAATAAGCCTTTATCGATTTTTTTATAAAAAAGGTTTTATGACTCATTATTCGTTTGTTTGTATAAGTAGTTTATATATGAATGCGACCCTTATTAGGATTTCGTACCAAAACGATAAAAAGGAACCCTTATGGTGCGACTCAGTCTGTCTGTCTGTCACAGCTGGATATCTCGAGAACTACTAATGCTATCAACTTGAATTTTGGAATAGGTTTAGATGACGTTTGCCCAACTATTTTGCAACTAAGAAATTTTTTTTTTTGCAACAGGGTCTGAAAATGGGCCTTAAAAATTCGAAGTAGGGCTACTAGGGCATCTAGGGTATCATATTAAAGTAAGTATTAAATTAAGTTTTAGCACAATATTTTATTTTTGAAATGTAATACATTGTTAGACGAGACTACTGCCGACAAACTGCTGTGCAGTTTGGCAGACATTATGTTTGTTTTTTGTTTACACCGATTTTGGAATGAATAAAAAAAATATGAAAGAGCGCTGTTTGCACATTTGCCAAAAAATTTTTTTTAGGCCGAATATCATTCGGCTTTTGATGAAAAATTGTAAAATACCCCCCTCATCTCCGAAGTTTGCATACAGAAAAATATTAATTTACTTTTTTTTTGATAGTACGGAACCCTGGGTGCACGAATCCGACTCGCTCTGAGCCGGTTTTTATTTAACACCTGTGAAAGTTGTTAGCTGTTATTTTATTTGATTATTATGATGAAACGCTTTTAGATATTTACTTAAATTGTTTCAAAAAGAACATCTGCATTATTTTACTAGTTTTTTGCGATTGACTTTGGGGTGGTCAAATAAGATGTAAGAGTGGTTGAATTATGAAAAATAAATTCATTTTTTTGCAAAGAGATACTAGGTTCCATCTGTGTCAACAACCAGTAGTCATAAGTACCTATATTCTGAAGGTATGCATCAGACGCGACGGCAAAGTAATTTTAAAATCACTTCGCCAAATTCTTTTTGCTTTTTGGATCGTGGTTATTCAAAAATATTTTCTACCAGAAAGAAGATACAAAACTTAGCACTTTTGTTTCGTAATCTTCGTCAAACATCAATATAAGGGTACCGATTTATCTGTTAATAATAATAATTTATTCTTTGGAAGTTAAATAAAAAAATATTAAAAGGAAAGTTGAGGATTGGAAAAACTGTGGATAAATTTTAAGCGGAGAGTTTTCTCGTAAAATAAGAATTTTCCTATATCGCCGTGTTTTTGTGTTGTAATACTTTTCTTTGCGAAGTTAACTTTGCGTCGGTACATAAATTACAATGAAATGGGGAATACTGGAAGGATAAAGCGGTCTAAAGATTGGAAGAAAGCTTTTTAATTAATGCTTTTTTGTGTACTTACTGTTTTAGGGTTCCGTACCTCAAACATAAAAAACGGAACCCTTATAGGATCACTCATATGTCTGTCTGTCGGTCAGTCTGTCTGTCCGTCTGTCACAGCCAATTTTCTCTTAATCTAATGAACCGATTAAGTTGAAATTTGGTACAAGTGTGTATTTCTGTGACCCAAACACGGACGTGTAATGCAATTGAATGAATTTTGAATATAGGGGTCGATTTTGGGGGTCAAATAAGAAAATTAAAAAAGAAGTTTTGCAAACTGTACCGTGCGATAAATGAAAGGGCTTACTGTGAGGGTCTCAAAATTTTTTTTGTATAACTTTTAAAATAAACTATTTTAAAGTTATTTAAGAAAATAGACGAAAATTGACCATTGGGGAATGGTCAATTTTCATCTATTTTCTTCCAGCTCCAAAACTACTGAGCTTAAAATTTTGAAAAAAATACAGAAAATATTTCTATACCTATAGATTACAGCAAAACCTATAAGAAGTCTATGGCCTTAAAATAACATGGTAAATCTCTCAATATTGTGCGTACAAACTTACATTTGTAGTTGGAATGTATGAGAGAACATGTTTTTCAACTAGAATGTTAAGTTTGTTCTTGGGAAAAAATCATCCCGACTACGGAACCCTTCATTGTACGTGGTCCGACACGCACTTGACCGTTTTTTTTTTTTTTTGTAGGAGGTGTAAACATTTTTTTGTGTTGGTTATTATGGTAGACAGTGCGCGAGTATACATTGTGCTCCAAGCTCATGGTAAAAGGGGGAATATCGTGGAGTTTTACTTAGCCAGACCTAAACATCCACTTTCCCCAGTCGCAGGTTTGCCATAAGGATATCCTTCTGAGAAGTGGTTCCGCATAATTGCCATAGAGAAAAGTTGTTCTTCTGTAATTGTTTGTGAGAGTGTTGTGCGGCCAGTAGCCGTACTTCAAGATTGTATACTTACTTGATCTCGGGATAAGCACCGTCTGGTGACAAGAATGGTGAAGACGGGAAACATAGTTATTCCATAAAAATTATTATTGACATAAGTGAACATAAAAACTCGCACTAGGCCCTCCGGAGTTGTACCTACGGATCAAGAATTGCTGTAATGACTGCAAATAACACCAAACTGCAAGCGCTGTGATCCCGCACTAAACGTAATTTATCAACCAGGCACAACAGTCTTTTGTTTCCAGACTATTTGGCTCTTATTTAACATTGCTGACCGTTTCCAAACTTGATAGTTTTAAGCTTATGCTTGAAACTGCCCTTTTGGCATGAATACTGCGGGTTAAAAATTGATAAAGTCGCACTATAGTGTGGCAGGCTGCCAGCCAACGGCGTATCTTCTAGTACAACTGTGTTGCTAGCCTCTCATTTTTTTTACAAGGTCGGAGAGATACGAAATAGAATTATGCTTTGTCAGTAATTTAATTGGTAATAAAAAATGCACGTATTTTTCTGTTCCTTTATTCTGTATATACATAAATGGTTAAATAAATAAATGAATAATTTAAAAAACGTAACTACATACATATGTAAGCTATGTAAGTTAATTTTTTATTTGAGATGGGTTTGCTCTTGACTCTAGTCTAGGACGGAGGCGACAGGGACAAAGTCGACGATGGAGTGAGCTTACCCAGAATAAGCCTGTTCACTCTCACTTTGAAGAAATTAAGGTTGTATGTGTTCAGAAACACAGACGCCAGTAGAGAGTTCCACTCTTTTTCTGTGCGTATTATAAATGACATTTGGAAACGCTTAGTGCGAATTGGTGGAATAGCAGTGGATGGTAACTTGCAATGCGTCTGGATGTCCGATAGTAGAAGGGGGCCGGTGGAATGAGGTCGTGGAGTTCTTGAACACACTCACTGAAGTACGTTTTGCGATGCAATTTAGCAAAATTCTCAAACTACATGTAGGAACGTATTATGCAGGCACGCGCCCGCCGGCGCATGAGCAGTTACGAAATATTTAACACTAATTTAATGCTGTAACGTTGAAGATCAACATGAATTCCATTCCTGTAATGGAAAAGTTTCAAGAATTTTCATATTTAGTACAATTACGACTGTTATGCTTCGCTTCGAGTCAAGAGATTCATCGCACAACAAGTGAAAATCATATTAAACACTCCGAAGTAATCTTTGAGCCCCCCAGAACATGCGTGTTCATACAAACGAAATACCAAATTAATTTGTAGGTAAATCAAACTTAGTCGTAAGGTATTTATTCTGATTGGATTACAGAATATCTAGATTCCCAAATATATATTTTGAAAGAATACTGTTTTAAGGACGAGATATGAGAAATACAAATATCTATAGAAAACTTATTTTTCTCATATTTCATGTTTCAATCAGTGTTCTTATTTAATATATACTTGGCAACCTAGATATTCTGTAATCCAATCGGAATAAATACACACTACCTTAAGAATATGAATAAAGGAGATAATAATAATATCCTGGGACATTTTCACACACGGTCATCTGGTCCCAAACTAAGCAGAGCTTGTACTATGGAAACCAGATAACTGATATACTACATATACTACTTTTTTTTTTTGTAAATACATACTTATATAGATAATTACACCCAGATTCAGGACAAACAGACATGTTTGATTTACAAATTATTTTGGTATTTCGTTTGTATGAACTACTCACGTTCCGCGGGCCTCTTAAGGGGGAAGCATCGGGCTACCCGCGGAATTAAATTTGTCTTACGTTTTTTGCAATTTGCACGTCAGTACTAAGTTGTATGTGAATAATTCGCGGCCGCAATAAATATGTATTTATAGAACTAACTATAATCATTAGAATCAGTAATACAACTCTTTAAGTTAGTATAATCTTCAAATGTCAAGTTTTCATGAAATAGTCATTCAAAAGGATTACCGGGGCTTAAACAGTTGTATTGATGACTGACTGAAATTATTACAGTTATGTAAATACATACATGTTTACTACTACTAGGGCGCTTTTGCCTTAACCATATATTATGTGAATGTTTGGATACACTATTATACCACGACAGTAGGATTAAACTACGTACTTGTATCTAACAAATAATGTTCCCAGTCCACAAACAAAAATTCAATCAAAACTTTATTATCCGTTTAATCACTTCATTGTTATCCTCTTAAAGGGTTGATTGTACTCATCATTATGAACAACTTTTACTATGGGACTAAACCTGAAATCGCGAAAAAAAATCAGCTGTTCCCTACATTTTGACGAATTATGCGAACATAAATGTACTAAACAGCAGATTTTTTTTCAGGTTTGGTCCCATAGTAAAAGTTGTTCATAATGATGAGTACAATAACCACCTTTAGAGGAATAACGGTGATTAAAATTACACTACTTAGTCGGCTGATTGGCAAAATCCAGAGTCAAACCATCACTGATATTTAGATGTTAAAAAAATAAAATATTTCTTTCGATGTTTGGATTTAGATAACTGATAATTTCAAAACACTTCCGTACATTAGTATTGCCAGTGAGCACTACCCGCTATGACATACGGTGTGACGAAACGTGGAATTCGAAAATCAGACAGGTCCACAAATTCAAGGTCGCTCAACGCGCTATGGAACGGGCTTTGCTCGCAGTTTCTTTAGATAAAATCAGACACTAAGTTATCCGGAAAAGAACCGGAGTTACCCACATAGCTTACAGAGTATTAAGCTGAAGTGGAATTTGGCTGGCCATGTTTATCGAAGGACCGATGGCTGGTGAACCAGACGAGTCCAGGAGTGGAGACCGCGTATCGGCAAGCGTAGTGTGGGACGCCCCCCAGCTAGATGGACTGACGAACTTAAATAGGTGGCTGGGATAGACTGGAAAGTGCAGGACAGGACGTTGTGGCGCAGCCTAGGAAAGGTCTATGTGCACCAGTGGACTGCAATACGCTTAGTTGATTGATTGACTAGTATTGCCAGTCATTGGTGCCGATTCTCTTGTTCAATAAATCTTTTACTAACAGGCAGCGAGAGAAAAGGACGGCTATAGCTATGAACTAAGTTAGAGACGTCAAACTAGTTTACGCCTTGCGCTTCACCGTGATTTTAGTCGACATGTTTTTGCGTGTCGTCTGAATTTATATGGCAATATTAGTTCTAATTAAATTTGACAGTTTTAATTTACTTTCGTCTCTTTCTTGTTTTATTAGAGAGAAAAAGTTAGCTATTGCTATTGCCTTACTTAAGTTTAGTTGGTGTACAACAGAGTCGGCACCAGTGATTTCACTTCTTGTACACGTGTCGTCCTCGCATGTTATAATTCAACAAACTGCCATAATACCCATCTATCGTTATGTAGTGACAATAGATTGGTATGACACTTCAAATATCAAACAAATTTATTGTTAAAAATATATATTGCTGAAACAGTTACCCTAAACAACCCTTTGCACCTTCAAAGGGCAGACTTCGTTACTCCAATGTCGCGTCAAAAATAATCCTCAATGACACGAGACAATCTATTAATGCTTACTGGAGTTTTCATGCTTTTATCTCAAATAATGGGTAAAACATTAAGTACCTGTAAAAACGTCTTTATAAGATATCTCGAAAGTTAGACGCTATAATTCTCGAGAAAATATTGTTATTTTATTTTATAGAGCTTCGGTATTTTATTTTGTTTCTCATTTTCGCCTACGAACACAGTATACAAATAATAATCTACGTCAGTGTGCACTTTCATAATTTCTAACGTGACGATTTATCGTGGACGTCCACATTCACGTCCATGAAATGTATTGAAATTCGTACACGTTATAACTTGATCGTCTTCATTATACGTATTTGCATAAATTTTACTTCCCTGCGTTATCGTGATACCATGACGTGGACGTAGACGTCCACTTTAATATCGCCACGTTAGATATAAAAGCGCACAATATCTCCTGGTTTACAAGGGATTCCTATTACTGATCACCAAAACCAACTAGGCTTGGCAGAAAAAATAGTGACGGCAGTCTGTTACTCACAGTAAAGAGGAAGCTTTGTTCATCCTCTCAACAGAAAATCTTTGTTGATTTTCTACATCCACGTGTGGTGACAAATGTTTGCTTTCTGGGAATCGCATGGCATCTTGGCGTTAAAAAATATTACTACTCACCTTATTACACACATACATTGATCACTTTTGCCCTTTGGCACATTAAACTTGTCAGTGCATTAAACTCAATTGCATTGTTCTTATTCATGTTCGTATTTGTGTATTTGTGTGACTCCATTCAATGTATTTAATACTGTACAATTTAATTAAATTTAATTAATGTAATATTTATGTCCTAATTTATTTGTTATTTTTATAGTTTTAATACATAATTGTTTTTCTATTCCAATTTAATTTATGGTTTTTAAATTTTCGAATATACTGTAATTTAATTTTACTACCTGACATTTTAAATTCAATGTAATTTTTTTAAATTTTTATTTTGTTATTATCAATATTATCATATATTTCCATTTTAATTTTTATAATTGATTATACAAGTGCTGTGCACACCTATAAGTGACGAATTCACCACAAAGCTGTTAAAATAGAATATATTTAATGTAATGATTTAGTGAATAAGTCGTTGGTGTGTCAATAAATAAATAAATAAATAATATGACAAATATGACAATTCTCATTGTAAGTTGGTATCTTTAAAGTCGACTGTACCCATAAAAACCGGTCAAGTGCGTGTCGGACCACGCACAATGAAGGGCAAGTTGGCATGAATTTATCCCAAGAACAAACTTAACATTGTAGTTGAAAATCATGTTCTCCCATACATTCTAACTACATGTAAGTTTGTACGCACAATATTGAGAGATTTAACATGTTATTTTAAGACCATAGACTTCTTATAAAAAAAATAAAATAAAATCCGTTTATTTCAGACTATTTAAATGTCCATATTTTGTTAGTATCTTGTTATCTTACCACTATGTTAGTAATGAGGCAATCAATTAATGTGGGCATCTATTTAAGTATGTACTAACACTGAAAAACGTAACGAATCCTTGAAAATAAATTAAAATTAAATTGAAATAAATAATTTAAAATAAAATAAAATTAAATTGATATTAATAGAAAATAAGCTAAAACTAAAATAAACTTGAAATTGAAATAAATTATTACGTTCATCAGTAATCAGGTAACATGTAGCCTGATAAGCCTTTCCGCAGCAGCCGAAACTGTTCTGTCGGCAATCATCCTTAGGATTCCGTTGCCACTCCCTCGAATTCTGCGAATTAGTGAGGCTGACTTTTTTCGCATTATAGCGTAAAAGTCATCCACCCTCGCATCGGGAAACATACCCGAGGCACTGCAAAAACGAGGCAGTCGCAACAGAACCCTAAAGGCGTTGTTGTACTGTACTCTGAGAGCATTGTAGGCCCGCTGCGTGTAGTCGGTCCATAGGGCGCTAGTGTAAATACTTTGACAGTAGGCTCTGAACAAAGTTATCTTTACCTGGGCTGTATACCGCGCAAACCTATGTACCAACATGTTAGCGCGCACCGACAATGCACTCCGCTCTCTCTCAATATCTGCGTCATCATGCAGGGTTTCGGTCACTACATGCCCTAAATACCTAAACCGAGAGAGAGACCCGACTCAAAGATACACCGTTGAGATACACTGGTGGTATATGCTCAGGTTGTTTATTATTACCTCTGATGAGCATATACTCACTCTTACCAACGTTGTACCTCAAGCCGTGACTCTCAGCGTAGGCCTCACAGGTACATAACAGCTTCCTTAGCCCTCCTACAGATGGACTCAGCAACACCATGTCGTCCGCGTAACTGATGTTATTGACGCACACGTTATCTATATGACAACCGACATGGCTGTTGTTGAGCTCACCTATCAGCTGATTGACGTACAAATTAAAAAGTCTTGGAGAGGTCAGTCCTCAGTCCTTATAGGTTTTCCAGTATTCTATAGCAATGTAATTATTTTCTGTATTAAAAAAAAAAAAATACTTGGTATTTTCGGAGATAAAGGGAGAAAATGGTCAATTTTCGTCTATTTTCTTAAATAACTTTACAACAGTTTACTTTAAAATTATAAAAAAAACCATTATTTGAAACCCTCGTAGTAAGCCCTTTCATTAGATATATCGCATGGTACAGTTTGCAAATATATATTTTTTACTTTGTTATTTGCCCTCCAAAATTGACCCCTATATTAAAAATTCATTAATTTACATTACACGTCCATATTTGGGTCATAGAAATACATACGTGTACCAAATTTTAACTTAATCGGTCCATTAGATTCGGAGCAAATTGGCTGTGCAAGACGGACAGACAGACAGACAGACACATGAGAGATCCTATAAGGGTTCCGTTTTTTCCTTTTGAGGTATGGAAACCTAAAAATGTAAATAGAATACGTACTGTACGCTAAGCCCAACTTACCCAAAGTTACTCCTACCGGAACCGACAACAAGCCACTTTTTGATTGATGTAAATCGATCGAAACTTTATTATTGAACCGCGTAGAACGTATAAAAACTTCGCAGAGATACACCGACTTTTTTTCTTAAAAAGTTTAAGAACGGAAATGTTCGAAGTTGAAGAAATAACGGGAAGTGCCGAGACAGATGAAATTATGGAACGGTTTTAATGGATCTAAAGTCGTTTCGATTAAAATGTTTTATTTTAAGAATAGCTTTTAGGGAAACAATTTTTCTGTGAGGATATTTTATTGGGTAGCTATTGTTTTCTTTGTTTTTTGTCCGTCTGATAAATGTGGGTTATATTTTCTATTTACAATCTATGTTTAACCTACGGGAATGTTAGTTAAGCTTTTTGTTAGATGGAATAATTATTGTTTCGCACTCTCCACGTTTTTCTACTTGCAGCAAGTACGATGTAAATCTGTTCTATATGCAGATGATACAACTCTACTTGTTCACTGCAATAATAAGAATACCTATGAGGATGATATAAATAATACCTTGAATAGTATCATGAAATGGCTACATAATATTAATTTAAATGTGAATATTAATAAAACCAAACTTGTCCAATTTCAGACTTATAATAGTAACCCAATAGCTATAAATATAACACAAAATGACAAAACTGTCGAAAAAGTAGAGTCGACGACATTCCTGGGTCTAATTATAGACAAACACTGTAATTGGAAGCAACACATAGACAAAATATGCTCCAAGCTAGACAGTTACGTCGTGTTGTTAAACAGGCCTCGACAAGTCACCACACTCAACGCTACTCTTTGCGCATATCATGGATACGTTTCCTCAGTTTTGCGTTATGGAATAGTCATATGGGACAACACAGTTGATCTGATCACAGCATTCAGGGCACAAAAAAAGTGTGTGAGGGCAATTAATGGAGCAGAGTACTCAGACAGTTGTGTACCGTTATTTAAAAAAAACACCGTATTTTACCACTACCTAGTCTATACATTTATGAATGTTGTTTATTTGTATACAAACACCCAACTCTCTTAAAAAAAATACAACAGTCATTAATAGAATTATTAGATTTCCTGATAAATTACATATCCCATACCAACGCACCAAAATGTATAGTATAAATTTGTACTGTATGGCTACTCGAATTTATAGTAAATTACCAAATGGATTAAAATGCCTTAATTTAAGCACGTTTAAGAGCATGCTTTTTGATTTAATACTAAGTAAACGCTATTACTCAACAAACGAGTTCCTGACTGACAAAGAATGACAAAATATTGTTTTTTTAGCTATAAGAAAATACTTGTACACCAGAAATGGTAGAATGTATGAGACCATGACTATCGCAACACCTTATTGTACTATATTCTTACAAATAAACTGTTCTTTCTTTCTTTCTTTAAAAACAACTTTATATTTAAGTACAGTCACGAACCGGAATTGTTGAGCCACTAGCATATCATCTGAACTTGGCTGTGTTACACGAATGCCGCCCGTTTTTCGTTATTGAAATGTCACATGTCAAATTTCACGGGCGGCATTCGTGTAACACAACCAAGTTAAGATGATATGCTAGTAGGCTCAACAATCCCGGTTCGTGACTGTACCTACGACCTTTTTTACTCCGAGACAGTCATTAACACAAACTTTATCTAAACCTTCAACTGCCAGATATGAAACACAATTAAACTATTGTTACTCGTAACTATTGTTTCTCGTAGGTCGATTGATAGTTGAGAGGTTAATAAGTAAATAATAATCTATAATTTTAAGAGCCGTAGCACATCTCTGCTGCGAAACCGCGAAACCTAGACTAGAGTCAAGAGCAAAGCCATCTTAATGAAATTAAAAAAAAAAAAAACAGCGAAACCGCATGATGTTTCGTTCCGCTACTCGCGAAACATCATGCGAGTTACTTGAATTGAACCTCAGCTGTTTCGCTGCTGTTTATTCGTTTTAGGTTTTTGAAGTCGGTTTTTACTTTTTTTAAAGCAAATTTTATTTTTCCATTTTCAGTTGAATATACAAAATACCATATTTTCAAGACGAACGAACAGAAAAATCATCAAACACCGCTTATAAATGCCGGAAATACAGTACATTTATCCATATAACTTCATACATAAGAATAAGTACATAATATACGTATTACATACTAAAACCTTCCTGAAAGTATGTAGATCACGTTAGTGAAAGAATCATCAAAACTGGTTCAGGAGTTTTTGAGAAAATCTTGGACATACAAACAAACAAACATACATACATACATACGTACATACATTCATACATACATACGGGTCGAATAGAGAACGTCCTTTTTTGAAGTCGGTTAAAAACTAAAGAGTATTTAGAACTTATAAACTATCTACTTAGTTTTAGTCATACCACTACAAGGCTCAAACTATTGGTATTTGAATAATTTTAATAACATAGGCATATAATTTAACTATATAGGTCTTAATGTTTAGATATTTCAATGAATACTCTATGTATACGTAATAGCGGGCATTATTCTGGCTTATTTCGCGTATATTATTATTACTGATTAGCGACTCGCCCCTGCTTTGCACGGTTTTTACGACCTGACCAAATACGGAGATGTCTTTAGTTCATGTAAGTTTAATATTAAAGTATATACGTAGTAAACCTTCCGTTGTAAATTCTCAAAATAATTACTGCGGGCTAATTATTTATAATCATCATCGGCCAAGCCTTTTCCGGCTTTCAGTCTAACCGGACTCAGCTGATTACTTCTAATTTAAGCGAGTGACTGCCTAGTCTGTACCTCCACAACCTGGGAAAAACGATAACTCCGTGGCAAGACTGATTATCCGACCTTCGGGCTTCTGACTCCCAACCGTAACGATTGTCAACGATTTATGAATGACAGCCGGCACCAACAGCTCTAGAAAAAATCCATTATGATAATAAAATCCTATATTCCATTTAAACCACAGGTTGTGACTATAAATAGGGCCTTATTTTACCTCATGGATCATAAAAGTTTGATGTGCCCGTAATGCACTCGCGTTTATCAGGGCACCACATCATCGCATTATGTAGTAGAAACTTCTGTAATGAAATTCGTTGGTTGCTTGAATTTCAATCATGAACTTTTTGATAGATTGGAGTTTATGATTCATTGTTTTCTGTTATTTCTTGTGGGTTATTACGCCCTGGTACTTTGAGTGTTTACTATAGGTTAGTTTCAAAGGTTTTAATGCCTTTTTTGGACTACTATTCCAATGGAGGACAAAAAAAAGCCTCTTAATTATCATGCAGAATGAACAAGTATTGATAACCATGCTTCCCTACAGGATGTTTGCACTGCATGTTCTAGGCTAGGTTAAGGTCTTTTTCATGGTTTTTTTTTTTTCAACCCATGTTCCTTTAAAAAAAATTACTTTATTAGAGAAAAACTGCACTTGTTATGGAATTAAATCACTGGCACACACACCTGTCATGTTTTGTCTCTGCATCACTTTGTGGTTGAACTAAAACGCATGGGGCGGTAAGCCGCTGTACGGTATTTTTTCTTGTGCATAATTTTTTTAATAAATTAATAAACAAATAACTTCTCATTCCTTCTCTTTATCAAAATAAGGTTTAATACAGCAAGAGTTTCCGGCATGAGAATATATTTTTTTCATTCTTTATTCTTTAATCATCTCTATTTATTTTCAACTCCAGACATACAAATGACTGTCGTTTAAAGCCTTTGGAACTAATTAATCAGCTAGCGTTTAATCTGATTATTTCACAAGTTTCAAGATATATGGCATCGCTTTACTGGTAAACAACTAATTACGATAAAAGCCGATAACAAATGAAATTATAATTGAGTTTCAAGTTTATAGTTGAAGTACCTAACGGAGAGACCTTGACTGAGAGTTTTCGATTGCTCTTTTTAGAGATATCGGCCCGCGACCTACAAGTTGGCGGTGGCAGGTTCGAACCCTTATAGGCGCTTTACTCTCTGTAAATTATTTCATTTCGAGGAGCTCGTGGCTAAGTAATAAAAGCCGCACGGAGCGATCCATCTGGTTAAGCTACGCTTGCCGAAGTTGATCCGTGGATGGGTGACTATCTTTACATACCGAGACTCCTCCGTGTCTCGGAAAGCACGTTAAGCCGTTGGTCCCGGCTGTCATTCGTGAATCTTTGACAGTCGTTACCGGTCGTCAGAAGCTCGAAAGTCTGACAACCAGTCTTACCAAGTGGTATCGTATTACCCAGTAACTGGGTTGTGGAAGTCAGGTAGGCAGTCGCTCCATGTAAAATACTGGTACCTATTCAGCTGCATCCAGTTAGACTGGAAGCCTACCCCAACTTCGTTGGGAAATGGCTAGGCAGATTGTTTAAAATTATTTCATCATCACTGCTCACTAAACGGTCGGTACATCGTTGAGCTCAATAAGTTCTGAGTTGAGCTGCGCGATTACTGACAAATGCGTGCACTGACTGGACAGGTCCTCTCAATCTGTGTGGTTCTTTCCTCAAAAGACCATTTCAGACACCGATCTACATGGTCTTCACATGAACTGAACAAGATTATGTCTGGACTTTATAAGAGACTGTGACCTCTGAGTTTGTTTCGGCCTTTCTTCTCCGAGTAGTCAGATAGGAAACGCTGACCTCGTCTAGTTTAAAAAAAAAACATGATTGACTTGTAAAAGTGTTTGTACAAACCTACTTACAGAAATAAAATCATTTATCATTTATCGTGAGGAAACCAGCATGTCCTAGAACCAAAAATTCGAAGACCTTCGACATCTACCAACTCGCACTGGGATTGTATTAATAAGTACGGCCCTCTCCCATTATACTTTCTTTCAGAGGAACAAGTTTAACAACTAAGTTCTGTTAAAATAAAAAAAACCAGTCAAAAGCGAGTCGGACTCGCGCACCGAGGGTTCCGTACCATATATAAAAAAGTGTGCTATTAGGAATGCGCGGCGAGGCGGGGTGCAGAGCTGGCGAATGAGCGGTGGGACGCCGTGAGCGTTGACGAATGAGCGGCCTGCACTGCCCCCCGTCTCGCCGCGCACATAGGCACCTACGGCGCGGTACAGCGGTCTTGGTCAAACTATATTTAGAGACATCTTTTTATTTTTCCTGTAATCTTTACATAAACTTCTATCACATATAATAATTTCAGATTTTTTTTCTATGCAAACTTTGGAAATAAGGGGAACGGTATTTTTTTTTAATTTTTCATCAAAGTCGAAAAAAAAAAGATTTGAGAATGTGCAAACAGTGCTCTTTCATGTGGTGCCCTAGTAGCCCACGTCGAATTTTTAAGACCCTTTTCAGTCCCAGTTGGAAAAAAAATCTTTCGTTTTCGTAAAATAGTTGGGCAAACGTCATCTAATACTATTCAAAATTCAAGTTGATAGCATTAGTAGTTCTTGAGATATCTAGCTGTGACAGACATATAGACTGAGGCGCACCGTAAGGGTTCCTTTTGAACATTTTGATACGGAACTCTAGAAATCAATTCTAAAAGAAGAAAATGCAGAATTCTGTGCCAGACAACTATTGACTGGCGCTGGTTTTCACCTGGACCTAAAGTTGCCCACAACATGTGTTATTCTCGTCCCCCAAAGGAGGTTGTGTATCTAACTAATCGTCGAGATTACATTGTCGTATGTAAAACCGGTGTGTTCACGCCTCATTGGCAGCAGATAATCGTCTCGACGCCTTCGCACGCATTCACGCGAGTTACATTATCAGAACAGATTAACTCTGTGATCAGTGTGTCTACTGCCTTAATTCGAACTGACGCTTATGCGTGCACGTACTGCGTCGGGCTCGTTGCTTCTTTTAGCGATGTTGATTCTTTGGGGTAATGTAACTTGAAAAGCTTCAAAGAGATAATATATAACGTTATATCACACGAGTATTCTATATGAAGGGGTAGGTATTTTATCCCGTATATTGCAGCTGACAGGGTGGTGACGACATAACGACATTGAATGAAAATACGATCCCCACTAGTCAACCAAAACACTTTACCATTACCAAATTAGGTATTACATCAAAATTCAAAAATCTAATTTTTCAAACAAACTAAATGCAAAACTAATCAGAATTTAAAACAACATCCTTTATAATATTGTCTACTAACCTCATCTGACCTTGTAGGCACTGCACGTGAGAGCGGCAACGTCGCACCCGTTTCGTCCGTTTTAGGCATCGATCACTAATAAACAACTAGATGCACAATGCCATACAAAAAATCTCTTAAAACGGTCGCCAATTGTTTTTACCTACTTCTAGTTGAAATAAATATACGTTAATGTAAATTCAACCATAAGTGCAATGTTTAAAGTAGTATTCACAAAGCCGTTACGACCGGTGCTTGCTAGTCAACATACATCAAAACAAATTCAACCTTACTTACAATGTTTTAAAATCAGATTTACAGTGCGAAAAAAAAAACAATAGATTTCACGACCGAGGCTCACCGCTAGGACACAGGAATGAGTAGAGTCGAATTGTCCAATATTTTTTTGTTTATATATTATTATAAAGGTATTTTTTCAAGCTTTAAGCTTAATGTATTAAAAAAAGTGTACGTAATAAAACACATTTTATTCTCTTCTTTGGTGTATATGTGTAATCATTATATTATAATTTACCTGAATGGATCGATCACTAATAAAGAACTAGATACACAATCATCACTAAAAAGGTCCTTACCGAATGAATGCCCACTTGGACGGGTATGTTTGAATTACATTGACGTATATTTATTTCAACTACAATTACGTAAACACAATTGGCGACGAGAACTTTTGCATTGGATTGTGTTACTATAATATTTATAGAAACAGTAAACAAGTCTCATTAAACAAAAAAAAAAAAAAAAACAAAAAAATCATAAGTAACTTTAATAATAATAAAAAAGAAACAATAGCGTCTCCACAAATGGAACAGAATCAACGCACATAACCCGAACAATTTAAGCGGGCATGCGATAGTATGATTACTACGTCTACTGAGAGTCTTTACAACTGAGACGCTTTATAACTCCTCCTGTTTATTACGACTTCATTAAAAAAATGTTTTTACGACGATTTCCTGAGAAAATATCAGTATTTACAATACAGGGATAACAATTATATATTGATAATATTAATAGTTACCGAAAATATGAAACTCCATCTTTTTTTTTGCGTCCTGGAAGTGTGATTTTCGCACTTTTTAAACGAGCACTGAGTATTACTTACTGTCGGAGCGTTCAAATGCTACTAGAGTAAAAGTACACCAAATGTTAAATTTGGTGGACTTTCGGTGAGGACATTTTTTGCCACTGATTGTGTATCTAGTTGTTTATTAGAGATCGATGGTTTTAGGCACAGTTTCATTCATGTAAGTACAAATGTACAAAAAAAATGGCGCGCGGCATTTATCCCCGCTCCGCTCACCGCTTGCCGCCCGCCAGCAGGCGCGACTTTTCTATCAGTAGGTTCACGTTTTAAAAACATTTTAAAAACACTTAATTAAACATTAAATCAAAGCTTACTTCAATCATGGTACACTAAATTCAATTTTTAATTGCTGAATTTGTCCACCATTTACTCGTAACACACATGTGACAATGTCTTGTGATATTGTTTCTTACTTTCCTTAACAAGTCACTACTGATAACCATTGCTTTAATTTATTGAAAGCGTCAATCATTCTGTCTCGCAGTTTCTCTACGGTATTCACATCACAAGCATAAACCTCATTTTTGATAAATCCCCAAACTTAACTTACAACGAAATAACAGCAAGTAACTATCACACTATTGTTTACACATTAGGTAGGTACCGTAACCTAGCAAACTCTACTACACTTAAAACTTATACACAATCGAATTATCTATCAATAACACAACAGTAAAACTATTAAGCTCTGCGCTGTATGAAATTGTAACAAAACAATTTTCAATTTTACACAAAATCAATAATTCGCACCTTCGGTAAGACAAGGGCACACCTGCAGTTTTATGATTTTACAGGAGAGCTACTTTAAGATTTTTTTTTACATTAAATACCGTATTATTCTGCTCATACCATCTTTCCACCTTGAAATGATTGATCTTTGCATGAAATAAGCCCTATACTTTTGTGATTTCAGATAAAAGGGTATTTTTAAAGCAGTTTGGCATATTTAACCAACTGTATGAAATTTTGACATTTATGGCCTTGTCTTACCGAAGGTGCGAATTATTGTTAATGCGCTAAAACCACTCTTACGAAACGAAATTAAAAAAAAAAAAACACGCTCTCACAAGGGTAGCACGTCACGCACTAGACAGTGAATGAGTGAACCAGGAGCAAATTCCAGGGAAAACAATACATGTATTTCTTTCCTTTTCTTAGACAATAAATCTTTTGAATGCGGAAGTGTTTACGAACTATTGTTGTTTAAACAAAAACTTACTTTGTTAAGACAAAAACGTCGAACTGGCAACCTTGCTGTCTTCTTAGTTTTCGAAACGAAATGCGCCTCGGCAATCTTTGTTTGCTTATGACAATAGGAATTTTATCGTCATGGTTATTAGGTCTAAATTCAATCAGCAATACAATACAATATTGTATTATTTCTTAGCAGCGAGCCGCACCATTGCATTTGGTTTTGTTTTAGCAAGTAAGTAAATGAAATTGTTTTGATGTGAATGACCTTAATGAAGCTTGCGTGGTATTCACATCATGTGTTAAAATTGTCAAAGGAAAAACAAATTCCTGCGGCTATACCCTTGATTATAATTTGATAATTTTTGGTATACGTACTACTACCGCGATACCCAGTATCTGAATTCAATTAATGTCGTATTATCCCCAACACGCTATATAATCCCACTGGGTTAGGTCAAAGTATCCTATGACCTAACCCGGGTCATGGTCTATCTGTATGGTAACTTTCATCGAAACCAGATCAGCCGTTAGGGCGTGAAAAGGTAACAGATAGACAGAGAAACTTATTTTCACATTTATAGTTGGGATATAAAAGGAGGCGAGTCTAAGTTGGTCGTGTGATGATTGTACTGCCTCGGACGAACAATTACTTCTACTAAATGATTTCGTGAAAGAGCCCCGTGCATGAAATTATTAATGTAATTAAATTAAAACGTGGCTGCAGCAAAGGTATCTCCGAGTTATTTCAATTAAAATTCTTTGCCAGCTTTAAATAATTTAATATAGAAGGATATGTGGCTCTTACTAAAACACTCGTACGTTTTGTGATTAAAACAAAGACTAAGCAAAATACATTCTGCTTGAGTATAGTTTTCGATTTTTCGATTTTTTTTTCTTCTTTTTTTAAGTATATTGGCGTGTGCCAGCTAAATAATTAAATTTAATTTAATGTTTGTGTTGCGTAATGTACTTGCATGTAATTTGCACAGTGTTGTATAGAATATATATTTTTTTATTTAACTGAACAGACAGCTGTGCTGCTGAGGAGTTTGTTGCGCCACTTCTTCTCCTCAGCTAAAGCACTAGGAAGCGGTGAAGGGCGGGCGTTTTGGGGGACTGTCTTATGTAATTTTGACGTTCGAAAAGTGCTGATTCTCAGCCTAGTTTGAATAAATGACTTTTGATTTTGATTTTGATTTTGACACGCATTGACGTGGAGTTGCGGATACTAGCCCGTTCTACCTTTAAAACACAGACTCTTCGAGACTGATAGTTCATTTGAATGTTGTTTTTATGTAGTTCATGAACGTCAGTGTACATTATGTTTTAGATAGAGCCATTTTTTCTGACAAAGATTGGCAGCAGCGTACCTACCTATTTAGGTCTTTTAATAATAATAATCGGCGTTAAGTCCGCCAAACGTTGTGATTATGTCAAAATTTCCATTAATTGTATGTAATGTATTGCTTATTGACAAGTTTACCTACTTAAAAAACTGGCCAAAGTTTCCGTAGTTGGGATGAATTTATCCTCAGAACAAACTTAATATGTAGTTGAAAAACATGTTCTCTCATACATTCCAACTGGAAATATAAGTTTGTACGCACAATATTGAGAGATTTACCATGTCATTTTAAATTCATGATCTTTTAATAAGTTTTACTGTAATCTATAGGTATAGAACATTTTTCTGTATTTTCTTTTTCAAAATTTTAGGCTCAGCAGTTTCTGAGATAAGCGGGAATAGTCAATTTTCGTCTTTTTTCTTAAATAACTTTAAAACAGTTTCAACATTAAAAAAAAATTATACTCTCACTGTAAGTGTTTCATTTGATATGTCACACGGTACAGTTTGCAAAACTTTTTTTTTTAGTTTTCTTATTTGCCCCCCAAAATTGACCCCCATATTGAAAATTCATTTATTTACGTTACACATCCGTGTTTGGGTCACAGCAACTTAATCGGTCTATTAGATTCAGAGCAAATTGCCTGTGACAGACAGACAGACACATGAGTGATCATATAAGGGTTCCGTTTTTCCTTTTGAGGTGCGGAACACTAATATGTTTCGTAGTTTCAAAGAAAGAAAATATTTTGGATCCGAAAGTATAGGTACTTACCCAAGTTGCAGATGCTGACTACTTTCATCATGTGAATTAAAAATGAGACGTCCGCCTATCATGATTTCGCAAAGTAGTATGCTTCGGTTATCCTTTATTTGTTAATTAGCGACCCGCCTTTGCGTCGTACGGTTTTTTAGACTTGACAAAACATTGAGATTTTTGTGCTATTTATGTTTAGTTAAACATTAATCCATTTATTTATTATAGACAACAGACTCTTCCGGAATGAAAGAGAGCTCGAGGCTAAGTAATAACAGCCGACCATCTTTTCATACCGAGACTTCTCCGTGCCTCGGAAAGCACGTTAAGCCGTTGGTCCCGCCTGTCATTCGTGGATCTTTGACTGTCGTTACGGGTCGTTAGAAGCCCGAAAGTCTGACAACCAGTCTTACCAAGAGGTATCGTATTACCCAGTAACTGGGTTGTGGAGATCAGATAAGCAGTAGCTCCATGTAAAATACTGGTATTCAGCTGCATCTGGTTAGACTGGAAGCCGACTCCAACATAGTTGGGAATTCCGGAATAAGTGCTCTAAATTATGGAGAAAACAGCATCAAAATCCATTGTGGAGTTTAGAAGATCAAAACAGTCCCGAAGACAGCCGCGAAAAGCGACTAAAATCTATATCTATTTCTAGCTACTGCCAGCGACTTCGTCCGCATGAAATTTCTTGTTCCTCCGACCCACCCCCGCATCGCATAGCGTAGTCCACCCGCGTGATTACTCCGTTTTCGCTTAGCGTTCTTTCTGACTTTTTTTTGCTCGGCTCCTGAGGGTCATATCGTGATATTAAATAAACTATAGCCTTCCTCAAGAATTGGGCTATCAAATGCAAAAATATTTTTCAAATCCGACTGGTATTTTCAGAGATTAGCGCGTTCAAAAAAAAAAAAACAAAAAAGTTATAGTGAGCTAACCTTAAAAGATAGACTTCTTTTAGAATTTTTAAGGAACAATTCCGTCATACATGATACAACGCACACAACGGAAGCTCTCAAAAGGAATAAATTTTCCCCGTTTCTGCAACATTTTTCATTGATGCTCCGCTCCTATTGGTCTTAGCCTTCCTTGATAAATGGAATATCGAAAGCTAAACGAATTTTTCAATTCGAACCAGCAGTTCCTGAGATTAGCGCGTTCAACCAATCAAATAAACAAACTTTTCAGCTTTATAATATTAGTGTAGATATACTAATAATAAAGCTGAAGAAATTGTTTTTGATTTTTTTTTTGTTTGTTGGTTCGGACGCGCTTATCTCTGGAACTGACAGTTGGATTTAAAAAATAATTTTGCATTTGATAACCCAATTCTTGAGGAAGGCTGTAGGCTATTTGACATCATGCTAGGTCCCGTAGGAAAAAAAAAAACAAAAAGTCAGAAAGAACGCTAAACGAAAACGGTCTGGGGACAAGAAATTTCACGCAGATGAATTCTCGAGTAGCTAGTGTATAGAAATAGATAAAATTTCTACAACCAGTTTGACCAACAGTAATCATTCTACCTCAAGCTTTACAAAGTCCCTTTGCTTTCCAAACACTAATCTTATGTAAAACGCTTGGTCCATACCTCTATGGTTTACTCGATTTATTTTCCGTCCATTCTGGATTTTTTCACAGGAAATTGAATTCTCCGTCGTTCGCGGTACGTTTGAGAGGAAATCTGTTTCATTTTTTTTTTGTTTTTTCTCTGCTTTCTTTTATGAAATGTGTTCCAGTCTTTCTTTTACGAGGTAAAAGTGTTAAGGTTTTTTTTTATTTTTTAAGTTGAATAAGGTTAAGTAACGGGATGGTATGCCTCTTTTGTGGGTACTTAGAATATTTTTGGGCTGTCATAAACCGGGCTTGGTAAAAGCGTTTTGTACTATAAAATGTTTAAAGAGCGTATTGACAGCTTTAAGCTTTGAATAACATAATTTTTATAAGCTTGTTGAGTAATGCTTTGCGTGTTATACACTGCATGAAAAAATCGTAACATTATCTAAATGCTTTAGCCACAATGGTGTTTGATAATCATTAAGATTATCTACTTACTTTCTACGATGAGAGATCTGATACGTAGAGTCAGTTATAGCAGTTAGCTGACCCACCTTTGCATGAATGGTTGATATTTTGTTAAAATACGAATCGATAGAATTTTATAAAATCAAATCAAATCATTTATTTCGGATAAGTATCCATTAGAAAATTTTATGTCGTAATATAAGATAAAAAAAAATCGCTAACTTATAAAATTAAAATCGAAATTAAGACCAAAAGTAAAAACAAATTTAAAATTAAAAACTAAATGAAAAATTAATTGTCAATTAATTAATTAACTATTTAAATCAATTATTTAAAAAATCAAAAATACTATTATTAAGAATAAATGTTAAAATTAATTAATTAAAAGTAAAAATTTAAAATTAATTATTTAAAATTAAAATCAAAATTAATACACACACTATACTACATTGCATGATAGTCGCAGGCGCTGGCATGCAAATCATTCATGCAAAGGTGGGTCAGCTAACTGCTATAACTACTAGGTAGTTAGTTAGTAGACCCACTAAGTAAGTCTAAATAAAACAAGCTCTACATGTTGTTCAGAATTTTGATACTCACACTTTTATAAACGAAACTGAACGTTCAAAACAATTGGTGCAACATGTTTACGAAAATTATCATCTTACTTGCAACTACAGATTCCATCAATATATTTAATCATTAAATCTTTTTACACAAGTAGAAAATAACCGACCCAAGGCGGACTGCCTTTATTCTTAATTGCGTAGTTGGATGGAGAAAAACGAAATCAGCAAATTTTTATAATAATTGATTTATTGGTTTCTTTTCACAATATACAAGCTAATACTAATATATATATTTATGTATTATGTACAAGTATATAAAAATAAAAAAAAATAAAAAGGGGAACAGCTCAGCGGGCATCAAAAAATTCGCTCGCATCGCTGTCAATGGAAAAAGTACCCAAAAGGCTGGCAGCATTGCCACGTTGGATGGCAATCAAATCGAAATTTATAATAATAAATAATAAATTCATTTATTTCAGACTAGAAACGTCCATAAGTGTTAGTTATAAAAGTTCTTAAAGCTATGTTAGTATTACATCATCATTAAAATAAAAAGAATTCAAAATAAGTAAAAGTACAAATAATAAAATCACTCATGTCAAAAAGCTGGATGAATCTCCCCAGCACTACAGACTCAGCCTCTCAGAAATCATCCTTAGGATTCCTATGGCGCTTCCCCGAATCCGGCGCAACAGAGAAGCTGTTTTTTACGCATAATGGCATAAAAGTCATCGAATCTTGCGACAGCAAACATGCCCGACAATATTTGTGTGTCAAGGAATAGATAACCATTTCTCATAGTCAAGTAAAACAGCATTAACATTGGGTTTTATTTCACCATTCTTCCATGCTATTTTCAAACTTAAACAAAGCCCATTACCACCGTATCTAAATTGTTCAGCACCGTATTAACGTTTTTCGCATTTCAAAGAAAGTATGTGGCGATACAGAAGTGATTAAAAAACGTCCACATATTATGAAATACGTTGTTCTCGCATGCAACGTGATATTGCGTCCAATTAGAGGGTTTTATAATAACACATTTAGAGCTTTAGAATAAGCGATTGCAAAGAATCTAAACGAATCTTATAAAAAAAACAAATTGTTTGTTTGTAAGAGGTAGTAATCTCTAGAAAAACTGATCCGATGAAAAAAATTATTTCATTGATAGAAAGTTACACTATTGCCGAGAGCCAGCATAGGATATGTTTTATTAACTTTCACGTGAACGGAAGCCGCAGGAAGAAACTAGTATGAAATAAAATAAAAAAGAAATCTTGCAAAATTTGCTAATCTTTTAGAGGAAAAGATAGAAGCGTAGTAAAAAGTTTGCAACTATCTCTATATTTAGGTCAGTCCATTTAATATTATACTTCCAGACCCGACATGCATAGTTCTTCCAACGTTGGAAATAAATTCACACCACCCCTTTTGCTTAGATTGTAACAAACCTCTATCAAGATCGGTGTCTTGGTAAGTTTATACCATAGACTTATCCTCACTTTCGCCAAAACCGAATCGTTTTGCTTACCAATGGTAGCTTTTTTCTTGTCAAACTGGGCATATAAATAGATTCGTACGCTAATTTTACCTGTTATAGCTACTTACATAATTATGGGAGGGTCTAATAGGCAAAGCTTTGCTTCATTATTGATAAAGATACAAGAGTCTAAATTTTAACCAATAACGTCCCGTAAATTATAGGAATCGGCTAATAGAGAATGGACTGAGCGTTCCATAGTTGTGCAGTGGATACAGACCGAAAAGTACGAGAGAGACAAGGCGAATTTACGGCCAATAATTGCCTCTTTAGTACTCGTAGTACTACAGGTATTGGCCGTAAAGTCGCTTTGTCTATTTCTAGAGAGTGGTCACTTTTGTGAGGTTAACGTGCAGTCCAATTCTCTATGTTTATGGTTTATACCACGCACTGTTCTCCCTGGTCTGCCTGGGCTGGCTGGTTTGGCTCTACAAGTTACTTCATATTGTCATGTGCAACTTTACGACGGACTTATTTGTAGGTCTAGTATCTAGTATCAAGAATAGTATATAAAAATAAATCATTTATTTTGAATTAAATACTTGTAATAAAGCAGGATTAGCACTCCTCCTAAAACATTTGGTTTTGTAAACAATCTAATAAACATCTATGTAACAAGCGCTACTACTGATTATGAGGGCCTGTGGTCGGTTCCCAGATTGGGCAAAGTGTTGTTGGGTTTTCCCATCATGTATTTCTCAGTAGCAGATCTTAGTCTGGATTTGTGCCTGGCTGATGGCAATAGGCTCGCCCTCTATAACATGAGACTTAAACATAACTGGCGAAATGTGGATGTACTATAGGTGCATCTCTCTCAGTCTCACTCTTCTCTCTCTAACCCTCCGGGGATAATAGGCGTGCTGTTATGTTATGTTAAATAAATGACTACACAACCCGCTATCCTAACAGCCACACATAAACGCTTGTAAAATTTCAACCGGTACACTTATGGCGTTGAATCTGGGAAATTTAATTTACGGCTGGAAACACGTTCCACAGAGGAAACCTTTTAATGAATAGAAATGTAATTGTACTCTACAGTGCAGGTGAGCTGAATGAGCCGATTCTCACACGTCATTACGTGAACTATTAGCTGGGAGGTGTATTTTGTACGCCATTTATGTATTTTTTTACGTATTTTGCCGGTTGCTGCTGTGATAGGGACTACCTACTACCGTAAGGACGGGTTACTTTGACTCTTGGGCACAACTTTGGCCCGAATCGAGACAGACGTTTAGTGTCATTAAATCCTTACAAAGTTCTGCAAGTACCCGTCTATACTCGTATTACAATCGATTAGTTACCGAAGGACATACGACTTTCGGTTGTGTGTTCGCGTCACTTCGGGTACTTTTTTTTATTTGTGATGGGTTTGCTCTTGACTCTAGTCTAGGTTGTGACCTAGACTAGAGTCAAGAGCCAGACAAGTGACAGAGACAAAGTCGACGATGGAGTGAGCTTACCTAGATGAAGCCTGTTCACTCTCACTTTGAAGAGATTAGAGTTGTATGCGTTCGGAAACACAGACGCAGGTAGTGAGTTCCACTCCTTTGCTGTGCGCATTATAAAAGACATTTGGAAGCGCTTAGTGCGAATTGGTAGAATAGCAACCAGGTAGGGATGGTAACTGGCAGTGCGTCTAGATGTCCGATGGTAGAAGGGGGCTGGTAGAATGAGGTTGTGGAGTTCTCAGGCACACTCTCCGAAGTACAATCTGTAGAAGACTGACAAGCAGGCAACCTTGCGGTGATGAGCCAAGCTATGAAGTTTGGCATCCACCAGTTTTACGTCGCCAATGAGCCTCTTAGCTCTGTGTTCCACCGAGTCAAGTGCGGCTAGTTGACACTTGGCTGATCCATCCCAAAGGTGACTGCAATACTCCATGCAGGATCGGACTTGCGCTTTGTAAAGGATCAAAAGCTGTCCAGGCGTAAATTATCGCTTCACCCTATTTAGGATGCCCAGTTTCTTAGCCGCAGTTTGGGCCTTGTATTCTATGGTGGCGCCGAAGTTGAGACCAGATGTCGACTCCATGCCTAGGAGCTCAAGTCGATCAGTTACAGGAACAGATGCACCTCGAAAAGTAGAAGTTTGGACAAAACGACTCTTTTTAGCGGTCAAAAGACATGCCTGTGTTTTGGTGGCGTTAAAAGAGACCAGATTATCATCACCCCACTGGGAGACAAAGCTTAAGGTCAAATCTGTCCGCTCTACCATGGCCTCTCTCAAGGAACGAACTTCGGCCCCGCTGATTTTTGCTGTACCTACTTTAAACATTTGTCTCGATTTGGGCCAAAGTTATGCCCTAGTCAAAGTAACCCGCCCTTACTGTATTAAATGTTTTACAAAGCTAGTTCTAACTTCAACTATTTATGATGATGTTTACGAAAACCTTTAGCTGAGCTTTTAGCCCTTAGCTAAAAGCCTTTTAGCTAAAATTCTTTTTAGCTAAGGCTAAGTAAACACACTATTCGAAGATAAGACCGAGTATAAAGTCTTCTGGCGGAATTTGATAAATATAAGTTGTAGCCGAAGCGAAAGAGCTGAACAATGGCGATGATAAATTGTGAGCGATGGAAACAGTCCATGAGGTTCAGCTGGAAATATAGACGAGCAAATATAATGTTTCATCAGAGTTAACCAGGCCTGGCGCAATAGAACTCCAATAATGCCAAAAGCTTGTGAAAATAATAGAAATAACATCGAAAAGCGATTGCAAAAAGAATAAGACTGCGATCAAAATCACATTACACGCACGTCACATGGTCCCAAGATAGCACGTGACACGGTATATAATATAAAATTCCTTACCTTGACATCACCCTTAAATGCTGGTGCGGTGGCAATAAAAGTATAATAACACTTGGAGCATCAAGTACCTGCGAATGAGTCTCCGTGCGATAGTTAATGTATGAAAGTAGAATATTCGTGTGGAACGTTACGGAGTGGAAAGTTTTGTGTTACGTTATTTTCTGACTTTGGTACTTTTTAGTGGGTTTTAGTAAACTTTCGGCCAAACCTAGCGTCTTGCCTTAAGAAGTGCAAACCTATAATCGCTCATCATTATCTGCTTAGCCCTTTCCCAACTATGTTGGGGTCGGCTATAAAGGGATATACTAGTCTAAACGGATGTAACTGAATACCAGTATTTTACATGGAGCGACTGCGTACCTGACCTCAACAACCCAATACGATACCGCTTGGTAAAACTGGTTGTCAGACTTTCGTGCTTCCGACTACCCGTAACGACTGTCAACGGAGGGGTCTTGGTATGTAAAGATGGTCGCCCATACACGGACCAATCGCCACAAGCGCAGCTTAACCGGATCGATCGACCCGTGCGGCTGTTATTACTTAGCAACAAGCCCCCACACATATGTTTTCTTACGAAACATAATATTTGTATATATTCCCAACTATGCAGCGATCACCACTATCAGTAATAAATCAAGTACTTACTTAAGTAGGAAATAAAAATGCTATTGAAAATGATAAAAAAACGAGAGCACAATGTGCTTGTTCAAAAAGAAAATCAAGAAGAAAGAAGATAAACTAGGTAGCTCCATTCATACAACAAGAGTAGCTTACCAGCAACATTGAAATAAAATCTATGTTCAAGTAGGTTGTATTGAACAGCGTAAAAGTGCACAGACAAACACAGCTCGCCATTTTGACAGTCAGCTAGAAACGAAACAAACATTTCCCCCACATTCTTCATCGTAACCCCGATTCAAATCCCAACAGATATAAGAACGCGGCTACAAGCTACAATAGTGAAGCCGGCACTCGAAAGACTCGACACATAATATAAAAATATTCTTCGCTACTTCGTAAACCTTAAATGCCAGCGTGAAAAGTAATAATACTAGGGCCGTACGGTAAACCTGTGGCCGTCTGTTATGGCGAGATTCCAACCGTAATGCAGAGATAGTTCGCAGTTTTCTAGCCGCTTTAAGCGCCAACTGGTTTGGTTTGCAACGCTGTTTTTCTTTTTCACCTACGCTTTAAAATAGGCGATGTAAAAGATATTTTTTGGCTTGGTTTGTGAATATTTTTTGGTGAATGCGCTGTTTTACAGAATGTTGTTATAAATGTGAATTTTAACCTATTTGGAATTGTTATAATTCTCTATTCATTTTAACTTTTTAATAACTCTTCAATCTATCTACCTAGCCTTTACCCAATTATATTGGGGTCGGTTTCCAGTCTAACCATGCAGCTGAATATTACTGAGTATTTTACATGAAGTGACTGCATATTTGACTTCCACAACCTAGATACTGGGTAACACAATATCCCTTGAAAAGACTGGTTGTCGGAATTTAGGGCTTTTGACTACCCGTAAACGCTCCTAACTAATACAATATTGGTATGTGAAATCGTGGTATGTTGTTGGAGAAAGCCAAAACATTTAAATATTATCTACAAAACAAACTACATCTATCTAAATCCTGATAACAATGCAATCGAGCCAGTTCACTATAAAAGCGCTTGTGACAAGCAAACAGACGGACAAGAGTTACATTGTCTCCGTTTTCCTTCTAACCAAAATTCCCTACGTAACCAAAACTCAAACAAAACACAATAAAAGAAATCTAACAATTCACAATCATGGCGCACCATTCTTCACCCACACACGGTCGCCGTCAACGGCTTAACCCAAGTTTTTGTAGTTTTATTCCAAGCCTAAACGAAATGTCAAGGTGGCAACGTCGCGGTCCAAAGTACCGTAGTACTGAGAAAGGGGCACCGTATCGCCACCGAAAATTCCAAATATATTTCCCCGTTGAAATTTTGACGCAATCTCAACGGTTGCGAGCCCGTAAATTGAAGTTAAAATGTGGATTTTAAATGTTGTTGGTTTATTTCCAAGTGGAATGCCTATCTGATTGTAAGCTGATTTTTTTTAGGGTTAATAATAATATTATTTAACGAGTATTGTCGGAATTAATAATAAATTAACAAATAACGATGCATTAAAATGAGGAGCATTCGGATGTCATTATGAACAAAAGACTTTCCATGGGGCCGTTGACATAATTTTAATGCCGTAACAACTAAGTTATATATCAATTCAAGTATGTACTTTAATAATTTTATACTAACTTCTGTCCGCGACTTTATCCGCGTGAAATTGATTGTTTTAACATAAAATATATCATATGACACTCAGCAATACTGTCGCTTCCTATTAGTGCAAAAATTTCTGAATCGAATCAGCAGTTCCGAAGATTACCCGGACTACATACAAACGAACTAAAGAGAACACTAAGAGTGGACCTCTACTTACGTCTGTGTATCCCACCTCAAACCCATCTCAAATAAAAAATTTAAACAAAAAAAAACTCATACATTTTATCTATTTGTAATATTAGTATAGAATTGAAACAAGTAAATCGTCTTTAATTAATAAGGCAAAGCCAACACATATTATTGGACGCTACATAACGTTATATTTCCATTCATAACTCTGGAACGTGACACAATAAAATTCCCACATAAATTTCACACATAAAATTAAACCCATAGTATCTTATTAAAACTACGTCATTACTATCTGCCCCGACTGTCAATTCATTGCCATGTTTCTGCCAATTCATTGCCACGTTTCTGTCATTTCATTGCCGCGTATCTGTCACCATTACCGGTTTCATTTCCGTTACGTTACGTTATTCTCTGGTTGTCGCATTATGCACCTTTATTAATAATGACGCACCGTGAAATGGAATATTTTTGGGGCACGTCATTACCATTTCGGGTTGGTGATGAAGGAATATTAATATTAAGCTTTCCTGACTGTTTTGTTAAAGTTTCAGGAATGATAGCGTTGATATTAAATAATGATGTTATTTTGTAGTGACAGAATTTGCCTTTTTAATGTCATGTTTGGTGGCAAAATAGGTAAAGTAACCTCAATTAGGTAGTAATTATTTATATTGAAGTTAGTATCAGATGACAATTTATTCAAAAGTGCATGTTCATCAAACTCATGCATGTGCTCATCAAACTGAGGCCGTATACGAAATTCTGCCGATTTCGCTGATTTTACGTGATTTTACAGACGCGATTTTACAGTTTAAATACTGTATTTCTATATGTTTTAATGAACAACTTGAAAGATCATTTCAATTATGATCTAGTGAGTGAGTGACTTTTTATTTTGCATCGAGTATTATAATTCGGGATTTAGGTTGTTTTAAAAGATTTTTTATTGCCAATGTGTCTTAATATAAGTCATAAGTGATTTATTTCTTAACAATATATTATATTGTGTAAAAAGTATTAATAGTAAATAGACACAAAACCAGTACATAACAATCCGCTAATGACAATATATTAATAATTATTATTTACGAATAATTTTATAATAAAAATAGAATGTCAAAATATAAAATACCACATAATAATATCCAAAAAAAAAAAAATAATAATAGTCAAAATTCCATTATAAAATCATTCCAGTCAAATAGAAATTAAATGTCAAAAATAAAATTCAGTTATAAATACCACAAAAATAGTAATGTAATCGAATATTCCAGTTATTATCCTCTAGAAACTCATCAACACTGTAATATCCCTTCCTCAAAAAGTATGTCTTGAATTTGTTTTTAAATAAGTTTGCACTATTAATGATTGTATATTCTACGGATAACTTCTTGTATATAAAGACTGACTGATATCTAGGACTGTGTTGAACCACGTTCAATTTCGGTTGGATTACGTTAGATAAGTCTTTCCTTCGAGTCTTATGTCTAGATTGTCTTTGCTCATCCGTTTCGAGTTTGTGCAAGTTTTTAACAAAATTAGCAAGTATATGTAGTTCTATATGGTGTTTGTAGTAGCAATAAGTACCTACATATGATCGAAAATGATTAGTTAGTAACAGTGTAGTGGTAGTTTGAAATAACAGTTGTCTACATTATCGCATTACATAGTTGTTAAACCTGTAAAGATAATTGTATGGTGGAAAATAAATAACTAATAATAATAAATGTGCTGACGCTACTAGTCTTTAAGCATATGTACACAACGTGTTTAGTATACTTGGTTACTACAAGTAAAGCGAGCGTTGGCGTCGCTTGTTTTTATGGTGAAATGGTAACAGAATAGCATTGCAGGCCCCTTAGTAAAAGTTGTTTGTTATCATGAGTACAATCATGTGTTTAAGTATCGGTCACTATTACCAGTCACCCTATAAATATACTATGTGTCTCGGCTACATCACACCACGAAGGTTGAGGAGATCGTGGAGTATGTTCGAGCGAAGACCAGCTGGATCTTAAGGGTCGAGAAGTTGGCGTCGCGCCACAACACGAATTTCAAGTCGTTCGTGGTGCGAGTTCCGACTCAGTTTATCGAGACCGTCCTTAAGGAAGAGTTTTGGCTGAAGGGTGTCGTGTATCGGCGATTCCGATTCCGCGGAAGGCTACGCGATACCACGCAGCGCAATACGACGCCGTCCCTTCGTGTACAATAGTAGTAAACATTATTGTGGTTTTTAACCGACTTTAAAAAGGAGGAGGTTCTCAATTCGTCTGTATGTTTTTTTTTTTTGTATGTTACGCGATTACTCAAAGACGGATGGACCGATTTGGAAAGAATTTTTTGTTTGAAAGGGTATACTTCCGAGGTGGTCCCATATAAATTTTATTAACGTTGCTTGGGCTGTTTTTGAGTTAGCTTCAATAATGCGTATATTCCCACTTATTTTATGTGGATGATGTGATGATGTTTTAATAACTTCCTATCACTGTTATTTACATGGCTATATCCACAATTATTGTCCTCAATTATGTATTCGAATTTGTGTGGGGTAGGTTCCACAACTAAAAAGTGAAAAATAAAAACTTTTTTGCAAAAAATGAAACCGACTTCCAAAAAAAACCACTACAAAGTGAAAAATAACTTTAATTTCGGAAGTCGGTGGCAAAAAACGAAAATACAAAACCAAAGACACCGACTACCGAAATTAAAGTTATTTTTCACTTTGTATTATAAATATGTATGATAGTCTGTAAGGTATATACGTTATGAGTCTTTGTTACCCGAAATAAATGATTTATTATTATTATTATAGACGTAGGGTGAGAAAAAATTACTTTAAAAACTTTAAGAGGTGCTTTAGACCATCAAACTGAATAACTGTGGGTCCAACTTTGAAATCGCGAAAAAGAAAAGGCATACAGTTTACAACAGTAGGTATTAAACTTTAGCTGATATGGAACAGCAGATTTGTTTTCGCGATTTCAAAGTTGGTTTCATAGTAAAAGTTATTCAGTTCGAAGGTCTAAAGCACCTCTTCTTTTTTTTATTTGAGATGGGTTTGCTCTGGACTCTAGTCTAGTTCAGAGGTGACACAGACAAAGTCGACGATGGAGTGAGCTTACCCAGAAGAAGCCTGTTCACCCTCACTTTGAAAAGACCTCCTCTTAAAATTTTTAAAGTTATTTTTTAACACCGTATTACTATTATACAGAGTGAAATTAAATTCATCGGCAATACTTTAAGGGGTCATTGTATTCATCATTATGAACAACTTTCACTATGGGACCAAACCTGAAATCGTGAAAAAAAAATTCAGCTGTTCCCTTTACAATACAAACATTTAAGTCCGCATAACTCGTCAAAATGTAGAGAACGGCTGATTTATTTTCAAGATTTCAGTTTTGGTCCCATAGTAAAAGTTTTTTTTTTATAATGATGAGTACAATGACACCTTATTATTACTATTTTTTAAACTTTGTTGCATGTTTCACAGTTACAAAATTATAAAGCACGCATAATAAGATAAATATCTTATAACAAAACTGAAAACGTTGTGTGAAAACTGAAGACTGTGTTTCCGAACGCATACAACCCTAATCTCTTCAAAGTGAACAGGCTTCTTCTTGGTAAGCTCACTCCATCGTCTCTGTCCCCTATGACCTAGACTAGAGTCAAGAGCAAACCAATCACAAATAAAAAAAAACAGACATTTTAAACTTAAAATCCGCCTTGTTGGTGGCCGCAAGCACTCCTGCTGAACATGAGGTTCTGGGTTCAATTCCCAGGTTAGGCAAAGGTAATTTCTTAAGAGGATTGTGAAGCGCCGATACGCGGCGCGATTTTTAGAGGCAATTGCCTACATTTCATACAATTATTTACATAAATATTGTTTCGGGCGATAACGTTTTTACTCCCCTAAACCTTTACGAAATGAGACAATTTTAATCTCATTACATTCAGTACACTTTAATCTAGGTCTGTACGTTTTTCGTTTTTGGTATTTCAATTTCGTTAATTAAAAAAAAATAAAAATGGTCGAGGATGTTTTTATGTCAAAAATATAGATATTTACTCGTAGATGCCAATAACTTATATTGTATACAATATTTCTTTACAATAAAAACGTGCGGACCTAGTTTTTCACTATACCAACAACATTTCCAAAAATTATGAAAATTAGACTATGTTTACGGGGAGAAAAACGTTATCTCTTTTTGTATGAAAATTTACAGCTTCACAATCCTCTTAAAGGGATTCCTCATTATCAACCCGAAGTCTCAATTTGTGCCCGGCTGATGGCAATAGGCTCGCCCCCTATTACATGGGACTTGAACATAACTGGCGGAACTGGTTCTATAGGTGCAACTCTGTCTACCCTTTGAGGAAACAGACGTAGTGATATGATTTATGTTATGTAAAATCAAATGATTATTTTAAATAATGAAACTGTTTCATTTAGTAACCTTCCTACTAATCCTACTAATATTATAAATGAGAAAGTTTGTGAGGATGGATGGATGTTTGTGACTCTTTCACGCAAAAACTACTGAACGGATTTTGGTGAAATTTGGCACACAGATAGTTTATAACCTGGATTAACACATATGATACTTTTTATCTATATATTCTTACGGGTTCGAGACTTACGCGGGTGAAACTGCGGGGCGCTGCTAGTAATATTATAAATGCGAAAGTTTGTGAGGATAGATGGATGTTTGTTGCTCTTTCACGCAAAAACTACTTAGCGTATTTTGATGAAATTTGGCACACAAGTAGTTTATAACCTGGATTAACACATAGGATACTTTTTATTCCTATATTCTTACGGGTTCGCGATTTACGCGGGTGAAACCGTAGGGCGCTGCTAGTCTACAATAAATACTTTGCTGGTCTTAGTATACATATAATATATACGTACATTGAATGAAAGTTTTGCCTCGGACAATATAGTTTATCCGATAATTAGTTTAGTAAATAATAAGTGAACTTTTATTTGTTATAAGTCTTAATTAAAATATACAAGATAACAGTAAAATATATATATTATGTACAAGTATATAATAAAAATAATAAGGGGAAGAGGTTATTGGGCACCAAAAAATTCGTCCGCATCGCTGTCAATGGGAAAAGTGCCCAAAAAGCTGGCAGCTTGCCACGTTGGATGGCAATGCTGAATCTTTGGGCTAAAAATAGGCCAACCTTCTGGTCCCATGAAAAGACGACCAATCGCTTGGTGATGCCCGAAATACTCGATGAGCACTGAGACCCAAAACCGCAACCCCAAATGGCTCAAACATAATATCTCAATAATTTATTACATTTTGATTAAATAATTCTTCTTTTTATTCTTAGCGTGTCAAGGGTAATCTAAATGGTCTCGGCCTAGAATTCGGCTACGTGTTTGGCGCCATCACTCATCAGTTCCTGTATCGTGCAGCTGATAGGACACGCGGTACTATATTAAGTGTCCCATCGTTTGTGGAACAGCACACGTTTATGATCCAAGGCGGAGTCGTCACCTGAAGAGGTTTTCTTTGCTTCGACCAACCTGGATCCGAAGTGTGTTTTAAGGCTTCCAACCGGTCTATTATATAAAAATCTCACCGTGAAAACGTAGCTGAAGTGAGCTTGAAGTGAGCTGCCATTCCACCAGATGCTAGGGATCGACGCTATTGACAGCTCACTCCACGCTCACCTCACCTAAGTTTCCACGGTGAGATTTGTACAGAATAGCAGTGCAGATTACCCAAGGCAACTCATGTCCAGGTGGGAGATCTTCAGCAAGTGGAACGAATGGTTTGGATAAGGAAGCACTGTCTCGCCACAGCTTCAGTGTTTCCTTTGATCGTTCGCCAATGAGTGGGACGACACACGATTTATATATGGAACCTAAATTGGCTCGAGACTCGTGGCTAAGTAATACACACGGATCGATCGATTAGGTTAAGTTACGCTTTCCGCGGTTGGTCCTTGGATGAGTGACTATTTTTAAGCAGCACGTTAAGCCGTTGGTCCCGGCTGTCATTCGTGGATCTTTGATAGTCGTTATGGATCGTCAGAAGCCCGAAAGTCTGACAACCAATCTTATCAAGGGGTATCGTATTACCCAGTAACTGCGTGGTGACGTAAATTATTAAAATTTTAGCTATAATATTAATGACATTTAAAATATTATTGACATTTTTTTTTATATTGATAATTTAAAGTATTGAAATGTATTAATGTTATTATGGTTTGGTCTGTTTTTTTATTATTTGTATTTTGGGTACGATGTGAAAATGAATGACAGGAAAGAGTAATTTGCACGCTTGCTTGCAGGCATAATACAATAACTTTTAGGCTTTAAGATCTTCGTTAACGTATTTTCTGGCAAATCAATATTTTGAATTTGAATTTGTGGAGGTCAGATAGGCAGTCGCTCAATGTAAGATACTGATATTCAGCTGCGTCCGGTTAGACTGGAAGCCGACCCCAACATAGTTGGGAAAAGGCTAGGTAGATGATGATGATGATATGGAACCCAAAATAAAATAAGCTAAAATGACTACAATAAATAATAACCTTAAATACAATACGTATTATAAATTAAAGCCATTTTTTGTGTCTTTGACTGCGTTGTTCTTCTAAACTACGCAACGGATTTTCATGTAGTTTTCACCATCATAATTATGAAATATAAAGTATTTATTCAGAAAGGTTTATATGGATAAAACATTAATATTAAACTTTAATAATACATAGTGAAAGAAATCTTGATGTTTTGTTAAATCGTAAAAACCGTTCGGAGCAGGGACGGACGGGGAGTCGTCTATAATAATATGAGAAACATCTAAGTACTATTTTTAGAAAATAAAGTGGCTCTCAGTTATAATTTATTCTCTCAACTTATCTATGTACACAGAAAATTAACTAAGTGCTCACTCTATAGAAAATATAAAAGCAAGGTTATATTTTTGAAAGTTTTTTATTAAATTCAATTGTGTGACAAGAAGGGCAATTAGGGCCAGTTTTTTGATCCGCAGGTAACTCAACCAATGGTTAAACATAGTAACTAATGGTTGAATTTTGGCTAAATGTGTTTGCCAAAATGCCATAAGCCGACTTCAAAAAAAAGAGGTTATCAATTCGACACGTAGGTATGTATGTAATATTATTGGAACTGCAATACATTCCCATATGGTTTGGTGATATTCTAGTGCAATATTTACAACGAAACTATTAACTACATACTTATTACAAACAAATATTCCAATTTTAACTAAAAATTACGAAATAAAAAGTAATTAAAAACAATTATCTCAAAATTACGAAATAACTTTAATTTCGGAAGTCGGTGGCAAAAAACTAAAATGCAGATCGCAAGACACAGACTTCCAAAATTAAAGTTATTTCATAATTTTGAGTTAATTTATTTTTGTAGTCGATTTTTCTTTTAATTATTGACTTAACATGAATACATTCTCGTTAACTCATTCATATTTATTTAGCCTTTCACATTTAGCCAAAATTCAACTATTAGTTACTATGTTTAACCATTAGTTGAGTTAATTAAGGATAAAAAACTGGCCCTTACTTTAATGACCGCTCTTTGTGATAATTTTACAAGCTCTTATTTAACTTGCAATGTTCGTATGTACACATATTGTCCTATTCAAAATTTGCAAGTCAAATTTGACCCACTTCCCGGAGTTCGATTGAGCTGAAATTTGGCATACGTATGTAAAATCTGTGAAAATACAATATTTTGGTACTATTGAGCTGATCTGATGTTGGAGCCGGAAGGTGGCCACAGGAACTCAATCATAAAACGACGTAACCCTATCGAGTTTATGCTCATTTTATTTATAACATCTTGACAAGGACTTTGGTCCTAGATGATATCCAGGATAATAAAATATATTTTTTTTTTATTATAATACCTACATTTGTTATTTGGTTAATGAGGCTTACATGCCGTTCAGCCATTTTACCTCTGTTAGCTCTGACAGCAGCAACCAATATTATAGCAAGGCAATATTATTGCAACAATAATAAAGATCACTGTGATTTTTACAATGCTGCAACATCAGAGGCAATATAACTGCAAGTTTCTAAGTAAAACATCTAGTTCGATTAATAAACAGAAGAACTGAGTTTTAAAATAATAATAATAAATAATAATAAAATCATTTAATTCGAGTATCATTGACTCATAATAGAAATAATACACTCACACAGTCACATTACATACACACACTACACATTCAATTCAATTCAAAACACAATAATAAAAATTAATTACAATTACATTAACAATTTACATTACAGAATAAGAATAAAGTTAGGTTAGTCAGTCGCATCAGCCTGCCACATGTCGCTGACAACAGTGGGAGATGATGGAGCAGTCAAGCATCCCCGCGAGCGCGGCCAGCATGCTGTTAGCGCTCCCCCGCACCCGTCGCACCAGCGATATAAGAATTATTTACTTTTGTGAAGTAAGAAGCGTAGAAAATTCTATGAAAGTAAGTTTGTCAGTTCCTAAACTATATCCTAAAGATTTTTTTAGAAAAGTTTCCCTAACTTGTTACTAAGGAAGTTTTGATCCCTTAGGATTAAAAAGTTCCCAATTTCGAAAAGAAACCTCCAAAGAACTATCAGATTGAATTTCCGATGAGTCACCAAAGTATTTCGTGCAAGATAAGGGATATTTCCACCATACACAGCAATATACCTATATAACCAGCCAAATAAAAATCATGAAACCAATTTTGCACTCACAATTATACCAATATCCGCAAACAAAAATAAATTTAACCCCGTTTCATATTTATAAAATTCAATTTGTACAAAACGCCATCGTCGTAATAATATGACATTAGTATACAATAAAAGTGGGGTAGGAGCACTAATAACACGTCTATTTGGCACCGGAAAATTGCTCAATCGCTGCCGTGCCTCGCTATGACAAACAAAGTCCGTTCGATACAGAAAGGGGAAGATAAAAACAGGTCATGTCTGACAAAGCTTCGCCGTGGTCGCGAGTGCGTGAGCAATACGTAATAACTGGTCGTTCGTACTTGTTTCTCCCTGTTTTATACGTGTTTGGCAAAGGCTTTATTTTCGTGTGTTCGGATTTTTGTGACGATAAAGCAAGACCGGAGTAAGAATTTTGTGGTATCTTATGAAGAAAATGGCTTGTCAGTACATAGTGGTCAATAAAATGGGGTACTCTTTTCCGTCGTAAACTACATTACGTATGCTAGTATCATATCGCCTCCGCGTCTCATCATGCATTACCCTTTTTTCCAACCATATTAGGGTCAGATTCGTATACATGAATTCTTACTCGAAGTGTCATGTGATTTTTATAGACTAATATAAAAAAAGTATATTCAAGTTTATTCATCTTCTGTCGCATCGGCTCGCATTTTAATAGCTCATGTCCTCTTGAAAAGGGCTTGTGGCTAAGTAATATTAACTAAATTACACTTGTTAATACTAGTCTTGATCGTAGACGCCAGGTAGACGTTCTTAACTTTCGATTTTCAAAAGGCGTTTGATAGCGTCAACAATGATGAAGACGTCTTGCTGTCAAAACTCAATGAGATAGGTGTTGCAGGGCTTCTACGGTTTCTTCCAGTTTATTTGCGGAATCGACAACAATTTGTCAGATTACGTTTGTACGAGTCACTCCCATACCACACTCTATCGGGGGTGAGTCAGAGTTTGGTAGTCGACCCTCTCCTTTTCATTTTAGTGTTCAATGATCTCCTGGAGGTAGTTGCGAAGGCCAGTTCCCTCTTATGTGCGACTGCCACGCTCTGCAATCAGACATTGATTCAGTGTATATAAGTGGAGTTTAGAAAATAAAATGGAATTTTATAAATCAAAATGCTACGAGATGTCTTTTGGTCGAATGCGGCGCCCAGTCAACTTTCCATACAATCTGAATGGAGATACAATTACAAGAACTGATTCCATGAAAGACCTGGGCTTCATATTCGACCCTAAGCTCACTTTCCACGACCACATCACATCCACTGCTAAGAAGTCTTTCAGGCGCCTTAGCTTTGTTTTAAGGAACTGTCGTTACTTCCACAACCCCCACCTTATCAAGCTAGTTTTTGGAGCATTGATCCGTAGCATATTTGAGCCTAGTCATGCGTATGGAATCCTTTTGAGAAGCAGTATGCGTTAGCTTTAGAAAAAGTTTAAAAAGCATTCCTTAGATACCTTTACAAGTACGGTTTTTTTCCTTCTCTCTCTCTTTCTTTTACTTGTACGGATTTTATCCTCTCTTCCACTAATCCACTAAATTCCTGTTGGGTTGCTTAAGTTTCAATTCTCTAGAAGTAAGACGGTCGCGCGATCAGATGACTGTAATATTTAAATTTCTTAGGGGGATTATTGATGTTCCTGATCTGCATAATGAAATCTGCAAGCTATTTGTCCCAGATAATTACTGTCGTAGCAGAAAACACCGCTTACTGGCTGTTCTAACTTGCCGTACTTTTGCACATTTCAAGTCACCTATTCCTCGGACATTAGCCGCTATTATCGCTCTCCTGGACTCAAACACAGATCTTGATGTGTTTGCGAATGAATGGAAGATGATACTGTCAGAATATTTGAATTTTTTTTAAAGAAATGCATGACTGTGTTAAATAAATTATGTTTAAATAGCGTAATTGGCTTCGGCCGTCCTATCTATATATATATATATATATATATATATATATATATATATATATATAAATGAATCGCCGAAATATATGTATGCGCATAACTTCCGAACGACTGCACCAAATTGGATAATTCTTTTTTGCTGTATTTGTTATTGTTAGGACAAGGTTTGTATGAAATAAAATGTTTGAAAAGTTGCCGGAAAAATTCGGGAAAACTGAAAGTGCATTTTGTATGGGAATTTTGTATGTATTATTGAAATGTTGACATTGTCGGGTCAGCTAGTTTAAAATAAATAAATAGTAATAACAGCCAAACGGGTCGATCGATCAGGTTAAGCTACGTTTGCCGCGGTTGGTCCGTGGATTTGTGACTTTTTCTACATACCGAAACCCTTCAGTGCCTCGGAAAGCACGTTAAGTCGTTGGCCCTGGTTGGTCGGTTGTCATTCGTGTTCATGGTTCGGGTCTCGTGACGGGTCTTCAGAAGCACAAAAGTCTGATAACCAGTCTTACGAAGGGGTATCGTATTATCCAGTTAGTGTTGTGGAGGTCAGATAGGCAGTCACTCTATAAAGAATACTGGTATTCAGCTGTATCTGGTTAGACTGTAAGCTGATACCAACATAGTTGAGAAAAAGCTAGGCTAGCTACCCCTTCAGCCGTCGATGATCCGACGAAGCTTGTGGGATGAAAAATTGTATGGGGAGGTGTGTGTTTTCTTATTGATTTAAGTAAAATAGTTTATCTTTATGTAAATAAAATAAAACCTCTTTGAAATATTAATTTCAATTATTTAGAACAAGTTTTTAACAACAAACTGGGAAAAATTCGCTCACTTTGATTTCAACTTACTATTAAGGATACATTACAAGACAAAACTGTACTAATGCATGTTTAATAAGTTAGCTTATTTCTTAACTATTTCAACGACATAAGTTTTATGTACAGCTACCATACAAAACTTTAGAGATATCGTCATTTTAATCACGCATGCCGCTAACGCACGAGGTCAGGCAAGGTCAGATAAAATAAGTGAAACAGAAGCGCGGATTTCGCAAAATGGCGTCGACAGAGGAAGGGCTACATGATAATGATGTCCTGTTTCAAAGATTAGTCATTCACCTAGGATGGTAAATAACAGGGCCCATGACTCAAACATACGCTGCCTATATGCAGGTACGCCCGGTGATGCCTGCGGATTAATTTCTTATGTTATTTAATATATTTATTCATTTATAATTTGTTTTTATTTATATAATCAACAAACAAACAAACACTTTCGCATTTATTTAGTTAGGATAGTTAGGAAGATGAAAAACCGGTCTATCGAGACTATACACAAAATGTATTAGGTACTTAAAAAAAAAAACTCTTAACACACTACTCAAGTTTGTATAATAATATGTAAATGTTTGGTTGTAGCTTTGTAACTAAGTATAATTGCGTTGTAATATTCTACGAGTAAGTACTGTTTGTTTTATTTTATTTATTTGGATCGTTTCGGCTCGCTACGTGTCTCCACTTAGACGCACCTTGTGTTGCTCCGCATCGGTGTCACTGCGGTGAAGCTGTCGACAGTCTCGGCCACCATGGCCCGTCCTGCTGCAGGAGTGCAGGTCGCATAGCACGACACGCCAGCATCAACGAAATTATTCGTCGAACTCATGTCAGTTGTCACCGCCGGCGTATCAGCGGTGTTAGAACCAAACGACTTGGTACGTGACGATGGCAAGAGACCAGACGGTATGACGTTGTTGCCTTGGAAGGTGGGTAGGCCTCTGGTGTGGGACGCAACCTGTGTCGACACCCTTGCGCCATCTCATGTTCCAAGCTCGGCGTGCTGTGCTGGCGCCGCTGCTGCGGCTGCTGAGACCCTCAAGCGGCGCAAATATTGTAACCTTATGGGTAACTACAGTTTTGAGCCGTTTGGGATCGAAACGCTCGAGTCACAGGGCTCGAGTGTGCGTCTTCTTTTTAAGGAAATTTCTCGCCGACTGGTTGACACTTCGAATGTCCAGAGGACTGGCTCGTTCTTTGGTCAAAGAATTAGCATTGCCATTCAACGTGGCAATGCTGCCAGTCTCCTGGGCACGTTTCCGGACGATGTGGACGTGTACTTCGACGCCTAAAATTCCTAGTTTTTGTATATATATAGTAAGTTAAGTAGTAATATAATTTTGTGCATGGTGTAAATAGTTATAAATTAAATTAATAAAAACCTTTATTTAGTAATTCATCTACAAATCATTTAACCTGACTTGGTTTCCGTACCTACGTCTTTTTCGTGTGACCACGCCGAAACGTGCACGCGCTGTGCTGTGGGTCCCCCATAGCACAGAATCATGCTGAGTGGAAGCCTTCTTGTCACAGTCATGACGTGCCAGCAGCAGCCGACTTTTGTTTTGTGCTCGTGATTTTTTTTTGTAAAATTAGAGTTATTTACTCGTATCTTTTTGTATACACGTGTTTCTGTGACAAATAAACTTATTTTTCTTTCTTTTTTTCAAGGTGCATTACAAGAACCTATTACCTATAACTATTATAATTACCTGTAACAATTGAACTAACAAAACAAAAACTATGCCAAAGCATCTGTAAGTACACAAAACTGGAACCGAAAGTAATCAGAACCTAAAGTATTTTGTCTCAAAGAAAGAATCGGAGTCACGAATACAAGGCGAATGCCGTCTGTGTGATTTAGGTCATCGTTCTGACTTATATTGACGATATGGAATGCTGTTCTACATTCTGCGGTAGGCCTTATCGAGTGAAAATATTAAATAAATTCCGACATGAAGTGACATGGAGACACTTAAGGACTCTCAGTCTGATTCAAGTGTGTCTCGTCTGGTTTGCTGTCAATAGAATTTATCTTATTGCCGTTTTAAGCTGGATGTTTAGTTGGGCGTATGGCTAAGTAATTACAGCCTAGCCCAGCTATACTTGCAGTGGTTGGTCCGTGCATGGATGATCATTTTTACATACCAAGATCCCTCCGTGCCTCAGAAAGCACGTTCAGCCGTTGGTCCCGGCTGTTTTTCGTGGACCTTTGACAGTCGTTTCGGGTCGTCAGAAGCCCGAAATTCTGACAATTAGTCATTGGGTAATACGATACCTCTTGGAGGTATCATATTACCCAATGACTGGGTTATGTAGGTCAGACTTGCTCCATGTAAAATACTGGTATTCAGCTGCATTTGGTTTGACTGGAAGCCGACCACGATAATTAAGAAAAGGCCAAACTTCCAACTGATCATCTGCTAGACAGATGATCAGTTGGAAGTTTGGTGTAATGGTTTAATGTAGTTATTTATTGCATAGTTCAACTACAGATACTACTAGTCCACACAGTAGTTTGGTTTGTTTTTTTACAGCTACTACTGTTGTTTTGACCAAAAGTTGTTTTCGTGCAAACTTGATTGATTTTATTCAGCGCTGCTTAGCCGTCGTTCTTGAAGGGTAAATCTAATAAAAATCTCTTCTCCGTTATAATTTGAAAAGAAAGGTACAGTTAGGAACATTAATTGTTAATAAAATGAACACAGTAAGTAAATTAATTGTTTATTAAATTAACACAATACGTCAATTTGCTGTATAACTATTTAATAAACTGTCGAAGAATAAAAGTTGTGATTTGTAATTACGGGCAATTTAATTTGGTAGTCAATTTGATAACCCATAATTGGGCCTGAGCAACACAATGAGGTTATATAGTAACTACAATTATTTGTTTAATGTAGATAGGGAAATTAATTAACATTTTTCTAAATAAAAAAACATGTGTGGCAAATATGTTCCTTCAGCCTTCTTAGGACCTGTATGGAAAATGTATTGTTGGAAATAAATTTCATGTATCTTGCGCAGGAAAATTATTTCACCTTTAATTTAATATTGCGGGAATAGCTTGCATACAGCTCGAGTAGATCCTCAAAAATTAAGGTGGGGAACATTTTCCTTCAGTCCAGTTAAGGAATAAATAATTCATTTCTCTGACTTTATCTTCAAAAATAATGTTCCTAACACTATCTACTCATATTATACATCTATATATATGCGTGTACGCGCATAACTTCCGAACGACTGCACCAAATTGGATAATTCTTTGTTTTGTTTGTAATTGTCAAGACAAGGTTTGTATGAAAGAAAATGTTTGAAAAGTTGCCGGGAAAATCGGCAAATTCGGGGAAACTGAAAGTGCATTTTCTATGGGAATTTTGTATGAATTATTGAAATTTTGACAGGACAACGTTTGTCGGGTCAGCTAGTTGAGTTATAAAAATAACTAATAAAACATTTTCTTCTTTTCAGATAAACATAGTGGTGTATAGTGAAAATGCGAGTGACTTAAGTGTAAAGTGGTCAATATGAAGACCTCTAATTTAGTGTTGACACTCATTTGTGTCATTTCCCTCACCTGCACGCACGCCAAAACAGGTGAGTTTTAGTTGTTACGTGTTATTGGGACAATTACCTGAAAATTTCAAAAATATCTTACTTATTAATTAAGAAAAGTATATTATTGGTGAATATATATAAAAGCATATCTATTATATAGGCCAATTTTATTAATTATTAACTTATTTATATAAAACTATAAGCAAACTATGGCGTCGAAAAAATTCGTCAGCATCGCTGTCGACTGGTGATACACCCACAGAGTGGCGGCGTTGCCACGTTGTATGACAAAGCTTAGCCTCCGACCAAGGTAAAAGCCAGCTTTGGGTCACGGGAAGTGTTAACTAGCCGTTTGAAAATTTCCTTAAGCACAATAGGTTTTTAATAGGGATGATGCCAATTTTTTTTTTCATCCGTTATGTAGATTATTTAAAAATATACACGTATTGTATATTACGTAATCAAAAAATTACGGCGATACATTGAGTTAAAACGAGGCATGACGTCACGCCTTGCTATATTTTATACTTAGTTGTGACATAGCGACAGTAGCGAGCACTCCGCAACGTTAATGCTTTTTATCTAAGTAATTGTTTATTAATATGATAAAGCAAAAAATACGTGTCTAATATTGTTTTTAGTATCTAACTGACGGATTGAATAGCATTTCTTTTTTACCCAGGCATCAACCCTTTCACATAATAATACATAGGTGACTTGTACTAAGTTCTGGAAGATATAATAAATAGGCAGTATTTTTTTATTTCAAAAAAACATATTTTTTCAAACACAGAAACAATTTTCTTAGTAAAAATAGAATATTCTAGAAATTAAAGTACCGTTGGTGTCTGTGCTAATGAACAAATCATTGTACCACAAACACCAGAAAAGGAGAATACCATAAATGAAGCAAGTAAACTCAAAGTTGAGGCCTGTTGTATTACGGGCACTGTAGACTTTACGTAGATCTTTATAGTCTTCAGGCATCGTATTCTATTGCTTTATCAAAAAATTACTTAAATTATTTTACATACCTCTCAAATGTCGTTGATAGACCATTGGTTCTTGAGAAAAAACCTTTATACAAGGTGTGACTTAAATATCGTACAACCTCTTAAGAGGTCATTGTAATCATCATTATGAACAACTTTTACTATTGGTTCAAACCTGAAATCTTTAAAAACCGTGCCTTATAATAAATTATCAATTCATAGTACTTAAATTTTCAACGTGTTTAAAGTTAAACGTTATCGGTCGCATCACTGGGCAATATATATATATATATATATTATTTTTTCTGATACTCACGAATATTTCTAGAGAGTAATAGAATTAAATAGAATCCTATATATTATATACACCATAAACATTACAGATATACATAAATGTAGAAATAAAGGGGAGACACAATGGGCGGTCTTATCGCTAAACGCGATCTTCTTTGGATGGATTAAGGGAGGAGAGACTATACTGCAGTTAGTCTGTGGTGTAATAGCACCCACTTTTCTTCCAACTAATAACAATCATCTTTCCTCTACCCATAAACCTCTTCGATTGACTAGGAAAACAAAAGAACATCAATTCCAAGTGATTGATTGCTATCAGAAAGTAAGAAATCTTCCTGATTGCTAGCTGTCGAGCAATCACTCATGATTGACTTTCATTATGTGTATGATATGAGTAGCGACTTTGATTGAGACTTCAGCTTGATAAGGTATTGAAGGAAACAACTGTATTTATTGGTTGTCATGGTAGAAAGCTTTGAATAGTTAATTCCATTCTTAAATTTTTGAAAACTGAGGATAACAAATACAACGCTGACTCTGTAGTTGTCGCAACATCGTGACTTTAAGTCACCCTCCAACTACTTAAAAGAGGTATACGGTAGAGCTGTCAGGTTTTGATATACTTAGTCTTGCCATAAATATTGTCACTAAGAAAAAAACATTTTTTTATTGCAAATAATATTTATTACTTTTACAGTGTGTTAGTTTAATACATAAATATAAAACAATTTCAAATATAAAAAGCTTATTCGAAGTGGTCTCCATTGGCTGCAATACAGTCTTTTAAACGTTGAGGCCAGTTATCAATAGAAGCACGCACTCTTTCCATGGGAAAATTCTTCACTGCCAATCGTATGGATTGTTTTAGGGACTCCAAATTATCAAGGCGTTTAGAGCAAGCCGTACTCTCTAAAACTGACCATAAATCATAATCCAGCGGATTAAGATCGGGACTAGACGACAGCCAGTCTTCAGCTCTGATGAAGTCCGAAACGTTCACTTCCAACCAAGTGGACCGAGCTTTATGACCCGGCGCCGAGTCTTGTTGGAAGGACCATACTTGGTTATTGACCATGGTGTTGTTAAGGGGCTTAACTACATTCTCAAGAATGGTATCTTGATACACTTGTGCCGATGTTTTGATACCTTTTTCACAAAAATATGGCTCAGTCACTCCTTCATAGCTAACACCCCACCAAACCATCACTGAAGTCGGATAATGCCCACGTTGCACTCTGTCGACTAATTGGGAAGCTTCCTTAGAGCTTTGAGCATAAATACGGTCATTTTGTTTGTTAAAATGTTGCTCAATTGTAAAGATTTTCTCATCCGTAAACAAAATTTGTCTGTGACCTCCCTTTGCGTACCGCTTCAGTAGTTGGTTCGATTTTACCACCCTATTCTTTTTAAAATTATCAGTTAAAGAATGACCAGTGCGTCTTTTATAGGCTGCAAGTCCTAAGTCATCTTTTAAAATACGCGACATGGTTCTGGGTGCTATATTCATCTCCCGAGATAAAATCTTTTGCTTTCGGACAGGATTTCTTCGAATTCTTTCCCTTACTGCTTTGACCACCTTTTTCGTATGAACACCACGTGGACGGCCAGATCTTTTTCTGTCACAAACAGAGGAGGTCCCATTGTACCTATTAATAACCCGGTACACAAACATTTGACTAATACCAAGCGTATGGAGAGTTTTAAAAATTGCATTTGGCTCCATACCAACTTTGTGTAATGCAATCACAGCGATTCGGTTCTCTTTATCACCCCACTCAATTTTAATATCGCAAAATATTGTACAATGTATTGGCGCCAAAATTAGAAAACTCAATGAACAATCGTATAAAAATTACAGATTCCAAATTCAAATGTATTTTTAATTGTAACAGTATTTATGGCCAGACTAAGTAATCATCGATTCGAGGGGACAGCAACGTCGTAATACTCGTACGTCTTTCTTACAGCAGTTTCGATGCTATAATATCATCATTCCTGTACTTAAAACAATTTATTTGGGATGGGCGCAGCATGTCTTTTTTTACATCTCTATTAGCTGTCATCTGAGGAGCTCGTGGCTAAGTAATAACAGCCGCACGCGTCGATCCATGAGGTTAAGCTACGCTTGCCGGGGTTGATCCGTGGATAGGTGACCATCTTTTCATACCAAGACTCCTCCGTGCCTCGGAAAGCACGTTAAGCCGTTGGTCCCGGCTGCCATTCGTGGATCATTGACAGTCTTTACGGGTCGTCAGAAGCCCGAATCTGACTACCAGTCTTACCAAGGGGTATCATATTACCCAGTAACTGGTTTGTGGAGGTCAGATAGGCAGCCGCTCCATGTAAAATATTGGTATTCAGCTGCATGCGGTTAGACTGGAAGCCAACCGCAACCTAGTTGGGAAAAGGCTAGGCAGATTAATTTTTATTAGCTGTCATCTCAGTACACTTAAGGCGAAAGCTCCAGCTAGCCCACGAAATTCAAATCTTCTTACGTTTATTGCAATTAGCAGGTCAGCATCAGGTTGTATGTTAATCTGAATACGATTCGCGACCGTAACCAATCCGTATTTATAGAATTATAATCACAACTCTAAGTTCATATAATCCTAATGAATGACTATTTCTTGACATTTAGGATTATACTAACTTAAGGAGTTGTATTACTGATTCTAGTGATTATAATTTGGTATATATATATACTCGTATATATATATATATGAAATTGCAAAACGACTTGCAAATTGCAAAAAGTAAGAAAATTTGAATTTCACGGGCTACCTGGGACTTGTGCCTAAGTGCTAATAAAAATGTAATACAAAATCTCGCTCTTCTGTCTTACCTAGGAACTTAACCTAAATAATTTTACATTATCAAAAATTTAAATGAAAATAGCATCTAAAATAACCGTTATTTAAAAGTTTGTAGATTTACATCTTGCAGGCACACTCATTTTTAGCATGGATTGCAATCCATCAAAGCAAGTAGCCAAAATCATTCCTGATTCAGGTGTGATTGACATGTTCGGTCCATCGAAAAGACAATAGGAATGTTGACTTAAAATTCTTTTTTCTTAAAATTCGTCATGTAGATTATTAAAATTATATTGTTCACGTATTTTTTCTTTTTCTACGTAATCAAAATATTACGGCGATACATTGAGTTAAAATGCGGCATGACGTCATGCCTTGGTAGATTTTATACATAGAAGTGACGTAGCGAGCCCCCGCTCCCGAACTTTAATGCGTGATACCTAAGTCATTTTTATTAATAGGATAAAGCAAAAAAATACGTATCTAATATTTTTTTTATTATCTGACGGACGGATTTTAACCGAGACCTTACCATAAGGTACCTGGCCACCGCTGACAAGGAAGCGACTAGTTACCGACTATTTGACAGGCCAGCTGGCGTGGTTGGTTAAGATACCGCCTATCATGTCGCAGGTCGTGAGTTCGATTCCCACCCAGGACAAACATTTATGTGCATGAACATGTCTGTTTGTCCTGAGTCTGGGTGTAATTATCTATATAAGTATGTATTTACAAAAAAAAAAAACACAGTAGTGTATGTAGTATATCAGTTATTTGGTTTCCATAGTACAAGCTCTGCTTAGTTTGGGATTAGATGATCCCAGGATATTATTATTATTATATTTTCTTGCTCATGAAACGTACAATAGAGGGAGTTCTCGCCGGCAGTGTAAACAATCAACGATCAACTATTAATATAATAATATCTCTGTTAGTGACATGGGACCTTCACCTCTATTGTACGTTTCTTGAGCGAGCAAATCGTTGACAGCTAGTCGCATCCTCGTCGGCGATGGGACATTTGCCTAATAACGTATCAATTATATGAACAACTGCATTACTGTTTGTAATATTAGAAGGGTTGAGAGCAGAAGGGTTTGACAATTTCCTTTCAGTCTCGTATAAATTAAAGTTGATGACCATAATGGATACCTGATGTATGATACGTGGGGTTAAATGGTTCAACATTGATTTTGAAGCTACAATTTTCTGAGCGTGATTCAACGTTGGAAACCAATTACACAAGCCTTTAAAAATTGTGAATTTAATTTTCGTATTTTCGTTTCAATTGTTTTATTATTGCACACTTTTAATTGGAAATGGAGGTATTGTTCAGTAGATATTTGCTTTATATAAGGGTGAGGTAAGGTTTTGCACAAACACTGCCAGCGGAACTCTATGGGATGCATCCAGACCACGTGGCGGTTGATCGACGACACTGGTGTTAAATTTTGAAACATTATGAATTTACTAGGTGTTGCCCGCGACTTCGTCTGCGATCCAGGATGAATAGTAGCCTATGTCCTTCTCCAGGTCATGGTCTACGCAATTGCCAAATTTCATACATATTCGTTTAGCCGTTTTAGCGTGAAAGCGTAATCAACAAACAAACAAACACTTTCGCATTTATTTAGTGAGGATAGTTAGAAAGATGAAAAACCGGTCTATCGACACTAGAGACTCACAAAATGAATTAGGTACATAAATGAAAAAAACTCTTAACACACTACCTAAGATTCTATAATAATATAATTAAATCATGATTCGAAAGACACGTGGCGCCATCTATTAGCATAAAGAACGTTATTCTTGTTTTCCTCGGGAACAGTATTTTTTTCCGGGATTAACGTACTCTATGTCCGTGTCTGTACACCTGACAATGTATATGAAAAATTTCAGAATGATCGGTTTAGTGGTTTAGGCATGAAAAGGTAACAAACAAACAAACAAACTTACTTTCGCATTTATAAAATTAGATAGGATGATGTATTTTTTTAATGCTTTATTAAAAAGAATCAGCACCTTAATTGCGTAACAGGCTATCGACCGGAATCTGAAACATTTTGAAGCAAATTTGTAATCCATTGCTTCATATGTTCTAAAAATTTGTTTTCTCAACACCGTAATAACGCAATGAATGTTGTTGAACTGTCAAAATGAAACCGATTCCGATTGTTGCGACGAAACTACTGAGCCTAAAATTAAAAAAAAAAATACAGAAATTAGTTCTATTCCTATAGATTACAGGAAAACTATAAGGAATATATGGTCATAAAATAACGTGGTATATCTTTCAATATTGTGCGTACTAATATATTTTCAGTAGGAATGTATGGGAGAACATGTTTTTCAACTACAATGTTAAGGTTGTTCTTGGGATAAATTCATCCCAATTACGGAACCCTTCATTGTGCGTGGTCCGACACGCATTTGGATGGTATTTTTAAGATTGATGTAATTCTTTAGTTCACACAACTTTACTTCTGCAAAGAACTGCTTAATCAAATAATCCACATAAAGACGTTGGGTATAACGTTGTATCCCTACACGTCATTATTAATCAAGAAGTAATAAGTAACTACTGCCGTATTCCAACGAGAAAATACACAGTGTAATCAGAGGTTTCTATGTAAATCAAATGCAACCAAAGAGGAACAGAGTCCGTACAGGATTTGTTAGCAGAATTGTTAATCCTATTCAAATATTCCATTAGATTTATTAATCCTATTCAAATATTCCACTAGAAGTGTTTAAATCAAAATGATTTGTTGCTTGCGGATAGTTTTTGGTTGAAGATTTATTTGGGCATGAAAATCAATTCTACATAAAGAAACCCGATAGTTTTTACACGACTGCGGCTAAGCCCAATCGTAACATTGCCCCAGGTAACGGGGTTGTTCTACGAACAAAAATTTGGATATTGTGAAGACTGAAAAACACAAGAGACATTTCAACTTTAGCTTTATATTAGGCTGTACGTAGGCCATACCTTGATTATGTAACACCTTGGTTGTACTTTTCGACTGCTTTGATAGCCTATTACGTAATTACTGTCACTTTTCCTTCAGAACGGAACCTTGTTTTATCGACACTTTCTTCATCTACTCTCGTCTTTTCCCAACTATGGTGGTTCCAGCCTACAGTCTAACCAGATGGAGCGAAATACCAGTATATGCATGGAGAAATTCCAATATTCGTAAAATCAATACCTAATATAAACGTAACTACCACAATACCTTGAGAAATTCGTAACGATTGCTCACATGCTGTTCTATCAAAACCAATACAAATAAAGCAATGTGCGTGATCTCTAATGTGCTTTACACATCGTCATAACACGCAAGGTGAGCGCTTAAAGTCGGCTTTGCGCTTTGAACAGACTGGGTACAAACCTTACATGTGCTATCTAGTTTGAGCTGGATGGATATTGTGTGCGTGTGTTGGATCATTTAGCTTCAAAATTGTTGCGCGGAATGGTGCTAATCCATGCGTCAGGTTCTGCCACGGTTTATTTTACTTTAATTTAATTTTTGAATAGTTTTTATCTTTATATTGGCTTTTAACGTTTTGCATAGGTAGTTCTCACATTTCAATCTGAATTATGTAGGTAACCAATGATTTGTAACCATGTTTTGATTTAAAAGTGTGTCCGTAGAGTTCCTTGCCTGTTATTCTCCATAGAATCCTACTAGGCTTTGGAATGAGCAACTAGCTTCATATTTCTGACTGACTGACCTCTTGAAATTTCAAAAGTCTCTGCAATTGTTTTATCGTAACTTAATATTATAAATGCGAAAGTAAGTTTGTTTGTTTGTTTGTTACCTTTTCACGCCTAAACCACTGAACCGATCATCCTGAAATTTTTCGTATACGTTGTCACTTGTACAGAAATGGACATAGGGTACCTTTTATCATGAAAAAATTACTGTTCCCAAGGAAAACAACAATATCATTCTTACGATAACAGATGGCGCCACGTATCTTTCGAATCATGATTGAATTATATTATTGTTTAAACTTTAGTAGAGAGTATTTTTATTTTTTTATTTACGTAATATATTTTGTGAGTCTAGAGTGTCGATAGACCGGTTTTTCATCCTCGCGAGAGTGAGTTTGTTTGTTTATTTGTTACGCTTTCACGCTAAAACCGCTGAACAGATTCAAATGAAATTGGCACACGGGTAGGCCATGACCTGGAAAAGGACATATGCTACGTTTTATCAGCATACCACGCGGGCGAAGCCGCGGGCAGAAGCTAGTTAGAAATTAATGCTTTGAGTTTGCGTTATGAAATGTGTGGTGGTAGTATTGTATTCTGTTCTGTAGTACTTACATTTTGTGTATATTGGGCGGTAGAGAGGTACCATTTTGCACAACATTTTGTGCGATGTAACGAGTGTAAAAAGACTCTTAACGAAGCCGAGAGTAAGTAAGACAAAAGATTTTTCAAACTGTACTGTGTGTATATCAACTGAAAGAGCCCGTGAGGGTCTCAAATATATTCTTTCTATAATTTAAAAAAAAATGGTTTTAAAGTTACTTAAGAAAATAGACGTTCCCCCTTATCTCCGAAACTCCTGAGCCGAAAATTTTGAAAAAAATACAGAAAATAGTTCTATACTTACTTAAAAATACGGTAAATCTCTCAATACTGTGCGTACAAACTTACATTTGCAGTTGGAATGTACGGGAGAACACTTTTTCAACTACAATTTTAAGTTTGTTCTTGGGATAAATTTATCCCAACTACGGAGCCCTTCATTGTGCATGGTCCAACACGCACTTGGCCGGTTTTTATTCAATCAAAAATGTCTTTCACAATCCTTTTATTGTTCCTTTATTCATCTCCTACTCTTATTTCCATCTTCATTCATAAAAAAAGATTTATTTACAATATGTCCCTCATTCGTCTGCATCTCACGCTCGTACCATGACAACCGCTCTCCATGCAATTTCTCACCAGCGCCACTATTATAGAGTAGGACTCTTTGATGTACAGATGCCAGCAGGTCAAGCTACCAGAAACTGTAAAATTTTCCCAATCAACCTTGAACCTAATGACTTAGCGATAAAGTTTAAAATCTATTAAAGAAATTTGACAGATTGTAGTAGCTTGATGTGCTGGTGTCTTTACATTCCCCATAAAGTACCCTATCTCATCTTATCAATATTAACTAGCCTGTATTGTCCCACTGCAAGGGCCATGTGGAGAAAGGCCTCCCTCTCCCTTTTCTCCACATTTCTGTATTTTGCTAGTGTCAACCAGTTCTTTTGGTAGGAGTCAAGGTCGTCCCGCCATTTTCGCCTTGTCCTGCCGCAATATCGTTCTGCGTTCTATGTTCTATGTTAGCGGGTTTGGTTTCCGCAGTAAGTCTTTCAGGCGGACCATTGTGCGTGGGCCATGGCGGCTGTCGGTAGTTATTCCAACCAGCTCACCTACCTCCAGAAATTAATCACGTCTCCTGGCCTGTTCAGAACATCTATAAAAGATTTGAGTACCTCGAGGATTTCTCTAATCTGGGTAACGCCTGTACAGTGTACATTCAATGCAACGGTTTCTTCAGCCTCCATGCAAGCCCTGCACAGAGGATTGTCCGTTATACCCATTGACTGGAAGAGTTTTTTTAGTGAGCAGTGTCCAGTGAAGGTCCTCATCACCAGGTGCAGGTTGTTCCTATCCAGGTCGTCGTGCGTTTATTGGGACCCAATCTGTTCTTTTAGCCCATTTTTCATTTGTCATTCGGCAGACATGTCTGCCCCAGTCCCACTTAAGCTTAGTAAAATAACTACATTTTAAAATCATTTCAGCTTTAAAAAATTAACACCCCAAACAAAGAATCAATTTTCAATACTTATACATCACCATACCACCTTATACATCTTACAATCGAACGTATCATAACATATCCCATTGTATCGCTACAATCACAAAGCCGATAATTTTCGGTTTGCGTGTAGATTGCCCTGCTACTAATTGGCTAGGACTGTTTATTGGATTTACTAAGTAATTACAGCCTTGTATTGTAAAGTGCTAATGTTATTGCGGTCAGTAAATAGTCGATGTGTTGGCTCGTTATTGTTAAAGCTTTTTGGCGATTATATTAGTGAATTTTATAAGTGTTGGTAGATTATACAGTCGTGCGAATTCATAATGATTTTCTTGTGGAGGTTTCAATGAAATTAAAAAGGACTACAGAAAAAGAAAATACATGCATGTTTTTCTTTCAATTAATGTGTTATTTAAAGATTCATATAAGCCTTTATTGTGACCGGTATGAGTTAGTAAATTCGTTTTTTTTATTTTTATTTAATTTAGTTGAATACGATTAAAGTTTTGATAAGGGTGGCCCAGTGTTAACGGCCCTGACTTGAAGGTTTCGAACCCAGGCTGGCGCTTTACTTTGTGTAAATAATTTCATCACCACTGCTTTCAAAACGGTGCGCGAGAAAACCGGCATGTCCTAGAACCAACTATTCGAAGACATGTGACATCCACCAAACCGCACTGGGTCCGCGTGGTAGATTACAGCCCACTCCCTCTCAAAGAGAGGAAGCCTATGTCCCAGTAATAGGAACAATATAGGTCGTTTATGCATTATGCCCACTTCCCTCAGCAGTAGGAATATTATAGGCTGATTACGATGATAAAATTAGTTAACGACCCCGAAATCCCTGTCAGTCTATGTCCCCCGTTGACAAAGCTCGTCCGTGCAGTCCAAAGATTCATATGAAGAGGAAGGGGAAAGAAGGAAGTCCAAAGAAGACTGCAATAATTGTTTTATTGTCTGAGATTTTTTTTTTATTATGTTGCTTTTGTAGCTATTTCAATATAACAAGTTATATTATATTACTCTGTTAATGAGTATCTAGGTGACAGATTTTAATTTATTGAATTCATTCCATAAACGTTAGTAGTTCTAGTTTTTTTTATTATATCAATATTTTTTTAATTGAATAGCTGTTAGTAATCATATATTAAATATTATTAAATAATTGCCTATTTTTTTAATATTAACAAATACTGTAATTGACTCTTTTTAAACTATTGATTTGACATTTCCCGGGACCCTGGGGTCCCGGACCTTTGGAAAGCGTACGAGGAGCCGACGCCAAGGAGCCGAAGCCAGCTCGCAGAGGCTCCTTAAATAATTTTAAATGATGAGGAGGCACCAACCGACGATTATCCCTGTATGCACTATGCAAGTGCACCCAAGGACCACCCCCAGTTGTACAGGCCTATTGTTGTACGTGGAAACAAAACATATTTGGCTATGGGTTTGTGTGGCTAAAGTGGATTGGGTAACATGAACTGTGGAAGAACTATGACCCCTGCCTGACTAATGTTATATATTATACACGGATAACATGGTAGGGGGTGACTTGCACACTCAATAATGGGCCCCCGGGAACGTCCGCTAGCACCTAGTGAAATAGCGATAAGGGGGCAACACTTCCTGAGGGGCTTGAGAAGTGGAGAGGAATCCCAATCCCACATCTATCAGGACAATCCCGGAAGTACGGTCAAGATCCCTACCAGCACCTTACTGGAATACTTCCTTCCTCCGAGCACGGTTGCTCTTGCGAATCTCCACTCAAGCCGGCCAATGAAAGCAAGAAAGAGGTGGGAGCTCTGTTCCTCGTCAGTGTTCACTCCAGCCGGCCAATAAAGGCAAGCCAGAGATGAGGACAAGATTTCTCCCGGGAGATAGGGTCCGTGGGGTCGCTACTGCCCAACAACTCGCCACATGCTGCCCTGCGGGTTTCTGTATCTCTCTTGGTCTGGCTCCTCATCCTAGACCCGTTCTGGCAAAGTAAATGCTACTGGCACAGACATAAAGTTCGGAGCGCGCAAGCCCCACCACGACGTCAACGTAGAGATACAGCGGTGGGGAAATATTATTATTATTATTGACTAATAAATTCATTAATATTAAATTATTGACTACTACTAATAATATTATAATGTTGCAAGTCTTTAAATTACTTAATTACTTCACTTTATATAAACTGTAACACCATATTTTTACCTGTGTACCACAATAAACAATTTGAATTTGAATTCAATCAATCTTCTATATAAACTGCCTGTACCGCAGACCACTGCTGGCACAGGCCTTTCCAAAATGTTCAGCCTTTCGTCTCCTGTCTGTCTCAGCCATCTTTTTATATCCCAGTCATCTTTTTTTAAAATTTTTATTTGAGATGTGTTGGCTCTTGACTCTAGTCTAGGTCAGAGGTGACAGAGACAAAGTCAACGATGTAGTGCCCGACATCTCATTCTTTTTAGCGCCTTCCGCTACGATTGCTGATTCGAGGTCCAAGAACTCCTCTCCTTCAACGCCATCAGCCTTTAGACAGAGAAAAAAAACCGGCCAAGGGCGTGTTGGACCACTCACAATGAAGGGTTCCGTAGTTGAATTTATCCTAAGTACAAACCAAACTTTGTTGTTGAAAAAATGTTCTCCCATACGTCATGGTCAATTCTCCAACTGCAAATGTAAGTTGGTAATCAATTTTTTTTTTTTTTTTATGTTATAAATCTACAAAAACGCAACCACACAAATTAACAATTTTCGGACTTATATGCAAGTATCAAAATATGTCGTTTTTAATGGCCGTATTTTCTTATTGCGTTGACTTAGAAGCTTGATTTTTTAGAGCTCCAACGAACCGTAGACCTACATATTTGATATTAATTTTAACTTGATACCTCCACGTTTTCCTGAGAATAAGGGTCTTGACAGACTGACAGATAGACAATGAAGTGAACCTTTAAAGGAAATGTTTTTTCCTTTTGAGGTAAGGAATCCTTAAAATGCCCTCTTTTAATAACTTTCAATTTACTATAGTGTTAAACGCCATTTACACCCACACGACCAAACTGACGCACAGGTAACCAAATAAATGACTTATTGATTCTGTTTCCGAGCCAGGACTTATGTACGAAACCCTCCATTATTTATGCATGAATGCGGACATTGGCTGGCTTAGTTGTGCATAGCATTTACAACTGTAGGAAGATATGAATGGAGGAATCGAAATGTATAATTTGATTATTTGTATTCTTATAATGAATTTACTATACTAGATTTCTGATTCGAAAAATGTTTGCCACCACTATGAATATGAAAAGTTATTCATACGAACGGCACATCATACAATAATATTTTAGATTGAAAAATATATTTCAGGTTCAATTCATTTTTAGTTGATATTTGCAAGTGCAGCTTTATTTGCTTTGTTTGTTTTACCTTTATATGATCACTGGTGTGTCTGTCTGTCTGTTCGTTTGTCACAGCCAATGTGCTCCGAATCGAATGGACCGATTTAGTTGAAATTTGGTACACATATGAATTACTTTGTCGGACGTGTAATAAATGAATTTTGAATATAGGGGGTCACTTTTTTGTCAAATAAGAAAATTTGAGAGAAAGTTTTCTAAACTTTACCGTGTGACATATCAAATAAAAGAACTTACAGTGAGGTCTCAAATATTGACCTTATCTCCGAAACTATTGAATCTAAATTAAAAAATAAAATACAGAAAATAGTTCTATGCTATGTTTTAGATTACATGAAAATTTATAAAAAGTCTATGGTCTTAAAATAATGTGGCAAATCTCCGAATATTGTGCGTTTAAACATACATTTGCAATTGGAATGTTGGGATAACATGTTTTCTACAATGTTAAGTTTGTTCTCGGGATAAATTCATCCCAACTACGAAACCCTTCATTGTTTCGTGTTTTGCGTGGTCCAACTCGCACATGGGCGGTGTTTCTCAACTATATTGAGGTCGGCTTGTGGTCTAACCAAATGCAGCTGAATACTAGTATTTTACATGGAGCGACTGCCTATCTGACATCCACAACCCCGTTACTGGGTAATACGATACTAACTTTTTATACTGGTAATTATCACCGTTTAGTAAGATTATTATTTTCTTTATTTCATTTTCATATATGTACAATCAACGTCTAGAAGTCCACTTACACCGTAATGACCATTATCGCCTGCGCTATACGGGCTGCCTAAGTTGCCAATGTGTAGTATTGTCAAACGTTCTTATAGAAGAAGGTAATAAGTACAACTAATATTGCTATGCCATAGTTTTGTGAGATTGCTAGTCGACTTCTGACTATTATAGTACATATAGGTACTGTTTACTTTTTTAAATACCGTAAGGGCTTTGACTCTAGCTAAGGCATATTGGGAAATTTGTTGCCTGAACAGTGAAAGGCCCGAGACGGCGGCGCGCCGTGTTCCGCACACGCCTCTCTCTGCATGAATCCATGCGGGCTAACACCTAGCCGGAGGAGCGTGACGAAATGCGCAAGCACTCCAGCACCCCGGCTAAAGGTAGCAGCTGAACACCGTGTGGTTTTAGTCAGTAAGAGTCTGACAGACCTCTGCCCCGCCCCAGGGTGGAGGACATCCATGAGGATTTCCACACGATAAAAAAAGGGCATAACTTTGGCCCAAATTGAGACGTTTAGAAATGTTTAGTGTCATTAAATCCACACAAAGTTCTGCAAGTACGCGTCTACAGGGTGATTTTGAAAACATGCGACAATATTTAAGGGGGTGTTCTACCCATCAATATGAACAACTTTTACAATGGGACCAACTCGGAATTCGCAAAAAAATTTCGACCTTTTTATACAAAATGGTCCAATCGGGTATGTGCTTTTACATGGGAAGGTAATTTTTTTTTTTGCGAATTCTTAGTTGGTCCCATAGTAAAAGTTGTTCATATTGATGGGTAGAACACCCCCTTAAATTTAGTCGCATGTTTTAAAAATCACCCTGTATATCGCCATCTATTACTTATCGAAGTACATACGACTTCTGTTCACGACACTTCGGGCAGTTTCAACAGTTGTTTCAATTTGGGGCAAAATTGTGCTTGAGTCAAAGTAACTCGCACTTACGGTATTTAGTAAGATCTTTATTATGGCGAGTAACAAGCACTTTTCTATGTGACACACAACTTTATGATTGGCACTAGAACAATCAATCTGCCTAGCCTTTTCCCAACTATGTTGGGGTTGGCTTCCAGTCTAACCGGATGCAACTGAATTCCAGTACATGGAGCGACTGCCTATCTGACCTCCACAACCCAGTTACTGGGTAATACGATACCCCTTGGTAAGACTGGTTGTCAGACTTTCGGGCTTCTGACGACCCGTATGTAAAGATGGTCACCCATCTACAGACCAACCCCGGCAAGCGTAGCTTAACCTGATGGATCGACCCGTGCGGCTGTTGTTACTTAGCCACGAGCTCCTCGTGGATAAGTAACAACCTCCTCCTCCTCGCACCTCCTCCTCATAGCTACTATTATTATTATTGGCACTAGAACGATTTTGTTATATCTGAATATTTGCAATTTCGAACACCGTCAACACAACTTCTGTCTGCGACTGTAGAAATGTTTGATAATCCAGAAAGAAATATAAGTAGATTTCGGCCATACATTTCAAATAATTAGTTCAGGTCAACAACCTTATATAAAGTAATGATGTTATCGAGGAGCTCGTGGCTAAGTAATAACGGCCGCATGGGTCGATCCATCAGGTTAAGCTACGCTTGCCGGGTTTGGTCTGTGGATGGGTGACCATCGTTTCATACCGAGATTCCTCCGTGCCTCGGAAAAAACGTTAAGCCGTTGGTCCCGGCTGTCATTCATCGATCTTTGACAGTCTTTACGGGTCGTCAGAACCAGTCTTACCAAGGGGTATCGTATTACCCAGTTGTGGAGGTCAGATAGGCAGTCGCTCCATGTGAAATACTGATATTCAGCTGCATCCGGTTAGACTGGAAGCCGACCCTGGGAAAAGGCTAGGCAGATTGATTGATTGATTTTTGTTATTATTGAAGAACGTGGCCCCTACCCACTCAACAATTAGTTCATCCACAGGCTACGAGTATGTAGGTCAATCCACTATCAGACGTATTTACCTTCAATTTTCATGTTTTATTTTTATGGTTCTTTAATTGGCCAATCATTCGATAAACAAATTTTCTTTTGTTGTGTATTTAAATAGGTCACATTTGAAAAGGGTACGTACCCTTTACAGGAAACTACGTAGTTTCCTGTGGACTATTAAATGGTGAATAAGTTATTCATGTATTTATTTTAAAAAGGCTTACAAATTAAATACATACACAGCATAACTCACGACCTTTGTCATAAATATAGATCTCGCATGTATCTAAATTAAAGGGAATCACGGAACTATTAATGAACGTACATACTTGCTTGCTGTTTCTGTATATAGGTTTAAAAAAAATACATCTCAAGTCAAAAATAAATTGTTTTAATACCAGCAGACGAGGTCGGTGTTTCGTATACGATTTATCTGATAAGAAACACTGAAACAACCTCAGAGATCACAGTCTCAGTGTTACAGTTCAGTGTTGGACAAGAATAGCACTATAGTGTGCGCGCAAGTGCTAGTCACCTCCTGAGGTATGTGGGACGGGGGAGGGGCGATTGATAAGATTGGCAGACTGAGTTAGCTTGACGTTTGTCTACCTCCCCTGTCTCACCGCTCACATACCTCAGGTGATGACTAGCACTTGCGCGCACACTATACCCTATTATTTCCTGCGGGTGTCATAAGTGACTCTGGTATGGGTAGCAGCGTTATCTACATTTATTTATTTATTTACATTACTACTACTGATAGTGACAACCCGCCTTCCAATACACAGACCAGAGAGGCAGACCTATAGCTAGATAGCTAGCAGTGGACCTCCATGTGATGATAGTCATAGTCCCATAAAAATAAATAGGTTATTTTTAAACTCGTGGGTGTAACTTTAATTGTAAACGTACCTACCTTTACGCGTTTCTGAGAAAAAGGGTCTTGACAGAAATACAGACAGACGGACAACTAAGTGATCCACAAAAGCTTCCTTTTTCCTTTTGAGGTACGGAACCCTAAAAATGACAGTCAGCAAGAACATGGGCAATTTTCACAAAAAAGTCTTTTTGAAGCCGTTCGATTCTGTTTCTTATAAGCATCAAAAACCTATGTCGGACCAATTGAGGTTTGAGTACTAGAAAATTCAGAAACCACAAAAAACTTTTTCCATACATTTCGTAGGAAATGAGACTCCAACTTACTACGTACTTACTACGTTACGTATGTACATACCTATATTCATAATCACCTTTTGCATAAGGGTCGGCAAAAGCTACAGAACACCACGTCCGAAGGAACTTTTATGGTATTCCAAGGGTAGAGATATATTGCAACTCATAGGTACTCTTAGCGAAATGAAAAGCGATTTGAAATATTTTACAACCCATAACCGCACTCCTCCTTATCAGCCATATAAAAGCAGTGCAATTTCCCAGGAAAACTTTTAGGGTAAAAACTAAACACCTTAATATCAACAACTCTTATAAACACACCTTTATACACGCCTTAGTTTATAGTAGACTATAACAATAAACGCTCGGCTTTTGTTTTGATCGTTTCAGCAATATTATGATAACTTCGCTCCCAAGAAAATCAACACTGGTTGTTATTTAGTTATTTTTGTAACACCGACACGGAATAGATATTCGGCAGAGACGAAGCTTTAAACAGTAACCAGTAAGACTAGGTATCTACATGATACGCTTATAACATGTATATTGTCTGCACGACTTTAAAGCCCGTCACACACCTAGCTGTAATATTATATATATTAATATAAATTATACTTACTATAATTATATGAAATGAAGGCAAAATATATATTACAGCTAGGTGTGTGACAGGCTGTACGAGAAAAGTCTTAAATCATCCCAATCCAAACGTAATTATAACAAGTTTGCCTTTCTTCTCCCTGCTATCTAAATAAGATTAGGAGCACCTTTATTAAAGTCATAGAATTAACCTGCAGGGATATTCTGAACCAATATTGCATACGTGTCAAAAGTGTAGTTAGTTTGAGAACTAGAACTTTAAAGTTTAAAACAAGATCAATTCTAATCCTATTATGATTGCTTATGAGTACACAAAAGCTTTGATAATGCTTCACACACACGTAGGACGTAGCAGCTATGTAGTGAAATCAAAATCAAAACTCATTTTTTCAAATTAGGCTGATAATCAGCACTTTTTTAGCACAAAACGCCCGGCCTTCACTACTTTCTAGAGCTTTAGCTGCAAAGAAGTGGCACAACAAACTCCCCAGTAGCACAGCTGTCTTTTCGAATCTTTCGCATCGCGTTTGTATGAAAGTATGAACCTTGGTCTCTGTTACTCTGTCTACTCTGATGCCAATATCTTGTAATAACAACGGTAGTAAACTTCGTTTCCGAGTTATTGTTACTTATTTTGTTGGCGATTTATGCGAATATTTTGTTACTGCTATGTGATTTTCAATAGAGGAGACCTTTTTGCTTCCCGTAGGGAATTTCCTGCCGAAATTAATTATGTGATTTTGTGATTACTTATCCTCCAATCAAGCGTAATAGTTTTGGCCATTTATTTACTGTAATTGGATTCTTACTTACAAGTTATTTATTTATTTTATTTTATCTTAGAAAACATTCTACATTCATAATGCTAATAGCTTTTTTAGCTTCGCCTCGTTTAGTGAACGTACGAGCAGGACTGAAATATTTGTAGTGCTCCTAGCTCGTTCCTTTACCTTTTTTTTTTACTTAATTGCCTTCTTCCCTTCTCTCATACAGAGTATTTGACGTGATGCTGTCACAGTAGCCACAGTGACAAAACGAAAGTACCTACAGGGTGGATTTTTCCGATGGGGGCAGTAAGGTACCTTTACCGTTGTAGCTACAAGAGAACGGTCTTAGGAGACTGCTATATCCTTAACTTTATGAGAAATTTTGATCCACAATCACAGATTTTGAAAACATGTACAGTTAGCAAGAAAATTATAACGGGATTCGTTCGAAATTCGAAGTCTAAATTTTTTGTTTATTTTCGGCTAGTCTTCATCATAAAACAGTCAGTTGGAGTCTCATTTCCTACTAGTAAGAAAAAAGTGTTTTGGTGGTTTCTGAATTTTCTAGTACTCAAACCACAACTGGTCCGATAGAGGTTTTTGATCCTTATAAGAAACAGGATCGAACGCCCATTTTCTTGCCGACTGCCATTTTTAGGGTTCCGTACCTAAAAAGGAAAAGGAACCCTTTTAGGATCACTTTGTTGTCCGTGTCTGTCCAGTTTGTCAGGAGGTCCAACTAGATAAGTTGAAATTTATATCAAATACAGTCTATGCTCTCTTTCAGCTGTGAAAAAGCAAACTTGTAAATCAACGCCATAAAAAGATATGTATGATCGTTTATGTCGCATATTTTGCGATTTCACAAGGGTATCAATACCTATAGGGTACTTGTAATCACATAAAAAAAATATTTTTTATGTGATTACAAACTTAATTTTGCAGTTGGAGAATTGACCGTGACGATGTATGGGAGAACATGATTTATTGGGTTGGCTAATAAGTAATGAGCGACATACAACTATTTTATTTGTATTTATTTATTAAATGAATAATTGTTAATCATTAATAATATATTCACCGTCGTTTTCTACTACCATTCGCCATCGATCTGGCAAAGAGTGAATGGCTTCCGCATAGAACTTCGTTGGTTTTGAATTGAAGAAGTCATCTGTGTATGGTTTCAAGTGTGGTTCATCGTCAAAGCTTTTTTCCCGTAAATTATTACTAAGTGATCGGAAGAAGCTGAAATCAGTTGGTGCTAAGTCCGGCGAATATGGAGGGTGGGGTATTATTTCCCAATTAAGCTCCAATAGTTTTAGCCTGGTACTCTTAGCAATATGCGGCCGGGCATTGTCGTGCAGGAAAAATATTTTGTCGTGTTGTGGACGTTTGCGATGGATGTCAAGCTTCAGTTTTTCGAGTTGATCACAATATACTGTTGCTGTAATCGTGCGAGTAGTATTAGTAGGAAGGAATTCCCAGCTTATTACTCCATGCATATCCCACCAGACAGAAAGCATTACCTTGCGAGGAAGGAGATCACTTTTTGACGTTGGTTTTCCGTTCTTTACATCCCAGCCACTGGCGCTTGCGTGTGTGATTAACATAGAGAACCCACTTTTCATCTTCAGTGACAAGATGATCTCTAACCAATTAAATGTGCGGCGGAAAGATAAAAGCTGTACACAAATCTCAGCTCGGTAGGTCAGCTGATCTTTACTTAATTGATGGGGTACCCAAACACTATATTTGTAAGTCTTTCCCAAACCATGTAAATGATTGAGAGAGCACTCGAGCTGAACAGCCAAATCGCGTGTAGTTCTTCGAGGATCTTCTTCGATTAATAGTTTTAATTCATCGATATCTATTTCCACGGGGCGCCCAGACCTTGAGTTATCGGTTAAGGAAAATTCGTTATTGCGGAACCGTTGTAACCAGCGCTTTGCTGTTGCTTCGGAGAATGCATCGTGAGCTATCTTTTGACATATATAACGTGCAGCTTCTGCAGCAGAATGCCCAGATTGAAACTCATATAATAAACAATGTCGTACGTGGGTTTTAATATCACTCATTTCTTTTAACGCACTTTAACGCACTAACAGCCAAACTATCAATAACGCGCATGAGCGCGACTCGCTCTTCATATATCCTCTGCTACAGAACGTTCTCGAACCTTTCCGAAAATTCTAGAAATTATAAACTAAAACGCTCATTACTTATTAGCCAACCCGATACAATTACAATGATAAGTTTGTTCTTGGGATAAATTCATCTCAATTATGAAACCCTTCATTGTGCGTGGTCCGACACGCACTTGGCCGGTTTTTTTTTAAATCTGTGAATGCACATCATAACGTCTCAAAAAGACAGTCTCCTAAAACCCTTTTCCAGTAATATAAAACCTGGGATAATAATAACCTGGGACATTATTCACACACGGTCATAAAAAAATAAGCAGAGCTTGTACTATGGGAACCAGATAACTGATAATATACTATATACTACTTTTTTTGTAAATACATAATTATATAGATTCAGAACAAACTCAGAACAAAGCACACAAATGTTTGTCCTGGATGAGAATCGAACTCACGACCTGCGGCATGATAAGTGGTATCTTAACCAACCACGCCATCTGGCCTATCATGTAGTAGCTACAACAATTAAGGTGCCCTTATTGCCCCATCTCATAAATCCACCTATACCTGGTGCATCCTAGTGTCAGCCTATTCTTTTAACCAAGGCATGACTACTCTTGTACCTATCGTCCATACTGTCATACTAGACTAAAAATCACTGACCAGAATTTATGCACTAAAGTCTTATCTCACACGAACAGCATAGCAAAAGCGATAAAGTTTAAGTATACCTTACAAAGTACTTATCAAGGAAAAATATAGCTTTTCATCTGTCCCTAACATAAAGCCTGTTTACACTAGCATTTCCGAATATATAGTAAATATAAGGATATCCATTTACAAGGCGAACCTTTAAAAGGAATGAACTCCTATGAGGCGATAAAATGCGAGGCCACTGAGTTATGGGGTACCTACAGACATATTTACGCAATTATGGTTGTCCCCCGAATGCATAGTAAAATATACCTTTAAAAAGCTCTAACATAATTGTGGTATTAATGAAAATATTTGCCCACTATTAAGTTTAGTTTAATAAATAAGTAATCGTTGGATTGATGAGTTTTTGCCAACAACCATGTAAAGTTTGTAAAAAAAGCATGCACTTTCATGGCACAATGAATTGCAAGAGATTTTTAATGGTAACAAGTCCCGCTAATTCCTCTAAAATATACAGACAGATTTCTTTTAGCTAGACTATATGTACGAGCTAACACTAAAACATATATATTATGTACAAGTATATAATCCAAAATAAAAATAAAAACGGGAAGAGCTCAGAGCATCAAAATTCGTCCACATCGCTGTCAATGGAAAAGTTTTTATTTCTTTCTTACATATTGAAAGTATGTCAGTTGGTTCGAAATAGGTCCCTATTTCGAATAGACAAACATTTAAATGTAAACCAAAGCATGAAAAAAAAAGTATTATCAGTTCAGTTGTTACTTTTTTTCTTTTTTCTAGCATTTATTTTATTGGCCGTTTATGAAAGATTGGACAGTGATAAGAGAGGATCCTATTCGAATATAGACAGGAATCTGGCAACCCTATCAAGTCTTAAGCATTATTGTCCTGAAAAACGTCTTTATTAACTGTCATGGGCTACTAGCCGGAACAGTTAGGCTAAATTCGATGGCCCCACCGAATAAACGTGCAAGAGTTCTTACACGATTTTTTTTTAATTTCATATTTCGTTTCTTTTGCCTACCTTGGACCTACTTAATTTTTTTTATGAATTTTAGACCCAAAACACGCCTATTATAATAGTGAATTTCTTTATTCTAGGGAAATAATTAATTTTAAAATTATAGGAATAATAATTTATGCTATTATTACATACTTTTTGAGTCGCCAATCACACAAGAATAAACATGTTAAAACCTACAGATGTTTGAGAAGATTTGTGATTGTTTTCAAATTTGGGTAATGTCTTCTTACACGTAAATTCGTGTAGAAATGTATGCAAATTTTATTACTAATATTTTATTCCACAAAATGGAACTTTGAATATAAATAGGTTATTAAAATTAAAGTATTGCATTGTCTATTATTATAATAATTTTTTTCTAACAATTGTGTTACAGATTCAAATATTAATATTCTTTGCATGTTAGTTTAAGTTTATAGCTAGTAACGGTAAATAAACAAATATTTGCGCGATAAATTCTATTGCAATCGTACGTAACGTTAGAAAGGGGTACGGGGGGTTAGATGCAAGTGAAATTAGGTGACTAGCTCGGAAGGTCAGTCTTGTTGTGATTCCATGCGCGCTATTACGTTATTTTGTTTCGCGCAATTACATTCGATTATAATTGTTATTATAGTCAAATTGTTGTTTTGTAATTAAGTATAACAATGAGTAGGTATCGGGATGCTTCTAGTCGCTGCAAAAGGATATTAGAATTAGCGAACTGTCAACGAAATAAAGGTAAGAACCAACTTTAATATTTGTAAGTATAAATATTATCAAATGTTTTAGCTAAGACCAATATAAAGAGACCCCGGTGCTAATTTAAAGCTTATGTGGCTATTCGTCTGTGTATATTACATTGGTGAAGATCTGACGGAGATCTCTGGATATACACAGCGGTACTTTTCAATAGATTACTACAAATCACTCGTTATTGCTGTAATACTCGTAGCATGTGTATGTGTATTTTGTACCAATAAAAATGAAAGAATAAAAATAATTATTATGGTGACCTTGAGCTAATGATGTGTCAATGAATAGAGCATTTAATGTGCCTAACTGCTAAACTAGGTACTCGAAAAAAGCATGTATAGGCTTTTTAATTCGGTTTCCATGAGTAGATAAACAATGTAGTTGCTTGTTTTACAGAGTTTTCATTTTTATTTATTTTCAAATAATAAGAATGAGGGTGATAATAGTATTGTATTTAAAGAACAAAACAAAAATACATTCGGAGAACAGATTACTTCTTCACCATCAGGTAAAAAAATTATTGTATCAATCATTGACGTCTCGTTGATACCTATTTTCTTTTTAGAGTTCCCTACTAAAATAGTCACGGGATTCTATTATTCATGAAAAATATAATCCGAAACTACTTACGACTACAAATTCTGTGGACCTCTCCAGGGTATTTGCAGTTTTATGCACTTGTATGTCTCGCCCCGCGGTGGGATATTATTATGTGGTCACTATGCTTGGCGCTACAAACTTGTTGACAATGGAAGATGCCACTATTCAGGGTGTGTTATGGGAAGGCCCCTTCTTAGCACCTTCAATATCTCCCACTCAGTGATTAGTAGGTACGGTAAGATGATCAGTTTGCCACACCTTGCTCATACATTATAGGTATTCGATTGTTGAAAAGTATTGCAGTAAGTAAATAGTATAATCTCTTTAATTTGTTTCAGAAAGTTTCACATGTCTATCGCGAAGTTCTTTTCCTATTGATGGTATATTAGAGTTCAATGGAGTCAACTCTGATGATTTTATTTAACAATCTCTTTAATTTGTTTCAGAAAGTTTCACATGTCTATCGCGAAGTACTTTTCCTATTGATGATATATTAGAGTTCAATGGAGTCAACTCTGATGATTTTATTTAACAATCTCTTTAATTTGTTTCAGAAAGTTTCACATGTCTATCGCGAAGTACTTTTCCTATTGATGGTATATTAGAGTTCAATGGAGTCAACTCTGATGATTTTATTTAACAATCTCTTTAATTTGTTTCAGAAAGTTTCACATGTCTATCGCGAAGTACTTTTCCTATTGATGGTATATTAGAGTTCAATGGAGTCAACTCTGATGATTTTATTTCTGAGACCCAACTGGTAACTAGTGTATCGCTACAAGAAACTAATAATATGTTACCACCATAGATTTAGTATAGTCTTACCGTACCTACTATTCACTGAGTGGGAGATATTGAAGGTGCACCATAGATTTACTATACTGAATCTATGGTGGTAACATATTATTAGTTTATTGTAGCGATACACTAGTTACCAGTTGGGTCTCAGAAATAAAATCATCAGAGTTGACTCCATTGAACTCTAATATACCATCAGTTCGGAAAGATAGCCAGAAAGAATACCTTTGTGAAACATTAAATATATCAAAAATGCATCGACTGTACTTAGAATGGATGGACACAAACACGCAGTATAATATAATATGCAAAGCAACTAAACGCCAGTACGAAATAATATTTAACACCAAAATTGTGGGACCTTTGTTGTTCCTTCTGTATATTAACGACCTGCCGAAATCAATAAAGCATAAATGTGTCCTATTTGCTGATGACACTACAATAATAATTAAATGTAAAAACCCTCAAAACTTTGATATGGAAATTAATCAAACGTTGAACGATATAATACAGTGGCTAGATAATAATAAACTTAAAATAAACATTTCTAAAACTAATTTGTTATATTTTAAAACTTGGAAAAGTCAAAATATACGCTTTAATGTGGTCTATAATAATAGTAATATTAATCAAGTGTATACCACAAAATTTCTTGGAGTTACACTGGACGAGTGTCTTACTTGGAAGAAACACATTGACACAATCAGTAAAAAAATAAACCAATTCGTGTTTGCATTACGAAAAATAAAGGTTGTTACGTCTCAGCATACCTCCCTGATGGTGTATCACGCCTACATCTGCTCAGTGATTGGCTATGGTATCGTGGTTTGGGGAAACTCTTCCGATTTAGAAAGAATTTTCATTGCCCAAAAAAAAACGCATTCGGACAATGTTTAATATCGGGTGGTCCGAATCCTGCAGGCCCGTATTCAAGGCGCATGGCCTTTTAACGGTGCCCTGTATTTACATCTACGAAGTTGCTAAGTTTTTAAGATCTCATCCTATACTCTTCCAACGGAAAGACAATACAAATAAAAGGCAAGTTACACATCTAGCGTATGAAATGCCGATTCCTAGATTGCAAATCTTCCGGAAGAGCTGTGTCTACATGACTCCTTTAATTTATAACGCGTTACCGGAGTCAATAACGAAACTTCCTTTTAAAAAATTTTGTACCCAATTGCGAAAGTGGTTGTTACAGGAATGTTTTTATTCAATTAATGAATTTTTCCACAAATGTTCACGTAAATTTTGTTATTATTATGCCTAAATATTTTATGAAAAAGTGAAGCTCTCATTTATTGTTAACCATTTAATATTACATATTTGTTGTTAATTTAATTTGTATTTTAATTTAATTTGTAATTTAATTTAATTTGATTTTATTTGTAATTTAATTGAATTTGATTTTATTTGTAATTTAATTTAATTTGATTTTATCTGTAATTTATTTTAATTAAATAAATTTCTATTTGCATGCCGCTGTGTCGGCGAGACATGATGATCCTGAACTACTTTATTACATCTTTGTTTGTACCGTGTTTCTGGCAAATAAATGAATTATTATTATTATTATTTAATATTTCCTTCCATAAACCTAAAAAAGATTTATGTAAATTAACATAATTATATTTTTCTATTCTATATAATATCTGTATTTTATTTCATCCTTTTAAAAATTATTTATACTATTATGCCATGCATAAACAAAGATGTATTACATTAATGATAACTGATCTTATTAACACTAATATAAATGCATGCGTACATTCAAATCATATTATAGTAGAACAATGTACTGTAAACAAGCGTGTAAATAGTTATAGCTGGGTTCAAAAATAAACTCGATTTACGGAGAATAATAATGTAACAATACAGTACGTTTTATTCGTTGTGTATTATTACACGAATAAACGTGTAATGATAAATTACTGTGACCTAGTCATGCAAATTTCACAAGAGTAAAAACATTAAATAGTTTTTCATAAATTTCTTGAAACTCGTGGATGTTTTAAAAAAAAAAAATATACAAGTCTATAGTTTATTTTTTTACCTATAATTCGATTGTACATTATTTATACCTATTTACAATGAAATGAGCGTTATTGAAGTTTAAACGTTTTTATTTTTTGCTGAAAAGTTGTCGCTTTCCTCTTACACGTTTATTCGGTGGGGCCATCGAATTATGTTTGTGTTAGAGTTTTTGTCAAAATAGTCGAAAAAGGAGCTCATGGCTAAAGTAATAACAGCCGCACTGATCAAACTACGCTTAGCGCGATTGTTCCGTGAATGGGAGCCATCTTTACATACTGATACCCCCCTTGCACGTTTAGCTGTTGGACCGTCGTTACGGGTAGACAAAAACCAGAAAGTCTGACAACCCGTCTTACCCATGGGTATCGTGTTACCCAATAACTGGGTTATGGAGGTCAGATAGGTGTTCAGCTGCATCGGCTAGACTGGAATCCGACCCCAACGTAGTTGGGAAAATTCTAGGCAGATGATGAGAGGAAAAATCGTGTGTACGAAGTTTATTAAGTCCCCATTTTGTTAAGGGTAAATCGTAAATGTTTGTTATGGGTAAGTCTATGTTCGTCATTTGTCGTGATACGATACGAGATTGCTTTCGGTCTCTCAGGAAAATGCGTAACAAATATGTGTACGATATAAAATGTGGAAAATATTTTTTCTCCATATCCTTTGATTAAAAATCATATGGGTAGCGACTGCTTATTAGCTAGCACTTCAGAAATATTTTCAAGATATTCCTTTTGACATGTTTTGACGAATTCGTGTGGCAATTTCATTATGAAATGTGGTGGCAATGATGTTTTGTTTTTACCCGACTGCCAAGGAAGAGTTATTCATTATTTGTTTACTCTAAAGAAGTGGATTTTTCTGCATATCTATATTCAGGTTTAAGTAGGACCTTTATATTATAGTCCAAAGCAGTCTTGTCTTTGCAGCTGTTTTGACAATCACAGGCCAGGTAATTCTATAAAACTTCTAGAAATAATCCGTCAACAATCACGAGGGTTTTATTCCTTGCCAGCTTTATTGATCCCTCATTCACACAACATTTTCTCTTTACTATAATAAACTTCCGAAAGTTTATGAAGATGGATGGATGTTTGTTACTCTTTCACGCAAAAACTACTTAACTGATTTTGATGAAATTTGGCACACAGATATTTTATAACCTGGATTAACACATAGGATAATTTTTATCCCGATATTCCAACGGGTTCGAGACTTACGCGGGTGAAACCACAGGGCGCTGCTAGTCATCCATATACCAAGATGGATGTAAGTACATCTATCTCAGTTCACCGCAAAATATATCCAATATTTAGGTGTTGGTGTAATTTCACGGGGCGCCGATTAGGGAAGGTATAGGATTTTGTTATATTCCCCTTATATACCCATGGCTGCGGTTTCCAACCGACCCTTAAAATGCAAAGCCATGGGTTCCGCCTCTGAATTTTTAGTAGGTATGTATGAAGTGCAGGTTACACCGCAAGCTAAGCTGACCCATCTCAGCTTAATTGAAGTAGCAACTAACTATGTGGACTGCTAACCGAGTTATTTGAGCTGAAATAACTGGTATCACACCTAAAAGTAAGGATAATTTGTGTTGGTGATACAACGCGGACGCGGGAGAAAAGTGACGTCGAAGGACGAATTCGGATAAGTTAGTTCTGGCAGTTCAGTTAGCTCACTCGTTTTTATTTAATTTACAGTTTGAACAACAATACGAAAGGATGTCAGCTTCCTATGCTAAGTTAGCTTACCTCACGGTGTGACCTGCACCTTACCCTGTGTGCGAGCGAAGTATGTTTTGAAACATTTTGACTGACGCTTCTGTTGTTTGAGAACTTTGAATGAAAGTTTGTTGTTTGTTGTGAATTAGACTTAACCGTTTAGAGGTTGTTGCCGTTTTTAGCTTGTAGAAATTCAAGTCATTACTACTTCTTTCAGTTCTGTTTCCAAGTTATTTGAATTATTTTATTCGTTGTGGATATTGAATCGCTTGTCCATTTCAATCTATCTATAGCTATCAATATTCTTACTTCCATACTAATCTAAATAATATCATTACAACATATTATAAAACAAAGTAGGTACCCCTCCGCGTCTGTCTGTCTGTATGTTTGCGATGATTTCAAAAACTACTGACCGGATTTTAATGCGGTTTTCATTAATAGATAGAGTGATTCAAGAGGAAGGTATATACTTATAGTTATCCGACCTCCACACGGGTGAGAACACAAAAGCTAGTAGGTACATAAAAATCAATTGCTGAATGTATGTAAGCGCATCACTACAGAACGGTTGCTCCTATTTGGTTTTTTTTTTGTGTTTGTGATTGTCAGGACAAGGTTTGTATGAAAGAAAATGTTTAAAAAGTTGCCGGGAAAATTGGGAACTTCAAGGAAATTGAAAGCGCCAGTTCTATGGGAATTTAGTATGAATTATTGAAATTTGGACCGGACAACGTCTGTCGGGGGGTCAGCGAGTACTTTATAATAGATCTTTATACTATATAATAGATCTGCCTCTCTATCTGTTACTTTTCACGCCTGGACGATTTTTTTTTATGAAATTCGGCACACTCGTAGACTATGACGTAGGATATGGGGTTCTGGGTTTGGACGTAGGATATTTTTTTATCTTGTTAGTATGAACCCGTAGGATAATTTCCGACCTCAAATTTCCAAAGCCGCCGATAATAGCTAATAATTTCAATCTAGCATTTTCCTGCCTACAACGGTGACTTACGCCCGACTCCTAATATCTCTTACAAACAGTTATTGATTTAAACACTTTCTTATCTTCGCCGATATTAAAGTGAAGTTTTCCTTACTTAACTTAAAGGTCGCTTCCATAATATTTTAGAAACTTTTGCAGGGCAAAATTCTCTGTAGAAACTTTAAACGGACTTTAGACATTTCTTTAGAGAGAAAAAAAATGTTTAAATGAAATAATTTCATTAATTAATTCAAAATCTGCCTAGCTTTTTCCCGACTATGTTGGGGTCGGCTTCCATTCTAACCGGATGTAGCTGAATACCAGTATTTTACATGGAGCGACTGCCTATCTGACCTCCACAACCCAGTTACTGTGTAATACGATACGCCTTGGTAAGACTGGTTGTCAGACTTTCGGGCTTCTGACGACCCGTAACGACTGTCAAAGATCCACGAATAACAGCCGGGACCAACGGCTTAACGTGCTTTCCGAGGCACGGAGGAGTCTCGGTATGAAAAGATGGTCACCCATCCACGAACCAACCCCGGCAAGCGTAGCTTAACCTGATGGATCGATCCGTGCGGCTGTTATTACTTAGCCACGAGCTCCTCTAGCTCTAGTTTAGTTATTTCATTGTTTTGTTCAATTAATTCTGTTTTTGTTTATTTCTTCTTATTTAGACTGTGTTGCCAATTTCCTTAATTTCCTAGGCATTTAGCCACGTTCAGGTTCCAGGCATTCATTTAAAAAACATTAATCTTTTATGTTAACGAAGTTCCTGCCTATCACTAATTGGCTTTTAGTGTCCCGGTAATGGATCGAATGCTTTTTGTTCGGGGCTGAAATACTGCGTAACGTAGTTATAGGATGTACTGGTATACATAACCTATATTTAGAGTTGCGGCAGTATATTGCCCTTTTTGCCGACCTAGCGGTTGACGTATTTACTGAAACACAGCTTTGATTTAACACAGAGTTCTGTCGTTTTTTTTTTTTTTCATCCCGTAGTATAATAGTTTAGACTTATTATTGTCTAATATATTAAATAATAATTAGTTTATTCAAATTCAAATTTATTTATTTTATTTCAAACCAAGGGATCTTATATAGTGTTAGTATGAACTTAGCCTATGATAGAAACCTGAATAACTTAAAAATACAATAATTATATATTAATTGGCTTCATGCGTGCACATATATGTCTGCCAGCCCAAAGCCTGATAAATGGTCCATCAACCTTGTCCGCCAGTGTAGCTAAAATACTGTTAGGATACCCCTGAATGACCGCAATATCGATGCACACCAGCGGCGAGGTATGAATTTTTGTAAGAGAGAAGCCAAAGCAAAGCCGGTCTTAACTTAGTTATCAATAAAGTAAAAATTAATTTACTAACTTAAAAATAAAAGTCTTTTCTTTACTTCATATAACACCATCATCAAATAGCAGAACCAAAAAGATGCTATCACTACACAAACAAAACTTTTAATGTTTTAGAGAAATAAAGTCTACTAAATTAGGGACTATCATTCTAAAATTATTATAGGAATACAAAAAATCGAATACAATACAGTTGAACAAGTGAAAACTAAATAAAATATGCAATATTCCTCCATCTCGTTTTCGCTGACGCAGATTTTCTATATCTGTCTCTATCGTAACCCGTTGTACAGCGGCTTGCTCTCGTCCATAACAAGCGGTGCCATGTATGAATTTTTAGTCCCCGATATGACGTTTTATTGTTGTTGTTGTAATTCAAAGTTAATAATAGGCATTTTTGTTATTTGAATGTTATGGTTAATTAAATACCCATAGTGTAACTATACTTCTGGAAATACTAGACACTATTGACTGTGGCATTTTTCAATAGCGGTAGAGCTGCTGATCCGAACCTCCGAAGGAAAGCCGGTAGAAATCGTGTTATAAGGTGCTTTCGCCACTGATGCATTCGCGCTTCCGCAAACATGCCCGAATCCCGATGCACTGCAAAAACGAGGCAGCCCCAACAATATCCTCAGCGCATTATTATTGTAAAAGGAGAAACACATAAGGTAGTTAGTTATACACTAAACAAGAAGACCGTGGTAGTTAAAATCAGGTAGAAGAGCTGGCTCCTGACCTAAGTAAAAGATACTTGATACTTATATCTCCGGAGCTAAATATATGCCTACTTATTTAAACGTTTCGGGTGTAATATTCAACTCATATCCTCGCCCTCACACGCCCGCCCGCTCCACCCAGAGCGGGAGAAGTTATTTGATGATTTCCCATCCAAAAAGAAAAATATATGACTTAGCAATGAAGAGAAACAAAATGATTAAGCTCATCAGCTCAGCACATTTAAATGTCGGAGATAAATCAATTTATTTCTCTTCGTTGTTAATTATTATATTTTCTTGTGCATCATGTAATGCCTTTATGTACGTCGTATAGTTGAGGTATAGAGGTGTCCGGTAAATAATGGATAACTTTGAGATAGCATATAATAGACCTTATGGCCGTTCTAAAAATATATATATATCCCAAGTAGTAGGTATTTAAGATAGGATTTTTTTTTAATGCCGTACTATTTCTAGTCACACTACTGCCTCCTTTTGGTATAGTCAACGTACGATATTTTAACATCAAATAACCGATGGAATTCTATCATTAGTGGTCCTGGTTTGGAAGAATGTAAAACAGTTTGAAAAATCTTACGTACTTCCCGATATATACATTTTTTTTTTGTATTTTTTTTTTTAGAACGACCATAAGATCAAGGTTATCCATTCTTTACCGGATACCCTGTATATACATATAGGAAATCGTTGAAACTTACGGAAGATTTCGTATCATGATTGATTGTCTCAACTAAAAAGATAAAATTAATATGCAAAGTTACGATTTGATTGCAAAATTAGCAACTAACTCCTAAACAACTCTTACTTCTTGGCTTCGTAAATAATTCAAGGAAACGATTACTTTTATTCCAAACCTTATCAAATCAAACTGACTGGTACAGTGTATCTACTATTTCTTGAGTGTGTAAAACGTCTGCAAAGAAATGAATTTAAATACGTGATCGATGGTTTGCGTGACCAGAAAATTAGTTCGTAGTACAAAAGATTAGTATTGCTATTCAGTGGAAAGGTTGTTCGCTTTGCACGCCTGATTGTTTCTGAATAAATGTTAAACTTCACGCGTCACTGGGTTGGTGTTCAATCTGATTTGTACACGGAATCAGGTAAGTACTGTGATTATTGGGACATGGAAGCGTAATTTTTGGCACCCTGTGCAGTCATGAAAATTTTGTGATAGGCTGATGAAGTGTGCTTCGGAATATAATTATTATAAATAACTTTCATAAAAAAACTTAACAGCTTCTGAAGTCGGTGCTAAGTTAAAGTGCATTGAAGAATTGATGACACCGACTTTAGAAGCTGTTAACTTTTTATGAAAGCTATTTTATTCGTTTCAGGTTTTTGAAGTCGTTTTTTACTTTTTTTTAAAGAAAATTTATTTTTCTATTTTTAGTTGAATATACAATTACTTAAGCCCAAGACGAATGAAAAGAACAATCATCAAAATCCGCTTAGAAATGCCGGAGATACAATGCAAATAACTATACTAAAACCTTCCTAAAAGTATGTAGATCACGTTATTGAAAGAATCATCAAAATTGGTACATAGGCTTTTGAGAAAATCGCGGACATACGTATACAAACATACATATAGGTCGAATATAGAATCTCCTTTTTTAAGTCGGTTAAAAATACACATCATTCAATGTTATCGGAAATTAAAAGCTAGAATCAGGAAGAAAAAGGTTTTTTTAGGAAAGTACATGGTACCTATTCCCAAATACTACGACTTTTGTAACCTAGAATTTAACCGAAAACGCGTTATGTCACTGAAGTGGAAAGTATTTACCTATACAGCGATCAGTCCAGCAGAACTCAATGGATTTATGCAAATACTGATTAGGTAAAGCTAGATTGATGATGCTCCCTGCACGTTACTAGTAGGCATTTGGGTTTGCATGCATAATTAGCCTATACTGTTCCTACTGGCTGGGACACTCCTCTATAATCGGGAGGGGGCCGTAGTCCACTACACGGACTCAGTGCGGTGCTGGATATCACATGTCTTCGAATTTTTGGTTCTAGGACATGCCGATTTCCTCACGTGTTTACCTTCACCGTTTTGAGAGCAGTGTTGAAGAAATAATATATCACCACAACTTATTTGGGTTCGTACATACAAATACTCACTACGTGCGTCTGTGTTTCCGAGCGCACACAAACCTAATCTCTTCAAAGTGAGAGTGAACAGGCTTCTTCTGTGCCAGCTCACTCCATCGTCGACTCTGTCTCTGTCGCCTCCGACCTAGACTAGAGTCAAGAGCAAACCCATCTTAAATAAAAAATAATAATATTAATAATTTGTGAAACAGAGATTGGAACTTGCAATGCTTAAGACGTTTTAAGGGTTCCGTACCTCAAAAGGAAAAAAAAACGGAGCTCTTATAGGATCACTCGTGTGTCTGTCTGTCCATCGGCCACAGCTAATTTGCTCCGAATCCAATGGACCTATTAAATTAAAATTTGGTACACGTATGAATTTCTGTGACCCAAACACGGAAATGTAGGGTAAATAAATTAATTTTGTAAATGGGGGTCACTTTTGGGGGCAAATAAGAAAATTAAAATAAAAAGTTTTGCAAATAGTACCGTGTGCCATATCAAATTGAAGGGCTTGGGGGTCTCAAATAGATTATTTTTACAATTTTTAAATCAATTGTTTAAAAGTTCAGAAAATGATTCTATACCTATAGATTACAGGAAACCTTTATGAAGTCTATAGTCTTAAAATAATATGGTAAATCTCTCAATTCTGTGTGTACAAACTTACATTTGCAGTTGGAATGTATGGGACAACATAATCTTTATTGACAAAAAACTTTGAGTACAAGTTAACTACTACATCACGAGTGACAGATAGAAATATTATAGTGGATAGCGGAGTAAAAACCCAGTTCCGTGTTTTTCAACTACAATGTTAAGTTTATTATTGGGATAGATTCATCCCAACTACGGAACCCTTCATTGTGCGTGGCCTGACACGTGCTTGGCCGGTATTTTTGATAACTGAGGGACAATTCCTGTATTTTTAAGAACGTGCGTTCATAATCTAGTTCCAGTCTCAATCTGTCAAAAAATAAAAAATAAAATGAGATTTTGACATTTTGATTGTCACTGAGATCCGATCTTCAATGTATGTAGGTATATGCAGCGTCTCCTCGCGGACCATGCACCTTTCATCTCGCTCAGCATGACCCGTCACCTGTACACATGAGGATCTTATGTCTGCGTCAGCGAACGATGATAGCGTTGCTGTTCTGGACCAAACAGGAAATTTAAATTATATTTGCCGTCAACACGCTAAAAAGAAAATCGAAATTTCATTGCGACTAGATTTAATACCTTCCTAACCGACTTCAAAAAAGGAGGTTTTGTATTCGACCCGTATGTATGTATGAATGTATGTTTGTATGTCCGCGATTTTCTCAAAAACTAATGAACCAATTTTGATGATTCTTTCACTACCATGATCTACATACTTTCAGGAAGGTTTCAGTATATAATACATTAGGTAATTGTGTCTTCAGTTCTTCAATGCACCTTAGCTTTGCACCGACTTCAGAAGCTGTTAAGTTTTTTATTTATGAAAGTTATTAAATATGGCAATTGCTTGTGTGTTTAGTTTTTAAAGGTTTTTAAATTCAATCGCGCTGGCGACATTACCCCACATTCAAAAATACCACAGCAAAGAACCTACCACAAAATATCTTTTGTCAGTATTCCATTCCTCCCCGTTTGTGCATATCTCTCTCGGTCATAATTTACAATGTACACATACCAAGAGATAAGATCTATGAATGTCAGTTTAATGATGCTATAAAATATAGCCGGTGCTGGTTCAATTCTCGTAATACCACTGAGGTATTCCGCTTTTGTAAATTCATCATTACGGTAATTTAATATGCTCAGGCGGTTCGCAAAAGTAGGGCGGTACAATCGAGCGCAGTGGTTGTACACGGTACAGGATATTATTGTCAAATGGTTGAATAGGAAAATGAGTGCGAGAAGGTGATTTATTCTGCTTTGAGTACTTTCCTGTTTTGTTGTTGTGAGATTTTGTATTTATTTAAACAGTCCTTCTTAAACTGTAAGCTATCTAAACTATCTTGGAGCATCACCAAAACCCCTGTATATTATATGTGTACAGGCCTAAAACAGGCTAGTAGAAAATAGGTAACAGGTCTTTGTTTTAAATTCAAGCCAGTATTTTAGCCATTCCATAATTGTTTGGTTGTTTGATTCCATAAATTTGACTGATAGTCATCATTCTCTCTCGACTCGAGACTCGATGAATATAATTGCCAATAAAAACATCCGTTTCTTTGAACAATTAGTTTGAAAGCATTTTCTCCACCAGTGCTCCACACACGGCGATGGTAGATAATTTAGAAGCGCTAATCACAGGCTGCCCGCTTCTCTTTGTTGAGGGTAAGGCTTGATTGATGATCCGACTTTGCCGATGTTGGGTTAATCTTCAAACAACACACTATTAGGTGTGTGTATGTATGTGTGTGTGCGGGTATAAACTCGTGAAACGAAGTGAGGATGTTTTTTGGTGAATTTTTGTAAGCTAGATGGATTGTTGTTTGTTAGGTTTCCGTACCTCAAAAGCAAAAAAACGGAACCCTTATAGGATCACTCGTGTGTCTGTCTGTCTGCCCGTCTGTCACAGCCAATTTGTTAAAAATCTAATAAACCGATTAAGTTGGTATTTTGGTACACGTATGAATTTCTGTGACCCAAACACGGACGTGTAACGTAAATAAATGAGTTTGAATATGGGGATCAATTTTGAGGGCAAATAAGAAAATGAAAAAAATAAAGTTTTGCAGACTGTGCCATGTGACATCAAATGAAAAGGCTGACTGTGAGGATCTCAAATATATATATATATATATATTTTATTATTTTTAAATAAATTGTTTTAAAGTTATTTAAGAAAATAGACGAAATTTGACCATTCCCCCTTACCTCCGAAACTGCTGAGCCTAAAATTTTGCAGAGCAGAAAATAGTTCTGTACCTACAGATTACAGGAAAACTTATAAGAAGTCTATGGTTTTAAAATAACATGGTACATCTCTCAATATTGTGCGTACAAACTTACATTTGCAGTTGGAATGTATGGGAGAACATGTTTTTCAACTACAATGTTATGTTTGTTCTTTGGATAAATTCAGCCCAACTACGGAACCCTTCATTTTGCGGGATCCGACACGCACTTGGCCGGTTTCTATTGATGTGGTTTGTGAATACAATGCGAAGTGGCAGCTTATGAATGAAATTATCACGTTTTATTTTAACTTTTCACATCCATCATGTATTTTAAATAATAATTATGATTGTTTAAAGTAACAGAGAGTAATAAAAAAAATGAAACCTTTTATGTTTAGCCCATTACCATGTTTAACCATTGTGTGTCAGTTTAAAAGTTGAATGACCTACGAAGTTTTATATCAATTTCAGTATGCTTATACATATAATATATTAAATTAATGTTAATGCAGCGTTTATTTAAAATAGCTACATACCTACTAAGAGGGATTTAGTCATGAAAGTATAATATTAGCTAAAAGATATTGCCGTCGACTGTACTTTTAAATTAGCGTTTTTTTTTTCGTGAAAAGTTAATTGTGGGTTAGTTAAACTGTACGTCCTAATCAAATCAGAAGAGGTTGGAATTGTGATTTTAAAAACCTTTACTGCGCCATTTTAAGCCTACAAAAAGGTAATGGTTTAGAAAAATCAATTCGTAGATATCTACTCGTACTAAATGTGACTGTTCGTAAATTACCCCAGGCTGATAAAATTTTCGTTTTTCCTAATTATGTTATTATTAGTGTCAAGAGGGTTCGTTAATTACGTGAGGTGATTTTGGCGATTTTCGACCCATTCATCCCCTTTGGTGAGATGTCGTGAGATTTGGGTCGACCCTCTCCCTCCCCATCCTAATCTCACGTGAGATTTTTAAAATGCGTATTTTAGAGTAAATACGTTAATCAGTGCTTGATTACGTTGGATTTGTTCACATAGTTATTTTTATAATAATTACCCAGTTTTCCCGCAATTTTACACTGTCAAAAAACAAAAATTACGTGATATTTGCTGAGATTCCCTCTCCCCCACGTGAGATTCGGCTCGGAAGGGGTTAAGTAGGGGATGAAAGTTTGTATGGAAGTTCAACATTTTTCCCGATGGAAAACCCCATCGGAACAACGGCAACGGCTTGTAATTCCTAATAAATCAACTGTAACCCATTGACTTTGACTTCACGTTGCACCCATAACATCAAACATTTTCTCAAAATGCCACAAAAAATCCAAAAGAATGAAAAAATTAAGTCTCCTTACGCCTCCCAAATATTTCACATCAGAGGCCTTATCAGCTTATTACCAGACGTCGCAAAATCACGTAGACTGTGTCCTTCATAACAGTGACAGGCTGACATTGTATTAAGGAGGAAAAGTATTAGGTACTCTCATATTTTTTATTCCGGCCGTGAGAGTGATGGGGCTGGAATACTAATATTTGGTCTTTCGAGCCACATTGACGAAAATGCATGGAAGGACTTTTGGAAAGAGGCCTCTGTTTTGAAATGTATGAGGATTTTTTTTTGTACAGCATGGCGAAATGTAGGTACGGTTAACAACAAAAGTCGATTAACACTGTTACTTTTAAAATTGACACAAAACGATTCTATAATCAGCTTTTTAGCATTTCATGTCAGTAATGGCTAAGAGCTATTTTTTTAAATGTATATCTCCGATTCATTAAATCATTTTGCTCAAAATTAAGACTTAGATAACTAAAGTGTTAATCGACTTTTTTTGCTGACTGATTACAGGCGCGATGTTATGTTATGTGTTTTTTATGTTATGATTATGTTGCATTGTGGCTCAACTCATTCACTATATCGGTTAAATAAATATGTAGGTATGAAATTGCCGATTTAAATAGAAAAAAATCAAACTATTTTTTTTGAAGATGTATTGTCAATGCACTTTTGACATTTTAATGAAAGTTCGTTGATGCCTCTGCTATAGATATCCTGGGAATGGGAATCGATAAATTCTTTAAAGGCGTTTTCACCGCCTCGTTGGAATCAAAATTTCCAGAACGGAAGCGATCAAACCAAAAACGCACCGTTTGTTCACTTGCGGTACCTTGTCCATACACGGCGTTAATATTGCGTGCTGTCTGTGTTGCGTTGGTGCCACGACCGAAAATAGCGTGCAATTTCGATTTTTCCATGGTTACAGAAACATCGATATCAAAGAAAATTCGAAAGGCGGGAAAACAAATTCAAACAACAGATATTTTTTAAATATCATGCTATGTTATAAAATTAATTTGAATTTGGAATTCTAAGTAGAATTAAATATATTGATCTTCACACTAGCCGGTATGAAAAATTTGCAATTTCATAGGTAAAGACATATTATTAAAGTACGTGGCGTTAGTTTGAAAAAGTAATTTTATACCGACTGAAAATTATACCAAAAGTAGTTTTCCTTGGTGTATAAGAGATTTAAGCGTCAGCTGCTCCAATAGTGGGAGAGTCCAAAGTTAGAGGATTTCAATGTTGTAAAAAAAACTTTTGAAAAAAGTATTTTCATACCGTGCCAAAACCTTTTCGGACGGGTTTTGAGATCATCTTCAACACAAAAAGAATAGTCAGCTGCATGGAAGTTGGAGGAATAGTCAATCGCGTAAATAAACTTGATTGTTGCGATGGAACATCAGGCTAAATTCAAAATTATGGGTAATAGGGCAAAGCGGTCAAAGGAACTACTACCTCAATTTTGAAGGAAAATAAAACTGCAATTTATGTTTTTTGAAAAAGCTTCTGCCTGAACCGGGAATCGAACCGGATTCCTTTTATAAAAAAAATTAAAAATAAACTCCGGATGTGTCGTAGGACATTCGGATGGAATGAAAATCATATTTTGGAATAATCGCTTTCGCATATGATTACAATAATAAAAAAACAAAAAACAATAAATTATGGACGATTTAGTTGACCTGTGTGTGACCACTGCTAATAGACAGATCTTTTGCAAAAACCTTGGATGTCTTGTTTCGCTCTATCATGTCCTTAATGCGATCTGTTTTAGAGGCGAAAGTCACTTTTCAAGGACTTAGAGATCCGCAGCGTCTGAAGACTCACAGGATCACATCGCACCTCTCCTCCATGAGCTGTAAGTAAGATCAGAGAGCTTCTTATTTCTATTTGTACGACGGGTCTTGAAGATCTTAGACCCGACCGTAAGGGTAGTTTTCACGAACCCATCGTTATAGTCGTATACGGAGTTCCCTAGGCTCGTATGCCAAAATGCACATTAATAAGAAAAACTTTCAACCATTACTTCATCTCTAATCATCTCATCTACATTTGAAAAAATATACACAGTAAAATTAAAACGTACAAGTACTCACATAAAATAAACTCTCGTAACTACGAGAGCTTATTTTACACAATATTACATAAATATACTTATACATTTTTACACATTTTATATTATCTACATTAAACAGGCTTCAGACTTTACAAAAACCTGTTATGCTGTGTTCAATCTACGTCGGAATCAAGCATTAATTCGTAATATTTTTTGCTGACAAAATATTGAAAAGGAAATCCAAATGTATATTTAATTAGTGTCATTGACCTCTGCGCGTTAAAATGCGAGAGCGAAAGCGAGTTTCATCTTATATTGAACATTTTTGTATGGACTAACGTAAAATAATTTATTTCAATAAATTTTTGTATTTAATTACATGCAGCCGAGATGAGAATGCTAAGAGGGATGTGTGGTTTTATGCGAATGGATAGAATAAGAAATATGAATAAGAAAGAAGAAGTATGTAAGAGGAAGTCTGAAAGTGACACCGGTGACTGAAAAGTTGTGTGAAAATCGGTTGTCATGGTATGGGCATGTGATGCGGAGGAATGCGGAAAATGTCGTCAGGAAAGTGTTGAGTATGAACGTAGAGGGCTATACGAATAAGAGAAGACCAAAGAAATGATGGACTGTGTGAAAGATGATATGGCCAGAAAGGGAGTGACTACCGAGATGACGACTAATAGAGAAGTATGGAAGAAAAAGACATGTTGCGCCGACCCCAAATAAATTGGGACCAGGGCAGGAGAATGATGAAATTTTTGTATGTAATGTCTTGAATAATATCGGTACCGAAATAACAGTTGCCTTGTAAAATGAGTAGCCGCTGCTGAATGTTTCGCAAGCAAATTGACGTTATACTTGATGGTAAGGCCGTTTGTCCACCGCCACTTCAACGGGATGTCAACGAGAACGAGATGACGGCGCCGAAGTAGCGATACATACATTACTATGGCCGCGTGTACAGTAAACGCTCAAAAGTCCATAAGCATGCTAAAGATTACATTGCTATGAACTGTGCGAGCACGAACCAGTACGTGTGCGTGTATGAGCCAACATTCCGCAGATAACACACACTAATGAATTGTCGCATGTCGTTGTACTACGCGAAATAACATTATATTTATGTTGAATTTAGAATACTCGTCATAGTGGCGACCTGTTCTTACCATTGCATTGCTAAAATTCGCATAAACATAACATGTGCTGGTAGCTGTTTGGGCTAAGCAATGGTTTCACGATCAATGAAGTCTGAGTTCGAATCTTAATCACAATGTTGGATTGTTTTTTGTTTCTTTGGAACCATAATAATATATTTCTATTTTAAGCAAAAATTTGTTAGATATTATGTTATGTTCATTTATTATTTATTTTTATAAGAAGTTAAATATTAGTTATTGTATTATTATTTAACTATTTTTGTGATTTTTAATTTATCTTTTCGGTGTTGGAAGGTTTAAATAAAAAAGTCGTGCTGAATGGTAACAAAAATGTTTATTCGTTTTATTAACTTATTTATAAAATTAGCAAACTTAAGAGAATTGTGACGTTACATTCCTACTAAATAAAAGAAGATTTTTTGTAACCGTTCATAGGATTTTTTGTTGAATACCCTCTTAGTCAATTCATAATAACATAACAAAGAAAGGATATTCTAATAACACATATATAATTGTCAATACCTATTTAGTTTTCTATGATCTACCTTTCTAACTTTACGAAATGAGTGACCAAGCGAACAAGATAAAGAATATTATATTTCTGTCCCATTACTTCCAATCAAGTAAAAACTTACAAAAAGTCAAATACTGCGTGAGATTTGAACTCACGGCTCACTGATTCACGCATCTATCTGCACGCGCTTAACCGCTAGGTCATCTTTACACATGTTATAAGTTTGAAATTATGAACTACAATCAGTTGTTGACGACAATAATTATGCATATTTATGTTCTTGGAAATAGAAGGTCTTAAGTCAAACTAAACGCCAAGCTATTGGTTTGTGAGTTTGCTTATCGACTTTTGGTCGCGACTGTACACCGCACACCACCACCTCCCGGTGGTCACGTCAGTTCGAATAATCTCGTTTCTCGTTAAAGTCCCGTTGATGTTGTTCGGTGGACAAACAGTGTACAACGTCACCGCCGTCTTTGTAAATCTGACAAAATCAGAGACTTTGTAGGTGTGCTTTTAACTTAGACATAAAGCTGACATGTCTTTTGTGCCTGTAACTACACTGCCACCCCAAAACCGGAACTCAGCAACGTTATTTGGCTGCAGAAATAGGAAAGAAAGAAAAAACAGTTTATTTGTAAGAATATAGTAATTTTTTTCTTTAAGCTAAATTTAAACAATATTTTATAATTATTTCATCAGTCAGGAACTCGTTTATTGAGTAATAACATTTACTCAGTAATAAATCAAAGAGTTTGCGATTAAACGTGCTTAAATCAAGGCATTTTAAGCCATTTGGTAATTTATTATAAATTCGAGTAGCCATATAGTACGAATTTATACTATACATTTTGGTGCGTTGGTATGGGATATGTGATTTATCAGGAAATCTACTAATTCTATTAATGACAGTTGTGTGTGTGTTTTTTTTTAAGAGAGTTCGGTGTTTGTAAACAAATAAACAACTTTCATAAATGTACAGACTAAAATACGGTGTTTTGTTTAAGGGGAATTATTAACCGGGCGAATAAACAATATATGGATGACTGTTAATGAGATAATTTAATACTAAACCGAGCGACGTTAAATTATGTTTGCGAAAAATTAACTTAACTGGTGATAATGATTAAAATTCGTAAAACAAGCTGCTAGCAGTTGGAAACAGTTAATATAAGCTAGCAACTAAAATTCCAAGTTTCCCAGGCCTTAGGAATAAGGGAAACGCCGCTGAAACTTTTTGCTGACTACTTAGACCATATCGATCGTTATCAATGTGTTAAAATTGACAATATTATGATATTAGCGACGAGCGAAAAAACACAGGTTTTGGTGTTCCTCAGGGAAGTATTTTGAGCCCCACCCTTTTCCTACTTTATATTAACAATTTGTGTAGTTTAAATATGAATCTGAGTGCTTCCAAAACATCCTTCATAATGCGCACGGCAAAAGAGTGGAACTCACTACTGTTAGAGTGAACAGGCTTCTTCTGGGTAAGCTCACTCCATCGTAGACTTTGTCACTGTCACCTCTGACCGAGACTAAAGTCAAGAGCAAACCCATCACAAACAAAACAAAATCAAGGCAAAATATTATCGTATGTAGATGACACGGCGTTAATATTCACCGCTAAAACAAACAGCGAATTGTACGAACATGCTCAAATAGGTTTCAATACTGTGTCTAACTGGCTTCAAAGCAACTTTCTTACATTTAATGCCGACTAGATAAAATATATTCACTTCTCAATCCGCAAACCGCATTTTAATATTACTAACTCTCATCTGTATGCCCATCACTGCGGACTCCGCTCAGTCAGCATAATGTAAGTGTCTTTTTATCCTCAAAACATGTAACTTCAAATATCTCGGGGTTCTAATAGACGAGTCGCTCTCATTTGATGATGATTGGTGATCAAAAGATTCTAAAAATCGCTGCATAATAATTGATATTCTTTCTGGTCTTTTTTTTTCCCAAAAACTGTTACACGTCTTATTATAAACTGTATTGTATTATTGTAAATTACTGTGTAACTTCAATTACTGTACTTGTAATTGTAATGATGTTCATCTAAGAGGAGGATGTTTCCTCTCCTATGTATGACTCTGACTCCTGATATACAAATATTTTCTTACTTAGTTTAGGAGTCAAATTATTCATTTATATTTCTATTGTCCACCGTTGTACATCTATACTATTACCTGTTTTATTCCTGTCCAATGTGACCATCTTTTCATACCGAGACTCCTCCGTGCCTCGGAAAGCACGTTAAGCCGTTGATCCCGGGTCGTCAGAAGCCCGAAAGTCTGACAACCAGTCTTAGACTTAGACTGGAAGCCGACCCCAACAAAGTTGGGAAAAGGCTAGGCAGATTGATTCCTGTTCAATGTTACTATGTGTGAAATGTACAAATAAACTATTATTATTGACTGGCCTGTTGGTCTAGTGGTTAGTGGCCCTGACTGCTATGCCGGAGGCTGTGGGTTCGATTCCCACCCAGGACAAATGTTTGTGTGATGAGCATGATCATTTGTTCTGTGTCTGGGTGTAATTTATCTATATATGTATGTATTTAGAAATATATAAGTATGTTTATCAGTTAATTACGAAGGTGACAGCCGGAGGACTTAAAAAAAACCGAAATTAATTTAGAATAAAAGTTTAATTACTCAAAATTACAATATTAGCTTATATTAAATTTTAATTCTAGACTTGGACGATGCTAGTACCGAAGTGCCGAAATAATTATTATAAAAATACAATATTCTAAACGATTGCAAAGTGCGGATGCGGCATCAGCCGATTGGAAGTAGGTGATCGGCCGCGACACGAGGCGTCGAGTCAGCGGTCTTCGTGTTGCAATTTTATGTGGAAAACATCTGTTGTAGGTAAATGGCTATCATGTCGCTATTCAGCCGTTTTGGTGTAGGCAGGGCACGTAACACCTCCCCCCTCAGAACAGCAACTATTTGAGCAATTTCAGCGAGAATGTTGCTGGTGCATTTTTCTTGATTGTAGGTGATTCTGCATCTTCGTAATGATGATTTTCAGCGCTCTCATCTGGTGACTGTGGCTTTCTGAGCTTTGTGCAAACATTGTACCGACGTATAGTGAGAATAACGATCAGTACAGTTGCACCGAATATTAGGACGTATAGTGGGATAGTCGTATGGTAAATTGATCGTTCCAGGTTTGCGTGATCGATCTGTAGAGGTTGTTGCATTAAGATTTTATCTTCGATCTCGTGCAGACTTTTCAGGTGTAGTGAGTTTAGCTTTAGGTGTGGAATAGCTTGATTGATGATGCTCAGGTTCATTGGTATTTCGGTGATTTTCAGCGGTTGTCCTTTTATATGATCATTCATGTTGATGATAGTAAATTGGTCGGTGCGTAGTAGGCAATTTTGCGGGATGGTGGCGAGATAACTTCCGTGTAGCGAGATGAATTCTTGACGTTCGCAATGTAGCTCGGTTCGAGTTGGTTGTGGAAAGGTGAGAGTATAGCGTCTGTCGTCCAGTTGCTCCATGGCTTCTTTAGTCAGCGTGAGTTTAGTGGGCAGGCATGACTTCTGTAGAGATTGATGGAGGATGAGTCCTTGGATGCAGTCTATATGTCCTCTCGTCGGTTGATGGTTGACTTCTTCTTCGCAGAGATGAATCCGGTTGAACTTCGGGCATTCAGCCTCTATGTACTTGAAAACTTTCCCATTGGTTGCAATGAAAGGGTAAGGAGGAATGAAGGTGTACATAAATTTATTGGGAACTATTGCTAATCTATATAATTCAAACTGATCGGGAGAAATTATTGGGATTTTAAATATGATAACTATTCTTTTTCCTGTATAATAATAACCGGGTTTTATAACTGTATAATATTCTCTTAGATCCGCCTCTAGCAATTGGTCTGATCCGTATATAGACCTTAATCGTTTAGTCATATTACCTAAATTATCTATGCTTAAAGTACTATGGTGAGTGCTCGATGCACGTATAAAAGATAAGGTATCTTCTATCCTAGTTATTTCTAGAAATAAGTCGGCTGTATTGTCGCTAATTATAGTTAACAATTGAGCAAACTTTGCGTATCTTATAAGGTCAGTTTTTGCAGAAGCTTTCTCGTCTAAAAGTAAGCTTAAGGTACTATTGATTCTCTCCTGATTGCTTACAATTTTTGAGAGCAAATTACTATATCTAGTCATCCAAACTTTATTAAGACTTATATGCTCGTTTAACTCCGATACTATCTTGTCATCATTATTTTCTAGCAAATGAATGGCATTATTGTACGTTTGGGCATCCGATTGATCTAAGTTACCAGTTATGCTTTTTATAACTGAGCCTAGACCGTCTATGAGACCTCTTTTGCTACGACCGGGTTCTAAGGTTTTTAACTGAGATCTAATCATCTCCAATTTATTAGATAAATGATTAATCTGAAGTTCGTATAAAACAAAGGTTTGATTATCTAGTTTGGTTTGGAAATATTCTAGTTGGTTAATTACGGAGTCGAGTCTTTGTTCAATATCGGTTAAGTCTATGTATTGCAGAAAAGAATGGTAATGCGTTATAAGTCTTGCTTGTCCAAGGTTGAAAGGTAAGAGTCCGGGTCCTTCGTCCAAGCTTTCAAGTCTTATCTCGAGCGCCAGTGTTGTGTGAACGGTGACCGCAAGTAGTATCCTGTAACAATTTTGAAGTCTTAGGGCAACGTTTGAGTCGGGACTTAGCTACGGGGCCTTTCTTTTTAGATGTATATATGTGAATCGGAAGGTCAGCCAGCACAGTGTCATGAGTATAACGCGGTGCTAATTTTTGTCGACTAGCTACTGGGTTACTAATGAAGACTTGCTGCTCTGGTTGGTATTCTATTTCGGGCTCTCTGTCCTTATTCCTGTTCTGTATTATGTTCGTCCGGTCAGTAAGTGTGAAGTCGTTAATAAGGTCGTATACAGTTTTCATCTGGTCTCGGTGTGTTAAAAGATACTGTTGCATTAAGTGTTCGGTCATGTTAATGTCGAGTGGGTCTCTTGGATCAAAATGTCCTCTAATTATGTCATGGGGTCTGCACTTTGTAAAACTGTGAATTGTACTATTGTAGGCTAGTATAGCATAAGGCATGAGGTTGACCACCGGGTCATCTTTATGACGTAATCGTAAGATACGAAGATGTTCTAGTAATGTAGAGTGAAATCGTTCTACAATTCCGTTATCATTAGGAGAGTGAGCTAGTGTTCTATGGTGGTTAATTTTATGTAATCTAGTAAATTCAGTAAATAATTGATTTGTAAACTCGGTACCGTTATCGGTTACGATAGTGAGTGGAAGACCGTGATGTGTACAATAGTTTAAAATTGCCTGAAGAATACTAATCGCTGTGCCATCTCTTAAATAGTATGCCTGTCCGTATTTTGAGAAAACGTCTACGACTGTAAGATACTTTTCATTTTGGGCTGTAAAGAGGTCCATATGTACTATCTCAAATGGTTTGGTAGCTGGGGGTACTAAATTTAGTTGGGGTCTAATTGGATTCCTATCATACTTGGCTTGTCCGCAAATTGTACACTCATTAATATATTTAGTTATTTCATCCCTCATCTTAGGCCAATAGTATTTCCGGGAAAGAGCAAGATAACATTCGTTTATGCCTCTGTGGTTGGTTTTGCCTTCGTGATAATGTTTTATGATCTGTTGCTGCCTTAAATATTCTTTAACGTCTTCTAGTTCAGTTTTTGTAAGCACTAAGTTCATAGCTGAGCTTTTAAAGTGGTTTTGGATAATAGGTATTATTGAATACATTCCTAAGGGCGGAGTTATCTTTAAAGCGGTTTTAACTTTCGGTTTGACATATTCTTTTATGGCATTCACTACGTCTTGCTCTAAGTTAGACTCTGAGACTTGGATATGTGTGCGAGTATGTGTGTCGAAGGGTTTAGTAGCTGTTGTCCGTTTAATGTAAGGGCTGTTACTCACTATAGTTATGCATATTTGCCGGTGAAATTTATTCAAAGGTTCGTCGGTGATAGGGACTTCTAGAATAGGGTTTTCAGTGCTAGTATGGGCAGTGTCTGTCGTAGAACCTGTTCGAGAAGGTGGTCGCTCTGAAGGGTTGGCTAACATTGACTCTGTCTCCTCGTTGTTAATTTCTACACGGGATAATGCGTCTGCGTTAGTGTTGTATTTTCCCTTTTTGTACACTATAGTATAATCGTATTCGCTTAATTTAAGTCTCCACCTAGTCAATCTTTGGTTAGGTTCTTTAAGGTTCATTATCCACTGTAACGGCTTATGGTCGGTGAATATTTTGAATTTACGACCGAATAGGTAGGGTCTGAAGTACCTTGTAGCCCAAACTATGGCCAAAAGTTCCTTCTCTATAGTGCTATAGTTAGTTTCACTATCATTTAAAGTTCTCGAGGCGTAACAGATGGGTTTATCTGAGCCGATGGTACCTTGCGAGAGTACGGCACCTATAGCTACATTAGAGGCGTCCGTTGTCAATATAAACACCTTAGTAAAGTCGGGATACTGTAAGATGGGGTCATTCGTCAGTAGTCTCTTACATTTATTAAAACAGTCCATGTATTCAGAGTCAAACGTAATTTTGTTAGTCTTTTTAAGGCATTTTGTCATAGGCTTAGTGATGCGAGCAAAGTCCGGGATAAATTTCCTGTAGTAACCTAATAGTCCTAGGAACTGTTTTATTTCCTTAGATGTTTTTGGTAAAGGGTATTTTTCTATTGCTGCTATTTTATCTGGGTTAGGCTTAACACCTTCGCCACTGACTATATGTCCTAAAAATGCGGTTTCTAATTTTAAAAACTCGGATTTATCCATTTGGATTTTGAAGTTAGATTCCTGCAATCTTTTAAATACTTTCTCTAGATTAACTATGTGCTCTTGCAAGGATGTACTGAAAATGATGACGTCATCAAGATATACTAAACAGATCTCATTTTGTAAGCCTCTGAGCACATTGTCCATTACTCTTTGAAAGGTAGATGGAGAGTTCTTCAAACCCATGGGCATACGCAGAAATTCAAAGTGCCCATGTTCCACATTAAAAGCTGTCTTCGGAATGTCGTCTGGGTACATTTCACATTGGTAAAAACCTGATGCTAGGTCTAAAGTAGAGAAGTAATGGCACTTACCAAGCTTGTCAAGTATGTCATTGATGTTAGGAATTGGGTATTTGTCGTCTATAGTCTTGTCATTCAGTTTGCGAAAGTCTACTACAATGCGCCACTTTTGTTTACCTGATGCGTCGGCTTTCTTAGGAACTACCCAAATAGGCGAGCTCCAGGCTGATTCAGAAGGTCGTATAATACCTTGGTCCAGCATTTTAGTTATCTGGTCCCTAACTTCCTGTCGATGCACATAAGGGTAACGGTAGCTTTTCGTATATACGGGAATTTCGTCAGTCGTTCTAATGCGATGTTTGATTTTATTTGTAAAGGTTAAGGGCTCTCCCTCAACATAAAATACGTCAGCATAACGGGCACATAATGTCTCTAAGTTAGTTTTTTCCTCAATATTTAAATGGTCGGTACGCAATCGACTTAAAACCTCTTTAACGCGCATCGGATCTTGTTCAGTGCACATGCACTCGGTATTAAATATCTGCGCTTGTAAAGGACGGTCGAATGTAATAGTTATGTCGTATTCGGTCGGGTTTTCAATTTCTACAATTCCAGTACAATCAGTCACGCGAGTAATGCACTCGTGAATAATACAATTACAATGGATTTGCTGAGTTATCGAAACGTCGCCGTCTGGACAATAAATAGGAATATTTACTAGTTTTGATGAGTTAGCGGGAATGGTTTCTTGACTATTTGATCCTTTACATTGATAAAAACGTATAGGGATTGTTGTAAAATCCGTAATTAAATAATTATTTTTTAAATCAATCTGTGCTCCGTCGAGTAAATCTAGACCTATTAGGCCATCGAAATAATTATGGAATTTATAGACAAAAAATTTTACATTTGTTGGATTATTAAATTCAGCAAAGTTCGGAATCGTAATAGAATGTTCATGCGTACTAGTTACACGAGCGTTCGTTACTTCGAAGGGGTCAAAGTTTAAAGGGATATGTGAAAAATATTGTTCGACTGCCGCGGGACTAATAAAGGACTGATTAGCTCCGGTATCTACTAATAGTTTAAGTGGTGGGTCCGATATCTGTATGTAACGTAATTCTCTTTTGGACTGGAGATTTAATTCTATTTTGAAACATTTTGATCCTTCTCCTTGCGAAAATCCTGATCTACTTTAGAAGTTGCTGCTGTACGAGAAGCGGACGGTTTTGCTTCTAAGCACTGCATGTTATTTAATTGGTCCGGTACCTCTGGTTGGTTTTCGGGGTAGGTCTGATAGTAGTCATAAAAGTCAAAATAAGCGTCGGGGTCACAATCATAATAATAGCCAGGTTGCTCGTAGTAATAGTCGGGGTAATTGTAAGTGTCGTAGTAGTCGGTTATTTCGTTAAAATTCATTTCGCGCGTTCTAAAATAGTTACTAGGCGGTGGGTTCCCTGACTTACGCCAATCGTGTGCTGGTACTCCTAGTGGTCTCGGTACGAAATGGCTAACGCCGCTCATCGGTTTCGGACCGGTATACTGAGCTTGGGGGTTCCTATTCGTCAATTTAAATGCGTCATTTTGAGGGTTGTAGTTCGGCGGGGGCGCACGGAACATATGCTGTGTACGACTAAACATATTAGGGGCTCTTGGAGGTACCTGATTATGCTGGAAGGGTGGTCTCCACTGCTGCTGCTGCCGCGGCGGCATAGGCATAGGCTTAAACCAGCTAGGGCCTGGGCTAGGAAAGCTAAAAACTTTTGGAGTGGTCATAGGGACCGCGGGTGGCATTCTAGGGGTTGAATGCGTTGGCTGTGTAGTCGGGTTACGTCGCTCGGGAATACTCTCGTTACGTTGCTGTAGGTACATGACATTCAATTCCTGTTGTACAAATTCCAGAGCCTTTTCAATAGTTTCCGGTCTCATACACCGGATACGGGACCCTAGAGGTTCCTTAAGACCTCTAACGTAAGATTGTAGAGTGAGTTTTTTATAAAGATCGCGTTTTGCTTCGATAGTTGTTGCTACATTTTCGTGTAAAGTGACATAAGTCATTATGGTGCTAAAAAGGGTCTGGCATTTGTCATAATATTCCTGCGGTGTGCTACCTCCTTGTGTCAGCAAAGACATGTCATTGTAAAGGGCGGTCTCGTCCCTTTGGTCAGAAAAATTATTAACTAATGCGTCACGAATACCTTGCCAACTTTCTGGGATGCCGTTGGAATTAATAGTTGATGCTGCTGGTCCGGTGATTTTATTCAGGATACCGTTAATGAGACACAAGTTAGTTAACTCGTAATTCGGGTCGTTCCTAACATATTGTATTACGAGCTGATCGCATATTTTAATGAAACGTGTGACATTCGGATTCCCTTCAAAATTTGGAACTGCGCGCAAAGCGTTGTAGATAGTATCAGGGTTCAATGCCATGTCGCTACTATTAAATAATAAATCTAATCCTAAGCTATCTGAATCTATAAACCTATTTGAATCTACTTCCCTGCTCCTACCTATCTGTCTGGAGGAGACAGGATTTTTCCTAGGTTCCCTTGGGTGAAAAATTTTGATTTAATTATATAAAATATGGGTAAAGGAAGGACAAGGAAGCAACACTTAAAGAAAGTTTCAAGGACTTACATATACATGGTTTTTCTCGTTGTATCGATGGCTGGATACGTCCTCAGCTGCGTCTTCTTAAGTTCGGATATTCGACGAGGTACTTGGAAATACCGACAGCGACTATCGGAGTCAGCAGATTAACGATTTTTGGAAATCTATACCGCGCCGCGCACTGCCTCGAATATCCTACCGACTGCGCCAATTACGAAGGTGACAGCCGGAGGACTTAAAAAAAACCGAAATTAATTTAGAATAAAAGTTTAATTACTCAAAATTACAATATTAGCTTATATTAAATTTTAATTCTAGACTTGGACGATGCTAGTACCGAAGTGCCGAAATAATTATTATAAAAATACAATATTCTAAACGATTGCAAAGTGCGGATGCGGCATCAGCCGATTGGAAGTAGGTGATCGGCCGCGACACGAGGCGTCGAGTCAGCGGTCTTCGTGTTGCAATTTTATGTGGAAAACATCTGTTGTAGGTAAATGGCTATCATGTCGCTATTCAGCCGTTTTGGTGTAGGCAGGGCACGTAACAAGTTGTCTAGTACTCATAACACAAGCTCTGCTTAGCTTGAGGCTAGACGGCGTTGTGTGATAGTTGTGGAATATTATTATATTATTATTATTATTATTATTATTTAGTTTGGTTACAAAAGTGGTATTATTATTATTATTTAGTTTGGTTACAAAGGTTTTTTGTTTAAAAAAAAAATGCGAGCAATTGCTGATAAAAAACTAATGTCACAAGTTTACTGCCAAGTCTAGGGTCAATCTGTAATACAGTACTGTATGTATTACTTCATTGGGTGGAGCACCAAAATCTTACTCACTACCTCTTGAAAGAGCAATCAATCTGCCTAGCCTTTTCCCAACAATGTTGGGGTCGGCTTCCAGTCTAACCGGATGCAGCTGAATACCAATATTTTACATGGAGCGACTGCCTAACTGACCTCCACAACCCAGTTACTGGGTAATACGATACCCTTGGTAAGACTGGTTGTCAGACTCGGGTTTCTGACGTCCCGTAACGACTGTCAATGATCCACGAATGACAGCCGGGACCAACGCCTTAACGTGCTTTCCGAGGCATAGAGGAGTCTAGGTATGAAAAGATGGTCACCCATCCACGGACCAACCTCGGCAAGCGTAGCTTAACCTGATGGATCGACCCGACCCCTAAATAATTACGGCTGTAAAAAGATTATTCTGCAATTTTTACTTACCATATCATACAGTGAGACAGAGGATTTACATGTTGTCTGTAAATACAATAAAACATGTAAGTATTTTTAAGTTAATATTAGTTTTTACTTAGTCTCCTCCGTTGTTAATTTTATATTTTAAAATTTTAAGCACCTTTCTAGCTTGAAACACAGGTTCTACCTAGTTCAGACAAATGAGCGACTGTGCCCTCTATAATTTGTAAGTTATGTTATTGTAAATCTACACATTTTTATAAATAAACGATATTATTTTTATTGTTAATTGAAATGATATTTCATGTTGTGCATTAAAACTTATAGAAATACAGTGTTTTAACTGTAAAATAACCTCATAAATCAGCGAATTCGGTAAAACGGGGTTTCGTATACGGTCTCTTCACCATTCCACAGCAGACATCAAGCTACTACAATCTGTCAAATTTCTTTTATAGATTTTCAACTTTATTTCTAAAGCATTACGTTCAAGGTTGATTGGGAAAATTTGACAGTTTCGGGTAGCTTGACCTGCTGGTGTCTGTACGTTAGAAAATTTCATCAGTTAGTTTCCGTTCCTGTTTATTTACTAACACACAGGTGTTTCACACTATTCCGTTCCCAGTATTGTCTCTTAAAATAAAGTATTTGTAGTGTTATAATCGTATGTTATTTCAGTCGATATTATCATTTAATTTGACTAATTAAATGTTAATTTGCCTATTAGTGTCTCTATTAAACGGTTCCTACGAGTATGTCGATTTTCGTAAATAATAAACAAGTGTAAGATTTTGTTTGATATGAGTTTAATGATTCTTAATAATATTAAACCCTGTATTCCTCCTACGCTGATGTTGGTCGCATAATCGCTAATTGCACATGGGATGAAATTCATCCCATTTTTTTATTTAAGTAGTGGTTCGTGGGAGTAAAGTCATCCCACGCAAATCTGCTTTTGGTTTGAACCTTGTTCCACCACTATTAAGGAGTCCTTTCTAATTCCATACATTTAGTTTGATGCACTATCTATTTCCGAGGAATTTGAGGTACGCCAACCCTCTATGCGACTAGTCAGTCGTCTATGGAAAGATTATTTTTAGTCTGTAGTTGCAAATCTTTTTGTAAACAAAAGGTTTTTGTTCGAATTGGAATTAGTAAAATTATTATTATTAACAAAAATTGTATTAAGATAAGTGGTTTTATTGATATTTCGTGCTAAGAATAAATACACCATGCATTTTAAACCATAAAACATATATATTTTTTTTTACTAGAGTCATTTCTTTGAAAGTGTAACTAAAAATAGTTTAGTTATTTTTTACAACCAAATTCGAAAATGAAAACAAGTCATACTTTCAAACGAAACGTACATTACTATAAAGCCCTACTCACTAGCATTCTAAGAAACATTCAACGGTCACAAAATTCCAAGAAGCTACGATGCAAATTGGTTTTGTTTACAAGATTACCGCGGGTGGGGCGCTCAACGGTTTTCCCCGCGCGCGGGTGAGCACAGCGGTTCAGCACAACGGGTATGGTCGGTCGCGGACGTCAGCGAGAAATAAATAATAAAATATCGTACTTGCGATACCGACCGCTCTACGATACGATAGTCATAGCGACTGTCTCGCACGCGTGGCATTCAGCTTATCGAAAACAGACTGAGGGCGCTCGCACAATTCCATGCTCGCCAGTCGACCGACGTACGCGGCGCTGACGTTAGCATCGCAGTGTGGTGCTATATACTAGAACACAATGTATGGTACGCGTGACCGACATCAGCGCAGGAGAAATGCAGGCCTAAGGATTGATACTAATCTTCATGTAGGTAGATAATTATGAAAATGAAGATTGCTAACCGTTTGCAAATTTTAAGTTAACCATACGTTTCCAGTATGCTTAGTATAAGCTATGCCTACTCCGGTCAATCGGTCAGGAATGAGTCCAAATCGTCATATCAGCGTTTCCCAGGAAAGCGGTTACGTCATAATTATAACAGGCGCCATGAAAATCTATCATTTTCACCAGTAGATGACAATAAGTCAAAACCCGCTGCTCAAAGATTTAAATCGCTAGATTTGCCCTCACCGTACTGAGACACAAGAAAAAGTGTCTATACTGAGGAGAGTGAGCTCACACTTTATCAAATAGTGTTTCCATGACAATCAAGGGCTCTGCCACATGATGACGACTGCGTCATCATGTGGCAGAGGTGTCAATACGAATCAGAAATGTGACTGAATCTAACGATTTAAATCTTTGCCACTGTAATCATGTTCATGATAGCCGTCACTAAACCGTAGCTTCAGGCGTGCCTCGATGACGACGCCTGGTTTCAGGCATCCACTGTGTGACGACGACTTTTATTAAGTACAGACGCCAGCACATCAAGCTACTACAATCTGTCAAATTTCTATAATAGATTTTCAACTTTATCGCTAAAGCTAGGTTCCAGGTTAATCAACCTGGAACCTAGCTTTAGCGATAAAGTAAAGGAAAATTTGACAGTTTCGGGTAGCTTGATCTGCTGGCGTATGTACATTGTTTTAATAATAATTATTAAAACAGAAACAGTTTATTTTATGATCATGTATCTAGGTAATAATTACCTAGATACATGCTCATAAAATAAACTGTTTCTCAATTCTTTCCTAGTCATAAAAATCCATCGAATTAAAATTTATTACATTGCGGTCCAAAATTATTGACTCACATGGTAATAACATTTTTATTTACCTAGTTCCAATCAACACGAACCATAACGACATTCATACCTCGACTTTACTTTAATACACCCGCTGTCAACGACGTGGCATCAGTCTGTTATCAAAACAGCCGTCTCACACAAACATCACAATACATTTTCCGTACTATAAATAATACCAATTCAAAGTCACTCGTAAAACCCGCCGCACATAATTCTCACGTACAATACACCAAGTAACAACACTAAGCTTCGTTGTTCCTCGTAAAACTTCGTGCTTACTCGTATTCATCAATCAAATGGGGTTATTATATTGTAGGTTGTAGGTAAGTATACATAGCCGCGCCAGTACGAAACAGGTTGATCACGCAACTCACGCTCGCGGCATTGTATTAAATCTTTATTCCCAATGACGAATGGGTTTTTCGTTGATTATTTCCTCTCCCTATACGTTTCGCACGCTTGGGGATGAAGAAATTCGTTTAGTGATGGTTTTATGATTATAATAGCGAAAACATTTGATGGGACCGGCTGTATTTTTTTTTGTATGAAGAATTGATTTTGATCCGGATATATTATGGATTGGTATTTTATGTATCGTGAATGACTTTCAGTATTTTTGAGTAGGTTAATATATTGAGAATAAGGTTTTTGTATCGTAGCACTTTTTATATCTTTTCAAGACGTTTTCGTTACAAATTATAAAAATAATTCTAGTAGTAGTAATACGAGTAGCTTGGCTCATCGCCGCAAGGTTGCCTGCTTGTCGGTCTTCTAAAGATTGTACTCCGGTGAGTGTGCTCAAGAACTCCACGACCTCATTCCACCGGCCCCCTTCTACCATCGGACATATAGACGCTCTGCCAGATACCATCCCTACCTAGTTGCTATTCCACCAATTCGCACTAAGCGTTTCCAAATGTCTTTTATAATGCGCACAGCAAAAGAGTGGAACTTACTACCTGCGTCTGTGTTTCCGAGCGCATTCAACGCTAATCTCTTTAAAGTGAGAGTGAACAGGCTTCTTCTGGGTAAGCTCATTCCATCGTCGACTCTGTGACTCTGTCTCTATCGCCTCAGTCCTAGACTAGAGTCAAGAGCAAACCTATCTTAAATTAATTACTAAAAATAACCTCAATTTTTATTAAATTGTTATTTTTATATGTACTTATTTAATAACATAAAATATGAAACATACCGATAACCAAAAAAGATAACAATAGGAACAATAACATAATCGCTGTAACATTAAGGAGGAAACTCTATTCAAAGAAAATAACATAAAAGAATACTGAAAAGCACAGTTTTATTCAAAAAGGATATTCAGTACGTTCCTCTTGGATTGCAAAGGTTTTTGTTACGGAAAGGTACAAAAAAAAACTAAATTCTACTCACGTACATATTCGGGATAACCCTTTGCGAAAGTTCGTGTGCTTTGAATTAAACCAATTATACAGCATGTATCAGAAAAGTGTGGTCTTTAAGGGTGTGCTACGGACCATCAAACTGAATAAATTTATCCATGGGATCAACACAGTAATCGTGAAAAAAATGTTAACTGTCCCATACAAAACTTCAATACCTACTCCATCCAAATATACGTATAAGAGATGGCTGATAATTTTTTCTACACCCCTCAATATGACCACGCATTTCTGATACACGCAGTATAGTATGGCTTCTTCTGTTTTATGCGTGTATAATTACGATTAGGAAAGTACGAAAAAATCTACCTGAACAGACAGCTGTGCTGCTGGGGAGTCGTTGCGTGCGCCACTTTTTCTTCCCACCTAAAGCACTAGGACGTGGTGAACAGCAGGTGTTTTGGGGGACTGTCTTACGTAATTTTGACGTTCGAAAAGTGCTGATTCTCAGCCTTGTTTGAATAAATTATTTTTGATTTTGATTATAGGTAGTTTTTGTTGCGACAAAAGCGGCAGGGTAGTCTACGAAACTGAAATTTTCTTATGTTTTTTGCAATTTGCATGTCAGTGTTAGGTTGTATGTTAGTGTTAGGCTGTATGTGATTCACAACCGTAACAAATCTGTATTTATAGAATTATGATACTTAAAATCATCAATACCATTCTGTTCATATATTTAATGTCTATTTCATGAAGTGTTGACATTTATTTTGAGGTCTTTTCTAACCTACGAAGTTGTATTACTGATTCTAATGATTATATAATTCTGTAAATATATGTTTGTTACGGTCGCGAATTTTATTTGAATTGACATAAAACCTAATACTGACTTGCAAGTCAGTATTAGGTTTTATGTTTATTGCAAAACATATAAGAATATTTGAATTTCGCGGGCTACCTTAGCGCTTTCCCCTTAAGGTACTGTTTTAGAAAATTTATTCATTTCTCTTTTACAATTGGCTAAATAACTCTTGTTCTACGAATACAAAAAAAAAAAAACTGTCTATCTTTCTATTCAGCCTGTTATGTCCAACTGATGGGCAAAGGTCTCTCTTTTCCTTTTCCTCACAAGTCTGTCCATTGCCACTGCGGTCAGTCTTTTCGGTAGCAGTCAAGTTCATCCCTCCATCTTCGTATTGGTCTGCCGCGATGTCGTCTAGCATTGAATGGATCCCAATCGGTGGTTCTTTTAGGCCACATCACATAAATACTATTATAGCCAGTTCCAGGTTCAGACAGCAACATTACCAGCATCTCAACACGAAGACATTTTGATAGTATTTAATATTCTGCTTTTGTTTGTAGAAGAAAATATAATTGCAAACTTTTAGAACAATGGACGTTCAAACTGTACATTCTAACTATAAAATAAAAAATCAATCTGCCTAGTCTTTTCCCAACTATGTTCGGGTTAGCTTTCAGTCTAACCGGATGCAGCTGAATACTAGTATTTCACATGGAGCGACTGCCTATCTGACCTCCATAGCTGTTATTATTTAGCCACGAGCTCCTCTAAGTATAATTATGATAAGAACTAAGAATACGATAGTAAGGGTATTTTATAATATCAGAGATATTTTTTCCAGATAAACTTTTATCTATAGGGATATCCTAGGCCCCAAACATTAATAATGGTCCTGATTTATTTACAGACTAACGATTTCTGTAGGCTAACCATTACTTAAAGTATGAAGGTACTATATTTCTTTAGACATTTATGATCTTTTTTTTTAAGGTTACTTTTATCCCAAAAATATGAATATTATTTTTTGATATAAATCTCACTAACCGCAACCATATGTCTGGAAAAGATTTTTATTTAGGGCTAAAATTTTATGTAGATAACTTTTTGGACAATTTAGAATCGATTCAATACTATTGTCGTATGTTATTATCATGTAACCGTTAGAACATGCGCTGATACTGATAAACTGATATTTTACGACTATACGAAGTACTCTTTCTTCGTATAGTCGTAAAATATCAGTTTCCAAGGTCATAATAACGTCTTTGCATGTATCATTAGTGTTATAGTGAAATACCTTCATGCATACACGACAATAAAGTGGCTCAAGTTGAAGTTTTATTAATAATTCCTATATATCAATCAGTCTGCCTAGCCTATTCCCAACTATGTTGGGGTCGGCTTCCAGTCTAACTAGATGCAGCTGAATACCAGAATTTTACATGGAGCGACTGCCCATCTGACCTCCACAACCCAGTAACGGGGTATTACGATACCCCTTGATAAGACTTGCTGTCAGACTTTCGGGCTTCTGACGACCCAAAACGACTGTCAAAGCTCCACGTTTGACAGCCGGGACCCACGGCTTAACGTGCTTTCAGAGGCACGGAGAAGTCTCGGTATGAAAATATGGTCACCCATACACAGACTAATAGATCGACCCTTGAAGCTGTTATTACTTAGCCACGAGCTCCTCAAAAGCTATGTTTCCGTCCGGGATCGAACCGGGGGCCTTCTGAGTGTCAGGCAGATGTGATAACCGTTACACGCGGGTTACAACTAGTACCTAACATATAAAACTAAAATATTTATTTATTAAACACAACTATGATACATAGTCGTGTTGCTAGTCATTGTAAGATAGTAATGCAATAACCTGATGGGTCGACCCGTGTGGCTGTTATTACTTAGCCACGAGCTCCTCTTAATAATTCCTATATAAATATGTAATAAAAAAGAAAATGTTCCTAGTTCTAATTAGTTTTCTTAATATCGAAAAAGAAAAAATGTTAGACAATTTTAACATTCCTGTTCTAAAAATAGGATTATTAAATTAATTTGTCCGAAAGTGTGCGAAAATAGATAATATCCTGGGACATTCCTGGGACATTGTTCACACACGGTCATCTGATCCCAAACTAAGCAGAACTGGTACTATGGAAACCAGATAACTGATATATCACATATACTACTTTTTTTTGCAAATACGTACTTATATATGTGTAAATAATTACACCCAGACTCGGGACAAACAAACATGTTCATGCACACAAATGTTTGTTCTGGATGGGAATCGGCATGATGATAGGTGGTATCTTAATCAACCACTCCACCAGGCCTGTTAAGATCCAGTAAATACGTAACAATTATTATGATCCATTTATATCGAACTCGGTTTACATCATGATTCAAATATAGGACGGTAGGAACATCGACGCGCAATCTGTTATCATGAATTCAGTTGAATTCAGTACACGATTCTGGACCCCTTTTTTTTGGGTGGGAATTTATCAAATAACTTCTCCCGCTCTGGGAGGAGCGGAAGGGCGTGTCAGACTTCTACTGACTAAAACCCACCCGGGTTCCTTCAGTTACCTGTGCCAGGGCCACGGTAACCCATTCAAACAACCCGCAACCCTGGCAGGCATTGGCCCTAGCGGACCCCTTCAGCTAGTGCTGGCATCTCTTTGAGGCGCGCGTGGAACACAATGCGTCGTCGACCCGGGCCTGGTCCTTACCGGACGGCGAGCTACCCATTACTCGCCATCCGCAAGCCCGCTCCTCCGGTAGCCGGGAATCAGCTATCGATTCCTGACGCCTAGGGCGTCTTCTGCGGCGACTAGGGGCGTGAGGGCGCAAAGATTGCATTTCCCTCACGCGTTCCGCCTCCTCCTTCGCGAGCATTACAGCTTCGTAGAAGGTGGTGACGGCTTCCCATGCACTCTCGCTCCGTACCATGGCCTGGACCAGGGCTGGACGCGACAGATCGCCGCCACCGATCGCCACTGCAAGGACGCGGCGGTGCTCTGCCCAAACCGGGTAGACCTCCACAAAGATCTTCCACAGTGCAGGAGTTATGCACAGAGAGCACGACAATAAATCATCCTTTGCCATATGGCTCCACAGTCGCACTGTGGCTCATCGGAGTACCTCCACCTGACTAAATTGTACCTGCAGCAACCCACCATGGCTTCTTTCCATTAGTTTTCGATTAATAAATGTATCTGTTGTTAATCTGTCTCATTTCCTTCGAAATTTTATTGATTCTTTTGTAATCGGCCTTGATACGAAGCGGTCCATCAATTTATAAAATAAATATTACTTACTTATTTCCATTCTTATTTAATATCGATGTTATGGTACGTCAACTACCGTTACAACTTAGTCATTTTATTAATAATACAATATCCTCCAATGTTTATGAAATAGTCACTATCTAACAGACGTTGTCCAGTCAACATTTCAATCTTAATAAGCACGATCAGATTATTTCGAGTTATACAATTTTGCGGGAAACTTTTCCAAATTTCTATCCACTATTACGAACATTTTAAACTTCATTTATTATAAACATTAGAAAAATAACGGTTTTATCATCCTATAATTATTTCGATATACAAGGTTATTGGTAAAACACCAACAGTCTCTTAAGGGGTCATTGTACTCATCATTATATACTTTTACTATGGGACCAAACCTGAAATCACGAAAAAAATCAGCTGTTCAGTAGATTTATGTTCGCATAATTCGTCAAAACGTACTGAACAACTGATTTTTTTTCGCGATTTCAGGTTTGGTCCCATAGTAAAAGTTGTTCATAATGATGAGTACAATACCCCCTTAAGAGGTTGTTGGGGTTTTACCAATCACCCTCTATATTTGTATTAAACTCCGTTATTTCTTGATAAATACAAAGCAATGTAATTTATTTACTATTTTCATTAAAAAATAACTCTAAAGTGCAGTAATTTCAACAATATTACGCAATAACATAACTGACCCTATTTTGCCGTTTTTTTTCTAATGGATAAATGGACCGTAAAAGAAACCATGTTACACAAAATTAATTACAAAATAAAACTATGTTTCATTTAGACTTAACTGTATTTATAAATAATACCAAAGGTATAAATACTTCACTTGGCTGATGCAAAGTTATGAAAACAATTAAGAATACAATAACGTATCATTAATTTAAAGTACACGGTGCTCGCAAACTCATTTTAACACAAAGCATGTTTTCGCAAGCTCAAACCAATGATAAATCACCTCTACATTTCAACATTAAAATAGAAAAGAAAACTTGAAACAAAATACATTAAAATATAACAAATTAACGATACCCACTGCCTCTGGGGTTGCCTAATAAATGAAGACAATTTAATCCGCTAGAAATACAAATCGCTTGTCTAATTTATTTCGCGAGTTGAATTCAGTGAGATTTGCCAACTCGGCTCTCATGGGATGGTACGTGGATGTAAAGAAAATATTGCGATAACTGTGCGTGGGTTGCTTTTTTAGGGTTCCGTACTTCAAAAGGAAAACGGAACCCTTATAGAATCACTTTGTTGTCCGTCTGTCAGTCTGTCAAGACCCTTTTTCTCAGGAACGCGTGAAGGTATCAAGTTGAACTTAATATCAAATATGTAAGTCTATGGTCCCTTGGAGCTCTTAATAAAACCAAGTTTCTAAGTCAACGCAATAAAAAAATACGGCCATTTATGAGACATATTTTGATACTCGCAAGTAAATCAAAATATAAAATTTACTTGTGCTTACATCACAAGTAAAGAAAAAAGTCGGAATATGGTTAATTTCTAATACACATAAAAACATTTTTTGAGATTAAAAACTTTTAATTTGCGTTTGAGAATACCTAATTGATCGTGACGTATATCATGTATGGTGGTAGAACATGTTTTTCAACTACAATGCGTTTGTTTTTGGGATAAATTATTTTCAACTACGGAACCCTTTATTGTGCGTGGTCTGACATGCACTTGGCCGTTTTTTTTTTTTTTTGGCAGAGCATGTATAACACCGGGTCTGCTATTTAAATGTATTTTTAGCAACTGTTAGTATATTAACTTTATTACGTCAGGCGATACTATTCATAACTGAGGCACCTAATCGTATCTTGCATACATCTTCCACCTGTCGATCCCTACCACCCCTTGTGTCGCCTGATGTAAATATTTTCTACGTTTTAGGGTTCCGTACCGCAAAAAGAAAAAACTAAACCCTTCAGGATCACTCTTGTGCCTGGCTGTCTGTCTGTCCGTCTGTCACAGCCAATTTGTTCCGAATCTAATGGGCTGATTACGTTGAAATTTGGTACACTTATGAATTTATGTGACCCAAAGACGAACGTGTAACGTAAATGAATTTTAAATATAGGGGTAAATTTTGGGGAGCATTTATGAAAATAAAAAAATAAATAAAACTATCAAATCAAAGGGCTAACTGTGAGGGTCTCAATTTTTTCTTTTTTATAATTTTAAAATAATTTGTTTTAAAGTTATTTAAGAAAATAGACGAAAATCGACCATTCCCCTACTACTGACCCGAAACTACTGACCCTAAATAAAAAAATAAAAAATACAGAAGGTAGATCTGTATCCATAGATTACAGGAAAACCTATAACAGGACTATGGTTTTAAAATAACATGATAAATCTCTCCATATTGTGCGTACAAACTTATATTTACAGTTGGAATGTACGAGAGAACATGTATTTCAACTACAATGTTAAGTTTGTTCTTGGGAAAAATTCATCCCAACTACGGAACTCTTCTTTGTGCGAGGTCCGACACGCACTTGGCCGATTTTTTATGGTGTTTATAATTTAGAGTATTCTTTTCTTATATTCTATTCTACATCCGTACATGTCTGTCTAAATAATATGTTGTGCCTGTATGTGTAGCAAGTCTTATAACCGTCACTGGTAAAGTTAAAAGCTTAAATCCTTTTGTTTCTATATTCAAAATAGATAAATTTATCGAGTATTTCGGGACATCGCCAAGCGATTGCTCGACTCTTCACGGGACCAGAGGGCTGGCCTATTTTTAGCCCAAAGAATCAGCATTGCCATCCAACGTGGCAATGCTGGCTGCATTGCCACGTTGGATGGCATTTTTCCATTGACAGCGATGTGGACGAATTTTTTGATGCCCTTTTTATTGTTATTTTTTTATTAATTAATATATATTATTATATTAGTGTTAGCTTATACATATAGTCCAGTTACTGTTTGAAATAAAAATAGATAAAACTCAATAAACTTCACTCAATTCTTTTACCAATAAACTCCTTTACAAGAAAAGAATCGTCCTGATAACCTTTCTCAAAATACCGGAGAGCAAATTGTCTGTGACACAAAGTTCATGCCCCACTTAAACTCAGATAAGTTTATCAAGATGCACTGAAAATGATCAAAGACGGAAAGTTAGAAAATCGATTATTTTAATCTACCCTCTTACTTCGAACTTGTTCGTGAAAAATGTCGCTTTGAAAAATCTTGGTTTGGTTCTGGAATGTTCTTTATTAAAGCGAAAAGAGTAGACCATCTTTTTTCACCTCGTGGGTATCTTAAAGAACAGACAAGGCGCTCAATATAAAATACTGGTAATTAGCTGGTTCTAGAAATAAGAACGCTGATTGGCCGGTCAGAGCACCCAAAATGAGACCTTCTTTGATTGGTTGACGTCCCAAATGTCAATCATTCACGCACGTTGTTTTGTTTGTTTGGTTTTTGAGAGCGACTCAGTAGTATTTTGTTTTAAATGTGGTTAAAAGTGTAGTTGGACTTGAAAAATAGTGCTGGAGGTGTGATCTTTAAGTACAAAATGACAGATACAAACCTCTTTATACAAATAAATACTTCAAAGCTCACATGGTAAAACTAAGAACCAATCAGAATAAAATTTGGTCAGTAAGCAAAAATCTTGTCAATCAGAATTAAGGATATTCAATGTTACTAGAGTGACTCGTGTTTTTGCAATAATCCTATCTTTTTCCAGTAAGATTGAGAAATTTTTTCACCATTATCTAACTATCCGGGTTTTCGCTAAAATTTGAATTATCAAATCATCCTACGACATATACATTATGTCCGCGTAAACAACAACAGCCGAGTTTTTTTTTTTAAAACCTACGAAAAGTTTCAACGCAGTTGGATCTAGAAACTAAATCCATGGTTGTACGTTGATATCCCTGCCACCATGTATGTGTTTGCTTGTATGTGTTTTTATGTTTCCTCAACATATTTTTAGAATGGGACGCTGCATGCTCTTTCGGTGTAAAGAAATATGTGTACATTTTCCAAGCGATATTTTCACTTTGATTACTGAATTTTTAATTTACTGATTTTTCGATTTTTTTCTGGAAAATTTGTAAAGACAGTCATTATGAGACCACTGCGAAGACAACTGGTACGGGAAAACAGGGCTTTTATAATATTTAATAAAAAATCCAAGTCTTTTGACAAGTAACAACCTTGTAGCGCCCTGTGCTGGACAAGCTTTCGGCTTTTTATTCCCCATTGATATTTTAAAAGTAATTAATGTAGCTGTAAACTAACACAAACATTTTAGTTAACCTGTTTTTTGTTCAAATAAGATATTCGAATTTTAATTTAAATTGAACGTAAAGCCAATCGCTCAGCCATTACAGCCGTAAAACAACTATACGTAATACCTACCTACTGCTATTGTTTCTCTTTCCACCAATACCCGTGTACCTGAAGCATGACTTGGACAAGCGAGAGTTTATAATGAACTTCGGAAGTGTTGGTTATTGGCCGCGATGACTGGCACTTATAACTTTGTTACATTAGTAAGGTGTACATTTCAGAGCTGTTCGGCTGGGAAACAGTTTATGGTTGCTTTGAAATATTCTTACGTAATCTAGCGATATGTAACAATATGGCTTTTAGTTGCAGGGATGAGGGTATGTTTATTAGGTAGGTTCCGACTAGTTCAAAGTGTGTTGCTTAAACTTAATTAATGAAATATGGCACAAATGGTTATTGGTTGTTTTTGGTTGGGCTTAGCTTTGATTAATGTTTGGGTTTAGCTTTGATTAATTTTATGCATAATTTTATTCATGCCTTGATAACGAATTGGTTGTCACAGTCAATTTGTATATCCTGTAAGTAGGACCCCTCTTGCTTTTTTTTAACTTTTTGTAAAACTCAAAAATATATACAGGGTGTAAGGGACAGCTCTCCGCAAACTAACAAGATACATTCAGCTTCTTATTTTGAATCATATTCCATCGGAAAATTTCTCAGGAAAATTTTCTTTTTTTTTTAAACCGTTTTTTCAGTTACTATCCTTCTGTCCTCTATTTCTATGTAAAATTACATTCTTTGTACGCAGCACTCCATTTATGAAAATAAAAACGCTAAAATAAAAAAATAAAAATCTGCAATGGATGTTGGAATAGGTACCGTAAATATACTCTTATATTGTAAAATTTTGCATGTCAAATGTTTGACTATGTATTAGGAAACTTTATTACTGACTTTAAGACCAACACTGTACCAATACTTATTGCAAATAAAATGATTATGATTATGATTACTCTAACGAACGACGCGTGAAATCTGCTGTTCCCTTTCTGCCTAGAGTTCATTGAACTCACGGCATAACTATTACCTACTCCTCCCAACCAGTAACTGATGCTCCGATTTGTGCACAAAAACAAACAAATCAGGTTTATTGGATTCCCACAACGATCCTGAAATAACTTCATGTAACGTCCATGTATGCTATACTGAATTCACCCCATCAGTCTGTGGAGGGCTGTCCCTTACACAGACAAGGCTTTTTGCATTTTAAACCCAAAAGAAACAATTCATATCCAGTAACACAGACTCCTTGAATCCTTAACTCCATGTTTGAATACGCAACGTGTTCATCAGTTGACTCGGTGCGTCATTAATCAGATGTTTTTGCCTCGTCTAACCCGATGCGAGCCTGCAAATAAATTCCGACGAATTACTACAACATGATTTTCTTTTGGGTAATCTCCGGAGACGAGATAAAACTTGAGTACTTTTTGTCCGGGGATATATTTTTCGATCTTATTTAAGTAACATAGCGTGTCTGATTATTTTTTGAAAAAGGAAGGAGGTTTGCAATAGCTAAGTTGATTTTCTTAAAAACAGTACCTACGAGGTGCATTCAATAAGTACCTAGCCTCATCGCCAGAGGGCGCTGTAGTTTCAAAAGAGTTTTACCACAGTGTAGCACATTCTTTTTAATTCTTTTTTCAAATTTTCATTCCAATCCCTTCATTTGTTTTAATTTGACGTACCTGCAATCATGGAGCAAAACATTGGGGAAAACAAAATTTTTCCGTAATGTTCCTAAACTAAATCCCAGCTATACTTGTTCTTTCAAGTTAGAAATAATGAAAAAATAAAAAAAAAATCTAGAAAAGACTAGTCAATGTCAGATAAAATTATGACTTTTTATTGTAGGTAGACAGAAATAAAATAAAAAAAAATATGTTTATAGTCACAGAAACAAGTGCATACAAAAAGATAATTAACTCGAGTAATACAAAAGGAAAAATAAAACAAAATAGATCTACTTACAAATCACGAGCACAAAACAAAAGTCGGCAGCTGCTGGCACGCCATGACTGTGACAAGAAGGCTTCCACTCAGCATGATGCTGTGCTATGGGGGACCCACAGCTCAGCGCTGATTTTCAGTGTTCACCCGAAAAAAACATACCTACGGAAACCAAGTCAGATGATGATGAACTATTTCCCTGTAATCAAAAACTCCACACTGTGAATAGATAAACACTTACTGGAAGCAATGCAAGTCTCAAGACGTGTTCTCATACTACACATAATCCTACCTCCTGATACGTTTTCTTGGAATATTAGTAAAAGATCTTGTAATCTTAGTTTATGGCAAAGTGAATATAGGATGAACTAATGAATTCGTATTCTTTACTTCATCCTATATTCACTTTGCTAGAGACAGGTTCCTAGTAAACATTACGTGGTCGTCCACGTAATGTTTTCTAGAAAACAGTTTCAATATTCTAAGTTGTATAATATGTCGTAGGATGATTTGATAATTCGAATTTTCGCGAAAAACCTAGGAATATTGCGAAAACACGGATAATTAGACAATGGTGATAACATTTCTCAATCTTACTGGAAAAAGATAGGTTTTTTTGCAAAATACGGAGTCGCTCTAGTAATATTGCGAAACGAAACGTTAGCTATTATGAAAAACGAACGCTGATTGGTGTGTTAGGCCAGTTGGCGTGGTTGGTTAAGATACCACCTATCATGTCGCAGGTCGTGGGTTCGATTCCCATCTAGGACAAACATTTGTGTGCATGAACATGTCTGTTTGTTCTGAGTCTGAGTATGTATTTACAAAAAATAAAAAGTAGTGTATGTAGTATATCTGTTATTTGGTTTCCATAGTACAAACTCTGCTTAATTTGGGATCAGATGACCGTGTGTGAATAATGTCCCAGGTTATTATTATTATTATTGGCCGGTCGGAGCGCCCAAAACGAGATCTCCTCTGATTGGTTGACATTTTAAATTTCAATCATTCACGGCTTCACGCTAAAGGGTCCTATGTTTGTATGTAGATTAGGTAACTAAAATGTTCAATAAAAGTAAAGTTCCTATAAATCGATATTGTTATTTCTAACCCTTTATAACTCTATGATATAATACTTCAAAGCTCACAGGGTAAAACTAGGAACCAATCAGAATAAGATTTGTTCAGTAAGCAAAAATCTAGCCAATCAGAGTTAAGGATACTCAATTTTACTAGAGTGACTCTTTTTTTGCAAAAACCCTATCTTTTTCCAGTAAGATTAAGAAATGTATTCACCATTGTCTAATTATCCATGTTTTCGTAATATTCCTAGGATTTTCGCGAAAATTCGAATTATCAAATCATCCTACGACACATATATGGACTGGAGTTACTTGCGCAGGTATATCTATACAGGGTTATTGGTAATACACCAACAACCTCTTAAGGGGTCATTGTACTCATCATTATGAACAACTTTTACTATGGGACCAAACCTGAAATCGCGAAAAAAAATCAGCTCAGCATAATTATGTTCGCATAATTCGTCAAAATGTACTGAACAGCTGATTTTTTTTTGCGATTTCAGGTTTGGTCCCATAGTAAAAGTTGTTCATAATGATGAGTACAATGAACCATTAAAAGATGGTTGGTGTTTTACCAATAACCCTGTATAGGTTAATGTTTGTTGAGTTGTGATTACTTTTGACATTAAGATTAATGATTACTCCAACTCTAGATATTTTTTTAATTACCTAAATGGTATGTTAACCTGGTTATTTTTATTTTTGGGTCTAAATTATTTGCACTTAGCCCCGTCGTTCACGACGCTACTCAAAAGTATTCAGTTAGGTCCACTTGCACGTTTAGTCGGGTTAAATTAATTTATGTAGAGTTAAGTAATTAATTAACATTTTAACTCTTATTACGCATTGCGCCACTACAAAGTAACACCGAGTTAGTTAACCTGACATTAGTGTTTTTTGAGTTTGAGATACATAATCAAAATAGAATTGCAATGTCTGTGCCCTGATATGTAATCCGACCAAGAATTAATGCACGGAAATTGTGTAATACTTTTTTGTCCTTGATATTTATAACATGAAATTTAATTTTAATCGTATTGTTCCATAGAGATTTAATTTATTGATTGATGAAAATCTCAGATAAGGAAGAATATTTTTTTAAGTTTTTCATGCGCAAATTACGCAAATAGTGATGTTAAGTGGTGTAATCATAGAAGAATATCGATGAAATTCAGTAACCTATAATACCTGCTCTTTTACTAAAGATTTTATTGACTGTGAAAATAAAATGATACAGGAGTTTCCCTCAATATACCTACTCTATACAAGTGACGTATGATCAGAATTAGAATATTAAGTAACTAAAGTTATTGAAATTTAATACAACTCGAATCTAGACTGGGAGAACACAAGTATAACTTTAAGACTTTTATTGACATATATTTTATGAGCCAGTAAAATGTAAATATTTATTTAAAACTGGCCGCTTAGATAGTTTAGGTGTTGCGATCTTAGTCTTACGTTTATATATTTTTCCATTACGGCTTTTATAAGTATTAATAAATGGTTATTCATTGGCAATTTAGTGTATTGGTGAAATTTTATGTTTTCAAAAAGATTCATCCCTATAAAATGCGATAAGGATTTTGACATGAGCTCCTGTCTAATATTTTTTAATGTAATTTTTGTGTTATCAGGTGAAATAATAAACAATTTTATTTTGTTTCTAAAATTCCTAGTTAGCTATTGATTCAATAAAAAGATAAGTCGAGTAATGAAGAACTAGCAACAAATTGTATTTTTCAATAATTAATTGTATCATACATATAACCTTTCGTACTAAGTAGAATCGTAAAAAAATACGACTACCACAAACCTCACATCACATCTCGAACTGACAAAAGCCGGCAGCGGCCGCTTCACGTAACTATCGTGTGAGTGAGAGTATCAGTAAAACACTTATCCATTGCACTATTAGACCAGCAGACTCATTGATTGATTTGTACTAAGCAAGCTATGGTTTTTGTTGCTACTGAAAATAATTGTTTTTAGTACTTCATCGTGTTTCTAGTATCACGAAGTAATGTTTTAATGAATTTAATAAGAAGAACTATAATATTTTAGTACTAATGTGTGAAATGAGATGCCATCTTTCATGTAATTCACAATACAGCTGTTATTTTTACAAAGACTTTGTCAAAAATCATACGCAGCGCAGCCGTCGCAAGTTGACATTCGACTAATGACTGAAACTGGCATCAAGCCGCTTTGCGGCCAGATGCGTTCGCAAGCGCCACGCCTCCTTGCCATATCTCCTCTGTTTTTAAGATCTGTGTTTTAGACAGACCTTACCAGTACCTTGGGGAACGAGGGCTGATGAAATTAAAGAGGAGGACTGAAAAGTTTTGAGCCTAGGGATGGGCCGCGGATGACTGAGACATGATGATGTTTACGGATCAATTACTAAAATCGTAATGATGCTAATGACATGACACTGTAGTTATACTAAAGAGGATATTCGCAAATTAGTAATATGCAGCGTGAGACAATAATGACATTTGAAGATACTTAGACTCAAAACTTTTCAGCCCCCCTGGTAATAACGATACCTGAGGTTTGACAAGTACAATAACAACGATCTCACTGTGTCCTATATTCTTTACAATATTGTACGCAATCATGATTGATAGTAATTATAGCTACTAATTTATTATGTTTCTTTGTTCCAGGTTACTTTTGGCACATAACGGATTTCCACTATGACCCCCTCTACACATCACAGGGCGACACTAGAAGACGTAGGTATAAAATGTTAACTATTTCTAAGTTACTCAGGTTATTAACTTGTGTAGGAACCGTGTTAACCTCAGTTAATGTTTACTACGTCAAAAACTGCACTAGTTGAGTAACAAGTTATAAGTAAGGCTTAGAAAAGTATAAATTGCGTAATATTTTGTAACCGTGGCACTTACAACCATGTATCAGAAAGGTGTGGTCATATTTAGGGTGTGGACACAGTCCATCAAACTGAAGAACTTTCTCCATAGGACGTCATCAACATCGTAATCGAGATAAGATAATCAGCTGTCCCATACATTTGGGTCGAGTAGGTATTGAAGTGTTGTATGGGATAGTTGATATTTTTTTTTATTACGATATTGGTCCCATAGAGAAAGTTGTTCAGTTTGATGGTCCGTACCAAAAAATTGATGATCTGTAAATTTGCCACTTTCTGATACATGCTGTATAAGTTAATTAACGTTTTTGCATTACTATCTTACAATGACTAGCAACACGACTATGTATCATAGTTGTGATTAATAAATATTTTAGTTTTATATGTTAGGTACGAGTACTAGCTGTAACCCGCGTGTAACGGTTATCACATCTGCCTGACACGCAAAAGCCCCCGGTTCGATCCCGGGCGGAAACATAGCTTTTGAGGAGCTCGTGGCCAAGTAATAACAGCCGCAAGGGTCGATCCATTAGGTTAAGCTACGCTTGCCGGGGTTGGTCTGTAGGTGGGTGATCATCTTTTCATACCGAGACTCCTCCGTGCCTCGGAAAGCACGTTAAGCCGTTGGTCCCGGCTATCACTCGTGGATCTTTGACGGGTTTTACGGGTCATCGGAAGCCCGAAAGTCTGACAACCAGTCTTACCAAGGGTATCGTATAATCCACTAACTGGGTTGTGGAGGTCAGATAGGCAGTCGCTCCATTGAAAATACTGGTATTCAGCTGCATCCGTTTAGACTGGAAGCCGACCCCAACTTAGTTGGGAAAAGGGTAGGCAGATTGATTGGTACCCGCGACTTCGTCTGCGATCCAGGATGAATAGTAAGCTATGTCCTTCTCCACGTCATGGTCTACGCAAGTGCTAAATTTCATCCAAATCCGTTTAGCCGTTTAGCGTGAAAGCGTAATCAACAAACAAACAAATACTTTCGCATTTATTTAGTTAGGATGGTTAGGAAGATGAAAAACCGGTCTATCGAGACTCTAGACACAAAATGTATTAGGTACTTAAATAATAAAAAAAAATACTCCTAACACACTACTCAAGTTTCTATAATAATATAATTCAAACATGATTCGAAAGACACGTGGCGCCATCAATTATCATAAAGAAGGTTATTGTGGTTTTCCTCGGGAACAGTACTTTTTTCCGGGATGAAAGGTACCCACCCTATCTCCGTGTCTGTACACCTGACAACGTACTCGTATATGCAAAATTTCACAATTATCGGTTCAGTGGTTTAGGCGTCAAAAGGTAACAAACAAACAAACAAACTTACTTTCGCATTTATAATATTAAAAAAGTTAGGATTTCACAAATCTATTTTTTTATTTTATTTATTTCTGTAATTGTCCGTGACATCACAGCGGGTCCTATCAAAATATCAGCGATGCGACACTTGCCTACTGTTAAATCTTGCAGCATCATGCTGAGATAGGAGCCTTTTGACCTTGTACGGGACTGTTTTATTATTTTTATTTCACTTCTATTTTTTTTTAATTTTTAAGTGTGTTTAGCTTAATTTGTGATCTTCCTGTGCGAGACTCAATTAATACTTTTTCTTTCTTTATTTAAATGTACAATCAACACAACGTATTGTGCGAAAATGATTTCTGGATTCATGTCACGACTGCCACTAACGGCCGCCGTGATGAGTGTCATGATAATGATGGCAGTCGTAAAGATTTAAATCGTTAGATTCGCCCTACCGCATCAAAAGTCGCATTTTTGATTCGTTTATTGACACCTTTGACTCAGAATTACGCAGGGATTACACTCGATGGTCATGGAAACCCTATTTAAAAATGTCTCACACATTATAGAGTTTCGCACTCTTCTCTCGGTTTAAATCTTTGGGCTGCGATGTTTGACCTAATGTCAAATACTGGTGAAAATGACAGATTATCATGGCGGGCATTATAATATGACGAAACCACTTTCCTGGGATACCAAAGTTTAAGTTTAAGTCTAGTAATATTTGATGTCGTAAATATTCCCGAGGTTTTTAAGTGTGTCAATTTTTGGGAAAATCATAATTATGATCCTACTCCAAGAAAGTAAGGCTGCGACATCCAAATTGATTACTTGAGAAAAGATTGGCAGAGTACATTGTCCGGGGTGAGCCGAACGTGGGTATCTACTCCGGAAACAATTTATCGGATTGTTTTCAATTTGGATAGCCAATTTTGGTTTGCTTGTAATTTGTATGCAAAACATCAGTTTAATTAGCGCTCCCTATCGCAGTGCCTACCTGTAAATATGTAGAAGAATTGTGTACGCTTTTGACTGATTGAACTTTTGTTCGACAATGAATGAGTAAAGGTTTAATTTATGTATCGTTCCTTTTAAAATAATTTGTACCGAATATACAGGGTTAAATTAAATTAGCTAGCAAAACTCCGCAGACGTGATGGGTATTATTGATATCTATACATGATAAAACAAAAAATAAATAAATTAGTACAGTTTTTATTTGCGGTCATCAACCGCCCGGTAGTGTAGTCACTTGAAATACATTTTTAAAATTTCAGTTTTGATTTGTGTAAACTTCACAGACGTGATAGGTATGTATAACTGAACACAATAAAACAAAAATAAAGAGATAGCGAGTAAAACAAATCATCACATCTTTTTTTGTCCGTGGAGTTTCGCTAGCTAATTTAATTAGACCCTATATTGTAGGTGTATGTTATGTGAGTATCTACCTAATCCTTACTTGTTAATATTATAGATGCGAAAGTGAGTTTGTTCGCTTTCACGCTAAAATGGTTGAACGGATTCGGATATTTATGGGTAGACGATGTCCTGGATTCTTTTATCCCGGTAGTACGTTCCCGTGGGATAACTTCCGACCTACACGCGGACGAAGCCACGGGCAAAAGCTAGTAATAAATAAATAAGTAGGGTAGACTATAGTTTGACCAAGACCGCTGTACCGCGCCTTAGGAATGCGCGGCGAGGTGGGGTGCAGCGCTGGCGAATGAGCGGTGGAACGCCGTGAGCGTTGACGAATGAGCGGCCTGCACTGCCCCCCGTCTCGCCGCGCACATACCTACGGCGCGGTACAGCGGTCTTGGTCAAACTATAGCTACTTAGTTTTATGTTAACGATTGCTGCGCTGCGTCAGTCCAAGATATTATGAGCTTGTTTGTATCGGTTGTGTTATTTCATTTACCACCCCCTTGGGTTCTATAGGTCGTATATTCGGATGCATATTTACTTAAAGTTAGTTTTTGGGTAAAAACTTACGAGACCGGCTTCTTGTATTCTTTTTTCTTAATAAAATCTCAGTATTCCAGAAAATCCGGGAATGCAAAACTATTCGGATACATACTCGTAGTATGGAAACGATTTCTTAAATATGTGGTTTACGTAACTATTCCTATGCTTGTTTACTTGAAATTCATTTTCATCATTACATACTTCTGCTGACGTTTGCTGTGCTAGTTTGGCAATCTACTTTACAACATTAGCTAGCATTCGATTCTGTAGTCAAAAAATACAAAATTTACCTATTTTACCTACTTTATTACCTACAGTTATATTCACCTGCAAGTTGCCTCTATTTCCAATGCGTAACTCTTATACGTTCTGACATAAATTAATATGAATGAAGTCTCGCCCCCATATTCGTAAAATAAACTAAAATGCTTTATAAACATATTTTAGTTAAGAAGTGTTTTTTCTTCTTCTTTCAAACTCAAATCATAATTCGAAAGAAATTGACAAAATAGGTTTTATCTAAAATCCTAACTAGGTAATATTATAAATTCGAAAGTGAGTTTGTTTGTTTGTTTGTTACGCTCTCACGCTAAAACGGCTAAAGGGATTTAGATGAAATTTGGCACAAGGGTTAAATAAACCATGACCTGGAAAAGAACATAGGCTACTTTTTATCGACATACCCCGTGGTCTTATAAAGCTTTTTATTAGAATGAAAATATAAGTAAATATTAGGGCGAGAATACACTGCCTCTAACTTGCACTACAAAAAGCATGCAAGTAGCTTGCATGCCGTGTGTTATAACAACTTTTGATTGGTGAATGTTACAATGGCATGCCAGCCACTGGCATAGTTTTGTACAAGCTACAGGCAATTGGTATTCCCGCCCTTATGGGCAAAACGAATATTTTCAATTTTAGAATCGTTCGAATTCATACGTTTCCGTCACGCGTTCGTGGAAGTCCTACAAGATCAGGGGTACAAACGTGCAATAAGCTTAAGTGGCAAACTACCTTACTACCAACATCAAGTTGGTCGCTGTTAATAGCCGCTGTGCTGAACCGCTGTGCTCATCCGCGCGCGGGGAAAACCGTTGAGCGCTCCACCCGCGGTAATCTTGTAAACAAAACCGATTTGTTTTATAGTAATGTACGTTTCGTTTGAAATGTACGTTTCGTTTGAAAGTATGACTTGGTTTCATTTTCAATTCAAACCAAAAGCAGATTTGCGTGGGATGACTTTACTCCCATGAACCACTACTTAAATAAAAAAATGGGATGAATTTCATCCCATGTGTAATTAGCGGCTAGTAGCTCTTTAGTATTTTTAAGACACCAAAAGGCGATTATTTGAGGCTCACACAAAGAGGCACACTTATTACATCTTCATCAAACGCCATTAATATTTTTAGGAAATCAAAATGGGAAATATTTCGAATTCGATTAAATACGTGCCCCGATAAATCTATGGTAAGAGAAGAGAAAGTTTAACCATTTCATATCGCAGATTGTCGGCGAGCAGACGAACGAGGGAGTTCGGGCCACCACCGCGCGCTGGGCCGCTTCGGGGACTACTCCTGCGACAGCTCACTGGAGCTGATCGAGTCGGCTGCGCGGTACATGCGCACGCGGCATTCAGAAAACGTCGAGTTCGTGCTTTGGACTGGGTGAGTTAAATATTAGTTTAAAAAGTTGCATTTACTTATAATAAATGTCCCGATTTTGTAGTTTAATTTTATTTTAAAACGAATACAATGGTAAATTATTATACAAGTAATATTTACACTAGGTAGTAAGTTAAATAACTAACTGTACATATATACAAATATTACAATATAGGTATACATAAGCATAAGCATTCAAAATTACAAGCGTTAAAACGAATAAGTATTTTTTTTTTTAGTTTTTATTTGTGATGGGTTTGCTCTTGACTCTAGTCTAGGTCAGAGGTGACAGAGACAAAGTCGACGATTGAGTGAGCTTACCCAGAAGAAGCCTGTTCACTCTCACTTTGAAGAGATTAGGGTTGTATGCTTTCGGAAACAGAGACGCAGGTAGTGAGTTCCACTAATTTTCTGTGAAATATGTCTTACACAATAAACACTGAGAATCACCCCGCAACTTAATCCGCATAAAATTTCTTGTGTCTCACCCCGTCGCATAGCATCGCCTGTGCGCGCTGTTATTTCGTTTTCACTTAGCGTTCTTTCTGACATTTTTCCTTTTTGCTCGGTTTCTAAGGGTGATGTTAAATAACCTATAGCCTTCCTCAAGAATTTGGTTATCAAATGCAAAAATAATTCTTTAAATCTGACTGGCAGTTCCAGAGATTAATTCATTCAAACAAACGAAAAGCAAACAGAAAAACACACTTCAGCTTTATTATTAGTCTTCTTCTGCTTTTTTTCAAGTCGATTGCAAAGGTAAAAATATTGCAGATATTAGTCAATCTCCCTAGCCTTTTCCCAACTATGTTGGGATCGGCTTCCAGTCTAACCGGATGCAGCTGAATACCAGTATTTTACGTGGAGCAACTGCCTATCTGACCTCCACAACCCAGTTACTGGGTAATACGATACCTCTTGGTCAGACTGGATGTCAAATTTTCGGGCTTCTGTCGACCCATAACAACTGTCAAAGATCCACAAATGACAGCCGGGACCAACGGCTTAACGTGCTTTCCGAGGCACGGGGGAGTCTCGGTATGTAAAGATGGTCACCCATCTACAGACCAACCCCGGCAAGAGTAGCTTAACCTGATGGATTGACCCGTGCGGCTGAGTTAGGTACTTAGCCACGAGCTCCTCTTTTAAGCAGAGCAGATATTAGTATGATATTAAATATTGCAGTCTTTAGGTCCTGAGAAGTGCAGCTGTATTGGCACTTTGGACACTCCGACATACTCGTATATGGGACATGGTTTGGTCAGGAGCACCGAATCCGCACTGGGTATCAGTTGGGTCAATAATCCCCCATTTCGATTGATTGCTTTTCACATACTCCACTGCAGGTCACGTCCGGGTGGCAGGTGCTCCTGGGATTGGATATAGTTGGGTGTATTCTTGCACAACTGTATTTTTACCTTCGGTGGTTGGTGATGGATGACCTGACCTATATAAGTATAGATTATTGATGACGCCACTTAACATATTTAAATATGTGTACTACTGTAGCAATCGATGGTATCATAAAGTATTTAAGTTTGATTATATTTTTTTCATTTGCTTAGCATTTGCGCTAGTTAGGTATTATCACAGATTAATACAGATGGGACACTCCGCAAAATCGTTTAAAGAAAAAGTGACTTTTGCTACCACGCAATAAAGTGCAATTCAGGTCGCACAACGCTTATTACCTACAGTTATATTCATCTACAAGTTGCCTCTCTTTCTAACGCGTAACTCTTATACCTTCTGACCGCGGTAGTCCTACTGCATTGGCCCAGTGAGATAGGCCCGCCGCGTATTTGTAGCATCATAATAACTGCGGAGTGTCCCATCTGTATTAATCTGTGGTATTATGACTAAACCAGTAAAAAATCTTACACTCATACTTGTTCTCTAACATCATAATTCCTTCTAGCGACATCATAGCAGCCCGGTACACAGGCAACGAAGATGACAAGATCCAAGCCATCAGGAACATGACAGATCTTCTGAGTAGAACGTTCAGTTCACACTTCGTTTTCCCAGTACTGGGTCACTTGGACCCGGCGCCGTCCGAGAGCCTCACCAATTTGTGGATGCACTGGCTTCCACTGGAAGCGTTGCAGACTTTCAAATATGGTATGTGTTTTTATTTTATTATGTACTTACTACTATTCCATGGCCAGTGACTCATTTCTTATAAGCACTTCGGGCAAGTACTTACTAATGCCATGCTCCCATGGCCCGTCGAGGTCCGTTGCGGCCCATTCTACGTATCATCCCATACATTCGATCGGACGGTCGACGACAGGCCACCGCAAGCCGACTGTTCCCAAGGCCTGGCGGGCTGGCCTGGCGTGGACTAACCTGTGAGGAAAGCGGGCTGTGAGACCACGGCTTATTATGACTTTCAATTCATATGTACTTTCTAAGTTTAATTTCAATTTATTCATGAACAATTTACATTGTGTTTGAAATAATGTTGCATAATAAGAATAAAATAATACACGAACAATACACGTACAATTAAAATTTGAAAATTAAAAATATAACACACATGAAATCCAATATTATTCAATGTCAACTAAAGTAAAAAAAATAAAAACATTTAAAAATAAATTCAAGTAAAGTACTTAATGTCAACTCAAAAAAAAAAAAAAATAATAAAAGGACTTAATAAAAGTACATTTGTCATTTAAAATAATTTCCATAACATGTGTAATGTCGATTTTGGTAACATACCTACTTACATGTTGACAGGAGAAAAACGCATGTTCATAATAGATATTACATATCGTCAACGGAATAGAGACACTTATCTAGTAGGTATGCTTGAAGTTTTGTTTTAAATTCAGAAGTATAAAACGAGCTTTTCAAGTGTAGTGGTAACTTGTTAAATATTTGCACTGCTTGATATTGTGAACTATGCTTCACAACGTTGAAGTGATGACTTATCTTATTTCTCAAATCCTTCCTACGTGTGCTCTCCCTAACCAGTCTTTCCTTATCTGTCTCATATTCATGTATGTACTTCTCAAGATTAGTCAGGAGTACTAGAACATAGAGACTGGGTACTGTAAGGATGTTTAAATCTAAGAAATGTAGGCGACAGCTCTCTCTTTGTGAAATACGGACAATAATGCGTATAGCTCTTTACTTAGAGAAATAAACATTCATTTATATTATTATACCTAAGTACAGTCTAAAAGTACTTTTCCAATTGCACACCAATTTGGTCTGCTTTTTATAAAATCATGCATTTATGTTTCCTCGGCGGCTTGGACACCAAAGCAAATTAAATAATGTTATAAGGACTCAATTGAGAGCTTCTTCACTTTTACGTAATTTCTTTGACTTCCTGTATCGTTAATCCACAATATCTCAACTATAGTTGTAGGTGAGTGTTGATAACTATGTCAAACACCATACAAATTAATATTCAGCTGCATCCAGTTAGACTGGAAGCTGACCTCAACATCGTTGGGAAAAGGCTAGGCAGATGATACAAATTAATAATAGTATCGCTGCATCTAAAACTACATTATAATAAAATCATACCAAAGTAAAATCCTATTAAATCCAGCGCTCCCAGGAAACTAGATTTTAATAAAGCCGCCAAGATACGATCTTGTTATAATCCTTCAAAATACATAATACGCCCTGCAATCAGGCAGGCAGCTCCGCATGAAAATAATGCCTTATTGTATGATGCAACGGCATCGCCAGCACTGCAGACTGAAACACAGAAACTAAATATTCGGATTGTTCGGATATGTTGCGATTGAGATTGCGTGCACTGCTCGCCATTTTATCATCCCAGTCTCATATAACTACTGTTTCTTATTTAATTAAATACTAAAAAAAAAACTTTTTAACAAAAAATAAAACCGACTTCCAAATCAAAATTGACGGGCCAGTTGGCGTGGTTGGTTAAGATACCACCTACGAGTATCATGCTGCAGGTCGTGGGTTCGATTCCCATCCAGGACAAACATTTGTGTGCATGAACATGTCTGTTGGTCCTGAGTCTGGGTGTAATTATCTATATAAGTATGTATTTACAAAAAAAAAAAAGTAGTATACTCGTATGTAGTATATCAGTTATCTGGTTTCCATAGTACAAGCTCTGCTTAGTTTGGGACCAGATGACCGTGTGTGAAAAATGTCCCAGGATATTATATTATATTATATTATTATATTAAAATACTACAAAGTGAAAAATAACTTTAATTTCGGTAGTCGGTGTCTTTGGTTTTGTATTTTCGTTTTATTTTTTGTTAAAAAGTTTTTATTTTTCACTTTTTAGTGGTTCACATGTGCTTACCCCTTCATAGCGTACCGGCGTGATGTTATGTTACAAACTGGTGGAAACAATAGACATACATGAGATTTCAGCAATCCCGGGCCATTTGCTATCATTTATTGAGGAGTTCCGTTACCTATCTCCGAAGCCCTTCATCAGATCTTCACCAAATTGAAATGGGACCACTTCGAGAAAGTACTCTTCCAAAAACTACCCAAATCGCTTCAAGTGTGCCTATAAAATTTGAAGAGTTCCCTCTATTTCTCCAGGATCCCATCATCAGATCCTGACTTGATGATCATGGGACCACCCGGAAAGTAAACCCTTTCAAACAAAACAAAAAAAAATTCAAATCCTTCCAGCCATCTTCGAGTAATCGGGGAACATACATAAAAAAAGGTTCCAACGAATTGAGAACCTCTTCCTTTTTGCAGTCGGTTAAAAAAGAAAATATTTCCGATTAACGTTAACGCTACTGAATCCGCGATCAACGTGGCCACCTTTTGGGCCAAGGTAGTCTCGTTAACTAAATGAATATAATCAATTCGTAAAAAAAGAAGAGATCTGAATTAATCAATAATAACAATGTACCTACTTACTCAATTCAGGTTAATTTGCTTTCTAGATACAGAAAACTAGATCAGAATAAACGTCCCAAGATCGTAATTCTTCAAAATAATACGCTCTGTAATTAGTCAGGCAGCTCCGTAAGAACACAATGGCTTATTCTAGATGCAACAACTTTGCAAGCACTTTCAAATACGGTGATAGCAACTAAATATTTATAAGTAATATTTGATGTGACTGAGATTACGTGAACTGCTGGCCATTTTGCTCTGAATTTATCGACCCAGGTCCCGTTTTTCTGTTGTTTCTCCTCTATTTTTAATACCAACAAAGATAGAAGAAGTAGTTAAAAGTATATCTGAATTAATCAATAATTACAATCTACTATATATACGATTCAGGTTGAAAATTAGATCTAAATAAGGCCCCGAGATCGTAATATGCTCTGCAATCAGATAGGCAGCACCATAAGGATATAATGCCTTTTCCTAGATGCAACGGCTTCGCAAGCACTTTAAATATGGTGATTGTTTTGAGGTCTTCAGACTGGAACGCCTAACTTTTCTGCCATCAGTTCTAAATTACTGCCTGAGTCCGCTTTATAAAAGTTTAAAGTTCCCAGGAGTCGACGGGAAATAAGAAACACGAAGTTCGCTGAACGAAACTGCGTATTGGGCGTTTTTGTAGTTCGCTTTGAGCGTTATTCTTGGTTGATGCTTGAATTGGAGCTTAATCTATATTCAATGGTGCTTGATAGGAACGTGTCGGAGTTTAATGCTGGGTATAGAATTAGGTCATGGATCATAAAAATGCATTGTCTTCAAAACAGAATCAACATGTAAAATTTCAACTCCGTAGGATCTGATGAAGTGGTTTTAATTCAGCTTACAAGATTTGACATAATAACTGTTAAATCATAATAATAAAATAACAGTACTGTTTTCCGATATTCCTGCACCAACCGGGGGCTGTCCTTGGATGCACTTGCATAGTGCAAACAGGGAAATAGAGATAATCGTCGGTTGGAGGAGGCACCTCATCATTTAAAATCGTCTAAGGGGCCTCTGCAAGTTGACTTCGGCATACACCATCCAGACAGGGGTCAATGTCAAAGATCCCAATGTCCCGAGAAATGTAAAACAAAAACCAATAAAAATAAAATCTTGTAAAAATACGTAAGGTGGTTGATCTCATTCCTTGAAAAAACAATTGAATACGAAGGTGATACAACAATTTGCGATTTTCTTGTGTTTGTTAATTCTACGTGAAGTTTGAGCATTTATAGTAATCCCACAAAAGATCTAACTTTCCTAGTTGACGATTAGTCCTAAAACCTAACTGGTTTGATAACCATAGTGAGTATCACTACAATTTTCTCCATCTGAAAAATCAAGGTTATAAATAAAACCCTAGAACATGTTCTTGCATTTTATTTTAAAGCCAGTTTGATGCCCCAACAAAACTCGCAATGATCTCCTTACCATTTTACCCCGCCAAATTGTAATTTAATGACCTAACCATCTTCAAAAACAGGAGGCTACTACACGATAGAGCAGAAACAGAGCAAGCTTCGGATAGTGGCGCTCAACACAAACCTGTTCAGCATCCGGGATTCGAACAGCTTGCAGGCGAGGAAGCAGTGGGAGTGGCTCGATGCTGTGCTGGATAAGGCCACTACTAATCATGAGATGGTAAGTACATATTTTGTAATGTCTTAATGAGATGCAAGATTTAGGTCTATACATGGTGTGAAGCTACGGTATCCCAGAAAAAAAACGCTCTGCGTTTGGTCAGCCGTTATTTAAAAATAAAATGCCTTTAGGAGCAAACTGTGAGCAAGAATGTCATCATCATCTGCTTAGCCTTTCCCTAACTATGTTGGGGTCGGCTTCCAGTCTAACCGGATGCAGCTGAATACAGTATTTTACATGAAGCGACTGCCTATCCTCCACAACTCAGTTCGTAATACGATACCCCTTGGTAAGACTGGTTATCAGACTTTCGGGCTTCTGACGACCCGTAACGACTGTCAAAGATCCACGAATGACAGCCGGGACCCGTGCTTTCGAGGCACGGTGGGGTCTTGGTACGTAGATGGTCACCCGACCACGAACCAAACGCGGCAAGAGTAACTTAACCTGATCGATCGACCCATGCGGCTGGTATTATTCTAAAAATTTCAAGTGTTTTTGACATCAAGTGAAGGATTTGGATTGAAACGGAAATAAATCGTGCTGACTTACCCCTCGTTGATTAGGTTCTATTAATTACAAAATGCGCTAATATTATCGTTGATCTAAACTGTGTTTTGCATTGTAAGAAATTGAAACTTCAAACATAATCTGAATTCTATACACATAGGTACGTGAAATTATATAGGGTGTAAATGTAACCAGTGGCAACTTTTTAAGGGGTCATTGTACTCATCATTATGAACAACTTTTACTATGGGACCAAACCTGAAATCGCGAAAAGAAAATCAGCTGTTTCCTACATTTTGACAAATTATACGAACAGCTGAAGTGTTCTTTGCATGGGTCCAATTATATTTAATAAACTACCGGACAACATAAAAAATGACAGCCTTCAACAATTTAAAAACAAACTCAAGGCATATTTGACTCAGAAATGTTACTATACAATAAGTGATTTTTTGAATTACCCTTTACTGTGACATTGCAGTTACACCATGAACATTGTATTATTGACTTGAAGTATTATTGACATTCATTATAATTGACATTAAGTAGCTATTATTGACATTTTAATTTGAAATTATTATATTAATTATTTTATTAGTTTTCCTTAATAATGTATTGAAGTTTAAAATTTAATTTTGAAATTATTATATTAGTGTTCCAACTGTATTTAAATTTGAAACTTTGCATGCCAATACTCAGGCAGAATGTGCACGGGCCAATATATATTTTTTTTACCAACTTTTTGTTAAACACCTACATTCTATGCGAATAAATGATTTGATTTGATTTGATCTGATTTTATTTTCGCGATTTCAGGTTTGGTCCCATAGTAAAAGTTGTTAATAATTATGAGTACAATGACCCCTTAAAAAGTTGCTACTGTTTACACTTATACCCTCTAGTTTACTTACCATTATACCTACCCTACTAAAAACTAAACTGTAAGCTAGTTTAGGTTTCAATAGCAATGCATTTGTTAAAAACCGACCAAGTGCGAGTCGGACTCACTCACGAAGGGTTTCATACCACCGTACAATATTGAATACTATATAATATATATTTTTTAATACTACAGTTAAAAAAACACGTTTTTGGGACCCCCTTGAATTTATAACTTTATTTTATTTTTATTAAAATACTAAAAGAAGAATATTTTTCATCTTAAATTTTAAGAATCGCAAAGATAACTTTGTATTTCATAATGATACTGTGAATTATAAAGTATTTTCTTGCAGTTGCAGAAAATCGCCCACATTTAAACAAAATACCATATGAATCAGCGTTTTTAGTATTTTTTGATTAAATATGGTGCATAATATATTATACAGAAGTTTCAAATTTCTACCTTGTTTAGTTGTTGCGATAGAGCTCGTACAAAAATGGTCTAAAACTGACAACTTTTATTAACCCCTTTTTCTTCATTATTGAAGACACAAAAAATTGTATCTTACTCAATGAGTTCTAGACAATGTGTGGAGAGTCCACATGCCAGGGAAAGAAAAATATACATATATTTTAAGTTTATTGTATGGGCCCCCTTTTAATTTAAATTTTATTTTCATTGGTTGTTCTTATATCGGCAATAGAAATACACAATCTGTGATTTTTTTTACCTTTTACAGTTCATGAGATACAGCCCGCTGACAGACGGATGGACAGCGGACGCTCAGTAATAGGGTTCCGTTTGGTGCCCTTCGCGTACGGAACTCATAAAATTAACCCCAACAAAATATTTTATTTATTTATTCTTTTTATTTATTTATTCATCAAACAATTTTCATTGTGTTCGAACTTTACAAAATAATACATTTCAAATCTAAGCAAATAAAAAAAAATAAAGCAAACAAAAATATATTTAAAAAATATCATATTACTATGTCCTCAATCAAAAACTGTTTACATGTTAAACTATAAAAAGCACAAAGACAACCCCTATAATTAAATGTCAATTAAATGAAAACTAAATATAAATTACAAGCAATTTAAATCAATCACAAGCAAATTAAATGGTATTCAAAAAATGACAATTAAATCAAATGTTAATTAAAATAAGTGTCAAATAATTAAATGTCAATACCATATCAATAATTCATACTCAATTTATCTGGAATCATTCAACATCAAATCGGATACAGAATATAAACATTTTTCTAATAGGAAGGCTTTCAGTTTCGCCTTGAATAAGTTTCTGTTATATACTAAAGTTTTTAAATCAGTAGGTAGTTTATTATATAACTCTACTGCTTGGTAACGTGAACAATACTTTGCTATGTTTAATTTAGGCACCATTATATTTTTAATAACTTCCTTCGTGTGCTCTCTCTCAGCTCTCTATCTTTTTGTGATTCATATTGATGTATATATTTTGCGAACTTGCTTAACAGAACTAGTATAATTATACAAACTTGGGACTGTAAGAATGCCTAATTTCCTAAAGTATTATTTGCATGAATTACGCTGTGAAATTTTGACAATAGTTCTAATGGCACGCTTCTGAAGGATGAATGCTCTTTGGCAGTTGTAGTTATAGCTATTTCCCCAAAAAATGATGTTGTACCTTAAATAGCTTGCGTTCAAAATTTACTACAAAGTGTGTTGCTAAAGTAAAGCGAAGTAAAAAAAAAAAAAACTTGAAATTTTGTCCGAACAATTCCAGTTCGGAACACAGTGCTATATATAGCATACCATTTATGTCGAACAAACAAAATATTTGCAATGTATGTAAATTTTGCTCAGTGGGTTTTGTTTATTCATTTTTTTGTAAATAGCCATGATTTTATTTTTGTTTTTAAATATCAATGGATGCTGTAAAAAACATATTTGGACTTGATTCATGTTTTACTTTTGTTAAGAGGCCTATCACAGAAAAATAGTGTTTTGACAGATTAGGTATATTCAAGAATTGCGACGCTTCGCAGTATGTATCAATTTGGCAGTTGTAATAACGTTTATTTTAACTCTTATTATTTTACTTTTTTTTTGTTAAGTATGAAATTTTAATTTCTTATAAACTAATGTTTTTATTATTATTATTATTTTATGAGGCCGCTCTGAACCAAACCACTTTTTAAGAGATATTATTATATACGTATATTTTTCATTTCATTTGCTTTGTAAAGTAGTTCAGTCCAAGAGCTCGGAAAAATGCAGTCGCGCATTTTATGAAAAACAGGCTTCGGAATTTTGGCTTTATACAAATCTTCTTCTTCTTCCGTCCCTAATCCCGTTATTTTGGGTCTGGTCTCCTCAATTTTCTGCGCCAAGTTATTTTGTCTTGGGTTTTCGGTTCAAGCAATTGAGCTTTTTGAGGTCTTTTTTTATATTTGACCATCAGGTCAACGGCGGGCGGCCTCTGCTTCTCCTTTGCTCTGGCAGACTCAGTGCAATTTGTACCATATGGTCTTCATTGCGTCTTTTAACGTATCCATACCATCTGACGCGTTTTCCGTCATTTTTTCAGTGATTGGTGCGACTTTAAAGCTGCCTGCTATCCAGCTGATGTATTCATTACGGACTTTGTCTAGTCTGGTCACACCTCCCGCCCATCTAAGCATCTTCATTTCACGCTATTGTATGGAGCTTTTGTTCTTGCGTCTTCTTTGTTGTCCAACATTCGGATCCATACAATAGCGCCGAACGAACTGTTGTTTTATAAACTTTCCCCTTTGATGGGAATACGTGGATCACACAGTACTCCAGTAAGTGATCGCCGTTTCAACCATGGACACTGAGCCTATGAGTCACGTCAGCATCAACATTGGCATCTGTTGTGAGCATAGAGTCTAAGTACTAGAACTTCTCTGCTGTAGGAATGGGCGTCTGCCCTATGAAGATGGTTTCAGATGTTGCAGCTCCACTAAAGGGGCATTGCAAATACTCAGTCTTGCTCCTACTCACCCTCAGGCCGTACTTTTCAAGAGCCTGGGTCCACGTGTTTAGGAGTTCCTAAAGGTGTCGTGCGGTATTAGAAGCCAGTACAATGTCGTCAGCGTATAGCATAGTCCACGGCAGCGGAGACGTATGTCCCGGGTGAGGTAATCCATCACCAGGTTAAATAATAGCGGGCTGAGAGCAGGTTGGACACCCACTTTGACCTCGGATGCTTTGCTTACACCTGCTAGGCTTTGAACTCTTGTGCTGACATTGCTGTACATATGTACAACGAGCTCAATGTAATATTCTGGTACATTTAGGGCACGAAGAACCTGCCATACTAGCTAACGTGGTACTCTGTCGAAAGCTTTTTCAAAATATATGAATGCTAGATGTAGGTCTTTGTTGTTAATCCTACATTTTTTCATCAAGATTCGGATTGTTTGTATAGCGTTATCGTGTATAAATAGATAAGAAAAACTTCAAAAAGCGAGGCTGCTTTATACTATACTAATAATTATTATCCACCACTCAATAAGTCAAAGTAGTTGAAAGCTAAGAAAAAGAAAAAGAACGCCAAAATTGGCTATTTAATGCAAAAGTCACGTTCGAAATGTAAAATGCCTCGTAAGTATAACAAGAATAGTTGCTTTTTATGTTTTTATTTGCATCACTTTTGCATTACATCAAGACTGGGCGTTTTTACCATATTTTTTATTTATTTATCATTTATACAAAATAATACAGGATTATTCATTTTAAATGGCAACCAAAAACCACTACGCTTTAAACTTGTGCTGTCCACCTCAATATCGAACTAATATAATAATGTAATAATATATACATACAATTATAATCTGTAGTGCTATTCTGTAAAAATGGCACCGTGAAAACTTAGGTGAAGTGAGCTTAGTGAGCTCTCAATGGTGTCAATCCATTTTTTTTTTGGAAGGGAAATTATCAAATAACTTCTCCCACTCTGGGCGGAGCGGGAGGGCGTGTCAGACTTTTACTGACTAAAATCCACCCGTGTTCCTTCAGTTGTCTGTGCCAGGGCCACGGTAACTCTTTCAAACAACTTGCAACTCTGGCAGGCATCGGCCCTAGCGGACCCCTTTAGCTAGCTCTTTGAGGCGTGCGCGGAACACAACGCGCCGTCGACCCGGGCCTGGTCCTTACCGGACGGTGACTTACCCATTGCTCGCCATCCGCAAGCCCACGCCTACGGTGGCCGGGAATCGGCTGGAGTGAGGGCGCAAAGATTGCGAAACATTTTTTAGTGATCTTTACCTATGACCGCGCTCGGACGTATTTGTCATTGCGTCTCCCCTCCCTTCACCTTTTTGTAACACTGGTGTTTCACTGTACACGTCCACATCCCCTACATTGGTTACAATCCCTGGCGTCTGGTGGAATGATAGCTCACTTAAATCTCACTTCACTTAAGTTTTCCCAGTGAGATTGTTACGGAATAGCTCACACCAACGCCGTAGGGCCAGCACAACTTAATTATTAGCTATTCACAATCATTCGATACGCGTCCGTGCCGAATCGAACACCAATCAACTTCATCGAAGCAGTCGTCTCCACGCTGTTCACAAAACTGAAACCCGAATATTTTAACAGTTTAAGAGCTGATTTTTCAATAGTCAGATAGCTCTTATCTGAAGAACTAATATTAATTCAATTTAACAGCTTTTGTATAGATAATATGTCAAACTATTTTTGTTCTTTAGATAGAGGTTATCTGATTATTGAAAAATCAGCCCTTAATCAAATAGACGACCGCTATTCTTCCGACAGCTAATAAAATTGCTGTCGGGGGCAAGGCAAATCAGATAACCGAAAATCTGTCATTTTTGTTACGAAGGCCTACCGAATGGTCATATAAATAGCTATGCTGTGCTGGGCCTAGAAAAAAAAAAACAAAGCATAGTGATTATGGTAGAACCACTTACCTATCCATTACAGCGATTTAAAATTACATTCTTATGCAACGCTTGACATTAAAAAGTCAGATATGACGCATACAAATTACAAACAGTACTTTGTAAACTTCCGTCATAAATATGCGCACTTCAGCCTACTCCGTTTCAAAACACGGTTTTAACTAGGAGTGGTGGAACTACATGGTGGTAGTACGGTACCGGAACTATAGGAAATCCGGCTCCGGCCCGGTCCGGCCGCCGGCACCGCTCCGTAATAAATTACAGATTAGAAAATCGTTAATCTAATAGCTTCGCCTTAAATTGCTGTTTGGCTTTTTTAAGGACTGTTTGTTGAATCGAATTGAGTGGAAAACTTATATTGTGTTTGGTTTTTATTTAAATGAGGCAAAATGTGATGGTGTTAAAGATAAATATATGACTTGAACTGAGAATATGTAAATCATAATAATGTCACCATTTTATAAGTGACATGAGACACGTGGCTGCTACAAGACTGGACGTAGTTATGCTATAACGTTCCAATCCACAAGGTGGTCAAAATTGAGTTTTTGAGCCCAAGCTAGGTATTTTGACAAGTATATAATAAAATAATGTTTATTTATTTAGTTGAAGTGATACATACTACTTAGTTGTACTCGCTACCAAAAAAAAGCGTACCACAAAATTAAAAAAACGCGATTTACTCAGTTCGACCTGCGTGTGGATTGGAACGTTATAGCATAACTACGTCCAAGTGTAAACCGAGAATCGCCTTCCTAGAACACTGAACTTTGGGTATATTCAATTTTTGGTATGTTCAAACACTAGATTCTGTCAAATCTAACCGCTGTGCTTTGTCGTTTTTTCAATAGCGTTGAGATGAAATTGATATAGATACCGGAACTAAGAAGTATCTAACTAACGCGTAACATAGAATAAAAAAAAAAAACATTTAATTCAGATAAATCCATACAATCCGATTTTTTTTTTTTGCAGCCTAGTTTGTGTCCCACTGCTGGGCAAGGCCTTTTCCCTTCCATACCTTTCTGTCTTGTGCGATCTCTGGCCATGTTGACCCTGCAAACATGATCAGATCGTCACACCACCTTCGCCGCGGTCTACCTAGACGGCGATATCCTCCCAGAGGCGACGACGCCAGTGGGTGACGATCTTTTCCAATCTCTCCGGGTGCATTCGTGCGATGTGGCCAGCCCACTCCCACTTCAGCCTGGCTGTTTTTCCTCCAACATCCGCTACTTGAGTTAAGACGCGCAGGGTGGTGTTTCTAACGCGATCTGTACGCTTGACACCTATTATGCTGCGCTCCATTGCCCGTTGGCAAATCTTGACTTTGGACTTTTGTTGTTCAGTAAGGGACCAACTTTGCAACATTTAACACTTTCGCGAGCGCTTGACGTCTACAGACGTTATAATAAAAAAAATAAGAAGAGTGTTAAATAAGATGATGTAAAGTCCACGTAAAACACAACTTATTCAAAGTTTTGTTAATTGGTAAAAGGGAAGGAGAGCAATGGTGGCCCAGTGGTAGCGGCCCCGACTTACGAGTTGTAGGTCGTGGGCTCGGAACTCAGGCAGGCGCTTTACTTTGTGTTAATAATTTCATCACCACTGTACTCAAAACGGTGTAGGAAAACATCGTGAGGAAACCAGCATGTACTAGAACCAAAAATTCGAAGATATGTGACATCTACCAACCCGCACTGGGCCCTCGTGGTGGATTACAGCCCTCTCCCTCTCGAAGAGAGAGACCTGTGTCCCAGCGGTGGGAACCATATAGGCTGATTATGCATTATACAAAACGGAAAAAGTATTCTTAGATAATACTCTCAACAGTTTTTCTGCGATTTCCTTCAAATTGTTTCTGACAGATTTAAAAAAAATGTATCTAGGGGCACGGTAGTGCCCCCGCCAAGACGAGACAAGCGAAGCGTTAGGGCACTTTGTTTATCTGGTATACTCCAAACCGAAGTTATGAGGGTTCAAAAAACGACAAAGCGCTTACCTACCTTTTCTCGAAGCGCTTCATCTTTTTTTGAACCCTCATAACTTGGGTTTGGATTATACCAGATAAACAAGGTGCCCTTGCACTTCGCTTGCCTCGTCTTGGCGGGACATTGCCGTGCCCCCAGATAAATTCTTCTTTTTGTGATTATACCGGATAATCAAAATTCTCGAAATTTGATTGCGTAGCTCTTATACTTTAGATTTTATTGATATCTAAATAAACCCGATTTCGTTACTACAAGAACTATTGTGTAACAGAAAAGTAATGAACAGTAAATTAATTTTTCACCTTACGCCCATGTAAACGGCCAAACCACATACTTTGACAAAGGTGTAGAGTTTGTTAAGTTAGGGCTTGTAGAGTTAGGGCGTGTAGAGTTAGAAGCTTGGCTCTTTATGAGATCTGATAACTTTTTGACATTGCGTGCCATATGGTCTCGTCTTGGCAACATTTTACATGAAAATGTTTTTGGTGGGATCCAATATTCTTCAAAATACTCCAAAGAGTATACACACAGAATAGAATACTCTTTAAGTTAAGTACACCATACAAATTACAGATATGAATTTAGACATTTTACATAGGGTGACACAGTGGGCGGCATTATCGATAAAAGCGATCTTTTAAAGACAACCTTTGGATAGATTTCAAGAGAGGAAGAGAGTCAATACTGCAGGTAGCCGGTGGTGTAACGTTTACATCCTAACTAATATTATAAATGCGAAGTTTGTTTGTTACCTTTTCACGCCTAAACCACGAAACCGATCATACTGAAATTTTGCATATTTATACGTTGTCAGCTGTACAGGGGTATAAGGTATCTTTCATCCCGAACAAAAGTACTGTTCCCGATTAAAACAACAATAACTTTCTTATGACAATAGATGGCGCCACGTCTTTTTAGAGAAGCTTTATTAATCTGTTAAGTTTTGTTTTTTTTTTTTTTAATTTAAGAACCTAATACATTCTGTGAGTTTAGAGTGTTGATAGACCGGTTTGACATCCTTCTAACTATGAAATATGCTTGTTTTTTTTTTATTATTATGCTTTCACGCTAAAACGGCTAAACGGATTTGGATGAATTTTGGCACATGGGTAGACCATGACCTGGAAAACGCAGACGAAGTAGCGGACAACAGCTAGTATACAATAAACACATCATATAACTCATACATACAATGAAGCCTAGTAAGTAAATTCAAAACAACTGATATAAATTTCTCGTCCACAATATGAATCATTGTTGGCCGGTTGTAATTCACCATCGTAAATAGTGACCGTGTACCATAGTGTGGTGCGTAACAGTGAATCAACTGCGAACATAATTTTCAATGATTTGCTTGTCGATTCATAAAGTAGGTATAATGTAGTTCATGCTTTTCGTATGTGGGCTATGTTTTTAATCAACTCAGCCTATTGCAGTCCGCTGCTGGACATAGATCTCTCTCAGGCTGTGCCATAACACCCTGTCTTCCACCTTCCGCATTCAGTCTGTCCCGGCCACCTTTTTAGGTCGTTGGTCCATCTAGCTGGGCCACTACGCTTGCCAATACGTGGTCTCCACTTCAGAACTCGTCTGCTCCACCGGCCATCGGTCCTTCAACAAACATGGCCAGCCCACTGCCACTTGCACTGGCTTGCTTACTCTGCAAGCTATGTCGGTAACTCCGGTTCTTTTCCATATAATTTCATTTCTGATTTTATCCTTCAAAGAAACTCCAAGCAAAGCCTGCTCCATAGTGACTTTGAATTTGTGGAACATCAAACATCAACATTAAACCATCCGTCAGAAGTTTGATTTATACTAATCATACGAAAATTATTTAATATATCTAAAATCCCGAAAAAATATAAAATACTGACAATGTTTGCAAATAGATTCGAGAAGCGCGATGAGTGCGGTCCTTTACAAGAACCATATTACATATTTAATTGATTTGGCTGATTAGCTTATCACTTCAAACACAAATAGTATCTATTACTCCATGTTCAATGGAAGCTCTCAAACTCTATGACAGCAACATTTACCTACTACCTATCATTATACTGTGACCTACGCAAAACAATGTCACACAATTCAGTGAAAAAACACAATGGAAAAATAAAGAACCACTCTTGTATTATTTTGATTCATAAATACATTTCTGCAGCCAAAGCATCAATCCTTGTCGCGTGATTATAGTCAGGAATGTTCCCTTTCTGTATAAATCACACAACTCCGCTAATATATTCTGACTACGAAAGGTGACGGAATAATTTTGATGGAGAGAAATGTTTGACGTTAATCGAAAATGTGAAGTGTGATTTCGACGATAGGATGTTTGACGAATTTCTAATTTAGGAAATAATATGGTGTCAAAAAGGAACAACAATGAAACAAGTGTGTTTAAATGGATTTAGAGGTGAATTTACATTTATACAGTACTAGCTTCTGCCCGCGATTTTGTCCGCGTGTTTTAACATAAAAAAACGTTGGGGTGGTTTTGGGATCTACCTCCTAGTGGTCCACCCCGGGCAACGGCACCACAGGCTTGCCTGTGGTACGGCTGAACGATCCCACTTAGCGGTGGTAGGCTCCGCAAGGGGCCGCCTGGCTCGCGACCACCATCCCACCGGAGTCTGGCGCCAAGCAGCTTGCTGTGTTCCGTCGGTGTGTGGGAGTGCCAGTGCCTTTGGGGGAGAAGGAGATTGTCAGTTGCGCTGTTTGGCACCGGTTGTGGGCTCTGAGTCAGCTAGCCGGGTAACTCATTTTGGAGGGTAGCGGGATCCGAAGCACGGTGCCAGCCGTTGGCCGACCGCAGTCAGTAGGGGGCCCAAGTAGCGCGCCAGCCACGTGCCAAAGGCTGCCCCGCCAACTCGCGAAAAATCCCGGTATGCTCCACCGTGCCAGCCGGCGACTGGATGGGAGGACCCGGTGGCCATATCCGGGGGGGTTCGGGCGTCCCCGCAGTCTCCAGATGAGTTCCCCGTAGGTTTGGTTGGCTCTAGTGTTCCACTTGGATCACTGAGCGGCGCCTCGACAAGTCGACTTTTTCCCCCAACAACTCCACTCAATGACACACAAAGCGAAGAAAAATAGGGTAAAACAACGGCTGCACTTCCTCCCACTAAAAGTGCACCTCACCAATATCAGGGGGTTGCACTCCAATCTCGATTCGGTCCATCACCACCTTGAGACCGAGAAGCCGCACCTGTTTTTCCTAACGGAGACGAAGATAACAACCCCGTCGGACGTGGCGTACCTCAACTACCCGGGGTACTCTCTTGAACACAAGTTCAAGAAGCAAGCTGGGGTCTGTGTGTACGTCCGCGATGACATTTGTTGTCGTCGTCTCCGTTGCTTTGAGAAATCGGGTTTCTCTGCCATATGGCTACTTGTGGATACTGGCGTGGAGAAATCTCTCTACATCGGCATCTACCGATCGCATAGCGGTGACCAGGAGACAACAGCGCTCTTTAATTTCCTCGTGGAGTCGACTGACGTAGCCCAGCAACGGTACCCAACGGCGAAGCTCATTTTTCTGGGGGACTTCAACGCCCATCATAAAGAATGGTTGTTCCCATACCAGAAAACTGACCATGCTGGGTTGGAGGCGCGCAATTTTGCTTTAACGCTAGATCTAACCCAGATGGTGAATGTGGCAACGCGGGTACCGGATGTTGACGGCCATACACCCAATTGCTTGGACCTTCTGCTGGCATCTGATCCGGACAGTCATTCAGTATCGGTCTCAGCCCCGCTGGGAACGTCTGACCACTGTCTGGTGAAATCCATATCAACCTGCTCTCCTCCAGATGAGAGCCCTAGAGGCACGAGGCGAGTATGGCGATACGGGTCAGCAGACTGGGATGAGATGCGGCACTTTTTTGCGTCTTATCCATGGCGGCAAGTGTGCTTTTCCTCGGGTGACCCCTCGCGCTGTGCTGACGCGGTTGCGGACGTGATTCGGCAGGGGATGGAATATTTTATTCCATTCTCCGACATCCCGCTCGGTCACAAATCCCGGCCTTGGTATAATGCAGAATGTGCCCACGCTGAGGCCCGAAAAGAGACTGCCTACCAAGCCTGGGTCAAGGCTCGCGACCGCAAAGTTAGAGCGCGCAGGGTTCGCGCGAGGAAGAGAGCCATTAATTCTGCCGCCAAGTTCTGCAAGCGGGTTTTGCGTAGGGCACGTTTTTGACCATGTCGGACATATCGGGGCCAGGCTGGCTTCGCACCCTCCGGGTAGTAAACAGTTCTGGTCCCTGTCTAAAGCGGTTGAAACGAATTTCTGTCGTCCCACTTTACCTCCTATGATGAAACCTGATGGGTCGCTGGCTCACTCTGCAACTGAGAAGGCAAATTTATTTGCATCTCTCTTCGCAAGCAATTCACGTCTGGACGCTGGCTCAAAGCAACCACCTACTGTACCTCATTGTGACTCCTCGATGCCGGAGATCGCAGTACACATTAAAGAGGTCCGAAGAGTATTGTGCAGTCTAGACGTGAACAAGGCCAGCGGGCCTGACGGCATTCCAGCGAGAGTGTTGAGGCAGTGTGCGCCTGAACTGTCTCCTGTATTGACACGTTTGTTCCGCCTCTCTCTTGAAAAAAGAACGGTGCCGAAATCCTGGAAGCTTGCAAATGTACAACCAGTGCCCAAAAAAGGCGACCGTGCAGACCCTGCCCATTACCGTCCGATCGCCATTACCTCCATTCTGTGCAAAGTTTTGGAAAGGGTACTGAACAATAAGTTGCTGAACTACCTTGAAGACAATGATCTCCTCAGTGACCGTCAATATGGCTTTCGCCGGGGACGGTCAACTGGCGATCTTCTTGTGTATGTCACGCACTGCTTTGGCGAAGCCATCGAGAAACACGGCGAAGCACTGGCTGTATCGCTTGACATCTCGAAGGCCTTTGACAGGGTCTGGCACGCTGCTCTGCTCAGCAAGCTTCCTGCTTATGGCATCCCAGCTGATTTTTGTAGCTGGATATCAGATTTCCTTAGTGAACGGTCGATTAGAGTAGTTGTTGATGGCTGCTCTTCTGACCTTATGGCTATTGATGCCGGAGTTCCTCAGGGGTCTGTTCTCTCTGCAACTCTTTTCCTGCTCCACATCAATGACCTGCTTCGGCCTGGTATTGTTGGGTACGCAGATGACAGTACAGTTTCAGAGAGATACTTGTCCAGCGCAAAAACCAGCGGGGCTGAAGTTCGTTCCTTGAGAGAGGCCATGGTAGAGCGGACAGATTTGACCTTGAGCTTTGTCTCCCAGTGGGGTGATGATAATCTGGTCTCTTTTAACGCCACCAAAACGCAGGCGTGTCTTTTTACCGCTAAAAAGAGTCGTTTCGCCCAAACTCCTACTTTTCGGGGTACATCTGTTCCTGTAACTGATCGACTTGAGCTCCTAGGCATGGAGTTGACATCTGGTCTCAACTTCGGCGCCACCATCGAGTACAAGGCCCAAACTGCGGCCAAGAAACTGGGCATCCTAAATAGGGTGAAGCGATACTTTACGCCTGGACAGCTTTTGACCCTTTACAAAGCGCAAGTCCGATCCTGCATGGAGTATTGCAGTCACCTTTGGGATGGATCAGCTAAGTACCAACTAGCCGCGCTTGACTCGGTGGAACGCAGAGCTAAGAGGCTCATTGGCGACGTAAAACTGGTGGATGCCAAGCTTCATTGCTTGGCTCATCGCCGCAAGGTTGCCTGCTTGTCGGTCTTCTACAGATTGTACTTCGGAGAGTGTGCCCGAGAACTCCACGACCTCATTCCACCGGCCCCCTTCTACCACCGGACATCTAGACGCACTGCCAGTTACCATCCCTACCTGGTTGCTATTCCACCAATTCGCACTAAGCGCTTCCAAATGTCTTTTATAATGCGCACAGCAAAAGAGTGGAACTCACTACCTGCGTCTGTGTTTCCGAACGTATACAACCCTAATCTCTTCAAAGCGAGAGTGAACAGGCTTCTTCTGGGTAAGCTCACTCCATCGTCGACTTTGTCTCTGTCACCTATGACCTAGACTAGAGTCAAGAGCAAACCCATCACAAATAAAAAAAAAAAAAAAAAAAAAAACATATCCTATGGCACTCGGGAATAGCGTAGCTTTCTATCAGGTAAAGAATTTTCGGAATCGGATCAGTAGTTCCGAAGATTGCATAGTCAGCTAGTATTATAATAATGGTGTGATACAGAACATCAAACTGAACAAGTTTCTCCATGTGACCAACATCGTAATTGCAAAAAAAAATGTCGCCATACATTTGGGTCGAGCAGGTATCGAAGTTTTGTATAGGACAGCTGACTTACATCCAAACTCACTTTTACCTCTTTATAATATTAGTATACAGGGTGAAAATGAATTCATGGGCATCATCTTATAGGGTCATAGTACTCATTATTATGAACAACTTTTACTATGGGACCAAACCAGAAATCGCGAAAAATAAATCAGCAGTTCCGTACATTTTGACAGCACATAGATGTAGAGAACAGCTGATTTTTTTTCGCGATTTCAGAATTGGTCCCACAGTAAAAGTTGTTCATAATGATGAGTACAATGACTACTTAAGCGGACGCCCATGAATTCAAATTCATCCTGTGGATTTCAATCCAGCGCTGGAATCCAGTGATACTGGATCATTATTGGATCAATGTAAACTCTTTTCAATCCGGGTCAGAAAGGAGTAGCTGGTGATTTTGATACTAGATAATAATATAATAATAATAATATCCTAGGACATTGTTCACACACGGTCATCTGATCCCAAACTAAGCAGAGCTTGTACTATGGAAACCAGATAACTGATATACTACATACCTATACTACTTTTTTTTTTGTAAATACATACTTATATAGATAATTACACCCAGACTCAGGACAAACAGACATGTTCATGCACACAAATGTTTGTCCTGGATGGGAATCGAACCCACGACCAGCGGCATGGCAGGTAGTATCTTAACCAACCACGCCAACTGGCCTGTCAAAACTGGATTCAAACACCGGATTGAAATACAGGACCAATGTAAATCAGCCTTACAAGATAAATACGAAGAACGTCGTTGGTGCCACAAAAGCTGCCATCGATAAGCGCAACAATTTCTTTTTCGATTATTAAACCAGGCATTAATCTATAAATGTGTATCAGCCCTAATACTCAGCTGCATCCAGTTAGACAGGAAGCCAACCCCAACTTGTTTAAAAAAGGCTAGGCAGATTGATTGTCCTGGATGGGAATCGAACCCACGACCAGCGGCATGGCAGGTAGTATCTTAACCAACCACGCCAACTGGCCTGTCAAAACTGGATTCAAACACCGGATTGAAATACAGGACCAATGTAAATCAGCCTTACAAGATAAATACGAAGAACGTCGTTGGTGCCACAAAAGCTGCCATCGATAAGCGCAACAATTTCTTTTTCGATTATTAAACCAGGCATTAATCTATAAATGTGTATCAGCCCTAATACTCAGCTGCATCCAGTTAGACAGGAAGCCAACCCCAACTTGTTTAAAAAAGGCTAGGCAGATTGATTTTATATCAGCCTTTACTTTCAATCACATATTTTAATTTTATATACCATATCAATCCATTCATCCTTTTCAACAAAATTATCAATAAAACGTCAATACCTCTCATTAAACAGCACAACCTTATCACCATCCATTGTCATGACGTCATAAAATAGTAAAAGGCTTTACCAAACACATTTCAGACTCAAAGATACGGGTGTTCTGACTTCTGACATTTATCAGAACTCAGGCCGTGTCGGAAAATTCAATTTATTCCACCCATACTGTCAATACATCCTGAGCTGGGGATTTAAAGTCAATTTAATATATAAAAATGTATAGTCCCTTTGTTCGATATGCTTCAACACTACCCTTTTTGGAAGAGAGCCTCCCTTGAAAGGCGTAGTCAATAGTTGGGTTTAAGGGCTGAGTAAACGGAGGCTGTATGGCGTAGTTAAAGTTGAATAGAGCGATACTGCGATTTGAATGGATTACCATTTTGTTAGAGAAATCATTTTAAAGTCGGAGAAAGTTTTGTCATTGATTATGGACGTGAAATGAACAGTGAAAAGGGACATTTCTTTGACACATAACTACGGTTTGGTGAGTAGGATAGTTGACTCTCTTGAGCTTGGCGTAATCATTTGGCTGATTTGTGAGACAGCTATTTTCTACTAAACTTCTACAGCGTGTATCAGAAATGTGTGGTTATCATCTGCCTAGCCTTTTCCCAACTATGTTGGGGTCGGTTTCCAGTCTAACCGGATGCAGCTGAATACCAGTATTTTACATGGAGGGTTTGCCTATCTAACCTCCACAACCCAGTTCCTGGGTAATACGATACCCTTTGGTAAGACTGGTTGTCAGACTGTCGGACTTCTGACGACACGTATAATGACTGTCCACGACTGACAGCCGGGATCAACGGCTTAACGTAAAGATAGTCACCCATCCACGGCCCAACCGCGGCAAGCGTAGCTTAACCTGATCGATCGACCCGTGCGGCTGTTATTACTTAGCCACGAGCCCCACTAGTTATATATTATTATATCATATTAAGGGTGTGATACAGAACATCAAACTGAATAACTTTCTTCTTGGGACCATCATTGTAATCGCAAAAAAATGTCTGCTGTCCTATGGCGTTTGGGTCGGGTAGGTATGGGACAAATGATTATTTCTGTTACACGCTGTATAAGGTAAAGTGTGGCCTGCTACATGCCAGTGAGCTTTGCTGAACACATAAAAATTTTGAAAAGTAGCAAATAATATCAATGATAAAATAATCACAGCTACAGTCTCAAAGATTACAAAATAAAAACCTTTTTATCAAAATCGAGAACTTGCTATGATTTTAATATTCCTATCAAGAAAAATCCAAGACAGTACAATGAAAGCTCTATTTTATTCTCTTGTTTGAAAACAATTCGATCTTGTCAGTTTCACTCCAGTGCTTTCCCTTTTGAAGCTGTGTCCTATTCAATTCTTCTTGGTCTATTTGTTCTATTGATATATAAATATTACGTGGAATATTTCTCACAGAAAATCTTCCAATACGATAGAATACCTAGATAGCAACTCAAGCAACTAAATAGCGGAAATTTGCGGGCTAAAACCAAATATCCCAAAATCTGTAAAAGACATTCTTATACAGAAAATTCTTCACTAAAGAGATTGCTGAAATGCTGTGTGATTTATTACGAATTAATGTAGGAAACAAAATGGAAAACATCAAACATTTAATTATAACCAGCTTAGTCTTTATCGCTTGCTTTATTGCTAGCTTTAAACGATCCTTGGACAGTTACAGGGTTAATGGCTGAAGACTCACTTCCATACCAAGTGTGTTTTATATCCACTAACGTTTTAATAACCACTAACATTTTATCATTCATCGCCTTGCCGTCAGAAATTAAAGTCTCCAGCGAAATTACGTTCTTAAATACATCTACTTTCCATTTAATCAACAGTTTTCCAACTAAATATTTTGCAACTGAAATTTCCTTCAAAGTAAACAAAATCTTTATAAAGATTCCCCGTACTCAGTTTTGCAATTCCGCCTTGGAAGGTGCACAAGATTTTCAAAGAGTCAGTAGAAGATAAAATTTTATGGTCGCATATAAATTCGGCTCTAATAGAAAAATTTACGTCACACAACTTTATGCAATCGAAGCTTCGTGCACCCCTAACACTCAATGTCTCAATAAGACTTACAAAGATGTTTCCATTTCAATTTTATGGAAATGTGTATACATTTTTGGTGTACAGGAAATCTTGGTCTTTGTATAAAGAAGAATAGTTACTCCTTTAGGCAATATGAAGTTGTGGAATGGCAAGAGAAAAAGCCGAACGGAAAGTACGACATACTGCGATCACCAAGACTTTTTCAAGCGAGTAATTATTTCACAATTTCAAGGATCTCACATTATATTCCACTGACCAACCCGCACAGGTCCCACATGGTGGATTAAGGCCCACTCACTCTCACAGAGAAAAGGTCTGTGTCCAAGGCAGTCGGAACTTTTAAGGCTGATTAGGTATACAAACTTTACCAGATTGCATTTTTCTAAACCACTATTTCTATTCAACAGGTTTACATCGTAGGCCACGCGGCCCCAGGGTCGGACTCGCGACATCCCTACGACATGTCTGCAGATGCCAACGCGAAGTACCTGCGTACAGTCAGACGACACGCCAAGATTATAGCCGGACAATTTTTTGGACACTTACATGCTGACACATTCCGGGTTATTTATGATAATGGTGAGTAATATATATATATATATATATATATATATATATATATATATATATATATATATGAGTTTTAATATAAGTTCAATTTTGATTACTAGAGCAACCAATGCTTTTATAATTTAAAGAACTTGGTTCGATGAATTTAAGTACTATGCGGTACAAGTACAGTATGCGGCCGTTGATATAACCTTTCTTTTGTTTTTTATATCTCTAATATTCGATTGACCATATTAACGTCAGAGTTTTGTAATACCATCCACTAATTACACACGCGGGATTTCAATATATGTTCTGGTCTTCGAATTTTCCGTAATTTAAACACAAAATGTACTATTTTCTCATGAAAATTCAAAGCTAGCCCAATGATGTCGAAAATGGAAGAAATATAGAGGCAAATACTAAAACCAAGCATAAACTATATCGATGTACCGTAATAATTTTCCTACCACGATTTATTCCCAGCCAAGTTTCGTTGCAATATAAAACACCATTCTCGCTAAAATTGGAAATTAAAAGAAAACAGTCTGCGTCAACCACGTATGTTCAGGGAAGTGGTTCCCATTTCTATGAGTGTCCCAGTAATCCAATTTTCATGACTCTTACCGTATCCTGTTTAAAACGCAAGGCATTTTCTTGCTTGCGTTATTTTCATATGTTATTACATTTTTGCAAGAATGTGTTTGGCCAGCTGGTGCGTTTGATGTAACGTAGCGACACGTATTTTTACGCGCGTATCTAAGTTTGTATCCGTATGAAGGCTTCCGCAGACAGGCACGACACGACGGTGCGACGCGATTCTGGTAGAAAAATTTCCATGAAGTTTTCATAGAAATTCTAGTGCATGACGCGTCGCGTTGTCTGCGGGAGCCTTGACACGTAAACGAAACACGTGCGTAATTAGTATACGTGCGTTGCATGTAGGATTGTGAACACAATGTATTCTTCTCCTCAATGTGTGCCTCTATGTTTCCTGATTCATGATAGTCGTACAATGCGTTTTCTGGACAACTTATTGCTACCAAATTAAGTTTTATTGACGATTAGAATGATACGTGAATAAATTCGTGGTCTCTCGTCTCTCGCTATTATCGCGCACTAGGAAGTGGTGCGAAGGGCGGGCGTTTTGGGGGACTATCTTATGTAATTTTGACGTTTGAAAAGTGGTGTTTCTTAGCCTAGTTTCAATAAATGACATTTGATTTGAACTTTGATATTTTTCTGATTTCAACAAAAATGCTTCTTCATTTAAACAAGGTACATCTCTCTATGCCAATCAATACTGTGTAAGTGTCTGGGATAGTGCCGCCAAGAAGTGCATGCTCGAGCTGGATCTGGCCCAGCGGGCCGTCTTCATGTTGCCTCTGGGAAGACCGCGTCGTTTTTCTTACGAACTAACTTTATGGAATCTGAGGTTTTACGCGTACGTCAAATTGTTCATTCCTTTTATTATTCAATCTGGGCAGAGCGGGAGGGCGTGTCAGACTTCCACTGACTAAAATTCACCCGTGTTCCTTCAGATGCCTGTGCCAGGGCCACGGTAACTCTTTCAAACAACCCGCAATCCTGGCAGGCAACGGCCCTAGCGGACCCGATCAGTTAGTGCTGACATCAGTTAGTGTTGAGGCGCGCGTGGAACACAACGCGCCGTCGACCCGGGCTTGGTCCTTACCGGACGGCGAGCTACCCATTACTCGCCGTCCGCAAGCCCGCGCCTACGGTGGCCGGGAATCAGCTCTCGATTCCGGACGGCCAGGGCGTCCGGAATGTCCTCCACCGTGTCCTACGGGCGATCCACACAATGGTAACACCCGGGCGTTTCCTAGCGCCTTATCCGGAACAGGAACCTCCCGAAGCAACCGTGTCCGGTGAGGACCTGCGTCAGGCAGAAGGTGAGGACGCCGTGGCGCCTCTCCAACCACTCCTCAAAGAGGGGACCTATCGCCGCAATTGTGGCGTACCCACAACTGTTCATCCTAAGGTTCCCTTTAAAGTTAACAGAAATCTCTCTACCTGCAGTAAGGGGGTAGGAAAATAGCTGAAAGAATCCCACTTCGAAAAAACGGTTTTCGTCTTTTTTTACTCATACGAGTGTTTAATGCTATAGGCAAAACTTTTACTGTGCCGAAAATTTACTCTGAGGCCAAAACTAAACTTAAAGAATGGTTGCTAGGCCGGACTTATGAGAAAACAGAAAGTTTACTTTGTAGCTTATGTTAATATCCACCACACCCTTTGATAAAATACGCAAGTAAACACACATTTATACTCCATATTTACTCAACTGTTTTTTTTTAAAGGTTTATTGTACTGTGTAAATTAGCTTCTTTTTACTCATATTTTTGTAAAATTGATTAATTTAATTCCTACTATGAAATTATAAATAACAGTCTTGCGCTAGCAAAACGCATAAAATTATTAAATTTGTGTGGTGTTTGGGTCAGCAAGATACAGGCTGCGCCTAGTTTGGGATCCGCTGTTAAGTCTTACTAAGTTTTCTGTTGGTAGAATTTCATGACTGTTAATTAATTGTATGTTGCGGACTAAAACCAGATGAGTCCTGCTAACCGTTTTTTTTTTAAAGCTAGGTTTATTACCACTCCCCGCACTTTACATATAAGAAAACGGTAAAATTGTGCACAGTAATAAGGGAATGCTCAAAAAAGCGTATGAAGTAATTTCTCGGTCAACAAGGGATTCGCAGAGATTTGTATTACAGGATAATCCTAAGTCAGCCAAGTATGCTAAAAGCTGCCTTGTGATGTGTGTACGTATATACAATAAAATATCAAAAGAATTAAAATTATTAAATAATACAAACTCATTTAAAACAAACTGTATAAATGTCTGAATAGACACAACTTGAAATAACATTACGTCGGCCTAATTTGTTAACCTGCCAAATAAAGCTGACTATATCTGTGTTTTCATAATTTTCCCAAAATGTGTGTAAGATAAGCTTATTAGTTAAGCTTTTAAAATATCAAGGAAACTTATTAGAACTAACAGCATTTTCAGAATTGATTGCTAAAGCAAGAAATAGAATTAATCGGTTTTTTCTTCGTCTTGTAAACTATGAGAAAATGGACTTGGCAGGTTAACCAATTACGCCGACGATTAAAGATTTCTATAACTTGAAAATACGAAACGTGTATGAATAAGTATTAATGAAAATGTGATATATTATTATGATTTGAATGACTATTATTGTATGACCAATGAATCTGCGACATTTTATAGTTCTTAAACTTTAACTTGTTTATTAATAATTATTTTGCATGCAATTCATACAATATTATGTTATAGCTAAACATATGAACCTAAAAACCAGACTGGTTCATACCATGTTTAAGGCAAATAAAGACTTATCTCTTATATTGTGTAAGTTTAATAAATGAATTTGAATACATTATTGTACTCGGCTATCTTCAAAAAACAGTCGCAAAATGTAATTATCGGATACGAAATACAAAATAATTACTTGATAGCATTACGAATGAAGTCCGTGTGTTTTATATGAGAGGAGAATATTTATTTATCATTTCATTTACCTTCAGCAACGTACAGTCGTTGGCTTTAATTAAATAGTGTCACCGAGGGTTCGCTGATTATTTGCATGTGATACCCTTGCGAACAAAAGGCAGCCAATTATGTCACTGTATTTATAATTTCGTGATCAATTATTTTGTTTTCATTAATGCATTTTGTTGACATATCGCTCACCTATATATATTGGCATGTCTAAAAAAAAGGCTTAATTTAGTTTATACAGCATATGTGTTCAGCATACAGCATAAGTAATCTAATATATGTATTGACGTCTATACCTTATAACCAAACCCATCTGTCAAAAAACGTAAAATGAACCCATCAATTAATTTCAAACATTTATAAAATATTTGATCCTCGTTTCTGTAAAATGGGAAAAACGTAGATGTGCCTACGTATAGAGGTAAGCGATATTGTTTTTTTTTTATATTTGTGTATTTGTTGGGTGGGTGTAAGTTTAAGTTTTCATATATAGAAGGGTGACACAGTTGTCGTTATAATCAGCCTGAAAAAATTTGAATTCGCGTTCTGTTAACTGTTTGGTATATAACTGACGTTCAGAATATTATTTGTATAGTAAAGGCTCGTGGCCAAGTAATAACAGCCGCACGGGTTGATCTATCAGATTAAGCTGCGCTTGCCACAATTGGTCCGTGGATGGGTGACTACCTTTATATAACGAGACCCGTCCATGCCTCGGAAAACACGTTAAGTCATTGGTACCGACAGTGATTCGTGGATTTTTGACAGTCGTTACAGGTTATCAGAAGCCCGAAAGTCTGACCACAAGTCTTACCAAGGGGTATCGTATTACCCAGTAACTGGGTTGTGGAGGTATAGGCAGTCGCTCCATCTAAATTACTGGTATTCAGCTGCATCCGGTTAAACTGGAAGCCAACCCCAATATAGCTGGGAAATTATGGCTAGACACATGAGTAAACATCTATGGATCCTAACTTTTTAATATTATAAGTGCGAAAGCAAGTTTATTTGTTTGTTTGTTTGTTACCTTTTCACGCCTAAACCACTGAACCGATCATCCTAAAATTTTGCATATACGTTGTCACATGTACAGAAACGGACATAGGCTACTTTTTATCCCGACTAAAAGTAGTTTTCCCGAGGAAAACAACAATAACGTTCTTATGATAATGGATGGCGCCACGTGTCTTTCAAATCATGATTTAATTATATTGTTATAGAAACCGCTGAACGGATTTGGATGAAAGGCACATGGGTAGACTATGACCTGGATTAGGACATAGGGTACTTTTGATCCCGGTAGCGCGTTCCCGTGGGATAATTTCCGACAGCCACGCGGGCGAAGCCGCGGGATAAAGCTAGTAACTGAATATTTTAACAAAAGCAATTCATCATATACGGTTAAAATATTTCGAATGAGTTCCCTACAAACAAAACACTCCCCGAGAACACAGAGGTCAATAAACTATAACGATATTTGTAAAAATAATGAGAGAAAATATTAGGATCTTACCTTGGACACATACAGTGTTAAATCCACCACAAACAACTCGATTCAAAGAACCCAATAGCGATACAAAGTATAGAAATGGACAGCAGTAATTAAATAATGCCAGCAGTGAGCACTCAATTCGTTCAGCAAAAAGCACCCATGATGTTTTATTTGCCCGAAGCTGCCGTTCGAATAATTACCGTAAAGCCGGTTTATCGGCTAGAGGACACTAAATAAATGGCAGCAGAAGTTTGGCTCCATACAACGACCGAGAACGCGTGCACGCACAGCGAGTGCAAGCGCACTCATCATTCTCCTGCCCTTATCCCAATTTATTTGTCTTTTTCTTCCATACTTCTCTATTAGTCGTCATCTCGGTAGTCACTCCCTTTCTAACCATATCATCTTTCACACAGTCCATCCATTGTTTCTATGGGTCTTTCCCTACTCGTATATCCCTCCACGTTCATACTCAAGACTTTCCTGACGACATTTTTCTCATTTCTCCGCATCAAATGCCCATACTATGACAATCGACAATCGAATTCCACACAACTTTCCAGTCACCGGTGTCACTTTCAGACTTCTTCTCGCGATTGGCATTTGTTTGAGATCTCCGTACGTACGTGTCTATGTGTGCATGCACCTTCTTACGCTTGTTGTATGGAACTGAAATTCTGTAGTTTACCTTTTTTTGTGGAGGAGATGACATTTTCGGGAACCAATAAATTGTGAAACGGTGTCTGGTAGTTGTCACGAAAATTTCGCTACGAAATTAGTGGATTTAGAGTGGTGTAAAAATGTTTTATTGGTAAGCAGCTTTCATTATGGCTGGTTCAGTTTCTAATGTTTTATATCAGTGACAATTAAATCACTGAATAAAATACGAACACCGGTGCGTGTAAAGATGTGTTAAAAAAATATTTTAAGCAAAAAATAAATCCGACTTCCAAAACAAAACACTACAAAGTGAAATATAACTTTATTTTTATTTTTATTTATGATGGGTTTGCTCTTGACTCTAGTCTAAGTCGGACGCGACAGAGGCAGAGTCGACGATGGAGAAAGCTTACCCAGAAGAAGCCTGTTCACTGTCACTTTTAAGAGATTAGGGTTGTAACTATGCGCTCGGAAACACCGACGCAGGTAGTGAGTTCCACTCTTTTGCTGTACGCATTTTAAAAGTCATTTGGAAGCGCTTAGTGCGAATCGGCGGAATAGCAACTAGGTAGGGATGGTAACTGGCAGAGCGTCTAGATGTCCTATGGTAGAAAGAAGCCGGTGTAATGAGGTCGTGGAGTTCTTGAGTACATTCACCGGAGTACAATCTGCAGAATACCGCCAAACAGGCAACCTTGCGGCGATGAGCCAAGCTATGAAGCTTGGCATCCACTAGTTTTACGTCGCCAATGTGCCTCTTAGCTGTACGTTCCACCGAATCAAGCGCGGCTAGTTGGTACTTTGCTGATCCATCTCAAAGGTGGCTGCACTACTCCATGCAGGATCGGACCTGCGCTTTGTAAAGAGTTAAAAGCCGTCCAGGCGTAAAGTATCGCTTCACCCTATTTAGGATGCCCAGTTTCTTGGCCGCAGTTGGGGCATTGTACTCGATGGTGGCGCCAAAGTTGAGACCAGATGTCAACTTCATGCCTAGGAGCTCAAGCCGATCAGTTACAGGAACAGATGTTCATAACTTCAGTAGTCAGACAAACAGATGTTGATAACTTCAGTAGTCGGGGTCTTTGGTTTTGTATTTTCGATTTTTGCCGTAACAACAATCCAAAAAAAAAAAACATACAGTCGAATTGAGGATTTCCTCCTTTTTGAAGTCGGTTAAAAACTAGTTCTAGAATTGGTAAGGTTACTCATTTATTGTATTTTTCATGATAACATTGACCTGCTGAAAGTACAGACGCCAGCACATCAAGCTACTACAATTTGTCAGATTCTTAATAGAGATCTTTAATATATTTTCGAGTTTATTGCTAAAGCTTTAGGTTCAAGGTTGATTGGGAAAATCTGACAGTTTCGGGTAGGTTGACCTGCTGGCGTCTGTACATAACAAAAGCATACCTAATGAGCCTATAATGTTCCCACTGTTAAGACACAGACCTCCTCCTCTGTAAGGTCTTCAACCTACTACGGGCTAGCCGCAAAGCGGCGCGTCGTTCTCCTGCTAGCCGTATCTTCTCGGTATTTCTGTGGTAACCGCCGCAATGGTCAGTGCTTCTTGAAATATTGCAAAAGATGGACGTCGAAGAAGTTGCAGCAGTTATTTATTTATATTATTGTAGAAAACGTCTTCGTGAAAATAAAAAAGTTTTTGGATACACCCTTTGCTGTGATTCTGTCGAACGGTGGCTGGCAACAGAGGCGCCACGCGCAGCCAGCCACACAGTGTGTTGTGGGGATGCGGCACACGGAAATATTCAACCAGCACAGTGCGCCGCAGTCTCAAGCCAACCGGAGCGGTTGACGGCCAGCCGCAAGTCAGTGCGTTGGAATTATACGATTTCATATAAAATCGACATGCGATCAGCCGCAACGGCGCTCCAACTTGCGGCTAGGTTGTAGTGCGTTGAAGGCCTTAGTTAGAAGAAATGCGCCGCCATCCACCACCCAGGCCCAGTGCGGCTTGGTGGACGTCACATGCCTCATGATGTTTTCCTTCACCTGAAAGTACTTAATAATTAATATATTTCTGGGCAACAGCTTGAGGAGTTTTTCTTCTATCCAAGTTTCAATGATTAAAGACTCTCTGATTCCTGCTTAAAAATAACTACGTACAGTAAAGTTAATATCTATAACGAGTGTTTTATCTCTTTGTTCAGATCGACCAGTATCCTGGACATTTATGGCTCCATCAGTGAGTCCTCATCGTGACCCATCGGATTCTTCCAACCCTGGTCTTAGGCTCTACAAGTTTGATACCAATACAGGGAAGGTAAGTTCCAACAGTTCATTTTAATCAGCAGCAATGCAGATAGACAAATACATAAAACATCTGTTAAGCGCACACAACAGTACAATTAAATGATGATCACAAATTATATGAATATAATTATAATTAAAATGTAGGGAACAGCAGATTTTTTTTCGCGATTAGCAGATTTGGTCCCTTTAGTAAAAGTTGTTAATAATGATGAGTACAATGGCACCTTCAAAGGTTGACACTGTTTACACTTACACCCAGTATATAATATTATCAGAATATTTAATTTAATTTAATTTTATTTGTTATGGGTTTGCTCTTGACTCTAGTCTAGTTCGGAAGTGACAGAGACAGACTCGACGATGGAGTGAGCTTACCCAGAAGAAACCTGTTCATTCATTATTTTATTTCACTTACTCTTTTTACCCCTAGGTGTTAGACTACACCCAATACTTCTTAGACCTGGCGGCGGCCAACCGTAACCTGGCAGAATGGACAGCAGAGTACAACCTGACTCAGTACTACGGACTACATGAGGTGTCGGCCATCTCCCTGCACAATCTGGCCGATAAGCTGCAGATAGGCACGCCCCATGAGACTAATATATTTCACAAGTAAGTGTTGGATAATTCACAGTTCACATTCTTAGACTAGATTTTCTTCATTGGAAGCAGTTATGAAGAATCTAATATGAAGACACCAGAGTTTAACGTGACTGTGAGTTTTTGACAAGTTTTTTAAGGGCAAGTCTGTCAAAAACACACAATGACGAGACCATTGCAACGTTTGTAAGTTAGTAGACTTGGCCCCCAGCTATGTTTTGTAATTGAAAACTCACTGCTCACTATGTTTCCTACACAAAACTGTCGAAAAACAATAATACTCGTGTATTATTGTTTATACATGTTTATGTATAAAGGATCATGGTCATTTTGGACTACGAAAAAACAGAATTTCGTCCCAAGATGAGAGTGCCACCAAAATGTAGTACATTACATTAGATATCATCAGTTTATTTTTAAAAGCTGGGGAAGTATTGATATTTTATATCTTTATAAATAACTTTGCTTTATCAGAACGCAGTATAAAATATTGATTTTGAACGCGTCTGTAATTATTAACGTTACTAGAGAAGTCCTCTGCATCGATTTTATTTTTTTTATCGAAATGAAATCCCTGGCAATGTCAACTGTTAAAGTAATGATTTTACATCTAAAAATCGATACTGCATAAAATTAATCGATTACGTGGCCTCCCTATTTTTGAGAAGTAAACAAAAGAAAGATTGACATTGACAGTTTTCTGCGCAGACCGTATTTTAGTTTCGGCGATGACTGTGTTCTGTGCGATTTTATTATCCTGAATTTCTGATATTTTGCATTGCTTACGGACACCGATTGGATCTCCAAATTCAAAGAGCCACAGATTAATAAAATACCAGCTAACCTCAAAAAACATAGTTCTTAATTACTTGACTATCCCATCTTTTAAAAATATAATCAAGGCCATACTTAGTTACATATATATAGGCAAATGAAACAACGTTTGTTTCATCAAGGGACGTTTTGATAAATTTTACTAGTCCAAGCATGTTAGGAGCGTGGCCATGATTCTTTGAATAATGGTTGAAACCATAACGTAGGAATTAGGCATTCGATTTTTTTTTTCTTATTATCGAACAGTTCTTTTTTAATCATTAAGAATGGTTATCGGGAATTGGCTTCCCGATGAAAATTCATGATCTGTAGAGTCAGTGTTTTACTGTTTTTTTTTTCTTCCTACCAGGTACTTACGCGCTTACCGCGTCCGTCACGAAAGCTCAGAGTCGTGCGACGGCGCGTGCGCTCACCAACACTTCTGCGCCATTACGTGCTTAGAGCACGTCGCTTACCGTCAGTGCGTGGAAGCGGCCGCAAGCGCACTCGCAGCGGCCGGCGACTCTGCTCCGCTTACTTTACCGCTCTTCAATACTTTTCTGATTTTAATCGCATGTGTTATGGTTATTGGGTAAATCGTATATTTCGAATGTGTTTAAATAAACGTTAAATACGTATTTAATATACCTTAAGCCTTTGTTATTCATGTTATGCTTTTTTTTTTTTGTAAGGAACGTGTATTGAACGTCACTTACGGCCCCACTTTTGATAATATTTTCATTCAGTAATATTTTTTTGTTACAAATGTTTGTATTTGCAAATCCTTCCTATAATTGATTGGTGAAAAGTTTTGAGCAAGCCATTTTCCTGTACATCATAGAGATAAATTTACACGAATTTTCGCTTAGACACGTGTCAGCGATCGAAGCATGTTAGCCGTGAGCGGTTCCGTTTCGCTCAATACCTTCTGACGTAACAATAATAATATTGGTTTGATATGATTGTTGCCTTTTTTGTTTAATAATTTTGTTAAGTAGGCACTAACACTTCATATTTCATGGAATTGAGTTGTTTTTTTATCTTTATTGATGACTTTTCTGTTATATGTTGATTTACTAATCTGTGTAAATATTTTTGAAATTCAAAATGGTTATTTGTCTCCTCTTTCAGAGGTCAGAACACATTGAAATATGCATGATACTTTATTTGAATTCTTATACATTACATTAATAATTATGTTTACTTAGGATATTATATCAAACACATTCGACTCCAAAATAAGCACTCTGTTTATTTACGCAAATATATTATAATATAATTTTATGAAGATTCTGAGATTTACCTTTTGACATGTAAATATGAATGTGCTTCAAAAGTGTAATACATGTAGGTAAGTAGGTTTAAAATGAGCAGTGTAATGTAATGAGGATAGTAGCTCAGATGGCATTTGTGATAACGCTTAATGAAACGTGAAGTGTATAGGATAGTAAAAGTTTTATTATTATTAATAATAATAATTGTAAAAAATAATGCTTTAGACATTCTAGTCATACAGTAATACGATAAAGTAAATTGAAAAAAAAAATAACGATGTAAAAAGTCGAGACTGTAAGTTATGATAACAATTTCATTTCTGTCAAACAAATTCATCTCCAAATGAAAAAGTATTAAACATAATGTTTCATAATTCAGAAAACATAACTTTTATTTATTAAATAAGCATTTATTTAGTTACTTCTTTTGTAACAAACTATGCCATTTAAGTGTGTTTGCTTTTAATATAAAATTCGGTGTATTTTTACTGTAAATAAATGACGTAAGTAGAATTTTTATAATGGTCATTAAAACGCTACAATGAACCTATTAAAAGGTATAAATTTGTAATGAGGTCCTAGAAGAGTAATTGAAAGTTAGTTAGTTTGAAATATTGGACTAATTTAATTAATATTCCTCGAAACTTTGTCCTTGGGTAATTGGACTTATCTTTGTCAAAGCAAATACAATTCGGAGTTTATTTGTTGTTTACTTATCTTATTAATATCAAATTGTTTTGTTTTTATTCAGTTGTTAATTATACAATAGAAATCAAATACCTACATATGATGCTTATAAGGAAGAAAGTGTGATTGAACTAAACCAGCACACAACACATTCGACATTATTCATTGCATTTTTTACGTTGTCCAGAACAGGAATTTTTGAAACATATGAAGCAATGGTTAGGGAATTCCCTTCTATATCCGTCGGATTGTGAAAGAAAGTGTATGACGCAATTGGGTTGATAATTATGTGACACTACGTCGCTCGGTCCTTTTTATGAATTCTTTGATTGACTTTCATGAAAAAGAATTAATCTGAAGTTCGTTAGAGTGATATTATGTTTAACTAAATTCTCTCTAATATTTGATCACTTTGACCTGTGTCGCAGCAGTAGGAACATTTTAGGCTGATTATATACAGGGTGTCAAAAAAATACAAAAAGGTATACAAATCCCAAGTACTACCTAAGATACGATTAAAAAAAAATACTGTGTAATTTCTAGTCACACTATTTACTACCTCTCTGTCGGCATAGTCAACGTACAATATTATAACAACAAATAACCGATGGAATTCATTAATTTGTTGTCGTGGTGAAAATAGAATGTACAAAAGTGACAAAGTTTATTTCAAAAAATCTTATGTACATCCTGGGATATATATTCTTTTGTATTTTTTTTTTAGAACGGCTATTATATGCTATTTCAAGGTAATCTATTTTTTACCGGACACCCCGTATATACTGGATGATTTTTTACCGTCTTGAATAAAACTAAGTACAATAAGAGAATGGAGTAGAAGCCTATGGCACACCTAGTTTTTTTTTTTTGTTTTTTCAATAGCTTATACCCAAATTGCGCTATCAATAAACATTACATTTGAAGTAAACTAGAAAAATAAAACCAGAAATTTTGAAAAAAGAAAAAACTTTATAGATCGTCACAAAATAGCGAAATTCAAATCAAATGGGTATGATTACAATTTAAAAAAATAAGTATGCCATAGGCTTCTACTCCAATCACCTATTATGCCGTATTTTTTTCAAGACGGTAAAAAAAAATCACCCAGTATATTCGTTCAATTTATCAGTTACAACAATTTTTGCATTTCGTTGTTTTAATTAAAAATTGTCAGTAGGGAGAGGTGCAGTGAAACCCAAAATTATAATAATTATGAAATCGATTTTTTACTTATTGCATAACATAACATCACGCCCTGTTTCCACGAAGGGGTGGACAGAGGTGTATGTACAGTAACCGGCCGTACATATTGCACATGGGATTTTTAGAAGATGTTGGGCTTTGTAGAGAGTCGTTATCGTCACTGGTATTGTGTGTGACAGACTTTTTCTAATGCTCGATATGTCATATTAGGTACTTTTTATGTGCTTTTCATTACATGTGCAATATTTACGGCCGGTAACTGTACCTCCATATTTCGCGGTGTTTTGTTAAGTCCTATTTATTGCCCTTTGAACTTTTATTTATATAAAACTGAAATCGTCTCTAAAATTAAAACATTAAAGTTTACAATTAAATAGTTAATAAAATAATTCTAGTCATAACTTTAATGATAAAAGCGCTGTAAATAATTACAAGTGTAATTTAATTTTGAAATTGTAAATGAGGAACAACTAGTACGTAAGTAAATATTGAATTGCTTATTTCAATTTATTTTACTGCGGAGACCAATTTAATTGTTGTATGATAAATTTAATTATTACGTGAAAATTACAGTTGTGAGCAGAATTGTTTGATCGTATGTATTTTAATCAGGAAAAAGCAAATTTTATCAGCGATCTGTTCTGAAAAATTAAAAATTGAATAAGTCCTTTTAAAATTTGGCACTCAACTGTAATTTGTAGCAAAATGTTCGTAGCAAAATACAAAATAGTTTCTTTTGAAATAATTATGAATGTTCCCATATTTGTATCGACTGGATGTTTCAATTAATTTTTAATAAAGAATTGTAATCAACACGTTTTTTTTAATCAACTTCCTCCACTATTTATATTATCACCAGCGACCCGTCCCTGCTTTGCACGGTTTGACGACTTAACAAATCATCGAGATTTCTTTAATAAGTTTTAACATTAATTAGTAATTGAGGTCAGAAACAAAAAGTGTCAATTCGGAATTTAAAAAAAAAAATCTACTCCACCTTGGTTTCTATCCACACTTGGCATGTTTTCGTGTTAAAATGCTAGTAATTAAATGATTATAAAATATCACGTTTCATTCAAAAAGTGATAATGTGTTGATATTTTCCCTTTACGTTCAAAAGAAGGAATTCTCATTTTTCTCGCAAAAAGCAAATATGTAATTTATCACTTTTGGTTTTTGTTCCTAACTTCCTCAATTAATGTTTTATACTTATAAACCTTCCCGAATACAAACTCTAAATGATGGTGAAACCTGCATCGAAACCTGCATCGAAAACCGTTGCGAAGTTTAGAAGAACAACGCGGTCACCCACCCAAACAGACACGACAAGCAACTACAGTACAAAATATGTATGTAAGGATGGCAGGAACATCGACGGCCAATCTGTTACCATGTCTTATTCAGTAAGTACATGATTCTGCACCCACATGCGTTTATATTTTTAGTAGGTTATTAAAAAAAAAATCTGTTGTCCATACATTTTGACCACGTTGGTATTGCCATTTATAAGAAACAGCAGATTTCTTTTTTAATAACAGTACAGTGGTACAGAATCATGTACTGAATCCATGGTAACAGATTGTGCGTCTATGGCCATCTTTTATATAGGGTCAAATTAAATTAGCTAGCGAAACTCCGCAGACGTGATGGGTATCGATATCTAAACAATAAAAAAGATTTTATGATTTTTTTTTTGGGTCAAAGACCGCTGATAGTATTGTTATTTGAAGTGTGAGTTAATAACATATGTTGTATTGTGTTTAGAATGTGTAAATATTGATACCTATCACGTCTGTGAACTTTACATAAAAAACTGATTTTTAAAGTGATATTTTAAGTGACTACACTCCCGGCGGTTGATGACCCAAAAAAAAAAAATCATCAAATTTTTTTTTTTTTCAATCATTTTTTTGCTATATCATGATTAGATATCGATACCATCACGTCTAAAATATCAGCTGTTCCATACAAAAATACAATACCTACTCGACAAAAATATATGGAACAGCTGCATTTTTTTCGTGATTTCAGAGTTGGTCCCATAGTGACAGTTGTTCATATTCATGAGTAGACACCCTGTGAAAATTTTAGCACGCTTAAAAACTTTACCTGTTTAACTTTTACTACTTTTTTTTAAGTCTTGACTAAACAGCTAATTGACGTAACATCATAGTGTTGCCATTCAAAACACTGCCCTGTGTTGCCAATTTCCCATAAAAAGATTATGTTATTCGTGGCAAACAAGCAGGCTTTGGATGTTAAGTGAACACTTTCAACTTAGGACATTTGCAAAGCCATTCCGAAGACAAAGCTGAACCGGCTGAACCGACTGAAACTGGAAACGCAGCAACGTTGCCTGGCGGAAAAAAGTTTAGTAGGCGCTGTTAGAGTCCGCGCAGTTTGTTTTCGTGAAAACATATTATTGAAATTCTACTACGGTTTCCGATACTGCCGTGGCCATTGTGTTTACTTGCCACTAGACTTAGATAGATAGATATATAGATAATATTTATTTGCTTAAACATGTGTCATACATACAAGAAAAGACATGCATGCAAGATGGTAACAACATTATTAGGTACAGACATGTTTGCCACTTAATGTGACGTCAAGAAATATTATTTATTAAAACATTCTCATAAAATAATAATGAAATAACTAACGAATAATAACAATATTGTAATAAATTTAAAAATAATAAAAATATACAAAAATAATTAAACTATGGCATTGTAAATTAACAAACACAAAATAAATAAATAAATTAATAATCAAATCGAATAAGCTAATACAATACAAATCTATCCTCTAGGAACTCGTTTGTGTTATAGTATGCTTTATTTACTAAATATGTCTTAAGTTCCTTCCAACTTTTAGGCGACTTATTGTAAACAATTGGAGCCATATGAAAAACACTTAGTAGGCTCATTTAATTTCTTATAAAGTAAGCTTTCACCGAATAGAATATTTTTCATTTCTGAGCAGATTTACGGCCGATATGATACAACATCTGACATTATTTTGCTATTATCAACTTCATATTAATTTTTAACCCTATTTTGGCCAATATTTCTGTTGTTTCTTTTGAGGCTCTGGTAGTGCTTGGTCAACTTTTGACAAAGACCCCAGAATAACTGATCTATCTAGCTAAACACGTTTTTGTGTGAATTGATATTTCGACACATAGTGAAAAGTAGAGGATCGCGCGCATGTGCGTACAGTCGCAGTATGACGTCATAGGCATATTATATCCAGCTTTAAAATTGTTATAAATATGACCTATCTTTTGAATGCTCAACCATTACTTAAAGTCATCATTTAAAGTCTCGTAGTTATTAGCGGTTAAAATCTTACATATTTTTGTCGGTCAGAAATATTGAACTTTACACCAGTAGGGGAGACCGGGGCGCGAATTAACAAAATTTATATTTTCAGTTGTAGCTTCAAAACGCCTATACATTTTGATATGATTTTTATGTTAAATGATGTTCAAACTATTCAATAACCATATCGTTAGTTTTAATTTGATAAGAAATTGGTACTTTTTTCAAAAAGTTGATTTTACTCAGAAAAGTCAGAAGTTAATACTTACCCCGCGATCGGGGCTAGAATTAACAGTTCCGAGGTAAGTATTAACAAGAGGGGCAACAATTAACATTCTTGGTATTTTCTTCTATAGGTAATTAAAGAAAACGAAAAATAAGATTGATATTTATGTCACTGCTTTCTTCCCATATCCTTTTATTGCCTTTTCCACTTGTGATGTTACCTTTTGTTTCTCCTTTACAGTTATTTTTCCTTTACCCTGTCCTGTATCCTTTCCATTACCCTTTTCTTTACCTTGCTGTTATTTTCTTCCTCTTCTAGCGCTTGTTTTTCCGGTGTGTCGGTGAGTATGGCAGATTTTCTTGTGCGGTTACGATTCAATTGAACCCGTGTCTGAGCTTTTGGAGAGGTCGTACGGATTCTACTTGAAAACAGTTATCAGTTTGAGTACTGAAAACAGTTATCAGTTTGCACGATTTTCTTTTTAGAAGCCTGTAGTTATAGCCACTTTTTCAATAAGTGTTTGTTCTCTTACCACAGACACATTATATATATACTGTTAATACAACCCCACATACGGGCTAAAAATTAACATGTTAATACTTGCCCCGTTTGTTTTGTTAATTTTAGCCCCAAGGATACTTTTTCGAAAAAATATATATACTTACGAAATAGTTTACATTAGCGTTAGTAAAGTTATGTAGCATTATTAAGAATAAAACGAGCTACTACGAAACAATAAAATATTACGGTAAAATCAAATATTCAACACGTAAATCAAAAAATCGTAAAGCGAAAAAAGTTCGTTAGCTGACCTAAATAGACGCACATCACACAACTCGCTCGCATGGCGTACTGCGCTGTATTATCGAAACCCAACCTGTACAGCACTGTCGTGGGGACGATCTCCAACAATCGCTAGTGCTGTGCTGTGCTGTTTATAGTTTCTTAGATATTCGCTTGTTAATACTTACCTCTGTTAATTGAAGCCCCGGTCTCCCCTACACCGAGCGAAAGACGTTTTCACGTCAAATACAGATATGGTGGGAGAACTTTACGGACAATCTCCCTTTCTCAATCGCTGAGAGAATGACGTGGATTAGTACAGTCACAATCGCGTAAGTTGCGTAAATTTAAGTTCGCTAGGTGGTAGCTTGTAACTATCTCCCTTCAATAATACAGTACATAGTACTCTGTCGGGATGATGACATGTGAAGTACGTGACGTCACTAAATCCGAGCGGATTAAATCCATCCTTGGAATTGCGGCAACAGTAATACTGCCATTGACGTCATCTTTTTGGATACGGCGAGGATTTAAAGAGTATTTTTAGCAATCAATCAAATGTTATGTAGGACTTTGATGTAAGATCAGCAATAGGATTACCTGCTGCTATGGATTTGCTTTCACCACAAATGTAACATGAATTCTTATTATTAGGTGAAATATTTAGGTACTTACCACTAGCTTTTTCCCGCGGCTTCACTCGTGTTTATTTAGAATAGCGGTTTAGGGCGTGAAAAGGTGTCAAGTAAAGAAACTTACCTTCGTATCTATATTATTATAGATAGGAGGATGAAAAACCGGTCTATTGACAATCTACGAGTTCTACGATCCACTAAATATGTAAGGTACTTAAATAAAAAAATAAAAAGTAATCCTCTTAACACACTACTAGTTTCTATAATAATATACTTAATTCAATCATGATTCGAAAGACACGTGGCGCCATCCATTGTCATAAGAACGTTATTGTTGTTTTCCTCGGGAACAGTATTTTTTTTCGGGATGAAAGGTACCCTATGTCCGTTTCTGTACACCTGACAACGTATTTGCAAAATTTCAGGATGATCGGTTCAGTGGTTTAGGCGTGAAAAGGTAACAAACAAACAAACTTACTCTCGCATTCATAATATTAGTTAGGAAGTTAGGATATTGTTTTTTGATGACCCACAACTGAAGTTTTTAAGCACGAGCCCGTTTTTCAATAATAGAATATGCTTTTCTGCCCTTGCAATAAATATCCACAATATTATGATAACGGAGTTTTGGGAATGCTTATCTTCTAGCTAGGCTATCCATATCACAGCATGAACTAAACTTAGCTACTTGAAGTCTTGAGCATTTCCGCTTTTGGGTGACAACGCACCTGTGATGTTACCTTTGGAAATAATTATGTAATACCTACCGTATCGTAGAAGGGCTTGTGGCTCAGAAATAACAGCCACACGGGTCGATTGATCAGATTAAGGGCTTGTAGCTCAGAAATAACAGCCGCACGGGTCGATTGATCAGTTTAGGGGCTTGTGGCTCAGTAATAACAGCAGCACGGGTCGATTGCTTGCCTTGGTTGGTCCGTGGATGGGTGACCATCTTTACATACCAGGACCCCCCCTACATGCCTCGGAAAGCATGTGAAGCCGCTGGTCCTGGCTGTCATTCGTGGATCTTCGACAGTCGTTACGGGTCGTCTGAAGCCCGAAAGTCCGACAACCAGTCTTACTAAGGAGTATCGTATTAAAATCAAAATCAAAAATCAAAATCAAAAGTCATTTATTCAAACTAGGCTGAGAATCAGCACTTTTCGAACGTCAAAATTACATAAGACAGTCCCCCAAAACGCCCGCCCTTCACCACTTCCTAGTGCTTTAGCTGAGGAGAAGAAGTGGCGCAACAAACTCCTCAGCAGCACAGCTGTCTGTTCAGTTAAATAAAAAATTTAAAAAAATATCAATATTCTATACAACACTGTGCAAATTACATGCAAGTACATTACGCAACACAAACATTAAATTAAATTTAATTATTTGCTATAAGTCAGCTAGCACACGCCAATATACTTAAAAAAAGAAGAAAAAAATCGAAAAATCGAAAACTATACTCAAGCAGAATCAAAATACAAAACTAAAAACGTAAGTAGAACTTTATACCTATATTAAAAGCCTCCAGTAATAAAGGGCGTGCCCACTTACATATAGCCGTAACTCGAAGTCACAGATGATAAACTAGGACCATCGAAGTAAAAAATACGAGTTAAATTACTAATAACAAAACAAAACCAAGGTCAGCAAGACGACCAGTCACCACAAGCAGCACCCGTTCACGAGCATAACGCAAAGATCAGCCATCACCCCCCTCGCCATATTTGAGGGAAGGAGGCAACCCGACCCCCGACGCTACCGCAAGCAGTGACATCTAAGGGAGCATGACGAACCTGCTGCCGGTTGCTCAGACAAGAATAATTATGATCAATTGTCGAGGTCACTAGCTAACCACATATTGCAATACCACTCATAAAAAAACATTGTAATGAGTAGATTATGTCAATGATAAATAAAAATAAAATTAAAATAAATTGACCGTTACAGTCAAAGAAAATAAATAATTATATGAACCCATATAACCTGGTAACTGGGCCGTGCAGGTCAGATAGGCATCGACTGCATCCGGTTAGACTGGAAGCCGACCCCAACACTCTTGGGAAAAAGCTAGGCAGATATGATGACCTACCGTATTGACCACCCATCCAGAGGTTTGATTACTTGACTGCTTTAAACTAACTTATTCACGTTATTTTTAGTTAAAACATCAAGTTTTCAGTGTATTTCTCACATGAATTTCACCCTCAAATACCAAGATCAATCTCGCAGAAAACTTGATCATGTTAACGATATACAGCACAATATTAAAGGGTATCATGTTTAGCATAAACAAGTGGTGAGTATGTATTCTTGACATGCAAATTTATGCTAAGTACAAAAGTCGATACGCGGTCTCTTGATAAAACGGGAACATCTTGCAACCTATGTATATTAAGTTCTGTGACAGTCGACAGAAGTTTGCAGTAAAACATTTTTTGAAGGAAAAATACGTGGTTTATAAAATGGAGCAGAATCTAAGATCCAGTGTGTCTTTGCCTGGTGAAAGCATTAGCCAGACAGCAAAGTAAGCAGTTAACTTGGCTATCCTAAATGCCAGTGGCATTCGCGTGGACATCAAAAAAGGAGGAGGTTGTAATATGTTCGTCTGTATGTACCTATTTTTGTTTTATGATATGTTCATCGATATTTTTGTCAATTGTGGTTTCGATTTTGAAAATTCTTTTATCATTTGATAGAGCTAAGAAGCTTGTGCGCTCCTGTATAAATTTAATTAACTCTGCATCGGTAGTTTTTGAGTTAGCCTGGATAATACGTATTTAATCCACTTTGTGTATCTAAATGATGTTATAAGACTTCCTATCATTGTTGTTTACATAGTGTGACTGTCCCTAAATTACCCTAGACTGATAAAAAATAATTTTTCCCTAACTACGTTAATACTACAAGGTGATGTTAATATTGGGAATTCACACTTAGTAAACATAAGTACCTATTATAATATTAAAATGTGAAGCTAAGAAGACAAGATGGTATGCAAAGGTATATAATATAATTGTGTTTCAGTATTATAATTGGACCTAGTTATGCAGAAAGCAGCCAAATGACATTTTTTCCTTGTCTTCACACTAGCCGGTATCAAAAATTGACAATTTCAAGTAGAAATGCCCACGCAGTTCTCCGACGTGTGTCACAATTATGCGGAAAAAATATAAAATAATAACAACCTTCGTTCGCTGTATATAAGTAAGTATAAGTCTTCATTTTCTAAGAACAACAAAAAACCTTTTCGTCAAAATTGAATTTGATGTTCATACAAAATTAAGACTGGCGAAGGTTGTTATCAATATATGTGTACATATTTTTCCGCACAATTGTGACACGCGCTGGATATATGCACGCGTGGGCACTTCCACTGGTTTTTTCGATTCCGTGGCTAGAACTGACATCTTTGTTGTTACCTAATATGTTTGGAATCGTCTCGAACTGCTTTGAATCGCTGTTGTGCAGTCGGGTAATAAAGTAGACCATGCTCACGGTCTCCCACATCTCAAAGACGTTTCAAACATAACTTACTGCTTCACCCTCATCACAAAGAACTCGACACCTATAAGTAATCTCTATATTCTCAAGTTCTGTACAACGCTGTAAGCACTTTTAAGTCGACATGTCTTGTAGCAGCTGACGCCTACTTAATTAACTACCAAAGGTCCTTCCTGTTGTTTTGCTTTATTTTAAAATAAAGCTGAGTATTTCATTTTGTAATTTAAGTGTTGAAATGGACCTTGTAATGTTTGGAGACTTTAATAGTTAATTTTTGTGTAGATATACATATAGGGTCAAATTAAATTAGCTAGCGAAACACTGCAGACATTTTCGGAACCTAAATACGACAAAATAAAAATATTATGATTTATTTTTTGCTCAACGACCGCTGATGATGTTGTTACTTGAAGTATGAGTTGAGAAAATCAGTATTTTTTTTTTGACTCAGATGGAGGGTAATGTTTTTCGTTCGCATGTATGTATTATGCCCGTTCCATTGTAACCTCCTGTAGCCTAAACGGCTGGATGGATTTTCACATGAGAGGTGTTGTTAGATTCATCTTAGTTGTGGGAGTGATCTGAGCAACTATCTGCAACTATATATATATATATATATATATATTAGGTTGAAATTCGAAATGAGGTTTAAATATTATTTTATTGTCCTGTTGTATTTTAAATATCACACAGCCTAGCTTCAGTACTTGCGTAAAATATACCAGGTGACAATAATACTTTAATAGTAATATTAGGTTGGGGATAAAGTCTTTTCGCATTATAGTATGTATGAACTTGTAATAAAATCTCTTTGGCTATACTATTTGTATCTGGCTGGTTTTGGTGTCATTGAAAGTTTAAATTTTAAAGAACATAATTCCAGATTCAAATTAGGAAAATGTGTGGTTTTCATTTGTTTTTCGTACCGTCAAGATGAGTGAATCTAATGAAGAAATTCGATACATTTTAAAATTTTACTACAAAAAAGGTAAAAATGCAACGCAAGCCGCGAAAAAAATTTGCGATGTTTATGGACCTAGTGTAGTGTCTGTGAGAGTAGCACAAATTTGGTTTAAGCGTTTTCAATCCGGAAATTTTGATGTCAAAGATGCACGTCGCTCTGGTCGCCCTATTACGGATAAAATGGATGCCATTTTTGAAAAAGTGGAGCAAGATCGGCATATCAGTAGTTACGACGTAGCTGAAGAACTGGAAATTGACCACAAAACAGTTTTGGCGCATTTGAAAAAACTGGGTACACAAAAAAGCTCGACATTTGGGTACCTCACGAGCTCACTGAAAGAAACCTAATGAACCGTGTACTCATTTGTGATTCTTTATTACGACGTAATGAAACCGAACCATTTTTGAAGAAGCTGATAACTGGTGATGAAAAGTGGATCACGTATGACAAGAACGTGCGAAAAAGGACGTGGTCAAAGGCCGGTCAGGCTTCACAGACTGTGGCGAAACCCGGGTTAACTCGCAACAAGGTGATGCTGTGTGTGTGGTGGGATTGGAAGGGCATTATTCATTATGAGCTGTTACCACCAGGCAGGACCATCGATTCTGAACTCTACTGCGAACAACTGATGTGATTAAAGCAAGAAGTTGAGAGAAAGCGGCCGGAATTAATCAACAGAAGGGGTGTGGTTTTTCATCATGATAACGCTAGAACTCACACATGTTTAGCCACTCAGCAAAAATTAAGAGAGTTTGGCTGGGAGGTGTTAATGCATCCGCCGTATAGTCCTGACCTTGCACCTTCAGATTTCCACCTGTTTCGGTCTCTTCAGAATTCTTTAGGCAGTGTCAGGTTAACATCACGAGAGGACTGCCAAAACCACTTGTCGCGGTATTTTGACCAGAAGTCCCAAAATTTCTATAGCAATGGGGTCATGTCCCTACCTACAAGATGGCAAAAAGTTATCGAACAAAATGGTACCTACATACTTTAGTTAAATCTAAATAAACTATATTAAAAAATGTTTTGAATTTTCTTAAAAAATGCGAAGAAACTTTTTCCCCAACCTTTTATATATATATATATTGGTATCAAATAAAAGCTAGTTAATACTAAGTGACTTTTTTTACTGTTTTTTTTTTTTTAAGAAATCTTTTTTTTAGTTGTAATCATACGTACTACGCACCCTGCGTAGTGCGTATGATTTGAAATTCGATATTTTATAACGATCTATAAAGTTTTTTTTCTAAATTTCTGGTTTTTTGTTCTAGTTTACGTCAAATGTAGTGTTTATTGATAGAGCAATTTGGGTCTAAGCTATTGAAAAAACAAAAAAAAAACCTAGTAGAAGCCTATGGCATACCATAGGCTTTTACTCCATTCTCCTATTGTACCCAGTTTTTTTCAAGACGGTAAAAAAAGATCATCTAGTATATATATATGTATATATAAATATTAATAATATTAGAAAGTTTGAAATAAAACAAAATACTTAAAAAAAGAAAACAAAAACGCGATTGCAAAAACACGTATCTGAAAAGAGACAAACAAGCATTATAATCTATATAATGTTGGTATCGCAGGCCCGGTTTGTACCCCAACTGCAATACCAAAATTCTATACGTAGATTATATGCTCATCTCTTTCGAATTGTGTTTTTGCGATCGGGTTTTTTTTTTAATAATTTGTTTTTTCTTTGTTTTATTATTTATAGATATCAATACCCATCACGTCTGTTAAGTTTACCTTCGGTTGATGACGCCAAAAAAATAAAACTCATAAAATTAATTTATTTTTGTTTTATCGATACCCAACACGTCTGCGGAGTTTCGCTAGCTAATTTAATTTGACCCCGTAGATTTGAATTGCCGATTATAGAGGTCTATCTCCAGCCGTGGACTTAAGTGGCCGATGATAATGTTGGTGTTGCATGAAATAGATAATAAGAATAATAATTTTCGTTGTTATTGAAATATTGGCTATAAATAATTATGAAAGTTCGAAGTAATAAGCAAATAAATTCATGAAAGAAATGACCAATAGAATCAAGCGTTCATATCAATTTAAAATCATATATGATTATTATTTTATTGTTTACAGAGAGAAAACTATGATAAATATCAAAAAGCAGCTGCAATTTATCCGCTGTATTCACATTTAGATCAATTTCCGTATATTGAACTTCGATAATTACAATACCGTGTGTTAACGAACGATAATAATAGCTAATTAGAAATGATAATTTATTCGCAGTGAATTTAAATCAAACAGATTGGGTTCAGCTTCTAGTCTAACCGGATGCAGCTGAATACCAGTATTTTACATGAGGCGACTGCCTATCTGACCTTCTTTTTTTTTTTTTTTTTGAATGGCATCTCGTAGTTGGCCTAGAGAGGCCGTGACTACTTAACCGGACTACGAGTATCTGACCTTCATAACCCAGTTACCGGGTAATAGGATACCCCTTGGTAAGACTGGTTGTCAGACTTTCGAGCTTCTGACGACCCGTAACGACTGTCAAAATTCCACGAATGACAGCCGGGACCAACGACTTAACGTTAAACAGATTGTGATTGATTTATTTATTATTATTAAGGCTCATATAAAATTCTATCAGCTCTGAATCAGGACTCGACGTATGATTTGTTTGATGTCCCATTTTCAGTAAACATAAATATTTGAATACTGAGCTCGACTTTTTTATGTGGCTTTTTCATAAATATTGAGATATTTATGAAAAAGCCACATAAAAAGTCGAGTTTTCTGTTATCTTATTTCAATTCATACTTTATAAATTTGAAATAAGATAACACAAATTTAGACTAACCCAAAATGGGTTACAGCCGGCTTCCTATCACTGAGGAGGCCTAAGTCTCAAAAGAGTGGGAACGTTGAAGACTGATTATGCAATGTATAAGAGATATCTAAACATACCTTTTATATAAAATCGTAATTTTAAAGAAACACGATTCAATTCAAAACGTTTATTTATGTATCGGTTTTATTTCCAGTAGATTATAAACTGCGGAAAAATCGTGAACTGCAACAAACCAATCAATCTGCCTAGCCTTTTCCCAACTATGTTGGGGTTGGCTTCCAGTCTAACCGGATGCAGCTGAATACCAGTATTTTACATGGAGCGACTGCCTATCTGACCTCCACAACCCAGTTACTGAATAATACGATACCCCTTGGTAAGACTGGTTGTCAGACTTTCAGGCTTCTGAAGACCCGTACCGACTGTCAAAGATCCACGAATAACAGCCGGGATCACCTGCTTAACGTGCGTTCCGAGGCATGGAGGAGTCTAGGTATGTAAAGATGGTCACCCATCTACGGACCAACCCCGGCAAGCGTAGCTTAACCTGGTGGATCGACCCGCTAAGGAATCACAGCCGCACGGCTATGATTCCTTAGCCACGAGCTCCTCTGCAATAAACCGTTTACAATTTAACGCTTTTTTATCCATGGGAAACCGATAAAATGTGAACTGGTATCAAACTTGCTGGCGGTGTAACGCACCTTGCGCTAATACTAAATAGTCTGTCTAGCTGCGAGCAACTTGGAAGTAGCGCTCACCAGCCGCTGCCACGGCACTGCTCACTTCGCTCGCTCGGCTCGCGCGTTATTGGTCACAGTTCTAACCTGACCTAACACATTTCACCGAGATCACAATTTTTCGACCTTTTGTAATCAAACGGAAATAATACCGATAGATTATATAGCAACGATTCTCACAATCTTACGGTGACATATACAATCAGGTATATGAAGCACGTGGCGTAACAGAAAATATAAAGCCTGTTCTTTAAGTACTTAAGCAGCTTTTTATAGATATTCTTTACTATTTGGAAAAGGGAACACAAGAGGTATTTGTCTAGAATTTTCTCAACAATTTTAGGTCGACGTCAATACGGATCAGATGCGGGTATATCTTCTGACCTATACAACTCAATACCCTGTAGGTAATGGGCATTATGTGTGCTAAAAATATTGCAGCAAAGCGACTGCATTCGGACTTCGTGAAAAATTAAGTATTAATATATATTTTTTCTTTAATTCGAGTAAATTACTTATCAATGTGTTAGTATTACTTAACCTATGTTAGTATAATTAACTACGACACAAACATATAAAAATTTAACTAAATTAAATTAAATACGTCAACAACACAATATCATAACCTAAGACACCCCATACCTATCATGCCATCTTCTAGAGACAGCTGTTAACAAAGCATGAACTGCGCACAGGTGCCTCATCAGGTGGCCTTCAGTCTTGTTCGCAACAATGCTCAGGAGACTGCTGTCACTGTCTCGCATCCTACGCAGTAATGACGCGAATCGTTTTCGCATAATCGCAAAAAAGTCATCAGTCCCATAATACCAGCCTAATATTGTTCCATTGCAGGGCAATGACCTCTGGTCCTAATTCATTGATCATCATACTTGCTCGTGCGTGTTTCAGAATTATGTGGTCATATTTAAGGGTGTGTGGTACAGACGATCAAACTTAATTACGTTCTCTATGGAGCCAACTTCGAAATCACGGATAAAATTATCAACTATCCCTTACAAAACTTCAATAGGTACCTACTCAATCCAAATGTATGGCACTGCTGGTTTGGCGATAATGACCACACATGTATAATAAATGCTGTATTAGTTATAAGTCCAGTAGTAGTCAGTTATAATCATTTTGAAGCCAATTGCTAATCAATGGATTAGCAATTTGCCTTCATATGTTTGAAAAATTTATCTGCTCAACGACGTAAATAACGCAATCAATGTAATGTAATTTCGATTAAAAGTGCATTACGCAATTGCCTGGTAGGGTTCCTAACGCAGTTATTGTTTGTTTTGTTGTTGAAAAGTAAGTTTGATGTTTCAAATTAAATAGTTTGGCTAATTTGTATTTTTTACGTACTGTCTTAGTTAGTCATCACACAGGCCATAGAGAAATGCGAGGAAGAATACCAATAGCATCTCTTTCATCATCGTCTTCAGCCTACTTTACTGTGCCTGTCGGTCTTAGTTACTAATTAATTCTTCTTTCAGGCTCTCACCGCCCTGATTTCCAAAACCAACTTTATCTATGTACTCAAAACGTGATCGATCGATAAGAATTAAAGGTCAGCCACATTGTTGCGTGAACAACTGCGTTCACGAACTCGCAATTATGTTTAGTATATTGTTTATTTATTATTTTGTTATACAAATGTTGTTTAATGTCGTCGCTTGCTACATTTATAAATGGTTCGAGGTCAGGAGGAAAGCCTTGGAGGTTCCAATAAGAAAGGTGTTTTTAGCTTTTGTAAGAATGGTTTTTGTCTTCTATGGTAAACAAATGATGTTATAAACATTTTCTTCTTTTTTGTTGGCACGTGTAAGACCGTGAATCACAAACATTTATGAGGAAACATAAAGGGATTTTGTAGATTTCATTATCATTTATACTTTATTGTATTCAAATACTTTTTTTTTTATTCAACCTATGTAGAATAAAATAACGTACCGACGTATGTGTGTTGAATGTTAGTGATTCAAACACAAACGTCGGTACCTACGTTACTTTATTGAGTAACAGAGTGTTTTTATTTTTGTGGTGGTGTTACGAGAATGTGGTTAGAATAAGAAATGAGTATATGTATAAGAGGAAGTCTGAAAGAGACACCGGTGACTGAAAAGTTGTGTGGAAATCGGTTGTCATGGCATAGGAATTTGATGCGGAGGAATGAGGAAAATGTCGTAAGGAAAGTTTTGAGTATGAATTTGGATGGCTATCCGCGTAAGGACAGACCAAAGAAACGGTGGATGGACCGTGTGAACAGAAAAGTATGGAAGAAAAAGACATGTTGCGCCGACCCCAAATAAATTGGGATATTTGAGAAGAAACTCTTTCGGTGAAGTACTATCCCTTAAGTAGGTATATAATTATATCGCCAAGCAGCGTTGCTGTGTTCCAATTGGAAAAGTATGGGTGCCGGTGGAACTAAAGGCACTTGGGATATTTCAATTTTGTCTATGGGATAACTATGTATTATATATTATAGTATTTTTATCTCACGAAGGAACGCGCCCTTTTCTTGTAGTTATCAAGTGTACAAACACGCTGTGAATGTGTGTGTAAGCGCACGAGCTCTCGGTACCGTCAAAAACAATCGGGAAGTCGGTAAGTGTGTATACGTGTGTGTATTATGTGCTGACGCTACTCGTCTTCACGCACACATTCACAGCCTGTTTGTAAAATTGGTTACCACAAGTAAAGCGCGCGTCACTTCGTGAGAGAAAAATGCTGTACCAGTATTGCAGGACACCGGTGGCCATTCCCATCAAGGGGGTTATCTGTTTATTTCCCACAAAACCTACAAAATTATGTTTCTGTGGACACAGCTTCTATTGGCATTTGCTCAACGAACAAAAAACAATTGACAAACGGTCAATACAAGTCCACTACCCCGGAGCTATTCCTATCGGTAAACTAGAAAATTCCACAGAATAAATATACGTTAAAGATCTAACAAAAGTTAGCGCAAACAAAGTTCGTGCGGTCACTGCAAACAATACGGTTTTAGTTAACCAGTTAAGCGTTTCATATCGACGTCCGTTAGCAGTGGACTTGTACCTAACTACTTTTCCTTTGGATGTGCATATTGGTGGAAATTCCAGGCTTTTTCTAAATTTGTTCAATTTTTCTAATGTTATAAGTCGTTTTTTTTTTTTTATAATTAACGAAATCAATACCTAAAACTTTTTTTTACGATGAATTTTTGAGAAAGTTGTTTAGTTTCACGGGTAAAATAACCCACTTGACGAATGCAAGTGACTAAATCGTCACCCTATAATCAAATATGAACTTCAAGTAAAATACTATTAGGTCGCTAATCACTGGTAATAAAATCAGTATAAGCTGGCTCTTATTCCTTTGAATCTTATTCTTTTTCCATTGAAACTCTGTACCTATTAGCTAGGCCAGCTCAAGGTCAACTGTGGACCAATTCGTTCAACAGCGGTAATTCTGAGCGCCTTGACGTTAAATGGTGGGAGTAATAGTGGAGAGAAACCGAAGATCTGTGTACACCTTCATTCGAAAGCGGTCAAACTGAGCGCTTTGACGTTAAATGGTGGGAGTTATAGTGGAGAGAAACCGAAGAGCTGTGGACACCTTCATTCGAAAGCGGTCAAACTGAGCGCTTTGACGTTAAATGGTGGGAGTTATAGTGGAGAGAAACCGAAGAGCTGTGGACACCTTCATTCGAAAGCGGTCAAACTGAGCGCCTTGACGTTAAATGGTGGGAGTTATAGTGGAGAGAAACCGAAAAGCTGTGGACACATTCGTTCGACAGCGGTCAAACTGAGCGCCTTGACGTTAAATGGTGGGACTAATACTGGAGAGAAACCGAACAGCTGTGGACACATTTGTTCGATAGCGGTCAAACTGTATGGGATGGCAAATATTAATGTGTAGTGTTTCAATTTATGTGCATTGAGTCTGGGTGTAATTATCTATATAAGTATGTATTTACAACAAAAAAAGTAGTGGATGTAGTATATTATTTATCTGGTTTCCATAGTACAAGCTCGGCTTAGTTTGGGATCAGATGGCCGTGTGTGAATAAGTCCCACAATATTATATTAACTGAAATAAAACTAAGAGTTCGTGAAACCTATAATAGGTTTGTGTTATTTGCTTTGATCTTCCTGAGCTTGCTTTACACATGCCGGAGGAAAAGACTAAAGAGAAATTTACAATGACAGATTAAGTTACTGAAAATATTCTTACAACCGCTAATAGGGATGATGCCTGGGTAAAAAAGAGAAACTGTATTTAGTCCGTCAGTCAGTTAATAAAAAAATATTAAACACGTATTTTTTGCTTTATCATATTAATAAAAAAAATACTTAGATAACACGCATTAAAGTTCGGGAGCTCGCTACGTCACTTCTTGTATAAAATCTACCAAGGCGTGACGTCATGCCACATTTTAACTCAATTATATCGCCGTAATCTTTTGATTACGTAGAAAAAGAAAAAAATACGTGTCCAATATATTTTAATAATCAACATGACGGACAAAACAAAATGTTTAATGATAAATGATTTTATTTCAGTAAGTAGTATGAAAACAAACACTTTTACAAATCAATCATGTTTTTTTTTAAAACTAGATGAGGTCGGCGTTTCCTATCTGACTACTCTGAGAAGAAAGGCCGAAACAAACTCAGAGGTCACAGTCTCTTATAAAGTCCAGACATAATCTTAGTCAGTTCATGTGAAGACCATGTAGATTGGTGTCTGAAATGGTCTTTTGAGGAAAGAACCACACAGATTGAGGGGACCTGTCCAGTCAGTGCACGCATTTGTCGGTAATCGCGCAGCTCAGCTCAGAAATTAAGGAGCTCAACGATTCGACGAACAATACCAAAGAAAGGACATTTGGGTAGGCCGCATAAATAAGTCAAACTGCCAGACCATGATAAAAAATAACTGAGAGAAAAATAAAACAAACAAAAAAGCAATGACCCACATAGTCTTCATTCATTCACAATATTTAAAATAATATAATACTTTACAAAGTAAATATTCATGTCAACATTCAGTATGCAAAAATAAAAAAAGAGATAAAAGAAAATTTGGAGCAGATCCCAAACCTTTTTAGTCATCATCTCTATTTCAGCCAATGAAAATGATCCATATTCCATTCCATCCACCTCGTTTCGATGAATTAATGAATCATAATATATCTGTATTTGCCTCTCATTGTTATCCGTTTATTTATTTTTTTCTGAAATAAGGGCGTGTAGCACTAGAAAATGCGTTGACAGCGTCCTGACGCTCTTGCCCGGGACTTGTATTGTACTTTCCCATGCTGTTTTATTATTATTATTCTCTTCAATATTCAGATAGGTACTTATGTACTTTTGTATAAGGTATTTATGTTTTGGGGAAGATTTTCGGAAGGATGGAAGTGAAATATTTTGGGATTATATATGAATAAACAGTAGATTGGACTGTGTAAAAGATGAAAGGGGGTGACTACCGAGATGACGACTAATAGAGAAGTATGGAAGAAAGGGACATATTGTGCCGATCGTAAATAAATTTAGGATAAGGGCAGGAGAATGATGAATGATGATGAAACAGTAAATGATAAATGACTTTATTCCTGCAAGTAAGTTTGTACAAACACTTTTCCACGTCAATCATCCCCTTAAGGAACCACATAGGATCATGTCAATATGTGCTCGAATGTCAACCGAACCCCATAGGTTCTTAACCACTCTAAGCCCGCGGTCGAATTTGGAACATGTTATTTTACGTTTATAGACATATTATATTATATAAAGATTTTGAATCTTGAACGTCGATTGCATACATGGGTGTGCAATCGACGTTCAAGTTGTTAAAAACTAGATGAGGTCGGCGTTTCCTATCTTACTACTTTGAGAAGAAAGGCCGAAATAAACTCAGAGGTCACAGTCTCTTTAAAGTCCAGAGATAATCTTGAGAAAAGAACCACACGCACCAATTTGTCAGTAATCGTGCAGTTCAACTCAGAACTTTAGGAACTCAACGATTCAAAGATACCAAAGAAAAGACATTTGGGTAGGTAGGCCGCATAAATTATTCAAACTAGAAGCCTTATTATATTTATCTAAGGTTTTTAAAATGTTGAACAAGTTAAGCCTGGACATACGATCAACTAAAATCTTTTATTTCTTAGCTACTCACTGTAATCAAGCAAGATCTTCAAGGACAAAATAATAATGACTAAGCACTTTTCAACTGGGTAGGTATAGTCAGGGAAGTTAATTGTTAAGCAAATTGAGTAGGTACCTACTAACTTAAGTGGCCCATATATTCAAATCACAAATGTCATTCCGACAATTGTATGCAATCTATATGCTTAACTACAACATGGCAAATTGACAAAGGGTATCAATTAACTTCCATGACTGTACATAAATGATTCAACAATTACACAGGGTCAAACGTGGCCAGAGATCTCACAAGACAGAGAGGTTTGGAAGGAGAAAGGGAACAAAATTAAACAGATCCAGAACAGATAATAAGCAAAAAAATTCTTACATCACAAATCTCTAACTGTATACCTAAGAATTTAAATTCAATCCTTTCTTACTCTTAATATTCATGTATTCAGTAGGTCCCTATCAGGAGAATGAATATCTCTGATACTGATCTACCATCTGGTTATTTTGTTCGTTTTCGCTCGAATAACTCCAAAACTCTGATGCGGGTTGTCCACGAATTAGTGTTGTTCTATCTATTCATACACGAAATATCTTAAGGGGTCATTACACTCACCACTATGAACATTTTTTTACTATGCGACCAGTCCTGAAATCGCGAAAAAAAATCCCTTATGTTCGCATAACTCGTCACATTTGACGAGCTGTTCATTAACAGCTGATTTTTATTTGCGATTTCAGCTTTGGTGTCATAGTAAAAGTTGTTCATAGACCTTATATAGACACACAATACGAAGACAATGTTTAAAAAAGTAGGTTTGTTGTAAAACTTATGATTTATTTTAGAAGAATTTATTCTTTATCATAGAAATAATACCAACAGCTGATAAAAAGCTTTTCTCATGGTACTTATTCATTAATTTACTTTGTAAACGGCAAGAAACATCACATAGGAAATTACTAAACTACTAAAATTAACAATGTGGAAACGATATGTATATTGCCATGATCAGATTGATAAGCTTTGCAGAAAAACGCTGAAAATTAATTTGCATGACTACTTTTTATAATGACTATAATCGTAAAATTTACTATTATATATCAAAAACTACGTTACAATGTTTCTCATGCAATTTACGTCCTAATAAAAATGCGATAACTTTGTTTCTGCATTGCACTAAACTTATAAAAATAGGAACCTAATAGTGTTGCCTTTAAAGTCTATACAATCATTGTTTAAAAAACAAAAAAAAAAAACTGTCTTCCAAAAATCACTACAAAGTGAAAAATAACTTTCACCTCACCACCTCGGAAAGATTCTGTTTATCATTCGAAATCTGAATGCAAAAGTGCATTAAACGAACAAAGCGATTGGTTCAATCCTAGAATCCTTAGCTACTGACTCCTGCTCAGGTTTCAATACAAGTAGGTAGGTACTTGCACCAAAAAACAAACAAATGACAAATAACTATTAATTTCGGAAGTCAGTGTCTATGGCTTTGGATTTTCGTTGTTTCCGTTTTCACTCTGTAGTGTTTTTTTTTTTGAAGTCTGTTGTTTTTGTATGGAAAAAAAATGTTTTTATTGTTCACGTTATAGTTGACCGGATACGGAACACGATACTGCGCTCTAAGACACAAATTGCAGACGTCACCCAAAAAGCAGCCAATCTCAAATGGGACTGAGTCGGACACATTTCAAGATTGATTGGGAAAATTTCACAGTTTCGGGTAGCTAGCCCTGCTGGCGTCTGTACTTACCCCACACAAATTGGAATACCACTACCTGTAAAATAAATTAGAACATCATCCACATAGTGTAAAAAATACGTATTATTGAAGCTACCCGAGCACACTTAACACATTCGCTGACACTGAGATGAAGTTCGCATTTTGAAAATGACACTAAAAAAATTCATACAAAATAAGACGACGCCTACAGCCGTACTGTCGTCAAAAAACAAGTCAAGGTACCTGTAATATGGTATTTTTTATACCAGTATTTTTTGCCTTGACACTAGAAAAATTTAAATGAGTGCAATACGACACTAGATCACGTGGCTTCTTAGTCATGTACGCAAATTTACACGGCTATAGGCGTTTTGTCTGTTTTGACTTAGTAAAGTTAACCGCCTGTGGGCGTAGCGCGATATCAAACACGAACAAAAATATGCCTCTGGACGTGACGTCAGCGAAAGTGTAAATTTTACATGGCACTAACTTCGATATACCCTCCCGAATAAAATAAAAATCGTTCAAATCGGCCTACTCTGTAAAACGTTATGCGTCAGTCATATCATCATCATCTGCCTAGCCTTTTCCCAACTATGTTGGGGTCGGCTTCCAGTCTAACCGGATGCAGCTGAATACCAGTATTTTACATGGAGCGACTGCCTATCTGACCTCCACAACCCAGTTACTGGGTAATACGATACCCCTTGGTAAGACTGGTTGTCAGACTTTCGGGCTTCTGACGACCCGTAACGACTGTCAAAGATCCTCGAATGACAGCCGGGACCAACGGCTTAACGTGCTTTCCGAGGCACGGAGGAATCTCGGTATGAAAAGATGGTCACCCATCCACAGACCAACCCCGGCAAGCGTAGCTTAACCTGATGGATCGACCCAGGTTAAGCGAAAATTAACCTGGGTTAATTAAATTAATTAACCTTTTAATTTTTTTTTTGTTATTTATGCGTCGGTCATAAATAACAAAAAAAAAAAAAAAAATACGCATCGACTTGAGAACCTCCTCTTTATTTTTTCGTCAGTTAAAAATAAACCTTCGTGTTTACTAGAAGATTCTTGTGCTTTAAGTGGCCCCAAAGGTCAACTTAAACAGTAACAGAAAACCTAAATTCATGTCACTTCCATTCAAATATAATTTTCTTTGAAAGTGATGTACAGCCCGCGGCACGTAAGTTGGCAAGGTTTTGGCGTAGTGGGGGTAAGTTCGCGCATGCTATACTTATTGCAACAAAAAAATGGTCACTTTTATTGCTTGTCATTATTCTGTGGTTATTACCATAATTTATTTTTAAACATAACTATTTAGAAGAAAGTTAAAGAAAGGAGAAGAATTCGTGAAGTATATTAGGAGTAATAAATAAAATATACAGGGTTATTTGTAAAACACCAACAACGTCTTAAGAGGTCACTGTACTCATCATTATGAACAACTTTTACTATGGGACCAAACCTGAAATCGCGAAAAAAAAAATCAGCAGTTCAGTACATATATGTTCGCATAATTCGTCAAAATATGTAACAGTACACATCATAAACCCATTTTCTGGCATGTCTACGTAAAATGGTATTTGTTTGTGGCATTATCTAAATTTAAAAATTCAAAGAAAACAATAACAAGAACTTGTAACAAAAGCTCAACAAAAACAAATATTACAATTTTAGTGCACGCAAGTGTACTCGGGAGCGAATGGAACGTGGACGCGACGCGAGAGACAAGGGTCGACTGACCAACCAATCGCGCGCTCGGAACGATGCTACCTCGTTCCCCGCGTCCCGCTCGCGACCAAAGAGATCTAAAAAATGACTTCTGCGCATCTAACGACTCTTGCCAACTTACGTGCCGCGGGCTGTAATTATTGTTTCCGTATATTTTTCTTGTTCAGTATTTTTTCTCGGAACCTGTCAGCGGTACTAATGGTGGTACGGATTTGATTTAAGATGTTGCTATGTACCTTTTGTATCACGAAATATGTTGCTATGTACCTTTTGTGACGCAAACTGCTGTCTGTACATTAAACGCAAGTTGCTGTCTGTACTTTAGACGCAAGTTGCTGTCTGTAAATTAGACGCAAGTGGCTGTCTGTACATTAAACGCAAGTTGCTGTCTGTACTTTAGACGCAAGTTGCTGTGTGTAAATTAGACGCAAGTTGCTATATGTACATTAAACGCAAGTTGCTGTCTGTACCGTAAAATGGGGTGACATTTGAATAGCGGAGTGTCTTTGATGATTACTTTTTTTCGTTGATTTTTTAGTAAAATCTCGGAGTCTATGGACTGCAGATTTTTTTTTTTATTTTGGGTTGGCAACATTGACAGTTTTGCCATATTTCTTAAAAATAGCTGCGGTTTAAGCTGTGACATTCCATGACAATAATGATTTAAAATTAATAGTGCGACAACTAGCAAAATAGTGTGCTGGAGAACTTCAGTGGTACAAGGGTAAGTATTATTATTGTAGTTTCAGAACTTATATTTCATAATTATACGGTTTCTTTAGAATAATATAAATCTGATAACTTCGATTGATGACGACCATTTTGTTTTCTGTGTTGAGTTTTATTCCTTGGGGTTAAATTGATTAACGGTACGAGGCGACATTGATAGTTATCAAAGTGACCCCAAGAAACAAAATTTGCGTGTATTCATACTAAAAGTACTGCTTATCAAAGTCATCCTTTTTAAAGGTAAAATGGTGCGAAACTACAAAAAGACGCCGGGTACCCGCCACTACAGGAACTATACGGATGAAACCCTCGAAGAAGCTCTGCATAAAGTTACGGATGGAGATTTGAGCATTTTGACGATTTTTCTAGTAATTTTTGTAAGCACTAAAGTGCAATAATAAAGCAAAGGCTGATTATTCGTAAGGAATCTGTTGTTTTGTTAGAAGGCTGATTATTTGTAAGGAATCTGTTGTTTTGTTACTAAGATTTTGTGTTTAATTCACTACATTTTGTCTATTTCATAATATGATATTTGATTATACTACAAAACGTGTTTTTTTTACCATAATATAGCTCTAAAATCAATTCTCAATGTTACCCCTGTTATCAAACACACCCCGGTGAACTTTGGAGTGTTTTAATTCAAAAACTAATGAGTGAACAATTTTTTAAATTTTTGTTTTTATTTCCTGTTAGGGGCTACTTTCTTATTACATACAAAAAACGGGGGCAATCAAAGCGACCCCATATCAAGTATAAAGATGATAAGCCACTTAATGTTTTTTTTCTCGGAACCTACAGGGCGTAAAAATTAAATAAATAATTTTATCAATAAAAAACCATGAGTCGCCATTACAGTATTTTTTTTGTATTTTTTTATAAATAACTGAAGAAGTTACAGTCAGTTTTATTTCAAAATTAATCAATGTAACCCCATTTTACGGTACTTTAGACGCAAGTTGCTGTCTGTAAATTAGACGCAAGTTGCTATCTGTACATTAAACGCAAGTTGCTGTCTGTAGTTTAGACGCAAGTGGCTGTCTGTAAATTAGACGCAAGTTGCTGTCTGTACATTAAACACAAGTGGCTGTCTGTACATTAGACGCAAGTTGCTATCTGTACATTAAACGCAAGTTGCTGTCTGTACATTAAACGCAAGTTGCTGTCTGTACTTTAGACGCAAGTTGCTGTGTGTAAATTAGACGCAAGATGCTATATGTACATTAAACGCAAGTTGCTGTCTGTACTTTAGACGCAAGTTGCTGTCTGTAAATTAGACCCAAGTTGCTGTCTGTACATTAAACGCAAGTTGCTGTCTGTACTTTAGACGCAAGTGGCTGTCTGTAAGTTAGACGCAAGTTGCTGTCTGTACATTAAACTCAAGTGGCTGTCTGTACATTAGACGCAAGTTGCTATCTGTACATTAAATGCAAGTTGCTGTCTGTACATTAAACGCAAGTTGCTGTCTGTACTTTAGACGCAAGTTGCTGTCTGTAAATTAGACGCAAGTTGCTGTCTGTACATTAAACGCAAGTTGCTGTCTGTACATTAAACGCAAGTTGCTGTCTGTACTTTAGACGCAAGTGGCTGTCTGTAAATTAGACGCAAGATGCTGTCTGTACATTAAACGCAAGTTGCTGTCTGTACATTAGACGCAAGTTGGTATCTGTACATTAAACGCAAGTTGCTGTCTGTACTTTAGACGCAAGTGGCTGTCTGTAAATTAGACGCAAGTTGCTGTCTGTACGTTAGACTTAAGTTGCTGTCTGTTTGACAGGCCCGTTGGCGTGGTTGGTTAAGAAACCGCCTATCATGTCGCAGGTCGTGGGTTCGGTTCCCATCCAGGACAAACATTTGTGTGCATGAACATGTCTGTTTGTTCTGAGTCTGGGTGTAATTATCTATATAAGTATGTATTTACAAAAAAAAAGTAGTATATGTAGTATATAACTTATCTGGTTTCCATAGTACAAGCTCTGCTTAGTTTGGGATCAGACGCAATTGGTCAGATTAGACGCAAATTGGTGTCTGTACATTAGACGCAAATTGGTGTCTGTACATTAGACGCAAGTTGCTGTCTGTACATTAAGCGCAAGTTGCTGTCTGTATATTAAAAGCAAGTTGTTGTCTGTACCTTAGACACAAGTTGCTGTCTGTACAATAGACGCAAGTTGCTGTCTGTACATTAGACGCAAGTTGCTCACCCGATAGCTTGTTCGATCGCACCTACGGCAAAGGTATATTCTTTCTAAAGCAACTGCTATAAACTGTTAAGACTTCCTTCTTTAACAGCTTCCACTTCCAAATATATCGATACAATAATTAGGCAACAATTTTGTACAAGTGCTTCCCCTAAGCTAAAATTCAGCCAATTTACTTTATTAAATACCAGCTTAGATACTTGTATTGTACTTGTGCGACTAAGTCTTCGCAGTTATAACTAACGAGTAGACTTTAGCTCAAACTTTCATCTATGTCGAACTTTGAAAATTGTTCTAGACGATATTATTAATTAAGTTTACTGGTATGTTATTAATAGTCAAATGAAGCGTGTTTTGATACAATGTTTCTTTGAAGGAGACTTGAATTAGGTACGTGTGGTTCAGGGGTTCTTTATTTTTGCATCTTCTATCGTATGCAAGCAGTGACAATAGTTTCTGAGGTATTTCTTGGAAAACCTAGCCCTGTGTGCAATAGTTCATATACAGGATAATAATAATAATAATAATATCCTAGGACATTGTTCACACACGGTCATCTGATCCCAAACTAAGCAGAGCTTGTACTATGGAAACCAGATAACTGATATACTACATAAACTACTTTTTTTTTTGTAAATACATACTTATATAGATAATTACACCCAGACTCAGGACAAACAGACATGTTCATGTACACAAATGTTTGTCCTGGATGGGAATCGAACCCACGACCAGCGGCATGGCAGGTGGTATCTTAACCAACCACGCCATCTGGCCTGTCAGGATCAAACTAAAGTAGATAGCGAAACTCCGCGGACGTGATGAGTATCAATATCTATGTATAAACAAGACAAAATAAAAATAAAAAAGATTTGATGATTTTTTTTTTTTGGTCGTTTTGATATCGATACCCATCACGTCTGCGAAGTTTACACAAAAAAAAACCATTTTTTTTAAACTGATAGGTATACAAAAAAAATCAAATTTATTTTTGGGTCATCAACCGCAGTGTAGTGTATACCTATTTATTTTTGCTTTATCATGTTTAGATATCGATACCCATCACGTCAGCGTAGTTTTGCTACCTAATTTAATTTGACCCTGTATAGACAAGTACTAGGATCTTTCGTCACGTGACCAAGATCTGAACTAACGCTGCCATTTTGACGGGCTAGTTGGCGTGGTTGGTTAAGATACCACCTATCATGCCGCAGGTCGTGGGTTCGATTCCTATCCAGGACAAACACTTGTGTGTATGAACATGTCTGTTTGTCCTGCGTCTGGGTGTAATTCTCTATATAAGTATGTATTTACAAAAAAAAGTAGTGTATGTAGTATATCTGTTATCTGGTTTCCATAGTACAAGCTCTGCTTAGTTTGGGATCATATGACCGTGTGCGGAAAATGTCCCAGGATATATTATTATCTTGTTTTTAGGGTTTTCAATAGTTTCACAAAACGATGTCACGAACTGTTCAACAACAATAACAATATCAATACACAATAACAATAATAAATGAGGACATTTAAAATTGTCTAAGGGGCCTCTGCGAGTTGGCTTCAGCCCCTCGCACGCCTTCCAAAGGTCCGGGACCCCAGGGTCCTGAGATGCGAAGAAAATAATACAATAAGAATATCAATATATACATAGGTATATAATAAACAATAACAATATCAATGTCATTCTAGACACAAACGATTCTTAGCACTTTACCTACCTTTTCGAAGTAATTAGGTAGGTACTGTCCTCTGATTCTTTCTTTTGACTATTCAATCGTGAAAATAACATAAAAAAAGACCAGCCTAATGACAGTCGGACTCGCGCACGAAGTGTTCCATTATCTATAAAAAAAATTACGTTTGTTGTATGGGAGCCCCCTTAAATATTTATTTTATTCTGTTTTTTAGCATTTATTGTTATAGCGGCAACAGAAATACATCATCTGACGGACAGCGGAGTCTTAGTAATTTTACCCTTTGGGTACGTAACACTAAAAATGGTCGTCTTGCTGAACTTTGGTTTGGTTTGTTATTAGTAATTTAACTCGTCGTTTATTTTACTTCGATGATCCTAGTTTATCATCTGTGACTTCGAGTTACGACTACATGTACGGCTATATGTAAGTGGGCACGCCCTTTATTACTGGAGGCTTATATTTGGGTATAAAGTTCTGCTTACGTTTTTAGTTTTGTACCTATTTTGTTTCTGCTTGAGTGCTAGCTTATTTATAGCAAATAATTTAATTTAATGTTTTGTGTTGCGTAATGCACCTAAATTATTATGCGCAGTGTTATATAGATTCAATTTTTTTATCTGAACAGACAGCTGTGCTGCTGGGGAGTTTGTTGCGCCACTTCTTCTCCCCAGCTAAAGCACTAGGAAGTGGTGAAGGGCGGGCGTTTTGGGCGACTGTCTTATGTAATTTTGACGTTCAAAAAGTGCTGATTCTCAGCCTAGTTTGAATAAATGACTTTTGATTTGATTTGATAAAAATCGTTTAGCAACCAAATTAGCGAGATCTCACCGCCAACGTGCACCAAAAACTGCGCGTCCAAAAAAATGTAACACTTCTTCCACACTCAAATAAACACATGCATAACCCTCCACAGGTCATGGAATAACGAATTTTATTTAAATTCAACACGGCGAAATACAAAACGAATGGGTGCGGACGCAATTAGCGACTGCGCAGCACACACAGGGTTAACGTTACGGGTTTTTGTGATTCCATTCGTAATTCAAGTTCCACGTTGGCTGTATTTGATGACACGCTTAAATCACGTACCGGGTTTTTATCTGTGTGACTCTTAATCGATTAAGCAAATATGATATTGAAAAAGATTTTTTTTTAAGTTTTTTTGGATTCAAAAACTAAATAACATCAGTGGGTTATTTTGGAAATAAATAATAATGACTTTATTCATTTAATTTATAGCTATTTACACCATGTACAAAATTATATTACCACCTAACTAACTGTATATGCAAATGAATACAAAAACTAGGAATTTTAGGCGTCAAAGTACTCGTCCGCATCGCTGTCATCCGGAAACGTGCCCAGAAGACTGGCAGCATTGCCACGTTGAATGGCAATGCTAAACCAATAATAATTTATTGATGTTCTGTTTTACTGATTGATACTCGTATTTTATTCCTTTTTATTTTATTCCTTTTATTCCTAAAAATGCTAAAAATATTCACTAAAATATTCAAAAAAATATAAAAATATTCACTAAAAATAAAAACTAAATTGCGATGTTTCCGTCCTTCAAGTACGCGTGTACAGAGTGTTTCTTTTACGTATCAATTTAACATTTTTAGTGAATATTTTAATATTAAAAAAAATAAAAACCATTTTGTTTTCGAATGGTAATATATTTTTTAGCATGTATGGATGCTATACTATTGCGGGTTAACGGGAACGCCCTCTGTTGGTTAACATACTGTATATATAAAACAAAAATCTTGAAATAAAACAAATTATTAAAAACAAAAACCCGACTGCAACAGCAGATGTTATCTAGGACATACGTGACTAGTATAGATGATTGGTTAGCAATAAGATTAGTATATAAGATCAATAGGTTGTAGAATTAAATAATTACTGTTATGCTGTAACCGGGTACTAATAAAGTTATTCTTTTAAACACCTTCGTGGTCGTTTTTACTTAATTTACTTAATTCCCGCGTGGATATCGGAAATTACACCACGGGAACCGTACATTTTTCCGGGATAAAACGTACCCTATGTGCTATTCCAGACTATAATCTATCTCTGTGCCAAATTTCACCCAGATCCGTCCTGCCGTTCTGGCGTGATTGTAGTAACAAACATCTATACTTTCGCATTTATAATATTAATAGGATAGTAGGATTGAATTAATGACCATCTCAATTACAGAAAGCTGAGCTAAAAATCCTCCATTGCAAATTATTCATCACACAATTTTGTACTAGAAATAGTAGGATAACACCAAAATCATTCATTTTCAAGACCATATTTAAGCCTATTAACCAAAAACAAATTCTGGGTGATCTTAATCATAATAATCCTTTTGATACTAACCCTTTTCAGCGATTAAAAACAAAGATACGGCAAATCTTCCTCAGATATAAAATCTCATTAATTTTTTTTTTATAAATGACAACGAAACTGAGAACGGCCCTTTTCCACTTAAAAATAGAATAAATTCACGCCTAGAGAGAAAGTGTAGCAAGCAAGGTGATCAATCTTAATTCGTTGGGACAGTTGACTCAAAAGAATATATTTTTACGTTGACTTGTAGGGACGTTTCATTATTTTTATCTTCTCCCTTCGTTATAAAAAGACCGTATTATTGTTAGGAAAATCGATTGCAAAGCTGTCATGTTGAGTCTTTTGTCGTGTGTTTGGGTCCGTCATTGTTGTCAAATCTTATGGAACTCTTGATTCGTCAGCGATCCGGAATCCAATATCATTTCTAGTCTATTATTCACATTTAACAGATTATTTTCTATGTCGTCGGTCTTTTTTTTAATAATGTCTCCTTTAGCTGGTCAGATACAATATTATCATTGAGACTTTGAGTAACATTGTTCATAAGATTTTAAATTGCTTCAGTGTTCCTATTTTCGCGACAATGCGTTACTCATACCCAATACACGATTAATATTGGTTTTGTGTTTCATTCAGGACCGTTTCCAGCACACAATCGTTTGAAGAAGGCAGAGACAGGGCCATGTTTAAAATGTCTTTAACGTTAAACGCTTTAATAGACTTGCATTTGTGGTGCAATCGTGGGACATTTGCGGTGAACCACTTTTCGACCTTATTACTATAATTATAAGGTTCAAAATTGCTTCACCGCAAATGTGTGCGTTGGTAGGTACATTATACAGGCCAATTTTATTATCACTGGTCAAATTTTCACAGGATGTTCTATTCATGAATATGAACAACTTTCACTATGAGAATCACGAAAAAAGATCTGCTGTTTCATATATTTTGGTCGTGATTAAAAAATTGCCCTGTATATTTATTAAGTATATTGTATGTGTGAATTGCATTATATTATAAATGTATTTTTTCTTTTTATTTCGTTTGCCTATTCTAAAGATTCAATAAAGTAAACGAATTTAGTCAGACCCACGAATTAAATGAAACATTAATGTAAATTCAAGAATTCCACTTCAATAAGATCACTGTAAGTTTATCCACTTAACCTCTGGCTAGCCAAAACTAATTCAAACCCTCTTTAACAAGTCAACGTCCCGTGCGCCATCTTTCAAGACGCTCAATCCATTAAGGTGAATGCTGACGTGTTGCATCCGAATCATTTATCCAGGAGTTGAGGGACGACCATAATCCGGCATTATGATAACCGCAATTGTATCGCTGAGCTTCGCCCGTAGTCACGTTCAGAGTGCGCTTAACACCAATATTTGGCCATTAAAACAGAGCATACAATGTTATGCCAATGTTTCTTGTTTGAATTATCTAAAGTACTTCGCTGTCTGATAGTGGGACTTAGTGGATTAGCCGTAGATAATTCTGGCTGAGGTTGGCTTAAATGTGTCCCGAAATTAATGGTGGTTTGAGATTTTACCTGTTTTTGGGGGTTGTTAGTATCCGCGTTATTAGTATCAGGTTGTTAGTATTAGATTAAGCTACGCTTGTCGGGGTTGGTCCGTAGATGGGTGACCATCTTTACATACCGAGACTCCTCCATGCCTCAGAAAGCACGTTAAGCCGTTGGTCCCGGCTGTCATTCGTGGATCTTTGGCAATCGTTACGGGTCGTCAGAAGCTCGAAATTCTGACAACCAGTCTTACCAAGGGGTATCGTATTACCCAATAACTGGGTTTTTGAGGTCAGATAGGCAGTCGCTCTGTGTAAAATACTGATATTCAGCTGCATCCGGTTAGACTGGAAGCCGACCCCAACATAGTTGGGAAAAGGCTAGGCAGATTGATTGAGTATCCGCGCAAATGCATCAGGTCTTCTATTATTTAGGAAGTAGTTTATGTATGAAGCAAAAAAAAAAAAACTGGTTCCCGATAAATGGCAAAAGACGTAAAGGAAGACAGAAAAAACGTTGGACCGACGAGCTGGAAACCACAAAAGGAAAACTATGGACTCGAATAGCAGGCGACAGGAAAAAGTGGAAGGAAATGGAGGAGGCCTTTGCCAATAATGGGCACACAAATCAAGACAGCCGGGGTCAATAATATTTTTATTTTTTATTTTATTTAGCTTTATTTACAAAATATTAATACTTTTATTTTATTAGCATAAGTTTTATATGGTCGGAATAAAATATCTTTTTTTTAATTTAGGTACGCGAGCGGCTTTTCACTCGTCACTAGATAGGTTGCGTTAGTAACAAATTCTTATAGAAGTTAAAGTTTTTCTGGAAATAAATTAGAGTTACACACACACACACATACACACACCCAGACACACACTCTCTATCACATACTCATACGACTCTACACTTAATTTTTTTTTGTTGTTTTTATGATACTGTTGGCTATTTATTAGGTTGAGGGTAGGAGTACGGCGGATGACGGTATAAAAGCGATGTAAAACGAGACGCGCCCCCTTTCTGCTGTCATCCGTCGTACGAGTAGGTCGTGAGTTTTTGATTTGTATTCTTCTTACCGTATTTGAGTAATTCCTTTGTGTTATTTTCTTGATTGTATTTGTTCTGTAATTTCTGTTAAATTAGGTCAAGTAAATTTTGTTTTTAAAAATCTAATCCGCTTCTGATTTCCAACATCAGAAGTGGGATAAAGAAAACATTCCCACTTTCATCTTGATTATTGTTCTCATCCATTTCTTAAAAACAAAACTCCGTTAATATTTGAAAGTTACGAATTCTCTTATGAGGGTACTTTTTGTGTTTACGTTCGTTAACTATCCTTTACGTTAACTCTGTTTGTGTTAACATTTTGTTTTGTTGTTTTTAAGTAGGTTTTGAACATCCTTCTTTGCTTACCTACATTCTTTATAATTTTATAGTCATTTTCGTTGACTAGGTTTATATCAACGTTCTGTTTTGTTGTTTATAACTGAGTTCGAAACATGGATAAGCCGGGACGTTCACGTTCTCGTAATCAACGCTCATCTGAGTCGCATAGCAGGTGCCAGCGTAATAATCGTTCTTCGAAAAGACGTTCACGCGGCGGTAAACATTCGCATAGCCGTTCGCGGGGTCGATCGCCTGAGCAGCGCTCGCGCAGTCACTCGCGTAGTTTCACACCGCGTTATCAACGCTCGCGTAACCGACGCGACGTTCTCCGGGTCGGCGTACCCGAGGCCGACACTCGTGTAGCTACTCGCGCAGTCGTTCGCCGCATGCTAAGCGTATACGCAGTCGTCGATCCGCTTCACGGGGACAAGATTGCCGTTTTCGTGATCGAGGATGTCGCCGTGATAGGTACTCGCCATATCGTGCTACTAATGTTAACCGTAGAGAGAGAAATTCACGGTCTGTGCGTACGCCTTCTTTGCCGCCACTGCAGAGAAATTCTGACTCTTTAAATACTGTGCTCTCGCGTTTAGAGGCGCCTGAGAGGCGTTCGCATGCCCCAGTATCAATTGAGCCCGCCGCTGGACCAGGCACGGAACAAATTATTGAAGCGATACATTCGTTAAAATCTGTAGGTACCAGTCATCATTACGTCTCTAATTTTGACCCCAGTATCCATGACGTTGATACATGGTTTAGTGAAGTCGATAGGGCTAAACTTTCCAATAAATGGAGCGACCATGAATGTCTTTCACGTATAGGAAACTGTTTAAAAGGTGATGCTTGTACGTGGTTACGCGAGTGGGTTACGAGTGATCGTACGTGGAGTAATTTCAAAAAGGAATTCGCGCCTTTGTGTCCGAAAACGCCAGACATTGCAAATATTTTATTCGACGTAATGAACACGAATTCGGATAATTACGTACGCGGACTACGCCCGACGCTCGTTGCTTCGATTACGCATAGTGCGCGGACTCACTGACGAGCTTATTTCTGCGATTGTTGCTCGTGGTATTGTGGACCCTCAAATTAGGGCATCAGCTGCTAATGCTAAGTTGTCACCTAACGACATAGTTGAATTTTTGTCAATTTATGTGAAACCGTCTACTTCTAAAACACAAAGTTTACGTCCTACCTCACAAAATAATTACGTTAAAAGTAATCACGCGGGTAATGTAATCAGAAAGCGTAGGCTTGAGGAGGGCAAGTGTATTTCGTGTGGCGTGATTGGACATAAACAGGCTGCTGGCAATAAGAAACCTAAGGTCGATTCAAGGGAGAATTTGAACCCCAGTAGTTCAAATAATTTTATTGTCTCCAAAACAGTGCTGTTAAAATCTGAACCTTGTTCTTTTTGCAAAAAACCTGGCCACAAAATAGATAACTGTTTCGCAAAACAACAATCTGAGTCGCGCAACAAAAATAACGTTAATTATTGTCTGGAAAATAAGATTACCCGCAATAACGATGTCGTAGTAGCCGTTATTCAGGGTATACCGGTGGATGTTCTAGTCGATAGTGGATCAAACATATCGCTTATATCATCGTCGCTGCTGAAACATTTTTATTGCGCGCACAAGCCAGCATTTCGCGTATTACGAGGATTGGGAAGTCAAGAAATCGAAAGCACTTCATTTGTCACTTTACCTATTGAGTTCGACGGTTTAACACTTGAAGTAGATTTATTCATCGTAGCACCCGCGTTTTTGAATACGCCAATTATTGTGGGAACTGACGTGCTCAATAGAGAGGCTGTACGGTACGTTCGTACACCTGATGCTCAGCAACTTACTGGGCCAGTAAGTAACTCGGATAGGGTTATGACGGTACAGTCTGACGCGTCAATACCAATGAATACGTCACTTGTTGGTGAACAATTATAACAATTGTCAGCTGTTACTAACAATTTTTCTTAGGTTTATGTTACCGATACCGCGATTTCTACTGTTTGTGAAGTCGAATATTTGGGTCGCATATTTAGTTGTGGTCAGGTACGGCCGAGTCACGCAGTATTCTGCCCTCAACCTGTTAGTGGGCATAGACGCAGCGACGCCACTAATTTGACGCTTAGTTCGAGACGTGGCACTGGAAGGCGCGAGCCCTAACAGAGACGCACTGCGTGAAATGGGTCGTCAAAGAGCAGAGTGGCTCCGCCAAAATCAAGAGCAGCAAGACTCTTTGAGGAAGCCTCTAAAGTTGGTTCTTTAGTTTTTTGTCAGGAAACAAGCTCAATCAACGGGCAAGATGTATGCGGGGACCTTACAGCGTGATGAAGATACTGCCATATGGGCGGTATAAACTGAAACTCCTGGCTGGCTCCTGTGGGAAGTCAACCCAAGCAGCGGCTGAGAACATGATCCCGTGGCGCGGAGAGAGTGGACTCCTGAAATGCAGACCATGAAGATGAGTCTACTCTTGTTACTGCCGAGTTGATCTCGCCAGCCGACTAGTCTGTCTTCCAGCCACAACCTTGTACCTCCGGGACCCAGACCGAAGCGTCGCAGCTTCACGCCGAGCCTGAGCCGCTGCAGCTTCACGTCAAGCCTGAGCCGCTGCAGCTTCACGTCGAGCCTGAGAGGGCTCCACAAGACGCAGAGCTTTCCATGCCTGTGATGGACACCTATGTTAACCGGGACAGACGCCCCGCTCGTGTGTTTCAGGAAGGCGACCATGTGTTCGTTATTAAGTATGCTCAGTCCACGGGCAAGCTTGACCATGGAATGCGCGGCCCCTATCGAGTGGTGCGTGTTCTTCCTCACGGCCGCTATGAGCTAAGGCTGTTGGCTGGATCATACGGGAAAACCACATATACCGCGGCTCAGTTTATGGTTCCCTGGGGAGGCGAATGGACTCCTGAATCATGCTCTGCCTTCTTTGAGGGTGAATCTCAGATCTGTATGGTCTCTCTGATCCGGAGGTAGTGCATCTATTCTGATGAATGATGCTGTTGGATCCTTGTCTGTCTGTGTGGTACACTCAGAGGGGTGTACCCACGACCTCGGAAGCTGGTCGGCCTTGCAAACCGATCAGTCGCTGTGCAGTGTGAGCTCACAGTGTTCTTTATTAAGCATGTTGTTACGTTTTGTGGTGTGGTTGTCTGAATGCGTAGTGTTCTAGAGACCTCTAGTTAAATGTGACCCATGGAATAGTTTATTTTGATTTATTAAGCGAAATATTTTTTTTTTTATGTTCTACTCTAGAACACAGGCATTCAAATAAAGTTTATTTTGTAAAAGTAGGTACAACTAAAACTAACTCTAACCTATATAACAAATTTAGGAATGACACATGGTGAGTGACAAACTCACTACGACTTAAATTGTAATATTGCGATAATTATGATTTCAGCAAATGATGATGATGATGAAAACGAAGATCCAATACAAACTGGAGCCCTCGCCAACGCAAAATCAGCCTGAACTAGACGAGCCAGCACCAGGACCGTCTACTAGACCTGATGACCTGAGAGAAGAACCAGCGCAAGGCCTGGATATGCCTGAAATTGACTAAACCGTAACTGGATCAGTCGATCAAGCCTGCCGTGGACGTCAGGGTGTCAGGAGAGGCCGTGTTGGCTATTTATTAGGTTGAGGGTAGGAGTACGGCGGATGATGGTATAAAAGCGATGTAAAACGAGACGCGCCCCCTTTTCTGCTGTCATCCGTCGTACGAGTAGGTCGTGAGTTTTTGATTTGTATTCTTCTTACCGTATTTGAGTAATTCCTTTGTGTTATTTTCTTGATTGTATTTGTTCTGTAATTTCTGTTAAATTAGGTCAAGTAAATTTTGTTTTTAAAAAATCTAATCCGCTTCTGATTTCCAACAATATATTTTTTCTTTAATTCGAGTAAATTATTTATTAATGTGTTAGTATTACTTAACCTATGTTAGTATAATTAACTACGACACAAACATATACAAATTGAACTAAATTAAATTAAATACGTCAACAACACAATATCATAACCTAAGACACCCCATAAATATCATGCCATCTTCTGGAGACAGCTGTTAACAATGCATTAACTGCGCACAGGTGCCTCATCAGGTGGCCTTCAGTCTTGTTTGCAACAATGCTCAGGAGACTGCTGTCACTGTCTCGCATCCAACACAGTAATGATCGTTTTCGCATAATCGCAAACAAGTCATCAGTCCCATAATACCAGCCTAATATTGTTCCACTGCAAGGCAAAGGCCTGTGGTCCTGATTCATTGATCATCATACTTGCTCGTGCGTGTTTCAGAATTATGTGGTCATATTTAAGGGTGTGTGGTACAGACGATCAAACTTAATTACGTTCTCCATGGAGCCAACTTCGAAATCACGGATAAAATTATCAACTATCCCTTACAAAACTTCAATACCTACTCAATCCAAATGTATGGCACTGCTGGTTTGGCGATAATGACCACACATGTATAATAAATGCTGTATTAGTTATAAGTCCAGTAGTAGTCAGTTATAATCATTTTGAAGCCAATTGCTAATCAATGGATTAGCAATTTGCCTTCATATGTTTGAAAACTTTACCTGCTCAACGACGTAAATAACGCAATCAATGTACGAGTAGTTGAACTGTCAAAATGAAACCAATTTCGATTAAAAGTGCATTACGCAATTGCCCAGTAGGGTTCCTAACGATGTTAGTGTTTGTTTTGTTGTTAAAAAGTAAGTTTGATGTTTCAAATTAAATAGTTTGGCTAATTTGTATTTTTTTACGTACTGTCTTAGTCATCGCACAGGCCATAGAGAAATGCGAGGAAGAATACCAATAGCATCTCTTTCATCATCGTCTTCAGCCTACTTTACTGTGCCTGTCGGTCTTAGTTACTAATTAATTCTTCTTTCAGGCTCTCACCGCCCTAATTTCCAAAACCAACTTTATCTATGTACTCAAAACGTGATCGATCGATAAGAATCAAAGGTCAGCCACATTGTTGCGTGAACAACTGCGTTCACGAACTCGCAATTATGTTTAGTATATTGTTTATTTATTATTTTGTTATACAAATGTTGTTTAATGTCGTCGCTTGCTACATTTATAAATGGTTCGAGGTCAGGAGGAAAGCCTTGGAGGTTCCAATAAGAAAGGTGTTTTTAGCTTTTGTAAGAATGGTTTTTGTCTTCTATGGTAAACAAATGATGTTATAAACATTTTCTTCTTTTTTGTTGGCACGTGTAAGACCGTGAATCACAAACATTTATGAGGAAACATAAAGGGATTTTGTAGATTTCATTATCTTTTAGACTTTATTGTATTCAAATATTTTTTTTTATTCAACCTATGTAGAATAAAATAACGTACCGACGTATGTGTGTTGAATGTTAGTGATTCAAACACAAACGTCGGTACCTACGTTATTTTATTGAGTAACAGAGTGTTTTTATTTTTGTGGTGGTGTTACGAGAATGTGGTTAGAATAAGAAATGAGTATATGTATAAGAGGAAGTCTGAAAGTGACACCGGTGACTGAAAAGTTGTGTGGAAATCGGTTGTCATGGCATAGGAATTTGATGCGGAGGAATGAGGAAAATGTCGTAAGGAAAGTTTTGAGTATGAATGTGGATGGCTATCCGCGTAAGGACAGACCAAAGAAACGGTGGATGGACCGTGTGAACAGAAAAGTATGGAAGAAAAAGACATGTTGCGCCGACCCCAAATAAGTTGGGATATTTGAGAAGAAACTCTTCCGGGGAAGTACTATCCCTTAAGTAGGTATATAATTATATCGCCAAGCAGCGTTGCTGTGTTCCAGTTGGAAAAGTATGGGTGCCGGTGGAACTAAAGGCACTTGGGATATTTCAATTTTGTCTATGGGATAACTATGTATATTATAGTATTTTTATCTCACAAAGGAACGCGCCCTTTTCTTGTAGTTATCAAGTGTACAAACACGCTGTGAATGCAAGCAAGCGAGCAATGTGTGTGTAAGCGCACGAGCTCTCAGTACCGTCCAAAACAATTGCGAAGTCGGTAAGTGTGTATACGTGTGTGTATTATGTGCTGACGCTACTCGTCTTCACGCACACATTCACAGCCTGTTTGTACAATTGGTTACCACAAGTAAAGCGCACGTCACTTCGTGAGATAAAAATGCTGTACCAGTTGTGGCGTCGGTACTCATAATTGCATAATCTATGGTAGGTAATTAGTTTCATCTGTGAATACATCAGTCTGTCGTTGACCCACGTATTTTATTGACGTTACATTGGCGACGAGAACGGGATTTCAAATTGTAATTTCTGGTTAATTTCCGTAGTTTCGCGGGTGTAGAAATGCCTATTGGTAAAATTGAACCGTTTAATTTAAGCTCAAAACAGTGGCCGGCGTATATTCGACGAGTAAATCAGTACGTACAGCTGAATAAAATCGACGATGAATTGAAAGTGCCTATGTCAATAACGGTTGTGGGGGAAGAAACGTATGCGCTTATGTGCGATCTGTGTTCACCTGGTTTTCCCGAAAACAAAACATATGATGAACTGGTGAAATTGGTGACGGAACACTTAGAACCGCAACGATCGGAGATCGCCGAGCGCCACGTGTTCAGGTTGCGCCGACAGCGTGCGGGCGAGTCCCTTACCGAGTACCTGCAGGCATTGAAACACCTGGCGTCTACGTGCAGTTTCGGGAAGTGCAAGGCATGTTCGACGCTTGAAGAAAATTTGCGAGATCAGTTCGTGTCAGGACTGGCAAGTGACGTAATGCGATCGAGAATCTTCGCGGAAAAGGAAGTTAAATACAAAGAAGCAGTGGAGCTTGCGCTGGCTCTAGAGGCAGCGGAGAAGCATGCCGAGGTGAGCGGCACCACAACGACGGCGGCGGCAGACTCAGGAAAGCCGGCAGGCAGCGGCGAGGCGGGCGAAGGCCTGCATTATGCGCGCGGCGGACGAACGCGCCCACGCGGGCCGCAACGGGCGCTCGGCGGCGGCGGTGGCGCAAGCCACGGAGCAGTGGCAGCAGCAGGCGCGGCAGGTGCAGGTGGCGTGCGCGCAGACGCAGCTGACGGGGGCGCTCGGGCCTGTTGGCGCTGCGGCAAGGCGCACCCGGCCGAGAGGTGTCGGTTTAAAAATTACAGTTGTGATGAATGCGGTCAAAAAGGGCACATAAAAGTGATGTGCAAACAAGTGCGCTGTAGTGGCGGTCGGCATAATTATGTGAGTGACGAATCTGAGGATGATATGTTTAACTTGGATGTGGCAGCTCGAGGTAACAAACCTTATTATATGAATCTGTCTGTGGATAACTTTAATATGGAATATGAAGTGGACACAGGTAGTCGTATATCAGCAATAAGTGAGGCCATGTACCAAAGTATGTTTTCGCATAAAAAGATTAAACCGGATAACTTAGTATTACGTGGTTACTCTGGTTCAAGAATAGAATCATGTGGTTACATTGAGGTAGACGTTTGTCTGGGCGAATTTAAAGCTAAATCCCTACGACTGTACATTATTAAGGGTGGGGCGCGGCCCTTGTTAGGACGCGAGTGGATGCGCGCTCTGAAAATAACGCAAATAAACCTCAATGAAATCATAGATGACGAATTCGTGAACAAATTATGCCAGGAGTTTCCAGAAGTATTTTGCGATAAATTGGGTACATGCAAACAGCCCATACGACTACAGCTGTCTGATAAAGAACCAGTTTACGTGCGAGCGAGACCCATGCCGCTGGCACTGCGCGCACGTGTCGAGCGGGAGCTGGAGCGTCTCGAGGCTGACGGCTCCATCTACCGCGTTGACTACTCAGACTATGGAACTCCAATAGTACCCGTTGTAAAACAAAACGGAGACATACGCATTTGTGGGGATTATAAGATAACCATCAATCCAAAGTTAAAAAGAGATTATTATCCGTTGCCTCGTATCGAAGAGTTATTTGCAAATCATAGTGGGGGAGACAAATTCACAAAAATTGATTTGAAACATGCTTATGAACAGTGTCTGTTGTCGGACGACTCGCAACCCTGCACAGCTATAACTACGCATATGGGCACTTTTGTGTATAGACGTACGCCATACGGGTTGTCTGTTATACCGGAAAAGTTTCAAAAAATTATGGAGGAGACGCTGCGCGGGGTGCCAGGGTGTGTAGTATTTTTAGACGATATTTGTGTGACGGGTTCCAACACACTTGACCACATGAGGAATCTGAGAGCTGTATTAGACAGGCTACGTCACATGGGACTTACGGTTAAGTTAAGTAAATGTAGATTTTTGCAAGATAGTGTGAAATATCTAGGTTTTATTATAAATAAGGAAGGTCTACGACCGGATACAGAGAAACTGGAGGCCATTTCCAGCGCGCCCAGACCAGAGAACGTATCACAACTGAAGAGTTTTTTAGGGATGGTTAATTACTACGGGAGATTTATTCCAAATTTGAGCACCTTATTACAACCATTACACAATTTGTTAAGAAAAGATAGCGGCTGGGAATGGGACTCTAAGTGTGATAAAGCTTTCATGGAGGCTAAGCGATCTCTCCTGAGCGAACAGGTATTAGCACACTACGAGGAGGGGCGCGACCTAGTGTTGTCGGTGGACAGCAGCGCGTACGGACTGGGCGCCGTGCTGGCGCATCGGTACTCGGACGGTAGTGAGCGGCCCGTCAGCTGCGTGTCTCGCACACTTAGTGCGCCCGAGCGCAACTACAGCCAGCTCGATAAAGAGGCGCTGGCTATTCTGTTCGGTGTCACGAAGCATCACCAATACCTATTTGGAAGGCGTTTTACGCTATGCACTGATCACCAGCCTCTGACTCATATTTTTGGAGCCAAGGGGGGAATTCCACAGACGGCTGCCAGTCGTCTACAAAGATGGGCAGCACGCCTGGCTGCATATGATTTTGACATACAATATGTACGATCAGTGGACAACGGTCCGGCTGATGCCTTGTCGCGATTACCGTTACCTCGGGAGGGTCGCTTCGTTGACACGGTAGATTATTTAAATCTTATAGAGGAGTCACTGCCTATCTGTTTTAAAGATATCGCAAAAGAGACGGAGCGCGATTCGTTATTAAGTAAAATTAAAGGATATGTACTATTCGGTTGGCCGACAAGCCCAAGCTGCGACGCGGAAAAACCATTTTTTGCAAGGAAAAATGATTTTCTAGTAGATCAAGGATGTGTTATTTATAAATATAGGATAGTGGTCCCTCACGTTCTGCAAAAGAAAATATTAAATGAAGTTCATGAGGGTCACCTAGGTATGAACAAAATGAAAACTTTATCGCGGAGCTACATTTACTGGGCTAGTCTAGATCAGGATATCGAAGAAGTCTGTAGGTCGTGCGCTGCGTGCCGCACCGTGCAGGACGCGCCGCCGCGGGCGCAGTTGCATCCGTGGGAGTTCCCACTGCACCCGTGGCAACGCATACACGCTGACTTCGCAGACTGCGGGGGCGTGCGATACCTTGTGATAGTAGACGCGCATTCTAAATGGATAGAAGCCCTGCCTATGCGCGGCACAAACGCAGCTTCTACTATTAAAGTTTTTAGAAGTACGTTTGCACGTTTTGGTTTACCATCGCAGCTTGTGACTGACAACGGCCCGCCGTTCTCTTCTCAAGAGTTTAAAGGTTATTGCGACAGTAATTGCATCAAACATACAACTTCGGCACCATATAGGCCCCAGGGGAATGGCGCGGCTGAGAACGCAGTTAAAACCGTAAAAAAGGCAATAAAGAGAGCGATCTACGAAGGGGAGGACGTGAACGTTGCCCTAAGCAGATTTCTTTTCCAGTACCGGAATTGTGAACACGCAACGACCGGGGTCTCGCCAGCAGTGGCACTCCAAGGGCGGCGCTTACGCAGCCGACTTGATGCGTTACGGCCGGACGTAGCCGCAGCGGTACGCGCGAAGCAAGAGCGTCAGGTCATTCGCGCGTCGGGGGCCAATAGGGAATTCCACGTTGGTGATACTGTAATTGCTCGCGATTATACGGCGAGGGGAGACAAGTGGACCGAAGCCACAGTTATTAAAAAAACAGGTCCAGTATCATATAAAGTTAGTTTAGGTAACGGGGTTGAGTGGCGCAGACATGCCGACCAAATTATTTCAGCAAGTAGCAAAAATAGGTACTCATTATCACGCGTGAGTGACGTGGCCGTAGCCGAGACTAAGGGCTCTGAGGCAGCCAAACCAGGGGTCGATAGCGAAGCCGAAGGTGAGATGTTTGAGGACGCGTCCAGCGGTGATGGTGATACTAAGGACACGCCGCTGGAAGGGGCAAAGTTGACGCAGGTTCGACTCGAACGTTTTCCGTCGTCTGTATCACCGCCACCGCCGGGCTCGTCAGCTCGCGCACTGCGTGCGTACAACCGAGCTAGACAAGCTGTCAATGATTTGCAATAAGTTGTCTAAGTTGTTAAGTAGTTATACAAAATTGTTAATTGTAAGATGTATCTTTTGTGATCAGTGGACTTGATGAGGAGAGATGTGGCGTCGGTACTCATAATTGCATAATCTATGGTAGGTAATTAGTTTCATCTGTGAATACATCAGTCTGTCGTTGACCCACGTATTTTATTGACGTTACACCAGTATTGCAGGACACCGGTGGCCATTCCCATGAAGTGGGTTATCTGTTTATTTCCCACAAAACCTACAAAATTATGTTTCTGTGGATACAGCTTCTATTGGTATTTGCACAACGAACAAAAAACAATTGACAAACGGTCAATACAAGTCCACTACCCCGGAGCTATTCCTATCGGTAAACTAGAAAATTCCACAGAATAAATATACGTTAAAGATCTAACAAAAGTTAGCGCAAACAAAGTTCGTGCGGTCACTGCAAACAATACGGTTTTAGTTAACCAGTTAAGCGTTTCATATCGACGTCCGTTAGCAGTGGACTTGTACCTAACTACTTTTCCTTTGGATGTGCATATTGGTGTAAATTCCAGGCTTTTTCTAAATTTGTTCAATTTTTCTAATGTTATTAGTCGTTTTTTTTTTATAATTAACGAAATCAATACCTAAAACTTTTTTACGATGAATTTTTGAGAAAGTTGTTTAGTTTCACGGGTAAAATAACCCACTTGAAGAATGCAAGTGACTAAATCGTCCCCCTGTAATCAAATATGAACTTCAAGTAAAATACTATTAGGTCGCTAATCACTGGTAATAAAATCAGTATAAGCTGGCTCTTATTCCTTTGAATCTTATTCTTTTTCCATTGAAACTCTGTACCTATTAGCTAGGCCAGCTCAAGGTCAACTGTGGACCAATTCGTTCAACAGCGGTAATTCTGAGCGCCTTGACGTTAAATGGTGGGAGTAATAGTGGAGAGAAACCGAAGAACTGTGGACACCTTCATTCGAAAGCGGTCAAACTGAGCGCCTTGACGTTAAATGGTGGGAGTTATAGTGGAGAGAAACCGAAGAGCTGTGGACACCTTCATTCGAAAGCGGTCAAACTGAGCGCTTTGACGTTAAATGGTGGGAGTTATAGTGGAGAGAAACCGAAGAACTGTGGACACCTTCATTCGAAAGCGGTCAAACTGAGCGCCTTGACGTTAAATGGTGGGAGTTATAGTGGAGAGAAACCGAAAAGCTGTGGACACATTCGTTCGACAGCGGTCAAACTGAGCGCCTTGACGTTAAATGGTGGGACTAATACTGGAGAGAAACCGAACAGCTGTGGACACATTTGTTCGATAGCGGTCAAGCTGTATGGGATGGCAAATATTAATGTGTAGTGTTTCAATTTATGTGCATTGAATCTGGGTGTAATTATCTATATAAGTATGTATTTACAACAAAAAAAGTAGTGGATGTAGTATATTATTTATCTGGTTTCCATAGTACAAGCTCGGCTTAGTTTGGGATCAGATGGCCGTGTGTGAATAAGTCCCACAATATTATATTAACTGAAATAAAACTAAGAGTTCGTGAAACCTATAATAGGTTTGTGATATTTGCTTTGATCTTCCTGAGCTTGCTTTACACATGCCGGAGGAAAAGACTAAAGAGAAAGTTACTATGACAGATTAAGTTACTGAAAATATTCTTACAAGCGCTACTTAATAGGGATGATGCCTGAGTAAAAAAAGTGAAACTCTATTTAGTCCGTCAGTCAGATAATAAAAAAATATTAGACACGTATTTTTTGCTTTATCATATTTAAAAAAAAAAATTACTTAGATAACACGCATTAAAGTTAGAGAGCTCGCTACGTCACTTCTTGTATACTCGTAAAATCTACCAAGGCGTGACGTCATGCCACATTTTAACTCAATGTATCGCCGTAATCTTTTGATTACGTAGAAAAAGAAAAAAATACGTGTCCAATATATTTTAATAATCAACATGACGGACAAAACAAAATGTTTAATGATAAATGATTTTATTTCAGTAAGTAGTATGAAAACAAACACTTTTACAAGTCAATCATGTTTTTTTTTTTAAACTAGATGAGGTCGGCGTTTCCTATCTGACTACTCTGAGAAGAAAGGCCGAAACAAACTCAGAGGTCACAGTCTCTTATAAAGTCCAGACATAATCTTAGTCAGTTCATGTGAAGACCATGTAGATTGGTGTCTGAAATGGTCTTTTGAGGAAAGAACCACACAGATTGAGGGGACCTGTCCAGTCAGTGCACGCATTTGTCGGTAATCGCGCAGCTCAACTCAGAAATTAAGGAGCTCAACGATTCGACGAACAATACCAAAGAAAGGACATTTGGGTAGGCCGCATAAATAAGTCAAACTGCCAGACCATGATAAAAAATAACTGAGAGAAAAATAAAACAAACAAAAAAGCAATGACCCACATAGTCTTCATTCATTCACAATATTTAAAATAATATAATACTTTACAAAGTAAATATTCATGTCAACATTCAGTATGCAAAAATAAAAAAAGAGATAAAAGAAAATTTGGAGCAGATCCCAAACCTTTTTATTCATCATCTCTATTTCAGCCAATGAAAATGATCCATATTCCATTCCATCCACCTCGTTTCGATGAATTAATGAATCATAATATTTATATCCGTATTTGCCTCTCATTGTTATCCGTTTATTTTTTTTTTTCTGAAATAAGGGCGTGTAGCACTAGAAAATGCGTTGACAGCGTCCTGACGCTCTTACCCGGGACTTGTATTGTACTTTTCCATGCTGTTTTATTATTATTATTCTCTTCAATATTCAGATAGGTACTTATGTACTTTTGTATAAGGTATTTATGTTTTGGGGAAGATTTTTGGAAGGATGGAAGTGAAATATTTTGGGAATATATATGAATAAACAGTAGATTGGACTGTGTAAAAGATGCTATGGTTAGAAAGGGGGTGACTACCGAGATGACGACTAATAGAGAAGTATGGAAGAAAGGGACATATTGTGCCAATCGTAAATAAATTTGGGATAAGGGCAGGAGAATGATGAATGATGATGAAACAGTAAATGATAAATGACTTTATTCCTGTAAGTTTATACAAACACTTTTCCACGTCAATCATCCCCTTAAGGAACCACATAGGATCATGTCATATGTGCTTGAATGTCAACCGAACCCCATAGGTTCACAAGCACTGTAAGCCCGCGGTCGAATTTGGATCATGTTATTTTACGTTTATATACATATTATATAAAGATTTTGAACCTTGAACGTCGATTGCATACATGGGTGTGCAATCGACGTTCAAGTGGTTAAAAACTAGATGAGGTCGGTGTGTTTCCTATCTGACTACTCTGGAGAAGAAAGGCCAAAATAAACTCAGAGGTCACAGTCTCTTTAAAGTCCAGAGATAATCTTGAGAAAAGAACCACACACACCAATTTGTCAGTAATCGTGCAGTTCAACTCAGAACTTTAGGAACTCAACGATTCAAAGATACCAAAGAAAAGAAATTTGGGTAGGTAGGCCGCATAAATTATTCAAACTGCCAGACCATGATTAAAACTAGTAGGCAGTGAAGTCTTATTATATTTAGTTATCTAAGGTTTTTAAAATGTTGAACAAGTTAAGCCTGGACATACTCGTACGATCAACTAAAATCTTTTATTTCTTAGCTACTCACTGTAATCAAGCAAGATCTTCAAGGACAAAAACAATAATGACTAAGCACTTTTCAACTGAGTAGATATAGTCAGAGAAGTTAATTGTTAAGCAAATTGAGTAGGTACCTACTAACTTAAGTGGCCCATATATTCAAATCACAAATGTCATTCCGACAATTGTATGCAATCTATATGCTTAACTACAACATAGCAAATTGACAAAGGGTATCAATTTGCAAGGGTATCAATTAACTTCCATGACTGTACATAAATGATTCAACAATTACACAGGGGCAAGTTGGCCAGAGATCTCACAAGACAGAGAGGTTTGGAAGGAGAAAGGGAACAAAATTAAACAGATCCAGAACAGATAAAAAGCAAAAAAATTCTTACATCACGAATCTCTAACTGTATACCTAAGAATTTAAATTCAATCCTTTCTTACTCTTAATATTCATGTATTCAGTAGGTTCCTATCAGGAGAATGAATATCTCTGATACTGATCTACCATCTGGTTATTTTGTTCGTTTTCGCTCGAATAACTCCAAAACTCTGATGCGGGTTGTCCACGAATTAAATATGAGACCCTATTTTAATGCCGTATATAAGATCTATCTATTCATACACGAAATCTCTTAAGAGGTTATTACACATAATGATGACATTATGTACATTTTTTAATATGGAACCAATCCTGAAATCGCGAAAAAAATATCACTTGTTCCCTACATTTATGTTCGCATAACTCGTCAAATGGACAGCTGATTTTTTTGCGATTTTAGGTTTGGTGTCATAGTAAAAGTTGTTCATAGACCTTATATAGACACACAATACGAAGACAATGTTTAAAAAAGTAGGTTTGTTGTAAAACTTATGATTTATTTTAGAAGAATTTTATTTTAGAAGAATTTATTCTTTATCATAGAAATAATACCAACAGCTGATGAAAAGCTTTTCTCATGGTACTTATTCATTAATTTACTTTGTAAACGGCAAGAAACATCACATAGGAAATTACTAAACTACTAAAATTAACAATGTGGAAACGATATGTATATTGCCATGATCAGATTGATAAGCTTTGCAGAAAAACGCTGAAAATTAATTTGCATGACTACTTTTTATAATGCCTATAATCGTAAATTTTACTTTTATATATCAAAAATTACGTTACAATGTTTCTCATGCAATTTACGTCCTAATAAAAATGCGATAACTTTGTTTCTGCATTGCACTAAACTTATAAAAATAGGAACCTAAGTGTTGCCTTTAAAGTCTATACAATCATTATTTAAAAAACAAAAAAAAACTGTCTTTCAAAAAAACACTTCAAAGTGAAAAATAACTTTTCACCTCACAATCTCGGAAAGATTCTGTTTATCATTCGAAATCTGAATGCAAAAGTGCATTAAACGAGCAAAGCAATTGGTTCAATCCTAGAATCCTTAGCTACTGAATCCTGCTCAGGTTTCAATACAAGTAGGTAGGTACTTGCACCAAAAAACAACTTTGCAGCTTTGCATGACAAATAACTATTAATTTCGGAAGTCAGTGTCTATGGCTTTGGATTTTCGTTGTTTCCGTTTTCACTCTGTAGTGTTTTTTTTTTTTTTTTTTTTGAAATCGGTTGTTTTTGTATGGAAAAAAAATGTTTTTATTGTTCACGTTATAGTTGACCGGATACGGAACACGATACTGCGCTCTAAGACACAAATTGCAGACGTCACCCAAAAAGCAGCCAATCTCAAATGGGACTGAGTCGGACACATTTCAAGATTGATTGAGAAAATTTCACAGTTTCGGGTAGCTAGCCCTGCTGGCGTCTGTACTTACCCCACACAAATTGGAATACCACTACCTGTAAAATAAATTAGAACATCATCCACATAGTGTAAAAAATACGTATTATTGAAGCTACCCGAGCACACTTAACACATTCGCTGACACTGAGATGAAGTTCGCATTTTGAAAATGACACTAAAAAAATTCATACAAAATAAGACGACGCCTACAGCCGTACTGTCGTCAAAAAACAAGTCAAGGTACCTGTAATATGGTATTTTTTATACCAGTATTTTTTGCCTTGACACTAGAAAAATTTAAATGAGTGCAATACGACACTAGATCACGTGGCTTCTTAGTCATGTACGCAAATTTACACGGCTATAGGCGTTTTGTCTGTTTTGAGTTAGTAAATTTAACCGCCTGTGGTCGTAGCGCGATATCAAACACGAACAAAAATATGCCTCTGGACGTGACGTCAGCTAAAGTGTAAATTTTACATGGCACCAACTTCGATATACCCTCCCGAATAAAATAAAAATCGTTCAAATCGGCCTACTCTGTAAAACGTTATGCGTCGGTCATAAATAACAAAAAAAAAAAAAAAAAATACGCATCGACTTGAGAACCTCCTCTTTATTTTTTCGTCAGTTAAAAATAAACCTTCGTCTTTACTAGAAGATTATTGTGCTTAAAGTGGCCCCAAAGGTCAACTTAAACAGTAACTAACAGAAAACCTAAATTCATGTCACTTCCATTCAAATATAATTTTCTTTGAAAGTGATGTAATTATTGTTTCCGTATATTTTTCTTGTTCAGTATTTTTTCTCGGAACCTGTCAGCGGTACTAATGGATTTGATTTAAGATGTTGCTATGTACCTTTTGTATCACGAAATATGTTGCTATGTACCTTTTGTGACGCAAACTGCTGTCTGTACATTAAACGCAAGTTGCTGTCTGTACTTTAGACGCAAGTTGCTGTCTGTAAATTAGACGCAAGTTGCTGTCTGTAAATTAGACGCAAGTTGCTGTCTGTACATTAAACGCAAGTTGCTGTCTGTACCTTTTGTATCACGAAATATGTTGCTATGTACCTTTTGTGACGCAAACTGCTGTCTGTACATTAAACGCAAGTTGCTGTCTGTACTTTAGACGCAAGTTGCTGTCTGTAAATTAGACTCAAGTTGCTGTCTGTACATTAAACGCAAGTTGCTGTCTGTACTTTAGACGCAAGTTGCTGTGTGTAAATTAGACGCAAGTTGCTATATGTACATTAAACGCAAGTTGCTGTCTGTACTTTAGACGCAAGTTGCTGTCTGTAAATTAGACGCAAGTTGCTGTCTGTACATTAAACGCAAGTTGCTGTCTGTACTTTAGACGCAAGTGGCTGTCTGTAAATTAGACGCAAGTTGCTGTCTGTACGTTTGACGTAAGTTGCTGTCTGTTTGACAGGCCCGTTGGCGTGGTTGGTAAAGAAAACGCCTATCATGTCGCAGGTCGTGGGTTTGGTTCCCATCCAGGACAAACATTTGTGTGCATGAAAATGTCTATTTGTTCTGAGTCTGGGTGTAATTATCTATATAAGTATGTATTTACAAAAAAAAAGTAGTATATGTAGTATATAACTTATCTGGTTTCCATAGTACAAGCTCTGCTTAGTTTGGGATCAGACGCAATTGGTCAGATTAGACGCAAATTGGTGTCTGTACATTAGACGTAAGTTGCTGTCTGTACATTAGATGCAAGTTGCTTTCTGTAGATTAGACGCAAATTGGTGTCTGTACATTAGACGCAAGTTGCTGTCTGTACATTAAACGCAAGTTGCTGTCTGTACATTAAAAGCAAGTTGCTGTCTGTACCTTAGACACAAGTTGCTGTCTGTACATTAGACACAAGTTGCTGCCTGTACATTAGACGCAAGTTGCACACCCGATAGCTTGTTCGATCGCACCTACGGCAAAGGTATATTCTTTCTAAAGCAACAGGTATAAACTGTTAAGACTTCCTTCTTTAATAACTTCAAAACAGCTTCCACTTCCAAATATATCGATACAATCATTAGGCAACAATTTTGTACAAGTGCTTACCCTAAGCTAAAATTCAGCCAATTTACTTTATTAAATACCAGCTTAGATACTTGTATTGTACTTGTGCGACTAAGTCTTCGCAGTTATGACTAACGAGTAGACTTTAGCTCAAACTTTCATCTATGTCGAACTTTGAAAATTGTTCTAGACGATATTATTAATTAAGTTTACTGGTATGTTATTAATAGTCAAATGAAGCGTGTTTTGATACAATGTTTCTTTGAAGGAGACTTGAATTAGGTACGTGTGGTTCAGGGGTTCTTTATTTTTACATCTTCTATCGTATGCAAGCAGTGACAATAGTTTCTGAGGTATTTCTTGGAAAACCTAGCCCTGTGTGCAATAGTTCATATACAGGATAATAATAATAATAATAATATCCTAGGACATTGTTCACACACGGTCATCTGATCCCAAACTAAGCAGAGCTTGTACTATGGAAACCAGATAACTGATATACTACATAAACTACTTTTTTTTTTTGTAAATACATACTTATATAGATAATTACACCCAGACTCAGGACAAACAGACATGTTCAGGTACACAAATGTTTGTCCTGGATGGGAATCGAACCCACGACCAGCGGCATGGCAGGTGGTATCTTAACCAACCACGCCATCTGGCCTGTCAGGATCAAACTAAAGTAGATAGCGAAACTCCGCGGACGTGATGAGTATCAATATCTACGTATAAACAAGACAAAATAAAAAAAAAAAAGATTTGATGTTTTTTTTTTTTGGTCGTGTTTTGATATCGATACCCAATCACGTCTGCGAAGTTTACACAAAAAAAAAAACGTTTTTTTTTTTAAACTGATAGGTATACAAAAAAAATCAAATTTATTTTTGGGTCATCAACCGCAGTGTAGTGTATACCTATTTATTTTTGCTTTATCATGTTTAGATATCGATACCCATCACGTCTGCGTAGTTTTGCTACCTAATTTAATTTGACCCTGTATAGACAAGTACTAGGATCTTTCGTCACGTGACCAAGATCTGAACTAACGCTGCCATTTTGACGGGCTAGTTGGCGTGGTTGGTTAAGATACCACCTATCATGCCGCAGGTCGTGGGTTCGATTCCCATCCAGGACAAACACTTGTGTGTATGAACATGTCTGTTTGTCCTGCGTCTGGGTGTAATTCTCTATATAAGTATGTATTTACAAAAAAAAAAAGTAGTGTATGTAGTATATCTGTTATCTGGTTTCCATAGTACAAGCTCTGCTTAGTTTGGGATCATATGACCGTGTGCGGAAAATGTCCCAGGATATATTATTATCTTGTTTTTAGGGTTTTCAATAGTTTCACAAAACGATGTCACGAACTGTTCAACAACAATAACAATATCAATACACAATAACAATAATAAATGAGGACATTTAAAATTGTCTAAGGGGCCTCTGCGAGTTGGCTTCAGCCCCTCGCACGCCTTCCAAAGGTCCGGGACCCCAGGGTCCTGAGATGCGAAGAAAATAATACAATAAGAATATCAATATATACATAGGTATATAATAAACAATAACAATATCAATGTCATTCTAGACACAAACGATTCTTAGCACTTTACCTACCTTTTCGAAGTAATTAGGTAGGTACTGTCCTCTGATTCTTTCTTTTGACTATTCAATCGTGAAAATAACATAAAAAAAGACCAGCCTAGTGACAGTCGGATTCGCGCACGAAGTGTTCCATTATCTATAAAAAAATTACGTTTGTTGTATGGGAGCCCCTTAAATATTTATTTTATTCTGTTTTTTAGCATTTATTGTTATAGCGGCAACAGAAATACATCATCTGACGGACAGCGGAGTCTTAGTAATTTTACCCTTTGGGTACGTAACACTAAAAATGGTCGTCTTGCTGAACTTTGGTTTGGTTTGTTATTAGTAATTTAACTCGTCGTTTATTTTACTTCGATGATCCTAGTTTATCATCTGTGACTTCGAGTTACGACTACATGTACGGCTATATGTAAGTGGGCACGCCCTTTATTACTGGAGGCTTATATTTAGGTATAAAGTTCTGCTTACGTTTTTAGTTTTGTACCTATTTTGTTTCTGCTTGAGTGCTAGCTTATTTATAGCAAATAATTTAATTTAATGTTTTGTGTTGCGTAATGCACCTAAATTATTATGCGCAGTGTTATATGGATTCAATTTTTTTATCTGAACAGACAGCTGTGCTGCTGGGGAGTTTGTTGCGCCACTTCTTCTCCCCAGCTAAAGCACTAGGAAGTGGTGAAGGGCGGGCGTTTTGGGCGACTGTCTTATGTAATTTTGACGTTCAAAAAGTGCTGATTCTCAGCCTAGTTTGAATAAATGACTTTTGATTTGATTTGATAAAAATCGTTTAGCAACCAAATTAGCGAGATCTCACCGCCAACGTGCACCAAAAACTGCGCGTCCAAAAAAATGTAACACTTCTTCCACACTCAAATAAACACATGCATAACCCTCCACAGGTCATGGAATAACGAATTTTATTTAAATTCAACACGGCGAAATACAAAACGAATGGGTGCGGACGCAATTAGCGACTGCGCAGCACACACAGGGTTAACGTTACGGGTTTTTGTGATTCCATTCGTAATTCAAGTTCCACGTTGGCTGTATTTGATGACACGCTTAAATCACGTACCGGGTTTTTATCTGTGTGACTCTTAATCGATTAAGCAAAAATGATATTGAAAAAGATTTTTTTTTAAGTTTTTTTGGATGGTAGCCCACTCAAAAACTAAATAACATCAGTGGGTTATTTTGGAAATAAATAATAATGACTTTATTCATTTAATTTATAGCTATTTACACCATGTACAAAATTATATTACCACCTAACTAACTGTATATGCAAATAAATACAAAAACTAGGAATTTTAGGCGTCAAAGTACTCGTCCGCATCGCTGTCATCCGGAAACGTGCCCAGAAGACTAGCAGCATTGCCACGTTGAATGGCAATGCTAAACCAATAATAATTTATTGATGTTCTGTTTTACTGACTGATACTCGTATTTTATTCCTTACTAGCTTTTGCCAGCGGCTTCATCATTATGTTAGCATATTATATATATATAAAACAAAAATCTTGAAATAAAACAAATTATTAAAAAAAAAAAAAACCCGACTGCAACAGCAGATGTTATCTAGGACATACGTGACTAGTATAGATGATTGGTTAGCAATAAGATTAGTATATAAGATCAATAGTTTGCAGAATTAAATAATTACTGTTATGCTGTAACCGGGTACTAATAAAGTTATTCTTTTAAACACCTTAGTGGTCGTTTTTACTTAATTTACTTAATTCCCGCGTGGATATCGGAAATAACACCACGGGAACCGTACATTTTTCCGGGATAAAACGTACCCTATGTGCTATTCCAGACTATAATCTATCTCTGTGCCAAATTTCACCCAGATCCGTCCTGCCGTTCTGGCGTGATTGTAGTAACAAACATCTATACTTTCGCATTTATAATATTAATAGGATAGTAGGATTGAGTTATTGACCATCTCAATTACAGAAAGCTGAGCTAAAAATCCTCCGTTGCAAATTATTCATCACACAATTTTGTACTAGAAATAGTATGATAACACCAAAATCATTCATTTTCAAGACCATATTTAAGCCTATTCACCAAAAACAAATTCTGGGTGATCTTAATCATAATAATCCTTTTGATACTAATCCTTTTCAGCGATTAAAAACAAAGATACGGAAAATCTTCCTCAGATATAAAATCTCATTAATTTTTTTTTATAAATGACAACGAAACTGAGAACGGCCCTTTTCCACTTAAAAATAGAATAAATTCACGCCTAGAGAGAAAGTGTAGCAAGCAAGGTGATCAATCTTAATTCGTTGGGACAGTTGACTCAAAAGAATATATTTTTACGTTGACTTGTAGGGACGTTTCATTATTTTTATCTTCTCCCTTAGTTATAAAAAGACCGTATTATTGTTAGGAAAATCGATTGCAAAGCTGTCATGTTGAGTCTTTTGTCGTGTGTTTGGGTCCGTCATTGTTGTCAAATCTTATGGAACTCTTGATTCGTCAGCGATTCGGAATCCAATATCATTTCTAGTCTATTATTCACATTTAACAGATTATTTTCTATGTCGTCGGTCTTTTTTTTAATAATGTCTCCTTTAGCTGGTCATAATATACAATATTATCATTGAGACTTTGAGTAACATTGTTCATAAGATTTTAAATTGCTTCAGTGTTCCTATTTTCGCGACAATGCGTTGCTCATACCCAATACACGATTAATATTGGTTTTGTCTTTCATTCAGGACCGTTTCCAGCACACAATCGTTTGAAGAAGGCAGAGACAGGGCGATGTTTAAAATGTGTTTAACGTTAAACGCTTTTATAGACTTGTATTTGTGGTGCAATCGTGGGACATTTGCGGTGAACCACTTTTCGACCTTATTACTATAGCTATAAGGTTCAAAATTGCTTCACCGCAAATGTGTCCGATGGTAGGTACATTATACAGGCCAATTTTATTATCACTGGCCAAATTTTCACAGGATGTTCTATTCATGAATATGAACAACTTTCACTATGAGAATCACGAAAAAAAATCTGCTGTTTCATATATTTTGGTCGTGATAAAAAAATTGCCCTGTATATTTATCAAGTATATTGTATGTGTGTATTGCATTATATTATAAATGTATATTTTCTTTTTATTTCGTTTGCCTATTCTAAAGATTCAATAAAGTAAACGAATTTAGTCAGACCCACGAATTAAATGAAACATTCATGCAAATTCAAGAATTCCACTTCAATAAGATCACTGTAAGTTTATCCATTTAACCTCTGGCTAGCCAAAACTAATTCAAACCCTCTTTAACAAGTCAACGTCCCGTGCGCCATCTTTCAAGACGCTCAAACCATTAAGGTGAATGCTGACGTGTTGCATCCGAATCATTTATCCAGGAGTTGAGGGACGACCATAATCCGGCATTATGATAACCTCAATTGTATCGCTGAGCTTCGCCCGTAGTCACGTTCAGAGTGCGCTTAACACCAATATTTGGCCATTAAAACAGAGCATACAATGTTATGCCAATGTTTCTTGTTTGAATTATCTAAAGTACTTCGCTGTCTGATAGTGGGACTTAGTGGATTAGCCGTAGATAATTCTGGCTGAGGTTGGCTTAAATGTGTCCCGAAATTAATGGTGGTTTGAGATTTTACCTGTTTTTGGGGGTTGTTAGTATCCGCGTTATTAGTATCAGGTTGTTAGTATTAGATTAAGCTACGCTTGTTGGGGTTGGTCCGTAGATGGGTAACCATCTTTACATACCGAGACTCCTCCGTGCCTCAGAAAGCACGTTAAGCCGTTGGTCCCGGCTGTCATTCGTGGATCTTTGGCAATCGTTACGGGTCGTCAGAAGCCCGAAATTCTGACAACCAGTCTTACCAAGGGGTATCGTATTACCCAATAACTGGGTTGTTGAGGTCAGATAGGCAGTCGCTCTGTGTAAAATACTGATATTCAGCTGCATCCGGTTAGACTGGAAGCCGACCCCAACATAGTTGGGAAAAGGCTAGGCAGATTGATTGAGTATCCGCGCAAATGCATCAGGGCTTCTATTATTTAGGAAGTAATTTATGTATGAAGCAAAAAAAACACTGGTTCCCGATAAATGGCAAAAGACATAAAGGAAGACAGAAAAAACGTTGGACCGACTAGCTGGAAACCACAAAAGGAAAACTATGGACTCGAATAGCAGGCGACAGGAAAAAGTGGAAGGAAATGGAGGAGGCCTTTGCCAATGGGCACACAAATCAAGACAGCCGGGGTCAATAATATTTTTATTTTTTATTTTATTTAGCTTTATTTACAAAAAAACCGTACTACTAACTAATATAGTTCGCGTCATGTAAGTTTGCCGCTCTGAAGTAGGCTACAAATGACTGCGCAGTAGTCAATATCTATACTAAAATAGCAGCGCGCCTTGCCATGCGCATCGGAAATCCTTGTTTCAGAGCGCTAAACTTGCGTCACGCGAACTATACCACAATATAAATATGGACTAATACTCTTACCTCTTACTTTTATTTTATTAGCATAAGTTTTATATGGTCGGAATAAAATGTCTTTTATTATTATATTAGGTACGCGAGCGGCTTTTCACTCGTCACTAGATAGGTTGCGTTAGTAACAAATTCTTATAGAAGTTAAAGTTTTTCTGGACATAAATTAGAGTTACACACACACACACACACACATACACACACCGAGACACACACTCTCTATCACATACTCATACCTACACTCTACACTTAATTTTTTTTTGTTGTTTTTATGATACCATAACTTGTGTCATTTTATATTTCTGTTTATTTGTTGCCACTTAATTTTTATAGATTTATGTTTTTAGCTTCGGTTATCACTGTATTTTAAAAAGTTGGTTCCCCTGTTATTGGCAACTGTTTATGCCGAAAACTGTTATAATACCTACTGTTAATTGATATTTTGTATACAGAAGCTGTTGGTGTTCCTTTATAAATAAATAAAATAAATAAATAACTATTAGCAAAATAGATACTGAATCCAAGAATAAAAACTTTCATATCTCTAATTAGGGATTTAAACTTTCCAAAACTGTACAATCCGAGTGAGTCAAAAGGACAAAGAAGTCAAAGCTTAAGCCCGAGTGTAAAGAAGTGTCTTCAGTGTATTTAGACAAAACTTTTCGCCACTTCTGCTCAGCCTCTTTCTCAATCCACTGTTTGTATTTGACAGAAGATTTATGAGATTTATTTTCATTTTAGAAACTTTTTTTTGTTTTTTACTTTTCACGACTTCCGCTTTTTTTTGTCAAAGTTTCTTTTAAACATTATGATGGTTGTTTAAAGTGTGAGTTTTGTGTGTCAGTCGTACTCACGTAGATTCGTCTGAAGAGATTTATGTGGCTCTTATAAAGCCCAGCCCAGCACTTCATTAGCATCTGTAATTTATATGGTGTTGTATTATAACAAAGAGTAAGTATTTTCCTTACTTGTAGTTAAAGTTAACAGTAATAATTAAAAATTAACTTATCGTGAAAGCAATAATTATCAGCATTTTTTCGTGAAAACCATCCCATCCTGTCTGCCTCTTGTTCTTAAGGGGGAAGCGTCAGGATAGCCCGCGAAATTCAAGTTTTCTTACGTTTTTGCAATTTGCAAGTCAGTATTAAGTTGTATGTTAAATAAAGTATGATTCGCGGCTGTACCAAATATGTATTTACGGAATTATAATCATTAGAATCAATAATACAACTCCTGAAGTTAGTATAATCCTCAAATGTCAAGATTTCATAAAATAGTCATTCATTAGGATTACCTGGTCTTAAATAGTTGTATTTATCACTTTAATGATTATAATTATGTGTTACGTGAATAGGGATGATGCCTGGGTAAAAAAAAAAGAAATTCTATTTAGTCCGTCAGTCAGATAATAAAAAAATATTAGATACGTATTTTTTGCTTTATCATACTAATAAAAAATGACTTAGATAACTCGCATTAAAGTTCGGGAGTGGGGGCTTGCTACGTCACTTCTACGTATAAAATCTACGAAGACGTGACGTCATGCCACATTTTAACTCAATGTATCGCCGTAATCTTTTGATTACGTAGAAAAAGTTAAAATACGTGTCCAATATATTTTAATAATCTACATGACGGACAAAAAAAAAAAATTAGTCATCATGCCTATTACATTTTGATCAACGTACAGTCACGAACCGCGATTGTTGAGCCACTAGCTTATCATCTTAACTTGGTTGTGTTACACGAATGCCGTCCTTGAAATTTGACATGAGACATTTCAATAACGAAAAACGGGTGGCATTCGTGTAACACAACCAAGTTAAGATGATAAGCCAGTGGCTCAACAATCCCGGTTCGTGACTGTACAACCTAATACTGACTTGTGAATTGCAAAAACATTAGAAAATTTGAATTTCGTGGGCTACCCTGACGCTTTCGCCTTAAGAGGTTTTATGTAAATTGATTTTATATTTGTACAACAGATTAATACATCATCATCATCATTTCAGCCGACAAAAGTCTACTGCTGGACATAGGCCTCCTCCAAGCGCCGCCGCTTCGACTGGTTCTATGCTTCCTGCATCCAGCGGATTCCTGCGGCATTCACAAGGTCATCGGTTTACTACGACTTCTAGTATGAGGTCGCCACTACAAAACCTTTCAGCCGTTCTGCGAGCAATATGCCCTGCCCACTGCTAACAATTCTTAGGACTCGATTACCTTGGTTCTCCTGCGGATCTCTTCATTTCTGATTCGATCATTCATTCGATTCATTGCAATTTGGTTGACTTTTAGCCTAAGGTCCACTGTGAGCGACCACATTTCGTAGGTCATCACTGGCAACACGCACAGGGCACGGGTCAAAGACTTTCGTCTGAAGACACTGCGGTATGTGGGACGAGAATATATTGCATAGCTCCCTGAAAGCTGCCCAGCCGAGTCGGATTCTACCAGGATCAATACATACAATATTGAAATTTGAATAGCTAAAAAGCTTATCCTTTTTAAATGTAGGCACAGAAAACGTTTTAAAATATTTTTATAATTTTATTGCTTTTATTCAGGATTTTGAAAAGAGCCGTGAATAAAAAAAAACCTTGGAATGGACTTTTGAAATTGCCGAAAATATTTTATTTTATATCCATTGCAGTAACTATTATTTTTTTTTACAAAAAAAGCAAAGACTATTATTAGAACTCGAAAAAAATTCGCGAGCGGACACAGTGAGTTTAGTGTGTCGAGAACAGAATCGAGTTGTGAGCGTAACAAGTGACAATGGTAGCGGTGTCAATCGCACTAAACGAAGAAGAAAGAGGGTAGACCGTTTTGTCTGCTCGTAAACATTCACCTGCAATAACTTCAGTTTATCCGTGATCATGGCACTTGCAACAGTGCCGAAATATCGGAAACTCGAAAAACTTAATATATAGGTACTACATAGTAAATATCCTATTTTAAGTTCTAATAATGGTAAACAAACAAAGGTTTTAATTTAAAATAAATGTTGGAAAGGTACAGACAGAGTGGTGACGACGTATCCAATTAACTTATTTTGATCTGGTGTGTTATTATTATTCGGTTTGTGTAAAATTGTTGATACCTATAACGCCCCTCGTGTCTCTATAAAGGTCAGTAAACTTATAAATAATTTTATCTAGGGTTAAAACCTCTTTTATTAAGGATCAAGAACCTAATTTTTACAACATTTAACACAACTACACTACGTACCAAATTAAATGACTAACTAACTGTCTATACAAATAAATGCAAAAACAAAAGGACAATTATTAGGCGTCGACGCACTCGTCCGCATCGCTGTCATCCGGAAACGTGCCCAGAAGACTGGCAGCATACCACTTTGAAAGGCAATGCTATTTCTTTGGCGAAAGAACGAGCCAGCCCTGGTCAGGTCACCTATGGTTTATTTCGTGACAATTTTTACGCTAGTTTTTGCTAGGAATTAGTCACTTAATCCGAGAATCCAGACTATCTACAATGTCTTTTATATATATATATATCATCTCATCTTATTTTCATCCGTTAAATTAGTATGTACTTAGAGTACTATCATCCTTACCATAGAAGTCGATTGAGTCGATAATCACATACCTAGGTAACATTTTGAGTTGTGTACGGAGTTTCAGTACCTAGAATTAGAGGCGAGGTTATACTGGTTTTGTTACTACTGACATGCGATCTACTGTTCTGCATTAAGACGCAGATATATGCCAATGGCCTTGGTTAGTTTGAGTGTTCTGTGCTGAGCTCACGCAAGGCGTCGTACGTCTACCCAGTAATAGGACTCGCCCATCAAGGAGTGCTCTCCCAATTAAACACGTTATTAATTTATTATACACATAACAAATGGTATTATATTAAAACACGTTTCGTTCGTTAAGTTCTCGATGACATTTGTTGTCGTCGTCTCCGTTGCTTTCAGATGAGAGTCCTAGAGGCACGAGGCGAGTATGGCGATACGAGTCAGCAGACTGGGATGAGATGCGGCACTTTATTGCGTCTTATCCATGGCGGCAAGTGTGCTTTTCCTCGGGTGACCCCTCGTGCTATGCTGACGTAGTTGCGGACGTGATTCGGCAAAGGAGTATTTTATTCCATTCTCCGACATCCCGCTTGGTCACAAATCCCGTCCTTGGTATAATGCAGAATGCGCCCACGTTGAGGCCCGAAATGAGTCTGCCTACCAAGCCTGGGTCAAGACCCGCGACCGCAAAGTTAGGGCGCGTGGGGTTCGCGCGAAGAAAAGAGCCTTTAATTCTGCCGCCAAGTTATGCAAGTGGGTTTTACGTAGGGCACGTTTTCACCATGTCGGAGGTATTGGGGCCAGGCTGGCTTCGCACGCTCCGGGTAGTAAACAGTTCTGGTCCTTGTCTGAAGCGGCTGAAACGAATTTCTGTTGTCCCACTTTACCTCTAATGATGAAACCTGATGGGTCGCTGGCTCACTCTACAAGTGAGAAAGCAAATTTATTTGCATCTCTCTTTGCAAGCAATTTACATCTGGTCGCTGGCTCCAAACAACCACCTACTGTAACTCATTGCGACTCCTCGATGCCAGAGATTTTTGGCTTAAGTAGACGTATTGAAGTTTCGTGTGGACAGTTGAATTAAAAAAAAAATAAATCTTGAAACTATGTTGTTTCCCTGAAGAAACTTGTTCAGTTTAATGGTCTGTCTATACCACACTCTTAAATTTGACGAGACTTTTCTGATATTAATAGATTTTTTTTTTTTGGGTGGGATATCATCAAATAACTTCTCCCGCTCTGGGTGGAGCGGGAGGGCGTGTCAGACTTCTACTGACTAAAACCCACCCGTGTTCCTTCAGCTGCCTGTGCCAGGGCCACGGTAACTCTTTCAAACAACCCGCAACCCTCGCGGGTATCGGCCCTAGCGGACCCCTTCAGGTAGTGCTGACATCTCTTTGAGGCGCGCGTGGAACACAACGCGTCGTCGACCCGGGCCTGGTCCTTACCGGATGGCGAGCTACCCATTGCTCGCCATCCGCAAAACCCGCGCCTACGGTGGCCGGGAATCGGCTATCGATTCCCGACGCCCAGGGCGTCTCCTGCGGCGACTAGGGGCGTGAGGGCGCAAAGATTGCCTCTCCCTCACGCGTTCAGCCTCCTCCTTCGCGAGCATTACTGCTTCGCAGAAGGAGGTGACGGCTTCCCATGCACTCTCGCTCCGTACCATGGCCTGTACCAGGGCCAGACGTGAGAGATCGCCGCCGCCGATCGCCTCCGCGAGGACGCTGCGGTGCTCTGCTCAAGCCGGGCAGACCTCCACCGTATGCTCCACCGTGTCCTCCGGGCGATCCACACATTAATAGAATAATATGATAATAATAGAATACTATGACAATAATAGAATATTATGATAATAATATAATAAATGTCCAAAATAATGTTCCCAGTCCAGCACCCTAATTGCGTAACACATTATCGATCGAAATCTGAATCATTTTGAAGCAAATTGCTAATCTATTGCTTCATATGTTCGAAAATTTTGTCTGCACAACACCGTAAATAACGCAATGAATGTTGTGGAACTGTCAAAATGAAACAGAGTCCGATTGATAATGTGTTACCCAATGAGGGTACAGGTCCTGCAGTGCAATTCTGTACAAATCTCACCGTGAAAGCTTAGGTGAGGTGAGCGTGAAGTGAGCGGTCAATATCGTAAATCCCTAGCATCAGGTGGAATGACAGCTCTCTTCAAGCTCACTTCACCTACGTTTTTACGGTGAGATTTTTACAGAATAGACTGGCTGGTATTCCAACGTTAAGTTCGTCAAGTTCTTTTTGATTAGGAAAGTTGCTCGACTAAAGGGTGAGTTCGGTGTGCACAGAATTAGCACAACACGGAACGAACTGTCCAAAGTTTGGTGTCGGTGTCGGTTTATCCAATTACGGGCGAATAACTTTACTTATGACTTATACCCTGCTTGAAGTATGTGTGTCTATTTAGTAGTCGGCTCGCGTAGGCGAATAAAGAGCTGCTGATTTGGACGGCAAACAGGTGGGCCCTTCTGAAGGCGAAGTTGATATTAGACGCTTCACTTTTTCTTCATTTATGTCTTTCATTTCGCATCTTTCACTCGAAGTGAAACGTCTGTACACAAAATGAATCAAAAGTGAAAAATGAATTCATTAGTCCAACGATGTTAAAGTTCGGCATTCAGCATCTTTCACTCGCGCTCCGAATGATCGATTGTATTCGGACTGAACTGTCATGAGCAAATCAGTCAATATTTCTTTACTCGGACAAAAAGATCCATAATGTTAGTGAAAAAATACCTATTATAGCTAGTGTAAGTAAGTAATATTATTATTATTTGAGTTTCAAGCAACTTTGTGTTTGCACAGAAGATGACCAAGTACGTTACAAATTTCTCACTGGGCCATCCTCTCCATAAAATGCCTCAAAATGGAAGAATAGAAACACTGTCACTTCAGAAAAAAAAAATGCAAATGAACGTTCATTACTAAGTAATTTTGTCGGTATCGTCTGTGAACGTGGAATCAAAGAAAATGAACATTCTCTCGAGTGAATCGTTTGAGATCAGCTTTGGTCACCCACCTTTGGATAAATAATCAAACAGCTTACCTACCTACAGTAAAGTTAAAAGATAATGTAGTTATTTTTTTTTAATGTTTCAACGTTACCGTTGTGTTGTGTTTAATGTTACAGGCTGACTTTGAAAACATGTAACAAAATTGAAGGCGGTGTTCTACCAATCAATATGAATAACGTTAGTATGGGACCAGCTTGGAATTCGCAAAAAATCTTATACTAAATGGTCCAATCGGGTACATATCGAAAAAAAAAATCGACATTATCATGTAAAAGTACACACATACACGGGAATGTCAATTTTTTTTTGCAAATTCTTAGTTGGTCCCATAGTAAAAGTTCTTCATATTGATGGGTAGAACACCCCCTTAAATGTCACATGTTTTCAAAGTCACCCGTATTGAAGACCGAAGATTCATGTTTGACTAATCATTTCTTAAAATATTAATTTAAGGGATTTATAGACACAATTTATTACAGTACTGTTATCAATGAAAACTACCATTGATAGTGATATACATAATTATGTAAGTTCAGTTTCTGAAAGTAGCAAATAACAAATCTTATAGCGCATAAAACTTATAGCTCACTGTGACTCTCTTCCTCGCAATTAAAACCAGGGATTTTGTCTACACTTTGTCCTAGTTTTGCAAATTGAAACATGAAAAACAGAATACCTACTTCAAGACAATTTTTACTAGAATCTCTGCACCTATCTTAGACACGATATAACTAACAGACATGCTCGGCTTTGCCCTCTTTTATTAATTTTAATCTTGTGATTCGTATATATATAGGTATGTACCGCTTTGGTTTGCAGCTATTTCTCGATATTATATCAAAATATCCCGTGGTAATTTACAACCAAACCTACCAAAACCGTTTTTCAGTTACATGTTTAATGATATAAACGTTAATTAATTACCTACAACAACAAATACATCCCAGATATCTCACCAAATTTTAATTCCGGAATACATAATACCTTTTACAAGATAAGTAGTACCTGTCTTAAGATGCCGAGGGTCGCATTTATTCGGTAATTCGCTTAGCAACTTCGTAAATGCAGGGATTAAATTGCCCGGGCCGCTTCGTAGGAAAAATGTATGTGGATCGAGAAGACAGGGGACCATTTTCAGGGAACTGAGACCAGGGGAAGATCACTTAGTGGCAGGGGATAACTCCCGACCTCTCGTTTGCGTTCTTATTTCGTGATGAGATGATTACAGAAGAAAAAAATGGAATGTGGTAAACATGTTGATGTGTTTTTGAGCACTAGTTTTGGTGGCTTACCACATTATGGTGAGAAAATTAAGTGCAAATAGAAATGATGGTCCTAAAACGTGTTTAATTTTATCGTGGTATCACATAAGTTACTTGATTAAGATTTTACCTTCCTCGTAAAAACTATACAGGGTGATTTTTAAAACATGCGACAAAATTTAAGGGGGTGTTCTACCCATCAATGTGAACAACTTTTACTATGGGACCAACTCGGAATTCGCAAAAAAAAAATCGACCTTTTTATACAAAATGGTCCAATCGGGTATGTGCTTTTACATGGGAAGGTAATTTTTTTTTTTGCGAATTCTTAGTTGGTCCCATAGTAAAAGTTGTTCATATTGATGGGTAGAACACCCCCTTAAATTTTGTCGCATGTTTTAAAAATCACCCTGTATATACCATAGAACTAGCTAGTATACTCACATTTAGCTAATAATAAATACACACCAATGTCTCATACATACCTATCCATGATAATGGAGTTGGTTACTGGCACGGCTTAACACACGACAAGACTTACGAATGCAAACGGTTATGGGATCCCTACTGCCAAAGCCAATCTAGGCTATCACAGCTTCGCAATCAAGGCAATGCCAAACAAAGTACTAGGAAGACATAAAACCGAGGCAGTGATACGTAGAGGCGATCTTAGAGCTGATGTTTGGGTAACCGGCGTTCCATTGGGCACGGTGCCAGGTCGCTCGGGCTCGATGCGTCACACCGAACTTCGGTGCAGAACGTTTGTATAGTGATTAGCAAGTTTTCTGTGGATTTATAGGATTGCAGTTGGTGTGAGAATTTGTTGGAAGACTGAATTCGTTAGCGAGTTCTTTAATTAATTAGTAAGTAAGAATTGGGAATCCACCAATGAGAAAGAAAAGTGGCAAATTGTTACCCTTAGCCGAGAATGGGCCAATTCCCCTAAGTGTCGTAAATGGCGGCAAAGTGTTTTTGGTAATAGAGAAACAGTCGATTCCTACTTCAAATCGTAATGATATTGCCCATTGATACCTATAGACAATAGATGATCTGATTTTCATTTTCTTTTAAGTACAAGATTAACTCAGATGGCTGCAATTGTTTACTCAAAAGCTCATAACAATTCACAATAAACCTCAAAGTATTTCATTTTCCACTTCAAAATTCTAAACAACCTAACTTTCCAAAAACAGTACTTAAATTAATGCTTAATCCTAAAGATACATCTCATAATCACTTGAGCCTCTAATAAAACACTTAGGCAGATAATATTTAAGCCAGTTACGGTGCAGCGCGAGCGGTGTAAACACGGCTGATAATTTATGTTTATGAGAAACGTTGTAATTCTAAGCAAGATATGAACTGAGATTTTCCTGAAACCCCATTAAAGTACAGGTTCACGTATTTTGGTAATGTTTGGCACCTTATTTCGGAAACTATATATTTTGGAAGAAGAAAAAGTTCGTATGATATTGACGATGAATAAACTGAAACATACGTTTAGTGTGAAATAGGAGGAAGTATATAAGTATATTGGTATAGTGCCACGGCAATTCGACAAGGCGAATGTTAGTGCCAGGGAAATTTGACAGGGAGATTTATAGTGCCAGGGAATTTTGACAGGGAGAATTACAGTGCCAGGGAAATTTGACTGGGAGAATTATAGTGCCAGGGGAATTCGACTCGGAGAAATATAGTGCCTGGGGAAATTGACAGAGACAAAAGCTCACAAATATTGGTGTCGTAATTTCCACAGATCACAAAACTTAAATTTACATTACAAAAAAAAGAAAATCCAAGAAAATCACAAAAAAAACTGGATTTCTGTCTCTTTCAGTTAGTGTAGTCTCAGTTTCTTAGTGATATTTGAATTCATTGTGATAAAAGATACATTATTTATTTATTAAATACTTTAAGCACAAAAATGTACAGAAGCGGGCTTAATGCGTGCTCGAACTGCCTTTTTCTAAGAAACGTAATACTGAATTTCGTTTTTATGCTCAAGCACTCTGTCTTTCGAATCATTAAGTCAATCATATTTATGATTTTCTTGGTAGAAAATCATAAATATGATTTGTCATTAGACAAATCGTTTTATTTCGTATTTCTCTTTATTTGTTGACGAATCTACAAATAATAAGACTCAAGTATTTTGTTCTCTGTTATTTAAGTTAAAAATAATAAGCATTTTAACACCCTGAGCGCCATGTGTATCATTATTGCATACACTGTGTATCAGCAGATGTGTATCATTTTAGATACACAGCACTCTAGTTAGTTTCAACTTTGTGTATCGCTCATACACAAGCTTTCTATACATTAGACCATTTTAAAATTCGCTTCGATTTTTTTTTTCTAAAATGGATGGGACAGCGCTTGGCGCTGAGAGTGTTAAAGTATCATAATAATTTATTATTCAAAATATATAATACTAGCTTTTGCCGGCGCTTCGCACGCGTGGCTGTCGGAAATTATCCCACGGGAACGTAGTACGTTCCCGAGATCAAAAGTAACCTATGTCATAATCCAGATCATAGTCTACTCCTCCCTGCCAAATTTCATCCAAATCCGTTTAGCAGTTTTAGCGTGAAAGCGTAATAATTCAATCATGATTCGAAAGACACGTGGCGCCATCTATTATCATAAGAACGTTATTGTTGTTTTCCTCGGGAACAGCACTTTTTTTGGGATGAAAGGTACCCTATGTCCGTTTCTGCACACGTGCCAACGTATATGCAAAATTTCAGGATGATCGGTTCAGTGGTTTAGGCGTGAAAAGGTAACAAACAAACAAACAAACTTACTTTCGCATTTATAATATTATACTCAATACTCAATACTCAATTCTTTATTGCATTCCACAATGTAGGCTTAGGTGGTAAACATTTGCCAAAAGAAACAATCATGGACCCTGTCGGGCACAGCACAAGATAGATAGGTATGTGGAGAAGAGGACTTATCATTTATGTAATCTAACTTATTGTAAACTTATTCTAAACACTATAATTAATGTATACTAATAATAATTTAACATTTTACTTATTGTATACTTAATTTTTTCAAGGATTTATCATTTAGATATTCGTTAACACTATAATAACATTTGCTTATTAGTAGCTTTTTTAATTTGTTCGTGAATATATTGAGTTTTTTTTCATTTCTTATATATTCGGGTAACATATTGTAAATTTTGATTGACATAACTAGAGGGCTTGTCGAGTGTATTTTTAAGCGGGATGTTGGTATGTTGAGTCGTGTTTTGTGTAAAAGTCTTGGTGTTTGTGAGTTAAAGTTAGGATTAGTTTCAAATGTAACTAATTGTACCTATTTTTTTTAATTTTTTTTAGAACTATAAAAGATGATTTCAAATGTCCTCTGAAAAGTAATAAAACAATGGAAAACAAAAACACGCCACAATTAATAACTTTCTCTCATGAGAATTTTACTCAGTTATTTCCTTACATACGGTAAGTATGTAAATCTACCTACTTATTCCCTAATAAAAATACCTCAACATACATAATATTTTTCTCTATTCTACCAAACATTCGACTTCACCATACAGAAGGGTCATATTCCTCTAACAAATTTACACACATCCGTCGACAATTGTACCGATTTGAATAGCAATATCAACAATAGCTGTCTAGTGTATTGTCCGAACTGCTTAGCACTTTATTATCTATAGTATAGACTGTAATAATAGACCCTAAATTATATCTCTGTATGGTACGGCTAGATAATTCTGTAAGCTTGACGAATAGCAGAATTAGTAACGTGATTTATGTAGTAGTTTGCTACAAAATGCTTTAAGACAAACCAAACTCTTCAACTCCCTTTCTTTGAAACGAAGTTCCTTATTATTTTTTTTTTTTTAAGGGAAAATGAGGGGCTTGTTTGTGGCTAAGTAACAACAGCAGCACAGGTCGATTGATCTACGCTTGCCGCGGTTGGTCCGTAGATGGATGTCCATCTTTACATACCAAGTGCCTTCGTGCCTCGGAAAGTACGTTAAGCCGTTGGTCCCGGCTGTCTCTCGTGGATCTTTGACAGTTGTTACGGGTCGTCAAAAGCCCGAAACTCTGACAACCAGTCTTACCAAGGGTATGGTATTAGATACATACGTATTCGATGCAAAAGCGAAAGAAACTCCATACTAATCGAGTGTCCCACAACACCTTTGGCCTGTTTTTAGGGTTCAGTACCTCAAAAGGAAAAGGGAACCCCATTTTGCAACTTCACAAGGGAATCAAAACCCATAAGGTACTTCCCGTTGACCTAGAATCATGAAATTTAGCAAGAAGCAAGGTCTTACAGCACAAGTAAAGGAAAAAGTCCGAAAATCGTTCATTTGTAATAATAAGTTTTTGGGTTTACAAACTTATATTTGCAGTGGAAGAATTGACTGTGATGTATATCAATGGTTGTCTATTTTTTGCCCCAAGATTATATGCCATAATCATCATTTTCCCGAATTTCATTTACCCGAATTTCATTTGCCCGAATGTTTCATTTGCCCTAAAAGACATATGACATACTTTTAATTGCCCGAATTTTAGAAACCATAAGATACGAATGCCATAAGTATTGTTTGCCTTATTTTATGTGCCATAATAATTATTAGACATAATATTTAAATGGCATAATATTTAAATGGCATAACAAGTATGCGCAATGTTTGGTATAATAAGAATAAACTTATTTATTCTGTGCATGGTTGATGGTGGGCTAGGTCGACGGAGCCCCGCTTCGCGGGGCTCCTACTTCTGTGTGGTTTATAAAAAAATAACCACGAAGGGGATGGCGGGGTCTATACGCTCGCTTTGCTCGCTCACACGACCCCGCCATCCCCTTCTAACCTAACCTGTCCGAGTCGGGGTGCCCTAAAGTCCCAATTGCATCCAATTTCTCTTGATATAAACAACCGTTACACACCCGATGTCGATAGCAAATTATGTTATGGCATATCATAATTATGGCATGTGATAATTAGGGCATGTGATAATTAGGGCTTACAATGATTATGACAAATGATGTTATGGTAAGTGACTTTATGGGAAACAATGATTCTGGCACGTGACTAATATGGCAAATGAGAGTAGGGCAAATGAGTATTATGTCGTATGATATTATGGCTGTTGACTATTATGGCAAATGATATTAGGGCAAATAAAATTCGGGTAAACGGCGGTATACCGTATATCAATGTATGGAAGAACATGTTTTTCAATTACTACAATGTTAAGTTTGTTTTTGGGATAAATTCTTTTCAACTACGGAACCCTCCATTCTGCGTAGTCCGACACGCACTTGGCTGGTTTTTGTGTCTGTGGAATTCTTCATGCTGCCCTGGGGCAGGTGGAAGGGACTGTCAGACTAAAACCGACGGACTAAAACCACACTGTGTTCTTAAACCACCTTTAAAGGCTTGCAGGTTTGGATCGCATTGCAAAAATCGAGTTCCATCACTTTCGTTCATTTTCTATGAATCAGCGCACATTACAACCGGGCCACACCGCATTTTTTTGCACGAAAATGAGTTGCGGCTGTAATGTGCGCTTCTATATGGTTGATTGGCGTGAAGAGTCCCAAAGGTACTGATCCACATTTTCACTACTATCGTAAAAGCATGCTCGATTCAGCATTTGCTACAAAGAAGCATGTTTGTGAAACATTGCTAATTAATTTGTTTGGACTTTTTAAGTTGCCCAAAGTTGGCCTATCACCATTAGGTAGATCATCTTTGATTAATAGTCAATGGCAACAGGCTCAATAGTTCATATCTTAAAAATTTTAACAACCTTCACTTTCACGTGAATAAACAGTTTTTCTTTCTTTCTTTCTAACCTTTGCAACTTTATAATATTACGCAATTATTTTGTAAAAACGTGTCAATCCCACGAAAAAAACACTGTCCGTCAAGATACAGGATTTTCCTAGTTGAAAGAGCAGGGGTCTTACTCATCCCGTCAGGGTTGCGGGTTGTTCGAAAGAGTTACCGTGGCCCTGGCACAGGCAACTGAAGGAACACGGGTGGGTTTTACTCAGTAGAAGTCTGACACGCCCTCCCACTCCACCCAGAGTGGGAGAAATTATTTGATGATTTTCCATCCAAAAAAAAAGGGGTCTTACTCATTTTAATAGCCATACCTATCCCTTCTTGAAACAACACCGATGTTACTTAGGCTAAGATTTTTATGGTAAAAAATAAATTATTACTTACTTAATTTATCGTTTAACTTTACCATTCTCATAATTTTCTTTAAAAACGGAAAGTTAACTAAGTGAATTCATGTGGTAAATCCAAATAAACAAAAACAAAAGAACCGAATTTAAATAGAAGCCGTTGTCCAAAGAATTCTCTAATGGAATAAACTCTGCTATCAGCGATCCGTGTTTTCAAATGCTCGTACCTTCGGGACGGTCATGGAAAAATATTCCAAAGTTCCGAAGGAAAATACGTTGCCACGGTAAAGGAAAAACAAGTTGAGCTCAAAAGCTTTAAGCGGCAAATATTTTCTTTTGCGCAATATCCATTCGTGGAACACAGAATGTAATGTATTTCTTAGTCAGGCTTATAACTAGATCTAATTGGTAAATAAATACGTGCGTTGTAATTTATTTGTTTTGTTAAGGAAAATCTTGAAAATCAGGAAGTTTTTATAATGTGAGATACCCGTCTAGTAAACATGGTGATCACAGGGGAAAAGACCTTACTCAAAGAAGGTCTTTTCCCCTGTGATCGTTTTGTGGACATTGTTAGAAGTCTTTGAGAAAAAATGATGGTATCTAAACAGTTTTCAAATGATATTGATTTAGAAAATACGTTCTACCCAAAATACACCGCGTTTCACTATATACGTATAATATACCTACCTATACAGTCTGTAGAAATTTTTTTTTGTCTGGTTGCTTTTGATAACCCATAGATCAACCAATTATTTTTAAAAGAGTAATCGTGGGGTTTCTTGCCGGCTCTTTTCCATAAGAAACGACTAATTGGAGCTTCTGACGATTCATAAGTGCCCATGTAGGTTTAAGTGAAATCAAATATTTTTATTTGATTGATTTCGAAAAATATTTTATCTACACTCACACATTATGACAGACTTTATGCATGTACAACTCAAAAAAAAAAAAAATAGTTTTATTATGATACAGATGTCCTAACAACGTAATGCTATAAACAAACTTTTTTTCTATTCAGATTCTTCGAATTCACCAAGGAGTTTTCAATTTAATTTTTATCTTTGTGTATGGGGACCGCGCTAGGGTGCATGCGCGGTTGATCTACGACAGCTCCGTAACGTCAAAAAGTAAACAAATACAATAATGGCTCCGAAACCATAATAACATGGATTACGTTACTATGGTTTCGGAGCCTTTGTTTGTTTACTTTTTAACTGTCTTTTTTAATTTAAATAGGTATCTACCTATTGCATGAGTGTAGATAAAGTAGTGTATAAAACTGCACATAACTAGGTATTATAATACTCGTTTGATACTATTAAAAACCTCGCCTTCTTGTTTCCCCATCCATTATGCAACAATTTCATAAATATCAGTTTCAATTATTATCTACTCTCATATCGTAAAATTCGAATTATAAACTTCAAAACGAGTTTATGCACATGCTTTATAAAAAAAAAACAATACCGAAATATAAAATATAATCATATAGAATCATAACATATTTTTTAACAAAATAATGTTATTAAACATTGTTTTTTCACCAATAAGGTACAAGAAGCTAATAACTCCAAGTAGTTTCCATCAATTTTTTTTTTCTAATGGAACGCATATGCGGAGCGCTCCGTTTTTACCCGACGGATTGTGACCTCCTGTAGTCAAAACGGCTTGATGGATTTTAACTTACATGAGGTGTCGTTAGATATGCCTTAATTGTGAGACTGGCATAGGCTATATAATACTTGGCTCATCGCCGCAAGGTTGCCTGCTTGTCGGTCTTCTACAGATTGCACTTCGGAGAGTGTACCCGAGAACTCCACGACCTCATTCCACCGGCCCCCTTCTACCACCGGACATCTAGACGCACTGCCAGTTACCATCCCTACCTGGTTGCTATTCCACCAAATCGCACTAAGCGCTTCCAAATGTCTTTTATAATGCGCACAGCAAAAGAGTGGAACTCACTACCTGCGTCTGTGTTTCCGAACGTATACAACCCTAATCTATTCATAGTGAGAGTGAACAGGCTTCTTCTGGGTAAGCTCACTCCATCGTCGACTTTGTCTCTGTCACCTCTGACCTAGACTAGAGTCAAGAGCAAACCCATCACAAATAAAAAAATAAAAAATAAAATACATCTGGAAATACAAAAAAAGGAAAGATTTTTTTTTTCAATATTTTTGTAACAATATTGGTATCAAATAAGTCAATACCAAAAATATATTAAAAAAAAAGAAAAGCTTGAAATAAAATATATTATTTAAAAAGAAAATCCCGACTGCAAAAACACAGAAGAGAGAAAAACAAGCATTGTCAATCTATAGAAATGTGGTATTGCAGACAGGGAAAACCCAATAACCTGTTTTGTTTCCTTTTTTCAGTTATGTGTTTTGGCAGTCGGGTTTTCGTTTTTTTTTTATAGCAAAACAAAAAGATTTGTTTAAAAAAAAAAAATATTTCTCTTTGTTTTAGTACCTAGTTTACAATGTTGAAAATGTAACCACAGCAGAGAAAGAGAGAGTATCAAGGGAGATCTCTTCATAATTACTTGCATCATAGCTGTGGGCACGGAGGTACGGAGGACGGTCACAGTATGATGTTATTATTATTAGTTTACATGCGAATTTAGTCATAAGCCCTTAGTCGCTTCTAGAGCTCCCGAAGGAAGGTTGGGGCTACTGTTAGCAATAGAGACTGAAATATCATTTTGTTAAATAAAACTATGTATTTTTTTAACCGACGACATAAAGGAGGAAGTTCTCAAGTCGATGCATATATAGGGTGTGGCGTAAATAGTGGTCCAACGTTGATACACGGTACCTATATTCAGCTATCACATTAATTTGAACCACTTTTCCTAAGTTTCAGAATACATTTTTTATTTAAATTGACAACTTGCTTTAGTACATTTTTGTACATGAGTATGTGATAGCACATGCATTTCACAGTTATAAACAAAAAAAATAAAAATGACTTAATTTATAGAAAATAAAGTCCCCATTAGTAAATCAAGGTGTCAGTTTTTCAAATAATAATAAAAAAAAATATATTTTATTCTGAGACTGGAGAAAATGGTTCAAATTGTGGTATCTGATAGCTGAATATACGATGTATCAACCACAGAACAGATGATTATCTGTTCTGTGGTATCAACCCCTTAACGTTGGACCACTGATACGCCACAACCTGTATATATTTTTTTGTTTTATGCGTGGTCAACGCATAACGTTTTACAGAGTAGTCCGATTTGAATGATTCTTGTTTTATTCGGGATGGTTTACCTCAAAGAAATCCCATGTAAAATTTATTAACTTTGTTTGGGTACCTTCAAATAATATGTCCCATTTTAACTTCCTGTCACTGGGCGATGTGATCGCTAAGCGAGAAAGCCCTTTAAATAAATAAAAAAAAAAACTTCCTGTCACTGTAATTTACATAGCAGGTATTCGAATTTGTGTGTTTTTACTTTTTATTTGTGGTAGGTACCACAACTAAAAAGTGAAAAATAAAATCACCCGACTTCCAAAAAAAAAGAACACTACAAAGTAAAAAATAACTTTAATTTCGGAAGTCGGTGGAACGAAAATACAAAACTAAAGACACACTGACTTCCGAAATTAAAGTTAATTTTCATTTCATAGTGTTTTTTTCTGAAAGCCAGTCTATATATACATATATATATATATTTTTTTGTAAAAGTTATTTCTTCCTTTAATTTTTGACATAAGTAATTGTACTTACTTAATTTTTTGAACGCAAATAATATATTAGTTAACCCTAGAGTAATCGCGCCTTTCCGTGAAACGCGAGTGATCGCGTGGGGAGCATTTTGCCGCCCATACTTAATATGATTTTTTTTAGTAAATAGGAGTTATATCATTTTATATTTATATTTAAAGGATAGAATAAAACATAAATTATCAGAATGAGAAACATTTATTAAAGTTTTATACTTAAAATTTAGAAAATAATGGTTTGGGAGATCTTAGGTAAAATTTCTTGGTCTTTTGCAACCTCTTCACAATTATTTATATAAAAAAACAAAAGTTAAACTTAATAGCTAATTTACATGTTTTCATCATCTACAACCTGTATTTCAGCAAAACAATCACGACACATGTACATGCAGTGTTCGTTGCACAGTAACTTTGCACACCTATTGCACCCTTTTTTCGTCCTTCTATTTTTCTTGGACGGACATACTGCGCATATACCTTCTCTACCTGAGGGTATATTTTGATGATCCGATGGCACAAATCGGGCGATATTTACTTCAAAACAATACTATACGCAATGAAATCTATTAATATTTTAACTATAGAAAAAAACCAGACCCACAAATTTTACTTACGTGAGTAGTCGCGCAGTGAGCAATTTGCCGTCAAACGCGACACACCTACGACAACCTTTGTTTCCTGCGGTCATCCGCGCACTGAATTCACTCTAATTTCTAAAACAAGGAGGTGAGGAACGGGGGGACAGCTACTGGGACGCTTGACCACGACAAATGCATCGTGTACAAAATAATACGAATATTGTGCCGCGAGCGGCAAAATGCTCATAGCGCGAGCACTCTAGGGTTAAGTATCGTGTTGTCGCTTTCGTGAGAAATATTAATATATTGCGGTTATACCAACTGAGGTGTTTTGGGACTGCTCGACTCACCATTTCGCAGTCTGATCAGGGTTTTTTTTTTGTATACTGTAGGCTCACGTTGTTATTATACGAAAAAGCTTCGTTCTTTCTATTACTATTAAAGTATTATTGTCGCCTGGTCTTATACATATTTTACGCAAGTACTGAAGCTAGGCTGTGTCATATTTAAAATACAACAGGGCAATAAAATAATATTTAAACCTCATTTCGAATTTCACCGAGGTTTCAAAATGTATCCAAAAATATTTTTTTTTTAAATTTGGAGCCTTGAATAAGTTTGGTAATGTGATCGTCCGCAAATTCAATTTCAAGATTTTGATGAATATCATAAATGTAATTTACTGGAGAAAGTGGTTTTTCTGACGGAACTAGATTATTCGCCTGTCACAAAATTTCCAATAATGTCTGGTAGTTTCTTTAGCCTTACCAAATCAGAATTCAAGGTCATTTGACGAATAAAATATACCAGATATCAGGTAGGTGCATAAGTAAAGTCAGGCTAAATAATAACAGCCGCACCGTCAGTTCGTGGATGGGTGACCATCCGTTACATATCGAGACCTCTCCGCGCCTCGGAAATTACGTTCGTAGATCTTTGACAGTCGTTACGGGTAGTTGCCCAAAAGTCTGACAATCAGTCTTACCAAGGGGTATTGTGTTACCCAGTAACAGAGTTGTGGAGGTCAGATAGGCAGTTGCTCCATATAAAATACTGGTATTCAGCTGCATCCTGTTAGACTGGAAGCCGATCCCAACAGAGTTGGAAAAAGGCTTTGCAGATTGATTATTGCTTGTGTAACGTTACAGGTTTAATTTTTAGAATATTATCAGAACAGCAACAGAAACAAAACAGAATCAGCTGTGCCTTTGTAAAATAATAAATTCATCATCATTCGCCTGGCCTTGTCCCAATTTATTTGGGGTCGGTGCAACATGTATTTTTCTTCCATACTTCTCTATTACTCGTCATCTCGGTAGTCACTCTCTTTCTGGCCATATCATCTTTCACACAGTCCATCCATCGTTTCTTTGGTCTTCCCTTACTGGTATAGCCATCCACATTCATACTCAAAACTTTTCTGACGATATTTTCCACATTCCTCCGCATCACATGCCCATACCATGACAACCGATTTCCACACAACTTTTCAGACACCGGTGTCACTTTCAGACTTCCTCTTACATACTCATTTCTTATTCTATTCATTCGCGTAACACCACACATCCCTCTTAGTATACTTAGCAAATAATAAATTGTGTTCATTATTATTCCTGATAATCTACGAGTTCTGTTTTCTGTGAATGTGTAATTGCAGTAATGTTAAGTAAAGTTACACGCAACTAAAATAAGCATGCTTAATTTTCATAACGGAAAGATTTCCTTTCAGCATTGCATTTCCCACTCGCAAAATCTACGCAAACAGAGCAATGTGAAATCAAAAAACCAATTTAAACGTTTGATACCTCTATAGAAACGAAGGGTTTTATTGATAAACCGTCGTCAAGGTATTATGAAAGCCAATTTATAGGGAATATTCCAGTGCAAATGGCGGGAGTTTGACACGGGTGTGACACGGGATCGCAAGTGGCAATTATAGAGGTACGTCAAGATACGTCACACCTGTAGATGTGTAAGTGAAGATGTTCTGAATATAATTTGTTTGTTTATTTTTGTTGTCTTTGTCTATTTCAGGAAGGTCGGTAACCTTGATTTATGTGGCCTTTGTTTTCATTGCGTGGTATTAGTAACCTAGTGAATTAGTTATCAGTACCTATTTTTAACGAGGCTACAACTGATATCTGGTCTTCAAACCCTGAAACTTGTGATATTTTAAAGTTAGGCCGATACATACTCAAATGTCCGGGTTTCTGAAATTGTTGAAAGGGTAGCGTTCAGCCTTGTGGGCGTTTGACCACCCTTAATGATTGACATAATAAATAAATAAAATAAAATAAAATACGTTTATTTCGGACACTAAAGGTTACAGAACAAAATCACAAACATCTGTAACAATTAATTTTAATTAATAAGCATTTTTATGATATGGCTGGGTACATAATACTGGCAACTATGAAGGTTTCATGAAGTCCCGATATGAACAAAGAAGGGTCAGTCCTCCTCACGCTCCTGCTACTACCTACTACTAGATACAGACTAGATAATTCGACTCTAACACCCGTATTTATAAATAAGTAAAAGTGATTACTTCAGTAAAAGTAATTACTCAAGTACCGACGTTTATTATAAGTATAGGGCATTACTAAAAGTTAGAACTGTCAAGGGTTAGAATTCTTAGCCAAGTAATAGTCACCATTTTCTTTACTTAAGAATTGAGAACTCGACCATTTTGCAATGGAACGTTGATTCTTACACAAGCATTTACTCAAGTAAGTAGCGTACCTTACTCGACTATAGAATAAGATTTTATAATGAAATATTCTATCCTCAAGTAATGACTTCACTAAGAAATTACTTAGCAGCAAGTAATTGCTTGTTTATAAATACGGGTGTTAGTAGGTAGGTACCATATTTCTATGTGACAACGTGCAAAGGTTCCACCGTTTATTTTCGGAAAAAACCGAACTTTGCCGAATTAAATATTATCATCATTTGCCTAGTCTTTTCCCAACGTTATTGGGGTCGGCTTCCAGTCTATCTGGATGCAGCTGAATACCAGTATTTTATATCGAGCGATTGTCTATCTGACCTCCACAATCCTAATTGGGTTGTGGCTGGGTAAGACTGGTTGTCAGATTTTCGGGCTTCTGACGACCCGTAACGACCGTACGGAGGGGTCTTGGTATGTAAAGATGGTCACCCATCCACGGACCAACCGTGTCAAGCGTAGCTTAACCTGATCGATCGAGTCGTGCGGCTATCATTACTTAACCACAAGCCGAATGAAATGTGACTGGTCCAATAAGGGAGTGACGGAATTAGTGCGTCAATCCTAACTAATATTATAAATGCGAATGTGAGTTTGTTTGTTTGTTTGTTACGTTTTCACGGCTAAACGACTGAACCGATTTTGATGAAATTTGGTATGAGGATACTTTGAACCTTAAGAAAAGACATAGGCTACCTTTTATCGGGTGGAAGCTAGTCTATAATAATTTAGGTGGGAATATAAATCAACTAGCTTTGCCCGCGGCTTCGACCACGTCGTTTTCGGAAATTATCCCATAGGAACGCACTACTGTCAAATTTCATCCAAATCCATTCAGTGCTTTTAGTTTGAAGGCGTAACAAACAAACTCACTTTCGCATTAATAAAAATATAATAGATCTAGAGAGAATCTACTATAACTATATGAAAAACCGGTCTATCGACACTCTAGACTCACAAAATGTATTAGGTAAATTAAAACAAAATCTCTTAACACACTACTAAAGTTTCAATAATAATATAATGCAATCATGATTCGAAAGACACGTGGCGCCATCTATTATCATAAGAACTTTATTGTTGTTTTCCTCGGGAACAGTACTTTTTTTCGGGATGAAAGGTACCCTATGTCCGTTTCTGTACACCTGACAACACATATGCCAAATTTCAGTATGATCGTTTCAGTGGTTTAGACGTGAATATGTAACAAACAAACAAACTTAATTTCACAATTATTATTATTAATCTTTATAATATTAATATAGTTCGAAAGTTAATATTTCTATGGGTCGATGTTTGCTCTTGACTCTAGGTCTGACGTGACAGAGACAAAGTCGACGATGGAGTGAGCTTACCCAGAAGAAGCCTGTTCACTCTCACTTTGAAGAGATTAGGGTTGTATGCGCTCGGAAACACAGACGCAGGTAGTGAGTCAATTTTTTTCTGTGCGCATTATAAAAAACATTTGGAAACGCTTGGTGCGAATTGGTGGAATAGCTACTAGGTAGGGTTGGTAACTGGCAGTGCGTCTAGGTGTCCAATGATAGAAGGGGGCTGGTGGAATCAGGTCGTGGAGTTCTTGGGCACAATCTGTAGAAGACCAACAAGCAGGCAACCTTGCAGCGATGTGCTGAGCTGAGAAGCTTGGCGTCCACCAGTTTTACGTTGCCAATGAGCCTCTTAGCTCTGCGTTCCACCGAGTCAAGCGCGGCTAGTTGGTACTAGTTGGTTCGCTATATTTCAGCTTTTCCGAAGATTAACGATCCATCGTTACAGGTCCATCGGGAAAGGTTCCAACCTTTGAAAGTTGTCGTACTGTATGTAGTTAACGTTTAGCCACAAGCCCTTCAAACTCCAACATCCTAAGATAGATACATATTTGTAATCACACCGTCCATAGTTCGAGGTAATTTGATCGCGTACCTTCCCTTATCAGTCCCGCCACAAAATTCCAGTTATTACCAGATGAGTATCGCTCTAGAACTTCATATCAATATGTGTATACACGTGTCGACTTATCATAGGGTTATCGAGAGTACATTCAGTGGCACAGAAGTTGCACACCTATTGGCGACATTTTTATTTTTATACTAGCAGTGCCCCGCGGTTTCACCCGCGTAAGTCTTTAAACCGTCATAGAGTAGTTTTGCGTGAAAGAGTAAGGCTCGGCGCAAACGGGCCACCGACCACAGCCACCGGTGGCTGTCGTGCGCTACCGCCATATTTGTAACAGTGGTAGAAGTCTTGTGCGCGACAGCCACCGGTGTTCGGTAGCCACCACATATAAAATGTGACCCGTGACCGGGTGGAGCAGCACGACAGTGGCGGGTGTCGGTGTCTTGTGGGGCTCGCAGCGACCACAAGTGGCGTGTCGTGGACAGTGCTGTAGCGAGTGGCCGCCACCGGCTACACGTGTGCGGTGCGTCTATACTATATGAAAAAGTGTGTTAAATCACTGTCGCTGGCCCGTTTGCGCCAAGTCTAACAAACATCCATCCATCCTCACAACCTTGCGCATTTATAATATTAAGTAGGAGTAGGAACTGTCAAATTTTCCCAATAAACCTTGATCCTAATACTTTAGCGATAAAGTTAAAAATCTATTAAAGAAATTTAACAAATTGTAGTAGCTTGATGTGCTGGCGTCTGTACATGTGAATCGTATCTTATGGTCTACGACGATGGTTATGATATTATCAGAAGTAAGGACTTCTAAGTGATTTCGATAGAGCTGAACGAATGGATTATCATTATTTTCGGTTTATAATCCAGCTGAAAGATAAAACAAAATACAATGCAATCGGTTCATTCATTCATGAGCTACCTTTGTCAAACAGATACTGTAATCCATGCTAATATTATAACCTGTTTGTCAACTTTTAATCTCAAATGAATATGTAACACAAAGATCTCATAAAGAACGGAGACTACAAACACTACAAAAAAAAATAAGAATGCGGGGACACTCGGGCCAAGTGCGGGTTTGTCGACATATCTTCGAATTTTTGGCTCCGAACTCGAAGTTGTAGAAGATTATGTTTACCTAGGACAAACTGTCCAGTTGGGTACGTCCAACTTGTGAGAAGAGGTCAACGCCTATGTCCAGCACTGCCGTCATAAGGAAAAGAAACGTATCTGACATTTTTTTCGAAATAGAGTTATTTACATATTCGGAATCAGCAAAAAAAGACGCATCTACCGGTATTTTTAAATTGGAGCAAACTTAACGAAAACCTAATAATTCTTACTATTAAAAGTCGCATTTGCCTTTGTACCTTCTTGTATATTAAACAGGACCTTGTATATTAAACAGGACCAATTTTTTTTTTTTCTCAGCATTAGCATTTCTTAGCATTACATTAAAAAAAAAATGAGTTGCTCATTTGTTTTCCTGCCGTTAGATTTTTCTTTGATATCGATGTTTCTGTAACCATGAAAAAATCCAAATTGCGCGCTATTGTCGAATACGAGTTCCGTCGTGGCACCAACACAACGCAGACAGCACACAATATTAACGACGTGTATGAACAAGGTACCGCAAGTGAAAGCACGGTGCGTTTTTGGTTTAATCGCGTCCGTTCTGGAAATTTTGATCTCAACAATGAGCCCCGGGGTTAAAATTTCAAATCGCCTTTAAAGAATTTAACGATTCCCGTTCCGAGGATATCTATAGCTGAGGTATCAACGAACTTTCATTAAAATGACAAAAATGCATCGACAATATTTCTTTAAAAAAAATTGTTTGCTTTTTTTCTATGTATTAAATGGACTTGTCTTGTCTATTTTTGAAAGAAACTATCTGGCCCAAGTATATATACTCATCGACATATTGCAATACATGCCCGTCTACCTCGACCCTACGTTTTGTGCTGTTGGTCATGACCTGGGTCTTGGATCAGTTCATTGAAAGTCCAATCTCAAGACTTACTGTGCTCAGATCTCGAAGTCGAAAGATGAGTCGGAAATGCTTGGAAAACCTACTGGGCCCTTAAAGAGCACATGAAAGGTAGTCTTCCAATAACACTGAAGAGAAAACTCATCGACATGTGCATCTTACCCGTTTTAACATACGGTGCACAAAGTTGGTCCCTTACTGAACAACAAAAGTCTAACCGCAAGATTTGCCAACGGGCAATGGAGCGCAGCATAATAGGTGTCAAGCGTACAGATCGCGTTAGAACCACCACCCTGCGCTCCTTAACTCAAGTAGCGGATGTTGGAGAAAAAACAGCCAGACTGAAGTGGGAGTGGGCTGGCCACGTCGCACGAATGCACTCGGAGAGATGGCCAAAGATCGTCACCCACTGGACGCCTCAGGGAGGACATCGCCGTCTAGGTAGACCGCGGCGAAGGTGGTGTGACGATCTGATCATGTTTGCAGGGCCAACATGGCCAGAGATAACAAGAGAGAAACGTATGGAAGTGAAAAGAGGAGGCCTTTGCCCAGCAGTGGGACACAAACTACATCATTCTCCTGCCCTTGTCCCAATTTATTTGGGGTCGGTGCAACATGTATTTTTCTTCCATACTTCTCTATTACTCGTCATCTCGGTAGTTACTCCCTTTCTGGCCATATCATCTTTCACACAGTCCATCCATCGTTTCTTTGGTCTTCCCTTACTCGTATAGCCCTCCACGTTCATACTCAACACTTTCCTTACGACATTTTTCTCATTCATCCGCATCACATGCCCATACCATGACAACCGATTTCCACACAACTTTTCAGTCACCGGTGTCACTTTCAGACTTCCTCTTACATACTCATTTCTTATTCTATCCATTCGCGTAATACCACACATCCCTCTTAGCATTCTCATCTCGGCTGCATGCAATTGCCTTTCATTTATTCTTTTTATGGCCCAACATTCTGATCCATACAAGACAGCAGGCCTAACCATTGTTTTATAAATCTTCCCCTTGAGTTTAAGGGGAATGTGGGAGTCGCAGATTGTTCCCGTGACCTGCCGCCATTTCATCCATCCAGTGTTAATTCTGTATGGGACACAAACTACGCTAGCAAAAAAAATAATTAATAGCAATTATATAGGTAATAATAATACCTAATAATAATACCATTTATTTCAGGCGACACAGGCCCGTAGAAACACATTTTTATGATCAATTAAACTTGTGTTAATAATTATTTATCCCAGTAGGACAATACCGTATAATAATTTCCAACTTCCAAACCTCCAATGGTATCTTTCATCCCGAAAAAAAGTGCTGTTCGCGAGGAAAACAACAATAACGTTCTTATAGATAAAAGATGGCGCCACGTGTCTTTCGAATCATGATTGAATTATATTTTAGTTTTTTTTTTCGAGAACCACGCGGGCAAAGCCGCGGGCAAAAGCTAGTAATATTATAAAGGCAAAAGTTTATGAGTGTGTTTGTATGTTTGTTACTCTTTCACGCAAAAACTACAAAACGGATTTTGATGAAATTTGGCACACAGAAAGTTCAAAACCTAACATATTGGATACTTTTTATCCCTATATTCTTACGGGTTCGAGACCTACGAGGGGGAAACCGTGGGTTGCTGCTTGTAGTTTTTAAACCGTTAAACCACATAACATAATATCACGCCTGTAATCCCCAAACGAGTAAGCAGAGGTGCACCTATAGTACACCCACATTTCGCCAGTCCTCTATAATAGGGGGCAAGCCTATTGCCATCAACACAAAACACACACAAATCCAGACACTAATACATGCTGGATGATTTTTTTACCATCTTGAAAAAAATAGGGTTAACTAAGTGAACGGAGTATAGCCTATATATAAAAAATTTAGTTGTTCCCTACATGTATGTTCGCATAACTCGTCAAAATGTAGGGACCAGCTGATTTTTTACGCGATTTCAGATTTGGTCCCATAGTAAAAGTCGTTCATAATGATGAGTACAATGATCCCTTACGAGGTTGTGCGTTATTTAAGTTCCACCTTGTATACAGTGTCAGTGCAATTGTCAGTGTAATGTAGAATGTCTTTAAGTGCCAACAGGCTTGAATCAAGAAATAAAAATGCAAGTTGTCCGACCCAAACCACGTCTATTAGAACACTAGTTACATTTCGATACAGAATATATCATGATAGTCATGCTGTCTATTGAAGGTCGCGCGTGTAAGTGCAAAGATGCAAGCCTACTTATTGCACAACTCAATACTTACTAAACAATTCTCAATCTACAAGCTAGTGACACAGACCTATTCTATTGTTCTCTGAGTGTGTTCACAAAGAATGCATTGTTTGTAATAAGTTATAAACTTTATTTTTAAAAATACATTAAGTCTAGAGATGTACGCTATCGCAATAGGTTTACCCTGTAATGATAGATGTACATAAGTTGGACAAATAAATAAATAAAAAAAATAACAACTATGTACGTGCACTGTACACTAAGTGATGGATAAAACAAAATATCGAGAGAGAATCTTATGAATACGGTATAGATTCAACAGGGATCACAAGGTAGTAGTAGCTGCCATATTGCTCTCTGTAACCCACCCAATGCAATGTGTAGGCAACAATACGTCAATAACTTAAAACACTGGCAATACTAATGCGTTAGAGTATTTGGGAGGTATCAAATAAGTCCTATTATCGAAAATCAAAAAGTGTTTTTTTTTTAACAAACTAAATAGTAGTGATGGGCCGACTAGGGGTTTTGCCAATGGTGCCGATTCTCTTGTCCAACAACTAAATTAAAATTAGAGAATCCCTTTCTTTTACTAACAGGCAGCACGAGAAAGGGATGGCTATAGCTATGAACTATGTTAGAGATGTCAAACTAGTTAATGCTTTGCGCTTCACCGTGTTTTTCTCGAATAAGTTTATTACGTGTCGTCTAAACTGGTATGGAAATATTAGTTCAACTAAATTTGACAGCTCTAATTTACGTCCGTCTTTTTCTCGTTTTATTAGAGAGAAAAGTAAGCATTAGCCTAAATTAAGTTTAGTTTGTGTACAGCAGAATCGGCACCAATATTTGACTAGCTATAGTGACTAAACTATTGGATTCGGATATATTTGATTAAATTTTGGTATGCAGAATGAGAACGTCATTAGATATACGCAGTTTTATTAATTGTCGTAATGTCCTCTCCACCTTGTATAATGGAGGTAAAAGAGCCTGAAATGGTTTTCTTTAATTCAGTTGGAAGTTACGGTACCCTAAAATACAGGTCGAGGGTACGTCTTCGTTTCACAAAATTACAATTTCACACATTTCACTGACCCTGTTGATATATGAGCTGTATCATTTAAAATATTGGGGTAGACTCCCCAATTGTCGGCCGTCGTACTTTCTAGATAATGAATGATAATTAGCTTTGTTGATCGGATCGGGTTTCGAGAGTAATTGGCATTTGCCTGTAATAAAAGTCACGAAAGTGTAGGTTTTCTAATAAAAGAGGTCTCGTTAAAATAATGGTAGCTAATTCAGACCATGGAAGTACCTAATTATTAAATAATTACAATGGACTACCACTATTATTGCTATTTTTGTCTTGGACAGAATTTTGATCTTCTAGAAGACATTTCATGTACTAGTAATTTCATTTCGTTTTACTCAGAATAATTCTTTATCAAAATATGTCAAATTAAAGCAGCTTATAATCGGTACTCTTACCCGAAATGGTATTCGCTTTACCAAGCAAGGTGGCACAAAGTCTTGACGGCTGTAGACTTCACAGAATATAAGATTTTTTACAAGAAAATTTTCATTATGATATTTTTGATATATTGTGGAGTGGGTGTGAAATACTTTCTCGACGTGCTCTTGTGATCTTTCTTTTACTTTTTCATTTCACTTTCACAATTTTCGATATTTCTAGGGTGTTTTTCCTTTTTATAATTTGCATCAATTCAATTTTTATCTGAATACCTAGCTTGAAACTTGACAGCCTCGTTGGTCTATTGCACAGTGTGTTTTATATCCAAAAAAAAGGAGATAAACCATAGCTAAACGCATCTTTTAGTCCTAGACAGAGGTTATAATTCGGCATAGAAAAATTATACAAAAATAAATACTTAATTCGATAAAACATTTTTTTATCATTAATGATTAACTGTAAACTGACTAATATGAGCCTAAAAGCATATACTTGCAAAATATCGGCATTCAATTGTATATAGCTTTTTTTGTACGTGACGTACTTGTATTAATTTCTGTCTTTTTACCATTTAAAATCACATAAACTTAATTCTTTTTTTATCAAGCATTCGAAAATAACATATGGGTGTTCTACTAATTTGTAGTGCAAAGCCCAGTAGAGTTATTCAATAATAAGAGTATGTCACTTTTACATGACTGCGGCGACGAAAAGGTGGGTTATGTGTTTGACCTGTATGTGTGTGTGTGTATGTCCGTTTCTTTGTTCCCCCGTAACTTCTAAACGAAAGACGGATTTGGATAAATTATACGTCTTTAGATTTGTCTTGTTAGCGCGAGTGTCACTGGCTACATTTAAATTGAAAACAAAGTAAAATGGCGGATTTGGGTTGCACATATTGTGGATTTGGATTATCGAAATTGTTTTACTTCTAATACCATCGAGTGGGATATCAAAATTAAGGGTTTTACAAGGTGATTACAAAAATATTATATTATACACAACTTATATGGTTAAAAGTAATTCGAAGCGACAAACCGTAAAAAACACGTACAATAAATTAAAAATATAATGTATAATAAAATAAAAGTAGGCATTATCCCTCACGACCGAAACTCCTTGCAAGAACTAAATCGTCTGCAAAATCTTTCACATTTATAAACTAAAAAGCTGAAAATAAAAAAAAAGTAATTTAAAAAAAATAAAAATCCCGACTGCGGTAAAAAAAATAAGTTAAAAAATACTAATACAATACAAAAACAATAAAAGTTGCAAGCAGACGGGACCTATTACATTTTTATATAATATATTTTCAAACTCAAATGGGTCCCGCCTGCTTCCAACATTTATTTAATTTAAAATGGGCTTGTTTTTAGCTTTTCAGTTTTTTTTTTTAACTAAAGATTTTTACCGCAGTCGGGTTTTTAGTTTTTTTAATTACTTTTTGTTATTTGGGGTATAAATCATACTGTAGTGGTCGTAAGCGTTACTGCTGAGCATGAGGTCCTGGGTTCGATTCCCAGGTCGGACAAATTTTCCATCACGAATTTTAAGTAGCAGTCCGGTGTCTGGATTTATACACATTTGTTGGCACTAGGCTCGCCCCCTATTACATGTAACTTAAACATAACTGGCGAAATGTAAGTCTACCTACTATTCGGTACATCTCTGCCTAACCCTTCGGGGAAAACAAGCGTGATTTTATTTAATGTTACCTAGCTTGAAAGAAAATTTCCTTACGCTAATAACGCGTCCAACTTTGTGTGACCTTCACGACATAAAGGTTAATTACTCAATTCCCCATGCATTGAGGAAATGAGTACATAAGTTTGAAAATAAATAATACACTTCCATTTTTTTTTTTTGGTATTCTTTTTACTATTTTCCTGTGGCATTTATTTTGTTGCCACGATTATAACATATTCTATGGTCAAGCTAACTGATCTAACAAATAAGTTATATCGCTTATAGAATATGGTAACAAAAATCCTGTCGTTCCTTTTAACACATGATTGTACCCATAATAACACTATACTACTTTTACTATGGGATCAAACCTGAAATCGCACATTTTGACGAGTTATGCGAACATGAATGTTTGGAAAAGCTGATTTTTTTTTTTCGTTGTTGTTATCATGCGTATAATCATGTGTCAAAAGGAACAACAGGGTTTTGTTACATATTGTATAAGATAAGCAATGCTTGGTTAAGTTTCAAAACATCTTCACAGAATAGCGTATTAATCTATATCGTGGTTGGAAACATGGCACCTAGAAATAGGTACTTTTTAAACTCTTGAACTGGAAACTTCACCTCTTCGCCGTAGGAGCTGTTCCCTACGGCTTGCTGTGAAGTTTCACTCACAACATAACCGTTCCCTAGCCCCGTAAGCAGAACCTTACCACAAGTAGCGACTTACCGATTCACGTGTGCCTCGAAGTTTGAAACCGGATATTGTAGAGGAGATTGCACAACTCTGTTTAAAAGCCCACCAGGGATTGTATGGGATATTTTGTTATTTTAAACGCATCTCAAATATATTGCCATTTTATAGTGGCAATATAAAGTTAGGGCTTGACTTACATACATTCGATCTCCATGAAATTGTTCAGCGAGGAATATTGCGATTTAGATGTCCATTTCATACTTGGGGATTTTTTTTCTCGTTTTTATTGGTGTATATTTTAGTGCGTTTCGACATGCGGTGTTTATGTTGTCGAGCATTTGTTTCGATGTAATAATAGAACTTATTTACTTAGCCATCAGATTCTGTATAGCATATACCTATACTGGTATAGTATAGTTACGTAGTACTCGTAACCGGCGTGCGTGTACGACCAGCCGGTCTATTCTGTAAAAATCTCACCGTGAAAGCTTAGGTGAAGTAAGCTTGAAGAGAGCTGTCATTCCACCTGATACTAGGGATTGACACTATTGACAGCTTACTCCACGCTCACCTCACCTAAGTTTTCACGGTGAGATTTGTTCAGAATAGCAGTGCAGATGTATGAACGTAAACGAGGCAAAAGGATTATGTAAGGATCGTGGCAGGAGGCGTTCTGTAGTAGTAGTTAATATATGTATATGTATGTATCAAAATGGTGTGGTCATATTTAAGGAAGTAGTATACAGACCATCAAATTGAACAACTTTCTCCATAGGGAGAAAGTTTACATGGTTTTTCTTTTGTTTTTAAATAATCAGCTGTCCCATATATTTGGATAGAGTAGCTATTTAATTGTAGTTTTGTGTGGGACGGCTGATAATTTTTGCTATGGTAAAAGTTTACCCTTACACATTACTGACCCACGCTGTATCAATCTGCCTAGCCTTTTCCCAACATGTTGGGGTCGGCTTCCAGTCTAACTGAATGCAGCTGAATACCAGTATTTTACATGAAGCGACTGCATATCTGACCTCCACAACCCAGTTATTGGGTCTGGGTAAGTCTGGTTGTCAGACTTGGGCTTCTAACTATCCGTAACAACTGTCAAAGATCTACGAATGACAGAAACAGCAATTTACAATATAAAATTGTGATAAAATGTTGACAAAGTGAACAACATGACTCCTTCATATATTTTAAAAAAGATTATTAGTCGAGGCTGAGAAACATTTACGCCGGTTTAGGATTTTGTAATTCTTATAGGAACATGAAAATGGAGGGATGGATAGATGGATACGTATTTTATTTCTTTCTTTCTATATCAAAACACAGTTTTATAATCATCATTATTTTATTAGTAATACTTGAAAACATTAGAAATTGATTATTTGAAAGCTAAAAAGTAATAACAATTTCCTTATTTCAATAGAATATTCACACGACGAAAAACTTTTTTTACATCATTTTGTATTTCCTTCCTTTCCTTAATACGTAATCGCACGTGTATTTCTTTCAAAGCAATCAACAACTAAGTTATTTCTGTTACTTATAAACTAAAGTTATTTTAAGTAATACAAAAAAACTCTTTATTTATGTGGATGTGAAAGCTACAAGCTATGTTTACAAGCTTTATATTAGCTTGCTTCGTTAGCATGATGTGTTTCTGGTTACTTGTATTGTCATCCATTTTTTATACAAGTTTTTATATAATAATAAAAAATAATTAAACATTTCGATATTTTCGAGATTCCTTACAACATACTGTAATTTTTTTACGGAATGAAAATTTATATAAAATTTATATATCACCAATAGAACATTATAATTTAAAGCTTACTAAATCTATTAGGCAAGATCTTAAACTTCTAAATAATACAGGACGGCAACACATAACACTACTCAACAACTCTGCAGATTGCAAAAGGAAATAAATATGTAACTAAAATCCATTTTTAAGAAGCTTAAATTACTAAAGATAGCTGCACAGAATAAAATATGAGACTATTATAACAATTTGCTGCTTCACTGAGCTTCAGTGATATTACGTGGTTCACCGCGGCTGCTTCTAAACCTGTATCTATTATACGTATGCACCAACTACCGCTGTGCACAACTGTACTGTACTACAATGCCCCTTACATCTGCTCTTTTGGCTTCCGCATCATTGTACAGTCGCTAACAGAAGCGCCGAATACATTTCCTATTTTAAGGCTGGTTACACACAAACGTTTTAAGATCGTTTTTGCATACGTGCTTACAATCGCGCTTGAAAAAATCGAATGGGTCTATACGCGAATATGCATTCTCATGATCCTGTGGGTATGTAAATAGCAAATTTGATTTAGATACAAGATTCTAAGCTCTTACAAGCATATCGAAAATGCGCGCGTAAGCGAGCGTTCAAAAACGAGCTTAAATAGCATAAAAATCTCCAGTGTGTAACCGCTTTAAAGCGACTGCAGAGTTGCTTCATAAACCGTGATCTAAAGTCTCAAACAATTTGAGAGTCGACGTATCCTAACGCCCTAATTCTGCTGAAACCACCGTCTGGGGCCATCGTTACTCTAATGTGTGTGATGACATCCGAATCACAGTCGAACCAGTGCTCATTATGGGCTGATAGCTGTAATTGAAAATGGAGGCTTTAATAAATTGGATTTTGTAACTCTGCGGCTGTTCCCGTTTTATTTACCCTTGCTAATGAAGAATAATGTTTGGGAAATGGTACCGCAGAGATTGAAGGGGTTGCGCGAATTGGAAAGTAATTTGAATTTGAAAATGGAATATATTAGGAAAAAAAAACTTATTCATAAACTTGTACGGATATAAATGGAGAGTAATTTTGAATTTGAAAATGGAATTTATATTAGAAAAAAAAACAAAACTGTACGGATAACAAATATGGGAAGACCAATGACGTAGGAATCATAATCAAAAAACTTTCTTACCTTGCTAGGCTTCAGAATATTACTCCAGCTGCCATCTGTCTCAGAGTACCGATTCTGTCCCAAGTACGCCCCCTCAATCTTGATGGAGTCAGGATAATTGCCTTTAAAGTGGTTTGTGTCCACACAAATTTGCTTAATATTACCCGGGTATCCCAATTTGAAGACGGCCCATTCTTCACCTTTATAAAATAATATAAATGTTAGTCATTGACAGTGATTTTGAACTGAATATAAGTGCTAATAAATAATGGTTCCAGTTACAGCATGTATCGGAAAGGTGTGGTCAAAAAGGGTGTGGTTATCGATCCAACTGAACAACTTTCTCCACGTATCCAACGTTATCATCTACCTAGCCTTTTCCCAACTATGTTGGGGTCAGCTTCCAGTCTAACCGGATGTAGCTGAATACCAGTATTTTAAATGAAGCGACTGCCTATCTGACCTCCACAACCAAGTTACTGTTACTGTTAATGCGATACCCCTTGGTAAGACTGGTTTTCAGACTTTCGGGTTCTGATCGGGAACTGATCGATTGACCCGTGCGACTGTTATTACTTAGCCGCAAGCCCCCCCATGGGTCCAACATCGTACTCACCAAAATAACTAGCTAACTAAATATGTACCTACTCGACGGCTGATTATTTTTGCTCGATTACAATTTTGATCGCATGGAGAAAGTTATTCAGATTGATGGTCCGTACCACACACACCTTTTTGGTATACGCAGTGTTTCAAATGACTATTTTCTGGAATTCCGAAATTCGCACAATTAATATTGTTTTCGCGAGCTGTTTGATCAAGTTCTATGAACTTGTTTGTACGATAAATAATAAATGATTTTGTATATACCTGTGCTTTTCATTGTTCCATCTTCGTTGGCTTCAATAACATTAGGTCTGTCCAATCTCCTGGCTGTTTCCCAACCGTCCGACATACATTTACCCTTTGAAGGCTTAATTACGTTCTTGGGGTGTCCGTAATGGGCATTTGAAAAACCTATGAACAAGAATTATGTGATGGTTTAATTTATGAGAGTCTGTTTCAAAATGTTATATCAGAATTGTTGACGAAATTTCCTATACAGGACAATTCTTTAAGCTGTGCGCTAATTTTCACAGGGAGTTCTACTCATGAATATTGCACAACTTTCACTATGGGACAAACCCTGAAATCACAGAAAAAATCTGCTGTTTCATATAAAAGTTCAATACCTGCTCGACCAAAATGTATGCAACAGCTGATTTTTTTTCATGATTTCTGGGTTGGTCCCATAGTGAAAGTTGTTCATATTCATGGATAGAACAACCTGTGAAAATTTGCGCACTGCTAAAAAAATTGTCCTGTATAATCGCACTCATTTAGCCATTTAAACTTCTGCTTTTGTATTAATAAAATGCAACTGTTCTACGTTCAATATGAAGCCAACATACCTCATGTCAAGTTTCAACATCTCACACACTTGTCTCCCTATATTATTATCCTTACCTTGGCAAGCAGCACCATTGAGCAAAGACACTAGGTCTATAATTTGATTTCTCGGAGGTGGCTCTGGTCTTGCCTCGCCGAATACCCTCAGGCGGGCAATGCCTCCATCCGGGTAAATGTTCACACGTATATGAGTCCAAGCATCGTCACTCAGGACCTGAAATAAAAATATCTTGAGTGTAGTTCCATGTTTTAATTTCTACGAGTTTATTCCTGGATTTTAAAATTTCACTCTAGTGTGCCATAAATTAGAACTAGAGACGAGAATGTTGCGAATTTGTTTCAAACTTTCTATTTGAAATAATGGGGTTGTCTTTGGGTTTTTGAAATTTATTTTAGTGGAGGCTTTTTTATTTTTTGCTTATCAACAAAGTTGAAGGAAATTTTCATAATAATATAGTACTAGCTTTTGTCAGCGGCTTCGCCCGCGTGGATGTTGGAAATTATCCCACGGGAACAGTACATTCTTCGGGGATAAACCTCCTGTGTGCTATTTCTATATGCTGTTATTGTGTGTTGTGTGCTATTCCAGACTATAATCTATCTCAGTGCTAAATTTCATGCAGATCCGTTCTGGAGTGATTGAGCAACAAACATCCAAATATTTCCCAAGCTTTTACATTTATAACATTAGTAGGATTCATAATTACGTTACATTTTTATAAGAGTTTACAAGATCTGCTTTCTATTATGAGACGTGACTTATACGTGACTATACACAAATATGAAACTTTGACTCATTTTCATCCTTATTTTGTATCAAAACAATCTTTACTATTTCATGCAATGTGTGATGAGTTTTCGGATTTATTTTAAAAGTTTTTGCACTACAGACACAAGTTCAATCCGTCATATTTTCAGACACCCAATTTAGACGAAGTGCGATTTCGGGAAAGTTGCAATTTGAAAGCAATGCAATATGTATTGGGGATTTATATAAATTGGTATTTGGTCTAAAGGAGTCAATCATATTTGCCATGCCATTTATAGCATCTAGACAAATCCCGCGTACAATATACGCGGTAACAATAAGGGATTGGGTACATCGCTTCATTATTAGCGGATAGGCATTCCCAAAGCCAAAAAATATTGTAAAACGTTCAGCTCAGTACACAGTCTATGGTACTACACTACCTAAAGCTTTACAATTTATTCTAAGTAACAATTTGAACAAGTAGGGAAACAATGGATGGACTTTATGAAAGATGATATGGCTAGAAAGGGGGGTGATTCCTGAGATGACGACTAATAGAGAAGTATGGAAAAAACGTAAATGTTGCGCTGACCTCAAATAAATTGGGATAAGCCCTTATCCTAATTTATTTGAAGATGAATGATGATGATGAATTTGAACAAGTTTAGAGAATTATAAATTCACGAGAATCTGCACTTTTGTCGAATTTTATCCATTAATTTCGGAAATTATTAAAAGCTTACATAATTGGTAGGTACTATCATTATTTACTCACATATAAACAGTGAATTCGATCGTCAAAGCTGCTTTAGAATGTTGCATCAGACTCCTAAAGATAGAACAAATATCATCTTTGGAAAATTACCTTCTGGAAATTGAGCCTGGTTTCCTCATAGCCGGGCCGTAGGGCTGTAACGGGCACTAACTCATCCCATTTGTCAGAGTTAAGTCTTTCGATATGTTTCAAGTCGAATTTGTTGCATGCCGTACCCATTTTGGAGATTCTTGTTGGAATTGATTCTTCTTCTGTAACAATACAAATACTTTGTTTAGATTTGCCTTTGGTTTACCTATATTGGGACTGGAATTCTATTTTGTTATATCATGAAAGAAAGAGTTTGTTTGACCATCTTCTGCTCCGTTATGGTTAAGATATAAATACTTAATTTATTATTATTTTGCTAATACGAGTATTTTGACAGCATCCCTAGAAGGCAAAGTGAAAAGTTTAGATTGGGACTATTACGGTATTAACATCAATGGTGCCTACCTATTTTGCTTAAGATTTGCAGATAACTTAGTGCTTTTCGCTGAAAAATTTGATGATCTACAGAAAATGCTTCAAACCTTTATGATGCCTCTTTCAAGGTTAGACTTAGGATGAATATAGCCAAGACGAAGATTATGGGAAACAACTTTAGGGATTCAAATCCTTCTGTCAAAGTCGGAAAAGAAATGTTTGAGAAGGTCATATTCCTTTTTTTGGCAAAGAGACATCGACAAAAATACAGCTTGGGTGGGCCACATTTAGAAAACGACATTCTGAGATCTGTTAAAATTCCACAATGTCTGAAGTCCTGCCTCTATAACCGTGTGTTCCGCTCACCAGACGTGGATGCTCACGCAGGAGAATGTGTACAGGCTGCGACTTGCACAGAGAGCCATGGAGCGTTCCATGCTTGGCAACGGGCTAATAGACCGAGTTCCAAACGTCGAAATCCGGCGACGCACCAAAGGTCTTCAATGTCGGAAAGCATATTATGGAACTCAAATGTAGTTGGGCAGGACACCTGGCAAGGCGCAGTGATGACAGGTGGAGTAAGGCTATGACAGAGTGGCGTCCAAGGACTGGAAGACGAGATGTCGGTCGTCTGGCGGCGAGATGAGCGGACGACATTGTTGCCATCGCGGGCTGGTAGAGGCCTCTGTTCAGCAGTGGGTGAAGTGGAGATGTGGACGAATATTTTCATAAAAATTCTATCCACTTCATCTAGTAGATAGTGTCTATACGGATATTGTGAAACAGTCCTTCAACTTCTCACTTACTTACTTGATAAAAAAATCATAAAACAATAGTTCACCATGTAGAATATAATAATAACAAATTGAATAGGTTCCCATCATAATAACCCTCTTAGTAAGAGATATCCCTAGTCTAATAAACGCGGCATTTTACGATATAGTCCTTGGCAAGGCTACTCATACATCCCCGTGGGTATCATAAGATATGCCTAAATATTATTACGAGTATGGTAGGTACGCAAATGAGCAGTAAACTGCAAAAACTTTTTGTCTCTAAGGATAATAGAAGACACTGCGTTTCAGTAAAATTATAAGCTAGGAAGTGGCGATAGAATTTCTCGCATATTTTTACCAATAAGAAAGAATGATAATTATAAAGAATGAATATAATAAAGAATGTTAAGCACAGAATTAACACTGGGTGGATGAAATGGCGGCAGGTCACGGGAACAATCTGCGACTCCCGCATTCCCCTTAAACTCAAGGGGAAGATTTATAAAACAATAGTTAGACCTGCTGTCTTGTATGGATCAGAATGTTGGGCCATAAAAAGAATGAATGAAAGGCAATTGCATGCAGCCGAGATGAGAATGCTAAGAGGGATGTGTGGTATTACGCGAATGGATAGAATAAGAAATGAGCATGTAAGAGGAAGTCTGAAAGAGACACCGGTGACGGAAAAGTTGTGTGGAAATCGGTTGTCATGGTATGGGCATGTGATGCGGAGGAATGAGGAAAATGTCGTCAGAAAAGTGTTGAGTATGAACGTGGAGGGCTATACGAGTAAGGGAAGACCAAAGAAACGATGGATGGACTGTGTGAAAGATGATATGGCTAGAAAGGGAGTGACTACCAAGATGACAACTAATAGAGAAGTATGGAAGAAAAAGACATGTTGCGCCGACCCCAAATAAATTGGGACAAGGGCAGGAGAATGATGATGATGATAATTATAAAGAATAACGTTTACTTGGACACAGTTCGTGAAACAAAAAACCAAAAAAACAGCCAAGTGCGTGTCGAACCAAGTGGGTTTCGTAGTTGGGATGAATTTATCCCAAGAACAAACTTAACATTGTAGTTGAAAAATATGTTCGCCCATACATTCCAACTACAAATGTCAGTTTGTACGCATAATATTGAGAGATTTACCATCTTATTTTAAGACCATAGACTTCTTATAGGTTTCCTGTAATCTATAGCTATAGAACTATTTTCTGTATTTTTTTTTTTCAACATTTTAAGCTCAGTAGTTTGGGAGATAAGGAGGAATGCTCAATTTTCTTGTATTTCATTAAATAACTTTAAAACAATATCTTACTTATTGGCCCCTCAAAAGTGACCCTCATATTCAAAATTCCTTTATTTATGTTACAAGTCCGTGTTTGGGTCACAGAAATTCATACGTGTACCAAATTTCGACTTAATCGGTCTATTAGATTCGGAGCAAATTGGCTGTGACAAACAGACAGACAGACACATGAGTGATCCTTTAAGGGTTCCGTTTTTCCTTTTGAGGTACGGAACCCTAAAAATAAAAAAGTAAGTATACTAAGCGACTGTTTCGTGTAGTCTAGGTAGGAACTATTTAATATACTGTTTTGTGTAGTCTAGATTGGAACTAGTTCTACACGATACATTATTTGTATGAAATAATCTGCCGAATATTTAGCCGAAATTCAACCAGAATCTGTAATTTTTGGGCAACACTTAACAAAAATCACAAATTATTCTTGCGATTCGATTTTATTTTTATTGTGTTTTGAAATCGATACCCATCACAACTGTGGAGTTTCGTAAGCTAAATATCGATAATTTCTCATTCCGCTCTCCATTGATTGCGACGTCTCTCAAAAGACATTATTTAAGAACGCAATAATTCTCAAAGACGTAACAACAAAGCTTTTGGAAATACTATATAGTACTAGAAACAGTATCCCCAGTTCTACTATGATTGATTAGGTCCTAGGGATAAAGAGTCTCAGTTTCCAAGACCATTCTTTGGCAAAAACAACGAGTGTCCGGTAAATAGCATTGGCAAATTGCCAGGACACCCCTCATTGAGCTAGAACTAAGTTCTTTGCCAGTACTAGGTATGAAGGTAAAGTCGACAAAGAAGATAAGTATACAGGCTTACTTGCAACTACTTTTTAATACATGCCGTGTGTGTGTGCTGGGTAGTGAAGTCTTTAACAGTAGTTGTTTTGTGTGTGTTTTATATTTAAATGTTACTTAATTGTTAAGCACTTATTCAAGCGGACAAAAAAACATCGTGATGAAAGCAGTATGCCATAGATGCAGAAATTCGAAGACATGAGACCTCTACCGACCCACACTGGGTCCGCGTGGTGGATTACAGCCCACTCCATATCACAGAGAGAATACCATATTTCCAGCGGTTGTAACATTATAGGTTGATTTTATATATTATTTACTTAAGTAGACACGTATTTTCAATTAATATTGGCAGCATAGTGAAAGTACGGTATTTATTTTGTGCCGTTGAATACCTACCTATCTTTTTGCTGACTGTACTTGAAAGTATACTTGTGGCCAATGAAACATGTGGAGGTTTTTGTAAAAAAGAGGATTTACGGATAGCAATCAGTTTTTGGGAGGAACCTCGCAATGTCAGGGTAACTATTATATAATATTGTCTTCAATATAATTCACAGGTTTTTACGGATCTACGTAGATTTGTGATTTATTTCTAGATTATTTTTTGATCAGTACCTATTTTATTCTAGAATAGAGTAATTAGGAAAACTTTGCCTTAGGGCCGGTTTTTTTATCTGTATTTAACTCAACCAAAGGTTAAACATACTAATGGTTGAATTTTGGCTAAATGTGGCTAAATGTAATACATGAATAAGTTAACATGAATGTATTCATATATTATTAACTCATTTATGTTAAAAAATACCAAATAATGGCATATTGGCAAACATATTAGCCATTTTTTTTTTGTTTTGGTTGAGTTAACTACGGATCAAAAAACCGGCCCATAGTCTATATTAGATAATACGTCGATATTGTAGGTACCATTTACCTTACTTTTTATTATAACTCAATAAATTGATAAAAGGCACATATGTATATCATCTGTTTTATTGCTAAGATACTTTATGTAATTTTTCCTTTGAGAATATTTCTAAGTCGTTTTCCCCATGGATCTCGAAACTGGAGACGATTAATTGCAATTGCAATTGTAAATTGTCAATCGTCAATCGCTTCAATTGCATCAATCCCTTCAGAGCATAATACCAGATTCGCAAAATAACAGATTTTGTACAGTAACAAACAAAGTCGTATTGACAAAAAAGAGTCTCCTCGATATTTACCAAATCACCAAATTAATTTTATAGTTAAAACAAAAATAAAAGTTACTTCTCACGCACAAACTGACGATTGCAATTGATCGTTTTGAGGACCCTTTAGTATCCCCAATTTCGTAATAACTATATAGCTTATACCAAACCTTTGCCTCGTTGGTGTTTTGTCTAGACTGCTGGGCACAAGGTCCTGTGTTCAATTCCGAGGTCGTGTAAAATATTATTGAGTTTTTCTTTATGAATTTCTCAATAGCAGCAAGACAAGCTCGCCCCCTATTACATGGGACTTAAAACACAACGTGCGAAATATGGGTGTAGGTACTATAGGTACACATCTGCCTAACCCTTCGGGAAAAACGGGTGTAATGTTAAGTTATACTAAAAACTCACCTTCAGGCGTCAAACACGCTGCTTGTATCGAATACTTCGGCGCATAGTTACCCGTGAAAAATGCTGTGTCGACTAGCAAACCTGAAACCAAACATGCCAAATGAATCATCATCTAGCCTTTTCCTAACGTTGTCAGTCTAAATGGATGCAGCTGAATACAGTATTAGGGTTCCGTACCAAAATGGTAACAAGAAACCCTTATGGTGCGACTCTGTCTGTCCGTCTGTCACAGCTGGATATCTCAAGAACTACTAATGCTATCAACTTGAATTTTGGAATAGTTTTAGATGACGTTTGCCCCAAATATTTTGCAAATAAGAAAGAAATAAAAATATATAGTCGTCGTCTCGGTAGTCACTCCCTTTCTAGCCATATCATCTTTCACACAGTACATCCATCGTTGTTTTGGTCTTCCACTACTCGTATATCTATCCACATTCATACTCAAAACTTTTCTGACGACATTTTCCTCATTCCTCCGCAGTGCCCATACTATGACAACAGATTTCCACATAACTTTTCAGTCACCGGTGTCACTTTCAGACTTCCTCTTATATAGGTACTCATTTCTTATTTTATCCATTCGCAGTAACACCACACATCTTTGTTAGCATTCTCATCTCAGCTGTTGCAATTTTTGCAAAATTAATAATATAGGATATATTGAGGTTAAACCGTTATCAAACAAAAAAAAAAAAGTTATAGGTCAGTGTGTGTTACATATAATCTGTTATCTTAAAATAACAAATAATACCTATAATTAATACATAAAAAAAAATTGACCTTCATTTACTCAATTCAGAACTACATAGACTTCGATTTTTTTGTGAACTACTACTTACCTATATTATAAACGTGAAAGTTTATGAGGATGGATGGATGTTTGTTACTCTTTCACGCAAAAACTACTGCACGGATTTTGACGAAATTTGGCACACAGATGGTTTATATATAACCTGGATTAATACATAGTATACTTTTTACTCCCATATTCTTACGGGCTCGAGAATTACGCGGGTGAAACCGTGGGGCGCTGCTAGTTACTAATAAATCTGCTAGCGTTTGCTCGTGATTGACAGTTTAAAATAATAATAATAATAATAATAACCTGGGACATTATTCACACACGGTCATCTAATTCCAAACTAAGCAGAGCTTGTACTATGGAAACCAGATAATATAATATACTACTTTTTATTTTTTTTGTAAATACATACTTATATAGATAATTACACCCAGACTCAGAACAAACAGACATGTTCATGATCATGTTTTAATATATGATCAAACACATCATGGTCTATCCGCGTTTCAAATGTTTTCAGGAGTTTATGCGACCTAAAATACCTCTTCACAAACTCACACATTTGTTACATTATTAAGAATAAAACAGTGACATAACTAATTAATAGACAATCATCATCTCATCATCAGTCTAGCATTTTCCCAATTATGTTGAGGTCGGCTTCCAGTCTAACCGGAAGCAGCTGAATACCAGTATTTTACATGGAGCGACTGCCTATCAGACCTCCACAATCTAGTTACTAGGTAATACGATCTCCCTTGGTAAGACAGGTTGTCAGACTTTCGGACTTCTGACGACCCGTAACGAAAGATCCATGAATCATCAGGACCATCGGCTTAACGTGCTTTCCGAGGCACGGAGGGTCTTCGTTTGGTTTTGTTTTTGCCACGCATCCACGGACCAACCGCGGCAAGCATAGCTTGACCTGATCGATCGAGCCCTGCGGCTGTTGTCACTTAGCCACAAGCCCACACTTACTAGACAATATACAGTCTAATCTTGTAAAGAAAAAACATTGCACTTAGAATAACTAAGTTTTCCTATAAGTACATTCGAACAAAGGGTTTGGTATACAGGCAAGAATAGGTATTCATTTTCCACTTTTTTTTTCTTTTTGATTGGATTTTAGTCTTGTAAAATTGGTTGCAAGGTAGCTGCTTGTATAACTATTTCTTTATTTGGCTGTACAAGGACGTCATCGAGAACTAGTATTCAGGAATTATCCCACTGAAACCCTACTACCGGGGTAAAAAATATGCTGTCTTTACTCAGGTCTACCTGTGTGCCATCGCAAGATGTTCAGCCGTTAAGGCGTGAAAAGATAACAGACAGCGTTACTTTCGCATTTATAATAATTAAATGGATACAAGATAATGAGAGCAGTGGTGACCCAGTGCAAACAGGCGCTTAACTTTGTGAAAATGCTCTCAAAACGGTGAAGGATAACATCGTAAGGAAGCCGGCATGCCCTAGTACCAAAAATTCGAAGACATGTGATTTCTACCAATCCACAATGGGCCCGCGTGGTGGATTATTGCCAGCTCCCTCTCAACGAAAGGAGGCCTGTCACAGTATAATAAAGTTTATACTGTTCCTGTGTCAAAGCAGCGGGAATAGGCTGATTTGGCTATGCTAATATGCTAAAAATGGATACATACCACGAACAACACACTTGGTCGCCAATTTCAGGATACACCAGTCATGACCCGCAATCCGTTTCCTGCGGGTCTCCCAGCCGTCCATCCACTTGCCGTACTCAGTGTACTTATCCTCGATGAATATCGGCTCGGAGTCGGCTATCATGTTCTCGCATGTGGCAAAGAAGTCGTCTGTTGCGAAAACTACTTCTCCACCAGCCTGTAAGATAAATGTGATAATACATTTTGGTTAGTAACTTTTTGATCTAAATGAAAGTATTCTTTTTTTTTTTTGTTTTGAGTTTTGTAACTTTCGAGTCACAATACTGAAAGCCCTGGGGGGGATATCCCCGTTACTAACTTTGTTGAATTTGAGTAATTTTTCACCACTTTTGCAGTTAATTTTATATTATTTTTATTTTATTTTATGGATACAGAACTTTGGATTTACTTAAATTAGCATTGTTTTTGTAGAGCGATTTCGTAAAAGTGGAAAACTGGAGCACCTTATTCTGTCGTATTTGTGGGTTCCTTAGAGCAAGATAGGGCCGCCAGACCTTACTTATTTTCTGATTAACAAAATGTATGGGAAAGAGTAGTGTTAGTATGTACTTAGAACGTCTGCATACCTACTAGCTTGGGCCGACGGTCAATTTTCAGGAATTAGGTACTAAAATTACGTAAAAATATATTATTACTCACTTTTCTTAAAGATTAATAATCAAAAAAAAAATAATAATCAATACTGTCAGACACTTCCCGTCGGCGGTTTTTTTCCGCCAGACACTTTTCTTACTTATAGTATGAGTATTAATTTTTATATAATGATACTCGGAGAACTATTTCAATCCTATTTGTAAGCAGCCAGACCAATCGTAGCGGTCAAACATCCCCCAGACACAAACCATCTAATTATCACGCTCGCACTCTTTCTCTTCTAACAGTGGCCTTTGAATTGTGTCTGGGGGAGGGGATGTTTGGCAGCTGCGATTGGTCTGGCTTCTTATAAATAGTACTGGAATAGTTACCCGAGTATCATTATATAAAAAGTAAGACTCAAACTATAAGTAAGATGACATATTTTTTTGCAAGCAAGCGCATCTGGCGGAAGAGACTGCCGATGTGTCTGAAAATATTGATTAATAATTATGTACCATATTCTGTAAAACATACATAAAATCAGCAGTCAGACTTGAAGAAAAGTGAGTAATATTTTTCCGTAACTTTAGTAAAGCTAGTAGGTATGCGGACGTTCAAGGTACATACTAATACTACTCTATCCCACAAATTTTGTTTATCACAAAATAAGTAAGGTTCGTTTCTGAGATCTTGGACTATGATTAAGGACTTAAGAATGGACGGCATTTTAATGTAGTTTTAGTTGTACCGTACCTACTGGAATCACTGATACCCTTATTATCAAAAATAGAATTTACAAAATTACATTTATTTATTTACAACATTTAATCTATCGACAAAGTTAGCTGAAACAGTCAGTCTGTTCTGTAAAATCTCACCTTAAAATCTGAAGAGAAGTGAATTTGAAGTGAGCTGTACTTCCGCCTGATGTCAGAGATTGACACTATTGATAGGTCACTTCAAGCTCACTTCACCTAAGTTTTCACGGTGAGTTTTTCCAGAATAGATGAGCAGATTTTAACGAAAAAAAAAAATTGTAAAGTTTTACTAAATTGAAGTCATCATTTTCCTGCTCTTATCTTAATTTATTTGGGGTCGGCCCAACATGTCTTTTCCCCATAGGCAGGTATGTACTTCTCTGTTAGTCTTCATATCGGTAATCACTCCCTTTCTAGCTATATGCCATATGCCATGTTATTTAGGATGACGTCGAGAACCAAAGAAAACATAGACATAGTATTGAATGAAAATTCAATAACATTGGTAGACAGCGTAAAATTCTTAGGTCTTACATCGACGAAAGCCTTAACTGGAAGAAAGAATTGACTGCTATAGAAAGTTCAATTAGCTCAGCTTGCTATGCCCTAAGAAGTCTTCGAGACGTGATCGCTATTGAGCAACTAAAGGTGGTATATTATTCGCTTGTGGAGTCAAAGCTTAGGCACAGTATCACTCTGTGGGGAGGTAGTTATGCTTACAATATAAATACAGCTTTCATTATACAAAAAAAGGGCCATAAGAACCATGGTGAGAATTCCACAGTGGGTATCGTGTAAGGAGTACTTTAAAGAACTTCAGATACTACCGGTCCCTTGTTTGTATATTTTAGTTCTTCTCACAGATCTTATGAAAAAGCTGCAGAATATAGAAACACCAGAGCAAAGAAGTAAGCGGGAAGCTACTAGGCGTAGGGACTTACAAAATAATATGCAACCTCATTTAAAAGTAGTGAGCCATGCTGCAGGTTATCAATCAATTAAACTGTTTAATAAACTACCTGTACACTTAAAATCACTATACAACATAAATCAGTTTAAGCAGCAGTTAAAAACATTTTTAATAGAAAAGTGCTATTACACCCTTGATGAGTTTCTGTGTGACACTTACAACTAGACTTGAATTTATTATTATACTATTTTTATTGACATTATATTATAATACTTTTGACATTTGAAATGGTGGAACTGTAATTTATTTGTTTTTATTATTTTTTTTTGCTGTTGTTTTACTTTTTTAAATTAATTAATTTGTTTACTGTTTTATTGATTTTAATGATTCATATTGTAATTCTTTTAATATTTAATGTTAATATACCTAGTGTGGCTTTTCGATACAATGTAAAAATTGTTAGTGAAATAAATGAAATGAAATTAAATGAAATATCATCTTTCACACAGTCCATCCATCGTTTCTTTGGTCTTCCATCCTCCGCATCAATTTACCATGACAACTCATTTGCACACAACTTTTCAGTCACTGGTTTGCCCGCGGCTTTGCCCGCTTGGATGTCGAAAATTATCCCACGGGAATGTACTACCGGGATAAAAGTATTCTATGTCCAGGTCATGGTCTACCCATGTGCCAAATTTCATCCAAGTCCGTTCAGCCGTTTTAGCGTAAAAGTATAACAAGCAAACAAACTCACTTTCGTGTTTATAATATATTATAAGGTTTTCTTATTCCATCCATTCGCGTAACACCACACATCCCACTTAGCATTCTTATCTCAGCTCCATGCCTTTCATTAATTCCTTTTGTGGCCCAACATTCTGATCCATATTATAACATTGTTTTACTAAATTGAAGTATCGATTTGTTCTAAAAAAATCTGGTGATAGATTCCATTCCAAACTAATGAGTTAAATCATAAACACAGAAATAATTAAATAAAAGAAGAACTCACCCCAATGCTCCCGAACTCGCTTAGCTCAGCGAACGCCGGAACGATAGTCTCAATCATCTCTACTGTTATCACTGTAGCTAACGAGTTACTTAGCCCAAGCTCAAACACACACTGATAACGAACTGTCTCGAACCCCGTTATATATAGTCTTTATATATAAATAAACAGTGTCTACCTATATCCATTTGTTTGTAAATATAACTACATTTCTATAAATGTAACTAGTTTTTTCTCCGCTTAACGCAGGCTTCAGTATAGATGGCTAAAAAAGTGAATGAATTTAGATTGTGTTGATCTGAAAATAGAATTGGCCAAGTAGATTGACTAGTAATAGTGATAAAGCGATTTAAATATGTTTTTTTAGTCAAATTAACGGGAAGTGAAACTCGGATATAAGAATTTGGATCCAACCAATATCCACCAACCCGCACTTCGCCCGCATGGTGGATTACGGCCCATTCTTGGTGTAGGCCTTTGTCTCAGCAGTGGAAACATAATAGACTGCAGTGAAAGAAATGGGGACTAGACAACAGTCCAGGAGTGACAGGAAAGGCTAAAAATAGCTCCCACAAGCGTCCTAAGAACTTAGACCACAGTGTGAAGCTGATAACGATCAAAGACCGCATTATAATTACAGGAAAATGTTTTAAGATTGCTAGTCTCCATATTGTTCATCATCAGGGGACACTCTGTCCATTGCTAGACTAGTGTTACTTATAATGGCATTGCGTGTATCCACCACACTTGCATGAGCAATCTTTGATAACTAGGTTGATTGATAATCATGGAATCGGAATCGGATACGAGTTGGGGAAGACCAAAGAAACGATAGATAGATGGTGTGAAAGATGATTATGGCTAGAAAGGGAGTAAATAACAAGATGACGACTAATAAAGGAGTTTGGAAGAAAAAAAGTACGTGTCAGCTGGTGCTGGAAAAACAGGAGTAAACTCCAGGCGTGCGTTGGAAGCACGACTGGAGTTTACTCCTGGTTTTTCTGCCGTTCCGACTTTCTGTTGTTGGAGGAAAACGAAGGACCATAGGGGCAGGGTTTCTTCAATGAATCAGTGCTCTACAAAAAGTAACTTTAAGGTTTAAAGGCGTTAGTTTTGATTTATTTTACGCAGAAAAACGTAACGCTTTTATGTTAACGTTAGTTCACTCCTCATTAAATTTCCATACCAGGGGGGACTTATATGAAAATCGATTCTTAAGGAGAAAACTCCAAAAAGGCATGTTGCGCCGATCCCAAATAATTTGGGATAAGGTCAGGAGAATGATGAATGATGATGAGATGACTAACTACCTCCAAGCTATTCACAAAAATGAGAACATACAGTGTACTTACCTAACAGACGGTTACCAAAAATAGGGAGTGTGTAAAATAAACAATTTATGAAAAAAAAAAACTTTATGAAGTTTTGAATAAAATATCATAAATTCCAATGTGATTCACTAAACCTTGACAGAAAGGTACAATAAATCATAATAAAAATAATGGATTCAGTTCATTCCAGTATTTTATTATTGTGCACAATTTTTACCATCAATTTGTAACTTTTGTATCTGCTAGCTTATCAAGTTCTTTCTCGGCTGTTTTTATTCGTTGCGCTGTAAAACCTCACTGCTATTTTGAGTATCTTTTTGTTTCTTTTTTTTTAGTTCTCGGGAACATTATGCCAATATAGAATAAGAAATGTGTATGTCTGAAAGTGACACCGGTGACTGAAAAGTTGTGTGAAAGTCGGTTTGCGGAGGAATGAGGAAAATGTCGTCAGAAAAGTTTTGAGTATAAATGTGGATGGCTATATGAGTAGGGGAAGAACAAAGAAACGATGCATGGACTGTGTGAAAGATGTTATGGCCAGAAAGGGAGTGACTACCGAGATGACGACTAATAGAGAAGTATGGAAGAAAAAGACATGTTGCGCCGACCCCAAATAAATTAGGACAATTGGATAGGAGAATGATTAACATTATACCAAAATCACAAGAACGTTTCTATTATATCATCCTCAGAGATACAAACTTACTTAGCTGCGTTATGGTACGGCAAGGTATAAAAATCTTCCAAGTTTTTGACTTCTTTAATTTCATGATGTAAAAGTGATTGTGGGTTTTTCTATCAGAAATTTCTCAGTAGCAGCTTGGAGTCTGGATTTATGGAAATAGGCTCGCCCCCTATTACATGGAACTTAAACATAACTTGTGAAATGTGGGTGTACCTACTATAAATACAACTCTGCCCAACCCTTCGGGGAATGAAGGCGTAAAGTTATAATGTTATGTAATTTCATGATAGTTTTAATCTGAACTAATCCCTAGATTTATAATGAGTAAAGCACGTTTTCACATGCTTTTCATCTTTTCAAATGTGCATACGGTTCTACTGTTTCTCGTTTTTCAAATCGACCGATTAACATCCTAAAGGCGGGGTTGCCATACTTTTAAAACGGCTCTTTAGACATTTAATATTTTACATCGATGGTCCTAGTTTATCATTTGTGACTTCGAGTTACGGCTTCATATACGGATATATGTAAGTGGGCAGGAAAGAAAGAAAGAAAAGAAAGAAAAATGCGTTTAATTGGCATTACAGCATAAAATAAATAAACCTTAAAACTATGGAAACGTGATTGCAATGCCAAAAGGGCCTCAGCTCAGCATAATGTCAGATGGTAACACAAGGTATACCACCTGACGCTGATTTTCAGCTGCAACCCACGAGTGCCATACGCTAGAATTTAATAAACACAGAGAAGTGTGTGTCCGTTTTATAATAAATTAAGAGAATAAATTAAAAAGAAATGTTGTAGCATACATGTGTGTGTGTGTGTTGTGTTGTGATTAATTAAATACTACAATAAATACTCAATATCAATGTTATTAAGTACAATAAAATAATAATAAATCTATATCTAAATATTTAAAAGCACCTTCAAAGCAAAATCGTAAGACTGCGTTGTTCTTCTAAACTATGAAACGTATTTTTATGCAGTTTACATAATCAGGGTACAAGACAATAATCATTGATTATAATAAAAAAATAAATAAATAATAGTGAAAGTAATTAAAATTATAAAATGGATAAAACATTAAAACACACAGGAGGTGTTGGAGGCTTTTATTTAGGTATAAAGCTCTGCTTGAGTACAGTTTTTTAATAATTTAATTTAATGTTTTGTGTTGCGTAATGTACCTAAATTATTATGCGCAGTGTTGTATAGAATCAATTTTTTTAACTGAGCAGGCAGCTGTGCTGGTGGGGGGTTTGTTGCGCCACTTCTTCTCCCCAGCTAAAGCATTAGGAAGTGGTAAAGGGCGGGCGTTTTAAGGGACTGTCTTGTGTAATTTTGACGTTCAAAAAGTGCTGATTCTCAGCCTAGTTTGAATAAATGACTTTTGAGTTTGATTTTTTGATTTTGATTTTAATCGGTTCTTTCCTTAGAAAGTTTAACATAAACCAACTGTTTAAATACCTAACCGGTGGTTTGAATGTTGGTGAACACAGCCTTTCTTTTATAGTTAAGAGTTACATTAAAATTTTAATCAAACCACTGCACACTCTAAAACAGCTGGAAAATTCTACGTGTTTCATCGTCTAGCGAGTTTAATAAATAAAAAAAACTTTAATTCAATGAAACCAGAAAACTGTCTTTTGTTATACTGACCGCAGCAAGGTTGACAAAAACATCACAATAATCTTTAACAAAAGATTAAACGGTGCAATTCAAACATAGCAACAGAAAAAAACTAAAATGTCTGTGGAATGATCATAGGACAGAAATAGATAGACACTATACGATTTTCTGCACTCGATTCCTCAAAGGTATCAAGAATTTTTTATTCTATTTTTTTTTAATCAACTAGCTGACCCGGCGAACTTCATACCGCGTTTTTTTTTTTAATTAGGTAATTTGTTAATTTGTCATTTGTTATATATATATTTAAGTAACTTGATATATTTTCCTTAGTTTACACAAAATAAATTTCTGAACGCACGCCTAAATATTTGACAACCAATATAATTATGTATATGCCAATCCTTTTTCATTACTGACATTATTCTACATATTTAAAATCTAAAATACGCCATTATCCGAATATTGTTGATATTTCTTGTCGAGACGAAACCTTTATTTAAATAAAAAAATAATAATAAAATAAAATAAAAATGATTTAATCCTGACCTTACAGTCCATAGATTGTTAGTAATAAATTATTTAAATACGTTTTTTTAATTTGAGGGGAAAGTTTACCGTATCGACGGGATGAACATAAAATGTCTGTCAGTTATGAACATTGTGTATTGGATTTTTTTTCTTTTTTTTTTTCCTCAATTTTCCAAAGTTTTTAAAAGTTATTCTGCTATTCGGGAGCATGAAAATCGGTCTAGCCGTTCTCGAGTTATAAGTGTTCGAATAAACCTGACTTTGTTTTATATATATTAAGAAAGATAACGGCGTATGTAATATATTTATATTACATACGCCGTTATCTTTAAGTAACTCAAAAAAATGCTTGTGTAGGACAAGCATTTTTTTGAGTTACTTAAAGCTTCTTCCCTATGTCGTGTATACAACGTCTTAATTTTATTTAAATTACTATATTAAATTTATCATAAAACTGAGTTCATATAGAAGCTTTCCTTCTTTGCGAGCTTTATGTTTTTAATTTTAGCATTTTTTTAAATCGTCATACTGACTTTTATTATCTTCATAACAAACAGGTCGTTAATGAAGTTATAATGTTAGATGGAGATTTCTACAAATCTTCGAAGGATAATGTTAAGATAGAATAGAAAAAAAAGGAATAATTTTTTTTAATGTAATCTAGTGACACAACTGGGTCACATTGTAGAGACATGGAACACGACGTGCAGATCCAATATGTTTCCTTTTTAAGATAGATGATTGATTTAATGAGTGCATTCTTACGTTTTTTTATTTTTTTTTATTTTGGGTAAACTTAAAAAGTAGATATCATAATCACCAAAGATTTCAGACGTATATTTCGACCAGCTAATTGAGACGTTAGTAAAAAAATCTACTGTAATTTGAAATTATGCATTATTGAAAAAAATGTGGTGATAATATTATAAGTGTGATCATAAATGCAGAGGGTTCATTCACGTCATGACTGTTTGATTATTCACCGATTCAAATTACAGTAGATTTTTTACTAACGTCTAAATTAGCTGGTCGAAATATACGTCTGAAATCTCTGGTGATTATGATATCTACTCTATAAGAGATAATTTTATAAGTAGGTATTTTATATTATACTTACACTTCATACCCAGTAGAGTCACCTTACATTGATCACTAAAATCACCCATCTCCGGGCTGACTATCATATTTAGAGGTGATAGGTCACCTACAATTGGTTTGAAACCGGTTTGAGCCACGCGTGCGTAGTCACTGGGTCGCGCTTCAGTGATAAGACCACGGCAGACATTTATGCAATTACGTTTTATTTTAATGATACAACATTTAATAATATAAATATTTAAATTGTTTATTATTATTTTGGTTGTGTCGGTTTCGGTTGCTATCTGAATTGATTGTCTATTGTTTTTCTTTACATTATTGGGCTATCAACCACAAAGAATAGAGATTCTCGATTTGAGATTTGAAAAAAAAGTCAACCGACTTCCAAAAATAAAACACTACAAAGTGAAAAATTACTTTAATTTCGGAAGTCAGTGTCTTTGGATCTGTAGGTATTTTAGTGCCACCGATATTCGAAATTCAAGTTACATTTCGCTTTGTGTTTTTTTTTTTTTTGGAATTCGGTCGTTTTTATTATGTAAAAAAGTTTTTCAACTATCACTTTTTAGTTTTAGTACCACCACTTATATTCGTATACACTTGCTATGTAAATAACAGTGATAGTGGCACCTATTTCCTTGTTCACAAACTAAACTAAATTTAAGTTCAGTGCATCTTTTTCTTTCTATTTCATTAAAACAGGACAGACGATAAATATCAGTTTAGTCCTGTCAAATTAAGATACTCCATAGACAAGTTTAGACGTGATTAAAAAATTCGCTACTCAAAATACGTCAATTTACGTCAGGCGCCGCTGACTAATTTGACAGGACTAAACTAATAATTATCTTCTGTCCTTTTCTTAATGAAATGGAAAGAGAAAGATACACTGAACTTAAAATTAGTTTAGTGTGTGAACAAGGGAATCGGCGCCATTAAGTAATAAAACATCATCAAGATACAAAAAGTGGATTAGAAATATATTATCAAAGCTAACTCAAAAAACTACTCAAGAAAAGTTAATAATTTTTTTAAGGGACCACCGCACAAACTTCCTTTACCAATTGTAAAAAGAATTTCCAAAATCGGTCCAAAATTAAACAACGAACCTCCTCTTTTTTTTAAGTCGTTTAAAATACTTTTATTTTCTTTAGTGTATGAGTGAACTTTTGAATGATATAATATTGGCCGAAAACTGTTGCTTTTTGAAGGTTATATGATTATATGGATCCAGAATATTTCGGTATGAGAGAAGATAAACTAACATCGGTTTACATATCGAAGCTTATCGTTCAATTTTTATTGCGCCACATTTTTAGACGATAATTGTATCGATATCACATGTAGAAATAAAGTGCTGAGTTGAAAGATCAATATAATGTATGAGGCATTGAGGCTGAAGCTGATAGATCGCTCTAACCAATTCAATGTGTAGTGATAATCAATAATTTAAAGTCGGTACACGCGTGTAGTACTCATAACTGGCGTGCGTGTATGAACGTAAACAAAACAAAAGGAGCGTGTAAACATCGTAGCAGGTGGTGTTCTGCAGTTTCTGCTTACACTTATAGGGAGAATGTGTGAGTTTATGTGTGTATGTAATCTGTCATAAATACGATACATCGATATTTAGTACAAGTTCAGTTTTGCAAATATTAATTTCTGTCACACATGCATCCAGTCGTGTCCTGTCACCAGTATGACAGACCCTTTCTAAAACTTGTTGTGATGAATTAGCGTCCGAGTAAGATCTATCCTGGGTAGAATAATCATACTTAAACATAAAATGCCATATAAAACTTTAAGACTACTATGTCAAGCCCTAGCCTGACTCCATAATTAGTTATGGTCTCAGTAGCTATGGGAGAACATACAAAACTAATTTAGATAAAATTTACAAACTACAACAATGAATCCTCAAAAATATTGTACTACCTAAAATTAAAACTATATACCAAAATCATTACTCTGAACTATTTCATTATTGCAACATATTGCCAATACAAAACATGTCAAGACTTTCAATATTATAAGATAAATATGTCAATATAAATAATTTAAATAGAAGAACACGTCATCCTAAATTAAGAACTTTAGCTAACATAAAAACTTTTACCTTGCCCAGATGTAATAATACATATGGTATGAGAACATACACCTACATACTACCAAAAATAATAAATGAACTTCCTGCGGACATACAAAGTGAATACCTCTGTTACCCTAAGAAAGCAAAACGCTTAAGTAGTATAATAAGTAAGACTATTTTAATTTTTTGAAAGTAAAACTTAAAAACACATAGCATTGTTTCTAGTAGCATATTAGATTTATATTTTCCGAACTCACTAGCCATATATAAGCCATCAAAGGCTTCTGTGGTTTTTTAACATACAATGATTTAACTCTGCGATATATATTTTGAACATTAATAAAAAAAAAAGTAATGTACAACATCTATTCCTACTTCCTACAAACCGACAGCCTAGTAGATGTACTATGGAAAGTCCATATAATAAAAAAAACCTCGCACTTTTTCCCTATAGGGTAACTACAGAACGCTACGAGCTACGATCCTCACATATTCCTTTTGCTACGCCCACGTTTATACATCAAAACGTAAGTATTTTGCACCTGACTTTTTCGGAGGACATCACTAAAAAGGTCAATGTATATCCTTGAACACAGACTTTTCTCTAAAAAAGAAAGAAAAACAGCTGAAAAATTTTCGAAGCAAAGTCATAGCTCACTTCGAAATTCAACTCAACAGTAAAACAATTCAACACGTCAATGTTACCAATAATATCAAATTCGTAGTGCCTAGTAACATGAGAGTGTGTCTCGCTAATGTCCCTAGTGCTGTTCTGAAAGGTAACGTCTACGTTCTGGCAGTATAACCTGTGTATCTATTTTCCAAGTATTGACTCAAATGACACTTGGAGTTATTTAGTTCTAGTGTCGAAGAATGTAGATATTGGAATCGAAATTTGAAATAGACTAAACAGTCTACACTCAAAAAAAATATATATACGTGTCGAATTGAGAACCTCCACCTTATTTTTCGTCGGTTAAAAATATATACAATATACCAGGTGGGGCAAAAATAATGTCACAATGTGAATGTGTCATAATTTTGGCAAATGGCGTCATAATGTCATTTCGATTTTACACTTATGTTGTAGACAGATCCTACTAATCCTGCTAAACTCGCCACAAAATAATAGGTCCGTTTTGACATGAGGGTGTCCCTCTTTGTCCCGCTATGTTTGTCTCTCTTTGGCATATGAAAGGATATGGGCTGTCAAAACGGACCTATCATTTTGTGGCGAGTTTAATATTATAAAATGTGAAAGTTTGTGATGATGTTTGTTACTCAATCACACCAGAACTGCTGAACGGTTTTGGATGAAACACACATATAAACACAGAGATAAATTATAGTCTGGAATAGCACATAGGACATACTTTTATCCCGGAAAAATGTACGGTTTCCGTGGGATAATTTACAACATAGACGTGGGCGAAGCAGCTGGCAAAAGATAGTAGAGAATAATTTAGTTGACAATGCAATAAAGCTACAACACCGCTCAGACAGTGACGAAGATTTTGAAACAGCAGTGTGAGTACACGAATGGGAGATCTCCCATTTTGGCGATTTCAACTGGCCGGCCAGATCGCCAGATTCACGGTGCCAGACTTCTGCCTTTGGGGCTTTTTGAAATCTCGCGTTTACCAACACAAACCACAAACCTTGCAAGACTTGAAAACCAAAAATGAATAAGAAATCACCAAATTGGAGTCAGAGTAATTCAAAATGCCGCAAAACGAGCAAAAAAAAATGTGCATCAACTCACGATATTATTTTTTTGACTTAATGTAATCAATTTTACACCTTTAAATAATCTTTCCGTGAAAATAGAGTCCATTTATTTTTTCATTTTTAACAAAATGGTAGCTAATTCACATTACGACATTCCTTTTGCCCAACCTTGTATAATATACAAGTATATAAAAGAGAAAAGAAGGAAGATCTCAGAGAGCAAAAAAAAAATTCGTTCGCATCGCTATCAGCAGGAAAAGTGCCCAAAAGGCTGGCAGCATTGCCACAATTGTTGTATTTGCGCCATTTGAGGTTTTCTGCACCTGCAGCAGCTGCCTCAGCACAGCCCGCCGTGCTAGGAAGATGGACTGGAATGTTGTTATTTGGGTAATTCGTTAATAAAAAATCTGATACTGACCAGTATTATCTGCAATACCAAAAACATCGTAGGCTTTGTAATTCTAGAGAAAAAGTTGAAATCTCTGATGTTCCAAATTGTCCAATTTATTGTTGAATGTTTTGTTTGTTCGCAACCATAAACAATATTTCTAAAATCATTTTCTATAGTCTTAATTTACGTGTAAAGAAAAGTTGTAGATTTTCTCAGAACAAAAACTTTTGTTTAAAAAGAAACTCACATATACACACATTAACCCTGTAAACAATACACTCCTTTTTGAGGCAGTTGTGTAAAAACAAATGAAAGTTTTAATCGAATTATCATTTAATTTCTACGACTCATTCTCTCAAATGGTCTGCATACAATGCGATCTCCGAATGGCAGATTGGAAAATGATTTCACATACATAAACTCACGCGTTCTTCTTCGGGTAGGCAAGAACTACAAAACGCCACCTGCTACGATCCTTACATACTCCTTTTGCCTCATTTACATTCATACATCTGGTCATACAAGCACGCTGGTTGCGAGTACTACGCACTTGACCTTTCTGAAGAACATCACCAATTAGGCCACTATATATGTCCTCCTAGGGCGTCTCCTCCCAGCGTTTCCACTCACATCTGCCTTGTCCTTTCGTTCATCCTCTCAACATGACCAAACTATCTATCATTTCTTCTTATAAACCGCAATGTTGCATTATCATCATTCTCCTGCGCTTGTCCCAATTTATTTGGGGTCGGCGCAACATGTCTTTTTCTTCCATACTGCTCTATTCGTCATCATCTCAGTAGTCACTCCCTTTCTGGCCATATCATCTTTCACACAGTCCATCAATCGTTTCTTTGGTCTTTCCTTACTCGTATAGTCATCCACATTCATACTCAACACTTTCCTGACGACATTTTCCTCATTCCTCCGCATCACATGCCCATACCATGACAACCGATGTTGCATTATCACATCATTATTATGTAAAATGATGTCGTTGCACAAAATTTTCCGTTTGACTGAAACTGTGTCGATATAATTATTGATGACAGACCTGCTTCCAATACGGCTTTGAAACTGATAACGACAAATTGATATTGAGCAAAACTTCTCGGTCTTTTCCACTGGAACGGGGAAAGAACACGCACGATATAGGCAAAAAGTAAAATGACTTTACTAATTGATATCAAAACACAAGAACGTGTCACTGGCAATGAACTTCACTCTTGACTTACAACTTTTATTAATCATCTAAGACGGAACAATTAAAATTTAGATCCATTGCTCCCTCTGTATAGAAAACATCAATGAATACGTAGGTGAAATACAGCAATAGATACAACGCATTGATGGGTCGTCGCATTGGCTCTAGAACTTCCTTCCCTACTTTGTTATAATCAGAATGTAACCCAAACACAACGTTATCACCAGTAGAAATATCTAGTTTAATCCAGTTTCTCGCGACACGAAGGACAAAGATCGGTCCATGCATACGACTGGTGCAGTAGTAATGTTCTCCCGATAGTTTATGACAGCCTGGTACCTCGGATCGTGAGCTCAATTGCTATTCATAAGTTTTGCTTTACTATGAAATAACCTGGTTATGGATTTTGGAACATGTCATTATGTCGTGTGATTTTGAAAAGAGGGATGTAAAACTTGCAATTTTCGGTTTATTTAACTTTTTTAGATTCCATCGCTGAACTCATGTTGATAAAATTAAATGCTAGAAAAATACTGCTGCAGATATAAATCAGGTAGGTACCTACTAAGCAAGTTTGACTAACGTAGCCCTGTTCAAGGTACAACAAATTTGTGTTTGTTCCTAGTATTTATATTATGGATATCACTGTATTATTTAAACAATTTTATATTTTTTATGGGCATATAAAAGATTTTAAAAATGTACTGAGAAGTCACAGTCATTGTATTAATCTGCTTAAATTTCTCTCTGAGAGATTGTCTCGGACTTAATTTATAAATGCATCGAACAGCTCTTTTCTGCAAAACAAAGATAGTCTGAATGTCGGCTGCATTTCCCCACAACAGAACACCGTACGACATTACACTATGAAAATAGCTAAAGTACACTAAACGGGCTGTCTCTATGTTAGTTAAGTTACAAATTTTCCTAACAGCGCATGCTGCGGAGCTTAGCTTTTTAATAGACAATTTATCTATATGTGAGCCCCACTGAAGCTTAGCATCCAAAGTTGATAAAATAATCGGTAATCACCAGATTCAAAGCTTTGTTAAACCATTTCTGCCCACGATGTTTTCCTTTACTAAATTACATTTAAGTGAATTAACTATTCTTTGCCAATTCGATAATTTTTTTTTGTACCTACCAAAATCTTTTTTGGGTTTAAAGATTTACTAGCTTTTGCCCGTGGCTTCGCCTTTATGGATGTCAAAAAACTATACGTACAAACCTTCCTCTTGAATCATTCTATCTATTGATGAAAACCGCATTACAATCTGTTCAGGAGTTTTTGAGATCATCGCGAACATATAGACAGACAGACGCGGCGGGGGACTTTGATTTATAATACGTAGATATGTACGTGATTCTTTGCATTTCGAAAATTTTTTATTAGGTATCTCTTTTTAGGTAACTGATTGGAAATAAACAAGGATGATTCAGTTATTTTTATCACTCAACTTACGTAATTCTACCGATCAACGACTAAAACGATAGTGATTAACAGATCGCTCATTACTAGTTGCTTATTTTCTGCCTAATTATACGCATTACTGTAATTATTTACAATGATTTGGAAATTAAAGATGAATAGCGGTTAAGGTCGAGTTTTGTTATTGTTTTCAAAATAAAAATAATTCACACGTAAATAAAATTAATTTAGTCTATCAAATCAATCAACCTGCCTAGCCTTTTCCCAACTATGTTGGGGTCGGCCTCCAGTCTATCCGGGTACAGCTGAATACCAGTATTTTATATGGAGCGACTGCCTATCTGACCTCCACAAACCAGTGACTGGGTAATACGATACCCCTTGGTAAGACTGTTGTCAGACTTTCGGGCTTCTGACAACCCGTAACGACTGTCAAAGATCCATGAATGACAGCCGGAACCTACGGCTTAACGTGCTTTCCGAGGCACGAAGGAGTCTCGTTGTGTAAAGATGTATACTAACCCCGGCAAGCATAACTTAACCTGATGGATCGACCCGTGCGGCTGTTATTACTTAGCCACGAGCTCCTCTAATTGTGTAAGTACTTTAAATTTTATCACATTATTATTCTCCTGCCCTTATTCCAATGTATTTGTGTTCGGCGCAACATGTTTCTTTTTTTCCATACTTATATGTGTATGTGAAATCATTTTACAATCTGCCATTTGTAGGACCCAGAGTATGCAGATCATTTGAGAGAATAACTAGTAGAAATTAAATGATAATTCAATTAAAACTTTCATTTGTTTTTACACGACTGCCCCAAAAAAGGAGTGTAATGTTTTCGGGGTTCTTGTATGTGTGTGTTTCTTTTTAAACAAAAGTTTTGTTCTGAGAAAACCTACAACTTTTCTGTAGGTACACGTAGATTAAAACTATAGTAAATGATTTTCGAAATATCGTTTATGGTTGCGAGTAGTGAGAAACGAGACTTAAAAGTTCAACAATATTAAATTGGACAATTTGGAACATCAGAGATTTCAGTTTTTTCTCTAGAATTACAAAGCCTACGATGCTTTTGGTATTGCAGATGACCACTGACCATCAGATGAGCCATCAGCTTGTTCCTATAATTTATGAGTTAGTGTTACTTATCTTTGTAGCAAATGGGAAACAGTTGAAACAAAATGATGATTTTATCAACATTTGAACAAATATCAACGCGTGAAAGGTTGATGTTTGTTCGAATGTTGATAAAAGTTGAGTTATTTTCCTTTTCCTTATGCTATTTAGGTTTTTATTGCAATTATTCATAGTTAAACCAAAAAGATCCAACCCACATTAGGTGTAACGTGGGTTGGATCCTTTTCGTTTAACTATGCCCAATTACACGATACAAGTTGCAACCGGCTTCCAAATCCTAACTATCCAAGTGACACAGACGAGTGACTCACCAATCGCGCAACAATGCTTTTGTCGTGGAAGGTGTAAACTAATGGGGTTGTTTCGCGGAAGCTTCGCCGCAAGAGAGCGCTGTGTGTTTGTCACTTGTCAAAGTCATCTTGAAGACGAAGCGACCAATCGGCGACAAGAAAAGCAGCTCCATCTCGTGGCAAAGTTTTTAACAAGGTACCTTGAATGAAAGCTATTGACAACTGAATGAAAGTAAGAAACTAGCGCCATTTACGCGGAACTAATTTGACAGCTTTCTTCCCCATTGGACAAATATGGATAAAATCTGATACTTATTATAGTTTGTAGTATCGCTTCACCCTAGTTAGGATGCCCAGTTTCTTGGCTGCAGTTTGGGCTTTGTACTCGATGGTGGCGCCAAAGTTGAGACTAGATGTCAACTCCATGCCTCGGAGCTCAAGGCTTCAGGAGACTTACAATAAACAAACCAAACGAAAGTAAAAAAAAAATGGAGTACTTGTGATGTGAAAACAGAAAATGACCATTTTTGGACGTATCATGTATCGAGTGTTTTTTTTTTTTTTTTAGAGCGGAGAACTTTATATTGAAAGCCTCGGTGGCCGCATACCCGAAATCATATTCAAACATTAATGACATAAAATTATCTATCAAATAAAGCCAATTTCATGGATATTAAATACATTTTTCTGTGTTTTATTTTAATTTAAAGTTCTCAAAAAAACACCATTTTATATGTATACTTATATTTAAAACACCACATATATTTTACCTAATTTCCTGTGTCTTATTTCATTTATCTGACCTAAAAAAAACTGAAGTACGGAATCTTCCGTACGCGAGTCCGACTCGCACGTGGCCGGTTTTTTTACTAGTGTTTGAAAAATGTAGTGTTAAATATTGTATGGAACCCTTCGTGACCAACTCGCACTTGGCTGTTTTTTTTCTTTATATTATTTTCTGTCACTGTCAAAATCTAAATATTTTATTTCACATAAACCTACATGCCCACTTATGAAACGTTAGAAGCTAGGTGCACGATTCCAATTGGACGTTTCCTATGGAGAACATCCGCCAAGAAACTCCACGGTTACTCTTTCAAAAATAATTGGCTCTTACAATATTTTCAAATAACAAAAATAACAACAATAAACAACAATGTTAATGTTAGGTATGGGAGGACAGTGTAGGCCTTTCAACAAGTACTTAACAAAATAGAAAATCGTCATCAAATATACAGTCTACTAGGCCTAAAACTTTTTCACATTCACAAAATATATAAAAATCTATTTCTAAAATAAATAAAATAAAAATCTATTTAAAGCAAATGACATGATTGCCATTACAACTACAGTAAGAAATCTGAATAAATATCATGTCCAGAAAAAACACTAATAGTTGTCAGATTAGTTGTCAAGGAAGAATGTAAAAAATAATAAAATAAACAAGAGAGACCCTTTTAATTTGTAACACCCTTTAGATAACCTGTACCTACACAAATAATTTTATTCGATTTGATTTGATACAAGTACCTACCTACACAGAAATCCAAAGAAAAAGCAAAACCAGCATTTTTAAGAGCAAACTCTTTGCGAAGCGCAGTATACAATAGGCGACGGACGGCACGTCCCTAGTCGACGCTTGTCGAGTGCACCACTTCCATTACTCGCTATCCGTACATTGATATATTACACTCCATCTTATAGCCAGTATACTACTTCGTTCATTGCGAAATTGATGGCCAGGGCTGTGAGGAGGGAAAATAAAATATGTTATAAGATATATTATGAAAATAGTGCAACGTTCAACGTGCAACCTTTTCAATTAAGTATGGTTTATACTATAAACCATAGTATGGTTTATATATAAACTTTATAGATACGCGCTGAACCTGGTTGGCCGTAAGAAACCCTGTTCAGGTGAAGATTCATACAACAAATCGCAATATCAATCAATAGAGCGCAAATGTAGTGCTCTTCCTCAAACGAAGGGACGCTTAATATCGGGTCCTGCATATCCTGCTGTCTGCACGTTACAGGAAAGGATGGACGCTACTGGAAGGCGCCAAATTCTTAGCCAAATTCCAGGCTCAATCTACATAGATTGCCATCAAAACTTTAAGAAGACAAACGCGCGTAAAATATAATAATATCCTTCGCAGTCTGGCTCAAAATGAATACCTATGTTCTTAATTGAATAATAAACTCATTAATAAAAAAGCAGTCCGAGCTTTTTCAAATTAACAAAAATGCAAAGTGAATTCAAATTACATTCCACGTTAAAACACTTTTTATTCTTTACCCAAATTGACAGTTAATTTATCAAAAACCCCTAAGCGCAATATATCTAAGAGTATTTTATTCATTCCTTTTGATTGTCATTTGTTATCGTTGGAACATTCTAGGAGAAGTTAATTACCGAGCACCTAATTGAATGACTTTTAACCCGAACCTCGGTTCTTTTTCGACCATTTTAGTACTTCGGATGGCTCGCTCGAGTTGTTTACTTTAGCGGTGCTAATTGCTCCATTAAAAATATCTTTAGTTACACTAAATTTGATTTCATTTAGATTGGGTTTGAAACGAGCGTGTTGGATCGCTTGATTAATGAAATTTGTTTTAAATAGAGACTAGATTAATATATTCGTTACCTCTTAAAGTATATTTTAAATGGAATGTTTCTGTGAAATCTACCTCGAGAATGTTTGGTTTTAATTGTTTTCCATTCAGAAATATTTAATTTAATATAACATAAACCGCCGAAATGAGAACCTACTCCTTTTTTGTGTCTGATCAGATGTATGAACATAAACGAAGCAAATTGAGTTTGTAAAATCCGTAGCATCGTAGGCATTCTGTAGTTTCTGCTTACCCTCATAGGAAAAAGGCGTGAGTTTAATGAAAGACAGAATTCCAATAATCGTTATCATAAAAATCTACTTTAGCATCTGATACTTTACGATAAGCATTAACATGACAACATAAAACGCCTTATTCAATAAATAGTCAAATTCTCAGGGGCATCTCTCGTAGGAATTTGATGGCTGCATTTTATTGCCGCAGAGCAGTTAAGCCATTTTCACGGTTCGTCTCATCATTTCTAACAGAAACGAATTTCACTGTGTGGACTTCTAAGAGCGACATCACACACGATAGTATCTCTGTAGGTGTATTGAGCTATGCACACATATGAATATCCTCTGTATAGTCACTGCGTTCGCAATGACGTATCTATCAATGTGTGAGTGTAGGTATGTGTGTGTGGAGGCAAGCTTCGTTACAAAGTAGACCACTACTACTGACAGTTTGTTACGGGCACTAGACTCTGGACTATCGTATTCTGTAGGTAACCAACGAGTTGTCCCATACCACTCATAAACACATGATGTCCTAGTACATCCCTTTACGATATACTTAACGTTAACACGAATAGTTTTAGCAAACGTATATAATTCGATGTTAATGTTTGGGTGTAGAATTGTTTCACGACTTCGCGTTAGATATGCCGCAATTTCGTAACTGTTGTATCGTTGTCCTTTTCACGCGTACTGAATGTTGAGTGTTAGAGCGAGAGGGGGTATATCAAATATTATCTATGTACTTCAAACACAATTTGCAAGTTAAAGGGAAGATAAATTGCAGTAATATTGTAGTAATGTAGGCCGTGCTTAAGATACGATCCGTGAGGATAAACTCAATGTGTCTAAAATTGCTTGTTGGTTAATATTTTGCGTATAATTTTATTTACGCTCATCAGGAAGTGCTGCGGAAACATCATTTGTTTGTTAAATTAATGAAAAATTATGAAGGGTTGAAAGTCACTTATGAAACAAACAAATGAATGAAATTAAATATTCATGAAAATAATTAATAATCCAACCGAGCTTTTCGTAGCGTACCGTTGCATAAAATAAGATTAATTAATAGTACTTATTATTTAAGTAAACTTTAAAAAGTAAATATTTCAGAAATATAATTCATGTTTCATATCGATTCTTTGTTCAAACAAGCACCACTTATGCCAAACGTTCTTCATACACTGAGACGGGTTGAAAGCAATTACGAAGCATTCATCAAAAAAGATCGTGTTGTTCGCAAGAAATCTTATGAGGAAATACAATAAAATTGTTTTATGTTCTGACTGGAGTGCCTGCGCGATACCCTAGAACTAGATGCACCAGAGTAGATATGCAACAGAGAGCAAACTGCATAATTATTCTATTAAAGCCCTATGGCTTTAATAGAATAATTATGCAGTTTGCACGGCTATCCGTGCATACATACATACTCGTAAGGGTCAAGTCACATCTGTCAGCACGGAATCGAATTTTTTCCTGCTCTATCCTTTACTATCACTCAGGATCGTAGCAAATGACGATCCTGAGAGATAGAAAAGGATAGAGCATGATGTGTCTTGACCCTAACGTTCTCCACACACAGCTACATGTATGTATGTGTCGCACCGCTATTTTAGAAAGTATGAAGGGTCGTGGACTCTGTTGAATAAACTACTCATGTGCCAGCCAACTTCTTAGTATAATACCATTACATTGTACCGTGTGTCGTACGTTGATTTTGAAGTCGTGATAAATCATTTCAAACTAAAGATAGGTACTCCATAAGCTACTGATATTACTAGTAGTTCTACGAACAGTAAGCCTCAGGAGCACAAGCTTTTTTGGAATAATTAATATACAATTAATGTTATATAAAACGGGATATTTATCATGTTTTTAGGGTTCCGTACGTCAAACAATAGGAAACGCTGATAAGAAATGTCACGGAATGTCATTTTACGACACGATCTTATACTAAACGCGCTGGCGCTCTGTCTCGCATAGGGTCGCAGCATTATGCAGAGCGATGGACTTTTTGCGTGGATGTGACGCATGTTATCCACCGACTTGTTCTATTTTTTTGTGTTAGTATTATGTTTTTGCGTCAAGTTTACCACAAATAAACGTATTTTTAACCGACTTAAAAAGGAGGAGATTCTCGATTCAACTGTATGTTTCTTTTTAGGGTTCCGTACCTTAAAAGGAAAAAAACGGAACCCTTATAGGATCACTCGTGTGTATGTGTCTGTCTGTCCGTCTGTCATAGCCGATTTGCTCCGAATCTAATTGACCAATTAAGTTGAAATTTGGTACACGTATAAATTTTTGTGACCCAAATGTACGTGTAACGTAAATAAATGAATTTTGAATATTATATTATAATTTTGAATTTAAAAAAAAACTGTTGCAAACTGTACCGTGTCACGTATCAAATAAAAGATCTTGCTGTGACGGTCTCAAATATATTTTTCTTATAATTTTAAAATAAACTGTTTTAAAGTTAATTCTGAAAATAGACGAAAATTGACCATTCCGTCCTTTATTTCCGTGGTCCGATACGCACTTAGCCGTTTTTTTTTTATTCATCAGAACTTCACCAAAATTTTATGAGACCACCTTAAAGTCCTTTAAGTACCTTTGAAATAAAAAAGAACCATCGGAATTGGATCTCATAAGGCGAAGATATACAGAAGCCCCTTTTTTGCCCCTTTTTGGGGGAAGTATCAAAAATCCCTAACGACAAAAAGAATTCTATAATGTCACAAAATCTATATACCTAGTTTCGTCCAGATCGGTTGTAAAATACGACCTGCCGAGGAGTACCAACAAACGGACAGACGAAAGCAAATTTTGCCAGACTTGATGCAGCTTCGCTCGCTCTGTTTATTGGTTTTACTTCTGTAAACGGTTTTGTCAAAAGGTGTCCCGAGTAAGCTAAAACGGTTAGGTACGCTTCAAAGATAAGGCAGAACCAACCAATTATGATCAGTACAATGCTAGCGCTCGATAAATCGCCCACCAAAAACTGCGCCGTCAGTCGTCAGTCATCACTGATCCTTAATTTATACAGACACAAAACAGAATAATCGTCGAAGCTCGAAGTTTATAACAGTTGTCAGGCAGGGCTTCAAACGACAAAGTCTCACAATTGAATCAACTGATTTCTGAATTAAATGAACGTGTACCTACTTGTCCTTTCTAAGGGGCTTTATTTACAAATCAAATTTTTGCGAGACGAGGACGAGAACCTTCGTAACCTTGTTTGGGTCGATTTACCTAGGACATTCTTTTTTCGCGTCTCTATATAGTGAGAGGTTTTCGGCTTTTTCCAACCGGCCTGTGAGCGGCCGAAATGCCGAAATGTCATTTGGATAAAAATGGAAGGCTTTTTCCGTTTCTGAAATGGATTTCTAGTTTCGGTTTAGATTTAGAGATTGATATTTCGTTTACTTGTTTATTGGGTCTATGTTAGTGAATATTTTTGTGGGTATGTGACTGACATTTATTTAATTTCTAATCTTTTATTGCGTTGATACTTACAAAACCTGTAGGCCTAGCCAAATGGCATTCGCTTCGGAGCAATTATATTTCTACAATCGTTATCACCGCGCATCTCTATGGAAATGCTGATCTATGATCACGTGATATTTCGATGGCTACATTTTTGCCTAATCTACTAGCGTGATCTCTAATCGAATGTTACTTTGGCTAGGCCTGCAAGTCTTATTTCTATCTTCTATCTATTGAAATACTATCTGTAACTTTTATTTCTGTCATTGTTTTGTGAATTTAAACGTGATCACATGGTTTATTTTTCAATGGAGTAACATTAAAAAGTAAAATCTACCAGCAAACCCAAATTATACCCAGTTTCTTTCGTTTTGCTATATAACCTTACCAATAATCAAATTAAATCAAATCAAATCAAAAATCAAATCAAATCAAATCAAATCAAATCAAATCAATCAAACTCTAAATACAAGGCGGCGGTTTAGTAACCTGTATTTGTTTAGGAGGTGATTCTATCCATCATATTAAACAACTTTCGCTATGAAACTCATATCTGATTCGTGAAAAAACAAATAAATTTTTATACAACAGTAGACAGACTATTTCGATGCATGTATGAAAAGTTTCAAATCAATATTGTTTATTTGCATAAAATGTGGTTGGTACAAAAGATGTTAGGTACGTATAAAATTCAGCGCAAGACACATTCCGCCGTGCGGTGATGGCATGCAAATATTTAATGGACGTTAGTGAGTTAAACAGTAACATACGATTATAGATAAAATAATAACAGTTTTTAGTTCGGAGGAGCTCGTGGCTAAGTAATAATAGCCGCACGGGTCGATCCATCAGGTTAAGCTACGCTTGCCGGGGTTGATCTGTGGATGGGTGAACATTTTTTCATACCGAGGTTCCTCCGTGCCTCGGAAAGCACGTTAAGCCGTTGGTCCCCGCTGTCATTCGTGGATCTTTGACAGTCGTTACGGGTCGTCAGAAGCCCGAAAGTCTGACAACCAGTCTTACCAAGGGGTATCGTATTACCCAGTTACTGGGTTGTAATAATAATAATAATGCTTTATTGAAAACAAAGTAATTACACAGTTACATAAGCACACTGCCTCCTGAACTAGGTTGTTAGCCTGTATCTCAGGAGACAGTTCCCTTCCAGTTTACATAATTACCAGATTCTTACAACGTTCTCAAGTAGTTGAAACTAAATTAATTAAATTAAACAAATAACTAAACTTAACACTAAAGGTAAAGTTAAATAAAAGTAAATTATACATTATAAGGTTAATTTACCTGAGTGCGCACGTATTGTGGTATTCATTGTGATAGATGATATAGGCATGTGTGAGGAAGTGTGAAAGGGTGCTTGTTTATTGACACGGTTAATATGTGTGTTCGGATTAGTGATGTTGTAATGTATGTATGTATGTACTTGTGTATGTGTATATATGTATGTATGTGTTTGGTATGTATTTACAATGTGCGTAGGTTTCCAATCAGTTTAGATATTGGTCAAGAGTAGGCTTTCCACTTGCTCATAATCTAGCTTGGTTATCCAATCGAGAATACTTTTTCCGAAATCGTGGTTGTTTAAGTTATGACTATCCTTTGCTGTGAGTTTGTTATAAATACGCGGTACAATTGAGTTATATTGTCGTTTTGCAAAAAAAGTAGACTGGGTTGTAGAGGTCAGATAGGCAGTCGCTCCATGTAAAATACTGGTATTCAGCTGCATCCGGTTAGACTGGAAGCCGACCCCAACGTAGTTGGGAAAAGGCTAGGCAGATTGATTGATTTTGATAGACTACAATTAATTTTATTTACGTGTGAATTATTTTAATTATTAGATTGAATAACAGTTTTTAGTTGTTAAATTAGAGTTTTAGGGTTAAGAATTCTATGAACGGAAAGAACAATTTATTCAATTCAATATCAATTTGATTTTTTTTAAACACACATTACGTATTTAAAATAAATAGTAATAATAGTAATAATAGTAATAATAGTAATAAATAGTAATAATAGTAGTAAGTAGTAGGACTGACATGATATTTTGTTGAGAAATTCGCCGATTGATTAAAAACTATGCGATATCAACCATTTTTTTCAACTTTTTAACGAATCGGATATGAGTTTTATAGATCGAAAGTTGTTTAGTATGACGGATAGAATCACCCCCTTGACGGAAGCAGGTGACGCTGCCAACCTGTATATGTATAAAACTACCTACAATGTTACATGTCTCAAAGGTGCACTGTCGAACACCTAAGTTTTGACGATAACGGTGTTACATTGACTCAAGACTCGGCCTCTATAGTGTACTCACAAGTTTCATCAGTATTAGGTCACCCGTGTCGCATATGTAGCTTGTATTGACTTAGTTCAGTTCCTTTACTTTTAGTGGGTGTGGTAAAGGGTAGTAGGTATATAGAACTAGATAGTTTCTATCTTTACACATTTATGTTTTTTTCTTACAATGAAATAGACTTTTTAACGCTTTAGCGGATGCTAATCATCTATAGACATCACTAGCTTTTGCTCGCGGCTTCGCCCGCATTGATATCGAAAAATTATACGTATAAACCTAACTCTATCTATTGATGAAAACCGCACTGAAATACATTCAGTAGTTTTTGAGATCATCGCGAACATATAATACGCGTTTTATATAATATGAAGTGATAACAATAAAACTTCTTTTGTGTCTCGTTTAGCGTCCGCGAAAGTCCGCGGAACGCAATGTTCTCAACCTCAATATTATATTTATATAAACTTTGAAATTATTCAATATTATTATTTATCTCATTTTAATTGTCATTTGTACTTTCACTGTATGATGCACCGGTCGACGTCATTACGTCAACGCCGGCTGTGTTGAAAACCAGCGCTGGGGCCGCGTATGGGGTCGCGGCATTATGCTGAGCGACGGCCGTTTTGCGTGAATGTGACGCATATTTTCCCCAAACTTGTTTTTTTTTTATTATTTTATTTTGTTATTTTATTTCTTTGCGTCATGTTTATCGCAAATAAACGTATTTTATTTCTTGCTTTCTAAAGTATTAAATTTTGCAGAATATGTTGTGTGCCTTTTAGTCGATGCTTAATGAATGTATTTTCTTTATTTATTTAATGTTTTCAACGACCATTAGTCCAGTTGCTATAGAGAGTGATTAAGAAAATGTTGAGTACCCAACGACAGGTTAATTTCTTGTTCTGAAATTATAATATTAATCCTAACTAATATTATAAATGCGAAAGTGAGTTTGTTTGTATGTTTGTTACGCTTTCACCCTAAAACGGCTCAACGGATTTGGATGAAATATAGCACATGGGTAGACCATGATCTGGTTTAGTACATAGGATACTTTATATCCCGGTAGTCCCTTCCAGTGGGATAATTTCCGACCTCTACCTGGGTGAAGACGCGAGCAAAAGCTAGTTACCTATGAAAACTAAAAAAAACTCGCCAAATGTGTGTAAGACCACGCACAATGAAGGGTTCCGTAGTTGGCATAAATTTATCCTAAGAAAAAACATAACATTGTAGTTGAAAACCATGTTCTCCTATACATTCCAACTGCAAATGTAAGTTTGTACGCACAATATTGAGATTTACCATGTTATTTTAAACCAAACATTTCTTATGAGTTTTTCTGTAATCTATAAGTATAGAATTATTTTCTGTTTTGTTTTTTCAATATTTTAAGCTCTGTAGTTGTAGGGCTAAGGGCTATTTTTTTAAATAACTTTAAAATAATTTATTTTAAAATTATAAAAAATATATATTACACGGTACTGTTTGCTACACTTTTTTTATTGTCTTATTTGCCCCCCAAAATTAACCTCCTTATTAAAAATTCATAAGTGTACCAAATTTTAACTTAATCGGTCCGTTAGATTCAGAGAAAATGTGACAGACGGACAAACAGACAAATAGACAGACAGACACACAAGCGATCCTTTAAGAGTTCCGTTTTTTGCTTTTGAGGTAACGGAACTCTAAAAATGGCATTCGCCACATCTAGTCTTATTCCACTTGCATTCAGAGCATTTCTTACAAATACTTTGCTCCATTTCGTAGTCCATTTTACCGTATTGGCTTACAATATAAGCCTCATAAAATTATGATGTTCCTTAGTCAATGTTATCACCATTTTATTTTCATCCTAGTTAACTTGTCAATGTCCAAATCTAAACATCTACACCGTACGTCCTATTAATCGCTGCGGTAAATTCACAGAGCTCATTTTACCTTTTACTGTGGAAATTTTCAGCCATTTTTATACCAAAACTGCATTTTATATTCCTGCAGTACAATCCCAAATAAAAACACCGAACAACATAATCTCGTAACGTATGCCTTAATTTGTTAACAGGCCAAAAATCCTGAATGCATTGCTGTTGTTTAAGGCTCCCGTAGACATGCGCGACACGACTCTAGTAAGAAAATTTCTATGAAAACTTAATGGAAATTATTCTACCAAAATCGTGTCGCATCGTCGCGTCGCGCCTGTCTGCGTGAGCTTTTATGTAGTAAAATGGCCGCTCCTGATTTGTTGTGTTAACACTTATAAAATACTATATAAACAAAATTCGGTGGGCACGAAATAAATTAGTACCTATCTAAAGAACCTCAAAATGAAGATTACCTATTTTTTTCTTTTTTTGAATTCTTAAAATGAAACAGCAAGTTTTACTCGCAGCAAGATCTCGGTTCTGGTTCTGGATCTGGTTCCTGGACTGGCGAAATGTAGGTGTACACACGGCTACATATTAAGCTATAATTTCCAATATAAGCTGATCTCCCATTGTATAGGATTTCCGTACACGGATATTTATAGCGTGATATGTAGCCGTGTGTACATACCCCTTTGAGGATTACAGTCGTGAAAACATAACATTAACATTGAAATAACTAGTTATTCTATTGCAAGTGGAATGCCATAAATGATTGATTACTTAAACAAGGTTTAAGTTAAATAACACACAACCTCTTAAGGGGTCATTGTACTCATCATTATGAACATTTTTTATTAAGGGACCAAACCTGAAATCGCGAAATAAAAATCAGATGTTTAGTACATTTATGTTCGCATAACGAGTCAAAATGTTTCATACATAACAGCAAGGAATTTTTTTTCGCGACTTCATGTTAGGTCCCATAGTAAAAGTAGTTCGTAATGATGAGTAAATTGACCCCTTAAGAGGTTGTATATTAGTATTGCAATCAACAATTTTCCCTGACATAATACATGAATTGTTTACCTGGGGAAACCTAAATGCAAAATATTTGTGTTTTTCTGTTTGCTTAGTTACTAAAGGGCAATTAAAAAAATTACATCAATAATTATAATATAATAATTTTAATTATAATAATTTTCCTTCCTCAGTAGTTTCAGATTTGTCCATGGCCCATCTCAACGGATCATCCGTAGGTCAGTACATAATTCATAAATCCACACATTATTATAAACTAAAGTCACTTTTCGTCTCAATCTGTGTGACCGCATTATTCTTATAAAGTAGTATTCTCTTCAAAGTGAGAGTGAACAGGCTGCTTCTGGGTAAGCTCACTCCATCGTGGACTTTGTCTCTGTCACCTCTGATCTAGACTATAGTCAAGAGCAAACCCATTAAAATAAAAAAAATTAAAACTACGCAATAGATTTTGTTGCAGTTTTCATCATCATTTAGAGAATATTCCGAAAAGTCATAAGTATTAAGACATTTTGGTATTTCTTAACAAAATACATTACGTTGAAAATATTACAAAGGTGATAAATAAAATAATAATAAAAAGAACACTAAAGGTAAAGGTAAATGTGTGTACATGTACTTATAATATATTAATATTAAACTTGGGTACATATAATTTATGACATCTTGATATTTTCTCAAGTCAAAAAAATATAACACGAGAAATTGACAAAGAAGAATGTTTTTTGAAGAAGGACTGCACTGATAATAATAATGCAAGCGAAGTTTATGTGAACTTATTGCTTTCTCGCTCACACAGGTGCTAACAACAAAGGGATAAGGATCGCTGGCCAGCATAAGTCACTCTGGCAAACCCGCGTGCTAACTAAATACTTGCGATAATAATATATAATGGTGCATATGCCCGAAAAAAAACGTAATTTTTTTCTAAGGACTAATTATTTGCTTATATCTAGATTACTGCAGGACAGATTTTTTTAATTCTATATATATATATATATATATATATATATATATATATTATATATATCTGCCTAGCCTTTTCCCAACTGTGTTGGGGTCGGCTTCCAGTCTAACCGGATGCAGCTGAATACCAGTATTTTACATGGAGCGACTGCCTATCTGACCTCCACAACCCAGTTACTGGGTAATACGATACCTCTTGGTAAGACTGGTTGTCAGATTTTCGGGCTTCTGACAACCCGTAACGACTGTCAAAGATCCACGAATGACAGCCGGGACCAACGGCTTAAGGCCCGTCCTCCCTAAAATACGGCGAAAGTAAGTAACTTTGTGTCCATTTTTTACAGTAACTATAGCATATTTTTGATAGAAAAAAATATATAATAATCTACAATACATAAGAAGTGATTTCATGTGTCCAGAAATCTGCTTTAGTTTATATAACTAAAGAAAAAAAAAGGTAAACCCAGGTCTATTTTTTCTAGTTTTTACCATATTACTCCTACAATTTTCATTAAAAGTGTTCATAAATTTACACAGTTCTCTACAAAATAATAAGAAATGATTTCATGTCATTACTTTTTTTAAATTATTTTTATTTGATTTTAAATTAATTTACAAAGCAAATCATTAGCGGCAAATTTATGCTGCGCCCCGCTCTCGCCCAAAATCTCAGTGCGGGGCGAGACGTGTTGCTGGACGGACCTGTGCCGCGTTGTGTGACGACCTCCTCGCTTCGATAAACATTGTTTTTTTTGTGAACAGTGTAGCCACACGGACAGAGTTTCATTTAATTTTTGGTATCTTACCTACCTTATACGTGACTATATTTTTTTTTTGTGTGAATACATCCTTTACTTTGTTAATATTAGTGTATTCAGTGTGTTTTATTATATCGGGTGATTCATTTAGAGGTACTTTTTTCAAATGTAAAAAAAAAATGAAAACGCCAATTTTATCGGGTAATCTTTATTATCATAAAAAAGAACCATTCATGACATTTATTTTTTAAAGATTATTTCTGTACAATGTTGGCGGTAACTGCGGTTAACATGGTCCATTCTGAAGTTCCAAATGCGAGAAAAATTCGGTTTCTCGCTTCCTCGATCACATCTCTAGACTTTTCCGTTAGGCCAATGTAAAGTCTAAAGTCTACATGGATATCTCAGGTACGTTTGAGGAATTGGAAGCCAACATTACTCGCGATATTCGCCAAATACCACTCGAAATGCACGGACGCGTCTTAAAAATTGGAACTTCAGAATGGACTATGTTACGAGTAACCGCAGTTACGGCAAACATTTGAAAGAAATAATCTTTAAAAACTAAATGTCAGGAATGGTTCTTTTGTATGATAATAAAGATTACCCGATAAAATTGGCGTTTTCATTTTTTTTTACATTTGAAAAAAGTACCTCTAAATGAATCACCCGATATTATAGTAAAAAAATTAACAATCATTTTCTAAAGCATAGTGTGTTCAAGATGGGAAGTAAACAAAGACAAAAAAACGAAATCTCAAAAAATTATACAAAAGAAGGGGACAGAGATTACAAGAGTAAGTTTCCTATTTCAATTAGGTACCTAATTGAAATAGGAAACTTACTCTTGTAATCTCTGTCTCCTTCTTTTGTTGTTTCTAGTACCTACTTCAATTCATATTTTGGTAATTTTCATGTTATGTATTATAGGTAGGTACTTAATTAACCAAAGAATAAGTAAATATTCCCTATCCCTACTACAAAATCCCACCTACAAATGGTAGGTACTGTCCAATGGTCTCTGCTGGCTGCATCAGATCGTGCGGGGAATATCTGATGTTTGTCTATCCCTTATCATCCTATCAAATTCATTTTAAATACAAAAGATTTTGACGGTAATGACGACATTCCTTCAAGACACGGATAGGGCTAGCGGCCAGTAACAATTCGTAAATTGAAAAAAATAAACAAATTTCAAACAAACTAAATAATAACGAAAATTAGTATAGCCCTATGGTGTCTCCAAGATACTATTTTAGAAAAATGTAAATAAATCAATAAATATTAACGTTTAATGAAATTAAAATATCCTTATAAAACGAGAACGTGGAACCGTATACGTGTGTTGATTTCATGCTGCCATTGCAGCGCCACGTTGTATAATTCAATGTGTAGATGTAAATGGTGTGAAATCTTCCGGGCTACCAGTTCAGTTAAGTGTACCTCAAGGTTCAATACTGGATCCATTCTTGTTCTTAGTGTATATCAGTGACTTACCATTCTATTTAAAGGGTATCTGTGACGTTGTACTGTTTGTAGGTGACACCTCTCTTATTTTTAAAGTAGACAGGAATAGACAAGATTTTGACGACGTAAACACTGCACTCTCAATGGTTACAGATTGGTTTGCCTTACCGAATGTTAGAAATCTAGGACCCAACATCATTTTAGATAGAGATGCTTTAAACTGTAGACTCGGCAGTTTTTCTGGGTATAACAGTAGATGCCAAACTTCAGTGGGGCCCACATATATCAAGCCTAGCGGGAAGGCTCAGTTCAGCCGCCTACGCTGTCACGAAAGTAAGACAATACACTGACGTTGATACAGCTAGGTTAGTCTATTTTAGTTATTTTTCATAGCACTATGTCATATGGTATTCTGCTCTGGGGCAAAGCCGCTGACATTCAAAATATATTTGTTCTTCAGAAACCAGCTGTTCGAACAATTTACCAGCTCGGTGCCAGAGTTTCTTTGAGAGATTTTTTTAAACATATTGGTATTCTTAAGTACACGTTAAGTACACGGATTTCCGTGTACACGGAAATCCGTGTACTTCCTTTTTTGTTCATTTGAACACTGGCAAGAAAGAAAGCAAGATTCAAATAAATGAAGAAGATACAGAAAATACTTTTTATTACTCTACTGACTCTCCGAATGCTTCAATTCAAGAGTTCGGTAATATACGAGTAAGCGATGATGAAGAAGTTCAAATAAAAAGAAGAAAACATTGACCGAAATTCAATGAAATTTTAATGAATTTTGAGTAATCTGTCAATAAACAAGTTAAATATTGGTTTTCTTTTTGACAAACAACAAAAATGTTATGATGCACCAGCAATGCCCGCAACTTCGTACGTGCAGGCATTGAAATAAATGCCGATGCCGATTGTTTTTAGCTACTAATATTCTTGGTTCTTGAGCATATCCACTAACAAAATGAAAAAAAGACCTACAAATTGATCTTGTCTTATAGTACCTACATTTTTGTTTGTGGAGTAGGCTCTTTCGCTATCGTCTAGTTGTACCTCTAGGGTTTCATATCAGGTCCTACATAACATGAATTTAATATCATATACAGTGTTCAAAATCCCTTCCCCTTTTTTTCGTTCGCTTTTTAATTTCATCTCTGTGCTATACAGATAAGACGCTATTTTATAAAATTGTAAATAAATCAATAAATAATAACGTTTAATGAAATTAAAATATATCCTTATAAAACGAGAACGTGGAACCGTATACGTGTGTTGATTTCATGCTGCCATTGCAGCGCCACGTTGTATAATTGTTAACTGGTAGAAATGTACATACTTTTATTTCAGAATGTGATTGATGTGACTAATAAAGAAATATCTAAACAAGATGTTTTATGTGTTGCCACTCCTTAAAGATTGTAAAGTTAATTTTTTAATACCTTATATGTAGGTATTTATAAAAACATCTGCGGTCTTACTACAAAAGGTTTAAAAACATGTTCAACGCATGTCTAACGTCAAACTCCATACATAAAAAAACATAAAATACGCGTTGAACATGTGTTTAAATCTTTTGTAATAAGACGGCTGTTATTAATTACTCTATGTCGCGCGCGGCAGTAATCGTGTACACCCTAGCGAAGCATCGCGCGCGATGTTTAGGTTCGGGTGGTGCGGGGAGTAGTACAAAGCTCCGCCCACACACGCAAGGTCGTTGGCGCCGGTAAAAACCTTAACGTGCTTTCCGAGGCACGGAGGAGTCTCGGTATGAAAAGATGGTCACCCATCCACAGACCAACCCCGGCAAGCGTAGCTTAACCTGATCGATCGACCCGTTCGGCTGTTATTACATTATTACATAAACTGTCTCTAAAAAAAAAAAAAATTGAGATGAATGACCTTTCAAACTAACCATGTGGCAGGCTTGGGGTCATACTTTTATTTTGTTTTATTATTTTTTGGACCAAAAAAAACATTCTCCTTTGATACAATAAAATAAGGAACAGTGTAAAAATAGCAAACCAATTAATAGAAAAGTGCAACTTATGTTAAACAATTACAATAATCAACTATACTTTCTAGAGTTTCCAGTAGGAACAAAAACAAGTTGCCTCATCCAATAGGTACCTACCTACCCACAGCTAACGGGAAACTTTAGATACATTGTATGTTTTCCTTTAATTCCGAGATCAGTCCGGAAACACCTCACGACTTCACACTATCTGGGTTAGCACAATTTTATCAGGAAATTACTTTTAGTTTCAGTACAAACTTGTTTGTTGTTCTTTGAAAGGAAAATGTACGAGTTAATCCGGTTTATATTTAAAAAAATTATTTATTTCGTGAAGCATTGCTGGTATTGGATAACAGGGGAATGGAAAAGTTGTGTTATAGAAGACATACCTAAGTTGTAATGTCAAGTGGATGCATTCTGTTATTTTGGGTTGCTTATATAATACTGTATGGTTAGGGTCCTAACACGTTGAGTTAATGCTGATTGATACACTGATTACTGATTGATTGATATTTATTGATAAAAGTATGACTGCATGATAGATTAGTGCACGTGGTATGAATGCAAGAAATTTTTATCAATAAATATCAATCAATTAGTAATCAGTGTATTAATCAGCATCATCTCAACGTGTAAGGTCCTTAACCATACATCTCAATGGTCCCTCGAGCCGGATTATTCTTGAAGTTCCTTAATAGCTGCTCCATAGCTTGAATGTCTTGATCTTGATTTGCTAAGATGTTTTTCATTGTGGAACTCATGATTGATTGGTTTCTTGATTGATATTCCTGACCGCTAGTCAACAGGAAGTGCTAAGGCGAACGCTCCGCCATATTTAGTGCCTTCACAATCCAACCGGTTAGACTCGCTTGTGGGAAGCCGGTTGAACCGATTCGCAACCACAGAAAGAAGAGCAAAGCACCCTCTGTGATGATGGAGAGAGCATTCGATGGCTTGATGATGTCGGTAGACCGTTGACCGTCGTCCACAGGTCGAGTTTACAGGAACAACCACTATTATGTGCGCAACGTGATTGGATCCCGCTAATTCGGCTCGATGGACCATTAAGATGTATGGTTAGGGACTTAACACCTTTAATTGTAGCTGATTGATACACTGATTACTGATTGATTGATATTTATTGATAAAAGTATAATTGCATGATAGATGAGTGCACGCGGTATGAATGCTATTCTTGTACTAATATGGCCGGCCCGGCGCAGGTAAAATGCTGACATATTGATATGAAAACTGTGCTGTGCTTGCACTCTATAAAAACTTTGTCGCAAAAAAAAACCGTACCTACTGAATATCCAAAAGCCTACTCAGGGTTTTTTAAAGAATCATCTTAGAAACATTATTTTGTTTTTATTTCATCAAAATTGACTCCTGTCCTCAAAAAGACACGATTTTGAGACATTTCCTTTTCTTATTTTCCATCTATCATGATTACCGTTTTGGTGATTGCAGTAAACTTAAATAACAGCTAAAATGGATGCTACTTCTGCCACTGTTACTGCCTTTCCTTTCATCATCAGCAACAATTCGGTAGTAACATTTGCCACTCTCGCAAACAAAAACAATTTTTTACTGTGATAGAGGCACATATATTTTTTCAATAAGCGAGCTGACATGATCGAACGATATTCCGGATCCGTTAAAACAACAGATCAGTGACTATATCCTCTTGACAACAATAAGAATATTGTAAAATAAACTGTACCGAAATATGACACAGTATCCAATATCCGTTCTGAACCGTAACTTATTGAATTAGATAAATATGATTTTGTTTTACTCGTGGTAAAATCCATCTGGGAAGAAAAAGAGTTATGTCGGATTCGTATGGACTAACGCGAGGCGTACTCCTAAGCTTTCATCAACCGAACTATGCTCGTAAGTCGTCGGCCGAACTTGGCCGATCGGATCAAACCTAAGTATGTATAGGAAAGTGCGTGGCGCATACCTGGTATGTTCCAAAAGTATCTGCTAAAAATGTAAATAAATAGATCAGAAAACATACTTGTGGATGCCAATTTTTAGTGGCACTTACAAATTGAGTGCTTTGATTTGATTATTTGAAACGTTCAACCGGACATTCTAGTTCACCTTCAAGTTGTTTTTCATTGGACAATTGCTGTTAATTTTTAGAACCTCAGTTTTCGTCGATGATATTTCAATTACAATTTATTAGTGTTATTCATACAATAATTTGTTGGAAAAAGTCTTGAGATATACGATTGAAACCTTCTAAATGCATATGAATTGTGTTACCAATACCCTCCTTTAGGGCTTTAGTAATTGCGTAGGAGCTTAACCTGAACAGGATTTGTTTACACTTTTACTAGATATTTTTGAAACAGACCATAATATATATTTTTTTTAATTGTATTTGGGTGGCTTACAGCTATCAGTACAGAAGTAATAGTAAAGTTAGGACGTCATCGGACAATGTCAGTTGCACGGAACATAAAAAAAACAGTGGAAGTGGTATGGAACAAAATTACTATAGGAACCGCTGTCGCCAAACTCACACAAATAAACCGATAATCATATAATGCACTACAAACAAACAATTCGTCTGATTTGTCGTTTTAATTTTAGTCAAAACTAGCGTAAGTCACAGATCCTACATCCAGAAATAAACCTTCATGCATTTTGAATAGGATTTATTTTGCTTTAGTCCAGAAAGTATTTACAACGTTTTGTAATCTCAAGTCAAACAAGATTCGATTGACGAGTAAATTCCGCTACTTGACCATAGATGGCAGTATTCTCAGTGATCGCAATTATAAGTCTAATTGCGTTAGTCATAAGGTTGACATTCGCGTGATAGGTTGATAACTATTGCTACTCGATCAAGGCCACACCAGTGCAGTAACACATTGAATTTTGAATTAAATTATCGATATCGATAGATACCCGATTTCTTGTTTAAATAGAAAAAATAAGTATTGTTGGGAGTTAAGTAAAACTGTAAGAAGAATGAAGTAGTGTTTTTTTTTCTTTTGCTTATATCTCGAAAACGGTGTGTCCTATCGAAAAAATAATGAAAATTTTGCCCCCCTTTGCAACCCGTAACTCCCTAAAACTCTACGTATTGGTAATAAATACTACTACTATACTCCTATACTCCTATTACTCCTACTACTATACTCCATACAAAAAATGAAAAGTTCCTCCACATGAGGTGTAATTTTTTTGCTTTTGCTTATATCTCAAAAACGGTGCGTCCTATCGAAAAAATAATGAAAATTTTGCACCCCTTTGCAACCCATAACTCCCCAAAACTCTACATGTTGGTAGTACTCAATAATAGACATTTTGAAATTTTTCATATTTTCCGTACAAAAAGTGAAAAGTTCGTCCAGTTGAGGTGTCATTTATTTTTTTAACTTTTGCTTATATCTCGAAAACAGTGTGTCCTAACCGAAAAAAATATGAAAACTTTTAATCGCGATTAAAAAAAGACATTTAGTTTGATAATCAAAATTTTAGGTTAAAAACATCAAATTCAGAATAGCAAAATTTCCATTTTCACTAAATTAAATAGCTTAGGACCAACTTAGTGCTGTCTAACAATAAAATAATTAAGTTGTGTAACTTTAGTCCATCGTCGTTTGACAGGAATAAACTAAATTTAGATGATTTTTAGTCTAGTGTAGAGACATTTGTGACAAGAGAATCGGCACCATTTTCTTTTATCGATAAAACTAACATCCGACCCGACCACATCACTAATTGAGTAGCGAAGTACTTTCGAGAACGAAATAAGAAATACCAGAGAATACAATCAATCCAAAAGAAACTGTATTTTAATCCTATAAGGTTGATTTTAACTAGAGGTTCTATTACTTCATTCGTAAATTGAAATTAACTAAGATTTTATTAGAAAACAAATTAAATCTTACTTAGCGATGGTACAAAACACCTCCATTTTTAAGAGTTTTTTCCTACTATCATTTTTGCACTCCAAAATGGAACAAAACGGCATAGCTACGGAAAAATAAATTTGTCGCGAGACTGCAACTCGACGCGATGTTAGAACTGGACTGTGACCATAGTTTAAGATCTCTGGGGACCAAGCAAGCGATACAGCACTTATTTGTGACACGCGTGCCACGCCTACTTAGCACTTCCACTGTTTTTTTAAGTTCCGTGGTCAGTTGCTACGTAGTGTACGAACTCACTAATGTTCCTGCTGCTACCATGGCTCAAGAGCGCGGAATATACATGCTCCGCTTCCAGCCAGGAACCTACGCAGGTATAGCTGCTATAAAATAATAATAAAAATCAAAGCCATTCATTAAAATATTTTTTCGGTATACGCAAAATTAATCAGAAGTTAATAATTACAAACGTATTAATTATAATGCGCATCGGCCGGCGTAGTTCATGATTAATCCGAAATAAATGGTTTTTAATCAGCATTCGTTGGCAAGCATATTCATTAATTAAATTTGAATAAAATCTGAATAGGTATCATACATGGACAGTCCCATTATAGTATTAAGTTGGTAAGCCATTTTGAGCAATAAAAAAGGGTTTTTATTCAAAGATATTTAATAATGGATCTGGAAGATTGGAAAAGAATAAAGTGAAGTGGTGGTTTTAGAAGAAAAGTATAGAAGAGATTCAAGTCCAAGATAAAAGAGAACAATAGGTGCATATTGTAAATTTTTCGGCAAGTGTGAATACTAACGAAAGTACTAGGATTCCGTAGAAAATAAACAGCTGTTGCAACCATCCGTGGACGTACTGAATTCCGAGGAAAAATATTTGAGTTGTAACGAAACAGAGGCCAGTGATAAAAACGATCGTTTTGATACTGTTGTAAAAAAGGAAGATATTCGTAGCAATATCAGAAATTGGGCTGCTAAGTTGGGCTGTAATTAAATACATGCAGCCTTAAATAAGCTTTTAAAGATGGTAATATTAATTGGGTAAAATAAGTATCATAAATAAAGGTGTTGCGTGCGTTAAGGGAACCCCAAAACTACCCAATACCGAGATGGTGAAGCTATTTATGTAACCTCTATGTAACCTCTATAAAGGTAAAAGTTCTATATGCTCTTTGCACCTACTGTCAAGAAGAAGTTTATCCTTGTAGCAGCATAATATGGAAATGTAATAATGGTTATTTCGTTTTAAAGTAGTTAAAGCACATTAAAGGGGGCATTGCAATAATCCACATATTATCGAACATGTCACAATGAAGGATATATAAAATACAAAAACAATATGGAACTACTGAACAATAAATATGGCTGATTAAAAAAATATTTCATATAAAAATATTGCATTTCGTGATTAGTCGATAATCGTCACCCCAAACAGTGCGGAACCACTATGTTGGCTTGAAGGCATAAGAAGGATCGACTTTGTAAATAGCACAAGTATTACAATTACGAGTATAATGAGCTTGTAAACTCATCTCAACATGCAATTATAAAAGTACCGTTATTGCTAACCTTTGCATGACATTTCTCAGAATCATAGCTTATTATAATTTATGGTAACAATACGGTAACTATAAGGCATACGCACAATTAAGGGTTTCGCAGTTGGATAAATTTATCCCAAGAACACACTTAACATTGTAGTTGAATAATATGTTCTCCCATACATTCCAACTGCAAATGTAAGTTGGTACGCACAATATTGAGAGATTTACCATGTTATTTTAAGACCTTAGACTTCTTTTAAGTTTTCCTGTAATCTATAGATATAGAACTATATTATATACTTTAAAAAAAAATTTAGGCTCAGTAGTTTCGGAGATAACGGGGAAATGGTCAAGTTTCGTCTATTTTCTTAAATAACTTTAAAACATTTATTTTAAAATTATAAAAAAAATATACTTGAGACCCTCACAATAAGCCCTTTTATTTGATATGTCACACGGTACAGTTTACAAAACTATTTTTTTTTTTTTTCATTTTCTTATTTGACCCCCATATTCAAAATTAATTTATTTACGTTACACATCTGTGTTCAGGTCACAGAAATTCATACGTGCACCAAATTTTAACTTAATCGGTCCATTACATTTGGAGCAAATTGGCTGTGACTGACGGACAGACAGACAGACACACGAGTGATCCTTTAGGGGTTCTGTTTTTTTCCTTTTGAGGTACGGAACCCTATAAATTGTGCCTAAACCCAAATATTAATAGTGTTAATGTAGCCTTTATAAGGGCATTTAATTTGGCTTTAATGACGATAATATGGCTAATTTTTGCTACTTTGCTTTCTCTTAACACTTTATCCCTCTCTCTCTCTTTCCTTCTTTCTCTTTCTCCCTATCTCAATACGAGAGGAGATTGTGTGACTGTGCCGATAATTTTTATATGCAATCTTTCTCATTTACCGGAGCTCCAATCATACAAATTGAAGTAACAATAGCTGTTCTAGGAATTCTTCCAAACCAATTCTCCTTCTAAAGAATAATATTTATGCTAGAACTGCTAGATACCCTGTCTACAACAAAGCACAAGATATTTTTCATTTTCCAGAATTCTTCAGAAAATCCTTTTCATCCAGCGGTAACAGAACAAAATAGCTCAAATGAATGTAGAACAGTAACTTTTAAAACATCCCCGAGATAGCATGTCCCAACTTTTATATGAATAACTTTGTTTTGTTGATGACACAAAGGATTGTCGGGCCGCTGCGCCTGACAAACTAATTTACCCATTCTGTCATATGCACGGATATAACGTTACGTAGATGTGGTAGTTTATGAACATTTTTTTGGATTGTCATTGTTGCCATCGGAAGACATTGTTGCCATCACGGGTACAACCTGGATGAGGCTGGCACAGGAACGTGGCGATTAGCATAACGCTAAAACACATTCCTATTTGCGGGAACAATTTTCCTACGCCCGTCCTTCTGATGCGAGCGCCGCTCGGCCGTCACTCGGGACACTCGCGAGTGTTTGCATGTCTGGACGCTCGATTCGAGCGTGCACTCAGGCCGTACACTTAGAAACCACCTTAAATTTCGTTCCCATTCCACCGATTTCTACTCCTACTCCTTCAATATGCACGCGGTTCGGTTGTGGAATTCACTTCCACTTGACATTAAGGACTGCCAAGAGTGAAAGAACATTACCTTTCTATTTCGTCGTAGTCGTTAGTTATTTAAGTGACATTTATTCTAGAAGTATGTATGTATTTATTATATTTTATTTACTAAGTGAATTGTTTTTTTTTTTATTTTATGTATTTTAATTTCTCTTCTACTCTTACACACGGTATCTACATCTCATATTATCCTCTGTCTTATCGTAGGTATGCTGGAAGAGATATATTTATAAATAAGCATCACCTTTGTACGTATTTTTCTGTTCCTTTCTTCTTGTCTGTTTATTTGTGTGTACAAAAATGGTTAAATAAACAAAACAATAAGGAAAGAGGGGTCTATGCCCAGCAGTGGGTGACGTCAGACTGTGGATGATGATGATAAGTAGTTTAAAATGGTTAAATAAATAAAAATAAAAAAAAGAAAAGAGACCTATGCCCAGCAGTGGGTGACGTCAGCCTGTGGATGATGATGATAAGTAGTTTAAAATGGTTAAATAAATAAAAATAAAAAAAAGAAAAGAGACCTATGCCCAGCAGTGAGTGAAGACAGGCTGTAGATGATGATGATAAGTAGTTTAAAATGGTTAAATAAATAAAAAAAATAAGAAAAGAGAGGCCTATGCCCAGCAGTAGGTGAAGTCAGGCTGTAGATGATGATGATAAGTAGTTTAAAATGGTTAAATAAATTAAAAAAAGAAAAGAGAGGCCTATGCTCAGCACTGGGTAAAGTCAGGCTGTAGATGATGGTGATAAGTAGTTTAAAATGGTTAAATAAATAAAAAGAAAAAAAAGAAAAGAGACCTATGCCCAGCAGTGGGTGAAGACAGGCTGCAGATGATGATGATAAGTAGTTAAAAATGGTTAAATAAATAAAAAGAAAAAAAAGAAAAGTGACCTATGCCCAGCAGTGGGTGAAGACAGGCTGTAGATGATGATGATAAGTAGTTTAAAAACCCAATTCAATATTAAAAAAAACCTTCGAATTCAAGCTGGGCTTTGCCGCGATCGGGTAAAAATCAGCAAATAACAATCCATATGCAAAGAGTTCAAGATGTTAGTCTTTTATTTTTTATTCAAAATGAAAGGGCTTTGTCGCAGATATAGATAGATAGGCTTATTAAAGCGATATTTTACAATCAATCTATACCTATCGATTTTTATTTCTGACTAAAAATCGGCCTCCTGTTGACTATGTACAAGACAGTAGCGCCACCTAGCATGTGCAACTATCCGGGACTATGTTAAATAATGCTTTTTATATTAATAGTTAGAGTAAAAACATAACATTCATCAGGCAAAGTTATTGTCCTTCCATAGTGGTAGGTATCCAATCCATTATAGCCACCCAAACCATAGCTCAATATGTTTAGTTTCCATGTTCTGCAATAGTCCTGCACCAACCAGGGGTTGTCCTTGGGTGCACTTGCATAGTGCATACAGGGGATAATCGTCAGTTGGGCATCATTTAAAATTGTCTAAGTGGCCGCTGCGAGTTGGCTTCGGACCCTCATACACCTTCTTAAGGTCCGGGATCCCGAGATATGTCAAAGAGTAATTAAAAGATACATAGAAAGACGACAAATAGTATTTAAGAATTTTTGGAATTTCTTACCTAGCTATCTTTGATACATTCACGATTTCAATGAAGTCTTTGTCTTTGCATAACATGTAATTGCTATTGTAGGTGGGATTCCGAAATGGGCAATGATTACCGAAATGGAATTCTGATTACTAGCCAATTGCACATTTCGTATCCGCTGTTTTTTTTTTATAAATTCTGTTTAAAATTAACGAATCTCGAACTTAACAGCGGGGGGAGCTCAACTAATAAATGATAGCAGGTATTTTATTTTAAATTAAATACATATTTTCTTACGATAAACGCGCACTTCTTAAAACTCTCTTCCCTCCAAATTACTCCTAAAACAAACTAGGACAAATTTTTTTATTAAAAAAGTAGTTCAATATTTGCTTGAGCAATAGAATGCCAGTCAGTAAAATATAAAATTGCCCACTGTATACTTACTGCCCTTTACAGTACTCACTGAGTTTTTGGAAATGAGAAATTTCTATCAGATTTCAAGGAGATTCATTCATAATTTGGGATAACTATTCAGTTTCGTAATTATTCATAGACCTATTCATACAGGTACAAAATTGCAGAAAAAAAATACAAAACAGTATTTTAAAAATAATTCCGATGCATCTCGCACAAATTCGTAAACAAAGTAGAATAAAGGCAGCAGGAACAAAAAATCCAGCGAACTGTAACAGTTTCTGATTCAAAAAATAAAAAGGCTATTATCTCAGCAAATGAAAGGGTTCTGGGGCATATCCCCTTTTGTGTATTTTTTTGTATGGGATCTGCAAATGATGGCAACAACGTAACGGCCTAGTTCTTCTTTTTGGCAACATTGTTACCACATCTAGCACGGAACGGCGATTGTTTATAGCTCAATGAATGCTGTTTTTGTGACATTTACTTGTATGTTTTTATTGAGTCCAGTCAATATTAAAAAGGTTAAGTCGAGAGAGAAAGGTAGTTTCAAAGTATCTGGATTTTTGGGTCGTATGGGTCGTACATTCTACTAAAAGACGGTTTTTGGCAGAACAAATAAATAAATTTACAAATTAACTAAACAGATTATTATACACATTGTTGTTACCTTTGTACTACAATGTTATATGTCGTATCTCTGTATTTTACTGTGTGTACACTGTGTGTGTTTACTGTGTGTATACATAACAAAATAAATACATAAATTGTTTCTCATTTAAAACTTTGGAACACAAGGTCAAGAAAAGATCCTATTTTTTTTTTCTATCTATAGGTAATTTGATATGCATTCCTTGGCTGAACGGTTAATTTAAATTATAAATAAAAAAATAATAAAATCGATCACCGCTTAAACGAAAAAGGCTTTCACAGAAAATTCCACAATATTTAACTACCAACGTGGAATAATTCAGAGTTATTATTAAAACAATTTAATAAGATCACTACAATAGACAGAAGAGGAGCCAACACAACCGCATCTCATAGATAATAAACGATAAACGAGTAATTAATGGAAAATGTTCCCAAGACTCAGACAAGAAACAATTATACGTGATTGACCGATCAAGGGGGTCTATTTATTATAAACAAAGATGGACGATTGGAGAGGCACAATACAAGCCGCGTCTTTGCGTCTCTAAGACCTTATTGACGCATGCTTGGAGCAGCTACGTTGAGTTACAACGGTGATGAAAGTTTTCCACTCGATGTAAATTTGTTAGGGTTAGCACCTATCTAATAATTTAATTAGTAGTATTTATATATCGTAGATAGACTTATGCAAGCATAAAATTGAAATAATATTAGTAACTACAAGATATTTCAAAGTTTATGTGGATAGAAACATAAAACAAAAAAAAAAAAAAAACTCGATAGAAAATCATCTAAGTTCCACGCATATTCGATTTGTACTTATTTATATTTTTTCTAATAGAGAAGTATGGAAGAAAAACACATGTTGCGCTGACCCCAAATAAATTGAGACATGGGCAGGAGAATGATGATTTATAATTTTTCTCCACCACTCTTTATGTCAAAGTTGTCGAAGTCTTTCAGTTTCTCAGAATAAAATCGCCAAATATGTTAATGATTTTAGGATACAAGATCAAAAATTGTATCAATACAATACTTTTGAAATTGCTTTTATTTTTGGTTTTATTACGATAAAACCTATTGTTATTATGAGGAAAAAGTCGCCTTCCGTCACATGTTGCGTTAACTATAGGCATATTTTTATCTCAAATCGAGGGTGTGCAATGGTGCGCACCATGGGTGAGAATTTTTCTGTCATTATACGCACCCTTATCTACGGAATAAATACAAGTAAATTGCATTCCTGTGTGCCATGTCAACTTCTGATTGGTGTTTGTCACAATCACAACGGCATACAAGCTACTTGCATTCTTTTGGCTTTAGGGAACAACCAGACTACGCCCAAGTGACCGATGTTTTGAAATATTCGATGTATGTGGTGACACATTTTGAGTTGACGGTCAACGCTGACCGACCGCGCTTTGGTTCCACCTTTATTTCTCGGTATTCGGTTATTAGTTCTAACTAGCATTCGTGTATCTATGTCAATCTGGGAGATCGTTGGATCCTATATTCCCCAAAGGAAAAAGTTAGCTTTTAAAGTTTTTTTTTCCTCTGGAGCTATACGATTGACCTTTTATGGCTACAAAGGAATTTTACAGTCAGTTTACGTGCAGTTTTAGATAGTACCACACTTTTAAATAAACAAGAGCTGGAATTATTAAACGTATTTTATCAAGTTACCTTCACGTATTGATTTACGCCCTCTCAATTATTAAGGAATGACAAAAGAGTATAGGTAATATCTACGAGTAGAATTCATACACTCGTCTAAACCAAATTAATAAATTCTACTTGCCACCTGAAAACACGGCACCAAAGAATATTCTCTACATCAGAATCCACTCTAAAACAATCAAGAACAGACCAGTAATTCCAAGACATAGCTCGCACCATCTGCTCCAAGTAAACAGTCGCAGTGCAAAAGTCTTGGCAATATAATTTTACTTGAGTCACAGACCAAAAAAAAAGTGCAGTGCGGTGGCAATACGTGCTTCCTCAGCCCGTTGATTTAAAAAATTAAGTCTGCACCTTTGTCGAGCGATTTGCTGAGCTCGCTTTTGTTCGACGCTCCATTTGTCGGGATAACGGAGGAATATTCTTTTGAATTGTTTCTTTGAACCGTTTAAATTTTGTGTTTTTGGGAGTTTAAAAATTATACAGAAGTCCGAAGAATATTTAAATCGGCCCAATTGCTTTGTAGGCTATGAGAAAGCTGTGACTATCGAGACCTGGTCTGTTTTAGACTCTTTGCAGCAATGCCAAGTCGACTGGCAATACATCCAACTGCTGAGATGTCTTTATGAAAAAGTGACAATGGCCGTCCACACTCAGGACCGGCGAACTCGAATCTCACTGCGTTAAGGGTGAGACAAGGGGACATAATTTCCCCAAAATGGTTCTCTAACGCGTTGGAGGACGTGTCTAAGATGCTGAATTGCGAAGGAGCAGAAGGAGAAGGAGAAGCAAGTATTAAGTATAAAGTATTTTATGTGCGTCACTTTCACGTGAATAAACTGTTTTTCTTTCTTTCCTTCTTTCTAAGCTGATGCTGGACGGCCTAGTTGATTCTTCTGTACGCATTGGTCTCCGACTGAACTTGGACTAAACCCAGGTTATGTTCAACGAACACGTTACCCCGGGACCGAATTCCTTCAATGGCGGTGCTCTCAAGGTTGTTCGAGTATATGTGTACCTCGGGCAAACTCTGCAGTTTGGTAAGATCAACTTTGAGATGAAGGCTAACAGAAGATTCAGCTGGGCTAGGCAGCTTTTAGGAAGCTTCGTTGAGTCTTCTCGTCACCTACTCCACAGAGCCTAAAGACTTAAGTCTTCAATCAGTGTGTCCTGCCTGTTATGAATTACGGAGCCGAAACGTGGAGACTCACGGTACGGCTGGTCCATAAATTCAAGGTCGCTCAGCGAGCTATGGAACGGGCTAAGTTTGCAGTCTCTTTGAGCGATCGAATCCCCAACGAAGTGATTCGACAGAGAACTAAAGCTGTCGACATAGCTCACAAAATAAGTAAGCTAAAGTGGCAATGGGCTGGCCGTATTAGCCGTAGAACCGAAGACCGTTGGAGTAGACGAGTTCTTGAGACCGCGAATCGGCAAACGTAAGGTGGGACGCTCTCAGGCTAGGTGGAACGACGACCTTTGCAGGGTGGCTGGTAGCAGGTGGATGAGAGTTGCCGGAAATCGAGTTGAATGGCGTGCAATTGGAGAAGCCTAAGTCCAGCAGTGGACTGCTGTGGGCTGATGATGATGGAATTTAATGTATTGTATACTTATGTACATAATATTTGTATTATAAATCGTTACGACTCCGTTTACAACTTAAAAACCATTCCAATTCAATTATCACGTTTTTTTTGTAATGAAATTCTTTAACGGTACTCTTCATTGTGCGTGGTACGACAAGCACTTGGCCGGTATTTTTTTTTTTTTTTGTATGAACATACTGTTTTATCAACACTAATATTATAAATTCGAAAATAAATAAAGTCTCTCTGTTGCCTTTTCACGCCTAAACCACTGAACGGATTTCGATAAAATTTGGCAAAAAGATAGATGACATCCTGGGAAAGGACATAGGTTACTTTTAACCATGTGTTGAAATTTTTCGTCGGTCCTTAAAGGACTTGTCCGGTTATTCTCACACTACCCACATACATAAGTCGTTTCAATAAAACTCCTATTTTTCGGTGTACATCTGTTCCTTCAGAGTTCACATCCAGTCTCAATTTCGGCGCTACCATTGAGCACAAAGCCGAAACTGCGATCAAAAAACTGGGCATCCTAAATAGAGTGAAGCTATACTTTACACCTGGACAGCTTTTGACCCTTTATAAAGCGCAAGTCCGATCCTGCATATAATATTGCAGCCACCTTTGGGATGGCTCAGCTAAATGCCAACTTACTGCGCTTGACTCAGTGGAAAACAGAGCTAAGAGGCTTATTGACGACGTAAAACTGGTGGATGCCAAGCTTCACGGCTTGGCTCATCGCCGCAAGGTTGCCTGCTTGTCGGTCTTATATAGACTGTACATCGGTGAGTATGCTCAGAAACTCCACAACCACATTCCATCGGCCCCCTTCTACCACCGAACATATAGACGCACTGCAAGTTACCATCCATACTAAGTTGCCGTTCCACCAGTTCGCACTAAACGCTTCCAAACATCCTTCATAATGCGCACGACAAAAGAGTGGAACTCACTCCCTGCGTCTGTGTTCCCGAACGCATACAACCCGATTCTCTTCAAAGTTAGAGTGAACAGGCTTCTTCTGGGTAAGCTCACTGTTAAGCACAGCACACGAAACTTATATCAGGACAACCTGCATGCTATGCTTTGGGGGTGGTTAGACTCTGATAGGCGGGGGTTATCGTCGTCTTTTGCGAATTAAACTAGTACAAGTATTCACAATTATAATAAAAAGGCACGTATACACAATTCAGAAACACAAAATACACATAAAACACAACGATAATACTTACGGCAATAATCTTACCTTCGTAACACTAATTATTGCAATAATACAGACACTACAGACACGCGACTATACAGGGCTCTATTGAGCATGTCACTTGATCGTTAGATGCTTTGACTAACTTGCTCGATACAATTTTGGAACTAACTCACAATTTTTTTTTTTGTGAATGGCATCTCGTAGTTGACCTAGAGAGGTCGAGACTACTTAACGGGACTATCCTGTGGCTGCCTTAAGAAAACTCAAAGCCTCCAGCCAGGGGCAAAAAACTTACAGACTAAGCGACTACACGCTAAGGGCTCCCCCTGTGGGGAACGGGCCTCGGCTTAGGGCGTCGCTGGGGGGAGGACAGCAAGATGGGACAGGCTGGATCAGATTAGAATTATTATTATTGTCAGGGGAGTTTAAAGCTACAGGCTCAGCTACGCCACCAGCTGGCACATCATACCCGAGCAAGGGACGGGGGGGAGGACGATTATTACGGGGTCGTCGCGAGGGACCTCGGCGGCGAGGTCGGAATGTCGATTTGTTTTTGTTCCTACGGTCCCTACTGCTCTCCTGGAGAAGAGTTATGGGGTCGTCGGGATCTGAGAGGACAAGCCTGGGGCGGCGGACCTTACTAATACGAGAGGGGACATAGCTAGCCGCCTCGACAACCAGAGGATTGCGATGGTTGTTGGCTGAGTCGAAGAAACGCTTGGAATTGCGTTTCAAGAACTGGGAGATGGTGGGAATATCGAGATCCACGTGGAGGATTTCGTTCCGAACGAACCAAGGGGCTCCCGTTGCCTTTCGGAGGAAACGGTTTTGGAGGGCCTGCATCCTATGAATGAGGTGGGGTTTTGCGTGTGCAAACACTGAACCCGCATAGGTCATAATGGGGCGAATGCACGCTGTATAAATGCGCAATTTGCACCTAAGTGACAATTTGCTACGTGCATTCAGAACGGAGTGGAGTCTACCGAGAGCGAAAGCGGCGCGCGAACGTACCTGCTTTATGTGCTCAGCGAAGGAGAGGTGGTGGTCGAGGGTCACACCGAGGTATTTGGCTCGCGTCTCCCAAGGGATCGGCTTGTCGAACATGGTGATCGGTCGGGGGGGGAGTCGAGTGCGACGCGGTCTCAGAAAGAGGACCGCTTGACTCTTGTCGGGATTGACCTCGATTCTCCACTTCCTAAACCAGGCGCCGAGGTTATCGGCTGCGGTTTGGAGAGTGCGAGATATCGGGTGTTGGTCCCTGCCCGAATAGTAAATGGCCGTGTCGTCTGCGAACAGAGCTAACTGCGCCTTTTTACTTTTCGGGATATCGCTGGTGAACAGCGTGAAGATGAGGGGAGCGAGCACAGAGCTCTGTGGGACTCCTGCACGGATGGGACAACTCACAATCCTAGGGGAGGCATATATATTACTTTGTCTCTATAGCTAACGTAGCGGGTACACCTCACCCAACTACGACTACGACACCAATATATGTGGTTTTAACAGTAACCACGCCCCTATTTTCTCGTGCAAGTCACGACCTGTCGACTTTTCTGTGCCAGGGATAAACCCGTCTGCAGTTTTGTATCGATTCCCTGCGTTCAAGTCACAACGTGTTTATTTCCGACGGACAAGCATAGTCTTGTGGAATGTTTATTATTTTACATGATGTTAAGTACTTTCTTAAGCTACTAGTACATTCTTAAGCTACTTATAACTAATACGAGTATCAAACGGAGCTAGGAGTATGGTGCTTCTCCTACACTCACTCCATTGTAGACTTTGCTTCTGTCACCTCTGATCTAGACTACACATATAGTCAAGAGCAAACCCATCTCAAAACAAACAAAAAATAGAGTAGATACTTTTAATCCCGGTAGTATGTTCCCGAGAATTATTTTCCAACAAGCGAAGCCGCGGGCAAAAGCTACATATCTATAGTTTTATCTGCGATTTTATTTATTTATTTAAGGATTACCAACGAGATACATTACAATTATCTTCTACAATAATATAACTTGTATAATAAATACGTTATCCTGTAATGCACACTTAATTACCGTTAACCACAGCTTACACATTATCGAGTAATTACACATGCTCTGAATACATAATTAAATTAAGAATACATAAAACAAAAAATAGACAATATACATTCTATTATAAAAATTTAAATGCTAATCAAAAATAATAAAGTTGCATCCATATATTATTGCAATAAAACCAATATTATGTCCGAATTAATTATGGAAATACAAAATAATAGTAAATTAATAAGTAATAATATTTTTCAAATAATTATTCATATTTTCGATATTAAAAATACAACCGGGTGTCCCACGGCACCTCCACCGGGTGTGACCCGACTTTTTTTGTATAGGTTTTATTATCTTGTTCTGATTTTAGCAAAAAAATATGTTGTTATGTAAATTTACAGCTAGTCTTAGACAGCGGTGAGCTACAGGTCGAACTTTGAATAAAAACAAAAATTACATTATTGGAAGTCGAAGCTTGACATAAACAAAGAGTAGCGGACCGACCGCGTTCTGGACATTCTGCTACTGACAGCTCAACAGAACGAAGAAGAAAAAAGTCTAGAAAGCAGATTATCCCCGCCAAAAGATTCACCGGTGAAACTGGACCTGAGGCAAAATTCACTTGCTTGCTAAAGGGTGCATACTCGGTAAGCTGTTTATTCCCTTACCATATACTAAGAGCACGTCTTCCTTACCATCATCGCGGCCCCCGGTCTACTCCTTGATATGCAAAGGTCTCTGTTGCACCATGTAACATGAGGCAACAGGGGCTAGTGTTAATCTTTGGGTTCATTCGAGTAATCGAGTCTGGTCAAACCACACTGTGGTCGGCGCATTTCATTCATCGTTCATTCATAAACTTACAGCTAGTCTTACTTTCTGTGTTATAATGAGATTTTGTTTTTTTTTTCCTTTTGGCATGAGATTTTGTTATTAATGACGGATGAAGAAAATACTATTAGGTACGATTTTAACAATGTTGCAAAGTAGCCATCACTAGGTATAACATGCAGTAGGCTGGTACTCGTATTAATCCATGAAGGGTTAGACAAAGGTGCAGCTAGATCAGTAAGTTCTATGTTTTTACTTGATAAAAAAGAGTGAGAATTTAATTTGAAAACAACCATAATTTCATGTACTTACATTTTCCAATACTCCTACATCAAACCTGGGAACACACAACATTCCTCATACTCGATATTTGAATATTTTGCTATTTAAATTATAAATTAAATCTACACTGCAGCATTGGATTTGTGGCTAACCGTATGATCTTTTGATCAGGTGTATGCATGAGAATTGACTTATTAGTCTGACTTAATCAATTAGAAATCAACTAGATTATAATGCGTTTTCCAATTAACGCTTTGAAGGACACTATGGCAGTAATAAAAATAAAACTTCTACTGTGTCTCGTTAGCGTCCTTAAAAGCGAAGTTTACTGCTTTTTTTTGCGAGTATACTGTTACGAAATAATTGTCAAGTGATTCTCTTGGCAAGTGAATGCGTTGTAAGAGAACAATGTTTATTTAGTACTTGGGATTCAGAAGTATGCTGTGACTTACCTATGTCTTCTATATAAATAAAAATCAATTGCCGAATGTATGTACGCAAAGAACGGTTGCACATATTTGGCTAATTCTTTTTTTTTTTGTGTTTGTTCTTGTCAGGGCAAGGTTTGTTGCATGGGAAGCCGTCAACTCCTTTTGCGAAGCAGTAATGCTCGCGAAGGAAGAGGCTGAACGCGTGAGGGAGAGGCAATCTTTGCGCCCTCACGCCCCTAGTCGCCGCAGGAGACGCCCTGGGCGTCGGGAATCGATAGCCGATTCCCGGCCACCGTAGGCGTGGGCTTGCGGATGGCGAGCAATGGGTAGCTCGCCGTCCGTTAAGGACCAGGCCCGGGTCGACGGCGCATTGTGTTCCACGCGCGCCTCAAAGAATTGCGGGTTGTTCGAAAGAGTTGCGGGTTGTTCGAAAGAGTTACCGTGGCCCTGGCACAGGCAATTGAAGGAACACGGGTGGGTGTTAGTCAGTAGAAGTCGGACATGCCTTCCCGCTCCGCCCAGAGCGGCAGAAGTTATTTGATGATTTCCCATCCACAAAAAAAAGGACAAGGTTTGTATGAAAGAAAATGTTTTAAAAATTACCGGGAAAATTGGGAAATTCGGGAAAACTGGAAGTGAATTTTCTAGGGGAATTTCGTATGAATTATTGAAATTTTGACAGACCAAGGATTGTCGGGTCAGCTAGTTTCTGAAAAAAATCCTTTACTTATTCAGGATGAAATGTGGACTTTAAAAGAGTTCACGAACTCCAAAATATGTCTCTTTTAGGATTGTAACTATTTCTTTATTATAAAAAAGCCAAATTGTTCTGCCTAGTCTTTTCCCAACAATGTTTGGGTCGGCTTCCAGTCTAACTGGATGCAGCTGAATACCATTATTTTGCATATAGCGACTTCCTATATGACCTCTACAACCCAGTAACTGGGTAATATGGTAAAACTGATTGTTAGACTTTCGGGCTTCCGACGACCCGTAACGACTGTGAAAGATCCACGAATGACAACCGGAACCAACGGCTTAACGTGCTTTCCTAGGAACGGAGAAGTCTCGGTATGTAAAGATGGTCACCCATCCACGGACCAACCCCGGCAAGCGTAGCTTAATCTGATGGATCGACCCGTGTGGCTGTTATTACTTAGCCACGAGCCTGATTAATAAAAAGAACGTGTGTGGTTATGACGACAGAAGTGAAAACTTACGACTGGACTGGAGCCGAGTATACCCGATACAGCGTCAAGGACCTGAGGGTGACGGTTCCGTTTCGATCACTGTTTAGAAAGAGCACAAAGAGCGCCTAAAGAAGTTTTTACTTAAAAATATACACCACAAACCAAACGCACGGCATATTAATTATCAGATAATATTCATTTTTAAATGTTTTTATTATGAATGATACCCATACAGGAATCACATTCATTGAGCCGAAAAAGATTAATGATTAATTTAAACAATGTCCATTTGTTTTATATAAAATATTTAATCAAACAAATAAAACATTGTACTTGTCATTGATAGAATTTAATTTTTTAATTAAAGCTTAATTATGTCAAACTGGAAAGTTACGTACTTAATTATTTTTTCCCGTTCAAATTACAATGAAATATGGCTCGGAAAAGTCTGTGAGCAGAACAATATATTAGGTCTTTATTGAAATTGGCGTTGTACATAGAAAAAAATCAAACATTTTTTTTATAAGAAATATTGTCGATGCACTTTGTCATTTTAACGAAAGTTCGTTGATGCCTCTGCTATAGATAGCCTAGGTAATAGATAAACTCTTTAAAGGAGTTTTTACCGCCTCGTTGGATTTGAAATTTTTTCCCGAGGCAAAATTTCCAGAACGGAAGCAATCATACCAAAAACGCACCGTGCGTTCACTTGCGGTACTTTGTCCATATACGTCGTTAATATGTGTATGTATTGCGTGCTGTCTGTATTGCTTTGGTGCCACGACAGAACTCGTATTCGAAAATAGCGCGCAATTCCGATTTTTTCATAGTTACAGAAACATCGATATCAAAGAAAAATCGAAAGGCGGGAAAACAAATGAACAACTGATTTTCTTTTAAATGTCATGCTTTTTTATATATTTTTTTTGCTTTTTTTTATTAATTTGAATTAGGAATTCTAAATAGATTGAAAGATGATGATGATCTTCACACTAGCCAGTATCAAAAATGGCAATTTAATACGTTCATAGGTTACCTATTATTATAGAAATATCATAAGAGTTTATCATGTTATTCTTACTTATCATTTGTATGAGAAATCAGAACTGATTGTGACAAGAAAACGGGCAGCGTGACGTTTTAGATCTTTATTCTACACGGAACTCCTTTAAAAATGCCCTGTCATGTGCTTATAAAACTTTCTACGTCTCAAAACTGTCAATAGGTGGCGTGCTAAGCAACTTGCGGAAATAAAATATTAAATACTATTTTAATCGAGTTTGCAATCGACTTCCGTTCTCTTACTTGAGACAGTATTTACAGTACCAGCAGTCGGTTGCAGGAAATCTGAAATGATTAAATAAACTTTAACGAATGAATTCTGCACCCAATCAACAATATTTAGTTACATTAAAACCAAAAGCTAACATTTGATTTTGGCTAGTTACTTATTATTTATATTTTTATGTAAAATCACATTAAAAAGGCGGCCAAGCGCGAGTCGAATTCGCACAGGAAGGGTCCCGTACCACCGTACAATATTTAACACTACATATTTTAAACTTTATTTACCCCTTTCTTTAATTGTTAACTTTTTTATTATTTGTTCTTTTAACGGCCATAGCAGTAGGTACAAACTCTGTGAAAATGTCAAGTGTCTACCTATTACTGTTCTGTGTGTGTCTGTGACAAACAGACGGACAGCGGAGCCTTAGTAATAGGGTCTCATTGGCACCCTTTGGGTATGGAACTCTAAAAATAGGTACCCTATGTCCTATAAGATGTACCGCTTTCCGTATCATGACGATTATTGTCTGTGCCCGAGTTTCCTCAGGTGTTAGTCGAGATTCTTGGCTACTAAACCATAAGTTATCCCAACGGCACGTACCTATATCACCCAATTCATCAAATTCAATATTTTTACGCTTTAAGTTGATAACTGACTGTCTGTCTGGAGGTTACCTTTTCATACCTTAACCGCTGGACGGATTTCGACGAAATTTGGCAAGGAGATAAATGGCATCCCAAGGTCGGACATAGGCTACATACATTTTTCCTTAAAAATAATCCTACAGAGGGTGAAATAGGGGATGAACGTTTGTATGGGAAACCCGTGATTTCTGAAGTCAGGGATATCAAAATTCAAATTTAAGCTTTTGGTAAGAAATAAAAACTTACATGTTTCAGCGTTTTTGTAAAATTACCCTTGAAAGGGGTAACATAGGGGATGATTTTAAAATTCACATGTTCTCATAGCAAATGTTTGTATTCCTACCTCTTTTTTCTGAGACTACAGGAAATGGAAATATTGTCATTGAGGTAACATTTAGTCTTCATTAAAATCGCGTCACTCGGTCGAAAGTAATAACAATTTAAAGTCACAAAATAACTTGGCTGACACGTACACAAATACACAAGCGTGACCAAAGGCAGTGCTTAGTGTTACAAATGGATGTTGATAATATAAAAATAATTAATATAAAGTATGTTTAAGTTAGACATTAAGAATCATTAAAACCTAATCAGTATTTTTTTTTTTATTTTAATAATATTGTGCAAAAAATCGTGAGCGGTGAAAGTGGTTTGTTTTTTTTTTTGGATGCCCTGGGAAGTAGTGACAAACTTTTCTTTTAAATCTGATTTTAACTCAAATCTGGAAAGACAAAGATCTGCTGTTGCAGTAGCCTCCTCTGGAATAGCCACTACGTTGCTGCGGTGGACGAACGGCACATTCGGTACTTGAACAGCCATTAATATACTGGGAGATTATTCACACACGGTCACCTGATCCCAAACTAAGCAGAGCTTATATTATGGAAACCAGATAACTGATGTACTACATATACTACTTTTTTTTTTTGTAAATATATACTTATATAGATAATTACACCCAGACTCAGAACAAACAGACATGTTCATGCACACAAATGTTTGTCCTGGATGGGAATCGAACCCACGACCTGCGGCATGATAGGTGGTATCTTAACCAACCACGCCAATTGGCCATTAAATTTAGCCCATGAGGAAATGCCAGTGCAAAAAAAAGGCATCGGGGCGAATGTTGCAGCAAAGTAAATTGTTGCTTTGGAATTGATGTACGATGTCCTACAAAAGTGTAATAGAATAGAATAGAATACTTTTATTTCAGACAGAGTCCATAGGGTTAGTAACAATTTTACTTAACATCTAGTGTTAGTAGGTACAGACACAACATAAATTAACAATTAAAATTAAAATGCAGCGTGGAGCTACATCCACCTCCGCAACATCGGGGAATCCCACCGATCGGTGAACACACTCAGAATACTGTTGGTGCTGCCGCGAACACGCGACATCAGGGATGCACATCTTTTTCTAATGATAGCGGCAAATCCATCAATGTTATTATCTGCAAAATCCTGACGCACTACACCGCCACGGCAGCCGCAGCAGTACTCTCAGTGCATTATTGTATTGAATGCGTAGGTCGCTGTATGCCCGCCGAGTGAAGTTGACCCACAGGCTGCACGTGTAGAAGGACTGACAGTACGCTTTGAAAAGCGTTACTTTAACTGCCCTCGTACATCGTACAAACCTGCGGGCCAGCATGTTACAACGGACAGCCAGCGACCTACGCAATACGTAATACCTACGTAATAAAAGCACTTATTCAAACTATCAAAGATATCAAGAGCAACTAAAGTATCACGCAATATAATTATGGTGGTACTGCTAGACGGCGATTTAACAAAACAGTGTTCAGGGTGTTGATGGGGTTGCCGCGCTACTGTAGTTCTTCCAGCATGTTCGCTGAGGCGACAATTGATGGTTTCCACGCAATAATGCGTAAGCGATGCGCCTCCGTCATGCGCCGGGTACGCGCCAACCCCAACAGCATCCTGAAAACCATAGCGGACAGGTGGGATAGCCCCATACTGGGACATTGGATATGCTTACATGCCAGTGGGGCGTAGAACTATGGTTCGCTGGACACGCTAGCAACATGCTAGCTGGACAAAAACGACTCTTCAATTCCTAGTAGTTATTTACTAATATGAACTCATTAGCCCTATACATTAAGAAATACACCTATTAATTTTCGTAACTACTCTCATTAGGACCGGCATTAAGGTAAGTATATATATAAACTATTGATAATTCAAAGTGCATTCGTTTGCATTTTTTACCATAATTGATAACATTATTTAAGTCATTAAAAGAAGTTTGTTATAGTGTTTTTGTGATGGATTGTATACATAAGGGTAAGTAGTTTTGTTTTAGTTAATTTTTATTACAGGAACTTCCTTCTTTAATATTATTAAATTAAATGTTTAGATAAAAGTGGTCTTTTTCACCCATATTTTTGAATTCAATGGTCAAAAAATTACATTTCCACTCATGTCCACTCTGTATAGTCTATTTTATATGATTTTTACAAGTATCTAGTAGTAACTAGTAGAAAAAAATATTGCGAATTATTTGCACAACAATTTTTTTCTTTATTTTTCTTTAAACAGTTTTCATCGGCTCAAAAATGACATTTTTGAAGAATGGCTAAAACACCCGAAGAAAACGCGGAATGAGGAACTCTTTCGGTTTATATCTTTAAGACATGATTTTGATGGTGTTACGGAGCAGTCCCTGAGAGACGTCATGGCCATCATCTCAAAATATTCATCAAAATTGGCTGAAAAGTGGAGCAGTTGTGGAAGAAATCGAGAGCGGTTCCTAGAGAAGAATTTGACGTGGCGGAAGGGAATAGACATATATTTCGCTGTGTCCATTTATTTATGTATGCCAAGTATATCTGCAGAACCGGGACCTGGAAGACTCTCTAAAGAGTTTGTTGATTCCAGTCTCAAAACGAAAAGACGACGCGTAGATAACGTCTTACAGTTCAGGAGAATGGTTTGTCAAAAGAGTTTACGGTGAATAAAGATAATCTTCGTTTTGGTATGTCTACGTTGCACGCTTGGATTAGGTGCTCTGAATGTTTGCTTCTCATTAGCTATCGACTTAATATAAACAAAAATGGCAACTGATCAGATGAAGACAAAGCTAGTGCGAAGCAACGTTCAGATGACATTAAAAACGTTTGAAAAGCGAGAGGGGCTTGATTGTAGACAAACCAAAACCAGGGTTTGATAACACTAATGACGGAAATACCGCGCGAAGATTTTTTGAAAATCCCGAGGCAAGTGCCGATATAACAGGGTTAGATGTTTCACTTATACAAAAATTTGGCATACTACTTTGTACTTTATCATCAGGATATGACGTAAAATATTAAAAAATTTAATAAATCTTAGCTCAAGAAACCTGACAGCTTTATGTAAATCTCTATCCATGGTGTTATATGCCCGCGACTGTTCACAAAATACTTCTGCACAGTAGTGAGGTAATTAAATTATCACTTCTGCCTATAGGCCAGCTTTCCGAAGAAGCACAGGAAGCTCGGAATAAGGACTTCAGAAGATTTTGTGAACACAACACACGAAAACGATTGCGAATAGCTACGAATAGAGATTTACGTAATATGATAGTAATAACACCTGACCCTGTATTAAATGGCTTAAGAGAAGTTCCCCGGAAGAAAATAGGTTCGTTCCCTACCGAAGTCCTAAATTTAATTGTTCAACAGCTAGGTAAGGATAAGGAACAAAATGTTAATATAGTTTCTAGTTTTCATAGTTCTGCCACCCTTGATCATGACTATGATCATGACTATGATGATGATAATGAGTGATTAAATTTTATAGTTACATTTACAGATAAATTATTTTATAAAATTTTCACTATACCTGCTTTATTTCACTCTACCTGCTCAAACGACCAATGGTCCTCAAAAAAGTATTAAGACCCTTAATATATGCTTAATAACCTTTTTTATGAATAAAAATCGAAACAAATAATTTTGTCCAGCTAGCTTGTTCTACACGAACCAGAGTGCGTAGGTGTAATTAAATACTTTAACTACACTAGTTTCAAAGTTTTTTTTTTATTATTGTATACTAACCAATCAATGGACTCTGTCGGAAATACAAGATTTTTATTTATTTATTTATTTACCTCGACCAAGTAGTGCATGCCAAGCTTCACAGCTTGGCTCATCTCCGCAAGGTTTCCTGCTTGTCGGTCTTCTACATATTGTACTTTGGTGAGTGTGCCCAAGAACTCCACGACCTGATTCCACCGGCCCTTCTACCATCGGACATCTAGACGCACTGCCAGTTACCATCCCTACCTGATTGATATACCACCAATTCGCACAAAGCGTTTCCAAAAGTCTTTTATACGTTTAATGCGCTCAGTAATGCGCTCACTAGTGGAACTCACTACCTGCGTCTGTGTTTCCGAGCGCATACAACCCTAATCTCTTCAAAGTGAGAGAGAACCGGCTTTTTCTGGGTAAGCTCACTCCATCGTCGACTTTGTCTCTGTCACCTCTGACCTAGACTAGAGTCAAGAGCAAACCCATCTCAAATAATAAAAAATAAAGAAAAAAACATTTTTGTACATAAATATATATTTTCCTGTTTCGTACTTTTTAGATCACTTTTATTTCTCCAGTCGGGTTACAGTTTTATAATTAATTTATTTTTCTGCTCGAACTTTAACTGTAATTCGTAATTAAGTCCCAATAAATTAAAATAAAATAAAAATAAAAACGACTATCGAAGACCGTGAAGTTGCTGACGAATATTTCTGTTCTGTGCTTATATTATAATAATTATTAAAGCTTATGTTTTGTTTTAGGTAGGTACTACTAAGTATCATTCGTGTTAATAAATCATTGTTTCTTTTATCCATCCAATATGTCGACAACCTTTCAAACTTAATCAAAATACATATTTCTTTATCTTTTTCAGCTTTCAAAACATTTCAAAACATCATTTATTATTAACTTCTACGTACGAGTGATAAGTACCCACTTATAGTCCGTAAATAATAAAGTCGGTAGAATATTTAATGAACAGTTTCATTGATAATCGCCTCTTATAATGGCTGTTTACTTTGATTGTAGTCCATTTTAATGTTAATCTATTAAAAAAGGTTATTTTCTAGTACAAGAAAGTTCTTGAAAAAAAAAATGTGTATTCCTTTTTAGTATCTATAGGTTTTAACATACCTTTAGAATATTTTCTATAGAACGGTTTACCTTGATGCTCTAGAGTTTTATAATGTGTCTTGTAATTTATATTATTTAGAACTAAGTTGCAAATTTTACTAATAATAAGTACCTAAGTAGGTATTATTAATGTAAAACGAATTTGCATGCCCCTAAATAGGCAAAATATGGACTATGCAAAAACCACAAATCTGGTAAAATCTGTAGTTTCAACAAATAAATTATTCTTATTCTTACTTTCCTTTTCTAAGGAGGCGCGTGTGGCTAAGTAAAAAGAGCCGCACGGGTCGATCCATCAGGTTAAGCTACACTTGCCGGGGTTGGTCCGTAGATGGGTGACCATTTTTACATACCGAGACTCCTCCGTGCTTCGGAAAGCAAGTTAAGCCGTTGGTCCCGGCTGTCATTCGTAGATCTTTGACAGTCGTTACGGGTCGTCAGAAATCCGAAAGTCTGACAACCAGTCTACCAAGAAGTATCGTATTACCCAGTAACTGGGTTGGCTGGTATCGTAACTGGGTTGTAGAGATCAGATAGGCAGTCGCTCCATGTAAAATACTGTTATTCAGCTGCATGTGGTTAGACCAGAAGCCGACCCCAACATATTTGGGAAAAGGCTAGGCAGATTGACTTTCCTTTTCTATACTATAATAATATTATAAAGAGGTAAAATTTGTTTGTTTGTAAGTTTGTATGTAGGGGGTAATCTTCGGAACTCCTGATCCGATTCCGAAAGTTCTTTCACTAATAAGAAGCTACAGTATTGCCATATAATTTCACGCGGACGAATATAACATATTTTGAATATAGAGGTTACACTAGTAATGAAATTTTAACATATATTTTTCAAATACTCTTAGTTCTTTATTTGCTTCAATGCTAAAATGCTCCGCTACATTACTGGCAAACAAATACAGTTTGTGTTTAAACCACTAACCATCGGTAAGACAGGAACCCAGCAAAAGACAACCTTCTTTATAAACATCCGTAGTTCCGTACCTACCTATATAACTTCGGAGAAAACTATCGGTAGCGTCACGATAAAAGTTTTTCAATACATTATGGAGATATTAACTCATAGTCTGGAAGTGGCTATTGATTTTTCGTAAGCTACCGAATCGGTCGGTACCTGCTGATACAAAATACGACGCAGCTGATGTTTTAAGGAAGTATCGCCTGCTCATATTACGTATTTAGAGGTATATTTTAAAATTATAATTTAAATTCTGTTTTGGCATAGTAGAACAGTATGATAATTATGATGATTTCACAGCTGTTCTATTTTCATAATTATCTATACATACATAAGCTCAAGCCTTCTTCACATGGGGGTAGGCAGAAACTATAGCACGCCACCTGCTACGATCCTTACACAAATAATAATTTAAAAAAAACCGGTCAAGTACGTGTCGGACCACGCACAGTGATGGGTTCCGTAGTTGGGATGAATTTATCCCAAGAACAAACAAACATTGTAGTTGAAAAACATGTTCTACTATATCTACATTCCCACTACAAATGTGCATGGTTTTTTTAGTTATATACACATTAGTTATATATATAGATAATATAGTGAATAAACAGTTTTTCTTTTTTTTTCTTTCTTCTTACTTTCATATGTATGGCTTATAATAGATTACTTTTAATACAAACTACTTTTGCCTCGTTTACGTTCATACATCTGGTCATACACGCACGCCGCGCCAGGTGCGAGTACTACGCGCCTGAAATTTCATATGATATTTTTAAAATTACGTAATTGCCATGAAATTGTAGAGATGTGAAAGTCAGATCGCAGTTTCATGTAAAATAATAATATTGAGCTGTATCTGGTAAACACAAAGTGGACCCCAAATAGTTGGGAAAAGGTTAGATGATTAAAACCGTTCAGGCTGTAAAATGGCCAGCCTAATCTTAACACCGCACCCGTATTCTGCGAAGTCTAACTGATTCAATTTAATTATGAAAAAAAAAACCAACCGCCCCAGGATCAACCAATGATCGTACAGTACGTTATCGTTTAAAGTTTCCATCGTTTATTTTTGGAAAAACCGAACTTTGCCGAATTAAATATGACTGGTCCAATAAGGGAGTGATGGAATTAGTGCTTCAATCTATAATAATTTAGGTGGGAATATAAATACATTTCTATTGGTCGATAGTCACATTTTATTCGCTATATTTCGGTTTTTCTGAAGATAAACGATGGAGCCTTTGAACGTTGTCGTATTGTGCGATCTGCAGCCACGCTTAAGGGGGAAGTGATAAGGTAGCCTGCGAAATTTAAATATTCTTACGTGTTTTGCAATTTGCCGGTAAGTATTAGGTTTTATGTTAATTCAAATATATTTTTTTTATTTTATTTTTTTTTGTTAATTTTTAGAATTGGACAATTTAAAGTATTGAAATGCATTAATGTTATTATGGTTTGGTCTGTTTTTTTTTTTAATTTGCGTTTTTGGGTACGATGTGAAAATGAATGACACAAATGAGTAATTTGCACGCTTGCTTGCAGGCAGAATACAATAACTTTTAGGCTTTAAGATCTTCCCTTGTTAAGCACTGTATTTTCTGCCAAATAAATATTTTAAATTTGAATTTGAATATAATTTGCAACCGTAATAAACTTATATTTCGATACCTTAATTGTCAACCCAGCCAACTCCACTTTTCGTCAAAACTATTTTTTTGGTTCAGACTGTACACAACTGAGTATTGTAATAAAAAGCTATAAAGGATTATACGGTATTAAAAGTAACAGATTACGATAATATCTACCAACAGTATTTTAGATTTTTTCATGAGAAGTACCTATACAAAAAATATAATACATATTTTAAGTGTCTCCTGAGAAATGTGTCCATAAGGAGTTAGCCGGTTTGCCAATTAAGGTATCGATTTACAGAATTATAATCACTCGAATCAGTAATACAACTTCATACGTTAAAAAAAGATCTTAAATGTCTTAAATAGGCATTCAATAGAGTTATATGAATTTAGAGAATTGTATTGATGACTTTAATGATTATAATTATGTAAATACATACTTGTTCCGGCCGTGAATCACATTTTGATCACCGTACAACCTAATACAAAAACTTATGAAAATTTGAATTTCGCGGGCTACCATGACGCATTCGCCTTAAGACAACAAGAACAACGAGGCAGTCTTATTACAAACAACAAATTCTAACAGCCCCAATTGTCCTCCTATCCCTTAAGAGTCATCCTACAATAAAAACGATCTCAACAGAGGTCATGTACGCAATAAAACGCGACATCTAATAACTCGCAGACCTTTTATAATACTTTTAATTGCTCCATGTAAACTTGCTCGCATTCATTTAGAGGTCCCGTACATTGCTCCCTAGCGGACTGTAACTGAATTATAGCCCCCTTGACAACAGTTTGGATGACCGCGGTAAGAAGCTCAAAGTTTGTGAAAGATCGTATGGTTATGTTGAAATTGTTGAAGTTAGTATTGAATTTTGAAGCGGTTGGGTCACCAGTTTTGGAAGGGTTGGTATTGAAATTATAGTTAGTTGTAAGTTTTGAAAGTATTTTTATTGTAGCTGCTGTTATGTTGGTCGAGATAAGAGATAAGAGATTATTTATTTGCATAGATTGTAGGTACATGACGTAAGGTATTTAAAAAAAAAAAATGTGATCCTTGTACAAAATTGTGAAGGGCGGGTGTTTTGGGATACTGTCTTATGTAATTTTGACGTTCAAAAAGTGCTGATTCTCAGCCTAGTTTGAATAAATGACTTTTGATTTTGATTTTGATTTTGAATCTACCTTAAACTAGGCATGCAAACATTAATGAATGAAGTACACGAGTAGGTAATCACAAAATATAGCAAAAAAACAAAATTACGAATTACAGTTCAAAATAGGTACAATTAAATAAGTCGATATGTCGTTACATTGCATAGAAATATTATAATTAGATTAGAAATTTACATTATTTAGGTTAAATTTAAGTCATTGTCTTTTAGAAAATCGTTTATCGAGTAGTAACATTTTTCAATCAATAATGCTGTTAACTTCTTTTTAAAATTGCGTATTGTGTCATCTTTTATTATGTCAGGTATTTTGTTGTATATTTTAGGGCCCATACTAATAACATTTTATAATATCGAATATTTCTATTAGGGAATTGTAGGTACGTATTGTTTAGACAGTGACAGAAAATTGTTGCTTCAATTGTATGGTATGCCACAGGCAATGTCAAAGTATAGCAAATCATTTATTTCAAATAGGCATATAAAAGGCACTGTTGAGCGTAGAAACTTACAAAAAAAAAAATAATATAAAATTGATTCATGTCGCCGCTTCCAGAAGGTAGTTTCATATGGAAAAGAATGGGCAAGAAACTCCACCGTTTCTCTTTTGAAATGTTTTACAACATTTTATATATATTAGTAATTATATACTTATATTGGGTTGGCTAATAAGTAATTAGCGACATACAACTATTTTATTTGTATTTATTAATTAAATGAATAATTGTTAATCATTAATAATATATTCACCGTCGTTTTCTACTACCATTCGCCATCGATCTGGCAAAGAGTGAATGGCGTCCGCATAGAAATTCGTTGGTTTTGAATTGAAGAAGTCATCTATGTATTGTTTCAAGTGTGGTTCATCGTCAAAGCATTTTTCCCGTAAATTATTACTAAGTGATCGGAACAAGCTGAAATCAGTTGGTGTTAAGTCCGGCGAATATGGAGGGTGGGGTATTATTTCCCAATTAAGCTCCAATAGTTTTAGCCTGGTACTCTTATCAATATGCGGCCGGGCATTGTCGTGCAGGAAAAATATTTTGTCGTGTTGTGGACGTTTGCGATGGATATCAAGCTTCAGTTTTTCGAGTTGATCACAATATACTGTTGCTGTAATCGTAGTATTAGTAGGAAGGAATTCCCAGCTTATTACTCCATGTATATCCCACCAGACAGAAAGCATTACCTTGCGAGGATGAAGATCACCTTTTGACGTTGGTTTTCCCTGTTCTTTACATCCCAGCCACTAGCGCTTGCGTGTGTGATAAACATAGAGAACCCACTTTTCATCTCCAGTGACAAGATGATATAAACAATTAAATGTGCGGTGGAAAGATAAAAGTTGTACACAAATCTCAGCTCGGTAGGTCAGTTGATCTTTACTTAACTGATGGGGTACCCAAACACTATATTTGTAAGTCTTTCCCAAACCATGTAAATGATGTTCTATGGTGCCATGAGAGCACTCGAGCTGAACAGCCAAATCGCGTGTAGTTCTTCGAGGTTCTTCTTCGATTTTAATTTATCGATATCTATTTCCACGGGGCGCCCAGACCTTGGTTGATCGGTTAAGGAAATATCGTTATTGCGGAACCGTTGGAACCAGCGCTGCATCGTGAGCTATCCTTTAACATATATTACGTGTAGCTTCTGCAGCAGAATGCCCAGATTGAAACTCATATAATAAACAATGTCGTACGTGGGTTTTGATATCACTCATTTCTTTGTGAACTTTAACGCACTAACAGCCAAACTATCAATAACGCGCATGAGCGCGACTCGCTCTTTATATACCCTCTGCTACAGAACGTTCTCGAACCTTTCCGAAAATTCTAGAAATTATAAACTAAAACGCTCATTACTTATTAGCCAACCCGATACATAATATCTTCTTACCTCTTGTCTTGTATGGATCAGAATATTGAGCCACAAAAAGAATGAATGAAAGGCAGTTGCATGCAGCTGAGATGAGAATGCTAAGAGGAATGTGTGGTGGTTAAATAAATACTACTTTAGTTCAAGAAATCAAAAGCCATTATATATTTTAGAACAACTACTAATCTTTAAAACGTACCACTCAAAAACAAAACTTTACAAAGGTGTCATCAAACAATAACATTTTTAATTAAAATTACTTACAAACAAATAACAAAATATTTTATCGCTATTGTTCCTCAACCTGTCGCAATGCAGACAACTCCAGGTACATATAAAATCCTGGCAAAATAAAATAGCCCTTAACCCTTAAAAAGGGAGAAATCCCTAAAAGTGGCAACACTGGTTCATATTGCCGATGCAAAATCCGAATGCAGTGGACGCACTCTATCGGCATTTTATAAATCCGGATGCTCCGTACGGTGCGTCCGCTCCAATTCCGACACGTAACTTTACAAGAATAAATACTAACTAATCTCAGCCAATTAAGAAAACTAATATCTAATGTTAGTTACGAGACTTTGTACTGCCTAATCTCAGTTTTATCCTAACTAAATAAAAAAGGTCTGGGTAATTAGACACAGGCACTGGGTCAGGTGATTCGTTGACGTCTGCAGGCACTCAGATTAATGGGCTAATGACTGCTCTCATTTATCAGGCTTTAGACGTAGGCTTGTTAAGAGTTCAGGGTTCCGTAGCACTAAAATAATTGTAATAAATAAAGATCCATAGAATATTATGGTTTCTTATAGGTACGTGCGCTATTTGAACTGCACTGAAAAAAAAAACATTCAGTTTTAATCTAATCTAATTATTAATTATGTTAGCTTATAATATATGTATAATAATAATAATAATAATAATAACCCACCGCTGTATCTCTACGTTGACGTCGTGGTGGGGCTTGCGTGCTCCAAAATTTAGGTCTGTGCCGGTAGAGTTTGCCGGAACGGGTCTAGGATGAGGAGCCAGACCAAGAGAGATACAAAAACCCACAGGGCAGCATGTGGCGAGCTGATGGGCAGTAGCGACCCCATGGACCCTATCTCCCGGGAGAAATCTTGTCCTCATCTCTGGCTTGCCTTTATTGGCCGGCTGGAGTGAACACTGACGAGGAACAGAGCTCCCACCTCTATCTTGCCTTTATTGGCCGGCTTGAGTGGAGATTCGCAAGAGCAAACGTGCTCGGAGGAAGGAAGTATTCCAGTAAGGTGCTGGTAGGGATCTTGACCGTACTTCCGGGATTGTCCTGATAGCCGTGGAATACCTCTCCACTCCTCAAGCACCTCCGGAAGTGTTGCCCCCTTGTCGCTACGTCACTATGTGCTAGCGGCCGTCTCCGGGGGCCCATTACTGAGTGTGCAAGTCACCCCCTGCCATTTTATCCGTGTATAATATATAACATTGGTCAGGCAGGGGACATAGTTCTTCCATAGTTCAAGTTACCCAATCCACTTTAGCCACCCAAACCCATAGCCCAATGTGTTTTGTTTCCACGTACAACAATAGTCCTGTCCCAACCGGGGGTTGTCCTTGGGTGCACTTGCATAGTGCATATAGGGATAATCGTCGGTTGGTGCCTCCTCATCATTTAAAATTATCTAAGGGGCCTCTGCGAGTTGGCTTCAGCTCCTCGTTCGCCTTCCAAAGGTCCGGGACCCCAGGGTCCCGAGATATATAAGATAATAATAATAATATTTCGTATTCAGATCAGTAGTTCCGAAGACCCTCTACAAACAAACTCACAAATTTTACCTTTTTATAATTTAAGGATAGACTACGTTTTTCACACAAATAAAACTTACATTTAAAACTGTATAGTTAGTATAATTGTTTGAATTTTGAACACAGAAGGAAATCATTTGTTTTTTTTTCAACAAACGTTCTAAACGCAGCTGGGAAAAAAATATTTTTAAGAGCCATTATCTCAATTTAAAATAAATCTATACGAAACCACGTAGATACTAAAGAAATTAGTCACGAACAATCAAGCCTTTCCGCCCACAATAAATTACTGGCTGCATAGAAACACTAGATTCCGCTTAGAATAGAATAGAAACAATGAGAACCAAAGGTACAATAGAGATGCACATTTGACCAACTTTTAATATCAGTAGAGCGGAATAAAAGCGCCGAGCCACCTCCGGCGAGCTCATTTAGACAAATTATTCACGTGCATTCTGAAAAAAATAAAGGTACCAAGTATGTAGAGTTGGCAGAGATGTTCTTTTTTTAAGGAAGCCAATTTTATATGGAGCTGCAATTATTTTTGTGAGCTACGAAAAGGAATATTTTTGTGTGAGATGTAGGTACATTCAATTGTAAAATCATTCTTATTGCTACGATATAAAGGCGTTGTCTATGTCAAATTGTCACCACTGATGTACGGTTTACTGTGCTAGCAATTTGCTGAAGGATAGTGTGAAAGATTTTGAACAAAGTCAAAATAAATAGTTACAATTAGCTAAAGTAGATTCGAATAAATCACTACTATATATAATTATTAGCAATTAAAACTAAAATCTGCTTCGGTTTTATCGCTTAAAAGATCATAATTTCAGAGCTATGGAATGTTGCACGTACAATGAATTATTACGATGGTGATTTTATTTTAAAATTGCCAATGGCGGATAATAAAATTCTGATAATATGTACCATATTTTTGAGTGGATCAGGTTGTTTATACCACTTATTCTATCTGCTACCACGGAAAGACGAGACTATCGAATCCTTTGTACTTCTCTCCTTTCTGTGCTTTGTGTTTTGTGTGTGTACGTAAGAGGATCAAACAAAAATGTATAATGCAACACATTCTGTGAGCCCTGCTAATGTATGACGAAACACAAATGCGACGCCAGTGTGTATCCCCCTTAAGGTCGCGTGCGTGGATTTGTTCTTGTTTGCGAATGCATTTGTTAAAAGGAGAAAGGGGGGCGGGGCTAAAACAATGGCGTTGTTCTCCAAGAGAACAATAAAAGTATCATGTTCTTTGCTGAGTAAGTATAGATTAATCTTAGCCACGCTCGTGGGTAATACGCGATGTATTCATCTCGCTTCGTGCATTTTAATGCTAAAGCAATGTCTGGTTCTTTTCTTGTATTCTTTCATTATGTGGCTGGCTTTTATAAAGGGAATGGACGTTTGTTAGAAAGCGCATGGTTTCTGGAAAGGATTTTTGAGGGATTTTTTATTTTCATTTCACAAAACGAATAAAACATTTCGTCCATAGATTTCATACAATCTAAATAAAAAAAATAAAAAAAATTTGATGTCCGCAATACTTTAGTTTATAATTTCAAAGAACGGTTGCACAAAACAATTATTTTCTCAAAATATAAAATCATGAATATAACTTACGGGTTTTACTACAGTTTCCTTTTTATTAAAAGCATTGAATTAGTGTGAATTTCAATATCACTTACATTTTAACCACATTTTACTTTGTTGACGGACCAACATTTTTGGTTTAATTATGCGCCGTAATTGGAGTAGTTTTACGTACATATTTGTGGTAACTGCAGGCGATTGAGAACTTCCGTTTTTATGATAGACAGTATCTTTCTATTTCCTGATGATTTCTTCAATGTAACCCTTAAAATTCAAAATCTCTCACGTTTTTTAGGGTTCCGTACCTCAAAAGGAAAAACTGATCACTCAAGTGTCTGTTTGTCTGTCTGTCCGTCTGTCACAGCCAATTTTCTCCGAATTTAATGGACCCATTAAGTACATTACACGTATGTATTTCTGTGACCCAAACACGGACGTGTAATGGAAATTAATTAATTTTGAATATGGGGGTCAATTTTGGGGGCAAATAAGAAAATTAAATTTAAAAAAATTGCAAACTGTACCGTGCGATACATCAAATGAAAGGGCTTCCTGTGAGGGTCACAAATATATATGTTTTTTATTATTTTGAAATAAACCGTTTTAAAGTTATTTAAGAAAATAGACGAAAATTGACCATCCCCGCCTTTATCTCCGAAACTACTGAGCTTAAAATTTTGAAAAAAAATACAGAAAATAATTCTGTAGCTATAGATTACAGGAAAACTTATAAGAAGTCTATAGTCTTAAAATAACATGGTAAATCTCTCGATATTGTGCGTACAAACTTACATTTGTCCATAGTTAAACGAAAAAGATCCAACCCACATTAGGTGTAATGTGGGTTGGATTCTTTTCGTTTAACTCCATGACATTTGGAATGTATGGGAGAACATGTTTTTCAACTACAATGTTAAGTTTGTTCTTGGGATAAGCTCATTTTAACTACGGAACCCTTCATTGTGCGTGGTCCGATACGCACATGACCGGTTTTTTTACATATTGCAGCATTGTTTTACTTTATAAGTTGATCAAAATTAAATATACGGACATACATACATACATAAAATCACACCTAACTACACCACTACAGAACGCCACCTGCTACGATCCTGACGCTTTTGCTTCGTTTACGTTGTTACCTACATCTGAGGGCCTAGACAAAGTAACATTCAATTAGCAATGAAGCTAGCAGAAAAGCCGTAAAAGCCAAAAAATGTATGGGATTGACATAAGCTATCGAAATGTCACGTGATCAAGTCAATGTCACTTTGAAGCTATAGCGATTGTAGAAATAGAATCGCTCCGAAGCGAATGCCATTTGTCTAGGCCCTCTGGCCACACACGCCCGCCGGTTATGCGGATATTATGATAACACATGTTTGTTGGAAATCTACATATTAATTTCACGGGCTTTTTGACGGAGGCCCCTTAATTGGCAATTGGTTTAGCAATTCTATCTTTCGTTGGCCGATATTAATGCTTTCAGATTGGTCAGATAACGATGAAATACGAGTAACTAGTGTCAACGGTTTTGTTTTCTTGGAAATGTAAAATAGCACTGTTCACATTCAGATGTAAACGTTTTTTTTTTTTTCAGAAAAACAAAAGCTATACGCCGTGTGATATGTCATAATAACTACATTCACAAGCAAGTCTTCTCTGTATCTTCATATCAAAGCACTATATTTCCTCTCTATCCAAGTGCAGCCTCACAAAACTACTCGGCACATTTTCTTAGACATCGTTTGTCTACCATCACTATATAAACTTGAAGGCGTTTCGAACGAAAATGTTTGCACTTTGGCGTATTCCCATAGCTCTCGGGACGGGAATAGACAGCCGGTTCCCTGTCATATCGTAAATTTAATTTAACACTTCGGACGGGACGCTTATGTCATCCATTTGCTTTTGAAACTTATACTTGCAAAATGGGAAATGTGGTGGTCTAAAGGGACGGACTTCCTTGGTATTTCAAAGTAAGTAGGTAACCATATTTTATAAATGGAATAGTGCATGTTTGTTTAAGCTTCTTTGACCCTGTGTTAAATTTCATTTATTTCGGACAACTTTGATCCATATTGTGTTAGTATTACAAAGACTTATATTCTAGTGTTAGTAGTACAGATACTCGTATAGCGGCGGGTTCGCGGTGAGTGCTAACGCGTGCCCGTGTTCACGCCACAAGCGGCAGAGGAGGACACCGTGGTGTTTTAGTGGGTTGGAGTCCCACATAACTGCATTATCTCCCCGTGGTTGTGCAGTATGCATGAGCATTTCTCCACGCGAAAAAGAAAAAATACATAATACAGATATAAAATAAGTAATTTTAAAAATAAAATAATGCACACTCCATGCAGAGGGTGACCAGACAAAAAAAAAATCAAGTTTCCTATCCAATCAACCTCCGCATAAAATGCCTAATATTTGGAGTATAGCTCTCCGCCACAGCTCTCAGGATATAGTTGCACTGGTTATGCACTGGTCTTTGAGTTTCTGTGTTGTGTTTTTTTTCCACATCAATTAAGCTCCATTAACATGGAGCAAGTTTCTGGGACGATCAAGAGTCTTAATCGCATGCCATAAAGTAAGTTCAAATATATTGCCATTCAAGAATTGCATCCAATTGTTTACACGAGTGCAATTTCCATAAAAGGCATACAATAATTGAATGCAAGTGTTGCTATTCAATAAAATTACAAGGCGATTATTGTATGCAAGTTTTGCCTCGTCTAAATACAGAGTTACACGTCCTTGTACAATAGGGTATTTTACTCTATATGGCAAAAAATCTAAAAATATATTATTGACATAGTTTAGGCAAAAGACAGTCGGAAAATTACTATTTTAAGTTCATAAAATAACAAAATAAATTTTAAAATTCAATTCAATTTTTTCAGTTTTTTATCTGTTTTTAAACACCATGAAAGAGTAGCCGCCAATCCGCCATGTTAATTACGTCATATGGCTGTGTAAACTAAAAAGTGTCAACTGTCAACTGATTAGCGTGTAAAGGACACTTTGAACTTTTATTATTTATACACTAGTATTCTTGCACACAGGAAAAGCACACCAACGATATGTAGAATAATAACTCATTTTTAAATTATAAACAATTATCCAACTAACATACAAAATATCAGCGCATTTGTTTACACAGCCAACTGACGTCATGACCACAGAGCAATAATATGGCGTCCACTGCGTCCAGCGTTTTCATCAAGTTACGCGCGAAATTTGAAAATGTAAAATTTAAATGCATGGCACTTATCAATTGAATAGAAATGGTGTGTTTTTTTTGTAGTTTATTAGCACTATAGAATCTAATTTAGACACTTTTCAAAAATGGGTGCAATACCCTATTGATACAAGTATTACCTATATTTGTGCTGCCAAATCTTTCAATAAAATTTTTGTATGATAGAAAATTTTCATGACAGAATTGAATGCAATTTTATTGTAGGTACGTGCAATTTTTTGTACTGTTTACACCTATACCAGTTTTGAACTGCAACTAACTTGCCTGTATCGTGCAACAATATTGTACGTGTTGTTTACACGGTGCCATTTAATTACCCTTTAATTTTATGGTATGCTACAGGCAATAAACTTACACCATGTAAATGGAGCTTCATTTGTAACAAAGAGCACGGAAACGCCTGACGGCAGTACCAATAAAGTTCGTGGTGCTGAAAATGCGTTAAGCGCTTTAATTCTGTCTCGGCCGCCATTCAAATCATTCAGTGTCGTAGTGCGAATAAATGATAAGTATGATAAGTGTTGACTATGGCACCTCCAGCAGTGGACGTCCAGGCCATGCTCTGTGATTTGTAAGAACTACCAACTGTTAGGCGCTGAGCAGATGGACAATTTGACCGCGGATAATTTGTCCGCTACAATAGAACGTATTGATAATCTATTCAATAACGCACGCGTAGGACAAATTGACTCCTAGGATTTCTATAAGATTCCAAATTGTCCGCGGACAAATTATCCATCGTCTGCTCAGCGCTTCAGGACCTTAGCACAACTCCGCCAAGAAAGCGCGAAACAGCGAAACCACATGATGCTTCGCTGATGTTCCGCTAATCTCTACTCGAGTAGCGAAACATCGTGCAAGTCAGTTGAATTGAACCATGGAGGTTTCGCTGCTATAGATTCTCGGTGGAGGTGTGCTAAGGGCCTTATAGTCTCTGAGTTCTTTACTTACTTATACAGAATGTAGTTGCGCTAAGAATAATTGTAGTTTATCCACCCTCATTCCGTTTATAGGCTTTTTATTATTGAAGAGGTGACATCCATCAAAATCTTTATCCATTTAAAACAACGAAAAACATAGCCATGATTATTAATAAAAATATCCGATCATGTTGAAAGATTAATATTTATAAAATTTAAAATTAAAACATGGCGCGCCCGTAGCTGTCAAACAGATGCATCGCTTCCATATTGGAAACTGTTCAATCAATTCAACGGTGCAATCAATTGGACAGCGATAATAAGCAGGGAGATGTATTGTAAGAAATTAATAATAACACTGAAAAGCACTTAAAATACATTTTTGAATAAGATTTAAAAAAAATCTTTACCTCTTGCATATCAAGTGAATGTATTTCAAGTGCTTTTAAATTCAGAAGAATGTATTACGCAGATTTATTATAAACCACTATCATACGAGTATAATAATTATACTCTGGTGATATTGGATTAACCACCCGATTGTGAGTGATATAATTATTATATCACTCACAATCGGGTGGTTAATCCAATATCACCAGAGTTGAATCATAGACGGGTGATTGCAGTAAGTTGTAAAGACCACTACTTAAATTGAGTTGCCATTAACTACAGTAAGGACGAATTTCACCAATGAACTAAAAGCGATCAGCACATCTGAACCACTTTCAAGAGCTGCCAGTGTCATCATTGTTGTGGAATATTGACACTGACAGATCTTGAAAGTGGTATAAATGTGCTGATCCCGTTCAGTTTCATTGGTGAAATTCGCCCTTAGAGATAGTTGCCTATAAAGATGCATCCACACTATTAAGTAGTTAATAATAGGCCTGGGTATGGGATGCAACATGTGTCGACAGCCTTGCGTCATCCCATCTTCCTAGCACGGCGGTTGTACTGGGGTGGCTGCTGAAGGTGCGGAAAACCTCAAACGGCGCAAATACTCAATCTTACTGGGAAGTATATGTTCGAGTCGTTTGGGGTTGAAACACTAGGGTCATGGGGTCCGAGTGCCAACTTAGTTTTTCGAGACCTCGCCAAGCGGTTGGTTGACTCTTCAAGTGACCAGAGGGCTGATTACGTATATGGCCAAAGGATCAGCATTGGCATACAAAATGCGGATGCAAGATGCGGACAAATTTTTTATGCCCTATGATTATTTCCTCTCCTTTTTTATCCGCTGTGCTGAACCGCTGTGCTCACACGCGCGTGGGGAAAACCGTTGAGCGTCCCACCCGCGGTAATCTTGTAAACAAAACCGATTTGCATCGTAGCTTCTTGGAATTTTGTGACCGTTGAATGTTTCTTAGAATGCTAGTGAGTATGGCTTTATAGTAACCGTTTCGTTTGAAAGTATGACTTGTTTTCATTTTCAAAATTGGATGTAAAAAATAACAAAACAATTTTTAGTTACACTTTCAAAGAAATAACTCTAGTAAAAAAGAACAAGCGATGACCTATATGTTTTATGGTTTAAAATGCATGGTGTGTTTATTCTTAGCACGAAACATAAATAAAACCCCTTACCTTAATACAATTTTCATTAATTACAAGCATTCCAATTTGAGTAAAAACCTTTTGTTTACAAAAAGATTTGCAACTACAGCCTAAAAATAATATTTCCATAGACGATTGAGTAGTTGCATAGAGGGTTAGCGTACCTCAAATTCCTCGGAAATAGATAGTGCATCTAACTAAATGTATGGAATTAGAAAGGACTCCTTAATAGTGGTGGAACAAGGTTCAAACCAAAAGCAGATTTGCGTGGGATGACTTTACTCCCACGAACCACTACTTAAATAAAAAATGGGATGAATTTCATCCCATGTGTAATTAGCGGTTATATACTTGTAAATATTACTTGTATTATTTTTAAGACTGTAAGCTTTTAAATTATGTAAATATTAACGGTTGCCCGCGGTTTCACCTGCGTGGAGGTCGGAAGTTATCCCACTGGAACGTGCTACTGGGATAAAAACTATCCTATGTCCCAACCCAGGTAATGGTCTACCCATGTGCTAAATTTTATCCAAATCCATTCAGGCGTTTAAGCGTGAAAGCGAAACAAACAAACAAATGAACTGTTTATCAAATGTTTTGTGAACGCAGATTTGGCTAGCAACCTTATTTATCATTATGCAACAAAAGAGGTATGATTATCATCTCTAGAAATATTCCATGTAGTCATTTTGACGTACTTAGCTTGCTCGCTATGAATACCTAAATCATTTCGTAAGTAAGTATTTGATTTGTGGCAGATTTAACAAGAGATTAGATGGATTGTAATCATAGAAGTTAACTGTGATGATTATTTTAAGTGAAGAAAATACTAAAGTTATATACGCACATTGTCCAAAATTAAATATCTACTTATCCAAATGAATATATTGTTCGGATGAACATTACCTTAGTGCTTTACAGATTCGTGTCTCTAATGGCCTGTGGGGAAAGCAACAATGGCAACGCGTGGAAAAAAAAATTGGCCACTTTTTTCGCTTTGATATTTAACTTTTGTGAATCAAAATCTGCCCAGCCTTTTCCCAACTATGTTAGAGTTGGAATCCAGTCTAACTGGATGTAGCTGAATACCAGTATTTTACATGGAGCGACTGTCTATCTGACCTCCACAACCCAGTTACTGGGCAATACGATACCCCTTTGTAAGACTGGTTGTCAGACTTTCGGGCTTCTGACGACTCGTAACGCCTGTCAAAGATCCACGAATGACAGCCGGGAACAACGGCTTAAAGCGCTTTCTGAGGTACGGAGGAGTCTCGGTATGTAAAGATGGTCACCCATCCACGGACCAACCACGGCAAGCGTAGCTTAACCTGATGGATCGACCCGTGCGGCTATTATTACTTAGCCACGAGCTCCTCTTTTGATATTTTGTGAATAAGCAATGCAAAGATGTAACGTTTATATCTCATAGCAGTAATTGTTAAGAACAGCAAGTATAGCCTAGTTGTGTGACTATCGGACTGCCAAGTTCGAACCCAAGGCACGCACCTCTGACTTATCGGATTCATGTGCGAATTGTATAAAATCACTTGCTTATAAAATGATGAAGGAAAACATCGTGAGGAAACTGCCATGCCTTTTTTTTGTGTTCCTTCAGTTGTCTTCTCCTGCGGCGACTATGGGCGTGAAAGCGCAAAGATTGCCTCTCCCTCACACGTCGTATCGCCTCCTCCTTTGCGAGCATTAATGCTTCGCAGAAGGATGTGACGGCTTCCCATGTACTCTCGCTCCAAACCATGGCCTAGACCAGGGCCGGACGTGAGAGATCGCCGCCGCTGATCGCCTCCGCGAGGACGCGGCGGCTCGTATGCTCCAGTGTGTCCTCCAGGCAATCCACACAATGGTAACAACCGGGCGTTTCCTCCCGCCTTATCCGAGACAGGAACTTCCCGAAGCAACCGTGTCCGGTGAGGACCTGTGTCAGGCGGAAGGTGAGGACGCCGTGGCGCCTCTCCAACCACTCCTCAAAGAGGGGACTTATCGCCGCAACTGGCATGCCTGACAGACATTTCTCGACGGCATGTGAAGCTAAGTCAGAGGCCCATGGGTGGTATAAAAACTCTAACAACAGGTTAGTCACGAAAACGAAATAATTGTTAAGAATGTGTTGACTTTTGCAAAATGTAATTAATAGCGATTGCTTTACTTTACTTTTCGCTGAAGTGAATAATGGGCTTTATTTTGAGAATGCATATGAAATGGGCGGTTTCTATTCATTCTTCTTACCCTTTCCTTTTGTACCTCCAAAAGCAAAAATGAGAACAGGAATAATTAATAACATAACATACCCTCCACGGTTCCTATATTTCAGCCCACTCGTCAGTGTTGCCACTGAAATAATTAAAAATGTACGTGTTTTATTAAAATAATGTAACTCGCAACAATTCTGTCGATTCCCTCGCGTATCCACTCCAATTAATATTACGCCTATATTTATTATTTTTTGGTATTAAAGTGTCGGTTTTTTGCGAATTTTTAAGCTGATACCAATTTGATTGAAAGTCGGACTACAAACGATGAGCATTAACGATCAATTGGATTAAAACTCAAGTGCCTATGTAATAAGAATATCATCGCTGTTATGATTCATGATAGTAAAGTTTTTTTTTCATCTCCTATTCTATCCAATGGTTTAAAAACTAGGAAACTAGCAGTACCTACCTACATACTATTATTCCCAATGTTAATATAACAGATGTCGAAAATGACACGTGACATGTTTATATAGAAAAACTTCATGTGCCTTTAAAAAGCTTTCGAAATAACCCGAAAAATATTATTACATAGCAAATTACAATAAGAATCAACAATAAAATGACTATAAAAACTTTTTTGCAAAAAAAAAAACCAACCGACTCCTATAGAACACTACAAAGTGAAAAATAATTTTAATATCGGAAGTCGGTGTCTTTGGATTTTCATTTTAGTTTTTCTCGCCATCGATTTCTTAATTCACTTTGTAGCGTTTTCATGGAATTCGGTTGTTTTTTTTTTTTTTTTTTGTAAAAGGTTTTATTTTTCACTTTTTAGTGGGTCAGTTTGTGATTTATCTAAGTTCCAATAGCCTAATATCAACTGTTTATCATCTTTTACAAAATATTGCTTTTCCCGATGCAGAAACGTTAATTGTTGAGGAATTCTTCTATTAAGAATCAGGACAACTGGAGCTGATGGTGAAGTCACCATCAACATATGCATTGTGACGAGCATAAATTGCTTAGCAACCACATTAAAGCAATCGAATCGCAACCCGTGAAATACTTAAGTATCATTGAGTAGTTCCGATGGCCATCTGTGGTCTTCATCATCAGTTCCACTTCACCAAATGGTGCTTTCCGTTTAGCAAATGCACGAGTTACTATAAACAATAACCAAATACAGGTACACTACCTATTAAATTTGAGGGTTTCACTCAATTTCCATGGGATCCCTCATCAGATACTGACTTGCTGGCAATAGGAGAGCATACCCTTCCAACCAAAAAAAGATTTTTGCGAACCCGTCGATATATGACGGAGTTATGCATCAACATACATAAAAAATATATATCGAGGGTTCACGGGCTATTTGTATTAAGCGACATCCTGGCCGATATTGAGTTATTATTATATCTACCTGCATTAAAAAGTGAAAAAAGTAAAAAATGAAGTAAGGGACTATTGATTAATTAATTAATTAATTAATCAATTGCCGAATGTATGTAAGACCAACACTTAAGAACGGTTGCACCTATTTGGATAATTCTTTATTTGTTGAGTTTGTAATTGTTAGGACAATGTTTATGACATTTTTTTTTTTAATATTCACCAGAAAAGTTACCTAACTTTTTTGGATGGTATTTTTGTATAAAAACAGACTACACCCAGCCTAAACTAACTAACTAACTGGAGATAGAGACAAGGAATTCATTCGGCGACGCCTGGCACGAACAGCTAGTTTTGAATAAAAGTATAAGTTAAGTAAAAATTACCATTTTCACTACATTTAGAAAAATGTGCTACGGTATCAAATATGCAATTTTTACACATTATTAACCCTCGATAGACCACTTTTTCGTAAAAAATATTGATACTTTTTTACAATGTTCTTTTTTCCGAAAAATGAAACTTTGAAATGCTCTCTTGTAAAGTTCCAAACATGTCGCTTAATACGAATAGCCCGTAAACTCTCGATATAAACATCCGTATTGAGAACCTCCTTTTGGAAGTCGGTTAAAAAAGCTCCTACGATACCAAAATTAATCCCAACAAATATTATTCCGAATTTCCATATTCACTGCATTTACGACATTACTACTACTATCAATCTTTCGAAAAAACCTTTTACCATGACAGACCACCAAGCATGCGTGTAGCGACTTCCAAATTGAACAAATTGAAGAGCAGATTGAGCGATGGGACCGCGACAAGGGATGTGCATTAGTCAGTGTTTGCCCTAACATAGATGAATGATCTGGTAATACAAGGACGAGAGTGCAGGTGTACCTACGAATAGGATGATACGTAGCTGGCTATCTACATGGTGGAGGCGTCATTTGGTTTTTTTTTTCTGTAATTAAATAAATCTTGCATTTTGGTATTTTTTTTTGTCAAAGACAGCATTTTTATGTTCTTTGCGTAAAATTGTCACTGGTTTTGAAAGATAAATAATTATTATTGGCGCAAAAACCAAATTACAGTAAGTATGAAAGACAAAATATACATTAGAAAATATAGGATTCTCAACAAATTATCCTAACTAATATTATAAATGCGAAAGTGAGTGTTTGTTTGTTTGTTACGCTTTCGCACCAAAATGGCAAAACGGATTTATATGTGGCACAAGGGTAGAGGGTCCTGTATTAAGACAGAGGATTATTTTTATCCCGGTAGTATCCGTCACATTAACATAAAATTATAAATTATTCTGTCAGTGAGGATGTGGTATGCATGCGTATATATTTTATGTTTTAACAATTATAATATTTATTTATTTTTATTTTTTTGTTTGTTTCAGTTCCGTACTAACCCAGCAAGATCTACATTGTGTTCAACTGTATCAATCAAAGAATTTTATTTGTCTATAACTTTTTTTTTCTCCCATGCACACTTGTTCTTTTAGCTCACTTTAGACATTGGCAGAATAGTAGACATCGGCTTTAGTTGCCATTTATTAAAAATAGAATAGAGTAGACCCAGGGCGCATCGAAAGTACATTTACCTAAGAATCACCACTCATGCTCATGAGTTACGAGTGTAGATCGTAGGCTCGAACCTAGAGTCTGACCACGCTAACTCTGCATGAGTGAAAAGACGGTGGAATTTGAAAATCTATAGACGGCAACACCGTCTTTACTACGGAAAAAAGAATTTGATACTAGTTGTTTTTTTTTTTTTGTTTTTGATTTTGTTTATCCAGCTTTAAATTAATGTTTTAATTGTTCACTTATTCGACCTGGAAATAACAAATAATAAGTACTTGTTATAAATTTACTGTCGCGGTAATCACTCACCGTTAAACTATTAAATAGTTTCACTAATATGTAAAAAAAATTTGGGGGTTGCCCATTTATTCCAAGGCAGAGTTAGCGTGGCCAAACTAGGCAGGCGCTTTACTGAAATAATAATAATAAATAAATAAATTTTTAATAATTTCATCACCACTGCTCTCAAAACGGTGAAGAAAAACATCATGAGGAAATCTGCATTCCCTAGAACTAAAAAATTGAAGACATGTAACATCTACCAATTCGCACTGGCCCCGTGTGGTAAATTACAGCCCACTCCTCCTCGAAGATAGGAGGCCATGTCCTAGCACAGGGAATAGGCTGATTATGCTGTGCATAACAATGCACAAATCGAGGAGGCTTCTACTTTGAATACGTTTATTCCATATAAAGAAGGACCCATTTTAGGGTTCCGTACCTAAATGGTAAAAAGGAACACTTATGGTGCGACTCAGTCTGTCTGTCTGTCTGTCACAGCTGGATATCTCAAGAACTACTAATGCTATCAACTTGAATTTTGTAACAGTTTTAGATGACGTTTGCCCAAGTATTTTGCAAATAATAAAGAAACAAAAATATACATATATTTTTGCAACAGGTAGTGAAAGGGGGTCTTAAAAATTCGAAGTGGGGGTAAAGTACTAGGGAATGTGGAGTATCATATGAAAGAGCGCTGTTTACACATTTTAAAAACATTGTTGCTTTTTATTAGGCCAAATAGTTTTTGACTGTTGATGAGAACATTTTTCATCAACAGTCAAAAACTATTTGGCTAAAGAAAATATTACTATTTTACTAAAGAAAATACCGTTTTCCCTTATCTTCGAAGATTGCATAGAGAAAAATATGAAATTATTCTATGTGATAGAAGTTTACGTAAAGATTACAGGAAAAATAAAACGATCTCTCCAAATAGCACACTTTGTTTTATGGTACGGAACCACGCCAGCTGGCCTGTTAATTGGCCGGTTCTTTTTCACAGTGGTTCTCTCTTTAAGTTTCATTGCTAAAATATCACATTACTTTATTTACAATATGGTACATACTTCATTTCATTTCCTTAACTAAAATTCTAGATGTTAACAATGAGCTGGAATTTCAGTATCGTCCATTACAAGCCATTTAAAATCGCATACGTTTGATTAAGGTCTCGACAAAGGTTCATTGTTTTAAGTCTTCACTCCGCGGTTTTAACGAAAGACCGCGAAGAATTTGGAGCTGGGCCAAGTATAGATTAGACACTTTGACTGTACAAAGTTTCTATTTGAACTCAAGAAAAAAAAAACTATTTTAAATCTGATTGTATGTTTAATTTGATTGAAGTAAACAGTCTTGTTATCCATATAATCCATACTTATATTGTGGCGGCATCTACATCGCCACAAGCGAACGACGCATCACACTGACGTTACTCAAAATCCTGCATCGCGCAAGCAGAGTTTACCGAGCAACTAGCATATTATACAACGTCCCAATATCAATCTTAGAGCAGTTGCTCATCAGACACAGTCTGATTAGGAGAATCCTTCCTTTTCTTTAGAGGATGAATGAACTTTACACCCTGTTGCTCATTCCTCTACACACAAAATATTAGGTCTACCCATAGAGTTGCCGTTAAGTATGCAGAATGTTAAAGTCATTTTTATTTAAGTAAATATTTTTTATATATATCAATCAAAATATGCACACATGCAATTGATGCATCACGGCCAGCGCAGTGGTAATTTTTCAATGCCCTTCTTAAGTCAGGTGTACGGGAGTCAACAAACTCTTCAAAGGCATTTAGTACTGCCTCTCGGTTATTGAATATTTTCCCTGTCAAAGAGTTGTCCAAATTTTGGAAAAAGTAGAAATCAGTACGGTGAATGATGCAAATCTTCTAACCCTAGCTTTTCTAGCTTAGAGACCGTCTGTTGTGTCATATGAGGTCGAGCGTTGTCGTGTAGGAGACGCGAGTACGAGTTACCAAGGCTGGCTGGAGATTTGCGAGCTTCTCCATCATTGTATCCTGTTCCTCACAGTACACATCCGCAGTAATGCTGGTGCCATTTGGTAAGAAGCCGTGATGAATTATACCAGCACTAAACCACCAAACGTTGGCCATGACTTTTTTAGGGATAAGTTTTTCGTTTGGGGCATAGCCTAGGCGCTGAACCAGGGTTTAACCAACATTATGACCGCTTACGATTATCAAAAAGAATCAATTTTCATCGCAAGTGACAATGCGGTTCAAAGTCTTTTCGTTTCTGTGTCTGTTAAGCAACTCAAGGTATACCTCAACGCGTTCGTCGCGTTGGCGATCGTTCAATTCGTGCGGCACCCACTTATCAAGTTTTTTTACTTTGCCAATTTGACGCAAATGGACCAATATTGTTTTCATGCTAACGTTGAAAGCTGCTGCTAACTCAGCCGTAGATTGCGAATCGTCAGCTTCCACTATAGCCTTTAATTCGTTGTTGCTGACTTTAGTTTTCGGGTGACTACGGGTTTCATTTTTAAGAACAAAATTTTCATGTCGGAAGCGTTCAAACCGATAACGAGTCGTGCGTTCGTTTGTAGTCTTCACTGCGTTTGTGCGGCATTGCTATCGCGACGGAACTCGTATTCCATAATTTTCGTATTTTTATCGTATCCATATTGATGAAAATACAAATCTAGTGAAAACCAAACACTAATCAATAAACAAATGACTGAATTTGAAAATAGAATTCCATATTTTTTAAATAAAATTCATTTGAATTTAAATTATACATAAATTACGTTTCAAATGGCCACTATTGCAAAACGGCAACTTCTTAGGCAAAGACCTATTATTATAAATGCAAAAGTAACTCTATCACTCTGTCTGTTAATATTTCCACTTCACATCATCACACTTCACTTCACTTCATTTTCCTCATTTATTTTCACTTTGTCGGTTTTCATTTCACCGATCACCTAATTGGCGTGTGTGCGTATGTGTAATGTGAAGGTGTATTATTCATTTATTTATGAGATTTATATGTAGGTATGTTTATTTATTTATGTGTGGATTTTTATATCTGGAAATAAAAATATTTCATTTAATTTTTTTTTTCATTTTACGGCTGAACGAATTTTGATGAAGTTTGCACACAGGTAGACCATAATATAAATTAGAATACTTTTTATCCCGGTAGTACGTTGCTACGTGGAGTAATTTCCGACCTACACGCGGGCAAAGCCGTGGGCAAAAGCTAGTGTCATATAAATACGAAAATAAACATGGCCAGTAATAAAAAATACTATTTTACCAGATTTTGTCTGTGAAAAGTACGAAAATAACTTTTTAGGAGTACTGATGCATTTATAACGACATCTCCGTCAGAGACTCAATGTTTTAAAACCACGAGACTATAAAACTTATGACGAAAGCCATCACATTACTTAGTCTTGTCTTAAAATCATCCTAAAACCGAACAAGTTTTGAGACTAACTTTGATAGAATATTCTCAGTAATGTAGACGTAGCTACAGTTTCAGTTCCTTTGACTTGCAGTACCACCAATCATCCATTTACTTTATATTTGACTGAGTAAGTTTGAATAGTCCTTTTTCTGTGACTAATTTTAGTTCTAATATGACTTGAATAGAGATTTTAAGGGACAGGTACCGTTTTATTACAAAATGAGATCTATCTTTAGCCCAAGTTTAAACGTTCGAGCTGGTTTTAATAATTCGAAAATTATTTTGACTATGGTGATGTTCTAAATATAAAACTGACAACTTAGTACCGGGCCGAGTTGTCAGTTTTGTGTAAAGAACTGTATTTCGGTCACTGTTTGGTTCTTATTACAAACACTGGCTCGATGGTTTAAAGTTTAAACCATGGTCTTAAGAAAATTAATGTTATTAACCTGAACCTATGTTATTTTGTTGTTTGAGACACAGATAGATTTTTAGATGAAGAGTAATAGGCAAACAATATTTTTAATTTTTACCTGAACTCACCAACTAAAGGTTCATTTACACGAAGAGCTAAAGCAGCCTACAATGATATTCGTGGGTTGAAAGCCGTTCAAACTGAAATGACCACTACCAAAAAACTTCCCAGAGGTTACATATACATAACACATGTGGCTAAGTAAAAATCCCACATTAGCACGGTCCCGTGGAACGTTGATTATATTATTCATATACCCACCGCCCTTTTAAGTACAGTGTGTTTTTCCTTACATTTCGTTTTTGGTAAACAAACACGGTATAAAAACTCACTAGTTTTCGCATCAATAACACATTTTAGCATAGATGTAAACGGAGGAAAAAAGAAACAAAAACGATATAAATTATGTCATACATTTGTGTCCGTATGCATCGAGGAGCGATATTTCCAATATTTAGGAGTAAATTAGCCGGTTTTGTAGGCCCAACCCGTGAACTAGTAGTAAAACCCTTAAAAGTTACAAGTCCTGTAACTTTTAGGAGTTTTATGTCGATTTTCACCAACCTTAAGTGGCTCACAAATGAATCCCTAAGTAAAAGTGCACTGTTGGATTTTCAACGCTAGGTTTCAGCGCCGAGATTTGTAAATCCAACAATAATATAATAAAGAGTGTCCTGTAGAAGATTTATGATTTTAAAAGCTAATAAAACAAAAACTTACAAACTTATGGGTGTATTAAGTAGTTTAAAGTATACAAGAATCATGCAGATATCAGTTTAAAAAAATAATTTCGTTCAAATGCTGTCCGTTCAGTACACACACTGTTGGAAACGTTCCACCGTGTTACGTCTCACGCGCTGTAGCAGGCTCGGCTGAATTTGCTGTATTTCATTGCGAATATTTTCCTTCAACTGCCTGGCCCTGGCTGAGTTGTATTTAAAGCGGAATATATCTGGTGGAACCTCTCCACCCATGACCGTATCAAATTAACACTTAGTGCGTCACTCAAACGCCGAATATTCTAACGAAAACAAATTGTCCCGCTGTCACGTAAGAATCACCACTCTTAAAAAAACGCCTTAAGGGCATACGCTCGGTGTTGTCCTGACCATTGCGGCTTGTGACTGACATTCCGCACTCTTGGAGCGTCGAATAACACCGCCCTCCCCCTGCATTGTTTATAACTTTTCCAGATATTTGCTTTTAAAAACATAAATCTGCCAGCGGACACCCATTATTTAGGGATTCATTAAGTGTTACTTAGGATTGGTGCAAACGGGTATTACTACCTTAAACTAAATTAACCTTTAAACACATTCGTTTTCTCAAAACTAAAATCTCGGCTCCCCAAATTTGTTTACCAAATACGACAAGCAAAAAAAGATAAATTTTAGTTACGTACACCGTTTGAAGCCCAGGTGTGCCGTCAGGGAGACAACTCATAAGTTACAGGGACTTACCAGGGTAGCATAAAATACTTGTGTGCATTATCAGGCTTTGATTCTGAAGGATTTTATAATACGAGGTGGGAAGGAATACTTTGGTCGTAAGAGAAAGTAAAGTATGAGAATTTTCTTGATTGCGTAAAGAATTATGTGAAGTTTATGCAGTCACCTATGGTCTAGCTATTCATAGAAGAAATGTCTTAAGGGGTCATTGTACTCATCATTATGAACAACTTTTAATATGGTATCAAACCTGAAATCGTGAAAAAAAAAATCGGCTGTTCCATAAGTTTTAACGCGTACACAAGACAGTGTAGAGAACAGCTGATTTTTCCTTTGTTCTTTGTATGAGCATTCTGTGTAAACGAATACAATGTTGTCACTTGTAAGTCAATCTGTTAATGTGAAATTTGTAATTTTGAGTTTGAAATTTTGGTATTTTTTGTCTGCTAATGGCCGTCGACGTGAAACTGTGTATCTGCGCTCTCTGAGATTAAAATCAAATTTAATCTTAGTGTTTTGCCTTCTTTTCGCCTTAAATCCATCACTTTGTAGTTTTTTTTTTTTTGTCCTTTCTACTACCATAAGACGGGGGCCCGGGAGATACTTGTGCATTCGCCGCAACTCCGACTGGTATTACATCATATTCTATGGAACAAGTGTCTGAAATTAATGTTTTATTGTAATTATTATTATTATTGTTTTTTTTATATTTCTCGGGACCCTGGGGTCCCGGACCTTTGGAAGGCGTACAAGGAGCCGAAGCCAACTCGCAGAGGCCCCTTAAATAATTTTAAATGATAAGGAGGCACCAACCGACGATTATCCCTGTATGCACTATACACTAGTGCACCCAAGGACAAACACCGGTTGGTGCAGGACTATTGTTGTGCGTGGAAACAAAACATATTGGGCTATGGGTCTGGGTGGCTAAAGTGGATTGGGTAACTTGAACTATGGAAGAACTATGTCCCCTGCCTGACCAATGTTATATGTTATACACGGATAAAATGGCAGGGGGTGACTTGCACACTCTATTGAGTGTGCAAGCCCCACCACGACGTCAACGTAGAGATACAGCGGTGGGGTAATTATTATTTTTATTATATACGTAATATTTTCTTTTGTCTTGTTACAGAGACTGAAGATAGACCTAAAGAAAATATTGATAAAAACGTGACCATGATGTGTTGGAGTAAATATAAACATCTGTGGAACTGAAAACGTGCAACGTGCTCCTAGCCATACTCGTAACCTCGGGCATGTTCTAGATAACGCAGACGAAGCTATTTTCAAATATTTACAGAAGAAATGTTGAGTCAAACATTGACCAAAATGTAAGGATTATATTTCACAAAAGACAAAAATACGGTATGTATTTAGGATTCATACCCAAGAATTACGTGCGATAGCCGATAGTGGTCACAACGTGCTCCACTATTTTAGTGCTAAGTTCATTGTACAAAATGTCCAAAAAAATGTTGAAAAGTGGCTGTCGTTGTGCGTTTTATGTATTAGTGGTGACCCAAAACCTGGATGAGGCCCGCACAGGAGTGTGGGGATTAAACCTAGAAAAGAGAGGCTTATTCCACGCAGCGGGTGAAGTCGGGCTGTGGATGATCAAGATGATGATCGTGATCCAAATCATGTAAAGTACCCATGTTTGAGTTATTGATCACGCTTGCGTCTCGGTCCGAATATCGCGGCGGGATTTTATCACGCACTGGATTTTCAACTCTCGGTGTTGAGCCGAGCATTGAGAATCCAACAGAGTGCATCCCAGCGCGTCATAAAGGTATACTGTTGGATTCATAACCCTCAGCGCTAAACAGTGCGTTGAAAATCCAATGCGCGAAAAAAAACCTGGGCTAACACAAATGTGGTGTTCCACGGGAAAAGGTACCTTATGGTGCTTTTTAGTTTCAGAGATATTAAAGGTTTCGCAAAAATATGTAAAAAAATAGGTTTTTTTTTATTGCTGTTTCGTAAACCATAAGATGTAACATTTATTTTTCTATTTTTATTTATTATGATATGTAAGTTATTAGCCCATAATGTGGCCTCAAAGTTTAATAGAAAAGGTGTCTTATGGCCGTGTGTTATGAAAAATAAGAAAATAATGCTTGCAATCATGTCGGGACATGCTCCGCGTAGATGAAAGTTAATTATATCGAAATATAAAAAAAAAACGTTGAGTTTATTCAAATAGTTTTTTTTTTTAGAATGAAAATGCTTTTTTCGTTTCATTGTACCCCAATTGTCCCTAAGTCTTAAAAAAAGTATAGGTAAGAAGGAACTGATTATTTTTTTTAGCAGTTTATTATTAAAATAATAGTTAAAATTAATAAAAAGATCATTTATTGTCCTAACATATTGTTAGTTACGTAATAATCCATAGAATATTTTTTCTTAAATGTATGAAACAAATACTGTTATTGTGATGTCAGTAAGTTTATGTGACTTAAAAAGTTAAAAATAGTCTCTAAATGCGATATTATCAGTTTTATTATATGCTAATTAAAGAATATTGTTGTTTTGTGTGAAAGAATTTATATTGTTTGTTAAATTAAAACTTAAATCGTTAAATTTTGTGATTTTGCATGAGAATATAAAATTTTGATCTGTAAAATATCTGGCGTTCTCATCGTAAAAAATGTGATAATTAAGAAAAAAAAAAATTAGAAATTGGTTATTAGGCATATTCATTAGCCCATATCAAGGTTTTGATTTGTAATATAGAATTTATCATAACATTTTTTGAAGGACAGGAGCCCAAGAAATTATTTTCCATAGCCCACTATGTAACTTACAACGACTACATTGTTTTTGAGGTAGCTAAACTTAAATTGTCTGTTTTGTAAAATTGCAGTTTCCAACACAATCTTTAAACAAATAAAACTCCGTAACTGCACACTGTAGGAGATTGATTTTTTTTTTATATCGACAGCTTATTAATTCCAGATTACTATGGTATGCATAACTCCATACGCACCACAAGGTTCTTTTACCCGTGGAACGTTAAAAAATATGTTTATTTTTTAACTAGTACCTAATAATTTAAGAAGCATGCTTAGTCTTAATAATGGAATAAACAGGCGTAAGAAACAGCCCTCCGCAAACTAACAGGGTGCATTCAGCTCCTTATTTTGAATCATATTCCATCGCAAAATTTCTCAGTTAGTTAGTAGTTTTTTTCAGTTACTGTTCCTTTATTTTAATGATAAATTACATTCTCTGTACACTCCATTTAAATAAATAAAACAGCTAAAAAAACCAGCAATTAATATTGATATTTAAAAAAAAATAACGACGCATGAAATCAGCTGTTCACTTTCTGCCGAGCTAAGGAGTTCAACGAACTCATCGAGTACCGCCTATCACAAAAGACAGCTATCCACAGAAACAGACCAAAATTCTTTGCATTCACCGAATTCTATGTACACAAAAGCTACTTCCTGTATTGCTATTATGATTATATTCCAGCAGCCTCTTTGACCAGTTACTGTGTAGTCCTCTTCAATCCACTCAGTGTGAACGGTCTGTGACGTCACGACATAGGTACCTAACATAGGTACTGTCAACAAAATAGTTACATAGTTAAACAGCCTAGAATATTTATCGATGGTTCACGGGCTATTTGTATTAAGTGACAATTTTGGAACTTTACAGGAGAGCATATCAAAGTTACATTATTCGGAAAAAAGAACATTGTAAAAAAAAGTATCAATATTTTTTTACGAAAAAGTGGCCTATTGACGGTTAAGAATCAATAGTTTTCTCAGTTTTTTACGTTATTCACTTTTTAATGCAGGTAGATTTTAACTCAATATGATTATTACTCAATATCGGACAAGATTTCGCTTAATACAAATAGCCCGTGTCCCCTCGTTATCATTACAGTAAAAAAGTCAATCTACCTAGCCTTTTCCCAACTATGTTGGGGTCAGCTTCCAGTCTAACCGGATTCAGCTGAATACCAGTATTTTACATGGAGCGACTGTTATCATTACAGTACATTGTGATAATATTAACTGTTACTGTGTGAGTTAAAATTTTAAAGGCTGTATAGGTTTTTCCATCGGTGAACATAACGAACGTCCATAAAAACTTTCATCCCCTATTTAATGCCTATAGGGGATGAGTTTTCAAATACCCTTCCTTCTTGTTTACCTTTATACTATAAAAAAGTCTTGTGCACATGATTTTGTCAGTGAATTTTAGATTTAACCAAGGCAATATTTAAAAGTCAAGTTAACCATTGTACGACCACGGTCAAAGCTTCCATTGGTTATTTTCAAACACGCTAAATTTTGACAGTTAAAACGCGATATATCGACCAACAGAAATCGATTTATATTCTTAGCTAATCATAATTCAGTCCTTTCGATAAAAATGCCTTAGGCTACAAAAAATAATTTGTTAAAGTAATTCGTAATCTAGGCTGAGGCAGTGATTCAGTCACTCCGTTATTGGATCAGTCTCTTTATATTCTGAAAACTTCGGCTTTTTCGACGATAACCAATGGAAACTTTGACCGTGGTTATACAATGCCTGTAGACCGATAGATAGACGTAATAGTTATTCGTAAGCCATCCCCTCGCGTGTTTTGCGTACATACGCTGTACGTGAGAAAAAATCTTTGTATAATATATAAACATATATCATATATACAATATACTAAATAAGAAATTACGTAGGTATATACGACTTTTTGTTATTTTTATCTTTAAGTAAACAGTGTTTAAGTAAACTAGGTATAAAATTATGAATTAATTAAATATAGGTAGTCATTATTTCAAGACTTCTAATGTTTAATATGGTTAAGAATTTTATAGTCCATATTACCATAAAATATAAGCTCATGCCACCTGTGATACAGGTTTATCCAAGTACAGGCACCTAACATTATAATGCCTACCTTTGTAAATTATTTCCAAGATTTTAAGTTAATATAAACGTAAAAAAAAACATCACCTATGGCGACCGCGGGCTTACAGTAGTTGTGAACCTATGGGGTTCGGTTGACATTCCAGCATACAGTGACATGACATACTTATGCGTTTTTTTATGTATATAAACGAACACTCGAGGGGTTAAATGACAGATTGTGTATAAATGTAGTACAAATGTAATCTAATTGCTTATAAATGTAGTGTGTGTAGCACGGCTAAGGATGAGTGTAGAGACAAACTTAAGATTAGCGAGTTAAACTTATGCGTATTTTCGAGGAGAGGTTAATGTTAATTGCTTTTATCGTTAGCCGGCTAAACTGAAGTGTAACCGTAACCCATTGGCTAAAATGAAGTAGTAAAAGAAAATGACTAAAGGTAGGTTAGGTTAGAAATGTGACCACACGACGCATGAGCTGAGCGAGCCATGATACGTTTAGGCACAAGAGAATGTAATGTTTTGCGAATGTGATGATTTGAGATATATTATAGGTTATAGCATTTTCCGAACGATCTTGAGGTCGGATGCAGCAGAATACCAGTATTTAACCGGATGCAGCTGACTGCCTATCTGACCTCCACAACCCAGTTACTGGGTAATAACAAACTATACCACTTTAGCAACCCAGACTGGTTGTCAGACTTTCGGGCTGCTGATGACTCGTAACGATTGTCAAAGATCCACGAATGATAGCCGGGACCAACGGCTCAACGTGCTTTCCGAGGCACGGAGGGGTCTTGGTATGTAAAGATGATCACCCATCCATGAACCAACCGCGGCAAGCGTAGCTTAAACTGATCGATCGACCCGTGCCGCTGTTATTACTTAGCCACAAGATTTGCGATTATAGTGTTTTGAGATTATGATTTTTTGCGACGAAGGGGTCGGGTCATGCGCTTTCCTCCCGCTCCTCGCGTATCGATCGAATATTCATTAGCCGGTGCATTTAAGCTAAGTGTGGTTTATTTGGCTAAAGATGAATAAACAAACACACACTTAACATAGCCAATAACATAAAGTATTCTTAAGTTTATTTCTACACCCATCCTTAGCCGTAACATGATATACCAATCTCTTCGTTTGACTGTACACTGCTCGACAAAAGGATTACCGTAATACAAAATGCGGTGAACCATTTTCATGTGCTTCTTTGCAAAATGTTTCTGAAGGTGAAGGGACTAGGAAAAATATAGTTTTTGATAAACAACAAATCTGGTCAAAATTGCAGTGCACTATAGATTTATGGTTGTAGTTTAGCAATGACTTTGTCTATTAAAACGGTTGCATTATTTCATAAATAGGAACTGATAATTTTAGTAGTTATCGATCTGCCTAGCCTTTTCCCAACTATGTTGGGGTCGGCTTCCAGTCTAACCGGATGCAGCTGAATGCCAGTATTTTACATGGAGCGACTGCCTATCTGACCTCCACAACCCAGTAACTGAGTAAAAGAATGGTTGTCAGACCTTCGGGCTTCTGGCGACCCGTAAGGACTGTCAAAGATCCGGTAGCTCGCCGTCCGGTAAGGACCAGGCCCGGGTCGACGGCGCGTTGTGTTCAACGCGCGCCTCAAAGAGACGTCAGCACTAGCTGAAGGGGTCCGCTAGGGCCGATGCCCGCCAGGGTTGCGGGTTGTTCGAAAGAGTTACCGTGGCCCTGACACAGGCAACTGAAGGAACACGGGTGGGTTTTACTCAGTAGAAGTCTGACACGCCCTCCCGCTCCACCCAGAGCGGGAGAAGTTATTTGATGATTTCCCATCCACAAAAAAAAAAAGGTATGGCAGTCGCTGGTAATAAAACCACACAAATTAGGAGCGATATAGTGGGCTGTATTACAATAAGTTTGTACAAGGTACAATAATAAAAATAGATAGGTCACGCACCTACACTGGCAGGTTGCGAATGGTGACTGAATTAGATTCATCTTCGTTCACTAGAACGGAATGAGTGAAATTAATATGTATGCTTTATACACCAGGAATGACAGCAGGGACCAACGGCTTCACGCGCCTCCAGAGGAGTTTCGGTATATAAAGATGGCCACCCATCCACAGACCAACCCCGGCAATCGTAGCCTTAACCTGATGGATCGACCCGTGCGGCTTTTATTACTAAGCAGTGAGCTCCTCTTCAATAGTTAACTCGCTGGACTTGAAGACATAACTAATTATTTATGGAATAAAATAATACTTTCTATTTGGAAAAACAATTAATCAAAATAACAGAAATATCGCGAGAATTTAATCATACAAACATAACATAACATCACGCATGTTACCCCGAAGGGATAGGCAGAGGTGTACTTGTAGTATAACCGCATTTCGCCAGTTATGTTTAAGTCCCGTGTAATATAATATGAGGCGAGTTTAATTTAATCATCATTTATACCATTAAATAAAATTGAAGTGTCTGTTTTTAATGTCAAAATAACAGTTTTTTATTAAATGCATACGAAAGTATATACGATACTTCTAACTAAAAAGCATTTTTTTTTAAATTTTTGTCTGTCTGTTTGTTCCAGCTAACCTCCGAAACTGCTGGACCGATTTTGATGAAACTTTCACTGGAAGATAGCTGATGTTATAAGGAGTAACTAAGACTACTTTTATTTTAGAAAAAGAATTATGGTTCCGCGCAAAAAATAAAATCCATAAAATTGTGGACAAATCCCGGTTCCAATTGGGAAGTAATGACATCTACGCGGGCGAAGTCACGGGCTAAAGCTAATTTCCAATAATAAAAATAAATATTAAAAAAGAAAAAACAAAATCTATTGAATTTTGGTATCGCAGACGGGGACGAACCAATAGTCTGAAATACGGTGTAAACTTTGTTTGTCCCGCCTGCAGTACCAAAATTCATTTTTTTTTTTAAATATTTTGTTTCATATTGTTTACTTTTATTAATTTATTTGAAATAGACTCATTACTAGCTTTTATTTGATACCAATATTCTTGTAATTTATTTTAAAAAATACCTTCCCTTTTCTTTTTTTTTTGTATTTCCTGATACAATATATAAATATTATATATAGCCTACGTCACTGCCGCAAATAAGACAAATTTAACGACACCTAATATGTTAAAATCCATCAAGCTAGGCTTTAGGTTACAGGGCGTGCCAAAGAAATAGACATACATACATACTCTCGAATAACCATACCCTCCTTCTAGGGCAGTCGGTTAAAAACTTCTTTTACTGCATATTGCTAGCTAATGACTACAGCACACCAAGATGAGAACAGTACAACAAAACTGCACAACTCCTCAACGGCATATAACACGTACGTTTTAGTACTTTTCTAGTACTACCAATATAAAAGATGCTTCCTATAATAAAAACATTTACAAGTACGTACAACGTTATCACCAAATTCAGCGTTGCAGTGGAAGTACTGAGACGTGACCTGTAATAGTTAGGCTGTGTGCAGAATAAGGCCAGACTGTATATTAAAGTCCGTATGGAGAGATCAGATCGAAACACAACATTCTTAGCGTCAAAGTTATTATTAGTTTGCGCACGATGTTTTGCAGTTCTAGAATTATTGGAAAAGTCAATCATTAGGTACCCTATGGCTTTCTGAACATTTTGTAAGCTTCTGTAAAATCGAACAAACCTTTTTATACCAACCTATTTAAATGCCACAGAGAAAGGCTGAGGTGGTTTCCATAATAAAAGCGTCTACGTAAAACGTTATCGGCCACAGCTACAAATTCGGCGTCGTAGACATTCGTAGCGTCGGTCGTAGCATCGTAGCCTCGTAGACTTGTAGGTTGGGTGCTACGAAACGTGACTGGTGTACATGCGATCTTCGATGAGATCACAGTGCAGCTTTGTGACAAACGAAACTACGGATTTCAGGAAGACGACTTATTTTCGACGAGATTTTGTTCTGGAGGATAAAACTTTTTGTCTATCCGTGGGATTTGAAGGAAACGTAGAATTGAATATGACTCTATTGTTGTTAAAGTAAGATACTTTTTGGGAAGCTTTTTTTTTATCGAAACCTGGAAGAAATTATAGTTGAACTAGCTGCGCCCTGCAGTTTCACCCAAATAAGTCTCAATCCTCTGGGATTATCGGGATAAAAAGTATCTCAAGTCCTAACCTAGGTTATGGTCTACTCGTGTGCCAAATTTCATCCAAATCTGTTCAGCCGTTTTAGCGTGAAAGCGTAGCAAAGAACAAACAAATTACCTTTTGCATTTATAAAAATAGGATTAGGAATAGGTTTAGAATTCAGCAATAACCAGTGATAAGTAAAGTCTATTATTCTATTCCGGTATTTTAAATTAATAGTATGGTTAGGACTACGACCATCCGTTCCATCACAAAGAAACTGATGTCACTTGGAAAGCTGCCACGCTAAAATGGAATTGGGCTGGACACATCTGCCGCATGTCAGACGACCAATGGGTCATACTTACGACCCAATAATTATGATGTCTCAGTTGCATATAGAGACATCATAATATTAATTCTTGATGTATTGAATATGTAGGAGCTTGTGGCTAAGTAATAACAGCCGCACGGGTCGATCCATCGGGTTAAGCTACGCTTGCCGAGGTTGGTCTGTGGATGGGTGACCATCTTTTCATACCGAGACTCCTCCGTGCCTCGGAAAGCACGTTAAGCCGTTGGTCCCGGCTGTCATTTGTGGATCTTTGACAGCCGTTACCGGTCGTCAGAAGCCCGAAAGTCTGACAACCAGTCTTACCAAGGGGTATCGTATTACCCAGTAACTGGGTTGTGGAGGTCAGATAGGCAGTCGCTCCATGTAAAATACTAGTATTCAGCTGCATCCGGTTAGGCTGGAAGCCGATCCCAACATAGTTGGGAAAAGGCTAGGCAGATTGATTGATGTATTGAATAATATTTCTTTCTAAACCAGTCCTTGAAAACAAAAATTTTTGAAAACGTGAAGGCCTCGAAATTATTTGGAAGCCCGATCATTGTTATTAATCAAATACATTCGTATTTGAGTAATAACAAAGAGTGTATGTTTTTTTTCTAATTTCTCTGGATTAGTTCAACACCTGGAAAAAGGATTTACTCCAAAATATCACAATACCTTTGAATTATTTGTACTTACGAGTGCAGATTTTCACTTTGTTTTAAAACAGACGTCTCTGCATCGGCGTCGTCTGGAAGTCTTGCGACGTGACCGGTATGCATCAGTTCTTAAAGCTCTTTGTCACAATCGAGAAGTACGATTTGTTGAGGGAGACAAATGGCTTTGTTCTGAACTGGTAAATTTTTTTGTAACATAATGTTATATCACACTTGTATTCCTCGGAAAATTAGAAAGAAAGAAAAAGTATTTATTGGGACTCGCTCAATAATATCACAAATTAAGCTAAACACACTTAAAAAAAAAAAACAAATGTGAAATAAAAATAATAAAAAAGTCCCGTACGAGGTCAAAAGGTTCCTATCTTAGTATGATGATCAATCTGCCTACCCTTTTCCCAACTATGTTGGGGTCAGCTTCCAGTCTAACCGGATGCAGCTGAATACCAGTATTTTACATGGAGCGACTGCCTATCTGACCTCCACAACCCAGTTACTGGGTAATACGATACCCCTTGGTAAGACTGGTTGTCAGACTTTCGGGCTTCTGACGACCCGTAACGACTGTCAAAGATCCACGAATAACAGCCGGGACCAACGGCTTAACGTGCTTTACCCATCTGCGGACCAACCCCGGCAAGCGTAGCTTAACCTGATGGATCGACCCGTGCAGCTGTTATTACTTAGCCACGAGCTCCTCCTATTTTAGTATGATGATGCAACATTTAAAGTAACTGTCGCAGCGCTGGTATTCTGATAGCGCCCGCTATGACGTCGCGGACAATTCCAGAAAATATAACCAGCTGTCAGGACTCGTCGTAACATCAGTTACTTGTCTATGCCTTTACTATCTTTAGTAATTAGGCAAGGGAGTGTGTATCGTAACTAATACCTATTTTTTTTCAGATAAGATTAAGTCTCATGCAGTTTAGTGAACCTTTTCTTATTAACTATATAACATTTCAGAGTTAGGGCTACTAATGGATAAACATAATCAGCCCACAATAAATAAAAATAATAAGATAATAATAATAGGAAAAATAATAAGAGGAAATAATAAGATGATAGTATTCCCACTGCTGGGACTCAGGCCTCCTCTCTTCGAGAGGGAGTGGGCCAAATTCAGTTCTAGGACATGCCGATTTGCTCACGACGTTTTCTTTAAAAGTTTTGGAGAGCGGTGGTTATGAAATTAATAATAGTTTTTTTTATTTTTTTTTTTGTTGAGATAGCTTTACTCTTAACTCTAGTCTAGGTCGAGGTGACAAGCCCACACAAACCTGTTCACGATCACTTTGAAGAGATTAGGGTTGTACCTATGCGTTTGGAAACACAGACGCAGGTAGAGACTTCTGCTCTCCAGTTATACGTATATATATATATATATATATATATATATATTATTTTATTTTATTTGAAAGGTACACCAACGACCTATTCATTAGGAATATTGACATAATAATAAATAACATATGCATTAAGTTATGGTGAATTATATATATATAAATAACACAGAGTACAGCGCCTGCCTGTGTACGAACCCACGACCTGCAACTGATGTAGTCCTACTCCCCTATGAATCGCAACATCCTCTAGATGGTTACACGGGCTATCAAAAATATATTATTACTAGCAGCGCCCCGCGGGTTCTCCCGCATAAGTCTCGAACCTATAAGAACATCGAGATAAAATGTATTATATGTGTCAATTCAGGTTATAAACTATCCAAATTTCATCAACATCCGTTTAGTAGTTTTTGCGTGAAAGAGTAACAAACAAACATCCATCCTCACAAACTTTCACGTTTATAATATTAGTAGGATTAGCTTTAGCCCGCGGTTTCGCCCACGGGAACGTACTACAGGGATAAAAGTAACTATTATCCTTGTCCAGGTCATGGTCTACCCATATGCCAAATTTCATCAAAAGCAAACACACTTTCGCGTTATTAATGTTAGGATTATGATATCTATCACTCAATATAAGTTGTTCATTAGTTATAGTTCCCAGTCTTCAACCTCTCGTCATAGCACCAGGAAACTTGGTGACTTTGGGTCAAACGTGCCCATTGACTTCGGACTGCCCCTTTGTTAGATTTCAAAGGACCGCAGTGGAAAATTTTCATTGTTTTCGTACGTGAGTTGACTATCGTGGATAACTTGGAAATTGTGGAATTTAATACTGGGTTGTGGGATTTAGTTGTTAAAAGGTTATTGGTTTATTAGGATTTCTTGATTTTAGGTTGCAGAACTTCAAAAATAAATAAAGTCCGCTTTGATTTGGAAATATATAGGAGAGTTCTTTGTTCGGTCTTGTTGGGTTGGTTATTTTAAAGTAGCTTTGATAGTTCTTATTCTTCCTTAGTGTAACAACACATAACACATAATTTAGCCAACGATAAATAATATAAATAAATTTGCCCTTTATTCTGATTTTTTTTTTAGGAGGAGGAGCTCGTGGCTAAGTAATAACAGCCGCACGGGTCAATTCATCAGGTTAAGCTACGCTTGCCGGGGTTGGTCTGTGGATGCGTGACCATCTTTACATACCGGGACTCCTCCGTGCCTCGGAAAGCACGTTAAGCCGTTGGTCACGGCTGTCATTCGTGGATCTTTGACAGTCGTTACGGGTCGTCAGAAGCCCGAAAGTCTGACGATCAGTCTTTCCAAGGGGTATCGTATTACCCAGTAACTGGGTTGTGGAGGTCAGATAGGCAGTCGCTCCACGTAAAATACTGGTATTCAGCTGCATCCGGTTAGACTGGAAGCCGACCCCAACATAGTTGGGAAAAGGCTAGGCAGATGATGACGATTCTGATTTTTTTTCTGTTTCTCTATATGTTGTTAGAGTATGTCCGTCAATTCAGTGTGCCTTTTGGCAAAGGCCTCCTCTAGCTCTTTCCACTGGTTTCTGTCACGAGCCACTCTCCTCCAATTGCGGCCCGCCGTTTGTTTAAGCTCATTTTCCGATCTTCTTATCTGTTTCACCTTGCTACGTTTACTGTCCCTTGGATACCAGTCGGTTAACGATAAATAATACCAAACACGAAATAAATATTTGCCTTTTTAAACCAGTTTTTATTAAAAAAAATTAAAAAATAATGTAATCTCTTTTTCACGTTTAATAAATACAACTACGTATATTGTTACTGATAGGCAACGCTGATAAGAAATGTCACGGAATGTCATTTTAAGACACGATCTTATACTAAACGCGCTGGCACTCTGTCTCGCATAGGGTCGCAGCATTATGCAGAGCGATGGACGTTTTGCGTGGATGTGACGCATGTTATTCACCGACTTTTTCTATTTTTTTTGTGTTAGTGTTATGTTTCAGCGTCAAGTTTACCACAAATAAACGTTTTTTTAACCGAATTAAAAAGGAGGAGATTCTCGATTCGACTGTATGTTTCTTTTTAGGGTTCCGTACCTCAAAAGGAAAAAACGGTACCCTTATAGGATCACTCGTGTGTCTGTCTGTCTGTCCGTCTGTCACAGCCAATTTGCTCCGAATCTAATAGACCGATTAAGTTGAAATTTGGTACATATATGTATTTCTGTGACCCAAACACGGACGTGTAACATAAATAAATAAATTTTGAACATAGGGGTCAACTTTGGGGGCAAATAAGAAAATTAAATGGAAAGGTTTTGCAAACTGTACCTAGTGATATATCAAATGAAAGGGCTTACTTGAAGAATCTCAAATGATTTTTTTTAATAATTTTAAAATAAACCATTTTAAAGTTATTTAAGAAAATAGACGAAAATTTACCATTCTCCTCACTTTATCTCCGAAAGTACTGAGCCTAAAATTTTGAACAAATATAGAAAATGGTTCGATACCTATAGATTACAAGAAAACCTATAAGAAGTCGATGGTATTAAAACAACATGGTAATACTCTCAATATTGTGCGTACAAACTTACATTTGTCCATAGTTAAACAAAAAGGATCCAACCCACATTAGGTGTAATGTGGGTTGGATTCTTTTCGTTTAACTATGGACATTTGTAGTTAGAATGTATGAGTGAATATGTTTTTCAACTACAATGTTAAGTTTTTCTAGGGATAAATTCATTTCAACTACGGAACCCTTCATTGTGCGTGGTCCGACACGCTCTTGACCGGTTTTTTTAATGTATGTTACGCGATTACTCAAAGACGGCTGGACCGATTTAAAAAAATCTTTTTTTGTTTGAAAGGGTATACTTTTTAGATGATTTAGTTGGTCATCAGGTCACAATCTGATAATGGGATCCTGGAGAAATCGATGAAACTCTTCAAATATTATAGGCACACCTATAGCGTTATGGGTATTTTTTGTGGTATTCCCTGCATTTGCTCTTGGAAAGCGCCATTTGGTGAACTGGAACTTATGATAAAGATCACAGATGGCCATCGGAACTACTCAATAATAAGTATTTCATCTGTTGCGATTCGATTATGTACTTTAATAATTGTTGCTAAGCAATTTATGCTCGTCGCAATGCAATGAGTGAAGCTGATGGTGACTTCACCATCAGTTCCAGTTCTCCTGGTGCAGGAGAACTAGGTACTCAACAATTAAGGTCCCTGCTTCGTTAAAAGGAATATTTTGTAAATAGGTGATGAGCAGTTTACATTAGGCTATTGTAACTTAGATAAATTACAAATTGACCTACTAAATAGTGTAAAATAAAATAAAGTTTTTTTCCAAAAAAAAAAAAACATCCGACATCCATAAAAGTGTACGAAGTGAAAAATAAATTTAATTTCGGAAGTCGGTGGAAAAAACCAAAATACAGATCCAAAGACACAGACTTCTGAAATTATAGTTTTCACTTTGTAGTTTTTTTTTTTGGAAGTCGGTTGTTCTTTTTTTTTTTTTGGTAAAAAGTTTTAACATGAAGAAAAATATAACACAAATCTGTGAACTGTTAATTTACAAAGAGACATCAACACTTCGACGCAAAATACAGAGTGCATCGGTATTCCAGTGCATTTTGTGTTGCGCCATTCAAAGTCACGCGGAGCAGTAACGTGTTAGGTTGAAAGATAACTGTTAGGCATAAATAAAACTTGAACGGCGGATAACCGAAGCCAACGAATACGCAATAGTTTGATTCAAGTTTAAACTGCTAAGCAATTTTCATTTTAATAAATCTATATAGTTTCTAATGGAAAATTGTATAAAGAAAAAGAGAGGAATTCAACATAACAAGACCACTCCTTCATGCTTCCACTTCGTCATAGTTGCTAGTTATTTTAGAAGCATGTATGTATTCAAGTATATATTATATGATTTATTTAATAAGGAAATTGTTTTATATTTCTTATTTTATGTATTTTATTTTCTCATCTACTCTTACAGACGATGTCTACATCTCTTTTTATCCTCTAGTTATTTCTAAAGAAATCTCTTCCAGCATACCTTTGATACAGATTAAAGGTAAGCTGGAAGAGATTTCTTTAGAAATAAACATCACCTTTATACATATTTTCTCATTATTAACGATGAACACCTCAGGCCATCGCGAATATGCATCGACTATAATTAAAAAAACTTTATTTTGATAAGGTCCCGCAAAGTCAACGTTTAAAGACATTAAGTGTGTTTTGAATGTTATAGTAGCTAGAGGGTTAGGACCAAACTTAATTGGTCGTGATTGGTTTTCAGCCCTTAACATAAAGGTATGTATTAATGCTGTCTTAGATTTCCATATGTCAATTTCCAACGAAATGTTAAAAAAACATAATGAAGTTGTTATCACTGGGCCTGGCATGAGGTGCCTTGGGATACGAGCACAATTTGTGTTTTAACTTGCCACCGGCATAGCTGGCTTCTGCTCCGCTAGGTATTCCTAACATGTCAGCCCATTCTTCTGAGCTAGGTATCTGTATTATTTGCTCACTTCCTTGACGGTCCTCTATATCTCCTGTCTCTTCTTGTTCCTGGCTGTCCGTCTGGTCCTCCCTGTCATTATCAGTATTCCTCCCTTCCTCTTCAGTAACGTCATTCACTAGTTTTTTCTTTAGTATTTGGTCAATATGCCTATTGACAACATCTCCGTCTTCAGTTGTTACTTTGTAACTCGATGGGCCGTCTTTACTTGTCATATGTTATGTATTAATTATGTAGGTATTTGGAAACCTTCTTGACAAATAAGGTATTTATAAGTACCCTACACTTACTTTTGTTTACCAACGAGACTCCAGCACAGGAGTCCACCTGCATCGTCACCGGCATGCCGTCTAGCTCAACCGTTACGTCATAGGAAGGTACTCGTAGTCCTACACTATTGACGCTGTAAATACCATTCATCTGAATATCTAAGTCGTCATTATGGATATGATTCACTTGTCTTTTCGACCCTTTTTTCTTAGCAATACATATTTTTTCTATGTGTCCTATTTTCTTGTATCGGCACGTAGCTTTAGTAAATCGACATTCTCCTCCGTGGCGGTCACCACACCGGTAACACAGTCGAGAATTGCTGTTAGCCCTTAGTTAGGCGCATTAAGAAAATCCCGCAACTAGGCGCATGGGGTCACTACTGACCCCAAAGATAAAAGCAAAAATCGAATAGAAAAAATAAATAAAATGAAGTACGTATTACTAAAAATATTAAAATACTTTATTACTAATAGACTCATACAAAAATAACATAACTTTGGCTTCAAAAGAACTAAAAATATGACATAGCTTCTTTTCAGTCTTAAATTAAAAAAAAATTGCTTATAGCTGAAGTCAAATGAAAAAAAAAAATATAGAGACTCATTACCAGATTCATCTGGTTCGCAACTAACACAGAAAACTTTGGAATGCTGCTGACAAATAAATTTACCACATTTATGGCATTTATTAGGCACTTTTTTGTCACCCTTCCTAGGGCATGATGAACAGTGCCCGCGTTTAGCAGCCGATTGATGCGCAGCTTCATCTATATCATGCACCTCACGAATACGGTTTTTTGTCGCAGAAGGAGTAGCTCTATGTTGAAGGCGACGTTTTTGGTGGTCCATTACCAAGGCCGATGCTAATTTTTTTTTTAAAAATACGCCGTATGTGCGTGTTATTTCTGTTTAGTTGTCTAGTTCAACTGTGTCTGTTACAAGTAGTCTGTACTGCGTTGATGTCCATAGGCTCAGGCTCTGCCGCTGTTGTTGAAGTAGTCGCCGTAATATTGGTCCCATGTGCGACATTCCCAGGGTTAGCATTTTGAATCATACGAACATCTCTCCCCGCACTCTCTGAAGAAAGCATAGCTTGAACAACATTATCATAGGTTAAATTGTCTTTCTTCAAGAGATCGTACTGTAATTTATGGTCGGACAGGCCGCACACGAGCCTGTCGCGTAGCATACGTTCCAAGTCGGAAAAATTGTAATCGGCACTTATTTTTCTGAGCTGTGCTATGTACTCCGCAGCAGATTCACCTTGTTTTTGATCGCGTTTATAAAATTTGTAAGACATTGAAATTTCATTAGGTTTTGGACTATAATGTTTTGTTAACACTGTTACGATTTCATTGAATGTCACATCACTCGATTTTTTAGGCGTAATTAGTGCCAGAAGGGTATCAAACACTTGAGAACCGCATATTGTATAAAAATTAGCCCTTTTTAATGAGTCCAACGCAATGCCATTTGCTTCAAAGCAAAATTTTAACCTGTCCATGTAACTGTCCCAACTGTCTGTTTGAGCATCAAACTCTTTGTATTTCACTGGTCTGCACTCCATTTTAATCACTTTTAGTCCTCGTCGCCACTATTATGTTCAATAAAACAAGCATTAAGTAACATTTGTTTTATTCTTAGCAAGCACTAGGTAGCACTGTACTGGATTTACAAAAGTAAGTGTAGGGTACTTATAAATACCTTATTTGTCAAGAAGGTTTCCAAATACCTACATAATTAATACATAACAATAATAATAATAATAATAATATCCTGGGACATTTTCACACACGGTCATCTGGTGAAAATCAAAGTCGAAGTGAGTAGTAGATACACATTTATATTTTACTTTTTTAAATAATAATATATTAATAGCCCTCTTCACCTATCCTACCTTGCTGTGCCCGACGGGGTCCACAATGATCTAAAATTATGTATATTTTATAATGTACCTACCACCTAAGTTAACATTGATTCCACAAATAAATGTATTGAGTATTGAACCTCTAAACTTGTACCATGTAAATGGACTTTAGTCTTAAATTATGGTCTACCCTATTCATACTTTTACAATTTTAGTCGAAATACAATTAAATAATTACTGGAAGTTGTATACAGGGTGCAAGTGTAAATAGTGGCAACCTTTTAAGGGGTTATTGTACTCATAATTATGAATAACTTTTACTATGGGAACAAACCTAAAATCGCGAAAATAAAATCAGCTTTTCAGTACATTTATGCTCGCACAATTCGTCAAAATGTAGGTAACAGCAAATTTATTTATCGCGATTTCAGGTTTGGTCCCATAGTAAAAGTTGTTCATAATGATGAGTACGCCACTACCGTGGCAGCTCGCTAGCCAATAAAAAAGCAGCCTGAAATCGCGAAAAAAAAAATCTGCTGTTCCCTACAAACAGCAGATTTTTTTTTTCGCTACTTCAGGTTTGGTCCCATAGTAAGAGTTGTTCATAATGATGAGTACAATGACCCCTTAAAAGAATGACAGTGTTTACACTTACATCCTGTATAATATTGAATTAACTGTCTACACGTAAATGTAAAATAATCGAACAAATCAATTATAGAGCAATTCTTAGGGCCGGTTTTTTGATCCGTAGTTAACTCAACCAATGGTTAAACATAGTTACTAATGGTTGAATTTAGGCTAAATGTGAATGGCTAAACATAAACGAGTTATGCCATTAGCACAGATATTACAATACTACGTACAGATACCCAATCCCATACAAAGAAATGACACCTCCCTAAGTCTGGCTATTGAGCTGGCTATTTTTTTTCCATCAATTTATAACAGATGGCTGCATCAGCGACTCACTAATTACCAGATACTGTAGTTTTACAACACCATCTAGGAGTCTGCCTAGACACTAGGTCTCATCGATACTAGGTGGCATCGATACTACTTAGATGGCTATATCTAGATACCTATAGATTCTCCATCTCACATCGAGTATGTCGTCGTAATCGTACCGTGCGCTCAAGGACAAAAATTATCTTGAGTTAGCGTAATTGTTTCGTTTGTGTGATTGATGATTGAGCTAGCATTTTTAGCTTTAGTAGGAGACGACGTGTTTGCGAAGCCAAATAATTATATTTTATGCCATGCGGCATATAGGTACATAATAATTCGTGTAGCTGTAAATGGGTTTTTTCCTAAACGCGCTTAATTTTATTATCTGCTTATGTCCGCGGTAACTTACTAAAATCTAAGTGGTCGCTATGCGAATGTTACGATAAGTACTTAGGTATTCATGTTTTTAAATTTTATTATCTACTCAAATCAATCAAAACTATAAAATTGCTTGTAATTTAACCGGTAATAATGTTACTGCAGCAAGGAAATGAAATTAAATAGGTAAATAGGTACTATGAGTTAGGAAGTAGGAAGATACAATACAAGTAGGTACAATACAAGCTGTGGTATGAAGTACCTACCTACATAAATAAAATAAAAACGAACGGAATATTTTTATAAAAATATTTTAATACTTCAATCAAGTACATAACAATACTGATAGAACGTTACAAAGTGATCAGTAGATAGGTACCTACATACTTACTTATGCCACATTTTTTTATTACCTACCAGCACAAAAACATGACAAATGAAAACATTGTGTCTCCAGCAAATATCACACAGTAGAAATATCATACAGTATGTGACTCAACCCCTGTTCTTGAAATAACTACCTGCAGCCGCGCGGTACGTAAACACGCGATAGGGCGGCCCGCCTACAGTATTTTAAGTTCATCCTACATACCACCATCACTTGCTTGAGTTTATTTCTAGTTTTGTGATTGTAAATATTATATCTTTTCTTTAAAAAAATAATCTGCTGTCGTCGATGGTTACCAAACTCCAATTATTACAAACTTTAACACCTACCAACTTAGCCAAAATGCAAGAAACAGCTGACGAGAAATTAAATATCTTTTTTCATCTCAGCTTATTAACGTCCTCATTACGTCAGTACGGAGCAACTCGAAGTAATAATTCTTTTCGTCACCCTTCCGATGTCGAACCGCTCTGCAATCCTTACTTATTATCAACCATCTCATCGCGTGTGCGCTACCTACAGCAATCAAATCTTCTAACTACTTACTACAAAATCTTACTTATAAAAGTTAATTATAATGTTAATCTTACTACGTAGTTACCTACCATTTATTGCTCTCATAATCTTTTTCTAACGATATTTCGTCTAACTCAGTAAGTACCTACATACTACATATTATAAGTAGATAGCCTAGTTAGGAAACTACCTACTAGTTTTTTTTTTTTAACGCGAGCTCAGGTAGGTCACTCCTGTGTCACTTCTTTCACACTATCCACTTATTTATTTATTAATCTAGTTATTTTACTCTGTGGAAAAAGCAAAATACCTCCTTCCGACCGTTTGTATGAAGATAAAATACTGTATGATATTTCTACTGTGGCTGTAAGTAGCAATTTTGCTACTTACAGCCACAGTAGAAATATCATAAAAAATGTAACAAAGAATTACGTTGGGGATTGTGTGCGTCAGAATGGCTGGTAGTCTGTGGCGTTGGTCTATGAGAGTTGATTCGAAAATTGCTACATAATTGCTTATATTTGCTACATATAATAAAAAATTGCTACATAGGATATACAGTATGTTAACCAACAGAGGGCGTTCCCGTTAACCCGCAATAGTATATCATCCATACATGCTAAAAAAAATATTACCATTCGAAAACAAAATGGTTTTTATTTTTTTTAATATTAAAATATTCACTAAAAATGTTAAATTGATACGTAAAAGAAACACTCTGTACACGCGTACTTGAAGGACGGAAACATCGCAATTTAGTTTTTATTTTTAGTGAATATTTTTATATTTTTTTGAATATTTTAGTGAATATTTTTAGCATTTTTAGTGAATATTTTAATATTAAAAAAAATAAAAACCCTTTTGTTTTCGAATGGTAATATTTTTTTTAGCATGTATGGATGCTATACTATTGCGGGTTAACGGGAACGCCCTCTGTTGGTTAACATACTGTATATCCTATGTAGCAATTATTTATTATACGTAGCAAATATAAGCAATTATGTAGCAATTTTCGAATCAACTCTCATAGACCAACGCTACAGATAACCAGCCATTCTGACGCACACTGGGGATTCCCTTTTAGCACTCCGGTAGAGCACGAGCAGGCTTGTTTAGTCGATGTTGAATTTGTTGTTCATACAAAATTAAGACTTATTACAACTGACGAAGAGATGTTATTATTGTACATTGTTTCCGCATAATTGTGAGACACAACAGCAACGACGGATAACTGCGTGGGCACATTCACTTGCGTTTAGGGTTCCGTACCTCAAAAGGAAAAAAAAACGGAACCCTTATAGGCTCGCTCGTGTGTCTATCACAGCCGATTTGCTCCGAATCCAATGGAACGATTAAGTTGTATACACGTATGAATTTCTGTGACCCAAACACGGACGTGTAACATAAATAAATGAATTTTGAACATGGGGAGTCAATTTTGGGGGGCAAGTAAGAAAATAAAAATAAAGTTTTGCAAACTGTACCATGTGACATATTGATCAAATGAAATGGATTACTGTGAGGGCCTCAAATATACTTTTTTTATAATTTTAAAATAAATTATTTTAAAGTTGATTAAAAAATAGACGAAAATTGACCGTTCGTATCTCCGAAAGATAAAAAATTGATCCCATATTCAAAATTAATTTATTTACGTTACACGTCCATGTTTGGGTCGCAGAAATACATACGTGTACCAAATTTCATCTTAAGAGGATTGTGAAGCTGTAAATTTTCATACAAAAAGCGATAACGTTTTTCTCCCCGCAAACATAGTCTATTTTTCAAAATTTTTAGAAATGTTGTAGGTATAATAAAACACTAGGTCCGTACGTTTTTATTTTAAAGAAGTATTGCATACGATATAAGTTATTAGCATCTAAATATCTATATTTTTGACATAAAAACTACCTTGAGCGTCTTTTTTATTTTTTTTTTAATTAAATTAAATTGAATTACTAAAAAAGAAAAACGTACAGACTTATATTAAGGTATACTGAATGTAATGAGACCAAAATTATCTTATTTTGTAAAGGTTTGGAGGGGTGAAAACGTTATCGCCCTAAACAATATTTATGTAAATAATTGTATGAAATGTAGGTAATTGCCTCCAAGACTCGCGCCGCGTATCGGCACTTCACAATCCTCTTAATCGGTCCAATGGATTCGGAGCAAATTGGCTGTGACAGACGGACAGACAGACAGATAGACACACGAGTGATCCTATAACAATTCAGTTTTTTCCTTTTGAGGTACGGAACCCTAAAAATACTGAAAGTAGTTATATTATTCCTATAGATTACAAGAAAACTTATTAGAATCTATGGTCTTAAAATATCATGATAAATCTCTCAATATTGTGCGTACAAAGTTACATTTGCTGTTGGAATGTCTTCCATACATTCCAAAAGTTGGAATGTATGAGGGAACATATTTTTCATCCCTGGGATAAATTCATCCAAACTACGGAACCCTTCACTGTGTGTGGTCCGACACGCACTTGGCCGGTTTTTTTCTATTCGGTGGCGGTAAAAGTGATGACAAGTTTAATAAAACGACATCTATTGCAAAGAGCTCTAAAACAAAATGCATGACAGAAGGCTACTTTGAACTGTTTATAACATACTATTTGGTTCGGATTGAAGTAAAAGGCTTAATGTATCGTTTTTGTTGAAAATACGTGAAATATGAGTGTAAATAGATAAATCAACATTAAACAAGGAAGTTTTGATTTTTACTAATTTTACTTCAGCCAAAATCTGCCGTATAACGCTTATTACTGGTTGTTAATTTCATAATTGTTACCTATGCTGCCATCTATGATTATTTTTCGAGACTAATTATAATTTGTTCTAGTTGAGACCCCATGCCATTAGTTACAATTTTTTTAATATCAATGAGCTAACTTGAATACACTCATGTTTAACCTTTCACATTTAGCCACAATTCAACCATTAGTTACTATGTTTAACCATTGGTTGAGTTAACTACGGGTCAAAAAACCGGCTCTAAATTTGAATTTCTAATGTGATACATAACAATCACTGCATGATACGTCATACCCGGCGGATGCTTACTTGGTGTTGCCAGCTGTCGTTAACAATCGGCACCAGAAGTTGTTAAATTAATGAACATAACATCAATCCATCTAACGAAATAATGTTATAATCTAATAGCCCCTTTTCCCTAAGACCCGTGTTCTGTTCACAGTACTCTCTAATTAAAATGTACCCCCAGAAAAGATGGTAATAAAACGCAAATGTTACCGCGTCAATCCTAAGGCTGATTTATGAAAGGTTTTCATTTGCACGAATGTAACAAATTAGTTTATTGCAATTTGTATTTCGGATACGGATTCGTATATTTTGTTTGGAAATGTACGGGGATTAATATGTTGCGGTGCCGCAATTGGGAGGATTTTAAAGGGAAGATTGCTTCGTAGTTGTTAGTTTATATAAGGCTGATTTTTTAAGAGTCAGATAATTTTTATCTGGGGAATAAATACAGCTTTTGCATAGAAAATATATCGAACTGTAATATTTATTCTTCAGATAGAAGTTACAATTAGAAACTGATAATTATTAATAATAATTGTTTAGTTATTCTTTTATTTTGTAGGGTCATCGTTACCTATGTGTAGCTTTTTCAACTTTCTGCAAAGTATAAACGCCAAAACGTCAAATCCCCTCACGCGTTCCTCTCCCCGTGCAACCCTGGATGAATTGTCCCGGAACACAGGGCCAATATTGTTTTTTTTATTTTTTTTTTATTTTAGATGGGTTTGCTCTTGACTCTAGTCTAGGTCGGAGGTGACACAGACAAAGTCGACGATGGTGTGAGCTTACCCAGAAGAAGTGTTCACTCTCACTTTGAAGAAATTTGGTTTTCCTTTACACTTAGTTCATTTAACTCACCAACATCATATTTTTATTTATTAAACTTTGCTGGATCTACCTCGATTCGAATTCTCCAACAAAATCATTAGAATTTAACTTTCTAACTATTATCTTTTATATTATAAAATAAACAATTTATCTAAATATACTCGTAGTATTGGCATATCAGAAGTATATCGGATATATGTGTATATACGGTGACTGGTAATTACTGATTGATACTTAAACATATAACTGCACTCATGATAACAAACAACTTTTACTATGGGATCAAACCTGAAATCGCAAAAAAAAATCAGATGCTCCCTACATTTATGTTCGCATAACCCGTCAAAATGTAGGGAGCAGCTGATTTTTTCTTCGCGATTTCGGGTTTGGTCCCATAGTAAAAGTTGTTTGTTACCATGAATACAGTCATGTGTTTATGTATCAATCAGTAATTACTAGTCACCCTAAGTAAAGCATTAGAGGCTAATTTGTGGCGCACCCGCTTCTTCTCCAACCTAGTATATTTAAGAAAGATGGCCAATCCGTCAGCTAAACGCGTCGTTTGTATGTTTCCAAGCGACCGTGCGTACAATTACCTTCATTTATATGTATGTTCAACGTATTGACATTTCCCTAAATTACTAATGACTGTTCGTTTACCCACTTAATGATTTATTCAATAATAATATTTATCTGATAAAGAAATTTGACCTTTTTTCATTTGGCTTTTACGTAACTGTGTGGAGAGACGTACGTAATGAAATAAGAGTTCTTCAGTTGGAATTTGTCGGATGTAGGGAAAAATCGTTGTTGTTTAATCAATCTACCTAGCCCGCCCTTTCCCAACTATGTTGGGGTCGGCTTCCAGTCTAACCGAATGCAGCTGAATACCAGTATTTTACATGGAGCGACTGCCTATCTGACCTCCACTGTCAAAGATCCACGAATTACAGCTGAGACCAACGGCTTAACGTGTTTTCCGAGGCACGGAGGAGTCTCGGTATGTAAAGATGGTCACCCATCCACAGACCAACCCCGGCAAGCGTAGCTTACCCTGATGGATCGACCCGTGCGGCTGTTATTACTTAGACACGAGCTACTGTTGTTTAATGTTATTGATTTATTGTGTCTTAGCTGAAGTGGCAGTGGCCATGTTTGTCGAAGGACCGATGACCAGTGGAGCAGACGAGTCCTGGAGTGGAGACAACGTATCGGAAAGCGTAGTGTAGGACGAACCCCAGCTACATGGATCGACGACCTTATGAAGGTGGCTGGAACAGACTGGATGCGGACGGCGTAGGACAGGGTTTTGTGGCGCCGCCTGGGAGAGACCTATGTTCAGCAGTAGACTGCGACTGAGTTGATCAATAGTACCTCCAGAAATAAACTTGTGTATAGTTATTATATATGATATAGATACTAACTATACATATATACTATACTACCTGCAGATAGTTTTGGTCCTTCTATCCGGATCGTCATTAACATCTTAAATTCCTAGTTTTTGTATTTATTTGTATATGTAGTTAGTAAGGTAGTAGTATAATTCTGTACATGGTGTAAATAGTTATAAATTAAATGAATAAAATTACATCTTAAAGGAATGTACTCTAGTATCATTTTAATTAAAAACATAAGACTTCATTCCTTAGCGGTATAATATTACCATAACATTACACATTACGTCTTTATTTCTAAAGGAGTAGGCTCAGGTGTATGTATATTATGTATAGTTCCTATACATACGCACGACGGTATTGGTTTAATAGTAATATAATCTTTTGAATATATTATTGTACTTCAGAACTTTTCGCATTCTAGGTCACCTTAGGAATACTATCAAGATGTCTTATCTAGCACATTCGATTTGTTTTTTTATGCGAACCTGGTAGAAACTCCCTCAGGATATAGACTGAAATATCGACGCTCTTTGTGACTCAAACGTGTCTCAAGAAAACTTGGCCTAAATTCATAATCTAGTGGGAATTTATGTAAAGATGGTTTTATTTTTAGTGCTAATCTCTTAGTCAACTAGTCTGTTACCTAGGGGTAATGAACTGCGATATACAAGCCGTCTATCAGGCATGATTGTTTTGATATTTCCTTTTATACCCGACTATGGCCAAAAGGCAGCGTTATGATTTTAGCAGTCTACGTATGTTCCACCGTTGTACGGCCACGGCTGTTTACCATGTGAGTGCCAGGAACAGCTACAAAATTATAATGGCTTGCGACGACAACATTACTTTGACCATTTTTGTACCTATGTCTTGATTTCTGCCAGAAATATTTTATTGTTTCATACTTTTTAGATCACTTTTATTTTTCTGTAGTTAGGGTACAGTTTTTATTTTATTTTTACTATCAATTTATAAATAAATAATTACATAATATTTCTTGTAATAATATACAAAAAATGCACACGTACATACTCTTACTATTATGTTATTATTATTATTATTTGACATATCTGGAGTCTCTGTAGTCCCGGACCTTAGGTAGGTGTATAAGGGGCCGAAGACAGCTCGCAGAGGCCCGTTAGACGCTTTTAATGAAATGAGGCACCAACCGATGATTATCCCTGTACGCACTATGCAACTGCACCCAAGCAAAACCCCCGGTTGGTGTAGGACTATTGCAAGATATGAAAAAAAAAAAAAAATTTGGAATATGTGTTGGATGGCTAAAGTGGACTGGTTCCTAGAACTATGAAAGGACTATGGCGCCTGCCTGATCAATGTTTTAAAGGACACGGAAAAAATGGCAGGGGTGACTTGCACACTCAATAATGGGCACCCTGAAACGGTCGCTAGCACATAATGACGTAGCGACAAGGGGGGAAACACTTCCTGAGATGCTTGAGGAGTGGACAGGTATTGCACAGCTATCAGGACAATCCCGGAAGTACGGTCAAGATCCCTACCAGCACCTTACTGGAATACTTCCATCCTCCAAGCACGTTTGCTCTTGCGAATCTCTACTCAAGCCAGCCAATACAGGCAAGAATGAGGTGAGAGCTCTGTTCCTCGTCAGTGTTCACTCCAGCCGGTCAATAAAGGTAAGCCAGAGATGAGGAACAAGACTTCTCCCGGGAGATAGGATCCGTGGGGTCGCTACTGCCCAACAGCTCGCCATATGCTGCCCTGCGGGTTTCTGTATCTCTCTTGGTCTGGCTCCTCATCCTAGACCTGTTCCAACAAAGTAAACTACCGGCACAGACCTAAAGTTGGGAGCGCGCAAGCCCCACCACGACGTCAACGTAGAGATACAGCGGTGGGATTATTATTATTATTATTTTTTATTATGTTTATCTTGCCGTGCTCTAACCGGGTTTCATGTTGGAACTTATATTGTAACAACTAAATGTACACAAGAATGCAATGGAAATTTTAATTTGAATTTAAATAAATAAAAATATTAAAAAAAAAAAAACAAAAAAAAAACCGACTCCAAAAACACAAAACTGAAAAGAGAAAAACAAGCATTATAATCTATAGAATTTTGGTACTGCAGGCGGGGACAAACAAAAGTTACACTATATTTGAGGTTATTGGTTTGTCTCCGCCTGCAGTACCAAAATTATATAGATTATAATTCTTGTTTTTCTCTTTTCAGTTATTTTTTTGCAGTCTGTTTTTTTTTATTTTTTTATTTTAATCTTTTTAGATTTATTAATATGTATTTGGAATTGACTCATTACTAGTATTGATTTGATACCAACAATGTTAGCAATTTGTTCATAAAAAAAACATTCCCCTCCCTTTTTTTATATTTCCAGATGAAATATATAAATATTATATTATAATTATAGCCTATGTCACTCCCACAATTAAGACGAATCTAACGACACCTCATATGTTAAAATCCATCAAGCCGTTTAGGCTACAGAGCGTGCCAAAGAAATAGGCATACATACATTCTCTCGAAAAACATTACCCTCCTTCTGGGGCAGTCGGGTAAAAATTTCCCATACGCTCCCTTATTAAAGACAGTGAAGATAACACAAACAACTAATAGATGTGACAATTCCATGACAGTATTCACACTAAACGCATTAAGAAATACCAAGGACAACGGAAACTCTGCCACTAATTGACAGTTCTGTAACCGGAATTTAGGCCTTAAAACATAGGAACCAAAGATGAAAATGGTGTATCATTTTTGGGTAAAAGTAAGTTTAGCCAAGTGTACAAAACATCTGCTACGGTCCTTATACTTATATCCCGCTTTCTGCATTGAAGTAAGACGTAGGATTAAATGCCAGGAATGGATGATAATAATAATAATATAATTTCCAATTTATTTTGCCTTCAACGGATGGTTGTACGCACAGAAAATGTTATCTTATGTATGATTATGTAAATAGTTACTAGTATTTGTTTTGTATAGAAATATTCTTTCAGAGTTTATGCGCCACAGAGGTCTCTCATTAGATCGAAGGAAACAAACGAGTTCACGAATTCTAATAAAAATAGGAAAATAGAAGTAGGTACTATCGAGGAAATCTGAATCTGACCAATTTGAAAACAAAATCCCGTGCACACGATGACCATATTATCGGTTAGCAAGTCTTACTACAGGGTCCCCCTCCGGTAGATTCCCGCATTGTCGAGGCGGGGGGCTCAGTAGCTGTGGCTTGGTCACCCACGGTGCAGTGAAGAGGAAGCCGAGAAGGGGCCGCTCGTCAGGGCTTTTCCCAGGAAGTTGACGACGTAGCGGCCAACACGTAGGTTTCGGTGCCGCTTGGGCGACATCGCAACTGAGTCGGGCCGTGATGTCGTACGGGAGGAATCGCGGCTGAGGGTTGGAGGCCGCGGCGGGCGAGGAATCGTATTGCGCTGCGCTGCTCTCCCTACCTTCCGCGGCCTTGACGGGGTCGCCACCGTCTGATAGTGGACGCAGTGGGGCCGCAAGGGAGGAGGAATGTCGGTATTTCGTTAACCGCTCTCCCTATCCTCTGCGGTCGAAAAGTGGTAGGCGGCCAGGCCACTGACCTGACCGGTTGCAGGGGGACCAAGGGTGCCTAGACACGGGGTCGTCTAGCGCCCATGTGCTAGTTTGGTCCATGGGGTGGTCACGGCGCACAATGTGTTCCTGTGCGCCGGTGATGGGGGGTGCTGCTCAGAGAAGGGTCCGGTGACGGACACCCGTGGCGGGTTCGCGGTGAGTGCTAACGCGTGCCCGTGTTCCTGCCACAAGCGGCAGAGGAGGACACCGTGGAGTTTTAGTGGGTAAGAGTCCCACATATGTGCACTCCCCGTGGTAGTGCAGTATGCATGAGCATTTCTTCACGGAAAAAATAAAATGTGACTACAGGGTGACTTTGAAAACAAGCGACAAAATTTAAAGGTATGTTCTATCCATCAGTATGAATAATTTTTACTATGAGCCTAATTTGGAATTTGCAAAAAAATTTCGACCTTCTTATACAAAATGGTCCAATCTGTATCTGTAGTAATGTAGGTACTTTTACATGTTTGGGAAGGTGGTATTTTTTTGCGAATTCTTAGTTAGTCGCATATTAATATTGATGGGTAGAACACTCCTTTAAACTGTGTCGATTGTTTTCAAAGTCATCCTGTATAGCAGCAGAGCGCTGCAAGCACGAATATTCCTAACGGTGTATAGATGTATGTTTCCTCCATAGTACGTGACCTACAGTATAATGCAGTTAATTAAAAAAAACCAGTTACTAATCAAACTATGTAAAAGAGGAAGTTCCATTTTAAAGTAGGTATGTAAAATTAAACGAGTCTTTTTCATCAATTAAAGGGAGCTTTGAGATTTACCGTCCAACACTGAAAACTTTGATGATACAAGATGTAAGTAACTTAAATAACATACAACCTCTTAAGGGGGCATTGTACTCATAACTATGAACCACTTTTTTTTAATCAGCTTTACCCTACATTTTAACGGGTTATGCGAACATAAATGTAGGAAACAACAGATTTTTTTTTGCGATTTAAGGTTTGGTCTCATAGTAAAGGTTGTTCAAAATGATGAGTACAATGACCCATTATGAGGTTGTGCGTTATTTAAGTTACACCTTGTATACCTATATGTCTAGATAGAGTAACGCGCTGCAAAAGTAAGTAATAAAATAAACAAGATAACTTTGTAATGTTGGTCTGCGTGACAGCTGACGTCTTACACTCGCGTTAGTAATTTTGCTTGCATTGTACTTTTATAAAAACTAGCTTGTATTTGTTCGCAGTTTCACAGCTTTGACTGTATATCTACAGACATATCGATGCTTGAAAGGCAATATTTACCAAACGACATGTTGGCAACTTTAAACTAGAGCATTTCAAAGTTTTTTTTTTTTTTTAATGGTAAAATATCGCCTGTTAGTCATATCTACTTGATTCCAACAAATTTTAAATGCAGTTTAAAGGCTTAATAAACTGGTATTTAAAGATTATGAACTTTCTCAATATATACAATATCGCCAAACATGTCGCTTGGTAATTCTTGCTTTTCAAGCGTCGATATGTATATCTTTGACTAAAAAAGGTCTAAATTTTCCAAAAAAAAAAAAAATACATAAACAGTGAAAAATAAATACTTTTTAGCAAAAAATAAAACCGACTTCCAAAACAAAACACTACAAAGTGAAAAATATCTTTAATTTCTGCAGTCGTTGTCTTTGATATTGTATTTTCGTTTTTTGCCACTGACTTCCGAAATTAAAGTTATTTTTAACTATGTAGTGTTTTGTTTTGAAAGTCGGTTTTATTTTTTGCTAAAAAGTTTTATTTTTTCACTTTTTAGTTGTGGAACCTACCCCACACAAATTCGAATACATAAATGACCACAATAATTGTAGATGTAAATAACAGTGATAGGAAGTTATTAAAACACCATCACATCATCCACATAAAATAAGTGGGAAATAAACGCATTATTGAAGCTAACTCAAAAACTCCCAAAGCAAAGTTAATAAAATTTATATGGGACCACCTCGGAAGTTTATAGCTTAAGAAATTTATATGAGACCACCCTTTCAAAAGAATTTTCCAAATCGGTCCATCCGTCTTTGAGTAATCGCGTAACAAGCATACAAAAAAAAAACATACAGACGAATTGAGAACTACCTCCTTTTTGAAGTCGGTTGAAAAAGTTAATTATTTTTTTAGTAATACTTACCTACTTGTATAGTATAATAACAAAATTAATAAATGTCAAAGATACCATCGTGGTCCTATTGGCTACCTTCATAAATCACCACGTAGATATAAACAATATTCATACAAAGTAAACATCAGACTGAGGTTAATTTTCAATGAAATAATTTATTTTCCGTTTTCTCCTCTTTCCTGCTTCCCCAGTAGAGCGCTAATTAAACTACCGCGCACTCCATCATTCGATTATCTACCGCATAGCAAGGATCACGACTTCCCTTCAAGTTTTTTTTTTTTTTTTGGAACGAAGTTCTTTAACGCGGCTTGCGGGAGGAGTAAACTGGTAGAAATCGTCACAGAACGAAAAAGCCTTATGAACGTAAAAGTCAATATCAAGTGTCATAAAAACTTTTTAGCAAAAAATAAAACCGACTTCTAAAACAAAACACTACAAAGTGAAAAATAACTTTAATTTCGGAAGTCGGTGTCTTTGGTTTTGTATTTTCGTTTTTGCCACCGACTTCCGAAATTGAAGTTATTTTTCACTTTGTAGTGTTTTGTTTTAGAAGTCGGTTTTATTTTTTGCTAAAAAGTTTTTATTTTTCACTTTTTAGTTGTGGAACCTACCCCACACAAATTCGAATACATAATTGAGCACAATAATTGTAGATAGAGCCATGTAAATAACAGTGATAGGAAGTTATTAAAACACCATCACAACATCCATATAAAATAAGTGGGAAATATTCGCATTATTGAAGCTAACTCAAAAACTCCTCGAGCAAAGTTAATAAAATTTATAATGCGACCACCTCGGAAGTATACCCTTTCAAACAAAAAAAGAATTTTCCAAATCGGTTCATCCGTCTTTGAGTAATCGCGTAACAAACATACAAAAAAAAAAAAAAACATACAGACGAATTGATAACCTCCTCCTTTTGGAAGTCGGTTAAAAAGTTTTTGACACTTGGTACTTGAGACCATATCAAATGGTTCTATATTAATACAAAATATAGGTATACAGCGAAAGGAACTTCGGTCCAACCGGCTGTAGAGAGTTGGCCGTCAGATGGTACCAACCCAAACAGATATCAGATGTTACACATAATATGCGACAACTTTAAGGCTCGCTCGTTTTTAAGGGTTCCGTACCTCAAAAGGAAACGGAACCCTTATAGGATCACTCATGTGTCTATCTGTCTGTCTGTCTCTCTGTCCGTCTGTCACAGCCAATTTGCTCCGAATCTAATGGACCGATTAAGTTTACATTTGGTACACTTATGTATTTCTGTGACCCAAATACGGATGTGTAATTTAAATTAATGTACTTTGAATATGGGGGTAAATTTTGGGAGGACAATAAAGAAAATAAAAAATAAAAGTTTTGCAAACTGTACCGTGCGATGTATCAAATGAAAGGGCTTACTGCGAGAATCTCAAATATATTTTATTTATAGTTGTAAAATAAACTGATTTAAAGTTATTTAAGAAAATAGACGAAAATTGACCATCCCCCCTCCTTTATCTCCGAAACTAGTGAGCTTAAAATTTTGAAAAGAAATACAGTAAATACTTCTATACCTATAGATTACAGGAAAATCTATAATAAGTCTATGGTCTTAAGATAACATGGTAAATCTCTCAATATTGTGCGCACAAACTTACATTTGCAGTTGGAATGTATGGGAGAACATGTTTTTCAACTAAAATGTTAAGTTTATTCTCGGGATAAATTCGTCACAACTTCGAAACCCTTCATTGTGCGTGGTCCGACACGCACTTGACCGGCATTTTTTATTACTTTTACATGGTTTTTGTTACCTACGCTGTGTTTTTCTTTAACGTGAGCGAAAATTAGGGTTACTCTCGAAACTAATGTTCCAGATTAGTCTGCAGCATCAGGTGGGTACCTGATTTACAACAAATAATAGTGAACCAATATATCCATGTACCATATCGATACCACTAATGTAGCATATCGATACCACTTATGTACCATATGGCTACCACTTATGTACCGTATGGACACCAATAATGTACCACATGGATACCTACAAAAAATCAACCTGTTTTTATAAACCTCAATTCTAAGAACTTTCTACATACTAAATTTAATAAGAATTATCATTCCAAACATAAGGCGTTTAAGACCGACACTTACTTTTAAATGTTGCAACTTCATGCTGAGATTTATTTCACTTTTATTTTTTAAAGTGTGTTTAAGCTTAATTTGTGATCTTCCCGTGCGAGTTTCAATAAATACTTTTTCTTTCTTTCTTTCTAAGAATTTATCTTACTTCTTAACATAATTATACTATCGGTACTCCGTACAATTCTTGGAGAATTTCCAAAAACTGCTCACGAACTTTCACCTAATTCAGTAACCCGTTTTAATATCGCGTGATGGGTATTTTAATGGCTATAATAAAACAAAGTTAGTTTTAATAAAGTCTATTATTTGCGTCGAAAGCAGTAAATATGGCTAATAAAATTATGTTAATTGATTGCCTAATATTCAACAGAACGTTGTTACTTATTTATTTCTCGTTAAGACTGGTTTTGTGACTTTTCTTGTGATATTAGGTTTTTTTTCTAAGTAATTATTTAATTTTGAGGAAGTTATGGTTGACAAAAAACATCATTATGATATTACGTACAAGCATCTTAATTTTAAAATTGTGTCTTCTTAGTGAATTATAAATGGGAGTTTTTCATTTTTATCTATGGTTACACTTTTCAATACCTACGTTTCATGGAAGGGTGACTAATTACTCGTCCGGATTTAAACATAGAGTTTCATCCAAAAAAGGTTTGAAAAAGTATTTCACCCTTTTTCGTTGGTAATAACTGTTACAGCTTAAAAAACATAAATGGTTATACTGCAGCACATATTAAACATTTCTGTAAAAAGAAAAAAAAACGGAATCTGTTTGGGAGCTACGATGCCACAGACAGACATACATATACAAACAATAAACTTATAACACCCCGCTGTTTACGTCGGGGGTTAAAAATACGGGCAGTGTGTAATGGACGTGAAGAAAAAAGTGGAAGGTACTAAAACCCATTTAAATTGATTCTATAAATAAAAATTTAAATTGAAATGTTCAAGGTAATCACTTGAATGACTTTTACTTCCATCTGTTCATTCAATCAATTCTGATTGATTGAACTGATTTGGATTTAAATGGAAACATTAAAATATTCGATTTCGAAATGACGGAGACAAAGATAGTACGAAGGCGTTCTGTAGGGGCCCCTGACTTAATAATAACAGCCGCACGGGTCTATTGAAATTAAGCTACGCTTGCTGCGATCGAATCGTGGATGGGTGACAATATATTACGTAACGAGACCGTACCGCCATTTTGTAGTGTTAAGAAAAATAAAGATTCATATTAACCACTTAATACGTTTAATTTGCCAGATATTATAAAAAACACAAAACACGGATTAAAAAGGAACACGGATAAAGAAAACCGGTCAAGAGCGTGTCGGTCCACGCACAATGAAGGGTTCCGTAGTAGGGATTAATTTATCCCAAGAAAAACTTAACATTGTAGTTGAAAAACATCCCATACATTCCAACTACAAATGTCCATAGTTAAACTAAAAGGATCCAACCCACATTACACCTAATATGGGTTGGATTCTTTTTGTTTAACTACGAGTATTGACAAATGTAAGTTTGTACGCACAATATTGAGAGATTTACCAAGTTGTTTTAAGACCATCGACTTCTTATAGGTGTTCCTGTAATCTATAGGTATTGAACTATTTTCAAAATTTTTTTTTCAAAATTTTAGGCTCAATACATTCGGAGATAAAGGGGGGAATGGTCAATTTTCGTCTATTTTCTTAAATAACTTTAAAATGGTTTATTTTAAAATTATACAAAAAAAAAAATACATTTGAGACTCTTACAGTAAGCCCTTTTATTTGATATGTCACACGGTACAGTTTGCAAAACTTTATTTTTAAATTTTCTTATTTGCCCCCAAAGTTGACTCCTATATTCAAAATTTATTTATTTACGTTACACGTCCGTGTTTGGGTCACATAAATACATATGTGTACCAAATTTCAACTTAATCGGTCCATTAGATTCGGAGCAAATTGGCTGTGACAGACGGACAGACAGACAGACACACGAGTGATCAATATTTGGGTCACAGAAATTCATGCGTGTACCAAATTTCAACTTAATCTGTCCATTAGATTCGGAGCAAAACGGCTGTGACAGACCGACAGACAGACACACGAGTGATCCTATAAGGGTTCCGTTTTTTCCTTTTGAGGTACGGAACCCTAAAAAGGAACGTAGAAAAGTATAAAAAAAGCATACAAATTTATATTAAAAAGACAGCCCTGGATTTTTTGAAATAAGAAATTTTATTGTGTTTGCTTACAAATTTAATAAATAAAAGGACTATCCCGGATTTTTTGTTTGCGGTTCTAATTAACAAGAAAGTTTCCGGATTAGGTTATGCTTTAATACGAAGAGAGTCAAAGAAATCCAAGCATCCTACTCTAATGAATTTGAATCCATAAGACTGAGTGCCTCGGAAAGCAAGGTAAGCCATTGGTCCTAGCTGTCGTTAAGGGTAGTCAGAAGCCCAAAAAGTCTGTCAACCAGTGAGTGTTAGCAAGGGGAAGCGTGTTACTTGTTTATTCGTGGTCAGATAGGCAGTCGCTCCATGTAAAATACTGATATTCAGCTGCACTCTGTAAGACTAGAAGCCTTTTTTTTTTTTTTTTTTTTGTTCCGGGGTGGAAAATCCTCATGGATGTCCTCCGCCCTGGGGCGGGCGGAGGGGTCTGTCAGACTCTTACTGACTAAAAACCACCCCGGTGTTCCCTTCCCACACTTGGACCGGGGATCATGGGAACTGGTGCGCCTTCCACGATCCCCGGCTAGTGCCGGCCTGCCTTTGCGGGCCACCTCAGGCCCGCGGGGGGAGTGAGGTGTGAAACTCTCCCCGCGACGTCCATTAGGGGCGCGCGTGGAACACTACGCGCCGCCGCCTCGGGTCCTGCTGGATGAGGGGCGGCGGACGTCCCCGAGTCCGCCGTCCCTCCGGACCTATTTACGGGGGCTGGAAGAGGGCGTTGTCCGCCCTCCGCCGACGCCTAGTTCGCCTGCTGCGGATCGGGAGAGTGGTTTCAATCTCCCTCTCCCTTTCCGCAGCCTCCTTCTGCGAAATCACCGTTTCACAGAAGGAGATCACCGCATCCCACGACTCGGCGCCCCCGGCCATAGAACGAGCGATGGCCGGTAGCGACAAGTCGGCTCCGACTACTGATACGAGAGCACGGCGCGGCTCCTCCCATGCGACACACTCTGCCAGTGTGTGCCACGCCGTGTCCTCCCGACAGTGGACGCAGTGATGGCACTGAGCGTCCGGCTCCCTGCCTATGCGACACAGGTACTTCCCGAAGCAGCCATGCCCCGAAAGCACCTGCGTCGCCCGAAACGACAGAGAGCCATGCCTCCTCCCGAGCCATTCGCCGAGCACTGGTCGGATCGCCTCGACGGTAGCGAGTCCGGCAGTAGGGCACAGAAAAGACTAGAAGCCTACCCCAACATAGTTGGGAAAAGTTTAGGAAGTTTATAAGGACGCCTAGGTATGGTCGACTTACAAAAACCTTCCATACTTGAATTTTGTCATTAAACATTGCAAATGACGACATCAAAAATGTTACGCGTCAAATAACGAGACTATACAGGGTTAAAATAAATTAGCTAGCGAAACTGCGCAGACATGATGGGTACCTGTCGATATCTAAACACGATAAATAAAAATAAAAAGGATTTAATGTTTTTTTTTTGGGGGTCAAATACCGTTGGCTGGGATGTTCTTACTTAAAGTATGCGTTGAGAAAAACTGATTTGTTTCGTTTTATTTTGTTAAAATACAGATACCAATCATGTTTGTGAAGTTGTTTATACAAAATAAAACTTATTGTTTAAACTGATATTTTAAATGACTGCACTAACTAACTACGGTTGATGACTCAAAAAAAAAACATCAAATTCATTTCTTTTTATTTTATCGTACCCGTCATGTCTGCGGAGTTTTGCTAGCTAATTCAATTTAACCCTGTAGCTCATATCATGGTAAAGAAAGGGTATTAGTCAATCAGCAATGTAATGTCCGCAGTGCACCTGATTTATAGATAAACCATTCTAAAAATGAACGCCCCTCCACAGCGGTTACGCTCACAAGCAAATAAGGTCTATAGACATGGATAAAAGGACACAGTGGGTCTTTGGGTAACGACGCAGCGGACGAACTTGCTAGGAGGGCATCCAGTGCGTCAGTCTATGGGCCCGAACCAATCATACCCATCCCCTTCAACCAATTACGCAGATGGCTGCAAGAGATCACCCAAACAAGAGCAGAGGAGTGGTGGTCTTCGGCACCAGGGTGCAGGCAGTCCAGGGAGGCTATGCCAAGCCTGGATGGCAAACTGACCAGGCGACTCTTACGCCTGGATAGGAACGGCCTGCGCCTGATGACGGGGACCATCACAGGACACTGCTCGCTGAACAAACACTTTTACACAATGGGCATAACGGACAGCCCTCTGTGCAGAGCTTGCATGGAGGCTGAGGAAACCGTTCCGCATGTGCTCTTCGAGTGCACAGGCGTTGCCTAGATTAGAACAGAAACCCTCGGGACACCCAAATCTTTAACAGATGTTCTGAACAGACCAGAAGCCGTGACCAACTTCTGGAGGGAGGTGGGCTGGTTGGAATAAACCCCGACGGTCGCCATGGCTCACGCACAATGGTCCACTTGAAGGATTAAGTGCGGAAACCAAACCCAATAACATAGAAGGTGTATAGACGCAATACACATAATTGGTCTTTGTCATTGGTTGCTCAGTCACCGGCGAGACATAAAAGTGGGACCACGCGTCCATTTCACCGCAAAAGTACGGTCAAAAACGTCAATGAAAAAGCATCTTCGCAGTCAGTAAAATATTTTTTTGTTTCAAATTACAAAAAATCACAGATTTGTTTTATGCAAACGGTACCTACCCGACTTGCCCAATCGCCGAACAGCCGGATTTGTCTGCCAACTAGTGTAAAAATGACACGAACGCGCGACAGAGTGAACGTGTCCATACAAAGCACACGCTTCCCGTCGTACAATGCTAGTACCTGGACTGATCGCACGTTTAGCTGACCTCTAAGTGCGGCGACGAGCCCATATTTACAGTAAAGTCACCGCACACAGTCAAGTAAAGTGTTGTAATAAGTATTTCCTCTCACACATTGAAATAATCACGATTGGTGGAGGGGCGTTCATTTTTAGAATGGTTTATCTATACATACATTTCGAATGTAGACGTATAGTATACACATACTATCTATTCTCCTTCACTCTCAATTCCATCCAAAGGTTTCTGTAATAAAAGAAGTTCGCTTACAAGACCACTCATTGTACCTCCCCATGTATAGTCGAACACCCTATTTATTATACAGGGTTATTGGTAAAACACCAGCAACTTCTTAAGGGGTCATTGTACTCATCATTATGAACAACTTTTACTATGGGACAAAACCTGAAATCTACAAAATGTACTGAACAGCTGATTTTTTTTCCGCGATTTCAGGTTTGGTCCCATAGCAAAAGTTGTTCATAATGATGAGTACAATGACCCCTTAAGAGGTTGTTGGTGTTTTACCAATAACCCTGTATACAGGCAAAATATTCATATTTCCACTAAACTGCCAATATTCATTATTTTTTTGTGTGCGTAATGACTTTTTAAGCTGGCTGCTAAGCCGGGGTGCTACTGAGAAATTCTCTTCTCTCTATTGTATACCATTATCAATTACAATTCTCCCAATTAGAGACAATATGCGTTTGTGTGAGTACAGAGCGTGTAACAAACATTAGCAACAAATCAAATAAAAATTTAACTTGCACACTATTTGCCAAAACGCATGCATCGGGCGATCAAGTCGTGAGCTGTGCTATGCGATTATCGCCTTAAAGTTGAGTATACGGAAATGTGGTTGATAGTAGGTACATAACTCTCAAAAGTTGTATTGTAATTCGTAACTGCGTACTATAAAGAGTATTGCATTAATCTAAAGTATCATCACTCCAGAAGGCTATTTCAATAACGTCAGATCCATTGTAGTCGTAAGTCTGTGCACTGCGAAGGCTTCAGGACTGAAGTCTTAATTAATGAAGTTAGCTCAGAGAGTTATATGAGTTTGACCCATATTGTTGTTTTATTCTTTTTGTACGACACCCTGGCTAAACTTTGCCTCGGTCATCGAAGGTTATTTTACGTCATGCTCCCCAAGTTTGAGGTACGGATTTTAGACCGAGTTAATAATTAGTTTTGTTATCTCTTTTTTATTAGTTTGTTAGGCCGATGTTCGTGTTTTTGTCAGTATCGGTATATGTGGGGCGTTTATTTATTAGCTAGGTATTGTTTCATTGTAGAATTCCTTTCTTTTAGTAAGAGAAAAAGATTAGCGTAATTTATTTAATGGATTTGGTTTGGTCAAGCCGTAATGGAACATTTGTGACGATAAAAACGTGTTTATGTAACTACATGTATCTAAGTCTTGACAGTTACTAATTTTGTATATAAATTAGTTAAAAAAAAGCGTACAGCCAGTCTCAAAAATAATTCATTTGATTGTCTATAATCTTTGTTCCATAAAATTATCTTAATTAGTAGCCACAAAGTATAATTATTACAAATTCGGTGCTTAATTGTAGCTACATATTGATATCCATACATATGATCTCGCCGGAATGCCCTTATCGATCTGTTCCGACTTTCGGTACCTCGGGTCGCTTGTCCAAGGAGATGGCGAAGTAGACCGAGACGTAACGCACCGGATCAACTCAGGATGGATGAAATGGCGACAGGTCACAGGAACAACTTGCGACCCACGGATGCCCCTCAAGTTAAAGGGGAAAATTTATAAGTCCGTGGTAAGGCCTGTCGTACTTTATGGGTCTGAATGCTGGGCCGTGAAGAAGACGGATGAAAAAAGATTACATGCAGCGGATATGAGAATGTTGAGATGGATGTGTGGAGTAACAAGAATGGATAAAGTAAGAAATGAATATAAGAGGAAGTTTGAAAGTGGCGCCAGTGACAGAAAAGTTGAAAGGAAATCCTTTGGCTTGGTATGGGCATGTGATGAGAAGGGACGAAACGCATGTGACTCAAAGAGTGATGAATATACATGTTGATGGATGGTGAGGGAGAGGAAGGCCGAAGAAAAGATGGATGGAATGTGTAAATGATATGAAAGAGAAGGGAGTGAATGATAGTGTGACGGTTGACAGGGGAGAATGGAAGAAGAAAACATGTTGCGCCGACCCCAAGTAACATGGGATAAGGGCAGGAAGATCATGACATATGATACATATTATGGAACACAGATAGTAGACAACCAAATTAATTAATTTTGAAGCTCTACGGTATCTTATTTTTTTCTAAATTAGTATTAACTAGTTTCTGCCCGCGACTACGTCGGTGTGAATTTTGTTGTCCTCCCACCCGGTTCGGGTGGAAGTCGATAAAATACGAGCCATGTTACTCGCTGTATAACATTCTGTAGGTAAAATAATTTTTAAATCGGTTAAGTATTTTTGAGTTTATCCATTACCAACAAACCTCTTTTCTCTTTATAATATATTAGTTTGGACTAGTTTTTGAGACTGACTGTATTATCCTAGTTCTGACACTCATAACAAGCCCAACTTTCGAGTACATTTTATTGCTTCTTCAAACACGTAAAGAAAAAACCGGTCAAGAGCTTGTCGGACCACGCATAATGAAGGGTTCCGTAGTTGGGATGAATTTATCTCAAGAACAAACTCAACATTGTAGTTGAAAAACATGTTCTCCCATACATTCCAACTACAAAATTGTCCATAGTTAAACGGAAAGGATCCAACCCACATTACACCTAATGTGGGTTGGATCTTTTTTGTTTAACTATGGACAAATGTAAGTTTGTACGCACAATATTGAGAGATTTACCATGTTAAGACCATCGACTTCTTATAGGTTTTCCTGTAATCTATAGGTATTGAATTACTTTCTATATTTTTTTCAAAATTTTAGGCTCAGTACTTTCGGAGATAAGGGGGGAATGGTCATATTTCGTCTATTTTCTTAAATAACTTTTAAATGGTTTATTTTAACCTGACATTACTACTCATGTTGCGACGTACAAACAAACTACTCATACGCCGGCGAGGCGCATCATATTGTCTAATGATTTTATTCAAAACCTATAAGTATGATTGATATGTTTTGATTGTTTATATAATTAAATATTAATTATTAATTATTATTGTTGTTTGTATAACGCGCGAAGGATAAAAAAAGAGAGCAATATATCAAAAACGCAGGCGCCTCTGCGACGTAGAGTAGTAATCTAGGGTTAAAATTATTAAAAAATATACGTTTGAGACTCTTACAGTAAGCCCTTTCATTTTATATGTCACATGGTACAGTTTGCAAAAAAAGTTTATTTATTTACGTTACACGTCCGAGTTTGCGTCATAAGTCCATTAGATTCGGAGCAAATGGGCTGTGACAGACGGACAGACAGGCACACGAGTGATCCTATAAGGGTTCCGTTTTTTCCTTTGAGGTATGGAACCCTAAAAACATAAAAAATAAATACAATATTTATCACAACACTGGATTATTTCGCCTTGAACCCACAAAGTTCCACAAAAATATGCCTTAAATATTCTGTCAAGGAAGCCATTCTTAATCAGTATGATTGATGATGTGCCGACATATTCGATAATGTACCTACTTGAAGTAATGTGTTTACTATCGTGTTTATTCACCGATTGACATTTAAAGGGCGTTGAACACTGAACCAATATGTTATGGGTTGAATGTTCAAACAGATTGTTATTTGTTTGGGGTCAAAATGAGTTGTTTTATAAGGCAACTAGCGACGCGCCCTTGCTTCGCATAAATTTTAAGACTTGACAAAACACCGAGATTTTGTTTTATTTTATTTAAGTTTGATATTAATGTATTATACGCATATACCATCCGTGATAAATTGTCTAAATGTTTAGATGTAACATCATCATCTTCTTGTGGTCGGCGAAACACGTTTTCTGCTTCCATTCTCCCCTATCAACCGAGGGGCTCGTGGCTAAATAATAACGGCTTAATATAATAATAATAATCTGCACGGGTTGACCGAAGGTTAAGCTACGCTTGCTACTTTTGGTTCGTGGATGGACCAGAGTGGAGACCTGTCCGTGCCTCGGAAAGCAAGTTAAGCCGTTGGTTTTGGCTCTCATTCGTAAACCTTTGACAGTCGCTATGGGTAGTCAAATGCCCAAAAGTCGACAACCAGTCTTACCAAGGGGTGTCGTGTTACGCAGTAACTGGGTTGTGGAGGTCAGATAGGCAGTCGCTCCATGTAAAAGCTGCGTCCGGTTACACTGGAAGCCAAAATCTTACAACGACGTCGAAAGAAAACCGCAAAGAATATATATCTTAGTGAAGTTATTCGTTGTTTCTTTGTATCGAACTCGAGTGAACCCCACGTAAGTAACTACCGGGTCAAGATTGGAAAGACAGGCGAAGTTAATTAAGTAGAAGTTCCCGGGTGGCAACAATAGGCCCCCTAGTTTACACTGTAAGGGGTTCACGATTGCGCTTTTATTAAAAGTTAATTGAATTGCTGCGTCGTTGTTTTCTAACAAATAAGCGATAGGTCTACGTGATTGGTTGTTTTATTGGGCTATTTATTTTGGTAAGATTTATATGTTTTAATATTGGTGGCTTTTGAGGACCTCGTGGCTAAATAATAACAGCCGCAAGGGTCGATCCATCAGGTTAAGCTACGCTTGCCGGGGTTGGTCCGTAGATGGTTGACCATCTGTACATACTGAGACTCCTCCGTGCCTCGGAAAGCACGTCAAGCCGTTGGTCCCGGCTGTCATTCGTGGATCTTTGGCAGTCTTTACGGGTCGTCAGAAGCCCGAAAGTCTGACAACCAGTCTTACCAAAGGGTATCGTATTACCCAGTAACTGGGTTGTGGAGGTAAGATAGGCAGTCGCTCCATGTAAAATATTGGTATTCAGCTGCATCCGGTTAGACTGGAAGCCGACCCCAACATAGTTGGGAAAAGGCTAAGCAGATTGAATATTGGTGGTTTTTTTTCCTAGTGTGTAGTTTTTAAGGAAGACAAAATATCATGGACAGTCACAAGAAAAATTTAAAATGTCATCATCACGGTTCCTGGCTTTTCCAAGACTTAATCGTTAAAAGGGAACATAAATTCTCAAAAGTGAAAAGTGATTAAAAATAAATAACGGGCAAAAGGTTATTTATTTAATAACACTAATAAACCTACCATGGAAACAATTCGAGCCAAATGAGAAACAAAAAAAAGCCTCAATTACAACTGACCATTCGATTTTTTCCCCAAAACTCCGCATTTGAGGTAAAAAACTGGAGGGACCAACCAAATAGTGCGGCCCAGTGATATACCGCTGGCATTTGTAAAAAACAATAGTCGTTAACCCTTCGTCCATTCGATTTTCACATCACGTACACACTTCACAAAGTTTAGCTTTTGCAAAATTTTCACGATTTAACGGAATCACTGGAGGGTTTATCTTGATTTATATCGATAAAATTGAAGTGAAAAGTTACAATGTTTTATGACAGTATCGTTTATTTTCTTTGGGTATTTTATAAAGGCTTTGTTTGAATAAAATACAAACTTGATAACGCCTTATGCTGGATGCACACGCTCTCATGTCCACACACAGATTTAAACAGCCGATTTGTCGCTTGCGATGTCAAAATCTGTGTGTGTGATGTGGGATTTGAAATTTTGACATCGCTAGCAAGTCGCCGGAGGTCAAAGTCTCTGCGAGTTTACCAAGAGCATAAATGATGTCATTTATTATGCTGCATGTACTTATGTAGCATTTAGATACTTTATTGTTTATGCATAAATAATAGTTTACCTGCAATATGTCATTGATGTCAAACTAGACCTTATGATCCTTTACACTCTACAAAGGGGTTTGAACTTTTTAGGCCTGGTCCCGGTTCGCCATTTTGATTAATTTTTTAAATGGCGTTGCACGATAATTCCTATATACAGGGTATGGATCAAATCGAATAGGAGTATAGGCAAGATCATTTCCAAACTTTTATACTCTGAGAATGTTGGTACATTTTTTTACGGTTCAAAAGTTATGACCAATTTTTGTTTTTTTCAATCACTTCGAATAATGCTTAATGAAAAAATTCATAAAAAAACTATCAGGGCTATTACTATTTTTTTTTTCAAAACGTTGTAGAAAAGTGGGCCTTTCTTTTGGTAATACTTATACGCATCTAGAAAACATGTGTTCAATAATAATAAAAAAACAGTTACTGCAAAGTCTTCGGTCTGGCAGAAGTTTTACTCAATTTTCGAGCGATTTTTATGGGAAAAAGTTACACACGAAAGTTGACCACGTATTACAAACACTGGTCCAAGTCATAGAGATTCTTTGGAGGTATGAATCACTGGAATAGTCTTAGTAGCTTAAAAGTTAGAGATTTTTATTAACAAGGAGGTCGTATTTTTACAATTTTCTGTTTCTAATTTTCATTTTTTTCAGCTTAACTAATGATTTAATTTCAGTCCCTAGGCATTTGTTATCTATCTGAACACTACTGTTTGATGTGGTTTAAGTTTAAGTAAACTTTTTGTTATCTCATGAGTCATGTTATTTGCCCTGGCTACAACCCGGAAAAACCGTGCACCTGCTGTCAATGACGTCATATCGGCGCTCTGGTACAATATGTATGGCGAGGTGAAAGAGGAAGTGTGAGGTGCATTGCATTCCCACGAGGTGCTAGGAATGTGCGGGGGAAGGGAGACAAAAGAACCAGCGCCGGCGCACGTTCGCACTCAGGCAGATGTTTTAGTAACTCGCTACCAGCTTGTGACTGCGCACGTACTTAATTCGGTGTTCATCAATAATTATTCTTTAACGTTATTTGGACTGTGTAACTTGGACTTTGTTTTTGCCTGTGATTTGGACACTGTTTGACTTGAGTATGGCTACGTACAACAGCCATGAATATGCAGATATGCATTTCATTTACGGATTTTGTGATGGAAATGCACGCCAAGCTGCAAGAGTGTATCGAGAGCGATACCCACTGTAATGGTATGGCGATGTAATAGTAGAAGGACAGCTAATAGGTCCTCATGAGTTACCTGCTAGACTCGATGGCCCCTCATACTTGAGATTTCTACAGAATGACCTAAATGGTTTACTTGGGGAAGTATCACTTGAAACCCGTCGAGACATGTGGTTGCAGCAAGAAGGCGCTCCCCCACATTATGCAAGAGTCGTAAGAGACCATCTAAACTTAACTTTCCCTAGTCATCCAGCACGTTCCCCTGACCTGAACCCCATAGATTTCTTTCTATGTGGTTATTACAAAGAGATGGTGTACGAGACAGAGAGCGGAACCGAGGAACAACTCCGTCAGAAAATCACATCTGCAACCTTATACATAAAAAATAATTCCCGTGCATTTAGACGAATAATACCAAGTTTCATTCGGCGATGCCAGTTGTGTTTCAGAGTAAGAGGAAGGAATTTTGAACATCTATTGTAATTTCAATTTAATAATACATTTACATATTAATTTCATTGTTTTATTTTATTTTGCCACGTAGTTAGAAAATTTTAAAAATACGACCTTTTTGTTAATAAAATTCTGTAACTTTTAAACTATTAAGAATATTCCAGTGATTCATACCTTCAAAGAATCTCTATGAATTAGACAAGTTTTTGTAATACGTAGTCAACTTTCGCTAGTGTAACTTTTTCTCATTAAAATCGCTCGAAAATTGAGTAAAATTTTTGCCAGAACGAAGCCTTTGCTGTAAATGTTTTTTCTTATTGAACGTATGTTTTCTAGCTGCGTAAAAGTATTACCACAGGAAAGGCCCACTTTTCTACAAAGTTCTCAAAAAAAAAGTAATTGATAGCTTTGCTAGTTTTTTTTTATGATTTTTTTAATTGAGCACAATGCGAAATGATTGAGAAAAACAAAAATTGGACCGTAAAAAATTGCACCAACATTCTCAGGGTTAAAAAGTTTGGAAATGACCTTGCCCACGCCCCTATTTGATTTGATCCATACTTCCAGGGACACCCTGTATATGGAAAGGGAGCATATAGAAAAACAAAAAATGTCCGTGATATAATGTCCTAAACTGTCACATTACCGAGATATGAATGAAACAAAAGTATTTGCGCTCATCATGGCCATTTTAACTTTAATTATCTAAGTAAGACAGTTTTTGTTTATCTATACGCCCCTATCCATATATATAGGTAACGTACGAAGCCATTTTGAAAAATAATCAAAATGGCGAACCGGGACGAGGCCTAAAAGGTTCAAACCACTTTTCTTATACTTTGATTCAGTTTAACAGGAGTTAAAGAATCTACGGTATGACGTTGGCAAATTTTGAAATGTCATGATTGATTCAAATACATAAAATATGCAGGTATACTAAATAGGTATAATTATATCTAGTTGCTCGTTACTATTTGTTAAACAATATTAATTAGCATCAAACTCAAAACTCATTGAATCAACAACTGAACCACAATTTAATTGGTAACCTGTTTATTATAGGGTATATCCTAGTTGACAACACTTAGATTGATCGTAGTGTTTAATTAAATTGAAATACAACACCTTATGTTTTGATAACAATGTGTCATATAATTAATATTGTTAACAGGTGTTAATACATGTACCTACACAGACCTTGGTTTACAATCATAATAAGATGAATACTTTGAGAATTTTTATATTGTACGCCGTTGTTAGTTCTGCTAAAATAACTTTTGTTTTTATTTTGATTTCATTATAATAGATGTTTTATTAACAATTTACCTATTTGTATTTTATGGAATCAATACAAGCTTTGATTATTATTATTATGCCATTGTTGGAGTGTGTAAGAAATGATATATTAATAATAATAATATCCTGGGACATTTTCACACACGGTCATCTGATCCGAAACTAAGCAGAGCTTGTACTATGGAAACCAGATAACTGATATACTACATATACTACTTTTTTTTGTTGTAAATACATACTTATATAGATAATTACACATTAATTATTAATAGTAATGTAATGTCTCCTTCCTCTCTCTTATTTTACCTTTAAAAGATTGCCCATGATTCTAGTAAAAAAAAGTCATGGTGCTCTGGATATGAGTACATTTAGGAGCAATTATCATTCGTGGAGCCTGTTATTTGCTACGGCATTAGCTATTTTATATGGTTCAGCTGATACGAGACAAAAATATTGCTCTGGAAGCGAACCCGACAGTGATAAGAAACAAAAAAAACTGGCTAAGGGCGTGTCGGACCACGCACAAAGATGGGTTCCGTAGTTGGGATATATCCCAGAACAAACGGTTCTCCTATACATCGACATAATTATTTAAAGTTACGTCACGGTCGTTTCTCCAACTGCATATGTAAGTTTGTAATATGTCTGCAAATTAACGATTTTCAGACTTTTTCCTTTACTTGTACTGTGATACGTTGCTTCTTGGCTTTTATGATTCAATTGGAATTGGATTCGTCAACGGGAAGTAACCTATAGGTTTTGATTTATTTGCGAGTATCAAAATATGTTGCATAAAAGGCCGTATTTTTTATTGCGCGACTTAGAAGCTTGCTATTTTTTAGAGCTACAAGGGACTGTAGACCCTACATACTTGATATTAATTTCAATTTGATAGCTCAATGCGTTCCTGAGAAAAAGGTGTTAGGCAGACTAACAGACAGACAGACAGAGTGAGAGAGAGATGGACAACGTGGTGATCCTATAGAGGATCACCAAGAAACGGAACCCATAGGGGTTCCGTTTCTTCCTTTTGATGTACGGAACCTTAAAATACAAGGATGATGCGGAATCCTATCTTTCACACAAGCCAGAGATTACACTACCACAGAATTGCTAAAGCAAACCAAGTACATTCATCACGAACATTATTAATAGATTCACCGCGGACAATACACGGATTAAGTTAGCAAAACGTAGTGTTTTCCTAGCTAATTGAATTACCACCTTACCAGCCAAAGTTACGGTAGCTTTTTCAACGAAGGTTGCTTTAATCAAAGTAATAAGGGCGGTCAAAGTGACGCCGGTTGCTGACAAACAGCTGTGGAAGGTTCCGACAATGATGGACACCAGACATCTATCCGGTTAACGTGCCGTGAAGGGTGATCGTCCACGGCACACGTCCGGTCCGGATTCCGGTGAAGTATTTTGGTTAGTTCCAATTTATATGGGGAATAGTTTGGTCAAAATCGGTGCTTTGAGATTTCAAGCAGAAATATAAGTACTAAGTAAGTGGAATATGTAACAAAATTGTTTGCACAAAGATTTTAAATTGATTTCGCTGTCGGCGTCATAAAAATCAGTACAATAATATTACAAACATAATTTAAACTCAAACTCAAAACTCTTTATTGCATTCATGTGTACATTTAGTTGTTACAATATAAGCAAGTTCCAACATGAAACCCGGTTAGGACATGGCAACATAATAATAACCTAATATTAAAAGTATATCTGTGTGTATTCTTTTTTGTGTATGACTATAATGACTAATATGACTATAATGACATGACTATAATATAATATGTAATTATTATTCTAGATATCATATTTACTAAATACTTTGTTCTAGGTATTCTGCGACCAAATAAAAACATTTTTGTGTTAGATATTCTTTTAATTGTCTGTTAAACTTATTGAATTTGGTTTCTTCTTTTATTTGTTCCGGTAATTTGTTGAAAATTTTTACTGCCATGTAGTATGGGCTATGGTAAAGCATTTTGATCCGTGAGGGTGGAAGATGTAATTTATTTTTATGGCGTAATTTAATTTTGGAAAAATGTTGCTATTTTTAAATACAAATATGCAAAGGTCATGTATATACATAGAAGGTAAAGTTAGGAGTTTTAATTTAACAAAGTATGGCTTACAGCTTTGTGTATTGTCAATATGGGCCAGTATTCTACCACATTTTTTTTTTGGATTATAAATACTTCAGTTGCGTTGACGCTGTTTCCCCATAACATCACTCCATATCTGAGCCCATGTACATGTATTTACCCAATGTACAATCGAACAAGCTATCCAAACATCCCTAATATTACACAATAATTGCGACAGTAACTCTGTTACCTTTCCACCACTTAACGGCTGAAAGGATTTCCATAGACCATGACCTGAGTTTGGATATAGGATACTTTTTATCACGGTAGTATATTCCTGTGGCAGAATTTTCAACATATTACACCTGGGCGAAACCACGTGCAAAAACTTGTACACAGCCAAAAATGTTCTTTTTTCCAGTACACTGCCAATGTTCATTTTCATTGAGTGCTTAATAACCAGAGATCGGAATAGGTAGAGCATAAATACGTTAACTTCGAGGAAAGAAGTAACAATTGTGGATAATACCTCCTATAAAATCCCGGAATGATGAATATGACGCCTAAATCTTGGGATTTAAGACATTGTGAATTATTTATTTTACTTTAAATACATTCGTAACAAATTAAATATGTATATACTCAACAAAATAATAAATAATTCGCAATTTCTAAATCCCGGGGATGTCCCGGGAAATAAGAAATTACGAATTATTTATTTCACTTTTAATACATTCATAATATGCCCATGTTCCTGCATAGAGTATTGCAGTCATCTTTGGGATGGCTCAGCTAAATACCAACTTGCTGCGCTTGACTCAGTGGAATGCAGAGCTAAGAGGGTCATTGGTGATGTAAAACTGGTGGATGACAAGCTTCACAGCTTGGTTCATCGCTGCAAGGTTGCCTGCTTGTCTGTCTTCTACAGATTGCACTTTGGTGAGTGTGTTCAGGAACTCCACCATCTCATTCCACCGGCCCCCTTCTACCATCGAACATCTAGATGCACTGTTACCATCCATACCTAGTTGCCATTCCAACAATTCACACTAAGCGCTTCCAAACATCCTTCATAATGCGCACGGCAAAAGAGTGGAACTCACTACCTGCGTCTGTGTTCCCGAACGCATACAACCCTAATCTCTCCTACATTTCTTCAAAGTCAGAGAACAGGGTTCTTCTGGGTAAGCTTACTCCAAAGCAGACACTGTCTCTGTCACCTCTGACCTAGACTAATAACACTAGTTTACATGGTTCTTGTTCTTGAAATAAAAAGTATTTTTTCTTAACAATTGAGGTGCACTGAGCTTAAAAAAACTAATTTAAAAATCCAACACGTCACATTTCTAAAGTATTTATTGTTTTTAATTTACATTTAAAAAAAATATATTTAAAAAATCAAAAATGAATTGCCTTAGCTTTTTTCTTGTATTTACTTGGTATCTATGTCCAGCAATAGTCACCTGTAACAAATTAGTAACGTCGGTAATTCTTTGAGTGATTTTTTATCTATGCTATGGAATGCCCTTTCTTAGATATAATAAATTCACCACAAACGTAACAAAAACGGTCAGGATTTACTTTACACAATCTTTTCGACATTTTGACAACGAATATTTGTACTGCATTAAAATTTTATAATGAATTTAAAATCAACTTGTGGATAGTTAGTGGAAAATATAATGTGATGATAACTTTGGTTTTTGACTTGATAAAAAAATATAACTAATTAAAATGATATAAAATTCACTGGCAGGACATTTTTTTTTTAATTTTTTTATTTTGTAAACTAGTTTAACAGGCAAGAGCAAACCCATCTTTAAAAAAATATAAAAATTTATTTATTTATATTCTCCACTCTTGTTACTTCTTTCCTCGAAGTTTAGGTATTTATACTCTACCTATTCCGATCTCTGGTAATAACTTTTTAAACTTATGGCAAATGTAGGCACTGAAAACTGTGATGTAAAAGTGTTGACTAGTCACCACACTCACAACCTAGCTTAAAAATTATTTCAAGTTAGCTGCATTTATTCGTTGCTTGTGGCTAAGTAATAGATGCTGCACGGGTCGATCCATCAGGTTAAGGTACGCTTGCCGAGGTTGGTCCGTAGAGGGGTGACCACCTTTACATAGCGAGACTCTTCCGTATCTCTTCTTTTTGCGTAGAGAAATGCTCATGCACACTGTACTACCACGGGGAGATAGTGCAGTTATGTGGGACTCCAACCCACTAAAACTCCACAGTGTCCTCCTCTGCCGCTTGTGGCGGGAACACGGGCACTCGCCGCGGCTGACCATCACTGGACTCTCCTCTGGGGAGTACACCCCATCATCGGCGCACCGAACACATTGCACGCCGTGACCACCCCAGGGATCAAACTACCACATGGGTGCTATACGACCCCGGGTCTAGGCACCCTTGATCCTCCTGCGATGGGTCAGGACAGTGGCCCCGCCGCCTACCACTTTTCGGCCGCAGAGGATGGGACATCGAGGCTCGCCTCAGTTGCGCTGTTGCCCAAGCGGCACCGCAACCTACTTGTTGGCCGCTACGTCGCGTCGTCGGCGTACCGGCAAAAGCCCTGACGAGCAGCCACTCCTCGGGTTTCTTTTCGCTTCACCGTGGGTGACCAAGCCATGGCTACTGAGACATGGCTTCCCGCATTGTTGAGGCGGAGGGGTCACCTCGTCAATGTGTTCCCATCGGGGGGGGGGGGGGGGGGGGGGACTCCTCCGTGCCTCGGAAAGCACGTTAAGCCGTTGGTCCCGGCTGTCATTCGTGGGTCTTTACAGGTCGTCAGAAGTCAGAAAATCTGACAACCAGTCTTACCAAGGGGTATCGTATTACCCAGTACCTTGTGTAACAATACAAATAAAGGTCCATTTTAACACAAAGTGTTCAATCCAAACTACCTGCTTTTGGAGCTGTAGATATAGGTAATTCCTGGATATTAGTCAGTCAACGTATGAGGCAAGACATGAGACATGAATTACGTGCAATGCATGTCTGAAGCGAAGCATAAGTTCACGGTACGTCTGTTATACTAAAGTTGGGTGTATATAGCATATGATTTGGTGACATGCATACAAGGTGTGACTTAAATAACGCCCAACCTCTTAACGGGACATTGTACTCGTCATTATGAACAATTTTTACTATGGGACCAACCCTAATTCGCGAAAAAAAAAAATCAGCTGATCAGTACATTTATGTTCGCATAATTCGTCAAAATGTACTGAACAGCTGATTTTTTTCCGCGATTTCAGGTTTGGACCCATAGTAAAAGTTGTCATAATGGTGAGTACAATGACCCCTTAAGAGGTTGTGCGTTGTTTTACATCTACAAGATGTATCTTGTAGATGTAAAACAAAGGCTCGGTTGTAAAAACGTATTGATTTCAGGGTCCTTTACATAATAATCAATTAAACAAACATACTTGTACCCTAAGTTTTTTAAGCCCTATAGCAAATCTGAGCAACAATAGCGCTCTCTGAAGAGTGTTACATCCGGTGTTCTGGGGAGCTGAAAGTTTTGAGTCTAGGGATGGGCCGTGGATATAGTTGCAAAACTTCCGAAAAATTCTGAATAATTCCGGAATACTTCTGGGAAAGTTTCTTTAAATCAGAATTATTCAAAATGAATTTAATTAAGATTTTAATTTTTTTTTTTGTTGAAAAATCGTATTTTGCATCGATCGTCAATCGCCGCCGCCGCTGCCCCTCTGTGCGCCGGCCGCTGCCGCCGCGCCGCGCACGCCCGACTGCCACGAGTCGTGCTTGCAGGCGATGGTGGTGCGGTAAGAGGGGAGATGCTCCCCGGAGAAGTTTTCCCCCCACGAGAAACATTCGTACCCCGCAATCGAATGTTTCCGCCGAATATTTCGCCCGAATAATTCAATGGGAATAAACGTTGAAATATTCCCAAAGCTTCGGAATATTTCGGAATACTTCCGAAGTATTCGACGGGAATGATTCGGAATTTTTCCCGCCAGCATCTATAGCCGTGGATGACTGAGACATGGGTTAATTACTAAAAGCATAATGCTGCTAATGACATGAAACTCTTTTTTATACTAAAGAGGGTATTCGCAAATTACTAATATGCCGCGCTAGATTATAATGACACTTGAAGGTTCAGAAAACTTTTCAGCTCCCCTGGTAGCCGAGTTCATTCATTCATCATAAAGGGTGGCAAAATCGGACATTAATACTAATATTTTTATGTCCAATGAAAGGACGACACTTAAGATGAAATTATGCAGGGTAGCTAAAGGACTAGGCTTAAATACCTATAAGCAAAAAAAAAAAAAAAAATAAATAAAAATCCCGACTGCGTAAAAAGTGAACTTTAAAATAAATAGAAACAAGATGACCTGTTTCTGTCTCCAAACAATCTCTTGCAGCATCTTCTTCAATATAACAATAAATACGTATTCCCTTCGACTGCATGATAATGTTTATTTTCCATCTTTATAAAAGTTCACTTTTTACGCAGTTGGGTTCTTTTTATTTTTTTATTTACTTTTTTTTTATTTTACACTTAGTTAAGACTATTTTTCACTCACTGTATTAGGTACAGCTTCAGGTAACGGTCGTTAATTATCTTTCAAAGCAGTAAAATTCTGGGTTTGTCAGTCGATTTTAAGAATTGTGTTATTTATAATAATAATTTTTCACGTTAATAACATTTATTATAGGATAACTTAAGAACTTCATCATAACTTTATTTTAAGTACCTATAGAAAATTTAAGTGAGAATGGTTACTAACCAACTGTAAATAATAATAATAATATAATAATAATATAATAATATCCTGGGACATTTTCACACACGGTCATCTGGTCCCAAACTAAGCAGAGCTTGTACTATGGAAACCAGATAACTGATATACTACATATACTACTTTTTTTTTTTTGTAAATACATACTTATATAGATAATTACACCCAGACTCAGAACAAACAGACATGTTCATGCACACAAATGTTTGTCCTGGATGGGAATCGAACCCACGACCTGCGGCGTGATAGGTGGTATCTTAACCAACCACGCCAACTGGCCTGTCAAATAGTTATAGATCTTAGATATTAATGGTCATTGATAATGAAAAAATATTATAGATTCCTAAACATGGTTTTCAAATCAAATCAAATCATTTATTTGCATAATACAGGTTGATAAAGGTGTTACAAATAATATTATTATTATTTTTTTTTTTTATTTGTGATGGGTTTGCTCTTGACTCTAGTCTAGGTCAGAGGTGACAGAGACAAAGTCGACGATGGAGTGAGCTTACCCAGAAGAAGCCTGTTCACTCTCACTTTGAAGAGATTAGGGTTGTATACGTTCGGAAACACAGACGCAGGTAGTGAGTTCCACTCTTTTGCTGTGCGCATTATAAAAGACATTTGGAAGCGCTTAGTGCGAATTGGTGGAATAGCAACCAGGTAGGGATGGTAACTGGCAGTGCGTCTAGATGTCCGGTGGTAGAAGGGGGCCGGTGGAATGAGGTCGTGGAGTTCTCGGGCACACTCTCCGAAGTACAATCTGTAGAAGACCGACAAGCAGGCAACCTTGCGGCGATGAGCCAAGCAATGAAGCTTGGCATCCACCAGTTTTACGTCGCCAATGAGCCTCTTAGCTCTGCGTTCCACCGAGTCAAGCGCGGCTAGTTGGTACTTAGCTGATCCATCCCAAAGGTGACTGCAATACTCCATGCAGGATCGGACTTGCGCTTTGTAAAGGGTTAAAAGCTGTCCAGGCGTAAAGTATCACTTCACCCTATTTAGGATGCCCAGTTTCTTGGCCGCAGTTTGGGCCTTGTACTCGATGGTGGCGCCGAAGTTGAGACCAGATGTCAACTCCATGCCTAGGAGCTCAAGTCGATCAGTTACAGGAACAGATGTACCTCGATAATATCCGATAGATACACTGTATTATTACCTGATGGTGTGCAAATTAATAAAACTTTAGACTCACAAATCAAGTATTACAGTATGTTACAATAATTCCAAGTTTAAACATTACAAAATTTAAATTACAAATTAAAAAGTCAAATTTATTATATACATGTCTTATTAAGCTATCATAGAATATCGTAATTTCAGATTAATTAAATACAGGTCATAATAATAAATTGTTGTAAGATGTGACACAAAATGATAATTGAATAAATTATTGTTATACATATTTCAAAGACCTATTCAATGATACCCCATTTGACATAGTTCGTCGACTTTATTTTTTTCTTTTTCTCAATATAGCGTCTGGTTTTTGCCATATTGAACTTGGATTACGGTCATGTCTTTAGGCCTGTGTTCACCAACATTCAAACCACGCGCCGGTTAGGTATTTCAACAGTTGGTTTATGTCAAATTTCCTAAGGAAAGAATTGATTAAATATCTAAACAACCGTTTAAAAGTCAGTGAACTCCGGCCTTAGTGATACTCACAAGATTAAGACAAATCGATTGACGTAAGAATCATCAAAATCGACCCACCTGATTAGTCTCTAGAGAACCATAAAGGAACAAACATACATACATATATAGGCTGATAAGCACATTACGCTCCTTTGCGTCGCGCAGTCGGGTAATAACCAAATGTATCATTTTTGTTTGATGCAGTGTCGTTTTGTAAAATTAAACTAATTGAATCCTGAAATAATTAATGCCAATCTTATCCTGACTGTTTAAACACACTGCAACATTCTGTTTATCAAATAAACACAGCAGATACGTGGATTATGCAGCCTGCATAGTTAATTCTGTAATTAATTAGCTAAATGACAACAGGCTCACGACCGAGTTAACTAGCATATTTAATAATAATACTGACATTAATGTTTATGTTTATTTAATGAATTTGATCTGTTACAATGACACGTTCTAGTATTTATTTACAAACTATTGCAGTTTTGAAAACACATTTTGAATCCAATTATTTATTTATTCACAGGAATGATAGCCGGTAGTCCAGCTGTCATTCGTAGATCTTTAACAGTCGTTACGGGTAGTCAGAAGCCCAAATGTCTGACAACCAGTCTTACCAAGGGGTATCGTGTTACACAGCAACTGGGTTGTGGAAGTCAGATAGGCAGTCGCTCCATGTAAAATACTTCAGCTGCATCTGGTTAGGCTGGAAACCGACCCCCGCATAGTTTAGGAAAAGGCTCGGCAGGTTGATTTATTTATTTATTCATCTACTCAAACAGAACTAGCATTAACTTTAATTTCGGAAGTCGGTGGCAAAAAACTAAAATAAAAATCCCAAGACACCTACTACGACTTCCGAAATTAAGTTATTTCATAAATTTGAGTTAAGTCATTCCTTTTTAAAGTCGATTAAATTTTTTAAATTATTTTATGTTATAAATATTGCACTAGAATTTGACGAAGGTTTTGAGATGTTTTCCCTTTGACACCACACCCTTATCAATAAGCTAGGCCGTCACACTTACACGTATTAATAATGTTGATAATCATAAAAACATTATAAATCATAATAATCTTGAAAACTACAGAACCGATTTTGATTAAACTTACACTGTTACCTAAGTTGAAGTAAATGTAAGCCATTAAAAATTAAATGGTTACGACCTGATTATTAGATTCGAAGATATGCGTGGACAAACATACAAACATACATACATCTATAAAATGTGGTATATTTGTCTGGAAGCCCTAATAGATTATCATATGTTAATATTTTGCAGTTTCAATAATATTACATACATACGTGTCTAATTGATAACCTCCGTATTTTTATTAAGTCGGTTAATAATATGACAATGACATAAGAAATAAATTACTAGGACTGAATAGGAATGTATTCAATATTTTTTCTACAGACATCTGTATAAAATGACTTACCTTTTATTCAACAGTTCACCACAGGTTTAATCCTTACCCTAAATTCGATTCCAAAACAACAAAGAATCCTCTAACGGCAGGAATCTGGACCATCCAGTGCAGGCGATCGTTCTTAACGCCACATTACACGACCGATGTTTCATGTCCGACATTTGTGGGACCGAATGTCGGACACGAGACAATTATCTGGATTTAAACGCCTATTGTTGTTACGAGATTACAAGTAGGCATGTCTAAGGACTTTGTAGGTAATGGTTTACGAGAAGTCTGAAATAATGTTAAAATAAAATAAAGACAGTTAAAGACGCCTCCAGGAAGACGAGGCCTAATAATATAGTGTTAAATAGTTTTTATAGACAATTACTGTGCTTTAGTTGCATTAGATACCTACTAGAAGGCATACAATGTTGCGTTCGCCTTTTCTTTTTCTTTACAAGTGTAAAGGAAAAGAAAAGGCGAGAGCAAAATTTACAAAAAAAAAAAATCCGTACACTGTTTCTAGCATTTATTAACTCCTACAACACCCTATATATACACGGAATTCCTGTTAACATTATAATAATAATAATAATACCCCACCGCTGTATCTCTACGTTGACGTCGTGGTGGGGCTTGCGTGCTCCAAACTTTAGGTCTGTGCCGGTAGAGTTTGCCGGAACGGGTCTAGGATGAGGAGCCAGACCAAGAGAGATATTGAAACCCGCAGGGCAGCATGTGGCGAGCTGTTGGGCAGTAGCGACCCCATGGACCCTATCTCCCGGGAGAAATCTTGTCCTCATCTCTGGCTTCTCACCTCAGGAAGTGTTGCCTCCTTGTCGCTACGTCACCATGTGCTAGCGGCCGTCTCCGGGGGCCCATTATTGAGTGTGCAAGTCACCCCTTGCCATTTTATCCGTGTATAATATATAAAATTGGTCAGGCAGGGGACATAGTTCTTCCATAGTTCAAGTTACCCAATCCACTTTAGCCACCCAAACCCATAGCCCAATATGTTTTGTTTTCACGTACAACAATAGTCCTGTACCAACCGGGGGTTGTCCTTGGGTGCACTTGCATAGTGCATACAGGGATAATCGTCGGTTGGTGCCTCCTCATCATTTAAAATTATCTAAGGGGCCTCTACGAGTTGGCTTCGGCTCCTCGTACGCCTTCCAAAGGTCCGGGACCCCAGGGTCCCGAGAAATATCAAAAAATAATAATAATAATATTCTTTATTCATCAGACAACAATGATCCAGCGTGTTAGTAAACAATATTATAACTTATTACTAGTGTTAGTAGTTCAAATACAATACAAAAGACAGAATAAATAAATAGTGTTGTGAAAAGGGCATCACCAATTAACGGTTAGTGATTGTCCTTCTCACAAAACTTATAATAATTGGAGAGTCGATACTCTCCGCCATAGTTTTCAGAATTATATCAGATTTTTCACAACAAATTTTTCCTTAAACAAATTTTAAGTCCGGGCTAAAAATACACTAGTTTTTAGTACAGAGATTATATAATCTCTGTACTAAAAACGATGGCAACTTAAGTAAAAACTCGTTCGCAACATCCAAAAATTAAGGGTAAATCTTGTACAGTAAACTGCACATTAGTAAGTCTAGCACTACGAAAATCGCCGCTACTGCTACTACCTAAGGGCGCTGTTGTCAATGTCAAATTGTTACTGCTGAGATGTAGTTGACTGTACTACACCGCGAATCCTCTGTTTCCATCAGTTAGTAGGCACACTCGTAATTCGTCTTAGCATTGAATTAATTTAGCTTATCCTTGATTATCTTATCGCTTTGAGATGCGTCGCGTGTGCCTTCCGTGTGCACGCACACGGGATTAGGAAATAATAGCAGATATGTTAAGACTAAGTGACGGTGAGTAATTATATTTTAAATCGTCGAGTTTAGTGACGGTTTTGACAACCTATCTAGATGGAGAGAATGAAAAAAATGGCCAAAAGCGAGTCGGACTCACGGACTGAGGATTCCGTACCATCAAAAAAAGTGTGCTATTTAGAGACATCGTTTTATTTTTCCTGTAATCTTTACATAAACTTCTATCACTATCATATTTCTCATCATCATATCATTTTCCTCTACGCAAACTTCCGAGATAAGGGGAGGAATGGTTTTTTTTTACATTTTCATCAAAAGTCGAAAATTATTCGGCCTAAAAAAAATGTTTGAAAATGTGTAAACAGCGCTCTTTTATGTGATACCCCACATGCCCTAGTAGCCCCACTTCGAATTTTTGAGACCCCCTGTCAGTCCCTGTTGCAAAAGATAATATATTTATTTCATTTCTGTCTTATATGAACAAATAGTTGGACAAATGTCATCTAAAACTATTCCAAAATTCAAGTTGATAGCATTAGTAGTTCTTGAGATATCCAGCTGTGACAGACGGACAGACAGTCAGGCTGAGTCGCACCATAAGTGTTCCTCTTTACCATTTTGGTACGGAACCCTAAAAACATAAAATACCTTCATCAGGTATGTAGTCGTTAGGAATGAATTCATGATTAGATTGTATTATTACTTGCATTGGTTCCTATTGTTTGAAGTAACTGAACTAGTACTGAACTTTGAAGTAGCTCAAACAAGAAACATCCGTGTAGTAACTACATATAGGTTCGATTCACTCACAAAACAAATAAATATTACGTTACCTATATATACATCTGAAAAGTTTCATTCATATTAAAATGCGCCAAGCTTTTGAGTATTCTATCTCTAAACCCATGTACTCGTACAGACGTACTATCGAGGAAACTTACATCTGACCAATTTGAAAACAAAATCCCGTGCACACGATAACCACATAATTATGTTAGCAAGCGTTACTATAGAGGCCGAGCTCTGCAAGCAAGAATAGTCCTTACGGTGTATAGATGTTCGTATCTCTGACAGTACTTACAAGAAGTATGTATAGCGTAGGCTAAGTTAACAAAATAGATACAAACTCGACCTAGTAGGATCAAAAATCAATGCCCCGCTATGGGCTACAGTCCCTATGCGCTAATCATGTAAAACACCTAAACAATAATCGGAAAACAGCACTTGACTATGCATCAATAACAAACAAATGTGGTTTTTCTGAAATAAATTAATTTATTTATCGTCCAAAGTAAGTAAGGCTATGTTAAAAAAAGATACAACAAATAAACTCGGCCTAATTGGACAGGAAACCAGTGGCCCCTCAATGGGCAACAGTCCCTATATGCCAATCCTGTAACTAAACACGGTAGCCCATACAAACAATGATCGGATAACCGCACTTGACTATACATCGCCCAAAGTACCTCTTAAAGATGAGATGTCCTATTTTCCCGAACTCATTGTTAGAGCATTAAAGACTATTGATCAACGCAGTACAAACAACCCTTATGTGCTGACGTAATCATCAATTAACCCGTGTGCGAATAACGTTTATATGGATGCTACATCAGATTCGAGAATTAAGGGATTGTGTTAACAAGCTCTATAATTTCACGAAAGTGCTAATATTAACGTTCTGATATAATATAAATGTATGGAAGCGTAATAGAAATTAATTTTGGATGATAGAATTAGCGTGGTAGCGGTGTTGTAATGGTAAGTTTTGGGTACGTTCGTCGTTCATAGTTTTGGGGTAAAGTGTTTGAACTATTTAGGTAAGTAGGGCGTGGTTTATAATTAAGTTATGGTAAAAGTACTATCAGTATCGCTTTAATATTTGGAGGTAGAAATCGACGGCTGAAAGAACTAAACTGATGCTGTGCTCGTCTGTGATTATTAATGCCCAACTGTGTATGTAATTTAGAAATCGAGGGAGGACACTAACTGACTGTTCTCGTAATATAATATCATAGAGATTTAAAATAAAAATAAAACCTGGCTCTGATTTAGTTGCGACCAGAAATTCTTTATTAAAGTTAGTCTCCTCTCCAGCCATGTCATCAACAAAGGTACAAGCATGTAGACATTTATTTATTTTACATACTTAATGCCTAACAAAATCCATCTTAAATGACGAATCCCTAAGATCTCTAAGAGACAGTCCGAAAATCTCAGCTAAGAATAATTTATCTAGCCTTTTCCGAGCCCAAACTAAGTGTCCCATTTGCAATATTAGTGAGAGAAGCAAGAAAAACACGGGAACAAATTACGCTAACTTTCCCCCTTGAAGGACGTAATCCGCTATACAATATTCAGGGTCTTACCCTTACCCCCGGTCAGCACTAAGTGCTATGTATTCAGATTACATTGCCATCTTTGTCGCCACGTAATGTTGGAGAAGCCATTTTCGTGTTTCTAATTTAGCTCAGGTCTGTGGCCGGATTGGTGGCCACTAGATGAATACATTTTTACTAGGCTTACTGGTTTGATAAAATCTTCTTAACTTAATGAATGTTCAAAACAAATTATCTACAATAAACAAAATAATATTGCAGTTATTTTCCCAAAACACATTTGAAAATGAAGAAAAAGCCCGCCCAGCATTCTTGATAAATCTAAAACTTCTAAAAACTTCAACTTAAAACCTCTTAAAATAAAATTCTACCCGCGTTCCTGTATTGTTGTTCCAAAATCAAAACAAAATCTTAGACTTAGGAAGACGGGCTTGGCCGACTGTGAACTCATCTGCCACTCACGTCCGGAGCCACACGTGGCTCCCGTCGCTTCCGTCTCAGATCTCAGATCTGTGAGATCTGAGATGGAATTCCAAACGCGAAAATATATCACGGATGCACCGATGTGTGCCATGCGGTGAAACCTGGGCTATTATAGTAGAGAGGTTATACATGTTACTGCGATTCCAATTTTGAAAAGAGAGTTTGTAATTCGAAACAAATGATAAAAGGTAAAAAAAGTTACACAGGTCTTACACAGGTCTATCTGTGTGCCAAATTTCATCCAAATCCGTTCAGCCGTTTTAGCGTGAAAACGTAACAAACAAACAAACTCACTTTTTCCCATATAAGATATTAGTTAGAATCAACTAAATAATTTCCGCTCACCCGATTTTGGTAGGAAAAATTACTCCAGACATTTTGGCCGTTATATGTTTTTTTTTATTACTTCTTCTCTACAATCTAACCGGCTTATACAATAAGTACTTCATAGCTGTCATTACCAATAGGATCCAATTTAAAAAAAACAACAACTAATAACTACTGCACTCACCAAAACCTCTCTTTGTTACCTAATTCACATCACAGCTGTAATAAACCATGACGCAGAGACAGCGAGCTTATCGTCCACAAAGATCGTTAGCCCACTGTTGAGGCACATTTACACGAGTAGAGTTTCTTGCTTCGAACAGGCACTTCGTAATGAAAAAAAAGATCACTCGTATAAATGATACGTATTTAAGAGTCAACCGGACGTCCATGGTATGGTAACAATGTAATTCAGTTTTGGAATACAAGTTTTTAATAATGACGTGTCGTTGACTGTATGTAGTATATGATAGTCGCATGTCAAAATGTGAAACTCCGTAAAAGTAACCTCGTCTTCGTTTAGAAGAGTCATCAGATTCATCATATGTCGAGTTATCAGATTTCGACCGACTAGTTTTTGTTTCACGTCGCTTAAAGGTTAACAAATGAGCGCGATTATCGCCTCGCCAGATTCTCGCATTTTCATTCTTGTATTTCGACCGGAGAGAATGTATACTCATGGAACTATGCTACGGTTAACCCATTTCAGTTCACCCATAATTTTAGGAGCAAGATAACCAGATACGGATCTTTAAGAGACTTCTGCACGCGGAAATCAGTGCCGAACTTCGTGAAGCATTTGTTGAAATTTATTACAACTGCATAGTCAGTTATAGTACGGTTACTTGTGATGTAATAACCTGTATTATAACTTTAGAGTAGTTATTGGTTGATTTGATTTGTGTGGAATTAAGATTATTTTAAGGAATTTAATCTCGTGGTGGTTATTGATATTGTCTTGTTTTTGTATAATATATTAATAATCATAGAATATGAAATTCAATTACCTACCTACCTACCTACTAATAACCAGAAATCTAATTAAGTATAGTTTGACGGATACCGCTGTACCGCACCTTAGGATTCCGCGGCGAGGCGGGGGGCGAGAATGACGGTAGAGCGGCGGGACGCCGTGACCGTTCACGAATGAGCGGCCTGCCCTGCTCCGCCGTTTCCTAAGGCGCGGAAGAGTAGTATCGGTCAACTATAGTGCAGAGAGATCTGTCTTTAAAATCGATCGTAATTCAAAGTGATTTTCTATGCACATTTTAAGACCTTATTTTCTTATTAAAGTAATACTGATTGATTCAGGAAACCGAAATTCAATTCCAACAATGTAAAGAAACTGCAAGATCAATCCGAGGAAATAAAATTTTAAATTCAATTTAGATTCATAGTCTTCAAGAAGTCACTTGCAGGGTTATGCGTGCACATTCAATAAAGTTTCAGCACATAAAAGGTTACAATGTAGTCAGTGGCAACCCTACCTTGATGATAACCCTCACGTTTGGTCGCAGATACCATGATTAATTATTAAAAGCCTCCCTACTCAAAAATCATGTCAGTCTTACCACTTCAGAAATGCATTGTAGTCACCTAGTTATTAGTTACATAAGTTAATTATAGTTACCTTATCGCTAGCTACTTACTATTTAAATACGTAATGTGTGTTTAAAATAATTCAAATTGATATTGACTTAAATAAATTGTTCTTTTCGTTCATAGAATTTTTAAGGCTGAAACTGGAATTTTGCACCTAAAAATTGTTATTATTTTGTCTATAATTGTATGTTACTGTTTTACTAATATCTATTAAATATTTGCATACCATCACCGCACGGCGGAATGTGTCTTGCGCTGAATTTTATACGTACCTAACATCTTTTGTACCCACCACATTTTATGCAAATAAACGATTTTGATTTTATATTTTGATTTACTCTCTTTCCACTTCTCTCTGTATAAAGCGATCAAAGATCACTTCTTGTTGAAGTAGTTCAACTCATCCCGCCATCTTCGTCTGGGCCTGTCGCGATGTCGCTTGCCATTAAGAGTAAGTTTGGCCCATTGGTCGTCTGACATGTGACATATGTGTCCAGCCCAATTCCATTTTAGCGTGGTAGCATTCTAAGTGACATCAGTTATTTTTGTGATGGAACGGATGGTCGTATTCCTAATCGGGTCTGTTAATTTGATACCCAGAATACTCCGTTCCATAGCCCTCTAGTCTTCTTAGCACGAGAACCGTAGAAAAGCGTCTTGTCGACGGAAGAGTAGACAAAAATGTCGTTACCGTGTAGACAGAACGACGGCAACAAAGTGGAAAGAGTCAACTCCACTTTTACGAAATTCACTTGTTTACATAATTCGACTCAGAATTCTTTGTTTTTCATAGGATTTTTTTTCTGTTAAATTCTGAATTTTTACAAATATTAATCATAATCATTTATTTATTTTCATTTAATTTTTTTATGTCACGCATAGGTATAAATACAACTGCGGAGTCGCACCCGTAGCGCTGGAGAAGATGCGATTCTCAGGGTATTTTATATGAAATTGTTCACTTTTTTATGGAAAATATGAGAAATTGTTACCTACATGTAGAGTTTTATAAAGGGGGCAAAGTTTTCATTATTTTTCGATAGGATACACCGTTTTCAAGATATAAGCAAAAGAAGAGAAAAAAAAATGATTTTGTAGATAACCGTATATACTTTGCGGCCGTCGAGTAGAAAGTTTTCTACTGTTTTGCATGGCGCAAATTGTCTTCACTACCCTAGACAATTGTCAGTGGTCAGTGTGATTTTGACAGTTGGGAAAGAAAACTTTCTTCCGAAATAGTCTACATAAAAAAGGGCATAAACAATGATCGCTAGAAACGAAAGACAAAATGACAAATTGTAGAAGGGTTTCTACGGTGCGATGTCAAAAATGGAGAAGCAAAATGTCACTTTGTATAGAAAAAGTTCGCTCTTCGTAGAGATAGACAAGCAATCATGCTAAGCCCACTGGAGTGCGGACCTCTGTTGTTTTGTCAAAGACCATGTTTGAGAACGACATGGAGAATGGGAACTATGCACACGTCAACTAGTCGCAGAAACTACTGATAAAAAAAAGATAGGTGCAAAGGTGAGCTCCATACATGCTACAAGGTTACATCGGCGCGTGGCCAAAATCTGAAGTAACACGGCCATCTTGTTTTGTCCACACACAATGACGGTTATTTCACAGATGTTTATCAACAACGCCGCCCTGTCAATGTCATTCAGGCGCTAAATGATCCTTGTACAGATCGTTCACAGTTACTTTACCTCTGATTTTGCATCATTGTCAATCACAGTGATCTTTATTGTCGATGCAATAAGGTTGCTTTTGGGTTGCTACCATTGACAAGTTTGACATAATCACAGTGATCTTTATTTTTGTTGCAATAAAGTTGCTATTGGGTTGCTGCTGTCAGAGCTGTCAAAGGTAAAACAACTGTGAACTGTCTGTATCACTCTAGATGCTTACTTAAGGTGAAAGCGTCCGCGAAATTCAAATATTCTTACGTTTTTTGCAATTGTCGGTATTAAGTTTTATGTTGATCAAAATATGAATCACGACCGTAAATGTATTTACCGTAAATGTATTGACCGTAATTTACAGAATTATAATCATTAAGGAAATCTCAAACAGTTTCAAACAAATGACAGACCCGAGTGCAAGTGCACTCGTGACTGGCATTTGTTTGAGATCGCCGCTCGTGTGTTTTCACTCGTTGTATCGAGCCGGCCTTATGTGCCTATTTGTGTTACTATCTAGCAGACCAAATAATACGACCGGGCGCTCAATCGTTTAGAAAACGACGTTGTACGAAGTTTGTGAAACAATTTTATTATTGTCAGTGCTAACTACGACTATTTCACTATGTTACTACGAACTTATCAACTTTTGGAACCGTTGGGGTGACAAGAATTTTAAATGTTGTCAAACACTAATCGTCTTTCTTCTTTGTATGCTTTGCTTAAAAATTGAAAATTAGTAAAATTATAATTGAAATTACATTGTTTTTCTGAGAATACCAGTATTTGCGTGGTATTACGCAAATAGATATAATAAGAAATTAGTATATAAGAGGAAGTCTGAAAGTGACACTGGTGACTAAAATGTTGAGTGGAAATCGGTTGTTATGGTATGTGATGCGGAGGAATGAGGAAAATATCGTCAGGAATGTTTTGAATATGTTGTTGTTGTATGTGTCTTTTGTGTCTGAATGGCTATACGAGTAGAAGAAGACCCAAAGAAACGATATGTGAAATATGATACCTATGGCTAGAAAGGGAGTGACTACCGAGATGACAACTAATAGAGAAGTATGGAAGAAAACTACATGTTGCGCCGACATCAAATAATATGGGACAAGCGCAGGAGAATGAATGATGATGAAAAAATGGCTATCTAACCTCCACAACGCTGATACTGGGTAGCGCTATGCCCCTGGCCAAGACTGATTTTCAGAATTTCTGGCTTCTGAAAACTGTCATAAAAACTAAAAAAAAAATTTTTTTGAAAAAATTAAATCGACTTCAAAAAGAAATTAACTCAAAATTATGAAATAACTTTAATTTTGGAAGTCGGTGTCTTGGGATCTGTATTTCAGTTTTTTGCCACCGACTTCCGAAATTAAAGTTATTTCATAATATTGAGTGAATTTTTTTTTTTGAAGCTGATTTAATTAATAATAATAATAAGTTTATTAGTACATAACAAAACAATAACACAGTACATGGCTTGTGGAAACAGTGGGTTGTACTACCAAGTTTAAAATTATCGTCAGCTTCCTGGGCTCCTAAACTAGGTACGCAGACCTGGATCTTAGGAGTCGGAGATTTTGCGGCCTCAATTTATATAATATAATACAACCGTGACTTTTCTGTTAGTTTTCAGTGTTTGTTAACACAGCAAATGGAGTGAATGATTGTGGTTGTGTATGAGTGTGGTTTGTATGTAGAGAGGTGTGTATGAGTAGTGTGTGTGTGATAAGCTTTTTTTAACGGTATTTGTTTTCTACATTTTTCATCAAAAGTCGAAAACTATTCGGCCTAAAAAAAAACGTTTATTATACCCCTCATGCCGAATTTTTAACACTCCGCATGTCAGTTGTTCTTGAGATATCAGCTGTGACAGACAGACAGACACCACCATAAGGGTTCCTTTTTACCATTTTGGTACGGAACCCTAATAGATGAATGAAATGACACATAAAAATAAAATGCTCCCTAAATTTTGACGAGTGAATGTATGGGACAGCTGTTTTTTTGTTTTGCGAATTCCGTGTTCGTCCCATAGTAAAAGTTGTTTGTTATCATGAGTACAATCATGTGGTAAAAGAAACAACAGGGTTTTTGCTACAAATTGTATATATCAGTTAAACAAAACCAGAAAGTTATAGGTGTATAAACTATTATACTTACTCAACTCATCCCACAAGCTTTCAGTATAATGCTAAAGTATGTTTTAACAGTAAACTTTACCTATCGACGTAGGCTTATCCTGTTCTTAAAGTTAAACAAAGTTGTGAGAACGTTTGTTCAGCGACGGGCTTATTGAATATTAATTTGACGTCACATACATTGGTATGACGTCATTATGCTATAAATACGTATTGAGGATGCAAATAACTGTGTTAGAACGGTGGGTATTGCGTTGTTTTTGGCATGTTTTTAAACTGAGAAGTGAAACGCTTAGAAGTTAATTAATGCTATTTCTAGATGCAATTATTACCAATGTATATATTTAAATTGTATCAAGACTACAATTTATGTGAAAAAGGGGAATCTATCGTGATATCCAAAAATCTAGAAAATTGTCTAGAAAATTGTGGTGTATGAAGGTCAGATAGGCAGTCTCTCTATGTATAGTCATTGTATTTAGCTGCATCCGGATAAATTGGAAGCTGACCCCAACATATTTGGAAAAAGCCTAGACAAATGATGGTCTTTTAAGACTTCCCCAAATTACTAGATATGTAGTGGTGACCTACCTACATTTTATGACTGAATAATATCATAACCAATAACGCTGAATTATAATTATTTTAATATAATAGGCATTCAACGAAATCACAGCTGAATTGATAGGTATTTGATGAATTTTGTAACCGCACGCATTGCCTGTCATTGATCACGTTGTTGCGGTTATTTTATTTACTTAAGGTGAAAGCATCAGGGTAGCCCGTGAAATTAAAATTTTCATACGTTTCTTGCAATTTGCAGGTCACTATTAAATTGTATGTTGATCAAAATATGATTCGCGACCGTAATAAGTATGTATTTACAGAATTATAATAATTCAAGTCATCAACACAACTCTTTAAGACCAAGTAATCCTATTGAATGAATATTTGATGAAATCTTGACATTTATGATTTTACATACTTAAGGAGTTGTATTACATATATTATTCTAATGATTATAATGCTGTAAACATACAACTTAATATTTACTTGCAAATTGCAAAAATATAAGAATATTTGAATTTCGCGGGCTTCACTGGCGCTTCACCCTTAACACATAGAATAACGCATAAATCGTGATTAAAAATGATATTATTTACGCTATTGTGGGAATTTAATATTTGTATGTATTGAAACTTCCATTTCATTCAACCAGTCCACATTTTCTACCGCCGCCTGCCTCTGTACAGTTGCTTGAAGTATAAAAAAAGTCGGGAGGTAACGTAGGACACCCGGGTAGGAACGAAGTTCATCGTTTAGAATAATCGCTTTCGCATATCATTACAAAAAAAAAAAAAAAACAAGAATTTATGGTCGGCGATTTTGAACACAAATTCAGTACGGTAGTTGTAATGAATATTGCGTGTTATTGGACTTGTGTTTGTATACTTCGTTAAGATCTGGGGGCCGATTCTACTAATAAAATTGTTAAAACATCGCAATTGAATGGCAGCTGAACCACGGCTTTTGAGCGTTTTCGCATTCTACTAATGTAACAACGATCCAAATGCGGTTACGTTTCAGTTCAGTCACCAATCGATCAAAACAATCTCAAAAGCTATTCTGCTAACAAAACCGAACATGAGCGTGACGTTTAGTCGCATCATTATCTTTTTGACATATTGAAACATTTCGTTTCACAGATTTCGCAAGCTGGGGCCGAAAACGAAACGTTCTTCTGAGTTTTTATTATTTATTAAGTTGAAATGTTACAAAAAAATATACAGGCTAAAAATATAAGTATGGTCTAGATATGTTTTTGTATTAAAAATACTTTTAGTAGCACTTATTCGTATTTAGTAATATTATTAGATTCAACTTTTTTTTTCTGTGGTATTATTAAAACATACTATTTGGAATGTTGGTCACACAGGTTACCAGCTGTTACGTTCCCGTTACGATTCGGTTTAAGTTTAGTTTCCATTTTGCTTATAGAATAGTAGAATGACTTTTTTGGTAACTATCGAACGGCGATCGAAACTGAACTGTTGTTGAAACACAATTGAACGTGTAACGTTGCATATTAGTACAATCGGCCCCCTGGGCATTTTCTTATTGTTTATAATATTTTGAATAATATTCGTTACTTTTAAATACCGTATCAACATGTGTGAGTGTCCGGTATCTAGAATGATAAACTAAAAGAAAGAGTTAAAAGGATCATAACGGCACAGAAGCGCTATGTTTCCCGCTAAACAAAAAGGTAATTAAGCAAGCTGCGCCTTCAAATCTCACGACGCTTGTTCTCCCGTATCGGCAAAAAAAGTGTCAGCGTCTAACCCTTAACATTATGATAATATTCAAATTGCTTTAGTCAAATATTAGGTATTAGGAATGTCAAGAAGATTAAATTAAAACAAAGAGAGTATAACATAGTGCCACATCAACACTAGCGACACGTGTAGATCTATTTAGAACGAATACGAATCTACCTTTGCGCAGAGTTTGTCAATATGAGCTTTCCAGTTACAGTGTTTGTTTACTGTTATCCTGTTATCCCGACTGTACTCTCCACCTCTTCAATTGTGTCATTATCCTCTCGAATGTCGGAGACTAAATTGACTTGACTGAAATTGTCAAGCTGTCAAGCTGTATTAAGATTACATTATCATAAAGGTCATTTTAATATTTTCACTTGTCAATTTAGTGTAACTGTCCGACTTAAGACACTTGGAGCATTTTTTCTTATGTCGAACTGTGTAACATAAGACATTCGAGAGGATAACATGCTGTATTTTGTCACCTTTGCCTTGCATGTCAAGTTAGATACTTGATTTACTTCTCTTTCTTGGTCAATTAGAGATTAATATGCGGTCAGGAAAATTAATTGTTAAGCATATTGACACCCTACGTTAATTTGCCCAGTTATAGCTATTTAATACAACTACCAAAGAATAGAAAACGGACAACTTAAGTTGGTAGTCAATTTCCTTAACAATATATTTACCTGAATTTACATTCGCTTTTAATCTTAACCTTCCTTATTAGGGTTCCTTACCAAAATGGTAAAAAGGAACCCTTATGGTGCGAGTCAGCCTGTCTGTCTGTCTGTCCGTCTGTCATAGCTGGATATCTCAAGAACTATTAATGCCATCAACTTGAATTTTGGAATAGTTTTAGATGACGTTTGCCCAACTAATTTGCAAATAAGAATGAAATATTTTTTTCTTGCAACAATGACTAGAGGGTGGTCTTAAAAAAATTGAAGTGGGGCTACTACGGCATGTGAGGTATCATATGAAAGAGCGCTGTTTGCATATTATCAAACATTTTTTCTTTTTTTTTTTAGTTTCCCACTTTTGATGAAAAACTTAAAAAAAATACCATTTCCCCCTTATCTCCAAAGTTTGCATAGAGAAAAATCTGAAATTATTCTATATGATGGAAGTTTACGTAAAAATTACAGTAAAAATAAAACGATGTCTCGAGTCCGACTCGCTCTTGACCGGTTTTGTACTACTTCCACGACGAAATATACTGAAATTTCTACTTCACTCAATCTTGTTTAGGCACGGGTAATTTTCACAACGTTGTATAACCCTCATTTTGGAATTAAACGAGGAGGCGTATTGTTCAATGATTATGCCTAGTGATTTTTTCTAATGATAAATTATTTTTATTTCTGTAAGTAGGTTTGTACAAACACTTTTACAAGTCAATCATGTTTTTTTTTTTTTAAACTACGAGTAGATGAGGTGCAAAGTATTTAATGGGTAGCATATTCAACCGCACCGCATTCCGTAATTTTTTACGATTTATGAGTGTGTAAATACGGTTGCAGAAAAAAAATACTGGCCACAAAGGCGAAATCCACGAAGGACACAGGTCCTGACCGCGTGCGTCTATTGTTTGAATGATTAGGAAGTGCGAGCGAATTTCGTCCCGGATCCCGCATAACACGCGGGATTAGACCACTTAACAATATAATAACGATCCTACAAGAACCACGCTCGAAAAAAATGAAGATACATCCATTTGTGAATGCGTTCTCAGTGTATCATACTTGGATTTTAATATACACTTTAAGGATTTAAAAAAATATTGCTATTTAGATCAGTGGAGGGTGTTTCTTCGTTTTGGCGAAAAACACTTTCCGGTGGCATATGTTTTTTCTGGAAACAATTTAACACTGAGGCTGATTTGCTAAATAGCTCTCATGGGATGAACTTGAAGGCGCATTATTCAATATATGCATATACTTGTCGAAAACAAAGAAAACTAACGAAACATCACGCAAATCGTCATTCACCTCCGTTTCCAAACACCACCACTTAAAGTCTTGGTGTCGGGATTATACAAGCGACGGAATGAAAAAAATACTTGACGATAATTTTAAAGTAATAACCGCCCAAATAAAATAAGTAAAAAAATCAAATACATTAAAAACAACAATATTTTTGTTTAACCCAAAACTTTGTCGCATCAATGTTTGCAAATATGTGGCGAGGTATATGCATATATTGAATAATGCACCTTCAAGATCATCCCATCATATTTTTTAGCAAAACAGTCTGTGTTTAATTTATTATTTTCAGAAAAAAAAAATCATATGCCGCTAATGATGTGTTTTTAGCAAAAACGGAGAAACACCCTGGAGTCTATCAAATAAGGCATGATACCACAATCATTTCCATCGTTTATATGACCAATATGTGCTTCGTAGTTATATTTTATTCTAGCATTAAATGACAGCAATATAGATGGTGAAGAGATGTGTTGGATGTAAAAGTGCTGGATGAGAAAGTTAGGATTTCAGTTCTATCGCACGTTGATTCGGATTACTTCGTTTATGATTTGTTTCTTATTTTGATTTAAGATGAATAAGTAACCTATTACATCAATATTGTTAGGTATGATGTTTAGAAATAAGTATTTACAGTAAATAAATCCTAACTTGATATATAAATGCGAAAGTAAGTTTGTTTATTTTTTACCTTTTCAGCTTAAACCATTGAACCGATCATCCTTAATTTTTGCATACACATTATCAGGTATACAGAAAGGACCATAGGGTATCTTTCATGCCGAAAAAAGTACTGTTCCCGAGGAAAACAACAATAACTTTCTTATGATAATAGATGGCGCCACGTGTCTTTAGAATCATGATTGAATTATATTATCTAAATTGTCAATTACATTTAATTCATGGTGATATATAGAAATGGACTATGGTTTTGGCCGACTAGCCAACTAGTCGGCTGCAAAATGGCCGACTAGTCGGCCAAGCCGATCATTGCTTTCCGTTGTTATGTTAGATAATAATAATATAATAATAATAATAATAATTTATTCAAGTAAAAAGTTAGTACAATTTAGATAAAAGTTTATAGTATTTTATTTGATTTCTGGGTCTAAGTTCAATTAAGTAATTAAAGAAAGAGTTTCTTTTCTATTTATAAACTGTTTGCTAATTATTTTAGTTTTTTTATTTGGTAGATAGTAGTATTATTATTTTGATTTGATTTCTGGATCTAAGCCTAATTCATTATTATTAGGTAAAAGGTTCGAAAGAGAAACTTTCTAACTTCTTATTTCTAAGTTGTAAACCTACTTATTGCAATTGTTTGTTATAGAGTTTCTTCTTTTTTGTTAGAAGTAATAATTAATTTTACTTTATTTAATTTCTGGATCTAAGTCCAATTAATTAACGGACCAAATGAAGGATTCCCCTATTCCTGTCATATTCCAGATTGCACTGAAAGTAAATTGTAAAACTGATTATAAAATAATAACAGTAAAGATTTCAATTTCCTTTCAATCACCTTCTAAATTTTTAAGCATACTAAATACGAGTAAAAAATGGGCCGACTAGTCGGCGGTTTTTGCCGACCGGTTTTAGTTGGTACAGCACTAGTGACATAATAACCAATCATTTTTTAGATAAATTAAGATAAAATTTTAAGTTACTAACACACTACTTAGCCAAAGAAAATGTTGAAAATTTTCCAAAAAAAATCACCCATTTTTTTATATTACGTTGTCTTAAGGTGTATTATAAGCATTATGGTGTTATTACATAGTTATAGCTTGTATATAATGCGTATATACTACTGACGGACATATTAGTCCGACGTGGCCTGAACGGAATAATTATTTCAATTACGCCACGCGGGTCACTCTGTCGGACAACCACACGCTCCCTCCCCCTCCCTTTTCTCGCGCCACAGACGACGCGACGAATCACAAACTTTGTTTTGATTTAGCAGTTTACCGTTACGCATTATATTTCCATCGTGCAGTTTAGAAGAGCACTAGTTGACCATCTCATGTCTTCAAACAAAGAAAACAAGATAGTCGTAGACAAGATTTGAAACCAAATATAACATATGCTAATTTTAGAATTGTTAAACACAGCCCGCGATACCAAGCCGTGAAATTATACAATAAGTTTCCTTTAGACATTAAAAGCATTGTTTACACTAGATCTTTTAAAAGTAAATTGAAAACATTTTTACTAAATAAGTGTCTCTATGATGTCGATGAACTGTAATTTTTTAATCCACGAATGATGTTATTTTTATTGTATCTTATTATTATTTTATTAATTACTGAGCAATTTATTTAATTTATTATACCATCAGATGCCGTTAATGAATTGTAAATTTTACTGATGCCAAAATTTTACTGAATTATAAATATTATTAATGCCAAAATGTTAATTATGATTATATTGTATTTCATTATTTTATTATTGTTAAATTATACTTACTATTATTATTATAAGATTACTGATATTGTGTAAATACAGATACAAATTATTGTTAATGAATAAATGACTAATGACTAAAACCAGTCTCAACTGACCGAAGCACCAAGGCAGTCGCGACTGAAACATCAGCTGTCAAGTAAAGAAGGAAAGGCCAAAACAATCACGAAGAAATTGTCTTGGATGTTACTAGAAAAACGTACAAACTATTGGCAAGCAAACAGCACGCAACAAAACAAAAAAAGTTGTAACCTTCTGTCCGATGTGCCCCGGAAAGCCACATTTTTGTGCCTAGAGTGTTTCAAGGTTCAAGATCGTTAGGTCTTTTTCGATTTATAATTATTTTTTGTGTCTTAAGTTAATACCCATTATTAAAAAAAAAACCCATTGAAAATTGATCTCTTATTCAAATAAACAAATGATTAGATAAGTTGTGTTTTATTCCGCAAATGTTTTTATTTTTCGTCTCTAGCATTCCAAACATGCAAAAAAAAATCGATTCATGCGACGAGCCACGGGCTGCCCCTGGTACGTACGCAATGACCAACTCCACGTCGATTTAAATCTGCCGACCATCAGGCAATATTTCAAAAAAGCGAGCAAACGCTTTTTCGATTCAGCTACTACACACACCAACCCACTAGTGACAGCAGCCACTCGATACACGCCGTCGTGCATCTCCCGCATACGGCGCCCCAAACACGCTATGTTAGATCCAGACGACGACATCACTCTCTACCAAGAGAGTATGAAGTCGGTCCGTAAAACTCTAAACACTACACATGACAGACGTCCTAACTTCCGTACCCGCCGGCGAGTACCACCGCGGCATCGAGTAGTATGTCAATCCCCCCGACCCTTGCACCCGCCCGCCCGTGCGGAGCAAGTAGCTTTAAACGCCCCTAATAATAATAACATACCGATGGAACAAGTCTCCACTTGCTCAGTAGACAGTAGCGCCCTAAGCCTAGGTTCGAGTCCCACTATGGGACGCCCTTAGCTGCGCTACTTAGAGTTTAATTTCTAACCCGGCGAGAGGCCCTTCTGGCCCCGCCAACGCTCGGTTAAGCAGTCAATGCTCCCGGAGCAAACTGCGATAGGTCCTTATTAAAAAAAAAAAAAAAAAAAAACATGCAAATAAGTTAGGGTGACACATTATTTTTAATACTCTACAGGGCCGCGCGGGTCACTTAGTATACGCAAATCAAATGAAAAAGTGGCCGCCGGCCTGCAAGTGTAAGTCAAAGCAAGATGTGACCTGTACGGTCACCGATGTCCGACGCGTTCTGAATGAAACATTTACTGGCGGTCACCATTGTCCGCCATGGCGACCAACGTGTTAAGTTTCGTGTGTTTAGTAGTATGAAATGATTGTCAAATTCTAAAAGCGGGTAAAAACTAAGCTTTTTCCAAATCTTGAGATATTTCGTCTGGTTAAAAAGCAATAGCTGAGTTTTGCAGCGTCAGCCATTTTCTTGGAAAGATCAAATTTAAATCTTTCGTATTAAATAACTTTCAAAAATTGAAAAAAAAAAGTTTATTTCAATTACAAAGTGCATTTACATACAAGATTTAGAGATCACCTTTTAAGCAAGAAATGCTTGTTTTAGGGGACCCCGCTCTACCACTAAGCATTATCCATTAATTTGCAATTGAATGTAAAAATACAAAACATAAAAATACAAAATATAAAATAAAAATAAGTAAGCTAGTTTTAAATTATAGAAAAGGCAAACTATAAATGAACGACAGCAGAGAATAAGTCAAAATTTCGCGTATTTGTGTGTTGTGTGCGAGTATGGGTGTGAGTATGCTAGTGTGAGGGTGTGTAGTGTATATGAGTTAAAATAAGCATATTTATGTAGTATCTACTATCGGGTATGAGTTTAAATGTAAGAGTAAGTTATTCATACGACAGTGTCTTGAGAAGTCAATTACGGCTTCTTCCACTAACCATGCACACAGCAATCCGCTTATATCTAAATAGGTTATTGAAGCGTAGTTACAATAGACTCAACATCGTCGTAGGAGTCTTAAGCTAATCAGTTAAGTCTCGGAGCTTCAGGAAATGTGATAGTTTCAGTTACTATTGAAAATGTTGCATAAATATCGTCATTACTTTCCAAGAATAGGTACGCCACTGAGCTCGATCATTCTTCAATGTCATCATCCAGTTACACATTCACGGTACCTTCGAATATAGACATACGTACATTAATTCAAAAGCCACTTCCAGCACATATTGCCTTTAACCGCAGTAAATCGCATATCTGGCATCGGATCGATGATACTCTTATGATACATAGTTCCCTGTACCGGCCTCTCGCGATAAAACATTGATTTGTGACCTACTACGTACGCTCTTGTATTCATCGCTGAATGTGATGGTAAAGCCGGGTATTTGTTGGTAACAGAGTTGTAAAACATTGTTTAGCAACATGTTTTTGTGGGAAACCTGTTGCTGGCAACATGAAATTGCACGCCTTAGAATGCGCGAGCGTGTGGGTCTGCTCTACTCTCGATATGCGACCATGTGACAATTTTCCAACATAAATTGATCATTATTGCCTAAATTAGACATTAAATCCATACAAAAAGGGATGTTTTCACAATTAGAGATATGAAATTACAATGTGAATGTATTTTGTTATTAATTTACTTCAGTATATACAATAAAAATTGTTATGGTTTGAAATAAATCCTTTTGAATAAGTTTCCACTCATCCTTAGGATGAACCTTATTGCTTGTTGTTACAATCGAACTCATAACAGTTTTAACGATATTAATGAAAAAAAAAACCGGCCAAGTGCGTGTCGGACTACGCACAATGAAGGGTTCCGTAGTTGGGATGAATCCTAAGAAGAAACTTAACATTGTAGTTGAAAAACGTTTTCTCCCATACATTTCAACTGCAAATGTAAGTTTGTACGCACAATAATAATAATAATAATAATCTTTATTTCCAGTCAATATTGAGAGATTTACCATGTTGTTTTAAGACCATAGACTTCTTATAGGTTTTCCTGTAATCTCCCATAGATTATTATTGAATAGATTATTGAACTATATTGTGTATTTTTTTTTTCAAAATTTTAGGCTCGGTACTTTCGGACATAAGGAGGGGGGAAGGGTCCCTTTTCGTCTGTTTTTTTTTTTAAACTTTAAAATGATTTATTATTAATTATAAAAAAAAATGAGCCCCTCACAGTAAGCCCTTTCATTTGATATGTCACACGATACAATTTGCAAAACTTTTCTTTTTATTTTCTTACTTGCCCCCCAAAATGACCCCACACGGACGTATAACGTAAATAAATGAATTTTGAATATGTCAAAATTCATTTATTTACGTTATCCGTCCGTGTTTGGGTCACAGAAATACATATGTGTACCAAATTTCAACTTAATCGATCCATTAGATTCGGAGCAAATTGGCTGTGACAGACGAGCAGACAGACAGACAGACACATGAGTGATCCTATAAGGGTTCCGTTTTAAGAGGTACGGAACCCTAAAACGATGGATTTTATAGCTTTCTCTCGTAAAAGCTGTCGCCAATTATTTCATCTATTTCTTACTACACATTAGAGTACTTCTTTCTCTTTCATGCACATAATATTTTTGTCACTTTCCCTCAAACAACGCCACGAGATAAGAAGGTATTACATATTACATAATGAACAATATTTGATACCGACTGTCGATACTGCTTTACATCTTCATTGGTTTTTTTTCTTTTTAACCGACTTCAAAAAGAAGGAGGTTATCAATGCGCCACGTATGTATGTAATATTATTGGAACTGCAATATATGCACATATGATAATCTATTAGGGCTTGCAATCAAATATACAACATTTTATAGATGTATGTATGTTGGTATGTATGTATGTTTGTCCACATATTTCTCCGAAACTATTCATTGGATCATGTCCATTTTATTTTTATTGGCTTACAATTACTTCAACTTAGATGAAACAGGCACTGTTTCAGTGCCTGTTTCATCAAAATCGGTTCAGTAGTTTTCAAGATAATGTACTAATACTTGTACGTGTGACGGCCTGGCTTATTGACACGAGCCACGGGTGTGGCATCAAAAAGAAAACATCTAAAAACATTGGTTAAATTCTACTGCAATATTTATAACAGACCTATTTACTACTTATTACAAACAAATATTTCAGTTTTTAGTAAAAACTAAAAATTACGAAATAATAAATAAAACTTTTTTCCAAAAAATAAAAAATTACTACAAAGTGAAAAATAACTTTAATTTCGGAACTCGGTGTATTTGGATGTGTATAGTATTTTCCACCGACGAATTAAAAGTTACTTTTCACTTGGTGGTGTTTTTTTTTTTTGGAAGGCGGTTGTATTTTTTTTGGAAAAATGGTTTAATTCTTTTTTTTTATTATATTTTTGTATTATAGATGAATCTTAATGGCTATCAAATATATTTACTCTAGTCAGACAGATAGATTTTATACGAACACACAACGACAGGTAGATATTATACAGCCAGAATAAGAAATACCCAAAAATTAAAAATTGAATGTCGACAAACGCCATTTTTTTTAAACATTCGTTTTCCTAACTTATTTTTTCTGCTAGTTTCCCTTTCTATTTAATCAATCTGCCTACCCTTTTCCTAACTATGTTAGGGTTGGCTTCCAGTCTAACCGGATGCAGCTGAATACCAGTATTTTACATGGAGCGACTGACTATCTGACCTCCACAAGTAAGACTGGTTGTCCGACTTTCGGGCTTCTGACGACCCGTAACGACTGCCAAAGATCCACGAATGACAGCCGGGACCAACGGCTTAACGTGCTTTCCGAGGCACGGAGGAGTCTCGTTATGAAAAGATGGTCACCCATCCACGGACCAACCGCGGCAAGCGTAGCTTAACCTGATGGATCGACCCGTGCGGCTGTTATTACTCAGCCACGAGCTCCTCGTGTTTCCCTTCTAGTAAATTAAATTAAATTTGTAATATAATAAGCGTGTGAGGCGTGCACTTTCGTATTTTCCATATTGCAGTGTTGCTGGCGACATACGTACGGTAGGTCACCAGCAACATTCTACTACTTGACATAGCACCCTCAACAGCCACGTCACTGAGCTTGATCTTGTCGAAAGCATCCAAGCCACTTCCAGCACATATTACCGTTAACCGCAGTAAATCGCATCTGGCACCGGATCGACGATACTCTGATGATACATAGTTCCCTACACCGGCCTCTCGCGATAAAACCTTGATTTGTGATATACTACGTACGCTCTTGTATTTATCGTTGAATGTGATGGTAAAGCCGCGTATTTGTTGGTAACAGAGTTGCACAACATTGTTTAGCAACATGTTTGTGGGAAACCTGTTGCTGACAACATGGAACGTTGCAGTATTGTTGTACCGCACCTCCTGTATTTTTCTTAAACAAAAGTTGCGCGAAAGGTAATGTTTGCAGAATCGAATAGACGGATTTCATGCGATCATCCGAAAAAAAAAAAAACGTATCATTAGTAACTAGAACCCGGGCCAGTAGCAACAGCATTTTGAAAACAGTGAGAGAGAGTTTTTATCCTCCCATTTTGAGGCATCTTGTGGAGAGGATGGCCAAGTGAGTAACTTGTTACTTTGTCATCTTCTGTGTATAATGCTTCAAACTCTAAAAATGAACTCGTATACATTACCTCTAATAACAATATTACTTACTAACACTAGCTATAAGGTATTAGTAAAATTATGGATTTTGTTGTCCGAATAAATATATTTTGATTTGATTTTGATTTAAATATTGTAACTGTTGTACAAAGGGTCGTTCAACTACTGATGCCGGTGTTGAACTTTTAGGACATATTTATAATGCATGGGAAGACAAATGCGATGCCTTGGGCATCTTTTGTGATTTGTCCAAGGCATTCGATTGCGTTCTTCATGAAACGTTAATCAGGAAACTCCGCCATTACGGGATCCGGAACACCGCTCTGGATCTTCTTACTTCATACTTGAGTAATAGGATTCAGAGCGTTGACGTTAATGGAAAAAGATCGCCCGGATCTATAGTAACAATGGGGGTCCCACAGGGCTCGATTCTTGGTCCTTTCTTATTTCTTATTTATATTAACGATTTGCCCTACCTCATTAAGGATAATCATGATATAGTTTTGTTTGCGGATGATACTTCACTTTTGTTTAAACTTAAACGTCAGCAGCTGGTTACTGACGATGTAAACAGAGCGATCTCAAAAGTAGTTCACTGGTTCAGTGTTAATAATTTACTCCTTAATGAAAAAAAAACCAAATTCATTAAGTTTACACTACCTCACGTTAGGCAGGTGAAAACTAACGTGTTGATAAAGGGCGAAGAGTTGAATCCTGAAGATAGCACAGTATTCTTGGGCTTAACTTTGGATGCTAAGCTTCAGTGGGGCCCACATATAGATAAATTGTCAAAAAAGCTAAGCTCCGCAGCGTACGCTGTTAGGAAAATTCGTAATTTAACCAACACAGAGACAGCCCGTTTAGTGTACTTTAGCTATTTTCATAGTATAATGTCGTACGGTATTCTGTTGTGGGGAAATGCAGCCGACATTCAGACTATCTTTGTTTTGCAGAAAAGAGCTGTGCGATGCATTTATAAATTAAGTCCGAGACAATCTCTCAGAGAGAAATTTAAGGAGATTAATATACTGACTTTGCCTTCTCAGTACATTTTTGAAAATCTTTTATATGCCCATAAAAACATTAAATTGTTTAAAAATACAGTGATATCCACAATATAAATACTAGGAACAAACACAAATTTGTTGTACCTCCAACAAGGCTCAAGAAAATAGGTGGGTCATTCAGGTGTCAATGTATACGCTTTTATAATAAACTTCCAAGCCACGTTCAAGATCTGAGTCTTAATAAATTCAAATCATTCATTAAACGCAAGTTGTGTCAGAAAGCTTTTTATACCGTTAAAGATTATATTGAGGACAAAAAGGCTTGGGATTGAACTGCTCCAATTTTATTTTATATTATTTTTATTTTTGTATACTGAATGTTGACATTAATATTTACTTTGTAAGTATTATATTATTTTACTTTATTGTGAATGTGAAGACTATGTAGGTCATTGCTTTTTTTTTTTTGTTTGTTTTATTTTTTCTCTCAGTTATTTTTAATCATGGTCTGGCAGTTTGAGTAATCTATGCGGCCTACCCCAATGTCCTTTCTTTGGTATTGTTCGTCGAATCGTTGAGCTCCTTAAGTTCTGAGTTGAGCTGCGCGATTACTGACAAATGCGTCCACTGACTGGACAGGTCCTCTCAATCTGTGTGGTTCTTTCCTCAAAAGACTATTTCAGACACCAATCTACATGGTCTTCACATGAAGTGACCAAGATTATGTCTGGACTTTATAAGAGACTGTGACCTCTGAGTTTGTTTCGGCCTTTCTTCTCAGAGTAGTCAGATAGGAAACGCCGACCTCATCTAGTTTAAAAAAAAATATTGACTTGTAAAAGTGTTTGTACAAACCTACTTACAGAAATAAAAATCATTTATCATTTATCATTTAACTATTTCTCAACTTTTGGTACTTTTTAGTCACGTTTTCTACATAGCTTTTGGCCCGTATTACAGAACCAAACTCAGGAAAGACTTAAGATTTTTAAATGATAGGATGCCTTTTTGAAAAATGTAAGCAATAAGCGAACTAGTAAATAATAATTAATTTCATAGGTAATTATTAAAAACACATTGAAAAAACATTGAAATAAACAAATTAAAAACTATTGTGTTATCTAATGAAATCAGCTCAAAAAGTATTATGATTTGTTTTTGATATTTTTGAAATAAATAACACAATAAAAATGTGTTTTTAATAATTACCTATTAAATTAATATTATTTACTAGTTCGCTAATTGATTACATTTTTCAAAAAAGAATCTTTTCATTTAACATTCTTAAAAATTTGGTCACGTGTGAGCGAGAGAGGTGATGAAATAACCCAGGCCTCTTAAGATGCCCCCGGAGGATGCGTAGTTCATACAAACGAAATACCAAAATAATTCGTAAATTAAACATATTCTAAAGGTTGTGTGTATTTATTCCGATTGGATTACAGAATATCTAGGTTCCCAAATATATATCAAAAATTAGATCATTGATTTAAACAGGAAATTTGAGAAAAATAAGTTTTCTATAGAAATTTTAATTTTCTCATAATTATCTCGTCTTCAAATCAGTGCCCTTTCAATATATAATATATGTTTGGGAACCTAGATATTCTGTAATCCAATCGAAATAAATACACACTACCTTAAGAATATCTTTGATTTACGAATTATTTTGGTATTTCGTTTGTATGGACTACTCGTCCGCATGCTTCGTGGGCCTCTTAAGCATGACTTAAAACCAGTTTCAACCAATCAAATGGCTGAAAAGTAGTTTCTATACTGCACTTCAGATTCAAATCACAACATACTGTAGATCTATAATCTTTTGAAACAATTTATTATTTCCCACTCCTACTAATGTAGATATTTTTATTATCTCACGAAGCGACGCGCGCTTTACTTGTGGTAACCAAGTGTACAAACACGTTGTGAATGTGTGTGTAAGCGCAGGAGACAATGGCAACGTTAGAGTGTGTGTGTGTGTGTGTGTGTGTTTGTTTGTGTGTTTGTGTGTTTGTGTGTAAAGCGCGCATCTCACCGTGAGATAAAATACTGTAACATCAAAAATAACTTTATAAGTGCCTCATACAAAATGGAAATTAAAATAAATACCCTCACCAGTTCTACAGAACATTACAAAGGACAATATAATAAAGTATCACTTTACAATTTATGGCTACAATAATAATTTTATAAGACATGCGATACGAACTGATATTAAAAACGTCCAGGCTTGCATTTGAGACAAGCTTATAAATACTGTGACACTACCCAAGACCCAAGGGAATAGTTTTATATCTCCCAATAAATCTTATAGAGAGTAGTTTTACATGCATTTGTTTACTAGAGACTGACGTTTGTGACAGAATTTTATCGAGTTGTTTTGAAACGTATTGTGATACTAGCAAAAATATTGTTTATATTCGGATTAGAATTTTTATTCTATTGTGATTTTACGTCATAAGAGCAGCTATATTATCAATTACACAACAATTAATTACAGTGTTATTTGATGGTGCTAGATGCATATTTAACGTAAACCTTATTTATTAACAAAAGCATTTTATGAGTCGTTAATGGAAATACAAGTTTACCAGTAAATTGCATAGAGTGCTAGTGTATTCGCTTTCATCATCATCATAATTTCAGCTGAAAGACGTCCACTGCTGAACTTAGTCCCCCCCAAGCACGCCACTTCGACCGATACTAACGTAGGTATAAATAAATAATTGGACGAGATCCTTTTAAATAAAACACTCGAACTAACAACTACGAAGAAAACGATGTCCACGAGAAAACAAAATAACTCATTAAAGAACAAAAAGAAATCGCAATAATACCACTCATTCGAATAAAACTCAAAGTAAGTAGAGATAAAATAAAAGCTATAGGATTACTTGACATCGCTCACAAAGGACCTCCAACGCCCATTGTGACTTACTGAAGCATGATTTTTTTTTATACCATCTTTGAATATTTACTGAAGATTATGAATAACATCTCTGTGAACTGTATTCTTCGTTTTTTCAGTCATAAACATCGCGTTTCTATTATCAACTGCTTGTTGTTTGCTATTTTGTAAATGTTTTTCGCTTTTGTTCTAGAAAAAAAAAGGTATTGTCTTAAATCGTTTTCGTTTTACTTTGACTGAAATAGGTTAATAGATTTTGTTTTTTAATTTCCACTTTTTGTTAATTTGTATTTTTTAAACAGGTATTTAACAACGATTAAGTGAGATCATATTTGTTGAATACGAGACGAGAGCATCCAAATGTATACTTGAAAGTAAACCTGATGGTCGGAGAAGTCCAAATTCGAGATGGAAAATTTAAGAACTGCAGGCAAAAATCCGGAAATAGATCAAATTTGAGAATTAGAATTTTGAATTTGTTTTTTTTTTTTTATTTTTATTTTTATGCTCGATCAGGCATTTACATAGCAAGGTATAAAATACCATTGTAGGGATTATTCTTGTTTGTCCGTCTGCAACGGTATCATCAAAAATCCATGCTAATATTATAAATTCAAAAGTAACTCTGTTTGTCTGTTACTTTTTCACGCCTAAACTACTGTACGGATTTCGATAAAATTTAGCAAGGAGGTAGGGCATCCTGGGGAAAGACACGCTATTTTTGTCTCAAAAATAATCCTAATGGGATGAAATTATGTGTCGGGAACTTAGCATTTCTTAAGTTAGGGATATGGAAATTCAAATTTATGCTTTTGGTAAGAAATAAGAAAGTTCGGGTTTCAGTGTTTTTTGTAAAATCAGCTCCCAAGGCAAGGGTGTAAAATAGAAGATGATTTTAAAATTCAAATGATTATTTAAATTTGTCTTTAGCTCTTTTTAAGAGAATTGAAAATATAGTCAAGATCTTGAGGTAATATTTATTTAAGAATTTATTTTATTAAAATCGGTTCACCCGCTAAAAAATTATTACAATTTAAAATTATAGCTGATTGTATAGACACGTGGTCAAAGGTGACGCTAGAGCATTTCAAATTAATGATGATAATATTAAAATGAATTATTATTATTTTTAAGTTAGACATTTAGAATCATAAAAACCAGTTTAATAAAAAAAAAAGGATTTTTTGCATTTATTATGTGTGTTTCTGTTACCATTTCACGCTTTAGCGGCTGAATGGATACGTTTCCGTGTGATAATTTCCACCACGCGAGCGAAGCCGCGTGCAGAAGCTAGTGTCCTACAAAAATAACAACGGAACATGAAAGTAACTTTCATTACATCATCATGTTTCGACTCGCTTCCACCATAAAAAGTTAGGTTTCTAAAGAGCGCTTATATGAAGTCCGCTTGAACTTATTCCGTAAAGTCCTTAGCTCCTGCGGATAGCAGACACTTATACCATAGAGGAGTACTTACAGAAAACCGACTCCATACGACGATTGAAAACGCACGCACACATAGACACGCTTCACGTACAGCGAGTGCAAGCACACTCGTGACTGGCATTTTGTTTGAGATCGCCCCTCGTACGTAAGCGTCTATGTGTGCGTGCGCTTGTTTTCATTCGTATGGAGCCATCAACCTTCTGTAGGCACTATTCTGTGCTAATAATTCACCTGCATATAAATCTAGTTTAACGATGCGCTTTCTAACAAACTGGAGGATTAAAACCGTGGTTCGTAGTACCTAGTATAAGGCTTTATTTGACTTTGATTCAGACATTTGATGTGCTTCAGATTATATTTAATTAGAAGAATTATTTGTTTACAGAATATTAATTTTTAACACCTATTAATAGCCGAAATAACAAAAAAAAACTTCGATTGTGTCTCGTACAGTGTCCTTCAACCGATTAACTGATTACTGATTGAAAAGTGCGAATTCTATAAGATCTTTTAAAATTAAAAATGTAATTGTTTTGCCATTTCAATGAAATACCTTTTCCTAAATCAAAAGTTATCTTGGTAATAAAATTCGATTTTCACCTAATATGACACCAACATTTTATTTAGACTTTATAAGGTTTATAACTAAATAAATAACTAACAACTTAATTGCGTTACGCTCGTGAACGGGTGCTGCTTGTGGTGACTGGTCGTCTTGCTGTCTTTGGTTTTGTTTTGTTATTAGTAATTAACTCTTTGTTTATTTTACTTCGATGGTCCTAGTTTATTATTTGTGACTTTGAGTTACGGCTTCATTTACGGATTACATATATCCGTAATGGGCACGCCCTTTATTACTGGAGGCTATTATTTAGGTATAAAGTTCTGCTTACGTTTTTAGTTTTATACTTTTATTTCTGCTTGAGTATAGTTTTCGATTTTTTTTTGGTATATTGGCGTGTGCTATATTACTCTTAAATAATTTAATTTAATGTTGTGTGTTGCGTAATGTACCTAAATTATTATGTGCAGTGTTGTATAGAGTATTTTTTTTTTTTAACTGAACAGACAGCTGTGCTGCTGGGGAGTTTGTTGCGCCACCTCCCAGCTAAAGCACTAGGAAGTGGTGAAGGGCGGGCGTTTTAGGGACTGTCTTATGGAATTTTGACATTCGAAAAGTGCTGATTCTCAGCATAGTTTGAATAAATGACTTTTGATTTTGATTTTTGATTATATAACAGCAAAGTTAAACAGCAAACTCAACAGTAGCTTCACGGGTGTTATAATATTATTAGCGGCAGAAGATTTAATAAAACACTTTACCAGTACTAAGGCATAATATGCTCACGATCAAGGCACTCAAGCCCGTTTAGCTAAATTTAATATTAGCAACCAGGCGCCTGGAAACAATGCAAAATTAACCTTGGCTTATCAACCATTAATTCATTTGGCAGGAAGCCAAAGATTTCGTTATAGTTCTGCGATTGTAGTAAGTTGTCTTAGCAATAAGTAACACGTTCTTGGCACGCTCGGGAATTAATAAAGGATATTGGACTTGTTTGATTTGCTGATGCAATTTCAGTTTCACGTTTGGAGCTCGTGGCTAAGTTGAGAAGCTCGTGGCTAAGTAATAACAGCCGCACGGGTCGATCTATCACGTTAAGTTACGCTTGCCGGGGTTGGTCCGTGGATGGGTGACCATCTTTTCATACCGAGACTCCTCCGTGCCTCGGAGAGCACGTTAAGCCGTTGGTCCTGGCTGTCATTTGTGGATCTTTGACAGGCGTTACGGGTCGTCAGAAGCCCGACAGTCTGACAACCAATCTTACCAAGGGATATCGTATTACCCAGTATCTGGGTTATGGAGCCCAGATAGGCAGGCGCTCCATGTAAAATACTGGTATTCAGCTGCATCCGGTTAAACTGGAAGCTGACCTCAACGTAGTTGGCAAAAGGCTAGGCAGATTGATTGACACAGTTCAAGTTGGTATGTTAGTTTTTTCTTTTCTATGGTTTTTCTGATGTTAATTGTGAAATGCTGCGAGCTACTGTCCAACTCGTAAGTTTGAGTAACTCGTATGATACATCCACACAGTGCGAGTTGCTGCACTCTGCAGCTACGCTAGCTAGCACAGTGTAAACTGGTCATTACGGTAATTACATTACGTAGGTCTTCATTTCGAGTTTGCCTGTGACTAGTTTCGTCTTTCAGCAGAGATGTTGCACACTTTTTATTTTCCAAAGTACTCAAAAGCCTCATTTATGACACATTTATTCAGACGTCGCAAACGAGAACAGAATTGATTGCTATCTGATTAAACAATATTTTTATTACCATTATTTCTAATTAAACCATTCGTCATATTTTATGATGAATAAACCCATAAAATAACAGATTTTCCCTAATATTCTTTGATATATTGCTTGTCGTTATTGTAAATCAATGGATGAAACATTTGAGTCAATAAAGTGATTTTATTGCCTGTGCATGGAAATAGGCAGACGGACATTTTTATGATAAAATTATCCTTTACGTATATTTATTTGATATTTTGTTATTTTTCTAAAAAAAATGTAGCATTAGTTGTCATAATGTTACAACTAATGCTACCTACCTGGATGTTACCGTCAGTATGTATAATTCAGATATTATGCAACATCAAATTAAATTATTTTTATTTTTCCCTTTATTTCTTACATATATTTTACATTTTTAAATATAAAAAAACACACTTCAAAATATATCAAAAAATCAATCTGCCTAGCCTTTTCACAACTTTGTTGAGGTCGGCTTCCAGTCTAACCGGATGCAGCTGAATACCAGTACTTTACATGGAGCGACTGCCTATCTGACCTCTACAACCCAGTTACTGGGTAATACGATACCTCTTGGTAAGACTGGTTGTCAGACTTTCGGGCTTCTGACGACCCGTAATGACTGTCAAAGATCCACGAATGACAGCCGGGACCAATGGCTTAACGTGCTTTCCGAGGCACGGAGGAGTATCTGTATGAAAAGGTCACCCATCCACGGACCAACCGCGGCAAGCGTAGCTTAACCTGATAGATCGACCTGTGCGGCTGTTATTACTTAGCCACAAGCTCCTCACTTAAAAATATATCATAAATGTTTATTATTACTTTTTTATTAAATTAACTAAACAAAAATAAAATCACTCACGGTTTTTTTTCTTTAGTAGACAGAAACTACAAAACGTCAATTGCTTACTACTATCCTTACATCTCCTTTTGCTTCATATACGTTCATTTTATTGGATGGTTCAATTTCATCTTGAAAATACCAGTATAAAAACGACCTTATATCATTATCATTGAAAAACAGAGTTTATTTTAATTGAAGTTTAGTGTTATTTGTACATGTAAGTCTAGTAAAACACAAATTACCCTCAATCAGTGTATTTTTTTATCCATTTCTTCCAAAGTTCGCTTCTTAGAAATCTGAACGAAAACAAATTTGTAGCTAGTCCATATCAAAAGCAAAGGGTAACAACGGACTTGGAAGGTAAAAAATCAACGGCAAGTATTTTCAATTCCGAGACGTGCAGTAATGAAACGGCGTTCACTATTCGAACGACCTTCTTTTTTTGAATTTTTCATTTATTTTATGCTGTGTCAAAAGTTGTGTTATGTAGAATATTTTTGCTTTTTTATCGTCGTGTTTATCTAATATCTTCTTTTTTTGAATTGAAACCTTGTTTTGGCGCGTTAGTTTCTGTAGGGGAAAAAATCTTATGTGTTTGCTTCACCGACATGCTAATTGTAAAAATATATCTGTAGCTTTTATTATGATATGTTGCGTTTGGCCAGCAGTCAAAGCATATACATTTTAATTAATCATTTTAACTTACAATTTATGAAATTGTATATTTTGATAAACGGTTATTTCATAGATTTAAGAATTTACTTCTGCCTACGTATTTTTATCAGGTGGTCCAGTAAATAAGTTTTTAAACAGATTCAACTAGTTACATGTATAGACAATATTGATTCTTAGCCCTCGATATAGTGAGCTATACTATTCTTAGACGAAGTATGTTTTCTTTTTTTATATTATTTTATAATAACCCAATTTCCCAACAGTGACACAGTTAAAGTTGGAAGAGCTCGTGGCTAAGTAATAAAAGCCGCACGGGTCGATCCATCAGGTTAAGCTACGCTTGACGGGGTTGGTTTGTGGATGGGTGACCATATTTACATACCGAGACTCCTCCGTGCCTCGGAAAACACGCTAAGCCGTTGGTTCTGGCTGTCATTCGTGGATCTTTGACAGTTGTTACGGGTGGTCAGAAGCCCGACAGTCTGACAACCAGGGGATGTCGTATTACCCAGTATCTGGGTTATGGAGGCCAGATAGGCAGGCGCTCCATGTAAAATACTGGTATTCAGCTGCATCCGGTTAGACTGGAAGCCGACCCCAACGTAGTTGGGAAAAGGCTAGGAAGATTGATTGACACAGTTAAAGTTGGTATGTTATTTTTTTTTCTTTTCTGTGGTTTTTCTGATGTTAATTGTGAAACAAAAAGTTACTCGGCTCGAGCTACTGTCCAACTCGTAAGTGCGAGTAACTCGTATGATACGTCCACACAGTGCGAGTTGCTGCTTTCTGCAGCTACTCGGTAGACCGACTCGCACAGTGTAAAGCGTGTAAGTGTGTGTTGTGTGTGCGTAATTACGTAGATAGACTGGAAGCCGACCCCAACATAATGGAAACCAACAAGTGGGAAAAGTCTAGGAAGATTGATTGACACTCTTGGTATGTTATTTTTTTTATTTTCTGTGGTTTTTCTGATGTTATTTGTGAACCAAAAAGGTACTCGGCTCGAGCTACTGTCCAACTCGTAAGTGCGAGTAACTCGTATGATACGTCCACACAGTGCGAGTTGCTGCTTTCTGCAGCTACTCGGTAGACCGACTCGCACAGTGTAAACCGTGTAAGTGTGTGTTGTGTGTGCGTAATTAGGTAGATAGACTGGAAGCCGACCCCAACATAATGGAAACCAACAAGTGGGAAAAGTCTAGGAAGATTGATTGACACTCTTGGTATGTTAATTTTTTTCTTTTCTGTGGTTTTTCTGATGTGTGTCTAATGTAAGAAACCAAGTTCCAAACATCTGTGTTATTGAAAAAAAAACTAAAAGTCTGCAATTAAAAATAAAAATACATACTTCGTCTAAAATATAAAAAAGTCCCAGTTACTTAAACTTTAGTAGCAAGCCATTTTTTTTAGCCGACCAAGTGTGTGTCGGACCACGCAAAATGAAGGGTTCCGTAGTTGGGATAATTTTATCTCAAGAACAAACATAACATTGTAGTTAAAAACACGTTCTCCTTTACATTCCAAATGTAAGTTCGTCGACTAATACTCGTTAACTTGGTGAGCCTACAAAGCTGTGATAGTTTTCCTTTTAACTTCGTTACAATTATATACTACTGAAGTGATTTTTTTCACATATCCAAAAACAACCTTTAGCTGCCAGGTGGAGGGGGAGACGGGGGGGAACTTAACTCTAACGAAAATTAGCACTTTAAAGCTTAATATTTTGCAAATGGAACCCTGAATCGACAAATGGTGTTCACGCACCCGCAATACTTTTAAACCGCCTATCCAACGACACCCCATAGCATGTAATAGACGAGAAAAAAATCATCCCAACTACCTTAATTTATTTTTTTTAACTTTTTTTTACCATTTTGTGGACGTAATTAATATATATGTCGTGGATAATGATATTGTTTTAATAAAAGTTGCTCAATTGATTAATGTAGTAGTGGGGCAAACGCCGTGACTTATTTAGTAATGGCGGCACGTGGACAGAGTCGTTTTGGAAAGCGGGATTGTCGAACGGGCACTTCGCATCGAGTCGCGGACCAAGTCAATTCTCCAAAACGAAACTGTCGGTTTGCCTAGTTAGATTGATTTGTGTGTAGTATTTAGTTTATTTAATTATTAAAAGTGAAGTTACATTTACACTTCGTGTTATTTAACGCCACCTACGAAATGGACCCTTTACCACCGAACCAAGATGGTGACGACCCTATCGCTCCGCCGTCGTTGACGTCGTCATATATTATGTACACTCATGCCAAATTACAAATTCCTTTTACTGTGAGTTTCTGAGCTAAGCCGTAGACAGACAGATATACAGACAGACGGATATGGCGAAACTATAAGGGTTCCTTCTTGACGACGGAACCCTAAAAAACCGAAATCGAACTCTATGCGGCGACATTTAAAGTTTGGTTGCCATCGCAACGGTTGACTTGATCTTTCTAACAAAATGATCTACCACCTAAATGTGCAGCGAGTTCTATAAAGAGCACCCTTTCCTTTACTTCGTAATGACACTTTAGCACTGATGATTCAAAAATAAACGCCCCAGCAGCTTCAGAAAATAAATCTCTTATGAATAATGAAAAATGTTAATATTGTGACGTCGATGCAATACTAACTACAGTAGATACTCGTTCCTTTCTCATTATTTCCATTGTACTGTATCTTAAGTATTTTCAAGGAAATCTCAGACTCCATTATTTTCAATGAAAATGTTGCATTCGGACAATGCTGCTGGTATTCTTTGTAATATTATCATAACTATTATGGATAACTGGGAGTAAATTGAAATTATTTATTCCTGTAAAATTATTTCTGGAGTATCATTGATAAAAGTGTTTTTTTTTTTTTTTTTAACAACCGCTTGCATATCTTATCACTAAATATCTAATAAATAACTCATAACATAACATAAAAACTAGTTTCCCCAACGAGTGAAGCAGAGGGTTACCTATAGTACAATAACATTTCCCCAGAATGTCTGAAGTCCCATGTATCAGGGGGCGAGCCTTTTGCCTTTAAGCGCGTACAAATCCAGACTCCGGGTTGCTACTCGTACTAAGAAATTCCAGATAGAAAAACTCAACAACACTTTGCCCGACCTGGGAATCGAACCCAGAACCTCATGCTCGGCAGTACCGATTGCGACCACTACACCAACGAAGCAGTCAAAACCAAGGCAATACCTAAATATTTTAGCGCTAAACGTTTTTAAATCATCGTTTTATTTCTGTCAATTGTTTGAAGTTGACAGAAGCAGAAATAAGTTTTAAAAGTGTTAAGCGCTTATAGATTTTAGTGTAAAAGTGAAAGTCAAATCATTTATTTCAAATAGGCAGTAACCAGTAACCCAGTAACTGGGTTGTGAAGGTCAGATAAGCAGTCGCTCCATGTCAAATACTGGTATCCAGCTGCATCCTGTTAGACTGGAAGCCGACCCCAACATATTATAGTTGGGGAAAGGCTAGGCAGATTCGTTGAGGCACATAAACGGCACTTTTGAACGTCAAAATTTACAAAAAAATATAATTGATTCTAGTCGCTCTTCCTAAAGGTAGTTTCGTATGGAGAAGGATAGGCAAGAAACTCCATAGTTACTCTTTTATCAGGTTGGCGGAAAAGTCTTGCACCAAGATATAAGACTTAACGAATTTATTCATAACAAATTGTCGAGTCTCCGAACCGACATGAGGTCGCGCATTATCATGGAGTAAGTTAACACATACACGTCTCGGTCGTTTTTCTGTTACTGCGTCAGCCAGTTTCTGAAGCTGTTCAGTATAAATGGAAGTCGTAATCATCCTTCTCGCAGGGAGAAGCTCGTAATAGAGTGGGCCCTTTGCATCCCACCAAACGGAGAGAAGATGCTAGCGTGAGTGACGTTTCGGCTTTGGCTGCGTTGGTGGCTCTGCGTCGTAAGGAAGCCAGACGGCGTGCCGTGTGTTGTTATCATAGAGAATCCAGCTCTCATCGCTGGTTACCAGATCTTCAAGAAACTTTTTCCGATGTGGCTGAAAAAGAAGCGTTTCACAAATACTAACTCTGACTTAACGATGACTGTCAGTTAGTTGATGTGGAATCCATCGTGCCATTAATTTACGAGCCTCGACTGTCGAATGATGACAGCCAAGAGTCTCTGCCAAATCACGCGTATTTATTTCTGGATTAGCCTTTAAACAGCGGAGTAATTCCTCATCCTGGAAGGTGGATGGTCGCCCAGATCGCTCGTGATCTTCAAGAGTTATATCTCTGATGCAAATCGAGCAAACCAGCGGCTTATCTTCCATCGCGTTACAATACCTTCACCGAACGCTTTGCTGATGTTAGCGGTAGCCACACTCACGTTGTGTCCCTGACGCCACTCGTAAAAGATGATCGTTCGAAGTTGATGTTCACTAATCATTTTCACAAACTAACCAAATCCTCACTAACGCGCCTTTATATACCCTTAATGTGATAGCTTCGAGAACCTTCTACAATATTCTTACGTATCCCAGATCAATTCTAAATATTCCGGAAAATTCTAGTAATTTAAAATTTCTTGTGCAATATTTTTCCACCAACCGGATAAAATGTTTTACAATAATTTGTATATATTAATTACATCATTTTCACATATAATATATTATAATCAATAAACTAAAATACATACACTGTACCGCAATAGGTAAAAATAATTAAAAATAAAGCAATGACAGATACACTAATTAAGTGACAGATACATGGTGCTCACATATTTACAAACATTGTAAAAGTATATGAGTTTCCCAAAAATTTTAACAAGTAATAAGTAAGTGTGTGACTTAAAATAACCACAGAATGTAGAATCAATTTTAACAGTTTGATTTTGAGACACGTAGTTAGTACGTGTACTCTATAATACACGTAGATTGTCCTATGGAGCAGTGAAATCTGGAAGTATTTACTATCCCTAGTGTTTGTGAGAAAATTAATATTATGCAATTCCAGACCCTTTGGAAAGTGACACCAAGTAAAAAAAAAATACGTTCACGAGAATTACAAAGTATAAACACATTTTGACCGGCCAGCTGGCGTGGTTGATTAAGATACCGCCTATCATGTCGCAGGTCGTGGGTTCGATTCCCATCCAGGACAAACATTTATGTGCATGAACATGTGTGTTTGTCTGGGTGTAATTATCTATTTACGTATGTATTTACAAACAAAAAAAAAGTAGTGTATGTAGTATATTAGTTATCTGGTTTCCATAGTACAAGCTCTGCTTAGTTTGGGATTAGATGACCGTGTGTGAAATGTCCCGTGTGTTGTGATATTATTATTATTCTTAGAAAGTTTTTTTTTCTCTGCTGGTCTCATAATGGTCACTTAGTTTATGCCTGAAAACAATAGCCTTTCTCAGTCTACGTCTGAGCACAAAGTCCTTTTTAGTGTTAAAAACAAGCATCAATTTGATAACTTACACATTCTCTACCTGACTACAGGTCACGAGACAAATGGCCAAATATCTCCTTGGCAAAAACTTTTCATTTCTTTCTCATTCAGGTATTACTTTGTTGGGTGTTTCTCTCAATTTTTTTTTCTCGTTCAGATTACCACAGAAATAAAAAACCCGGAAAGCATTTAAAATAGGAACACAAGGATAAAAACGAGCTCCAGCCGTCCTTATCTGGGATACTCATCATTTCGCCAGAGCTTTGAGAGCGTTAACTTAAAACCAGCTAAGCGCACGGTCACAACTTTATGAAGAAGCAAATATTTAAAAATGTGTTTTATATTTTATATCTGAGATGGTGTTAGCTGGATGTGGCTTTTAGCTGAAGAGTGAAAACGATTTAAACTTAAAGAGAAAGGGCCAGGATAGCCCGCGAAATTCATAGGATAGGAATCATTAAAGTCCACAACAACAACTCTTTACGACCAAGTAATCTTATTGAATGAATATTTCATGAAATCTTGACATTTGAGGATTATACTAACTTAGGGCCGGGTTCCTGATCTGTAGTTAACTCAAACAATGGTTAAACATAGTGGTACTAATGGTTGGATTTTGGCTAAATGTGTTTGCCAAAATGCCATTAGATACTATGTTTAACCATTGGTTGAATTAACCACGGATTAAAAATCCGGCCCATGGAGTTGTATTACTGATTCTAATGATTATAATTCTGTAAATACTTTGTTACGGTCGCGAATCATAATTTTATCAACATGCAACTTAATACTGGCAAAAATGCAAAATGTAAGAAAATTTTAATTTCGCGAGCTATCCTGGCGCTTCCCCCTTAACGTTAGAAATGCCTTGAATCCCCGAAAGGTTAGGCAGGGGTGTAACCTATAGTCAATCTGCCTAGCCTTTTCCCAACTATGTTGGGGTCGGCTTCCAGTCTAACCGGATGCAGCTGAATACCAGTATTTTACATGGAGCGACTGCCTATCTGACCTCCACAACCCAGTTATTGGGTAATACGATACCCCTTGGTAAAACAGGTTGTCAGACTTTCGGGCTTCTGACGACCCGTAACGACTGTCAAAGATCCACGAATGACAGCCGAGACCAACCGTTTAACGTGCTATCTGAGGCACGGAGGAGTCTCGGTATGTAAAGATGGTCACCCATCTACTTACTTAGTCACGAGCTCCTCAGGGGTGTAACTATAGTCCACCCAAATTTCACCAGTTATGTTTAAGTCCCATGTAATAGGGAGCTTAGCCTATTGGGATTTTTTTTTAGTTGTACAGACGCCAGCAGGTCAAGCTACCCGAAACTGTCAGATTTTCCCAATCAACTTTGAACCTAATGCTTTAGCGATAAAGTTGAAAATCTATTAAAGAGATTTGACGGATTGTAGTAGCTTGATGTGCTGGCGTCTGTACCTATAGTCCATAGTGTAAGTCTATAATGTGTATGTCCCAATAGGAGGCGGACCTATTGCCATCAACCAGATGCTACTGACAAATTGGTTACGGAAAAATCTATTAACACTTTACCTGGAAATCGAACCTAGGACCTCATCTTCAGCAGTAAAGCTTGCGACCACGAAACCAAGTTTTATTAATTACTAGCGACCTGCCCCGGCTTTGCTGGGTAGCCTGAAAAAAATATAAAAAAACTTCACAAGATCACCCGATGGGCTAATCTGAAGACTGTCTGAAAATTTCATCAAAATCGCTGCAGCCGTTTTGGAGACCATAGGGAATGTTCCTGACGTCGCATCGGGCCACACATCGCGGGCTTCCCCCGCCACTCACTTGCTCGCCGACTCCTTGAGCGTGCGAACAAAAATCGGTCGTCTCCTTAAAAAAATTGTATCAATACCTAATCAAGAAATATAGTCATTATCCAAATCGAGTAGTTTTACTCAGTCAAGACCACCAGCAGCACACCTGGAGCTTGACACGCAACATATGGTCCTTCGAGGAACATACATACATCGATTTTTATAGATATAGATTTTTGTACGTAGTGATGACCGTGTAGACTAGGGATGGGAGCTTTAAATTTGTCAAAATCGATCTATTTCACTGGAGTTCATCTCTGGAACAAAACATTGTATAAATATAATTGAGTTTTAATGGATTATGTTATTAAGTTCTAAATAACCAAGCTCAACAACAAAAATTAAAACAGCACGCAAAACAATAAAATGTCCTTTAAAATTAAATTATATAAAGCGAAGCTTAGCGAGTTGGCAGACGCGTTTTCTCATTAGTAACCAGATGTTTTAGATATTACTTCGGCGGCCTCATCATAACGCTGTACCAGGAATCGTTCCTTTTATAAATAGTGTGTTACCGTAAGGGAATTTCTTATAAAGCGTGGAAATGTGTACCTACAACGTTCCATTTATTTAATTATTAAAATAGTAGTTCTGCGAGCAGTAGACCTCGTGAGCACAAACTTTTTTGCAACAACTAATATACCACGGGATATATACCATATTTTTTGTTTTTAAAATGATGGATCCCGTTTTATATGACTTTTGTAGTGAATATAACAATGTCAATTTAAAATCCTTTGCAACTTCAAAAAAAAAAACTGTGGCGCGTAGGGACGCGACACGGTCACCGCTAGGGAGCGGTGTACAGTAGCGCTATCTAGTGACCTTATTGTAAAACTAATATGGGTTTTAACCCCTATAAAATCCTCGTTTTAGAGAATTCTGATAATTATTTTCAGAATTCTCTAGTTTTGTGATGAGAAGATGGTCACAGGAGCCGACTTCCGGTATCTTGGTTCACTTGCGAAGTAGATCGGACTGTTAAGGTCAGAATTAATACTAGATAGATGAAATGGCGGCAGGTCACGGGAACAATCTGCAACTCCCGCATTCCTCTTAAACTTAAGGGGCAGATTTATAAAACAAAGGTTAGACCTGCTGTCTTGTATGGATCAGAATGTTAGGTCACAAAAAGAATGAATGCAAGGCAATTGCATGCAGCCGAGATGAGAATGCTAAGAGGGATGTGTGGTGTTACGTGAATGGATAAAGTAAGAAATATGTAAGAGTTCTGAAAGTGACACCGGTGACAGAAAAGTTGTGTAGAAATTGTCATGGTATATGCATGTGATGCGAAGGAATGAGGAAAATGAATTGGCTCCAAATAAATTGGGACAAGGACAGAAGAATGATAAAGAAATCCTTTCCTAAAGGGCTTATTACACTAGTAACAATCTAAAAGTGAGTAATTTACTGCATTTTGAGGAGCTATTCTGCTCATCACGCCGAAGATACTAATCAGATCTTCACCAAATTTTTATGAGACCAGTTTAATGTTAATACATTTCAAATTTTTAAAAAATCTATCGAAATTGGATCTCATAAGGTGGAGGTATCCAGTAGCCACCTTTTTGCCCCTTTTTGGAGGAAGTACTCCTCCAATCAAAAGTCCTGACCAGAAAAAAAATCTATTAAGTCTTAAACTTGTATAACAAGTTTCATCCAGATCGGTTATTTGACTTTTTATGTTTTCTAACCGAAACATAAAGTACTTTCTTTTTATTATTAAACTAGCTTTTTCAGCAGCTTCGCCCGCGTGCATGTCGGAAATTATTTCACGGGAACGTACTACCGGGATAAAAGTATCCATTGTCCTTGGCTCACGTACACTTGAAGGACTAAGTGCGGAAACCTGACCCAACAACATAGAACAACATCCTATGTCCTAATCCAGGCCATGGTCTACCCGTTTTCAAATTTCATTCAAATCGGTTCAGCCGTTTTAGCGTAACAAACAAACAAACTCACGTTCGCATTTATAATATTAAGTTACGATTAGGATTATCAATTAAACTATTCCACATACAAACTATACACATAAATAAAAACAATAAAAAAGTACAATTATTGGGTTGGCTAATAAGTAATGAGCGACATACAACTATTTTATTTGTATTTATTTATTAAATGAATAATTGTTAATCATTATCAATATATTCATCGTCGTTTTCTACTACCATTCGCCATCGATCTGGCTAAAAGTGAATGGCATCCGCATAGAACTTCGTTGGTTTTGAATTGAAGAAGTCATCTATGTATTGTTTTAAGTGTGGTTCATTGTCAAAGCTTTTTTCCCGTAAATTATTACTAAGTGATCGGATCAAGCTGAAATCAGTTGGTGCTAAGTCCAGCGAATATGGAGGGTGGGGTATTATTTCCCAATTAAGCTTCAATAGTTTTAGTCTGGTATTCTTAGCAATATGCGGCCGGGCATTGTCGTGCAGGAAAAATATTTTGTCGTGTTCTGGACGTTTGCGATGGATATCAAGCTTCAGTTTTTTGAGTTGATCATAATATACTGTTGCTGTAATCGTAGTATTAGTAGGAAGGAATTCCCAGCTTATTACTCCATGTATATCCCACCAGACAGAAAGCATTACCTTGCGAGGATGAAGATCACCTTTTGACGTTGTTTTTCCCTGTTCTTTACATCCCAGCCACTGGCGCTTGCGTGTGTGATTAAAATAGAGAACCCACTTTTCATCTCCAGTGACAAGATGATCTAACCAATTAAATGTGCGGCGGAAAGATAAAAGTTGTACACAAATCTCAGCTCGGTAGGTCAGTTGATCTTTACTTAATTGATGGGGTACCCAAACACTATATTTGTAAGTCTTTCCCAAATCATGTAAATGATTTTCTATGGTGCCATGAGAGCACTCGAGCTGAACAGCCAAATCGCGTGTAGTTCTTCGAGGATCTTCTTCGATTAATAGTTTTAATTTATCGATATCTATTTCCACGGGGCGCCCAGACCTTGGTTGATCGGTTAAGGAAAAATCGTTATTGCGGAACTGGTGGAACCAGCGCTTTGCTGTTGCCTCGGAGACTGCATCGTGAGCTATCCTTTGACATATATTACGTGTAGCTTCAGCAGCAGAAAGCCCAGATTGAAACTCATATAATAAACAATGTCGTACGTGGATTTTAATATCACTCATTTCTTTGTGAACTCTAACGCACTAACAGCCAAACTATCAATAACGCGCATGAGCGCGACTCGCTCTTTATATACCCACTGCTACAGAACGTTCTCGAACCTTTCCGAAAATTCTAGAAATTATAAACTAAAACGCTCATTACTTATTAGCCAACCCGATAGTATTAAATTAATGTGTATAAAAAGTTAGTATTCATACAACAATGAAACAACAAATTTTATACGTAGTTTTGTTAAAAAAAAAATTAAACCCATTTAAATTTAAATTTCTTCTAACGACCTATCTGCCTAAAATCGCTGCGGAAACTCCGCATCTTCTGTTGTTTATAATAATCACGCAACGTAATTTCAGTTTAATGTGTTGTAGGTACCTAACTAAAAATCATTGCGGGCATATAAACCTTTTTTTTAGTCATTTTCCATCGCGTAATTTCAGCAGATGTGTGGCTAGAACAGTCCTATAAACATGAATGACGTTGTTAAACTTTACGTAACGCTTAAGCTCCGGTTTTCTAGAAAAGCGATGGCCGCCGCATAGTTTCCGCAAATAATAGGCGAATGACGTCACTGAAGTGTTAATTATAAATAACGACTATTTAGATGACTGAAATGTCACTAAAATATGTTCGAGTGTTTTCCTTGAGAGCGTTTTTGACCCCGTATAGTTTTGACTTTGCAATAATAATGAATATCTATAGTCATTTATTCAAACTAGGCTGAGAATCAGCACTTTTCGCAATATTACATAAGACAGTCCCCCGAAACCCCGCCCTTCCCCACTTCCCAGTACTTTAGCTGGAAAGAAGAAGTGGCTGGGAAGTCTGTTCAGTTAGGAAAACTTGATTCTGCACAAAATATGAAATAAAATTATTTGCCTTAACTCAGCTAACACAAGTCAATATATCAAAAAAAAAAAAAAAAAAAAAATACGGTGGTCAAAAACATTAAACCCCGCAGTCATCATTTTCATGAGAGCCGTCACTGCGACCGTTGTGTGGCGGCCATCGCTCTTGTAGGAAGACGTAGCTTAAAACAGTTTTAGTTTCAAGACGGAGACGAAGTAGGTTAAAAATATTCGTAGCTGATACTACGAGTATTTTTAACCGACTTCAAAAAAGGAGGTTCTCTATTCGACCCGTATGTACGTTTGTATGTCCGCGTTTTCTCAAAAACTTATAAAACAATTTTGTGAATTTTGATGATTCTTTCACTAACGTGATCTACATATTCTCAGGAAGGTTTTAGTATATAATCATTAGGTTATTCAACTTATGTACGAAGTTATATATATAGTAATGTAAATAGTATATATAGTAATGTAAAACCCTGGATTACACCAGGTCTCGTCCGTTGTATAAGACATAGAGACAAATTGCACCTAAAATCTAAACTTGCACCTGACAACGAGGTACTTAGCTTAACGTACAAAAGGTATAGGAACTTCTGTAACAATCTTCTGAAGAAAATAAAAATCCAGCATGATAAATATGAGCTGCAATCAGCAGGAAAAAATAGTAAACTAGTCTGGAAATTTATAAGAACAAACACTTGTAGTACAAAAACCTCCGAACCACCACTTGATTTACTATCAACACATATTAGCCCATCTATAGCAGCAGACAAAGCAAATTATTTCTTTGTCAACGCTGGTAAAAAATTGGCTGATAAAACACGTGGAACTAGAATTCTCTCTTGCCAAAACCAGACTATTAAAACTGTGAATCCAGTTAATTCATTTGTTTTATTAGATACCGATGTCGATGAAGTTTTAAGAATAATTTCCGGGTTAAAAGATGACTGTGCTATCGGATGGGATGATATACCAAATAGGATCCTTAAGAAATTTAAATACCTACTTGTTCAACCTCTAACACATATCTTTCAGTTATGTCTGTCTAATGGAGTTTTTCCTAGCCTACTTAAAAAAGCATTGGTCACCCCTGTATTCAAATCTGGAGACAAGTACTGCGTTAATAACTACAGACCCATTTCAGTCTTAACAGGTCTCTCGAAAATCTTGGAAAGAATTATAAATAATAGGTTAATAAAATATCTTGAGGACAACAAATTACTTTCAGATAGTCAATTTGGTTTTAGACCAAAAAGATCGACCTGCCAAGCAGTACACAAATTGACAAATTATATTACTACAAATCTGGATAAGGGCTTGCATTGCATGGGAATTTTCCTGGATCTTGCCAAGGCGTTTGATACTATTTCTTGCTCTAAACTATTGCACAAGCTTGAAACACTTGGGATAAGAGGAACACAACTCCAACTTTTTTCTGATTATCTTAGCAATCGTTACCAGTGTGTAAAACTCGGTCAGTATAAAAGTTCAGAACTTAAAAACAGCGGCCACGGCATTCCTCAAGGAAGCATTTTGGGACCGACGTTGTTTTTAATGTACATAAATGAACTGTGCAACCTGAAATTACCAGATGGTATCATAATGACATACGCAGATGACACTGCTCTACTGTTCTCGGCTAAGTCACGAGAGGAGGTTTATAAATATGCTCAGAGTGGCTTTAACATTGTATCAAATTGGCTACGTATGAATTTACTAGCATTAAATGCAGATAAAACCAAATATATTCTATTTAAAATGAGAAACACTAATATACCACTTACTAACCTTACCATTTATGCTCATAACTGTACGACAGACGCTGACGCTACTTGTTCGTGTCCTACTCTAGCTAAAGTCGACCATATGAAATATTTAGGTATCACGATTGACACAAATCTAAATTTCCGCAAACACATTGATTTGCAATGTGCTCGAGTTCGTAAATTAATATATATCTTTAAGAATTTACGTCACATTGCTGACTTTAAATTAATTAAACAGGTATATTTAGCTTTGTTCCAATCTGTTCTTACATACTGCATAACTTCATGGGGTGGTGCAGCAAAGTCAATTTTACTCCCTCTAGAACGCGCTCAAAGAGCAATTCTAAAGGTCGCGACCTTTAGGCCTTTTAGATTTCCTACACACCAGCTATTCATTGCATGTGAGGTGCTAACAGTACGCCAACTATTTATACTGCACACCATATTACACCAGCACGTGGAACTCGCTTACAAGCCAGTACCTTCTGACAAGAGAAGGAAAGATCTGGTTTGCATAAAGCCCCAAACCAGACATGCTTTTGTAAGCCGATTTTATATATATTTAGGACCCGTTTTATATAATAAGATCAATAGGATACTTAATATTTATAGTGCCACTTACAAACATTGTAGTCTGAAGGTGTGCGAATATTTGGGTAAACTTGATTACACAGACACAGTGAAGCTTCTAGAATTACTGCAATAATTATGTAGATATTAAATTGGTAATTTTTAAATTTGTATTTTGTAGAATAATAGTATTTTAATATTTATTAAATATAAGTAGGATATTTTCAATAATTAATTAAGTATGGTCAAATAATATTATATCAGTTGATCGCTTAGTCTGGAGATGGCCTGAATCACAGGTTTTTATTAACCTAGCTCAGGCAGGTCGCCACAAGTTAAAATTGTCTGTACCAACGCACCTTTCATAGGTCATTAAAATCCTGTGTAAATTAAACTAGTTTGTGTATAAGTAATTAAGCCAATCTGTTAAGATCTTGGTACTACTACTAAGTATTTATAAGTTAGTAAATGTATTAGTTTGTAAAAGGAACTAAATAAATTATTATTATTATTATTATATACATAATATGTGGATAACGTTGTGAGTAGTGTATTTGTTACCTCTATTATTAAGCTCTAACCTATGTTTACTTAGTATTATACTGCTGTTTGTTGTCCCTAAATAAATAAATAAATAAATAAATAAATAAATGTACTTACTGTATTTCTGACATTTCTAAGCGGATCGGTTTCGGTCGTCTTAGGCTTATGTAATTGTATTTTCAACTAAAAATGAAAAAATAAATTTACTTTAAAAAAGTAAAAACCGGCTTCAAAAACCTAAGACGAATAAAGTAACTTTTATAAAAAATACTTAACAGCTTCTGAAGTGTCTTCAATTCTTCAATGTCAATGCACATTAGCCTGGCACCGACTTCAGAAGCTGTTAAGTTTTTAATCGCCTTCAAAAAGGAGGAGGTTCTCAATTCGTCTGTATGTTTTTTTTTTTTTTTGTATGTTTGTTACGCGATTACTCAAAGACGGATGGACCGATTTGAAAAATTCTTTTTTGTTTGGAAGGGTAAACTTCCGAGGTGGTCTCATATGGATATGGTGGATTTTTCAGTCTCACTTGTGCCGCGTTCTAATGCGCACGCGTTTGCATATTCTTTATATCGAGTAGCGCGGCGCAAGCTGTCGCTCGTAATTTACTCGCCATGAGTAGTGAACTTGTGGTGAATGAGCTGCTGGCGTTCCTGCAGCAGAAGCTGGATGTGATGAATGAGGTGTCTGCTGTCCAGATCTGCGCAACGAACTTCAGCGAGGATGACATAGCTGCTGCCAAGCTGTTGTTGTTTAGTGTGCTGAACAAGCGCGATCAGATGGTGTCCCGCCGGCGTGACGGGACTAAGAAAAGCCTGCAGGATATCATCACGCTGTTCAAGGAGACCGACCCTGACGACGTGCCGACGTTTGTTGTGAAGGAGCTACACAAGCTTCCTCCCGTCACCTTCGACCACGTCGATGTAACGAGCCTGCTGAAGGACATTGTTTTTCTGAAGGCCCGCCTTGCGGATGTGCTAACGAAATTAGATGCATCCCAGAACACCGTCACTGATTTGCGCAAAGAAGTTAGCGAGTTGCGCAACAATGTGGCGGTAATTAGGTCACCTGTCGATGCGTCAAACGTAAACACATGTCGTGGAGCCGGCCTCGATATATCGTCGTCGAATTCTGCGTCAGCAGTTTCGTCGCCAGCGCATCCGTTGTTTGCTGAGCTTGCAGAGCGCCCCGCCAGCGCGCCCCGCAGCCCCGCGCTCGTCACCGCGGCTCCTCCACGCAGCGCCGCCCGAGCCCCTCGCCCCATCCCGCAGCCAGTACTTGAAGCCCTGCCGAAACCTCTGCAAAGGGATTTCGCTAGCGTCACTGCGAGTGCTCCTGGCGCTCCTAGTATCAAGCCCGTGCCAGAAAAGGCGCTGAATAGGGCTGATAAAGATTATGGTTTTGTGACGGTGCAAAGGAGGAAGCGCCGATCGCGACCAAACAAGAACCGCTGCGGCAAAGCTCCTACAGTGCCCGAAATGAGCCTACGTGCCGCAAAGCCGAATACACCGGTGTACATCTCCCGCCTGCACTACACCACTAAGGCGGAGGACATCGTAGAGTACGTGCGACAAAAGACGAGGTACACGCCGAGGGTGCAGTTACTGGAATCACGCCGGAACGTCAACTTCAAGGCGTTCGTCGTGCGTGTACCGAACTGTTATCTGCCCCTCGTCATAGAAGAAGACTTTTGGCCCCAGGACGTGGTGTTCCGTCGCTTCCGCGGACAAGTTCCACAGGACAGCACAAAGTCAAGCTAGTGCAAAGTGAAGTGCTACTAACATAGTCTTAAGCCTTATTTATTAACACAAGATTTTGTTTATAAAAATATGTATGTTTAGGTTAAGGTATTTTTCTATGGGCCTATGTCGCCTGAAATAAATGGTATTATTATTATATTATTATTATATAAATTTTATGAACTTTGCTCGGGGAGTTTTTGAGTTAGCTTCAATAATGCGTATATTTCCTAATTATTTTATGTGGATGATGTGATGATGTTTTAATAACTTCCTATCACTGTTATTTACATGGCTATATCTACAATTATTGTGCTCAATTATGTATTCGAATATGTGTGGGGTAGGTTCCACAACAAAAAAGTTTTTTTTATGAAAGTTATTTTATACGTTTTAGGTTTTTGAAGTCGGTTTTTGTTAAAACACGTTTGTAATAGCAATTACTTATGCAACAAAGAATTACCAGCTTTCAACCCACACGCTGATAACACACTATATAATAGGCGACATAGGAGCAAATAATTTAATTTCTCCTTGTGGCTCTAGACATGTCGGCCAACGTTGCTAAGGAATAGAGGCTGTAATTTTATCAACTAAACGTTTTCTTTTATTTTGGTTGTAACTTTTCTGTGGTTTCTGTTACTTTTGCTTTTCGTTTGTTTGGCTTTTCTTTTGTGAATGCAAGATTAAGCAGAGATAAACTGGAATTTAGGCCACTACTATTTAATTATAACATCACGCCTGTAATCCCCGAAGGGTTAGGCAGAGTTGTGCATATAGTTCACCCACATTTCGCCAGTTATGTTTAACTCCCATGTAACAGAGGGCGCGCCTATTACTATCAGCCAGGAATAAATACAGACTCCGAGCTGCTACTGAGAAATTCCAGATATAAAAACCCAATAACACTTAGCCCGACCCGGGAATCGAACCCAGGACCTCATGCTCAGCAATAGCGCTTATGACCAGGGGTCGGAAAGTAATTTTAACTGGGGTCCGGATACTGTTAAAAAATGTTATCGAGGTCCAAAAAAAATACTTGTAATAAATTCTAGTGAAAACTTTTATTTTGAATAATATAAGGTTTTATATTTATTATAAAAAGAATAAAAATAAATTCTAAAAAATCTATGTGAGAGATTACACCCACGGTCTTGAGTCAGTTTTTTATAGCAAAGTTCATGTGGGAAACAGCTAATGCGAAGAGTGTTTTCAAGGTGGGCCGTCCGTTAATCTCGAACGGTAGGTATTTGTTTAAAAAAAAAAAGAAAAGATGATTCGCATACATTGGAGCCAAACATAGTAGCAAAGACAGGTTGATAGCAAGTTTTTTGCAATAATCTTATTTTTCTGACACAGATTTGCCCGACAATTCTTCAATGTACGCAGTTTCCTAAATTTCCAAACAAATATCTTCTTGGAAGTCAATTAATTCCATTGACAAGACTGAACAACTTAGCAGCCACGTCAATCCATTGTTCCGTTGCATCAACTTCTTAAGGCGATTTAAGAAATTGAAAAAGCTTCCCTATCTCTGCAAAGTCATGGAATCCTGCAACAAATTCCTACCCTAGATCGGATATAAATCTTAATAATGTTACCCTTTTATAAACATATTTTTAATTGATTCGTAGGCAAGTTATTTAACAATATTTTGCGGTCTAAGTTCCAACTTATCCCGGTCCGGATATGGACCGTGGTCCGCCTATTGCCGACCGTTGCACTAGCTAGAACAACGAGGCAGTCTATTTGTTTAGAGCTAGAAAAAATATTATAAAATCCTCGACTCTTCCTACAAGTTAAAGATAATTTTAATTTAGCAAAATGTCTTTATTCACTTTTTAAGTGACGATTCGGTCTATAGTGGCCCATCTAGACACACTGCAAGTTACTATCCCTACCTGGTTGCTATTCCACCAATTCGCACTAAGCGCTTCCAAATGTCTTTTATAATGCGTACAGCAAAAGAGTGGAACACTCTACCTGCGTATGTGTTTCCGAACGCATACAACCCTTTTTTCTGTGGAGAAATGCTCATGCATACTGCACTACCACGGGGAGATAGTGCAGTTATGTGGGACACCAACCCACTAAAACTCTACAGTGTACTCCTCTGCCACTTGTAGCGGGAATACAGGCACGCGTTAGCACTCACCGCGAACCCGCAGCGGCTGTCCGTCACCGGACGTTCCTTTGGGGAGCACCCCCCATCACCGGCGCACAAGAACACATTGCGCGCCGTGACCACCCCATGGACCAAACCAGCACATGGGAGCTAGACGACCCCGTGTCCAGGCACCCTTGATCCTCCTGCGACCAGTCAGAGGATAGGGAGAGCAGCCAACGAAATACCGACATTCCTCCTCATCTGTGAACCCACCGCATCCGCCATCAGACGGTGGCGACCCCTTCTTGGCCGCGGGAGGTAGGGAGAGCGGCGCACCGCAATAACGGCACTCCTCTCCCGCCGCGGCCTCCAACCCTCAGCTGCGATGTCGCCCAAGCGGCACCGCCACCTACCTCTTGGCCGCTACGTCGTCGCCTTCCTGGGAAAAGCTCTGACGAGCTCCTCAGATTCCTCTTCGCTTCACCGTGGGTGACCAAGCCATGGTTACTGAGCCCCCGTCTCGACAATGCGGGAACCCAACGGGGGCGGAACGCATACAACCCTAATCTCATCAAAGTGAGAGTGAACAGGCTTCTTCGGGGTAAGTCACTCCATCGTCGATTTTGTCTCTGTCAGCTCCGTCCTAGACTGAGTCAAGAGCAAACGTATCTCAAATAATAAAAAATCTTATTAGTCTGATTGCCAACTTATATGCCAAAAGAGATCTACTGCTGGAAATTGGCTTCTTCCAAAAATCGCCACAACGTAGTCTTCACACATCTGGCAGATTTCCCCGGCTTTCAAGCTGATAAATCTCGTTACTATTTCAGTTCAAAATTCTACTTCAGCTCACATAAAAAAGAAACACCCTAAAGCCGTGTAGCTCTAGTGAAAATTTACCAAACGAAATAGAGACGCAATCCCTGACGGTATAAAAGCATCCCCATTCAACACACGTTACGCTAATTAAATCTAGAGGGAAATCCAAAAACGTTATATAAATGACCCAGTTTTTACTGAAAATAACTATAAAATACTAGCTTTTGCCAGCGGCTTCGCCCGCGTGGATGTTCGAAGTTATCCCACGGGAACTGTACATTTTTCCGGAATTAAAAGTATCCTATGTGCTATTCCAGACTATAATCTATAAAAACTGTTTGCTCCCTAGTAAAAAGCTAGTATTAGTACCCTACAAGTATCGTATTAGTAAGGATAAAGAGAAAAACTGCTTTATTTCTCTTTACTGGTTTTTACATCACAAGGACAAATCGCGTTATGTTTTTAGGCTCCTCGTATATTCTCATCCTGTTTATTCTATAAAAAGCATAGATACTTGTCATGTATTTTTTTTATCATTTCCTTTGTTAGCTTGTTCGGAAAACCAGTTTTAAAACGTGGCTGGTATTTTTAAATCAGGTTTCTGGAAAATATTGAAACGTGACGTGTCTAGCGAATCATGATAGATTCTTCTATTGTTTTATTTAACATACGATCTAATTTCTATAATTACAGGATTTTTTTACTTTGTAAACATGGACCAACTGTGCCTGTTCGACTTCATGTCATGGCAAATTCCTAGGATTTTTAAATTTAGGTCTTTTTGCTCAAATTTTAAAACTGAAAAGTTTATTTTTAAAATCTTATGGAAAAAAAAAACAAATTCTTCAGCAGAATAAATATAAAGCAAAGTTTATTCTCACACACGAATATAACGGTCTCATATTTATTATTCACTTCCAAATAACTACCACATAATTGTTTTCCTTTCAAATCAGTGTGTCTTTCCAACGAGCGATTTAAACATAGCTCCTCTTAGTATATAAGCCCACACCAATGAAAAGATTTACTAATTTCAGGGCAGCATTATATTCCATGGCAAATTACGTCACAGTCCGATAAATTCCTCTTGACATCGTAAAAGCTATAATAAAGCCAGTCCTCTCGTTTTGAAAGGCTTTCCTTCACAATAATACTCGCAGTAAGCATCTTGAACTAGTGATGTACTAGTTGTTTAATTTAAATCGATACTCGAAAGTGCTTTAGTTGTCTCGTCGATTCGAAAATAATCTAATGTTGTGGTGAAGTGTATTTTGTATTTTTAATGAGTATTGAAAGACATTATGAAGACATTATTGACATTATGATATAATCAATATTTTTGTATGTACTGCCCAGACTCATTTTCTATTAGAACATCACTCTCAAGTTCTTGCAAACGTAACTTTCAGCGCGTGAAAAGTTCTCGTCTATCGAATTCTCATCACCACAAACTTTAAGCACCGCTATTTAGTACGCATGTAATCCATGACTCATGACTGTATTCTAAGCCAAAACAGTATCGCTCGGCCTCCATGCAATAACCAAGAGCACGATAACCCTAGCACGTTGGTCTTACTGTACACAAAAATCTGGTAATATTTTTTTACGCGACAAAACAGCTAGACATTCCTCCAAACAGGACGACATAAATCTACAAATAAACAAAAATACCTACGACTCGATTCGTATTGTTAAGGATATGTAACATCACTATCCGCAGTTGTCAGTTATACCCGTGACACCGCTTGGATAACCACCAAATTACGTCGAATTCTTTTGTTGTCGAATGAATAGTGTTGAGACAGCAATAGACAGTGTTATTTCCTCTTTTTGTTTGGCTCAGATCCGCTGGCAAGATAAATTACTTCAGAGTTAAAAGCTACTGCTGAAAAATTGAAGGTTACACAATGATAATTTTTCCGGCTTTTAACTTTTGTTTGGGAAACGGATTGTTTGTGTAATTAGCAGGTTTGATTGTTTTCATCATTCTTAAGTTACTATTTTAATTAAATTATACCCTCAATTTGAGACAAGCAAGAAAAATACTCGTTTATTTGTCACGGACCTAAAATAGGTACCTATACAATATAAGCACCGAGTTTTTTTTTCCTTTATCAGAATAATACTGTGAACGAGACAGAAGATTTCCTTTCATTTGAAGCAAAGTTTTCCATGAAATATCAAATCAGAATATTCAATATCACAGTCAATTGTCTTTAATTTAATTAAGCACTCTTCCACTGATAGGGTATCTATCGCTTATTATTATTATTATTAATACCAATGTATTATTTACAAAGAGAAATTTTGTTAATTAATATTTTTCAAAGGCCAAATATAACAACTTTTATTCAAATAATAAATTTAAATAAATAAATTTTAAAACGAGACCTTTTGATATTACTTACTATAAAAGTCAATCTACTTGGAGGTCTACGGTTCTCATAGATATTTAGCCTCTCAAGTGTCGATGATACACCATTGGATCTTAAAAAATAACTTTTATGTAGGGTGACTGGTAATTAGTGAACGATTCTTATACACAACAAACAACTTTTATTATGGGACCAAACCTGAAATTGCGTAAAAAAATTTAGCGTCTCCCTAGATTAGTTAAGCAAACATGAATGTATGAGACAACTGTTTTTTTTTTTTTTTTTTTACTATGAAGTTTAGGTTTACCCATCTACAGGTGAGAAAAAGAAAAAATAGAAAATACCTACATTTATTTAGAACAGACTAAAAGGCACGCAAGATATTCTGCAAAATAAATACAAAAAAAAAAAATGTGCAAACCTACAGATTTTCTCGATTTTTGACGATCGTTATTGTCTCTCGAACGGTATGCTGCGTTTTGACGAGCTTTTAGATCTGCCAGTTTATTAAGATTTGCTTGCAAAAATATGACATCGATCGTATGTAACTTGTATATTACTCGATTTTTTTGATCACACGAGTCGGTAATCAAAAATAGATCTGATCTGTAGGCAACTTTAGTTTTTTTTTTATTTGAGATGGGTTTGCTCTTGACTCTAGTCTCGACGATGGAGTGAGCTTACCCACAAGAAGCCTGTTCACTCTCATTTTGAAGAGATTAGGGTTGTATGTGCTCGGAAACACAGACGCAGGTAGTGAGTTCTACTCTTTTGCTGTGCGCATTAGAAAATACATTTGGAAACACTTATTGCGAATTGGTGGAATAGCAACTAGGTAGGGATGGTAACTGGCAGTGCGTTTAGATGTCCGATGGTAGAAGGTGGCCGGTGGTGTCAGGTCGTGGAGTTCTTGAGCACACTCACCGAAGTACAATCTGTAGGAGACCGACAAGCAGTCAACCTTGCGGCGATGAGCCAAGCTGTGAGCTTGGCATCTACTCACATTTTACGTCGCCAATGAGTCTCCTAGCTCTGCGTTCCACCGAGTCAAAAACATTTCAAATGTTGCAAATGGGACCTTGCCTCAGAGATAGATAAATTTGCGTCGACAGTAATTTTTTTTTGCAGCAGTCCTGCATAGGAGTATTAAAAAATTATGATTAACATATCGGCCAAAATGTATGCTTAAAACCGGTCCTAAAAAGCCATGGCCACGTAAAACCTTATCTAAGCATCGCTGCAGTTACCTACGTACATTGCGCGTCATAATTTATTTACTGCTCTAAAGTTGGAAGAACGCCAAATCTAGTAAAACGAATCCGGCATTTCAGCGACTCTCCTGCGGTTTTCAAATGAAAACGCTTGGTAAACTTGCGCAGATGAGCACAGTTATTTTGTAATGTGTTAAGCACGTACGACCACTACATTGCAAAGTCTACTTTGTAAGCAAAGTCATAGGGCTTGTATTACAAGGTTAGGTTCTCGGTTGCTAACCAGATGATTACATAAAAGTAGCGAGTTAAACTGTGAGCTTTTAAATAATGATTAGGTACAGTTTTGGGGTAGTTACGTCATATTTGTGCTCGGTTTAGGGCTTTTATTTCGAGTGCTTTAATAAACTGAGTGTGTGGTTAAGACTTTTAGCCTGATGTTGTTTGTGAATGATTTTTTACATTTTTGAAACTTGAAATAATTAAATTTTTTTAACCGACTTCAAAAAAGGAGGCTCTCTATTCGACCCGTATGTATGTTTGTATGTATGTTTCTATGTCCGCGATTTCCTCAAAAGCGAATGAACCAATTTTAATAATTTTTTCACTAGCGTAATCTATTTATACTTTCAGGAAGGTTTTTGTATATAATATAATACACTAGGTAATTATTCTTTTTTACGAAGTTAAATGCATAATTGTACTATATCTCACACACACTCATATTCTCTTTCACTCATATTGATTAACCGTGGTTATTGAGTCAAATAAATTGGAATGTGCCTTACAAACTTGCTCATAAGTCTACATACTCGTATTAGTTGCTTCACGCTTAGGGCTTTAAAACCAATCTGGATCATTTTCCCACCCTTAACAGAATGCAAATTCAATTTTGTCGCATGCCACGCTCACCCAGCGTAGAAAATTTTTACAGCCGTCACCTTGGATTTTCATTTTGACTTCACTATCGGCATTAGCACCCTCGAAAACCATAAAATCTATACCCATGATGAAAAATTTGAAAATTTTTGCAGCCGCCATCTTAGGTTTACATTCTAACGTCACTATCGGCTTTAACACCCTCAAAAACTATGTAAACGACATCCATGACGAAAATTTTGAAAATTTTCGCAGCCGCTATCTTGAGTTTACATTCTAACGTCGCTATCGGCTTTAACACCCTCGAAAACCATGAAAACAACACTCATGATGAAAAATTTGAAAATTTTCGCAGCCGCCATCTTGGATTTTCATTTTAACCAAATTCTCACTTTTTCTTTGTCTTTTATTAGGTTGTGACATAAATAATGAGCGTTTACTAAAAATTATCTAGTTTTTTCGAGAATCATCTAGAACAATCTACGGCCGAAGGTGTATAAACAGTGAGCGGCATTTGTTCATCTCAATCGTAGTTTGAGCGTCGATGTGTAAATATCACATAAAAATGGACGAAATCAAAACGCACGTAAGGCATAGTTTACTTTACGAATACCAATCTGGACATTCAGCGGCCAAAGCTATGCTGCACATATGCCAACATATAGCTCCTCATGTCGTATCGGAGGCTACAGCTAAAAGATGGTTCATCCGATTTCGCAGTGGCAACTACACGTTGAGTGATCAGCCTAGGTCGCACCAGCCAGTATAAATATATATAAATAAATTAAAGTGCTTTATTGAGAAAGCTCCCAGGATTTCGTTGCTTTACCACAGGACCACATATCGCGAGTATAGTGCAGCACAAATTATTGCAGGATTCTTGGAAAATAATTATTCATCCTCCTTACTCACTAGATATGGCACCACCAGATTTGATAATCTGGTGGTGCCATATCTAAAGGTGATCCTTTTTAGGTCCTTGAGTAATGCAAAATCTGAAAAAATAAATTGATGATTAGGGCCACCTACGACAGCTCCTAGACGAATCTTCAAGCCAAAACCAAACGAATTCTACAGAGATAGTATTCATTCTTTGCCAGATAGGTGGAGATGTATTGTTGATTCCGATGGTGGTTATGTTATTGACTAATAAGTTAATGATATAAATTATAAAAAAAGTTTTATTTCATTTTGTCATAATCGCTACACCACTCCAAGCTAGTGTAACATACAAAATTAAGCAAATTAAAACGAATAACAACAAATCGTCAACAGTAATGGTGAAAACTATCCTTTACAATTTCTTTTTCCTTTTATTTTAAAAATTTCCCACATTTTTTTAGGGTTATCTGTATTACACGCGTGTTGCAAATATACACTCGCGAGCGTGGCGCTCACTAACACAGGTATATAAAGTGCCTTCACGATAAACGGTGCGTAGATCTCGATATTCCCACCATCTCCCAGTTCTTGAAACGCAATTCCAAGCGTTTCTTCGACTCAGCCACCAACCATCGCAACCCTCTGGTTGTCGAGGCGGCTAGCTATGTCCCCTCTCGTATTAGTAAGGTCCGCCGCCCTGGGCTTGTCCTCTCAGATCCCGACGACCCCATAACTCTTCTCCAGGAGAGCAGTAGGGACCGTAGGAACAAAAACAAATCGACATTCCGACCTCGCCGCCGAGGTCCCTCGCGACGACCCCGTAATAATCGTCCTCCCCCCCGTCCCTTGCTCGGGTATAATGTGCCAGCTGGTGGCGTAGCTGAGCCAGTAGCTTTAAACTCCCATGACAATAAAAATCATTCTAATCTGATCCAGCCTGTCCCATCTTGCTGTCCTCCCCCCAGCGACGCCCTAAGCCGAGGCCCGTTCCCTACAGGGGGAGCCCTTAGCGTGTAGTCGCTTAGTCTGTAAGTTTTATGCCCCTGGCTCCAGCCAGGGGCATAAAACTTAAAGCCTCCAGGCTTTGAGTCATCTTAAGGCAGCCACAGGATAGTCCGGTTAAGTAGTCTCGACCTCTAGGTCAACTACGAGATGCCATTTATAAAAAAAAAAAAAACGGTGCGTTTTGTATTGAATAGGGAATCTGGACATTCTATAATCTAAGGATATATAATCAATGTACCCTTGGTATCAATAAAAAAGTAGAAAAAAAATTGGGTAGAATTAAAGTTACGACAGTAGACTATTACTGCCATACCATTATCATTGTAACTGTTGATGTGAATAATACAATTTAAGATGCATACCCCTAAATAACAGGTATTTCATTAAAAATACTAATTCTTCCTTGTAAAATATAATATAGTCCTTTCAAATATTTTTAATATTTAAAACATTTCTTCCTAGCTCTTGTAACGTTTTTCCGTAGTATGAGTATTATGGCTACTTATTGTATGTGTTCAGTAAAATAAACGATTTGCGAAATTAAGGAATATTTAATATTAAAATCTCTTATATTAATTTTATCGTAATGACGTTTTTTCCGTCTGACTTTTGTGGTATCGAGATTGTCAGAGTCTCACTCCAGCCAGTGCTGGTGCGCTTGTAAGAAGTCCGAATGTCCCGACACTATTATCTAAAATTAGCGCCATAACGGGAGTTTATTTATAGGATCACTCATGTGTCTGTCTGTCTGTCTGTCCGTCTGTCACAGCCAATTTGCTCCGAATCTAATAGACTCATTAAGTTGAAATTTGGTACACGTATGTATTTCTGTGACCCAAACACGGACGTTTAATGTAAATTAATGAATTTTGAATATGGGGGTCAATTTTGGGGGGCAAATGAAAAAAAAATAATTGCAAACTGTACCGTGCGATATATCAAATGAAAGGGCGTACTGTGAGGGTTTCAAATATATATATTTTTTTCTTATAATTTGAAAATAAGCTATATTAAAGTTCTAAACTAGAACTATATTAAAGTTATTTAAGAAAATAGACGAAAATTGACCATTCCCCCCTTTATCTCCGAAACTACTGACCTTAAAATATTGAAAAAAATACAGTAAATAATTATATAGCTATAGATTACAGGAAAACCTATAAGAAGTCTATGGTCTTAAAATAACATGGTAAATCTCTCAATATTGTGCGTACAAACTTACATTTGTCCATAGTTAAACGAAAAGGATCCATCCCATATTACACCTAATGTGGGTTGGATTCTTTTCCTTTAACTATGGACATTTGTAGTTGGAATGTATGGGAGAACATGTTTTTCAACTACAATGTTAAGTTTGTTCTTGGGATAAATTCATCCCAACTACGGAACCCTTCATTGTGCGGGGTCCGAGACGCACTTGACCGGTTTTTTTTAGAGGGGAAAACTTTAAATTGAAATGAAACACAGGAAAATGTTTTATGGTATTAATGTTTGAACATGATTCCGGGAATGTGTGTTCCGGCACCGACGCCTAGTTTACTGAAAAGTTAACTTTTTTATTGGCTTAATTTATTAAAGGAAATATTTGACGACTAATTTCACGAAATCTGGCCACCTCGTTCGTGATTTGAAGCCATTACTTTACTTTCTCTGGAAATATGTAAAGTTACATGTCAACTCCGATAAAACAGTAACAATTGAGCACTTGGATGCCAACATTCGATGCATTTTTGCCGAAATACAGCCTGTTTTATTGCGAAGAGTAAGAGACTGTGATTTTACCTCCAGATTACGCCATGTACGCGTCAGCCGTGGCGGCCACATGCCCAAAATCATATTTAAATAATAATGCCATAAAATTGTCTATCAAATAAAGCCAATATCATTGATATTAAAAACATTTTTTCTGTGGTTTATTTCAATTAAAATTCTGCCCTCTAAAAACACACCTGATATAAGAGTTTCTCAGTATTCTCTTCTACACCAACATTATTTATATCTATCTTCAGAAGGTCAGAGCTAAGAGGCTCATTGGCGACGTAAAACTGGTGGATGCCAAGCTTCATAGCGTGGCTCATCGCCGCAAGATTGCCTGCTTGTCGGTCTTCTACAGATTGTACTTCGGAAAGTGTGCCCGAGAACTCCACGACCTCATTCCACCAGCCCCCTTCTACCATCGGACATCTAGACGCATTGCCAGTTACCCTACCTGGTTGCTATTCCACCAATTCGCACTAAGCGCTTCCAAATGTCTTTTATAATCTGCACAGCAAAGGAATGGAACTCACTACCTGCGTCTGTGTTTGCGAACGCATACAACCCTAATCTCTTCAAAGTGAGAGTGAACAGTCTTCTTCTGGGTAAGCTCACTCCATCGTCGACTTTGTCTCTGTCACCTCTGACCTAAGACTATGATTGTTGTATTTCTTTGTTAAAGTACTCTTTCGAAGGTGACCACAACCGCACCGAGTGACAGGTGGCGATCGCCATCTACGGCAGTGTTTTCATAGAGTTACATAGAAACGAGCAGAGCTACCAAATCGCTATGACATCATAGCGATTTTGTAGCTCTGCTGCTGTCGTTTCTGATTGCGGTCAGCTTCGGAAGAGCACCTACGTTCCTTGTTTTCTTTTCACTTTGTTTTGTCATCGTTTCTGTTGTTATGTCCCTACTTAATAAATATTTTCTATTATATTTTTAACAACTCCTTTTTCCACCAGTGCACCGCAGTTTCTTGGAGCTATGGCATCACCCGTGCTATGAACGATCTCTCGTCTATGGGCATGAAATATAATAAAGTGCTGCGATTCTATTTGATGTCTGTTTGGACTGTCACAGTGGCTATCGGTAGCATTGCAACTAAAAAAGCGCCTTATGAGCGGTGTTTTTATGTCAATTACATTATGTTTGTGTCTAGCCAAAGGGTATCGTGTTACCCAGTAACTGGGTTGTGGAGGTCAGATAGGCAGTCGTTCTATGTAAAATACTGGAATTCTTTATCCGGTTAGACTGCAAGCCGACCCCAACATAGTTGGAAAAAGGCAAATAATGTTACCTGCCACACAGGAATGAGTAGAAATTGTTTATTATCCAGGTAATACAGTAAGCAGGTTTATAGGTTAACAATTACTTGAGACGATAATGTATCTTAAAATATTTCCTATATCTAGGTCGCAAATTATTATTTAATAGTTAGCTCCAAACTAGACAGTCAGTCTGTATCTTGGGGCTCGTGACAGAGATGAAGCTCTAGAAAGACTTTCTTTCCTAAAACTCCATATGTACAGACGCCAGCACATCAGCTACTACAACTTGTCAAATTTCTTTAATAATAATAATAATTCGTTTATTTTCAAAGTCCATACTAATTACAAAAACATAAAACAAAACATAAAAAAAGTAAATAAATTGATATAAAATTTACACAAACATACAATAACCGTCAACATTCAAATCAAATAACATTAAAATACATAAATATGGCATTTCATACAAATAAAATATTAAATACATAAACATGTCAACCCAAAAAAAAAATATATTATAATAATATTATATAATACGAGGGGAAGCGCTTCTATGAAGCTGCATCCACCTCTGCAAAAGGGGGAGATCCCACCGCTCGGATAATACCTTCAGGACGATAATAGATTTTCAACTTAATCGCTAAAGTATTAGGTTCAAGGTTGATTGGAAAAATTTGACAGTTTCGGGTATCTTGATGTGCTGGCGTCTGTACCTTAATATCGACCGCGTACGTTGACTGCATAGTCAGCCTATAATACACAAGCCTCCTCTCGGTGAGAGAGGACTTGTGTCGTGCAGGCCGTGATCCACCACCCAGGCTCAGTGCTGGTTGGTAGTTGTGATTCAATTTTCTAATTAGGCATGAAGTACGTACTCAACTAACTAATTAAGTCAACTCGGTAATAACGAATCCATTTGCCACGTACTTGTATAAGTTAATCGTTTGATAACATCATGGCAACAATTATCTCTAATTGATGTAATTGATTAATAGCTTGCGTGCGTGAGTATTATCTTCTACTAACCCAAGTACGAAATTTAATTTATCTTCTATAACATTGATGCTTGCATGTGTATCGAGTTAGTAAATTGTCATTTTGTTTCTTTGAACTCAAATGTTGGGCAGTAGATAATTCCTTATGAAGTTATTTATTTAACATAAAACGGCCAAGGCCAATTACATTAGTTAAGACATTAAAACATTATTTAAGTACAATAATAAAAGTATACATACGCTCTTCTCACAATACTCCAGACATACTGGAGATCTCCAGACATACAAGATCTTCTTCCATTCATCCGCGAACACATCACATTCAGGCTTACCGTCCAAGAGAGCGTTGAGCGCAGTGAGTGTGCGAGGGACAGGAGACTGGGCTCGAGCGACAGTTCGACTCCTGGCACGGTGAACAATCTGTGCCTCCTGTTACGGCTTATGTAAAGTCAGGGAAATTAATTGTCGAGCAAATTGACTACCAACTTTAAATGGTCCGTATATTCAAATCACGTCGGTCGTCCTTTGACATTTGTATATACAATAAGACATTACTGTCTGATGTTAAGTTAGGGAGATTAATTGTCAAGCAAATTGACAACCAACTTTAAATGGTCCGTATATTCAAATCACAGCGGTCGTCCTTTGACAGTTGTATATACCATAAGACATTACTGTCTGATGTAAAGTCAGGGAAATTAATTGTTGAGCAAATTGACTACCAACTTTAAATGGTCCGTTTATTCAAATCACGTCTGTCGTCCTTTGACAGTTGTCACCAAAAAATGGCTAGATCATAGAAAGGAGGCAATTATTAGGGTTCCGTACCTAAAAGTAATATTAGGGTTCCGTACCTCAAAAGTGAAAAGCGGAACTCTTATATGATCACTCCTGTCTGTCACAGCCACTGCTCCGAATCGAATAGACCGATTAAGTTGACATTTGGTACACTTATGAATTTCTGTGACCCAAACACGGACGTATCACGCAAATAAATTAAACTTGAATATGGGGGTCAATGTTGTGGGGCGAATAAGAAAACTGAAAAAAGTTTTCAAATGGTACCGTGTGACATATCAAATACTTTGGCTTAGTGTAAGGGTCTGTAATGTTTTTTTTTTATAATTTTCAATTTAATCGTTTCAAAGTTATTTAAGAAAATTGAGGAGGCGTTTAGGCCCCCTAGATTAGGCAGGAGCCGCTTAATGGCAGCCCCGGCCCATTCCAGTCAAGGAGCCAAACGTCGGAAATGCTCCACGAAGTTCCACCGCCTGTCTCAGGTACTTCATCGTCGGGTCGACACCGATGTGAACTCCTCCTACCGTTATTTGGGAACCCAGCGGCGGCGAGTTCCGAGGACCATGAAAACACATGACCTTGGACTTACGCAGGGCCAAAAAGTCACTAAAATCATAACGTTTTTAAAGTATGAACGCGTTGTAAACTTTCTGCCAGTCAACTCCTACCGCAAACCACGTTAGAGAACTTCGTTCCAAAAAAGTCGGGATGTGTCGTGGAACACGCGGTTGGAACGAAGTTCCTCTCGCTGTTTCATCATCATCATAATTTCAGCCGAAAGACGTCTACCGTTGGACTTAGGCCTCCACCAAGCACCGTCACTTCGACCAGTTCTGTACTTCTCGTATCCAGCGCATTCCTGCTGCTTTAACCAGGTCGTCGGTCCGCCTTGTACCTTTTCGCTTTTTATTATGTATTAATACAGAGCTCTGCGTTCTACCGAATGCGGTCTGACACGCGCGCATCCGTTCCAATGCGGTCCGGTGCGCGCTGACACGCTCTTTCACTTGCGATTCATATATGTATAACAAGACATTCCTCTTTTGTTCGAACATCAATTGTATCATTTGAGAGAACATGAAATGTATTTTTAACATGTGATTTATGTATATGTAAATTAAAAAATTATAAATTAGGCAAATATCTGCTAAATAGTTTTATTTACTGATAATCTGATAAAAATAGGAATAAAAAGTTACTGACATCTTTTATTTCCTTGAGTCCTAGTCCTACCTGCTCCATTATAAATCAGTATATTTTCAAAATGACGAAAAAAAAGTCGAACAGATTCTCGCTTATAAAAGCTTTGTCACTCAAGTCGGCCAACTAATAAAAACTTTGTCACTCAAGTCAGCTAGCTTGCTGTACTTACAGACCGGACGCCATACGCACATATTCACATATTAGTCTATCGGCCATTACGCGTGCAAACGTAACACGCAACACTCACACATAAATATTCACACATAAACGGGACTCAGTTTCGTTTTAGCGGGAGTAGCGTCCGATATTTTTGTTTCGTCCATGATTTTTAGAAAATCTATTTCTTTGTAAAAATACTTTTAAACCGAATATTGCCCATTGCTTGGTAACTTCTCTCAAATACTTTCCAAAACAATTTAAAGTACCAACTTAATATTTATTATCGGTAAACTTTAAAGAGTGCAAAAAAGTCTTACTGAGTAATTAATTTCTCTAAACTGCTTTAGTACTAACATTAGTTTATAAGTTACTTTTATATTTACCCAAATGGACTAATGGTCTGAAATAAATGATTTATACTATAAATATTTACACGTTGGCTTAATACAAACATTTACTTTGCACACTGTCAACATGCAATTACTTATATTAGACAATCATATCCATATAAGTGTAAAATCAAATCCACTGGGCTTAAAACTATAAAATAAAAACAATATTATATACATTAAGTTCTGCGTTAGGGCTGCTACGCACTTGTTCAGGCATTCTAATCTTCAGTATTTTTGAACAACAAAGACAATCCGAAGCAATTACTACACATATACAGGGCTATTTTTAAATCATTAACTAAACTTTCACAGGGTGTTCTACCCATGAATATGAACAACTTTTACTATGGGACCAACCCTGAAATCGCAAAAAAAAATCAGCTGTTCAGTACATTTATGTTCGCTTATTTGGTCAAAATGTACTGAACAGCTGATTTTTTTTTTGCGATTTCAGAGTTGGTCCCATAGTGAAAGTTGTTCATATTCATGGGTAGAACATCCTGTGAAAGTTTAGTTAATGATTTAAAAATAGCCCTGTATATTCGGCTTTCATTCGGCTCGTGCCGATCGGCAAACTTCATTCGGCATCTTCTCTCGCTGAGTTACTGAGGCTTCCCGAACATTCAAGGTGTAACAACACCCGTCGCATCGTCGTTATCTCCGCATTCTTGCTGGGAAATGACAACTCAAAGTTACGTTATAACATATAAAACATTTTTTGTGAAAAAAGAGAAAAAACGTTCGAAATTTGACCTTAAAAATCGCAATTTAAAAAAAATTCACAATGACGGGTAGCTCATGTAACTCTTAATTACGTTACATATCTTTTATATACCCGTTATATCTACATATAGGTATTCGCTTTTGCCATCCGGCCGTGCCGAACCATGCCGACCCTAACAAGCAGCCCTTAGTCGCACGTGAGGCAGTGAACTTATGAAAACTGTCGGTAGACTACATGAAAAATCACTCACTCAAATACAATGTTACTCAAACTCACATACAATGGCAGGGGAGACAAAGTTTTACAAAAAATAAAGAAAAATGCGTCAACGGCACTTCACTGAAATAGTGATAGACGAGTTCGTAGGATCCCAGACGGCGATTTGGTATCTAAATAATGTATATTTGATGTTTATTGAAGTTAAAAACTATGAGGCATGTGAAGAAATTGTAAATTCAGTTATTACTCTTATTGAAAAAATAAAATGTTGAAATTATTCAACTATGGAATCCTATAATAGTTATCTTTCTTGATTATTGATCTTTCAAGGAGCTTGTGGCTAAGTAATAACAGCCGCATGGGTCGATCCATCAGGTTAAGCTACGCTTGCCGGGGTTAGTCCGAAGATGGGTGACCATCTTTACATACCGAGACTCCTCCGTGCCTCGGAAAGCACGTTAAGCTGTTGGTCCCGGCTGTCATTCGTGGATCTTTGACAGTCGTTACGGGTCGTCAGAAGCCCGAAAGTCTGACAATCAGTCTTACCTAGGGGTATCGTATTACCCAATAACTGGGTTGTGGAGGTCAGATAGGCAGTCGCTCCATGTAAAATACTGGTATTCAGCTGCATCCGGTTAGACTGGAAGCCGACCCCAACATAGTTGGGAAAAGGTTAGGCAGATTGAGTACGTGAAATTAACGAAGTATAATAAGTATAAATATTTAATTTGTTACGTCAAAGCTGCTGTAGACTCATCAGCTACGCCGTAGCTTCCGTAAATGCGTTTGCTACGCCGTAGCTGTCTTAGGCGTATCTGCTAAGCCGTAGCAGAAAACTGATTATTTCATAAAAGTATATAAAAATACCAAACAGCTTATAAACCACGGGCCAAATATAGTCGCTCCCCATACCCGTACTCTTCAATAAGACTGTCTGAAGAACCGTAGTGCTGAAGTTGCAACGTTAACACGTGCTTCACGGTTGCAATAAGTGCACTCAAACTATTGCCCTTGTAACTGTGCCAAACGGCGTAAAAAATCTGTTTGGAACCTTAGCTTACCTTACGAAATATTTTTCGGATAATGTGTGGCTAGTTTATTAAAATACAAACTAGATTTTGGTTCCCCCCCGTCCCTTGCTCGGGTATGAAGTGCCAGCTGGTGGCATAGCTGAGCCAGTAGCTTTAAACTCCCCTGACAATAATAATCATTCAAATCTGATCCAGCCTGTCCCATCTTGCTGTCCTCCCCCCAGCGACGCCCTAAGCCGAGGCCCGTTCCCCACAGGGGGAGCCCTTAGCGTGTAGTCGCTTAGTCTGTAAGTTTTATGCCCCTGGCTGGAGGCTTTGAGTTCTCTCAAGGCAGCCACAGGATAGTCCGGTTAAGTAGTCACGGCCAACGGTCACGGTCAACTACGAGATGCCATACATAAAAAAAAAACTAGATTTTTGTGCAAAATTATAAGTACGTATGCAAAATTACCTAGCGCTCACCACGATTTTATTTTTGTAACACTATTTTAGAATTGCACTGTAATACATCGCAGAAATTTCATAGCGCGCACTGAAACAAAAAAAAAATGGATTTCATACAATTAGCTTGTCCTGTCTGGCTTCTACGCAAGAGGTGAAGGAAAATAGAATTCATCAAATATCTTCAATCAAGTGCAGTGGTCCACCTGAAGGACTAAGTGCGGAAACCAAACCCAGGAACATAGAACATATCGTAATCATCCTTTCACAGCTGAAAGTTATATCAAATGTTTCTTTTATATGAAACACAATGAGCTTCGACTTTATTTCAAAATGTTTTATGGCTATTATACAGAATGACTTGTAATTTGACGTATTCCTTCCAGGATGTGATAGTATGATCCAATTGCAATAATTGAGCACCACATAAAGCCTAGGCGAAAAGATCATATGATTCAGGAAAACATATTTTTTATGTATTTTTGAAAATTTTCCAGAATACTTCACTAAATATCACATTTCTCTAAACTCTCAAATTAAATAGCTTTCTTTACTTCTTCATTAGATACCTAATACGTGAACAATCCTTTCGATGTAACCAGTATGTATTTACAAAAAAAAAAGTAGTGTATGTAGTATATCAGTTATCTGGTTTCCATAGTACAAGCTCTGCTTAGTTTGGGATCAGATGACCGTGTGTGAAAATGTCCCAGGATATTATTATTATTATTATTATTAAATTTTAAATTAATTTACGTACACAAACTTTTTTAGCAGTTATCTCAAAATTTAACTATGGAATTAGGCGTACAAATTACGGAGAAGACATTTCCATTAAATTAGCTATCTAACGAGGAGCAAAAGTAAAAAAAAAAAAAATTATAGGCGCCGCTGAAACAGAGGATAATACTGGCAAAGGTCGAATTTGCATATGACTTCCCTTATTTAAATATACTTTTAGGTAAGGTACATTAATTCCCCGACTAAAGGCCAGTTTTTTGATGCGTTGTTAATTCAACCAGTGGTTAAACATAGTAACTAATGACTGAGTTTTGGCTAAACGTGTTTGCCAAAATGCCATTAATTATTATTTTTAACATGAATGAGTTAAGATGAATACATTCAGTTAACGCATTCATGTTTAACCGTTCAAATTTAGCCAAAATGCAGCTATTAGTTACTATGTTTAACCATTGGTTGAGTTAACTACGGGTGAAAAAAGAACGAACATCGGAATTCGCAATTCGGAACGTACAAGGTCCAGTATTTGTGTTACAACCCTATTTAGATTGATTGAAATATTTTTTTAAATGTAATCGAATTAATTAACTGTTTTATGCCATCCCACTACTTCATAACCTCCCAGCAATCCATCACACGTTAGTCACCCAGATCGTCATGACCAGGTCACATGTCGTGGACCAGTTTTTAAGCTTTTTACTTGACTCACGGTCTACTCGATGGTCACGGTTCACCTGACTTTACTCCTTTAGATTTTTATTTTTGAGGTTATTTTTCAAAACCCTGTATACCTGACACCGGTGTCTTCAGTGAAAGTACTAATAATACATGCATACATTATAAACCAACATGCTGAATTTCTGCGAATAAATAATTGCGCGATAAAATGTCATAGTGCGCGCTCGCTCTAAACGTCTTGGGACACTTCAGTAAAAAAAAAAAACGAAAACACTTAAATGGAAACCCTCTCCAAACTCTTGGAAGGCAAATTTAACTCCCAGCAGCACTTAATCCAGAAAAGACGAAAAGACATGTACTCAAGTTAATTCCTAAAGACGTCCATCAGATACCGGGAAAAATGTCGATAGCATCTAGAAATTAATTAAATTTGAAAACACTTCGCACTGAAGCGCAATGTTAATCCAAACTTATCCGGGACTCACAATCTTGGATAAAGTCTCATTCTGAATCAACCACCTAATCCCTCTAAGATTGGACAAAATTAATGTGGATTTAAACTATAACAGACGTTTCTAAAGTATCATCTGAATTTTATCGAAATTTTATTATCTGTGCCTCTATTCTGGGCTGAATTTAATAACTTGGTACGACTTGATGACGACGCGAACGGAACCCATCTTCTTGAAATATCATTTTGATTGCTTTCAACTTTTTAATTAAGACCCTGTCGTGATAAAAGTGAAAGAAGTGTTTGAGTTGTTTTAAGCTTCCCTGCAAAATACTAATTTAGATAGCTGGTCGGGGGCGGCACAACTGTTTAGGGTTGCGAGAGGTAAACACAAATTGGAGTTATCTTGGCACAGACTCCCTAAACTGTGTTTAAACATTTTTCTTTGCAATTGGAAAGATTTTTAGGGGCGATTTCGGAGTCAGAATGATTTAAAGGACAAGCCCATCTGCAATTTGGTACGGTTTCATGTGAAAATTGTATACATACAACCAACTACAAACCACTAGACCAGGGGTCGGCAACCTGCGGCTCGCGAGCCGCACGCGGCTCTTTCGATGTAAAGTTGCGGCTCTCCAGTTCCACATTCGAATTATCAGTAACCCTATAAATAAGCATATAGGTACTATAATAATGAAACAATAAATTTTAAGTGGCTCTTTAAAACTGGGAAATTTTGTAAATTGTAATTTTTGGCTCTTCACTACTGCAGTAGGACGCAGAGATTTTTCACTGATCGTCTGAATTATAATTGTGCTAGTTAGGATCAGAATGAAAATGAGTCAGTCATCAGGTTTGAATCAGTAATCGTCAATTACAACTTAACTCTTTCAAGGACACTGAGCGAGACACAATAGAGGTTTTATTGCTATGACTGCTATGGCCGTTTAGTGTCCTTGAAAGCGTTATGAGTAGTACAATTACCAATAACAAAACTGAAATTGAGAAATTGATAATTTAAGTCAAAACACTCATCAGAATTTATTTTATTGATGTGAAATATAGTAAAAATTTTGTGCCGTTTTTGTTAACAGCTTAATAAAAAAAAAAGTTGATAAAGTCCAGCCCTCGGGCGCTGTTGAAAGTATTTTGAAATTCGACAAATGCTAACAAGTGCGAATTGTTAAGCGGTTTGATTTAAAAAGTAAATTGTTTGTTTTATATCTTCTCGTTTATTTTTGTTGATTTGTTGTCCAGTCAGTGAGGACGAAAAAGAGGCTTTGCCCTACAAAAGGTGGAGTAGAAAATGTTTTGATTTGTATTGCTTAAATATAGACTAGTCATGAAAAATTTATGTTTTTTGATCTGGAGGGGTGTCAGCGTTAGCCGCCATCTTGAATTAAAAGGTGTAATTTTTTTTTTCATAATGCTTTAACATTTGATTATATGAAAAAACTATGAAAAGTATAAAGAAGACAAAATTTCAAACATTTTTTGTATTTGGTCTGTACGTCTTATAGGTAAAAACTTACAAGCGGTAGAAAAAATATATTTACAATAGAATCCTAACTATAATTTTATGTTTGTTTAAGTTTGTATAACTATAAATTTGTTTGTTTTAACCTTTTCACGCCTAAACCACTGAACCGATCATCCTGAAATTTGGCATATACGTTATCACGTGTACAGAAACGGACATAGGGTACCTTTCATCCCGAAAAAAGTACTTTTCCCGAGGAAAACAACAATAACGTTCTTATGATAATAGATGGCGCCACGTGTCTTTCGAATCATGATTGAATTTTATTATTTTTGATTTGGATGAAATTTGGCACATGGGTATACCATGAACTAGAGTAGGAAATAGGCTATTATTCATCCTGGATCGCAGACGAAGTCGCGGGTAACAGCTAGAATGCCAGTGCAGATAACGTACTCGTCGATGTTATCCCACCTGCACGCATAGCAGGACCACTTCTATTTCTACGAATAATAGTTACATAATTTCGTTTCTCTATTTTTGAAATCGCACCGTAGAAATCTTTCTACAATCTGTCATTTCGTCTTTTGTTTCTAACGATCATTGTCTAGGTCCTTTTGTTATGTAGACTATTTGGGAAGAAAGTTTTCTATTCAAACTGTCAAAATCACACTAACGACTGACAATTGTCTAGGGTAGTGAAGACAATTTGATTATGTAATCACCATGCTATAGACAGTAGAAAACTTTTTATTTGAAGGCCGCAAAGTATAATATAATTATACGGTTATCTACAATATCATGATTTTACAGGAGAGCGTTTTGAACGCAAAACTGTGATAACTAATAGAAGAACAAAGCTATCTTCTTCTATTTTACATCATTTATTTATTAGGGCATTACAAAGAAAATTGTTAAGGCGAATTACTGTTATATATATTTTTACCAAAAATACGGTAGATTTCTTTTCTATAACTTTAAGTTTTTGTAAGTGCAGAAGGGGAAGAGGTAATATTAAAAAATAAATAATAGTGGAGGTGCCTTAGTACACCTCTCGCCAGCGACGGCTTACGTCCCGTTGTTAGAGGAAGACGGCGCGGCGTTTAGTGACACGCCTCTATAAGCCTCTCTACATAGAGGACCTCCCGAATGAGTCCAATAAAAGGGAGCACAGGATATGGGCTTCAGCGGTGAAAGGAGCTGGAGTAATTCTTAAGGTGAAAGGCTCCAAAAGAAAATTAAAACGGATTTTCAATTCTTCAAATTATATTCATTCTTACAAGGCTCAACGTAAACTAAGTCACAAGGTGAAAACCTACCTACCGTGTCACATTTTAAATTCTAATGATTTCTACATTCATTATCGACCAGTTACATCTAATATGAGGACTCGGCCTTAAAAACATAGCTTACTTATAATTTGACAATATTAAAATATTCAATTTGTTCTTAAGAACCTTTGAATATTTTTATTGGCCACTATTCAGTGTTTCTGAAATATGGGAGTTTGTAAAATGTAAGTATAGTGAAAGTTATATGACTTGAGCTTAGGTTTAGTATGAATCCCAGCTCATTCAATGGAAACAAAGTAAACATATGAAAACACAAAAAAAAATTACTTAAAAAAAAGTAAAAACTGACTTCAGAAAACTAAAACGAATAAAATAACTTTCATAAAAAAAAAAACTTAATAGCTTCTGAAGTCGGTGCCAAGCTAAGGTTCATTGAACATTTGAAGACACCGACTTCAGAAGCTGTTAAGTTTTTTATGAAAGTTATTTTATTCGTTTTAGTTTTCTGAAGTCAGTTTTTACTTTTTTTTAAGTATTTTTTTTTTAATTTTTAGTTGAATGTACAATTACATAAGCCCAAGATGAACGAAAAGAAGAATCATCAAAATCAAAATAAATGGCGGAGACTGTATCCTGTAACCCATCTTAAATAAAAAATTAAATTTAAAAAATCGATCTTTTGACACATCATAACATCTGAGATCTTCCATTTCGATAATGAATATAAAGTATCTAAAGACGTTCATCATTCGTTTCATTCAATCGTTCGACATTCAGTCACGACTAAAAAAATATAAGCAATTTAGCACTTTTGACAGGTGCCCGTTCCTGACGTCTCAGTGCTGCCACCTAGTACACGTCATTTCAGAAAAGCCTCATTACACCAACACCTCTTTTTATATATATTTATATATATATATATAAAAAGCGATTCAGATTTTTTTATTTTACTGGAATTATTCAAATGCGCGTCTAACAAACTTTTGAGCTTCAAACGATGAAAATCTTTTTAAATTATTGCACCTCTTTTTAATTTTTGGTCTTTTTAAAAACTATTTGAACATTTAAAGTTGGTCAGCGGAAAATTCCCATTGTGAGCTTTTTATTACGAAGTGCTGTCTAGTTGTTCTTTCTGATTTACAATAATAGGAATTCTAATTAACTGTGTACGCTTCTTTTTTATTTATTTTTTTAATTCAAATCCAAAATGGCGGATGCGAAAATTTTAAATTATTCGTCATGGGTGTCGTTTTCATGGCTTTCTAGGGGGCTCAAGCCGATAGTGAGGTCAAAATGAAAAACCAAGATGGCGACTGCATAAATTTTCATATTTTTCATCATGAGTGTCGTTTTCACGGTTTTTGAGGGTGCTAAAGCCGATTGTACGGTGAACCCGCACATTTTATAACATTAAGTAGGTTAAGCTACATCAGCGTTTGCATACGTGCGATCATTTAGTGAACTGAAGAAATAAACCGCCCGTGTTGAGTGTGGTAAAATCACTGATTTACAGTGATTTTACCACATTTTTCATGCAAATAAATATTATTGTTATTACTTTTTTATTGTTTTTGACATTTCTCGGGACCCTGGGGTCCCGGACCTTTGGAAGGCGTACGAGGGGCCGAAGCCAACTTGCAGAGGCACCTTAGATAATTTCAAATTATGAGGAGGCACCAACCGACGATATTATTATTATTTAAACATTCTGTTTTCATTTCATTTTAAACCAGTGCGAAATTAAAAGTATAAATTTTAGAACTCACTAAAGCGAAAATATTTAACGTTTTCAATAGATCTGGAAAGCGTTTCATATAAATTATCAACAGGTTTGCCAATAGAATACATATCATATTTGGTAAACTGTTGGTGGATTTCTGTATAATTATAATAGATATTATAGGTACTGTAGAAGTTTTATTCAAGCCCCTGTCTATTTATATCAGGCTGGCAATTTCTTTGAAATTTGAAAGGTCACTTTTAATACAAGGCGTTTTGTAGCTTTGGCTCTAGGGTTATGTCAGAGAGAATCGCAACCCCCTCGGCCATGATGGACTTAGATCACTCCGAGACTTTTTACAGTATCTATAATCATTTACTTTACCTTCTTCCATCCTTTGTACTGTCGACACGCTGAGTCTCTATGGGACGTAGCAATATTGATAAGATATATTGAAAGATGATGGAGCTAACAATTATTTATATTTTTAACGAATATCAATTTTATCTTAAATAGACGCACACTGCCTACGCCTATGATATCTCCACACTACCTTTTCTTCCGAACAAAAAACTAACACTTCAAATTCAAATGTAATTCGATACTGTTTGAATGATCGAATGCCAGCTTATATCGCATAATGTTGCCCTTTGTATGAAATAGAAAATATGAAAAGTCGGTGGAACGCTGACGGTACAGGAGATAAATCAAATTACTTTATTGAATAACTTTTATGATTATTCCCAGAATTGATTCTACATTTTTACACTAAAGATATATTTTCTTCTAGCTTGTTGGCTGTGCGCCGCCAATCTGACGTCTAAACTTTTTCTATTGTTTTAATTCGATAGTTTGTCTCATATTCTAATATTTAAACCCACGAACGTTGCATGCCTTTCATGTAAAAGTCTTTCAGTCTCGTGTTTCTGGCAAATAAATGACTTATTTGTCAATTGAGGTTCATGAAAGGCGATTGGTGAAAGTATGTCCGTTACACCCTGATTAGATCAGATTGTGATCAACAGTGTTGACTCACTTGTTAACAGGGCCAATTTTACATCAGCTACCGAAACTTCACTTAAATTATGAATTTTGAAAATCAGTTTTTTTTTGTTTTGTCATGTTTAAATTTCGATACTTATCACGTCTGTGGAATTCCTGATAATTTCATAATACCCTGAACATATTATTATAACCACCCTGTATAGAGAGATAGTTGGTCAACTATTATCCTATAGTTTGTGCTCTCATGACAGAATAAGAAACTATACAAGGAGTGTCTGATCAAAAGTGCATATTTACACATTTCAACGTTATAAGTATATTTTTTATCAGGGTAGATTTTTTTTTAAATTACATCTAATTCTGAGTTCAGAATGCAACTCTAATGAATCTCTATACAAAACGCAACTAAAGATTTTGGTAGTTTTTAAAATGAAGGGCTAAATCCTCCAGATCACAAAAAAAAGACATTTTTCTACCAATAATAATTACTGTATTTGCTTCCGCTTCACAACTATGATAATTACATCCATGGGCGTTTTGTTGACGGTTAACATGTACTCATATATTCTGTGTCATGACTGTGATAAAATGAACACTACGCTAACTAGAAAAATTCGATTTAACACCAGAGGAGTTTCAAAGAAAAAATGTGATTTTTTTAAAATTAATAATTAAGATAATTTATTTAAATTTTCACGGTTGTCATTTCCCTTGATAATGTATGTAATGTATTTTTTTTTTATTTCTTCATTATTTGTTAGTTTTGAAGTAATCTAAAAAGCTGATAATTTAAGGTGCCGCCAACTCATTGTTAGCGTATTACATATTAGTAAGGAAAGACAAATGGCGAGAATGCTAAAACAATACATTAAATTCATATTGACTGCCAAACTATAACTAAAGTAACTCAAAACATCATCATCATTACAACAGAAAGAGGTCCAAAATAACTGAAAAAAAAAAAAAAAACATAAATTATTTACAATATTAACAAAAACAAAGAGCAATACCTTAAACCACTATGTAATAAGTACTTACTCTCTGCTAACTCGTGCTTTTTTGTTACGAACATTCACGAACGAATTGTTCACGAACCCATGTTCGTGAACAATCAATCAATCTGCCTAACCTTTTCCCGACTGTGTTGGGGTCGACTTCCAGTCTAACCGGATGCAGCTGAATACCAGTCTTTTTCATGGAGGGACTGCCTATCTGACCTCCACAAACCAATAACTGGGTAATATGATACCCCTTGGTTGGTAAGACTGGTTATCAGGCTTTCGGGCTTCTGAAGACTCGTAACGACTGTCATAAAACCCAAGAATGACAGGCTGGACCAACAGCTTAGCGTGCTTTCCGAGGCACGAAGGGATCTAGCCATGTAAGTCACCCATCCACGTACTGACCGCAGCAAGCGTAGCTTAACCTGATCGATCGACCCGTGCGGCTGTTATAATTTAGCCATGAGTTCCTCACAGTTATATTGGTAATGTTACTCCCAATCAAAAGTATGCTACTGTCCATGTTCTAAACATCACAGTAATTTTGTTGAGAATAACTCATTCCTCCATACTTCAATCTAAGTTGACATTAAAAGTGAATGGCGCCGATTCCCTTGTTCACACACTTAATTTATATTCAGTGCATCTTTTTCTTTCTATTTCATTAAGAAAAGGACAGGAGATACATTCTAGTTTAGTCCTGTCAAATTAGTTAGCGCCTGACGTAAGTTGACGTATTTTTAGTAGGCAATTTTTGAATTACGTCTAAACTTGTCTATGGAGTATCTTAATTTTACAATTCATCAACTCAGAGTGCTGTAGCGAATTTCCGTCGAATATTTAGAGGTAGGTTCCAAAAATAATCTTCGCTGAACATGCTATGCAAAGCGTCGGTCACACAGCTCTGTTGGAAGCGTTTAAATGTAAGGGGCCATCCATAAATGCTAATTTCAAAATAATGTCATGACTTTTGGAGCCGCTGCTATTAGTGTCACCTCACCCTCTGGTATGACGTCACATATTTTGCAAAACTAAAGGTGAGTATAGACTACAACATTTTCTCGAACATTTCTGTGTAATGTAACGTTCTTACGAATGGTACAATACAGGCAAAGGCTCAATTCCTAAGCATTTCCATGTAATGTACCGTTCCTGCGAATGCTTGGCGTTATGTTACTCGGTGTTCTCTCCCTCCTCGTCACCCCGCAACCGCGCATTGCCCGCACTCATTGCTCGACGAAATGTTACACCAATATGCTCGTTGGTTTGTAACAAAGAGGCGAGCGTGCTCGACGTTTAGTTCGTAAAAGGATGATACACTAGAACATATCATAGAGCGGCTCGTTGTTCTGTTACAAGTAAATGTTGTAGTCTATACTCACCTTAAACCTTTTAACATTGTTGATAGAGTTGGTAATATTGTACAGTTTTTTTTTTTTATAACGGTTGTAGTTCGTTAGAGTATTACAACGTGACGTCATGAATCTTATGACACGATGTTACACTTTGTTAACCTCCTCCCCCTTAACAATCAATCTGCATAGCCTTTTCCCAACTATGTTAGGGTCCGCCTGCAGTCTGTCATGCAGCTGAATACCAGTATTTTACATGGAGCGACTGCCGATCTGACCTCCAGAACTCAGTTAATGGGTAACACGATACCTCTTAGTAAGGTTTATGGCTACCCGTAACGACTGCTAAAAATCTACGAAAGACGGCTCCCCCTTAACGTATGACGTAATTTACGTATGGCCCCTAATGCCGTCCGTCACGGAACGCTAACCATTTATAAAGGCGGCATCTGCTCGACTCATATCGCGCGATTGATAACTCTCACATTAATCTAAAGGGGCGCTTTAAAACTATTTTGGGACGAGGGAGTTGAGTTTTAGCAATGAGTTTTAACGCTACAACAGTAGCGGAAGAATATGTGCTCGAATTTCAATTGAATGAATACTGTTTACCAATTGAAAATACGGAAAAGTATTTCAGTAGAAGGTCTGTGAATAAAAATATGCCTCCAGGAACCGTTTTTCGCGGAATACTCGTGGTCTTCGACCTGTGGAATTTATTGAAATGTTTCTTTGACCTTTTGAAGATGATGTAGTACCTCCGACAAGAAAGCTTATCATCCTGCAAAGCCACTAGATAACATGTACAACAATAGATAACATTATTTAAGGCGTTCTGTCCGTCCTTCTACTCGAGCAGCCTGTAGGTATCATATACGAGCCGAGCCTACAACATCCTGCGCGTACAATACAACAACTCATTCAGGATGATGTTCCAGTTACCACGGTGTTGCAGTGCGTCGGGAATGTTTACTGCAGCTCGCACGGATGACTATCACGCCATCATGCGTAAAAAAGCAGCTTCTTTATTGCTACGCTGGCATAACACTCGTAACGGCATCCTGATAATGATTGTTGGGAGAGTAGTCTGCCCCATCCAAAGGCATGCTAAATGAAATAATAATAACACTAACATACTGTACTTCAGTGAGTGTGCCTAAGAACTCCACGCCCTGATTCCACCGGCCCCATTCTACCACCGGACATCTAGACGCACTGCCAGTTACCAACCCTACCTAGTTGCTATTCCACCGATTCGCACTAAGCTTTTCAAAATGTATTTTATAATGCGCACAGCAAACGAGTGGAACTCACTGCCTGGTCTGTGTTTCCGTACGCATACAACCCTGTAAAACTGACTTTTTCAGGCATAACGCTTTTTCGTTACGTGATGGTTTATCTTAGTGTACTCCTTTTTTAAGAACAGCAAACAGCATTTTGAAAACGATCGCTGCTAGACCGGACTGCCTCTTTCAGAGTCACTGGGTGGGGACAGTCTTAGCTCTGAAATAATAATAAATTAAGTACTTAGTTAAGAAATTATAAAAACTAATAATACTAACCTAGTTACTTAAGTAATATTGTTACTAACACCAAATACTAACACAACTATGGACTTTAGTCTGAAATAAAGTTTTATTTATTTATTTATTTTAGGGTTCCGTACCCAAATGGTAAAACGGGACCCTGTTACTAAGACTCCGCTGTCCGTCTGTTTGTCCGTCTGTCACCAGGCTGTATCTCATGAACTGCGATAGTTAGACAGTAAAAATTTTCACAGATGATGTATTTCTGTTGCCGCTTTAACAACAAATATTAATAAACAGAATAAAATAAATATTTAAGGTGGGCACCCATACAAGAGACATGACTTTTTGCCGTTTTTATAGATAATGGTACAGAACTCTTCGTGCGCGAGTCCGACTCGCACTTGACCGCTTTTTTATTTTTTTTTAGTCACCGGCGCACCAGAACACATTGCATGCCGTGACCACCCCAGGGACCAAACCAGCACATTGGCGCGTCTGGGCACCTTTGGTCCCCCAGCGACCGGTCAGGTCAGGGGCCCAGCCGCCTACCAGTTTTCGGTCGCAGAGGATAGGGAGACTAGCCAACGCCATACCGTCTCTCCTCCTCCCCTGAGGCCGCACCGCATCCGCCATCAGACGGTGGCGATACCGTCAAGGCCGCGGAAGTCAGGGAGAGTGGCAAACCGTAATACTGGCACTCCTTTCCCGCCGCGACCTCCAACCCTCAGCCGCGATGCCTCCCATACGACATCGCAGCCCGCCTTAGTGGCGATGTCACCCAAGCGGCACCGCAACGTACTTGCTTGGTATAAGCCCTGACGAGCAGCCCCTCCTCGGGTTTCTCTTCGCTTCACCGTGGTTGACCAAGCTACCGCTACTGAGCCCCCCGCCTCGACAATGCGGGAACCCACCGGGGGGAGGGGGATCTCAGTCAACTTAAAGAACTTCGTTCCAAAGAAAACATTATTTTTTTCTTCCCGATCAAATAACACAGCATTAATTCAAGCACGTCTCAATAGAACCATTTGAACTGAATCAATTTAAAGGCAGCTCAAGACAACGATAGGATAAATTAAAAACGCGAAGTAAATTGCTATGTCAATCAGATGGCGCTGCGTCATTGCTCAGGCGATCAATCTTCATGAGACCGCGGAGTCTTTAAGAAAAATAAATTGCTTCTTACGTCAAACTGTAGGAGATAAACTCGCAATATGAGTGTAAGCTTCGTGTGAGAGTGACGTGTCACGTCTGTACATAAATATTGGCATTAGGGTGACGGGCCTGAGGGGGATTCACGTCATCTTGAAATGGAGAATAGTCAAGGTTGTTTTGCAAATTCATTTGTTTTGATTAAAAATATGCTTAGGTACTGGTGTTATAGCAGTCGCAATTTGTAACAAGTTGGAAATTAAGAATACAAAATGGATGGACAATAAATGGTTTGGGAACGCCAAAATATTACGAACTGTCGTCAACAACTATGTACTCTTAACATTGTTTGTCCATCGCACATCGTCAACGGGATGTCAACGAGAACCACGAACGGGACGTCATATTCGGTTCGAATAATCTCGAACCGAATATGACGTCCTGGTCGTGGTGTGCGGTGGACATGCGGCTATAGTAAATGTATGTATCGCTGTTTCAGTGCCATCATCCTTTCAAAATAAAAAATCAATATCATAAGTGATTTATTCAAACAAGGCTGAGAATTAGCACTTTTTGAACGTCAAAATTACATAAGACAGTCCCCCAAAACACCCGCCCTTCACCACTTCTTAGTGCTTTAGCTGGGGAGAAGAAGTGGCGCAACAAACTCCCCAGCTGTCTCGAGACAGTTAAAAAAAAATTCTAAACAGCACTGCGCATAATAATGTAGGTATTACGCAATAAAACATGAAATTGAATTAAATTAAATTAAATTCATTGCCATAAGTCAGCTAGCACACGTCAATATACCAAAAAGAAAAAAGAAAAGCAGAAATAAAAATACAAAACTAAAAACGTAAACAGAACTATAACTAAATAAGCCTCCAGGCATAAAGAGCGTGCTCACTTACATATATACCTATATAACTGTCTATGTAGCAGTAACTCGGAAGTTACAAATGATAAACTAGGACCGTCGAAGTAAAATATATTGCAGTATTGGAGTATTGCAGCCACCTTTGGGATGGATCAGCTAAGTACCAACAAGCCGCGCTTGACTCGGTGGAACGCAGAGCTAAGAGTCTCATTGGTGACGTAGAACTGGTGGACGCCAAGCTTCACAGCTTGGCCGCAAGGTTCCCTGCTTGTCGGTCTTCTACAGATTGTACTTCGGTGAGTGTGCCCAAGAACTCCACGACCTGTGTCCACCGGCCCCCTTCTACCATCGGACATCTGGACGCACTGCCACTTACCATCCCTACCTAGTTGCTATTCCACCAATTCGCACTAAGCGTTTCCACATGTCTTTTATAATGCGCACAGCAAAGGAGTGGAACTCACTGCCTGGTCTGTGTTTCCGTACGCATACAACCCTGTAAAACTGACTTTTTCAGGCATAACGCTTTTTCGTTACGTGATGGTTTATCTTAGTGTACTCCTTTTTTAAGAACAGCAAACAGCATTTTGAAAACGATCGCTGCTAGACCGGACTGCCTCTTTCAGAGTCACTGGGTGGGGACAGTCTTAGCTCTGAAATAATAATAAATTAAGTACTTAGTTAAGAAATTATAAAAACTAATAATACTAACCTAGTTACTTAAGTAATATTGTTACTAACACCAAATACTAACACAACTATGGACTTTAGTCTGAAATAAAGTTTTATTTATTTATTTATTTTAGGGTTCCGTACCCAAATGGTAAAACGGGACCCTGTTACTAAGACTCCGCTGTCCGTCTGTTTGTCCGTCTGTCACCAGGCTGTATCTCATGAACTGCGATAGTTAGACAGTAAAAATTTTCACAGATGATGTATTTCTGTTGCCGCTTTAACAACAAATATTAATAAACAGAATAAAATAAATATTTAAGGTGGGCACCCATACAAGAGACATGACTTTTTGCCGTTTTTATAGATAATGGTACAGAACTCTTCGTGCGCGAGTCCGACTCGCACTTGACCGCTTTTTTATTTTTTTTTAGTCACCGGCGCACCAGAACACATTGCATGCCGTGACCACCCCAGGGACCAAACCAGCACATTGGCGCGTCTGGGCACCTTTGGTCCCCCAGCGACCGGTCAGGTCAGGGGCCCAGCCGCCTACCAGTTTTCGGTCGCAGAGGATAGGGAGACTAGCCAACGCCATACCGTCTCTCCTCCTCCCCTGAGGCCGCACCGCATCCGCCATCAGACGGTGGCGATACCGTCAAGGCCGCGGAAGTCAGGGAGAGTGGCAAACCGTAATACTGGCACTCCTTTCCCGCCGCGACCTCCAACCCTCAGCCGCGATGCCTCCCATACGACATCGCAGCCCGCCTTAGTGGCGATGTCACCCAAGCGGCACCGCAACGTACTTGCTTGGTATAAGCCCTGACGAGCAGCCCCTCCTCGGGTTTCTCTTCGCTTCACCGTGGTTGACCAAGCTACCGCTACTGAGCCCCCCGCCTCGACAATGCGGGAACCCACCGGGGGGAGGGGGATCTCAGTCAACTTAAAGAACTTCGTTCCAAAGAAAACATTATTTTTTTCTTCCCGATCAAATAACACAGCATTAATTCAAGCACGTCTCAATAGAACCATTTGAACTGAATCAATTTAAAGGCAGCTCAAGACAACGATAGGATAAATTAAAAACGCGAAGTAAATTGCTATGTCAATCAGATGGCGCTGCGTCATTGCTCAGGCGATCAATCTTCATGAGACCGCGGAGTCTTTAAGAAAAATAAATTGCTTCTTACGTCACACTGTAGGAGATAAACTCGCAATATGAGTGTAAGCTTCGTGTGAGAGTGACGTGTCACGTCTGTACATAAATATTGGCATTAGGGTGACGGGCCTGAGGGGGATTCACGTCATCTTGAAATGGAGAATAGTCAAGGTTGTTTTGCAAATTCATTTGTTTTGATTAAAAATATGCTTAGGTACTGGTGTTATAGCAGTCGCAATTTGTAACAAGTTGGAAATTAAGAATACAAAATGGATGGACAATAAATGGTTTGGGAACGCCAAAATATTACGAACTGTCGTCAACAACTATGTACTCTTAACATTGTTTGTCCATCGCACATCGTCAACGGGATGTCAACGAGAACCACGAACGGGACGTCATATTCGGTTCGAATAATCTCGAACCGAATATGACGTCCTGGTCGTGGTGTGCGGTGGACATGCGGCTATAGTAAATGTATGTATCGCTGTTTCAGTGCCATCATCCTTTCAAAATAAAAAATCAATATCATAAGTGATTTATTCAAACAAGGCTGAGAATTAGCACTTTTTGAACGTCAAAATTACATAAGACAGTCCCCCAAAACACCCGCCCTTCACCACTTCTTAGTGCTTTAGCTGGGGAGAAGAAGTGGCGCAACAAACTCCCCAGCTGTCTCGAGACAGTTAAAAAAAAATTCTAAACAGCACTGCGCATAATAATGTAGGTATTACGCAATAAAACATGAAATTGAATTAAATTAAATTAAATTCATTGCCATAAGTCAGCTAGCACACGTCAATATACCAAAAAGAAAAAAGAAAAGCAGAAATAAAAATACAAAACTAAAAACGTAAACAGAACTATAACTAAATAAGCCTCCAGGCATAAAGAGCGTGCTCACTTACATATATACCTATATAACTGTCTATGTAGCAGTAACTCGGAAGTTACAAATGATAAACTAGGACCGTCGAAGTAAAATATATTGCAGTATTGGAGTATTGCAGCCACCTTTGGGATGGATCAGCTAAGTACCAACAAGCCGCGCTTGACTCGGTGGAACGCAGAGCTAAGAGTCTCATTGGTGACGTAGAACTGGTGGACGCCAAGCTTCACAGCTTGGCCGCAAGGTTCCCTGCTTGTCGGTCTTCTACAGATTGTACTTCGGTGAGTGTGCCCAAGAACTCCACGACCTGTGTCCACCGGCCCCCTTCTACCATCGGACATCTGGACGCACTGCCACTTACCATCCCTACCTAGTTGCTATTCCACCAATTCGCACTAAGCGTTTCCACATGTCTTTTATAATGCGCACAGCAAAAGAGTGGAACTCACTACCTGCGTCTGTGTTTCCGAGCGCATACAATCCTAATCTCTTCAAACTGAGAGTGAACACAGGCTTCTTCTGGGTAAGCTCACTCCATCGTCGACTTTGTCTCTGTCACCTCTGACCTAGACTAGAGTCAAGAGCAAACCCATCTCAAATAAAACAATAAAAATAATAAAGAGTTAATTACTAATAACAAAACAAACCCAAGGTCAGCAAGGCAACCAGTCACCACAAGCAGCACCCGTTCACGAGTATAACGCAAAGATCAGCCATTACCTCCTCGCCATTTTTTTTCTTTCTCGTTGACATCACGTTAACGTGCCGTTGACGTGGCGCTGGACAAACGGCCATATGCTTTTGTTGGATCTCACCTGGCTGCCTGTGTTATGTCAGGTTTATTTGGTAAACTATTCATTATTCATTTTAATTTGAAAATATCCTCGTGTCTTTTCTAAAATACGAGTACAAGAATTTTGTAAACAAATATTAATTTTGAAAGCTGTTGTAAAGCCAAGCTTATGAGAATAGCTTATGATAGGATAATTATTTTTTATGATAGGTATGCTTATGATAGGATATTTTTTTTGGTATCACGCTCGTTCGTGTGTGCAGCACAACATACGTTCTCCGTGTTTAATATTCTTATTAAATAGTAAAAGTGTACATGTAAACATAAAAGTTATATCAGTATAAAGCTTAAGAAAAGTTCTGTGCTCTGTGATAGTGCTCATTAAAATCGGACCCATATTACCGTAGATATTACGATATTAAGTGGAACCAAAATTGGTAAACAAACACTGATCAGCTGTTTGTCGCGGGTGAGTCATCGCATGCGCCGGCCGGGCCAACCGGCCAACCGTCACACTATTGCTGTCGCTGTCGCTCCTACGCGTATGGACTGTTGCTTCGCTGCTCGCTCACGTATCACGCACCTCCGAGCACTGAATGCGTGTGCTCCTCACCGTGCTAGCTAGCTGAGTCACCGCTTTGGTTCCCGAGCGCAAGCTTTGCTTTTTTTTTTTCAACTATTCCAACCAACAAGTAAGAAGTTCTTTTTGTATGTTTTTCAATATCAATTGCTGATAAAAACATGGAAGAAATGCAAAACGTTAACACTCAAAGACGTCAACGTCGCCGGCTAAGTCTAGATTTCCAAGACAGCGAGTACGAACTGGACATTTCTTATCAGAGTCTACCAAATAGTATGAGCAGAGATGAAATAACTACAACCAAGGAACAACTTACAAAATTAAATCTCGAATTACAAATAGCAAACACCGAAATAGACAATTTAAACATTGAGAATAGCGCATTAAAGAAAAAATTATCGACATTCCAGCACAAAATTAATATGTATAAATCAGTAGGCGCTTTTGAACTGAATAGAAGTAACAAACCGATTGCTTCCCCACTCAAATTTTACTCTCCACAGTATCAAAAACGACATAGGTCGTGTGGTATGAGAATAGGCTTGACAAGGACTTCTTCTAAAGAACTAGGAATAGATGCAGTAATAAATAATCTAAAGCATGACGATAGCAACAGCATAAGTTATTTTTTCGAGCAACCCATAACAGCTGACAAGGGCTTACAGGATACAATGATTAACCATCAGCCATCTTATCGACCAATCTTGGAGAAAGTTAACATCGACATGGGTACAATAGTAGACTCGGAAACAACAGAGACTCTAACCATAAATACAAAAGTGGATTTAGAGCATATTAAGAAACACTTAAGTTTAAACAATAATATTTCATCGAACTTAAAACCTTACGATTTCACAAGAAAACATCAAGTCAAAATTTTTTCTGACCAAGCAGGGCTTGATATGAGAAAGCTGCTTCAAGACCTACTAGGTAATTCTTTTAAAGTGACATCGCTAGTAAAGCCAGGAGCTCCCATGGCCGAAATTTTAAGAACATGTGTCGCCGAGTGTAAAGATTTTACCAGCTCTGACTACATAATAATACTAGGGGGTTCTAATGATTCAAATCCTTTGAATTTACAGTCAACCTTGTATCATACTCTAGGTCAAGTTAGGCATATTAATGTGTTAGTTGGGAAAATCTATAAAAACAAATATCTTGGTGTTAATATGCTCAATAACTCTTTGAGACTAGTATGTAGTAATTTTGTAAATTCAATATTTTTGCCACTGGACCTGGATCATTTTCGCATGAAACTAATTCCAAAAAATGTAAATACAATACAAGCAAGCAGACTAATTCATAAGGAAATACTTCGTTTAAAGTACAGACATGACTTTGTAAACTATAGTAAAACTAAAAGTAATGACCAGTACGGGATAAGTGGCAAAGCACAAAAGTGTTACATTAATAATTATACACAGACGGACATAGAAACTTCATCAAGGCGTTCCTTAGCAGTTACAAATAGCATCGGAACTCAGACTGATGAACTAGGTAATAGTAATGACTTTTTTCGGGCCTAAATGGCTCAACAACTCTCATGGTACGCTACCCATGTCTGAAACCCCTAATAACTACGTCTCCCTTAATATTTATCTTCAGAATTTATGTGGGGTAGGTAACAAAAAAGAGGAATTAGAAGTATATTTGCAAGACCTTCATCTCGACAATCTATATGTGTGCATAACGGAACATTTCTTGACCATGGAGTCAGCTCCACTGTTTAACATGAACAATTATAAATTGGTATCGTTTAATGCAAGAAAAAACAAAAAAAGGGGTGGTAGCCTCATTATGACGAGAAACGATATTGCTTGTGAAGAGGTACCTTTTTGTCAAAAAATATACAAAATCGAAAGCTTCGAATTATGTGGTGTTAAGGATGTTAGCACTAACATTTATATCTTCTGCTGTTACAGAAATCCAATCGAACAGAACTATGAAACATTTATATCTAAGTTGGAACAATTACTAGAACACTACTTCAGTAAAAAATGTATTATCTGTGGAGATTTCAACATTGACTTGCTTAAAAGCGACAAAAAAACTTCAAATTTTTTGACATTACTGACATCTTACAATTTTAGACCCATTATAAATGAAGTAACGTATAAACGGAATAATGCGCAATCATGTTTGGATAATTTTTTGACGAATTTAACAGATGATTTTATCAATGAGCATTTTGTTGATCATAATTGCTTGGCTGATGGACACGCGGCGTTATTCTGTCGCTTAAAAACTGAAAAGGTACAGCCCGATGGTGACAAAGATTTTTTAAATATAGAGTTTAGACAGTTTAGTGACAAAAATTCAAATAGTTTTAGACGACGTATTCTGAATATAAATTGGTTGGCAGAAGGTATAAATGGCTTTTTAAAGAAAATTGGACAAATATTCCGCGTTAGTTTCAAAAAGAAGACAAAACGGATAAATTTTAAGAAATGTCAAAAGACCTGGATAACGAAAGGAATTAGAGTTTCTAGTAAAATGAAGCGATTTTTGCTTCAAAATATAAACGATGTGACCTGTACGGAGAAAATAAGGGCATATACAAAATCATACATTAGAATATACAGACTAGTCTTAAAAAAAGCTAGACGCATTGCAGTCAGTAAAGAACTAACGAAAGCAAAGGAATCTTCAAAAGCTATATGGCAGGTTGTAAATAGACATAGGAACACAAAATCAAAACGCGAAAGCAATAAAAACCTACTCCTTAAAGTTAATAATAAAATAATATCGAATCCCCAGCAAATAGTAGACACCTTTTCGAACACGTTCGACAGTGCAGATACAGTTGGCGACTCAAATTATTTTGATCAAGCTATTAAAACTTTACAAAATAGCGTAAAGCGTGTAGATCAAGACATGACTTGCGAGCCAGTCACTGCCTCCGAAATAAAAAAACTAGTCAGTTCTATGGCCACAAAGAAATCTTCTGGTCATGATGAAATACCTATCCAAACTATTAAAGATCACATTGACATACTGGCAGGACCTCTGGCATATTTCATAAACACATGCATAAATATGAATATATTCCCTGAACAACTAAAAATAGCAAGAGTTTTACCACTTTACAAAAAAGGTTGCAAATTAGATCCTAATAATTATAGACCGATTTCTTTGTTACCAATAATCTCTAAAATTTTTGAGAAAATACTCAAAATAAGGCTATTAAGACACCTCAATCGTAATAAAATACTTAATCAACGACAATTCGGCTATCAGAAAAGTGTGGGAACAAATGACGCAATTAATACTTTAATGGAGCAAGTAGTTAACAAAATCAATGATAAACTGAAAGTTGTAGGGTTATTCCTCGATCTTAGTTCCGCTTTTGACACGGTTAACCACAAGTTACTGTTAGCAAAAATGGAACACTATGGAGTAAGAGGACCGGTCTTATGTCTATTTAGGTCTTACTTAGAAAATCGAAAGCAGTATGTGGAAATTAAAGTGGATGAAGGTAATTGTCAAAAAGTTTTCAAATCGAGACTTAAACTAATAAAACAAGGAGTTCCACAAGGTTCAATATTAGGGCCAATCTTTTTCATTTTATTTGTAAATGATTTAATTAGCTTTATGCGGGAGTTAAGTGACACTGAACTTGTGCTTTTTGCTGACGATACGAATGCTATTATAGCCGCTAAAGATGTCTACACTCTAAGCAGTAAAGTAAATAATGCTCTTGCTCTCTTTAGTCATTGGTTTACCATCAATAATCTCAAATTGAATGTCAGCAAAACGAATGCCATGTTATTCAGGACGACGTCGAGAAACAAAGAAAACATAGACATAGTATTGAATGAAAATTCAATAACATTGGTAGACAGCGTAAAATTCTTAGGTATTCACATCGACGAAAGCCTTAACTGGAAGAAAGAATTGACTGCTATAGAAAGTTCAATTAGCTCAGCTTGCTATGCCCTAAGAAGTCTTCGAGACGTGATCGCTATTGAGCAACTAAAGGTGGTATATTATTCGCTTGTGGAGTCAAAGCTTAGGTACAGTATCACTCTATGGGGAGGTAGTTATGCTTACAATATAAATACAGCTTTCATTATACAAAAAAGGGCCATAAGAACCATGGTGAGAATTCCACAGTGGGTATCGTGTAAGGAGTACTTTAAAGAACTTCAGATACTAACGGTCCCTTGTTTGTATATTTTAGTTCTTCTCACTGATCTTATGAAAAAGCTGCAGAATATAGAAACACCAGAGCAAAGAAGTAAGCGGGAAGCTACTAGGCGTAGGGACTTGCAAAATAATATGCAACCTCATTTAAAAGTAGTGAGCCATGCTGCAGGTTATCAATCAATTAAACTGTTTAATAAACTACATGTACACTTAAAGTCACTATACAACATAAATCAGTTTAAGCAGCAGTTAAAAACATTTTTAATAGAAAAGTGCTATTACACCCTTGATGAGTTTCTGTGTGACACTTACAAATAGACTTTAATTTATTATTATACTATTTTTATTGACATTATATTATAATATTTTTGACATTTGAAATGGTGGAACTATAATTTATTTGTTTTTATTATTATTATTATTCTTTTTTTGCTGTTGTTTTACTTTTTTAATTAATTAATTTGCTTACTGTTTTATTGATTTTAATGATTTATATTGTAATTCTTTTAATATTTAATGTTAATATACCTAGTGTGAATTTTCGATACAATGTAAAAATTGTTAGTGAAATAAATGAAATGAAAAAATGAAATGAAATTAATTATTTCGTCAAAAAATTTAAAAGCTACCAGTACATTCACAGAAGGCGTCACTGTCTGATTGAATCCTTCAACACTTGTTCACGATCACTTATGGTCGATTCCTATAATTTACGGACCGTTATTTGTTAAAATAAAGTAACTTGTATCTTTACCAATAACGAAGCAAAGACTTCATAGCTTTGCATAGTAGACCCTCCCATATGGAAGTAGCTATCACAGTTTCGCAATTAAAAATGCTACCATTGGTAAGCAAAATGATTCGTTTTTAGGGTGCGACTCAGTCTGTCTGTCTATCTGTCACAGCTGGATATGTCAAGAACCACTTATGCTATCAACTTAAAATTTGGAAAAGTTTTATATGACGTTTGCCCAACTAAATACTTTGCAAATAAGAGAAAATAAAAATACATATACGTTTTTTGCGACAGGGACTGAAAGGGGGTCTTAAAAATTCGAAGTGGGGCTACTAGGGCATGTGGGGTATCATACGAAAGAACTGTTTGCATATTCTCAAAAATTTTTCTTTTTTGTTTTCGGCCGCATAGAAAACTACGCGGCCTAAAAAAAACGAAAAAAAACGACTTTTGATGAAAAATGTAAAAAAAAATACCATTCTCTCCCTTATCTCCGAAGTTTGCATAGAGAAACATCTGAAATTATTCTGTGTGATAGAAGTTTATGTAAAGATTAATGGAAAAATAAAATTATGCTCTAAATAGCACAGTTTTTTTTTATATATGATGGTACGAAACCCTCGGTTCGCGAGTCCGACTCGCTTTTGACCGGTTTTTTGTTTGTAGGAACCGAGCATTAGCAAATGTAACTTTTTGGTGATATAAATAAATGCTCTGTTGCCATGGTAATGAGAACAAAGGAAGGGCAGCTGAAAATGTGTTGACTTCATTGAAGTTAGTTCCCAGTTTTTAAATGTATTGTATAGTAACTATACAATGTATATATTATAGTCTATTCGCTCAAATAGTGGCGGTATATAGGACACATCAAGCTATGTACTTATAATAAACTAGCTTTCGCCCGCGTGTCTGTCGGAAATTATCCCACGGGAACGTACTACCCGGATAAAAAGTATAATTTGTCCTAATCCAGGTCATGGTCTACCCACGTGCTAAATTTCATCCAAATCCAAAAAAAACAAAGAAACTTACTTTCGCATAAATTTATTTTAATAGTTAAAATTTCCGGCTTATCTGACCTCGCATTGTAAAGGCGTTAAGAACGAAGAGAGGTCCACATATGCTGGACAGAGCTAGAAAATAGGAAGGTAAAAAAAAATTGATTGCTCATGTTTTTGTTAAGATTAATCCGATACTCGTATTGCTAACTTCATAAAATTAAACGCTATTCAAGGTTTTGGGTCAATATAAATGTCCTCGGAATCACCACCCGTTTCATAATATAATAGGTAATTATTTTCCTGCGGTCTTACTACACTACAGCCCAATTTATTTGGGGTCAGCGCAACATTCCATACTTCTCTATTAGTCATCATCTCGGTAGTCACTCCCTTTCTAGCCATATCATCTTTCACACAGTCCATCCAATGTTTCTTTGGTCATCCTCTTCTGGCCATCCACATTCATACCTCAGCTTCAGCTTCAGCTTTCCTGACGATATTTTCCTCATGTCTTCGCATCACATGCCCATGACCACCGATTTCCAAACCTTTTCAGTCATCGGTGTCACTTTCAAACATCCTCGCAATGAAGTGACAAAATATTTTGCTGGTGTACGTCGCTGGGGATATCGTTTGTATAAAAGGCTGCTTCATTTCACGCAACTTGCTGTAATTTCCAAAGGGCGCTACAATTTAAGCGGATGGACTGTACAGGTCCCGCATAGTCCCAAACTCTCTTGTTTAAACCTTGGAACACGTGTTACTGAACATTAGATAAATAACCTAAGTTTGAATGGTCCGATTTATCGAAATACCGTGTGATTAAAATAGAGGAGCTCGTGGCTAAGTAATAACAGCCGCACGGGTCGATCCATCAGGTTAAGCTACGCTTGCCGGGGTTGGTCTGTGGATGGGTGACCATCTTTTCATACCGAGACTCCTCCGTGCCTCGCAAAGCACGTTAAGCCGTTGGTCCCGGCTGTCATTCAAGTATCTTTGACAGTCGTTACGGGACGTCAGAAGCCCGAAAGTCTGACGACCCGTTTTACCAAGGGGTATCGTATTACCCAGTAACTGGGTTGTGGAGGTCAGATAGGCAGTCGCTCCATGTGAAATACTGGTATTCAGCTGCATCTGGTTAGGCTGGAAGCCGACCCCAACGTAGTTGGGAAAAGGCTAGGCAGATTGATTTTTAAAATGGGAAAACTGTTACAAATACCTATTCCACAATAGTTTTACTGCGGCTTTGCTCCAGTGGAGTTATCAACAAAACTGGGACCAAGAAACTATTTAGACTAATGACGAGTTAAACTTGTTGAATAAGTATGTTTTGTTTGTTAAAATTGCTTGAAGTAAACTTTTTCTTTCCGAGTTGTCGTTGTCAAACCAAAATCTTGCACTTAAAAATTTGTGCACTTTTTTGAGATTTCTACTTTTTGACCTTTGCGTATAGATCATTGCCTATCTACCGTATAAAAAATAAAAACTGCTAAGTGCCTATGAGCGTTTCATAGCGTCGTTTACAAAACAATTTGACAACGACGCTATGTAACCTCCATCATCCTCTCCAGTGGCGTGCACAGAGATTTCAGACAAGGTATGCACAGCTAAAAAAAAGATTACCATTTTCAGCTTGTTGTTGTCGGTGGCCCAACGACTAGGACTACCTACCCTACCTGAGTTTTACCACAGGAGCCTATGGCTTCGCATGATGTTTATTTTGTTTTCTTTGCGCAAATGAATTTAAATTCAAAATAATTTACTACTTGAATGTTAACTGGTTACTTTCTACAAGTTAATGTTTATAAATCAAATCGACGCGCCTATCTTTTTTTCAGATAGTTTTGCAAAACGTCGTCATAAAAACTGCTACATCGTTTTACTAAAAGTTCTTTTCCAATTGCAATCATAGACAAATCTGTGAGTCTGTTTTGGCCCTGTGTTTCGTAAATATGGATGAATTCGTTTTAGACTAGAAAATGATCGTTCGGTCGAATCGCTACTGAATTTTGATTTAATTACCGACTCAACACTAGAAATTAAATCATTTTGGGTCCTATTCGATAACCCCGTGAATGAGCTACCCGATGTTGATTGTAAGTGGGATTCCAAATTTCCATCATATTTAGCTAACAAATCTAAAATTTCTAGAAAATTGCCTTTATTAAAACATAACCTGGATTTGTCATGATCACGGAATTCTAATTCTTGTTTACCAAGGAAACAAACTACATCAATTAACCGTTAGAAAATATTTCTATTTCTCTCAACTTTCGCGTTGTGCCTTTCAATATCTAACTTAAACTGGCTATTCAATCAAACTACATTATTATCTATTCTACCTTTACCAAACGTTTGGAACTTCAAGCAGGATTCTGATGCTTCCAGATGTTTTTCTAAAGAATCGTGTTATTAGATCTGAATATCCGTTATAGGTTCAAACATTCTTTTTATCTTGGTTTGTAAAGAAAATGCAAGGGAAACAGTACAATATGTTTGTGAGTTCATACACAACCTGTTAGCCAGTGATAATTATCATAAAACTTTTCATGAAAGTAACGAGTAAAAGCATTACTTTTTTTTAGTTAAATCAACCCACGCACCTTCCCTTTGCAATCAATTTAAATTTTTCCTCAAAAGATAACGTCAAAAACGCGGCAGATTTTAATTAATTTAAACACACTTCGCCAGCACAGGATTCACAGGTATAATTTTCCATTTTTTACAATAAACTTACAAAATAATCACTTAGACAGTCAATCACTTGCGCCGAGAATAACATAAACAACATGGCGAAAAAACTTTGCAATTACGTTCCGAACTAATACGAACAGATATATGGGCCAATCCGACTAAAAAATGTCAACCCTCTGCAATCAACAATTAGGCGGTTCTTTTACGGCTTCTCAATTTGGACGGTTTGCAAAATAAGCTGTGCTTCCAAAACTCGAACACGCGCACACGTTTTCACGCACACAGACACACTTTTGCTGTGTACTACACGACATTCGAAATCATGCATTGTATGAAAAATAAGCACGGCGTAATAATGCTTTTGCTCACTCACTCACTGCGCTTGCGATAGATGGCGCGTAAATCGCGCTGTAGGTAAACACTGGAAACGAATGTGGGTTCGTGTGAATGGCGAATACGTTAGATTATTTTTTTTTTTAACTATAGTTATTTATCATTTACAATTAGATGGGTATGTATGTATGGCACTACAGGGTATGCAGTGCTTATTTGCATGTATGGAGTGCACGCCACTGATCCTCTCATGTCGACTATTAAAAACAAAGACTAACTTGATTTACAGTTTTTTACTTTCGTAAATTGTATTGGACAGATTATTATTGCATTTTTTTTTCTTACTACATCTACGCAAAATTCAAATATTCTTACATTTTTAAGTTGTATGTTAAATAAAGTATGATTTGCGGCCGTAACAAATATGTATTTACAGAATTATAATCATTAGAATCAGTAATACAACTCCTTAAGTTAGTATAATCCTCAAATGTCAAGATTTCATGAAATAGTAGTTCATTAGGATTACCTGGACTTAAAGAGTAGTATTGATCACTTTAATGATTATAATTATGTAAATACGTATTTGTTACGGCCGCGTATTACATTTTGATCAACGTACACCTACTGACTTGTAAATTGCAAAAATGATAAGAAAATTTGAATTTCGCGGGCTACCCTGACGCTTTCGCCTTAAACGCGCATCTAACAACCATATGTGAACGTAAACGAGGCTAAAGCAGTATGTAAGGATCATAGCAGGTGGCTTTCTGTAGTTTCTGCCTACCCCCATGGGAAGGGGGTGTGAGTTTTTATGTGTACACCATAAGAAGGCTGAAGTATGCGCCGAGAGTGCAGCTGCTGGAGTCGCATCGCAACGTCAACTTTAAGGCGTTTGTGGTGCGCATACCAACATGCTACCTGCCTCAGATGATGGAAGAAAGCTTTTGGCCTCAGGATGTTGCTGCATTGCATGAATACACGCACAACCCAAAATTTTGAAATTAGTGGTTTATAACACAGCCCAATGCAAAATAGTCCTTATTTCATGGTCGGTAAGACTCACATTCATAACGGCATAATCAGCGGTTTTGCCGTTATGAATGTGAGACTTACTGACCATGAAATAAGGACTATTTTGCATTTAGCTGTGTTATAAACCTCTAATTTCAAAATTTTGGTTTGTACGGGTATTCATGCAAAGCAGCGATGTGGTATTCCGCCGCTTTCGTGGACAAGTGCCACCGGGACGCACAAAGACGTGCAACTAAGTGATACTAACATAGTTTTAAGTTTTATTTACTAACACAATAAATTATATATGTATAGTTAGGTTAAGGTATTTATCTATGGGTCTTTTTAACGTGAAAATAAAAGATTTATTATTATTATTATTATTTTATTTTTTATAAACATAAATTGTATTAGATTACATTTGGAAAACACAATTACTATTACTTAAGAGGATTGTGAAGCTGTAAATTTTCATACAAAAAGAGATAACGTTTTTCTCCCCGTAAACATAATCTAATTTTCATAATTTTTGGAAATGTTGTAGGTATGATGAAAAACTAGGTCCGTACGTTTTTATTATAAAGAAATATTGTATAAAATATAAGTTATTAGCATCTAAATATCTATATTTTTGACATAAAAACATCCTCGAGCATTTTTATTTTTTTTTTAAATTAAATTAAATTGAATTACTAAAAACGAAAATTCTACAGACCTAGATTAAAGTATATTGAATGTAATGAGATCAAAGTTGTCTCATTTCGTAAAGGTTTAGGGGAGTAAAAACGTAATCGACCGAAACAATATTTATGTAAATAATTGTATGAAATGTAGGTAATTGCCTCCAAAATTCGCGCCGCGTATCGGCTCTTCACAATTCTCTTAAACGTTACAGCCCATCGATTCTGTAAAACTCTCACCGTGATAACTTAGGTGAAGTGAGCTTGAAGAGAGCTGTCATTCCACCTGACGCTAGGGATTGACACTATTAGCGGCTCACTCCACGCTCACTTCACCTAAGTTTTCACGGTTAGATTTATACAGAATAGCACTGCAGATTATCCTCTTTTCTTCCGTTCCGTGATGACTATAATTTTCAACAAAGATTGTACTGACAACCAACAAATAACCACTGCAAATGGGAATTGCGCACTGAGGGTTCCGTACCAGCAAAACCTTACCTTCTTTATACAATATATTCTATTAATACGTAGGTATTGGGATATCAACAGATTACCTATTGCGGTTAAAAAGATACAACTTTGGAATGGAGAGACAGCGGAAGGCTACGTGGCTTTTTACCTGACTGCTCCAGAATTATAGATGCTGGCGGGAAAAATTCCTAATCATTCCCGTCGAATACTTCGGAAGTATAAGTATATAAGGGTTCCGTTTTATCCTTTTGAGGTACGGAATCCTAAAAATACTACTAAATTCAGACGACTGAATTCAACCAAGTGCAATAGTCCGTTTAGTAATGAGGTTCCGTTGGCATACGGAACCCTAACAAGATGTTCAGGATAATAGCGGCTCCTGGCACATCATTAGCTGCCTCAGGTATCAATAAAATGTAATCTAATGTAGCTCGCCTCGACGTAAACATGTTTACCCGGTTTCCTTCTACTCGGTACGAGTTTTTTTTTTACCCTTTGTTACATGGAAAAGCCTTATAGTAAAGTTAGGTATTTCTATATTGTTCCAGGTTTCTTTGAACAAATTGTTGGTTAAAAGCAAGCCTTTTCTTAGAAGACTAATGCCCGTTTTCACCAAAAATGAACCTCTAAATAAAAGTGCACTGTTGGATTTTCAACGCTAGGCTTAACAGTACTGAGAGTTGAAAATCCAATAGTGCAATAATATATAGGGATTCATTTAAGTGTCATTTAGGTTTTTTGAAAACGGGCATTAGGTACTTAGAACATCTTTTTCATACGGGCCAACCTTGAAATCGCGCAAATAAAACGTCAGCTTCTCCATACATTTATGGTCGTATAACTCGAAAAAATGTAGCAAACAGCAATTTTTTTCCGTGATTAGGTACAGTTCGAATCCTTAGTAAAAGTGGTTCAAAATTATTAATAAAATGCTCACGTTTCAGTTCGTTTAATTACACCTAGAATATGTATTGACTCGCATAACCTTTCCACTGCACAAGCGGATGGTTACTAGTTTAGATTACAATGTTGGACTTATAGACAATTTTTATTTTTTTTTTTAAATTTTATTTTCAACTTTCAACAACCATAACACGAGTCATGTTTACAGGCGTTACATTAAAATCGATACCCATTAGTTGGACACTACGTGACGTGTTCACCAATCTAAATGAACTATCACGTCATTTAACGACATTGGAAAATAAACTCTATTTCGGGCATCGTAAGGTGTACAGGTTTAATGTTGTGCATTATGGGCAGTTCGTGGTGGTTTGGTCAATTGTCGGACGGTATTTCGTTATGCATTTCCCCAGGATAGGTAAATTGCATTGTTTAGTAGTTCAGCAACTAGTTAACGTTACATTGTTGGCTTATTTAACTTATAAAGGTTTACTTAAAATTTCGCTTGATGCTCGAGTGGCAGGGGTGCAGTTACTGTACGGGTTGAAGTTCGGATAATTGCATATGTTAAAAATTTGTTAGAGGAGCGTGTATTGGGGTCGCTTATTATAACTTTAAAATAAAGAAGACTACCGACCCGCCGCTGCTTCGCGCGGCTGCAATGTACTGATGTGGTGACATTTATAAATTTATTTCTAGGGTTCCTTACTTCGAAAGGAAAAAACGGATATCTAGTAATCTTATAGGATCACTTTGTTGTCCGTCTGTCAGTCTGGTATACGGTCTCTTAGAGCTCTAAAAAATCAAGCTTCTATGTTAAAGCAATAAAAAATACGGTCATTTTTACGACATATTACTTATAGGGTGTTTTCCGTTGACCTAGAATTATGAAATTTAGCAAGAAGTGAGGTCTCACAGCACAAGTAAAGGAAAAAGTCCGAAAATAGTTAATTTATAGTTTTATCAAATAAAAAAATTCTGTTACAAACGTACATTTGCAGTTGACGGTGACGTATATCGATGTATGGGAGAACATGTTTTTCAACTACAATGTTACTTTATTTTTGAGATAAATTGAACCCAAATACGGAACCCTTCATAGTGCGTGGCCAGTTTTTTTTTCTATATGGGCGAACCAACAATCGTTACAATTTTAAAATAATATTTTATTGAAATCTAAGCTGTATGTAGCAATTTTTATAGGTTAGCACCGCATGCACACATGTGTAGGATTTCTTTGATGTACCTATGTATTAAATACATAAAACTTCCGGAATAAATTCTGTACTAAATATTAATAACTAGTTCTATAGGTGTTGATCAGATAAATAATAAATAAATTAAATATGAGCGAGAGTTTTACACTCTTCATTATAATATATTAATAACCAGTTCTACGTAATGTTGAATTACTTGTAATATTGTAGTTCTTACCTTCTTTCTTGTATATAGGAGCTTGTGGCTAAATAATAACAGCCGCAAGGGTCGATCCATCAGGTTAAGCTACGCTTGCCGGGGTTGGTCCGTAGATGGGTGACCATCTGTACATACCGAGACTCCTCCGTGCCTCGGAAAGCACGTTAAGCCGTTGGTCCCGGCTTTCATTCGTGGATCTTTGGCAGTTACGGGTCGTCAGAAGCCCGAAAGTCTAACAACCAGTCTTACCAAGGGGTATCGTATTACCCAGTAACTGGGTTGTGGAGGTCAGATAGGCAGTCGCTCCATGTAAAATACTGATATTCAGCTGCATCCGGTTAGACTGGAAGCTGACCCCAATATAGTTGGGAAAAGGCTAGGCAGATTGATTGACTGTAGTTCTTACCTGAGTATCACCAGTGCATTAGCAATAATTATAATAAGCAGTTTTACTGCTGTCCTTTTGCGTATGTAAATTTATGTCAGTTTCTTTCACCATTTCACGTAATTTTCTGTTCCTTATTCTTGTCTGTTTTTTAGATAAAATGTCTTTCTTGCGCCTAAGCGCTTCCAAACATCCATCATAATGCGCACGGCAAAAGAGTGGAACTCACTACCTGCGTCTGTGTTCCCGCATATAGCCCGAATCTCTTCAAACTGAGAACAGGCTTCTTCCGGGCAAGCTCACTCCATCCTAGACTTTGTCTTTGTTACCTCTGACCTAGACTATAGTCAAGAGCAAACCCATCTCAAATACAAAAAAAAAAAAATATATACTTTCGTACAATTGTCGTTGCGCGCTAATGTCTTTCGCGAACATGTCTTTCGCGCAAATGTACCAGATCTCTTACAGTCTTAAACAATATTCTGCGGTGTCTCTGCAATGCATCTACTGCTAACAAATAGGTGACGTCACTTATCGTTGCTCTCAGAACATTACACACGCTTTCAAGAAAATAGTAGTAAAACACAAGCATTTTATATTAGGCTAATGTTGGATATTCTTGGCACAGTAAGAACACTTTAGTACTATTTTTTTTTTTTAATATTAGTTCTATGTATTTATTTCAAACAGTAACTGGACTACGAGTATATGTACAAGCTATATATTATGTACAAGTATATAAAAAATAATAAAAATAAAAAGGTGAAGAGCTCATAGGGCATCAAAAAATTCGTCCGCATCGCTGTCAGTGGAAAAAGTGCCCAAAAAGCTGGCAGCATTGCCACGTTGGATGGCAATGCTGATTATTTGGGCTAAAAATAGGCCAGCCCTCTGGTCCCCTGAAGAGTCGACCAACCACTTGGCGATGTCCCGAAATACTCGATGAGCACTCGGACCCCAAGACCCTAGAGTTTCAACCCCAAATGGCTCAAACATATAGCTCCCAATAAGGTTGCTATATTTACGCCGTTTGAGGTTATCTGCTCCTGCAGCAGCCGCCCCAGCACAACCCGCCTTACTAAGAAGATGGGACGGCGCGAGGGAGTCGACACTGGTTGCATCCCACACCAAAGGCCTACGCAACTTCCAAGGCATTATGGTCATTCCGTTTGGCCTCTTCCCATCGTCGCGTGCCAAGCCATTGGGTTCTAAAACAGCTGGCGGTGACAAGAGCCCGACGGATGATGTCGTTAATGCTAGCGTGCCGTGCCATTCGACCAGCGCTCTTGCTGCAGGATAGTCCATGGTGTCCGAGGCAGTCGACTCCTTCACCACATTGACAGCGATATGGGGCCTCGCAAGGAGCACCCACACGCAAACATGTAGCGAGCCGGAATGTGGTGTCACTCAGTATAGTGCCTATGTTGGGTGACGGTGGGGCCTGAAGCCAGAGACCCGACTCCCATTCACCCACAGCCAACAGGCGGGCACGCTCAGCAGTATTGGTTGACGTATTAATAAGTTTATTCCGTACCAACCTACAAAGCGGCTCATCCTACTGTCTCTGGGATGACGGGTTCTCGGGCTGAACCGTATCCGGGCAAGCCACTTTCCAGGCATTCACAGCGTCGGTCAAACACGGCACTTCAGAGTCAACCTGAGAAGGGGCTAAGATTCTTGTGGTTAACTTTCGGTGCTGTGGACCGAGGACAGGAACGCCGGTAGGCTTACACTAGAAATTTTGCGGATGCCGAGCCCACCAAAACTAATAGGGTAGTGTGTCTTGCAACCACGCGCGATCGTCCAATGCCACATTAGATTAGATTTGAAAGAAAGAAAGAAAACATGTTTATTCGGCACATGTTATAAGTGCACACAACAACCAAATATCATAGTGTAGGCGTTCCGGGCGTCGAGTGAAATTTACAGATTTTTATCGCCCTTGACGGTCTCTGGAGGGGGGTGGTGTAGGCTACTACTTACCTATTTATTTAATTAATAATAATTATGAATACTATTATATACCTAACTAAAAACTTACATATTAACAACACTGGTTTACAATTACTCACATAATAGTATATATTTATTATTATATTTACATTGTTATTTATTTACATTTATTTATTATATGCATTATATACATAACACCAGTTGGTCGATGTCGATAATCGATAATAAGTGCGATAAACTATCGACTCACTGGACATCACTAATCTAACGGTAATATACGCGTCGCTTGCGCACATTGGCGCAGCGGTCACCGTCAATGTCAAACCAGTCGAGACTTACCTACGGCGTGGAGCGCATGTCCTTCGCTCGCATGATTGTGCTGCCGCGAACTGCTTAAACTTGCTTGTAATTCATAGTTGTGCTTTCCATCTGCTCATCTGGACTCTGTCTCATCTTCCTAATACATTGACTATTGTGCTACGCTTGTGCTTATGCTTTATTCCCGTTGTGCCTTCTTAATCATATCGCACCTTGAAAACAAAAGTGGCGTTATACAAAAATTAAAGTTTTTCTCTATGGCCATTTAAAGCTTTTTTGACGCAGCATTTTGGTCAATATCTTAGCAAATAACTGAAATAAAAGACTGCAATTTGACTTTCTTACTCTAAGTTTTATATATACTGAAAATATGCCAGTAAATTATGGAGTTATTTAGAAAACATAGTTTTGATAATGCCACTTTTGTTATCAAGGTGCGATATGGTGTTTGTGAGGATTGTTGGAGAATACATACTATAAACCGTGAGTTGTTTTGATTACATACCACGTCATACACCTATTCCTGCACACGCATACCTATACTGGTGACCCCGTAAGGACATGGGAGGGGATTCATATAAAGCCGCACGTAGCTCGGATACGTCATCTCCGCCCAGCACTAGTGAGGGGAACGATATGTCGATAGATCCAAGTAATGTTTACAAAGTCAGTGTACGTGTGCCACCATTCTGGCCTGAAGAGCCGGAAATCTGGTTCGCCCAAGTCGAAGGTCAATTTTCCATCGCCGGAATCACAAATGACCTCACCAAGTTTAATTACGTGATTGGGCATCTTGACAATCAGTACTCCAGGGAGGTCAAAGATATTATCATCAGCCCGCCTGCAACTAACAAGTATGAAAAGCTGAAGACAGAATTGATTAAGAGACTCAGCGCGTCCAACGAAAAGAAAATCAAGCAGTTGTTAATGCACGAGGAACTCGGGGACCGAAAACCATCCCAGTTTCTCCGCCACCTCAAAAGTCTCGCAGGCTTGGATGTACCAGATGACTTCTTGAAGACCATTTGGACTAGTCGCCTTCCTCATGGCATACAGACAGTGCTCGCAGGTCAACCAGGTACTGCTTCGATAGAAGACCTAGCCGACTTAGCCGATCGGGTAAACGATCTGGCTGCTACAACACCGAGGGTCGCTGCGGTTAACGACCCTATCCCTGGTTCAGCTCTCAGCGATCTGACCAAGGAAGTAGCTGAACTCAGGAAGCAGTTCCAGAAGCTGGCGTCCGGTCGGAACAGCAGGTCACGCTCTCGCTCCTCCAGAGACACTAGAAGTAAGTCTAGGCAGCGCTCGCAGTCCAATTACCAGAAGTTCCCACTTTGTTGGTATCATGCCAAGTACGCAGATCAAGCCCATAAGTGTATTCGACCCTGTGACTTCAAGTCGGAAAACTCAAAGGGCGGTCGATAATGACGACCGACGATTGCCCTTTAAATACAACTGGTCGCCTATTCATCACAGACCGTTCATCGAAAACGCAATTCCTGGTCGACACTGGAAGCGACCTCTGCGTATTCCCACGGTCTATGCTTCACGATCGTCGTAATCGGACTGGATATAATCTGTGTGCTGCTAATGGTTCTAATATTGCTACATATGGTTTTGTTAATTTAGAATTAGATTTTAGTTTACGTAGGATATTTCACTGGCGTTTTGTTGTGGCCGATGTCACGAAACCAATAATTGGCGTAGATTTTTTAAATTTTTACAACCTTGTAGTAGATTGCCGTAACAAACGCTTAATAGACAATTTAACAACAGTGACAGCTGTAGCTGCTTTGGCTAATTGTAAGAATGTTTACTCTGTTAAAGTCGTGACTGGTGAGACTCGGTTTCATAAAGTTCTAGATGAGTTTCCCGAGATCACACGACCAGCTGGTAGGCATCACACTACACCACACCAAACAGTACATCACATACGTACGACACCAGGTCCGCCGGTTTGTTCATCTCCCCGTCGTTTAGCTCCGGACAAGCTTAAGATCGCCCAGAAAGAGTTTCAGTCTATGCTGGCCATTGGCACAGCTAGGCCTTCAGAGAGCCCATGGTCGTCGCCCTTGCACTTGGCACCGAAGAAAAATAACGGCTGGCGTCCCTGTGGGGATTATCGGCAGCTCAACGCCCGTACTGTGCCTGACAGGTATCCGATTAAGCATATTCATGACTTTTCCCATAGTATAGCTGGGTGTAAAGTTTTCAGTACTCTAGACCTTGAAAAAGCATATAATCAGATACCTGTCAACCCGGAGGACATTCCTAAGACCGCCATCACGACCCCGTTCGGTCTATTTGAATTTCCTTATATGACGTTCGGTCTTAGGAATGCGGGACAAACTTTCCAACGGTTTGTTGACGAGATCGTGAGGGGACTTGATTTTGTATACTCTTTTCTTGACGATTTTTTAATATTTTCCAAGAGTGATTCAGAGCATGAGCACCACCTACGAGAAGTATTCAAGAGGCTGAAGCAGTACGGTATGTTGGTCAACACCTCGAAGTGCGTTTTTGGAGCGCAAGAGGTAACCTTTTTAGGCTATCGGATATCTGAAAACGGTTCCAGGCCGGTCGAGTCAAAGGTTCAGGCAGTGAAAGATTTTCCCACACCAAAGAACGTGCGGCAGCTAAGAGGATTCTTGGGCATGCTCAATTTTTATAGGAGATTTATTCCTAAAGCAGCAGAGATCCAAGCCCCATTACATGCCTTGTTGACGGGTTCGATCAAAGGAACGCAGCCAATTACTCTGTCAGAGGAAACTTTGGCAGCCTTTCAGGCCTGTAAGGATAGTCTCACCAACGCTGCACTGTTGGCTCACCCGGACTGTACCGCTAAGCTTGCAGTAGTTACTGACGCCTCAGACAAAGCAATAGGGGCAGTCCTACAACAATTTAACGGTGACGCATGGCAACCTTTGGCTTTCTTTTCAAGGAAATTAAGCACTTCCCAAACTAAACACTCTCCCTATGATAGGGAGCTGCTCGCCATTTATGAGGCGATTAAATATTTCCGCCACATGCTGGAAGCTAGGCACTTTATAGTCTATACTGACCACAAGCCGATCAGTTTTGCCTTCCACGGCAGGAAGAAAAACTGTTCGCCAAGGCAGTATAGACACCTGGACTTTATCGCTCAGTTTACCACAGACATCCGCCACATATCCGGCAAGGATAACGTGGTTGCCGACACCTTGTCGCGCATTGAAGAACTGTCGGATCCAATTAGCCTAGAACTGATAGCCCAAGCCCAGGTTGACGACCCTGAACTCGAAAAACTTCTGAGTGAGGGCTCATCTTTAGAATTTAAAAAACTCCATGTCCCTGGAAGTCGAACTTCTTTGTACTGTGACGTCAGTACCTCAGCTTCCAGGCGTTATGTACCCAAACATTTACGCAAGCAGGTATTTGATAGCCTGCACTCATTGAGCCATCCTGGCGCTAGCGCAACGGCTAAATTAGTAGCTGAGCGGTTCGTTTGGCCAGGGGTTAGAGGAGACTGTAGGGAATGGTCACGCACATGTATTTCGTGTCAAAAGGCAAAGGTCACACGTCACGTGACTTCCCCACTTGTCACCTATAATCTACCACGTGCACGATTCAAACAGATACATGTTGACTTAGTAGGACCTCTACCACTATCTGAGGGCTACCGGTACTGCTTAACGGCTGTGGACAGATTTACTCGCTGGCCAGAGGCAGTACCGATAGCAGATATCACGGCAGAAACGGTCACCAAAGCCTTGTTGTCAGCATGGATATCTCGGTTCGGCTGTCCGACTGACATCACAACTGATCGCGGCCGTCAATTTGAATCGGCCTTGTTTCAATGTCTGTCCAAGATCGCCGCATTCGAGCACAAGCGGACAACAGCTTATCACCCGGCATGCAATGGGTTAGTTGAACGTTTTCATCGTCAACTGAAAGCCGCAATTGTATGCCATGCAAATGATAGGTGGACCGAGTCACTACCGTGGGTTTTGTTAGGCGTAAGATCTGCATTTAAGGAAGATATACAAGCATCCTCAGCGGAGCTGGTGTATGGGGAGTCACTGAGGTTGCCCGGCGAGTTCTTTGAGCCTACTATTAGCGGAACCACAGATATATCGGAATTCACCGCAAGACTCAGGAATTTTGCTGAAAAATTACAACCTGTACCAGTTTCCGTCATGGTAATTCCAAGGTGTTTATTTTCAAAGAACTTGAAACCTGTGATCACGTTTTCCTTCGAGAAGACGCATCACGGGGTTCGCTCACACCAGCATATTCCGGTCCACACAAGGTTGTGTCTAGAGGGATAAAGTATTTAAAATAATCGTGAAAAATAGGGAAATGACAGTGTCCATTGACCGGCTCAAGCCTGCCTTCATACTCTCTGTTCGGGAAACAAAAACCACACCCGAAGTATCACAAGGTTACGTAACCCGTTCCGGGCGTCGAGTGAAATTTACAGATTTTTATCGCCCTTGACGGTCTCTGGAGGGGGGTGGTGTAGGCTACTACTTACCTATTTATTTAATTAATAATAATTATGAATACTATTATATACCTAACTAAAAACTTACATATTAACAACACTGGTTTACAATTACTCACATAATAGTATATATTTATTATTATATTTACATTGTTATTTATTTACATTTATTTATTATATGCATTATATACATAACACCAGTTGGCGATGTCGATAATCGATAATAAGTGCGATAAACTATCGACTCACTGGACATCACTAATCTAACGGTAATATACGCGTCGCTTGCGCACATTGGCGCAGCGGTCACCGTCAATGTCAAACCAGTCGAGACTTACCTACGGCGCGGAGCGCATGTCCTTCGCTCGCATGATTGTGCTGCCGCGAACTGCTTAAACTTGCTTGTAATTCATAGTTGTGCTTTCCATCTGCTCATCTGGACTCTGTCTCATCTTCCTAATACATTGACTATTGTGCTACGCTTGTGCTTATGCTTTATTCCCGTTGTGCCTTCTTAATCATATGGTGTTTGTGAGGATTGTTGGAGAATACATACTATAAACCGTGAGTTGTTTTGATTACATACCACGTCATACACATATTCCTGCACCCGCATACCTATAATAGAAAAAAAAAGAAAAAAAAAGGAGAGATTTAAAAAAAGGATTTAAATATGTATTATTGTTATGGTTAGCCAGATTTGATTATTATTATTTTTTGTATATTTTAGCAAATATTGACCTATTTAAATAACATTATAACATTATAAAAATTATTAATAATGAGTAATAAGTATTTTATAAGTACCTAATTAATATTTGCATGCCAATATGGCAGTATATACAGACGCCAGCAGGTCAAGCTACCCGAAACTGTCAAATTTTCCCCGTCAACCTTGAACTCCTTTAGCGATAAAGTTGAAAATCTATTAATGAAATTCGAGAGATTGTATAGCTTGATGTGCTGGCGTCTGTACAAGGTCTCTATAAACTCTCCATCCATCTTATTTTAAAAACCTACATTCTGTGCAAATTAATAAATATTCTATTCTATCCAGGTCTGCGTCAGCCCTAAACCGATGAAGTAATATTAGGTGCCTATACAACCCGATTATTCTCAAAATTGAGAGTTAGAAAACATCGCGTGTTTGGATACACTAAAAATACTTTTATCAAAGGCAGCACAGGTACGTTTAAACTTGCCTGCCAAATGGGTACGTATCAACTTGTACTATGTAATTAATATTCGTAATTCCAGTTTTTCGTTCTACAGTCACCTTTTGAATGAGTCATTATCGGGACAAAGAAAAAGGTTGGTTGGAATTATTAGTTCTAATTTTAGAAGCAAAATAAATATTGTAGTCGGTTCTTGTTGACTTTTTGTATGTAGTTACATCAAATTGTAGTTACGCTGATGAATTATTTTGTTAGTTTAGACCTAGTTTTAGTTGTTTTAACCCAATAGAAACTGTTTTACCTAAAATGTTTGTATTTCTCCCTCAATCTCTCATCATTCTCATACCCTTGTTCCAATTCATTTGCGGTCGGCGCAACATGTTTTTTTCTTCCATACTTCTCTATTAGTCGTCATCTCGGTAGTCACTCCCTTTCTGGCCATATCATCTTTCACACAGCTTTTCAGTCACCGGTATCACTTTCAGATTTTCTCTTAGATACTCATTTCTTATTCTATCCATTCGCGTAACACCACACATCATTCTTAGCATTCTCATCTCAGTTGCATGCAATTGCCTTTCATTTATTCTTTTTGTGGCCCAACATTCTGATCCATACAAGACAGTACCTACGAATTTCTCCCTCGAACTCTGTTAATCCCAAAAATGAGCAAGAAAGTTACATTGTGCTTAATTACACTCCTTTGACTTGTCTTCCACTTTTATTATTTTCATTGACCGTCTGGAGTCGGTTGAAAAAAAAGTAAGTTTTATTATTAAAGGCGCACATTAATTCTGCGACCTCAAAGAAAACTACGGAAAAGCCTGCTAATGTACTGGAAAGAAAAATATATATTTTCTTAATTAATTGAAAACGGTGGGGGAATCTACTGGCCGTCACATTCTACGTTAGTTAGCTTACGTACTTAGTGTTTCTGAAGGAAAATTCAAATTAAGATATTAAGTCATTTATTTTGCTTTAAACTCGTATCTATAGAGATGTTTAACAAATGGTTGCGTTGAAAAATAACATAATTTTTAAGTTTAAGTTTTATAGAAAAAAAACTTGTATGCTTTAAAAATATCTTAATAAAAAAAAATCTACTTATTATATTTACTCAAGACACGTAGGAAGTACAAATAATAATAGTAGTTTTTTTTTTGTTAGTAGTCCAAATTATTTTTTACCAGTTGTTTACATTAAAAAGAAAACCTGTGTGCACAATTTTAGCTTACTAGGTCCATGAGTTTGCTCTGGACGTTGATTCTTTTAAAAACACACCGTTGTCTGAAATTTTCAAATACAATCATAATATTTAATATTTTACACGCTCACTAAAGGTCTTATTAGAAGGCTAAAAGTCACCCAACGGGCAATGGAGATGGCTATGCTTGGAGTTTCCCTACGTGATCAAATCAGAAATGAAGAGATCCGCATGAGAACCAAGGTAACCGGCATTGCCCAAAAAAATACCAAACTTAGATGGCATTGGGCAGGGCTCGCAGAACGAGTGGCGAACTCGTACTGGAAAACGTAACGTTGGAAGGCCTCCCACAAGAAGGACCGATGACCTGGTGACGGTCGCAGGAATCCGCTGGAAGCACACAACCGGTCGAAGTGGCGGTGCTTGGCGGAGGCCTATGTCCGCGTAGCCCTACACGCACTTGGCTGGTTTTTTTTTTAAAGAGTCCACCCTATATGAAGAAATTTTCATTTACTAAATTGCCAATAATGGTGCGTATAATTAAATTTTGTTGAAAAGTCATAAGTAAAATGTATAATACTCATTTATCATTTCACCTTTTACGTTACCCACGAGAGCTGCTTTAATAAAATACATTAGCTTACAAACATCGTCCAAAAAATATCAGTGAAACGATAAAAAGTCCCATAATTGAACATCAATCTATTTCAGATCAGGCCCACGAGATCCGAATCGAATGACGTTTCAAATCGATTCATGGCAGTATAACCAAATTATTCCAGTCACGAGTACCATTCGATATGCAGCTTTCGAATATACATATCTGACACTGGTTTTGCTCTGAATTATTTACAATGTTACAATTTACCTGTCATATTTCTCTATTAAACAATGGTAGAGTTACTGTGTCTTACTGTGACTCTGTTACTGTGATCTGCCTAGCCTTTTCCCAACTATGTTGGGGTCGGCTTCCAGTCAAAACGGATGCAGCTGAATACTAGTATTTTACATGGATTGACTGCCTATCTGGCCTCCACAACCTAGTTACTGGGTAATAGTATAGTATTATTATTATACCCCTTGTATTTATTAGTATACCCCTTGGTAAGACTGGTTGTCAGACTTTCGGGCTTCTGACGACCGGATGACAGGCATGACCAAAGGCTTAACGTGCTTTCCGAGGGACGGAGGGTTCTTGGTACGTAAAGATGGTCACCTATCCCCGGACCAACTGTGGCAAGCATAGGTTAACCTGATCGATCGACCCTTGAGGCTGTTATTACTTAGCCACAAGTCCTCTCTTTGTCTTACCCTCTCTTCTCTTCTTCTCTTATGTGTCTTCTCTCTTTTTCTCTGTGTCTCTGTGTGTTACTCACACAAGCATAATCAGACTATAATGATCCCGCTGCTGGGAAGGCCTGCTCTCGGTTGACAGATGTCACATGTCTGAATTCTCGGTTCTACGTCATGCCAGTTTCCTCAGGATGTTTTCCTTCACTGTTTTGAAAGCAGTGGTGATAAAATAATTTACACAAAGTTTTTGTCTAGGTTCGAAACTAAAACCTCGAACCTACAGCTCGTTGCTCGCGACCATTGCCACTGGGTTACCACTGCTCTCCTCTTACAATGACAAATTAAATTAGCTGGCGAAACTGCATAGACGAGTGAGAGCAATTCATAATCAAGATTTTTGTGCACTAAATATATTGCTCTGTAGTGCACAATGAATGCTTACTTAATAAAATAACACAGCATCACGCCTGTAATCCCCGAAGGGTCAGGCAGAGGTGCAATAATTTAATTTAGTAATATTGACAAATTAATCAAAACAGCGAAATATTTGCCGGCTATTTGGAACGTTGCCAACTTTCTTATTGCAGCCTCTTATTTAATTATTTATCTACTTACCTCTTTCCTGCTTAAAATGGGTAGATGAATTCATACTAACGTATATGTGTTTTGCAATGTTAGCCAGGAAATTGGTAGTTACGGATATTTGTAGGTAAACCTAAGATTTATGTTATTGGTTTATTATGTCAGACTACACTTAACCGTGCCAAAGTATTTATTAGGTATAAGCTGTAAGGAAGAAATCAATTAAACAAATACCTCCTGATACAATACAGAGTTTATTCTAGAAATACTAAACTAGAGGTACACAGCCACCTTAATGTAGGCTAACATTAGCTATTACACAAACTCTTCCTTTATTTAAAGATAGGTATTGGATCTAACATACCCCCTCTCCGTAACAGTGTATGTTAGGGCATTACTAGCTTGATAATATGACAAACTTAAGAGAATTGTGACGTTACATTCCTACTAGATAAAAGAAGTTATTTTGTAACCGTTAATAGGATTTTTTGTTGTCTACCTCACAGAAATCGAAATTATTTATTTAGTTTTCTATGATCTACCTTTCTAACTTTACGAAATGAGTGACCAAGCGAACAAGATAAAGAATATTATATTTCTGTACCATTACTTCCAATCAAGTAAAAACTTACAAAAAGTCAAGTACTGCGTGAGATTTGAACTCACGGCTCACTGATTCACGCATCTATCTGCACGCGCTTAACCGCTAGGTCATCTTTACACATGTTATAACTTTGAAATTATGAACTACAATCAGTTGTTGACGACAATAATTATGCATGTTTATGTTCTTGGAAATAGAAGGTCTTAAGTCAAACTAAACGCCAAGCTATTGCTTTGTGAGTTTGCTTATCGACTTTTGGTCGCGACTGTACATAAGGCCCAAATCCCTATCATGACTTTATTAAAATATTTAGTTTGAAAATTATAAATAAACAGTCTCTCTTTCATTAGCAGAGACAAAATAAAACTCAACTAAACTCTCAATTAGTACTTTATAAACAGAGTCAAGATGAACTCCCAACTAAACTCAATTATCAATCAATTAGCAGAACAAAAACCTTTGGCATGGAGGCCCATACGAAGCTGGAACTCCCGCGCTGCTAGCGCGACCTACAGGCAGGACTCGACGAGACCAAATCGCTTTCATACTTGGAGCTCAAACGGATTGAGACGCGAGGCCCGTACGTGTAAGGCCTTACTTTCATGCGGAAAACGCCCACTTACTACCACATGTCAGATGCAACTGTAATCCGCTAAAACACAGGTCCAATATCAAGGATCTACGTCTGTTTTCAAACTTCTAGGTTTAGGCCAGATAAAATCAGCCACCTGTTACAAATAACCATCTAAGTGCAACAAGATCTAAAGGCTTCAGCGCAGGGACATAAAAAAAATGGCAGTAAACTCACAGCTTAATTACGCCATAAAGAATAATAATGATCCCATCACAATTATCTGCACACCGTCTGAAATATCACAGAACCGGTGAAATAGATCAGGAACAGGTGCAAGAAAAATCTATCTCAATGGAGGCATCGTGTTCAGGATAAAAATGTCTTCACTCACGGCTCCTTCCAACTTCCTATCCTCGAAGCTTCAATCACAGACAACAAAGACACATAATAATCGATTTCCGAATTCGATCAGAATAATCATTTACCCTAACCAGCTTTACTATTCGATGTGGGTAATAACTTGGGGATGATTATTAATTAACAAACAATTAATAGCAGAATATTTATTGTAAAAAAAACACTATGGAATTTCAAAGAATGCATCTAACGCCATCTCTACAGCCGCAATGGAACTAATCAGATCTATTAGGTTGGGGAAAAAGTCTTTTCGCATTATAGTATGTATGAACTTGTAGTAAAATCTCTTTGGCTATACTATTTGTATCTGGCTGGTTTTGGTTTCATTGAAAGTTTAAATTTTAAAGATCATAATTCCAAATTCAAATTAGGAAAATGTGTGATTTTCATTTGTTTTTCGTACCGTCAAGATGAGTGAATCTAATGAAGAAATTCGATACATTTTAAAATTTTACTACAAAAAAGGTAAAAATGCAACGCAAGCCGCGAAAAAATTTTGCGATGTTTATGGACCTAGTGTAGTGTCTGTGAGAGTAGCACAAATTTGGTTTAAGCTTTTTCAATCCCAAAATTTTGATGTCAAAGATGCACGTCGCTCTGGTTGCCCTATTAGGGATAAAATGGATGCCATTTTTGAAAAAGTGGAGCAAGATCGGCATATCAGTAATTATGACGTAGCTGAAGAACTGGAAATTGACCACAAAACAGTTTTGGCGCATTAAAAAAAAAAATGGGTACACAAAAAAGCTCGACATTTGGGTACCTCACGAGCTTACTGAAAGAAACCTAATGAACCGTGTACTCATTTGTGATTCTTTATTACGACGTAATGAAAGCGAACCATTTTTGAAGAAGCTGATAACTGGTGATGAAAAGTGGATCACGTATGACAAGAACGTGTGAAAAAGGTCGTGGTCAAAGGCCGGTCAGGCTTCACAGACTGTGGCGAAACCCGGGTTAACTCGCAACAAGGTGATGCTGTGTGTGTGGTGAGTTTGGAAGGGCATTATTCATTATGAGCTGTTACCACCAGGCAGGACCATCGATTCTGAACTCTACTGCGAACAACTGATGAGATTAAAGCAAGAAGTTGAGAGAAAGCGGCCGGAATTAATCAACAGAAGGGGTGTGGTTTTTCATCATGATAACGCTAGACCTCACACATCTTTAGCCACTCAGCAAAAATTAAGAGAGTTTGGCTGGGAGATGTTAATGCATCCGCCGTATAGTCCTGACCTTGCACCTTCAGATTTCCACCTGTTTCGGTCTCTTCAGAATTCTTTAGGCAGTGTCAGGTTAACATCACGAGAGGACTGCCAAAACCACTTGTCGCGGTATTTTGACCAGAAGTCCCAAAATTTCTATAGCAATGGGATCATGTCCCTACCTACAAGATGGCAAAAAGTTATCGAACAAAATGGTACCTACATACTTTAGTTAAATGTAAATAAACTATATTAAAAAATGTTTTGAATTTTCTTAAAAAATGCGAAGAAACTTTTTCCCCAACCTATTATGTCAATAGCTTTCTTTAATACCAACAGATGTCATTGAGAGCCATACAGATTTTGCAACGTCACAGCAAATTTGATCCTTATTACTACCAGAAATTGTCCAACTGATAGGTGTCAGAAACGCATTCTCTCGACAGCTGGACTGTACCTTGTTGGTTTTGCCTTATAATGTAGTAATTATGTAGTTTTGTGCCTGACTTCATCATAGCTAGCTATTTTTCTAATATTGCGAAACAACTTGTTATTCAAACTTCTACAATAAGACCAATCCAATCACAAAAGAATTAAATTATTGAACAGATACTTAGATCTATTTTAAATCAAGCCAATGAGGATGAAATCGGATGACGGTCGAATCGATTCATTGAGGTGGGCGAAATGTACCGACAAAGGAAAATGGCACGATACCGTTGAATCTTATTGAATTTCTATTATACACGCTATAATAAGACCTTGGAGCGATCAACCGAATGAATATTATTTTTATTTGGGTATAGGAACTTTTTATAGAAACATTATTTGTTGTTCTTGTTGATGTTGATAAGATTATGTTTTGCGAATCCTGTTTACTAGACTCACACATAACGGCACAGTGAGCCTAGCACGAACGTGCGGACTAAATTTAACGTACTATCGACAAAACGGACGCCTTTACACCTTAAAATTAATTTTTGTATATGTCGTAGGATGATTTGATAATTCGAATCTTCTCGAAAACCCTAGGGATATTGCGAAAACACGGATAATAAGACAATGGTGAAAACATTTTTTAATCTTACTGGAAAAAGATAGGGTTTTGCAAAAACACGAATCGCTCTAGTAATATTGCAAAACAAAACGTTAGCTATTATGAAATAAGAACGATGATTGGCCGGTCAGAGCGCCCCGCCCAAAACGAGACCTTCTCTGATTGGTTGCGGTTTCAAATGTCAATCATTCACGCATGTTATTTTGTTTATGTTTTGAGAGCGACTCAGTAGACTTTTGTTTTAATTGTGGTTAAAAGTGTGGTTGGTCTTGAAAAATAGCGGATATTTAAGTACAAAATGACAGATACAAACCTCTTTATACAAATAACCCGATCAGCTGATAATACTTCAAAGCTCACAGGATAAAACTAGGAACCAATCCGAATAAGATTTGGTCAGTAAGCAAAAATCTAGCCCATCAGAGCTCAGGATATTCAATGTTACTAGAGTTACTCGTGTTTTTGTAAAAAACCTATCTTTTTCCAGTAAGATTGAGAAATGTTTTCACATTATCTGATTTTCACCATATCCCCTAAGACTTTCGCGAAAATTTGAATTATTAAATCATCCTACGCCATATACACTAATTCATTGAAAAACTCTGCTTTTAGTTCTTTGTTTTACTTTGTCATAAGTATAAAAGCAGCTTGAAAACAAAATTGTTTCAAAATTGGAAAGGCCTAGCGTTTGTCGATGGTACTTGTCGATGGTACATTCGGACGATTTTAAAATTGAAAATACTCGTTTCGCACATATTATGTTATTTAGTTTTAAGACTTTATTCATATCTACGTGTGGGTGATATTGGGGTGCGTGGACAGGAAACCTCCCCGAGTGCCCATGGGCTGGAGTTCCCTTACGGATACGTCCGGGGGGAAGGCCAGTCTCCGGGACGGTGCACCCTGGGGTGCGGGCAAAGGTTCCCCTTAGGAACGTGTGCCTAAGGGGTTTTGTTGCCGGTATGCCAATATCCTGTCGGAGGTACGCTCCAACGTGTGTCCCTCTGCTCTAAGCAAAGACGCACAGCGGCGGAGTAAGAGCGGGCTCGGTGTGCACTAAGCCTGTCGCCGGGCAGGCAGGAGGAAGTCATTTCCTTCTGCCACCGTTAGTCTCGTAGCCCCGAAGATTGTTCAAGGTCATGTCTCTGACTTTTGACGGGGGTCGAGGGTCTTGGCTTAACCGCCCGGACCGCGAGGAAGAAAACCTCTATAAAAAATTACCCCAAACCTTCAAGCGGCGGCGCACCGTGAGAGAGGTTGGTAGCTTGATTAATGGGTAGCTAAATTAATCGCTAGTGCGAACCACAGTTTTGAGCCAGTGTTAAAGTTTTTACTCGTGGGAACAAATATGGGACCAAATAACACTAGACGAGAAGAGGAGAGGGAGAGGAGTGATGCGGGGTCGGAGTCCGACGCCGCATCGGGAGTGAAAGGCGCGAAGGGCACTTTTAAGAGCCCGGAGTGCGTAGTGGTGGGGGCCGCTGGAAGGAAAAATTTCCTGAAGCGGAACTTAAATCCGGGAGATGCCCAGGAGTCTTCCTCGGACGGCGGACTGAAATCGGCTCAAAAATATGCTCGCCGGGGCCTAGGCCGGAAAAAGAGCAAGAGCCGGGTAAACGCCGCACAGGAGGACGGCTCAGCCGGGTCGGCCGAGGGGAGCGCCGTGGAGGCGTCTGGCGGTGAGTCGGACGCCGCTGGTGGCTCCAATTCGGAGCGGGCCAGGTTTGAGGAGGTCGTGGCCGCTGCAGTCAAGGGTGTGGCCTTGAAGAAGAAGCAGTCTTCTAAAGAAAAGGCCATACCCGCAGCCAAGGCCTCCATTATGGCGGCAGCGGAGGCTCTACTTCAAGGGCCTCCGTCGGACGGAATGTCCGAAATGCGGGCGGAGGTCGCCCGCTTGACAGCCGCCATGGAGCTTCTCCGAAAGGAAAATGAGGAGCTCCGAGCAGACCTGGCCAGGCTCCATGGAGCCGGCGCTCAGGAGGTGTTGCAGGAGGGGGTGCAGCAGGGGCAAGGCGGCCTCGGGCCTGCAGAGGACCGAGTTCTGGCCTTGGTGCGGAAGGAGCTGGCAGCCCTTAACAACCGGTTCTCGGTCCTTGAGGGAATCGTCCTGCGGCCCATGCTAGGCCGACCGGCGGCCTCGGGCCAGCCAAAGGCGGCTTCGTATGCCGCCATGGCTGCCACGGCCAAACCAGGGTCGGCAGGGCAGGCGAAGGGCGGGGCCGTGGCTGCGAAGGCGCCTGCGAAGGCGCCCACGAAGTCGCCCGCGAAGGCGCCTGAGAGGGCCCCAGCTGTGGCGGTGCCGACGCGGCTGCCCCCGCCTCCCAAATCTCTTCCGGCTGACGCCGAATGGCAGGTAGCTGGGGAGAAGAGGAAGGAGGGCAAGGCGGCAAGGTCGGCCAAGCGGAGGGAGAGGCGGCGGCGGCGCAAAGAGCGAAGCGTCGCGGCGAGGTTACGTGCCCCAAAGTCCGCAGCTGTAGTGATCACACTACAGCCGGAAGCGGAGAAGAAGGGCGTGTCCTACCGCGACGTGCTCGCCAAGGCGAGGGCGGCGGTGAAAGGAGATCGGTGTTACCGAAGGCATGCGGGTAAGGGTCACTGCGACTGGGGCTCGGATGCTCGAGATCCCCGGTGCGGCCAGTGGCCCGACCGCTGACGCTCTGGCCGAAAGGCTCAGGGCGTCCTTAAATGCGGACGAGGCCCGAGTGTCCAGACCCGCAAAGTGCGCTGACTTGCGTATCCTGGGTCTGGACGACTCCGTGACGGAGCGAGAGGTGGTGGCCGCCGTGGTCAAGACTGGGGGGTGTGCCTTCGAACAGGTGAAGGTAGGCACCATCCGTCCTGACTTCACGGGGATGCGAGCCGTTACGGTGAGCTGCCCCGTATCGGTGGCCCACAAAATATTTGGGGAGGGCCAAAGGTTCCAGGTGGGCTGGGATTCCACGCGGGTGAAACTGCTGGAACCCAGACCTCTGAGGTGCTTCCGTTGCCAAGTGGGCAACCACGTGGGAGCAAAATGCACCTCGGAGGTGGATCGCAGCAGTCATTGCTTCCGTTGTGGTCAGCCCGGTCACAAGGCCGGCTCGTGCAATGCCACGCCGCACTGCTATCTATGTGCGGCAGCTGGCAAGCCGGCCGATCACCGGGCTGGAAGCAAGGGCTGTGGTCCACCCACCAAAGCCCGGGGCAGGGCAAGCCCTCCGCCTCCGCTACCGCCGTCATGGCCGCAGCCGCCGCCACAGCCGCCGTCGCTGCCGTCTCCACGGCCGTCGCCACCGTACTCACTGCGGCAGGGCCCTCACAGGGGGCTCAGGGGGGGGCTAATATGGAGTGCCAGTAATGGCCCCATTACGCCTCCTCCAGGCGAACATCAACCACTGCGCCGCCGCTCAGGATCTGTTGCTCCAGAGCATGGCGCAGTGGTCGATTAACATCGCCGTGGTCGCTGAGCCGTACTTTGTCCCGCCCAGTGATCACTGGGTGGAGGACCTGAGCGGCTCAGTGACCCTGATTTCGTCGGCCGCCGCCGGTACCCTGTCCCTCGAAGCCGTCAAGAGGGGACAGGGTTGCGTTGCAGCACGATTCGGGGGGATTGTCGTGGTAGGGGTATACTTCTCCCCGAACCGAACTCTCGCCGAGTTCCACAACTCCCTTGCGGAGTTGAAAAACGTCGTCGTCGGGTTTCGTTCCCTTCCCGTGCTCGTCCTCGGGGACTTCAACGCCAAGAATGTGGCTTGGGGTTCCCGGTATACGGACACGCGGGGCAGGATGGTGGAGGACTGGGCTCTGGAGACAGGCCTGGTCATCCTAAACCGGGGTTCTGTCCCCACGTGTGTGCGGATGCGGGGCGAATCAGTGGTGGACATTTCGTTCGCCAGCCCCGCTCTATTGCCACATGTTGTTGACTGGCGCCTCATAGAGGGAGTGGAGACCTACTCCGACCACCGGTACATCCGGTTTGATGTCTCCGCCCAGACCTCGAGCGCGCCGGTCCAACAGGCCCCGAGTGGTCCGCGGTGGGCGCTGAAGAAGCTGGACCGGGAGCTCCTCCTGGAAGCCTCGATCGTGCAGGCCTGGGTGTCACCACCGGACAGGCCTGCCGACATCAACGACGAGGCGGAGTGGTTCCGGGAGACCATGTCCGAAATATGTGACGTGGCAATGCCCCGGGACTAGCCCGGTCTTGCCTGGCGCCAGGTGTATTGGTGGTCGCCGGAGCTGAGGGCTGTGCGCGAGGCATGCGTTGCTGCGCGGCACCGGTACACCAGGCACCGCAGGCTCCGTATCCGTCCTCCGGATACGGAAGCCATTCAGGCGGAGCTGTACGAGGGGTACAGAGAGGCGAAGACCGCCCTCCGAGCGGCGATCTTGCGGGCCAGGGATCTGGCTCGCGAGGAGTCGCTGGAGACTCTAAACAGGGACCCATGGGGACGCCCTTATAAAATGGTGCGGAATAAACTCCGTCCATGGGCGCCCCCGCTGACGCAGAGTCTCCGGCCCCAGCTCGTGGAGGACGTGGTGAGCGCTCTGTTCCCTTCGCGAGGGGAACATACTCCCCCGCCCATGGCTCCGCTTCCTGCGGTGCCCGTTGCGGACCACATCACCGACGACGACGACGATGCTCCGGAAGTGACCGAGGTAGAGTTGAGAGCGGCGGTACGTAGGCTGAGTGCCAAAAATGCCGCCCCAGGACCCGACGGCTTACCTGGAAGAGCCTGGGTTCTGGCCTTTGGGGCTCTCGGGCCTCGACTAGGGGGGCTCCTAAGCGCATGCTTGGAGAGGGGCCAGTTCCCACTTCGTTGGAAGACGGGGAAACTAGTCCTCATTAAGAAGCCGGGGCGCCCTGCGGACTCTCCGTCCGCTTACCGACCCATCGTGCTGCTCGACGAGGTGGGCAAGCTCTTTGAAAGAGTTATAGCAGACCGCCTCGTCGGGTGGCTGGTGCAGGAGGGGCCGGATTTGGCGGAAAGCCAGTTTGGTTTCCGCAGGGGGCGCTCTACGGTGGACGCCATCATGCGCGTGCGAGCCCTCACGACGGGGGATGCTGTGGCCCGGGGTGGGGTCGTCTTGGCGGTGTCTCTAGACATCGCCAACGCCTTCAATACCCTGCCCTGGAGTTGCATCAGGGAGGCACTCCGGTATCACCGGCTGCCGACCTACCTCTATCGAGTGGTTGAGGCCTATTTGACGGATAGGGCCGTCATCTACCCCGGTCATCAGGGAGAGTGGAACCGGCGAGAGATTTCGTGCGGTGTCCCACAAGGATCGGTCCTGGGGCCGCATTTGTGGGACATCGGGTACGACTGGGTGCTGCGCGCCGACCTCCCTAGCGGCGTCTGCGTGGTATGTTACGCTGACGACAGGCTGGTCCTGGCGCAGGGGAGGTCGCACCAGGCGGCGGCTGAATTAGTGACACGCGGGGTTGCGATAGTCGTTGAGAGGATCCGGCAGTTGGGACTCGAGGTGGCCCTACACAAGTCCGAGGCCATATGTTTTCATGGTCCTCGGAATGCGCCACCGTCGGGTTCCCAAATAACGGTAGGAGGGGTTTGCATCGGAGTCGAGTCGACGATGAAGTACCTGGGACTCGTCCTCGACAGCCGGTGGAACTTCGTGGAGCATTTCCGACGTTTGGCTCCCAGACTGGAGCGGGCTGGGGCTGCCTTGAAGCGGGTCCTGCCCAATCTAGGTGGTCCAAACGCCTCCTGCCGGAGGCTTCACGCGGGGGTCGTGCGGTCCATGGCCCTTTACGGGGCACCGGTGTGAGCGCGTTCCCTGAGGCTGCGGCCAGTCCGCCGGTTGAACGCGTCCCAGAGGGTCATGGCGACATGGAGAGTGCGACTGTCGCAGCCCAGCGCTGGGCACGCCACAATTGCGGCGATAAGTCCCCTTTTTGAGGAGTGGTTAGAGAGGCGCCACGGCGTCCTCACCTTCCGCCTGACGCAGGTCCTCACCGGACACGGTTGTTTCGGGAGGTTCCTGTTTCGCATAAGGCGGGAGGAAACGCCCGGGTGTCACCATTGTGTGGATCGCCCAGAGGACACGGTGGAGCATACAGTGGAGGTCTGCCCGGCTTGGGCAGAGCACCGCCGTGTTCTCACGGAGGCGATCGGTGGCGGCGATCTCTCGCGTCCGAGCCTGGTCCAGGCCATGGTGCGGAGCGAGAGTGCATGGGAAGCCGTCACCTCCTTCTGCGAAGCGATAATGCTCGCGAAGGAGGAGGCGGAACGCGTGAGGGAGAGGCAGCCTCACGCCCTCAGTCGCCGCAGGAGACGCCCTGGGCGGCGGGAATCGATAGCCGATTCCCGGCCACCGTAGGCGCGGGCTTGCGGACGGTGAGTAGTGGGTAGCTCGCCGTCCGGTGAGGACCAGGCCCGGGTCGACGGCGCGTTGTGTTCCACGCGCGCCTCAAAGAGATGTCAGCAAAAGATGGGGTCCAATAGGGCCGATGCCGCTGGGGTCGCGGGTTGTTTGAAAAAGATACCGTGGCCCTGGCATAGGCAACTGAAGGAACACGGGTGGGTTTTAGTCAGTAAAAGTCTGACACGCCCTTCCGCTCCACCCAGAGCGGGAGAAGTTATTTGATGATTTCCCATCCCCAAAAAAAAAAAATGGGTGATATTAATAGTAATTGTACTTATCGCAATTTAAACAAAAATGCTATAGAGCAGTTGTATTTTGGATTCAAAAATCGTTCGAATTTACGTTACAGTATGACAACGCAACGTTTAAAGCTTCCGTGGTTTATCTTCGGAAAAACCGACATAAAGCGAATAAAATGTGACTATCGACCAATAGAAATTGATTTATATTCCCACTTAAATTATTATAGATTGATGCAATAATTCACTTACTCAAATTTCGGTTTTTCCGAAAATAAACGATGGAACCATTGAACGTTGTCGTAATTTGCCTTCACTTCGCGCGTTTGTGGCCACAGAACAAAGGTACCTTAGTAAACTAGGTGCCACTACACTGTCTATCAATGAAAATCAATATCAATCTGCCTAGCCTTTTCTCAACTATGTTGGGGTCGGCTTCCAGTCTAACCGGATGCAGCTGAATACCAGTATTTTACATGGAGCGACTGCCTATATGACCTCCACAACCTAGTCACTGGGCAATACGATACCACTTGGTAAGACTGGTTGTCAGACTTTCGGGCTTCTGACGACCCGTAACGACTGTCAAAGATCCACGAATGACAGCCGGGTCCAACGGCTTAACGTGCTTTCCGAGGCACGGAGAAGTCTCGGTATGAAAAGATTGGCACCCACCCACGGACCAACCCCGGCAAACGAAGCTGAGCTTGATGGATCGACCAGTTCGTCTGTTATTACTTAGCCAAAGCTCCTCCAAAGTAAAAATCATCAACAATACAGGAGAGCAATTTGAAGTTCTATTTGGATAATAATCTTCAATATTAGATAACATTTGTCTAATTTACTTATACACTCTTTTGCAAAAAAAAAAAAAAACGAGCACCTTATAGTCATTGGCTTTTCTATGGATAATATTAATATTTTTAGTATGTCATTAGCATAAATGACTCGAAATTTTTTTATTATCAATGTGAATATAATTTTTAACACTTAAATCCTGGAATCGGTGTTTTAGTCAATGTAAACAGAGAGCCGTTTTAAAATGGACATTTTACTGGGTATAATGAAATTAAGACTATAAGTATTTTTATAGTATTTTAATAAAAAAAGATATTCAAAAATAAAAAAAAATATAACGAGTATGATCTCCCCTTGCAGCGATTACAGCACGTAATCGTCTTGGCATGCTTTCCACCAGGCTTTTGATGGTGTCCTGTGGAATGTGTTCCCACTCAGCCGAGATCACACGTTAAAGCTCTCTGATGGTTTGGGGAAGTGGTTGGACAGATCGTACTTATCTTTTTAGGACGTCCCAGACGCGCTCAATGGGGTTAAGGTCGGGGCTCCGCGCTGGCCAATCCAAACGCCGAATACCGACCTCTTGCATATAAGCACCTACGTCAGAACGGTGGGCCCGAGCATTATCGTCCATATAAATGGCATCTTCACCAATTGCAGTCAGTGCGGTTTGTGCATGTTGGATTTCTGTTATGTACCTTTGCGCATTTAGTGAGCCACTTTCAATGAATATTATCTTGGTACAATAGCTGGAGGTTACGCCCGCCCAAAACATAACGGACGCTCCAACATAAGGAGTGATTTCTTCAAACCACACGTCGCCACAGCGTTCCCCTGGTCTTTGTAACACTCGCTGACGCGGTCCTCACCATTCAGATAAATTCGAGTCTCATCGGATAAGAGTACGCTACTCCAGTTACCTAGTATCCAAGAGAGAGAAGGCAATTTCTAGCGAACCTCAATCAAGCAATCCGGTGCTCATGGAGTAACATGGAGGCCCGCGCTGGTCGTTAACTGCGTATATCAGCCGCTAAAAGGCTCCTCCCTACTGTCCATAGGCTAACTTGTGCTCCCCGTACCTCTTCAAGGTTTCTTTTGAGGTTTATGTAATGCATTTGCGGTTCCTCAGTGCCTGAGTCACTAGAAAGCGGTCGTCTCGTGGTTGTGTGCAACGTTTTCTCCTGGAACCTTGCCTTCTCTGAACGGAACCTGTCTCTTGGTGTCGAGTCCAGGTTCTTTGGACGGTTGAACGACTCACGTTTAACCGCTGTGAGACGTGAACATTGGCTACACCCCTCTTCCAGCAGCACTATAATTTTACTAGCTCGTAATGCTTTTTCTGCCATTACAATTGACACCAAAAAATTAGAAGTCACAATAAGGCAGGATTATACGACAAACATATTTTAACCGCGAACCCGCGAAAAGTAAGTAACAAGTCACAAACTGATACAGGAATTATTATTTTTAAAAACAAAAATTTAGAATTTGGAATTATCATTTTTTCACACCTAGACTCTTTATTAAGTGCCAGTAATATAGTTTGGCTATTAAAACCACTTTAGAACTAAATGACTACCAATAATGTAGAACAATCAAAACCGCCCGTTTTATTTTGCAAACGAGTGTAGTTGCTGAGAAATGTCATATTTTATTGAAACAAATAGATTCAAAAATATTTGGATAGAATTAATAAACGTAGAACAAAGTTTTCGTAACTAGAACTTAGTCACTCAACGTCTGAATTTATAAAAACCCGCGAAGTGCGTGTCGGCCCACGTGCAGTGAAGAGTTCCGTAGACGAAATTAATATTTACGCACGCACAGTATTGATTTAATCGACCGCAAAATATTTTTTATTAAATATTACTTATCGAAAAATCTATGAAAAACAAAGTTTTTCTGCGGTTTTAACCGAAAATATCTCATAACTCAAAAACGATTAACTTATTTTTGACAATCGTTTTCGAAAAGTCGTTTAATAACATCATAATATTTTAATTATTTTAAGGATCTAACACACACGCTTATCTGCATTGTTTTTTTTTTTTATTTTTTTTTATTTCTCAGATACTCGCATGGGGGTGCTCCCCTAATTGTTTTTCGTAATTTCACTACACCATGGTTTAGTGGTGCACATAATCCACCTTATTTCCAAATTTCATCGATTTATTGCAAAGTTGGTACATATAATGACTGTGTGGCATACGGACCAACAGCCAAATGGACATTATATTTTTTAAATGGACATTTTACATATAAGGTTTCCGTATTTTCCATTCTGCTACGGAACCCAAAAAAGGCACACTGTACCTTTTCCATTTCTAATATTTTCATCTACCAACAAGCTACCAGTCCGCCCTAATGTTGACTTAAAAGTTAAATTAAATAAAGTTTTTTTTTCTACAACAAAATTTCAGACACAGTTACCGTAGGTTGACGCACCCCGATCAACTTCGAGCCATAATAAATTTAAAGTTCTCCTGTACCGGTCAAGGGATTTTTAATAATCTCCATGCTACGATGAATAAATTATTGGATATTGAATAAAATTTCCAAAGTTTGACGTGGGTGCTTCATTTGTTTGAAAGAGAAAAGTTCCAGATTATACTGATAAAAATAAGTGTATATATTACATAAGTCCCCTCAATACATACCTACGTATGTATTGAGGGGACTTATGAAATATATACTTATTTTTAGACAAGAAAAAATGGTGTATTAAAGAAAGAAAAAACGTTTAGTTACGGTAAAAATGACGCAAAGAAAGAATACAAACACAAAAAGAACAAGTCGGGGCAAAATATGCGTCATATCATGCAAACAGCCATCGCTCAGCATAATGCTACGACCCTGGTGCTGGTGGTTTATTTATTTGAGCTAGCAAACTGATTTAACATTGAACTATTTTTAACTGACGTATTTATTGTTAGGGTCAGTCCTGGGAAGATAACATACGGGAGAGATGGCCAATCAAAAATACTATTATTTATTTTAGGTTTTAATTTAACTGAAATAAAACATTAATACCTATTAATCTGAAATCCCTACAAAATATTTTTTATTTTATTTATTTATTTGGTTCCCCAACAACTGTTTACACAAACATCATGAGCATAAAAATAACATGTTAAAAACTTCGAACAATGTAACATTTACTTATAGGTAAACACCACATGATTCAAATTTAAATGATAATGATAAATAATAAATTATTTTTATTTCTGTAAGTAGGTTTGTACAAACACTTTTACAAGTCAATCATGTTTTTTTTTTTTTTAAAACTAGATGAGGTCGGCGTTTCCTATCTGACTGCTCTGAGAAGAAAGGCCGAAACAAACTCAGAGGTCACAGTCTCTTATAAAGTCCAGACATAATCTTGGTCACTTCATGTGAAGACCATGTAGATTGGTGTCTGAAATGGTATTTTGAGGAAAGACCCACACAGATTGAGAGGACTTGTCCAGTCAGTGCACGCATTCATGTTTACAAGCAATCTTAAAACTAAAGAAAAAATATCTAGCCTGTGTTTAAATAAAGAATTAGTTATGTACTATTGCAAAAATTAAGTAAGAACAAATTTAATGAATATCTTTTCATATTCATTAAATTTGTTCTTACTTAATTTTTAAATATAAATTATAATTAGTATGACGCATTTGAAGAAAATATTTCGCCACCTAATTACCAGACACGTTCATACTTCATTTAAATGCAGGTGCGATAAACATTTTATTAATAAATTAAATTCTCATTGTAAAATGTAAGTATTAAAGGTTTGCACTAAATTGTTATAACATTAATTCAACCCTTGGTATTATTACGAAAGGATAATCTCGTTACGGTTGTCGGCTAAAACTTTTATATACGTATAACTAAATAAGAGTTTACAATTAAACCAATTACATTACACGTTTTGTAAGACTGTTTCAGTTTACGTAATGTTAATTAATGTAGTAAAAATATATGAGTATTTAACTTCTTTACTTTTTAAGGTTCCGTACCAAACTGGTGTAAAACAACCCTTTCGGTGCGACCTTGCTTGTCTGTAAGTCCGTCTGTCACGGACGGACGGAAGTTTAAAATTTTAATAATTACGCAAGATATATTTAAAAAAAAACGGTCAAGTGCGTGTCGGACCACGCACAATGAAGGGTTCCGTAGTTGGGATGAATTTATCCCAAGAATAAACTTAACATTGTAGTTGAAAAACATGTCCTCCCATACATTCCAATTGCAAATGTAAGTGTGTACGCACAATATTGAGAGATTTACCATGCTATTTTAAGACCATAGACTTCTTATAGGTTTTCCTGTAATCTCTCTGTGTCAATTTTTGTTTTCTTATTTGACCATATTCATATCGAGGGTTCATGGGCTATTTGTATTAAGCGACAATCTATTCGATATTGAGTTATAATCTTATCTACCTGCAATAAAAAGTGAAAAACCGAAAAAAATGGAGATAGACACTATTGATTTTTAACCATCGATACGCCACTTTTTCGTAAAAAATATTGATACTTTTATTACAATGTTCTTTTTTTTGAATAATGAAACTTTGAAATGCTGTCCTGTAAAGTTCGTAAAGATTGCCCGTGAACCCTCGATATATATCCATATTCAAACTTCATTAATTTACTTGACTCGTCCGTGTTTGGGTCACAGAAATACTCGTAACTACTTGAATACGAGTATTTTTGCTTGAGCTTTTATTCTAAGGTCTTTTGAATGCTTTGTATGTGTCTAATGTGCGTTTTGTTTGTACAGAATAAACATTTTTCTTTCTCTTCTTTCTTCTAAATACATAAATGTACCAAATTTCAACTTAATTGGTCCATTAGATACGGAGCAAATTGGCTGTGATAGACGGACAGACAGAAAGAAGACAGACACATGAATGATCCTATAAGGCTTGCTTACTCTGCAAGCTATGTCGGAAACTCCGGTTCTTCTCCAGACAGTTTTATTTCTGACTAGCTTTTGCGCGCGGCTTCGCCTGCGTGGTTGTCGGAACCCACGGACACGCACTACCAGGATCAAAAATACTCTGTGTCCTAATCTGGTCATACCATGTGGCAAATTTCATGCAAATCCGTTCAGCAGTTTTTGTAACAATATAATTCAATCATGATTCGAACGACACGTGGCGCCATCTGTTATCATAAGAAATTTACTGTTGTTTTCCTCGGGAAAAGTACTTATTTTCGGGATGAAAGGTACTATGTCCGTTTCTGTACACGTGACAACGTGTATGCAAAATTTCAGGATGTTTATCAGGTGGTTTAGGCGTGAAAAGGTAACAAACAAACTTAATTTCGCATTTATAATATTAGTTAGGATTTTATATTTCAAAGAAACTCCGAGCATACCCCGCCCCTTAGCGCGCTGAGCGACCTTGAATTTGTGGACCAGCCCGGCTGTCAGTGTCCACGTTTCGGCACCGTATGTCATATCGGGCAGGAGGCACTAATTGCAGACCTTAGCCTTCAAACAACTAATTAAAACTTCAATAATATTAATTACCTCTCACTCCTACCGCGAAAACAAGCAGTCTAATTAAAGCTGTTTCTCATTACATAAAACAAAGAAACATCGTGATTGGAAGTAGCAAAATGTTGTAGTTCATAGAAATAAGTAAAGGAGCAGCGTATTTTGAAGAAGCAGTCTTGCAGTCGACTGCCGTCAAACGTAAATAGAGCGAGCAGAGCTATTGGAGCTCGAACGTTTATTAACGTCAGTTCTACGAAGGAACAGGAGAAATCAAGGGTACGACAAAGTGTTGAGAAAATTAGTTTCAGCGGTGAACTCGATGTTTTGTAATGAAAATTTTGTTTGGATCGCGAACTTCTTTTATGATTATTGATTGAGTTTCGATTTAAGTTGTAATTTATTTTCAGGTTGTAGCTGCTGTGAATATAGGATATTGCATCGCTCGATAATGCTAGTCACGTGTTCTTCTCCATACTTGATAGAATCGTAATAGCGCCCTTTTTTCTTTTTTTTTGCATGGAGAAATGCTCATGCATACTGCACTACCAAGGGGAGATAATGCAGTTATGTGGGACTCCAACCCACTAAAACTCCACCGTGTCTTCCTCTGCCGTTTATGGCAGGAACACGAGCACGCGTCCTTCAGCGGACCCTCTTCTGGGGAGTACCCCCCACCACCGGCGTGCCAGAACACGTTGCATGCCGTGACCACCCCAGGGACTAAACCAGCACATAGGCGCTAGACGACCCCGTGTCTAGGCACCCTTGCTCCCCCTGCGACCAGTCAAGTCATTGGCCCGGCCGCCTACCACTTTTCGGCCGCAGAGGATAGAGAGAGCGGCCGAAATTCTTTCCCCATTATGACAAACCAATTTCTACTTATAATCTTTACGTATTCTACTTAAATACTACTTTTACATATAACTTCAACTTATTTATTTATTTTAGTACATGGAGGACTTACAGCTAATAAAAACAAATTCATAAAGGATACCATAGACGCCCGAAAGCCAATTACAAGTCCTCACGTATAGACTTATAATAATAATTTACAGCGTGAGCACAAAAAACACATCGCCTAAATTGAAGTAATACACTTAAAATACTTAATGCGCAATAATTTGACTAATATAATAGAGAAAATAATAAAATAACAAAATCAAACAATATTACCTACCCACCACCGGCGTACCAGAACACGTTGCATGCCGTGACCACCCCAGGGACTAAACCAGCACATGGGCGCTAGACGACCCCGTGTCTAGGCACCCTTGCTCCCCCTGCGACCAGTCAAGTCATTGGCCCGGCCGGACTATATACTATTGACATCAAATTCATTTAGTTTTATGCCCACTGATCTGCAGGATTACGCCATCCTCTTACCTTCATACATTCACATCTCAATCTCCTGGCTTCTTCTTTATCAACTTCAAAAAAAGGAGGAGGTTTTCAGTTGGCCAGATTGTTTATGTATGTTCAGCGACAACTCTTTATTTGCTATTATTGTCATTTTTCACACAGTTTGTCTGTTCAAAAAATAACTGATATAAATTTAATATATAGGAATTAATAAAATATTCTATTAGAAAAAGTCTCATAAAATGTTCCCGAACTCAATTACAACTGTTGAATGAAAATTTTAAGTAAGATAACATTGATAAGTACAGCGCATCGTCATAATCAATCTACAATGTACTGTTGGGACACAGGCGACACCGAGTGGGCCGAAATCTACCACGCAGACCCAGTGTGGGTTGAAAGATGTCAAATATCTTCGAATTTTTGGTTCTTGGACATGCCGGTTTCCTCACGATGTTTTTCTTCACCGTTTTGAGAGTACAGCGCATGCAATGTTGATAATATCACTCGGAAAGTTTTGTTCATATTTAGTTCAGAACGCTTAGTTAAAATCCTTAGAAATACATTATTATATTGAAATAATCAAAAATCAAATAAATTCAAAAACCAATAGCCATTTATTCAAACTAGGCTGAGAATCAGCACTTTTTGAACGTCCAAATTACATAAGACAGTCCCCCAAAACGCCCACCCTTCACCACTTCCTAGTGTTTTAGCTGGGGAGAAGAAGTGGCGCAACAAACTCCCCAGCAGCACAGCTGTCTGTTCAGTTAAATAAAAATGAATCTATATAACACTGCGCATAATAATTTAGGTACATTACGCAACACAAAACATTAAATTAAATTATTTGCTATAAGTAAGCCAGCACACGCCAATATACCAAAAAAAAAATCGAAAACTATACTCAAGCAGAAACAAAATACAAAACTAAAAACGTAAGCAGAACTTTATGCCTAAATAAAAGCCTCCAGTAATAAAGGGCGTGCCCACTTACATATAGCCTTACATGTAGTCGTAACTCGAAGTCACAGATGATAAACTAGGACCATCGAAGTAAAATAAACAACGAGTTAAATTACTAATAACAAAACAAAACCAAGGTCAGCAAGACGACCAGTCACCACAAGCAGCACCCGTTCACGAGCATAACGCAAAGATCAAACCTGGTAATAATTCACCTATTTCAAACCTGGATTTTTATTTAAAGTAAGCTATGCAATAAATTAAAGGTAGGTACCTATTGCAGAGCACTGTGGATTCACAGTAACCATAAAGCCTCGTACCGATGGTACAGAAAAGTTGCACAACTTTTTTGCAGCAACATTATTTTATGTTGCTGGCAGCATTTTTCACACAAATTGAACGTGAAATAAAATATGTTGCAGTTTTTGTTTCCCATATATACTAAGGCTTAGTCATCAGCATTGATAAAGAGTCATCTTCATTATCATCAGTCGTATGACTTAGTTATCCCGCTATTATGGATCTTCAACGTTGCGCCATTATAAACTTTGAGCATGGTCACGACCTTTCCAAATTACCTGTCATGCAAAAGCAAAAACTTCACCTTATGCAATTTCGCTTTGGCAAAACGGACACGAACGAAGTCGGGCATTGGGCATTAAACATTTTTAAAAGCCGGTCAGTCACAGATGCGGCGTCGCGTCGACTGCACTTCAGTTAATGTTCATGTTTTAGTTATTGTTTTTGAGACCTTGTTTTAGGCGTGAATTTATTTGGTGTACTTTGTAAAAAATATAAATAAATGGAAGATACAAAAACTGCACAGTTACTTTATTCTTAGGGTTCCGGGCCTCAACAGGAAAAACGGAACCCTTATAAAATCACTCGTGTGTCTGTCTGTCCGTTTGTCACAGCTACTTTTCTCCGAACCTAATGATAGCTCCATGAAGTTGAAATTTGGTACCCATGTGAATTTCTGTGACCCAAACACGGACATGTAACGTAGTTGTGTGAATTTTGAGTATAGAGGTCACTTTTGAAGAGCAAATAAGAAAATAAAAATAAAAAGTTTTGCTAACTGTACCGTGTGACATATCAAATGAAAGGACTTACTGTAATTGTCTCAAATATATTGTTTAATAATTGTAAAATAAATTGTTAGTTATTTAAGAAAATAGACGAAAATGGACCCTTGCCTTATCTCCGAAACTACTAAGACTAAAATTTTGAAAAAAAATATACAGAAAATAGGTCTATACATATAGATTATTAAGGCAAACCTACAAGAAGTATATGGCCTTAAGATAACATGGTAAATGTCTCATTATTGTGCTTACAAACTTATATTTGCATTTGTAATGTATGGAAGAACATGTTTTTCAGCTACAATGTTAAGTTTTTTCTTAGGATAAATATTTGACAAATTAAGTACCAACACTACTATGATATACTAGATAATAATTATATGATATTATTTTTCTATTAATCGACGAAAAAATGGATGAGATTCTCAACTCGATGTGTATATTTTTTTATGTATGTCCATGCATACCTTTTTACAGACTAGTTCAGTCTGAACGATTCTTGTTCCATTCAGGAGGATATACCTCGAAGTTGGTCCCATATAATTTTTTTAGCTTCAATAATACGTATTTTTCCCACTTCGTCTATGTGGATGATGTTATAATAATAACTTCCTGTCACTGTAATTTACATAGCAGGTGTACATACCACAATTAATAAATGAAAAATAAAAACTTAAAAAAATAAATAAAACACATCCAAAAAAACTCCACAACGTGAAAAATAACTTTAATTTCAGAAGTCGGTGGCAAAAAACGAAAATCCTACTAATATTACTCGTATAAACGCGAAAGTTTGTGAGGATGGATGGATGTTTGTTACTCTTTCACGCAAAAACTATTGAACGGATTTTGATGAAATTTGGCCTACAATAATTTAAAGCCTGGATTAACACATAGGATTCTTATTATCCCGATATTCTTACGGGTTCGGGTTCTTAAAGATAGCTCCGGGTAACCCGCGAAATTCAAATTTTCTTACGTTTTTTGCAATTTGCAAGTCAGTATCAGGTTGTATGTTGATCTAAATATGATTCCCGACTGCAACATATGTGTTTTTTCAAAATTATAAACTTAGTAATACAACTCCTTAAGATAGTATAATCCTAAATGTCAAGATTTCATCAAATAGTCATTAATAACCTTATCGGTAAATATATTTTCGAGCCGTTTGGGGTTGAAACCCTCGGGCCGTGGGGTCCGTGTGCTCATGGTTTGTTCAAGGAAATCTCCAAACGGCTGGTTGACACTTCCAGTGACCCAAGGGCAAGCTTTTACCTTGGCCAGAGGCTAAGCATTGCCATACAACGTGGCAATGCCGCCAGTCTCTTGGGTACATTACCAGACGACAGCGATGCGGATGAATTTTTCGACGCCTATTTTAGTTATTTTTTTATAGTTTTAGTTGGTTAGGATAGTATTTTAGTAACTTTATTTTAGTGTTAGATTGTTTGTTAGAGTGTAATTAATTTATAAAGTTATCTTATAATAAATACTGTTTTAATAGTCATTCATTAGGATAATCCTAAAACCAAAGACCAACTTAAAAACAAACAATTTACTTTAAAATATTAGTTTATACTACAACTTCCACAAAGAAGTATTTTTATCCTCAATTCCATTTTCATAGAGAATGGATGTTTGTATCTTGGTGGTCGACAGGTTCCATCGTTCACGTCGACGCGGAGTAGCCAAGTTTCGACATGGATATATTGGGAGCACAGCATCCAGCTGTATGACTGAAATGCCATCAAGCCTGTGTTACTTGCTGTAATAAAGGGTATCGGGTTTTAATATTTTAACTATTTTTCATTTGTTAAAGGAAGCTTGCGCGGTGGTCCCAAATAAATTTTATTAACTTTGCTTGGGTAGTTTTTGTATTATCTTTGATAATAAGTATTTAATCCACTTTATTTTGTGTATTTTGACGATGTTATATATAATATTTATACTTCCTGTCACTTCACTTCACTTCACTGCCTCTGACACTGCTTACATAGCAAGTAGTGGTTACAAATTGGTGTGGGGTCAACAGAGAAAAACTAAAAACATTTTCAAAACAAATAAAAAAACAATCAACTTCCAAAAAATACACTACAAAGTGAAAAATATATTTAATTTCGGAAGTCGGTGTCTTTAGATCTGTATTTTAGTTTTTTGCCGTCGAATTCTGAAATGAAAGTTATTTTTCACTTTATAACTCTATTTCGAAAAAAAATGTCAGATACGTCTTTTTTTCCTTATGATGGCAGTGTAGTAAATCAGATATATGAACCGCGTCTTATGTAGCTTTGTAACTTCAGTACCAAGAAGTTTCTCCACATTGATATTCAATAGGCATTTCCGTCACGATATTGCATTTCTGCTCCCGAAATTAATCTCAACTTTGATGGCAACAAATCTACAAATCAAAAGACGGAATATTAATATTAATATTACAATGTAATATTAATATTTTTTCTTTTAATTTTGTCTGACCCGCTGTCACGGGTTGTGATAATAAATATTAAAACTTAATTTTTATGAGATAATTGCTGACAGCTGCTTGGCCAGATGGTGGTGTTAATTTTGTAGGCAGAGTCAATGGACACAAGTAAATAAACTCGAAGCATTTATTTGAAATAAACATTTATATTGACTTAATTTGAGTCGTTAATTGAGAATGATAACTTTCAGAATGCATCGTTTTTGGCTAAGTAATAACAGCCGCACGGGTCGATCCATCAGGTTAAGCTACGCTTGCCGGGGTTGGTCTATGGATGGGTGCCCATCTTTTCATACCGAGACTCGTCCGTGCCTCGGAAAGCACGTTAAGCCGTTGGTCCCGGCTGTCATTCGTGGAACTTTGATAGTCTTTACAGGTCGTCAGAGGCCCGAAAGTCTGATAACCAGTCTTACCAAGGGGTAGCCAGTAACTGGGTTATAGAAGTCAGATAGGCAGTCGCTCCATATAAAATACTGGTATTCAGCTGCATCCGGTTAGACTGGAAACCAACCAAAACATAGTTGGGAAAAGGCTAGGCAGATTGATTGAAGTATTGTCAATAACATTGTTCATTGTTCCAAACAACTTCCGAAAAATTTAATTTAATTATTTTTGCATATTTTATTTGATAAACTGTACTTACCCAGAGGCTAGGAACAGGACAAGGGCTGATTCTCCATTAAATTGAGCATGGTAGTTGAAATTGAAGCAAGAAGTTAAAAAAAAACCTGACTATGTAGAAAATGAACATTAAAAAAGATGGAAACAAGATTATCTATTTCTGTCTCCAATCCCACTTAATACTATAAAATCTCATGCAGTCAGAGGCATATTCTTAAATTTAACAATAAAAACCCACAATTTGCCTTCGACTGCATGAGATTGTTTCAACATTTCTCATTCCAAATTATATTTAAACATAATGTGTATACATATACTCGTATTTTTGTAATCACCCTTTGAATCCCTAAATGTTGATTTTGTTATTTAGATTTTTTGACTCGACAGGTTTGGGAGATGTTTTTTTTTAAACATTGGTAAATTTTGGCGTCAAAAATCTGAAGTTTTCATTTTCATTTTTTTATAATTTTAATATACCCAGTGACACTTGCTCAACAAAATCAAATCTAACGACATATCTTCATTTCATCAAAATCGGTTCCGCCGTTTGGTAGTTACGAGGAAATATACATATAGACCAAACGGCTTAGCGTGCTTTCCTACGCACGGAGGGATCACCAATCCTCGGACCAACCGCGGCCACAAGCCTCCTTATTATTTTACTAAATGGCTTCAATTATTATGCTAAATAATTAAGACACACGGTATTAAAAATAAAGTCTTCTATTAATAGTAGGTTCCTATCTTTTCTCTTCCCTACGCCGGCAGATATGCCTATATAACCCAGATTGTCAGTTACGCCTTATCTTACTGTCTCAAAAGTCGTGATGTGAACCAACCTATATCACTTGTGACACATTCAGGTTGCCAGCGGGATTGCACTGAAAGTTAACCGGAGTTAAGGCAAAGTTGCTTTGTGTCTCGAAAAACTTCGATATTGTGTTAGTGATATCTACGCTTTGGAGTCTACGTGATTAATCTTATACGAGAGTTTGTGCGTGGGTGTTATTTTGATACAGTGACGTAATTAGGGCGAATCAAAGTTCACGAGTTAAATATGTAGATAGGTCCGTGACTATCTATTATCACTTTTGGTCTTGGACAGAAAAAAAAAAAAAATCATAAGATTTTTTTTATGCAAGCCCTTGCAGTCCTCCTACTGGTTAAAGGCCTCGTCGTGGTACCTGAGTACAGTCAACCGCACACTAGTGGTCATATGAGATTGACAGCGACTTTATATCGTATCAATAAGGGCGTTTGTTACCACTGATGTGTCCAAGTCATCCCGCTAACTGTTTTTAGGCCGGTCTCATCTTAAATAATAAATAATTAACAGGTTGAAAACTAATAAACACATAATTATACACTAGAATTCAAAAGAATTCCATCTCTTTAATTATTTTTAGCAAAAAGGTGTTACCCGTCCTAACAAAAATGCTTTGTTGGAAGGCGTAACACTGAAATTAATGAAATCTCACCCATTTCTAGAATTCTTTTCATGAAAATGAGTCACCTTCTACGCTAGGTTTTAAGTGTTAAAAGGTAAAAACAAAATGTTTTATAGAGCTTCTGTATTGTTTCTTTTTAAAGAAATGTATACCATGTTTCATGCTGGTCGTAGCAGTTTTTCATTCTAGTTAGAGGATTGCAAAAAGTCCGAGCTGTTTTTGTAAAAGATAGTGCTGGAGACATCAATTTTGTGTTCTTAGAAATTGTAAGCGGTTGAACAAACTCAGACTTAAGGCGACCGGCCACTGCTACGTAGGATATGCTCGGAGAGGTTCCAATGTTGGCTGCATAGTTTATTTGCTTGCTAGACATTCATTCGGGCGTAGCTTGTCCATCGGTAGGTCGCGGATCATTATCCCCGCCTACATTTTAACCGACGAAAAACGGAGGCGGGTCTAAAGTCGACGCGTATATACAGGGTTATTGGTAAAACACCAACAACCTCTTAAGGGGTCTTTGTACTCATCATTATGAACAACTTTTACTATGGGACCAAACCTGAAATCGCGAAAAAAAACCAGCTGTTCAGTACATTTACGAGTATGTTAGCATAATTCGTCAAAATGTACTGAACAGCTGTTTTTTTTTTGCGATTTCAGGTTTGGTCCCATAGTAAAAGTTGTTCATAATGATGGGTACAATGACCCTTTAAGAGGTTGTTGGTGTTTTACCAATAACCCTGTATAGGGTGACTGGTAATTAGTGACCGATACTTTAACACATAATAGGGATGATGACTAAAAAATGATTTTTTTGTCCGTCATGTAGATTATTAAAATATATTGGACACGTATTTTTTCTTTTTCTACGTAATCAAAAGATTACGACGATACATTGAGTTAAAATGTGGCATGACGTCACGTCTTCGTAGATTTTATACGTAGAAGTGACGTAGCAAGCCCCACTCCCGAACTTTAATGCGAGTTATCTGAGTCATTTTTTATTAATATGATAAAGCAAAAAATACGTATCTAATATATTTTTATTATCTGAGTGACGGACTAAATAGAATTTCTTTTTTTTTTACCCAGGCATCATCCCTATTGTACTCATAATAAGAAAAAACTTTTATTATGGGACTAAACCTGAAATCGCGAAAAAATATCAGCTGCTCTATACATTTATGTTCGCATAACTCGTTAAAATGTAGGGAACAGCTGATTTTTTGACGTGAAAATGTCTTTTCGCTCGGTGCACTGGTGGTAAGTTCAATATTTCTGACCGACAAAAACATTAAGATTTTAACCGCTAATTACTACGAGACTTTTAGTGCTAGAGTAATGGTTTAGCCTTTAAGAGATAGGTCATATTTATAACAATTTTACACCCGGATATAATTTGCCTATGATGTCACACTGCGAGTGCACTATCCTCCACTTTTCACTATGTGTCGAAATATTAATTCCTATAGCGAAAAAAAACGTGTTAGATCAGTTATTCTAGTGTTTTTGTCAAGATTTGACAGAGCACTGTTAGGACCTAAAGAGAAATAACAGAAATATTGGCCAAAATAGGGTTAAAAATTAATATGAAGTTGAAAATAGCAAAATATGGTCAAATGTTGTATCATATTGGCCATAAATCTGCTCATAAATGAAAAAACCCAATCGAAGAAAGCTTGCATCAAAAGGAATAAAATGAGCCTAAAACATCTAGTGCCGAGCAAAAGCTACGGCAGTATCAGAAACAATAAGGAAATCTGTTGCAAATAGCAAAAAATTATAAGATGTCGTCTCATATCGGCCGTTATCTGCTCAGAACTGAAAAATATCACAATTGGTGAGAGCTTACTTTATAAGGAATGCAATGAGCCTAATAAGTCAAGTGTCAAGCAAATACAATGGCTACGGCAGTATGAGAAACCATAGTAAAATTTCAATCTGTTTTCAGGAATACATATGGCGCGGACGCGAACTGCGCCTACTATTCTTTTCGCAATTTCAGGTTTGGTCCCATAGTAAAGTTTGTTATCACGAGTACAAACATAAAATTACTAATTACCAGTCACCCAATATATGTACATGTAATTATATATTTTTATTCATACAAAGCAATGCTTAGTACACGTTCTTAGCTTAGTCGTGGGCTGCAGTGGAGAAGCGCCTTGAGGACCTTAATTTTCAGATCTGACGTTATGGACCCGTATGGCTTTTATAACTTAGCCACGAGCTCCTATTATTAAAATGTCATTCAAATGTCTGGATTTGACGTTTATGTTTATATATCCAGATATTTTAATGACACTTTAGGGATAACTCTGCCCTTAGTAATATTACTGTGTATCATTCATTAATTATAAATAATTGTTTCTCATGACATTGATTAAGGTTTAGAATATATAAATTCAATGACTAATATGTTTAACAATTACTGGGTATTCAAGTGTTTGTTGTCTAGTATAATGCTAGCGTACTACAAAATCAAAATAATTAATTATCATACTTAGATAAACAAATAATAAAAAAATAGCACAACACACAAAAGCACAATAGAAGTGGGTATCACACCTCCGCCGCGAAACCATAGGAGCGAAACTGCAGTAGTACAATTCAACTGACTCGCATGATTTTCCGCGGCGGAGGTGCGGTACCCACCTAAATGATAACTAACATACTTAATTCAATTTCGATTGTAAGTACGACCATGTTCAATGCTTCCATCGCTTGTTTTCGGAAACGCCAAAGTTTGACAAAGAAAAAAAAATGTGACTGATCCAATAAGAGAGTGACAGAATCAATGCGTTAACCCCTATTAGGAATAAGGAGGAGGTTATCTGTGAGGTGGGAGTACCTATACTCCCACCTCACAGATAATGATTCGATTGATCTATCGATCTTTGTGCTATCTCCGTGCATTTCTGAAAAAAAAAAACCTCTAAACTGGGATGATCGTACCTTCGATAAACGGTCTCAAATTCAAAGGTCATATTATGATTTATTGCCAGACCGAAGTAGTTTATTTTAATCTCAAAAATGGATGGTTCTACAAGGCTGTTATTTGAACAAGAACCTCGCTCTAACCTAGAAATTATAACTCTATAAGATATTATGTTTTGGAAGTACAAAAGTATAACATTTCTGGCCGTTAACTTTTAATGTTTCAAGGCAGTCTGTTTGTCTTGGCCAAAGTTCCGATGAAACAAACATAGTAACTGTTTAACTTCCAACGATACTTTACCCACAGTATCTAGTAAACAATTAATATAACGAGCAAAACAAAACACTAAAACAAAAGGAGGATAAAAGTTTAACCACTGAGGACGAAGTCTGCTCGGATGCCGCTGTTAGAGACGGTATTGTCATCACATTCTTACTTTCTATACAAGGTGTCATTTAAATAACGCACAGTCTGTTAACGTCTCAAGTGTCGATGATACACCGTTGGATCTTAGGAAAAAGGTTTTATGTTATATGTATATAAAGTTATATCATACACATTTATAAACGTAAAATACCATCATCTTATGACGACCGCGGGTTTAAAGTAGTTGTGAACCTATAGGGTTCGGTGGACATTCGAGCACACATTCACATGATCCTATGTGGTTTATTAACTATATAGTGGACACTTGAGAGGGGCTCATTGTACTCATAACCTACTTTTATTATAGGACCAAACCTGAAATCGCGGAAAAAAATTAGCTGTTCCCTACATTTTGTCGAGTTATGTGAACATGAATAAAGGGAACAACTGATTTTTTTTCGCAATTTCCGGTTTCGTCTTCTAGTAAAAGTTGTTCATAATAATGAGTACAATGACCCCTTATGAGGTTGTGCGTTATAATGTTAGACCTTATATAAACCAAGCGTATCACCGCATACTCGCAAATGTCTGACCACCCTGTGCCTTGCTGCCCTCCCCCAGCAACACTCTAATCTGAGGTCCATACCCCACAAGGGGGTCCTTAGCGTGTAGTCACTTAGTTTACAAGTTTTATGCCCTGGATGGAGGACTTAATTTATTAAGGCATCCACAGGAGCCTTTATTAAGCAGCCGCCAGCCTCCTAAGCAGACCTGCGACATACAATTGAAAAAAAAAAACGTTAAGTCGCACTACGACTCAAATGAGGTATACAGGCTGTACTAGAAAGGTATGGTTAAATTTAAGGGTATGGTACGGACCATCAAACTGAACCACTTTATTCATGGGTCCAACATCATAATCTCGTCAACTGTCCCATAGAAAACTTCAATACCTAATCGACGCAAATGTATGAGACGGCTGATTATCTTTTTCGTGATTACGATGCTCATCCCATGGAGATAGTTGTTCAGTATGATGATCTGGGGGTCAACCACTACCTTTTAAAGTAGTATTATTTTAAGGTTACTACAGTGTGAGAATGAGATGGAGCTATACAGAACGTCTAGCTCTATCTCTTTCCACCACTTAAGTAAGATTAAAATAATACTGTTTTAAGAGGAGCTGGTCTAGCTCCTGTATCACACACTTAAATTTGACCACACTTTTCTGGTACACGCTATGGAAACCGACGGTTTTCAATGCCGGTCTGTTGCAACAGTTTTGTGGTCAACGCATTTACGGCGCAACGAATTTCATTAGTACAGGGGCCCAATTCTGTAACTTTGAGTTAAGCAACACGCCATTGACACTCTATCGACACACTACAGACATTATTTTGCAACTGGGGCCCAATTCTGTAAAATAATCAACTTGTCAATAGTGTGTAAGTAGTGTCTCAATAGAATCGTCATTGACATTTGGTATTCTACAAATTATTTATCGTCATTGACTTGCCACTGTAGTGCCATTGAAACGCCATAGTAAGACCATTGTAATAATTGGTAGTCTGGTCCACTATAATGTGTCAATGGCATCGTGATGGCCAAAGTAACGGTATTCTGTAAATATTTTAAGTGTATTTGACAGTTGTGTCTATCGTGTTTGAATAGTGTTTTGGCCATCGAACTGCCATTGTGAAGCCATTGAACAACGATACGACTTTTCCCTATTGAATTGGTTCAATTTGTTTATTTTTTTAAATTTATAATAAAGTGTTAGAATTGCCACAATTGTACTGCCACAATATCGACATACTATCGACACACTACTGAGACACCACTGAAACGCCATTGAAGTTTTTGCAGAATGCCAAATTTGTATCCTCACAAAAGTTACTTTAAAAGCATATATATTCATCGTACAGTTTTGACTTCGCTACATTTTATTATAATTGTGTATAGACAAATTCAATTTTAACATCTTTGTTCAGGTTACAAAAATGTGGTTTTACAGAATTAGACTGAAATAATTAGATTAAATTGATAAATAGTAGGAACATTTTTGTTTAAGTAGTCTCACATTTAATATTAACGATGAAGCTGATCCTTAAACAGCCTACTTAGGACCACAAAATTAATTTATTACTCAATTTAAAATTAGAATTTAATGAACGTTTGAAATGGCACGAAAGACCGAATCAAAGGTTAGGCAAACACTCCGCCCTCTAAATTCTGAAATAGCGCAAGGGTTTGCAGCCCCTGAAGAACCCTTGAGCGTAGAGTTACATTATTCTGCGACAGATCTCAAATATCAATGGATCCGAGAATTGGGAACATTAAGTAGTAACAAAATCTTTTTCTTTGCGAAAGATGATAAAGTTGTTTCGTTTTTTGAAGAATTTAATGAAGAATATTATTTAGGGCTTTATCCGCTGTGCTGAACCGCTGTGCTCACCCGCGCGCGGGGAACACCGTTGAGCGCCCCACCCGCGGTAATCTTGTAAACAAAACCGATTTGCATCGTAGCTTCTTGGAATTTTGTGACCGTTCAATGTTTCTTAGAATGCTTGTGAGTAGGGCTTTATAGTAATGTAGAATTAGAAAGGAATCCTTAATAGTGGTGGAACAAGTTCAAACCAAAAGCAGATTTGCGTGGGATGACTTTACTCCTACGAACCACTACTTAAATAAAAAAATGGGATGAATTTCATCCCATGTGTAATTAGCGGGTATACTATATTATGAGTTACACATAGAAAAACATCACTATCATTAAAAGTGCGATTTAGACTAAGCTTCACTAAATGTAGGTGTACTCAGACGAAAAAGAAATGAATCTAGAAAAGGAAGTCTGAAAGTGACACCGGTGACTAAAAAGTTGTGTGGAAATCGATTGTCATGGTACGGGCATGTCGAAAATGTCGTCAGGAGAGTTTTGAGTATGAATATGGATGGCTATACGATTAGGGGAAGACCGAAGAAACGATGGATGACCTGTGTGAAAGATAATATGGCGAGAAAGATCGGTAGTTACTTACTACCGAGATGACCACTAATAGAGAAGTATGGATGAAAAAGATATGTTGAGCTGATGCCAAGTAAATTAGGGTAGTGGCCGGAGAATGATGATGATGAAGGTCAGGCACCGATACGTTTCACCGCAGCTTTCAGTGGTTTTATTCAACAGCAGTCTGGTAGGAACTTAGACGAAGGATATCCACGAGACTGCAGATGAAAGTATATAATTAAGAAGACCAGCTACTTTCCATATCCTCCGTGCCTTGACACCTGTATAGTGAACGTATAGAGGCTACTGATATTGATAAACTCAAAATTATGAGCTAATTGGCTTGATTGAAGTAGGTTGGCACTGACGTGGTTAGAAGATATCTACTTTACAGAAGCTTTTAGTAGATTGCCACCGACATGCTTAGAAGATATCTACTTTACAGAAGAGTTGAGTAGATCACCACCGACGTGGTCAGAATATATCTACTTTACAGAAGAGTTAAGTAGATTGCCACCGACCTGCTTAAAATATATCTACTTTACAGAAGAGTTGAGTTGATTGCCACCAACGTGCTTAGAATATATCTATTTCACAGAAGAATTAAGTAGATTGCCACCGACGTGCTTAGAAGATACCTACTTTGGTCTCACAATTTATTCCGAAATTGGAAAACAAATCGCAAACAGAAAACGCAAGGTCATTAAAACAAACGTCTCGAGAGTCATTAGATAATTTCGTCTTTAAATTATTAAGCGCACAAGTGGATAATAAATTCAATGAATACAGTATAAATTGCTCGACATCCCGCTGTAGAACGATGCCCCTAACTAATTATACTGAGTGGTAATTCTCGGATAAATACCTACGTATCTCCTGATGCTTTTACATAATTAAGTCTAAAGTGTGGTGCAGACAATCGTTTGACGTTATTGTAATTAGCTGTGGATATGTATAGGGCCAGATTTACCATAATTTGTTATTTACTAAACATCCCGTTAAGCCATTTGAAGAATAGTACATGTCGTCAAAACGTAACATTTAATAATTAGCAGAGTTTGGTCAACGTGGGCCCAAGTTGAGTCATATTTTGCATCTGATTAGCCGACAGGTTATTCAATCACCAATTAAATCTCAGTAGGTAATCTCGACTGCTTTAATATTTCCGCAGGTAAAGTTTTCAGAATTTTAAAGTTTATAACATGGTGTAGGTACAATCAATTGTTGGGTGAATCGCTGCTCTCCTAGCTAGATCACCGAGTGATCTGTATTTAGGAGCGGTAGTTTCGACTCCCTATTTGAGTATAACAATGATCATCATGTTTTTAATTTTTTGCAATAAATAACAGAAAAAAATAAAAATCTTAAAATTAAATAAAACAAATTAGAATGAGGAGTGTTGGCGTGGTGAGAGTGTATGAGTGTGTGAGAGTGAGCGTGTCTGTGTGCATTTGAATAATAAGTAAATAGGGTTACTTTCATGTCAGTGACAATAAGTACTTTTCAGTCTCGTCGTAGGTTTTATTCACGAGGAATGCACGGGTTTACATTTGCTGTGTGATAAATTATAGATATATAAGGACGCGTTAATTTTATTGTACAAGCAAGGGCAAAGATAGTAGAAAAATCTCTTAGTGTATTTAAACTGAGTTTGTGGAACAGTACAAATTATATCTTTCCATCGTTTCGTAATAGTAGTAAGAGGGATTTTTAAGTGTTGGAGACGAACGGTTTGCAGAATGAAATGTTGCCTTACGTTGAGGACACCACCATTTTTGTAAAGTTCTCTGGTTGGAAACAGAATAGGTCGAAATGTTGCAATTTTCAGTATAGCTCTGTGTGACACTTCCAAAGGTTTAAGGGCAGTTTGGTTCGAGATTGTTACAAAAATAGTGAATGAAAGAATTGTAGGTTTATTCTGCAATTGGTATTAGATGACCGTGTGTGAATAATGTCCCAGGTTATTATTATTATTTGACATTTCTCGGGACCCTGGTGTCCCGGACCTTTGGAAGGCGTACGAGGAGCCGAAGCCAACTCGCAGAGGTTAGATCATTTTAAATGATGAGGAGTCACCAACCGCCGATTATCCCTGTATGCACTATGCAAGTGCACACAAGGACAACCCCCGGTTGGTGCAGGACTATTGTTGTGCGTGGAACTATTATTATTATTATTATTAACTCACTGTCCTAACTCTGGCATTGTTAACAGTTCAAATTATCATTCTTCTTCTAAGTGTGTCGGTGGCAATCTAGATAGAGTCGGCCCAGAATCTGGCTACGAGTTTGGCACCTTCAGTAGCGTCCATCAGTTCCTGTAACGTGCAATTAACAGCACCCGCTGAACACGATATTAAGTGATTATCATTTATATTGTTAGTAGTTTCACACAAAAGTTGAATTTCAAGTCAACTGACTGAGTGACCTCGAAGGTCACTCAGTCAGTTGACCCCTTTGTTGGCCACTTTTTGATTTCAATTCAATTATGATCAGGCAGTAACCAGCTTGATCATAATCAAATACAAGACGTAACTAGAAAAGGACAAGTGCGCAAATTGCTCAATTCAACTTTTTGATTTCAATTTAACCCTTTAAGTGTCTGCTATATACTTAAGGAACCACACAGGATCATGTCAATATGTGCTCGAATGTCAACCGAACCCCATATATTCTCAACTACTGTAAGCCCGAGCTCGCCATTGGATGATGTTTTTTTTAAGTTTATATATACGTTTATATACATATTATATAAAGATTTTTTCTTATGCACACATGGGTGTGCAATCAACGTTCAAGGGGAAGACGTAACAAGAAAAGGACAAGTACCTACGCAAATTGCTCAATTCATACCTTCAGTAACAAACTGCCTCGATACCATAATTTCAAAAGGGTTACTCGGGTTTGCTCATATTCATGAAATGCCTTGGGCTCAAGGTAGTACACACAAGTTTGCCACGTCATGATAATATGATAATTATGCTACATAATATTTATCGTAATCTGCATTGAATGAATGAATTTGAAGGAAGGGTGTGTAATTGATCCTTATTATGATAAAAAAAAACATTGTAAATAGATAGTGTATTATGTTTTAGCTTACCTAAAGTATTGAGGGTTTTATGCATTTTTGGAACTTTATGTTTGAACGTTTATCTAGTGCACTGGTGTATGCCAAGCTTCACAGCTTGACTCATCGCCGCAAGGTTGCCTGCTTATTGGTCTTCTACAGATTGTACTTCGGTGAGTGTGCCCAAGAACTCTACGACCTGATTCCACCGGCCACCTTCTACCATCAGAGATCTAGACGCACTGCCAGTTACCATCCCTACCTGGTTGATATTCCACCAATTCGCACTAAGCGCTTCCAAATGTCTTTTGTAATACGCACAGCAAAAGAGTGGGACTCACTACCTGCGCTTGTGTTTCCGAGCGCATACAACCCTAATCTCTTTAAAGTGAGAGTGAACAGGCTTCTTCTGGGTAAGCTCACTCCATCGTCGACGTTGTCTCTGTCACCTCTGACCTAGAGTCAAGAGCAAATCCAACTGAAATAAAAAAAATGTATGATTTGCATTCAATCTGATAGCAAAATTCTTCCGTCAATGACTCCAAAACATAATACAATAACCTCTATGCTTTTACCACAAACGATAATCTTGCACTATCCACGGCTAAGCTTAGCCGTGGAAGCAATTTACATGTGTGTGCTACACACATGTAAATTGCTTAGTTTTGAATGAAAATCTAGGCAAGACCATCAACTTCCACCCACGGCCACGCTACGATATGGCGTGGCTAGCAAACAAATGAACCGTGCAAATAACTTGTATAACCACTCCGTGCACGACCTAAGCAACAATGAAAATCCGCCGTCATCCTTTATCAAAGTACGCATAAATAGTCATATTCATCTTCATCCACGTGTTCAGGTATACAAATCCAAAACAAGTACGAAGCTAAGCGTCAAATTAACATAACTGGCAACATCAATATTATAAAGCCAATATTGTACGAGTAGGTACAAGACAAACAAAGGTTAATCTGGGCACGTGAGAGACACATTATGTTAATGCGAACTGTACACCTAGTCCGTCATCGGCCAAACTATGTCCATACGTCGTCGGCCGAACTATGTATGTCCGTACGTCATCGGCCGAACTATGTCCGTACGTCGTCGACCGAACTATGTCCGTACGTCATTGGCCGAACTATGTCCGTACGTCGTCTGCCAAACACGGCTGATCCAACCAAACATAATTATATAAAGAAAGTGAGTGCAACAGTGCGTACACCTAGTTATCGGACGACATCAGACAATGTCGGTTGAAGTAATGTACTCACTTACTTTCTTTTATAGTCCATTTCAAAAGTATCTGATGAAACTGTAAACAAACCTGGTTCAGGTTAAATTTTTACGCAATCACTCACTAAAAGTGAGTAGTAACAAATTCATTAGTATTTAAAATATTTCAGCTTTATCCAGTTTCCAAGTTCTTTTTTCCGGTTTCTCAAATAAATTGTAAGGAAAAAATCATCAACGAAAATGATTATTATAAAACTAACACTAATTACTAAATATAAAACATGTTTAAGATGTATTAAAATGAGAATTTCGGTTTTAAGTAATCAAATCAAAGCACTCAATTAGTAAATGGACCTATAAATATTGGCAGGAAAATATCCACAGTTACCTACCTATGTTTTTTTAATCCATCTGTTTATATTTTCATCAGATACTTTTAAAGCTGACCATACATATTATTATTGTTTTCGAGCATAACGGATTAGGTGTACGCGATAGCCGTAAGTGTAAAGTCAACAAGCGATGAAGTAATAAACTTCGTTAGTACTGAACAATGTTCACAGCTTGTTTATGAAGTCGAGGATTTCAATACAGAAGATGGTGATGGAATCAGGAATAAGAGAACGTAAATGACGGTACCATTTGCGTTCTACCGTGGCAAAGTAGAAATCGTTGACGTACTCGTAAATGCTCTTTTATGTCCTTAATATATATCTATCATTTTTTTCACAATATTTAGCAATGAAAAACGATAGGTATGTACATAGATATATATTAGACATGACATTAGAGAATTAAACAAAACAAATATTTTCAGTAGTAAATTGAATCAATTTCTGGTATCCAAGTCACACTACTCAGTAAGGAGTTTATAGATGACAAATTGTTTGCAAAATAAAATTATCCACTCTCCTATATTTTGACCAAGCATTTTATAATAATATTTTTGAGTAAAGTAATTAAAATAATGAATTAAACATTTTTTTAAATCGACGCCTGTATAATAAATCTGGCAATTTTTATATGTTTGCCAGTAAGGATTACGATCATAAGCGGCTATTATTTTATTACTGAAAATTATTTTAGCGGCTATTATTTATTATTGAAAATATGAGATACATCTCTTTTACCCCGGAGCTGGGTATTTTTTTAGCATTCTCCTTTGTTATAAAGCAATTAATAACAGGCAAGTTTTCTTTCTTAGACTCTTTTGAATCTTTTTTAAAAAAAAAGTGGGTGGCCTTGAAATTCCAAAATAAACTACATGTGTACCATACATGTAGTTCATTTTGTAATTTCAAGGCCACCCACTTTTTGTTTTGTGGTACGTAAGCATGCTATCATAATATTATTCTTGAAAGTATTTCCTACCATATTCTTTAATAAATTTGTAAATTAATTACACTCTAACAAACAATCTAACACTAAAATAAAGTTACAAAAATAACACCTAACCAACTAAAACTATTAAAAAAAAAAAAAAAAAAACTAAAATATGGCGTCGAAAAATTCATCCGCATCGCTGTCGTCTGGTAATGTACCCAAGAGACTGGCGGCATTGCCACGTTGTATGGCAATGCTTAGCCTCTGGCCAAGGTAAAAGCCTGCCCTTGGGTCACGGGAAGTGTCAACTAGCCGTTTGGAGATTTCCTTGAACAAACCGTGAGCACACGGACCCCACGGTCCGAGGGTTTCAACCCCAAACGGCTCGAAAATATAGTTACCGATAAGGTTATTATACTTCCGCCGCTTAAGGTTTTCCGCAGCCGCAGCAGCAGCGCCAGCACAGCACGCTGTGCCAGGAAGATGGGAAGGCGCAAGAGTATCGACACACGTTGCGTCCCACACTAAAGGCCTACCCACCTTCCATGGAAATAAAGAACAAATTTGTTATAAAGCAATTAATAACAGGCAAGCTTTCTTTCTTAGACTCTTTTGAAACTTAGACTGACTTAAGGGACCTGTGTCGCCGAATTAAAACGTGCACCTTGTGCAAACATTCAAGTATCAAGTCACAACAAACAAATCTTAAGCTACTTACACATTCAAGACACAGCCAACAGATCTTAATTGCAGAAGAACAAATACATCAAGATTTTCTCAAACAAAACTATAATTTAAATGCATTACAAAGTCCGCGATTTGTCGTTTCCTCTTATCTCGCGTTCCGTCACCAACGAAACTTTGTGAAATAAATCTACATACTTGAGATAACGCGCGGGTTTACGTTTTGTTTTAAGGCTTTAAAACACGTTTGTAGAAATTGTGGTATTCTGGTTGGCAGCAAGTGGAGAAAGGTGCACAGTTTGAATTGTATTCGCTTCTATATCTAATGTTTGGTTAAAAATAAGTCATATATGCTTCAGTACACGCCTTAGTACGTGGCACATGATACTACTGTGTTTTCAGATCCTGATCAGGATAATCACACAAACTTATTAAATGATTGTATTGTCATCGGTCCTTGATAAGTGTGCGAATTTTCAATTCAATCCGACGTTTTGAAGTGGGCGAAAATCACGTTTAAAGATTCCGCTATATCTACACTATAGCTGAAAAGTTTGTTTGGTTAAACGCGCTAATCTCAGAAACTCCAGGTTCGAATTGAAATATGATTTTAGTGTTAGATAGCCCATTTATCGAGGAAGGCTATAAGGCTATATAACATTACGCTACGACCAATAGGAGCGGAGCATCAATAAAAAATGTTGCAAAAACGGGTAAAATTTATCCCTTTTGAGAGCTTCCGTTGCGTGCACTGCGTAAACGGTTAAAGTTACGCAACAATTATGTATGACGTAATTGTTCCTTATGTCTATCTTTTAAGGTTGCCTTACTTTAAATTTTGAATGATAATCTCTGGAACTGCCAGTCAGATATGAAATTTATTTTTTGCATTTGATAGCCCAATTCATGAGGAACGCTATATAATATCACGGTATGACCCTTAGGAGCCGAGCAAAAATAAAAATAAAGTCAGAAAGAACGCTAAGCGAAAACGAAGTAATCACGCGGGTGGACTACGCTATGCGATGCGGGGGGGTGGGTCGGGGGAACAAGAAATTTCATGCGGACGAAGTCGCGGGCACAAGCTAGTAGATACATAGATACAGACCAAGCCAGAGCTGCGCGATTACTGACAAATGCGTGCACTGACTGGACAGGTCCTCTCAATCTGTGTGGTTCTTTCCTCAAAAGACCATTTCAGACACCAATCTACATGGTCTTCACATGAAGTGACCAAGATTATGTCTGGACTTTATAAGAGACTGTGACCTCTGAGTTTGTTTCGGCCTTTCTTCTCAGAGCAGTCAGATAGGAAACGCCGACCTCATCTAGTTAAAAAAAAAAAAAAAAACATGATTGACTTGTAAAAGTGTTTGTACAAACCTACTTACAGAAATAAAAATCATTTATCATTTATCAAGCTAATAAAAGCGTGTTATTAAAACTAGTTCTTGTAAAATTCAAAAGTGAGATATGATTATGTAGATTATTTCGGATCTTGACTTATTTATACCTAAGCAGTTTTGCAAATTCGGGATAAATTAATACATTATAATCAATTTCAATAATATTGACTTAGCATAACAAACATTCCTCAAGTAAATAATAACTAAAAAAAACTGAAAAGATCAGTCCCAGATCAGAATTGTTTTCCTAAAACCTAGCCCTAAACTATATCAAGATTACGTCCGTATAAAAAAATGGTGGAAACATGTATAGTACATACGGTTATAAATAAACTCGGCTATAAATTTTGAAATATGGATTTTACCGAGGAGTGCAATCGCAATATTTATTTCGTTTGTCGCCAAAATCACCACAAAAACGATATTATGGAGAATAGCAATATGACGTCATAAGCTAATAAGCCTGTTAGCATTCATTAATTACCGTACGAGACGACGCATCGCTAACGCTCGCTGTATTGCAATAAAAAATATGGGCAAAAGGTACACTCAAACACATTAGAAAATCCTGAAGCACTCAGTGAGTTTGTTTTTATTTTATATAAAACTCTGTTATGATTATTTTGATGCACTTATTTTTCGTGTCGATCATATAATATATTGTCAATTATTTTGGACCCAGTAGACGGGCCACGTTAATTAAGATATTAAAATTGATCTTTTCTTTTCACAGATTCAACTAGCAATTTTATATTAAGTAAAATAATAAAACATTCCTGTTTATGCACACAACGTTTTCTGCAATAAAAAAAAAATCAAATAAAAGTATAAAATAGTGCGTTGTAAGAAATTAACAGGAAAGAAAAACTCGCAATTATCGCAAATTACAGCCGCCGCAGGCCACAACGTATCGTACTGCTAACCCATAAGCCCGGTGCGGCCCCCTTGTAGTGTGCCGTGTGTTAACAGCATGCCGAGTATCTGATGTCTCAACGGGCTGCGGAGACACCAAAACAGTCCGAAAATCAACAGCAACAGCACGCTGAGTATCTGATGTCTCAACGGGCTGCGGATACACCAGAACAGTCCCAAAATCAACGGCAACAGCACGCTGAGTATCTGATTCAACGGGCTGCGGAGACACCAGAACAGTCCCAAAATCAACGGCAACAGCACGCTGAGTATCTGATTCAACGGGCTGCGGAGACAACAGAACAGTCCCAAAATCAACGGCAACAGCACGCTGAGTATCTGATTCAACGGGCTGCGGAGACAACAGAACAGTCCCAAAATCAACGGCGACAGCACGCTGATTATCTGATTCAACGGGCTGCGGAGACAACAGAACAGTCCCAAAATCAACGGCAACAGCACGCTGAGTATCTGATGTCTCAACTGGCTGCGGAGACAACAGAACAGTCCCAAAATCAACGGCAACAGCACGCTGAGTATCTCATGTCTCAACTGGCTGCGGAGACACCAGAACAGTCCCAAAATCAACGGCAACAGCACGCTGAGTATCTGATGTCTCAACTGGCTGCGGAGACACCAGAACAGTCCCAAAATCGACGGCAACAGCACGCTGAGTATCTGATGTCTCAACTGGCTGCGGAGACACCAGAACAGTCCCAAAATCAACGGCAACAGCACGCTGAGTATCTGATGTCTCAACTGGCTGCGGAGACACCAGAACAGTCCCAAAATCGACGGCAACAGCACGCTGAGTATCTGATGTCTCAACTGGCTGCGGAGACACCAGAACAGTCCCAAAATCAACGGCAACAGCACGCTGAGTATCTGATGTCTCAACTGGCTGCGGAGACACCAGAACAGTCCCAAAATCGACGGCAACAGCACGCTGAGTATCTGATGTCTCAACTGGCTGAGGAGACAACAGAACAGACCCAAAATCGACGACAACAGCACGCTGAGTATCTGATGTCTGAACAGTCACAAGGTCAACGTCAGCACCAGGCGACTTATATGGCGCCTCTAAGAGCCACAGAAACCTTTGAAGCGGCTGAATCTCGCAGACGTGCTGTTGCTGAAAGGGTAGCATAGCGACGTCAAACATTCACAAGAAACACGTGTGATGAAATTTGATATGGGTAGTCTGAAGCCTGGGGACATAGGTTAGTTTGTATCAACAAACCACGCGGGCGAAGCCACGGGCGGAAGGTAGTAGTTTATAAAAAAAAGTAGAAAAAATGATGTTGCAAATGTGCGCTAGCCTTTAGCCTTCTGTCCTTCACCTATTTATGAAACAATACAGGATGAGAGAGGTGCACAGCTAACGCGCCGTAATTAGTCTGCATATAACTTATTTATAGATGAACGACGTATTTTACGGGAAGCTGTAAGAGAAAGTGTTACGAGCTGTATTGTTTTACCTAAAATAAGGTTTGTTTATTAATTTTGTTTTTCTTCACAAGCAGCTCCCTTATTACGTAAAACACTATCAATCGGAATCGATTTCATTTTGATAGTTCAACAACATTCATGACGATTATAACAGCTGCACGGCTCGATCCATCAGGTTAAGCTACGGTTGGCAGGATTGGCCCGTGGATGGGTGACCATCTTTACATACCGAGACTCCTCCGTGCCTCGGAAAGCACGTTAAGCCGTTTGTCCCGGCCGTCATTCGTGGATCTTTGACAGTCATTACGAGTCTTCAGAAGCCCGAAAGTCTGACAACCAGTCTTCAAAGGGATATGATATTACCTAGTTACTGGGTCGTGGAGTTCAGATAGGTAGCCGCTCCATGTAAAATAATGGTATTCAGCTGCATCCGGTTAGACTGGAAGCCGACTCCGACATAATTGGGAAAAGGCTAGACAGATTGAGATTGCACTGTGCAAGTGCACCCAGCGAGGGTTATCTCTCGGTTGTTTCCATATACTCCTACACGGACTATTGCAGGATATTGAAACAAAAATAATTATTGACTAAGAATTAATTAGTTTAGGTGGCTAAGATGGACTGGTTACCTAGAACTATGGAAGGACTATGGCCCCTGCCTGACCAATGTTTTTTATATGACGCAGCCAACTGGTTTAAGTAGCCGTTTTACTGCCCAGCATTTTAACTAAGTGGCGGCCGTTGAATTAGCAGCCCGAATTATATGCATTAGTGATTTTTTTTTTTATATATTAGGTTAGGTTCGAATTGTGAGCAACCACGCGCTAGCCCAATTGGTCGCAGTAACTAAGCCAGGGCATCACGACCAAGTGTTAGACCAAGGGTTAGATCAGGTTAGAACGACAGGTTAGCGACCGGCGAACACTACTTCCAAAGGTTAGGCGGTTAACTAAACGGCTAATTAAACCAGTTGCCTGCGACTTATACAGGGTTATTGGTAAAACACCAGCAACCTCTTAAGGGGTCATTGTACTCATCATTATAAACAACTTTTACTATGGGACCAAACCGGAAATCGCGAAAAAAATTCAGCTATTCAGTACATTTATGTTCGCATAATTTGTCAAAATGTACTGAACAGTTGATTTTTTTTCGCGATTTCAGGTTTGGTCCCATAGTAAAAGTTGTTCATAATGATGGGTACAATGACCCCTTAAGAGGTTGCTTGTGTTTTACCAATAACCCTGTATATTCAATAGACCAATAAAATGGCAGGGGGTGACTTGCATACTCAATAATGGGCCCCAAAAACGGTCGCTAGCACATAATGACGTAGCGACAAGGTGGCAACATGTCCAAAGATGCTTGAGGAGTGGAGAGGTATCCCACGGCTATCAGAATAATCCCAGAAGTACGGTCAAGATAACTACCAATATCTTACTGAAATACATCCTTCCTCCGAGCACGTTTGCTCTTGCTCTCCACTCAAGCTGGCAAATAAAGGCAATAATGAGGTGGGAGCTCTGTTCCTCGTCAGTTTTCACTCCAGCTGGTCAACATAAGCAAGCCAGAGATGAGGAACAGTACTTTTCCTGGGAGATAGATTCGTGGGGTCGGTCTGCCCAACTGGTCTTCATATGCTGCCCTGCGGATTTATGTATCTCTCTGGACCTGGCTCCTCACCCTAGACCTTTTCGGCAAAGTAAAATCTACCGCCACATACCTTGAGTCGGGAGCAGGCAAACCCCACCACGACGTCAACGTAGAGATACGGTGGTGCCGCGGTGGGGTAAAATTATGTTATCTTCGTATCTACGAGTACCTATATAGTTTACTGACCTCTGCAAAAGTAAAAAAATGTTACCTGCACAATCTATATTGTTTTACCATATTTCTTAGGAAATATCTTATTTCAAAAACCTCCGACAATATGTAGCTCTGCCTGGGTAAGAACCCCACGTCCCAAGAAGCTACCACTTACTTATGAAGAGTATGCTAATTAGTTACTCCAACTAATTTACAAATAAACGCCTTTATAACTCAGTCCTATGGAAGTTTCGTAGCAAGTTTTACAACGAAGATTTCGCAGAATAAGTTTTGCCTGAACTACATACTTTTAGTATGTAAGTAAGCATTTCAGCACCTTTTAATTAAAATAAAAAATGTTTCCTCGAAGGTAAGAAACCGATATTTCGTAGCAACCGCTACTCCGCGTAGCAATGTCTACGCCGCGTAGCAAAGTCTAGGCCGTGTAGCAAAATCATCGAGATCGTAGATTATTGCTACAATAGCTTTGATTTCTAATTTCGATTTTATTCAATAAATCAATCATTATCTTTTTTGTGGATCATAAGGAGGTACATAATACAGGTCTTAAATAATTAAATTGTGATCAGCTATGTCCCGCCCTTAGGCGGGACATAGCAATAGTTACGAGTACCTACATAGAAATTTAATTGAGGAGCTCGTGACTAAGTAATAACAGCCGCACGGGTCGATCCATCAGGTTAAGCTACGCTTGCCGGGGTTGGTCTGTGGATGGGTGACCATCTTTTCATACCGAGACTTGGATCTTTGACAGTCGTTACGGGTCGTCAGAAGCCCGAAAGTCTGACAACCAGTCTTACCAAGAGATATCGTATTACCCAGTAACTGGGTTGTTGAGGTCAGATAGGCAGTCGCACTATGTAAAATACTGGTATTCTGCTGCATCTGGTTAGACTGGAAGCCGTCCCCAACATAGTTGGGAAAAGGCAAGGCATATTGATTGACATAGAAATTTAATTAAATTTACATTATTGTCACAAATGATTAAATTTCACAAAATATAAAAAGATAAAATTAAACTCCATTTATTCAACCGTTTCACTACCTTATTTTATTTTGTCAGATAATATTGTAAAATTTCACGCCTTTACATTTTGCCCCTGATATTTAATACTAGTTTTAACTTCACTTCACAACTTTGAAGCTTTTGTATTTTGTTGTAATGTTTTGTGTGTACAGTCACGGTCTTTACATATAAAGTCGCTGTTTTACAATACTGGCCATTTGAAACGTTATTTATGTATGGCTGGCAATAAATTCTAAATTCAAATGAATTTTATTTAAAAAATATGGAATTCTATTTTCAAATTCAGTCATTTGTTTATTGATTAGTGTTTTGTTTTCACTACATTTATATCTTTTTCTTCAATATGGACACGATAAAAATATGAGTAATTATGAAATACGAGTTCCGTCGCGGTAGCAATGCCGCACACACGACTCGCATTTCGCAACATTAATTACGTGTACGGAATGAACACGATAAACGAACGCACGACTGTTATTGGTTTGAACGCTTCCGACATGTAAATTTTGATCTAAAAATGAACCCCGTTGTCACCCGAAAACTAAAGTCAGCAACGACGAATTAAAGGCGATGGTGGAAGCTGACGATACTCAATATACGGCTGAGTTAACAGCAGCTTTCAACGTTAGCATCAAAACAATATTGGTCCATTTGCGTCAAATTGGCAAGGTAAAAAAAACTTTATAAGTGGGTGCCGCACGAACTGATCGATCGCCAACGCGAAGAACGCGTTCAGGTATGCCTTGCGTTGCTTAACAGACACAGAAAATGGATTCTTTTTGATAATCGTAAGCGGTCATCATGTTGGTTAGACCCAGGTGCAGCGCCTAGGCAATGCCCCAAACGAATACTTACCCCTAAAAAATTCATGGTCATTGTTTGTTGGTCTAGTGCTGGCATAATTAATCACAGCTTCTTACCAAATGGCACCAGCATTACTGCGGATGTGTAATATTAGGAACTAGACACAATGATGGAGAAGCTCGCAAATCTCCGGCCAGCCTTGGTTAATCGCTCGTCCCCGCTGCTCCTACACGACAACGCTCGACCTTATATGGCACAACAGACGGTCTCTAAGCTACGAGAGCTAGGGTTGGAAGTTTTGCGTCATCCATCGTACTCAGCAGACCTTGTGCCGACAGACTTCTACTTTTCCCAAAATTTGGGTAACTAAAAATGCCTTAAGAGTTTGTTGGCTCTCGTTCACCTGACTTCTTCAAGAAGGGCATTGAAAAATTACCACAGTTCTAGCGGAGAAGCATCGTTAGCAGGGCTGATTTTGATTGATAGAAATAAAAAATATTTATGTAAAATGAGTTGTAACTTTCTGCATACCAAACGGCAATTTCATAGGTAAAGGCCTAATATTATTATGGACAGTAATATATTTATGCTCGTGACTGTACCTACTTTTGCCTTTGTTTTATTTCCGTCATCATTCTCTTACCGTTGTCCCAATTTATTTGAGTTCGGCGCAACACGTCTTTTATTTCCATACTTCTCTATTAGTTGTCATCTCGGTATTTTATTTCCAATAGAGTAATATCACAACATTCTTGGATTTTTTTTATCTTTAATAATCCATATAAAAAATCCAGCTTCATTTTCAATACAATTTCCAATAAAGGTTCTATTGAAAATAACATCAAACGTCTTTTACACACCGAAAACGTAACAGTAATATAACCTACTCATCCTTTATACACCCAGTAATATGTCTCCAATAAAATCTAGCACAGGCTTGTTTCGGAATAGAAATAATTTCACACAATACCGAGGCGGATTTCCTTACAAAATTAATTTTGGTAAACGGATATCTTCTTATTTATACAGTAACGTTGGCATACTGGTATACAGCAATGGATTGAAGGGATTCCCTTTGTTCTGGGTTAACCCATAAAATATTACATATACAGAGTATATTGAGAACATTGAACGAGCGTATTGAATTGGAAAACATATTCCTGTGTACCGAGGTTGTGGAGCGGTGGCGCTGTGGCGACGGAGATAAATAAATATTTTTATAAGGAAGTTTGTATGATAACAAAGTTTTAATAATAAATGTATTTTTGACGTATAGAAAAAAAATTGAATAAAAATCGGGTCAGGTGAGTCTTTTGAAAATGAAATAATTTAATAAAAATATTTAATTTGCACATAGAAGCTCTAACTTTTGTACTATACGAAGAAAAGACATTCAAAAAGTTTACCAACACCCTAATTGCGTAACACACTATCAATCGGAATCTGCATCATTTTGAAGCAAATTGCTAATCTATATGTTCGAAAAGTTTGTCTTCTCGACAACGTAAATAACGCAATGAATATTGCTGAACTGTCAAAATTAAACAGATTCCGATTGATAGTGTGTTACGCAATTAGGGTGCAAATCCCCATTATTCCTAACAATCCTTTTCCAAATACAGAGCGTTTTTTTTAATACTCCAATATCAAATACTGTGAAAATGATACATTTCCATGACGTCTGTTATATTATGACTGAACCGCTCTCCTAACAAACCCAAGCTTTACTTACGTGACGTCTTTACTATCAAATAATTTTAAAAAAAATCCTATTTGTTCTCATACGTCGCAATGCCACCCTACAACACATAAGCTCACGCGAAGCTATCGCAAGCGGCGTATTGGAAACGATATTGTTTGTTATTGCCTCAGAGACTTCCAGAATTTATCGACACCAATTGGTCCCGTTTTACCCTGTTTCGACATGTTTCATCTCGTTTCGAATTGTTTCGTTTTAATACTTGATTAACTTATCTTTATGTTCTTACAAAGGTAAGGCGTCAAATGAAAAGGAAAGGTAACCCGATGTGGCGTGAAAATTATTGATAGGAGTGATAGATAGCGGCTAGGTTTATGGAGTTTGTCGTGAAATAGTTCTAGTATGAAATAACTCAGTAACTCAATATCTCAGCTGGAAGTAAAGATACATTTTTATGTTGCCTATCATTTTGCTAAAATAAAAACTGGTGTATAAAAACGTCTCAGCAGGTAAATTAGTAAACAATATAACAAACAAAGTAGTGTATGTAGTATATCAGTTATCTGGTTTCCATATTACAAGCTCTGCTAAGTTTTGGATCAGATGTGTGATAATAATACAGTGGGGTAATGATAATCTGGTCTCTTTTAACGCCACCAAAACACAGGCGTGTCTTTTTACCGCAAAAAGGAGTCGTTTCGCTCAAACTCCTACTTTTCGGGGTACATCTGTTCCTGTAACTGATCGGCTTGAGCTCCTAGGCATGGAGTTGACATCTGGTCTCAACTTTGGCGCCACCATCGAGTACAATGCCCAAACTGCGGCCAAGAAGCTGGGCATCCTAAATAGGGTGAAGCGATACTTTACGCCTGGATAGCTTTTAACTATTTACAAAGCCCAAGTCCGATCCTGCATCGAGTATTGCAGTCACCTTTGGGATGGATCAGCTAAGTACCAACTAGCCACGCTTGACTCGGTGCAACGCAGAGCTAAGAGGCTCATTGGCGACGTAAAACTGGTGGATGCCAAGCTTCATAGCTTGGCTCATCGCCGCAAGGTTGCCTGCTTGTCGGTCTTCTACAGATTGTACTTCGGTGAATGTGCTCAAGAACTTCACGACCTCATTACGCCGGCCCCCTTCTACCATCGGACATCTAGACGCACTGCCAGTTACCATACCTACCTAGTTGCTATTCCACCAATTTGTACTAAGCGTTTCCAAATGTCTTTTATAATGCGCATAACAAAGGAGTGGAACTCACTACTTGCGTCTGTGTTTCCGAGCGCATACTTATTTATTTTATTTATTAATCACAGAATACAACACTAATCTCTTTGAACAGGCTTCTTCTGGGTAAGCTCACTCCATCGTTGATTCTGTCTCTGTCGCCTCCGACCTAGATTAGAGTCAAGAGCAAACCCTTCTTAAATAAAAATAAAATAAAAAAAGAATAATGTCCCAGAATATAATTATTATATTATTGACTTTTACTAAGGTGCAGAATGGTCCAGCCATGAACTAGTACAGTATGGTTGTAAATAATGATAGTTCTCTTTTACTACGTATCTAGCATATAAATTTAATCAGAAATTCATAACTGTAGGCTGACAACGTAACTTCATCGTCGTTTTGCTTAATACCTACTTAGTCTAAGGTGGTTCCAGTGCAGGGGGAAAGGTTTCTCTTTCCTCCTTTTCTGCGCTAATGTTACGATGCCTGCTAATGTTAAGTGGCGAGTCAACTGGCGGGTAGTAATACGTTGCATTAAGGCTCCACCGTCAGGGCTTTTGCCGGTAAGCCGTCGACGTAGCGGCCAACAAGTAGGTTGCGGTGCCGCTTGGGCGACATCGCTACAGAGGCAAGCCGCGATATCGTATGGGAGGCATCGCGGCTGAGGGTTGGAGGCCGCGGCGGGAGAAGAGTGGAGAGTATGGCGGTGCGCCGCTCGTTCTACCTTCCGCGGCCTTGACGGGGTCTCCAACGTCTGGTGGCGGACGCGATGGTGTCGCAGGGGAGGTGGAGTGTCGGTATGGCGTTGGCCACTCTCCCTATTCTCTACGTCCGAAAAGTGGTAGGCGGCGGGCCTACTGACCTGATCCGTCGCAGGGGGACCAAAGGTGTCTAGACACAGTCAAACTAAATTAGAAGAAGTGTAGCAGAAGTGATGGGTGGGTGCCAGACCCATGTGCTGGTTTGGTCCCTGGGGTGGTCACGGCATGCCATGTGTTCTGGTGCACCGGTGATGGAGAGTACTCTTGAGAGGAGAGTCCGGTGACGGACAGCTGCGACGGGTTCACGTGCTAACGGGTACCGGTGTTCCCACCACAAGCGGCAGAGTAGGACGCCGTGGAGTTTAAGTGGGTTGGAGTCCCACATAACTGCAATATCTCCCCGTGGTGCAGTATGCATGAGCATTTCTCCACGCAAAAAAAAGGGTGGTTCAGAATCATGACGGAATCTATGGTATATAATGGTACCTACAGGTTGCGCGTCGACGTCCCTGTCACCCTGTTTAGTCAAACTCGTAATTGCTTTACTACTTTTGACAACAATAAATTGAAACTTTATTATGGTTAAAACCATCCAACTGTCACAGAGACAAATATATCTTGTCGTTTTATGACATGCAAGGGACATTCAACCTTAAGGTGCAGGTTGTAGAGCAATCACGAGGTCAACTATACACTGTCAAACTTAACTTTTTTGTTTTTTTATATTTGTGATGGGTTTGCTCTTGACTATAGTCTAGGTCAGAGGTGACAGAGATAAAGTCTACGATGAAGTGAGCTTAGCCAAATAATATTATTAATTCATTAACCGATTTCAGATAACAATAATCCATACAATAATCAATACAATCAATCTGCCTAGCCTTTTCCCGACTATGTTGGGGTCGGCTTCCAGTCTAACCGGATGCAGCTGAATACCGGACTGGAGCGACTGCCTATCTGACCTCCACAACCCAGTTAGTGGGTAATACGATACCCCTTGGTAAGACTGATTGTCAGACTTTCGGGCTTCTGACGACCCGTAACGACTGTCAAATATCCACGAATGACAGCCGGGACCAACGACTTAACGTGATTTCCGAGGCACGGTGGAGTCTCGGTATGAAAAGATGGTCACCCATCCACAGACTAACCCCGGCAAGCGTAGCTTAACCTGATGAACCTTATTATTTAGCCACGAGCTCCTCCATACAATAATCAATACATTACACAATAATCCTAACTTCCTAACTAATAGTAAAAATGCGAAAGTGAGATTGTTTGCTTGTTGCGCAGTCATGCTAAAACGGCTGAAGGCGTTTGGGTGAAATTTGGCACATGGGTAAACCATTACCTGAAAAAGGACATTGGCTACTTTATATCCTGTATTGCAGACAAAGTCGCTGGCAACAGCCAGATAAAAATAAAATTAAAATAAATAATATCCAATCTTTACATACAATTCACTCAATTTCGACTATAAAAAATATCAGTTCTGAAAAATCTTATCTCCATCGCGTGTGCCCACAAATCGTTTACGACTTACGATTTGATTAAGCGATCTAAAATTCTCCAGTCAGTATTTTTGCTTTTTATCAAAACAAGCGAATAAGTTACATCTCATTTTGTGATTGGGATCTACAAGAGAACGGTGGGTGGTCACGCGAGCCTTGCACTAGTTACTTTGTACTGTTTAATTTGTTTATTTTGATGGTACATTGACTGTTAGATAAAATATACTTTTTGATGAGTTAAAGAATTCATAAATTGGACAATCTTTTCACTACTGGATTTAGTTTGGCCGATACCACTGTACTACCTTAGGTATGTGCGCGGCGAGACGGGGGAGCAGTGCAGGCCGCTTATTCATCAACGCTCACGGCGTCCCGCTCCCGCCGCAAATTCATCAATGCTCACGGCCCCCGCCCCGCGGTACAGTGGTATCGGTCAATCTTTACCAATACGAGTAAAGACGTAATATTTTTGCCGATACTTATATGGTTTAATTGAAAGACGAACGGGAGGCTTTTGCCTTGCAGTGTGACATAACAGGTTCATAGCAATAATAATACATGGTAAAATTACATTTTATGGGGCTTGGTAATAACAGCCCCACGGGTCTATCGATCAGGTTAAGCTAAGCATGTCACGGTTGGTCCGTGGATGGATGACCATCTTTACATACCAAAACCTCTCTGTGCCTCGGAAAGCACGTTAAGCCGTTGGTCCCGGCTGTCATTCGTGGATCTTTGACAGTCGTTACGGGCCGTCAGTGAACCGAGTCTCACAACTAATCTTAGCAAGCGGTATCGTATTTCCAGTAACTGGGTTGTGAAAGTTTGATAGGCAGTCGCTCCTTGTAAAATACTGGTACTCGGCTGCATGTGGTTTGATTGGGAGCCGATCTCAACATATTATAGTTGGGAAAAGGCTAGGCAGATGGTGGTAGCCGTAGCAGGTTCAGGAGGTAATGCAAGGTTTTTAGTTCTGAAGAACTTAGTTCGTACTTAGTTAGAACTTAGTTCTGAAGAAGGAAAGCAACTTCAGGAATTGTTAGACAAAAAAAAATTATAAATATCGTGTTGAAAACAGCCCGAATGACATATTAATTGGTTTAATTACTAGACTATTTATGTACAAGCTAACACTAAAAGATATATATGTGGGATTATATGGCAAAATAAACGAGAAATACTTTTAAAAACTTTTATTTTAGACACACTGAAATATATCGCCGTTGCACCCTGCGTCTGTCGTCGTAAGACTCCGCGTCATCCCGCTATTACGCTCACACACATACTTCTCTCTCTTTCATCCGCTGCGTTCCGTTTTAACAATATTATGCTGCATTCATACTTAGCTTGTTACAAAATCATTATCCCACAGTCGGCCATCCTGATCCATGTCTGTCCTCAGACATGCACCCGCACATACATCGCTAGCTTTCAGCTTATTTTTACCTTAACTACTAATACAACAATACACTAATACAACATTGGAGTAAACTGAACTACTAATACAACAATACACTAATACAACATCGGAGTAACAACATAACATCACATAGTTAGTTTTATTTTAAAAAAGACATCATAAAATAATAATTCAAAGAGAGAACATAACATTGTTAATATTCCTAAAAAATGTTTACACACTGACATCTATCGTTGCAGTAGGTACAGTAAAGATACATCTCTTAACTCTTAATAACAATAGACTAAGCTTACATCTAACAAAACACCGTGTTTAACAAAACATTGCACACAACCTTTCATGCACAAACCTGAAACAAGAAAAAATTAACAAGCAACTCTCACCTATTAGGTTAAGGAGTTCACAGCTGGCCACACCTTCATGTAATCTGCTGAACTAGAGGTTACGCTAGGGCCTTCAGTATTCGGGTTGAGCTTTTTTACATCATATCTGTTGTTCCTCTTTGCTTTTACGACTTGATAGGGGCCAAGATATTTAGCTTTAAGCTTCATTCCCGAGCCGAACTGCGTGCGTTTTATTGCTACCAAGTCTCCTTCATTGTACTTCATACTTTCTTTTCTATTCTTATTAAAATTTCTTATGTTTTCTTCTTGAACTTGTAGAATTTGCTCCTTAGCTTTCTCTCTAAGTTTTTCTCTCTCCTCTGAATAGCTTTCTCTTTCTTCTTCTGAAAGCAAATCATAAATCTCGATGTCTTCCTTCATTCTCATCTTTGTCCCAATCAATAGTTGATAAGGTGTAGTGTTTATGCTTCGCTGAAAAGTACTATTTAGAGAACGCTGTAATCTACTTACATGCCTGTACCAGAGAGCAGGGTTCTCTATGCACATCTTGGTAAGTACTGAGATTATAGTGCGATGGACTCTTTCCACCTGCCCATTTTCTCGAGGCACACCCGTCGTAATTTTGATGTGTTGTATATTTTCGTCTTTACAATACTCTTGAAACTCAGTGCTCGTATAAGCCGTTCCTCGATCAGTTATAAACCTGGTTGGATTGCCAAAATGTTGTTGGTGAATTTTCAACTTTTCAATTGTTTCTCTACTTGTGGTACTTTTAGTTGGAAATATAATAATAATAATAATAATAATAATGTTTATTTCCAGTAAAATGTTCACAAAGGTTACAAGTACAGTTATATGCTTCAAAATAAAAGTGCATTGAGTATTATCACCTGGCACCCAAACTAGGTTTATAGCCTGTGACTTGGGGACCAGTGATTCCATAAGGGTAGATACATGATCATAAATATTTTATTAAAACTGTTTTCACCAGTAACATGGTTAACAAAGCGATATAATTATTATTCATGTGAAGAAAGGATGGAAAGTAAAAAATAATAAAAAATAATTAATAATAAAACTGTTTGTGAGTGTTTGAGTTGGTCGTGGTAGGTGTAGTTGGTATGTTGTGTATGTGTAAATAATGTGAAAGTGTGGTTTGTGTATGGTGTGAAAGTGTCCTGGTAGGAGTAGTAATGGTGTATGTGAGAGTAAGTATGAAAGTGGGGGCAGTGTATGAGAGTTTGTGTGTGAAAATACTTGAATAAGAGGGGATTTGTCTTAGGTATGTGGGAGGAGAAGTTTTTCGGTCTCGTCATATGATTTCTCAATTAGCCATTCTTTAACTGTGATTTTGCATTGGTGATAATTTAAACTGTGGATATGGAGAAATTTATTGATTTTATTATATAGAATATAGCTAAGGTAGGTGAATTGGTGTTGTGCGAAGGTGGTTTTGTGTCTAACTGGTGGAAGAGCAATGTCTGCGCGTCGTTTAGAACTTGCTGTGAACGGCAGCCGATGTTTCCTTAATACACTTTGTAGCACATATAGGCCTCTTACTGTCAGAACCCTGCTTTCCCTAAAAAGTTCCAAAGTAGGGTATCTATAGGGCTTGCTGAATATAACTTTGAGAACTGCTCTCTGAGCTCTCTCTAATTTCAGAAAGTATGTTTTGCAAGCACCACCCCAAGCCGGCAAACAATATAGGAGAAGAGACTGACAGAGTGAATAATAGACCATCATAAGTGTTTCCGAGTCAGCTGAACAACGGAGTTTCTTAAAGATGGAAATGAGTTTACGCGTTCGGATGACTAGATTATCAATATGACTATACCAGTTTAGGTGATTGTCAATTTGCACGCCCAAGTATTTTATACAAGATGTGGCTGCCAGAGTGGGACAGGTACAGCAGGAGTTTGGAGAACAACTATGTACTTTAACAATAAGGGTTATGTTTGGCTGAGTCTTGTTACTTATAGAAAAAGAAACAAGCTTCGTTTTTTCTGCATTCAGTGTCAATAAATTATTGTTAAACCAGTTCATGACAATGTCCAACACCATCTGAGCATATTTTTCTGTTTCACTCCAATCATTCCCTTGAACCAGTAAGGCTGTATCATCGGCGTAGGTAAATATGAAGCAGTTAGTTAATGGAAGTGAACACAGATCATTAATGTAGATGAGGAATAAGGTTGGACCTAGAATACTGCCTTGTGGGACGCCGTATTCTATTCTAGCTTTATCGCTTATTACCTCACACAATTGAACATGTTGGAAACGATTCTCCAGATAACTTGAAAAAATGTCAAGTGCAGGACCACGAATTCCCATGCGTTCCAGTTTCAACAGAAGTATGGGCGCAGAGACAGTGTCAAAAGCTTTCGAGATGTCTAGAAATAAACCAATACACCGCTGCTTTTTATCTATGAGGTGAGTCACTTTTTCAGAGAGTGCAACAACTGCATCCTCTGTTGCAATTCCGGCTCTGAAGCCATATTGGTTTTCGGAGAGAAGTTTATGAGCATTAATGTATTTAAGCAAACGGTTGTTCAGTATCTTCTCCAGAATCTTTGAAATGGTTGGTAGAATAGATATAGGTCTATAATTCTTGACACTGCCTCTGTCCCCTCCCTTATGAATAGGGTGGACTAGAGCTGTTTTAAAACTGTCTGGGAAAACACCGGTAGATATTGCAAGATTGCAGATATGTGTGATGTAGGGGATTAACGCGCAATATTGCGCGTTAACTTCAATAAATGTCCAGAAATACCGTCAATTCCAGCTACAGAACTTGATTTCAAGTTGATTATAATTCGCTCTACTTCCGAATCGTCGGCTTCCAGGACACACATTGAGTTACAAGTTGAAGCTAAACTTGATGGGTGAACTGGCATATTCAGACACTGCCGTATATTTGTAGCTAGGTCTTTGCCTACATTAACAAAGTAATTATTGACTCTGTTTGCTGATGCAAGTTTGTCAGGTTCGAGTTGCTGCAGTTCTTTCAAAGGTGAGGGTGTGGATTTTGAGTGCGTTATGGATTTAATTAAATCCCATGTTGCTTTGGAGTTGTTTTTTCGTTTCATGAATTCAGTTTTCTCGTAATTTATTTTCAATTTCCGGAGTAAAGAATTACAGTAGTTGCGATAGCGAGAATACGTTAGTTTGAGGATGGGGTTGTCTGATTGTGTTTTTAAAGTAAGATGCATTTTATCCCTGTTTCTAATACAGCGAAGTAAGCCAGGGGTGATCCAGGGCTTGATGTTACGGTTCTTTCGTGAGACTTTGGAGAGGCGAGTGTGTTTGTCAATAATTTTAGTCAATAAAGTTGTTAAGGTGTCCGCTGCTTCATTAGCATCATTAGAAAAAAGGATTGGGGAGAAATCAGTAATCTCAATATCTTTTTGGATGTTTGAAATATCAACAACTTTGGCAGTGTAGTTAAGCTTGGGCTTAGGGACATCTAGGTTGACACTCAGGAATACGGGTAAATGATCTGTAATAGGTGAGTCTATGACAATGGATGTTCCTGGTTGTATGGTTTTTAAAAGAATGTGATCTAAACAGTTATTTACTCGTGTAGGATATAAGTGCGCCGGTAATAAACCATGGGAGGCAGTGAATGTGAGGTATTCGAACGAGTGTCTATCATTGTTGTTTGGCTTGATATCAATGTTGATATCACCGACTAAGGCAACGTGATGGAATTTTGTTAGGGGTTTTAAAATGGAATCCAAGCTGTTTAAAAAATTATCAACGTGAATGAAGGAGGGTGATCTATATAGGGCTAAGATGCCAACATTATTGTCAATTTTGCAAAGCAGACAGTTTGCATCAGTTATGTCAGGTTCAGAGACGGTGCAGTGCAGTGAAGACTTAATATACATAACCACTCCATCATTCTGGTTCTTTGTATTTTTTGTGAAGTGGACATTGTAACCATTCATGTTGGGAATTATAGCAGATTTTAGCCAGCACTCGGTCAATATAATGATATCACAATCAATTCTAAGAAGATGTAAGAACGCTATAAAATTATCAAAGTTCTTATTTAAACTGCGAATGTTGAGTTGCAGTATGGATAAGTTTCTTTGTGTCTTTGGTATTTTAGATATACATTCACCTAACGGTAGTTTATAAGATTTTGATACTTGGTAGGCATCTAATTCTAATTCAAGGGCATTAATGTGGTTAGCCATTGAAAGTAAATAATATGTTCCAAAATAATGTGGTGCACACATTTAAGCATGGAAAAATGAGGCAAACTGTAACTGCATCAGGTATATTTGCCGTGTAGAGGCGTTCATTGTCAACCGAAATAGTGAAGTAAATATTCTCCATTATAAAAATTGTGATGTAGGAGTGGATACAAAAAGTTTGGAATGATATTGTCAGCGAGAATAAGTGTGTGAGGGACGAGAGTGTGAGTGTCCAGAGGTTCATGGATGGCGAGTGAGTGTATTGAGGATTATATGTATGTGAAGAATGATTGTAGTGGTCGGTAATTCTTAATTCATAAGCAAAACAAACGGTGTTAATAATCTTAAACATGCGGGGAATACAACTTATAATAAGGTAGAAGTTAGTTATTATGAAACCAGTATAAAAAAATAATAATGAATGGCAGTTTACTAGTCATTGTTTGGTTTCTGCTAGATCCCGTAGCGTCTGCTCGGATTTGACCAGTATTGGTTTGACTCCCTCTTCCTTCCGCAACAGTATGTTACCATTGGCCGTCCAACAAAATTTATACTCCTTAAGCTTTGCAAACTCGCGTGCAGCAAAAAATAGTTTTCTTGAGCTGGCTGGGAGGTACTCACTGACATATATCGGACGGTGGTCGCCAAGACCTCCTATATTTGTAGTACTGAGTCGAGACTCCTTCGGTTGCTTGTTGTTGTAGCTGCGCACCGAACTTAGCAACACGTTCTTAGTCTCCATAGTGGTAAATTCGGCAACAACCGGCCTGACGGTACCTGGTTTGCCAGGCAGTCGGTAAACGTCGCGGATATCGTTGTCTTTAAGAGGCACGTTGACGGCAGCACTCACACGAGTAACAATCGCAGATAGATCTTTAGCACACTCATTTTCTTTGAGTGGTATGTTGCGAATCTCGACGCAAGAAGAGCGTGATAATTGTTGCAAATCTTCGATTTTCATCTCTAAATTTTGTATGCAATCCCTATACATCTGTTTATCTTTTTGTAATAAATCAATTTGTTTTATCAGATCGTCGTATTGATTATTGATGAAACTCACCGTCTTCTCGATTTCAATGGTAGCTTTTTGAATGGCTAAGTTTTGCGATTTCAGCTCAGCTACCTCCGAGGATAGTTTAGCGAGGGATGAGCTTTGTTCTTGTGAAAACTTTAAGAAATTAGCTTGTTCCTCCGCCTTCCATGTATTGAGCATATCTAAAATTTCCTGCTTGAAGTCTTGCAGTTCACTACCAGGCGAAAAAGCTGGACATGGCCGATTATATCGCGAGGTGATATTAACACTATCACAAGGGCTGTTACTGCAAACAGCCTGAGGAATGTCAGAATCAGACATTGACTGGACCATGCTACTAGCAGACGCAGGAGTAGCTGGGGGAGTCCGATTTAAGCGAGGCATTACGAAGCACCAACCAACACTCAACCTTAGCCCACAGGAAAATAAGAAGCAAGGCGTAATCTCAGGGACTCCCGTAGCAGCGCAGCGCGTAGTCGATGCGCAGGCTCGTAGGCGCGTAGCAGTCACGCGCACGTCGTAGCACTCACGATGACGTCAGCTCGTAGCACTGATCACACACTGAGACCGCAATTTAGCAGCTCGATGACTAGTACGGTTGGTTCGGGACGCCCGCGCGACCGCCAATGCACCAGTCGCCGGTTCAAATCCAACGAGTCCGGGAGCAAATCAAAGGGCCGCAATTTTAGGTGATACGACAACAATCTATTTGTTTCACTCTATGACCGCCCAATAGGCGGAGTCTGTCCATAAAAACACTTAAGGTGTAAAAGGGAATTAAAATTTTAAACAACACCCAATCAGATTAGGGCACACAAAGTCAGTAGGTTACTGGGGAACACAGTCACTGTACACGTCCGCACGGCGTTGCGCCTCGCGATGGAATCGAATATCCAAGTGAACTTCGTAAATGCGTCAACAATCGTGAGGATATGGTTATACTGCTTCTTCGTCTCGGTCATTGGACCAATGTGATCCAAATGCAGTGTATGTAGCGGTGACTCTTCCTTTTCAATCGGAGTTAGGAATCCTTCTTGTTTTCCCTCTTTACGCGTAGCTAATAGACATGGAATGCAACTTGTAATAAACTCTTCAATTTTCTTATCAAGGTTCTTAATAAAATAGTCTTTACCAATTAATTCAATCATCTTTCTTTTTGAAAAATGTCCATTTGCATGTGCTCTTTTAATGATTTCATTTTCCATAGACTTTGGGATCACTAAGTGCTTTTCCACCCCTTTGTAAAGCAATCCATTATCAGTATAATAATCACCGTATGTTCTCTCCTGTAAAATCTGTAATATAGCTTTTAGACCATCATCCAACTGTTGTGCTCTTCTGATCTCATCGTGAAAAGTTACTACAGCTACATAGGGGTTTCGGCTTAATGCATCAGTATGCTTCATCCGCGTTCCTGGCCGATGTTCCACCACAAAGTCAAACTCCTGCAGAAGCAATGCCCATCTTGCAACCCTTGTACTCAAGTCTTTTTTCTTAAGCGTCATCTGGAATGCTTGGCAATCAGTTACGATTTTAAATCTTATACCATATAAGTAGTGCCTAAATTTTTTTACCCCTTCAATAATAGCTAGACTTTCCAGTTCATAACTGGTGTACTTCTTTTCTGCATCATTGGTTTTACGACTCATGAAATATACTGGATGTAGTCCACCGTCATCATCAGATCGCTGCATGAGTATAGCTGCGTAAGCCAGAAGTGATGCATCTGTATGCATTTCTGTCTCCAATCTTGGATTAAATATTTGTAAAACTGGTTTAGTAGTCAAACGCTCCTTCAAACAATTGAATGCACGCCGTTGTTCATCATTGAATTCAAAATTGACATCTTTCTTAAGTAAATCTGTAAGCGGCTGTGCTATTGATGCAAAATTCTGGGCATACTTCCGAAAATACGACGCCAACCCAATAAAACTTTGCAATTGCTTAATTGTTCTGGGTTCTGGAAACTTTGTAACGGCATCAATCTTTTCACTGGCAGGCCTTACTTGTCCATTCTCAATCGTATGACCTAAATAGGTTATGTTTCGACATATCAGCTGTGCTTTTTTCCAATTTATTTGCAGGCCATATTCAGACGCCACTCTTAAAACTTCCCTTAATCTATCAACGGCTTCCTGTTCATCTTTTGCTGGAATAATAATATCATCAACAAATATTAGAACAATCCCTTTAGATATTAGTTCTCTGAAGATTATGGTCACAAATCTCATGAAGTAGTTAGGGCAAACAGACAAGCCAAATGGAGCTTTCAAAAACTCGAACTGACCGTGATGTGTAACAAATGCAGTATATTTTACCGACTCACTGCTGACACTCAGATGGAAAAACCCATTTTTTAAGTCCAGTACACTAAATACTTTTGCCTCAGCCAACTTGTCAATGTGATCCTCAATAATCGGCAATGGGAACTCATCTTTTACAATTTTACTATTTAATTTTCTATAGTCAACGCACACCCTTATAGTACCATCTCTTTTGCGAACAAGAACTAATGGACTGGCATATTCTGAATAACTTACACGTACAATTCCTTGCTCGAGCCATTCCGCAACTTGTTCTTCAACAGCCACCTGCTCCTTCAGTGATATGCGTCGTGGATGTTGCACCACCGGGACATCATCTTTCACAATTATTTTCAACTGGATAGGAGTTTCTTTAATTTGGCATGGTTGATAGCTCTCAACCATCTGAACAACCTCTTCTTTAAGGTAAGTATTACTTACATGGCCAACCTCAACACTGCAACAAAAACAATTAATTTCGTTCATCCATTCCACAGGTTTCATCCACACAGCACTACCATTCATAACCGTTATAACATTCTTAAGAAATTCGTGACCTATGATTACATCAAAAGGCATACAGTCTTTAGGTACCACATAGAATGACACATCGTCGTATTTCGTACCGTCGATCACAACATTTGTTGATAGACGACCTAATGACTCCACTTTAGCGGATCCAAGTCCAGACAGTGTTATGTTATTGTTCAGCACTTTACTGACGTTAGCACAAAACTCGGAAGATACTAAGTTCACATCACTACCGGAATCAATAAGCGCACTTGTCGTTTTTCCACATAATTCTACGATTTTCAAAGGATTTTCCCGTCGCGAATGTTTGTTTTCATCGCAAATGTCAGATCCAAATTGACTTTGACATTTGCTGTCTATGTCGTCATCTGTCATCTTGACACTGTCATTCTGTGAGTGTGACGTATTATCCGCGTTGTTGAACGATTGACCGAACATTGCTTGCTTGGTCGCACGTTCGCCGCTCCCGCTCCCACTTGTCGATGCGCCGTTGTTTTCTTTCTTATCACCAGAACTACGCCATCTTGATGAGCTCGTATCTTCCTTACGGCCGGCTACCGCCGCCATATTTTTCTTATGCGGGCACTTCGGTGAAATATGACCGTATTCGTTGCAGTTAAAGCACTTTGGACCTTGTGCCTTCTGCGGACAGTCTTCCGACACATGATCGCCGTCACCACAGTTATAGCACCTTTTCAACGTTTTTTCGTGTCGCATGATGCCGCGTTTTTCATTTCTGTAGGTACTTCTAGAATGTTCCAGTTTCATCTTTTCCTTAACAGTCTCGTAGATTTTAAATTTTTCTTTCAGATCAGGATACGTTGTTACACCGTATAGCATGATTTTGTTAGTCTCGTGGTCGACTATGCCATCAACAATATATTTAATGGCCACGTAATCGGGTATCTTACCCCGTTTCCCCAACTCCTTCATGACCAACATATAGTCAATACAACTCTCGTCACGTCTTTTCTTTCGTTGGCTCAGAAGCTCGTGTATTGTTTTGATGTCGACGCTGTCGGGAAACTCTTTACTCAGGGCCGCCTTCAGTTCTTCCCATGATTTGTGAGGGCGTTCAGCTTGCATCCAAAGCTGTGCGGTGCCTGATAGGGATCTCCGTGCCATCAGCAGCTGTTGTAAAGGTGTCCAACCACATATTTCTCCATTTTCCTCCACGTCTTGTATCCATCGCGCCACTGGATACGTCTTATCTTGACCGGTGAATTTAGGTATTATGTCCGAAGTTAGGTACAACATCGAGTTTAGGCCCGTACGTGATTCGTCTTTCGTCATTTTCGAATTAAGTAGGTTTTATCTTCGTTATCGTCAGCTCACCGTTCGCCGATACCGTCGTAATTATCGTCAGCCGCCGTTGATTTTTTGAACACCGTTCGTCGCCGTTGACCACGCCACGTGCCGGCCTCCGTCGTCCGTCGTTTATGCACTTGTAAAAACTCGAACTCGTGTCGTTATTTTGCCAATCCCGGACGAGCCCCCAAATTTGTGGGATTATATGGCAAAATAAACGAGAAATACTTTTAAAAACTTTTATTTTAGACACACTGAAATATATCGCCGTTGCACCCTACGTCTGTCGTCGTAAGACTCCGCGTCATCCCGCTATTACGCTCACACACATACTTCTCTCTCTTTCATCCGCTGCGTTCCGTTTTGACAATATTATGCTGCATTCATACTTAGCTTGTTACAAAATCATTATCCCACATATATATTATGTACAAGTATATAAAAATCATAAAAATAAAAAGGTGAAGAGCTCATAGGGCATCAAAAAATTCGTCCGCATCGCAGTCAATGGAAAAAGTGCCCAAAAGGCTGGCAGCATTGCCACGTTGGATGGCAATGCTGATTCTTTGGGCTAAAAATAGGCCAGCCGCTTGGCGATGTCCCGAAATACTCGATGAGCACTCGGACCCGAAGGCCCTAGAGTTTCAACCCCAAACGGCTCAAACGTATAGCTCCCAATAAGGTTGCTATATTTGCGCCGTTTGAGGTTTTCTGCTCCTGCAGCAGCCGCCCCAGCACAACCCGCCGTGCTAAGAAGATGGGATGGCGCGAGGGTGTCGACACAGGTTGCATCCCACACCAAAGGCCTACCCAACTTCCAAGGCATTATGGTCATTCCATCTGGCCTCTTCTCATCGTCGCGTGCCAAGCCATTGGGTTCTAAAACTGCTGGCACCCCGGCGGTGACAAGAGCCCGACGGATGATGTCGTTAATGCTAACGTGCCGTGCCATCCGACCAGCGCTCTTGCGGCAGGATAGTCCATGGTGTCCGAGGCGTTTGTTTAATTACTTGGTCTAAGGTCGATCAAATTATGCAATATGCCAATACAAAAAAAAAAAAACTGTAAATAATAATATTTTAGTTTAAGACGCATATTCATATTTTATCTACATTTCATTCTTTTTTCGCAGGTCTGCTGGAATTTTTTTTTACGAAATATGCTACTTTTATACTCAAAATTTTAACTGTGTCGTATCTTTATGTATTTTACTGTGTATACATAAATTATAAAATTAATAAATATAAATAAAATTGAATAAAAATTTTGGTCGACGAATAAAATATTGAGTCATGGCTTAACCCTTCTAAAAATATTTAAAAGTAATAAGTGTAAACTACGTTTTCACTTAAATTATATAAATAAGTGTATACAAGGTTAACCACACTAGATATTTTTCGGCCAAAATACGGAATATCACTGTGCTTTTAGAAAGAAAAAAGAACTAGTAGAGCTCACATTATTTTATTTAATTCGCTCAATGTTATACCTTCTCCATAAATTCTAAGGTTCACAATTATTTAGACGCTACCGTCAAGATCTTATCAAATAATGATCGATTGTGCGATGAAAGACATAAACTACTTAGGCATGTAAAAAAAATATATATATTTCATTGGATTTTCAACTTTCCAGGAAGTAAATAAGGATGAAAATTGATTCGGGTTCATTGTGTATTTTGAAAACTTCAGCATTATGAAGCTTTTTCGGGAAGACGTGAATGAAAAATTGTTTTTGTGAATTAGTTAAACTGAATAGGTACTTACATTTTTTTTACAAAACCGCTCGGTTCCTTATACGGGTTTCGCAAAATAAACCACAGATGCCATGCTCGTACCTACTGATTATTTCTTTGCTCTTTGGCCGACATTCTTTGGTAGACAAACTCTTCAAAAACTTTTACGGGTGTCCGTAAAAAAAATTTCTTTATGTAATATGTATACAAACGTTTATAAACGTAAAAGACTATCATCCAATGGCGATCGCAGGCTTATAGTAGTTTGAATCTATGGAGTTAGGTTGACATTCGAGCACATATTGACATGACTGATATGTTTTTTTATTGTATATAACTCACATGTTAATAATTACGCTAGCCAATCCGATCGGTTATTGCTGCATTTTTCATGAATACATAATTCCAAAATCTACATTTCTGAGCGCTAAGTACGATAGATTGGATCGCACGTCGATTGTAAAACTTTGACCTAGAGCTGGCCTAGCGTATTAAGGAGTTTCAATAAAATGTGAGGTCTGCTGGTTTTGTTACCAGCAGACCTAACGTGGTAAGGAGTGCAAGGTACCTGATTTTGTTACACTTGACTTGTGGCTTCCTGTATCTATACCCATTGTTCAATCAGACGCCAAATGGTTAACGCCTTTTCGCCATTAGACTAGTTATATACAGAGTCAAATTAAATTAGCTAGCGAAACTCGAGCGTATCAGAATCTCATCACGATAAAACAGATTTTATCAACTCACACTTTAAGACAAGTAACAACACTACCCCAAAAACCAATTATCATATCTTTTTTTTTTATTTTGTCGTGTTTGACATCAAATTCGATACCCATAACGTGTACGGAGTTTTGCTAGCTAATTGAATTTGACTCTGTATCACCACTATCACTACATAATTATAAAACAAAGTCCCCTGCCGCGTCTATTTGTATATATGTATATATATAAACGTAAAAAAAAACATCATCCTATGGCGACCGCGGGCTTATAGTAGTTGTGAATTTATGGGGCTCGGTTGACATTAGAGCATACATTGACATGACATATGCGGTATTTTTTTTTTTTATACCTATAAATGAACACTCTAGGGGTCTATAAAAATGTCCGCTATATGACAATCTTTTAAGGATAGCTTACTGTACCCATTCTAACTTCTAATACTTGTTGTTATATAAGCCGAGCGATAAAGCGTGCGAATCCCTATAATTAATAAAATAAAATTATTTTAAAAAATTAAATCGACTTTAAAAAGAAATTAACTCAAAATTATGAAATAATAATTATGAAATGAAAAATAATGTCGGTGTCTTGGGATCTGTATTTTAGTTTTTGCCACCGACTTCCGAAATTAAAGTTATTTCAGAGTTTTGAGTTAATTTCTTTTTGAAGTCGATTTTTTTAAAATTATTTTTTATTTCGTATGTTTTAGTTTTTAGTAAAAACGGGAATATTTGTTTGTAATAAGTAGTTCATAGTTTGTTATAAATATTGCACTAGAATTTGACCAAGGTTTTGAGATGTTTTCCCTTTGACACCACACCCGTAGCTCGTATCAATAAGCCAGGCCGTCACACTTACACGTATTAGTCCATTATCATGAATACTACTGAACCGCTTTTGATGAAACTTGCACTGTTCCCTAAGATGATGTAAATGTAAGCCATCGAAAGAAATGGTCACGATCCGATTAACAGTTTCGGAGAAATGCGTGGTGAAACATACAAACATACATACATCTATAAAATTTTGTATATTTGTTTGGAAGCTCAATAGATTATCATATGTGAATATATTGCAGTTCAGCGTTACATACATACGTGTCGAATTAATAACTTCTTTTTTTGAAGTCGTTAAAAATACTCCAAGTAGTGTATAAATTATATGTTACATTTAAATCTAATTCATACTGGACGCATATGTGCTCTACTACCCGTGCGAAGCCAGGACGGGTCGCTAGTATCACATAAAGCGAGTAAATCCACAAGTTATTATACAAAGACAACTTTTAACCCATCAACTGTTCTTTATATACATAAAAAAACCGCGTAGGTCATGTCAATGTTTGCTCGAATGTCAACGGAGGTCCGTGTGCCTCATAGGTTGACAACTACTGTAAGCCCGCGGTCGCCATTGGATGATGTTTTTTTACGTTAATTATAGATATATTATAGAGATATTTGAATTTGAGAGAGAAACTTGATTTTTTTAAATAATCTGTTGTAATTTGAAATTATTTGATATTTTTAGACATTTTACTGCTGTATTAGCTTTGTTAGAATGTTAGCTATAAATAAAAATAAAAATGAACCCAACCAACATGATTTGTGTTTTTTTTTTTAATTAAAAGTTTAGTGTGAAAATTCGGAGTAATTTATAAAATACCTAAAGTCATTTGACTTTAGGTATTTAAAAAATCAAGTTCAAAATCAAGTTTCTCTCTCAAATTCAAATATCTCTAAAAGTATTAAACATATGGGGGGTTAAATTTGTCACATTTTAGCCCCTCTATCACCTCCTGCAAGGAAGTGGTCAAGTTTCCAGTAACCCTGTATACATATTATATAAAGATTTTTTTTTACGTACACCGTATGTACGTAAAACACTTGAGGAGTTAATAAGTCTGTTAGCTATTTTTGTTCCACAGATAGTGGCACGCCGGTGATATGAAAGAAGTACATACAAGTGAAAAGCTATGTATTAAAAACAAACGCACAGTGACGCCTTTGGCTAGTATCTTTTTTCAGGTAATTATAACCTACTATAATCATAGCTAATAGCCTATTAAATTCATTTGAAAACTAGCACTAGATGGACTAGTTTTAATTATCCCTTCACACGGGCTGTTATTAAGTCGTAAATATGTTCATAATTGCCACACGGCGTGCCTCCAACTACATATGATACAGAAATAGCTAACGGGCTTATTAAAATATCCTTTGTTTATTGACTTGTGGATTTACTTCGGCTTTATGTATTACATGTACTTATATGCCAAAATGGCAAAAATACGTTATACAATTCCATGAACGAATGTTGTCCAAGTTAAATTAAAATCTCGTTCGGATTTCTTTAATTGAATTTTTATACGATTGAAAGTTTTTCCTGTTCATGTGTAGGTCGAACCCCAAAGCTCTATGCCTCTCTCAAATATAGAAATTCTGCAACGCTTCCAAAACAAAGCACTAAAGACGATAAGCGGTGCACCATGGTTCACGAAGAACAGTGAAGTTCATGAATATTTACAAATCCCACTAATTAAGGAAGATGTGGAAAGATCATGCATGACCTACAAGAATAGACTTGAACGACACAAAAATCAACTCGCTGTTACCCTATTGGATAGTAAAGACTCCATATACCGCCTAAAAAGGAAACGAATCGCCTCAATTTAATAGATGCTTAAATTGAAAATCTGATGAGGAGACACGTCACAGGATGCGTCAAACTCTAACTGCCACAACATCATACTTCAACAGATCTGATTGCAGCTCAATGGCTGATTGCAGATGGAAAGGAGAGAGAAAGAAAAAAAAAAACGTGTAGGTCGAAAAAGAGGGGCCCGTGGCTAAGTTATAACAGCCGCACGGGTCGCGACGTTAAGCTACGCTTGCCGCGGTCAGTCCTTGGATAGGTGACCATCTTTACATACCGAAAACCCTTCGTTCCTCGGAAAGCACGTTAAGCAATTGATCCCGGCTGTCATTTGAAGATATTTGACAGTCGTTACGGGTAGTCAGAAGCCCGAAAGTCTGACAACCAGTCTTACCATAGGTTAATATAACACCTGGTTACTGTGTCTATTGTATGGCCCCGGTCATTTATAATAAATTACTGCAATGGAACGAATTGCCGCTATCATTGTTCAAAAACAGGTTTCGAAGCTTTTTAACGCATAAAGCATACTATAATGTCAACGAATTCCTACTGAGAAAGAATTTTGTAAAGTATTGTGTAGTGTTTTTGTTAAAAAATTTGTGTATATGTATAAATTGTGTGGTAGTGATCTGTATAAATTGTGATTTAAAAACTCTTCAATGTGTAATTGCCTATAGCGTTTTAGCGTCAAACTATAATTTTTGCATGTCTATTGGTAAAATATGGCTGAACCTATCTCTTATCAATTTATCACCATGTACTGTACCCATATTTGCAAAATAAACGACTTACTTACTTACTGGGTTGTAGAGCTCAGATAAGCAGTCGCTCCATGTAAAATACTGGTATTCAGCTGCATCTAGTCACACTGGAAGCCTACCCCAACATAGTTGGCTAGACACATGATGATAATGTAGGTATAACAACTGTTTTTAGCCTAATTGTCCAACTGAAGGGCAAAGGCTTCCCTTTTGCCTTTTCACTCCTCTCCGTTTCTTGAGCTAGTGTGGACCAATCCTGTCTGTAGGCGTCAAGCTCGTCCCGCCATCTTCTAGAATATTAAGCAATTATAAATATTTAGTAAAACGTGTAAATCCCGCTAAAGAACATTGTCCTTCAAGATACAGGATTTTCCTAAAATAAATTTAACAAAATTTTACTACTTAAGTCAGTTATAGCAGTTAGCTGACCCAGCTTTCCAAAAATGGTTGAGGTTTTTTAGAAAATGAATCGATAGAATTTTATAATTATTTTATATTTTATTTAAAAACGGTAATTAAATAAAATATAAAAGAATTATAAAATTCTATCGATTCGTATTCTAAAAAATCTCAACCATTCATGAAAAGCTGGGTCAGCTAACTGCTATGTACTTACATTTTACAACTTATTATTATATACCTTCTAAGCAAATAAAGACATAATCTGTTCTATGCTAGTTTGAAGGGGAGGGGGTTTTTTCATTGTGATAGCCATATCCATCCCTTCTTGTACCAAGACCGACGTTACCTAATTCTCCCGAGTCTGCCTCAATATCGCCGGACGTTTTCTGGGGCCCGCATAATAACAAAAATATAATAATAAACTAATAACAAAAATGTAAACGACATTAACTACTTACCTACCTAGCTTGTTAAAACTCAAAGGTTTTTATAAGAAAACTACCTCCAAAATTGGAGTTTCATAAATTACCTACAGGGAAATAAGGAAACACCAATCACACGATAAAGAGCCTTCATAATTGGGGTGTAATTGAAAATCGATAGACTATGTTTACTACGTTACCAAAGAGGCCGGGTTCTATTTCGTAACTCTACATAACACAAAAAGTTTTTTCAAAAAAAACAACCGACTTCCAAAAAAACACTACAAAGTGAAAAATTATTTTAACTTCGGTGGTCGGCGGAAAAACTTAAATACAATACCAAATACACCGGCTTCCGAAATTAAAGTTATTTTTCCCTTTTTGTGTTTTTTTTTTTGGAAGTCTGTTGCTTTTTTGGAAAAAAAGTTTCTCACTTGATAGTGGGTCGGTTTGTAATTTATCTAAGTTACAATAGCCCAATGTCTAGAGGCCAGGAGAGTTACGGATACCCATATACGTATACTCTCCGACAGTGCCTCAGACTCCAAACCTTAGAGAAAAAATATATTACTTCAAGATTAATACTAGAATGTCACAATGCTTTAGAACGAGTAACGGTATCTAAACGCAATACAGTGACACTGCAATGGATAAAAGGACACAGTGGGTCGTTGGGTAACGATGCAGCGGACGAACTTGCTAGAAGGGTCATCCAGCGCGTCAGTCTATGGACCCGAATCCATCGTACCCATCCCAACCATTCAACCAATTACGCAGGTGGCTACAAGAGTTCACCCACACACAAACAGAGGATTGGTCGTCTTCTACACCAGGTTGCAGGCAGTCCAGGGAGGCCATGCCAAGTTTAGATAGCAAACTAACTAGGCGACTTTTACGCCTGGACAGGAATGACCTGCTCCTGATGACGGGGACCATCACAGAACACTGCTCTATAAACGAACACTTTTACACAATGGGCATAACGGACAGCCCTCTGTGCAGAGCTTGCATGGAGGCTGAGGAAACCATTGCGCATGGTGTCACTCAGATTAGAACAGAAACCCTCGGGGCACCCAGATCTTTCACAGATGTTCTGAACAGACCAGAAGCCGTGATTAACTTCTGGAGGGAGGTGGGCTGGTTGGAATAACCACCGACGGCCGCTATGGCTCACGTACTATGGTCCACCAAAGGACTAAGTGCGGATACCAAACCCAATAACATAGAACATAGCCCAATGTCAACTGCTCATCATCTTTTACAAAATATTGCTTTTCCCGATGCAGAGACGTTAATTGTTGAGGAGTTCTCCTGGTATGTACTAGGAGAACTGGAGCTTATGGTGATTTCACCATCAGCTCTACTTCACCATATGCATTGTGACGAGCATAAATTGCTTAGCAACTGTTATTAATGTACCTAATCGAATCGCAACCCGTGAAATACTTATTATTGAGTAGTTCCGGTGGCCATCTGTGATCTTCATCATCAGTTCTACTTCACTAAATAGTGCTTTCCGAGAGCAAATGCACGAATTACTATAAAAAATTCCCAAATCTCTATAGATGTGCCTATAATATTTGAAGATTTCTCCAGGTTCCCATGGTCAGATCCTGATTTGATGACAATGGGATCAAATAGGAAGAAAAAAAGAATTTTCCAAGTCGGTACAGTCGTCTTCAGGTAATCGGGAACATACATAAAAAAAAAGATTCCGATTAACTTTCTCTTTTTTTTTTTGAAGTCGGTTAAAATAGGCGTAGAAGGTCGACTCCGAGCGGCGACGAGCGACAAGAGAACATAGATGAATACGTTGAGATCTCCGTCACAAACAAATGCCAGTCGCGAGTGCTCTTGCACTCGCTGTACGTGAAGCATGCCAATATGTGCATGCCTTTTGTTCGTTGTATGCAATCGACCTTCTGTTTTTATTTATTTTATGTACATACTTATTTATTTATTTAAGGAAAATCAAACAGTAGCACAATAAGAAATACTCATAATATCTTAATTATTACATTTTTTTAAATTAGGCTACCCACTACGTTCTCCACAGATTACAATTTAAAGTATTTAAAACCAGCTAGAAACACAGATACAATACCTATATAATAGTCATTGTCCTAGGACTCATATTCCTATTATTAAGTTTATACAATAATAATAATACTCGTAATAAAGTAAAGTGTGCGTACATTATTAGACATTACGTTATTATAAATGTATTGCTTGCTGATCCTTTAGGGTTGCTTGGATTTGCTTCTTAAATGCATTTTTACTGAGAAAAAGAATGTCAATACTTACTAGGGATAGTGTCACTACTCTATCAGCGGAGTAGTCGAGCTTTTTGTAAAATCATCAGTCTCCTGCCCTTATCCCACTTTATTTAGAGTCGGCGGTCATTTTCTTCCATACTTTTATATGATCGTCATCTCGGTAGTCACCCCCTTTCAGCCATATCACCTTTCACACAGTCCATCCATCGTTTCTTTGGTCTTCCCCTATTCTTATAGCCATACACATTCATACTCAAAACATTCCTCATGACATTTCCCTCATTCTTCCGTATCACAACTATCTTATCAACATCATGAAAAGAGCACTTTTATTAAAATACGTTCCAAAATTAATGTTCAAGCTGTGGAGGCCCAAGCACAAACGCAAGACGTAAACGTAATATAAATTCGAACGAATTTAGAATCAAAAATACATCTACCCTTCATCATTTTGGTTAAACACAATAAGTGTCATCCATAGATATGAATAAAGTCTTAAAACTAAGTAAATATTTTTTGCGACACGAGTATTTTCAATTTCGAAATCTAATTTACGTCACGCGTTCGTGCTAGGCCCACGTCTCGCAGTTAATAATGTGCTGCTTCGCAAATTTTATGGCCTCACCGTCTCTTTGATTGGCGGAAAGAAACAAAAGACAGGCAATTTATAATGACTCCCAGAAGTCACGGGTGATAAGGATTTTGTAATATTATTATTCCAAACTTGAAAATTTAATAGGCGTCGAAGATTCATTAAGAGTACAGTCCTTTCACAATTATTATCGTGAATGGACTGTAATCATAATGATTATTCAAATAACAACTTTATAACAACGAAAATAAAGGTCACTTTGATGCAAAATCAAAGGTGAAAGAACTGTGGATGCTTTGTCGTATTTGGTGGTAATTTTAACATTGTTTCGAAGGAGTTTGCGATAGGAGATTGCGCTGTAAATACTACACCGCTGTGTTCGATTTTTGAACAGACGTGTTTTAATCTGTGGGCTACATTATGCAGTAAAGTATGAATTCATTTTACATTTCAATGTTGTGGGAAGCTTCCAGTGACTAAAAGGATTTCTTGAAGATTATGAGCATGAACATTTATACTCAAAACTTTCCAAGTCGGGCTGCTTGTAAAAATGTACTACTAAAACCCACAAAAAAAAAACCGACCAAGTGCGTGTCGGACCACGCAAAATGAAGGGTTCCGTAGTTGAAAAGAATTTATCCCAAAAACAAACTTTACACTGTAGTTGAAACTGTGGCGGCATCTACTTCGCCAAATGCGAACTACGCATCACACTGACGTCACGCAAAATCCTGCATCGCGCAATCAGAGTTTACCACGCGACTTGCATATATACAACGTCCCGACATCAATCGTCGGGCAGTAGCCCACCAGACACAACACCCGTCTGGTCGCAGGATCCTCCCTTTTCGGATGATGAGTGAACTTGTAAAGTTCACTCATCCTCTATAAAACAAAAGGTTCTCTCCCTGTTCCTCATACCTCTATAAAATAAAAGGTTCTCTCCCTGTTCCTCATACCTCTATAAAACAAAAGGTTCTCTCCCTGTTCCTCATACCTTTATAAAACAAAAGGTTCTCCCATACATTGATATACGTCACGGTCAATTCTCAAACTGAGAATTTAAGTTTGCAAACGCAAAAAATCTTGTTTTATGTATTAAAACTATAAATTAACAATTTTCGTAATTTTTCCTTTACTTCTTTCTGCCTTGAGATATTGCTTCTTGCCAAATTTCGTGATTCTAGGTCAACGGGAAGTACCCTATAAGTTTTGATTTATTTGCGAGTATCAAAAAATTTACATCATTATATAACGTTTTCACGTCAAAAAATACGTATTTTTTGACGTGAAAACGTCTTTTCGCTTGGTGTACTGGTAGTAAGTTCAATATTTCTGGCCAACAAAAACATGTAAGATTTCTACCGCTAATAACTACGAGACTTTTTATGCTAGAGTAATGGTTGAACATTCAAAATATAGGTCATATATAAAACAACTTTAAGGCTAGATATAATTTGCCTATGACGACTTATTGCGTTAACTTAGAAGCTTAAATTTTTAGAGCTCCAAGGGACCACAGTCCTACGTATTTGATATTAATATTAATAAGGGTTCTGTTTTCCTTTTTAATATATACGGAACCCTAAAAAAACCAGTGAATTTGGATTTTTTAAATCAATACACTCCCACCGATGTTCTGTCGTCTCCGCTATCGAAGACTTCGGGGACACAAAAAAGGCAATAACTGTATTAATTTCCCTTTTCTGGCCATTCTACCATAAAAGCTTCGCAGTTATGGAAAACTGAATTTATATCCCATTTATTTTATGTTACATTCTTTTATTTAATGTGTATGTTTAGATTTTCATACCGACTGTGTTTATTAAATACCTAATTATAATAATATTGTAACACCTATCATCGCGCCTGATTTCCCTGAAGGCTTCGGATATTATTGTAATATTTCGATTCTATTTTTTATTATAAATTCTATTATTTGAAAATTTTGCATGCCATAAGGTTAATAATAATAATAAAACATTTATTTTCAGGCTACAATGGCCCATAGACACATACCTTACAATCAAACATAATATATAAAGTATAAAACAAAACTTGTGTTAATAAATATAGCTTAAAACTTAGTCAGTAGCACTTCACTTCACTAGCATGTCCTTGAGCTGTCCTGTGGCACTTGTCCACGGAAGCGGCGGAAAACCACGTCCTGCGGCCAAATGGGGGTTAAGTGTATCGGAACTCTTTATAATAATTCCATTTTATCTGTATAACTTTCTAAGCAAATAGATGATTTCTAGGTATTTCTATTTATTGCCTAGGCCCTCTGAGCTTCTGGGCCTCGATTTACCAGAACATCCGGGTTCAGAAACAACAGTATTTCTTTCTCACGAAGCGACGTACGCTTCTCTTTTGGTTACCAAGTGTATGAACTCGCTGTAAATATGTGTGTACACCCGCAAGAGCTCTGTGTTCTGTATTTGCATGTAACTTCCGCGAATTTATTATAAATACGAAACAAATATTTAATATAGATTAAGAATAGAAAAAAGAATTAGGTAAAGTTACATGCTCTGTGGAATTAGGTGGCAACTTAGTAAAGCGTATGTCATGATATAAAAAAAAAACCAGCCAAGAGCGAGTCAGACTCTCGCACCGAGGGTTCCGAACAATCATATATTATATTTTAAAAAATTTGCGACTTAGAGACATCGTTGTATTTTTTCTGTAATATTTAGATAAACTTCTATCACATACAATCATTTTAGATTTTTCTCTATGCAATCTTCGGAGATAAGGGGAATGGTATTTTTTTTTACATTTTTCATCAAAAGTCGAAAACTATTCGGCCCAAAAAAAAGAAAAAATGTTGAGAATGTACAAACAGCGCTCTTTTAAAAGTGTTTGTACAAACCTACTTACAGAAATAAAAATCATTTATCATTTATCATGTGATACCCTACATACCCCAGTAGTCCCACTTCTAATTTTTAAGACCTTATTTCAATCTCAAAATTCAAGTTGATAGCATTAGCAGTTCTTGAGATATCCAGCTGTGACAGACAGACAGATTGAGTCACACCATAAGGGTGCTTTTTTTACCGTTTTAGTACGGAACCCTAAAAATATATTAATGAAAAAAGTGAAACGATTCCATGATTAAGTATTGTTTAAATGCAAATTGTGTACCGTCCGAGACAGTGGCGAAGACGGAAGTGTGTGTTATGTGCTGACGCTATTCGTGTTCACGCACACATTCACAGCGTGTTTGTAATTATTGTAAATATTAACGTCTTTACTCAATATACCAAACTTCAGCGCGTCACTGGCAGGAAGTTCTGCAACTAACTTAGTACACCATTTTGTTGTGAAGACACAACGTACTTTGATGAAGTTCAAGTTATTTTGAATCTCGTCGATGTTGTAGTTGAGTAAGTACAGATAGAATATTTGTCGCATAGGGGGTTGATATGCGGTAAATCATTTATATAGTTACTGTGTTGAGGAGCTCGTGGCTAAGTAATAACAGCCGCAGGGGTTGATCCATCACGTTAAGTTACGCTTGCCGCGGTTGGTCTGTGGATGGGTGACCATCTTTTCATACCGAGATTCCTCCGTGCCTCGGAAAGCACGTTAAGCCGTTGGTCCCGGCTGTCATTCGTCGATCTTTGACAGTCGTTACGGGTCGTCAGAAGCCCGAAAGTCTGACAACCAGTCTTACCAAGGGGTATCGTATTAACCAGTACCTGGGTTGTGGAGGTCAGATAGGTAGTCCTCTATGTGAAATACTGGTATTCAGCTGCATTCGGTTAGACTGGAAGCCGACCCCAACATAGTTAGGAAAAGGCTAGGCAGATTGATTGTGTCTGATGTAAAAAAAAAATCCTATGTGTACTTAAACAAAAAAAGTATCACTTCTGAGGATAAATAATAATACACAATCGTCATTATGCCAGCGTTGACTAAAAAACCCGACGGCCCCCGCTGCATAACGCATCACGAAAAGAATTGCCGATAATATCAAAGTCTGTGGAAAAGTTCTAAGTAGGAAAATGAGTATAGAAATTTTCTTCAGACTTTGTCAAACTTGGCATAGCAATAAAATTATATTCAAGTGTAATTTCTCTTAGAATTATATGAAACTTGGGCTTCGATCGTGTACCTATAGGTAAGCCACGTATTCAGCAAAGGATTCAAACAAACGCTATCAAGAACCTAAATTTCTCAGTTATCTACGATATTCAGCTAAATCTTCGAAGTAAACCGACGTTTCAAGTCCACATCACGCAACGATTGCGTGACGGACACAAAATTGTTATTGATTTTAAATAATTACAGTGTTGGTAAGCAAACAGCGCTGTACCCCACTGTACCTACGTAGTGCTTAAAACGAATGTTCGATTTCACTATCATTATTGTACAGTCGCGACGATTATCCTTTGTGTATTTTCTTGATGGCAAAGTCTTGTAAAATTGGAGTATTTTAGGTCGGCTATAATCAGTTTGTATCGATTTTGTTAAAAGCATGGCTATGTACAGTCTATAGTGATAACAGACAGACAAAGTCACTATACATGTTTTTATAAGTAATTGCTCTGAAGTAGCTTAATATTTTCATCGTAAATAAATGTACCATCTTTAATGTAACAAAGGTTTCTCAGGTAGTGGTTTCAGTAAGACATTTCAAATTCAAATAATTTATTTTAAATAAGCACCGGGTTGATCGACTATTCACGGGACCAGGGCCTCAAGTCTGCTATTACAATAGTGTCAGAATGGTCTATCATTGATTTCATAATTGTTGATTTTGACAAGTTTTGTAATCTACTAATATAATGACGTCATTATGACTTTCCAATGGTCAACCACTGACACTCCATTGAAAAAATGGCTTAAAATGGTAATCTCGTACATAATGACAAATGAAAGACTGACGTATGCGGTAATCTGCTAAAATTTTGACAGTTCCTTTGATTAGTACGAGACCACTGACCTACCAATGATCGACCTATATGAATTTAGCAGATTACGAACTTTGAGCAAAATGACAATGGGATCGTGTTGGAATGACGAATTTATAAAAAAATAGCAGACTTGGGGCCCAGAGGACTGGCCTATTTTAAACCCAAAGAATCAGCATAGCCATCCAACGTGGCGATGCTGCCAGCCATTTGGGCATTTTTCCATTGACAGCGATGCGGACAAAGTTTTTGATACCCGATGAGCTCTTCCCCTTTTTATTTTTTATTATATACTTGTACATAATATATATATATTACTGTTGCTTGTATATGTAATAGAAATTGAGTGCATTATCAAAAAAATGTCTTTTTATTACGGTTTCGTGATTCTGGTTAGACTTTATTTAAAAAAATTAGCACCTAAAAGGTACTTTTGAACGTCAGAATTCACAAGAAAATTTGTCCCTTCCAAAAGATGCTTTCGCCTGTAGAAGAATGGGAAACTCCACCATTTTAGTAACAGAAAACTAATCAGCTGGGATATTAATAACAAAAAAGAAAATTAAGAATAAAGCCTAAGTAAACAATATAAAGCCAGCACAAGACTCACAACACAAACGAAAAACGAATATTAATCCTCAAGAAATCGGACACTGAAAAACTGGATTCAGAAAATTGTAGACACAGCAATTTGTTCGGGCAGTTAAACTGGTAACGGAGGATTTATGTGGAGACAACCTTAAAACACGCTGGCTGGTACTCCGGCTATCTCTTGTAATATATTATTTACAAAGAAAAAAAAAATTGCCGTCCGTCTCGTCACGTTACGATGCGAATTCGCGCGTTTTTTTGTCATTCTGTGAGTTGTCAGATTTGTGACTATGATTTGTCAATGTTTTATAGGTTAACTTAAAAATAGCTGTTGTCAAAAATCTAGTTTTCAAAGGCTATAATGACACTTATAAATATGTATTTACAAGTTTACTGCTTCAACTGTCTAAAAAACCCCATACATTATGTCAAGGCAATGTGATATCAAACATTTTTCTTACGCACACTTGGCGTGCGCCCGACACTTGAGGGGAACATGGTGCCACGGAGATTTTCATTGAACCTAGTTATCTACCAAGTTACAGATTTATAATAATGTGGGAAAAGTATATAACTATCATATTAGCTTTATTATTTCAGACCATCCCGCATTCCCGCCCCATCGCGTTGTGAAATTATTTCAAAAGTTTTCATTTTACAAAATGTTGTTAAACTCCTGTATTCACACAGCAACATTTACTACTTTCTACACCCAAACGGAGTGGAGTAAAAAAATAAGATGTTTACATACATCTGGCAACACTGCACTCTTAATTGCATTAACATTTTTAATTTAATTCTAATTTCACCAGCATCAGTCGTGCACAAAATACAGTTTTGAAATAATATATGAGCTACCTTTAAATGAAAATAAAAAAAGATGTGTGGCGGGGATGTCATTATGTAGATTTCAATGTATCACCACTTTTAAAATAAAGTTCTATTTAAAGCTCTCTTTTCATGAATGCAAGTCCAAGGTTAAGAACTGGCTTCTTACTCTTAACTACGAAGAAACGGAAAAATATTTTACGGGGTAAGATGAACTCACCCTCACACACCCACACACACACCCACACACACACCCACACACACACCCACATACACACCCACACACACATCAACATTCCACGATAATACACTACTTTCACACTACATTTTCAATACCTTAAAGTCTTATCTCTACTGTAATTTCTGCATGCTCAAAATTATCATGATCATTAAAAGTCTAAGTTGGTATAAAAATTTAATGTAATCAATTGGGTGAAGGCGCTGAAATCTGACATACAGGTTTTTACCTAGTTTGGGTTTCAGAGGCTTCATAGGTTTTGTAACTCTAATTTATTTCAATTAAGATTTTTATTTTTTATTTTATTTTATTTTATTTAAAGTGAAAGCGAGTGCTAAAGAAAGTAAAGAGATATAGTATTTTCATTTTTCACATCAGCCACCAGCACAAGCCGGATTTCGCCCAAGTTTTTCAAAACACGAAATCAGATCAAACAGGAAACCAGACCCTAGAAAAATAGACAGAATTTTAAAAACCGTTATATCTGGCCTTTGTAGATTACACGAAGGCCTTTGATAATATTAAACACAATTAAATATTTTCATCCCTAGAACACCAAGAACTTGAAAAAACATATCGATCTTTTAAAAAACATAATACAACAAGTAGCTGCGCAAACATTAAACTAAATATCTGGCTGTTCGTCATTCAGAATCCAAAAAGGTGTTAAACAGGGGGACCCACTTTCTCCCAAATTCTTTACGAGCACACTTGATGAGATATTTAAGTCACTAGTAGCCTCATGGAAGACCAAGGGCATTGACTTCGGCAAAAAAGGCTGACAACCCTGCAATTTGCCGACGATATAGTCCTTTTTGCCCCCACAGCTCTAGAACTTCAGACTATGCTCTGAGAGTTGAGCACGGCTAGGGTTCAGGATGCGACTTGCAATGAATCGGTCTAAAACACAACTAATGACCAACAACACTAAGCGTAGGGTCGAGGTAGATGGGCAGGAAATACGTTATGTCGATGAGTCACTTGGGTCAGTTAGTTTCTTTCGAAAACAGGCAGGAAAGAGAAATGGACGGCCGAATCGAAAACGCCTGGAAAAGCTACTGGTCCATGAAGACGCTAATGAAGGGTGATCTGCCGATCTCCCTGAAGCGCAAACTCATGGATATGTGTATTCTAACCTAACATATGGTGCTCAGACCTGGTCGCTCACCGAGTCGCAAGAGATCCGCCTTGGAGTCTGCCAAAGAGTGATGGAACGCAGTACCTTAGGTGTAAAAAGACAGGACAAAATTCGGATCTGCACGCTGTGTTCCAAAATGGGTATAATGGACGTAGGCAAGAAGACTGCCAGCCTCAAATGGGATTGGGCGAGTTACGTCAGCTACATGCTCATACCACAAAAGTCTCCACATACCTGAAGATGGTCGGCGCCACCGAGGCCGGTCCAGAAAGAGGTGGCAGGATGACCTTTACACATACCGTGAGAGCTGGTTAGAGGTGGCGCGGGAAAAGAGTTCCTGGAAGGACTTAGGTGAGGCCTTAGCCCAGCAGTGGGACAGTACATGCTCAGTAAATAAAAAAATAAAAAAGGAGTTTTTTTGGACGGAATCGCAGGCGAAATATTCAGCCAAGTAGTTTGAAAATTCAGTGTTGTAATTTTTTCGACGTGAGTAGGTACTGTAATATTGATAATTCAGTCTTCTCGCGTTTCATGTGCCTATTGACATTAATTCTTTGTAGTTATCGGCTTTTCAAGTATCAAGATATTCAACGGCTTATAAAAATCCAAATATCAAACAAACATTCCTGCTTTTTTTAAGACGGATTTTTTTGTGATTTTATTTTTCAGAATATTTTGTACGTCTTTTAATCTATGCGAAATAATAATACATTTTCTGTCTTTTTTATACCCAGAAGTACTTACGAGTATACATCACAATATCACAATTTAACACCATCCGATGACACGTCACGCTTGTAATACCATTGCAATTTATAATTTACAACAAAGGAACATCGATCAGCCGTCTGACTAGCACAATACGTTGCGACTGCACCATTAGACGTATGAAATATTGTAGGTTCAACGCAGCGGTTGAACGTGGCCTTAATTTATAAATTTCAAACACAGTTTCATGTTATTTATTGGTTTTGCTAAAGACCAATTTCGATACGGTGAAGGCAAGTACTAGATGTTAAAAGGGGCCAGTGTGGGATGAAATTACGTTAAATTTTTCCATAGACACATGTAGTATACTTTATTTTGTATGTTATCGGACAACCAGTCTTACCAAGGGGTATTGTGTTACCCAGTAACTGGGTTGTAGAAGTCATATAGAGAGTCGCTCCTCGCTTTTTGTATTGTAAAATACTTGTATTCAGCTGCATCCGGTTAGACTGGAAGCCAACCCCAACATAGTCGGGGAAAGGCTTGGTCAGATGATGATTATGATGACATGTTTTGTGAAATGTGCTGGAGGTAGACTAGCTAAAAGATGTATGCGCTGCTGAATGGGTCGCACGACGCACACAGCTTGGGTGTTACAGCCCGCGGCACGTAAGTTGACAAGGTTTTGGCGTAGTGGGGGTAAGTTCGCGCATGCTACACTTATTGCAACAAAAAAATGGTCACTTTTATTGCTTGTCATTATTCTGTGGTTATTACCATAATTTATTTTTAAACATAACTATTTAGAAGAAAGTTAAAGAAAGGAGAAGAATTCGTGAAGTATATTAGGAGTAATAAATAAAATATACAGGGTTATTTGTAAAACACCAACAACCTCTTAAGAGGTCATTGTACACATCATTATGAACAACTTTTACTATGGGACCAAACCAGACTTCGCGAAAAAAAATCAGCAGTTCAGTACATTTATGTTCGCATAATTCGTCAAAATATGTAACAGTACACATCATAAACCATTTTTCTGGCATGTCTACGTAAAATACGTATTTGTTTGTGGCATTATCTAAATTTAAAAATTCAAACAAAACAATAACAAGAACTTGTAACAAAAGCTCAACAAAAACAATGTTACAATTTTAGTGCACACAAGTGTACTCGGGAGCGAATGGAACGTGGACGCGACGCGAGAGACAAGGGTCGACTGACCAACCAATCGCGCGCTCGGAATGATGCTACCTCATTCCCCGCGTCCCGCTCGCGACCAAAGAGATCTAAAAAATGACTTCTGCGCATCTAACGACTCTTGCCAACTTACGTGCCGCGGGCTGTAGCTTGAATTGATAAGTCACGGATAGCCAAAGATAATGCTTTATCCTTAATATTATAAATGCGATAGTAAGTTTGTTTGTTACCTTTTTACGCCTAAACCACTGAACCGATCATCCTGAAATTTTGCATATATAATACGTTGTCAAGTACGTTGTAAGGTACGTTTCATCCTGAAAAAGTACAGTTCCCGAGGAAAACAACAATAACGTTCTTATGATAATAGATGGCGCCACGTGTCTTTCGAATCATGATTGAATTATATTATTATAGAAACTTTAGTAGTGTGCTAAGAGTTGTTTATTTATTTTTTATTTAAGTACCTAATGCATTTTGTCAGTCTAGAGTGTCGATAGACGGGCTTTTTCATAATACTATAAATGCGAAAGAAAGTTTTTTTTTTTTGTTACGCTCTCACGCTAAAACCGCTGAAAGGATTTGGATGAAATTTGGCATATGGGTAGACTATGACCTGGATTAAGACATAGAATACTTATGATCTCGGTAGTGCATTCCCGTGGGATTATTTCCTACAACCACGCGGGCGAAGCCGCAGGCTAAAGCTAGTTGAATATATCTAACTACCACGTAACTAATGCTAAGTATATGAATGTTGTGTGAATGAGTACAGCTTACCATGGACGCTGAATATGTACTGTGAGAAATGAAAATTGTGGCGCAATTTGGTTGAGACGTATCTCTAGCAACTTCGTCGTCCCGTATAATATTGTAATTTTTTTGCACGAAAAAATAGGACGATGCTTGACCCTAGAATCGAAGTCAGTCTCAATCGCAACCTACATATATGTTTATGTCTAATAACCTCTCCCGTGAATATAGGAGACTGTACACTCGTAAATGCTGGTAACTGAGTTTAAAATCAGAGATAAATAAACTTACTGCAAACCCGAATCGTAATTTTCAGAGCTAGTTACATATATCTATTTCAAAATAGAGTGCCAACTACCTATCCAAATAATATTATACTTTCAGCAACACGAAACGAGCGTGTAGGTACATAAGAGCCGTCGAACGCTTTAGGGATGTCACAAACGATTATCACGTTGAACACAATGCGTGGCAGAGCTTATCTCTTAATACCCGATGATAGAAAGGCGCCCGGGGTACCGGGGTTAATAATGTTTGTGTGAAAACCCTTATTCAGTTTGTGGGAATGAAAATATGTTTTATTATTTCTGTTGGAAGTAGATTAGTGTGTGTTGCTAAGTGGGATATCGGCATCAATCGATAGGTACGTACTAATGTGGTTTTCTGTAATAAATGAACTGTTAATTTACCCCATAATGTCTCGACCAAGTTGCAGTAATTTATTCCTCCCCGCTTTTTAGTCGTGAGTTCCTTGGTTCGAATCCCAGGTCAGGCAAAGTATTATTGCGTTTTTTTCTCAGCTCAGTAGCAGCCCGGAGCTGGAGCCTGGATTTGCGCCCGGTTGATGACTTCGCTTGCCCTCTATTGCATGGGACTTAAATATAACTGGCAAAATGTGGGTGTCCTATAGGCACACCTATGCCTAACTCTTCGGGGAAAGCAGATGTAATGCAATATTATGTGAATTATCACATTTTGGATCAAGTATAATAATTTATTCTTTTCCGCATTTTTATTTTTTCGTCACAATTTCATGTGAATTTATTTAATTAACCATTTATGTACTGTCATGAGCAGTAATTTGTATATACTAAACAATATTTGAAAGTGATTTTCTTCTACTGTGTTTATTGTAATTAATGTAATTAATATGAAATAGGTCTTATCTCAAAGTTTGCAGTCAGTATTACACGAGAAAATCACTTTTGAATTTTACTAAGTGTAAACATATTAATGTACACACAAATAAACAGACAAGAAGAAAGGAACATAAAAATACGCACACAGGTGATGTTTACGAGTATTTCTAAAGATATCTCTTCAAGCACACCTCTCTTCTGAAATTCTAAGCTTACTAGCTTTTACTTTTATGTAGTTCGGAAATTAATCCACGGACCGTACTACCGAGATAAAAAATATTCTATGTCCTAAAACAGGACCCTTGTGCTAAATTTCATCGAAATTCGTTCAGCCGTTTTAGCGTGAAAGCGTTACAAACAGACAAAGTCACTTTCGCATTTATATAGGTAATATTATAATTAGGATTAGGATAGGAAGTTAGAGGACTAGTTAGGATTGATACACATGACCGACGTCAGAGACACACACACACATACACACATTTGAAGCCTTATTGAGGCCATTATTGAGGTAGAATTTTTCCACGTTCAATGAAGAAGAGCTGGCAGTGCATGTCTAGTGATGGATCGCTGACGCACGTCTACCGTGCACGCTGGGGGCTGTTTCCTTTAATTAACCGTGCCTCGCGTGAGCACGTAACTGCAGGAACACAATCGTTATAAGAACACTATTTACTTGAGTAATGTAAATTATTTTGCGTATATATAGAATCAAAATTTTTAACTGAACTGACAGCTGTGCTGCTGGGGAGTTTGTAGCGCCACTTCTTCTTCCTAGCTAAAGCACTGGTAAGTAGTGAAAGGCGGGCGTTTTGGGGGACTGTCTTATTCGTAATTTGACTTTCGAAAAGTGTTGATTCTCAGCCTAGTTTGAATTAATGACTTTAGATTCTGATTCGTGTACTTAACTAAATATAAATAAAGAATACCAGCCAGTAACTGTCCCATTATTGGTCATCAGGGATGGCCCGGTATCAGCCCCGACTTACCGAGTTGTTTGTTGCGTTTACTTTGTGTAAATCATTTTCATCATCACTTCTCTCAAAACTGTGGAGGAAAACATTGTGAGGAAATGTGTAGTGGAACCAAACATTCGCAGACATGTGACATCTACCAACCCTCACTGGGCCCACGTGGTAGATTACTACCCACTCCCTCTGAAGAGATGAGGCCTGTGTCCCAGCAGTAGGAACTTTATAGGCTCATTATGCTAATAGTCCCATTGAAAGGTAATATACATCAGGTATACATCAACGAAACAAGCATGGTACACCACGCTTGCTCATTGCGTCTTGGGAATTTTAACCATTTTAAGTTCAGAGAGCCTACAGAAGTGGCAATCGCTTTCAAAGCATTTTGTATTTTTTATTCTGTCTCCTTTTTCTTACAATCTGTCACTATGTATAGGAAATTTAGTAACTTTTATGACGTGTATAAGTTTTGCTTGGTATGCGTCCTATGATACATTTTAGTACTTATGAAGCAAGAAGCTAAGTTTGGTTGATGAAATCCAATGGAATTTTGTGTTTTAGCATGCGTAGGTATTCCTTTTTATCCATTAGATGGTTTGCCAAGATATTTGGGTGGCGAGTTATTCTTTCTTTATACAACTTGATATAGCTTTTTATTTCTTCTTTGACTGTCAGTATTTTCAGATAATAGTGTAGAGCTTCATTTCGAACAAACCATGGGGCATTTGTGATTGTTCTTAGAAGCTTGTTCTAAAATAGCAGTATAATCTCTATGTTAGAGTGTGATGCTGTTCCACATAGCTGAATGCTGTAGGTCCATATTGGCTTGATTATAGCTTTGTATAAGAGGGTTTTATTTTCCAGGTGTAATTGTGACTTTTGGCCAATTATCTAGTAGAACTTTCCTTGTGCATTTTGTATTTAAACAACAATTTTTAACAGGATTGACATAAGCTTTTCAGTAGTTTGTATTCAGTAGGCGACAATGTATTGGATTAATTAAAAAAAAATACTTTTTTTACTAGTCTACGCTGTTCCATTCCTGGATTTGTCCAGGAATGGAACAGGAAAGGGCTCCCTCCACTCCTTGCATCTTTCGCGTATACAGGGCTATTTTTAAATCATTAACTAAACTTTCACAGGGTGTTCTACCCATGAATATGAACAACTTTCACTATGGGACCAACTCTGAAATCACAAAAAAAAAAAATCTGCTGTTTCATACTTTTTGGTAGAGTAGGTATTGAACTTTTGTATGAAACAGCTGATTTTTTTTTGTGATTTCAGAGTTGGTCCCATAGTGAAAGTTGTTCATATTCATGGGTAGAACACCCTGTTAAAGTTTAGTTAATGATTTAAAAATAGCCCTGTATAAAAAATGCTTAAAGTAAGTTAATCAATCACCAAATTTAGCGAATGTGATAGGCAAACAAGCGCGAAATAAAATGGCGTCAGAGTTCGTAGTGCAATTTAATTAATGCATTTTTACACGTCTAAGCAAAAAGATGACCCTCTGGAAATGAGCCAAACGTGTTATCAATTTCCTGGAATCCAGTGCCAATTTACTAATTGATACCTGTTGTAACATTGCTTTTCTCGTACATAGGTGGGCACCTACTATGATTTACAAGTGAATTTTACCTGGAATAATATTAAGTGAATTTTGTACACGCCAAATTCAAAACTCAACAACAAAATTCAACAGGAATATTTTTTGGTAATTCATATCTGGCTATAAGAGTAGAGGAGGACCAAATAAACGATGGACGGATTTCACAAAAAAATAAGATAATTATTTTAAATAGTAGTAGTAACTGCAATTGCAAAATACAAGCATACTGATAATGCAATGCAACTCCATGCTAATATAATACTTGCTGCAGAACATGCTTTTGGCCAACGTGCAAAGGATACTTTTGTGGCAAACTAGGCGAAATAGAAAGCTTAAAGAGAGCTAAAAGTTAGATAGAAATAGAGCTTAAAGTTAGATAGCTGCTAATAGTGATGTACGTATGCAAGGAGGTAGCATGCTGAACAGATTGCAAATAAATTGAGATAGCTGCATGAAGATGAGTATGATGAACCAAGTAGGAACTTCAAGAGTAGATCTCTACATTATCAAATTAATTGCAACCTTATGGGTGAATACAGTTTTGAATCGTTTTGTTGTCGAAACGCTCTAGTCTTGGGATCAGAGGGCACGTCTCCTTTTCGAGGAAATTTATCGCAGTCTAGTTGACACTTCACGTGACCAGAGGGCTGGCTCGTTCTTTGGTCAAAGAATTAGCATTACCATTCAACGTTGCAATGCTGCCGGTCTTCTGAGCACGTTTCCGGATGACTGCAAAGCGGACGAGTACTTCGACGCGTCCTATTGTTTTTGTATTTATTTGTATAGTTAGTTAGTCAGTCATTTCATTTAATACCTAGTGTAAATTGTTATCTAGTGTAGTTGTGTTATAATATCGTATATAAGTATAAAACTAACTAATACATAAATGATAAAATGATAAATGATTTTTATTTCTGTAAGTAGGTTTGTACAAACACTTTTACAAGTCAATATTTTTTTTAAACTAGATGAGGTCGGCGTTTCCTATCTGACTACTCTGAGAAGAAAGGCCGAAACAAACTCAGAGGTCACAGTCTCTTATAAAGTCCAGACATAATCTTGGTCACTTCATGTGAAGACCATGTAGATTGGTGTCTGAAATGGTCTTTTGAGGAAAGAACCACACAGATTGAGAGGACCTGTCCAGTCAGTGCACGCATTTGTCAGTAATCGCGCAGCTCAACTAGCTCAACGATTCGACGAACAATACCAAAGAAAGGACATTGGGGTAGGCCGCATAGATTACTCAAACTGCCAGACCATGATTAAAAATAACTGAGAGAAAAAATAAAACAAACAAAAAAAAAAAGCAATGACCTACATAGTCTTCACATTCACAATAAAGTAAAATAATATAATACTTACAAAGTAAATATTAATGTCAACATTCAGTATGCAAAAATAAAAATAATATAAAATAAAATTGGAGCAGTTCAATCCCAAGCCTTTTTGTCCTCAATATAATCTTTAACGGTATAAAAAGCTTTCTGACACAACTTGCGTTTAATGAATGATTTGAATTTATTAAGACTCAGATCTTGAACGTGGCTTGGAAGTTTATTATAAAAGCGTATACATTGACACCTGAATGACCCACCTATTTTCTTGAGCCTTGTTGGAGGTACAACAAATTTGTGTTTGTTCCTAGTATTTATATTGTGGATATCACTGTATTTTTTAAACAATTTAATGTTTTTATGGGCATATAAAAGATTTTCAAAAATGTACTGAGAAGGCAAAGTCAGTATATTAATCTCCTTAAATTTCTCTCTGAGAGATTGTCTCGGACTTAATTTATAAATGCATCGAACAGCTCTTTTCTGCAAAACAAAGATAGTCTGAATGTCGGCTGCATTTCCCCACAACAGAATACCGTACGACATTATACTATGAAAATAGCTAAAGTACACTAAACGGGCTGTCTCTATGTTGGTTAAATTACGAATTTTCCTAAAAGAAGACTTCTATATTGCAGAAGTTGTAAAAGTAACTACGTATATTTTCAATTATGTGACCAATTTCAAAATCTAGACTGATAATGACAAGCTGCAACTCAATCAAGCGAACTCCCGAACATTATCAAATGACACACACATTGATTGACACACAAAGGGACGTGACTCGCAAAATATTCCAAGTTCTCAAAGCCATTAAATACGTCACTTAATTTTGTTTAAAGTTCATGATATTAGGCACGTTAGGCACAAAAGGTTGCGATGTCGTGACTTGGTTATAATGCACAGAGATATTGGTAGGCATCGAAAGGAATTGTGAATAGAAGGCAAGGTCGACACGCGACTGGAGTACTGTGGACGTGGTTTCGGGAAAGTTTCGGACATTTTTCATCCTTTCGTTATATATTATATGATAAATAAAAAAACCGCATAGGTCTTGACAATGTGTGCTCGAATGTCAACCGAAGCCATAGGATCAAAACTACTGTAAGCCGGCGGATGATGTTTTTTTACTTTTATATACATATTATATACGTTTATATAAAGATTTTTCTTACGTACACCGTATGTAAGTAAAACACTTGAGGTGTTAAGGGTCAGTTTCCACCAAACAGAAAAATCATCGCGGATGCTCGAGCACTTTTTAATTTCACTGAATAAGTATTATTATTATTATTATTTCATTTGTTTATACATATATAAATTATATTTTTAAATATTAGAATAAAAAAAATATACAAAAAATAGTAGCCTACCGGTATCGAGACAGGCTACCGAGCTACCGGCGCGGTCAGGCGTCCAGAAGAGAGGAACTATTATTATAATTATTATTATTAAAAGCCTGTGATATCCCACTACAAGGCAAAGGCCTGCTCTTACTGAATAAGTAACTGTATTACTATAAAGACTAAGTATAAAATTCGACACAGACACTACGCTTGATGTCTGCGTCGAATAAAGTCAATATTGATATCCGCGAGGGTTTTACTGTTTGGTGAAAACTGACCCTGTACCTGTCATGTGACCTGAAAGAACAAAATAAACAAACACTAGCCATGTCTATTGATCTAATGCCTACTTTTTTCACAGTCGACCTACATCGTTCAAAACTTTTTCTTGCCTTTTTTCTTCAAACGCAAACATATGAAGTGGAACGTTCAGACACGCAACGATAACTAAAAGCTAGTGTACATTGTAATCACAAATCTTAGTCGTTTATAAGTAACATGCATCGCATGACCGGGACACAGGCACCTTGATGCAATTATGTAATTAAAAAAGCGATTGTTTCAAATTATTAAAGTTTATAACGGGTGATATGGTAAGAAAAAGGGAAGGAAAGTTTAGTTGAGTAATTTTGTAGTCAAAACCGTAAAACAATGACATGTGGATCGAATAGAGAGGACTTTAAAATGAGTCTTATACCTACGTTTTATAAAAATTGTTTTAGTTCGATCTCTGTTTTGGTGCAGGCTGCGTTAAATCAATGAGTTGAGAGAACATTGGTTTTTCGAACAGATTTTGTAGGTGTTTCGGACGTTTCTTTGTTAAACTTTAATATTTTTTTCGAGAACTATTCCATTATTCAACTATCCCATTGAGCATAAATACCGAAATAAAATATAGTACTCACTTTAATTTTAAAATATCATAAGCGAAAACAAACATTACCTCCCTATATTTCGCATGATATACGTTTTAAATTCGCGTGAACAAATCGTTAGCGGTCTGGTCCAATCATTGTTATTTGTATTCTATATCAATATCATCCACTATTTGTACAATACACTGGATAGTGGGATATGGTTTCATTATAAATTATATTATTTAATTGCGATCGGTGATTTTACAACCGCTTGTAATTGAATTTTATTGTATGCTTAAATGTTTTATTCAATATTTGTTGTTTCATGTTTGTTCATTGAATAAGCCTCAAACAAAACAGTGTGTACAATTTGTCTTATCATAATGACAAAGTGTAGAAAATGGATAGATCACAGAAAATATCGCAGGGAAAGCATAGCTACCTACACACACAAAACAACGACAACAATACATAGCGCAGATTTTTTTATAACATCTGGTCATTATTTCTAGTTTTACAACAATACCGCTTAACTTCATGAGTGTCGCATGATACCACATAGGTTCATGTCAATGTGCGCATGAAATGTCAACCAAACCTCATAGGTTCGCAACTACTGTCTGTCAGTCCGCGGTTGCCATTAGATGGCGGTATTTAACGCTTTTTTGCACTTGCAACACAAAATCTGTTGACTTAGAGGGCTTTCCCTTATGAATCTATGCGGCATTCAATGAGTTACACAAAAATAATGCTGATTTTAAGAAAAATAAAATATCGGGAAATGTCCCAAGAAACCCAAATATAAGGGAATCCCACTCCCCCCTCGCTACATAGCTTGATTGATTGAGATGATTCAGCGCAAACGAATTTCCCGAGTGAAATAACAATTATGTACATAATACCTACGCATTAATAATTATGTAATCTACAGTGACAACGCAATGTATTGTTAGAAGATCGTATCTTTCAGTTCCAAATTGACAGCCAAAACGTGATAGAAGTTAATTAAAAATAATCTTTTAAGGTGGATGTGTAAAAGTAGCCCGCGAAATTCAAAATTCTTGCGTTTTTTGCAATTTGCACGTCAGTCTCAGATTGTGTCTTGATCAAAATATGATTCGCGACTATCTTAAGTATATTATAAATGCGAAAGAGAGTTTGTGTGTTTGTTTGTTTGTAACGTTTTTACGATAAACCGCTGAAAAAATTTAGAAGAAATTTGGCACTTGGGTAGACAATGACCTGGATTACGACATAGGATACTTTTATATCGGTAGTAGTCGGAAATTATAATAATAGGGATAATTTCCGACCTCCACGTGATTGAAGCCACGGAAAAAAGCTAGTAAGCTCATGCTTATAAACTCAGAAGAATTCATCAAATAAGCATCACCTTATGCATGTTTCCGTTCCTTCCTTCTTGTCTGTTATTTGAGTGAACATAAATGGTTAAATAAATAAATTCACATGAAATGGTATTGGAAGAATGAAAAAGCGAAATGGAATAAATTATTGTAACTTGATCCAAATGGTGATAATATAACATAACTAGAATTTAGAATTTATTTATTTATTTGTTAACATAGGTAAAGAAATACAGATCTTATGTTAGATGAACAGAGCGCTATGTTATACCAGGAGGTGTACAAATATAGTGTGCAGATCTAGCTGAAGATTACAAATTAAAAATTAAATTAAATTACTAAAATATTGGAAATCGTGCATATTATCTAATTAGAAATAAATTGAGTCAGACCTAAATGAGGAATTAAAATGTCAATAATTAAAAATGTCAAAATTATTTAATGCCAATAATAATAATTGTAATTCTAAATTAATTCGTCATTTAAGTAATCTTCAATAGTATAATAACATTTATCAATTAGGAACAATTTCATTTTTTTCTTAAATTGTGTAAAATTTAATTCTTTTATGGCATCTGGAATTTTATTATAAATGCGTGGAGCCATACCCAGGACACTTTTTTTTACTAATGCAGTTTTACATTTATAATTACTCAAAGAATTTTTTTACTGACTACGTATTGGAACATTTCGTACCATTGTCATTTTTTCAAAAAGGTTGGGATTTGTTTTGACGAAGATACTAATTTCTAATATGTATATCGCCGGTAGCGTAAGTATTTTCTATCTGTTTACAGACCACACATGGCTCTAACGCACCTTTTTTGTGCCTTAAATAGGAATCCCTTATCCGGGGAATTACGTCACACCTGTTTTTCCCGAACAGTTAAGCAGAGGTGTACCTAATAACCTTTAGGACACCCACATTTTGCCAGTTATAACCTATAGGACACCCATATTTCACCAGTTATAACCTATAGGACACCCACATTTCGCCACCTTAAAGACCTTAAAGACGCCCACATTTCTCCAGTTATAACATTTAGGACACCCACATTTCGCCAGTTATAACCTATAGGACACCCAAATTTCGCCAGTTATAAGCTATAGGACACCAAAATTTCGCCAGTTATAAGCTATAGGACACCCACATTTCGCCAGTTATAAGCTATAGGACACCCAAATTTCGCCAGTTATAAGCTATAGGATACCCACATTTCGCCAGTTATAACCTATAGTACACCCAAATTTCGCCAGTTATAAGCTATAGGACACCCACATTTCGCCAGTTATAACCTATAGGACACCCAAATTTCGCCAGTTATAAGCTATAGGCCACCCACATTTCGCCAGTTATAACATATAGAATACCCGTATTTTTCAAGTTACATTTAAGTCCCATGCAAAATCTAGTAACAAATATATATATATTAGGTATATATAAATAACAAGTTAAATTTGTTCTAAAATGTCATGATTTCCGAAATCATGAGAGATGATAGAGAGAAGTACTGATTATTCTTAAGGTTATAATTATGTAAATACATATTTGTTTTAATCGCGAATCATATTTTGATCATGATACAACCTGACACTGACGTGCAAATTGCCGAAAACGTAAGAGAAGTAAAATTTCACGGGCTACTTTTGCGCATTCACCTTAAGGGGGAAGCGTCGGGGTAGCCCGTGAAATTAAAGTTTTGTTACGTTTTTTTGCAATTTGCAAGTCAGTATTAAGTTGTATGATAAATAAAATACGATTCGCGGCCGTAACAAATATGTATTTACCGAATTATAATCGTTAGAATTAGTAATACAACTCCTTCAGTTAGTATAATCCTCAAATTCATTCATTAGGATTACCTCATCTTAAAGAGTTGTATTGATTACTTTAATATAGTATAATTATGTAAATACATACTTGTTACGGCCGCAAATTATATTTTGATCAACGTACAACCTAATACGGACTTGTAAATTGCAAAAAACTTAAGAAAATTTTAACTTCGCGGGCTACCCTGACGCTTTTGCCTTAAGTCTGAAAAAACAACACGATCAACTATAGCTCTGGTCAAACCACAGAATAATAATATTACAGTATATATATTTATCTTCATGGACAAGAGCCGAAATGACGCGCTTTGCTATCTCAGTATATACGAGTACCAGCAGGCAACAGTTTGACTGCGTGGCAGTTACGCATGGGCGAACGCGTATTTATCTACCAAACGGCCGTGGGTAATTAATTCAAGGTCACTGCCCAGATAAACTTCTATAGCTTTATTATTCTGTATTCAAACAGAGACGAATCTCGTGCGAAATGTGGGGCGAAATTCGCCCAGGAAAAACTGGCCCCAACAGTCGCGTGATTTCCTTATCATTAAAACAATCGCTTGTTTTTTGACCGTTTGAACAGTCCTTTAATTTTGATCCCTTTGAGGGCTAATCTGACCAAAATCGAATATCTTTTATTCGTGGAATAAAATTATCGACTGAACGTTTTTGTATGGAGAAACTGTCAAAAATTCAAAATTTATTCGAAGGGGAAGACTTATACTAAAATGTTTGGTCGAATTCACCCTTTATTTGATTACATAGGTAAATAAGAAGTTTTTTTTATAAGATTATAATTATAATGCACAAATTGGCTTAAGGCTAGACAAGATTAAATGAACTGGGCTGATTAAGAATAAAAAAAAAATACATTGCCGAACACACTCAAGAGTCAAGCGAAAAATCAAAATGGAAGAAAAGAATTACACTTACTTCGTTATTTCACAGTGGAATGACTATGAACACAAAAGCTGGATTTTAATAGTTTGATAAAGCAAAAGCCCTCAAATTAATAATTAAATTAATATAGACAAAAGCTTATTTATATTTATTTTAATAGACTTGCCTTGGGATAAACAACCAAATGGTCCCCGCTACCACGTCGCTTTCCTCCTCCACGCATCGAACACGAATGAAAATCTTCAAAGAAACTTAACAGAAATCGAATTTACATTCGATTTCACAACTCTGTTAAAACAGTACCTACCTATCTATGGGAGCAGCTATCCAACCACTTTGTCATAAATTGATATCTTGTTAGTTAGCTAACAACATTTTCTAGTAACCATATCAATATTACATTTCTTTATTTAATAGTGACTTGGCAATTGCACACAGCAACATAAACTATTGGTAATTTAAATAGTACTCCAAAAAGCACTAATATTAGATAGGTTTTGTTTTGTGTAAATTATGTTGCCGTGTGCAATTGCCAAGTCACTATATTTTTCTTTTTGGGTATTATGTCTTGCGCCTCAGCTGCTGGCTTTTACAAGCCCACTCCATGTCTCTGTGGGTTTTTCTCTGAGGCTTTGATCTATTGATTTTTGACAAGTCTAGACGGCAAATGCATCTAAGTCTATTATATTCAGAAATTGCAGACTCCTGCACTTTAATACAACCAAAGTTCACATTGATTAGCTGTAAACCGCCTAGACTTGTCACTCTCGAAAGTGCCACATACGGTTGACCGCTTGTGAATACTGAAGAACCAATATCCATCAATGCACTATTAAGACTTAGCCCTTGATTCTTGTGTATCGTAATAGCATAGGCTATACATATTGGAAACTGTTCGCAATGAACATAAGCAATTTCAATGAAGTCTAATTGAGAACGGTAAATTTAACTTTGTAATTTCATACAATTTAATGGGGTTCATATGGGATTACAAAGTTACTAAATCAGATTGTATATCTAGAAAAAGGGACAAAAATTCGGAATGTCAGAATTTTGACTTGCTTTATAGGCTAAACATTAATTGCGTTCAAAATTTGGTATTTGTGGTTCTGCTAGAAGTACCTTAGAATTTTGATGATCGGTGAGTCAGTGAGTCAGTGTGTCAGTGAGTCAGTGAAAAAATTAAGGTACTTTGACTTGCATGATTCTTAAACTACTGCTTCAAATTTAATGTAATTTGGAAATATAGGTATATCTATAGATAAAAGCCTCTTGACCACTGAAAATTTTGGCTTCTAGTTTATTCCACAACGAAGTTACCCCGGTCGAAAATGGCCCGAATGGCTTCGAGAAAAGGATGGTACGGCCGTGCCTATATTTTGCTCGACTTGGCGAGGACACTTCCGTGCCCCCAGATTCAATAAAGGATGAACGCCACCTGAACTTAATAATTTAATTAATTACTCAAATCCGGAATACCTAACTACCTACTAACTATGGAACCTTAGTGTTAGAAACTTACTAACCTGCGACGTCTCCAACTCTCCATCCATAAAAAAAATGTCACACATCCCTGGTCTGACCTCAGCAAATACTGCTTAATCTCACAGATTCACACAGTGATTAATAAGCAAGGATCCCATCATATATAATGTAAATATTAAAATGATATCGCAATCATTTTGGCCGCACGCAATATTTTTCTGGTGAATTTCTATCCAGCGTTTACGTATATAACCAGCCCTTATTTTTATATTGTGCTTTATTGTTGGTGCGATAAAGGCGAGAATTGATCGGCAAGCTATCAATGGGGTTTAAGCGCTGTTTAATCGGTCAGTTTTCACGTAACGTTTGATAGCCGTGCGTGATATTGAATACACATTGTTGTGGGGATCGGATAACTGGGGGCCGATTCTACTAATTTGCAACGTTACACGTTCAATTGTGTTTCAACAACAGTTCAGTTTCGATCGCCGTTCGATAGTTACCAAAAAAGTCATTCTACTATTCTATTAAGTAAAATGGAAACTAAACTTAAACCGAATCGTAACGGGAACGTATCAGCGGGTAACCTGTGTGACCAACATTCCAAATGGTTTTTTTTTAATATTTTTATTCATGACCATAATTCCAAATAGTATGTTTTAATAATACCACAGAAAAAAAAAGTTGAATCTAATAATATTACTAAATACGAATAAGTGCTACTAAAAGTATTTTTAATACAAAATCATATCCAGACCATACTTATACCTTTAGCCTGTATATTTTTTTGTAACATTTCAACTTTATAAATAATAAAAACTCAGAAGAACGTTTCGTTTTCGGCCCCAGCTTGCGAAATATGTGAAACGAAACGTTTCAGTTATGTCAAAAAGATAATGATGCGACTAAACGTCACGCTCATGTTCGGTTTTGTTAACAGAATAGCTTTTGAGATTGTTTGGATCTTTCGGTAACTGAACTGAAACGTAACCGCAGTTGGATCGTTGTTACGTTAATGGAATGCGAAAACGCTCAAAAGCCGTGGTTCAGCTGCGATTCAATTGCAATTTTTGAACAATTTTGTTAGTAGAATCGGCCCCCTGGTCTCTTGTTTAGTTGGATTAAATGTTTACTGCGTTGATATTTTTGTTAATTATTTTATCGCGTTTGAAAGTAGTAAATGGATTTATACCAAAAGAAAAAACTTGCTTTTTTATGGATTCCACCGTTCATCCAAGGAAGTCTGAGTATTTAGGACTCCCAGCGAGAAAACCCACAATTCTTAGCACATAGAAGGCTCTAAAGCGTCCAATGGAATACACCTGTGTCCTGGCCTGTTATTGCCAAATCACGAGGGAAACAAAGTCGTTTCCCCAACACTTTTGCTTTGCACGAAAGCCTGCACGTGACCACTACGTGCTTCAAACCTCCCAAGGGTTTTCAAAAAATATAGTGAATTCCAAACTATGAGATTTTGCTTTATTCTTATAATACTTTTTTTTTTCGGTTTTCTTTACTCGAAGCAAAATCTTTGCTACTGAAGTATAAGGTATCTTGCCTTTTCTTAAATATTTTTTTCTATAAACCTACATGATACCTACGTTTTTAAAATAAAGAACATTATTGTATGTAGTTATGCAATGACGATTATACACAAACTATCATATTCGAGATTATTTAAATAAAGGCTAATAAGTTTTGTTTTTTAAATCTGTGCTTGAAATTTACGGGCAGACGAACACTGCATTCTGTAAAAGTTGCCAGCGGAACCTTGGTATCCGCTGGCAGCTTTTTAAAATCAATGTTTTATTGGTTACATACCTCGTTACAAGCTTAAACTCTCCAGTGAATAGGTTACATCAAGGAAAGTGTGTAAAATTACAGTACATTCACGTACTATAAGCTGACAGTGGTCAAACGTGAGCCTATCATTGCGAAAATCACATAATTTTCCTAATCGTGATCGTTTTTCACTTCACCCGTGTGTCACGAGACTTATTGCAATAACCTCAGCGTAATGTGCTTTGATATTAAAGCTTTCACCGTTTTAATAGCTCTGACAGATGCTGGTTCTTTTTTGATTAAATCCTTTACTAGACACGGATGTTATAAATCAGAGTTATCGTCACTGGTTTTGGTTGATATTTGAGTGTGGGGATGAATGGGAAAATACTGTTCTTGCTTAGTGGTGTTTATGGGTTATCGGAAGTATTTTATATAAAAAACATTTTCATTGAATTTAGAATCTTTAGAAGCCTTGTTTTAAATATTCTGTTTTCCTTTTATCGACTAACGGAGTCATTATGTTACCTTATTACTGCATGATTTATTTGTACGGGTATCTCAAAATATGTTAAGTGAAATGTTTTGTGTTCTTTAAGAGAATAAAAAATTCTTTAAAACGATTTTAATGGTGCTATACCTACAGTTTGATGGTGTCGAGATTCTTTTGACTTTTGAAGAGCAATCTTCTACTTTGTCGACATTTCCTCAATGCTCAGGACCGCGACCATAAACGACGCGTAGCGCCATCTTATGGAGTCTTCTGTAATGCGGCCTTTAACAGCCTTCTTGATCGCGTCTGACCATCTTGCCAATACTCTGCCTATTGATGAAAAAAAAAAAATTACAACCGAATTGAGAACCTCCTTCGTTTTTGAAGTCGGTTAAAAAAATGAACAGCACGTATACGAATATTAAGCATAGCACACATGTAACTCTGTATAATTAAGTGGCACAATATAGTCGTAACTCGCACACTCGTTTATCAGCGCCTCAGGGTTAACGCCGACTGACGGCGACATCTCGCACTCGACTAGCAAGCTTATATTACATTCGTTTATTAACTTTTATTCAACTTTTGTGTGAATAACGCGCATTATTTTATAGCAAGGGATATAACTCTCGAGAGAAAATGACTTTGATGGCTCATTTACATTAGAAAATGTCGTTGCCATAAAAATAATACTCATATAGTATGTTTTTCATGATAATAATATTACTTTATACGTGCTAAAACAGGCATAACCACGGTGGACTAAATATAACCCCACATCATCTTTTTAAGACGCAGATTTATACCAATGGCCTTGAGTGGTTAGCTTGCGGGTTCTGGGCTGAGTCTTCGCAACGTATCGTACGTCCAACCAGAAATAGAACTCGCCGATCGAGAAGCGCTGTCCCATTAGTTTACTTTACATAAAACGAAAAAGATAAATAATTTCTCTAAAATGGTGAAGGTTTCTTAAAAATACGCGTGTCTTTGTGATGTAATGACCAAAAAGGGGAGTGAAAAGCGACGCCTCATTGACGTTTCTACGACCGCCCGGGTAGTAATTACCGTCTGTGGTCACTTAGTAACTGTTGTAAATCCAATACATCTGTTGCAGACTTTAAAATTTATATTGGTATTTATATCAAATAATATCCAAAATAATGTAACAAAAAAACAACATCACACTCATATTAGGTACCTGTAGGGTAACGCGGAGGTGTACCTAGTAGTCCGGGAGCTGGCCGCTTTAAACCCTACCTCATCTTAATACCGGCAAGAAGGATTTTGCTGATAAAGTAGACCATAAGTGGTCTTAAAATAAGTTGATATGCCGTGGCGCAACCTGGCACGTTTTGAACAAGACTTTTAAAGTCTGTGACCTATTAATACACCAACATTTCGCAATTTGTGTTCACATATGTATCTGACTTAAAATATTGTAATTTTCATGAGATTGTTAAAAAAAATTAATGAACCAACTTTCGTAGATTCTTGCCTAAAAATAGACACGAATAAGTACAGTCTTATATTTAGTAACTCACACACAAACACCGAGAGGAAATGATAACGCGGCAAGCGACTTAAGAATCCAAGATGGCGGACCATTAATCAAGTGACCTAGTGAGGGGATGACGCAGCAGTCTCGCAGATTGACTGACAAGCACTGCTGTAGTTAATTTCATGATAAAATAGAGGCTTAAGACACTTATAGTAAGAGATTATACGAGTAGTATCAATACTTTACATTCTTAACCAGAGCAGGGATAATAATATATGATTACTGTAACACTCAAAGCCTTTGATGTATGTAAAAGTAATCAAATTAAAAACAAAAGCCTCTCAAAAAAAAGACAGAATGTGTCGTGGGATCCGGTTGGAGCGAAGTTCATCGTTTGGAATTATTACAATAAATAAAAAAAAAACAATGAATTATGGTCGGCGATTTTGAACACAAATTGAGTATGGTAGTTATAATGAACATTTGGTGTTTGTATAATACGTTAAGATCTGGGCATTTTCTTGTTGCTTATAATATTTGTTGCATTTTAGATATCATATCTAAATGTGTGTGAGTCCGCTATCAGGAATAACTAAGAGCTGATTATTCAATAGTCAAATTACTTTTATCCGAAGAATAAATATGACAGTTGACATATTTTCTACACAGAAGCTGTCAAACTGCCATAATTTATTCCATAAATAAAAGTTATCTGACGATTGAAAAATTTGCCCTAAAGAAATAGTTAAAAGGATCAAAATGGCACAGATACGCTATGTTTCCCGCTAAACAAAAAAGGTAATTAAGCAAGCTGCGCCCTCAAATCCCACGACGCTTGTTCTACCCATATCGTCGAAAAAAAAGTGTCAGCGTCCACCCGTGACAGGAATCAGAGTGACACTGCCATCCGTCGCCCGCGCAGAGCGCCGCTTGCCGTTCCGTTCAGCTTCATAAAGAATATTTATTTTTAGTAACGAAATTATTAATATTTGAAAAAAACCTCGGATAAAATTATCGATACCAATTATAACAGTCTGTTAAAAAAAAAGAACATGAAAATGTCTTAAATACTTAGTTGAAAGTTGAGAACGTTTTTATGTTTTGAGTACCTGAATTTATTTCATATAGTATTTCACTACAATCATCATCATTATCATTTCAGTTGAAGGACGTCCACTGCTGAACATGGGCCTTCCCCAAGCACCGCCACTTCGACTGGTTCTATGGCTCCCGTATCCAGCGGATCTAGGGGCACGGAAGTGCTTCCGCCAAGTCGAGCAAAACAAAGGCACGTTCCATCTTACATTAAATTTGAACCAGAAGTTTGAGAATTGCAAGTCAAAATTCCTTAATTTTGTCATTGACTCACTGATTCACCAATCATCAAAATTATAAGGTACTTCTAGCAGACACACAAACTCCAAATTTTGAACACAATTATTGTTTAGGAAGGAAAATCTCTGACATTCCGAATTTTTAGTCCCGCTTTCTAGATATACAAACTGAATTAGTAACATTGTAATCCTATATAAATTGTATGTAATTGCAAAGTTACTTTTACAATTCTCAATTATACTTGACTTTGACTATTTATTAAAGAAATGTAATATTGATATGGTTACTATAAAATGTTGTTAGCTAACTAACAAGGTATCAATTCATGACAGAGTGGTTGAATAGCTTGAATAGCAGAGTGGTTCTCCCATAGATAGGTAGGTGCTGAATTAACCGACTTGGTTTACATTCGATTTCACAACTTTTTACGGCAGAAAAACTGCGTTGCGATACTTGGCATTTTTTACATGTTATGTTTTTGATAGGATTATTTTTTTCTACAATAAAATATATTATCATCTAGTTTTGATCTGTACGCGTTCTAGTTTACTATACATTTTTGCTCCACTCACTTGCATTATTTGAAGGCGTAATAACAGATTTAAAAGTCACTAAAATCTTTGATCGCGTTTTACAGTTTCTACCAGTCAACTCCAACTGCAAGCGAAGTTAAAAAACTTCATTCCAAAAACCATCGCACTTGTTTCTAACACATGTATTTGTGGTTTTACGTAACAGTGATCATCAAGCTGGTTGCTGCATGTTGATTCATATCTTGTTGTTCCAGTTTCCTCAAGGTTTCATTGTGTAAATCGGAGGTAGTTTTATACGTCTAACCTGGTGTTTAAGAAGCTGGAAGAACCTTTAACATTACGTAGTCTAAAAGATTGACTAAGTTTCGAATTTTCATAGAAACTATATCAAGTCCAATTAAGTACTATCAGTAGAGGCCACTCGTCGAAACTATTACTAAATTAAACCAGTTCTTTCTGGAAGGTTGCATCTTTAATTAAACTTTAAGCCGACAGATCCCAAAGGAATCTATTGGAGGTCTAGGATACTCAGAGATCGATTATATGGATGTGGCATATCTTTATTTATTTTACATTTATTATCGCTTGTATTATGACTTAAATTATATCAAAAGCCATGACGGCAGACTGTTTTTTTTTAGTGAATCTAAACCTAAGATCGTTAACTGCTTTGGACATCTTTTCAGCAGAGACGTTCTCAGATTTATTAATAAGTAAAGTATTCTTGGAACTACAATGTGACCCTGAATTAACGCTCATCACCAAAAAACCCAGGTAGAATATTATGTCATAATACATACACTGAATTTTTATTACTACTAGCTTTTGCCTGCAGCTTCGTTCGCGTTAATTTAGAATTTGACAATCTTTTCACACTACTAAACACACGAAACTTTAATAGTGTGTTAGTAACTTATTTTATCTTAATTTATCAAAAAATGCCCGGTTGTTAAATCACCATGAATTAATTTTAATTGACATTTTTTAGATAATATATTCAATCGTGATTCGAAAGACACGTGGCGCCATCTATTATCATAATAATGTTATTGTTGTTTTTCTCGGGAACCGCACTTTTTTCGGGATGAAAGGTACCCTATGTCCATTTCTATACACGTGACAACGTATATGCAAAATTTCAGGATGATCTGTTCAGTGGTTTAGGCGTGAAAAGGTAACAAACAAACAAACAAACTTACTTTCGCATTTACCTATATAATATTAGCTAGGATTATGTATACGTTGGTCATTTATTAAATTAGTTATACTGATTCTGGCGGAAAATTGTAGTCACATTACAAATCTACGCACGCACTCAGTCGTACAAGTGGTAGGTAGTTCGTCCATTTTGGTTTGTTTTGACTGTACAGCGGAAGTGTGACGGTAATTTTGGTACAATATTTGATTATTTTTGAGATAAAACATTACCTACATATATTAAAAATGACAGAAGTCGATTCAGTAAACAAATTATGTACTTTCATAATGTGCATTAAATTAGTTACACATTGCATAAAGTGTGAACTTGAATTCATGGACATCCTTTTAAGTGGTCATTATACTCATCTTCATGAACAACGTTTACTATGGGACCAAATTTGATTTTGTGAAAAATAAAATCAGCTGTTCTCTACATTTTGACGAGTAATGCCTACATAAATGTAGGGAACAGCTGTTTTTTTCGGGATCACAGGTTTGGTTCCATAGTAAAAGTTGTTCATAATGATGAGCACAATTACCCCTTATACGGAAGCCCACGAATTCAATTTCATCCTGTATAGGCTTTCCAATCTACTATTCAATCTGCCTAGCCATTTCTCAACTATGTGGGATCGGGTTCCAGTCTAACCGGATGCAGCTGAATACCAGTATTTTACATGGAGCGACTGCCTATTTGTCCTCCACAACCCAGTTATTGGGTAATACGATACCCCTTGGTAAGACTGATTGTCAGATATTCGGGCTTCTGACGGCCTGTAACAACTGTCAAAGATCCACGAATGATAGCCGAGACCAACGGCTTAACGTGCTTTCCGAGGCACGGAGGACTTTCGGTATGTAAAGATGGTCACCCATCTATGGACCAACCCCGGCAAGCGTAGCTTTCCAATCTACTATGTCATATTAATTATAATTTTACTTGCTAAATCCATGTCACGTCCATTCTTCCTAGCTGTGTCTTCGAACAGTAGAACAGAGCTACCAGATAAAGTCAGCCTTCTAGACTCATTTAACTTGATGCAGTTGGTGGCAGCCATTCAATCCGTTTGACTTTTCATTTTTATTTTATAGACTCATCATAAGCCTGAGATTGATTTTTTAATTATAACCACGGTTTCGGTTTTAATTTATTATTTACTTTACTACTTAATAGGTGTACATAGTAGTAAAGTAAATAATTAGCGTTAATTAATTAGTAATTAATTTTAGCCACGAGTCACCCTGACGTAAACCTCGTGGATAAATTAAACAAAAACTGCTTAGACAGATCGTTCTGTTAGGTTGAGCAAAGTTTACCACGGCCATGTAATCTACGGCAATCGTGGTAACAAAGGTTACGATTGATGCATTTTTGTATAATTTTTGTATGCGATTAAAATGATAATGGTAATCATCAAGAGAAAACTCATCGACATGTGCATCTTACCCGTTCTAATATACGGTGCACAAAGTTGGTCCCTTACTGAACAACAAAAGTAAAAACTCAAGATTTGCCAACGGGCAATGGAGCGCAGCATAATAGGTGTCAAGCGTACAGATCGCGTTAGAAACACCACCCTGCGCGTCTTAACTCAAGTAGCGGATGTTGGAGAAACGACAGCCAGGCTGAAGTGGGATTGGGCTGGCCACGTCGCACGAATGCACTCGGAGAGATGGGCGCCCACTGGACGCCTCAGGGAGGACATCGCCGTCGAGGTAGACCGCGGCGAAGGTGGTGTGACGATCTGATCATGTTTACAGGGCCAACATGGCCAGAGATCACAAGATAGAAAGGTATGGAAGGGAAAAGGGGAGGCCTTTGAGGACACAAACTAGGCTAACAAAAAAAAAAATCATCATCATCATCATTTTATTTGAAAAAACTTCCATTGCTGCACATAGGCCCCCACAAGCGTCGATCTACAGGTCCTGTGTTTCGCATCCTGCAGATTCCAGCAACCTTCACCACTATTCACCAGGTCATCGCTCCTTCACAATCCGTAACCATTGAACGTGGCAATTTTAACTATTTTGTAGCGATCTTTACACAGGGAAGAATGGATAACCCATTTTAATGGCTTTTTGAGTTGTAGGAATAAACCTTTCAGTCGTCATTTAATAAGGTGAATGCAAATCCAATCCTATATAACACTACTTCACTTCTCGGGGCTTAGTTACAAAATTTAACAGGTTTATTAGTAATGCAACACGCAACGTTGCGGTCAACCTCCCGGCAACCAAGTTTACTTATATTAATAATGTAATGAATGTATACGTCTGTTGGTTTATGAAATGAAAGAGGAGTATTTATTTGATTTAATACAAATGCAAAAAGCAGAAACGCGAACAAATATAAACATGTTTCTATTCCTAAGTTCTACTCATTGGTTCTATGGAGAGATACCTACATTAAATCAGACAGCTTATAAAACAAACCTACGTTTAAAATATTTATTTATTAAAACTTTATGCACAAGTAAAAAGAATACTGTACAGAGGCGGATTTAATGCCTAAGGAATTTTCTAGCAGTCAACCTTAGAATAAATATAACTAAATTAGCTGTTAATTGTTCCCCCTTCTATCACTTTATTTAAACAGGTACCTACAATTAAAAGGAAAAAAAACCGGGAGAAATCCTTAATTTCGACTGTCAACTCTTAAAACGGTGGAAATAAATAGTATTTTGCTTATCTGTGGCTGCTGTAATTAAATAAAACAAGGTGCTGAGCGATTTATAGGCCCCTGGGGGCTTGTAGTCTGAGTCTCGACGTGGTAGGAAACTGAATGTTTTACTTTTTACCGTATTATTAGCAGAATACTTTTATCTGTGTGCGGGTGTAGTATTTGTTGATGTTCATAATTAAATTGATTTTACGAATTAAGTGTTTTGAAGGTTTGTATTACTAGCCACTGCCTGGTTTACACTGTGCGAGTTGCTGACAAGACAGTAGACAGCTGTACTCGCATGACAGTAGCTTGGCTTGCCTTGGCTGTTTTCATTATGAGAATAGCTGCCTAGTCTCTTGCGAGTTCTGTGCTTGGAAGGATTATACAGGATCCTTTTGCAGCTGCTGGCGAGCTACTGGCGAAAGCGTCCGAATCATGCGAGTGATATGCGAGCTGCTGCCATGCGACTGATCGGTCCTCCATCATTTGTATGGCGAATGAAGCGAGCAGGCGAGTGAAAACCAAAAAAAATGTTAAAGTTACTCGGCTGCGAGCTACTGTCCAACTCACAAGTGCGAGTAACTCGTATGATACGTCCACACAGTGTGAGTTGTTGCACTGCAGCTACTTGGTAGGCCGACTCGCGCACCATCTCGCAATGTCTAAACTATCCATTAGATTTAGGTATTTACAATTAAATCTTAATTAGTAGCTTTAAAAAAGAGGCAAAGCGTTCTTTTTGATATCTAAGTATGAGGTGATAACAAAACAATGTTCAGTTACTATCTTTTTCACATCTCTTGCTTGTTACTTTAATGCTACGTTTTCCTAAGCCTTGCCAACCGCTTAGAGATACTTCGATAATTGTTCCTTTTCCGTGATGCTAATCAGCACCGTGCTAAGCAATAGTTGAAGAAACTTGTAAATCAACATCTTAACCAACTTCACTTAAGTTAGTAGTTAAGTATTAAACTTTTCACAGTTGTTTTCAAATTTCTAGCTCAATCCTTCTCATATTTTTACGTTTTTATGAAAGTCAAGGTCAAATAAAAGTAGAAAACCGACCAAGTGCGTGTCGGACCACGCACAATAAGGGTTCCGTAGTTGGGATAAATTTATCTCAAGAAACTTAACATTGTAGTTAAAAAACATACATTCGTTAATCGACTATTACTCGTTAACTTGTAAAACCTTCTTAGCTGTCATAGTTTTTCTTTTAACTTAATATTACGCAAACGGATCCCTGAAATATGGTTTTCACAGACCCGCAATAATTATGAACGGCTTATTTTGATAAGTCGTTACCCCATCCATGGTATAATAATAATAAATAATAATATCCTGGGACATTTCACACACGGTCATCTGATCCCAAACTAAGCAGAGCTTGTACTATGGAAACCAGATAACTGATATACTACTTTTTTTTTGTAAATACATACTTATATAGGTAATTACACCCAGGTATAGACGAGAAAAAAAAATATCATCTAAACTTTACATGCAAGGGTCACTTTACCCTACAATTTTTTTCCAAGATTTTATTTTACTACTTTGTCGGCGTGATTAAAAGTTACAGCTTTTTAGTACTAAAAGTCTCTGAACTAAACAGCGGAAAGATAGACAGACGGACATGGCAAAACTATAAAGGTTCCTTGTTGACTACGGAACCCTAAAAACGTAATGACTAAATAAAGGCCAACCAATAAATAAAATCTCATTTTATAACCTCATTATGAACGCAGAATGCGAAAAAGCGCGCTGTAAACCATTCACAATAAAGAAATGATTTATTTGAACGATGAAACTTAACAATGTAACCATCAGTGAAAGTATTTCACTTGATAGTTTTTATGACATAACTTGCGTTTTTATTAGCGTTTGTATAAATCCGCTCAGCGGCGATGATAGTTACAGGGGTTTGTTTTATGGCATTACTTTCTTTAATGATTTGGCGTTTGTGGAAGCACTTGGCAGAACGTTTTCGTGGCATTTTTTTTTTTGCAAATAGTCTTTCGGAGATTTTTTCTACTTGTGATATAACAGCGAAAGCTATTTCTGTTAAACAAACTGGACACTTCTTGACCTTTTAAAGGAAATACCTGTTTTTGATACAGATTAAGTAATAACTAAGTAATAACAGACGAACTGGTCGATCCATCAAGCTCAGCTTCGTTTGCCGCGGTTGGTACGTGGATGGATAACCATCTTTACATACCCATACAACTCCGTGCCTCTGAAAACACGTTAAGCTTTTGGTTCCGGCTATCATTCGTGGATCTTCGAGTCGTTACGGGTCGTCAGAAGCCTGAAATTCCGAAAACCAGTTTACCAAGGGGTATCATGTTACTCCATATAAAATACTGGTATTCAGCTGTATCCGGTTAGAGTGGAAGCCGGCCCCAACAAAGATGGGAAAAGCTGGACAGATGATTATGACCTGTTTTTGATAGAGATGTTTTCAACTCAACTCAGAACACAGATTGTATAAGTAATGGTGACAATACATTTGTCTAAATACCTGCGGGCTATTTGCGTATCACACATAAAATGGTACTTGATCGCAAAGTCTTGTCTTGAGACGCCATACTAATACAGAGTATGACGAGTACTCTTATTGATCTTAGCGCAGACAAAAGCTTGTGCATCAGTTGCAAGTCCATAAGCAGTGTCGAACAAAGTCCACCAGTTTGACCGAGAGACGGCGACGGCCTGTTTGCAAAATTTGCCAATAAACTTAAAAATAACTTGTACAACAGCCACTTTTCATCCAAATCCCAGAGGAAATACCTAACTCACCCACTATCTAAAGTCTTCCACAATCAAAAAGAACGAGAAAACAGTCACGAGTACAAATTTACCTTTTAAAAGAGCAAAACAAACTTCTATAATATATTTGCAACACAAAAGTTAAATAGAAACATTTTCGTCCGACAGCAAAGAAAGTCGACTTTAACTTTGTTCTTAACAAATCGTCCTTAATATCTGTAACTACGGTGCAACCTTTGCATTTTTGCCACGCCATTTTGCTTATAATTCATTCTATCTAGTAATAATGTTTGCTTGTGCTGGATATTTATTTTGTATAAAATGTAGTTTTAAATTGCCTGTAAGAAGTAAAACTATGTCATTTAGTCTATTTGAAATGTAGGCAACAAATTCTGATTTATGTTTTGGTAAGACGAACATTCTAGTTATTATATTTTTGTTGGATATATTAAATTATGATGGATAACTTTGTTAGGTCAGTTTCTATAAGTAATTATGATAAAAAGCATCCTACATCTAACATTAATTCGGACAACCACAGCAAATTCAAACTTTCAAACTGAGATAGAACTGATCTGCAAAACCAACCAGTCTTTATAAACATACTTCGAGACTTTCATAAAACATATCCAAAATATATAAAACTGCACTAAGGGCTGAATTTTCCAATGCACCTTGCATTCTGTGACCTGAATAATAATTTTGAATTTTTGACAGTTTTTGTATGGCAAAATTGTCAAAAATTCAAAGTTTTGCACACAAAAACTGTCAAACGTCAATTTAATTCCACGGATAAAAGATATCTGACTCATGAAAAATCGGCCCTCTATGGCCAGAACTCATGTAAATACTTCGTTTAAAAAATACCTTATCTTTGCAAGCAAAACCTTGAAGAACCACTAGTATTCCCCAAGCTTCGGTGGAAGTTTCCGTCGGCAGCCAGGTGCTGCTCACAGACGCTGCCGTTAACTTGTTACACAACTTCCACTAGAAATTGTACGGTTTTTTTTTTTTTTTTATTTCTTTATTCTTTGTGCGGAAAGCAAATTTTTTGAACTGACTTTTGTAGTTCTTTTTTAGGTTTTTCGGCTGTGGCGGTGACGTGTTAAGTTTTGTGATGTTACGAGTAGCTTTTGGTGCTCGAATGACATTGTCACACAGGGGGCGCTTTTGCTAAACATTTGTGGTTTTGTCAAATATCTTGAAAAAGCAAGATGGCGGTAATCGTTCCGATGTCAGCTACGCGCCAAAACAACCTTGTAGCATCGGTGCCGGTGATTGTAAAAATAATAATTAAAAGCTGATATTGGATCTTCAATGTAACCAACCTTAACGTTGTATGCTTAATAAACAAACAGCCAAAGCAACTGTGATAAAATTTCTATTATGTATAAGATAAACGAATTTTTAATAATAAAATGTTTTAGTTAGCATAAATGCAAGCATAGTCTATTAAAGTTTGTAAAACAGTGTGAATTGGTAATTTAACAAACACATAATACCTATGCCATATAGAGAAAGAAGTATTTAAGAGGAAAGAGACATTTTCCACCGAACCCAAATAAATTGTGTTAAGGCAAGATAATGATGATGATAATAATGCCAGTCACTAATTTTGATGTTAAGTAAAACAACATTCTTAAACACAAATACCTTCTTCATAACTTCATTATACCCTAAGCACGATACGTTCACTGCAGTATGCAAACACTTTATAAACTGCACGGATCTTGCTTACTTAATACTGTGACTGCTAAACTTGCATATGCGATGCCAAAGTTTTGGGCAAACGAAGTTGAAACACTCGGACATTTTAGCGAAGGTAGCACTGGGCGAACTTAAGATACACATACAAAAGTTAAATAGAATATTGCAGGATTACAAACTAGGTGTGCCTGTGATAGTTTTGTATTGTATTTGTATATAAAAGATTTAGGAGTTATTACAGAAACTCAAGACATCAGCTTTGTATCTGAGGTAGCAACCACGCCATTATGCGCCAGAAAGCCTATTTCCATAACTAAAAACCTTCAAAATATAGTCGCTATCTCAAGTCAGCGACAATGAATGTCAAAAATTTGTTTTTAAATTAAAGGCGTTTTTTGACAGGGTCGTAAAACACCTCCGCAGCGAAACCATAGCAGAGAAAAAGTAGTAGTTCAATAAACTGACTCGCATGATGGTCCGCTATTCGAGTAGCGGAACATCAGTGGAACATCATGCGGTTTCACGACAGAGGTGTGCTAAGGCTTTGAAACTGGTTTTAGAATCAAATTAAATGTTTTATTGGAACAAAAACAGGTTCACAAATTTATATTGTAAACGAACGACTTTGGCATTATAATAGAACCTAAAGTAAATGTAGGTCAATAAATTAGTTACCTAAAATATTATTAATTACATTTAATTCCTATTAAGTATTTTTAATTATTAAAACATTCAAAAGAAATTAGGTTAAGATGTTCCAGTTCTCTAACCCCACCGCTGTGTCTCTACGTTGACGTCGTGGTGGAGCTTACGCGCTCCGAACTTTAGGTCTGTGCCGGTAGAGTTTGCTTTGCCGGAACAGGTCTAGGACGAGGATCCAGACCAAGAGAGATGCATAAACCCGCAGGGCAGCATGTAGCGAGCTGTTGAGCAGTAGCGACCCCACGGACACTATCTCCCGGGAGAAGTCTTGTTCCTCATCTCTGGCTTGCCTTTATTGACCGGCTGGAGTGAAAACTGACAAGGAACAGATCTCCCACCTCATTCTTGACTTTATTGGTTGGCTTGAGTGGATATTTGTAAGAGAAAACGTGCTCGGAGGAAGAAAGTATTCCAGTAAGTGCTGATATGGATTTTGACCATCTTCCGGGCACTGGGATTGCCCTGATAGTCGTGAAATACCTCTCCACTCCTTAAGTACCTCAGGCTATATTGCCCTCTTGTCGCTACGTCACTAAGTGCTAGCGACAGTTTCCGGGGGCCCATTATTGAGTATGCAAGTCAACCCTGCCATTTTTTCCGTATATAATAAAACAATGATCGGGCAGGGGCCATAGTCCTTTTATAGCTCTAGGTAATCAGTCCTACTTTAGCCATCCAAACACATATTCCAATATCTTGGTTTCCATCCCATGCAATAGCCCTACACCAACCGGGGGTTGTCCTTGGGTGCACTTGCATAGCGCATATAGGGATAACCGTCGGTTAGTGTCTCATTTCATTAAAAGCATCTACGGGCCACTGCGAGTTGGCTTCGGCCCCTCGTACGCCTTCCAAAGGTCTGGGACCCCAGGATCCCGAGAAATGTTAAAAAATAAATAAATAATAATAATATCCTGGGACATTTTTCACACACAGTCATTTGTTCCCAAACTAAGCAGAGCCTATACTATGGAAACCAGGTAACTGATATACTAAATACATGCACTACTTTTATGTATAAACACAGACACACAGATGAAAACGTTCTTAAAAATACGGGAATCGCCCATCTGGTATTACAGTTGTCCGCAGGTGGCGGTGACCACATACCATGAAGTGGGCTGTCTGACTGCTTAAAAGACCGAGTTTGTATTTTTTTACAGATTACAAGATCCCGTCACTCTTTAAAGCCAGAGTGAACAAGCAACTTCAGGGCTTGCTCGTTCTATATATAGTAGACTTAATTAATCGCTTTCCACCAGGCGAGATCGAGGTCAAGAGCAGGCTCAATAAAAGCAGCAGGCGCATGAATAAAAAAAAATTAAAAAATATAGTTTTACTTCAAACAATCAACTCAGCCTATTGCAGTCCGCTGCTGGACATAGGCCTCTCCCAGGCTGCGCCACAATACCCTGTCCTCCGCCTTCCGCATTCAGTCTGTCCCAGTCACCTTCTTAAGCTCGTCGGTCCATCTAGCTGGGGGGCGTCCCACAACACGCTAGCCGATACGCGGTCTCCACTCCAGGACTCCTCTGCTCCACCAGCCATCGGTCCTTCGATAAACATGCCACATGCCCACTGCCACTTCAGCAGACATAGCTTACTCTGCAAGCTGTGTCGGTTTTTTCCGGATAACTTTATTCCTGATTTTATCCTTCAAAGAAACTCCGAGCATAGCCCGCGAATTTGTGGGCCAGCCCGACTGTCAGTGACCACGTTTTGGTACCATACTTCATAACGGGCAGGACGCACTGATTGAAAACCTTAGTCTTCAAACACTGCGGGATAGGGGACGAGAAAACTTGACGAAGTTTTCAAAACGCTGTCCAACCCAACTGGATCCTTCTGTTGGCTTCTTTCTCAAAGATGTGTCCACCGAGCTGGATGACTTGCCCTAGATGTACATACTCTTTTATTACTTCGAGAAGCGACCCTTCGATGTGGATTGGACTCGGCACGACGTGTGAATTGTATATGACTTCGTCTTATCCAAATGCATGCAGAACGCAATCCGCCGAGAGGCTTCATGTAGGCTGTGTAGCATCTGGTCTAACTGTTTCAGCGTCTCTACCATTAAGCCAGACGATGTCATCGGCAAAGCGAAGGTGTGAGATGTACTCGCCGTTCACGTTGATACCCAGTCCAGTGTCTTGAAGACGTCATCCAACGCGTTGGTGAACAGTTTCGGGGATAACGTATCCCCTGTCTCACCCCTCTGAGCAGTTGGATGGGGCTGGTTTTCTGATCTTGGATCTGGACGGTCATTTTGGCAGCGTCATACAGACATGTCAACAACACTTCGATGTAGCGCCAGTCAATTCGACATTGTTGCAGAGAGACCAGAACTGCCCATATTCCGATGAAGTCGAAGGCTTTCTCGTAGTCCAAAAATGCGATACACAGCGTCTGGCTATACTCCATGGTCTTCTCTACAATTTGCCAAACAGTATGGTTGTGGCCTTTGGTACTGAAGCCTTTTCAAAAACCAGCTTGTTCTGGAGGCTGGAACTCATCAAGTCTCCTAGCGATACGACCTTCGAGAACAGCTTGTAGACGTGGCTCAGAAGTGAGATGGGTCTATAGTTCTCCAGCAAAGTTTTGTCTCCTTTTTTGAAGAACAGAACCACCGCACCTCGGCTCCACGCCTCGGGCATTGTACCTTCTTGGAATGGTTAAATTAATAAAGTTTTACTTATATAATACCTTGAAATTTTGGCACATATCGGGAGTAGTTAGAATCCAATATGTACTTTGTCTTTCATTACAAAATCAGGCACCAAAACGTAATGACGATTTTTAAAATCTTTCTGTTATATTTTTATAATCTAACAAATTGATTTAGGAACAACTTAACAAAATAAACGAGAAGGTACAAAACAAACAATTTACTTTTTAGATCAAACCGCTTAACAATTCGCACTTGTTAGCATTTACCGATTTTCAAAATACTTTCAACAGTGCCCGAGGGCCGGATTTTATCAACTTTTAAAATGTAACAAAATTTCTATTACATTTCACGTCAGTAAAATAAATTCCGATGGGTATTTTGACTTACATTATAGGATTTTTTCAGTCTCAGCTGTGTTATGATAATGGTACTACTTATTAGTGCTTTCAAGGACATTAAACGTCCATAGCAATAAAACTTCTACTGTGTCTCAAAGAGTGTTCTTGAAAGCGTTAAGTTTTTGTAATTGACGACCAATGATACAATCTGATGACTGACTTTGTAAATTGCTGATACTAACCAAAACTCAAATATTGCATTCAATTTGTAAAAAAATGGCTGCGTCTAGTGGATTTCGAATCTATCAAGTGGCTGTGCTGATGAAATTTTCATATCACACCGTTCTAAATTGCAGGTGGCCTTGTCCTTTGAATAATCCTGACTCTGTAATCGCCACCAAAAATCTTTCAAATGCAAAGAAACTCCAATTTATGTTTACCTCCCGCAACCCTAAACAGTTGTGCCGCCCCCGATCAGCTATCTAAATTAGTATTTTGCAAGGAAGCGTAAAACAACTCAAACACTTCTTTCACTTTATCACGACAGGGTCTTAATTAAAAAGTTGAAAGCAATCAAACTGATATTTCAAGAAGATGAGTTCCGTTCGCGTCGTCATCAAGTCGTACCGAGTTATTAAAGACATCCCATAATAGGGACACAGATAATAAAATTTCGATAAAATTCAGAGGATACTTTAGGAACGTCTGTTATGGTTTAAATCCACTTTTGTTCAATCTGATGGGATTAGGTGGTTTGTTCAAAATGAGACTTTATCCGAGATTGTGAGTCCCGGATGAGTTTGGTAAGTGCGAAGTGTTTTCAAATTTAATTAATTTCTAGATGCTATCGACATTTTTCCCGGTATCTGATGGACATCTTTAGGAATTAACTTGAGTACATGTCTTTTCGCCTTTTCTGGATTAAGTGCTGCTGGAAATTAAGTTTGTCTTCAAAGATTTTGGAGAGAGTAGCCATTTAAGTGTTTTTTAACTGAAGTGTCCTGAGACGTTTATCTGTTTATTTAGTCATTATACATAAGTAGCTACATGATATAATTGTAATTTATGGAATTATATAACTTTAAAGTTAGCTTAGCTACTGCATTATTGTATCCTAAACCAAAAACTAAACCAGAAACATTATCCAAAAAATATTTCGTAAGGTAAGGTTAAGTTCCAAACAGTATTTTTTACGCCGTTTGGCACAGTTACAAGGGCAAATAGTTCGAGTGCACTTATTGCAACCGTAAAGCAGGTTTTAACGTTGGAAGTTCAGCACTACGTTTCTTCAGACAGACTTATTGGAGAGTACGGGTAAGCGAACCGACTTTATTGGGTCCGTAGTTTATAAGCTGTTTGGTATTTTTACATACTTTTGTGAAAATATCGTTTTGCTGCTACGGCGTAGCAGATGTGCCTACGACAGCTACGGCATAGCAAACGCGCTTACGTAAGCTACGGCGTAGCTGATGAGGCTACATCAGCTTTGGCGTAGCAAATTGAGCCTTTTTAAATTATTATATACCTACTTCGTCAATTTCGTGTATTCGATATTTTTTTGAAAGATTAATAATAAATTGAGAATGATAATATTATTATTTGATTCCATCATTGAGTTAAAATAACAGGTTTATAGTTACATTAGAATATGTAAATCATAATTTCGACATTTTATTTTTTAAATAAGAGTAATTAATAACTGAACCTAAAATGCTTCACAAACGTCATAGTTTTTAACTTCCAATAAACATTAAATATGCGTTACTTAGATACGAAATCGCCGTCTCGGATCCCACGAACTCGTCTATCACCATTTCAGTGCTGTGCCGTTGACGCATTTTTCTTTATTTTCTGTAAAACTTTGTCTCCCCTACCATTTGAGTGAGTGATTTTCCATGTTGTCTACCGATAGCTTTGATAAGTTCACTGCCTCACGTGCGAGTAAGGGTTGCTACAAACTTGTTAGGGTCAGCATGGTTCGGCATAGCCAAACGCCAAAAGCGAATACTTCTATGTAGATATATCGGGTGAAAAAAGATACGTAAAGAAGCTGAGAGTCACATGCTCATGTGACTCTCGGCTTGGTTACGAATCTTTTTCCCGTCATTGTGATATTTTTTTGGAACGAAGTTCTTTAACTTCGTTCCAAAATTTTAAAATCGTCACAGAACGAAAAAGCGTTATGCCCAAAAAAGTCCGTTTCAAGTGCCAAAAGTTTTTTTTTTTTTCGTAATACGCCATTTTGTGTAAGTTTTTAGCTTTGAAAAACTTATACTAGATGGCTTTGTATTAATACATATAACAACGAAAGGAATTTCATTCCAACCAGGTGTCCTACGACACCTCCCGACTTTTTTTTTTTGCCGGAACCTAAAAGCAGATGTGTTGTTATTGCTTCGGATTAGCTTTTCTGTTCAACAAATACTGATGAATCGAATGCGCCGACCTGAACCAGTGTGTAGCAACCCTAACTCAGAACTTATTGTTTTGTTTTTAAAACTAGGTATAATATTATATTTGGAACGAAGTTCTCTAATGTGGCTTGTGGTAGGAGTGAACTACTAGGAATAATCACGTAACGAAAAAACGTTACGCCGCCTCCATGTGACATGTGTGAATTTGGTCAAAATGAAAATCCAAGATGGTAGCTGCGAAAATTTTTACCTTTTTCATCATAGCTGTCGTTTTCATAGTTCTCGAGGGTGTTAAAGCTGGTGATATTAAAATATAAATCCAAGATGGCGGCTTCGAAAATTTTAAATTTTTCATTGGTTTGGTTTTCATGATTTGTGAAGGTGCTAAAGCCAAGATAGCCAAGATAGTCAAGTCAAAAAGAAAATCCAATATGGCGGCTGCGAACATTTCAAAAATTTTCAACATGGGTGTCGTTTTTATGGTTTTTGAGGGTGTCAACGACAATAGTGACGTTAAATGTAAATCCAAGATGGCGGCTGCGAATATTTTGTTTTTGGTTTCAAGTGTGAGAAGGAACTTTGTTCCTGACGGAGGTACCCCACCACGCACGTTTATTTTATTTTTTTAGTTTTAAGCCCAGGGGATTTAATTTTAGACTGTTTCGCATATTATTGTCTAATATGAGTATTAGACAATAGTAGATATAGTAGTAGATGTAGTATAAGATGTTGGTATTGTGTAAAGTGAATATTTGTGTATTTGTCAACGCAAATTGTAAAAAAAAAAAAAAACTATAAACTTCTATAATAAAAAATAAAGAAGTTTAAAGAAATGAATCACTCACTAAAAGCTAACCGATTGTAATGTGTATGTAGGTATGTACTTTAAATTGTTTCCGAAAGTATTTGAGAGAAGATACCGAGCAATGGGTTTTATTCTGTTTAAAGCATTTTTACAAAGAAATAGATTTTCTGAAATTATACTGATTTATGAAGCAGGTAGTGCTATCTTAGCCCCTGCCCCTGCTGGTACCTGCTGCTGCGAGAAAATAAAAGATGACATTTAGTTTAACTTTTATTCCGACTTTTAACAGATTATCAGAATAATAACTTACTTACTTATATACATAAGTCACATTTTGTTAAAAATACAGATATTTCGTGTTCTCACAAAAGATGAAATTGATGTTCAAAAGAGTTTGTGTCTTGTTATGTATGACTGACAACTGAGAGAGCGTGTTGGCGCGCACCGGACCGCAACTGAAAGGATGCCCGCGTGGCAGACCGCATTCGGCAGAACGTACAGTACATGCAAATATGAACTTTATGTATTGAATAATGTACGATTGACACCTGATGTAGTGTATCAGCGCCTGAGCAAGTACGAACTTCAATTATTGAATGGACACCCCAACCTCAACTTAGCTCGTCAGCTTTATAGTCTCAATATTTATGAAAATGGTACACTTTTTTCTGGCATTATAAGTGCCTTTTAATGGTTTAATAGTCAGATGTTTAATAAATATGTTTGTTTACAAAATTAATTTATCGAAATAACTTAATTGACGCACGCCTGGTGGCCGTTTACCTCAAGGTGCGAACAGACAGTACAACATATTTATATGCACGGCAAATTTTAATGTATTTTTGGAACGAAGTTCTTTTACGCGGCTTGCGGTAGACAATTGAAGCTGACTTTTTCAGGCATACTAAACTCGCCACAAAATAATAGGTCCGTTTTGACATGAGGGTGTCCCTCTTTGTCCCGCTATGCTTGTCTCTCTTTGGCATGTGAGGCGATACGGGCTGTCAAAACGGACCTATTATTTTGTGGCGAGTTTAGTATGCCTGAAAAAGTCAGCTTCAATTGTCTAAACTTTTGTTGTTTGTTTTTTTTTTTTAATTCAGAGCCATCTAGTATAAGTTTTTAGCTTCTTATAGCTTATACTAGATGGCTCTGTATTAATACATAATAAACAGAGAAAGGAACTTCGTTCCAACCGGGTGTCCCACGGTACCTCCCGACTTATTTTTTTTTAATTCTTCATTTAATTAAGGACTTTTATAACCGCTTTTTCGATTGCCTTTTATAACCGAATTTTTAATAAACTTAAGGTATGCGTCACATTTGTGGCTTACCAGTTGAAGCGCATGCCTAGGAATAAACAAAATAAAAATAGGAATGTCTGGACGCACCTTTATAGTTACAGATCAACTACTGCACAGGAAAGGTTATAAAAATCTAATACAATATAAATAATCATATAAATATAAGAGTCCCGATTAAACCTATCTAAAATCAATATTATTAATACAAATTTTGTCGCAATTACAGGAGTTTAATTTCCTCTATCACTCACAAAACAGTGTACTAGTTCATTAAATATGTGGGTATAATATTTTTGATCAGATAAGTTTAACGTACGTTTACTAACTTAAAATCTACTATTTTTGACAATATTAGGCCCGTTAGCACCATAAATCACTATACGCGTTTAACGCTAAACATATTTAAAACATAATTCTGTCTCTTCCATCTTCAAACGATTAACAGAAACAGAACGATGTTTTAAGCGGGCCTTAATCTTAAAGCAAGTGTCACACAGAAAGCAGAGCAAGATCTATAGGTATAGGTTTTAAAATGCCTAAAAGATAATCACTACAGAGCCATGACGCTTTCCTAAATAATATAGCCAGCGTAATTTTATTTCGATTTTGCTTTCTTTTCTAAAGCCCACTTTCTGTGTGACAAAGCACTAAAATAGTCCTAGTGACCACACTAAGATTCTTACATGCAGATATATTAATTTTAGGAATAAAGATTTTAGGAAATATTGTTAACGAAATCAATTACTTTTAGGTCCGCTTGCATCTCAAATCAACATGTTTAACACTAAATTAATTTAAAACATCGTTCCGTTTCTGTCAATCGTTTGAAGATGACGGAGACAGCATGATGTCTAAAAATACATCTAGCGCTAAAATTTGAGGAGACCAGCATATACTAGAACCAAAAATTTGAAGACATGTGACATCTGTCAACCCATACTGGGCCTGTGTTGCGGATTACGGCGCACTCTACCTCTCACTGAGAGGAGGCCTGTGTGCCAGCAGAGGGAACATTGCAGGGCGATTATGCTTATGCTTTTATGATAAGCGATGCAAGCGAGCCATAAAATCCTTGTTTCCTTGCACCTAAAGCAACATTTTTGTTGTCAAGTGCTCAGAAAATCCATATGTATTGAAAACTTTATTCCTTTTTTAATAAATCAGGAGCACTAACCAGTCTATTCTGTAAAAGTGAGCCTCGAAGTGAGCCGTCAATATTGTCGATCCGTAGCCTAAGTTGCAATGACAGCTCACTACAAGCTCATTTCACCTAAGTTTTGACTGTGAGTTTTTTACAGAATTGATCGGCGATTTTAACTTCGGTTTAACCCAACATTCTGCGAGGATTAAGTTTAGTGTAACTTAACTCCGACTTTATTGATAAGTAGAATATTATTCTGTAGGCAATAAAGACCAGATTAATAACTATTTGTAGCAGCATAGTCGAGGACAATACAACTAATTTGTTCAAAATACACAAAAGTGTACCAAATACCTTAGCTAAACATTATGATTAAGAAAATTAATAAATAATATTTTATAAACTTTGTGTGACTGTGAGAGACCACAGCATTCTTTATTCATAAGCAATAGTTCTAGGGTTTCATCTTCGACGTTAGGAAGATAAAAGGGGTAGATGCCACTTTTTACTAACTCCCAAATCAATGATAAAGTTCATCTATGGATTTGGGGTTGCAACTGTGATATTTATTTTATTAAAAGGTGTCTATTTGCATCTCAGTTAGGTCAATTATGTTATAACAGACATTATGTAACATATAGACTTTGAAACTACAAGTTCCAATTGACTAAATAAGAACGTTGCGATAAATTATGTATATTTTCTGCGTCGCTTCTGCTGTGTGTTTCAAACCTAATGATAGCGTTTTGAGTTCGGTTGCCTACAACCAAAATCACTTGACTAGATACTCGTAATAGTGTTTTATTATCACGAAATTATCACATTATATAGCCCATGTTATCGTAGGGTCCCTGGTGTGTTGAGTCGTCCGTGGTTACTATAGAGTCTGACCTCGGCGTTATTAAGGAACTTTTTGCTGGTTTCCAAGCTTCCGTGGGTGTGAATAGTTCTTTTCCACGCTGTAAAAGAAATATAAAAGTTATTTTAATCATCAAATGGCTTAAAAATATGTGAGTTCACTAAAGTTTTTTTTTTAATTATGACAATACAAGCCGAATTTAGAAGGTACGGTTGACTTTAGTCATACATAGGGCCGGTTTTTTGATCTGTAGTTAACTCAATCAATGGTTACACATAGTAACTAATGGTTAAATTTCGGCTAAATGTGAAAGGCTAAATATACATTTTTTTATTTAACATGAAATATATAATAATATATAAAAAATAGTAATAATGGCATTTTGGCAATATTCAACCACTAGTTACTATGTTTAACCATTGGCTAACTACGGAACAAAAAACCGGCCCTTAAGGACTTTTTTCATTAATTATTCGAATTAAATGTGACTTATTACATCAATGGCAAGTTACGAATTTACGGTGACCAAGTCCCAAAGTTTACGCGTTGACGGTACGGTGGGTTTGTGGTATGTACAGATGGTCACCAATCCACAGACCAACCATGGCAAGCATAGCTTAACCTGATCGATCGACCTGTGCGGCTGTTATTACTTAGCCACATGACGATGAATGGAAGACGATGATGATAGAATGCTTGCGGTTCTGTGAGAACACAGAGTGATAGAATTAACTTAATTTAGTGTTAATGGAAATTTGGTGCAATAATTATAAGTACTATCCTAACTAATATTATAAATGTGAAAGTAAGTTTGTTTACATTATCACGTGTGCAGAAACGACATAGGGTATCTTTCATCCCGAAAAAAGTAATGTTCCCGAGGAAAACAACAATAACATTATTATGATAACAGATGGCGCCACGTGTCTTTCGAATCATGATTGAATTATATTATTATAGAAACTTTAGTAGTGTGTTCTGTTTTTTTTATTTTTATTTAAGGACCAAATACTTTTGTGAGTCTAGAGTGTCGATTGACCGATTTTTCATAATACTATAAATGCAAAAGCTAGTTTGTTTGTTTTTACGCCTTCACGCTAAAACCGCTGATCGGATTTAGATGAAATTTGGCACATGGGTAGACCTGGATTAGGACATAGGATACTTTTGATCCTGGTGGTACGAGCCCGTGGGACAATTTCCGACAACCACGCTGGCGAAGCCGCAATAAATAGAAATAAGTACTCACATATCCATGATAAAATGCCCATGCTACGCCCACAGGGAAGAATACCAGCGTTGAAAGGCCCACAGCCCAGCCCATTAGGTCCGCAAATAGGGGAAATACGTAGTCCTGGTAACTCGGAGTTTCCCATCCGGATAATATGAAGATCAGAATACCCTGCACAAAAAGAATGATTAATTACTTCTCAATTTCCAATCCAGATTAATTTGGCGTCGGCGCTGCATATCTTCTTCTTTCATATGGCTCTCTTACTATAGTTGTCATCTCGGTAGTCACCCCCTTTCTAGCCATGTCATCTTTCACACAGTCCATCCATTGTTGCTTTGGCCTTCCCCTACTTATGAAGTGTATGCTATTTATAAAAATAAGTAATAATATATAATATATATATACACCAAGTATTATTAATTTAATTTTTAGGGTTCCGAACCTCAAAAGGAAAAACGGAACCTTAGAGGATTACTTCGTTGACCGTCTGTCTATCAGTCTGTCTGTTATGACCTTTTTTCTCAGGAACCCGTGGAGGCATCAAGTTGAAATTAATATTAAAAACGTAGGTCTGACGTAGACCTACGTTTAACCTTGGACCTCTAAAAAAATCAAGCTTCTAAGTCAACGTAATAAAAAATACGGTCATTTATGCGATATATTTTGATACTCGCAAATAAATCATAATCCACAGGGTACTTCCCGTTGAACTAGAATCTTGAAATTTAGCAAGAAGCAAGGTCTCCAAGCACAAGTAAATGAAAAAGTCTAAAAATCGTTAACTTGTAGTTATATAAAAAAAAAAAAAATGCGATTACGGACTTACATTTGCAGTTGGAGAAATGACCGTGACGTATATCGATGGGAGAATATGTTTTTCAACCACGATGTTAATTTTGTTTTTGGTATAAATTCATCCTAACTAGGGAACCCTTCATTGTGCGTGGTCCGATACGCACTTGACCGATATTTTTTATGACTAAATGGACAGTGCGTACAGAAATATTAATAACCAGCCTGGTTGTTGTCGATGGACCGATTGATTTTTGTACAATTATTTATGTATAATTTACAACAATTCTGGTACCCACATGAGGCAGTGAGCGCCACATTATCTACCAGCTAACATTTGAGTTAAAACAAACGACATGACAAGTTAATTTGATAAATTCTATACACGGTTAAGAATTGATGTTACACAAGATGAGATTAAATTACATACTTGAGCTAATACAAGATAATTCTCACGCACGCAAGCTATTAATTAATTACACCAATTAGAGATAATTGTTGCCATGATGTTATCAATCGATTAACTTGTACATGTACGTGGCAAATGGATTCCTCATTGCCGAGTTGATATCTACCAAGATGTGAAAATTTAATTACATGTTGGTAGATGGGCGGTCGATGCGATTCTAAACGGCTATTTGACACTTCCGATAGGGCTGGCTGTTACCTTGGCCAGAAGTTAACTTAGCATTGCCATACAATGTGATAATGCCACCAGTCGACTGCGATGGGGATGAATTTTACGACACCATATTTTAGTTTGTTAATAGTTTTTGTTAGGTCATAAGAACCTTATCCATTGTATATATTTTTATCATCTTTAATAAATGTAACGTTATGAGGGATTCAGTAAATAAATACAGAGATCGTAATTGACCGAGCGAGCAAAGCGTCTCTGCTTTTTTTCCGTCTGTCAGTTTGTTGCTACTTGTACAGGTCGTATTTTACAACCGATCTGGACGAAATTTACGGGGCTACTGGATATCTCCGCCATATGAGATCCGATTTTGATGGTTCTTTTTTATTTGAAAGGTAGTAACTTTAAGTTGGTCTCATAAATATTTGGTGAAGTTTTGATGAAAAATAAAACAACAAATGAAAAAAAAAAATGAAAAATAAAATATGAAAAATATAATAGATAAATCTCTATGTATTATCAAGTTGATAAAACCTGCGAACCAGCCGATCTATTCTGTAAAAATCTCACCGTGCAAACATAGGTGATGTGAGCTTGAAGTGAGCTGTCATTCCACCTGATGCTAGGGATTGACACTATTGACAGCTCACTCCACGCTCACCTCACCTAAGTTTGCACGGTGAGAGATTTGCATGATGATGCAAGCGGACCTAAAAACAACAAAAATGCTTCCTTTGCGTCTGTTCTGTTTTTGAATGTAAATCTAGCTATTAAGGTAGACTACAATAAGGAAATGTAAAGCACTGCTTTTGGGAAATAAATAAATGAATAAACATGGTAAATATCCTGTTTTAAATAACTATAGTGGTATATTAATTTTATTGTTGCAAAAAAGTCTATGCTCGTGAGGTCTACTGTTCGAAGAACTACTAGTTGTTAGAAACATCATCTGCCTAGCCTTTTTCCAACTATGTCGGGGTCGGTTTGCAATATAATCGGATGCAGGATACCGGTATTTAACAAAGAGCGACTGCCTATGTGACCTCCACAACCCAACAGTTACTGGGTAACACGTAACCCCTTGGCTAGACACAAATATAATTAATAGAGACAAACTCACACTAAGACTAGTAATCGGTAGTAATATGTTAAATACTTACAATACTACCAATAGGCACGATGATGGTCCAAACAGACATCCAATAGAATCGCAGCACTTTGTTATGTTTCATGCCCATAGACGAGAGATCGTTCATAGCACGGGTGATGCCATAACTCCAAGAAACAGCGGTGCACTAGAGGAAAAAGAAATAGTTAAAAATATACTGACAATGAAAACAAGGATAAAAAAAGACAAAGAAAAATAATGAATTAAGGTGCTTTTCCGAAGCCGAATGCAATCGCAAATCGTAGCGACAACGCCGCCAAATCACTATGACAGGACTGGTTTCTCCTTCGAAAAAGCACACTAAGAAAGAAAAACAGCTATCCTGATGACATGATCTTCTGAAAAAAGATATAAATAATGTTGGTATAGAAGAGAATACTGAGTAACTGTTACATGATGCCAATGTACTGCCATGCTACGGAGTAATTGTTTAACAGTATTTGAAAGGATTATATTGTATTTACAAGAAAACATAAGTATATTCAAGTTACTTAGAGGCATGCATATTGAATTGCATTATTCGCGTAATCATCAACAGTGATAATAGTAGGTAAAGAAGTAATTATACATGTAAATAACTTTATTTTATCTACACTTTTCTAACATAAGTATTAATACATGGCTACCTATATTATGCATGGATATTTATCAATATTTTGTGTACTCTTTTACTCAAACCATACCAAATTTAAAAATAGATTCTAATGCCTGCAGATAAAGTTTAAACTTACCTCAGCCATACCAATCAGCAGAATTGCCCAAGAGGCCGTGTTCCAATCTAGAAGTTCAAACAAGTACACTCCGCCGCTGAAACACATCGGGAGGCCCAGAATGAAACACGTGAAACATGTGCATGCGGTAACCTGAAACAAAACAAACTCGATGTATATAGAGAATAGAAAGAAAATTCCTGAAATCAGGAAAACAAGCAAGAATAATAAAAGTTAAAATGCCTCATTTACACCATGCAAATTTCTTGTCTGTGGCATAAAATAAAATTAAAGCAACAGATTACTTGCATTGTTTTAACACTGATTAAACACTGTTGATGCTTCAACTTATGTCAACAGCCAAAGTAAAGAAAAAAACTGAGTCATTTCTTGAACATTAAGAAATTAGGTAATAATATGATTTCGAAATTGCGTTTCAACGATGTCTCAGGGTAAAAGAACTTATAGACTATTTTGCTCGTTTCTGTGATTATAAAATCCTTAAACCAAAGATACTTATCACAGCAAGAGACTAGATTTGGCAGAAGAAAAATAAAATAAATTATCATGTATGTATGAAAAAAGTCTTACAATGATAAATTTGTCACTTAAAAATAAGAAAATAATTTCACTCACCTTCCAATAATTCTTCCTAAGATGTGGCCACTTGTCAACAATGGCGGTATTTATGGCTTCAATACCAGCAAACTGACTACCCAATCCTAAGATGAAGAGCATGAAGAAGAACAGGATAGACCACATCCTCGCGACTGGCATTTGGAGTAGCGCTTCAGGGTACGCCACGAAGGCTAGACCAGGACCTGACTCTGCTACATCTGCAAATGAAATTTTTCATGAATATCTGATGATGGCCTGGATGGCCTGGTGAAGGTTGCGGAAATCCGCTGGATGCGAGACCACAGGAGTAGTCGATGTGGCGACGTTTGGAGGAGGGTATGGTCAGCAGTGGACATATTTCGGCCGAACTGATGATGATGATTAGTGGGTTTAGTGAGGAACAACGAAACATTCACGGAGATCTTAGGATATCTAGATTTGCCTTTCAAAATGGTCAGTAGTAGGCACTCGCATCCAGCACGCGTGTATGACCGATATATGAACGTGGAGGAAGCAAAAGAATCGTAGGTGCAGGTGGCGTTCTGTAGAGTGTTTGCCTTCTCACACGAGAAACAGGCGTAATATGTATAATCATATATGTTTGTAAATCTCATGGATTGTAGTTCTTATTCGTGAGTGTTTATCATTATGTTAAACTTCTATATAAGACGCAACTGTAATAATAAAATTTGGTACGTAACCTTATGCGGTTTTATTAGGACTAAGATTAGCCTCGGAACCGTTTCAGAAAACCAATAGAATATGTTTATTTAATATTGGTACGTGTTATTACGATCAAATATTTGTCAAACTTGATTTAACATAAAATATTGGTGGTTTCGTGCCACATGTAAATAAATGGGGCTAAGTTTTTAAACCGACATGGTCACTGACATTATCATTCAAGTTCTAATGATAAATGGGGCTAAGGTTTTAATATAATGCTTTGAAAGCATACACATTAGTCAAATATATCATAGATTTTAAATTCAATGCAAGTCTGGCTAATTGCTAAAATAAGGTATTATCTGAATTCATAATTCGTCATGCGTCATCAAAAGAAAATTGTATTTCAGATAATGGATGATTATTATGACTAATGATAATAATATTTTCGGAAGATACATTCTTTATACAAATTTACAACCACCAGGCAAGATTTGTTATTGATATCATGCTTGGTCTACGATGATCAACATTTTAATCAGCAATTATTGATTCCTAATCTGAAATTGATACAAATGATAAATGAAATTAAACTCAAAGTTTATTTATTCAAACTAGGCGAAAGTCAGCAGTTTTTTACGTCAAAATTATATGAGAGAGTGCCTATACAGAGACACTTCCTAGTGCTCTATCTGACACGTATTTCAATGTTTAAACCACATGTTTTAGTTTGTTTACATTAAACGAGCTGGGGGTTCATACTAAATCTACGCTCAGGTCATATGACTTTCACTATACTTAAACTTTACATACTCCTACATTTCTGAAACAATATGTCCAAAGGAAATCACACCGTTTCATTGATGTTTCATGCCTTTACATTCATTTTCTCATTTTGTAAGAACCTTTAAATATTTTAACATTGTCTAATGTCATTTGTCAGATTTTATTATTTTATAAGGACGTCTCCATGCTATGGCCAAGATGTCACTGGCCATCTTTTTACTCCTGTACGTCATCTAGTCTGACATATCTTTAAAATGTTTAATATTTGTATTTTTAATATATTTTTTAAAAAGGGCAGTCACCCAATATCAAGGGTCAATCTTCAGTAGTCTATTCCTTGCAGTATATCTCTGGCTGTCTACCAAATCATTTCTAACAATAAATAATATGAAAGCTCAAGAAGTATTTTCTATCCGGTGGGTTGCGGAGAACCACTCAAGTAACTTAAGGAACCCTCGATAATTATTCCTATTCGGTGGACTCCGACTAACAATCCAAGTAGGCACGCGTAATAATTCAGATAAATCAGGAGGTTTCTAAGAACTGAACCTCTAGTGGCATGGATTGAGCCCTGTCTCCCTCTTTACTGTCCTCCTCGGACAATCTGAACCCCTAGCGGTATGGCTTAAGTCACTGCCTTCTTCTCCATTATCCTCCTCTGCAGAGGGACCTCTATAATCCTCTAACGGAGTGACTTAGTCAACGTCAACGGATGTTGGGGTCATATTTGCCGATTCTGTTACTGTGCGCGTCACGCGCTGCAGATCTGGTTCCTGTCATCGAAATGTATTTTCTATTTTTATCATGAGACTAACTAATAGCCCCGGCTATTCGTTACGTTACACAACAAACTCCCCAGCAGCACAGCGATCTGTTCAGTTAGTATCTGTGAAACCCACGTGCGAAACACGTGAAGATTTAAAATTGAATAACAAAACATGACCATGAAACATCGCCTAATATAATACTAAAGAGCATAGTCAATATTATAATAATATGTTATCACCCGATAAGAACCACGTACATCGATGTTATGGTGTCATGCAAAGCAATATAACCTTTATCGATAGACAAAAAGTAATTAAAAGATATAAGAGTGATTTGCAACACCATTTCACGTTTGCACAAGGATAAATATGGCTATTGTTTACGGCACAAACCTAGCGTGTTTTGTAAAAAAATGGCTGTTTTTTTTTTTTTTTTTGATGGCCAAACAAAGGTTTTAACATGGAATGAAGCCATAAGTAAAAATTAAAAACTTAAATAAAACTGAATAGAGTCAAGAAGAATATTATTGGTATAAACAATTTTAGATCTCATGTTTGATTTCCTATCGACTCCATCGTTTATTTTATTTAGTTGTAGAAAGGCATAAACGCTCCCGTAGACACGCGTGACGTGAGGGCGTGATGAGACTCTGTTAGAACAATTTCTATGACAACTTCATTAAAATTGTTCTACCGGAGTCGCGTCGTGCCTGTCTGTGGGAGCCTTAATAAATTTTATCACTAAATCTCAAACAATACATAGTCATTCATGTATATATGTTTAGATTATCATAAGTATTCCAACATACATAATTAAAATTTTCTTTTAAAAACCAAAATCACTCGTCACCATGAATATTCTTCTTAATCGGCAACCCATATCAGTTCAGCAAATCATTCGAAGGCGTCTTCTATCCGATGTCAGAATGAACCCTTTGTTTCAAATTTCCAATACAAGGCATACCGTTGGAGCCGCATAAAGAACGAATACGTAGGAAACCAAAAACGTTAGCACACCTCAGTGCGGCGGGATGAAATATTTACAGTTTAATCAATCCATTATCTTGAAACAGAATACAAACAACGCTTGCATTCGTAACGACGAAATCAACATGGGATCGAGAGTTCACGGTGGATAGAGTGGACTTGATACAGCACACCACCATACTGCGCTAGAGTTTGATTAATAAATTTTTCGTGTTCAGAGATTTTTTCTAGTTTCAATGGCAAAGCGAATGCTTTTAGTAAATTTGGAAGTGCATGTTATATTACGATGCTATGTATAAAGGAACTGGACGTGGAGCTAATCTATTAAATTTCGACAGGCCAGATGGCATGGTTGGTTAAGACACCACCTGCCATGCCGCTGGTCGTGGGTTCGATTCCCATCCAGGACAAACATTTGTGTGCATGAACATGTCTGTTTGTCCTGAGTCTGGGTGTAATTATCTATATAAGTATGTATTTACAAAAAAAAAAGTAGTGTATGTAGTATATCAGTTATCTGGTTTCCATAGTACAAGCTCTGCTTAGTTTGGGATCAGATAACCGTGTGTGAACAATGTCCCAGGATATTATTATTATTATAATAAGTAGAACAGTGTTGAAACATTCCAGGAATGAGGGTTTTCTGAAATGACATTCACTTGGTGGCAGCACTGAGACGGGTCAGGTCAGGGTACCAGTAATAAGTGACAAAGTGCCTATATTTTCTTTAGTTGTGACTGAATGATGAACGTATGAATGAAATGCACGATGGCCGTCATCATGTATTTTATATTCAGAATTGAAATGGAAGACCTGTTGTCAAAGTGGCGCCAAGTGATGGCGTGTATTTTCTTGAACACCTTCATTGATAAAAGAACAGCCATAAAAAAAAGAAAACGAATAAAAAAAAATATTACCAGACAGTTTTTATTCTAACTTAACAAAATGACAGAATAGATGTTGTCAAAATCTGTCGTCAATTTCATCTGTGTCGTTTTCAGTAATACCAGTAGGCATAGCCAAATGGCATTCGCTTCGGAGCGATTCTATTTCTACAATCGCTATCGACGCGCATCTCTATGGAAATGCTCATCTTTGATCACGTGACATCGATAGCTTAACCCTTAAATGCATCTTGTATCGAAAACAACCAACGTTGTTTATGTCAACCCCATACGTTTTTGCCTTTTCTACTAGCGTCATCGCTAATCGAATGTTACTTTGGCTAGGCCCGCAGGAAACAAACTTTCAATATTACTTTCCCTAAAATACGTACAAGAAAGTAGTCGGATTTCACGGCTAACGCAGGTGAATTCCCTAGACGAACACTCTCAGGAAATCAATTTATCAATATTACGTGTAAACCAATAATATGCTTCCTTAGTTATTTATAGCTACGCGTATTAATGTTTACAACCAATTCATAAATAATAAATTTTGTATCGTAATATTTTTATTTGTCGTTTATATTATAAATAATAAAAAAAATAAAATATACATATTATGACGTCACATATTGTGTCTGTGTGACTGTGTTGTTCTTTTAAAATACGCAAAGGATTTTGGTGCAGTTTTCACTATAATTTAGAGAATTTCTTCCGGAAGATTTATGTGTATAATACATTTATATTAATCTTAAATATAATAGATAAATCTCTATATATTATCAAGTTGATAAAACCTGCGAACCAGCCGATCTATTCTGTAAAAATCTCACCGTGCAAACATAGGTGATGTGAGCTTGAAGTGAGCTGTCATTCCACCTGATGCTAGGGATTGACACTATTGACAGCTCACTCCACGCTCACCTCACCTAAGTTTGCACGATGAGATTTGAACAGAATAGCAGAAGGAGTTGCCGTGCGATTCTGTAACCATCTCACCGTGAAAAATTGGGTGAAGTGAGCGTGGAGTGAGTCGTCAATAGTGTCAATCCCTAGCATCAGCATGACTCACAGCTCACTTTAAGCTCACTTGACCTGTAGTTATTACGGTGAGATTTTTCCAGAATCAACCGGCTGGTCGCTAGTTTCCAGTAAATGTGTCGTAAACGTATTGTTATACTGGGTGATTTTTTTACCGTCTTGAAAAAAAGGGTACGTAGTGCGTACGATTTGAATTTCGATAATTGTTAACTATCTATAAAGTTTTTTCAAAACTTCTGTGTTTATTGTTTTAATTTACTTCAAATGTGTAGTGTTTATTGATAGAACAATTTCTGTATAAGCAACTGAAAAAAAAAAACTAGGTATGACACAGGCTTCTACTCCGTTCACCTATTGTACCCTATTTTTTTCAAGACGGTAATAAAAATCATCCAGTATATTTAGGGCCAACATGGCCAGAGATCACATAAGACAGAAAGGTACGGATGGGAAAAGGCCTTTTCCCAGCAGCGCGACACCAAATAGGCTAGCAAAAAAAAAGCGCATTGTGGACGATAGTTGTTGAATCATACGCGAATGCTGCAGTGTCATCTTTGTTATGAGTAAACCGTATAATATTTATGTTCTTTTCTCTATCTTTGTTTTAGTTCTGCTCTTCTGCTATTGTTTTAATTAGAAAATTGTTATGTGTAAGAATAGCAGCAATAATGGTATGTACTCGTAAATTTTTGGGTTATCATTATGCAATGAATGCAGATTTATGTAAATTTTGTGTAACACCATGAAAAAGCTCATATATTGTATACAGTATTATACATATATTTTTTTTATTTGAATGAATTTTTCTAACTTGTAAATAAAATTAGTAAATCTTTTGTACTTGGAAATCCATGAACATTGGAATTTAGTTCAAATATTTATTTTTTATTACATACCAATTAAATCCTGAATAACCCAAACCTACATATCCAAATCATCTAAACACCCAAAACATGAATACACAAAACTAAAGTATTTTTAAATTTCGTCTTTACATTTTGCAAAGCCTTCTAATTTTGGCTTCCACTATTCCACATTACCTATTTCAATATTTGACATACAAAACAACAATACAGTAAATTAATCTAATAGCATTGCGCAGTACAATTGAATATTTAAGTGGGTTTCAGTATACCACGTATTGTTTGCGCTCAGCCCGTGTATGTTTGCCGCCCCGCGGCATTGCAGCGCCCGGATCAATCAACTTGAGGTAATCGCAGAGGAAAGCTTTTATTTTTTCGGATTTTTTGATGCACGAACGTTTTTGTTCAAAGGTTGATCGAACAGGGGTTTGGCTTTTAGTAACATAGATAGTATTGCTGAAATGGTTATGTTGCAGCTATTTGAAAGCAGTTATTTGCAGCTGCAGGCAAATATAATTTTAGTTAAGATAAATGTAAGTAAGGCCAGTGACACGAAAGAAAAAGAAGCTAAATCTATCAAACTGGAGGTTTCCTATGTATCTTCTCTTATGTCTGCATGATCTGTATATTGTACAATGTACAAGCTAAGTTTGTTATGGTTCATGATTAGCCAGACAGTAAGTTTGATTGCAGAGCATACTACCCAAAGAAAGAAAAGAAAGAAAGGATAATGTTTATACTTGTCATGGCGGAGACCATGGAGGACATGAGTACTATGATTGACGACCTCAGTAGAGCTTCCGAAAGACTGGATCTCAAAATATACATGGACAAGACACAGGTCATGTCAATTGCCCATGTAACACACTCTCATGAAGGTCGGAGACGCTACACTCGAAGTTGTGGACGAGTATGTTTACCTAGGACAAACTGTCCAGTTAGGTAAGTCCAACTTCGAGAGAGAGCTCAATCGTCGAATCCGACTCTGCTGGGCAGTGTTCGGGAAGATACGCAATTTCTTCTCGTCTCACATACCGCAGTGTCTCAAAGCGAAAGTCTTTGACCATTGCGTGTTGCCAGTGATGATCTACGGCACTGAAACGTGGTCGCTCACAATGGACCTTATTAGAAGGCTATGCTTGGAGTTTCCCTACGTGATCGAATCAGAAATGAAGAGAACCGCAGGAGAACCAAGGTAACCGACATCATTCATTCTGCCTAGCCTTTTCCCAACTATGTTGGGGTCGGCTTCCAGTCTAACCGGATGCAGCTGAATACCAGTATTTTACATGGAGCGACTGCCTATCTGACCTCCACAACCCAGTTACTGGGTAATACGATACCAAGGTAACCAACATAGCCCGAAGAATTGCCAAACTTGAGTGGCAGTGAGCAAAGCACATTACTCGCAGAACAGATGGCTGATGGAGCCGAAAGGTTCTGGAGTGGCGATCGCGTACCAGAAGACGTAATGTTGGAAGACTCCCACAAGGTGGACTGATGGCCTTGTAAAGGCCATAGGAATCCGCTGGATGCGGGGAGCACGGAACCAGAAAGGTCGAAGTGGCGGTGCTTGGGGGAGGCCTATGTCTAGCAATGTACGTCTTTCGGCTGAAATGATGATGATGATAATGAATGTTTATTTGGACACAGTTCGCTAAACAAAATACAGATAACAAAATAAAAATAATGTTCTAATGAACAATAGTGTGTGCCTCACAGCTGCACCACAAAGGTTCATTTCAGTATTAAAGCTGCCAGACAGATGCTATTTGATGTTATGGAATATCGTCACATGGGAGAGCTATGATATATTATATAGAAGTGCACCCAAGTCATACCAGTAACTATATTACTAACAGCTTCAAAAACAATTCATTTAACGGATATACAGTAGAAATTAATGGTATTACAAGTAAAGAGCGGTAGATAGGTTATACGTAACTTGGTTAGTAAACTTGAACTCAGTATCGCGCCGGCGTCACAATACAGTATTACGATATTCATATTGTGATTGAAGATCAAATGTGGTTTAGATCACCTGTCAACGTCTTTTGACTTAGATTATCATTGCCAAAAATAAACAATAAAAAAGTACTTACCATCAATATCAACACCCATTTTTTGAGCCTGGAAGCCCAGTACGGAGAATATGGCGAAACCAGCGTATATAGAAGTGAGGAAGTTGGTGAAACTCACGAAGACGGCGTCGAAGTGACAGTTGTTTGTGAACTTGTTGTACGAAGCCAAGGTCACAAGCGATCCGCAGGCTACACCGAACGAGTAGAAGATCTAGTGGTAGAAACAGATGGGTTAGCTAAGTATAAAAGAGATGATACTGCAGTGGTTTACAAAGTAAAGTAAGAAACAAAAGCAGAATAATCAAAGTCGAGCATTTGTATCTTCTTACTAAATAAATCTTAACTACACATACGTGAACAGTGCGAAATGAATACTTCCTGAATAAAAAGTGTTTTACACAGAAGTTTGTAATTTGTAAGCTTTTATAATTTGTAATTTATAAGCATATTTTCTACAGTTCAATCTTTATGCTTGAGCATCGCGTTTCAGGATAACACAATTTATTACTTGTATTTTGAATCAATGTTTCTTTATTTTATTTTTGATTTATCTCTATTTTATCGTTTTCTTTATTGAAACATGAGGAGTGTTTCCCTAATTATTTACAAAACAAACAACCAATTAAGCTAACGGCAATACAAAATAATGGCCACGATATTTTCAAACAAAATATCAAAACAAACGCAGGTGATTTCTTTTTGTTTGTCAACTTTTGTGTTTCCCGAGAGTGCTGAATTGAATTTACGTGTTTTAATTTCAACACTAGGTACTCTGTCCGCTTTTATAATATTTTTTGTTTTTTTTTGTATTTCCTTCAAACCCGTATTAAGTACGATATAAGTACCTTTATTTTGGAAGAATTGCGTCGTTATAGAAATAATACGAGTTATCGTGAGTTATTTATTAGATTTGACATACGTTTGTTGTTTGTTTGTTAATAAATTTTACTAGCTTTTGCCCGCGGCTTCGCCCAAGTGGTTGTCGGAAAACTATACGTAAAACCTTCCTCTTGAATCATTCTATCTATTGATGAAAACCGCATTAAAATCCGTTCAGTAGTTTTTGTGATCATCGCGAACATACAGATGAACGTGGCGTGGGACTTTGTTTTATAATATGTAGTGATGTCGAAGCTGATATCTTCACGTTATTGTTGTGAGATACCATTCACCTCTCTTGACAGATGGTTATGACAGTAAATTGAAGTTAGATTGTTTTTACACATGTGTACTGTAAAGCTTTCATGCAATGGACAAACTTATACATAGATGGAATTACATTTTGAATAAAAAAGGTAGTCCAGAAGTTTTGTTTCTAAGTCTGACTAGTAGAGACGGCAAGTTAGGATCGTCGCTATTGTCCGAAGATTGTACTGGTTTCTTATAATTATAAATCCTATATTGCTACCACCTGTTATTTAATAGTTTGCTTACCCCCAATGGAGTTCAACTCTTCCCAGTACCAAAAGCAGGCGCTGGGCGAGCTTACAGTACTGAAATCTACATAATTACATGGGGTAGGCGCTACATAAGAAAATAAGAAGCAATGCTGATTTTTCGCAGTTTATTTCAAGAGGAGACGTGTTCATTTTTACGCGTCTATGATATAACTGTTGTTTTATGGAAACAATCGCCGCATATTCAATCTAGAATCTACTTCCTAATTCGCTTGATTGATCGAATGCAACCAGAGTCATTTATCTAGCAGCCTTCATGATATACGTTTGGGATTTGCAGAAAACATTTACGGTACCAAGGGTATAAGATAGATTTACTTTACACCATTCGGGGTTCAGGCATAAATATAATTATATTGTAACTTTTATTTATTTCAATTTTACTCTTCTTTTTTGCCTTTTATAATTTTAGCAAACTAGCTAAACTCCATAAAGCAGTAAGAAATAAAAATAATTATAAGCACACCAACAAATTTCGGAGCGTTCTAAAACTTTTTAATTAAGAAATTCGAAAGACTGCGGCCTGGAAAAAAATATAAATTGCCGTTCCCCAACTTTTCCAGATAATTAGGCGCCGCATTTATTTATCCAAGAAATAATGGTCACCATTACTGACAAAAATGTTTTCGATGGACGGATTCCTTCGATGGATTGATGTTTGCTACCGAAGTCTTGACAGTTTAATAGCAGTTCAAATAGCTTTTATTTTGACATCTCTTTGAACTATAGGTATTTAGTTAAAGTTTTTCAGTTAATATTTTTGCTCAAAATACTTTAGGTAAGTCAATTTGAGCTTAATTTGATGTTTAACTCTTTTGATTAGCTGAAAGGTTTTTAAACGGTTCTACATTTTGCTTTATTGCTTTTTATTTTTATTTAGTGTTTGATATTTTAGTGACAGCTTTTATAATATTACGTTGCCATATCATTGGAACATTAGATCTAATGAAAGCACCTTTTTTTTTTGTGGATGGGAAATCATCAAATAACTTCTCCCGCTCTGGGTGGAGCGGAAGGGCGTGTCAGACTTTTACTGACTAAAACCCACCCGTGTTCCTTCAGTTGCCTATGCCAGGGCCACGGTATCTTTTTCAAACAACCCGCGACCCCAGCGGCATCGGCCCTATTGGACCCCATCTTTTGCTGACATCTCTTTGAGGCGCGCGTGGAACACAACGCGCAGTCGACCCGGACCTGGTCCTCACCGGACGGCGAGCTACCCACTACTCACCGTCCGCAAGCCCGCGCCTACGGTGGCCGGGAATCGGCTATCAATTCCCGCCGCCCAGGGCGTCTCCTGCGGCGACTGAGGGCGTGAGGCTGCCTCTCCCTCACGCGTTCCGCCTCCTCCTTCGCGAGCATTACCGCTTCGCAGAAGGAGGTGACGGCCTCCCATGCACTCTCGCTCCGCACCATGGCCTGGACCAGGCTCGGGCGCGAGAGATCGCCGCCGCCGATCGCCTCCGTGAGAGCACGGCGGTGCTCTGCCCAAGCCGGGCAGACCTCCACTGTATGCTCCACCGTGTCCTCTGGGCGATCCACACAATGGTGACACCCGGGCGTTTCCTCCCGCCTTATGCGAAACAGGAACCTCCCGAAACAACCGTGTCCGGTGAGGACCTGTGTCAGGCGGAAGGTGAGGACGCTGTGGCGCCTCTCTAACCACTCCTCAAAGAGGGGACTTATCGCCGCAATTGTGGCGTGCCCAGCGCTGGGTTGCGACAGTCGCACTCTCCATGTCGCCATGAGATCCCGCCGGAGCTCTGTCCGCTGTACCGTGATTTCTCGCGGCAGCGGAGTTACGCCCCGGCGTTTCGCCTCCTCGCGTCACTCCCACACGTGCGCGAGGACTTTCGCCTCCAGATCCCACGGCGGCAATCCAGCAAGGAGGCTCGCCGCCTCACCGGAGACCGTGCGGTAACCCCGGACTAGCCGAATTTCCATGACCCTCTGGGACGCGTTCAACCGGCGGACTGACCGCAGCCTCAGGGAACGCGCCCACACCGGTGCCCCGTAAAGGGCCATGGACCGCACGACCCCCGCGTAAAGCCTCCGGCAGGAGGCGTTTGGACCACCTAGATTGGGCAGGAGCCGCTTCAAGGCAGCCCCAGCCCGCTCCAGTCTGGGAGCCAAACATCGGAAATGCTCCACGAAGTTCCACCGGCTGTCGAGGACGAGTCCCAGGTACTTCATCGTCGACTCGACTCCGATGCGAACCCCTCCTACCGTTATTTGGGAACCCGACGGTGGCGCATTCCGAGGACCATGAAAACACATGGCCTCGGACTTGTGCAGGGCCACCACGAGTTCCAACTGCCGGATCCTCTCAACAACTATCGCAACCCCGCGTGTCGCTAATTCAGCCGCCGCCTGGTGCGACCTCCCCTGCGCCAGGACCAGCGTGTCGTCAGCGTAACATACCACGCTGACGCCGCTAGGGAGGTCGGCGCGCAGCACCCAGTCGTACCCGATGTCCCACAAATGCGGCCCCAGGACCGATCCCTGTGGGACACCGCACGACATCTCTCGCCGGTTCCACTCTCCCTGATGACCGGGGTAGATGACGGCCCTATCCGTCAAATAGGCCTCAACCACTCGACAGAGGTAGGTCGGCATCCGGTGATACCGGAGTGCCTCCCTGATGCAACTCCAGGGCAGGGTATTGAAGGCGTTGGCGATGTCTAGAGACACCGCCAAGACGACCCCACCCCGGGCCACAGCATCCCCCGTCGTGAGGGCTCGCACGCGCATGATGGCGTCCACCGTAGAGCACCCCCTGCGGAAACCAAACTGGCTCTCCGCCAAATCCGGCCCCTCCTGCACCAGCCACCCGACGAGGTGGTCTGCAATAACTCTTTCAAAGAGCTTGCCCACCTCGTCGAGCAGCACGATGGGTCGGTAAGCGGACGGAGAGTCCGCAGGGCGCCCCGGCTTCTTAATGAGGACCAGTTTCCCCGTCTTCCAACGAAGTGGGAACTGGCTCCTCTCCAAGCATGCGCTTAGGAGCCCCCCTAGTCGAGGCCCGAGAGCCCCAAAGGCCAGAACCCAGGCTCTTCCAGGTAAGCCGTCGGGTCCTGGGGCGGCATTTTTGGCACTCAACCTACGTACCGGCGCTCTCTGCGAAGCCAGCCTGGCCCCGATATGTCCGACATGGTCAAAACGTGCCCTACGCAAAACCCGCTTGCAGAACTTGGCGGCAGAATTAAAGGCTCTTTTCTTCGCGCGAACCCTACGCGCTCTAACTTTGCGGTCGCGGGCCTTGACCCAGGCTTGGTAGGCAGTCTCTTTTCGGGCCTCAGCGTGGGCGCATTCTGCCTTATACCAAAGCCGGGATTTGTGACCGAGCGGGATGTCGGAGAATGGAATAAAATATTCCATCCCCTGCCGAAACCACGTCCGCAACCGCGTCAACTCAGCGCGAGGGGTCACCCGAGAAACAACTATTGAATAAAGGAAATAATAACAAAACTTAAATACATTTAATGATTTGTGATACAAGTGGGCCTTAGTCCTAGAAAATCTTATATTTTCAACCAAATAATACCAGTATTGACCTGAGAAGCTGCATCACCCCAAACGCTGGCCGAAGCCAAAGTTTCCCAGTCTGGTGACAAATAGAACAAAATCCCGTCAGCAGCTCCTTCTAGGGTCACTCCTCGGACGAGCAGGGCCGTCAACATGACGTAAGGGAACAAAGCAGTGAAGTAGACCACTTTGCCTGCTGATTGGACACCCTGTAAAAAAAAAAAATATTTTAATACCAATTATCATGCAGGATGTTAAAGACATTGACGCACTAATTATTACCATAAATTCAGTACCTACACGATTCTAGAGACACCAGCGTAAAAAAAAATCATATTTTATTATAAAAAAAATGCTGTTCCATATTTTTTTTTCCATGCAGGTACTTCTTTCGTAGAATATCCACTTTTGTTTGAAAGAGCTGATTTTTTTAAATAACCGACGAAAAATTTCATCATGGTAACAATTTGCGCGTCGATGGCCCTTACACTGTGTATTATTATGATCTTTCAGTTAACTGGAGAAGGCAAAGAACAAATAAATTAGAAAAGTAGTGGCATAGGCTAACATAAATAGGATTTTTCAAAGATGGATTGTGTGAGGGATTATATGAATGAAAACATCTCATGTTTTGAATGATAATGTGACGGGTAACAAGGAATAGTGGTATAGAAAACCTTTTTCCAAGAGACATGGGATAAAATCAGGCAGAAGAAGAGGGATTTTCAATAGACCTGCTCTGTTCGTAAGGATTTGAATTAGCAGAAGAAATAAATGAAAGACATGCAGCTGATTTTGACAATTTTAAAAGAAATAAATAAAAGACATGCAGCTGAGATGCAAATTTTAAAAGAAATAAATGAAAGACATGCAGCTGAGATGAGAATTTTAAAAGAGATGTATACCAATACAAGAAAAAGAAAAATAAGGTGAGGTAGATTCTGTAAGGATTAGTAAAGCATGGAGGTGATACTTGTATTTTAAGGAATTACAAATAAAGGCAGAAAATAACATCAACACCAGACACGATTTTGGAAAAAAATACAATTCATGTAGGTTCTTTCGCTTACCTTGATAACACAGAAGAAGGCAATAAGCCATGCTAACGCCAAGCACCCTACTAAATGCCACTGAATTTCGCCCCAGTTCTCCCAAGTAGCATCACCTCTGCCCAACACACGTTCACTGAAAGAAGAATAACCAGGCTAGAGAATCTTCGCTAGACAAAAAAAGTGAAGGAAGATTATGAGTACACTCAGGTGTAGTTTTATAAAATCAAAAAAAAAAAATACTAGTGTTAAATAGATTTCTGGGTATACAGGGTTATTGGTAAAATATTAACTACCTCTTAAGGGGTCATTGTACTCATCATTATGAACAACTTTTACTATGAAACCAAAACTGAAATCGAAAAAAAAATCAGCTGTTCAATACATTTTGACGAATTATGCGAACATAAATGTACTGAACAGCAAATTTTTTTTTTCGCGATTTCAGGTTTGGTCTCATAGTAAAAGTTGTTCATAATGATGAGTACAACCCTCTTAAGAGGTAGTTGGTGTTTTACCAATAACCCCCCATTCAAGTAGCTCATACGATAACCCGATCCTATCTCAATGATGACGTGCGCTTTCGATTCACACATTACCTACTCCGCGTGTTGCTCTACAGATCGGATTGGATGATCGAATCGCATTATGTGTGTTAAATATAATATCGGTTGCAATTATAATTTGGGTAGTAACATTACAATAGAACTATCTAAATGGCGGCGTACGCTGCGTTCAGCTCTCGGATGTGTGAAAAAAGCTCGCAGGATTTTACTATCAGTCCAACACGACGTTCGCGTTGTGGTCGCAGACTCATATAAGTAGCGACTGACAGTCAAGACTTCAGTCACGTCTGATGATTTATCCCTTAATCCCCGCTACGACACCACGTGTAAGAAAATACAAAAAGAAATCTAATGCTTACGATAAATTAAACACCCACAAAATATAAAATACCTAATACCGGACCATTATCAACTTTTATCAACATCACGTTCAATTAATCTTACGATATCACATTCATAAAAGTAGAACGTGGCCAGAACTTCATTAACAAAAAACTAGCATCTGTCATTTTCCACGCCCACCTACTTTTGTCAATTTCCAAGTCTATAAATATTGTACTTTATTATTAATGTTTACTTTATCAAGTAGACGGATTATCATAAACTGTGGTGGCGATATCGAATACATTATTCTGATAAATATTTTTAGAACGTGTATTTGAATAATTAACATTTTTGATAGTATTATAGCATATTAAATTATATATTATTATATTATATTATATTATATTATACTAGTTTCCGCCCGCAGCTTCTCCCGCGTAGTATGTCAATAAACAGGTCATAGTCTATCCCTGTGCCAAATTTCATTCAAATCCGTTCAGCCGTTTTAACGTGAAAGCGTAATAAACAAAATCACTTTCGCATTTACATTATTAGCTAGGATATCTAGGAGGATGAAAAACCGGTCTATCGACACTCTAGCTAGACTACAAAATGAATTAGGTACTTAAATAAAAAAAATTAAAAAAAAAAACTCTTAACACACTACTAAGGTTTCTATAACAATACAGGTAATCAAAGACAGAGGAAAGACACGTGGCGCCATCTATTATCATAAGAAAGTTATTGTTGTTTTCCTCGGGAACAGTAATTTTTTTCGGGATGAAAGGTGCCCTATGTCCGTTTCTGTACACCTGACAACGTATAAGCAAAATTTCAGGATGATCGGTTCAGTGGTTTAAACGTGAAAAGGGACAAACAAACATACTTCTGCATTTTTGTTATTAGTTAGGATTATAATTATTATTTTATATTATTGTATTCGTAGAGCAGAGGGCCTAGACAAGTGGCAATCGCTTTCAAAGCGTTTCTTATTATTAACACAACTCAACAGGATTGACATAATAATGACAGCAGCATTTCGGTAGCCTAATTATGTCAAATTTACATTTTTGACTTTTCTCTCTTTTCAGAATTTCACTTTGATCCTCATTGCTAGAATAATAAATACAATCGTTTTTAACTAATTTGACTGCACACACAAATATTTTTACAGGGCGATAATCTATAATATAATATAATATAATATAATATCCTAGGACATTGTTCACACACGGTCATCTGATCCCAAACTAAGCAGAGCTTGTACTATGGAAACCAGATAACTGATATACTACATACACTACTTTTTTTTTGTAAATACATACTTATATAGATAATTACACCCAGACTCAGGACAAACAGACATGTCCATGCACACAAATGTTTGTCCTGGATGGGAATCGAACCCACGACCAGCGGCATGGCAGGTGGTATCTTAACCAACCACGCCATCTGGCCTGTCAATCTATATAAAGACAGTATTTACTCAGTTCTGCGCGTAGCTTTAATCTAATCTTAAATGATCGCAGAAAACATCTAACTAAAAATTATTTATGCAAAACAGAAAGATGGAGCCACAAAAATATTTGAATTTAGAAATCGCTAATGTTTTCAATGCAAATGACCATAAGACCATGTTCACACCAAACGTATAGCCGGCCTCTTATATTGTGTGACAAGTACACGCACAAAAATATTTGAATTTAGAAACTGCCAACTTATTCAATGCAAATGAACGTGGTCTGTTCACATCAAACGTATAACCGGCTACCTACAGTGAGTGTCAAGTACTAAATGTCATCATCATCCTTCTATATCCCAATTTATTTGGGGTCGGTGCAACATGTCTGGTTCTTCCATACTTATCTATTAATCAACATTAATCACCCCTTTTCTAGTTATATCATCTTTCACACAGTTCATCCATCGTTTTTTCGTCTTCCTTTACTCTTGTAGCCATCCAAATTCTTACTTTAAACTTGTGTAAACAAATTCTACCGATGAAAATACAACATCAGCCGACTGACTGGTTTAAATATTTCATAGCTGACTATTACGTTTGTTGTGAACATGGCCTTATTGATTATTGACTGACTAATTCATTATAGTCTTTCATTAGTCATCTACGCAAGAACTGTGTTTATCTCTGGTATTTTAATATCTGCGAATGAAAGGTTAAAGGTAGGTTAAGCGTAATCCATTAGGTAGCAGTCGGAACTTATAAAATTGAAAATGCAGAGAACTTTTCCAGGTTATTTATGTAGGTAATTTCTTCTATTCTTCTGTTTTTAAGGTTCCGTACCTCAATAGGAAAAAAACTGAGCCCTTATTCTTATCGCGTGTCTGTCTGTCTGTGTATCGGTCAGTCAGTCTGTTTTGTCGCACACGTGTGGCCGGTGGCGGCCACCAGCTACAGCAGTACTCAACATCGCAGCAAGAGGCGACAGCCACCGATGGCGGCCGCAGTAGCAGTCTTATTAATGAAAGGTAAAACAATTAGTTTACTTCTTCGTCTTCTTCTGTCATCTTCTAAATTGTACTGCCTAATCTGACACAAAAAGTCTATGAGTAGCTTCTAAAGTACACAATTAAGGGCCTTAGCACACTCCTGCCACGAATCCATAGCAGCAAAACCTTTTTAGTTCAATTCAACTGACTCACATGATGTTCGTTTCGAATTCAAAATTCAAAATTCCAATTCGAATCGCGTTTCGAGTAGCAGAACATCATGCGGTTTCGCGGTAGAGGTGTGCTAGGGCCTTAAATTCCGGATGATTTATGTGTTTATTATATTAATATTTAACAAAGATATAGCACAGTTTCGATAGTTATACCTAGATTTCTTCTTAAACAAATATTCAGAAATATTTGCATCGCTATCGCAATTAATCCATTCACGGTCACTGTTAACACAAGCACAGATTAATACAGATGGTACACTCCGCAGTTTAGGATCGGTGGGCCTATCTCTCTGGGCCTATTCAGTAGGACTGCCGCGGTCAGAAGGTATAAGAGTTACGCGTTAAAAAGCGAGGCAACTTGTAGGTGAATATAACTGTAGGTAATCAGCGTTGTGCGACCTGAATTGCTCTTTATTGTGTCGTAGCAAGAGTCGCGATTTATTTAAATGATTTGGCGGAGTGTCCCATCTGTATTATATATAATATATCTGTGACACAAGTCAGTATATCAGAAATCTCGTTTAGTCACATTACCACACGCATTTATCGTTTTAATCAGATAAAACATAATTATAATTATCTATAGTGAACAGTGGCTGTTGGCTGATTATAGAAAGGTCAAAGTACTTGATAAGTCAGTAATGATTCAATGAACACTTAAAATCAAGTAGCGTGGAAAAATTTTGAGTGTTGAAAATATGAGTCTAGGTATCATCTAGGTTCGCAGCCCAGCGCTGGGCACGCCACAATTGCGGCGATAAGTCCCCTCTTTGAGGAGTGGTTAGAGAGGCGCCACGGCGTCCTCACCTTCCGCCTGACGCAGGTCCTCACCGGACACGGTTGTTTCGGGAGGTTCCTGTTTCGCATAAGGCAGGAGGAAACGCCCGGGTGTCACCATTGTGTGGATCGCCCAGAGGACACGGTGGAGCATACAGTGGATGTCTGCCCGGCTTGGGCAGAGCACCGCCGTGTTCTCACGGAGGCGATCGGCGGCGGCGATCTCTCGCGTCCGAGCCTGGTCCAGGCCATGGTGCGGAGCGAGAGTGCATGGGAGGCCGTCACCTCCTTCTGCGAAGCGGTAATGCTCGCGAAGGAGGAGGCGGAACGCGTGAGGGAGAGGCAGTCTCGCGCCCTCAGTCGCCGCAGGAGACGCCCTGGGCGGCGGGAATCGATAGCCGATTCCCGGCCACCGTAGGCGCGGGCTTGCGGACGGTGAGTAGTGGGTAGCTCGCCGTCCGGTGAGGACCAGGCCCGGGTCGACGGCGCGTTGTGTTCCACGCGCGCCTCAAAGAGATGTCAGCAAAAGATGGGGTCCAATAGGGCCGATGCCGCTGGGGTCGCGGGTTGTTTGAAAAAGATACCGTGGCCCTGGCATAGGCAACTGAAGGAACACGGGTGGGTTTTAGTCAGTAAAAGTCTGACACGCCCTTCCGCTCCACCCAGAGCGGGAGAAGTTATTTGATGATTTCCCATCCACAAAAAAAAAGGTATCATCTAGGTAAACTCTTCAATTTAATAGAAAAAAAAATGCAATGACTGCAGCTTTATGCACTCATTGCAGTTTTTCCTATTTATTTTAAAAATGTAGATATCAATATAATATCAAATTATAAAAATTGTTAATATTCTTGGTTTTCATTATATATTATGAAAACCCTGAAAATGATTAAGATCATCATGCAATAGGCCCTCTGTAGGAGAAGCACCATACGCCTAACTCCGTTTGCTATTAGTTATAAGTAGCTATAAGAATGTACTAGTAGCTTAACATCATCTAACTAATAAATTTTCCACGAAACTATGCTTGTCCGTAGGAAATAAACACGTTTTGACTTGAACGCAGAGAATCAACTCAAAACTGCGTAGGGGTTTCTCCCTGGCTCAGAAAAGTTGACAGGTTGTGACTTGCACGAGAAAATAGGGGCGTGGTTATTGTTTAAACCACATATATTGGTGTTATAGTTTTACTCGGGTGAGGTGTACCCGCTACAATAGCTATGGTGCAAAACTAATATATATGCGTCCCCTAGGATTGAAAGTTAGTCCATAAATTGTTCATAAATTGTATCCAGCAAGTTAGTAATAGTACCTAACCATCAAGTGACATGCTCAATAGAGCCCTGTGTAGTCGCGTGTCTGTAGTATTTCAATTATGTTTATATTATTGCAATAATTAGTGTTTCGAAGGTAAGATTATTGCCGTAAGTATTATGATTGTATTTTATGTGTATTTTGTTTCTGAATTGTGTTTACGTGCCCTTTTATTATATTTGTGAATACTTGTACTGGTTTAATTTGCATAAAGACGACGATAACCCCCGCCTATCAGAGTCTAATCACTTCCGCCTAAGCACAGCATGCAGGTTGTTTGATATATGTTTCGTGTGCTGTGCTTAACATTTGGTCCTTGCGAGTCGGATAACCGATTGTCCGGGCGTAGTCTTACAAACTAGCGTTCGGAATCGGATTACGCTTATAGGCGAATTAACCAGGTACAATGAGTGAGAAAAGTGCCGTAACCACGCGAAGCAAACTACGCAAAATGACGGAAGAAGCAGACACGCGGCGCAGGGAAGCCGCCATCGCCTCGGACTCAGGCTTACTGTCGGAGGTGCCACCAGGTTCTCCATCAATAGCGCCAACGGAGCGGCTGCCCCCATTATTCCGCTGACCGGGGGTCGAGTAATCGACTATAGTGAAAAGCCGGCAGAGGGCGTATCACGGCAGACAGTCGCACGGTCGCCGCAGAGCAGCAGAGTTTCGTCCAAGAGTAGTCGCAAAGGCGTCGAATTCTTGAGGAAAAAGGCCGAATACGAAGCTGAGCGCGATTTGGTGCTCATCAGGGAGAATCTGGTGAAGAAAAGGATGGAGGTGGCTATAGCAGAGATCGAGGCAAATGCTGAAAGTGAGGACTCAAACTCGGAGGTGGATACGACGCAACGAGTAGAAGAATGGGTGAAAACAACGCCCCAAGCGACGCAACCAGAAACGGCGATGTTTACGGCGGCAGCGTCTCGCGCGCCGTCTACGTCGCACGTACCGCTTGAGGGCAGCGCGCCGTATGAAGCACCTACGATTCAAGACCAAAACGTAAGTAGAGTGAATCTTGAATCTAATATGTACCGTGTGCCGGCTATGTTAAGTGAAAGTAATGTGTCGCATCCGTATAGGAACCCCGTGAGCAATGCGGGGCCTATGCAGACGCCAGCCCATACTGAAGCGGTTAGATTCCGTTTGCCCGACGATTATCCCGCCTTCACCACTCCGGTCGCAAGTGGACCTCGAGTATCGACACTCGAGTCGGTCGCACAGCGACAGGGAAATAGCGGAGTGGGGGCTGTAGAAAGGCAGCGACTATCGTCGAGCGATAGAGATAGGAAAATCGATAAGCTGGCGGAGGCGATCACTAACATGGCACGCCCGCACCCGGTACCCAGACAGGCTTACGAATTGCCACATTTTAGTGGTGACCCAGCTGATTGGATTTCATATAGGAATATGTACTGGGACACTACTGAATTATATAACTTTAGGCCGCATGAGAATTTAGCGCGTCTGAAGTCGTCTCTACATGGGGAGGCAAAGATAGCAGTGGAGGACCTGTTACGGTCAGCGAGAGAACCCACTGAAATAATACGTGCATTAGAAGAAGAGTACGGACATCCAACCGTCATACTTCAATATGCTTTAAAGAAGGTGAGAAATTTACCTAAAGTGTCTGATAGTGGCCAGGAATTAAGGAAATTCTCATCGACGGTAAGGAACTGTGTGTCACTGCTAAAGAACGTCAGAGCAGATGGGTACCTGAATAACCCTCAACTGGTGAGCGAGCTGCTAGGCAAGCTGACACCAGTTCAACGAGCACAGTATGGTGACTTCGCGATGGGCCTGGATAACTCACAGGGGGTGGACTTGAGGATCTCACCCAGCTTGGAAATGCTGTCACAGTTCCTCATACACGTGACGCGTTCTACTTCGTACTACCTACAACCGACTGTGTATGAACCAGAACAGGCTAAATTCCCTGTGAAGCTGCAGCAGACCAGCGGACGGACTCGACCTGGAAACGCGGCACGCCCAGTCACCAACAAGCCGCAGATGACTCATCGTGTGAATACACAGAGCGACGAAGCTACGAGTATCACACAGAAGGAGTGCGTGATGTGCCACGGCAAGCATGTCATAGAAGATTGCGACCAGTTCAAGAAGCTGAATATCCAAGAACGCTGGGAACTGATCCAGAAGAAAAAAGTGTGCTTTAATTGCTTAAAAGCAAAACACACTAAGCAGTTTTGTCGCGCAAACAAGTGCAAAAAGTGCGACTACAAACATCATGTGTTGTTACACGAAGACAGGTCAAAACCAGAATGTGTAACAAACATAGGAGAGTGGCGAGCCACAGCGTTATTGAAGATAGTGCCAGTGTCAGTGTGTAACGAAGATAGCGACAACGACCAGTGTTATGCGTTGTTGGACGACGGGGCAACAGTATCGCTAATAGACAGTTCGCTCGCTACTAACCTATCGGGTCCACGTGTGCGACTAACATTAAAGACCGCGGGCGGTCATGCTGTGTCGGACCTTACCTCGCGAGTGGTACAAGTATGTGTGAAGGGCCCCAATGGACAGTGCCATAATATCAAGTGCCGGACATTAGCAAACTTGAACTTGCCTACACAAACAGTGACCTCTTCAGTGATCAACGATAACGCGCACCTGCGCGACTTGGGTTGCGCAGAGATGAGGGGAGCCAAGCCGCTGCTGCTGATCGGGCAGGACAATTGGGAGCTGCTCGTTGGCGGGGACACCCGCCGTGGACGATCCGGTAAGCCAGTTGCCTCACTAACTAAGTTAGGTTGGGTCATACATGGACCATTTAATAACGATAGTAGTACCGAAGCAGTGAACTGCACAACAGTTTCCCTCCCAGATTTGCATGATTTAGTAAAGTCACAGTTTGAATTAGAATCAATAGGCATTTCTCAAGTGACCCGCAAACATAAGGATGTAGAACGGGCTGTACAGGTGTTAGACAGTACGAGTCAACGCACCCCTGATAAGAAGCAATGGGAAGTAGGTCTTTTATGGAAACAGGACAACATTCTGTTGCCTGATAGTTACAGACAGGCCCGGCAGAGGTTGTATGGTATCGAGAGGCGGATGCGTAAGGACGCTCGTTTCGCTGAGACGTACGCGAACCAGATAGAGCGTCTAGTAGCTGAAGGGTATGCACGGAAGGTGGAAGGCGAGGTAGATAGCTCACCGGTTTGGTACCTACCACATTTCGGAGTTGTAAACCCGAACAAACCGGGGAAGCTTCGCCTAGTCTTCGACGCGGCTGCTACGTCCCAAGGTACGTGTCTGAATGATAACCTACTGACCGGACCCGATCTATTAAATTCTTTACTAGGTATTTTGATTAAATTTAGAGTAGGTCCCATAGCATTCACAGGCGATATAGCTGATATGTTTTTGCGAGTTAAGATTAGGGCACAAGATCAGGGCGCACAGCTGTTTTTGTGGAGAGGGGCGAACGATGGTAGGGAACCTGATACCTACGCCATGACATCAATGATATTTGGCGCCGCCTCTTCACCAACCACGGCGATTTATATACTCAATAAAAACGCCAATGAGTGGGTTAACGTTCACCCCGAAGCTGTTGAGGCCATAAGAGATAAGCACTACATGGACGACTATTTAGATAGCACGTGGTCCGTAGAGCAGGCCAACAGCCTGATCGAGCAGGTTGCCAGAATACACGCCTCCGGGGGTTTTATCATACGGGGGTGGGTAACCAACTCGACAGAGTTAAGGGAAAAGTTAAAAATAGATATGCCCGATAAAGTCCCGCTCGAGAAGGGAATCGGGATGGTCGAGCGAACATTAGGGTTGACATGGTCGCCCAAACAAGACGAACTGGGATTTGACTTGTCGTTCAAACGGTTACCACCTGAAATAATAAGTGGCGACCTGGTACCCACCAAGCGTCAGTTTTTGAGCGCGATTATGTCAATCTACGATCCCCTCGGCTTTCTCTATCCCTGCGTCATCCAGACGCGAATATTGATGCAGAGGATATGGAAGTCGGGGATCCAGTGGGATGAACCTCTCAAGGACCGAGAGGCCAAAATGTGGTTTGCCTGGCTCAAGCATCTAAGCATTCTAACCGAAGTTAAGATACCGCGGTGGTACGGGCTGGACCTCAACAATCTGGAATTACACGTGTTCGGGGACGCCAGCGAACTGGCATACGCCGCGGTCGCCTACCTTGTGGGGTATAACACTGAAGGGCATCGAGAGGTCACCATGCTATTAGGTAAAGCGCGGGTGGCCCCTCAGAAAGTTATATCCCTTCCTAGGTTAGAGCTTCAGGCAGCGGTGCTAGCGTGTCGAATAGCGGACACCGCTGAAAAAGAGTTAGGGCTACCAATCAGGGAAAAATTTTACTGGACAGACAGTGAAACTGTACTTAAGTGGATAAATTCGGAGGCACAAGACTTCCAAAAATTTATATCGCATAGATTAGCCGAAATAGATAGGTTAACAGTCAGAGGCAACTGGCGCTGGGTCCCCACGGCGGACAACCCAGCAGATAAGGCTACCAGATTGTCTTGGCCTGATGACCATGCAGCGTGGTTGTCGGGCCCCTCGTTTTTGTATGATTCACAAGAGCAGTGGCCAGCATGTCGCGAACCTGAGGCGGCAGAGGCAGACCTCGAGCGCATCCAACGAGTCAACACTGCGGCGGCCCCTGCCGGGCCCTTCCTGGAATACGAGCGCTACTCAACATGGCAGCGCGTGCAGCGCGTTATGGCGCGCACGCTGATTTTCATCGAGCGATGTCGCAAACGAAGAGCGACGTCGGAGCTGCGTCCACATGACTTGGAAAAAGCGCACCTCCACCTAATGAGGTTGTGCCAAAACGACAGCTTTCATCGAGAACGGGCCGCCATCCTGAAAGGGTTGCCCGCACCTGTCGACAGCCGCATAAAGTCATTGGACCCGATGTTCACCGACGACGGACTGCTACGAGTACGAGGACGTCTGACTGCATGCGAGGAGCTCACATTCGGAGAAAAACACCCGATTATTCTCGACGGGCGTCACCCTCTGGTAAGGAAGCTCATCGCACACTATCACGCGATGGCTCTGCACGCGAACCACGAGACCGTAGTCAACAATCTACGAGAAACTTACTGGATCATAAAGGTAAGAACATCCGTAAAGACCGTGGTCGCGAATTGCCAATATTGTCGCATCACCAGAGCCAAACCCATACCACCAAAGATGGGTGATCTTCCACTCGCCAGGGTAGAGACCACAAGAAGAGCCTTTGTGCGAGTAGGGGTCGACTACTTCGGCCCAATGGAGGTGGCGATAGGGCGGCGCCGCGAAAAGAGGTGGGGAGTACTCTTTACCTGTCTCGCTACGCGCGCCGTCCACCTAGAGTTAGCCGCCACACTAAGCGCCGATTCGGCAATTCTGGCCCTGAGGCGCCTGATAGCGCGCCGGGGGCAACCTGCACACCTGTACTCCGACCAGGGTACCAACTTCATCGGGGCCAACACCGAGTTACGAGCAGCCCTGAAAGACCTGGATCAGGATACACTGAGGGACGAGGCCACCAACCGAGGCATCGAGTGGCACTTCAATCCCCCCTCAGCGCCACACATGGGCGGCTGCTGGGAACGCCTGGTCAGGTCAGTGAAGAATGCACTGAGAAGCACGCTCAAGGAGCGGGCCCCTCGTGAGGAGGTCCTTTACACCCTTCTTACCGAGGCAGAGCTGATAGTAAACAGCCGCCCGCTGAGCTATGTGTACGACGATCACGAGCAGCCTGAGGTCCTGACGCCGAACCATCTGCTCCTGGGCACGGCGTCCGGGAGTACACCGTTTGCGCCGAGCAGCTACGAGGACGTCGATTCCCGCCGGCAGTGGCGGCGGGTGAATGCGCTCGCTGACATGTTCTGGCGCCGCTGGCTGCGGGAGTATCTCCCGACTCTACAACGTCGTGAGAAGTGGACAAGTAGTGGACCCAATGTGCGCGTGAGTGATGTGGTAGTGATCGTTGACAACAATAGAGAACGAAGTGCATGGACAAAAGGTGTGATACAATCTGTGTATCAGGGTAATGACGGAATCGTCCGTGTTGTAGATGTTAAGACAGCAAACGGGGTCTTGCGTCGACCAGTTGCAAAGATTATTGTGCTTCCCACAGAAATGGATGTAAAGCGGTTGAACCCTCTTACAGGGGGTGGAATGTAGGAGAAGCACCATACGCCTAACTCCGTTTGCTATTAGTTATAAGTAGCTATAAGAATGTACTAGTAGCTTAACATCATCTAACTAATAAATTTTCCACGAAACTATGCTTGTCCGTAGGAAATAAACACGTTTTGACTTGAACGCAGAGAATCAACTCAAAACTGCGTAGGGGTTTCTCCCTGGCTCAGAAAAGTTGACAGGTTGTGACTTGCACGAGAAAATAGGGGCGTGGTTATTGTTTAAACCACATATATTGGTGTTATAGTTTTACTCGGGTGAGGTGTACCCGCTACAATAGCTATGGTGCAAAACTAATATATATGCGTCCCCTAGGATTGAAAGTTAGTCCATAAATTGTTCATAAATTGTATCCAGCAAGTTAGTAATAGTACCTAACCATCAAGTGACATGCTCAATAGAGCCCTGTGTAGTCGCGTGTCTGTAGTATTTCAATTATGTTTATATTATTGCAATAATTAGTGTTTCGAAGGTAAGATTATTGCCGTAAGTATTATGATTGTATTTTATGTGTATTTTGTTTCTGAATTGTGTTTACGTGCCCTTTTATTATATTTGTGAATACTTGTACTGGTTTAATTTGCATAAAGACGACGATAACCCCCGCCTATCAGAGTCTAATCACTTCCGCCTAAGCACAGCATGCAGGTTGTTTGATATATGTTTCGTGTGCTGTGCTTAACACCCTCTTTTGTCTTTAGTCATGTACAATAGCAAACCAACAGTGTCTAAAACAGGCGTAATTTATTAATTTTTTATTTATGATGGGTTTGCTCTTGACTCTAGTCTAGGTCAGAGGTGATATAAACAAAGTCGACGATGGAGTGACCTTACCCAGAAGAAGCCTGTTCACTCTCACTTTGAAGAGATTTGGGTTGTATGCGATCGGAAACACAGACGCAGGTAGTGAGTTCCACTCTTTTGTTGTGCGCATTATAGAAGACATTTGGAAACGCTTAGTGCGAATTGGTAGAATAGCGCCTAGGTAGGGATGGTAACTGGCAGTGCGTCTAGATGTCCGATGAATTTTGTAACAATGCGGCAAAAGCAGTATGTAAGGATCGTTGCAGGTGGCGTTCTGTAGTTTCTGCCTACCCACATGGGAAAAGGCGTGAGTTTATGTATGTATATATGTTCACGCTATGTGAACGCGGCGCGCGGGGGGCCCGGCGCGGGATGAAGAGTGAAGGGGGATAGCTACAGCGCGCCGGCGGGGACGCGCGTGCGCCCGCCAGAGCCATCATCGCCACGGGACCGTGTATACGCATCGAACGTAAAAGCGCGGCTAGCCCTCCAGTTGTACCTATACTTATATACTAAATTTGTAACCGAGAATTTAACGTTGAAGTATTGATTGTAAAACGTGGTTGTTATTGGTGGCTCTCACTACCATCCCAAACAATATAAATTGTGAATAAAATCTATTATAATCATTCCACACTTTTATCAAATATTTTAAAATAGAGCGTGACAAGAATTGTGAATTAATTTCTTTTGATAAAATTTAGATAATATATCACTACAAATCAAATTCCGAAGTAAGTACACTTGCACTTTGAAATAAAAATTCTATCAGTTTTTGCACTGAAAATAATGGCCCAATAAAGAAACTGTTTTTCTTGTTTTTAGGGTTCCGTACCTTAAAAGGAAAAACGGAACCCTTATGCGATCACTCGTGTGTCTGTCTGTCTGTCCGTCTGTCACAGCCAATTTGCTCCGAATATAATGGAACGATTAAGTTGAAATTTGGTGCACGTATGTATTTATGTTACCCAAACACGAACGAGTAACATAAATAAATTAATTTTGAATATGGAGTCAATTATGGGGGGCAAATAAGAAAATTAAAAAAAAAAGGTTTTGCAAACTGTACCGTGTGACATATCAAATCAAAGGGCTTACTGTAAGGGTCTCAAATATATATTTCTTTTATAATTTTAAAATAAATATTTTAAATTTTTTTAAGAAAATACACGAAAATTGACCATTACCCCTTATCTCCGAAAGTACTGAGCCTAAAATTTTGAACAAAAATACAAAACATAGTTCAATACCTACAGATTACAGCAAAACTTATAAGAAGTCTATAGTCTTGAAACAACATGGTAAATCTCTCAATATTGTGCGTACACACTTACATTTGCATTTCGACCGTCCCTATTAACAATGTCGGATATACATTTTTACCAATATTCACTTTTTTACATATATCGAATTACAATTTTAAAAAAAATCTTCACTGTCAAAACAAACTTTGAACTGAGAGCAGTTCAAAGTTTGCCCTAACGATGAAAAAGAATCTTTATGATATTAACAATGTCAGTTCTGCGAAAAAGACCACTGTTCAGTAGGGACTAAATAGTAGTCTCCCTGCAGAACCGACATTGTTAATAGGGACGGTCGATATGGAATGTATGGGAGAACATGTTTTTCAACTATAATGTTAAGTTTGTTCTTGGGATTCATCCCAACTACGGAACCCTTCATTGTGCGTAGTCCGACACGCACTTGGCCGGTTTTTATCTGAAATTTCTCAGTAGCGTCTGGATTCCTGTCTGGTTACTGGCTGTGTAAATAATAATAATGAACCAACTCACTTGTAATATTCTTCAGCTGCTAAAATCCTTGTAACATTTCTGTACCAGGGGATTCTTTCCTCTCCATCCAAGCAGTAAGACCCATCGTATGGCTGGAAGCCAACACTAGTGCAGATCTCCCCGATACTCATACATCTCCGTAGAAAGTACGTCTCATCAGTTGCTGCTCCCGTATTGCCAATCCTACACTCTGCGTCATATTCACCACTGTAACAAGCTGATAAAAACGATGTTATTAGTAATTGATTTACTTATAATTATGCATTTTTAAAATGTCAAATTTTTCTGTATTAACTGAGATTGGAATAAGCAGAGCATAAATACCTTATAACTTCGAAGAAAGAAGTAAAAAGAGTGGATAGGACCAACTGTAAAATCCCGGAATGATAAACATAAAGATTAAATCTCGTGATTTAAGATATTGTGAATTGTTTTTTTATACTTTAAATACATTCGTAACAAATTAAATATTTATAATAAAATAATAAATAATTCGCATCTTCTAAATCCCGGGAAATAAGAAATAAATAATTCACAATTTCTTAAATCCCGAGATTTAATCGTTATGTTTATCATTCCGGGTATTATCCACTCTTGTTACTTCTTTCCTCGAAGTTTAGGTATTTATGCTCTACCTATTCCGATCTCTAGTTATAAGTAAAAAAAATAATGATAGCAACAGTGTTAAATTCGCATTCCTCTTATTTATTAACGATATTGTAAAGTTTAGGAAAGTAATTGTTTATCAAATTGACAAACAACATCAAATTGTCACTTTTAAGCCAATACCTACAACTGTCAAAGAATGACAGTTGCAATTTGAATTTACGTACAATTCAAATTAGTATTCAATTTGCATCAGAATGAATTTCCCTGAAGTTACATACATTGACACACACATTGTTGTATTAGGTACTTACCATCAGTATTGTAGGGATTGGTGCAAGACCCCCAGTCGAGATGTCCGGCGATGGAGACAATGGTATAGAACAGGGTCCAAGCAACGATAATCATGTAGTATATCGATATAATTGAGATAACCACGAGAGTGCAGTACCCCAGCCCACTGAAAAAGGGTGATATCGCACTAAACGCTTGTAGAGGACCGATGCCAGTATACTGGCCTATGTAGAGCTCGAGGTAGAAGATTGGAAGTCCAATAAAGATTAACATAATGAAGAATGGTATAAGGAATGCACCTGGAACAAAAAGGCAATAGAAATTATCGTAGAAAAAGAAAGTAGAACTGAAAACCTGAGGGGCTTTTCCGGAATTTAAAAGAACGGTCGCATTCTAAAACCACAAATTTACCCAAATTTTTGACAAGTTTTTTACATTGATTATCGCTGAGATGATATTGTGACTACAGACCGTTCACAGTAATTTTATCTGTGACAGTAGCAACACAACAACAACCTTATTTTAAAGAGGATAAAGATCATTTTGATTATGACAGACTTGCCAGTAGTAGCAACCTTACTGTAAGGCTAATAAAGATCACTGTGATTTTTACACTGATGCAAAATCTGAGATAACATTAATGTGAAAGGACTGAGATATTGAACGTTTTTAATTACGTGAGTTGGTGTTCTTTAAGGGGTCATTGTACTCATTATTAAGAGCAACTTTTAGTATGGGACCAAAATAGAAATGTAAAAAAAAAACAACAGCTGCTCCATACATTTATGTTAGCATAACTTAACAAACTGTAGGAAATAGCTGATTTTTGTCTAGCAAAATAAAAATAAAACGAATACAATGAACCCCACTTTTCAGTTTTCATTTACATTGTATAATTATCTTGTAATTCGAGTATGATAACTCCAGTGGCATTTTTTTTTGGGATTTACAAACATAAAATTATAACTAAAGTGTTACGTGAATAATAAATAGCATCAATTACAGCACTAATACAACCATTCTATGTAAATTTGAAACCCAACTGGTTGACATAAATTACTCAGGCTAGTTAGAGCTAAAAATATAATTAATGATGCGTGTTCCATAAATAAAATATTTACTAGCTACAGGCAGCTGTCCTACCGCCGACAAGGAAGTGACTAATGTCTAAATGATTTTCTCGCTCAAGGCACACACCGCCAACGATGAGCGAGAAGCAAGTAGAGCTAGAAACTAGGAACGAGTTGGCGAGCAACGAACAGGGAGTGAACGACGGCGACTAGCGATTACGCCCTGGTATGCGTATGTACCAAGCGAGAGTCTCTCACCGAGTGCTCTGCCCGCCAAGCGAGCTTCGCTGAGCGAGTACTCTCTTTGATAGCTCTTGTCGCTGCGACAAACGAGTACTCGCGCGCAGTGTGAACAGTCAGCGATCAATCTCATATGCATGTCTTTTGTTTACACGGAATGTATAACTATTGTGTTTCTTGAGCGAGAAAATAGCCGACAGTTAGTCGCTTCCTCACCGGTGGGATAACTGAACGTACAAAAGATTGTAGATCCCGTGTAAGTAAAAGAGATACCAAATACTGGCTCCTGACATACACGTACTCTAATCTAGCTCTGGAACCAGGGTCTCAATTTTTTTCTGTAAACTGTTTATGGCAATAATTTGTGCAATATTACCTTACAATTTGCAATTTTGGCCTTACTTAATTTGTGCAATATTAAAAAACTAACTCTATAATTAAACATAGGCTACATATTTTTTATTTAGTTTTAAGATAGCTTGTAAACAGTACGTGTACCTAGGCTTACAATTAATATTACTTAATTTAGTTCATGTGGTGTTTACCTTTAAGTGATTGTTACACTGTTCCAAGTTTTTAACATGTTATATTTATGCTCATGATGTTAGTGTAAACAATTGTTGGTGAACCAAATAAATAAATAAATAAATAAATAATATTTCACATATTTTTATTGTCATTTCTTGAGACCCTGCGGTCCCGGACCTTTGGAAGGCGTACGAGGGGCTTAAGCCCCTTAGACAATTTTAAATGATGAGGAGGCACCGACCGACGATTATCCCTGTATGCACTATACAAATGCACCCAAGGACAATCCCTGGTTGGTGCAGGACTATTGGAGAACATATTGAGCTAAGGTTTTGGGTGGCTAATGTGGATTGGGTTACTTGAACTATGGAAGAACTATGTCCCCTACCTGACCAATGTTATATAATTATACACGGATAAAATGGCAGGGGGCGACTTGCACACTCAAGAATGGGCTCCCGGAAATGGTGGCTAGCACATGGTGAAGTAGCGACAAGTGAGCAATACTTCCTGAGGTGCTTGAGGAGTGGAGAGGAATTCCACGGCTATCAGACCAACCCCGGAAGTACGGTCAAGATCACCAGAACCTTACTGGAATACTTCCTTCCTCCAAGCATGTTTGCTCTTGCGAATCTCCACTTAAGCCGGCCAAAAAAGCAAGAAAGAGGTAGGATCTCGGTTTTAGGCAGTGTTCACTCCAGCCGGCCAATATAGGCAAGCCAGGGGTGAAAAACAAGACTTCTCCCGGGAGATAGGGTCCGTGGGGTCGCTACTGCCTAACAGCTCGCCACAAGCTGCCCTGCGGGTTTATGCATCTCTCTTAGATTGGCTCCTCACCCTAGAACTATTTCGGCAAAGTAAACTCTACCGGCACAGACCTAGAGTTAATGAGCGTGCAAGACCCACCACGACGTCAACGTAGAGATACGGCGGTAAAAGTTATTATTATTATATTAATAGTTAATCGCTGAATGTTCACGCCGCCGGCGAGTTCTCGTTTGTCGCAGCGACAACAGCTATCAAAGACAGTACTCGCTCACTCACGCTTGGTACCACAGAACAGGTTTATTTGCTCTGTGCTTGGTAACGTTTCCGATATGGGAGACCTTTACTTTTCACGAGATCTATACTAATAATAAATAGAACTGTTCGCATGTAATACTAATGTATTTGTTCAATATTATATCTTTTAAAACCAACTCCCTAGAATAAATTCTAAACGCTTTCTCTCAAAGTGATCGTTCGAATGTCATCGATACTGCCAGTAAGATATAAGGTTGCCCACTGAATGAAACCTCTACATGAGCTACGCATGCATGTCCATACATCACGTTGAAAAGTGGTTCACTGCCATTGTCCACGATCGTACCAGCGAGTACTCGCTCGTCGTCATCATCACGCACTCGCTGCTCGTTACTCGCCAACTCGTTTGTAGTTGCTAGCTATACTCGCTTCTCGTTAATCGCTGACAAACAATATTTTTGTTCAAAATCCCGGGGCAGACTCTTTTGCCCGACAGGGTTTCCTTATTGACCTATAGGGATTCAATAAATAATTCATACTGATTCACAGCGATATGTTTTTTGGTTGGCTCTTCGCTTTTATCAATTTTTCTTCCTTCGTTGATACGATGTCATGATATAGCAATTTATTGTTTATTTATTGCTTTGTAATTTATAAGGTATTGTTAGGCCTGTGTTCACCAATATTCAAACCACCCCGGTTAAGTATTTAAACAGTTAGTAAAATTTCCTAAGGAAAGAACTGATTAAATATCTAAGCAACCGTTTAAAAAGTCGGTGAACTGCGCCCTTAAAATCGTTTACATCGTAAAATTTACTTGTTGTATCTAAAGATTTTTGTTGTATTTGGTTGTACCGCTATCTCTTTGTAATTTTTCTCGTGACTCACTAAACAGTCAACGTTAGAGAATTTACACGTACTACCATAAACTTAAGTTATAAAAACATGTGCACTAATAGAACAGCTGACCGAGCGGTGGGATCTGCCCCTGTTGCAGAAGTGGATGCGGGTTCGTAGAAACGCTTCCTCTCGTATAATATAATATTATTTATAATTTATTTGATTTGGATGACATGTGTCATTTTAATTTTATTTGATTTGAATGTTGAGTATTATGTGTAAATTTTATACCAATTTTATATTTTTGTCTTTTTTTATCTTTTAATTTAATTATGTAATTGGAATGGACTTTGTCTCAAAAATATGAATGAAAATAAAATGAATTATTATTATTAATATTTTGTGACATATATCAGGACCTTGAGGTCCCCGACCTTTGGAAGGCGTACGAGGGGCCGAAGCCAAATTGCAGAGGGCCCCTTAGACAATTTTTAATCCTCATCATTTAAAATTGTCTAAGAGGCACCAGGAGACACAAACCGGGGATTATCCCTATATGCACTATGAAAGTGCACCTAAGGACCACCCCCGGTTGGTGCAGGACTATTTCAGAATGTGTATTATTATATTATTACTACTGATTCTAATCTGAATTCAGATTACAGAATAATTTACATCAAATTTTAGTCGCTACAGATGATTAAAACATTGACGATAAGTTTCTTCATAATATAATATAAGATGTTCCAAAAGTATCTAATGAACGTGTAAATAAACCCAGTTTAGGTTAAATTATTACGCAATCACTCACTAAAGTTAGTCACATATTCATGTGTCTTACCACTTTTCCCACAATAATTGTTTGAATAACATTATTGAATTGTAATTGAAAAATCATGGATAAAATTTAGGTTGTAAAATTAAGAGCGTTTATCATTATAGACTCTGTAATATCATTTTTTATGACTAAATACCAAAATAACTGTAAAAAAATAGCATACTTACTTATCTTACCAATGAAATGCGACGTTGCCAGCCCGTGCGGGATAAATATTCTTAACCTTAATTATTTGTACTAGTATGTATTCTGTGCCTCAATTGGCAAACGAAGTGATTTAAAATTAGAATTTCGTATTTACGTATTTAAACTATCCAATTAATGCACTACAATCAGGCACTATAAATTGGAATCCACAGGTTTTTTGATCCATTTGTTTACATTTTTATCACATACTTTTGGAACAGGCCATTATGTCGACTGTAATAAACTGAATTGCGTTTTTACTTACCACCGCCATTCCTGTAGCAAAGATACGGGAACCTCCAAACATTTCCGAGGCCTACGGCGTATCCTAGACAGGCTAATATGAACTCTAAGGGTCGTCCCCAAGACGCTCGCTCTGGAGTATCATCATCTCCTGCTTTATTTGCTGGCGTTCCATTTGGTTCTGACTGTAACAAAACCATTCGACGTTAAAATGCTGTAAGTATTACAAAGGAAAATTTTGGAAAAGTATAAGTACTTATACATGTAAAAAGTAGTTGGCTTGTATACACAACGATACATCACGCTATACAAATCCGGTAAAAGCTGACCTCGCATGGTATATGCTTTCCGTACAATAAGAGGTCAGCTTATACTGTACAGTTTGATATGTCGTCGTGTGCTTTTAATCTGGCATTGAGGGAGTATGTGGTGCCAAAATCCTATCATCACAGCATTCTTGTAGGTGACTGGTATAAAGTAACACCCATCTGCATCAGTAAAGTTCCTAAAATTGATTTGCTCTTCGTTTCTTCTGAGAAATACTTATTCATTACGACAGTAGCTGACTCCAAAAGCTATAAGAAACAGTAACCAAAAATTAATGAACAAGAAATAGCTCTGGAACAAATTCGATTAACCGTCAATAGGTTCCCATTTATCCGCCGAGCAAGTTTCAACCTGTTCAATCGGTAATCCAATAATGCTTGCTGAACAGCTTTTCTTGTAAACTCTCGGTTAATGTATTCCAAAACTGGTGTCTTAGTTTTGTAATCACCAATAAAGTAATTACGCAAACTTTGTGCGGACGCGAAAATCGGGAAGTGTTCCTAAACTTAATCCCTTCAAACAAGGGAATAATCGTTCTCATTAAAATGTAAATTCGTTGAATTGTGACGAGAGCTTGAATGGTGTCGCCCGAGTTTTCATTCGATACGCTTTTCCGCTATTCAAATAATATAATGCAGGAGTTCGTATTATTCTGGGAACTAACGGCTAACTTCTTATCCACATACTTTATGTTTATTTTATGGAATAGTGAATGCTTGGAGTTGTCACTAGTTTCTTGTTATGGTAGGATCATCATTTTGTAACAGAGATACTGAAAGGGGTATCAGATTTCCGAGAAGACTACGTTTTATCGCTTTAACTAAATTTCTTCAAATTATCATTTCTGTATCTACTGATACAGAAATGATTTTATGGAATAGTGAATGCTTGGAGTTGTCACTAGTTTCTTGTTATGGTAGGATCATCATTTTGTAACAGAGATACTGAAAGGGGTATCAGATTTCTGAGAAGACTACGTTTTATCGCTTTAACTAAATTTCTTCAAATTATCATTTCTGTATCAGTAATCAGTTCATCAACTATTCCTACAACACATTATTTCATTATTATTATGCTTTCTTACTGAGTTATAAGCCATTACGTAAGACAAGTCATGATTGCCAAAATATTAAATGCGATTTCCCAAAAAACAGATTTAGTTAAGTCAGTCTATTATTAAGCGTGCGTTATAAGTAGGTACGTATCCGATTCCATTGCCGATCGGGCTTATCATATTAAGATGGCACACAAATCCTTTAATTTACATATGTATAATATGTCGTGTTTCTACATGGTTGCACAATAATGGGTGTCTCTAGTCTATAATCCAATTTTAACCTAGTCTTATATAAAAGTCTTACCTATATAAAAATAATCAAAAATAAAATATAATCAAATTTAATTTAATCTATGTAATTTAATTTATTGTAATCAATTTAGCTTATAATAATATATTTTTTTAATTTGATTAGAACGGTGTTTCTTGGTTTAATAAGTAAGTAACTGTGCGATCGAGCTCTGCTCGGGTGAAAATAGAGAAAACGAATTTTCCCAGATATGAAACCTAGCTAGATCGATTTTTCGCCCCCGGAAATACCTATATTGCAACTTTAATCGGAATCGTTAGAGACGTTTTCGAGGACGTGATTACAAATATATAGGGTGTTTGGTAGATGGGTGCAAAGCCTGAAGGGGGTGATATCTTAGACCATTTAGAACTTATTAAGCTAAACTTGTCTTAGACGAAGTCTGTTCCTTGTATTTTTTTTTAAACTCTGAGGTTTTAACAATAATACCCATTTTTTTCAATTAATTGTTAATAGTGTCCAGTAAAAGCTGTTATGTTATTATTTTTTATTTATGTAATGTATGATTACTCAAACAAAATAATCCCCAAGCATCTGTGTTATCAGAGAAACATTCTACGCCATATTCAAGTTTAAGAATCTTTTAAAAATCAAGAACATGTTTTGTTTACGGCACAATAAAAAAATAAAAAAAATAGCCTCAGTCGTTCAAACCATTTTAAAAACATACTTGGTTATTGCCCTTTCTTTTGAGGTACTATTTACGCAGATATCTTATTAGCTCTTGGAATTAGGATGTACAGACGCCAGCACATCAAGTTACTACAATCTGTCAGAAAAAACATCAGGGTTTAAAAAAAAATACAAGGAACAGACTTCGTCTAAGACAAGTTTAGCTTAATAAGTTCTAAATGGTCTAAGATATCACCCCCTTCAGGCTTTGCACCCATCTACCAAACACCCTGTATAGATACTTGTATACGTATGCAAATGTTGTTTATTTAATAGTATAGGATAGGATTAATTGTGTTATTACTTGCGCACAATGTAGTGAGTTGCTGTGCATTTTTTCAAGTAATGAGGCACTTAGACATTATAAGTTTGCAATGTACAAATTGAATTTATTGGTTTTTTAACACTTCACAAAGCAACTGATAATATTAAATTAGTAGAATTTATTTGAGTTACAAATTAATTAATAATAAATACTGGAATATTTTAAATATTATAAATAAAATAAAATATAAATAATATATTTTAAATATTCCAGTATTTTAGTGAATTATAGTTAAATGCAAATAGACGACTCTACAGCAAAAACCGTTCCACTATCTGCAATCTTAAGTATTGACACCGACCAGACGAAGTTCAGAAAACTCCACCCCTTGAACACTCTAGAAACGGCTATGCCACCTGCCCTTAACTGCTTTGCATTCTCTAGAATTTGAACGGAATACAGGAACTGGGAAACTAACAAAAAGATTTGAAATTGATAAAATGTGTCCAAATGGCATGAATTCGGTCAATTGTATCTTTTTGTGTACTGATAACTTTCAGACAAACTCCTGGCCTACACAAAAGTAAGATTTTTAAACCTTTTGTAGGTCTAAGTACCTACCATAGATTTAATAATGTTATATAGCGTGCATTTTTTTTTACTGAGCAAAGGCTTCCCCCAAATCCTTCCAAGCATACATTTCCAGGGCCACCTTGATCCATCTCTTGTGGTACGCGTCTAAGTCGTCACGACACCTCTTCCTGGGCGTCCATTTTTTTTTTAAATCCTTTTGGATTTCATTGGTTCTTTAAACACGCAAATCTCACGTACAATATCAGCATGTTCTAAAGGAATACCATTATCATACAGGTCATTAGTTTTTTATTTCTTTGTGATTTGTTTATTGGGACTTGGTGCCTTTGTAAATAAATTAAATAAATAAATTTAAAAAAATAGATAGTACCTACAAGGATACTTAGTAACAACAAAAAAAAAACGGCCAAGTGCGAGTCAGACTCGCACACCGAGTGTTTCGTACTTCAGTTTTTTTTTTTAGTTCAGCTATATAACAATACTAAACGAAGAATATTTTTCGTCTTATATTTTAACAATCGAAGATAATTTGTATTTCATAATGTGAATAACAAAGTAATTTTTGCAGTTGCAGAAAATCACCCGTATTTAAACAACATACCTCACAAATCGGCGTTTTTAGTATTTGTTGAATAAATAAAGTATAAATGGCACATGATTACAGAAGTTTAACAATTTCCTATCTTGTTTAGTTGTTGCAATAGAGCTCGTACAAAAATTAGTCTACAATTAAAATAAAATAAAAATTGTACTCTACTCGATGAGTTCTAGGCAATGACATCCCACACGCCAGGGTAATGTTAGCATTTTTGGTATAGTTAAGGACTACTTGTATTTTTGTAGTAATATTTATCATCTTTTATTATAATTACTTTATAATTCAATGTGCGTGTTTGCGCGATTTAGACGGTGTATTGACTAATATGTCATTCCCTCCAACACTTCACTCAGACGTTCGTTCATTCGTTCGCTTGGGAGTTAGAGAGGTGGCACACGTGAACACGGGCATTCTAGTTTGGTGTCTAGTCGAGGAAGGTGGATTTAAAGTGTTAAACAAGAGTGAATAAACGTGCATATACTGAAAACTGTATTCTCATTTCCTGACCTTGATAAAAGTATTTTTTTTTTTATCAAAATCAAAACTTTATCGGACTTACTTTAATTTTAAACCTAATTTTATTTTTATTTTTTGTTTTTATAGCGACAATAAGAATACACAGTCTGTGAAAATCTCAACTGTTTACCTATTCATGAGTTACAGCCCGCTGACAGACAGACGGATGGACAGCAGAGGCTTAGTAATAGGGTTCTATTTAGCACACTTTGGGTAGGGAACCCTAACAAGGATGGTTATCACGAATTTTCAATACTTACTGTGTAAATATATCACTTATAGGCATACGTAATATTTTTATTAAAAGGTAAACAAGTAATCAATTAAGTTATTAAAGCAATGCTATGCTTTATTTACAACGGTAGTACACAAGCTGGACTTTAATTGGTTACCTCCATACAATTCTGCAACATTCATTCATTCAGTCAACATTTTAGATTGCATGTCTAGGGATGGCAATGTTAGTTAGTGTGACTAGGGACCGAATGTTGTAGTATCATTGTCTAGTTTGGGCGCCAGAACTTTGGTAGTTATGAATTTGATGCCGCGCAGTTTGTACGGCCATTGTTGTAAATGTCACGGAATGTTCAATGGAACCTGGAGAGTTTCTAATTGAAATTGTGCTTGTCGGATTGTGGGTAGTCGTTAAAAATTCAGAAGTGCTTTGAATTGTGCAAAATGTGTTTTTTTAGGGTTCCGTACCTCAAAAGGGAAAAACTAAACTCTTACAGGATCACTTCGTTGTCAGTCTGTTTTCCTGTCTGTCAAGATCCTTTTTCTCAGGAACGTGTGGAAGTATTAAGTTTAAATTAATACCAAATTCGTTGTCTACGGTTCCTTGGAGCTCTAAAAATCCTTGGAGCTTCTTAGTCAACGCCATAAAAAATGCGGTCATTTATGTGACATAATATTTTCACACTCGCAAATAAATCAAAACCTAGTAGGTGCTTCCCGTTGACCTAGAATCATGAAATTTGGCAAGAAGCAAGGTCTCACAACACAAGTAAAGGAAAATGTCCGAAAATCGTTAATTTGTAGTTACAAATGCGATTACAAAGTTACATTTACTGTTGGAGAATTGACCGTAACGTATATCGATGTGATGTGATGTGGTGATATGAGAACATTTATTTTTCAACTACTATGTTATGTTTGTCTTGGGACAAATTCATCCTAACTACAGAACCCTCATTGTGCGTGGTTCGACACGCACTTGGCCGGTTTTTTTAAATAATAATTATAATGATAAGAGAAACTCGTGGCTAAGTAATAACAGACACACGGGTTGATCCATCAGGTTAAGCTACGCTTGCCGGGGTTAGTCCGTGGATGGGTGACTATCTTTACATACCGAGACTTCTCCGTGCCTCGGAAAGCACGTTAAGCCGTTGATCCCGGCTGTCATTCGTGGATCTTTGGCAGTCGTTATGGGTCGTCAGAAGCCCGAAAGTCTGTCAACCAGTCTTACCAAGGCGTATCGTCTTACCCAGTTACTGGGTTGTTGAGGTCAAATAGGCAGTCGCTCCATGTGAAATACTGGTATTCAGCTGCATCCGGTTAGACTGGAAGCCGACCCCAACATAGTTGGGAATTTTTTGCGAAATTATAGGACAGACAAGTACGTGAAGTAGGTGTTATTATTTGCCACAACAGCTTATTAGTTCATAACCATCCCAGCAGGGCTAACATGACACACGCGACAATTACTCACTCTCGCGTGATTAATTTTCTGACAGCGCAACACTTTACTCGTTTTCTGACAGCGCTGCTATACAAAATACTCGACTCGTTCTGTCAAACTTGATCTTTTCTCGCCAAACCCTAACATGGCACCTAAGTTATCTCGAGTTTTGACACTTCAACAAGAGATAATCTGCGATTCTTCTGCCATTTAGTCGTCCTCGATTTTGACGACGAGATGAGTCGACAAAATTATAATACCAAAAAAAAAAAACTCCAAATTATCATGGCAGTTTCATAATTGTACGCATACTTATTTTAGTTATAATTTTATTTTATAATATATAAATAATGAAAATACTTAGTTCTAACCTAATATTTATATTGGAACGAAGTTCCTTCCGGCACGGCCGCGAGAGAAACTGTGGCGGAGGGGAGCACTAGGCTATTACGTAGATGAGTATCACTTTCAGTAATAACCAGTGACTTTGCCAATTATGGTGATTAACGAAATCTAGGGATTATAGCTGTACGGCAATATATAATAACATCGCTAGTTCATTTCCTAAGGGCAACCCTTAAAGCAACGTTTAGTGTTTTATGGTTCTAATAGCAAAATCAACTCCAGCTGCATATTTATCTGAAAACGAACCCTTTCGGTAAGTGTAGTGATTAACAAAATTTGCAATATCATGGGTTTTATGGTGGTTGTTACTATAACAATCTTAATAACAATAACAATATCAATAACAATCAAATCTATAATACTATAAAATTGTGATCGTTGGCTCATTTGTCAATTGTGGTTATTATCTAGTGAGTATATTCATCATCTAGCCTAACCCAACTATTTTGGGGTCGGCTTCCAGTCTAACCGGATGCAGCTGAATACCAGTATTTTACATGAAGCGACTGCCTATCTTACCTCCACAGCCCAGTTACTGGGTAATACGATACCCCTTTGTTAAGACTGCTTGTGAGACTTTCGGGCTTCTGACGATCCGTAACGACTGTCAAAGATCCACAAATAACAGCCGGGACCAACGGCTTAACGTGCTTCCGAGGCACGGAGGGATCTTGATATATCTAGTGAGTATTAAGGATGGGTCATTGACGGTTTTTTGATTAATGTAATTTAACTGTTAATCATCAATGGTTAACAGTTTTAAAAAGCTGTTAATTAATTAACAGGTTTTGATTGTTCAATCGGTATCGTTCGGAAGTATTTGTTTCGCATACTAGTTGATTCTCAGAAATGAATTAAATTATAGTGAAATAATTCATTGAGCCGTTGATGTAAATTAACAGTTTATATTTTCAACTGGTTTTTTTGGAACTGAGTAAAATGATGACTATTGAAGTAATGCGTCTTGTGCGTTGACGTAAATTAACAAGTAATATTTTCAACCAGTTTTTTCCATTGATGATTAACAGTTACCTCGTTGACGAATGAAAAGTCGTTAAAAAAAAAGGTTTATTGATTCAACGACCACGTCTAGTGAGTATATGATGTGCTACTAATTTTCATTTCCCTCATTTTTTATTTTAATTTCGGCATGCCAAAGAAAAACATTTAATTTTAATCAAAAAGTCAGTTACACAAAGAACTTAGCATACATTAAAAGAGGTGGACATAAAATAAATATAGTAGGTACATACTAATTCCATGGGTGAAATAGAATTAATGAGACGGAACCTCCACCGACGTTGCTACGATAAAAATGATTTGTTTTTAATAACTTGTTACAAGACATCGGTTTCTCGTCACGAGATAAAGAAGTGTCAAAGTGCTTTTTCAAGTTTACTCTAGCCTAACGGTCATGTTAGGCATTATCGAATCGTAGCCGACAAATCGAGAAAAAGAGCGATCTCGCGCTTGTCATGTTAGCCCTGCTGAAAATCCGAGTAGGTAGGCGTTTTACTTTCCACCGCTTACTCGAATTATAAACTGGAAAGAAAAACCATTCAGCATAAATAAGTAATCACGTAGGCTCTTTTATGCTAGGTTTCTGAAGAATTCTTAAACGCAGTTTAAATTCTTAATATTAGCTTCGACAAAATTATCTATTTAAGCGAATACCTTCCCTATGCTTGGTTTTTGAGGTCCGCAGATAATCTCTCGATAGTAATTCACTCGATTTTTTTTATACAAAATTCTTAATATTTACTTTATTTTTGCATATTATTAACAATTAAGTTAAAAATACTAATCCTAACCTAACTAAAACTATTCAAAAACTTAAATATGGCGTCGAAAAATTCTTCCGCATCGCTGTCGACTGATAAAGTACCCAAGAGACTGGCGGCATTGCCACGTTCTATGGCAATGCTTAGCCTCTGGCCAAGGTAAAAGCTAGCAGTTCACGGGAAGTGTCAACCAGCCGTTTGGAGATTTCGTTGAACAAATAGGGAGCACTCGAATGAATAAACTCCGTATAAAACTTTCGCAGTCCAATGACAGATTTTCTTGAAATTGATTGAAGTTCTATATTCGAACTTATATCAACATACCTACCTCATCACAACCTACCTAGCCTTTTCTCAACTAAGTTAGTGTCAGCTTCCAGTCTAACTAAATGCAGCTGAATACCAGTATTTTAAATGGAGCAACTGTCTGTAGTATTGACTTGGTAACATGATACTCCTTGGTATGGAGCTCGTGGCTAAGTAATAACAGCCGCACGGGTCGATCCATCAGATTAAGCTACGCTTGCTGGGGTTGGTCTGTAGATGGATGACCATCTTTTCATACCGAGACTCCTCCGTGCCTAGAAAAGCAAGTTAAGCCGTTGATCCCGGCTGTCATTCGTGGATCTTTGGCAGTCGTTATCGGTCGTCAGAAGCCCGAAAGTCTGTCAACCAGTCTTACCAAGGCGTATCGTCTTACCCAGTTACTGGGTTGTTGAGGTCAAATAGGCAGTCGCTCCATGTAAAATACTGGTATTCAGCTGCATCCGGTTAGACTGGAAGCCGACCCCAACATAGTTGGGAAAAGGCGAGGCAGATTGATGATACTCCTTGGTAAGACTGGATGTCTGATCTTCGAATTACAGTCGGGACCAACCGCTTTTTAATTTACCGATCTATCGAATAATAATGTTATCACGTAAAATTATTATCAACATTTAAATGGAAATGTGATTTTATTTGAATCTGATTATTTTTCCATCGATCATCATTATTGTGTGTTATATCGATATTATTACATTAAGTCTGACACACAAGAGTTGCACGTCGTTACGCATTTTATCTTCTATTCAAATCCGCGGGAGTAGATTATGGTATTTTTAGTAGAAAATAGTAAACGGTTATTACCTACTTTAATATGAGCGTAATAATGATTATTGTTTGATAAAATTAGAATAGGAAACTAGTTTCTTAAGCTGTAATAAAGTGTGGATGCTTTTTCACCTGGCAAATATTTATTTATTTATTTGTTTGGGATCTCCAACAAAGGACACACTTATGCAATATCAATCTGCCTAGCCTTTTTCCCAACTATGTTGGGGTCGGCTTCCAGTCTAACCGGATGCAGCTGAATACCAGTATTTTACATGGAGCGACTGCCTATCTGACCTCCACAACCCAGTTATTGGGTAATACGATACCCCTTGGTAAGACTGGTTGTCAGACTTTCGGGCTTCTGACGACCCGTAACGACTGTCAAATATCACGAATGACAGCCGGGACCAACGGCTTAACGTGATTTCCGAGGCACGGAGGAGTCTCGGTATGTAAAGATGGTCACCCATCTACGGACCAACCCCGGCAAGCGTAGCTTAACCTGATGGATCGACCCGTGCGGCTGTTATTACTTAGCCACGAGCTCCTCACTTATGCAATATAAATCACAATAATAAAAAAGGCTATTTTACGTGTTCTCCTACAGTGACAGGAGGCCACAGCGTTCACATATAATTCACATTAGGTGTAAACAGGATAAAAAAATAAATGATGAAATATGAAAAAAAAAAATATTTGTAAAGCTTGAGCATTCTTAATACCATTGTTTAGTATAATAATAATGATTTCACTGTAACTTATATCAATCTAACTTTAACAAATTACAATTACACAAGGTAGACAATACGACGGCAAATTAAACTTCGTTTATTATTATAATGACGTTCCCAGTCTGCGTACAAAATTCAACCAAATAATATCCAAAAGTTTCGTCACTATAGGCAGTCGGCTGATCACCCAAATCCATAGGCGTCTCGTCACTGATTTAATGTTTGAAAAAATCACGTTTTCAATTTCGTTCTTAAGATTTATTTGATAGTTTCAAAATACTAGTACGCATTAGTATTGCCAGCGTTTTTATTTATTGTTATCTCCACATTGTATACAGTCGCAGAAAATGTCGAGCAAACTTAGGCCTACGAGTATTTTTACAAGCTTCTTATTATTTTTTATTTGTATATTGCTTTTTTAACTTGGTATTTTTCGGTCTATACCGATTTTATTATATATTGACAAAATAATGAAAGGAAAATTACAGTTTGATACAGTCAAATGTGCAGAACACCTATGTGGTAAAGAAAATTGTATTAAGACGCAGATATATGCCAATTTCCTTGAGTGGTTAGCTTGCGTGTTCTGTGCTCAGCTCACGCAACGTCGCGTACGTCCAGCAGTGCGTCATAGGACTCGTCCATAAGGAGCATTTTCTCAAATTAGACGCATTATTTATTAATTTATACTAAAAGATTTAAAAAAATATTATATTTAAAATGGTGAAGGTTTCATAAAAATGCGCTTGATAGTTTTTGCATGCATTTCAGCTTTAAAAATTAATTACACAATGTAGTATACCTAAGTGTAATCTAAAATATTAAAATAATAAGTTATTAAGAAAATGCTCTAATTGAACATATACGTATATTTATTCCTAATCATTAATTTCTCGTTTAGACGTGATCTTTAGTTTAAAATTATTGAAAGTCGGTTATTAATTCAATTAATTTGTGTAAACTTACGGTGGAATGCAAAAGAACAATATATTTTATGAAATCGGAAAATGTGATCGCTTGTCGCAAGAGTACGTAAATCATTCAATTACTTACTTCAAGATTTTATCCATTTACGAATTCGCGTAGCAGGAAAAGTGTAAATAAATATGCGAAAATTTGTAATTTAAGGCGTTTCATAAATTATAAATACTTATTTTATTTTGATTTCACATCTTATTTTCCTACTTTATACTTTTACCGTTTTGAAGTATTTTCTTTTCCGTTCGTGAATATTAATTTAGTATCGTTATCAAGCACATTTGCAACCGAATTCCTGATAATATTAATTAGATACGTAGCTCACATTTGTAAATCACTTAACTATGATAAATGATAAAACATCGATTATCCTATAAAGTCAATATAGGCTATCGCACGATCTTTTCAACTAAAGAAGTATGTTATATCTTATCTTTTATTTTGTAAGATATTCTTAACTCTCGTGGATGCCAATAGAATCATGTTTCATCATCTGGTAACAAAGCAAAAGGAGCATGTAGGGATCGTAGTAGATGGAATTCTGTAGTTACTGCCCATGGGGAGAGTTTATGTAATACCGAAACAGATGATATTTTTTCTTCTTTTTGTTTCCTAACTAAGTATGTTGTGGTTGGATATTAGTCAGAAGGGTTAATAAAATTAAAAGTGATGTGAAAACTAAAATAACCTCAATCTTTTTTTTTTTTTGGTAAAAATATCAGGTGTAAAAATCACGTGTAACTACTAACAAGTATTATGTTTTTGCGTTCGTGCAAAACCGAGGACATGTCATTGACCCTTTGCCAGAATACCGCAGTGACCCATCGGTGTCAGATGGCATTTACAATTTAGCCGAAACGACGAACAGCTGATGCGTGGGTATTTTGGTTAGATTTGCTACGTGTATTGTCAATTTGGGTGTTATTTATTTTGGATGATAATTTCAGTAACTACAATACGACCAATAATTTTAGTGATTGTGCAAAAGTATAGGCTTGTGCTCAATAAACGTATAGAGTTTTTTTTACTAATTAAGGTGAAAGCGTCAAGGTAGGTTCGCGAAATTCCAATTTTGTTACGTTTTATTAGATTGTACGTTGATCAAAATATAATTTGCGGCCCTAACAAGTATCTATTTAGATCATTAGAATCACTAAAGTAATCAATACAACTCTTTAAGACCAGGTAATCCTAATGAATGACTATTTCATGAATTCTTGACATTTCAGGATTATACCAACTTAAGGAGTTGTATTACTGATTCTAATGATTATAATTCTGTAAATACATATTTGTTACGGCCGCAAATCATACTTTATTTAACATACAACTTAATACTGACTTGCAAATTGCAAAAAACGTAAGAAAATTTGAATTTCGCGGGCTACCCTGACGCTTCCCCCTTAATAACAAAAAAAACGTGTTGGTACGTAAAATATAAATGAAACAAATGACAGAACTGCCAAAATCTAGAAACGGAAATTAATGAAATCATAACGGTTGTCTCGATAATTTTGCGACATTTTTTTTGGTTTTTTATCCATTAAAAAAAAAACAAAAACAATTTCCAAGATCTATTTGCAACACTAGGTACTGGAAACCCTAAAAAAAAAACTAAACAAAAATAAAAATAACCCCCTTTTGTCAAACTTGCCTTATTTATAGTGTAGTCACTACCAGCCATTTTGAATTGAACTCATTAATTATTAATTTCTTTTTATAAAAATCATAGGCACAGCACTCCCGTACTCACCACACTACGGGAGTTATTAAGCGATTATGTCGCCACGTATCACAAACACCGACTGAAATGTGTACAAAATCGTGAGTTTTATCACAAGATTGATATCGGACTAAATGGCGATAAAGTCGATAATAAAAGAATCGTGTAGAGAAATCATTATGCGCTGATAGTGTTCGGTTATTTAATCATTTTAATCGAATCTTATTGTGTGGACTACGTTTTATGGTTGCGCGGGTAAACGTGGAAACGTAAGACTTTTAATGAGACTTGAGTCTTTTCTTGTAGGTATTATGAGATAACAAGGATTTAGAACGTAACTTAAACCATAAAATAGTGTAATTAAAATCTTGGTTTGCGTTTAAAGCTACTTAGGCACTTGTCCCACCGCTGATGAGGAAGAGACCAGCTATCAACATAACCAGCTTCTCGCTAAAGAAACGTACAAAAGATTGTAGGTCCCGTTTAAGTATCATCATTCTCCTGCCCTTGCCCCAATGTATTTTTCCTCCATCTTTCTTTCGTCTTAATTTTTTTATTTTTTTATTTAAGATGAGATTGCTCTTGACTCTAGTCTAGGTCGGAGATGACAGAGACAGAGTTGACGATGGAGTAAGCTTACCCAGAAGAAGCCTGTTGACTCTCACTTTGAAGAGATTAGGGTTGTATGCGCTCGGAAACACAGACGCATGTAGTGAGTTCCACTCTTTTGCTGTGCATTATAAAATACATTTGGAAGCGCTTAGTGCGAATTGATGGAATAGCAACTAGGTTCATCTAGGTAGTCACTCCCTTTCTAGCCATATCATCTTACACACAGTCCATCCATCGTTTCTTTGGTCTTCCTCTAATCGTATAGCCATCCACATTCATACTCAAAACTTTTCTGACGATATCTGCATTCCTCCGCATCATATGCCCGTACCATGACGACCGATTTCCACACAACTTTTCAGTCACCGGTGTCACTTTCAGACTTCCACTTACATACACATTTCTTATTCTATCCATTCGCGCCATACAAGACAGCAGGTCTAACCATTGTTTTATAAATCTTCTCCTTAAGAGTAAGGGGAATGCGGTCCCGTGTAAGAAAAAGACATTATATTAATAGTTGATCAGTGACTGTTCACACCGCCGGCGAGTACTCCTTTGTCGCAGTGTAAAGAGCTATCAAAGTGAGTACTCGTTCAGCGACGCTCGCTTGGCGGTCTGAACAGTCGCTGACAGACTCGCGCTTGGTACTTATGCATACCAGCGAGTAATTGCTCGTCGCAGTCGGGCACTCGCTGCTCGCCAAGTCGTTTTTATTTGCTGACTCGCTTCTCGTTATTCGCCGGCAGTAGGAAAAGAGCCTTAGTAAAATTTTTATAAACAAGGGTGTTGCATGCTCGTGTATTTATACATAATTATAATCTATACGTAGGAAGTCCCGTCACTTTATAGCAACATATTTTATAATAATTATTATGTATTAGTATGGCGACGTAGCAGTCTTAATCATCATCATCATCATTTCAGCCGAAAGTCGTCTACTTCTGGACATAGGCCTAACTCAAGCACGTCACTTCGACCGGTTCTGAGCTTCTCACATCACAAGGTCATCGGTCCATCTTGTGGAGGGCCTTCCAACGCTATGTCTTTCGGTACGCAGCCGCAACTCCAGAACCTTTCGGTCCCATGTTTTTTGCAAATGTGGACTAACATGTTTTTTTTTTTAATAAAAACCTTGTGTGTGTACTTAGACAATTTTTTTTTTTTGAACTTTGTATTACTTTTGTTATTTAGAGAGTTTAAAGCAGTTTTGTATTTTGATAAATAAACAAAAAGAAAAGAATGTAAGTATATTCTTCCTTTCATCATATTTTGTCCAATATCGTATAAAAGATTGTACAAATTATTGCTGATAAAAAATAATAATACATTCAATGAATCAATATTACAATATTATCTTATCTATAGACTCGCAAATCCCGTGCAGATACATGGTTTACTTTTTGAGAAATTAACTCCAAAACTAAATATGTCATTATTTAATTGCCATTCGCCGACATCAATCGTCTTTCGTCAATCAGGACATTGATTATAATTATTATTAATCAACTAGTGACCCACCCCTGTTCCTCCTCCCCCTGCACCACACCTGTATACGAGTGTTTTATCTGAGTCAAATATTGATGAATTATACACAAAACCCTTCTAGAATAAATGTAGTTTTCACCATCATTTGTAGCTTATAAGAACTAAGTGGACACGCAGACAGACATGAAAAACCACTACGTTTTATTTATGTATAATAGAAGTAATGAAGTAGCAAAAGTATTTAGTTATTAAAAAAAAAATTGAAATAACTAAATACTTTTGCTACAACAATCTTAACATACCTAGGAGAATTATCATTTGGATGTCATACATTTTATGCAAACTTGCACCACCGCCGCGTCGATCGCATCATCGGCATCGCTAAACACCTGGTAATTAAATATTCCATTTCAACCGTGATTTTTGCGTTAAATGGCCTACTTTGGCGTTCTTATTCTGATGTGGTGGAGAATAGTTATTAGTATAATTTATAGCGGTCTCGCTTTTCTCAATGTTTTCTTATATCTGTTTGCATAAAGCCAAAATTCCGAAGTAAGTTTTTCATAAAATGCGCGACTGCATTTTTTCGAGCTCGTGGACTGAACTAGTTTACGTAGCCAAATGAAATAAAAAATAGTGAAGTACTGTGGTTTAGTTTATGGCGGACTCAGAATTTTTAAGTATGTATAGAATATTTATAAATCCCATTGAAAACCATAAAACTACTAAAAACGCTCAAAATTAATTGTAAATTTTTGCTTACTAAATTAATATCGTAAAACTTATTCCAAAATAAAAGTTAGTTCATAAGAAATTAAAAGTTCATACTTTAAACAAAAAGAAAAAGAGGAGCTCGTGGTTAAGTAATAAAAGCCGCACGGGTTGATCCATCAGGTTAAGCTACGCTTGCCGGGGTTGGTCAGTGGTTGGGTTACCATGTTTACATACCGAGACTCCTCCGTGCCTCGGAAAGCACGTTAAACTGATGGTCCCGGTTGTCATTCGTGGATCTTTGACAGTCGTTACGGGTCGTCAGAAGCCCGAAAGTCAGCCAACCAGTCTTACCAAGTGGTATCGTGTAACTGGGCTGTGGAGGTTAGGTAGGCAGTCGCTCCAAGTGAAATACTGGTATTCAGCTGCATCCGGTTAGCCTGGAAGCCGACCCTAACATAGTTGAGAAAATCTTGGCAGATTGACTTTAAACAAAAAAAAGTAGGACCCAAAATTACAACTGCCAAATTGCTAAACAATGCGATGCATCACCAGACTTCAATATACCTGATCTGTCAAAATGCAATTTTGTGACAGGGCTCTTATGACGCAGATATATGCCGATGAGGCCGATGGGGTCGAATGGTTCTAAAGAGGCGACCGCGTGAAGACGTAGCGTTATTAGGCCTCGCACAAGGATCGATGACCTTGTGAAACCCGCAGGAGTAAGCTGGATGCGACACACACAGAAACGGTCGAAGTGGTGACGCTTCGGCTCCCCCTAACATCGTCGCTTCTGGAGATAAACCTCCACCTACCTCCAGAAATGAAGATGTTGAATCGAGTTACTTCTTTTCCCATAGTTAATGAAAATTGTTTGTTATTATTTGCTCATCAATAAACCTTTATGTACTTACAATTAAAACTTTCTGGAATTTGAACCATTTTAACTCTCACAACCCGAAAGTGATCATGAATTTTTAATTAGGAAATTTCTTTCCATTTATTTCTGAACCAGCTGTTGCCTGTGGCTTCGTCTGCGTGGATGTCAATACTTCCCTATTTGAATCAGATTTTATTCACAATTTGCGCGGAACCCTAATATTTTTTCTAAAATAAAAAGAGTCTATGTTACTCCATATAACATCAACTGTCTGTCAGTGAAAGTCTCGTCAAAATAGTTCTGGCCGTTTAGGACAGTAGCCAGAACAAACAGACAGACAGACAAAAAAAATAAAAATTGTTTTTTGTTATAAGTATACTTTCATATATTTTGACGTTACAAACAGACACTTCAATTTTATTTATATGTAATAGATATACCGACTATAGTTTCAAGTTTCCATTGATTTGTAAAGTCACAAGTATACAAAATCACGTAGGCGACGTCTCGGGTACAGCTTTAAGTAGCAGTTAATAAAGACCCAATCGTTCATTGTTTCAACAAATCCAAAGAAATAACAATACCAGCACTTAATACATCAAATCCCATTACAAAAACAGAAGCAATCGTCATGTCAATAACTGGAAACACAATTCTACACGAGAAATATGATAGAACCCTTTTAGATAAAATTGGCAGTGGAACAATAATTGACATTGTCGTGGCGTGTATTTTTCTCGCACCCATATAATATAATGGGAGGGATGACTGACGTAACGTGTAATATGGTGTCGTTTGCCAATATGAGTGGCACTCAAAAAGCAATTTTAAGGATGAATTATTATGATAAGTTTTGAATGGTAGTTACATGAAACTTGAGAGTTTAACATAGGCCAGCCAGAAGGCCCTGACAAGTAGCAATAACTTTCAAAGCGTTTCTTATTTCTATACAACAACATTTTTCGTATTTCTATACAATTATTATTTTTTTGAAAAAAAAGGAGGAGATTCTCCAGTCGATGCTTGTAATTATATGTGTAGATATATTATATTTTTATATATTTATAGTCCGATTTGAACGATTTGTTTTTTTCGGGAAGTTCGTCCCATGTAAAATTTATTAACTTTGCTTGGGTAGTTTTGAGTTAGCTTCAATAATACGTATTGTGTGTTATTTATTTATTTATTAAATTTTGTTTTTTGTTATGATGTTATAATTAAGATCCTGTCACTATATATGTAAAATACATAGCATGTAGTAGTTTTCGAATTTGTGTGGAGCAGGGAACTGACAAGGGGAAAATAAAAATATGTTTTACAAAAAAAACCCGGCCAACTTTCAAAAAAAAAACACTAGAAAGAGAAAAATAACTTTAGTTTCGGAAGTCAGTGGCAAAAAATGAAAATACAAATACAAAGACACTGACTTTCAAAATTACAGTTATTTTTCACTTTGTAGTTTTTTTGGAAGTCAGTTGTTTTTTTGTTTTTTTTTTGTTCATAGTTATTTTACTTTTCCATCATCGTCATCGCTGATAGAATGTCTAGGACCTCAGGTAACATTTTGTTGGAAAAGGTCTGTCAGTGCCCATCAGTGTCTGTATGTGACCATTCAAAAAACCTGCACTACACTACTCTTTTTTTTGTTCCGTAGTTAGCCAATGGTTAATCATAGTAATTAATGATTGAATTTTGGCTAAATGTGAAAGGATAAACATGAATGAATTATGCCATTAGTAACTATTTTTTATATGAATGAGCTAACATAAAAACATTCATGTTTAGCCTTTCATTTAGCCAAAATTCAACCATTAATTACTATGTTTAACCATTGGTTGAATTAACTACGGATCAAAAAATCGGCCCTAACCCGACTCCCGATCATTGTCGGTTTTTGCGTCCGAGTCCAAGGACACGAAGTGTCCTGTAGTTTTTTGTACGAGTGTATAGTCACGTTGTACTTCGGACTTCGATCAATTTCGACCAGTACTTCGTCGAAGCAACTTCACGAGTAGTATAGTGCAGACTTTACAAGTCAAGATCTCTAGTACCTTGTGGAGCTCTGTGGGATGACAATGTGGAGATCTAGTTCTTTTCTAAAGATTTCATTAATATTAATCACCTATAATTTTTGTGGTCTCACTTTGGGAACGATATTTTTTTGCTAGAACTTAAAATCCATACTAATATTATAAACACAAAATGTATGTTACCTTTCACGCCATAACGGCTGGATGATGCAAGGCACATAGGCAGGTAGAACATGACCTGGGTTAGGACTTTTTATCCTGGTATTACCTACGTTCTTCTGGTATAATCTCCGACCTCCGCGCGGATGAAGACGTGGGCAAAAACTAGTTGTTTATTTCCAGTTTCCAAATCTCCCACAAACTTTACATTTAATTAAGTAGGCTTTCAATAATCCATTTCAATTTATTTGTTGATTTAGCACAAGTTTGTAACCAATTTCACAAGAAGTAAAATTGTTGAGATACGCCAATATTTTGTTTGAACCCAAACTTTAAGCTAGGCTTTAAGAAAACGAAGGGCCGGTTTTTTAATCCGTAGTTAACTCAACCACTGGTTAAAAATATCGGGTTGGCTAATAAGTAATGAGCGTTTTAGTTTATAATTTCTAGAATTTTCTGAAAGGTTCGAGAACGTTCTGTAGCAGAGGGTATATAAAGAGCGAGTCGCGCTCATGCGTGTTATTGATAGTTTGGCTGTTAGTGCGTTAAAGTTCACAAAGAAATGAGTGATATTAAAACCCACGTACGACATTGTTTATTATATGAGTTTCAATCTGGGCATTCTGCTGCAGAAGCTACACGTAATATATGTCAAAGGATAGCTCACGATGCAGTCTCCGAAGCAACAGCAAAGCGCTGGTTCGCAATAACGATTTTTCCTTAACCGATCAACCAAGGTCTGGGCGCCCCGTGGAAATAGATATCGATAAATTAAAACTATTAATCGAAGAAGATCCTCGAAGAACTACACGTGATTTGGCTGTTCAGCTCGAGTACTCTCATGGCACCATAGAAAATCATTTACATGGTTTGGGAAAGACTTACAAATATAGTGTTTGGGTACCCCATTAGTTAAGTAAAGATCAGCTGACCTACTGAGCTGAGATTTGTGTACAACTTTTATCTTTCCGCCGCACATTTAATTGTTTAGATCATCTTGTCACTGGAGATGAAAAGTGGGTTCTCTATGTTAATCACACACGCAAGCGCCAGTGGCTGGGATGTAAAGAACAGGGAAAACCAATGTCAAAAGGTGATCTTCATCTTCGCAAGGTAATGCTTCTATCTGGTGGGATATACATGGAGTAATAAGCTGGGAATTCCTTTCTACTAATACTACGATTACAGCAACAGTATATTGTGATCAACTCGAAAAACTGAAGCTTGACATCCATCGCAAACGTCCACAACACGACAAAATATTTTTCCTGCACGACAATGCCTGGCCGCATATTGCTAAGAACACCAGGCTAAAACTATTGGAGCTTAATTGGAAAATAATACCCCACCCTGCATATTCGCCGGACTTAGCACCAACCGATTTCAGCTTGTTCCGATTACTTAGTAATAATTTACGGGAAAAGAGCTTTGACGATGAACCACACTTGAAACAATACATAGATGACTTCTTCAATTAAAAACCAACGAAGTTCTACGCGGACGCCATTCACTCTTTGCCAGATCGATGGCGAATGGTAGTAGAAAACGACAGTGAATATATTATTAATGATTAACAATTATTAATTTAATAAATAAATACAAATAAAATAGTTGTATGTCGCTCATTACTTATTAGCCAACCCAATAGTTACTAATGGTTGAATTTTAGCTAAATGTGAAAAGCAATCAATCAATTGAGGTACGTATTTACGATATCTAGACGAGGAAACTATCGTCTATTATGTAAAGTGAAATAAAAATATATAAGAATATAACTTTATGTACCTACTGAAAAGTCCTCTACCTTTATTTTTTTTTTTTTGTCGATGGGAAATCATCAAATAACTTCTCCCGCTCTGGGTGGAGCGGGAGGGCGTGTCAGACTTCTACTGACTAAAACCCACCCGTGTTCCTTCAGTTGCCTGTGCCAGGGCCACGGTAACACTTTCGAACAACCCGCAACCTTGGCGGGCATCGGCCCTAGCGGACCCCTTCAGGTAGTGCTGACATCTCTTTGAGGCGCGCGTGGAACACAACGCGCCGTCGACCCGGGCCTGATCCTTAGCGGACGGCGAGCTACCCGTTGCTCGCCATCCGCAAGCCCGCGCCTACGGTGGCCGGGAATCGGCTATCGATTCCCGACGCCCAGGGCGTCTCCTGCGGCGATTGCCTCTACCTCACGCGTTCAGCCTCCTCCTTAAAGTCCTCTACCTGACTAAGGAAAATTGATATTGTATCAAAATGTTTTGGTAACACTTACTCGACGCCGAAATGATTTCGTCTAAAGGTCGTTGTTTCTCTTTTATTACTGCATCTGTGTCACTTTTTATCGTATTGTAGTTTATAATACATTAAACTCACGCCCTTGATACCCACAACCCGCAGAAACTATAAGAACGCCACCGGCTACGATCCTTACATACTTATTTTGCCTCGTTTATGTTCATACATCTGGTCACATCTGCACACCGATTATTACACACCTGACCTTTCTGAAGAACGTCACCAATATGTCTTCCTAAGGCGTCCCCTCCCGGCGTTTCCACTCACATCTGCCTTGTATTATTCACACCTGTACCTTTTGTTAGTCGCCTTTCATTTATCCTCTCAACATGACCAAACCATCTAAGCATACCTACTCTTTTCAATTTTTGTCTTCTTTTAAACCGCACCGTTGCCTTATCACATTATTCATAGGAACACCACACATGATTCGCAAGAAATGCATTTCCACAGCATTCTTTTGCCACACCCAACATTCAGTTCCATACATAATGTAGAATTAGTTAAAATGAATTAGAACAAAGTCGTTTCGGTAATTTTTTACAATAAATACTTTTTTAACTAAACCACATATAGAACCTGCAAAAATAAAAAATAAAAAAAATAAATAAATAAATAATAAACCTGCAAAAATACTGTCAACAACTTTTGTACAATGACGATTGAGTATTGATTATTTTAATGTATTTAAATGAATTTCTCCTGAACCACAGAATAAGTAATATCTAGTATATTTGATTATATTCCCAAGTTTGTGAATTTTATTGATTAAGAAAATAGAAAGGATATACATATATGGATATATTGGAATAAAAGAAGATATCAAGTATGGCGTCACGAACAAAATAATCTTAAAATATTAAAATAAATAAATAAAGAAGCTGTTTCAATGGCTTGAGAAACATCCATTTATTCAAGCTACGGATCATGTGATTATCTCTTCGTTGATCGTGCATCCCTTACGATCATCAAGGAGGCTGCGCCACGCACGTGCGTCGCCGCGGCGCCCTAGGCCCGCGCGTCTGCGCCACAGCCGTTAAGCTGTCACGAAGTGACACTCTTTGACATTTTTTGGAAAAATAATAATTTATATTTCTATTGACTATCGTTTTCTAGTGTTTTTATCTGTGTAAATAATCATTTTTGTGTTTGTGTATGTTTTGTGATAAGTCTTTTAGGTAAGTGTATTATATATGATAAATGCCGGCAATAGCGACGCCGGAATTAGTGCCAGTCAACCTGCCACATCGCTCGATGTCCAGGTGAGATGTCCCCATTGCTCCCAGGCACGCTTCTTTAAAGGTGAACGGGGGCTTCGGATACACTATGGGAAGGTTCACAAACCTCATAGTGTGCCTCTTTGCCCCCCAACTACAACTTCAATACCTTCAGACGAGAGAGAGACACTTTGGAAAATTCTTTCAAATTTAAAAAATTCTACCCCTGTCTTAAAGAGAGTTCCCCGGGGCGCAAGGCGGTCTGTTGCCCTAAGTTTGACGCGATGTCTCCGCGTTGTGACCCAGGAGAATTCCTATAGCGCCTGGGAGCAACTACTCACCTTCCCTTATAGGATTTTGCATGTCCAAAAAAATTTGGCAACTAAAAGAACATTAACAAACCAAATTAAAGACAACTGTAATAATCCGACTCTTATTTTAGATCCAAAATTACCTGATTTCAGTAACCCTTCTCGAAGAGGTTTATGCTCACATGTGGAATCCAAAGTAAGTGAAGGTGACATCAGGGGAGCAGCCAGGCTACTGTTCAGTAGCGATGTGGTGGCGCCCTACTCTCCAGAAACTCTTTCAGCCCTGGAGAGTAAACATCCAGCGCCTGGGGATGGTCTCACCTTCCCTGAACCCCCCCTACCTTCCGACCTGGATTCAATTCCATTTAATGTTACTGCCCCGCAGCTGACTGCAGCCGTGAGCTCCTTCAGAAGTGGTTCCGCGGGCGGCCTGGACGGCCTGACTCCTCAACATTTAAAAGATTTACTGAGCTCAGGCGCCGGGGAAGCTGGTGAGTTGCTCTTGAAGGAGCTTGCGGCTCTAATTGACCTGATGCTCAACGGCGGTGTAAACGATGCCGTCGTTGATGTCTTGTACGGGGCCAACTTATGTGCCCTGCGCAAGAGGGACGGCGGCATTCGTCCTATCGCCGTTGGGTGCACCTACAGGCGTACGGCAGCCAAAATATGCTGCAAATTATACGGAGAAATTTTGACTAAAAAGTTCCAGCCCCTACAGCTTGGCTTTGGATCCAAAGGGGGCTGCGAGGCTGCCGTACATGCCCTTTCCAGTTTTTTAAATGCCGGTAAAGGTGAGGTCATCCTCAAGGTTGACGTTAAGAATGCCTTCAATTCCGTTAATAGGGACACTTTGTTGGCTGAAGTAAAAAAGGAGTTACCAGAAATTTATGGTTTTATGTGGCAGTGCTACAGGCACCCATCAAAATTATTATTTAAAGACACCGTATTGGAATCTGCAGTAGGATGCCAACAAGGTGATCCTCTCGGGCCAGTCATTTTCAGTTTGGCTATCCATCCCATAATAAAAAAACTAAATTCAAAATTTAATGTGTGGTACTTAGATGATGGAACAATAGGAGGTGACGTAGACACCGTTGTAAAAGATCTTCAATTCGTAAAGCAGCAGTTCCAATCCATCGGCCTTGACCTCAACAACTCCAAATGCGAAATTTACCTTTGTGACAATACCGACAGACAATCAACTATACAGAAATTCAATTCCATAGCCCCAGATATCAAAGTTTTGGAAAAAAGTTCATTGCACCTCCTAGGTTCCCCAATATTAGAAGACAGTTTCTCATCTTTCGTCGACGACAAAATTAAACATTTTAACGATATTTCGGATAGACTTTCAAAAATTAATTTACATTCGGCATTCACCCTTATCAGATATTGCTGTTTTGGTCCAAATTTTATGTTTTTTCTCCGCTCTTCCTCTTTATGGAAGCAGCCACAACTTTTAAACAAAATCGATCATATTATTCGAAATACCCTATCATCAATTTTAAATGTGGCATTGGACGATCGGGCGTGGCTGCAAGCCACACTACCCATCCGTTTTGGTGGGCTCGGCGTCCGCAAAATTTCTAGTGTAAGCCTACCGGCGTTCCTGTCCTCGGTCCACAGCACCGAAAAGTTAACCACAAGAATCTTAGCCCCTTCTCAGGTTGACTCTGAAGTGCCGTGTTTGACCGACGCGGTGAATGCCTGGAAAGTGGCTTGCCCGGATACGGTTCAGCCCGAGAACCCGTCTTCCCAGAGACAGTGGGATGAGCCGCTCTGCAGGTTGGTACGGAATAAACTTATTAATACGTCCACCAATACTGCTGAGCGTGCCCGCCTGTTGGCTGTGGGTGAATGGGAGTCGGGTCTCTGGCTTCAGGCTCTACCGTCACCCAACATAGGCACTATGCTGAGTGACACCACATTCCGGCTCGCTACATGTTTGCGTGTGGGTGCTCCTTGTGGGGCTCCACATCGCTGTCAATGCGGTGAAGGAGTCGACTGCCTCGGACACCATGGACTATCCTGCAGCAAGAGCGCTGGTCGGATGGCACGGCACGCTAGCATTAACGACATCATCCGTCGGGCTCTTGTCACCGCCGGGGTGCCAGCAGTTTTAGAACCCAATGGCTTGGCACGCGACGATGGGAAGAGGCCAGACGGAATGACCATAATGCCTTGGAAGTTGGGTAGGCCTTTGGTGTGGGATGCAACCTGTGTCGACACCCTCGCGCCATCCCATCTTCTTAGCACGGCGGGTTGTGCTGGGGCGGCTGCTGCAGGAGCAGAAAACCTCAAACGGCGCAAATATAGCAACCTTATTGGGAGCTATATGTTTGAGCCGTTTGGGGTTGAAACTCTAGGGCCTTGGGGTCCGAGTGCTCATCGAGTATTTCGGGACATCGCCAAGCGGTTGGTCGACTCTTCACGGGACCAGAGGGCTGGCCTATTTTTGGCCCAAAGAATCAGCATTGCTATCCAACGTGGCAATGCTGCCAGCCTTTTGGGCACTTTTACCATTGACAGCGATGCGGACGAATTTTTTGATGCCCTATGAGCTTGTCACCTTTTTATTTTTATGATTTTTATATACTTGTACATAATATACATATATATCTTTTAGTTTTAGCTTGTACATATAATCTAGTTTCTGTTTGAAATAGTGAACCTGCATAGTATTCCTTCTAAATTGTTTTGAAAAAAAAAAACTTTAAAATCAGAATACAAAATTTTGGCTCAGCTTTGACGTGATTTTTCTTGTCATTTCTGCTTCGTACTTCATCCCATATTGTTATAATCAAAATATTTTTTTTTTTTTGGAGATAAAGTAAAACCTAAAGTACCTGTTCATAAGTGCGCCGCGTTGTTCAATCAAATTGTTTCTTATAAACTGCCGGATAGACCCACGTAGCATTATATTTAGTTTTTGTAACACAAAACGACATTGCCTTGTAGGCAGTCGGTTAGGTTAAGCCTCAGTGTTATTTAAATACAGGCGTATGCAGGCAGGGTGAATTCGAATTCATTACGAAAGCTCGTCTGATTTCTTTCTTGTCCCGTTACGTATTAAAGCATAATGTAACCTGGCCACCTTTAGGTCTATTAGAATCTCAAGCAAAAAAGAGATTGTCCGTTATTACGTCATAAAAACCCGAAGCAGATCTTTTATTTTGTGATATTTTTTTTACGTTTTTTATAATATCCGTGTCTTTTTTAATCCATGTTGTGTTTTTTTTTTATATAAATCAAAATTAAACGTTTATTAAGCGGTGAAAAATTCTGTGTGGGTGTGTGGAAAATTCTTCTTCTTTTTTATTTCACACAACAATAAGCACACCATTGTGAACCACCATTGGTTCAACACTAAAATCCAATCAAAACAATGGTTGAAGCCAGTGGGTCAGTGGATCGTATAACCACAGCAGCCACAATATAGCGATGGCACAACGCGTGGCTAAGGATTAGCGCGCAAGCGCTGAGTTAGCCACAAAATTATGTAAGTATTGCAGGAATAAACGCACAAAGCTCCGAGAAAATGTCAATATTAAAAACTGGCCAAGTGCGAATCGGACCACGCACAATGATGGGTTCCGTAGTTGGGATGAATTTATCTCAAGAACAAACCTAACATTGTAGTTGAAAAACATGTTCTCCCATACACTCCAACTGCAAATGTAAGTTTTTGCGCATTATATTGGGAGATTCACCATGCTAATTTAGGACTATAGATTTCTTATAGGTTTTCCTGTAATTTATAAGTATAGAACTAATATCTGTGTTTTTTTTTTCCAAAATGTTAAGCTCAGTAGTTTCGGAGATGAGGGAAAGGTAAATGTTATCTGTTTTCTTAAATAACTTTAAAACTATTTATTAAAATATAAAAAATATATATATACTTGATACCCTCATAGCATTTGATATGTCACACGGTACAGTGAGCAAAAGTTTTTTTTTTTAATTTTCTTATTTTTCCCCCGAAAGTGACCCCCAATATTCAAAATGTATTTATGTATTTACGAATCACGTCCGTGTTTGGGTCACAGAAATTGATGTGTACCTTTCAACTTAATCCGTCCATTCGATTCGGAGCAAATTGGTTGTGAAAGAAAGAACGAAAGAAAAACTTATTATTCACGTGAAAGTGACGCACACAAAATACACATGAAATTGCAAAACACAAAATAATTAAATACAACAAAACAAACATAATATATAAAATTGTTGTTTAACAGAAGTAGAAGGAAATATGCGTCACTACCGAGCGAAACGGCTAAACGCTCAGCATAACACATGGCAGTGATACGGCACGGGTGTGACAGATAGACATACAGACAGACACACGAGTGATCCTATAAGGGTTCCGTATTTTCATTCCGACATATCGAACCCGAAAAACAAAGAAAACGAAATAATCAAACATTGTGTACAGTAAAAATCTAAAGATAAAGTCGAAATCAAAAGCCCTTGACAAAAATAAATTTATTGAAACATCTTAATCACTGTGGAACTAAATAAGAAACAAGAGCATTTTTTGAAAGACGAGAGTGAGACGCTAGCAATTTTTACGATTATCCCAGACAAGAGAGGCCCATTGAACGCAAGGAGCAACAACGTCAACACTCAAACGAAGAAGTCATTAAAAAAAATGAAGAAAGCAAAAGTGCCCCTCGTTATGTAAATTAAAACATCTTTTGTCCATAGCCCATTTGTAGAGAATTATTTGTAATTTGCAAACAGGATATTTTACAATTTGTTTAGAGATTCTCCACTATTGCTGTTTTTTCCATACTAATGGCTGGATATATCTTTGCATTACGGTATTCCGTTGTGTCTAAGGTCGTCTGAAAAATGGCAGGCAATTTTGTAAGTTTAAAACAAAAACGGCGAGACGGGATGATATGGCGGAATGCTTGTAAGCTTTGTTTATAATTTTCTTTTATTGCTCATCGCAGCTGGTTGTAAGGGTTTTATGAATGCATCGTCTTGACTTTTAAATATACAACGAACTGTGGAATTACAAGCAAGCGAGTCTTTTGGAGTTTTTCTCTGGGTGACACTGTCTAGAGTGTCATGACTTGTGACAAAAGAAGTATTGTAGTTGTAATAGATGCTATCATTTTCTATTTCTGAGCCTTTTAATCGCATTTTTGGAACGAAGTTCTTTCACGCGGTTTGCTGTAGGAGTTGACTGGTAGAAAGTGTAACGCGCATTTATAGATTTCAGTATGTCGGAGTTCTTCATTAAAAGGCTTCATCCTACAATAGATTACTTTTAATTTTCGTTTCTGTAGTTTAAATATGGTAACTTAAAAGCTCCTGCTTTCAAGTTCTTCCGTCGTGGGTAGGAGACAGGGTAGGTTGCCGTCTAGAAGACGGCCACTTTGCAGACTCCATCCGACCCAGGAAAAAGCTGCTGAACTCGCCCGAATCGCCACCTCAGGGGTGCCACCTTTTCCGGTGAGGCGGCGAGCCTCCTTGCCGGATTGCCGCCGTGGGATCTGGAGGCGAAAGTCCTCGCGCACGTGTGGGAGTGGCGCGAGGAGGCAAAACGCCGGGGCGTAACTCCGCTGCCGCGAGAAATCACGGTACAGCGGACAGAACTCCGGCGGGATCTCATGGCGACATGGAGAGTGCGACTGTCGCAGCCCAGCGCTGGGCACGCCACAATTGCGGCGATAAGTCCCCTCTTTGAGGAGTGGTTAGAGAGGCGCCACGGCGTCCTCACCTTCCGCCTGACGCAGGTCCTCACCGGACACGGTTGTTTCGGGAGGTTCCTGTTTCGCATAAGGCGGGAGGAAACGCCCGGGTGTCACCATTGTGTGGATCGCCCAGAGGACACGGTGGAGCATACAGTGGAGGTCTGCCCGGCTTGGGCAGAGCACCGCCGTGTTCTCACGGAGGCGATCGGCGGCGGCGATCTCTCGCGTCCGAGCCTGATCCAGGCCATGGTGCGGAGCGAGAGTGCATGGGAGGCCGTCACCTCCTTCTGCGAAGCGGTAATGCTCGTGAAGGAGGAGGCGGAACGCGTGAGGGAGAGGCAGCCTCACGCCCTCAGTCGCCGCAGGAGACGCCCTGGGCGGCGGGAATTGATAGCCGATTCCCGGCCACCGTAGGCGCGGGCTTGCGGACGGTGAGTAGTGGGTAGCTCGCCGTCCGGTGAGGACCAGGCCCGGGTCGACGGCGCGTTGTGTTCCACGCGCGCCTCAAAGAGATGTCAGCAAAAGATGGGGTCCAACAGGGCCAATGCCGCTGGGGTCGCGGGTTGTTTGAAAAAGATACCGTGGCCCTGGCATAGGCAACTGAAGGAACACGGGTGGGTTTTAGTCAGTAAAAGTCTGACACGCCCTTCCGCTCCACCCAGAGCGGGAGAAGTTATTAAAAAAAAAAAAAAAGGGGTGCCACCTTTAGGATTACCAAATCTCTCACCTTCTAAGCTCTAACTTCCAAGCGCTATTTTGTTCGCTGCTGCAGTTCAGCTAGGTACTCTTGGTGCCAGCGCTGCCAAAAATGCTGCCTCAGCTGTTCAATTATCTCGTACCGGTCTGAAGCCTTTAACGTGTCAGGTGGAGACCGCAGCGATGTTAAAAAGGATGATGGATGAAAAAGTGGACGCGAATTGAGGATGGCTTCAATTTGTGTGAACAATGTGCCCAATTCCTCGAACGTGAGGCTAGCGTTGCCCACAGTAAATTTTAAATCTTTTATTACGCCTTCAAATAATGTAAGTAAACTTACTTATCATCATTCATTACTTAAATATTATCATCTAATAATCTATTTAAGTATTGTAGAAAAATACTATAAGAAATAAGTTCAAGAACCCTAAACATAAAAACGTTCTATTTTTCAAACTACAGCGATTATTTTAAAAATAAATATTCCCTATGAAGCCAAACGGAATGTGAAACCCATGTAGCTCTCTGCGTGGGCGACGGGCGACGGGCGGCGGCAGTGTATCGCTGACTACTGTCAAGGGTAGACGATACAGGTAGAACAAGCGTCGTGGAATTTGACGGCGCAGCTTATTTGTTTAGCGAGAAACACAATAGCGCATTGTGCCATTTTGATTATTATAACTATTTCTTTTAGTTTATGATTTCAGACACTGGACACAAATAATTATATACATGCAGATACGATATTAAAAGTGTGACAAATATTATACAAAATATTGTAATCAATAACAAAATCATAATTATTTATTTATTTATTTCTCGTCACAAATGTTGTGGATAGGAAGTACTTAATCTAAAAAATAGGGTTAACATTTGTGAGAGACTGGTGCCAGAAAAAGGCATAAAATACCTGTGTACCGGTCACCGGTAAGAAAATGCCCAGATCTTAACGTAATATTCATTACCATTTATTGTCGATCCATCAGGTTAGGCTACGCTTGCCGGGGTTGGTCCGTAGATGGGTGCCCATCTATACATACCGAGACTCCTCCGTGCCTCAGAAAGCACGTTAAGCCGCTGGTCCCGGCTTTGACAGTCAATACGGGTTGTCAGAAGCCCGAAAGTCCGACAACTGCCTAGTCTTACCAAGGGTATCGTATGACCCAGTAAATGGATTGCAAGGTCAGATACTCGTAGGTTATTAACTTACTGACGGCCGCTATAATAATAATAATAATAATAATAATAATAATAATAAGTTTATTTATGCTTCAGTTTACAAAAATGGGTTTAGTGTTTGGAGCCTCCTTTTAAGCAAACAATGCCTGTGTTAGGAGACTCCGCTCTTCCATAGTACAGCAAATTTCTTAATCTAGTAACAAAACCGTAGGTATGTACTTAAAATATCGTATAAAAATAACAGAAAAAAAAAGAAAACACAATTAAAATTAAGTATGGTAGTCGGAATTTGAGTGTGCGTAGTGTGACTGAGAGTATGTGTGAGAGTGTATGTAAGAGTATATGTGAAAGTGTATGAGAGAGTATATTATGTGAGAGTGTAAGTGAGAGTGTATGTGTGTGTGTATCTGCTACTTTATGTGCTCCAAAAGTGCCTCCGTGTCATCATAGGTGAGTGTCTTCATCCAGTTGGTTATTGTTTTCTTACATTCATAACTTTTTTTTGTGTATATGCAAATATTTTTGTTTATTTTGTTGTAAAGTTGAGCAGACCGTTTATTAAATTGCCTACAAGCAAACATAGTTTTAGTCCGTGGAATTTGTGCAACAATGTCAGTCCTCCTTTTCCGTAATAAGTCTGGATCATAAGGAAGGGTTTTATGCTTTTTTAATACTGTTTGGATAATGTACAATTTCCTCACGGAAAGTAGATCACTAATTTTATATAATGTCTCAGTAGGATATCTTTTATTTTTAAAGTACATTATCTTTATCAGAGCTCGTTGGGCTCGCTCTACATCTATAAAACCAGTTTTCGCTGCACCTCCCCAAATAGGGATGCAATATAACAAGACAGACTGTACCAAAGCCATGTAGATCTCATTAAGAACATTTCTTGGGGGGTCTCGTTTACTTGTAATACTTTTTGGAACAATGTGTCGAAGTGTTTTAAATATCCAGCTTAATCTCCTAACCCTATTTGAGACCTGTTCAAGATGTGGATACCAAGATAACCGCTGATCAACTATCACACCTAGATATTTAGTCTGTGTTACTTTTCGAATGCATGAACAATTACAGTATTTGTTTTTGGTATCTCCACATGTGTGTATTCTTAGATTGAGGTCCTCGCTTGGTTGACTATTGTTGTTAATACAAAAGCAAATGTAATTGGTTTTTGATGTATTTAAAGTGAGCAAGTTGTTATAGCTCACGTACAATGGTCCAAATGAAGGACTAAGTGCGGAAACCAAACCCCCCATAACATTAACATAACATAGGTCAGATAGGCAGTCAATCCATGTAAAATACTGGTATTCAACTGCATCCAGTTAGACTGGAAGCCGACTAAAATTGCTTTTTGAGTGCCACTCATATTGGCAAACGACACCATATTACACGTTACGTCAGTCATCCCTCCCTTTATATTATATGGGGTGCGAGAAAAATACACGCCACGACAATGTCAATTATTGTTCCAATGCCAATTTTATCTAAAAGGGTTCTATCATATTTCTCGCGTAGAATTGTGTTTCCAGTTATTGACATGACGATTGCTTCTGTTTTTGTAATGGGATTTGATGTCTTATGTGCTGGTATTGTTATTTCTTTGGAGTTGTTGAAACAATGAAATATTGGATCTTTATTAACTGCTACTTAGCTGTGCCCGCGACGTCATATAGTTTTAAAGTTATTTAAGAAAATAGATGAAAATTTACCATTCCCGTTATCTCAGAAACCTAACATTTAAAAAAAAATATGTATAGATAGTTCTATACATAGATATTACAGGAAAACTCGATGGTCTTAAAATAACATGGAAATACTCCCAATATAGTGCATATAAACTTACATTTGTAGTTGGAATGTACGGGAGAACATGTTTTTCAACTACAATGTTAGGTTTGTTCTTGAGATAAATTCATCCCAACTACGGAACCCATCATTGTGCGTGGTCCGATTCGCACTTGCTCAGTTTTTAATATTGACATTTTCTCGGAGCTTTGTGCTTTTATTCCTGCAATACTTACATAATTTTGTGGCTAACTCATCGCTTGCGTCGCTAATCCTTAGCCACGCGTTGTTCTTGGGATAAATTCATCGCAACTACGAAACCCTTAATTGTGCGTGGTCCAACTCGCGGTTGGCTAGTTTTTTTTTTTTTTTTTTTAATATTCTCTGAGCATTGTGCTTTTATTCCTGCAAAAAATAATTTTGTGGCTAACTCAGCGCTTGCGTCGCTAATCGGTTCACTATCCATTTTCATAAAATTTTAAGCCATAATAATAACATGGCATACTTTTGTTTATCCTAATTATATTTACGTATAAAAGGTTACGCATATTTAAATAAAAAGGAAACTAACGAAACCGAACTTCGGTGTACTCCTAACGTCGACCGTCTAGGGATAGGCTTTTCGGGTCAGGTAAATTACCCTACAAGATAATTAATAATTTAATTATGTCAAAATAATTAAACTCTATGACAAAAACCACTATGGCAAAATATTATTATGCCAAAATAGTTATGCCAAAGAATATTAGAAAAAAAAAAAAACATTATGCGGAAAGAAGGGGTGCTTCGCTAATCTTTAGCAACGCATTGTTTCATGGCTGTACTGTGGCTATACGATCCACTGATCCACTGGCTGCAACCATTGTTTTAATTGGGATTTAGTCTCGCGCCCTCCACCACGTGAGTAATCCTCGTGGTGGATCAATATTAGGCCTCACGTGGCCAGCATTCGGATCAAACAAGGGTCAAACGGTAATCCTCCCTAAAAATCGTCGCTACTAGTTGCCTAGTTTAAAGCGCTTAGTTATAAAGCTTTTTAGTTATTTTCGAGAAGATAATAACCTGTTTTGCAAACTAAATTAGTGTGTTCTCGTCTTTAGGTAATTTAGACCTTGACTGAACGATGATGTCAGGGGTGCAGAGATTGCGAAGGAGTATTGGTCATTTGTCGTTCCCTAGTGTAACCTGTTAAAACATTTTTCGTCTAATCTTTCACTGGCAATTTTAATACAGTTTTTTTTTTGTATATTTTAACTATTGTCACATTTTTTTAAACTCCTATAATTTCGCGCTATTTTCGAATACGAGGTCCGTCGTGCCACCAACGCAACACAGACAGCACGCAACATTAATGACGTGTGTGGACAAAGTATCGCAAGTGAACACACGGTGCGTTTTTAGTATCATCGCTTCCGTTCTGGAAATTTTGATCTCAACAAAGAGCCCCGGTGAAAAATTTCAAATCCAAATAGGCGACAAAAAACGCCTTTAAAGAATTTATTGATTCCCGTTCCAAGGATATCTATAGGAGAGGCATCGAGGAACTTCCATGAAAATGGCAAAAGTGCATCGACAATATTTCTTTTTAAATAATTGTTTGATTTTTTCTATGTAAATCGGCGATTTCATAGGAAAAGACCTAATATAAATAAAACTTACGTACGTGCGTAACTAAACTTAGTTGTAGTTTAGTGATTTATAATAATATAATATATTGTATATCTATTAGAAGCAAAGTGCCTATCGTTCGCCTGACGTCCCTCTAATCAAACTCTAAACGTCTTCTTCTTAAAGTGACCGTCCGACTGTTACTGATATCTGCTGGCCTGCCATAAATTACACAGGGGCAATTAAACTCCGTGGAGTACAGTGTGCAAAACTTTTTTTTTAATTTTCTTATTTTCCCCCAAAGTTGACCCCATATTCAAAATTCATTTATTTACGTTCCACGCCCGTGTTTGTGTCACAGAAATTCATTAGTCCTACCAAATTTCAACTTAATCGGTCCATTAGATTCGGAACAAATCGGCTGTGACAGACGGACAGACAGACAGACACAAGAGTGATCCTACAAGGGTTCCTTTTTCCCTTTTGAGGTACGGAACCGTGAATAATCAAAAAGAAATTCGCACAGAACGGGAAATAACTTTCACACTCTTTTTAAACAAATCCTGCGAATCAAGAAGGTTAAGTTAACCAGAGTGAATCTATTGGATTCACTAGTTTGCCTATAATAGCTAAGCATCGCGTTGCATGGCAATGTGAGCAACCTTACACTAAAATAAATTAAAATCAGAGTGTAAATTCACAGGAATTTGCACTTCGATTTTGATTTATTTAATACAGGTGTCTGTATGATGAATATAAATGAATGCAAATTCTATATTTTTATCGCAGGCGGATAATGGCCCGTCCGCGTCAGAATCTCAATATAAAGAATTTTAAGCTTTATAAAATTTATATTTATATTTAGGCCTTTTATATTACAGCAGTTATAATAAAACTGGATTATATCCCTATCAATCCACTAACAATCTTTCATTAAAGGTGAGTGATGCATTAATAATTTCATGACACACAAAACTTATGGTGATTTTGGTACCGGCAACAATAACTATGTAGGTACGTAGAACATTTTAAATAGGAAGACGTGATAATGGTTTCTCATATCCAGCTACCCAGGAAAGTATGGTTCTATCGGAAATAAATAGTTAATAATAATAATTTTTAATCTTTTCCACGCACAACAATAGTCCTGTACCAACCGGGGGTTGTCCTTGGGTGCACTTGCATAGTACATACAGAGATAATCGTCGGCTGGTGCCTCCTTATCATTTAAAATTATTTAAGGGGCCTCTGCGAGTTGGCTTCGGCTCCTCGTACGCCTTCCAAAGGTCCGGGACCCCAGGGTCCCGAGAAATGTAAAAAAAAAAATCTTTAAGTATTTACCAAAAATATTTCATAATTTTTGTGCGTCATGAAATTATTATTCAAACGTACCAACCAGCTCCTGGTCTATACGGCATAGGTACTTTCCGAAGTAGCCGTAATCGGAGAGCACCTATTTCAGCTAGAAAGTCAAGAAGTCATGCCGTCTCTCCAGCCACTCCTTCATACCGGGGGGTTCAGAAACCCATTCATACGTAAAGACCAGCTTTAACTCACCAGTTAGCTTGGCTTGAAAACATACCTACTAGTATCATTGTGCAACCCGAATTGATAAAATCTTAATCAATAATTATTAATAGTAATGATATCCACACATATTGTCTGTCGTCACCTTCCAAAGAAAGCACGATGCAATTAGAGACTATCAGCACGTTACACATTCAGTTGCTTTTAAAAATTTACTTTAAAAAAAAATTAAAAACCGGGTTCAAAAACCTAAAAGAAATAAAATAACTTTCATAAAAAACTTAACAGCTTCTGAAGTAGGTGGCAAGCTAAGGTGCATTGAAGAATTGAAGACCGGCTTCAGAAGCTGTAAAGTTTTTTATGAAAGTTTTTTACTCCTTTTAGGTTTTTGAAGTCGGGTTTTAGTTTTTTTAAGTAAATTTATTTTTCCATTATACAATAATAAACCCAAGACGAACGAAAAGAAGAATCATCAAAACCCGCTTAGAAATAGAAGTTACAGTACATTTATGCATATAACTTCGTACCAAAGAAAAATTACCTAATGTATTATATACTAAAACCTTCCCGAAACTACGTAGATCACGTTAGTGAAAAAATAATTAAAATTGGTTCATTAGTTTTTGAGAAAATTGCGGACTCCTTTTCTGAAGTTAACCGACTTAAAAAAAGGCATTCATTTTGAGCCGATACAGACACCGCGAGGCATGCGTGCGATTCATGACTGCAAATCATTCATGACTCATGAATGATTTGCCACGTATTTAATACCTCAGACTGTTTGGACAGGGTACTCATTGCAAGCATTCGTCGATGCGAATTTAATTAGCGATGTGGCTCAAGCATCTCATATCATTCGCGGAGCATGCCTCGCGATTTATTAATTTGACTTTGAATTAGTCTTATTATTTAGTAATAACAATTTATAATTCTACCGCTAAATTAATAAAAAAAAGAAATAGCAGAATCCCGTTTCACAAGCAAAACCACTAACTATAACTAGCCATACCAACACTCATTATCAAGATGTAGATTCAGTTGTCAAGAGAACAGAGAAACAGTCGATCAGTTGAGCAAATATTATGCAATCAAACTTGAGGGCACTTTACTGGAGAGCCGAGTGGCAGGGGATTACAGAATCAATTGCTGATATGGTATGGGAATCGATGGCTGCCTTTTAAAAAGTCAAGGTTTTGAATTATTCTTATTATTTACCTAGTTATTAAAATTAACAATAATTATATGGCAAAGGTAAATTGCCTTATAATTAAATTTAAAAATAAAGGAATTACACTCAAGGGTTTCCTCACGATGTTTTCCTTCACCGAGTATAGTGAAATAATCAAAAATCGGCAATTTAATAGGTAGGTATTTACCTATTAAATTGCCGATTTTTGATACCAGCTAGTGTGAAGATCTTTCATTCTATTAATTAGAATACCAAATTAAAAATTAATTTTATAATAAAGCATGAAATTAAAAAAAAAAAACAGTTGTTCATTTAACATAGCATGATATTTAAAAAATATCTGTTGTTTGAATTTGTTTTCCCGCCGTTCGATTTTTCTTTGATATCGATGTTTCTGTAACCATGCCAAAATCGAAATTGCACGCTATTTTCGAACACCAACGCAACACAGGCAGCACGCAATATTAACGACGTGTATGAACAAGATACCGCAAGTGAACGCACGGTGCGTTTTTGGTTTGATCGCTTCCATTCTGGAAATTTTGATCTCAACAGTGAGCCCCACGGAAAAAATCCAAATCCAACGAGGCGGTGAAAAACGCCTTTAAAGAACTATGGGATACCTATAGCAGAGGCATCAACGAACTGTCATTAAAATGGCAAAAGTGCATCGAGAATATTTCTTTAAAAAAATAAAAAATAATATATTTTTAATGTAAATAGGCAATTTCATAGGTAAAGACCTATTTTCCCTAGATCCTCTAAAAACTTATCGACCTTATAATGACGTACACTTTTTAACTTTCGGGCCTTTTCTCAAAGTTGTTCGCAGTAACTAAGCTTACTAAGCTAGGGCACCCCGACAAAATGGGTTAGGCTAGGTTAGATTTGTGATCTAAATCAGAACCGGTGCGTTCCCAAATTGTCAAGGAGGGTGGGCTCAGTAGCCGTGGCTTGGTCACCTACGGTGAAGCGAAGAGGAACCCGAGAAGGGGCCGCTCGTCAGAGCTTTTGCCGGTAGCCGTAGCGGCCAACAGGTTGGTTGCGGTGCCGATTGGGCGACATCGCTACTGAGGCGGGCCGTCTTATGGGAGGCATCGCGGCTTAGTGGATTGCTGGTAATGCGATGCGCGGCTATCTCTACCTTCCGCGGCCTTGATGGGGTCGCCACCATCTGAAGGAAGACGCAGTGGGGCTGCAGGGGAGTAGGAGTGTCGGTATGACGTTGGCCGCTCTCCCTATCATCTGCGGTCGAAAACTGGTTGGCGGCGGGGTCACTAAACTGACCCGTCACAGGAGGACCAAGGGTGCCCAGGCACGGGATCGTCTGGCTCCCATATGCTGGTTTGGGCCCTGGGGTGGTCACCAATGTGTTTCGGTGCGCCGGTGATGAGGGATACTCCCCAGAGGATGGTCCACTGACAGACAGTCATGGCCGGTTCGCGGATGAGTGCTAACGCGTGCCCGTGTGCCCGCCATAAGCGGCAGAGGAGGACACCGTGGAGTTTTAGTGGGTTGGAGTAACACGTAACTGCACCATCTCGCCGTGGTAGTGCAGTATGCATGAACATTTCTCCACGCAAAAAAAAGGTTACAACTGTGATGATCTCGCTGCGCCAGTCGGAGCTCCTGATGGAGCCTCTCACGCCATTCCGCCGTCATGACCTGATGGTCATGACGGCGGATTGGCGTGAGAGGCTCTTGCACCCTACCTGCCTGGATACGATACCGGCGATCCGGCCAGTGCTCAACGGTGGGCACCCTGTAGTGGCGGCTCCCTTTCGTTTCGAGCGACGTAGGTGTTCTCGGGGCACGACTGTGTCGAGAAGTACCAGTTTTAAACTGTTTGTTAAAGAAAGAAAAACAGTGTATAAACTGTTTTTCATTCTTTCTTTCAGTGTCGCATAAACTGGAAGCTGGACGCTCGGTGACACCACTGCGTCCACTGTCGGGAGGTTACGGCGCGGCATACACTGGCAGAGCTTGCTGCATGGGAGGAGCCGCGCCGTGCCCTTTATCAGAAGTCGAAGCCGACCTGTTGCTGCCGGCCTTCGCGCGTTTGATGGTCGGATGCGCCGAGTCGTGACATACGGTGATCTCCTTCTGTGAAACCGTCATTTTGCAGAAGGAGGCTGTGGAAAGGGAGAGAGAGAGATTGAGGCCACTCTCCTGACCGATCGGGCGTCGGTAGAGGGTGATAACGCCCTCTTCCAGCACCATAAATAGGTCCGGAAGTACAATGGACTCAGGGCAGGGCCGTCCACCGCCTCCCATCCAGCAGAACCAGAGGCGGCAGTGCGTAGTGTTCCATGTGCACTCCTATTAGAGGTCGCGGGGGAGTCCCATGATCGTCGGTCTAAGTGTGAGAAGGGAACACTGCGGTGTTCCCTGCCACCCCGGTGCACCGGGGTGGTTTTTGATCAGTAAGAGTCTGACTGACCCCTCCACCGGCCGCAGGGCGGAGGACATCCATGAGAATTTTCCACCCCGGGACAAGAAAAAAGGTTAGCACTACGAACAACCGTAGTTGGCCGCAGTTACTTGGCTATTCAGTATTGTATGTCACTAAATTGAGATTTATTTGACACTCAAAAAGAGGCACACTTATTATATTAAAGTGTCCATTACTATTTTTAAGAAATTAAAATGAAAGTTACTTGGGGTTTAATTAGATACATGCCTAAATGTAGATGTTTCAGCAGAATCCAGTGTCACCAATAAGCCCTTATGGTAGCGCAGACGGATTCCTGGAACTCACGAAGTAATGTGTATTATTTAGTTGTGTGTCAACCTGAGACTGCAAACAGTCACCGTCGACTGTTTACTTGTGGAGGAAAGCAACGTGTGTAGTACGAAGGTATTAATTAATGAAACTAACTCTGTGTTGGCAGTGGTTTAAGTTAAAAGCAGCCGACGCACTCAAAACCCTATGCAACCAGTGAACGCAAATAAAACATGGAAGCATTCCTAGCTCTAGAAAATGACCCAATGCAGATTGCGCTGCGGTAGGCGGAGCTTACCGATTGTGCTGCTCACGTGTTTAGTTCGTACGCAGTACGCAACAGCGGCGGTCGACTATTATTTACCGGTTTTTACGTGTTAAATATTAAAAAATGCTTTCTTGTGCAGTGAAGTGGTGTATAAACTAATCACATTTGCATAAAAAGAATGTTGGAATTAGTTTTCAAGTGTCATTACATCGAATACAACGCTATTTATTATATTTGTATTAGGCTAAGTGTTTTTTTTTTTTAAAAAAACGTGTGTTGGTCACGAAGTCTATGGGGATGATGTTATGCCAAACAAACAATTTACTTTTCTGTCTAACAATAATGAGAAATGTTATTATTTTTATTATAATGTAAAGATACAATAAATAAAATTAAAATAAACTAATTAATTTATTCAAGTATAAAGTAATAATGATTAATTACAATCGAATAAAACTTAATTCTAACTGTAATGTAGACCTGCTTGATCTAGGTTTTTATGAAAACCTACGTTTCAGGCAATCCATTTACATAAAACATTTAAAAAGGCCACGCCATTTTTTTTTCTACGGGACGGCAATATACAAAAATACTAAGTTATTGTAGGTACGTAACAGTAAGCAAATAAGCAGTGATATAATGTTATTTGGCAATATAATACGTAGAGAGAGAGAGAGAGACACACAGGCACAGGCACGGGCGACTACTTCTAAATTATAACATTAGTGTCACAATTTCGTATTTAATTAGAGAATGCTGGTACCCATAACACAAGTTAAATCTTTTACTTGGGTACCAGAGTTCATACAAACACTTGTGTTAAATTGACATTAATAGTCTTATATTTAAGTTCTAATGTGTATTTATTCATGTTCCATGCTTTTCTTTTTTTTTATAAATGTTGGTCTGTATATGCCCTTTAAGTTCAATAAACATATTATTACTATTATTATATGTTAATACAATCAACGTCACGATCAATTATTTGCTTTGCATTTTACTACATAATACATCCCAGGCGACGAATGGTGGGCGCAGTGGCATCGTAGAAATGTTAGCGGCCTATACGTTAGATGGTAATTTATGATGATATCATTAGATGGTCTATAAGAAAATAAGGTTGATTTTTAACTGTGCATACTGAGTGGTAATCACTTTTTGGAATCGAATCAGAGGTCGGGTTCCGATGTGTGTTTGTTTGGGATTTTGAAGTAATGCTTCCATGTTTATTCAACAACAAAACCCTATGCAATAAAAAAGTCAGGATGTGTCTTGTGGATAATCGCTTTCGCACATCATTACAAAATAAAAAACAATAAATTATGGTCAGCGATTTTGAACACAAATTAAGTAAGTGGTAACGAATATTACGTGTTATTGGACTTGTGTTTGTATATTACGTTAAGATCTGGGCATTTTCTTGTTGTTTATAATATTTCGTGTGTGGGTATCTGGAATCATAAACTAAAAGAAATAGTTAAATGGATCAAAATGGCACAGACGCACTTGTGTTTCTCGCTAAAGAAAAAGGTAACTAAGCAAGCTGTGCCAGCGTCTACCCGTGACAGGTACAGCGATACACTACCGCCCGTCGCCCGCGCAGAGCGCCGCATGTCGTTCTGTTCGGCTTCATAGGAAATCTTTATTTTTAGTAACCTCGTAAATAAATATGTATATTTGAAAAAAATCACAGATACGATTATTTTCTCCTTTATTTATTTTTAAAACTTATTTTATTACATTTTAAAATATTTTTTATAAAAAAAGCATTAAAAAAAAACATTTAAAAAAATTAAAAATAGTGATCCGCCGGTAGCGGGAGCAGGTTCCAAGCTACCGGTGGTTAGGGCTCCAGAGACAGGAACCTCCTCACAATACGCGCCGTATCAAGGAGGACTGCCTTCTGAATCAGGCCTTTCACCCAGCCACCCAACGAGAGCCTTTTGAGATGTTGGTCGAGGCTCTTAGCAATAAGGCCATTCGATCGTGTTTGATCGGCACAATGATTGCCGAGTCCACATTCCACATAGCGACAACCTCGTGGGCTAAGTCGAGATACTTCAATTGTTTCTCCTTCTCAGCCTTCACGAGGTTCTCGTCATGCGGGATAGTGACATCGATTATCATTGTGCGGCGCACTGATCGATCTATTACCACTTTATCAGGCTTATTGGCTACAATATTCTTGTCAGTGATTATTATTATTATTAATTTGAAAGTTACAAACGCTTGTATGTTTTGAGTTCCTGAATTTATTTCATAAAGTATTTTACTACAATACTTACTTAAATACCATCCAGAATGTACGCGTTCTAGTTTAACATACATTTTTGGCATAACTTTTTTTGCATTATTTGAAGGCGTAATAACAGTTTCAAAAGTCACTAAAACCATAACACTTTTATAGTATAAACGCGCGATATAATTTCTACCATGATTGTGAAGTGCCGATACAAGGCGCGAGTCTTGGAGGCAATAACCTACATTTCCTTTATGAAATATTGTTTCGGGCGATAACGTTTTCACCTCTTTAAACCTTTATTTAGGGGGTAAAAACGAATGAGGCATTTTTTGTCTCATTAGATTAAGTACACCTTAATCTAGGTCTGTACGTTTTCATTTTTAGTAATTCAGTTTAATTTAATTTAATTTAAAAAATATAGGTATTTAGATGCTAATAACTTACATCGTACGCAATATTTATTTATAATAAAAACTTACGGAACTAGTTTTTCATTATAGGTACCTACAGCATTTCCAAAAATTATGAAATTAATACTATGTTTATGGGGCTGAAACACGTTATCGCTTTTTATATAAAAATTTACCGCTTTACAATCCTCTTAAAGAATTTCGTTTGTCGTATGGTTACAAACTATTTCAAAATTATTCATGCCTTGGCAAAAATATTAGCCAGCAAGATGGAACAGGGAAATTACCCTCCAAGATTGGATAGGCAGTGTAAAATTTCTCAGGCTAATTCCGGTATAAAATACTATAACTTTTTATTCCTTTACCCCCAGCATGTTTTGGTTTAGGTATTGCTGGAAGCGCATGGAGCTTTCCTCATAAGGCCATCACAAGGCTAGGTCACGAACGGATTCGGGCAATTCAAGAACAATTTATTCTAATCAAAGCACATTGAAGGCACTTACCACAAGAACAGGTTTATGTTCTTAATAAAATTACCCTCATTCATCATAGCACATCATGAGACTTGTAGGCCACAAATATGATACTCAAAAAGAACGCTACAAGTTCATAACTTACCCCCATAGCCCCTCATGCTGGGAGGGAACACAACGCATAAATCTTGGCCGCAGCTCTTTCGTAGCTTCCGGCCGAGCCATGTTCGCGCCCTAGCACCTCCCACGTTGGTGAAATTAACAATACTTTAACGTATAATTAAAATAGTATTAACTTTCCCTGATCTGTTTGACTGTATATAATAAAGACTTTGCAAGTTCCAGGTGTTAATTGAGAAAGCGATGTATTTTAACTATGAGGTTTGAGTATTTTGTCTTCATTTAACACACCCTAGGCTGTCTCAAGTATTTTTCAAATAACTATCTAAAATAATTAAGATAACACACGCCATAAAAATAGATTTCATCTTCCACCCTCACGAATCAAAATGCTTTACCATATTATATGGCTGTAAAATTTTTCAACAAATTACCGGAACAAATAATAAAAGAAACAAAATTCAATAAATTTAACAGAAAACTAAAAGAATATCTAACACAAAAATGCTTTAACTCGGTCGCAGAATACCTAACAAAATATTTATTAAACATAATAGTTATATTAAAAAAATGCACACATACATACTTTTACTATTATGTTATTGTTATTATTTTAAAATTATTATTATGTTGCCGTGCCCTAACCGGGTTTAAGGTTGGAACTTACTTATAGTAACAGCTAAATGTACACATGAATGCAATAAAGAGTTCTGAATTTGAATTATGTTGAGAAATATTTAACTAATAATATCGAAAAAAAAACTACACGAGAAATGGTCTTCTGCAACTATTGTTGTGGGTAAAGTGGATACTACTAACCTACTGCCCATTCTTCTATTAGGTACCGTTAGCACAGATTAATACAGATAGGACACTCCGCAAAATCATTTAAATAAAAAGCGACTCTTGCTGTGCAATTCAGGCGCACAACGCTTATTACTTACAGGTATATTCACCTACAAGTTGCCAGTCTTTCTATTGCGTAACTCTTATACCTTATGACTCGTTAGGGTTGTCTGCTTTTACGACGCGGCATGTGAGTGAGTATTGAACTGACCGTACGAGCTGAATTGGCCCGTCAATTCGAGCCCGCCGCGTACTTGCAGCTTCATACCTAAACTGCGGAGTGTCCCATCTGTATTAATCTGTGCAGTTAGTCCAAAATTACTGTAAGAAAATATTTTGCAGGCCATTCTTTTGCCATTTCCATAATAAATAACATTAAGGGTCAGAGCGCACTTGTGAATTTTAGGCGGCCGATAATTTGGTACACGCAGAAAATACGCGCGCGCTGACATATATGTACATACAAAGTATCGGCCAAATAACAAAAAATACAAGTTCGCCCTCACTTTACAACAGCAAAGTGAATGAAAAGATGACTTACTTTTTGCCGAGAACCACGTGATCAAAGTAATTTTTATCTAGATTCCGAGTATTTTCAAACTAAAAATAGCTCGCAAAATAACGCTATTTCCCGTAACGCGAGAGAAACTCGCTTGCGGGCAATTTTGTTGTTAAAACTCACTAGAAGAGATTTTATCAGCAAGCTAATGTAATATATTGATTAGCTAGTTACTTACGTAACAAAGTTCTAATCTCGGGTAGATAATACTAAGGGAGGATTAAAATTTTCATAATGTGTTCGCAAAGTTTGTGGTGTAAAAGTTTGTAGAGGAAAGAAAAAGAGACTTTGATAGAATAAAGGAGTAAAAATATTGGATCACGGTTAAAAATTGATACGGAGAAGCCATTCAGTTAGACAGAATAGGCAGATGATGAGTTAGGTTAGTCAGATGATCATGAAGAGGAAAAATATAGAAAAAGAAATTTAATGTTATACTGCAAGTCGTAAGTTAAGGAACCTACAACAATCAATCTAATACGATCCCCCTTGGTAAGACCGGTTGTCAGACTTTTGGGCTTCTGACGACCCGTAACGACTGTCAAAGAACCACGAATGACAGCCGGGACCAACGGCTTAACGTGCTTTCCGAGGCACGGAGGAGTCTCGGTATGAAAAGATGGTCACCCATCCACAGACCTACCTACAACAAAGGACATAAATTAATCAATTATAGAATTAACAAAAATGTTCAAGAAAAGCCAGTACCTATCGGTTTACCATCGTTGGTAAGTTAAACCTTTCAAGACCTTTGCCTGCGATGGTATATAATTTGCTTTAGTGTGCTTTTGCATAGTCTAACAAAAAGGGAATTCGTTTTAGTACCAGGGGGCCTAACACGTACGCACGGTGTAAACGTAAAGTAAAATCGAACGATTTAAAAAAAAAGAAAAAGAAATAGTGTCTTGAAAAAATAGGGTATAAAAGGTGAATGGAGTAGAAGCCTATGGCATACCATAGATTTTTTTTATTTTTTTATATAAAAATATATATTTTTAACGATTTAGAAAGTTATTCAAAACTTCTGTTTTTATTGTTCTTATTTACTTCAAATGTGTAGTGCTTATTGATAGAGCAATTTCTGTCTAACCTATTGAAAAAACAAAAAAAAAAACTAGGTATGCCATAGGATTCTACTCCGTTCACCGATTGTACCCTATTTTTTTCAAAACGGTAAAAAAATGTCACCTAGTATATCTGTATATTTTTTAAATCATTCGAACTTACTTTCATCCAGTATAAGTAAGTACCTACTGGAGTCGCACATATTATTTATTTGGTTTTTTATACTTATCCATGGGTGATATTAATTGTGCTTGTCCCATAAATTTAAACCAAAATGCTAATGAAAAGTCGTTCGATTTTGCGTTATGTTTACTTTGTGTGTTCATATTAGGGCCTCTGCAATTGGCTTTGTAATCCCCTGCCACTCGACTCTCCAGTAAAGTGCCCTCAAATTTGATTACATAATATTTGCATAACTGATCGACTGTCTCTCAGCTGTCCTCTTGACACCTGAAACTATTATGTTGATAATGCGTGTTGGTATGACAAGTTAGACTAGTCCATGGTTTTGCTTCAATGTTTTGTGTGGTTTTGTTATCAATCTGTCATCATCATCTGTCTAGCCTAGCTTCTAGTCTAACCAGATGCAGCTGAATACCAGTACTTTACATAGAGCGACTGCCTATCCTCCACAACCCAGTTACTGGGTAATACGATACCCCTTGATAAGATTGTGTGTCAGGCTTTTGAAGATCCACGAATGACAACCGGGACCAACGGCTTAACGTGCTATCTGAGGTCTTGGTAAGTAAAGATGGTCACCAATCCACAGACCAACCGCGGCAAGCGTAGCTTAACCTGATCGATCGACTAGTGCGGCTGTTATTGTTTAGCCATAAGCCCCATTGTTATCAATCCGTCTTTAATAAAATCGACCTCGTATTGCTATACCACCCCAACGTTCCTTGCACGTAATACCTAAAACGTCAAGGTCTATTTTGGCTTAAAGACCAATGTGACAGTGAGATTGTTTCAACCTTACTGAGGTTTTAATTAATTAGGAGTTCGGCCACGCTAACTCTGCCATGGTATAAATGGGCAACCCCAAAAAGTTTTACATATGGTATACTTTTTAGTATACCATATTATGTAAAACTTTGACGTGTAAGTGGAACTAATGATTTTGATATTTTGATTTTTGCTTAATAGATTATTTATCTAACAACATTTTTTCAAATACTCATACGCGTTTTCATGTTGTTTACTCGTATAAGAAGATCGTGGCAACAAAATGAAGCAAAACAACAAACTTTGTGGTTTAAATGCGGTAATCACTCAATGAATCTACTAGGGGAGCGCGGGGCTTGTTGTAACAGGGGTAAGTAGTAACAGACCTTTTTCAATAGGAATTTAAACTTAATTCGCGATTTTTTTTTACCTAATCTTAAAATTATAACGCGCCACGCCACTTTATCTCAGCCAGTGTCCCGCTACGCGGCGCAGTGAGTGGGTGTGTGCAAGCGCTTCGTTGGTGACAGGTAACCTATAATTTTATTTTCCTAAATTTTTGGTTAGCTTTACTATTTTCGACTAATTTGAGCTTCATGTATTTTATTTGATGCTAAAATATAACTATTTATTATGTTGTGTAACAGTTTTCGGGATTACTAAGTTGATTTAATAGTTATCGTGATAAATATTAATAATAATAATAATAATAATAATAAATCATTTATTTCGGGTAACAAAGACCCATAACATATATACCTTACAGACTATCATACATATTATATAAAAACCACAATAATATTATTGTATACGAAGAGACGGCGTCGTATTACGCTGCGTGGTGTCGCGTAGCCTTCCGCGGAATCGCCGATACACGACACCCTTCGGCCAAAACTCTTCCTTAAGTACGGTCTCGATATATTGAGTCGGAACTCGCACCACGAACGACTTGAAATTCGTGTTGTGGCGCGACGCCAACTTCTCGACCCTTAAGACCCAGTTGGTCTTCGCTCGAACATACTCCACGATCTCCTCAACCTTCGTGGTGTGATGTAGCCGAGAAACATAGAGCTGCGTCGTAGGTATTGCCGGACGCAGCATATTGGGTCCTGCCAGCGCGGTCCCGCACTGGTTCCGACTAGGAGGCTTCTTCCCTTTCTTCCTCTCCACCTTCACGAAGCCATCCTTGTCACACGTGCCCTCAGCCGGGCCTTGCTGTTTCGAACCCCTGTCGGCATGTTCACAGCAGCTCTCCTTATCCCCCTTCTTGGCCTGAGACACAGGTTTGTGTGTGGCGACGATAGTAGCGTAGGCAGGTTTAGGGGTCAACGAACCTACACGAGTCACTACCTCGACCGGCAACGAGTCAGCGACGGCGGCGGCGCAAGTTGCAACGCGTGCAATACCAGCAGCGGGTGACGCAGTGGAGCTCGCCGACTCAAAACTGCCGATGCTAGCGTTTTTTCCCGCTCCGCGACGTGTGTTCACATTGGAGGCATCAGGCGACCTATTTACCTTAACAGCGTTGCGCAACAACTGTACTTCGGCACGTAGTTCACTAATGGTGTTATTAGACACCTCCAACTTGGACTGTACATCGGCCAGGCTCGCCTTGAGACTTGTAATGTCCTTCAGCAACCTGGTGACGTCGACGTGGTCAAACGTGACTGGGGGCAACTTATGTAGCTCCTTCGCCACAAAAGCGGGCACGTCGTCCGGGTCGGTGCTCTTCATCAATGTGATGATGTCCTGCACACACTTCTGGCCACCATCCCTCCGGCGGGATTGCATCTGCTCGACTTTGCCGAGCGATTGGAACAGCAGCAGCTTGGCACTGCTGATCTCCTCCTCCTTGAAACTGGACTTGCAGATCTGCAAGATGCTGACTTCGTCCATGTAGTCGATGGCATGGTTGATAAATGCCAAGACCTCGTTGGCTATGAGCGGTTGTGAACTCATAGCGACGTAAACCGAGCAGCGGCTAAAGCCGCGCAACACGTGAATATAATATTCTTGTCGAGCAGCGCAAACACGTCCGCACTTGACCGTGCATTGCACTGGACTCCTAAGAACTATACCTAGGGGCTAGTTGTAACAAAACCTTGGGGTTTGTTGTAACATGTTACAACTTGCCCCCAGATTGCTGTAAGTTACTGTTATTATTTGTAATGTAACATGTTTTCATTTAGAATGTAGAATAGTCTCTACTATAAGAGAAAAACAGAGCGGGCAACAAAAAGCCAGGAGGTGTACGAGGAGGTGTCAGCTGCAGCTGAAGTTTTAGAAAACAACTGTAGTATTCGGAAGTGTAGTATTCGAAACCATTGCTCTCACAACTTGCAACCTATGGACGTAGGAGTCTATGGCCCTTTTAAAAACTACGTGAACAGAGCACAGACTGCATGGATGCATAATAATCCAGGGAAAACGATGACAATATATGACATCCCAAGTGTAGTGAAGGAGTCATTACCACGTGCCTTGAACCCTGCAAATATTATCAGTGGATTTAAAGCTTCTGGTATTTGGCCTTTGAATGTTGATATTTTCCAAGACAGTGACTTTGCGCCCTCTTATGTTACTGATCGTCCAGATCCTACAGAACAATCAGAAAATGTTCTAAATGAAAGTGAAAATTTATCGTTGAATCTTGAACATCCAGAACTATTAGATTCTGCTCCTGAAGTGGATATCAGCACAATAGAAATTATACGCCACAACGAAACTGCGAACGAACCAGAGCAACTCCAAGTTGCTCTGGTCAAAATCAATTTTCCCCATCGAAGATTAGACCATTACCAAAGGCACCACCACGAAAAACAAATACAAATTGCAGACGCAAAAGGAAGTCTGCTGTTTTGACAGATACGCCTGAAAAAGAAGCTTTGAGAATGGAATATGAAGAAAAGATAAAGAAAAAGCAAAAAAAAGATGATAAAGATAAGGGAAAAGAAAAGCAAAAGGGGAAAGGAAAAGATAAAAAATCAGCGAAAAATAAAAATGGAATAATAAGTGTTAAAAAAAGGATTCTAAGTTCAGATTCTTCAGATTCAGAATCTGAAGATTGGCATTGTCTTGTTTGCGATGAAGCGTATAGTTATTCAAAAGGTGATTGGGTAGAATGTATTGTATGTAAGATGTGGGCACATGTAGGATGTGTCACAGGAGATACTATTTCTTTTGTTTGTATCAACTGTATTTCAGATGAGGACTAATTTCATTGATAAAAAGCTGATTATTGTAAGATGTAAGGTAGAACTAAGAGATAACTACAAGACTTAATTTAGAGGTTTATAATTTAATTTGGGTACTGTGATTATAAAGTGCCATGTTGATATATAACTGCCTATATATGTACATAAGTACAAAATAAGATAGATAGTTAAAAACTTAAATCTTTAATTTGTTTATTATATAAAAAGTATGTTTTAGTTAATTATTCATTAAAAAAATACATATTATAGAAATAGCTAGTTAGTTTTTGTTGTAAACAAAGCAAAATGATCCAAGGTGTGAAAAAATTAAACGATTGAAGGTGTCACATTTTTGTTTTTTATTCTTGTTACTACTTGCCCCAATAGATGTTACAACTAGCCCCAACCACGGGGTAAGTTGTAACACTTCCCTTTAAAAAAAAAAATATTGTGAAAGAGTTACCTGTAGATTTGATATTTTTTCGATTTGACTTAATAGAAGAATAGTTAGAGTATCAAACAAAGTTTAGTTAGTGGTCATTTAGTCAATACACTTCAAGATATATAATTATTTGTTAAAATTGTTACAACTAGCCCCTCGCTCCCCTACATATTATTATAGACAGTACTTATTATTTGAAACCTAGCTAATGACCCCCCCCCCCCCAATCCCTAAAAAATTGTGTCGATGTGCGCCAAACAGCCTGTATAATCGCAAAAAAGTTAAGTGAAGCAATTGTCTACCAAAGTACCTACTTCAGGGTCTTTAAAACATTTTGTCTCGTTCTAACGCAATAAAACAATCATTGCTATCGCCATTATATTCTCTTATCATTGTCTGCGAGTATCGACTGGCGAACTTCGATGGTCTGTTTCATGGTTAGTGATGTTACGCTATCGATAATTGAATTTGTTTCTGTCGACGATACTTATTTTTGTTGTTTTTATATTAATAAACATAATTTACTTTGATAACTATGGTAGCTGTTTACTGAATACTTATTTGTATAGATATCTAATATGCAATATAGGAATTTGCATGTTTCTGTAAAAATAATTGTCTCAATTCGATGAAGTTGTACTATAGCATCAAACAATATGCATTATAAGTAAAACCCTTGATCATGGCATACTCGTACGAGCTACACGTACAGAAACTAGCCTTACACCAGTTTCTTATAGCAAACCAAATAGAACCCTTTTTTTTTGTTTTGCATATTATGTACACTGATTTTTGCGTGATATCTGTGCCGATTTACGTGATATTTTTTTTTTTCATTCGGCAGAGGAAGACCGTGTGGTGGGCCCATGTAAATTTTATGTGTACAGTACCTACAACAACTATAAAGTAAAAATAGAAAACTTGCGAAACTAAAATTTATTATTTTTCAATTTGTAGTAACCACTACAAAGTGAAAAATGATATTTTTTGTTTTAAGTCGGTTGTTTTGCTGTAAAAAAATCAGCACGTTAAGCCGTTGGTCCTGGCTGTCATTCATGGATATTTGACAGTCGTCACGCGTCGTTAGAAGCCCGAAAGTCTGACCACCAGTCTTACCAAGAGTATCGTATTATCCAGTTACTAGGTTTAGGAGGCCAGATAGGCAGTCGCTCCATGTAAAATACTGGTATTCAGCTGCATCTGATTTGACTGGAAGCCAGGCCCAACATAGTTGGCAAAAGGCTGGGCAGATGATAATGATGTGTTGCCGTAAAAAGCTTTTTATCGATAGCATTGGGCTACTACACTATAGATTGGTACAGCTGAAATAATTCAAGTGCACAACAATAGGGATCGGAACTATGTCGCATTCGAAGATAAGTACCGGAATCAGGCTTATTATTTCCCTTGTCAGTGTATTGTTCGATGCCGACTATGATCCCAGATGATAGCAAGGCTAAATTACTGTTAGTTTCGTTATGCTTTAAAGGAGTAAGCAGAAGCGCTGGTTGGCAAAAGCTTAAGAATGGGTTCGTTCAACAATTTAGGTTCCTATTTTTGAAATGAAATCTAAGCGCGTTGAGCGATTTTTTGGTAGAGGAAAATCTTATAATTTCGTGTCACGCATCACGTCATCATGCGGCACGCTAATGTGACATATTGCGCTGTCAAGTTTTCACTTCTGTCAGCGGTCCCCATTACGGTTTTTTTTATTCCTATATAACTTTGGATAACCTTTAAATACCACTTGTACGAAACGACGAATACTCCTGTATTTGCGTCATTGTTCACGTGGATTTTTCGGGATTATCCTAACTAATATTATAAATATGAAAGTGAGTTTGTTTGTTATACTTTCTTTAATTGGATTATTCCTATCTGTCACCCTGCTTTGTCCCCTTCAGAACAGATCGGAAAAAAAAAAATGATCTGTCCTCCTGTTAGCAACGAGAGGACAGTTCGAACTTTATTCACTTATTATTATCTGGGACAGATAAGACTGAATAAAGTTGCTAACAGTGGGACAAAACAAACTTTTTTCCGATCTTTCGTTCCTATAAGGGGACAAAGCAGGGTGACAGATCGGAATAATCCGATGAACTTTGACAGATAGGTAGCCTGGGAAATGGAGAAGGCTACTTTTTATCTTGGATCACAGACGAAGCAGCTAATAATTTTATTTAAAAAAAAAATAGTTTCGAATCCAATCACGGACTTAGAGCTAGAAACCGAAATCAAATCAATCATCATCAGTCTGTAGCAGTCCACTGGTGATTATTGGTTACTGTATCAAATAGCACCTTAATTGAATAGTTGAGAGTACTGAATTTAAGGTAGGAATTTCATTAACTGCAGTTAGGTAGATATGTTTTTTTTTTCCAATAAAGACCATAATAGACTGACTTTTGCCAGGAACAACGTGAATGAACCCATTCGTAACGATATCACTACCTCCACAATCACAATATCTACTTGTAAGTACACACAGCTTTATTAGGACACAGACCCAATGTTTTCGTTCTAATGTTATTTTAGGCCGTGAATACATAGCCGGGGTCATCATTTGATTTCCTCTAATTACTAGCTTTGTCGAACCGCAATCCTGTACCAGGCCTTGTGAGTGTTCTCCCGTAATTGAGCCCGGTTTAGTTATACGTATAGACAAAGCTTTTTCCTTTCGATTTTTCCTTAAGTGGGTTATCTGGAAGTATTTTCTGTATAGGTATTTTGATAAGGATATTGAGGAGCTCGTGGCTAAGTTATAAGAGCCGCACGGGTCTATCCATTAAGTTAAGCTACGGTTGCTGGGGTTGGTCCATGGATGGGTAACCATCTTTTCATACCTTTACCTTTACCTTTTTACCTTTTTTTTGCGTTTTTTTCATACCGAGACTCCTCTGTGCCTCGGAAAGCACGTTAAGCCATTGGTCACGGCTGTCATTCGTTACGGGTCGTCAAAAGCCCGAAAGTCTGCCAACCAGTCTTACCAAGGGGTATTGTATTACTCAGTATCTGGTTTGTGGAGGTCAGATAGGCCATGTAAAATACTGGTGTTCAGCTACATCCGGTTAGACTGGACGCTGCCCCCAATATAGTTGGGAAAAGACTAGGCAGATTGATTTTTGTATTTTGATAATGTGGTCAGGTTTTTGGAGACAGTAGAGAAAATGGTAGAATATTCGTTCACTTGCATGAATATTAAGATGAGTTCATAATATTTAAAACCTTATCTGACTTCCTAGAGAAAGTAGAATGTATTTAAAGTTGGGTCATTCGTTCTCGTTTAAACTCTTGACTATAAATGGCCAGACACCATGCAAAACCGATTCTGTAACTGAAAAATTATTTGAAAAATACTAGAAGGTCACAGTCTTCAAATCTGTCTGCAGCTCCGTCTTGAGTGTGTGGCGGGTTTTAATATTCATTTATCATCTGTTTTACTAACAGTTTTCCACAAACGCGTTCTTCATTGACCATTGCATAAACACTTGATCATTCCAGACCACAGTTTCATTTCATCAGTAACCAAAGTCCCACGATCCCTCAAGAAACGTAACAACAGAGCAAAATTATTAACAACAATAAGCCCTCGGGATTGGCACGGGTGTACATTTAAATAATTAATGTGGCAAATAGCCCGGGTCGGTAGCCGCGGTCAACGGCTAATAGCCATTCAGAGACCAAGGACTTAGTTTATTGAGCCAATTTCAGTACATTTGTTACCGTGGCGGCTACAAATCGAGACGGCGACGCGACGCGTGGTGATTTCTTCTTGTTTAGTTTGAAGTACGATGTTTTATTAAAACCTTTGGGGTTCTGTTTGCTTTTGTTTAGGTGACCTGTGAATGGGTAGGTAGAAAAGATATTTGGAACTGAAAAAATATGTTGTTGGTTTGTAAATTTGTACTCTTATTAATTATGTTCAGACTATGTTACAGGTCGTATGTATGTCGATGAATTCGGAGTAGCAACAAAACAGAAACAAGTATATATTTTTTAACAAGCTTTCTTATTAGCCTTTTTTTACGTGGAGAAATACTCATACATACTGCACCACTACAGGGAGATAGTCCAGTTAGGTGGACCCACTGAAACACACTAAAATTCCACGGTTTCTTTCTCTGCCGCCTGTGGCGGGTACACGGGCACGCGTTAGCATTCATCCGCGAACCCGCCGCGACTGTCAGTCACCGGACCCTCCTCTGGGGAGTACGCCACGTAACCGGCGCACCAGTACACATTGCACACCGTGACCACCCCTGCCAGACGACCCCGTGTCTAAGCACCCTTGGCCCCCCTGCGACGGATCAGGTTAGTGCCCGCCTCCTACCACTTTTTGGCCGCAGATGATAGGGAGATCGGCCAACGCCATACCGTCTCTTCTCCAGCCTCGGCCTCAACGATGTCGCCCATGCGGCACCGCAACGTACTTGTTGCCCGCTACATCGTCCCCTTACCGCCAACAGCCCTGACAAGCGGCCCCTCCTCGGGTTCCTCTTCGCTTCACCGTGGGTAACTAAGCCACGGCTACTGAGCCCCCCGCCTCGACAATGCGGCAACCCATAGGGGGGAAGCTTTTATTAGTCTGGTTATCATTTAGGACCAGAGTCCTTGTCAAGACTAATCAAACGAGCCCAAAGTCGATACTATAGGGTTGCATCGTTTTATTACTGAGTTCCCATGACTACCTTCAGACTTCATCATCAGATCAGCTCTATATCATAATAATATTGCATTGTCATCCGATTAACATATGCTTGTAAGATTTCAGCCGGGCAGTTAGTCAAAATTAACTTGCAAGATTAGATTACAGACAGACATATAGACACCGGGACAGATGAAACTAAATAATAGACTATAAAAATATACAGCGCCTAAAAAAAATTAAAATTAATTCGCAATACTTCACAGACGTTATGGTATCGGGATTTAATAGCAGTTAAACAAAAAATTATCGAAGACTCATCCTCGATCATAATTTAATGAAAAAGGTACTACTATCAATCAATCTGCCTAGCCATTTCCCAACTATGTTGGGGTTGGCTTCCATTCTAACCGGATGCAGCTGATTACCAGTATTTTACTTGGAGCAACTGTCTATCTGAAGAACTATGTGCGACAAAAAGGGCGTTGACTCCCTCCGATCCGTTTCCGATTTTAGGGAAATAAAATTTGAGTACCTACTCGTTACGGTCAAGGCCGTAAATGGAGCAATCCCGAAACATGCGCTTGAGTAAAAACATTCATAAGCATGCTGTTAATAATAAATTATATTGACATTAGTCCGTAGATAACTGATGCATTCGCTGAAGAATTTCATTATCTTTGTTTGCGATAATACAAATTACTAGATTATTTTCAAAAATATTTTTTACCTACTCAAATTCTAGTTGTCTACCAGGGATGACTAAGGAGCTTGTGGCTAAGTAATTACAGGCGCATGGGTCAATCGATCAGGTTACTTTACGCTTGCCGCGGTTGGTCCGTGGATGGGTGACCATCTTTACGCAGCAAGAACCCTCCGTGCCTCGGAAAGCACGGTGAGCCATTTGCCCCAGCTGTCAGCCGTCGATCTTTGACAGTCGTTATGGGTCGTCAGAAGCCCGAAAGTCTGACAACCAGTCTTGCCAAGAGGTGTCGTATTACCCAGTAACTGGGTTGTGGAGGTCAGATAGGCAGTCGCTCCTTGTAAAATACTGGTATTCAGCTACATCCGGTTAGACTGGAAGCCGACCCCAACATCGTTGGAAAAAGGCTAGGCAGATGATGACCAGGGATGACTAACATAACTAACATAAGCGGATATGATTACCCCATTTTGTTATGAAATCTATATTTTTAACACAAACTCACACAATCACACAAAAACATCATTGTTACATAATCCCTTCATACAATAAAAACAACAAACAGCTAAAATATTTCTGACAGCTGCGCCGCGCGCACGGCACAGATAATGCATCCGTCCACAGCGCCGGCGTCGGAGTCGGTGGGTGCTAGCGCTGACGGAACGCAATGTATGTACTCAACTTCTATACCTATTATATTTACATAAACTTTGAAAATATTCAATAATCTTATTTATTTAGTTTTAATTGGCATTTTTACTTCCACTGCATGATGCACCGGTCGACGTCATTACGTCAACGCCGGCTGTCGCTGAAAACCAGCGCTGAGGCTCTGTCTCGTATGGGGTCGCGGCATTATGCTGAGTGACGGCCGTTTTGCGTGAATGTGGCGCATATTTTCCCCAAACTTGTTTTTAATTGTTTTATTTTGTTATTTATGTTTATCGCCATGTTTATCGCAAATAAACGTATTTTCTTTCTTTCTTTCTTTCTTTCTTACAGTCTGTTGTATTGTTGACCTCGTAATTTCTTGACCATTATTTGACAAAACTACCAGTAATTTGAAACTTCGCTAAGGTAGAAATAATCTTTTATGTCTAAGTTTCTGCTTCTATGTACAGGGTGTATCAAAAATAAAAAAATAAAAGTATTAGAAAGGTGTCGTCAAATTTAAGTGAAGAAGGTACAAGTATGTACAAAGTACAGACCATCAAACTAAAAAAATAACTTTGATTTCGGAACTCGGTGTCTTTGGTTTTGTATTTTCGTTTTTTGCCATCGGCTTCCGAAATTTAAGTTATTTTTCACTTTGTGGTGTTTATTTTGGAAGTCGGTTGTTTTTTTCTATAAATAAGTTTTTATTTTCCACTTTTTAGTTGAGGTACCTACCCCAAATTTATATACCACTACTTGCTAAGTAAATAACAGTGACATGAAGCTATTATAACGTCATCAACATACACTAAAGGGAGAAAAATACTTCGTATTATTGAAGCTAACTCAAAAACCACTCATGAGGACAAGAACAAATTTATATGCGACCATCTCAGGAGTCTACCCTTTCTAATATAAATATTGCAAAAAGCAAATATATTATATCGCGCCAAGTCGTGTCGAGATAACGAGGCTACCAAATCTGTCTTCTGACTATCAAAGCCACACATAACATATACCCGACATATATGCGTCGTTCATTGTAACAATGGTGTAACTCTACAGGGTGTAAGGGACAACCCTCCACAAACTAACAGGGTGCATTCAGCTCCTTATTTTGAATCATATTCCACTGGAAAATTTCCCAGGAAAATTTTAATTTTTTAATTTTGTTTTTCAGTTACTATTCCTTTATTTCAATGTAAAATTACATTATCTGTACGCAGTACTCCATTTATGTAAATAAAACAGCTACAATAAAAAAAAACAGCAATGGATGTTGAACTACTCTAACGAACAACGCGTGAAATCAGCTGTTCACTTTCTGCGTAGCTACAGAGTTCACCGAACTCACCGCATATCTATTACCTACCCCAACCAGTAACTGATGCTCCGATTTGTCCATAAAAACTCAAACAAATCAGGTTTATTGGATTTTCATAACGTTCCTAAAATAATTTCATGTACCGGGCATCTTAGTATGATATACTGAATTCACCCCATCAGTCTGCGGAGGGTTGTCCCTTACACCCTGTATATTTTTAAAGTACATATTTTTTGCTGAAAGTTTACTCATATCTTTCATTACTTTAAGCAAAAAAATATATATTTTATTATTATCTACACATATACGACTCAAGTAGCGGAATATTGTCATTAGAATGAATCATAGCCAGAGTGCATCTTATGACAATCCCAATAAGCCCAAACACGGCTAGGATACATTGTTTTATTACGGAGTTCCGGTGCCTGCCTTCCGGATCCATCATCAGATCAGTTCGATGGTACCATTTTCATCGGAACCATTTATTTAAATATGCTTCCTCATAGTTGCTTAACTACGAGTATCTTAATATTATATTATCCTGGGATATTATTTTAGACACGGTCATTTGATTCCAAACTAAACAGAGCTTGTACTATGGAAACTAGATAACTGATATACTACATACACTACTTTTATTCTTGTAAATACATTACTCTTATATAAATAATTACACCCAGAATCAGAACAAACAGACATGTTCATGCACACAAATGTTTGTTCTGGATGGGAATCGAACCCACGACCTGCGGCATGATAGGTGGTATCTTAACCAACCACGCCATCTGGCCTGTCAAATAAAGATAGTTAAGACTATGCCACCCGTGAAGCACTTATCAGTGAGGAGTTCTTGTGGCCATCTGTGGTCTTTATCAGTTCCACTTCACCAAATGATACTTTCAGAAGGCAAATACTTGACTTGTATGCCTTTAATATTTAAGGAGAACTAGATTTAGATAAAAATGGGACCAATCTGCAGGTATCTGCTTTCTATAAAAAAAAAAATTAAAAAATTCTTGAGGTAGCAAACATTAAAAAAAAATACAACCGTATTGAGAACCTCCTTCTTTTATAGAAATCAGTTAAAAACTACCAGTAAAATTAAACTTCACTAAGGTTGAAATTATCTTTTATGTCCAGGTTTCTGTTTCTATGTACAGGGTGTATCAGAAAGGTGAGGTCAAATTTAAGTTTGTGGTACAGACCATCCACACCAACAACTGTATTTTTCTCGGGTACGATGTTAGTTCGATGGAGAAACTTGTTCAGTTTGATGGTCTGTACCATACCCTTTTTACCACACCTTTCTGATACAACCTGTACTCTTTGAATGAACCGAATCGATGACGACTCATTGTCATTGTATATTATTATGGCAATGCTAATTAATACACTAAATACAATAGCTTCAAAATAATACTTTATCGCGACAGACGAACTACGCATCACACTGACGTCACGCAAAATCCTGCATCGCGCAATCAGAGTTTACCGCGCGACTTGCATATGTTGCGGGTAATGTTACATGATTGAGTAAACCTAGGTTTACTCAAGCATTTTGGGTAAAGTCCGAATAATAATTAAAATCAATTTTAATTCCCCATACTCACCTAGGTAGATTTAGGTAATGCTAGAATGATTAAACTTAGGTGTAGGCTGAAAGGTAGGTTAGGTTAGGTAAGGCGAGAATTGTGACCCCCACTTTCGGCGGCTGACGCCCAAGTTGATGGGCGCGGCGGGCGCGCTCGCAACGCTGCTTCCCAACCTGGGGGGCCCGAGCACCACCTGTAGGCGGTTGTACTTGGGGATCGTGCGATCCATGGCCCTGTACGGGGCCCCGGTGTGGGCTTCTGCGTAAACCAAAGAGGGCGATGGCCGTCAGAGCTATCAGGGGGTATCGCACGATCTCCTATGAGGTGGCTTGTGCACTGGCTGGATCCCCACCCTGGGACCTAGAGGCGAGAGCCCGCGTCTCTTTACCGATGGCGCAGCAGGCAAACTAGGCGTCGGCGGAGGGCGGACAACGCCCTCTTCCAGCCCCCGTAAATAGGTCCGGAGCGACGGTGGACTCGTCCGCCGCCCCTCATCCAGCAGGTCCCGAGGCGGCGGCGCGTAGTGTTCCACGCGCGCCCCTAATGGACGTCGCGGGGGTGTTTCACACCTCACTCCCCCCGCGGGTTTGAGGTGGCCCGCAATGGCGGGCCGGCACTAGCCGGGGATCGTGGAAGGCGCACAAGTTCCCATGATCCCCGGTCCAAGTGTGGGAAGGGAACACGGGGGTGGTTCTTAGTCAGTAAGAGTCTGACAGACCCCTCCGCCCGCCCCAGGGCGGAGGACATCCATGAGGATTTTCCACCACGGAACAAAAAAAAAAGGCGAGAATTGTGACCATATAACGCACGAGATTATTCGGATTTTACCCAAAATGCTTGGGTAAACCTAGGTTTACTCAATCTTCTAGCATTACCCGTAACACATATACGAGTATACAACATCCCGACATCAATCGGGCAGTAGCCCACCAGACACATCACCCGTCTGATCGGAGGATCCTCCCTTTTCTATGGAGGATGAGTGAACTTTACACCCTGTTTCTCATACCTCTAAAGTGGCTTAAATTTATACATAACATGTAAATAATAAGAATAAGATTCCAAATTGGGGGGACCCTTCAGTCTTCGTATTTATTTTCTTTACGAAAGTCTCTCAGCAAAATATGATCTTGTTACAGTACAACAAAAAAGTGTCTTACTAAAACACGGTACAAGCGTTTGTCTTATCTCGAATCTAAGCAATGTACAAATCTGGCCGACGCTATTAAATCCTATTAAAACCTATAGTATCATTGTCACACAATCAATTTGACGGTCTATTTAGCTGATAATACTGCTGGAAATTTTTATGAAGAATTGTAATAACCATTGTGTGTAAGTATTTAAATATTCAGATAATAATGAATGCATAAAGTCACCTCTTTGCCACCAAGGTGGCAGTGGCGTGCACTCCATACATGCAAATAAGCACTGCATACCCTGTAGTACCATACACACATGCCCATCTAATTGTAAATGATAAATAACTATAGTTCAAAAAAAAAAATTAATCTAACTTATTCGCCATTCACACGAACCCACATTCGCTTCCAGTGTTTACAGCGCGATTTACGCGCCATCTATCGCAAGCACAGTGAGTGAGTGAGCAAAAGCATTATTACGTCGTGCTTATTTTTCATACAACGCAAGATTTGGAATATCGTGTAGTACACATCAAAAGTGTGTCTGTATGCGTGAAAACGTGTGCGTGTGATAGACATTTGGAAGCACTGCTTTTATTGCAAACCGTCCAAATTGAGAAGCCGTAAAAGAACCGCCTAATTGTTGATTGCAAAGGGTTGACATTTTTTAGTCGGATTGGCCAAATGACCGACTAATTCATTCGTTCGTATTAGTTCGGAACGTAATTGCAAAGTTTTTTCGCCATATTGTTTATGTTATTCTCGGCGCAAGTGATTGACTAAGTGATTATTTAGTAAGTTTATTGTAAAAAATCTAAAATTATACCTGTGAGTCCTGTGCTGGCGAAGTGTGTTTAAATTAATTAAAATCTGCAGCGTTTTCGACGTTATCTTTTGAGGAAAAATTTAAATTGATTGCAGTGTGTGGGTTGGATTTATCTAAAAAAAAAGTAATGCTTACTTTCATGAAAACTTTTATGATAATTATCACTGGCTAACAGGTTGTGTATGTACTCACAAACATATTGTACTGTTTTCCTTGCATTTTGTTTACACACCAAGATAAAAAGAATGTTTGAACCTATAACGGATTAATTTTCACAATGCGGCTGCTAAACACGATTCTTCAGAAAAACATTTGGAACCCTGCTTGAAGTTCCAAACTTTTGGTAAAGGTAGAATAGAGACTAGTTTGAATAGCCAGTTTAAGTTAGATATTGAAAGGCACAACGCGAAAGTTGAGAGAAAGAGAAATATTTTCAAACGGTTAATTGATGTAGTTTGTTTTCTTGGTAAGAATAAATTAGCATTCCGTGATCATGACGAATCCAGCTTGTCTTTTAATATAGGCAATTTTCTAGGAATTGTAGATTTGTTAGCTAAATATGATGGAAGTTTGGAAACCCACTTACAATCAACATCGGGTGGCTCATTCACGGGGTTATCGAATAGGACCCAAAATGATTTAATTTCTAGTGTTGCATCGGTAATTAAATCAAAATTCAGTAGCGCTTCGACCGAACGATCATTTTCTAGTCTAAAACGAATTCATACATATTTACGAAACACACAGGGCCAAAACAGACTCACAGATTTGTCTATGATTGCAATTGGAAAAGAACTTTTAGTATAACGATGTAGCAGTTTTTACGACGACTTTTTGCAAAACTATCTGAAAAAAAGATAGGCGCGTCGATTTGATTTGTAAACATTAACTTGTAGAAAGTAATCAGTTAACATTAAAGTAGTAATTTATTTTGAATTAAAATTCATTTGCGAAAAGAAAAAAAAAATAAACATCCCACGGCCTTTTTAAATGCCACTTTGCATATCATATAGGTATGTGTCACTTATTTAGATATTCATAGTGGTCGCAAACAAATGTCATGCGAAGCCAAAAACTCCTGTGGTAAAACTCAGGTAGGGTAGGTAGTCCTAGTCGTTGGGCCACCGACAGCAACAAGCTGAAAATGTTAAGTTTGTTTTTAGCTGTGCATACCCTGTCTGAAATCTCTGTGCACGCCACTGCAAGGTGGTAGGCAGAAATTCCAGGAAATAATTTAAATTATGGTATGTTCAATGTGTAAGATAAAGCTTATTGGCGTTCATTTTTAGGGTTCCGTTCCCGTTTTGGTAGGAAATTTTAACAGATTGTGTATTTCTATTACCACCATATCAAAAAATAATAAAAATAAAATAAAGTAAAACATTAAACACCCTCCCTTAGGCCTGCATTCCTCCTGCGCTGATGTGGGTCGAGCGTACCATACATTGTGTTCTATAGTATAGCACCACACTGCGGTGCAAACGTCAGCGGTGCGTACGTTGCGCATTGCTAGTTTGCTACGCGCCGCGTATCGAGCGCGTCTTTCTCGCTCGTCAGCGCCGCGTACGTCGGTCGACTGGCGAGCGTGCCGTAGAGTGGTCGGTATCGCAAGTACGGTATTTTATTATTCATTTCTCGCTGATGTCTGCGACCAACCGTACGCGACCGACATCAGCGTAGGAAGAATTCAGGCCTAACAAGAAACGTGTTTTTTTTTTAACTGAAGTATGTTTTTTATATGTATGTATCGTACGGTAGTAAGGAACACTTCGTGTGCGAGTCCGACTCGCACTTGGCAATTTTTAATATTTGTCAATGTTCTTTAGTAAATTCTTCCTCGAAAGGAGACTGATACGCTTTCATACAATCTTGGGCCTGGATGTAAAAAGATGAAATTAGTGTCAATTGGTAGCTACTATATTATCGGACTATCACTGAAATTTTTGTGGATTTTAGCAATCTGAGAGCTGAGTTATAAGAGATTTTGTAAAAGTGAGGTTATGTATCAACCTACACTTAACAGCTGATTTTTGAAGTGAAAACGTCATTTGTTTCTTTTATTTAGGATGTTTATTATATTTGTAGAGTGGGAGGAAGTTAGGAAAAACAAAGACTTAAAAATCAATAACGGTAAGGAGGTGATACTTAAAGGTAAAAATCGTTTTTGATTAGTATATTTTATTCATCTTCAATTATTATTAGAATGTCATCTTGGCAAATATGGTCACTGCTGTTTACCTGAACAATGGAAAAAGTTTTTAATATCAGATATCCTAGATAGCCAGCATGGTAGATGCTGGTGCGCTAAAAAACAGGAAATGAGTAACCACCATTGACGAATCACTGCTAATATCATTTCGTCATCTAAGGCTCGATGACCTAGTGTATTGCAGCGACTAGTCGCTATGCCACAATTTACACAACGAACCATGGTGTCAATATCCAATCGGTAGGCCGGTCGTAAAATCCAAAATAACAAGTCCAAGTCCAATGTATAAGCGGGATTCTCTGTGTCCATTATGGTAGCAAGGGTCGTACAAGAAGCAAGATCAGAAGTCCGTAGAAAAAAGTAGGGGTCGAGGAAATTATCAATAAAACGTGGGAGGAAACACACTCAAAACGTACACGCACTAAACGAAACGAGTGAGTGAGTGTCACAGCTACAATATCTGTCAATGTTTTGGATGTTAGCACAGACTAAAAATATAATAATCGATTAACATACATGAATCGATTTTAAGATTTATCTTTAGTATATTATTATGTAGATATTTAATTTGTTTAAACTATATAATAAGTTAATTCTGACAGATTTAAATATTTTATTTAATCAATCATCTGGTTAAAGCATTTTATTTAATATTATGAGCTTTGTCATGTTAATCAATTATAATTTAATCGATATTTCATTTTATTCGTCACCTTAAACTTAATTTTTGGATTTCTCAATTCCCAGATTGTAAATTGGGCTGAGTTTTCAGATTTTGAAATAGAAAAATATAACCCTTTTTTAAACTCAACTTATTTAACTCAACTTATTACAATCAGGCCCAGAAATCCCCGTCTCCTTTATATAAAAAATCATTTGATAAAAATCAGGGAAAACGAAAGAAGATGACGATTAATAGTACAATTAATCGTAAAACAACGAATTAATTTCTTTAATAAATTAGCCCCGGTCCTGGCAACACCTGTTCTTAATAGCATTATAAAGCGGTATTATTATTTTCGAAGATTACGCCGTATTGTTAGTGGCAGATAATAAAGTACCACGTCCTGGGATTTAATAGGGAATGTGATTATTACACAACGAAATTGGAAAATAATACTACTTAAAATCACGCCCGTATTATATGCCCTAAAGGTTTAGGCAAAGGTGAACCTATAGTAGGTGTGGGAGAGGTATCACTTCTACAGGATTTTTTTATTCCAAAAACCGGCCAAGTGCGTGTCGGACTACGCACAATGAACCCGTCCTTCCCTACTAACAAACTTAACATTATAGTTGTAAAACATGTTCTCCCATACATTCCAAATGCAAATGTAAGATTGGACGCACAATATTGAGAGATTTACCAAGTTATGTTAAGACCATGGATTTTTTATAAGTTTTCTTGTAATCTATAGATATTGAAATATTTTCTGTATTTTTTTTTTAATTTTAGGCTGAGTACTTTTGGAGATAAGGGGGCAATTGTCAATTTTCGTCTATTTTCTTAAATAACTTTAAAATGATTTATTTTAAAATTATAAAAAATATATGTTTGAGACCCTCACAGTAAGCCCTTTCATTTGATATGTCACACGGTACAGTTTGCAAAACTTTTTTTTAAATTTTCTTATTTGCCCCCAAAATTGACCCCCATATTCAAAATTAATTTATTAACGTTACACGTCCGTGTTTGGGTCACAGAAACACATATTTGTACCACTTAATCGGTCCATTAGATTCGGAGCAAATTGGCTGTGACAGACGGACTGACAGACAGACGAGTGATCCTATAAGGGTTCCCTTTTTTCCTTTTGAGGTACGAAACACTAAAAATAATTAAAACTACGTAACTTGCAGTCACACTTCCGCTGTACAGTCAATACAAATCAAAATGGACGAAGTACCTACTACGTGTGCGACTGTGTGCGTGCGTAGATTTGTAATGAGACCACAATTTTCTCCCACGATCAGTTCAACTAATTTGATAAATAAACAAATACATAATATCAAGAATTCAGTTCATGTGTCGCAGATGGATTGTAGAATTCGTTGTTTCACAAAACCGCTAGATGTTTTACAAAACAAAGCCGTTATGTAAAACAACTGAACGACGCTTAGCGGTTTTACATAATTCTGGATTTAACACGCAGGATTGTTAAAACGTTTTGCGTTTATCAATGCAGTGGGTCAACGATTAGAGGATATGTAAAATAACGAGAAATGAAACGTCAGATTGTAGATTTTAGTTCTAAATTTTGACGCTTGTGGCTCTGTAAGGGCCGGTGCCCACCAGGGTTGCGGGTTGTTCGAAAGAGTTACCGTGGCCCTGGCACAGGCAACTGAAGGAACACGGGTGGGTTCTAGTCAGTAGAAGTCTGACACGCCCTCCCGCTCCAGAGCGGGAAAAGTTATTTGATGATTTCCCATCCAAAAAAAAAAATGTGCGACATAATATGTATTATGATTATAACATAATATTATAATTGGGGTGTTTGGTGGTGTGCGTTAATTCTGGGACATGTTGTATACGAGGAAGTCAAAATTTGGCACCGGTAACTGAAAAGTTGTGTGGAAATCGATTGTCATGGGATGCGGAGAAATGAGGAAAATGTCGCGAGGAAAGTTTTGAGTATAAATATGGATGGCTATAAGAGTAGAGGAAGACCAAAGAAATAATGGATAGACTTTGGAAGAAAAAGACATGTTGCGCCGACCCCAAATAAATAGGGATGAAGGCAAAATAATGATGATAGTTAGTAACTAGTGGAACAGCTCTTTGTGAAGGAGCTGCTCTGGGAAAGTACTAACACCATGCGGTAAGCGTTGCTATGTTCTGGTTTGCAGGAGTATGGTCTGGTCTTGTATGGGTGCCGCTGTATTACAGGCACAATAAGACATTCCAATTTTTTCACTGAGATGGCAACGCATTTGAGATGTCTTTGGTATTACAGATGTCACAATTTGCCGTGAGGTGAGCCTACGGCTTGTTTGCCATTCAGTAATATTAATACGTAGCTAAAATGGATAGTACAAAAAAGAAGAAAGCAAAGTGCGTGACAGACCACGCACAGTGAAGGGTTGTTGGAATTGAACTGATGAATTTTCAAGAACAAACCTAACTTTGTAGTTGAAAAAATGTTCTCCCATTCATCGATTACGTCACGGCAATTCTCGAACTGCAAATGTAAGTTTATAAACGCAATTTTTTTATGTGATAAAACTACGTATTACTAATTTTCGGACTTTTTCCTTTAGGTACTTGTGCTGTAAGACCTTGCTTCTTGCCAAATTTCGTGATTCTAGGGCAAAGACCTTATAGGTTTTGATTTATTTGCGAGTATCAAAATATGTCGCATTAACGACTGTATTTTTTAATGCGTTGACTTAGAAGGTAGATAATTTTAGAGCTTTAAGGGATCGTAGACCTACGTATTTAATATTAATTTCAATTAGATACCTCCACGCGTTCTTGAAAAACAGACAGACAGACGGACAACGAAGTGATTCTATAAGAATTCCTTTTTTTCCTTTTGAGGTACAAATCCCTAAAAATCAAGCTTATTTACCATCTCCCGTTCTAAAACATCTTCAAAAACTCCCAAACCCTTTTAAAAACCACTGTCCACGTTAGATACTACAGAAACCGTCTCGTTCAGCATACATTGCACGTCTCTATTGCTTAACCATGCGAATTTATGAAACAATCCGCGTAATGTATATAAAATATTAGAGATCACCATCACGTACTCACTTTATTAGGCCTATAACATACTGAGCGAATTTTATTGTACTAACATGTAAAGTAGGCCGGTACGTAATGCTCCCAATGCTTTTTCAACTGATTCTATTCGGAGTTCAAAAGGATGGAGATATAATTTTATAAGTAATATTGAGGGTTGTTTTGCTAAGTAGGTTATATTTTTGTGGTATAAAATGGAATATTTAAACGTTGGAAAACACAGTGTTTGTGGTCCTGCTGAAGCATGAGCTCCTGGATTCGATTCCCAGGTCAAGCAAAGTGCTATTGTGATTTTCCATCTGGAATTTCTCAGTAGCAGCTGGAGTCTGGATTTGTGGCTGGTTAATGGCAATTGGCTCGCTCGTCCCCTATTACATGGGACTTTAATATATCTAGTCAAATGTGAGTGTCTCTGCCTAACCCTTCGGAGATTACAGGCGTGAAGTTATGTTATGTTATGACTTATGATACTATTAAAGTTATGATAAGGATCGATTCAATTCAACTTTTTTAAAATAATTAAATAATTTTTGTCGTTATCGCCATATTTGGCAGACAGATTGATGATTACATTGTTGTTATTAGCAGAAATAGAAGACTATAATAAGCTTGCAAATTTTCGATAATTTATAGATAAAACGAAATTTTTAATGATCTTTAATGTTTTTATATTTTCTCTTTTATGTGCAAAGGAGATGTTCCAAAATGTATGGACCTTGGGCCAGACGTGTACACTATACATAAAAATAGGGAAATATATTTAAAACAGTTCTCAACTGTCCGATTACTTTAAAATGGCTTTGTTTGCTGGTAAAGCACAATTAATTACACTTGAAATTGCAACACAGAACAAAAACCCTTCATGGGGGTGAGCTGTCATTTTGATTGATTAATGATGTTTGGCATGTTTAATACTCAAAATACTCTCTTTTTTAGTCTATTTAATTGTTATTTAATTCCACTACAAAATAAGTTGACTGCAGAATAAATGACTATAATATGAATACCTAATGAAGTCCTTCATAATTAAATTATAATTATGGTTAATCTTCATATTGACATTGTTTATCTGTATTCTGCACTTTTGCATGCCTTCTTGTTAAATATGGCTGTTCTAATTATATCTTCATGTCCATGGTTTTGTACCCATATTTGCAAAATAAAATATATTATAATATCTTATCTTATCATCTGCTGACGACAAAAGATTAAGCCAAGTAGTGATGCATATTCTGCATAGCTAGCATCTTTAATGAAAGTCTTAATTAAGTAAATCTGTTTCTATAACTCATTTAAACAGAGACATGAATAAGAAAAAGCGTGTTTCTTGCCTTTAATTAAATTCAAAACGGTATTGTGTATACCTGTCTTTATAACTTTAAGTAATTCAGTTAACTTTGTATGTAATTATGAACTAAATGTTTCATTATTAGAAAGAAAGAAAGAAAAACAGTTTATTCGCGTGAAAATGACGCACACAAACTATACAAAAAAAGCGAAACACAAAATAATAAAACATAACAAACCACACAAAACAAAAAACATAAGTACACACAATAAAGTTTTTGGAAATGTGCGTCACTACCCCGCGAAACGGCTACACGCTCAGCATAATGCCGCGACCCGTGCACGAAGGCACGAATCCACGGCGCTGGTTTTCAGCGTAAGCCGGCGGTTATTTTTTTGTGAATGGCATCTCGCTGGTTAATAACCTATGAGGTTATTGGCTGCTTATCCAGGGTATCCTGTGGAATAAAATAAGGCCTCCAGCCAGGAGTTAGGTACAGTCAAGCCTTATAAATCTACGTCACAGTTTTCAAATTCTTTCCTTTATCAAGTCAGGATATATAATAACTTTGATGCTTCGGCACTGAGCAGTCTACTGCATAGGAAACTAGTTACATTTAATTACTAGATAACAAATCTCAAAAAATAGGCTACACCTTTGACCAATGTCGAGTTGACATCAACCTAAAACGTTTTTATTATGAAACATTAATCATTTTCTTTTTATTTAGTTGTCAGAGTCTGTCAGTGTCGCATTTTTTATTTGGTCTGACAATCATGTAAAGAAGATAGCTGAATCTCATTCTGTGGTATTGACGTTATGTGACGCAATCCTAACTATCTTTTCTAATATTACAAATGCGAATATGAGTTTAATTGTTTGTTTCACTTTCACGCTAAAACGATTGAGCGGATTTGGTATGTACATGGGTTGACCATGACCTGGGTTAGGACATAGGATCATTTTTATCCCGATATTCCTAAGGAATCGAGACTTATGCGGGAGAAACAGTCAGAATGCTTAGTCGGTAAAGCAGATTCTGCAATGAGCAGTCAATAATAACCCTGAAGGTAACGAACATATTTTGGATGTGAACTTCAATTTAAACAGTTTAGGGATCACAAATCGTAAGAATTTCAGCTGCATTATACAAGCGGGCATTGGTTTGAAAAATGACCTCTGAACATATACCTAATCAATACATTATTAAATTAAGAAAAAAATAAAAAACCGTTTCTCAACTCTCAAGTTTTCCTGAGAAAGAATCGCTTTTAGCGATATCATACCACCAATTGTCTTAGTTTACAATTGTAATTTGTAGTGTGTACAATATCTCTTATCTATCCGTTTAAAATTCTTCTTATACCTAAAATTTATCTCAGTATTGTGTCATTTGACTATAATACTATGTCTTTATGCTTTTCTGCTGGCGAATTTACGTGTCCAGTTTGTCACAGGTCCACGCACGCCAAGCAAGTAGACACTGCCCTAAATGAGACATGTCAGATAATATCGGGCTATTTCAAACTGATTCCACCCAATAAGCTCTACCCGCTTGCAGGAATCGCACCACCTACCGTACGAAGGGATGTCGCATGCGCGCTGGAAAAAAATTATCAAGAATCGTATTCCCGACATCCCCTGCACTACGATTACACAACGACCGCGGGTAAACTTAAAAGTCGCAAGAGCTTCTTACGCTCGAGTTCTCGGAGGCCATCCAAGACAAACCAGCCAATGCGAGAAGCAAATTGTGGAAAGAGAAGCATCCACCACCTTCGATATTTTTTTTCTGTTTTTATTGTTCTAGTTTACTTCAAGTGTGTAGTGTTTATTGATAGAGCAATTTCTGTCTAAGCTATTGAAAAATAATAATAAAAACTAGGTTTGCCATAGGCTTATACACCGTTCATATATTGTACCCAATTTTTTTCAAGACGGTAAAAAATATCATCCAGTATTATAAGAACATCATTCTCCTGCCCTTGTCCCAATTTATTTGGGGTCGGCGCAACATGTCTTTTTCTTCCATACTTCTCTATTAGTCGGCATCTCGGTAGTCACTCCCTTTCTGGCCATATCATCTTTCACACAGTCCAGCCATCGTTTCTTTGGTCTTCCCTTACTCGTATAGCCCTCCACGTTCATACTCAACACTTTCCTCATTCCTCCGCATCACATGTCCATACCATGACAACCGATTTCCACACAACTTTTCAGTCACCGGTGTCACTTTCAGACTTCCTCTTACATACTCATTTCTTATTCTATCCATTCGCGTAATACCACACATCCCTCTTAGCATTCTCATCTCAGCTACATGCAATTGCCTTTCATTCATTCTTTTTATGGCCCAACATTCTGATCCAGTATTATAAGAACATATTTTATTTTTATTTATTTATTGCGATCCCAAGTAGGCCGCTGCAGACACAATTTATCGAAGTAGGGAATTACTACTGAGTGTGGTGCTCCTGATCAGACCATGCCGCATTTGCTGGAGTGTCCTAAGTGCCCGTTTACCTGAATCTCGGATGACCTAAAGAATGCCACTGATGCCGCGATCAATGTGGCCACCTACTCGGCCAATCAATATAAAAACATAACAGAAGAGTATTATCGACGTGAAAATATGAAGATAACGTAAAACATAATTATAATTTATGACCATAAATAAATCATGCTGTATATTCAATTTCGCAACATGAGTTATTGCAGTTTCAAAGTCAAAAGTGTAATATTTTTGTTAGTGAAGACTTATTGCGTCTAGGCAGAAGTAGGGGGTTGAGAAACTATTTTGTGCAAATTATAGGAGCTTTTGCACCTGAGTATCATAATTTAGTTAATGAAATTATTCTAGTAAAATTCATTTTTTAGTTTAAAAGGGTGTTTCGTGAAATTTGGAATTTTTTTTGTAAATTTGTCAGTATTGCGTTCAATTATTAATGATAATGATAAATGATTTTTATTTCTGTAAGTAGATTTATACAAACACTTTTACAAGTCAATCATGTTTTTTTTTAAACTAGATGAGGTCGGCGTTTCCTATCTGACTACTCTGAGAAGAAAGGCCGAAACAAACTCAGAGGTCACAGTCTCTTATAAAGTCCAGACGTAATCTTGGTCACTTCATGTGAACACCATGTAGATTGGTGTCTGAAATGGTCTTTTGAGGAAAGAACCACACAGATTGAGAGGACCTGTCCAGTCAGTGCACGCATTTGTCAGTAATCGCACAGCTCAACTCAGAACTTAAGGAGCACAACGATTCGACGAACAATACCAAAGAAAGGACATTGGGGTAGGCCGCATAAATTACTCAAACTGCCAGACGATGATTAAAAATAACTGAGAGAAAAAAAGGAATGACCTACATAGTCTTCACATTCACAATAAATTAAAATAATATAATACTGTACAAAGTAAATAGCCATGTCAACATTCAGTATGCAAAAATAAAAGAATAAAATAAAATTTGGAGCAGTTCAATCCCAGGCCTTTTTGTCCTCAATAAAATCTTTAACGTTATAATAAGCTTTCTGACACAACTTGCCTTTAATGAATGATTTGAATTTATTAAGGCTCAGATCTTGAACGTGGCTTGGCAGTTTATTATAAAAGTGTATACATTGACACACATTGACACCTGAATGAGCGACCTATTTTCTTGAGCCTTGTTGGAGGTACAACAAATTTGTGTTTGTTCCTAGTATTTATATTGTATTTTTCACTGTATTTTTTAAACAATTTAATGTTTTTATGGGCATATAAAAGATTTTCAAAAATGTACTGAGAAGGCAAAGTCATTATACTAATCTCCTTAAATTTCTCTCTGAGAGATTGTCTCGGACTTAATTTATAAATGCATCGAACAGCTCTTTTCTGCAAAACAAAGATAGTCTGAATGTCGGCAGCATTTCCCCACAACAGAATACCGTACGACATTACACTATGAAAATAGCTAAAGTACACTAAACGGGCTGTCTCTATGTTAGTTAAATTACGAATTTTCCTAACAGCGTATGCTGCGGAGCTTAGCTTTTTTGACAATTTATCTACATATATGTGCTATCTTTAGGATTCAATTCTTCGCCCTTTATCAACACGTTAGTTTTCACCTGCCTAACGTGAGGTAGCGTAAATTTAATGCATTTGGTTTTTTTTTTCATTAAGGAGTAAATTATTAACATTGAACCAGTGAACTACTTTTGAGATTGCTCTGTTTACATCGTCAGTAACCAGCTGCTGTCGTTTAAGTTTAAACAAAAGTGAAGTATCATCCGCAAACAAAACTATATCATGATTATCCTTAATGAGGTAGGGCAAATCGTTAATATAAATAAGAAACAAGAAAGGACCAAGAATCGAGCCCTGTGGGACTCCCATTGTTACTATAGATCCGGGCGATCTTTTTCCATTAACGTCAACGCTCTGAATCCTATTACTCAAGTAAGAAGATCCAGAGCGTTGTTCCGGATCCCGTAATGGCGGAGTTTCCTGATTAACGTTTCATGAAGAACGCAATCGAATGCCTTGGACAAATCACAAAAGATGCCCAAGGCATCGCATTTGTCTTCCCATGCATTATAAATATGTCCTAAAAGTTCAACAGTTGAACGACCCTTTGTAAAACCGAACTGCTTGTTATGTAATAATTTATGTTTATTAAAAAATTTTTGCAATTGGTCTAAAATTAATTTCTCAAAAATTTTACTAAACGTAGGTAGTACTGAAATAGGTCTATAATTTGTGGGGTCTGATGTACTACCTGATTTAAACAAAGGTATTATTTTACTATATTTCATGAGGTCAGGAAACTCCCCACAGTCGATACAGTTATTAAAGATAAGAGCTAAAGTAGGTGCTACAATGTCAATAATAGACTTAGCAACTTCTACAGAATTACCCCACAGATCTGCTGTCTTTTTTACATTTAAAGTGTGAAAGGTTTTAATTATATCTCTACAGGTAATATGTTCAAAATTAAATTTCGAACCGCAAGCATTAATATTTTCCTTAAGCAAAGACTCAGCAACAGAAGTTGATGAGTTTAGGGATTTAGTAGTTGAAACGGGAATATCTGAAAAGAAATTTTCAAAGGCCGTGGCGACTTGTTCGTCTGATTTTATTATGTTGTCATTAATAGACAGGCTGTAGTCAGCACTTCGGTTATTAGACCTTCCCGTTTCACTATTAATAATATTCCAAGTCGTTTTAATTATATTACTACTGTTTTTAATCTTCGAACTCAAATAACGCGACTTGGCCATACAACAAACTTTTTTAAATAATTTTGAATAATTTCTAACATATAAATTAAATTCAGCAGTATTTACAAAAGACCTTTCATTGTATGGTTCATAAAGCCGTGTTCTACTTTTATGAATACCAATGGTAGCCCAATCACTGAAAGACGCGTTACTATTAATCGAGATAGTCTTGGGAATAAAGATGAGATTAAATTGTTGATAGTACATATTAAAAAATCATCATATAGATGATTAGGATCAGTATGATTAGCCAAAACTGTTAATTTATTAATGAGTTTAACTTTAAAAGCTTCCAAGCGACTTGTAGTTTTGGGGTTAACAATGATATCCTTTTTAGCCACTTTGTTGTTTTGATTTTGGATAGTAATCCTTTGCCCGCAATGATCAGAATCCAGTAAATTTATAATTTTTTTATGGCTTGGAATAACATCTGTATAAATATTATCTAGGCATGTGGCACTAGTAAGGGTTATTTTTGTGGGCTCCAAAAATAGGTTTACAAGATTGTATGACTGAAACAGACTTATTATTTTACTACAAGAACCTGACTTTTCTAATAAATTAACATTAAAATCACCGCAAGTGATAATAGATTTATTTGAGTTACATATCTTGAGTAACACTTCATCCATTACCTTTTCAAAGCAGTCATACAATTCTGAAGGGGGCCTGTACACACTTAATACAATAAATTGCTCCAATTCTATACAAGCTATTTCAACTGTCCGCTCAACAGATAGGCTCACAATATCCTTACGGTCTTTAAATTTCAGTTGGTTACTTACTAAAATTAATGAGCCACCATGTATAGCATTTACTCTGCTGAACGAACTACCAACCTGGTGATTATTAAAATTGAACATAAACTGGTGGCTTTTAAGCCAATGTTCTGTTATACAAAGAATGTCAATACTGTTAAAATTCATAAATAATTCTACTTCTAAATATTTGTTGAGAAAACCTTGAATATTTTGATGCACCATGTTAATACTATTTACTAATTTTGAAGTTTTATTTGGTTTATTTTTGCATTTCTGTACATTATTGCTAGAGGATGCCTGTATTGTCTTAATTTCTAATTTAAATTACAATCAATGTCAATTTTGGATACCAAGTTTATGGCTGAATGATATAAAATGTCATGGCATTGCTCAATAGAAGCAACTTGTTTAGCCAAATTCTTGGCTGTAATAGAAAAATAATATGATAGCGACACAGCTAACTGTCTTTTGCAATATTTTGAAAGATAGTACCTATAAATAAAAAATCTATCTTTTGTCAAATATAAATGATTACCAACATAATTGTTAGTGTCAATTAAATGGAATAAATTATTATTATATGTCAAGTTATGTAATGTCATATTCATTTCATATCTAAAATTGTTTTCTTCCTGTGGCAAACTTTGACTGTATGGGAATGTAAACAATACAATTTTTTAAAACTAATGTTGCACAATGATATTATGGAGTAATTCTCCTTTGTTCACATTACCCCTATTACCAACAAATATTAATAATATAGTAGAGTAGAGTATTGACTGTGAATTGTTGCCAACTTACAGATTGCAACCTCTTAATACCTACCTATACGCAGAGGTTTGCCATTTACTAAATAACTATTTAAAAAAAAATGGAATCTTACAGTAAAACCTGTTATTTTTTTAAATAAACCATTTATTTAACAGACATCCGTAAAATAAATAAATAAAAGTTTATTTTGGAACAATAACACAAGATAAAGTACAACAAGTAAAACGATGATAGCTGCATAAGTATAAACTGTAGCGCAGCTAACAACACTCTTCTCCAGATACAGAATGGAATGAATGTTCCATACAAAAAAGTGCTTAACAGGTAATTACATAGTTAATTAAGATTCAGTTAAATTGATAATAAAAACGAAAACAAACAGAAAAAGAAAAATATAAGATAAAAATAAACAGTATAAGACAACATTATTTGGGATGTATTTAGACGTTGAGTTAAAGCGGTGAGTGTATGGTGAAAGAGTGCGTGGGTGAGTGTTTATGAGGTGTGCGAGGGGTGTTTGTAGTATTTGTGACAAGTGTGCTGTGTGTGTGGATTTTTTGGGGCGTGTGAGGGAGTGATGAGTATTGTACTGTATTCACTTCCACGAGTTTCTCTGTTACAACATAATTTTGTGATTTTAACCAGGCGTCAAGTTTCATTTTGCATTTGCTCTTTGTTAATGGGTAGATGCTTTTGAGCTTGTGTTTAATTTGTTATAGATTTTTGAACTTATGTTTGTAATGACGACTTGCAGCTACGGTTCTATGAGACTCAGCATTACAAACCCTATTCGAGCGGCGTGTAAAAGAGCATTTGGATCAAAGGTAAGTTGGCAGTGTTTGCAAAGAATAGTTTGGAGGATAAATAGTTATCTGACGGTGAGGACCTGGCAGAGGGTGCATAGAAAGGATGTCGACTATTGGATCGGTTTCCTTGCCAGCACCTTCAGGACAGCTCTCTGCCTTCGTTCGACCCGTAGCATCATTGTTTTATCGGCACCACCCCATACTGTTACGCAATACCTTGGAACAGACTGAGCGAGCGCATAGTAGACGGTTAATAAACAACTAAAATCGGCTGCGCCTGAGATTTTTTAAAAATAAGTTTTCTCACACAACCTACAGTTGAAGCAATATGTTGCTTCCAATTAAGGTTGCTATCAAGAGTGACTCCTAGATATTTAATAATACGGGTGTTTTCTAATTGTTGACAGTCACAGTTAGCGCGTAAGTTCGGGCATGTGTGCGTACGTATTTCAATCGGTGCAGGGGGCTGACTTCACTTCATAGTAGAGATAAAGGTCTTATTGTCATTTAGGGTGAGAAGGTTTCTGGTCGTATTAGGTATCCCCTGTATGTTCATTCACCCAAATGTAAGTTACAAGCATCAAAGACTTTACTACAGAAAGTGGAACCCAGAAATAAAACGCTTAACCGAAAAAAATTTTATTAAAACCGGACTACACAAACACATAACTGAAAAGACGAAAAAAAATCTATTGAAGTTTGGTATTGCAGGCGAGGACAAACCAATAACGTGAAATATCGTGTAACTTTTGTTTGTCGTCCTACGTGTTTGTGCAGCCGGGTTTTCTGTTTTTTTATTTTATTTTTTTTTTTTATTTCAATCTTTTTAGTTTTACACACACATATTTGGAATTGACTGATTACTAACTTTTATTTGATATTGTAATTTAAATAAAATATATAAATATTATATAGCCTATATCACTCCCGCAATTAAGACGAATCTAACGACATATCATATGTTAAAATTCTTCAAGCCGTTTAGGCTACAGGGCGTGCCAAAGAAATAGACATACATACATACTCTCGAAAAACATTACCCTCCTTCTGGGGCAGTCGGGTAAAAAAGAAAAATAAACACAAGTTTTTATTCACTATTCCATTCAAAACAAAAACGTATTACATAAGTACAGCCCTATTCCGGGTGCAAAACAAAATATGTTGTATACAATTGACACAACGTACTCTTACATGCTAAACCAATCGTAAAATGTTTATTTCTGTCGCTTGTTAGGAGTCCCATGTGTGAGCGTTTCTCACGATTTCTCCTGTCTACATGGTAACAGGCGTTTTAATACGGAATAGGGAGTCAGTCGCCCTGCACTTTGATGTTGATATCATAAAATACGAGACACAATTCAACGTATCAGGCCTGAGTTGTTTTGTCGTTTCTTCTTGGAGATGTTCAAATAGGCTACGAGAGCGCCATCTAATTTAAATGTAGGTATTGCTGAAAATGTTTTTAAAGTAATTTTCTTTAAGGGGAAGCGTCAAGGTAGCCCGCGAAATTCAAATTGTATGCTGCTTTGCACGGCCTTGTGTACAATGTCCGTAAATTTGAATACATGGTCTTTAAGGCCCTGTTAAGTGCCCTAATCATGAACCTAGTTTTTCTCTAAATGGTATGAGCATAAATAAAGTCCACCAATTTAAGTACTTGGGGCACATACTTACCACGTTGAATGGCATTGCTAATTCTTTAGCCAAAGAACTAGCCAACCGTCTGGTCACGTGAAGTGCCGACCAGACGGCGAGAAATTTTCTTAAAAAGAAAACGCGCAGTCGGGCCCCTTGACCCAAATGGCTCTAAACTATAGATAATAAGGTTACAATATTGGCGTCGCTAGAGGGATATATAATCACATATTATTGTTATCGAAACCATACTGTTATGAAATAGGTTTTTTCTCAAAATTTCACGAGAAACTGCTTTTGAATGTTGCGTAAATGTAAGGTATTTATGCTCGAGACGTACAGTCAGGGAAATTAATTGTTGCAATTTGCCGTGTTATAGCCACTTGATACAACTGTCAGGCATGACACTTGCAATTTGGACGATTTATATTGTTGCATCCATAATTATTATGACTATTTCTGCAACCAATCCAAAATCTACAGATGTTATCTTGGTATATGTCACCAGAACCAATGACATAAACACCAACAGCTCATTTATGACGTTGGTATAAAATAAACATTCGCAGTTATCTAGGGAGTTGAATCTCAGCGAAACAAATGACAATGTCAACATGGCGACTCCTGTTCATTTTGTGTTGTGCACCTTTTATTTTTCATTGCAACTCGCCACCGAGCCGCGGAGGGTAGCGGGAGGCTGAGGCCACGAAAATTGGGGTTTTGAAACTGACACAAAAAATGAATGACTTGTGAAAAATCAACTTCAATTCTTAATAAATATTAATAATAATAATAACAACAATAACAAAACAACACTGACACTGACAAACTACCCAAAAACAGGCGAAACCGAGCTAGAAAGCTTACCTGGAACAGCTTGGTATGTTATATGCTGATGTTAATTATGACATTGATAACACCTACTGTCCAGCAAGATATGAATCTTACTCAACTGACAAAAAATCAAACAATTTACTTTGACAAGATTGCAGATTTACAAGAAATTAGAGATGAATGGAAACTGGTATTCTATTACAATATGACAAATTATTGGCGCAATGTGGACACTCTGCAAGAATTCGTATCTCATATAAAGCAAGCTCGTTGCAAAGAGTGGATGATGCAATTTCATGTTATGATTAACCAACTCGAACAAAGCATGAGTGAACTAAATTATTACAACGAATTACTGAGGTCGCAGTCTGTCCGTCTGTCACAGCCAATTGGCTCCGAATCTAATGGACCGATTAAGTTGAAATTTTTATCTCCGAAACTAATGAGCTTAAAATTTTGAACAAAATACAGAAAATAATTCTATAGCTATAGATTAAAGGAAAACCTATAAGAAGTCTATGGTCTTAAAATAACATGGTAAATAATATTATTTGTCCATAGTTAAACGAAAAGGATCCAACCCACATTCAGTGTAATGTGGGTTGGATCCTTTTCGTTTAACTTTGGACATTGTAGTTGGAATGTATGAGAGAACATGTTTTTGAACTATAATGTTAAGTTTGTTCTTACGATAAATTCATCCCAAGTACGGAACCCATCATTGTGCATGGTCCGACACGCACTTGACCGGTTTTTATTCTTCGAAGCGTTTACCAGCAAAATAATGTTATACCACTTAATGTAGTGCCATCTTTGCAGTCAAAATCATGTGACCTTTGTCCCTAAAAAACTATCTGAAACAAAATAAAACCTCTAAATAATATCAGAGTCTATCGCAACTACTTTATAGGTCGCTATTTAATTTTATTTATGTTCTTGTTTGGGACTTTGAGGACCATTATTTATCCCAATATATGACAACTGTTTCCATATCTCACGAATATAATTATAATAGGAAGTGATCTAATAAATAATTTGGACTAGGTACGGTTTCGTCTATGCGAGAAGGAATTTGGGTCTTGGCCAATAATTTTTTTTTTTTATATATTCCCACATACGGAATAATTTTGCAGCCCCAAATAAAGCAACACAAATCATATCTAGGAGGTGAACTATCAGTTATATAAAAAACACGTCTACAAAGTCTAGGTGTTCACTAAAAAAAAATTACGAAAACCTTATGAAATCTCACTCGATCTTAGTCAAAGTCAAAATATTTATTTCAATAACAGTACACACTCAAAGCTAACTTTGGACTTCCCTACTTCAGAAACAAATAAAAAACAGAGAACCTAATAATTCTAACAATAACGAAAGCATAAATTCCGTCTCTCTCATAGCCCCATCGAAAGAAATGGCCGTCGCGTTGACGATACTCGTTCCCGGGGCAATGATAAGCGAAATAAATGAGATATCTCCGTGCCGGGACAACGTCGATACCGGCCAGAATGAATTCCTTCTCGCGAGCAATTGTATGCTGACGTTGTAGGAGGACAACAGTAATTTCACTCGGGTTAAAACTCAAAATCGAAATTCAAAATGGCCGAACATCAAGGTCGCTTGAATGGGAACTGTGACTGCGGTTGTCCACTGACAAGGTGTAGTGGTTGATAGGTGACAGTTTTTAGGGTTCTGTACCTCAAAAGGAAAAAAACGGAACCTTTATAGGATCACTCATGTGTCTGTCTGTCCGTCTGTCACAGCCAATTTGCTCCGAATCAAACCGATTGTGTGGAAATTGGGAACACATATCGATTTCTGTGACCCAAACACGGACGTGTTTGTTTTACATTTTGACGAATTATGCGAACATAAATGTACTGAACAGGTGATTTGTTTTTTGCGATTTCAGGTTTGGTCCCATAGTAAGAGTTCAAAAGTTTGAAAAGATATTTTGAGTTGTTCATAATGATGAGTACAATGACCCCTTAAGAGGTTGGTGGTGTTTTACCAATAACCCTGTATATATATATATATATATATATATATATATATATATATATATATATATATATATATATATATATATATATATATATATATATATAATTTTTTTTAATATGTTGTTTTAAAGTTATTTAAGAAAATATACGAAAATTTACCATTCCCCTACTACTGAGCCTATTTTTTTTTTTAAATACAGAAAGTAGTTCTATAGCTATAGATTACAGGAAAATCTATAAAAAAATCGATGTTCTTACAATAACGTGGTAAATATCTAAATATTTTGCGTACAAACTTATATTGGCAGTTGGAATGTATGGGTGAATATGTTTTTCAACTACAATCTTAAGTTTATTCTTGGAATAAAATCATCCCAACTACGGAACCTTGCATTGTGCGTGGTCCGACACGCACTTGGCTGGTTTTTCTTCCTAGACTACAGCACCGCCGTCATTTGGAACTACATAAATCAATCACTGTAGCCATGCTTGGTGGACACTTTTGTCCATTTGTCCAGCAGAGTCGTCCGTCAGAGACGTATTTTGGCTGATATGATGACAATCCCTCGCCCCTGCAACTTATGTAGTCCAGAAGTTTAGCAAATCGGTAATTTGAAACGTTATGGCTACAAAAGATAGTCCCCAAAATTTCAAAGCAAAAGTTTCAATTTCTTTTGTTACTGTTTATATTTTCTGTGCGTGGCCCAAATTAAAAAAAAAATGATTTCTTTCTTTTTTCAAAATCGTCTATACTTCTACTTTCCTTTTCCAGTCCCTTTCTGTTTGGCATATTCGATTGGGTCGTCATTGTTTATCGCAGTCTGACCAGACTAAAATTCCAAATGACATTAACACTTACTGCTCCAATCTTTTGATCACAGACGTGATTGGTCAAAAACAAAACTGCGTCATATCTCGCACGCATAAATTGATTTGCATACCTAACAGTATTAAAATTGTATGAGCGTCCCAAAAATGAATGCAACAGAATTGTTCTATTGCCAAGTGCCCATGCTTAAGAGCCTATACAACCTCATCTCAAATTCTAATTGTGCCCCCACTTCCCCGCGCCACCTCACTCTTTATCAATGTGTTCTTATTAGTGTTCTGAGCATAAGCGACACAGCTCTCTCAGATCCCGACGACCCCATAACTCTTCTCCAGGAGAGCAGTAGGGACCGTAGGAACAAAAACAAATCGACATTCCGACCTCGCCGCCGAGATCCCTCGCGACGACCTTGAAGTAATCGTCCTCCCCCCCGTCCCTTGCTCGGTAATGCAGTGCCAGCTGGTGGCGTAGCTGTGCCAGTAGCTTTAAACTCTTCTGATAATAATAATTACTCTATTTTGATCCAGCCTGTCCCATCTTGCTGTCCTCCCCCCAGCGACGCCCTAAGCTGAGGTTCGTTCCCCACAGGGGGAGCCCTTAGCGTGTAGACGCTTAGTCTGTTGTTTTATGCCCCTGGCTGGAGGCTTTGAGTTCGCTTAAGGCAGCCACAGGATTGACCGGTTAAGTAGTCACGGCCTCTCTAGACCAACTACGAGATGCCATTAAAAAAAAAAGCGACACAGCTCTCTCGTTCGTTGCCGGTGTCGTGCGGCAGGGAACAAACTTCAAGACGCCGATAGCTTAGGTTATTTATTTTTACGGTGAAAATAATGGTAACTTAAAAAAAAAATAAAAAAAATAAACATAAGACCTGCTTTATAGTTAGTTCAGTTAGTATACAAAGTGTCATGGTCATGGTTGTTAGGTTTAGAGGTAACTTTGGATTTTTTTTATATCGAGAAAATTTTATGGGATCGTGTTTTCGTCAAACATAGTACTTAACATTAATCCTCAACTTTACCATATATTTATTTCAAAATGAATGCTGCAGTATTTTCGACATAACGGAGGATCATGCTAAACCATTTGAGGTAGGCTCTTAACCTTTCTGAAGTGAAAACTTCTTTAGGCGCATTGAGCGATTTTTGGTAGGGCAAAATCTCTTAGAATTATAACTATTATTCTAAGCAAAATCTTCGAGTTCACGTCATCTTCACGTCACGTGACATGCTAATGTGACGTATTGCGCTGTCAAGTTTTCACTTTTGTCGGCAGTCTCCATGATTGACTATGTTTTATTTTTTTAGTTCCAAATGCACTCACACGGCGTTGTGTTTTTTTTTTTATTTGACATGGGTTTGCTCTTGACTCGCTCGGAAACACAGACGCAGGTAGTGAGTTCCACTCTTTTGCTGTGCGCATTAATAAAAGACATTTGGAAACACTTAGTGCGAATTGGTGGAATATGAACCAGGTAGGGATGGTAACTGGCAGTGCGTCTAGATGTCCGATGGTACTGTCAAAATGAAACCGATTCCGAATTATAGTGTGTTATGCAATTCGGGTGCTGCTATTTGACTTCTACAATCTAATTAATAGACAATATATAAAGGCACGCATTATTTAATGACACCTCAAATAATTGTCATTTTGCTTTCCTAAACATATAGGTAATTGTAGAATGCGGTAGAATGTGATGAGACAATCTATGTAAACTTAAGGCCATGTCATATACATACCGACCATGTTCAGAGACATAATTGATTATAATTATGATTATTGAACACTCTTATATGTATAAAAGTATTGCGCCTCTTTTTGTGTACCTCAAATAATTCCTATTTCGGGGTCCTAAAAATATTAAATAGCTAAGCAACTGCGACCAATTTGGATGTAGGGTTCGCCAATCGCTGCCGTGGACCACACGCTTCGCTCGCTCGACTCGCCCGCGGTTTGTCACAGTTTCAACCTAACCTAAGCAGTTTTGTCGGGGTACTCTAACTTAGTTACTGCTGTTCTGCTGTTAAAAAAGAGGCTCAATTATTGAAAAAAGTGTGCAACTCTTAGAAGGGCAAAAAGTTTTTAGAGGTTCATTCATTTGAAAAAGAATCTGTCATTAGAAGGTCAATAAGTTTATAGTTTTTAAGAGGACTAGTTAAATATTTCCCATAACTAGCTAGCCCATAATGCTCTTGAATTATGAAGGGTTCAAGATGTCTAACAGTTGTCACTCCTCCATGAAAATTGCAAGCGCAGCTTAACCTCGCAGATTAAGCCTAGCGGCTTTTGATTAACCACTGACAAGCCTCTCAGAATCATCATCTGCCTAGCCTTTTCCCAACTATGTTGGGGTCGGCTTCCAGTCTAACCGGATGCAGCTGAATACCAGTATTTTACATGGAGCGACTGCCTATCTGACCTCCACAACCCTGTTATTGGGTAATACGATACCCCTTGGTAAGACTGGTTGTCAGACTTTCGGGCTTCTGACGACCCGTAACGACTGTCAAAGATCCACGAATGACAGCCGGGACCAACGGCTTAACGTGCTTTCCGAGGCACGCCTCTCAGAATATGATAAAAATATAATCTCATCATAGGACTACTGGGTTTGGACCTTTACCGCTATTTCCAAGAAACGTCTTTGAAATCCAATATTTCTTTTGCAAGCTAAGTGCCAATTTGGAAGAAAAAAAATACATTTATTTTGCCTGAGGCTTTTTTATGCACGTGTTTCACGTACACCGCCAGAGTACCACGCGTTTGCTTTCCTTTTTTCCTTAATTTACTTACAGACAAAGTATATTTTAGCTGATACAAATACGCAATGTCAAGGCAAGATCGCTAGTGCCACGTGCGTGTCTAGAGGCACGTGACATGTCCAGATTTATTGACGAGTCAAGGTAACCCACCAAAAATATTTCATATAAAGTTGGTTGCCAAGACTCATATAACGCTTCCACTGTTAATGTAATGTTAAGAGTGGTACAACCCGAATCTCTTCAAAGTGAGAGTGAACAGGCTTCTTCTGGGTAAGCTCACTCCATCGTAGGTTTTGTGTCTGTCACCTCTGACCTAGACAAGAGCTAAGCGGAGGGGCTCAGTAGCCCTGGCTTGGTCACCCACGGTGAAGCGAAGAGGAATCCGAGGAGGGGCCGCCCGTCAGGGCTTTCCCCAGGAAGTCGACGACGTAGCGGCCAACAGGTAGGTTGAGGTGCCGCTGGGGCGACATCGAAACTGAGGCGGGCCGCGACGTCGTATGGGAGGCAGGATAGGAGTGCCGGTATTTCGGTGCGCCGCTCTCCCTACCTTCCGGGGCCTTGACGGGCTCGCCACCGTCTGAAGGCGGACGCGGTGGGGCCGCAGGGGAGGAGGAGTGTCGGGGGGGCGAAAAGTGGTAGGCGGCCGGGCCACTGACCTGACCGGTCGCAGGGGGACCAAGGGTGCCAAAACACGGGGTCGTCTAGCGCCCATGTGCTGGTTTGATCAATGGGGTGGTCACGGCGCGCAATGTGTTCATGATGGTGGTGCTGCCCAGAGGAGGGTCCGGTGACGGACAGCCGCGGCGGGTTCGCGGTGAGTGCTAACGCGTGCCCGTGTTCCCGCCACAAGCGGCAGAGGAGGACACCGTGGAGTTTTAGTGGGTTGGAGTCCCACATAAATGCACTATCTCCCCGTGGTAGTGCAGTAAGCATGCCAGCATTTCTCCACGAAAAATGTCTTAGAAAGCTGAAATTTGGTATGCAGGCTAGAATTTACAGGGGAGCTCCTAAGCGCATGCTTGGAGAGGGGCCAGTTCCCACTTCGTTGGAAGACGGGGAAACTGGTCCTCATTAAGAAGCCGGGGCGCCCTGCGGACTCTCCGTCCGCTTACCGACCCATCGTGCTGCTCGACGAGGTGGGCAAGCTCTTTGAAAGAGTTATTGCAGACCGCCTCGTCGGGTGGCTGGTGCAGGAGGGGCCGGATTTGGCGGAGAGCCAGTTTGGTTTCCGCAGGGGGCGCTCTACGGTGGACGCCATCATGCGCGTGCGAGCCCTCACGACGGGGGATGCTGTTGCCCGGGGTGGGGTCGTCTTGGCGGTGTCTCTAGACATCGCCAACGCCTTCAATACCCTGCCCTGGAGTTGCATCAGGGAGGCACTCCGGTATCACCGGATGCCGACCTACCTCTGTCGAGTGGTTGAGGCCTATTTGACGGATAGGGCCGTCATCTAATCCGATCATCAGGGAGAGTGGAACCGGCTAGAGATGTCGTGCGGTGTCCCACAGGGATCGGTCCTGGGGCCGCATTTGTGGGACATCGGATACGACTGAGTGCTGCGCGCCGACCTCCCTAGCGGCGTCAGCGTGGTATGTTACGCTGACGACACGCTGGTCCTGGCGCAGGGGAGGTCGCACCAGGTGGCGGCTGAATTAGCGACACGCGGGGTTGCGATAGTCGTTGAGAGGATCCGGCAGTTGGGACTCTTGGTGGCCCTGCACAAGTCCGAGGCCATGTGTTTTCATGGTCCTCGGAATGCGCCACCGTCGGGTTCCCAAATAATGGTAGGAGGGGTTCGCATCGGAGTCGAGTCGACGATGAAGTACCTGGGACTCGTCCTCGACAGCCGGTGGAACTTCGTGGAGCATTTCCGACGTTTGGCTCCCAGACTGGAGCGGGCTGGGGCTGCCTTGAAGCGGCTCCTGCCCAATCTAGGTGGTCCAAACGCCTCCTGCGAGGCTTTACGCGGGGGTCGTGCGGTCCATGGCCCTTTACGGGGCACCGGTGTGGGCGCGTTCCCTGAGGCTGCGGCCAGTCCGCCGGTTGAACGCGTCCCAGAGGGTCATGGCCATTCGGCTAGTCCGGGGTTACCGCACGGTCTCCGGTGAGGCAGCGAGCCTCCTTGCCGGATTGCCGCCGTGGGATCTGGAGGCGAAAGTCCTCGCGCACGTGTGGGAGTGGCGCGAGGAGGCGAAACGCCGGGGCGTTACTCCGCTGCCGCGAGAAATCACGGTACAGCGGACAGAGCTCCGGCGGGATCTCATGGCGACATGGAGACATGGAGAGTGCGACTATCGCAGCCCAGCGCTGGGCACGCCACAATTGCGGCGATAAGTCCCCTCTTTGAGGAGTGGTTAGAGAAGCGCCACGGCGTCCTCACCTTCCGCCTGACGCAGGTCCTCACCGGATACGGTTGTTTCGGGAGGTTCCTGTTTCGCATAAGGCGGGAGGAAACGCCCGGGTGTCACCATTGTGTGGATCGCCCAGAGGACACGGTGGAGCATACAGTGGAGGTCTGCCCGGCTTGGGTAGAGCACCGCCGTGTTCTCACGGAGGCGATCGGCGGCGGCGATCTCTCGCGTCCGAGCTTGGTCCAGCCATGGTGCGGAGCGAGAGTGCATGGGAGGCCGTCACCTCCTTCTGCGAAACGGTAATGCTCGCGAAGGAGGAGGCGGAACGCGTGAGGGAGAGGCAATCTCACGCCCTCAGTCGCCGCAGGAGACGCCCTGGGCGGCGGGAATCGATAGCCGATTCTCGGCCACCGTAGGCGCGGGCTTGCGGACGGTGAGTAGTGGATAGCTCGCCGTCCGGTGAGGACCAGGCCCGGGTCGACGGCGCGTTGTGTTCCACGCGCGCCTCAAAGAGATGTCAGCAAGAGATGGGGTCCAATAGGGCCGATGCCGCTGGGGTCGCGGGTTGTTTGAAAAAGATACCGTGGCCCTGGCATAGGCAACTGAAGGAACACGGGTGGGTTTTAGTCAGTAAAAGTCTGACACGCCCTTCCGCTCCACCCAGAGCGGGAGAAGTTGTTTGATGATTTCCCATCCACAAAAAAAAAAAAAAAAAAGGCTAGAATTTACACACAAATAACAAAAACAAATGTTACTTTCACTCTCCAACCCCCTTAAAGGGTAAGTTTGTAAGTTTAGGTGTAAGTTTGTATGTATTACAAAAATTAGGTACCTACAAAAAGAAATGAAATCCCTCCAAAAATATTTCATGTAAATTAGGTAGCCCACATAACGCTTTCACTGTTAAAAAGTTACCAGATCTAATGTATAGCCAATCCTCTAACTCTCAAAACTTTACATCTCTGTCAAAATGTGATATTAGGTACATTTAGGCAGGTGCCTAAGGTTGAAGAAAGACTCTTCATTGAAATAAATGCCTAGCTTTTTCTTCACGAAGTGACCTCGGTTACTTCCACCATATTAAAAACATCCGTCGGCACCAATTGAAAAGGATTTTAAAGACAAATAACGGGCGAAAGACTGCTGTAGGTATTATGAATTACTAAAGCAAGGTACCCACAGCACGCAGCTCTTGTGCTTGAATAGCCAACCGACATTTTTTTGGGAAAATTAGTCGGTTTGCCATTCAAGCATTAGAGCGACTAGCACTTTGCCAAAGTGTCAGGCTTCAACTGCCTCTAACGACTATCTGTAATAATATTCATAGAACAAGTTGGACTGACAAGGGAGTCGGCCAATTTTTTCCTATCTGGAATTTGTCGATAGCAGTCTGGAGTCTGGATTTGTGCCCGGTTGATGGCCTATTGCCATATTCGCCCCCTATTACATGCTTAAATATAACTAGAGAAATGTGGGTGTACTATAGGCCCAACCAACTCTTTAGGAAAACAAGGGGCGATGTTATGTCATTTTAAGTTGGACCGACTGTTTTGAAGTTTGGTTGGCTCTTGATGAGTGATTTGATCTCACTCGGGGTTAGCCAAAAAGAATATCAAGATTAGTTTTATAAAATTAATTGCAATATTTGTATGTGAGAAAGCGAGTTTCTCGGTCTGCTGTATTATTTACATAGAATGATTAATTTTGGAATACCAGAAACTTTAAGTACGGGACGTTATAATACAGGGTGTTTGGTGCATCGTGTGCCAAATTGAAATGGTCGACTTGGGGGGGTCACCTTCTATCCTTTCAGACCCCTAAACACTTCTCATGCCCTGTGGCTTTTTTTTCATCGACTTTTTATTTTTTTATAAAAAAAATACCCAAATTTTGCATTCAATTACAAAATAAAAAAAATGTGTAAGTCGTAGACTCTGAATTTTAATTTTATTTAGATGTGTATTGTATTACAGTACTTTTAAATTAAAAATTAGTGACATTAGCCATCTAGTTTTTTTTTAATTTACTCGCAAAGTTTCGGATTTCAATTAAAGCTGTCCATGTTACAGCTATTTACATGGCTATAAAAAAAAAAACCAAAAGCGACCGGGATCTTCCAACTCTCTCAAAAATTCTCTAGTCTATCTTCTTGCTAGTGATGTGCCTTGCTAGTGATGTGAAAAAAAGCCACAGGGCATGAGAAGTGTTTAGGGGTCTGAAAGGATAGAAGGTGACCCCCCCAGTCGACCATTTCAATTTGGCACACGATGCACCAAACAGCCTGTATAATAATATGAGACACACAACTCTAAATTACGAAGCTACTTTTAGTTTTCTGAACATTCTCTGTCGTTGTACCGAGTTTTGCTTAAAACACAGATTTACGACTATATTGTTTTGGGGACCGTCTGCATTACTTTATTCTTGAAACGATGAGACAAACAGATAGCTGTTTTTATTATTATTGTTAGAACAATGCAGGTTTTATAGCGTCAATGATTTGCACGTTCAATTGGAACCTAGAGGCAAGAGCAAACTCATCTCAAATAAAATAAAATAAACATTAAAAAAACACAGGATGGCTGGTCATAGATGGATGAGAATGGCTGAGAAAGTGACTCAGTGTGAGAGTACCTAGTACTTCTAGCAATGGACTGATATTGCTATTGATGATGACGACCCTGTACACCAGGGTCAGCAATATCAGTCACGTCTCACGTCTTTCAATGTGTAGGAATTTAGGTATATTTTGCGACTACGTAGTTACGTTAAGGCTTGTGTTCACCAACATTCAAACCACTGGTTAGATATTTAAACAGTTGTTTTATGTCAAATTTGAAAAGAAGTTTGACATAAACCAACTGTTTAAATACCTAACCGGTGGTTTGAATGTTGGTAAATAGAGCCCTAAATAAATAAATAAAAATAACAAAATGATATCCTAACTTAAACTAAAACTATTCACAGACTAAAATATGGCGTCGAAACATTCATCCGCATCGCTGTCGACTGATAATGTACCCAAGAGACTGGAGGCATTGCCACATTGAATGGCAATGCTTAGTCTCTGGCCAAGGTAAAAGCCAGCCCTTGGGTCACGGGAAGTGACAATCAGCTGTTTCAAGATTTCCTTAAAGAGACCATGAGCTCTCAAACCACGGCCCGGGGGTTTCAACCCCAAACGGCTCGAAAATATAATTACCGATATGGTTATTATAGTAAAATGTTCGTAATTTTCCTTCTTGCAGAAGCAAGATACGTAATACGGGCACCGGTCGTGTTGATTGGTGCAAATTTATGCAAAAAAAGTTCGAAGGAGGAACTTCACAAAACGTATCCTTCATCCTTACAACTGACGAATCTTGGATCTACAACTACGATCCTCTTACGAAGCAACAATCCATGCAATGGATGTTTGAAAAAGACGAGTTGCCCACAAAGGTTGTTCGTGGTCGGAGCGTTAATATATTAATTTAAAAAAATATATGATAGCGGTTTTATTCCGACGCAGTAGACCAGTAGCAGTAATTAGTAGCAGTAACCAGTAGTCCGCTAGAATATTATCTAAATACCCGTAACTATTATAGAATTTGAATAATCCAAGACATCTGTTTATCGTATGGATAAAAAGATAATAATAAAATAACAACAGATTTTGTGATAATAACAGTTGACAACTAAAACGCTGATGACTATCATGATTAATTCGAAGAAATATGTAATACAATTACGCAGGTAGATTAATAGTGTACACACGAATGATTTATTTATTAGTCATGTAGCAAATGCGGCTATACATGAGCATTGATACGTGACACGTCAAGCTATACACACGCGACAAGCAATACATAGAAGACTTGTAGAGTTTTCATTCATTGAGCAGTCATGACCACACGGAGTGGTATCTAATGGGGAGACAATGCCAATTTATCCAGCTAGGTGCCACATCGTCGCTGGTGTTGTTTACCTGTTAAACACCATTCATTTATTACATGTTATTTAAATAATCATTTAATTATTTTGTGTGTTTATACAGTGTGTCCGGACATGGAGTAGCGATACATAAACTTTTTTTAAATACAATTACATTCTAGGCTTGGGTCCAATACACTTCCCCGCTATGTGGCAGCCATTCTTTTTTGTTGAAATATGCTCTATGCGAGTACAAAAAAAATCATATCTCTCAAAGTTTTAGTCGTACGGAGATAAAAATAGACTTGTTCGAAAGGCAATAACATTTTCTACCGTCTGCATTACAAAACAATGTGTTCACAAATCCATATCTTTTGGGAAAAAAAAATGTGAAAGTCGAAAAAAAAAAGAAAAATTATGCATTTCAACCAATATGCTAATTACTACAAAAACTCCCCCGACCACTTTTTAGTTTTTTTACTAGATCGACAGATTTTGAGCTAAGCTACAATACAATATAAAATATACAACAGTATGTCTAATAATTTAAGAGTTATTGTTGTTTGAACATAGCCTTTGTTAACCGCTAGAGTGACATTTAAAGCATTTACTGCATTCCATACGAGAACAGGCCAGAAATACTGTTCGTTACTACCGTGAGTGAGCGAGATGGAACGTATTAGTCCACTACCTGGAACAAAATCGCGGTTTATTAGTTGGGTTAGTGTTGTCCCTCGCCCTGCGTTGTGATCGCTACTTTCACTTACCATCCGTACTGTTTACGTACTGCTTTAGTGTTTATCTTTAAAAGTGTGATAAAGTATGGCACGGCGTTAATATTCATCGCAACATGTTGCTGACATACACTTTGTGTATGGCTTTTGCAATGGAAGTGCAAATCTGGCTGTACAAGAATATCGACGAAGGTACCCTGACAGGCCTACACCGAGTCGCCAAACTTTTATCGACGTGCATTTAAGATTAGCGGAAAGAGGTATTCAAAGAGCTGTTAATGAACACGATCGCTTGGTATCGCCCGAACATGAAGAAGAAGTGCTTAGACTAATAACCAATGATCCTAACCCATGGACATAGACATACCTCCATGGGATTTATAATCAATCTGCCTAACCTTTCCCCAACTTTGCTGGGGTCAGATTCTAACTGGATGCATCTGAATACCAGTATTTTACATGGAGCGACTACCTATCTGACCTCCACAACGCAGTTACTGGGTAATACGATACCCCTTGCTGAGACTCGTTGTCAAACTTTCGGGCTGCTTTTAAATCAAAAATATTGTTACAATATTCCTTCGTCTGAAAGTCAAAGTAATTTATTTGTCAAAAACATGGTATTGAGGATGTTAAATAATACAATAAACAATAGTTCAACGTGTTTCACCATTAAAATTGGTATACAAATATTAGATGATATTAAATAAATGGAGCGTCACAGATAATAATATAGATCATAAATACATTCATTATTATACACATACACTATTAATTAATAAAAAAAAAAATACATTCATCGGTATTTAAAAATTTCATAATTCAATAGATAATATAATTTTGCATTTTAATATGTCACCATTGTATCTATCATTTCAATATTCTTATTGAGTCATTCTTGTCATTTAAAAAATCATTTAAGTTATAATAACATTTCTCTCTCTCGAACAACATTTAACATTTTTCTTTCTCAAAACTTGATCTTAAATAATCTTATCAATCGAAGCTCCCTTATACATTTTGGTATTTTATTAAAGATCCGTATAGCCATCATACTACAGTTTTTTTTTTTTTTTTTTTGATATAAAGAACTTTTACAGCAGGTTGTTCTATGCATTGTCGGATCCCTGCTAGGGTACACTTTGGTTTTTCCAAAATTTTCAAATAATTCAGAATGCTCTTTAACAAATAAGCCGGAATTATTAAAACAGTTCCTTGACTAATTGATTTTGTGATAGTTGTCTGTCTATCATAAGACAGATAGAATTATGTAGATAAAAGTTATCATCAGTGATTTGCTGATTACGGCACAAAAATCAGTAATTAATATTTCGCAGCTGTCCATTGTATGACTGGGTATACCGGAGGTTCGGCTAACAATAATATTATATAATAGGTTGGGGAAAAAGTTTCTTCGCATTTTTTAAGAAAATTCAAAACATTTTTTAATATAGTTTATTTACATTTAACTAAAGTATGTAGGTACCATTTTGTTCGATAACTTTTTGCCATCTTGTAGGTAGGAACATGATCCCATTGCTATAGAAATTTTGGGACTTCTGGTCAAAATACCGCGAAAAGTGGTTTTGGCAGTCCTCTCGTGATGTTAACCTGACACTGCCTAAAGAATTCTGAAGAGACCGAAACAGGTGGAAATCTGAAGGTGCAAGGTCAGGACTATACGGCGGATGCATTAACACCTCCCACCCAAACTCTCTTAATTTTTGCTGAGTGGCTAAAGATGTGTGAGGTCTAGCGTTATCATGATGAAAAACCACACCCCTTCTGTTGATTAATTCCGGCCGCTTTCTCTCAACTTCTTGCTTTAATCTCATCAGTTGTTCGCAGTAGAGTTCAGAATCGATGGTCCTGCCTGATGGTAAACAGCTCATAATGAATAATTCCCATCCAATCCCACCACACACACAGCATCACCTTGTTGCTAGTTAACCCGGGTTTCGCCACAGTCTGTGAAGCCTGACCGGCCTTTGACCACGACCTTTTTCGCACGTTCTTGTCATACGTGATCCACTATTCATCACCAGTTATCAGCTTCTTCAAAAATGGTTCGGTTTCATTACGTCGTAATAAAGAATCACAAATGAGTACACGGTTCATTAGGTTTCTTTCAGCGAGCTCGTGAGGTACCCAAATGTCGAGCTTTTTTGTGTACCCAGTTTTTTTCAAATGCGCCAAAACTGTTTTGTGGTCAATTTCCAGTTCTTCAGCTACGTCGTAAATACTGATATGCCGATCTTGCTACACTTTTTCAAAAATGGCATCCATTTTATCCGTAATAGGGCGACCAGAGCGACGTGCATCTTTGACATCAAAATTTCCGGATTGAAAACGCTTAAACCAAAGTGCTACTCTCACAGACACGACACTAGTTCCATAAACATCGAAAATTTATTTTCGCGGCTTGCCTTGCATTTTACCTTTTTTGTAGTAAAATTTTAAAATGTATCGAATTTCTTCATTAGATTCACTCATCTTGACGGTACGAAAAACAAATGAAAATCACACATTTTCCTAATTTGAATTTGGAATTATGTTCTTTAAAATTTAAACTTTCAATGATACCAAAACCAGCCAGATACAAATAGTATAGCCAAAGAGATTTTATTACAAGTTCATACATATTATAATGCGAAAAGACTTTTTCCCCAACCTAATATACCAAGTAATTAAATATACTCGCGGTCAAATAATACAATCCCTGTAACTTGCAAATTAATAATGGTATACGTGCATGAAACTAACTTTATATTACAGGGAATTTTAATATCGTATGATCTACAACGTAATTACAAAAAGTGAAAATTTTAAAAACCTTGAATCCTGACTAATATTATAAATGCGAAATTAAGTTTGTTTGTTTGTTTGTTACGTTTTCACGCCCAAAGTACTGAACCGATCATCCTGAAATTTTGCATATACATTGTCACGTGTACAGAAACGGACATAAGGTACCTTTCATCCCGAAAAAAGTACTTTTCCCGAGGAAAACCACAATAACGTTCTTATGATAATAGATGGCGCCACGTGTCTTTTGAATCAAGATCGAATTATATTATTATAGAAACTTTAGTAGTGTGTTTAAAGATTTTTTTTTTTAATTTAAGTACCTAATACATTTTGTGAGTCGTAGAGTGTCGATAGACCGGTTTTTCATCCTCCTAACTATAATATTATAGATGCGAAAGTAAGTTTGTTTGCTTGATACCTTTTCTCGCCCTAAACCGCTATTCTAAATTAACGCTAGCGAATAAATTCAATTCGCGGTCGTTTTACTTTTGCTTGTTTTCTCACATTTGTTTTCAATCTGTCAAATCAAAATGACAAAAGGTGGTCATTGTCGTTTTCACTATCATTATTGAATTACTATCATGTAGCTAACACCAGAAGAATGTCCTGATATCATCACAATGTTAGAAGAAGGCAGAAGTCAGCGAAGTATAGCAAAAACAATAGGGGTGTCACTTTTTACAATGCAGCTAGTCGTCCAACATTTCCGAGAAACTGGGCAGAACATAAGAAGACCAGGAACCGGTCTTATTATGTTCTGCCGTAACGAACTCGAACCGTAGTTCGAGAGGATTGATTTATTGCTACGACCATGCTCCGTAATCGGCACCTCACGGCAGTTGTCGTAATAAATCAACTTCGGGAGACCCGTAAAGATGACGTAAGCAAGCGGACTGTAAGGCGACGGCTCCTTAAAGCTAATTTGACCCCACATAGACCCGCAAATGATCCAAAACTTGAAAGGAAACATCGGGTAGCAAGGTAACGTTACGCCCGCGAACACACACAATGGTAAGACGAAGAATGGGCAAGAGTAATGTTTTCTGACGAATCCAGATTTATACAGTACCAGATTTTCCCGCGGTTTCGCCCACACAGAGGTCGGAAATTATCCCAAGGTAACGTACTACCGGTATAAAAATTAGCCTATGTCCTAATCCAGACAATGATCTGCTCATGTGCCAAATTTCATCCCGTTCAGCTGTTTTACCAACGGCGAGGGGAACGCTTAATTCCAGCTTGTTTTGAGGAAATAGTGACGTTCGGTGGTGGATCTGTTATGGCTTGGGCTAGAATCTCTTCAGAGAGTCAAACGTAGTTAGTACAAGATATATGGAAGAAATTTTTAATGAGTATTTTGGCGCATATTTGATTAATATGGGTGCAAATTCAATATTCATGCATGACTACGCCAGGCCACTTAATATGGCTCTAATTGTAAATGAGCATTTTCAGGACGTTAGCATTAATCGCGTGGGCTGGCCTGCGAAAAGCCTGGACCTGAATAAAATTGAACATGTTTGAGACGAGCATGGGAGGTGTGTAAGAAATTGAAACCTCATCCCAGCTACACTTCGAGACCTGAAACATACGTTAGTGTAAGTATAGACCAATATCCCGCAACATCGGGATTGAGATGTCTTTATTCCCCATAAGAAATTTCACTTACATGACATGCCAGTTGGCGTGGTTGGTTAAGATACCACCTATCATGCCGCAGGTCGTGGGTTCGATTCCCATCCAGGACAAACTTTTGTGTGCATGAACATGTCTGTTTGTTCTGAGTCTGGGTAGTAATTATCTAAATAAGTATGTATTTACAAAATAAAAATTAGTATATGTAGTATATCAGTTATCTGGTTTCCATAGTACAAGCTCTGCTTAGTTTGGGATCAGGTGACCGTGGGTGAATAATGTCCCTGGTTATTATCTATTATTACTTAACTAATTAACATCGCATAACAATCCTAATAAACAGCAGTTCCAATCGCCTGGTAGCTATGAGAAGACCGCGTGGAGGCAATACAAAGTATTAAGTCCGTTTTAAAGTTCATTTTTGTGTTGTATGTGACGTACCAACCTTTATTTTTTTAACGTAAAAGTTATTGATATTTTGTTTTTTTTTTATGTAATTTTGACAATTAAACTAATAATTCTTCCAATATTTGGTGTTGTTTTATTAACTGGAAAATTATCTACAACATACAGTTTCATTCATATCGCTCTATTATTTTATGAGTTATTTTTTTTTTATTGTTTGTTATTCATAAAAATCAGTGTACATGCATTTTTTAAGCCTTCAAAACATACCGCACAAACCATCGCGGCTTTAACAGCGGTATGGCCAGACACGGCAACGCGGTGCCAATATATACTTAGTTATTACCTTAGGTAATAAACAACTAGGTACCTACATATTATTCCCTAAGTTGCACTGCAATCTAGAAAGTATCTTTTTATCGTCGCTTCCGCGGACAAGTTCCACAGGACAGCACAAAGTCAAGGTAGTGCAAAGTGAAGTGTTACTAACATAGTTTTAAGCTTTATTTATTAACACAAGATTTTGTTTACAAAAATATGTATGTTTAGGTTAAGGTATTTTTCTATGGGCCTATGTCGCCTGAAATAAATGGTATTATTATTATTATTAATACCTTAGAACAATTCTTCGCATTTAATTCATTGCAGATTTCTATAGGTAAGTCATTCATATATGCAGGTAGCATGCATTCCAATGTCCTTGCTCCATAAACATTATTAGTTTTTTTAGTTTTTCGTTCTTTGTCCGCGAGTGCATAATAATTCTCAAACGTAATCATATATAGATTAAATTAATTTATTATCAGATGCTTTGTTTTTTTTTATAACGAACATCTTCACAGTTAAGGTAACGTTCATTTAGTTTTATCTCTATATCTTTGCAAAATATTAAAATACTCCTTTCTCATATTGGAGAAAAAATTCTACATAACGACGTGGGAATAATTTTTCGTGACAGGCTAGATAGAACCCATATAAAAAAGTTACTGCTGCATTTGCAAGAACCAGGAGATCTGGTGACCTTATGTAAAATAAATTCAAAAATATATGTTGCCCACCTAATACAGCCACATATGGTTGTGGCTGCATATAAAAATACTAATATTATAAAGAGGCATAAGTGAGTTTGTATGTAGGGGATAATCTCCGGAACCACTGATCCCATTCCGAAAATTATTTCACTAATGGGAAATTACATTAACCATTAGTGTCAAAAAAATTAGGCTATATTAAAAAAAAAAATATATGTATTTGTAAGTTTGCTTTACACGTGAGCAAAGCCGTGGGCGAAGCGCTAGTCTTTTAATATAATATTGTTAACGGTAAAAATGTACTAGTCTTTCTCTGGGTGAACTCTAAAACAAGAATCTACTAAACATGGCTACTCTATACGTATGTATATTCCTGGTCGGATGGTTTGCACGACACATGAACAAAGTGTGAAATATTCTTGCACAATTCGTGCAATTTTCATGCAGACCGCCCTATCCTGAATAGAATATACCTGGTTAGATGGTGATTTAACACCCTCAGCGCACACAGCTCATACAGCTCATTACTGCACACACTCTGTCTCAGCACTGGTGTGTCAATTTAGATACACAGCCCTCCAGTTAGTTTCGAATTACATTAGACCATTAAAAGTCGTTTGGAACTTTACTAAAAGGCATTGTAACTAAAATGATACACAAGTGTTGAGATACAGTGTGTGAGTGTTAGAGAATTTCAAGCAATAATTGTACACGAACTTATTCGTTTTAAAGAAAATGATTTCCTAAATGATGTTAGTAGGTATATGATTAACCGATTTGATTTAGGGCCTAATAGACACTAGCACGTAACCTTGATACGTCCTATCAGTAGTTGATAAATAATGTATACTGATTAAAACCTATACTTGTTTATCAGTACAAAGGAATTCGCTGTGTGTCCAAGAAAAATTAATTTTCAATTTTCGACCTTCGATTCTTTACCTAGTCATCAATTATAATTAAACTAGCGACCCGCCCCGGCTTCGCACGGGCTCGATCTACTAATATGACCAAAAGAAAAATAGACCTTTTTGTTTTACTTGTCTGTGGATTTGTGCAAGGTAATTTTGGACTACTTATTGCTATAATTATCAGGTTTGTTTGTATAGTAGATCCGTGTCGGTCCCGGAGAAAGAATAGGACCACCCCATGTCATCCCGTGGGTGTCGTAAGAGGCGACTATTTGACTAAGGGAGCTCCAGACCCAGTGCATACCATATAGCACCTTGGGTCACCCGAGCGATGACGGGTAAACCATCAACAATCGCATTCCCAAGGAGGGTTGGTGTCAGGCAGGCGGCCGACTGTAAAACTTTTCCAAAACTATTAGCAATATGATGAATAAAGATATGATGCGTGATAGGGTTAGGGCGTACCCCACAGGCGACGCGCAGGGGCAACACCCGGCTCCTGTGAGAAGAGGACTAGGGTTGTTGCACCACCCCGGTCGGGGGCAACGTAAGAAGCGAGCTCGGGAAGTGAGATTGAGATATGCAAGTTGGAATGTTGGGACGATGACTGGGAGAGCCAGAGAGTTAGCGGATGTATTAAAAATAAGAAGAATAAATGTGGTGTGTTTGCAAGAAACAAAATGGAAAGGAACGAAAGCGAGAGAAATTGGCGAAGGAGTTTTTCCATTCAGTTTTTCTACTGTGGGAGTGATGGGAAAAGAAATGGCGTAGGAATAGTGTTAGACAGTAATTTGAAAGAAGGCGTGATGGAGGTAAAAAGGATTAATGATAGATTAATCGTTGTAAAAGTTATGATAGAACATGTAGTGCTGAATGTAATTAGTGTGTATGAACCGCAGGTGGAATGCGATGAAAGGGTGAAAGAGAAGTTTTGGGAGGACTTTGACAAAGTTTTGATGAACATTCCGGTGCATGAAGAATTGATAGTTGGAGGTGATTTTAATGGACATGTGGGAAGAATGCGAGGAGTTTATGAAAGAGTGCATGGAGGATGGGATTTGGTAACATCAATAACAAGGGAGAGACATTGCTGGAATCCGCTACCGCATTTGACCTGGCAGTAGCCAACACTTGGTTCCAGAAGAACGATGGCCACCTAATAACGTACAAAGTGGCAATCACAAGACGCAAATTGATTACTTTCTAGTACATCGTAATTACTTAAATAATATTAAAGATTGCAAAGTGATACTAAGAGATGGTCTCACAGCACAGACCCCTAATTATGGAAATGGTTGTAGAAAGAAAGCCCAAGAAAAACAAAGAGCGACCCCCTCCCAAAATAAAATGGTATATGCTGGAGAAGAATGACTATGCGAAGAAATTTAAAGGAAAGGAAAGGGTACGACAGATAGGGACACATGGTGGTGGTCGACAGAAATACAGAATGTGTTGCAGGATAAGAAGAGAAAGTTCAAGGAATGGCAGAGTGTTGAAGTTGAGAATGTTAGTTTGAAAGCAGAAAAAAAGAGTGAGTATGATGCTCTAAAGAAAAAAGCCAAGAAAGCTGTGGCCATAGCAAGAGCAAAAGCCCAGGACAAGCTTTATAACACACTGGATAAGCCAGTAGGCCAAAAATATCTTTACCGGCTTGCTAGAGCTAGAGAGAGAAAGACGAGGGATATTTGTAAGATAAAGTGTATAAAGGATGAAACTGGAACAGTTCTTTCGGATGATGAGAAAATTAAGGATAAGTGGAAGAGCTATTTTGAAAGACTAATGAATGAGGAGAATGACTGGAGTGGTGTGCTTGGGAATAAACCAGTAAACGAGGGGTTAGTGAGAATGATTAGTATGGATTAAGTGAGAAAAGCAATAAATGGGATGAAGAATGGTAAAGCAATAGGTCCGGATGAAATACCAGTTAAAGTATGGAAGTTATTACGAGTAGATGGATGGACGTGGTTAGCTTTATTCTGCAATAAGTTGTTGCTGGAAGAAGCCATACCTGACGAATGGTGTAACAGTTCGCTGGTGACAATCTTTAAAAACAAAGGTGATGTGCTGGAGTGCAACAACTATAGAAGAATAAAGCTAATGTCACATAGTATGAAGGCTTGGGAGAAAGTTATTATAATAATAAATAATAATAATAAATTGTTTATTGATCTTGAAAGTACAGATGATGAGAAAAATAAAACTTAAAATAGTAACAATCAAGATATATAAAGTTATGTAACTATATTATTATGGTAGAACATGGTGATGTAATTACACGGTACATCTGTTGACAATTTCTGATACCCTGTCTCTTAAACTAGGGTATACCTGTTTCTTAAGAGACAGTGGACGGCCATAAAGTTATGTTCTAATATTAACTATTAATCAAGTGAGGACCCTGTCGATCTACCTACAATTAAACAATTGTCAAAAATCATAAGGAAGTAAAATTAAATAAGGTTAATAATGAACGTATTTCTTGTGTGTATGTGTATGTGCGTGCATGTGTGTATGAGTGTGTATGTGTGTGTGTGTGTGTGTGTGTGAATGTTTGGGCGTTTGTACATGAGCGTACAAGTGCTAGGTTATGTAGGTTAATAATGATTCTGTGTGATCATAGTCTTGTTGAAGTAGCCACTCTGTAAGTTTCTGTTTAATATCCCATTTTGTCAGATCAAGTATGTTTAGGTATTTATGTATTTTTCTGTAGATGAAAGAGCTCAGAATATGATACTGATGTTTGGCAAAGGCTGTTCTGTGAGGAGTACTTGGAGGGATAAAGGTTCGTTTTTCTCGGTTTGAAGGGGGTAGGGATGAATGTATTTTAAGGACTGAGTAGAGCACAAAGAGTTGACGTACTGTGAGTACTTTACAGTTGGAATACAGTTAAGCTGTTGGGTATCTGTAGGGTTTTCTCGTCATTACTTTAAGTATTGCTCTCTGTGCTCTCTCTAGTTTGAGAAGGAATGTTTTACATGCCCCTCCCCACACCGTAATGCAGTTTCCTAGTACCGATTGACATAGGCCAAAGTACACCATTTTTAAAGTGTCGAGATTTGCGGATTCTCTCAGGGACGTAAAGATATGTAAGAGACGGATGGTTCTAGTGGTGAGAGCATCTATTTGTTTATCCCATCTTAGTTCACTATCTATTTGTACACCTAGATATTTTACGCTGATTGTTCTGCTAAGATTAGGACAAGAACACGACCTGGGCGAAGTTGAAGCCTGACATGAGTGAGCAGTAATCGAGAAAGTGTCTGAAGGCAAGTTATTACGTCTTATAGCAAACGGTATGTAGCTGGATTTTTGTAAATTGAGCGTAAGAAGGTTTGAGTTTAGCCATGCCATTATCAAACTTAATGCAGACTCCGCTGCAGTTTTAACAATATCCCAAGTAGGACCATGTACTATAACCGCCGTGTCGTCAGCGTAAGTAAAAATTTCACATTTTACGCTTTAGTTTGCATAGGTCATTTATGTAAATTTGGAACAAACTTGGCCCCAAAATGCTACCCTGCGGGACGCCGAAGGAGACAACTTCTTCGTCACTGAGATAGTTATTAATTTTAACACTTTGAGTGCGGTTACTCAAGTAGTCTCTAAATATATCTAGAGCAATTCCTCGCACACCAATCAATTCCAGCTTAGAAATCAGTAAGGAAACAGAAACTGTGTCAAAGGCCTTAGACAGGTCTAGAAATATGCCTAAGCATTTAGTTTTGCTATCCAGGTTCTTCGCTACATATTGCGTCAAGTCAAGCACTGCGTCTTCTGTTGATGTTCTTTTCCGAAAACCGTATTGATTCTTCGCGATTATTTGATACCTATCCAAAAAAGCTTTGAGGCGGTTGTTGAGTATCCGTTCGAGAATTTTAGAAAGTACCGGTAGCACTGAAATGGGCCTGTAATTATTGACACAGTTTCTGTCTCCTCCCTTATGAATAGGGTGGACTATAGCTTTTTTTAAAGCTTCAGGAAAGACACCCTTATGCAAACAACAATTAAAAAGGTAAGTTATGTGAGGAACTAACACATTTTTGCAGTTCTTTAACATTAAGGGAGATATTCCATCCCAGCCAACAGCACTGTCATTATTTAATTGAAGTATAAGTGACTCTACTTCGGCTTCATCCACATCTAGCAGAGCCAGTGAATTAACAGTTGAGTTGGTAATATTACAAGAGGATAAACGCTGTTCTGGGAGGAGGAGGGATAGTGCACCAGATTCGATCTTTGCCGCCAGGTTTTTTCCAACTTCAGCAAAGTAATGGAATACCTTGTTTACGGAAGAATAAGGGTTATCACATAAACTTAGTAGCTCTTCAGGTATAGTTTGATTTTTAGACGTGTTTGTAATATTCTTAATGGTTTTCCATAACTCTCTAGGATTATTTCTCGTTCTCTCCAGTTCAGTTTTTTCATAGGAGATTTTTAACTTTCGAAGTAAGGAATTACAAAAGTTTCTGTAGCGAGTGTAGGTTAACCTAAGTATTAGATTATCGGGTGCTTTTTTGGACTTATTATGAAGTTTATCACGGTTTTTCATGCATTTCAGAAGACCTGGTGTTATCCACGATTTTATAGTTCGTTTGCATCTAGGAATTTTAATTTGTACTGAGTTTTTAGATATTATAGATGTTAGTATAGTGATGAATTTATTCATGGATATATTTGGATCGGTGGTTTTAAAAATATCCGAAAAGTCCGTGTTTTGTAGATTCTGCACAATAGCGTCATGATTTATACGGGTGGTAGTATGGCGTAGCTTTCGCACAAGCTTGGGGTGAGCAATAGATATAAGAGTGGGTCTGTGATCGGTAATATGGGTGTCCAACACAAGTGTGCTTACGGGTAAGTTGGTTTTTAGGAATGTGTGATCTAGGTACTTGTCTAGCCGGGTAGGGAATAAGTGGGAAGGGAGAAGCCCGTGAGAGGCATTCAGCAATAAATAATCCAGACTGCGCTGATTTCTGTTATCTTGACTTATATCTGTGTTAACTGTTACAAGAGCGATATTAGGAAACGAGGGCATTTTATTGTAGACATTATTTAGACTGACTAGGAAGTTATCATAATTTTCTTTAGAATTGTAAGATGGTGAGCGATAGACTGCCACCACTGCCAGTTTATAGTCCAATTGACATACCAGGCAATTTCCACACTCAAAGTCTGGTTCCCACACTGTACTTTTTAGGCCCTCTTTTATATAAAAAACTATGCCATCATTTTGATTACAATTTGTTTTAGTACAGTACGATTGAAAACCATCCAGATTTGGTAAATTACTTGTTTTGCTGAGCCAGCTTTCGGTCAATACTATGATGTCATGATTAATACCAGTTCGGCTCAATAAAACTTGTAGTGAATCAAAGTTTTTATTTATACTGCCTATATTAATGTGTAAAATATTTATATTATTTGTGTCAAAATGTTTTATATGTTTTTTACAATTATCAGGGCTACATATAGAGGAGTCTCCTACACAAAGTTGGTCGAGGTCTTTGTTTATGTTAGTGATGTTAGCCATTAATATATGTAGTTGGTAACACTGAAATATTGTTTGACACAAAAAGACTGAATGTTAATGAGAGAGTTATGTGATATTAAGAAGTAAGTGGTTTGATTTTTTGTGTGTGTTGAAGTTTTGTGTGTGTGTAGAATAATGTGAGAGAGTGTTGTTGTTGTATTTGAATATTGAAACAAATAGAAAAACAAATAGAAAAAAGATGTTGCGTAATTAATCACGGTTAGTCATTGGTTATTACTGTCGGGTACCTGGAGACATTTTTCGGAGTTTATTAATTGTTGTTTATCACCTTCAGCTTTGCGTAAGAAAATGTTGCCATTTGAAGTCCAGCAGTATTTGTAAGAGTTTTGTTTAGCAAATTCTCGAGCCTGATAGAATAGTTTCTTGTTACTGGCGGAAAGTTGTTATTCAATGTATACTTGTTTCCGTTCTCCTGTCATACCAAGAAGATTCGTATTTAGCTTATTTTCTTTCCCCTTTCCTTTGTTATACGACCGGACAGCTGACAAAAGTGCTTGCTTAGTTTTTACTGTGGTGAATTCAGCTAATATGGGGCGCGGGGTGTTTGAGTGGGTTGTTTTTCCTGGTAGACGGTGGATGTCACGGAACTCAGATTCCGATATGCGTAATCCAACAAGTTCGCCGATGGTACAAACGGTTTTAGTCAGACTATCTATATTTTCCGAACTTTCTAACGGTATATTACGAAGTTCAATGCTGGACCCACGAGACATTCGCTGAAGATCAGAAATCTTTTGTTCTAAACTTTGAATATATTTATGTTGTTCCTGGCGTTCTTTACGTAAGTCTTCCACCTCCTTCTTCATATCTTCAAAGTTCTTGTTCATGAAGACGATAGACTGGATCATTTCTTCATTTGATTTCCGAAGTTCCGCATTAGAAGACATTTTGAGCCTTAATTTCACCAATATCGGAAGCCACTTTAGACATAATAGAAGTCTGCTCTGCCAAAAATTTAGACATATTGCTGCCTTGCTCCGTTTTCCAGGCAGCAAGTTCTTCATGTAAGTTATCCGAGGTCAACCGTGACTCGCTCTGAGGCGAGTTATCCTTACATTTACGTGTGTTCCTATTTTTGTTTACGTAATCACTTTCGAGAACAGCTGTGGCTATGTCAGATTCTATTTTGGTTTGCGGGGTTTTTGGCGGAGTGCGTTTAACTAAAGACATCTTTCGTAGTTATAATTGTTAACAAGAAACAACTGACAGGAAACGATTTGCAAGATGATAATAATTATATAATGAACTCAATACCGGGCGAACCGCGTAGCCGATGAGTCGTAGATAGGCGTTCGTAGCAGATAAGTCGGACGTAGCACGTAGCACTCGTCGCTCTCGACGCTTGTATGACGTCAGCTGCACGTAGCACTGGTAGCGTAGTTTTGTCCCCGCCTGCACTGACTCGATAGCGCGTTGCACGCGCGCGCGGATCCAAGCTCGGCGAGGCACGAGTTCAAATCCAGCAATCACAGAAAGTTTCTCGGACCCCAATTAGGATGTTGTCAACAAGAATCCCGATGTCTCACTCTAGGACTGCCCAGTGGGAGGAGCCGGCAGGTATAAACACTTAATGAGGAACAAGGAATCGAAACTTGGTACAAATGACCAATCACAGAATTTAGATTTAAAAACTGTAGGGACCGACTAACAAGCGTCCACACCGTACGACGTGTCTCGACCGAGCAAAGTATCTTGAAAAGTATATTGAAAGGCGACTGAGAGAAGAGAAATTTCGCAAAACCAATTCGGTTTTATGCCTGGTCGAGGAACTACAGATGCCATCTTTGCTATCCGCCAGCTGTGCGAGAAATACAGAGGTGCGCATAAGAACTTGCGCATGGTATTTGTTGACCTCGAAAAGACATACGACCGAGTGCCTCGTGAAGTTTTGTGGTAGGCGCTGAATTAGAAAGATGTGCCAGGGAAGTATGTGCAGTTGATTAGAGCGATGTACAGCCGATACAGTACCCAAGTCCGGTCTACAGTGGGCACTACTGGCAGCTTCAATGTGGCTGTCGGCTTGCACCAGGGATCAGCACTCAGCCCTTACCTCTTCGTGCTGATAATGGATGCTCTTACATCTGATATCCAGGAACCGGCTCCCTGGTATATGCTGTTCGCTGATGACATTGTGCTGATTGCCGAGAACGGCTTAGAGGTCCAGAGCAGATTGGAGGTATGGTGGGAAAGACTCGAGACCGTTGGCCTGAGCGTAAGTCGGACCAAAACTGAGTATCTGTTTTGTGATTTTGGCGGTCTCTCCAGTCCTGTGCCCATATCTCTCGCCGGAACGCCCTTATCGATCTGTTCCGACTTTCGGTACCTCGGGTCGCTTGTCCAAGGAGATGGCGAAGTAGACCGAGACGTATCGCACCGGATCAACTCAGGATGGATGAAATGGCGACAGGTCACAGGAACAACTTGCGACCCACGGCTGCCCCTCAAGTTAAAAGGGAAAATTTATAAATCCGTGATAAGGCCTGTCGTACTTTATGGGTCTGAATGCTGGGCCGTGAAGAAGACGGATGAAAAAAGATTGCATGCAGCGGAGATGAGAATGTTGAGATGGATGTGTGGAGTGACGAGAATGGATAAAGTAAGAAATTAGTATATAAGAGGAAGTTTGAAAGTGGCGCCAGTGACAGAAAAAATGAAAGGAAATCGTTTGGCTTGGTATGGGCACGTGATGAGAAGGGACGAAACGCATGTGACTCAAAGAGTGATGAATATATATGTTGATGGATGGAGAGGAAGAGGAAGGCCGAAGAAAAGATGGATGGATTGCGTGAAGAATGATATGAAAGAGAAGGGAGTGAATGATAGTGTGACGGTTGACAGGGGAGAATGGAAGAAGAAAACGTGTTTCGCCGACCCTAAGTAACATGGGATAAGGGCAGGAAGATGATGTATGTATAATCGTTCATTCCTCTGTGACATTATATTTATTAAGTAGAGATCATCATCCAGCCTTTTCCCAACGATGTTGGGGTCGGTTTCCAGTCTAAAAGGATGCAGCTGAATACCAGTATTTTACTTGGAGCGACTGCCTTTTATCCCACTACTACGTTTCCATGGGATCATTTTTGACGTACACGCGGGACGCGCGAGGCTGCGGGCAAAAGCAATTCTATAAAAAACAAAAATTTTAAAGGAATATTTTACACGTACAAAATACTGTACTTATTCAACATATGCCTAGCCTTTTCCTTACTATGTTGGGGTCGACTTCCAGTCTAATCGGATGTAGCTGTATACCAGTACTTTACATGGAGGGACTGCCTATCTGGCCTCCACTACCCAGTTACTGGGTAATACGATACCTCTTGGTAAGACTGGTGGTGGTGGACTTAGTTAGACTCTTCATAGATGTTTCACAGTCTAGACTCTGATTTTTAATTTGGTAGACCAAAATGACAGCTGCGATCGACCTTTTTTTTTGTCATTTTGACATTTTAGTCATGGTATGTTGTCATTTTAGTCAAGCAAATTAAAAATCAGATAATTACATAATTTATTGAAAATACTACTAGATACAGACAAAATAAGTAGAATCCACTTAAGATACGGCATTATCTTTTGGTGAAATTCTACCGATTTTAACATCGCATTCAAAGCCCAAAAGAGATGCATTAGTTCAATGTTTAGGCTAAAGACGGTTGATACTTGTAAACCGTATTTTATAAAATATAAGATATTAACTTTACCTTGTCTGTACATCCTCAAAACTGTAATGTTTGTTAAAACGAATCCCGAATTATTTCCACCCTTACAGGACGCTGTCCCACGTAATAGACGGGATATGAGCATAATTCGCGTATATCCTGCTAAAACTGCACTCATGCGCAAAAGTATCATCTGCATGGCTCCAACTATATTTAACAAGCTACCTGAAGGTTGGAAGGAGCAAATGTCAATGCGTTCAAACGTTAGTTGATAGAGTTTTTGTTGCAAAAAGCATATTATAGTGTGTCTGAATTTTTAGTCGAAAAACTTGTATGACTTTATTGTAATATAGTTGGAAGTTTGACATATCAGTTTGGTTATTTTTTTTATAATGAATGTGACTAAAATATTTGTGTTGACTATAATGTAATTTATTATCATCTTGCATGCTCTTGTATGTATTACCATGTTTATACAAATAAATAAATCTTATCTTATCTTATCATGCAAACTGATACAAACTTATTTTGTCGTCAATCACATTTTTATCTTCTCTTCTAGTAAAAGGTTTTGTTACTCTTATATCGTACTTTTATCTGCCACAGTTTTTAATTTTATGTTCAGTAAAACTGCAATTTAGGTCGGAAACTGCTAACTAGACATTCTCCAGCTTTGCCAATTTATTTTGCAGTAGATGATCAAGAAATACAGAGTCAGGATAAATACTTTAAATAGAAACAGCCACAGATTAAAAAAACCTGCCAAGTGCGCGTCGGACCACGCACAATAAAGGGTTTTGTAGTCGAAATGAATTTATCCCAAGAACAAACTTAACATTATATCATAGTTGAAAAACGGGATCTCCCATACATTCCAACTGCAAATGTAAGTTTGTACGCACAATATTGAGAGATTTACCATGTTATTTTAAGACCATAGACTTCTTATAAGTTTTTCTGTAATCTATAAGTATAGAATTATTTTCTGTATTTTTGTTAAATTTTAGGCTTAGAGATAAAGGCGGGGAATGGTTAATTTTCGTCTATTTTCTTAAATAACTTTGAAACAATTTATTTTAAAATTATAAAAAAAAAATATGTACCTACTGTTTGCAATTTTTTTTTTTATATCCTTATTTGCCTCCCAAAATTGATATCCATATTCAAAATTTATTTATTTATGTTACATCTCCGTGTTTAGGTCACAGAAATTCATTATGTGTACCGTCAACTTAATCGGCCCATTAGATTCGGAGCAAATTGGCTGTGACAGACGGGCAGACAGACAGACACACGAGTGATCCTATAAGTGTTCCGTTTTTTCCTTTTGAGGTACGGAAACTTAAAAACGTGTGCGGTCCGGAGAACCCCGTCAGGAACGAGGTTCCGCACGCACACACTTGTGTACTGGATGACTTTTTTACCTCTTCAAAAAACTAGGGTATAATAGGTGAACGGAGTAGAAACCTATGGCATATTTGGTTTTTTTTTTTTTTTTTTTAAATCGGAATTCAAATCATACGCACTACGCGTATGATTTGAATTTCGGTATTTTTTAACGATCTGTAAAGTTTTTTCAAAATTTCTGTTTTTATTGTTCTAGTTTACTACAAATGTGAAGTGTTTATTGATAGAGCAATTTCTAAGCTATTGAAAAAAAAACTAGGTATGCTTAGGCTTTTACTCCGTTCACCTATTGTACCCTATTTTGTTCAACTTGGTAAAAAAAAATCATCCAGTATAATAAAAAGAGACAGAGAGAGAAAGAAAGTCACATGGAGGAGGCAGAACGCTTTTTTCTTACGTGACGATTTCTACCAGTCAACTCCTACCGCAAGCCGCGTTAAGGAGTTTCGTTCCAAAAAATCAATTTCATTTGTGCAAAAATCTCCAACTATATTATTAAATAGTAATAATTTAAATTTGACATATTTATGTTATAAATTTAACTAATTCTTTAATAATATATCATTAATGCGGAATGGATCCCAAAGAAGATATTTATGAGAAAAACTTTTTTATTCGATTGTAATAAAAGCAATTTCAATAAAATTCATTAAAGACATAGGAGGATTATAGGTTTATCTTATGTAACAGGCATATAGAATTTTTAAAAGATTTTTTTTTTTTAATAATATTTTTATTTACAGAAATATTTTATTGGCCATACCAATGCTCCAAACCCCGATACGATACCATTTGGCCTTAAACCACCTTATCTAAAAACTCGGCCTAACCTCTTATCAAAGTTGGAAACTATTCCTGGCTAGAACGATCACAAAAAAGGTACCAGGCTTAAACTCAAGCGATAAGGTCAGTACGTTTGTCGAACAACTTGAAAAGTTTCCTGAACTTAATTTCCCTTCGGCTAACTTCGGGGAATCTCGGCTGTAAATCTCATCAATTTGTTGGGTATGACTGTCGGTCGATCGGGCCCGAAGGGAGTGTGGCCAGGCTTCCTTTATTGAATTACGTTCGAATTTGGAACCCCTTCGGTTGGCGGGAGATTTTTTTGCTTGTACGTGACCCCTTCCCGATGAAGGTAAAGTATTTATGACCCTTTATTTACGTAGCCGAGAGCCCTAGTTTTTTGGTAAGGTTTCCTGTTTATTTTGGGAAATGAACCGCTTAGAATTACTTTACATTGTCAAACAAACATTCTTATACCAGGGTAAATATATGTCGCAGTAAGACGTGATATAGTACCTAATATCCCTAAGGATATCTAGGGATATAGCTATGTACATACCGTAATTATATGAAAGCGGTTCATAACTGTCTCACTAGGAATATAACTATGATACGAGCACGATCTAGTAATATAATTATTAGGGCACTCCGACAGTTCTTTACCGCTTTCATATAACTATATTACGGTATATAGCTATATCCCTAGGGATTTAACTATATCACGACTTCAACCATCTTATTGCGACACATACATACATAAACAAAAGCCTTTTTCACCAAGAGCTTATTTGTAGATAAATAACATAGTATTGTTAATATTAATAATAAATTATTTATTTCGGGTAACAAAGAAAGACCCATAACATATATAAAAATTGACGCTTCATCATATATGTAGATGAAGCGTCAATTTTAAATGTGATGTTTAACAACTAAACCCAAACTGCCTCATAAATAACTCACATCATAAATAAGCATTTCGATAATAATTTTAACATCCCTATAGAATATAATAGAGAAGACCTCTAAAACAATCATACCTCTGAGCAGAACGATCTACCTCTCAGTTATAGACAGACAAGCGTCAGTCCCCCAAGACCGTCTGTCCCTAACCAATTTAACGAATCCCAAGAAATATCCCTAATTCCATCGGTTCATCTGAAATTCCAATGACTTTGAACTCTGAAATATTGCAAGAAATTAACTAAGTAAATATTGCTCATAATGAAAACGCCCTTTGTTTGTAGAGATAATTGGCAAAGATAATGCGACATGAAAAGCGAAAATTGAAATAAATTAACGAAATTCCTTCTAATATTCGAAGAGGTCTGTAGTAAAGCGTTTGTATCAACTTTACATTGTGGACTCAACTTTAGGGTATTTAAATTATAATGAAAGGGTAACTTTTGTCTTCGGCACGCGAGTCTAATAAGAAACGTCGAGACGCCACATATAACGACGTTTGTTCACGTTGTTTTTGATTAATTAACTGCCATCTATGTTTGCGTCGTGAATCATCAGTGTTTAATTTAATGTCTTTTTGTATTGTAGCTATATGTGGAAATTTTATGTTTTGTTCTAAACTGATGAATTCGTTTTCCTTCCGTGGTTTTCTGGAACGTGTGTGGAATACAAGAGTCCTATGTGTTTTCATATTACTTATGTAGGTACTGGAGTTAAATATGAAGTTGTAGTAATCTGGTTTAGGTTTGAAAACTGTGTTCAAATAAGCAGATTTTCTATTCATAAATAGACTTTCTAACTTTCATTGATTATTTTTTGTGAACGACGTGATAATCAAACTTTTCTTTTTTTATTGTTTCTTACCAACATAATAATATATTAAGTAAATATTCTTTGATGTAAAGGCACATTTTATTGCTATTGTCAGTTACTTTTCTCCACTAGATTTTATCGATCACGTCCTTACTGATCCATAAACAACAACATCGTACTTAATGCACTTTAGTGGTATATCTCTAAAATGCATAACGCTTTGAAGGACACGAACGAGACACTATAGAAGTTTTATTGTTATTACTGCTAAATAATTAACCCTTTAACTGTACGTACACACGTTGTGCGGAAGAAAAATATTTATATAGGTAATACTAACTCATATTATAAATGCGAAAGTAAGTTTGTTTGTTACCTTTTCACGCCTAAACCACTGAACCGATCATCCTGAAATTGAGCATATACGTTGTCACGTATACAGAAACGGACCTTTCATCCCGAAAAAAAAACTACTGTTCTCGAGGAAAACAACAATAACGTTCTTATGATAATAGATGGCGCCACGTGTCTTTTCTTCGAATCGTGATCGATTTATATTATTCTAGTAAGTACCTAATACATTTTGTGAGTCTAGAGTACAAATATATATTTTATTTTTTGCTAAAATTTGCAATACCACTACCTGCTATGTAAATAACAGTGATAGGAAGTTATTAAAACATCATCACATCATCCACATAAACTAAGTGGGAAATATACGCATTATTGAAGCTAACTCAAAAACTACCTAAGCAAAGTTAATAAAAATTTTATGGGACCATCTCGAAAGTTTACATAAATAAATACCCTTTCAAACAAAAAAATAATTTTCCAAATCAGTCCATCCGTCTTTGAGTCATCGCGTAACAATCATACAAAAAAAAACATACAGACGAATTGAGAACCTCCTCCTTTTTGAAGTCGGTTAAAAAGATCCATACTCATCTTTGGTCTCGCAAAAATATTGTAAAGCCCACGTACCTTTTTTATTTCGCGACAGCAGAGAAATGATCTGAAGATATTCTCTCAAGTTGATAACTCAATTTGTCGTTTCTTGCTCGCGGCAGTAAACTTCGGAGGGATTTATCTTTGGTCCAAGTTTAGACCAAGACTACTAAGACACATCCCAGGTGCAATCTCTGTAACTATTGTAAGGAATAGAAATTTATAGTCAGTCTTGTTACTACGGGCGACAGTTACACCGCGATGCTGCTGGAATATTGAATATTAATATTACCGATGAAATAATTGTTATAAAAATCCTAATTAGAATATACAAGCTAACACTAAAATATATACAGGGTGTATCAGAAAGGTGTGGTCAAATTTAAGGGTGTAGTACAGACCATCAGAGGCTGTCATTCGAAGATCTTTGACAGTCGTTACGGGTCGTCAGAAGCCCGAAAGTCTGACAACCAGTCTTACCAAGGGGTATCGTATTACCCAGTAACTGGGTTGTGGAGGTCAGATAGGCAGTCGCTCCATGTAAAATACTGGTATTCAGCTGCAACCGGTGAGACAGGAAGCCGACCTTAACATAGTTGGGAAAAGGCTAGGCAGAATGAATGAATGGTACAGATCATCAGACTGAACACCTTTCTCTATGGTACCAACATCGCAATCGAGATGAAATTATCAGCCGTCCAGTACAAAATTTCAATACCTACTCGACCCAAAATATGTATGGAACAGCTCAACTTTTAAAACTCGATTTATTTACTTAGGAAAGCACGATAAGGTACAATTTAAAAATTACTTGATGCGACGCTTTTTCTCCGTTTCCAAGAATAATTTACGTAGGTAAGCTCCTTACCTTTCCTACGCCATCACGATTCCTCGTAACATCAGGTCCCGATCAAACAACTGCGAACATTAATCCGATTACAGTACGGTGTGAGTCGGCGGTCGTGGCGCCGTACTCGAGTCAATTGGTAAATTTGGAATGCAAATTCAAGACTTGACGTCGCATCGGGTCCATTCCTTGGTTGTACAGTACGTTCAGTTTAGACTTACAGACGGACTTACGGCCGATACAAAATAGATTGCTCACTTCACTTGCTGTCTGTTGTTTCGGATTGTTTGGAGCTCGGAATTAACGTACTTATTCACTTATTGTTGTTAGTTATTTAATTTAGTAGGTGTCAATAGTTAGGTGTCTAATAATACCACTTTGGTCAATAATTAATATCCCTGATATTAAACTGGGATAAGGGCAGAAGAATGAATGATGACTTTACATACATTTTCGTATGTGCAATGATCTATCTATCGTTGTTATTAAGATCTTATTGGTCTTATAGGCTCGCACCCTCGCTAAGTTCCCTCTTTGAGGAGTGGTTGGAGAGGTGTTGCGGCGTCCTCATCTTCCGCCTGACGCAGGGCCTCACCAGACACGGTTACTTTGGGAGATTCCTGTTCCGGATAAGGCGGGAGGAAATGCCCGGGTGCTACCATTGTGTGGATCGCCCGGAGGATATGGTGGAGGATACGGTGGAGGTCTGCCCGGCTTGGGTGGAGCACCGCCGCGTCCTCACGCAGGTGATCGGTGGCTATGGTACGGACCGAGAGTGCCAACATCGTAATCGCAAAAAATTATCAACTGTCCCATACAAAAATTTAATAGGTATTGTGGAAATTCTAACTCCACAGGGGGATAGCTAAACTACTAAATGAGATATGGTAATGCAGTCAACGAATTTGTAATATTAAGTTGAAACTACACAATATTAAGAAAAAACGAGCACTTCTTTAATCTACACTGGCTATCATCAAGTTCAGACCGAACTGAGCCCTAAAACAAAAACATGAACTACCTTTTTATTTATTTAAAAAGGCAGTTCCATACTTGCTTGAGCGATAGAATATCAGCCAGTAATATATAAGGTTGCCCATTGCATGAAACCTTTACAGTACCTACTCGACCCAAAATTTATGTGACGGTTGATTATTTTTTTTGCGATACACGCTTGTGGGGAGGATCTCGTGGCTAAGTAATAACAGCCGCACGGGTCGACCCATCAGGTTAAGCTACGCTGGCCGAGGTTGGTCTGTGGATGGGTGACCATCTTTTCATACCGACAGTCGTTACGGGTTGTTAGAAGCCCGAAAGTCTGACAACCAGTCTTACCAAAGGGGATCGTATTACCCAGTAACTGGGTTGTGGAGGTCAGATAGGCAGTCGCTCCATGTAAAATACTGGTATTCAGCTGCATCCGGTTAGACTGGAAGCCGACCCCAACATAGTTGTGAAAAGGCTAGGCAGATTGACACGCTTCACATAGTAGGATTGGTTACATACAAGCTACCAATAAGCCTTCTAAAATAAAAGTCGCGTCATAAGTTGTGAACGCTGAACGCGAGCTTGTATCTGGTATAGCAATGTTTATGCAGTTCGCCGCCGTGTATATCTATTGCATTAGTTGAACACAAATTGAGCTGAGTACTGGTGAAGAGAGAAGTGATTACAATTTGTGGAAGAAATTAGTAGTGTGGATGGTGGTTTAGAGTCTTAAGTGGCAAATATTCAACAACAGGACAAATGCGTTGCATTGCGATTGTTAACAAGTTCGCCCGATTGTTTACAAGTTCGTTCAAATCAAGTGTTACAAAATATAGTAGTTTTGTGTACATTTAACTAGCAATACTTAAGGGTTGGCAACACCATACCCCTCCTACTAATCGTAGTGTATAGGAGACAGCTAAGACTCGACCATTCGTTCGCTGATAGCCGATTCGTGAAGTTATATAGTGAAACCTCGGCCTGATTGACCGTTGATCGTTGAAAGTTTAAAATATTGTTAATTACGGGAAATATTATAATTTACTGTGTGGGAATTGTGATAAACTGATTTTCTGAGATTGATATGTTGATAAAGTGATTAATAAATGTATATATTATCCTAAAACTGCCCTTTTTTTCTGATTTGTCTTACACATGTAAGGTAGTTGTACTTTCTCGAATTATCTTTTGCACATGCAGCTGATCTGTTCATTATTAGGACTTATACCAACGACTTAGAACTTACGTTAAAGTTGGGGCTGATGTTTCCTTAGCCAGATATCTTCTATCCAAAGAATAAAATGATGTTCTACAGTTTTTAATTAGAAAACTTAATCTACTTTGAACATCTTCAAGTAATCAGACGATTGAAAAGTCAGCCCTATAAAGTGAAATAAAAGGAATAATTTTGATTCTATTAGCTGTGATTCCGAATCATTTTATGAAGCAGAAGTTATATTACAAACGAAGAATTTTTATTCTTGAACGAACGAACGGTTGCAGCGGTTGCATAATGGACTACATTGTTGATGTCCATTATGTTTTTGAAAATGACATAATATCAGGAAACTTAAGCATATAATGAAATAACTTCAAAGAAGGTGTTATTCCTAAACTTTAAGGATACAAATAAGATAGTAACTACACTACTATTACTGGTTATCCTTACACAGTAGTTAGTTATGCAGTGAACAAATAACATTTGTATTTGAAAGCGAAAGCTTTTGTCTATGAACAACTATGTACTTTGGCACTGCCGTGAGACACACATTATTTTTTGTTTTCTGTCTAGATTTAAGCTTTTTTATTGTAAGTTTAGTTTTTTTTTGTTTTTTAATATATTTTTTTTTCTATTTGGTTGTGTGCACTTATGTCATGTGCCGAATAAAAATGTTTTCTTGTGTTGTTCATAGAAATAAATCTTTCCACTATGTTAAGGGAAAGACATATTTCCATGAACAACAGTTTTGTGAACGATTGTACAGTACCGCGTAGTTGTTCAGTTTAGTAGATTGGTAGCTGAGCGTTTGTTGGTTGTTTACATCGCTCGCAAATACACGATATTTGTTCGATGCATAACTACCTACTGTGTAAGGATAACCAGTAATAGTAGTGTAGTTGCTATTTTACATACATCCCTAAGGCCCGGAGTACACGACGCTAGTTTTTTTAAGGTAGGATATCAAGCAAGTAATATCCTGGCTTAGGTTCTATCCTTTTTTTTTTTTTTGTGGATGGGAAATCATCAAATAACTTCTATATATATAATAGGTTCTATCCTGGGTTAGCACATGCAAAAATGAAGATAGTTATTTATATACGAGGTCAGAGTGACTAGCTTGCTAGCTTTCTAGCGCTATTTTGATATTATTGCTTGAAAAACTAGCCTCATTATCACGGCCATTAAGGATAATATACATACAACATTCTGTGTAACTGTTAACGTTTGCTAAAGTCCAATACTTCAATTACAATTAATTTTAATGTTGGACTATAAATAGTATTCTATCTATTTCTAACACGCGTTTATAGTTTGTAATAATTTGCTGGTTTAGTCGACGGAGTGGTCACGGCGCGCAATGTGTTCTTGTGCGCCGGTGATGCGGGGTGCTCCCCAGAGGACGGTCCGGTGACGAACAGCCGCGGCGGGTTCGCGGTGAGTGCTAACGCGTGCCCGTGTTCCTGCCACAAGCGGCAGAAGAGGACACCGTGGATTTTTAGTGGGTTGGAGTCCCACATAACTGTACTATCTCCCCGTGGTAGTGCAGTATGCATGAGCATTTCTCCACGGAAAAAAAAAGTGTGATGTGGTGTGAGGATGGTGTATATGAGGGTAGAGGAGTGCTGGGAGGCGTTTAACGTGGTGTTGGGTGATATGTTGTTACTTGTGGGTGTGGAGACACCCCTTCCTAACCCATCGGGGAGTATAGGCGTGATGATGATGCTAAGACCTAGAATTTCAATGTTGCGATGTCTGCCTCTGATAACCCTTTAACAACCTTAGAGTAATTAGACTTAGAAGAGTGATAGTTTCATTAAAAATTCCGTTCAAAGTTGAAGCAACCACACAATGAATGTGTGCATATGCGGCACGTAATTACGTTCACCGAAATGCACACAAGCACGCGAGTAATGTTGCAAGTAAATGACATTGTCCCCAAAAAGTGGGAAAAATGGAACGGTTTCAATTTTGCCAACCTTGCGTTTAGAATGAATTAATTTGTTTATTTTATTTATTTATTCATTGTACAATGTAGGTATATTTGGCAAATAAAAATACTTACTTATATCTGAATTGGGATTATATGTTACCCCATTTTTGCTATTATAATTATGTACTGCCTGTACATAATTATAATAACAAAAATGGGGTAACATATTTAGCTGTTATTCGTGGATCTTTCACAGTCGTTAGGGGTCGCCAGAAGCCCGAAAGTCTGACAACCAGTCTTACCAAGGGGTATCGTATCACCCAGTAACTGGGTTGTGGAGGTCAGATAGTCGCTCCATGTAAAATACTGGTATTCAGCTGCATCCGGTTAGACTGGAAGCCGACCCCAACATAGTTGGGAAAACGCTAGGCAGCTTGAACTCAAGACATGCAACATTTAACATTAAGATCATATAAAATTTCAATACAAACAGTATTCAAGTTTCAGAAACAATATTTATTTGGAACTTGAAAACTAACAAAACCAAACATATGTATCCTACTGCCCCTATGAATGCGATACAGCAATCACGCCTCAAAAGCGCGGAGCAAACAAAATACTAACTCTACATACACGAACAATGCCGATTGGAACTTGTCCAAAAGTGGGCTTATTTTTACTGTATAGCTCATTGTTTTAGCGGTTTTATGGGTTTTTGTAACGCTTGCATATTTATACGTGTACTAGCATTCCTCATTCGCATCACATCGCCTTTCCGTGCTATTGCTTCGTTTTTGCTTTGCAACCTTTATGACTATTTTTTTTAATTTTTTTATTTGTGATGGGTTTGCTATTGTCTTTAGTCTAGGTCAGAGGTGACAGAGCCAAAGTCGACGATGGAGTGAGCTTACCCAGAAGAAGCCTGTTTACTTTCACTTTGAAGAGATTAGGGTTGTATGCGCTCGGAAACACAGACGCAGGTAGTGAGTTCCACTCTTTTGCTATGCGCATTATAAAAGACATTTGGAAACGCTTAGTGCGAATTGGTGGAATAGCAACTAGGTAGGGATGCTAACTGGCAGTGCGTCTAGATGTCCGATGGTAGAAGGGGGCCGGTGGAATCAGGTCTTCTCTAGAAGTTCTTGGGCACACTCACCGAAGTACAATCTGTAGAAGACCGACAAGCAGGCAATCTTGCGGCGATGTGTCAAGCTGTGGAGCTTGGCATCATTACATGGAGCGACTGCCTATCTGACCTCCACAACCCAGTAACTGGGTAGTACGATACCCCTTGGTAAGACTGGTTGTCAGACTTTCGGGCTTCTGACGACCCGTAACGACTGTCAAAGAACCACGAATGACAGCCGGGATCAACAGCATAAAGACGGTCACCCATCCACGGGCCAACCCCGGCAAGAGTAGCTTAACCTGATGATCCATGACCATCTTTACATACCGAGACTCCTCCGTGCCTATATTATGCCATTGGTCCCGGCTGTCATTGGTGGATCTTTGACAGTCGTTACGGGACGTCAGAAGCCCGAATGTCTGACCAAGGGGTATCGTATTACCCAGTAACTGGGTTGTGGAGGTCGTATACAACCCTAATCTCTTCAAAGTGAGAGTGAACAGGCTTCTTCTGGGTAAGCTCACTCCATCGTCGACTTTGTCTCTGTCACCTCTGACCTAGACTAGAGTCAAGAGCAAACCCATCACAAATAAAAAAAAATAAAAAAAATATAGGCAGTCGCTCCATGTAAAATACTGGTATTCAGCTGCATGTGGGTAGACTAGAAGCCAACCCTAACATAGTTGGGAAAAGGCTAGGCAGATTGATTAGGTAGACGATGACCTGGATTAGGACATATTATACTTTTTTATCCCGGTAGTAGGTACGTTCCCGTAGGATAATTTTCGTCATGCACTCGGGCGATGTCGTTGGCGAAAGCTAGTAAACAAATAATTTGCTGTAGTACACTTATTACCTCATACATAGCCCCAATAGCTAGAGACGGTCAGAAACAAATAAACTGCGCTAGCAGAACAATTACCATAATTATTTAGACACATAGATTCACGAGTTTCAGTTCTATACTGTTGATTTTCTGTGAAAAGCTACACCCAGTATCTGCAGTACCACTAACAATTTGGATACGAGCAACTGCATAATTGTTGAAGTTTTACGAATATTCTGATTTTTAAATGACTTCAAAAAAAGGAGGAGGTTCTCAATTCAAATGTATGTTTTTTTTTTTTTTTTGTATGTTTGTTACGCTATTATGAATTGATTTTGATGATTCTTTTTTTGTTTGGTAGTCCAGTCTTCACAGGTAGTTTTCAATCTGCCTGGCCTTTTCCCAACTACGTTGGGGTCGGCTTCCTGTCTAACCGGATGTGGCTGAATACCAGTATTTTACATGGAGCGACTGCCTAACTGACCTTCACAACTCAGTTACTGGGTAATACGATACCCCTTAGTAAGACTAGTTGTCAGACTTTCGGGCTTCTGACGACCCATAACGAGTGTCAAAGATCTAGAATGACAGCCGGGACCAACGGCTTAACGTGCTTTCTGAGGCACGGAGGAGTTTCGGTATGTAAAGATGATCACCCATCCACGGACCAACCCCGTCAAGCGTAGCTTACCCTGATGGATCGACCCGTGCGGCTTTTTATTACTTAGCCACGCCCTTCAGAGGTAGTCTCATATAATTTTGGGGTGGTTTTGGGATCTACCTCCTAGTGGTCCACCCCGGGCAACGGCACCACAGGCTTGCCTGTGGTACGGCTGAACGATCCCACTTAGCGGTGGTAGGCTCCGCAAGGGGCCGCCTGGCTCGCGACCACCATCCCACCGGAGTCTGGCGCCAAGCAGCTTGCTGTGTTCCGTCGGTGTGTGGGAGTGCCAGTGCCTTTGGGGGAGAAGGAGATTGTCAGTTGCGCTGTTTGGCACCGGTTGTGGGCTCTGAGTCAGCTAGCCGGGTAACTCATTTTGGAGGGTAGCGGGATCCGAAGCACGGTGCCAGCCGTTGGCCGACCGCAGTCAGTAGGGGGCCCAAGTAGCACGCCAGCCACGTGCCAAAGGCTGCCCCGCCAACTCGCGAAAAATCCCGGTATGCTCCACCGTGCCAGCCGGCGACTGGATGGGAGGACCCGGTGGCCATATCCGGGGGGGTTCGGGCGTCCCCGCAGTCTCCAGATGAGTTCCCCGTAGGTTTAGTTGGCTCTAGTGTTCCACTTGGATCACTGAGCGGCGCCTCGACAAGTCGACTTTTTCCCCCAACAACTCCACTCAATGACACACAAAGCGAAGAAAAATAGGGTAAAACAACGGCTGCACTTCCTCCCACTAAAAGTGCACCTCACCAATATCAGGGGGTTGCACTCCAATCTCGATTCGGTCCATCACCACCTTGAGACCGAGAAGCCGCACCTGTTTTTCCTAGCGGAGACGAAGATAACAACCCCGTCGGACGTGGCGTACCTCAACTACCCGGGGTACTCTCTTGAACACAAGTTCAAGAAGCAAGCTGGGGTCTGTGTGTACGTCCGCGATGACATTTGTTGTCGTCGTCTCCGTTGCTTTGAGAAATCGGGTTTCTCTGCCATATGGCTACTTGTGGATACTGGCGTGGAGAAATCTCTCTACATCGGCATCTACCGATCGCATAGCGGTGACCAGGAGACAACAGCGCTCTTTAATTTCCTCGTGGAGTCGACTGACGTAGCCCAGCAACGGTACCCAACGGCGAAGCTCATTTTTCTGGGGGACTTCAACGCCCATCATAAAGAATGGTTGTTCCCATACCAGAAAACTGACCATGCTGGGTTGGAGGCGCGCAATTTTGCTTTAACGCTAGATCTAACCCAGATGGTGAATGTGGCAACGCGGGTACCGGATGTTGACGGCCATACACCCAATTGCTTGGACCTTCTGCTGGCATCTGATCCGGACAGTCATTCAGTATCGGTCTCAGCCCCGCTGGGAACGTCTGACCACTGTCTGGTGAAATCCATATCAACCTGCTCTCCTCCAGATGAGAGCCCTAGAGGCACGAGGCGAGTATGGCGATACGGGTCAGCAGACTGGGATGAGATGCGGCACTTTTTTGCGTCTTATCCATGGCGGCAAGTGTGCTTTTCCTCGGGTGACCCCTCGCGCTGTGCTGACGCGGTTGCGGACGTGATTCGGCAGGGGATGGAATATTTTATTCCATTCTCCGACATCCCGCTCGGTCACAAATCCCGGCCTTGGTATAATGCAGAATGTGCCCACGCTGAGGCCCGAAAAGAGACTGCCTACCAAGCCTGGGTCAAGGCCCGCGACCGCAAAGTTAGAGCGCGCAGGGTTCGCGCGAAGAAGAGAGCCTTTAATTCTGCCGCCAAGTTCTGCAAGCGGGTTTTGCGTAGGGCACGTTTTGACCATGTCGGACATATCGGGGCCAGGCTGGCTTCGCACCCTCCGGGTAGTAAACAGTTCTGGTCCCTGTCTAAAGCGGTTGAAACGAATTTCTGTCGTCCCACTTTACCTCCTATGATGAAACCTGATGGGTCGCTGGCTCACTCTGCAACTGAGAAGGCAAATTTATTTGCATCTCTCTTCGCAAGCAATTCACGTCTGGACGCTGGCTAAAAGCAACCACCTACTGTACCTCATTGTGACTCCTCGATGCCGGAGATCGCAGTACACATTAAAGAGGTCCGAAGAGTATTGTGCAGTCTAGACGTGAACAAGGCCAGCGGGCCTGACGGCATTCCAGCGAGAGTGTTGAGGCAGTGTGCGCCTGAACTGTCTCCTGTATTGACACGTTTGTTCCGCCTCTCTCTTGAAAAAAGAACGGTGCCGAAATCCTGGAAGCTTGCAAATGTACAACCAGTGCCCAAAAAAGGCGACCGTGCAGACCCTGCCCATTACCGTCCGATCGCCATTACCTCCATTCTGTGCAAAGTTTTGGAAAGGGTACTGAACAATAAGTTGCTGAACTACCTTGAAGACAATGATCTCCTCAGTGACCGTCAATATGGCTTTCGCCGGGGACGGTCAACTGGCGATCTTCTTGTGTATGTCACGCACTGCTTTGGCGAAGCCATCGAGAAACACGGCGAAGCACTGGCTGTATCGCTTGACATCTCGAAGGCCTTTGACAGGGTCTGGCACGCTGCTCTGCTCAGCAAGCTTCCTGCTTATGGCATCCCAGCTGATTTTTGTAGCTGGATATCAGATTTCCTTAGTGAACGGTCGATTAGAGTAGTTGTTGATGGCTGCTCTTCTGACCTTATGGCTATTGATGCCGGAGTTCCTCAGGGGTCTGTTCTCTCTGCAACTCTTTTCCTGCTGCACATCAATGACCTGCTTCGGCCTGGTATTGTTGGGTACGCAGATGACAGTACAGTTTCAGAGAGATACTTGTCCAGCGCAAAAACCAGCGGGGCTGAAGTTCGTTCCTTGAGAGAGGCCATGGTAGAGCGGACTGATTTGACCTTAAGCTTTGTCTCCCAGTGGGGTGATGATAATCTGGTCTCTTTTAACGCCACCAAAACGCAGGCGTGTCTTTTTACCGCTAAAAAGAGTCGTTTCGCCCAAACTCCTACTTTTCGGGGTACATGTGTTCCTGTAACTGATCGACTTGAGCTCCTAGGCATGGAGTTGACATCTGGTCTCAACTTCGGCGCCACCATCGAGTACAAGGCCCAAACTGCGGCCAAGAAACTGGGCATCCTAAATAGGGTGAAGCGATACTTTACGCCTGGACAGCTTTTAACCCTTTACAAAGCGCAAGTCCGATCCTGCATGGAGTATTGCAGTCACCTTTGGGATGGATCAGCTAAGTACCAACTAGCCGCGCTTGACTCGGTGGAACGCAGAGCTAAGAGGCTCATTGGCGACGTAAAACTGGTGGATGCCAAGCTTCATAGCTTGGCTCATCGCCGCAAGGTTGCCTGCTTGTCGGTCTTCTACAGATTGTACTTCGGAGAGTGTGCCCGAGAACTCCACGACCTCATTCCACCGGCCCCTTTCTACCACCGGACATCTAGACGCACTGCCAGTTACCATCCCTACCTGGTTGCTATTCCACCAATTCGCACTAAGCGCTTCCAAATGTCTTTTATAATGCGCACAGCAAAAGAGTGGAACTCACTACCTGCGTCTGTGTTTCCGAACGTATACAACCCTAATCTCTTCAAAGTGAGAGTGAACAGGCTTCTTCTGGGTAAGCTCACTCCATCGTCGACTTTGTCTCTGTCACCTATGACCTAGACTAGAGTCAAGAGCAAACCCATCACAAATAAAAAAAAAAAAAAAAAAAAAAAAAAATTGTTTTAAATTTGCTTGGGTAGTTTTTGGGTAAGCTTCGATAATACGTATTTAATGTACTTTGTCTATCTTGATGATGTTCTAGGTAATATTCCTGTCCATGTTGATTACAAAAACAAAAAAAAAAACAACTGACTTCCAAAAAAACGCTACAAAGTGAAAAATAACTTTAATATCGGAAGTCGGTGGCAAACTAAAATACAGATCCAAAGACATCGACTTCCGAAATTAAAGTTATTTTTCACTTTGTAGTTTTATTCTTTTTTTTGTGGAAAATGGGTGTTTTTATTTTTCTAAAAAGTTTTTAAAAAAAATGTAAGTTATTTGATTTGATTTATTCAATTTGATTCATGTCTTTATTTTTATTTTTGTCTGACATAATATCAAACCTTGTCTTTCCGAAGGGTTAGGCAGAGGTGAACAGTATGTACAGACGCCAGCAGGTCAACCTACCCGAAACTGTCAGATTTTCCCAATCAACCTTGAACCTAATTCTTTAGCAATAAAGTCGAAAATCTATTAAAGAAATCTGACAGATTGTAGTAGCTTGATGTGCTGGCGTCTGTACATTGTACACCCACATTTCGCCAGTTAGGTTGAAGTCCCACGTAATAGGGGGCAACCCTATTGCCATCAACCCAGCACAATTCCAGACTAGACCAACGAGCCAGTCTGAGAATGGTATAATATGTTTAAGATAATTATGATAACATCACTTTTCTTCAATTGCACCTTAATTGCGTAAGCACGCTATCAATCGAAATCTGAATCATTTTGAAGCATATTGCTGCAATGTCGTTGAGCTGTCAAAATGAAACCGATTCCGATTGATAGTGCGCGCAATTACCCCGCTAGTTGACCTTGGACCGACCTAACGTTCTTGACCTAGCCGAGTCAAAGAACTTTCAGTGAATTTATAAGTGAAAATGTTCTCAAATATAATTAAACATTTACGATACTTTTGTTGTTGCTACGAACAAAGAAGATGGTGTCTAGTTGGAACAAAGCTAATGTTATTAAGGAATTACATACAACATGGCAGAGTACGTGAATGTCTTTTTATTGGGTCTTTTCTCTGTCTGGAAAAGAAATCACATGTTAGAAGATACCCATCTTCTAGTGCTAAAAAAATGTCTGAATTTAGAAGAAGTGATCATCAAAGTTATTCTTTATTATCCTTAATTATTTTATTGCATGTAGACACTGCTTCCAATACTTGATATTTAGCTTACTAATAATAAAGCTGTTTGTTTGTATGTTTGAACACGCTAATCTCTGGAACTACTAGTCGGATTAGATTTTTTGTTGCCTTTTATAGCCCAATTCTTGAGGAAGGCTATTTAACTTCACGTTATGACTCTTAAGAGCCGGGCAAAAAGAAAAAATGTAAGAAAGAACGCTAATTCAAAACGAAGTAATAGCGTGGACGGGCGATGCAATGCGACAGGGTTTGGGTCGGAGTAATAATAAATTTACGCGAACGAAGTCGCGGGCTTAAGCATGTATAATAATAATAAAGCTCAAGAGATTGTTTTTTGTATGTTTGAACACGCTAATCTCTAGAACTGCCAGTCGGAATTTAAAAATTATATTTGCATTTGATAACCCAATTCTTGTGGAAGGCTATAGGCTGTTTAACATCACGCTATGGCCCAAAGGAGCCGAACAAAAATAAAAAAAAAAAACAGAAAGAACTCTAAGCGAAAACGAAACAATTGCTCGAGTGGGCGATGCGATGCGACGGGGGGGGGGGGGGGGGGGAGACGGGCGAACAAGAAATTTCACGCGGATGAAGTCGCGGGCAGAAGCTAGTTTAATATAATATTCAGCTGGCTGTATTTTGTCCAAAAATTCTGCTGTTTCTTTGCGCAGAACTACCTATTAATAACGTTAGTTTTAAGATAATTACGAACTATGTCTAGCAATATTTTATTTTAAGCTACGCTTGATGGCACATAATTTTGTTTAAACCGATTTGTTTCTCTTAATGTGGATTTGTAATTCTTTTGAGAAAATAAATATCTTTAACGTCCGTACCGTATCAAAGGACTAAAAGCTCCAGAATGCCATATACTACAGAAAAAATACTGTAGAAAAAATACACAGAAAATTCATTCGTAGAATACTAAAACTATAGATAAACACTCATAAACACTCATAAAAAGTTGAACAATTTGGTAGTTTATATAACTGGATTTGCCTGACGTTGTGAGTCCCGAGCCCGCAATATTATGGTTCCCAAAGGACTGCCCCTTCGAGACCAATATAAAATGTGCGGTAAATGTAAAAATCACGCATATGTCAGAGATGAAAAGTGTATTTCCAGACACAACTTTCTGTTAACGAGTGGCACCAGAATTTACTAGAATTTCCTATTGCTGCATATGTAAAGATAATGTAGACATCGAAAGGGAATGTAGGGCATTTGCGGTCTGGGGGAACATGTTGGCCCGTAGATTTTAACGTTGTGCGGACCAAGTCAAGATCACCCTGTACAAGGCGTTTTGTCAACGTCTGTACGCGTGGTGTCTATGGATCAGCTACACCAAAAGATTGCTAGATGTCTTACGCATCCAACACAATCATGTTTTTAGGGTACTGTTAAAGCTGCCGCGTTTCTGTAGCGCATTGGAGATGTTTGCTCAGAACCGATCTGACGGCTTCCATGCAGTGATTCGTAAAAAAGTCGCATCACTGATGCGTAGAAATCGGGTCAGTGGCAATAGCATCCTGAAAAAGTGGTGGAGAGTCTTTACTCCTCTTTTCTGAGGCACTGTGTGGTCAGGTAGCTTATTCCTTGCTTTGTCGTTCTCTGCACATCCTGCCTCAGTCACCTACTATTCCTCTCCTTGTTATTCTTATCCTTGTTTGTGTAGGTACTACTAACACTAGTGATAAGGTAGTTTACTAACAAAATGGACTATATTGTTGTCCGAAGTGAATACATAAATAAATTAAAAACAAAAATGCATGCACCTTGTTGTGTTAGGTACAGTTCCAGCATGCTGTGAGTTCGACGGAAGATATATTGGCAGTATTTCTAATATAAACATCCGTCAAAGGTGATACGAGTAACAAAGTAGACCTCTCATATTGTTCACATCATTGGTACTTCTTCAGTCCTTCTGAGTGTTTCCTAGTTCAAATCCAAGTAGTGATAGACGCAGGACCATGTGCACCAAAATCTCCTGACATCTAAGACTTGGCAGCAACATCTAATCCAACGAACAATATCAGCCAAGTGCTCATTAAGGATGAAGTCAAATGAGCGTAATTTTCTGAGCTGTGAGTCTCGTAAAATGAGTCGCGGAATTTACGCTGCATTCGGTTTCATACTAAAGTCCTGTTTGGTACAAACACTATGACGCAAATTGAGTTGTCTGCTGACTCACGCGCTTTATTTCAACCGAATTTCGCTCGGGGTAAGGGAGGGGAGCGAGGCAACCGTCAGTTAGTTACAGAATACGCGAGAGTCGATACAAGCACTCCGTACAAACGTTGGATAGCAACTGAAGTTACATCCGTCCGTATGGCAGCCTAACTGGATTTCAGTTGAACGTAATTGCGGTACTCAAAACATGCGACTCACGGCTCACAAAATAACGCTCGTTTTCCTCGCCGTAAGTATGAAACCTTTCTTTATTTCTGCTTATTGCATTAAACACCGCAGTTGGAATTTATCCAATTGTGCACGCGATATCGTCAATATAGCCTCCGAGTGCATGCGACGATTTAACATTAATAATTGTTCCGGCAGTGTTCCAAATATGACGTTACAGCTCCAGGATTCTCTTCTCTAGCTGGTTTTGGCTCATTTCTTATTCGCATCATATGCTGGATTACGTGTCGGTGATTTTTGGACATTTTTTAAAGTGTTAGTGTACTGGAGATGTTCCAAGAAATGTTTGTAAGAGATTCGTAGTGTGAACTTATGTTGATGTTATCGTCGTGCTTATAAATGGTAGATTAGCTGGTGAGTTGGCACTTTGGTGTTGTCAACTTTTAACCTGGTTTTGAACTTTTTACTTTGTAGTTTTTGATTTCTTAGTTAATTAATATTGCGAACACGTATTCAACAGACTGTACCCACTTCTTTGAGTAAAAACTTGGAAAGTGACAAATATTTTGTCTTGTTTTTCACGGCTTCATGCTTTCATATACTTTCTTTTACACATTTTTAATTGTAACCCCCAAATCTTTATATCCTTACCCCGAATCCGTACTAAAGAAAAACTTACCCTACTTTAGGCACAAAATCCCGCAAAACTCCTGACATTGTAAACTTTAAACTCCAACTGCTTCAACAAAAGTACCGGTGTAAAAAGTGCTGAAAACCTAGTGACTACGGTGATAAACAACAGGAGAGTTATAGCTGATTATTATAGTACTTACAGTCCTGAACATTGTGAGGTTACATTTGTAAAAGTACTAACAAAAGGTACGGCTGTACCTGGGACTTACTTCTGTGCTTATAGTTTTTTATACCTTTGTAATGTTGTCAGACATATTGGGTGGGTTTAGTTTAGTACCGCGTTTAATAAGTTCGTGTATTTTACTGGCTTTGTGTGTGTTTATATGAGAGGACTGAAGTATTATTGTTTAATTGGCGAAATTAAACAGGTGCGATGACTCTGTTCTGTTATGAAATGATGATGAGCAAATACTTCTAGAGATAAGATTATGCTCTAAATAAAAGTACACTGTTCGATTTTCAACGCTAGGGTTCACCACCGCGAGTTGAAAATCCAACAGTGCAATAATATTTAGGGATTCATTTAAGTGTCTCTTAGGGTTGGAGAGAACGGAGAAAACATCGTTAATCCTCATTTTTAATTCCGATTTAAAAATGAAGAAAGCAAAGGCAACTGTAAAACAAAAACTCTAATAGAGACAACACAGTTCAATCAGGATTCGGAACGTTTTGAGTCTTGACACTGTAAAGCACTAAAATCTTTCATCGGTCGGTCTTCAGCGTTGTTTTGTACCGAGGTATATATGGCAAGTTTAGAGGGGCCTTCACAGGCGCAGTTTTTAATTGACCCAGAAAGGTTATAACAAAATAACAATTTTTAGGCATGCATGTATGTTTGTATGCCTAGAAACTTTTTGAAATTTGACAGATAAAGGACCAGTTAAACTTGATGGAACTCGTGGCTAAGTAATAACAGCAGCACGGCTCGATCCATCAGGTTAAGCTACGCTTGCCGGGGTTGGTCCGTAGATGGGTGACCATATTTACATATCGAGACTCCTCCGTGCCTCGGAAAAGTAACAAGGTAAATCTCTCAATATTATGCGTACAAACTTACATTTGCGTTTGGAATGTATGGAGATCATGTTTTTTAACTACAATGTTAAGTTTGTGCTTGGGATAAATTCATCCCAACTACGGAACGCTTTATTGTGCGTAGTCCGACACGCACTTGGCCGGTTTTTGGTTCTAGTACTTGTAAGATGTTTTCGTTCATCGTTTTGAAAACTTGGTGATAAGTGTGTGGCGATACCAATACTAAGTATTTGTTATTTCGTTATAACTTTTTGGGTCAATTCAAAACTGCTTCTGTAAATTCAGCCCATCTAAACTTTGGCATAAAACGACGCTAAAGATGGACCGATGAAAGATTTTAGTGCTTTAAAGTGTCAAGAAAACAAACGTCCCGAATTCTCAATTCTTCAATCGAATTAATCAATTTGTATTAAGTTACGAAATAAGTATAGAAAAATATGACCTTTTGAATAGAACAATAAATAAACATTTCTTTTTAACCGACTTCCAAAAGGAGGAGGTTCTCAATTCGTCTGTATTTTTTTTTTTTGTTTTTTTTTTTTTTTGTATGTTTGTTACGCGATTACTCAAAGACGGATGGACCGATTTGGAAAATTCTTTTTTTGTTTGAAAGGGTATACCTCCGAGGTGGTCCCATATAAATTTTATTAACTTTGCTTGGGGAGTTTTTGAGTTAGCTTCAATAATGCGTATATTTCCCACTTATTTTATGTGGATGATGTGATGATGTTTTAATAACTTCCTATCACTGTTATTTACATGGCTATATGTACAATTATTGTGCTCAATTATGTATTCGAATTTGTGTGGGGTAGGTTCCACAACTAAAAAGTGAAAAATAAAAACTTTTTACCAAAAAATAAAACCGACTTCTAAAACAAAACACTACAAAGCGAAAAATAACTTTAATTTCGGAGTTCGGTGGCAAAAAACGAAAATACAAAACGAAAGACACCGACTTCCGAAATTAAAGTTATTTTTCACTTTGTAGTGTTTTGTTTTAGAAGTCGGTTTTATTTTTTGGTAACTAGTTTTTGTAGAAGAAATATGCCTGTTCTGTTTAAAAATCTAAGAGAACATTATGCGAAATACATCGGTTTGAATTAGAATCTGTTCAGAAATGAAAAAAAAAAAACAATCAAAGAAAGCTAGCATCAAAAGGAATCAATGAGCTTAAATAAGTTCAGTACCGAGCAAATGAGCAATGGCAGTGTCAGAAACCGTAAGAAAAGCTGTTGAAATAATAAAAAAGTTTAAGATGTCGTCTCATATTGGTCGTAAATCTGCTCGAAACTTAAAAATATCATAATCGGTGAAAGCTTACTTTCTAAGGAATGCAATGAGCCTATATACTAGTGTCGAGCAATTACAATGGGGCAGTATCGGAAACTGTGGTAAAATTTCAATCTGTTTTCACGAAAAGTAACACCGCGGTCTCGTACTGCGCCTACTTTTTTTTAATTAGAACTGAGGATTGTCTATGTTTTGCCACGCTTAGAGAGAAAGTTATGTTTAATCAGCTATTTAAATAATCAGCTATTTTAATAAAGGCACGCCTTTCAAACTCAAGAACCGGTCATATTTTGATACATACTTTTATTTATTTATTTTATTTTATAGAAGGCTTACAGACTAACAAACCAATGACATAAATAGCTAATTACAAGCCTCCACATATAGTTTTTAAAAAAAGTCGATAAAAAGAAAGTACATACTCGTACAAGTTAATATAATCAGTTATTTAGTAAAAAGAGTAGCAAACAAGTTAACTATCCTTGAAAAATAATTGTGCCAAAAGCCGTCTTAAGGTCGCCACATAATAAATAATTAAGGCCCATTGAAACTAAGTGCACTTCTTATTGAAAAAACATTACACGTATAATTAGTCATTTCGAAAGGAACATTTAATATTGGTCGCCGACGTAATCCCATCAGATTCGTGCGTAATGACAAATTAGCAACGAGTTCAGGACAGTCAATGTGACCATTTGCGTTACCCAATAGTAGACTCCTGTCTCCAATATGACGTCTTATCTCCAGAGGAAGGAAGTGGTACCGTTTGCAGCGGTGCTCGTAGTCAACTGAGTATTGCTGTGCCCTATAATCTAAATAACGTAGAAATTTTCTTTGGACGCCTTCAATACGGGACCTCTAAACCTCATACAGCGGGTTTCAAAACTGAGACGCGTGTTCTAAATGGCTACGCACGAAAGAACAATACAAAATTTTAACCGGTTTAAGATATCGGAAGTTCGGAGTCCGGAGTTTAAGTTCGGTCGGAGTTTACCCGTAATTAATACTAGTACTGCCTCGATGGTCTAGTGATTGCAAGTGCTACTGCAGCAAGAGGTCCTGGGCTCGAATCCCAAGTCGTGCAAAGTCTTATTGGGTTTTCCATTAGGATTTTTCAGTAACAGCTCGGAGTCTGGATGGATGACAATTGGCTCACCCCTATTACATGGAACGGCGACAGCGCCACGGTAGCCCGCGCAATTATAATGTTCTCAAGTTTTTTTGCAATTTTCAAGTCAATATTAGGTGGTATGTTGATCAAAATATGATTTGCGACCGTAACAAATATGTATTTACAGAATTATTAAGGTCACCAATACAATTCTTTAAGACCAGGTAATCTTAATGAACGACTATTTCATGAAATCTTGACATTTGAGGATTATACTAACTTAGAGAGTTCTATTACTGATTATATAATTATTTTACGATCGTAAATCTTACAATACTTTGATCAACATACGACCTAATACTGACTTGCAAATTGCAAAAAACGTAAGAAAATTTGAATTTCGCGGGCTCTGCTGGCGCTTCTCCCGGCGAAACGTGGGTTGACCTCTGTCTAACCTTTTAAGGATTGAAGTTATGTTAGACGTAAGTAGTTATCTACTTTGCACGAAGCTATGTAAGCTGATTTTTATGTCTCTCCAAATGTAAATTAATTCCAAACATAATATTTTGCAGTTCAAAAACACGTTTTAAATTAAGAACTCAAAAGCTTCTGACGTGACCAATAGGAAGAAGTAAGGGAACACTCAACGAAAGACTCAAAATACAAACAAAATTAACAACTTAAATAAGTTTGCTTGAAGAGAGTTTTGCTAATTGCGAACTGCATGAGGTTGCGTTAAGCAGTTCTAATTATGCATGTGCCGTATTGGAGCCGTATTGTGTCTCGAAACTTCTGAACGTATTTGTGAGCAGATTGTGTGAACTTAAAACTTTTGGAGCAACTGAACTGCTTCAGGAGTACTGTGAATCAGGTGCGTTGGGTAGTAATACTGTGTTAATGGTAGGGATTAAGCAGTGGTGTGGGTGGTGGTACATATAGCTCGTGTTGCCATAGTGATAAAAGATCACGCCTCTAATACCCGATTAGACAGAGGTGAGAGAGACACCCACATTTTGCCAGTTACGTTTAAGTCCCATGTAATACTAGTGAGCCTAATGCCATCACTCTGGCATTAATCTAGATTCCAGGCTGCTACTGAGAAATTCCTGGTGGAAAACCCAATAGGTAACCTGACGACCTGAGAATTGATTTATTTATTTAAAGGGGGCCTGTGGCTAAGTAATAACAGCCGAACGGGTCGATCGGTCAGTTTAACCTACGCTGGCCGTAGTTGGTCCGTGGATAGGTGATCATCTTTTCATGTTAAGACCCCCTCCATGCCTCGAAAAGCACGTTAAGCCGTTGGTCCCGGTTGTCATTCGAGGATCTTTGACAGTCGTCACGAGTCGTCGGAAGCCTGAAAGTCTGACAACCAGTCTTACCAAGGGGTATCGGTTTACCCAGTAACTGGGTTTTGTACGTCAGAGAAGCAGTCACTCCATGTAAAATACTGGTATTCAGCTGCATCTGGTTAGACTGGAAGCCGACCCCAACATAGTTGGGAAAAGGCTATATAGGCAGATGATGTCTAGTCCGTTGCTGTCTCTCCCAGGCTGCGCCACAACACCCTGTCCTCCGCCTTCCGCATTCAGTCTGTCCCAGCCACTTCTTAAGTTCGTCGGTCCATCTACGCTTGCCGATACGCCGTCTCCACCCCAGGACTCGTCTGCTCCACCAGCCATCGGTCCTTCGATAAACATGGCCAGCCCACTGCCAATTCAGTTTGCTTACTCTACAAGCTGTAACATACTCACCATGCAATTATTCCGGAAATATCTGTTCGAACAATAATTGGCATCAGACCAGAACAATATTTTAATTCCACATCCAATTTATTTAATCGGTATTTCTATAAGTTTATCGACATTTAAAATCTTGTTGAGTTTGTTGGTAATATTTTGTTTGTCGCACGTCGAATTGTTGGGTAAAGTGGTGTTTTGTGTCGTGTTACCTGGAATTTATTAATTTTGTTTTATAGCGTGTTTGAAGAAGGCCTTTCAGCCTTGCTTTAAAAAAAACTGGCCGAAAAACTGCATATTATCTTGTAAGGCATAAAACTGACAAATTTGAAATTAATCTCGACTTATTATCATCATCATCATCATTCGACGACTTGTTCCACCCACTGGTGATCTGGCCTCCTCCCTTTTGTGCCATGCTTTCCTGGTCTGTGCTAGTCTCGATTGAAATCAAATAAATGGGGAAAATCGAACAAATGGATAGATTCCTGTCTCAGTATCCACCTATTAACTTGTCAGTTTGAGCTGTAATTATATCTCTGATACTATTGTAGCTTTTGACCTAACTTAACTTGTGAAATATGGGCTTACTAAATGACGTGAAAACAACGTCTTTTCGCTCGGTGTACCTACTGGTGGTAAGTTCAATATTTCTGACCGACAAAAACATGTAAGACTTTAACCGCTAATAACTACGAGACTTTTGATGCTAGAGAGTTATGGCTTAGCACTCATAAGATAGGTCATATTTATAACAATAAAATTTTAATGCCGGATATAATTTGCCACTGCGAGAGCACACGCCTACGCGCGACCCTCTACTTTTCAATTCGTATAGTGCAAAAACGTATTCGCTAGATCAGTTATTCTGGTAACTTTGTCAAGAGTTGACAAAGCACTATTAAGTCCTAAAGAGAAACAACAGCCTCAGCCAAAAATCTCACCGTGAAAACATAAGTGAAGTGAGCCTGAAGAGAGCTGTCATTCCACCTGATGCTAGGAATTGACACTATTGACACTCCACGCTTACTTCACCTAAGTTTTCACGGTGAGATTTTTATAGAATAGCACTGCAGAAATATTGGCCAAAAATAGGGTTGAATATTTATATGAAGTTGAAAATAGCAAAATAATGTCACATATCGATTGGCCGTAAATCTAATCAGAAATGAAAAAAAACCCAATCGAAGAAAGCTTGCAAAAGAAAAGCAATGAGCCTAAAAAGTCTAGTGCCAGGCAAATAGCTACGACAACGTCAGCAGCCGTAAAAAAAAATGTTGTAAATAGCAAAAATTTCGTCTAATAACGGCCGTAAATCTGCTCAGATCTGAAAAGTATCATAATTGGTGAAAGATTACTTTATAAGGGCCGGTTTTTTGATCCGTGGTTAACTCAACCATTGGTTGAATTTTGGTCAAATGTGAAAGGCTAAACATGAATGAGTTATGCCATTAATGAATATTTTTTAATATGAATGAGCTAAAATAAATACATTCATGTTGAGCCTTTCACATTTAGCCAAAATTCAACCATTAGTTACTATGTTTAACCTTTGGTTGAGTTAACTACGGATCAAAAAACCGGCCCAAAGAAATGTAATCAGCTTACTAGAGTCGAGTAAATACAATTGCTACAGCAGTATCGGAAACCATAGTAAAACTTCAATCTGTTTACACGAAAACAAACGGCGAGGACCTGAACTGCGCTTATTTTTTTATATTTTTTATACGAGTAGGTAGAGTTGCACCTTTATTTAAGTACTCCATTCGATACGTTATGTAGACTTACTATGAAGTCCTCCATTATATACCTAGCCTTTTTCCAACTATGTTAGTGTCGGCTTCCAGTAGTCTAACACGGATACAGCTGAATATCAGTATTTTACATGGAGCGACTGCCTATCTGACCTCCAAAACCCAGTTATTATTAATTTATTTAATACGTTAAGTACACAAATGTACAGAGGCGGACTTAATGCCATAGGCATTTTTAACCAGTCATCCTTTGGGTTACCAGTTACACGGTAACACAATACCCCTTGGTAAGACTGGTTGTCAGACTTTCAGACTTCTGACTACTTGTAATGACTGTCAAAGATCTACGAATGACAGTTGGGACCAACGGCTGTACGTGCTTTCGAAGGCACGGAGTACCGAACTCAGCAATTGTTGCTTAACGTGGAAGTTCGAACCGTGCGGCTGTTATTATTTAGCCACAAGCCCCTCGTTACAACTACTGTGAAGACCTACGAAGGTTTATTTCATGAAGGTCTTAAAGTTCACAGAACTCAACAAAATCAAAATAGTTACAATGTAACATCTCTGACTGCTCCATCATCGAGAAAATAAAACTCTTCAAACATTGTGGGTTTATTTTCCTCACGTTTAGAACATTTTCAAGCTTATGGTCACGAATAGACAACTTATATGACCTGTGAAAAGCAAAACGTGTCGTCTTCGCGGAACGTCAACAATCTACATACTTAGGTTTATCCAAAAATGGAGAATGCGTTCTGAAATTGAATTTTGAAATTCAGCTCTGAATATGTTACAGATAAAACTTTTGATTAAGAGTTAAAACGCATTTTCTCTATTAAAAACCGTTTATCGTCAAGATGGAGGGACCAAGTCTTGGATTTCAAGCCAGCCTACGTAAGAGTTTAATACCATAAATCTACTATTTGCTACCTATGCAATAATTTTAGCTATCTCAATATATACGTAGTTATTTAACAAAATCCTTGGACCCATCTTGACGTCAAGATGATACGCTGGTCTGAGGAGTATCCTACCTTTATAGTATTTTAATACCTTAATTCTACTTTAGAAATATGAAATTTGATTGTCCCTAACATGAATCGTTTGAGAAATATTGACCATTAACTTTGGTCCCTCCATAATGATTATTAAATAATTTGATCAGACATGATAATGACTAGTTTTATTTTCTTTTTCGAAGTCATCATATTTAGTACCCATTTTCTACCTTTAGATTATGTCTTACGTTAAAGTTTAACTTAAAAAAGTACAAGTTATTTTTTATACCTATCTACTTTTTGCAAACAAGGTCCTATTGAAATAGGTATCTGTAACCCAAAAGGATAATTTAACTCATAATTATGAACAACTTTCACAATGGAACAAACCCATTTAACGCGAATCAATAGTCAGCTGATCCAAACATTTTGTATGACATGTGAAAACCTGTATGGAACCGCAGATTTTTTCGCGATTTTTGAAGTGAAGTATTAACGATTGATAATATTCCTTTGCTACCATCAGAGAACGCGAAATTGAATACCAGAATATTTATTGTATTAAGTAATAATAAAAAAGTATTTTTTCTGGACAAAGCATTACTTTTAATTATAAACATTACTTTATATTTTTATAAAAATATAAAGTTTATTTATTTAAGTACCTACACAGTTTAAATACTTATTCACAAACTTTTTAGGCATAAAGGTATGAATGAAGGTATTTTGCTGAGATTTAAAAAAAACGTATATTACATGTCAATGGCGCCGATTCGCGTGTTCACAAACTAAATTTAAGTTCAGCGCATCTTGTTCTTTCTATTTCATTAAGAAAAGGACAGATGATAAATATTAGTTTAGTCCTGTCGGTGTTTGGATTTACTAAATATGATGACTTCGAAAAAGAAAAAAGAAACTAGGCATTAACATGTCTGACCACATTGTTGAATCATCATTATGGAGGGACCAATGATTATGGTCAATATTTCTCAAACAATTCATGTTAGGGACAATCAAATTTCATATTTCTAAAGTATAATTAAGGTATTAAAATACTATTTAATTACATTAAATAAATACTATCTAATTCTATAAAGTTGTAAAACCTGTACACCAAGTTTTGATCAGATTGGTTGTAAAATACGACCTGTAGAGGAGTAGCAACAAACTGACAGACGAAAGCAAATTTGGCCAGACTTGAAGCAGTGACGCTTCGCTCACTCGGTCAATTATGTATGTAAGAAAAAATCCACATCTTTATAAAATAAGTGCTAAACATAATTTTGATACTAGAAATAAAGATAAAATTGATCAACCATTTTTCAGATTATCTAAAATACACACATCAAAAAAAGTTTGTAATCACTAGCAAGAGCTGATATATTTTTAAAATTTAACTTTATCAAGCAAAAGTGTTTACGTTATGTCATTTTATAAATCGAAATACACTGTTTTAAATTAAAAAATAAAACTCTTTTTTATTTTTTAATAACAAAAATTGAGTAATTCTGATAATTCTCTTGGCATTTTTTCAATCACAACACACCTTGAAAAAATATTTTAAATCCGTTAAAATTGACTAAGTCACATTTGTGAATGAACGTAAGCCTGGATTGAATTTCTTTTTATATGGAAAAAAACAATTTAATTTGTTGTATTGTTTTATATTCTATATTTTTAAGTAAAGAATCTAAAAATAAGAAGATATTATAGTATAGTCTACCGTAACAAAAAAGATTTTGATTTTTCAATCTGGTCGCAAACTTTTTTGATGTGTCTACGAGTACATACCGTACATCTTGTATGGGGCGAGACCGAGGGGTTCTTTCTTACACAAAATATTCCCTCATTTTTTTGTTATTTTTTTAATTTATTGATGTTGTTGTAGGATTGGTGGGAGTATGGTTTTACAATCAGCAAGCTCAGCTTAAGTGAGGTTTAGGTAAAATGAATTTATAATTTCATACCTACTATACAAGGGTCGATTTTTCAAACATCTTAGCTTTTACATCAATCAATCTGCCTAGACTTTTCCCAACTATGTTGGGGTCGGTCGGCTTCCAGTCTAAGCGGATGCAGCTGAATACCAGTATTTTACATGGAGCGACCGCCTATCTGACCTCCACAACCCAGTTACTGGATAATGCGATATCCCTTGGTAAGACTGGCTATCAGACAATCGTCTGCACAATATAATTAATCTATACAAAATAATGTAAAACAGTTTTAAAAGAGTAACGGTGGAGTTACTTACCCATTCTTCTCCATACGAAACTACCTTTTGGAAGGGGTGACAAGAATCGATTCATTTTTTTTTTGGAAATTTTGACGTTCAAAAGTTCATGTGCTTTTTGTGTTTATTTTATTTTTTTTGTACGTGTGCTTTTTTGAAATATATGACTTGACGTTGATTTTGACAGAGTTAATTTTTGTTTCGAATTTATAATGATATTGGTATGGATACAAAAGCAGTCAAACAGCAAATTATATTCGTTAGATAAAAGCTATCTGGAGGAGCTCGTGCCTATTACTTAGCCACGAGCTCCTCCAGATAGCTTTTAAAGCCGCACGAGTCGATCCATGGCTTGCTGGTGACCATCCTTACATACCGAGACTCCTCCGTGCCTCGGAAATCACGTTAAGCCGTTGTTCCCGGCTGTCATTCGTGGAACTTTGTCATTCGTTACGGGTGGTCAGAAGCCCAAAAGTTTGACAACCGGTGATCAGATAGGCAGTCGCTCCATGTAAAATACTGGTATTCAGCTGCATCCGGTTAGACAGGAAGCCGACCCCAACATAGTTGGGAAAAGGCTAGGCAGATTGATTGAGGTAAAAACTATCTGATGTTTGAAAAATCGACCCCATGTATAGTAGGTATGAAGTGATGAATTCATTTTACCTAAACCTCACTTAAGCTGAGCTTGCGGATACTGTAAAACCATACTCCCACTAATCGTACAAGAACATAAATACATAAAAAAACCAAGAAAATAAGGGAATAATATGTGTAAGAAAGAATCCCTCGGTCTCGGTACAATATAACAGAGGTGGGATATATCCCGGTCGTTGACGTCAGTCTTCAGTTATCTGATGTAGATACAGTCAGCCTCAAAACGATGTATTCACATATATGTATATCATCACGCCCGAAGGGCAATTCCCTGAAGGGTAAGGCAGAGGTGTACCTAGGGACTTAGGTAAGTACAGTCAATCTCAAAAAGATCGACGAGAATTCATTTAATAGTCTACAATCTTTGTTCTTGTTTGTAAAAACACCGGGGTATAGCCTATTGCTATCAATCTGTCTAGCCTTTTCCCAACTATGTTGGGGTCGGCTTCTAGTCTCACCAGATGCAGCTGAATACCAGTATTTTACATGGAGCGACTGCCTATCAGACCTCGACAACCCAGTTATTGGGTAATATGATACCCCTTGGTAAGACTGGTTGTCAGACTTTCGGGCTTCTGACGACCCGTAACGACTGCCAAAGATCCACGAATGACAGCCGGGACCAACGGCTTAACGTGCTTTCCGAGGCACGGTGGAGTCTCGATATGTAAAGATGGTCACCCATCTATGGACCAACCCCCCGGCAAGCGTAGCTTTACCTGATGGATCGACCCGTGCGGCTGTTATTACTTAGCCACGAGCTCCTCCTCCACGAGCCTATTGCTATCAATTGAGCACAAATCCAGACATCGGGCGGCTACTGACGAAAGATCGACATCGACAAGAATTAATTTGATCGTCTACATGTTCATTATCATAATATTTTATAGATGTGTACTTACTTGATTGTGTGTGTGTGAATCACGGAATATAACTCTACTTTGACGAAAAGTTTATTTGTTGTTCATACAAAATTAGACGAAGGTTGTTATTATTTCACATTTTTTCGCAGAATTGTGACACACGTTAGACAGCTGCGTGGGCATTTCCACTTGTTTTTTTTATTCGCACTAAGAGGTTCCAATAATGTCTTTTATAATGCGCTCAGCAAAAGCGTGGAACCCACTACCTGCGTCTGTGTTTCCGAGCGCACACAAAGTGAGAGTGAACAGGCTTCTTCTGGGTAAGCTCACTCCATCGTCGACTTTGTCTCTGTCGCCTCCGACCTAGACTAGAGTCAAGAGGAAACATAACTTAAATTTTAAAAAAAAATCCTTGGTTTGAATTTGATGAATTGACTCAAAAAACTCTTGGTGTGCATTTGATTGTCTACATGCTCGCTTTCATAATATTGTATTAAGTACCCAATGTTTTTACAAACAAGAACAAAGATTGTAGACTATTAAATGAATTCTCGTCGATCATTTTGAGGTTGACTGTACTTACCTAAGTCCCGCAGGTGGCACGTCTCTATTCCAAGGATCATCGCTTTACTTGTGGGCAATAAATAATAATGAATAATTTGATATATGTACCAAATTTAAACTTAATCGGTCCATTAGATTCGGAGCAAATTGACAGACAAACAGACAGACAGACACACGAGTGATTCTATTAGGGTTCCATTTTTCCTTTTGAGGTACGGAAAACTAAAAGAAACTATTCAAGACAAGGAAAAAGCAAATAATTAATTAGACATCAAAGTAGGTTTACTAAGTAGAGGGTAGTAGGTAAGTAACTATCTCCCCCCCGGTGGGTTCCCGCATTGTCGAGGCGGAGGGGGCTCAGTAGCCGTGGCTTGGGCACCCAGGGTGAAGCGAAGAGGAACCCGAGGAGGGGCCACTCGTCAGGGCTTTTCCCAGGAAGTCAACGACGTAGCGGCCAACAGGTAGCTTGCGGTACCGCTTGGCCGACATCGCAACTGAGGCGGGCTGCGATGTCGTATGAGAGGCATCACGGCTGAGGGTTGGAGGCCGCGGCGGGAGAGGAATGCCGGTATCCCCCTATCTTCCGCGGCCTTGACGTGTTCTTGTGCGCCGGTGATGGGGGTACTCCCCAGAGGAGGGTCCGGTGACGGACAGCCGCGGCGGGTTCGCGGTGAGTGTTAGCGCGTGCCCGTGTTCCCGCCACAAGCGGCAAAACGTACGTAAAATTCAACGAGGTCGACTGTTGACCTCGTAAATGCGTTACTACTTTAAGTTGAATGTCACTTGCACTTACCAAAAAGTAGAGTTCTACTTTTGGGCCGGTTTTTTATCCGTAGTTAACTCAACCAATGGTTAAACATAGTAAGGCCTGTGTTCACCACCATTCAAACCACCGGTTAGGTATTTAAACAGTTGGTTTATGTCAAATTTCCTAAGGAAAGAACTGATTAAACTAGCCGGTGAACTCCGCCTTAACTAATAGTTGAATTTTGGCTAAATATGTTTGCGAAAATGCCATTAGTTACTATTTTTTTATGACTGAGATAAAGAAGATGAATAAATGAGTTAACATGAATACATTCATGTTTAGCCTTTCCCATTTAGCCAAAATTCAACCATTAATTAGGTACTATGTTTAACCTTTGGTTGAGTTAACGACGGATCAAAAAACTGGCCCTTAGACCAATGTGACGGTAAGATCGTTTCAACCTTGTTGAATATTCAATTTACCGGGAGTTTTTGTCAAACATCATCATCATCATCATCACTTCAGTCGATAGACGTCCGCTGCTGGACATAGGCCTCTCCAAGCACCGCCACTTCGACCTGTTCTGTGCTTCCCGCAGCCAGCGGATTCCTGCAACCTTCACAAGGTCATCGGTCCACATTGTGGGAGGCCTTCCAACGTTACGTCTTCCGGTATGCGGTTGCCGCTCCAAAACCTTTCGGCTTCATCGGCCATCTGTTTTACGAGCAATGCCTACTGTCACTTAAGTTTGGCAATTGTTCAGGCTAAATCAGTTACCTTGGTTCTCCTGCGGATCTTTTAATTTCTTATTCCATCATGTAGAGAAAATCGAAGCATAGTCCTCTCCATTGCTCTTTGGGTGTCTTTCAGCCTTCTAATAAGTCCCATTGTGAGCGATTTGTCTAAGGTGGTAAAGCAATAACGAGGTCAATTGTACTTGTCGTGATGGCAGTTTCTCAGCACTGTTTAGGAGTTTCTGTACTTATAGCACAAAATTTACTAGCGAATTTCATAATGTAGGTGGTGATATACATATAACCTTGCTGATATTATTAAATTCCTATCATGTTAGTACTTTGAAATTATATCAGAACGTCATACCCTGATGATTTTTTTGATTAATGAACATGCTTAAAAGCACGTTCGTGACCGCAAAATTTTAAAATATTTTTTAATCTTAGGAATGTGTAGGTACACTTGACTGAATGTAGTACCCAGGTACCTATCAATATTATAGCAGCAACACACCTTAAGACGCAGATATATGCCAACAGCCTTTTAGCTTGCGTGTTCTGCGCTGAGCTCGCATAACGCGTCGTACGTCCACTCAGTAATAGGACTCGCCCATCAAGAAGCGCTGTCCCAAATTAGACGCATTATTAATTTTTTATACATAAAACAAAAGGTATTATACTAAGACACATATATTAAAATATAATTAATTAAATTATCTTTAATACCTATGGTAAAAAAATTACGCTTGATAGTTTTTGAGTGATTCTCAGTTTTATATCCGCGTTAGATATAACTTTACAAATTAATTACACTATGTGTTATATACATAATCTTAAAAATTCACAAAATAACTTATAAAGAAAATTCTCTAATTTGACAAATAATTTTTCCAAATCCAAATGAACACTACTCGTTTAGATGTGATCTTCAGTATAAAATCATTGAAAGTTATCGTCGCCTTAATGGTTATATTGCTCGTAAAGCTTAGGTCCATAGTTATAGGCACTCTTATCCGGTACACAAAAGAGGCCTTCTTCTTCATAGCATCGATGATTCCATTTATAAAATTTAAATAAGCTTCGAACAGAATTCGGCTAATTCGACAGCGTTTACGTTGGCATTGCAAAATTTTGAATGGGGCAGGTAGCACAAAGAGTATGACAAGAAGTACATATGATAAACAAGGCCGATGTATGATCGTGGGCAAAGCAAAAAGAGAAAGTATGTGACTATAAATTTTGCCTAGCATTAAGAACAAAACGTAATTTTAAGTATTAGCCAATCTGCTCTATTCATGTGTATTGGTACCTACTAACACACACAAAACACATTTATAGTTATATATAGTGTATTCCAACAATGTTATCGCATTCAGGACAGCTGTACACAAATAGACACAGGTAAATTGCTCCATAACAACACTGACCAACACTATGATAGAACAGTTAGCGAATATTGTCTGTCACATACGCTAAATTGAACTGTCCCGGTGGAACGGGGTTGAGTTGATGTCGGAGAGTTAGATACACTGCACTAAAGCCAAGATTTTGTTACCATTTAAAACAGCCATGCAGGTGAAGCCAGGTGAGTGACACATACATACATGGCTGTTTTCAGAGGTAACCAAATCTAATAGCACAGCATCATGCTGAGTGGAAGCCTTCTTGTCACAGTCATGTCGTGCAAATGCCGACTAGTTTTGTGCGTGCTTGTTTTGTTTTACTAAAGTCCAGTCGCGAAGAATTTCATACAATGATTCCATGACTCCTCACTACCTATCTCTATCGCTCGCGCACAAATGTATTGCCGTCACACTCGCATATTAGAAGACCTTCTAATGTACAAAGTAGAAATTCAAACTTACTTGTCTTTTTTCCATAAAGCAATAAAAAAAAATAAAAAAAACACACTATGTTTTCCCGCTAACAGCGTACAAACATCAATAACGTGATTCTTATTTTAAATTACACTTATGTAATAGAATTAAATTCCATTAAAATTAATTAACAAAAATTTATTCGCGGTAAATTACATAAAACTTATCCTAAAATAAAATAAAAGTTAACAGATCTGCGTACCAAATTTGTAAAATTTTAATTATGAAACTAAAATAGCATTTCTTCTACCTTATACATTTTAGAATATATTTAGAGGGTGGCATATTATAATCATAGTATATAACTACCTCTAACCCATAATGCACATATTTATCTTATAATACATACCTTCAACAACAAGTTTGTCTAGAGACTGCTTCATTAGTTTTGGGGTCGCAATAGCGGATGCTGACCCCGTTCTTGGATTTTTTCTGGAAATTCGCAGCAGCAGACTAGAGTTTAGAAGTGGGCCCGGTTAAAGGCAATAAGGATGATGCACGGCTATATGTAAGTGGGCACGCCCTTTATACTGGAGGCTTTTATATAGGTATAAAGTTCTGCTTACGTTTGTAGTTTTGTATTTTTATTTCTGCTTGAGTATAGTTTTCGATTTTTCGGTTTCTTTTTTCTTCTTTTTTTGGTATATTGGCGTGTGCTAGCTGACTTATAGCAAATAATTAAATTTAATATAATGTTTGTGTTGCGTAGTGTACTTAGATATATTATTTTGCGCGGTGTTATATAGAATATAATAGGTTGGGGAAAAAGTTTCTTCGCATTTTTTAAGAAAATTCAAAACATTTTTTAATATAGTTTATTTACATTTAACTAAAGTATGTAGGTACCATTTTGTTTGATAACTTTTTGCCATCTTGTAGGTAGGGACATGATCCCATTGCTATAGAAATTTTGGGACTTCTGGTCAAAATACCGCGACAAGTGGTTTTGGCAGATCTCTTGTGATGTTAACACTGCCTAAAGAATTCTGAAGAGACCGAAACAGGTGGAAATCTGAAGGTGCAAGGTCAGGACTATACGGCGGATGCATTAACACCTCCCAGCCAAACTCTCTTAATTTTTGCTGAGTGGCTAAAGATGTGTGAGGTCTAGCGTTATCATGATGAAAAACCACACCCCTTCTGTTGATTAATTCCGGCCGCTTTCTCTCAACTTCTTGCTTTAATCTCATCAGTTGTTCGCAGTAGAGTTCAGAATCGATGGTCCTGCCTGGTGGTAACAGCTCATAATGAATAATGCCCTTCCAATCCCACCACACACACACAGCATCACCTTGTTGCGAGTTAACCCGGGTTTCGCCACAGTCTGTGAAGCCTGACCGGCCTTTGACCACGACCTTTTTCGCACGTTCTTGTCATACGTGATCCACTTTTCATCACCAGTTATCAGCTTCTTCAAAAATGGTTCGGTTTCATTACGTCGTAATAAAGAATCACAAATGAGTACACGGTTCATTAGGTTTCTTTCAGTGAGCTCGTGAGGTACCCAAATGTCGAGCTTTTTTGTGTACCCAGTTTTTTTTCAAATGCGCCAAAACTGTTTTGTGGTCAATTTTCAGTTCTTCTGCTACGTCGTAACTATTGATATGCCGATCTTACTCCACTTTTTCAAAAATGGCATCCATTTTATCCGTAATAGGGCGACCAGAGCGACGTGCATCTTTGACAAAAAATTTCCGAATTGAAAATGCTTAAACCAAATTTGTGCTACTCTCACAGACACTACACTAGGTCCATAAACATCGCAAATTTTTTTCGCGGCTTGCGTTGCATTTTTACCTTTTTTGTAGTAAAATTTTAAAATGTATCGAATTTCTTCATTAGATTCACTCATCTTGACGGTACGAAAAACAAATGAAAATAACACATTTTCCTAATTTGAATTTGGAATTATGTTCTTTAAAATTTAAACTTTCAATGATACCAAAACCAGCCAGATACAAATAGTATAGCCAAAGAGATTTTATTACAAGTTCATACACACTATAATGCGAAAAGACTTTTTCCCCAACCTAATATATATATTTTTTTATTAACTGAACAGACAGCTGTGCTGCTAGGGAGTTTGTTGCGCCACTTCTTCTCCTCAGCTAAAGCACTAGGAAGTGGTGAAGAGCGGGCGTTTTGGGGGACTGTCTTATGTAATTTTAACGTTCGAGAAGTGCTGAATCTCAGCCTAGTTTGAATTTGATGATAAACATTTTTTTTTGTCCGTCATGTAGATTTTTAAAATATATTGGACACGTATTTTTTTCTTTATCCTCGTAATCAAGAGATTACGGCGATACATTGAGTTAAAATGTGCCATGACGTCACGCCTTGGTACATTTTATACGTAGAAGTGACGTAGCGAGCCCCCACTCCCGAACTTTAATGCCTGTTATCTAAGTAATTTTTTATTAGTATGATAAAGCAAAAAATACGTGTCTAATATTTTGTTATTATCTGACTGACGGATTAAATAGATTTTTTTTTTACTAAGGCATTATTCCTATTACAGTTGCCACCTTTTACGTCAATTATAAACAGTATTCTCCTTCAACTTGGACAAGACTAAGACCATAGAAGTGTGAAGAACTAAATTATTAAGGCTATCTATATACGTTGCTTATCATGTCCCTACTTTAGCTTAGGGTTATCCTTGTCACTGTCGCACAACTGTTAAACTACAAGTGCAAGATAGAGACGGGAACATGTCTAAGCCAAAGTACCAATCAAAGAAAAGAAAAACACCTGTTTTTACACCCACCTATGTTTTACAAATAAAAAGCTTTGACTTTGAAGGTTATTTGACAATAACCAAAGTTTACGTCAGGTAGCGGCAGAGCTCCTACTGTAATAGTTCAACAGAAAAGTACTTACTTTCATTACCTTCGTCTGCAATTCTATCTAACTACATCTTCGGGGAAAACCGTCGCTATCACAAGAAATATTTCACTATGATTTGATTCCATGTAACGATAATGGCAGCTCCTTTTTGCTAAACTTGTGTGCTTTTACATTACTGACTTTGTTTAAAAACAACGTGAGGAAACCTGGACAGCAATCTGCCTAGCCTTTTCCCAACTATGTTGGTGTCGGCTTCCTGTCTAACTGGATGCAGCTGAGTACCGATATTTTACATGGAGCGACTGATTATCTGACCTGCACAACTCAGTAACTGGGTAATACGATACCCCTTGATAAGACTGGTTGTCAGACTTTCGGGTTTCTGACGACCCTGGGACCAACGGCTTAACGTGCTTTCCGAGGCACGGAGGAGTCTCGGTATCCATCCACGGACCAACCCCAGCAAGCGTAGCTTAACCTGATGGATCGACCCGTGCGGCTATTACCTATTACTTAGCCACGAGCTCCTCCTGGAAGTATAGTTAATATAAGTCTCAAATCGCCAACCAGTCAAGACAAGAGCGAGTATATATTAGAAGAGGCCTTTGCCCTGCACAGGGACAATAATAAGCTGGTATAGGCGAGGTTGTGGTGTGATCAAAAAGTAAGGTGACTTTTTGAAATTAGCGGGCTCCTTACATTCAAGTTTCAATTATTTTTTAATGTGTTGGTACACTGCTTACGATCATATGTTCACAGTTTTAACTACGTAGCATTCTTTGGTTGTGTGTGAGAGGGATAAAGGTTAGACGTGTTTTGCATGTTCGGCGATTTTTGCTGTCGAAATAAATGGAGCAAAGAGTTTGCATTAAATTTTGTGTAAAAAAATGGAATCAAGTGCTCGAAACTCTTGAAATGTTGACAATGCCATACGGTGAGTCTACTCTGAATAAGAAAAATGTGTATATAAGTGGTGCAAGCGGTTCCAAGAAGGCCGAGAAGATGTCAGTGACGAACCTCGCCCTGGATGCGCCAGCACATCAACAACAGATGAAAACGTTGAAGCAGTGAAAGAAATTGTGTTGGCAAGTCGTCGAATCACCATTAGAGAAGTAGCTGATAATCTCGGCATCTCACTATTACTGCTTACCAGAAGTACTTCGAGGATTGGAAAAAGCACTGGCACAAGTGTATTATATCTGATGGGTATTACTTTGAAGGGGACGTCTTAAATATTGATGAATAAATAAATACTTTTTGATAAAAATGAAAAGTCACCTTATTTTTTGATAACACAAAGTAATTGTGATTGTGAACAACAATACCGCTTGGCAGCATTTTATAGGTACTGTGGCAGTTTTGACTCAGAAAAAAACAATATAATATTATTATGAGAGTGAGGGAAGTACAGTGCAGCTGTGTCTGCACACACATTACGCGCTATATTAATATATCCCCCGTTAGTCTAAGATTGGACACCATGGACGAAATTCAGTCTGGAGAACTATTATATAATTCTCTGTTCCGCAAAGATACAGGGAAACCTTAATTTTTCTGAGTACAAAATCCTAACAGCAACGCGAGTTCCGCCAAATGGCTCCCGCGCCTCTAACGACCAATCAACGCTACACGTGGAAGGTTACACCGATAACCCGCAAGGTTGCCTGCTTGTCGGTCTTCTACAGATTGTACTTCGGTGAGCGTACCAAGGCATTCCACGACCTGATTCCACCGGCCCCCTTCTACCATCGGACATCTAGACGCACTGCCAGTTACCATCCCTACCTGGTTGATATTCCACCAATTCGTACTAAGCGCTTCCAAATGTCTTTTATAATGCGCACTGCAAAAGAGTGGAACTCACTACCTGCGTCTGTGTTTCCAAGCGCATACAACCCTAATATCTTCAAAGTTAGAGTGAACAGGCTTCTTCTGGGTAAGCTCTCTCCATCGTCGACTTTGTCTCTGTCACCTCTGACCTAGACTAGAGTCAAGAGCAAATCCATCTCAAATAAAAAAAAAAAATTACTCATTCGTATCTGCTACAAGTTTACCTAGTTTTAGCGATACTATAATACTCTATATAAATGTTGGCAGACAAACTACAGACGATGGTAAAATAGATGAAGTGTCATGGTGGATTTTACTTCATTGTTCCCGACTAAAGAACTACATTAGAAGGAGGCGAAGAATTAAATTAAATATTGCTTCGGACACTTTTAGTGAAAATTACTTGTAATGTTTTCGGTTTGCTAATTATGACACGAAAAACTAAGTGTTCCATGGGAAACCTCATTTAACTTTAGAATCTATCTGTATTCTTGATAGCTGACTATCATAATCACATTCGCATTTACTAGTGAGTATTTCTATAATTTATACCTCATTATATCTATGCTCCCCGAAGATGACGACACACCTTTATTGTTCGGAGTACATAATCCTGACAGCAACGCGAATTCTGCCAAATGGCTCCCGCGCCTCTAACGACCAATCAACGCTGCACGTGGAAGGTTACACCGATAACCCAGTCGTGTCCCCTACAGGTTTGCCTAGGGTTAGCGATACTATAACTGTTCTATACAAATGTTGAAGTGTCATGGTGGATATTACTTCATTGTTCCCGACTAAGAAGAGAATTAAATTATTACGTTGAATACTTTTAGTGCAAATTGGACGGTTTGCTTATTTTGACACGGAACAAAAAATTGCTCCGTTGGAAAATCCATCATTTAGTTAAAGAATTCTCTTTATTTCTTAATCATTATTATTATTATCAATCCACCATTGCCTGCAGGACTGTTGAACGTAGAATGTTATAATAAACAGGCACTATAAAATAAAATAACTACGTTGAAAACATTTCAGTAATCTTTGCTAAACAATTTACGAAAATATACAGGACTATTTTTAAATCATTAACTAAACTTTCACAGGGTGTTCTACCCATGAATATGAACAACTTTCACTATGGGAACAAAACCTGAAATCGCGAAAAAAAAATCAGCTGTTCAGTACATTTATGTTGGCATAATTCGTCAAAATGTACTGAACAGCTGATTTTTTTTTCGAATATTTTTTTAAACTTAAACTGCAACAGTTTAAGTTTAAAAAAATATTCGTGCCAAGCATGTATGAAGCTTCGCCATTATCTTCCAATCTATCGCCATTCTTAGTAGTATCTATATTAGTTATATATTTCCGAACTCACTAGCCATATATAGGCCATCAAAGGCTTCTGTGGTTTTTAGCATATAATGATTTAAAAACTGCGATATACATTTTGAACTTTAATAAAAAAATAAAATAGGTACCGGTTCTGTATGCGTTCAGCTAACAGATGCGTACGCATCTCAATTTAAAACAAGTGATTTTTATGGACAAGAGCTGAATTGAGCAGAAAAAGTGTAGTTAGTCCCTAATGCCCGTTTTCAACTAACACTAGGCGACACCTAAATGAATGCCACTTAAATAAGAGCGCGCTGTTGGATTTCAACTCTCCGTTCAGCGCTGAAAGTCGAAAATCCAACAGGTCGTTTTTTTATGCATTTATTCCTAGTGCGATAAAAACTGAATGACTGCCAGATAATATAATTCATACACTCGACCAGTCGACACACAATTAAACACCTAGTAACATATTTATTATTATTTATTAGTACTTGTACCCACAGAGTGTATAATATGAACTTTAATTTATCATCAAATGCAGCTGCTGTTGAAATTAAATACAAATATACGAATTATGTGAAGAGCTGGGTTAAATCTCCGTATGTAGGTCGCGAGGGCCTGTGGATATTTGTGTCCCAACTCAGGAAGATAATGCATAATATTATGGTCTTTGTCATCACGCTTTTAAATTATTCAGTGATAGTAACATAATAAAACAAGACGTCTATAATCCTCGAAGGGTTAGGCAGAGATGTACCTAATAGTTCACCCACATTTCTCCAGTTATGTATGTTTAAGGGGATACATCTACGAATAATAAATGGTAAGGATAAGTAATTTTAATTTTCCATAAGTGTTATTTGACTATATCGTCCACATCCGACGACAGTGTGACATCTCGAATTTAGATTTTTCGTTTTACTGATTCGGTTTTCTTTTTGATTATTTCATTACACTTCATCCTAACTAATATTATAAATGCGTAAATAAGTTTGTTTGTTTGTTTGTTACCTTTTCACGCCTAAACCACTAAACCGATCATTCTGAAATTTTGCATACACGTTGTCATGTGTACAGACACGGACATAGGTTATCTTTCATCCCGGAAAAAAGTACTGTTCTCGAAGAAAATAACAATAAAGTTCTTTATGATAATAGATGGCGCCACGTGTCTTTCGAATCATGATTGAATTATATTATTATAGAGACTTGAGTAGTATGTTAAGAGTTTTTTTTTTTTTTAAGTCCCTAATAATTTTTTTGAGTCTAAAGTGTCGATAGACCGGTTTTTATCCTCCTAACTATCCTAAATAATATTATAAATGCGAACGTGTGTTTTTGATTACGCTTTCACGCTAAAACGGCTGAACGGATTTGAATGAAATTTGGCACTTGCGTAGACCATGACCTGGAGAAGGACATAGACTACTATTAATCCTGGATCGCGGACGAAGTCGCAGGCATCAGCTACAGTACATAATAAAGCTATCTTGAAAACAATTTAAGAGTTCAAAGAGAGAGAGAATTTAAAAATTCAAAAGTCATTCTGTAAAATTACGGTTTTTGAGATGTCACACTGACATTACAAATGGACGATATTGTCTACTGCCTTACTTAAACCGACACATGATTACTAGAAGTTTTTTCAATAGCAAAAATCCAATTTAGCACTGTCTGTACTTTATACGATTATACGTAAACAGTTCCTTATTGTGCAGTAAAATTTTCTTTAAATCGAAGTTACTTAAATAAGTTAAAAACTTACTAAGCTAAAAATTGTTTTCAGTATAGTATTTTGTCATAAAACGAAGCGCGTTTAGTTCCGGTGCGCGTGAGTCTTCTATCTCGCGCGTCAAACTAGACAGCCATACGCTGACTTAAGCTGAAAACCAGCGCCGTGGATTCGTGCCTTCGTGCACGGGCCGCGGCATTAGGCTGAGCGTTTAGCCGTTTCGCGCGGTAGTGACGCACATTTCGAACAATTTCATGTACAGTAAGCTTCAGAGAAAAGGAACCCCCTTTCGCTAATGACATCAAACTGTTTAAGTATTTTGTAATGCAACGTAAATGTCGTGTTGGTCTAGTGGTTAAGAGTGCAACTTAGCAATGCGACGGTCAAGAGTTCGAATCCGTGGATGAGAAGAATCTTTTTTTTATTTTTATTTTTAGCTTCTTTAATAGGTGATTTATGATTTTCGTAACTTATTATTTAAGATATCAAACGTTAAAGTAGGTGTGAGGGTTGTAACAAAAGCTAGGCATGTTGCATAAACAATATTCATTTATTTCTCTAATTACATTTCTAGGACTTAATCAGAGGATTAAGAGGAAAAACCAGGAAGAGTCCTGGTTGAGTATACAGTTATTGGGGTTATTTACTTAGAATATTAACAAAACACAAAATAGATACCCTGGGTGAGGCTTAGAACGTTTAACATTAGATCACGGTTCGTTTATAGATATTTCTAGAATATTTTATACTCTGTATGATCTTATCAGAAAAAAAGCCTGGTTAAAAAATGAAATGTTGTCATTTGTGCCTGTGAATAACAGAGGAAGAACCAACATGCTAAACTATAACAGTATAGCAATATACATCTTTCTCTTTTATCACAGTTTCTGATAACCCTTTTAACACAACATTAGAAAAATATGTGAGGTCAGATGGTGCATCGTTAACACATTACAAGACTACTTGTAAACAAGAGTAGGTAACTGGATTGATAATAATAAAGGTTGTTTATTTTTGATTTACTACGAGATAATGTCCCACAAATATTGCGAATTATGAACACTTGCTCAAACGTTCCAATGCAATTTTATAAGATAAGATACACAATCAATCCGCTGAGTAAATTGCCTATTAATAACGGAGAGGATGGCCGTCACTGTCTATAACTTCTTGAAGTCGACTTTTCATGCCCGAAACCATATTGAAGCATGCATTACTATTTCGCATTAGTTCCCAAGTTTTGTTTACCTCTTTATCCAAATTTTCTTTTGACTTTATTTCACTGGAGTCCCAGTTCAAAACCATCTGACCCCACAAGTTTTCTATAGGATTTAGGTCCGGGCTTTTAGCCGGCCACTCAAACATAAAGAAATAATAACATTGCTTGACGTTGGACCTGGGTTCGACACAGGTCCAACGTGGCAGTCCATTCGGTGATAGTGTTTATTATGTTGTGTTTTACAATTTAAAGATAATTTATTGAATATTTACACAAATCGAGTAAATATACGTAATTTAGGGAACAATAAGTACCACTAGTTTAAAGATTTTAGCGAAATAATAAATCAATATTGTTTAACACATGGTGAGGAGCTCGTGGCTAAGTAAAAACTAATGGGTTAAACTACGCTTGCTTTCGTCAGTAAATGGGTTATTTACATACCGAGACTCCTCCGTGCCTCGGAAAGCACGTTAAGCCGTTGGCCCCGGGTGTCATTCGTGGATCTTTGACAGTCAATACGAGTCGCCAGTAGCCCGAAAGTCTGAGAACCAAACTTACCAGGGGTTATCTTATTACCCAATAACTGGGCTGTGGACGGCAGATAGGCAATTACTCCATGTAAAATACTAGTATTCAACTGCATTCAGTTAGACTGGAAGCCGACCCCAACGTAGTTAGGAAAAGGTTACGGAGATTATTAAACACAAGGTGACGGGTAAAGCCGATTAGTGACAGCAGAATAATTTAAAAGCTAAAATAGAAAAACAAAATAACAGAGTTTTTTACTGTTTATAAAATAAAGTTGGATTACTACTTCATTGTTATCTAGAGCCGAATCCACCAAAGTAATATACTTCAAGATTTGTTCAGCTTAATAAAAGCTAATGAGTAATAATAAACAAAACATGTATCTGTAATCAAATCCATACAATCAAACTGCCTAGCCTCTTCCCAACTATGTTGGGGTCGGCTTCCAGTCTAACCGGATGCTGCTGAATACCGGTGTACCTAGGGACTTAGGTAAGTACAGTCAATCTCAAAAAGATCGACGAGAATTCATTTAATAGTCTACAATCTTTGTTCTTGTTTGTAAAAACACCGGGGTATAGCCTATTGCTATCAATCTGTCTAGCCTTTTCCCAACTATGTTGGGGTCGGCTTCTAGTCTAACCAGATGCAGCTGAATACCAGTATTTTACATGGAGCGACTGCCTATCAGACCTCGACAACCCAGTTATTGGGTAATATGATACCCCTTGGTAAGACTGGTTGTCAGACTTTCGGGCTTCTGATGACCCATAACGACTTTCAAAGATCCGCGAAAGACAGCCGGGACCAACGGCTTAACGTGCTTTCCGAGGCACGGAGGAGTCTCGGTATGAAAAGATGGTCACCCATCCACGGATCAACCCCAGCAAGCGTAGCTTAATTTAATAGATCGGCTCGTGCGGTTGTTATTACAAACATTGTTATTGTGAGTAAATCCATACAAATGCTTGTAAATAATAAAATTTTGAAGTACCTCGTACCGACTCGAGTGCCACCTAACTTCTTTCTGAATAGCAAATTACACATTATCTTAAATGTTCCACAGAATAGCAACACAGATTTAAAGAAAAATAACTTTTCGAACTCAACGGAATTATGTATTCAAATATGGAATTTGAAATTCATAAGAAGTCCCCATATTTCGAGAGAAGCATGGTTATTTATCGAAACATCTTTCACTGGCAACGCGCTCTAGAAAATGTATTTTTTTTTCTCTATTTTGTCATTTCCCCTTTGAATATTCACGTTCACAATCGAGTAGTTCGACGGGAATTTTAAAATGTTTAGCACTTTTTCTTGCAGTTTTTCAAGCATAACAATGTTCGTCGAGACGTAGTCATGGAGTCTGTCATTTTATTTTATTGCTGCCATTAATGTCTGGAATACGTGAGATTAATAACCTTCTTTTGAAATTTAGTGAGAAGGTAAGCAAATATCTGACAGAGGAGATGCTGAATATTCAAAAATAAGATTAGCAAAGTCGGTAATATCATTATCTGAAATATGTTGTACTAGCTGTTGCCCGCGACTCCGTCTGCGATCCAGGATTAATAGTAGCCCATGTCCTTCTCCAGATTATGGTCTACCCATGTGCCAAAGTTTATCCAAATCCGTTAACCCATTTTAGCGTGAAAGCGTAATCAAAAAACACACGTTCGCACTTATAATAAAACTTAGGATAGTTAGGAGGATAAAAAATCGGTCTGTCAACACTTTAGATTCAAAAAATTTATTAGGTACTTAAATAAAAAAAAAAAAACTCCTAACACATTACTAAAGTTTCTATAATAATATAATTCAATCATGATTCAAAAGACATGTGGTGCCATCTGTTATCATAAGAACGTTATTGTTGTTTTCCTCGGGAACAGTACTTTTTTTCGGTATGAAAGGTACCCTTTGTCCGTGTCTGCACACCTGACAACGTATATTCAAAATTTCAGGATGATCGGTTCGGTGGTTTAGGTGAGAAACGGTAACAAACAAACAAACAAACTTAAAAGTTAGGAAGTTAGGATTGTATTGATAAACATTCTAAAAGTTCTTCTCATCAAGTTCTTAATTAGTTGGTACCTACTTACGTCTTCAATGCGAGAATTGATGCTTACGTCTGCAACCAAACTTTTCAGCTAATACCAGTACCTAACATTTACGTGGCTTATTCAGCTCTACACACAATTACGGCGCAGCAAGTGGCGCCATCTAGTTTCCGATGAGTTCGGATAAGAGTGATACTGACTGGTTACTGTCACTCTAGCAGAGCGTCGCATCGATGGTAGCGTGACGACTGTCTTCTGATGACAGAGATGATGTGAGGGGAGCCGCTGTCGAACCTCGTCCACGACGAACTGCTATATTTCGGCACAATCCGGATGATATTGAAGCTGTTGAACTACTAAAACGATGACCACTTTTGGTAAAGGCTATCCTGCGCCGTATACATAACTAAAATCAGATAAGTAAGTTATTGATTATTGCTTAACCAAGCACATTTCTAAAGCTGGCTGGCCTGATCACTCGCTAAATAGAATTAGCACTAGAATGAAAACATCATTCAGTATTTGTCAATATCGTAATAGCTAGCTGTGATGTATGTAGTGTGTTTTCACCTCAACTATTATTAATATTAGTAACACTGGATCATTGTCCGGAAACTTGTGTCTCCTGTCATCCGGGCTCGATGAGAATCCCAAGTCAAATTGTCGAGTACATGCACCTCTGTAGGAAGCTTGTGTTTCTTTTCTTGACCACACCACCTGGATCCAAATATACTTCAGTAGCCAGTCTTTTTAGCAGAAGCATCTCGTTCCCACTGCTGGGACACAGGGCTCCTCTTTGTGAGAGGCTGTAAATCACCACGTGGGACCAGTGCAGGTTGGTGGAGGTCACATGTCATAGAATTTTTGGTTCTAGGATATGCCGGTTTCCTCACGATGGTTTCCTTCACCATTTTGACAGCAGTGGTGGTGAAATTGGGCACACCACAATTGCGGCGATAAGTCTCCTCTTTGAGGAGTGGTTGGAGAGGCGTCACGGCATCCTCACCTTCCGCCTGACGCAGGTCCTCACCGGACACGGTTGCTTCGGGAGGTTCCTGTTCCGGATAAGGCGGGAGGAAACGCCCGGGTGTTACCACTGTGTGGATCGCCCGGAGGACACGGTGGAGCATACGGTGGAGGTCTGCCCGGCTTGGGCAGAGCACCGCAGCGTCCTCGCGGAGGCGATCGGCGGCGGCGATCTCTCGCGTCCGGCCCTGGTACAGGCCATGGTTCGGAGCGAGAGTGCATGGGAAGCCGTCACCTCCTTCTGCGAAGCAGTAATGCTCGCGAAGGAGGAGGCTGAACGCGTGAGGGAGAGGCAATCTTTGCGCCCTCACGCCCCTAGTCGCCGCAGGAAACGCCCTGGGCGTCGGGAATCGATAGGCGATTCCCGGCCACCGTAGGCGCGGGCTTGCGGATGGCGAGCAATGGGTAGCTCGCCGTCCGGTAAGGACCAGGCCCGGGTCGACGGCGCGTTGTGCTCCACGCGCGTCTCAAAGAGATGTCAGCACTAGCTGAAGGGGTCCGCCAAGGCCGATGCCCGCCAGGGTTGCGGGTTGTTCGAAAGAGTTACCGTGGCCCTGGCACAGGCAACTGAAGGAACACGGGTGGGTTTTAGTCAGTAGAAGTCTGACACGCCCTCCCGCTCCACCCAGAGCGGGAGAAGTTATTTGATGATTTCCCACCCAAAAAAAAAAAAAGTGGTGGTGAAATAATTTACACAAAGTAAATCGCCTATCTAGTCGAGTTCTAACCTAGAACCTACAATTCGTAAGACCCAGCTGTTATCACTGGACCACCATTGTTCACAGCGTGCGTTTTTTTTTTATTCAGTTTTATATGTATATATAGCGTTTACCGTATTCAGTGAGCTGCCATGCAAGCTCAAAACACTACAATCAATACATTTTTCAATTTCACATTTCAGTGCTGGGTACATTTGGCAGTTATCGATATGTCGATATTAGTATCGATAAACGTCAACATGGAATGACATTGCGTTGTTTACGATCATATCGATAAAATCTGACGCGTTTTCCAGCTGTCCAGTATCAGTAATTTCAGAAGCTCTCTTTATTTGTTTGAATTTCTATTTCGGGCGGAATTGTTGTAAAATATTTGTAGCGCTGATTTATTTTTGGATTTTGTTGTTTTGATTTCGCGTGGAATTTAGGGCCTTCACACACCAAGTTGTCGCAACCAGTTAATTGTCCGAGTGGGCGAAGCGTCGCTGTTTCAAGTCTGGCAAAGTTTGCTTTCGTCTGTCAATTTGTTGCTACTCCTCGACAGGTCGTATTTTACAACAGATATTGACGAAACTTGGTATACAGCTTTTACGAATTTATAAAAAAAGGTGTCATTGGAGATTTTTGATTGGAGGGCTACCTCCTCCAAAAAAGGGCGAAAAGGGGGCTACTGAATACCTCCGCCTTATGAGATCCGATTTCGATGGTTCTTTTTTTATTTAAAAGGTAGTAATTATAAATTGGTGTCATAAAAAGAAGATGTTCTAGGAATGTATGGAGCCTGGGCTAGAACTATGTACACTAAATGTAAATCTCGCTATACAATATAGTAACCGTTTTTAATGTCAATTTTCTATAATTTGACTTCGTTTTAATGTACATTACAATCAATTCGGCCAAGGAGAGCTACACAAAATAAATATGGTGGATCAGCAATATGCGAAATGTCAAATGACAATGACATTTGATTGAAGTGTCTTGTCTATGTAATATCTGCGAGAAAAAAAAAACTAAAACACGAATTCCGAAAATACTTGGGTTTCGTTATAGTAATAATAATAAAACAGGACTACAGGTTATTCTATTCGAGTGCGGCAGTACATCTTATATTACCTATTAAACGATTGGTTATGTATATCGGTGTCAAGTGGAGCAAGAAACGAAGGCTTGACCGTTATTTTGTTTATCAAACTGTCCTGGTGTTTCATTTTTTAATGCCTATCAATATACCCTCGAATGAATTATCGAATTCACAGGAGAGTAGTGAGCTGTGGAGTACCTGACAACTGCAAGTTATTGTTAGAGTAGTTAACTATACACGACGGAATAGAAATCACAGGTGAATCAGAAACCATATAGGTATAATATCGAAGCCGAGGTCAACAGAGAAGCAATCTATCAATGTCTGTTTTAGTAAACTGTTGTCACAAAACAAAAACAATCACTAAAAACTCCGAAACACATCCAATTCACAACACAACAACGATTCAACTATTCAAAGACAAAGTCAAACTGTCAAAGAAAGACGTCACGTCATGAAACATAAAACTGTCAAAGTCGTCAAACGTCATGTCAAACACAAATGTCAAGGCTACCATAAAAATAGGGTTATCTTATTAAAAAAACTTCCTAAATTATCATTTGTGTACGCCTATACTTTTCTTCAAATGAATTTGTTTGTATTTTTATGAAAATCCCCTATATTTTTCCTATTTGTCTATGTAGTGTACATGGTGGTAGCCCAAAATCAAACACCTCTTTTGGAGAAGATCTGATGAAAAAAAAAACATGGTAAATATCCCGTTTTAAATAACTTTAGTAGTATATTAATAAAATTGTTGCAAAAAGTTTGTGATCGTGAGGTCTACGCAAAACTACTAGTACGATATATAATTATCTATACCTACTAGGTGTCTGAAAATTTCTACCGACACGACACCTGTGTCATTCGGGCTAAAAACCCGTAAGAATATCTTTTTCATTGGCCCCAGCCCATATGTGCTGACATAACTTTGTAAATATTTGAATATAGAATTAAATCTTAAAAAAGACACGTTTATGTCTGATTCACTATTCAAATATTCAATGTCTAATCTCCATTGATGTGCAAAAGTACTTGATGAAAGCGCCAAGTCTCGAATGTCATCATTTAAGTTAACACACATACATAAACTCACGCCTTGTTCCCATGGGGTAGGCATTTAAGTTAACTGATCTCAAAAGTCTGATTACAACATTTACAACAACTGTGTGAAAATAGAATAGACACAACTCTCTTGACAAATGAGTTTCAAACAAACATCTACTCGCAATAATTCAAAGTGTCGCAGTAAAGGTCAAGGTATTCACTAACTTCTTACATACGTGAAATGAACTGTCTCTGAAAGTGCTAAAAGTTGCCAGCAATATGCTGAAGCACTGCTGACTTAGCGCCCCGTGTAAATTAAAGTTGCACACAAACATATCCATAAGCACAGGGTGTGTTACTTTGTTCACAGACACACACACACACTCACTAAAGTAGACACAAACATATTTGTAGAGTTAGAGTGTAACGTGTGTGTTGTCATTATAATATCATGCAATTTTGTTCTATTCGTACCAGGTATACACAGAAGACTTGCATTTTTTATATGATGATGATGATAAATACATACAATCTGTCTCCGTTTGAGTTGGTACATAGCTTCTGAACAATGCCAGGAGAGATGAACCAATTCGCTCCACTGAAAAAAGATAAATATTCTCTATTATATACGAGAAAACACTTTTTTTTCTTTTCAGCACATATCCCGGAGATTTTCTGCAGGACTGTGTTGAAGAAGTCCTAATGTTCAATGGTTGTGGGAGCCGCATACCTACGTCATAAAGGTATGGCTTTTTTCCATAAGTCGAAATTTCTATCTTTTAAATGTTAGTTTTACAATGGTGCCGATTCTCTTGTTCAATAACGAAACTAAAGTTGAGAATCGTTATCTTTTACTAACAGGCAGCGCGAGAAAAGGACGGCTATAGCTATGAACTAAGTTAGAGATGTCAAACTAGTTTACGCCTTGCGCTTCACCGTGTTATTAGTCGACATGTTTTTACGTGTAGTCTATATTTGTATGGAAATATTAGTTCAACTAAATTCGACAGCTCTAATTTACGTCCGTCCCATTCTTGTTTTATTAGAGGGAAAAAGTTAGCAATAGCCTAAAATAAGTTTAGTTTGTGTACAACAGAATCAGCACAATTAACAGGTAATCTTTAGATGTAGCTAAGCCTGTTTGTGTAGATAAGACGATACAGATACACTCACACTCACATAGAACAACAGCATGTATAATCTACGTCAAAGTTTTGCGTGTGTGCAAACACAAATGAGGTTTTAATATTTCACGGAATTCTCTCTTAGTACGAGGCATTGTAGCATTCTTGTAGATGTAATTTTCGCGCCTAATAATAGAATAACGGCCTGTTTCTGAGTCCTAATTTTGAAACGAAATATTTTCTTTAAGCTCTGTAATACTCTGCTAAGACTGTGCGGTGTTCGAGTAGGTAGCCGACTATAGGCCTTTTTGGGAATTTAGAGGGGAATTCTGAGTATCGTTGATATTTTATAAAAATTGATATAACCTTATTCCGGTTTTTTAATTCTGATTTCATTCAACTCCATACTGTTCTTTCTCTGTACTACCGTAAACACAGATGGCAAAAGTTTAAAACTATTGTCGTTTGTGAGTTTGTACAAAGCAAATATTTTAAATACCAAACTTATTTATTACCTAAAGTTATTCGAAACAAAATGGCAAATACTCATTTAACATAATTCCAGGCTATGAAGTTTTAAACATTTAATTGGCATGTTTGCACACGAATATTAAGCTACACATAATTAAGCGAAACAGAAATGAGTTTAAACGAACGCCAAATTAAGTTAAATATGGTTTGCGCGTATTAAGAATTAAATGTGCACGACTGTACAAGTTTTTTACATTCGAATGAGGGACTGAGTGGTGAAAAAAGTTTTTATTTTATACATTTTCGTGAAAACATGCGTTGGAGTAGTCATCAGTTGAAGGTTTAAAACCTGACTTCTGCAGCAATGTAGTTGCCTTCTCATTGCCATTTCTCCTGTTTATCTAAGATGCTTCTGATTGATGACTCAAAGGAAAATATATTTTAGAAACCCACACTTTCTGATCTGAAATTTTCCACTGCGAGCAAACGTGGTTTCTCAATTCCACATTTTAAGAAACTAAAAATACTACCACTTCCCTGTATGTTTATTTACGAATGTGCCATTTTCGCAAAATTAAATATGCATCGTTTCAAATTTAGTAATAGAGCCAGACATAAAGACAAAATGACACCTGAACCCCACAAAACTGCTCTTTTCCACAAAAGTGTTTTTTATCTAATACCTGACATATATAATAAATTGCCAAAGACAATTAGAGATTTAGATTTGCATAATTATAAAAAGAAATTATTTCAGTTGCTGTTAGACAAATGTTACTTTACTTTAAAAGATTATCTCGATGATGTTATTTAATTTTAATTGTTCCCCTGATAAGTAAAATGTGTATATTTCTTAATTTGTATTATTTAATTCTTACTGAATTTATAATTTATGTCTTGTTATTTTAATTGTTGCCTTGACATGTAAAAATATTCGTTAATTCTAAAGTGCTGCATATTTAAATTGTTATTATTTTAATTTTCTATTTGATTATGCTGTTAAAATGTTACCTACTTTAAAATTATTGTATGCCATTATGGCGGGTCATAGCTGTGTACAATTTCGGAAACATGTAACAACTTATTGCTTACCTATGTACCACAATAAAGAATATTTGTATTTGTATTTGTGTTCCTTCTCGTAAGAAAAAGACTTTGCACTACAGGATGATTGTTAAAGATTGCTAATGAAATCGATTGTCATGTAACACACAGTATCAAAAATACATCAGACTAGCTTTTGGCAGCGGCTTCGCCCATGTGGATGTTAAAAATTATGCCACGGGAACTGTAAATCATTCCGGGATAAATAATATCCTTTGTGCTATTTCACTATAATCTATCTGTGCGACAAATTTCATCCAGACACGTTCAGCCATTCTGGCGTGATTGAGTAACAAACATCCATCCATCCATCCAAACTTTCACATTTATAATATTAGTAGGATTAGTAGGACATGATATAACGCCACAGTTGCCCCACAAAAGAACACATTACTCCAAAAATGAACCTATAACGCTTTAACAGTCGAAATAAAAAAGGTTATAGGTATGAGGAAATTAAAAAAGCAGCCGTGATTAACTCAGAGCGCTTTAAAGCGGCAGTAAGCGTTAAATTCTCACATCAGCATCATACGGGCTTTAAAAAATATATATATGTTGTATGTATTATATAGCTTACAGGCATCCGGGAAAAATCCCGAGATTTACTACTAGAAACCATGTTTAAAGCAGGTAAACGAGAAATAAGTCCATCAAAAACTGAATAATTTTGTGCCTATATGAATTTTATGGCAGCGTTAATTTTATACAATGTTCTTGTTATACTTTGTTACCTTTATTGCTGGTAATCTGGTTTTTATACCTTTACCTATGTACGTGAACCCTTCAACCCTACATTATGGAAGAGGAAATTGACATTGCTTGTACGTAGGACGTATTACCATACGGCATTGATGGGAGACAAGAATTATAGGCAATTTTTTCTTTCTGCCTAGCCTTTTCCCATCTATGTTGGGGTCGGCTTCCAGTCTAATCGGATGCAGCTAAATACCAATAGTTTACATCGAGCGACTGCATATCTGACCTCCACGATCCAGTTACTGGGTAATACGATAGCCCTTGGTAAGACTGGTTGTCAGACTTTCGGGCTTCTGACAACCCGTAACGACTGTCAATGATCCACAAATGACAGCCAGGGGCGGCAGTCTCGACATTCGTAACGATAGTTTTACGAATGAAATCGCTCGCTAAGTCCTAAAGGAGTATTAAGACGGTCAAAATTGCTCGACAAGCACGAAAAAACCATTTACAGTTTCAAACCAGTTGCGGCGAGAACCGTTTTTTTATTTAATCATGTTCTCCAATTTTCCTCGTTATTCAAGGTTAATTTGAAGTGGCCAATAATTGTCTTTGAAAAACCTAACTATTACCATTTTGCCCGTCTAGGTACCCATTAGGACTTAGCGAGCGATTTCAGTCGTAAAGCTATCGTTACGAGTGTCGAGACTGCCGCCCCTGGACCGACGGCTTACCGTGCTTTCCGAAGCACTTGCGAGTCTAGGTATGTAAAAAAGGTCACCCATCTACAGACCAACCCCGGCAAGCGTAGCTTAACCTCGTAAATCAATCCGTGCTGCTGTTATTACGTAGCCACGAGCTTTTCTTTCTGTGCAAGTTAAAAAAAAAGTACTCCTTGTGACGTTGCAAAATATGTATGGCTGCCAGTGACATCTGTTACGGGAAAAGGAAGCTTATGACATCGATCTGTCATTAGTTCCATTACAGCTGTAAAGATGGCGTTGGGTCTATTAATTGAAATTCAATAGTTGTTTTTTTTTTTATATTGGAGATTTAAATATTAAGAAAGTTAACTGGAGACGCTATCATTCACATAAATATTATAATAACTAGTACGATTACCTAGTTCTTTACATGAGGCCTAAATTGCTAACATGACCTTATCAAATTATCCAGTACAAAAGTTATAATACAACAATCTCTCTCTCATCGGAGATGGATGCAGTACATCAATGAGAAACTAAGGGCTCATAAATAGGCAACACTCAGAATAAGCTCTTATTCACACTCTCAATAAGCAGAGTCAAATGAACTCTCATTTAGAATTTTAAAAGCAACTTGGTTAATAATTGAGAATCGTTTTCCAGATTTTTAAGTAATGACGTAATTCCATTTCTATTGTAGCCTGCCAACTTCTAGAATAGATTAATCTTCACAAAATTCTAGGAATCGTTAACATTATTTGCCACTTAACAGAAACATTAACACGAATATATGTATATCAAAAGCGACCATAAAAAACATCTTTCGCTCGCTTAACTAAATAACACCACCCTTAAATCAGCGTAACAATATCCCAACTATAATAAAGTGTGGAAAAACAAACTAGATAATGTTCGAACCTATCAAAACAATTTACACGAATGAATGGACCATCGTTATGAGTTACGGCTTACCCTGATCATAATGTATTCTCCTCACAGTAGTCTAACAAAAATATGATGCCAATATCATGGCGTATCTGTATTTTGTATGGGACGACACGTGGGCGACACGACACGCCGAGATATTACGCTAGGTGCAAATTTAAAATGGGATTCTTGTGTCTTGTATTAAAATGCACCAGTGATTTTTCCGATAAGATCAATGGATAAGACTCATGGTAAGCTCTGACGGTACGTATCAGAGGGTATGCGAATAGGTAATCCTACTAATACACTTTGTGAGGATGTATTGATGGATGGATGTTTGTTACTCTTTCACGCAAAAACTACTAAACGGATTTTGATGAATTTAACACAGATAGTTTGTAACATGGATTAACACATAATATAATACTTTTTATCTTGATTTTCTTACGGGGTCGAGACTTACGCGTGTGAAACCGCGGGGGGTGCTGCTAGTGAACTTATATTTGCATCGTGTAGGTTTGCAAACGTCGAGTTACTTTTGACAGATCAAACTCAGAATGATAGACTAACTTTTTATTGACGTCAAAACGCCTTTTCACTCGATGGTAAGTTCAATAATTCTGAACGACAAAAACACGTAAGATTTCAACCGCTAACAACTACGAGACTTTTTATGCTAGAGTAATGGTTGAGCATTCAAAAGATAGGTCATATTTATAAAAAATTTATGGCAGGATATAATTAGCCTACCACGCTACACTACGAGGGCACGCGCATGCGCGCGACCGTCTTCATTTCATTAGGAGTCGAAATATCAATTCGTATAGCGCAAAAACGTGTTTAGCTAGATTACTTATTTTGATGTCTTTGTCAAGAGTTGACAAAGCACTCCAGGACCTAAAGAGAAACCACAGAAGTTTTGGCCAAAATAGGGTTAAAAATTAATATGAAGTTGACAATAGCAAAATAATGTCAGATGACGTCTCATATCGGCCGTAAGTGTGCTCACAATTGAAAAAAACACAATGATAAATGATAAATGATTTTTATTTCTGTAAGTAGGTTTGTACAAACACTTTTACAAGTCAATATTTTTTTTTAAACTAGATGAGGTCGGCGTTTCCTATCTGACTACTCTGAGAAGAAAGGCCGAAACAAACTCAGAGGTCACAGTCTCTTATAAAGTCCAGACATAATCTTGGTCACTTCATGTGAAGACCATGTAGATTGGTGTCTGAAATGGTCTTTTGAGGAAAGAACCACACAGATTGAGAGGACCTGTCCAGTCAGTGCACGCATTTGTCAGTAATCGCGCAGCTCAACTCAGAACTTAAGGAGCTCAACGATTCGACGAACAATACCAAAGAAAGGACATTGGGGTAGGCCGCATAGATTACTCAAACTGCCAGACCATGATTAAAAATAACTGAGAGAAAAAATAAAACAAACAAAAAAAAAAAGCAATGACCTACATAGTCTTCACATTCACAATAAAGTAAAATAATATAATACTTACAAAGTAAATATTAATGTCAACATTCAGTATGCAAAAATAAAAATAATATAAAATAAAATTGGAGCAGTTCAATCCCAAGCCTTTTTGTCCTCAATATAATCTTTAACGGTATAAAAAGCTTTCTGACACAACTTGCGTTTAATGAATGATTTGAATTTATTAAGACTCAGATCTTGAACGTGGCTTGGAAGTTTATTATAAAAGCGTATACATTGACACCTGAATGACCCACCTATTTTCTTGAGCCTTGTTGGAGGTACAACAAATTTGTGTTTGTTCCTAGTATTTATATTGTGGATATCACTGTATTTTTTAAACAATTTAATGTTTTTATGGGCATATAAAAGATTTTCAAAAATGTACTGAGAAGGCAAAGTCAGTATATTAATCTCCTTAAATTTCTCTCTGAGAGATTGTCTCGGACTTAATTTATAAATGCATCGAACAGCTCTTTTCTGCAAAACAAAGATAGTCTGAATGTCGGCTGCATTTCCCCACAACAGAATACCGTACGACATTATACTATGAAAATAGCTAAAGTACACTAAACGGGCTGTCTCTATGTTGGATCGAATATATAAATGAATCGAAGAAATCTTGCATCAAAAGGAATGGAATGAGCCTAAAATGTTTAGTTCCGAGCAAATACAATAGCTACGGCAGTGTGTCAGAACCCGTAAGAAAATCTGTTGCAAATAGCAAAAACCGGCCAAGTGCGTGTCGGACTACGCACAATGAAGGGTTCCGTAGTTGGGATGAGTCCCAAGAACAAACTTAAGATTGTAGTTAAACATGTTCTCCCATGCATTCCAACTGCAAATGTAAGTTAGTACTCACAATATTGAGAGATTTACCATGTTGTTTTAAGACCATAGACTTATTGCAGGATTTCCTGTAATCTATAGGTATTGAACTATTTTTTGTATTTTTTTCAAAATTTTAGGCACATTACTTTCGGAGATAACGGGGGGGGGGGGGGGTATTGTCAATTTTCGTTTATTTTCTTAAATAACTTTAAAATGATTTATTTTAAAATTATAAAAATATATTTGAAACCACCATAGTAAGCATTTGATATGTCATACGGTACTGTTTGCAAAACTTTCTTTTTTTAATTTTCTTATTTACCCCGCAAAATTGACCCCCATATTCAAAAATTCATTTATTTACTTTACACGTCCACGTTTGGGTCACAGAAATACATACGTGTACCAAAAAACTTAATCAGTCTATTAGATTTGGAGCAAATCGGCTGTGACAGACGGACAGACAGACAGACAGGCAGACACGAGTGATCCTATAAGGGTTCCGTTTTTTAAGTATTCGAAAATAATAAGTAGGTAAAATTTTATTATATGCAAATCGGTGCATAAACTACAGGAAATATCAAATTTTGACATTTTGGTGGATTTCATATTTTGAAATGATCACAAAATTTGTGCCACAACAGTTACGAGAATTCCACATTTTTAAGAATTACGATTAAAGTGATAGGTAAATTAACGAACAAAATACTTGGGATAACCTCGAAGATCTTATTCTTTCATTCAAAATGTGTTGGAAAATTCTGTAACCCTTCAAAATGTCTTTATTATTACCCTTCAAAATATGCGCATGAAAGTTTCTTGACGAAAGCCTTCGTCAAGAAACTTGAAAATATTCAAAGAATAACTTAAGAGGGCTGTCGCATTTTGCCACCTCTCTCGCTCACACGGGACCAAATTTTTAAGAATAATAAAAGAAAAGATGTTTTTTTTTCTAATGTAATCAATTAGCGAACTAATAAATAATATTAATTTCTGCCTGCCTAGCCTTTTCCCAACTATGTTGGGGTCGGCTTCCAGTCTAACCGGATGCAGCTGAATACCAGTATTTTACACGGAGCGACTGCCTATCTGACCTCCACACCTCAGTTACTGGGTAATAAGATACCCCTTGATAAGACTGGTTGTCAGATTTTCGGGCTTCTGATGACCCGTAACCACTGTCAAAGATCCACGAGTGACAGCCGGGACCAACGGCTTAATGTGCTTTCTGAGGCACGGAGGAGTCTCGGTATGAAAAGATGGCCACTCATCCACAGACCAACCTCGGCAAGCGTAGCTTAACCTGATGGATCGACCCGTGCGGCTGTTATTACTTAGTCACAAGCTCCTCAATTAATAAATAATATTTATTTAATAGGTAATTAATAAAAACACATTTCTATTGTGTTATCTAATAAACTCAGCTCAGCAAGTATAATGATCTGTTTTGAGATGAGTTAAATAAATGCCACAATAAAAATGTGCTTTTATTAATTACCTAGTAAATTAATATTATTTATTAGTTCGATAATTGATTACATTTTTCGAAAAAGCATCTTTTCCAAATTTTTAAGAATGTTAAAACATTCTTAAAAATTTGGTCCCGTGTGAGCGAGAGAGCGACACTTTTAACTCGTATTTTTTATTTTATTTTGAAGCGATGAACGTACGTCTCATAGTGTTAACTATGCACCATTATATCGTCTCCCCCACTGATGGCGGGGACAGTACTGGACGTCTGCGCCGCTAAAACTTGTAGCAACAAGTTGGCGCTCTTGGAAGATACTCGTAGGTGCCGTTTTGCTGCGCACTCGCGAAACTAGTAAAATCGTGTGAAAGAGACATAATGCCTATTTGTCTGTTCTTTGATATTATGGTGCATAGTTAAACACTATCAATTTGATGTATTACTATGCTTATGAATTGAATACAAAAGTTATCAAAGTTTGCCGTGAGCGCGAACAATACCGATTTTGCTCCCGTTTTCGAAATTAGATTTTTTTAAACATCATAAATAATTTTAGATATTTAACGTTAAATTATACACATATATAAATATAAAGAGTTAAGGCCGTGTGACCGCGTTCTGAGGCTCCTCGACGAACCACCCAACTGAAATATATCATAACCGGTGAAAGTTACCTACTAATGCCAATTTCCCGCGGCCCGTCGAGGCTCTTCGCGGCACGTGCATGTCGAGGCCTGTCGCGGCCCGTGCCGAGCATTCCACGGATCATTCCATACATTTAATCGGATGGACGACGACAGGCCACCGCAGGCCGACTGTTTCCACGGCCTGTTGACCTGGCCTGGCGCGATCTGGCCTGTGAGAAAGTGGGCTGCGGGACCGCGGCATAAGACGTCTAGTGTCGAGCAAATACAATGGATACGGCAGTATCAGAAACCGTAGTAAAATTCCAACCTGTTTAAAGCAAATGGCGCAGACTCCAAGTGCGCCAACATATATTTTCATCATTATATCATATGGGGACAGCGCTAGGGCGCATGGTTTTTTTTATTTATTTATCATTTATACAAAAGAATACAAGATTATTCATATTAAATAGCAAGCAAAAACCACTAAGGTTAAAACTTGTGCTGTTATGTGCGGTTCACCAATGATAGCTCAGTAACCCTAGTAACGTAATCCATGTTACCATGGTTTCGGAGCGATTCTTGTGTTTGTTTATTTTTGCTAAGTTTAGTTTTTTATTCAAATAGGTAACTACCTATTGCATGAGCAGTACTGGCGTTAGGGTAGAGCGTGGTTGGGCGACGCCCAGGGCACCAGGGTTGAAGGGGCGGCGAAGGCACCGTGTTGAGGCGTCCCTTCATCCTCTGCTGAATGCAGCGTAACTACTTGTTTAATCAAATCCCTAATAAGGACAAAATGTATGATCAGATTGTTGCCTATCCTAGACGAGGCGGCGGGCGTGCAAAATTTAATTGAGCTCGCTTTGCTCGCTCTTGCCTCCTACATTCTCCGTTTTCTGTATACGTCAACAAAATACCACATATTTCTTTATAAATAGACAAAAGAAAACCTATCACTTCCGAGGTGGAGTGCGAATATTTTTCGCCCCAATTTACTCACTGGCACTGTGCATGATGTGCTGTATGTGTGTGTGTACTTTTTGCACTGTGCATGAGTGTAGATAAATTAGTGTATGAAACTGCAAATAACTAGAATATCCTGAGGGATATAGGAATATAAATTATAATAGTGTTGCATAATGAGTTATGCAACACTATCATAAACTACTTTTAACAAACGCTTTTACTCGTCAAAAAAATATTTTTTTAAATATCTGAGGTCGGTGTTTCCTATCGGGCTACTCTGAAAAGAAACAACGAAATAAGCAAAGAGTCCCGGTTCACAGATACCGTGACGTGTCACTATCATAATCGTACCGCGTACGTATAACCCCGCGTCTTAATAGAAAGCGACTACGCGAACATCGGAAGTTCACGCAAACGTGGTTCGTACGAACTAATTCGCCCGAACGTCTTTGCGTTTCGCCGTTGGTTTCTCTATCTAGCTCAGCAAAGTAAATTATGTTGCCCGATAGTAAAAACTGTGCCTTTCTTACGTCCATTATTGATGCTAATGCGACCATTAACCCTTGACGTTCGCTTATATTAGGACACAACATTTTGACATCGAGCGAATAGGAAATAATATTCGCGCGACGATCGCTTTAAATAGGACGCAGCCTTTTCTTAACAAATACGAGTAATATGTAATAAAGTAGAACAGAGTTAAGGGGTAAGCATCCATATTTCCGCCCCTGAATTATTTATCATTGTAATTCCTTTTGCGATCAGTTTTGTCGTGTTATCTTTCTTCGGTTTTTATGAGGAAAATCCCTGGGGATCAGGCGTTCGTTTTTTGGGCAAAAAACCTAGACACTGCGCCGCCTTTGTATGGAAGATTTTGTCTTAATAATGTATCTTTTTTTTACCTTTACTTACGGCCGTGTTTTACATACATATATAGGTATATACATTCAGTGATATTTCCTAGTAATGTATGAAACTTTATTTCTTTTTCGTCTAAGTTGTGAGAGGTTTATTTTTCTTTGTCAGTTCTTCAGAAATATGTATTTAAGTAAGTGAACTGAGTGTTTCTCGGAAACAAATTAAATTTTCACACAGTTATGTTATATATTTAATTTTCAACATTCAATCCAAACTAAACTCGCGAGCAGTAAACTGGTATCACTTCATCGCGCGTTGCTCAAAACATTTTTTTAGAATTTAGAATGAAAATGTGACTACAGGCGGTTGATGACCCCAAAAAAACATCATCAAATTAATTTATTTTTTGTTTTATCATGTTAGATATCGATGCTCATCACGTCTGCAGAGTTTCGCTAGCTAATTTAATTTCACCTTGTATACTAATAAGAAAGCTGAAGAGTTTGTTTGTTCTTTGAACGCGCTAATCTTTGGATCTACCAGTCACATTTGAGTCATATAAAATCAAACCTGACAATCTCCAGTGCGCGAATTGTTGGGGAAATAGAAATATGTAATGAAAATTAGACAGGCTTTTCAAGAAAATGTATACAAATAGTGGTCAATAGTAAACTACATCAGATATATTCATATTTAGAAATTATATTAATAATACCTTCATGCTATTTTTTATTATATTTTTCTATTTCCCCAACTATTCGTCGCAGTGAAGATTGCCAGCTTTAATTTTATGTGACTCATTTGATTTTTTTTATTTTTTATTTGGTAACCTTAAGGAAGGCTATTTAACATCACGCTAGGACCCTTAGTGAGTTTGTTTGTTACGCTTTCAGGCTAAAACGGCTGAACAGATTTGGATAAAATTTGGCATATGGGTATACAATAGGGATAATGACTAAAAAATGTTTTTTTGTCCGTCATGTAGATTATTAAAATATATTGGACACGTATTTTTTCTTTTTCTACGTAATCAAAAGATTACGGCGATACATTGAGTTAAAATGTGGCATGACGTTACGTCTTCGTAGATTTTATACGTAGAAGTGACGTAGCAAGCCCCCACTCCCGAACTTTAATGCGAGTTATCTAAGTAATTTTTTATTAATATGATAAAGCAAAAAATACGTATCTAATATTTTTTTATTATCTGACTGACGGACTAAATAGAATTTCTTTTTTTTTACCCAGGCATCATCCCTATTACCTGGGCTAGGACATAGAATATGTTTTATCCAAAGAAGCTAGTAAACCATTCAGCAAAAACAACAACATATGGGTACTAAATGGTTATCAAAAATGTTTCCACCTTATATAATAACAAAATCAGGAGCCTTTAAATTTCAGTCATCTCCTATTTTAACAACAGGAAGTCCTGCCAACGGAACCTGAACAATAAAATCATGAACCCAATCCCCCTAGGGTAGTTTTAACTTTAATATACGTGGCTGACGACCCAGCTTTGGCGATTGGAAAGAAATTGCTTGAATGTGAGCCACCGACCAAATCGCCGCAGGGAATACTTTATTTAATTACCTCGTATCATGGTCCATTTTTATTTCGAAACGATTTGTGGATTGGATGGAGTTCCGTTATTCGCTTGTTTTGTTGTGGGGTCAATAACACTGATAGCGGTTTATTGGTATCGGATTTATTATTTCCCTGTTTGTTGCTGTATTTCGAAGTTTCTGCAAAATATTTATGTTATGGTTTGCATAGACATAACCTAATATAATATCACGCTTGTGATCCGCGAAGAGTTCGGCAGAGGTGTGCCTACCTATAGTATACCCACATTTTCAGTTATTTTTAACTCCCATGTAATAGGGGGCGAGCATATTGCCTTCAACCGGCCACAAATTCAGGCTCGGGGCTGCTATTGAGTAATTCCTGATGTGAAAATACAATAACACTTTTCCCGACCTGGGAATCGAATCCAGGACTTTATGCTCAGCAGTAGCTCTTCCGACCACTAGACCAACCAGGCACTTTTCGGAGGCAGTTCGAGGAAGTTTGCATACAGTGGATGAAAAACTTTAATACAGAGTGGATTTTTGAGACGGAGCAGTAAGGGTACCGAAACTGTTTTATATAGGAAAACGATCTAAGGAGTTTGGAGTTAAACTTTTCAGTTTGTACTTTTTGAGACATCAGTGAGGACAAATCACATAAAAAAAACTATAAAAAACTAAAGAACTACTACTACTACTTTAACCGCTGTGCTGAACCGCTTTGCTAACCCGCGCGCGGGGAAAACCGTTGAGCGCCCCATCCGCGGACGCCCGCGGTAATCTTGTAAACAAAACCGTTTTGCATCGTAGCTTCTTGGAATTTTGTGACCGTTGAATGTTTCTTAGAATGCTAGTGAGTAGGGCTTTATAGTAATCGTTTCGTTTGAAAGTATGACTTGTTTTCATTTTCAAAATTGGTTGTAAAAAATAACAAAACTATTTTTAGTTACACTTTCAAAGAAATGACTAGTAAAAAATAAACAAGCGATGACCTATATGTTTTATGGTTTAAAATGCATGATGTGTTTATTCTTAGCACGAAACATAAATAAAACCTCTTACCTTAATACAATTTTCATTAATTACAAGCATTCCAATTTGAACAAAAACCTTTTGTTTACAAAAAGATTTGCAACTACAGATTAAAAATAATCTTTCCATAAATGATTGACTAGTCGCATAGAGGGTTGGCGTACCTCAAATTCCTCGGAAATAGATAGTGCATCAAACTAAATGTATGGAATTAGAAAGGACTCCTTAATAGTGGTAGAACAAGGTTCAAACCAAAAGCAGATTTGCGTGGGATGACTTTACTCCCACGAACCACTACTTAAATAAAAAAAATGGGATGAATTTTATCCCATGTGTAATTAGCGGATAAAAGACTATATATATTTTTTCAAATACAGTGAATGCAGTCAGCACGAAATTAAACTAAAATTCGAAGACATGTGACATCTACCAACCCGCACTGGGCCCGCGTGATTACGGCTCACTCCCTCTCACCAAGGCCTGTGTCCCAGTGGCAACATTATAGGCTGATTATGCTTTTACCGTTAGCAAGAAAATGGGAAATTTTCACAAAATCGTTTATTTATGCCAATCGATCCTGTTTCTTATAAGGATCCAAAAACTGTTATTGTCAACCATCACAAAAATCCGCGCTATATTTTAATAGCTCTTAAAGTAGCTGTTCTAGTTCTTGAATTTCTTACAAAGCAACATCATTTAATTACAATTGGGTAAACACTTTAAATAATATTAATTTTAACATCCGAAGAATAACAGTAAAGTAAAAATATACTAATTTGTTTGTTTGTCTCCGATTCCAAGAAGTTAGCTGCACCAATATACTAGAACTTTACAGGGAGACTGTTGCAAACGGGCTTAACTTGAGCACGGTCTACGTTGAAGTAGAAATTATATAAGGTATTAAAAAAGGCAGCCTTTTTTTAATTTTCTTTTAAATGGGGCTGGGCAGGACATGTCTGCCGCATGCTGATCAAACTGTGGGCCTAAATAGCACAAATCTGGTGCCCTGAGACAGTGAGGCGGGGTCACGGCAGACCACGTAGGAGATTCCGTCAAAACTGGAAAGAGAACACGTGGGCTTGCGAAAGTTGGAAGGAGTGGAGGGAGGCTTTTGCCCAGGTGGCAGCGTACGCTTGTAAAGAAAAAAAATCATCAGGTTTTTAAATATACACGTGATGATATAAAACATTTTTCTTTCTTTCTTTATCAGCTGTGAAAAACAAAGGTTGCTGTCCTCTTTTGACTTTTATTCTTGCAGTGGGCTTGCTTCGAATAATAAATGGCGATGAATATCTACCGTTGTATTGGACCGATTCTTTATGGACAAGTAGGTATTCCTGTCGATCAAATTTATGGTGGAAATTTCGACCGGTCGCTTACTTACAAAAACAATAAATTGCCAAAATGTAAAACACTGAAAGTACATCCCAGAAATAATTTACTACGCCGCTTAACATCCAGCATGTGGGGGGCGTCTCCTCAAGACCTGCGAATAACTCGAATGGCGCTTTGCTTTTCCGCTGGTGAATATGCCTGTCAAGTACTGGACCGTTCCGCCCATGCCAACCTAGTGGATACAGCTCGAAATGAGACGAGATCATTAGTGGTTGCCTTAATCCAACCCCAGTATGAATGCTGTATCCATTGACTGGTATTGCACCTATAGAAATTCGTAGGAACATAGCCAGCTGCATTGATATGGCAAAGCGACAAACTAACCCACGCCACCCAATGAACAACTACGTCTCAGTGCCTCAGAGGCTTAAAATCCGTAAAAGTTTCCTCGGGCGCATGGGTCCAGCAACGCCTGTACAGGAAGACGTGATCTCTGGGGAGAGTTTTATCGAGCCATCTGAGAGCCTTCCATCTGGGCACGCGTCACCGTGGCTGACTTGGAAATCCCTAAACAGACTACGAACCTAAGTCGGCCGTAGCAAAGAGAATCTCCGCAGAGGGGGGTTTATGAACGACTCGAACCTCAAGTTATATGCGGCGCCTCTCTGCAGATCACCCACCTTCCTTCCGGCGCTGCATGTCCAGTGCAATTGAGGATCTTATGACTGCGTCAGTAAAAAGAGTTCGCGTAGCAGAATTTTGGACTTAACATAATATTTGAATTTTCGCAACCTTATTTGCCATCAATACGCTAAGAAGAAGAAGATGAAATTTTGTAATTTGAGTGAGTACAGAATACGGTAAAGGAATGCACAATGCTAGTCTTCCTAGCTGGTTATAACGGTTCTTCTTCATTACCCTACAAGCGCTTATTGTGGTTCACAGAAGATACCTACTAGCTGAGTTCTCAAAGAATTTTTATAAAATTGTAGATTTTTCAAGGGTGCGACAGATGGAATGACAGGCAGCCTAAAGGCAGGCTAAACTTTTTTCGGGTTTTATTTTATTTTTATTTTATTTTATTTTTATTTTATTTTATTGTGTTTGGGTGGCTTACAGCTAACAATACAAAAATTTGTAGTGATGCAATCAACGAAAAGCCATTTACAAGCCTCCACAGTTAGCAATACACTATTGTTGCACAAACTAATAACTAAGCATAATATTAATTATATAACTAAGCATAACGTAATAACAATTAAAATCCATCACAAACAACACAGCTTTTAGACAGGGCAGTACTAATTGTCGCTAAGCTGCTTGCAAACAAATCGATTGATGGGTGTTCGTTCATTACCATTTGGTTAAATGCTTTGATTGAACGGAGCAGAAAAGAATTGCTACGGTATACTGTGCGAGCGTAAGGAGCACGAAGAAGATTTCTTAAGCGAGAATGGCGAGGTGGAACATTCTGGGACAGCTTAGAAAGAAGTTCAGGACACTCGATCTTTGATTGTGCTATTTTCACTAGGAACCGTATATCAGATATATTTCATTTACAAGTGGAAGTAAGTGGAATCGTACGCATCGTTCCTTGTAACTCAGATAAGGAATTTTAAATTTATAACCTAAGTATCGCGTGAATTTCCTTTGTATTCGTTCTAATCTGTCTGAATGCACTGCAAAATTCGGATTCCAAATTTGACTACCATATTCGAGATGACTGCGGACGTAAGCACAATACAAAATTTTCAAGGTTTTCATTCTTTTAAACGAACTCGCGTTACGGATAATGAATCCCAAGGCTTTGGACGCTTTTTTGGCAATATGGTCAACATGACACTCAAAGGTGAGCTTACTGTCCAGAAGAATACCAAGGTCTCTGATGACACGAGTTCGAGATAAAGGCTGATTTGCGATTGAATAGTTAAATATTATTGATAGGTTCTTCCGGGTAAAGGTGATAACTAAGCATTTAGAAATATTAAAATCTAATTTATTTATTCTACAATAATCAACTAATTTTGATATGTCTGCCTGCAAACGTATAGCGTCATTTATACTCTTAACTGATGTAAAGATTTTCATGTCGTCTGCAAACATTAAGTGTTTAGAATATTTGAAACACTCGCCGATGTCATTAATAAAAAGAACAAATAATAATGGCCCCAATAGGGACCCCTGCGGTACACCAGAGGGGATGGTTGACCAGGAGGATATAAAGCCACTGAGGACCACTGCTTGAGTCCTATTTTGTACATAGGACGAGAACCATCGGTATAGGTCACCCCTAATGCCCAAGTCAAAAAGCTTCCTCAGCAGAATGTCATGATCGATTCTATCGAACGCCTTGCTGTAATCGGTATAGATTGTATCGACCTGGGATCCATTATCCATATGCTATGAAATAATCTGTGAACAGGACCAGGTTAGATACTGTGGACCTTCCTTTCAGAAACCCGTGTTGTTCAGGACTCAAGCTAGAAACCACACTGCTGTACAATTGATTATAGACTATGCGCTCTAATACTTTAGCTAGTAGACAAAGTTTTGAGATTGGCCTATAATTTTCAATTTTATCTTTAGCTCCCTTTTTATGGATGGGTGATATAAATGCTGATTTCCAGACAGAAGGTACAATGCCTTCAGATATTGACCTTTTAAATAAAAGTGATACAGGCAAAGCTAGTTCCTCAGCGTACTTAACAATAAACACGGCAGGCAAAGCATCTGGGCCAGCAGATTTAGTTAAGTCGAGAGATTTTAAATATTTATGAACAGTCACTATGTCAATTTCAATTGTAGTTAGATCACAGTTGGAAGCACAGCCAGTCGAGCCACAGTTGTGACTTGCAGAGGAAGCATCAAGGAAGGTTGTTTGAAAGTAATTAGCAAAAAGTTCACAAATTCCTTCCCCCGAGTCACTTCTACTGTCACCATATGACATACTCGACGGGAAATTGCTGTTCATCCGTCTGCTTTTGACATATGACCAGAATAGTTTTGGACTATTACCTATTGAGGACTCGATTTTAGTCATGTAGGCCTTATAACAAAGCTGTTCAATATCATTGGCTCTATCACGAAGTAAATGATATGTTAAGCGATCAGAAATGTTACCGTAGACTTTAAGTTTCCTATAGTATTTAAACTTTTCTTTAAGTATCTTAATGAGCGCCGAGTTATACCAAGGCGGATATTTAAAGAGTTTACATAGGCGCTGAGGGACGTGTTTATCTCTGATTTCGTATAATGTTGAATAAAAACTACCGACAGCTTCATCAACAGTACCTTTCAATAATATGTCGTCCCAGTTAGTGCCTCGTAGCTCGGATCGGATAAGTTCATAGTTGCCTTTGCTGTATTGATGCGCCATGCGCGCACTGGCATTTAGTGACTGAGGTTGTTCAGTAACAAACTGGATTAATAATGCAGGGTGATATGAATCCTTGATAGTTAGGGGTTCTAGACATGCCGAGACGGTGACGGGAGTATTTGCGAGGACCAGGTCTAGAATTCTGCCGTGTCTGTTATTAACAAGATTAAACTGCTGTAAGCTACAAAAATCAATCGTATCAACGAAATGGGTAAACAAGCTAGTTTGGGGCACGATAGGCCTAATTCCATCATTTGAGGCCGTCCAAGTTATCGAGCTCATATTAAAGTCTCCGAGAATAATAAATTTATCTACAGGGTGGTTATTCACTACGTCCGAGAGATTGTCTAAATAAGTATGTAACTGATTAGCGAAGCTATTGCCCGAATTCTGTTCACACAGATAGAGAGTACATATGTTAAGTCGGTAGGTACGTTTATCACAGGTTCTCAATTGAATAGAAATCCAGATGTCTTCAGCACTGGATTGCCAGTCCACATTCTAGTCTAACTATAGCCCAGTCCTTAAAAAACTGACCCTTTTCTATGCCTTTTCTTTAACAATAGCTTGTCTATTCATACTTAAAGCTGGCCACACTTTGTGGTCTACCGACTTACATAAAGGTTTAGTTCAAAGTGGACGTGTCATGATTAGTTTCAATTTCTCTATTAGTCTCATGTGTCCGGTGCCTTATAGGTTCCAATTTTCGTTAGGAAAACTGAGGTTATTGAATCTTAACTTGTTCACGCGTTATAATGTGGGGTTTTTTTAATGACGTTCACTAGATTGCACTGAGACGTCATGACTGTCCTGGCACCAGTTAAAATTGTCAAAGTGACTATATTTTCCATTGAGATAGAAAAACATGGAGATGGAATATTCTACTATAGGAAGAAGACATGTCAAAAAGCGTTTTGTTTCTTTTTAACTAATCAAGTGTCTATGCGTGTGGTCGCCCTGTTGAGTGAGTTTTGTAGTAGATGATTGGTAGATGTGCTATCAAACGGTTTCTTGCACTCGCAGTTACAAACCTACGAAAGGCGGCCATGTTGGGTGCATGATTTTTGTAGGTTTGCACGATAATTTTGTAGGTATGTCAAGTCCATAGGTTTATAAGTCAGTGATATTTTCTTTAGTTGTGACTGAATGATGAATAATAATAATAAACATTTATTTCTCTTCCACAAAGGTATCATAAAAAATATGTAGAATATAAGATCCGCTTAATCCTTTGTGGGAGACTGGTATCTGCACTAGGAAACCCTGTCACACAGATTACCAGAACCCAAAACAGTGTTTAAGTTTGTGATCTTAGATAATATTAACAAATTATGTTTAAAAAGATACAACATTAAACGATATGATTGAAGATTGTGGTACCAGTGTAGTATGTTGTGGAATGGTGAGGTGTGATGTGATGTGGTCTGGTGTGTTGTGCTGTAGTGTGGCGTGGTGTTGTATTCTGTAGTGGTATGGTGTGGTATGGTATTGTATGGTGTCGTGTCGTGTGGTGTGAAGGGAATGAATGTATGCAACGAATGATGAACGTTGATGACGTTCATCATTCATTTCATTCATTCGTTCGTTATATTAGGTCTTTACCTATGAAATTGTTATTTAGTAAGCACAACGTTAAACTCCTTTTTATATAAATATTTTTTATTTCTATCAATCAAAATATGCAACCATGCTATCGATGCATCTTTGTCAGCGCAGTGGTAATTTTTCAATGCCCTTCTTGTAGAAGCCAGGTGTACAGGAGCCAACAAACTCCTCAAAAGCATTTTATACTGTCTCTCGGGTATTGAATTTGGTCTCTGCCAAGGAGTTGTCCAAATTTTGGAACAAGTAGAAGTCTGTTGGCGGAAGGTCTGGTGAGTACGGTGGATGACGCAAAACTTCCAACCCTAGCACTTGTAGGTTAGAGACCGTCTGTTGTGCCATATGAGGTCGAGCGTTGACGTGTTAGAGCGGCGGGGACGAGCGATTAACCAAGGCTGGCCGGAGATTTGTGAGCTTCTCCATCATTGTGTCCAGTTCCTCATAGTACACATCCGCAGTAATACTGGTGCCGTTTGGTAAGAAGCTGTGATGAATTATACAAGCACTATATAGACCACCAAACAGTGACCATGACTTATTTAGGGGTAAGTTTTCGTTTGAAGCATTGCCTAGGCCCTGAACCAACTAACCAACATGATGATCGCTTACGAATATCAAAAAGAATCCATTTTTCATCGCAGGTGACAATGCCGCAAAAAAACTGGGCATTCTAAACAAGGTGAAGGGGTACTTTACGCCTGGACAGCTTTTGACCCTTTATAAAGTGCAAGTCCGATCCTGCATGGAGTTTTGCAGCCACCTTTGGTATGGCTCAGCTAAATACCAACTTTCTGCGCTGGACTCAGTAGAACGCAGAGCTAAGAGGCTCATTTGCGACGTAAAACTGGTGGATGCCAAGCTTCCCAGCTTGGCTCATCGCCGCAAGGTTGCCTGCTTGTCAGTCTTCTATAGACTGTACTTCGGTGAGTGTGCTCAGGAACTCCACAACCTCATTCCACCGGCCCGCTTCTACCATCGAACATCTAGATGCACTGCAAATTACCATTCATACCTAGTTGCCATTCCACCAATTCGCACTAAGCGCTTCTAAACATCCTTCATAATGCGCACGGCAATAGAGTGGAACTCACTACCTCTGTGTTCCCGAACGCATACAACCAGAATCTCTTCAAAGTGAGAGTGAACAGGCTTCTTCTGGGTAAGCTCACTCCATCGTATACTTTGTCTATGTCACCTCTGACCTAGACTAAAGTCAAGAGCAAACCCATCACTAATAAAAAAAGAACTGTTGGATTTTCAACTCTAGGCTTAACAGCGCTGAGAGCTGAAAATCCAACAGTGCTATCATATTTAGGGACTCATTTAAGTGTCACTTAGGGTTGTTGAAAACGGGCATTGGAAGTGAAATTGAAAGCCACGTGCTAAGCTGTCTTGGACTTGCGACATAATTATAATTTGGATGGTTTATCGCCACTTACATCATCTACCTAGCCTTTTCCCAACTCTGTTGGGGTCGGCTTCCAGTCTAACCGAATGCAGCTGAATATCAGTATTTACATGGAGCGACTGCCTATCTGACTTCCACAACCCAGTTACTGGATAATAGGTACGTCCCCTTGGTAAGTCTGGTTGTCAGACTTTCGGGCTTCTGACGACCCTTATCGACTGTCAAAGATCCACGAATGACAGCCGGGTCCAACGGCTTAACGCGCTTTCCGAGACACGGAGGGGTCTTGCTATGTAAAGATGGTCACCCATCCACGGACCAACCGCGGCCAACGTAGCTTAACCTGCTCGATCGACCCGTGCGGTTGTTATTACTTAGCCACAGGCCCTTCTAGCGTTTATCGCCACTTACACTTACTGCCTATTACATAACAAAGGAAACCGACTGAATTCACCATCACGCATTTAAAAACGAAGGTAATCTACACTCATCCATTTTATAAGAAAATACCCACACAGGTATTTAATTACCTACAACCCAGCGAATATCTCTTAAGATAATCAAAAACAAGCCATGCACAAAAACCAACGAGCCCCGAACATCCTTGCTACACGAACGAAAGCCCGATAACTCCCGAAAGTAACGCAGGGTCCCCATTAACGGAATTAGCCGAGTCAGCGAACAGTCTTCATTTAAAAACTTACAGCTTATTTTCTTGCTAAATTGAAAATGTTAGAGAACTAGTTTAAAATCTTCTTGGGAAATGGGTTAGTCGGGATATGTAATTAGTCTAAGTTGTTTTTGGGAAGAACTGGGGAAGAATGGTTTGCTGTTTGATCACTGGCTTAAAATAAGGAAGGAAAGATGAAAGAAATAAAGGGTCAAACGACCAAATAAGCCTACCACAGTCCACTGCTGGTCACAGGTCTCTCCCAGGCTGCGCCACGACACCCTGTCCTTCGCCTTCCGCATTCACTCTGTCCCTGCCACCTTTTTAAGGCAAACCACACTACGCTTGCCGATACACGGTCTCCACTTCAGAACTCGTCTGCTCCACCGGCCATCGGTCCTTCGACAAACATGGCCAGCCCACTACCACTTCAGCTTGCTTACTCTGCAAGCTATGTCGGTAACTCTAGTTCTTTTCCGGATAATTTCATTTCTGATTTTATCCTTCAAAGAAACTCTGAGCGTAACTCGTTCTGTAGTGCGCTGAGCGGCTGTGCAGGAATACTCGTAACGTGTATTATTTATTTATTTAATGTAATACGGTGTTTAGTTACTGTATAGCAGGAGGAGATTGTGGTTAAGTAAGAACAGCCGCACGGCTCGATCGATCAGGTTAAGCGACGCCTGCTGCGGTTGGTCCGTGGATGGGTGACCATCTTTACATACCAAGACCCCTCCGTGCCTCGGAAAGCACGTTAAGCCGTGTGGAGGTCAGATAGGCAGTTGCTCCATGTAAAATACTGGTATTCAGCTGCATCCGGTTAGACTGGAAGCCGACCCCAACATAATTGGGAAAAGGCTAGGCAGATGATGGGGTACTATATAGCAGGCCGCACGTTAGTGAAACAAAACCAATTTAAGCTGGCCTTAGTGTTACCACTGACGTGCGGTCACTTGTACTTACGTGTCACAGGGCCAAAATTTAAAGACCTGCTTTTGAAACATAGTCACGAATTCAAATGTAATTGGCACCTAATCTAATTTTCTCGAAAACTCCACAGTACTACTGAAGAAATTAAGCTCTAAGAAAGTGCGATGAGCTTCTAAGCTATAATACAGGTTTATTGGTAAAACACCAACGACCTCTTAAGGGGTCATTGTACTCATCATTATGATCAACTTTTACTATGGAACCAAAACTGAAATCGCGAAAAAAAAAATCTGCTGTTCAGTACATTTATGTTCGCGTAATTCGTCAAAATGTACTGAACAGCAGATTTTTTTTTGCGATGTCAGATTTGGTCCCATGGTAAAAGTTGTTCATAATGAGGAGTACAATGACCCCTTAAGAGGTTGCTGGTGTTTTACCAATACCTGTATAAATTAAAATTACAATTTCAATTCGTCATACGAAGGATTCATGAATAATATTCAAAGTTCGAAATTTTCAGTCGTAATGACTTCTTAGAAATCACAGTGTTTATGAATAAATAATAAGAACTCATTATTTCAAACAGCAGTGATATTCTGTACAAATCTCACCGTGTAGACTTAGGTGAGGTGAGCGATGAGTGAGCTGTCAATAGTGTCGATCCCTAGCATCACGTGGAATGACAGCTCACTTCAAGCTCACTTCACCTTCGTTTTCACGGTGACATTTTTACAGAATAGACTGGCAGTTCAGGAATTAATAAACTAGCTTTTGCCTGCGGCTTCGCCCGCGTGGATGTCAGAAAACTATACGTATAAACCTTCCTCTTGAATCGCTCTATCTGTTGATGAAAACCGCATTACAATCCATTGGGTAGTTTTTGAGATCATCACGATCATACATACATGCATACAGACAGACAGACAGCGGCGGGGGACTTTGTTTTTTAATGTAACAATGCACCATCTCAATAAAAGAAACACGACTTACTTAGGTACTCTTCATGATTTTATTTTACAGCAAAGCAGCTAGTTTGCACAATAATAATAATAATAAAAAACGTTTAATTCAGAATCAATCCATAAAGCATAATAGTAATAAAATAGTCAGCTACACATATAAAAATTAACAAAACAAAATAATTCAATAAATAGCAAAAACAATAGAAATAAGATATATAGTAATTATAAAGATTAAATTAAATATTCAATGTCAATATTACATATTAATAAGTCAATCAATTATTTAAATCAAATCGTACATACAAAAAATTACACTAAAAACAAAATATAATTATGTCAACATTGTCCGATGGATATACACATCCACTTATGTTGGATCGGACAATCTGTGCGGGAAGCTATCATCTTGAGGATGTCAATTAAAAAAGTAAAACCAACATCAAGACATAACTACTGAAGAACAAGATTTTTGACCAGTACCTACTTAAAATAGGTAGATATCATGTCAGTGGCTCCTAAATATACTAAGTCAACTGTACTTCTAATAACTTTAAAGGAAGGCGATAAAAAGAGCGAATGGTTATTAATAAAATAATATGAACTTTATTTTGCACTGTTGTGATAGGCAGGGCTATAACTTACATACATTCGCTCTTTTTATCGCCTTCCTTTAAAGTTATTAGAAGTACAGTATACTTAGGAGCCATCGGTGTATGGATGTGTCCATATATCACATCGATGGAATGGGCTTTTGTATCGAAAAAATCCCAGAATCGCGGAATCGATCAATTTAGAGTTCTGATTGTAGAATCGAATGTATATTTACTTACGTTAAGGTGTTGGGTAATACGGATTGCACTTTTGTATCGATCGTAAAACTGTCGCAATTATGAAATTTAAAAAAATTGTACTTGGACTATGGAATCAAATGCTGGCTAATGAAGTAAAGTAGGTTGCCAAACTGGCACAGCAAACTTTAGGTTAAGTAATGTTAAAATATGTATTTCAAGTAAACAAGCATACAAATTATCGTGATCCCGATATCCCGATATTTTTTAAAATAAATAATACCACATATTTAAGTAGGTAGTCTTGTTCATACCATGTATCCGATTAGTTGTGCATTCTCGGATTTTCTGTAATCCTAGGATTTTTTTTTAAATTAAGAAGCCGCTTCCATAGTTTCTTAGCCAAAAATTAACTTTAGGTAAATAAGCATCCGATTATCGATCTCTAGTTATCATAGAAGAGCATATATAGAGACGCGCGCGTGCGGCACAGGTACGTGCCTGTGCATTCCAGCGTCGCGCAGTACTCAGGAAACAGATTTCTGCGCGCAGGCATGATATGCGCTTGTGTTTTTGTGTTTAATTTTGTTTTTAGGTGACTTTATTATGGAGGAACTTACGAACACGCGCGGGTCGTGCGACTTTCGTACACGCAGTTCAGACATTTGCTGTGTCACACAGTTTAATCTATGCTACCCTACTTTGTGCTGTGCTGCGTCACCTGCGTCTCAGCATACGCTTAGCCTTAAATCGTACCTAGTTATGCAGAAAGCAGCCATATGGCACTTTTTCAAAAACGAGTTATAAACTCAGCTATACTAATTACGATATACGAGTACAAGATTTTTTGGAGAAACAGCCAGAGTATAAATATGAGCCGTCAAATGCAGCCCCATGCATCCATGATGCAACCGTCGACAGAAAAACTCTTATAACTCTGTTTGTACTTTTCCCGTCATGGCTGCCGTCTGCATAACACGGTCCAATTATATGTAGGTAAAAGACAAAAAATATGCGTGTTAACATATCTTTTATATAAAAGATATATGTATAAAAACAGTTCCCCAAACTTCATAATAATATCATAATAAATAAATGTTTATTTATCTCATCACACATTAATTCTAACCTTGATGTTCCTCAATATAAAATTCCCGTTATTACATCTACTGAAGCTCAAAGCATATTTTTTAAGACCCTCAGATCGTTTACCTAAAGCGCTCACGTAGAGACAGTACGTCTGAAATACATAATGTTAGGCAGACATTTTCTATTACAGTAAGACCCGCTTTATCACGTGAATACTAGAGCGTTTGTGTGAAAACCACTACTTTTTTGGGAAAATAAGTAAAAGTTTTGGCAATAACAAGTTAAGTATGTAGGTAGTATTGTTTTTATATTATGCGTATTTATATGTATTGAATAATAATAATAATAATATAATAATAATATTCCACAACTATCACACAACGCCGTCTAGCCTCAAGCTAAGCAGAGCTTGTGTTATGAGTACTAGACAACTGATAAACATACTTATATATTTCTAAATACATACATATATAGATAAATTACACCCAGACACAGAACAAATGATCATGCTCATCACACAAACATTTGTCCTGGGTGGGAATCGAACCCACGACCTCCGGCATAGCAGTCAGGGCCACTAACCACTAGACCAACAGGCCAGTCAATAATAATAGAATAGTTTACCTTTAGGTTTATTTGCGCCCTAACAGGGTCATGTAGGTACCTACTCTTAAGTTTTCGCTGTACAATTTGCAAATAAAATAAAATAAATGATTATGAATGTCGAAATGATTATTGTATCGATAAAATCATTGTTTTCCAGAAACAGTGATCCTTTGAGTTGCATCTGATATAAACATTTTTACTTCGGCCTTTCATTTTTTTCCATAATTATGAACTAACATGGAATTAACCCAGTCCTTCAAAGAAGGGGTGTTCATCAAGTCTGCCAAGCTAGACCACCTAGTACGTGTTTCAGCCGACATTTCATCTTTTTCCAAGGGCCACGTCTGTATAATATGGCAAAGCTGCTTACTATTTATCCACTAACGAAAATGGAATGCAGGCGCAAGGTCTCAAATTGGCTCCTAACTCTTACTTATGACGATACGGAGAAATTGTTATACAGGAAGTATAATACACACACACACACACACACACACACACACACACACAAATCATCACAAGCACAATTTGTATATCACACTCGCAAAACCATTACACCCATATTATACACTCACGAACTAAATCACAAACTTATCAAAACACCACTTTTTATTCTTATTTGTTTTATTTCATTTTATTGTTCATTAACTATAAGCGCTTCCTGCGGCTGTTATTTATGTCCTTAGATTTGCTCTCAATAATGTATACGAGATAAGGAGACCAGGAGACCCGTAGCACAGGTTTTACTTAGTATGGGCTCATGTCTCCCATCTTTAAAGCTTTTGAATCTTATTTATTTTATTTATTTATTTATTTAACCATTTATGTACACACAAATAAACAGACAAGAATAAAGGAACAGAAAATTACGTACAAAGGTGATGCTGAATCTTATACTGTGTGTGTGTGTAGTTCAGTGCGATCCGCCGTTGCAATCGGACGCGCTTACACTGTAAGCGGGAATTATTATTTTGCGCCGAGCGCAGCAAGTGCCGCTGCCACCATGCGTTCGGAAGAACTTGTGGCGAACGACGTCCTGGCATTCCTGCAGTACCAACTGGATGTTATGGATGAGATCAGTGTGATCCAGATCTGCAAATCCAACTTCAATAGGATATGAGATACGCATGGCGAAAACACTGCTGTATGAGTCGCTACATATGGCCGACCGAATGCCGTCCCGCAAGAGGGATGAAAAGGGAGAGAGGAGTCTTCAAGATATTATAAAAGTGTTGAAGGAGACCGACCCGGACGACGTGCCGACTTTCGTGGCGAAGGATTTGCGCAAGCTGCCTCCCGTCACATTCGACCACGTCGACGTCACCAGACTGCTACGGGACATCACAACCCTAGCCTGGTCAACGTTCTGAGGTAGCAGATTTACGCAACACGGTATGTAGGTGACACGAGCCAGCTACCAACGTCCACGCATGTCACGGCGCATCCATCGCATTGCAGCTGAGTTTCGAGTCAGCAAAATTCAACTCATCGTCGGCAGCCGTCATTGCAAACGATGCACAACCGCGCCCCGCCCTCCCCACGTCCCCCATCGTTGGGACGCCGACCAATATTAGCTCGTCAATACCGGGACGTGCTTATTTGGCTGCTGTTACTAAACCTCCCGCAAATCATCAGCGGCAACCAAGGGGTGTCCAAAGGCCCTCCGAAGCAGTTCGAAGCTCGTTACCGCCGGTAGCAAGCCAAAAGCTGGTCGATGAAGAAGGCTTCATTCGCGTGGAGAAGAAGAAGAAGCCTGCTTGTCGAAATCAATGCCGTACCGCATTGACTGGTCCCGACATGTCGCTGCGTCCCGCTATTCCATCGACGCAGCTGTATGTGTCACGATTACATCACTCCACGAAAGTAGAGGAGGTCGTGGAGTACATCAGGATGAAAACCAAGTTCACATTAAGAGTCGAGAAGTTGGAGTCGCGCCATAAGATTAAGTTCAAATCTTTTGTGGTGCGGGTTCCGACTCAAGGAAGAATTTTGGCCGATGGGTGTCGTGTATCGGCGTTTTCGTGGAAGGCTACATGACACCACGACTCAGCGCAATACGTCGCCGAACCAACGTAGTAAATAGATTTTGTACTGATGTTTTTATTATGTATTAGATTATTTTATTTTTTTTGTACGATCTATGGGCCCTTAGTTGCCTGAAAATAAAGCAATTATTATTATTATTATTAAATATTAATATTTGTGGGCGAAAATAAATAAACTTATTACCCATTTTTACTTAAATTAGAATTTAATTCAAAAACCAACTTAAAAACATAACTCAACAGTAAAATATTTTTGCCATAATACAATATAACACGTAAATAATAACTATTAATGCTGGTTCACTGTTCTAAAGTTCACTACTGAAAGTAATAATTATTGATATTGGCCCAATTAGCACCAGGTCACAGCATTATACTCTGCACTGAAATAGAACAGTAACAAAAACCCATACTTTTAATCTGCTTGAACATTACAAAGTTGCTACCACAACCCAGGTATCAAAAAGACCTCGATTTCAAACCAGTAATTTACAATCCGCCCTGATATTTACAGCATTCACAAAAACTATTCGGTATTGGCATCGAAAGGGTCTAGAGTTACTAAACTATTAACTTTTGTTTAGTCCCAAACGGTAGGGAAACGCTTTATCATTTCGATGGGGCCTACAAATTCAGTTGGTCTGCAATAAATCTGCTCAGACGGGAGTCGCCAGGCTGTTAAAGTATTTAGGAATTTGCATAGACAGAAAGAAATTTCAAAGACAATAGTAAGCCACAAATCTTAGATTAAATCTACTAATTAATGCTTAGGAGTTCCTGGGTATCTCAACATTGTCGTTTGAGCATCATGCACTTCTCAAAGTTTTAAATACGAGTCTGTCATCACACTTTTCCGAGAATCATGATGGATAAAACAATACCTTTTAAGTTTCATAGATATCACCAGTCAGTGCGCTCAAAATCAATTTATCTACCCAATTTTTAACACACTCCAGTGCAAAAGTTTTTGCTTCAACAAAAAATGGGTCGCCTACAAAAATTCTCGGATTTTAAAATTGTAGCCACCCTATTCGAACGAAACTCGGGATTTTTCTGCTCGACTGTGTTGAAACAGAGCGGGGAGGACGCACTTCCCTTTGTCTGCTACGATTGTCGAGAATGTATTCTCAGGGACACAACTAGAGAAGAAAATAATTCATATTGTTGTTTTTACGCCTTGTGCGCGAGCCGGACGTTGCCGCGTCGGTGGCTGTTTGGTCGGATGCACACACAGCGTCTTGACGCTCGGGCGGCGAGGTGGCCGGACGAATAAATATGTGAACAAGAAGTATGTAACGTCATGTTGAATCGAATTGTGAGATTTGTTCAGAATATTTTTAGGATAAAAATATGTTCAGTGTTGCAGTTGTTTTACCTACTTGCCAAGTAAGATTCCTTGTGTTTGACATTGTCAGTTGTTGCTTGTAAACTCTCTGGCTGTTTGTCTACCACACCAGGAACGGAACGGTAACGAGAAACAAGATTATGCGGCCATATTAAATGTATTGGCGCCGTCGTCTTTTTCTCGTCGACTCGTGCGGTAATAAAACTTGCATCTTGACATTGTCCATGTCAAGATGCAAGTTTTATTACCGTCACTGCTGTAACATAGTTTGAGGGTTTTCGCCGTAGCGCCTTGTAACTGTCATGACACTGTTACTTAACGTATTCATGCGTGGACGGATAACTACGTAATACACTAATATAGGTAAACATTGTAATACATACTGTATGATGTTGGCAGTAAGCAATTCAATTTTTTAAGCTTGTGCATGTTGCAAAGAGGATTGTAATATTGTAACGGTTTTATTGCAATTACCTCATGGATTACAGTGTAATTGTTATGCGTAATGATCAAAGCTTTATTATACCTCGGTTAACAATGAGTGAGTTGAATTAATGAGTTGACACAATACATTTTTTGATGGATTAAGTAGCACTTTTCGGTGACAAAGTTACTAAAATTCAGGATAATATATACAGTATGTTAGGTTAAACGATTTGAGGAATGGTACTCAGTATTCGATTCTCATTCCAAATATGTAAAAATACCTATAATTTTAATTTGTGACGTAATTGTCCAATAAAATACATTATTCATGAACACTGAGCACGCAAGAAGTGAGCTTGTAAACAGTAAAGTAATCACGCGGTAAAACACTATCCGATCCTGCCGAAAAGGAATCCCGTCGTGAGCAAACCCCGCCCTTTCCTTTGTGTTGTCTCCGATGCACCGAAAGGACACACTTCCGCGCTGACCGCAGTCTATGCGAGTGCGCCGCTATTTCCGCATGTCTATTTGCGCTTCCGCGTATCGCTTAAACAACCCCGATTAATTCGCGATAATGTATCCTGTAAACGTGTTGTTCAATAAACACAAAATTACGTCTTATCAATATTCCGATAAAGAATATTGGGATATGGTTCGTGCCTACGCGTTATCTAATGCGCCGTGACCACTCCATAGACCAAACGAGCACATGGTAGCTAGACGACCCCGTGTCTAGGCACCCTTGGTCCCCCTGAAACCGGTCAGGTCAGTGGCCCGGCCGCCTACCACTTTTACAAGGCGGTGATAGGGAGAGCGGCCAACGAAAAACCGACACTCCTTCTCCTCTGCGGCCCCACCGCTTCCGCCATTAGACGGTGGCGACCCCGTCAAGGCCGCGGAAGGCAGGAAGAGCGGCGCACCGTAATACCGGCACTCCTCTCCCGCCGCGGCCCGCAAACCTCAGCCACGATGCCTTTCATATGACATCGTGCCCGCCTTAGTTGTCATGTCGCCCAAGCGGCACCGCAACCTACCGCTACCGTTAGCCGCTACGTCGTCGACTTCCTGGGCAAAGCCCTGACGAGCGGCCCCTCCTCGGGTTCTTCTTCGTTTCACCGTGGGGGACCAAGCCACAGCTACTGAGCCCCTCCACCTCGACAATGCGGGAACCCACCCTACCACTGCTTAATCTTGATTTATTGTTGTAGGTAAACTATTTTACCTACTTCAGAAAGAAGTGCAAAACTTTACAACTCATAAAACTCCACAAAGCACAAGACATTATGATAATATAACTAAACAGCACACGTGCAATACAAATTTAATTATAACACACTTGTGAATTATTTATTTTTAATTAAACTGAACAAGCTCTCGCGCGAGTTAAGCCTTTGTATAAAATTAAATAAATTATACTCGTTAAAGTTTTAATTTTTATCAACAGCATTTCACATTTCAGGAGCGGTTTCAAGAAAATGCAGTTGTTTTATTTTATTGTTGGTGTTTTAACATTTTCATGCACTTGTAAGACAATAAAATATTGTGGCCACAGAGAATGTTTGCGATCACGTGACTTCTCGTCACTGCTGCACTGCAAGCATCAAAGGAATTTGACATTAGGACTATTTGAATATTGACCACCTCTCGTAGCAGATTTGGCAGAATTGGTTTTGAGGCGGGCTTAATGCCATAGGTATTTTCTACCAGTCAATCTTTGTGTGATGAACAGCCAAATAGTAGTAGGTGCAATCATGAAAAATTGAGGAATAAATACCCTGGCCTTCAACACTTAGTATCCACACTTATAAAATGGCAATTTCTCCTAAACTATAGAAGTAAGTTTTGAAATAAAAAACGTTTTATATGAAATTTCATCAACTTTGTTTCAAATTATAGTTTATTACACATTAGTGACTTTTTAATTTAAAAAAAGACAAATACCACAAAAGTGTAATTTTTAATTTACTGGCAAAAAACGGTTTTATGTATGTTTTACGCCTTATTTACATTTTTATAACTGGTATTGCTTCATTTGGCTTTGATTATAGCTTTGAGCCGGTTTGGCATACTGAAGACGAACTTTCGGAGGGGATGTTGTGTAATATTCTCCTATTCTTCCATCAGGGCCTGTTTTCAGGTCCTGATGGTGATAGGAGGCGGTCTGCGTCTTCTGACGACCCTCCCGAGCTTACCCAGGCGAGCTCGATCGGGTTGAGATCAGGACTTCTTGATGGCCATGCCGTCAAGTTAATACCAACCTCCTGAATTTACTCTTGTAAGACCTGTGCGCTGTGTGGCCAGCTGTTATCCTGCATCAGTATCGATCCATCACCCATATTTACTAAATATTGCCCTGCGTACTCATTAAGGATCTCATGAGCATATCTTTCCCCAGTCATGGTGCCTTTTCTATGGACAGAGACTCTGTGCGACCTTCTGAAGAGATGCTAGCCCATACGTGGACAGAGCCTCCACCGTATTAGACTCTGTCTGTGAAGCAGACTTGAATGTATCTCCCACCAGGTCGCCTGTACTCTCTTCGCCTCGTGTCGTCCATTATTTAAAAGACTTGGTTTACTAACTATTACTAACCGGTACATAACGCAAATCGGCGTATTTGTTAAATGCATCCAGAATTATTTGAAAATATGGCAAAACAAAATTGTACCTAGCAGGGATTCTACAATGGTTAAAACAACCTGCTGTAAAAGTTCCTTATATCAAAAAAAAACTGTAGCATGATGGCTATAAGGATCTTTAATGGCAAGCCAGCTGGCGTGGTTGGTTAAGATACCGCCTATCATGTCGCAGGTCGTGGGTTCGATTCCCACCCAGGACAAACATTTGTGTGCATGAACATGTCTGTTTGTCCTGGGTCTGGATGTATTTATCTATATAAATATGTATTTACAAAAAAAAGTATATGTAGTATATCAGTTATCTGGTTTCCATAGTACATATTAAAATAATAATAATATCCTAGGACATTGTTCACACACACGGTCATCTGATCCCAAACTAAGCAGAGCTTGTACTATGGAAACCAGATAACTAATAAACTACATACACTACTTTTTTTTGTAAATACATACTTATGTAGATAATTACACCCAGACTCAGGACAAACAGACATGTTCATGCACACAAATTTTTGTCCTGGATGGGAATCCACGACCAGCGGCATGGCAGGTGGTATCATAACCAACCACGCCATCTGGCCTGTCAGGTCTGATGAAAATGCAAAAGTATATTATCTATTGAATTATGCAATTTTTAAATACCAATGAATGTTATATTTTTTTTAAATAATTAATGTATATAATCTATATCTGTGATGCTCCGTTTATTTCATATCATCTAATATTTGTCTACCAATTAATGGTGAAACATGTTGAACTATTGTTTATTGTATGTAACATCCTCAATACCATGTTTTTGACAAATGTATTACTTTGACTTTGAAAAAATCATGCCGACTGATAGCTTTTTATTAAGCCCACCATACAGGGCAACGATATATCGTAGCGTTTTACGTACGTAAATATTTTCAAAAAGAAACTTCAATCTATACTTATTGATAAGGCTTATTATTCAGTTAAGGAGTACTTTGAAGATAAAATGTAACGCAATCATTGTTAATAATTAATTAACTAATAGTAATCCAACATTTAATTGTCGTTGAAATAATTGTAATCTAATTAAATTTAACCCAGCATAATTCTTAATTTTACTCTTATAATTTGACCTTTTATTTTAATATCATGATGACTATTTGTAATGGACTTGACTATCAATGTCTAATTTATATTTTTAAAAGATTATGATCTAATTATCTACATATTATGACAATATATATATTATAATTTTCATGCTAACATAAGCCGAATATGGTGAAACCGTACCTGTGGAACATCTTTGTAAACCCATATTATGCGAATAAACTGATTGATTGATTTGAGTTTGCACCGTTATATCGGACGGCCCTTTGTTCTCTACATTTACGTTCCCGTGGATTATGTTCCGACATCCACGCGAGCAAAAGCTAGTACAATATAACTCCTCCCCTGGCTCGAACACATGTGGAGATCCTCCTGGGCATGCTGAGGATCAAGTTATCCAGCATCTCTTGCGGTAACCGGCCCGGTGACAAAGTTTCTCATAAAACACATCCAAAAGCACATCAGTCGTCATAGCCAGTGGAAGACATTTACATGCTGATAACGATGACTATGAAGCAGCAGGTAAACACGATGCGCTTCTCAAATTATCGTCCTAATTATCTTCCATCCCTTTCTACCAATTCCGATACAAACAAAGCTTCCGTATCAGAGTTAAAACATCATTATTCTCTATTCAAACCTAATCGAATGTCCGTCATAGTGGCTATGATTGGCGTCCACAGTGTACACAAAGGACGACATGCGGCCTCATTCATTCACTCATTCATTTGGTTCGTCTTGTTAATGTGTTTCGATTTCATTGTTTTGTTATGCTTTCCTGTATAATTCATCATTCGCATAGCCATTTCCTCTTAATATGTTGGGACTGTCTTTTAACACAACCAAAGCGTTGCAAACCTAATATTGATAGGTTTGCATGATAAAGATATTGATCTTTCTGATATTTTGAGGTGAGACTAATTTATTAATAATTAATTAGGAAACCCATGTGTCTCAAACTGTTAGGCAAAGGTATGCATAGGTCCACTTTCAGTATGACATATGCATTCATATGCACAGAAGTACCTACTAAGAGCATACAATTGTTACAACCCTAGCCAGCATTTTTAACAATCTTTTTATTTTAGGATTTCTTTCTATTCTTCTGTCCTGAGGTTATAACTTAGCTATAGTACCTATGGCTATAGCTCTTGCCTTGCCAAAGAAACAATTTTTTTATATATTTTGATAAGTACTTGGTACTTGTTGTGAAAGATGATGTAGCTACAAAGGGAGTAACTACCGAGATGACGACGAATAGAGAAGTATGGAAAAAAAAACATGTTGCGCCGACCTCAAATAAATTGGGACAAGGGCAGGAGAATAACTTGGTACTTGTTGACCTACACTATCAACCCATACCTTTTAATAGTGTCATTTGAAAACATAGTAAAAGCCAATCATATTTTGACAACCCTGTCAAAACCAAACGTAACCTAACCCGACCGTGGAGTTTCTTGCCGGCTCTTCTCAATAGGCAAAAACCAATGAGAGTTTTCTGAAATGATGTTCACTTGGTGACAGCCATAGGAAAATAAAAAAACAGGGCAGTACTGAGACGTCAGGTCCGGGCACCAGTCAAAAGTGTCAAAGCAACGAATGAATGAAACGAACAATGAACGTCATCATATGTTTTATATTCACTGTCGAAATGGAAGACACTGATATAATATAATTATAAGATTTATTGTTCTCGTTTAAGTGACGATTGTCTTAATAAGAAATAAACCGAAGACCTCTTGTCAAAGTGGCGCCAACTGGTGGAGTTAATTTTCATGTAAACTCTCATTGGAACCGTGCACCTAGCTACTGACATTTCATAAGTGCCCATGTAGACTTATATGAGACTTGCTAACTGACAGCTGTCCAAATTTCAATAATTCATACAAAAAAGACGTTCAGTTTTTCCCGATTTGTTCAATCTTCCAGGAAACTTTTCCAATTTTTCTTTCCGAAAGGATCTAATCTGAACTATTACAAATATTTCAAACCAAAATTAGCCAAATCAGTCCAGCCATTCTCAAGTTATGGCGTGACTGAGGGAAACAGGGATTAATTTTTATATACATATGTAGGATGACTGGTAATTAGTGACCGATAGGTTAAACACATGATAACAAACAAGTTTTACTATGGGACCAAACCTGAAGTCGCGAAAAAAAATCAGCTATCCCATACATTCATGTTCGCATAACTCGTCCAAATGCAAAGCAACAGATTTTTTTTCCCGATTTCAGGTTTGCTCCCATAGTAAAAGTTGTTGGTTATCATGAGTACAATCATGTGTTTAAGTATCAGTCACTAATTACCAGTCACCCTACACATATACGTATAGATTTAAAAAAAAATGGATTTGACTTCCTAATCAGAAAATCAGTCAGCGAGTTCGATGTTCCAACACACGCCCGACGCGCTCAAGCTCATGAACGCTTTCGCATTTTCCTTTTATTGCCATCGTTTTAACTAGCAGTAATAAACGTTCTGTTTTAAGGAAGACAATATGGCCGCCAACAATTAAAACACGTTTAAAACATGAGACGTTAAGTTTAAAACAAGTTCTTAATTACGTTTTCGCGTTTTGCGAATGTTTTCATAAACTATTTTCTGTTATTGCTTTAGTTTCTTACTTATATTTTATTTTCTTTAGATTTGTTTGTATTTCTGATGTGTTTAAATGTACATAATTGCTGCTCTTTTAGCTGTATTACTTCCTACATGGTTTTAGCCAACTCCACCCATTCAGTAATTTCTTTCGTTATCCTTAAAAGGTGGTATTGTACTCATCATAACGAACAACTTTTACTATGGGACCAAACCTGAAATCGAGAAAAAAATATTAGCTCTTCAGCTGTAAAAATCTCACCGTGAAACTTAGGTGAAGTGAGCTTGAATAGAGCTGTCATTCCACGTAATGCTAGGGATTGACAGCTCACTCCACGCTCACCTCACCTATGTGTTCACGGTGAGATTTGTACAGAATAGCACTGCAGTACATTTTGACGAATTATTTATGCGAACATAAATGTAGTGAACAGCTGATTATTTTTCCGCGATTTCAGGTTTGATCCCATAGTAAAAGTTGTTCATAATGATGCGTACAATGACCCCTTTAAGAGGATAATGGTGATTAAAATTACACCCTGTATGCTGTTATCTCGCTGACCGATAGCTACTGATAATGTTGTAACACACGCATCCGCATAACACGCGGGTTATTCTAATAATAATGTCAGACAAGGAATATAGCTTGACATCACGCTTCACGTCTTGTTTCCTCAAAGGGTTGCGCAGCCTATTATACAGGATGTTTGGCGCATGGACCGACACAATTTTTCCAAGGATTTGGGAGGTCATTAGCTAGGTTCTACCCAAACACCCTTTGTCCCAAATATCACGGTTGGTTAAATATTAGGTTGGGGAAAAAGTCTTTTCGCATTATAGTATGTATGAACTTGTAATAATATCTCTTTGGCTATACTATTTGTATCTGGCTGGTTTTGGTATCATTGAAAGTTTAAATTTTAAAGAACATAATTCCAAATTCAAATTAGGAAAATGTGTGATTTTCATTTGTTTTTCGTACCGTCAAGATGAGTGAATCTAATGAAGAAATTCGATACATTTTAAAATTTTACTACAAAAAAGGTAAAAATGCAACGCAAGCAGCGAAAAAAATTTGCGATGTTTATGGACCTAGTGTAGTGTCTGTGAGAGTAGCACAAATTTGGTTTAAGCGTTTTCAATCCGGAAATTTTGATGTCAAAGATGCACGTCGCTCTGGTCGCCCTATTACGGATAAAATGGATGCCATTTTTGAAAAAGTGGAGCAAGATCGGCATATCAGTAGTTAACGACGTAGCTGAAGAACTGGAAATTGACCACAAAACAGTTTTGGCGCATTTGAAAAAAACTGGGTACACAAAAAAGTTCGAAATTTGGGTACCTCACGAGCTCACTGAAAGAAACCTAATGAACCGTTACTCATTTGTGATTCTTTATTACGACGTAATGAAACCGAACCAGTTTTGAAGAAGCTGATAACTGGTGATGAAAAGTGGATCACGTATGACAAGAACGTGCGAAAAAGTTTGTGGTCAAAGGCCGGTCAGGCTTCACAGACTGTGGCGAAACCCGGGTTAACTCGCAACAAGGTGATGCTTTTTTTTTTTTTTTTTATTTGTGATGGGTTTGCTCTTGACTCTAGTCTAGGTCAGAGGTGACAGAGACAAAGTCGACGATGGAGTGAGCTTACCCAGAAGAAGCCTGTTCACTCTCACTTTGAAGAGATTAGGGTTGTATACGTTCGGAAACACAGACGCAGGTAGTGAGTTCCACTCTTTTGCTGTGCGCATTATAAAAGACATTTGGAAGCGCTTAGTGCGAATTGGTGGAATAGCAACCAGGTAGGGATGGTAACTGGCAGTGCGTCTAGATGTCCGGTGGTAGAAGGGGGCCGGTGGAATGAGGTCGTGGAGTTCTCGGGCACACTCTCCGAAGTACAATCTGTAGAAGACCGACAAGCAGGCAACCTTGCGGCGATGAGCCAAGCAATGAAGCTTGGCATCCACCAGTTTTACGTCGCCAATGAGCCTCTTAGCTCTGCGTTCCACCGAGTCAAGCGCGGCTAGTTGGTACTTAGCTGATCCATCCCAAAGGTGACTGCAATACTCCATGCAGGATCGGACTTGCGCTTTGTAAAGGGTTAAAAGCTGTCCAGGCGTAAAGTATCGCTTCACCCTATTTAGGATGCCCAGTTTTTTGGCCGCAGTTTGGGCCTTGTACTCGATGGTGGCGCCGAAGTTGAGACCAGATGTCAACTCCATGCCTAGGAGCTCAAGTCGATCAGTTAGAGGAACAGATGTACCCCGAAAAGTAGGAGTTTGGGCGAAACGACTCTTTTTAGCGGTAAAAAGACACGCCTGCGTTTTGGTGGCGTTAAAAGAGACCAGATTATCATCACCCCACTGGGAGACAAAGCTTAAGGTCAAATCTGTCCGCTCTACCATGGCCTCTCTCAAGGAACGAACTTCAGCCCCGCTGGTTTTTGCGCTGGACAAGTATCTCTCTGAAACTGTACTGTCATCTGCGTACCCAACAATACCAGGCCGAAGCAGGTCATTGATGTGCAGCAGGAAAAGAGTTGCAGAGAGAACAGACCCCTGAGGAACTCCGGCATCAATAGCCATAAGGTCAGAAGAGCAGCCATCAACAACTACTCTAATCGACCGTTCACTAAGGAAATCTGATATCCAGCTACAAAAATCAGCTGGGATGCCATAAGCAGGAAGCTTGCTGAGCAGAGCAGCGTGCCAGACCCTGTCAAAGGCCTTCGAGATGTCAAGCGATACAGCCAGTGCTTCGCCGTGTTTCTCGATGGCTTCGCCAAAGCAGTGCGTGACATACACAAGAAGATCGCCAGTTGACCGTCCCCGGCGAAAGCCATATTGACGGTCACTGAGGAGATCATTGTCTTCAAGGTAGTTCAGCAACTTATTGTTCAGTACCCTTTCCAAAACTTTGCACAGAATGGAGGTAATGGCGATCGGACGGTAATGGGCAGGGTCTGCACGGTCGCCTTTTTTGGGCACTGGTTGTACATTTGCAAGCTTCCAGGATTTCGGCACCGTTCTTTTTTCAAGAGAGAGGCGGAACAAACGTGTCAATACAGGAGACAGTTCAGGCGCACACTGCCTCAACACTCTCGCTGGAATGCCGTCAGGCCCGCTGGCCTTGTTCACGTCTAGACTGCACAATACTCTTCGGACCTCTTTAATGTGTACTGCGATCTCCGGCATCGAGGAGTCACAATGAGGTACAGTAGGTGGTTGCTTTGAGCCAGCGTCCAGACGTGGCTATGCTGTGTGTGTGGTGGGATTGGAAGGGCATTATTCATTATGAGCTGTTACCACCAGGCAGGACCATCGATTCTGAACTCTACTGCGAACAAATGATGAGATTAAAGCAAGAAGTTGAGAGAAAGCGGCCGGAATTAATCAACAGAAGGAGTGTGGTTTTTCATCATGATAACGCTAGACCTCACACATCTTTAGCCACTCAGCAAAAATTAAGAGAGTTTGGCTGGGAGGTGTTAATGCATCCGCCGCATAGTTCTGACCTTGCACCTTCAGATTTCCACCTGTTTTGGTCTCTTCAGAATTCTTTAGGCAGTGTCAGGTTAACATCACGAGAGGACTGCCAAAACCACTAGTCGCGGTATTTTGACCAGAAGTCCCAAAATTTCTATAGCAATGGGATCATGTCCCTACCTACAAGATGGCAAAAAGTTATCGAACAAAATGGTACCTACATACTTTAGTTAAATGTTAATAAACTATATTAAAAAATGTTTTGATTTTCTTAAAAAATGCGAAGAAACTTTTTCCCCGACCTATTATGTTTTTTAAATGAAAAAAATACCCAAAATGTTTCCTTTAATTCGAAATAACTTTTTTGTTTGTGGGTGTAGTGGCACAAAATAAATTTTGTTGTATTCTCCAAAGTCATTTAAATCCCAATACATCTTTGTTTGATACAACTAGTTTCAAGAAAATTCCTTACAAGCTTCCAAAGTTTAATTTTTTTATTGAATGTATGAAATTTTACAACTTCTAAATTCGTTAAAAAAAACTAAGAGCCATTTTGAACTTAGCTTTATTTTAAAAAGTTCTTTAGATTAGGTGAGGTGGACTTTAGTTGAGGTGTTGGTTGAGTCAGGGTTAAGAAAAGACTTATTAAGGTTAATATGTTTTTATTAAAGTAAAGTTATAAAAAAGGAGGCAAACACCGGGAGAGATGGAAAGAAATGGGGGAAGCCTTTGCCCAGCAGTGAGACAGAATAGGCTAGTTAAAAAAAAAAGTTATAAATCTTGTTCAAATTAACCTCCTCCATTTCGTATGCATGCACGACATCTGTTTCTTATTTCAACTGTCGTTGTACGTAGTCGCATTTCTTCTTTCAAGTTTTGGAACGCACCGGTTATACGTTCAATTAGAACTTCCCTAGTGGGCACTTCTGTCTGGTGAACCAAGTCTTTTGCACGCCCCCAGACGTAAAAATCCTCAACTCTGGATTTATTGTAAAATTTTCAAGGGAAAATTTTACAGTTTCGGCAAGCTTGATGTGCTGGCGTCTGTACAACGAGGTGATTGTGTTTTGTGATAATTGCTTCCTCAAACATATTACGAAAATTATTTAGTTTCAGATTAAAATAAATACCTCATGTATGTGAACTCCCTTTTAAAAGCATTTTTTTTCCTTTGTGTGGTTAGCGACTATCCTGGTGTCTATGCCACCCTTGGGCTTACCAACCAACCAACTAGCCAACTTCACATGCCGTCGAGAAATATTTCTCTGTTTCCTCACGATGTTTTCCTTCACCGTTTTCTTAAGCAAGTGATAATAATACAATACGCACATGTTCGAACTCGAGACCTATGACTTGGCACTCCTTTTTTTTCGTGGAGAAATGCTCATGCATACCACGAGGAGGTAGTGCAGTTATGTGGGACTCCAACCCTCTAAAACTCCACGGTGTCCTCCTCTACCGCTTATGGTGGGAACACGGGCACGCGTTATCACTCACTGCGAACCCGCCGCGGCTGTCTGTCACAGGACCCTCCTCTGGGGAACACCCCCATCACCGGCGCACAAGAACACATTGCACGCCGTGACCACCACAGAGACCAAACCAGCACATGGGTGCTAGACGACCCCGTGTGTGTGCACCTTTGGTCCCCCAGCGACCGGTCAGCCACCAACCACTTTTCAACTGCAGAGGATAGGACGAGCGGCCAACGAAATACCAACACTCCTCCTCCCTGCGGCCCCACCGCGTCCGCCATCAGACGGTGGCGATCCCGTCAAGGCTGCGGAAGGTAGGGAGAGCGGCGCACCGCAATACCAGCACTCCTCTCCCGCCACGGCCTCCGACCCTCAGCCGTGATGCCTCTCATATGACATCGCAGCTCGCCTCAGTTGCGATGTCGCCCAAGCGGTACCGCAATCTACCTGTTGGCCGCTACGCCGTCGACTTCCTGGGAAAAGCCCTGACGAGCGGCCCCTCCTCGGATTCCTCTTCGCTTCACCGTGGGTGACCGAACCACGGCTACTGCGCTTCGACAATGCGGGAACCCACCAAGGGGATAACTTGGCAGTCTGACGGTCACACCACTACGCTATCACTGCTGTCTACAAAGCACTATCATTGGCAAAGAATCATTTGCTCAAAAGTAGTTAAAAAAGTAAAAGTATCCCTTCACACTCGTACATTGTAATAACAATTCGTTTCATGACTGTGCGCAACTATGTGAGAGGATGGCTCACGTATAGGATTACCACGTTACATCTAGTAGGTAGGTGCACTAAGTATGTAGTCATCAAGCTTCGATCTCCAAAGGTTAACGACCTTTGACCTACCATTTACGACTCGTTAATCTTCTCAACGTCTAATATCTTTAGTCTGGTCCATCAACTTTTAGAAATAGACGATGTTGCCACTTTTGTCCCAGCTGGACCTTTTCACAGTAGATTAAATGCGGTCAAGATGACTACTTAATGAAAGATATACCTGATTATAAAGTTAACAAATTGGTGGCTATTTGATTCGGAGTTGTAAAATCACTCTTGAATTTGCTCAAAGAAGATTGAATTTTTATTGCAGCACGTTTTCGTAACTGTGACTAATAAGAAAATACAGAATGTTTTTTTATTTAAATGTAAGTATGTTTTACAGAGCAATACACAGAATGTGTATTACTATTGTTATTTTTTTATGGTTGACGTTTCTCGGGACTCTGGGGTCCCGGACCTTTGGAAGGCGTACGAGGGGCCGAAGCCAACTCTCAGAGGCTCCTTAGACAATTTAGACAATTTGAAATGATGATGAGGCACTAACCGACGATTGTCCCTGTATGCACTATGCAAGTGCACCTCGGTTGGTGCAGGACTATTGGAGAACATGGAAACAAAACATATTGGGCTATGGGTTTGGGTGGCTATAGTGGATTGGTGACCCAGAACTATGGAAGAACTACGTATCTGCAGGGGAACTATGAACTGGCAGGGGTGACTTGCACACTCAATAATGGGCACCCGAAAATGGTCGCTAGCACATAGCGACGTAGCGACAAGGGGACAACACTTCCTGAGGTGCTTGAGGAGTGGAGAGATATTCCACGGCTATCAGGACAATCCCGGAAGTACGGTCAAGATCCCTACCAGCACCTTACTGGAATACTTTCTTCCTCCGAGCACGTTCGCTCTTGCGAATCTCCACTCAAGCCGGCTAATAAAGGCAAGAAAGTGGTGGGAGCTCTGTTCCTCGTCAGTCTTCACTCCAGCCGGTCAGTAAAGGCAAGCCAGGGGTGATGAACAAGACTTCTCCCGGGAGACAGGGGTCCGTGGGGTCGCTACTGCTCAACAGCTCGCCACATGCTGCCCTGCGTGTTTCCGTATCTCTCTTGGTCTGGCTCCTCATCCTAGACCCGTTCCGGCAAACTCTACCGGCACAGACCTAAAGTTAAAGTTAAAGTCCTAAAGAGCACGCAAGCCCCACCACGACGTCAACTTAGAGATACAGCGGTGGGGTTATTATTATTATTTTTATCTTACATATCTCGGGACCCTGGGGTCCCGGACCTTTGGAATGCATACGAGGGGCCGAAGCCAACTCGCAGAGGCCCCTTAAACAATTTTAAATGATGAGGAGGCAACAACCTACGATTATCCCTATATGCACTATGCATGTGCACCCAAGGACAACCCCAAGTTGGTGCAGGACTATTGCAGAACGTGGAAACAAAACATATTGGGCTATGGGTTTGGAGGGCTAATGTGGATTGGGTAACTTGAACTATGGAAGAACTATGTTCCCTGCCTGACCAATGTTATGTAATACATGGATAAAATTGCAGTGGGTGATGTGCAATGTGCGTCAGGATTGCTCCGCCAAGTTATCAAATCAGAAAATGGTTTCAGCCAAAAATTTGTCGATATTTGTCAAAATCGAAAGAAACAAACCCCGTATTTGTCAAAGCAGAAATAAAGAAGTTATAAGCGTTTTAAGTTGGCCGCGCAATCCTGACGTCAAGGACTGCGCGGCCACGGAGATCTCAGCAACTACTTGGGATAGAGAAATAATTCCTTTTGTCAACTCAAGTCTGTATTTGTCAAGATTTGTCGAAAAATGAATCAAAGCTCTATATCAATATTATAATTAAATATTCGCCTTGAAAGTCATGGCCGCGCAGTCCTTGATTTGCTATTTTGTTTTTAGTATTTTTTTTATTAAAATTGAAGACTTCATATAGTATAGGAGTTAAAAGGAGAAAGGTCTTAATTTGTCGAAACTGACAAAAGCTTTAAAATACGACTAAAGTGTAATTAAACAGACGAAATCAATTTAAAACACAAAACTCGTGGCCGCGCAGTCCTGACGTTACTTTAAACCATGATATCTCAATAACTATAGTAGCTAGGATTTTGCTGTAGACGTCCATATAATCCTCATATTAACCCCATTAAAATGACATATCCTTTTACCCTCAACACTGTTTGGGACGCGAGTAATCTCAAGAATTATGTTACCCCATACAATGTTCTAGTAGAGTGACCATAATTTCAAGACCATAAGTTCAAGACAATACAGTCTAAGCGCATTTCTGTTCTGGTTTCTATTGTTAACTGATAAAAAACTTTTTTAATATTTAGATATTCTTATACATTATAAACAAAATGTACAGAATTATATTAATAGAATCTTGCAAGTTACTGCTCGTGGAAATGTTAATTATATCTAAAATAACGTTATAAATAGATATACACTATTTTAACAATTACTTACAGTAGAAGCACTAAAAAAAAATATCATTTAAGACGTGCTCAAGAATAAATGCAGCGTTACATTCACAATTATAATGATATATTTTAAAATATATCGAAGCAATTCTTATTCTTAATCTGTTTGATTCTTCACTGTTAATATAACGCTGTTATATCGTTATTTCTGTGATTATTGTCAAATAAATTGAGTATACATAAATACTCTTTATTCCCAGGGTCAGTAAAAAAAAAACACTGAATCAAATGCACGAGTAAATTTAATATTTTTTACAGATAAATCAGTAAAATTACTATTTTAACATTATTCTAAGTTGGTCTCTTCGGCCGCACTACAGGAGCATCGACGCGAGTTTGCCTATTGCGCTCTCTTTCTAATATTGCTTTTCATTCGCACAACTGCTGGTCAGCGGACCACCGCGCTCGCGTCGAATCGTCACGATACCAGTATTATATCTCAACGGACTGTTACTGCTGTACGTTGTGGATCCGACAGTGATATTCCGATAAAAAGGACATAAGTGTGTATTCAGTGAGAGACTTAGTGTATATTTAAACGTGATATAAATAATTACGTGATATTAATCAATATGGTGAGTTATTTATTTTTGAATTAAATTTGTTAACGATATTTATTTTGTGTTATCTACCACCATACCATGTTAAAACTTTTACCAGTTTTGCTGTAGTCAGTACTTTTACATAGGTACCTAGTTAAAAAGTAGATCGGAATAAAGTCCTAACAAATTAGGCCTTAATGAACAAGGATGGAATTTATTGTGTTTTATATAATTAATAATAATAAATAAAGCCTGGGTAAGGTAAACCTTTCCCAGGCTCTCTATTTAAAAACTAAATAGAGCGTTTAAGGTTTTGCCTAAACCAGACGCAACTTTTAACTCCTGGTAATCTCAAATTATTAAAAAGCAGTTATAAATAAATAGATATTTAAAAATATACTTTTTAATTTAATTTTCAGATAAAAGCGGGTCGCAAAGGAAAAGTCAATAGTGAAAAATTAAAAAAAATATTTCTTAAGTACGGAGATGTATGCAGAAATCGCAGTATTAAATATAATGATCCAGTATTTAAAACAATATCTAATGAGTTAGATAATACGATAGCTCCTTATGCAATCTACAAAGCATTGAAAAGCTAAATCTACAAAGCACTACGACGAGTATTTTCAAAATGATGAAGATGATAACCTTTATTCACCCCGAGTTCAGAGTAGTTCATCTTCTTCACCGTCGCGTCATAGTGTGGCTTCATTATCGCTGACATATCAAGACAAGGTGAAAACATTTAGTTTTACAATGGACGATCATGAATGGAAAAAAATTCAACCCGTGATGGTACATTATGCTAGAAGAGATATAAGGACCTCATCGACACACCAAAAATACAGGAGTCTGCCAAAGTTTAAGTGGGCGACTTTTTTGAGAGAAAAGCTCTGGGAGTTATCTAAGCTACCATGTACTTGGAACTTTAAAAATAAGAAAGTTGATGGTGAAAATAACATTTCGTTATTTGGAAAGTGCTCACAATGTCAAAGAGAAACAATAATAAAAACCGAAGCAATTTCTGAAAAAACTGTAAGATTTACATGCGATATACTTACTTGTAAGGAAGAGAATGTACCACACAATCCTAAAAAAAATCAAAATTAACTCCATACAAAAGAGGTAAATTAGCAAAAATTCTACAGTATAAGCCTGCCGTAGTCGTACAAAAAGAACTTGCGGCCAAATTAATTAAAGACCCAAATCAAGTTTGCCCACCAGTGCTGCCAAGTTTAGCAGCTCTCCGCCAGATCAAGTATGAGAAACGACAAAGCAAGAGACTTCATGCTCACCCAATTTTAAGTATACTCATGATGACTCAAGAGGTACAGAACTTTATCCGTGAAGTGACATTGATACCGTGTTTTCATTTATATTATTGGTCTGATCAGCAAATAGAGTACTATACTAACTATTGTAATAGTTTTTCTAAAGTGACCATTACTGTAGATGCAACTGGATCTTTTTTTCAGGCTATAAAGCTTCCCGATGGAACTACACTAACAAAACGACTATTTGTATATATTGGCATGATTGCTTCGGATTCAATTAAATCTACTCCAATTTTTCAAATGGTTACCGATTCTCACAATAAAGATTCAATTGCAGCGTGGTTAAAAAAATGGTTAATTCAAGTAAGGAGCCCGCCACATGAAATTATTACCGATGACTCATCAGCATTAATTGCAGCTAATGTTTCAGCATTTACTACGTTTAGCAGTATAAAAGATTATGTTAAACGATCTGTTTTAGTCTTAAGTGGCCGCAATTATGCATTACCTGAAGTATTTATTAGGCTAGATACAAGTCATTTTATCAAAACAATTTATAATTTACGTTGCTTTGAAAATAGGGATATAAATGTTAAAATGTTATACGTTCGTTGCATTTTGTATATGAAAGAATGTGAATCGTTTCAGCAAATTAAAACTCTCATTACTGATGTTGTAAGACTATGTCTAACCGAATACGATAACCCAGAAAACCCTGTTTCTGTTTATATTCAGAAAATAAGTTGCACCTTAGGTAATACTACATATACGGAACCTAATGAAGACACCGATGAGAAGGAAAATATTCACGAAAACATAATCCTCGACGATGATGACGGTTTGCTCTCATGGTTTGATGAAATTGTTGAGAGGGAAAAAAGCCTAGATAAAACAAAAAGTTCGTCAGAATCACAAAACTCTTTCTACATGCCTCATTTAATAACAACGCTCAAACGGTTACTCCTAAAGTTACCCCTCTGGAGTAATATTATGTGCCCATTATATAAATCACAAAACAAAGTACCAACATCTTCAGCTATAGAGAGCTATTTTAAAACTATGAAAAATTTGTTATTCACAACAAGGTCGAAGAAATATAACATTGATGAATATTTAAATATGCATTATGATTATTTATTAGGTGAAATAAAAATTGCTTTAAATTGTTTAAATAATTTCGCCGACATTGTAGACAAAAAGGAGAAAAACATTAAAAGAAAACGAGGTAAGACTAGGAAGCGAAAAATGTTACCATTTGAAAACAAATGCTGCAAAAAAGAAAAACCTAGTGTAACCAAAACGTTTTTAAATGATTCGGTATTCTCAGTAATTCCTACGTATGTTGAAAACTGGAGAGGCGAAGGTGTTCCTAAAGATGATTCTGCAAATAAACCTGTAAATATAATGTTTTTAAAAAATAGTCATTTTACTGTACAAGATATATCTGAAAAAAATATTAAATTAACAAACACTTGTGCATTTGATTCCGTATTTTTTTTATTGGCCCACGGATTTAAAGAGTATTCATGCATACGCGATTTATTTGACAATAATTGCAGAAATAGGGATATAACAGCGTTTTTACAAATCCTCTGTAACTCTGATAATAACAGTGAAGAAGCAAACAAATTAAGAATAAGAATTGCTTCGATACATTTCAAAAACAATCATTATGATTGTGAATGTAACGCTGCATTTATTTATGAGCACGTCTTAAATGATATTATTTTTAGTGCTTCTTCTGTAAGTAACTGTTCAAATAGTGCATGCATAAATTCTACCCCATCAAGAAGAAAACATGTGTTTATACCGTTAAATTTAGATATAATTAATATTTTCACCATCAGTAACTTGGAAGATTCTATTATTATTCATGATTGGGAAAACAAGCAATGCAGAAAATGCAATGAAGTAGTTCTATTTCATTATACCTTGTCAAAAATTGTTACATTCGATTTAAATGGCACGCAAATGGTGTTTTTACATGAGGTACCTAAAAGTATAATAATTAAACAAAACATTTATAAATTATTAGGTGCCGTAGAATATGTTCCTCCAATACTTGGAACAATAGGGCATTATAAGTGTCATATTATAAGAAATAGCGGAATGCTTTGTTACGACGATAACAAGAGTAAATTAGAAGAGAGTACAAACGATTCTGTATATATCCATTTTTTAACTTATGTTTTAGTAGAGGTGTAAGAGCCGATGAAAAACATTTAAAGTTGAAGAATAATGATTTTGTTGATTTTTGAAATCTTTATATTTGTGCAATGAATAAAAATATTCAAATATTAAACAAGTTTTTTATTTCGTCTTATTTAGTATTTTATTTAAGTTTTTGACTAACAGAACAGAATGCCCTTGAACTGTGCTGTCATAGCCAGTTTGACAAAGATTAAAAACAAATCGAAATTATGGTCACTCTACTAGAACATTGTATGGGGTAACATAATTCTTGAGATTACTCGCGTCCCAAACAGTGTTGAGGGTAAAAGGATATGTCATTTTAATGGGGTTAATATGAGGATTATATGGACGTCTACAGCAAAATCCTAGCTACTATAGTTATTGAGATATCATGGTTTAAAGTAACGTCAGGACTGCGCGGCCACGAGTTTTGTGTTTTAAATTGATTTCGTCTGTTTAATTACACTTTAGTCGTATTTTAAAGCTTTTGTCAGTTTCGACAAATTAAGACCTTTCTCCTTTTAACTCCTATACTATATGAAGTCTTCAATTTTAATAAAAAAAATACTAAAAACAAAATAGCAAATCAAGGACTGCGCGGCCATGACTTTCAAGGCGAATATTTAATTATAATATTGATATAGAGCTTTGATTCATTTTTCGACAAATCTTGACAAATACAGACTTGAGTTGACAAAAGGAATTATTTCTCTATCCCAAGTAGTTGCTGAGATCTCCGTGGCCGCGCAGTCCTTGACGTCAGGATTGCGCGGCCAACTTAAAACGCTTATAACTTCTTTATTTCTGCTTTGACAAATACGGGGTTTGTTTCTTTCGATTTTGACAAATATCGACAAATTTTTGGCTGAAACCATTTTCTGATTTGATAACTTGGCGGAGCAATCCTGACGCACATGATGTGCACACTCAATAATGGATATAATGGAGATAGGTTGCTACTGCCCAACAGCTCGCCAAATGCTGCCCTGCGGGTTTTTGTATGTCTCTTGGTCTGGCTCCTGATCCTAGACATGTTCCGGCAAAGCAAACTCTGCCAACACAGACCTAAAGTTCAGAGCACGCAAGCCCCATCACTTATTATTATTATTAAAGTCTAAAAAGGCTTTAACGGAGACTTGAACACACACTACAATACAGGACCGTGATAATTTATGGCAACAACAATTATATTTTGAAATTAATAACAAGAGAAGTTTATAAATGGAATACTGCCAGTATTCCACCCCCCTTCCCTATGTTCCTGCCGTTTCTTCTTAAAACCTCCTTTAAAAAAAATTGCAACCAGGACAACAAAAGACATGACAGACATGATCTTTCATTTAAATCAAAAGAAAATATTAGAGTCACCGCCACAACTTAATGACGATCCTTATCATCATCACATAAGCTAAAAGATATACAACGCAATTCAACCAACGGAGTCCCAAGACCTTCTCGCATGCGAAATCAAACTTGATATTTAGATAAGTAGATAACATAATATCCGCGAAGGGTAAGGCAGAGACAAAATTTGGGTGTATTTAGGTTAGTTAGTACATCAACATTTCACCATTTCCATCAACCGGGCATAAATCCAAACTCCAGTCTGCTACTGAGAAATTTCTAATGGAAAATGACTAACAACACTTTGCCCAACCTGGGAAGCGAACCCAAGATCTCATACGCAGCAGTAGGGCTTACCACCTAGTAAACCAATGAGGCAAATAGATATAGAGGCAATATCACGAATAATCACGACGCGACAAACTCATAAATAGCAAAAATTAAACCTCAAAGAATCCGATTAACACCCGACAACTATCAACTCTACTTCCAATAATCGAAACAAAATATACGACACACTTTCGTATAAATTCAATCTCTTAAACTCACTAACTAAAGATTTAAAGGGGAATATTTTAACTCGCTTAATGTTTCTAGAGAATAAATAAAGGCTTTATCGTCGACTGGAGTGGCATCGAGTACTCTTAGTTGTGCTAATAGACGGCTGCTAATAAACTGTCCTGGATTCTTGTCTGCAAGCCGATCTCTTTGTTGTTTACTTTATTGTTATTTATTATGTGATAAGCGAGTGTTTTATTCAAAAGGCTGCATTATAAAGTTTTGATTGGTGTTTAGAAGTACTGAATACATTACGACTCCTATGAGTTTAACTTGACCACCCCATACGCGTTGAAGACACTTGGTAAAATTCTGCAATTATCCTCCTTACTAATGATACACAGAATAGTATTTATGAAAATACACAGATTACTTAAAAGCTAGACGTAAAGTTCAATTTGTACCGCTCTTATATTTAACTTCCAACAACCATTAGGGCAATGCTGCCAAATAAACATAGGTACCTATAACTCTTTCCAAACATTTATTTTAAAGCCTATGAAGTTCCTTATTAATTGACACGCAACCATAGACGAAAAAATGCAATACTTCATGGACGCTAAAGTAACATTGTAATAACATTTCCTTCATTTTTCCAGTCCAAAATCCGAACCAAAACCATTTAGCCACGCCGGAATAGGCTCATACAGTTTATACATTCTACAGACTTGAACATTGCAAACGTCTTAGTTCTCGCACAAATTGAGGAGGAAGGACGCTTGAATGATTGCAGTGGTCTAAACGGTCAAAAGGGTCAGTATGTTGAACAAGATGTCAAGTTCCTTCAAGCGCCATGTACTAGTTTGTTTTCACATTCAATTTCTTTTCTAGTTTTTAAAGTCGTAGTGCGATACAGTCACTAATAGGTATTCTACAGTTTACTTTTATTTGCAACTTACTCATGGGGTTTGTTTTACATTGGGTTACTCAGGTACTTTTCCTGAAAGTTGAAGTTGCAGTTACAATAAAACCATTAGATAAGCAGTTACTGTAACATATTTCATACTGCAGAGCATAATATACTTACACTCGTTTGTGATTGCCATACCTAGGCAACTGAATAAAATATCAGGGATCATGGCCCACGTTGGGCGCCAAAAATAATTTGGTCGACCAAAATTTTAAGATCGTGTTCCATGTTGGGCGCCAAAAAAAATTTGCATCATGTTGGGCGTCAGAAATCATTTGGCCCATGTTGGGCGTCAGACCTGTAAAGGACGGCTTTTAACTTGGAATGACTACTAAGTTTACAAAAGAGCAGCAAATCTAATAATGACTACGACCACATATACCATGTATAGATCACTGCACGTGATTCTCATTTTCCTATTTTCGTCGCCGCCCGTTCAAACGAGCCGTAACAATGAGGACATAAATGTACAGATGAGAAATTAACACTAAAGCTTTGTTTATGAAACCATCCACAAAGCATCGCAGTACTCGTAACTGACTACCCAACTTCAAATTTATACGCCTTCATTATTACCAACAGCCCTTTGCTCAACGGAAAGGTAATAATAAGCTATTACGCGTCTCACTGTGTTGATTATCGCGGTTCATATAATTCAAACGGGCTATTAATTTGGCCTGCAGTGTATGGGCTACGATTACGCTCGGCCTGTTGTGTACTGTGCTTGTGATGTAATGGCAATTGACATGATTTAAGTTTGTTTTCGAATCTACTTCTGTGTTATTCTAGTACGTACATATTTAGTCTATTTAGTCTATGTATTTCTGTTCATGTCATTTTGCACTGACATGAACTAATAAGCTAACCATTTTTTCGATATAAAATTAAGTTTTTAGAGTAACTCGTTTTTCGTTTTTTTGAGTGATGTGTCAGATTTTACTAAATTATTTTTTGCTTAGTGGGGCATTTTAAGATACCTTTAGTAGAGTGAAGGTAAAATCTGATTGCGTTCTAATACTTACAAAAATGAAATGAATTTACTGACTAGGTACTGTAAAGGTTCCATGCAATGGAAATTAACCATATATTGTAATGGCTGGCATTCCATTACTACGACAGAACTCTCTTTTTAGGGTTCCGTACCTAAATAGTAAAAAGGAACCCTTATGGTGCGACTCAGTCTGCCTGTCTGTCACAGCTGGATATCTCAAGAACTACTAATGCTATCAATTTGAATTTTGGAACAGTTTGCCCAACTATTTTGCAGATACTATCAACACTACTAATAGAGAGGAACTCACCACCTGCGTCTGTGTTTAAGAGCGCATACAACCCTAATCTCTTCAAAGTGAGAGTGAACAGGCCTCTTCTGGGTAAGCTCACTCCATCGTCGACTCTGTCTCTGTCGCTTCCGCCCTTGACTAGAGTCAAGAGCAAACCCATAACAAATAAATGACAGAGACAAAGTCGACGATGTAGTGAGCTTACCCAGAAGAAGCCTGTTCACTCTCACTTTGAAGAGATTAGGGTTGTATGCGTTCGGAAACACAGACGCAGGTAGTGAGTTCCATTCCTTTGCTGTGCGCATTATAAAAGACATTTGGAAGCGCTTAGTGCGAATTGGTGGAATAGCAACCAGGTAGGGATGGTAACTGGCAGTGCGTCTAGATGGTATCATATGAAAGAGCGCTGTTTGCACATTTTCAATCATTTTTGCTTTTTTTAGGTCGCATAGTTTTCGACTTTTGATGAAAAATGTAAAAAAAGTAAAAAAAATACCGTCCCGTCCCCGGAAGTTTGCATAGAGAAAAATTCTGAAATTATTCTATGTGATAGAAGTTTATGTAAAGATTTCAGGAAAAATAAAACGTTGTCTCTATAGCACACTTTTTTTTATAGTACCGGAACCCTCGGTGCGCGAGTCTGACTCGCTCTTGGCCGGTTTTTATTTTATATAAATAAAAAAGATAGTTCGTATGTCTTTTCGAGGACGGACTTCTGCTTTAGCTGGGATGACAGGCGGTGGAATTTTAAGAAGTGTGCGATTTTATTCGAAGATTGTATCGTTTTAACTTATATATCTCGTTATTGCGTCTCTGATTGTTATTTCGTATTTGGCTACAACCCCTGTAAAAACTCCGTACTCCGACATAATTGGAGTCTGAACTTCTACAGTACCTTATAAATGAGTTCAAATCCAGCTTACCCCAAAAACGTATCCAGCCAAGACAATAAATAAGTGTCCCCCACTACATCGTCAACGTTAATATCTCAGTGGAGGTGACAGATGACGCCTTTATGAGCATTCCTTGGGGACAGTGGCCGACACTGATTTATAGCTTGATCACATCACAAATCTTCGCGGTATATAGAGTAGGTTATGGAGTGTGGTAAAATGTAGCTTCTGTGCAGTAGAGGGGTTTGAACAGATCCTTATTTTGATGTATCACGAGGAGTTATTCACACTCAAGTTTTTTGGACATATACGTATAGACGTAAGTTTGAGATTCCGTTATGAAAACGGTCCTCATCGAGACAAAAAAAAATAGTTCTTTGATTATTATTTCCCAATTTTTGGGTGAAGCAAAAAGTAAACTGAGATGGATAGAATTAAAATGTGTTTTTTTTTGTACACCATAAAAGTAGGAAGTCAAATAAATATACAGCCATGCTATTCTGTAACTAACTCACCGTGAAAACTTAAATGAAGTGAGCGTACAGTGAGCTGTCATGCCACCAGACGCCAGGGATTGACACCATTGACAGCTCACTTATAGCTCACTTCACCTAAGTTTTTCACTGTGAGATTCTTACAGAATAGCACTACAGTTGGTTTTCTTATCACACATGGTACCATTTTAGTCAATTGCGTATTGCGTAAAGCTGTTGTAAAATGTGATGACCCTGAAAGGGGTCAGTGACATTCTTTGGGGAGACTGTCTGACACAGATTTATAGTTTGATCACATCACAAATCTTGGCGGTATATGGAGTACGTTATGGAGTGTGGTAAAATGTAGCTTCTTGGAACACAGACGGGCGGTGCGTTGATTTGAAATTGATTTTAATGCACAATATCTTCAGAAAACATATTTTACAGAAAACTAAGTTCAAGTATTACCTACTACAGTAAAGATTTTTAATTTTTTTCAGAAGACGATAACGGATAGTCAGTGTTATGGCCACGCTACTAATAATTATTTATAAAAACACAAAATAACATAACTCGCCACAAAATAATAGGTCAATTTTGACAGCCCGTGTCGTTTCATATGCCAAAGAGAGACAAACATAGCGGGACAAAGAAGGACAGCCTCATGTCAAAACGGACCCATTATTATGTGACAAGTTTAACAAAAATACAAAATCTTTCAAGATTTCTCCCAACAATAAACGTACCTAGATACTATTGTATTTACCTTCTACCAACTTCAACCCCTCATCCCATCCCCTCAAATCCCCCTATCCACTCCGTGTAATACGAAGAACAAGAAAGGAAATAATTAAGAAATAATAAGAACACGTACGGAACATACAGGGGTTTTTTTTATAAGCAGTGCGCAAATTTTTTCAGGGTGTACCCATGAATATGAAAAACTTTCATTATGGGACCAACTCTAAAATCATGAAAAAAAGTCAGCTGTTTCATATAAAAGTTCAATACCTCCTCAACCAAAATGTATGAAACAGCTGATTTCAGAGGTCGTCCCATATTGAAAAATTGCGCACTGCTAAAAAACTTGTCCTGTATATCATAAATTATCGTTCACTTCGTTTTCATTGTCGAAATCAATTTTCGTCATAAATGAGCGGAAAATTAGACAATATAAGATGTAACAACGTTTACTTTGTAGTTTATTACAACAAGAGACCTTAGACACTGAACATCTGTAAAGATATCCAAGGTTATGTCCGTCCGTCTTACTACAAAACGACTTCAAACTTTAACCTTCAAGCAGTTATTTTATTTTTAATTGTATTCTAACTGACATAAAATTCTTAATACAGAAATATCTACTTAGACTCGTTTCTAAAGACAGCTTTTGTATAAAGAAATGTAGCGTTATCGTAATAAAGTTCGAAATACAATAACTGGCTCTAAGGTTTAGGCCCGGGACTAAAGTTATAAGTCTCTTGTACCAGTTACAGTCTAAGAACACAGTGATAGACGTCCTCAGCATATAAGAAGTCTGTATAATTAAGCTTGTGACTGTGATAAGGTTGTAACCGTCGTTGTTATAAACCCAGTTTTTCCATACATATGGGATCAAGCCACATTCTTTGCCGCAAATATTGAACGATTTAGCCCAAGATAGCTTGAAATTTGATCGAAATTTTTTATTGTGACTTAAGTAAACTCACCCTTAAGAGGATTGTTAAGGGCCGATACGCGGCGCTATATAGCGGATAGTCTTGGAGGGAATTACCTACATTTCATATAATTATTTACATAAATATTGTTTCAGGCGATAAAGTTTTAAGCCCCCTAAATCTTTATAAAATGAGACAATTATGGTTTCATTACATTTAATACACCTTAATCTGGGTCTGTTTTATTTTTTAGTAATTCAATTGAATTTAATTAAAAGAAATAAAAAGGCTCAAGCAAGTTTTTATGACAAAAATATAGATATTTAGATGCTAATAACTCATATCGTATAGAATATTTCTTTATAATAAAATGTACGGACCTATTTTTTCATTATACCTACAACATTTCCAAAAATTATGAAAATTAGACTACGTTTACGGGGAGAAAAACGTTATCGCTTTTGGTATGAAAATTTACAGCTTCACAATCCTTTTAATGGATGCAAGTGAGTAATAAATATAAGTAACAGCTTCAGCATTTTTCAAATATTTTATTTATTTTAATAAAGGTTTACCAACAGCATATTATTATAGTTTATCTGAAGGTTAGTTAACAATAGCCTCGGAATTACACAGTCGCCAATGGCAGGTTAACCATCCTTCTCATAAACAGGAAGACTTCGAAAACATGCGACAAAATTTACGGGGTGTGCTACGCATCAATATGAACAAATTTTACTATGGGACCAACTAAGAATTCGCAAAAAAGAATCGACCTTCCCATGTTAAAGTACATACCCGATTAGACCATTTTGTGTAAGAAGGTCGAAATTTTTATAACCTATCACACCTTATCCTCCTTAACTCATCTTACGACCTATTTTAGATAATACATAGAATTAATAAAATTAATGGTTCCAAACAAAAAGGCTTATATTTAACTTATCACTAGATAAAGTAAAATACAACATCAAAAACAGTTTTTACTGCCAAAAATAGTAAATGATCACCAAAATGAAAACTCTATTTTATTGCAAATTATAACCAAAATTTTTACACCTTGCTATCCTAGACTCCAAACTAGTCATCTTCAACCTAACCTAACATAACTTGGAAAGAACATTAAAAGTGAATCAAACAAATACAAAAAAAAAAACCTAGACTAACACAATAATTTGCTCGCTAAGATTTGGTGATCATATACTACATTTGGTGTTTGAATACAATTTGATGTGCAGAGAGCTTAGGGCCGGTTTTTTGATCTGTACGAGTAGTTAACTCAACCAATAGTTAAACATAGTAACTAATGGTTGAATTTTGGCTAAATGTGAAATGCAGAACATGAATATATTCATGTTAGCTCATTCATATTAAAAAATAGTAACTAATGGCATAACTCATTCATGTTTAACCTTTCACAGTTAGCCAAAATTCTACCATTAGTTACTATGTTTAACCATTGGTTGAGTTAACTACGGATCAAAAAACCGGCCCTAAGGTTATCACAGTATTTTTTGGTGGTCATTATCAGACCTCGTTATCTTCGGGGCATAAAGAACTCATAGACTAATTAAACCGAAGTGTCAATCAAACAAAAACAGACTTTCCGTAATGTACTAGTTTTTACCTACATGATCATTGCCTACATAATGAAAATTATGAACCAATGAACCAATTCCCATGTTGTTTTATTAATAAGTACATAAGTGTACCTACTTATAATAACTAGTCGGACATGTCTTCCAATGAGCTGTCGCCACCGTAGGAATCCTTTTGTGGTCTTCTGACTATATGACATTTCGTAGTATTCCAATTCAAAACAGGCAACTGTCACATGTTTCTATGTCAAAAATGTGAATAAAGTTTTTATTTCTTATGTTCATAAAGCACGTCGCTGGGAGTGTATAATTTGATAGGCACTAAACTTGAAAATAGCTGTATGTGTCACGTATTCTTTGTTTTGCCCCGACGATAACGAGGTCTGGTCATTATATTTAACCGCAAACAAATATACACAAGTAGGTATTCCACGCATAAAAAGGCGAGCAATCATACAACCTCATGGCAATTGAACGAAAACGGCAGCGCGAAGGTAGGATGCAGGCATTGTGACGACGTCGCTGGGTGACCGCCAGCCGCCGTCGATTTCCCATAGGACGGCTATTTAATTATGTTCCCAGACGTTCAGACCGGCTTTTGTTTAAAGAATCATTTAATTTTTCTTACCGGCAACACGGGAATAGTATGGAGCCATATTGTTTTGTTCTGATGGGCAATTGTTTTTGAAAGAAATCAACGTGTGCTTTTATCATTTGTAACGTAACGATATTATCGTGACCGTCCACGTCCACGTCCATAAAATGTATGGGAATATGTGCAGGTTATAACGTTATCATGGACGGAAATATAAAAGTGTCTTCATATATTACCATACATTTTTGTTCCTTGTGTTATCGTGATGTGACGTAGACAAATACAAATACAAATTCAAATATTCTTTATTGTGGTACATATGTAAGCAATAAGTTGTTACATGTTTCCGAAATTGTACACAGCTATGACCCGCCATAATGGCATACAATAATTTTAAAGTAGGTAACATTTTAATGTTACCTACTTTATACCAGTACCAGTTTTTTTACCAGTATTTATATATATTGATTATGCTGTTAAACAGCATAATCAAATAGAAAATTAAAGAAAAAATAAATATTAGACGTGGACGTCCACGATAATATCGTCTCTTTAGAAATTATAAAAGCGCAAATTTACAACAGTTTTCTTTGGGAAATTCATAGTAATATATCTATCTACGAGTATATAAAAATCAATTGCGGAATGTATGTAATCGCGTCACTTGAGAAGGGCTCGACCGATTCGGCTGTTTTTTTTTTTTTGGTGTTTGTAATTATCAGGACAAGGTTTGTATGAAATAAATCCACTGGAAACTCCCGGGCGACGCTAGGCACAAACAGCTAGTGTATATATAATAAATATCGCCAAGAATTTGTGCCTACTAATCAAACTATTCAATCCTAACGTAATTATGAAGGAGCTCGTGGCTTAGTAATAAAAACCACACGGGGTGATCCATCAGGTTAAGCTACGATTGCCGGGGTTGGTCCGTGGATGGGTGACCATTTTACATACCGAGACTCCTCCCTGTCTCGGAAAAGCACGTTAAGCCGTTGGTCCCGGCTGTCATTCGTGAATCTTTGAGTATCGTTACGGGTCGTCAGAAGCCCGAAAGTCTTTTTTTTTTTTTTTTTTGTGGATGGGAAATCATCAAATAACTTCTCCCGCTCTGGGTGGAGCGGAAGGGCGTGTCAGACTTTTACTGACTAAAACCCACCCGTGTTCCTTCAGTTGCCTATGCCAGGGCCACGGTATCTTTTTCAAACAACCCGCGACCCCAGCGGCATTGGCCCTATTGGACCCCATCTTTTGCTGACATCTCTTTGAGGCGCGCGTGGAACACAACGCGCCGTCGACCCGGGCCTGGTCCTCACCGGACGGCGAGCTACCCACTACTCACCGTCCGCAAGCCCGCGCCTACGGTGGCCGGGAATCGGCTATCAATTCCCGCCGCCCAGGGCGTCTCCTGCGGCGACTGAGGGCGTGAGGCTGCCTCTCCCTCACGCGTTCCGCCTCCTCCTTTGCGAGCATTACCGCTTCGCAGAAGGAGGTGACGGCCTCCCATGCACTCTCGCTCCGCACCATGGCCTGGACCAGGCTCGGACGCGAGAGATCGCCACCGCCGATCGCCTCCGTGAGAACACGGCGGTGCTCTGCCCAAGCCGGGCAGACCTCCACTGTATGCTCCACCGTGTCCTCTGGGCGATCCACACAATGGTGACACCCGGGCGTTTCCTCCCGCCTTATGCGAAACAGAAACCTCCCGAAACAACCGTGTCCGGTGAGGACCTGCGTCAGGCGGAAGGTGAGGACGCCGTGACGCCTCTCTAACCACTCCTCAAAGAGGGGACTTATCGCCGCAATTGTGGCGTGCCCAGCGCTGGGCTGCGACAGTCGCACTCTCCATGTCGCCATGAGATCCCGCCGGAGTTCTGTCCGCTGTACCGTGATTTCTCGCGGCAGCGGAGTTACGCCCCGGCGTATTGCCTCCTCGCGCCACTCCCACACGTGCGCGAGGACTTTCGCCTCCAGATCCCACGGCGGCAATCCGGCAAGGAGGCTTGCCGCCTCACCGGAGACCGTGCGGTAACCCCGGACTAGCCGAATGGCCATAACCCTCTGGGACGCGTTCAACCGGCGGACTGGCCGCAGCCTCAGGGAACGCGCCCACACCGGTGCCCCGTAAAGGGCCATGGACCGCACGACCCCCGCGTAAAGCCTCCGGCAGGAGGCGTTTGGACCACCTAGATTGGGCAGGAGCCGCTTCAAGGCAGCCCCAGCCCGCTCCAGTCTGGGAGCCAAACGTCGGAAATGCTCCACGAAGTTCCACCGGCTGTCGAGGACGAGTCCCAGGTACTTCATCGTCGACTCGACTCCGATGCGAACCCCTCCTACCGTTATTTGGGAACCCGACGGTGGCGCATTCCGAGGACCATGAAAACACATGGCCTCGGACTTGTGCAGGGCCACCTCGAGTCCCAACTGCCGGATCCTCTCAACGACTATCGCAACCCCGCGTGTCGCTAATTCAGCCGCCGCCTGGTGCGACCTCCCCTGCGCCAGGACCAGCGTGTCGTCAGCGTAACATACTACGCTGACGCCGCTAGGGAGGTCGGCGCGCAGCACCCAGTCGTACCCGATGTCCCACAAATGCGGCCCCAGGACCGATCCCTGTGGGACACTGCACGACATCTCTCGCCGGTTCCACTCTCCCTGATGACCGGGGTAGATGACGGCCCTATCCGTCAAATAGGCCTCAACCACTCGACAGAGGTAGGTCGGCATCCGGTGATACCGGAGTGCCTCCCTGATGCAACTCCAGGGCAGGGTATTGAAGGCGTTGGCGATGTCTAGAGACACCGCCAAGACGACCCCACCCCGGGCCACAGCATCCCCCGTCGTGAGGGCTCGCACGCGCATGATGGCGTCCACCGTAGAGCGCCCCCTGCGGAAACCAAACTGGCTCTCCGCCAAATCCGGCCCCTCCTGCACCAGCCACCCGACGAGGCGGTCTGCAATAACTCTTTCAAAGAGCTTGCCCACCTCGTCGAGCAGCACGATGGGTCGGAAGCCCGAAAGTCTGACCACCAGTCTTACCAAGGGTTGTGAAGGTCATATAGGCAATCGCTCCATGTAAAATACCGGTATTCAGCTGCATCCGGTTAGACTAGAAGCCGACCCCAACAGAGTTGGGAAAAGACTAGGCAGATGGAGCGACTGCCTATCTGACCTCCACACCCAGATACTGTGAAATACGATACCCCTTGGTAAGACTACACAGCCCGACTGTGTAGTCTTACCAAGTAAGACTACCTTATGTATTGTCACTGGCAGATAATTTTGAATTTAGAACTAAAAGGATAAAAGAAACAATAGCATACGATTTTCAATTGTTTTACGATGAATAAAACGTAAAAACATTTTATTAATATTAATATTTTACGATGGAGTGCACACGCTCAAAGAAGACCGAGTAGCAGTAACTGCTTTACACCGGTTGTGGCCACTCGCCAAACACAATATTAAAGCTTCATGAAAAACGGAAAATCACCAAGAGATTTGTGTATCGTTCTATTAAATGACACTTGAGTAGTGTGGATGATAAGAAAAGATCAGGTAAGTAATTAAGTATGTCTTTATTTGCACAGATTGTAGGTACAGTAAATAAGGTGACAATTAAAATATGGATGATGAACCAGTCTCACCAAGGGGTATCGTATTACCTAGTAACTGGGTTGTGGAGGTCAGATAGGCAGTCGCTCCATGTAAAATACTGGTATTCAGCTGCATCCGGTTAGACTAGAAGCCGACCTCAACATATGTAGTTAGGAAAGGTCTAGGCAGATTGATTGTGTAGTTGTCAGACTTTCGGGATTCTGACGACCCGTATCGACTGTCAAAGATCCACGAATGACAGGCGGGACCAACGGCTTAACGTGCTTTTCAAGGCACGGAGGAGTCTCGGTATGTAAACATGGTCACCCATCCACTGACCAACCCCGGCAAGCGTAGCTTAACCTGTTGGATCAACCCGTGCGGCTGCCATTACTTAGCCACGAGCTCCTCAATAATAACTTACCAAGTATGTTAAATACTAAAAATAACATCAATAATAATATACCAAAATAAACCTTTCCATAGAATATCGTCGGTTCACCACATAATAGGGAACTAATGTGAAATTGGAAGGATTACCACAATACGTGGTCGGGCTGTATATAGGTAAACGATCCAGTTCGTGTAATGAATTTCAATTTATTGTATCAATCAGTACAACCGTTTGGTATTCTACTTTTATTGCTTTTATATCGAAAATGGTAAATGCTATGATTGAAATTCTGTTGCCATTGTTTAGGTTAAGCCACTTGTCCCATCGCCAACGATGAGCGAGAAGCGATTAGAGCTAGAAACTAGAAACGAGTTGACGAGCAACGAGCAGGGAGAGAACGACGGCGACAAGCGATTACCCGCTGGTATGCGTATGTACCAAGCGTGAGTGTCTCAGCGAGTTCTCTGCCCGCCAAACGAGCATCACTGAGCGAGTACGCTCTTTGATAGCTCTTGTTGCTGCGACAAACGAGTACTCGTGCGTGGTGTGCGTCAGCAATGAACTAGATATTAATATATAAGTTACGGTAATTGTGATTAATGGAACATTATCAATAATTGTCTATCATTATTAATATCAGGATGGCGGAAAAGTCTTGCAATAAGATATAAGACTTTATGACAGGCCGGTTGGCGTGGTTGGATATAAGATACCACCTGCCATGCCGCAGGTCGTGGGTTCGATTCCCATCCAGGACAAATATTTATGTGCATGAACATGTCTGTTTGTCCTGAGTCTGGGTGTATTTATCTATATAAGTATGTATTTACAAAAAAAAAGTAGTGTATGTTATCAGTTATCTGGTTTCCATAGTACAAGCTCTGCTTAGTTTGGGATCAGATGACCGTGTGTAAACAATGTCCTAGTATATTTATTTATTTTATTAATTTTAATGAATTTATTGATAACTTTGTTATTTACAATAATTAATCAGTAATGTAATCCCCAAATAACTCTATTACTCTGGCCCATCTTGTTGGTAGATTGTTGATGCCCTGCGCCCAGAATTCCGGAGGCTGTGCAGAAAAAAAATTGTCCACTGACATTTTGAAGTCTTCGTAGTTTTAAAAATTTTTCTCACACAAATAAAGCTTTAGTGGTCGGAACAAGTGATAGTCGGATGGCGCGAGATCCGGTGAGTACGGTGGGTGGGCCACCGGGTGCCATACAAACTCTACGATTTTTGTCGAGTCTCCAAAGCACATGAGGTCGCGCATTATCATGGAGTAAGTGAACATTTACACGTTTCGGTCGTTTTTCTCTTATTGCGTCAGCCAGTTTCTGAAGCTGTTAAGTATAAATGGAAGTCGTAATCGTCCTTCTCGCAGGGAGAAGCTCGTAATAGAGTGGGCAATTCGCATCCCACCAAATGGAGAGAAGATGCTTGCGTGAGTGACGGTTCGGCTTTGGCTGCGTTGGTGGATCTGCGTCGTAAGGAAGCCAGACGGCGTGCCGTGTGTTGTTATCATAGAGAATCCAGCTCTCATCGCCGGTTACCAGATCTTCAAGAAACTCTTTCCGATGTGGCTGAAAAAGAAGCGATTCACAAATACTAACTCTGACTTGACGATGACTGTCAGTTAGTTGATGTGGAATCCATCGTGCCATTACATTACGATAGCCGAGTTTGTGTAAATGAGCCTCGACGGTCGAATGATGACAGCCAAGAGTCTCTGCCAAATCACGCGTATTTATTTCTGGATTAGCCTTTAAACAGCGGAGTAATTCCTCATCGTCGAAGGAAAGAGTTATATCTCCCAATGCAAAGCGAGCAAACCAGCGGCTTATCTTCCATCGCGATACAACACCTTCACCGAACGCTTTGCTGATGTTAGCGGTAGCCACACTCACGTTGTGTCCCTGACGCCACTCGTAAAAGATGATCGGTCGAAGTTGAAGTTCACTAATCATTTTCACAAACGAACCAAATCCTCACTACACGCCTTTATATACCCCTCGAAAACCTTCTACAATATTCCTCATCGTCAAAGGTGGATGGTCGCCCAGATCACTCGTGATCTTCAAGAGTGCAAAGCGAGCAAACCAGCGGCTTATCTTCCATCGCGATACAACACCTTCATCGAACGCTTTGCTGATGTTAGCGGTAGCCACACTCACGTTGTGTCCCTGACGCCACTCGTAAAAGATGATCGTTCGAAGTTGAAGTTCACTAATCATTTTCACAAACTAACTAAATCCTCACTATACGCCTTTATATACCCCTCGAGAACCTTCTACAATATTCTTAAGTATCCCAGATCATTACTAAATATTCCGGAAAATTCTAGTAATTTACAATTTCTTGTGCAATATTTTTCCGCCAACCTGATAATTACCGAAAATCAAGGTAAATGTTAAAAATAAACTTTCAAAAATATCGTACGCTAAGCGTCTTTCTGTTCGATTCATTTTCATTTTCTTTTAGTTTATTTAGAACTACCTGTTGCCCGCGACTTCCCCGCGTCGATTACAATACTTTTAATTAAATCGGATGTTTATTTTTTTGCGCGGTTCTAAGAGCCTAAGTTACTCCTTATAACATCAGCTATCTTCTATTCTTCCGGGTATGCTCACTCCATCGTCGACTTTGTCGCCTCCGACCTAGACTAGAGTCAAGAGCAAACCCATCTAAAATGAAAATAAAGTATCTGTTCTTGTTTGATTTAAGCAAAACCAAAGAATAAACGATCTTGCATGTAAGATTCTTTTAGTTATATATTTGTAAGTACTGTAGTATTATAAATAAATACCAACTCAACTTCGAGTCTTATTTTATTTCATTACTTTTACCGATGAGAGAAGTGAATTATATATTCACATTTACCAAATCATCAATAATGATGTATAATTATTAATACTTAACTAACTATATATACAATTAAATACAAAAACTAGGAATTTTAGGCGTCAAAGTCTGTACTCGTCCGCATCGCTGTCGTTCGGGAACGTGCCCAGAAGACTGGCAGTTAGGTAGCAATATATTTTGTACATGGTGTAAATAGTTATAAATTAAATGAATGAAAATATGTATTTAAAAGGAATTATTAATCATTTTCAATTAATCACGCTTACCGTATCATAAGCATCTCTTTTGTTTACATCTACATTTACTTTTTCTATTGGACCAACCTAAAATCGCGAATAAAATCAGATGTTCAGTACATTTATGCTAGCATAATTCGTCAAAATGTACTGAACAGTTGATTCTTTTTTTCGCGATTTCAGGTTTGGTCCCATAGTAAAAGTTGTTGATGAATGATGATGAATGATTTTTATTTCTGTAAATAGGTTTGTACAAACACTTTTACAAGTCAATCATGTTTTTTTTTTTTTTTTTAAACTAGATGAGGTCGGCGTTTCCTATCTGACTACTCTGAGAAGAAAGGCTGAAACAAACTCAGAGGTCACAGTCTCTTATAAAGTCCAGACATAATCTTGGTCACTTCATGTGAAGACCATGTAGATTGGTGTCTGAAATGGTCTTTTGAGGAAAAAACCACACAGATTGGGAGGACCTGTCCAGTCAGTGCACGCATTTGTCAGTAATCGCGCAGCTCAACTCAGAACTTAAGGAGCTCAACGATTCGACCAACAATACCAAAGAAAGGACATTGGGGTAGGCCGCATAAATTACTCAAACTGCCAGACCATGATTAAAAATAACTGAGAGAAAAAATAAAACAAACAAAAAATGCAATGACCTACATAGTCTTCACATTCACAATAAATTAAAATAATATAATACTTTACAAAGTAAATATTCATGTCAACATTTAGTATGCTAAAATAAAAAAAATTGGAGCAGTTCAATCCCAAGCCTTTTTGTCCTCAATATAATCTTTAACGGTATAAAAAGCTTTCTGACACAACTTGCGTTTAATGAATGATTTGAATTTATTAAGGCTCAGATCTTGAACGTGGCTTGGAAGTTTATTATAAAAGCGTATACATTGACACCTGAATGTTCATAATGATGAGTACACTGACCCCTTAAGAGGTTGTTGGTGTTTAACAATAACCCTCTATATCTATTGTATGTTTCTTGAGCGAGAAAATAGCCGATAGTTAGTCGCTTCTTCGCCGGCGGTGGGACAAATGCCTGTTATTGTTGCTATTGGGGTTTTTTTTTACAAATAATGTAGTTACATAGAATTTTCACGCTTGTTCTCAAATACCTACCGATGACATTGTAATTGCCTCTTTTTAGTTGAAATTCTTTACTGTTGTCCATAATGTTATGATAAAAAAGATACGATTAAAAATAATATTTTAGCAGCTCTTAATAGGATTGTGCTTAAAACATTGGCCCGATTTCAAACAAAAAATCTTCACCTATCTGACATAGTTCTCAACCAAAAAGTACCTATCATTAAAAACAAAAAAGGTAGGAAAAAAGTAACTCCCCGACTTCGTTTGCAATACCCCTGAACACCCGCCAAATGTTCTATTTTACATGAGTCCTAACTGCGTTATTTAATTTATACATTTGTAGCACGCACCTTTTTAGTCGAATGAATTAAAGCGCGCCATTCACTGTCAGACTAACGGCGGGCGACGCGGTGGAGTGACGATTGTTGAGCTTGAAGTGTATTAAAATTCCTTCGTTTTCAAATTAGGAATCGCTATCTGTCTGCTGAATTTGTGGAAACATTATTTTAGTATGCTTTGTGATTCGAGGTACCTTTTAAGCTAGACGTACTTATCTACCGCAAAGACTGGTTCGAGGTGGCTCAGACAAAGTATACCTGGAATAATTTGGAGCAAGCCTATGCCCAGCAATGGGACAGTGTAGGTGAATTTTAAAGAAAAAAACCGCCCAAGTTGGTGTCGGACCACGCACTGTATAGGGTTGCGTAGTGGGGATGAATTTATCCCAAAAACAAACTTATCATTGTAGTTGAAAAATATGTTCTCCCATTCATCACACGGTCAAATGATAATATCACTACAAATTTTCGGACTTTTTCCTTTACTTGTGCTTTGAGGCCTTGCTTCTTGCCAGACATGATTGTAAGTCAACAGAAAGTACGCTAAAGGTTTTGATTTATGTGCATGTATATGTCGCATAAATGGCCATATTTTTTTATTGCCTAGACTATGATGCTTCATTTTTTAGAGCTCCTAGGTACCGTAGATCTACGTATTTGATATTAATTTCAACTTGATACCTCAACGGGTTCTTGAGTAGTAAGGCAATCAATACTCTTTCAATCTTGTGTGCCATGCACTGGAGAAAAATTGGTAAAATACGGAAATTCACCTCTTAGATTCACTCATTTCATGTTAATAAGCCATCTTACCTTCTCCTGTTAATACTCCCCATCGTTTCAACCCGTCTGATCGCATTAGGGAACGTCAATGTTTATGTATTATTGCTCAATAAGGGATGGGGTGCATAAACATTGGGCTTAAGTTTTCCCCATATACACCATAGATGATGGGCTGCCAATAATATTTAAGATGTTATAACAAGACTGTTCTATTTTTGTTTTGCTTCAAAATATTCATCTTGTTCCCTTTTTTCGTATGCATCCCGAAATTCCTAAGAACTTCTTAATGGAACACCCTCTGAACCCGTCCTGAGAATCAAATCCAGAACAATTATGCTCAATAGTCGCGTTCGTGAGCACTAAACCAAGGAGGCACTCTAACAAAAATACCGAACATATTAAGTACGAACATTATTATAATATCATATATTGTACCTTTACTAGGACACTAAAATATCATTAGCAACGAAGTCTGAGTTTAAAACCAACCATAATACTGAAAGGACTCCAATATGTTATTCAAAATGAAATTTTCATTTATCCATACACATTACCATATCCTAAGAAAATATGGAGTCAATAACTTCACAGATCCATTTCTATTCGCCCCTTGGAGTATTAATAAGATAAGCTATAAACCGGCCTAGTAACATAGACCCAGAACTTTGCTGGGCCTATGTTACATGTGCAATCACTTTTTAGGGTTCCGTACCTCTAAAGGGAAACAGAACCCTTATTAACCCGGAACCCTCACTAGTCTGTCTGTCTGTGACTTACTATGAGGGTCTCAAATATATTTCCTTTATAATTTTAAAATAACTTTTTTTCAAGTTATTTAGGAAAATAGACGAAAATTGAAAATTCTCCCCTTATCTCCGAAACTACTGAGCCTAAAATTTTAAAAAAATACAGAAGAAAGTCCTATACCTATAGATTACAGGAAAACTTATATGAAGTCTAGGGTCTTAAAATAACATGGTAAATCTCTCAATATTGTGCGTACAAACTTACATTTGGAGTTGGAATGTTTGGGAGAACATGTTCTTCAACTACAATATTAAGTTTGTTTGTCTTGGGATAAATTCATCTGAACTACGACCCTTCATTGCGCGTGGTCCGACAAGCACTTAACCGGTTTTTTTTTTTGTTTTTTTTTGGTAAGACTAATTGCTAGAACAATGTGTATGTCTACAAAGATTTAAATCGTATATTCACCCTACCACGTCAAAGGATAGTTGGGTTTATGTTTCGTTTTGACGCATCAGACACATAGTCGCAGAGACGTGAATGTCATAGAAGCACCATTATTATTTTGTGAACTCACTCACTCTCATCTTCTTGACATGGTACAGTGAGGGCAAGTCTAACATTAACGGTATCGTGGTACGGATAACTGTCTACCAAAAGTAGCGATTATACTCGCTTTAAAAAGTTGTCGAAAATCAGCATTAGATTTTACGGAAATAATATATGACATACCGAATCCACGCAGCTTGTTATACATTTTCCGCATGAAATTCAATTCTTGCATATATTTCTGACCGATATAAACATGTAAGATTTTAACCGCCAATAACTACGAGACTTTTAATGCTAGAGTAATGTTAGAGCATTCAAAGGAGAGGTCATATTTATAACAATTTTAGGGCAGGATATAATTTGCGTATGACGTTACACTGCGAGAGCACGCGCATGCGCGCGATCCTACGTGACCGACTACCGAATTTTGTCGTGTACTATGTGTCGAAATATCAGTTCGTATAGCGCAAAAACGTGTTAATCTAGATCAGTTATTCTGATACTTTTGTTAAGATTTGACAAATTACTAGCAGGACCTAAAGAGAATCAACAGAAATATTGGAAAAAATAGGGTTACAAATTAATATGAAGTTGATAATAGCAAAATAATGTCAGTTGTCGTCTCATATTGGCCATGAATCTGCTCAAAAAATGAAAAAAACCGCAATCAAGCAAAGCTTGCATCAATAGAAATGCAAATAGCCTAAAAGTCTAGTGCTCAGCAAATACAATAGCTACGGCAGTGTCAGAAACCGTAAGAAAATCTGTTGCAAATAGCTGAGAAGTTTAAGATATCATCTCATATCGGCCGTAAATCTACTCAGAACTGAAAAATATCTTAATCGGTGAAAGCTTACATTATAATTAATGCAATGAGCCTACTAGGTCTTGTGTCGAGCAAATACAATGACTACGGTATTATCGGAAACTGTAGAAAACTTTCAATCTGTTTTCACGAACCAAAAGGCGCGGACTCGAACTGCGCCTGCAATTTTTTTTTTTAATTCAAGACGCACCACCGCACGCCATTGGCCTCTCACAAGCGCTCTATAAACCATTATTACTCAATGTGCTGTTCGACCAGTGTGAGGCTTAGCAGAAAAGCAAGCAAGTCCGAACAGATATTTTATTTTAGGGCCCTTTATATGGGTCTTATTCCACTGTACGACCGGACTTAAGCAGAAATGTAAATAAGAATATGTATGGACGTTGGAATAACATAGGGATATGCGGAGGGGTGAGTAGAGTTACTACATGTATCACCTTACCATATCTCCGTAGAATAGTTTTTATTTAGGTGTTGCTAGGGAGATTGAATGCGCTAACATAAAATACAGTGATTTTTGAAACTGTGTACAACTCATAAAAAAAACGGCCAAGTGCATATCGAACTACGCACAATAAAGGGTTCCGTAGTTGGGATGAGTTTATCCCAAGAACAAACTTAACATTGTAGTTGAAAAACATCTTCTCCCATACATTACTACAACTACAACAGCAACTGTAAGTTTGTATGCACAACATTGAGAGATTTACCATGTTATTTTAAGCCTATAAGTTTTCCTGTAATCTATAGGTATAGAACTATTTTCTGTATTTTTTTTTTTTCAAAATTTTAGGCTAAGTAGTCTCGGAGGTAATAAATAATAAATATATAATAAAAATAAAAATAAATAATAATACAAAAGATAATTTTCGTCTATTTTCTTAAATACCTTTTAAAAGGTATTTAAGAAAATAGAAAATATTTTAAAATTATAAAAAAAAATATTTAAGACCCTCGCAATAACCCCCTTTCATTTTATATGTCACACGGTACAGTTTGCTATTTTTTTTCTCTTATTTGCCCCCCAAAAAGTGACCCCCATATTCAAAATTCATTTATTTACATTACACGTCCGTGTTTGGGTCATTCTCCTTTAAACTTAATCGGTCCATTAGATTCTGAGCAAATTGGCTTGACAGACGGACAGACACACGAGTGATCCTATAAGGGTTCCGTTTTTGCCTTTTGAGGTACGGTACCCTAAAAATCAAGATGTTTCAGTCAGAAAATGAACCGTTAAGCAAACTGACATTCAACGTCAATTTGCCGTGCTATAGCTATTACTCACGATTGTAAAAAAATGACAGCTGTCATTTGTACATGCAGACAATTTAAGTTGGTATTCAATTGGCTTGAAAAAATATTTCCGTGTATCTATAAAGTATCATGAAAGATATGAAGCAAACTTGTTTTTAATCACGATGTTTGCAGCTTAGAGAGGGACTTATAGCTAAATAATAACAGCTGCACGGGTCGATGGATCAGGTTAAGCTACGCTTGCCGCGGTTGGTCCGTGGATGGGTGGCCATCTTTACATACCAAGACTCCTTCGTGCCTTGGTAAGAAAGTAAGACATTGATCACGGCTGTCATTCATGGATCTTTGAAGTAGTTACGGGTCGTCAGAAGCCAGAATGTCTGACAACCAGTCTTACCAAGGGGTATCTTATCAATCAGTTGTTGGGTTGTGGAGATCAGATACGCAGCCGCTTCATGAAAAATACAGGTATTCAACTGCATTCGGTTAGACTGGAAGCCGACTCCAAGATCGTTGGGCTAGCAAAAAGCTAGGCAGATGATGATTTTTTCAGCTTATAAATGTCGTAGTAACAAAAGGTACAAAGAAGCCTACCTGGCGTAGCTCATTTAAGAAAAACCTGCGTTGATGATGATGAAGATGGTGGTTCGTTAACGAGAATAGTAATTAATAGAATTCATAAATTGCTTCATAATACATTCTAAGTTTTAGAAATGTATTATCACAAGAGCATTTTTCGTAACATCATGTGAGAAGAAATTTAATTACATTCATTGTTACTTGGGTGGGGAGAGTGACACATTTCATGTTATTCTTACCCAAAATGTGGAAGTAATTATGTTTTCAGAAATAATGACGATACTGGTGTTGGCAACAAAATAAATAAAATACAGAAGACTCAAATTCACAAAAAATGCTGTTTTTGACATGACACACAATGGGATGTGTGCTCAATGGACAGAAATGACTATTAATTTTGGGGTGGTTTGGGATCTACCTCCTAGTGGTCCACCCCGAGCAACGGCACCACAGGCTTGCCTGTGGTACGGCTGAACGATCCCACTTAGCGGTGGTAGGCTCCGCAAGGGGCCGCCTGGCTCGCGACCACCATCCCACCGGAGTCCGGCGCCAAGCAGCTTGCTGTGTTCCGTCGGTATGTGGGAGTGCCAGTGACTTTGGGGGAGAATGAGATTGTCAGTTGCGCTGTTTGGAACCAGTCGTGGTCTCTGAGTCAGCTAGCCGGGTAACTCATTTTGAAGGGTCCACTACACTTGGATCACTGAGCGGCGCCTCGACAAGTCGACATTTTCCCCAACAACTCCACTCAATATGACCAAAGCGAAGAAAAATAAGGTAAAACAACGGCTGCACTTCCTCCCACTAAAAGTGCACCTCACTAATATCAGGGGGTTGCACTCCAATCTCGATCCGGTCCATCACCACCTTGAGACCGAGAAGCCGCACCTGTTTTTCCTAACGGAGACGAAGATAACAACCCCGTCGGACGTGGCGTACCTCAACTACCCGGGTTACTCTCTTGAACACAAGCTCAAGAAGAAAGCTAGGGTCTGTGTGTACGTTCGCAATGACATTTGTTGTCGTCGTCTCCGTTGCTTTGAGAAATCGGGTTTCTCTGCCATATGGCGACTTGTATACTGGCGTGGAGAAATCTCTCTACATCGGCATCTACCGATCGCATAGCGGTGACCAGGAGACAACAGCGCTCTTTAATTTCCTCGTGGAGTCGACTGACGTAGCCCAGCAACGGTACCCAACGGCGAAGCTCATTTTTCTGGGGGACTTCAACGCCCATCATAAAGAATGGTTGTTCCCATACCAGAAAACTGACCATGCTGGGTTGGAGGCGCGCAATTTTGCTTTAACGCTAGATCTAACCCAGATGGTGAATGTGGCAACGCGGGTACCGGATGTTGACGGCCATACACCCAATTGCTTGGACCTTCTGCTGGCATCTGATCCGGACAGTCATTCAGTATCGGTCTCAGCCCCGCTGGGAACGTCTGACCACTGTCTGGTGAAATCCATATCGACCTTCTCTCCTCCAGAGGCACGGTTTTCCGTAGATGGGTGACCATCTTTGCCTCGGAAAGCACGTTGAGCCGTTGGTCCCGGCTGTCATTCGTTTATCTTTGACAGTCGTTACGGTTAGAAGCCCGAAAGTCTGACATCCAGTCTTACCACGGGGTATCGTATTACCCAGTAACTGGGTTGTGGAGGTCAGTCGATCCATGTAATATACTGGTATTTAGACTGGAAGCCGACCCCAAAATATTATAGTTGGGAAAAGCCTTAGGCAGATGATGCAGATGATATCATTATCTGCCTAGCCTTTTCCCAACTATGTAGGAAATGATAAAATGGGTAATAAAGTTTACTTTCAGAAATTTTTAATCCTACGCTATCTGCGACCATTTAAAGTCTAGTTGCAGACTGAACCTTCTCGACTTTTCTTTTTATTCACCCGCAAAACAAGTGTGGGTTGAGTAACAATTCATTATAACATGTTTAAAATATTTCTCGAGTATTTTACATTCTTCTTTTATACTTTACCAAGCAGGGTCGTCATGAAGTTTGAACAATTAACTCGTAAAAAGGATAAGCGTAAGAAACACGGAAGCGGACGTTTGTTATTTTAACATAATCTTAAAAGCGACGTAGTGTAACTTATTTATGAAAGGGATTTAACACATTTGTTTCTTGTGTAAGTAAGTTATGTGTGAGTTTTATGAAAATACAAAAGCTGAATTTACATTTGATTTGTTCAGTTTTAGACGACTCCAAAAAAAGAGCAAGGCCTTATAACGAACCTTTTTTTTTGCTAGAGTATCTAGGTACCTATGTTAAAATATAACGCATCCAGATCAAGTATGCATGTCAAAAATTTTTATCGTCGAATTTTAAAAGAAACTTGTTTTAATTTAACTAACGATTAATTTAAAAAACGATTTTTAAAAAAGGTTTTCCAAAATAACTTTAATGATATCCAAATAAACAAAATATTGAAAAGCGTGACTTATTTTGACAAGCCAGTTAGCACAAATATGTTAAAGTATTTACCTTTGTTTTACAAACTCATGATTAGCACATTTACGATAACTAACTCAGAACGTGCATAACATTTTAATACATTTTCAATTTAAAGTTCGACACTCCACTCCATGCTATGCTATTTCAAGCCGCGATATGCTTTCGTTACTCATGTTTATATAAAACCAGTCCTGACCCGTCCGACATTGTACTGTCAAAATTTTAATTTCGATTTTTCGGCTGTTCCTTTGGGCTTTTCCTAATTTTAATTTTCCCTAAACCACCCCAGTATTGACGCGAACCAAAAAAATTCAAATCGGTTTAGCCATTTTTGCAAGACTTGCACGGCAACTGGTTTTTATCACTATTAAATGAGCAATTATAATATTTGTAATCACGTTCTCGAAAACGGCTCTAACGATTTTAATGAAAGTTGCAATAGAGGGGTTTATGGGGGACAAATAATCGATGTTACAGCCCGCGGCACGTAAGTTGGCAAGAGTCGTTAGATGCGCAGAAGTCATTTTTTAGATCTCTTTGGTCGCGAGCGGGACGCGGGGAATGAGGTAGCATCATTCCGAGCGCGCAATTGGTTGGTCAGTCGACCCTTGTCTCTCGCGTTGCGTCCACGTTCCATTCGCTCCCGAGTACACTTGCGTGCACTAAAATTGTAACATTTGTTTTTGTTGAGCTTTTGTTACGAGTTCTTGTTATTGTTTTGTTTGAATTTTTAAATTTAGATAATGCCACAAACAAATACGTATTTTACGTAGACATGCCAGAAAAATGGTTTATGATGTGAACTGTTACATATTTTGACGAATTATGCGAACATAAATGTACTGAACTGCTGATTTTTTTTTCGCGATTTCAGGTTTGGTCCCATAGTAAAAGTTGTTCATAATGAAGAGTACAATGACCTCTTAAGAGGTTGTTGGTGTTTTACAAATAACCCTGTATATTTTATTTATTACTCCTAATATACTTCACGAATTCTTCTCCTTTCTTTAACTTTCTTCTAAATAGTTAAGTTTAAAAATAAATTATGGTAATAACCACAGAATAATGACAAGCAATAAAAGTGACCATTTTTTTGTTGCAATAAGTGTAGCATGCGCGAACTTACCCCCACTACGCCAAAACCTTGCCAACTTACGTGCCGCGGGCTGTACTATGTCTCATATTTGGGAAAATTCGTTTTCTCTATTTTCACCCGAGCAGACCTCGGTCGACCAGGTTTTATATATAGGGTGGTAACTGGTGACCGATACTTAAACACATGATTGTACTCATAATAACAAACAACTTTTATTATGGGACCAAACCAGAAATCGCGAAAAAAAATCAGCTGCCCCCTACATTTTGACGACTTATACGATCATGAATATATGGGACAGCTGATTTTTTTTTTTCGCGTTTTCAGTTTTGGTCCCATAGTAAAAGCGTTTGTTATCTTAAGAACAAATATGTGTTTAAGTATCGGTGACTAATTACCAGACACCCTATAAATAGGTGATGTATAACTGTCACGTCTGTCACTTTGACGGGCCAGTTGGCGTGGTTGGTTAAGATACCACCTATCATGCCGCAGGTCGTGGGTTCGATTCCCATCCAGGACAAACATTTGTGTGCATGAACATGTCTGTTTGTTCTGAGTCTGGGTGTAATTATCTATATAAGTATGTACTTACAAAAAAAAAGTAGTGTATGTAGTATATCAGTTATCTGGTTTCCATAGTACAAGCTCTGCTTAGTTTAGGATCAGATGACCGTGTGTGAAAAATGTCCCAGGATATTATTATTACTTTGACGTAATGTTTGTTTGTTATTTTTAAACCCACTGCAAGATCAGGGTGAAAGGAAAAAGAGTAACATGTTCAATTACCTAAAAGGGAAAAAGAAGCACCATGCTCACCACATGTTAGCGATACCTGGGGCCTATTTAAAAAACCAACTGGCGACAGGTGACCAGCGAATACCCAACAATTTTGTTTCTTTTTTTGACAAATATGTCAGTTATATTAAGAGCCTATACAAACTTAGCTCAAATTCTAATTTCGCCCCCACTTCCCCGCGCCACCTCACTCTTTATCAGTGTGTTTATATTAGTGTATTCTGAGCGCAAGCGACACAGCTCTCTCGTTCGAAAGCCGAAGCGAGACTGAGCAGGGGTGTCGGGCGGCAGGAACAAACTTCAAGACGCCGATAGTTTAGGTAATTTCTTTTTACGGTGAAAATAATGGTAATAAAATAAATTAAAAAAACATAAGACCTGCTTTATAGTTAGTTCAGTTAGTATGCAAAGTTTCATGATCTAATTTGAAGTATTTTTTGAATACCAGCGGTTTATTGTACGGTTTAGAGAAAACTTTAGAATTTTTTTTTTATCGAGAAAATTTTATTGAATCGTGTTTTCGTCAAACATAGTACTTAACATTAATCGTCAACTTTACCATATATTTATTTCAAAATTAATGCCGCTGTATTTTCGACATAACGGAGGATAATGCTAAGCCATTTGAGGTAGTATATAGGCTCTTAAATAGGGCTCAGACTGTAAATTCCAAGTTTTCTTACGAAAATCTCTGGAGTCATTAACCGCCTCGTTGGTCTAGTGAACTCTAGTGGTAGCAAGCGCTACTGCTGAGCTTGAGGTCCGTGGTTCGATTTCAAGGTCGGGTAATTTTTCCATCAGGAATTTCTCAGCCCTGGTTACGTTTAACTTAAACACCACTACACACTGCTGTTTAACCCTTCAGGGTTTACAGGCGTAATGTCATGTAATATCTCATTAATTTTACATGCAGGAACCGAGTGACTAACATAAATCCAATCTCCCGTATCTCCTCGTATAGCTAAGCAGTCGATGGACGGCCAGGGTTCCCGTCCTAACACTCTTTGGACAAAACAATTTATATTCTGATGAACATGTCCAAATGAATAATGCAACATGTTACAAATAAATTAATCAAAGAGACAGCGAGTAAACAAACGAGCTTTTTATAATAAATCGATTTGGTTTAATATAATGTCCTGTTTAGAGAACGTGAGGATCAGTTATTATCCAGTAATACTTTGTGTTGGTGATTAGATTAAATTGAATGTAAATGTGGGTAATAAATTTTGATTGTTATGGAGCTCGTGGCTAAGTAATAATAGCCGCACGGGTCGATTCACCAGGTTAAGCTACGCTTGCCGAGGTTGGTCCGTAGATGGGTGACCAACTTTACAAACCGAGACTCCTCCGTGCCTCAGAAAGCACGTTAAGCCGTTGGTCCCGGCTGCCACTTGAGAATCTTCGACAGTCGTCACGGGTCTTCAGAAGCCCGAAAGTATGACAACCAGTGTTACCAAGGGGTATCGTATTATCCAGTAACTGGGTTGTGTGGCTGGGTTGTGGATTGTGTGTGTGTGGGTTGTGGGTGTGGGTTGTATTGTAGCTGCATCCAGTTAGAATGGAAGCCGACCTCAACATAGTTGAGAAAAGACGTCTAATACCCGGTTTCTGAAGAATTCTTAAACGGAGTTTAAACTCTTGATAGATATTGAATCGACAAAATCAGGTATTTAAGGGAGAAGCGTCAGGGTAGCCCGCGAAATTCAAATTTTCTTAGGTTTTTTTGCAATTTGCAAGTCAATATTAGGGTGTATGTTGATTCGCGGCCGTAACAAATATGTATTTACTGAAATATAATCATTAAAATCAGTAATACAACTCCTTAAGTATAATCCTTAAACGTCAAGACTTCATGAAATAGTCATTCATTAGGATTACCTTTTCTCAAAAAGTTGTGCTGTTGACTTTAATCAAGATTTAACTTTTCAACTTTTAGGTACGCATACATAATATACGTTGCAGTTTAAAACTGATTTACATCCGTCACCTCACACTTCAGGTCCAGTTGAAAACCAGCGTCAGGCACTAGTTGTTTGGCATTTTTGCTGAACTGGGCCTTTTTAGGCGCAGCCGTGAGGCACACATTCCTGCATCGAATTTTATACCTTTTATTTGTTTGTTTTATTTTTATTTTTATTTAACAGTATTGCAATCTGCTGTGTATTATTTTTGTGTGCCTTTTAGTCTGTGCTAAATGTATTTTCTTTTTTTCTAATGATTCTAATTTTAAATAATAATTCTAAACCTAGAACCAATTCTGGAACCTAGTTACCTAGTTACGGTCGCGAATCACATTTTGATCAACGTACAACCTAATGCTGAATTGTAAATTGCATAAAACGTAAGAAAATTTGAATTTCGCGGGCTACCCTGACGCTTTCGCCTTAAGCGAATTCCTTCCTTATGCTCGGTTTTTGAAGTCCTCAGATAAACCCTCGATAGTAATTCACTTGACTTTTAAGCAAAACTCTTCCTTATCGACGTATTCTAAAACACGATTTTGAACCAATAATCTCTATCGAATGGATTAGAAGCAGAAAAATTCGTCAGAAGCCCGAAAGTCTGACAACCAGTCTTACCAAGGGGTATGGTATTACCCAGTAACTGGGTTGTGGAGGTCGGATACTCGTATGCAGTCGCTCCATGTAAAATATTGGTATTCAGCTGCATCCGGTTAGACTGGAAGCCGACCCCAACATAGTTGGAAAAAGGCTAGGCAGATTTTATATAATCTCTATCGAATGGATAAACTCCGTTTAAAACCTCAGAAACCGGGAATTAGTCTCACGAGACGCAAGAATTTATCTATTGTTATAATATCTCCGGGGGGCGAGGAGCGTGGGACAAAGCGCATCAATAATCATCAATAAATCATTGTAGATTAAACTGCTGCTCTACTGACTTCATCTGAAGTAGTAACTGCATGATGTAGTAAGCAAATATTATGTGGTGACAGAACCTAACACTGTCATCTGTCTGTCACTGACACTCAGATTTACTGGTACATAAAGGATAATAGAACATGTCCGGTGCTTACCTGAAATGGTTCTTTATGTGAAGGTATATCTTTTCCAATAATGTGACTAGCAGTTTCATATCTAAAATACCTCCTAGGTTTTATGAATTTAGTTGAAACATTTTAGACACACAACATTAACTTTATCAATAAATAATTAAACAGCTGCATTCATATTATTATGTAGCGCGGCTACCATTAAACCATTAATTCAGTATAATTTTAAGTCATACTTAGATTCATATTTGTAATTTAATTACAAAAATTTAACCGACTTCAAAAAAATCCTTTTTTCACTAAAAGAATCATCATACTTTCAAGAAAGTGGTTTTTTCTGTCTATTCATAAAGGTAAAGCCAGTTCATTCCTAGGTTTTAATAACCCCACTTTAACCCTTATTCTGCAACACACATAATACTGATGCCACGTGTGAAAAGAGTGGATGATATTATTAACCCTTAACTACATAATTATGTCAATCTGATTGATTCACAAAATACTGATTTAAGATAGCTCTGTCCCTCTTTGATTAAACAGGGTCTAATTGGTAATAGTTTAATTGGTCAATAGAGGTTTCAAGATGGCAAAAGCTGCAATATGATATTGTCGATAAATCTTTAAAATCATATTTTTCGTGAAGTTATACATACTAGAAGGATACTTACAAGGTTTGCGCAGACCTGAGTCCATTGCACGAACGTACACGTGACGTCATTTGTCCACTGCCACCGTCAACGGGACATCAACGAGAACGAGATGACGGTGCCGAAGTAGCGATCCATACATTTACAATGGCCGTGTGTCCACTGCACGTCCGTCACCCGGGTTCCCGGTCCCTGTGTTTTCGAGTAGTTCGACGCGACCGCTAGAACTCGGTCCTAGATTGTGACGGGCCGATGTGCTGGCAATACAAAACACTTTTGATCTCGTCTACACACTGCCGTCGCGCCGTTTGCCCAGCTTTTGTTTTGTCTATCATAACATACTTATACTGCAACGCCGAGTTTGGCTGCGGTGAACAAACGCCGTACCTAAAGTAAATTCCAACGATTTTTCGAAAATACAACTATCCTATAGCATTTTCGTTTCAATTATGGCTGCAAGCACAATAAGTTTCACCTATAGATAATTATGAATAAAGTCTTAAAACCAAGTAAATATTACAATTATGAAAAGCGAATATTTAAATTTTTTTTAATGTTCGAACTTACGTTACGTTTACTCCGCACGTTCATGCTAGAGCCCACAGACTACACAGAGATACTTGCTAGACCCTACAGACTACATACAGATACTTGCTAGACCCACAGACTTCATAGAGATACTTCCTATACGCCACAGACTACATAGAGATACTTGCTAGACCTCACAGACTACATAGAGATACTTGCTAGACGCCACAGACTACATAGAGGTACTTGCTAGACCCTACAGACTTCATAGAGATACTTGCTAGACACAACATTCTAAGCTCAGTTAGAATGTCGTGTCTGTAAGAAAACCGACAATATTGTCTTGCTTCTGGTTTGCACTGTCTTACATACTCGTAGTATAAGGTTTAGTAATGAGTACATACAACAACACTCGTGAGTCTTGACATAATCAGTTCGACGTGTAGTGACGTGAAACAAAGCACGGATACAGTTAACCTGTAAATGCACTTGTCAATCTGATTGATTCACACAATACTAACTATCAGAGACAGGAATCTGTGTATTTCCTTGATAAGACAATGCCTAATTAATTATTGTATCTACTTGGATAATCAAGCTAGTGTCATCGTCTGTGGGTGTCGAGAGTTACAGTTAGATGGGGGAAGTACAGAACCGGTCGATGTGGCGGTGCTTGGGGAGGCCCATGTCCAGCAATGGATGTCTTTCGGATGAAATGATGATTTAAAGACAGGAATCTTTGCCTGCAAATATAAAACACTTACATACAAAACCACCTTAGAAAATCTCAGTGAGATCCTACACGGATTTGTCAAAGCAAGATCAGCTTGCACCAACCTGGTTGCTTTTACTGAATTTGTCACTAAGGCCCTGGACTCCAGTAGACAAGTCGATGTAATATAATGGACTTTAGTAAGGCCGACCGAGTTTCAAATAAAATACTCTTGCAAAAGTTATCAGCACATGCAATGGCATCATCATTACCTTGCTCATGTGGCTAAATTCTTACCTCGAAGAACATACTTTCTTTGTTGTGGTGAATGGCTTTAAATTTAGTTGTCGAATAATTACGTCTGATGTGTTGTGTGTATGTGTGGTGTGTCAGGGCTCCCATGTGGGTCCGGTTTTTTAAATGTTTTTAATAACGCTTTGCCAAATTGTTTTCGATTCTCTGTAAGCCTCATGAACGCAGACGACTTGAAGTTTGGCAAAGTGATAGACTCAATGACACTTTGTATCTGCAAAACGATCTCAACGGTTTGATTGAGTGTTGTGAGCGTAACGGCATGCAACTTAAATGAAAAAAAAGTGGTCTCACATCAAATTCTCAAGAAGAGTTCACCTAATTGAAGGTGTTTACCGTATTGGCAATGAAATTATTGAAAAAGTAGACCAAATAAAGGATTTAGGCGTAATATTTGTCCGTAAGTTCTCCTTCCTCCCGCACATTGAGAGTAAAATTAAAAAGGCTTCCAAAATCTTGGGCATTGTCATTCGGAACGGAAACATTTTTCGCAATAGCAGGCCCAAAATAGTGCTGTTTAACAGCTTGGTTAGGATTACTTTAGACTATTGCAGCGTGGTACGGAGGCCACATTGTGCTACACATTCACTTCGAGTGGAAAGGATTCAGAAACGGTTCATGTGGATTGGCACTTGGTCTATAGATCTAGCAGAGTAAATGAGTAAAGGCATGACTTCCTTGTCTAGTCGAATAAAACTGTCGGATTGTCTAATCATGTACAAAATGTTGAATAATATAATAGACTATCCTAAGTTCCTGAATAGGATTAATTACAGGGTCCCTGCTAGATATTCGCATCACTCCTTTCTATCCCCCACGCCGAAGAACCGTGTACGAAGCAAATTCCCCACTGCCTAGAATGTGTAGGTTCATGAACGAGTGCAGTGATCTAGCAGATGTATTAGGTTGGGGAAAAAGTCTTTTCGCATTATAATAGGTTGGGGAAAAAGTTTCTTCGCATTTTTTAAGAAAATTCAAAACATTATTTAATATAGTTTATTTACATTTAACTAAAGTATGTAGGTACCATTTTGTTCGATAACTTTTTGCCATCTTGTAGGTAGGGACATGATCCCATTGCTATAGAAATTTTGGGGACTTCTGGTCAAAATACCGCGACAAGTGGTTTTGGCAGTCCTCTCGTGATGTTAACCTGACACTGCCTAAAAAATTCTGAAGAGACCGAAACAGGTGGCAATCTGAAGGTGCAAGGTCAGGACTATACGGCGGATGCATTAACACCTCCCAGCCAAACTCTCCTAATTTTTGCTGAGTGGCTAAAGATGTGTGAGGTCTAGCGTTATCATGATGAAAAACCACATCCCTTCTGTTGATTAATTCCGGCCGCTTTCTCTCAACTTCTTGCTTTAATCTCATCAGTTGTTCGCAGTAGAGTTCAGAATCGATGGTCCTGCCTGGTGGTAACAGCTCATAATGAATAATGCCCTTCCAATCCCACCACACACACAGCATCACCTTGTTGCGAGTTAACCCGGGTTTCGCCACAGTCTGTGAAGCCTGACCGGCCTTTGACCACGACCTTTTTCGCACGTTCTTGTCATACGTGATCCACTTTTCATCACCAGTTATCAGCTTCTTCAAAAATGGTTCGGTTTCATTACGTCGTAATAAAGAATCACAAATGAGTACACGGTTCATTAGGTTTCTTTCAATGAGCTCGTGAGGTACCCAAATGTCGAGCTTTTTTGTGTACCCAGTTTTTTTCAAATTCGCCAAAACTGTTTTGTGGTCAATTTCCAGTTCTTCAGCTACGTCGTAACTACTGATATGCCGATCTTGCTCCACTTTTTCAAAAATGGCATCCATTTTATCCGTAATAGGGCGACCAGAGCGACGTGCATTTTGACATCAAAATTTCCGGATTGAAAACGCTTAAACGAAATTTGTGCTACCCTCACAGACACTACACTAGGTCCATAAACATCACAAATTTTTTTCGCGGCTTGCGTTGCATTTTTACCTTTTTGTAGTAAAATTTTAAAATGTATCGAATTTCTTCATTAGATTCACTAATCTTGACGGTACGAAAAACAAATGAAAATCACACATTTTCCTAATTTGAATTTAGAATTATGTTCTTTAAAATTTAAACTTTCAATGATACCAAAACCAGCCAGATACAAATAGTATAGCCAAAGAGATTTTATTACAAGTTCATACATACTATAATGCGAAAAGACTTTTTCCCCTACCTAATGTTGATGTTTATGGACCTAGTGTAGTGTCTGTGAGAGTAGCACAAATTTGTTTTCAATCCGGAAATTTTGATGTCAAAGATGCACGTCGCTCTGGTCGCCCTATTACGGATAAAATGGATGCCATTTTTGAAAAAGTGGAGCAAGATATCAATATCAATCAAGCCTCAAGCAGCATCAAGTGGAGCAAGATATCAAGATATCAGTAGTTACGACGTATCTGAAGAACTGGAAATTGACCACAAAACAGTTTTGGCGCATTTGAAAAAAACTGGGTACACAAAAAAGCTCGACATTTGGGTACCTCACGAGCTCACTGAAAGAAACCTAATGAACCGTGTACTCATTTGTGATTCTTTGTTACGACGTAATGAAACCGAACCATTTTTGAACTGCTGATAACTGGTGATGAAAAGTGGATCACGTATGACAAGAACGTGCGAAAAAGGTCGTGGTCAAAGGCCGGTCAGGCTTCACAGACTGTGGCGAAACCCGGGTTAACATCTCAACAAGGTGATGCTGTGTGTATGGTGGGATTGGAAGGGCATTATTCATTATGAGCTGTTACCACCAGGCAGGACCATCGATTCTGAACTCTACTGCGAACAACTGATGAGATTAAAGCAAGAAGTTGAGAGAAAGCGGCCGGAATTAATCAACAGAAGGGATGTGGTTTTTCATCATGATAACGCTAGACCTCACACATATTTAGCCACTCAGCAAAAATTAAGATAGTTTGGCTGGGATGTGTTAATGCATCCGCCGTATAGTCCTGACCTTGCACCTTCAGATTTCCACCTGTTTCGGTCTCTTCAGAATTCTTTAGGCAGTGTCAGGTTAACATCACGAGAGGACTGCCAAAACCACTTGTCGCGGTATTTTGACCAGAAGTCCCAAAATTTCTATAGCAATGGGATCATGTCCCTACCTACAAGATGGCAAAAAGTTAACGAACAAAATGGTACCTACATACTTCAGGTAAATGTAAATAAACTATATTAAAAAATGTTTTGAATTTTCTTAAAAAATGCGAAGAAACTTTTTCCCCAACCTATTATATGTTACGGATAATGCTAGAAGATTGAGTAAACCTAGGTTTACCCAAGCATTTTGGGTAAAGTCCGAATAATCTCGTGCGTTGTGTGGTCACAGTTCTAACCTAACCTAACCTACCTTTCAGCCTACACCTAAATTTAATCATTCTAGCATTACCGAGTCGATCTGTATTATTTTTATTATGATTAGACCTGTATTATGTTGTTATTATTCGGACTTTACCCAAAATGCATGGGTAATCCTAGGTTTACTCAATCATCTAACATTACCCGTAACATATATAAGGACTCACTTGGTCGGTTCCGATTTAAACTTCTCGATTATTCATCTCGCCGGTTATAATAATTTTAGAGCGCTCCTATCTTTTTTCTACTTTTTCTTACTTATTAAGGTATGAGACGGCTGTATATCTCTTTGTTTTGTTTTATAGAACAGTTTGTGATAATAAGGAAAAGCAGCACTCTAAACTGTCAATTAGCTAGCTTCAATAGAATAATTACATCTCACTACGTCTTCAATGCCTCATTTCTCGACCTATTCTTTTTTACCTATAAGGGCTGTGTTCACCAACATTCAAACCACCGGTTAGGTATTTAAACAGTCGGTTTATGTCAAACTTCTTAAGGAAAGAACTGATTAAATATCTGAATAGCCGTTTTAAATGTTGGTAAACACAGCACTTAGTAATTGTTTGTTACATTTAGTTCTAGTTTCTATTGCTTCTTGTAAATTTATGTAGAGTATACTAACGTTGGTAAATCTAAATATAGCAAATAAATAATGATGATGATGTTCTTTTCTTTTTAACAATAAATGAGTTGCGTCAGCGACTTGGTGATTTAATAGAAGAAAAAGAAAGAAAGAGTTGCCTAGATTGTTTTATTACATTGAGGCTTAGAAAACGTTCGGCTTTGTTTAGCGTCATCTCTGTCACTCATAACTGTGTCACAGTGGCTTTCCAAAGCTCGATTTGTGATATTTATACCAGCACCCTAATTGAGTAACACACTTTCAATCACAATCTAAATGATTTTGTAGGATATTGCTAATCCATTGCTTCATATAATATGTTCGAAAAATATCTCTGCTCAACAACGTAAATAACGCAATGAATGTTGTTGAACTGTCAAAATGAAAGCCATTGCTACTGTTAGTGTGTTACGCAATTACCCCGCCGGTTATTAACTTCACAAGACTGTGAGGTTTATTATGACCTCTAATTTGCAATAAGAAAAACAAATATTATCGAGAAAGCAGTCAGTTTGCGCAGTTTGAGTAAATTATAGGTAGTTTATGAAACTATTGCATAACGAGTGTTTTAATACCTAGTTATATCCAGTTTTATACACTATCTACACTGATGCAATAGGTAGTTAACTATTTGTATTAAAAAAAAACCAAAGTTATCAAAAAGTAAACAAACACAATAATGGCTCCGAATACATAGTAACGTGGATTACGTTACTATGGTTACGGAGGTATCATCGGTCAACCACCCATGCACCCAAGCGCGGTCCCCATATATGTATATACAATGATGAAAATCGAATTGAAAACTCCTTGGTCGATCCGAAGTGTACTTTAATATAAAAAGTTATTTTATAGCATTACTAGCTTCCGCCCGCGGCTTGGCCGAGTAGTATGTCGATAAAAAGTAGCCTATATCCTCTTCATGGCCTATCCGTGTGCCAATTTCATCCGAATCGTTGACTTAATCTCTGTCACCTCTGACCTAGACTAGAGTCAAGAGCAAACCCATCTCAAATTTTAAAAAAAATCCGTTCAACCGTTTTAGCGTGAAAGCGTAACAAATAAACTCACTTGCGCATTTATAATATTAGTTAGTATAGTTAGGAGGATGAAATACGGGTCTATCGACACTCTAGACTCACAAAATGTATTAGGTAAATATAAAAAAAAAATACACATAGCACACTACTAAAGTTTCAATAATAATATAAATCAATCATGATTCGAAAGACACGTGGCGCCATCTATTATCATAAGAACGTACTTGTTGTTTTTCTCGGGAACTTTTTTCGTGATGAAAGGTTATGCCCGTTTCTGTACACCTGACAACGTATATGCAAAATTTCAAGATGATCGGTTCAGTGGTTTAGGCATGAAAAGGTAACAAACAAACAAACAAACTTACCGTCGTATCTACAATATTAGGAAGTGAGGATAGTTAGGATGTGGTTCAGAAATCTGTATGGCGAGTTTTACATGTATAAATTCTGTCATTACGGTGCTATTTTTGAATTCATAACCAGAACTTTACGATATGATTGTAGACAAAAGCGTTTTATATTTGACTCTGAAGTTGTTAGACTTTTCCGTGTGGAAACGTTCTGCAGAGAAATAAATATTTATAAAGATCATTATTTGTTATTTTTTTTATTATTTAAGATAGGTTTGCTCTTGACTCTAGTCTAGGTCGGACGCGACAGAGACAGAGTCGACGATGGAGTGAGCTTACCCAGAAGAAGCCTGTTCACTCTCACTTTGAAGAGATTAGGGTTGTATGCGCTCGGAAACACAGACGCAGGTAGTGAGTTCCACTCTTTTGCTGTGCGCATTATAAAATACCTTTGGAAACGCTTAGTGCGAATTGGTGGAACAGCAACTAGGTAGGCATGGTAACTGGCAGTGCATCTAGATGTCCGATGGTAGAAGGGGGCCGGTGGAATGAGGTCGTGGAGTTCTTGAGCACACTCACCGAAGTACAATCTGTAGAAGACCGACAAGCAGGCAACCTTGCGACGATGAGCCAAGCTATGAAGCTTGGCATCCAGTAGTTTTACATCGCCAATGAGCCTCTTAGCTCTGCGTTCCACCGAGTCAAGCGCGGCTAGTTGGTACTTAGCTGATCCATCCCAAAGGTGACTGCAATACTCCATGCAGGATCGGACTTGCGCTTTGTAAAGGGTTAAAAGCTGTCCAGGCGTAAAGTATCGCTTCACCCTATTTAGGATGCCCAGTTTCTTGGCCGCAGTTTGGGCTTTATACTCGATGGTGGCGCCAAAGTTGAGACCAGATGTCAACTCCATGCCTAGGAGCTCAAGCCGATCAGTTACAGGAACAGATGTACCCCGAAAAGTAAGAGTTTAAGCCAAACGATAAAAAGACATGCCTGTATTTTGGTGTCGTTAAAAGGGACCAGATTATCAACACCCCACTAGGAGACAAGGTTTAAGGTCAAATCTGTCCGCTCTACCATGGCCTCTCCCAAAGAACTAACTTCGGCCCCGCTGGTTTTTGCGCTGGACAAGTATCTCTCTGAAACTGTACTGTCATCTGGGTACCCAACAATACCAGGCTGAAGCAGGTCATTGATGTGCAGCAGGAAAAGAGTTGCAGAGAGAACAGACCCCTGAGAAACTCCGGCATCAATAGCCATAAGGTCAGAGGAGCAGCCGTCAACGGCTACTCTGATCGACCGTTCACTAAGGTAATCTGATATCGAGCAACAAAAATCAGCTGGGATGCCACAAGCAGGAACCTTGCTGAGCAGAGCAGTGTGCCAGACCCTGTCAAATTTTTGATTCCCGCCGATTATTTTATTATCTTCCAACATTTATAAAACCAACAACATTAAACTTACATTTCTTTGCTTTCCTTCAGTCCAAAATCATTTTAGTAACAAGGCAGCCACTCTTTTAACACAACCAATCAATCTATCGAGCCTTTGCCCAACTATGTTGGGGTCGGCTTCCAGTCTACCCAGATGCAGCCTTAATACCAGTATGTTACATGGAGCGACTGACTGACCTTCACAGCTTGGGCTATGAAAGCAAAAGTCTGACAACCAGTCTTCTGACTACCCGTAACGACTGTCAAAGAATTACGAATAACGTTCTTTCCGAGGCACGGAGGGGTCTCGATATGTAATGGATCCATGAACACATCCACGAACTGACCGCGGCTAGCGTAGCTTAACCTTCGATCGACCCGTGCGGCTGTTATTATTTAGTCACGAACCCCTGTCTTTTAACAATACCAACCACCAAAAATTTCTCTCAAGTCATTTCCTCGAATTCCTGATCATTCCTGACATTACCGACTAATGTACGCACCTAATGTACTAACATGTGTTCAATAGAACGAAACACCAAAGCTGCTAATTATAATGAGATTTGTGTTCATAAGCATTGTAACACAATATCAATTTGAACTGGGAATTAATGCTCTAAACTCCATATTGGATTTAGGGATAATTTGTGTAATCCTTGTGTTCTGTGTTACATTCTAATTTGAAACCAACTAAGTTTTAAAACAATAGTTGGTGCTATGGCTAAGCAATGGACTTCTATACCACCTATTGTTTAGAAAAAAAAAACCCTAACAAGTAGAAAAAACCGGCCAAGTGCGAGTCGGACTCGTGCACGAAAGGTTCCGTACCATTAACTAAAAAAACGGCAAAAAAAATCATGTCTGTTGTCCATACAACAGACATGATTTTTTTGCCGTTTTAAAGCGCCCCCTTAAATATTCATTTTATTCTATTTTTTTAATATTGTTTTGTTATAGCGGCAACAGAAATGCATCATCTTTGAAAATTTCAGCTGTCTAACTATCACGGTTCATGAGATACAGGCTGGTGACAGACGGACCGACAGACGGAAAGCGGAGTCTTAGTAATAGGGTCCCATTTTACCCTTTGGGTATGGAACCCAAAAAAAAACAACTAAGACAGCGCGGACAGGATATATTTATACTTATAGCACGAAGTATACACCTATCAAACAAGTACCTAACTTGAGTGAAGCACACTATTATATATTTCATATTGAAGTGAAAAACACACACTCCAGCCAGTTATATTGCTTGTCGCCGCAGGAACATTTCACTGTTGAACAGAGGCGCGACGTAAACGAACGATTCAAACGATTTCTGGACCAAAAATACAACCTATTCCGTATCATTTTGGTTTAATTTTTGGCGACAAGCACAATAAGTATCACCCATAGATATGAATCTCTTAAAACTAAGTAAATATTAAGTGCGAAACGAGTAATTTACATTATAAAATCATTCGAATTTAGACCTAGCGCGCATTGCTGTGCGTTTAAAAAACGCACCGAGACACCAACCAAGCAGTAGACAATTTCCTTTTGTTTTTTGGATACGCATCTAAATATTTATATGTTACGATAAAGTAGATCTTAATTAGGCCTTAAGGCCGTCAAGGGATACACACGAAACTAGGCCCTAATTCACTATGAAACCACGTCAATTCCTTGAGCTAATTACGACATCCACTAATAACGAATTCTCTATGACACAATGAAAGAAACTGCCTATATTTAAAAAGTACTCTGTGATAGGTTTTTACAAGACACTTTATTGACGTGGTTTGCATGTGGTTAGATATAGGATCATACAGAATTGGGGCCCTGTTTAGGTACGGAAACCGTGCATTTTGTTCATCGCCAGTGCGTGGTCCCGTGTCTACGTTTGTTATATCGTACGGCAGAATTAACGTACCGCATTCCAGCGCACCGAAGTGCGCGTTAGCCCTTACGTTATATTTACTCCGCGCGTTCGTGCTAGACCCACTGTTGTAAAACCATAACTAACTTCAACATAACTCTATTCATCCAATTCATCCCACGTAAACCAAAACGGAAATACCTTTATTTTACCCACATAGAGTCGACCAAGCTTTTCATAGTAATTATCATACTCACACATAATGGCTTATTTAGATAAGAGACAACGTCACACGGCGGCGAAACGAGCCAAGTTTCTCCCCCATGGGAAACCCGCTTTATGTGTATATGAAACATTAATGATATGAGGCAAATTGACAGCTTGATACTCAAGCGTAGTCTTTGTAGAGTAACGTATTAGGGATTTCGTGATAATGTAATAGGTTTACTATACTGTAGAATCGAAACACCAAATGAGAGTTGTAGAAAGTTTTTACGATATGAGAGTAGATAACTCTCATATCGTAAAATTCGAATTATAAACTACAATACAAGTTTATATTGACATACTTTATAAATAAAATACTGAAATTTAAAATACAATCATATTACTACACTTTTTCTCTAACAAAATAATGTTCTATAACATTTTTTTACGTTACTTAAAAGAGCAAATCGAAGAAGTTTCCATCAATAATTTTATTCTAATGGAACGCATGTAGGGTGCGCCATTTTTATAGCATAATAAAATAGTTTTGATTCCAAATAAACTAATTAGTAGGTTCAATCCCAATGTATGAGAGTTTATTTTTTATTTTTTTTTATTTAAGATAGGTTTGCTCTTGACTCTAGTCTAGGTCAGATGTGACAGAGACAATGTCGAAGATGGAGTGAGCTTACCCAGAAGAAGCCTGTTGACTCTCACTTTGAAGAGATTTGGGTTGTATGCGCTCGGAAACACAGACGCAAATAGTGAATTCCACTCTTTTGCTGTGCGCATTATAAAAGACATTTGGAAGCGCTTAGTGCGAATTGGTGGACCGACAAGCAGGCAACCTTGCGGCGATGAGCCAAGCTATAACAAAACTTAAAATATACAGTTATTAACTCAAAATCAATTTGATAAACCTTTTGAAAACCGAAGGACGAATTCTGTGCTGGTTTAGCCCCCATGGGAAACCCGCGTTATGTGAATATGGAACATTAATGATATGACAGCTTAATACTCAAGCATTGTAGCACAGAATAAATAATAGTAGGTACTAACATACAGAAGATGCACTCCTTTGATCTTGAAGAAAGCCACTTTTATAATAGCCTACAAAATCACGTCCCCTCCACGCGCAAGCTAAATTGCACGTTATCACCGCGCTTGAGAGTTGTTATTATTTTGTGTCCTTTTTCGTCCGTATCATACCTGCGCCGCTTGACCAAGTACTAGTACTTAGTAGCCATATTTTATTTTTCTTTCCGGATTCCTTCCGGAAAGAAAAATAAAATATGGCATCTAAGGCATCTATGGCAATAAATTATGGTATTTATGAGTAGTATATCTAGAGTTGTTTCAATTTAATGTTGTCCTGTAATTTTTTCCCTTCTTTGAAGTACCTTAAATTTTAATGTTGCAAACATTCTGAATATTACAAATAATTTGAATAAATATTTTGTCGGAAAACATTTGCATGGAGGATTAAAATAAATATTTTGTAGGAGTGTAAGTAGACTATTAGCTGGTTTTTGAGTGAATAAATTTTAAATTATTTTGTTATATAGCAATATAATGTACTGTATGTACATACAGCACATTTTATAGCATAATACCTACACAATCGTAACTAGTTGTGGAATGGAATTAACTTAAGTTTCACAATCGCTTGGTAACATAAAAAGGTAACTTAGAGTTCTTCTGTTTTTTGTAACAACCGTCAACACAACAACTGTGTTACGATTTAAATTTGATGCCATTACGAAGGGTGCACAGAATCAAAAATAAAATAAAAACGACGCGTTTGGTCGGTGGCGGCGCGGCCGCGTCGTACGTGTCTCGCTGAGCGCGTATAGACCCTGACTGACTAACAACACGAGGCTGTCGCGAGCTGTAGGTACTCATCTCGAGTGGTATGTCATGTATTGTACCTATGGACATTTCAGACTATCTCCAAAATGACCTCACACTGCACACAACACCGATAGCGTCACGCCACTCACTGGTGTTCTCACAAATAAAAATGCCACCACAGTGTTGCAATATTATATTTTTAGTACTGCCAGTTTTTTTTTAATTATAATCAATGTCCAAAGGTAAAAGCGTCCATAGGTACAATACATGACTATACCAGTGCAAGAGGACTGATTGTAGTATTTGTATTTATTATGTTTTAAGGATCGGGTTATACCGGCATTTGATGGCTATAATTAAAAAAAATATAATTATGAAGGTTTGAATTCTGTTCCAGTTTAGTCTCATGCCAACGCAACGGTTTTATGTCTGTGTGCAGCAACATTATTTATATGAAGCAAATTGACAACTTGATTCTCAGGTGGTAGCTTTAGTTGTGAAATTAAATGATTCGAGAGTTGACTTTAAGGTTACGTGAAAAGTAATAAGTTTATTTTCACAACTAAACTTAATAATAATAATAATTATCGCTAAGAGCCTCGACCAACATCTCAAGAGGCTCTCGTTGGGTGGCTGGGTGAAGGGCTTGATTCAGAAGGTAGTCCTCCTTGATACGGCGCGTATTGTGAGGAGGTTCCTGTCTCTGGGGCCCTAACCACCGGTAGCTTAGACCCTGTTCCCCATGCCGGTGGATTTCTATTTTTTATATTTCTAAATGTTCTTTTTTTAATTCTAATATTTAATAAAAACTTTTTAGCAAAAAATAAAACCGACTTCTAAAACAAAACACTACAAAGTGAAAAATAACTTTAATTTCGGAAGTCGGTGTCTTTGGTTTTGTATTTTCGTTTTTTGCCACCGACTTCCGAAATTAAAGTTATTTTTCACTTTGTAGTGTTTTGTTTTAGAAGTCGGTTTTATTTTTTGCTAAAAAGTTTTTATTTTTCACTTTTTAGTTGTGGAACCTACCCCACACAAATTCGCATACATAATTGAGCACAATAATTGTAGATATAGCCATGTAAATAACAGTGATAGGAAGTTATTAAAACACCATCACAACATCCATATAAAATAAGTGGGAAATATACGCATTATTGAAGCTAACTCAAAAACTCCTCGAGCAAAGTTAATAAAATTTATATGGGACCACCTCGGAAGTATACCCTTTCAAACAAAAAAATAATTTTCCAAATCGGTCCATCCGTCTTTGAGTAATCGCGTAACAAACATACAGAAAAAAAAAAAAAAAAAAAAAAAAAAAAAAAAAAACATACAGACCAATTGATAACCTCCTCCTTTTGGAAGTCGGTTAAAAATATAACTTATATGTAAAAAAATTGAATAAAGATAATAATAATAATAGTAACCTGGGACATTATTCACACACGGTCATCTGATCCCAAACTAAGCAGAGCTTGTACTATGGAAACCAGATAACTGATATACTACATAATTATACTACTTTTTTTTTGTAAATACATACTTATATAGATAATTACACCCAGACTCAGAACAAACAGACATGTTCATGCACACAAATGTTTGTCCTGGATGGGAATCGAACCCACGACCTGCGGCATGATAGGTGGTATCTTAACCAACCACGCCAACTGGCCTGTCAAAAAAACTTGATTGCATTGCATTAGTTAACTGAGAAGAGTAGCTTTTCATTTATAATTTATTATTCCAGGTAATTCAAATATTAACACCTCTCCGGTATCCAACCATATATCTTCAGTTATAAGTCAAATGACACCCGAACCCACCAATTGCCCAAACACCCCGGCTAAACCGCAACATGACTGCCACATATAGTTATTTACCAGGCTACCCACCTTCGCAGACAAATTACAAGCGTCGGCCAATCCGTCCTTTGTCCGGCCCTGACTAATGTGCGACACGGCTGTAATTCTGTCCGGCCAATAAGCGCACTGACCGGCTACAGCCGTTACTCAGGAGTGAGGGAGTGTGTGATTTGTGATGCAGTTTCAGTGTTCGATGGTTTTTTGTTTCACTATAGTACCTGCATTAAGTCATGTATGTTTCCCTTGAAAGTATAGTTTTTACTTGCTAGGTTCCATGGATGTCTCCTCTCAACGGTCTGTTATTGTGTCTCAACTCAGACTTAACTCATACACAACATACACTCACACTATTACACACACTCACGCACACACACTCAATACCCACTCGCATTAAATCACACAAGAGCGCTACTTTTTGAATTTTGTATGTTCTCTTCTTGTATTTTATTATTATTCTGCATACTTTGTATAATGATAAGTGGAAGAGCGAAGTCACCTCGCACAAGCATTTTCTTGCATAAAAGGTGTTCTCCAAATCGCGATGTACTTAATTGAAATAAACTTTTTTTTTGACACAACATGACTGTTGCAGGTAAAATGGCTGCTGAAGAGACCGGATAACCTGAAAAATTAAACATATTATTTAGTCTGTGGTCGGGGTGGGCGAGGTTATTGGAAGGCTTCTCTTGACAGTTAAAGTTTTATATTTTCGTCATACATTTTATCGACACAACGTGCCTATCTAAAGGCCTCTTATATAGCTCGTATCTAAGGTACAGGACAACCTGTCAGTATTGCGTACATTGCGTAGGTATCTATGTATAGGTACCTATATTCTGCATGGATTGTTGTTCTTACTTGTTGCCAGAGGGTGCCTTGAAATATTCGAGTGACTCTATTCTTCTATATAAAAGTAACCTGTGCGCTTGACATGCTGCCACCTTAGTGACAGCCCGCCACGGAGGTCTGTAAGGAGAGGGAGGAGTTCATAAATCGCTATGTTATGCAATCGACTATCAATCTAATTAGGTACGAACTATTTGTACTAAGCAGATAAGTACATTTTTTGATCTCATTGTTTATCAACTTAACCCTCATATTATTTGAAACTATCTGCGCCCCACGATTTCACCCGCATAAGTCTCAACCCCGTAGGAATATCGGGATAAAAAGTATCCTAAATATAGCACAGGTCATGGTCTATACTTCTGCTATATTTTATCTATATCCGTTCAGCCGTTTTACCGTGAATGCGTAAACAAACTCACTTTCGCATTTAAAATAAAAATAAAAAATAAAGTAAGTTTTTTTCATATATCATATAGCTATACATTGCATGTCGAGGAGTCTCCATTTAGAAAATGCCTGTAGTTGAAGGCTCCGCTCTTCCCTTACATTACAAACATTGGTAAATAAAGAAAACACAAAGAAAGGAAAAAATAAAAACAAAAATACGATCAATTGTATGAGTGTGTGTGCACGCAAGAGTTTGTGTGTGTGTGTGTGAGAGTAATTTTGAGTGTAGATGAGAGACTATAATAAGCGAATAACAACACAAACTATATTTATTATTAAGTTACACGTTGCAAAAGTAACTCTGTATTATTATAATTCAAACTATGAAGCCATAATATTAACTTTTTTTTACATTCATATTTTTTTATCATAAATACGAGTATTTATTAGTTCATTAATTTTATTATATAAAAAGGCTGAGCGTTTTTTATTCTGTTCTAGTTCTGGGAACGTATACTATGGTTTATTTATTTTTCTTAGTATTGTATTTAGCATCATATGGTATCTCTTTGTGCGTTTTGAGGATGATAAGAAGGATATTCAATTTTTTCATTGACAGCAGATTGCATAATTCGTAAAGATTGTCAGTAGAGAATATTCTTTTTTTAAAGTACTTTTATAATATTAGTTAGGATAACTAAGCAAACAATAAAACCAAAAAAAAAAAACGAGGAAACTCCAAAATTAATCCTTAACGAGTAATTCCACTTGAAAAACTCATTAAGCCCGTGGACCGAAAGACAAAGATAATTATGTTATAATAAATGTATGACGCTCATGGTGCGTCAGGATGTGACGCTATAATCGCTTTCACAAAATGATGGTGTCCCCGCGGCTAAATTATTAACTGTGCGAAGGAATAAGGAACAGAATTACCCCTTTTGTTAACATACACGTACCACGATAGAGGCAAGTTGAGAAGGTTCATGAATACGGATAATTATAACATGTTGATGCACATAGTATAAAATTTGGATTCTCGGCTTAAGCATTTGTTGGTCAAAAGCTTGTTTACGTAAAACTGCTTTCCTAGTGTATATCAGCGAAAACTTGTAAATGGCCTTCAAATTTATATTTTTAACAAACATTTGCTAGTTTTCCAAAAATAATAACAGAAAATAAATTTTAATTTAAAGTAATGACATTACTTCGTTAACAATCAATCAATTGCTAAACTATTGATTGGCCAATTTGGTAATTGCGCTGTACCTTGTAGCAATTGACACAATACTCAGAAGTAGAAGCTAGAGTTTGCTAAGGTTTAAAGAAATTGATTGAAATGGTACTGCATTTTGACCTAATAGCAATGTTAGGACATTACAGTGCAACACAGCTGTTGTCAAGAATTTCATAATTATTAAAAAGAAGAGAGCCTAAAAAAACTCGGGGTTCCTATTTTCGGTTATTGTTTTTGCTGAGTTTAACAAAAACACATGAATTTCAATATTATGTACACAGTTAACAACGCAGCTATGATCTCCATTGTTGTTTTAAATAGTGGTTATTTATTTTTTAGTCTTTTTTTTTTCTGCTTGAGTATAGTTTTGGATTTTTTTTTTGTGTATTGCGTGTGCTAGCTAGCTTACTTATAGCAAATAATTTAATTTAATGTTTTGTGTTGCCTAATGTACCTAAATTATTTGTTGCGCCACTTCTTCTCCTCAGCTAAAGCACTAGAAAGTGGTGATGAGTGGGCATTTTGCGGGACTGTCCTATGTAATTTTGACGTTCGAAAAATGCTGATTCTCAGCCTAGTTTAAATAAATGGTTTTTGATTTTAATTTTCCTACTTTTCACCAGGGACATAAATAAGTATCTTTATTATTTTAAATTAGACTTCTGTCTTTCTTATCCTCACTTGCATACTAACAAAGCCTTATTTATTAAATAAACAGGCAACAGAATAAAGGGAATATATTCTCATTATAACTTGGGGAGGAACTAATTAATTTTTTTAAAAGGAAATTCAGCCATGTTCGTTATGATAATTCATGGAGATAAAAGAGAATTGCTTCTAAATCGAATAATTGATAAAGAGTCCTTTACCTTTTTAAAGTGGCGCCAGTGACAGAAAAGTTTAAAGGAAATAGTTTAGCTTGGTATGGGCATGTGATGAGGAGAGAGGAAATGCATGTGACTAAAAGAGTGTTGAATATAAATGTTGATGGATGGAGAAGGAGAAGAAGACCAAAGAAATGGATGGATTGTGTGAGGAATGATATGAAGGAAAAGGGATTGAATGATAGCGTGACGGTTGAGAGGGGGGAATGGATGATGAAAACGTATTGCATGGAATTACTTGTGTTGTTCTTGATTCTGGAGGTGGGCGTTGATGGCTGCGCCACAGTTTTAAACTATTGCTGCCATCATCGTTACATAAAAATTGTTAAATGATTTATTTAGTTCCAAATAAAGATTATTATTATTTCCTTTATTTTTTATTATATACATATGATTTACATTTTTAAATATTTTTATAAAAACTTAAAATAAATAAAAACATTTAAAAATATAAAAATAGTAGCCCACCGGTATCGGGAACAGGGTCCAAGCTACCGGTGGTCAGGGCTCCTGAGAGAGGAACCTCCTGACAATACGTGCCGTGTCCAGAAGTATTATTATTATTATCGACCCCACGTAACATGGCACAAGGGCAGGAAGATGATGAGTCCTTTATCTCTATGGGACCTCGTGTAGGAATGAAGAATTCGAATATTCTCGGATGTTTTTAGAAGGCTTGTTTAGCGATAATATCTTCGATTGATAACCTTAGGTGTTTAGTAATGATAAAGGCCTTTTTGGTAGAGGTACGTGGGATGAAGTATGTAGGTAAAAACTCAGTTATTTTGTTATTATTTTTTTCTACACTCATATAAAGAACAAAAAAAAAACTCGTAAAGTTCTGATTATGAATTCAAAAACAGTACCTTATTGACAGACTTTATGCATGTACAAATCTAACGAAATTAAAAAGTTTTATTATGATACAGATTTCTTAACAACATAATGCTTTAAAATAACTTTTTTTTCTATTAAAGTACACTTTGGATCGATCAAGGTGTTTTCAGTTCGATTTTTATCATTGTATATGGGGATCGCGCTGGGGCGCATGCGCGGTTGACCGATGTTAGCTCCGTAACCATAGTAACATAGTCCACGTTATGGTTTCGGAGCCATTATTGTGTTTGTTTACTTTTTGTTAACTTTGGTTTTTTTGTTTCAACAGGTACCTATTGCATGAGTGTAGATAAAGCAGTGTATGAAACTGCACATAGGTATTAAAACACGCGTATGTTAGGCGAGGTTTTTAATAGTATCACACGAGTATACCTATATAGTAATATCCCTCATTATGCAACAGTTTCATAAAGTACTATTTTTGGTGTTGGCACGTGGAATTAAGTAGGTTATGCTGTTTTAAAGTTATTAAAATGATTTTCAACTCCTAAGTATGTTTTAGGTTTTTATTTATTTATTTATGTAAATCTTACCTACAACTACCATTACAGATCTGCGATCCAATGCGATATAGTGGCCTTACATGCTAACTCCTTAATCTACATCCTATAAAATTACATACTATATCCTAAATCTTAACCTAAATCTAAATAACATATTATATACAACGTAACTTTTGCGAATTCACTCAAGTTACACCATAACACATCAACCCTCTCGTGAACCTCGTTCACCACACGTATGGCTCTAGTGAGAGGAGTTCTCGCCAGTGGATTGGTTCTGGCTGCAGGCACAGCAAGCAGGGGCGGGAGTCGCCGCCTCCACACGTACCGGTCTGGCACGCAAAGCTCCAGGTGCCGCAGCACTCCCGGGTTATGCACCCGGGTTTTAACTAAATACACTAAAATTACACGAAGTTTTATCACAGTCATGTGAGAGTGACTCCACTACACACCTGTCTAATCCATTAAAGAGCATTAATAAATTATTCAACAAACTCCATTACCGCCACTGACCAAAACTAGCGAGTGAACGGTCGAAACAATTGACCTAGCTAATCCGTCCAATCAGTTCAACAGAATCGTGTTAAATAACTTGCTTAGTCCCCGAGTCAAGAGCCACGAACCACGAGCCCGGGATCCGACATGGCAATGCCATTCTAAACTTGGCTAATCCCGGCTTTGCTTCGAAGTCACCCTGTAGAACCGCTTGATATTAGCAGACAAGTAAATTGTACGTTACAGCGATGTAGCGCTTTATTGAGGAAAAGAATGGCGGTATCGTTTTGGTAGACCTCATAAAGTCATACTAAATAAATACAGGTATCTCGATAGTGTAGTGGACTTTTAAGAATTTAACTTGCCGGTCTACATTTGCTTGTACTTCAGTATTAAGAATTCCTAATTTCGTTAATTTATAATATTTCTTTCCTTTTTAACTTCAAGAAAAATAAAACAAATAGGTACTCGTATGATACTTATAAAATTCTAGCTTTTGTTGGCGATTTTTATACCACGGAAATGAAACCCAGGTCTATCTGTGGGCCAAATGTGAAACGGTAACAGACCCACAGAGTTACTTTTGCTTTTATATTACGAGTATGTGTAGATGGATGATGTCTTCTTACAGCAAAGTAAGTAAACCGATGATAAAGACTATGTTTAATTTTCATTTTATGTATGATCGTTTTTTTTTGTTGTTACCGACCTATACTCACCTACTATTGCATCAAATTTTTATAAACAGTTACCCGAATACACAAATACTGAACTGTTGATACACAAGCTCTTTCTGATTACTGACATCGGTGAAGGAAAAATTTCGTGAGGAAACCAGGGCTTGTATAGTTTATCATCATCACGTGCCTAGCCTTTTCCCAACTATATTGAGTATTTTACATGGAGCAGCTCCACAACCCTGTTACTGGGTAATATTATCGTATTATGGGTATTATTTAACATATTATTATATTATCATAATACCCAGTAACTTGGTCAGATAGGTCAGATAGGCAGCTGCTCCATGTAAAATACAGGTATTCAGCTGCATACGGTTAGTCTGGAAGCCGACCCCAACATAGTTGGGAAAAGGCTAGGCACGTGATGTTTTTTTACCGCTAAACCGAGTCGTTTCGCCAAAACTCCTACTTTTCGGCGAACATCTATTCCTGTAACTCATCGGCTTGAGCTCCTAGGCATGAAGTTGACATCTGGTCTCAACTTCGGCGCCACCATCGAGTACAAAGCCCAAACAGCAGCCACGAAGCTGGGTATCCTAAATAGGGTGAAGCGATCATTCACGCCTGGACAGCTTTTAACCCTTTACGGCCCTTTAAGCCCTGTATGGAGTATTGCAGCCATCATTGGGATGGATCAGCTACGTACCAACTAGCCGCGCTTGAATCGGTGGAATGCAGAGCTAAGAGGCTCATTGGCGACGTGAAGCTCGGCGTCCCTGGTGGACGCCAAGCTTCATAGCTTGGCTCATCGCCGCAAGGTTGCCTGCTTATCGGTCTTCTACAGATTGTGCTTCAGTGAATGTGCCCAAGAACTCCACGACCTGATTCCACCGGCCCCCTTCTCCCATCGGACATCTAGACGCATTGCCAGTTACCATCCCTACCTAGTTGATATTCCACCAATTTGTACTAAGCGCTTCCAAATGTCTTTTATAATGCTTACAGCAAAAGAGTGGAATTCACTACCTGCGTCTATGTTTCCGAGCGCATATAACCCTAATCTCTTCAATGTGAGAGTGATTAAGCTTCTTCTGGGTAAGCTCACTTCATCGTCGACTTTGTCTCTGTCACCTCTGACCTAGATAAGAGACAAGAACAAACCCATCTCAAATAATAAAAAAAATATATATACTCTTATTTTTTCAACTTCTCCTTCAACTGGGCGAAACGCCAGGTGAAGCAACACAAATACATGAATAAAAACACTCAAAAAATCATCCACACAATGCACACGTTTTTACCAAAGACTTTGATATGTAACAAACTCACAGCGGCCTCTTGCGGCAAAGCTTCCGGGAAACAACCCCATTAGTAACAAAACAAAAACCGGCCAAGTGCGTGTCAGACCACGCACAATGAAAGGTTCCGTAGTTGGGAGAAAATTATCCCAAGAACAAACTTAATATTGTAGTTGAAAAACATGATTCGGAATACAATAATTAATCAGTAATGTAATCCCCAAATAACTCTATTACTCTGGCCCATCTTGTTGGTAGATTGTTGATCCCCTGCGCCCAGAATTCCGGAGGCTGTGCAGAAAAGAAATTGTCCACTGCCATTTTGAGGTCTTCGTAGTTTTGAAAATTTTTCTCATGCATATAAAGCTTTAGTGGTCGGAACAAGTGCTAGTCGGATTGCGCAAAATCCGGTGAGTACGGTGGGTGGGCAACTGGGTGCCATCCAAGCTCTACGATTTTTTGTAGAGTCTCCGAAGCGACATGAGGTCGCGCATTATCATGGAGTAAACATTTACACGTCTCGGTCGTTTTTCTCTTATTGCGTCAGCCAGTTTCTGAAGCTGTTCAGTATAAATGGAAGTCGTAATCGTCCTTCTCGCAGGGAGAAGCTCGTAATAGAGTGGACCCTTCGCATCCCTTCAAACGGAGAGAAGATGCTTGCGTGAGTGACGGTTCGGCTTTGGCTGCGTTGGTGGCTCTGCGTCGTAAGGAAGCCAGACGGCATGCCGTGTGTTGTTATCATAGAGAATCCAGCTCTCATCGCCGGTTACCAGATCTTCAAGAAACTCTTTCCGATGTGGCTGAAAAAGAAGCGATTCACAAATACTAACTTTACGATAGCCGAGTTTGTGTAAATGAGCCTCGACGGTCGAATGATGACAGCCAAGAGTCTCTGCCAAATCACGCGTATTTATTTCTGGATTAGCTTTTAAACAGCGGAGTAATTCCTCATCGTCGAAGGTGGATGGTCGCCCAGATCGCTCGTGATCTTCAAGAGTTATATCTCCCGATGCAAAGCGAGCAAACCAGCGGCTTATCTTCCATCGCGATACAACACCTTCACCGAACGCTTTGCTGATGTTAGCGGTAGCCACACGCACGTTGTGTCCCTGATGCCACTCGTAAAAGATGATCGCTCGAAGTTGATGTTCACTAATCATTTTCACAAACTAACCAAATCCTCACTAGCGCGCCTTTATATACCCTTGATGTGATAGCTTCGAGAACCTTCTACAATATTCTTACGTATTCCAGATCAATACTAAATATTCCGGAAAATTATAGTAATTTACCATTTCTTGTGCAATATTTTTCCGCCAACCTGATATATATTGGGTTTAAGAACAACTTTATTTCTCATAAAGAATTTGATACATAATTCACTTACTGAGAAACAATACTAAAACTAAGATTAATAATCATTACAATCAATTCATTTCGATCAATCAATCAATTCAATCGATTAATCAATCATCAATCAATCAATCATTACAATCAATTCAATCGATTAATAATCATCATCATCACACAATCATATATTATATATCTAAACTATGATTTCCAAGTATACATAAGACCTGGTACAATGGTACAAAAATATTAAACCGTATTGTTCCAGTTATTTCATTTACTTAACCATCGATGTTTTTCCTTTTGCTAGACGCACCATTTCTAGGTTTTTATAAAACCATAATAATTATATCAAGTAAACCCAAGCAATAACAATTAGTCATCAATTTAGAGCTACAAACAACAATACAGACTAAAACAACATTGCTGCAGCTCGGATTCTCATATCGTAAGGTTCCAATTATTTCATTTATTAATTCTTCAAAAAAAATTTCTCAATGCAACATAGAAAAATAGAAAATACTTTTATTTGGCACAAGCATCATCAACAAGCTATATACTTAGAGCTGAAGTCAAACAAACAGCATAAATTCAGACTAAAGCAACATTGCTATAGCCAGGATTCGCTACTGCTCAAAGTTGCAGAGTGTAGAGATTCCTATTTATTAATCCCCGACGGAAACAGAGGCGTGTTAAAGTTTAACGTGTGTATCTTTGTATCTGGGCATCGTAGCTCCCAAACGACTGAACGGATTTAGATTTTTTTATTTTGTTTGAAAGATGACTTGATCGAGAGTGTTCTTAGCTATGATTTAATAAAATCTATTCAGCTGTTTGAAGATTATCAGCTCTTTTCTAGTCGATGAATAGATGTGAGCATCTTCCACAGTCTGGTCGGGTCGAAATTTGGTGTTCTGTTACTTCAATGATATTAGTAACTTTGACCTGATGCTGCAGCATTACCTGGAAATTATCGGATACCCAACTTCCTCGCCAGCTTACAGCTGAAATATAGTGTTTTGGCTCATTAAAATTATCTCAGAAAATAGGTTATAGATAGATGGCAATCAGGTCTGATGACGGAGTAGCAAAAAAAAATGAGGATAAATTTGTGTCGATAGTTTTTGAAATTTTAAATGTAACTTGTTAGTTTGAACTAGTTTCGCGGATCCAACAGCAACATCACAATATTTTGCTTCATTAGGGTTAATTAGAAGAGTGCTACAACTGCTTTTAACTTGTATGTTCTAGTTTGTTTCTGAACGTCCCGTTACTAACTAACCTGAAATTCAGTGTGCCTGGTTTTCCAAATGCTATAAATCAATCAATCTGCCTAGCCTTTTCCCAACTATTTTGGGGACGGCTTCCAGTCTAACCGGATGCAGCTGAATACCAGTATTTCACATAGAGCGAGTGCCTATCTGACCTCCACAACCCAGTTACTGGGTAACACGATACCCCTTGGTAAGACTGGTTGTCAGACTTTCGGGCTTCTGACGACCCGTAACGACTGTTAAAGATCCACGAATGACAGCCGGGACCAACGTCTTAACGTGCTTTCCGAGGCACGGAGGAATCTCGGTATGAAAAGATGGTCACCCATCCACAGACCAACCCCGGCAAGCGTAGCTTAACCTGATAGATCGACCCGTGCGGCTGTTATTACCTAGCCACGAGCTCCTCCAAATGCTATAAATATCCGAACATACTCGTAATTAGCAGAATTTCCATGGATTGTAAAATTGATATGGAGTAGATACAGTAACAGTCACCACATAAATGGCAAAATCAATTTATTTCAGTCTCAATGATAAATTAAGTAACTATTTACTTCTACAACTAAAGAAAAGAAAGAAAGAAAATACGTTTATTTACGCTAAGCATGACGCTAAGAATTAATACAAAATTTAAAAAAAAAAGTTAACACAACCATAATTTCATGCCAATAAAATTATAAATACTTGAAACTAACTCCTTGAAAGCTCGTTTGACGCTATAGCTAATCGTACAGTCAACCGTCCTCTGCTACTAACAGAGGGAAGTGCACGGAGAGTTTTGCCGTACCGCTCGTTCTTTGTTTGCCGGCCACGCATACGTGGCCGTGGGTCGCAGGGGACGATTCTGCCTACATGTTTGTACAAAGCGAAGCACGTGCGTAGCTTAGCCATGGACTGCCGTGGTGTGACGCCTTAAGCCCGCCTCAGATGCGATGACGCTCGGCTTTAGCTTTGTTTAATACGGGCTGCCATACTTACAACACAGTAGGTCACGCGCACACTACGCATGGCTGCGTGCTTATAATTATGACGTCAGAGGGTTGCAGCGGATGCGCCACCCAAGCGTAGCTGTTTCGTTTCGAAGCCACCGCAGCCACTTTTCCTCCCCGCTCCCCGTTCACGCCCTTCTCTCTCGCAAACCATCGCAAGCGCTTTACGAGTTATCACGTGTTTGTTTACAGTAGGTACTTAAAATGGAGATATTTGAGTGGCTCAGGTCAGCTATCAGTATGTGGTCGTAACGCTACGTGCAGCCACGTAGTTCAAATGTTAATCGTGGACGTGTACCATCTATCTGTGGCGGACTTTACTTTGAGTCTCAGTGGCAGTTTTAATGCAAAAAAAAATGTTTGTCACACTTGTTCCAAATCTCGATGTCAGAGACCTGTACCTCCCCCCCGGGGGGTTCCCGCATTGTCGAGGCGGGGGGGCTCAGTAGCCGTGGCTTGGTCACTCACGGTAAAGCGAAGAGGAACCCGAGGAGGGGCCGCTCGTCAGGGCTTTTTCCAGGAAGTCGACGACGTAGCGGCCAACAGGTAGGTTGCGGTGCCGCTTTGGCGACATCACAACTGAGGCGGGCCGCGATGTCGTATGAGAGGTATCGCGGCTGAGGGTTGGAGGCCGCGGCGGAAGAGGAGTGCCGGTATTGCGGTGCGCCGCTCTCCCTACCTTCCGCGGCCTTGACGGGGTCGCCACCGTCTGATGGCGGACGCGGTGGGGCCGCTGGGGAGGAGGAGTGTCGGTATTTCGTTGGCCGCTCTCCCTATCCTCTGCGGCCGAAAAGTGGTAGGCGGCCGGGCCACTGACCTGACCGGTCGCAGGGGGACCAAGGGTGACTAGACACGGGGTCGTCTGGCGCCCATGTGCTGGTTTGGTCCATGGGGTGGTCACGGTGCACAATGTGTTCTTGTGCGCCGGTGATGGGGGGTGCTCCCCAGAGGAGGGTCCGGTGACGGACAGCCGCGGCGGGTTCGCGGTGAGTGCTAACGCGTGCCCGTGTTCCCGCCACAAGCGGCAGAGGAGGACATCGTGGAGTTTTAGTGGGTTGGAGTCCCACATAACTGCACTATCTCCCCGTGGTAGTGCAGTATGCATGAGCATTTATACACGAAAAAAAAAAAAAAAAAAGACCTGTACCTACCCACATTACAAAATAAATCCTAGTGGGGTAATCCTACATTTATTAAATGTACTTTCTCACATAATTTGCAGCATCATAAACCACTTACATATACAAAAAGAACTCCGTTCTTCCGTCATTGATCGCTTAAGGCCGACAATAGCGCCAGAGGTGCTAACAGCGATTTGTTAGCGCACAATGAATGTGCCGAAGATAGCACAGTCAGTGCCATTAATCCTAATAACGGCTTCGCTGTGTCGTACTTTAGAAAGATAGTCTTTGAAAAAAACGGCTATAAAATCAAGACAGTGAAGATCATTAGATTTTAGAGATAGTTTGATACTTATAAGGTTTCGATTGGATTTGTACTACTTTAAAGTACAGCCTTCAGTTTTGTAAGACGTTGAAAGCCAATTTTGCCGTCAAGATGTAAATGCACTTCGTTTCAGTTTGCAGGCTTTGGGTGCTGGTGTTATTACATGATATTTTATGTCTGTAAATTGGTTTAAAAATACTTTTACACGTCAAAAATAAATAATAATATTTTGTAAACTGGATTTTTTAAATATTTTTTTTTATCTCCTCCCCTTATATTGCTCCCTTCCTCTCTCCTAGTTTTCTGTGTACAGTGACCATAACACTTGTATTCCCCGAAGGGATAAGTAGAGGTGCACCTATAGTACCCACATTTCGCCAGTTATGTCTAACTCCCATGTAATAGCGGGCGAGCCTATTGCCATCAACCGAGCACAAATTCTGACTCCGGGCTGCGACTGAGAAATTCCATATGGAAAAACCCAATAACACTTTTCCTGACCTGGGAATCGAACCCAGGACCTCATGCTCAGCCGTAGCGTTTGCGACCACTAGACCAAGGAGGCAGTCAGATCATGTCTTTTAAAACCTACCACCTACGTTCACAAATATTGAGAATTGAGTATCGAAACACCCAAACAAACTCAGAGGTTACAGTCTCTTTTTCTTGGTTACCTCATATGAGAACCATGCAGATTAGTGTCTAAGAAAGTCTTTCAGAATAATTTACGGAACCCTTAAAACAATTAGTGAGATATTTATTTTAGTTTTTTTATTAGACAGGCCCGTTGGCGTGGTTGGTTAAGATACCACCCATCATGCCGCAGGTCGTGGGTTCGATTCCCATCCAGGACAAACATTTGTGTGCATGAACATGTCTGTTTGTTCTGAGTCTGGGTGTAGTTATCTGGTTTCCATAGTACAAGCTTTGCTTAGTTTGGGATCAGATGACCATGTGTGAATAATGTCTCAGGTTATTAATAGGTGCCGCTGGGGTCGCGGGTTGTTTGAAAAAGATACCGTGGCCCTTTTTTTTTTGTGGATGGGAAATCATCAAATAACTTCTCCCGCTCTGGGTGGAGCGGAAGGGCGTGTCAGACTTTTACTGACTAAAACCCACCCGTGTTCCTTCAGTTGCCTATGCCAGGGCCACGGTATCTTTTTCAAACAACCCGCGACCTCAGCGGCATCGGCCCTATTGGACCCCATCTTTTGCTGACATCTCTAGGCGCGCGTTGAACACAACGCGCCGTCGACCCGGGCCTGGTCCTCACCGGACGGCGAGCTACCCACTACTCACCGTCCGCAAGCCCGCGCCTACGGTGGCCGGGAATCGGCTATCGATTCCCGCCGCCCAGGGCGTCTCCTGCGGCGACTGAGGGCGTGAGGCTGCCTCTCCCTCACGCGTTCCGCCTCCTCCTTTGCGAGCATTACCGCTTCGCAGAAGGAGGTGAGATACCGTGGCCCTGGCATAGGCAACTGAAGGAACACGGGTGGGTTTTAGTCAGTAAAAGTCTGACACGCCCTTCCGCTCCACCCAGAGCGGGAGAAGTTATTTGATGATTTCCCATCCACAAAAAAAAAGTTATTATTAGGTTATTATTATTTTAAATTTATTTACAGCTTTATAGCTTCACTACCTGTTTACGAAAACCCTTTTGACTAAGTATTACATATCCTCTTAGGGAAACAGAATGTTCATATTAGTATTCCAGAACAAAGTGGCGACGTGCTCGTTAGTAGGTGAAACCAGATACTACTCTTAAAGCATCCTTTTCTAAACAAAACACAACTGAAAATGACCGTTATTATTCAAATTATTTAAGAACAGACATAATGCACGTCCACTACACAACAAAGAGCTTTTGCTACGCCGTAGCGAGCGTAGCCGTGTAGCACTGTCTCTTCAGCTACGTCGTAGCAAAACTACGATACTTTTATTTCATTTATGGGATTTTGTGTTTCTGGTTTTACATGGAGAGAGACATTTTAATAGTTTAGCTCAGATTTTGAACTTTAGATTTCTTATCTACTTAATGCAGAATGGCGTTCTTTTAGAACGTTTAGTAAAAGTTATGACGATGAACAAATAATTTGACATAGGACTCTAATTATAATTATGTTTTCGGAAATTAATTATCTTCTATTTTGATAGTTTTACGCCTAACACATTGGTGTTTACCATATTATTATTTTTTTTAACTAAAGAATGTTTCACATGGTTTAGAAATTTTTAATTCTTATTTATACTTTTCTCGCGTTTTATCATTACCTCAACTTATAGTAAGTGAAGAAACAATCTAAAATGGAGCACGCTTGCTTATACTTTTACCACGTAAGTACAATACTTAGTTCTGCCTCTACTGCTTTAGAACTCAGTTTCAAAGTACTGATATATTGATCAGTATCTGTGGCATTACTAACTGGAGTACGTATTGCGGCATCATTTGCGTCACTGCGCGTTATCAACGCACATAAATGCGGCATCCGCTAGTGAGAACATGGTTCTATTGATAGGGTTGGCAGTGCAAGATTATTAAATCAATATTTTCTTACATAATCATAATAAAATGACAATGCCAGCCTATTATGGACCCACTGCAGGACAAAGTTCAAGTGAAAGGCACGAGCATTGTTCACCACGCTTGCCCAACACAGGTTTGCGATTTGTGACTTATATCAACTAGAAGTCCAGGTTTCCTCACATTTTTTTTCCTTCACCGATTTCAGTTAGACGCTAATTGCACATGGGATGAAATTCATCCCACTTTTTTTATTAAGTAGTGGTTAGTGGGAGTAAAGTCATCCCACGCAAATCTGCTTTTGGTTTGAACCTTGTTCCACCACTTTTAAGGAGTCCTTTCTAATTCCATACATTTAGTTTGATGCACTATCTATTTCCGAGGAATTTGAGGTACGCTAACCCTCTATGCGACTAGTCAATCGTCTATGGAAAGATTATTTTTAGTCTGTAGTTGCAAATCTTTTTGTAAGCAAAAGGTTTTGGTTCAAACTGGAATGCTTTTAATTAATGAAAATTGTATTAAGGTAAGTGATTTTATTTATGTTTCATGCTAAGAATAAACACACCATGCATTTTAAACCATAAAACATATAGGTCATCGCTTTTTTTTTATTGGAGTCATTTCTTCGAAAGTGTAACTAAAAATTGTTTTGTTATTTTTAAAAACCAATTTTGGAAATGAAAACAAGTCATACTTTCAAACGAAACGTACATTACTAAAGCCCTACTCGCTAGGATTCTAAGAAACATTCAACGATCACAAAATTCCAAGAAGCTATGATGCAAATCGGTTTTGTTTACAAGATTACCGCGGGGCTGAAGGGTGGGCCGGTTAGCTGTTTTCCCAGCGCGCGGGTGTATAATGCGGTTCAGCACAGCGGAGATAAACTCAGAAGGGGTTTTTAGTATTTGTTTTATCTGTGATAAATATACAAGCCAACAGTAAAATACATATATTATGTACAAGTATATAATAAAAAATAAAAATAAAAAGGGGAAGAGCTCATAGAGCATCAAAAAATTTGTCCGCATCGCTGTCAATGGGAAAAGTGTCCAAAAGGCTGGCAGCATTGCCACGTTGGATGGCAATTGTGATTCTTTGGGCTAAAAATAGGCCTCTGGTCCCGTCAAGAGTCGACAAACCTCTTGGCGATGTCCCGAAATACTGAATAAGCACTCAGACCCCAAGGCTGGTGTTTCAACCCCAAAGGGCTCTAACATATAGCTCCCAATAAGATACATATAAATTGAAAAAGTCACATTGGTACTTGCCCGGATTTGAACGGAGAACTTCGTGCATTAGAGGCTAAGCCTTAACCACTGGGCTTATAGATTAACCAGAGGGCCATCACGACATTCTGTTTTTTTTTTACATATAAGCTTCAAAATGTTTGCTAAAAACGGTTAAATGCCAATAATACCATCAAAGCTCTGGTATCGTACCAAATTCAAAACAGAAAAATAACTGGATTAGCCAACACATATTTATATAACCCAAAATCGACAATTCTATTTTGGCCGCGTAACAAATCATCAAATCTTCTGATTTTCGCTTGATACAATATTTGTTACGAAGAATTCAGGGGGTACCCAAAACTAGATAGCTTTCTTTCAATCATTTATTCCATTGCATTTGAAATATTTATTGAATACCTAACAAAATTATATGAATGTGGCCAACCCTGAGTACAGATCAAGACTTCAACCACACGACATAAGCCCGGTACACACAAGTATCGTTCCAAAACTTTCTAGGCAACGGGATTTGCGAGGATTCCACATTTATCCGTTTTTCACGGTTCCCGCCTTATGCGCGATAAACCTTCGGAGGTAAGCTTAAATATTTATTGTTCTCTCTTAAAGAAAAGGTATTTCATTTCGTACTATGGTACTGTAAGCCACTGGCGTTTGTTGTGGTAGATGAATTATGGGGAGGGGGGAATGGTAGTTAGTTTTTGAAAGTGTCCAATACCATGCCGATATACAGGGTGGCCCATTTACAATCGTCCAAAAAATTTTTTTATCTTGATGGCCTCGTAACTTATCGTTTAAGAAAAACATTAGTTCCGCGAAAATCGATAGTATATAAGTTTGACCTTTTTTTCGTAAATTTTGGAAATTTATTGAGTTTGTTCATAAAAACCACTCTGATGTAAAAACTGTTCAATTAAACCAATTGAATCTTGGCATAGGAGTAGTGTGTGCATACTCGTGTATTACTAAGCTATATTATTTTATTTTACTCTTTTTGTAACTTTCTGTATGTTTTCGATAAAATCTTTCGATTTTCAAAAAATCACTGTGAAAAATGTACTAGCACAGATTTGCTCATAGCGTTAAAAACTGCCTTAACGTGAGTTAATTAGGAATACACACAAGTATGGATTATCAAATGGTACATGGGGGTACATGACTACACTACTCATATGCCATAATTCAATCGGTTTCGTTGAATAGTTGACACACCAGAGTGTTTTATGAACAGACTAGACAAAACAGAATTTAAAAAAAAAAATCCATAACTTCTGTACTATAGACTTTCGCGGAACTAATGTTGTTCCTCAACGATAACTTACGAAGTCTTTTAGCTAAAAAAAAAAATTGGACCACCTAGCCTGTATATCCAAAACAATCGTTTTGAAAAGTAAAAATAAATGTTTTGTTGGTAAAGTACCTATAGTAATAATATCCTGGGACATTATGGTCACCTGATCCCAAACTAAGCAGAGCTTGTACTATGGAAACCAGATAACTGATAAACACATATACATATACTACTTTTACATACATATACTACTTTTTTTTTGTAAATACATACTTATCAATCTGCCTAGCCTTTTCCTAACTATGTTGGGGTCGGCTTCCAGTCTAACCGGATGCAGCTGAATACCAGTATTTTAAATGGAGCGACTGCCTATCTGACCTCCACAACCCAGTTACTGGGTAATACGATACCCCTTGGTAAGACTGGTTGTCAGATTTTCGGGCTTCTGACGACCCGTAACGGCTGTCAAAGATCCACGAATGACAGCCGGGACCAACGGCTTAACGTGCTTTCCGAGGCACGGAGGAGTCTCGGTACGAAAAGATGGTCACCCATCTACAGACCAACACAGGCAAGCGTAGCTTAACTTAAGTTATTACATACTTATATAGATAATTATACCCAGACTCAGAACAAACAGACATGTTCATGCACATAGTAATCAATTTGTTGTGTGTTTACTCTCATTCAATATGGCTTCGTTTTTTTTTTGCACTGTCAAAGTAAGTCTATTGATAAATTAAATCGGTCTAACCTACTTGGTACTTTTCTACTGTGAATCACCCAGTATAGCTACAGGCACTCAATATATATTATGTAATATTGAAATTGCATTTTATTCCCAGCCAAAACCCAATTTTACTTCTGTCTCCAAATATTAATTTTAATAAACGGAACTTTCTTCATGCAGTAAACTCGAGACCTCTACCCAGTACTACCAACAACATACATAATTTTAATAACGTAAACGCTGGTGCACACGTCCGCCACTTGAGATGCGGACGTGGAGACTGGTCGAGTTGCTTCTAATTCTGTTGCTCGAGCGACTAGCGTCGAGGGCAACTGAGCCCTTAAAGAAAGTAGTTGCTGAAGTGAGTACGCTTTTGTGATCCCCGCTTTCGTACAAGCGTGCATTTATTTTGTGTTTACGAATAATATGTTTAGATTCTTGCTGTATATTTTTGAGGAAATATTGTTTGTTTTTCGACATTCATCGACAATCGACATTTATTTTTCATTATTTTCTTTTTCATTTTCGTTTTCTACCCTCTTGGAAAATTTATCTTTCCAGTTCTCAAAGTCGATTAAGTTCTTTTAACTTACTTAGTAGATTTGATCCATTTTTAATGAAGTCGCTGTTTGTAACATCGTGATCCCTACATATAAGTAAGCTTATACTTATTATTTAAAGTTTACTATGATCAAACTTGTTCAAACCATCAAAGAGCGTTCCCAGATTCAAAATTAGATGTGTATTCTTATGTGTCATGCAGCATTCAAAAAAAAAACCACAGAGAAACAATGACCAGGCAAATAAACAATAACATAAAAATAATGGAAGCTTATTCCATTTTTAAAACGATTCTAACCCTTCCAATCGATGCTATCATACTATCGCACATAAAACCATCGATATATCAGGATTCATGAAGGTTTTTTTTTTAATTTCCGCCTGTAAACAGACCTCCCTCAATATTAAAACAAGCCGAACATTTCAGTAACTTTTCCTGTATTAAGCATAACATATCAAATTGATCGTTTCTGTAAAACCTTTGGCTTTTAATAAATTACTCCTTAAGTGTACATGAAAGACTTATATTTGTACGAGCTTTTGCCAGCGGGTTCACCCGTGTAGATGTTGGAAATTATTCCACGGGAACCGTATATTTTCCGGGATGAAAAGTTTCCTATGTGTTAATTCAGGTTACAAACTATCTGTGTGCCAAATTTCATCAATATCCGTTCAGTAGTTTCTGCGTGAAAGATTCACAAACATCCATCCTCACAAACTTTCGCATTTATAATATTACTAGCTGTTGCCCGCGGCTTAGCCCGCGTGAATGTCGGAAATTATCCCACGGGAACCTTCTACCGGGATGAAAAATATCCTATGTCTTAATCCAGGTTATAAACTATATGTATACCAAATTTCATCCAAATCCGTTCAGCCGTTATTGCGTGATTGAGTAACAAACATCCAAACATGCAAACTTTCACATTTATAATATAAGGTTGGGGAAAAAGTCTTTTCGCATTATAGTATGTATGAACTTGTAATAAAATCTCTTTGGCTATACTATTTGTATCTGGCTGGTTTTGGTATCATTGAAAGTTTAAATTTTAAAGAACATAATTCCAAATTCAAATTAGGAAAATGTGTGATTTTCATTTGTTTTTCGTACCGTCAAGATGAGTGAATCTAATAAAGAAATTCGATACATTTTAAAATTTTACTACAAAAAAGGTAAAAATGCAACGCAAGCCGCGAAAAAAAATTGCGATGTTTATGGACCTAGTGTAGTGTCTGTGAGAGTAGCACAAATTTGGTTTAAGCGTTTTCAATCCGGAAATTTTGATGTCAAAGATGCACGCCGCTCTGGTCGCCCTATTACGGATAAAATTGATGCCATTTTTGTAAAAGTGGAGCAAGTTCGGCATATCAGTAGTTACGACGTAGCTGAAGAACTGGAAATTGACCACAAAACAGTTTTGGCGCATTTGAAAAAAACTGGGTACACAAAAAAGCTCGACATTTGGGTACCTCACGAGCTCACTGAAAGAAACCTAATGAACCGTGTACTCATTTGTGATTCTTTATTACGACGTAATGAAACCGAACCATTTTTGAAGAAGCTGATAACTGGTGATAAAAAGTGGATCACGTATGACAAGAACGTGCGAAAAAGGTCGTGGTCAAAGGCCGGTCAGGCTTCACAGACTGTGGCGAATATTTTCAATAATATGTATTGATAATTATTATTAAAAGCCTGTGATGTCCCACTGTAGGGCAAAGGCCTCCCTACTCTCTTTCCACTTCTCTCTGTCTAGAGCTGCTAAGGACCAGTTCTGGTTGAAGGAGTCCTTGTTGATAATATGTACGTTTAATATTAATTTATTGTACACATAAAACTTTCGAAATAATGTTTTTTAATTGAAGATAAGACCGCATCAAAATCGGTTGTGTAGTTTAATTAAACAACGCGATCACACAGACAGACGAATAGCAACTTTAATTTATAATATGTTTAAGAGTAGTACTTACATAATTCGATTTTACTTGATTTTCGAGGATCAAAGACGAGTAATGGGGACTCACTAAATTTGGAACTTATTTTCTTTGGCTTCAGTGAGCTTTTGATTTCATATGAAGTGGTGTTATTATGTTTTGCTACTAATACGCGTAATTGAATTTATCACCTACCTTACATTACCTATTGCTTACCTATTATGCTAATTTAGGTTATTTTCTAAAAAGCCTTTTATATATCAGAGGTTTTTAGGGTTTCTAGTAATTTCACATTATTGTTCCTATTTTTATTATTTCTGAACGGATCCGATTAACGAGATATAAAATGGCTAAAGACTTTTAAAAATAAAGAATTGAAACGATTATTATTCATCGCAGAGTTGATGATTCTTTTTCTAAAAACAACGAAAGTCTGATATTTTTGCTACTTGATTTATTCAGCATAAAACCAATAACACAGCTCTTTACATAAAGGCCAAACATCACAATCACCAAAAATATACTAACCGTTGAAACACACGAACAATACAATTCAATTCCTATACACTAGTAATGCCATTCGAACAATACGTGTCCGAATGGAAATCGATCGTAAGCCGGGCTTCAGTATTCATGTACTTGCTTTCTTTAAGGCTTCCTGAAAGCTGTTTTAGAATTCTATCTACTGCTAACTGAAAGTCTAGCTGTCGCCACCGATGTATTGGTGGGAGATACGATTCGAATAGTGATTTTTAGTATCGGTGTTCTTCGAAGTAATAGTAGTTGTGTTCTTGGTAAAGTTGGGATAGTGGATTGCTTTATCTGCTATCTATGCTATATCATTACCTATACACCACGTATAGGTAATTATATAGGTATGTATGTTGCTCAAGGATGTCATATATGCTTTGCGCATTCGCTTCGATGTTCACATCTCTATGTTTACGTTATCGCACTTCATCAACTGCAATACTTAAAACAGGATCTGTTTTAGATTACTTGAAACAAGTAAGTATGAAAAAAACAGCAATTTTATCAAATATTTGTGGTAAAGAATAATTGCAGTTGCAATATTCAGGGATATATTAACATAACCTCAGATGGGCCATCCTCTAGTAACGCCAAATATTTATAAGATGCACTCAACAATAAAACAAAAGCCACAACTCTCTGTTATCCATATCACACAATTTTTACACCCGTTCCCATACAAACGTATCCATTAGAATAAATAGTTTTATGACACCACCCTGCATACCAAGTTTCACCATAAAATTGGTCCGATGATAGGACCTTGAGGAAGCCCAGGTGGTATTTGCATTATGCAGAGATTCATCAGGGAAGAGTAGTCCCTTGACAAGCATATGTTATGTATGAGGCATTTTGTCGGTTATGTTCTTTTATGAGGCATATTAACTTATTAACTGTCTGAAGATCGCCGTGATGCGATGAAAGGCTGAGCTAAACGTAACAAATTCTTCTTTAACAACTGAATTAGGAGGAGTCCCGTTACCCGTGTTTGTAGCCATTCATTGATAACATTAAAAATATGTAATATATAATTTGACAGGCCAGTTGGCGTGGTTGGTTAAGACACCACCTATCATGCCGTCGTGGTCGTGGGTTCGATTCCCATCCAGGACAAACATTTGTGTGCATGAACATGTCTGTTTGTCCTGAGTCTGGGTGTAATTATCTATATAAGTATGTATTTACAAAAAAAAAAGTAGTATATGTAGTATATCAGTTATCTGGTTTCCATAGTACAAGCTCTGCTTAGTTTGGGATCAGATGACCGTGTGTGAAAATGTCCCAGGATATTATTATTATTATTATTATTATAATAGTTCCGAAATTGCCATTTTACGATCACCGATCTACTTGTTAAGAACTATGACTATAATAGTAATGATTGATAAAAATGCTTGATATAAACAATGCTTTATGCAATACAATGTCAAGTGACATTCCTTCCTTATTCATCAACTGCCAACAAAAAACAAAACACAGAAGATGTTGATCAAGAAAAATCAACGTAAGAACTCGAGACTCATGTAAAATAATATATTATTCAATATCTGTACCTTCCATAAATTTATGACATTCGCACATTTCACCCTTGTCATGACTACTTACCTCCCAAAATGTAAGGACATGATATTCAGCCGCCATACTTCTTTGTTTGTCCTCTTCAATATTTGATTTTATGAATGAAGGAAATAATTTTGCTTTGACGTGAATATGTAAGGTTCTTTTGAATGTTTTGGTGTAATTTATTTGGCATTCAGGAATTGTCAAAGTCATATAAATAATGATAACGTTTGTCTGGTGGGCACCAGACAATTATGGACTGACCCCGGAATGTTTGGTTACCGATTCGATACTCAAGACTGGACACTTAAATAACTTCACACAAAAACAATTTCAATCAAATAAGTAATCTACAACCAAGAAATTTACAAACCTATTACATAACACATTCCATTAAGTAACTTTTGAAGTCACAAAAATAATTAAATTCGCAATTACGCAAGGTACTAAGCTAGAATACAGAGTTTGCACGCACGCAGTAGTCACTCACGTGTCATTATGTTTCACAGTAGCGGCGTTAGGGCCGGATGCGGTTGGGCGACCGCCTAAGAGCACCAGGCATGAAGAGTCGCCATAGGTTCATGTCTGGTCTGGTTTCCCATCTCGTCTGTCTCAATTACATTGAGTTTTGAGTTAACTCCTAAAACCATATGAATACCCCGTACGTAATGCAAAATATAAATGAACAAATGGTGCTAATGCTCACTGACTGTACAGTCTGTTGTCAACATTATCTAACCCACCCTAAAAACAAACGAATTTGGACCCTCTGCATGTAACATTAAGGTTTATTCAAGTTATATGAGCTTATCAGACAAGTGCTCGAGACACGCAAATTTGATCTTTAGTACGTTAGCATAAAGTTATATTTTATAACTATTTGTTATAATATGATAAGTGTAATAGCTTATTTTAATGATTGAGTTCAAGTAATTCTGGTCTTGTGGTCTGTGTATAAGGCAGAAAAACAAGTTTCGAGATCAAATCCTGCGACAAAGATATTGTTTTGCTTTCAATATAGAATTTATATTCCAAAACTATTTCTTGTATTATTGTAAAGAACTACAGACTATACATAAACTTTTTAAAATGGTAATATTTTCACATAACTTGTAATAAGTGGGTAGTTGAAAAATAAATATTCGTATTCATTATAAAGCTGGTATTCAAATGCTACTATGAAGTGATTATTTAAAATACAAAATAATTTGCACAAGGAGAAGATGGCTGCTCGTGCTGTGCAAGAATAAACTTTATGATAGTATACTATATGGTTCAAATTTTAAACGGGCAGTTTGTATAGAAATAAAACTAAAAAATTGCAAGTTTAAAATGTTTATTATTTCATTAAAACACTTAAGTAAATGCTCATATATTTCCAAATTAATATACTTTTTATATTAGTATGCCATATAAACATAAAAACGGCATGCTTATGCTTAAAAGTTTGTTATCGAGAAAATGAATTCATCTGTGAAAATGCTTTACAAATTTATAGCTGCCTATATGTAGTGAATAAACATGTTATTTAAATAGAAAAAATATATTTATAACAATAACATCACCACATAATCTGCAAAATTTTAATGGTTTAACAATCAATCCATTGAGCATTTACTTACATGGTGTGTTTAAATATACCTACTAGATGAACTAGTAGCGGAGTGGCGCACCGTCCCCTGTTATAACTTGTTGTAAGCGGCTACGCATACCGCGCACCATGTTCCAACACAAATCTTTGCCTCTCATGTGCTCCCAAGTCGATGTCACGACCTCAGCCAAGTTGTGTTTGTTTCGCACTTCCGTTGTGTCCCAATTTAAAACCATTTGACCCCATAGATTTTCTATAGGGTTCAAATCAGGACTTTTAGATGGCCAATTAATAACTGCCACACCTTCTTGAGCAGTTAACCATTCCAATCATTCAAATATGTTTTACTTCGTATTCAACCATTCTTGGTAAATATGAATTCTGTGAACTTAAAGTTTTTTAAATTACCCACCCGTTTACAAGATAGTTATTAGGCGAAAATCATATTGGTCGTTCTTTAATATTGCAAGCAATATTGTAGAAATGAAAACAAATTAAAAAATAAACTGATGTATAGGTGGACTGTGTTTTCGAACCCACATGCTGTTCGTCGTCAATCCAGCATCAAACCGCTAAGCCACAAGAACTGGTTGGGAATACGCGAAATTAAAGATTGGGTTGTAATTATGTAGTGTGACTTAAAAGCTTTTCAACTTTAATGTTAACGAGATAATAATTAAAGTAGCTTAACAAAAACATATATAATGCCGGTGGCTCCGACTATGTTGGGTGGGTTTACCTTAACGTTACGTGTTAAAGATCAAATTTGCGTGTCTGTGTTATTATTGTATTTTTGTTCATCGAGTCCTCGAGCACTTGTCTGATAGGCTCATATAAATTAAATAAACCTTAATGTTACAGGCAGAGGGTCCAAAGTCGTTTGATTTTAGGGTGGGTTAGATAATGTTGACAACAGACTGTACATTGGGCCTCGTTTCGGCTGCATCGGCCATCGCATCTCAGAGGGGGCCCCCAGGAAAATAGTGGTAGATATGCCAATGCGTTTGAGCCCAATGTTTTTGTCTAATGAAGTCAAATTTAAAGGATCATTTTCCCAATCTCAGTCTTGTCAAATTCAGCTCGCATACTTAACTTAAAATTCGCCTACAAAACAGTGAAAAATAAGTAATAAAAATATAATAAACACGAAATAGCTCGAAAATTACATGAAGAATTTCACTTCAGTCCGGCCGTCAGTTTCATACTAATACATGTGTTTTGCGAATTTGATTCTTATAACAACTAGAAATTGTCCAACTGATAGATGTTAGGAACCCATTCTCTCGACGGCCAGACTGTAGGTTTAATAAATCACTATGATAACGACAGCCAATCAATTAAAATACAGCAAACAACAGTTTCGTACGTCAAATAAATTGCCACAAATAATTCTTACTACCCACATATGAATATAAATAAATGTTTAAATTGCATTAACTTCGCGTATTTCCCTCGAGGCGGTAGTGGTGAGAGGCGAATTTAACTTGTACAATACCTGGCCAGTTCAAACTTGGTTTAAGGCGCTACCCCAACCAAACGACCTTGAGCGTTCGGTCCTTCTCTGTCCCGCCGCTCACTTTCACTCTGTTCCGCTCCCTGCTCACAACCCTTTATTGTTGAATTCACAAAAAATTTGTAATTATTTGTATAAAAAAAAATAGATCTTTTGAAAAAAAAAAATTGATATATTTATAATAGATATATTTTAATTTTCTATCAATTAGTGTAATCCTCAAATGGTTAGAACGTCACCTTTAGCAAAAGATGCATGAAATCAATAATTTTAGTCACTTAAGGAGGTTTTAAATGTGGTTTATATGTTTTTTTTTTTAATTAAATGAGGTCAGCGTTTCCTATCTGACTACTCTGAAAAGAAAGGCCGAAACAAACTCTGAGGTCACAGTCTCTTATAAAGTTCAAACATAATCCTGGTCAGTTCATGTGAAGACCATGTAGATTGGTGTCTGAAATGGTCTTTTGAGGAAATAACCACACCTATTGAGAGGACCTGTCCAGTCATTGCACGCATTTGTCAGCAATCGCGCAGTTCAACTCAGAATTTAAGAAGCTCAACAATTCGAAGAACAATACCAAAGAAAGGACATTTGGGTAGGCCGCATAAATTACTCAAACTGCCAGACCATGATTAAAATAACTGAGAGAAAAATAAAACAAACAAAAAAGCAATGACCCACATAGTCTTCACATTCACAATAATTAAAATAATATAATAAATACTTTACAAAGTATCAACATTAAGTATGCAAAAATAAAAAAGAAAATTCGGAGCAGCACAATCCCAATACTTTTTGTCCTCAATATAATCTTTAACTGTATAAAAAGCTTTCTGATACAACTTGCGTTTAATGAATGATTTGAATTTATTAAGGCTTGAACGTGGCTTGGAAGTTTATTATATAATAAAAGTGTATACATTGACACCTGAATGAGCCACCTATTTATAAGTCTCTGAAAAATGGACGGGGTAGCGTCTTAATAGAAAAAAACTTTGGACAAGTCAAGCGCATAAAGTATGGTAGTTTGTAAGTCCTTAGGTGTGTGGTGAAGAGATAATATTTATATTTCATGTGAGCGGATAAAACATAGGGTGTGATGTCCGTAGAATTTTTAAGGTTTCCTTTTTCGGCGGTAAAATGTTGGTGTTATTTTCTAGTTGAGTTACACGAACGTGAAAAAAAGCAGTTTTTTTTAAAGAAAAATAGCACTTCTGGTGTCGTCTAATTTCAGAAGTGTTCACGAATGAAAGTATGTGAATTATATGAAACAATTACAGGGCTTTGCTTTGTGTGAAAAAAAAAAAACAATAATTAACAAATATTTTATTAAATCTGAATATCTAAACGCAATTATTTGCAATATCTAAACGCAGAACCTAGGTCGGTAGCAATGGAGTTACCATATTTATCAGAATATGGCATTTCTATTTCTATAATATACTTACGCTAATTTGCAGGATTTTAGTGGTTTTAGTTTAATCGTTTAAACTATTAATAGACTTGATATTTCGTTTTATTTAGAGACGTTAATACATAGTTAAACGAAAAGGATCTAACCACAATATGGCCGAAAATTATTCGCGTTAGATTTTTATTTAGATTGTTTTCGTGATATATAGTTTTAGCTACAAAGAGTGCTTTGGTATACCTACACAACTCATTTTAGCCATATTGTGGGTTGGATCCTTTTCGTTTAACTACGTCCAATTAGTGCTGGATAGCTCAGTTCTGTTTTATGTAGTCTAAGACATTTTGGAGAAGAAGACTCCTCCGTCCTTTGAAACACAAAAACGCTAACACAGCTTTGGAGCCAGTTACTAATTGTACTTGCAACATGTTTGTATTTAATGACGTTAATGAAAGTATAATACCAATAAATGTTTTATACGTTTTTTGGAGAATTTAGTTGTTATAGCAATTTTAAAATCTTTGATGTCTTCCTTCAAATCAGAAATGTCATAATTGTCATATCTAAATTTTAATAGTGTAGTGATGGGATGAGTATTTTCTCGCCTATTTTAGCGATCAACCGACTAGATACTTACCGATTATATACTACCGGATATCATGTATTTGATTGAATTTTAGTTTGTATACTGGGAACATCATTCGTATTGAAGTCGTAGACCCTGTAGATGTAAAGATGTCCGGTAAAGAACTGATGACCTTGAAATAGCTTAGAATAGATCTTATGGCCGCACGAAAAAACAAAATACAAAAAAATATATATCCCAGGAAGTACGTAAGATTTTTTAGAAAAAAATTGAAACTTTTTCATTCTTCTTCACCACGACCACAAATGAATGAACTCAATTGGTTGTTATAATACTGTATGTTGACTATACCGACAGGAGGCAGTAAATAGTGTCACTAGAAATTGCACAGTATTGTTTTTAAAAAAATCGTATCTTAGCTACACTTGGGATATATATATATTTTTGTATTTTTTCTACAACGGCCATAAGGTCTATTATAATATACTATTTTAAGGTTATCCACTCTTTACCGGACACCCTGTATATGCAAGATAATAATAATAATAATAATAACCCCACCGCTGTATCTCTACGTTGACGTCGTGGTGGGGCTTGCGTGCTCCAAACTTTAGGTCTGTGCCGGTAGAGTTTGCCGGAACGGGTCTAGGATGAGGAGCCAGACCAAGAGAGATACAAAAACCCGCAGGGCAGCATGTGGCGAGCTGTTGGGCAGTAGCGACCCCACGGACCCTATCTCCCGGGAGAAATCTGGTCCTCATCTCTGGCTTGCCTTTATTGGCCGGCTGGAGTGAACACTGACGAGGAACAGAGCTCCCACCTCTTTCTTGCCTTTATTGGCCGGCTTGAGTGGAGATTCGCAAGAGCAAACTTGCTCGGAGGAAGGAAGTATTCCAGTAAGGTGCTGGTAGGGATCTTGACCGTACTTCCGGGATTGTCCTGATAGCCGTAGGATACCTCTCCACTCCTCAAGCACCTCAGGAAGTGTTGCCCCCTTGTCGCTACGTCACTATGTGCTAGCGGCCGTCTCCGGGGGCCCATTATTGAGTGTGCAAGTCACCCCCTGCCATTTTATCCGTGTATAATATATAACATTGGTCAGGCAGGGGACATAGTTCTTCCATAGTTCACGTTACCTAATCCACTTTAGCCACCCAAACCCATAGCCCAATATGTTTTGTTTCCACGTACAACAATAGTCCTGTACCAACCGGGGGTTGTCCTTGGGTGCACTTGCATAGTGCATACAGGGATAATCGTCGGTTGGTGCCTCCTCATCATTTAAAATTATCTAAGGGGCCTCTGCGAGTTGGCTTCGGCTCGTCGTACGCCTTCCAAAGGTCCGGGACCCCAGGGTCCCGAGAAATATCAAAAAAAAAAATAATAATAATAATAATAATATTCCACAACTATCACACAACGCCGTCTAGCCTCAAGCTAAGCAGAGCTTGTGTTATGAGTACTAGACAACTGATAAACATACTTATATATTTCTAAATACATACATATATAGATAAATTACACCCAGACACAGAACAAATGATCATGCTCATCACACAAACATTTGTCCTGGGTGGGAATCGAACCCACGACCTCCGGCATAGCAGTCAGGGCCACTAACCACTAGACCAACAGGCCAGTCAAATAATAAATATAAAGATGATAAATAAAAATATTTTATTTCTTGAGCAAACAATTTTATTTTATTTATTTATTAAAACTTTTTATACAAGAAAATAGTGACATTATTAGTGATGTTCTTCAGAAAGATCAGCAGTGCTATTCTATAAAAAAAAAAACTCACGGTGATAACTTAGGTGAAGTGAGCTTGAAGTCACCTGTGTTTCCACCTGATGCTTGGCATTGACACAACTGACAGCTCACTTCAAGCTCACTTCACCTAAGTTATCACCGTGAGTTTTTTTATAGAATAGCACTGCTGATCTTTCTGAAGAACATCTATAATAATATCACTACTTTCTTGTATAAAAAGTTTTAATAAATAGTGAGATTTTTACAGAATAGCACTATAAGTACTCGCAACCGGCGGCGTGCGTGTATGACCAGATGTACTACACGAAGCAAAAGGAGTACGTAAAGATCGTAGCAGGTGGCGTTCTGTAGTTTGTACCTACCCCTATGGGAAGAAGGAGTAAATTTATGTGCGTCTTATGCAAAAGTAAAACAATTACTGTACAAAGGCGAACGGAGGCATTTTCTACCCAGTTCCTTTAGGGTGATGCAGAGATAAAACATAGGTAGGTGCAACATAAGGGATAGAAATACTGGTAAAGTACTACGTAATAATAGTTGTAATAGACATTGCTTTATCAAATGCCTTTGCTCCTGTAAACAAAGTTAGGTACAATAGCTATTCTCACGGCGTACCATCGGAATGAGAACTCTTTATCTACAAGAGATAATGCAAAGAAACTTGCAATGGAATCTAGTTGCTATCTGTGAATATAATGAAAGAAGTGTTAAAGAACTTTGCTGGTGGAATAGTAAACTGTTTTTTTTCCTATTACACACATCAGGAGAGGCTAGCGTTATGTAAAAATGTATTTGTAAGTAGCGAATCAGTTTGCATTACATCAGTAAAATCAACAATATTATACGCTACCTCCAGCTAATTAGTTACTAGTGTTTTACGACACTAAAATAACGGCCAAAGGTTAAAATATTTATAATTTTGGAAATTGTAAATATTTTTAAGCATAACGAGATAGGAATTGGATTCTTATATAATATAAATGCTGGTTAGGTTGTATAGAACTTTTTATTATTATTTAAGTTGGGTTTGCTCTTGACTGGGGTTTGATTGGTCTAGGTCGGAGGCGACAGAGACAGAGTCGACGATGGAGTGAGCTTACCCAAAAGAAGCCTGTTCACTCTCACTTTGAAGAGATTAGGGTTATATGCGCTCGGAAACACAGACGCAGGTAGTGAGTTCCACTCTTTTGCAGTGCGCATTATAAAAGATATTTTGAAACGCTTAGTGCGAATTGGTGGAATAGCAACTAGGTAGGGATAGTAACTGGCAGTGTTTCTAGATATCCGATGGTAGAAAGGGCCGGTGGAATGAGGTCGTGGAGTTCTTGAGCACACTCACCGAAGTACAATCCGAAGACCGACAAGCAGGCAACCTTGCGGCGATGAGCCAAGCTATGAAGCTTGGCATCCACCAGTTTTACGTCGCCAATGAGCCTTCTAGCTCTGCGTTTCACTGAGTCAAGCGCGGCTAGTTGGTACATAGCAGACATGACATTTTGAATTCTGCCAGGGTCCACCTTTTTTCTTACTTTGCGTTTTCTTTAACCCTTTATAAGGCATTAAGCATCTAGGGGCGGAAAAATAAAAGTAATTATGGTTTTACATTAGTTTTATTATGCTTTTTCAGAAAATGAAAAAAAAAATGAAATTAAAAAAAAAAAAAACATGGTGGGAAGTCACTTCCCTCTGCCCGTGATACGTAGGTGATAGGTGATAGGTGTCATAGGCACCAAGTCTGATTGAAGCGGATTGATGTTGTATTACTTATTCCTTGTGAAACGCAGTAAAGCATGGTAATATGCAAAGGGCAACTCCACACTTTGAGCACATTATTTTGGAACGTTTGTCCTTTTCTTTAGTGCTGCACATTCTGCAGCGCTTGTAGCTCGGCAATTCCACCGGCATATGGTCCCCAACGTTGGTGTAGCGAATTTCTTCGGCAATAACGTGTAAGGACTTTTGACGGTTCTCCGATAAACAAGATTTCTTTCTGGAGACGTAATTTACCAGACCAGAACGTCGTTTTCTGTTCGAGAATCCACTGACCAGTCCTCTAGCAACAGATACTCGGAATTCAAGAGTGGAGAGTTTTGTCACATTTCTGTTTTGGCAATACAACAAGTATGCATTAGTTATACTTGTATCTAAAAGAAAGTAGAAAATGCGGACCCACCATCTCTTACTCCGTCTGCCAACTGAGTAGGTACCTTTTAGCTGGTCGAAGCGATCTACCCCTCCCATTCTTTTCGTGTACTCCTTTATGGCTAAAGGGCAGTCAATTGCTGTCTTGGTGCCATCTTTTTGAGTCCGTAAAATAGTCGTTTTGCCAGACTTGGGATGGAATGCATTACTCATCAGAAGGACATCTTTAGTATCTTTCCAAATCAGGCAAGATACATTGCCCTTGACTCTCCATTTGTACTGCCCTTTTTGAAGCTTCGGGTTAGTTTTTACAAGTTTGGGCAGGTCTTTTCTGTGCCTTCGTACGGTTCCTGTAGCAAAGATGCCATTCTCATAAAGATATTGCATTATACTGTAGTCACAAAAGAAATTATCAAATGTCACAATGACATGAAATTCCTCCAATGCTTTATCTATCAGTTTCTCTGTCAACATCTTCACAACTTTGAATCCTAATCCTTCTTCTGTACCCACTTCTAATTTTCCAGTGTAGATGTAAAATTCGTATAAGTAGCCAGTATTACTATCGCATCGGCACCATACTTTGTAACCCCTTTTGATGGGCTTGAGGGGCATATACTGCTTCATCGAAGACCGCCCTTTGAACAAAATCATAGATTCATCAATACTTTGAGATGAGGAATCTTTGGCATTATTTTGACAAGCGTGATTTATAAGATCCAATAACGGGCGAACTTTGTAAAGTTTGTCATAGTTCTCACTTGACCTTTCGGGATGTTGGGTGTTATCGTTTAGATGTAAATGTTGCAATATTTTCTTGAAACGTTTTATAGTCATAATGCCTGCGATTTCGTCTACTCGGAATCCAGGGTCTGTAGACCAGTAAAGGTCCATCGAAGGCAGGATGTTGTACCCCATTATTATAAAAATAGCCAAGAAAGCCTTCAGTTCCTTTTTATCTAATTTTGTCCAATTTGCATCATTCTTCTGTTCAGCATATAAGTTTGTTTGATATATTATCAAATCATATACCTCATCAGTAAAATATTTTTCAAACAAAGTCACAGGTCTAATACGGCTGCTAAACATATTTTCGGGCTGCAATGGAATTTCATCGTAAACGCTAGGGTCCGGTCGAAAGGTGGTCCACTTAGTCTTTTTCCATGTTTCCTCTTCGCCATCTGAATCGTCAGTTTCTGAATCTGAATGGGTATTATCTACTGGAGATGCTGATCTTGAAGTAGTCTGCTGCGTACTAGTAGAACTGGGTAAATCTTGGGATCTTGTTACTCGTGTAGGGCGATTATTTTGAATAGAAGGTTGAAATTCAAAGGATGCTGGGCTATTTGGATGAGTATTATCTACTGGTAATTCTGGTCTTGTCCTTGAAGTCTGCTGCGTACTAGAGGAACTAGGTAAATCAAGGGCTCTTGCTACTCGTCTAGGGCGATCACTTTCGACTGATGGTTTAGGTTGACATTCAACAGAGGGTTGAATTTCAAGGGATGCTGGGCTGTTAGGTGGATCGGGTGTAGGTGGTAAAGGTCCATCGTTAGGCTCATCAAAGTTTTCTAAGATCCTTTGAAGTTTTGCGGTACTTATTTGGATAGTCTCTTCATCAGATTCTAAATTGTCATCTGACACTTCGGGATCGTCGGGTAAACCATAAAGCTCATTTAATTCGTTGATTATATCCAAATCTTGTAGTATCTTTCTACTCATTTTCGAACAAATCTACAAGAAACAAAAAAATAACATTTACATGTGCCAAGGCAAAGGGAATATTTTTCCCACCACAACCAACCCATATAATCAAATTATGCAAATTCCCAAGTTGAAAATATGCCTAAATTTTAATTGAATAAACATTTTTCTTTAGAAATAATAACATCTTACCGTTTTTGAATCGCAGAAAATGAAGATTTATAAAGATTTATCTTGTTGTACAAAAATTCACCAGTTTTTCACATTGAGAACGTCAACCGAAGAAAAAAAAGTATGGCGACCTGTCATCACCATAGATAAAAATATTGAATTCAAAGTCAATTGAAATATTGCCATACGAATAAAAACCGTACCTTTACAATCTAAGCCAAAAATATTGGAAAAAGTTGGTGGGAAAAATATTACCTGTGCCTTATAAAGGGTTAACATTCTTGCATAAAGCATTGGAATTAAAGTCGTGTTGCATCGTTCCCACTGCTGAAGAACAAGCCTCCGCACTATAAGAGGGATGATGAAAGTCTTGTATCAACTATCAAATGATCCCATAGGCTCCAATGTCATCCCTTCTTCTTCACTATAACAACCTTATAACACCAAATCTATACTTGCCTCGAAAACAGCATTAAAAACTTGCGTCCGTACATAAGACGGTCATAAACGCCGCAAATATGTAAGGGTGCTCGTCTCAAGTGCGACTTTTCTCTCAACACAACAAACGAACAAGTTGATACTTCACACATGCCTGACGTCAGTGACGTCACGTCGTGCTCTGCAGTTCATTATGAAGACTTGGGCTTTAATTGTGTTATAATTGTATGACTGGGAGGATTAGAAGAGGCTCAAAAGAAGAAACAGATTGTTTGAAGTGTTTTAAAAATGAAGTAGTAGACTACATTTTACGCACTTGAGAGTTATCATTTCTTTAACCGGTTTCAAAAAGGAGGAGGTCCTCCATTCGACTGTATTTTTTGTATGTTTGTTACGCGATTACTCAAAGACGGATGGAAAATTCTTTTCTTGTTTGAAAGGGGTATACCCTTTCAAACAAGAAAAGAATTTTCCAAATCGGTCGGATTTTTTGTTTGAAAGGTTATACTTCCAAGGGGACGACCCATATAAATTTTATTAACTTTGCTTGGGTAGTTTTTGAGTTAGCTACAGTAATGCGTATTTTTCCCACTTAGTATATGTGGATGATGTTTTGCATTTCATCAAATAGGGCACTACATACATCTCAATCGAGTTTCTTTGGAAACGGAACTGTTACGGTTGGGAGCATAGGATGGATTTTAAAACGCAGTTCTTCAGGTTGCGATGCAGGTTTAATTTTCTTTAACAGCATTTAACAATTGTAAAAAAAAAATGTCGTACAATTTGCGTATTTTCCCCTGGGCAGATATTGGTACCAAAAAAAAATTAAACTGTCAGCTGTCAAACATTGTGCTGGTATTCTCACAAACCACAGATTAACAAACCTAAATAAATACTGCTTGATAAATTAAAGTTGCCAACTCTTAAATCTAAACATCATTTTAATTTACGATACAAAACATTTTAAGGAAATGGTAAAATGGCTTAAATACAATGAACGCGTCGTCAACAGGAACAGTTCATATTTAAAAAGAGCAACTAGCTGATCTCAAAAGTAACTTTACAGACAGTCAGAAAACTGAGCCCGTATTCAGATCGAATCTGTTAAAAGTCTAGTTTAACCAGCAGATTGACCTAATATGACAATACCATATACCCCACCACCATTACGATCAACCAAAAGCCACGAAATCTTTTATCGTTTAACAATAACACAGTAAATACCGCGGCTATTAAGTTTTACAGTCACAAGGACGTACGTGAGACGTCGACGCGACGTAACGACCACAGAACGATCTGTTTACGTCCCCGTAACGTACTCTTAAAGAACACGTGTCGTGCTGGCAATCGTAAAATGTACCTGTGCACTGTGTAGATAGCGACGGGTAGAGGAAGTACGAAATGTTGATGAAGTTCATCTTTACTAGAAATTCATCCTATACTATTAAATGAGCATATGTACTGGATGACTTTTTTGAATGAGCACATATGAGGAGTTCGTGGCTAAGTAATAACAGCCGCACGGGTCGATCCGGTTAAGCTATTCTTGTCGGGGTTGGTCTGTGGATGTGTGACCATATTTTCATACCGAGACTCCTCCCTGCCTCGGATAGCACGTTAAGCCGTTGGTCTCGGCTGTCATTCGAGGATCTTTGACAGTCGTTACGGGTCGTCAGAAGCTCGAAAATTTGACAACCAGTCTTACCAAGGGGTTATCGTATTACCCAGTAACGGGGTTGTAGAGGTCAGATAGGCAGTCGCTCCATGTAAAATACTGGTATTCAGCTGCATTCGGTTAGACTGGAAGCCGACGCCAACATGGTTGGGAAAACGCTAGGCTGATTGGTACTGGATGACTTTGTTTACCGTATTGAAAAAAATTGGGTATAATAAGTGAACGGAGTAGAAGCCTATGGCAAACCTAGTTCTGTTTTTTGATACTAGTAGTGCGTAGCGCGTATGATTTTTAATTTCGATATTTTTAACGATTTATTAAGTTTTTTCAAGATTTCTGTTTTTATTGTTCTGTTTTTGTTGGTAGAGCAATTTCTGTCTAAGCTATTGAAAAAACAAAAAATAACTAGGTATACCATAGGCTCCTACTCCGTTCACCTATTGCACCCTACATTTTTCAAGACGGTAAAAAAAAATCATCCAACACGTATTTGTAATCACGTTCTCGAAAACGGCTGTAATGTTTACGGGCGCCAAAAATCGATCTAGCTGGGTCTCATATCTGGGAAAAATGGTTTTCTCCGTATTTTCACGCAAAAAGTTTCGTTTCATAATTTCACAGCCGCCGCTGCTATGCATACTTTTCGTGAGGTTGAAAAAAGTTAGTTTAGTGTTTATTTTTTTCAATTTTAGAATTAAATAAACCCTAATCAATGCTTTTTTTTATAACTTTTAAATTTCATTTGTCTAAGAAAGCTCCAAAATTGAGTAAGTAATAGACAAGTTGATCTATACACCCCCTCAGCGCCGATTTTAAACTTTGAATATTTATAAAAAAAAAACAAAGATTGTACTTATAATATTTTAATAGCAGTAAATTATAGTTTATTATGGTTAGGTTGATGTCTTCCATCACGGCGAATGCACTCTTCAAAGCGGACTAGCGAATTTGCAGAGACACGCCGCAGAACGTCAACTGCCCTCACTTCTGTCGTTTTTTAGTCTTCAGTTGCTCCAAATTCGTAAGAGGGGTATCAAAAACTCTTGCTTTGAGATTTTATAGAGATGTAATTTTAAGTCTAAGGCCAAAATTCGTTGAATACTTGATCGATGGAGGCTCAAAGAGGCCGCATGTTTTCTAACTGATCGTAGTGGATGTTCCGCGACCGCAGCGGCGACGCGGTTGATGTTTTCAATCGATCGCACAGGTCTATTTCGAGGGCCAATTGAATGATTCAGTGAACATCCTGTTGCTCTAAACTTTGCAACCACGACTTAATTAACAGAATACTTGGGCCATGACTTAAACGGCGGATTTGAAAGCGATTACAAAACTTGCGCTGTGCTTCCCTCAACGAAAACTCGTTGCAAAAATACGCCTCCACTGCGTAAGTGCGGTGCGCGCCAGACCACTGCGACATAGCGACTAAAAAATCCGCACGAATCACCTACCGAACGCTACCGCTCCCCTCCTGCTAGCCCCGCTGGTTGCCAAGATATTCGGCTTCATATATTCGGCCAGAGATATATACTAATATCTATTGCCCGCGACTTTGTCTGGGATTCAAGATGAAAAGAAGCCTATGTCCTTCTCCAGGTCCCTATCTCTTCGTAACTATCTGTTCAGTGGTTTAGGCGTGACAGGTAGATAGATAAACTTTCGCATATTTTAGTATTGATATGATAGGAACTAGCCTTTTGCTATGAAACCACTGTTGCTTTAATAAATATAGACTACGGAACTACTGAGGAATTCCTTAGCCTTGCCGCACACGGGCCATACGCTGCAGTCACAAAACTCCGCCACCGAGCTGTGGACTACAGTTTTCGTAAAATTTATATGAACTCGCCGCACACGGATAACCCAACCCAGGTGGTCACTACACGCCACGATAGCGAAGCTCGGTAGCAGCGTCTTGTGGCTGTAGCGTGTGGTCCGTGTGTGGCAAAATCCCTATAGGCATCACGTTGCTCAACTCAGGGATCGGGCCAGGACCCCTTAATCAGCAGGCGCGTCTTTGTCTACCGGACCAATGAAATTAACATGGAGAAATGTATGATAAGGACTTGATAACATATGTACGATACTTATTTAGAGGCACTTTAATTGGAGGGGATGAACAGTTCGAATAACCCCATAGGCTCATGTCAATATGTGCTCGAATGTCAACCGTACCCCATAGGTTCACAACTACTGTAAGCCTGCGGTCACCATTGGATGATGGTTTTTACGTTTATATATATATATATGATATAGGTACGTTTATACACATATTATATAAAGTATGTACGTAAGACATTTGAGGGGTTAATTGTTTACAGGTTTTGCTATCTAAATTAAAGCATTAAAGCACCCAAATACAATGCAGAGCATTTAATGCTAGTTTTACGAGGATTTTTATAGGTAATGCAACTTGGTGAAGCTCTAAAAATCTTCTGTAAACTTTCTTTACTTTCTTGCCTTCAGTGTAAAGTAATTACATACTTCTTCTAGCCTGGATAAAATCCATGCAGTAGGAGATCCCACCATCTTCATCATCATTTCAGTCGAAAGTCGTCCTCTGCAGGATAGGCCACCCCAAGCGTGGCCACGTAAACCTGTCCTGACTCTATCACTCATAGTTAATTGTATTGTGACGTAATTAATTTATAGTCACCATATATATAATAGCAATGCGGAACGCGGGTACCTATCTGTAAAAATCATACTTTTATTTATTTACTAACAGATTATTAACATACAAATATTAAAAAAATATGGCGTCGAAAACTTCCTCCGTATCGCTGTCGACTGGTAATATACCCAAGAGACTGGCGGCATTGCCACGTTGTATGGCAATGGTTAAATTAAATGCTTAATTCTGGTAAGATATTACTTTATTTGTCATCCATTGACAAAAAAGAAATGGCATATTAAATCGCGATCCCACAGAATAGCACCTGCCTCTTTCTTACTCCATATAGCCTGTATTACCGCATCTGAACTACCTGTCTTCCTATATCTGCACACCTCGTTGTTTGGTTCACAATCCACCGAACGGTTTTTATGTCCCATTTACGAGCCGATGTCTGATCATCGACTCAGCTACCTCTACACTCCATAAACGATTGTGATTACCTTTTTATTACATTACCAAAGGAATTATAGGAGCTTTGCTCTGATGTCGAGTTTTTATGGGAGTGGATCTTTACAATGGTATGAACGTTATGTTGGTTTATCAACTGCTTAGTAAGTACTTTTACTAACTCTTTTGACTGCTAAACGTTCTGTACAAAAACTTTACCTTCCTAGGACGGACGGTCGGGGAAAAATATTGTCTACCCAATGTCAATAACTATATTTTCGAGCTGTTTCGGGTTGAAACCATCGGGCTGTGGGGTCCGAGTGCTCATGGTTTGTTCCATGAAATGTCCAAACGGCTGGTTGACACTTCCCATGACCCAAGGGCTGGCTTTTACCTTGGCCAGAGGCTAAGCATTGCCATAGAACGTGGTAAAATTTTTATAGATGTATGTATGTTTGTCCACGGCTGGGATTATTTATCCACGTGATAGGAGCTCGTGCCTAAGTAATAACAGCCGCACGGGTCGATCCATCAAGTTAAGCTACGCTTGCCGGGGTTGGTCTGTGGATGGGTGACCATCTTTTCATACCGAGACTCCTCCGTGCCTCGGAAAGCACGTTAAGCCGTTGGTCCCGGCTGTCATTCGTGGATCTTTGACAGTCGTTACGGGTCGTCAGAAGCCCGAAAGTCTGACATCCAGTCTTACCAAGGAGTATCATATTACCTAGTAACTGGGTTGTGGAGGTCAGATAGGCAGTCGCTCCATGTTAAATACTGGTATTCAGCTGCATCCGGTTTGACTGGAAGCCGACCCCAACATAGTTGGGAAAGGCTAGGCAGATTGATTTTTGTATGTTTGTCCACGTATTTCTCCGAAACTATTAATCGGATCGTGACCATTTTTTTTGTTGTCTTACATTAATTTCAACTTAGAGAACAGTGCAAGTTTCATCAAAATCGGTTCAGTAGTTTTATGATAATGGACTAATAAGTGTAAGTGTGACGGCCTGGCTTATTGATATGAGCTACGGGTCAAAGGGAAAACATCTCAAAACCTTGGTCAAATTCTAGTGCAATATTTGTAACAAAACTATTAACTACTTATTACAAAGGAATATTCCAGTTTTTACTAAAAGCTAAAAATTATGAAATAAAAAAATAATTTTAAAAAATTAAATCGACTTCAAAAAACTAAAATACAGATCCCAAGACACCGACTCCAGAAATTAAAGTTATTTCATAAGAGTTTTTCGAACTCGATTAAATTGTTTTTTATTATTTTTATTATATAGTACAGTATATTAGAAGTTGCTCTTCTTTTCTGGAAAAACCGGCCAAGTGCGTGTTGGACCACGCACAAGGAAAGGTTCCGTAGTTGGGATGAATTTATCCTACGAACAAACTTAACATTTTAATTGGAAAACAAGTTCTCCCATACATTCCAACTGCAAATGTAAGTTTGTACGCACAATAATGAGATATTTGCAATGTTTATACGATGGTGTTCTGAAAGTCTTGGGATGGCCGACAGGAGCACGTACTCGTAGTTTGATTATTTATGTTATGATATACGTTAGTCTCTAATACTTCAGTATTGCGGCAAATCGAATTCGAACAAGTTCACTATAATGGCTTGGTGGACGACTATCGAATACCGCGCAATTTTTTCGTTATAACTTTTCATGTGGATTAAGTCCAGAAAACTGTTTAGAGAAATTAAGCCTATAGTAATGAGTGATGAGTGTTTCTCTCGTGCAACCGTGTACAGATGGTACAAACAGTTTGAGCGTGGCTGTTTTAACCTAGAAGACGACCCGCTTTCAGGACAACCGGCGGAAGTAGTTATATACTCCAGAAAATATTTCTGCAGTTAACAATTTATTTGAAACTGACCGGCGAATAAACTACCGGCAAATAGAGTCCTTACTGCAGATTGGCTCAGCAGCGTTACATTCAATTTTATACCATCATTTAGGTTATAGAAAAGTTTGTACATTTTGGATTCCACATAAACTTACCGATGAACAAAAGGAGCAGCGAGTTAAATGGTGCAAAAAAAAAACGGTCAAGTGCGTGACGGACCACGCACAATGAAAGGTTCCGTAGTTGGGATGAATTAATCCTAAGAACAAACTTAACATTTTAGTTGAAAAACATGTTCTCTCATACATTCCAACTGCAAATGTAAGTTTTTACGCACAATATTGAGAGATTTACCATGTTGTTTTAAGACCATAGACTTCTTATAGGTTTTCCTGTAATCTATAGGTATTTTCTGTATTTTTTTTTTTCATAATTTTAAGCACAGTAGTTTCGGAGATACCGGAGGGAATGTTCAAATTTCGTGTATTTACTTAAATAACTTTAAAATAGTTTATTTTCAAAAATTATAAAAAAAATTATTTGAGATCCTCCCAGTAATCCCTTTCATTTGATATATCGCACGGTACAGTTTGCAAAACTTTTGTTTATTTTCTTATTTGCCCCCAAAATTGACCCCCATATTCAAAATTCACTAATTTATATTACTCGCCCGTGTTTGGGTCACAGAAATACATAGGTGTACCAAATTTCAACTTAATCGGTCCATTAGATTCGGAGCAAATTGGCTGTGACAGACGGACAGACAGACACACGAGTAATCCTATAAGGGTTCCGTTTTTCCTTTGAGGTACGGGACCCTAAAAATGATTGCAAAGTTTGAAAACGGAAATCTAAAGACATTTATTATTACGATAAAGCAGCAAAATAAAATATGGGTGATAGAAGGCGAAGAAACTCCGACTGAAATAAAAAATCTAAGTCGATAAAAAAGCAATTATCGTGGTTTTTTTCGGTATTCGGGGAATTATTGAACAAGTAATTCTCCGTGAGCAGAAGACTGTAAACGCTGCTTGGTACACCACTGTCTGCCTTCCTCAACTTATTCAGGAATTCAAGAAGCTTCGTCCAAAGTCACAACTCTGCACTTGGTATCTTCATCATGATAATGCTCCGGCACATCGTACTGACGTTACATGCCAATTTCTGCGAGATGCCGGCTTAAAACTTCTTGAACATCTGCCTTACAGCCCAGACTTGGTGCCATGTGACTTTGGACTTTCCTTTCGTGAAACGTAAATTGAAAGGGCAAAGATTTCGGGACGAAGAAGCTTTACTTTCGGCCTGGGACAATACGTATATGTGCGGAAATTCCTGAACAGAAACGGAAAGACATTTTAAGTGATTGGTTTATAAGGATGCAGAAGTGTATTAAATGTGGTGGCAATTATTTTGAAAAACTGTGAAAAATAAAGATAATCTCAAGACTTTCAGAACACCCTATTTTTCCTGTTTTCCTGTAATCTATAGGAATAGAACAATTTTCTATTTTTTTCAAAATATTATGCTCAGTAATTTCGGAGATAAGGGGGAACGGTAAATTTTCGTCTATTTTCTTAAATAACTTTAAAACAATGGATTTTAAAATTATAAAAAAAAATATATTTGAAACTCTCACAGTAAGCTCTTTCATTTGATATGCCACACGGTACAGTTTGCAATAACCTTATTTTTTAATTTTCTTATTTGCCACCCAAAATTGACCTCCATATTCAAAATGTGTTTATTTACATTACACGTCCGTGTTTGGGTCTGAAAAGTTCCTAAGTATACCAAATACCTCAATCTGTCTAGCTTACGTATAGCAAATAACTTAATTTAATGTTTTGTGTTGCGTAATGTACCTAAATTATTATACATTCATTTTTTTTTTTAACTGAACAGACAGCTGTGCTGCTGGGGAGTTTGTTGCGCCACTTCTTCTCCCCAGCTAAAGCACTAGGAAGTGGTGAAGGGCGGGCGTTTTGGGGGACTGTCTTATGTAATTTTGACGTTCAAAAAGTGCTGATTCTCAGCCTAGTTTGACTAAATGACTTTTGATTTGATTTTTTTGATTTTGTCTATTAGATTCAGAACAAATTTGCTGTGACAGACGGACAGACAGACACACGAGTGATCCTATAAGGGTTGCGTTTTTTCCTTTTGAGGTACGGGGTCCTAAAAATACCTAACCTAATATTGATAATTCAATTTGGCAGGCGATCAAACCGCGGCCCCCTATTGCGGCTTGACGTGTCATGTTCTGCAATATGCAGTTGCGTGCGGTGGCGTGTCGCCGCAGACATCACTCTGCGTGCAATGTGGATAGTCTATCATAGATATATCACTCTATACATAAGCATTATGACTACGAAATGGTATATAGTAGTGGAATTGCTACATGCCCCGATGCCTCGAGATTAGGGAAGCTAAATCTACTTAAGAGGGGCCAACCCATCATACTTTTCATACAAACGCTCGTACGTGATTATAGCGTTTTAACATATCTTTCTAAGAAATTTTTGAACTAATAGATATTTTGTGCATTGTATCTAGGCATATCTCGGGAGCCTGGGTCCCGGACCTTTGGAAGACGTACGAGGAGCTGAAGCCAACTCGCAGAGGCCCCTTACACAATTTTAAATGATGAGGAGGCACCAACCGACAATTATCCCTATATGCGCTATGCAAATGCACCCAAGGACAACCCCCGGTTGGTGCAGGATTATTATTATTATTGTTCTGACTATCACCAATCCGTCTGCCAAATGTGCTGAATCCGGCACTCTCGTTTGACGACTGTTACGAGGGTCACTTGTGCTCAATTTTTGCAATTAACCTTGCTTGATGGTTCAACTATTGTTATTGGTATAAAGCTGCCTTTTTATCAGAGGTGTGTGAAGTAGCTAAGCGGAGAAGCTAAGTTACGAATTTATCAGTAAACCACCAATTTTTCCACCAGAGGTTCGTTGAACCCATTGTCCCCAAAGCTAAGCCAAGATATGCTATGAAAATCAAACGAACCCTTTGGTTGATATCAGCATATCCATCCCTACGCCTCCCTTGTCTCACGCCACATTCCAATCTATATGGATCTGAGAGCGTGCCCGCCCACCGGACATTATTACTTTGATTGCTATACCAGTACTTTAAGATATTCACAAGTTCAGACGGTAGCCCAACTTCTTGTAACTTTCTCCACAGAATATCATAAGAGACTAAGTCAAATGATTTGCTCAAATCGAGGAAACAGGCATACACAGGTGTTCCCCTGTGGGTATAGTACCTGATAGCATGCTTCATGCACAATATGACACTTTCCGTCGACAACTGTGACCTAAAACCAAATTGATTGTCATGCAGCACTATGAATTCAGCCAATTGCGCATCCAGCACACTGTCAAGTACCTTAGCCACCACTATGTAAGTGCACCCTTTTTTTTATTCCGGGTTGGAAAATCCTCGTGGATGTCCTCCGCCCTGGGGCGGGCGGAGGGGTCTGTCAGACTCTTACTGACTAAAAACCACCCCGGTGTTCCCTTCCCACACTTGGACCGACTACTTCCTTCCTCCGAGCACGTTTGCTCTTGCGAATCTCCACTCAAGCCGGCCAATAAAGGCAAGAAAGAGGTGGGAGCTCTGTTCCTCGTCAGTGTTCACTCCAGCCGGCCAATAAAGGCAAGCCAGAGATGAGGACAAGATTTCTCCCGGGAGATAGGGTCCATGGGGTCGCTACTGCCCAGCAGCTCGCAACATGCTGCCCTGCGGGTTTCTGTATCCCTCTTGGTCTGGCTCCTCATCCTAGACCCGTTCCGGCAAACTACACACGGCACAGACCTAAAGTTTGGAGCACGCAAGCCCCACGACGACGTCAACATAGAGATACAGCGGTGGGGTATTAATTATAAATATTATTGATTTACATTTTGAAATATTTTTATAACAACTTAAAATAAATAAAAACATTTAAAAATATAAAAAATAGTAGCCCACCGGTATCGGGAACAGGGTCCAAGCTACCGGTGGTCAGGGCTCCTGAGAGAGGAACCTCCTAACAATACGTGCCGTGTCCAGAAGTAACGCTTTCTGGATCAAACCCTTGATCCAGCTGCCTAACGAGAGCCTCCTCAGGTGTTAGTCGAGACTCTTCGCTATTATGCCATTGGCTGTCACAACTATCGGCACAATGATTGCTGTATGCCACATCCCACATGTCGACCACCTCGCGAGCCAAATCAAGATACTTAATCTGTTTATCTTTTTCAGCTTTCACGAGGTTCTCGTCATGCGGAACCGCTATATTAACAATCATTGTGCGACGCTCTATTCGATCTATCACCACTATATCTGGCTTATTGGCAAAAATAGTCCTGTCAGTGATGATATATCGATCCCAATACAATGTGATATTGCCATTTTCGAGAACTGGGTCGGGCACATACCTATAGTACGGTACTTCCGATTCCACAAGATTGTATTGCAGAGCAAGTTGCTGATGGACAATCCTGGCTATAAGGTTGTGTCTATGCAAGTAGTCTGCGTTAGCCAGACGAGAACAGCCAGAAATAATGTGACGGATAAATTCCCCCGGACGGTGGCATGCCCGATAGATGTCAACCGTGCCGTCCTTCACAATATATTTCCGGTAGTTGTTCGTCATTATAACTTCGTCCATAATCGCAAAGATAAAACCTTCGGTTTCGCCAAAGAGATCACCGAATCGCAACCAGGATACGGACGCCAAGAGGTCTACATCAGGCCCATTTAGGACCCGGTAAAAGCGCCCGTGAAGCACTTTGCTCTGCCATACCTCCCTGCGATCATTAGTATCTAATACTATAGGTTTGCGCCAGTTCCCGTTAGCCAAGGAGAGCGGGGTGAGGCCCTTGTCTACTGAGACCACATCTCGGTGCATCCCCACGTCGGCTTCTAGGAAGTATTCCCTGAGACTGCATACCTCATGGTTGTGCAGGGTCTTAGCATTTAAGAAGCCTCGACCGCCACACTTTCGCGAAATATACAGTCTCATCACCGATGACCGTGGGTGATGCATCCGATTTGCAGTCAGCAGTGTGCAGACCCTCCTATCCAAGGCGTCAAGTTCTGTCTGAGTCCATTTGAGTATACCGAAAGAGTACATCAAAACCGGCATGACCCAACCGTTGAAGGAGCGCACCTTGTTTCCGCCTGATAGAAGACTAGTAAATACTTTGTTCAGGCGGCTAAAGAAGCGCTCCTTCAGCGATTGCTTCATGTCAGCAGCGTTGATGCCTAACGCTTCCGGCATACCCAAATACTTATAAGTTTCGAGTGAGAAGAGGGGTCTTAGGTGTATGGAATCCGAGAGTTGGGTTCCTACGGAATCCAAAATCCCCCCCCGCTTTACATGCATGACCGCACATTTGTCCACACCAAATTCCATCCTGATGGCACTACTGAAAGTTTTGGTTACCTTCAATAGCTCCATCAGTTGAAAATTGCTGGGGGCAAAAAGTTTCAAGTCATCCATGTAAAGAAGGTGAGATATAACCTGACCACCTCTTCTCAATCGATAGCCTAGACCTGAATCCTCCTACAGTGTGCTTAGAGGATTCAAGGCTAAGCAGAACCAAAGTGGACTCAAACTATCGCCTTGAAATATACCTCGCTCGATCCTTATCGCCTCGCTATTCCTCTGGATATGTAGACATCCTGGATAGCGAAGGACTGTCCTCCACTGCCCTATACACGACATCAGGAAGGTCCGCAGAGTTGTATCTACTTTATACAACTCCAGCACATTCATGAGCCATGTATGTGGCACCGAATCATAGGCCTTCTTATATTCTATCCAGCATATCGACAGATCCTCTCGGGAACGACGAACCTGTTGGTTAATGGCCATATCTATGAGGAGCAGCTCCTTAGTACCGCGGGATCCATTCCTACATCCATTTTGAGAGGCAGATAGATTGAGTTATTGTCTATATGTTTGTTAATTTTAGCTCTCAAAATGGATGTAAGAACTTTATAGACCGTCGGTAGACAAGTGATCAGTCTATAATTTTTGGGTTCCGCAGTACTACCTGATTTATGGAGCAGGTGGGTTATTCCTGTCGTTAAGAACTGGGGCAGCGACCCCGACTCTAAGGCTAACTGGAACTGGGATGCCAAGCGGGCGTGCGACTTATGGAAGCATTTTATCCAAAAGTTGTGCAGCCCGTCCGGCCCAGGAGATTTCCAGTTAGGTAATATTATTATTGATTTATTATTATTATCTTTATTCAACTTTTTTACATATAAGTTATATTTTTAAATATTAGAATTAAAAAAAACATTTAAAAATATAAAAAAATTGAAATCCAGCGGCATGGGGAACAGGTTCCAAGTGGTTAGGGTCCCAGAGACAGGAACCTCCTCACAATACGCGCCGTATCAAGGAGGACTGCCTTCTGAATCAGGCCCTTCACCCAGCGACCCAACGAGAGCCTCTTGAGATGTTGGTTGTGGCTCTTAGCGATAAGGCCATTGACCGTAACGACTATCGGCACAAAGATTGTCGAGTCTACATTCCACATAGCGACAACCTCGTGGGCTAAGTCGAGATACTTCAATTGTTTCTCCTTCTCAGCCTTCACGAGGTTCTCGTCATGCGGGATAGTGACATCGATTATCATTGTGCGGCGCACTGATCGATCTATTACCACTATATCAGGCTTATTGGCTACAATAGCCCTGTCAGTGATAATAGATCGATCTCAGTATAACGTGACATGGCCATTCTCGAGAACTGGGTCGGGCACATACCTGTAATACGGTAGCTCAGAGTCCACAAGGCCGTATTTCAGAGTAAGTTGCTGATGGATAATCCTGGCTACTTGGTTATGCCTGTGCAAATACTCGCCGTTAGCTAAACGAGAACACCCAGAAGTAATATGTCTGATAGACTCACCGGGACAATGGCATGCCCGACATATGTCGATCGTCCCGTCTTTCATTATATACTTCCGGTAGTTATTCGTTAGCATAACTTCATCCATAATCGCACAGACTGAACCTTCGGTTTCCCCAAAGAGGTCACCGAAGCGTAGCCAGGCCACGGACGCTAAGAAATCTACGTCGGGCCCATGAAGGGCCCGAAAAAGCGCCCGTGAAGCTCCTTGCTTTGCCATACTTCCTTGCGGTCGTTGGTACTAAGCACCACAGGTTTGCGCCAATTCTCTTTAGCCAAGGACAACCACTTCTCGGTGCATACCCACGTAAGCCTTGAGAAAATATTCTCTGAGACTGCACACCTCGCGGTTGTGGAGGGCATTTAAAAACCTCGACCCCCGCACTTCCGCGGAATGTACAGCCTCATTATTATTATTATTATTATTATCTCCGAAGTTTGCATAGAGAAAAATCCGAGAATTATTCTGTTATAGATGTTTATGTAAAGATTACAGGAAAAATAAAACAATGTCTCTAAATAGCACACTTTTTTTGATAGTACGTAGTAGTAGTAGTAGTGGCAGGGGAGGACCAATTCCCTGGCCTCCACGATCGCCCGACCTCACTCCGCTCGATTTTCACGTGTGGGGAAGGGCAAAGGAACTAATTTACACTACAGAAGTAAAAAGTCGAGAAGATTTGTTAAATCGAATTAATGCTGCTTTCGAAGTTATGCGACAGGAGATGCTGCTGCGCACAACAACTGTAGAAATCAGACGTAGATGCCGCACCTGTATTGCAAATGAAGGGCGTCAATTTGAACATCTGTGATTTTATTTAAATAAATTATTTAAATTTATTTAATTGTTTTATTAACGCACCTAACTGGTACAGCATAATTTCAATCGATCATTTAATTTTTACCAACTTTGCAGTATTAAATTTCGCAAAACATTTAACTTTCCGTAAAGGTAGAGTTTCGTCAAAAATTTCCTACTTGATAAAATTATGAAATAACTCTTAAAGTTTTTTTTTTTTTATAAAAGCAAATTACATACCATTAGAAAGCTCACACACTAGGGATGTTTTGCTAGAATTGGAACTCCTCAATCATTTTTTGTTTTTTTTTTTTAATGCATTTTGTTGAAATTAACATTTAAGTATTTTTTACATCTTTCTGTAAGTTTGAGGACTCATAACTTTTTTTCTAGCTAACATCTGAACAAAGCAATAATTTTATAAGAATCTGCCAACATCAAAGATTAAAATAAAAAACAAAATATTGCCTGTTTTACCCATTTTTAATAAAAATTACACTTTAAAGTTAAGAAAGTGGTGAAACAAGAAAAAAGAAAAAAAAAATTTATAAATACCCAGTGGGCCAGGGCCAAATAAATTAGGGCTGAGTAAGTAGCAGATGACCCCACCTATCCACCATTTTCGTATGTTCAACGTTCTGCCAAACACCCTGTATATGTTGGGGTCAGCTCCTTGTCTATCCGGATGCAGACAAGAAAATACTAAAAAACACTGATTTTAGATGGAGCGACTGCCTATCTGACCTCCACAACCCAGTTACAGGGTAATACGATACCCCTTGGTAAGCAGAGCTGAAGATAATCTGTCTAAAATACCCTTCAACTGATTCTTACATAACCCCTTTATTTTATACTGAACTTAGTTTAATCGCTTTTGATTTAAGCACGGTGTTTAACTACTGTAATATTTACTAACTTACGATAGGGAACCCCTCACATAAGTACCGCTGAAATCTCGTTAACTGTAGTTTAAGGTTTATTAAGATCCCTTTAAAATAACGATATTCTAAGATAAGTTATCTTATGGTCAATATATGTATGTTTATAGATCTATTTAGTTTGGGTGAGATTTGCAATATCAATACAATGTAATCCCTTTATTGAATTGTTTATTTTCAATAAGACATTTACATAATATTATATAAGCTAACCGTCTTAAAATAATAATAGTATTAATATATGAACATGCCTATAAAAATAATGTAAAATACTGGTATTCAGCTGCATCCGGTTTGACAGGAAGCTGACCGCAGATGAAAAACATGTATATAAAAAAGCATCTTATGAGGTTTAATCGCAAGGCAGTCGTATCGAAACGTGCGTTGTAAATATTAATGAACTTAGCTTGTGCATGCGACTTCGCCGCCTTGGTTGTCGGAAATTATCCCACGGGAATGCACTACCGGGATCAAAAGTATCCTGTCTTAATCCAGGTCTAAGTCTACCCGTATGCCAATTTCATCTAAATCCGTTCAGCGATTTTAGCGTGAAAGCGTAATAAACAAACAAACTCACTTTCAGATTTATAGTATTATATGAAAAACCGGTCTATCGACACTCTAGACTCATAAAATGTAATATTTACTTTAATTAAAAAATAAAACTCTTAACACACTACTAAACTTTCTATAACAATGTAATTCAATTATGATTCGAAAGACACGTGGCGCCATCTATTATCATAAGAACGTTATTGTTGTTTTCCTCTGGAACATTACTTTTCGGAATGAAAAGTACCCTATGTCCGTTTCTGTACACCTGACAACGTATATGCAAAATTTCAGGATGATCGGTTCAGTGGCTTAGGCGTGAAAACGTAGCAAAGTTAGGATATGGCATCTTAAAGGCGACGATAACCGGCTTTTAATGATTTTAAACTGAAGATATCAGTAGTAATAATATTATCCTGGGATCTAATTCTAAACTAACCAGAGCTTGTACTATGAAATACTATGATGATTTGGGAAAAATATATGTTACATAGGAGCATTTTCTTAATAACTTGTATGTGAATATTTTATATTACATTACATAATATAATACTGAGAATCACGCAAAAACTATCACGCGTATTTTTATAAAACCTTCACCATTTTAAATATAATTTAATTATTTATCTTTAAGTACACCTATTTTAATGTAATACCGTTTGTTTTATAAATTAATAATGCGTCTAATTTGGAACAGCGCTCCTTGATTGGCGAGTACTTACTGGCTGGACATACGACACGTTGCGTGAGCTCAGCGCAGAACGCACAAGCTAACCGCTCAAGACCTTTGGCATATACACAGTCTGGCCATAAATACTGTTACAATTAAAAATAGGAATGATATTACATTTGAATTTGGAATCTGTCATTTTTATACGATTGTTCATTGAATTTTCTAATTTTGGCGCCAATACATTGTACAATATTTTGCGATATTAAAATGGAGTGGGGTGATAAAGAGACCGAATTGCTGTGATTGCATTACATAAAGTTGGTATGGAGCCAAATGCAATTTTTAAAACTCTCCATACGCTTGGTATTAGTCAAATGTTTGTGTACTGGGCTATTAATAGGTACAATGAGACCTCCTCTGTTTGTGACAGAAAATGATCTGGCCGTCCACGTAGTGTTCGTACGAAAAAGGTGGTCAAAGCAGTAAGGGAAAGAATTCGAAGAAATCCTGTCCGAAAGCAAAAGATTTTATCTCGGGAGATGAAGATAGCACCCAGAACCATGTCGCGTATTTTAAAAGATGACTTAGGACTTGCAGCCTATAAGAGACGCACTGGTAATTTTTAACTGATAATTTAAAAAAGAATAGGGTGGTAAAATCGAAACAACTACTGAAGCGGTACGCAAAGGGAGGTCACAGAAAAATTTTGTTTACGGATGAGAAAATCTTTACAATTGAGCAACATTTTAACAAAAAAAATGACCGTATTTATGCTCAAAGCTCTAAGGAAGCTTCCCAATTAGTCGACAGAGTGCAACGTGGGCATTATCCGACTTCAGTGATTGGTTTGGTGGGGTGTTAGCTATGAAGGAGTGACTGAGCCATATTTTTGTGATAAAGGTATCAAAAAATCGGAACAAGTGTATTAAGATACCATTCTTGAGAAGGTAGTTAAGCCCTTTAACAATACCATGTTCAATAACCAAGTATGGTCTTTCCAACAATACTCGGCGCCGGGTCATAAAGGTCGGTCCACGCAGTCTTGGTTGGAAGTGAACGTTTCGGACTTCATCAGAGCTGAAGACTGGCCGTCGTCTAGTCCCGATCTTAATCCGCTGGATTATGATTTATGGTCAGTTTTAGAGAGTACGGCTTGCTCTAAACGCGATGATAATTTGGAGTCCCTAAAACAATCCATACGATTGGCAGTGAAGAATTTTCCCATGGAAAGAGTGCGTGCTTCAATTGATAACTGGCCTCAACGTTTAAAGGACTGTATTGCAGCCAATGGAGACCTCTTCGAATAAGCTTTTTATATTTTAAATTGTTTTATATTTATGTATTATACTAACACACTGTAAAAGTAATAAATATTATTTGCAATACATTTTTCTTTTTCTTTGTGACAATATTTATGGCAAGACTAGGTATATCTGCGTCTTAAATGCTTTATGCGCTTCCATCACAAGCAAGATACGAGCCAGCCCCAATAGCATCCTGTACACTATAACTGATAGATAGGGACAGTCCCATACTGAGACATTGGATACCTATATGTATATGCCACTGTGGCGTAGTACACAGCGCCGGCGTCGGAGTCGGTGGTTGCTAGCGCTGACGGAACGCAATGTATGTACTCAACTTCTACACCTATTATATTTACATAAACTTTGAAAATATTCAATAATCTTATTTATCTAATTTTAATTGGCATTTTTACTTCCACTGCATGATGCACCGGTCGACGTCATTACGTCAACGCCGGCTGTCGCTGAAAACCAGCGCTGAGGCTCTGTCTCGTATGGGGTCGCGGCATTATGCTGAGCGACGGCCGTTTTGCGTGAATGTGGCGCATATTTTCCCCAAACTTGTTTTTAATTGTTTTATTTTGTTATTTTATGTCTTTGCGCCATGTTTATCGCAAATAAACGTATTTTCTTTCTTTCTTTCTAGTATTGAATAGTTTGTGTCTTTTTCTGGTAGATCAGATGTAAGTGATACTAACCAAATGAACTATACCTTTGGGTACGAAATAAAAGATTTTTACTTTTTTATAATAATAATAATAATATCCTAGGACATTGTTCACACACGGTCATCTGATCCCAAACTAAGCAGAGCTTGTACTATGGAAACCAGATATCTGATAAACTACATACATTACTTTTTTTTTTGTAAATACATACTTATATAGATAATTACACCCAGACTCAGGACAAACAGACATGTTCATGCACACAAATGTTTGTCCTGGATGGGAATCGAACCCACGACCAGCGGCATGGCAGGTGGTATCTTAACCAACCACGCCATCTGGCCTGTCATCAACACCTTGTCATCAACATCATCCATGCTCTTGCTCTAAGCCCAATTTATTTGGGGTCAGCGCAACATGTAATTAACACTTCTCACTGAGCTTTATAATAAATAAAACATTTACGAATTAATACTTAACAATTACTGCCTGTATAGTAATCGTTGTGACATTCAACTTATTAAAATAATTATTGAGATGTAGAGATTCTAATAAATTGTCTAGTAACTGAATGTCAACTAGAGGTTTACCGCAGGCTTATTACGTAAAAAATAGCAATCGGCAATTATCGCACAGTCATCGCGCCATCAATCAGTTAACGTTATAAAAATCGGTATTATATAAAAAATCATTTGCTAATCGCTCGCTGTTTGCTACTTCACTTATCGCTACGACACTAGCGCCAAAAGAAGTAAAGGAACAATCTTTGGATCTAACCTAGTCGACGTGTGCCCACAGAACACAAATATAGGGTGTGCCGTACTCATTGAGACCGTACGACCATTTTAAGAAAATGCACATTTTAGTTAACTGATTGTTTCATAGAGGCAGCACTATCGCTAGTTGGCTAAGGTGTGGCTATCGCTGATACATAATACCGATTTGCGATTGAAAAGCAATTATTGCGCAAATTTTGCTATCGCTAGGCTTCTGCAGGATACGTAATAAGCCTGCGGGTCGCCTGTTCAATCCCGTTCAGTATTTCGATTTAACTATTTTGCTTGTTAAATATATAGATACCTATTCAGTGATAAATTCTTGGTAAAACCACTTTATTTCAAATAAGATACAGAAGCCGATGATTTAATAATAAATCTTATATCAAAGTCCAGTGAGCTTTGACGACGCAACGCATTTAAACAAAGGACATTACTAAGTGACCTTCAAGCTATCGTAGTGATAATAGACTAAAGGAGGTGCACACGTAACTGCAAGCATAACAAGCCTGCATGAGCAATGATTTTGTGCAAGTGTGCACAACTTCCCTATAGGCTACACATTGTACAAGCAAGCTGGAGCAGCATCAGTTATTACTTGAGCGAATATGAAGATTGATGAAAATTTTATCAATCTTCACGCTGTTTGCACAAGCAAGACGTTTGCACAAAATCATCATACAGGCGCATAAGCACGCTTGCACAAAATGACTGCTTATGCAAGCTTGTCATGCTTGCAGTTACGTGTCTACCCTCCTTAACTAAATTTGGACGAAATTCAGTTACGTAACTTAACATAATTAAGGTTTTGTGTAAAATGGCTGAAATATGACGATGATTGTTGAAGATGTTGGAAAAAATCATGCTGACTGGGAGCTTTACTGGCGTGCGCCGTGTAAACCACTAGAGTTATAAATAAAAAATTATGTAATGAACATATTGGGTCATTTTAATCCCGGTAATACCTACATTCCTGTCCTTCACGATGTCAGTAATGTCCAAGATAAACTAAGAAAGCATGTATGAATTGAAAAGTAACTTTGGTACTTGCCCAGATTTGAACCCCATAAGCTCGGCTCTAACTTTCTTAGTAAAAAAAGCTTTAGACATTTATCAGGGTACGGTATCACTATGTTAGGTTTTGAAATAATATTAATAAATCTTTATTAAAGGGTCTTAGTCGATTATTGAGACATTGTATTTATTGTATAATGGCATCACTAGTTTCAAAAATTACGTTTTGAGATGATGTGACGGCTGAGAAGGCGGGAGTTGACTCTGCCTATATGATCGGAGCCAGCATCGTCGGCACGCGATGTTGGCATAGAATAGTTGAAGATCTACTGTAAGTTTTATTGTAAATATTAGAATACTAAATAAATTGTGATATTATGTGGAGGATCTTGGTGTTTTGTGTTATTTACCTATTCCCTGAGACATCGTAAATTAGTTTATACTTTGTGAAATTCAATCTGCCTAGCCTTTTCCCAACTATGGTGGGGTCGGCTTCCAGTCTAACCGGATGCAGCTGAATACCAGTATTTTACATGGAGCGACTGCCTATCTGACCTCCACAACCCAGTTACTGGGTAATACGATACCCCTTGGTAAGACTGGTTGTCAGACTTTCGGGCTTCTGAAGACCCGTAACGACTGTCAAAGATCCACGAATGACAGCCGGGACCAACGGCTTAACGTGCTTTCCGAGGCACGGAGGAATCTTGGTCTGAAAAGATGGTCACCATCCACAGACCAACCCCGGCAAGCGTAGCTTAACCTGATGGATCGACCCGTGCGGCTGTTATTACTTAGCCACGAGCTCACCTTTATACTTTGTGAAATTAAAACAATTTTAAGATCCATTTAAACTAGCTGTTCTAGAATAAGGGACCTTTCTTACAACTAACCAAAAGTCAAACGTCAATAACCCCTAAGCTGGTCATCAAATATCATATAACTACCCTCAACTACCACAGTAAGCAATACTTTACCCTCATAAAGCCGAAAACAATACAATGTCCACAATACGAGTAAAATGTCACCCTGTGATTGGACAAGTCTCGTAAATACTTAACGACGTTGACCCGCTGTAACTGTCGGTTGCATAGTTAACAGGGCCTAACTGTAGTTTAACTACCGTGGAGTTAACCCTTACAGTGCTGCAGTGGCTTAATACAATGTTATCGCTATAGGATTAGATGGTGATCTCTATCGATACAAGTTACTGTATGATGGGTTTTACGGGGTTAAGTTTACAAATAAACTTGGTTTATGGAGGTTAGTTGAACGTTTATATTAATAAAGGTTATAATTTTACGCTTTGCCATAAGACCTCATTCTGTGGTGGAAAGGTTTGCCAGATAAAAGACATGACATAAGAGACTGACTTTAAATAATTTTTAGCGCTTGTAAAGGCTCTTTTAATAAAACCCAACAGGATAACTGAAAGATTCCTCAGAACTCAAGGGGATGTGTAAGCATATTTTTGTTACCTAATCTGGTATCTACCTATCTGTGTGGTTCTTTCCTCAAAATACAATTTCAGACACTAATCTACATGGTACTTACCACATGATCTGACCAAGATAATCTTTAAAAAGTCAGGACTTTAAAAGACACTGTAACCGCTGAGTTTATTTCGGTGTTTCTTCCCAGAGTCTTCGGAAATACCGACCTCATCTATGTAGATTTTAAAATTAGCTGGGTCGATCCCAATTTGGATCGGCACTCCATGATGCACGATGATGGAGGGCCGATCGTGGATCGGAGATTCTTTCGCACGATCCGTTTTAGGAAACCCGCGATGCCGATCCACGTTTTAGCTAGATTAAGTTCAGTTGAAAACACGCTCGATATGGATTGCCCGATCCCTGGATCCACATTCAATCGTCCACACCGAGATGCCAAACAACTGAGGCGCCTTTCAGCTTCGTCAAAAAAAAACCGACAGCGCTCGGATCGGCCGCTCCACGGAGCGCGCTGGGTCCTCCGGTGAGCACCCAGCTATTGGCGTGTAAAAGTTTTTGTAGGAACTTATGTACAGAAAACATCATTTATTAATCATTATGCTAACAGTGGTGGTTATGACAATGACCCCTCATAGAGAGACTAATATTCAGCTGCATAAAATAACGATCAAAAGGATTCCTAAATGTTATTCACACAAGTAATCACATTCAATTCCAATTTGGAATTAAAATGTACAGTTCAATTATTTGGTTATTAAAACTAACGATCAAACTACGTATTTAGATAATTAAATTCTATTACGAATAACTACAGCCTGTGGTTTATGTGTTTTGAGTGAAACTATTTCTGACAATCAGATAAAATATACATTTCAATTATTTTTATTGTGTTTATTCTAATCTAAGCTAAATCTCGTTTGTATTAATCTCATGCTATAGAAGAAAAATAATGGATATTTTAATGTAATATGTATTTAAAACAAAATATTCCATGAATGAAGATAGACAGATCTTCTATTTAATAAAAATCTTAAATTCATTCATTCACTGAGAGACAACGCACAACTTAAAACGGGTCTAGAATCATGAAATGTTGTGTACGGTGCACGTACATGGTTGTTAAAATTGTTTCATAAGTAATGAGTTGTGCAATAAGTAAGCTCACATCGTTGCACTTACATGCGCGACCTACATTAAAATGCATGACAATCATGCAGCAGTAGCAGGCAGAGCCCTGATGATGCATTCTGTATCAAAATGTAATTTAGTGTTCTACTAATAGAAGCGGTTTGGGTTGGACAACTTGCATTTTTATTTCTTCATTCACGCCCGTCGGCACTCACTGACATTCTGCATTGTATTGACACTACATAGTTAATGTTAGGCAGTATTTGCATTTGCACCCTACATGTTGCACAAGAGTTCCTTAAATAGTGAAATTCAGCACAAAGGAAGGATTTTTGAAACATCTTCCCTTAGAGGGGTTAAACAAGGGATGAAAGTTTGTATGGAAGTTTGTCATTTTTGCGAATGGGAAATCCCATCGGGCACACTACTTGTAGATAGATACATAATTTATTTGGTGTAACACATAAGAAAAAACCAAACACTTACACGCACAATTAAATGATAAACACTATGTGGCTTGGCTCACCGTTTGTATTGGATAATCAGCCCCACTATCTTGATGACCGGGTAAATAATTATTTCATTTTTAGTAAGACAGCATGCTTCACAATGTACTTACAAGTATCGTAGGCTTGCACCTATATGCTTGAGATATAGTAACCTAGTGTATCTGTTACGGCTAAAACCCGAAGTGCGGCTACACCTAGTTTTAACCGGCTTAATAACTAGGTGTAACCACTATAGCAGTTGGTTAAATTTAGGTGTAGGCTGAAAGGTAGGTTAGGTTAGGTTAGAACTGTGACCACACAATGCACGAGCCGAGCAAGCGAAGCGAGCGGTGCGCAGTTGCGGCCGGAGAGTGCCAGGGTCCGAATAAAATCGGTTACCAACCTACCTAGTTCTAGCCGGCTGAAACTAGGTGTAGTCACACTTCGGGTTTTACCCATAACATATCCACATGTAAGGCCGCTAAACAGTGCTTCTTCGCTATTTATATTACGAGCGCGTCCGCATGCGTATCGTCGGCATCGTCGGTCGACCGACGCTCTATGGAAACAAATGAGCGCGTTCAGTGCTGCACCGACCGGTGTACCGACCGTACGTATACGTTCATTATGTAAACGACTGTACCAGTTGGTACTGTTTGTCATCAGGAGAACACAGAATGCCACAAACTGACGGTCGGTCAATGCGTTTCGTCAGGACATGTTACGCACCGACGGACGATAAAGCACTGTAACCGACCTTGTTGTAAGACAATTCAATTTGTGCTCTCTTTTAGTTACTTAAAAAACATATTGCGTAAACCTATATACGTAAGTACTGACACACTCGTACCTACAACCCGTAACAGAGAACGCCGAAGCTAAAACGTATGGCGTACTTATGCTATAATCAAACTCCGCTTACAAACTTTGTGGTGTATAATATGTTGAACAAAGTCTTAGACATGGAAGCCATCTAAGTCTGGCACGACTTACACATTGAAACTTTGTTGCCTTATTTATAGGTTACGAGAAAATAATATTGAACGGGAATTAATTTACTGGTAGGTAAAGACGCCAGCTGGTCAAGCTACCCGAAATTGTAAAATTTTCCCAATCAACCTTGAACCTAATACTTTAGCGATAAAGTTGAAAATTTATTAACGAAATTTGACAGATTGTAGTAGCTTGATGTGCTGGCGTCTGTACATTGCTGAATTGCGTCGTAGCTCTTGTGATCGCGTTTGGTCCTGGGTTCGACGATTCTGATGTTTCGTGTCGAAATAGTCATATGCATGTTCAGAGGGTTCTGTCGGACCCACTAAGTGAAACCACACAGTCTTCTTCCAACAACCTCTGGCCAGGTTGGGAGCACTCGCGTATTCTTCTCACTGAATTCGAATTCTAGGTCGGACAAACTGTTGTTTGGTTTTTCTATTATCAATTTCTTAGTAGCACCCCAGATTAGACCCAAGTTAGTGGCAATGGGCTCGTCCCTTCATTTCATCGTCATTCTCCTGCCCTTGTCCCAATTTATTTGGGGTCGGCGCAACATGTCTTTTTCTTCCATACTTCTCTATTAGTCGTCATCTCGGTAGTCACCCACTTTCTAGCCATATCATCTTTCACACAGTCCTTCCATCGTTTCTTTGGTCTTCCCTTACTCGTATAGCCCTCCACGTTCATACTCAACACTTTCCTGACGACATTTTCCTCATTCCTCCGCATCACATGCCCATACCATGACAACCGATCTCCACACAACTTTTCAGTCACCGGTGTCACTTTCAGACTTCCTCTTACATACTCATTTCTAATTCTATCCATTCGCGTATTACCACACATCCCTCTTAGCATTCTCATCTCGGCTGCATGCAATTGCTTTTCATTCATTCTTTTTATGGCCCAACATTCTGATCCATACAAGACAGCAGGTCTAACCATTGTTTTATAAATCTTCCCCTTGAGTTTGAACTGGAAATTGGTCTTTGAATATAATATAAGGTCATTTTCAAGACACCTTTGGGAAGCCGACCTCAACATAGTTGGACGAAGGCTAGGCTAGAATGAATATCAAAAGCTATTGTTGTGAACTATATCATACAATTCGAGCTAAAGCAGACCTCGGAAAGTGTAGGAAGTGCCTCCGCTCGGTTGTTCCGTCTAAGGGAACCGTCAAGTGAATAGATTCCTCCTTTCTCAATATCTACATTTCTACAACTTCTATGCATACTCTGTTAATTTAAAATTGATTTAAATGAAATTAAACTTTGTTTCAGACTAAAGTCCATAGTTGTGTTAGTATTTGGTGTTAGTAAACAGGTAAGTATTGTTAGTTTTCATAATTTATTAACTACTTCATTAATTGTTGTTAATTAAGTGGTCTGAGTCTGGTCATCCAGAGTCACTACTCTAGATGGGGCAGTCCGGTCTGGCAGCGATCATTTTCAAAATGCTGTTGTGCATTTAAATTACACAACGATATTGTTACTACGAGTATTTCATTGACAATCCCAATAAATTGATATCTAAAGGGGAAGGCGACCTTAACACTAATATTATCTTACATTTGGAAAAAAACTAAAATTTTATCAGCCTATGGTAATTTAAGAACTGTAAGATCGTTTGTCCACTCAGTCAACGAAAAACGAGATTATTCGAACCGAACGTCACCGAACTCGGCGGTTCAGTATATTATGATATAAAAACATAAGCCGGTGCGACGGCAATGTGTGGATAAGATCAAACGTGTTTTGTATTACCAGCACATCGGGTCGTCACAGCCTTGGGCCGAACTCTAGCGGTTACGCCGAACAACTCGAAAATTCAGGGGCCGGATCCTGGGCCGCTCGAGTGACGGACGTGCGGTGGACACACGGCCATAGATGTATGTAATGCTACTTCGGCACTGTCATCTCGTTGTCGTTGACGTCCCGTTGACTGTGGCAGTGGACAAACGACCTTACATATATAATAATTTTATTATCTCTGTGGAATAGACTTGAATCAACATTAAGAACTTATAAAGTTGTAAGTCAAACTTATACACTAGATATTAATTTATATACTCGCATTTTCAAGAGAATGCATTATAAACAATGGTTTTCCGAGCAACAATAACTTATTTCTTCCAGTTCACCTGTTTGTTACAATGAAGGTTGTTGTTTTCATCTGCGTGTGTATATAAATTATAATAAATATCTACACGTCCTGTTGTTTTCAAGCATTTTCCAAATCCGGAACGGGGCGTATATCGCTAAATTCAATTAAGTCGCTCACTCCGGCGCAAGTTATAAACGAACGGAGATGAATAATGAAAGATAATCTATTTTTCACTATGGTTTTAAATTAATATCAGGCGTTTGATTATTAATATAATAGGAAATTGCGGCCGATAAGGTGGTTACAAAATTAGGGCATATTTCGCTGCGTCGAAAATTGTTTATCAATTTGACTACTGGAAATTAAATTATCCGTACCTATATTCCACAGTTTTACTAAATAACTATAACACTGCAAATTGACGTAGTATGTCAATCTGATAACAATCAATTAATTTTCTTGACTGAACATTCCATAAAAAAAAAAATTACAGAATTTGCGTGAGACACCTGCCAGACTTTTACAATGTCCTTTATAAGAAACTAGTGACGCGGCCTTGCTTTGCTGGATTTTAATCTACTAACGTGGCGACATGTCCAAACATTGAGATTTCCGTGCTATGAGTACATCTAAGGACTAATATAATAATAATGTAATATATATATCGGCGTAACTACTCATCGTGTTCGTCTATTTAAATAATTAAAATGATAATTTGATTGTTTGAAATTAATTCACAAAATAATGATTGATTATTACGATGTAAAATTAACATTACTACTTAAAAATAATTGTAATTTACATAGTTCAATACTTAACCTAAAAATGTGCACGTAAATACGGCCGCACTGTAAGCACTAAGATCAGGCCACACAGCAAGTGATAGACGACGAGCTACAGTCAGACCACCAGCCCGTGCTCGTCGTCTTATCGGGTATGCCGACCCGACTGAAGCCCATAGCGCCACGTCGATCAACGGACTGGACTATGTTTGCAGAGAAGTTAGAGACCACCACGCCGACTCGGCCTATTACTACCGCCGCGGACGTGGACCAGACAGCGGAGGATGTCACTGCTTGCATCCAAAGCGCCTTAGAAGTGGCGACGACGACGACGCAGCCGCAGGGGAGAGTGCTTTTGCCGCCCCTGCCGGCGCACATCAAGTCAATGATTGCCGTGAAGAGGCGCCTTCGCAAGCAGTGGCAACAACTGAGATGCCCCACTTTAAAAACGCAGCTAAACCGTCTCGCGGAAAAGGTAAAGGCCGAGCTTCAGGCTCACACCACCGCGGACTGGGAGGAACGTATCGACGCCACGACAGGCAGCTGGCCGTCGGTACATCGACTTTGTCGCCAGCTGACGAACACCCCAGCCCCGGTGCGACCGCTGCTCAACAGCGACGGGGCGCTAAAGTATGTAGCGGAGGACCGGGCGGAGGTCTTCGCCGAACACCTAGAGCGTCAGTTCTGCCCGAACCCGACCAGCGACACCGAGCATGTCGCAGCGGTCGAGAAACACCTTGGGGACTACTTCGCTACGCCGATAGCTCCCGAGGAGGACCCCATCTTTTTCTCGCCTGGGGCAGTCAGACGCGCCATCCTAAGGACGAAGCCCAAGAAGGCCCCCGGTGCTGACGGTATCACCAACACAGTGCTGCGCCACCTGCCGTTCCGCACGGTAGCGGCGCTAGCGCGCCTGTTTACGGGGATACTGCGCAGGGGGACCTTTCCCGCTTCGTGGAAGGAAGGGCGCGTCATTATGCTGCCTAAGGCGGGGAAAAACACACTGAAGCCGGAGAGCTATCGGCCAATCACGCTGCTGCCGACGGTCTCCAAGGTGTTCGAAGCACTCCTGCTGCGACATCTCGAGCCACATATCACGCCACGGCCAGAACAGTTCGGGTTTCGGGCGTAGCACAGCACGACGTTTCAGCTGTCGAGGGTACTGCACCACCTCTCGGCGGCGACGAATAAAAAGGAATACGCGGTTGCAGTATTCCTCGACATGGAGAAGGCCTTCGACCGTGTGTAGCACGACGGCCTCGTTTATAAGCTGGCCCCCTCGGACGCGCCCCGTCGCGTTGTTATGGTGGTCTCTAACTTTCTCTCCAACAGAACTTTCAGGGTGGTGGTCGACGGAGCGCTGTCAAGCGCCCGCCCGGTGCTCGCCGGCGTGCCGCAGGGCAGCTGCGTGTCGCCGGCGTGTTACTCACGTTACACCGATGACATCCCCACCACTCCAGACGCGATGCTCGCGCTGTACGCCGACGACGCCGCGTACATTACCACCTCGCTTAATGCGAAGTACGCGGCGGTCAAGATGCAGGATCAGCTTGTGGCCCGTCCACACTAGTTCTACTGTTAGTGCGAGTGTGGGTACTTGTGTTCCGCGCGGACCGTCTTTTTATTTGTTTTTCTCTCTGTGTTTACACTAGTACCAGCCGGCGCTTGTGTAAGCACAGAGGGAGCCACCAGGCTGCTCGGTGAGCTCGCTCACCGCCGCGGTCGCGGAAAGGCCACACCTACCACGATGCCGAAACCCGGCACGCGCGGCTCGTTGGGCCGCGATGCCGGGTCCCCGGAGGCCCAGCCGGCGTTGGACCGGGCGATGTCGCTGCCGAACATCGGCGACGCGTCGACCGTTCCACCGACAGCTGGGACATCGCAACGAAGACAAGAAGAGGAGGGACGAAGAGGGGGGGGAACGGGGGTTGCAGTAGCTGCCGATCCGCTGGCGACGTCGACGCAAGTGCGCGTTTCGCCGACGCCGCCGTCGAGCCGACAGCGGGAGGTGCCCGTGCGCCCCGCTAGCTTCCGCCCGGTACCAATACAGGCCCCGGGGCCTGTCGCGTCGACCAGCCGCGCACCACCACCCACGCGCGCGACCGCACCCGCCCGCACCTCTGCACCCGCGACGTCCACCGCGCGTACCGCCGTGCAGTCCGCCGCGCGCGCCGCCGCGCCGCCTACCTCGCGCGCCGCCGCGCCGCCTACCACGCGCGCCGCCGCGCCACCCGTCATGCGCGCCGCCGCATCGCAAGCCGCGCGCACCGCTGCGCCGCCCGCGAGTGCTCCCGCCCCGGCTGCGCGCCCACGCGCGTCTACCGTGCGCTCCGCCGCGCCACTACCGCGCTTCGCGACGCCGCCCGCGCCTGCCGCGCCCGGTCCCCGCTTCTCGCTGGCGGGCCCGGCATCTACGTCGCAGGCGCCAGCGTCGCCGGCGCCCCCCCGCACCTCCGCCTACGATTCGCCCGCCATGCTGTCGGCATGCTCATCGCGTGCGGGATCGAGCATGTCGCTCGCATCGGCGGGCTCGGCCGGGTCCGGTCGCGACGACGTGTCCTCGGACACGACACCGCGAGCCGATGCCCGGCCCACCGTGGGAGGAGCCGACACCCCGCTTGGGTTTGGCTTCGAGTTTGCGCTCGCCGAACCCAGGCCCCCAAGGAAACATCGCAGGAGGAGCTCCGGCGAAACGAACATGGAGGCGAAGCGGCTGGACCTGGGCGAACCAGCGTCGCCCACCTTCGCCGACGCAGTGCGCTCGCCTCCGCCGACTCCGACACCGACACCGGAAATGACGACCGCAGGGGTAAGTCCTTCAAATTTACCCTCTGCCCCCTCTGTTTCTGTGTTACCCCCCGCTATCGCCCCCGGCGCCACGACGACGCCGACGACGACGGCGACGACGACGACGACGAAGAAGCCGGGGAAGAAGCCACGCTACCCACCGCTGGTAGTGGAGAGGCTCCCCAACTGGGCCGCTCACTTCAGGGCCATCAGCGCCAAGCTGGGCCGGCCTCCTAATGCTCGTCCGTACGGGACGGGGGTCCGTTTCACCCCCGACTCGGAGGAAGAGTACAGGCTGGTCCAGAGGTACCTGACTGGCCTGGAAAAGGACAGCGGCGTCTCTTGGTTTGCCTATTCGCTGCCAGCGGAGAAGAACCTAAAGGTAGCCATAAGGGGGCTACCAGCGGACACCAATCCCCAGGAGATAGAGGAGGAGCTCCGAGCGATGGGATACCAGCCGGAGTACGTGCGCCATATTAAAGGTGCACAGGGACGACCCGGCTGTGTATTCCACGCCATTTTAAAGAAGACCCCTGATGTCCGGGCCATCTATGACACCACCGTGTTCATGTACATGCGTGGTGTCAAGATCGAGGCCTGGAGAGGTAAACGTGGGCCCGCTCAGTGCCACAGGTGCCAACGTTTCAGGCACAGTTCGCACCAGTGCCACCGACCGCTCGCTTGTGTGAGATGCGGAGGCGAGCACGCGGCACGTGATTGCCCGCGCCCGCGGGACGAGCCGGCCACTTGCGTCAACTGCGGTGGCCCGCACCCCGCGTGCAACATCAAGTGCCCCGTGTTCCAGGCGGAGATCAGGAACAAGCGAGCGGGGACTGCCGCCATCACGGCCTCCACACGACGGCCGCAAGAGGCCACTGAGAGGCCTACAGAAGAGAGGCCAGAAGAGGCCCAAGGCTCGACGCTGATGGCGGCGGCCAACGGGCCCACAGATCGGAGCCAAGGAACCTCCTCAAGGCGGAGGAAGAAGGGACGAGGGGGGAAAAGGAAGGGTAAGAAGCCCAAGCCCCCTGCGACCCAGGAAGAGATCCCAGAGGCCGGCCCTGCCTCAGATAGGGCGCAGGCCACACACAAAGACAGCGGGGAACAACGTACTGCTAGCGCCGGCATAGCGCAGCGGACACCGGGGGAACCACCCAAAACCGCCGCCGGCGTTGTCGACGCCAGCGCCAGCACGTCGCGGCGGCAACAGGTGGAACCTAGAAAGTTCCCCAAAAACCAGAGTGGTGGCGCTGCCGGCGCCCACAAAAAAGAATTTACGGCCTGCGCCATACAATTATTGATGGACCTCATTAAGGCCATCAGGCAGGGTCAAGATATCGAGACGGTCATCCTTGACGGTCTGGCCACACTTCTCACCCTGTACCATGGCTAGGCCGTTAAGGGTGTTACATTGGAACGCTCGCGGCCTAAGGGATAAGGTCGCCCCCCTCCGCCATCTCCTGAGGGATCAAGACATCGACGTGGCGCTCATAAGCGAGACGCTCCTGGGACCCGAGGACAGGGTCAGGTTCCCGGGATACCTCGCTTACAGGAAGGATGAACGGTCGGCTCATAACATTAGATACCGTGGCCTGGCGGTACTTGTGAGGCGAAGAGTCGTCCATCAGGAACTCCCCTTGCCGTCGCTCAGCACATTTTACGCGCTGGGTGTCCAGCTGCACGTGGCCGGCGAGGACATCAACATCTACGCATGCTACAAGCCGCCCGCGGCCCGCTTGGACCACACCGAGCTGCGGGCCTTGTTGCATGCGTCACAGCACGCCACCCTCCTCGCCGGGGACTTCAATTGTAAGCACCCAGCGTGGAATTCGTCGCTTACGAATACCGAGGGGAGACGGCTCTTCGCGGACGCGGAAGCCTTCGGCTACACGGTGTCCGGCCCAGAGACGCCAACCCATTACCCGGACGCCACCACCCACACACCGGATGTGCTGGACATCGTAGTCCACCGAGGGCTACACTGTCAGGCCACACAACAAGTGATAGACGACGAGCTACAGTCAGACCACCAGCCCGTGCTCGTCGTCTTATCGGGTATGCCGACCCGACTGAAGCCCACAGCGCCACGTCGATTAACGGACTGGACAGTGTTTGAAGAGAAGTTAGAGACCACCACGCCGACTCGGCCTATTACTACCGCCGCGGACGTGGACCAGACGGCGGAGGATGTCACTGCTTGCATCCAAAGCGCCTTAGAAGCGGCGACGACGACGCAGCCGCAGGGGAGAGTGCTGTTGCCGCCCCTGCCGGCGCACATTAAGTCTATGATTGCCGCGAAGAGGCGCCTTCGCAAGCAGTGGCAACAACTGAGATGCCCCACGTTGAAAACGCAATTGAACCGTCTCGCGGAAAAGGTAAAGGCCGAGCTTCAGGCTCACACCGCCGCGAGCTGGGAGGAACGTATTGACGCCACGACAGGCAGCTGGCCGTCAGTACATAGATTATGCCGCCAACTGACGAACACCCCAGCTCCGGTGCGACCGCTGCTAAACAGCGACGGGGCGCTTAAGTATGTAGCGGAGGACCGGGCGGAGGTCTTCGCCGAGCATCTGGAGCGTCAGTTCTGCCCGAACCCGACCAGCGACACCGAGCATGTCGCAGCAGTCGAGAAACACCTTGGGGACTACTTCGCTACGCCGATAGCTCCCGAGGAGGCCCCCATCTTTTTCTCGCCTGGGGCAGTCAGACGCGCCATCCTAAGGACGAAGCCCAGGAAGGCCCCCGGTGCTGACGGTATCACCAACACAGTGCTGCGCCACCTGCCGTTCCGCACGGTAGCGGCGCTGGCGCGCCTGTTTACGGGGATACTGCGCACGGGGACGTTTCCCGCTTCGTGGAAGGAGGGGCGCGTCATTATGCTGCCTAAGGCGGGGAAAAATACGCTGAAGCCGGAGAGCTATCGGCCAATCACTCTGCTGCCGACGGTCTCCAAGGTGTTCGAAGCACTCCTGCTGCGGCATCTTGAACCACATATATCGCCAAGGCCGGAACAGTTCGGGTTTCGGGCGGAGCACAGCACGACGCTTCAGCTGTCGAGGGTACTGCACCACCTCTCGGCGGCGATGAATAAAAAGGAATACGCGGTTGCAGTATTCCTCGACATGGAGAAGGCCTTCGACCGTGTGTGGCACGACGGCCTCGTGTACAAGCTGGCCACCTCGGACGCGCCCCGTCGCGTTGTTATGGTGGTCTCTAACTTTCTCTCCAACAGAACTTTCAGGGTGGTGGTCGACGGGGCGCTGTCAAGCGCCCGCCCGGTGCTCGCCGGTGTGCCGCAGGGCAGCTGCGTATCGCCGGCGTGTTACTCACGTTACACCGACGACATCCCCACCACTCCGGACGCGATGCTCGCGCTGTACGCCGACGACGCCGCGTACATTACCACCTCGCTTAATGCGAAGTACGCGGCGGTCAAGATGCAGCGCGCGCTCAACTTGCTTCCCGAGTGGCTGTCCAAATGGCGGCTGTCGGTCAACGTGGGTAAGACGCAGGCGATGGTGACCGGGTCCGCGCCTCTCCCACCACCCTTGAAGCTGCAGGGAGCTGACGTCGAGTGGTCGCCCCGGGTCAAGTACCTGGGCGTCACCATCGACCGTCGGCTCACTATGGGGTCACACGTCCGCAATGTTGTCGCACAAGGTAGGGTCGCCCGCAACCTCCTTCGACCAGTGCTCTCGTCCCGCATCCCGGCGCGCGTCAAGTTGGGCGTGTACAAGTTGTACGTGCGCCCAATACTGACGTACGCCGCCCCTGCATGGTTCGCCCTCACGAGCGAGACGAACCGCAAGCTCCTCCGCACGCAACAACACCTTGCGTTGCGGACCATAGTGGACGCTCCTCGCTTCGTGAGGAACGACATCATCCAGAGGGACCTCCGGATTGAGAGCCTGGATGAGTTTGTGCGGCGCCTCGCGAAGGGGATGTTCGCGCGTGCCGACGCATCCGCTTGGCCTCATGTCAAGCAGATAGCGCCCTGGCATACGCGCCCCCCAGACGCGAGGAGGCCCTTGCCCCGCGACCTAGTTGCGGACGACTGACCCCATCACCGGACTGGACTTCCGAGTGAGTCGCTCTCAGTCTACACGCGGCTCACTTGTGACACTGACTCCATACAAATACATGCATCTGTTGCGTGGCGCGTGCTAAGTTAATATAGGCGTGTCACGTAGCAAACAACAGACATTCACCTCTATACAGGCACCCAACTCACACGCGAAGTCGCGGCTCTTTTTATGCGGGCGGGCGACTCGCGTATACACCGGGCGGTGTTACACAGTACAATACCGCCCACACACTCAGAACACGGTCCCTTCTCATCACCCGGGCTCGGCTAGACCTGAAAACGGGGAGGTGAGGGGGGCCATACACCCCTTCTGTAGGAACGTCGAGTCCGTAAATCTGTCGCTGGATGCCATCTGCTGGGCTTCCCCCATGTAGGTGGGGGTCTCACCCGGTAGTGGTTGTCCGCCGATTTAACGGTGAAGCAAGCGGCGTTGGGCATCAACGTCGTGGCGTGCCTACAGACACAAATTTTTCAGACACCTCTCTACATGGGCGTGTATGCCGCACGCCCAAACATCCTTCCGCCAGCGGCGATCAAAATGAGGGGCCCGTGGTTACGGGCCACCGTATTGCTTTCGCGGTCGGGGGGCCATGCCCCGACGCCGCACGCCGCGCCCCCTTACGGGGGCGTAGCGACATCCCGCAAGTCAAGATGCAGCGCGCGCTCAACCTGCTTCCCGAGTGGCTGTCCAAGTGGCGGCTGTCGGTCAACGTGGGAAAGACGCAGGCGATGGTGACCGGGTCCGCGCCTCTCCCACCACCCTTGAAGCTGCAGGGAGCTGACGTCGAGTGGTCGCCCCGGGTCAAGTACCTGGGCGTCACCATCGACCGTCGGCTCACAATGGGGTCACACGTCCGCAATGTTGTCGCACAAGGTAGGGTCGCCCGCAACCTCCTCCGACCAGTGCTCTCGTCCCGCATCCCGACGCGCGTCAAGTTGGGCGTGTACAAGTTGTACGTGCACCCAATACTGACGTACGCCGCCCCTGCATGGTTCGCCCTCACGAGCGAGACGAACCGCAAGCTCCTCCGCACGCAACAACACCTTGCGTTGCGGACCATTGTAGACGCCCCTCGCTTCGTGAGGAACGACATCATCCAGAGGGACCTCCGGATTGAGAGCCTGGACGAGTTTGTGCGGCGCCTCGCGAAGGGGATGTTCGCGCGTGCCGACGCATCCGCTTGGCCTCATGTCAAGCAGATAGCGCCCTGGCATACGCGCCCCCCAGACGCGAGGAGACCCTTGCCCCGCGACCTAGTTGCGGACGACTGACCCCATCACCGGACTGGACTTCCGAGTGAGTCGCCCTCAGTCTACACGCGGCTCACTTGTGACAATGACACTACTCAAATACATGCATCTGTTGCGTGGCGCGTGCTAGGTTAATATAGGCGCGTCACGTAGCAAACATCAGACATTCACCTCTCAACAGGCGCCTCAACACACACGCGAACGTGCGGCGCGGGCCCGCGACTCGCGTATACACAGGGCGGTGTTACACAATACAATACCGCCCTCACACCCACTACACGGTCCCTTCTTCCCGCCCGGGCTTGGCTCGACTCGAAAACGGATAGGGGAGGGGGGCCACACATCCTATCTGTAGGAACGTCGAGTCCGTAACTCTGTCGCTGGACGTCATCTGCTGGGCTTCCTCCATGTAGGTGGGGGTCTAACCCGGTAGTGGCTGTCCGCCGAGTTCTACGGTGAAGCAAGCGGCGTTGGGCATCAACGTCGTGGCGTGCCTACAAATTTCAGACACCTCTCTACATGGGCGTGTATGCCGCACGCCCAAACATCCACTCGCCAGCGGCGACCAAAATGAGGGGCCCGTGGTTACGGGCCACCGTATTGCTTCCGCGGTCGGGGGGCTATGCCCCGACACCGCACGCCACGCCCCCTTACGGGGGCGTAGCGACATCCTGCAGTTGCACTAAGATCATTCTTGTTCGAGCCGCCGTACAGTGCGGACCTCTCTGGGACGTCGTCACACTGTCAGTTGAATAAACGAAGCCTTGAAACAAGTTGTGAAGTTTTGTTTTGAAAATCAAAGATGAGTCACGAGGACGTCATCAGTGACGTCAGCTACGCTGACGTCACGCTTTTTGAAAATACTATGGAGGTTCTTCCTCCGTCATATATATATGTATATCTAAGGGTTAATTTTTCAATCGTCAGATAAATTTAATTTATAGAATAAATATGGCAGTCTGACAGCTTTTGTATAGAAAATATGTCAAACTATCAAACTTTTTCGTCGGATAAAAGTTATCTGACTATTGAAAAATCAGCCCTAAGGTAAATATATGCTCACACTCAAAACCTTCCAGAAGAAAAAAATCTAAATTATGGTGAAAACTGCATCAAAATTCGTTGCGACGTTTAGAAGAACAACGCGGACACCAACAGACACAAGAAGCGACTTTAATTTATAATACGTATAGATACCCTTTTGATAAATAAAAAATGCATCGCATCAAAATGCAAAAACCAAGCCCGACAGACAAATAAGACCGGGAATCTCTCTTCGCTTGTTCCCTGTACCGTTCCCCTGTAGGCGCCTCTAGCGTGCCCTCGAAACATAAATCGAACCCCGTTAAATCAGGCCTGGCCAATTCTCACGGGGATTCTCCTCTTTAAAATTTACTTAACGAACAATAAGACGTTTTATATAATTTCAAATTAATTATACTGCGCTTCACCCTTTGAATTTGTCTTTTGAACAACTTAATGAGTGTTTTAAGCTTTTGTCTAAAGGTTTAATTAAAGTTCTGAGCGTAACGGGTACATTTTTTCAAGGGTATTGGGGGTGGTTTTTATTTCTCCTGTGTTAAGGCATGTATATTATTATGTCGTAGGATGATTTGTTATTTCGAATTTTCGCGAAAACCCTAGGGATTTTGCAAAAACACGGATAATTAGACAATGGTGAAAACATTTCTCAATCTTACTGGAAAATAATAGGTTTTTTTTTTTAAATGCGAGTAGCTTTAGTAATATTGCGAAACGACACGTTAGCTATTTTGAAATAAGAACGCTGACTGGCCGGTCGGAGCGCCCAAAACGAGACGTCCTCTGTTTGGTTGACGTTTTTTTTTTTTTTGACAGGGCCGTTGGCGTGGTTGGTTCAGATACCACCTATCATGTCGCAGGTCGTGGGTTCGATTCCCATCCAGGGCAAACATTTGTGTGCATGAACATGTCTGTTTGTTCTGAGTCTGGGTGTATTTATCTATATTAAGTATGTATTTACAAAAAAAAAGTAGTATATGTAGTATATTAGTTATCTGGTTTCCATAATACAAGCTCTGCTTAGTTTGGGATCAGATGACCGTGTGTGAATAAAGTCCCAGGTTATTATTATTATAAATGCTACTTGCAAGTTTAATAAGTAGTAGTAGTTTTGTTAACATTAGTTAAGCACCAATGTGATAATTATGTTACCTCTATTTATCTAATATACAGACGCCAGCAGGTCAAGCTACCCGAAACTGTCAAATTTTCCCAATCAACCTTGAACTTAATGCTTTAGGAATAAAGTCGAAAATCTATTAAATAAATTTGACAGATTGTAGTAGCTTGATGTGCCCTCTGTACTTACAAAATTAGGCTGATAAGTAAGTGATTTATCAAAAGACACTACTTAGTCTACTAAAAGTCTGCTTGTGATCTTACTATAAAATATGAAGATATTTACCTACTAAAGAGGCCTATGTTTGTAGATTAGGGTAACTAAAATGTTCAATAAAAAGTAAAGTCCCTATAAATCGATATTGTTATTTCAAACCCATCATAACTCTATGATTAATACCTCAAAGCTCACAGGGTAAAACTAGGAACCAATAAGAATAAGATTTAGTCAGTAAGCAAATATCTAGCCAATCAGAGTTAAGGATATTCCATGTTACTAGAGCGACTTTTTTGCAATAACCCTAGATTGAGAAAGAAAGATTGAGAAATGTTTTCACCAATGTCTAATTATCCGTGTTTTCGCAATATCCCTAGGGTTTTCGCGAAAATTCGAATTATCAAATCATCCTACGACATATACAAGAGGTAGCTAACAAGAGCATTTTACTGTATTTAACAACACCAACGTTCAAAGATGATGATCATAATGTTCTTATTTTTTTAAAACCCTAGATAGAATACCTATCAATACATCTGAAAACCTTAGAGTAAAATACCCCAAGACAGGAAAAAAAGTTTGACCTCACTTGATGTTACTTATATTATTGTAAAATCGAGAATTTTAACGTTCTACATTCGTATTAAAGTATCACACTCATAATCCTTCCAAATTACAACCCAAAAAATAAAAACTGAAAATTTCACCCAACAAATCTTCGTAACAGAATATAAATATACAACAAACACCCTGGGGCTTCACCGCCTAATAAATTACTTGTGCAAATAGAAAAATAAAACTCCCGCCACACTGGATGTACAATAAACACGTAGATTGTGCACTAATACGAAATAATGTTGTTATAATACGCACAAACCATGATTTATATGCGCTCGCCCGGGCACAGTAGGTGGTACAAATTCCCTTAATCGGTTTATTTACCTGTGGGGAAGTGGATTCTGTAGTGTAGATACAGCTTTATTGCAGGATTCATTGCAAGACAGTTTCACACATTCAAAGACACTAAACGAGACACATAAGCGAGACACAATAGAAGTATTATTGTCTCATGATGACTATATCGTGATGGGAAGCTGCAGAGGATGTCCGTACAGATCAATCTGCCTAGCCTTTGCCCAACTATCTTGGGGTCGGCTTCCAGGCTAAACGGATGCAGCTGAATACCAGTATTTTACATGGAGCGACTGCCTATTTGACATCCACAACCCAGTATCTGGGTAATACGATAACCTGTGGTAAGACTGGTTGTCAGATTTTCGGGCTTCTGACGACCCGTAACGACGGTCAAATACTTACGAATGACAGGCGGGAGCAACGGCTTAACGTGCTTTCTGAGGCACGGAGGAATCTCGGTATGTAAAGAGGGTCACCGATCCACGGACCAACCCCGGCAAGCGTAGCTTAACCTGATGGATCGACCCGTGCAGCTGTTATTACTTAGCCACGATGTCCGTAGAGATAGGCTGTTTATTGCCCTTTAAATATTATGTTCTACACACTTACTCTTCACAGTTTTGAAGATTAGATTTAATTGAGAATAATTCTTAAGTTAATCTAATCTTCAAAACTATGAAACGAGTGTAAACTAAAGTTATTTGTAAAATATCGCAGTTAGTGATCTAATTTTTTTTCTTTTTTACTTCAGTTTAACTTATCTTTTTATATGCATTGTGTTTCTGTGACAAATAAATCTATTTTTCTTTACTTTCCTTTATATGACCGGCCGTTGCGACCCTATAGTATCTCTCAAAAGTTCCAGTTATGTCATGATTGACAATAAAGAGTATATTATTCTTAAAGAAAATTAAGGCAACTTTACTAGCGTTGAACTCATCTAAACTAAACCTAGTGAATTCCGCTGCACACCCAAGCATCTCATAAACACACCCACGGATGTTGAGAATGACTGTAAGCTGTAACCATGTCTGAATGAATGTGTGAAATAAATGGAGCTGTGACGTCTTTTCTTGTCTGTCACCCACCAAGCTTGCTTTTAATACTCATCTTTACAGAAACAAAAAGGAAAGTGTTAATTGAAAGAACCATGTATATACAGCATGTCCGACAAATCAACGTTAAGCCGGATACGGGTGATAGGCAAGTTGGTGACAGTTCGACGGGCCAGTTGGCGTGGTTGGTTAAGATACCACCTATCATGCCGCAGGTCGTGGGTTCGATTCCTATCCAGGACAAACATTTGGGTGCATGAACATGTCTGTTTGCTCTGAGTCTTGGTGTAATTATCTATATAAGTATGTATTTACAAAAAAAAGTAGTGTATGTAGTATATCAGTTATCTGGTTTCCATAGTACAAGCTCTGCTTAGTTTGGGATCAGATGACCGTGTGTGAAAAATGTCCCAGGATATTGTCCCAGGATATTAGTTAATAGAAAATATAAAAAAAATAGTAATTTTTTTTTCAGTATAGTCAGTTAAATTGGGTGATGTAATAATTTTGAGTACGTAGTTAGACAAAAAACTAATATTTTCTTTAAAACTGAGGCGTTGTGTTTCAATTTTAGACTGAAATTTACAGAAGGATTATTCGTTACTTCACAAAAAAAAATATTAAGAAAAGTTAGTTGTAGTCACAGTTCTCGTAAGATCCTCACAGAGTGTTAATTTTCTCGATATTTTTTGTTGAATGTCTATTTTTTTATAAGTACATAATACTAAGATTTTTTTTTAAATATTTATCTGTTAACTGTCAGTAACTTGCCTATCATAACCCGTTTCCGGCTTAACGTTGAGTTTTGGGACACCCTGAAAAAATTAAGTTAGTTCGAATACTCACTTAGTAAAACAAAACAAATATATAATTACGAATACGGAAAAGAAGAAGTCGGCAGTTGTACATCGTGACTGTGACAAGAAGGCAGGGCAGGGTGGGGTCATAGCTGGGCTATGGGGGAGCCACAGCACAATGATGATTTTCAGTGGTCGAAAACGACGTAGGTACGGAAACCAAGTCAGGCATTAAGTTTACCAGCTTGTTTACTCGGTGTTCAGTCTATCTATTCCTGTTAAGGCGATATGTAAAAAGCTAACTGAGCGGTAATAAGTAAGTGACAGAGTCAATTACATACACATGCGAAAAAAAGAGAACGCAACAATGCGCTGGAACCAAAATAAAAGCGCCAAACCAAATAAAAATTGTTTAAAAATAAATTAAGCTATCTATCAAAAATATGTTAAGCCAGAGTTTTCAATTACCTAATACGCACATTTTGAATGGAATTTTGCAATGAAATTACTTAAGATTTTAGAATTACAGAAAAAAAATATAAAAAAGTAGAGGTATTTTCGGAATTATATTCTATCGAGGAAATTTAACCCAATCGTGATTTTCTTCAGTCAGAGTATTGATCAAATAGTTAATAAACATAATATATCCAAAAATTAAATCCATACATTCTGTAATAGTGAAATAAATGGTTACGAAAAAGGCCCCAACTTATTTTGGTATCGCCTTAAATATGAATCTTTACGAAATTCTAGACTACCCAAGAAAAGCTACTCAAACTACCGACTACTCTTAAAAAAACTGAGCACTTCCCTTCGCAGTCACTATCAAGTTAATGTAGTATATTTTCCCACAAATTCCATTTGTCGCGCCAGACTGACATACAATTTAGCGCGCGCCCATACCCCGGCTCATTGCGTACGCGCTACATTTAAGTAGAACCGCCTTAGCTTACGTTACAGGATAGCGGGTTGTTACGCACCTAAATGTAACACAAAAATGGACTAAAGTGTGCGATTCTGCAACATAAAATAACGGTGACAAAAGACAGTCATCAAGCATTTGATAGGTAATATCGGTAGGTAATTTCATTGGTTGGTTTCCAACCTAATTAGGCTGATAAGAAATAAAACTGAACAAAACTTTATTAATACATTCCCCATAGCACACCAGATATTATAAAAGAAAATAAATTGAGGAAAAAATTTTTCTTCAGAAACCATGCAAGAAAACTTTCGCAAAACAATTTCCAGGTGCAACGAGTCTTGTCACAAGCTAAACATGTTGCTCCCATATGCTAAAGACATTTTCCGTCACAGCAGAGTATTCACACTGCGCGGCACGTGCCCAGTTTGCGTTGACGATGGAAGACTCTGTAATGTCTGACACGTGTCTTACTACGGAATACCGACGACTTTTTATAGTTTATCAGTTTGACTGCATAGGTTTTTAGACAAAGACTAACATGCAAATTCTTTGTCACTCGGTTAATAATGAGTTTTTTTTAAGTCAGTATGTTTGTTCTGTTTACACCTAGGTAAAAAAAGAAAGAAAGAAAAATAATTTTGTCACAGAAACACGTGCATACAAAAAAAATCGAATTTTACAAATAAAAAATAGATTTACATACAAATCACGAGCACAAAACAAAAGTCGGCAGCTGCTGGCACGTCATGACTGTAACAAGAAGGCTTCCAGTCAGCATGATGCTGCGCTATGGGGGACCCACAGCACAGCGCTGATTTTCAGTGGTCACCCGAAAAAGACGTACGGAATCCAAGTTAAGTTAAATAATTGGTACATACTTACATGAATAATAAAATAAATAAACAAACAGTACTTAGAATATACCCACAAATACATAGATAGATATACGTACGAGTAGGTACATAGATTCGTGCTACGCTTGGCCTCGATGTACAGTATTACTGGCAATATGTCGGCAATCCATTTAAGGGAGGTCATTTGTAACCAAATTACCCCTTATGACCCTTATCCAAATGTCAACCATTTTCGAGTAATTTGACATTTTTTTAAGATAATTGCGATATACAAAGAAAATTTATAAAAAAAAAACAACGCTTGAAATATTTTTTATTATTATTATTATCTGCTTGCTAACACTTCGATACATAATATTCAACCATAAAATGACAATTATCTTTAATAGTTTTAAAATCAGAGCTACAAATCGTTACAATTATCATAATTGTGAGCAGGTTTTTTAGACTAAATTGGTCCATTTATTTAATAAAATATTTGATATTTGCATAGGAGTCATAAAGGGTCATTTGGTTGCAGATTACCTCTCCTACATCCCCTTAATGGATTGCCGACAAATTACCAATAACGCTGTATTTTCACTGGCTGCAGTTACATGAATGTTAGTTTGCAGAAAGCACTGTAAGGGACTACTCACACTTATTCAGCTCTATTCAGCTTGTGCTCATAAAAAACAACGATTTTCTATGGAGACGCGTACGCATCCGTTCACCTTTCCGCGTCTATTCAGCTTTCGCGGCAAACTAGTATATGAATATGAGGACAAAAAATGTGTTATTATCATGCGAGTGCTATAGACAGAGTTCAGCGCTGTTCTTTAGCGTTCAGTGCTGTTCTGCCGCATTTAGCGTCGAACGCGGTGGAACAACGCTGTGGATGATTCTCGACTCCTCGACAAGTTGCGACCTGCATAGTTCCTGCATAGATTTGATTTATTATTACGTAATCATTATACACGCAAGGATTGAGAGAGTTCGGACGTCTTTTAAAGCTAATATTATTTTATTTTTACGAAATAAAAGCGATAGAAGCGTTTCAGCGGAGATAACACGCTATGACGGCTTTTCTCATTCGTACGACGCTGTACGCGGCTGAATAAGTGTGAGTAGTCCCTAACGTACCGAATCGGTCCTAGAACCAAAAATTTGAAGACATGTGACATCTACCAACCCACACGTTATAGGCTGTTTAAGCTTTTACGCTACCGTAACAACAGAAGTGGCGTACTGGGGAGATGATTAAACCTATTTCCAGTGTAGACTTGGTCAATAATTACTAGTTTGAAGGGAAAAATTAACACATAAAAAAAAATTGACACAAATGTACCCAGCACAACTCTCGGACACAAACTAGTCTGCCAAAAACTTAAAGTAGGTAATATACCTACTTGTAATATACCGCCTATAAAGAAAAAATATCACATTTCTCAAACCCGACCCTCATCTCACCAAAGCTCCTGTTTCATACCAGCATTGCAATAACCGGATCTGAATCAATATGGCCGCTCTTAGAAGGCGTTCGTTCCTCGTATGACGTCACTACACATGTTCCGTCCGGATATTGCAGTGCTACGCTCTCAAACTTAACGCGGACTTGAGCACTGTGACGTCAGAATATGGCTTAAGAATGAAGAGAGCCGGAATCTCTGTGTAATGTTATGTGGCAATATGGTGGAGATTAGGGTTTAAATGTGGAACTGAAGAATGGAAATTGAATGAGCAGGGTATCGTCCTGTGTGCTGCTAACAATATAATAGAACAATATAATACCAATCAGTCTGCCAACATTGCTCATTGTGTCCCTTTGTTTGGTCATTGCCATATGTTGAAGGCTAGTCAGGTCTGTGTATGGGAGCAGGCTGCGCTGATGATATGAATATCCAGCTATTTTTAAAATAAACTTTAAAACGTCAACATAATCTTGCTAGCAAAAATCCCTTACAGCAGAGAAAGAAAGAAAAGACGCACATTACACACATGCAAAGCATTCAAAAGACCTAAGAATAAAAGCTAAAGCAAAAAGACTCGTATTCAAGCAGTGCTTGATGTCAGGGCCATCCAGGGACCAAAGACAAAGCTCAGAGTAATAGTGTTCTGTGGACTAACTACATTTCCTCTGTGGTGCGATCTATGTAGTCTCTGGTTGCACCACTGGCAGAACTTTTCCCTACGTCTTGCCTAGTTATATTCAATATATGTACTTACTCATTTTTACGCGATCAGTGAATATGAAGATTTTTTGAACAAAAAGATCCCTTCCCTTTCCAAGGGGTACCGTTGCCGCTACACATAATGTATCATATAAGGTAATATAAATCGAAAAGGTAGTGAATTAGCATGGTGCCACGTTGCCCATCGTTTGCATTAAGGTCCGCTGGCGACCTTAGATTAATGGACTCAGACGCGTATTTGCAAACTTTACTGAACTGTTTCTATAGTGCCTCAGATCACATGTATTTTATTACAATTGACTTCTGATTGTAAAACTTGCAGTATAACAACATTGGCGTTAAGAAGAATCCCATAAACATTTAATAATATTGCGGATAGTTACGTACTAAATGTCAAACTAAAATAGAAAATGAAAAATACCTGATAACGTTAACTCGACATAGGAGGAGGAGCTCGTGGCTAAGTAATAACAGCCGCACGGGTCGATCCATCAGTTTAAGCTACGCTTGCCGGGGTTGGTCTGTGGATGGGTGACACCTTTACTTACCGAGACTCCTCCGTGCCTCGGAAAGCACGTTAAGCCGTTGGTCCCGGCTGTCATTCGTGGATCTTTGACAGTCGTTACGGGTCGTCAGAAGCCCGAAAGTCTGACAACCAGTCTTACCAAGGGGTATCGTATTACCCAGTAACTGGGTTGTGGAGGTCAGATAGGCAGTCACTCCATGTAAAATACTGGTATTTAGCTGCATCTGGTTAGACTAGAAGCCGACCCCAACATAATTGGGAAAAGGCTAGGCAGATTGATTGAACGTTAGCTCGACATAAATAACAAAATCACTTCAGAACCCAAACATTATTTGTCATCAACTCATCACTGATCACAAACTTGTCCTTGGAAATTAGAATGAGACAAAGCAATAAGCAGTTTTAACGACATCGTCAATAATTAATGAATAAATTATGCGACCTTTTTTTTTGTGGATGGGAAATCATCAAATAACTTCTCTCGCTCTGGGTGGAGCGGAAGGGCGTGTCAGACTTCTACTGACTAAAACCCACCTGTGTTCCTTCAGTTGCCTGTGCCAGGGCCACTATTTCGAACAACCCGCAACCCTGGCGGGAAATTATGCGACCTAAAGGTATGATTATTATTTATTAATTGAAAAGAATTTCCAATAACAGTCCATCAATAATTTCGTAAAGGACTGTTTACTTATCGTATAATTTCCCTTATATTTGATGTTACACGGTACAGTGTGCAAAACATTTTTTTTTCTTATTTGTCACCCAAAAGTGACCCCGATATTCAAAATTCAATTATTTACGTAACACGTCCGTTTTAGGGTCACAGAAATTTACGGCTTTCTTTTTTTAATTCATTTATTTGTAAAGATTACAAATCACTTGTACAGAAATATATACTAAAAATTACTTGATTTATATACATTTTTTTGTTAACCAGGAGTAAAAGCTTATAGTGTTAACATTACGAATATAAGAATGTAATTGTTAAAAGTTTTGTATTGTCTCCCGCCGTACGGCGCGTTGACGTGGTGGCCTGCGGTGACTCGTTTTGTTTTTATGTTCGAAATTAATTGGTCCATTAGATTGGAGCAAATTGTCTGTGACAGACGGACAGACACATGAGTGATCCTAAAAGGGTTCTGTTTTTTTATTCGGACATATGGAACCCTAAAAAGTCTGCCCCTTTTACTAGATACTAGCTGACCCGACAACCGTTGTCCTATGCAAATTTCAATAATTCATACAAAATTGTCATAGAAAACGCTCCAAATTCCCCGGCAACTTTTCAATTTTTTTTTTCCGTAAGAACCTGATTCTGTCTATTACAAACATTTAAAAATAATAAATAGCCAAATCGGTCCAGCCGTTCTCAAGTTATAAGCTTCTAACAAACATCTTTTCTTTTTTATTATAGAACGTGTTTTTTTTATATATACCATAACTCTACGGCCCATAATTATTGAGAATTAATGAGACCATAATTATCATTATCATTTTGAACAACCTTTACTATGGGACCAAACCTGAAATTGCGAAAATAAATTCAGCTGTGCATTTATGTTCGCTGACATTTATGTTCGCTAACATTTATGTTCGCAAAACTCGTCAAAATGTAGGGAACTGCTGAGTTTTTTTTTTTTTGTTTGCGATTTCAGGTTTGGTCCCATAGTAAAAGTTGTTCAAAATGATGGTCTCATTAAAACCCCAGAGTTATGGAATAAATATTAAAAAAAACACGTTGTATAGATAAAATACACTCACCGGCACGGAATCTTGGCCAAGCGCGTATTTCGCGATAACAAGAGCTTTAAGTGTTTCCTATGATTATTTATTATGAAGGTAGGTCTAAAAAATGTTTACCTTTAGTTCAAGAGGGTAATTTATCATGTTTGAGTGCAATATGACGTTATTTTTAAGTTTTAGTTGAACCCGGTCATCTGAGCGACTAAGTTGCTGTTTTAAATTTGTGTTTTGTGAAAGTTTATTGTTAGGTTATTCAATTATTGTGATATCGTACTGTTACTTCAATAACTAAAGGTGATTTAATTCCAATAAAAATGCCATTAACACCATCACAGGTTGCACAAGCTGTAGCATTGATCGAACAAGGGCTGACACAGCGAGAAGTTGCTGTTATACTGAATGTACCACGTTCATCGATGCAGTATGCGCTGAAACGATACCAGGAGACAGGCCGCTACTCCCGCAGACCAGGCAGCGGAGGCGTCAGATGCACATCAGCCCGGGATGACCGCTTTATTGTCCTGGAAATTTTGAGAAACCGCTACCTCACCGCTGTTGAGATACGCCAGCGACTCCAGTTCACAAGAGGTGTCAATGTTAGTGAACGTACAGTGAGAAGACGAATGGAGGAAGTGAATTTACAAGCTCGTAGACCAGCACGCGGCCCAGAACTTCTCAGAAGTCACCGAGTAGCTCGACTTCGATTCGCACGAGAACACGTCAACTGGACCCATGAGCAGAGGGCTCGAGTACTGTTCACAGATGAGTGTCGAATCGCTTTACGAGCTCCAGATGGTCGGGAGCGAGTGTGGAGAAGAAGAGGAGAGCGGTTATTACCCATTACCACCACACAAACTGTTAGTTTTCATGGAGGCATAATGGTTTGGGGAGGAATAAGTTCCGATGCACGTACGGAGTTAGTTATCGTCGATAACCGATTAACGGCAACACGATACATCGAGGAGATTCTTCAGGAACACGTGTTACCATATTCAGGGTTTATTGGATTTGACGAATTCCTCCTAATGCACGATAACGCGCGCCCACACGTTGCACATTGCGTGGAGGAATACCTTACAGAGGTTGGTATTCAAAAATTGCAGTGGCCAGCTCGTAGTCCAGACTTAGATCCAATAGAGCATATCTGGGACAAGCTTAAAAGAAAAATAAAGTCCTCCTCCAACCCGCCTGAAACTCTGAATCAGCTTCGAAATGCAGCACTGACCGCTTGGGAAAGCATACCACAAGTTGAGATCAGAAACATCATCCAAAGTATGCCAGAACGAATGCAAGCTGTTATCGGGGCTAGGGGAGGAAACACCCGATATTAAAATGCAAACACAACGAAGACTTTTTGGTTATTTTTCATTTTGTGTTCTTTTTAAATTGACAGTTAAAACCAATATTTTTGTGAAACTGCTTATTTTTTTAAAGATTACTGCTGGTGCATCATTTTTTCAATAACTGAGTTACAAAACCATAAAAAAAACCTAATTTAGTGCATAAACCCATAATATAGTGAAAATTAAATATTTAAATAGAAATTATCGGCAAGTTATTGGTGGCCAAGTTTCCGTGCCGGTGAGAATATAACTATAATATATAACTTAATAAAGCTATGTACATTCCAACGTAATTCAAATATACGCGTCCTAAAAAACCGGTGAGTGTCCATTTTTCCCTTCTCCACTTCACACCCCTAGCTCGAGGGTAGAAAATAACCCTCTCGCATACTTGGGACAGGGTAGCGTCGGACATTCATAAGATATGACTTGTATACAAATGTGTGAAAAAGGTTCTGACAAATTATGTTTATCATAAATAGCATTTTGTAGAGTGACGTATTCACTTTCCTAAGAAAAAAATATTTTCTTTTTCTTTGTTCTTTTATTAAGACATCGTTTGTTTTATGTAATTCGCATTGTATTCGGAAACAGTTGTATACGGAACACCGGTTGCCTTAACATTCAAATGTTTGAACATCCGGCTGGAAGGACCAAATTAAAATGAGGTCTAACGGCTCATAGGAATTGACAAATGGTATTCAATATGAATGTGTGGTTCTTAAACCAAAATTAATTATTTAATTATAATTTATTTTACCGCCGAACGAGATCACTAAAAATCATTCATACAAAAGGTACAATGAACTAATATTTCATTAAACGCGTTATTATTATTAATTACTCTAGATTTAAATACTGATCAATAAATTAATTTTAAATATTCATTAAATAATAGGTTGGGGAAAAAGTTTCTTCGCATTTTTTAAGAAAATTCAAAACATTTTTTAATATAGTTTATTTAAATTTAACTAAAGTATGTAGGTACCATTTTGTTCGATAACTTTTTGCCATATTGTAGGTAGGGACATGATCCCATTGCTATAGAAATTTTGGGACTTCTGGTCAAAATACCGCGACAAGTGGTTTTGGCAGTCCTCTCGTGATGATAACCTGACACCGCCTAAAGAATTCTGAAGAGACCGAAACAGTTGGAAACCTGAAGGTGCAAGGACAGGACTATACGGCGGATGCATTAACACCTCCCAGCCAAACTCTCTTAATTTTTGCTGAGTGGCTAAAGATGTGTGAGGTCTAGCGTTATCATGATGAAAAACCACACCCCTTCTGTTGATTAATTCCGGCCGCTTTCTCTCAACTTCTTGCTTTAATCTCATCAGTTGTTCGCAGTAGAGTTCAGAATCGATGGTCCTGCCTGGTGGTAACAGCTCATAATGAATAATGCCCTTCCAATCCCACCACATACACAGCATCACCTTGTTGCGAGTTAACCCGGGTTTCGCCACAGTCTGTGAAGCCTGACCGGTCTTTGACCACGACCTTTTTCGCACGTTCTTGTCATACGTGATCCACTTTTCATCACCAGTTATCAGCTTCTTCAAAAATGGTTCGGTTTCATTACGTCGTAATAAAGAATCACAAATGAGTACACGGTTCATTAGGTTTCTTTCAGTGAGCTCGTGAGGTACCCAAATGTCGAGCTTTTTTGTGTACCCAGTTTTTTTCAAATGCGCCAAAACTGTTTTGTGGACAATTTCCAGTTCTTCAGCTACGTCGTAACTACTGATATGCGTATATATTGTCGTATCATATCTTGCTCCACTTTTTCAAAAATGGCATCCATTTTATCCGTAATAGGGCGACTAGAGCGACGTGCATCTTTGACATCAAAATTTCTGGATTGAAAACGCTTAAACCAAATTTGTGCTACTCTCACAGACACTACACTAGGTCCATAAACATCGCAAATTTTTTTCGCGGCTTGCGTTGCATTTTCACCTTTTTTGTAGTAAAATTTTAAAATGTATCGAATTTCTTCATTAGATTCACTCATCTTGACGGTACGAAAAACAAATGAAAATCACACATTTTCCTAATTTGAATTTGGAATTATGTTCTTTAAAATTTAAACTTTCAATGATACCAAAACCAGCCAGGTACAAATAGTATAGCCAAAGAGATTTTATTACAATTTCATACATACTATAATGCGAAAAGACTTTTTCCCCAACCTAAATTTGAGATCTCAAATTTGAAGCGACAGGAATTTGAATTGGAGCTAGAGAAGCAAAGTAAGATGAAGATTAAAAGAATAAAGGTACTCATCAGAATCTGCATTTTACACTGCGTTCAAAGAACAGGCGTAAAAAATACTAAAGGACCGCTTGAGATATAAATGTATAGAGCTTCTAGTGGGTACCCATTGTAGTAGCTAGTATAGCTACACAATAATAAAAAGGGTATATTTGGCTCGCCTACGCACCACCACGTGCTTGCGGGCTGGCGGTTGGGCATCGAATGATCCCTACTCAACCCGCACCTCGTGACGTATGCGCTCGAGAGAAATCATAAGTATACACTACATCCCTTCCTTATTTTAATTTATTTTATTTCTGTTTTAAATACCCCCTGTATTAAATAATATGGATCTCTATGGAGAAATAATATGTTTTTATATTTTCCATCTAGTATTTATAAAGTTACAAGTAGTCTGCATAATATTACTTTTCTGTAGTGAATCATCTTTTATTTACTGAGTAAACCCCAATTTACTCAGGCGTCTTTATCAAATCAGTTTTTTAAAAGTATCAACTCCGTATCAGTTATTATAAAGTAAGAGTTAATCCTATTGTCTTCCGACTCTTCCATTCTATTATGCTTTTGTAATAGTGAAGGGATTTTATCCCTGTTCTATCTCCCAAAAATAATTCAGCAGTTGAGTTACCTGTTACTGAATGTGGAGTTGAGTTATAGATCATCATGTATTCCCAGTTGTAAACTACACTTGTAGTACTATGAACATGGTGTGTAGGGAAACGATTTCACGAACAAAAACACAAAGAGACAAGACCAGGCATCCATTATTTCTACTAGGCTATTATATATTAGGCTTCTCAACGATTATTTATCTTTAATGACAAAGTTAGTTGTCCGTTCTAAAACCAGGCCTATCATGGAGAAAAAGGACAAGAACTCCCTGGCAGCTTGATATTAAAGTACTTAATCAACGCATCTTTTCATTAGAATAAATTATTGTTAGGTAAGTATCACATTATTCTCTTAGATCATAATATTTTCTCAAAGTTAGTAACTTTTTATTACGGACATGAGACACCACTTATGGTCTATCTGTACCGTCCAACAGTTGTAACCAAAAATACTTGGATCATTTGGCCAGAGTTTTTCGCGTTACAGCGTACTAGTTCTCTGTGGCCTGATTACCAGCCAGAGTTTCCACTTTACAGTGTACCATATCTTTGTGCTCGAGGACCTATTATTATGGCAGACACCACAGGGTCTTCACCTTTGGACAGCTAGCATAAAGAGTCCTCCTAACTGGCGGTAGTGTTGACGTTGACTTTTATAGTATTTCAGTAAATATAAAGATAAAGATAAAGATATTTTATTTGCTTAAAACATGGTATAAAAGGTGTTATTGAAAATAGATTGATCAAACATGTGCAAACTTATACACTAAAATATTATGTCAAAATTGAAATTAATTACATTAAAAATTCATTTTATAAGTCATTAATACTATAACAATTATAAAAATTCATTTTAAAAAGTCATTAATACTATAATAATTATTATTATTGAGCCATTTATACAGTTGCATTTTGAATAGCCAATTCCTCAAATATATTGCCGCCTTTTAAGACCAATCACAGATGGTCATGCATAATTGCCAAACAATGTCCAACACAGGCAACAATCAACAAATCGTATGTAGTGGGACTTAGTTTAGCAAATTAGTTATTGTTTGTTTAGAATCTCTATGTAAGATTTGATAATATATTAGTATTGAAATGGAACGTTTCCAAACGTCAATGTCATATATAGTTCTATGATCTCAACAATGTGATCTAGTTATTGTTTATCAATACAATGATCAATTAGTTATTATCCTTTAAATATGAACAATCTAACACAGCCATACTGATTGGTACTTTGCTCTCAAGTATGTAGGTACTTATCACACAGAACACTATTACTCCTGTAGCAAGACCAAAACCAATAGTAAGTAAGTGATAGTGACCGATTCAAAAGTTCTAACTTTTTATGTTAAGTTTCTAGTTTAGGTAATCTGATTACACAAGACCAATGACAATAACTATTGCTGTAAACACCCTGGTCCGCTGCTGGTGTATATATAGCACAGTATTGTAATATCTGTGATAGCACCAAGTAAATAGACAACCAACAGTGTCACTGTTATCAAATAATTAATTGTTTCAGCATAATATTCAGCATTGGATCAACACTATCTAGAGCACTTTGAAGTTAAAAACAATCCAATAGCAGAATTACTATTAACCATAGACCTTGTCTTCTTTGTTTATCAACAATGTATGTGACATTTGCTTAGTTTAGCGGATCAAAGAAAAATATAATATGTTTCATTTACTATAAGACATAGTATGTATCAACTTTAAATTCTGGTTTTCCTACTAACTATATTATGAAATATTTTGATTAATGTTAATCAGTTCCCCCATTTTCGTCAAAAGTATCTTCATGACCACCAGAATCTAACATCAGTATTTCTGTGACACAGTTTAATTTATGCAAAGTATCTAATTCTCAAAACCATATTAGAATCTTTGTTATGCTAAGTTTCATCTTATGTGAACACTTTCATTTTATTATCAGCCACATTTTTGAGTGAGATACAATCTTAAATCTTTTTTGCCAAGTTTTCATCTATGTGAACACTTGTCCCAAACATGAATACATATAGTTTTCAATTTCGTGAAGGTCAATACTACCATAGACAAAACACGTATAGTTTTCAATTTAATGCTATACCGGTATATCTCCGCAATTTAATGCTATACCGGTATATCTCCGCAATTTAATGCTATACCGGTATATCTCCCCAATTTAATGCTATACCGGTATATCTCCGCAATTTAATGCTATACCGGTATATCTCCGCAATTTAATGCTATACCGGTATATCTCCCCAATTTAATGCTATACCGGTATATCTCCGCAATTTAATGCTATACCGGTATATCTCCGGAATTTAATGCTATACCGGTATATCTCCGCAATTTAATGCTATACCGGTATATCTCCGCAATTTAATGCTATACCGGTATATCTCCGGAATTTAATGCTATACCGGTATATCTCCGCAATTTAATGCTATACCGGTATATCTCCGCAATTTAATGCTATACCGGTATATCTCCGGAATTTAATGCTATACCGGTATATCTCCGCAATTTAATGCTATACCGGTATATCTCCGCAATTTAATGCTATACCGGTATATCTCCGCAATTTAATGCTATACCGGTATATCTCCGCAATTTAATGCTATACCGGTATATCTCCGCAATTTAATGCTATACCGGTATATCTCCCCAATTTAATGCTATACCGGTATATCTCCGCAATTTAATGCTATACCGGTATATCTCCGGAATTTAATGCTATACCGGTATATCTCCGGAATTTAATGCTATACCGGTATATCTCCGCAATTTAATGCTATACCGGTATATCTCCGCAATTTAATGCTATACCGGTATATCTCCGCAATTTAATGCTATACCGGTATATCTCCGCAATTTAATGCTATACCGGTATATCTCCCCAATTTAATGCTATACCGGTATATCTCCGCAATTTAATGCTATACCGGTATATCTCCGCAATTTAATGCTATACCGGTATATCTCCGCAATTTAATGCTATACCGGTATATCTCCGGAATTTAATGCTATACCGGTATATCTCCGCAATTTAATGCTATACCGGTATATCTCCGGAATTTAATGCTATACCGGTATATCTCCGCAATTTAATGCTATACCGGTATATCTCCGGAATTTAATGCTATACCGGTATATCTCCGGAATTTAATGCTATACCGGTATATCTCCGCAATTTAATGCTATACCGGTATATCTCCGCAATTTAATGCTATACCGGTATATCTCCGGAATTTAATGCTATACCGGTATATCTCCGCAATTTAATGCTATACCGGTATATCTCCGGAATTTAATGCTATACCGGTATATCTCCGCAATTTAATGCTATACCGGTATATCTCCGGAATTTAATGCTATACCGGTATATCTCCGCAATTTAATGCTATACCGGTATATCTCCGCAATTTAATGCTATACCGGTATATCTCCGCAATTTAATGCTATACCGGTATATCTCCGCAATTTAATGCTATACCTTGAACCCACCAATTTTTTGTTGTTCCAATATCAATTTAATGATCAGATCATTCTGCTTTTTAGAACTTCTCAAGTATGAGTTGTTACAGACCTGGAACCCACCAGTTTATTGTTGTTCCAATATCAATTTAATGATCAGACATGTCTGCTTATTTTTAACACTCAATTGACAAAATTTCCATGGCGCCACATGGTGTGTATGCCCATTGATGTCTAGTTCAATTAACATATTTTTATATGTAGATTCTTATAAAATAAAAATATTTTAAATAAAATTATCTCTACAGATTAAGACATTATTAAGTATTATTATTGTTTTTTTTTTCAAACGAGTAAATAATCTCGTTTTGTTTAGGGCTCATTATTTTCTAATGTTTTCAATTAGTGACTATTAATGCTGTTTTGGACATAAATTATCCACTGAACATTGTCAAACTGAGTCAATTTAATGACCAGCAGCGCTGCTTTCATATCATAGTAATAACATTGGTATCAATTTAATTATCAGTTTTGTTGTATTTACAAAACTGCTCTATTGTAAATCTGATGATCAGGCACTTCACCAGCTTACGTGGAAGTAGGTTCCTCAGGGTCAGGGTTGCCAACCATGCTGATTAAATCAGTATTTTACTTTATGTTCCTCTTTTTGTACTGTTCAACAATTCTAAAAATGTAGTAATGTAAATACGAAACATTAAGTTGGTATTGTTCATTTTCTTTCTTTAACCGCATTATTCTGCTTATTTTGTAACAAAATTGGCAACCGCACCTGGGGTAGGTACCTTATACCCATTTATTTAGGCTCTACCCGTTATTAGACTTCGAGTCACTACCCAATCATTCATTGTGTTAGGAGTAAGTATTCCAAAGTAACAAAACACTAACAAAACACCTCTGCCTATACTTTGAATAGTATTAAGTATGATGTTTGAATTTTCCAAAAGAAATGTAATAAACTAAGACACTACACACATAATTATGTCTGACTACCCTACGTGATCTATAACCTCACTTTATTTAATAAAGTCAATCAATCTGCCTAGCCTTTTCCCAACTATGTTGGGGTCGGCTTCCAGTGTAACGCGCGGATGCAGCTGAATACCAGTATTTTACATGGAGTGACTGCCTATCTGACCTCCATAACCCAGTTATTGGGTAATACGATTCCCCCTTGGTAAGACTGATTGTCAGACTTTCGGGCTTCTGACGACCCGTAACGACTGTCAAAGATCCACGAATGACAGCCGGGAGCAACGGCTTAACGTGCTTTCCGAGGCACGGAGGAGTCTCAGTATGTAAAGATGGTCACCCATCTACGGACCAACCCCGGCAAGCGTAGCTTAACCTGATGGATCGACCCCGTGCGGCTGTTATTTCTTAGCCATAAGCTCCTCCTTTATTTTTTAAAGTACTTAATTTAAACCATTTAATAAAGCAAGTCGTAAAAATACACGAGCTTATTTATGCACTAACAATTATCTACTACTGAGGCAATTGAAAAGTAATGAGTTAATTGGGCATTTTAGTATGTGAAATATTACCTAGGCATGAAACTGGATAATATTAGATACATCCTTTATTGTACCAGTGTACATTAAATAACTACTTAGGTAGCACAGTTCAACATTTGCACTCAAATGTAAGCATACCTACATTCTTTAATCTATAAGAATGTTGGTCGTTTAAACTAATTTACACAGTGTATTCGTTAATATTTTCTTACCAGCAGGTAGGCACTATAAATAAATAAATGATAAATGATTATATTTCTGCAAGTGAGTTTGTACAAACTACAAACACTTTTACAAGTCAATAATGTTTTTTTTTTTTTTTACTAGATGAGGTCGGCGTTTCGTATCTGACTGCACTAAATCGCGGAATGTTTATGTACCAAGCCAAATATTATTTCGCTTATGAGAATTCAGTTAGTGCGTGTCGATGTAATAAGAATTCATAGCACATCTTTGCGTATACAACTTTAACATAAGATTAATCAGTTGTCGGCACTGCAGCACTGTTACTATTAACGTTAAATTACATTTTGAATCTAGATAGCCGAGTTTAATGAGTACACTTGTTTTCAATAGGTGAACAATTACATGAAGCTAAAGAATTGAAATGTATTGCGGCATAATTGTATTTCAATATACTTAGTTTAGTTTTGTTTTCTATTATATTTTATCTCTCCACAGTCACATTTACCTCCCTTTTTTTTTCTTTAAATTAAATAGATCACTTTACTTACAGTTTTTTTTGTTTTATCCTCGTCGCCAAATGTAGTAGCTAGTATAGCTACACAATAATAAAAAGGGTATATTTGGCTCGCCTACGCACCACCACGTGCTTGCGGGCTGGCGGTTGGGCATCGAATGATCCCTACTCAACCCGCACCTCGTGACGTATGCGCTCGAGAGAAATCATAAGTATACACTACACCCATTGCAAGATGTTTCAATGAGATATGATACTGGTTGCATTTATATGGTTATGATAACTACCGCTGTTTACAAGGTGGAGACGACAATACGACAATAAATTAAACTGCGTAGGTATGTCTAATGACGTTCCAGTCTGCATACGAAAATTTAATCAAATATATCCAATAGTTTAGTCACTATAGCTAATCAAAGATTGGCAAAACAATAAAGCAAATAAATAAAATAAAAACCCATAGTTGGCCCATCACTACTATTTAATTTGTTTGAAAAAATTACTTGTTTAATTTCGATGTTAGAATTTATTTGATAGTTCCAAAATAATCAAATGTATTGCCAGTGTTTCCATTGACTGTCATATCATTGTCTCCACATTGTATTTGATTATTTCATATTAACGCATTCCCTTGACACCACATTCCACAGAGTATTGAATCAGTGAACAAAACTCACGACTCTAACCACAAAAGACTTCTTTTCCTCCTTTTCGCACCCAAACATTTCATTTACAACATCCCTACGAATACCTCAGAGTGTAACAGATAACATTACCTATGAACACTCAAAACTGAACCACTGGAAGGTTAAGCTAAAAATGAGAACGGACATATTGCCCGGGGCCCCATTAATGCTTCGACATTCCGGGCGCCAAGGGCGAAGGGGGCCGCTAATATACTTCACATAATTAAGGGGCACAAATTTTATGATCGCATTTTCTGAATTGGCACTTAAATTAAAGGGCAAATTGGTTATTGTGTTTCATTCTGTTTTATTTATCAACCTATCTTCAATAGTCTTATTTTATTTTGTTCTATTTGGGAAATTTACAGCTAGTATATTAATAGTATTTGTAAAGAATATCAAATTTAAGGTCAGTTACAAGTTTCCACTGATAACCACTAAAATAAAATAAAAAATATGAATCGTAATCAATATAATCGTTTAATCGTAAAAAGTTAGTTTTCCGTTAAGATAAGAGAGAAAAGCCGAGAAGAACTGGTGTTGAATATATCCCTTCAAATCATGTTCACTAGATTGTTCATTTAAACTTCTGCTCGCTCGGATTAGAAATTAATTTTGCCTGTACTGAAGTAAGGTAGTGAACTACTGAGTGAGTGAGAGAGGGCCGTGATTTTTAACACCATTCGTTACGTTTATTGATGACGCGAAGCTGGGCGGAGCGGAGTAGAGAAGAGCTGTGAAAAGTGGCAAGTGTTTCCACTGAAGTGGAGTGGAGTGGAGATTTCGAGCACTGTGATTGGTCAGACCAACCTGCACGACTCCGTTCTATCCGGCTCGGGTCCGTATGTTCAGATATTTTATTTCAAAGTCCGCTCTGCTCCACTTACACTGTTTCCACTGATGCGGAGTGGAAATTTTGAGCACTGTGATTGATCAATACACAATCTGCTCCTCTCCACTCCACCCAGCTTCGCGTCAGTGGAAACATCCTAAACCTAGTAGAGCTAGTCACTTGCTACGCCGTAGCTGACGCAGCAAAAAAAAGGTATGACTTTTGAGATGGGCTTGCTACGAAGTTGTAGCTGGCGTAGCAGCAGCGCTACGGCGTAGCAATCTGGTAAAAGAGTTTTTATGTGAAACTGTACAGTACCGGTACAACATAACATATCGACTAAAATAGTGAACTGAATTTTATTTCTACTTATAAAGTGCAAGAACAAAGCGAGCGTAGTTCACATAAATTACAACAAACTTATCTTTCACATTTTTCTTCAGATATGAGAATTTAAAACCTAGTCGCTAAAATAAAGTGCTAGGTTGTCTAGATTTTTTGTATCGCGCTCTATTCAATTCAGGTGAAACCGTGAAATTGTATTTCAGATTAGAATGTGCTGCAATAAAAATTTATTTTACAGAGGAATTGATAGAATTGTTCTAGAGAATAGTGTCGAAGTTATCTTTATTCTATTGTAAAATATATTCCATATCACCGTAATAAATAATATCAGCTCATTATTATCCGACTGCAGGGCAAAGTCCTCTTCTCATACAGAGAAGGCACGAGCATTGATCACCACCACGCTAGCTCAAGACGGGTTTGCGATTTCACACGAGGGGCTCGTGGCTAAGTAATAACAGCAGCACGGGTTGATCGATCAGGTTAAGCTACGCTTGCCGCGGTTGGTCCGTGGATGGGTGACCATCTATTCATATCGATTAACGTGCTTTCCGAGGCAGGAAGGGTTCGTGCCTCGCAAAGTACGTTAAGTTGTTAATCCCGGCTGTCATTCGTGGATCTTTAACAGTCGTTACGGGTCGTCAGAAGCCCGAAAGTCTGACAACCAGTCAGTTAGTCAGCTGGGACCAACGGCTTAACGTGCTTTCCGAGGCACGGAGGAGTTTCGGTATGAAAAGATGGTCACCCATCCATAGACCAACCGCAGCAAGCGTAGCTTAACCTGATGGATCGACCCGTGTGGCTGTTATTACTTAGCCACGAGCTCCTCCTAGCACAAATATGTGAGAACAATGTAAAAAAATTAAAACAATTAAAAATAAGCCCTGGCAGTTAAGAGATGACCAGTCTCAACTGATGGCGTCCGTTCACATATGTACAGACGCCAGCACATCAAGCTACTACAATCTGTCAAATTTCTTTAATAGAATTTCAACTTTATCGCTAAAGCATTAGGTTCAAGGTTGATTGGGAAAAATTGACAGTTTCGGGTAGCTTGACCTGCTGGCGTCTCCACATAAAACGTTGCAAACAACAACAAACAGAACTTCACATGTACTTCTAAAATTACTTATTTAAATTTGTTACATTATGGCTGCAAACATTCCATCTCTTTCTCTTCGTCTGTGTTAAAAAGAGAGAGAGCATTTTAGCTTAGAATAAGAGTGAATTTGCAAGTTTATATTATGTTTCCAACATGGCTCCGTGGGAGCGTTTTGTTTAGCCAACGATCTGGTTTGGACCGGATATTACAAGTCGCTTGACGCCTAGACGCAACTCCAATATTGTACTGTTTTGAAGCTGTTTCAGAGAAAATTTTGCGAAAAGAAATATTAAACACAATTTCACAAAGAAATCAGCAAACCTATGAAATATTCTGAAGAAAAGGAAAACCAAAAAACCCGAACTTGGTGGTCTTAAGAATGGTTATTGTAGATTTGTCGCAAAGTCGATTCGTCACAGTAAAATGCATGTGTGAATTCGTCACATTTGTTCTCTCTGTACAGACTGCAGAAAAATCAAATACTAGAACTGTGATTTTTATAAAGACTTAAGTTGAAATGTTTAAGAAAACCAATGATTTTAAAAATAATATGCATAATCTATTTTTCAGTGACGAATCGACTTTGTAACAAATTGACAATAAGCCCTTAAGAAACAGTGTGGAGAGTTTTTCTTGTCTTAGAAAAAGATTATTGAGAGGAACAAATCTAATTCTGTCCTGTCTGATATTTATACCAACACATACATCTTACTCTGTATCACGTGTACCGTAATTCCATTTCTAAATTCACGTCAACAACCCACACCCAATTACAAAAAAAAAAATACAGAACAAAAATACCAATCATATAATACAATAACAAAAAAAAACCGGTCAAGTGCGAGTCGGACCCACACCCGAAGGGTCTTGTACTACCGTAGAATACTTAATACTATACAGAAGTTTCAAATTCGTAACTTGTTGGTCTAGAAACTGACAACTTTTGTCCCCTATTTTTTATTTTACTGAAGATAAAAAAAATATTTGTGCTCTACTCGACGAGTTCTGGACAATGATACCCATGCCAGGGTAAGAAAAAAAATATTTCGAAATCAAAAGTTTATTGTATGGTATAAAATACCATATATTGTATGGGGTCCCGTTTAATTTGAACTTTATTTTATTCTTATTATTTGTTGTTATAGCGGCAATATTAATACACAATCTGTGAAAATTTCAATTGTCTACCTGTTACGGTTCATGAGATACAGCCCGGTGATAGACAGACGGACGGACCACGGAGGCTTAGTAATTGGGTTCCGTTTGGCACTCTTCAGGTACGTAACCCTAAAAGACATGGCAACAACTATTACCTACGACACCAAAATCCAATATCTCTGCCTAGCCCCAACGGAATTGTTCGCAGGAAAAACTCGACCATACATTTTCGCCATCAAAAAATGAGTGACAGACAAACAAAAACCTTTTACTGTCAGCCACCACTAATATAAGGAACATCGCACATTTCTTCCATAAGAAATCTCAAAGGACAGTCCCTGGGAGTCGAAAAAGTGATATGGGGGCGTCCCCAAATGGTAGACATTAATTTGTACCTTGGACATATCCGTGAGGCGATGACAGGCCCATTCTGAGTCGTCTAGTATATGTAGTAGAAAGTTGGTTTTTGTTGGCTTTTTATATCAAGTGTTGGATATTGTTGATAGGTAAGTAATGTGGATTTTTTGTAAGTAAAAAGCCTTTTATAATTTTCATTGCTAAGTTATAGATGTAAAATCGGGTAAGGTTTAAAATTACAATCTGTTCTGCGATTTCGGTGGTCTCTCCAGTTCTAGAGCCATAGCGCTTGATGGCGCGCTTCTCCCGGTCTGCTCCGACTTCCGGTATCTAGGTTCACTTGTGCAAAGCGATGGCGAAGTAGATCTGACTGTTAAGCACAGAATTAACACTGGATGAATGAAATGGTGGCAGGTCACGGCAACAATCTGCGACTTTCGCATTCCCCTTAAACTCAAGGCATGCAGCCGAGATGAGAATGCTGAGAGGGATGTGTGGTATTAGGCGAATGGATAGAATAAGAAATGAGTATGCAAGAGGAAGTCTGAAAGTGACACCGGTGACTGAAAAGTTGTGTGGAAATCGGTTGTCATGGTATGGGCATGTGATGCGGAGGAATGAGGAAAATGTCGTCAGGAAAGTGTTGAGTATGAACGTGGAGGGCTATACGAGTAAAGGAAGACCAAAGAAACGATGGATGGACTGTGTGAAAGATGATATGGCCAGAAAGGGAGTGACTACCGAGATGACGACTAATAGAGAAATATGGAAGAAAAGGACATGTTGCGCCGACCCCAAATAAATTGGGACAAGGGCAGGAGATTGATGATGAAGAGTAAACTTGAGGTAACCTGGACTTATAGTCAATATATCTCTGAAATCGGAAACCCGTCTTGAGCGAGCGTGGTGATCAAAGCTCGTGCCTTCTCTGTCAGAAGAGGACAGCTCTGCTGTGAGACAGTAATAGGCTGATACTACTTATGTTTATTTTTGTTGCAACGCAGCCTTATATTACATGTACAGACGCCAGCACATCAAGCTACTACAATCTGTCAGATTTCTTTAATAGATTTTCGACTTTGTTGCTAAAGCATTAGGTTCAAGGTCGATTGAGAAAATCTGACAGTTTTGGGTAGGTTGACCTGCTGGCGTCTATACAATGTCTTACGTGATTGAAGTTTTTTTTTGTATTTCCATAAAAACGACCGATTTTCATTAATAAAAAAGTGATATCATAAAAATCAGAGTATCTTTAAATGAAATATACTTAAACGTGAATTATTGTGAGCTTTACACAACAAAAAAAAAAAAACAATTGTAATTATAAAAGTCATTAGAGTCATTGGTGCTTCAGGGAAGGACGAGTATCGAGTGAGTATATAATTAGAAAAGCCTTCATTTATTCTTCGAAATCGTTAATTACCGATGAGTTCATAATAATTATTGTCTGATGGATACTGAAATTGGTCTCAAAGGAAAATAAAGACTAACAATTGCTTAGTTATTTTGTACTTAGAAAACATATATACTTTACTTGAAAGAATTAACGTTTAGAAATGCAATTTTTCTTTATTTTATCAACCGACTTCAAAAAAAAGATGTTCTGTATTCGACCCGTATGTATGTATGTTTGTATGTCCACGATTTTCTAAAAAACTAATGATCCAATTTTGATGATTCTTGCACTAACGTGATCTACATACTTTCAGGAAAGTATATACACATATAATACATTAATTAAGGTAATTATTATTATTTACAAAGTAATATGCATAAATGTACTGTATTTCCGGCATTTCTAAGCGGATTTTGATAATTTTTCATTTCTTTCGTCTTGAGGATATGGTATTTTGTATATTCAACTAAAAATGGACAAATAAATTTACTTTAAAAATAAGTAAAAACCGACTTCAAAAACCTAAAACCAATAAAATAACTTTCATAAAAAAAAACTTAAGTGTCTTCAGTTTTTCAATGCACTAATAGCTTGGCACCGACTTCAGAAGCTGTTAAGTTTTTTATGAAAGTTATTTTATTCGTTTTAGGCTTTTGAAGTCGGTTTTTACTTTTCTTAAAGTAAATTTTTATTTAAATGTTTTATACATACGCCGTTGTGAACGCAGACCAAATGTAAAGATAACGACTTCGGACGCCTATTTAGAGGTATGAGGAACAGGGTGTCAAGTTCACTCATTCTCTATAGAAAAGGAAGGATCCTCCGACCAGACGGGTATTGTGTCTGGTGGGCTACTGCCCGATAGTTGAAGTCGGGATATTAATGCCACTCGCGCGGTAAACTCTGCTTGCGCGATGCAGGATTTGTGTAACGTCAGATCTTTGATGCGTAGTTCGCATGTGGCGATGTAGATGCCGCCACATCGCTCCCCTCCGGGATAGACAACTGCAAAATCCAAGGATATGGTATGTCGGTGCGTTGCTAACTTAGCCAAAAAAAAGTATCGTGTGCCTGTAAATTCAGCACCTTCAAACCAGAACTAAATAATACTGCTTTTTGCCAATATGCACTGACTTTCTTGTTAAATACAGTTTTAACTAAGCTATATTTTGTTCTACTGTATCTTTATTCTTCGGATTCTACCAAAAAAACCCCAAAAATACACAACTAACTGGCATTGCCATTCCTCCATTATATTCATGCTAAAACAAAAACAAGCACCGTTTACTTGAAGCGGTGTGAGGGTTACCGCATTTCAGAATATGGAATAGTACATAAACTTGTAAGGTTGCTCTCAACTTAGAAGTCTGAAGAAACCTTTTACTTTGTTTTTCTATCTTCGTAGATGTTTACTCGGACGTTTTAGACGAAAATACTGTTTATGAGGTGAGAGTATTATTTAGACTAGCTGTGATGTGGTATCAGCTGCCCAGATAGAATACGTAACTAGATGATGCAATTCTACTTCCTTGTAAATTTGGACGTTCAACGAATCCTTTAATGGCCGGCCTACTTGAGATTATAATATTTTTAAATAGGTTCGTATTTGTTTATGTTTTTAAGCTGCTGTTATACAACAATTTTATGTATGTGTGTGCGTCACTTTCTCATTGAATTAACAGCTTTTCTTTCTTTCAAATAAATGATTTTACTTTGACTTTGATGTAGACACAAACGCCATAAAAAACGGGCCATGTGCGTGTCGGACCACGCACAATAAAGGGTTCCATAGTTGGGATGAATTTATCCCAAAAACAGACTTAACATTGTAGTTCAAAAACATGTTCTCCCATTTATCGGTATAAGACACGGTCAATTCTCCAACTGCAAAATTAAGTTTGTAATCACAAAAAACATTATTTTTATGTGATAAAACTACAAATTAACAATTTTCAGACTTTTTCCTTTATTTGTGTTGTGAGACCTTCCTTCTTGCCAAATTTCATGATTCTAGGTCAACGGGAAGTACCCTATAGATTGTGATTCCCTTGGGAAATCACAAAATATGCGAAAATAAGGCGACATAAACGGTCAATCTTTTGATCGCGTTGACTTACAACTTTGATTTTTTGACGGCTAAAAGAGACCATAGGCCCAAATATTTGATATTAATTCCGACTTGATACATCAACGCGTTCCTGAGAAAAAGGGTCTTGACAGACAGACAGACGGACAACAAAGTGATCTTATAAGGGTTCATTTTTCCTTTTGAAGTACGGAACCCTAAAAACACTTCGAACTGAAAGAATTATGTAAATGATAATCACATTTCAATATTTTATTTCAACTGCCCATGTAGGTTACATGGGCAGTTGAATGGGTTATGAAACGTTAGAAGCTAGGTGCACGATTCCAATTGGTCGTTTCCTATAGAGAACGGATCTTAATCTACACAACCTAACCCCTAGCCTAGCCTAAAACCAAAATACGAACTACCTTTTTTAACGACTTCAAAAAAAGGAGTTATCAATGCGACACGTATGTACTTATGTAATATTATTGGAAATGCAATATATTCACATATGATAATCTATTAGGGCTTCTAAACAAATATACAAAACTTTATAGATGTATGTATGTTTGTATGTATGTATGTTTGGCCACGCATATCTCCGAAACTATTAATCGGATCGTGACCATTCTTTTTTGTTGGCTTACATTTACTTCAACTTAGGGCACAGTGACTGTTTCATCAAAATCGGTTCAGTAGTTTTTAAGATAATGGACTAATTAATACGTGTAAGTGTGACAGCCTGGCTTATTGATACGAGCTACGGGTGCCGTGTCGGGAAAATATCAAATCCGTAACAAAACTATCGGTCAAATTCATAACAAAACTATTAAATACTTAGTACAAACCAATATTCCAGTTTTTACTAAAAACTAAAAATCGAAATAAAAATAATTTAAAAAATTAAATCGACTTCAAAAAGAAATTAACTCAAAATTATGAAATAACTTTAATTTCGGAAGTCGGCGGCAAAAAACTAAAATACAGATCCCAAGACACAGACTTCCGAAATTTAAGTTATTTCATAATTTTCAGTTAATTTCTTTTTGAAGTCGATTTAATTTTTAATTATTGTTATATTTATTTAAAAAAGGGTGTTGTATACCTGCGTGAGTGATAAAATTACAGCCAGTACAATATAAGGTTGCATTGACCATAGTTTAAAAAGTTCTTGTTGTAAACTCGTAAGCGCAGGTACTCATAACTACTAATCTTCCGCATCACATTAGCTGGTACCTACCTACTCATCAATGACTACATTGTATGAGGGGTGTAAAAGCAAAACCGCTTCAGTCGAAAATTGCAATTTTTTAAACTGGTATTATAACCAAATTGTAGTACTTGAAAGCTGAAACATTATGCCATAAACGATAAAGTGCAAATCTTCCACCTTAGTCAATGGTAAATGCAGTTTGAAAATAGCGTTCGCGTGCAAAAACGCTATGATTCAAAATTTATTAGAAGCAAATCCGCCACTCTGTCACAATCGACCAATCAGAAGGCACCATTTTAAAATTTCTAAATTGGCGAATCTGTCACATAATTGTCAAATCAAATAGTGAGACGCAAACTAGCTTCAATCAAAAGTATTACAATGCAATCATGCTTCAGTCCAATACTTAAATGTAAAGTATTTCTTAATTATTATGGAACTGATGTAAACTTGATTAATCCTAGTCAATGCTACTTAACTTACAAGTCCTAATGAATGTTCAAAAATAACATTTTCTTACAATACATTGTAAATTTCTCAGTTTAGATATTTTGTGACTGAAGCGCCTTTGCTTATAAACCCCTCACATGCACCTCGATCATACTCCAACCTACCCCTTGTTAATAAAGACACCATTACACCCTATGGTTACTCCACAAAATGAAGTTGCCCTGTATTTTGCACACCCTACACCACGGGGTCTCCTTATAAAGTCGTATAATAGATGTTTTAACCCAAAAACGATAAAGAGGACTCATTTACATAGTAAGTTCGTTAACTTTAATTACTGAGCCCCACGGACATACTTATAATATCTTTGTTACGTCGCTCGACTTAGGCTAAGGGGCTCGACGTGAGGGTAGAGTTACAGTGTTCTATCTCGTTCTTTCCTTAATTGTTGGAAGGAGATGGCAATATCGAAGATAGGAAGATATAGACGGAGAAAATTAAATAAGCAATTATGCAGGGTGTAAGTAACAGCGATATTTCCTTTATTTTTCGCTCATTTCGTTTATCCGATGTAGACGTTTACGCTTGTTAAATATTTGGGGATCTAAATGTTGTCACATTAATTTTGTGGTGTCAAAGTAAAAGGGAATAAGTCAATAAACTTTTCAGCATGTAGGTAATCTTAACTCTTTATATTTTTTTTAGTATTTTGTTGTTTGTCTAAACTCGATTTGCAATTTGAGTTTTACGAAATTATTTTATTTATTATTGGTCTACCAACGATTGTTTACACCAGTTATGGGCATAAAAAAACAAGCAAAAACAAATAAACAATAGTCTACAATCACTTATAGGTAAAATCAGCATGCAAAATTGTAACACAAATCTCATCTCTATTTACTTTATTATACATATTATATTAATGTTTAGTATCGAATTATGCAAATAACCCGTTTTTCTATATACAGGGCACAAGTGTAAACTGTGTCAACCTTTTACGGGGTCATTGTACTCATCATTATGAACAACTTTTACTATGGAACCAAACCTGAAATGGCGAAAAAAAATAAGCAGTTCTGATTTTTTTTTTTCACGATTTCAGGTTTGGTTCCATAGTAAAAGTTGTTCATAATGATGAGTACTACCTCTTAAAAGACCTCTATATGACCTCTTAAAAGGTTGCTACTGTTTACACTTACACCCTGTATAGAATTATCTCCTTTTACCTTAACACCACAGAATTTGCACTTACATTGTTTACTTCAAAGCAGTAAATGGCGCCAATTCCCTTGTTCACAAACTAAACTAAATTTAAGTTCAGTGCATATTTTTCTTTCTGTGTCATTAAGAAAAGGACAGAAGATAAATATTAGTTTATTGACGTATTTTTGTAGCCAATTTTTTAATCACGTCTAAACTTGTATGTGGAGTATCTTAATTTGACAGGACTAAATTAATATTTATCGCTTGTCCTTTTCTTAATGAATAGAAAGAATAAGGTACACTGAACTTAAATTTAGTTTAGTTTGTGAACAAGGGAATCGGCGCCAATGTGTCTGTTTGCTCTTAAAGTTGCTATTTTAATAATCATATCAAAACAAAAAAAAAATATATATTAGTAAAATGTATTATTGATCACCAAGTATGACCACTGTGTTGGCGCTTTCATTTCATTAAGTCTAAGCTTTTCTATAAAGTTTTCAGCAAGTTGTCACTGAAATACTTGGTGTAACTTACGTCCAAAACGCGCCATGTTAAAATCCTTGAGAGTCAAGATAGGATAAGGACAAACCAACAAGAATACTTAATCAACCATCTCAACTTTGACCAACAAACCTGAAGTAGATACTATCGAAGAAACTTACATCTGACCAATTTTAAAACAAAATCTCGTGCACACGATGACCACATCTGTTATCAAGCGTTACTATAGCGGCCGAGCACTGCAAGCAAGAATAGTCCTAACGGTAGATGTTCGTTTCTCCGATAGTACATCGACTGGCTATCCATTAAGGACTGCGGCTCATTAGGCTGATTCGCCTCATTTGATTCTCTATTTCCTTGTAAGGTAAGATCGAGTACTTGAGTGGATATTTTGGTGTAACTTCCGAAAATCCTTGACCAATGCAGATGACCCAAACAAGCTTGCTTTATTATTTTTTTAGGGTTCCGTACCTCAAAAGGAAAAAACGGAAGCCTATAGGATCACTCGTGTGTCTGTCTGTCCGTCTGTCACAGCCAATTTACTCCGAATCTAATGGACCGATTAAGTTAAAATTTGGAACACATGAATTTCTGTGACCCAAACAAGAACGTGTAACGTAAATAAATGAATTTTGAATATGCCACTTTTGGGGCGGGGGCGAAGTTAAAAAAAAGTTTCGCAAACTGTACCACGTGAGGGTCTCAAATATATTATTTTTTATAATTTAAAAAATAAATTGTTTTAAAGTTATTTATGAAAATTGCCCCTTATCTCCGAAACAATTTTGAAAAAAAAAAATACAGAAGATAGTTCTATACCTGTATATGATTACAGGAAAACCTATAAGAAGTCTATGGTCTTAAAATAACATGGTATACCCTCTCAATATTGTTCAACTACAATGTTAAGTTTGTCCTTGGGGTAAATTCATCCCAACTACGGAACCCTTCATTGTGCGTGGTCCGACACGTACTTGACCAGTTTTTTATTTTACTGAAAAGAGCAAATATAACACAGTGGTAAAGACTGAAAGTGACTGGTAGTCGGTCGGAGACTGCTTCAAAACAATAGCAAGATAAGTTCGGGGTTTCTAAAGTGATAACTAATAGATAAATATATAAGTACTTACACAAATACAGTGCTACAATACTTTAAACACGAAAATAATTAAAAACATCATAACATAACGCTTGTAATCACCAAAGGATTAGGCAGAGGTGTATTTAATTCCACATTTCGTCAGCTAAGTACGTTTAAATTCCATGTAATAGCAGGTGAGCCTATTTCCATCAACCAGACACAAATCCAGACTCGGAGCTACTACTGAGAAATTCCTGATTGAATAATTCAATAACACTTTGCCTGACATGGGAATCGAAATTATTGCTTTATTTATATCAATCAACGAACTCAAAAATAATGCTAAAATCATTATTTTTATTGTTAACTCAGAATAACTCTTCAAATTAATTGATACAAACAAAATTCTGTATAGAAACAAAATAAAGCAATTCCCATTCAAGAAAAGATAACCGAGTGAACGTTTACTGCACATTGCCTTTTCAAGCAAGATACATAAGGTCTATTAACCTCTCGCAATCCTTTCTTTCCGAAGTATTTAAACGAAGTTAAAGCTCCAAGAGTAATTACCTCTTCGCACGCCGGACGAAACTTGGCACTTGCTAAGTATCCTACACTTGTACTTTACTTAGTAGCTACAATATTACAGCAATGCGTTTTTTGTTTGCTAGGAGTTTCCCTACATGACCTAATCGCAATTGAAGGATAATAGCTGATCTTTGCGTTACGCCCGTGAACGGGTGCTGCTTGTGGTGACTGGTCGTCTTGCTGACCTTGGTTTTGTTTTGTTATTAGTAATTTAACTCGTTGTTTATTTCACTTCGATGGTCCTAGTTTATCAATTGTGACTTCGAGTTACGACTACATGTACGGCTATATGTAAGTGGGCACGCCCTTTATTACTGGCTGCTTACGTTTTTAGTTTTGTATTTTGTTTCTGCTTGAGTATAGTTTTCGATTTTTTTTTTTTTTTTGGTATATAGGCGTGTGCTGGCTTACTTATAGCAAATAATTTAATTTTATGTTTTGTGTTGCGTAATTTACCTAAATTATTATGCACAGTGTTATATAGATTAAATTTTTTTAACTGAACAGACAGCTGTGCTGCTGGGGAGTTTGTTGCGCCACTTCTTCTCCCCAGCTAAAGCACTATGAAGAGGTGAAGGGCAGGCGTGTTGGGGGACTGTTTTATGTAATTTTGACGTTCAAAAAGTGCTGATTGAATAAATGACTTTTGATTTAGATTTTTTTTTTTAGAAGAAATCCGCAGGAGAACCAAGGTAACCGACATAGGCTGAAGAATTGCGAAACTTAAGTGGCAGTGGGCAGTGCACATTGCTCGCAGAACAGATGGCCGATGGGGCCGAAAAGTTCTGGAGTGACGACCGCGTACCGGAAGACGTAGCGTTGGAAGACCTCCCACAAGGTGGACTGATGACCTTGTGTAGGCTGCAGGAATCCACTGGATGCGGGAAGCACAGAACCGGTCGAAGTGGCGGTGCTTGGCGGTCTAGCAGTGGACGTCGTTCGATTGAAATGATGATGATGTTTTTTGTTAACTTTATAAAACAACAAAATCAAATCATTACGTAAGTAACCAGGGCCGGGATCATCATTCTCCTGTCCTTATCTCAATTTATTTTGAGTCAGCGCTGCATGTTTCCTTCTTCCATACTAGTCTTTACTACTACTTTCTACTTCTTCTCTGTTAGTCGCCATCTCAGTATTTACCCCCTTTCTAGCCATGTCGTCTTTCATACAATCCATCCATCGTTTCTTTGGTATTTTTCTACTTTTATAGCTTTCGTATTCAAAAATTTCCTCATGACATTTTCCTCACTTCTCCGCAGCACATATGGGATAACAAATGATTTGTACACAACTTTACAGTCAACAGTGCCACCTTCAGAGTTCCTCTTTAATACTAATTTCTCATTGTATACTAGCTGTACCCCGTGACTTCGTTCACGTGGAAGTCTTAAGGTACACAATTTACTAAAATAACAGCCAAATAAAACTCCTTCGTACCCCACGTTGCATCGCCCGCTCGTCCTGTTCACAATTTCATGGGTTTTATTTTTTTGCGTGGAACCCTAATTCTTTTTTTAAAACAAAAGTAGCCTAAGTTACTCCTTATAACAGCTATGTGTCAGTAAAAGTACCATCAAAATCGGTCCAGCCGTTATGGAGAATAGCCGGAGCAAACAGACCGACAGACTTACACAGACACTTCAATTTTATTTATTTGTATAGACTGGGTCATTGTCTGAACTAGCTAGCTAGCTGTATGTACCTTATGTCACCAAATTTTAATGTTACAAGCGACTGCCTATCTGACCTCCACAACCCAGTTACTAGGTAATACGATACCCCTTGGTAAGACTGGTTGTCAGAATTTCGGGCTTCTGACAACCCGTAACGACAGTCAAAGATCCACGAATGACAGCCGGGACCAACGGCTTAACGTGTTTTCCGAAGCACGGAGGAGTCTCGGTATGAAAAGATGGTCACCCATCCACAGACCAACCCCGGCAAGCGTAGCTTAACCAGATGGATCGACCCGTGCGGCTGTTATTACTTAGCCACGAGCTCCTCCGCCAGAGAAAACTTAATTTATATAAAAACAAAATCACATAAATCGGATACGGGTCCTCGGGATAAGCACACTTACAAACATGCAAACAAAAGACGTTGTGTTTTGTTTTACATTATGTAAGCATTACACCTTCCCTCACAGAATTCTCCTTCCGTAAAATCCTTACACTACCTTCCTACTTACCATGCAAAACTATATCCAAATACTTTATTTCATTTGCACGAAGCGTACCAACAAGATTTTATTTGTCAGTGTCTGCTAAAAGGCAGTTTTCTTAACCCCGACATGCCACGGGATTGTTAATATTCCGTAGTCGGACTTACACGAGCTAGTAACGTGCTCCGACTGGGAACCATTCCACTTGCCAATGCAATGTCTTTAATAGGACCCATAAATTGAATACACATTAGCATGCGAGCGACTACATGAAAATAGACTCATCTGTAATGCAACGTTTGTATGATTGTATTGGATGTTTTTATTGGTATTGTGTGCGGCGTTTTACATGGATATGAGTTTTTATCTATATCTATACAAATAAATAAAATTGAAGTGTCTGTTTGTATAACAGAAAAAACAATTTTTTTTAAATTTTTGTCTGTCTGTCTGTTTGTTCCGGCTAGTCTCCGAAATGGCTAGACCGATTTTAACTTGACTTTCATTGGCAGATAGCTGATGTTATAAGGAGTAGGTAACATATGCTGCTATTATTTTAGAAAAAGAATTATGGTTCCGCGCTAAAAAATTAAAGCCCATAAAATTGTGAACAAAAAATAGGGAAGTATTGAAATCCACGCGGACGAAGCCGCGAGCAACAGCTAGTAATTTTATAAGTTGGCAAATAGACTAACTCAATAAAAAGTAATTACTGTCTGCGGACTTGCAACTGACGTAGGTACAGTCGACCTCGTTTTAATAATATAATAATGACTAAGTTAACAGACAGCTGTGCTGCTGGGGAGTTTGTTGCGCGACTTCTTCTTCCCAGCTAAAGCACTAGGAAGTGGAGCAGGTCGGGCGTTTTAGAGGACTGTCTTAGGTAACTTTGACGTTCAAAAAGTGCTGGTTATCAGCGTAATTTGAGTAAATGACTTTTGTTTTTTTTTTTTTTTAATGCTATATCACTCTAAGATTGTATGTCACTTGTATGTCATAAAACAACAAAGCCTATTTGTATATGTGCTAGTTAGATAATTTCAACCGTAGTGCAAGCATTACGAGGTCCACTATTAAAGTATCGTCACTCTTGATTACAGACCATTAACTCTCCTAGTCAAGCTTTATACAAAGAAGGAAAACATCGTGAGGAAACCAATACCGAAGAACCGTGTTTTCCTTTATCATGGATCACTTGATATGAAATACCCGTAAAATATTCAACCTTTTGCAAGCAACAACGTCCTTAACCGTATATTTCAGTGATTTGCGACATATTTGTCGCGGATTCCCTCCAAAATTTCCCTTCATTTTAAGGTAAATTAAGTCAGAATTGTGGAAACATTCGTGTGTTAAATCTACTGTTAAACTCGTTATAAATATTAGAAGGATAATAAAACATGCTTTATTGCATAATTGAATTTCGTACACTATTTACACAGTAAAAAAAACCAGTCAAGAGCGTGTCGGACCACGCACAATGAAGAGTTCCGTGGTTGGGATGAATATATCCCAAGAACAAACTTAACATTGTAGTTGAAGAACATGTTCTCCCATACATTCCAACTACAATGGTCCATAGTTAAACGAAAAGGATCCAACCCACATTACACCTAATGTAGGTTGAATCCTTTTCGTTTAACTGTGGACAAATGTAAGTTTGTACGCACAATATTGAGAGATTTACCATGTGGTTTTAAGACCATCGACTTTTTATAGGTTTTCCTGTAATCTATAGCTAGACAGACACACGAGTGATCCTATAAGGGTTCCGTTTTTCCTTTTGAGGTACGGAACCCTAAAAATAGCTGTAAATAGTTCACAGATGGATATCTGATATTTCCCAGCAGCATAGTTGACTTAACCTTGTTGAGTTTAATTTATGAGACGGACAGGTCTTTGGAATGATTTAATACAAGTAGTTACGAAATTTTTACATAGTTGTAACTAGGGAAACTGGGAAATCCCGGTACTTCAACTCACGTCATTGGATATCTATCTGAGAGACTAAGTACTAGCCTATCGTCCTCATAGTCAAGATCACATCAAGAAAATTTTCCACAATACCAACAACAATGAAACAAAATTCACGTACCCACAAAGTATGGAATGTCGGCGAACAGATTGCGTGCCAACAAAACGTAAATATCCTCGTTAAAGTGTCCGGCAGAAGTTACAAGTGTCCGGGCACTGGCGACCGACGGTTTATGATAGGAAGAGAGGAATCCATACTGGAAATGTTAAAGACTAGACAGGCACACATTGTATTTTGATGTTTATTAGACAGGGGATTGAGACTGCATTGAGGAAATGGTATTGCAATCGCGATATTAGTCTATTGTGAAGAAAAACTTTGAAAGATGAAAGTATTAGCAGGTAACGATTTTGTTTGGTGCAGATTACAACAAAGTAAACATTACATTATTTGTCTATTTTTGGTCGATTTTTCAATAGCCAGATAAATTTAACGTGAACAATATAAAAACCGGCCAAGTGCGAGTCGGACCCGCACATGAAGGGTTCCGTACCACCTGCATATTTAAAAAAAACTAAACAAAGAATATTTTTCAGCTTAAATTTTAATAATCATCATCAAGATATCTTTGTATTTCATAATGATACTGTGAATTACAAAGTTATTTTTTCGCAGTTGCAGAAAATCGCACATATTTAAACAAAATACCGTACCTTATGAATCGGCGTTTTTAGTATTTGTTGAATAAATACAGTATATGTATGCATGATATACAGAAGTTTCAAATTTCTTGTACAAAAATGGTCAAAAACTGACAACTTTTGCGGCATTTTATCTTCAAAGTGAATTTTTGAAGTGAGCGTGGATTGCCAATTCTAATTGGAATCAATAATATTGTAAAGCTGAAACGTCGAAACCAGCTATGTTTTGTAAACAATGGTTATCATTTTGAACAATTAATCAGTTAATGTTTAATAGGTAGGTAAAATAAGAAAAATTAAAAAAAAATTGTTAAAAAGGAGCTCTTTCCTTTAGGTTGAAGTATGTCATTACTTCCCAGAACCAGATTCGATACTTATTAGCGACACTATCCAATGTTGTAATAATACAGTGTTTTTTTTTTTTTCAAAATCAACGGGTTCAATTCCTGGCTAGAAATATAGATTTTTCAAAAATCCAATGATGCACTTTTAGCTTTCATCAAAATCGAGCCCGGGACGCCTTTGAGTACTTTTCGCTATTCCTCATAGTTTCGGGTTTGGCCACTCATAGTTTCGGACTGTCCAAGTCCACTTGAAAAATTCACCCTGTATATATATATATATTAGGTTGGGGAAAAAGTCTTTTCGCATTATAGTATGTATGAACTTGTAATAAAATCTCTTTGGCTATACTATTTGTATCTGGCTGGTTTTGGTATCATTGAAAGTTTAAATTTTAAAGAACCAAATTCAAATTAGGAAAATGTGTGATTTTCATTTGTTTTTCGTACCGTCAAGATGAGTGAATCTAATGAAGAAATTCGATACATTTTAAAATTTTACTACAAAAAAGGTAAAAATGCAACGCAAGCCGCGAAAAAAATTTGCGATGTTTATGGACCTAGTGTAGTGTCTGTGACAGTAGCACAAATTTGGTTTAAGCGTTTTCAATCCGGAAATTTTGATGTCAAAGATGCACGTCGCTCTGGTCGCCCTATTACGGATAAAATGGATGCCATTTTTGAAAAAGTGGAGCAAGATATATCAGTAGTTACGACGTAGCTGAAGAACTGGAAATTGACCACAAAACAGTTTTGGCGCATTTGAAAAAACTGGGTACACAAAAAAGCTCGACATTTGGGTACCTCACGAGCTCACTGAAAGAAACCTAATGAACCGTGTACTCATTTGTGATTCTTTATTACGACGTAATGAAACCGAACCATTTTAGAAGAAGCTGATAACTGGTGATGAAAAGTGGATCACGTATGACAAGAACGTGCGAAAAAGGTCGTGGTCAAAGACCGGCCTTTCACAGACTGTGGCGAAACCCGGGTTAACTCGCAACAAGGTGATGCTGTGTGTGTGGTGGGATTGTAAGGGCATTATTCATTATGAGCTGTTACCACCAGGCAGGACCATCGATTCTGAACTCTACTGCGAACAACTGATGAGATTAAAGCAAGAAGTTGAAAGAAAGCGGCCGGAATTAATCAACAGAAGGGGTGTGGTTTTTCATCATGATAACGCTAGACCTCACACATCTTTAGCCACTCAGCAAAAATAAAGAGAGTTTGGCTGGGAGGTGTATTAACTACTATTACTACTATACGGCGGATGCTAATGCATCCGCCGTATAGTCCTGACCTTGCACCTTCAGATTTCCACCTGTTTCGGTCTCTTCAGAATTCTTTAGGCAGTGTCAGGTTAACATCACGAGAGGACTGCCAAAACCACTTGTCGCGGTATTTTGACCAGAAGTCCCAAAATTTCTATAGCAATGGGATCATGTCCCTACCTACAAGATGGCAAAAAGTTATCGAACAAAATGGTACCTACATACTTTAGTTAAATGTAAATAAACTATATTAAAAAATGTTTTGAATTTTCTTAAAAAATGCGAAGAGACTTTTTCCCCAAAATAAAACAAATATATATATTTGTACTCTACTCGATGAGTTCTAGACAATGAGACCCCACATACCAGAGAACGAAAAAAAATATTTAATAATCAAAAGTTTATTGTATGGGGATTCTTTTCATTTTTAACTTTATTATATTTTTATTATTTGTTGTTATAGCGGCAATAGAAATATACAATCTGTGAAAATTTCAACTATCTACCTCTGATGATTCGTGAGATACAGCCCGCTGACAGACCGATGGACGAACGGACGGACGGACAGCGGAGGCTTAGTAATAGGGTTCCGTTTGGCATCCGTCGGGTACGGAACTCTAAAAATGGCGGTTTGACATAATTATATTTTTGCTACACAAAAGGTGTCGAAGCGTCATAATTAAACAAGTTTCATCCGAGCGGCAATTCCCGTAATATTCATCGTTCATATTTTAATATCAGTCACAATCTGTCAAAAAAACCTGTAATTTATCTGCATTTTTAGGGTTCCGTAACAAAATGGTAAAAAGGAACCCTCATGGTGCGACGCAGTGTGTCTGTCCGTTTGTCACAGCAGGATATCTCAAGAACTACTAATGCTATCAACTTGAATTTTGGAATAGTTTTAGATGACGTTTGCCCAATTACTATTTTGCAAATAAGAAAGAAATAATATATTTTTTTGCAACAGGGACTGAAAGGGGTCTTAAAAATTCGAAGTGGGGCTACTGGGGCATGTGGGGTATCATATGAAAGAACACTGTTTGCACATTCTCAAACATTTTTTTTTTAGACATTTTTAATTTTCGACTTTTGATGAAAAATGTAAAAAAAGAGTACCGTTCCCCCCTTATCTCCAAAGTTTGCATAGAGAAAAATCTGAAATTATTCTGTGTGATAGAAGTTTATGTAAAGATTACAGGAAATATAAAACGATGTCTCTAAATAGCTCACTTTTCTTCAATAGCTCACCTAACTTCGGTGGGAACGGACACTGATATATGATATTAAACCTAACTAATAAGAAATCTATTTTATAATTTTTATGTGAAACTTGTGAACTTTCAAATATATTTCGTAACCAAAAAGGACTTATTCATTGGAGAGTATCCCGACACACGCCCCCACACATATCTCCAGTTATGGGCTTAAAAAATAAGCAAAAACAAATAAACAATAGTCTACAATCACTTATAGGTAAAATCAGCATGCAAAATTGTAACACAAATCTCATCTCTATTTACTTTATTATACAAATTAGTGTTTAGTATCGAATTATGCAAATAACCCGTTTTTCTATATACAGGTCATATAAACCAAACCTGAAATCGTGAAAAAAAACACCAGAACTGCTGATTTTTTTTCGCGATTTTAGGTTTGGTCCCATAGTAAAAGTTGTTAATAATGATGAGTACAATGACCCCGTAAAAGGCTGACACAGTTTACACTTACACCCTGTATAGAATTATCTCCTTTTACCTTCACACCACAGAATTTCCACTTACATTGTTTACTTCAAAGCAGTAAATGGCGCCAATTCCCTTGTTCACAAACTAAACTAAATTTAAGTTCAGTGCATATTTTTCTTTCTGTGTCATTAAGAAAAGGACAGAAGATAAACATTAGTTTAGTCCTGTAAAATTAGTCAGCGCCTGACGTAAATTGACGTATTTTTGTAGCCAATTTTTTAATCACGTCTAAACTTGTATGTGGAGTAGGTATCTTAATTTGACAGGACTAAATTAATATTTATCGCTTGTCCTTTTCTTAATGAATAGAAAGAATAAGATACACTGAACTTAAATTTAGTTTAGTTTGTGAACAAGGGAATCGGCTCTGTTTGCTCTTAAAGTTGCTATTTTAATAATCATATCAAACCAAAAAAAAAAAATTATATTAGCAAAATGTATTATTGATCATCAAGTATGACCACTGTGTTGGCGCTTTCATTTCATTAAGTCTAAGCTTTTCTATAAAGTTTTCAGCAAGTTGTCACTGAAATACTTGGTGTAACTTACGTCCAAAACGCGCCATGTTAAAATCCTTGAGAGTCAAGATAGGATAAGGACAAACCAACAAAAATACTTAATCAACCATCTCAACTTTGACCAACAAACCTGAAGTAGGTACTATCGAGGAAACTTACATCTGACCAATTTGAAAACAAAATCTCGTGCACACGATGACCACATCTGTTATCAAGCGTTACTATAGCGGCCGAGCACTGCAAGCAAGAATAGTCCTAACGGTAGATGTTCGTTTTTCCGATAGTACATCGACTTGCTATCCATTAAGGACTGCGGCTCATTAGGCTGATTCGCCTCATTTGATTCTCTATTTCCTTGTAAGGTAAGATCGAGTACATTGAGTGGATATTTTGGTGTAACTTCCGAAAATCCTTGACCAATGCAGATGACCCAAACAAGCTTGCTTTATTATTTTTTTAGGGTTCCGTACCTCAAAAGGAAAAAACGGAAGCCTTAAAATTATAAAAAATAATATATTTGTGACAGACGGACAGACAGACAGACATACGAGTTAGGATCACTCGTGTGTCTGTCTGTCTGTCCGTCTGTCACCGATCGATTAAGTTAAAATTTGGAACACGTATGAATTTCTGTGACCCAAACAAGAACGTGTAACGTAAATAAATGAATTATGAATATGCCACTTTTGGGGGGGCGAAGTTAAAAAAAAGTTTCGCAAACTGTACCACGTGAGGGTCTCAAATATATTATTTTTTATAATTTTAAAATAAATTGTTTTAAAGTTATTTATGAAAATTGCCCCTTATCTCCGAAACAATTCTGAAAAAAAAAATACAGAAGATAGTTCTATACCTGTATATGATTACAGGAAAACCTATAAGAAGTCTATGGTCTTAAAATAACATGGTATACCTCTCAATATTGTTCAACTACAATGTTAAGTTTGTCCTTGGGATAAATTCATCCCAACTACGGAACCCTTCATTGTGCGTGGTCCGACACGTACTTGACCAGTTTTTTATTTTACTGAAAAGAGCAAATATAACACAGTGGTAAAGACTGAAAGTGACTGGTAGTCGGTCGGAGACTGCTTCAAAACAATAGCAAGATAAGTTCGGGGTTTCTAAAGTGATAACTAATAGATAAATATATAAGTACTTACACAAATACAGTGCTACAATACTTTAAACACGAAAATAATTAAAAACATCATAACATAACGCTTGTAATCACCAAAGGATTAGGCAGAGGTGTATTTAATTCCACATTTCGTCAGCTAAGTACGTTTAAATTCCATGTAATAGCAGGTGAGCCTATTTCCATCAACCAGACACAAATCCAGACTCGGAGCTACTACTGAGAAATTCCTGATTGAATAATTCAATAACACTTTGCCTGACATGGGAATCGAAATTATTGCTTTATTTATATCAATCAACGAACTCAAAAATAATGCTAAAATCATTATTTTTATTGTTAACTCAGAATAACTCTTCAAATTAATTGATACAAACAAAATTCTGTATAGAAACAAAATAAAGCAATTCCCATTCAAGAAAAGATAACCGAGTGAACGTTTACTGCACATTGCCTTTTCAAGCAAGATACATAAGGTCTATTAACCTCTCGCAATCCTTTCTTTCCGAAGTATTTAAACGAAGTTAAAGCTCCAAGAGTAATTACCTCTTCGCACGCCGGACGAAACTTGGCACTTGCTAAGTATCCTACACTTGTACTTTACTTAGTAGCTACAATATTACAGCAATGCGTTTTTTGTTTGCTTGGAGTTTCCCTACACGACCTAATCGCAAATGAAGGATAACAGCTGATCTTTGCGTTATGCTCGTGAACGGGTGCTGCTTGTGGTGACTGGTCGTCTTGCTGACCTTGGTTTTGTTTTGTTATTAGTAACTTAACTCGTTGTTTATTTTACTTCGAGGGTCCTAGTTTATCATCTTTGACTTCGAGTTACGACTACATGTACGGCTATATGTAAGTGGGCACGCCCTTTATTACTGGCTGCTTACGTTTTTAGTTTTGTATTTTGTTTCTGCTTGAGTATAGTTTTCGATTTTTTTTTTTGGTATCTATATACCAAAAAACATAAAATTAAATTATTTGCTATAAGTAAGCCAGTGTGACTGTCTGTCACTTACTCCAATTTAATATTAAAATATTATATTATTATTTTAAGACCAGCACATCTTTCGAGTCACTTGGAGACATAAATTGTCTATTTAATGTGAGGCAAAGTCTTAGTAACGGTCGACAGGACGGATACAATAAGTCAATCAATTTCTAAAGGACTGTAAAATATTCTATTTGTAATTTCAAATGACACGAGGGCCATTAAGACAAAATTCTAAGAACGCATTGGACAACGGCCACATATGGTCATAAAGCAATAGTCTCACAGTCGGCGATGAACGGGTAGCGAGTAGAACTACTAAAATATGAAAGCGTTTTGTCGCTGGGCTATCGGCGAGTATCCGAATGCGATGGGCGATTGCTCGCGCCACTCGCTCGGGGCGACTCATGCCACAAGGGTTTCAGTCGGTAGGTATTTACATGCCTACCTATAGCTTTGCTATCTATAATATAGGTATATTGTAAGGTTTATAACTCGTTAAATTAACAAGAACTGCCACTACACAAATGCTATTATAAAATACATCATAGTCGTCGTCTGAACTAGACAATGATAGTTCTAGTATTTGTTCTGAATCCATAAAATATGCGTCTATTTTGGTCACTTCCTCGCTAGCAGTATGACAACTGCCTAACTTAACTTGTTCATGGGTTAAACCCTGAAACAATTGAGGAATAAACAAAGGGCATTAGGGTTAGAAGGCAGGAGGCTGAAAGGTTCGCGGCCGAGGCATGGGGATTTTGGTGAGGGCAGTTAGTTTTGACCACGAGAGGAGACGGACGTTAGAGTCTAGGCTAGTCCAGTTAGGAGACTTGGTGAATACCAAGAGGCTATAATATTGAAGTGAGCTGTCGCAAGACAGCGAGTATTAGTTATTATGTCAAATAAATTGGGTTTTGACCACTAGAGGAGACAGACGTGATAGTCTAAGCGAGTTCAGTTAGGTTATGTAGTGTGAGGCCAGGCTAGTGGACTGGTAAGTGCGTGAAGGTGAGACGTCCAAGAGGTGACAAGCAAGAGGTGATACTAGTAATACCTACAGTATTTTAGTAAGTGCATTTCTATATAGATCCATCCAAGGAGTTATTCGGTAAGTGTCAACTTTAATTAACTTTAATGTTAGTAATAGTACGTTAACTTTAAACTTAGTAGTACGAGTAGGTATTTACTTTTCCACTATAACGATTCTTAGAAGATTGATTTGTATTGAGACTAATAGGTAGGTAATAGATAGCTGATATCTCTGATGAGCTATTAATGATCATTTATTTCAGCATGGCGAAAATACTCTTACTTTATATCGTAATTTATAATTTATGGTATTTTCTCTTGAACCATGTGTCCACCTCCGAATCCATACCTTAGCAGAAGTCAATCACTTGCAGTTGGTTATAGGGAATCGGTGAAAGCCTTTCTCGACAAACTAGACTTATTACGATTGACGACAATTCCTGACTGAGAATCTAAAAAAGGCAGAACCGAAAACACTCAGTTAATTTAAATCAGACTCGGCTATAAAGCCTGTAGTTGCGTTATAAAACAACCAAATGTAGGTGATGATTACTGTTTCCAAAAAGGTCTCGCCACAGAAAGCATTGCGTGGGATCTGTTGTAAGCACATTTCAGGGAGCGCGGGTTAGGAATCACTGGTAGGCTTCACTGAATACCTCAAACTGAATTGATAATCGTTTTAATAACGCTAGGGAACATGTCTCGGTAAAACCCCCTCGCCCGGCCGTTGGTAGGCCTATTACTGAATCGACACTCTTTATCGAGACATGCTATTTGGACGCAAAGCCGCTAATAGCCGCACCGCATCCTCTAAATGGGGCAGATTAAAGAAATGTGAAGTGACGATATACCATTTCGGCTCGCACCAGATTTGATCGCAATGAATTCTGCTAGAGACTGAGTCTACGGTACGCTTGTGCTAGTCTCGTGTTATCCTAGTAGAAGGGGATAGGCCATCGTAAGGCATTCACATTAGTACGCGTTTAAAAATACCCTATACTTGTCTTCCTCAATGGCTGTAGAACTTCGCAGTACTCTGTCATAGGATTGAGTAAGACATTTTATTTACTGCTTAGGAGACGTGTCCTATTAGAATCGTATTAGTGTCCTCAGAGGTACTATGCTTAGACCTAACAGAACACGTATTGAGACAAATTAACGTTGTAAAACGGTTTCCCAGTCTCACTGAAATGGGTATATAATAAGCAGACATATTAACGTAGCTATTAATAATGAATAAAAGCGCAAGCGTAACGATCCCCTTACCCTTACACATCAACAGGACTGAGTTGCAGATATCAGCACCCACCTGCGAGGGTGGAGATGCTGTAGGCTGATAGGTTAATTGAGTTTCATTTAATTAAACAGACTGAGATGTGTTACTGGGGAGTTTGTTGCGCCACTTCTTCTCCCCAGTCCAAACACTAGGAAGTGGTGAAGGGTGGGGCGTATTGTCTGTCTATAAATCTTCAAGAGTTAATCCACAACTCTATGAAATAGTGACCATTGAGTCTTGATCTTCTATAACTATTTATTATCCAAATAATGATTCGAGTTTCGAATCCCAACTCTATTATCAAGTAATCCTTGAATGTTGTATTCTTTATCTTAGACCAATAATTCGGTCAGACTGACATGAACACGGTGTCTTGCAGATATGCTTGTTGTGCAAGGGGTGAACTTCCAGGGGATTGGGTGACCACATATATTTAATATTCAGTCCAAGGACTGATAGGGACCATGTCTCCTTGGGAGCATGATGTTGACGCAATGCCGCTGGAACTGGCCGCCCCGTAGCTAGACAAGGACGGTCGCTCGGTTACCGCAGTGAAGGCCGCTTCGTCACGGATATCAGTTCGAGAGAACTGCTAGGGACCATGTCTCCTAAAGAGCATGTGCAGACTCAATGCCGCTGAACAGCCGCTTGTGTCACTATGGAAGTTTCGCTCTAAGTGCTTCGAGTGTAGATGTGAGGTGTCGTGTGAGTAATGACTGACCCATTTACCTGTTACGCCAGCGTAAGGGTACCTACTCACAACTTTATATAATAATATACTTTGCACCCCATTATCATTTATTAGCTTTCTAAACCCACATCCAATGTATTTTCATGACTATTAATCCCTAAAGTTTTATTCACGATTTCTTTCAATCTTTCTTGCCTTATCAATGGGACAAGGCAGATTAGCTTACGGGATGTCATTCATTACTATCGGTGGGAGAGTGTCCAGTCGGGAGACGAGCTCTACAAGGTAGTGCGGGGTGGAGCACTACCTTTTCCCCATAGGGGAAACCGACCTAAACACTAATATTAACATAATTAGGAAAAACGAAATTTTTATCAGCCTGGGGTTTGTTACGCCCCATCACACCAGCACACGCCTATGCGTGTGCTGGCTTACTTATAGCAAATAATTTAATTTTATGTTTTGTGCTGCGTAATTTACCTAAATTATTATGCACAGTGTTATATAGATTCAATTTTTTTAACTGAACAGACAGCTGTGCCGCTGGGGAGTTTGCGCCACTTCTTCTCCCCAGCTAAAGCACTAGGAAGTGGTGAAGGGTAGGCGTTTTGGGGGACTGTCTTATGTAATTTTGACGTTCAAAAAGTGCTGATTCTCAGCCTAGTTTGAATAAATTACTTTTGATTTTGATTTTTTTTAGAAGAGTTCCGTAGGAGAACCAAGGTAACCGACACAGCCCAAAGAATTGCCAAACTTAAGTGGCAGTGGGCAGGGCACATTGCTCGCAGAACAGATGGGTGATGGGGCCGAAAGGTTCTGGAGTGGTAACCGCGTATCGGAAGACGTAGCGTTGGAAGACCTCCCACAAGGTGGACCGATGACCTTGTGTAGGCTGCAGGAATCCGCTGGATGCGGCTACCACAGCACCGGTTGAAGTGGCTGTGCCTGGGGGAGACCTATGTCCAGCAGTGGACGGCTTTCGATTGAAATGATGATGATGTTTTTTGTTAACTTTATAAAACAACATAATCAAATCATTACGTAAGTAACCAGGGCCGGGATCATCTTTCTCCTGCCCTTATCTCAATTTATTTTGAGTCAGCGCTGCATGTTTTCTTCTTCCATACTTCTCTGTTAGTTGTCATCTCAGTAGTTACCCCCTTTCTACTTCCATGTCGTCTTTCATACAATCCATCCATCGTTTCTTTGGAATTTTTCTACTTTTATAGCTTTCATATTCAAAACTTTCCTCATGACATTTTCCTCACTTCTCCGCAGCACATATGGGATGATAAATGATTTCTACACAACTTTACAGTCAACAGTGCCACTTTAAGAGTTCCTCTTTAATACTAATTTCTTATTGTAGCTGTGCCCCGTGACTTCGTTCGCGTGGAAGTTGTAAGGTACACAATATACTAAAATAACAGCCATATAAAACTCCCTCGTACCCCACGTTGCATCACCCGGTCGTGCTGTTCGTTCACAATATCATGGGTTTTATTTTTTTGCGTGGAACCTTAATTCTTTTTCTAAAATAAAAGTAGCCTAAGTTACTCCTTATAACAGCTATGTGTCAGTAAAAGTACCATCAAAATCGGTCCAGCCGTTATGGAGATTAGCCGGAGCAAACAGACCGACAGACTTACACAGACACTTCAATTTTATTTATTTGTATAGCCTGGGTCATTGTCTGAAATAGCTAGCTAGCTGTATGTACCTTATGTCACCAAATTTTAATGTTACAAGCGACTACCTATCTGACCTCCACAACCCAGTTACTAGGTAATACGATACCCCTTGGTAAGACTGGTTGTCAGACTTTCGGGCTTCTGACAACCCGTAACGACAGTCAAAGATCCACGAATGACAGCCGGGACCAACGGCTTAACGTGTTTTCCGAAGCACGGAGGAGTCTCGGTAAGAAAAAAATGGTCACCCATCCACAGACCAACCCCGGCAAGCGTAGCTTAACCAGATGGATCGACCCGTGCGGCTGTTATTACTTAGCCACGAGCTCCTCCGCCAGAGAAAACTTAATTTATATAAAAACAAAATCACATAAATCGGATACGGGTCCTCGGGATAAGCACACTTACAGACATGCAAACAAAAGACGTTGTGTTTTGTTTTACATTATGTAAGCATTACACCTTCCCTCACAGAATTCTCCTTCCGTAAAATCCTTACACTACCTTCCTACTTACCATGCAAAACTATATCCAAATACTTTATTTCATTTGCACGAAGCGTACCAACAAGATTTTATTTGTCAGTGTCTGCTAAAAGGCAGTTTTCTTAACCCCCGACATGCCACGGGATTGTTAATATTCCGTAGTCGGACTTACACGAGCTAGTAACGTGCTCCGACTGGGAACCATTCCACTTGCCAATGCAATGTCTTTAATAGGACCCATAAATTGAATACACATTAGCATGCGAGCGACTACATGAAAATAGACTCATCTGTAATGCAACGTTTGTATGATTGTATTGGATGTTTTTATTGGTATTGTGTGCGGCGTTTTACATGGATATGAGTTTTATCTATATCTATAAATAAAATTGAAGTGTCTGTTTGTAATGTCAAAATAACAGCTTTTTATGTATAACAAAAAAAAAAAAGATTTTTATAATTTTCCGGCTAATCTCCGAAATGACTAGACCGATTTTAACTTGACATTCACTGGCAGATAGCTGATGTTATAAGGAGTAGGTAACATATGCTGCTATTATTTTAGAAAAAGAATTATGGTTCCGCGCTAAAAAATTAAAACCCATAAAATTGTGAACAAAAAATAGGGAAGTATTTAAACCCACGCGGGCGAAGCCGCGAGCAACAGCTAGTAATTTTATAAGTTGGCAAATAGACTAACTCAATAAAAAGTAATTACTGTCTGCGGACTTGCAACTGACGTAGGTACAGTCGACCTCGTTTTAATAATATAATAATGACTAAGTTAACAGACAGCTGTGCTGCTGGGGAGTTTGTTGCGCGACTTCTTCTTCCCAGCTAAAGCACTAGGAAGTGGAGCAGGTCGGGCGTTTTAGAGGACTGTCTTAGGTAACTTTGACGTTCAAAAAGTGCTGGTTATCAGCGTAATTTGAGTAAATGACTTTTGTTTTTTTTTTTTTTTTTAATGCTATATCACTCTAAGATTGTAGGTATGTCACTTGTATATGTGCTAGTTAGATAATTTCAACCGTAGTGAAAGCATTACGAGGTCCACTATTAAAGTATCGTCACTCTTGATTACAGACCATTAACTCTCCTAGTCAAGCTTTATACAAGGAAGGAAAACATCGTGAGGAAACCAATACCGAAGAACCGTGTTTTCCTTTATCATGGATCACTTGATATGAAATACCCGTAAAATATTCAACCTTTTGCAAGCAACAACGTCCTTAACCGTATATTTCAGTGATTTGCGACATATTTGTCGCGGATTCCCTCCAAAATTTCCCTTCATTTTATGGTAAATTAAGTCAGAATTGTGGAAACATTCGTGTGTTAAATCTACTGTAAAACTCGTTATAAATATTAGAAGGATAATAAAACATGCTTTATTGCATAATTGAATTTCGTACACTATTTACAGAGTAAAAAAAAACCGGTCAAGAGCGTGTCGGACCACGCACAATGAAGGGTTCCGTAGTTGGGATGAATATATCCCAAGAACAAACTTAACATTGTAGTTGAAGAACGTGTTCTCCCATACATTCCAACTACAAAGGTACATAGTTAAACGAAAAGGATCCAACCCATATTACATCTAATGTGGGTTGGATTCTTTTCGTTTAACTGTTTACAAATGTAAGTTTGTACGCACAATATTGAGAAATTTACAATGTGGTTTTAAGACCATCGACTTCTTATAGGTTTTCCTGTAATCTATAGCTAGACAGACACACGAGTGATCCTATAAGGGTTCCGTTTTTCCTTTTGAGGTACGGAACCCTAAAAATAGTTGTAAATAGCTCACAGATCTGTATTATAATCAGATATTTCCCAGCAGCATAGTTGACTTGACCTTGTTGAGATTAATGTATGAGTCGGACAGGTCTTTGGAATGATTTAATACAAGTAGTTACGAAATTTTTACATAGTTGTAACTAGGGAAACTTTGGGAAATCCCGGTACTTCAACTCACGTCATTGGATATCTATCTGAAAGACTGAGTACTAGCCTAGTCAAGATCACATCAAGAAAATTTTCCACAATACCAACAACAATGAAACAAAATTCACGTACCCACAAAGTATGGAATGTCGGCTAACAGATTGCGTGCCAACAAAACGTAAATATCCTCGTTAAAGTGTCCGGCAGAAGTTACAAGTGTCCGGGCACTGGCGACCGACGGTTTATGACAGGAAGAGAGGAATCCATACTGGAAATGTTAAAGACTAGACAGGCACACATTGTATTTTGATGTTTATTAGACAGGGGATTGAGACTGCATTGAGGAAATGGTATTGCAATCGCGATATTAGTCTATTGTGAAGAAAAACTTTGAAAGATGAAAGTATTAGCAGGTAACGATTTTGTTTGGTGCAGATTACAACAAAGTAAACATTACATTATTTGTCTATTTTTGGTCGATTTTTCAATAGCCAGATAAATTTAATGTGAACAATAAAAAAACCGGCCAAGTGCGAATCGGACCTGCACATGAAGGGTACCAACTGCATATTAAAAAAAAAACTAAACAAAGAATATTTTTCAGCTTAAGTTTTAATAATCACAAAGATATCTTTGTATTTCATAATGATACTGTGAATTACAAAGTTATTTTTTCGCAGTTGCAGAAAATCGCACATATTTAAACAAAATACCGTACCTTATGAATCGGCGTTTTTAGTATTTGTTGAATAAATACAGTATATGTATGCATGATATACAGAAATTTCAAATTTCTTGTACAAAAATGGTCAAAAACTGACAACTTTTGCGGCATTTTATCTTCAAAGTGAATTTTTGAAGTGGGCGTGGATTGCCAATTCTAATTGGAATCAATAATATTGTAAAGCTGAAACGTCGAAACCAGCTATGTTTTGTAAACAATGGTTATCATTTTGAACAATTAATCAGTTAATGTTTAATAGGTAGGTAAAATAAGAAAAATTAAAAAAAAAATTGTTAAAAAGGAGCTCTTTCCTTTAGGTTGAAGTATGTCATTACTTCCCAGAACCAGATTCGATACTTATTAGCGACACTATCCAATGTTGTAATAATACAGTGTTTTTTTTTTTTCAAAATCAACGGGTTCAATTCCTGGCTAGAAATATAGATTTTTCAAAAATCCAATGATGCACTTTTAGCTTTCATCAAAATCGAGCCCGGGACGCCTTTGAGTACTTTTCGCTATTCCTCATAGTTTCGGGTTTGGCCACTCATAGTTTCGGACTGTCCAAGTCCACTTGAAAAATTCACCCTGTATATATATATATATTAGGTTGGGGAAAAAGTCTTTTCGCATTATAGTATGTATGAACTTGTAATAAAATCTCTTTGGCTATACTATTTGTATCTGGCTGGTTTTGGTATCATTGAAAGTTTAAATTTTAAAGAACCAAATTCAAATTAGGAAAATGTGTGATTTTCATTTGTTTTTCGTACCGTCAAGATGAGTGAATCTAATGAAGAAATTCGATACATTTTAAAATTTTACTACAAAAAAGGTAAAAATGCAACGCAAGCCGCGAAAAAAATTTGCGATGTTTATGGACCTAGTGTAGTGTCTGTGACAGTAGCACAAATTTGGTTTAAGCGTTTTCAATCCGGAAATTTTGATGTCAAAGATGCACGTCGCTCTGGTCGCCCTATTACGGATAAAATGGATGCCATTTTTGAAAAAGTGGAGCAAGATCGGCATATCAGTAGTTACGACGTAGCTGAAGAACTGGAAATTGACCACAAAACAGTTTTGGCGCATTTGAAAAAAACTGGGTACACAAAAAAGCTCGACATTTGGGTACCTCACGAGCTCACTGAAAGAAACCTAATGAACCGTGTACTCATTTGTGATTCTTTATTACGACGTAATGAAACCGAACCATTTTAGAAGAAGCTGATAACTGGTGATGAAAAGTGGATCACGTATGACAAGAACGTGCGAAAAAGGTCGTGGTCAAAGACCGGCCTTTCACAGACTGTGGCGAAACCCGGGTTAACTCGCAACAAGGTGATGCTGTGTGTGGTGGGATTGTAAGGGCATTATTCATTATGAGCTGTTACCACCAGGCAGGACCATCGATTCTGAACTCTACTGCGAACAACTGATGAGATTAAAGCAAGAAGTTGAAAGAAAGCGGCCGGAATTAATCAACAGAAGGGGTGTGGTTTTTCATCATGATAACGCTAGACCTCACACATCTTTAGCCACTCAGCAAAAATAAAGAGAGTTTGGCTGGGAGGTGTATTAACTACTATTACTACTATACGGCGGATGCTAATGCATCCGCCGTATAGTCCTGACCTTGCACCTTCAGATTTCCACCTGTTTCGGTCTCTTCAGAATTCTTTAGGCAGTGTCAGGTTAACATCACGAGAGGACTGCCAAAACCACTTGTCGCGGTATTTTGACCAGAAGTCCCAAAATTTCTATAGCAATGGGATCATGTCCCTACCTACAAGATGGCAAAAAGTTATCGAACAAAATGGTACCTACATACTTTAGTTAAATGTAAATAAACTATATTAAAAAATGTTTTGAATTTTCTTAAAAAATGCGAAGAGACTTTTTCCCCAAAATAAAACAAATATATATATTTGTACTCTACTCGATGAGTTCTAGACAATGAGACCCCACATACCAGAGAACGAAAAAAAATATTTAAAAATCAAAAGTTTATTGTATGGGGATTCTTTTCATTTATAACTTTATTATATTTTTATTATTTGTTGTTATAGCGGCAATAGAAATATACAATCTGTGAAAATTTCAACTATCTACCTCTGACGATTCGTGAGATACAGCCCGCTGACAGACCGATGGACGGACGGACGGACAGCGGAGGCTTAGTAATAGGGTTCCATTTGGCACCCGTCGGGTACGGAACTCTAAAAATGGCGGTTTGACATAATTATATTTTTGCTACACAAAAGGTGTCGAAGCGTCATAATTAAACAAGTTTCATCCGAGCGGCAATTCCCGTAATATTAAGAATGTTCATATTCTAATCTCAGTCACAATCTGTCAAAAAAACCTGTAATTTATCTGCATTTTTAGGGTTCCGTAACAAAATGGCAAAAAGGAACCCTCATGGTGCGACGCAGTCTGTCTGTCCGTTTGTCACAGCTGGATATCTCAAGAACTACTAATGCTATCAACTTGAATTTTGGAATAGTTTTAGATGACGTTTGCCCAATTACTATTTTGCAAATAATAAAGAAATAATTATTTTTTTTGCAACAGAGGTCTTAAAAATTCGAAGTGGGGCTACTGGGGCATGTGGGGTATCATATGAAAGAGCACTGTTTGCACATTCTCAAAAAAATTTTTTTAGACATTTTTAATTTTCGACTTTTGATGAAAAATGTAAAAAAAATACCGTTCCCCCTTACCTCCGAAGTTTGCATAGAGAAAAATCTGAAATTATTCTGTGTGATAGAAGTTTATGTAAAGATTACAGGAAATATAAAACGATGTCTCTAAATAGCTCACTTTTTTATATATGATAGTACGGAACCCTCGGTGCGCGAGTCCGATTCGCTCTTGACCGGTTTTTGATATTTATTATCGGTGAGATGAGATTGTGACTGGAACTGGAACGTTTTCTAAATACTGTAAAAATCCACAAATGAGATTTTTACGTTACTTCAGGATCTAAGCCAATAAATAATAAGCTGTTCACATTAGACTGTCTTATATTTAAAAGAAAAAAAAAACGTTTTTTGTCACTAAAAGAAATATACATTAAAAAACATTAGGATAGACACTCAGAGGCACAATCTTACAAGAAATGTATTACACAGAATATTGTTCCTAACTCCCAAACTAGGCCTAGGCCTGTATTTTGGGGATCAGTGTTCAGTCATGGGACTCATTAAAAGCAAGACAGCATTTTTTAGACAGGAGTGTCGCCACATACTCGTAATAGACACGCTATACAGGAATGAAGGTAAGTGCCACGTGGAGTGGTACAAAAAAGACAATGCAGTAACTAAACTATTTAAAAGAAAAAATAAAAAGTGAATATAAAATAATATCATAATAATAGACGGTTTCAGGGTATGTTGTGTGGTGGTATGATTGGATGAGTGTGTGTTAGGTAGATTGATAGTGTGTGAATATGTGTGTGCATGTAAGTGTGGGAACGTGTTTGAGAAAATGGTTGGGTAAGCACCTTATGCAGGGCGGGGACGATATGCGGATGTCATAATTAAACCTTACGTGATAAACTTGAGTAAGTCCTCCGTCTCCTGGTAATCCAGGCTACGAAGCCACTCCGAACTTTATATATTGTTTCTATTTCAAAACCAACGCGCCTACATTGACCGATGGGGACCGTCTCGCTGACGTCTCCCTAGAACCAAAGCTATCAAAGTGACCGTTCGAATGTTATAGATAACGCCAGCCTGATATATTAGACAGGGGCTCGAATTAATAATAATAATAACTTTCGGCGATAGGTTAATACTGCCACAATATTGTTTTTAAATTGAATAAATCTCTGACTATCTCCTCTGGCACCCAAGCTAAGATTAAACATGTGTTATGGATGCCAGGGCCCTCTCTATTACTAGGTACATTTTCCAATTGATACATACTAGTATGGAGTTACATTGGGTAAGTAACTATCGTTGAGTACAAAAAGAAAACAAAGTTAAGAAAATAAAGAAACAAAACAAAATATTAAACTGTTAAGTAAATAAAAATAAGAATGTATAGCCTCCCTCAGTGTGAATTTGGTAGGTGTATGTATCATGCGTGTGTTTCGTGTGCATGTGTCGTGTATATGTATCGTGTGTGTGTGTGTGTGTGGTGTATGTAAGAGTTATCTGAATAAGCAGGAACTGTTAAAAAAGCTTTCCAAGTAACTTTTAAATCTCCTCGTACTTAAGAATTCTGACTCACTTTCTTTTTACACTCCGAATTAAACCTCTACAGTACCTACGAGAATTGGCCTTCTGATATATAATATGTCTCTGTAATAATCAGTCTTCTTAATTAAACTGAACTTGTAAACATCATATTTGTATAGATCGATATTTCACCGGTTATGTAGGTATTTATTCCATGTTTCACACACCTCATTCTCCACCTTATTTTGCTGCAAATAAAAACACAATAAAGCTAAACATATAAACTAGGTCTCAAGAACACAACCTTTCAAGTATACGTTTGTGATAGATAAATAGTACAAAAATATGCACCTGTTAGGCGCGCACACATTTCCACTGAGGCTTCATCAAAAAGGAGTATAAAAAACAGTTCTTCCATCAGCCTGCCTAAACCCGATTTTTATCTCTATTTTCTCCTATAACATTTCCACTAACATTTGTGCCGAATTCGCGTCCGTGTACACGAGCGGCTTCAAAGAATGGCCTTTATAAATTAATTAAGCCACGCAGCTCACACAATGTTTGTGCCACAAACGAGCCGTTGAGGTAAAACAATTGGTCCAGTTTGTCCCTCGCGCTGCATGAAGTATGTATCTATGTATTTAGGTTTAGTTTCCTTTGTTCGTAAGGATATGCACACATTAATGCGGGGACACGTTTGAATTGAGCGGTGCAATTGCACATATATTGATGGAATGCTTGTACTAAACAGATGTTGAGTAGTCTGTAGGAAATGGGTTAACAGGTTCCAGCGCGGTGGGGCACTAGTCCCACCACCAACGATGAGCAAGAAGCGAATAGAGCTAAAAAGTAGAAACGAGTTGTCGAGCAACAAGCAGCGAGTGAGCCGACAAGCGATTACTAGCTGGTATGCGTATGTACCAAGCGAGAGCTCTGCCCGCCAAGCGAGCGTCGAGCGAGTACTCTCTTTGATAGCTCTTGTCGCTGCGACAAACGAGTACTCGCGCGCGGTGTGAACAGTCAGCGATCAACTATTAATATATGCATCTCTTTTGTTTCTTGAGCGAGAAAAGAGCCGAGTTAGTCTTCCTCCCGGCGGTGAGACAACTGCCGAAACGAGACACAAGAGAGGTTTTATTGTTATGACGACTGTAGCCATACAGCAGTGCTATTCTGTTAAAATCTCACCGTGAAGACTTAGGTGAGGTGAGCGTGGAGTGAGCTGTCAATAGTGTCACTCTCTAGCATCAGGTGGAATGACAGTTCACTTCAAGCTCACTGCACCAAAGTTTTCACGGTGAGATTTTTACAGAATAGACCGGCAGCGCGCCGAAACGTGTTAAGTGTAACAAGTTTTTCAAAACGCGAACCGAAATTGATGAGATTTAGTGACAAAAATTGAAAAGAGTATGCTTAGGAGGTTGAGATTATGAATGAAAGGCGACTAACAAAAGTTATTTACTAGGCAGATGTGAGTACAAACGCCGGGAGGGGAACGCCCTAGAAGGACCTATGTTCTTCAGAAAGGTCACGTGCGTAGTACTCGCAACCAACACGTGCGTGTATGATCATACGAACGTTTACGAAGCAAAAGCAGGTGGCATTCTGTAGTTTCTGCCTACCCCAGGGGAAAGAAGGCTTGTTCATATATGTCTGAACCGAAATAATAATTAATAATTATTCACTTCTGTATAATCTATTATTTTCATTTCTTATCCGAAGCTAGAAAAAATACTTACGGTAGAATATATGCCACGAAATATGATCACTGAAAAATTGGCAGGAAATTTAAATACAGGCCAGCCAATAGTTTTGGACGCAGAAAGACATAACAAAGTTGCTCTTGAAACTAAAATAGACCCGATTTCAAGCAAAATAAAATCATAACAGACACAGTTCTGAAAAACACATCAGTAACAATATAATCTAACACAAATTCACTGAATGTAAAGAATATACCTGCTATGCGCCAATGATTTTTTGACCTTTATTCATATATAATATATATAGCCTTAGCAGTCACCCGAGCATATCAAATGAGAATGAAAATTAGACCTAGTTATGCAGAAAGCAGCCATGTGGCATCTGATCCGGACAGTCATTCAGTATCGGTCTCAGCCCCGCTGGGAACGTCTGACCACTGTCTGGTGAAATCCATATCAACCTGCTCTCCTCCAGATGAGAGCCCTAGAGGCACGAGGCGAGTATGGCGATACGGGTCAGCAGACTGGGATGAGATGCGGCACTTTTTTGCGTCTTATCCATGGCGGCAAGTGTGCTTTTCCTCGGGTGACCCCTCGCGCTGTGCTGACGCGGTTGCGGACGTGACTCGGCAGGGGATGGAATATTTTATTCCATTCTCCGACATCCCGCTCGGTCACAAATCCCGGCCTTGGTATAATGCAGAATGTGCCCACGCTGAGGCCCGAAAAGAGACTGCCTACCAAGCCTGGGTCAAGGCCCGCGACCGCAAAGTTAGAGCGCGCAGGGTTCGCGCGAAGAAGAGAGCCTTTAATTCTGCCGCCAAGTTCTGCAAGCGGGTTTTGCGTAGGGCACGTTTTGATCATGTCGGACATATCGGGGCCAGGCTGGCTTCGCACCCTCCGGGTAGTAAACAGTTCTGGTCCCTGTCTAAAGCGGTTGAAACGAATTTCTGTCGTCCCACTTTACCTCCTATGATGAAACCTGATGGGTCGCTGGCTCACTCTGCAACTGAGAAGGCAAATTTATTTGCATCTCTCTTCGCAAGCAATTCACGTCTGGACGCTGGCTCAAAGCAACCACCTACTGTGCCTCATTGTGACTCCTCGATGCTGGAGATCGCAGTACACATTAAAGAGGTCCGAAGAGTATTGTGCAGTCTAGACGTGAACAAGGCCAGCGGGCCTGACGGCATTCCAGCGAGAGTGTTGAGGCAGTGTGCGCCTGAACTGTCTCCTGTATTGACACGTTTGTTCCGCCTCTCTCTTGAAAAAAGAACGGTGCCGAAATCCTGGAAGCTTGCAAATGTACAACCAGTGCCCAAAAAAGGCGACCGTGCAGACCCTGCCCATTACCGTCCGATCGCCATTACCTCCATTCTGTGCAAAGTTTTGGAAAGGGTACTGAACAATAAGTTGCTGAACTACCTTGAAGACAATGATCTCCTCAGTGACCGTCAATATGGCTTTCGCCGGGGACGGTCAACTGGCGATCTTCTTGTGTATGTCACGCACTGCTTTGGCGAAGCCATCGAGAAACACGGCGAAGCACTGGCTGTATCGCTTGACATCTCGAAGGCCTTTGACAGGGTCTGGCACGCTGCTCTGCTCAGCAAGCTTCCTGCTTATGGAATCCCAGCTGATTTTTGTAGCTGGATATCAGATTTCCTTAGTGAACGGTCGATTAGAGTAGTTGTTGATGGCTGCTCTTCTGACCTTATGGCTATTGATGCCGGAGTTCCTCAGGGGTCTGTTCTCTCTGCAACTCTTTTCCTGCTGCACATCAATGACCTGCTTCGGCCTGGTATTGTTGGGTACGCAGATGACAGTACAGTTTCAGAGAGATACTTGTCCAGCGCAAAAACCAGCGGGGCTGAAGTTCGTTCCTTGAGAGAGGCCATGGTAGAGCGGACAGATTTGACCTTAAGCTTTGTCTCCCAGTGGGGTGATGATAATCTGGTCTCTTTTAACGCCACCAAAACGCAGGCGTGTCTTTTTACCGCTAAAAAGAGTCGTTTCGCCCAAACTCCTACTTTTCGGGGTACATCTGTTCCTGTAACTGATCGACTTGAGCTCCTAGGCATGGAGTTGACATCTGGTCTCAACTTCGGCGCCACCATCGAGTACAAGGCCCAAACTGCGGCCAAGAAACTGGGCATCCTAAATAGGGTGAAGCGATACTTTACGCCTGGACAGCTTTTAACCCTTTACAAAGCGCAAGTCCGATCCTGCATGGAGTATTGCAGTCACCTTTGGGATGGATCAGCTAAGTACCAACTAGCCGCGCTTGACTCGGTGGAACGCAGAGCTAAGAGGCTCATTGGCGACGTAAAACTGGTGGATGCCAAGCTTCATTGCTTGGCTCATCGCCGCAAGGTTGCCTGCTTGTCGGTCTTCTACAGATTGTACTTCGGAGAGTGTGCCCGAGAACTCCACGACCTCATTCCACCGGCCCCCTTCTACCACCGGACATCTAGACGCACTGCCAGTTACCATCCCTACCTGGTTGCTATTCCACTAATTCGCACTAAGCGCTTCCAAATGTCTTTTATAATGCGCACAGCAAAAGAGTGGAACTCACTACCTGCGTCTGTGTTTCCGAACGTATACAACCCCAATCTCTTCAAAGTGAGAGTGAACAGGCTTCTTCTGGGTAAGCTCACTCCATCGTCGACTTTGTCTCTGTCACCTCTGACCTAGACTAGAGTCAAGAGCAAACCCATCACAAATAAAAAAAAAAAAAAAAAAATGTGGCACTTTTTCCAAAAATGAGATGTACGGCTATATGTAAGTGGGCACGCCCTTTATTACTTTATTACTGAAGGCTTTTATTTAGGTATTGCTTACGTTTTTAGTTTTGTATTTTTATTTCTGCTTGAGTATAGTTTCGATTTTTTTTCTCTTTTCTTTTTTTGGTATATTGATTGGCGTGTGCTAGCTGACTTATAGCAAATCATTAAAAAAATAATGTTAGTGTTGCGTAATATACTTAGATATATTATTTTGTGCAGTGTTGTATAGATTTTTTTTTTTTTACTGAACAGACAGCTGTGCTGCGGGGGTGTTTGTTGCGCCACTTCTTCTTCCCAGCTAAAGCACTAGGAATTGGTGGTGGGCGGGCGTTTTGGGGGACGGTCTTATGTAATTTTGACGTTCGAAAAGTGCTGATTCCCAGCCTAGTTTGAATAAATGACTTTTGATTTTGATCACCCATCCACTGGCCAACCCCGGCGAGCGTAGCTTAACCTGATGGATTGACCCGTGCGACTGTTATTACTTACTTAGCCACGAGCTACTTTACTACTAAAATTAATATCTCTCTCATTCATTTTATTTTAACATCATAAAAAAGCCAGCTATTTACCTATACCTACCTTAAAAACACAGAAGTCAAAAATGTCTGTCAGAATTACTTCACTTATTTATCCAAAAGAAAATTAAATAAAGAATTTTAAAACATCGTTTCCGACTTCCTACTTCTAAATTATAAATACAGAAACGTAAACAAAACTGAGAGAAACCAATAAAAATGTTGCCAGAGCGAATATTACATGTAGAATTAAAGTACGAACTAATTAAAGTGGTGGGGTGGAGTGGGAACTGGGCAAAGTGAGAAACTGGGCAACCGTAAAGAATTGGATTGCATTAAGGATTCATAGAACGCTAGTCATAAATTGTGTATTGGCTAGCACGCTGTGCATTCAGACTAATGAAGCTTGCGCGAATCGCAGTGCATTGTTTAAAGTGTAAATAAGAAATACACGTATTACTGATTAGCTATTTGTTTTTCCTTTATAACCACTATAAACCTGTTACCAAGCAGGTTTGTAGTGGTTTTGATAACAAATTACAAAATTATTTTTTCTAAACCTACACTGTAATCATAATCTCTATTGGAGATTTTGCACGCCAAATAGAGGCTCCCTACTAAAACAGGCGCGTTTGACCGCTGAAGTTGAATAGAATAGAATAGAATAGAAATTTTATTTTGCAAATATGGGTAATACATCATAGTTCTTAAGATTAAATTTAGCCCAGCCACATTTTACCAATCGGCATGCAAACATTTGAAATTATTTATATCATTATTATTACAATTCAAATTACTATTATAAAATTCTTAAATCATCAGCTATTAAAAATATATGTTTGTATTAAAAGGAAAATATAGGTCAGTATCATAAGATTATTTATCATGTCATTACCTACTATACATAATATGTCATACCATTATCATTACATCAATTAACATGTCATTACTATTAAAATTATCATTATTATTACAATTCCAAAATCAAAATGTCAAAAATCAAAAATGTCATACTTACATCTATTTTTACTTAACAAATATTTTTCTCCGATAGGAACTCAGTTACACTGTAGTACGTTTTATCTACCAAAAATTTGCGCAATCTACTCTTAAATTGTGCCGTATTTAAAGCTTTCCAACTACTCGGTAATTTATTGTAGATAATGGGGGCCATGCAAGAAACGCTCTTACGCATCAAAGTAGTTCGACATGATACCTGACATAATTTGCTGTTGTCACGCCTATTCCTTGGGAATACAACAGCCAGGCGCTCAAAACGAGATGGAACGAACGAGATTTTGCTTGACAAACATAGCTACTTCGAAAATATATATACAGGGAAGTGTCAAGATTTTATGTAACTTAAAATAAGGCGCGCAACTGTCTGTCGATTTAAGTTTTAACAATGATCGGAGACATCTTTTCTGGGCCTTAAAAGCTAATTGTGCTGTCCACGATAAACGAATTGCTCCTAGATATAAATATAAAAAGATTTGCTTGTTGAATACAATTAATAAATTAACAAAATGTGGTTTACCCGATCCGGGAGAGAACAAACTTTGGACGTGAAAAACAAAATACAAAAGTTATCTAATTATTTTAATTTCTAAAACCAAAATGAGGGTGCATTTTTAATTCAAAATTTATCAAATGCGAAATCCCTCTACCATTTTGATTGACACTCAATTATCTTATAAACCCTCGAGAGAATAGATTCAAGATATTCAGCTTAATCCCTAATGATTAATTTTCATATACCTATTACTTCGTGAGCCCTTGTAGCGAAACCATCTAGCCTTGGGCCAGAAATACATCAATCTGTACATCTTGAGCAAACCACAGGGTCTCGGGGCAGATTAAGGCATTTCTGTCTAACATAATCTTGCGGCTTTTGAAACAATGTGACCACACCATTATACGGTGCTAGTTTATCTAAACGATCGTAATATATTGTTTTTGAAATGGAGTTTATTTTTGCAAATAATTCCAAACTGACTCTAGTTAGATAGATTGGGTTATCTAACTAGAGTCTGTTTGGAATGTGAATATGAATGTAAATTAATGTGTGCGTTTTATTAATTTTCGACGAACTTGAAAAACAAAAACAAAACGCGTAGCCAGCGTTTTTTTTCTATCTTTATGATTAGGGACGAAATACTTTTATACCGAAAGTAGTAATTTAGTAATTTTTCGATGGTTTAGTTCAGAGCCACCTTCAGTAAGTTAAGGTTTTGGTTAAACCTTGTCATAATCATTTTCCTATCCTTATCGGGGGTTGACGATAGGTATTTGATTATATCTGTTCCTCAATCTGAAACCCCAAGATTTGGTCTTGAATACATGATTAACATTCAAAACTACCTCCGATAATATTCGCAATCAATCAATCAAACCGACAACTCTACACTTGACGCTGCGGAACCCGACTCAAATTAATACGACACACCGCATTAAATTATTTATTCCATTCCATACCCGATGCCAAACCAATATCGTACAATATCGGTACAATATTAAGAAAACAATCGCTCATTCCACGCAGTAATCACGCTAGGGTTGTATTCCCAGCACGCAAGAAACAATTCTAACAGAAAATACATTTCAATTCTTTATTGAATCCTGCCTCCCTCCATAACTTAACTCTCTGGGGTTTTAGTTCGCCATCGGTTTCGTATCGACGGTGTTAGGACACGGTGCTAGCTGGAAAGCGAGCGTGTTTGGCCGTGTCCTCGAAATTATTGAGTAGGTTTGGGTTGGAGGGAAGCGTGTTAAATTGCGTGGTCCGTGGAATTTATTTATTTTGATAACCTGGTGTGATTGGTATGAGGTACATGGACTGGGGAGAAGATGCTGTAATGTGGAATCTTCTGACATTGTGAGCTAAATCTTATAGTAGATACCTGTCACTTCTTCCAGGTCGCTAGCTTCATATCAGCCAATCCTTTAAACTGTACGTACGATAAAAAACACGAATAAAGTAAATTATTATTAAAGCAGTAGCTAACCTGTGAGTACTGCTTTATTCTTGTATCTTTGCCAGAATATGAAACATAACTACAGCATAACTCATCCTTAAACATTCTTCAAACAGCGGAATAACCAAACTCGTTTTTTTCCCTATAAATGTAGTTTCATAGTTTCATCCTGTTTCTCTGTTTAAGTTACACAGTGTATCGTCGATCTCGGAGTGTCGAAATGCAGGCGATTGCTGCCTCTCCACTGACTTAATCCTCTTTTTCGTAAAATCGTTTTTGAACTCTAATTTTCTCTTTTTTAAAGCTAACTTGCAAAACTGCCTCTGTCATTCGATTTCTTACTTTTTGATGTTTATTTCTTGTAGCGATATTTGGTAAAAGAAAATATTGAGAATATTTTTATTTCCTTATTTGTTTTATGATTTGAGACTCGAATCACTGCCACCTTCGTTTGAAATCGAATGTCGATTTTATAACTCTAGCAATACTAATGTCAAAATAATAGATATTCGCATCATAATAATAATGAATAGCGTTCAAATTTTAAATAACTTACACGTCATAAATAACAGCCAGCTGTTAAACAGATTTTAGGGTTCCGTACCTCAAAAGGAAAAAACGGAATCCTTGTAGAATCACTCTTGTGTCTGTCTGTCCGTCTGTCACAGCCAATTTGCTCCGAATCTAATGGACCAATTAAGTTGAAATTTGGTACACGTATGAATTTCTGTGCCCCAAACACGGACGTGTAATGTTAATAAATATATTTTGAATATGGGACTCAATTTTGAGGGACAAATAAGAAAATCAAAAATAAAGTTTTGCAAAAAGTACCGTGTGACATATCTTTTAAATTTATTTAAAACAACTATATGAACAACTTTTACTATGGGACCAACTAAGAATTCTCAAAAAAAAAAAATTACCTTCCCATGTAAAAGCACATACCCGATTGGACCATTTTGTATAAAAAGGTCGAAATTTTTTTGCGAATTCCGAGTTGGTCCCATAGTAAAAGTTGTTCATATTGATGGGTAGAACACCCCCTTAAATTTTGTCGCATGTTTTAAAAATCACCCTGTAGATTACAGGAAACTTATAAGAAGTCTATGTTCTTAAAATAACATAGTAAATCTCTCAATATTGTGCGTACAAAATTATTTTTGCAGTTGGAATGTATGGGAGAACCTGTGTTTCAACTACAATGGTAAGTTTGTTCTTGGGATTCATCAAAACTACGGAACCCCTTCATTGTGCGTAGTTCGATACGCACTTGGCCGGTTTTATTGTTTTATGACTCCATATTAGAATTGCTCAATCTTGAACATGAACGTTTCAAAATTAACCCCGTTCTCCTCGCGATCGTATCCGTGAGTCGGCTTGAACCGTGCGCCTCCCAATTTATTCGCACACACGGCAAACACACCAGTTTTCACTGATTGCGAATGTTTGACCACCGCTTGGTAGGGATAGCAGGACAGGTTCCGAAGGTGTGTTACAAGAAAAGATATTGTCGTGTCAATACTTTTGGTAAATGAATTTTATTTTATTCGTTTTTGAAGTCGGTTTTTACTTTTTTTGAATTAAATTTATTTGTCTTTTTTTAGTTGAATATGCGCATATATGTTCGTGGCTAAGTAATAACAGCCACAGGGGTCGATCCATCAGTTTAAGCAGCGCTTGCCGGGATTGGTCCGTAGATGGGTGACCATCTTTACATACCGAGACTCCTCCGTGCCTCGGAAAGCACGTTAAGCCGTTGGTCCCGGCTGTCATTCGTGGATCTTTGGCAGTCGTTACGGGTCGTCAGAAGCCCGAAAGTCTGACAACCAGTCTTACCAAGGGTTATCGTATTACCCAATAACTGGGTTGTGGAGGTCAGATAGGCAGTCGCTCTATGTAAAATACTGGTATTCAGCTGCATCCGGTTAGACTGGAAGCTGACCCCAACATAGTTGGGAAAAGGCTAGGCAGATTGATTGTATGTACATATATGTAACATAAGCCCAAGACGAACGAAAAGAAGAATAATCAAAATCTGCTTAGAAAAGCCGGCGGTACAGTATATTGATGCACTAAGTTCGTACATAAGAATAAATAGCTACTTTATTATATACAAAAACCTTCCTGAAAGTATGTAGATCTCGTTAGTGAAAAAATCTTGAAATCTGGTTCATGAGTTTTTGAGAAAATCGCGCACATACAAACAAACAAACATACGGGTCGAATAAAGAACTTCTTTTTTTGCAGTCCGTTAAAAAAGAAAATCATTTAGGTATGTACTTATACAGGCGCAAAGGGTCTGGAAATCATAAGGCAACCTATTACTTGACGGTGGAATATTTAAGAAAGTAACAATACAAGTTAAAGATGTAGGAAACATCTCAAATATCGTCACACTTGCTGCCATTAGGTCATTTAGCCAGCAACATTAATTAGAATTAAACATATTTCCCACTGAATAATCATCTTTTTTTCCATCCATACACACTAACGAACCGATTTCCAAACGACATGTGAGGATTCATTAATGCACGGAAAAATGTAGAACAAGGATCGTTTGTACTTCAAACAGCGCCATTTTGTTTCTAAATCAATGGAGCATACACACGCGTGATCGGCTATCGAATTAGCTAACACCTCTTTTGTATGATTTTTTTTTTTTCAATGTTGTATGGGTGGAAACATTTCTTTTGTTTTCACTTTCAAACGGGAAAACATAAAACTTATGTGTTAAGAGCGTACATTTTAAATGTTGGTAATGTCGCAAATGTGCTGGGAAGTTTGTTGCGCCACTTCTTCTTACCAGTTAAAGGGAGTATTCCCGTTTGAGCACCTATTTTTGGAGCACCTATGCATTTTGCACCAAAGGTATTCCCATTTAAGAATACCTTTGGTGCAAAATGCATAGGTGCTCAAACGGGAATACTCCAGTTAAAGCACTAAGTGTGGTGAAGGGCGAGCGTTTTGCGGTAGGTATGTCTTACGTAATTTTAACGTTCGAAAAGTGCTGATTATCAGCTTAGTTTGAATAAACGAATTTTGATTGATTGATGTCAAATACTCGTATATACCTGTTTTTATTAATTTGTTAATATTAATATACGGAAATATTTATATTTATATACTCTATAGTGCACTAAAATATTATTTGACAGCTAATTGCGTAGCCCACTTTCAGAATGCACAACCTTAAGTTAATTAACTTGCAAAATAAACCTAGGGTATGGACTAGATTCTCTTTGATTTAAGCTGGTGTTCATTGTCAAATCATTAATCTATATAGCTACATAGATACATACATATAGTAAGCTCACTACACCTCTAACTTTGTGGCTTTTTAGTCACGACGAATATTTATTTTCTTTTTAGTCAAAACGTTACTCTGCAATAAAAAAAAACAAACTAAACAATATTTAACAGAAAACCTTAATTTCCGAAATCCCGAAACACTCAAAAAGCAATTTTTATTAATCGAGAGCTTAATACCACGCAATGTATCTGTGCTTAACGAAAGTATCATACATATTGATAGGGCGGCCATTTTTAAATCACCAGTGAAACACTCGCGTTACGTTCTTTCATTTGCGTAAATGACAGTTATAAAATATTCAGTGAGTGAATAAACATGCACTGTATTGGAGCATAGCCATTGTGATGAAAATAGTGACAAGGGTTTTATAAAATGGAAGTACCGTATTACTTTTTGAAGCTGTCGCAAAGGGTGTATGAATGATGGAGAACATTTTGAAGAGAATAGAAGTATCAAGAACTTAATTAAGAGTGCCCGTGATCAAGAAAAAGTTTTAATTGAAGAAGAATTTATTGAAAACACTACACAAAACGTACTTTTAGCCAGGACCATTTGCTTATATAGTAGAGCCTCGATAATCCGAATTTACAAAAACATACCCCTGTTCGGACTCACGGAGCGTTTGGATTATCGTATGTTCAAAATATAACTATATTTATAATAACTAAGAAATTTCGAAAAATTACGTTTATTAAACTTCAACACAACACAAAAAAATCACGTTGTCATAGTGATATAATTTGGTTTGGCGGGTTGTATTTATAGACCACGAAAAAGCTGTCTCCCAATTTACGAAGCAGCATTATTGTATCAGTGCAGACGAGTACGTGTAGGTGGGGTTATCGCAGTTCGAATTAGTTCGGCGAATATTAGATCTATGTATTTTAGTTTGACGGGTTTCATTTATAGACCAACTTAAAAGCTCTGTCTCTCATTATATACGAAGCATAATTTTTTGGACAACGAGAGGTAATTTTCGGCGAGTACGTGTGGGGGATCATATCGCAGTTCCGATTATAACGGCGTTCGTATTAGCCTGGGTACGGATTATCGAGGCTCTACTTTAAATGGTTCATGGGTTTTCCAGAAGCTTCCTGCTGAAAAAACCAGCAAAGTGCGTGTCAGTCCACGCACAATGAAGAGTTCCATAGTTCGGATGAATTTATCCCAAGAACAAACTTAATATTAGTATTTGAAAAACATGTTTTCATACTATTCCAACTTCAAATGTAAGTTTGTACGCACAATATTGAGAGACTTACCATGTTATTTTAAGACCATAGACTTTTTATAGGTTTTCCTGTATTCCTGTATTTATTTTCTGTTTTTTTTTTTAAATTATTTTAGGCTCAGTGGGTTCGGAAATAAGCGGGGAATGGTGAATATTCATTTATTTTCTTAAATAACTTTAAAACTATTTGTTTTAAAAGTATTTAAAAATATATTTAAAACCCATTAAGTAGGTCATTTCATTTGATATGCACATTTGTGACGGTGAAGTATGCAAAAAGTTTTTTTTTTAATTTTCCCTTCCCTTTCTCTTCCCTTTTCCTTTTGCCTCCCAAAAGTGACTCCAATATTCAAAATTAATTTACGTTTACACTTCGTATCTGGGTCACAGAAACATTTGTGTATCAAATTTCAAGTTAATCGGTCCATTAGATTGGAGCGAATTGGCTGTGACAGACGGACAGACAGACAGACACGGAACCCTAAAAGATAATGTTGCTAAAGACTACAGGAAAATATTAAAAACAAATAAAAAGCTTACAAAGGCAACAATCCCTTTTTACACATCCGTAATGGAACGAAATAACAAAATCATTACTTACACGCGCTTAGCTACTGAACAAAAAGAGGGAGAATTTACCGCACAAATGAAAAATTCAAAAGATCATATGGTGGGGGCACCGCGGCATTATCTAACTTCACAAACAGCCCGTATTGGCAGTTTGAAACAGATAAGGGCGATAAAAAGCCTGCCTATGATCGACATTGAGCCTCTACGATGAATGGACGAGCCACAAAGGAATATCGTAAAATTGGAATCAATTCCAACAAGTTTTTTATCGTGATTTTGTGAGGCAGTTCTAAATGCATTTATGATGTTGTGGTAGGTACTTGTTCGTTTTGTTTCCAGGCCAGGTTATGAGGACCTAAAATTCAGTTTGATAAATCTTAAGAACTGCTATTATTTGTGCTCTCTCTGAGGGTTTGTTTTCTATTGATGGATATACACCCTGATCAAGTTCATAGTCATCATTATAATTTTTTCAGGAACAATATTGAAGACATTGATTAATTCATAATTCCTTTATACCAAAACATCCTCTCGACCAAAGCACGACACACTCAACAATTATTTTTTCGTCAAATATCAAGAACGACAATACAAGACCACAATACAAATCAGTACTTTCGACAACGATTCAATTAGTCGGCAATTGAGCGCTGGAGGGCTTACCAACTCTTGAACGACGCTCAACTCACAAGCTGACAGAATAGGACGGATAATGAAGACGGATTACTCCACAAAAACAAGTGAAGGGGAACGAATACAAATAAAAATGGTGGCTGTGTTTGGAGAGCTTGAGGTACTTGAAGTGTTTGGACAGGAAATAGGAAATGCATTAGAATTTGTTTATTTGAGGAAGTGCGGTTTTTTGGGGTGGTCCTTTAAATTGTTTAGTGTTGACTCTTGATCCTGTCTTCGGGACGTGTTGTTTTATGTCTCTACCATATAAAACATATTTAAAATCCAAGTTATGAGTTAAACGAAATATTATACAACCAGCCAACTGAATCAATCGACCGTTCCTTTTCAACACACGATTCATGATGAACATTCAACTGAACCACCAAAGTTATTTACCCAGTTAAATCTAAAACAAATCAGCTCACAACAGGACATTTATAGAACTTCCTCCCAAGACCTGCCTATTAAACGCAAGGCATCTAGTAAAAAATACTCGTCTCACGTTACAAAACGCGGCGGCAGAACACCGTGAAATTGCTGGCGTTCCCGCGAGAGGGAGCCACCCGCGCCACGTCTTTTTCGACGCCGAGAGGTGTCCGACTAGCCTTTATTCATTTCACTTCCCCTCTTGAGAATTTGGAGTTTGTAAATGTGATTCGTTTTGTGTACATGAGGCTTATGTTTTGTTTTCCAAGATGGTGGGTTGGTTGCATGCATGTCTGCGGTATAAAAGAAAACAGGTTGTGTTTGTATGGTGCGTCATCCTCATCACAGTTTTTCTTCTGCGCCAAGGATTATGATAATGGGTTTTGACCGAGCATACAAGTTGGTAACTTGGTGTAACCTATTCATAAATAGTTTCGCTATAAAAATACTAGTTTTGTTTTGATAACGATGGTTTCAATGTTTATCGCATGAAGTTTACAGTTAGCATTCCTAAGACTATAAGAGATAAGCTATAGTTGGCGGCACGTAACTTGAATACTGACCTTGAATTACTTTAAGCGATTTTGAATCTTACTCCTGAGACAATACGTATGCGAAAACAACCCCCACCACTCTACCGAGCGCTCAAGATTCGTGCCGGCAGTTATACAATTCATTCAGTAATTCAGGTGTGAAAGCGTTGCAAACAGACAGAAACAATTACTTCTCATTAATAACAATAGCATGAATTTAATTAAATCTACTTTGTCGTGCCACATAGCAGCTTCACAAAGAAGAAGAAACAAAAACACAGGTATATTCATTTTGCTAACAAAAGAAACTCATTATGAAATAATAAAACACTTCGAACGAAAAAAATATACATGTTATATGTATTTCCTCGCGTAAATTAAAAGCATCGTTCCTGAAAGTGGTTGCAAATTATTTACTATCATTAGTTTCCTTTGTTCCATTAATTTTGCTCTACAAATAGCCAGCTTTGCATCTGAATATTTTGATAAAATTATCTTAGAAATGGTAAGGCGAGAACGTTGGAATGTAATCGGTACTCTCTGTAGGTAGGAAGGTAAGGTTTCTAGTTACAAATTAGATAAGGGTGCTCAGTTTGTAACTGGAGAGATAGGGATGAAAGTATGGAAAAAATACTATGAATTCATGAAGGGGGGACTCGGTCTCACTTACTTCACTAACACAAGAATATTAGGTGAATTAGGACAGCGCCTGCGCAAGAGGCTTTTGTACTAGGGACGTGAGTTCGATTTCTTCGTGCAGCATTTTTTTCTTTGGCGTTAGAGATATCCAAGTGCTGGACAAGGGTTGCAACTTACACAGAAATTTTGGTCATCCGATCCGTAAGTTAAATCTAAAAGTTGACATAATTACCTACTATAAATTGAACCCTGACCAACTTCACGGCAATATAACTCCTGTACCTTATTTACAAGACACATAAATACATAACAGCTCCTCGAATATTCCATACACCACGCCGAACTACAATGACACTTGTTACGTTAGTTTGCGATAGCACTGTTTGAAGACACTGCTTTTAAAGGCATACACGGGCAACAGCTCGGCAACAATCGGCCAACTGAGTAAAGGAACAATGGAGCAGACTTTGATGTGGGAAAGAGATGGAGCTATACGTCCTGTATCTTTTGTAGTAAGATTTAAATAATAATTTTTTGAGGCGGTAGTAGCCCCCCCCCCCCCCCCTGTTTGCTTGGCTCTAGCGTATGTTGCTCTATGTTATTTTTCTCTGTATTAAGGCGAGATTGCCTTCCGGCGCCCTTTTACTTCACTTCAAATAAATAATAATTTCCCAATTTTCAAAAATCAACACAATGGATTTAAATTAAATTAATTAGCTCTAATCAGTGCTATATTAAATTGGTATTTATATTAGGAAGAGTGTTGATATTTGAATGAGCACGATAACGAGTCAATACGAGAGATTTAAGCTTATTGTTTAGGTATTAAATCTAGAAGAACGATGCCATTAAGATAATTTAGAGAGTGTAAAAGAGAGACGTATACCTCTGCACCTGTGGTTCAATACCTAATAATAATTTTGTTTTGATTTGATATACATTAATTTGTGGCTAATGTAATGATTGTGCGCAAGGTCAGACTTCGTTAAATAAAAATAATTATATTACATAGCACAATACGCGAAATTTATGTAAAGTAAGGTGTAGCGTGTAGGTGTGTGTGTGATACGTTACGTAGAAGAAATAGTTAACGCCCGTCCTCCATGGAGCCGCATAATATACGGCGCGTCGCAATTAATCGCAAATCGTCATCCCGACGAAATCGTCAGTCTAAAGGCTCGTACCCACCAGGGCCGCGCGGCTTCGTGAGTTCGTGACTCGTGAGGCCAAGCGGCGCGGCCGGTCACTCTCAACCCGACGGTTGTCGGCCTACTTCAAAGAAAGCTGGGTAGTGGAGACGGACGGGCCACGCGACTGGTCAGTGCATTTTGGTCGTACCCAAAAATGCTGCTGAAGCTAAAAGTACGTCCTCCTCTTCGTACATCTCGAAAGCAACTTAAGCCACTGCGCAAGACGGGCCAAGATGCTCTTATTATGAGGGCGCGTTGCAAAAAAACACAATAGCCTCGCGAGGCCGGGCCTCGCGGCCCTAAAAAGCCGCGCGGGTCGTAGTGGGCACGCTGCTTAAGTTCTAAACTCTAAAGACACGTCGACTAGTCGACGAGATCAACTAGTTGACGAACGATAGTAAACAGCATCGTTAACTATAAATACGTCGACGACCCATCTCTCCACTAAAGCATCAGTCAACATAGAGTTGACCGAAAGTGTCGTTTGTTTGTTTACGTAACATTTTTTGCACAAAAATAATGGATTTATGATGTTATGTGCAATTTTTCGTGCAACTATTATCTAAATTGATGTAATAACTACCTACTTATAATTGAATAATCATTCACTAAGGGTCAGCTCACACCGAGACGCGACGTGATGCAGCGCGGCGGCGACGCCGAGAGACGCATCATTAAATGTGTATCTTTTGTATAAAGTTATATTTTGTATAAAAATGCGCGTCGCGTCGCGTCTCGGTGTGAGTTGACCCCTACCGTCGATTAGACATGACAAGTTGACAACATGTATTTTTAAAACAAAAACACGGCACATAGTATAGTAATACAGACGGAGAATGACTCGCGCGCGCGATACGTCACATTTTCCAAATGTCAAATTTTTTCAAGTTTTCAAACTATATCTTTCGTTCGGAATCATTTATTTGACAAGAATGTCCACCAAACCATAGACTGATTTTGCCCCAAAGGATTTTTTTTTATTATTATTAATTCACAAAACTGATGTACAGACGCCAGCTCATCAAGCTACTACAATCTGTCAAATTTCTTTAGTAGATTTTCAACTTTACCGCTAACGCATTAGGTTCAAGGTTGACTGGGAAAATTTTACAGTTTCGGGTAGCTTGACCTGCTGGCGTCTGTACAATCACAAATTCAATAAAGTAGTTACAACACAATAGGTCTGATTGACATCTACTAGATGTGAATCTAGCATGCATATTTTATGTTAAGCACTTACTATTAAAAAAAAAATTAAACAAAAAGTTAAACGAAACTTCAAACGAGTCGTGAACTTTCCCACAGATGATAGAAAAGTGTTGGAAAGGAAAAACTAAATATAAAAATTATTATACAATTAGGGAAAAGAAAAATGAAATGTAAAAAAAAACTATTATGCAATTAAGACTCTGAGTTTAGTCCTAACTGAGGCTACAGAACCATCAAAGACATCTATTTCGTTACGAACGGAGTTCGCAAGAGAAAGCCTGCGGCAAATGGGTGAAAAATACCTATATTAGTTCGACAATGCGGCAGGACGAAAGTCCTTCGGTTAATTAAGCGGCTACTACTACGTGGGATACTAAATTTCACTTTTTCTAAAAGCTCGGGAGAATCTATTAAACCATTTATTAATTTAAACAGAAACACGAAAAAGATTTCATTTTATAATGACTCAGCCTAGATTTATACGAGTTAAGACTACGGCATCTGTTATCTAAGTAACATAAGTGATACAAGAACCGTTTTTGAACGCGCTCTATCCGATCAGAGTGCACCTGATAGAACGGGTTCCATACCGTACAACAATACTCCAAAATACTCCGAATAACGCTGTTGTAAATAGAAATAGTGAGAATTGGTTCTTTAAAAATTTTCATTTCCCTGGCGATGAAACCCGACAACTTAGATGCCCGACTAATCATGCGGTCATAATGACTCCTAAAACTTAAACTACTATCTACTAAAACACCAAGGTCCCTAATAGTATCAACTTCTTGGAGTCAACTATTATTAATCGAGTAATAATTTTGAGACATTTTCCTTTTTTTGCTATATGAAGTAACATTTGTTTTGATTTAATGACATTTTATTTTGTATGCACCAGTTATGTACGTTGTTTAAATCTAGCTGAAGCTGAGTAATATCGGATTCGTTGTATATAGTTCGATATATTTATAAAAAATCATCAGTAAACAGTTTATATTCCGAATCAATTTTTCAGCCGAAGTCATTTATGAAAATCAAAAAAAAATAGAGGCCTCAAGTGTGACCCCTTTTTTTTTTGTGGATGGGAAATCATCAAATAACTTCTCCCGCTCTGGGTGGACCGGAAGGGTGTGTCAGACTTCTACTGACTAAAACCCACCCGTGTTCCTTCAGTTGCCTGTGCCAGGGCCACGGTAACTCTTTCGAACAACCCGCAACCCTGGCGGGCATCGGCCCTGGCGGACCCCTTCAGCTAGTGCTGACATCTCTTTGAGGCGCGCGTGGAACACAACGCGCCGTCGACCCGGGCCTGGTCCTTACCGGACGGCGAGCTACCCATTGCTCGCCATCCGCAAGCCCGCGCCTACGGTGGCCGGGAATCGGCTATCGATTCCCGACGCCCAGGGCGTCTCCTGCGGTGACTAGGGGCATGAGGGCGCAAAGATTGCCTCTCTCTCACGCGTTCAGCCTCCTCCTTCGCGAGCATTACAGCTTCGCAGAAGGAGGTGACGGCTTCCCATGCACTCTCGCTCCATACCATGGCCTGTACCAGGGCCGGATGCGAGAGATCGCCGCCGCCGATCGCCTTCGCGAGGTCGCGGCGGTGCTCTGCCCAAGCCGGGCAGACCTCCACCGTATGCTCCACCGTGTCCTCCGGGCGATCCACACAATGGTAACACCCGGGCGTTTCTCCCGCCTTATCCGGAACAGGAACCTCCCGAAGCAACCGTGTCCGGTGAGGACCTGCGTCAGGCGGAAGGTGAGGGTGCCATGATGCCTCTCCAACCACTCCTTAAAGAGGGGACTTATCGCCGCAATTGTGGCGTGCCCAAGTGTGACCCCTGAGGCACCCCTGAGTGTATGTAACATCGTTTGGAACTAAACCCCTTGAGATATCCCAATTGTGAGCGATTTCTTAAATACGATTCACACCAACGCAACAACGACCCATGAACACCCATAACTTCTGCTTATCATTCAGCACATTTTTAAAGTGAGAAAACATGTTTTTCTGAACAAGTGATTCAAGAATTTTACCACAAGCGGATAGAATGGACACTGGTCTGTAATTTGCAACATCCTCAACACTACCAGATTTAAAGATTGGCGTGATGTGCGCTATTTTCCACTGATCTGGGAATACGCTCTGAGTCAAAGAATAGTTAAAAATTGTAGTCAGAGGATCAGCCAGGTTCGCTGCACATTTTCTAATGAAGAGAGGAGGGATCGAATCAGGCCCAGGTCCTTTATCACAATCTAGGGAAGACAAGTAATCAAAAACTTCTTTCACTGCAAGTTTGCACTGGCTGAAAGTGTTATTGTTACAAGGAGTGGGTTCAACTGGCGTTGAAGAGTGTATGTCACTATTACTCTATATATGGACTGAAAATTATCGGAAAACAATTCACAAATTTCCTGGCCTCCCCTGGCAAACCAGGGGAGGCCAGGAGATTCGTAGTGTCTAGTATTATTTAAAGTCATTTTGTTGGGAATATAATTGTTTCCTATCCATTTATTTTTTAAGTACCTCCTCCACACATGTTTAGGATTTGTGCGCAGATGTTCAGCTATATTCTTTTTAAAATTAGCATAACAGTCTTTTATCATTTCACTGCAACGCATTCTCAAGCATTCAAACGTAATTTTATCTCTAAGATTCCCGTATTTTTTTAGATTGTGATATTTTGCTTTTTCTATAATGACTTTTAGTAAAGCTCGACTATACCAGACAGGATAGCGTTCATCACGTGGTTTTGTAATCGGAGTATGCAGTTTAGTAATTGGCATAAGAATATAGTAGAATTTTTGCAACATTTCATTAATCTTAATTATAGAATTCCATTCAACAGACCAAACAATATACAGTGGAGGTCTGCCCGGCTTGGGCAGAGCACCGCCGTGTTCTCACGGAGGCGATCGGCGGCGGCGATCTCTCGCGTCCGAGCCTGGTCCAGGCCATGGTGCGGAGCGAGAGTGCATGGGAGGCCGTCACTTCCTTCTGCGAAGCGGTAATGCTCGCGAAGGAGGAGGCGGAACGCGTGAGGGAGAGGCAGCCTCACGCCCTCAGTCGCCGCAGGAGACGCCCTGGGCGGCGGGAATTGATAGCCGATTCCCGGCCACCGTAGGCGCGGGCTTGCGGACGGTGAGTAGTGGGTAGCTCGCCGTCCGGTGAGGACCAGGCCCGGGTCGACGGCGCGTTGTGTTCCACGCGCGCCTCAAAGAGATGTCAGCAAAAGATGGGGTCCAATAGGGCCAATGCCGCTGGGGTCGCGGGTTGTTTGAAAAAGATACCGTGGCCCTGGCATAGGCAACTGAAGGAACACGGGTGGGTTTTAGTCAGTAAAAGTCTGACACGCCCTTCCGCTCCACCCAGAGCGGGAGAAGTTATTTGATGATTTCCCATCCACAAAAAAAAAAAAAAAAAAAAAAAAAAAAGACCAAACAATATTAGAAAGTTCAAAGTTGACCGCTTCATAATTACAGAGATAAGAGTTTAAGTACGGGATTTTATTATGCACTAGAGGATTGCTATGATTAGTTTTAAACGAGATCTCCAGCGCTGGATGATGAGGATCAATTTGTATAAGTGGAACTGAGGCCTGACACACCAGCACTTTGTTGTTGTTACTACTAAGAACTAGATCTAAAATACGATTTGACGCGTTGACCATCGTGCTACATTGATGAAGATCATTGAAGGCTAGCATGTCTAAAACAATGAGTTAGAGATTACTACTAGATCCTGTGGGGACCAATAGACCAGAATCCACATTATAATCCCAAGAGATACTACCCATATTAAAATCACCGACTAGTAAGTTGATAGAATTGATTTTGCTCTTTCTGTTAATAACTTCTGTAAAGTTTCGAAACAGTGCATCAATATAGTCTTGCTTATTATTGTATTGGATATTAGATACCCCTTATTAGGAGTAATAATAGTGGTTTAATTCGCGTGAATCAGATGGTGAAAAGGTTTGTTTTTTTTATTGTTTTTCGCATTTAGCTTTATGGCGCCTCTGACATCTGGTGCCTAGAGCGGCCGCTCCACTCGCTCTACGACGCGTGCGCACGTCACATCGTACGTCACGTCACGACACGCATCTGGTCTGTCCCGGCCTACGTCAAAGATGCTCTGTCATTATAAACCATCACGATGTAGATACCATAGATATTATACTGTTACAACTATTAAATTTCTCCATCAACTTCCCACGTCAGTCCATCTACTGAGTGTTTCTTCAACAACAATATTATCATTCATAGCAAACCAAATACTATCTCTATCGGTCTATATCGATCTCTAACGGTACACAGTGTAAAACAAAGTCGCTTTGAATGTCTGTCTATGTGAGTGTGATCGCTTCGTTCTTCTAAGCTGCACAATAAATTTTGATGCGGTTTCCATAGAAAAATTAATCCAGAAGTTATGTGTATAACACAGTCATTTAATTAATATTTAATTTAGATACAGCACAAAAATCTCGATGTTTTGACTTTTCAACACATCTGACGATTTATTCTGTAGAAATCTAACCATGAAAACTTAGGTGAAGTGAGCTTTAAAGTGAGCTGTCAGTAGTGTCAATCCCTAGGCATGGTGGAATGACAGTTCCCTTCACCTAAGCTTTTTCGATGAGTTTTATACAGAATAGACCAGCAATACATTGCTCCCATGTCAAGCAAGAGTGGGGTCACTGGTTGTATTATATTCTCAATAAATTGTTTTATAATAGAGAACGATGATAAATGCGGTGTCTAAATAATAGGTGGATCAGGTGGATCATTCTCCTACAATTTAGTTGCCCGTGTATGACCACGATAATTAAAGTTCTTCGGAATTTGCTAAATATTTGCACTAGCACGAGTGCTTCTTTGAATTAGAAACTAACTGGAGCTAGCTGTGTGCTTTATTTGATACTTTAAACTGTGAACGTGAGCGCACAATAGATAGCAGTTATAGTTTGCTTTACTTTGCAAAGGTGTGTCTGTGTGAGCACGAACGACACTTAACGTCTTCTATACGAAATGGTCCTGCAGTGCTATTCGGTACAAATCTCACCGTGAAAAATAGGTGAAGTAAGCGTGGAGTGAGCTGTCAGTAGCGTCAATCCCTAGCATCAGTGGAATGACAGCTCACTTCACCTAAGTTTTCACGGTGAGATTTTTACAGAATAGACCGGCTGGTAGTAACAATATTTTTTATCGTAATTCCATTTTTGTTATAATTGTCACAGCGTCAACACTGATCCGCCATCTTTATTTGCCGCCATCTTGATCCCGCGAGCCACCTCGTCGCATCGCATTGCCTGCCCGCGATTACTTCGTTATTGCTTAGCATTCATTCTGACTTTTTTTCGTTTTGATTGGCACCCAAGGTTTCTAGCGTGATGTTAAATAGCCTATAGCCTTCCTTAAGAATTGGGCTATCAAATGCAAAAAAGATTTTTTCAAATCCGACTGGTAGTTCCAGAAATTAGCGCGTTCAAACAAACAAACTCTCCAGCTTTATTATTAGTAGTATAGATAAATATAGATAAAGATTATTAGTCATTGGTCGGAAAACTGGAAAGTGCCCTCTGCCGGTGCGACCACGCCTGCAGGTTCAAGTTCGAACGATCGTGTGTGGCGCGACGTTCGCTTTTAAATAGGACGCGGGGGGTAGAATTTCATGTCATCATCTGCCTAGCATTTTCCCAACTATGTGGGGGTTGGCTTCCAGTTCAACCGGATGCAATGAATACCAGTATTTTACATGGGTACTGCCTATCTGACCTCCACAACCCAGTTACTGGGTAATACGATACCCCTTAGTAAGACTGGTTATTATAATGGTTACTTTTGATTATTCGTCATCAAGTAGTGCACTTGAGTGAGGTCGATATAGGAAGTGGGAACTGAGTGGACGGCAGTCGCTTGTTGGTTGATATTTGATTTTTTTTTTTTTGTGTGCGTTAGAGCTAAAGGAGCTCAACATAAGAGGAATGTGTGGAGAAAAGTAGGAGGCAAGTTTGCAGCTTACTCTGGGTCGAGACCGTATGTGGTCATGACGCGCTTGCGAAATGTTGTTCTGCCATCTTATATCGAATTCACCGCATTTCCATAGTATAATCTGAATGCATCTGCCTAATCAAGTGACATTTTTGTAATTTGTGAACTTTAGTGCATTACGAGTAATAGAAGTATGTACTTTAGCGTTTTGAATAAATTATTTCGGTTACCCATCTTCTCCGACCTTTCTGATAACGAGGAAATAGAATTGCCTTCGTTATATTTATTTGCTATCGTGACAGGTGACAAGGGGATTATGTCAAAATGATTGACACCAGCATCCTCGTTATATTGGAAATATCAGCATACCGGGGGCTAAAAAGTTTTGAGCCTAAGTACCTTCAAGTGTCATTATTGTCTCGCGCTGCATATTACTAATTTACGAACTTTATTATAAATACAGAGATTTATATCATTAACATCATTACGCTTTTAGTAATAAATCCGTAAACATCATCATGTCTCAGTCATCCATGGACCATCCCTAGGCTCAAAACTTTTCAGCACCCGGTAACAATAGCGCTTTAAGAGTATTACATCCGTTGGCTGAAAAGTTTTGAGCCTAGGGAAAGGCCGCGGATGACTGAGACATGATGATATTTACGGTTTTATTACTAAAAGCGAAATGATGCTAATGACATGAAACTCTGTATTTATATTAAATAATAATAATAATAAAATAATAAATCATTTATTTCAGGTTACAAAGACCCATAGATAAATACCTTAACCTAAGTATACATATAATAACAATTGTGTTAGTAAATAAAACTAAAGAGGACTAAATAACTAAATAGAACTAGAGAGAGTAAATTAAAGAGGGTATTCACAATTTAGTGATATATAGCGCGAGACAATAATGACACTTGAAGGTACTCGTACTTAGGCTCAAAACTTTACAGCTCCCCTGGTAAGTACCTATTACTCTCTCTAGTCCGTTATGTAAGAATGTTGATTAAATTACAACAATGCATAAATAACGTACTGAACATTCTTTTTTCTTTTTTGTCAATAATAGGTATACTCCATATTGCAAAAAAAGTCGGTAGGGTTTCTAGTCTATTATACTGAATTACTTACGTGATGAATAAGTATATTGCAATTACTTTCAACTATTCACTACACACAAATCCAAGTTACAAGCAAGATAAGTACTGAAGATTTCACTGCACATCTACACGGAAAATCTACTAAATCTAACACCAATTTTCACCACCACGTAGTCTTATACCCTTCCGATATGGAAAATCTCACGAGGACTTTCAAACTCAAGAATTCTGGAGAACCTAATTTAAAAACAAGCAACATTATTCTTATCTGAGAGCGTAACTCCGAAACACCTTTATCAAGAATCACCGACGCCACCTAAATTCCAACGAGCCACTCCATCAGCGAAATTAATTTCACAAAAACAATTTAAGTGTCCGCAATAAATTATTTAGCTCCGAGCTAGTAGTAATAATGTAATGGGAGTCCCTCCTTTATAAATGACCCCGCTAAGCCCAGCTTCGTAAATGCATCTGCGTGGGGTAATGCAAAATACTTGATTATTCTAAATCCACGGGACAGGGCGCCTACTCAGTATAACAGCTTCACAATAACGGCCACTGCAATGCAAATTGCTAGAATAATATTTAAATTGAAATATTTCGCGTACACATACAAATAATTTTCAACTCTAACACAATGAGGTAAGGATTGTAATGAAATATGAGTGTACAAATGAAAATGTTCCCGTCATATTATTTGATGAGTGGGGAATGAGTGTCCTGAATAAATTTGCAAGTGGTTTACACGATATGGAAAGGTATGCTTTTAATGGCGCTTCCTTGTTTTAAATTAGCAGCTCGGACACAAATCTGTAATGGAGGCTCGCTCTCTTTGAGGAGGAATTTGTGATGGGTTTTTTGTTTTACGTTAAGAGCGCTTCTTAATATTATACAGCACATCTAAATTTACACTTGTACAAAAAAAAAATATGGTTCTTTGACGTCGTACTTAATCTCTAAAAATACATAGCGTAAAAACCTTCAGGATGCCGAAAACTGCAGTTATTTCATAGTCTGGACCAGATATTTAAAAAAATTACACGACTCAAAGCTATTGACTGGTCTAATCCACTCAATTTGTGTGGTTCTTTCCACAAATGACCATTTCAGATACCAATCTACATGGTCTTCACGTGATCTGACCATGATTATTGTCTGGACTTTAAGAAAGACTGTGACCTCTGAATTTGTTTCGGCCTTTCTTCTCAGTGTAGTCCGTTAAGAAACGCCAACCTATATGTTCTATGATTTTGGGTTTAGTTTCAGCACTTAGTCCTTCAAGTGGACCATTGTAGGTATTTCTACCTACTAATGGCCGAACCCAATACAATATTTTCAGTAAAAGACAGATCGCTATTGATGATGAATTATATCTGTCCTTTGAATGTCGTCCCACAATTATCATCGATAAAGGTTATCTATCTAACGAAAACAATAGATATGGTTCTATACTCTTCCCTCCCTTGCGTTCCGTTACACCCAACATAACTATATAAAATAACGTGTGTAATCAAACTTCTTTATATCTTCGTTCTAAATAAATGACTGGATTAAGTTATAATTTATATTAAATTAAAACTCTGTAAGCATACACAAGGTTTTACTGATACATGATACAAGATTTTACTGCATTTTGCTGAACAAATAGTTAACGCTGGAGAGGAGTAATGAAACGTAATTGTCCGTTTGACATAAGAAACACCACACCTTGTTTACTTTTTTATATTTCGGTGATTAAATTACTTACTGCTTCTTTATTTAAATTTATAACAATTTAATTTTACTCATAATGGCCGATGCGAGATTTATAGGTAAGTTCTCTGTGAACTAAATAGTTGGATCCCAAAATCACCTTCCGAGTCCGATATCTTCTGTTACCATTACAAAATCACTTCCGGATAACGAATTTTCACTTGAAGCAGACATGTTTTATAAGATTATTTATAAAGTGTTCTTTTTTAGGGTTCCGTAGTCAACAAAGAACCCTTATATGATAGTTTCGCCGTGTCGGTCTGTCCGTCCGTCCGCAGCTTAACTCAGAGGCTCTTAGTACTAGAAAGCTATAATTTAGCATGCATTATTAATCACGCCGACAAAGTGGTAAAATAAGATCATGAAAAAAAAATTAGTATCTACACGTCAAGTGGGGATATTTTTTTTTCTCGTCGATCCCATGGTGTATCCGTTGGATAGGCCGTTCAAAAATATTACGTGTCTGTGAAAACCATTTTTCCATTTTGAATAGATCAATTTGTCATCTTTAGAAACTTTTCTATCAAACAAATAGTTGTCAACACGTTATTGGGACGCATACTTTGGTTTTTCATACAAATCCTTAAGTAAGTGATAGACCCTCCTATCAATAGATGGCGTGGGCCGGTAAGACTCGTTATTCTCTGATGGGTTATTTTTAGTAGGCATTTTTTTCATTACGTCTAAACTTGTCTATGGAGTATGTTAATTTTACAGGACTAAACTATTATTTATCATCTGTCCTTTCCTTAATGAAATAGAAAGATGCACTGAACTTAAATTAAGTTTAGTTTGTGAACATGGGAATCGGCGCCTCTATCATTATCATTATTTTTTCACTGACGTTTGGTATTTTGCAATGGCACCAATGAAAAATAGTTAGTGTAACTGAAACTCCGGCTGGCATTGACCAAGCAGTAGATTACTACTGCCAAACTTGGTCTCATAATGTATTTTACTCAGAGAGTATACGCTCAGGGTGTCTGAGCTTACAGTGACAGTGTGTGAGTCAGCCGAAGCAGTATCCGAGCATACGGTCAAGGTGTCATGACGGTCTAATGACTCGTAATCATTATTTGAGTACAAAATATTTTCTACATCATCAGACGCCGTCTCGGCCTCAACTTCATTTAAAAGACTAGACGCGATTTCAAGTAATCCATTATGTCCCCGGGGTACTGCACGCAAATTCTCGTGGGAATATTTAGAGTTCGATTGGAAGCATCCACTAAGCTTTTAAGTTCATAGCGATCATTATTTAGAACTTCTGTTATCACGAATGGACCCCTAAATTTCCTATCCAATTTGGTTTGATTACGTTTACAGTTTTTGATGAACACGTAATCACCTTTAGAAAATGGTATAATTTTTACGCGGCCACGATTGAATCTAACAGTTTCGGATTCAGCAGCTTTCCGGATGTTTGCTGATGCAGCCTCCCTAATCGAATCAATATCCAAGCGAACCTCGTTGTCTTTATCATTGCAGTTAATTTTGGACATACCCAGCGAATCGGAACGAATCCCGAACATAAGCTCTGATGGAGAATATTTGGTTACGGTAGATTTTGTGCTATTTAGGGCAAGCTGAATATTTCTTAATTCGTCGCGCCACGTCTTATTAGGATCGTTTTCGACGATAGTTAAAAGGCTCTTTAAAGTACGCATCACTCGTTCAACCTGGCCATTGGCTCTACTTGCACCCGTCGCAATAAAGTGAAGTTCTATTTTATGCTCGCCACAAAAGCTTTTAAAATCAGAACTGATGTAGCAACGACCTTGATCTGCGATAATTCTTTTTGGCGCTCCAAAAAGGTAAACTGCGTTTTGCAGTGCGTGTATTGCACTCTTTGCATCAACAGACGTGGTATGTTCGAGTAAAACGTACTTCGTAAAACCGTCAATAATTACTGAGCAATACTCCTTCCGGTCGCTCTTCCCGCTAAGCTTTCCCGATAAGTCAATATGAACTGTGTGCCAAGGCACAGACACTTTAGGAATCGGATGAAGCTGAACGGGCTGAGCTCCCGACAGGCCTTTAGAAGCGTTACAAACTATGCACGAATCTATGAATTTCCGAACACATTTAGACATATCTGGAAACCAATACTTCTCATAGAGCTTGTCTAACGTTTTATCCCTACCTAAATGTTGCAATTCATTGTGAACATGATTTATGAGTGTCCAAATAAGAGATCGCGGAACTACTGGCAGCCAAGAGATCACTTTATTACGAACAATTTTCCTGTACAGGATGCCTTCTCTGACATCATATGTTTGGGCTACTGTTTCAGGAAAACTGTTATTGTGGTATTTTGTGATGAGGTCTTGGATTTCAGCATCCCTTTTTTGTTCCACTGATAACCAACCTTGGTGGAGTTCAACAAATTGAACAGATTTAGTTTGCACCTTTTCAGATTCTAAGGGAGTAACCGTATCAAAGTTTGGAATAGGATTTCGAGACAAAAAGTCAGCGTGTTCCATTTTGCTGCCTTCGCGATAAACGATATCGAAGTCGTAAGCCTGCAAATATGCCTACCAACGATATACACGGGGAGTTAAATCCTTCTTAGACTTTGACGCCTTTAATGAATTGCAGTCCGTAACAACTACAAAACTCCTACCATAAAGATAGTGTCTGAAATGTTCTACCGCTCTAACTACTGCTAACGTCTCTAGCTCATAAGAGTGGTAGCGAGATTCCGCATCTGACGTTCGACACCTAAAGTATTCTACAACGTGGGGAAGGTTGTCTTTCTTATGTAAAAGGATCGCTCCGTAACCGTCCGAGCTAGCGTCTGTATGTAATTCTACAGGGAGTTCCGGGTCAAATATGGTAAGTACGGGTTCAGATGTAAGAATGTCTATTAATGTTTTGCGTATTCTCTCATGTTCAGTAGTCCAAGTAATTCGTCCTTTTAATTTTGTAAGAGGATATAAGGGACCCACAACCCGGGTGAAATCGGGGATGAATTTCCGGAAATAAGACGCTAAACCCAGGAATTGTCGGACATTCGTAGCTGACTTCGGTTCAGGGGCATCTACCAATGCTTGAATTTTCCGCGAATTGGGTCTGATCACACCAGATTGTACAGAATATCCTAAATAATCGATCTTTTGCTTAATGCATTTACATTTTTTAAGGTTTAATGAAAAGCCAGCTTCCGATAATGCGGCCAATACTTCGTCAAGACGCTGCAGACCCTCAGAGATGTCCACAGAGTAGCACAATACATCATCCATGTAGATTAATGGTTTATCTTTTAAATGACTAATGGCTCTTGTGATACATCTCTGAAAGACTGCAGGCGCATTTCGCAAGCCAAAGGGCATAGCCAGATATTCATATCGGCCCTCATTGGTGACAAAAGCTGTTTTCTGCACTGAATCGGGATGAACAGTAATCTGGTGGAACCCAGCTACCATATCTAAAGAAGAGAAGAAATTGGCCCCAACAAGCTGATCGATTTGTTCCTCTATACGGGGCAAAGGGTAACGTTCGGGCACGGTATTGGAATTTAGCTCCCTGTAATCGACACATAATCTATCTGTATTGTTTTTCTTTTTAACAAGGACAATGGGGCTTGCAAAGGGGGAAGAACTCTCCTGAATCACTCCTGCATCTAATAATTTTTGGACCTGTTCCCTGATTATTTGTTTTTCTATGGGAGCGCGTTTAGTGGGACACCTATATACGACCTTTTGCGGATCCACTAATCTAAGTTCACATGCCCCTGTCTTAACCCGTTTGGTAGGTATACCTTCTATAAAATGATTTGCATACTTTCTTAAAATTGAAATCAACATTTCTTTATCGTGCCCCTGCAGATCTGTGTCAATATGATTTAAATCTGATGTATCTAAAGTCTTATTACAAAAATGAGACTGCTCTTTGGTGTATATTACTAGGTTATCATTATCAATTTTCACGCATAATCCTAAACCAAAAATATCCCTACCAATTATTATAGGATCTGATATATTACAATCGAGAACCACATGGAACAGCAAGCTTATTAAACGTTCATTGATCTTAACTTCGCTCTGAATCTGTGTAGTGCATTGAATGTCATTACCTCCTATACCACTAAGATAAACGATATCTTTACGCACAGTACCCAAGAGATTATCGCAAAAACTTTCCTTTAAAAGTGAACAAGACGATCCACTATCGAATAGAAAAGGGACAAGCTCACCGGATGATGTTTCCAAAGTACCCCTAGAAGGGCGGTGCTCGCAATGATGAACCTCCTTGACCACAGCCTTGCTTCCGTTCCTCTTGTCGGGGCAGTTAGTTGTACATGCCCCTTTTGTCCACACGTGTACGAGTAACAGGTCACAGAAGTAATGTTCTCCAAAGCGCGTGATGAGCTGGGTGTGTCTTGAGATATAGGTCCGGAATGATCACGACGTTTTGTACATTCTGCGAAGCGGTGACCCATTATTCCACAGAAGCTACATCTGCCTGGGAACCTTTCGGTGGGACGATAGCGCTTGATCTCAAGTTCGTTGATTTCTCCACCATCCGACCGACGTTTAAGAGATACACCTCCCAGTATTCGAAATAACTGAGTGCGAGTGGTGATATTGTGAGCGTTTAACTCGCGACGTATCAGGCTGTCCTTTTGACAAAGTACTGAAATCACAAATCCAGTCACCACTTCTTCGGGCATCACGGTCTTTGGAATTCGTTCTATCAAGTTCCACAGCCGAAGTGCAGATTCTGAAGCTGTTTCTTTGGCTCCAATTTGGAATCGTAGAATGTCATCAAAGTAGTCCTGAAGTAATTTAGGTTTAGAAAACTTCGCTATAAGAGACTGCTTGACTACGCTCCAGGTCATATCTTGTAGGTTCAATTTGGTAATGCAAGATGCAGCTCGTCCTTTCAAGGCACTCGTAAGAGCCATGAGTAAGTCTATTCCATCCAGACCCTGCTTCTGAACAATAGCTTCTGTTATATTGCACCAACCATCAATGTCGGCATCAGGGTCGTCTGGATTGAAGGGTAGCAGTTGCGTAGGATGATTAGTGTTCAAAGTTGGTACCTGCTGAACCGCGAGAACTCGAGATAAAAGCGTCTCCATGCTGTTGAGTAATTTCTCGGCATCCGTTTTGATCCTCTGGCCCTCAACTTGGGCCCCGTCGCATCCTACTTCTGATGAAGAGCCAGGACGGCCCGGAGGCCCTTCACTAGAACTCATCGTCTTCTTACTATGTGGGTAGGTGGGCGCGGAATAGAAATAAATAGCTTCAAATCACAATCGACCTATTTTAATCAGTATTCACAGGAATCACGATGTAATTAGGTAATTAGCGATTACTACTATACGAAATCAACAAATTAAATCTTGAAATAGCGTGATGGCGAAGATTCTGAGCGATTCATCATTTATAGATTATATTTTTCAAAAAATCTTTTCATTTAACAATCTTAAAAATTTGGTCCCGTGTGTGAGCGAGAGAGGTGACAAAATGTGACAGCCCTCTTAAAACACTAAGTATTGTCAAAGGAGTATTTAGAAACTAATTAAATAACATCTACGAAAATGAAAACGTGATTTTTTTTACAAACAAACTAAATAGTAAGTAGTGATGGGCCGACAATGATAAATGATTTTTATTTCTGTAAGTAGGTTTGTACGAGTACAAACACGTTTTTTTTTTTTTAAACTAGATGAGTTCGGCGTTTCCTATCTGACTACTCTGAGAAGAAAGGCCGAAACAAACTCAGAGGTCTCTTATAAAGTCCAGACATAATCTTGGTCACTTCATGTGAAGACCATGTAGACTGGTGTCTGAAATGGTCTTTTGAGGAAAAAACCACACAGATTGAGAGGACCTGTCCAGTCAGTGCACGCATTTGTCAGTAATCGCGCAGCTCAACTCAGAACTTAAGGAGCTCAACGATTCGACGAACAATACCAAAGAAAGGACATTGGGGTAGGCCGCATAAATTACGAGTCAAACTGCCAGACCATGATTAAAAATAACTGAGAGAAAAAATAAAACAAACAAAAAAAGCAATGACCTACATAGTCTTCACATTCACAATAAATTAAAATAATATAATACTTTACAAAGTAAATAGTCATGTCAAGATTCAGTATGCAAAAATAAAAGAATAAAATAAAATTTGGAGCAGTTCAACCCAAGCCTTTTTGTCCTCAATATAATCTTTAACGGTATAATAAGCTTTCTGACACAACTTGCGTTTAATGAATGATTTGAATTTATTAAGGCTCAGATCTTGAACGTGGCTTGGAAGTTTATTATAAAAGCGTATACATTGACACCTGAATGACCCACCTATTTTCTTGAGCCTTGTTGGAGGTACAACAAATTTGTTTTGTTTCTAGTATTTATATTGTGGATATCACTGTATTTTTTAAACAATTTAATGTTTTTATGGGCATATAAAAGATTTTCAAAAATGTACTGAGAAGGCAAAGTCATTATATTAATCTCCTTAAATTTCTCTCTGAGAGATTGTCTCGGACTTAATTTATAAATGCATCGAACGGCTCTTTTCTGCAAAACAAAGATAGTCTGAATGTCGGCTGCATTTCCCCACAACAGGATACCGTACGACATTACACTATGAAAATAGCTAAAGTACTCGTACACTAAACGGGCTGTCTCTATGTTAGTTAAATTACGAATTTTCCTAACAGCGTATGCTGCGAAGCTTAGCTTTTTTGACAATTTATCTATATATGGGCCCCACTGAAGCTTAGCATCCAAAGTTAAGCCCAAGAATACTGTGTTATTTTCAGGATTCAATTCTTCGCCCTTTATCAACACGTTAGTTTTCACCTGCCTAACGTGAGGTAGCGTAAATTTAATGCATTTGGTTTTTTTTTCATTAAGGAGTAAATTATTAACATTGAACCAGTGAACTACTTTTGAGATCGCTCTGTTTACATCGTCAGTAACCAGCTGCTGACGTTTAAGTTTAAACAAAAGTGAAGTATCATCCGCAAACAAAACTATATCATGATTATCCTTTATGAGGTAGGGCAAATCGTTAATATAAATAAGAAACAAGAAAGGACCGAGAATCGAGCCCTGTGGGACCCCCATTGTTACTATAGATCCGGGCGATCTTTTTCCATTAACGTCAACGCTCTGAATCCTATTACTCAAGTATGAAGTAAGAAGATCCAGAGCAGTGTTCCGGATCCCGTAATGGCGGAGTTTCCTGATTAACGTTTCATGAAGAACGCAATCGAATGCCTTGGACAAATCACAAAAGATGCCCACGGCATCGCATTTGTCTTCCCATGCATTATAAATATGTCCTAAAAGTTCAACGCCGGTATCAGTAGTTGAACGACCCTTTGTAAAGCCGAACTGCTTGTTATGTAATAATTTATTTTTATTAAAAAATCTTTGCAATTGGTCTAAAATTAATTTCTCAAAAATTTTACTAAACGTAGGTAGTACTGAAATAGGTCTATAATTTGTGGGCTCTGATGTACTACCTGATTTAAACAAAGGTATTATTTTACTATATTTCATAAGGTCAGGAAACTCCCCACATTCGATACAGTTATTAAAGATAAGAGCTAAAGTAGGTGCTACAATGTCAATAATAGACTTAGCAACTTCTACAGAATTACCCCACAGATCTGCTGTCTTTTTTACATTTAAAGTGTGAAAGGTTTTAATTATATCTCTACAGGTAATATGTTCAAAATTAAATTCCGAATCGCAAGCATTAACATTTTCCTTAAGCAAAGACTCAGCAACAGAAGTTGATGAGTTTAGGGATTTAGTAGTTGAAACGGGAATATCTGAAAAGAAATTTTCAAAGGCCGCGGCGACTTGTGAGTCTGATTTTATTATGTTGTCATTAATAGACAGGCTGTAGTCAGCACTTCAGTTATTACACCTTCCCGTTTCACTATTAATAATATTCCAAGTCGTTTTAATTACATTACTACTGTTTTTAATCTTCGAACTCAAATAACGCGACTTGGCCATACAACAAACTTTTTTAAATAATTTTGAATAATTTCTAACATATAAATTAAATTCAGCAGTGTTTACAAAAGACCTTTCATTGTATAGTTCATAAAGCCGTGTTCTACTTTTATGAATACCAATGGTAGCCCAATCACTGAAAGACGCGTTACTATTAACCGACATAGTCTTGGGAATAAAGATGAGATTAAATTGTTGACAGTACATATTTAAAAAATCATCGTATAGATGATTAGGATCAGTATGATCAGCCAAAACTGTTAATTTATTAATGAGTTTAACTTTAAAAGCTTCCAAGCGACTTGTAGTTTTGGGGTTAACAATGATATCCTTTTTAGCCACTTTGTTGTTTTGGGTTTGGATAGTAATCCTTTGCCCGCAATGATCAGAATCCAGTAAATTTATAATTTCTTTATGGCTTGGAATAACATCTGTATAAATATTATCTAGGCATGTGGCACTAGTAGGGGTTATTCTTGTGGCCTCCAAAAATAGGTTTACAAGATTGTATGACTGAAACAGACTTATTATTTTACTACAAGAACCTGACTTTTCTAATAAATTAACATTAAAATCACCGCAAATGATAATAGATTTATTTGAGTTACATATCTTGTGTAACACTTCATCTATTACCTTTTCAAAGCAGTCATACAATCCTGAAGGGGGCCTGTACACACTTAATACAATAAATTGCTCCAATTCTATACAAGCTATTTCAACTGTCCGCTCAACAGATAGGCTCACAATACCCTTACGGTCTTTAAATTTCAGCTGGTTACTTACTAAAATTAATGAGCCACCATGTATAGCACTTACTCTGCTGAACGAACTACCAACCTGGAAATTATTAAAATTGAACATAAACTGGTGGCTTTTAAGTCACCAGTTTATACAAAGAATGTCAATACTGTTAAAATTCATAAATAATTCTACTTCTAAATCTTTGTTGAGAAAACCTTGAATATTTTGATGCACCAGGTTAATACTATTTACTAATTTTGAAGTTTTATTTGGTTTATTTTTGCATTTCTAGAGGATGCCTCTATTGTCTTAATTTCTAATTTAAATTACAATCAATGTCAATTTTGGATACCAAGTTATTGACTGAATGATATAAAATGTCATGGCATTGCTCAATAGAAGCAACTTGTTCAGTCAAATTCTTGGCTGTAATAGAAAAATAATATGATAGCGACACAGCTAACTGTCTTTTGCAATATTTTGAAAGATAGTACCAATCCATAAAAAATCTATCTTTTGTCAAATATAAATGATTACCAACATAATTGTTAGTGTCAATTAAATGGAATAAATTATTATTATATGTCAAGTTATGTAATGTCATATTCATTTCACATCTAAAATTGTTTTCTTCCTGTGGCAAACTATGACTGTATGACTATATTTTCTGTCAATATTTGACTACCTATAGTGACTAAACTATTAGGATATATATGACTAAATTTTCGTATGTAGACTGAGAACGTCAGACGATACACGCAGTTTAATTTATTGTCGTATTGTCGTCTCCACCTGTGGCTAAATAATAACAGCCGCACGGGTCGATACATCAAGGTAAGCTACGCTTGCCGGAGTTGATCCGTGGATGGGTGACCATCTTTAATTTTTATTTATTTTTATTTATATCTTTTTTATTTTATTACCGAGACTCCTCCGTGCCTCGAAAAGCACGTTAAGCCGTTGGTCCCGGCTGTCATTCTTTGATCTGTGACAGTCGTAACGGGTCGTCAGAAGCCCGAAAGTCTGACAACCAGTCTTACCAAGGGGTATCGTATTACCCAGTATCTGGGTTGTGGAGCTCAGATAGGCAGTCGCTCCTTATAAAATACTGGTATTCAGCTGCATCCGGTTAGACTGGAAGCAGACCCCGACATAGTTGGGAAAAGGCTAAGTAGATTGATTTTTTTTGTCTCCACCTTGTATTTATCTATACTATGGTCCCACGCGTCTAGAAGTCAGTCCATTTTCCATTTTCCGACAACGAACAGTCAGGAGAGCGGTACAAAGCCGTCTTGTAACCGGATCGATATAGTCTGTTAAGCCAATTAATGCATACGGGTGGTACACTAACGAACGGCTGAGGTTACAGATAACAGGTCTGGTCATTCATGAATAGAAGCTTTTATCAACGGTTTTATTCGGTCATAAGTCTATGAATATGTTTGGAAAATGGAAGTTAGTATTGTAGATGTATATTGCTTTTCTCATTTCAATGTACCTAAACAGATTGTTCTTAAAATGAAGAACGTAGCTTATTAGACCAAAATTTGCTTTCGTCTGTCAGTTTCTTGCTATAATCCTCTACAGTTCGTATTTTACAACCAATCTAGACAAAACTTGATACCAATGACTACATAGCCTCTTGATTGCTCATACGGGCGACTCAGACTCACGACACATAAATGAAATTGCACTTATGTTAGATGACAAAATCAAAATCAAAAGTCATTTATTCAAACTAGGCTGAGAATCAGCACTTTTTGAACGTCAAAAACACATAAAACAATCCCCCAAAACGCCCGCCCTTCATCACTTCCTAGTGATTTAGCTGGGGAGAAGAAGTGGCGCAACAAACTCCCCAGCAGCACAGCTGTCTGTTCAATTTAAAAAAAAAATGAATCTATACAATACTACGCATAATACTTAATTTAGGTACATTACGCAACACACAACATTAAATTAGAAAGACAATATGAGTGGCCATTTTAGTTTTGACCAGTTATTAGATATCTGCACACCCGGTTATGTTGGTACCTTTTAAAACATATCTGCTTAAATAAAAGCAATTATGAGTTCCTGTTCAATTAAATGGTGTGGGAAATCGTCTAGAACATCCCATCTATGAAAAAGATGGCATAAGTTTTCATCGGTAAGTAAAATATATTTATAATATATTAATATTATGAATAATTGCAGGGCTCAAGCAAAAATAAAAGTGGATTAATGCAGTTTACAGGGATAATTGGTTTCCAAGAATTTATTGTTCTTTCCGACAGGGATATTGCTATTATTTTTATTACATACAATTTTTAATGGAAATTGATTTAATGGAATAAAGATGAGGTTGACGGTAGAAAATACTTATGGCATTAAGTCCGCCTCTGTACATATTTTGTGCTTAAAGTATTAAATAAATAAAGTTAAATTTGAAGTATTAGGTCAGTGTTTTATTTGCACTCAGTTAGCACCCTATTAGTTTTTAAAAATGTAGAAATGATGGACGTCGATTTTATCGATATCGATATTATTGTTGTAACACTGACGTGTGCATCACTATGTTTGGAACATTCGTCCTGACATTGTCGCATCGGCCAATCACAACCGCTGTATTTTCTTCGTCCCCCGGCCCGGAGTGGTGAGTCGTGTGCCTAGACGAAATCGGTCTATCAGCTCTCAAGTGGTTTAATTCTCTTTGCTTGGTACACAGGTTTTACTACTTTTGATTGGAGGTGTACTTCCTCCAAAAGGGGCAAAAAGGGGGCTACTGGAGATCTCCGCCTTATGAGATCCGGTTTCGATGTTTTTTTTTTTCATTTGAAAGGAAACTTTAAGTTCGTCTCATAAAAATTTGGTGAAGATGTGATGAAAATAAAACATGGTAAAAATCCCGCTTTAACTTTAGTTTTATATTACTTGTTGCCAAAAAGTTGGTGCTCCGAGGTCTACTATTCGGAGAACTACTAGTTTTATAGAGGTTCTGTCCATAGTACTCGTACCTATTATTATGTATCTAACATTACGGTCTTCGTTAGTCCAGCCTAAGATCAAACGGCGACACCTTAAGCCTTAGGTACGGCAGGTTATGTTTTGAAAGTTAATATTCCAAGTTAAGATTACCATTTAAAAAACTACGTAACTAATCAGGATCACCAAACAAAAACACCCGATCATTGTTTATCGGTCTGTCAAAATTAATTCAAAACTTTACCCCTCTAAATCCATTTCACAAATAAACACGAGACCTCACAGTTGAACCGAAAAGGCTTAGCGATATAAATCGTCAATGAAAGCTACAATGCTGTGTTTACGTCATACCAAGCGGGAAATTTACAACGAAATGTAATTACTGTAATCTTTTCAAAAGTGGAGTTTTGTGCGGAACGCGTATGTTGAAACTGTACTCCAAACACGCGACGTTACTGAAAGTTTAAAGAAATTCGTTTGCATTTTATGTGTGTATTGCACCAAATGAAAGATACTGTTGTCCAACCAGGTAGACGTTAGCTTCTTATGCTGTAAAACGTAAAAACTAAATATTGCCTTCACCAATCCAACTGCAATTAATTATGGAAATACTAGCAACGCCCCGCGGTTTCACCCGCGTAAGTCTCGAACCCGTAGAAATGTCGGGATAAAAAGTATTGTATGTGTTAATCCAGGTTATAAACTATATGTGTGCCTTTCGTGAATATCCGTTCAGTTATTTTTGCGTGAAAGAGTAACACACATCCATCCATCCTCACAAACTTATAGCATTAGTAGGATTCTTTCAAACGCTCAAAGGATAGGTTAGAATCAGTTATGAAGACTATTTACTGATAAAAATTTAAGAGATAATACAAATGATGTCCACGAAACCCTCTCAACAATCAAGAAAACGTGATATTTTCCTGTACATTATTTATCGTCATTTATCCTAACTCATTTCAGCTCCGTTTGTCTAAACGTGCAGTAATAACGGCATTTTCCAAATACGCGTACGGTATACCTTTTGTGCGCTGGGGTCCCGTTTAAGCAAGGATTATGACGTAGGTGCCACAATACCCAAGAGCGGCGGGGGTTTGACAAATCCTGAATTCTGTTCACCCTTTGTACCTGTTTGTTAACGAGGTTTAAATGCTAATTAAAATAATATTATATTGCTGTCTTTTAGTCACGTTCATGTGCCATGAGTCGCGTTTAATGTGGGCTTGTATTTGTAAAAAAAAGATTTTTAAAAGATGGCTTCATCTGCTTATTTTCTTTTTTTATCAATCTGTGTGATTTCACTGCTGGGCAAAGGTCTCCGTCATAACTTTCCACTGTTCATTGAGTGTTTGCCTTGTCTGGACAATCTCCCATAAACGCTTCGCATCACGCCAGCGTTTCCTTGGCCTTCCACGGCGTCACGCCCGTCTTCTGGCAACCACTGCGTCCACTGCGGCCCATCTGTCAATCCGGATTAGGCGCACAATGCCACATTCGCAAAATGACATACTGACGCAAAATGGCACATTCGCAATATGACACATTCGCAAAATGACATATTGACGCAAAATGACACATTCGCAATATGACACATTCGCAAAATGACATATTGACGCAAAATGACACATTCGCAATATGACACATTCGCAATATGACACATTCGCAAAATAAGATATTGACGCAAAATGACACATTCGCAATATGACACAATCGCAATATGACACATTCGCAAAATGACTCATTCGCAAAATGACTACATTCCCAAAACGTCTTCGCAAAATGCCACACTAGCAAAATGTCACACTATCAAAATGCATTCTCAAAAAGTCATATCAAATGCGCGATTTACTTTAATGACAATAAAAGATTGTTAATGTCACTTAGTGACTTCTTGCAGTAGGCCGATGATTTATGAATAAAAAATAATACTAGTTTTCATTATTTCAGTATTAAATCACATGATTTATTAATTTCCATTTATTTTAACATAAAATAAATTAAAAATGAAAACTGAAGCAATGAATGCCGCTGAGAATCATAAATACTTAGTAACAAAATCAAAATATTGTAACTTTTTTCAAAAAAGCTCAATATTTTGTATCTGTGTGAATGATGATGTTTTGATGTGTGATGATTTGGTTTTGAATTTTTTGAATGTTTTATAAACAAACAGAATATGGCTGAAATGAAATTTCGAGGTTTTGACATTATGCGAAAATGGCATTTTGCGAAAAGGCATTTTGCGAAAATGGCAGTTTGCGAAAATGGTATTTTGCTAATGTGACGTTTTGCGATGTGGCGTTTTCAGAATATGACACTTTGAGAATGTGACATTATGCGAAATTCCAATAAATCATTTTGCGAATGTGGCATTGCGCGCCTAATCCGTCAACCCTACATACATGGCAGGAATCTCCGATGTGAGCAATAAGTCTGCTAGGCTGAAGTGAGCTTGGGTGGTCTATCAGCCTATTGTCCCCAAAAAGATATGCTGCTGGGAGAGACAATTTACTTACCTACATGTTTGTTTTCCTCAGCTGCGTACCATTTCTTTATTTATTATCTGTACAAGGATGCGTCTCATACATAGCATGCCACATTAAACTAGGTATTTCAAATTCCCATTTTCTTATTTCACTTGAGGACGGTTTCACGTCAATCTTTACCAGGCAATGCTTCCATATTCAAGCCAAAATTTCAACACGATAACCCAAATCTGAAGCACACTAAATTCCACCGTATTATAAAGTCAGTAATAAAGATAATATTCGTCTGCTCCTAATGAGCAAAGAGCATGCAACGCTCGTTCAACTTCGAAGCTACGAAAGCAGATACTAAACATTAATTGTTAGAGATGTTACTCGTTATTTGAACACAAACTGAACACTGTTTGTTCCAATTTTCAGAGTTGCAATTTAGAATAAGCAAAGGATTGGCTGGTAACTTTTTGTTTCTTTATATTTAAGTCCTCTTTTGCCTGATGACCTGCTTTAGTCTTCAATGCGCTCCCAATCCTAAAACTACAGCGCGTTTAAAACTCAGCAGGTACCTATGTAGGTATCACACAAAAATAAACCACATTATTAGAAACTGTCTTAACTACTTATGTGAGAATTTTTTATTTTATTTGTGATGGGTTTGCTCTTGACTCTAGTCTCAAGTCGACAATGGAGTGAGCTTACCCAGAAGAAGCTTGTTCACTATCACTTTGAAGAGATTAGGGTTGTAACTGAGAATCTCAAATTGAAGCCAAAATGATATGAGTAATCATAGATCACTGCAAAATAAGCGAACTATCTCACAGGATCCTTAGTTTTCTCTCGATTAAACTCGAGCATGGCTCATTAGAGAAAAGATTCAGTCAGCCAGCAAGTTTCATAGCAAAAGCTCTCCAAATGCCTAGATAGTGTTCAAATACAAAGACAAAAAAAATCGCCGATTGCATAACCTCCTCCTTTTTTTTGAAGCCAGTAAATAAACTAAGTGGTATCTAAAGATATCCAGATCGTCATTAAATACAACATAATTCATAAAAACAAGTCCACTCCTCGCCAAGACAAGAAGATGGTATCTCCACCCGTCCGTGTGAAAGCGTGTCAACCGACTGGCGAGCAAAGAGTGTGTGTTGTGCTTCCAATATCCGGGTGTCATTCCAGGCTGCGACGTCGTTACACTAGGAATATGGAATAGTGGTTGGTGTTGCTACGCTTGAAATACAATATTTACAACAAAAAAAAAAAAAGAATTATTAGAGAAATTATTTTGTCTTAGAAGTAGAGTATGGTTTTCAGTCTGCCCTTTTGCATTGGATTTAAAGATTTTAATAATAGTTTGTCCTCATTATGTCAGCCGTTAATTACCTACTTCATTTGAGTACAAAACCATCTTTGATGCAACAAAAGTTGATCACTAAAGGCTCCTACAAACAGGCGCGACACGAGATACGAATCGCACGCGACACAAAGGCACCGCGTGTCGCAGAACGAGCGATGCCTTTGTCTCGCGTGCGATTAGCGTTGCGTGTCGCGCCTCTTTGTAGAAACCTTAAAGTTGATTGATACGTTTTGTTGATATTCAACAAAACATTATTTTGTGACTTTCTTTGGCCATATATACTAAGCTCATATTTTATATGATGACGTAATCCTTGTCTAAATAACTTTATTAAAGCAACTAATTAGCGCACGTACTCCTACTAAAACTCCTAGCGTTGTTGTCCTTGCCTTGTATTTCCTTCTAAACTCTTATGTCTACCTGTGGACAGCGTTGTGGGTTATATTATTATTAATGTTAATTGTTAAATTAATTGTAAGATCTTATAATGTAACTGTTTGCTGTTCCTTTCATTAAAAAATAAAATGGAATTCTCATAAGGATTAGACAAAGACATTTATTCGTCGGATATGGTAGGTACAAAGTTGGTTAGTATAGTTATGACTGGACATATACAGGGTTATTGGTAAAAACACCAACAACCTCTTAAGGGGTCATTGTACTCATCATTATGAACAACTTTTATTGTGGGACCAAAACTGAAATCGCGAAAAAAAATCAGGTGTTCAGTACATTTATGTTAGCATAATTCGTCAAAATGTACTGAACAGCTGATTTTTTTTCGCGATTTCCGGTTTGGTCCTATAGTAAAAGTTGTTCATAATGATGAGTACAATGACCTCTTAAGAGGTTGATGGTGTTTTACCAATAACCCTGTATATTAAGCAGGAAATTTAAGTATGTTTCTCAGTTTCAATGAGTGGAATGTTATTTTTTCTAAAGTTTCCTTTGTGCTCAATCCCGGAATAACAACGAAGGAAACAAACAGAACTTATTCAACAAAACTTCCTCTAATAGAGCTATTTAAAACCTAATTACCATACGTGATTTGAAACAAGAACATTCAAATAAACTTCCGGAACGCAGTGAAGTTAATTCGAACCCATTAATATTATTATTCGGTTGGCAACCCTGTAAGACGGGCGTGTGCGGAAGAGTAGATCGGCGTCAAACGTCGCGACCGTTCGACGTTCTACATGGCTGTTACACGAGTTTGTTTGATAGTAGTTTCTGTACTTTCTAACTTCAGCTTTTTCTAAGCTCAGCGCTATATGACGCCGAAAGCGTTAGTTAGCTTGTTTGTCAAAGGAAGTCGAAACATTTTGTGGAAGAATAGATCAATGAATTCATTTATAAAAACAAAAATTAATTTACACCATGTACCGCTATTTTATACCGATATGTCAAAAATAAATAAATTTTAATTTGAAGTAAGAATGTTGAAGTTACGTCTCAACAAGTTACGTCTTTGTTACAGCTGCAACATGCTTGATATCATATTGTGAATATTTTGCAGGAGCGTGCTTCTCGACTATTTTTACCAGGAATTCAGTTGAAAAAAATCAAATCATTCACATACATTAACCTCTTAAGAAAAAGCGTTTGAAGTCCACAGATATAAAATCGCAGATATGAAGTCTATATAGGGGACTGGTAATTAGTGACCGATACTTAAACACATGATTGTACTCATGATAATAAACAACTTTTACTATGAGAGCAAGCCTGAAACCGCGAAAATAATTGCTGTCCCATACATTCATGTTCGCATAACTCATCAAAATGTAGGGAGCAGCTAACTTTTTTTCGCGATTTCCGGTTTGGTCCCATAGTAAAAGTTGTTTGTTATCGTGAGTACAATCATGTGTTTAAGTATCATCGGTCACTAATTACCGATCACCCTATACAGGGTGGCGATTAGGTTATCACATCAATTGAAACCACATATTCAGTACTTACATCATTCTGGAAACCACTGTGTTGAAATTTTTCGTCGGTTATTATAAAAAAATCTGTTGTTTCCTACAAACGTGCAATACCTACGTGGTTAAAATGTATGGAATAGCAATTATTTTTTTTATAATAACCGGCAAAAAACGTCATCGCAGGGGTCCACAGTCATGTCCTGAATATGTAGTTTCAATTAATGTGATAACCTAATCGCCACCCTGTATAAATGAAAATCAATTGCCGAATGTATGTAACGCATCACTTGAGAAGGGCTCGAACGATCCGGCAGCATTTTTTTTTTGTGGGTTCGTAATTCTGCCGTCGTCGTAAGAAAAAAGGGCACAACTAACATTTAAAAAAAAATCTACAAAAAAATGAGCAGATTAGCCTTTTTTTTTCTGATTCTAAATATGTATGTAACTCAATTTTTTTTTTAAATGTTAGTTGTGCCCTTTTTGCTTACGACGGCAGAATTGTCAGGACAAGGTTTGTATGAATTTTTTTTCCGGAGAATCAACCGGATACACCCGCAGGCTTATTTATTACGTATCTTGCAGAAGCCTAGCGATAGCAAAATTTGCGCAATAATTGCTTTTTAATCGCAAATCGGTAGGGCAGCGATAGCCACACCTTAGCAAACTAGCGATAGTGCTGCCTCTATGGAACAATCAGTTAAGGCACCCCCGAAGTATGCGTAGTTCATACAAATGAAATACCAAAATAATTTGTAAGTTAAACAATCTTAAGGCAGTGTGTATTTATTCCAATTGGATTACAGAATATCTAGGTCCGCCTTGGGTAGATTATTGAAACTAAAAATGTATAAGTATTTAATATACACAGTTACGCAATAAATATATTATATCTTTATTATTTTATCGCACGATGACAGCGCGATAATTGCTGATTGCTAATTTTTACGTAATAAGCCTGCCGGGTGACGACGGACACAAACATCTAGTATATAATATACTAGCCATTCATGCCCGGCGTCGCCCGGGTGAATTTCATGTCTCTATCTCCAGTGGTTTATTTAGGCTGTGTGCTGTCTGTTTTCATACAAAAATATCATCCAAATTTCCGACCTGTCCGGTGAATTTTCCAAAAAAAATCCATCATACAACCCTTGTCTTGACAATTGCAAACACAACAAAAAAAAGAATTAGCCAAATAGGTGCAACCGCTCTGAAGTGATGCGCGTACATACATTCGGCAATTATTAATTGATTTTTATTTACACTACCGTCCATAAGTTTGGAAACAACAAGGTAAAATCAAATAAATCAAAACAATTATTTTTTATTGATATAAAATTAAAAATTAAACAAGAACGAAAATAAACAAAAAAAATACGTACAGTATGAGAAGAAAGTTAAATTTTAGCGTCATCATAGTGTCAACCTTTTTCTATTATTAATCTGCTCGCATATTCTAGGCATTATATTCGTTACTTTCTTAAAATACTCTTCATCTAACTTTTTCCATTTGCTTTCTAATAGTTGCCACAAATGTTCCGAGCTCGTAGGAAATCGATTTTTCACCCTTCTATCGAGTTCATCCCAAACAAGTTCTAGTGATTAAGATGGCCATTGCATGATTTTTTAAACATTTTCATCTTTTTTCCTATTCAACAAGTTCTGGCACAGTATAGACGAATGCTTAGGGTCGTTATCCTGTTAAAAAATGAATCCACGACCAATGAGATTCAGTCCACTGCGTATAGTGGAATCCTGAAGAATTTTCAAATAGTCTCCCTTGTTTAGTTTTCCTAATATCTTCAAAACTTGATGAATGTGGGGTGATAACCTTTTGTTTTTGTGTAAGCTATCGTAAAAGGTCGTAAAACGTGATTTTATTGCTAATTTTAACCGCATATCATCGGAAATCTTTTATTTTGTTTAAAAACGGACGTGCTTCCAAACTTATGGACTGTAGTGAATATAGGTATAGATATAAACGTAAAATGCTATCATCCAATGGCGACCGCGGGCTGACAGTTGTCCTACAATTGTGAACCTATGAGGTTCGATTGACATTCGAGCACACGTTGACATGAACCTTTGCGGTATCGTGCGACACTCAAGGGGAAGAAAAACAAATTGTACACATTTTGTAGGTACAACTTACCCACTAAAAAGTGTTTTTAATTTATTGAGAAGTATAAACATAATGTGTGTTGATGGACAAAACTAAACATTGAACGTTTTTAAATAAACTCGGAAACGTCCCAAAACGAACAATGCGCAAATGTAACTCCGACATAAACATTGTATCTACGGTACAATGCAGTTAATATTAATTGCCAGTTACCTGACGTGGCATGGTGCCACAATGCATACATATTCGATGCCCATACATTGCCCGCGGTACTTTTGTGGGCGATATAAAATTCTGATTGGATCACAGATTATATTACCCACAGATTTTAAAATAAACTTTATGACATGTATTTTTGGTATGTGGATGTTGTAAAAATGGAAATAGAGTTAAAACTTAATTATTATTGTGGTTTGCAAACAGTAAAAAACCAGCCAAATGCGTATCGGACCACTCACAATGAAGGGTTCCGTAGTTGAAAATAATTTATCGCAAAAACAAACTTAACATTGTAGTTGACAAACATGTTCTCCCATAGGCACGCAAAAAACCAGCCAAGTGCGTGGTCCGACATGCACTTGGCTGGTTTTTTTCAAAGTAGAAGAAATTGAAAAAGTTAGAATATCCGCTAACATGTGTACAGGTAACTAAAATAGAACTAGGTAACTATTGGTTTAGCAATTAACTCTATCCTTCATTCCAGATCAATACTTTCTGTACCTTCTTGACAACTTCTTGAAAACATGAAAGAATCTCGATTTAAAATCAGTCTTAAGCGTTACCGCCAAAGCCATTTTTTCAAACCGAACTCCCAAAGATTATAAACTACAGATGCTAACCACGAACCCTCAAAGTTAACTACAGCTGCAGGCATTTTCCATCATTAACGTTTTTTATTAAGTGCTAATAGCTTCAATGGCATTCGGAGAGAAAGGGGAACCTCAAGAAAAACGGGAAGCAAAAAGTTGAGGGATGCCGATGAGGTAGGGGAGTTATTGTATGGGATAAAGGGGTTGGTTCTGCTAATCTACGAATGTAGGACACATGGTGTGAACAGACACACTTATCAGCCGATCTGTTCTGGAAAAATCTCTCTGTGAAAACTGAGGTGAAGTGAGCTGTCAAAAGTGGCAATCATAAGGGCGGAGACTAACTTGTAATGTTTATTTGTAATGTATCATTCGCGGCGAGCTTGTTTACAAAACGGTGATACACAAGACGCGGCGAACGCTCGCTTCGAGCACTTAACTCAAGCGACCTCCATTTTTATTCAAAATGGCGGACGTAGAGGATGTGTGTGCTTCAATAATTTTATTTAGTTATTGGAAGAGGAAGAAAAACGCGTCAACCCGCACTGACTTATTTGTAAACATGCTAGCAACGCTCTCATCGGGCGGCTCAGCTCAGCTCAGCCTCGGGCCGAGTGGCTGCCTCGACCGGAGGCAGATCTAGTGGAGACCGTGCCGCGAGTCGAGGCTTGCCGCGACTTGAAGCAAATGAGGCGGCCGCGCAGCGAGCCAAATTATGTCGGTAAATGGCCATGCTCAAAGACGCCTCAGTGAGAGCCGTGGGTTGAATGGAGACGTTTGTATGTGTGCTCTGTACGTGGCAAAATGGATAAAGATAAATGTATTGACTTAATTAAATTATATGAAAACCACAGACATTTGTGGGATCCAACTTCACCGCATCATTATAATAAACAATTTAAAGAACTAGATAACTAATGCCGCAGCGACTTTACGTGCGTCAATGAGAAATTGTAAAAATCGTGGCTCGGGTTGAGGCTTGCCGCTCGATACGATATTATGTGGGCTCAAGTGGAGACGCATGAACTTTCCGCAGAATAATCTGTTACCTAATAGTCACAGTTACAAATTAATAAATGTCGGCGAGGCGTATGAATCGAGCAAAAAAAGCGAAAAAGCGTCCAAGTGCGAGTTGGACACGCACACGAAGAGTTCCGTACCACTGTACAATATTTAACACTAAAATACGACGCCTTACGCCATCTACCGGATTGTGAGCACAACACTCCGCCACCTGAGTAGATCGCAACACAAACAAGATCAATCATCGATAACACGATAACAGCAACAGTACCTACAGACTACTAGCTACAACTAACATTCGACATTGAAGTGTCCGTGACGTCAACATAGGTTAGAACCACATTTAAGCATGAGATGGTGAAGACACACTCCAATATATCAAACCGACTATATAAACGATCAACCATGGAGGAACGATCACTCGCTACCTAGAAGGCACAGTGGTCGATAGCCCCGCAGTCACTAATGTTGTCATAAGCTTGACCTGAGCGGAGGCCCCGTCGCCCTCAGGAATAGCCTAGCTAGGACCGCTAATATGTTTAACCTCAGTTCGACTTTGTTTGTTAAATTCTGTCAAGTGCTTGAAGTACAGTGAATAAATCCACTATCTGTCATCCAACGTTCGTTTTATTCCATCGCTACCATTATACACTACTTTTTTAAATACCTTAGTAAAAAAAACACGTTTCCTGAATTTTTAAACCATTTATTGGAGTTTACTCCTTAAGAATCGATTTATATAGAAGACCCCCAGTATAGAAAAAATATGAGAAGTGAAATACAAGCAAAGCGTTATCCCGTTTTTGTGTTTTGTTTTATTTTTGGCCAGTCTTCATAGTAGCGGTCAATCTATCCAGTATATTCAAAATAATTGTATATAAGTAGTAAACTCCAATCGTGCGTCGGAGCTGACACAAACTTTTTTTTTTATTTTTTAGTAATTGTTGTTATAGTGGCCAAAGCAGTACCTACACGCTCTGTGAAAATTTCAAGTGTCCGGTTACCGGTACCTATTACGGTTCAAAAGATACAGCCCTGTGATGTGACAGACAACAGACGGACAGCGGAGCCTTAGTAATATAGAGTCCCCTTGGCACCCTTTGGGTAAGGAACCCTAAAACCAAAAATTCTACTAACCCAAATACAAATAACCCCTTAAAATTAAGGTAAGTAACAAATATTACCTAGTAACCACGTTTTCACGAAATCGCATTAACAATTCGGGTCTAAAACAACAACTTCGTAATAATAGTTTGATATTGTAACATTTCGAGCTAGTGTTGCCAACCTATAAACATTACTTTTGCTGCAGTACCGATGAGATCTCAAGTCGATAAGCTATAGCGTTAAAAGCACAATAGCACGAACTATGGCCTTCGTGAGCAATATTAACCAGTGTTATAATTGTAGTAAGCAACGAATCGCGTTCTAAAGATTTTTATTTCGTTGAAGTTTCATTTCATAGCTCGTCGCTTATCTAGGTGCTGTTTTTAATCGACATCGAAAAGGAGGTTCTTTAATTGATTTGTTGAATTAATCTAACGGCGCAGGATTTTTCACCAGATGACGTGTTCATCGTATTAGTGGTTCAGTAACTACAATATCATCAGGATTGTGCCGGTAATAGCAGTTCGTTGTGGACGTGGAACGACATCATCATAATCATAATCATTCATTTATTGCATTTCATGTTGTTTACAGGTTGTTACATTATGATAGTTCCAAACAATGAACCCTGCTAGGGCACAGCAATGTATAGGCGATAGGTTTTAATTAATTTAACATGCTATCATTATTCATATAATTTGTTAATATAGATTAATTTAAAATTATTAATTATTATTATACATTATGTCATTCTTATAAACTAAATAAAATAAATAAATTATCATTTTCACATTATAATCTCATACTTACTACAATTTATGTCATTTGCAATGAGCCTAAATGTCATTATTATCTCAGTTAATTTAATGTCAATAGATTAGTTTTCTACGAGTATTATCAGAAGACAGCCACCACGTAACCATCGATGCGACGCTCTGCTAGAGTGACTGTCGCCAACCAGTGTCACTCTTAATATCCGAACTTTTCGGTGATTCCAGTAACTTCGTAACTAAACGAGGCGGCGCTGAGATACAAATTAATTTTTAGCTTAGGTATTGGCTGCAAAACTAGCATGCAACTTTACTTACCTTAAGGCGACGATATTTTTTACTTGAAGGAGCAAATAAACGGTTTTTTAGGGTTCCGTACCTCTGAAGGAAAAAACGGAACCCTTATACTTGTAGGATCACTCGTGTGTATGTGTCTGTCTGTCCGTCTGTCACAGCCAATTTGCTCCGAAATCTAATGAACCGATTAAGTTAAAATTTGGTACACGTATGAATTTCTGTGACGTGACACAAACGCGGACGTGTAACGTAAATAAATGAATTTTGAAAATGGGGGTCATTTTTGGGGGGCAAATACGAAAATTTGAAAAAGTTTTGCAAACTGTACCGTGTGACATATCAAAAAGGTCTTACTGTGAGGGTCTCTAATATATTTTTTCTATAATTTTAAATTAAATTGTTTTAGATTTATTTAAGAAAATAGAGGAAAATTGTCCTTTCCCCCCCTTATCTCCGAAACTACTGAGCCTAAAATAAAAATAAAAATCCAGAAAATAGTTCTAATCCTATAGATTACAGGAAAACCTATAAGAAGTCTGTGGTCTTAATATAACATAATAAATCTTTTAATATTGTGCGTACAAACTTACATTTGCAGTTTGCAAGTATGGGAGAACATGTTTTTCAACTACAATGTTAAGTTTGTTCTTGGAATAAATTCATCCCAACTACGGAACCCTTCTTTGTGCGTAGTCCGACACGCACTTGACCGGTTTTTTAAACTAACTTCGCACTAGATGTCGGGTTCATCTCCTAAAATATAGTAATATGCAGTTTCTTATAAGTAAAACCACTTAATTATAGTCGAAGAAAACAAAATGAGGGAAAAAATAAATTCAGCTGTTTCAATGAATACAGTTCGCCTTTACATTCCTGATTACACCGCCTATGTGATGCTACGTCGCAGAACACCGCTACGCCACGATGCTACACGCAGCACCGCTACGCCACTATGCTACGCGGAGCAGCGCTACGCCACTATATTATACTATGAGAACGCAATTACGCTAACGCTAACCCGAAGGCTACGCCGCTCACGATAATGCTTTATTCTAAATGCTTTTTAATGCACAAAAGGTTATCGCCCAGTGCCGCCTATTATGGTTAGTAGGGTGCGGGGCAGCACCAACAGCATCCTGTCTATGATAGCAAGCAGGCTAGGTGGTGCGTTTGTGAAGCACTGCTGCAAGGTATCGGCTGGGCCTGTCACCTTGCAGAAGTGATGTCACAAAGTGTTTCTGTGTCTGTAACATAAGTATATTGTTACTAACACTATGAGTCTTGTTACTTGAATTAAATGATTATTATTTTAAAAATGTCTTTGACATAACTCGGGACCCTGGAGTCTCGGACCTTTGGAAGCGTACAAGGGGCAAAGCCAACTCGCAGAGGCCCCTTAGACAATGCACCAACCAACGATTATCCCTATATGCACTATGCGAGTGCACCCAAGAAAACTACTGAACGGATTTAAATGCAGTTTTCGTCAATAGTTAAAGTGATTAAAGAGGAAGGTTTATACGTATAGTTTTTGGAAAACCACGCAGGCGAAGCCGCTGGCAATAGCTAGTGTTATAAAATGGCAGGGGGTGACTTGCACTCTCAATAATGGGCCCCCGGAAACGGTCACTAGCACATAGTGACGTAGCGACAAGGGGGCAACCCATCCTGAGGTGCTTGAGGAGTGGAGAGGTGTTCCACGGCCATCAGGACCACAGAACAGATAAAAGAGGTTAGAAGGGCCTTGTGGGCGGGGCAGGCGCGCCGCAATTATGAGCAAACGCTCAAAGTCAACCAAAATTTGCTTCATCGGCGAACAATCGCGCTCTTGTTGTGACAGCGTACAAAGTTCCGCGAAAAATAATTATTACGCCGTCTTGCGCCATTATAACGTGTCGTAAAAGAAGCCAGGTGTGTAGTGTAGCCCGAGAAGGGATTTGTTTTCACCGATAAGACCAAAAACCTTAAAATACAAGTGATATTTCTAATTATTACAATAGTATTATGTAGTTTGTAGACAAAAACGATACAATCGCAAACAGATGCAAGATTATACATTGCTTGCAATACATGGATACCATCTTGTACTACGTAAGCGATCGCGCAATGTATTGCGTTCACTGCGATGTCGCGTGTGCCGAGCCAAAGCTTGAATTCAGTGAAATCCATGCGTACCGATAGTGTTGTACCAAGTTCTAAACAATGTCGATATTAAAAGTATGTATGCGTACAAATGATTATTATCAGTAATCACTAATCACTGATGTATAAAAAAGGGAAGATTCGGTACGCGCGTATTATAATTAAAATAGCTTTGTTTATTATCACCAATTATTGTTTATTCTAAGTTATCAATTTAGTTCCCGAGTGGGTTTTTGTCTGAATTTTTTTTTATGGTAGTTATAATGAAAACATACATTTTAAATTTTATTTTTAGATTTCCAACAGATCCAGATACCAGAAAACTGTTAATGTTATTGTTATATATAAAACTGTGATTGAGGCAACTGGTAGAATTGAATGGATACCTACTAAATGTAGCACTATTTTTGTTCTCAACATTTTGCAGAAAATGATTACACAACAAAAAAGTCGGGGAAAAGATATTTAAAATCAGGAGCTACTCCGCACAAAAATATCGTTATGCGCCTTTCAGTAAGTAAAATATTTATATTTTACAAAACTTTATTGGTGTTTTTGCGTAGCGTACCTAATTATTGCCTTAAAATGTTGTCACCTAGATCATTTTTTGTGGATATTATTATATAAGGCCGTGTTTATTGGATTTATACAGCCGTAAAGCTGAAAATCCATGTTTGAAATCTATACAGGAGAAGTTTTTATTCAATGCGCAAATTTTCACAGGGTGTTCTACTCATGAATATGAACAACTTTGTCTGTGGGACCAACTCTGAAATCCAGAAAAAAAATCAACTGTTTCATACATTTTGGTTGAGTAGGTATTGAACATTTGTATGGATCAACAGATTTTTTTTCCGTAATTTCAGCGTTGGTCCCATAGTAAAAGTTGTTCATATTCATGGGTAGAATTTGATATATCGCACAGTACAGTTTGCAAATATATATTTTTTATTTTCTTATTTGCCCCCCAAATTCAAAATTCATTAATTTATGTTACACGTCCGTGTGGGTCACAGAAATACATACGTGTACCAAATTTCAACTTAATCGGTCTCTTAGATTCGGAGCAAATTGGCTGTGACAGACGGACAGAGAGACAGACAGACACATGAGTGATCTTATAAGGGTTCCGTTTTGTCCTTTTGAGGTACGGAATCGTAATAATGAAAGAAAATTTGAATTTTGCGGCTATATTGGATGTTCCCCCTTGAATGAATTGAATTTGACATTATTATTTATATGTATTTAGGAAGTCCACACTATTCGTACCCCGACCCTTAAGAAATTAAAGCGAAAAATTGCAAAACTTAAAGTAACAAAATTATTAGTCTAGTAAATTATTAGTTATAATTTTATCGATATAATTAATCGACCTTTTGGTCGCCGTAACATGTATGAGAAATAAATTGCTTTTGCGCGTGTGTGAGTGTACGTCAAGCGCAGTGTTTGCGTTAGTGTGACTACCAATAGCAAAATCGCGATTTAAGTGCGTGTAGCTTATTTGTGTGCGTAATGCGCGTACGTATTGGTCTCTTGCTTGGAGTGAAGTTAAAGAGTGGGAGATAACCGGCGACACGCGTTCTAATACAAATCAGGAACTATTTCCTTTCTAACCTTTTTTACCTGTTCTGTGATCAGGACAAAGATCCCTACTAGCATCTTACTACAATACTTCTATCCTCCGAGCTCGTTTGCTCTTGCGAATCTCCACTCAAGCCGGCCAATAAAGGCAAGAAAGTGGTGGGAGCTCTGTTACTCGTCAGTGTTTACTCCAGCCGGCCAATAAAGGCAAGTCAGGGGTGAAGAACAAGACCTCCCGGGAGATAGGGTCCGTGGAGTCGCTACTACGCGGTACTGCCCAACAGCTCGCCTCAGGGTGCCCTGCGGGTTTATGCATCTCTCTTGGTCTGACTCCCCACCCCACCTTAGACCTGTTTCGGCAAAGTAAACTCTTCCGGAAAATACCTAGAGTTCAGGAGCGCGCAAGCCCCACCACGACGTCAACGTAGATATATAGCGGTGGGGTTATTATTATTATTTATTCCAATCACACTAGCACGACTATGTCCGCGTGTTTTTACATAAAACATAATATGAAATATCGCACTCGCCAAGAGTGTAGCTTTCTATCAGCGATAGAATTTTTGAAATTGGATCATCAGTTTCAAAGATTTTCTGCTACTATACTCCATTTTTTACAACATTAGAAAAAAACACGGTTATCACCCTACTGTTATTTCGATATTACGTATAATAAACTCCTTTATTTCACGATAAATACAAAGCAATTTATTTATCATTTACATTTTATTTTAATAATAAATTATAATTACAGTAAAATATACACATTATATTCAACTACGCTCATTGGGCATAAAAAATACACTTATATACTTGTACATAATGTATAAATATTTTACTGTATTACCATTTTTTTAAATGACTCTAAAGTTCAGTAATTTCAACAATATTACACAATAACTGTGGATATTCTTATTATTCTTATGTTCTATAGATTGTAAAGTTTGTTAGTCTGTATACTTACAAGCTTTACCTCTTTATAATATAAGTATAAAATGATGATAATCTGGTCTTTTTTTAACGACACCAAAACAGAGGCGTGTCTTTTTACCGCTAAAAGGAGTCATTTCGCTCAAACTCCTACTTTTCGGGGTACATCTGTTCCTGTAACTGATCGGCTTGAACTCCTAGGCATGGAGTTGACATCTGGTCTCAACTTTGGCGCCACCTTTGAGTACAAAGCCTAAACTGCGGTCAAGAAACTGGGCATCCTAAATAGGGTGAAGCGATACTTTACGCCTGGACAGCTTTTAACTCTTTACAAAGCGCAAGTTCGATCCTGCATGGAGTATTGCAGCCACCTTTGGGATGGATCAGCAAAGTACCAACTAGCCGCGCTTGACTCGATGGAACAAAGAGCTAAGAGGCTCATTGGAGACGTAAAACTGGTGGATGCCAAGCTTCATAGCTTGGCTCATTGCCGCAAGGTTCCCTGCTTGTCGGTCTTATACAGATTGTACTTTGGAGAGTGTGCTCAAGAACTCCACGACCTCATTCCGCCGGGCCCCTTCTACCATCGGACATCTAGATGCACTGCCAGTTACCATCCCTACCTAGTTGCTATTCCACCAATTCACACTAAGCGATTCCAAATGTTTTTTATAATGCGCACAGCAAACGAGTGGAAATCACTACCTGCGTCTGTGTTTCTGAGCGCATACAACCCTTATCTCTTCAAAGTGAGACAACAGGCTTCTTCTGGGTAAGCTCACTCCATCGTCGACTCTGTCTCTGTCGCCTCCGACCTAGACTAGAAACCCATCTTAAATAGTATTAAAATAAAAATCATAAAAAGTATAGATTACGACTCCCATGGCTAGAGATGGTCTGGACAATCATTTGAACACCAGGCAGCAAAACTAAACAAAAAGTACCTACCTACGAGTAATACAAACCTCTCGGTCCATTGAATCAAACAAAGAAATCACGCCATTGTCTGCCAAAACAGTAGGAAATCAAATAATCAATACTTCAAACAAAAGCATAACATTCATAACAAAATCTGTGACCCAACAAAAATGGGGTGTAAAGTGAAAAGAAAAACGGATATTATTTGATCGTACGATGTATCACGCGAATAGGAATGGGGGAGTGTGAAAACAAACTCACTTCCAATATCCAATGAAAAATCAATCCATCAAATCCAATAAAAAATCTAGAGCAAGTTATTATATTTCGATGGTCTGGGATGATTTGTAGCTGCCTATAGTTTTGTTGGAAATACGCATAAACTTTTATTTGATATTCTCCCTTCACCGCTTTATCTGTTTATTTTTGTTTTGTTTCAATTCAGACGCAGTTATTAGGTTGATAAACAAATAACATTGTAGTTTTATGACTGTGGAAATTGCTTCCGTGATCACCTTTTTCGATAGTTCAAGGCTTTTGTTGATCCTACTTATGATTTTTATGACCCCAAATCTTTAAAACAATACTTTTCTGTGTAGACTCATTTTTTATGGTTTATTCTAAACCAAAAATTATGTTGTTTTGTACGCCATAAATGGTAAAACATGTAGATCTACCCTGTTATTTTAAGACCTTGCACATATCATTTGATGCACACTCATGTTTTACAATAAATATATTCTATTCTATTCTATTTTTAGGTAGTTCACATAGTTACCCACTTTTATCTTGCATGGCTTGAAGATGAATAATATTTGCGTTCATCAACATCAAGCACTTAATATCCGCCTCGGCGTTTTGTGCCAATCTTGGTGCTGTGAGTTCTACCTAATTAAGGGTTAAACAAACTTACTTAAGGCGAAAGCGCCAGGGTAGCCCGCGTATTTCCAATTCTCTTACGTTTTTTGCAATTTGCAAGTCAGTATTATGATTTAGCTCTGATACTTGGGTTATCTATGGCATCCCATAAGGCATTATTTTTGACCTGAGTCTCTTCTTGATTTACATAAATGATCTGTGCCAGCTGCCACTTATTAACGGAAAGATCTTTATCTACGCTGACGATACGGCATTAATATTTCAGGGAGAGACCTGGGACGAAGTTCGACGAAGCGCCAAATTGGAACTGCATAAAGTAGGTAAGCCATTGGCTAAGATCTAACCGCCTCACTTTGAACCTTTCCAAATCGAAATTTCTCCAATTCTCTTTTTCTAAAATAAGGCGACCAGAGCGACGTGCATCTTTGACATCAAAATTTCCGGATTGAAAATGCTTAAACCAAATTTGTGCTACTCTCACAGACACTACACTAGGTATATAAACATCGCAAATTTTTTTCGCGGCTTGCGTTGCATTTTTACCTTTTTTGTAGTAAAATTTTAAAATGTATCGAATTTCTTCATTAGATTCACTCATCTTGACGGTACGAAAAACAAATGAAAATCACACATTTTCCTAATTTGAATTTGGAATTATGTTCTTTAAAATTTAAACTTTCAATGGTTCCAAAACCAGCCAGATACAAATAGTATAGCCAAAGAGATTTTATTACAAGTTCATACATACTATAATGCGAAAAGACTTTTTCACCAACCTAATCTTTTCGTCTGGCGCTGGTATTGAGCAGTTTTGGACATCTTGTGCGGTGAAAATTTTGGATTTTTTCGCTTTGAATCCATCCGACTGTCTTTTCAGAAAAAAATGATAGTTTGGCGTAATCTTTCAAATGTATACCAGTACCTTATTCTTGGGAATAGTTATTGACGAAAAATTAAATTGGAAAGAACATGCAAAAAAAGTCTGCACTCGACTCGACAAATTTGTGTTTGCTCTTCGAAAACTGAGACGAATAGCCAGTAAAGAAACAGCTCTTAATGCATACCATGGCTATCTTTCGTCAGTGCTGCTTTACGGGCTCGTGATATGGGGTAATTCAGTAGATGTGAACAGAGCATTCATTGCACAAAAAAAAATGTGTCAGAGCTGTGTATGGAGCAGAATATTTGGAGCATTGTAAACCCTTATTTAAAGCCCTAAAAATTCTTCCACTTCCTTGCCTTTACATTTTTGAACTTTGTACCTATGTTTATAAAAAGGCATTCGCACATGTTCCCATTGTATGAGCACATTTCCAAAGGAGTTAAAAGCCGAAGCCCAAATAAATTACTTGCTCCTAGCCAGAGACTACATTTGTATAGCAGAAATTCCTATTGCATGGCAATTAAAATCTTTAACAATTTACCCCGACGAATCAGAGGATTGCCCACTAATAAAAGGAAAACAATATTTGCCTGGCTTCTAGACAATTGTTTCTATTCTGTTAACGAATATTTTAATTATAAATTTTGACATTATATTTTATCAACACCTACTTTGTGTGTGTATATTGACTTTTATTTTATTTTATTTTTTGTTACTTTTTTTAAGCATTTGACATTACCTATATAATTATTAAATTTTGATATATCATTCATAGTAACGATAAAAAATAAATTACCTATAAAACTTGACTTTGTATAAAAATTACCTATGCATATTTTAATTGTAAGCTAACTTATAAATAATAATGAGGATTTATTGTACTTAATTTTAATTTTAATATTTCGGGAACGGTAGTATATGTGAAACTATTTATTAATATTTATTACTTCATGTACCATGTACTGAGAAATAAATAAATGATTGATTGATTGGTTTTAATAATCTTGCTACTTAAGTGTTTCGCCTTAAAAGTATTTGTTTTATTTATTTTACAGGGGTAAAACATGTACACTAAAAAAAAGTGTTATTCCTTCTATGCTCCCATGGAATGAAAAGCCTGTTTCAAAACAGGCTTTATCCAGAGAAGAACGTTTTAGCGCCCGCAATTGCAGAAAAAGTTTGTTTCAAGAAAAGCCTTCAACGTCACAAAGACTAGGTGATGTTGTGCCACTGCAGGGTCACCGTGAGAAATGTACCGTTGCTGAAGTCTCTGCAAATGTAAAAATGCATGTGTAACAAGATTTAGAATCCACTACAGCTGATTCATTGATAACAAAAACATATCGTGAGCAACACATATTATAAATGTGAAAGTTTGTGAAGATGTTTGGATGTTTGTTACTAAATCACGCCAGATCGGCTGAACGGATCTGGATGAAATTTAGTACAGATATAGATTATGGTCTGGAATACCACACAGGATACTTTTTATCCTGGAAAAATATACGTTTCCTGTGGGATAATTCCCACAAAAGGTAGTATCAAATATTTTAAGATTGTTCTCTACAGAACTGTAAGTTGTTAACTGACAATGAATCAGAAAATTGTTATATATTATATTTATATCATTAGTAAATACTATGTTAAAGAAGCAATTGCAAAATGTGCACCTTACCTTTCGATCTAGTTAGTCTTCCTTCCTCGTAAAGATGTGCCGGGTTTATTTAACTCTTCCTTTAACTCACTGACTCGCCATGTGGCATCATGAAAGGCACTATTTTCATATATTTTAATTCATAAAACGTAAAAATAAAAACACTATTGCAAGCGTACGTACGGTCAAAGTCTATGACAAGGGACCTACCTATGGCAACGCCATCTATGATTAACTTTTACCGGCCGGCCCCATTAAATAAAAATTCATCATCATTTCATTTTCATTTCCACTGCTGGACACAGGCCTCCCCCAAGCACCACCATTTCGACCGGTTCTGGGCTTCCGCATACAGCAGACTCGCGCAGCCTTACATCTTCCGGTACGCGGTTACCACTAAAGAACCGTTCGGCCCCATCGGCTATCTGTTCTGCGAGCAATGTGCCTTACCCACTGCCACTTAAGTTTGGCAATTCTTCGGACTATATCGGTTACCTTGGTTCTCCTGCGGTTCTCTTCATTTCTGATTCCCTGTCCTCTCCATTGCCCTTTGGGTGACTTTTAGCCTTCTAATAAGGCCCATTGTGAGAGATCACGTTTCAAAGACTTTCGTCTTGAGATACTGCGGTATGTGAGACGAGAAGATATTACGTAGCTTCCCCAACGCTGCCCTGCCGAGTCGGATTCGATGATTGACTTCTTTCTCGAAGTTGGACCTACCTAACTGGACAGTTCGTCCTAGGTAAACATAGTTGTTTACAACTTCGAGTGTAGCGACTCCGATCTTCATGTAAGAGGGTGTTACATGGGCATATGGCATGACTTGCAAGAGCAGGTTTGGGCAGGTTTGTAAATATCTTCGGATGTAGCGACTCATGTAATTATGGTCAAACTTCACTTAGGTAAGTTCGTCTTCGACGCGGTATCCTCGAGATTCATATAATTCACTAGGATGCACGTACAATAATAATTATCATAAAATGATCCCTTGACTGTACCTATAATGTTCTGACGTAACATACGGCATAATATCTCATGTTTTCCATAGGTCTTCGAGGTAGATTCTCTGAAGAATTGGCGGCCTTCAGAGAACCTGCCGCGACGAAATTGTGAACAACGAGAGTTACTTTCAACAGATTTGTGTTACTTACCTTCAGCTCTTCCTTGCTCCGCATCCAATAGGATTTCAACATAAAGCAGTTTACAGTTTTAGAACGTTCACGCGACTATCAATGTCAAATTCGACAACTCAGAATTGCCATTGTCAAAGTGACGTTTTAGCTGCTTATTTCGTTTCCTTCTGTTTATTTCGGTAGTTCAGCTGTTCAAAGCAAAATTTTACGGAAAATACAAACGTAATTAGCAATTCAAATTCAACGTGATAAAATTACGTGCACGTTATAAGAACATAATTAAATCTATGAGTGTCATTTTGAGACCGGGTAAGCAGGAAAATGTAATACAAACTTTCAGTTTGTATTGACATTTTCCAATTCCTTCCAAAATTTGAAACTTGTGGTTTTAGTTTTTGTTCACTAAATTGTTATGAAAAGAAGAAAATTTATGAGATAAAAAAATGTTTTTAGGTGTCTTTAACATCCACAGAAGTATGGCTTCAATAGCAGGAGTGGTAGAGAGTACAATAAGAAGCAAACTGCTATCATCTTTGGGTGCTAAACATTTAGAAGTGATCAATGAATCCTACATGCATAATGTGCCGAAAGGAGCTGAGACGCACTTCAAAGTAGTGGTTGTATCTGATAAATTTGATGGATTGCCATTAATCAAGGTAAGTGGTCTATTTGTAAGCTAAAGGATATTCCATCTTAATAAAAAAAATTCTAAACCAAAACCTTCAGAACCTGATAAGGCTCGACCAAGATCTCGTTCTCAATCTTGGCATTCTCGGCTACAAATCCAACCGAGAACTCGGTCTCGGTTCTTGGCTATAAATCGCTGAGACTCAGCCATAACTGAGACTGTTAAATGTGTGTGAAATGTGGATACAAATTCTCGTATGACGCTGATGGCATGTGCTTCTACTGCATCATCAGCTAGTTCGTCAAACATACCCACAACAGATGAATACAACTTATGGGCAGCTCATGATTCCACAGTTTTATGATGAGCCAATGACCGGTGAGAGAAACAGTTCAAATGCTGTTATCGAAATAGTGCTTGATAGCTTTCTTAGAGAGCCAAGACTGCAAAGAAATGCAAATATCTTTGAGTCCAGTACTTAAAGATATTTTCTTTGCAGTCTTAATTTGTCACCTTATAAAGTACTTGCATGCAGCAATAAAGTTTTTATCAGCGCCTCCTACTAGTGTAGCAAGCAAACAGCTCTTTAGCAGAGCTGGTCAGTTATATACAGGTGACTCTCTGAAGGGACAAACCACTGAAAATATGCTTTTATTATGTTACAACATCATGTTGTTTAATTTTGAATATTAAAACTACTACACTCTTAAATATAAGTACAATATACCGGGTGTAAGTGTAAACAGTATCAACCTTTTAATTGGCCATTGTACTCATCATTAATAACAACTTTTACTATGGGGCCAAACCGGTCATCATCAAAAAAAAAATCTGCTGTTCCCTACATTTTGACCAATTATGCGAACATAAATGTACTGAACAGCTGATGTTTTTTGCGATTTCAGGTTTGGTCTTATAGTAAAAGTTGTTCATAATGATGAGTACAATGACCCCTTAAAATAGCTAGCTTTAAATAGATTGTTTACACTTACACTTTGTATATGCAAAATTAGCACATTTGCATTTTTTTTTTTTTTACCATTTGTCTTGTCTCAGCCAAGAACGAAAAACCTGTCTCGGTCGATCCTTAGAACCTGAGAACCATTCAGTGACATGGAGAAAAGGAAAATTATGGATTCACCTGATTAATAGTGAATTATTATTGAAAGGTCAATTTGTGACGCTTTATGAAGAATTGATACAATACCCTGAAAATTTTTAACTACTTCAGGATAACTGTGAAAACGTTTGATTTTTGTAATGTCCATCTATAACAATTATTTTATTGCAATATTAAGGACTGGTCTTTCTTGAACTTCTACTATTAGTCTTTCAACATCCATGACATCATCCATTTGGATACAATGATGGGTTCAGAAAATATAACACGAAGTACACGAAGTAAAAATACACGAAGGGTGTCGCGCATGACTTTTTAATCGCTTCCTAGAGACCGGCAGTGTTACAAGAAGACCACATTACAACTGTTCACGATGATCAGTACATCCGGCTTTACAAAATCGACAAAGGTTGACAACGGGTACTCGTGTCAGTGACCAAACTATCCAGAATCGATTGCATAAAGACCAGCAAACTTCAAAACGACGAGTTGTTCGAATTCCTTTGTCCAAGGCTCAACATGCCAATCGTGTAAGTTTCTCCCGTCAATACTTGGACTGGAGCATAAATCAATTGGGCCTGGTGCTTTTCACCGACGAGCGCAAAGTAAAATTTTTTAATGACGATCGGTGCATTAGGTTGTAGAGACGGATTTTCGGAAGCTTGCATACATGAAAGTTGACCGTTACGGTGGTCCCAACGTAATGATTTGGGGTGGGATTAGCTTACACGCCAAAACTGAGCTCGTTATTTTAAATGAGGGGTCTGTAACTGCTCAGCGTTACATTGAGGAAGTCATCAGGCCTCATATGATCCCATTGTTCGTCTTGAAGTAGGACGCAGTCTGTGCTGGAAAACTCTCACATTAAAGTTTTACCGTGACCAGCAAACAGTCCGAACTTGAATCCAATCGAGCACATGTCGGACCAATTGAAACGAAGGGTTAGAAAGAGTGCTCACTCTTTCTAACCCTTCGTTTCAATTGGTCCGAGAAGGTCAAGGGAAGGTTCAAGAGGTCTGCAACCAGCAGCAACTGATTGACGCTTTGAAAATTGCCTGGGAAGAGATTCCAGCTGAAAACGTGAGGCATTTGATCAAGAGCATGCATTCCAGGCTTCAGGGGTGCACAGCTAAAAGAGGAGAGCAAACGCGTACTAGCCTGAACGGCAGACATCAATATTGTTTTATGTTTACTAAAACTAAACATTAATAATGTGTCTGATTTGGGACAGCGCTCCTTGATGGGTGAGTCCTGTTACTGGGTGGACGAACAACGCGTTGCGTGAGCTCAGCACAGAACACGCGAGCTAACCATTCAAGGCCATTGGCGTATATCTGCGTCTTAAAGGTGTCACTGACTCTGGCAGGGCCACCATCAGGGATTTTAATTTTGAAAACGCAAAAAATTAGTCGCTAATTAGTCGAAATTAGTCGCCAAATATCAGAATTAGTCGGTCACTGGTTCAAAAGATATAAGGGTTTATAGGTGGCCCTGCTGGAGAGACTCTCCCCAGCAGGGCCAAATTTATATCTCAAAAACTAGGGCACCTAGCGAAGATCTGTTTTCTCGCATATTTAGTCGCCAATTAGTCGGAATTAGTCGCCAAATATCAGAATTAGTCGGTCACTGGTTCAAAAGATATAAGGGTTTATAGGTGGCCCTGCTGGAGAGACTCTCCCCAGCAGGGCCAAATTTATATCTCAAAAACTAGGACACCTAGCGAAGATCTGTTTTCTCCCATATTTAGTCGCCAATTAGTCGGAATCAGTCGCCAGGTTACAGATTTAGTCGGGTCTTAGTTTAGGAGATATAATGAGTTCAATTAGTAAGGTATAGTCCAAGAGCTAGATCGAAGAGTTCACGAAAAATTACCAAGAAAAAATATTTCTATTAATATGTGTAATATACTTTCAGTTTTATCGGTCTAAAGTCTTTAGTAATGTCAGAGAGAGATAAATTCTCAATTAAATTCATGTTTTTATGTTTTTAATTACTAGTTTAGAGTGGCTTAAACTTCTTTGAAAACATTAAACCTTGCTCTTGGTCTATTTGGTGTCAAGATGTACAGTCGCATGCAACTGTTTTACCAGTTTACAATGTTAACCTCTATTTAACGTTAGAATAATAAAAAAATATCGTACCTTTAGTAAAATGTTTAAAATACTAAAACGTTGAAAACGTATTGTCAATTGTAATCAAATTTTATTTTGTAAAAATGAATTTTCAAAAGTTCGTTTGATGTGTGTTGTGTTTGTGTGTATTTTGAGGTGATTGTGAGTGTTGTGTTGTGGGTATGGATGGGTTGAGTTTTTATTTTATCTTAATTTAGGTTAGAATAATAAAACTTCTGTTGTCGAAATATAAAATGATTTATTACCTTAAAATTATTGTACTTTCAGAAAATGTTACAAATACCTATTTATTCAATATTATGAACAGAGATAGTTTGTGAGTTTGGATGTTAGGGGTTTTATTAACATGTTCTTCCATTTCTTCTTCTTCCGCCAAAAGCACAATTATAATCATATCCCAGTCCACCATCGTTGACGAACTTTCGCGACAAACTGGCATGTTTACTGTAGCTGTAACCTAGAACGGTTTACTCGCGCAGGCTCGCGAGGTCGCGCGCAAGCTCAAATATACGCGATCCGTAAAGAAAATACCCGAGACCGTGCGGGGATTATTCCTCTCAGTCTGCGCTTACCCTTTAACACATTATCTGCTTAATTCTTTATGGAAACGCTTCTTTATGCTACACCCTTACCGACCCTTTTTTTACGATGTTTTCGAAACAATAGAGATGCACAACGAACGCACAGGTGCGGCGCGCCGCACTCGAAGAAAGTTATGTAAATTTTATGGACGCGCATACGCGCCGTCAAGCACCTGGTGAACGTCCGAAAACGCGCATGTGCGTCTGCCGCGCCTAATGTATTAACACATTATCTGCTTAATTCTTTATGCAAACGCTTCTTTATGCTACACCCTTACCGACCCTTATTTTACGATGTTTTCGAAACAATAGAGATGCACAACGAACGCACAGGTGCGGCGCGCCGCACTCGAAGAAAGTTATGTAAATTGTATGGACGCGCATACGCGCCGTCAAGCACCTGGTGAACATCCGAAAACGCGCATGTGCGTCTGCCGCGCCTAATGTAACACATTAACTGCGCGAAATTTATGCAAACGCTTCTTTATGCTACACTAATCCTGTGTGGCAAAAGTTCGGGTGCGTGCAAAAAATATCTTGGGTGTAGACACCGATGTTTTCGAAACAATAGAGATGCACAACGAACGCACAGGTGCGGCGCGCCGCACTCCAAGAAAGTTATGTAAATTGTATGGACGCGCATACGCGCCGTCAAGCACCTGGTGAACGTCCGAAAACGCGCATGCGCGTCTGCCGCGCCTAATGAATTAACTTAAGTGACGGGCAACTCGTTCTAAGCAGCTCGTCTGTACACGCGCATCTATCTCTTTCTTACTTACCGTAAATGAAACGGAGCGCAGCGATCTATCTGCCAGCGACTAAGTGGTAAGTGCACATTGTGTTGGATAAATAATTACACATACACATACACACATTACACACACACACATACACATTACAGCGTACATTATTGTAGATTTGTTTATAAGTAATGAATACAGCTTTCCTATGGTGAGTTGAAATTATAGACTAAGTTTATATTTTTTTAATTCGAAACAAACATTCCTCCATAAGACGTCATAGATACTATCTAGAAAATACATAAAGTATTTTGTACTCGCTTGTACCACTGTATGGGGAAATTGAATTCTTTAATATCTTTTTAATTACACACCGACTAAATCTGTAACTTGGCGACTGATTCCGACTAATTGGCGACTAAATATGGGAGAAAACAGATCTTCGCTAGGTGTCCTAGTTTTTGAGATATAAATTTGGCCCTGCTGGGGAGAGTCTCTCCAGCAGGGCCACCTATAAACCCTTATATCTTTTGAACCAGTGACCGACTAATTCTGATATTTGGCGACTAATTTCGACTAATTGGCGACTAAATATGGGAGAAAACAGATCTTCGCTAGGTGCCCTAGTTTTTGAGATATAAATTTGGCCCTGCTGGGGAGAGTCTCTCCAGCAGGGCCACCTATAAACCCTTATATCTTTTGAACCAGTGACCGACTAATTCTGATATTTGGCGACTAATTTCGACTAATTAGCGACTAATTTTTTGCGTTTTCAAAATTAACACATTCTCTGCTGAATTCTTTATGCAAACGCTTCTTTATGCTACACCCTTACCGACCCTTTTTTTACGATGTTTTCGAAACAATAGAGATGCACAACGAACACACATGTGCGCCGCGCCGCACTCGAAGAAAGTTATGAAAACGCGCATGTGTGTCTGCCGCACCGAATGTGTTAAAATCCCTGATGGTGGCCCTGCCAGAGTCAGTGACACGTCTTAAAGCTCTGCAGAGTACTTTATACGTTGCGCCTGCGATGTCGACTGACGCGCACGTGTATATTTAAAAAGTCACGCGCGACACCCTTCGCGTATTTTTACTACTACCACAGATTAGTACAGATGGGACACTCCGCAAAATCATTAAAATAAAAAGCAACTCTTGCTACGACTCTATAAAGAGCAATTCAGGGGCCCAACCACCAACTTAAAGCAGTATTATTTTAATGTTACTTCAGTGTGAGAAAGAGATGGAGCTATACAGGACGTCTAGCTCCATTTCTTATACAGGACGTCTAGCTCCATCTCTTTTCCACACAAGATTAAAATAATACTGCTTTAAGACGTGGTGGTCTAGCTCCAAGTCGCACAACGCTTGTTGCCTACAGTTATCAAGTTACCTCTCTTTCTAACGCGTAACTCTTATACCTTCCGATCGCGGCAGTCCTACAGAATTGGCCCAGTGAGATGGCCCGCCGCGTACTTATAGCTTCATACCTAAACTGCGGAGTATCCCATCTGTATTAAACTGTGCTACTATGCATGGATGTGGAAAGACTACTAGTAGATGATGAAGAAAGACCAGGACTACCTATAATAAGAAGTAGCTAAAGATTTTTCAGGGTATTGTCTCCCTTTCAATAATCGTTCATTATTGAGTGCATAGTTTTGCTTTTCTCTTTCGCCTTCCTACAACGCAAATACCTCAGTTCAGCTCAATTCACAGCGCGTCCGTATTGAGCAAAGTGATTATTTAAGCGCTCGTTTAAACAGTGTTGGAGCTCGGCGGTAAAAAAGATCATTTGAGCGCTTTTTACGCGACGCTTATTTAAACTCCCATGCGAACGAAGGCTGGTCATGAAATATTAAATGACGTAGGTACTCAGTTATTACAGAAATCTAGAAATTTTAGTTATGAGTTATGAGCCAGCACCCTAATTGCGTAACACACTAGCAATCGGAATCGGTTTCATTTTGAAAGTTCAACAACATTCATTGCGTCATTTATGTTGTCGAGCTGACAAATAGTTCGAATATTATGAAGCAATGGATTAGCAATTTACTTCAAAATGATTCAGATTCCGATCGATAGTGTGTTATGCAATTAGGGTGCTGCCCGCTATTTATATATATCTAACATGTTTGTGATTATTATTTCAGAGGCACCGTTTAGTAAATGACATTCTAAAGGATGAACTTCAAAGTGGTGTCCATGCGCTCTCCATTGTAGCTAAATCTCCCCAACAATGGGAAACCAGTGACAAAGTTGTAGAAAGTAGCCCTTCTTGTAAAGGTGGATTTGGAAAGTAGTCAGTGATTTATGGTACTTAGTCTCAATTGTTTTTAACACATTCGGTGCGGCAGACACACATGCGCGTTTTCATAACTTTCTTCGAGTGCGGCGCGGCGCACATGTGTGTTCGTTGTGCATCTCTATTGTTTCGAAAACATCGAAAAAAAAGGGTCGGTAAGGGTGTAGCATAAAGAAGCGTTTGCATAAAGAATTCAGCAGAGAATGTGTTAATAAAAAATTGTTGTTATTTTAATATTTTTGTTTTTACTACTGACTTTAAAACCCTCCAGGGAACAAACCTTAAGACAAGAGAATCCACGACCCCTACAGTAAACTCTGTTTAAGTCACTACCTTTAAAATAAACACTAGTCTCATTTGCGCTACCCACAAATCCGCTACACCACAATATATTATGTCTTATTACAAAAACAAGGTTTATCTGCGGGCCCGTCACCGTTACGTTCTTTCAATCACACAAAAACTGTTTTGATGGTTTAAATGACAAAAACAAAAACCTTGTTTTCTAACAAGATCATAAAGATTTGGTCACACGTTGCGAGTTTTCTCGCAGCGATTTACTTGCAGTGAATAAACCCTTTTAACCGACTTTAAAAAAAAAAACGGAGGTTATCAATTCGACACGTATGTATGTAACTGCAAATATATTCACATATGATAATCTATTAGGGCTTCCCAAAATTTTATAGATGTATGTTTATATGTATGTATGTTTGTCCACGCATTTCTCCGAAACTATTAATCAGATCGTGACCATTGGCTTACAAATGTAATATGTAGCTTATTGATACGAGCTACGGGTGTGGTGTCAAAGGGAAAACATCTCAAAACCTTGGTCAAATTCTAGTGCAGTATTTATAACAAAACTATTAACTACCTTATTACAAACAAATATTCCAGTTTTTACTAAAAACTAAAAATTACGAAAATAAAATAATAATTTTAAGTAAATCGACTTCAAACATAAATTGTAACTCAAAATTATGAAATAACTTTAATTTCCGAAGTCGGTGGCAAATAACTACCTAAAATACAGATCCCAAGACACCTACTTCCGAAATTAAAGGTATTTAATCATTTTGAGAAGGCGCTCTATAGTCACCCTCACGCCTCGAGACGTGTCCAAAGTATTTGAGAGGCTTTTTGATGCAGAGTTCTCTCTCCTCTACACCTCTGTATGCCACATACAAAGGTGTTATCGCCATACGTCTCTTAATTTCATATATGCATCCACCCCCGTTTGAGATTAACGCTTCAAGACAAATGTAGGACTGGACCACGTCGCAGTTCGCATTTTTATAGACTTCGGGCGAGTAATTGTGAGCGCGGTCCACGATCACGAGTTTTTTTGCGGTTAATCTTTTGTTCGCATTCGTGGCTCACGCGAGAGCGTGAAGCAGCGTGAGCAAGATGGAGACATCTTGCGAAGTAATTCCTCTAGCTGACTTGCGCTAGTAACAAATAGCGTAGTGTCATCAGCGTATCGCAAATTTGAAATTTTGTAGCCACCGATTAAGACATCGTCTGTCAAGTCTTCTAAAGTAAATGCGCATGATCATTATTTCGTTGTTCATAATTTCATCTTTACTTGCATAGATATTTCCGACTATAATTGCGGCATTCGACGTATAGGGAATAAAAGCGAGATGACTCACCGCTTGACATAGAGGGAACTCGCCGTAAAGGGAATAATTCAGGCAAGCACTTTAGAAATGCTTTGGATGTGTCTTGGGGCATTGGATCAATCAGTAATATCGTCGCCTTGGAGGGTAATGGAGCTATTCCACAGAACTACACTTCCCAGTTATTGATGTTTAAAAAATAAAGGATGCGGGTAAAAACAATTATTTTGACTTAAACAAGTGTCATATCGTAGTAGAGGATTCAAATTTTTACCCTAGACTATTAAACCGTGTAACTATTGAATGATATAATTAAATGACCAAAATATCATGTTTTTTAAGTTATGTGGCTTAGCTCCATTGGCCTCCAAGGCGACGATATGATGTTTCAATGTGTGGAATGTATACAGTATTGATATTCACAATAAAAATTCATTTTTGATAATAAAAGTTATATTCTTACACCATCTCTTAACATTCTAATTGGACTTTCATTTTCAGCAGATCAATATGTCATAAACAAGATTATTCTTGTAATACTCAATAATACAAAATACATTCAATATTTATTTCAATACTACACACAATTTCAATCAACAATAATGACATTATTTGAAAACTGTACAGCATGCACTTTCGTAGATTATTAGAATAAATTTTCACACGATTTAGGAGTGCTACACGCAAAGAGCGGTGCGGCCGAGTGAAAGTGTCGTAATATGTTCCTAATCACACAATAATATGAAAAACATTTCATTATAAACATTAGTACACAGGAAATCAAACAATACCGACCGCGCTTGGTGTGAAGCTCCACAGTTTACTATTTTACAAATAATAGTCTAATCAGATTTAATATTATATTTATGAATTAATTCATAGAAGTTATGATTGATCATCATTTTTGTTCAACAAGTTCGTTTCTTGATTCAATATTTTATTTTCGAAGGAATTTACATTTACACTGTAGAAGGCTTAATTTAATATTGTCAAAAAGCTGACAAGCCTTTGATCTTAGGCCCTCTTCGCATCTAGCTTAGGCGTTAATCGATCGTATATAATTACGGTGCGCTAACACGTGTTATTATCGCTACAACTTTATGCACCTACATGACTTCAATTAACGCCAAATTCGCAGGCACGCTTATAATACTCTATTATTTTACTAATTGTTTTTCCTTCGCTATAGCTTCTTGTACTGTTGTACAGTGTGTTTCAAATAGTTCACTTTGATCACTGCACTCGATCCATTCACACATTTCACACCGCATAACGGTGTTAGTTGTATCAGAGGTTAAAGTTGTCCAATCGTAGCTTGCCTTCATTTTCAGTCAGGTAGAGCAGATCTGCCATAGTCTGCTCACAGATTGCTTCCTCTGCTTTCTCGGACATCTGGAAATTTATAAGAAGATTTATCAAACAACATTACTTAACACCACTCCTTTTCTTCCCGAAGGGATTAGCAGAGTTGGGAAGAACTCCCACTATTCACCAATTTTGTTACAAGTCCCATGTAATAGGGGAGCGAGTATGCCATTATATTCATTTCAACCATTTTATTTTACTTTTGACATAAGCACGCCTATGAAGTTCCTTATTTATTGACAGACAACCATAGGCGAAAAAATGTAATACTTCATGGACGCTATGAATTTCCTTATTTATTGACAGGCAACCAACCATATACGAAAAAATGCAATGTCCACTTCATGGACGCTATAAAATTCCTTATTTATTGACAGAAAATCCTAGACGAAAAAAATCAATACTTCATGGACGCTAAAGTAAAATAAATGGTTGGAAGGACCTTTCATATGGCCAGAACACTGACTTATAAACCTATGGACTTGCCATACCATTCGACAGCACATCTACCACAAAACTCGCCACTCAATATGGCGACCGGACACGCATAGACAAGATTTGGCGTTACATAAAAGTGTTGCCAAATTGACAAACATTTAGATGTCTCTCAAAATCAAGTCATTTATTCAAACCAGGCTGAGAATCATTTTCGAACGTCAAAATTACATAAGTCAGTCCCCCAAAACGCCCGCCCTTCACCACTTCCCAGTGCTCTAGCTGAGGAGAAGTGGAGCAACAAACTCCCCAGCAGCACAGTTGTCTGTTCAACACTGCGCAAAATAATATTACGTATGTACGGGACAGATTGTTTCCTGAACTGTACACTATAACTGTTTGTTTGTTAGGTAGCGAGTGTGTCCAACATGTAAAACACTTCACGTAGTAAACCAAAAGTTTATTGATCACTAGTGTCGTACACCGTAAAGGTTAGTAATTCTTACATGTACGTCTGTTCCGCGTGTTGGTAAGTTGCACACTGAGTAGCAATATTTGTTGTGACAAGTGAACCTATTGATTCGCCTTGTCAGCCAGAAGTAAGGTGAATGTACGTAGACCGTACAACGTAAGTAAATTACGCAACACAAAACATTAAATTAAATTATTTGCTAGCCCTAATTCTATAGCTAGTTAAGCTAGCCCTAATTCTCTTTTCATATGCAGCTCTTGATTAGCTAAAAAGAAACGAAACGCTTTTTGACATGTGTGTGCGTATGTGATAGATATTTGTATAGCTATTATTCCCATAGTAGAATATGCCATCTCCATAGTTTTCCTATCTCAATAGGCCAATAGCCTTTGTTTCGCGTAGATCTACGTTCCGGCAAACGAAGGGTTAATCGGGCACTAAGGGCCGGTTTTTTGATCCGTAGTTAACCAATATTTAAACCTAGTAAGAAAGGGTTGAATTTTGGCTAAATGTGAAAGGCTAAACATGAATGAGTTACCATGAATGTATTCCTGTTAACTCATTCATTTAAAAAATAGTAACTAATGGCATTTAGGCAAAATTCAACCATGAGTTACTATGTTTAACCATTAGTTGAGTTAACTACGGATCAAAAAACTGGCCCTAATACAGACACAACACACTGCTCGACGCGGGGTGCAACACAGTGTTCCCAAACGCGACTGCTGAGCGTGTGGTTCTACCTCCTGGGCCATTTTGCTTGAATACGGAAGTAGATAAGCTGCCTTCTCAAGGAGCAAGCAAAGGCAGAAAAAGCTAGATATTTAAAGGACACTCACCGGCCTATACTTATACTCGTTAACTGACGGCGCATACTTGAAGTTAGGTCCAAAGTTCACACTGACAGTGACATTCTTATGCAGTGACACGGTAGGGTAATAGCACCCTTCGTAAATATCGACAAAGGCCTCGCCCTGACACTCGCCATTCTTGAAATAGTAGATCTTACTGCCCGGTAACGGCTTGAGATTGTTTAGAGATTCTTGTATGTTGTCCTTGTCTTCGTAGTAGAGGTGGCTCTTGAATTTCACTAGTGGCTGGAAGTAGAGAAAGATATCATTGACGCTATGTAATAAGGTTTGGTGAAATTACAGTGTAGCTGATTATCTGGTTAGGTAAAATTGACTGTTCACAAATGTCACCCAAAAGTGAATGCGCTTTTCATGTGTTATTTATTGATTTACAAGCTTCCGCCCGCGGCTGTGCCTGCGTGGTATGTCGATCAAAAATTGCCTATGTCCTTTCTTCAGGTCATGGTCTGCTCGTGTGCGAAATTTCATCCAAATCCCTTCAGCAGTTTTAGCATGAAAGCGTAACAAACACACTCACTTTCGCATTAAACTGTGAAATTATTTTCTAGTATTTATTTATCAATCAAATCATTCTTCTGCAGTCCAGTTCCACAGCTAGGCGTGCCTTTCAAAATGTTTGCCTCGCACATGGTAAACTTAAACATGGAGGCACAAGCAATATTGGCAAATCCGATTTTTAAATCTTCTTGATTTTTTAAAAACTTTACAGTTTACACTTACCCTGTCTTTGTAAGTATTAGGAGTATACTTGGTGGAAGCACTCTCTGGCAACACGATAAGGAATCCTAGCGTGTCGCCCTCTCCGTAACCCGTACTGTAGTGCTTGCCTTTAGACTCGTGGAACCTGTAACGTTTTGTATTTAGATTTTAAGATAGAGATGCAGATTACAGGGATATTAAGTTTTTTAATAGTGGGAATGCAACAGATAAACTACTTGTTGAAGGAGATGTCAAGCAATTCATCTAAAGAACAAGAAGTAATATTAGGTTGGGGAAAAAGTCTTTTCGCATTATAGTATGTATGAACTTGTAATAAAATCTCTTTGGCTATACTATTTGTATCTGGCTGGTTTTTGGTATCATTGAAAGTTTAAATTTTAAAGAACATAATTCCCAATTCAAATTAGGAAAATGTGTGATTTTCATTTGTTTTTCGTACCGTCAAGATGAGTGAATCTAATGAAGAAATTCGATACATTTTAAAATTTTACTACAAAAAAGGTAAAAATGCAACGCAAGCCGCGAAAAAAATTTGCGATGTTTATGGACCTAGTGTAGTGTCTGTGAGAGTAGCACAAATTTGGTTTAAGCGTTTTCAATCCGGAAATTTTGATGTCAAAGATGCACGTCGCTCTGGTCGCCCTATTACGGATAAAATGGATGCCATTTTTGAAAAAGTGGAGCAAGATCGGCATATCAGTAGTTACGACGTAGCTGAAGAACTGGAAATTGACCACAAAACAGTTTTGGCGCATTTGAAAAAAACTGGGTACACAAAAAAGCTCGACATTTGGGTACCTCACGAGCTCACTGAAAGAAACCTAATGAACCGTGTACTCATTTGTGATTCTTTATTACGACGTAATGAAACCGAACCATTTTTGAAGAAGCTGATAACTGGTGATGAAAAGTGGATCACAAGAACGTACGAAAAAGGTCGTGGTCAAAGGCCGGTCAGGCTTCACAGACTGTGGCGAAACCCGGGTTAACTCGCAACAAGGTGATGCTGTATGTGTGGTGGGATTGGAAGGGCATTATTCATTATATGCTGTTACCACCAGGCAGTACCATCGATTCTGAACTCTACTGCGAACAACTGATGAGATTAAAGCAAGAAGTTGAGAGAAAGCGGCCGGAATTAATCAACAGAAGGGGTGTGGTTTTTCATCATGATAACGCTAGACCTCACACATCTTTAGCCCCTCAGCAAAAATTAAGAGAGTTTGGCTGGGAGGTGTTAATGCATCCGCCGTATAGTCCTGACCTTGCACCTTCAGATTTCCACCTGTTTCGGTCTCTTCAGAATTCTTTAGGCAGTGTCAGGCGGTATTTTGACCAGAGGTCCCATTTCTATAGCAATGGGATCATGTCCCTACCTACAAGATGGCAAAAATGGTACCTGCATACTTTAGTTAAATGTAAATAAACTATATTAAAAAAATGTTTTGAATTTTCTTAAAAAATGCGAAGAAACTTTTTCCCCAACCTATTATAATCATTACTGTGCAAAGCCTTAAGGGGGTGATAGTGGATACCATTTAGAGCATTTTGAGCCAAACATGTCTTAGACGAAGTATATTTTTTTTGCCCAGTTAATGTTTAAGTTTGTATAGATAAAACATTCTAAAAATGAACGCCCCTCCACAATACTAATGTGTGAGAGCAAATATTTATTCCAACACTTTACTTGTGTGCGTGTGACGATTTTACTGTAAACATGGACTCGTCGCCGTACTTAGAGGTCAACTAATCGTGCGATTAGTCCAGGACTCCATTGAACGGCGCGGAGCGTGCGCTTTGTATGGCACGACACGTTTGTTTCATTTATACACTAGTTGGCCAACAAATCCGGCTGTTTGGCATTTGGTCAGTCGGTAGGTATCGTTTGCATAAAAAAAATCAGTGTTATTGTTTAATTTTTTATGTACCTATGTTTGTAAGGTATTTATTTAATATTGGTCATTTAATTTACGTCCTACTGCATATATTATGTGAATTCTTGCCTTAAAATAACTGATGAAACTATTATTATTTCAAGCATTTATAGACTTATTACTAGTATTATAATGCAATACGTAATAAAACATTATGCAATACAAACAAACGTTATGAAATACAGTATTAATTAACCAATTCAAATCAATACCTATACCTAATCACTTTCATTAGAATCAGACTCAACATTAATTAATAATGAATTTAAAATCCATGTCAAAATTTTTCATATATTGTTTTTCGATATCACTAACATGTCTACATGTATTTTCCCAAATAGTACAATCAATCATTTCAAATCGTTCTTTTATTAGACCTATTATAGATGTTTTGTTCAACATTTTTTATAGTCACGTAGTTTTTTTGTGTTGACATGTTGGCCGTACTTTTGCAGCGAAATCGACGCATGGTCCCACTTTCATGTCTCGCCGGTGACAAAGACCAATGACAAAGACCAATTATGTGTATTGCGTCGATACACCTTCTTTGCATGTGAACGTAACTGTGGAGGGTTGTTACTTTTTACTAAAAGTTTACAGTTAAAAATAAAATATACTTATTTTAAGACATGTATGGCTCTAAATGGTGTCAACTATCACCCCCTGAAGCACCCAGCTTTCAAACATCCTGTATAACCAAAGCGAGCACTAAGGAAGGACTTTTAAAAAGCAGCCCGGCTCCTCGGTGCTTCGTGGCTTGCATGCCATGCGGGGACCACGCGCATGCGGACGACGGAAGTGTCAGAATGGCGGCGACGTTTAGTTTAGTGAGTAGTAATGATTTTCGTGTAAAAATAAAGTATTTGTTTTATTATTTACCCGCGTGGAGGTTGGAAATATCTCACGGGAACGTACTACCAGGATAAAAGTATCCTACCCATGTGCCTTTCATCCAAATCCGTTGAGCCGTTTTAGCGTGAAAGCGTAACAAACAAACTCACCTTCACATTTATAATATTAGTTTTACTCTTCATCAAATTTCACCGATGAAGTCAATATGCACCTGAATGAGAAAAAATACGCTCTTGCTCTCTTTATTGTCTTCTCACATGCCTTTGACACATTAATTCATAATCAGCTAGTTGATAAATTAGACAACTGTGGAGTATGTGGTCCATTACTCAATTGGTGTAAAAAGTATCTTAAAAATCGAACCTTTACTGTAAAAGTTGATAACATCTTTAGTGAACGCATGGCTATAACTGAGGGAACAGCTCAGGGCTCAGTATTAGGCCCCCTGCATTTTTTGTCGTATGTAAATGATATGAGTAACTGCATCACAAACAGTAAAAGCTATCAGTTTGCGGATGACACTTGTCTTGTTATTGCTAATAGAAATCCACAAACAGAATGTGAACGCTTACAGCTCGACCTGGATGCTCTAACAGGGTGGTGTCACGATGCTGGCTTAGTACTTAATGCAAGCAAAACTAAACTATTGGTTATTAAATCTCCATACATCAGAAAATTGCCCTTACGGAACTTAATAGCCCATGACCATGACTGCTTGCATACGGTCGATGCGATAAATTGTAACTGTCCACAAATAGATGTTGTCAGTAAACATACATACATATCTAGGTGTAATTATAGACGATAAGTGTAATTCGAGTTATCACAGAACGTGTTTGCGATAAACTTCGGCAATTTCTCGCTATTATGACTATACTAAAAAATCGCCTGCCCTTCAAAGTGAAGTTAATGCTTTATTATGCAATGGCTGAATCCTACACCCAGTATGGCCTTAGTAGTTATGGTCGTACCCATAAAACCTATCTTGATAGTATTTACAAAATTCAACTTCGAATTTTTAAAACAATAGTACATATATTAATTAGAAATATATATAAATTAGAAATCAATTTTACGACAACATAAATGGCCTCTTTAAACACTGTTACTGCCTGCCACTTACTTACCAGTTCATGTACAAATAATTTTTTTGTTATTAAAAGAACCATTTTTCAATAAATCGTTAAAAAAAATCGAACAAAATCGAAATACAGGATGTATGCACTCGGGCAGTTTCTGAGAATAGGCTTCGTACACAGCGCGCCAACAATACGTATGGCGAACGAACTACCGGCTATATTACACCGAGACTTATTAATACATTAGGCGCGGCAGAAGCACATGCGCGTTTTCGGACGTTTACCAGGTGCTTGACGGCGCGTATGCGCGTACATACAATTTACATAACTTTCTTCGAGTGCGGCGCGCCGCACCTGTGCGTTCGTTGTGCATCTCTATTGTTTCGAAAACATCGTAAAATAAGGGTCGGTAAAGGTGTAGCATAAAGAAGCGTTTGCATAAAGAATTAAGCAGATAATGTGTTAATAGTCTACCCTCAGAAATAAACAAAACTATTACACATAAAAATATCAAATATAAACTTAAGCAATAGGAATGACTGTAACTATTTACATACCTAAAGATGTTATTAATTGTATCGACAATAACGCATACTTAGAAAATTCAAGATTGTTTAGTTTGATATGGAGATAGACTCATGATAGCACAAGGTTAAACCTTAGTGGTTTTTGGTTGCTATATAATATGTAATCCTGTATTCTTTAGTTTATATATGATAAATAAATAAGAATTAAAAAATGTTAGGATGGTATAATTGAAGATATCCTTGTACGTGGTAGTTACCTGGTGCCCTTGCGGCTCCTCCAGCAGTAGCCGAACTTGTCGTATCCGAGCGGCGCCTGCAGGTTGGCGTAGCGTCGGCCCCAGCCCAGGCGCGCCGCCGCGCCCTCAGGCAACTCCTCTACGCACACCTCCCAGTACCAACTGCCGCGGGACACGCCTAAACAAGACACGACACGTATTTTATTATATTCTTCAACTATTTGTTGCCCGCGGCTTCGCCCGCGTGGATGTCAATACTTCCCTATTTGAATTTTTTTTTTTTTGCGCGGAACCATAATTATTTTTCTAAAATAAAGATAGCTCTGTCCTATTTTGACGGGACTTTCAATGGCAGATGCCAATGAAAGACCCGTCAAAATAGGACAGAAAGAAAAACAGATAAAATTTTTAAAAATACCTTTTTTTGTTATAGTTATAAACTATTTTTTTTAATGACTAAACATTATATACGGTACTTACAGTATATACTTTCATACGCATTTAATAAAAAGTTGTTATTTTGACATTACAGACATTTCAATTTTGTTTATTTGTATACTATGTTCAGCCCCGCTTTTAGAACAGACGATTCTGCGTCACTGCGACGATTGGTCTGTCTAGATGCGAATACAGATAAGGAACAGTCTGATTCTATCAAATTGTTAAATTTAGATGCCTCACACCGGTATCTAATGTCTGTTCCAAAGTATCTGATAAAACTGTAAACAAACCCTGTTCAGGTTAAATTCTTACCTAATAACACATTAGGAGGTTACAACTTTATATCTACTTTTTTCAACAATTCATCATCTACTTAGCCTTTTTCCAACAATGTTGGGGTCGGCTTCCAGCCAAACCGGATTTTAAATTGAGCAACTGCCTATCTAACCTCCACAATCCATTTACAGGTCCAAAACTTTTTGTTTGAATAACAATATAAAATTGTAATTGAAAAAAACCGGCCAATTGCGAGTCGGACTCGCACACGAAGGGTTCCGTACCTACCACCGTACAATATTTAACACTATTTATTTTTTTTAAACCGTCGGTTTAAAGAGACATGTTTCTTGCATGAGGCATCTATTTTTATTACGATATTTTTTGTTATAGCAGCAATAGAAATACACAATCTGTGAAAATTTCAACTGTCTACCTATTAAGGCGGAGAAAGACTTGTAACGTTTGTTTGTAATGTATCGAGTTTTTGTATTGCGTTACAGTAGTCAGTGCAGTGAGGCGAGCCGCTCGAAGCGAGCTTTGCGAGCGCATGTTTACCGCCATTCTGAATAAAAATGGAGCAAGCTTGAGTCAAGCGCTCGAAACGAGCGTTTCACCACGTTTATTGTATCGCCGTTTTGTAACATGAAATGGATCACGCTTGAGCCATGTGCTCAAAGCGAGCGTTCGCCGCGTCTTGTGTATCGCCGTTTTGTAAAAGCTCGCCTTGAATGATACATCACATACAAACGTTACAAGTCATTCTCCGCCCTTACGGACAGCGGAGGCTTAGTAATAGGGTTCCGTTTGGCACCCTTCGGGTACGGAATCCTAAAAATCATCAACGAAAATAGAGGTTATAAAATTAACCTCAATTGTCAAAAAAACATCTTTAGTGATTTAAAAAATAATAAAATCAAAACATTCAATTTGTGTGCATTTAAATACAAATTGGCATTCACGTATACATTTTCTGATCCATTTTTTTACATTTTCATCAGATACTTAAGGAACAGATACGTAAGATCCAGATTTTTGCCAGTCGGAACTGATGGTAAATCTGACCATTCGGACAACGGGCGCCTGAATACTATTCAAATTGAACGGCCAAGGTCGTTTCAATCTAAAATTGTAGGTCTAAATTAAAAAAAAAAAATCGTATTGAATTAATGAGAAAAAATTCGTCTGCATTACAGTAAATCAAGGAAAATTAAATCATGTGTTTTCGACGAAATAAAAACTACACAATTTTTATTCAATACAAGTCAGAGAACTCATTGTTTGAATAATTAACTGTGTATGTCACTGGACATAAGAACACAACTAGCTCATTCATCGACATGCTAATTATAACTTACTATCATACTGAATTTGTGATAATTATGGACTGATGCTAACACATGCGAGTATGTTGTCAACAGGAATTTACTATTGTTAACTTTAGCAGAATAATCGCAAAGAACTAAAGTGGCGTCGCGTCGTTTTTATCGTCGCCAAAACTGCCATTTCATAATGCCTATCTGGTACCTGATCTATAAATAGACTGGCCTGTTGGTCTAGTGGTTAGTGGCCCTGACTGCTATGCCGGAGGTCGTGGGTTCGATTCCCACCCAGGACAAATGTTTGTGTGATGAGCATGATCATTTGTTCTGTGTCTGGGTGTAATTTATCTATATATGTATGTATTTAGAAATATATAAGTATGTTTATCAGTTGTCTAGTACTCATAACACAAGCTCTGCTTAGCTTGAGGCTAGACGGCGTTGTGTGATAGTTGTGGAATATTATATTATTATATTATTATTATTATAAATAGTATAAAATAAACTTATGTTCATGTCTATCTGTGTGAGAATTTAATTATTCTTCTAAACTACACAATGGATTTCGACGCGGTTTATACCGTAATTTATAAAATTTATTTCGGAAGGTATATAAAGTATATTGTATTTATACATTTATAGAAAGAAAGAAAGAAAAATATTTTATTTGGGACACGCACAGGAAATACAAACAGTAAAAAAGGAGCATAGAAAACTAACAAAATTAACATTTACTACAATAGAAATACAAAATTTAAAAAAAAACCCTGTGCGAGGCCAAAAAGGCTCCTATCTCAGCATAAAGCTGTGATATTTAAATAAATACTGGGGCGGGTCTAGTTTAATATACGTATAATAAATAAAGAAACATAATTTTGGGGCACAAAGACCAATATTAATGCTTATTTAATAATAATATATCCTGGGACATTATTGAGACTCTGTCATCTGATACCCAACTAAGCAGAGCTTGTACTATGGTCACTCCTTTTTTGTAAATACATACTTATATAGATAATTACACCCAGACTCGGGACAAACAGACATGTTCATGCACACAAATGTTTATCCTACATGGGAATCCAACCCACAAACTTGTGGGTGTACTATAGGTGCACCTCTGCCTAACCTTTCGGGGAATACAGGTGTGATATTTATACGCTTACCATGCGTCGCTCGCACCATGCAGTATCCCTTATCCCCGGTGACCGCCAGCCTGTCTTCCGATATCTTGAGCTGTGGCGCTCTGTCGTGCAGTGCCAGTAACACTATACCAGGACATAAGGACCGGTAGAGCCAGCCGGGAATCGGCTTTCCACTCCATTCGTTGCTTTCATCGAACTCCTAAATGAAATGTAAGATTATATAATATAGCAGTGGTAGAAGATAAATATTTTATGTTCTGCAATCATAATTTTTGTGACTAAAATTATATCAAGTTGCGCGAAGTCGAGAAAAACCCTGTTTTGCGTATGTATAGGTAAAAGAAATTGTTAAAAATTATGATATCACGGTAATTTATTATTAAATTTTAAAATGCTTGAAACCAGTTCACGGTGGAGGAAACACAGTAGTGAAAAGATGTCCTGAAGTGCATGAACAACTTAAGACGGGAATTTTGCATGTGAGAAAGTAACTTTATTATGTCTATTCTTCGTTTTTTGTCCTCACCTGTCGGAAAGGCGCTTGTGGATCGGGCTCGGCCAGTATGTATCGGTACCCGTCCTTATTGAAGGGATGTTCCGTGGGGTACCCATGTGAGGGTAGCTTCAACGCACCCAGATCGGCGGTGCGGCCCTTCTTGCCGACGGGGGCCCCGGTGTCAGCGGCCCCACCGACTGCGGGGCGACGCTTCCCCTGCCTTCCCTTTACGTTGCCCGCTAAAGGTACTGAAAGAAATAGAAGTTTGCTTTTAATTAATCATCATTATCATCATCACTGTTCCACCCACTGCTGAGTAAAGGCCTCCTCCTCCCTCGTCTACCTGAATAGATCAAAGTAATGTCTACCCAAATCCATGTTTCTAATTGATGTTATTTCCACTTAAACGAAAATCAACTATATGCTATTGAAAATTAAGTTGATTTCAGAATAAAAAAATAATCAAATATTTGTAAGTTGTAGAACAAAGTTTTTCAGTTAGAAAAAATCCTTCCTTTGCTTTTTACTTTGTGATAAAAATAAGTTTGATTTGCTACTATGCTTTAAATACAAGCTACTTACAGCTAATTAGGACTAAACCCGAAACAAATGACCTGAAAACGAATATCGCAAAGGTCTTTATACAAAAACCAAGCAGACACGTACATACACACAACTACCCAACGATGTGTTAATTTGCAAAATTTGTAGAATGTGCTAATCAAATACGCAGCCTGATACAAAAATGAGCACGTGGGACCATAAATAAACAAACTATTAAATTTTCATCAGCGCAAATTACGTGGGCGTCGGAAGAAAATTAGCACAGCTCATAATGAATACCGTGCCATTAGAGTCAGCCCGCGTACCAAACAAGATTTAGTGGCTCATCTATGATTATAGTGATACAATTCATCATCGGCTAGCCTTTTCCCAACTATGTTAGGATTAGCTTCCAGTCCAACCGGATGCACTGAATACCTGCATTTTACATGATGCGGCTGCCTATCTGACCTCCACAACCCAGTTACTGGGAAATACGATACCCCTTGGCCGCCCTTGGCTTGGCTTTTGACTGGTTGTCAGACTTTCGGGCTTCTGACGACCCGTAACGACTGTCAAAGATCAAAAACAAAACGTGTACAAAAACAAACAAGAAGCAACAAAAAACAAACAAACCAAAAACATATATAGTACCCGGCTATATATAAGACGCAACATGCTTTGGAAAGAGACTGTCACATAGGTATGAATGAGTGACAGAGATGACGCTTCACAAAGTCAAACTTTTTCAAAAACTTGATGTGCCATTTACGGCCGAGGTACTAGGTACCATTTGTTTGGTTTCAGACAGACTCGTATACAGACACAACCAAGACTAGGTACAACTATCTGTAGGCTATAACTAGTGTAATATTATTATATTATTTTACCAAGCTTTATTTATAAACTACGTCCCGAGTCCTTGTCAATAAAAATCAAACGAGCTCAAACTCGATAGGGTTGCGACGTTTTATTACTGAGTTCCCATGGTCGCCTTTCGGCTCCATCATCAGATCAGCTCCATGTCATAATAATATTGCATTGTCATCCGATTTACATATCCATGTAAAATTTCAGCTCAACCAGAAACCAGGAAGTGGGTCAAATTTAACTTGCAAGATTCGACTACAAACAGGCAGACAGACACCGAGACAGATGAAACTAAATAATAGTTTGTAAAAAGTATTTGTTCACTTCGACATTTATTTGCACAGCCTGTTGCCTGCTATGTATTTATTACGCTATTCCCAAAAGTCGGAAAGTACTCAAAAAGATGGCGTCATATAAAAGAGCTTATGAAGAAAAGGAGGGTGTGTGCTTATGACCACACGATAGAAGTGAAAACTTACCGACTGGCGCTGAGTACACGCGACTTAGCGCCAAGTATACGCGATTCAGCGTCGCCGTCCCGAGATGACGGTTCAGTTTCGTTCACTGTTCAGAATAAGCGCAAAGTGCGCCTTAAAGAAGTTATCACTTCAATAAAAAGTTTTTAATTCCTTGGCAGTGTTTCCATAAGCCAATTTATGAAGCCTTTATCCAGGTAAATTATGGGACTCTGATAAATAACGAGAAACATGGCAGGCTAATATTATGATATCGCGTAAAGGAAGTGTGCTCTGTCAAGTTCAAACTTTATAGGATTGTAAGGTTGTTAACGACGTTTTTTTTTTAAATAAAGGGGCAATAGAACTAGCGGAAGGACTACACCATATTTTCGAAGGTGTGTGTTCTTGACATTACTCTGCTGGTTCAGTCATTTTGTGTAGGTAATAATTTTCAATGGCGACTTTCTTTTTTTCTTCTCATTGATGAGTCAGACAAGTCTTGGAGCCATCATGCAAATGAAATTCGCTACTGCATTTCAACGCGAATGAAAACTGGAGCAGAATCGCTAACAAAGAGTGACATGTGAACGTGGTGCAATCGTAGGGTAGGGTATCGTGACCTCATTCCACGTCGCTGCAAAATGTCTTCCAATATAGTCTTTATTTGTGTAGGTATCACGTGCCTTCAAAAGTATCACAAAATGTGGCTCTTCCATTTGCTCATATGGCCGAAAATGCCCACATGTGCTGTTACTTTCGATAGAACTTTTTATTATACAATACATCCAGACGGAAAAATAAAATGACCCTTAATACCACACGTTAAGATTCATGGGTAACAGCAAACGAGTTCCTGACTGACAAAGAATGATAAAATATTGTAGCTATAAGAAAATATTTGTACACCAGAAATGGTAGAATGTATGAGACCATGACAATCGCAACACCTTATTGTACTATATTCTTACAAATAAACTGTTCTTTCTTTCTTTCTTTCAAAATAGGTATGTGAAAAATTAGACAGTTCGTTTTTATTTTTTTCTGAGATTGTAACATTTTCGTGAACATTTTGCCCATATTTTTGAAAATATTATATCTGCTTACAGCCCGCGGCACGTAAGTTGGCAAGAGTCGTTAGATGCGCAGAAGTCATTTTTTAGATCTCTTTGGTCGCGAGCGGGACGCGGGGAATGAGGTAGCATCATTCCGAGCGCGCGATTGGTTGGTCAGTCGACCCTTGTCTCTCGCGTTGCGTCCACGTTCCATTCGCTCCCGAGTACACTTGCGTGCACTAAAATTGTAACATTTGTTTTTGTTGAGCTTTTGTTACAAGTTCTTATTATTGTTTTGTTTGAATTTTTAAATTTAGATAATGCCACAAACAAATACGTATTTTACGTAGACATGCCAGAAAAATGGTTTATGATGTGTACTGTTACATATTTTGACGAATTATGCGAACATAAATGTACTGAACTGCAGATTTTTTTTTCGCGATTTCAGGTTTGGTCCCATAGTAAAAGTTGTTCATAATGATGAGTACAATGACCTCTTAAGAGGTTGTTGGTGTTTTACAAATAACCCTGTATATTTTATTTATTACTCCTAATATACTTCACGAATTCTTCTCCTTTCTTTAACTTTCTTCTAAATAGTTATGTTTAAAAATAAATTATGGTAATAACCACAGAATAATGACAAGCAATAAAAGTGACCATTTTTTTGTTGCAATAAGTGTAGCATGCGCGAACTTACCCCCACTACGCCAAAACCTTGCCAACTTACGTGCCGCGGGCTGTACCTAAAGGTATTTTTTAAAAAACAAAATTATGTAAATAATAATAGCAGAAAAATGATCCTGAACTAAGCCCCATATCGTCAATTTTGTGTGTCAATGGGTAACGGAAAATCGCTTTTACGATATCAAATACGAAAATTTCAAACCGAAAAACGGCCACTATTTGGAGATAAAGAAGTAATCTAATTGTGGCAATTGTTAGTTTCGTTTGATTTAGTTGCATTTCATCACAAACTACCGATAAATAGCTTATTTTTTTCGGATTTGCAAACGCGTCTTTAATCATATCATATTTCATTTTTCCGGTGTCCTCATAAAAAATCTTCAAAAAAAAAACCGCCCACGTGCGTGTCGGATCACGCACAATGCAGGGTTCCTTAGTTGGGATTAATTTATCCTAAGAACAAACTTGACATTGTAGTTGCAAAACATGTTCTCCCATACATTCCAACTGCAAATGTAATGTTTGTACGTACAATATTGAGAGATTTACCATGTTATTTTACCACGCTACATGTTGAGTAGAAAATACAAGGATCTAGAAAACAAGTAAATCTTCGGTCATCAAGACCAGGAACCAGGTCTGCAGCGCGCAGCAGTAGGATGTAGCAGACCAGGAACGGTGGATCTACAGCTCAGGACGCTTGGAGTCACGACCGTGCAGAGGAATCAGCAGGCAGCAGGGTAGGAGAATCCACAGTCATCAGAGAAGGGACGAGGATGAGGCTGCAGCGCCTTACTCCAAGGAGGAGTATAGTGACGGCAGCATCCCTTGGCGATGGCCTACGTCACTGCGTTAGAGGGATTGTAGGGATCCCTCTGTCCAAGGAGGACAATAGATGAGACAGCAGTAATTTAAGCCATGTTACTGGAGGATTATAGCGTAGTGCAGACTTGGACTGATAGCCGGAGTCCACCGGATAATAATACTTGTGAAGACGTCACATGACATTTATTGTAGATAGTGTAGACTGGTTCGAAGGTATAATAGACTGCTTCGTAGTTGAAAATAGACTCATCGTATTTGAATATAGACTGATTTTTAGAAGCAATGACGGGTCCCTTTAGAGGAGCTCATCTCTTTCTAGAAATACAAATACTATAATACTAATAATATTTTAAAGATACGTCAGATTAGACGAGTAACAAAGACAGCCAGTGACAATTAACATGAGAACTCGGCCTTAAAACATAGTTTACAATTTATAAAAAATAAAATCTGATAATTGACATTTGAGTTTTGACAATTAAAATAAGAAAATAATGTAACATTTGTCAATGAAATTGGGTGATTCTTATTGGAATTGGTGTTGTAAAATGTAAATATAGTGAAAGTATGAACTACCCCAGCTCGTTAAGCAACTAAGACATGTGCTTTTTAAGAAACGAAATACAATACCACAAGATAAGGGGTCGGAACGGTCAATTTTCGTCTATTTTCTTAAATAACTTTAAAACAATTTATTTTAAAATGATAAAAAAATCTGATTGAGACCCTTACTGTAAGCTCTTTCATTTGATAATATGTCGCACGGTACAGTTTGCAAAACTTTTTTTAATTTATTTGCCCCCCAAAACTGACCGATATTCAAAATTCGTTTATTTACGTTACACGTCCGTGTTACCTTCAACTTAATCGGTCCATTAGATTCGGAGCAAACTGGCTATGACAGTACGGATAGACAGACACACGAGTGAAGGGTAATGTGGGTGATAAGGGTTCGTTTTTTGCTTTTGAGGTATGGAACCCTAAGTGTTAACATTCCCGAAATGTAGGCAATTATTTATGTTGGTAGGTAACTCGTTTACATTTCTTTGATGTTCGTAGATGGGCGGGACAAGGACAAGGCTTAACATGTGTGTAGTCACTTTACGGTAACGCTTTCTAAGCTTCGACGTAGATAAGTATTTATAGTCCCTTGTAGGGCTTGATGGGATCATTTACTGTAGTTTTTACCCGACTACGGCGAAGCAAAAAGGAGGGTAATGATTTTGACCGGTATGAATGTATGTATGTATGTTCATCTGTTCCCTCATAACTTCTAAACTACTTATCAGAATTTGACAAATGAGGTATCGTTTCCAGCATCTTGATCGTCCGCTAGTTATAAGCAGAGATCGGAGTAGGTAGATGAACTGGGGTCAATGATCCGAAACGTATATATTAATATGGACCCAACATCGTTTTAGATAAACAGATGCTTAAAACTGTAGATTCGGCAGTTTTTCTGGATATAATAGTAGATGCCAAACTTCAGTGGGGCCCACATATATCAAGCCTAGCGGGAAGGCTCAGTTCAGCCGCCTACGCCGCGCCGTCAGGAAAGTAAGACAATACACTGACGTTGATACAGCTCGGTTAATCTATTTTAGTTATTTTCACAGCGTTATGTCATACGGTATTCTGCTCTGGGGCAAAGCCGCTGACAATCAAAATATATTTGTTCTTCAGAAACGAGCTGTTCGAGCAATTTACCAGCTCGGTGCCAGTTTCTCTGAGAGATTTTTTTAAACATATTGGTATTCTCACGGTGGCATCACAATTCATCTTCGCCAACATCTTATTATTAGACAAAATCGCGAAAACAAATCAGCTGTTCTGTACTGAACAGCTGATTTGTTTTCGCGATTTTGGGTTTGGTCCCATAGTAAAAGTTGTTCATAATGATGAGTACAATGACCCCTTAACAGGTTGTTGGTGTTTTACCAATAACCCTGTATCAATCAATCTGTATAGCCTTTTCCCAACTATGTTGGGGTCGGCTTCCAGTCTAACCGGATGCAGCTGAATACCAGTATTTTACATGGAGCGACTGCCTATCTGACCTCTACAACCCAGTTACTGGGTAATACGATACCCCTTGGTAAGACTGGTTTTCAGACTTTCGGGCTTCTGACGACCCGTAACGACTGTCAAAGATCCACGAATGACAGCCGGGACCAACGGCTTAACGTGCTTTCCGAGGCACGGAGGAGTCTTGGTATGTAAAGATCCACAGACCAACCCCGGCAAGCGTAGCTTAACCTGATGGATCGACCCGTGCGGCTGTTATTACTTAGCCACGAGCTCCTGCCATAGCCATAATCCTATATTGAATTTTATTCTAAAAATATGGAATTCTATTTTCAAATTCAGTAATTTATTTATTGATTAGTGTTTTGTTTTCACTACATTTATATCTTTTTCATCAATATGGCGACGATAAAAATACGAGTAATTAACTAATTATGAAATACGAATTCCGTCGCGGCAGCAATGCCACACAAACTGCTCGCAACATTAATTACATGTACGGAGTGAACACTACAGACGAACGCACGACTTGTTATTGGTTTGAACGCTTCTGACATGGAAATTTTGATCTAAAAACTGAACCCCGTGGTCACCCGAAAATTAAAGTCAGCAACGACGAATTAAAGGCGATAGTGGAAACTGACGATACTCAATATACGGCCGAGTTAGCAGCAGCTTTCAGCGTCAAATTGGCAAGGTAAAAAAACTTGATAAGTGTGAGCCGCACGAAATGAACGATCGCCAACGCGACGAACGCGTTGAGGTATAGGTACCTTGCGTTGCTCAACAGACACAAAAACGAAGGGATTTTGAAAAGCATTGTCACTTGCGAAGAAAAATGGATACTTTTTGATAATCGTAAGCGGACATCATGTTGGTTAGACCAGCGCTAATGTGTACTGTGAGGAACTGGATTAAATGATGGAGAAGCTCGCAAATCTCCGGCCAGCCTTGGTTAATCGCTCGTCCCCGCTGCTCCTACACGACAAAGGTCGACCTCATATGGCACAACAGGCGGTCTCTAAGCCGTGCCCGCTGCTCCTACACGACAAAGGTCGACCTCATATGGCACAACAGACGATCTCTAAGCTACAAGAGCTACGGTTGGAAGTTTTGCGTCATCCACCGTACTCACCAGACCTTGCGCCGACAGACTTCTACTTTTTCCAAAATTTGGACAACTCCTTGGCAGGGGAAAAAAACAAGAGGCAGTACAAAATGCCTTTGAAGAGTTTGTTGGCTCCCGTACACCTGCCTTCTTCAAGAAGGAAATTGAAAAATTACCACTGCGCTGGCAGAGATGTATCGATAGCATGGGTGTATATTTTGATTGATAGAAATAAAAAATATTTATATAAAAATGTTTATCTTTCTGCATACTAAACGATAATTTCTTAGGTAAAGACCTAATATACATATATATTGTTAGGCTGTTGCTCGCGGCTTTGCTTGCAAGCACCCGTTAATTAGGAATCATTTCTAAAATCACACCTCAGATGTGAGCCAAATATATTATTTTCTCTCCAAACGCGGCTATGGAAATACTTTATCACAAAATTATAACCCCAAAATAATTTAAATAAAAAGTAAGTTCAAAAACTAAAACCCGACTACTAAAGAATCACGCTCTAAAAAGTATGAAACAAAAAAATATTCTCATCTGAAATTTGAAAAAGACGGACAAATTCAAAATCCGGAGACACACGTCATGCTAAGGCATGAATCGAACAGACTACGCGTGACTCTGGATTTTTAATTTGTCTGTCTTTTTCAAATTTCAGATGAGAATATTTTCTTGTTTCATACTTTTTTAGAGCGTGATTTTTCAGTAGTCGGGTTTTAGTTTTTGAACTTATTTTTTATATACCTTACAATAATATAATAAAAGTAGTTAGGAAGCTACCTACATAGACAAAACTGCTACACAAAAAATAAAAACTTTTTGGCCAAAAATTAAACCGACTTCCAAAACAAAACATTACAAAGTGAAAAATAACTTTAATTTCGGTAGTCGGTGTCTTTGGTTTTGTATTTTCGTTTTTGCCACCGTTTTTAAAACATCATCCACATAATGTGTGGGATGTCATAATGGAAAAAAATCGCATTATTGAAGCTAACCCAAAAACTACCCAAGCAAAGTTAATAAAATTTATATGGGACCACCTAGAAAGTACCCTTTCAAACAAAAAAAAACAAAAATTTTCCAAATCGGTCGTTCGAGTAATCGCGTAACAAACACACAAAAAAAAACAGTCGAATTGAGAACCTCCTCCTTTTTGAAGTCGGTTAAAAAACAATCGATTACGTTATTTCTATCTTCTTCGAAGAATAACTAGGTACTGTAATTTCATTGCAGTCATTTAAAACTTACGACGTCATTGAATTCTAGCAACATGGTTATCTAGACTTGACACACATACGTCACATCGCTCGTTAAACTAATAAAATTTCGACATAGGTACTGTTTCAGCAATGGACCCAACATGTTTCCAATGAACTCTTAAAGATAACGGTTATGGCTTGTCCACGCTTTTAATTTCCGTATTAAACTGGGTGTGATACCAGAAAAAATCTTTATGGTGGTCATAAACTATTTCACAACAAGCGATTATTCGATATATAAATTACAATAGCTAAAACGACTGCAGTTTTATTGCAAAGACGACGAACAAACCTACAATAACTGAATAAACGAATAAAGAGGCACTTATTGTACCATGCCAGACATTACCAATCAAATAACTGCAGGAAACAATTATTTATGCAAGAGCCAAGAGGATGTTAACACCATACCAAAGAGCCATTAAAATACATAGGTAACTAAAATCAATAGAAATCTTAACTTACTATCCATGTCGTCAGCGCCGATAACTGGACTAACTGACAAATATATTTAGTGCAAGTGTTGATAAGATAAAGAACACGTATCGAGACGAACCTACGCGCGATTACACCGGGGTCTTACGTGACAAACAATATAACAATGTGGAAAGCCGAACATAAACAACCCACGAACATCATTATGGAATAAAAAAAAAAATTGTTTTAGCCTTATACATAGTACTTTACTTTAACGAGATAAAAACGCGACGCCAATACATACATAAGTACTTATATGTAAACATTTGTTCAAGGCAAATTACTATTCTGATAACAGATAGGCGTATAAACGAATTATGTATGCACATAACATTCTAAGGAGGTGTAACAGTAACTTTGAGAAGAAAGAAAAAAAAAATAATCGGACTTAACTCACCAGCCATAAAGTTCAAGGTGATTATGAAGTGAACTATTTAAATCTAAAATCAATAGAGGAGAAATCGCGCGGCTAACGCGACGGTCCTATGTGTACTTATCGGCGAATATACGGCCACACTAACGTAGAATATAGTGTTTTAATGCGGCCGCTGTGTGCGTCGCGAAGTTCAGTTTACATACACCAATGCATAAAGAACAATGTCATTATTCAATAACATGTCTTTGTGGTTGACTCTACTAACAATAATTCTATGTATGCACCGCGCGCGTTACGTGTGTACGTTTTTCAGTGTTTTTTGGATCGATTCCAAAGCGACATGTCAGTCGGTCAGTTATGGTGTTTATGCCACTCAACAATTTTCAACTTGACGTTATTTTATTGAGGTCAGATTAGTAGGTCGCGCTTGTCATACATCTTGTTTCCTGCGACTGTAAATATTGTGTTAGATTAATTTATTATTGTTGTTGGTTAAATTGATGATTTATTACAATAACAACCATTAATTTATTATGTCTTGAATACTTGATTGGCTAAAGAGGGTCGTCATATTAAGAGAATTGTCATTGGGTTGTTATTGTACAGTTGAATCATCATAATAATATCCATTTTATATGAGCGTGTTTCCCCTTTAAACTTCTATACTAATATTATAAATTCCAAAGTAAGTCTGTCTGTCTGTCTGACTATTATTGTTACTTTTTCACGCCAAAACCGCTGAACGGATTTCGATAAAATTTGGCAAAGAGATAGTTGGCATCCCGGAGACGGACATATTTTTTTCTTTTAAATAATCTTACAGGGGTGTTAGATGGGATGAAAGTTTGTATAGTAAACCCATGATTTCTGAAGATAGGCATTTGTCCCACCGCCGGCGATGTACGAGTAGCAAGTAGAACTAGCAACTGAAAACGAGTTAGCGAGCAGCAAGTGTGTAGTTCCAATAGTTTTCGCTGGGTTATCAGCGAGTGTCCGAGTGCGACGGGGTATTACTCACACCACTCGCTCGGGACGGTTAGTCCCACAGGGGTTTTAGCCGACTAAAACATGTAAATATTCAAACTCATCTCTACTAAAACAATGATAGTTCTAGTAATTGTTCTGAATTCATAATATGTGAACTCAGATCCGCACTCTAGGTAGAAATGACCGCTGGTTGGTCTCTCGGCGTGAGCTCTGACCGCCAAGCGAGCATCGCTGAGCGAGTATTATATTTGATAGCTCTTGTCGGCGGTGTGAACAGCCAGCGATCAACTATTAATATATGCATCTCTTTTGTTTACACTGAATGTATATGTACTATTGAAAGTTTCTTGGTGAAAAAATAGCCGATAGTTAGTCGTCAACGCCGGGCGGCGGTGGGACAACTGCCTTAGGGATGTGAAAATTCAAATTTAACCTTTTAGTAAGAAATAAAGCGTTGCATGATTCAGCGTTTTTGTACGCAAGCCCCACCCCCCCACCCCTTAAGGGGCGTAACATAGGGGTTGATATTAAAATTCACATGTAGATAATACTGAAATTTCTGTGAAGGTACCTCTTTTTCCTGCGGTTAAGGGATTGGAAATATTGTCATAGTCCGTATCTTGAGACAACATAGTCTTTGTTTCAATAAAATTGGGCCACTCGGTCAAAAGTAAGAATTTATAGTCACAAAATAACATCGCTGACACGTATACATACACTTGCGTGGTTAAAGGAGGCGCTCAATTTATACTGGGTGACTATTTTTACAGTCTTGAAAAAATTGTGTGTAATAAATAGGTGAACGGAGTACCTATGGCATACCTAGATTTTTTTTTTAAATCATACGCACAACGCACCCTGCGTAGTGCGTATGATTTGAATTTCGATATTTTTTAACGATCTATAAGGTCTTTTCAAAATTTCTGTTTTTATTGTTCTAGTTTACTTCAAATGTGTAGTGTTTATTGATGGAACAATTTCTGTCTGAGCTATTGAAAAATCAAAAAAAAAATAAAATAAACTAGGTAGGTATGCCATAGGCTTCTACTCCGTTCACTTAGTGTACCTTATTTTTTTCAAGACGGTAAAACAAATCATCCAGTATAATTACTAGTACCTGCTCAGAGATTGCATAATTGCAATACAGTAGAAATGCCAGTTGTATGACAATTAAAATTTATAATAAATGACCACCTGCCCTGAGAATGATACCAATTAAAAAGTTTAATGAAAAATGTTTGCTTGGCTCTCAGAAATGTGTTTTTATTCCGTCAATGAATTTTTAAATCATACTTTTTGATATTGTAATTAATGACATTAGTACTTTGAAATTACTATTAATTCTTGGACATTATGATTTTTATTCGGACATTATGTTTTATTATTTGATATATAATATAAAATATCTTAGGACATTGTTCACACACGGTCATCTGATCCCAAACTAAGCAGAGCTTGTACTATGGAAACCAGATAACTGATAAACTACATTACACTACTTTTTTTTTCGTAAATACATGCTTATATAGATAATTACACCCAGACTCAGAACAAACAGACATGTTCATGCACACAAATGTTTGTCCTGGATGGGAATCGAAGCCACGACCAGCGGCATGGCAGGTGGTATCTTAACCAACCACGCCATCTGGCCTGCCTATTATGATTTATGTTTTCGACATTATGATTTATATTTTTGATTTAACTATTAATATTTTGTCTGATCATGTTTGCAGGGCCAACATGACCAGAGATCGCACAAGACAGGAAGGTATGGATGGGAAAAGGGGAGGCCTTTGCCCAACAGTGGGACACAAACTAGGCAAGCAAAAAAAAATATATATATTTTGACATTATAAATAATGTATGTTTGATTAATCTTAACCAGTCTATTAACTTGTCGTTAAAATTATAAATTCATAAACTTAATACAAAATTTTCATAACTTCATATAATATTTTTATAAGTACCTAGTTATTATTTGCATGTACCTAGCTTATTATTTAATATTTCTACACCAGCAATGTAAAACAATGTACCACCAGCAATGTAGTATGTGTGAAACAATGTTAATGTAAAATCTCAATGTACCATAATGGGGTTGTCTCCAGGAAGCTTCACCGCAAGAGAGCGCTGTGAGTTTGTTACATATCAAAAATCTTTGATAAAAACGTGTGCGTTGTGTGGACGATTCTTAAGTATTTGCGTGTTTTTATTCATCTATGTGTGTTGCTTCACAATGTATTCTACCTGGCGTATCGCATAAGTTGAAAAAATAGGAGTATTGCAACAAGGAAGGAAAACCGAGTTCGTCGTAAGGTACATTATATTTAACATTTTAACGACTTTTAGCCGTATTCTGGACAATGTTTTGGTTTTATAAGTTATAAAATAAACTTAACTCATTTTTTTTTTCTTTTTAATGATACTAATGATAAACAAGATGTAAAGTTACTTGTCACAAAATGTAAGGTTATTTGAAAGGAAACATTTTTATTCACAGGTTGTAAGCTTTTTTACTATTATTAATAAAAAATCAGAATTATTAATAGGTATCGTACCAACCTGTCATCTTAGAAGTGGTGTCGTAGTCTGTTTCTTTAAAAAGTTTCCCATATTATAGCCACGAAAAATCACTTGATCTAGTTTATTAATTTCAGTGCCTTTTCCCACTTTCTCTTCATGTGAAAATTACTTGGGAATTTGTCTGCATCCAAAGGCTACACAACGACCCATTATATTGATATAAGACACAACAAATAAAATATTGGTTAATTTCTTTTGAGTTTGACAGTTTTTTTGTAATAAACACTTAGCGCCATCTACGCGGAACTAATTTGACAGTTTTCTTCCCCATTATACTGAGAATTATATACTTTATACTTATAATATAGTTTTTCAAATTGATGTTGATAATATTAAAATAATAAATATTATTTAGAAGTTTTTTATTTATTATTTTGCTATATTTACATAATTTAAAAGCTAACAGTCTTAAAGTAATAATAATAATATGTACAAGTAAAAAAAGGAGGGAAAATAATCCTAACCTGTAACCTGTTTTTTTTTTTTCATAATATTGTGCAAAATATCGTATCGTAAGCGGTGAAGGTGCCTTGTTCTTTTTTTATGCCTTGGGAGGTGCCTACAGATAAGCTTTTCTTTTAAATCTGATTTTAATTCAAATCCGGAAAGATAAAGGAGTTGCTATTGCAGTAGCCTCCTCTGGAATAGCCGCCACGTATCTAAATGGTAGCCGAATGGCACATTCAGTAATAAAGATTCCAGGTTTAAATGTTCTAACTATATTCTCATTGATAATAAGAAATTTCTAGTCATTTCTGGGAATGACATAGGTACTAAAAATATTAATATTGTCCATAGAAAAGCCAAAGACTGTAAGGTGCCCGATTTTTTTTTTTTGCTAAGGAGTGTATATTGGATGATTTTTTGTACAGTCTTGAAAAAAATAGGGTACAATAGGTGGACGTAGTAGAAGCCTATGGCATACCTAGCTCTCTTTCTTTTTTTGTTTTTTCAATAGCTTAGACAGAAATTGCTCTATCAATAAACACTACGCATTTGAAGTAAACTAGAACAATAAAAACAGAAATATTGAAAATACTTACTTTATAGATCGTTATTTTTTTTTTTTTTATGTAGGTATGTTTCTACTACGTTCACCTATTTTTTGCAAGACGGTAAAAATGTCACCCAGTATAATTCTTCTGTACGGTATATTACTGACCGATTTTGATAAAATTTGTCTATTCCCTAGATGGTTTAGATTCACAATTGAATCCGGTAGGTGGCTCTGCGATCGAGTTCTAGGAAACAGCACAACGTCTGTCCGGTTAACTAGATAATAATATAAATTCGTTTATTTGGCGTAATAGTGCCTTCTTCTCCTTAGCGTATTGATGGCAAATAACTAATAAGGTTGTGAAAATTCAAATATAAATTATGTTTAGCCTAAAATTCTGCTAGTCGAACTCCATTTTGGGCTAAACATAATTTATAAAATGCCTTTATCTATAATATTAAAATGCAAACAAACATCAAACATTTTTTTTATCATACCACTAGCTTCTGCCCGCGACTTCGCCCGCGTGTCTTGCTCCGCGACCCACCTCGTCACATCGCATTGCCTGCTCGCGCTATTACTTCGTTTTCGCTTAGCGTTCTTTCGGACTTTTCTCGTTTTGCTCCGCACCTAAGAGTCTTAGGGTGATGTTAAATAGCCTATAGGCTAAGGCCCAATAGGGATGATGACTAAAAAATGTTTTTTTGTCCGTCATGTAGATTATTAAAATATATTGGACACGTATTTTTTCTTTTTCTACGTAATCAAAAGATTACGGCGATACATTGAGTTAAAATGTGGCATGACGTCACGTCTTTGTAGTTTTTATACGTAGAAGTGACGTAGCAAGCCCCCACTCTCGAACTTTAATGCGAGTTATCTAAGTAATTTTTTATTAATATGATAAAGCAAAAAATACGTGTCTAATATTTTTTTATTATCTGTCTGACGGACTAAATAGAATTTCTTCTTTTTTACCCAGGCATCATCCCTATTCTTAAGGAACGCCCTTTCTTAAGAATTGGGCCAAATACAAAAAGATTTTTTCAAATCGACTGGTAGTTCCAGAGATTAGCGCGTTCAAACCAACAAACTCTTCAGCTTTATTATTAGTTTATAGATAATAAATAATATAGTGTAGACTCGTTCTTCAGAAATAGTGCAAAGATACTTTCACTTTATTTTATGGATAAATGATTATCGACCGCGATATCGATTAAACACAAATTCGTGCAAATCACAAATCTACAACCTAATACCTACTTAATAGATTTGCAAAATATTTTTTTTCAAATTAGTGCACAGAAATAAGTACTTATTTACTAATTATGACTTAATACTATGATGATAAGTATTAAGTCATAATGTGACTTATTACTTAGTTCTGCACATCACGCCTGTAATCCCCGAAGGGTTAGGCAGAGGTGTACTATATACACCCACATTTCGCCAGTTATGTTTAAGTCCCATGTAATAGCCTATTGCCATCAACCGAGCACAATTCCAGACTCTAAGCTGCTACTGAGAAATTCCTGATGGAAAAACACAATAACAGTTTGCCCGACCCATGAATCGAACCCAGGACCTCATGCTGCATGACCAATGATGCAGTCAGTTTCTGCAGGCGAATATATCATATTGACACAAACTAAATGAGAATAGCTAAAATTTTGGTAAAAATATTAACATAGATCAAACTTACCAGTGGCTATGCCCATATCAGTAACCTTGAGCTGCCCCTGCTTGATCATAGCTTCATAGTTGGGCTTGATAGCCGTCAACTCCATGTTGTATAGCCCAAACATTGGTCCTTGGTTAGCGTCTTCTTCGTAGGTGAATAGTACTTGGATGTCCTTTATAAGGGCCCGCTGCACTGTTGCATACCAGGATTGTGTTACTCTGAAAGTTTTATGTTTGTTTAGAAAAAAATTATTAAACGTTAATGTTGTGATGTGTTAGAATTTTGCCCAAGAATCTTGATGGTATTAATTCAAGGGTTCTTCGAGTCGATGAAACTAAAGGGGAGGCCAGAAATGTAAATCAGAAGACCAAAAGTCAAAAAAACTAACAAAGTTAAATAAAATATGTATTATAATAAATAAGCATTAAATTCTTTATATATACCTCAATGTTTAATTATTTATCACAAATAAAGTATGTTTCTTCTCCTTTTCTTGCAAATTATTGAAAACAACTTCTAGCTTGCTATTAATCACATAACACTAAATCACTAAATATCGTTGCTATTAATATAATAATATAATCACAGAGTACATTTTTATATGAATATAATAATCTCAGAGATTACTAATATGTAGCAAGCTAAATAAAAGTCAGTGAGCTAAATAATCTGTGACAACTTCAACTATTTTGATTTCTTTTCATTGTTTGAAAGTTGTGAGCTGCCAGTATCATTCATAGAGTCATAGACTAATATTTGCATCATTAGCCGGTTCGCGGTCGAACGAGATACATTACGTTTTTTTTTTTCCACACCCGACGCCGCGGTAAGCGAAAACCTGACAATAACTTATCAAATTGTACAGAAAAAAAAAGAAACTGCAGCGGTAAGCGTCGGTGTGAAAAAGGCGTTACCGCGCAATAACTTGTCAAGTTGTACGCCTTCTTCACACCGAACGACTCCGCGGTGAGCGAAAACCTAACGATAACTTGTCAAATTATACAGAAAATATCACGTTTCGCAGTGAAACCGCAGGGGTGTGTCGTTGTGAAAAATGCGTTACATCTGCAAGCCGCGATATTTTCTGTACCGCATTTTTCACACCGACGCGTTTCGCTATGAAACGCAATATTTTCTGCACAATTTGACCGGGTTTTGATTTACTGCGGCGTCGGTGTGAAAAAGGCGTAACTTTTCAAAATGTACAGAAAATATCGCGTTACGCAGCGAAACCGTAGCGGTAAGCGTCGTTGTGAAAAAGTCGTTTTCCTCAATGGAAAAAGGCGTCGAAAGTGCCTTTTACACGCCTATTTGAAATAAATGATTTGACTTGTTGACTTGAGTTGTTAAAAAACTGTTTTACAAAAGAAAAAAAAACAACAAGCTTCCAAAAAAAAAACTACAAATTGAAAAAAATAACTTTAATTTCGGAAGTCGGTGTCTTTAGATCTGTATTTTAGTTTTTTGCCACCAACTTCCAAAATTAAAGTTAATTTTCAATTTGTACTTAGTGTTTTTGTTTTTAAAGTAGGTGGTTTTTGTTTTTTTTTTTTTTTTTGTAAAAAAGTTTTTTAATTTTCACTTTTTAGTGGGTCGTCATAGTTTGTAATTTATTGAAGTTACAATAGCCTGTCGATTGCTCATCATTGCATGATCACCTTTTACAAAATATTGCTTTTCCCGATCAAGGGACGTCAATTGTTGCGGAGTTCTCCTAGTAAAAACTGGAGTTGATGGTGATGTCACCATCAGCTCCACTACACCACAATTATGCATTATGACGAGCATAAATTGCTTAGCAACCATATTGAAGTAATCTAATCGCAACCCGTACAATACTTATTATTGAGTAGTTCCGATGGCCATCTGTGGTTTTCGTTGTCAGTTCCACTACACCAAATGGTACTTTCCGAGAGCAAATGCACGAGTTACTTACTATAAAAGATACTCAAATCTCTATACTTGTGCATATAAAATTTGAGGGTTTCCCTTAATTTCCATGGGATCCCCTCGTTAGATTCTGACTTGGTGACAATGGGACCAGCTCGCGAGCATACCCTTTCAAACAAAAAATAATTTTCAAAATCGGTCTACAATTGACGGAGAAATCTATGTATCAAGTATCTGTACTTCTATGGCTACAATCTATTTGAACATCATATGGGGGTATAACAGTAGATTAATTTCAATACCTACTGCTTGGAAACATTTTTATAAAAGCTTAGTATAGCTGGCAACTGGTACGAAATTCAGGACAAGACTACTATTTCGATTTTATAAATTCAATCTTGTAAGTCTTCTTTGTTGTGTTATTTGTACAATGGCATATCAATAATTAATATTTTAGTGAATAACAGGCTCAAAAAATATTCTCAGCCTAGAATCCTGAAGAGTCTGGATCAGACACCCAGAATTACTTGAGTGCATAGCGCTTTAATGGGTAGTTTAGGATACTAACCAGCAACTAGGTACCCCAGAACTAGGGCTTTCATCCCGGGAATCTCGGTCTCGACTATTTCGATAGTCTCGACGATTTTATGGTATTTTCGAGACTCGATACTGATATTTTTGGTCCGGGAATAACGAGACTTTTAAGACTTAAGTCACATAATTAACAGTAATAATAAGAAGTAACTTATGAACATGTGACTCATAGTCTGAAAATTTGGAGATGTTCAGAAATATCATCAACAAAACAAACTATACTAAGGAAATACTTAGAGGAAGAGTTCTACAGAGAATTAAAATTAATAATTGATTGCATGACGAGATGGTCCAGTTTAGCTGAAATGCTTGAACGATTTCTTAAAATGAAGATATGTGTTTGAAAACCTCTGCCTGATGAGGAATCCAGAATAGAGTTCACTGAATTAGGAGTATAGGTACTACACATACATTTACGTAAAACGAAAGTGTCATTAGAAGCACTGTGTAGGCTACTCTTTTAACAACGGATACTGCACTAAATTTCTGCCTAAAGTACACTAAGTTCGTACGTAAGTCTCGCCAATTCACTGCGTACCCTTATTAAGGAACTGATTGAGGCAAGTATCTTACAATACTTGCGCAATCCATCTCAAGTGCCTGTCGGACCATGCAAAATGAAGGGTTACGTAGTTGGGATGAATTTATCCCAAGAACCAACTTAACATTGTAGTTGAAAAACATGTTCTCCCATACATTCCAAATGTCATGGAGTTAAACGAAAAGGATCCAACCCACATTACACGGTGTAATGTGAGTTGGATCCTTTTCGTTTAACTATGGACAAATGTAAGTTTGTACGCACAATATTGAGAGATTTACTAAGTTATTTTAAGACCATAGACTTCTTATAGGTTTTCCTGTAATCTATAGCTATAGAACTAAAATCTGTATTTTTTTCAAAATTTTAAGGCCAGTAGTTTCGGAGATAGAGGGGGCAATGGCCAATTTTCGTCTATTTTCTTAAATAACTTTAAAATACTTTATTTCAAAATTATAAAAAAATATTTGAGACCCTTACAGTAATGGCTTACTGTAAGGGTCTCAAATATTTTTTTCATTTGATATATCGCAAGGTTTTTTTAAATTTTCATATTTGCCCCCCAAAATTGACCCTTTGATTGATTGATTCAAAATTCCTTCATTTATATTACACGTCCGTGTTTGGGTCACAGAAATACATACGTGTAACAAATTTCAACTTAATCGGTCCATTAGATTCGGAGCAAATTGGCTGTGACAGACGGACAGACACATAAGTGATCATATAAGGGTACCGTTTTTCCTTTTGAGGTACGGAACCCTAAAAAAGAATCTGGATGCTAGAGCCTTTTAAACGATAAGCCACGATGAAACTACAGTGGCTTTAAAAGAATTGATCGAAAGGTTAAATATTTAACCTTTCAAACAATTCTTTTAAAGACATCCACAACTGAAAACTATCCAGCAATACTAGCGATTCAAATGAGGCGACGATTGCGGAGCCCACAAGTCTAACGACAGGAGCACAGCTGGAATGTGAGCTTAATAATTAGTTAAACCTCCAAGAAGACAAGGGTCAGAATATAACTTCCATTGTCTTCCATGTCTATCCATAACTTGCAGACGCTTTACACATGGAAAAATGGGGGCTGACGCAGGGAAATACCTAACATTGCTAAGTACAATTACTTAAATGTCTATTCGGGGGGGATAGAAATTCAACTAACATAGAAGCAGAGAGAGCTTTGCTAACAAGGGTTACTTTTGTAATAAAATCAGGTCCTCTCTATCTGAAACTACATTAAACATCCTTTGTTTTTTACGTGCCCACTATAAAACTCTCTAAAATATGTATTTATTTTATTATTTGAGTTTGTTATTGTTTTAATAAAGTATTTAATTGAAATATCTTCTTATGACTGCCTAAATGCTTAGCCTATAAGTGAGAAAACTAGTTTTGAAATAGTCTCAAGTCTTGTTTTTCCCAGGAATTTCGAGACCCCATCAAGTACCGATTTTTTTCCAGTACTCTGAAATGCAGCGAGATTGAAAGCCCTACCCTGAACACTGTTCAGATAAGCTCTTACCTTCTAGGCATAGTCGTCATCGCTTCCCAGTACTGGTCTATGTATGGAATGATTTCCCGATCCTTGCTGAACAGAAGTCTGTTGCTGCCTTCTTTTACAGTCTCCTGCTTTAAATTTGCTATAGCTGTCAGACACATCTGAGGAAATGCTGTGAACAAGGTGATACATTAACCCGGTGAAATGGGAATCAACAACAACTACCAATCTGTTGGTGGTGACTCTGGATTTTTTTTTATTTTAAAGGCCGTTAAAAGACTAGCATTAAAAATTTGTAAGGGCGTACTTAATTTAACTTTTATAACTGTTTATAGGACATCTTCATGAAATCAAATTAAGTTCTGCACTACATTTTATGCTTTAAAAGCAACAGTTATAATTCTTGTGGTTTAAATAAATAATAAACAATAATATTTTTACATTAATTAACTACATACTTAATTAATTCATGAACACAGAGGTATTAATACTTCACTATTGTATGCAGTTCATGGCGAAGGTGAAATCACAGTTTCATTGAATGACCATATGCTTTAGCGACTAAAGTCAGAATTAGAAAAAGAGGAATACTTTTACATTAAAAAAATTAAACGATAATTACGTCATAGTTACTTTGCGAGATACTCACGAGCCTGGTTCTTCTTGAATGTTTCCAGTCCAGTAGGAGAGCAGTTCTTACAAATAAACAAATAGTTTGTCATGAACGGTACCAACTTCCCTAGTTGATAACCAATGCATGATTCGTGAAACCATCGATTGCAAGAAGCACACAACAACTCCGCAATGTTCAGGTTTCGATCTTTCCCGCTAAAAATTATAAAAAGGTTATTGATGGAACTCTTACGGATTTGAAAAAAAAAAGTAAAACAAGGAAGGTGTACTCACCAGTAGCAATTTCCTTGAGATTCGTTAGAGGTTTTATTCGATTTATTTCTTTCGGCATTGTCTCCCGGCTTTTGAGATTCCGATTGATTGTTGTGAGCATTATTGGAACCTGTATCTGACTCAGAGGATTTCTTGTATGATTCCGCCGTTGCTGACATTTTCAATTATTAGTAGCTTTATCGGCTTAATAGATAAACTCACTCACATTCTAAGGATTATAATCAATAGTAAAGTTTCCAAAATAAATAAAATACGATACTACAGGTACAACAGTGAACAGTGGTTTGTCGCGGAAAGTAAAATATAATACCAGTAAAAATGGTAACTAAAACTACACTATTTGGTGGCGCTAGGATTGCGCGCAAGTACTCGTGATAGAACGAGACAAACATATAGTTTGACATGGAGACACGTGCTATTTGATTTAGAATTATAAAATCCGTTCAGAAATTAATATTGACGTAGACTTTCGCAAAAAAGTAATAAGTTGTAAATATATTGTTATTATTATATAAAATAGAAGTTTGTTTTATGTAAAAAAAAAACTGTGTTTTTAAGTAAATAATATTTTGATTGGGCTTCGTCTATCTGTTGGTCTTGGTATTCTTTTGGTCTGTCAACTTTCATTCAAGGCTTTCAAATCAACAACGGTTGCGGGTTGTCGTGGTTACAGATTTGTTTTTATCAGAAAGAATATTGATAATAATTGTTTGCTAGTACTTCAAACAAAACAATTTGCTGAAATTAAGTTATTAAAATATCTACAATGGATTCAGTCACGAGCACGGACAACGTATGCATGGACATAAAGATGACTCAAGAGAACATGTTACTCGAGATTATCAGGGAAGTTTGTGGTCAAAATAACAAATTGTCTGATAAACTGAAGGGCAAAGTGAACAGGATTATCGCTGACTGCGACCTTTCGTATTATTCTAGTCTGCACAGGCTGAGTACAGGGGATGAGAGCACTGCTACGGTCCTAGGTAAGAACCTAAGAATTTACAATATTTTTATATGTTACTAGAAAGCGAATTTTTTTTTATCTAGTAAGTACCACACTATGTATAATGTAAACCCATGAATGAATCTAAGATGCCATGAGCTATCGAAACCCCTATTGTATGAAAGAGCTGATGGACAAGTTTTCCTTAGCAGATGACCATGAACATAACATGATGGAAAGCTAGCTTATTTGAATATCAAATCAACCGGAGCTATTGATTCACAGACTTTTTTTATAACAAAACAATCTGTGAAAATAGCTCATATTGTAATGAAAATATTAGCGAGTCAGCAATAGCAAAACACAAACACTAAGGGCTGATTTTTAATTGACAGATAACTTTTATCTGGGGAATATGTTTTAACAGCTTTTGTATAGAAAATAATTATGTCAAACTGCCATATTTATTCCTCTGATAAAAGTAATCTGACAATTGAAATATTGGCCCTTAGGTTACTTGTATTCACAACACATTACTTTATTCCAGGATTCATGCACCAATCTGCAGCTGAGCTAACATTTGATGAGCAAACAGAATTTAACCAGGCAGTACTGCAAAAAATACAAACCAAGCTGCCTGCTTTTATTTCAGAGCTAGAGCACCTAAAACAGTCAACCAGCAGTAAGAAACCTCAAAATGATGAGAGGAAGGAACTCCAGGTTTTAAATTCTTTTATTTTATTTTTCTGTTTTTTTTTTTATCCCTGGCGTGTAACAGTTAAAATTATAAGTTTAGGATACCATTCCCGAAGGGTGGTGAAACGGAACCCTATAACTAAGCATCCGCTGTCCATCTGTGCGTCTGTCTATCAGTGGGCTGTATCTCATAAACCGTAATAGGTAGACAGTTGAAAATTTCACAGATTGTGTATTTCTATTGCCACTCTAACAAAAAATAATAAATATAAAATAAAAGAGGGAAATAAATAATAATAATTAAAGGGGTCCCCATACAATAAACTTTTAATTTTTTTTTTTTCTTATCCTGGCATGTGGGGTATCATTGTCTACAACTCATCGAGTAGAACTAAGAAGTAGGGGGCCACAAAAATTGTACAACTGTGTAGACCATTTTTGTAGGAGCTCTATCGCAACAACTGAACAAGGTAGGAATATGAAACTTTTGTATATCATGTACCATATACTGTATTTAATCAACAAATACTAAAAACGCCGATTCATAAGGTACTTTATAGGTGATTTTCTGAAACTGCAAATTATTTTTTAAATATGTGATGTTAAATATCGAATGGTGGTACAGAACCCTTCATGTGCGGGTCCGACTCGCGCTTGACCAGTTTTTTTCTATATTTCTTTCGTTTTTCCAGGCCAGTATTGATAACAAACTGACCACTCTTGAAGAGCAAGAGAGTGAGAAAGTGGAGCTGATGATGGAGTGGCTCAACCACAGGCTTCGGGATGTGACAAAGTTCAGCCATGATTCTAGTGAACTGTTGACATTGAAGACTAAGATCCTGGATTTTAAATCTAAGTGAGTATATCCTTATTTTAAAAAGGCATCTGGCCAGTTGGCCACTCTTTTTTGACTATGGGTATTTATGGTTTTGGCATCAGTAACAACAAACTGCAATCACCGTTATATTTGCCTTGTGTACTGATCCACCATCAAAACTCCGTTTTAATATCTAACGGGACCATGTTCATCGGCAGACTTTCTGCTAGTCTTTAACTGGACTGTGTTATGCAGAAAGCAGCCATGTCGGTAAAAGTACAAACAGAGTTATAAGCATTTTTCTGTCAATGGTTGCATCATGGATGCATGGACATGGATACATTTGACGGCTCATATCTCCGTGATAAATAGAGATATCGACATAGCTGTTTTTGAAAAATATCTTGTATGTCGAAACTAGTATGGCTGTGTCTATCTCATTTTTGGAAAAAGTGCCATATGGCTGGTTTCTGCATAACTATAGTACATTCGCGTTAAGAATGCAGTGAGTCATCATTGTCCGTCGGCCTAGCCCCGCCCCCTAACCAATCAAATCTTTTCAAATTACAAAGTCAAGTTCACAATGACAGTTGAAGGCATTGATTCGAACGCAGCGGTTGTGTCCTGTCATTTGTGTTAACTGATATAAATTTAAAAAAATTAATACATCTCCAATTCGTAAAAATAAAAGTGGTTCGATAATTCATAGTGGGAAAGAAAAGTAATTTGCAATGTTTTTAAGTATTTTAAACAGTGTGATTTAAATGTGACTGTAGACAGCATAGTACAAAAAACGGCAGCTGCATGCGGTGTGTCCGATAGAATAGTTTATAGTATTCTTAGTGAAAAAAAGGAAAATAATACATTGAAATCGCCAGTGAAAAAAAAAAGGGCCCGGAAGTCTATGATTGATAAATTCGATGAATTAGTCAAATGTGCTATAAGGAGAAAAGTACACTCAATATATTTAAATAACGACTACCCGACATTAAATAAAATTATGACAATTTGTGAAGCTGATGAACATGTTCCAATGTTTAACACATTCACTGCTACAAAAAACCCACAAAAAACCCACAGGTGCGGCGCGCCGCATTCGAAGGAAGTACATAAATTGTATGGACACGCATATGCGACGGTAGCACTTGGTGAAGGTTCGAAAATCGCACATACGTGTCGGCCGCACAGAACGTGTTAAACGTAACCACACTTCATAAAATAATGCATGAGCTGGGATTTGACATTATTAATGGAAAGAGAAGACATTGTTTTGTGGCGGCGTAAATATCTCAGGCAAATCAAAGAACACAGAAAAGCAAATAAAACCATATACTTCCTTGACGAAACGTGGGTAAACGCCGGACATGTTAAATCAAAAGTGTGGTTGGATACACCTATTAAAAACAAGAGATATACTTTTCAAAACGGCTTATCTACCGGTCCTGGAGTTCCTACTGGAAAGGGAAAAAGGTTAATTGTTTTACATATTGGTAGCGACAAAGGATTTGTGGAAGGAGGTTTGTTACTTATTGAATCAAAATCAACTAAAGATTATCATGAGGAGATGGACGGTGACAGGTTCCTTGAGTAGTTCAAAAACATAATGCCTAAGCTGGAACCAGGAAGCATTGTTGTCATGGACAACGCTCCCTATCATTCTGTCAAATTCGAGAAAATACCAACTACCGCTTGGAACAAACAACAAATAATAGACTGGCTAAAAAGCAAAGGGACACTCATGGACATGAGTTATTTAAAAAAAGAATTGTTAAAGAAAGCCGCTGAAATATTTAATCGATGAAATGGCTAGCAGTAACGGCATTGAAATTCTCCGTTTACCTCCGTACCACTGCAAACTGAACTCCATTGAGTTGGTGTAGGCCCAAATAAAAAAATATATTGCTGCCAACAAAAAGATGTCTGACGAGAAAAAATTATTTTATGACGCAATTCGCTTAGTGGACGCTGATCGATGGAAGAAATGCTGCGACCACGTCTTACAAGAAGAAAATACCATGTGGAATTTAGATAACGTCATGGAACTCGCTGCAGAAAATTATTTTGTTATAAATACTAACGAGGATACTAGTGATAGTGATTAAAATATGATATTAATGATTTAATTTTGATTTTAAACTTTTAAGTGTATTTTTATAAATTCATTAAACTTAATCTTTTAAAATATAATTTGTTTGAATTTAACACCACTGTGAATACACCTTTATCTTGCAGTTGCACTGATGACTCACTGCATTCTTAACGCGAACGAACTATAGGTCCAATTATTCCATAACTTAAGATTGGGCCTAAAGCAAAATCTTCAATCTTTGATTAGATTTTCACAGTAGTAAATCATGTGCAAATTGGAAAAAAGTATATGTCAGGAAACTTCATAATAAATGTAAAGGTCGGCCCTGACGAAAAACATAGTTGGATAAAATTTTCTCGATAGAAAACCATCACAAAGTTACCTCTAATTTTCAACATTTTTGGTTTGCATTCTATTTTGGTGCATATTACTGAACCATAAATTAGATAAATATTATCACTCATGTATAATCTAGAGCTGTCCCTAGCGATTTTTAAAAATATTGTCTATTTTAATAGATAACATAATAAAAAGCATTTGGCGCTTACTACATTTTTAATCCGCGAAATACGCTGTCTTCCGTCTCGCGTGACATGAGCTTGAGACATCAGTTTGTTTCACCGATCAGTTGCCCTCGCTCTGTTGAGACGGGTAGTCCACGTCAGTTTGCTCCGCGCCTAGCCGCCATTATTATCATTAGATTTCTACATATTTGTTGAGTAATATGGGAAACAAAAAAAATAAAATGAAAAAGCGAGGACTAAAACAGTTGAAGACTCAAATGATTGCTGATTGCCGAAGTCGAAGGTATGTATTTTTTATTTTTTTGTATTTATATCAAGGTCGATTCAAAGTAGATTTTATAAATAAATAAAATCTAAATTATTATAATAATATATTTTGCAACTGACATTAAATGGTAGGTAACCAAAAGTCAGTTCAGACAGAACGGAAAAATCCTCGCGCAATTTACTGGCTCCATTATAAAAGGACCGTATTACCATAGCCTAAAGTATAAAATTGTATGAATGTGAAATTAAACGGTATTCATAAAATTTTATTTTTATAAATTCCGATAAGTGTACTGACCCTTATTCTTTTGCTAAACATTACCCCACATTATGAAGTACAATAGTAGGTACTTTATTATTGTTTTTTGACAGAAGTAAACTATTTTTTTTATCGCGCGTCTGCATAGACGTGTAGTATATGCAAAATAAACAGATGATTGATTTGACCGCTGCGATCGTGTATTATTTTCGTGCGAATTTATTATAATTATATTATATAATTATGTATATGTAGGTATATTATAGATTAATAAAATTATGCTAGTTAAAACTTAAAGGGCTATATTTCGATGAACGACGTGTCATTTATTTTTTTGTTTTAGGTATCAGTTCCCTGAAAAGGATATTAATCAAGTGATCGAGTTTGTTGAAGGTTCTATCGGTAGTACCATCGAGGTTGAAAACAATTTGAATGATGACCAGGATTTGCCACCAGAGAAGTATGTTTATCCTTTCCTACTACCCAAATGTCACATACCTAGTATATATACAGGTTGTAAGTGTAAACAGTGGGGACATTTTAATCATCATTATAAACAACTTTTACTATGGGACCAAACTCGCTAAACGGAAATCGCGAAAAAAATCAGCTGTTCAGTACATTTATGTTCGCATAATTCGTCAAAATGTAGGGAACTATGTTTTCATAAGGAATTATGAATATTTACTTTTCATACCCATCTTTCAGACCTATGTTGAAGACCTTGGAGATAATAGGCGGTAATTCTTCAGCCACTCAGCAACCAGATATTTATAGCTCGAGCAATAAAGAGGATTTCCTAGTTGACACTCTTGACGGTTCCTTTAGTAGTAATAACGTAACTGAGCTTGAGTTGCATAATGACAAGAGTGATGCACGCGAACAGTACGTATTTTGTAATAATGTTCAAATAGTATAATAGGTTGGGGAAAAAGTTTCTTCGCATTTTTTAAGAAAATTCAAAACATTTTTTAATATAGTTTATTTACATTTAACTAAAGTATGTAGGTACCATTTTGTTCGATAACTTTTTGCCATCTTGTAGGTAGGGACATGATCCCATTGCTATAGAAATTTTGGGACTTCTGGTCAAAATACCGCGACAAGTGGTTTTGGCAGTCCTCTCGTGATGTTAACCTGACTAAAGAATTCTGAAGAGACCGAAACAGGTGGAAATCTGAAGGTGCAAAGTCAGGACTATACGGCGGATGCATTAACACCTCCCAGCCAAACTCTCTTAATTTTTGCTGAGTGGCTAAAGATGTGTGCGGTCTAGCGTTATCATGATGAAAAACCACACCCCTTCTGTTATTAATTCCGGCCGCTTTCTCTCAACTTCTTGCTTTAATCTCATCAGTTGTTCGCAGTAGAGTTCAGAATCGATGGTCCTGCCTGGTGGTAGCAGCTCATAATGAATAATGCCCTTCCAATCCCACCACACACACAGCATCACCTTGTTGCGAGTTAACCCGGGTTTCGCCACAGTCTGTGAAGCCTGACCGGCCTTTGACCACGACCTTTTTCGCACGTTCTTGTCATACGTGATCCACTTTTCATCACCAGTTATCAGCTTCTTCAAAAATGTTCGGTTTCATTACGTCGTAATAAAGAATCACAAATGAGTACACGGTTCATTAGGTTTCTTTCAGTGAGCTCGTGAGGTATCCAAATGTCGAGCTTTTTTGTGTACCCAGTTTTTTTCAAATGCGCCAAAACTGTTTTGTGGTCAATTTTCAGTTCTTCAGCTACGTCGTAACTACTGATATCTTGCTCCACTTTTTCAAAAATGGCATCCATTTTATCCGTAATAGGGCGACCAGAGCGACGTGCATCTTTGACATCAAAATTTCCGGATTGAAAACGCTTAAACCAAATGTGTGCTACTCTCACAGACACTACACTAGGTCCATAAACATCGCAATTTTTTTCGCGGCTTGCGTTGCATTTTTACCTTTTATGTAGTAAAATTTTAAAATGTATCGAATTTCTTCATTAGATTCACTCATCTTGGTACGAAAAACAAATGAAAATAACACATTTTCCTAATTTGAATTTGGAATTATGATCTTTAAAATTTAAACTTTCAATGATACCAAAACCAGCCAGATACAAATAGTATAGCCAAAGAGATTTTATTACAAGTTCATACATACTATAATGCGAAAAGACTTTTTCCCCAACCTAATATTTACAAAGCAATCAGTACTTATGTTTATATAAATGAAACCCTAAAAAACCTGCCGTAAATTTAGATACGTTACGTTATTTTTTATTACAGAAACTTCGAACTACGAGTGTACAAAGGACCAAAGGATAATTTAAAAAAAAAATAAGAATAAAAAAGTCAAAGATCATGACGAAAATCTTTATGATGCTGCAGAAAGATTAATAATAGATAAAATGTACTTTTTTGAAAAATTAAAAATCATTTCTAACCATGCACCTCAATTCGGCTGCACTCTATCCAACTTACATATCACGGGAGAAACGAAAATAGGTCTTAATTCAAAGCTTAAACTTTCTTGTGATATGTGTAAAGCTGATTTTATTGTAAATACAACAGATCCACTGCCAACCCAAAACGTAGATATAAATACAGCTGCAGTATCTGGTATCACAAGCACTGGCACAGTTACACATAAGCAACAGAAAGAAGTGTCTTTTTGCAGTGTGGTCTGGTGAAAATCAAAGAATGATTGTTGAAACAATATTTCGCGATGACGACTTTTGGGAAAAGAAAATGATTGGTAAGCTTACCGAATTTTATATGGAGCACATATTGCCTGAATTAGTTGACCCACGCCAAACAAGAAACATGCCTTTGAGGCAACCAACAATTCCCAAAAAACGTCAGCTCAAAGATCCAACTGATGCTGGACCCTCAAAATGCAAGCAATTCTGTCATGAAATAGTTCATTCTAGAGAGTTTGTTACTCCTGGACCATCAAATGAAGAACATGTTTTATCAATTGCCGAGTACTGATGATGACTAATTAGATGTGTTTTTGAATAAAATGAATTAAACAAATATTGTGATTATTTTGATTATTATAAGATATTTCTCACCATCGTGTTTAATTTGTAGCAAAATACAGTAGTCTCACGAATCCGGCATTTCAGTAATCCGGTACGTCCAATAATCCGGCACTCTCCGCTCACGCGTCCCTCACCCGTGTTCTTCTTTCCTTTTATAAAATGCATTATTTTTAACCGACATCAAAACAGGAGGTTCTCAGTTCGTCGGAATTTTTTTTTTAATGTATTTTTCCCGATTATTCGAAGACGGCTGAACTGATTTGAAATGTTTTATTTTTTTTTAAAGCTTTCTAGTTGAAAAACTTTCTAGTTGGTCCCTTGGTTTCTAGTTGGTTGGTTGGTGATGATGGGAGAAATCGACGGAACTCTTCAAATATTATAGGCACTCCTATAGCGATTTGGGTATTTTTTTATAGTAACTCGTGCATTTGTTCTTGGAAAGCACCATTTGGTCAAGTAGAACTGATAATTACGATCACAGATGGCCACCAGAACTACTCAATAATAAGTATTTCACGGTTTGGGATTAGATACTTTATTAATGGTTGCTAAGTAATTTATGCTCGTCACAATGCTTATGGTGATGTGGAGTTCTTCTGGTACCTACTTACCAGTAGAACTCCTCAACAACATCCCTGCATTGGAAAAAGCAATACATATTTTATAAAAGGCGATGAGCAGTTGACATTAGAATATTGCAACTTAGATAAATTACAAACTGACCCACTAAAAAGTGAAAAATAAAAAACTTTTTCCAAAAAACACAACTGACATTCAAAATAACACTTCAAAGTGAATAATAACTTTAATTTCGGAAGTTGGTGGCAAAAACTAGAATAAAGATCCAAAGACACCGATTTCCGAAATTAAAGTTATTATTCACTATGAAGTGTTATTTTGAATGTCGGTTGTGTTTTTTAGAAAAAGTTTTTTTTTTTTTTCAATAATCCGAACATTCCAATGATCCAGCACCCCTAGGTTTTAATAGTGCCGGATTAGTGAGACTCTACTGTACTTGAATTAAATAGTAAAACCAGTAAAAGATCAGTGTGTCCATATTACATAATGTCATAATTTATGAAATTTTTATACGTTTGGACTATATCATCACTCATAATATAACACAATAAGTAGGTACACTTAATAAAAGTATATTTTGCGAATTGATGATTCTGTGAAATCGATAGCATGCGCGCATAATAATATCCTTATAAAAAGTACTGTTTTATGCAAGAAAAAAAAGTGTTTTTATCTAACTGTGTTGCATATACTACGCACTGCCCGCTACGTACTTGACCGCTCAATGACGTCGAGTACGCGATTTTGGTTCCGCGCGTCGTCGCGCCACCCGTGTTTGTTATCCGCACTAATGCGGGTGTGGCGAGACGCGCGGGGGAAATCAGAATTTATCCTGCCATTAGGCCCGCTCTTAATAATGGGAAGAAGGCGCGAGTTTGTGTATGTTTGTAATTTAATCATGCATCTGAGTATATAGTAGGTCTATCATTAACCACCTTGTTCTGTGTTGTTCATTATTATTATTATTTATTGATTAAAATACAAAGTTTATAAAAGTCTTAATAACTATGCCCCACAAAACCGTTTTCACAGTTTGTCTGTAGGAACGGAACATTCCGTTCGGTACAAGTCGGTTTGGTTTCCGCACTTAGTCCTTCAAGTGGACCATTGTACGTGAGCCATGGCGGCCGTTGGTGGTTATTCCAACCAGCTCACCTCCCTCCAGAAGTTGATCATCGCTTCTGGTCTCATGGTCTGTTCAGAACATCTGGGTGCCCCGAGGGTTTCTGTTCTAATCTGTGCATTCAAAGAGGCAAAAGAGCACATGTGCAACGGTTTCCTCAACCTCCATGCAAGCTCTGCACAGAGTATGCCTATTGTTTCATTCATTAATTCAATCATTTAATTCGGAGTACTAATACAATATGGATGATTCCATATTGTATTAGTACTAGAACTTACAAGCTATTAGTGTTGCCCAAAACGTATGCACTTTAAATATTATTTCCTTAGATTGTCTTTTTGTCGGCGGACTCATCTCGCTATTGCAATCTCATGTGCGTTTTGTCTAAACTAGCCGGAACTTTCAACGCGTGTTGCTGTCGCGAAGTACGGCGCCGCACTGAGTAATGACTGCAAGTCAAGGCGGGGGCCTCTCCGTCCCACCGCTCACATACCTAAGGCGCGGCCAACTAGTTCCGCGTGCGCTATAGCCCTGCAGGTCTGTCCTGGGTTACCAGACTAGTGCGCCGTATGTGATGATTGGTCTGATAACTGTGGTGTATAGCCAGTAAGTGACCTTAGGAGTAGGACTAATCCCCCAACTCCTGCCAAGCAGTCGCTTGCACTGCCACAAGGATATGCTGGATTTTGTGGTGATGTAGTTTGTATGTTTTACCCAGTTCAGCTGTTTGTCCAAAAATATACCCAAGTATCATATTTGATTTCAGTTGATAGGCTTAGGGTAGTTCCAAAGAATCGTGGTAGTTGCAGTGTTGTCAACTTCCTCTTTTTTGTAAAGAGAATCAGCTCGGTTTTGGTAGGGTTCACTGATAGTTGGTGTTTATTGCACCAGTCGATATCCTTTACTATATCTTCATAGCCTGGCGCATGAGCTTGCATAGGGTATTTTCGTGGGTGCAAGTTATTATTATGGTTATCTTATGCGAAGTATCCTTTGTTGAGTGTTTTAGTGACGTTGTCTACGACCATGTTCCATAGCAGCGGAGAGAGGACGCCCCATTGCGGGCAGCCCTTTGCCACCATGGCCCTTGTAGTGTCGTTCACTGTCAATTGCACAGCTCTTAGTTTGAGCATGTTGATGCTCAAGCCGCTCAGGGTCGAGTCTATGCTGTGATTGTCAGGGCCATGTTAATAATGTTGAACATGGTTTTGTCAAAGGCGCCCTCAATGTCAACGAAGGCAGCCGCCGTGATGAGCATTTGTGGTCCACTGCGCATTCAATTTTGTAAACCACGCTGTGCATCGCGGATTACGTTGATCTGCCGCTGGAGTACGCATACTGTTGTTTTGCAAGTGGTTTTACCCGATGAGGTCCGTCTCGGATGGGACTATCACAGAGTCTTTCGAGGGTTTTCAGTAGAAAGGATGTGAGGCATGTAGGCCTATAAGCCTTGGGTTGTGTATAATCGGTTTTGGCAGGTTTGGGTATGAAAATGATGTTCACTTCGTGCCAGGCGCGGGTATGTATTTGAGTGCTATGTATGCTCGATAGATCTCCACCAGCCATGGTGTCAGATGATCTACCCCCACTGCAGTAAGGCTGGGTAGATGTCATCCAGTCCTGCGGCCTTGTATGGCTGAAAGGTATTGACGGCCCTCTTTATCCGGTCTTTTGTTACTATATTGTGGTTTCTATAGACCAGTCTTGATCCGTTGGCGTCCATTCTGGTTCAGCCCCCCACGTCCTGTCCTCTAAGAGTTTACAGTTTGGGAAGTGAGTCTCGAGAAGCCACCCTGTTCTATCCTATCCTCTCTGTCCAAACACCTCAAGAAATATAAAAACGATTTGTATGATGTAGCCTGTTTGCTTTCTAGTAAGTAATTGAATCCAAGATCATCAAGCTGTTAATAATTACGTTCAATGTACTGTGTAAAAACTATTAAGCTTCAAGTACAGATCATTAAGACAACAGCCAATGACTGTGTCTTCTTAATTGCTACTCATTAAAAGATCATTACATAGTGAATAAATTATATTTTGTTTATGTTGGATCATGACCCCTATTTTGAGAACATAATTATGTCAATACATATGCTCTCAAAATAGGGTTAATAGAATTGTTTCCATAAAACAAGGTTTCATTCTTCCACAAAATGAATAAATGGTCAGTATTTCCTCAATCTTTTTTTTTTAATTTGGTTGACTAGTTTTTTTTGTCATTTGTTGCGCGATCCATTTCATAAGGCGCTATTCAATCATATTATAGTTCTTTATTTATAGGTAATGAAAACAAAATTTATTAACTTTTGCTTTAGAATTTTGACTCCCAAGATGGCTTTAATTATCTTACTTTTGGGAAATCAGTAACTCCAACCCATTATTGCCGCTCGGTCACACGACTTTAAAGGAACATACACTACGGCCGAAATATCTTGGCAAGTCCGAACTTCGCGCAGAAGGCAGTGCTACTACACTGCCTTCTGCGCGAAGTTACACATTAGGACATTTAGGAACCAAATGGTGACATGAGGCGAGTGTCAGCGAGAGAACATGCGCGAAAGTTCGTAGTGCCTATGTTCAGGCTTGCCAAGATATTTTGGCCGTAGTGTAGTTGGGGCTCATTCTCATGCGTCAAATGCGAATGAGCCCTTAAATGTGAGTGAGTGAGCAAAGACTGCCTATCTAAACAATTTGTAATTAAACTAAATATTTTCTTTTCAGAATTCTTCACCTACAAATCCTGCAGAACATCTTTACTGAAACGAACCAGTCCATAAAGGCATACAGTGAGATACACAAGGACATGAAAGACTCCATTAAAGCGACGGAGCAGAGGATCCAACACTTTAGGAGTATTATTGATAGTGATATATAATTTAACGCACACATCCATCACGCATAGTTACTTATGTACTAGCGAAGAAATCAAGCTCCAGCCCTCGCGGTATTTATGTGGGGTAGGTGCTAGCGAATTAAGTTTCGTGAGGATCAAAATTACTCCTACAGTTCGAGAAACGGATAAGGTATGAGAAAGAATCTAATGCTAGGCTTATCATATTTTTTGAACGGCAAAGATGTTGCAGTTTTTCGTCCTCAGAAACAATACCTTTAGAAATATCTATTTGTAACACCTTTACCTACTTAGTAAGTTGGTATTATTCTCATTGTGAGTCTGTGACCCTGATGTCATGTGGGTTTTTGCACAATATGTTCATAAGAAATAACTTATTGAATTGTGAACATACTATTATTTACCTGCAAAGACAGACAGGTAGAATTATTTTGTTCGTTAACTATCATTTCTATTATTATTCGTAATAAACGTTGTTTATTAATTATTTACCAAACGAATTTTCTGTTTTCTCGTCTTCCCTTTTGTAAGCCCCCTGTCATCTGTAACCGTAATCCACTCTAGGCTCGGCGCAAACGGACCACCGACCACAGCCACCGGTGGCTGTCGCCACTCTTGCTGCAGTACTAAGTACTGCTGTAGCGGGTGGCCGCTACCGGCCTCACGTGTGCGGTGCGTCTATACAAAATATATGGTGGCGGTCGCTGGCCACCGGTGGATATGGTCGGCGGCCCGTTTGCGCCGAGCTATAGGCTGAAGGGTTTTACAGTCCGGCCGTCGAGAGACTGCGTTCTTGACTCCTGTGAGTTTCATACTAAGAGGATTGTGAACCTGTAAATTTTCATACAAAAAGCGATAACGTGGAAAGCTTTTACATAGTTTATCTACACCCATGCTATAAATCCTCTATAAAAGTTTCTGAAACAGTTAGCTTCGTTATTTCAATTCAATTCCTTTATTTCAATCAACAGTTGGATCATATAATAGCAATTAGTTACATTAAATAAAAAATATTAGAAAAATAAATAAAAGTAAGACAAAACAAAACACACAATGTTATTATTACTTACAAATGAAATTGGCAAAGTCAACAAATTAAAATTAGAAATAATCATAAATGTTACATATTTAAAAATAATAACTCATATAAAAATTATTTAATGATTATTCCACATTTTAATATTGTAAAATAGAAAAGAGGGATAGATAATGAACAATAATGTGTTATGATTATTTCATTTTATTGTTATTGTCACTACATTAAACATACAACAATGGTTAATGTAGTGTCAGTCGAACCTCTCAGCCATCATGCTCAGGATAGTGTTGGAGCTGGCGCGGACCCTGTGCACCAAGGATGTGCACCGTTTCCGCATCATCGCATAGAAGCAGTCAATGCGCGACTCAGCGAACATTCCCTTATTACCAACATTAAAACAACCAGTGTCAGTAACCATAATATCATCCAAACGAGTGATATAATGTTGTATGTAATTATGCAACTCCCACAGAGTACCCTTTTATATACTGGGTGACTTTTTTACCGTCTTGAAAAAAATAGGGTATAATATAGTTAGCCATTGATCAACATACACGGACCGCTCTTGTAGTTATAGGCAACAGCTTGAAGCTGCCATTGATAACTGCTGGCGCAGTTGATACCAACTGCTCGTCATTCAAATCAGTAGCAACATGGATAATTCCAAATAAGTTTTGCGATTTATTTGCACTGATTAGCGCCTCACAATCTACGTCGTCCCTTTTGCTCAAGAAACAAAGCAAGAAGCGTGCGGGCGGGAAGCGCGCGCGATTTGGAATGAAGAGCGTGGGCGGAGGTAAATGCGCGAGAGCAGTCGACAGCTCAAGCAGTCATTGTATGCCTGGCGACTGCTTGACCGCACGACTGCCCGAAGCAGTTGCAAATGCTAGACCGGTTTTGTGTATTGTGTGTACGTAGAAAACTGTAGTTCACTATGCAGTCGCAGCTTGAAGCAGTCCATCCTGACTGCTTCAAGCAGTCCATCCTGACTGCTTCAAGCAGTCCGTGTCCGTCCGCCGGCCCTAAGCTGCCGCCCGCTTTGACACGAGATAACACACGCCGCGTTCCCGCGCGGCGGCGCGCGCGCGACGTTGCTGTTTTGTTACCTAGGTATCTAAGGTCAGTTAAATTTATTTACAAAGGGTGGTTGCGTTTTACTCTGATTTGTAAGCTATTTAGTTTGTTAAAAAAATCTCATTTTTAGTGCTTTTTATTTTTGTACCGTATCGAATTAATACCAAACAGGTATAGTATGCGTAGTGTAATTTCATTCCTTTCTGTCATATCAACTCTGTATATACAAGAGCCGCTCTTCAACGCCACAAGGTTCTTTTGGCTCGTGGCCAAAATCGGAACTAACGCCGTCATCTTGTTTTGTCACTACTACTTCTGTGACAATTTCACAAATCTTTACCAACAACGCCCTCGTATGGATGTTATTCAGGCGCCAAAAGATCCTAAGTACCTAGTTGACGGCTTGTTAAAAGCAGTGGCTGAGTATTGGGTTTCGCTCCTGAACGGCTCTAGCCTCATTTAATGTCCGTACATTTGTATCGCGTTTAAAAGAGTTTTGGTGTCATTGAAATAAGGTTGATTATTGCTTTACACTGTGCGCGTTAGGTCGGCTCTTAGGAGGGTTTATTTCGCGCGGGCTATTTTATAATAATACATTTAAATCAAATTACTATTTTTCTTAATACACAATAAATCGTTGGTATTTATAACTATATATGCTAATTTTTTACAGTTATTTAGGTATTTTTAGTCATAACAATTGACAATATTCTATAATGTAGAATATTGTCAATTTTTATGAGTAAATACTAAAGATTGACAATATTCTATAATGTAGAATATTGTCAATTTTTATGAGTAAATACTAAAGATGAGCCGAATGTAGGTTCAACCGAATACGAATGTTCGGCCGAATATTCGGTCCAAAATGTACCGAACCGAATATTCGGCCGAATCATTCGGTTCAATTCTGCGCGGTAAACAGGTTTGTACACGTCGGTATGGCGCTCTGCAAGAGCCGGGTGGCGTTTGCCACCGCCCCCTCTTTCGGTTACATATTGCAGTTCTCGCATAATATTGTTTAAAAATTACCTCGGAACTGCAACTTTGATTGAAGTTGATTATATTACGTCGATGAACGTTTTTGAAGATGAGTGGACGTAAAAGATGTTGGTATAGTAAGTAGAAAAAACTTGTTACTCCAAAGCAGTGTTCTTAAAATTGTTAATTTCATAGAAATTTAATTTAGATTAATTTATGTATAGTGGTAAAAAAGACAGGACTTTATTTGATTAAAATTTTATTTAAATTGATTGTTAAAATTAATCTTTTTTATTTTGTCAATAAATAATTGGTATAAAAAGTAGTGTTACTTTCATTTACAAAAAACTATGTACAACTTTCGGAATAAATCACACTTATTTAGTAATTAGTTAACCTTACTGTTTAATAAAATGTTTCTACTTTTTTTTAATATTGACAATAATTTAAATATTCGGAAATTATTCGGCAAATCAACCGAATATTCGGCGCATCTCTAGTAAATACCCTTTTTTTTTCTTAATCATGGTCTGGTGGTTTGAGTAATTTATGCGGCCTACCCAAATGTCCTTTCCTTGGTATTGTTCGTCGAATCCATGAGCTGCGCGATTATTGAAAAAAGCGTGCACTGACTGGACAGGTCCTCTCAATCTGTGTGGTTCTTTCTTCAAAAGTCCATTTAGACACCAATCTACATGGTCTTCACATGAACTGACCAAGAGTATGTCTGGACTATAAAAGAGACTGTGACCTCTGAGTTTATTTCGGCCTTTCTTCTCAGAGTAGTCAGATAGGAAACAACGTCCTCATCTAGTTTAAAAAAAAAACATGATTGATGTGCAGAAGTGTTTGTACATACAAACCTACTTACAGAAATAAAATCATTAATCATTTAAATAATTGTAAAAAAAAAAAACATATAAATACCAACGATTTACAGGAAATATAGTAATTTAATTTAAATGTATTACAATAATCACGAAAAACCTGTAGACATGCGACGTTCTCAGCCCGCGCGGAATAAACGCTCTTATGCATTCTCATTTAAAAAGTTGTGAAATGAAAATCAACCTTATCTTTATGACACCACAACTCTATTTTAAACGCGATAAAAATGTACTCTCCTCTCCGAGCCGGTCTGTGTGAACGAACTTACATTCTGCCCCTGCCGCTACTCGCGCTGCCGGCCATAATTCCCTAGAAAATATACCGAAAATGCAGGATCGAGAGATGTATGTTTACATACTGCGCTACCACCTACCACTCACATCGCTTTCGACTTTCGGCAATGACAGACGTCGAAATAATAACAGCGACCGCGCTGTGTCTTCTTGCAATACATATAGGTACAGACGCCAGCACTTCAAGCTATCCGAAACTGTCATTTTTTTCCAATCAACCTTGAACCTTATGCTTTGGCGATAAAGTTAAAAATCTATTAAAGAAATTTGTCAGATTGTAGTAGCTTGATGTGCTGGCGTCTGTACATTATTATGATCCAAACAAAATAATTTCGTCTTCATAGAAGATGTTGGATGATATCTATCCATCGTAATAGAACTATATAATAATTATAATATAATATAAGCTAACATAATAGAACTAGGCGACAAGTGAGCGACGGAGCTGAATGTAACCGCACTGCCGATGGCGCTCGCGCTGCCTGTCCTATGACTTGCGCACTGCACAAAAAACCGCTCATTTGGGGAGCGGCTGGCAGTGCGAGTAGCAGTGGCAGCAGCATGAGAAGTATCGTGTTTCCATACTCGCCCTGCCCACTACCCTGCCTACTTTCCTGCTCACTGCCTTGGAAGTAAGCTTAATATAAACGGGGTATTATATTTCCAGTCAACTCAGCCGATTACAGTCCCCAACATTTATTTAAATAGAACGGCCGAAGCCAAAACATGTGGCTTGTGAAAAGGCCTGTGTCCAAATTGTCCAACAGGCTTTTCCAATGTTTTGCCAGAATGTCCTCAACTTACATTTGTCCACCTTCTACAATCCAGTTTGTCCGGCCGTATGTTTTAGTACCTAGGTAAATACCATAAGTATTTAAGTTCGTCGAAAACCTAATCCATGGAAATCCCACGAGAAATTAATCTATACTATTTTTAACCGACTTCAAAAAAGGAGGTTCTCTATTCGTATACAAAGTGGCGAAAAATATTGACAGAATTGACGCTTAGTTGTTCAGTTTCTTACAATGTTTTATCGGTTACTTACAAAAAAAAAAGATTTTTGGTGGTTTTGTGAAAAAGTAGTAAAAAAGTTGTAGAACGTTATAATATTATTACACATCATGATCATTTCAGGCGAAAGACGTCTACTGCTGGACATAGGACTCCCCCAAGCACCGCCACTTTGAATGGTTCTGTGCTTCCCGCATCCAGCGGATTCCTGCGACCTTCACAAGGTCATCGGTCCACCTTGTGAGAGGCCTTCCAACGTTACGTCTTCCGATACGCGGTCGCCACTCCAGAACCTTTCGGCCCCATCAGCCATATGTTCTGCGAGCAATGTGCCCCGCCCACTGCCACTTAAGTTTGACAATTCTTCGGGCTATGTCGGTTACCTTGGATTATTATACCTGTTATGTATACACAGTTAGTAACTAAGTTCTGTAACTATGAACATCACTAATAATACTAAATTTGCAAATAATACTACAGTGAAAAAAGCACAAATATTCACGATTATCTTGTATTAATTATTATTCGAAATGACCGCCCCTGGCATGAACACATGCCTTTAGAGGACGAGGCTAGTCATCGATGGCAGCACGCACTACTACTATGTCCAATAGCGCAACTCTCTTGACAATAGCGCGCTTAAGAGTCGAGATTCATGTGATGTTTAGTACAGGCTTTATTCTCAATAACTTGCCATATGGCATAATCCAGAGGGTTTAGGTCTGGGCTGGAGGATGGCCATTCTTCCTGCGCAGTAAAATAATTTTTGTTAGCACAAATTTACGCTTGCGTAGTTTTTGCTTTGTGCCCGGGGGCCGAGTACTGCTGACCATGACTGGTTTTGAAATAAGGTGTGGCTTAAGCGTTGGACCACAGGATCCAAAACAGTATCTGATAGACTCTAGCGCCAGTTTTCACGCCCTTTTCACAGAAATGAATCTTAGTTAGCCCTGAATAGGACACTCCCAGCCAAATCATCACTGATGAGGGGTTGTGTCCTCGTTGGACCCTCGGAGCAATCATACTGGCTTCTTGACTATTCTTAGCGTATACTCTGTCATTTTGACGGTTAAAGTGTTCTTCGACGCTGGAGATTTTTTCATCACTAAATAAGACTTCGATGGCCGTTTTGTGCCTATCGCTTTAGTAGCGCGCGACTTCGTGCTAACCTCATAGCCTTCAATCGTGCGTTTAGCAGATGGCCCTTTCGTCTACGGTAAGCGTGAAGCCCAAGGTCATCACTGATATTTTTTTTAAGGGAACTTCTCTTCACATTCTTCTGTTTTGCTAATAACTTTTGCTTCCGGACGGGATTTCTTGCGATTCTTGCCTTTATTGCAGATGATGAGATTGCAGTGCATCGACGGTCTAGGTACTACAGTACCTGTGGATAGTGCGATAAATAAATTGCTTGTTGATTTTCATCTTTTGTAGCAACTTGAAAATCATGAGTGGTGTGGGGCACATTTCGACGGTCCCTATTAGCAATGTCGGTTCTGCAGGAAGACTACTGTTTAGTCCCTACTGAACAGTGGTCTTTTTCGCAGAACTGACATTGTTAATATCATAAAGATTCTTTTTCATCGTTAGGGCAAACTTTGAACTGCCTTCAGTTCAAAGTTTGTTTTGACAGAGAAGATTTTTTTTAAAAATTGTAATTCGATTTATGTAAAAAAGTGAATATTGGTAAAAATGTATATCCGACATTATTAATAGGGACGGTCGATTTGTGCAGTGCAATTACAGCGACGCGATTCTCCTTCAACCCCCATTTCATGAAGAATTATACAGAATATGGTATAAGTGTGGTACGCAGATAAAAAAGTAAATAATTTGACATTATTATTTTTTACGTTCCATTATCTGTGACGAAATTCAGTAACAGAACTTTTTGACCAACTGTTTAAACAAGCAATATAGCATATAGAACTCAGTGTGTTATCGTTGTGCAATTATTTGTCACTTTATATTTCATTACATGGTCGTACTGTAAAGGGAAGATTTGGTCTCATTACACGACTGCCCCAAAAAAGGAGTGTAAAGTTATTTTCTTTCTAGTTAATAAAGATTTTTTTTTAATGTTTATATACCAACCTACCCACAAAACAATCAAGTTTCGCAAATAAATATTATTTTGAAACAAACTTGTATGATTCATAAAAATACGTGGTCGATGACATGTTTATCTGTATCACGCTCAGTTATAAGGAAAATAAATAATTAACTTAAAAATAATAATAAAATTACGGTCGGTTGGGGGAAAAAACTACGAAACTCGACTCGACGGATACTAAAGGTACACAACACAATCAGTCTGCCTAGCCTTTTCCAACTATGTTGGGGTTGGCTTCCAGTCTAACCGGATGCAGCTGAATACCAGTATTTTACATGGAGCGACTGCCTATCTGACCTCCAAAACCCAGTTACTGGGTAATACGATACCCATTGGTAAGACTGGATGACAGACTTTCGGACTTCTGACGACCCGTAACGACTATCAAAGATCCTCGAATGACAGCCGGGACCAGCGGCTTAACGTGCTTTCCGAGGCACGGAGGAGTCTCGGTTTCAAAAGATGGTCACCCATCCACAGACCAACCCCGGCAAGCGTAGCTTAACCTAATGGATCGACCCGTGCGGCTATTATTACTTAGCCACGAGCTCCTCGGATACTAAAGGTACACACATGCTTCTAAAAAGCATGCTTACTCGAAATAAGCATGCTCATTACTGTGATTGTGATTGTGACACACATGACCGATTCCAGTTCCAGGTCCAAAATGAGTTAAGCGTACAAAGAAATTCGTTTTAACTAAATTTCTTCTAAATATAATTTCTTATCAATATAATTTCATCAATTATTCCTACAATACATTATTTCATTATTATTATGCTTTTTGACTGAGTTTTATGCCATATATAAGACAAGATTGCGATTTTTTTAGTTAGGTCAGTCTATTATTAAACGTGTGAGTCATCATGCTAATAAGCAACAATTGCTCAATAAAAGCATGCTTTCGTGTAAAGCAAAGTACCAACTAGCCACACTTGAATCGGTGGAACGCAGAGCTAAGAGGCTCATTGGCGACGTAAAACTGGTGGATGCCAAGCTTTATAGCTTGGCTCATCGCCGCAAGGTGGCCTGCTTGTCGATCTTCTACAGATTGTACTTCGGAGAGTGTGCTCAAGAACTCCACGACCTCATTCCACCAACCATGAATGAATGAGCATGTGTGTTAGTAGCTTTAGACAATTGTTCAACAGAAGCTGACATTGAGAATTACATAGATTCTACTCGTCTTATATTATTTATAACTTCAATCAGTCATATGTTAGATGTAGTGGCGAGCACCCGTGCCAATGAGTGTAACAGTGATAACGCGAACGTAAATAAGAAATGCTGGAATATATTGCTTGTATCATGCATATAGTGACTAAAATCTTCAGGTAAGCTCGTGCATTTATTTTTTTTTTTTTGTGTTGACTATTCGTTATCTACTTTTTTTTAACTGTGAAGGTTAAATCTTTACGGTCATGATAAGTATGTAAACAGCGGAAACTGGTTTGCCTCCAGTTAACAGTTAGATAAACATGATTGTGGGTATATAGATATACATATATTAGCTCAAGTATACCTACCTATTAAAGTCAATAGCTGTAATCATACCTACATGAGATCAATTGATCTTTATTTTTAATATAATAAAAATAAAACATACAACAGTCCGCGAACTAATTTAGGGCGTGAAGGTATTTAAATCTCAAACCAGGGTAAAGAAGTTTTTATAAAAACATACAACTTGAGACACATGTGGTTTGTAATGTAACGATCGAATGTGTAGCTATAATGGACCCGTATACATACACCATACAATTTAAAAGCATGTCAAGGAAGTAAGAATTACTCTCGTTTGATAGTTTCTCTCAATAATTAAATAGTGTCTTTGTAACAATTTTATTCACAACAATAGAAACATTTGAAAATTGTAGGTGGGTAGTTGTGGACTGGTATAGTTCCCTAACATCCAGTTATTTATTAAATAAGTAATAGAAGACCAGCTTGAAATTATACTGTTATAAAATACTTGTGACTGTTCTCGTGTTGTGTTCTGTCACTTTTTTATAGGTAGAAGTACTTATAACCTAGGTAGGTATGCTGCAGTTAATTGATTCAATTGGACTCGAAAATGCAGCTACGAATATCAGTATTCTTCAAGGTTGGTAAGACTGGCTGAAAGATCTAAATAAACTATTGTAAAGCCGGTTTTGCTAAGAAAAAAATAATTATTAGGTATAGCTCGTGGTTAAGTAGGTAACTTTTATAATAACAGACGCACGGGTCGATCGATCAGGTTAAGCTAGGTACGCTTTCCGCGGTTGGTCCGTGGATGGATGGAGCATCTTTACATACCAAAACCCCTCTGTACCTCGGAAAGCACGTTAAGCCGTTGGTCCCTGCCATAGACAGGTATAGGTAAGATTCCATGATTCATAAAGTTTTTAGTTTGGCTTCGGTTTTTACAAGAAACCACAAAATAACGGCATTCTCAACACGATCGCAGTCGAAAGGCCAGTAGTACCTACGCAGAAACGACCATTTGACTGTGACATGAGCAGTGTGATCGCCGACACTTCTCCTGTTTTTTTTTTTTTAAATTTTCTATGGTCCCTGCTCTCATTTGTGGATCTTTGACTGTCGATACGGGTCGTCAGAAGCCCGACGAAAGTCTGACAACCAGTCTTACCCAGTAACTGGGTTGTGGAGGTCTGATAGGCAGTCGCTCCATGTAAAATACTGGTATTCAGCTGCATCCGGTTAGACTGGAAGCCGACCCCAACATAGTTGATGGACATAGCACATTGTGTAAAGAAACTTAACTGACGGATCGTTATTCCTATTAATGTTAATCATGTTTAGTTTGTTCTCGTCTAATTAGGACGACACTAAGTAGCTGAACAGTCTGTTGCTGTTGTTTGTACCATCGCGGACATTTGCGGTTATTACCAAAATGTCGAAAAGTGGTTCACTCCAAATGTCCTCGATTGCGGTGAACCACTTTTGAACCTTATTGTTATAGTAATAAGGTCGGAAACTGGTTCATCGCAAATGTCCGCGATGGTCCCGTTTTTTTGGCTTTACTGTACTGCCGTCATAGACGTATCTGACATTTTTTTTTCGAAATAGAGTTATTTACATGTTCGGAATCAGCAAAAAGAGACGTCTCTATCAGTATTTTTAAATTGGCGTAAACTAAACGAAAACCTAATAATTCTTACCATTAAAAGACGCAGCTGCCTTTGTATCTTATAGTTTAAACAGGACTAAATAATTTTTTCTCCGTTTCAATATTTCTGTAGATAGGTACGAGTACGTCCTTTTTCCTTACGGCGGCAGTGTAGAAGTTTAGAATGTGTGTAATTATGTTATTTACGTAGGTAACTACTTCTTTTATTTACTCAGTCTATCACTGACTGTTGCTTATTGACGGACTTCTCCCAAAATATAAGTCAGCACGCACAATTAATCGAGTTTATTAATTAAACAGGATGACTGCGTGTTTTATAAAAACCATATTTCGGTTTGGTGGTTTTTTAAGAAACTATCTCTGAAAAGCCAACTGCTTTAATAAGCCTTTTGCAGCAAAGCATCCTTATGTAATAAATCGCACAGTGAGAATGAAAAGGAACGAACTCAAAATTTTGGCGAATTTTTAACGAGTATTTTGGAAACTATTAAATATATTTTTAATGCATTTTGGGTTAAACCAATTCTAAAAAAATATACTGGCAGCATAGATAGACATGACAAGAAATAGCTTTCCATTTGAAAAAGTTATGAGTAGACATATTTTAATATATATTTTTATTATTATTAATGGAAACTACGATTTCCCACGAAATGCAAATTTCGTGTTAAGTCTCTTTTATTCTCACAGTGCGAAATGCTAACACAATAACATAAAACATAATATATTATAAAATTGTAACGAAGTCAAAACTTTGATTACATTTGATACATAGAATTAGTAGATATTAAAAAAAAAAAACTAATTGCTATGAAGTGTGGGATAGTTCCCACACTTCATAGCAATTACCATTTTTTATGTGTAACTTCTTCCTCTCGCTTTCCTGCAATCTGTGGGAGTGATTTCACAGATTTCGTGAATAGGGACGGAAGTGTGTAACAGCACAGGTAACAAGAAGCCGGGGAAGCGCGCTGTGCTAGAGTTGGCCGAACCCAAACAGATGTCAGAGGTTACACATCATATACCTACATATTATGCGACTACTGTAAGGCTCGTTCATTTTTTATTTATCGTATGATGCCAAAAATTACCTATAGTTTTTAGAATTATTCGCCCGTTTGTTTGTCTATGTGTTTGTTACAAATTGGCGCAAAAACTGCTGAACGGATTTGGATGAACTTTGGCACACAGATAGTGTATAACCTGGATTAACACATAGGGTACTTTTAATCCTGGTAGTACGTTTCCGTGGTATATTTTACGACATATAAGCGGGCGAAGTCGCGGCCAAAAGCTAGTAAGAATAATAAATAAATAAATGTAAACTATTATTATTTTATCTGTACTTACAGATCTCTTTAAATAATAGGATGGACCTTGTCAACATTGTATCGCACTCGAGTAGATAAAATATTATTATTATTTATATGCAGAAAAAAAATTAGGTATGAGATTAATTAATTATTAGATTTTTCGATACACCGACGGCTTACGCTGAAAACCAGCGCCGTGGATTCGTGCCTTCGTGCACGGGCCGCGGCATTATGCTGAGCGTTTAGCCGTTTCGCGGGGTAGTGACGCACATTTCCAACAACTTTATTGTTTGTACTTATGTTTTTTGTTTTGTGTGGTTTGTTATATTTTATTATCTTGTGTTTCGCTTTTCATGTGTATTTTGTGTGCGTCACTTTCACGTGAATAAACTGTTTTTCTTTTTTTCTTTCTTCATTAATCAGTAAACAATCCGTAGGTACTCTTTATAATTCTCACAGTTTTTTCAGTAATTCTAAGGTGTTTGTCAAGAATTGTAAAAATCAAGAATCCGTTTCTTCCTGTCGACGCGCGACGGCACGACCGCACGAACGGTTTTCAGGTTCTTTGACCCAAAAAATCCGAAGAAAGAAGCGATGGCCCATTCCTAAAAGTAACACAAACAGAAAGTTAAACTTTAAAGTCAACAATTCAATCAACCTGCATACTTAGGCTCAGAAACAACTTAGAAACATTCTTCATAGATTATAGGCGTACATTTCGTAAGTTGTTCCCGATAGCTCACCTGATAACATATCGTACATACCTACCATAAGTACCTACATGCCTTTACTTAGTACAGTCGGCCTCAAACAGGTGTACAAATGTCCTCCAAAAGTTAGTTCACTTCTGATGTAATGCCACATTTTGATTTAAAGTTCTAGTTTCAAATGCTCAATTCAACTGCCTACTTATGACCTATCATAAAAAATAATCACTTTTATTTTTGATTTACCCTTAGGATGGAATATTCCGATCTGTCACCCTGCTTTGTCCCTTTGAAGAAACAGATCGGAAAAAAAGTTTGATCTGTCCTACTGGTAACAACTTTATCCACTACATCTGGGACAGATAAGAGTGAATAAAGTTCGACCTATCCTCTCGTTGCTATCAGGGGGACAGATCATATTTTTTATCCGATCTCTAAGTCTTGGAGTCTAAGAGGACAAAGCAGGGTGACAGATCGGAATATTCCCTCAGGATTAGCTGATTATTTTTATTTTTTATTAGCTTTTGCCAGCGGCTTCGCTCGCCTCGAGTTCGAAAACGTACTACCGGGATAAAAAGTAGCCTAGGTTAGCACCTAGGCTACTTTTTAGACTATTATCTATCTCTGTGCCAAATTACATACAGATCCGTTCAGCCGTTCGGATGTGATTGAGTAACAAACATCCATCCATTCAAACTTTCGCATTTATAATATTATGAGGAAGGATTTAACCTACTAATATAATAAATGCGAAAGGAAGGATGTTTGTTACATAATCACGCCAGAATCGCTGAACGGATCTGGATGAAAGGCACAGAGATACATGATAGTCTGGAATAGCACATAGGATAATTTTATCCCGGAAAATCGTACGGTTCCCGTGGGGTAATTTCCAATATCCACGCGGGCGAAGCCAGCGGCTTCGCCCGCTGGTTTTAAATAAATAATCAGGTAATCCCTTTGGGTTACCTGATTATTTTTATGTTCTAAATGATAATGTGGCATCACAGCTGAAGTGGACAAATATCAACTATCTTTTGAAGGGCACTACAGCTAGTGTAGTTAATGCCTTTGGAAGTAGCGCTCGCTCGTCTTGTGCACGGTATGTATTACCGGTGCCGATTCTCTTGTTCAATACTAAACTAAAATTAGAGAATCAAGAATCATTTACTAAGAGGCAGCGCGAGAATAAGACGGCTATAGCTATGAAGTAAGTTAGAGTGTCAATGTCAAACTAGTTTACGCCTTGCGCTTCAGTGTTTTTAGTCGACATGTTTTTACGTGTAGTTTAAATTTGTATGGAAATATTAATTTTTGACAGCTCTAATTTACGTCCGACTCTGTCTTGTTTTATTAGAGAGAAAAAGTTAGCAATAGCCTAAAATAAGTTTAGTTTGTGCACAACAGAATCACCTCCACTTTATCGGTGTGTAACTACTTAGATTAACCTTCATTGGAAAGGTGTAATATATTTTGTGGCTACACATTGATTGATACAAAATTATGGAACTAAGATTGTAGGCAAGCTTGTCGATGTTGTACCTAACCTACTTAATACTTATACTTACATCTTTTTGAGACTGACTGTACCTACTTTCTTACACGTGTATAAATAGTACAAGGTTCATGACTGATAAGTAGTTTTATCGGGTCGACTGCAGGTACCTAATCGCATTATATCTTTTAAGGGTAATTTCGTCTTGGATTCTCTTCCTTCTGTACCTTATTCTGTTTTTCTTTTTTACCTTATTCTGGAGAATAGGTAGCTACGGCAAAGTTACTTCTTGAATATCTAGGTAGTTCTCGGCCCCGACTGATTATGCATTGCTGATCACTGGGTCCCATCCCGCGGGGCAATTGCGACACACTATCAATCGGAATCTGTTTCCTTTTTACAGTTCAAGAACATTCATTGCGTTATTTACGTCGTGGAGCAGACAAATTCTTCGAACATTTTTGAAGCAATGGATTAGCAATTTGCTTCAAAATTATTCAGATTTCGATTGGTTTGTGTTACGCAATTAGGGTGCTGGTCTCTTTTTAAACCTGCTAGGGCAACAGCCCTCAGGAGATTTCTTGACTGGGGACAAAATGTCGTCCATCCTTAAAAAATCTTTCTTTGGTCCTTACGAACTACGCACGCACTCCCCTAAACTCCCGAGCATAGGTTGTTTTCCAACTAAGCTAACTAACCTGAACCTATTGTCTCACTGCAGGGCAAAGATCTCCCTTTACCTTTTCCACACAGTTGCTTTTGATAAGTCAAACTCGCCCCGCTATCGCCATCTTCGCCTTGCCTTCGTGCATTAAATTGGTCCCATCGATGGTTCCATAGCAATATATCCTTTTAATTCCTATATCTGATAACTGTAGTGTTCTATGTAAATGTCCTCGCGATTACCTTGCTTCGTTAGCCTTGGACTTGGACGTACCTATCGGAGAGTAAAAAAACCGTCCAACTGCGTGTCGTACCACGCACAATGAAGGGTTCCGTGGTTGGGATGAATTTATCCCAAGAACAAACTTAACATTGTAGTATTGTAGCATTGTAGTGACAGGCCAGATGGCGTGATTGGTTAAGATACCACCTGCCAAGCCGCTGGTCGTGGGTTCGATTCCCATCCAGGACAAACATTTGTGTGCATGAACATATCTGTTTGTCCTGAGTCTGGGTGTAATTATCTATTTAAGTATGTATTTACAAAAAAAAAGTAGTGTATGTAGTATATCAGTTATCTGGTTTCCATAGTACAAGCTCTGCTTAGTTTGGGATCAGATGACCGTGTGTGAACAATGTCCTAGGATATTATTATTATTATTATTATTATTTGTAGTTGAAAAATATGTTCTCCCATACATTCCAACTGCAAATGTTAGTTTGTACGCACAATATTGAGAGATTTACCACGTTATTTCAAGACCATAGACTTCTTATAAGTTTTCCTGTAATCTATAAGTATAGAACTATTTTCTGTATTTTTTTTTATTTTAGTTTCAGTAGTTTCGGAGATAAGGGGGAATGGTAAATTTTCGTCTATTTTCTTAAATAACTTTAAAACGATTTATGTTAAAATTATATATAAAAAATATAGTTGAGACTCCCACAGTAGCCCTTTCATTTGATATGTCACACGGTACAGTTTGCAAAACTTTATTTTAATTTTCTTATTTGCCTTCCAAAATTGACCGCAATTTTCAAAATTAATTTATTTACTTTTCATGTCCGTGTTTGGGTCACAGAAATTCATACGTGTAGGTAACAAATTTCAACTTAATCGGTCCATTAGATTCGTAGCAAATTGGCTGTGACAGACGGACAGACAGACAGACACACGTGTGATCCTTAAGGATTCCGTTTTTTCCTTTTGAGGTAAGAAACCTTAAAATTAAGTCCACACCACACCACATTCAAGCCTATACGTGCCGTGCCGTACCTTGGGTACAGTACGACAATGTTCAAAGATTCCATCGTTTATCTTCGGAAAACGCGAAATATAGCGAATAATATGTGGCCAATAGAAATTGATTTATTTTCCCACGTAAATTATTATATTTATTATAGATTGACGCACTAATTCCATCACTCCCTTGTTGAACCAGTCACATTTAATTCGGAAAATTTAGTTTTTACGAAGATATACGATGGAACCTTTGAACATTGTTGCTGTACTTTGGTACTTACGGTGATATTACGTTGGCGTCACCAGTTTTGTGCATCCACATCCTGACGCATCTGACACAAATCTTTCCTTTTCTTGAGCCTATATTACCACAAATGGCTTAGCATGATCCTCCGTTGTGTCGAAAATACTGCAGGATTAATTTTGAAATAAATATATAGTAAAGTTGAGTATTAATGTTAAGTAAGTAGGGTGCGTTGTTGAACAGTGAACCACCCTTTTTTCTAAGTCATATAACTTGCTAGAAAATAAAGATAAGAATTTCGTTTTGGTGTCATCCTTTAGGTAATTTGTTATGGTTTCTCGGTTTTAGGTTACAGAAAGCCAGAGGAACAAACTCTGACCCATAAAAGAAGTATTAAAAATAATGAAATTTGGTTCACTGTGTACTATGGGTAGTTTACACTGAACCATCCATATTTTAACAGTGAAGCATAATATCATTACCAGTAAAAAATGCTTATTTTTTAAAAGAAATCACGCAGTTTATGATAATTAATTTTAAAAAATTCAAATAAAAAATGTTTCTTGTAACAAAAAACTTAAAGTTATCATATAAACCTATTTATATAATTACCTATCGATAATTATAACTTCAATTAAAAATTAAGTTTTTTTTATGGTTTAGTTCTCATTGCCTACTTAATATAATTAAGTTTTTCTCTTTAGATAATTAACAATCAGCCTTTTCGATGGTACCTACTATAATAAACAGTCTTCATTCATTTAGCTACCAGTTAAAGAACCACGATAAAAGAACATCAAAATGCGTCAAATTAAATATTCACACCATATTTTAGTAAAGATAAGTTCACGTTGAAGGAATATTTCATCAGACGTTTTGTACCTGACGTATAAGGAGGAGGGAGAATCATTTTAATGTCACTCAGTTTCACAATTGCCATATCAGGTTCTATAGGAAACATAAACGTTTTATTAACACGATCTTTTAATTTTAGGTACGAAACGCAATATTCATCATCACTTTCCGTTTCCAGAATCTTTGCAATATAATAAACAACCCGTTTTTTAGATTGCAACAATACAATGACATATTCGTCAATCATTGGCTTACGCTATAAATCAGCAAAATCTTCCTCTATAATTTGCTCATCTTCCTCATCCGATTGTAGGTCTGTTTCACTTTCAAGAATTATATCTTCCTCTTCACTCGTTTCACTGTCTTCGTCCAGTACAACTCTTATTGTTTCTCTTATTTGGTGTTTTGGTGATGGAAGCATTTCATTTCCACATTCTTGTACAACTTTTCTTTTATGCCTTTTCTATACCTTTTCTATTTAATGCAGCAGTACGTTCCTCAGCTATTCTTTCCTTTTCTGGCGTGTCCGTTGCTATCATGCTTTTGCACAGTTTTCTACCTTTTCGTTAACTTTCTGAGGTTTCTGGACGGTGGTTGTGCCGGTTTCGTCAAGGTTGAATATTCGAGTTCCATCCGTGAATCTAGGCTCCCATTTCAGCAACTCTTCCAAATTATTAAAAAATATTGCCACCGTCGCACGGTTAAATGAGGTAGCTCATGCGAGACTTACAGCTTCTGGTTTCTTCACTGAAATATCAGGTTGTCTTTTTTTGAAGAAACGAAACCATTCCAAACCTGCCAATTGATCTCTTTCTCATGAGCTTGGTATTTTAATACCATTACGCTTTGCCATTTCGTACGCCACCTACCTACATTCTTTGACGGTCAAACCGTAGAAAATTAGTGCACAGTCCTTGTAGTATTTTAATAATATTTGTCCATGTTCTTCATCACCATGTTCACGATTGTTTTTCACGTAACGGCGCAATGTAGGGTACGGAATTTTACAGGTTGTTGCCGCCGTCCTAATGGAGTAACCAGTTTGTACCATTCGTAAAGCTGACATCATGTCCTCTTTTTGTGTTTTCCTATTTCCCGCTACTTATTTTTTGGTCTTGGCATGCTAAAACAAATAAAAATATAATTGATTTTCAAGATTACACTATCAAGGAACAGTGAACCAGGATCGTAAGGTACACAGTGAACCGGTTCACTGAGCACAATGCGAACCTGGTTCACTGTTCAATACACACACTATTCAACTTTAACATTAAAAAAAAAAACGTGATACACTGAATTGTCACAACGCAATATGCTCATAAAACGAATAAAACTACAATAATTTTGACACCATACAGCTTTTGTTCTTATAATTAATAACAAAATATAGAAAAATCGAGACACTTACGTAAGAATACTACGTTTTTTTGGCGAGAAACAAACAATCCGCTATCACACGTCACGCTCAAGCCGCAGCCGCCGGCTCACTGCGGGAGAGGGGAAGGGTGCCCACGAGGCAAGTATTAACAAGATCGGTCAAAGTGGCAACGTCGCAGTTTTCCCAATATGGCGGTGGTTCAGTGTATCTGGTTGGTTCACTGTTCAACAACCGACCCTACTATGTGTGACGAAAACTTAAAATTTCTATAAAATTTTCACAATAGAAAAAAAATCCAATGTTACCCCAAAACCAAATAATAAACCGCTGGTATTTAAAAATACTTAAAATTAGATCATGAAACTTTGCATACTAACTGAACTAATTATAAAGCAGGTCTTGTGTGTGTGTTTTTTTTTTAAATTAAGTAGCACCGTAAAAAGAAATTAGGTACCTACCTAAACTATCGGCGTCTTGAAGTTTGTTCCCTGCCTCCCGACACCCCCGCTCAGTCTCGCTTCGGCTTTCGAACGGGAGAGCTGTGTCCTTATATTACATATACTCTAAGGCTGTGTCGCTTGCGCTCAGAACACACTGATAAATAGTGAGGTGGCGCGGGGAAGTGGGGCTGAAATTAGAATTTGATTTATAGGCTTTTAAGAGGATTGTGAAGCTGTAAATTTTCATACAAAAAGAGATAACGTTTTTCTCCCTGTAAACATAGTTTAATTTTCATAATTTTTGGAAATGTTGTTGGTATAATGAAAAACTAGGTCCGTACGTTTTTATTATAAAGAAATATTGTATACAATATAAGTTATTAGCATCTAAATATCTATATTTTTGACATAAAAACATCCTCGAGCGTTTTTATTTTTTTTTAATTAAATTAAATTGAATTACTAAAAATGAAAAACGTACAGACCTAGATTAAAGTGTACTGAATGTAATGAGATTAAAATTGTCTCATTTTGTAAAGGTTTAGGGGAGTAAAAACGTTATCGCCCGAAACAATATTTATGTAAATAATTGTGTGAAATGTAGGCAAATGCCTCTAAAAATCGCGCCGCGTATCGGCACTTCACAATCCTCTTAAATAGCGTGATTGTTTGTACCTACCTAGGTCAAAAGTATAAAACTTTATTAAAGTAACCAGTCAGCCAGTAAGTAGTGAGCCAGTACCGGTCTAAGTATAAGTAGTCTTTATTAAATAAAAATAAAATAAATAAACTAAGTAAATAATTGTCTGTTATCATTGCATTTATATACATAAATGCAATCAAAAACAATGACAATAGACAAAGACTAATGATGATGACTAACAAAGTAAAGAATCATAAGAATGGACGGTTGTACAGAGTTCAACGTATTTCTTGGTAAGTTAGTCAGAAATCCGAATCTTATAAGCAGGTAAGGTCGTTCGTCATGTTTTCTTATAGGTTCACATTTGCACTTTCCGTCTTGGTTGTACTTGGTCGGTCAATTAAAATACCTACCAAAAAAATAAAATCACATACATAATCCTCGTGTACCTGAAAGTTCTGGGTCATCATTTCAATATAATCATTTCTAATTTCGTGATAGTCAATCAAAGAGAATTAAATCGTTACTATACGTGACAAAACAATTAGGCGCATGACAGCTATGAAGTTATTGGAACTAGGGCGGGAACACTGGAACGATCATTGATATTGTACGTATTATCATCACTGCTGAAAGCGAGTATACGACTGCGCGTCACTACGGGAAGCGCGGGGATAGGTGCGGGGTGCGGGCGCCGAAACCGAATTTCTGGCATGCGCCTAATTGTTTTGATCGAATACTAAGTCATTGTAGCCAATACATATAAACTCACTGCTTTTCATTACAGACAAGCAAGTAGTGCTTTGTCGTACTCGTAGTAGCTTACTATTGAGGGTTTAATCACAAGCGGAGCGCGAGCGTTTTTATTGCAATAAAAATTATCCCTAAATCGCTGTTATTAATACTTATTCAATGAAGTTACTATTTATATTTTAATATTGTAGCATTTAGTGCGGATTTCACTAATGAAACTGAACGCGATCAGCACTTCTGAACCATGTTCAACAGCTGTCAGTGTCAATACTTAGTCCATATTAACACTGACAGCTCTTGAGCGCGGTTTAGATGTGCTGAACGCGTTCAGTTTCATTGGTGAAATTCGCCCATAATTTCCTTCTGATAAAACCTGTAGGTACATACTAAGGGCCGGTTTCTTGATCCGTAGATAACTCAACCAATGGTTAATCATAGTAACTAATGGTTGAATTTTGGCTAAATGTGTTTGCCAAAATACCATTGTAGTTACTATTTTTTAACATGAATAAGTTTAGCCTTTCACATTTAGCCAAAATTCAACCATTAACCATAACCATCTCTAAGGTGCCACCATTAACAAACCCTAAGGTGGGTAAGTATTAATTTATGAATAACGTCAGTGTGGCAACTTTCGTAGACCTTATCTTAAAGAAAGCAATCACCTAATACCTCGGCTTTCATAGCAATCAGATAATAATAATATTCAATAGATTATTCAAATCATTATATAAAACCTTTATCACTGACTTTACTTAAAATATACGATTGCACTAAGAATTAAATATAAACCATCTAGATTATATAGATAAGACATTATTTCGTTAGCAACAATGTAAAAACAAAAAAGAATCAGTAAAATATGGAACACCACAGTTATTTTTCATGAGAAAAGTAGAGCTATCCACCACAGAGCAAAGTGGCAACACTATGCCTACTGCGACTTTGAAAACGATATCTGATTATTCCAGATTGCGAAATTATTGTCTAATATTACCTGAAGTGAGGTAATCAGACATTATAATTATTCGTAGGTAGTCTTCGCTGAATCGTGCAAGCCTTCCGCATGAAGTTGTAGAAGTTTCCACTACGATAGTCACGCTATACAGATTTAAAACAATGGTGGTGTTGACCGGTAGCAGTCTGCATAATTTGTCAACAGAATCTGTGACCGTATAAAAAAAAAGTGTAGCGTAGGTACTTGTTCTTACCCAAACCAATGCAATACACAATAGATTTACGTTTTTATTGTCACAAAATTACAATAAAATACTTAAATCATCATCATCTGTTCAGCCTTTTCCTAACTAGGTATGTTGGGGTCGGCTTCCAGTCTAAATACCAGCTGAATACCAGTATTTTACATAAAGCGACTGCCTATCTGATCTCCACAACCCTGCAGTTACTGGGTAATATGATACCCCTTGACTGGTTGTCAGACTTTCGAGCTACTGACGACCCGTAACGACTGTCAAAGATCCACACATGATCAACGGCTTATAGTGCTTTTCGAGGCACGGAGGGATCTTGGTATGTAAAGATGGTCACCCATCCACGGATACTTACATAGATATTTAGATTTTTTATCTGTTCAAAAATGAAAAACCTTTTTTATCAAAGTTTTTTTTTATTCTCTGTTCCAGCCAAATATCAGCGCTGCTGGGTATACAATGGGCTCCCATGGACATTCCCATGTCCCGTCGGCTGCAGACACTGGCTGCCTTTGCTTGGATCTACCTTATACTTTTCGGAGAAGCTATCTCCACATACCTGTTCATTCAATTGGTCTACTCCAGGTTTTGGTGGATGGGAATACTGTATGGAATCTGGTTCATAAATGATATTGAGATTTGCAGCCGTGGAGGGCGAGCGTAAGTATTTACGATATCATTATTTTATTATAAGTAATCCTTACAAATTGTTATCAAAATTCGTCGATTTTTACTAATCGTAACAATCTTTTGGAATAACCTCGTTTCCTATCTCCAAAGAGGCTGGTGAACTGGTGATGTAGGGACCTAGTCTATCACCAATTCAAAATTATGACTCGGCATTTGTGCCATTATGGTTTCAGCACAAAAGAGAAAACCGGCCGGTAGTTGGATTTAACTACCTGTACCTACCTACTACATGTTAGGGTATATTCTAACTTTTCAGTTTCTTCTACTTTGAAAAAACCAGCCAAGTACGTGTCGAACCACGCACAATGAAGGGTTCCGTAGTTGAAAACAATTTATCCCAAAAACAAAATCTTGTAGTTGAAAAACATGTTCACCCAGAAATTGATATACGTCACGGTCAATTCACCAACTGCAAAAAGTTTGTGCCTAATCCAAAAAAAAAAAAATATGTGATAAAATTACAAATGAACGTTTTTCGGACTTTTCCTCTACTTGTGCAATGAGACCTTGCTTCTTGCTAAATATCATGATTCTAGGTCAACGGGAAGTGCCCTATAGGTTTTGATTTACTTGCGAGTATCAAAATATGTTGCATAAATGGCCGTTATGACTTAGAAGCTTGATTTTTTTAGAGCTTCAAGGGGCCATAGACCTACGTATTTAATATTAATTTCCAATTGATACCTCCACGCGTCCCTGAGAAAAAGGGCCTTGACCGACTGACATACAGACAGACAAACGGACAACGAAGTGATCCTATAAGGATTCTGTTTTTTCCTTTTGAGGTACGGAACCCTAAAAAGTATCATAATTATATCAGGTTGGCACAAAAGTAATGAGCCACTTGGCGTTTTATATTTTTTATTATTATTACAATACAAAAAGCTTAGTCAATGATGTAATCACGATTAGCGTCTAAGACTTCTTGCCAACGATCCAGCAAAGTTTGGATGCCTTTCGCCCAGAACTCTGATGGCTGTGCCTCGAAAAAGTTATTCAACTCCGCCTCTTCATCAGAGAAATCATTGATGGCCTACTTTGTGTAATGGGAGAGGCACCAATAGAAGAATCAGAAGAAAACAATATCATCAGTTTCTTACACTAGCTTATCTAACTCCAGGTCAGAATGGGTGCGCAGCTGGAGATGGTGGCGGTACCTTTGCGACTACTTTCCGATCAAACTGGTGAAGACTGTTGACTTGGACCCTTCGAAAAACTATATGTTCGCGTGCTTCCCACACGGTGTCTTATCTCTAGGAGCCTTTGGAAGTTTTTGCACCAATGCTACAGATTTCCACAAACTATTTCCTGGCATGACTTGCCATTTAATAACTCTTAGAGGACATTTCTTGTTCCCATTCTTCAGAGATTTATCTTTGGCACTTGGAGTCTGTTCCTCTTCGGAGCAGAGTCTTCTATATTTGTTGGATAACAAGAAATATGAAGGGAACTGTGCGTGTATGATCATTGGAGGTGCCGCTGAAGCGTTGGATGCTCATCCGAAGGAATATAAAGTGATTCTCAGTAGGAGAAAAGGATTCATTCGCGTTGCTATGAAGTCTGGGTAAGTTTCACTCTCTTTGTCTAGTACCTTCCTTATAACACGACTGCGGTGAAGCCAATTAAGGTGGGCTTAGGAGGGGTTAGGATATGTCCGTCACTATGTTCCCTCATAACTACTAAACAGCTGAACCGATTTTGATGAATGATATGTCGTTACATTCGTCTTTATTGCGCGAGTGTCACTAGGTATATTAAAATTCGGATTTTTGGCGCAAAAAGGTATGTTAAAAAAAATCACCCAAGCCTATCAGGTGGGTTATCAAAATGAAGGGTTTTAAAAGGTGATTCCAAAAATATGTATACCTACAAATTGTTTAAATTTAATTTGGAATGAGAAATTATTAAAAAAGAAAAAATAAACAATCCCGAACTGGAGTGAGTGAGTAAGAAGCCGTTATCACCCGTTTAGGTATAAAGTGGGTACCTATTGGAAACATAAATAGGTCATCTGGTTTTCATCTCTAGTAAAGTTCACTTTTTACGCAGTCGGGTTATAGATTTTTTATTTTATCTCAGAACTTGTTATCTTCAGATGTATGTGTAGTCCTTGTTGATTGTTTAAGAGACAAGATAATTGAGAAAACTATGTCTGTGCTTTTGAGTGTGGTAGGTACAGTAAATTAATGGTCGTCGTTAGAGTTATGACGATAGCGACTAATACTTTGTGTAGGTACTGTAGGTATATTCTACAACTTTTGTACATGTCTTAGAATGATTTGACAAATCGAATTTTTGCAAAAACCCTAGGGATATTGCGAAAACACGGATAATTAGACAATGGTGAAAACATTTCTCAAACTTATTGGAAAAAGATAGGGTTTTTGCAAAAACACAAGTCGCTCTAGTACCTAATATTTTGAAACGAAACGTTAGCTATTATGAAATAAGAACGCTGATTGGCCGGTCGGAGTGCCCAAACCGAGACGTCCTCTGATTGGATGACGTTTTAAATGCTACTAAGTTTAATAAGTATAGCAGTAGTTTTGTTAACAATAAGTTGAGCACCAATGTGATAATTATGTTACCTCTTACAAAAGAGGCTGATAAATAGGTTATGTACCTTAAGAGGATTGTGAAGCTGTAAATTTTCATACAAAAAGAGATAACGTTTTTCTCCCCGTAAACATAATCCAATTTTCATAATTTTTGGAAATGTTGTAGGTATATTGAAAAACTAGGTCCGTACGTTTTTATAATAAAGAAATATTGTATAAAATATAAGTTATTAGCATCTAAATATCTATATTTTTGACATAAAAACATCCTCGAGCATTTTTATTTTTTTAAATTAAATTAAATTGAATTACTAAAAACGAAAAACGTTCAGACCTAGATTAAAGTATACTGAATGTAATGAGATCAAAGTTGTCTCATTTCGTAAAGGTTTAGGGGAGTAAAAACGTTATCGCCCAAAACAATATTTATGTAAATAATTGTATGAAATGTAGGTAATTGCCTCCAAAAATCGCGCCGCGTATCGGCACTTCACAATCCTCTTAAGACACTAGTCTACTAATAGTCTGTGTTTGTGATCTTAGTATGAAATAGATATTTACCTACTAAAGGGTCCTATATTTGTAGATTGTTAACTAAAATGTTCAATAAAAAGTAAATAAAGTTCCTATAAATCGATATTTTTGTTTCTAACCCTCCATAACTCTATGATATAATACTTCAACGCTTAGAAGGTAAAACTATGAAAGAATGAGAATAAGATTTGGTCAGTAAGCAAAAATCTAGCCAATCAGAGTTAAGGATATTCAATGTCATTAGAGCGACTCGTGTTTTTGCATAAACTCGTGTTCTTTTTCCAGTAAGATTGAGATATGTTTTCACCATTGTCTAAATATCCGTGCTTTCGCAATATCCCTTGGGTTTTCGCGAAAATTCGAATTATCAAATCATCCTACGACATACATAATGGCGCCAATTTCCTTGTTCACTAACTCAACTAATTTTAAGTTTAGTGCATCTTTTTCTTTCTATTTAATTAAGAAAAGGATAGAAGATAAATATTACTTTAGTCCTGTCAAATTAGTCAGCGCCTGACGTAAATTGACGTATTTTCAGTAGCTATTTTTTTAATCACGTCTAAACTTGTCTATGGAGTATCTTAATTTGACAAGGACTAAACATATAAGTATTTATCGTCTGTCCTTTTCTTAATGAAATAGAAAGAAAAAGATGCACTGAACTTTTGTTTAGTTTGTGAACAAGGGAATCAGCGCCAATAGCTGGGGAACGGCAGAGCTCTATAGTACACCTACCCTTATTTCGCAACTACCCGTAAACGATAACACGGTCCGGAGCGCACTGGCTCAGCAATATTGTACCATCGCGAATACGGTAACCCGCGAAATTCAAATATCCTTACGTTTTTTTTTTTTGCAATTTGCTGGTCAGTGGCAGGTTGTATGTTGATCAAAATATGATTCGCGACCGTAACAAGTATGTTTTTACAAAATTATTATCATTAGAATCAGCAATACAACTCCTTAAGTTAGAATTACCCTCAAATGTAATGATTTCATAAAATAGTCATTCAAAAGAGTTAATTGGCCTTAAAGAGTTGTATTGATGATTTTAATTAATATAATTCTAGAAATACAGATTCGTTACGCCCGCGAATCATAAAGAACAACATACAACCTAATACTGACTTGCAAATTATGAAAAACGTAAAAAACATTTGAATTTCGCGGGCTAATCTCTGTAAACATAAGTGTTCTATAACGTCGTGGCAATAAGGTTGCTATTGGGTGGCCGCTGTTGCCAAATCTGTCAAAATCACAATGATCTTTAGTTTTCGTAGCAATAAGGTTGTTGCTGTCAGAGATAACTGTGAAAGGACTATTTATAGTCCGACCCGTCGAGAGCACTGACATATAAACCTCTCAAATTAGCGTGCATATGTACCTACAAAAATCGGGCACTCAACATGGCCGCCTTTCGTAGGTTTGTTACTGCGAGTGCAAGAGAGAGAGAGCAAGCAACCGTTTGACAGCACATCTACCAATTAAATCATCTACCACAAAACTCGGTACTCAACATGGCGACCGGTCACGCATAGACATGATTTTGACGTCACACAAGAGTGTTGTCAAATTTAGTCCTTGACAAACATTTAGATGTCTCTCTTTTCATACGCAGCTCTTGATTAGTTAAAACGAAACAAAGCGCTTTTTGACGTGTCTGTGTCGATATGACAGATATTTGTATAACTATTATTCATAGAGTAGAATAATGCCATCTCCATGTTTTCTATCTTAATGTTCGAGAGAATGCATTCCTGACACCTGTCAGTTGGACAATTTCTAGTTGTAATAAAGTTCAAATTCGCAAAACACATATTCGCTAGTATGAAACTGACAGGTGTCAAGAACGCATTCTCTCGACGGCTGGACTGTACGTTCTTTAAATTCTTCATGTCTTCTTTTTTTTGTTTCCAGGGCATCCTTAGTGCCAGTATTCTCATTCGGCGAGACGGACCTGTTTCATCCCCCGAACAACCCTAAGAACAGCTTACTGCGCCGGTTTCAGGAGCAAGTGCGCAAGTACACCGGCATCTCTCCCATGTTCCCCATGGGAAGGGGTATGTTCCAGTACTCTTATGGGGTTCTACCAATTAGAGCGCCTGTCACTGCTGTTGGTGAGTTCAGTCATTACGAAGATGATATTTTATTAGAGGTACCTAACCTACCCTCAATTATGGTGATAGATACATGAGATAGACCTGAGGGGGCATTCCCATATTTATAAGAACGTTCGCTTTCAATCTGTCTTAATCTGTCAAAAATACTTCTGATTTACTTACATTTTTGACATCGATTGTCGATGATTGCGACTACAGACCGTTCACAGTTATTTTACTTGTGACAGCAGCAATCTAATAGCAACCTTATTGTAACGAAGATAAAGTTAAGCTTGATTTTGACAGACTTGTCAGTGGCAGCAACCCAACAGCAACCTTATAGGAATAGAAATAAAGGTCACTTTGATTTTGACAAACTTGTTAGTGGCAGCAATAGGGATGATGACTAAAAAATGTTTTTTTGTCCGTCATGTAGATTATTAAAATATATTGGACACGTATTTTTTCTTTTTCTCCGTAATCAAAAGATTACGGCGATACATTGAGTTAAAATGTGGCATGACGTCACGTCTTTCTAGATTTTATACGTAGAAGTGACGTAGCAAGCCCCCACTCCCGAACTTTAATGCGAGTTATCTAAGTCATTTTTTATTAATATGATAAAGCAAAAAATACGTGTCTAATATATTTTTATTATCTGACTGACGGACTAAATAGAATTTCTTTTTTTTTACCCAGGCATCATCCCTATCCTACAGCAACCTTATAATAATGAAAATAGAGATCACTTTGATTTTGACAGACTTGTTTGTGGCAGCAACCCTACAGCAACCTTATAATAATGAAAATAAAGATCACTTTGATTTTGACAGACTTGTTAGTGGCAGCAACCCTACAGCAACCTTATAATAATGAAAATTAAGATCACTTTGATTTTGACAGACTTGTTAGTGGCAGCAACCCTACAGCAACCTTATAATAATGAAAATTAAGATCACTTTCATTTTGACAGACTTGTTAGTGGCAGCAACCCTACAGCAACCTTATAATAATGAAAATTAAGATCGCTTTGATTTTGATCAGAGGTAAAATAAACGTGAACGGTCTGTACATTTTGAACGTTTTTAATTACCGGCCTTTTGCTCAACTGAGTTTTGGATAACCCGCTAGTCAGTCCCTATAGATATTGTTATTTACTTAATATGTTCGTCAGTAGTTAACTGGGGGATGACAGTTGATAAGCAATCCAATCATCAATTTTATTTTCTAATCTATACCTTTAGTTGCTTGTTGAAAACCAAACACATAAATAAGACGACAGAGACTAGATTACCTTTTTTTTTTGGGTGGGAAATCATCAAATAACTTCGCCCGCTCTGGGTGGAGCGGGAGGGCGTGTCAGACTTCTACTGACTAAAACCCACCCGTGTTCCTTCAGTTGCCTGTGCCAGGGCCACGGTAACTCTTTCTAACAACCCGCAACCCTGGCGGGCATTGGCCCTAGCGGACCCCTTCAGCTAGCGCTGACATCTCTTTGAGGCGCGCGTGGAACACAACGCGCCGTCGACCCGGGCCTGGTCCTTACCAGACGGCGAGCTACCCGTTGCTCACCATCCGCAAACCCGCGCCTACGGTGGCCGGGAATCGGCTATCGATTCCCGACGCCCAGGGCGTCTTCTGCGGCGACTAAGGGCGTGAGGGCGCAAAGGTTGCCTCTCCCTCACGTGTTCAGCCTCCTCAGACTAGATTACCTACGATATCAATTATGTCATTAAAAAAAATACCTCAGTTAATTCTTGTTATTATTTATTTCCAGTTGGTGCCCCAATGGAAGTAAAAAGAAACTTGGACCCAACGAATGAAGAAATAGACGCAGTACACGCAGAGTTCACGCAGCGACTGAAGACTCTCTTCGAAACGGAGAAGGTCAAGTACTTGAAATACCACGAAGAGGCCCGGCTAGTCATCACGTAGGCATATTCTTTTATTGTACTGTTACAATTTGTCTAACAGGGGCTTCTAGCACGAACGCGCGATCTAAACTTAACGTAAATTCTAATTATTTTTGAATCGAAACTACATACAACTATCCTTTAGCATTTTGGTTTGAATTTTTGCGACCAATCAGTAGGTATCTTCCGTAGGATAAAGTCTTGTAAATATTATGTGCGAACCGAGTATTTTAAATTTTAAAATTGTTCTAATTTTCGCTACGTTTACTCTGCGCGTTCGTGCTAGGATGAATTAACACTAAGTAAATATTATGTGCGAACCGAGTATTTTAAATTTACAAATTGTTTAATTTTCGCTACGTTTACTCTGCGCGTTCGTGGTAGGATGAATTAAAACTAAGTAAATATTATGTGCGAAATGGGTATTTAAAATTGTTCTAATTTTCTTTAAGTTTACTCCGCGCGTCCGTGCTAGGCCCACTTCACACGTCCGTGCCGTGTCAGAATCTGGCCCGAATCTGGGCCCAAAAAATATTGGCTCGTATATTTTATATATGAAGTCGTTTACAGACACGTTCGTAAATGTGAACTAATGTAAACGGCTCGGTCATGTCCTAACACTACACGGATGAGGGACCTTTTAGCTTAGTCATACGGAATGCAGCATTTTCCCAGCACAGCAGTTGTGCTATTCTGTAAAAATATCACCGTGAAATCTTAAGGCGGAGACTGACTTGCAACGTTTGTAAGTAATGTATCGAGTTTTGTGTGCAACGAGCCGAGCCGCTCGATGCGAGCGCTGGGTCCTCCACTCGACTGTCGGCTTTTTCGTGAACTTCTTTGAAACGCGTTACAATAGTCGGTGCAGCGAGCCGAGCCGCTCGATGCGAGCATTTCGAGCGCATGTTTACAAACAAGTACAGACGCCAGCACATCCAGCTACTACAATCTGTCAAATTTCTTTAATAGATTTTCAACTGTATCGCTAAAGCATTAGGTTCAAGGTTGACTGGGAAAATTTGACAGTTTCGGGTAGCTTGACCTGCTGGCGTCTGTACAATAAAAATGGAGCACGCTTGGGTCAAATGCTCGAAGCTAGCGTTCGCCGCGTCTTGTGTATCGCCGTTTTGTAACCAAGCTTGCCTTGAATTACAAACAAACGATATAAGTCAGTCTCCGCCCTTACGTGAAGTGTGAAGTGAGCTGTCAATCCCTGCGTCAGGTGGGATGACGGCAGACGCTTACAGAATAGCACTACAGGTATGCGACTATGCTCTCATTTCGGAGTTTACTTGAATTTCATCCACAGCATGCCATAAAAACGTGGTACAGCATTTTCGTCCAAACCAGCATTTTAACTAGATATATCAACAAATTCATCATAATTATCAGTCGTTGACAAAGTCTTTTCATCTAATGAATTACTCGGATGATACCAGGCAGAATTAGAAGGATAAAAACAATAAAAGAAAATATTTCGTTTTAGGGTTTGCGGTTTTGTAAAATACTTAGTTTTCATTTTCACTTTGTTTTACTTTGATAGTTCCATTTTTGCCGTAGTAAAAGTAATAGAATGCACTCGGGCATTCCGATAGATGGTATCTTACCTTCATAGATAATTTGATACAATGCAGTCTTGGCAATTATGTCATCAATGTGAGAAAACTTCGAAGATTTACCTAAAACATATGTATTGATTATCTAAAAAAAAAAAAAAACTAAACCATACTGCGTACATGAAAATACATTCTGTCCTAATCGTTAATTTTTTTTTAAAGATAATCGATAGGTACTTTTATGTTTTAAATCATAATTATAGGTTTTTGCTGAATTTTATAATGTTAATTTTAATTTTAAAGGTTTCCAATATGCTCTCATCAGTTAATTTAGTAGAAATACTAAAGCTTTTTTATAATAGACTGATTGATATGAATTAGTTATAAGTTTGTTATAAATAAGTTGGTAGATGAATAAAAGTTTTTGATATCTTGAAAAAGTGCGTTTTCCTTGTGTGCCTTATAGCCGATTCCTATACTGCCGTCATAAGGGAAAAAGTCGTATCTGACGATTTTTCGAAATAGAGTTATTTACATATTCGGAATCAGCAAAAAAAGACGCATCTATCAGTATTTTTAAATTGGCGTAAACTTAACGAAAACCTTACCATGCCTTTCCATTTCAATATTTCTGTAGATTTGTGCTTTTTCCTTATGGTAGCAGTATAGTTTGCGAACCGTTATGGGTTAAAATTTACTCTTTTATCTTTACCAATAATGAAGCAAAGACCTCGTAACTTAGTATAGTAGACCCGTTCATAAAGAAGTAGTTATCACAGGTAAAATATGCTTACGAATCTCTTTATATGCCCAATTTGGCAATAAAAATGCTACCATTGGTAAGCAAAACGATTCGTTTTTAGGGTTCCATACCAAAATGGTAAAAAGAAACCCTTATGGTGTGACTCAGTCTGTCTGTCTGTCACAGCTGGATATCTCAAGAACCACTAATGCTATCAACTTGAAATTTAGAATAGTTTTAGATGGATTATGGAAATAAGAATTTTTTTATTTTGCAACAGGGACTGACGACCCCTTTGGTCTTAAAAATTCGAAGTGGGGCTACTAGGCTCTTCACCGGTTTTTTGTTTATAGGAACCGCACATTATACACAGTCGGTCCTTATGTATTGTCACTGGCACACAATCTTGAATTTAGAACTCAAAGGAAATAAGAAATAATATAATATGATATCTGTCCAAATACGATCTGTTTCGATAAAGGCCATGTCAGATCCAGGCTTACACGCGCACTGCACTCATTCACTAGGAATAAAACGAGTTCACAAATGAATGAATAAAAACAATACAATTTTACTATTTTTATTTATTTTATATATTTACATTTTATGTACAACGTTAACATTAACGAATGCGCATGTCTTAGCGCACGACTCTTTTGAGCATTTTTTTTACTCGGCTATAAACGCACAAAAATGACACGACGAGCAGCTAAAATTAAGCAAAGACGAATGCTTCGCACAGGATGTTTCAGCGGTAACTTGAAAATATGACTGCTCTTCGTCGATATTTATTATTGCCCTAAACCGGTACCAATTTAGATGCTTCATTAATTGACCTTCTCAGCTTACATTCGCATACTTACTACCTCATCCTCTTTCTCTTTGTCTCCTCGTCTTTCTTCTACTCTTGTCCTTGTTTATTCTTCTTTGAATTATGTCTGTTTGTCGTCACATTTGTGCGTTTGTAGTCAACATGCCTCCCTTACGTTTCATGATGAAGGTATCATTATAATTATACACAATAATATACAATACGAGCGGGAATGATACAGAGTATATCGGGCATGTTACTACGTTACTTAAAAATAATACATTGATGGTGTTGCAGTACTTCAAATTAAAGATTTTTATGGTAGAACAATAGATTTGGGAGATGATACAAAGCTAGAATATGACAAGCAGCGGTAATGTTTTTGATTATCAGCAATGTGAGAGAAGATAGAAGAAGAAAGGGTCTAGATAAAGTATGAACTGATAAAAAAAATATCAATGTAGAAGTTAACCACACAATCATCAACGTTTTTAATATAATAAAAAGTGTTTAATATCGATCAAACTATTTTCGCACAACAATAAAATTCAATTATGAACGAAATATGTAAACATAAAGAAGTATCGTAGTACCATGCGGGCGTCAGTCCAGCTCCCGCCCATTGGACAGTCACTCGAAAAAAATGAGCTCTAAAACAAAATCACCGACAAAACAACTATAAAACTCATTGTAACATACAATTTACGAGACAGCTATTACAAACACGTGGCAAGATTTTACTATCGGAGTATTCCAGCGATTTTAAAAGACACATGTCCCAAATTCAATTAAAATAAGTAATATTGTTCGAGAGCTCAGAAAACTCAAACACAAACTTAACAAAGGCTCAACGAAACCTAAAAGGCTATAGACATTAAGTAACAAGAAGACATTATCGGTGAAAAAATCATTGTATTGAACGCGGATTGGATAATGGAAAACGGTACATCTCACAATATATTTCCATACAGATTCCTACCGAGAATACAGTCTTAACGAAAAGATCGTACTTCAAAATGCCATTGAACAAGAAATTAAGGTCGTCATCAAACCGATCAGTTTTAAAAACTCGTCTGTTTCAATCCAGTATTTTCGTCTCCACTAAAAATCTCTATAAAAGTTTGATCCCAAGAACGTAAACGTAAAGATGATCCATAGTCCATGTCTGGAGAAAGTTTGCATCGGTGGATCGTCAAGGACTAACTGATCATATTATTATGTCAAAGTCGGGTGAAATCTGAGCCGTAAGGCCGATAAGTCACAATCAATGTATAAAGAAGACTAGAATCTTGCGAAGCTCACGCTTGCTTCGGATGCGGCGCGGGTGCTGGCGGGGCTGGCTTGAAGCACTGCATGAGGAATGCCGTGTACATCACGAACGCTATCGACAGCGCTATCAGCGCGTACATGAAGATGTTCAGCTCTGGTTGTCGGAATCTGTTCTTTCGGAGCCACTCCAGTACTTCGTCTTCGGACATGAGGTCTCCTGTAAATGTAGTAAATATAAGTATAGGTTGTAGCATAGATAGGTAACATATTTCCAAGGTTATGAATATTAGAGTTAATATAGAAGGAAAAATCGGCTGAAGTTGACACACAAGATGATAAAGAAATTATTGGGAGACTATATTATGTCATTTTGACGTGCAAAAAATGCTGATTTTTAGTCTAATTTTAATAAATGATTCTTAAGTTTGATTGTCAATCTTTTCGAGGTACCTACTTTAGAAAGTCTGTTTCCCGTGTTGTCTTACCTCTGTATATACTAGGGAATCTCTTCCTGAAGTATACAATAGCCGGTAGCTTGGTGACTCCCCACTTTCGAGCGTACCGAGGATCTTGCATCTTCACGAATGTGATGTCCAGATTATCAGTTTCGCTGTCAATGTTCTCCAATTTGTCCAATACCGCACGACTTTCTGCTGATTTCTCGTCTAAAACCATAAAAAACAGTTAAGATCACTTATAAATTAAATTACTGATTCAGCTTAAGTAACTTTTTCCCTACTTACAGAAGTAAACAGCCAAGAATTCGTTCTCCTCCAGCAATTTGTCCAACATCTTACGGTTAACTTCCTCAATTTCGTTTTTGATTTCGAAGACGTCCTGAGATGTCAACCATTGTAAGATCCTGTCCACTTGATGGAGGTCTCCATCATATAACATCGGTATTTGCTTACGAAAGTATACCAATGAAGGTATATTCACAATGTTGTAAGTAGCAGCTGCTTCCTGGCTGGCGATCTTGACGAAATCAATACCAAATTGGTCGACTTCTCCGTCAATTTGTTCTAGAGATTCAAGGATTTCTTCACATTCTGCACAGTCTTCATCGTCATCTAAAACGAAAATGGGTATTTAAATATATTTTCTTCTCCTAATAGATAACGTGGCTCCTGTATGGAAAAATAATACTTACAGAAAAAGACAACCAACAGATGTGATTCGTACAGTAATCTCTCCAACATTCTATCGTTGACAGACTCAATTTCATCAGCCAATTCTCTGTTTTCATCATCAATGAGCCACTCCAGTATAGATTCTTCGTTTTGTAAATCTCCTTCGAATAGAAGAGGGTTGCCGTTCCTAAAAACAATATTTTTTTAGACTAATTCTATATATTTTTTCAAACATGTGTATCATATGCAATAAAAAATGTAGGTCTTAAGGCGCCTGTTGCAGTTTCGCAGGGGCATTCGTTTTGAACGGACGCGTGTAGTAAACGATATTCGCACTTCATTAGTTAATGAGCTTGTTGTTCTCGGTTGTCGTCGTTGACCTTTAAGCGGACTAGCCCATCGTTAACTAATAGAATATGTCTCTTAGAATAATTGTTTACAATGGAGGATGATAGTGAACTTTTTAACGAAAATATTGATTCAATGAGTGTTTTGACTAGCAGCAACACTTCTATAGCAGAACAAGACATGGTGGAGGAATGTAATATGGACAAATGAACATCTAATGAGACCGACTAGACGGCGAACTAGAGGGAGGAACGAGACAGAATGGACATTGGTACAAAATAAGGAGAAGAAGGTCAAAAAAGCAGTGTTGAGGTTTACATTTCCTCTAAATAAAAGCTACCAAGGCAATTTGCCATTGCAAGATTATTTAAAGATAAAGATATGAAAGATATAACGAAAGAAAGAAAATACGTTTATTTGCGATAAACATGGCGCAAAAGAAGATAAAATACATCAATAATTACAGGGTTTGTATTGATTGTACAAACGAGTTGAGCGCAATTAAGCTAGAAACGTGTAAAGATCTTATAGATATGGGCTGGAGATTTAGTAGACCAGATGTCAAAACCTATTCATACATTGTTCAAAGTCCACCCACAACAAAAGAGCAAAAACGTGCTAAAACACACGGAAAAGCACGGGTTGCTAAAGAAGAAGACCCACTGGTTACCAACGGAAGAGGAAATAGAGGATTTGGAGGAATCCAGCAATCGCGATGACCCCGAGGTGCATTTTGATGAGCTTTTAGTTAGACTAAAGGAGATCATATTTCTGAAGAGACGTACTGTAGTGGAAAGAATTAAAATGGCGGTTCAATGTTGTGTAGAATGTTGATGTTAGTGGTTGTTGATAATGGATAACAAAAAAACTAGTACATAGGGCGTTATGAAAGTCTTGAGATACTTAATAATACTAAGGCGGATGGCTGACGCAAGCACGTAGTTTGATTGTTTATGTTATGATATACGTTAGTGTTAGTTGTCATTTGATTGAATTCAGTATTGCCGCAGATCATGTTCGAACAAGTTCACTAAAATGGCTTCGTGGACGACTATCGAATATCGCGCAATTTTGCGTAATAACTTTTTACATGGATTAAGTCCAGAAAACTGTATAGAAGAAACGAAGCCTATACTTGGTGATGACAGTTTGAGCGTGGCTGTTTTAACCTAGAAGGACAACTTCAGGACAACGGGCGGAAGCAGTTACTCCGGAAAATATTTCTGCAGTTAAAAATTTAATTGAAACTGACCGGAGAATTACCTACCGGCAAATAGAGTCCTTACTGCAGATTGGCTCAACAGCGTTACATTCAATTATTCACCATATTTAGGTTATAGAAAAGTTTGTACTCTTTGGATTCCATATAAACTTACCGATAAACAAAAGGAACAGCGAGTTAAATGGTGTAAAAAAATGATTGCAAAGTTTGTAAACGGATAATCTAAAGATATCATTTCTATCGTCACGGGCGATAAAACGTTGCTTTATAATTACGACGTGCCCACAAAGCAGCAAAATAAAATATGGCTGATAGAAGGCGAAGAAACTCCGACTGAAGTAAAAAAAATCTAAGTCGATAAGAAAGAAAATGATCGTGGTTTTTTCGTTATTCGGGGACTTATTGAACAAGTAGTTCTCCGTGAGCAGAAGACTATAAACGCTGCTTGGTACACCACTATATGCCTTCCTCAACTTATTCAGGAATTCAAGAAGCTTCGCCCAAAGTCACAACTCTGCACCTGATATCTTCATCATGATAATGCTCCAGCACATCGTACTGACGTTACATGCCAATTTCTGCGAGAAGCCGGCTTGAAACTTCTAGAACATATGCCTTACAGCCCAGACGAAAGGAAACAGTCCAAAGTCACATGGTGCCAATGTGACTTTGGACTGTTTCCTTTCGTGAAAAGTAAATTGAAAGCTTTAGTTTTTTTTTTAGCCTGGGACAATATTATGTGCAGAAATTCCTGAACAGAAATGGAAAGACATTTTTAGTGATTGGTTTACAAGTATGAAGAAATGTCTTAAATGTGGTGGCAATTATTTTGAAAACTGTGAAAAATAAAGTTAAATCTCAAGACTTTCAGGACACCCTACGTATCAAACTAAACATTCTACAATGAAATGCTCAAAGCGTTGGAACAACTGTTGAATCAAGAACATAATACATATTGCAGCGATAAGTGAGACATGGCTGGATACTAGTACAGAAAACTACATGAGGATGAGCTAAATGATAATGATTTATCATAATGACAGGTTTGATGGTTACTTAGGGGTAGCAATTCTTACCCACAAATCCACAAAATCTCAAATGTATGAAGTCCAACTCAGTAATCAAGGTAAGTTTGGCGCTATTAAAAATTTTAAGTCTATCTCATCAGCCCAGCAACGTTTACAACCCGCTTTAAATAAGATAACTAAACTTCTTTTGGATTTGGATCTTGAGATATCCCCTCTGAAAAGCTGTGTCTGTATTTTTAAGAACGGGGTGACAAGAGAGACAGTTACTTTAAAAATTAATGAGGTATCGCTGCTGGTGGTACACAAAGTAAAATATTTGGGTGTTTGGCTTGATCGATCACTTAGGTGGGCTAAGCATATTAATGAGACGCGGGAAAGTGTAGTAAAATTAGTTAATATTTTTTTTTAATTCTTTCTGGATCTGGATGGAGTACATCCCAAACATCCGAGACGGTTATACATCTCAACAATTCGGAATAGAATCAATTACGCTTGTTTCCTTTAAGATGGTAGCTGTGAGACTCATCTAAGTAAATTGGACAGGGTCCAAAACGTTTGCATGAGGGTTATCGGTGACTTTATTAAAACCACAGCGATTCATGTTATAGAAAATGAACTGGTCCTGCAACCGTTGAAGTTTCTCAGATACTATCTAGCGAAAAAAATTTGGCTCAAAATAAAATCATACGCTGATAATGATATTATTGCTATGTTAGAAGAACCAAAAGCACATTGTCAACAACCACACTGGAGACGAAAGATGCCGTTGTTAGTCGGAATTCATGAATCTCTTGATTTGCTACCTGTCTAACCGAGCCCAATGCTTGAAATGTTTTTATTGGACTCTTGGGTTCTTAGGATTGATCTTTCTCAAGACATATATTTCCTAGATTAGATTTGGTTGCGGCTAAATAGTACTATCAAAACGCTAAACCCAGTGTGACCATATTTTTAAATAACAAGTACTCGGAATTCTACATAATATACACAGATAGATCCAAATACAAAATAGTTTCGGGAGCAGCGTTTTTCGATCCACAAACTAAAATAGTAGTGCAATTAAAAGTAAACTCAAACTGCAATATAATGTGTACTGAACTTGTGGCAATAGATGAAGCATTATCTTACATAGACTCACTTGAAAGCAGCAATTATGTTATTTTGAGTGATTCGAGTAGTGCTCTTCAACATTTGGCTCGGTGTACCTCGAGTTTTCGGGGTACTCCGATTGCCAACAGCGTGATCAAATCTATTTGTAAACTATTTTCTAAGAACAAGAATATTTATTGCAATGGATACCAGCCCATGTTGGCTTAGAAGATAATGAAGTAGTGTATCGGTTGGCGAAAGATGCTTGTGATGATGGGTTGGTTTGTCCACTCTTTCCCGTGCGCAGTGATTTTCTGTGTCTAATTAAAGAAAAATGCACTAAAATGTGGCACGAATACTTCGATCAGAGGTCGCTGAGTAAGGAAATCAGGGGGCCGATTCTACTAATTTGCAACGTTTCACGTTCAATTGTGTTTCAATAACAGTTCAGTTTCGATCGCCGTTCGATAGTTACCAAAAAAGTCCTTCTACTATTCTATAAGCAAAATGGAAACTAATCTAGACCATACTTATACTTTAGCCCTGTATATTTTTTTGTAAAATTTCAACTTTATAAATAATAAAAACTCAGAAGAACGTTTCGTTTTCGGCCCCAGTTTGCGAAATCTGTGAAACGAAACGTTTCAATTATGTCAAAAAGATAATGATGCGACTAAACGTCACGCTCATGTTCGGTTTCAGAATAGCTTTTGAGATTGTTTCGATCGATCGGTGACTGAACTGAAACGTAACCGCAGTTGGATCGTTGTTACATTAGTGGAATGCGAAAACGCTCAAAAGCCGTGATTCAGCTGCCATTCAATTGTGATTTTTTAACAATTTTGTTAGTAGAATCGGCCCCCTGGTATCAGACGATCCAGCCAGCACTAGCTCGTTGTTCATGGTTCGACCAGGCAAACATGAGTCGGCCAGAAATTGTAATGGCTCTTCGGATTCGATCGGGACACATTCCAATGAACAGTTTTGCATTTCTCATGGGGTCACCCATGAGAAATGCAAAACCGTTGCATCACCAAATTGTCCGAATATAGTGGAAGACACTTACCATATACTAATGGAGTGCGTTCGGAACGACGCCGAAAGAGTCATACTGTTATCCAAGTCACTGGATGTTGGAAGGTGTGATAGTATTCTTGCGTCCCCATTATCAAAGGATGCAATGTAACTTAAATAGGAGTCCTATTTAAGTTATCAAAAATAGGATTTAGATCATAAGGAATAATTGTTTTTACCGATGAGGATGGCATAATCAATTTGTGATCAAACTCTCTATAAATAAAATAGAATTTAAAAAAAATGTCGTATGGTGCATTGTTTTTTACCTGAAATATACCATAGCTGGGAAAGTTTTGATTGAATATCTCTTGGCGAGTTGTGGATCTTGGATCTTTACCATGTGAATACCGTAGACGTCGCACTCATCGTCAATGCTCTCGAGCCCCTCAAGAATATGGTCGCAGATATGACAGTTTAGTTTGTCTAAGGGAAAGAAAGGAAACGGTTAAAATTTATGCCTATTGGCACCAAAAATGATACATCAATCAAGGGGATTGCGGAATATTTTATACTTACAGAAGTAAACAGCCAAATACTGCGTTTCTTCTACCATATTTTCCAACATCACTCTAGTAATAAGTTCGATACGATCTTCAGTTTTCTGAGTAATCAACCACTGCAGTACTTCCTCTTCTTCAACCAGAGATCCCTCGTACACATTGGGTACATTATTTTCGAAGTACACCATCACTGGAAAATCTGTCACTCCGTAAGATTCAGCGATTGAATAATCTTGAGTTTTAACGAACTTGATTTCGTGTCTATCGCAGTCGTCATCGATATTCTCCAGCTCTTCCAATATCCCGGCGCATTGCTCGCAGTCCAGACTATCTGTAACATCCCGATCTATTGCCAATTAAAGTGTAATAACATTTTGTGAGCAAACCTCATTGGATGGACAAAATGTTCGGTCAACCGGTACTATTGTGTGCACTATGGGTAATTTCAAATTGTGCTGGCTGCTACGAAAACCAAAACCAAAATATCATTCTTTATGCGTTTGGTGAATCACAATTCAGATGCGAACGTGGGCTGAACACTTCACAGACTTGGCATAAGTGGATGTGGCCAGGGAATATACTAACTAATCATAACCAAACCTTAAAGTACCTACTCTTAATGCGGTCATGCTACATGCAACATAAGTAATGGCTACACAGACATAGGGTCATTAGAAAAGCTTGCGATTGCAAGGAAACATATTTCCAATGGACACGGCTCTAAGGGGATAGGAGTACCATCTGGGTCCAGTCCCTCATCCTCCTCGTGGTCTACAACTTTCTTTTTCGTTGATCTTTTCAGCAATTTCGAAGTGCACATTTCACATAACGTTTTGTTCCCTAATAAAAAGCAAGAGTTATTAATAAAAATTACACGAATATTTATGTTAATTTTATGTACATTCTTTAACATCTTCTTAAATTTCTTCATACTTCATTATTTCTTCTTAAATATTAAACAACTGATTAGAGTGTAAACACTTAGCAGAGTTCAAAATTAGTTGTGTGATGTATGTGCAGTATAGAAGTGTATAATTCGCACACTAGCATGCAACTTACAGAAGTAAACGGCAAGTGATCCAGACTCTTCTATCAGATCCAAAAGATCTTGACCTTCCAGGGCCTCTATGACGTCACCAGCGGGATTTTTCTGAGTTAACAACCAACTTAGGAGTTGTTGTTCGTCATATAAGTCTCCTGCAAAATGAACATATTTGTAGTCATCTTGGCATCCTAAAGTTATTAGCTGGACCAAAGATATAACTATTAATAACGTAAAACTGACATGGACATAAAAAACAACAAAATCAATTTTACCAGCATAAATAACAGGATCCTTGGAACCCATCTTGAAGAACAACACAGCAGGCAGAGCGAACACTCCGAATTCTTTAGCCATCTGCCTATCATCAATCTTCACGAAGTTGATACCGGAGTCATCAGCGTCGTCATCAATGTGCTCAATCTCCGCTAGCACTTTAGGACACTGTTTGCAGTCATTACTGTCTAAAACATGTGTTATGTGCAATACAATTGGATTTGTGAGTATCAGCTTTTTAAAGAACATTCTAGACTATTTTTAATCATCATCTTTAAAACTTTTCTATAAATAAATGTAATTAAAAATAACACTCACAAAAGAATACCGCCACGTAATCCGAAGTCTGCCTAATCTTTTGGAACATTTTTCTATTGACTTTCTCAATATGATCAGTCAGTTCCATATTCTCAGGATTTGTCAACCAATCTAATATTTCCTCTTCATCATCAATGTCTCCATCATAGTTAATAGCTTTAGTTTTTCTAAAATATGTAATGCCTGGTGGGTTACGGAACCCATATTTCTTCGCCATTAGCCTATCGTAACATTTGACTATTTTGATTCCGTATTCAGCTGCTTCATCATCGATTAATTCCACATGTCGAAGTACTTTTGGACTATCTGGATCTTCTTCTTTATCTAAAATGTACAATTTGGTTAAAATCTGTCCAGAACCTATTAGGAAGTTTAGAAAGTCAGATTTATAGTCAAGATACTTACAGAAAACAACAGCCAGAAATTCTTTGCTTTCGATATATTTGAATAGTTGCTCTCTATCAATTTCCTCTATACTCTCATCTTCCTTCTGCTTGACCATCCAGTCCAACACCTCAGATTCGTCCAATAGATCCCCTAAAATAGTTTCACATTATACTTCACGCTGAAAGCCCTATGAACTAATAAATTATTTAAAGAAACCACATCCATTTCATAATTTGGGAAACTCACCAGTAAATTCCAATAATTGGCATGCGCGGATACAACTACGGCAATACCATGCTGACATCATTCGTGTGTGAAATGAGTAATGACAGTTTTTGGTTTAATAGAAAATGTATTTATTTAACAAAAAGGTTGTTTCAGCGCCGACTCAACAATTCAACGTAACAAATAAATAAATTAAACATTCATGCGAATTTTCGGACAACCAATACAACTTACATATCGACATATTTGTCATACAACGCCAGCACTGTTCGACCGGAAAGCTTTAGACGCCTTTAGTCACACCTTTAGTCTAACAATAGTTAACAAACAGTCACATAACTACATAAACAATGCTGTGATCGACTACGTAGTGACAGACGTCGTCCAATGCGGCCCGACCCCTATCGGTTACTGAACAAATGATAAATGAGTAGATTTATTGCACTGATATCCGGCACTGCGCTTATGAAAATTAATAATCAAGTAATTCATTAGTTTAATGTTGATACAAAATATTAAGAACTATATTTTTTATGTCTATAAGTAGTAAAAAGTAATATGTATTTTATCAAATGTAGCATTACAAAATAATGAGATTCCATGAAGACTAGAAAACTATATGAACATGAAATCCTTACAACAATTATAAGTCTTTCAAGATGTCACGGCAAAATACAATGAGAAATGCCTTGTGTTGTTATTGTTACGTCTCGATTTACATTTAATTTCTAAATATTGGAATCAATTTACAATGAAAATAACGATTTGTACACCTGCTTACAATGTCTATAGACATCCCAATATTTAGTCCGCTCATGATCTTGAATTTACAGTACAGCACATTTGTGGATGTATCAGTGTGGGCTGTATTCGCACCGGTCGGCAGTTGGCAGGGTGCAGTATACGACATGACGTGCGAGTACAGTCCAATGTGCAACGTGTTACAACATTCAACCCTGTTAAGTGCTTGCAGGAATCAAGGGACACGAGGTTATTGAAAAGCTAGCAATGTTAATAGCCATTACAAATATATGCAAAGTTAGTGATCTATTAGAGCTGGGTGGAGTCAGAATCTGAGGGCCAGTAACGATAACGTTCGTGTCCACTTGATGCCTAGCGTGCACGCCGCTACTTGCACTCATATCCGAGGATATCAGAGCAAGATACTTCTAACATTAATTAAAGTTTACCACCACCAAATATTATTGTCAGACTCGATTAAACCTTTTTTCCCTTTGGACGGTTTGTCTGGTTTGGCGAGGGCCTTGTTTTTGCCCTTGACTGGCTTCACGGGTTTCTGCGGTGACTGCGGCTGCTTGTCGAGTTTCTTCGGCACCTTGGTCGGCGTGGCCTTCGCTACTTTTGTCGGACTCTGAACTTTAGTGGGACAGCACTGGTAGGGTTCGTAAGTCAGTTTTGGGACGGCCGGTTTCGCCCCCAATCCAATGTAGAAACAGCGATCGCCTGCAGTCAGTAAAAATCTCGTTTACAACCCGTATGTACGGTAATAACAAGTAACGGTTAACTGCGTTAATACTGTGCATGTTTGTAATCGTTGCGCCAACAGTTAAGCGCTATTTCTAATGATAATGTTAGTAAGTATAAGAGTTGAAAACATTTATTGGTCATTAAGCGGTCGCGAATGACTGCAGGCGATAGCTAGAGAGTGGTTCCCATGCGGGCCAGTCGACACGCGACCATGCAGATGTGATGCGAGGGGTCGCGGGGCCTACGCTACTCAATTACCTGAGAAAATTCGTCTTATTCTACTGAATATACTATCTTCATCGCTATCATAATCATCATCATCATCATCATCATCATCATCGTCGTCGTCGTCATCATCGTCATCAACTTGCTTGCGACGACTGACTTTACCTATTTTTGAACGAGCCCCAGATCTTTCTTCTTCTTCATCATCATCATCATCGTTATAATCATCGTCGTCAACATCATCATCGTCATCATCGTCGCCGTCGTCATCATTGTCATCATCATCATCGTCATCGTCGTCGTCATCATCGTCACCGTCGTTATTGTCATCATCGTCATCATCGTCATCGTCATTGTCATCATCAACCTTAGCGGAACGTTTGCCAGGAATACGAATTTTGAGTTTACCGACTTTTGTCCAAGTGGCGCTGCCACTTGGGTTTTTAGATATTAAGATGCTTTTGATGGCCGCTAATTTTGCGTTATCTTCCTCATCGTCGTCGTCGTCATCATCATCACCATCGTCATCGTCGTCATCATCATCAGCATCGTCATCGTCGTCGTCGTCATCATCATCATCATCATCATCATCATCGTCGTCGTCGTCGTCTTCATCGTCGTCGTTGTCATCATCGTCAACGTCATCGTCATCATCATCATCATCATCATCGTCATCCTCCTCCTCCTCCTCCTTGGAACTCACTTTGCCTCGTTGACGACTTTTCTTATCAACAGTTTCTGCTTTCAACGATCCTGTAGTTTTCCATTGCGCAGATTTCACATTTTTCGGGGCATTTCTCTTTAATGCATCAACATTGTCACCTTTTGTGAACCCCGACGATTTTTTATCACCATCTGCATTGGCCTTCGATTTAATATTAGCTTTTTTATGTCGGTGGCTATCTTCACCTGCAGGCATTAGTAACTGTCATGCAAAATGACATAGCTCAAACATCCAGCATTTTAGGCGTAAAGTAGTAACACTTGTTTCATAGAGATATATCAAGAATGATGTCATGCATGTAATAATTTTGAATTAAAAATATTTTAGACAAATATTTTAACATTAAACAAAATCCCTCGACCTTAAACAGATATAACATTAGAAACGTTTATTATATGGATGTGGATTCTTACTTTTTTGATCTACAAGCCACTGCAGAACCTTATTTTCGTTCTTTAAATCACCTATAAACAGGATAAAAGATGTTAGATTTCATACTGTATACACATCATCATCATCATCACCACCAAAATATAGTCGCAACGCTGATATAAAGTCATATTAAGAAGGATAATGTACACAGAAAATTAAGAAACATTTACAAAAATTTATCACTTACCATCATACATGATCGGAACACCTGTTTCATAATATACCAGAGCTGGGAAACTGAATATACCGATATCTGAGGCGAGTTTGGAATCCTTGGACTTAACGAACTGAATGCCGTGCTTGTCTGTGTCGTCATCAATCGTCTCTAGTTCTTCAAGGATATCGTCACATGTGTCACAGTCTTCGCTATCTGTAAGAGGAAGATGAAAATTGGTAAGATTAGTAGGCAATCGCAAGATTCAAAGTCTCATTCAAAGGTTTGGCTCATTGTGATGCTTATTAGGGTACCCATTATAGGTATTATTATCTTTTAGAATTTTTTAATTTAGTCTATATGGTTCACAATAAAAATTGTTCTGTTTATCTATTCTATGTCCAAGCTTTTAAATAAATACCATTTGCGAAAGTGTTTTGTCATCTTCATGGTCGTCTACATTGGTCACATCCTAAGATCAATAGTTAATAAGTAATTCTAGAGAAATGGGCACTAATATGTGGCTTGCAGACAATTTTGTTAGCCGTTACACGAATAGAAGACTTTAATATTTACTTGGGCTACTGCCAGACCACAATAATATTTTAAAATGATTTATTATGTTTAATATTTTAATAGCCGAATGGTTACTCCCTGACATTTTTATATACTAAATTAAAATTCACACTTACAGAAAAACACGGCTAGATGCTCTACATCATTGATGAGGTCTTTCAAGGTCTTTCTGTCTACATTTTCAATGACATCAGGCTGAGAGTCATGGAGTTCAAGTACCCATTTGAGGATAGCTTCTTCATGCGTCAGATCACCTTCATAAATAGTCCTGAACTTATGTCTGTAGAAGGCTAGAGATGGTAAGTCTGACAGGTCATACTCCTTATCAATGCCATCGTCGGATGTCTTGACGAAATCAATGTCTTTCTCTTCACACTCGTCGTCAATGTTTTCAAGCTCACTCAGGATTTTCTGGGACTTTTTGTCGCCTTCCTTGTCTGTAAAAGAAGATTGCAAGATTTCATACGAGTAAATTAATTGTTTCTTTTCTTTTAGTATCATTCATGCATTGTCTATACCTATACGGTTTTACGCGTCGTATTTTTTAGTATAGGACTATGAAGTCGCTATAGACGGAATTAATAAAAGTACAATATATACCACCCTGAGAAGCACCAAAAAATTACGAGTTTCAAATCAGTATGGAATCAAAATAGTGTCGAAAGGGGTGCTAATATCAATCGAAAATAAAATCGATCAATTTTCAATACGTAAAAAACCATTAAAGAATACACTTACAGAAAAACACGACAACGTGGTCGTTTTCTTCTAAGATCTTTTCCAGCATCCTAGAGTTGACCTCCTCGATCTTGCCGGGTATCTCCAGGGTGTCCTCGTCAGTCAGCCAAGCTAGGACTTCGTCTTCATCCTCAATGTCTCCTATAATGAAAACAAAAACATGTTAAAAAAAATACTTAAACTTTTGGGCACTTATAAGCTATCAAAAAAGTTATTGTAGATATTACGGTTTTTAAATATTCTTGCTTTTTTCCAGCAACTAAGAAATTATTAATGTGGCCTTAGCATAAATTAAAGGTGTGAATATTTTGGTGACATTTTCCATAATCAACGGTTTCGGTATATCTTCTAAATACGAGTAATTATCAAAATATTGATGATTTGAGATTTTTTTTAGTTTCTCACCTCAACTTGAACTTTTATATTTAAATCGTTTTAATATTATTATTTTTATAATTTTTACTTATATTAGTGTAATTCTGTAGTTTTTACACATGGAAAAAGTGAATTTATGTTTCTATGATGTAGTAGTGTAATTGAAATATAATTGATTCAACTTTGACAACTCACCCTTATAAATAAGCGGGTCCCTGTTTCTAAAGAACACCAACGTAGGGAAGGTCTTGATGCCGTATTTCTTGGCAAGCGATGTATCTTCAGTAGTCACAAAGATGATGCCGGTCTCGTCGAGCTCGTCGTCAATGTTCTCGAGTTCATCCAGGATGTTGTCGCATTCTTCACCTTCTTCGCAGTTGCCGCCTGGAAGGAATTAATATATATACTCTTTACTTTACATACTCTTTTTCTTTATACTCTTTGAAGTTAATGTTATTTTGTAAGTATAAATTGTACATTGTACTTTGTACATTGGTTGCCATAGATTCTTGATGATGAGTTTATTTTGCCATTTTTTCACAAAGCAAGAAGGTAGTGATGCAGAGTGGGCCTTTCGGGGCTGTCGTTGATAGAGCTCATTCTCAGAATAATTTGTACCAAACAATTTTGTGAGTATGTTTTACAGAATAATAATTACAACAGGTTTTTGTTTCTTCTGAGTTGTCTATAAGAATTTGAGAAGCCTGTGATGAAATAATCAATTTAGAAGAATATTTTTTTTTAAGTGACATAAATATTGCTATTGCCGTTCTATCAATTAACAAGATACTCAAGTACAACTAACATGTAAAACTAATAAGTACAGTATTAATAATACTTACTGAAATACACCACCACATATTCATGCTCTTCAATAAGATCAGTCAAGATCTCATCAGTGACCTCTTCAATGGTCGCACTGTTCTTCTGCTCAATCAGCCACTCCAGTACTTCATCCTCATTCATCAGATCTCCTTCATATATCGCCGGTATGTTCTCTTCAAAGTACACGAGTGTTGGTAGATGGTCGATACCATACTCCTTGGCTTCGTTCTCATTGTCCATTCGTACGATGACTATACCTTCCTTTTCTAGCTCATCGTCAATGTTTTCTAGTTCGTTTAAGATTCTGATGTCTTGTTTGTCTTCTTTGTCATCTGAAATTATTGTTTTGGATGGTTAGATACCAAATTCAAATTCAAAACTCTTTATTGAACTCATGTGTTAGTTGTTACATTAAGTTCCAACATGAAACCCGGTTAGGGCACGGCAACATAATAATAATTTTAAAATAATAATTATAACATAATATAAAAGGATGTATGTGTGTATTTTTATTGTGTATTATTACATGACTATAATATAATATGTAATTATTTATCTAGCTATCATATTTACTAAATATTTTGTTCTAGGTATTCTGCGACTGAGTCAAAGCATTTTTGTATTAGATACCTTGTTTAGAGTTCTTAATATTTAATTTTCTTAATATTGCTTAACCCTGTGTCTGATACAATCTAATGCTTAAATTAGGAGTCAATGAATTTGTAATTTTGAATTATTTTCACTTCAGATAACTTAAGCAATCAATGAATGTTTTTGGTTAAGTGTATTCTTTTTTTTTTTCGAAAAAAATCCATTTTACTTTTGACTTTCCGATTTTAGGCGTACAAAACATCAACATAAAGTCATGAAATAGTTGTTTTCCAAAGCTTGTTTAAATTATCGTTATTGCACCCACTCTCCAATTGCTTTATAGCTTTACGTCAGAAGTTACGTGTGCAACATACATTAACATCCTAAATAATGACTGTTTCAGTCTAGTGTCAGTCTTGAACATAAATTCAATTCAACTACAATTTATACTTACAGAAGATTACGGCCAAGTAAGGGGTGCTAATAATAAGTTTGTCCATCATTTCGTCGGTGACTTCAGGGATCTCACTGTGACGCTTCTGGTGGAGTAACCAGCCCAAAAGTTCTTCTTCCTTCATCAAATCACCTTCATAAACGTGAGGAATTCCTCTTTCGAAGAACACCATTGTAGGAACACTCTCAATACCGTATTCTTTCGCCTCCTTATCATCATCAATCTTGACGAAAGCAATGTCGTTCTGGTCACATTCATCGTCAATGTTCTCCAGCTCAGCCAAAATCTTCTGACTCTTCTTTTGGTCCTTGTCGTCTGTAATAAATTCGAAGAACTGTATTTCATTTATATGTCAGTTCTTGATAGTGTTCTGTACTGAATTATGAAATTCCCTATTTTTAGATGTGTGGCAATTTAAAAAGCTGGCATTGTTTCAAGCGACACAGCCAATGTTAAGGCCGTGCGTATAAAAGTAAAAAAATTACTTACAGAACAGGACGGCGACGTACTGCATTTTGTCGATGATTAGGTCGAGCATTTCGTCGGTGATATCCTCAATCTCGTCGCTCTCAGTCTGATGTCTGAGCCAGTCAAGAACTTTCTCCTCTTCTTCTAAGTTGCCTTCATAGTAGGTTGGTATACCCTTCTCGAAGTAAAGCAGCGTGGGGACTTTTTCAATACCGTATTCTTGAGCCTCGTCATCATTATCAATCTTCACAAACGCAATACCAAGTGTATCACACTCATCATCAATATTCTCCAGTTCGTTAAGTACCTTCTGTGATTTACGGTCGTTATTATCATCTGTAAGAGAACATTAAAACATGGCCTTCAGTTACAAATCTCAAGGGAAGTTTATGGTCGGATTATTGCCAAGAAATGTACTTACAAAACAACACGGCGACAGTCTTGCCGTCTTTGATGAGACGGTCTAGCATTTCATCGGTGACGTCTTCAATTTCGTCCTTCTCTAGTTGGTCAACCAGCCACTCTAGGATTTCTTCTTCATTCTCAAGGTCACCTGGCATGAGAACACAAACGTTATTTTTGCCCTTGAGAAACAAAACCTTGCAAAATTTAACACTGTTATATTATTACCGTCATAAACGTTAGGGATCTGTTTCTCGAAGTAGACGATGGATGGAACGTCGTCAATGCCGAAGTCCTTTGCCGCCTTAACGTCATCGATCTTGACGAACTGAATGCCATGGCGATCGCAGTCATCGTCTATCTTCTCTAGCTCTGCTAAAACCGTCATTGATTCATCGTCGCCGTGGTCGTCTGAAAATTGTTAAAAATGGTTAAAAAATGTTGCAGAATATATAGTAAGAATGGTTTCAAGGGACGCATCCCTTGGTGCGGTTTCTTAGGGAATCTTCATGTAACCCGCTGCTATTTGACATCGAGTCCCCAAGTGTGTAAAGATATAAAAATATCAGCAAAAAGTTAATGAATGATCTTAATAGTGAACTTCATATAGGTACTCACAGAACAGTACAACAAGGTTGTCAACATTTCCGATTAAGGTGTTCAAAGTTTTTGCTGTAACATCTTCAATGATATCTTCTTCGTCACCGGTAGACTTATTAGTGATCAACCACTCCAACACATCCTCTTCTCTACTCAGCTCACCTGAAATACACATTGAAAGATATCTGAAGTTATCTCTCAAGATAACTAATTCGGATTTGAAAATAAATAAAACTGAGAAATCGCAAGCAAAAGTATTTCTGAATTTGAATGTATACCAAAATACTAAAGAACAGTCTTGCTAATATTGAAATCTGGGCTATTACCTGTTATTTACTAGTATTTTGTACGGTTTACTATCAAACATTAACCTAAATCTCCATTACAATTCCAATTATATACAAAAGAAAGTGCTGAGACTTGACGTAAACCAGTAACCATCGTCAATAACACCATCCGTTTCCTCGATGCGAGCGAAAATATGAGTCACAAACCTTCATAGATAATAGGTATCTGATGCCTGTAGTACACCAGTCTTGGCAAGTCGCCAAGATTGTACTCCTCGGCTAGTTCCTCGTCGTGGATCTTCACGAAACCGATCCCGAGTTGGTCAGCCTCGTCGTCAATGTTCTCCAGCTCTTGCAGAGCCTTCGCACATTTCTTACATTCCGGCTTGTCTGCAACACGTTACACTCTATTTCATTTTATGATTCGCCTAAATCTTTCTGTGCCTATTTCATGCCTCGGACGTGAAGCGGTGCAGTTAAATGCCTAATTATTGCCTATGAGTCTGGCTGGCTGTGTGTTAAAATTTAGTGTGCAATTAAAGCTTGTGTCGTGCAAAAATCTATTAGGTGTACGTGTGGTGGTAATGCCGCTTTGCCAAAAAATCTTATATCTCTATTACTATTATTGTAAGCGGGACTATCTCGAGTGTGCACATCTAAAGGGATTCGCAGGAATCACCGTTTACAAACACATTTAAATTAAATCTATGTTTCCTCAGGGTCTGTACAAAATCTTGCCATTGCAGTGTTAATAATCTTATTTGTTAAGCACACTTGATGATGTGAACCTTTGCTTCATTTCAAACGTTTATAAATAGGAAGGCATTGAAAACAACGTTATTTGACGGCCTGTCGTGGATACGGCACTTTTCATCGCCATATTTAGGTCAAGGTCATCTTATGATTTTGTTTTTGGACAGAATTTCCAACGTACTGCAATATTACTTAGAAGTGTTGTTTTATGATGTACCTACACAGATTTGTTAATTCAAAATAGTTTTTACTGTCGTTAAGGGGGGGGGGGGGGGGGGAGAATGTTCATCTGACGCTGTAGTCGTGACATGTCGGTCCGTCAATCCGAGCTTGCTGGCGAGACGCAAATAGCTCAGCCGAAATAGCTCGCCTCACGGCCCGATAATGCAAACGCGTTTTTGATTCTAGCTTTCCCTTAGACCGAACAACGTCAATAAAGAAACAGTAAGATTCCAGATAGGCAGTAAGTTATTAAGCAGAATTCAATAATTGAAGAGTGTAAAGTAAGCGTTTGTTTGAATGTCAGTGTATATGTTGTAACTGTTAAAATGATGAAAGAATAATCGTTAGATTATGACGGTTGAATATAATTTGCCGTGTGAGTCACATCGTCTCAATATGTTGTATCTGAGCCAAAATTTTAATTAGCCGTATTCATCATCGATTGTTGATTTACACAACGGGGCCTTTATGAACTACACCAATTAACAAAATATTGTATCAATAACGTTACCGGTTCCAATAAAAGCGAGAAGCACGTATATAACATAAAGTACACAAATACTAGTCTACTAAGCGAGAAGTGTTACAGCCAAGCTGACTTTAGAAGGAGGCATGCCGCCAGCTAAGAATCTTACTTACTGTTTGACGGGCCGCAACTTTTGTGATCAGGACCTACGTCAAAAACACAATCAAAACACACTGCACAATATACAGACGCATGTTCTAACCTCCACTAACAATTATGATGTACACGACTGAGAGGAAGATTAGCTACTCGACATGGCTAAGTCGAAAGAATTTACAGTACAATTTTGATTACGATGGTTAGTTGAAAAATGGCTCGAATTTACCACAATTGCTAAGATACGATACAAGAACACAGAAAGTAACACTCCAATACTTACAGAAGAGAACGGCTACATAGTCTGTGTCCTCGATGATCTTGGCTAGGATCTTTTGGTTGACTTCTTCTATCCGGTCAGGAAGGTCCATTGCTTCTAAACTCGTCAAGAAATCCAGGACGCTCTCTTCGTCCATGAGATCTCCTAGAATTGTCAAGGTTTGACGGCACGAATTAGTAAAATGAAATATATTGTTCCACTCATAGGTAAATAGCAAAGCTTGCGTGTAGAACCATTTGCCTGTTCCAATTATTTTAAGCCCGCGTTGTCCTAGTACAAAGGCCTCCTTTTCTATTTTGTTTGCTACTCCAATTAGCTGTTGTAAAAATAAATTAGCATAGAAACATTTTACAAATTGCCTTGAAGGTCATTCTGAAAAGCATGGGTAGAGATAGAGATAAAGGTGAGGACGTTATAGAACAAATTGAAGAATTCAGAGAGATCAAATCACGCCTTTTATAAATAGCCGAAATCCAGTATAAGAGCCCAGTTATAAATTTAACAATCAAGGGAAGTTGTCTTGAATCATCGTTTATAATTAGTTGTTCAATAAAACTTCAGCTAATGTTCGCAGAGAGCTTTAAGCGCACTTTTAATTTAACAATAATGTTTAACTCTAAATAATATGCTACGTAATATTTTGGACGACATGTAGGAAGAGACATGTAGGATCATGTCCTGGTTATTGAATAACAAACATGCTGACGTGCTCCCAGGACATGATTCACAATTAATTTTAGAAGCATAACTTTTGTTGCATAAAATCGGATTTGCATTTTAGGTCAAGCACTTACAGCTGTAAGATATATCTGATATATACAGCAAAACGGTACTTTGAAAATAAATGGGTTAAAAATAATTCCCGGATTCAATTTTAATTTTAGGCTCTTGGTCTCGTCATTCAATTAGAACATCCGGTTAGTTTCATCACCTTCGATCATTGAAACATGAATAATTTTTCAAAAAAAATAAGGTATTTGTCTGCTTGGTATGATATTCGATTAAGAAAGGTCTATATTATAGACCAATTATTCATCAATGATCAAATCAGCTTATTCCATGGATCAGCCTTAATTTATTTTTGATTCATCTGTATAATTTCCAAGTAGATAGTCCAATCACCCAGTTGTATTCTGCTCCTTATTAATCTTACACAATCCTTCAATTGACTATAAAAACCCCAAAAAATAAAAAAACCTGTTCATCCTCTGGTATTCTCTACTAAAGCTTCCAAAGCTATAGTGGTCGAAAGCTTAATATAGATCAAGATTAAAAAGATTAGTAATTTAGTGACGGTCTGACCTTCGTATATGATCGGTTCCTTCTCACGGAAGTACGTGAGGGCGGGAAATTTCGTGATGCCATGCTGCTTGGCCAGCCGCTTGTCGTTGATCTTGACGAAGTCCACTCCGAATGTGTCCGTGTCATCATCTATCTTTTCCAGTTCTTCTAGTACCTTGTCACACGTTACACAGCTTCTTGCATCTGTTTAAGAAAATATTTTATGTAGGGTACCGAAATATTCTCTCTTGTGGTAGTTTAATCTTGGGAGATATATGAAGAGACGTTTTCGTTTTTTTGCCTCCAGTTTTATTCTAAGAAAAACTGGTAGTTATGTCTAAATTAATAAGTGGAAAATTTAGTTACAATGTATACAGACAAACATATCCAATACGTTTCACCAATGCCAAGGTTTCCGTGAAATGGAAATACGACGTGTACGACGTTAAACAGTTCGCAAGAGCATATCGAATTAACAATCGATACATGCAACTTGTGGGACAATATTCTCGTATCAATCAGTTCCTTTTGTTTTTATATTAGAGAGCCTAACACAGTCGAAGACAAAAAGTTTTGGGTGCATTGTTTAGGTACATGACCTAGCTCAAATCATGAAGTCGAGAACTTTTGTTCTTTAAAAAAAATCTATGTCTACACAATAGTTATCGAACGTGGAATCATTGTAACTACCATATTTAGAGATTAAATAATATTGGTAATTGTGAGAGGTGCCTGAAATAAACACGTAACATCACGCCTGTTTTCCTAGAAGGACCAGACTTACTGATACCATTCTTACAGACATAGGTACCTGTCCCGCTCAGTCTGCCTCTTTGGCATATTTTTGGAGCAAAAATACAAAATCTCGTATATATGCCATCACAACGATTTGATTTGACAAAACCTACTAATAACTATATCAATCAATCTGCCTAGCCTTTTCCCACCTATGTTGGGGTCGGCTTCCAGTTTAACCGGATGCAGCTGAATACCGGTATTTTACATGGAGCGACTGCCTATCTGACCTTCACAACCCAGTTACTGGGTAATACGATAAGATACCTCTTGGTAAGACTGGTGCCAGACTTTCGGGCTTCTGACGACCAGTAACGACTGTCAAAGATCCACGAATGACAGCCGAGACCAACGGCTTAACGTAGTTTCTGAGGCACGGAGGAGTCTCGGTATATAAAGATGGTCACCCATCCACGGACCAACCCCGGCAAGCGTAGCTTAACCTGATGGATCGACCCGTGCGGCTTTTATTACTTAGCCACGAGCTCACAGCAGCAGCTACCATACAGTTTTATGTTTCAATCGCAGAATCAGAATATCCCAAATACCACGTGGCAGATAACATTTATTGCATAAGCAAAATATTTTACAAAAATAACGGGTCTTATTCTTAGACTGAGAATAATAAAGTGATGACTGATGTTACTAATCGCGTCTTAAATTTGGCTCCCGAAATCAGTTATGTCGAGCTTGATGATTTAGTTTGTGTAGCCGATAGATGGCTGACATGCCCCGAACTAGACGAATGGATATGAAACAGCTGTTAGGTACGTGGTTAGGTACATTTATGATTGTCCCAAAAATATCTGAAGCTTATACGTTATGTTCAAAACAGATATCTTCGATAGTTAACAATACTACGAAGTATTGAAATTGAATCCTTAGGGCGGCATAATCGCATGTGCGACAAAGCCCTTTCAATTTGAATAAAAAAAAAAAAAAATACAGATTTAATATCTTCGATAGTTAACAATACTACGAAGTATTGAAATTGAATCGTTTATGTTGGAGTAAAATACAAAACTTTATATCTAAGAATTCCTCCTCCTCTGCTCTATCAATAATAACCCAGAATTCAGAAATGAATTCAGTATTCACGACATGATTATTCCCCAATGTTATTGAAACCCATTTGGACTACATTCAAGTTCTATGTTTGACAGGTATCTATTGTTTCTTTACTTTACAGCCCTTTGCGTCCTTTGTTGATGTAATTTACATGTGTGACGCAATAAACATTTTTAACCTTAGTACAAGAAAATAAACTCATAAATATAGCGAATGAACGAGTCGCGACAGCTCCTAGTTTATATTTACGATGTACGGTGTACGCTCGAGCCCACATAACGTTCAATGTGTGGCCGATGTTGCTTTTAATTTAATAGCTTTTTGCTAGTTTTATGTTACCACAAGAGCATGATCACGTTTCACTACAACATCGTCCATATGAGCAAATTATCCATACACTAAATTATTTAACCAAACGTATGATAGTAGGTAGAAGTTTGGAACCACGTAAAGGCGTGTTTGTTCTTATTTAAATACATGGTTTATTTTTATGTTAATAGGTGCAACTGAGCATCTGGCTAATATAATATTACCTACACTGCCAAGATTCGTTTGTCAAAAGTTAATGTTCGAAGCTGTGTGCTTTAGTTCTATCATCTGTTATAGAAGCATTTAAACATTGTATACCTATTACAATTACTATAACTAACAGTTGCTTCATTATTATTTAATGGTCCGCCTTATTCGAAAACCGTTGGGAACTCTCTTAGACAAACAGGTCGTATGCAGCTGGTAATGCTACACATATATTGCAATCATCATCAAAACTATGAGTTTACTTATTTCACACATCCACAATTTTAATTTTTAGCAAGGTTACTTTTAGCACATTAAATTAAACTCGCCAATCGCCATACCTCCATCAGTTTTCAAATGAATGTGTTGCTTTCATTTGCGTTAGGTCTTGTAATTTTAAGGAGCGAGGTCATTGCCATGTATTAGGCACTGTTCCAACCTCGGACAGTAATGATGAGAAGTATTTTTATGCAGAATAAAAACCAACTACTAATAGCTACTGAAGATTACACCTTTTACACGGCTAAAGAACCCAAAATTGTAAAGTATGAGAAACATTGAAAATCCCTACGTGTTAACTTCAAGTCGTGTCAATCTGTTACATGATAATTCTATAGCAATGTGCAATGTTTCGGTAACGAATCTCTGAAAAATCACCTTTTGACAAAAATATCAACGAGATAACAATGTATTACCGACATAGCATCACACTGTCTGCCTACGGCAAGAACACTAAAAACAACAAAATGTGGGCGCGGAAAATTACTAGTTGGTGGGACGACGGCCGCCGAGTTGTTGGCTAGGTTCTAACGTAACGTAATTATCTAATGTGTTGACAAGGGAACAACCGGTGAATGGACTACAGAGGAATCTAATGAGATCTGTTAACTTTAGTCTATAGGAAATAACTTTAGTAACTTTAGGGAAGCAGTCTCAGATTACAGAACAAAGACAGATATATCGCGCGGAACACCGACAGTGTGGCCAAAAAATCAAATACAAATCAAAAGCTAATACAATATCGAGTCAGTACGACACGAAGCGCCGCATCGTTAGTACGTCACAATATTTTTGAGAATAATGCCGTCTTGTGTTTTAAACATTGCAAAAACTGTTCCCAAAAACAAAAGAAAGAAGGTGGATGTTTTCATAAGTAAATATTTGTCTAGTTTTGGATATTATTTTACGTGTTTATTGTTAGTGATATCTTGAAAATCAAAACCTTGACAAAAATCAGTCGAGTGTTGCTAGCTTACATTGAAACATTTACCCCATACGTTAGGAAATAATATAGGATACAGGAATATCGATTTACAAAAATATTTGTCACGATGACACTGTTGTATTTTGGTTAGTATGTTTGTATATACAGACGCCAGCACATCAAGCTACCCTAAACTGTCAAATTTTCCCAATCAACCTTGAACCTAAAGCTTTAGCGATAAAATTGAAAATCTATTAAAGAAATTTGACAGATTGTAGAAGCTTGATGTGCTGGCGTCTGTACATTGATGCTGATTCCTTGTACACCGAACTAAACTTACCAAAACTAACTAAAGTATCACTAAAATTTCTTACTTCTGGCTATGAGAATCATAAAAGCTATTCTGCTAAAAATTGACTCTAAAAGAAACAATTTTGACACAACTATAATCGAGTACGACATTGACAATCGCGACGTGACTCTACGTGGTACTTACTTTTTTTTCTTTTGGCTTCACGCCCTTTTACCCTACACCGAGTGTGTTTTTTTGGAGACGAAGGCGCGCAGGGAGGTCAGGGCAGCCTACGCCTGCTGTAAGGGTGCGTTTCTACAGACGCGGTGCTGGGCGGAGCGGAGTGGAGAAGAGCGGTGAAAAGTGTTTCAACTGAAGCGGAGCGGAGTGGAGATTTCGAGCACTGTGATTGATCGCTCTGCTCGACTCCGTTCTGTCCTGCTCGGGGCCGCGTGTTCATATATTTTATTTGAAAGTCCGCTTAGCTCTGCTCCACTTGCACTGTTTACAGTGACGCGGAGTGGAGATTTCGACCACTGTGATTGGTCAATTCACGATCCGCTCCTCTTCACTCCACCTAGCTCCGCGTCAATGGAGACGCACCCTTATAAGGCGCATGCAACATGTGAGCCGTAGCAGCCGAGGCTGAGGAGATGAGCACGAAGCGCCAGAGAAAATGCGATTCTCAACGTGTTTTGTATGGAATTATTCACTTTTTGTATGGAAAATATGAAAAAATTATTACCTACATGTAGAGTTTTAGGGGTTTATGGGCTTAGTAAAAGGGGTCGAAATTTTCATTATTTTTTCGAGATATAAGCAAAAGAAAAGAAAAAAATATACAGTACTGTTTTACGAAATTGAAGTTCATGACTAGCAACTAATATTCCACACCTTTTTAATCGCGATTAAAAATAGTCTAATTTAGTTTGACAGTCAAAATTTTAGGTGAAAAATGTCAAATTCAGAATAGCAAAATTGTTATTGTCACTAAACTAATTATCATAATGCAATTTAGTGCTGTCAAACTATAATATAGTTAAGTTATGTCACTTTAGTTAATTTCAGAATGGGAAATCGTCGTTTGACAGGAATAAACTAAATTTTAGTGATTTTTAGTCTAGTTTAAAGGCATTTGTGATAGGAGAATCGGCACCAACTGCAAAAACTGTTAAAACTGTTGTGTAAACTGATATTTCAACTACACTGCGGTTGATGCCCTCAAAAAAGTCATGCAATTAATTAATTTTTTGCTTTAACATGTTTAGATATCGATACCCATCTAGTTTTTTCGCTAGCTAATTTAATTTGCCACTGTATACACATACACCTAAGCCCAACATTATCATGACCCGATCTCCCGATATAGTTCCATATTTTTAAAATAAACAAAATTTCTGTTTTGTAATCTGAGAACAATAAATTCCCAAAGTAGGTAGGTACCTGCATTTTTAAACAATCTCAACTGCAGAGATTGACTGTATGTATAACAATGTATGCTGCATTTTTCTGAGACAATAAATTATTGATTTAATATAATTAAATATTATGGGTAATTTTCATTATCCTGGCAACCGGACACGCACACAGAAGCACGTGTTCTTATAGTGCTGTCACGCACACAAGTCGACAAACTTGTCTCACTTTATTGTTCGGTGCGATCCATCTGCCTTTGTTCTGTAATCTGAGGAAGCAGTTATCATTATGCGAATAATATACTGTTACTGTAAGAAATTTTAAAGCTCCAATTTGTAATAAACAGCTGTTCTTCCGTGACCTAACACAACATTATAAATAATAAAATATTGAGTCATTATACGTGTATGTCCAATAACACTAGTGTACCTAATAATACCGCGGCCGAAGCTCTGATGCAACGCCGCATGAGTATGCAGGACATGCAAAACAATTACAACGTCTTCACACGTGATGAAGAACACGGAGTATATTTAGTTAGTTATAAAATTCAGAATAAAAGCATAGAAACATGAGAATGACTAGCGATCATTTTCTAGAAGTTTTTAATAATGCATTGGGAAAATGCTCTAGCGTATCACAAGCCTTACCGAAATCCACGCATTTACAATATTTTGGCCAAAAGTACACACATGTAATCAAATACAGTCTAGGAAGGAGATTAGCTTGGGGCAAATTGCTTTGATTGTAGTTGCTGTATGGATTTCATTCATGAGTAAAATTAACTTCATGATCTGGTAAAAAACAAACATCTGGACCAGTAGAACTGGATCATCTGAGCGATTTTCAGGTACGAGACACTAATGATGATATATTTTTCTTCATAAAGTTCACGTTGTAAGTAGTGATAATTTATTTATTTTTACAACTATCTTAACAGATCTTTAACCTAATTCTATAGTGTAGCTAGGCTACTGGATATTAACCACAATATTAGATATTTCAATCATCGTCTTACCCTTAACCCAACTGGATTGAAGCATGAGAATAACGTCCTTTTCTTCCGTTTTTGAATATTGCAGTATGAACTAAATGTATTTATCTTCCATCTATATTTTTCAGCCAGTGTATGAGCTGTGTTGTTTAGTGAACGCTCAAATTACCATTTTAGTTTTCGGTAACTTTATAAGTGCGCCTGCTATACCTAGTTTAGTTTTCATAACATCTATCGTTTTCCCCATACCTGCAGTTTTCAGAATTTATTTAATTCGGTGCCCACAGCGAAGTTTAAGCCACCACTGAATTTTTTTACAAACTGTATGAAACAGATTTTTATGCGTATAATAATAACATAATATATCGTATGTAATGCGTAACATAATATATCTTCCTTAATCTATATAATTAAAAATCAATTGCCGAATGTATGTACGCGCATCACTTTAGTACGGTTGCACCTATTTGGTTAATTCTTTTTTGTTGTGTTTGTAATTGTTAGGATAAGGTTTGCATGAAAGAAAATGTTTGAAAAGTTTCCGGGAAAATTGAAAAATTCGGGAAACTGAAAGTGCATTTTCTTTGGGAATTGTGTATGAATTATTGAAATTTTCACAAGACAACGTCTGTCGGGTCAGCTAGTTCTTAATATTAAACTTTAAACTGTCAAGATTCCATTCCATTGCTACATTTAGGTATACGTAACACACCGTCTATTTTAGGTTCTGGACTATTTAGTTTAATCTCCACCTTTTTGTTTATTTCTCCGAACGTCTTCCACTGTTTATACACAATTTGTCATTGTTTGAAATTTATTTTTAATTCGCTTCAGATGTATCCAGTTGCACTACATATTAGTCAGTCTAAAGGTTTTGATGCTACTACCTACTTACTTACTCAGTCTAAAGGTACTCTCACAATTGGTTAGTGGGTAGTAGTCCCTACTGTCTTTCCATCAGAGAAACACAGTTCCAGATTATTTTTGTTTCTTAAGTAGAAGTTTTCCTGGCATTCCACTCAAGTTTTGTTTAAATGCATTATCATATACCCATTCGGTAAAAGAAAATATTTAAAAGATGTGTTTAATAATATGACATAAGTTTCATAGATGTTTGATTCCTTATTTGCTCTCCAATCATCTTTGCATTATCACAGACATCGATCACTCAAAAAAAAATACAAATAGACATTTTTATGTATCTCGACATTATTTAGATGTAAACAATATACTTAATTTGTTACAATTTGCAAATATTAAGGAAATTGAAGATTCGGATAAACTGTATGTTTATCCGAATCTTCAATTTTCTTAATAATTCCAGTTCCATGAAGTTAATTTTTATCATAAACAAACATGTTTCATAAATTGTCAAATGTGTTAAACAAAAATACTTGTTTTAGGCTAATAATATTAGTTTCCGCTGTATCAATCATTACAACGTGGTCTTATATATATATATATATATATATATATATATATATATATATATATATATATATATATATATATATATATATATATATATATATATATATTTGCAACGTTTACGCCTTCCAGTTTTTTTCCTGCTTGTAGCAAAACGAGTCTAACTTAAATATAGCTTTTATAAGCTTTTATTTGTGAACATATCAGAGTGACGCGAACCGACCCCGTTCGTATATCTTCAGTTATTTCTGTGTCTTCTGATTCATATGGTGAGGAGAAACAAATGCGTAAGAAATTCTCAACGACGTGACAACGTTAATTGGCAGTATGTCTGTTTCGCAGGGTAAGATTTCTATACAGAGCGTGTATGCGTGTATGCATAAGGCTACATGACAATGACAAGAATGTCGTAACTAGTGGAAAAAAAATAAAAAAATATGAAAAATATTTAAAAGAAACAGTAATATTCAAAGACAACAACATCTGTCTGATATCTATCATCAACATCAGTCTGATACCGATCAGACTTTTTGTGTACCAGACAATTGTTATTTTACTTAAGTAATTGACATGAAGCTTCTTAGAAATTATTTATTTTTATCATCCTAAAATAATGTTAACCAAAGTTCGTTATGGACATGGTGACCTTTCTGACATAGTTGTCATTTTTCTCACACATTTGCTTGAGCGCTTTGATTGAGCTATTGGATATTGACACCTAAATGTTCCTAATGCAAAATTCTATTTCCCTGCCAGTTTACTTCTTTATGATTTTCGCTATTATTTCACCTGTCGGCTGGCAATTTCGTCTCAATTTAAGCTAGAAATGAGATTACTAAAATATATATTTTCACGTTTCTATCGACATACTGTATTGCTCGAAGAAGTATTTGAGTGTTTGTCATGCAGATACTATAAAAAATGGTTTCAATCTGTCTATCATCTCCATCACATGACGAAAGTAATTACCTAACTAAGTTAGGCCAAAAATATTGAGCGATATAGAAGGATTTAATCTATCATCATTGTCTTGCCCTTCGCCCAATTTATTTAGGGTCGGTAACATGATTACCTTCTACACGTTTGCCTACCGTGATGACGACTTATTAGTCGTCATCACGGTAGGCAGGTAGTCAACCCCTTTTTAACCATATCATCTTTCACACAGTCTCTCCATCGTTTCTTAGGTCTTCCCCTTCTCTTATAAACATCTACATTCATACCCAAAACACTTTTATCCCCACAACATTTCATTCATTCATCCACATCACGTATCTATAACTATTTTCCACACAGAAGAAGAAGGATTTAAGAAGGAGAAGGAAGTAATCTGAAGTGTATATGATTAAAAAGACATTCTGGTCGTATTTTAAGGGCAAACAAGGCCTGAAATCGCATAAAATAAAGAGGCTTAGAAAGGTGAAACGGTTTACCCAGCAGTGGGACACAAAAAAGAAGACGAAATCTTTCTATCGCTACAGATTTATTATTAAACTTGACGCAACGAAAGGGATAGATTCCGAAGCCGTCAAGTCGTCAGGGAAACCGTACATTCTAAAAACAATTACGGCAACCCTCCAATGCCAGAATGACGTTAACATTTGATATTTGGCAGTAACAAGACACTATTTGATAGGTTCGGAATGTGGAATGAGGAAGTACGTCAGTGAACCAGACTACGATCAACATTACTCTCTTTAGTGGTGTAGACTGAGGGTGATGAGTAATTTTAATTAATTACAATATAAATACATATAAATATATTATTTGAAATAACTCCCCGACCGATGGTTCTAGATAATTGTTAAACGCTCATATGTACATACTCGTATAAATAGCCTGTAAAGATAAAATATAATATGTGATTGAATGTATAAAGTCTTTGAAAAGTCTAAACAATACACGTGGAGTACCCCAAGGCAATGACATTTCTGTTACTGACATCAAAATAACAATGTTGGTATGTTTTTACAGATCACAGGCATTTAAATTACTTTTTTATTGAAATCATCTAGCATATTCGGCGAAAGACCGAAACAACGGACGCCACGTGCTGAGCTTCGGACACGAGATTTTAAGGATCAACATAGTGGTACAGATTTTTATGGAAATAAAATAAGGTTTGCAGCATAACAACAGCGTTCAGATACTGTATGAATAATCTTAATACTATCCACATTTTTAAACCCTTAACAACATTGCATTCAGCAAATCAAAACAGAACAGCAGCTTTATACTTTTAGCAAGATGGCCACCAATACATCAGCTCTCGTTAATTTGTTAAAAATTAATGTATTCTTGTACACGAATTGAAGTAATATTCGTTAATCCAGGAATTAATGCTAGCATTCTTGATTTTGGAAGTATTCCAATTGAAACAGTTGTACCAGCACATTTTCTTAATTGTGTCTTTTCTGTAACACTTACTAGCCGACCAGGGCCTATTTTTGTAACACAAAAACATTTCATGACAGCTTCACACTATCAAGAGGCCGCATCTATTTGATTTTATCTGATGTTCAAATTATTCTGGTAATTGTTCTTTAGAGCCCTTTAGCCAGGGTGTTTAGCTGTCCTGTCGTGATCAATATTTGTAAATTGTTTGAAATGATTGTCTTCGTAATCAATATTTTAGGTACTTAATTTGTCAGATCTAGAGACTATCTTCATTTTTATTTAGTAATTTACTAAAACCTCGGTCATGATTATGAATCATATTATTTTACTTAGTAAGTGGCTCCTCAAATTCCAAAGCCTATTAATTAAGTTTCTACTTATTGGACGCGGTATGTTTTGTTTATGTTTTTGTTTGTACCTATCAATATCTGCAACATCTTTCCCAACGTGGTTACTCAAATTTAAATTTCTGACTAACACGAGACCGTCTTAAACAAGATCCTAATAAAACCAAGAAAACGACTGTCTTCGTACACCTACAGTTAGCTCGAAACAATTTGGTCTCTTAGCCAAGAGACAATCTTGCGTCGGTGCCGGCTTCGACAGTGATTTATGACACTTTTTGTGTCTGGACCAGCCACTGCATCTTTCGGATGAGTGAGAGATGCATTGTAGGCATGTCAAGATAATTAATGAATATGTGACGAATTAGCTTATGGCTACATTTGCTACCAACTCACACACTCCTATGCACACACGCACAGCTTGCACTTTTACGAAATGATCATCGAGAAGAATGTGACGTAGCAACAAACAGATCACATCGACAGTTGGCGACAAAAGAAAATAGTCGGAATGCCGATACCACGTAATGGAAGTCTATTTCAGCGGCAAACAGCGGCGGCACACAGTTTTAGCCGAGCTAAGAGCGTAGGCGCCTTGCGACCTTGGCGGAGCCAGCATCGGTGGAACGGTGGAAAACGAGACTCGGTACCATTTTAGGCCGCGCCGACGGCCGCAGCGGTCGGCGGCCGGGTCAAGTTTTATTGTCTACGCGGCTCGGTTGCATAACTCGTGAATCGCTAACCGAGCCGCTCGCTTCGAAAATATCATGCGCACAGCCGAAAGCTCGGGTCCGCCGAAGCGGTCTTCCCCTCGGCCCGTCCGAAGATCATTAACTCGACGATAACCCATTTGGACGGGCGCCGTCGCAGACGTTTCGACACGGCGAGGGCCGCCCCCGCCCTGGCCGGCCGCCAGCTTTCGAAAGCTCGCAAAATTAAACGGAGACGCGCGCCGGTCGGCAGGCGGCGGCCGAGTGCCACTTACACCAGTACACCGCGACGAAATCCTTCTCTTCCAGCACTCTCTCCAACTGTTTGGCGGTGACCTCTTCGATCTGGGGCTCGACATGTTTGCTCGGGGCGGGGGATTTACGCGCGGTCGCGGCGGCGGCGAGCAGTAGCACGGCCGCCAGAGCCTTCAGCCACCGAGCCATGGCGAGGACGCGCGCGGACTGACGCCCGGCCGCCGCCCGCCCTGCGCAAGCGCCGCCCGCGCGCTCCCGCCCGCGCATGCGCACACCCGCACGACCCCGGCGCCCGCGCTGCTTCGCCTTTGTTTACATCGCGACGTAATGCCTCCGGTGTTGCGAATACCTAACCTCCAAATGGGCTTCGACGTGCAGTGCATGTACAGATCACATAAATACTCACATGTTATCTACAATCTATCGTCACGCTCCCGTCTGAGTAGGTACCTTCTCTGCAGGTTCTTACCTAAACTCATTTTTCAGTAAGCACCACGGTAGCAATGTTGCGGTCTTACCCTGTTGAACCAATTAACGTTTACCTACAGCAAGTACAGCGAGATTAATCGAAAAATACCTAGAGTAAATAAACAGTTTTGCACGAGTCCACACCTAGGTTTCTGAAAGTCTGTTCAAGTCGCTGATCTACCGTCAAATCAACGAATTAAAATCTAAAATCTTTAAGGCCGATTCCAACATAAATGCGAGCAAAGCACGACTCATACCTTCTTAGGTACATACTAAGTGATATCACTATGGCGAGTAATCGAGGCCAAGGGCAGGCCCATTTTTGGCAATAAAAAATAAAAAGCTAATTTTGACCTCCTGTCTTCGTGAACCCCCAGAGATATATCGGCTGCTCCGACTTGAAAACTAAAGTATGTACTTACACTCGATTTTAGAAAATTTTGTAGGAGGGCGTATTGTTTTTTTAAAAAAATTTTTCAGTTTTCTCTGAAACTAGTTATAGGTAACTTTTTAAATGTAATCGTACAGTTTTGTTTGTATGGGAATCTCTCCTCTTTTGTCCGCCAGTGCACAGCGGCGGCGCCGTCTGCACCTATGTACCTACCTCAATCATTCTGCCTAGCCTTTTCTTAGTTATGCTGGGGACGGCTTCCAGTCTAACCGCACGTAGCTGAATACCAGTACTATACATGTAGCGCCTGTCTATCTGACCTTCACGACTCACATTCTGGGTAACACGATACCCCTTGGAAAGACTGGTGGTCAGACTTTCGGGCTTCTGAAGACCCGTAATGACTGGCTAAGATCCAAGAATGACTGCCAGGACCAACAAGCAGGTAGGTAGTCTTGCAAAAACGGCTACGTGCTGTCCGAAGCACGGAGGGGTCTCGGTATATAAAGATGATTACTGTGGTAACCTGTGCCCCCCGTCGCTTGCTCGGTAATGCAGTGCCAGCTGGTGGCGTAGCTGAGCCAGTAGCTTTAAACTCCCCTGATAATAATAATCACTCAAGTTTGATCCAGCCTGTCCTATCTTGCTGTCCTCCCCCCAGCGACGCCCTAAGCCGAGTTTCGTTCCCCACAGGGGGAGCCCTTAGCGTGTAGTCACTTAGTCTGTAAGTTTTATGCCCCTGGCTGGAGGCTGAGGATTGTGAAGCTATAAATTTTCATACAAAAAGCGATAACGTTTTTCTGCCCGTCAACATAGTATTTTCATAATTTTTGGAAATGTTGTAGGTGTAATGAAAAACTAGGTCCGTACCTTTTTATTTTAAAGAAATATTGCATACGATATAAGTTATTAGCATCTAAATATCTATATTTTTGACATAAAAATTTTCCTCGAGCGTTTTTTTTTTTTATTAAGGTACATTGAATTATTTAAAAAAAAAACGTACAGACCTAGATTTAGGTATAATGAATGTAATGAGACCAAAATTATCTCATTTCGTAAAGGTTTAAGGGAGTGAAAACGTTATCGCCCGAAACAATATTTATGTAAATAATTGTATGAAATGTAGGTAATGTCCTCCAAGACTCGCGCCGCGTATCGGCACTTCACAATCCTCTTAAGGCAGCCACAGGATAGTCCGGTTAAGTAGTCACGGCCTCTCTAGGCGAACTAGTGGTATTTATTTATCTCTACGATACCACGTAATTTAGCCTACTTACTTACGTGGCGTAGAAGGAGCAGGTGTGATTATTTTATTTATTTATTTAACCATTTATACACACACAAATAAACAGACAAGAATAAAGGAACAGAATTAATACGCACAAGGGTGATGCTTATTTCTAAAGAAATCTCTTCCAGCATACCTGCGATAGGACAGATGATGAAACGAGATGTAGACTCCGTGTGTAAAAAAATAGAAGAGAAAATAAAATACATAAAATCTAAAAAAAAAGAAACAAATAACTTAGCAAATAAAACACACAATAAATATTCAATACATACTACTAGAATAAATATCACTAAAATAACTACTAACTATGACGAAATGGAAAGATAGTCTGGTCTGTATTTTTTGTTATTCAATTCAATTCAAATATTTTATTTCAGACTAAAAATCCATATAATGTTAGTATTAAATAGTATACTTAGCCTAATGTTAGTATTAAATTAAATTATTAATAATAAACAACTAATGAACCATTGAACTGTGCGTTCAATGGTTCACCAGTCCATTATGGTAGGTGTGTCTGAACACCTATCCACCTTCGTAACAGGTGAGAGTCCCACCGGTCTGAAAACACATTCAGGATGCCATTGGAGGAGGAGCGCAAGCGCGCCATCATGGAAGCGCATCGCTTCCGCATGATCGCGGCAAAGCCGTCGACGCCCGCTTCCGCGAACATCCCTGACGCGCTACATCGCCACGGCAACCCCAACAGCACCCTGAATGCGTTATTGTACTGTACGCGCAGGTCGCTGTATGTCCGCTGGGTATACTTGGTCCACAGGCTGCACGTGTAAAACGACTGGCAGAAGGCCTTAAAAAGCGTTATTTTAACGGGATCAGTACAGCGTGCAAACCTGCGGGCCAGCATGTTGCAACGGACAGCCAGCGACCTGCGCTCCCTGTCTATGTCTACATTGTCTTTTAAGTCATCAGTGACCCAGTGACCCAAATACTTAAACTTCGAAACTCGACCTAATGGAGACCCCGAGAGTGAGAGTTCAGGCAGCTGTTTGTAGGTTACGGCACCCGATTTAAAAACCAACCATTCACTCTTATCAGTATTGTATTTGAGCCCGTGAGCCACTGCATAACTTTCACAAATTTTAAGAAGCCTTCTCATTGCACCGATAGATTCCCTGGTTAGAATCATCATCATTTTACTGCCTTTATCCCAATCTACATATTTGGGGTCGGCGCAACATCTCCCTTATTCCATACTTCTCTATTAGTCGTCATCGCGGTAGTCATAATCGCCCCGGTAAGAATATCGTACCTAAATCTATGTTTTCAGGTCATGAAATTGTATGGCGTTCATCTAAACCATGTTTTACACTTTCATGAATTTTGGAAAGCAAAGATAACTTTGGAACGCGTACCTATGTATAAGTAGTTATTTTTAGTCGGTAGTACGTTTAAAACTGGATTTTACGTAGTAAATTCCAATTTTAGCAATATATTCATATCAGTTTTTAGGATTCCGTAGTCAACAAGGCCCTTAGCCCTTATAGTTTCGCCATGTCCGTCGGTCTATCGGTTGTGCCTGTCCGCGCCTTAGCTCTGAGACTCTCAGTTCTAGAAAACTGTAATTTGGCATAGATATACATATTAAGCACGCCAACAAAGTGGCAAAGAATATTATGGAAAAAACATTGTGGGGTTACCTACCTTGCACGTGAAGTGGTGATTATATCGCTGCTTTGCATGAACCGCCGATTATGCCGTTATGAATGTGAGTCTTACTGACCATGAAGTAAGGACTATTTTGCATTGGGCTGTGTTATAAACCACTAATTTCAATATTTTGGGTTGTGCGGGTATTCATGCAAAGCAGCGATATATTTTTTCTCGTCTATCCCGTGGTGTGTGGGGTATCGATGTATAGACCGTTCAAAAACATTGCGGGTTTGTGCAAACCATTTTTCTATTCAGGGTCCGTGATCATTTGTGTAAAATTAAGCTATAAAGTGCTAATTTTTGTTATAATAAAGTATTTGTTATAATAAAGCTGAAAAATTTGTTTGTTTGGTTGAACGCGCTAATCTCAGGAACTACTGGGTCGAAATGAAAAATGTGTTGGATAACCCATTTATCGAGGAAGACTATATAACATTACGCTGCGACTATATTGCTATCTCAATAAATTTAACTTATTATGCAAGGAACAAAATGGCTTTAGAAAGAATACCACGATCAACATGGCTATTTTTGATTTTTTGCGTAGCATTATGTTAGCAGTAGACCAAAAAGCTCCTATTTGTGCTGTTTACACAGATATGACCAAAGCCTTCGATTACGTAAAGCATAATGTCTTATTAGACAAGCTGCGCAGCTATGGTATCAGAGGCAATATTTTAAAACTACTCGAATCCTATCTCTCCAACAGAATGCAATGTACAGAGATCGCAAGAGTATGTGAAAAAACAAAATTTGAAAAGAGTTTTTTATCTCATTATAGATTGATAAAGTTTGGTGTCCCACAGGGTAGCGTCCTAGGGCCACCTCTTTTCTTAATCTATATAAATGATCTGCCAAAGGTGACTAAACATCAAATGGTGATGTTTGCAGACGACAGTACTGCCATAGTGAAATGTAGTGATCGCAATATTTATCAAGATGACATAAATAATACACTATCGGACATAATTAATTGGCTTAATAAAAATAATTTAGTTATAAACTTAAAGAAAACCAAAATAATGCACTTTCACCAAAGAATTGAAGTACCAAAAGTAAATATCCGACATAGTAACTGTGACATTGAAGAAGTAAAAGTAGCAAAATTCTTAGGTTTATTCCTTGATAACCAACTTAACTGGAAGGCCCACATAGATGACCTAAGTAAGAAGATAAATAAATCAGCATACGCACTTTTCCAAATTGCTAGAAAAGTAAATATGGATGCGCTACTTGTTGCATATCATGGCTTAGTAGCCTCAATTTTGCGATATGGTATTATTTTTTGGGGCAATTCTACTGATAAAGATATCGTTTTTAAGGCACAAAAAAGATGCATAAGATCAATGTGTGGTCTGAAAATTGAAGATAGCTGTGTACCATTCTTTAAATCGCTGCAAATACTTACCTTACCCTCATTATATATTTTTGAAATTTGTGTTTTTGTCAAAACAAACATGAGGTTATTTGAAAAAGTGTCAACGTTACGAGATGTTGCGATTCGTAGCCAATACGCAAACTCTTTAAGCAATCAGCGTTGTAAGACTGCCTTAGTGAGAAAGAGCGTTTTGGGCATGGCACCGCGCATTTACAATAAATTACCAGATGCCATAAAGAGTTTGAATGTTATTGGTCATCGAAGACCTATTTCGCCCTGTTTTGTCGACGAGTAGAGGAGTATTTTATAGCAATAAAACTACACCACGTACTCAGAACGAAGACATTTATTAAAAAACTTGCGGGATGTCGCTACGCCCCCGTAAGGGGGCGCGGCGTGCGGCGTCGGGGCGTAGCCCCCCGACCGCGGAGGCTTTACGGTGGCCCGTAACCACGGGCCCCTCATTTTGTTCGCCACTGGCGGATGGATGGTTGGGCGTGCGGCATACACGCCCATGTAAAAGAGGTGTCTGAAATTTGTGTCTGTAGGCACGCCACGACGTTGATGCCCAACGCCGCTTGCTTCACCATAAATCGGCGGACAACCACTACCGAGTGAGACCCCCGCCTACACGGGGGAAGCCCAGCAGATGGCATCCAGCGACAGATTTATGGACTCGACGTTCCTACAGAAGGGGTGTATGGCCCCCCTCACCTCCCCGTTTTCAGGTCGAGCCGAGCCCGGGTGATGAGAAGGGACCGTGTTCTGAGTGTGTGGGCGGTATTGTGCTGTGTAACACCGCCCGGTGTATACGCGAGTCGCCCGCCCGCATAAAAAGAGCCGCGACTTCGCGTGTGAGTGGGTGCCTGTATAGAGGTGAATGTCTGTTGTTTGCTACGTGACACGCCTATATTAACCTAGCACGCGCCACGCAACAGATGCATGTATTTGTTTGGAGTCAGTGTCACAAGTGAGCCGCGTGTAGACTGAGAGCGACTCACTCGGAAGTCCAGTCCGGTGATGGGGTCAGTCGTCCGCAACCAGGTCGCGGGGCAGGGGCCTCCTCGCGTCTGGGGGGCGCGTATGCCAGGGCGCTATCTGCTTGACATGGGGCCAAGCAGATGCGTCGGCACGCGCGAACATCCCCTTCGCGAGGCGCCGCACAAACTCATCCAGGCTCTCAATCCGGAGGTCCCTCTGAATGATATCGTTCCTCACGAAGCGAGGAGCGTCCACTATGGTCCGCAACGCCAGGTGTTGCTGCGTGCGGAGGAGCTTGCGGTTCGTCTCGCTCGTGAGGGCGAACCATGCAGGGGCGGCGTACGTCAGTATTGGGCGCACGTACAACTTGTACACGCCCAACTTGACGCGCGCCGGGATGCGGGACGAGAGCACTGGTCGGAGGAGGTTGCGGGCGACCCTACCTTGTGCGACAACATTGCGGACGTGTGACCCCATTGTGAGCCGACGGTCGATGGTGACGCCCAGGTACTTGACCCGGGGCGACCACTCGACGTCAGCTCCCTGCAGCTTCAAGGGTGGTGGGAGAGGCGCGGACCCGGTCACCATAGCCTGCGTCTTACCCACGTTGACCGACAGCCGCCACTTGGACAGCCACTCGGGAAGCAGGTTGAGCGCGCGCTGCATCTTGACCGCCGCGTACTTCGCATTAAGCGAGGTGGTAATGTACGCGGCGTCGTCGGCGTACAGCGCGAGCATCGCGTCCGGAGTGGTGGGGATGTCATCGGTGTAACGTGAGTAACACGCCGGCGACACGCAGCTGCCCTGCGGCACACCGGCGAGCACCGGGCGGGCGCTTGACAGCGCTCCGTCGACCACCACCCTGAAGGTCCTGTTGGAGAGAAAGTTAGAGACCACCATAACAACGCGACGGGGCGCGTCCGAGGTGGCCAGCTTGTACACGAGGCCGTCGTGCCACACACGGTCGAAGGCCTTCTCCATGTCGAGGAATACTGCAACCGCGTATTCCTTCTTGTTCATGGCCGCCGAGAGGTGGTGCAGTACCCTCGACAGCTGAAGCGTCGTGCTATGTTCCGCCCGAAACCCGAACTGTTCCGGTCGTGGCGAGATATGAGGCTCGAGATGTCGCAGCAGGAGTGCTTCGAACACCTTGGAGATAGTCGGCAGCAGCGTGATTGGCCGATAGCTCTCCGGCTTCAGGATGTTTTTCCCCGCCTTGGGCAGCATGATGACGCGCCCCTCCTTCCACGAAGCAGGGAAGGTCCCCGTGCGCAGTATCCCCGTGAACAGGCGCGCCAGCGCCGCTACCGTACGGAACGGCAGGTGGCGCAGCACTGTATTGGTGATACCGTCGGCACCGGGGGCCTTCTTCGGCTTCGTCCTTAGGATGGCGCGTCTGACTGCCCCAGGCGAGAAAAAGATGGCGTCCTCCTCGGGAGCTATCGGCGTGGCGAAGTAGTCCCCAAGGTGTTTCTCGACCGCTGCGACATGCTCGGTGTCGCTGGTCGGGTTCGGGCAGAACTGACGCTCCAGGTGTTCGGCGAAGACCTCCGCCCGGTCCTCCGCTACATACTTTAGCGCCCCGTCGCTGTTTAGCAGCGGTCGCACCGGGGCTGGGGTGTTCGTCAGCTGGCGGCAAAGTCGGTGCACTGACGGCCAGCTGTCTGTCGTGGCGTCAATGCGTTCCTCCCAGCCCGCGGCGGTGTGAGCCTGGAGCTCGGCCTTTACCTTCTCCGCGAGACGGTTTAGCTGCCTTTTGATGGTGGGGCATCTCAGTTGTTGCCACTGCTTGCGAAGGCGCCTCTTCGCGGCGATCATTGACCTAATATGCGCCGGCAGGGGCGGCAACAGCACTCTCCCCTGCGGCTGCGTCGTCGTCGCCGCTTCTAAGGCGCTTTGGATGCAAGCAGTGACATCCTCCGCCGTCTGGTCCACGTCCGCGGCGGTAGTAATAGGCCGAGTCGGCGTGGTGGTCTCTAACTTCTCTTCAAACACTGTCCAGTCCGTTAATCGACGTGGCGCTGTGGGCTTCAGTCGGGTCGGCATACCCGATAAGACGACGAGCACGGGCTGGTGGTCTGACTGTAGCTCGTCGTCTATCACTTGTTGTGTGGCCTGACAGTGTAGCCCTCGGTGGACTACGATGTCCAGCACATCCGGTAGGTGGCCGGCAACGTCCGGGTAATGAGTCGGCGTCTCTGGGCCGGACACCGTATAGCCGAAGGCTTCCGCGTCCGCAAAGAGCCGCCTCCCCTCGGTATTCACGAGCGACGAATTCCACGCTGGGTGCTTACAATTGAAGTCCCCGGCGAGGAGGGTGGCGTGCTGTGACGCATGCAACAAGGCCCGCAACTCGGTGTGGTCCAAGCGGGCCGCGGGCGGCTTGTAGCATGCGTAGATGTTGATGTCCTCGCCGGCCACGTGCAGCTGAACACCCAGCGCGTAAAATGTGCTGAGCGACGGCAAGGGGAGTTCCTGGTGGACGACTCTTCGCCTCACAAGTACCGCCAGGCCACGGTATCTAATATTATGAGCCGACCGTTCATCCTTCCTGTAAGCGAGGTATCCCGGGAACCTGACCCTGTCCTCGGGTCCCAGGAGCGTCTCGCTTATGAGCGCCACGTCGATATCTTGTTCCCTCAGGAGATGGCGGAGGGGGGCGACCTTATCCCTTAGGCCGCGGGCGTTCCAATGTAACACCCTTAACGGTCTAGCCATGGTACAGGGTTAGTAGCGTGGCCAGACCGTCAAGGATGACAGTCTCTATGTCTTGACCCTGCCTGATGGCCTTTATTAGGTCCATCAATAGTTGAATGGCGCAGGCCGTGAACTCTTTTTTGTGTGCGCCGGCAGCGCCGCCGCTTTTCTCTTTGGGGAACTTTTTTAGTTCCCCCTGTTGCCGCCACGATGGCCCGGCGCTGGCGTCGACAGCGCCGGTGGCGGGTTTAGGTGGTTCCTTATTTGTCCGCGGCGCTATGCCGGCGCTAGCGGTAGGTTCCACTGTTGTTTTCTTTTGTGCGGCCTGCGCCCCATCTGAGGCAGGGCCGGCCTCTGGGATCTCTTCCTGGGTCGCTGGGGGCTTGGGCTTCTTACCCTTCCTTTTCCCCCCTCGTCCCTTCTTCCTCCGCCTTGAGGAGGTTCCTTGGCTCCGATCTGTGGGCCCGTTGGCCGCCGCCATCAGCGTCGAGCCTTGGGCCTCTTCTGGCCTCTCTTCTGTAGGCCTCTCTGTGGCCTCTTGCGGCCGTCGTGTGGTGGCAGTGATGGCGGCAGTCCCCGCTCGCTTGTTCCTGATCTCCGCCTGGAACACGGGGCACTTGATGTTGCACGCGGGGTGCGGGCCACCGCAGTTGACGCAAGTGGCCGGCTCGTCCCGCGGGCGCGGGCAATCACGTGCCGCGTGCTCGCCTCCGCATCGTACACAAGCGAGCGGTCGGTGGCACTGGTGCGAACTGTGCCTGAAACGTTGGCACCTGTGGCACTGAGCGGGCCCACGTTTGCCTCTCCAGGCCTCGATCTTGACACCACGCATGTACATGAACACGGTGGTGTCATAGATGGCCCGGACATCAGGGGTCTTCTTTAAAATGGCGTGGAATACACAGCCGGGTCGTCCCTGTGCACCTTTAATGTGGCGCACGTACTCCGGCTGGTATCCCATCGCTCGGAGCTCCTCCTCTATCTCCTGGGGATTGGTGTCCGCTGGTAGCCCCCTTATGGCTACCTTCAGGTTCTTGTCCGCTGGCAGCGAGTAGGCAAACCAGGAGACGCCGCTGTCCTTTTCCAGGCCGGTCAGGTACCTCTGGACCAGCCTATACTCTTCCTCCGAGTCGGGGGTGAATCGGACCCCCGTCCCGTACGGACGAGCATTGGGAGGCCGGCCCAGCTTGGCGCTGATGGCCCTGAAGTGAGCGGCCCAGTTGGGCAGCCTCTCCACTACCAGCGGCGGGTAGCACGGCTTCTTCCCCGGCTTCTTCGCTGCTGTCGTCTTCGTCGCTGTCGTCGTCGACGTCGTCGCCGTCGTGATGCCGGGGGCGATACCCGTGGGTACGGAAGATGCAAAGGGGGCGGGGGGTAAAATAATGTCACTTACCCCTGTGACTTCGATGTCCGGTGTTGGCGTCGGTGGCGGTGAGCGCTCTGCGTCGGCGAAGGTGGGCGACGCTGGTTCGCCCAGGTCCAGCCGCTTCGCCTCAATGCTTGCTTCGCCGGAACTCCGCCTGCGATGCTTCCGCCGGGGTTTGGGTTCGGCGAGTGAAAACTCGAAGCCGAATCCCGGCGGGGTGACAACTCCTCCCACGGTGGGCCGGGCATCGGCTCGCGCTGTCGTGTCCGAGGACACGTCGTCGCGACCGGACCCGGCCGAGCCCGCCGATGCGAGCGACATGCTCGATCCCGCACGCGATGAGCATGCCGACAGCATGGCGGGCGAATCGTAGGCGGAGGTGCGGGGGGGCGCCGGCGACGCTGGCGCCTGCGACGTGGGTGCCGGGCCCGCCAGCGAGAAGCGGGGACCGGGCGCGGCAGGCGCGGGCGGCGTCGCGAAGCGCGGTAGTGGCGCGGCGGAGCGCACGGTAGACGCGCGTGGGCGCGCAGCCGGGGCGGGAGCACTCGCGGGCGGCGCAGCGGTGCGCGCGGCTTGCGATGCGGCGGCGCGCATGACGGGTGGCGCGGCGGCGCGCGTGGTAGGCGGCGCGGCGGCGCGCGAGGTAGGCGGCGCGGCGGCGCGCGCGGCGGACTGCACGGCGGTGCGCGCGGTGGACGTCGCGGGTGCAGAGGTGCGGGCGGGTGCGGTCGCGCGCGTGGGTGGTGGTGCGCGGCTGGTCGACGCGACAGGCCCCGGGGCCTGTATTGGTACCGGGCGGAAGCTAGCGGGGCGCACGGGCACCTCCCGCTGTCGGCTCGACGGCGGCGTCGGCGAAACGCGCACTTGCGTCGACGTCGCCAGCGGATCGGCAGCTACTGCAACCCCCGTTCCCCCCCCTCTTCGTCCCTCCTCTTCTTGTCTTCGTCGCGATGTCCCAGCTGTCGGTGGAACGGTCGACGCGTCGCCGATGTTCGGCAGCGACATCGCCCGGTCCAACGCCGGCTGGGCCTCCGGGGACCCGGCATCGCGGCCCAACGAGCCGCGCGTGCCGGGTTTCGGCATCGTGGTAGGCGTAGCTTTTCCGCGACCGCGGCGGTGAGCAAGCTCACCGAGCAGCCCGGTGGCTCCCTCTGTGCTTACACAAGCGCCGGCTGGTACTAGTGTAAACACAGAGGAAAAACAAATAAAATAGGCGGTCCGCGCGAAACAAAAGTACCCACACACGAACTTACAAAAGATCTTGTGTGGACGGCCACGAGCTGATCCCTCACATTTATTAAAATGATATCGTAGCCCCTTATGCTTTGCCCGGTAACGAAACCATAGCGCGAATTTAAACCGGGCAACGCCATCTATCGAGCTACAGAGTAAACTTTTCTAACACAACAGATTTAATGTTTATAATCAAACTTGCTCCATTAAGCAAGTATCAGAACGTTAACATTCCGCCCACCAAGGACCTAGTCCTTTCAAGCCGCCCACCATGGCAGAAACGTAAATAAATAATAATTATGAGTGACTTCAGTGATATAACTAACTCCTTGGCGTTCGAACTTACAATTTTTCAAGTTGTCTTAGCGTAACATAACAGAATGTGAAAAGAACCAAAACTTGATTAGAAATATAATCTACTTAGATTCTTACATTTCTTGCATGACATCCAATAAGTATGTGAGTGGACTGTATATAAAATATAATAAAAATAAAAAATAATAAAGAAAATACACAAGAGGCTTATTCATCATTCACGGGTAAAATGCACAGCTTCGAAGTTGGACGTTTGACTCGGGAGTCCTTACACTGAAGGGTTACTACGCGCACTAAACTGTCCTTGCCAGGGTGTACTTCAACTACCTTCCCGTATAACCACTTGGCAGGCGGTAAATTGTCTTCCTTTACGAGGACAACATCCCCAACCTTCAGATCGCGCGTACGTTTGGCCCACTTGTGTCGTTGAAAGAACATGGTTAAATATTCCTGAGACCAACGTTTCCAGAAGGATTGAATCATCCTCTGTGTCAATTGCCAACGTCTCAAGCTACTGACTGTCGCATGCTCGTAATTATAATCGGGGGCTGTCACCAGTGGCTGACCGACCAAGAAATGTCCTGGTGTCAACGGATTAGGGTCTGACGAGTGCTCACTGTATTGTGATATGGGTCTAGAATTCAGACACGCCTCGATTTGGCACAAGACGGTACTAAGCTCTTCAAATGTTAAAGTTGATTCGCCAATAACCCGTTTGAGGTGATGCTTGGTGCTTTTGATCCCAGCCTCCCATAAACCTCCAAAGTTAGGAGAATGAGGTGGGATGAAATGCCATTCGGTTCCATTATTGGCCAATATAGAGGTGACTTCTTGAGGAAGAGAAGCACACTCATTGCGAAACATTGCCTTAAGCTCTTTTGACGCTCCTACGAAATTGGTGCCATTATCGCTGTAAAGATGGCTACAGTGACCACGCCTAGCCACAAAACGTTTGAATGATGCCAGAAAGCCTTGGGATGTCAGGTCGGAGACCGCCTCTATGTGCACAGCTCGGGTCGCCATGCACACGAACAAACATACGTATCCTTTATAGGCCTTATGCCCACGACCCTTTGCAGTTCTCATTAGAATCGGCCCTGCATAGTCTACTCCTGAATAGAGAAAGGGTTTGCTTGGGGTGACACGACACGCTGGTAGCTGACCCATCAGCTGGTTTTTTGAGATGCCTGCGTACCGAATGCACGGTACGCAGTCGTGTATGTGAGCCTTGATTAAGTTCTTTGCTCGAATAACCCAATACTTTGAACGCAGAAAATTGAGTGTCAATTGGGGGCCACCATGCATTACGCGCTCATGAGCATCCGATATGAGTAATTTTGTCAAATGAGACTGATGAGGAACTATAATGGGATGTTTCCTGTCCTCACTCAGTTGTGAATTTTGGATCCTACCTCCTACTCTCATTAGATCCTTATCATCCAAGTAAGGATTCAAAGAAATCAAACCGCTGCTTTTGTTGACGTCTTTTTTTGATTGAATAGCCTTTATCTCTGATTCAAACCAAACCCTTTGGCATTGCTTAAGACAGCAATGTATGGTGTCTGCAATCTCTGCGGCTGTAAGATAAGGTGGGAGCTTTACTTGTGATTCTCTGGCTATCTTAATTTTCAGGAATCGTCTACAATAGGTCAGAGTCCTGATCAACCGACGGAAAGATGAAAATCTAGACCACATTCGTTCACTCGGGTGATCGTCTATCTGTGCTGCATGAACCTTGACAGCCTTTAATTCTAGTTGGGTCATTATTGCCTTGGGTCTAGAGTATTCGATGGTATCAGCAAGCAACCATGATGGTCCATGCTTCCAAAGCAAATCATCTAACAAGGATGTTGATGTTGTACCTCTCGAAGCAATGTCGGCTGGATTACTTTTTGTATCTACATAATGACACTGAGTGGACTCTAGAGCATTAAGGATTTCAGACGTCCGGTTGGCGACGAAAGTTTTCCATCGACTCGGGTGATCGCTCAACCAAGCCAGCACGACAGTTGAGTCGGTCCAAACATGTAAGTTAGATTTTTGAACATTTAAGACACGCGCCACTTCTAACAGTAGTTTGGTAACCAAAACTGCGCCACATAGCTCCAGCCGTGGTATCGAAATCTGTTTAATGGGCGCCACCTTCGTTTTTGCAGTTACCAGATTACAGTGGATCCGGCCTTCAGCATCGATAACTCTGATGTATATTACCGCGGCGTATGCCACACTTGACGCATCCGAGAAACCATGAAGTTCAACCTTTTGATCATCAGCTTTTCTTTTCAGCCACCTCGGCATCCTGAAGTTGTCAAGTGATGGCAACCCACTACGATAAGACTGCCACTCAGTCTGAAGATCCTCAGATAGTTCATCATCCCAGTCCAAACCAGCAATCCATAATTTTTGGATGAAGATCTTGGCGGTAATTATACATGGTGCAATCCAACCTAGCGGATCATACAAACGCGATATCTCTGATATAACTTTTCTTTTTGTTTCAGGTGCAGACGACGGCGTCGGTGGTGAAAATGGTAAGTTCACAGTATAATGGAATTCATCGGAATTGCGATTCCAGGTAAGTCCTAGAAGTCTAGTAGTTTCATCTTCTTTTATTTCCAGATCTCTTCCAGTATCTAGCCTTATTTGTTTTAGCAACTCTTCTCGGTTACTTGTCCATTTTTGTAAATTAAATCCTGTTTTATTCAACAATTCATTAAACTCGTGATAGATTCTTACAGCTTCTTCTTCAGTTTGACAACCTGTCATTAGATCATCCATGTAGAAGTCTGTCCTAACTCTACTAGCAGCGCCTGGATACGATTGACCTTCATCGTTAGCTGTTTGCTGCAATGCCTTGACTGCCAGGTAAGGTGCACTTGATGTTCCGAATGTAACTCTCAAAAGCCTATATTCTTTTACAGAAGAATTGACATCATCTCGCCATAGAATTCTTTGAAAGTCCACGTGATCATCAGCGACCTTTACCTGGCGATACATTTTTACGATATCGGCTGCCAAGCATACTGGATGTTGTCTCCACCGCATAACTGTGTGACGTAAGTCAGCCTGTAAAGGTGGTCCTACCATCAACGTGTCATTTAGGGAAACCCCATCGGGCCCCTTGGATGACGCATCAAATACCACTCTTACCTTCGTGGTCGACTTGTCTTCGCGGATTACAGCATGATGCGGTAAGTAAACAGCGCCTACTTTGTTTTTGTCTTTTTCATCTGAAATCTCTTCCATATGACCTAGTGATAAATATTCCTGTATTACCGATGTATATTGACTTTTAAGCTCGCTATTTTTAGCTAACTTCCGTTCTAGACTATGCAATCTTTTTAACGCAATTTCCTTTGTATTACAGGGAGTTTTACTGGATCGAAACGGCAATTTAACTATGTAGCGACCATCTGCATCTCTGCATGTGGTAGCCGCAAAGTAATCTTCGCATGCCTGCTCTTCAGTACTAAGAATTGACTTTTCAAAGCCTGTTGGCTCTGCCTCGAGTTCCCAAAACCTTTTCAGGATTTCATTTTCTTCGACCTTAGCATGCATACTTAGAATTACATTGTGACAAGACATCGCCCTATCTTCATCACTGACTTCTCCCGATATGATCCAGCCGAGGTAAGTATCTTGAGCCATGGTTTTACCCTTAGGGTCCTTGATTAAGCCTTCTTTTAAGACTTTGGTATAGGCTCCCGACCCTAACAAAATATCAATTTTGTTAGGCTTATTGAAATTTGGATCGGCCAAAGTAATATTACTAAGCTCTGGCCAATCCACCAATGCGAATTTCCTTTCAGGCAAGATTGAGGTCACCTTACTCAGCACATACGCTTTTACTTGAAACTTGAAGTCAGGATACAGTAACGACTGAATGTTTACTTTGACCATAAATTTGGACGTTAGACTGCCCTGACCCCCCACACCTGAGATAGACGTTTTAATGGCTATCTTTTTTAAGTTTAATAGCTGAACTGCCGCTTCCGTTATAAAGGAAGCTTGCGAGCCCTGGTCTAACAGGGCTCTCAAAACTTGTGGATACCCATTTCTCGATTTAGCCTTAATAACCGCTGTAGCCAGTAAGACTTGACTTTGAATATTTTGTGCGAAATGAGTTGAAATATGAGGTTCAGCCGTGGTCTCGTTCTGTGGTGTTTCCTTTTGTATAGGAGACGCGGAAGAGCTCGTCTCGCCTTCTGAATCCGATTTTAGATGCAAGAGAGTATGGTGCTTTCTGCTACAAATTCTACATTTAGTGTTAATTCGACAATTGATATTCAGATGACTTGAGCGAAGGCAATTGAAACACAAGTTCTTTGATTTTGCTATTTGGCGGCGCTGTTCGACGGTCTCCTGAGCAAACTTCTTACAATGACACAAGAGATGGTCCTCGGAACAATGTGGACAAGTTACCTTTGAAACTACGTGAAATGCTTTAGTACTACTTTTAGACTTACTACTTTGAGGTTCTACAAACTCTAAAGCCCGAAAACGTTTTTCCAAAAAGTCCCGAAAATCATCGAAAGTGGGAAGGTCCTCGCAAGCTTGACTTACCTGCAACTCCCACTGCTTCCGAGTCTCAACGTCCAACTTGGAGCTAATGAGGTAAATCACAATAATGTCCCATGCTTTAACTTGTACACCTAGGTTTGACAATTCATGCAAGCAATCAGTAGTAGTGTCTAGCAGCTCCTTAAGAGCGGTCGATGACTCAGTCGTCATTTGCTTTTGGTTTAATAAGCGCTTCAGAACACAGTTACTTAAAAATCTTTTGTTATCATATCGACTAGTTAACAAAGTCCAACATTTTTTATAATTTGAATGTGTGATTGGTATGTGTTTAATGAGTTGCGATGCTTCGCCTGACAACTGAGATCTTAAATAATGTAAGCGTTGCACGTCATCAAGAGACTGATTGTTATCAATTAGTGACAGAAACAAATCCCTAAATGTTGACCATTCTTGATATGCACCACTGAAAACCGGAATCGTAATTTTAGGTAACTTAGCAATTGACATTATTTTTGGTTGGCTACAGTCAGATGAAACATCACTCCTCTCATTGTCTTTCACAGAAGACTGCAATTTTGGTAAAGCATTTTTTAATTCTACTTTGTAATTTATAAACATATCTGTAACTACTTCAAACACATCGTCTTTGATATAACTAGTTGCACTTAGTTCATTTGCTCTATAATTGACCAAAAGCTCCTCGTGTTTTCTTGTGAAATCTTCAAACTGTTTGTCTAATATTTCTAAACGTGAGTCCACATATGCCTGATTTAATCTGTCCTTTGGGGTCTTTTTAAAGTTAATAAGCCCCTTCTGAATACGACTTTTAATATCTTCCAACAGCCTTAACTGAGCCTCCATGATTGCAAATGTTTTGAGTATAATACGCAAATGCGATGTGCTTTATTTGCTAAGTGTCAAACTGTTAGCAATTCACTAAGTCGTTGAAAGTCGTATTTTTTCTAAGTGTTTTAACGTCACTTTTACTCTGGGAAAAATCGGGCATAGATTCGGGGTATCTTCACTTTTTTACGAATTATTCTAAGTCCCAAGTTCCTTGATTGAAATTTTTTCTAAGTTTCAAATTTCTTGAATTTTTCTAAGTCCATGAATTTACTTTAAATTTTTACAAGTCTCTGACACTTGGAACTTTGAACTAAAATTTATGAATTGAAAGTACTCACAGTTTCTTGGGTTGCACTGATCACTTATTAAAACACTGGCACTTAGCTCCATACGTCGACTTCGCTCCGCTCAGCTCAGCTCCGCTTTGTTGACCACGCTCTGCTTGGCTCCTTGGTCCATAGAAGATCACGCTGCGCTAAAGGTGGATGATTTCCACCCCAACAAACTTTGCTTGCACCGTTAACTCTCAACTCTGACACTAGAGGGCGTTTTAGCTTTTTCAAAAAACGTTCCGGATCGTAGGACCTTATGGTCATCGAAGACCTATTTCGCCCTGTTTTGTCGACGAGTAGAGGAGTATTTTATAGCAATAAAACTACACCACGTACTCAGAACGAAGACATTTATTAAACTCGTCGAGATGTCGCTACGCCCCCGCAAGGGGGCGTGGCGTGCAGTGTCGGGGCATGGCCCCCCGACCGCGGATGCAACACGGTGGCCCATAACTACGGGCCCCTCATCGTGATCGCCGCTGGCGACTGGATGGTTGGGCGTGCGGCATACACGCCCATGTAAAAGAGGTGTCTGAAATTTGTGTCTGTAGGCACGCCACGACGTTGATGCCCAACGCCGCTTGTTTCACCATAAATCGGCGGACAACCACTACCGAGTGAGACCCCCGCCTACACGGGGGAAGCCCAGCAGATGGCATCCAGCGACAGATTTATGGACTCGACGTTCCTACAGAAGGGGTGTATGGCCCCCCTCACCTCCCCGTTTTCAGGTCGAGCCGAGCCCGGGTGGTGAGAAGGGACCGTGTTCTGAGTGTGTGGGCGGTATTGTACTGTGTAACACCGCCCGGTGTATACGCGAGTCGCACGCCCGCATAAAAAGAGCCGCGACTACGCGTGTGAGTTGGGTGCCTGTATAGAGGTGAATGTCTGTTGTTTGCTACGTGACACGCCTATATTAACCTAGCACGCGCCACGCAACAGATGCATGTATATGTGTAGAGTCAGTGTCACAAATGAGCCGCGTGTAAACTGAGGGCGGCTCATTTGGAAGTCCAGTCCGGTGCGATGGGGTCATCGTCCGCAAGCAGGTCGCGGGGGAGGGGCCTCGCGTCAGGGGGGCGCGCATGCCAGGGCGCGATCTGCTTGACATGTGGCCAAGCAGACGCGTCGGCACGCGCGAACATTCCCTTCGCGAGGCGGCACGCAAACTCGTCCAGGCTCTCAATCCCGAGGTCGCGTTGTAGGACGCTGTTCCTCACGAAGCGAGGCGCGTCCACTATTGTCCGCAGCGCAAGGTTTTGCTGCGCGCGGAGCGTCTTGCGGCTCGTCTCGCTCGTGAGGGCGAACCAAGCCGGTGCGGCGTACGTCAAAATTGGGCGCACGTACAATTTGTACACGCCCAACTTGACGCGCGCCGGGAGGCGGGACGAGAGCACTGGTCTGAGTAGGTTGCGGGCGACCCTACCCTGTGCGGCGACCTTGCGGACGTGCGGCCCCATCGTGAGCCGACGATCGATGGTGACACCCAGGTACTTGACCCGGGGCGACCACTCGATGTCGACTCCTTGCAGCCTCAGGGGTGGTGGTAGTCGCGCGGCTCCGGTGACCATCGCCTGCGTCTTACCCACCGACATTTATTAAAATGATATCGTAGCCCCTTATGCTTTGCCCGGTAACGAAACCATAGCGCGAATTTAAACCGGGCAACGCCATCTATCGAGCTACAGAGTAAACTTTTCTAACACAACAGATTTAATGTTTATAATCAAACTTGCTCCATTAAGCAAGTATCAGAACGTTAACAGTTATACAATTCAAAAAGTTGACAAATGTTACTATACGACTGATGAATTTTTAAATGATATATTAATCTTAGAGGCTTATTTGCTTATTTCACTGGAGAAACAATTTTTAATTGAATAATGTGACTAATTGTAATTTATGATTATTTATTTATGCATTGACTGTAGAAACTATTCCATTTTGTGACATCTATATTTTCTGTTTTTATTATTTATCATCATTATATTAATTTTACCATACCTACCAAATAATTTACCTTCCGCATGACCAATATTTTATTTCGCATGCAACCATATTTGTACGCCTCTTGGCATAACATAGCGACCTATGAACTCTGTTATAAGAACTGTATTGACTACCTATGCTATACAAATAATAAATGATTATTGATTATTGATTATTGACTAATAGGAGCGGAACATCCATAAAAAATGTTGCAAAAACGGGGAAATTTTATTCCTTTTGAGAGCTTCCGTTGCGTGCGCTGCGTAAACGGTTAGTTACGCAACAATCATGTATGACGGAATTGTTCCTCTTAGAAAATTCCAAAAAAAAATCCGCGATAGCATATGGCTATCTTTTAAGGTCTCACTATAACTTGTTTAATGGTAATCAAATTATTTGTTTATTTGAACGCGCTAATCTCTGGAACTAGCCCAATTCTTGAGGAAGGCTATAGGTTATTATATATATATATATATATATATATATATATATATATATATATATATATATATATATATATATATATATATATATATATATATTAATATCACTTAGGAGCCGAGCGAAAAGAAAAAAAAGTCAGCCAGAACGCTACCGCGCTATCCTATGTTGGCGATTCAACACGAACGTGATTGCGAAGCGATCCGATGCGGCTTACGCGACGCAGCGGCTCTGTACTACGCACGCGCGAACTCGCCGCTTCAACCGCCGCACAGTGGTCTGGAAATCGAGCTCCATACTCATAGAAACTTTAAGTAAAGAATTTAAAAAAAATTGTAATGGCTCTGGTATACCTCCCTTTACATATTATTAACGTATGGATGGTACAAGTCACAATACTCGTGAGAAAAAAAAGATGTGTTTTTTTTTTTTTTGTATGGGAGAAAACACTAAAAGTACGTTTTTTCGAAACTTAATGGAACTGTTAGGCTGGTGCTCACACGAGCTATAGTCCCATACACGGCGATCAAGATGACATACAATTCATGTACCTTTAGGCACCACTGCACACGTAGCAAATTTTAGAAATTTTGAATTTGCGAAATGTTTTCAAATCTTTGCCATGGTTAAATGACGTTGCCGTTCGATTTACTTATATTATAGTTAGATTTAGCCTGCTAACGACCTTTATGATGACAATAATTAAAAAAGATATTGATTGTATAGGTTTTTTTTTAATTTCATTCCAAGAACTAACTCATTTGTTAATCACGATGATTAAGGTTAAGATACTAATGATACTAATGACATGAACATTAACTAGCTCTAGCAGGGCCAAATGGGCCCTAGTCACAATACAATTCTATTGTCTGTAATTAATTAGAGAATAGCGAACGATAATGAGGGTAGTTGTATAAAAACAGGACATTTGAGTCTAATTTTATCAGTAGCTCTCAGTACTTGTGCGCGCTAAGTTATTACCTTATATTTGTTATTGTTTTGTGATGGAAGGTTTTGGTACCAATTTGGACATTTTCATGTTTGTGGCAAACAACAGTAGTTTTTCACAGCCCAATGTTTTATTTGAAGCTTTTGAGAATACTGTTGAATTGTCGGAAAATGAAAAAAAGGAATTGAAACAATTCTGTCAGAGTTATGTGAGTAACTTGAGGAAGAAATGGATCTCGTGTGCACGAGACATATATACAAGGTGTCCAAAAAGAGTATCGGGTAAGTATTTGTTTTAGCGCTGAATTTGATTCGGATCGGCGGAGCGGCGCGGGGAGGGGATCGTGGAGTCCGCCATTTTGTGGAGTTTTAGTCGCAATGGAACAGTACCCGGTATCGTATCGGTGATTAAATTGTGACTGCTCAACGTTTATATCGTGCGGAGTATCATACACGCAATGCACCAAGTGACGATAGCATTAGAAAATGGATCTGGAAGTTCGAAAATACAGGTGCGACGGTAAAGATTCAAAATTCTGGTCGCCCTCGTTCAGTCCGCGGCCATGAAACAATCGAAGAAGTGAAGGCGTCAGTTCGTCAAAATCCGTCTTTATCCATCCGAAAGCGAAGCCAAGCATTAAACATAAAAAAAAACGTCTTTGCATACCATTTTAAAGAAAGGTTTGCATTTAAAAGCGTATAAAATACAATTGGTTCAAGAATTGAAGGATACGAACTACGCAAATCGATTGAATTTTGCGAACGAAATGTTGCGGCGATTCAACAACTTTGAAAACATACTGTTCAGTGACGGAGCCAATTTTCACCTGAATGGTCATGATAATAAGCAGAATTGTCGATACTGGGCAGAGGAGAATACGAGACGAAAGCATGAACGTCCCCTGCACAGCTCAAAGGTCGTTGTGTGGGCCGCTATGTCTGCTAAAGGCATGATCAGTCCTTATTTTCATGAAGATCGACGAGGCCGACCGCTCAACGTTAATAGTGACCGTTATTGCAATATGCTACGAAACTTTTTGGGCCCAGAGTTGCAAGAGTTTCAAGGTTTCAACTCAAGAACGTGGTTCCAACAAGACGGGGCCACTTGCCATACATCAAATCAATCAATTGAAGCTGTTAACGAATTATTCCCTAATAAAGTCATTTCACGTAGAGGTAACATCAACTGTCTTACCAGGAGCCCCGACTTTAGCCCGCTTGACTATTTCGTATAGGGATACCTTAAAATTAAGGTTTATGAGAGTAATCCGACGAACCTAACGCAATTGAAACAAAACATCAGGTCAGAAATGGTAGCAATATCAAGGGCTGTGTGTCAGAGTGTTATCACCAATCTTCATTGCAGATTAGAAGAGTGCCAGCAGCGTAACGGTCATCATTTGGATAACATTATCTTTTCGAAATAATTTTCCATTTTGTATTCTAATAACCAACAATAAAAAAAATAATCGATTACTAGTAGTTATTGTTTTATTGAACTAACAAATACCCGATACTCTTTTTGGACACCTTGTATTATATTGGTTGGGGAAAAAGTTTCTTCGCATTTTTTAAGAAAATTCGAAACATTTTTTAATATAGTTTATTTACATTTAACTAAAGTATGTAGGTACCATTTTGTTCGATAACTTTTTGCCATCTTGTAGGTAGGGACATGATCCCATTGCTATAGAAATTTTGGGACTTCTGGTCAAAATACCGCGACAAGTGGTTTTGGCAGTCCTCTCGTGATGTTAACCTGACACTGCCTAAGGAATTCTGAAGAGACCGAAACAGGTGGAAATCTGAAGGTGCAAGGTCAGGACTATACGGCGGATGCATTAACACCTCCCAGCCAAACTCTCTTAATTTTTGCTGAGTGGCTAAAGATGTGTGAGGTCTAGCGTTATCATGATGAAAAACCACACTCCTTCTGTTGATTAATTCCGGCCGCTTTCTCTCAACTTCTTGCTTTAATCACATCAGTTGTTCGCAGTAGAGTTCAGAATCGATGGTCCTGCCTGGTGGTAACAGCTCATAATGAAAAATGCCCTTCCAATCCCACCACACACACAGCATCACCTTGTTGCGAGTTAACCCGGGTTTCGCCACAGTCTGTGAAGCCTGGCCGGCCTTTGACCACGACCTTTTTCACACGTTCTTGTCATACGTGATCCACTTTTCATCACCAGTTATCAGCTTCTTCAAAAATGGTTCGGTTTCATTACGTCGTAACAAAAAATCACAAATGAGTACACGGTTCATTTGGTTTCTTTCAGTGAGCTCGTGAGGTACCCAAATGTCGAGCTTTTTTGTGTACCCAGTTTTTTCCAAATGCGCCAAAACTGTTTTGTGGTCAATTTCCAGTTCTTCAGCTACGTCGTAACTACTGATATGCCGATCTTGCTCCACTTTTTCAAAAATGGCATCCATTTTATCCGTAATAGGGCGACCAGAGCGACGTGCATCTTTGACATCAAAATTTCCGGATTGAAAACGCTTAAACCAAATTTGTGCTACTCTCACAGACACTACACTAGGTCCATAAACATCGCAAATTTTTTTCGCGGCTTGCGTTGCATTTTTACCTTTTTTGTAGTAAAATTTTAAAATGTATCGAATTTCTTCATTAGATTAACTCATCTTGACGGTACGAAAAACAAATGAAAATCACACATTTTCCTAATTTGAATTTGGAATTATGTTCTTTAAAATTTAAACTTTCAATGATACCAAAACCAGCCAGATACAAATAGTATAGCCAAAGAGATTTTATTACAAGTTCATACATACTATAATGCGAAAAGTCTTTTTCCCCAACCTAATATATATAAAAAGTATGAGATATGGCTGCAAGAGAACATCAAATGGCCTGAGGTCGTGAGGGATAAAATGACCACTTCTGTAGTGTCGCTAGAGCAGCAACCATGTTCCAGTTCTGACTTTGGTGTAAATGAGGGTGCATCAACATCCTACACACCGGAGACGTGCAGTGTTGGAACATCAACATCAGTTGTGACGCCGAGATAACCATTCGTGGAGCTAAGCCCGCTACAGAAGAGAGGGAGAGTGGAAGAGCTCCTAACGCATAGCAGTGAAAGCCTTGCTCATGCAACTGATTTAAAAGCACAAAACAAGAATGTAGCAGATATCATTAATCTGGTATCGGAGCATCCCAAAGAGGCTACAAAGATAAATAAATAGTTAAATATAAAGAAAACTGTGCCTATATATTCCGCTGACAAAGCTTTGGGTATTTTAACCTCATTGAAGCTTTCGAATTGGCAGTATATACCATTAAGATCTTGTGCAGAAGAAGAAGGAATACCACTGTATCCTTCTTATACTGCCATCCTTGAGGCGAAGAAGGACTGCTACCCCCCAAAAGATACCATAGACATCACAGAAAGAGAGGTAAAAGTAAAGCTCCAAGCAATTTTGGACAAAACTGTGGCTAGGCTTGGAAAATTCTTACGTGTGGAATCTTTGCTAGATGGCAAAGAGTTGACACTTATATGCAAGTGGGGATTTGATGGTGCTTCAGGGCAAAGTTTGTATAAGCAAACTATGGCAGACGAAGACGATTCCAGTATTTTTATGTGTTCTTTTGTGCCTCTGCGCTTAGTTTGTGGCGATGAAAAGGTATGGGAGAATCCAAAGCCATCTTCCACCATGTTTTGCAGACCTATTTATTTTAAGTTTTCAAACGAAAACAAGTTAAACATCGTGGAAGAACAGGCTTTGATTGAGGCTGAGATTGAAGCACTGCAGCCTTCTATTATGGGAAGCCATGTTGTAAAGCACTCAATGCTTATGACCATGATAGATGGCAAAATCATTTCACAGCTATCAAATACCTCATCGCAGACATGTGATATATGTAAATCTACTCCTTCGGAAATGAATATGGAGAAGATCTCAAAGTGAGTTTTCAATAATTTAATAAATTAATGTCACTTCAATATTTATATTATTTTTATTAATTTAACCATTTTATTTTCAGAAAACCGGTTTCAACAGAAATGTTCAAGTACGGGTTATCTACTCTTCATGCTTGGATCAGGTGTATGGAGTGCCTTCTCCATATTTCATATAGACTGGACTTTAAAACATGGTAATTCCATCACGGAACTTTTGCTGTATGATTTGTTTTCTAATCTTCAATGACTCTTTACTGCTTGCATCTCTGGCTGCAAGCAGTAAAGAGTCATTGAAGATTAGAAAACAAATCATACAGCAAAAGTTCCGTGATGAAATGGGCCTCCTGGTAGACATCGTCAAACAAGGTGAGATAAAATAACTAAAATTTTTCTATAATCTATCGTATATATCTATATTTTTATAATCTACATTTTTTCAAGTAACATTATTCATTTACATCTTTATTCTGCACAGAGTTAAGAATTTTTGTTTTGTTTCAGGTTCGGGAACTACAAATGATGGGAACACAGCTAGGAATTTTTTTAGTGATCCTGCGAAAACCGCAGCTATCACAAGATTGGATTCCTGTTTGATCCAAAGATTTTCAACACTTTTGCGTATAGTAGCCAGTGGGAAGCCTATAAATATTGACGCGTTTGCAAACTTTGCACACGTTACTGCAGAAATGTACGTGGAGCTCTATGGCTGGTATTACATGCCTTCGAGTGTCCACAAACTTTTAATGCATGGTCAAAAACTATCAAACACTTCAATATTATGCCCATTGGCAAATTATCTGAAGAGGCAACGGAAGCCAAAAACAAAGATTTCAAAAAAATCCGAGAACACCATTCACGCAAATTTTGCCGTAAAGCGACAAACGAAGACATTTTCAATGCTCTCCTTGTATCATCAGATAAGCCAGCATAAGACCTGTGCTACGAAAGTCCACAAAAAGAGCTGTCACTGATGACATGACACCTCTTCTCATTAGTGACGATTCAGATGTAGACAAAGAGAACAGTGAACTTGTCGATGTTAACGTTAGTGCGTTAATTATGTATTTAGAGGACTCCGATGAGGGCAAAGATACTGTCTGTTAGCAGTAGTTTTTATGTTTACTATAGATAGTAGTAAAAAATATGTAAATAGTTATAATTAAATATAATAGTCAGAGTTGTAATAGTGGTAAAAGACCGATGAAATAGTAATGAATGAACTAACGCTTATTTTACTACTATTTGAGCTATTTACCTATTTTTATAATTTTAATACTGGCTTTGTTATTTATTTTTGTTGTCCTTGCCGTAGATATTTGTAGATAATTTTATAATATAAAATATTTATTTATACCTACAAAATCGTTTATTTTTTCGAGATTTTTAACTTTATATTCTTTGAAAAAATGAAAATCAGTTTACTACGCATTTTTTGTTTTGTGCGATGTTTATAAAGCGATCGGAACAACCACATACTTAAAATTCATAACCTCAAAAATTGCTACGTGCAAAGCCATACCCAAAGTTGCATTACATTAATGCTCTTGTCATTAGTATCTAATTATATCTCAACCTTAATCACGGTAACTAACAAATGAGTTAGTTCTTGGAATGGCCAAAAAAACCTATACAATCAATGTCTTTTTAAATTATTGTCATCATAAAGGTCATTAGCAGGCTAAATATAACTATAATAATTATAAGTAAATCGATCGGCAACGTCATTTAACCACGGCAAAGATTTGAAAAATCACATTTCGAAAATTTAAAATTTCAAAAAATGTAGATTGATGTGCTGGCGTCTGTACATGAATTGTATGTCATCTTGATCACCGTGTATGGGACTATAGCTCGTATGAGCACCAGCCTAACAGTTTCGAAAAAAGTACTTTTAGTGTTTTCTCCCATGTAAAAAAAAACACAAATCTTTTTTTTTCTCACGCTTAATGTCACTTTTACCATCCATACGTTAATAATATGTAAAGGGAGGTATACCAGAGCCATTACATTTTTTTTTTTTAATTCTTTACTTTAACTTTTTATGAGATCGATTTCCAGAGCACTGTGCGCCGCCGCCATTGCCTGCATTTGTCATGGAATAAAATTTTAATTTATTTAAAACAAGCCACCGCGCCGCAAGAGTTCGCGCGAAAATATCAAACCAACTGATCGCATCCGCTTCGCATCGCTCGTCGCCGCACCGCACTCGCATGCGGTTGGGCACTTAGGACACCGCAATAGAGTATCTATCAATTTATAGTTCATTCGCGCCGCTTCGCTTCGCGATCGCGTTCGCGTTGAATCGCCCACGTATGACAGCGGGTGCGAAAATGAAGTAATCGCGCGGGCGGCCTGCGCTATGCGATGCGACAGGGTGGGTCGGGGGAACAAGTTGCTTGCGGACGAAGTCGCGGGCAGAAGCTAGTGCTCTAATAAAATTATGTCACAATATTCAATTAAGATAATAAAATGCCTGTTATATTAATTATATATAGTATATTAAACTATAGCATAACAAGCTGCGTAAAATTGTGAACACTGTATTTTACTTGTGTGTATGCCGCGAAATAACGTGCCTTATCCGGACCTTATACAGGGTGATTTTTAAAACATGCGACAAAATTTAAGGGGGTGTTCTACCCATCAATATGAACAACTTTTACTATGGGACCAACTCGGAATTCGCAAAAAAATTTCGACCTTTTTATACAAAATGGTCCAATCGGGTATGTGCTTTTACATGGGAAGGAATTTTTTTTTTTTGCGAATTCTTAGTTGGTCCCATAGTAAAAGTTGTTCATATTGATGGGTAGAACACCCCCTTAAATTTTGTCGCATGTTTTAAAAATCACCCTGTATATCGGGATAGTGTTTCACGAAACGAGATATTTTATCTCGTTTCCTAATTCTGAGTACTGGCTGCTGTACTGGCATTTAGCAAACGCAGTCCGGCAGGGTACAGTATAAAATACTTGCTACGCCTATTTGGGTCAAGCAGAAGAACCGTCAGTTATCTTTTAAGGATAGTTTTGAGGACTTAGATCTGGGCCGCCTGTAAGGACTTTTCATTCAGCAAATAGTTGCGACGCCACCACGTGGGAAATCTATATGGTTTTTTGGTCATGACCTTAAACACAGCTCTCTGCGCTCTTTCCAACCCGAGAAGACGAGTCTTGGCTGCACCTACACACACAGTTATGCAGTACTGGATAATGGACCGGAATAGACATAGAGCCATGTAAACTAGTTTCATAGATTCTCTAAGGGTTTTAAATACTGTATCAATCTGCTTCCCATCTCAATCCATCATCCATCCATGATTCCAAGTAGGACCTACCTTGTTTATCACTTTACACCCGAGAAATTACCTGGCAATAATATGCATCATGGCAATTGCAGATATGTGCTTTTATAGAGAAATCAACAGGGAGTCTAGTATTAGGTCTCAGAGCAAATGGTAGGAAATTGCTTTTGTTGAGGTTTAGAGTGAGCCAATTTTGTCTTAGCCAGGACATAATTTTGGAAAGGGAATGTCTGCACTCTCCTTGACCGCTTGCCAGTTTGGTCCCCATACAAGGACAGCGGTGTCATCTGCATTTTATGAGGGACATTGTGCAGAGGTCATTCGTTATTTATGTAATCCTGGAATAAAGGTTTGTGTATAATAGGCAGGTGGAAAAAAAACGACGAATTCGTGTTATTTTGATGAGCTCTAACCTTATAATAACGGTAACTACGCATTGAGTAAATTAAGATCAATGACTGTATGTATAAGCGGCCTACTAAAGAAATACTAAACACAAGAAAACGAACATGAATACCCAAACATCCCTCTCCGGAAGCTCTTTTTTTTGGATATTATTTGACAGCATTTGTTTGATTCATGATCAAAGCCACAATCTATCTGAATTATAAAATAGTCACAAAATAAACTACCTACTTATACGAATCGAAAACTGCGTCAAAGTCACCATCCATATTATTACAAATTAAATCTTTAATACCTATTTTTTCCCTTCCCGCCAATATAAATGGGAGTAAAATTCAAAAAGACAACCAAAACCCTGCCCCAAAGAGTATAATAATAATACGCTCTGCCCTATACTAGTATCTCCCCCTAGTGGGATGACACTGAACTATCAAAAGTTTTTTATTGTCTGTGTGTCGTTTTAGAACGAACCAATGAATCTTTGATTTGAAAATCCAAACGAGAGGTTCCTCCACCGATATCGATAGAAAAAATATTATGCACCAAATGAAAAAAAAAAAGGAATTTAATTCTAGGGACTAAGTCGGTTCCTGAAAGCAACGAAGGATTCTAGATTAGAATCCTGAGCGGAGCGAGGGATACAAGGACCGACATTTTTTTTTTTTTTCAAGAGTTGTATACTCTACTTTTTGCCATTGTATGCGAGAAATTAAATAGTAGTATAGTATTTATATTTATCACATTTTATTATATAATCGGTAATAAGAGGATTAAATATAAACATTAAAAATGTATAGTGAAATAAGAACAGTTTTCGAAATTCAGTGTTATATTCTTGTTTGTTTTTGAAGCGATCGTATTAGATACGACTTGGGTATTTGGCAATGTTAGAGTTTGGTTGCTGTTGCTGAGAAAGCTGTAATGTAGTTGTTTCACAAGGTTTTCCTTTAGATGTTGAAGGGCGCGCTGGAAACAGTGGCGCCCAAGGGTCAACACTAGACGGTTTTAGAGTTATACTGGCAACTCTTCGGCTTTGTTTTCGATCCAATCCTCGATATAACTTTCTGCTTCTGTGTTGGACCTCCACCCTCCGTGGCGTTACAGTTCTGTAAAATCAACATCTGAATTTGCTAAAAAGGTAGCAGGAGCTTCGACGGAAGCAATGTACTGTGTACTGTTCGGGATAAATTCAAGAATGTGATAATCTCTTTTGGTACGCACCTATTTTGTTGATACCAATATGTTGCCGAGTACACTTGCCGCCATGGTATTGTATGAAGCATTAGGTTCAAGGTTGATTGGGAAAATTTGATAGTTTCGGGTAGCTTGATGTGATGGCGTCTGTACAGATGCCAGCAGGTCAAGCTACCCTCAACTGTAACATTGAACCTAATACTTTAGCGATAAAGTAGAAAATCTATTAAAGATATTTAACAGATTGTAGTAGCTTGATGTGCTGGCGTTTGTACATACCTTAAACTGTATTTAATAAAAAAATACTAAAAATGCCGATTCATAAGGTATTTGGTCTAATGGGCTATGGGCGATTTTCTGCAACTGCAAAAAATAACTTTCCGATTGTTAAAATTTAAGATGAAAAATATTCTTCCTTGAGTTTATATGTAGTGTTAAATACGGTGGTACGAAACCCTTCGTGTGCGTGACAGACTCGCACACGAAGGGTTCCGTTTTTTTAAGTCCATTTTTCATACCTCACAGTTTTTGCATTGAGTGTGACATTCATTATTTTAAGGACTATGAGAAAATACTACTTTAGCCACTACTACTATATTTAAATATTTAGTTTAATTTAATGAATAATAACTATCGATATTCACCACCGCGGCACGCTGACTCAGAACTACGAGTCGCATCACTATCAACAAAGATAAGTCAACCAATCAGCGTTTAGCGCAAACGTCATTTGTCACGTGGAGGGGAACGCCGGCGAGCGGTTTCCGAACGGAAAAGGCAGCAATAACTAACTTTTTGTTTCATCACAGTCTCGACTTCTCGAGTATCTCTCTCTATCTATGTTGTCTGTGCAGTCTCGCGCTGTTAACAATTTCTCGTGACGCGGCCGGTTCTAATTCTAATAAAATAAATTCGACTTGTGAATGTGAAGTGCCTTGTGGATTATACAATGGATATTATTTATTAATTGTCCCAGTACTGTGCAGTGTTGTATTTATTTCTTCGCAAAGTTTCGGTAAGTTAACTTTACTTATAAGTTCCAGTTTTTCATACGTATGTTTTAACTAGCGAATGTATTGTTTGATTCCGTCGCAATCTTATCACGAATTTATAGCTCGATAGGTAGCAATTTTTGTGATGTTTAGTTAGGAATCTTGAGAGAATCTAGTTAGAATGCAGGTGAGTGGGAAAAAAAGTGCTAATGATAGTTTTTTTGTTTTTAATTTTGCTTACGGCTCACTTAGGCCAGCTCATTGATTGTTCAATTAGTGACATGCCCATAGAATATTTACAGTAGATAAAAATGTTACAGATAATGCTGAAATTATTTGCCATGAAGTTTTGTTTATGAGCAGTGATAAGTAGTAATATCCTGTGTCCTTGACATCAGAAAGCCTATATTTTAGTCGTTCATAACTCCAATAGCCCGTGAAATAAAATAATAAAAAAAAAACCTATTGTTCTATAATATAGAACAAAAGGTTTTTGTCATACAGAAGTATATACAATTTATATACTTCTGAATGTCATAAAAATTATGACAAAGTTTTATAAACTTCAAAAACTGAGTGTCAGACGTGGATTTTTATTAAGTACAAATAAAAATATTGTCACCAGCATATTTTCATTATTCATATTAAGTATTCATGCTAAGGTCGCTAAGGGAATGTACTTTTGCTCTAAGTTTATGACTGTAGGTATAGTTGCAATTTTATTTATGGTACCTATTATTAAATTATTTATGCACTGAGTAACCATGCACAGTCAACCCTGCTTCTTCTTGTTATTTTCTGTTTGATCATAAAATATAAAGGGCCCATAGTACAAATACGATTAGCTCTTTGCAGGGTTACATTTTATGATTGGCTTAAGTGTAAGGAACAGGGAGAATTGGAAGGGATTGAGGGAAGCCTTTACCAAAGGGCATAGGTATATAGACTCGGATCTGAGATGAAACGTTTTAGTAAGTAATACAGGCTAATCCTTCACACCAATGCGCATATTTTGCATATGGGTGAGGGATTCGATTATTCTATCCACCCTAAGCTCCTCAAAGATGGCCAGGAATGCCTTGGTGTTACTCCATGACAACCTCATGCAGAGTACCTGGGTTACCAAAGTACTTTGCCCTGTATGTAGCGATTAAACGTTTTGTAATACAATTATAACTTTGAAGAAAGGCTAAACAAATGTAAGTGCTAAGTTAGTTGTAAAAGTAAATCTGCCTGATGGCTTGGGCTATATCCGGGTTGAATAAGTATTTATCTAGGATTTGGTATGAGCCATCACAAATATCTCAAACCTTTATTTCAAACTACTTTTAATCCTAGCATTCAATAAAATATCATTAAGAGGTCATTGTACTTTACTCAAACACAAAAGAAATTAATTGTCTGTGTATAATCCAAATTATTATTATTACGTACAATCAGTGTGTTATCAAGTCTAATTTGACTTATTTGGTAAGAAACTCTTATGTTACATAAAGCCTACAGTTACAGACTCTGTAACTCATGATAACTTATCTAACTATAGCTCACTTTAAAGTTATATCTATTAAATAAAATTCTTAAGTAATAAACATTGCTTAGCTGCTTGCAACTACCCATAATATTAAAATAGTACAGCTATCTATTACTTTCACATGATAAACATTAAAACTTCAATTGTAAATATTAAACTAATATTTTCAACAACAATATTTATACTATCAAGTCAAAGTTTATTATTTATCATTTATTTAAAATAGCCACATAAAAGGTACTTTTGAACATCAAAAATCATCATGATAATCGTACCGAAAAACAATATAAAATTGGTGTATTATTCAAAATTAGCTTCATCAATTCAATTAGCAAAAGGAAGCAAGCCACATCTTTATCAGTATTATTATGTTTGTAAGATTGTATCAATGATTTTATCATTTTAGAGCTGATAGCAACTCTTTGTTCGGAACAATCAACCGCGCGGCCATTGTTTTGTGGCCGACACTAAAACAATAAAAAATTGGCACATCTGGGCCTCCAACAAGGCTAGTTTTGCAATTTTGTACCAATATTGGGGAAACTGTGTTAGAGGATTTTAGAGCTCTGGTTGAGTATTTAACTGTCTTCATTTGTTTAGCTGTAAAGGCTGGGTCCACCTATTCGGTCGATTATTGTCACGGGCTGCATTCTGCTTAATGATATTTCTTAAAAAAAGTTAATTCATGAAAGAAAATAGCTTATTGCAAGGGTCTTTTCTGCTCTCAAAATTATCGCAACATACCTAACATAAAATACGAAACTTAGTTTATTGTCCTAACAAACATAAATGGCCACAGGTCAACGCCATTTGGATTCCCAATTTCCTGACTGAAAACGAAGTCACAAATAAAAGTTTTAATTGCCTAGCTCATTTACCTACTGGTACTTACAAACTTTTCTTGCGGTGTACCTACCTATGGCTACTGCTGTTTGTACAATCTGTGTCTGTATCTGTAAGCACAAGCTTATCCTCCTTTTCCGTGAATTTCGGGGTCGGCGTCGCTAAATTGGTAAGTCTGCATACATACAGAGCGCCGTCGCGCCGGCGTTCCATTGCGAGGGTCCGGGCGGCCAATCTTTGCGAGGCCTTTTGCGTAAAGTATGTGAATTGAAAGTAGGAATTTCTGATGATTGATGAGAAATGTAATTTGTAAATAAATAATCTCGAAAATCTTAGCACCCTAAGTTTATATTTTGCATACCTAGGGGGCCTCCAATTACAAACTACCTTTTACTTTCTGAACATGTTTTAGTTTTGTTTAAAGTACCTACTTCTGCGCTGCGGTTTGGGATCCACAATTAAATACCTATGTCAAACTGGCTATAGACTCTGATATCTCCATTATGCATGTCGAGTTAATTGCAATCGCAGAGGCTCTTTCTTATATTAACTCAATTGGTCACGATAAATTTGTCATTCTAACAGACTCGAAGAGTTCGCTGCAACACCTGGCTCGGTGCACCTCGTCCTTGCGAGGAGTACCGATAGCCTACACGATTTTGGAGTCTATATTCAAGTTGGGTCAAAAATCAATTTCGGTAGTTTTACAGTGGATCCCATCTCACGTACAGCTTCAGGATAACGAAAGAGTAGATCTTTTAGCCAACCAGGCCGTGTCAGACGGAATTTCTGTAAATATTCTTCCTTTGTATACAGACTATATAAGATTAATAAAACAGCAATGTACAGATGTGTGGAGTGAATACTTTAACCAGAGGTCCACAGAGAAGGGAATTTGGTACAAGACCATCCAACCACAGCTCCCAGTGTATAGTTGGACCTATCAAAATCTGCTTAGCAGAAGTGAATTAGTTATGGCACTAAGACTTCGTTCCGGTCACATTCCATCAAAAAAGTTTGGTTTGCTGATGAAAAAGGTTACATCACCCAACTGTGAAGAATGTGGAGTAGTTGAAGACGTGCAACATATTTTGATGGAGTGTGTGCGGAATGAGGCTTTGCGATACAATTTACTTGGTCCAACAAACAAATATAATATAGGAGAGTGTAACGCTATCCTGGCTTGTCCTTTATCGGAACAAGCTAGAATACTATACAAACTAGCATTTTTTGTATTATAGTAAGTATTAACTTTTTTAGGTATAGCTCATTGTGTTGATGTTACAGGGCGACGTTATCGCTCAGCGATAAAGCCCTTAAAATAAAGAGAAAAAAAAAAAAAAAAAAAAAAAAAGTACCTACTTCTCGAGATTTGGGGGCTCCCCAGGACAGACTTATTTTTATTAACTAATATGTACAGGATAAAATAAAGTTTTAAATGTCAACTTTTTTCTACTTGGGTTGTTGCGCGAGGTCGTTATCCCCTAAGGCCGCCAATGTCTGTATAATAGGTAATCATAATCAGCCTACAGCAGTCTACTGCTGGAGAAATACCTCTCCAATCCTTAGACTATTCTCCAACTTGATTCTTGGCAACTCTCACCCACTCAGATGCTAGTTAAATCATGTCATTGGTTATTGTGACAAATTAATATGATTTAGGACGTGCAGCGTTAATCCTGATTTATTCACATAGAGTGATCGGAATCTGAATTGGACCTCATTCGTTATGGCGATCTGCGCTTGAGGCCAATATCAGCAGTAAACATAGCTGATAGGTGTAGGTAATATAAAAATCAAACTCATAAAACCATTTACTTATTTCAATAAAACCATTACAGGCACTTAAATTGCCAGAGATTCGGTCAGTTAGTCAGAAAGTTGAAGCTACGAGTAGTTACCCATTCCAAAACGAATCTCTCGATCGTTGCTCTATTAATCAAGAATATTATAATGATAGGACCATAGTCCATTTTTTCCGACTACCTAGGTACTTTGTAAATGTCATTGTCTCTATCACAAGAATATCTTCTGATATCTAACCACAAACACCAATATACGACTTATCAACAAGATAAGTATGACCAATGAGTAATATTCTAGAGGCTTCCAACAGTTCCAGCGAATATCGTTGATTAACATAGTCTTCTTCGAAATTAGTAAAAGTCACATAACTAAACGGTACCTAAACGCTGCAAAATACGAAACCATTGCAAACGTGGTCTGGATGCGTAAGAAGGTAGGTGCTTTTTTCCATACGTTTCTTTTTTGGGCTACCATAACTTAGGATTGTACAGGAATCTACACAGTAGCTATCCAAGCCCTTAACTCGAATGGTGCACTCCGCATTAAACGTTGGATTTATTATCCAATAATGTTCAAGAGAGGAAGTCCTTATCATTATACTGCATTAAGCACTGGCATTGACATTACATACGTGTAATACCTGCAGGTATAAAATGCCATCATAATTATAAATCATTTATGTCGCAAGATAATAGTGCCGCTGTGATAAACTCCAATACATGTTCGTAGAACAGCGATAATCGCTATCAAACGTATCGTCAACCTGATTGTAAGGACGCTTATCATAAGGAGTTTAGTGACTACGTGTCAGTACACTAGTGAACATCCAACATGGGCGACTATCGTGCAGGAAAAGCTGGCATCAACGCCGAGGCTCAGGCCAGGATCCACAGCAAATACAACGATGACATCGCTCATGAGACCCTCGAATGGATCAAGCTGCTGACCGGTGAACCAGCTAACACCGCTGGAACAGCCGCAAATTTGTACGAAGTTCTAAAAGACGGTACTCTGCTATGCAAACTCGTCAACTCTCTGCAAGAGGGCTCAGTGAAGAAGATCAACCAGTCTTCTATGGCGTTTAAGTGCATGGAGAACATCAACGCGTTCTTGGATGCCGTGAAGAAGCTAGGAGTGCCACCGCAGGAGACTTTCCAGACCATTGATTTGTGGGAGAAGCAGAACCTGTACTCCGTCGTCGTGTGCCTGCAGTCTTTGGGACGTAAAGCCGGGAACTTCGGTAAGCCTTCCATTGGCCCTAAGGAGGCCGACAAGAACGTTCGTGAGTTCACTGATCAGCAGTTGAAGGCTGGACAGAATGTCATCTCTCTCCAGTACGGCACCAACAAGGGCCAGCAGTCCGGCATCTCATTCGGCGGCAGACGCCAAATGTAATATGTTTAACGTAATTAATTTATACTGATTAAAATGTAATAAATATTTTGTATTTTTTAATGTTCGCCTTTCATTTGTGAAAACAAGGTGTGGTTGTTCGTTCTTAGCTAACGTAATCTCAGATTAGATAACACAAGTATTCGGCACTACTGTAATGGACTCAAGTGTTTGGTTGATTTATAAGAGGTTCATTCTTAATTGTTTCTTTCATCTTAAAGCTTTCTTCTCCTTATGATGTATCTTCAGACTATTGAGATATTTGCTGTGCATATTATCACACTTGAACGACCATACTTTTCATGTTTGTTTTATAAACTGTTTTACGAGTGGGTACTACTATTATACTAATATGCACGACTTCCGAATTCAGACACCTTGATATAGGCACCATTTTTATCATCTAATTTGGCGACAGTATTAACTAATCGCAATGTGTTTTAATATCCCCTAAAACCTAGATTATAATTTATCACTTGTTTTATATCAGAACTTTTAGAATAACCTATAACTTAAAAGTGTTATTGATGATAACACAGTAATGTCTAGTCTGAATGGAGATAAGACAATCGTAAGTAAAAATCAAAAGGCTCATCACGACAGTAATTACTTTTCCCTATTTGCACTCAACTCAATGTAGAAGCTACTATAGGTACATATACATTTATGCAAATAAGAAATGGTCATCAAATTAGACCAAGTTTAGAAATGAGCGAATGAACTGACCATCATAAATTATTCCAAGTCAGTGAAAGCCATCCACGTTACAATATAAACAGAATTAATTCTATTTACCAGAATTGAAAGAAGCAGGTTATCAGTTTCATTTAGCATGAATTTTGCAAGTATTTAACATGATACAGGAACTGGACTTGATGATAAAGATAAAAAGAATTAATTTAATCTTCACGTGACATTCACACGAATAACTAAACTGACATAATTGTTCATATTCCCAAGGCAATTAGACAATGCAGCCAGTGCTGCTGATAATCCTTGAAAATATAATAGAGAACTGAGACAGAAACAATGGCTAATTTTACTTAATACTTAATAAACGCTCTGTTAAAAACGGGCTATTACCTCGACCTCTACAATGAAAGACATTGATGAAACTGCACAGCGACATAATATTTACAAACATGTAAATAGATCTTGATAAAGGTTACTTCAAAACAATCGGTACGTACTCGTACCTACTTAGCAAATCCCAGACAGTGAAAGAGATCTTAAAAATACTTAAAATTCGTAACGAGAAGAAGAAGCACTAAACAAACGATGGCTGTATACGAGTAGTGTGATATGACTAGAAAAAAGGATGGTGATCTCAGGTCATATATTACTGAGCTGAGGCTGATACATGGAAGCATGGAAGTTGACGTGATCATCATCTTGCTTAGCTTTTTCTCAACTATGTTGGGGTCGGCTTCAAGTCTAGCCGGATGTAGCTGAATACCACTATTTTACATGGAGCGACTGCTTAACTGACTTCCACAACCCGTTACTTGTCAGACTTACGGGACGACCCGTAACGACTGGCAAAGATACAAGAATGACAGCTATGACTATAGGCCTAAACTGCTTTTCGTGGGCACGGAGGGGTCTTGATATTGTACCTAAATTAGATGGAAATATTAATATCTACTATCGGTTTAGTAATGCCTTGTTTACGCTTGTGATCCTTGCAAAATGCAATCATCACAGAAAAAAAATATAATATGTATTATGTCTGTGACGATAGCAAAACGTCCCATTTCTTTTACAATTCAATATCTAAATTAGAAATCTAATCTGATTTCCGACTAATTCCGCAAGTTACGATAAAAATAAATCAATAAACATAGACGATATAATATAAATATTTAGTAGGTCTATTAACAAAGTTAGCGTTTCACCTTTTAGCAAAATGTCGAGGGGAAATCGCTCCCCTGTTCGTACCTTGTTATTTGATGACGTCATCTAATATTGATCTAACTTTTGCAACCACAGCCGTTGCTAAGGCTTAGCACGAACTCCCAACACCCGCCCTACAAATGATAAGTTCTATGTTTTGGAACACCTATTGAGAATTGAGAACAGTTTACGTAAGCGTGTCGTTAAATCCGGCGACTGCATAGAACAATACTGATATTGCAAGTCAAGGAAACACTGCAATTATATGAACTAAAAACGGGCAATCGATAATCAGTCTTATGACTACAGTAACAGCTCCTAGATTGGTGTAGCAAATGATTTCTAGGCTCGTGCAACCGCTATCAAGGACAATCAAGCAAGATTACCTAAATGTGGCAGTAATCGATGATTTCTAAATAACTTAATGATTATTACTGTTATTCATTGGAAATGGAAACGTCGGGTCCTTTGATACGGCGGCGTAATGTATGGTGGATAATAATAGCAGTATCTTTGAAGATAATCTATCTTTGATCGAGATTCGAGTGTTAGTTTTTGCTAGGCTTTGCAAGACTGCATTTATTTCCAAGTCGCTCGTTTAGTCCATTGCAACATTAATATGTTTATTCGAACCTGCTAAGTAATAATTAAGTCTTGTAGTAGTCATAAAATATAGGAGAAAGCTACAAATTCAGTCATATTGTAGTTTCGCTAGAGTTTCTAAATTGACGATCCAATCGCGAGTGTGATCCATCAGACGTGTTACGAGATGTCTGGACCACAATAATACTTGCTGTAGATATATGATATGTTTTTAAATAGCTGCTACAATCTCCGGTATGTCCGATATTTAAATTACGTTTAAATTCACCTGCGGATGCTTAGTAGCTTAATAAACCTGTTCTTTTGCTGTTGCAAATGGAATGATGTGATCTTAACTATATAGGTCCTTATGGTGGAATTGTGATGAGCAACGGTGAGTTTTTTTTTTAATTTTATTGAAAACCCTTAGCTCAACAAAACATTAGAATAATATTGCCAAAATGAAGTCGAGACGACTTAAATGCTTGGGATTCCAAACTTTGATGCCTAATGCAGCAGTCACATAAAGTCATTAAAGTAATGACGAAATTGTGATAATGTTTACAACATTGTTAATTCAATGAATGTTGACGTCACAGTCATTAGCACGGCTGCGACTGCGACTGTCCGTCACGGTCGTGTCAGCACCCCACAACGGAAGGTCTGGTCACGCGCCGATAGTAGCGGAAGTACGGATATCCGAATAGGACAACGCTAACTTGTCCCCCAGTGTAACAGAGAGGGATAATCACGCACGTGGGCATTGTTTCGTACCAACAATAGCTAATAAACATAATGTTAAAACAGGAGAAAGTATTGTCTAGTGTTAAAGCCTATTTCCATTGCATCCCAAAATTCAATGTCGAGAAGGTTTGGCTTAGCCATCGTCAATGGCCTTAAATGAGGCTACAGTCACACTTATAAAGCGCTCTCTGTACATGTCCGAAATTATAAATACAAACAAAGAGCTTCTATGGCTAGATAAAATGGTATTTTCCAGTGCATTGTAGAAATATAACAGAAATTCCTATACATTTGGATGCAAAATTGCAAAGCTGTACGTAGAATCGTTCGAAAGTTAGTCTAAGGGGTCTATTAAAAAACCGTTTACTCATTGCTTTCCATTTCATACACACTATATGAATATAATTTTATTATACTTATCACTAGTGAAAGCCTCTGGAAACACCTCGTAAAGTTCTCGGTCGCGGCTATCACCACTTCAGAATGATGATTTAGCAACATCTGCGTACAAATCTTCGATAGTAACGACCTTGCTATTTAGAAAGTGTAAATTTTTAAGCAAAATAGCTGTGGAATGATCAGTTTTCGTATTTTGCCTGGTTATTGCAACATCTCCAAACGATTCAACATTCCCATGTTATACGATATCGATCGTTCTTGCAAGGCTTCTGTACGTTACGCTACAGCGATTCAACTTGCTTTCTTGTCCGAAGGCTCTTTTACCGTTACTGTATCGGGCCCCGGCCGCGGGCCGGTCGACCAGATTATCTGGCACTAACGGGATGATATCCGTTTTACGATCGCAATGGCAACTCTGTAATAAAGTTGCAATGCGACTAAGTGCACTTGGGTGCACTTAGTCGCATTGCAACTTTGTACATGCAACATTACTTTTATATCGAGGAAGCTCTTACACTGAATACTGCATTGGCATGCGATTGCACTAATCGTTGTTCCATCAGCAGTTTAGTAGTTTCCATATTTAGGAAATGGTCCATGGTTAGCGTGCATAATCGTCCAATTTATCTCGATTGTATTCTGTTTTTGTTAAATGGTATTTCATAAATCTTAGCGGCAAATAATTTCTTGTAGAGCAACGTTACAGTTTCCTATTTTTAAAATCACCGTAGCGTGCAGAACAGCTGAGATTTGGCGTGATTCGAGTAATTAATTTGCGTTACGTCACTAAGAATCGCAGTGTTGTACTACTTCCATTACGCACGTACTCATACGGTTAATGTAAAGCGGATAATACAACTTTACGTACGAGTCACTCCACTCCACTCACCTAGTTTCCTTTGTTTTGGTTATTTATTAAATTGTACCATGTTTTGAATGTAATGTTGTTGTATCATGTTTCCATTACATAATGTCTTCTGGTTTTTATATCTGTTGTTCCGTCTCTGTACCGTTACTTCCTATTTTTAGAATGTATCCATGATTACAGTAACTGTTCTTTGTTAACTTTTTCGATTCTTTACTTTACCACATTTCTAAAAAGCCACCAAGGTTAACCTGCCATGAACATTAATTTTGGATTTACATTTCTTTTTCTGATGAATTTTAAGAACATTTCATTTGAATGGTTTCTTTAGAGACCCAATAACATTTAGCTAGTCATTAAAAACCAGGTCAAACGTGTTTCCCATTTCAGTATCATCATGTATCATCCAGAAACTTCCCCCCAGTTTATTTATATTCAACTGCGCCATTCGGTTTTCCGTCATTCAACCACGTCATTTTAGCTAGGGGAGTCGGTTATCAATTGATATGGCCCTGTGCTCGCCCCAAGCTGATTTATTCGTTAACCTGCACTGTATTGATACAGCTTGACCTCATTGGTGGTGACATTCTTAATTGGCAATTGCCTTCGATACGTTGGTTGTTAGTTTTAATAGCATGTGCTAATGGCAATGTTGATCTGTATCTGATGTATGCATTACCAGATCATTATTAATATTGTGTGTTTAATATTTTCTTGTATTAGTGTTCTAAACCACAGTGCGATCCATCTTCCTCAAATCATAGTTTTTTACAGTATATAGAGCGTGTAATGACAAGCAATCCAGACTTCAGACACATTCCAAGTTTTTCTTTTACTCCAAGATCCACGTTAAAGTCATTATTTTCATATTGCAATTTAATACTAGCCGCTACGTCTGTCTGTTTATCATTGTATGTCACAGCCACTGCAGAAATGCGTTCCTATAAAAGCGCCTGTAACTTAATTATAATTGACTAGCTGACCAGCCAGACGTTGTTCTGTCAAAATTTCAATATCTTTTTTCCTATTTTTTTTTCTTTTAACCCACTGCTGTATTAGAGTAAACAAAACAAAACAAAAAAAAATCGAATCGGTCAAGCCGTTTTTGAGTTTTAGCGAAACTAACGATAAGCAATTGATTTTTATTGTACCTCGTCTTGCCATAAATATTGTAACGAAGAAAAAAAAATTATTGCAAATAATATTTATTACTTTTACAGTGTGTTAGTTTAATACATAAATATAAAACAATTTAAAATATAAAAAGCTTATTCGAAGTCGTCTCTATTGGCTGCAATACAGTCATTTAAACGTTGAGGCCAGTTATCAATAGAAGCACGCACTCTTTCAAAGGGAAAATTCTTCACTGCCAATCGTATGGATTGTTTTAGGGACTCCAAATTATCATGGTGTTTAGAGCAAGCCGTACTCTCTAAAACTGACCAAAAATCATAATCCAGCGGATTAAGATCGGGACTAGACGACGGCCAGTCTTCAGCTCTGATGAAGTCCGAAACGTTCACTTCCAACAACCAAGACTGCGTGGACCGAGCTTTATGACCCGGCGCCGAGTCTTGTTGGAAGGGCCATACTTGGTTATTGAACATGGTGTTGTTAAGGGGCTTAACTACCTTTTCAATAATGGTATCTTGGTACACTTGTGTCGATGTTTTGATACCTTTTTCACAAAAATATGGCTCAGTCACTCCTTCATAGCTAACACCCCACCAAACCACTACTGAAGTCGGATAATGCCCACGTTGCACTCTGTCGACTAATTAGGAAGCTTCCTTAGAGCTTTGAGTATAAATACGGTCATTTTGTTTGTTAAAATGTTGCTCAATTGTAAAGATTTTCTCATCCGTAAACAAAATTTTTCTGTGAGCTCCCTTTGCGTACCGCTTCAGTAGTTGTTTCGATTTTACCACCCTATTCTTTTTTAAATTATCAGTTAAAAAATGACCAGTGCGTCTCTTATAGGCTGCAAGTCCTAAGACATCTTTTAAAATACGCGACATGGTTCTGGGTGCTATCTTCATCTCCCGAAATAAAATCTTTTGCTTTCGGACAGGATTTCTTCGAATTCTTTCCGTTATTGCTTTGACCACCTTTTTCGTACGAACACTACGTGGAAGGCTAGTTCTTTTTCTGTCACAAACAGAGGAGGTCTCATAGCCCGGTACACAAACATTTGACTAATACCAAGCGTATGGAGAGTTTTAAAAATTGCATTTGGCTCCATACCAACTTTGTGTAATGCAATCACAGCGATTCAGTTCTCTTTATCACCCCACTCCATTTTAATATCGCAAAATATTGTACAATGTATTGGCGCCAAAATTAGAAAACTCAATGAACAATCGTATAAAAATGACAGATTCCAAATTAAAATGTAATATCTTTTTTATTTTTAATTGTAACAGTATTTATGGCCAGACTGTGTATATAAGAAGATTGATGTCAATATAATTAACCTTCAAGACTAAGAGCATATACATAATTCTCGATTATGTTAACATGACTATGTTAGACCAAAAAACCTTCACATTATAACAGCATTATGTAGCAAATAACATCAACATTTATTTCTTCATCAGCCATCACTTCGAAATCGCGTAGAGTACCGTTACCGTTGATATTATTTTAATTGGAGCTATCTGTGTCATTACAATAAAATAATTTAATTTCGTAACGGGATTTCTACTAGTCTAGAGATTGCAAGTGGTTAAACTAACACTCGGTGTAAATACTGCCCGCATCATGAATAAGGCATGGCAACCGACTGGAACTAATCATGAAGCATTGACAAATAATAATTTGCTTAAATTGAATTTACCTTGCCCAAAGATTTGTCAGTACACGGGTGTGTTTTTCTGACATATTGTTTCATTAGAATTAACAATCAGTGTTGATTAACCGTAACGGTTTCAGTAATGAAAGGAACGACAGGTTAATGCTAAAATTGTAACGCTTGTGAAGCGAATTGTTGATCTGAGTAAGATGACTTTTGCGGTTAGTAATATGGCCTGAGGGCATTATTGAAATGTAAAGACGATTAGACGAAGTTCTAGTAATAACAGCGGCACGGGTCGATCCATCGGGTTAAGCTACACTTGCCTATGTCGGTCCGTGGATGGGTGACCATCTTTACATACCAAGACCCCCTACGTGCTTCGGAAAGCACGTTAAGCCGTTGGTCCTGGCTGTCATTTGTGAATCTTTGACAGTCGTTACGGGTCGTCAGAAGCCCGCAAGTCTGACAACCAGTCTTGCCAAGGGCTATCATGTTACCCAGTTACTGGGTTGTGGAGGTCAGACAGGCAGTCGCTCCTTGTAAAATACTAGTATTCACCTGCATCCGTAATCGGATGCAGCTGAATACTAGTATTCTGCACCCGATTAGACTGGAAGCTGACCCCAACATAGTAGGGAAAAGGCTAGCAGATTAATTGAAATACGAAGTTATAGAGCGGATGATATGGCTTAGGCAGGCTTGGGAGACGCCGTGATAGTTATTTACGATGCCCTTATATTGTCTTGATCTTTCAAGTTCACTCATCTCGCTCCTTTTAACGTTTTATGAATATCTTCAACATCCTCAATCCTGTTTAAAACCGCACCATAAGCTTCAGGTTCATAAATTACTTACTACTTCGCAACAGGAATGATCTCGCGTTAAGAATTGCAAGCGGAAATACTAAATCCGTTCCGTGCCGCCGGTGGACTGGTTTGTTTATGTATCAGTCCACGTATCTCGAATACGTCCGCACTGTCGTAATTATGCATTTCATTTTTATTCGCAACCTGCCCCACTATTATGCACGCTACAAGCCCATTTGTTATGTTGTTCAAAACTCCCTTACCTACTAGTTATGTATATGACCAAGTCATCCTGTCATATATAAATTCTCGTCATAACACGATGACGTTGAAATTTTAGGAATTTCTACATAATGAGGGGAAAATGGTAGCATGTATTAATAAGATCGATCAGCTTTTACGCAGCATAATGTGATTTATAGAACCTACTTTCCTTTATTCATCTAGGCAAATTACATTTTGCTCGTGTAGTTTGACTTTCGCCGATAGTCCGATGCTGATATTCAGAACATCAGTAGTATTCTCCACACGGTCCCAGCAATTTGCATTTCAATTGACATTAGTGTCTGGGTTGCCATTTGTGTGGGCTTTAGATCGGCGATCGAAGGCACCGTACAAACTGCATTTTGAATCTCTGATATTATGTTAAACCGTTAAGTAACTGCTCAGCGGCGATTGCAATAAATGTAAGATTCTCCGAACGTTACATTTACCGATTGCGACCGACTTTGTGTGGAACCAGTTTCTTTTGGACGTTACCAAAACCGGAGGCGTTGATCCAACCTTGGCATTGAGGGAACTCTATGACTAATGTTTGCACGTTGCTTTTTTACCTCCACGTTACGTCAAATGATGTTCGAGGCTCGAGACTTGCGTGATGGAAATTAAATTTTGTAATAGTAGTTATAGCATTAGCAATAGTTTGCGTGTAAATTGCGTTTCCAAAGTTGCCAGCTTGAAACTAGTTCCATAAATCACTGTAGACTAAGTGTTGTTTTGCATAACGCATGTGTCTGTCAACAGTTTTAAGCCAGACACTTCTATATTTTTGTAGACGACTTTTCATAGTGACTTTGTAATATGACATATTTTATCAAACCATGTTTTCCTATGCTTATCGTGACCAAGTTTTCCTATTAAGACCGTTTCTTTTGTATTCAATGCAAAGTTAATTGCGGAGTGCATTATTTCTGCTTCTATATAATTATATATGTGATCATATCGGCACCTTAGCATCTGGTTCTTCTGTGGGTGTTGACTGAAGTTCGGTTTGCTTGGCATATTTTAAGTCAGGTGTTCAATAATGTACTGACACCTACACAATACAACTTTACGAAATAATCACTATCGGCGCGCTCATCGTCGTTCCAAGTTCCAACCACGCGTGCCCGATCGTATCTTAGCGAACATGATTTTCACTGTTCCACCGCATTCTCTTAAAATGTCGAAAGTTTTCTTACATTTCCTCGTACGTAATTTCATCTTGTTTATGAATATAAATTGGCTATTTGTTGTTGTAAAATGTTCGTAATAGTCCGAATTAGGTTTATAAGGAAAGAAAAATTGGAAAAGTTTCCCGGATTTTTTTCAAATTTGGGAAAATCTGGACGAACTTTTTTCTATGGTATTTTTGTATGAACTATTGAAATTTGGACAACTTCTCTCGGGTATACTGTTCCACTTGTCTGTATAATTTGAAATATGTTGGTCTTGTCTCGGTCTAAACTAAACTGATTTATAGAAACTCATATCTCATTGTTTCCTATCCTTGGCAGCGATAAGATAAAAGAGTAACTAATTGTAGTCTGGTTTGTACATTTTTCTTTTTTATTGTCTTGATTTTAAACGACATAATTTTTGCTCTCTCTACTTTTTACTACTTTAGCTTTTGCCCGCGGCTTCGCCCACGCGAATGTCGTAAAATATCCCACGTGAACGTACTACCGGGATTAAAAGTGCCCTGTGTTAATCCAGGTAATGTGCCAAATATCATCCAAATCCGTACAGCCAATTTGCGCCAATCCGGAACATACGAGTACATCCATACAAACTGACAAAAATTTAAAAAAAAAACTATATTTTTGGCATCCGACTCGAGAGAAAAAAAAAGTTAAGTACTACTTTATTATATGCATAGATGTTGCGTCGACTCCAAATAAATAAGGATAAAGGCAGGAGAATGATGATAACAGATTTTCATGCAGTTAAGTCGCCCTTTTCGTCAGTTCAGTCGAACTATTAGGCTCATTGGCGACGTAAAACTGGTGGATGCCAAGCTTCACAGCTTGACTCATCGCCGCAAGGTTGCCTGCTTGTGGGTCTTCTATAGACTGTACTTCAGTGAGTGTGCTCAGAAACTCCACAAACTCATTACACCGGCCCTGTTCTACCATCGAACATCTACACGCACTGCAAGTACCATACCTAGTTGCCATTCTACCAATTCGCATTAAGCGCTTCCAAACATCCTTCATAATGCGCACGACAAAAGACTCGAACTACCTGCGTCTGTGTTCCCGAACACATGCAACCAAAGTCTCTTCAAAATTAGAGTGAACAGGCTTCTTCTGGGTAAGCTTACTCCATCGTAGACTTTGTCTCTATCACCTCTGACCTAGACTAAAGTCAAGAGCAAACCCATCTCAAATAAAAAGGGGAGAATGCGGGAGTCGCAGATTGTTCCCGTGACCTGCCGCCATTTCTGCCATCCAGTGTTAATTCTGTGCTTAACAGTCCGATCCACTTCGCCATCGCTTTGCACAAGTGAACCAAGATACCGGAAGTCGGAGCAGAGCGGGAGAAGCGCGCCATCAAGCGCTATGGCCCCAGAACTGAAGAGACCGCCAAAATCGCAGAACATATACTCGGTTTTGGTTCTGCTAATTTTCAAGCCGATATTCTCCAGTTTCCGTTGCCACTGGAGGTCTAATATCTATTATAATTTCTTTACATCTTTCGAACTTTATGAATTACAAAACGAAAGCAGAAAAGATTAGAAGGCTAATTTCTCATTAGATTGATACATTACCATGCATGATTCAGATCATACAATTTCCTGTGATTCTAAAATGTAGGTAAAAGCAAAACAAATCATTGAAGACATCAATTTGCCAGAAGTAATTCAGATCAATTTTCGTCACGAGATAAGTAGCGGGCAAATCGCAACCCGACCCCGGAGGTCGGCTAATAGCAATTTAGCTCTGCACCGCTATGAGTCACGGCAGCAGCCAGTCGTGACAATTTCCACATAAATAGTATTAATTATGACGAAGCAGAAGACTCAATTCTGACAGTGCACGATAAAGAAATACACTGTTATTATAAACTAATTTATGTTGCACTTGACTAAATAATATATTGCTAAAGGAGCCGTTTCATTTTTATATGGAAATTTGGCTAGGACGTGTACATTCCAGAAATTCTGTGAAATGTTTCTTTAAACATATAACAGGCAATGATTTATACAATTAATTTGTATTTTGTATGTACAAAATAAAAAGTTAAAATGCTTGACATTTGTTGTGAGAAAAATGGAGACGTAATGACAGATGACATTGGTGTCATCTGTCATTATAACCTAAAACGAGGACTTCATAAATTTTGCAATAAATTTAGTTAAGATATTAGAATAGTGCATATATCAGTGAATCTAATACCTCGGACAACCGGCCAAAAAAAAAATCGATGTTTATCAAAGTATCTCTAAGCCATTGATCCAGTCTGGAATAAACACATATACAGTGTGACATATCGAAATGAGGGAACTAAGCTTAATTTTATCGCCGAAAAGAATATTTAACGACTTCAAAAAAAAGAGTTATCAGTTCGTCACGTATGTATGTAATATTATTGGAACTGCAATATATTCACATATGATAATCTATTAGGGCTTCCAAACAAATATACAAATTTTTATAGATGTATGTATGTTTGTATGTATGTTTATCCACGCATTTTCCGAAACTCTTAATCGAATCGTGACCATTCTTTTGTTGGTTTACATTTATTTCAACTTAGAGCACAGTGAAAATTTCATCAAAATCGGTTCAGTAGTTTTTAAGATAGTGGACTAATACATGTAAGTGTGACGGCCTGGCTTATTGATACCGAGCTACGGGTGTGGTGTGGTGTCAAAGGGAAAACATCTCAAAACCTTGGTCAAATTCTAGTGCAGTACTTATAACAAAACTATTAGCCAGTTATTACAAACAAATATTCCAGTTTTTACTAAAAACTAAAAATTACCAACAAAAAAATAATTTCAACAAAATTATATCTACAAGAAGTTAACTCAAAATTATGAAATAACTTTAATTTCGGAAGTCGGTGGCAAAAAATTAAAATACAGATCCTAAGACACCGACTTCCGAAATTAAAGTTATTATTTCATAATTTTGAGTTAATTTCTTTTTGAAGTCGATTTTTTTTAATCTAAAAATTAAATTTAAACTTTTATAGCATTATTTAAATTCTTGTTCGCTGCTGTGACCTCTGTGTTAACAAAACGATATACATTTTAAACTAAACGATCTATCACGATGAAACAAACTTAGTTATAATTGGAAATAACAGGGCGTCCTCATAAAAAATTAAAGAAAAAAAAAAACCGCCCTAAATTGAGAATTAATGTATCGCCGGAAAGAATATTTTATAAAAAACTAAAAAATAAATTCAACTTTTTATAGCATTTTTTAAATTCTTGTTCGCTCCCTCTGACCTCTCCTCTCTCTCCCTCTCCCCTCCCCCTCCCTCACTTTGACCTCTGTGTAAACAAAACGGTAACTTTTAATCTAAACGATCTATCACGATGAAACAAACTAAGTTATGATTGGAAATGAATGATGATTCTATATCGTATTAGCTTTATAAAACTAAAAATACCACGTTTATAGCTCAATTACAACATTTCCTATCAACTGTTAAAGAAAGGCTTTGCACACTGCTACATACAAAAATACTTCAGCAGGCAGACAATTAATTTTATTTTAGATGTTTTAAAATATTTTTTCCCTCGATAAAATTAAGCATAGTTTTCCTCATTTCGATATGTGCACATTATAAAGACTCACACTGTATAAGTCTTCACATCTGAAACAGCCTTACATGCAAGTGTCGGTATCTTTTGAGTGCGTTTCATTATCAAAAGCTTTGATAGTGTTATTTACTTAATCCATGTGTTTCTTTGTTTTAGCTCTCTTTTCCTTCATTAGCTTCCTTATGTTCAACCTAATTGACGTTATTATTATCTCTAGAATTAGCAGCAGAATCGGTCAAATTATTTCGAGTGTTTGGATTTTTTTGTTACTCTAAAATAATAGTGTATCTGAGTAACTTCTTTCCCCTTTGTATTAAGTTTGTTAAAATACATGACAGGTTTTTGTTTGCTGTATAATAGAAACATCTGTCTCTATACGATGTAGGTATGTAGCTGTACAGTTATTTTGAAAATTAATACTATAGCATGAAGGCTGTGATAAAATGTTTGCAAAAACTGTGTTTTCTAGTCATGGAAGTCGAGATCACTTTAGGAAAACTAAATGGATTCTAAATGCTTTATTAACGGATCTAAAATCTCATCTTATCTAAAAATCTACATTATATCCAAATAATGTCATGTTTCACTTTACATTGTATTTGTTACTTTCCATTACATGGTTTTTTGTTAAACGGCTATCGTCAATATTCAGAAAATCTATAAAAATCCTAGTAAACAGTCCGAATTGATTACAAAATTCCGCTGCTAGCACAATACATCTGTTTGCTTATTTTTGTTTGTATACCGCATTATCAACGTGCTTTGTTTCGACCAAGATTGTAGTTACGAAACCTGGCGTGCGAAACATTCAAACTGCTTTGAACACACTTCCGGTAGATATTGCATTTGCTTCGGGAACTTCATTTCGCATGGAGTTCTCAAAACTGTCTTCTTCACTCGATCATGTTTTGCCCATTGTCAGTCTGTTCTCAAGCCAGGTTTGCCCTGTAACTTGAATTTGAACTGTTTTTAAGAAAAGTATTATTGGGATTGCAGAGTGAAAAAATAAACATACGATTGTAAACGTCATGTGAATGGAAAGGAAGGCCTTTGCTCTGCAGTGAGACAATACGAGCTAATTTTTTAAATTTATTTTTTACTTATTTTTTAGCTTCATGCCTTGGACCTCGTCCCCGTGAAATGTCTTGTTCCCCCAACCCACCGCGTCGCATCCTATCGCCCACCCGTGCTATTACCACTGAGATAAAGTATACGCTAGTAATAATAGTTCTATGGCTATTACTTTGTTTAATGCAATGATGCTATAATAAAATGTGGTTGGTTTAACGCTTTTTTTTTTCTTTTTGCTGGGCTCCTAAGGGTCATAGCGTAAATGATAAATGATTTTTATTTCTGTAAGTAGGTTTGTGATTTTAAACACCTTCAAGAATTGGGCTATCAAAAACAAAAACAATTTTTCAAATCCGACTGGTACTCACAGAGTTTACCCCCTACATACAACAAATTTTACCTCTTTATAATATTAGGTATAAATTTGATGCCACATAATGATTCAAACTTCACGTGCTTGGCAGTTTTCTGCAGACGTATATTTTAGGTTTACAAAGAAAGAAATTTAACCCACTTACCCATCCCACCCTTAGCTTTTAGTGCTTTGTCCCAGTTATATCCCAGAATAGCTGTCTGTTGGACATCATTAATAGCAGTTGACATAGGAAAGTAGGAAGGTGCGGTCTACCGGATCAATTTTCTGAAAATGGCACAGACTGAGGTTGCGAGGTCAGTACGACCAGAAATATCACACCTATGAACTTGAAAGATCAAGGCGTTTTGAGCTGTAATAGTACACAGTAAGGTAGCGATCCTAACGGCAAGGGTTACTTGAAGATCTTCAAGGGTTGGTTTGGAGAAATATTGTAATGGTAATGCAAATGGTACAAAAATGTGAAAGGTCATTGGCATGATTTATGGTACTATTGGTTTTACTATGATTATCGACAACACAGCTTAATAAGGTGTTCGACCCGACGACGCAGTAGATAATAATAATATGGTGATGATAAGCGTTTTAGCAAATCTCGTCGCTTAGATGGATATAAACCTACTTTGTTTGTTTGTACAAGGTTTGGGTGAGCTCGTTTCTGTTTGGTGGTGTATGAAGAATTTTATTGAACAGTAAATCATCCATCACATAAACTCCGTTCACGTATAAAATTATTTGAATTGAAATATTTATCAGTATAGTGGTCAAGTATTTAGAGTACTTTGGGGAGAGGAAAGTACCTTTTGGAGAGTTATAACTTATAATGCCAAACAATGAGGTTAATGGGTGAAACGTAAAGGTTAGTTCTGCCGTTGTTAATCAGCGCATTATAATTTAGATTCACGACCTTCTGATCTGATTCAATCTAAGTATTCTAGCATTTCCAACGCATAATAACTGTGAGATAACAATTAAGACTTATTACGAGTTCACTTAGCTTCAATTCTTATAGGTTTAAAGTATCAAGGCTAAAGCGAGATAATTATCAGTTCATGTGAACATGCAACGCAGTTGTCTTAAAGAATGCATTCGGGTCATTGTTGGGAGAACAATGTACGATTCACATCATTTTACGTCTTGTACTGTACACTACAGAACGCCGGGAGATTTCGGACATTATTGTTTATACAATACCCAATTGACAATGGGGTACACAATATGTAACTGTATTGTCGCATTGAAATGTGTGAACCTGAATGCAGAAAAAAAAATTAATGGAAAAACCATACGTGTCACCGAACCGTGAACGTGAATTCTGTATAGATGAGAATTGCTGGACAAGCTTGAAACTCTCTAATGTGTGACAAATGAGTAATGATAATGAACTAACGAAGATGTTACTGAATAACAACCATGAAAAATTATTAATTGACTTGTGACGTCGAAAATAAACAGACATCGGTGAAGAAATCAAATTTATTTAACATGGTCGACCGAAACGTCTGTTCTATTGATTACAAGTGTTAAAACAGATGTGTGTCTATCTGTGACTCACTACAGACAATATTAATAACGGAGACCTTGGAAACATGCAGCCACCTTTCAATAATGATAGAAGTACAAACAAAAATGGAAATCTTTCAACTTTCTATGAAGGTCATGACGTGAAGGATACTTTATTCTACAGTTATAACAAATTGGCGGCGATTATAAATATTATAATAGGAACAATGATCATTGTATTGATTGCAGTCGCTTACAAGTTTCAACGTATCGCACTAACAGATATTGTTCGATATCAAATCGATAAGATTATCGAAACCTTTTGCAAAGTCGAAGAAGATTTTGATTAGGTGGTAGATTTAGTTTTAAAGTGTTCGAAGTTGCTGTTTTATTTCAGTGTTCGCATCATTTATTATTTTTTGTTCGTGCGGTTCTGTGAGTGTTCTTCCTCGCTACAGAATTTTTCATTCATGTAAACTAAGGTTGGTACGTTAATAAACTTTATCCTTAAACAACCTTTACAATGTTATCATTGTTTAACCTAATCTTATGGCTGTATCACGATACTCTGTAGTCAATACGCCTTAAAGGTTTAATGCTAAGACGTTAATTAAAATAATTGTATCGACAATGTGCATCAAAGATTCGTTAGCACATTGTGTAAGTAGGTCCCAAAAGTTCTACGGGGCCGTCGCAGTCAGTCGTTCAAATCTCTCGTACCAGACCGTCGTCGTGGATTGACCTCGATTCTTTCCCGTGACAGTCAAAATCACGCTTTCGTACGCTTTTCTTGTTCGTTTTATCTCGTTGGGCTGCATAATTTGCATCCGTTTATTTACGCTATCGCATTGTGCTTATTCATACGTTTTGCGCTTTTCTTCTAATGGTTTGAATAATTTTCTGAGACTCAGTCGGAACGGCCGCGGTTTTATGATGGGAAATTCAATAACAAAATAAAAATTTAGTTTCACTTTTCTGTGAAGTATTTTCTTGATTTTCATGTCTTGATTTCAAAGGAAATATTATTATCATAAAATTTCCTCATTGGCTTATATTTTGTTTACGTACAAAACCTTTTCACGTCAACACTTCACAGTCTTCCCAGTTTAAGTGAAAAATATTCCAGTTGATTTTAATGCGTCGCTGAAGTTCAGACTGCAGTTTCTTTTCTCATAACACCTTTAATGTTGTTGAATTTACATTTACCTTGTCTTGTATTTACTTGATATGCAATATATAATCAATTAATACATATCTCCCACAAAGAAGATTAGGTAAGTTACTGCTATCAATACCTACCTATTGTTTGACACGGGCTTGTAATAGCGTTCTGGTTTCGTGTTCCTGTTTCTAGGAATCTTTAAAAAATTCTGCTGTTCCCTACATTTATGTTCATATGTGCCCTCAAAATGTAGGGAACGGCTGATTTTTTTTTTCGTGATTTCAGGTTTGGTCCCATAGTAATAGTTGTTCATAATGATAAGTACAATGACCCCTTAAGAGGTTAACAGTGATTAAAATCACATGCGGTATTGTATTTACATAAATGGAAAATAAACAGGAACAGGTATTTCTGATTGAAACTCCACTTTTCTTTGTCTCTTCATCGTCATCAGCATATCTATATGTATATATGCATCTCAAATCACATTTAACCCGTTTCTCGGCTGCTCTTTGTTACTTATTCTTCCAAAAATAAATCTTAGGTATGTAGGTATTATATGTGGGCTGATTGTGATAAATTATGTCTATCGATTACTCTCACTGGCATGTGTGACAAAAAAGTATGATCGTGAAGTCGTGTACAACTTCTATGAAAAAATATGTAGTATCATTCATCATTATAGCCCATTGTTTACCAGTTAAGTTCCTCATTTCTCTCTTAACTATACGACTTGCGTAGAATTTTTCGCTTCAAGAGTTGATAGATGGACTGTCATCTAAATCATTATTTGCACTACAGTTTAGAAACTATCAGCAATGAGGATTAATTTTTCATCTTTCGTACATCTGGGGCGTGATGTTTACAAGGCCACTTCTTCTTCGTTGTCCATAACCATATCAATGCTTCTACAAGCTAATATGCATGCTTCCTACTATCAACTTTCATTAACATCCAGAAAAAAAAAAAACTATCGGCTACAAAAACATTCAGTTTGGTCCAAGTGCCTCTTCTCTCCCAGAGACATAAATAACGTACAGCCATTAGGTAACCAAATCACCTTCGTCATAAAACGCAACATGCAATTTTTTAAAGTGTGACTTACAAGAGTTCTTATACTCTTGCAACACAAACTCTTTGGTTAATCTGTTTGTTCCGATCCGATAAATTGTGATGAATAAAAGCATGAAATTTCAAGAATATCATTTTACAGTTTGTTGCTCTACTCCTGGTATCTTTGACCGTCAAAAAGCGATCACTTTTCGTCTGGATTTGCTATCAGTGCCTTAATCTTCCACAAGCATTAGTTTCTTCCCAACTTTGTGGAGTTGAACGAAGTGATGGTAAGGTATTGCAGAATGTATCAATTCATAAGATCAGAGCAAATTTTCTTAGCGATTCCCTCAATCATTATAAGAATAGCTTCAACGTGAAAGTGAATGTTTACATTTCCTCAGATGTAATTGAACATTTTAAAGTAAACAAAATAATAAAAAATTCTTGTGTAATTTGGTTCCGTTGAACTAATCTCAAACGTTACTCGACCGATTCGTATAATCCTTTCACCGTTGTAAAGTCTATTTCATGCCAGATCAGTGTCATCATAACTTGTGGACTTTTTCATCTTATAACGGTCAATTCGTATCTTAAATCGCTCATGACCCATGTTTCACTTAAGCTCTCTGTCTCTTGCACATCATCCAATTTAATTACGTCCTTTTTCTGTCTTTCAATCTTACTATAATTGTGAATTATGTACTGAATCATAACTTCATCCTTTGCATAAATAACCACTTACATAGAGAAGTCTTTTGGATCTTCTTTTGCTGGATATTTCTGGCGTTCTTTGATTTGTTTTCCTGATTCTATGAGCTTTTACTGTCACAAAACCTCCAGGCTTAGTAAAAAGTTTTCGCTTTTTAAGCTCACACGTACCACCACGTACCACCCGAGCGCGTTAGGTAATTCTCTGTCGTTTCTCTACTCTATTTAAATATTGTGGTAGATGGAACAATTTTTTGCTTCCGGGCGTCATCCACCGGAACAGCCGCGCAGCCATTGTTATTTTTTTTTTTTTTACTCGTAACTCAATTACGTAATACTGTTTATATGAAAGTGTTACAGTATATACGCGTTGCTGGTCCGAAAGTGAGTTAATGATATTCTTAGTTTACGTTATGGTTTATGTTCAAGAATTAAAGCAATTATAATGTACAGCATCATGTTTAGTTATGTAATTGATGTTATCATGTGTGTCTAAATGTTTCCTACTGCCAGTTATAATTAGCGCGCTATGGGAGTGTGCTCGTGTTATGAATGCACAAGTTGCAGATGCTCTTTCAATCTTTGTCTGGTTAATTAACATTTCATGAAGGTTTCTTTGTATGATATGCGGAAAAAGGATACTTGATAGACGTGTAGTCTTCATGAACTAAAAGAATGATATAAATATTGTCTTGTGATTTAAGAATGCGTCATATCTACTAGACGATTAGATTATGTTCCGTTAACGGTAGCACGTTATGATTTTGGTACCTACGTTTCGGAAAAAAAGATCGTCTTAAGATTCCTTGATTCAGTACAGAAGATTTGCATAAAATATTGTTATAATAAGCTTAGCTCATAAATATTTAATCCGTTGTATGTTCCTAGTGCCTACTGGGAAAAATAGTGACTGTATCATCACTGGCACATCGCGTATCACCCGCCGAAGCTATAATAATAGGTAGGAGGATAGTGATAAAATGTAAAATAGGTACCCGTACATTTCTTCCTAATAAGCGGAAAACAGCATTAAAAATAATATTATCCAATGTCGCAATTATGGTTACCTATTTTCATTTGTGAGGGATATTAATACACGTTATAGGTATAGCCAGGTATTACAAGACTGAAGTTATATCATAAATTATAATCGTTCATGTCCTGGTTAACGGTCGCATCTTTCTAACCTGAGTTAGACCAATACTACCAACAATGAGTAGATAATATTACTATTTCTATATCGTAAAATTGATGGATATTTTTCATTATATCTCCGTAAAACGTGTTTGCAACTGTGCAACGTCCAAAACAGTCCAATTTATGAGGCTGCATATTAAAAATCACAACATTAACATCTTCCTTCCTTTTTTACAGTAAACAATGACGATGGATAAGCAACTAGTCTGGGTGCGGGACCCCAATGAGGGGTTCATTCTCGCCCGACTACACGAGCTCATGGGGGAGGAAGCAGACGTCTTCCCTGTGGACAACAAGTACCCCAAGAGAGTCTGCAACTTCGAAGACATATTCCCCGCTGGAGATCCTGGGAAGGATGTTGATGATAACTGTGAGTATCGCTTGATAAATTTTGGTCGTACTGATCACGCCGTCTTTGTAATGCAGGTGATTCTGGAAGACGTAAAAAACGACTAACGTGTATTGGTCAAAATGGACAAAGATATAGAAGATCGTCTAGTTCCTTGATTCTACACGATATCTTGAGAAAATCATTTAGTCCAGTAGGACCAAGAAGAGGTAGATAGACCAAATGAAGGAAACGACAAAAATTGAGATATACAGAGAAATAAAGGAGTTTTAACTAGAATTAGATGGAGATTGCTACTCGCACCAATACACAAAACCTAAATTATGTAGGTATAGAGACAGACTAAAACCCGTAACAAAGGCTACGATGATAATGAGTTAATAACTGAATGACGTAGTAAAATCGCTGAACAGTGACACAAATTAGATGACTCATACTTATAATCCCCTGACTTTTTTGTCTCATCATTCTCCTGTCTGATAACAAAATTAAAGCACAAAGAGCAATATTTATATAAAGAAAAAGCAATATGCCTAATTGCACTTTACAACAAAATGACAACATCAGATAGGCATCAAGTGGGGATAATGATGATCACTGCATTGACCGTTTCTTAGCCATTAAATTAATACAAACATGCATTGTAGCTGCTTATGCATTTAAGCAGAACATGTAAATGACTATTATATTAAACTGCACTGACTAAATAAAGGTTGAAATTCAAACAATGCACACGATTATTTCATGGAAATCAAAATAGCAAAGATCAGAAAATTAATTACAATAAACAAGACAATACCTAAGACATACTGCTCTTCTTTATTATAGGGGAAATGTTAGACCTGAGTAAAACAGCTAAGGTAGATTGTATGCACAAGGGGATTAAGAAACTCTCGTTGTAAGCAATTTTGAGAGACCTGTGCCATCAGTGGCTTCGATGATACCCCTCATTGCAAGAACTGAACAAAATGAAATATAGCCTCTTGTTATTTTATTGAATGGTCGTTCCTACGTTTCTTACCCATAGCCCATACAAAGCATGATGAATATATCCTAAATGACTGCAACATCCGTCATTCACCGTCGCATCTTACGTTTTTTACAGACAAGTATTAATTGACGTAATCATCTTACGAGTTAAAGCGATTAACTTCGATGAGGCATGAGGCATTTATATCGATCCCTGTAATTAATAGCGCTCCTGGAATAGAATCGAACCTGTTTTAAACTAGTTTAGAATTTATTTTTCTCATGGTCTTATAATAATCTTGTTCCTTGCTTACTAATGTCAGGTGTCTGAATAAAATAAGAAGGTTTGCTTTTTGAAGAGCCAGAACGAATCTGTAAATATTTGGTCCTTATTTCAGCATTTTCCTAATGTCGGCTGCCCGGGTGCGCCTTACTGCAATGCTGGCTTCATTTGTTGGGTCGCTTCGTCGTCAATGGGTAATTCATTGGCTCTTATATCATCTGTCACGATATCCAGCCATTTACTTTTCGGATCACGAGGTCGTCGTATATATTTAAGTAGATTAAGTACAAATAAACCTTAGCGAGGTCAAACTCCGATGCCGAACCAAACTATCTTTACTCCTCGATTACTTGTAGTTCTGTTTATATACCTTATGATATTCTTTTTAAATTACATATGACTGCAGTCCCGTCAAACGCCTGCCCTGCAACACTTCCTAGTGCTTTAGCTGGAACGAAAAGGTGGAGCAACAAACTCTTAGAATTAGTGGGCCAGGAGCCTTTGCAACTTTTAAAAGTTAGACTAGAATGTCTTCACACCTTTATTACCCTGCAATCTATCAGCCTAGCCTTTTTCCCAACTATGTTGGGGTCGGCTTCCAGTCTAACCGGATGCAGCTGAATACCGGTATTTTACATGGAGCGACTGCCTATCTGATCTCCACAACCCAGTAACTGGGTAGGTAATACGATACCACTAGGTAAGACAGGTTGTCAGATTTTCGGGCTTCTGACGATCCGTAACGTAACGACTGTCAACGATCCACGAATGACAGCCGGGACCAACGGCTTAACGTGTTTTTCGAGGCACGGAGGAGTCTCCGTATGTAAAGATGGTCACCCATCCACGGGCCAACCCCGGCAAGCGTAGCTTAACCTGACGGATCGACCCGTGCGGCTGTTTACTTAGCCACGAGATCCTTTTCAGTTTGAAATTGAACTAATTTCTACGTTATAGGAAGTTTTACGTTATAAAGAGTTTACATTGTAGTTTTTTTTTTATACCAATGACATTCTTTTCTTTTTCATCGTCAAAATACATACCTAAGAATTTTTTTATTTATTTTATTAAATTAAAATTCTTGCTTAACAAAACCTATTATTTTCAGGTGAGCTGATGTTCCTCAATGAATCAACACTACTAAACAACATCTTAACACGATACAAGAAGAATAAGATTTACGTAAGTTATAATAACTGATTTACCTACTATGACTCATTTCAAATGACGTGAATGAAGTTTTCACCTTGAAAATGTTTTATACATAGGTACGTAGGTGCTTATGCTTACCGTAGAAAATTATGTACGAGTATTGATTCCGTTTGGTTTCCCTTGACTTTTACCGGCCGTATTTACTACGACGCCGATTATTCAGTGTTATTTACTGCTATATTTTTATTCGGTAAATGAAAGAAAAAGGAAAGATATAATAAAGTTTATTAGCACACAGTTCGTGAAACACAAAACACAAATAAGTAAATAAAAAACCGAAAATAATGTTAAACAGCAATAGTGCTACGCCAAAAAGGTTCATCCTGTCGCTGGTTTTCTAATGAACCTTTAGGCGCCGTCCTATTGCCATCGCTCCTGCGATGATGCGATGCGATTTCATCGTGCGATGTAACCGCTCGCGTGATAAGAAATTGTGTGTCCTGTCTAGGAGCGATGCGATCACACTCGAAATGGCTCTTAACAGACATGCACAGATTTTGCATAATCGCGCGATCTACAATAGGACATTTAGTAGATATCAGTATGTTTGAACGCACGGTCGCACGATCATTTTCGTCGGACGCACGCATCATCGTACGAGCGATGGCAATAGGACGGCGCCTCCGGGTCAACTCACACCGCGACGCGATGCGAAGCTGCGCTTACTTTTAAGATTGCGATACAATATCGAACTTTTTTATTACACAATAAGGTATAGGTACGCGCCGCTCAGCACTGCACATCTCAGAGACACGCGTTCACACTCGCAGTGAAATGATACGTTTTCGTGAAGAAAATAAGTTCGATATTATGTCGCTTTGCTAAAAAGTGCATGCCGCGTCGCGTTGCGTCAGGTCTCAGTGTGAAGTGACCCTTAGGGACAATTGACAGGGAGTGAAAACAGCTTCAACATATCTAATATATAATTTTTATACTTATAAATAAATATACTAGTACCTTATCGAATAAATTAGTGATTCGCCGAATACCATCAAATTAAATGTGATACACTGAGCTGAAACACATTGTGGAGGCCTTTTCAGAGTGGGATATGATGTAGGCTGAAAGTAACCAGCAAATGCACTGAATGTACCGAAGGAACAATAAAATGAAACGTCTCTCTGTCTTTGTTATTTCTTGAATTGACGTAGATCGTAAAAAAGTTTCAAAAAAGAAACGAAGGCTTATTGAAGGGGTATTGGTTGTTATTGATTCTGGTTTCTTTTCGTAAACACCTGATAAATGAAACCTATTATAAACAATCGATACACACATAATTACCACAGACATTAAAACCAGTGACATCATAAAAATTACTTATCTTCAAAAGAAAACAAATAATAACGTAAACTTATATTTTTACAGACATACGTAGCAAATATCCTGTTGGCTGTGAATCCTTATGAAGACATTAAGGACATGTACTCTTCTACCACCATCAAGAAGTACCAGGGGAAGTCCTTAGGAGAACTACCGCCTCATGTTTTTGCTATCGGTAAGAGATAACAAATCAAATACAGGGTGGCAGAGACATCGACGCGCAACCTGTTATCGTGGATTCAGTACATGTTTCTGGAACTCCCCAGGGTTGAAATTTTTCGTCGGGGACTAAAAAAAATTTGCTTTTCCATAGGTACGATCAACGTCTAGAAGTCCACTTACACCGCAATGACCATTAGCGCCTGCGCTATACGGCTGCCAAAGTTGCCAATGTGTAGTATTGTCAAACGTTCTTATAGAAGAAGGTCATAAGTACAACTAATATTGCTATGCCATAGTTTTGTGAGATTGCTAGTCGACTTCTGACTGTTACTGTATATTTTGACCGCGTAGGTATTGCACTTTTGTATGAAACAACCTACGAATCATTCTACGCTCAGTCTGTGCTGAATTCATGGTTCTACAAAATAAAAATAAAAAGTTTTATTATTATTTTATACTTTTCGCGTCGATGTGCCGCGACTCTGTATATAGCAATGTTTCCCCATAGTATTAAGCTAGAACCACATTGTTGTATCGGGGTGTGCCGTGCCCGTGGGCGTGGCGCAACAGAACGATACCAGTTTCATAATATGTAGGCATTTAGCACATAATCCGACACCAATGTGAATCTAGCTTTAGTCAGCAATATGCTGTAGAAAATAAAGACTTAGCTAAACTAAGGAAGCCGTTTCTACGTTTGTAAGTAATCCCATTGAAGCTGATCTCTAAACTCCCAGAGGGTGACACTTAACATAATTACTTGTGCCGGTACTCAGACTTGTTAGTATTGTCATCCGCTGAGTTATTATTCTTATTAAATTGTGACTACACTGTAGTATTGGGTTCACACCTGTAAAAACAAATGTAAGTGGAAATAGTAAAACCGCAAGTCTTGTCAGGCTGACAGGAACGTTAAACTCCATCGTAATTTGTGTAATCGTATTTCCCAACTAGCTGACCTGACAAACCTTTTCCTATCAAAACTTCAATAATTCATACAAAATTCCCATAGAAAATGCACTTTCAGTATTCCCGAATTTTCCAATTTTCTCGGCAACTTTTCAAAGATTTTCTTTCATACAAACCTTGTCCTGGCAAGTAAAAACACAAGAAAAAAAGAATTAGCCAAATATGTGCAACCATTCTGAAGTGATGCGCGTACGTGCATTCGGCGATTGATTTTTATTTATATAGATAGATTTAATTCTATAAAACGGTACTCTATTGGATTGCCACCAATCCACCATTATATAAGAAAGAAGATTGCCACATAAGGGAAATACCGTTCCAATCCCTCGCTGTTATAGTTTTTTTTGCCCAGCTTGCAAACCGGACCTTATAGCGGGTTACAGACCGCAAACTAAGCTATGTTAGTTTAGCTTAGCTCACATAGCTGGCGTAGTTTTTCATACTTGTGTGCAGAACTATGCAAACTAAGCTGTGTAAACTAACTGAAATATGTGAAGCTAAGTTAGTTGTGCATACCGATCCGGAGCTACGGGAGCTATGCCAAGCACCCCCCGCCCGCCAGCTATGAGAGCTAAGCTAAACTAACTTAGGTTAGTTTTTGATCTGCAACCCGCTTATAGGTTCGGTTTGCGAGTCCACTTTCTACATCCATCTAGGCATTGTCATCAATAAGAAGACAACAAGTTACATGTTTGAGTAATACACGAGTTAAATTAAAATATAGACGGTGGTCTTGAGAATTACCTACTTGTTACCATTAAGACAACTTTCAAAAGATATTGTACTCAATCGATCTGCCTAGCCTTTTCCCAACTATGTTGGGGTCGGCTTCCAGTATAACCGGATGCAGCTGAATACCAGTATCTTACATGGAGCGACTGCCTATCTGACCTCCACAACCCAGTTACTGGGTAATACGATACCCCTTGGTAAGGCTGGATGGTTGTCAGACTTTCGGGCTTCTGACGACCCGTAACGACTGTCAAAGATCGTCGAATGACAGCCGGGACCAACGGCTTAACGTGCTTTCCGAGGCACGGAGGAGTCTCGGTATGAAAAGATGGTCACCCATCCACAGACCAACCACGGCAAGCGTAGCTTAACCTGATGGATCGACCCGTGCGGCTGTTATTACTTAGCCACGAGCTCAAAAGATATTGTACTGTTTAATTTAAAGAAAGTAGTCTGAATCACATGTATTATTCAGTCTAATTTCCCTTCGTGACGGACTTAATTCGAGGGCCATATATCTTGAATCCACGGACCAACCCCTATAGGGTTGGTCCGTGGATGGGTTTTTTATTGGGATGCATTTTACACACCGAGACTCCTCCGTGCCTCGGAAAGCACGTTAAGCCGTTGGTCCCGGCTGTCATTCATGGATCTTTGACAGTCGTTACGGGTCGTTAGAAGCCCGAAATTCTGTCAAACAGTCTTACCAAGGGGTATCGTATTACCCAGTAAGAGGGTTGTGGAGGTCAGATAGGCAGTCGCTCCATGTAAAATCCCAAAATAGTTGGGAAAAGGCTAGGCATATTGATTGATGTCTTGAATTATGTATTGCGTTTAAAGACGTGAGTAATTTGTTGTTCACAAGCATCATTAGGTCACATGTTTTCCTTCAATGACAATTCTAAACGTAGTCGGGAAAATAACCAAACAACTCTGTAATTCTTTTGAGGGATTAACCGACTAATAGCATTGAATAACATTGATATTGGATTGCGTCACTTAAGCTAAGTGTGGCTCTAAACAGTAAATTTAGGTACTTTTTTTGGGCAAGCCTAATGTAATGTATACTTGGGTCTGCCCACGTCGAACCCACCGACCGTACATAGTCCAAAATACAGGGTCAAATTAAATTAGCTAGCGAAACTCCGCAGATGTAATAAGGTATCGATATCTAAATTTATTTTTTTTTGTAAAACAAAAAATAAATTAAATTGTTTTTTTTTTATTTTTGGGGGTACCCGGTAGTGCAGTTTAAAGATCACTTTTTATGTTGTGTAAACTTCACAGATGTGATGGGTATCGATATCTCAACACGATAAAACAGATTTTAGCAACTCTCACTTCAAGTAACGACACTACCAGCGGCCATCGACCCCAAAAAAAATCATCTTTTCTTTTTTCGTGTTTAAATTAAATTATTTTTAATAAATTAGTTTAAATTATTTCGATGATACCCATCACGACTGCGGAGTTTAGCTAGCTAATTTAATTTGACCCTGTATACTTTGCTCGCCAACTGAAGCCCCATTCACAATGAGACTGGCGGCATTACCACGTTGTATGGCAATGCTTAGCCTCTAGCCAAGGTCAAAGCCAGCCCTTGGGTAACGGGAAATGTCAACTAGCCGTTTTGAGATTTCCTTAAAGAGACCATGAGCACTTGGACCCCACAGCCCGAGGGTTTCAACGCCAAAGGACTCTAAAATATAATTCCCAATAAGGTTAATATATTTACGCTGCTTGAGGTTTTCCGCAGCCGCAGCAGCGGCGCCAGCACAGCACGCCGAGCCAGTAAGAAGGGATGGCGCAAGAGTATCGGCACACGTTACATCCCACACTAAACGCCTACCCATCTTCCATGGAAATAAAGACATGCCATCCGGTGTCTTGCCATTGTCGCATGCCAATTTTGTGTGGCCGACACGCACATGGCTGGTTTTATTTTCTCATTTGAAAATAGACCCATACTGCCGCCATAGTGATACTCGAGATGATGTAAGGATTCTAATGATACCCCACACATCCAAATCTGTTCTGGCATTTTAAAGTTATGGTGGAATAAAGAAACTCACATAAACGAACCCTGAAAACATTACACTCCTTTTTTGGCGCAGTCTTGTAATAAGCCTATTTTCTTTCTTGCAATTAAATCGCACCGTGGACATCTAGCTTAACTAATGCATTCCTTATCACTTTACAGCCGACAAAGCTTTCCGTGACATGAAGTCCCTCAAGCAGTCTCAATCCATCATAGTCTCGGGTGAATCAGGTGCCGGCAAGACTGAGTCCACCAAGTACATTCTTAAGTACCTGTGTGACTTATGGGCGAAGAGCGCTGGCCCTGTTGAACAGAAGATTTTAGATGGTAAGTTTATCACGAAGTAACGTTTGCTTAAGGTTACGCTAGTCGGTCATTCTTCAAACGTAGTATGGTGATTACTCGCCTGTTCGACGGAGTACGTTAAAAACTAAAAGTATGTCAATTTGGCCCATCTTATCTAGGCCTGTATGGAAACAGAATTGGAAAAAAAAATATTGGTTTGGAAGATATGAGCGTCGACTTTAACACTAATTTTTACGCATTTTGGGCATAAATAAAGAGCTCCCGGAGTATGAAACTGGCAAAATTGTTGCCGTACAGGCATAGACAATTTATTCAAGAATTCAAGTAACTATATTTTAAATAAATACGTCCAGCAGTTTTTTTACAATGTCTATACGCACAAAGGTCTATTCTTGAAATTTTATGCGCTCGTTTTCGTTATAAATCATCGTCTATTTCGCTAAATAAATAAATAAACTAAATAGCATGCATATTAGCCACGCCACCGACGAGTTCGAGCCGCCGACTTGTGCAACCTTAATGTTATATTAACTAAGTATTAAAATATCAGAATAGGCAGAGTAGCTGAACAGTTTGAATAGGTTCCATGCGAAAGACTGTTTTGTGCAAAGAAATCCTGCTTAACTTATTATTAATTTAAAAGTGATCAGAGAGCTGATTTAAGAGATTAGGTTCACTTTTGTCCAGGCAATGTCTGGATAAACCTCCTACCTAGGGAGGACTACTTTCTCTTCTTCTTACCCTTCTGTTTTGATGATTGGATTTTTGGCTACAACTACTTTGCAAACTTGGTTATATTATCCAACAAAAACGAGTCACACACTTATCTAGAAATATCCAAAAAGGGATGGAGTCTCGCATAGCGGTCATAACAACCTACGATCAAGCGCTATGTTGTCTGTTAAACAAAACAATAATGTGCAGAAATAGTTGCAGCTTACAAACTAATAGCCTATGTAGGCCTACGCTTCTCTGAATACATTACATACTTGTTTCTAAAATCCGTCTCGACAACCGGCTGATGTGTCAATATAATACCTACCGAAACTTTTGTATCGTTGACATAAATACATAGGTAATCAAATTTGCTATATTTTTTCTAACTCGTTTGTTTGGTGGTTTCTCCGAAACTGATGTGTATTTTTTGAAAATATTTTCCCTGTTAAGCTATTACTTGATTAATACCTATCTTACGATAGTATTTAGTCCTATGTTGATGAATAAAATATTTTCGCAGGCATGATTTCTTTTCCAAACCAGTACCTTGTGTTAAATTCAGGATTCTGTTTAGAGTCTAAACTGAGGAATACCTAAACGGCCTTCTCCAATGCCACATCTCAATAATCACCTGATATAGACACACTCTGCAAAGAAAAAAAGAAAAAAAAATGTAAACTATCCCATTAATCGTACAACAGATTTCAATATATTTTGTGTTTATTTGTGCTCTCCTGCATTTCTCAAAGACAAAATATCTATTTTGGCCCGCCACACAGTGGGACGAAAATCGAGTTTCATAGACATAGACCACTTACAATTTTTTTTGACGTTTTCTTGCTGGAAACCAATGCAGACCAGTTAAAGAAGCCCCAACATTATTATATATTTGTACGTCAGGTGATTCTGAGGCGAAAATATTTTTTTAAAATAAAAAATGTATGGAGGAAAACAGAAAAATCCATTTAAATCGAGACTCGTGAGAGTGCCCGTTATATCCTGTGGTATGATTTTTGTCCTTATTTTTTACTATTTTTTGACATATCGCACAACCCTCGCACTCGATGGACTTTAGGTGAAAAAAAATGAAACGTATTTTTTATTATGATTTCATTTTATTCCGAGTATTTACGGTATGTAATGACCTACAAGGAGTAGTTAACACTCGGCCTATTGTCTAAAACATGCTACTTACTGCTTCTTTAATGAGTTTACCTGCTAATCTGCCATTTTTAACGGTCTTCATAATTAATCCCTTACTAATGACCATACGTGATTAATCTAGACAATGGGCTCGACAGATATTGTCCTTACTTGGTTTATCATTGTTGCTAATTTATTTAGTATTTTATACGTACTTATCAATAGGTTCCTATTAATCCTATTAGCTTTGTGGCGGTTTTACTGTGAAATACCTTTGAACACAGTTGCATTCACATATTTATGGTTCATCAGGGCTTACGTGTTGTAATGTTCTTTAATTGTTTCATCTATTCTACTAATTAGTGCTCATTAATACAGGGTAATATTAGGTTAGTATAAATACAGAGAGCACTCAATATTTACTCTCATTATTTGCCTCAGAATCACCTGACGTACAAATATATGATAATGTTGGGACTTCTTTAACTGGTCTGCATTGGTTTCCAGCAAGAAAACGTCAAAAAAAATTGTAAGTGGTCTATGTCTATGAAACTCGATTTTCGTCCCACTGTGCGCCACAATGTTAAAAAAAAAATCTAATCTGGCCCGCCATACAATTATGTTGGACACCCCTGGTTTAGAAAAACTTTGGCAGATAGCAATACTTTTATATTTTTGTAATAGACCAGATATTTTCTTTTCATTTTGATATTTTATCCGAGCGATGCCGGGGAAGGTCGTTTGTTAAACATTATGTAAATAAAAGAAGATTCGGCCTTGTGTAACGGTTGCAGTGTTAATATCATGTTTATTGATCATAGAGCACCGTCCATATCATATTACAGTTTTTTATTGTTTTTAATGGCATAACTACAGCTTATGAAACTATGCATCAGTATAATGTAATTATGTTTTGGTTTGTGACTTAATAATGTCCAGTTCTTTTAATAGGTACTTAGTTGCTCTTTAATTATACGACAGATAAGTTTTTTTTTTTTCAAGTGCGCAATTAATAATGCAAAGGTTTATACAGGGTGTTTCACAGACGAGTGATCAAACTTAAGGGTGTGGTACAGACTATCAAAGTGAACAACTTTTTCCCGGGGACCAACATCGTAATCGTAAAAAAAATCAGTCGTCCCATACATTTGGTCAAGTAGGTATTGAAGTTTTGTACGGGACAACAATTTTTTTTTACGATTACGATGTTGGTCCTCGGGAAAAAGTTGTTCAGTTTGATGGTCTGTACCACACCCTTAAGTTTGATCACTCATCTGTGAAACACATTCTATAAATATGTAGGTACTTATTTTACGAATCATGAAACTTGCTTTAATACACGGTTGACCAGGACCACGAGTATCCAGTACGTTTTTCCTATCCTACCTAATTTTTCTTTAATTTTATTTTTGCGTTTGATAGCCCAATTCTTGAAGAAGGCTATAGGCTACTTAACATCAGGCTAAGACCCCTAGCCGACGAGCAAAAAAAAAAGCCAGAAAGAACGCTAAGCGAAAACGAAGTAATTTTAGCGCGGGCAGGCGATGCGATGCAACGGGATAGATCGGGGGAACAAGAAATTCGACGGTCCCTTTTAACAATGTCGGTTCTGCAGGGAGACTACTCTGCCGTCGTAAGAAAAAAGGGCACAACTAACATTTAAAAAAAAATTGAGTCACATACATATTTTGAATCAGAAAAAAAAGGCTAATCTGCTCAATTTTTTGTAGATTTTTTTTAAATGTTAGTTGTGCCCTTTTTTCTTACGACGGCAGTACTGTTTAGTCCCTACTGAACAGTGGTCTTTTTCGAACTGACATTGTTAATATCATAAAGATTCTTTTTTATCGTTAGGGCAAACTTTGAACTGCCCTCAGTTCAAAGTTTGTTTTGACAGTGAAGAATTTTTTTTAAATTATAGGTATTTCGATTTATGTAAAAAACTGAATATTGGTAAAAATGTATATCCGACATTGTTAATAGGGACGGTCAAATTACGTGCGGACGAAGTCGCGGGTAGAAGCTAGGAAAGCAATTCTGTCTGTCTGTTAAGTACCTTTTCCTGCTCTCAATACGTTGAAGGAAAACATCGTAAGGAAACATATCTTAGAACCAAAAATTCGAAGACATGTGGCATCTACCAACCCGCACTAGCCCGCGTGGTGGATTACGGCCCACTCCCTCTCACCGAGAGGAAGCCTGTGTCCTAGCAATGGCAACAATATAAGCTGATATTTCACGCCTAAACCACTGAGCCGCCCGTTATGAAATTTGACAGAGAAATAACTTTGGACCTGGAGAAGGACATAGGCTACCTATCATCTTGGATATTTGTATAAAAAATATAAAATACAAAATACACGCAGACAAAGTGGCGGCAACATCTAGGTATCAATAAACTTAACTAAGCTACTATCAAACCCATATTCATTACCTCTTCTTCCACAGCCAATCCAATCCTTGAAGCGTTTGGTAACGCTAAAACAACTCGCAACAACAACAGTTCTCGATTCGGCAAGTTCATGGAGGTGCACTTCAACAGCAAGTACCAAGTGGTGGGGGGTCATATCTCCCACTACCTGCTGGAGAAGTCCAGGATATGCACCCAGAGTGCGGAGGAGAGGAACTATCATGTGTTCTATCTGCTGTGTGCTGGCGCTCCACAGGAGTTGAGGACGGCGTTGAAGATTACCAAGCCTGATGATTATTTGGTAAGTTTTTGATCATTTTGTATTGGGTACATACCATAGTATAGGTACAGGTTGTACTCGTATCAGAAAGGTGTGGTGGGGAAAAATTATCAGCCGTCCCATACATTTGGGTCGAGTAGGAATTATTATGTTTATTGAAGCTTTAACGGGACAGCTGATAAGTTTTTCGCAATTACGATGTTGATCCCATGGAGAAAGTTGTTCAGTTTGATGGTCTGTACCACACCTTTCTGATACAACCTATAAATCAAGTTTTAGTGGTACTGTCAGCCTTAAAAAGATCAGAATCGATAAGAATTTATTTTATTGTCCACAATCGTTGTTCCATAATTTATTGTATCAAAGTGTAGCCACAAAACATTATAGGGATGATGACTAAATTTTGTTTTGTCCGTCATGTAGTTTATTAAAATACATGTATTTTTTTCTTTTTCTACATAATCAAAAGTTTACGGCGATACATTGAGTTAAAATGTGGCATGACGTCACGCCTTGGTAGATTTTATACGTAGAAGTGACGTAGCTATCCCCCACTCCCGAACTTTAATGCGAGTTATCTAACTATTTTTTTATTAATATGATAAAGCAAAAAATACGTGTCTAATATTTTTTTATTATCTGACTGACGGGCTAAATAGAATTTCTTATTTTTTTTTTACCCAGGCATCATCCTTATTACACATTAGGTTCTTAATTATAGTTACAGACTGATATGATATTATATTATGGTACACAAATACTAAACAGTTATTAATCATGAAATAGCGTCCATTATCCAGTATCTACAGTTGAATAAAACTGAAAAAAAATATTTCGAAGAAAAAATAGGAATCACGGAAGACCCAGGCCTAGATGGCGGGACGAACTTGAATTGGTCGATATTGGCTCAGGATCGAGTTGAGTGGAAATAGGGAAGGGAGGGCGACCTTTGGCGTACAGTCGGACAATACAGGCTGATTATTTATCTATATTATATATAAAACAAAGTCGGGTTTGTTCGAACACTTATAACTCGAGAATGGTTGGTTTTTTATTTATTGTATTTGTCTCCGTTCCGAATAGCAGAATAACTATTAAAACATCGGAAAAATACACGAAAAAAAATTATGAAGAAAATTACATTTCTCATACATCAAATTTTGACAGGATAACGTCTGTCGGGTCAGCTAGTTATTAACTTTAGTTTTTTCTGAAATATTTAATAAGTTTAGTATTTATTATTAATCAAATCAATCAATCTGCCTGGCCTTTTCTCAACTATGTTAGGGTCGGCTTCCAGTCTAACCGGATGCAGCTGAATACCAGTATTTTACATGGAGCGACTCCCTATCTGACCTCCACAACCTAGGTAAGACTGGTTGTCAGACTTCCGGGCTTCTGACGACCCGTAACGACTGTCAAAGATCCTTGAATAACAGCTGGGACCAACGGCTTAACGTGCTTTCCGAGGCACGGAGGAGTCTCGATATGAAAAGATCACCCATCCACAGACCAACCCCGGCAAGCGTAGCTTAACCTGATGGATCGATCCGTGCGGCTGTTATTACTTAGTCACGAGCTTCTCTTTAGTATTTATTATGAATAACTGTCTGCTACATGAATTTATTAATTGTATAGTTTTTATTTGAATTAATGGTGTTAATTAATCTACTGTATCAGTAATCATTATTTTAAGATGAGTGCACCAGAACGTATTAAAATCCTCCAAAGTCATCTTGCAGTCACCTTGCAGATTGAACAACGTAATGTGTCAATAAGAACAACTAATTGAGGTGCAACAAAAAATACCAAACCAAATGCTGTGTTCCGGCTTAAAGGGTATTGGTTGGGGATTTTACAGGCACTTGATACATGTAATACTTACTTACAGGGAAATAAGTCTTTCGAACTTGGCAATACCTATTTACCAAACAATGACATAAGAAAACTACAAACGTGAAAGAAATATAATTTTAAAACTCTCACTCGAAGTTTGATAAACATTGTTGCTGATTAAACTAAACTTAATTTAGGCTATTGCTAACTTTTTCTCTCTAATAAAACAAGAAAGAGACGGACGTAAATTTGAACTGTCAAATTTAGTTGAACTAATATTTCCATACACGTAAAAACATGTCGACTAAAAACACGGTAAAGCGCAAGGCGTAAACTAGTTTGACATCTCTAACTTAGTTCATAGCTATAGCCGTCCTTTTCTCGCGCTGCCTGTTAGTAAAAGATAGCGGTTCTCTAATTTTAGTTATTGAACAAGAGAAGCGGCACCAATATCCATTGTTCTCCGATTGTTTTATAAGAAAATACGAGTTACAATTTTGGTGAGCAGTAAAGCATACTATACTATACAGGGTGGAAAGTAATGATGTTTAGCACGTTTGCTCAAAGAAAACATTTGATTTTTTTTTAAATGTTTGTAAATCTCCATGTAAACAATTTTAAAGTCATTTGCCTGAACCAGGAAGCGAACCAACAGAAAAGCGAAAAAAGAACATCACTGTATTATTATGACACATCATTTGGCTGGGACCGCTTTCGCTTTCCATCCTGTATATCACGTATGTACAATTCAAATTATAACTTCACAATGCTGATTGACGCAATTACTTTTGCCTGATGATCTTCTCTTGTTGAATGAATTGTTTATGTTGTGATGTGCACATTACATTTTAAGTTTCAAAAAATGTCAATAATAAAAACTTTTTAGCCAAAAATAAAACCGATTTTTCACTTTTTAGTTGTGGAACCTACCCCACACAAATTCGAATACATAATTGAGCACAATAATTTCGATATAGCCATGTAAATAACAGTGATAGGAAGTTATTAAAACATCATCATATCATCCACATAAAATAAGTGGGAAATATACGCTATATTGAAGCTAACTCAAAAACTACCCAAGCAAAATTAATAAAATTTATATGGGACCACTCAAACAAAAATAAAATTCCAAATCGGTCCATCCGTCTTTGAGTAATTGCGTAACAAACATACAAAAAAAAAATAACACATACAGACGAATTGAGAACCTCCTCCTTTTTGAAGTCGGTTAAAAAGTATACAAATTCACAAACAAAATCACCTTATTAATTAATACTTTTGTTGACAGTATCTAAAGAATGGCTGCACACAATACTTCACGACTGCCAACTCGGAGAAGAAAATCGCTGCCAACTGCAAGAGTAAGCAACAGCAAGCTAAAGGCGGTCTGCGAGACCCCATCCTTGATGATGTGGAAGATTTTGGAAGGCTCAATCAGGTACTTGATATTTGAAATTTTAGCTTGTTTCTTTCGTCGTCTTCTTCTATTGAGTTTCGTTGGTAGATATAGTGAATTTTCGACTACACATCTACAAGGAACTTTTGACGCTTCAATGACATTGATAAGAGTGTAAACATTTGTGAGGTCTATGCTTTGTTATAGCCTTTAGTTAGAGACTATGAATGACAATGTTTAGACTTTTTTATGTTTATTTTTTCTAGATTTACGGTACCTTTTTTTATATGGATACTAAAATTATGAAAGCAGGTTCACTGTTATTAGTTTAGCCTTAGTGTGAGTTTTTATACTTACTCGATTGCGTTAACGTAGTTAACGTTCAGTTACGTCAAGTTGTATGGAATAATGTGTGTACAATTTATAGTAACCAGATGGCGCTTATTCAGTTTAATGGTATGTCATTTTAATGGCCCTATGTTCTATGTTATTCGTTTTCGTTTCCGCATTTAGTCCTTCAAGTGGACCATTGTACAGTCACGAACCGGGTTTGTTGAGCCACTAGCTTATATCATCTTAACTTGGTTGTGTTACACGAATGCCGCCTGTGAAATTTGACATGTGACATTTCAGTAACGAAAAACGGGTGGCATTCGTGTAACACAACCAGGTTAAGATGATAAGCTAGTGGCTCAATAAACCCGGTTCGTGACTTTACGTGAGCCACGGCGGCCGTCGCTGGTTATTCCAACCAGCCCACCTCCCTTCAGAAGTTAATCACGGCTTCTAATCTGTTCAGAACGTCTGTGGAAGATCTGGGTGCCCCGAGGATTTCCATTCTAATATGGGTAACGCCTGTGGATCTGAAGAGCACATGCGCAACGGTTTCCTCAGTCTCCATGCAAGCTCTGCACAGAGGACTATCCGTTATGCCCATTGTGTAAAAGTGTTTGTTTAGCAACGAGTGTCCTGTGTTGGTCCCCGTCACCAGGCGCAGGCCATTCCTGTCCAGGCGTAAAAATTCTAGTATAACAATGTCCTTATAGACAGACTAGACTAGGCGAAGGCATAATATTGGCTGAAATATAACTATTATTCCTTCCCCAGGCTCTTTCCCGCGTTGGTCTCACAGAAGAAGAAAAGAAAGCAGTTTACTCTGTAGTAGGAGCCGTGTTACACCTCGGTAACGTTCAGTTTGAAGAAGACAGCGGCGCGCGGGGCGGCTGTCGTGTTACACCTCACTCGGAACAAGCGCTGGCCACAGCTGCAGGCTTGTTGGGAGTCGACCCTGGAGAACTCAGGATGGCGCTAGTCTCTCGACTCATGCAGAGCTCCCGGGGAGGGATCAAGGGAACCGCTATCATGTGAGTATTTGTTTGTTGTAGTTGTTTTTGCTAAAGATGCATTTTACGAACGCGTGTCAATCATTCTAAATTGTACCTTATTACCAACGATGACACTAGCTGCACTGCATGTCTTTAATCGAACCCCGAATAATTCCTATTTTCATTTCCTAAAAATATGAATGGACAATCTAAAATAATAAATGTGCGTATTTTTGTGAGCCTCAAGTAATTTCCATTTTGGCGTACTAAAAATATTAAACAGCCAAGGTGCGCGACTGGTCACAGTTCTAACCTAACCAACCCCATCGAGCTCGGGGTGCCCTGGCTTAGTTACTACGACCAACTTTGAGAGAAGGCTAGAGAGTTTAAAAGATGCTCATTTTTTTTTAAAGCGTAGGTATATCATCATCATTTGTCTAGTCTTTTCCCAACTATGTTGGGGTCAGCATCCAGTCAACCGAATGTAGCTGAATACCAGTACTTTACATGGAGCAACTGCCTATCTGGCCTCCAAAACCCAGTTACTGGGTATGGATAATATTCCTCCATGGTTTCTAAAAGAGGGAAAGGAATTTCTCATTCAGCCCCTTTACCACATTTTTAATTTAGCCCTTCTGGAATCTGGAATCTGGAATCTATCCACCACAATGGAAGATATCACGTGTGACTCCCATACCGAAAACTTCCAATAAATCTTCAGTCGATGAATATCGTCCAATAGCGATACTATCTTCTCCCGCGAAAGTTTTCGAGACTGTCCTCCATCGAGGAATTTACAAGCAAGTGAAGCAGCACCTGTGCAATGAGCAGCATGGTTTTCGAGAAAAAAGATCCGTCAATACCAACTTACTGACACTAGTTAATTACATCTCGACTAGTCTTGATCGCAGACGCCAGGTAGACGTGGTTTACTTTGATTTTCAAAAGGCGTTCGACAGAGTCAATAACGACGTCTTGCTGTCAAAGCTCAGTGCGTTAGGCGTTGCTCCAAAGCTTCTACGGCTTCTGGCAGATTATTTGCGGGACCGACAACAATTTGTCAGATTAGGTTTGTACGAGTCACTCCCATACTGCACTCGCTCCGGTGTAAGTCAAGGTTCGGTAGTCGGCCCTCTCTTTTTCATTTTGGTGATAAATGGCCTCCCTGATGAGGTTGCGAATGCCAGATCCCTCTTATATGCTGATGACTTAAAACTATTTTATGAAATCAAATCTGAGCACGACTGCCAAGCTCTGCAATCAGACATTGACTCAGTATTTAAGTGGAGCTTAGAAAATAAAATGGAATTCAATAAGTCAAAGTGCTACGTGATGTCTTTCGGTCGAATGCGGCGCCCTATCAACTTTCTATACAAACTGAATGGAGAACCAATCACAAGAACTGATTCCATGAAAGACCTGGGAGTCACATTCGACCGGAAGCTCACTTTTTGCGACCACATCGCATCCACTGGCAAGGAGTCCTTCAGGCGCCTTGGCTTTGTATTGAGAAACTGCCGTGACTTCCACAACCCCCACGTTATCAGGCTTCTTTTTGGGGCATTGGTCCGTAGCAAGCTTGAGTCTAGTGCGTGCGTATGGAATCCTTTTGAGAAGCAGTATGCGTTAGCTTTAGAGAAAGTGCAAAAAGCATTCCTCAGATACCTTTACAAGCATATGTACGGGTTTTATCCCTTCTTGTATCCCACTAAATTCCTGTTGGGCTGTTTGGGTTTCAATTCTCTAGAAGTAAGACGGTCGCGCGATCAGATGATACTGATATTTAAAGCTTTGCGGGGGATTATCGATGACCCTTTTTTTTTTTTTTTTTTTTGTGGATGGGAAATCATCAAATAACTTCTCCCGCTCTGGGTGGAGCGGAAGGGCGTGTCAGACTTTTACTGACTAAAACCCACCCGTGTTCCTTCAGTGGAACACAACGCGCCGTCGACCCGGGCCTGGTCCTCACCGGACGGCGAGCTACCCACTACTCACCGTCCGCAAGCCCGCGTCTACGGTGGCTGGGAATCGGCTGTCGATTCCCGCCGCCCAGGGCGTATTATCGATGACCCTGAGTTGCATAATGTAATCTGCAATCTATTTGTCCCAGACAATTACTGTCGCGGCAGGAAACACCGCTTATTGGCTGTTCCAACTTGCCGCACAGTTGCGCACTCCAAGTCACCCATCCCTCGGGCATTAGGCGCTATTAACGCTCTCCTGGACTCAAACACAGATCTTGATATGTTTGCGGATGAATGGAAGATGATACTATCGGAATGTTTGAAGTTTTGTGAGAAGAATGCATGACTGAGTTGGAATCAATTATAGGTACTTTATGTCAAATTATAATTAAATAGTGTAATTGGCTTCGGCCGTTCTATTTAAATAAATAAATGCGATACCCCTTGGTAAGACTGGTCGTCAGACTTTCGGGCTTCTGACGACCCGTAACGACTGTCAAAGATCCACGAATGACAGCCGGGGCCAACAGCTTAACGTGCTTTCCGAGGCACGGTGGGGTCTTTGTATGTATAGATGATCACCCATCCGGCAAGCGTCGCTTAACCTGATCGATCGACCCGTGCGGTTGATATTACTTAGCCACAAGCCCCCACAAAAGCGTACATCATTAGAAATGTTTAGGAGGATCAATCAAATACCGGTCGAAGTGGCGGTGCTTGGGGGAAGCCTATGTCTAGCATTGGACGTCTTTCGGCTGAAATGATGATCATGAATCAAATATTTCCCTAATCTATGCTAGTTATTTCAATAATACAGCATACTGACACACTTGTTTCGCTATTATTGCTTATCAGTCTTAAATAGGGATAACAATTTTTGTTGTTTAAAAATTAAAAAAAAATGTTTGCAAAAGCTTAAAACATTACCAAGTTACTTTTCAAAATAACTGCTAGACAAAGACGGCACTATCATAGACGCGACTGTGTAACTTAATACTAGCGCCATACATTGTGTTTACCGCGCGACAAGGACGGAAGTAATCCCTTCCAAAAAATTATAAAGCGTGTAGCTTCTAGCGGATGCAGTACCGGTTCCTTCTTAAGAACCGGGACTGATTTTCGGTACTGGACTTGGAACCGGGAGTACCCGGGAAATTCGGTACTTTCGGTACACTACATATAATTATCTAAATCTGTTGTAAAATGAACTTATTACGAATGTGGGTTGGTGTAGTTAATAAGACTATGTATTATTCGTAAATCTATAATTGACAATAATCGTCAGAACACAATCACAACCGAATTTAAATGCTTTTTTGATATCAAATTAGGAAAAATTAACAAATAGAACTTAAATTCGAGGTATATTTTGAATTAGAAATAAGCCTTGTTTCGTCACGTAATCACTTTGTTTTTTCCACTATTGAATAAGTCTTTTACGTCACATAATCACTTTGTTCCTTCCACTATAAGTATCATTAAACAAACATTATCAAAACAAAACTATAAAGCTTTTTCGAGATCAAAATAACAAAAAAAAAATATATAAAAGTAAAGTCTCATTAAACAAACAAAAGCAAAACAAAAATAAAATGCTTTTTAGAAATTAAGATAACAAAAAATTATAAAATTAAACAACATTTGAGCATGACAATAATGCTTATTTTGTATACGACGTATTAATAAAAAATGTTAGTTTAATGCAAGGCAAATAAAATTGTATGGCGCGAAAATTCTCAGTATTTGCAATTAAAAATGTTTTATATTAACATTATTGTATAAAAAAGTAGTTTATTGAATATGATTTGTTACTTTATATTGAAAAAAAGAAAGAAAATAATAAAGTACCGAATGCATTGAAAGAACCGGGACTACGGGATGAAGACCCGGCACCGGATTGCTTAAAGAAGGATTCCAGTTATTTTCGAGACCGGGATTTCCCGGGAGCATGCCCTAGTAGCTTCTCGATATTTCCATCGATTTTACAGATTTTTTCGATTACCTCATTTTACTATACCTTCTTTGAAATCACATTATTTTTCCAACATTCTTAATATCAGTCATCTCATCATCCATATTGTAATGAATGTGAACTATCAAAAATCACCAAAATATTGAAATAAATCAAACAAAAAGTTTCCAAATCCAGAAAAGTTAATAAAACCGTTATATTTTATTCCCAGGGTACCTCTAAAGACGTACGAAGCGAACAACGCGCGCGACGCGCTGGCTAAGGCGGTATACAGTCGCCTGTTCGACTACATCGTGCATCGCATCAACACAAGCATTCCCTTCCAAGCGTCCGCTTACTACATCGGAGTGCTCGATATCGCTGGCTTTGGTAAGTTTATTTATACGATTTTTCATATTACTGTACTGTACTGGCAATCTAATATGGCTATGTATCAGCCAAATTAGCCGCAGAAGAGACATCTTCCTGAGTGGAGACCACAAATCGGCAAAGATAAGGTGATCATGGTAGAAGGAGCGATGACACGAGCAGGGTGGCTAGTAGCAGCTGGATTAGAGATCCCGAGGATCCTGACTGATTTTGACTTTACAAACATCTCTTTCTTTCTGCGCGATTACTGACAAAAGCGTGCACTGACTGAACAGGTCCTCTCAATCTGTGTGGTTCTTTCCTCAAAAGACCATTTCAGACACCTACAATCTACATGTTCTTCACATGAACTGACCAAGTCCTATTATGTCTGGATTGTATAAGAGACTGTGACCTATGAGTTTGTTTCGGCCTTTCTTCTCAAAGTAGTCAGATAGGAAACGCCGACCTCATCTAGTTTTTAAAAAAACATGATTGACTTGTAAAAGTGTTTGTACAAACCTACTTACAGAAATAAAATCATTTATCATTCATCTTTGAAAAAATAATGTATTGATTAACACGCAAGTTCTGGGCGTCAATATAATGACCAATGTCGTACCTGGATATATTTTTTTGTATTAATTATCGAAGAAGCTATCAAGGGTGTAGCAAAATACAGGTTTCTTCTGCGTAAGCTCACTCCATCGTAGACTTTGTCTCTGTCACCTGTGACCTAGACTGAGTCAAGAGCAAACCTACATATTTCTAATTAAAAAAAAAAACATTCAAAATCAGGCTTCCAGCAATAAATAGTTCGAAACATTGTTGATTGATTTTGACTTTATAAACATCTCATTGCAAAATTGTTTTTTTTTTTTTTTTTATTTGTGATGGGTTTGCTCTTGACTCTAGTCTAGGTCAGAGGTGACAGAGACAAAGTCGACGATGGAGTGAGCTTACCCAGAAGAAGCCTGTTCACTCTCACTTTGAAGAGATTAGGGTTGTATACGTTCGGAAACGCAGGTAGTGAGTTCCACTCTTTTGCTGTCCGCATTATAAAAGACATTTGGAATCGCTTAGTGCGAATTGGTGGAATAGCAACCAGGTAGGGATGGTAACTGGCAGTGCGTCTAGATGTCCGGTGGTAGAAGGGGGCCGGTGGAATGAGGTCGTGGAGTTCTCGGGCACACTCTCCGAAGTACAATCTGTAGAAGACCGACAAGCAGGCAACCTTGCGGCGATGAGCCAAGCTATGAAGCTTGGCATCCACCAGTTTTACGTCGCCAATGAGCCTCTTAGCTCTGCGTTCCACCGAGTCAAGCGCGGCTAGTTGGTACTTAGCTGATCCATCCCAAAGGTGACTGCAATACTCCATGCAGGATCGGATTTGCGCTTTGTAAAGGGTTAAAAGCTGTCCAGGCGTAAAGTATCGCTTCACCCTATTTAGGATGCCCAGTTTCTTGGCCGCAGTTTGGGCCTTGTACTCGATGGTGGCGCCGAAGTTGAGACCAGATGTCAACTCCATGCCTAGCAGCTCAAGTCGATCAGTTACAGGAACAGATGTACCCCGAAAAGTAGGAGTTTGGGCGAAACAACTCTTTTTAGCGGTAAAAAGACACGCCTGCGTTTTGGTGGCGTTAAAAGAGACCAGATTATCATCACTCCACTGGGAGACAAAGCTTAAGGTCAAATCTGTCCGCTCTACCATGGCCTCTCTCAAGGAACTAACTTCGGCCCCGCTGGTTTTTGCTCTGGACAAGTATCTCTCTGAAACTGTACTGTCATCTGCGTACCCAACAATACCAGGCCGAAGCAGGTCATTGATGTGCAGCAGGAAAAGAGTTGCAGAGAGAACAGACCCCTGAGGAACTCCGGCATCAATAGCCATAAGGTCAGAAGAGCAGCCATCAACAACTACTCTAATCGACCGTTCACTAAGGAAATCTGATATCCAGCTACAAAAATCAGCTGGGATGCCATAAGCAGGAAGCTTGCTGAGCAGAGCAGCGTGCCAGACCCTGTCAAAGGCCTTCGAGATGTCAAGCGATACAGCCAGTGCTTCGCCGTGTTTCTCGATGGCTTCGCCACAGCAGTGCGTGACATACACAAGAAGATCGCCAGTTGACCGTCCCCGGCGAAAGCCATATTGACGGTCACAGGAGATCATTGTCTTCAAGGTAGTTCAGCAACTTATTGTTCAGTACCCTTTCCAAAACTTTGCACAGAATGGAGGTAATGGCGATTTATTGATTAACACGCAAGTTCTGGGCGTCATTATAACGACCAATTTCGTGCCTGGATATTTTTTTTTCTATTGATTATATCGAAGAATATAAGGCCGGTGTAGCAAAATAGCATTAAAAATCAGACCTCCAGCAATAAATAGTTCGAGAAATTGTTGATAAAAAATATATTACGAATCTTACAATGAATTTTTACTTCGTCCACAGAATACTTCCAAATGAACAGTTTCGAGCAGTTCTGCATCAACTACTGTAACGAGAAGCTGCAGCAGTTCTTCAACGAGCGCATCCTGAAGAACGAACAGGAGTTGTACAAGCGAGAGGGGCTCAACGTGCCCGAGATCAGATTCGTAGACAACCAGGATTGTATTGGTAAGTCATTATTAACTGTTACCTTTTTCAAATTATATTTAATTTAGATATTGGTGGCTATTAGTACCTAGATGATAGAGAAGCTAAGGATCGGGTTAAATGTAGTAAAATGGCTTTCACACGCATGTGCAGTACCCTAATTGCCTAACACCCTATCAATCGAAATCTGAAATATTTTGAAGCAAATTGCTAATCCATTCGTTCGTTTCGGTTTCATACATTTTTGGGCCTTCTTTTTTAAGTCGGCGACAATTAAAAGTTATATATTCTGATAGACCTTATTATTCTTTACATTTTTTTATATGAGGGTCAAGTTCTAAAATCGTATTTTGATGTTTACATTTGAGTTTGTAATAAAAAATAAAATATTTTCGTCATGTTGAATAAAGTTTAACTTTATTCAACGTCAAGAATATTATGGTCTTTCAGAATAATATATATATACCTTTTATTTGTTGGCCGGCTAAAAAATATGATGTCCAAAGTCTGCTCAACAACGTAAATAATGCAATTTTTGCCTTTTTATTTATTCAGATTTAATCGAGAGCAAGAACCACGGTATCTTCCATTTGTTGGATGAAGAATCAAAGCTTCCAAAGCCTGAGTTCGGTCACTTTACACATTCCGTACACAAACAACTGGCTGTGAATAACAACAGGTAATGTATAAAACTATTCAGTTTGTTAAAAAAAAAAAACACAGGTTAAAACTTACATTGTTAAAACAAGCTTTTAAATAAAAAACGAATGGTACTCTCTTGCTTCCACCATAAATGAATAGAACAATACAGTTAAACCAGAAACCAGAAAGAAATTAGCACGAACGTGGCGCCACACAGTAAAGGCGCAGACCCACCGCGGCGCAACGCACGTGTGTTAAGCTTCGCTTTGCAACAAAATGTATGTGATTGTGTCCACTGCAACACACGGACACGCTACTCATCAATTGTCGTCATTAGTACATGCGTGGCTTGCTCGAATATGGCGCTCACATAGCTCAACGCTGTCAACGCCCTGCACGCTGTGCATGCGGTACCATTAACCACGAAGAAGTTACGCACCATCAATATGTCACATTCTTGGTAAAAACACGTGCGTAGCCGCTCCGTGCGCCGCGGTGGGCAGTGCGCGCAGTGGCGCAGTGAAAACGTAGACCGACGTTATCAAACAAATGAATCCACGCAGCTAAAATGCGCCGCGTGCTCGTGCACAGCATGCGCTGCGGTGGGTTTGCGCCTTAACCCCTCGCAGAGGCATTGCTTCAAGTTTTTTATTGCCGGTGTTTGTACCTATTATGTTACAATTAATCTAAGTATTGTTATACTGTTGCTACTTGCTTTTCGTAACAATAGGTAACTTGTATGGCTTTTTAAAAGGTCACCTTATCTCAGTGACTCAGGAAGCCGTTTTCAGATAATTTTAAACCTGTCTTTATCTTTAATACTTCCTAAATTATGTTCTGATTTATTATCTTTGTTTTTGTGCACTCAAACTGGAGCTTAATCACATTATTGTTCTCTGAAATTAATCATTTTTCTTGCTGAAAATACAGGTCAACGTTTCACACCTATCATTGCGCGTTTGTACGAAGTATTTTCATCCAAAAGTTTTAAAAGCATTTTGAAATTGCATACGAGTTGTTAATTTGCAATTTTGTAATCATTTTAATACAAAATACTGATTCGCGTATTTTTCATGGGAGTCTGTCGAATAATTTTCAATACTACTTCCAGATTACAAGTGCCCCGTACGTCTCGTCTGAAGGCACACCGCACACTACGCGATGATGAAGGATTTTTATTGCGTCACTTCGCTGGCGCTGTCTGTTATAATACGGTAATTATTTTAAATCAAAATCTTTTGGTGAGAGACATTTTGATTATGAATTCAGTTTAAAAATGGACAATAATGAATTTTTTTTTTTAAGCCACGTTTGTTTACTTTTGTCTTGTGTTCTTTATTTGTGAATACCTAACGAATCCATAATTTGTTACGGAAAGCTCCATGCCATTGTCTGTTATTTGTCAGCTGATACCTCCGTCAGAAGCCCAAAAGTCTGTCCCCAGTAACTTGGATGTGGAGGACAGATGGGCAGTCGCTCCATGTAAAATACTGGTATCTGGTTAGACTGGAAGCCGACCTAGTAAGATAGATGATATTAAATACTTATCTTATCGAGTCTAGTGATCACAAAGACAGATTAAACTATTGTTTTATGGCTTATAGTTAATTGCGATCTACACGATTACTATATTCTAAACCATTCCCTTTATTTCTCAGAACCAATTCATAGAAAAGAATAACGACGCCCTCCACGCGTCCCTAGAGTTCCTCGTCCAGGAATCGAACAGCAAGCTAGTGCAGCAGCTGTTCCAGAACACCGACAACAACAACGCTAAAGGGAAACTCAACTTTATATCCGTGGGCGCCAAGTTTCAAGCGCAACTGTCGCAGTTGATGGACAAACTGAAAGAGAATGTAAGTTACTTTAATTAACTATCGCTAGACGAATCATTTTTACGGTTTTACCCACGGCTTGCATATTTCAGGTTAATTAAACTAAACTAGGTTTGAACTCGAATGGACCTTTTAGCCGTGATGCTCATCACGTAGCGAACTCGCAAGTCAGCTTGCAATTTTTTTTATAGTATTGTCTTAATATCTGACAAATGCTAAAGTAAAATATATTTGTATTCATTTATTGCGTTCCATAATGTAAAAAAAAAATGTCACAAAAAGCTTATAGCTAGGTAGGGAGTAATAAAAAAAAATTAAAAAAACTTGTTTGAACCTTTACTCTCCCAGTACTGGACAAATATTTTATTTTTATTTTTTAATGAAAGCTAACTCAATTAAATTTATGTTTGCCCGTAATTTGAATTGACAAAAAACACTTAAACTGTGTGCGCACGCGCAAGACCAACAGTTGATCATCAATCATGTTGCAGTCGATCATGAAACTTTCCTATCGCTGTGCAACCTATAATGGAGGAAACTTGAATTCGATAACGTGGTATTTGTATACGTCACGCATCTTTTTTCCCAATTCCAGGGCACAAACTTCGTCCGCTGCATAAAACCAAACTCCCGCATGGTGGGTCGCGAGGTCGAAGGTTCTCTAGTACTAACCCAACTGGAGTGTTCGGGCACTATCGCCGTGTTGGAGCTCATGGAGCATGGCTACCCTTCACGAGCGCCTTTTAATGATTTACACGAGATGTACAAGAAATATCTGCCGCAGAAGCTGCACAAACTGTCTGCGAAGTTGTTCTGTGAGGTGAGTGGATGTACGAGTTAAATTGTAGCAAGGAATGTAGGGCAATTGGGAGCTGAGAAAAATTGGTGCGAACTTATCGCTTTCACACACGGTCATCTGATCCCAAACTAAGCAGAGCTTGTACTATGGAAACCAGATAACTGATATACTACATACACTACTTTTTTTTTTGTAAATACTTATATAGATAATTACACCCAGACTCAGGACAAACAGACATGTTCATGCACACAAATGTTGGTCCTGGATGGGAATCGAACCCACGACCTGCGGCATGATAGGTGGTATCTTAACCAACCACGCCAACTGGCCTGCCGAAAAAAATGACGGTGGTTATTAGACGATGAGCAGTGGTACAGGCCCGATTTATGAGTTGTTTCATGTCTTTATTTAGGTCGTAGGTTCAAACTCGGGCAGGCGCTTTACTTTGTTTAAATAATTTCATCAGCACTGCTCTCAAAAAGGTGAAGGAAAACATCGTGAGGAAACCGGCATGTCCTAGAACCAAAATATCGAATTTTGATCGAGTGGTGGTTTACAAGCCCACTCCCACTCGGAAGAAAGAAGGCCTTAGTCCCAACACTGGCAAAATTATATAAGCTGATTATGGTATGGTGTCAAAAAACGCTTTCCTCTTGAATGGCCTTTATTTTGTGACATTATATGGCTGAAGTTGAAAAGAAGGCACAAATTTCGTGCCCTGATATGTAACACCACTGAGACCACGTCTATAGTCCCAGCAGTTGGAACAGTCTAGTCCGATTATACAATGCTTATAATATGCTTTAAACCTTCAACTACTAACCAGCATGTTCCATTTTCCAGGCCATAGTCCACAGTCTCGGGCTATCAGACAAAGACTACAAGTTCGGCGTGACGCGCGTGTTCTTCCGTCCGGGCAAGTACTCGGAGTTCGACACTATGATGAAGTCGGACCCGGACAACTTGAAGTCCATCGTGGACGCCGTCCTGTCCTGGCTCGTCAAGTCGCGCTGGAGGAAGTCCATCTTCGCCGTTCTGTCCATTATTAAATGTGAGTTGTTTACTTATTATGTACTCTTAGTTCGAGTACAGGGCCAGTTACTTATTCAGTGAAATTTAAGAAGTGCTCGAGCATCCGCGAGTAATTTTCCGTTTGGTGGAGTCTGACCCTAACACGCGTAGCCGAGATAACAAATTGCGTTTAAACACACGACATTCTCGAGGCTTTTTCTTGCATTCAGTATACTGCCGCCATAAAGAAAAAGGACGTACAATTATCTATAGAAATATTTTTGAAGTGGTGAAGGGCGGGCGTTTTGGGGGACTGTCTTATGTAATTTTGACGTTCAAAAAGTGCTGATTCTCAGTCTGGTTTAAATAAGTGACTTTTGATTGTGATTGAAATGAAGAACAAAAATATTTTGTCCTGTTTAAACTATAAGATACAAAGGCAAATGCGTCTTTTAATGGTAAGAATTATTACGTTTTCGTTCAGTTTTCGCCAATTCAAAAATACTGATAGATGCGCCTTTTTTTGCTGATTCCGAATATGTAAATAACTTTATTTCGAAAAGATAAACATCCTTTTTCCTTATGACGGCAGTGTACGCTCAGTATAGTATAGTTATGCTCGTAAAACATCTTATCTGGACAAGCTCTATGATGAATTTTCTTTATTACTCCTCAACTTCTCACAGTTTTTCCTACTAAACTGAACAATTTTTTTCTCAACAGTAAAGAACAAGATAGTCTACCGCCGAGAATGCCTAATCCTCTTACAAAAGACGATCCGCGGTCACTTGGTTCGTCGTAAACACCGGCCTCGGTACCAGGGCATCGCCAAGATCAACGCGTTGCAACATAACCTCAAAGATATGGAGTCCGTGACGTCACAGCTGAAGAAGGAGAAGGATAATGCGCAGAGGAATATCGAGAACTTGAGGAATTCTATTAGGAATGCTTGTGCTGCTATAAAGGTAAGAATTTTGGACTTATTCTCTCGTATCCGCGCGAATTATAAGGGTTAATATTTTAAATTGGCTAGATAAATTCAGCAGACGTGATGGGTACTGATATCTAAATAAACACGATAAAATAAAGAGTAAAATTCATTAATCTGATGACAATGGGACCAACTAGAAAGTATACTCTTTCAAACAAAAAAACAATTTTCCAAATCGGTCCAGCCGTCTTCGAGTAATTGGAGAACATACATAAAAAAAATGAAAATTAAAGATTCTGACGAACTGAGAACCGCCTCCTTTTTTTGAAGTCGGTTAAAAATCAATTTTCATTCACCTAAACAAAAGAATTCATGACAAGGCCAATTGTTTCGTGTGAAAATTACCCGAAATTTGGAAAATTTAGTTTTTTTTTTATTAAATTTAATTTATTTAGGTTATTTATTACTAGGTATTTTATTTTATATGGTTTTTACCAGATTTTCTTATGAAAATAAAGTATGGAGAAATGATTGGATTCAAATAATTAGAAATTGTAACGGTGAAATCATTTGAACTCCAAACAAATACAGTGTCATTTGCAGTTTACATTTGGAAGCTTGTAAAAGAAAACATCACATTAAATAATTAAAGGCAACATAAATATATTTTTACAAAAATCCTAGAAAATATTGTTGACAATGTAAGCGTTTTTTTTTTTTTAACTTAGAATCTGAACACACATTCGCCGGAACAGAACAAAAAATAAGTCTTATTAAATATATTTAATGCGGAAAATATTTAACAATTCGGTTTTACCACTTTTTAAAATTAGAGGGAATTTCAAGAACCTCTCAAACACACTTATAAAAAAGCTACTCAGCATTCGGGATATTAAACAGAAGATACAGTAAAATTACCAGTTAAAAAATTTTCAACTATTAACTGTGTTTTAATGGCCTTTAATTTCATAGGCAGATTTGGTCCTTACCATTAACCTTTTCAAATGCACGCTTATATTTCTGCCTAAATTTCCAAGAAACTTGTCTGCCGACCTTGTATTTGTCTTAAAATAAAACAATAATAAATTGGTAAATTTTTGCTAGCATGGCAACCCTAAATTCACTCACACATAAATAGTCGCCGCCATTACGGGACTCAATAATCTGATCCAGCCTGTCCCATCTTGCTGTCCTCCCCCCAGCGACGCCCTAAGCCGAGGCCCGTTCCCCACAGGGGGAGCCCTTAGCGTGTAGTCGCTTAGTCTGTAAGTTTTATGCCCCTGGCTGGAGGCTTTGAGTTATCTTAAGGCAGCCACAGGATAGTCCGGTTAAGTAGTCACGGCCTCTCTAGGTCAACTACGAGATGCCATACACAAAAAAAAAAAAAATATATGTTCAGGATTAAATGTGTAACTTTTATTTCCAGTCCAACGAAAAATTAACACGCTCGGAAATCGACAAGCTATACACAAAGTTGACCAAAGACGTTGAAACACAAATGTCTACACTACAAAAGCTAATGGTTGACCAAAAGAATAGGTGAGTTAGCACTTATTTACTAACCATCTTTGGCCCGCTTGTTCGAGTGTCCAAAGTAATCCTACTCCTAAATCCTACATATTTGAGGATGTAAAGACCGCTGCTGAAACGTAGCCACGTGGCCAAATTAATTTAGTTAACTAGACGAATGCTGTATCACCAAATAGAAAATACAGTTAGTATTATGGATACTTACTGTATTTATGTGTGAGAACAAGAACTGTATGTTTTAATCCTTTACTATGGGACCAAACCTGTAATCGCGGAAAAAATCAGCTGTTCGCTACATTTGTGTTTGCATAACTCGTCAAAATGTAGAGCTGTAATAGCTGATGTTTTTTTTTTTGCGATTTCTGGTTTGGTCCCATAGTAAAAGTTATTTGATAACATATGGGTACAATCATGTGTTTAAGTATGGGTAACTAATTACCAGTCACCGTAGGACCAATGTGAGTGATAAGTAACGTGAACTTTGGTACTACGTGTCTCGTATCACACATAATATTTACTTTCAGAGATGAACAAGAAAGGTTGCGGAAGATGGAAGCTGAAATGCGCGCTGCTGAAGAGGCTAAGAAACGTGAACAGGACAGGATAAAGCAAGAGGAGGAACATCGTAGACTGTGAGTACGATCTTTAAAATCTACACCCGATAAAAAAAAATTGTTCCGTGTAAGAACCGAATCCGAACCCAGGAAAGCGAAGAAAGCTAGGCGCAATATAAATTGAATGAATATTAATCTCATATTTAATATTACGCATCAATAATACAAAATCCTTTTTAAAGTAGGTTAGAAATATGAAAAATAAGTCACAAAGAATTTAGAAGTTCATTTGTTACTGTTAGGGTTGCGTACTTATTATAAATGTTTCTAGAAAATAATTCCTAATCGTAAAATGCTAGAAAAAGAGCAAAAAGATATTGCGACCCTGCCAGGATTCGAACCTGGAATCTTCTGATCCGTAGTCAGACGCGTTATCCATTGCGCCACAGGGCCAGTTGATAGCGTGACGAAATAGAACATTCAATCTTGCTGACCTATGTTATCGTATGTTGATACCGACTGGCAATTTTTTTTTAATTTTCATAATTTGCTAGAAAGTTTAGAATCATTAAGAGGGCTGTCGCATTTTATCACATCTCTCGCCACATGTGCCCAAAATTTTCTTTTTTGAGCTGAATTCATTACATAACACAATAGAAATGTGTTTTTAATAATTACCTATTAAATTAATATTATTTACTAGTTCCCCCATTGATTACATTTTTCAAAAAAGCATCTTTTCATTTAATAATCTTAAAAGTTTAGTCCCGTGTGATGACGGTCCGCTCAAAATAAAAATTCGTTGTTCAATACTTTGACTTATCCTTTACGATTGTTGTAACTTATGGGTTAGGCAGAGCTGATGTCTATCTGTTAAAATAGGCAGAATTATTTACTAAAATCGAAAATTACTAAAATTACTACAAACTGTTACTTTAGTGTTTTTGCGTAGTATTGTTCTATAGAGACATACACTATTGCAGTTAGAATATACAATAAACTACCTGTAGGCATAAGGAATTTATCAAGCTTAGAATTTAACAGGACTCTCTATAATTCGCCGGCCCTATTAACAAGGTCGGTTCTGCAGTGAGACTACTGTTTAGTCCCTACTGACATTGTTAATATCATAAAAAATCTTTTTCATCGTTAGGGTAAACTTTGAACTGCCTGCTGAAAGTTTGTTTTGACAGTGAAGAATTTTTTTAAAATTGTAATGCGATTTATGTAAAAAAGTGAATATTGGTAAAAATGTATATCCGACATTGTTAATAGGGACGGTCGAATTGGCTTTGTGATAGATGTTTCTTGATGAATTTATGCTATTAAAACATTGAATATGGGAACTAGGGAAAAAAACTATTTTTCTATTTTAATGTATAACTGCTTAGAAATTTTAAATTATGTATTATGAATTTATTTAAACCTACAATTTTGCGTCAAATTTTAAATTTAAAATGCCAATGTTCCATATTATTTCATTTTATTTTTGACCTAACATTTGTACAACCGAAAGGTTGAATATAGTGTAACAAACAAACTGTATAATATAGGTTCCCAAATTGTTATAGACTACGCTCCCTTTACATAATAGTTAATTATACCAATTTAAATGGCTGTCTCTCTCTATTCTCTCTCTCTGTAATCGTGCCGCACGAAAAGCTCCAGCGCCCACTAGGGGGCGGTACCGCCCCCTTTGGGGAACCTATGCTGTATAAAATCTAATGTACATCCTATATGTTAGCAAATAAAGGTATCATTCATTCATTATAAATAATCTATTCTCGTAACATTTTGGTTATTTTTTTGTAACAAGCACAATTTTATGAATGTGCAAAATGATTATTGTTAAATTTTAAAATCGTTCGAGTTTACGTTAAGTTTACTTCACGCGTTTGTGCTACGACCACTGAATCCTGATATAAATATCCTTTCCTTATAATACTTGCAGTAAAGCAGAAATGGAGTCCCGTCGGAAAGCCGAAGAGGCAGAAAGACTGCGGTTAGAGGAACAGGATCGTATCGCCGCACTCAAGATGCAGAAACAAATGGAGGAAGCCGCTAAAGCTGACCAGGAGAACAGAGAAAGGTATACCATTAACACTACAATATTATACTAGCAAAATATGGTCAAAATTGTCTGAAATAAACTAATGTTATTTTATTTTTGGAACGAAGTACTTTAATGCGGCTTGCGGTAGGAGTTGACTGGTTGAAGTAGAAATCGTCACGTAAGGAAAAAGCGTTATGAACAAAAAAGTCAGTTTCAAGTGTCAAAAATATTTGTTTTTTAATATACAGTGAAAGCAACTTCGTTACAACCGGGTGTCCCACGACGCCTCCCGACTTTTATATACGGCTGCAGCCTCGTTTATTGCGCGCGAACCTGTTAAGGGGACTACATGACCTAAAGCGCGGTCACTATCGGACTGCATAGAAAAGAAAGAGAAGCGCGATGACACAATGCTAGTAATTTATTGCAAAATATGAAGCAATTATCGATTTGCAAAAAATCTATTGATTGGACTAAAAAAGTAAAACACTATCACGTTAATATGTTGCTTGTATAATAATCTGACAAAAAATCAAGATGGTAGTATGGTTTTTAATCGTTAAAATACATTTTTAGAGGTATCTTCGTGAATTTTTTCTATCGTATCAAATTGATTGTATTATGTTTTCAACACACTATCTAACTAGCATATATCCTGAAGAATATCATATATTTTTTTGATTTTGCTTACTGCAGTAGATCATATACTTTTAGGCTTTATAAAACTTGCGTTATTTGCGTTTAGGTCCTGTAATCCTCTTAATGTTAAATTCCGAGTCTGTTTCATCACCTCTACTTTAATAAATCTACTTATCTGGCAGATAATTAGTTTACAAAGTATGTTTAAAGGCTAACGACTAATATGACAGTTATGTCGGGCCGTAGTGCAGCGTATTCCAATACATAAACGCGGGGCGCGGCCCGCCCGTAGTGTGTAATGGTTCACACAAAATGTACAAAAGTGATGTAGATTCATTTTTGCGTTACGGTGCACCCTTTATAGTGGCAGGTCTTAAGAGGCTACCGAGCGCACAGTGGCGCTCTCATCGTTGGTTTTGTTATTTCTTTTAATTTAAAAAGAAAATGCAGAAAATAAGCACGTTAAGTTGTACTCCACAAGACTATACTTTATTATTATTACAAACAGTAGTTTTATCTTGTTAAGTTTTATTGTAATCATTAAAACGGAAAAAAGTGGCCACCATTTCCCGTTTTAATGATTACAATAAAACTTAACAATATAAAACTACTGTTTGTAATAATAATAACGTGTAGTCTTACGGAGTACAACTTAACGTGCTTATTTTCTGCATTTTCTTTTTAAATTAAAAGAAATAACAAAACAAACGATGAGGGCGCCACTGTGCGCTCGGTAGCGTCTTAATAGTGCACGCGGAAGTGCTAGTCACCGCCTGAGGCATGTGAGCGGTGAGACGGGGGAGGGCGCGATTGTCAAAACTCAGTAATTCCGAAGTTTCTCGACTCGAATTTCCTTCTCGGACTGACACTCCTATAGCATCTGTTACTAATTTATGAATGTTCATGTCATAATTGTGTTCCATACTTTGCTTGTCACCTTTTAGTCTTAGAAAAAAACTGTGCACATTGAAAATAGCATTTTTCACTTGCCGTGTTCTTGGGATATTTTATCTCATGTGAATTTGGAACTCGTGACTAAGTAATAAAAGCCGCACGGGTCTAACCATCAGGTTAAGCTACGCTTGCCGAGGTTGATCATCTTTACATACCGAGACTCCTCCGTGCCTCTGAAAGCTCGTGAAGCCATTGGTCCCGGCTGTCATTCGTTGATCTTTGACAGTCGTTACGGGTCGTCAGTATTCTAACAACCAGTCTTACCAAGTATTGTATTACCCAGTAACTGGGTTTTGGAGGTCAGATAGGCAGTCGCTCCATGTAAAATACTGGGATTCAACAACATCCAGTTAGACTGGAAGCGGACCCCAAAATAGTTGGGGAAAGGCTAGGCAAATTGATTGATTGTGCGTTTGAAATATTCGACTGCAGACTGAGTTAACTTGACGTTTGTCTAGTTCCCCCGTCTCGCCGCTCCAATACCTCGGGCGGTGGCTAGCACTTACTACTTGTATGATTTACATAGAGATATTTTAATGTTTACCTTATCAACAGCTGTAGGTGTTTTATTTTATTAAGTCAGTTAAACTACTTTTGATAAGTTGTAGGTATAAAAGTATTAATAAATAAATAAATAACAAAATTATGTTAAATTTATCTCCACAAATTACATTTTTATAGTATTAAATACAGGGTTATTGGTAAAACATCAACAACCTCTTAAGGGGTCATTGTACTCATCATTATGAACAACTTTTACTACGGGACCAAACCTGAAATCGCAAAAAAAATCAGCTGTTCAGTACCTACATTTTGACGAATTATGCTAACATAAATGTATATAATAACAGCTGATTTTTTTTCGCGATTTCAGGTTTGGTCCCTTATTAAAAGTTGTTCATAATGATGAGTACAATGACCCTTGAAGAGGTTGTTGGTGTTGTACCAATAATCCTGTATATTAAGTTGACAGGTTTTTAGACAAATTTTGTAATTTGTGACAGATCTGGAGTCTAAACTAAAGGGTGTAAACACGTAGAAAGCTGGTACCCGGCGCGGATGTCAGTGCTTAGTTTTTATACTTTTTGCCAAATCTCTGATCGCCCGGCGCCCGTTTGCGCTGATTTGTCAAAAAGTATGAAAACTGCACGCGAGACCAGCGTTGACAACCAGAGCTTCTTGAGACCGACAAGCGCTGGCATGTCAGCGCCGGTTATCAGCGTTCTTCATGAACACACCCTAAGCTTAGGCCTGTATTTAATTATATCAAGAGTATGGCCAACATAATACGGCTGTTGGCATTACAAATTCTGCCTAGCATAGTGATTGTTCTCCCTACAAACACTAACATTCACAGAATAGACAATCAAAAGACAGAATGAACAGTGATAACATTCCCGGTGATGACAATTAACTAGAAAATAAACAACAACGGTGTTTCCCCTCTATATTAATAGGTTAGAACAAGAGCGACGAGACCATGAGATGGCAGTGCGGCTGGCGAAGGAGACGAATGGACACGTAGAAGGTTCCCCGCCTCAGTTACGCAGGTATGTCCTCATATCTATATTAATAATAAAGCTGACGAGTTTGTATGTTTGAACGCGCTAATCTCTGGAACTGCCAGTCGGATTTTAAAAATTCTTCTTGCATTTGGTATCCCAATTCTTGAGGAAGGTTATAGGCTATTTTGCATTACGCTACGACCCTTAGAAGCTTAACAAAAAGAAAAAGTTAGAAAGAACACTAAGCGAAAACGAAGTACTTAATAGCTCGGGCAGGCGATGCGATGCGACGCGGTGGGTCGGGGGAGTAAGAAATTTCACGCGGACAAAGTCGCGGGCAGAAGCTAGTTTTATTATAAAACTAGCTGTTGCCCGCCGGCTTCGCCCGCGTGGGTGTCCATACTTCCCTATTTGAATCTCATTTTGTTCACAATTTAATGGGTTTTAATTTTTTTGTGCAGAACCCTATTTATTTTTCTAAAATAAAAGTACCTAAGTTACTCCTTACATCCGCTATCTGCCAGTGAAAGTCCCGTCAAAATCGGTCCAGCCGTTTTGGAGATTAGCTGGAACAAACAGACAGACAGACAAAAATTTATATTTTTTTTTTTTGTTATAAGTACCGTATATACTTTCATATGCATTTAGTAAAGAGCTGTTATTTTGACATTACAAGATATTAGAAGATAGTTTAAACACTTTGGCCGACTGAATGTTACACAGTTATTTTACCTCTGATTTCGCATCACTGTCAAAATCACAGTGATCTTTATTCACGTTACAATAAGGTTGCTGTTTGTCAGAGGAAAATAATTGTTTAAGGACCATTGATTTATAAAAAAGGGAACATGTACATCAACAACCGAAATAGAGACGCATATTACGCGGGCTGTAGCGGGAACGAGATAGCAATAATGGTCACTGTTACGTACTCATAATAACTCTTAATACGCCGCTTGTCTCTTCAGACTCTTATGAATCATATATTTATATCCCTTTCTGCCATTGGCGTTGTAGCAGCAATATTAATCAGGACAATTTTAAATAAAATTAAGTTTTGATGTACTTAGGACCGGTTTTTTGATCTGTAGTTAACTCAACCAATGGTTAAACATAGTAACTAATGGTTGAATTTTGGTTAAATGTAAAAGGCTAAACATGAATGAGTTATGTCATTTGTTACTATTTTTAATATGAATGAGCTAACATTAATACATTCATGTTTAGCCTTTCACATTTATCTAAAATTCAACCATTAGTTACTATGTTTAACCAGTGGTTGAGTTAACTACGGATCAAAAAACCGGCCCTTAGTAAAAAGTAATCCCTTGCAATTTGTTTCTGGTTTTTGAACTATTTGTGCACATTTTGAAAACAGGAGCCTGCATTGTTGCTGCTTGTTTAGACGATTACGGTAATTTTACTTAACGTGCTACACATGTGACTAAGGTCTAATTTATGCGGTCCACGTCGCGGAGCGTGTACCTAAGTTCCCTTTTTTTATAAATCAATGCAAAGGACTATAGAAGATTGATCTTTACTCAAATCTTCTACAATAATCTGTAATGCTGACACTTCACTTGGCGTATTAGCGCAAATATTGGCGTTATTTCGATAATAAAAAACTTTTTTTAATCACGGTAAGATTTATTATGTACTAGAGACCCGCCCGTGCGAAGCAGTCACTGCTTCGCATGGTTTTCACGACTTGACAAGACATGGAGATTTGTTAGTTAATGTAAGCTTTAATTATGAATGTATTATACACATACATTCTCAAAATGATGGTGCAAACCGCATCAAAATCCATCGCGTAGTTTAAAAAAACAACGCGGTCGCACAGACATACACGAAAAGCGACTTGATATCATTTTTTTCTTAATATAAAGTCAAATAATTTACTTCAGATAGGCACATAAAAGGCACTTTTGAACGTCAAAATTAACTAAAAGAAATTGATTGATTCTAGTCGCCCCTTCAAAAAGTTAGTTTCGTATGGAGAAGAATGGACAAGAACCTCCACCATTACTCTTTTAAAACGTTTTACAATATTTTGTCTATAGATGAAGATTGCATACGTAATACATTAATTATATAATTATTTGTGAAGACGATGCACCTAGAATAAAATTACTATACCCAAAATAGGTAAGAAGAATTTAAAATGAACCAATGACATATAAATTAATTTTGTGAAGACACATGGTGCTCCCATATATTTACAGGGTGTCGCTAACATAAGGGTGTGGTACAGACCATCAAACTGAACAACTTTTTCCTGGGGATCAACATCGTAATCGTGAAAAAAACATCAGTTGTCAATCAAGTAGGTATTGAAGTTTTGTTTGGGACGACTGATTTTTTTTCACGATTACGATTTTGATCCTCGGGAAAAGTTGTTCAGTTTGATGGTCTGCACCCCACCCTTAAGTTGGTGACACCATCTGTTTCTAATAACCAAGTATCTAACGCTAATATTTTGACAAATACTCCAACTGAAGTTTCAGCATATGATTAGATCTATGGTACGTTTGGTAGAATATGAAGTCCATAATTAATTTCTCGTTGGCTCATTGTAGATCAATATACTACCATTGTATTGAGCTATGATGAATCAAAAGCTGGTAACTGTCCAAATATAAAAAGGTTAAAGTATCAGAGAGTCAAGATATTAGATATGGACACAAGTAAACATTACATAATATTATGTTTACCTGTATTTGATATTATTTCATTTCATTTTTTGAATAGTTTAAGCTCCTTAAGATAATTTCATCATGTACTTTATAAAATAATTTAATACTTTATAAACAGTTTTCTCACTGTACATCGAGAGCACAGTACCATAATTACGTAACACACTATCAATCGGAATCGGTTTCATTTTGACAGTTCAGCAACATTCTGTGGTTGAGCAAACAACATTTTCGAACATTGAAGCAATGGCTTAGCAATTTACTTCAAAATGATTCAGTTACCGATTGATAGTGTGTTACGCAATTAGGGTGCAGATCTGCGAAGTTTCTTCTTGTATATAGCTTTACACTACGAATTGAAATGGTTAACATCTTTTAGTAATATTTATCAACTTTTCAGGAGTTACCGTGTAGTGTTCTTGTTTTAGATGTAAATACATTTATTATTATTTAAATCGCACTGAATTTTGAGACCTTATAAAATAACTTAGAAAATCTAAATGCCCAAGTGAACGAGTCTTTTTATGAATGGCAATATATTTTTTATCATTTAATTTATTAGAAATTCTTAATATTATTTCGATGTAGCGCATTATTGTGCAAGTTTACTTGAATTGTAAATAAATATTGCTATAACGTGTTACCATTCCCGGATGTCCGACTTCAACTAGCGTATAAGTAATATTGTGATATGTTCGCACAGTTTCCCTACCATGGAGTCAATGAATGGAGAGAATAAATTGAACAGGTACTGAGTGAGACAGAACTAACGAATTTCTCTTTCGCACGCTCCGAATTTGGCCCTCTTTCAATTATTTATATGTGTATGCTATCGAACTATAATGATCGCAATCCACTGCCATAAATGTATTTATTTCTCACAACGAGACTGTCGATTTCGCTGGCCAATATTTTTCTAAGCGGAGCGTTACTTTATAATCTATTGGTATTATTTCCGTTAAATTATAAACTGTCGAAAAATTGTGAAATCGATTAGGAAGTTAGAACTGTGTCTAACACGCGCGAGCCGAGCAAGCGAAGCTAGCGGTGCTGCGACAGCGGCAGGCGAGCGCTACTAACAAGTTGCTCGCAGCTAAGCAGACTATTAAAATTTAGTATTAGCGCATGGTGCATTCCGTCGCAAGCAAGTTTGATATCAGTTCACAATTTGTCGGTTTCCCATGGATAGATTATAAATTATAAAAAAATAAAGCGTTAAATTGAAAATGGTTTGTTGCAGTTCACAATTTTTCGTCAGTTTATAATATAAAAGAAAGAAAACCAATAAATTATAAACTAACGAAGTTCATAATTATACGGTGACATATACAATATGTAACAAAAACCCTGTTGTTCCTTTTGACACATTATTGTTCTCATGATAACAAAGAACTTTTGCTATGGGACAAAACCGGAATTCGCGAAAAAAAAAAAATTGCTGTCCCATACATTCATGTTCGCATAACTCGTGAAAATGTAGGGAGCAGCTGATTTTTTTTTTGCGAATTCAGGTTTGGACCTATAGTAAAAGTTGTTTGTTATCATTAGTATAATCATGTGTTAAAAAGAGGTACAGGGTTTTGTTACATATTGTATAACACCCACATTCCGCCCGATAACTAGGGTAGGGGACGAGCCTATTGGCATCAACTTGGTCCAAATCCAGACTCCGAGCTGCTTCTGAGTAATTCCTAATGGGAAAGCTCAATAATGATTTGCCTGATCTGAAGATCAAAGTCAGGACTCCAAGCCCGGCAATCGCAGTGTGAATGACTAAACCAACGAGGCTGTCACTCAATTTGAAGGAGAAAATCATCAACAATTACGATCTCTAGTGGCCGCGTTAGGGTCCGTTCAGACCAAGCGGAAACATCCTTGCGGACTTTACTGGCTCCATTGAAAATAGGACCGTATTATAAAATTGACATTCGACTCTACGCGAGCCGACTGACAATTTTGTACTTTCTATGGTAACACGGTCCTATTTTCAATGGAGCCAGTAAAGTCCGCGAGGATTTTTCTGCTTAGTCTGAACGGACGCTTAGAGAGTTTAGTATCCTGTATGGAGACGGCTATATGAAGTACGTACTTACAATGGCCGTGGCCTCGGCCAAACAATCACTAGTATGTAGGTACTCATAAACACTTATAATTGAAAGAGGACCTCTTCCACTGATAACGAACTAACTACTAACAACTGCTATCTGCTTTACTTGAACTTTCTGCACGCAGTCTTAGTGTTGTTAACTGTATCGTAGTGATTTGTTATATTAATTCAACTACTATTTAATGTACTATTTAGTTTATAGTCATAATTGAGCTGTGTTTCATAAACTAAGATTTTTCTGTGAATCATGGGGAACAAAAGTAACAAAATAAGGTTTGAAGACAGCGATGATGCGCGCGTGTTGGATAATTTTTACAAAAGAATTGATAGATATTTATACGAGTCAGTATGAAAGACTATTTTACTGTTGTGGATTAAAGCTTGATTTGTAACATTATTTTAATATTTTTAACAATTCAGTGTTGACTCTTTTACAATCATACGGTATTGTGAGGAAAAAAATTATAATGCTTTAGCAAAACCCTGTATGATGTGCGGTGCGATTTGAATAAACTAATGCGACCAGAACTCAGCTATATAGCTTAATAATAACATAAGGATTCTCATTTCAAAAGTTTCCATGTATTTGCATCAAGGCATGATTATGAAAGAGTCAAAAAATTGCATGCAAAATATCAACTGTAAATTACCAGTAATTTATGTACCAACTGTAGTAAGGCCTCGCACGTAGCATGTTGTTTAACCATGTAACATACCATCTTTTAATGTTCGACATTCATTGACGCTTTGTTACGTGGACGACAGGTCTGAACGGGTAAGAATGCAGCAAGCTATGCAGGGCAAGCAAAAGTACGATCTATCTAAATGGAAGTACTCGGAACTGCGTGATACTATCAATACTTCTTGTGATATTGAACTTTTGGAGGTAAGAGATATTTATTTTACTAACGCTTTGTATGCTAGTGTTAGGGTCTGACTCCACTACAGTGGAGGTCTGCCCGACTTGGGCAGAGCACCGCCGTGTTCTCACGGAGGCGATCGGCGGCGGCGATCTCTCGCGTCCGAGCCTGGTCCAGGCCATGGTGTGGAGTGAGAGTGCATGGGAGGCCGTCACCTCCTTCTGCGAAGCGGTAATGCTCGCGAAGGAGGAGGCGGAACGCGTGAGGGAGAGGCAGCCTCACGCCCTCAGTCGCCGCAGGAGACGCCCTGGGCGGCGGGAATCGATAGCCGATTCCCGGCCACCGTAGGCGCGGGCTTGCGGACGGTGAGTAGTGGGTAGCTCGCCGTCCGGTGAGGACCAGGCCCGGGTCGACGGCGCGTTGTGTTCCACGCGCGCCTCAAAGAGATGTCAGCAAAAGATGGGGTCCAATAGGGCCGATGCCGCTAGGGTCGCGGGTTGTTTGAAAAAGATACCGTGGCCCTGGCATAGGCAACTGAAGGAACACGGGTGGGTTTTAGTCAGTAAAAGTCTGACACGCCCTTCCGCTCCACCCAGAGCGGGAGAAGTTATTTGATGACTCCACCAAACGGAAAAATCCTCGCGGATGCTCGAGCACTTTTTAAATTTCACAGAATAAGTTACTGTATCAATATTGACTTGAAGTATAAAATTCGACGCAGACGTCACGCTTGATGTCAGAGACGAATTTTATACTTAAAGTCAATATTGATATAGTTAGTAATTCAGTGAAAAAAGTACCTACTCGAGAATTCGCGGTTATTTTTCCGCTTCGTGGACACCGAGTCTTATAGGTTTTTGTGGGTACTATCTATGATGTTGCCAATGAAGGCCGTTTTATGTATAAACTGTGAAAAAGGCACTTTATCGCGGTCCTGTAACGTTCACCGTGTTTTTGAATGGTTTCCCGTTTCAAGTACTTACTGGACATACACTGATTCACAATTAATTTAATATTTTACTGGTCCGATCAGTCGACTAGAGCGATGGTGACATATATGGTGCTTAAGAGCCCGACTAATTTATGACTTGTAGATTTTAAACCTAATCTAACAAGCATTGACCCGCATGGCGGATTACAACTAACTCTCACAGAATATGACCTGATTCCTAGTAGTGGAAACATGCTAATTACGTATGATCCTACCCTATCCTACCTACCATGTCCATTCATTGTTAATTATAAGTAACCAATGTTCCATGCCAGGCTTGCCGCCACGAGTTCCACCGCCGCCTGAAGGTGTACCACGCGTGGAAGGCAAAGAACGCGCGCAAGACTACCATGGCCGACCAGGAGAGGGCGCCACAGTCCATCATGGATGCTGGTATGCTATTTTATTATTTTATGCTTGTAAAATATATATTACTAGCTGCCGGCCGCGGCTTAACCCGCATGAGATGTCGATAAAAAGTAGCCTATATCTTTCATCATGGTTCAAAATATCCACATATCAAGTTCATCAAAATCGGTTCAGCCGTTTAGCCGTGAAAGCGTGACAAACATACCGAAAATCTAATCTTTTCTCTTTATAATATTAGTTTAGGTCAGTGTTTCTACGTCTAAATATTTTTATCACAAATAATACTTTGATTATGAATACTTTGGTTCCATGGAATAAGTCACGAATAATTGAAAGTCACGAGGATATTCGTTATTAAACTTATACATATAGCTTCCATGCTCTCTTACGTGAGGCTCGGTCTCAAATGTTCTATCTTTTTCAAGACGTATTTTTTTTTTCTCGAAGCCGTCTGTTGGAAGACCTAGGGGTTATTCTTCATTCTTCAGCGGATGGTCGTGTTTCTTTATCAGATTGTCAATCAGATTGCTTGATTGGTAATGGTGAGGTACCGTTATGCTATTTGGAGGTAAGGTAAAGTAGGTATTGTTTTTCATGGTAGATAAATGATTTTATTTCTGTAAGTAGGTTTGTAGTACAAACACTTTTATACGTCAATCATATTTTAAAAACTAAATAAGGTCGGCGTTTCCTATCTGACTTCTTTGAGAAGAAAGGCCGAAACAAACTCGATCACAGACTTATAAAGTCCAGACATAATCTAGGTCAGTTCATGTGAAGACCATGTAGATTGAAGTGTATGGAATGGATGTATTGAGGAAAGAACCACACAGATTGAGAGGACCTGTCCAGTCAGTGCACGCATTTGTCAGTACACGCGCAGCTCAACTGTCATGTATGATACCTACTGTCTTTCTTGAAATTCATCAATCAATCGACAATCGTCTTCTACGATGTCCTTCTCACCGCTCTGGTTTCATTCACTATTCTTTCTTTGTCCAGGCGGTCTTTCTTTGAAATGCGCTCCCTCTGAATATCAGGACGGCAACCAATCGGTTGTCTTTTAAAGTGAAGATACGTGAGCATATACGTAAGAAGGTGGCAGAAATATCTCTGCGCTGACTTGTTGGATTCATTTTCTCCTCTACTGATTGTTATTTTTCCTCTACCGATCGTTATTTCTCCTGACAAAGTTTATTCTGATTATGTATGTATATATGTATATATTGATGTATTTATTCTTTTATTTTATAGTTATTTTGCATCACCCTAAGGTTGACTGGTATAAAATGCCTCAGGCATTAAGTCCGCCTTTGTACGGTATTTGTTTTTTTTTTACTTTTGCATAAAGTTTTAATAAATAAATTCTTCATGGATTTTGGAACAGCCTAAGTAATATTTCGCTATTTCTGGTAGGAAATGATTATGCTCAATAAAGTTGTAATTATGTGTTATTTAAAGTTGAAGCAGGAAGATCTTTTTATGGACGATGTGCACACAAAACCCATATTTTGAACGATCATGATTTATTCGCGAGGTACCGTTTTTGCGTGTGGAGGAACAAAGTGAGAAGTTCCTCGATTGGAAAGGGAGGATTTTCCGAAAAGACTATTAGTGTTGGGAGAAAGCCATATTGCGCCATAATGTATTCTGCGTTGTTAGCTTTAGTCGTCATTGGCATTTTTTTTTCGATATTGATATTTTTGTTGTTGCAATTTGTTTTAAGGGATGTAGGGATGTAGTGGGATAGAGGTGTGTACGTTACTATAACGGGTAAGAAAAATATCAATCACAGAGCCGTCATGTACGTTAGCGTCAGAATGGCTGGTTGCCTATGGCAAACGGCTATGAAAAGTTTCAAATCTGGCAGGCGTTCACTTCGACTTATTATAGAGATGTTTGGTTGGCTACTCGTATATAAAACGTGCGTACTCTCAATAACACAATATTTACTAGTATCAGTATCTATAATAGCTAATGCCTGCAAGATTTGAACTAGACGGTGTAGTAGAAAAAAAATCTGACGCTAACCGTAACCGCATCCGTACAAACAAATATTGCTGGGTAACGACTTCTTTTTAGGGTCCCCGTACCTCTAAAGGAAAAAAACGGAAACCTTATAGGAGTTATCCGTCCGTCCGTCCCTCTGTCTGTCAAGACCCTTTTTCCCAGGAACGCGTGGAGGTACCAAATTAAAATCAAATAATTATGTAGGTTTACGGTCCCTTGAAGCTCTAAATAAAGAAACTAAGCCAAAACAATAAAAAATACGCCCATTTATGCGATATATTTGGATACTCGCAAATAAACATGCAAGGTCTCACAACAACTTTTTTTTCGCGATTACAACAACACGCACTTTGGCGTCTTTTTACACCAGTTAAGTATATATGTTTTTTACTCCCCCAGCCAAAGCACCCCGCCTGCCACAGAAGGGCGAGATCCTGGGCGCGCGGCACCGCTACTTCCGCATCCCCTTCGTGCGCGCGGGAGCGCCGGGCGGCGAGCCCGAGCGGCGCGGCTGGTGGTACGCGCACTTCGACGGACAGTACGTCGCGCGCCAGATGGAGCTGCATCCTGACAAGACACCTGTACTACTGCAATCTGGTAAGTCATCATTCTCCTGTCCTTATCCCAATTTATTTGGGGTCGGCGCAACATCTTTTTTTTTCATACTTACCTAACTAGCTTCAAAACAATGTATTTTAAAATTATAAAAGATATATATTTGAAACCCTCACAGTAAACCCCTTCATTAGATATGTCACACGGTACAGTTTGCAAAACTTTTTTTTTTAATTTTTTTACTTACCCCCCAAAATTGACCCCCATATTCAAAATTTATTTATCGTCCACACGTCCGTGTTTGGGTCACAGAAATTTACCAAATTTCACCTTAATCGGTTTATTAGATTCGGAGCAAATTGGCTGTGACAGACGGACAGACTGACACACGAGTGATCTTAGAAGGGTTCCGTTTTTTTTCCTTTTGAGGTACGGAACCCTAAAAATGACTCATTCCAGCACCGATACTCAGTAAAATTATTATCGTTTTTCCTCAGGTGTGGACGACATGCAAATGTGCGAGCTAAGCCTGGAAGAGACAGGCCTGACTCGCAAGCGTGGCGCAGAGATACTGGAGCATGAGTTCGAGCGCGAGTGGGCGCGACACGGAGGACCTACTTACGTCGCGCACGACGCTCGCAAGCGTTAGACACGTATGTACCAACTTGAGCACTACAAAAAATAAATATTTATTGGAGCGCACAGGATGATTAATAGAATGACACAATCATAGAAACATAAAAAGAAATAAAAAATAAAAGTATATGAAAAAGAAAAAAATTAAACAAAAAAGGCTTCTATCTCAGCATGATACTGCGACATTAAGGCCGGTTCAATAAAGGTGCGGTTTCCTAGAAAAGCGGTGGCCGCACTTTGACAGCTGTCATGAAAATGATGACAGCGGCAAAGATTTCAATCATTAGATTCGCCCTACCGCGTCGAAAGACAGTCGCATTTCTGTTTTGTTTTGACACCTCTGACACGCAATGACACAGTGAATTTACTTCGATTGTCATGGAAACGCTTTTTAATAATATATATGAGCTTACTCTTCTCAGTATGGATACTAAGTATGTATGGTGAGGGCAAATCTAGCCATTTAAATGTTTGGGGGGGCAGGGTTTGAAAGTGACAGATTTTCATGATGGCTGTTACGGCCGCTTTCCTAGGAAACCGAACCTATAAGATAGGGATTTTGTCCGGACTTTCCAACTAAAGAGGATTTTAAAGAATCGTTTTTAAAGATAAAAAAAATGTCTGCCCAAGTATTTCGTGAAGTCGTAATATGCGATCTGCTTATCAAAGTAAGAAAACGAAGTTTATCTGTTTCATTCCAGGTATCACCTTATTTTTTCCCAAATATAGCTTTAATCAACAGAATGCCTTTGACGATCCGAAGTGTTGTTAAAAGCGACGAAAATGGATAATATCAAGAGGATTGGCGATAAATAACCCTCCCTTATGCGCTAATAAAGAAAATCACTACTTATTATAAAACAAGTCCCCCGCCGCGTCTGTCTGTCTGTCTGTCTGTTTGTTTGCGATGATCTCAAAAACTACTGAACGGATTTTAATGCGGTTTTCATCAATAGAGTGATTCAACAGGAAGGTTTTCCGACATCCACGCGGACGAAGCCGCGGGCAAATGCTAGAAATATATTTAAGAAGATACAAAAATTAAAACAGTACAACAAATTAAAAAAATCTCTGACTCCTGCGCTAGTTAAAACTGTGTTGCAGCAGCCAGTGTCTTCCTGTAATACAAAGACTCTTGTTGTTTAATTTCTCAAGCATGGTAGTTAAACTGTCTATCGTTTAATTTACGGATTTTTCGGTCCTACGTTTTCAGTCTTGATTCATTACTTTTTTTTTCTCATTTCAGATATCACATTCCATCGAGGACATAGAAAATAAAGAAATGTCGTCGTCGCAAAATCGTAAAGTATTCCACAAAGATAGGATTTTGAAATTTAAAAATACACACATAAGATAGATTATTGGATAGAGGAATAACTTAGTGCTTTCAACGTGCCTTCACAGGTTCCTAGATGTATATTAGTGCAATATAATTGATGGTTACTAAGATAATTTATATATGTGTAAATTGACCATACTTTTATAGCAAAGTCAGACTTACTACTAAAGTTTTACTATACTAATAAAATAAATTCAGTATTTATAAATGGATAGAAATGGATTACTTATTATGAAATTAAAACGTGATAACTTATAACTCTGTGCCTTAAAAATATGTCTTGAAATAGTTTTATATTATATCTGACTTTGCTGTTTCATATTCAGTGTAACTAGAAAATCTTGTAACTATGCAGCAATTAACATCTTTTAAATTAGACCTATTGATATATTTGAAAACTGTATAAATAAAGGCCTATTCAAACCTAGGCGGTATTCGCTACCGTCTGCGGTAGAGAAAACCGAGTGGGTATGCGGTAATATTACTGTTCATTCATCTGTACCGCTCTTGCCGCGAAACATAATACTAAATACCTAAGCGAAACCCGCGCGGTATTACCTCTACCCATAGCGGCAGCGAATACCGCTTAGGTTTGAATAGGCCTTAAACAGTGCTCTATGCGTTCTCAACGTAATGGCTATACATTAAATAGCAATGCTGGTTTACGTCACTGTAATCATGTATCTTAAAATAGTCCTTTTTCTTCCATGGATACTCGATTGTAAGTAGTTAGTCGATTCAATCGACTATTGCCATAGTCGATGTAATCGACTTTGTAGTTGATATTTAATTTTAACCAATCAATTATTTTCATTCATAAAATATTATAATCTAAAACAAAACTAGGATCTAAACAACCGAAATAAGTGAATAAGAAAAAGTGACATAAGTAATATATTATTGATTTAATGTAGACAAAATAATTTCTCTGATTATTCTGTAGCATTAAATGTATTTGATACACTGTTAAACTATTGTAATGGACTCAACATCGAAATCAGTCTATAATATATTTAAACATGAAATAATAATTTTATATTTTTTTTTAAATATTAATTACTTATTTTGTGAGTAAACTGTGATTCGTAATTCAGTTATTAAAAATTAGGTCAGTATTTGAAAATGGAGAAAATATTATATTTATTTGAACATTCCTGTCCTAAGACTGGTGAATGGTAGCTTTTGTATTATTTGATTAGCATTATGGTATTAATTAAGTGTTTTCTGAACAGTATTTAAGCAAACATTCCTGTATTTTTTACTTTGATTGCAGCAAATGTTCTGGTTATATTTATATGTACAAGTTTTTTAAAGTACAAGGTTAATAAGATCGTGCAAGTGCCTTAGTGTGTTACTCTGGTAATACATGACCACTCCATTATTGTATATGCTTTACCAAATAAAAACATGATGAGAGTTATTACATGTTTTATTTAATTCTACCTCATATAAGGAACCTTTATTATAGTTATTTATGCTACAAGTGTGGATAGTAGGTGTTTTCCGACGAGTGTATAAGTCGACACGAGGCGGAAATCATCTTACGCACGTGTATCATACAACGTTTTACTATGCATTGTGCGTGGAAATAATACAATTGAAAAAGTATTGTTAGTTTGATTTAGCCGGTGAGAGGCTGTTGTTGGCTGTGCTTCTTGAATAAATAACATTTTCCGAGGTCAAAATAAATTGATTCGTCACTTGAACTCGATAATTTTAGCAGATTTAAATAGATCGACTCACAACTAAGCAAGAAATTAGTAAAATGGCGCGCTGCGCTTATTTTAAATACATGCGCGCTAAGCATATCTACTACTGCGCATGTGTAAATAGCTGCCACGTCGTATCGCAAAAAGCCACGAGCAAAATATACGTTCAGCCAAACATATTTAATGAATACTTAAAATTAATATATTGATCAAAATCTAAATCTAGAGTAAATTAATAACGCGTAGCCCGCAAAATTAAAATGTTCTTATGTTTTTTGCAATTTTCAAGTCAGTCTTAGGTTGTATTCGCGGCCGTAACTGGTAAGTATTTACAGAATTTGACAGTTTCGGGTAGCTCGGAAGTGCTGGCGTCTGTAGGTACTATAATTTTATTATAGTTGGACTACTTATGATTTTTTTATTGTGTGACTATTACACTCTTAATATTGATACTAGGTAAGTACATAATCGTGGCTAATTAATATCAGCGGCACGAGTCGATCCATCACGTTAAGCTACGCTTGCCGCGGTTGGTCCGTGAACCATCTTTACGTACCGAGATTCCTCCGTGCCTCGGAAAGCACGTTGAGCCGTTGGTCCCGGCTGTCATTCGTGGATCTTTGACAATCGTTACGGGTCGTCAGAAACCCGAAAGTCTAATAATCAGTCTTACGAAGGGGTTATAATTATAACATAATTATAATCAGTATTACCCAGTAACTGGGTTGTGGAGGTCAGATAGGCAGTCGCTCCATGTTAAATACTGATATTCTAATGGTCACATATGATTAAAGAAAAGATATGGCTTCATTCAAAGTTACCTTGTACAGACGCCAGTAGGTCAAGCTACACGAAACTGTCAAATTTTCCCAATCATCCTTGAACCTAATGCTTTAGCGATAAAGTTGAAAATCGATTAAAGAAATTTGACAGATTGTAGTAGCTTGATGTGCTGGCGTCTGTACTTGGACTCTGAAGAAACATAAAATTCGTGATGAAGCCGTGTACGGCTACTAAAGGAAAATGTTCTCAATGTAGACAGCAAAGACAGACAATAAAACTTTGAACAAAACCAAGAAAATACATTTATCTATAATATTCATAATTTAACACACGTTTATCTACAATATTCATAATTTAACAAAATCTTTCAAACATAACCCAAGAAAGAAGACTAAATTAACTCCTTATAAACGAAGACAACTAGCTAAACAATTAAAATACAAGCCAGCCGTTCTCGTGCGTAGTGAACCAGTGAGTTAATGTAAGAATCAAAAGCCTGTGCTGGAGAGAATTGCACGTATATTACAACAGTATTGCCTTCAATTAAAGCTTTGCGGCAGGTTAAATGTGACGCAAAACTTGGGGAGTTGCCTTGGGGATTCCCATCCAGGACAAACATTTGTGTGCATGAACATGTCTGTTTGTCCTGAGTCTGGGTGTAATTGTCTATTTTTAATCTATATTTACAAAAAAAAAAGTAGTGTATGTAGTTTATCAGTTATCTGGTTTCCATAACACAAGCTCTGCTTAGTTTGGGATCAGATGACCGTGTGTGAACAGTGTCCTAGGATATTATTATTATTATTATTCAGCTGCATCCGGTTAGGCTGGAAGGCTGGAAGCCAACCCCAACATAGTTGGGAAAAGGCCTAGGCAGATTTGATGACATAACATCACGCCTTGTTTCCTCGTAGGGCTGAGTAGAGGTATACCTTTTTATTTTAAAAAAAGTATGCCAGTCAAATCGAGGCATGTAGATCATAACCATTTGTTTCGATGCAAATAAAAATATTCCATAAACGCGTATTATTGAAGATCCCAAGGAAGTGTACAGGTAGGTAGTGTTTTGTAGGCCCAGCAGGCCTTCACAAGTGGTGGAGGTGCCGATCTTCACTAGTGGTGGACCGCGCTGTCGCGTCGTGAATATTTTTAATATTATATTCTATTATATGTAAGTATTTTACTTTAAAACATTAAGTTATACAGCAGTCATGGACTAAAATCGACTAAATAGTAAATAACATTAACGATTCAGCCAAGTAGCTACCACCTCACTATAGTAAAATGTCAACACCTCTTCTTTTTTTTGGCTCCGCACGGTTTGTGCATTTAGCCAATGTCAAGTTTATAATTATTTCAGCAACACCTCTTCAGTTCAGGAGAAACAAATTCTGCGAGACGCCCATAGAGGAACGTAGAGACGCCGCTTATTCTCTCAATGTTCTTTAGATTGTTCTTCAGATACATTTTACAAATATAAGTGAATTAGGATACAGAATGTGAAATATCATTTTGTCTCATTATTTCTTATAAAATAATCGTATTTGATAAAAGAGAAACCAATATTTAAGCTTGGCAACATTTTGTCGTGACCTTGGTCGAATCGTAATGTAGTGACAGGGTGACAGCTAGTGTAATTCTGTCATTGTTGACATTGTCAAAATGGCATTAATGACAATAACTGTCAGTGCAAACCGTTGGAATGGGCTATTATTAGATTATATCACCAAACTAGCGATTTTCGTCGACAAACGCGGAATTTCTTGTGCTAAAAATAAAAAAAAAATGCTTAGTTCAGGTCCAGAACCCAAGCGCTATATTCATAAGTTGATGTTTGTATAAGAATCTCATGTAAAACTTGAGACAAACATGGGCGATTACGGACGCTACTTGTTGTTATTATTGTTTATTGTTGTGTTAATTACTCGTTCACAGGCATTACCGTATGATGGTAAGAAATAACTTATTAATCTGAAGTATTTAAGTCCAAAATTATATTATAATGAGCTTATACATCATCGGCTATTGTCCCACGTTGTGTAACAGTATGTAACATCTAGAAATGTTTGTTTGTTCTGTTAATACTTATGTATACAATTGAATACATGAAGTCCTACTAGATTATAAATCCCAAGGCTACCCACTGACCCCCGTCTTTGTTAACGTATGTAATAAGATCTCGCTATCTGTATATATTTGTTTGGCAAAATGAGGTCATTTTACTTTGAGTTATTAGAATACAATTTCAATAATTCAACTTTATAAATCCCTGTACTACGTGAGCTGTGAATAGACCCTTAAGCAGTTTCTATAATTCAATTCATTCATTTGAATGCTGTTGCAGACTAAAATTACAATTTCAAAGCCTAAAATTAAATTGAAAAGAAACTTACAAAAAAAAAGTTTAAGCATCTGCCACTTTTTTTTAGTCCACTGGCTAGGGGGCCCCACAACAATAGAGAGAGATTTGCCGAGCTCTACAAAAAGTACAGATATTTACTGCTACACTGGAACTTCCAAGAACTTGTTTGCTTTATGGCAAACAGTGAAAGTAAGTATTGAATTAACTAATTGACCAATTGGTTTTATATCTATTGCTGTGCCCAGCTCATAAATCGACATATTGTTTGATCTATTGATTTATGATATTATCGGGTTGTGCAATGAAACAAAAAACAAGCATGGGATCTCAGTGGTATAAATGTCCATAGTTAAACGAAAAGGATCCAACCCACATTAGACCTAATGTGGGTTGGATCCTTTTTGTTTAACTATGGACAAATATGACTGAGTTGGTACTGGCATGAAAACATTTCTCTTATTAATACAACTGGGGCAGTTAATAGGTTAAAGTTCAACATGGGGATTATGTTTTTTTTAACAGAGTTACTTGCTAGTTGTACCTTTTGCTACTTCAATGTTTTGGCTGTGAGATTCTGTAGCCAAATGACAAAAACAGAACCCTTAAATTTTCATTTGGATCCCAGAAATAATTTTATGAAAAGTTGTTGCTAGTCTTTCATCTTAAGGGGGAAGCGTCAGGGTAGCCTGCGAAATTCAAATTTTCTTACGTTTTTTGCAATTTGCAAGTCAGTATTAAGTTGTATGTTAAATAAAGTATGATTCGCGGCCGTACAAAATTGTGTATTTACAGAATTATAATCATTAGAATCAATGTAATACAACTCCTTAAGAGTATTGTGAAGCTGTAAATTTTCATACAAAAAGAGATAACGTTTTTCTCCCCGTAAACATAGTTTAATTTTCATAATTTTTGGCAATGTTGTAGGTATAATAAAAAACTAGGTCCGTACGTTTTTATTATAAAGAAATATTGCATACGATATAAGTTATTAGCCTCTAAATATCTATATTTTTGACATAAAAACATCCACGAGCATTTTTATTTTTTTAAGTTAAATTAAATTGAATTACTAAAAACAAAAAACGTACAGACCTAGATTGAAGTGTACTAAATGTAATGAGACCAAAATTGTCTCATTTCGTAAAGGTTTAGGGGAGTGAAAACGTTATCGCCCGAAACAATATTTATGTAGATAATTGTATGAAATGTAGGTAATTGCCTCCAAAAATCGCGCCGCGTATCGGCACTTCACAATCCTCTTAAGTTAGAAAAATCCTGAAATGTCTAGATTTCATGAAGTAGTCATTCATTAAGATTACCTGGTCTTAAAGAGTTGTACTGATCACTTTAATGATTCTAATTATTTAAATAGATACTTGTTACGACCGCAAATTATAATTTGATCAACATACAATCTAATACCGACTTGTAAATTTATTGCAATAACGTAAGAAAATTTGAATTTCGCGAGCTACCTTGACGCTTTCGCCTTAAATCCCTAAATCTTGAGGGTATAATTTATTTGTTTTCAATAAAAAAAGTCCTTTGTATTCGCCAACACTAATATCTGCATTCATATTTCAGTTCAATACAAAAATAAGGAATGACCAGTTCTGTCAGTACTTTGGGGACACTCCGGATGAGGTGTACAAGGAATTCACAGAGGACAGTTATGGCTGGTCCTCTGTGGTCAATCCATTCCAAAAGAAACCACAGAAATCTGTGTCCATCAGCCTTTTCACTCCAACTTGCATGGCAGTCAACACAAAAGAGAGACACACTATTGAGTTGCAGGTCCTGAGTAAGTATTTGTTTGTCCTAAAAGATCTTTATGCCATCCTTTATGTATTATCAATGGTGTTAGATTATTGTGTAATGTCTGTTCCAAAAGTATCTGAGAAAAATGTAAACAAGTGGATTAGGAAACAGATGTGGATGCCAATTTGTAGTGTCACATATAAGTATGTGCCATGGGCCAAAAATGTCAATGCACTTGGAATCAGAAAAGAAAAAATGTTAATAGGGCATCATGTTGCTAGTTAAGTTGAAAACCAAAATGCTAATTTACCTACCTTTACCCACTTTGACAGACCTCTTGAAGAGTCCTTCATGTACAGACTTAAATCAGCCTTAACGTCACTTACTAAATGAGTGCTTTGATTTGATTATTTGAATAACCTGAAATTCTAATTTAAAATGATGAATATTTTCCTTTGAAAATTCAGGTTAATTGTATAACCTCAAATTTCGTGAGGATTTTTCAATTGTAATCAAACAACTATTGTTGGAAAAAGTGGTGAGATACAAAGTATGTAGAAAACTTGAAACCTAAATACAGATGGATGTGTTTACTATCCCTTCTTTCCTTAAATGAGTGGTTGCATAATAGTATAACCTGAACAGGGTTTCTTTACACTTTAATCAGAAAATTTTGGAACAGACTATAACAACTAACATTGTACATAGCAAACCTGTTGCAGGTAGGCAGGTATACATTAAGCTATTCAGACGTCATTAAGGCGAAAGTGCGTTTTTTTTTTCAATTAGCAAGTCAGTATTAGGTTGTATGTTGATCAAAATATGATTCGCGACCGTAACATGTATGTATTTACAGAACACCAGCCAATTAAAAAAAACATTTGAAGGTTATTCTAACTTAAGGAGTCGTATCTATTATTGTAAAATGATTACAATTCTGTAAATGTATATTTATTACGGTCGCGAATCATGCTTTAATCAACATCCTAATCCTGGCTTGTATATTGCAAAAAACGTATGACAATTTAAATTTCGCGGGCTACCCTGGCGCTTTCCTCAATGACAAAATTGTTTTATTTTTTCATGTTATGTTAAAAAGTATTGAAGTAAGTAACTACTTCTCAAAGCAAGTAAGGAAAAATGCCCATATTGTAGTAGTAGCATAGTCAGCATTATTACTTCAATATGGGCCTTTCCTATCATGAGGATTTGTGTCCGCGTGTATGTCTGACTGGCCTGTATGCACGCCGCACGCATTCTATCGTTTCCTACATACTTTTCCTGACATGCTTGCCAAACGCATGCGGGGAGTTTGTGGGTGCATCACACGCGTTATGCTCACGTATGCGGGTGAGTAAGGCACGCATGCGGCCGCGAACCCGCGTGACTGGCAAAAGGCCCTATAAACATTTCAGCATATTACAGAACTGTCTAACCCTTAAGTGTTTCTTATTTTTTCTCCAGGGGTGGACTTATGGCGCGTCATGTTAATGTTCGCGGGCATGTTCCTGATATTCTCGTCGCGTGCACTGTGCGCCAACCCGTTGTTCTTCTACCTCTGCGGCATATTGGTCGGCGTGTTCGCTTCCTTCATGGTATTCGTGTTTTACGTCAGTAAACTATTGCCCAGGGTGAGAAAACATGAAATACTTCTTGAAATCTATATTAAAAGTCTTTTGTTTATTGACATGTCTAGATAGAGTCCCGTGCTGCAAAAGAACTGAAACAAACAAGCCAACTTTTTTAGGCTGGTGTGCGTGACAGCAACGTCGTACACTCGCGCCACGCTATTCTGCTTTTCTAGTGTGCGTGCATAATGCGGCCAACAGTTGGACGCTATTTTTTTCGACGAGTTCACAGCAACTGTCTATCTGGACATACTATTTATATCTTTAAAAAGGCATCATTGTGGCCTGGAAGGACTTAGAGGAGGCTTTTGTTCAGCAGTGAGATAATACAGGCTAGCCACAATTTCTTTTTCCTAGTTTATTTAGTCTTCAACTCGCAGCACACTTTTTAGATTTACAAATCCTAGTTAAAGGACTGATTAAAACGCATGCAGTTTGTCAAGGCGTTATACAGTTAATCGGGACATACTATGATCTGCCTAGCCTTTTCCCAACTATGTTGGTGTCGGCTTCCAGTCTAACCGGATGCAGCTGAATACCAGCAGTTTACATGGAGCGACTGCCTGTCCTACCTCCACAACCCAGTAACTGGGTAATACGATACCCCTTGGTAGGACTGGTTGCCAGACTTTCGGGCTTCTGACGACCCGTAACGACTGTCAAAGATCCACGAATGACAGCTGGGACTAACGTGCTGCTGGCTTAACGTTCTTTCCGAGGCACGGAGGAGTCTCGGTATGTAAAGATGGTCACCCATCTACGGACCAACCGCGGCAAGCGTAGCTTAACCTGATGGATCGACCCGTATGCCTGTTATTAGTTAGCCACGAGCTCTGCCTAGACCCAAAAGATTAAAATTAAACCAGTCTATGGTAGAAATCTTTCTGTCTATTTGACCCGCATTGTCCCAGTGCTGGGAAAAGCCCTCCCTTTCCCTTTTCTCGTCCTTCTGTCATAGTCGGCCAGGGAAATATAATTGAAAAATTACATTCTTTCAGAAAACGTTAACATACGGCATTCTAATCGGCGGCTGGACGGTCGGAGTGTACATATTCCAACAAATATGGGAGAACATTCGTACCCTTGTGCTGACTTACCAAACATACATGTTCTGGTACACGATGATAGTCAGCTTCGCCAGCTTCGTCGTCTGCTACAGAATAGGGCCGCCCAAGAATCAGAGAAGCAAGAATTTGGTCATGTGGACCTTACAGGTGAGAGGTTTGACCGGCACATATAATGGACCTAGTTATGCAGAAAGCAGCCATATGGCACTTTTTTGAAAAATGAGTTATAAAGACAGCCATACTAATGTTGACATACAAGATTTTTTGCAAAAACAGCCATGTCGATATCTCTATTTATCACGGAGATAATGAGCCGTTAAATGCATCCATGATGCAACCATCGACAGAAAAATGTTTATAACTCTGTTTGTACTTTTCCCGACATGGCTGCCTTCTGCATGACACGGTCCTATTCAAATGTAAAAGTTTCGCCCATATGTATTTATTTTATACTAGCTTTAGCCCGCGGCTTCGCACGCGTCGAGGTCGGAAATAATCCCACGGGAACGTACTACCGGGATGAAAAGTATCCTATGCCCTAACCCTGGTCATGGTCTATCCGTGTGCCAAATTTCATTCAAATCTGTTCCGCCGCTAAGGCGACAAAAGGTAACAGACTTAGGTATTCCGGGCTGATGTCCGCAACTCCACGTCAAAGCGCGTATTTGGAAGTACGGTCAAAAATCTATACTAATAATAATAATAATAATAATAACCCCACCGCTGTATCTCTACGTTGACGTCGTGGTGGGGCTTGCGTGCTCCAAACTTTAAGTCTGTGCCGGTAGAGTTTGCCGGAACGGGTCTAGGATGAGGAGCCAGACCAAGAGAGATACAAAAACCCGCAGGGCAGCATGTGGCGAGCTGATGGGCAGTAGCGACCCCATGGACCCACCCTATCTCCCGGGAGAAATTTTGTCCTCATCTCTGGCTTGCCTTTATTGGCCGGCTGGAGTGAACACTGACGAGGAAAAGAGCTCCCACCTCTTTCTTGCCTTTATTGGCCGGCTTGAGTGGAGATTCGCAAGAGCAAACGTGCTCGGAGGAAGTAAGTATTCCAGTAAGGTGCTGGTAGGGATCTTGACCGTACTTCCGGGATTGTCCTGATAGCCGTGGAATACCTCTCCACTCCTCAAGCACCTCAGGAAGTGTTGCCCCCTTGTCGCTACGTCACTATGTGCTAGCGGCCGTCTCCGGGGGTCCATTATTGAGTGTGCAAGTCACCCCCTGCCATTTTATCCGTGTATAATATATAACATTGGTCAGGCAGTGGACATAGTTCTTCCATAGTTCAAGTTACCCAATCCACTTTAGCCACCCAAACCCATAGCCCAATATGTTTTGTTTCCACGTACAACAATAGTCCTGCACCAACCGTGGGTCGTCCTTGGGTGCACTTGCATAGTGCATACAGGAATAATCGTCGGTTGGTGCCTCCTCATCATTTAAAATGACCTAAGGGGCCTCTGCGAGTTGGCTTCGGCTCCTCGTACGCCTTCCAAAGGTCCGGGACCCCAGGATCCCGAGAAATATATTTTAAAAAAATAATAATAATAAAGCTGAAGCTTTTTTCTGTTTGTATGTTTGAACGCGCTAATATCTGGAACTGCCAGTTGGATTTCAAAAAGTCTTTGTATTTGATAGCCCAATTCTTGAGTAAGGCTATTTAACATCACGCTATGACCTTTAGGGGCCGAGCAAAAAGAAAACAAAGTCAGAAAGAACGCCTAGCAAAACCGAAATAATAGCGCGGGCATTCGATGTGATGCAACGGGTTGGGTCGGGGGTACAAGAAGTTTCACGCGGACGTAATCGCGGGCAGAAGCTAACACAGAGGCCGTATTATGAACTATTAACGCCATCGTTTTTCCAGTGCTAGAGAGAGACGGAGCTATACATGACCTATAGCACCATCCTTTTTTCGCAACGGAATCATGATGGCGTTAATAGTTCATAATACGATCCCAGTATATAAAGAATTGACACATAGCCAATAATTCCTCCTTAAGTTTTAAATTTAATTTCATTTTTTTTACGATCCTCACAAAAAATCTTTTAATTTCAGATTGTCGGCGTTCTAATGATTTTCTTCAGCAGCGAGTATCAGGAGGCGTCTGCCGCCGTCATCGTCATGTCACTAGTAGCGAAGTACTTCCCACAGTCGCTTATCAACAGGATGCAAGGATATTGGTAAGTTAATGTTACCTATAAGGTGGGCAAATAACAGGTATACACTTTATTTTAAAAATTATATTATCATCATTCTCATCATTCTCCTGCCCTTGTCCCAATTTATTTAGAAAGAAAAGAAAGAAAGAAAGAAAATACGTTTATTTGCGCTATTTGGGGTCGGCGCAACATGTCTTTTTCTTCCATAGTTCTCTATTAGTCGTCATCTCGGTAGTCACTCCCTTTCTGGCCATATCATCATTCACACAGTCCACCCATCGTGTCTTTGGTCTTCCCTTACTCGTATAGCCCTCCACGTTCATACTCAACACTTTCCTGACGACATTTTCCTCATTCCTCCGCATCACATGCCCATACCATGACAACCGATTTCCACACAACTTTTCAGTCACCGGTGTCACTTTCAGACTTCCTCTTACATACTCATTTCTTATTCTATCCATTCGCGTAATACCACACATCCCTCTTAGCATTCTCATCTCGGCTGCATGCAATTGCCTTTCATTCATTCTTTTTATGGCCCAACATTCTGATCCATACAAGACAGCAGGTCTAACCATTGTTTTATAAATATTCCCCTTGAGTTTAAGGGGAATGCGGGAGTCGCAGATTGTTCCCGTGACCTGCCGCCATTTCATCCATCCAGTGTTAATTCTGTGCTTAACAGTCCGGTCTACTTCGCCATCGCTTTGCACAAGTGAACCAAGATACCGGAAGTCGGAACAGACCGGGAGAAGCGCGCCATCAAGCGCTATGGCTCCAGCACTGGAGACCGCCGAAATCGCAGAATATATACTCGGTCTTGGTTCTGCTGATTTTCAAGCCGACATTCTCCAGTTTGCGTTGCCATTTCTCCAATCTGCTCTGGATCTCAGGTCCATCTTCACCGACAAGAACGATGTCGTAGGCAAATAGCATGCACCAGGGTGCCTCTTCCTGTATGTCCGCTGTCAGAGCGTCCATAATTAACAGGAAGATGTAAGGACTTAAAGCCGACCCCTGGTGCAAACCTACCGCCACACTGAACTCGTCGGTGTTGCCAGCAGCCGACCGGACGTAGGTACAAGATTGACTGTACATAGCACGAATTAACTCTAAATACTTCCCGGGCAAACCTTTCTCTTTCAAGGCCCACCACAAGACATAAAATTATATTATATAAATTAAAAATATAATATAAAAATTATCTTTAGAGACCTTGGTTTGTTTCCATATAAGGTTCAGATAACTCAAGAACTGAGACAAAAATACTTAATTTTTGTCTCAGGTCTTAAGTTATCTGAACCTTATATGGAAACAAACCAAGGTCTCTCTTCAAAATTATCCATAGAGAAGTCCCCTTAATTCTAAATTGTTGAGAACGTTCGCCTAGTAGATAATGTCGGTTCTTCGGCTACACTTTGACGAACAATTTCAATATTCTTCTGTCACGACGAGGATCTGCTTTATCTGCTCAAATGCATTCACTAAACGAGTTATTGTTAGCCGCGAAGATAAGTGATTTCTACCAAAAATTGGCCGCAATGTTCATAGTTTCCGCAATACATGAATGGGTCGAGAAGAATGTTTTAATAATCAAAACACGTTATTCAGTCGTAAAATGCTTGTTGTGCGTGTTACGTTTAGGGTCCAGATAAATGATAAGTAAATTTAGTTTATACTGAATATGATAACTGTTTAATAAAGGTTCACAATAACTTGTTTATAATGAATACAGTAACTTAGGACGTGGCAAGGCGAAGGTAAGTAAGCGACTGGCGTGCCCGGCGCAGGCGTTCCTTAACAATATCAAAAATGCAATTCAGCGAATCGCATCGCCAGGGTCGCTACATGCTCCATAACATATTTGCCTTAACTACACAAAATAATTTTTATGAAACAACTGTCATATTTGGCATATTTGTCATATTTGGTTGAGCAAAGGATTTATATTTTTGTTATTATAAAACAAAGACCCCCGCCGCGTCTGTCGTGTCTGTATGTTCGCGATGATCTCAAAAACTACTGAACGGATTTTAATGCAGGCCAAGCCGCGGGCAAAAGCTAGTATTTTTATAAACTAGGGGTGGAACAAAACCTTTTAGCTTAGGAAGCGCGCGCTGTTCGTGGCGTTAGTAATGGCACTGCGTCATCGCGAATCAAAATGGCGGTGCGAAAGTCGCCCATACCCCGCGCACTCCCGTTTACAATTTATATGTTATTGCGTCGATAGCAGCAATTTTAATATTAATGTATTATACACATAAACCTTCCCGAATAAATTCTCTAGACGTTGGTAAAAACTGCATCAAAATCCGTGCTTATTTTTGAAGAACAATGCGGTCACACAGAGAGACGCGAAGAGTGACTTTAATTTATAATACGTATAGATTATTGAAGTCGTGTGCATAAACAAAGTGTAACTTAAATAACGCACAAGGGGTCATGGTACTCATCATTATGAACAACTTTTACTATGGGACCAAACCTGAAATCGCGAAACAAAACCAGTTGTTACCTACATTTATGTTCGCATAACTCGTCAAAATTCCCTAGCTGATGATTTTTCGCGATTTCAGGTTGGGTCCCAAAGTAAAAGTTGTTCATAATGATGAGTACAATGACCCCTTAAGAGGTTGTGTCTTATTTAACTTACACCTTACTACTAGGTACTATATCGATAAACTAAAGTATATTATGGTAGTAAAAAGCCGATATTGTAAAGAAGACTATTTAAAAATCGTAAAAGTCAAATATTGGATTGTAATAAAAAATAAAATGAAAATGGAATCAAAATAAGTGCGTGTAGTGTAAAGGTTCATACGAAGGACAACCTTATTTGATACAGGTTGACATTCGATTATCCGAACAGGTTTTATTCTACTTTTGAATAAAAGCTTTATTAGCTTTTGTTCATAGGAAGTCGTTCGAGATATTTGTCACCTTTATGGTAAAGTTGCGAATCTGTAATTTTCGCATAAAAGTTGGTTTTTAGCGCAACCAAAGAGTATAATAAATAGGGAGAAAAGTGCCCTCTTACAGTGTTTTTATGCAAACATGCGCAGTAGCGCCGTCTAAAATTTGTTTCCGAACTAACCAGTCTATAGCTAGCTAGATATATACAATTTGATAGTAACTTTTTTATACTTCCATGCCTACAATATGTGGTATCATATTGTAGGCATGGACGTATAAAAAAGTTACATTAGTTGGTGCAACAAAACGATTTTAATAATATAATAGGTTTTACAGAGGACAGGATCTGCTTTTACTAGTTTTGTTACCATTGATATGCGGTTGACTTATACTTACTCGTATAGGCTAATCTTTTTTTTTTCTTACAAGTTAAATTGTGCCGAACGCAAGTCAAATTGTGCATATTTCATTTCCAAAAAACTACATACCTATGTAGTTTTTTGGAAATGAAACACTTAGATACCTACTGTATGACAAAGAGACCATAATTATAAAATTATTGGGTACATAAATATGTTCTATGTTACTGGGTTTGGATTCTGCACTTAGTACTTCAAGTGGATCAATGTACGTGAGGCACGGCGGCTGTCGGTGGTTATTCCAACCAGCCCACCTCCCTCCAGAAGTTGATCACGTGTCTTGGTCTGTTGAGAACATCTGTGAAAGATCGAGGTGCCCCGAGGGTTTCTGTTCTAATCTGGGTAACGCTTGTGCATTCAAAGAGCACATCCGCAATGGTTTCCTCAGCCTCCAAGCAAGCCCTGCTCAGAGGACTGTCCGTTATGCCTATTGCAAGGAAGGAATTAAAAGGAACACTCAAAGCATTGAATCTAACAGCTGTTACTAACAAATGTTATGGAAATTAGACACCACCGGGAGCACAGCCAAATCACAAGCAAAATGAACAGAACTTAGGCATTTTCAAAAAAATGTTTATAATATAAAAATTAACAACACAAATAACGTTCTTCCGCATTTGAAGGTTGTAACTTTGATAGGTTTAAACACAATGTATTTGACACCAAAAAAATGCTCAATTTTATGATTAAAATGTAAAATAAATATGGAACGCTAATTATGTCAAAAATGTATAATAATGCAATTTTATTTTTTGTAGCGGCATCTGTTGAGATGCTATAGTTACTAACTGACAAATATATTGTTCTGTCCCCCCCCCCCCCCCCCCACGAGCGCAACCCAATGTAGTAATTCATACCGTGACAAAGATTCAAATCTGTATCTGGAATAGTTTACAAGATCTTGTAAACTATTACAGACACAGAATTTAAACTTTGCCACAGTGTGTATTATCACATTGGGGGGCGCCAAAAAACAGATTTTTGCGAAAAACAGATTTTCAACTTGCAACTTTACCATAAAGGTCATGATGCTAGGCTTAGGTAGTGCGTGTTTAACTTAAGGCGAAAGCTCCAGGTAGCCCGCGAAATTCAAATTTTCTTACGTTTTTTGCAATTTAGTGGGAGTTAACACATTCGGTGCGGCAGACACACATGCGCGTTTTCATAACTTTCTTCGAGTGCGGCGCGGCGCACATGTGTGTTCGTTGTGCATCTCTATTGTTTCGAAAACATCGTAAAAAAAAGGGTCGGTAAGGGTGTAGCATAAAGAAGCGTTTGCATAAAGAATTCAGCAGAGAATGTGTTAAAGTAAGGGTTAAAGAAGTTTTTTTTATTACTCACTACCTTGCTGTAAGCCTTTTGTGACATTTTTTTGCGCAATAAATGAATAATATATCTATATTAAGGCGAAAGCTTCAGTTAGCCCGCGAAATTCAAATTTTCTTTGCAAATGCAGGTCAGTATCAGGTTGTATGTTGATCTGAATATGATTCGCTACCGTAACAAATCTTAATTATTGAATTATAATCATTAAAACCATCACTACAACTCTCTAAGTTCAGATAATCCTAATGAATTACTATTTCATGAAATATTGATATTTAGGACTATACTAACTTAAGGAGTTGTATTACTGATTCTAATGATTATAATTTTGTAAATACATATATTTTACGGTCGCGAGTCATACTTCAATCAACATACAACCTAATACTGACTTGCAAATTGCAAAAAACGTAAGCAAAGTTGAATTTCGCGGGCCACCTGGAGCTTCCCCCTTAAGGAAAATCTGTCATTCGTTCTAATACAAGTACCTTTTGGCTTTACACTCGTATATTATCAGTAGGATATTATTGGGCATTCTACCCCACCTTCCGTTCCATCGGCTCACTCCGTTCGCCTCGTCACTCTCGGTGGAGTAGAATGCCCAATAATATAAATGAAAAATATTGGTTCGGCGTCTATTCCACCCGATGGAACCGAAGGTGGAGTAGAATGCTCAATGATATAAATGAAAAATATTGGTCTGGCGCCTATTCCACCCGATGGAACGGAAGGTGGAGTATGAATTCCTACATAGTGCAGTAAAATACGGGTTCGGCGCCTATTCCACACCAAAAGTGCGCACCGTGACTTACAGCTTAGTACGGCCGTTATTCTAAGTGCGTACGATGTGGCTATGTAGCCCCCTAGTTATCCTAACGCCCTAGCCTACCATACAAACCACACCAAACGTAGGTTACGTTGGTTTTACGTGAGGGAAGTCTGTTACCAGGAGACCTACGGGAACAGACGGAACTTGGGTAGGAATAGGGGTTTGTGTACGTCGTGCAATGTACACAGGAAATGGTTTTCTCACCGCCGATCCCACAGACTCATAGGATCGATGACGGCTAAAGGTGTCTTGGCCACAGTGAGAGGAACACTTTATTTCTAAAACTCAATATTAACTTACCGCGTTACCGTTATTTTAATTAAGTCATTCAGTCGACACTAGTTTACTTATTAACAAATAAGGGTGCTCGCTACTTGAACTGGTAGCCTAAAATTCAGGACAGATTGTCTCATGTCTCTCCACAAAATTAGAGGTAGCTCATAACCTTAATAGGCTACACACTTACTCCGCTTAAGTGACCAGATTGGCTCGAGGATCATCTGAACTTTAAGTTACCCTACATTAAACTAAAATCCAGGACAGATTGTCTCATGTCTCTCCACAAAAGTAAGAAATAGTGCATACCCGGAGGCACCCACACATTCTATTTTCTGTGACCAGATTGGCTCGAGGACATCCAAATTTTAATTTAATTAATTCAAACAGAGAGCACTACCTTGCTCCACTTCACTACTAACTGTTACTAACTAACAATATATCGCTTTGTAATCGACACCAGCAGTTAGCAAGGTACCTTTACACTCGACGATACCCGCGCCGTTCTCAGTTGCGAACCGCCTGACGGCAGCGTCGGAAACCGTGGTCAGTTAGTCAGCCTAATAAAAACAAGTAATAGGTGTATGCTGCGTGTGCAACACGTTTTCACAGTCGTTCTCAAAACAGTACACACGTATTGTCCGGCGTCACCGCACCGTTCCTTATCCTGAACGCTTTCATCAGACAGTTGTAACCACGTAGTGTAAATGGTATTTTATATGTGCAAGGCTGCAATCTTGCAACATGCAGTCTAAGCAGTTTTGAACTTCATTGCATCTTGAGTAGGTATGTGTGTGTGTTAAAAGAATTATAATGTTGAATGAAACATGATCGTCGTTCACGTTGTAGTATTTAATTAAATTTAGGTTTATACAGAATTGTCTAGGTACTTCACATACCTACTATGTCTTACCTAGATTTGTTGTAATCTAGTTTATATAAACTATAATAAAATAATACTTATACCTTCTTATTCTTAATAAATCTTCACTGAATTCGTCTTTTATAGAACTTCCTAAATATTGTTTTCGTATTTATATTTGAAGTTTGTAATCGCTTCTAATTTATTGTGTTTCATTCTTCTAGGTAATAAGATTATATAATCTTATTTATATGAATATTTATATGATATATTTTTTATCAAGTACAACATGTTGAACCATTAGCCACTTCGATCGAGTGCGATTTTAACTTAGATAAAAGAGAACCCTGTGCACAACAAGATTATTTGGGAGCATTATAATAGTACCTATGCTAAAGTTAAACTAAAGTTATTATCGATAAATTAGACAACTATAAAACCATAACTCAGACATGTGTGTTCGATTCCCACACGATACAGTTTCTTGGATTCTTTAATTGTGGGTTTAAGTGATTATTTAATAATACGAATTAAAATTTTATTTGTGAGTATTTTTAAATGAACTTATTCCACAGTAGTATTTTTATGTGATTATAATATTAGTCCCGAGTTTAACTGCAACTTAACATTAACAACCACACGGATTGGTTTGTGCGTATTACAAAATGGTTTATTATCAAAATAGTTACGATTATTTTCAACTACCTACTTACTTCTTGAGTCAACTATGCTCACAAAATTTACTTTCAACGACGCGATCTACCTACGAGTTTCACCTCTCGCATAAACGTAATTGTGATGATAAAAATTCTCAACAAACATACATCAATTATTCAATTAATTATACATATTAATTCAGTATTGAGTCATAAAGAATAACAGGGATCGGGTTCACTTTGTCGGCTTTATTTTGCGGTTCTCATGAACAAATTGCAATTTAGCGAAATTGGTATGCGATCAATATGGTTCAATATGACATAAACGACATATTTTTTTATACAACTGTAAGACATGTACTTAGAGTTTACAATTGAAACGATCTATTTTATGCTTAAATTGTATTTTTTGTGAATATAAACGAATTAATTTCAATCAATAAATTACATTCGCTCCAGAATCTTCAAAGTGACAAGTAGTACTAGCAGTACTTTAAAATCAACTTTAAAACATGTAAGTGAGTACTTCTTAATTTTAAATTTGTAGTCATAATGCACAGCTACGGACCTGGTTTTTGCCTGCCGGCTGTTGTAATTAACATGTTATATCTATCCATCGTGATTGCTACTCAGCTACGGACCTGGTTTTTGCCTGCCGGCTGTTGTAATTATCATGTTCTATCTATCCATCGTGACTGTTACTTAGCTACGGACCTGGTTTCTGCCTGCCGGCTGATGTAACTGTTCTCATCCTGTCATAAATTGATTATTGTATCTCAAAAAAAGACCTTAAACGGTTATTTGTTTTGTTATATAAAATATTAAGTACTTTTTATCTTGTGTATTAGGTCTGACTCCGACGTTTCCCGTGTGTCCGACTACATAAAGAGCCCGCCGACTGCTACAAAGGTCGTGCCGAGCAAGAGCCAGCCTACGAAAAAAACAACAAAGCGCAAAGCTTCCTCGGTCGTGGAATTAGGATCAAGGTAGTTTATGACTATTTTTATTTTCTAAGTTATTACTTTCACATATTCTAATATAAAGTAGATTTCAATAGAGAACTTTGATTTGCAAAAATAATTTTAAGTACATACTTATTTTTCTCTCATCATAAGTTTGTATCTAGAAAAGTGTTTCTTCTAGATTATTAAAATAAAATTTAATTTGTTTACAGTAACAAGAAACCAGGGAGCACCGATCTTTTCGGTTTGGAAGACTTAGATGGCCTTCCTCCGCAGTCGGAGTTAGGTTCATCCTTGCTGTCCCGCGTCGCCAACGGGAAGGTACGACGGACAGCGGATCTAAGGGGTGCCTTCTTTGTGGAACTGAAGGTGTACCATAAAGAAGACATCATCTCCACTGCTCCTGAGGAGCGTTGGAAGAAGTCCCAAGTTGCATTAAAACTGCAATTGGATAAAGGTAGCTCGCAGTGGAACTCACTACAAAAATTCATGCATAAGGCTCACGAGTTGTTCAATGACTCAGAGCCGGTATATTATAGCGATAAGATACATTTTAAATAAGTTACACTATTAATTTAAAATTTTAATTTGAGGCATCCAAAATAAAGATTAAAACTGCAACTGGATAAAGGTAACTCGCAGTGGAACTCACTACAAAAATTCATGCATAAGGCTCACGAGTTGTTCGATGACTCAGAGCCCGTATTTATAGTGATAAGATACATTTTAAATAAGTTACATTATTCATTTAAAATTTAAATTTGGGGCATCCAAAATAAATCTTTATTTTTAAACTTAGCAAGTAATTAATTACGATAGAATGCCTTTCTGCACTGTTTGTAACATATCTGTTGAGCGCAGTCATTGGACAGGTCATCTACGCAGTACCGATCATAAAAATAAAAATATTTCATACGTTTGCGAAGGTGTTGAATTAATTCATTCTGCATTTCTAAATCGTATAGCTTCTTATAGAATTATTGATACTAATGAAAATTATTCTTTAGATTCGTTTTTTAATAACAGTCAAGAAAAAATCAAGACATTAATAAACAAATCTCTTAAGGATCATATCTGTCTAAAAATTAATTTTGAATATTTTGCTTTGTTTTTGATGGTTAAAAATGATAGTCAGGAGATGAAATCATTTGCTACAAAGAATTATGTAGTACATCAGAATTATGATTATGATTCATTAGCATCTCAGGTTAGAAACACGTTGAAAAAAAAGATAGAAGAATTTCAAGATCGTGACAGTGGGTGGACATTTTTAAACAGTTCGTATTTGGAAGTTAATGTTAACAAATACCAACCTTTGCGCGGCTCAAGCTTTATCGAGTTGCCGACATCAATTAAATCAAAAAAAGCATGTATTAATATTCATAATAAAGATAATTATTGCTTTTTATGGTCAGTTGTTGCTGCTTTATATCCAGCTAAAACTCATCCTGAAAGAGTATCATCTTACCCCCATTTTCAAAGCGTGTTAAATATAAAAGACATTCAATTTCCATTGAGTTTCTCAGATATTGCTCGATTCGAATTAAATAACCCTGAAATTTGTATATATATATATGGCTTTAAAAATAATTCCGTGATTGGACCGTTTTATAAACCAAAATCTTTGAAGAGAAAAGTGATTCATTTACTTTACTTAGAAAAAGATGATTTATCACATTACTGTCTCATTAAGGATTTACCTCGTCTTGTTAAAAATCAAATAACAAGACACCACAGTAAATTATACTTTTGTGATGTTTGTTTAATGTTCTTTGATTCATGTGATGATCTGAATTCACACAGTTGTGGAGGAGTTGCTACTGAACTACCTCCAAAGGGTTCTTTCATTCAGTTTGAAAATTATGGTAGAAAGCAATTTGTGCCATTCGTTATATATGCAGATTTTGAAACAATGCTAGAGCGGTACGACTCCTGCGAACCTGACCCAACTCAGGCGAGCACCGTTACGAGACAGCGACATGTGCCCATCGCTTTCGCTTATCATATTACATGCACTCTAGATGAAACCTATAATCGTTACGTTTCGTATCGTGGTTTGGATTGCGTTTCGAAATTTGTGAAGTCTATCTATAAAGACGCTAAAAAGCTTTATAGAATTTTAAATAATACCATTCCTATGATTTACACGAATGAGAATGCTCTCGACTTTGAAAACTCTGATACATGTCATATTTGCGAGAATTTCTTGTTTGGTGATAGGGTTCGCGATCATTGTCATTTGACTGGTAAATATCGTGGCGCAGCTCACAGTTACTGTAACCTACAATATAAAATGCCTAAGTTTCTGCCTGTATTTTTTCATAACTTATCGGGTTATGATTGCCACCTTTTCATAAAAGAATTAGGTAAAGCTCCAGGATCTATTAAAGTCATACCTAAAACAAAAGAAAATTATATTTCTTTCACGAAGTATATTCCGATTTCCGATAATGAAAGCATACAGGTACGATTTGTAGATTCTTTCAAGTTTTTAGGAACAAGCTTAGAAAAGTTGGTTAGTACAATGAAAAAACAAGAATTTAAACAATTAAAATTTTATTTTCCCGAAAAAACACAATTCGATCTACTTACCCGTAAAGGAGTTTATCCGTACGACTATATGTCTCAATGGAAACTTTACGAAGATACGTGTTTACCCTCCAAAAAATTTTTTTTTAACTCTTTAACCTTTTCGCCGCCAACGTACACAAAACGCAATGCCTCGCCGAGCGCCAAGCTATAAATGTATAACTAAATATACAGTAAACAGTAGTGATGGGGATATCGTCATATCGATGAATAAGATTTGTACGCGTAAAGTTAAGATTTAAAGTTGATTTTACGAATATAAATAAAAACTGATTAAATATTTCCAGATTTGTTTTATTTCACAGTATCCTTAATAAGAAAAAACAGTATAATTTATGAGTATCAAAGAAACTAATACATAACTCAATTAGAACTATAAGGAATGGGGTACATCTCTATTTGTTTCATGATCTCATTCTTTAACTTCATATCAAGTTATTGGCACTGAGGGCACGTTGAATTCGATTCTGATCAGGGATGGGGTCTATGGTCTTTCTTTCTTCTATTTTTGTTTATTCCTGTGTTTTTTTAATAACTTCAGTCAACGTTTTTTACCGTAGTTATCTAAGTGTCAGAATTTTGAATTGTTTTTTTTTTTAATTATCTTATCTTCTGGTTCAATATTCTCCACAAAATACTCCGAGTCCGATTCCACACCTTGCAAAATTTTCAGAAGTTCGTCCGAATCAAGTTCTTCACTCATTTTTCTATTTGCAAGTGAAAGAAAGAAAGATGCGTGCGCGCGAATCCGATTTTGTGCTGCACTATGCCAAAGTGACCTTGACAGCCGCACGCCTATGACGTCACTGACCAACTTCTATAGTAGTTCGTGGCACTCGGTGGCGCACAGGGGCATAGACGACCAATTGTTTTGTAGAGATGGGAAAATAACTATCGACAAGAATTAGTAACAACTTTATAATTACGTATCGGCATCTACCTGAAGGTCGAAATTCATCTACTATCCTTTGTAATGAAGTAGATAACTAAGTTCATATTTTATTGACCTCAAAATGTTTTCGATATTCGTAACTTTCTGTATTTATAAATATTTCAATGGTGAAATCAACCTTTCACGGCACATCACTGGCCAACTTGATATGAAGTGATTGGCGTTCTGAGGAAAGTAACAAAATTCGGAGTTTCTGTTTTTGCCGATTTTAGGACAAACTAGGGCTTATTTTGTGTAGAAAAATAAAAAACAGGGTAGTAGACAGTGCTATCTTAAATAATAAAATGAAACAAAGCTTTTAATCACAGTAAATTTATTTTAATAAGATAATTAAAATGCACAACTTCTATAGAAGTTGTGGCGCTGGTGGCACGAAAATCCCGAACTTCTATAGAAGTGCTTGGCGGTGAAAAGGTTAACTAATGAGTCAATTACTGATGAAGACTATGAACACGCTCAGTCCGTTTGGTCAGTATTTAATATTCGTAACATGGGTATGTATACAGATTTATACCTTAAAACCGACGTTCTTTTGCTTACAGACGTGTTTGAAAGTTTTAGAAAAACATGTAAACGACATTACAATCTGGATCCCGCGTTCTATCTTACAGCACCAAGTCTATCATTCGATGCAATGCTTTTGAAAACTAGAATTAAATTAGAATTGATAAGTGATGTTCAAATTTATAGGATGATACAAACAGGTATTAGAGGAGGTATTTTATGTGTTCCAGAAGACATGCCCAAGCCAATCATAAATACTTGGATTCTTACGACCCATCCCTTCCGAATTCATTTATTATTTATTTAGATTGTAACAATTTATATGGCTATAGCATGTGTCAATATTTGCCTCATTCGGATTTTAGATTCATGAGTAGACAGGAAATAGATGATTTGCAGTTAAACTTAATAGATATAAGCGATACTGCGGAAAACGGTTATATTCTTGAAGTTGATTTATTATATCCTACAACATTGCACATTTAACATAATGACTTTCCATTTTGCTCAGAAAAATTCGTCCCACCCGGTGGTAAGAATAAAAAATTAATACCGAATTTGTATGACAAATACCACTATATTATTCATTACATACATTTAAAAAAATGCTTGCAACACGGATTGGTATTACGAAGGATTCATCGTGCAATTGTTTTCAAGCAAACCTGTTTTTTAAAACAATATATTGATATTAACACCCAGTTACGTCAACGTTTGAACAAGATTTTTTCAAATTATTGAACAATAGTATTTTTGGAAAGACTCTGGAAAATAATGAGCATCGAATAGATGTTAAGTTAGCAAACAAGTGGTGTGACTTGAACAATAAAACAAAAAAGACTACTTGTGCTGAGAAATTGATCGGCAGTCCATATTTTCATAGCGCCTCAGTATTTTCTGATGATCTAGTGGCAATCCAAATGAAGCCTTCTCGCGTTATTCTTAATAAACCAATATATATAGGATTTACTGTATTGGAATTATCTAAGAGTCACATGTATGACTTCCATTATTCAATCATAAAGCCTTTTAATGGTAACCGAATTGAATTGTGTTATACTGATACGGATAGTTTGGTTTATGATGTAAATACTGATGACATTTATCAAGATATCAATGAACATTTTTTAAAATATTTTGATACCAGCAACTACGACTTAAACAACGAATTTAACTTACCAATTATTAATAAGAAGGTTCCAGGGTTATTTAAAGATGAAATGGGTGGTAAAATTATCAAAGAATTCGTAGGACTGCGCTCAAAGCTTTATTGTATTAAAACTTTAGACAAAACAATAAAGAAAGCAAAAGGTATAAAAAAAATGTGTTACGAAAAATTTAAATATGTTAGATTATAAAAACGTTTTGTACAATTGTAATGTCATTCGCAAAAAAAATTGTTTTGTTTAAGTCGATAAAACATGAAATATTCACTCAGGATGTAAATAAAGTAGCACTTTCAAGCAATGATGATAAGCGGTTGTTATCGATTGATAAGGTATCTACTTTAGCTTGGGGTAATGCAACTATATTTAAGTAATGAATTGCCATTATTTTTAATGTAAGTAATTACAGTAGATACATTTTTTACAATGTATTTAGATAACGTTCAAATGTAATGATAATTACCTAAAGTAAGGTCAAATAATGTGTAATGTAATTGTAAAAATTTAAATTTTCTTGGTGCCTCAAATAGATATTATTATTTTAACTGTTACTTATAACAAAATATGTATAAACTTTAGAACTTAGTAAGTACTTAATTAGTTTTAAGAGCATTTACGCGACACAGCATTTCGTAAAATTCCTAAAATATAATCTACTAACTTTTTGTGACGTATCCTGCTTAGACGTATCAAGTTTTATTAAATCATATTATTCATTTCCAAAACTTCGGACTTAAGTTTGTATGAAATGCCATGTCGCTATGTGATAAGTTTTCTTATATTGGTAGTAAATAAATAAATAGTATTTAATGGTTATAATTATATCTGTTTTATTTCCATTCCTGATTGATTACAAAGCACACAGGTTCCAACTTGATAAACATATAATGTTCATTTTTGATGACAAAGGACTCGTGCCTCGAAGTTCGCACGCGCATTGTAGAATTTGACACCGAACAGGTGCTCGGACATGTTGAAACATGAAATTGATTCACAGCGTATGGTTTTATGGAGTCTAATTACATATTAGTCACGTTCCACAGTAATATTATTGTGTAGAACGTCATTCTATCATTACACAGTCGGCCGGAGCAGTCATATCACGTTGAATAAAAACAAAACAAATTGTAAGTATTGCACAAGCTTATACGTATTTATAAAATTATTTCATAAGCTGTTAAACATAATTGTTATCAATAATTATAACTTTGTTTGTTTCAGATCATCAATAATGTGCGATTCTCCTGATTTTATCTTCTCACAATATGGTCAAGGTTGGCCAACTCCAAGTTTAAGCTGGCATGTTCCAGAGCAACAAAGACCTGAACCAACCAACAAAAAGCCTAGAGCAAGACGGGAGGGTTTAAAACGGAAGGCACCTGAACATTCTATAAGTCAATCGTTCGTTATAAACAACGAAAAGAAAAAAGGTTTACGACTGATCCAGATACAAGTATTAGACATCAGTGAGCGACAAGAAGCAAGTGTTGCAAGTTCAAGTGACAATGAGAACGTGGTATTGTTAAGTGCACAATATGTAGTTAGTGAACCGGTGGACAATGTTATGGAAGAGACACAATCATTGATAAATAAAATTTCAAAGAAACTTTGTGGTGATGATTATTATTAGTAAGTAAGTAATGTATCTACCTAGTTTGTATATTCAGTAGAAATAAATAATTAGTTTAATATTGGTATTATAAATTCATTTGTTAATCTGTTAGTGTAATAAAATGATTCCACATAGATCATCACAATTTGTAAATAAAAAATAAAATATTAAGAAAACTTTAAGCCCTTAGTTAGGTTCTTAGTTAAGGTTTTTAGTTAATATGTAAGTTTAATGTATAAATAAATGAAATATCTAAGGTGTAAGTTTTATTGTAATTAGAGAGAATAAGTTAGAAGAAATAAAATAATTTATTTGTTAATGTAGTAGTGTATTAAAATTCTCAAAATACATCATAGTTCATAGTAGATAAGTTTCATGTACATACATAAAATATTAAATAACAAGGACAAGTGTATTTAGTTTGTAATTGTAAATAATGTGAAAACTAAATAAATAATATATTTATAATTTAAATTATCTTTTATTGACGTTATAAACATACTCCCACTTTAAATTAGCTCTAAAGAAATGTTCTCATTAATTAAGGTTTTAATTATGTTTTCAATATTTTAAAATTAATAGAATACTTACTCAATTAAATTCATTTTATTAGAGCTAATTTTAAGTTTGTTATGTAGGTTACCCAGATTATATTATTAAATAAAACAACCTTATGTACATAATCATTTTTATTAACTGAACATTACAAAATAATTTAAAATAGATTAAATATAGACATATTATTATCAAGATACCATTTTCTAATACACACCGCATTATTTAATGCACAATTCACTTTATGGTTCACACAATTAAAATCAGTTTTATTTTTACAGAACTTTTTTTTTAATGTCGCAAAATTAGGACACCCTTTCTCACCTATATCAATCACTTCACAGTTTGCACATAACTCTTTAATCCACTTAATCTTTTCCAAACCCTTTGTAATAATTTTTTTATTTTCTAAATACGGTACGATGACATGTTGAAACTCTCTGTAGTCTATAAAGCCCTCACTCCAGAAAATTCCACGATTTCTTTCCAACCACCGCACCTGCTTCTTTTCTTCTTGAGTTAAGTAATAAAACGTATGCGGTGGTTTAACCAAGAACATCTGTGTGTGCTCATTACTTACGATAGCCACTTCTTTGACAATAAAATTATTGTCTAAATATTTAAATCCTTGGAGTTCGACAATGATAATATCCGCGTTCATGATAACTTCTTCACTGTGTTGCTTAATGGCTTGTATTCAACAATGCAATCGTTAAGAATGAGACAGTATGCTGAAGTTTGATCTGGTATTTCTGAATCACTCTCAATTTCTACCCTTACATCCACAACTGGTCCAGTCTTCAGATTATCGATCTGTCTAGAGCAATCGATAACAAACAACGGTGCTAATTCTTTAAATTGTTTCTCGCTTAATAAAGACTCCGAACAACGGTCGTAATACGACTGCTGAAATCTGACGTATTGCTCGTATAATAAAGCAATTCTGTTATTAGCGAAGTTCACATTGAGGCTTTCATACGGGAAATATGTTGAATTAAGGTACACTCGAACATCACGAACATAGCAGTGATCAAACTGCGACATGTCAGAACTTGCATTATTTTTTCTACTTGTTTGTAGTCCGATTATTACATATCGCGGTTTTTCTATTTGAGATGATGTTTTGATAGACCAGGTGTGCTTTGTAGTTCTAGGTAAAGTGGGATATTCGTATAGATCCCAGTTTCTAAATATCATCTGGAGCGGTCGATCTTTTTCCAACAGTTTTAATAAACTTATTTTTTCTTTGTCCGATACTTTCACATGGGGTACGCGCCATATGATTTTATTGATTTGAATGTCTTCCACTATTTCTCCGGTATTCAATTTTACAGCGTTCAAATTAGTGTTGCTTCGTAACAATATTAGTTCATGTCTACTATTTATTACAACTTTTTTAAAATCTTCTGCGAAACCGATGATATTCCGAAGTGGTATAGACGCAGAAAAACTTCCCCCATTAATATTTTTTATACCATCGATACTCCAACCCCAAGCTCTAGCTACTTTTGATTCATTCTCATTCATTGATATTAACGATTTCATGGTTGTAGTTATACCAGCATTTTTTATTTTATCAATCTCCACTCCGTTTAGTTCGTACCTAATATCTTGGAACAAGAAGTTCGTAAAATTGTTCGTAAAATTAACACTAGTAGCTTTCTCTTTTGAATCTTTTTTGCTAACGATAACGGTTCCTTCCAAATACAGAGTGCTGGCTGATGGTAATATGTAAAGATCCTGTTGGTTGATAGGTATGCGTATTTTATCGTTCCTGTTGAATCTTGTTACATAAGGTTTGTACGAATGAAATTCGATTCCTTCTATACTGTTGTCGTAAGTCGGAGTGGATAAAACGTCTAAGATATTCATTTTAACAATCCGATCGCTTTGAGAAATATCTTATTGTCTTTAGTTAATTTTATTTTGCTCTTAGAACGACGTCTTATTTGGTAGGTAGCTTGAGTAGAACTGGTATTTTTAATTTGTTGAGACATATATTTATTGTAGTCAATCATTTTTTCTTCTAAGATGTAAATACAGCTGTACTTCTTCACCACGCAAGTTAATTAAGCGATTGTTTATATCTAGTAGTCGGATATGTATGCAGCTTATGTTGTTTTGATTGATTGGAAAATATATTGCGTTCTTCGGGATTTCTATGATTCTGTAACCAGGTGGTACGTTGAGTGCGAATTCATGAATTATGTGACTTGGTTCACCGTTTATGTAAGAGCCGCTCACAATGTCACATTCGATCCTTACCACAGTCGTCGGTAAAATGTTGACTGGATGCTGTGACACATGCCATTTATTTGCTTTCAAGACCTGCTTATCAAACCCTAACAGTCTACTGAAAGAGTATTCTTTCTTTAAATTAACGTCTTTTGAACAATATATGGCAGTTTTTAAAGTATTGTTATTGCATTGTAATTTAATTGAGGCATCTTTTATTTCGGATTTTAAATAATCATAAATATCTTGCAATTCATAGGTGCCTTCCGGTATTTCAATAACTTCGTTTGAACCATAATAGAACTTGTTATTACTTTTATCAATATTTGGTATAGAATTAAATGTTGAAAAATGCAATAAAGCACACTCATATTCTCCATTTAGTTGCAACGTATTAGGATAGTACGTAGATAAAATTGATGAGTTTCCAGTTATCGACAAAGTGAGTGACATCTTGCAAATGATTGAAATAAAATAAAATCATTTATTTTATACATTTTTATTCCAAAAAGTCCTCAAATATTTTAAACATAAATGACCACAGTTCACAGTGTTAAATTTTTGATATCTTGTGTAGTTATATGAAACTTTACAATTCTTAAAATATCGTAACAGTTCTAATGGAGGTTTTAAATTTCCATAGCTATCAAAATAATCACAATAGTCATATACTTTTACATAAGCTACCCAATGCGTTCCTTCGTTTTTAGAATCGTCTAAGTTAACAATACCACATTCCATACGTTTCGGCTTCCTTGGCAATTGATCTTTCATATATACTCCTCGGAAATATGGGATGTCTCTTGCGTAGTATTGGATGTCTACATTAGTTAGTGCGCGATTTGGTAGCTTCTTGTTCAGTTTTTTGTTGATTTTATAAACAATCCTTTACCGTTTTTATAAGGTTTTATGTATAAACCCTTACCCACTGCTAAACCCTCCATAGTTCTATTATGTCGTTCCGTCTCTCGCAAGTTTTGTTGAGCAGATTTATAATCATTCACCGTTTTTGCAATTCCAGCTGCACCACCAGCTAAAGCTCCTAAAGCTGATAAGCCAGCAAAAATTGGAATTAAAGGTAGAACTCCACCAGTCTTCGGTATGGGGATCACTCTCGGTACTCTGATTTGGTGTAATTTGGGGCATAACTTTTTTGCAGCTAAGTAAGCCAAGTTTATTAAAGACTTACTATCCTTGGGTTTTAGCTTTTTTATTTTAGATTTTATTTTTGATACTAAACTTTTAAATGTTTTGGCACCAGAACCAGATTTCAATTTGGCTTTCATGACTTTGCTTACTAACCATGAGCTTAATTTTTCACCTTTTCCTGCATCTTTTGATTTTAGTCTCTGTTTAGCCATGTTCAAAAGCTGTAAGTCGGCTTTGTGACGATTAGGTAAATCTGTATGATTTTCATATGCTATATCGTGGTGCATACAAGCTTCGTCTAGTTTATTCACACCTCGATCGCCTCGCAACAAACGTTTATGAAGTTTAGTTCCTGGTCCGCAATAATTGTATCCAGGCAAATGAGCTTCGAACGGTAGATTATTAATTATACTGTTAACTAGTCCACCACCTTGCATTACTTAAATAATAATGATACAAATTTCACAAAGTATTTCTTTTATATCTTAATTTATTAATGAGGATTTATCAATCCAACTGTTTTCATCATTATTGAGACCTAACCATTTAACGAATAGTTTCTTTCCTTTCTTTTTAAGTATTTTTTCTACTAAATAAACACCAGGATAGTTAGATTTTTGAAGTTCTTGCTCGTAAAAAGTTCCTAATATATCTTGCTTTCGTTGATCTTCTATGTGGTATGTTACTGGTATAGTTTTATTAATCTTTTTTATCGTAAAGAGTTCAGTTGACCAATTAGGAGTATAACCTTTCTCGAAATTGTGTTTGTATTTACTGATACGAACACAGTCACCTTTTTTGAACTTAGGCTTCCGCTGGATGGATACATGATTACATATGTTTTTAATATTCTCTTTTACGATGGGTTCATTCGATTTATTAACATCATTCGGTTTAATTTTAATAGTACGATGTTTTGTGTTATTATATGTATTAAATAAATCTTCTAAAGGTGTTCCTAACCACTTATAATTTCCAACGAGACTAAAATATTTGTACAAATTATTTTTAACAGTTTTAATTAGTCGCTCTACAATTGAAGCTTTTTTAGTAGAGAAAGATGAGTAATGGTTTATGCGGTACTTCTTCATTAGCGTTTGGAATGTGTTGTTATAAAACTCTGTGCCCATATCAGTTTGTAAATTAGCAGGATTTTTATAGCTGCTTAGTAGTATTCGTTCAAAAGCTCGAGTTACTTCAGATTTATTTTTAGATTTTAACGGTTCTGCCCAGGCATACTTTGAGAAGCAGTCAATCACCACTAAAATGAAATTGTAACCTTTGTTATACTTTCTTAGGTTTTGCATGTCCATTAGATCAGCTTGCCACAAATCATCGATCCCTTTGAGAATAACAGAACGTCGAAGGAAGTTTCTTCGTGCCGCTTTGTGTATTTCATTTACTATTTGTTGTTTTGCCATTACTGAGATTTTTAAGTAATTTGTCTATATCTGCTTTGGAGTAACACTTCTCTTCCAAATGAATCAAAACCTCAGGTTCCTTTACTTTTAAAGTAGTCTGAATAGACTTTTGTGCATCTAATATGATTTGAGCACGCAATGATGCAATCAGCTTATTAAATTGTTTTATCGTATCAGCACACATTCGATCTACATAATCCTTGTTCACAGCATCGTCTGATTCTAATGGATGTCTAATTCCTCTCAATCTAGAAGACTTTAAATCAAAATCTCCACTTTCTGATTTTAACAACGCGTTATCATTGAAATTAATCAGTTCTGACAAACGCATTCTTTTATGAATAAAACGTCCAAATTTATCTATATTCATGTTTAAGGTGTACTTTATGTAAAGGCTGATGATGAACTAAACAATAGTTAATTTTACACCTATTTATTTATAAGTTTACTTTCACGTAATTCTTCAATAATGGATATTATTTCATTATCTAATCCTGTGTTGCCGGCATCTCGAGATGCTATTAATAACTTTAACCTCTCCACCAATTCATTAGGATCATCCCAATACACAAAATCTACGTTATTTTTCCAGATTTTTGTTAATGGTAGTCCTTTACCTTTCGAATGATGACCCTGAACCGTACTTTGCAGATTAAAAAGAGGTTTAATAACTTGTAAATATTTTTGTCCCTTATTACTTTTTATTGGTTTACTTGGGTCATTATCACGACGATGTGCATTTGTATCAAGTAACATTTTCTTATAATATTGCAAGTCATTTTCAGTAACCAAACTTAAATCAATATCTTTCTTAAGCAGTAGTTGTTTTAAACCAGGCGTATGTTTGTATTTATGACCAGCCACGATGTTATAACTATCGTCGATTGTTATATGAGCAGAACCTAACATCAATTTTCCGCGTTCTACTCTGACACCAAATGGAATGTCTGTTAACGCTTCTGAAGACACTGACCAGGATGATGTATCACGACCTTCACTTTTTTCAACTGATTTATACGAAGATTCACTGTTGGTGTCAGACTCCTCTACATCACTACCAATTGCGACTTTTTGCAACGTTTCGTCTCTTATCAGATCTTTAGATTCTTCATCTTCATTACTATACAGCAAAGGAGTTTGCATACTGGCTGTAGCAATTTGGTTGAGAGGCTCTGTTACAGGTTTAAAAACTGTTTCCAAGGCTTGCTTACTCTCATTCTCAACATCTCGCATTTTTCGCACCTTCTTCTTTACAGCTGCTGCAGCATCAACAATTTGTCTCTTTAAAGATTTTTCCATAATTGTTAAATGTATTGTAACCGGTTAAGCTCTGTTTGTAGAGTAATGTAAATTCAACGGTGACGTCTTAATATATACTCGTGCTCTTAATCAAAAATTACAAACGTGTCAAATTTATTTCTATAACATCCTTTATTTTTTGCACAATCTTTATTAATTACAACATAACTGAAGGGCTCACTCCATATTTTTGAACACATTTCACGAAATTCAAGCCATGTCATGTCAGTGTTGACGTGTTCTTCATAAACATGTCTCATATTTCTTTCATCTTGTTTAAAAAGTATGATTAGGTTTGCGTTGTCTCTTACTAACTGCTTAGGGATTTTACTATACGTCTGATTTAGATAAAAACAATCGATGAACTTGTGTCTCCCCATAGCAAAATAATCACGCATACCACTTTGATTTTCACAAGCAACATCGTCAAATATAATTACAGAATTCGGTTTTGCGGTCTGAACACTCAGTACTTGCTCATTTTCATGATATTTCTGAAATGAAATGCCTGGTACCCGTTGCAAGACTTTTTCTAAAAAAACGTACTTGGGCTGTTGCAAGGTTTTCGAATAAACATAAACATTTTGAAATCTTAAACCATTCTCGTGTATAAGAAGACCGATTAATAAATTAGTTTTTCCACAATTTGACGGTCCGCAAATGATGCATCGTATCGATTTAGGTAATAATTCTCCATGGCGAAAACCAGTCTCCTGAGACTGAATACAAAGTTTGTTTACATGTAACGATTGCGGTTGTTTTACAAATTTCATGACGACTCCTTGAAACGGTTATATTAATAATGAGTCAATTAATGTATTACATCGACATTTATAACTCATTGTCGCTAACTCAAACAAATGTTTCAACCTAGTGGAATAGGCGCCGAACCAGTATTTTACTGCACTATGTAGGAATTCATACTCCACCTTCCGTTTCATCGGGTGGAATAGGCGCCGAACCAGTATTAGACATTTTACTGCACCGAGAGTGACGGAGATGATCATTCCATCGGGTGGAATAGGCGCCGAACCAGTGGATTTCATTTATATTATTGGGCATTCTACTCCACCGAGAGTGACGAGGCGAACGGAGTGAGCCGATGGAACGGAAGGTGGGGTAGAATGCCCAATAATATCCTACTATTATCCCCTCTACAATCCCTGTGAGATTCGATATCTCACAGTACTATAGGTACACCTCTGCCTAACCCTCGGGAATAACAGGCGTAATGTTATGTTTCCACATTATCATTTATTTTTCACCTATTAAATGAGGCAAACATTCTGCCAGTCTAGTCATAAAATTATTAATTTATTCCTATATTGATGACAGTTCCATACACAGATGGCGCTACTAACCTGCATACTTAACAATTTCGCCAACTGTACCAATTTTCATACTTCCCATTATTAATTTTACAGGCGTCGCAAGTTCCCGCCAAAACAAAGACTACTAACCAGCGAAGAGTACTACGAGGAAGGCGCTCGGGAAACCAAGATGTCGCTGGAAAATCTCAGAAAGTACTGCTCAAGCCCTGACTGTGCACAATGGAAGATTATGCTCAAGTTGAACGACTCCAAGAGGTGAGAATCTGGACGTGTAATAAACCCAATTTTCTTCTTTTCTTTCATGTCATCATCATCATTCATAGTCATGTCATCATCATCATTCATAGTCATGTCATCATCATCATTTAGATTAAGCCCAGGTTCGCTCGAGCGAATTTTTTCGCGCACTGGTTTTTCAATGTTCTGCTTAGCGCTGAGAGTTGAAAATCGAGCAATGTATTTTTTCGAAGAGCGGGATGCACTCTGTTGGATTCTCAATACTCGGCTCAACACTGAGAGTTGAAAATCCTGTGCGCGATAAAATCCCGCTGCTTTATTTTTATGTCCGCGCGTCCATGCGAACGTGGGCTAAGACTTCCACTTCCGGACATAGACAATTCCCATGCCAAGCATTGCCACATCAACCGATACTGTGCTTCACTCATCCAGTAGATTCCCGCGACCTTCATTGTTATATAGGGTGACTGGTAATTAAACCGACCAAACCTGAATTCGCGAAAAAAAAATGCCCATGTTCGCACAACTCGTCAAAATGTAGGGAGCAGCTGATTTTTTTTTTTCGCTATTTCAGGTTTGGTCCCATAGTAAAAGTTGTTTGTTTTGTATGTTGTATGTTTAAGTATCGGTCACTAATTACCAGTCACCGTATATACTTATGCGACGGCTCAGCAAAATACCAGCTTACTGCACTTGACTCGGTAAAAAGTCACTTGATGCGGTGGCTCCTCAGCGTAATGTTGCTTGCCGGTCGGTCTTCTACAGACTGTACTTCGGAGAATTTGCGCAGGAGCTCCACGACCTGATCCCACCGTCCCCCTTTTACCACTGGACTAGCACTTGGTTGATATCCCGACCAGTCGTACTCGGCGCTTCTCCTCCACATTTATTACCCGCACAGCCAATGATTCGAACCAGCTTCTGTGTTCCCTTCCACATTTAACCCGTCGGCCATCAAAGCAAGAGTGAACAGGCGTCTTCTGGGCATGCTTGTTTCAACATAGACCTCATCTATCGTAGACTCAGCAATAAAAAAATGTGAGTTAAAATCAGGCTGACGAACGTTCTGATTATGAATTCAAAAATAGTACCATTATGGTACTATTTTGAATTCTACATGTTTGAGTTGTACATGCATAAAGTCTTTTATGCATGTACAACTCAAACAAAATTAAAAAGTTTTATTAACGACTTCAAAAAAAGGAGTTATCAATTCGATACGTATGTATGTAATATTATTGGAACTGCGAGATATTCACATATGATCTATTAGGGCTTCCAAACAAATATACAAAATTTTATAGATGTATGTATGTATGTTTGTCCACGCATTTCTCCGAAACTATTAATCGGATCGTGACCATTCTTTTTTTGTTGGCTTAGATTTACTTCAACTTAGGGCACAGTTGAAAGTTTTTTGGGCACACTAACTTTTAAATGATTGAAATAAACTAATAAAAGCACTCGATTTGTAAGTGGCACTACAAATTGTCATCCACAGATACCGTCTTCTGATCCATTTGTTTACATCTTCATCAGTTTTTTTAGTTCTTTTTATTTGAGATGGGTTTGCTCTTGACTATAGTTTAGGTCAGAGGTGACAGAGACAAAGTCTACGATGGAGTGAGCTTACCCAGAAGAAGCCTGTTCACTCTAACTTTGAAGAGATTCGGGTTGTATGCGTTCGGGAACACAGACGCAGGTAGTGAGTTCCACTATTTTGCCGTGCGCATTATGAAGGATGTTTGGAAGCGCTTAGTGCGAATTGGTGGAATGGCAACTAGGTATGGAAGGTAACTTGCAGTGCGTCTCTAGATGTTCGATAGTAAAAGAGGGCCGGTAGAATGAGGTTCTGGAGTTCCTGAGCACACTCACTGAAGTACAGTCTATAGAAGACCGACAAGCAGGCAACGTTGCGGCGATGAGCCAACTGGAAAGCTTAGCATCCACCAGTTTTACGTTGCCAATGAGCCTCTTTGCTCTGCGTTCCACTGAGTCAAGCGCAGCCAGTTGGTATTTAGCTGAGCCATCCCAAAGGTAGCTGCAATACTCCATGCAGGATCGGACTTGCGGTTTATAAAGGGTCAAAAGCTGTCCAGGCGTAAAGTATCGCTTCACTCTGTTTAGGATACCCAGTTTTTTTTGGCCGCAGTTAGGGCTTTGTGCTCGATGGTAGCGCCAAAGTGGAGACTGGATGTCAACTCCATGTGCAACTCGAGCCGATCTGTTACAGGAACAGATGTACCCCGAAAAGTAGGAGTTTGGTCGAAACGACTCCTTTTAGCGGTGAATAGACACGCCTGTGTTTTGGAGACGTTAAAAGAAACCAGTTTGTCATCACCCCATTGGAAGACAAGACTTAAGGTCAAATCTGTCCGCTCTACCATGGCTTTTCTCAAGGAACGAACTTCATCGCCGCTGGTTTTTGCGCTGGACAAGTATCTCTCCGACTACTGTCATTCGCGTACCCAACAATACCATGCTGAAGTAGGTCATTGATGTGCAGCAGGAAAAGAGTTGCAGAGAGAACAGACCCCTGAGGAATTCCGGCATCAATAGCCATAAGCTCAGAGGAGCAGTCATCAACGACCACTCTGATCGATCGTTCACTAAGGAAGTCTGATAACCAGCAACAAAAACCAGCTGGGATGCCATAAGCAGGAAGCTTGCTGAGGAGACTTCAGCTGAGACGACATCAGTTATTTTGGAACAGACAAAATCAATAGCCTTCAAAGCAAGAGTGAACAAGCATCTGGGCACGCTCGTTTCATCATAGAAGACCTTCGAGGCAATTGCGTAACACACTATTAATCGGAATCGGTTTTATTTTGACATTTCAACAAAATTCATTGTGTTATTTACGGTGTCGAGCAGACACATTTTTCGAATATATGAAGCAATGGATTTGCAGTTTAATTAAAAATGATTTAGATACCGATTGATAGTGTGTTACGCAATTAGGGTGCTAATCCATCGCCTTCCATCAGGCGTGATCGAGGTCAAGAGCAAGCAATAAAAAAATATCCTATCCAGTCATTAATCCGGTATTCAGGAAACGTGTCCGACCCTATCCTACTTATACGCTTAGCTGCTTTTGGGGTGATATTGGCCATTTTTAGGGTTCCGTACCTCAAAAGGAAAAACGGAACACTAATAGGATCGCTTCGTTGTCCGTCTGTCTGCCTGTTTATCTGTCTGTCTGTCAGTTTTAGAAGACACTTTTTCTCAGGAACGCATGGAAGTATCAAGATGAAATTAATATAAATACACTCTATGGTCCCTTGGAGCTCTAAAAAAATCAAGCTTCTAAGTCAAAGCATTAAAAAAAACCGGCCAAGTGCGTGTCGGACCATGCACAATGAATGGTTCCGTAAATTTATCCCAAGAACAAACATAACTAAAACAATTTATTTTAAATAATTTGCAAAACTTATTATTTAAATTTTCTTATTTGCCCCCCCAAAAGTGACCCCCATATTCAAAATTTATATGTGTACCAAATTTCAACTTAATCAGTTCATTAGATTCGGAAAACTTGGCTGTGACAGACGGACAGACAGACAGACACGAGTGATCCTATAAGGGTTCTGTTTTTCCTTTTGAGGTACAGAACCCTAAAAATTATGGCTATTTATGCGACATATTTTAATACTCGCAAATAAATAAAACCTATATAATATCATGAAAAGCCAATGCCCAAAATTGGCGTCTTTTTAGGGTTCCGTACCTCAAAAGGAAAAACGGAACCCTTATAGGATCACTCGTGTGTCTGTCGGTCCGTCCGTCTGTCACAGCCAATTTGCTCCGAATCTAATGGACTGATTAAGCTGAAATTTAGTACACTTATGTATTTCTGTGACCCAAACACGGACGTGTAACGTAAATAAATGAATTTTGAATATGAGGGTCAATTTTGGGGGCAAATAAGAAAATAAAAAAGTTTTGCAAACCGCATCGTGACATGAAGATGAAAGAAAGGGCTTACTGTGAGGGTCTCAAATATTTTTTTTTTTATAATTTAAAAATAAATCATTTTAAAGTTATTTAAGAAAATACACGAAAATTGACCATCTCCCCCCCCCCCCCCCCCCCCCTCCATCTCCGAAAGTACACCTAAAACCTAAGATTAACACCACCTAAAACCTAAAAGAACCTAAAATTTTGAAAAAATAGTTTAATACCTATAGATTACAAGAAAACCTATAAGAAGTCTATGGTCTTAAAACAACATGGTAAATCTCTCAATATTGTGCATACAAACTTACATTTGCAGTCGGAATGTATGGGAGGACATGTTTTTCAACTGCAGTGTTAAGTTTGTTCTTGAGATTCGTCCCAACTACGGAAACCTTCATTGTGTGTAGTCCGACACGCACTTGGCCGGTTTTATTTTTTCCCGCGGTCATCAACCTAATCTTGTTTTTCTAGTACAGAATAGTGTAACAGACGAAACTTATTTGACATGCATATCACTAAACTCAGTCCAAAATGAGCTAAAAGAGTTAGAATTGTGTATGCATTTATTAGGTTTGTATGCAATTTTTGACTCCTAACGCACGGGAGGGGGTGTACCGAATATTCAAATAGCCAAAAACATTTAACGGCTATCTATTTTGTGGCAACTTAACACTAACCGCAAGGTTAGTGTTAAGTTTAGTTAGTGTTAAGCCCTGGGAGTCGAAAATTGCCTACAAACCTAATAAATACATATTATACAATCTTCTAACTCTTACATCTCATTTCGGACTGACTTTAGCGATATGCATGTCAAATAAGTTTCGTTTGTTACACTATTCTGAACTAGAAAAACGAGATTTGATTGAAGGCCGCGAGAAAAAATAAAAAGACACCAAATGGTCATAGTGCTTTGGTAAAGCAAAAAGTCCGAAAATCATAATTTGTAGTTTTATCACATAAAAAAAATGTTTTATGTGTGAAAATATTTTAAATATTTTAAAATATTTTTTATAAATGTATGGGAGAACATGTTTTTCAACTATAATGTTAAGTTTGTTCTTGGGATAAATTAATCCCAACTACGGAACCCTTCATTGTGCGTGGTCCCACACGCACTTGACTGTTTTTTTTTTTTATAGCTCGACCGCCGTAAGCGCGGCCTTGTCTACTTCTGCGAGATGCTGGTGCTTTCGGCGGTCGGGCTATAATAGAACATGCGTTATTTTTCCAGATTCGCAAGTTTCGTCGAAGGCAACTCCCATTTGAGTGACGACGAAGTGTTGGATTACGAATCATACGCATTCTCTCTCGATCGGGCTCGGAAACCGATGCCGATGATTAACTCGACGAGAAACATGGAGATCTCTAGTGATGATGATGACGACACAGATTATGATGATGATTGAGTTCGAATTGTGACTGAGACTAGTTTTAATGTTGTTTGTATTATAATAAGGAGAGGTAGGTGAGGACGTTTTATTTTTATGAGTCACAATTTCTTCGACGAATAATAATAATAATTTTGTATTAGTTCTTAATTCATATATTTATTTCTTTTTCTCATTTGATTGCCAGAGTGGCCGACATTTCTTGCTATATGAATAAAATTCTCAATTTTGACATTTCTATTATTTCACAGTATAAAAACCTATCTTTCTCTTCTAATTATGAAACATTGGACACTCTATTCTTATTCTCGATTAAATGAAGTCATGTTTGACATTTTAATTATATTTTTAAACTTCTCTTTATTTTGTAATACCAATCTCAATTTATGTATAAGGTGTTTTTATTAATAAAGTTTTAATACTTCTGTAAGCTCTTTTCGTTCTTAGATTTGTTTAATTATATTTTTTTTTTAAATAGTTTTTTATTCACTTCACTATTGACATGTCAACACTGCACTATTTGAGGAAACGCCTGGATGTCAAAAGAACTTCTCAGACTTTTTCTTCTTCACTTCACAGAACAAACTCCTATGTTTGATATTGGCGCCGATTCCTTTGTTCACATTTAGTTCAGTACATCTTTTTCTTTCTATTTCATTAAGTAAAGAACAGAAGATAATTATTAGTTTAGTCCTGTAAAATTGACGTATTTTTAATAGCCATTTTTTTTAATCACGCTCAAACTTGTCTACGGAGTATCTTAATTTGACAGGACAAAACTAATATTTATCTTCTATCCTTTTCATAATGAAATAGAAAGAAAAAGATGCACTGAACATATATTTAGTTTAGTTTGTGAACAAGGGAATCGGCGGTATCCTATTATAATATAGTCGACTTCGTTATTTGCTTTATCTTCATAAAGGCTTGCATACCGTGACAATAACCACTTCGGATTTGTGAATGTTACAATGGCATGCCAGTTCCTTGCATAGTTTTGTACAAGCTACAGGCATGTGTATTCCCGCCCTTATGTTGAGTGTCACTTACACCAACTTACACGTCACAAAACGACAAGATATAAGGCCAGATTCTCGAACGAAAATTTTCACAAAATTGAAGTGACAAATTGTCAATTTCGGGTAAACTGCTGCGATTGATTGTATAATTTATCATTTGTTTATGTATCAGTTATAGTATTTTTATCTCAGGAAGCGACGCGCTTTACATGGGGTCACCAAGTGTAAATATGTGAATATGGGCGTGAAGACGAGTAGCGTCAGCACATAACACACACGCACACATTTAGTTTCGACTTCGCCATTGTCTCGGACGGGACGGTACCGAGAGCTCCTGCGCTTACATACACACACATACACTTGGTATCCACAAGTAAAGCGCGCGTTGCTTTTCGAGGTAAAAAATACTGTAGAAAATTTAAAACTTAGAGAAGTTTCAATTAACTGGTAAAGCAGTTTCGAAATACAGGGTATTTTTTTATCAGTAGCCAAATTTTACCAGGGTGTCCTACCCTAATACCTACGTGCTGAGCCTTTTATTATAGACATGCGGAACTGACAGACGTTGTCCTGCTCGAACAGCGCCACCTATCGGGGCCAATGGTGAATCTAAGCTATCCAGGGACCCACTCAAACACACCCAAAAAATGTCAAACCGGTCCAGCTGTTTAGGAGTTGTGACATACAGAAGAATTTAGTAAAGGTAGTCAGATAATAGTACTTGCAAAAATTACAATTAATTTTGTCCATTGCCTGTACATTTAAAATGTTTGCGTGTTACTGACATTTTATTTAGTATGGTCAGCAACAGAAGTAGATTAACACTGATACTTTTACACCCACCTAAATAGACCCAAAATTACTTGATACCTACACTAAATAGTTTTCAGTACCACATGTGATACCTAAGAGTTTGTATTATCAACAGTTGTATTTTTTCTTAATACTGTTCACATTAATGTTTTAAAAAACTGTACCTAGTGTTAAACCCTCAAGCGTCGACTATATACTTGAGAAACCCCATAGGTTCATTTCAATATGTGCTCGAAGGTTAACTGAACCCCATATGTTCACAACTACTGTAAGCCCGCGTTCGCCATTGGATGATGGTTTTCTTACTTTTAGTATTTATTTTGTTTTTTTAATGTTAATTTTGTTAGTTTCCTATGCTCTTTTTTACTGTTTGTATTTCCTGTGCTTGTCCCCAATAAAATATTTTTCTTACGCACACTTGGGGTGCGCCCGACGTTTGAGGGGTCGAATTTTGTTGCTGACCTAAGTGTACGGCCTGAGTGCACGCTCAACTCGAGCGTCCGGCGGGGCGGGGCGTGCGACTTTCGTGTTAAACACATGCAAACACTCGCGAGTATCCTGAGTGACGACCGAGCGGTCGGTGAACGCTCATCGCCGCTTGCATGCAACGCTGAACGCCCCGCTGGACGCTTTTTCACTCGGGTCGTACACTTAGTAACAAAAATAGAACTTGTATTATGTTCAAGATCATAATAGCTTCATCATCCCTTACTAAATTGGATGTTGTTGTGTTCATATCATAATGTTATCTTAAGTTTTTTAAATTATTTTTTATTTTATTATGTCTTTGGACTATCTCGGGACCCTGGGGTCCTGGGCCTTTGGAGGCTTACGAGGGCCGAAGCCAACTGGCAGAGGCCCGTTAGACGCTTTTAATGAGATTAGGCACCAACCGACGATTACCCCGGTATAAGGGCAAGTGAACCCAAGGACGACCCCCAGTTGGTATAGGACTATTGCAGAACATGGAAACAAAACATTGGGCTATGCGTTTGTGTGGCTATAGTGTGGATTGGTTACCTAGAAGTATGGAAGGACTATGACCCCTGTCTGATCAATGTTATGTAATACATGGATAAAATGGCAGGGGGTGACTTGCACACTCAATAATGGGCGCCTGAGCGATTCAACTAGCCGACCCGCACCCTAATCGCGTAACACAGTATCAATCGGAATCGGTTTCATTTTGATAGTTCAGCAACATTCATTGCATTATTTACGTTGTTGAAAAGACAAGTTTTTCGAACATATGAAGCAATGGATTAACAATTAGTTTCAAAATGATTCAGATTCTGATCGATAGTGTGTTACGCGATTACAGCGCCGGTTTAAATAGGTATAATTTAAACCGGCGCCGTAGTACTTCGGAGAGTGTGCCCAAGAACTCCACGACCTCATTCCACCGGCCCCCTTCTACCATCGGACATCTAGACTCACTGCCAGTTACCATCCCTCCTTGGTTGATATTCCACCAATTCGCACTAAGCGCTTCCATGTGCCTTTTATAATGCGCACAGCAAAGGAGTGGAACTCACTACCTGCGTCTGTGTTCCCGAACGCATACAACCCGAATCTCTTCAAAGTTAGAGGGAACAGGCTTCTTCTGGGTAAGCTCACTCCATCGTCGACTTTGTCTCTGTCACCTCTGACCGAGACTAGAGTCAAGAGCAAACCCATCACAAATAAAAAAAAAATGAAACCAGTTTCTCTTCGTACCTACGCAACGAAGCCGCCAGTTATACACACACACGCGCCTCGTGCTTGTAGTGTATATACCTACTTATCACAGTGTAGTTGTTTACTCTGTGTACTCTGTGCAGGGGCCCCTTAGCAAGTATTGCGGCACCAACCGACGATTATTCATGTTTGCTCTATGCAAGTGCACCCAAGGACAACCCCCAGTTCGTATAGGACTATTGCAGGATATGGAAACGAAAGATATTGGAATATGTGCTTGGATGGCTAAAGTGGTCTGCTTACCTAGGACTATGGCCCCTGCCTAATCACCTTTTTATTATACACGGAAAAAATAGCAGAGGGTGACTTGCACACTCAATAATGGGACCCTGGAAACTGTCGCGAGCACTTAGTGACGTAGCGACAAGGGGGCAACATATCCTGAGGTGATTGAGGAGTGGAGAGATATTTACCGTCTATCAGGACAATCCCGGAAGTGCGGTCAAGATAGCAGTATCTTACTGGAATACCTCCTTCCACCAAGCACGTTTGCTCTTGCGAATCTCCACTCAAGCCGGCCAATAAAGGTAAGAAAGAGGTGGGAGCTCTGTTCCTCGTCAGTGTTCACTCAGACCTGCCAATAAAGGCGAGTCAGAGGTAAGGAACAAGACTTGTCCCAGGAGATAGGGTCCGTGGAGTCAACGTAGATACGTCGGTGGGGTTATTTATTATTATTAAAAGCCTGTGATGTCCTACAGCACGGCAAAGGCCTTCCTACTAGCAGAACTGCTCTATTTCCACTCATCTCTCACCTCTGTCTAAGAGGGACCCATTGGTCGTCCGACAGGCGGCAGATGTGTCCAGCCCAATTCTATTTTAGGTTTTTGAAACAGAAGGGAATAGAAACACTATCTCCAATCAAACTATTTATTAGGTAAGTACTAATTTAGACAGAGTTTCGTTCTTACTTAGTATACGATACAGAATGCCTACAAAAATGAGCTCCCGGACTATTTAAAGGCATCACCCTTTCCCGATGGGTGGGGCGCAATGCAACCGCAGATAGTGGCGCCACGGCACGATGGTGGCGCCGAGTCAATAAAGCTTCCATAATTATGTTTATTTTGGCGGTGCTCGGCTGTTTCCGCTGGCATGGCTGCTTCCACGGGCTTGGCTTTGGCACGGCTGCTTCCACGGGCTTGGCTTTGGCATGGCTGCTTCCACGGGCTTGGCTTTGGCATGGCTGGCGTGGCGGGACAATTACAAGGCTGGCATGTGGCGTGGCGTTACAATCGGCCATCCTGAAACAATTGCTCCCGCAATAGGAACACAGAAATAGTTAGCTTTCTAGCAGATCTATTAAATCTTCAGTTTCTAAATGTTCGTCAGAGCTGCTGGCACTGTCAGACACGGAAGGAACACTTTGGTAAGGCCGCAGGGAATCGGCAGAAACCAATCCTGTGAACTTTTTATATCCTCTCAGACCTTTAATACTTCGGATTCCGTATCTGTCATTGCCTACCACTCTAGTTATAATATAGGGGCCGGAATACAGATCATCTAATTTAGTATTGATTTTACCAGCACTGCTAGCAGGAGCCTGTCTCCAGAGTACCAAATCACCTTTCTTATATACGCGGCAGTTCTTGCGGCGTTTATGAAAATGGTGCTTCATCTTAGCGCCGGCCTTGCGTATCCGATCACTAGCTTTAGCGCGTTTGTCCTGAGTACACTCGGTAACACGTCCCGGGATAGATACATCGCAAACTGACCTACCACTACGCGAAAACATTAAATCATAAGGTTTAAAGCCAGTAGTCTCATTTACGGTGTTGTTTATGCCCCACACGACATCAGGTAAGCAATTAGTCCAGTTAGTCGCCGCCTCACTTGGGTCCGTAGCACGTAATCCATTGAGAATAGTTCTATTTGTACGCTCCACCTGACCATTAGCTCGAGGGCACGCAATAGCTGTCAATGTATGCTTGAACTGTTTTTCCGTTCTAAACTTTTTGAAGTACCTACTTGTAAAGGCCTTGCCATGGTCAGTTACTACTTGATCGGGGTATCCAAATAAACTAAATATTCGTTTTAACACTCTGATACTTTCGACTGAATTTACTGTGCGAGTCGGCTCCGCGATAACAAATTTAGAGAATGCGTCTGTAATAACTAACATATATGTATGACCTTTTTTCGTCCTACAGAATGGACCTAGATGATCTACGTGGATCATTCGAAAGGGTTCGGAGGGCTTAGGAATAGGGTACATCTTGCCTTCCTTTTTCCCATGTACCCCTTTACCATAAGCACAATGCAAGCAGGCCGTTACATATTTCCGAATGAATCGCGACATCTTAGGAAACCAAAAGTCCTGTTTGATGAGGTCCATACAACGCTTTAAGCCTACATGCCCTATTTCGTCATGGTGCATCTGAACAATCTTCCACCTAGCTGCGTCAGGGACCACGAGACGATTGCCATTAAGGGTCTTTCGGTACAACCTATCACCTAGTAACACGAAATCTTTTGTTATATCAAGTCCCGCGATGCCACTTCTAAGTTGCTCGATAATGTTTTTTAACCTCTCATCTTGTGATTGAACCGTCAGGAACCAGTCTGCGACTTCTAGGCGGTTTACATTTACGGCATCAATGGGGTTTCTACTTAGTGCATCAACGTGTCTCATTTGCTCACCCGGTCTATATACAACGCTTATGTCGTAGTCCTGAATCGACAGCCACCACCTCGCGATCCGTGGAATAATATCACGCTTTGTTAGGGTAGCTCGCACGGCGGTACAGTCAGTGACAATTTTTACATGCTTCCCTACCACGTATACGCGAAACTTACGTAGCGATTCGACTACTGCGAGTGTCTCCAGTTCATAACTGTGATACATACTTTCCTCTTTAGAAGTTACTCGACTAAAGTACATAACCGGCCGCAAAGTTGCATCTGACTGTTTTTGCAATAGTATACCCGCTATCCCTGATTTACAAGCATCGGTGAGTAATTCTATACATAAGGTCGGATCGTACAAGGCCAAAACAGGTTTGGAACACAGGCGCTTTTTTAATTCCTCGAAACTAGCCGTTTGTTTACTATCCCAACCCCAAGCATTATTTTTCTTGGTTAGATCTGTTAAAGGACGAGCTATTTCCGCAAATTTGTAAATAAATTTTCTAAAATAACTACAAAGGCCGATAAATTGGCGCACCTCATGGACATTTTTGGGTACGGGAAATTGTGACACTGCGACCAACTTGGATTCGGCAGGTTGCACCCCCTCGTGAGAAATTTCATGTCCTAAGTACGTCACTCTATTTTGTAAAAAAGAGCATTTTTTTATATTTAATTTGAGATTTTCCGATTGAAACTTTTGCAACACCTGTTCTAACATTCTAAGACCCGACTCGACATCTACTGAAGGTAGAAGGAGATCATCTAAAAACGCAAGTATTTCGTCTCTAGAACCATCCGAACCTTCTGTATCTCTCTGGATTGAATCGACTATTTTATTGATTAATCGCATAAAAAATGACGGTGAGTTAGCTAATCCGAATGGTACGCGAACATACTCATAGTGTCCTTGCTGACAAATAAAAGCAGTTTTATAAGTATCTTTCGGCGCTAATAACGTTTGATGGTAGCCTTGTGACATATCGAGACATGTAAAATATCTTTTACCCGCAAGTTTTGAAATATGATCCTCAATATTAGGCAAAGGGTATCTATCTTTTACGGTTACAGCGTTAAGGGCTCGGTAATCTACGCAAAGACGACTGTCGCCATTCTTTTTCTTAACTAAAATCACGGGGGCAGCGAAATTAGACTCAGATTCTTTTATTATGCCAGCGTCTAATAACTCCTTGACTTTGGACTTTACTATATTCTGCTCACAATGCGATAACCTATAAGGTTGTCGAAATATGGGCTGATCGGTAGGTAAGTTTAATTTTCATGTGCACTAGATTTGTACAACCCAAATCTTTTGTACTACTTGCAAAGCAACTTTTGTACCGCAATAATAAATTAATTAATTTCTCACGCTCGGTTTCATTTAATTTCCCTATATTTATCTCTGTTAATAAAACACCCGCAATGCTAAGGCTACTCAGGTCTGAGATTTGGTTCAAAGGAATGATAGGAAATAATTTTGACGAAATAGATACATTAAAAACAAATGAATCTGGCATAGGCAAATTAGGCATGGCTTGGCTACTGACCTGGCTTATTGTTGGCTCCGTTGGCTCCTGACAGCTTTCAGCCCGCGTGAGGACTTGTCCAGCTTTCCACACGACGTCTTTCTGCCCGGTGTTAACCACTTTGATGTGTCCTTCGACGCCTCGAAGTAAAGTGGCAGGTAGACAATAAGAGATGCCTTGTAGCTCGAAGTGACGCGGAGGAGTGCAGACATCGTTGTCCTCGCGGTTTCCCAGGACGTGAACTTTGATGATTGAAGCACCCGGTGGTAAGGTTTCTTGACACGATGTAATCACTTTGAATTTTTGAGGTTCTTCAGCTACGTTGATTTGGGCGGTAAAGTCAGAGTCTCGTTTTAGCGTAGCAGTGCCATTGCTCACTGTTAATGACATTTTATCAGAATTTATCACAGGCTGCCCAATTAATAAATGAATACCCTCCATGTCCATATCGGTCAATTGTGCTCGAGATGGAATTTGAATATTATCGATTTCCAGGACAAATGATACTTCTCCATGGCTTGCTATTAGTCCACCCGAAAAACCTTTCAACATTGTGCTGGTAGATTTCACTTCTAATGATAAAAGTCTTGCGATGCGGTTGTTCATAACATTCACTTGACTTCCCGTGTCTAAATAGGCTTTGATGAACACTCCATTTATTTTGACCGTTTTCTTGTAGATCTCATTGTAGTTTTGTACGAGTTTTACGTCTTTGATGATGTTAGAAGTCCCCTCTTGTGGCTTTTGATATGAACTGGAACTGAAGCAGCGAGCAGGGCTCGGATACCGGTATATTTTTCGAAACGGTTTCGTCTTAAATACCTAAGAAACGATTTGTTTCGGTTACGTTCGAACGGAACGTTATAAATAACGTTTTTGAAGAAGAACAAAATTTTAATCGTTTTCGATTAATAAAACGTTTTTAACCGTTTTTATTGCATTTCTTGGGTTTTTCCGATACGAAAGTTCGACAAGTATTTCATTTAATGGTATTTCAAGGCCACGCGGCTTAGTTTCGTCGTTTCACAAGTACTAAGTATTATCTGTGACTCTGTGAGTACGCGTAGGTAAATAGTGTGTGGTAGGGTAGGCAACTATCGAACTGGAGATCCCTGGTGTCAACAGTGGCCCTCAGCGTCGCTCGACGTAGTGGACGTTAGAGTGTCCAGGCAGGTCAAGTGCGCAGATCTGCGTATAATGCACCTGGGGGACTCTGCAACTTCGGAAGAGGTCGCAGCTGCTGTTGCAAAGGCCGGAGAATGCCTAGACCAAGTTAAGGTGGAAACAATTCGTCCGGGCTCCTCCGACCTGCGGACAGTACTGGTCAGCTGTCCCGTCACGGCAGCTCGAAAATTAAAAGATGGTCCCAGACTGGTGGTGGGCTGGAATTCGGCATGGGTCAGGCTTCTGGCAAATAAGCCCCTCAATGCTATAGTGGGTGCATGAGAGAGGGACACGTTGGAGTTCGATTCACCTCAGAGGTCGATTGCTGCGGTCTTTGTTTCCGCTGTGATCAGCACGGTCACAAGGCCAGCTCTTGCGATGCCGCGCCACTGTGTAGTGTGTGCGGCATTGAACAGGTCGGTTGACCACCAGACGGGCAGCAAGGCATGTACCGAGGGATAAAAAAGCTGACTCAAATAGGAAAATTGGGCCCTCGCGCCTACTGACCGCTGGCAATAAAGCCGAAGAAAGGGTTGAGCCCAGGCGATTGTTATGGACACCCAGGAATGGCCCCACACCTTCGTCTTCTCCAAGCGAATATCAACCATTGCGCCAGGGCTCGGGACCTTTTGCTCCAGAGCATGGCGGAGTGGTTGATCAACGTCTCTATCGTTGCCGAACCATACTTTGTTCCTCCCAGGGATGACTGAGTGGGTGACATTGATGGCTTGGTGGCGCTTATCTCGAGGCCGGCCGCTGGCACTCCGCCCCTGGACACCATCACCCGGGGGCGGGGCTTTGTAGCGGTCTTAGTCGAAGATATCATGGTCGTGGGGATTTATTTCTAACCCAACCGACCTCTCGCCGACTTTGAGAGTTTCATCACGAAATCACGTTTGCTAGCCCCGCTGTCGCACGCCGTGTTCAGGACTGGCGTGTATTGGAGGACGTGGAGACGTTGTCGGATCACAGATACAGTTCGACGTCTCCGCCCAGACCTCGAATGGCCCGGCCCAAGCGGCCCCACCCGGTGTTGAGGATGGCTCGCGATGGGCGCTCAAACAACTGAACCGGGAAACCCTTCTGGTTGCCTCAATCGTGAAGGCCTGGTTGGACTCACCAGTCAGGTCTGTCGATATTGACGAGGAGGAAGAATGGTTCCGGGAGGCCATGACACAAATCTGTGATGCTGCGATGTTCAGTTCAGTCTCCATCTGCCAGGCGCCAGGTGTATTGGTGATTGCAAGACATTGCGTATTTGCGCATCGCATGCGTGGCGGCGCGACGCCCGTATACCAGGCAGCGATGAAGGCGCAGACGAATACCAGAAGCTATGGTAAGAGAGGCGGAACTGTACGAGGTGTGTAGAGTGGCGAAGAAGGCTCTTCAGCTGGAAATAATAGGCTTGGGCTCAAGCCCATAAAGAATTGCAATCGGATAATTTAGTGGAGACACTATCCCGTAGCCTCCATCGGCAACTGCTAGAGAGAGTAGTGAGCGCTTTATTCCCCTCACAAAGGGAGCACACACCACCGCATATGGTTCCGCCTAGGTAGAACTAAAAGCGGCAGTACAAAGGCTTCAGGCCAAAAACACTGCTCCAGGAACTGACGGCATTCCTGGCCGTGCATGGGTTCTGGCCATCAGGGATCTATGGCCCCGATTAGTGGGACTCTTGAGCACATGTTTGAAGAGATTGGAAAGCTGGTCCTGTTGAAAATGGAAGGGCGGCTTGCGGACTCACCATCCTCTTACCGGCCCATTGTGTTGTTGGGTGAGGTGGGCAAACTCTTCGAGAGAATTATTGCAGACCGCCTTATCTAACATATGACAAGAGAGGGGCCGGATCTGGCAGATAACCAGTTTGGTTTCCGTCAGGGGCGCTCTACAATAGACGCGATCATGCGCGTGAAAGTCTTGGCGGAGGAAGCAATGGCCCAGGGTGAGGTCGTCTTGGCAGTGTCTTTGGACATTGCCAATGCCTTCAACACTTTTCCCTGGAGTAACATTAGGGAGTCACTCTGATATCATAGGGTGCCAAACTACCTCCGCCGCATTATCGGGGCTTATCTGACATATCTGTCAGATAAGCCCCGATAATGCGGCGGAGATAGTTAGGCCATGGACCATCTACCCGGATCGAGAAGGATGGGGTCGGCGAGAGATGTCGTGTGGTGTTCCACAGGGTTCGGTTTTGGGGCCACTCCTGTGGAACATCGGATACGACTGGGTGCTGCGCGGTGCACTCCTCCGTGGCGTCGGCGTCATCTGTTACACCGATGACACGCTGGTGAAGCACGGGGGAAGACGCTCCGGCAGGTGACAGTCTTAGCAACAGCTGGGGTTGCGCAAGTCGTAGGCAGGATCCGGCGATTGGGTCTCCAGGTCGCACTGCATAAATCGGAAGTCATTTGTTTCCACGGGCCCCGGAAAGCGCCATCCTCAGGATCCAACACAATAGTAGAAGGTATTCACATCGGTATCAAGTCGACGATGAAGTACCTAAGACTCGTCCTCGATATCCGGTGGAACTTCGGGCCGCATTTTCGCGAATGCACTCTCGAGTTTGCTGCCTAATCTCGGCTCTATGTTGGGATCGTGCGGTCCATGCGGACCCTGGCCAATCAACCACGTCAATCAATCAATTTCAAGTCTAGGAAATAAATACTTTCGGAAATATAAAATATCAAACTTTGATAAAATAACCTCAACTTTGCACTATTTTGTTGTTTTTGACGTAATTTTGACAGCAGGTGTTGCTATTTTATGAAGTTTTAATAATGCGTTTTGATTTTGCAAATAATAATATGACGCACATTTTTTTTTTTAAATTAGCATTATTTTGCGTTATCTTATTTGGTTTTAACAATTTCACAGTGATTTGAGTTTTTTTTTTTTGGCTGAATAACTACGAAAATTTTGATTTTGTGACAATGTAAAATTATTATTTTTATCCTGACGGTATCTGCTAGAGGTGAAACGAAACACAATATCTATAATTTGCAGCCATTCTTCATCCATCTTTAAAATACGTCGAATCTGTTCAAAAACCGAGTCAGGCTCAGGGCACCCGGCTCTAAGTAGTCTTTTGGCTGCTACCCCTAGAGTGTATATAAAAATCCGGAGGCGCGAAGGGAGAGCAGCCCCCGCCCGCTGTAACAAAGCATAGGCACCGGTGCGGGCCATAGCAACTGAAGCAAGCCGAAGCTGCGGAGGTGAGTATGGGTGTCTATCCTTTGTTACACAAGGGCGAAGGGGCTGCACTTCCCGCCGGAGACGTTGCAGAAAAGCAACATTAAAGTTTTTGAGGTTAGGTTACAATAATTTGTTTTTCTCAATAAGGGGTGCGTTATCTTTCATGGGAGTCGTGCCAGGTGAGAGGTTGCACCCCCCTACTCCTCACCCCCTCCTCCTTCCAAACGATACTAAATTTTTACCAAAAACTTAACAAAACATAAACTAAGAATTTTAAAAATTCATAAAAAAACTATGCATTTCCTAAACTTCCTCCATGCAGGGAGGGGATCTCCACCCCTCCCTGCATATACAGGGTTATTGGTAAAACACCAACAACTTCTTAAGGGGTCATTACTATCATACTCATCATTATGAACAACTTTTACTATGGGACCAAACCTGAAATCGCGAAAAAAAAATCAGCTGTTCAGTACATTTATGTTTGCATAATTCGTCAAAATGTACTGAACAGCTGATTTTTTTTCGCGATATCAGCTGTGGTCCCATAGTAAAAGTTGTTCTAATGATGAGTGACCCCTTAAGAGGTTGTTGGTGTTTTAACAATAACTCTGTATATATACCCTTATATAAAACTCCTTCCAAATACATAATTATGTGCTTTAGTTTTTAGCCCACGTTCGCACGGACGTAAAATTATTGCGGCGGGATTTTATCGCGCGGCTGCGTCCTGCGGAATAAACCGGTTTTTGAAAACGTTCTCATATCGTTTTCGTTCCGAACAAAATGTTGTACAAAGAACTGTTAGAAACGTTTTAAAAACGTTATTTTAAATAACGTTTCCGAGCCCTGGCAGCGAGTAGCAATGTGACCTTGTTTGCCACATTTAAAGCAAATGCGCTGGTCAGGTAATGTACAGTTACGCAATATGTGTCCAGTTTTTTTTGCAACGAGGACAAGGATCAGTCTCCGGATTAATTTTCTTGTCGTGAACTGGCAATGTTTTTATGTCTCTATTAGGCGTACGAACTTCCGATGTAGGTCCACGATAATCATCAAGAGCACATAAGAATGCCTCATAAAGCTCATCGGGGCGCTCACATTGACAAGCGCGCGCATTGGGTTGTAAATGTGCGGGTAGGCCTCTGATAATACAGGAAACACTAGCACTGTCCGATAATTTGCAACGAAAACACATGGCTACTTTTTCTTGATAGTATCTTGTCATTGTTTCGTTGGGCAACTTTCTCCTTTGCATCATTTCGTCTAATAAAACGCTATAATCTCGATGTTTTGGGAATGCACGCATTAACATATTTTTCCACTCTTCCTAAGAATAATTGTAATCTTCTAATCGATTATACCATTTTCCCGCTTGACCCCGTAGCTTGTCTTGCAAGTGAAAAGTGCAAGTGATGTTGTCGTCCCAATCGTGTATGTCTCCAAGCTGATCGATCTTTTTCAACCACGCAGACACTGTGCAATCGTCGCCGTCTGGGTCGAATTCCGGGATGAGTGAAGCCGCACGGTGGTTTTTACTGCGGCCGAATGACGTGCCTTCTTGATTTAAATCGCGTATTGCCCTGTGTACTTCATTTTCGAGTAGGTGCTTCAGCAATTTCCTTGCGGGCGGCGGTGGAAAATCTTGGTCTTCGTCTTCATTTTGGTCTTCATCCGAAGAATTCCATCCAGGTGGGCGGATTTGTGGGTGATGACGTTTCATTATCCCACTTCTGAATGAAACAGAAGGGAATAGAAACACTATCTCCAATCAAACTATTTATTAGGTAAGTACTAATTTAGACAGAGTTTCGTTCTTACTTAGTATACGATACAGAATGCCTACAAAAATGAGCTCCCGGACTATTTAAAGGCATCACCCTTTCCCGATGGGTGGGGCGCAATGCAACCGCAGATAGTGGCGCCACGGCACGATGGTGGCGCCGAGTCAATAAAGCTTCCATAATTATGTTTATTTTGGCGGTGCTCGGCTGTTTCCGCTGGCATGGCTGCTTCCACGGGCTTGGCTTTGGCATGGCTGCTTCCACGGGCTTGGCTTTGGCATGGCTGCTTCCACGGGCTTGGCTTTGGCATGGCTGGCGTGGCGGGACAATTACAAGGCTGGCATGTGGCGTGGCGTTACATTTTAAAAATACTGTTTAATTTTTGAGAAGTGATCTCTAGTTTGTATGAATTATGCTGTTTCTGACGTATTTTTAGCCCGAGTTTATGTGAATAGATAAACTCGGGCTAAAAATATTTCAGAATAGTGCTATCTAGGTGTTCAATATCTTGATTGATTAATTTGATTCTTATTTTTTTTTATAGCGTAAGAGGAAAGATCCATTACCTACTATACTAATATTTTTATAAGTATTGTGTAAAATTATTTCATGTAATTATTCAATAATTATATTATATTGTTAGGACAGAAGTGAAATCACAATAAAAAAAAGAATTATTTATTAACCTAAAAACTAATCACATGAGATTTGGAAAAAATGATTATCAAACTTAAGACAATTACAATCAGAGGAACAAAATCATCACCAATGAAATCAACAAGAGAATAATGAGATATAGATATTTAGCAGATCACACCGAACGGCAGACGGACAGCGCTTCCGCACGCAACGCAATCCAAACGAAAAAGAGAGCCCGACCCTTTTTTTTTTTTTTTTTTTTTAGTACTGACCTATCGCAGTTTGCTCCGGGAGCATTGACTGCTTAACCGAGCGTTGGCGGGGCCAGAAGGGCCTCTCGCCGGGTTAAAATTAATCTCTAAGTAGCGCAGCTAAGGGCGTCCCATAGTGGGACTCGAACCTAGGCTTAGGGCGCTACTGTTTACGGAGCAAGTGGAGACTTGTTCTATCTGTATGTTATTATTATTATTTTTAAAGCTACTTGCTCCGCACGGGCGGGCGGATGCAAGGGTCGGGGAGATTGACATACTACTCGATACCGCGGTGGTACTCGCCGGCGGGTACGGAAGTTAGGACGTCTGTCATGTGTAGAGTTGAGAGATTTACGGACCGACTTCATACTCTCTTGGTAGAGAGTGATGTCGTCGTCTGAATCTAACATAGCGTGTTTGGGGCGCCGTATGCGGGAGATGCATGACGGTGTGTATCGTGTGGCTGCTGTCACTAGTGGATTAGTGTGTGTAGTGGCTGAATCGAAAAAGCGTTTGCTCGCTTTTTTGAAATATTGCCTGATGGTCGGCAGATTTAAATCGACGTGGAGTTGGTCATTGCGTACGTACCAGGGGCAGCCCGTGGCTCGTCGCATGAATCGATTTTGGAGGGTTTGTAGCTTTTTAAAGCGTGACGGCTTAACGTGTGCGAACACAACGCTAGCGTATGTCATAATGGGGCGTATGCACGTGGTGTAAATTCGCACCTTTGACCTGAGGGCTAGTTTACTGCGTGCATTGAGAAGTGAATGGAGGCGACCGAGAGCAAAAGCAGCACGGTTACGTACAGTCTTTATGTGCTCGGTGAATTTTAGTTTGTTATCGAGGGTAACCCCTAGGTATTTGGTCGTACGTTCCCAATGGACTTGTAGACCGGACATAGTTACGGGTCGGGTGCGGGTATGTGCCTCGCTGTTTTTGCCGTTCTTGACAAAGAGTACAGCTGCACTTTTGGTTGGGTTGAGTTCGATCCTCCATTTCCTAAACCACTGCTCGAGAGCGTCGGCTGCGGATTGGAGGTGTCGGGTTATGTACTCGGTGCGGCGACCTGAGTAATAGATAGCCGTGTCGTCAGCGAATAGGGCCAACTGACATGTACTATGTTTGGGAATGTCACTCGTATAGAGTGAGAAGAAGGGGGGGGCGAGCACTGAGCCCTGGGGGACCCCAGCTCGGATCGGGTGCGGGGACGAGAGGGCGTCTCCTATGCGATAGCGGAAGGTGCGATTTGACAAGTAGTCTCGGATGATGAGCACGAGACGGTCTGGCATGTTTAGTTGCCACAGCTTATATAATAAGCCGTTGTGCCATACTTTGTCAAAAGCCTTCGCCACATCAAAGAAGAGCGCTCCGGTCATGAGGCCCGCTTGGTACCCTGCGCTTATGTGCTCGACAATGCGGTGAACCTGACGGACACAGCAGTGTTTTCTTCGAAAACCAAACTGCTCGTTGGGGATGAGGTTTCTGGATTCGGCATAATCCATTAATCTTTTAAAGATTACTCGCTCATAGATCTTCCCCATGGTACTGAGGAGACTTATGGGCCGGTAACTGGACGGATCGGACTTCGGCTTGCCGGGTTTGTGAAAGCCAATGACAGTGGCTTCTTTCCACGCTTGTGGAAAGATGTTATTGTTTAATGCAACATTAAAAATTGCTGTCATTAAGACAATAAGTTGGGCGGGGAAGAGTTTAACCACTCGGTTAGTGATGCCGTCCGAGCCAGGAGCTTTCCTGGTTTTGAGGTTCCTCACTAATGAGTGAACTTCGTCGGGGGTCACAGGGGGGAGGGGTTCCTCGGGGTCTTCGTGGGGAGGGAGAGCGGATCTACGTTCAACCTCTGCGTCCACTTGGTCACAGTGGGCTTGGTCTACTGGTAGTAGGCTTGGCGAGCATTGGGCTTCGAGGCTGTCGGCTAGGCACTCAGCCTTTTCCACGTCTTCAAAAGCTAGGCTTTGGTTAGGACGTAGAAGAGGGGGAATGTCGGTGGCAGTATCGGACTTTAGCTTTTTGGTTAGTTGCCAGAAAGCTTGATGGGAGGGCTCTATGGTGCTCATGAGCTTGTCCCAGCGCTCCCCCCGCATCTCATTGATGCGTGACTTTACAGCACGCTGTAGGCCACGCATACGAGCGCGGTTGGTTGCGTCGGGGAAGGCATCATAAGCACGGATCGCTGCGTGCTTCTTAGTCATCAGTGCACGTACATCGGCTGGCAGGTGCCAGCGGTGGTCGTCCATCACTGGTTTCTGCCGTGAACTTTCATTCACTGCCGTTTGTACGTGACTGGTGAGTAAGTCGATCGCGCCTAGTGCGTCTGTGGTTGACTCTAATTTATCAGGGATAGAGCCCGACCCGCCACCTGTGGCAGTTTTATAGTGACCGCTCCCCCCGCGTTCCTGGGCTGGGTAGTAGCATCCAACAATATTATAATTATTTCATGTATTTTTTTTTTTATGTTCCCCGATTACTCGAAGACGGCTGAACTGATTTGGAAAATTCTTTCTAGTTGATCCCGTGGTCATCAGGTCAGGATCTGATGATGAGATCATGGAGAAATCGACGGAACTCTTTAAATATTATAGGCACACCTATAGCAATTTGGGTATTTTTTATAGTAACTCGTGCATTTGTTCTTGGAAAGCACCATTTGGTCAAGTGGAACTGATGATGAAGATCACAGATGGCCACCGGAACTACTCAATAATAAGTATTTCACGGGTTGCGTTTCGATTAGGTACTTTATTGATGGTTGCTAAGTAATTTATGCTTGTCACAATGCTTAAGGTGATGTGGAGTTCTCCTGGTACCTACTTACCAGGAGAACTCATTACAGAGAAAGCAATACATATTTTGTAAAAGGTGATGAGCAGCTGACATTAGAATATTGTAACTTAGATAAATTACAAACTGACCAACTGAAAAGTGAAAAATAAAAAAAACTTTTTCCAAAAAACACAACCGACTTCCAAAATAACACTTCAATGAGAATAATAACTTTTATTTCAGAAGTCGGTGGCAAAATACTAAAATACAGATCCAAAGACGCCAACCTCCGAAATTAAAGTTATTATTCACATTGAAGTGTTATTTTGGAAGTCGGTTATGTTTTTTGGAAAAAGATTTTTATATTTATGCTGTCAAACCGCCATATTTATTCCAGTAATAAAAGTTATAGTTTGACCAAGACAGCGGTGCAGCGCTGGCGAATGAGCGGTGGAACGCCGTGAGCGTTGACGAATGAGCGGCCTGCACTGCCCACTGCGTACATACCTACGGCGCGGTACAGCGGTCTTGGTCAAACTATATCTGACGATTGAAACATTAGTTCTAGTCATTATAGGTTCTCAATGTAAAGATGAAAGGGCACGCGACGCAAGATGGAACTACTATAGGGAAATAGGAAATAGGTTGCATTCACCGGTAAATAAAAAACAGTCCTAGTTAGTAAATAATTTAATACGAATAGTGTTTCATCTCTTATATATTAATACAATCACAACATACAAGTTAATAAATTAGCACCATAATTAGTGTAAAAAAATATTATTTAAATGTATCTAAGAAAGTGCACTTATTTACTAAGTTTTATTTAACATTCTGTAGTGTAAGACTTGTTTCGTCGTTGTAAAGTTACTTTGATTTATTCAACTCGGTGGCAGTTACAATCATGGTTACTACACGTAATATAAAGTTTGAGATTTTATTGATCAACACGTTCGTCCGAAACGTTTTCATCCGTCCTAAACCGCGACAAAATGTTGCTTTCGCATTATCTCGCTTTGTAACAAGACAAGACTAGCTTAAACAATCACATTATCTTGTGTCAGCGCGACGTAATGCGTCGACAAAAAATTGTCGCGCTGCGATCATTATATTAGATCCTTCATAGCGTCACAATTTTCTTCCAAGCATTAATAAACCGTATTATTAATAATAATGGCACGTTAATATAATTAGTAGAGTCAAGTTAGGCGGCTCTGCTGGCTTTCTTGCTTTTGTCGAGCGTCTGCGGCGGCGGCGGCGGCTTCGCTGACATGTGGCGGCTGTAGAGACTGAATGAGATAACACATTACAAATTATTCCATTTATATAGGGTCAAATTAAATTAGCTAGCGAAACTCCGCAGACGATCTCGTATGCGGAGTTAACATATCATGAATGAATGATATCATGACTGTTAAAAATTTAATAAATTAGATGAGTTTTTTTTGTGGGTCATCAATCTGCATGTAGTGTAGTCACACTAGTCACTTGAAATATCTGTTTAAAAATTCAGTTTTTTTTTTTTGTAAACTTCACAGACGTAGGATAGATATCGATATCTGAATACAACAAAAATCTGAAAAAATCTGAAACAAAATCTGAAAACATAAAAAAATAAACAGATTTTCTCAACTCATACGTCAAGTAACAACACTACCAGCGGTCATTGACCCCTTAAAACAAATAATCAAATCGTGTTTATTTTATAGTGTTTGCATATTGACACCCATGACGTCTCGTCTGCGGCGTTTCGCTAGCTAATTTAATTTGAATTTAATCTTTGCTTACATGTTGCGACTCGAAAAACATACTTCCAACGATTTTTTTTTGCATAATATGTGATGGTGCTCTTTATTCGTATGACGATTTAGTTTCGAAGATCAATTTTCTATGTAGTAAAAAATACTTTCAAGTATATTTCTAACCTTGGTTTTTTGATTTGGTAAGTACATTTTTTTTTTATTTGTGATGGGTTTGCTCTTGACTCTAGTCTAGGTCAGAGGTGACAGAGACAAAGTCGACGATGGAGTGAGCTTACCCAGAAGAAGCCTGTTCACTCTCACTTTGAAGAGATTAGGGTTGTATACGTTCGGAAACACAGACGCAGGTAGTGAGTTCAACTCTTTTGCTGTGCGCATTATAAAAGACATTTGGAAGCGCTTAGTGCGAATTGGTGGAATAGCAACCAGGTAGGGATGGTAACTGGCAGTGCGTCTAGATGTCCGGTGGTAGAAGGGGGCCGGTGGAATGAGATCGTGGAGTTCTCGGGCACACTCTCCGAAGTACAATCTGTAGAAGACCGACAAGCAGGCAACCTTGCGGCGATGAGCCAAGCTATGAAGCTTGGCATCCACCAGTTTTACGTCGCCAATGAGCCTCTTAGCTCTGCGTTCCACCGAGTCAAGCGCGGCTAGTTGGTACTTAGCTGATCCATCCCAAAGGTGACTGCAATACTCCATGCAGGATCGGACTTGCGCTTTGTAAAGGGTTAAAAGCTGTCCAGGCGTAAAGTATCGCTTCACCCTATTTAGGATGCCCAGTTTCTTGGCCGCAGTTTGGGCCTTGTACTCGATGGTGGCGCCGAAGTTGAGACCAGATGTCAACTCCATGCCTAGGAGCTCAAGTCGATCAGTTACAGGAACAGATGTACCCCGAAAAGTAGGAGTTTGGGCGAAACGACTCTTTTTAGCGGTAAAAAGACACGCCTGCGTTTTGGTGGCGTTAAAAGAGACCAGATTATCATCACCCCACTGGGAGACAAAGCTTAAGGTCAAATCTGTCCGCTCTACCATGGCCTCTCTCAAGGAACGAACTTCAGCCCCGCTGGTTTTTGCGCTGGACAAGTATCTCTCTGAAACTGTACTGTCATCTGCGTACCCAACAATACCAGGCCGAAGCAGGTCATTGATGTGCAGCAGGAAAAGAGTTGCAGAGAGAACAGACCCCTGAGGAACTCCGGCATCAATAGCCATAAGGTCAGAAGAGCAGCCATCAACAACTACTCTAATCGACCGTTCACTAAGGAAATCTGATATCCAGCTACAAAAATCAGCTGGGATGCCATAAGCAGGAAGCTTGCTGAGCAGAGCAGCGTGCCAGACCCTGTCAAAGGCCTTCGAGATGTCAAGCGATACAGCCAGTGCTTCGCCGTGTTTCTCGATGGCTTCGCCAAAGCAGTGCGTGACATACACAAGAAGATCGCCAGTTGACCGTCCCCGGCGAAAGCCATATTGACGGTCACTGAGAAGATCATTGTCTTCAAGGTAGTTCAGCAACTTATTGTTCAGTACCCTTTCCAAAACTTTGCACAGAATGGAGGTAATGGCGATCGGACGGTAATGGGCAGGGTCTGCACGGTCGCCTTTTTTGGGCACTGGTTGTACATTTGCAAGCTTCCAGGATTTCGGCACCGTTCTTTTTTCAAGAGAGAGGCGGAACAAACGTGTCAATACAGGAGACAGTTCAGGCGCACACTGCCTCAACACTCTCGCTGGAATGCCGTCAGGCCCGCTGGCCTTGTTCACGTCTAGACTGCACAATACTCTTCGGACCTCTTTAATGTGTACTGCGATCTCCGGCATCGAGGAGTCACAATGAGGTACAGTAGGTGGTTGCTTTGAGCCAGCGTCCAGACGTGAATTGCTTGCGAAGAGAGATGCAAATAAATTTGCCTTCTCAGTTGCAGAGTGAGCCAGCGACCCATCAGGTTTCATCATAGGAGGTAAAGTGGGACGACAGAAATTCGTTTCAACCGCTTTAGACAGGGACCAGAACTGTTTACTACCCGGAGGGTGCGAAGCCAGCCTGGCCCCGATATGTCCGACATGGTCAAAACGTGCCCTACGCAAAACCCGCTTGCAGAACTTGGCGGCAGAATTAAAGGCCCTCTTCTTCGCGCGAACCCTGCGCGCTCTAACTTTGCGGTCGCGGGCCTTGACCCAGGCTTGGTAGGCAGTCTCTTTTCGGGCCTCAGCGTGGGCACATTCTGCATTATACCAAGGCCGGGATTTGTGACCGAGCGGGATGTCGGAGAATGGAATAAAATATTCCATCCCCTGCCGAATCACGTCCGCAACCGCGTCAGCACAGCGCGAGGGGTCACCCGAGGAAAAGCACACTTGCCGCCATGGATAAGACGCAAAAAAGTGCCGCATCTCATCCCAGTCTGCTGACCCGTATCGCCATACTCGCCTCGTGCCTCTAGGGCTCTCATCTGGAGGAGAGCAGGTTGATATGGATTTCACCAGACAGTGGTCAGACGTTCCCAGCGGGGCTGAGACCGATACTGAATGACTGTCCGGATCAGATGCCAGCAGAAGGTCCAAGCAATTGGGTGTATGGCCGTCAACATCCGGCACCCGCGTTGCCACATTCACCATCTGGGTTAGATCTAGCGTTAAAGCAAAATTGCGCGCCTCCAACCCAGCATGGTCAGTTTTCTGGTATGGGAACAACCATTCTTTATGATGGGCGTTGAAGTCCCCCAGAAAAATGAGCTTCGCCGTTGGGTACCGTTGCTGGGCTACGTCAGTCGACTCCACGAGGAAATTAAAGAGCGCTGTTGTCTCCTGGTCACCGCTATGCGATCGGTAGATGCCGATGTAGAGAGATTTCTCCACGCCAGTATCCACAAGTAGCCATATGGCAGAGAAACCCGATTTCTCAAAGCAACGGAGACGACGACAACAAATGTCATCGCGGACGTACACACAGACCCCAGCTTGCTTCTTGAACTTGTGTTCAAGAGAGTACCCCGGGTAGTTGAGGTACGCCACGTCCGACGGGGTTGTTATCTTCGTCTCCGTTAGGAAAAACAGGTGCGGCTTCTCGGTCTCAAGGTGGTGATGGACCGAATCGAGATTGGAGTGCAACCCCCTGATATTAGTGAGGTGCACTTTTAGTGGGAGGAAGTGCAGCCGTTGTTTTACCTTATTTTTCTTCGCTTTGTGTGTCATATTGAGTGGAGTTGTTGGGGGAAAAAGTCGACTTGTCGAGGCGCCGCTCAGTGATCCAAGTGGAACACTAGAGCCAACCAAACCTACGGGGAACTCATCTGGAGACTGCGGGGACGCCCGAACCCCCCCGGATATGGCCACCGGGTCCTCCCATCCAGTCGCCGGCTGGCACGGTGGAGCATACCGGGATTTTTCGCGAGTTGGCGGGGCAGCCTTTGGCACGTGGCTGGCGTGCTACTTGGGCCCCCTACTGACTGCGGTCGGCCAACGGCTGGCACCGTGCTTCGGATCCCGCTACCCTCCAAAATGAGTTACCCGGCTAGCTGACTCAGAGACCACAACCGGTGCCAAACAGCGCAACTGACAATCTCCTTCTCCCCCAAAGGCACTGGCACTCCCACACACCGACGGAACACAGCAAGCTGCTTGGCGCCGGACTCCGGTGGGATGGTGGTCGCGAGCCAGGCGGCCCCTTGCGGAGCCTACCATCGCTAAGTGGGATCGTTCAGCCGTACCACAGGCAAGCCTGTGGTGCCGTTGCCCGGGGTGGACCACTAGGAGGTAGATCCCAAAACCACCCCAAAAACATCAAACATCCCACGCTTAGACAGTGAAAGTACCGTACCTGCGCGAGAGTTGCGTGCGACTGCATAGAAAATATAATGGAGCTTTTACGGGACTGAGTAGCCTTTAAATATAGGACAAGCTAAGGTTGTAAGAATCCTAGCAAACCCTTTACCTGCAAGTTAGGTACCTAATCTAATTTTTCTTTCCACTGCTTAGGTTTTTCTATAATTATAAATTAAAATAGAATAAGTACCTATAAATAACTTCTCTATTTTTAGGACTAATACTTACACTTTATAAGTCTCGGAGCGCAGATAGTCCAGCACGTGTGAGGGTCCCAACTTCAACTGGTCCTCAATGGGCGGCACCCAGAAGTTACCCTCCAGTCGCAACACTGACTTGTTACTCGCCAGGTCCAAAGAACCTGTGGAATTAATAGATTATTGTAAAATAAATAGTAGATAATTAAAAATTTGGAATATAGATATACTTTCATTTAATGTCTAGCGAAAATGTTACAGAATAAAATTTGTGAAAAATTGGCCAAGTGCGAGTCGGACCCGCACACGAACGGTTCTGTACAATTTTTCAAAAATCAAATGTCCCGCTCTATACACCCATAATCAAAAACATATCGAGGGTTCACGGTCTATTTGTATTAAGCGACATTTTTAGAACTTTACAAGAGAACATTTCAAAGTTTCATTATTCGGAAAAAGAACATTGTAAAAATGTATCAATTTTTTTTACGAAAAAGTGGCCTATCGACGGTTAAGAATCAATAGTGTCTATCTCAGTTTATAGATAATAATAATAATAATAATAAAGTATGGCAAAGCAAGGAGCTTCACGGACGCTTTTTCCGGGCCCTTCATGGGCCCGACGTAGATTTCTTAGCGTCCGTGGCCTGGCTACGCTTCGGTGACCTCTTTGGGGAAACCGAAGGTTCAGTCTGTGCGATTATGGATGAAGTTATGCTAACGAATAACTACCGGAAGTATATAATGAAAGACGGGACGATCGACATATGTCGGGCATGCCATTGTCCCGGTGAGTCTATCAGACATATTACTTCTGGGTGTTCTCGTTTAGCTAACGGCGAGTATTTGCACAGGCATAATCAAGTAACCAGTATTATCCATCAGCAACTTGCTCTGAAATACGGCCTTGTGGACTCTGAGGTACCGTATTACAGGTATGTGCCCGACCCAGTTCTCGAGAATGACCATGTCACGTTATACTGGGATCGATCTATTATCACTGACAGGACTATTGTAGCCAATAAGCCTGATATAGTGGTAATAGATCGATCAGTGCGCCGCACAATGATAATCGATGTCACTATCCCGCATGACGAGAACCTCGTGAAGGCTGAGAAGGAGAAACAATTGAAGTATCTCGACTTAGCCCACGAGGTTGTCGCTATGTGGAATGTGGACTCGGCAATCATTGTGCCGATAGTCGTTACGGTCAATGGCCTTATCGCTAAGAGCCTCGACCAACATCTCAAGAGGCTCTCGTTGGGTGGCTGGGTGAAGGGCCTGATTCAGAAGGCAGTCCTCCTTGATACGGCGCGTATTGTGAGGAGGTTCCTGTCTCTGGGGCCCTAACCACCGGTAGCTTGGACCCTGCACCCGCTACCGGCGGATCACTATTTTTTATATTTTTAAATGTTTTTTTTTTTTTATGTTTTTATAAAAATATTTAAAAATGTAATAAAATAAGTTTAAAAAATAAATAAAGGAGATAATAATAACTTTATTTTCCAATTTCAAAATTTACTTATAGGCGATATGTAATACTACCACAATATTGTTTTTAAATTGCATAAATCGCTGACTATCTCCACTGGCACCCAAGCTAAGATTATACTTGTGTTATGGGTGCCAGGGCTCTCTCTATTACAAGGTACATTTCCAATTTATACGTGCTAGTACGGAGTTACATTGAGAAAGTAACTATCGTTGAGTACAAAAAGAAAACAAAGTTAACAAATAAAGAAACAAAACAAATTAATAAACTGTTAAGTAATTAAAAATAAGAATAATTATGTTGATACCTTTGAGATAGATTATATAACCATATTATAACTCAATATGATTATAACTCAATATCGGCCGGGATGTCGCTTAATACAAATTGCCCGTGAACCCTCGAATTATCATTGTAACTAACCGATCTCAGGCGGCAGTACGACGAGCCTGTTGCCTTGCAGGTGCAGCTCCCTCAGCCGAGCCAACTGACCCAGTTCACGAGGCACCTCGATCAGGTCGTTCTCGCGCATCGATAGCTGGAAATAACGATACCATAATCCATACTATAATATAATATCTACAAGTTGTATATGTTCTTCTCCGAGTATATGTTCTGCGATTTCGGCGGTCTCTCTAGTACTGGAGCCATAGCGCTTGATGGCGCGCTTCTCCCGGTCTGCTCCGACTCCCGGTATCTTGGTTCACTCGTGCAAAGCGATGGCGAAGTAGACCGGACTGTTAAGCACAGAATTAACACTGGATGGATGAAATGGCGGCAGGTCACGGGAACAATCTGCGACTCCCGCATTCCCCTTAAACTCAAGGGGAAGATTTATAAAACAATGGTTAGACCTGCTGTCTTGTATGGATCAGAATGTTAGGCCATAAAAAGAATGAATGAAAGGCAATTGCACGCAGCCGAGATGAGAATCCTAAGAGGGATGTGTGGTATTACGCAGAATAAGAAATGAGTATGTAAGAGGAAGTCTGAAAGTGACACCGGTGACTGAAAAGTTGTGTGGAAATCGGTTGTCATGGTATGGGCATGTGATGCGGAGGAATGAGGAAAATGTCGTCAGGAAAGTGTTGAGTATGAACGTGGAGGGCTATACGAGTAAGGGAAAACCAAAGAAACGATGGATGGACTGTGTGAAAGATGATATGGCCAGAAAGGGAGTGACTACCGAGATGACGACTAATAGAGAAGTATGGAAGAAAAAGACATGTTGCGCCGACCCCAAATAAATTGGGACAAGGGCAGGAGAATGATGATGAATATCTACAAGTTGTAACTACCGTACCTGCGGTAAATAGGGCCTGCGGTTATCAAGGACCATCAGAGAAAAAACACACATACAATAGTTTTATAGGGACCAATATTGTTAGATCAAGCGCGGGCGTTGCCGTGCACGCCGCCGTTTGGTCAGAGCCCCGAGTAACTCACTGAGGACGGTCGACGTCACGTTTTTTTTTAATGTTGCTGCAAAAACGTTCAGTATAAAGAAAATAGCGTACCTATTTTACAAGATTTTTTTTAATGATTAATGGTAAACTGTTAACTATTTTGTCTGAAAATGTTAGTTATGTTGAGTTATCTAGGAAAACAAATTAGTTTATCTTTTATCTGCTTAGTTTCCTTTAATTTTGCCTCGGACCAGGCTGCCATCAGACGGACTTGCACAGCAGCAACCACGAGCAGTTGATATATTCAACTGCATGCAGTTGTACGTTTGACTTCGTGCAGTCGTGACTTCAACTTCACGCGGTTGATCGCTAACCGTATACAGTTAGTGTGCATTTAGTCAAGGAACAGATAACTGTAATATGTAAATAACTCTATATCGAAAAAAATGTCAGATACGTCTTTTTTCCTTGTGACGGCAGTATTAGTACATAATATACAGGGTTATTGGTAAAACACCAACAACCTCTTAAGGGGTCATTGTACTCATCATTATGATCAACTTTTACTATGGGACCAAACTTGATATCGCGAAAAAAAATCAGCTGTTCAGTACATTTATGTTCGCATAATTCGTCAAAATGTACTGAACAGCTGATTTATTTATTTTTGCGAATTCAGATTTGGTCCCATAGTAAAAGTTGTTCATAATGATGCGTACAATGACCCCTTAAGAGGTTGCTGGTGTTTTACCAATAACCCTGTATAGATTGAGTAACTGCATACATAAGAGAAATTAATAACTATTTTACAGCAAAACAAATTGCTGAAAATAACTTTTAATGAAAAAGTTTATTCTATTATCCTCATTCCAACACATTAGGTGCTTGTGCTTATGAATAAGAATACAATGAGTACAAGAAAAAAAATGACACAATAACAATACTTACAATTTGTAAGTTCTTCAGGTTACCAATTTCACCAGGCAGGTATTCGAAATCATTATCACCAAGGTATAATGCACGGAGACTGTCTGAAATTGTAATTGGTTGAATTAGTAGTGCACCAAGTGTAGCAATTGTCCACGAAACAAAAAGGAACCAACCCACATTAGGTGTAAATTACACCTAATGTGGGTTGGATCATTTTCGTTTAACTATGGACTATTAAATATACAGCTATTAAATATAGTTATATTACAAAATGTGCACTTGTTCTTTGCTCTATTTCCATACTACTCAATGCTCATATTTTTGTTGTCTATAATTCTTACTAGGGTGAAATAAATATAGAATGTAGGCATACCTTGGTTGGCTTAATTACATAAGAGTGAGTTTGCACTAATGCAGTATCTAATTATTTATTTGCTATCCACATAAACTCCAATAAGTAATAATGAAATATACAAACCCATAATAAAGAAATTGCCAGGCAGATTCTTCTCATTCAGATTGTTATATGTCAGGTCCAAGATTTCCAAAACAGGGAAAGATCCAAAGCCTCTAGGTAATCCGTACAGTCTATTAAGAGAGACATTGAGGATACGGAGCTTTGGCAACGAGGATAGACTGACAGGAAGCTCTGTCACGTGGTTGTTGGCAAGATTCAGTATCTCCAAGTTAGCAAGATTTGCGAGTGCAGCGGGAACTACTTGTATTTTGTTGTGGCTTAGAGTGAGGCGGGTAATGTTGGTGAGAGTGACTGAAAGAGAAAAAGATTATGATTAAAAGTGTGTTCCTTGGCAGGCTATTGATAGTACAGTTAAGTACAGGCCCTAGAGATACAACTGAAGAGCTTATAATATGTAGGGAATAATAGATATCTGATTGCAGAAGTAAGTTTAACTTTGTATCCAAACATTGTAAAGTAGGAAGCATTCATATTTTTTTTTTTTTGGACAATGGTGCCAAAATTGTGGTGGTGACCTAAACTGGATGACCTGGTGAACTTGGTACCCCAGTATGAGGCGAACAAAATAAAAAAATAAAGGTCATTTTCAAGTTATTGCGAGACTAATGCATGGCAATTGATTTTTATATATAGATGTATAATATACTATACTCCAATGATTTTCAATTTGCTAGAATGACTTATCAATTAACATTTAACATGACTAAAATGTCAAAATGATGAAAAAGTCAATCACAGCTGTCATTTTGTCTAGCAAATCAAAAATCAGTTTAGTTTAAGTTTTGAATGTGTTTTTATTAGCCTTATGCTCAGTTTCTGAGGTTTTTAAACAGAGTTTATCCGTTTGATAGTGATTATTGGTTCGAAATAGTGTTTCTGAACCCTTTGTTAAGGAAGAATTTAGCTTAAATCTCAATTGAATTACTATCAAGGGTTTATCTGAGGACCTCAAAAACCGAGCATATGAAAGGGATTTGCTTAAATAGATAATTTTGTCAAATCAATAGCTATCAAGTTTAGACTCTGGTTAAGAATTCTTCACAAACCAGGCATATGAGTTGCTGTTGTCACAAGGCATTAGTCATAGGTTTGTTAACATTACTGAAACAATTAAAAACACTAGTAAAATAGTTTACTAAAGAGTCCATAGGGAAGGAAACACCTAATAATATTGTATCATCATGAACAGAATGAGGTCATGGTTAAAATTAAATCCAGTACCTAACAAAGCCAGTAATAATGAGTGAATTACTAACTAACTTAAAAACTTTAAAATAAATAGTAAAATATTATTCTATATTTAAATCAGGCGGTCTGTCACGCAATGTTCTTGAAACTAATGAAAACAAAACTGCACCTAATATTTCTGTTAAACATACAACCTTGATAAAACTTTATGACCGAATAATTGGATATTTAGACTGATTTCTAAACAGAAATAAGAGAAAATAAGATGTATAACAACATGTGGTGCATGTATAATAAGTACCGAGTGCAATACATCAAAACGAGTTCCCTATAAACAGGTTACACGACGCCCATAAAAGGGTAAACAGGTTTAAAGCAATTAACTTACACAATCCAGGTATTTCATCGAGGCTAAAGAGTCCTTTGTCCACCAAATCTATTTCCGGATTATTGTTTTCCTTCGCATCTTCGATTACTTTTTTAGCTTTCGACATTTTGGCTGTGTTTGGAATACAGGAAACTGGAGGTTGATGACTCATATTATCAACAGCTGTTCTTTCTCGGTCTAATCGAATCGCGGTTCTACCTAGACTTGGTTACATTTTAAGCATATAGTAATATTTTAGTTTTTGTTTTTTTTACTTCGTGATACAAATATGATGGATACAGTTATTTTAAAGTTTACATTTTCTTCAATGATAACATAATGAATAAATGATAAAGCTATTTATATATTTTTAGGAATTTTAAGAAAAGGCAAACTATTTATTAATACGAAAAAAACAAACTATTTAAACTGGAACACACTCCTTTGACATCTTTGATTACAATGTCAATATTTATTGTTTGTAGTGAGGTGAATTACACAGGTTGAATTAAAACAGTCGATTGTTTTCTACAGTATTAATCGATTTATGGTTTGATCAATAATTAAATTATTGTGCCAAATCTCATTTTATATTAGTTGTTACGTCACTTGTTTCAGGAAATGCCAACTGGTTTCCTTAACAATTCTTATGCAGTTTTCAGCAACGAGAATTCTTCTACACAGAATAATTAAATCTGAAAGGTGTGGTATGGTATGGACCATCGAACTAATTAACTGTCTCCCTATGACATCGTCATCGAATAAATAATCAGCAGTCCTGCTTGTAGCAGTTGCAGTTCCATACTTGGTTTGAGTAGGTATTGAAGTTTTGTATGGGACAGTTGATAATTTTTATGCGATTGTGATATGATGATGGTCCCATGGAAAAAGTTGTTCAGTTTAATTGTTCATTTAATTTGAAATCGACTAAATTCTTTGTATTTATTGAAGATGTATTGTGGTGTCCGTACAGTTTTGCATTTGCGTGAGGGCAGAGTATGCCGAATGCATACTCTATTTGAAGCGTACTAGCCACTTTTCTGTTGATGTTCCATTTGTTTTGGCCTCCCAATCACACAAGCGCAAAGCTCAAGTCTTGTTGTGCGGGCTTTACGGTAGGCCCAAAGAGTGGTAGGCCACACATCAGTGGCACAAAAAACAGCATTTGTCAGAAAGGTGAGGTGAAGTAGGGTAGAACCATTAATTGTTCGTTCCCGGTACAGTACGTACATGTATGTATGTATGTACAACACTAAAACCATTAGAGGTGCGCCGCCGCGCCGAACTGCTTCGTAAACAGTCGAATACAAAGTTCAATTTTGTTCAATTATATATTGAGTGTTTCTTTGATTAAACTGGCCTTTGTTTTAATTAATTAGTGTCTTAAGTGTCTTTGTAATTACACCTTTCTGCTGCTACGCAGTAAGCATAATTTTTATCTCATTCACGAAATAATCCTTGTTGAATAATCTTTACCAGTGTGTAATAACAAGATTATGAATTGTCAAAATTGATCGAGTTAAACTGTAATTTTGATAAGTTGTTAGAAAATAGTATCTACCCAGCTATATTCGGTAAGCAAAAAAATATTGTTATTGTGTGAAATGCACGCCCATTAAAAGAAATTTTATTATTATTGATTTATGAGATTACCGGCGTTTGTTAGCATTTATTTATTTGCTTGCGCAATCATTCAGCCTGTAATTTATACTACTTTGTATAACTTCATTGTTCGTCCTCAAATAATAACTAGTTCTGACTACATGTACACAAATACAGCAGAGCTAAGAGGCTCACTGGCGACGTAGAACTGGTGGTTGCCAAGCTTCACAGCTTGGCTCATCGCCGCAAGGTTGCCTGCTTGTCGGTCTTCTACAGATTGTACTTCGGTGAGTGTGCCCATGAACTCTACGAACTGATACCACCGGCCCCCTTGTACCATCGGACATCTAGACGCACTGCCAGTTACCATCCCTACCTGGTTGATATTCCACCAATTCGCATTAAGCGTTTCCAAACGTCTTATATAATGCGCACAGCAAAAGAGTGGAACTCACTACCTGCATCTGTGTTTCCGAGTGCATACAACCCTAATCTCTTCAAAGTGAGAGTGAACAGGCTTCTTCTGGGTAAGCTCACTCTATCGTCGACTTTGTCTCTGCCACCTCTGACCTAGACTCGAGTCAAGAGCAAACCCATTTCAAATAATTTAAAAAAAAAGAATAAAAAAATACATGGTTTTTCTTACCATTGCACTTAGGCAGTTTTCAATCCAAAAGTTGAACTGCAAATTATTGGATCTACCAATTATTATAATTCTAATTATGCTTAATGACAATTGTATTATAATTATTAATTTTAATGAGGGCTGATTTTTCAGTAGTCAAATAACTTATTTGAGGAATAAGCATGGTAGGTTGGCATATTTTCTATACAGAGCTGTCAAATAGAAATATTTATTCCTCAGATAAGAGATAACTGACTGTTGAAAAATCTGCCCTAGGGCACATTATAATTAAATATAAAAATGCATTAACCGGTTGAATTCCGTAACTACAGTCCCATTTAAAAAGCCATTGTGTCTCACGTAGATCTGCATTTCCGGCAGTGGACTTGTTACGCAATTAACACTTTGAGGGCTCTATACAGCTACATCAGTAATAACAACTTCAATTGTGTCACATTTGCTGTCCCAGAAAATGTTCAAGAAATCAGACACTGATCGGGATAAAGTGTTGAAGATAAAAATTGGTGGTTTCACTCATTAATGAACAAATCTAATACATCATGGTTCTAATTACTTAGTAGTTTAATTTATATTACTTACTAGCTATGCCACGCAACTTCTACACTGCACAATATAACTGCCACATTTTATTAAAACTCCCTTGTTCTCCAAACCGCTGCGTTGCATCGCCCGCCCGCGCTATTCACAATTTCTTGGGTGATAATTTATTTTTTTGTACAGAACCCTACTTATTTTTCTAGAATAAAAGTAGCCTAAGTTACTTCTTGTAACATCAGCTATCTGCCAGTGAAAATCTCGTCATAATTAGTCCAGCGATTTTGGAGATTAGCCAGAACCAACAGACAGACGAAAATTTGAATTGTTTTATTGTTATAAGTACCAATATACTTTCATATAAATTTAGTAAAAAGCTGTTATTTTGACTTGTTGTTGTTCTTGTTGGGTTTGGTTTCCGCACTTAGTCCTTCGAGTGGACCATTGTACGTGAGCCATGGCGGCCGTCGGTGGTTATTCCAACCAGCCCACCTCTCTCCAGAAGTTAATCACGGCTTCTGGTCTGTTTAGAATATCTGTGAAAGATCTGGGTGCCCCGAGGGTTTCTGTTCTAATCTGGGTAACACCTGTGCATTCAAAGAGCACATGCACAATGGTTTCCTCAACCTCCATGCAAGCTCTGCACACAGGGCTGTCCATTATGCCCATTCTATAAAAGTGTTTGTTCAGCGAGCAGTGTCCTGTGATGGTCCCTGTCATCAGGCGCAGGCCATTCCAGTCTAGGCGTAAAAGTCGCCTGTTTAGTTTGCCTTCCCTGGACTGCCTGCAACCTGGTGTCGAGGACCACCGCTCCTCTGCTTGTGTGTGGGTGAACTCTGGCAGCCATCTGCGTAATTGGTTGAAAGGAAGGGTACGATTGGTTCAGGTCCACAAACTGACTCGCTGGATGCCCTCCTAGCAAGTTCGTCAGCTGCATCATTACCCAACAACCCACTGTGTGTTATTTTGACATTACAAACAGACACTTAAATTTTACTTATTTCTTAAGATTAGCCGTCATGAAATGGTATTTTACTGACCTTAGGACCATTTAGTTTTTACTTTCAGTCATTAGGTTTTCTTAATAAGCTTTAAACAACAATTCCAAAATATAATAAGAAGACAAAAAAAAAATAAAAACAATAAAACTGCAAAGATGAAAATAATCTCACAAATGACTAATCTCTGACAAAGGATTAATCCGTCTTATTTTATAATGGCTATGTTCTTTCTTTTCATGTGCAAAGTACAATGGTACAATCAGTAACAAAAGTCACAGTCAATACTAATATTATAAATTCTAAAGTTACTCTGTCTGTCTGTCTGTATATTACCTTTTCACGCCTAAACCACTGAAAGGATTTTATAAATTCCAAAGTAACTGTCTGTACGTTACCTTTTCACGCCTAAACCACTGAACGGTGTTCGATAAAATTTGGCAAGGTTATTAGATGGTATTATGGGGAAGGACATAGGCTAGTTTTTTTTCCCCAAAAATAATCCTACAGGGGGTTGACTTGACATTTGAGGTCTTTTCTAACTTATGAGTTACTAGCTCTTGCTCGCGAACTCGTCTGAGATCTAGGATGAATAGTAGCTTATGTCCTTCTCCTGGTCACGATCTACCCATGAGCCAAATTTCACGAAATCCGTTCAGCCATTTTAGCATGAAAGCATATTCAAGAAACAAACAAACAGACTTTCACATTTATAATATTAGTTATGATAGTTAGGATGATGAAAAACCGGTCTATCGACACTCTAGACTCACAAAACGTATTAGTTAGTTAAATAAAAAAAAAAAAAAAAACTTAATACACTACTAAAATATAATTCAATCATGATTCGAAAGACTCGTAGTGCCATCTTTATCATAAGAACGTTATTGTTGTTTTCCTCGGGAACAGTACTTTTTTTCGGGATGAAAGGTACCCTATGTCCGTTTCTGTACACCTGACAACGTATATGCAAAATTTCAGGATGATCGGTTTAGTGGTTTAGGCTTGAGAAGGTAAGAAACAAACAAACTTACTTTCGCATTTATAATACTACTAGCTTTTGCCCGCGGCTTTGCGCGCGTGGTTGTCGGAAATTATTCCACGGAAACGCAATACCGGGATCCAAAAGTATCCTATGTCCTAATCCAGGTCATAGTCTAGCCATGTGCCAAATTTCATCCAAATCCGTTCAGCGGTTTTAGCGTGAAAGCGTAACAAACAAACAAACTCACTTTCGAATAGTATAATGACTCACAAAATGTATTAGGTAGGTACTTAAATAAAAAATAAAAAAACTTAACACTACTAAAGTTTCTATAATAATATAATTCAATCATGCATCACGATTCGAAAGACACGTGGCGCCATCTATTATCATAAGAACGTTATTGTTGTTTTCCTCGGGAACAGTACTTTTTTTCGGGATGAAAGGTACCCTATGTCCGTTTCTGTACACCTGACAACGTATATGCAAAATTTCAGGATGATCGGTTTAGTGGTTTAGGCTTGAAAAGGTAAGAAACAAACAAACTTACTTTCGCATTTATAATACTACTAGCTTTTGCCCGCGGCTTTGCGCGCGTGGTTGTCGGAAATTATTCCACGGAAACGCAATACCGGGATCCAAAAGTATCCTATGTCCTAATCCAGGTCATAGTCTAGCCATGTGCCAAATTTCATCCAAATCCGTTCAGCGGTTTTAGCGTGAAAGCGTAACAAACAAACAAACTCACTTTCGAATTTATAGTATAATGACTCACAAAATGTATTAGGTACTTAAATAAAAAATAAAAAAACTTAACACTACTAAGTTTCTATAATAATATAATTCAATCATGCATCACGATTCGAAAGACACGTGGCGCCATCTATTATCATAAGAACGTTATTGTTGTTTTCCTCGGGAACAGTACTTTTTTCGGGATGAAAGGTACCCTAAGTCCGTTTCTGTACACGTAACAACGTATATGCAAAATTTCAGGATAATCGGTTCAGTGGTTTAGGCGTGAAAATGTAACAAACAAACAAACTTTCGCATTTATAATATTAGTTAGGATAATTAGGATGAAGTTTTATTACAGAATTTAATGATTATAATTCTGTAAATACACGTTTGTTACGGTTGCGAATTATATTTAAATCAACATAAAACCTGACCTACAAATTGCAAAAAACGTAAGAATATTTGAATTTCGCGGACTACCTTAGCGCTAAGGTATCATATTGGTTAGTGTTATTGAAGCTGTTGTATACTGCATAATTATTCTAAAATGGTGTTCATATTCTAGCCATGAGTGAGCGACCTCAGCCACTGAAGGCCATCAACAGGCTGTTTGAGGGGAAGGAGGCATGGCAGATAGTCACCATGACCGCATCATCGGTGCTTGCTATAGTGTGGGCACATAGCTTGTATAATGCACAAGAGAGTAAGTGTTGTATAATATTATTTGTAATAAAATATTCATTCTAAAATAAAAGTATGGCGTAGTTTTCTAAAGAATGCAGGTACAATAATTGTTACTTATTAAATGTTTTTGCTTATCCTATCAGTTTTTAAAACTATGAGCAGATGAGTGGTGTAGGCAAATCTGGCAGGGAAGAAGTATTCTCATCAGGAGCAACTCTCTTATTAGTAAAGCAGCTCTTTACCCAGTTGCTGATTGCTTGTTCCAAACAGTAGGCTGCGGCTTTCAAGAGACGGGCTGTTTTAACTTAAAGAAGTTTATATGGGCCACCAGGACTTAAAACTTTTAAGTCCTGGTGGCCCATATAAACTTCGTAAAGTTTGCACTGGTGAGGCGGGCAAAAAGGATACTCAAAAGGCAACATGAATTGCAGACTGATTATCAATATTTATAATAAAACTTTTACAATATGGAATGCATATTTTTCTCCAAGCATGGGAACTGCTGCTTCCATACTACAAAGCATCTCTCCACAGTATTTCGAGTGGCAATTTGACTTTTGTTGTAGGCTTCTGCGTGTGTTCGTGGTTGCAATACAGGGGTCAGTAAGTAGTTTTTATTATGTGTGTGCAATCTAGGGCTCCCACTACACGTGGAAATCCTGCTATTTAAAAAAAAAATTATAGCAACCCTTCTGAATTCTGCCCTCTCTGGCATTCGAATAAAGACAGGTGCTAATGACAGCTTCAGAGTTACCTTCTGTACTATTCGATAAATCGTTGATTTGTGGACATTGGTCAAATCACCCAATACCTGCTGAAAAGATCCTGTGGCAAAAAATCTGTAGTTTTTTTTCAAGGGTTTTGCAATCGATGACTTTCTTTCTATGGGTAATTGACTCCAAATCAAGCTGGTCACATATTTGAATAGTTGCTTCTTTTGAAATTCTGTAACGGTGACGAAAATGTTTTCCATCGTATTTTGATAATATATCTTCTCTGTTTGGGATATGACGGCGACGACGGGACCATATTCTTCTGCTTCAGTCAATATGACAGGCTCGGCAAAGACATGTATACTTAGTCCAGGAATGCCTTACTTTACTTTTTACCACTGCTTTTTAAATAAAAACTGAAAATTTGCACACAACACCAAACCACGAAACCACGAACTGCAGTATTAATGTTAGGCTAATGGACGTTTGTTGACCTATTAAAATTTAACGCCCGAAATGTCAATTTAAAGGTCCTTTAGACGCTAATGGCACTTTGTGCAACAAAAAATGTGACAGAGTGCTTCGTTTGAGACTTCCATTATTTAAAATTAAAGAACCATTACAATGGATTCTAATGTTGGTTTTTGCAACAAGTTAATGGAAGATTAGCATTTAAAGTTCGTTTCTGCAACTGGGTGCATCTGGTATTGTGAGTTGAGCGGCCTATTGGTTGGGGTGTCTCTCCAGTCGGGACTTGTATTTTTGTGAACATGAACGTATTTAGATGTAATAAATAGTTCTTTCTTGCTTTAAATCATGATTAAAAAAAAACCGGTGAACTCCACTGTCTTATTTAGTAATCTGATGATTCAACATGAAAATGCATTACTATTTTTGACTTTAATCAGGTCCAAGGATAATAATTGCGAAAAAATAAAGATTTGTTTTTTTTACTTTCTAACCAGGTGTCACGACTCGGCTGCGCAAAGAATTTTACAGATGGCTCCGTTCAGTGCCCATAGTGAGGCGAAAGATTGCAGAGAAGATGGCTGAAATCAACAGTGACTTCAGAAAGGACGTCACAAAGAGATTAGCAGGTGTCACTGTGAGGAGGGAACTGCCGGAGTTAGGGCTGGACCCTGAACAAGTCATTGAAGAAGTCAGGGATCATGTGGCTTTAGGTAAGTTTTTTTTTTACTAGCCTGTGCTGTCTCAGTCCTGAACAAAGGCCTCCGTCCACTCCGTGCACGTTGCACGTCCTCTTTCTAGCTTTGACGGAACCGATCCAGTTGTACTGTTAGGATATTCATATACTTGTGTGTGTACGTGTGTAAGTATCTTAGATAGATCGAAGGATATGCTTTATTGTCCCACAAAAAAATTAATTGAGTTCATTTGTACATAAATAGTCGACCTCGTATTTGCTTTATCACCATAAGATTGAATGTTCCTTGCACTTCATAAAACGACAAGGTCTATTTGTTTGTATGTAACAGTTAGATAGCTTCAACCTTAGTCAATCTGCCTAGCCTTTTCCCAGATATGTTGGGGTCGGCTTCCATACGTTAGTAATGCAGCTGAATACCAGTATTTTACATGGAGTGGCTCCCTATCTGACCTCCACGACCCAGTAACTGGATAATACGATAGCTCTTAGTAAGACTCGTTGTCAAATTGTCGGGCTTCTGAAGATCCGTAACGACTGTCAAAGATCCATAAATGTCAGGCGGGACCGACGGGTTAACGTGCTTTCCGAGGCACGGAGGAGTATCGGTATGTAAAGATGGTCACCCATCCACGAACCAGCCCGGCCAAGCGCAGGTTAACCTGATGGATCGACCCGTGTGGCTGTTATTACTTAGCTTCAACCAGTGAAGTTTTTCGTTTACTGGCAATTGTCAAAAGTAGTCAAAAGCAATTACTAGGGCAGCCCTAGTAATTAGTAAGCAGAGGCTTAGTAATAGGGTTTCGATTGGCACCCTTCGGGTACGGAACCCTAAAAGAAGCCAAGTTCGAAGCCAGGACCCCGCGCTCAACAGTTTGCAGTCGCTCTTGCGACAATCACTAGCGATTAGCATATGGGCTGCTGGAAACGCGGATCTACGCGAGACACAATGGCTTTTTAATAAATAGTTTCTGTAATTACGGCGTATGAAAGATTAAGCGCCGCACCTCTGCGCTGTTTATACGAGACGCGTCCGCGTCGCTTGATTTCACTATACGGATATACGGTTGTTAGTAATAGATTGCTACCTACTAAGATCACTTTTGTCGCATTGACATGCCCAGTTTAACGAAAAAAAAAGGAGTTAGTGTTAGCTTACTATATGTATAGAAAATGGCAAAATGAACGTCGTAAAACCTGATGCGACGGAAGCAATATGGTGAATGGAATAACAAAATAAAATACTGGTGATCAGCGGGGTGGCGGGGCCAGCGGCGACGGCGCGGTGGCGGCATTGTGTACACGAGCGCTAATGGACCCAAGCTCGACTGCTAGAACGACTCGGCAGTCAATACTCTACGTATCCGATTCAATAAGTCATTCAGGGTATTGTTGCGACTGCCGTGCGTTTGTAGTGCCACGGCTGTTGGCGATGTTTGCCGGCGCACGCACTCTGGTGCACTGTGGCGTAAGAAATCTGCTTCAGCCAGGCAGACAGCCAGCTAGTATGGGCACTTACAAACCAGACGCGTTCTGTTAAATTGGACCTCATTGTAGTCTGACCAAATAAAGTTTATTATTACAGAAATTAAGGGCGGGTTACTTTGACTCTAGGCATAACTTTGGCCCAAATCGAGACAGATGTTTAGGTAGTGTTATTAAATCCACACAAATTTCTGCAAGTACGCGTCTATATCGCCATTTATTAGTTACCGAAGGACTATAACAGTCAGAAGTCGACTAGCAATCTCACAAAACTATGGCATAGCAATATTAGTTGTATTACTCGTACTTATGACCTTCTTCTATAAGAACGTTTGACAATACTACACATTGGCAATTTGGCAGGCCGTATAGCGCAGGCGATAATGGTCATTGCGGTGTAAGTGGACTTCTAGACGTTGACTGGACATACGACGTTTGGTTATGTGGTCGCGACACTTCGGGCAGTTTAAACATTTGTCTCGATTTGGGCCAAAGTTATGCCTTAGGTCGAAGTAATTCGCCTTTACGGTATTAATTCTTGCTCTCAGAACATTTAACGTATACCCAGGTGCCTACGACTGGCAGGGAGGCGCAGTATCAGGCGCAGTGTACCACGTGAACCAGGAGATCAGCAAGGTGGCCTGTGACGCATACAGCCTCACCGCTTATACCAACCCGTTGCATGCAGATGTGTTCCCTGGTATAAATAAGATGGAGGCTGAAGTTGTGAGGATGGCTGTCAACCTGTTTCATGGGGATGAAGATTGCTGTGGGACGGTGAGTTTTAATCTTTTCTTTGCAGATTGGTATGCGTAGAACTATAGAGAAAACGGAATATTAGACTTCATGAGTGACACGCAGCCGTAATACGCCGACTTAGGCTCATAGAGCGTTTTTAAACGGTAATTTTAAATTTTCTAATCGTGTAGGTTTTGATCATCTAATATGCTAAGTACAATTTAAACAATCCTAATAATATTATAAATGGGAAAGTGAGTTTGTTTGTTTGTTTCGCTTTCACGGCTAAACCGCTGGACCGATTTTGTTGCAATTTTGTATGGGGATACTTTGAACCCTGGGGAAAGACATGGCTACTTTTATCGACATACCACGCCGGCAAAGCCGCGGGCGGAAGCTTATTATATAAAAAAGCTATATTATATAAAAAAAAAAAAACTTTATTTGTTGAAACAAAATAATAGTAGTTGAAACAAATTAAATCAGGAGTGTGTTTTTATCATAGTATCACACAAGTGTTTTAATACCTAGTTATGTGCAGTTTCATACGCTACGGAGATATAAGGGAGAATGCCTGTCTAGGACGCCAGACGCCAGCACATCAAGCTACTACAATCTGTCAAATTTCTTTAATAGATTTTCAACCTTATCGCTAAAGTTTGATTGGGAAAATTTGACAGTTTCGGGTAGCTTGACCTGCTGGCGTCTGTACAAAATGCTTGATTTTTTAGAAAAGCGCCTGGGTATTGTATAAAAACTGTAAGTCTTAAAATAAATAATACACAACAGATAGGTAGTTTTAAAAGCTGTCATTTACTCAAAATGAAAAGTATGAACAATTTACGACAACTAAACTAATTAAGAATGTACGAACTTACTACACTGAGAAATATTTTTCCTTATACAACTATACAAAAATTCTTTTTTTTTTCTAAAATATAAATTTGGAAATCTTCACACGAAACGTTTTTAAAGTTTTCTTGGGTTACTAATTACTAATTGCTATTCTTTACTCCTCTATGCATTTATGAAGTAGGGAAAACATTCGTTCCACATGTTTGCATTGTGTGCGAATATAGAAAATACAAACAAACAGATACAAACTGTACAGCAGTTTGGCAGAAAATATGTGATTTTTTTGTTTAGAATTTTTCTTGAATGAATAAATAAATTAAAAAAAAAAAGATTTTTAATAAATTAAGTTACCTTACTTTTCAAAAAAAAAAAAAAACGTGTTCAGCTGTATCCGATTACACTGGAAGCCGACCCCAACATTTGGGGTTTTTCAGTTGGGAGGCTAGGCAGATTGATTGACTTGCAAAAAATTTAAATTGTGGTGCGATTTTATAGTTTAATAATAATAATAACCTGGGACATTGTTCACACACAGTCATCTGGTCCCAAACTAAGCAGAGCTTGTACTATGGAAACCAGATAACTGATATACTACATATACTACTTTTTTTTTTGTAAATACATACTTATATAGATAATTACACCCAGACTCAGAACAAACAGTCATGTTCATGCACACAAATGTTTGTCCTGGATGGGAATCGAACCCACGACCTGCGGCATGATAGGTGGTATCTTAACCAACCACGCCAACTGGCCTGTCAGTTTGTTTCATCCAGGCAGGCGGTTATTGCGTGATACCGCGTAATTAAAAAATGCCTGTCTCAGCTGAGTGCCGGCCCCACACTTGTCGTATCCATAAAATGCCAGTCAAATGCGGCAAATGCCTGTCAGATGGTAACCCTAATTGCAGCGCAAGTCGGGTATTAGCTAGTAATCATATAAAACATGAATCAGGGCATTCAGTACACTGAGGTGTACATATTTATTTGTAACCAGTTCCCATTAAACGCAAGGTGACATCGCGGCAGGTCAAAGCGGAGATGGCGGGACGAACTTGACTCCTACCGAAAGGTCTGGCAGAAGACAAAATTGTGTGGAAAAGGGAGAGGGAGACCTTTGCCCTGCAGTGAGAAAACACAGGCTAGTTAGATTAGATTAGTAACCGGATAACCGGTTCACACTTTTTGACCTCACATAAACTCACAATTGTATTCGTCCGCTACGCTGAAAAGGGAGAGGGAGACCTTTGCCCTGCAGTGAGACAGTACAGGCTGGTTAGATTATATTAGATTAATAACCGGATAACCGGTTCACACTTTTTTACCTCACACAAACTCACAATTGTAGGCATTCGTCCGCTACGCTGAAAAGGGAGAGGGAGACCTTTGCCCTGCACTTAGACAGTACAGGCTAGTTAGATTAGATTAGATTAGTAACCGGATAACCGGTCCACACTTTTTGATCTCACACAAACTCACAATTGTAGACATTCGTCCGATACGCTGAAAAATGTAAGTATCTGCCTAAATCTGAGCTCTGTACTAAAAATATGTATACCTACGCAAATATCATTCATGACCTTGTAAACAAATTATAATTATCCGAGATGATAACAGAGATAATTGTACCACTAAAGGCAACAATAAACACTTGTTGAATCAAAGAATTAAACATGTAAATTAGTTATGACGTAGTTCGTTTATGAATGTAATTCTTTATCACGTTAGCATGTTTAAAATTTATTGAAATAAAATGGGAATAGACTGTCGTGAGATTCCTGTCCGTTGTTCTATAACGTCTGATCTGCCTAGCCTTTTCCCAATTCAAAGAGTGAAGCGATACTTTACGCCTGGACAGCTTTTGACCCTTTATAAAGCTCAAGTCCGATCCTGCATGGAGTATTGCAGCCACCTTTGGGATGGCTCAGCTAAATGCCAATTTGCTGCGCTTGACTCAGTGGAACGCAGAGTTAAGAGGCTCACTGGCGACGTAAAACTGGTGGATACCAAGCTTAACAGCTTGGTTCATCGCCGCAAGGTTGCCTGCTTGTCGGTCTTCTATAGACTGTACCTCGGTGAGTGTGCTCAGGAACTCCATAACCTCATTCCACCGGCCGCCTTCTACCGGCCCCCTTCTACCATCGAGCATCTAGATGCACTGCAAGTTACCATCCATACCTAGTTACCATTCCACCAATTCGCACTAAGCGCTTCCAAACATCCTTCATAATGCGCACGGCAAAAGAGTGGAACTCACTAGCTGCGTCTGTGTTCCCGAACGCATACAACCCGAGTCTCTTCAAAGTTAGAGTGAACAGGCTTCTTCTGGGTTCGCTCACTCCATCGTAGACTTTGTCTCTGTCACCTCTGACCTAGAATAAAGTCAAGAGCAAACCCATCTCAAATAAAAGTTCAATTCCCTATGTTGGGGTCGGCTTCCAGTCTAACTGGATGCAGTTGAATACCAGTATAAATGGAGCGACTGCCTATCTGACCTCCACAACCCAGTTATTTGTATAATACACCCTTGGTAAGACTGGTTGTCAGTCTTCTGACGACCCGTAACGACTGTCAAAGATCCAAGAATGACAGCCGGAAGCAACAGCTTAACGTGCTTTCCGAGGCATGGGGAGTCTCGGTATGTAAAGATGGTCACCCATCCACGGACCGACCGCGGCAAGCATACGACCCGTGCGGCTGTTATAATAAGTACTTAGCCATCAGCCCCACGTTGCACTATAATGTCTACCGTAGAAAAATAATAATACTTCGTATAATACGAGTATGTATGCGAGACTGGGCGTATTATGAACTCCGAAATGCCCTTGCCAAAATAGGGCTATCTGTGGGCGGAGCGCATAACATCCCTGCAAGCGGTAATACTTCCTTGACTCTGTTGCACGTATCACGCATAGAAAAGACTTTAAGTGTACGGCCCGAGTGAAAAAGCGTCCAGCGGAGCGTTCAGCGTTGCGTGCAAGTGACGAAGATCGTTCACCGAGCGTCGCTCGGCCGTCACTCAGGACACTCGCGAGTGTTTGCATGTGTTTAACACGTACGTCGCACGCCCCGCCCCGCCGGACGCTCGAGTCGAGCGTGCACTCACGCCGTACACTAAAGGTGTGGTCAATTTGAATTTCAATGTTGTGATACCATAGTCCAGGACACCAATCAGTAGAATTATTTAAGAATTATTTAACAGGTTTCATTTACCTTTAGATCTTAAAACCACGGTCCGCACTAGTTCTTTTAAAAAAAAACTCAAACCTATTGAACAAATGTATATATGCCATTGAATATAATGTAGTTTCTTTCGGATTTAAATTATTTTACAGACTCCAGCACATGAAGCTGTCCGAAACGGTCAAATTTTCCCAATCAACCTTGAACCTAATGCTGTACAGATAAAGTTGAAAATCTATTAAAGAAATTTGACAGATTGTGGTAGCTTGATATGCTGGTGTCTGTACATATGTTTTATGTTATACAATTTTAATGTAGTTTCTTTCGGATTTAAATTATTTTACAGACTCCAGCACATGAAGCTGCCCGAAACGGTCAAATTTTCCCAATCAACCTTGAACCTAATGCTGTACAGATAAAGTTGAAAATCTATTAAAGAAATTTGACAGATTGTGGTAGCTTGATATGCTGGTGTCTGTACATATGTTTTATGTTATACAATTTTAATGTAGTTTCTTTCGGATTTAAATTATTTTACAGACTCCAGCACATGAAGCTGCCCGAAACGGTCAAATTTTCCCAATCAACCTTGAACCTAATGCTGTACAGATAAAGTTGAAAATCTATTAAAGAAATTTGACAGATTGTGGTAGCTTGATATGCTGGTGTCTGTACATATGTTTTATGTTATACAATTTTAATGTAGTTTCTTTCGGATTTAAATTATTTTACAGACTCCAGCACATGAAGCTGCCCGAAACGGTCAAATTTTCCCAATCAACCTTGAACCTAATGCTGTACAGATAAAGTTGAAAATCTATTAAAGAAATTTGACAGATTGTGGTAGCTTGATATGCTGGTGTCTGTACATATGTTTTATGTTATACAATTTTAATACTACAAATGGTAATGAATAATTAATAACTACTGACCGGAAACGCACTAACAGCGCGATTATGAGTGCGTTTGGAGCAATAGTTTCGCTTCCATATATATATTTATTGTATGTAATCAAAAATTTCCATTTCCAGGTAACAACAGGCGGCACAGAATCAATCATAATGGCCTGCAAAGCGTTCAGAGACCTCGCCTACAGTAAGGGCATATCGAACCCTCAAATTATAGTGCCTTCGACCGTCCACTCGGCATTTGACAAGGCAGCTCAGTACCTCGGTCTTTCTGTTAAGACGATACCTGTGAATAAAGATACGATGACGGTCGATGTTGAGAAGGTGCGGAAGGCGATTGGCAGGAGGACTTGTTTGGTAAGTCTTCTATCTATGATCATGCGTAGTTCATACAAACGAAATACCAAAATAATTTGTAAATCAAACATATTCTTAAGGTAGTGTGTATTTATTCCGATTGGATTACAGAATATCTAGGTTCCCAAATATACAGGGTAAAATTACATTAGCTAGGGAAACCACAGATGTGATGATGGGTATCGAAAAAAATACACACGCGTACAAAATGTTATACGATATTGAATATCCTATAACATTTTATCATTTCTCTGCAGATCCCATTCATTTATTACAACTGTAGGAATAATGAATAGCATCTGCAGTTACATTGTCAAAAACAAAAGACTGTTTGACGCGCCTTCCGAAGTTTTCACTTTTGCCATTTTAATGAAAGTTCGTTGATGCCTCTGCTATAGATATCCTGGGAACGGGAATCGATATATTCTTTAAAGGCGTTTTTCACCGCCTCGTTGAATTTAAAATGTTTCCACGGGGCTCACTGTTGAGATCAAAATTTCCAGAACGGAAGCGATCAAACCAAAAACGCACCGTGGGTTCACTTGCGGGACCTTTTCCATACACTTCGTTAATATTGCGTGCTATCTGTGGTGCGTAGGTGCCATGATGAAACTCATATTCGAAAATAGCGCGCAATTTTGATTTTTCTATGGTTACAGAAACATCGATATCAAAGCAAAATCGAACGGCGGGAAAAAAATGAACAACTAATTTTTTTTTTAATGTCATGCTATATTATAAAATTAATTTGAATTTGGAATTCTAAATAGAATAAAAGATATTGATCTTCACACTAGCCGGTAACAAAAATCGGAAATTTCATAGGTAAAGCGCTTATTAAACGAAATTATCCTTCCTTACAGATTGTAGGCTCAGCCCCGAACTACCCGTACGGTACAATGGACGATATAATAGCCCTCTCCGACGTGGCCGTAGAGTACGACGTACCTCTACACGTGGACGCGTGCCTCGGAGGGTTCGTAGCAGCTTTCATGACTGATGCAGGCCATCATATGCCCGTGTTCGACTTCCGACTCCCCGGAGTGGCGAGTATGTCTGCTGATACGCATAAAGTAAGTTGTATGTATATATAGTCATCATAATGTCCTGTATTTGAGGGATACATTTCCTCGTGCCTAAGTAATAACAACCGCACGGGTCGATCGATCACGTTAAGCTACGCTTGCCGGGGTTGGTCCATGGATGTGTGACCATCTTTACATACCGAGACTCCTCCGTGCCTCGGAAAGCACGTTAAACCGTTGGTCTCGGCTGTCATTCTTGAATCTTTGACAGTCGTTACGGTCATCAGAAGCCCGAAAGTCTGACTTACCAGTCTTATCAAGGGGTATCGTGTTACCCAGTAACTGGGTTGTGGAGGGCAGATAGGCAGTCGCCCCATATAAAATACTGGTATTCAGCTGCATCCGGTTAGACTGGTAGCCGACCCCAACATAGTTGGGAAAAGGCTAGGCAGATTGATTTGAGGGAAACATGTTGCTGAAATCATTATATAAACGGTGTAAGTGACATCGAACGCAAACTATAACCATGAGTTCAGCATATGATTCTACAAAAAATGCAATACTGACACGGTCAGAATGTATGCAACAGCTGATTAGAGCCAGTTTTTTGATCCGTAGTTAACCCAACCAATGGTTAAACATAGTAACTGATGGTTGAATTTTGGCTAAATGTGAAAGGCTAAACATGAATGGGTTATGTCATTAGTTATTATTTTTTAATATGAATGCTAGCTAACATGAATACATTACACTATGTTTAACCATTGGTTGAGTTAACTACGGATCAAAAAACTGGCCCTTAGAAAAACTAACAAAGATAACATTTATATGCGCTGTATTATGTGCTGAATTCATGGTAACAGTTTGCTCACTGATGTGACACACTGAGAGGAGAGTAAATTTTTATCACGTTATAAAAGTTTTGGGTCATTGAAATAAGGTTGATTTTCATTTCACTTCTTTTTTAAATGAGAATGCTTAAGAGCCGACCTAACGCGCTCAGTGTAAAATTATTTCAATGACCCAAAACACTTTTTTAAACGCGATAAAAATGTACTCCCCTCTCTGTGTGAACGGACACTTAGACTGCCGGTCCACTGAAGTGGAGCGAGGCTGCGGAGCGGAGAAACGGAAAAATATTAACCAATAGGATCCTGGCTCCTGGAGCGGACCGAGATTTTATGCAATCTTATTGGTTAATATCTCTACGTTTCTCCGCTCCGCTACCTCCCTCCGCTTCAGTAGACAGGCAGCTGGGTAAGTTTCCAAACTGGAAAACCCTCGCGGTTGCTCGAGCACTTTTTAAAATTCACTGAATAAGTAACTGTATCAATATTGACTTTAAGTATGCACTTATAAAATTCGACGCAGACACCCACTTGATAAACGCTTGATGTCTGCGTCTGCATCGAATTTTATACTCAATATGGATACAGTTACTTATTCAGTAAAAAAAAAGTGCTCGAGCATCCGCGAGGATTTTCCCGTTTGGTAGAGTCTGACCCTTACACCTTGAACCGTATAGTTTGAATGTGAAACATTTTGTCAGAAACAAAATGAAGTTTCTGCAACAGTGTTGCGCAACTCTTGTGTACCATGAATAACGGGCTAATGAGAGTAGCATAGAAACTAGAAACAATGAAAATATGTTTAGTTAGGTATTATAATAGCTGTTTTTTTCACAGCTAGTCAGATTGTGTCCCGATATCAGTACATTGATCGAACTGATTTTTAAAAACAAACAAAGAAATATATCCGTCTTCTCTAAACTAAAATTGTGTGTCCCTACATATATTTAAAGAATAGACGCAATACATCATTGGTCATTTAGTCACCTACTCAACGTGTATCTGGCAGTGTACAGCTTTAAAATACTTACAATATTTCCAAACCGTGTTTCAGTATGGTTTCGCACCTAAAGGCACGTCAGTGATCCTGTACAGAAAGCAGGAGTACAGACATCATCAGTACACCGTCACCACAGAGTGGCCAGGCGGTGTGTACGGGTCGCCCACTGTCAACGGTATGTATTTTTTTTTTCTTTTGGCTTGGTATGTATTTTTTTTTCTTTTGGCTTGGTATGTATTTTTTTTTCTTTTGGCTTGGTATGTATTTTTTTTTCTTTTGGCTTGGTATGTATTTAATAGTCACATATGGACTTTAATGCTAGATGCCGATGCTTGAGTGAGGTTTTATATCTAGCAGTGCTCGCCTTTTGGCTGAGTGATGAAAGTGATGAGGTTTACCTTTAGATTCTGATTTTTAGTCAGAAATAAGTGAATGTAACATTTGAGTCAGATAGGCAACAAATAAGAAATCAACACCGTTTTTGTATACATCTTGTAAATTGAAATCATTTAATTGTGCTTTTGTGAGTTGTGGGTTTATTTTGTGTGCACTAAATAAATGTTTTATCCTACGAATAATAAAAGTATCTACATATCTATCTATCTACTCCGGTCTCAGATCGTCATTTGTCACTCAAAGTTAATGGAATTGCATAAGAGTTGTTGTTGAGAGCTGTATATTTTAGTTTGTGAATAGGTTAGGATATAATTTTGTTATTTTTACTAAGTCATCATCTGCCTAGCCTTTTCCCAACTATGTTAGAGCTTCCAGTCTAACCGGATGCAGCTGAATACGTGCATTTTACATGGAGCGACTTAGTTTTACTAAGTATTGTTAATTTAAAGGACCATCAAAATATAATTATAAACTTTTATTCAACTTGCATACAAAATTCTATCGGATATTTGTTACGTTACTATGCCGACAGAGAGGCAGTAAATACTGTGACTAAAAATTATACAGTATTTTTTTCTTTGATACTACAAGGGATATAGGATATATATATTTTTTTGTATTTTTTAGAATAAACCTTATGGGCGTTTTATGCCATTTCAAGGTTATCCATTCTTTGCCGGACATATTGTATCGGAAGCTCTTAGTTATAAGCGTGCATTGTATAAACTGTTGACATTCTCTAAGAAGTGAACTATTGTTGAATGAGAAAGTAAACAGAAAATGTAAGTTAGTTATTGTAAGGTCTGGGCCCTAGGCACACTATTGACGTTTTTTACAACCTCCAGATAAGTTCCTGTCAAATTATCTGGTAGATAATTCCTGTCAAGGTACTGAAAATTCCATAAATTTATAGAAAAAGTGCATTCAGCGCCAAATGTCTTCTCGAACGTAAATTTCGTCGCTTAATATGAGTCAAGCTTAGAGTATATAACACTGGAGAAGGCGTACGCGCTATATTTTGAGCAAAAAAAGTTTGCCACTTTTGGCGGGAGAAAAAACTACAAAGTGAAAAATAACTTGAATTTCGAAAGTCGGTGGCAAAAAACGAAAATACAAAACCAAAGTCACCGACTACCGAAATTAAAGTTATTTTTCACTTTGTAGTGTTTTGATTTGGAAGTCGGTATTATTTTTTGGTAAAAAGTTTTTATTATGAACGTACTAGAACATTTTCATTTTGTTATTGTACTTTTTTTTTACAGAGGAAAAGTGTTCGTAAGGCTTTTCCAGTATTATACACTCTAAGGAGTCAAGCCTTCTTCAAGTTAGCTTCAGTTCACCTTCTCATAATAGTTGTATCCAACTTATTTGCAGGCAGCCGTGCGGGTGGTTTAATAGCAGCTTGCTGGGCGACCATGATGTTTGTCGGCAAGAAACGATACGTACAGATGACCAACGAAGTTATACAGACAGCTAGATATATTGAAAATGAGTAAGTATATGTTTTTTTTCCGTGGAGCATATATCAACTCTTTTTGTCTCGTAGATTTTAGAGGTTGGGTTGAGAAGTGAGGTTTATAAGAGGGCTAATAATCAGCAGTGGATGTGAAATAGCTGAATATAGATTTGTTCTCTTTTGATCTAGAACAAATCTAACTTATGTATTGATGATTATTATGGTTATAATTAAGTAAATACATATTTGATATAGTCGCGAATCATTTTTGATTCACCATTGCGGATCCACCTTAATTTCCAAACATAGAAAAAGCTGGCACCTACGAAAATACCGAGATTACCATATCGAGGGTTCACGGGCTATTTGAATTAAGCGAAATTTTTGGAACTTACAGGAGAACATTTCAGTCTCATTATTCGGAAAAAAGAACGTTTAAAAAAATATATCAACATTTTTTGTGAAAAAGTGGCCTCTCGACGGTTAAGAATCAATAGTGTCTATCTCAGTTTATAGGTAGATTATAACCATATTATAACTCAATATCGGCCGGGATGTCGCTTAATACAAATTGCCCGTGAACCCTCGATATGGATTACGGTTATTGATTTATACCTTCGCATCTGGTGTTGATTCAGCGTAGGCGTTCGGCGAGCATATATGCAGCGACGCAGCTTAGACACGATGCTTACGCCGCGGCGTTAAGAGGCATTTTCGATACAATCACGACTACGCAACGCAAGCGCAAAGACGCCTACGCTGTATTGTATAAATCTACGTTTAATACGAAAACCCTCTTATTAAACCATCCATACTACGAAGCACGGGTCGATCGATAAGGTTAAGCTACTCTTGCCGCGGTTGGTCCGTGGATGGGTGACCATCTTTACCCTCCGTGACTCGGAAAGCACGCAAAGGTGCCGTACACGAAATTTTGCCGATTTCGCTGATTTACGTTATTTTAAAGACGTGATTTTACGGTTAGCAAACTGTATTTCTATAAGTTTTAATGCATAACATGAAAGATTATTTCAATTATCATCTAATGAATGAGCTACTTTTTATTTTGCCAAATCTATTTAGCTTTTTACATTTTTTTCAGGAAATGGATTGATTTTGAACTGAAGTTTATTTCTGTAGTTTTAATTTTATGAACGAGAGTTCTAAGTAGCTGAAATCAAAAGAAATTCTTTGGTCATTTTCTCTAAAATTTGACTGAAGCTAAATATTTTTTTTTACTCATAAATTTTATACGGACGTAGTAAAAACGACAAACACGTAGTGAAAACATACGATGTATAGACAACTTTCACAAGAATACATTGTAATTTTTTCATTTGTCCCGGCTGTCATTCGTAGATCTTTGACGGTCGTTAAGCGTCGTCAGAAGCCCGAAAGTCTGACAACCAGTCTTAACAACCAAGGGGTATCGTATTACTCAGCAACAGGGTTGAGGAGATCAGATTGGTAGTCGCTTCATGTAAAATACTGGTATTCAGCTGCTTCTGGTAAGACTGGGAGCTGACCCCAACCCAGTTGGGAAAAGGCTAGGCATATTATGATTATTTATGACTTTATGAGCCGGGAAAAGAGAAAAAAGATGGTGGCGTGGTGTTAAACGGCCTTCCTCAAGAATTGGGCTATCAAATCCAAAAATATTTTTTCAAAACCGACTTTTCCAGAGGTTAGCGCGTTCAAACAAGAAAACAAAGAAAAGACAAGCTCGTTTAATTATTAGTAAAAAATATTTAATATATAAATTGTATATTTCCAGGGTGCGCAAGATCCCAGGTCTGTTCGTATTCGGTAAGCCGGCGACGTCAGTGGTCGCGTTTGGTTCCACACACTTTGACATATTCAAGATGGCGGAGTTACTACACAAGAAGGGGTGGAGTCTAAACGCTTTGCAGTTCCCGTCCGGGTAAGTTTATGCTATTAAGTAATTCTATGTTCTGTTCCAAAAGTATCTGATGAAAATATAAACAAATGCAGAAAATGTACATGTGGATGCCAATTTGTAGCGCCACTTACAAATTGAGTGCTACGATTTGATTAGGTATATGAACCACCTGAAGTTCTAATTTTAAATCTTAAAGATTTTCATCTATACAATACAAATAATAATAATATCCTGGGACATTTCACACACTGTCATCTGATCCCAAACTAAGCAGAGCTTGTACTATGGAAACCAGATAACTGATAAACTACATACACTACTTTTTTTTTCTCGTAAATACGTACTTATATAGACAATTACACCCAGACTCAGGACAAACATACATGTTCATGCACACAAATGTTTGTCCTGGATGGGAATAGAGCCCGTGGATAAATTGAATAACATTGGACTGTCTGTTCGTAGCTTAGAGTATATAACGCTGGAGATAGTATACGCGCAATATTTTGAACAAAAAAGTCTGTCACTTTTGGCGGGAAACGCGGTAGCTACTGCAAGAAAAAAAAAAAAAAACTGCTCGCCCGGAATGAAAACCCATCAGTTAGTGCTGACATCTCTCTGAGGCGCGCGGGGAACACAACGCGCCGTCGACCCGGGCCTGGTCCTTACCGGACGGCGAGCTACCCATTGCTCGCCGTCCGATCTACAGATATCCCTGGCGTTACCTATTGTAGTAGCTAAATAATACGGGAGTACAATAACACGTATAACTATTTTCACTCTTACCTTATGTATGCTAATTATATGTAGTTTGTTTTTACTATAGTGAATGCCGTACTAGGTAACGATATTTTTATAGAGTATCTAAACTTAACACGTCATAATCACAATAAAACTCATCCAATATTACGGAACGTAGCAAGTAAAAACTATGGAGAGCTGATAATAGCGGTTACGGACCAAGATTATTTGATCGCGCTGCACCGTGCGACTACGCACACTACGATTGTCTGCGATAGTTCGAACGCATACAGACACCGACTGTTACTTAAACTAGTAGCGCGCCGAAGATAGGGACTCTTAACAGGTGATGAATATCGAAACGAGTGATACTATCGTAATATCGCTTCAGTTTCGTGGTACAGGCGCTTTTATCATTTTTCTGTCGATGCAGTGCTATTTTGTACAAATATCACCGTGAAAACTTAGGTGAAGTGAGCATGGAGTGAGCAGTCTATAGTGTCAATACCTAGCATCAGGCGGAATGACAGCTCACTTCAAGCTCACTTCACCTAAGTTTTCACGGTAAGATTTTTACAGAATAGTCCGGCTGTTCATTCTACGCGACGACGTCGCTGATTCTACGCAATATAATTATCAATATATTCTCGAGAATCGATTTCGGAAACAATGGAATGATTTTGTAGTTTATACTTATTATGTATACCATTTTAATATAATTTTAATGTTTTGTTTATTCACTATTATCTTGATAATGGAGAAATATTACTAAATAAATAGAAAATAGGAATGCAAACGATGTAAATTATTAATTATCTATTATTATTTGTACGACTATAGCATTAAATCGATTAATAACAAGACGTAGGTACTGGTGGGTGAGCGCTGGCACCGGGTAGAGCGAGACGGGTGCCGCACGCGACGGCGACTTTGAATCGATTCGGGTTTCTCTTTCTCATCACTAAATAGCGCTTGTGACGTCATAGTAGGTAGTCAAAAAAATGGCACGCTTGGTTTTCATACACATCGTGATACTTGCGTTATCTAAGTATATCTATATCTGTTTCATCCCCAGTTTAACCCCTTTATGGGATGAATTTTCAAAAATCTTTCCTTCGTGTTCACCTTCATTGCAAAAGGAACTCTAGTGCAAAATGTCATGCTTCTAGACCCAGCGGCTTAGGCTGTGCGTGGTCTGTCAGTGAGCGAATAAATGATTTTAAGTATTGATTTGATGATTTGCTGATCATATGATTTGTCTGGCTTTAGAATCCACATTTGCGTGACACATGCGCACACGCAGGCGGGTGTGGCCGACCGGTTCCTGACCGACGTGCGGGACGCTGCCAAGACTTGCTTTAAGGACTGCAATACGCCGGTTGAGGGGAAGGTAATACTTATTGTAAATAGATCAACTGGGATAGTATAAGGATCCGAATCCATTCCAGATACGGGAAAACTGTCTTGAAACATAAATGTACGAAATAGCTGAATTTTTTTCGTGATTTCAGGTTTATTCTCATAATAAAAGTTGTTCATAATGATGAGTACAATGATCCCTTAAAAGGTGTTTACACTTACACCCCGTATTTAGAAAGTAGCCGAAAAATTGGATTGTTTAAGCACTTCGTTTTGTGTCAAACTCCTATCGGCTAAACAAAAACGACCGTTTTCAGCACTGGCAGAATGCTTGTAGCCTCAATTAAAAATTATAATTAAAATACTGTATTTTAACCTTTTAACCGCCCGACTTCAGAACAGTTGGCGTGTCCCTAGCGCCCGGCACAGTGAATCGAAAATTAAATACCTAAAAGAAAGAGGGATGTGCAATACTTAACTTTGCGATGTCGATATTTCGTTTTAATAACGACATTTGCATTTGCGAGCGTGGTTAACTAACAACTACATCTCACCAAGCTAAGTTTGCACCTCGCGTCGTTTACGTCACACTGAGGCTTAGGTACGGGCTGTAAAAAAGGATTCGCTATGACTTTAAAAAAGTAAACAAATGTTTGTTAGATTTTACTTTGCATCTGTTGTTTTTAACATTATATTATACGTAGGTACACGGGTACATGCCGCATTCCAGCGAGGTGTAAACTTAGCTTGGTGGAGATATAGGTACCTACATACTTGAATACTACTTAGGTACCTTACGAAATTATTCGACATTTTTCGCAAGCCAGTAAAACAAAAAGTGTTTAAAAATTTGAACGATTTATTAATTATTACTTAAACTATTTACAATAAAATCAGTCCAGAGAAGAGTTTGGCGAGTTATACGAACATAAATGTAGGGAACAGCTGATTTTTTTTTTCACGATTTTAGGTTTGGTCCCATAGTAAAAGTTGTTCATAATGATGAGTACAATGACCTCTTAAGAGGTTTTTAATGATTTACCAATAACCCTGTAGATAATTCAACTCATCTGTGAAGAGAAGAATTAATACAAAAAAATAATTGTAGAGTAATAAAAATACATCGGTCTCCAAGGTAGGAAATTTGAATAGCCTACAAAAGCAAAATTAGCAGTGCGATTCAGTGCGGTGTGTGGCAGCGCCGCGGCACGCACAAAATAAACTCTACCTATGTATCTACGAGCGAGTCAGTGCGCCCACACGTGACTCGCGCTCCAACCAATCAGAATCACCGTTCCAGAGTGGCCGCGCGCGCATTCTCATCGCACGGCGCGCTCTCGCCATCTCACTCACTCTAAGTTTAAAATTTCCATTCAGACATCACCACCATACTACACAATAAATTAAAATACATTTATCTAGATATGTAATAAAAAAAATAATTACCTCTACATCAATGTCAAATTCTTCGTCTGATAAAAATTATTCATTTTCATCGCCTTCTAGAATTCGTATTAACTCTTCAGTAGTCGTCATGATACATTTCTATCATGTACATTTATCGACATACGAACGTAAAACTTCATGTACAAGCACAACACTGATGGAAAATTCCAGAAGTCGGCACTCGTTTATGACGTAAGAAGCGGTCGTCTTTATCCGACCGTAGCGCAGGGCGTACTAACAAAGTAAGTTTCGGAACATGTAGGCTAGGGATGGGAACCATCAATTCAATCACTGACATTTCATATGTAAATTTACTTAATTTTAGAGGAATTAAATGAAATACTCACAGATATTTGTAAAAAAATGTTTTATTAACAATTGCTGTATTTGTTTTAAAGTTAATTAGTCAGTATAACGAGAAATATTTTGATTTATGTTTATTTTTGTATCGGTAAATCTTGGCATATGTCCCGTCCCTCATGTCGGATTTTGTCGTCATGGGCGTTGCACATCAATACAATTTTCTAAAAATAATGTTAGTAATTCATCTAACTTTGGACATTATTTTTAGGACTTCTAATTAAGAGACTAAAGTGTATTAAACTGTAAATGATTACTTAGTTAACTATTTGCCTAATATAAACATATTTTTGATAGAATACAGCGTAATTAAATAAAAAAGCTGATTAAACGAGCATATTGTGAGCACGAGTGATATTTTGGTCGTAAATATACGACTCTGGCGAAATGGGCCCGAAAATATTTGTCGGATTAATCCGACGTAGGCGGTTAAAAGGTTAATTATAATTTTTAATGACTACTCTCTCCACACATGAATATATTTTTTCACAGATGGCGATATACGGCGTAGCTCAAGAAATATCGGACAGAAGCCTAGTATCGGACATTACGAAGTACTTCATAGACTCGATGTACTACCTACCTAAAGAAGAAGATCAGACGACGCAAGCCAAGAGTACAGTCGCCTAATTAGATGACACACTCACAAATCACAATGCAATTTAATGGTGGCACTTCACATCGCTATTCGTGTTCGCGTATTCGTCTTATTTGCCCAAATACGACGATGTGAAGTTACTCTATTCGCCTATTTTTAACGAATAAGTCGATTACGCAAATAAACGAGCACTCGTATTCTTCGGTTGTCGGTTTTCGGTCACATATCAAAGGATTACGAATATACCAAATAAGTTCGTTTATCGTCCACACATGGCTTGCTCAGTAGAGTACGGTGTGAATTTGTTTTTACGTATACTCATAACATGTATTGGTAATTAACACAGGGGAAATAATAAGTCGCTGCTGCCTTCAACACGTCCGTCTTTGAGCACAGATTAGCAAAAAAAGTTTCTTGAATGTTCGGCATATTCACTGTTCATGACGATGTGTTCAAGTTATTCGGACTTCTATACTTTATAGCCGAATAAAAAACAGTAAAAATGCGAATAACGAATAGCGATGTGAAGTGTCACCATAACAATATAGAGCGATAAGGATCTCTTGGCGCGCTGTCAAAATCGGTACTAATGCCGCCATTTTGTTTTTCAATACATTTCACAAAACTATTGCACCAACAGGCCCTCGTATCAACGTCATTCGAGCGCCAAGAGATCTAATACTGCTGAGAGGTGAGGGCTCTGTCTATGTTGTTTTCTATTCTCGATCAACCCACTTCTCCTTTTTACCTGACTCTTGAAGATTTTTACTATGGGCAGAGCTTAAGTATTGAATATGAGTAATTCAATACTTATGCTCTGCCCATAGTAAAAATCTTCATTCCACCAACAATCAATCGCCTTCTACGATGTCCTTCTCACCGCTCTGGTTTCATTCACTATTCTTTCTTTGTCCAGGCGGTCTTTCTTTGGAATGCGCTCCCTCTGAACATCAGGACGGCATCCAATCGGTTGTCTTTTAAAGTGAAGATACGTGAGCATATACGTAAGAAGTTGGCAGAAACATCTCTGCGCTGATTTGTTGGATTCATTTTCTCCTCTACTACGACAAATGTAAAGTTCTTATTACAAAACTATACAGGATCACATTAAATTAGCTAGCGAAACTCCGCAAACGTGATGGGATGGGTACCGATATCTAAACATGATAAAAAAGATGTTTTTTTTTGTGGGGTCATTGCCCGCAGCTTAGTGTAGTCACTTGAAATATCAGTTTAAAAATCTTTTTTTTTGTGTAAACTTTCTGACGTGACGGGTATCGCTAAACACGACAAAACAAAAAAAAAAAACATTTTGTCAATTCATATTTCAAGTGACGAAATTAGCAAGAGTCGTCGACACCCAAAAACAAAACATCAAATCATTTTTATTAGGGTTCCGTACCAAAATGTTAAAAAGGAACCCTTATAGTGCAACTCAGTCTGTCTGTCTGTCCGTCTGTCACAGCTGGATATCTCAAGAACTACCAATGCTATCAACTTGAATTCTGGAATAGTTTTAGATAACGTTTGCCCAACTATTTTGCAAATAAGAAAAATATTAAAGTATATACAGGGTGTTTGGCGCATGGATCGACACAATTTTTCCAGGGATTTGGGAGGTCATTAGCTACGTTCTACCCTTTGTCCCAAATGTCACGGTTGGTTAAATATGCTTTTTTTTTAATGAAAAAAAATACCTAAAATGTTTCCTTTAATTCGAAATAACTTTTTTGATTGTGGGTGCAGTGGCACAACTCAACTCAACGGGGAACACAAAATAACCGGTTCGATTCGCTGTTGCACAAAACAATGGCGGATTTATTGTACATTTCAAATAAACTGTTGAGTCCATAGATATAGTATATCAATCTGCCTAGCCTTTTCCCAACTATGTTGGGGTCGGCTTCCAGTCTAACCGGATGCAACTGAATACCAATATTTTACATGGAGCGACTGCCTATCTGACCTCCACAACCCAGTTATTGGGTAATACGATACCCCTTGGTAAGACTGGTTGTCAGACTTTCGGGCTTCAGACGACCCGTAACGACTGCCAAAGATCCACGAATGACAGCCGAGACCAACGGCTTAACGTGCTTTCCGAGGCACGGAGGAGTCTCGGTATGTACCCATCTACGGACCAACCCCGGCAAGCGTAGCTTAACCTGATGGATCGACCCTTGCGGCTGTTATTATTTAGCCACGAACTCCCCTCCATAGATATAGTATATGCAGAGCCAAAACTATAAAATTGGAACATATATAAATGTACTCTGTGATTGGAACTAAAACTGTCAGCCCCGTAGGTCAGCCCCCTGGTTTTGACACCGTAAAGTCAAACCTCGCCTCGCTGCTATCATTTTCATGACAGTCGTCACCTGAGTATTATGTGTTCTGTGGTCGTCACTTTATCCGTTATGTGGCGACCACTGTTCTTCTAGAAAGTCTTCGAACAGTCGTTTCCGTAAAATTGTTTTGTACAGACGAGACGGTTCATGATATATGTACAGACGCCAGCACATCAATCTACTACAATCTGTCAAATTTCTTTTATCGCTAAAACATTAGGTTCAAGGTTGATTGGGAAAATTTGACAGTTTCGGGTAGCTTGATGTGCTGGCGTCTGTACATTCGATAAGTATCTATGTAAGTACGTAAACAACGAACGAAAATTGTTGTAATCACAATTAATTAATATTTCGTAATGTTAGGTAAATTGTATTTAAGTGGAGTTATTTTATATTTGTTTAAGTATTACAGATCATTTACCTGGATTTGGATGTTGGTTGTATATTTTGTTTTGTTTTATAATGTATGTTCATTAAATGGATACCTGCCTATTATAAAGTTTTGTGTTTTATTGAAACCTTTAATTCCGTCGCATATCGTATCAATACACCGTCAGGAACGAGAAAAAGATTGTTTGCATACATTTTGGAGGAATATGTTCACACAAATTTTAATGTGCGGTCTTCAATGTTCAACATTATCGATCGGAATCTGAAGCAAATTGCTTATCTATTGCTTCATATGTTCGAAATTGTTGTCTGCTCAACACCGTAAATAACGCAATGAATGTTGTTGAACTGTCAAAATGAAACGGAGTCCGATTGATAATATATTACACAATTAGGTCGGAAGGACCGGCAACCCGAAAGGCCATTGTCAAAAGAATAATCTGTTCGACTTTGTAAAGTCCTTTGTTCTACGAACTCCTTGATTCACTCTTCTATCTCGGCCATGAATAACAAACTCCAATCTTTCATAACTTCAATAACTTGTCAAAATTGTACAGACGACATGCACAATATAAAACGTCCAAAATTAATTGTTTATAGTGATAAAATGCAATGCATAGCAGTTGTGTTAGCCAGTGCAATAGCGTTCGCCGCCAGTAGCTCGGTCAACTACTGCGGCTCCAGAATGTGTGCTAATACTAACGCACATACATTCTGCCAGTTCCCTGTGAGTATACGCTTCTAATTCATATCATATCATATCATTTAGTTATTATCTCTTCACAAAGCAGACTTAAAAGTTAGTGTGTACAAAAATGTCTCAGCTGCATTCCACTTTTGTGAGAGAGTGGTGCCTGATATAGGTTTTTGGGAAAACCGGTGTTACAGGTCACCAGGTCCCTTCCACGGCTAGAATTGGCTTTTACAGAGATACCGTGCACGACTCGATGTTAAACAATATGCTTAACAAAAATAAAAGAAGTAATAACTATAACAAAAAATAAATTAAAAATACCTACCTATAATTCTGCAGAAGTAAATGAGTAGGTAATGTTGTGAGACGATGTGTGAGTAAGAGTTCATCTTGTGTGAAGTGTTAGACTAATAGGATATGAATGAGAGTAATGCGTGAGTGAAGGTGACTTGTGGACTGAGTGCAACGTGATTGTATTTCAAGGAGGTGAGGAACTGCTATGTATGTGTGGGGTTGATCAAAATTAGTTTTATTTCAGAACGGTCAAAAGATTCTCAGTTTTATGATAGTCTAGGGTTTTTAAGTATTTTTTTATTTCTTTAATACAGCTTGATCGAGTTTTGGGGTATAGGTTTAGGAATTTATTCAATTTATTGTTAAGATAATAACTAAGAAAGCAATAGAATCTGTTAGGGAGTGTGGATTTGAATTGAGCCGTGGGACATACCCTACCCTTTCGTCGGTTGTCTTTGAGTAGCTTAGGTCAAACTGCATTTCGAGAATGTTTTTTAAGCAATGTACGTAGTATGAACATTTGTCTGACAGTTAGTGTCCCATTCTTTGTATAGGTCAGTAGTCGGAAAATCTTGAGTATGGCACGCTGTGCCTTTAACTTCGATGAGGCGTGTTTTTGCGGCACATTCCCATGATGTGATGCAGTAATCAATAAGCGATTGGCATAATGCGTAGTAGACACTGTTGTTGAGTGTTATTTAAGCACTGTTATTGTAATTTTTGTTATGTTATAATTAGTTTTTTTTTTGCATGCTGTGTCTATCGCACCATATGTAGGTACACTATGGTTGTATCATGTTGCTTCTATTATTAGAATAAACGGTGTAACTATTGTAGATAGGCCAATAAATAAATAAATAGACCATCTTAATAGTCTTTCGGTCGGCGGAGTGTCTTAGGGTTTTGAAAACGTATATTACTTTTCGTAACCTGGTCACGAGGGTTTCTATGTGTGGTTAAAGGAGAGATATTGGTCTATAGTGACTCCAAGGTATTTAATATTCTCGGTAATTTAATCGTTAGAGTTCAATTCTTTATATTCCGTCTGCTTATCTCTTTAAGTAATAGCCTTGGCTTCTACAACGCCACCTGCGAACTAAGCATCAAAGACACACAAATCCTGCATCGCGCAAGCAGAGTTTACCACGCGACTGGTATATAAGCACAGGGTGTGTCGTAAATAGTGGTCCAACGTTAAATGGTCGATACACCGTGGGTATACATGAACCATTTTTTCCAGTCTCAGACAAAAAATATTTTTATATTATTATTTGAAAAAAAAAATTGACACCTTGCTTTACTAAGTTGGCTGTATTTTCTATATTTTTTTTAAATAACTGTAATGCACGTGCTAACACATGCAAATATAAGTTGTCAATTTAAAAATAAAATTGTATTCTGAGACCTAGGAAAAATGTTTCAAATTGTGGTATGTGATAGCTGAATATACGGTGTATCGACCCTTTGATGTTGGACCACATTACGACACAGCCTTTATACAAAATCCCGACATCAACCGTCGGCGTCAGGCAGTTACCCACCAGACTTCACCAGACACGACACCCGTCCTACACCCGTGTGGTCGGAGGATCCTCCCTTCTCTATGGAGGATGAGTGAACTTTACACCCTGTTCCTCATACCTCTATAGCCTAATGGGAGCAGGGCTTCTTTTCATGTCGATAGTACTCTTAGTTGTTTTCATATTGTTTGAGCCCAGTAGTTGGCCACGTTGTTGCGGCATCAGTGGCATTCTTTAGGTCATCCGAGATGCAGGTGAACGGGCACTTAGGACACTCCAGCAAGTGGGGCATGGTCTGATCAGGTGCACCACACCTGCACTGGGTGTTGTTGCATCGGTCAGTAATCCCCCACTTCGACAAATTGTGTTTGCAACGGCCTACTTGGGTACGCAATCAATTGAGAGCTTTCCATATAGGCCAGTGCAGATCTCGCTCGGAATTCGCCCTGCTACAAGCATATAGACGTAGCGTTTCGATCGTGGCGATCGTCGGACGGAGCCGACTATATACCTAGGTACCTTAAATTTTCAATCTTCTGCTTCATCAAAGGTTTCGAAATAGAACTATCCTTCGGTGTTGGATCCGTTGCGGTCGACTATTCTATGGTGTCGATAGGGACAAACTATAAATAACTAGGCCAATGATGACATCACGAAACCGTAAGCGAAGTGAAGCGAATTTAAAATAACTTGTAGGAGTTGTATTGTAGGTATGTCCTTGTGCGAACGTAGCGTTAAATTATGGCATCAAACAAGCGACGTAAGCACGCTGTCTGTCCCACAAATCGGTTCCATACTGCTTTCTCCCGTTGACATTTTGGTTTTCTTGAAAACAAAAGTTTTGGTTTATTTTGTATAACAAAATTAATGAAATTTTGTCAATTTATGCCCTATACATACAGCGTTGCAAAAAAAGCACTCTCAATCTGGTTACAAAAAATTGGACTATGACCCCACGGAGCAACTGCTCATTGTTTCTTCGTAATACCTACTAATATTTTGGGTTCTTGACTGTAACAAACACCCTACACACTCACACTCACACCATCATTCTATATCTCCTTACACTCCACTTGCACACAATTCACGCATTGCTAAATTCACAAACCGTGCGATTCCAAAAGAAAAAAAAAAAAACTCACATTACACTATACATTTTTTAAAATTATTATTATTCTGTTTTTTTCTTGGTTAATTAATATAAACATGTTTTTTTTCCTTCATCAATAAGTAAATATGTCTAGACTTTGAAAATTGACCGTTGTAATGTTTTATTAGAGATTAAATTCGGGGTGAGCCCCTGGTGATGTGTCACACAGTATGGACACCTGTCTCTCACAAAGTTTTATGCATTTTTGTCAAAACGCTAATTCTTGACTCTATGTTAGCGCTATGTGAAACTTTGTGAAGAGAAAAAAAAAATATTATTATTAAACTAACACTTTTAAAACCACCCTAGGAAGGTCCTGGTCACGGGTGCGTGGGCTACATAAGCGTACCCCTCTCTTTAGAAGAGAAGTCCCGAGTAATAGCGCGACTCAATAGGCGGCGGAACCAAGCGGCTGCCGGAAAAATGAGGGGATTTCCCAGCGCTGGAGACATGCTGAAATTGGTAGGTTACTGAAAGGATTGGTAGGTTACATCAATCAATACGACCAACCGCAGACAACTACTGAACAGCATTCCGAAGTGGGTAATCATTCGGTTACCATTCAGTGCCGAGTGTTATGTATGTACTTACTTAAAGGCTTGCGTGTGCAAATTTTAGGTACTTAGGTAATTCTGGTAATTTGTGGAAGTGAATCAGTAATCAAATTTTAAGTTCCGGAAGCTGTTCGGTTTCGTAAAATCCTCATGCTTTATTTCCCCTTCAAGGGAAGGGGGAATTTCTAACACCAAACCAACAATGTCATGTGCTGTTTGGCATGTAGGTAAATGTCGTAGGGTTCCAAGATCGCCTGTTTAACGCATCTTGCCTCGCTTACTAAACTTTTGGCGCATTCCAAGGTCCAATACTAGGCCCTTCTTTGCTGTATACTTACTATTGCTGCTATTGCTTACTATTACTTATTGCTGTATATTAACTAGATCAATAATGTGTTATTATAAGACACCTTTACACCGACAGCGTTGGGTTGAGGAATTGTCACGTGAGGCACAGCGGTGGGCAGATCAGTGTCGTCCACCGCGGACACTTGAAGAACACGACGCCTGCCGCAATCTTTGTAAGTTTATTTAGTTCATTAATTTATTATACTTTTTCAAGAGTTTAAAATTGTGATTCTTAGTAATGTGTATGAAGTTATCGTATTGATCAGGCGACACGACAGTCGTCGATTGTCTATGTTCACTGTAGCTTGGTTGAATGTGTGCCCGATGAGATATCCATCGGCTAAAATGACGACCTTCCATACAAACTTTCAAACCCTATTTAACCTCATTCGGGGCTGAATATTCAAACATCATTCCTAAGTGCTCACCTTTATATATCGTCGGCTTATTGTAAGAACTCATTAAGTGACCAAAATTAAATGATGAGAAATCAATTAATGAACTTTTTCAATCTTAAATTTACAATAATGATATTAAATACAATAGGAACAAATAAAAAAAAATTGTATAATAATAATAATAGTATAGTGAGATTTTGCATAACATTAAACGCATACAAATAAATTCCTTTGTGCTTTGAACTGTACTTGATGATTTTTTGTAGTCAATGAGTTCTCGCAATAAGCCGACGATATATATATCGCACACCTAGATAAAGAGTAGCACAACTCAAAATAATCCAAAAACGAGTTATTGCGATTTTCGGACTCTGCGTCGAAAACTACATTGACTGATTGACTTCAAAGACACATGGGTACCAATCTCCATTAATGAATTACAACATCATACAAAACTATTTTAAATTGATCAAATAGAAAACGAGTAATAAGTTTTTTACTGTTCCTGAAAAAAGAGGTACCTATTTTGAGTTGTGTTACTTTTGATCTAGGTGTGCGATATGCAAAAAATGCATGTTTCTAGAATCTAGATCCAGCAGTTTAGGCTGTGCGTTGCCAGTCAGTGATTTTTATTAGTAGAATTTAAATAACAGCAGGTTGAGATATAGAAAACTGGCTGCAGCCCGCGACTTCGTCTGCGATCCAGGATGAACAGTAGCCTATGTCCTTCTCTATGGTCTACGCATGTGCCAAATTCAAATCCGTTCAGCCGTTTTAATATTTACCTACTACTTACTAGCTTTTGCCCGCGGCTTCGCCCGCGTGGTTGTCGGAAATGATCCCATGGGAACGCACTACCGGGATCAAAAGTATCATATGTTCAAACCCAAAATACAATAATACCTACTGTTCTAAACTGTATGGGATAGCTGTTTTTTTCGCGACTTTTCAGTCACCCTATACACCTTATATAAGGTGTATCTATTCATACACGAAATCTCTTAAGGGGTCATTGTACTCATCAATACGAACAACTTTTACTATGGGACCAAACATGAAATCACAAAAAAAAAATCAGCTGTGCAGTACATTTTGACGAATTATGCGAACATAAATGTACTGAACAGCTGATTTTTATTTTTCGCCATTTCAGTTCTGGTCCCATAGAAGAAGTTGTTCATAATGATGAGTACAATGACCCCTTTAGAGATTTCGTGTATGAATAGATACACCTTATATGTATAGGAAGACTGGTAATTATAGTGACCGATACTTGAAACACATGATTGTACTCATGATACCAAACAATTTTTACTATGGGACCAAATACAAAATCGCGAAAAAAATCAGCCCCATACATGTCCTAGGTATAGTACAGTCACGAGCCGGGATTGTTGAGCCACTAGCTTATCATCTTAACTTGGTTGTGTTACACGAATGCCGTCCGTTTTTCGTTATTGAAATGTCACATGTCAAATTTCACGGGCGGCATTCGTGTGACACAACCAAGTTAAGATGATATGCTTTAGTGGCTCAACAATCCCGGTTCGTGACTGTTTGCATAACTCGTCAAAAGGTAAGGAACAACAAATTTTTTTTTTCGCGATTTTAGGTTTGGTCCCATAGTAAAAGTTGGTTGTTATCATGAGTACAATCATGTGTTTAAGTGTCGATCACTAATTACCAGTCACCCTATGTATTGGGTACTGGAACTCCTCCACCAGATTCACTGTCTGTGGGGCAGTGCGTCGCCTCTGTGGTGGGAGAGGCACCCGGTCTCCGCGTCGAGTCCATGGTCGACATCTGGTACATGCAGAGTATGTCGTATAAAGGCAATATCAGTTTCTATGTGCCGTGAGTATTACCTGTTCTCATACGTAAATATAGGTAGGTATATATTTAAACATGATTTTTGTATACTGTAAACCTGAAAGTAGTGATTGGCGTACTATACATTTGTTCAGGATATTCGATTCAGCAGTAATTTTTGTACAACAAAGCGACCCGAAGCAATTACGTACTACATACATTATATTCGGCTTTCATTCGGGTCGTCTCGATCGACAAACTCCGTTCGGCACCTGCCTTCGCTGAATTGGGATGTTGTACTTAGTTACTTGATTTTTACCACCCGGCTTGGCTTAGCCGTATGCTGTGTACGCACGACTAAGCTGAGCGACCTTTTCCCGAACATTTTACAAGCTGTTTACAGTTCGATTTCATCGCCCAGCTGTGTGAGTGTGTGTGTGTGTGTGTGTGTGTGTCGATTACTGTCGACCCGAACCCCGAACAAGTGACACGCCTTAGAAGCGCGGGGTAAAAATAGCGATATAACATTGTCAGTTCTCTTTGTATAGTTTTCCGCAATATAATAATAATAATAATAACATTTCCACGTTCTGCAATAGTCCTGCACTAACCGGGGGTTGTCCTTGGGTGCATAGTGCATATGGGGGTAATCGTCAGTTGGTGCTTCCTCATCATTTAAAATGTCTAAGGGGCCTCTGCGAATTGGTTTCGGCCCCTCGTACGTCTTCAGGGTCTCGAGATATAAAAAGAAATAAAAATAATTCCACCGATGTATCTCTACGTTGACGGCGTGGTGGGGCTTGCGCGCTCCTGAACTGTAGGTCTGTGCCGGTCGTGTTTACTTTGCTGAAACAGGTCTATGGTGAGGAGCCAGACCAAGAGAGATACAGAAACCCGCAGGGCAGCATGTGGCGAGCTGTTGGGCAGAAGTAACTCCACGGACCCTATCTCCCGGGAGAAATCTTGTTCCTCACCTCTGGCTTGCCTTTATTGGCCGGCCTGAGTGAAGACTGATGAGAAACAGAGCTCGCACCTCATTCTTGCCTTTATTGGCTGGTTTGAGTGGAGATTTGCAAGAGCAAACCTTGCTCGGAGGATGGAAGTATTCCAGTAAGTGCTGGTAGGGATCTTGACCATCTTCCGGGCTCTGGGATTGTCCTGATAGTAGTGGAATACCTCTCCAGTCCTCAAGTAGGTACCTCGGGATATGTTGCTCCCTTGTCACTACGTTACTAAGTGCTAGCGACAGTTTCCGGGGGCCCATTATTGAGTGTGCAAGTCATCCATGCCATTTTTTCCGAGTATAATAAAACATTAATCCGGCAGGCGCCATTGTCCTTTCATAGTTCTAGGTAATCAGTCCACCATCATCAACCATCCAACCACATATTCCAATATATTTGTTCCATCTCCTGCAATAGTCCTACACTAACCGGGGGTTGTCCTTGGATGTACTTGCAATCGTCGTTTAGTGCCTCATTTAATTAAAAGCGTGTAACGGGTCTCTGCGAGTTGGGTTCGGCCCTTCGTACGCCTGCCAAAGGTCTGGGACCCCAGGATCCCGAGATAACTATGCGAAAAGCTTTAAAAAATAATGATAATAATCATAATTTATTTCAGGAACTTATTCCCATATTAACACACAAATTACATCAATATGTAGGGTACCTATAGTACGATAACGCTCAAGGTTCCATCGTTTATCTTCGGAAAAACCGAACTTTGCCGAATACGGGAGTGATGGAATTAGCGCTTCAATTTCTAATAATTTAGGTGGGAATTTAAATCGATTTGTATTGGTCGATAGTCACATTTTATTTGCTATATTTTGTTTTTTCCGAAGATAAACTTTGAACGTGGTCACCCTTTGTTGATCAGGCTGCACCACCACAGTTTCTTTTTTGTTTGCAGACCAAGTCGTAACACCAGTTTCTATGGTGACTTCGCACAAATAATGTGGGCGAAAAGTTATATGGTTGGCTGTGGACGCAGTCGGTTCATGGTGAGCCTGTCATTTCTTTGTACCTACTAGTATAATGCCGTGGTCCCATGACCTGATTTCTCACAGGCCAGACCGCGCCAGGCCACGCCAACAGGTCGTGGGAACAGTCGGCCTGCGGTGGCCGGTCGTCGCCCGTCCGATCGAATGTATGGTATGATCCGTGGAATGCTCGGCACGGGCAGCGACGGGCCTCGCCGGGCCGTGGGATCGCGACATAACGAGTAACTAGAAGGTCTACGTTTAGCTGTCGTTCTTCAGGTAATCTTTCATTTTCACCTTCTCATTTCATGTTCCTATAGTAGTCGCTTTTGGTAAGAACCATAACTAAACCATAGATTAATAGGCCAGTTGACCCCACTTTTTAGTTTTATTATTATTGATAGACTCGCGTTTGACCACTATCACAACTACGGCCACCATTTACTTCGCAATCTTTTCTACTCGGCGGATAATACAAGTAAAACTGTCACAAACGGAACTCTTGTATTTTTTGGGTATCCTGCAGTTTTGCCGAAAAGATTTTGACTTTCACTACCCCAACAAAATTTAGCAACCTTTTTTTTACACCAATGCAATATTTGTAATTATTTTAGTACGCACATTTTCATTTGGTCAGACTTAGGGCGCGTTCCCACTATGTCGAGACGACAGATTATCGTGTCGTCTAAAGCGTCGTGGCTTGTGTATTTAAATGGAGGTGTTCACATATAAGACGACACGATTAACTATCGTCCACGACTGTTTTTTTGCGGTGACAACAGATTGTCGTGACAGTGGGAACGGCTAGCAGGACAGTCGTAAAACGATAAAAAATTGTCACGACTAAATCGTGACGGCAAATCATGTGTCCTTGTTACGACTATCTATGGTGGAGTTGTAGCTTGCTACTGATGTGCAAACGACAAAGAGACTGCCGTGAAACGATAAAATGTCGTCGTGATCCAATGGGAACAGCTAGAGACGATAGTCGTCCGACGCGACAAAGTGGGTACGTGCCCTTACTAGGCAGAATATTACCAAGTGATTTATTACAGCAAACAATCTTTAGACAATAAACGTTTGGTCAAATGATTTGTTATGACAAAAAATATAAACACAAAGCTATGATTTTTTGGGAATTATATTGATTAAACAATTAGGTTTTAGTGACAGAAACGATACCTGCTGCATGTTGCATGCTCGCTTGCATGCTGCATGTTTGCTGCATGCTTACTGACATAAAGATGCAAATCTTTTGTCATTGACTAAGCAATTGACTGAATAGAAATGGGAAATTGAAAACTGACGATACTGCATATTTGGCTAATTTTATTTTGCGTAAAATATGTTAAACCAACTGAAATATTTGACTTCATTAAAATTGGTAAAAGTACTAGTTGGTAAACAAGTTATTGTTTAAACGATCACTTGTCAAACATTCGCGTTACACTTATTTGTGAAGAGTTTATTTGCTGAGTAATAATTTGACAAATGAAATTATGCGGAAAATTGGTAATTTGTCAATTTTTTTTTTTGATGAAACAAGAGTAATCCTATTTTGTTTAAATGGAGAGACTGCCACTACAATTTCCTAAGCCACAAAAAGGAAAACTATATGGAATGCTGTACTGTGGTTAATTTACCACCTTATCATTGTCAGATACCATCTCAAGGTCGCCTCCGAAGTGTGGAGCGCCTCGTCTGCAACATAGCGCCCGTCGGGCCCCCACGGTCGCGCCCTCTCTGGACCCCCGCGGCCCCGGCAGCGTCCTGTCCATCACGCTCTCAGCAAGATACGGTGTTGCAAGCGCTTTGTGATTATCGTTAGTATTTCTTTGTGCTTATAGTTAGACTTGATACCAGTGAACAGAAGCAAAGGAAGTGCCTTTATACTCAAAACTTTATTATTTATTTTATTGAATAAAAGTTCACAATGTGATAAAAAAACTTAGTTATATATTAGGCCCCACAAAACCTGTTTGACCTGGTTTGACTGTGAGGTCTGGTGAGTCTCTATACACTACTTCTTCAACTCCATACTTAAGGCTTTGACAGCACTTTAACACATTTCTGAATGATATCTTTTTAATTTATTATTAAATCTATTTCTATTGGCCTCACTCGTTATGTCTTCCGACAGACTATTCAATAGATATAGTATTCGTTGGTTTTAGAGTTCTGTCACCAAAGTAATTGGTAACTCTAGTCATGAGCACTAATATGTATACACTGAGCACCTTTTAAAATTGATTTTCTCCTACTGTATTGATTATAATTTCATGTTGTTACAAACTTAACATTTTGGAACCCTTACTATTATGACATAGGTCTTATCTCAATGTTGCAATCGTTATTACACGAGAAAAACGATTTTGAATTTGGTTTTGGGTATACATATTTGTACATTGAATTTGGTTTTGCAGCCATAGATCGCGTTTTATAGTTATGGAGCACATGAGTTAAGTTATGCTCTTGGGTACCATGGTGGTTTACTGCTAGAAGATATTTATGTTTGTTTGTACATATTTGTTGACTAAAAAAAGATGAACAACTTAAAATAATAATCTGTAACCCATAAGAAATAGAACGTCTTTAAAACCATTTTTGAATTCTAGTGAACATGCGGTATATTGAATTTGTCTAAAATTATACAGACATCATAATTTCAGAATGGAACCCGAAAGAGATAACAGTCGTCGACTCCTCGATGACATTAGAAGACCTTCTACTATTAGATACAGTATTAGAAATTGAAAACAATGAGACACTGAACTATTTAGGGAGTCTAGACGAGATTTACCTAACTAAGCTAACTATAGCAACGATGGGGAATACTATAACAACACAAGTATTTTTCAATTCTGTGCAAAGAAGAGATGTAGTAGAAGTTATCGAAGATATAGGGCCAGTATCGAATATCAGCGCAATCAGTACAACTATTGTTCCACGTGAAGCGATATTACCACCAATTACCGCACTACCAACAGAACAAGAAACGACAACAATACAAGTTACAAAAGCACCAAAAAAGAGAGTAAGTTTAATTGGAAGACCAAGATCATACAACATGGAAGATTTGACAGATTTAGATGAAAAGACAGAAAGTAAGTTGACTTTTGCAAGAATAATTGAATACATACCTGCTACTACAAATACTTAAATGAGATCATGTTTGCAGATAACATACCTATTGAGGAAATACCAAAGAGAGAAAAGGATTTCTACGGAGAATACGAATTCGTAGATCCAGTCGAAGACAATTCTACATCGACTGCTATAGACAATACTACAGAAGTTCCAGGAGTAGTCAATAGTGTGTATACAATTTATAAAGATATGGATTTTGAAGATAATCGTATTTTAACTGATCTTGAAATAAAACATGTTGCAGTATTAATCAATCAAGATGTTTTAAGAGAAGTTGTGACAAGACTATATCAAAACTCAAGTATGCTATACGGAGGACCGTTACATACCTTTATTGACAACGCTATAGCCCAATCTAGGGCATTAAATCCGAATGATAATGAAGTTGCTGTTGTTACCGGTAGTACACTAGAATTTGGAAATGTATCGGTGATGGATAACATTGATGAATATCTTTCGGATCGTAAGTTATTTTGATGGAGGATATAGACTAGGGGGACACCTGAGGATTTCTTTTTAAAGTTGGAATATATTTTGACGAACATATAGACGCACAAATCATGTTAAAGCCCTTTGATTCTGTCCAACCTTTGAAGTACTGAGATAAATTTATGCGAATTGTTATTATAGTTAAATATTGTCGACTTAAAAAGTTTTTCTAAGTATCTAAGGTTTCAGATACGGTGTGAAAATTGATATTTACTCATATACTTTTGTATTGTCCACAGCCGAAACAGTTCGTGAACTACAAGAGGCCTTGGACCGTATAGAAAATGATATGGCACCTAAAGGGGGGAAGGTATGACTCTTTATTTTATAAATCTGTTGAGGTCTTATCTCTTTGTATGCATACTCTTGAACACTCTCCGTCTTGGCTGTGAAGTTCATTTCGCGTGAGTACCAATGGGATGTAAAGAGAATTTTGAAGTAGTTATGAGATAGGTGTTCTTTGGCCTTTGGCAGTTATTATTAAAAGCCTGTGATGTACCACTGCATGTAACCATAAAAAAGTGCGTGTCGGCCCACGCACAATGAAGGGTTCCCTAGTTGGGATGAATTTATCCCAAGAATAAACTTAACATTGTAGTTGAAAAACATGTTCTTCCATACATTCCAACTGCAAATAATAATAATAATAATATTCCACAACTATCACACAACGCCGTCTAGCCTCAAGCTAAGCAGAGCTTGTGTTATGAGTACTAGACAACTGATAAACATACTTATATATTTCTAAATACATACATATATAGATAAATTACACCCAGACACAGAACAAATGATCATGCTCATCACACAAACATTTGTCCTGGGTGGGAATCGAACCCACAACCTCCGGCATAGCAGTCAGGGCCACTAACCACTAGACCAACAGGCCAGTCAAAAAATGTAAGTTTGTACGCACAATATTGAAAGATTTACCATGTTATTTTGAGACCATAGATTTCTTATAGGTTTTCCTGTAATCTATAGGTATAGAAATATTTTGTATATATTTTTTCAAAATTTTAGGCTCAGTAGATTCGGAGATAAGGGGGGAATTGTCAATTTTCGTCTATTTTATTAAATAACTTAAAAATAATTTATTTTCAAATTATTAAAAAAAAAAAAAATCTATCCCAAACACAGTAAGCCCTCTCATTTACTAAATGTCACACGCTACAGTACCTACCTATGCAAAACGTATTATTTTTATTTTCTTATTTGTCCCCAAAAGTAACCCCCATATTAAAAATTCATTTATTTACGTTACACTGCCTTGTTTGGGTCACAGCAATTCATATAGGTACCAAATTTTAGCTTCCCAAATCACAACAAATCGGTTGTGTGTGAGAGACAGACAGACACACGAGTGATCCTATAAGGGTTCCGTTTTTCCTTTTGAGGTTCCGTAACCTAAAAAATGATATATTTCCATAGGTTCGACGAGAATTAAGAGGAGAGAATGATAATCAAGAATCCGAAGGTTCAGAATCGATCACATTTGACAAGCAACAGGTCGATGCACTTCACAACGCGGAGGTAGAGAGAAATAAAACACTGGAAAGAGGTCCAATGTACAACATGGTACTAAAATATATGCCGTATTTGAAACAGTATCAAGGTGGAAAGTCTGATGACGCTCCTAGTTCTGGTTTATCAAGTTATATGTCCGTGCCATCAATTTATTATTGTGTTAGTTTCTACTCTTTGTTTATAATGGTTTAGGTGTATTTTAGATATATTTATGTAACTGTTTCGATTGTTTTGTTCATAAAGTATTTGATTTAGTGTTTGTTTGGGTTTGTTTTATTACAAGAGTGACGTCACATTAACCCCCACATTTGGTTTCCTTGAATTGTGGCTGTAGTTAGACACGCTAATTGCAAACCACGCTGACAAGTAGACTACAACTGCCCCGAAGCATAAAATATATTCAGACACTTAATGATAAAGTCTGGATACGGTAAAACCATTTAAAGCATGGAAACATACAAATAAAAAAAATCATGTTCTTCCTTCACTTTATGAAAGAAGAAAAATTTCTGATTTAGCATTTTTATTCAAAATTGCAAACGGATCTAACGATGCCTCCGAGCTGCTGAGCAAAATTGGGCTGCGAGTATGTTCTTCGTTTTTGCGTAGACATAGATCTTTTCAATACTAGTGTGCCTAAATAAAAGAAGGCTCTGCAATCACTTCTTCGACAAAATAACGTAGTCCTTGCATTATATACGAATATACAGAACGCGAAAATTACACTGTCTGCTACCTAGTATATGCTAATTGTTATTCTATGTGTGAAAACTTGTAATTGGCTATCATCTTGTTATAAACTTAGTAACCATTGTGTCTGATTAGCTGTAAGTTTTCAAAAAATAATAAAATAAAATGAAATAAATAAGGGTTAAATAATTCGAACTGTACTCACAGAACTGACCTACCAGCTACTAAATGTTCCATTGTTAGGTATATCAGTTACCTATCATTGTAACTAGTACCAATCAACAAAGCTTATAAATAAATTCTTGAAATACTTTAATGATATTCCAATAAGACTAGGTCACAGTAATATTCCACATCACAGCCTACATCACAACAAAGGATTTGGAGCATTAATGAAAACTTAATGGTAAATGAGCGTCGCTCTCAATCGTCGGTCATCGGCCGCAGTCGTGTCGTGGTCACCTCACGAACTGGTCGTAGTCCGTAGTAGGCGCGTAGCCGCGTAGCACGTCTACGAATTGACGTAGCGGTTTCATGTAGCTGCGTTTTTCACGCGCTGAATGTTTTTGTGGTGAATGAAAGTATTTAGGTGTGTGTTGAATGGTTTTGTCGTTAAAATAGTGTTATTTTTACTACATTTACACTGGGTTAATACTAGGTATAGGTAATAAAAATAAAACAAAGGTTACTGTTGCAAAAACTAAATAAACTCAATTGGAATACACCATCTAATTTCTTCACCAACAAAAAAAGAAACATTCGAATTTCAGGTCCTATCGGACCTCTACGGCCTCAAACTGTTTTTCCAAAATAATATGACGAATGACACGAAAGCTGGCTCGGATCCTCGAGAGTCTACGGCAAGAGGCTCGTGTTCTCGAAGACCTGATGACGTCAAGTTTGAGTTCGGATTTGGTGTGCCACTGGGGGCTATGTCTGCTCATCCTGCTTTCCATTCGGCTTGGGATCTTGGTTGGTACGTAACTTTAGAAAGATTATAACTCAATACTAAATCATTTATTGGATTACACAATGTGTACTTTTGTGGTCACTTAAAATTCTATGAAATCATTATCAACTTCATTCACTTTTGATTACATTATCTCACGTCACCTTATTTTGAATTATCAATGTGATAATGCAGGCCACAATGGTGCTGTCTTGCGTAGTATAATAATATAATGGTGCTCTCTTGGTAACCTTGATTTGGAACTTTTATTCGAGACATCACGACTCCCAGGTATTTTCAAGGCTAAATAGACTGTCTTTTAAATTCTCCTGTATCGTGGATGCAACTTTTGTTCGTGCTGGAATCGAACCTGCAAAACGTTGGTAGAACAACAACCAATCGTAAAAGCAATGCACCGATCGTGACGTCAAAATGATGACGGCATCAAAATATGGTGACGAAATAAAAGATACCAAGCGTGGCTGTTCTATAAAATGTCACTACTTTTGATCACTGCGGGTGATCAAAAGTTGCGCCATAAAGTCCATTACGTTTTTCTAGTATTAGTAAGTATTCAGTATGACTAATAATTCCTATAGACCTGACTATGGTATCAATTATACTACGGTATAAGTGGACCTAGTTATGTAGAAAGCAGCCATGTGGCACATTTTTCCAAAAATGAGTTATAAACACAGTCATACTAATTTCGACATACAAGACTTTTTGCAAAATCAGCCATGTCGATATCTCTATTCATCACGGAGATATGAGCCGTCAAATGCAGCCTTGTCCATACATCCATAATGCAACCATAGACAGAAAAATGCTTATAACTCTGTTTATACTTTTCCCGACATGGCTGCTTTCTGCATAACACGGTCCAATTTATCCATATGACGCTATATGTGTGAAAAATGGCTGGCCGTGTAGCGTGTGTGACATTGTAAACAATGGTATGTCTGTAGCTATATTATTCTATACGGATACAACGTATGGCTAATAGGAGCTCGTAGTACACGCAAGCCATAGAGTCATATTTAAGGGGGAAGCATCATGGTAGCCCGCGAAAATTTTCTTAAATTTTTGCAATTTGCAAGTCAGTATTAAGTTGTATGTTAAATAAAGTAACATTCGCGGCCGTAAAAAATATGTATTTACAGAATTATAATCATTAGATTGCCTGTTCTTAAAGAGTGGTATTGATCTCTTTAATGATTATAATTATGTAAATACATACTTGCTACGACCGCGAATTATATTTTGCTTAACGTACAACCTAATACTGACTTGTAAATTACAAAAAACGTAAGAAAATTTTAATTTCGCGGGTTACTCTGACGCTTTCGCCTTAAAGTTTATCTGTAAGGGTAGCTGCCGCGTTAGTCAGGTCGCAAGCGCTACTGCTCAGCATAAAGTCTTGGATTCGATTCCCATGTCGGGTTATTGAGTTTTTCTGTCTGGAATTTCCCAGTGGCAGTCCAGAGAGTGGATTTGTGCAATGGGACTTAAACATAACTGGCGAAATGTGGGTGTACTAGAATTTTTCAAGTGGGCGTGGATGGCCAAATCCAAAACTATGAGGAACAGCGAAAAGTACTCAAAGGAGTCTCGGGCTCGATTTTGATGAAAACTAAAACTGCTTCATTGGATTTTGAAAAATCAATATCAAGGTTTAATAGGTAGGTAACATGAGAAAAATAAAAAATAAGTATTTTGTTAAAAATTTGCTCTATCCTTTAGTTTACCGACACTATCGAATGGTGTAAAAATACAGTATGTTTTTTTTTTTTCAAAATCAACGGGTTCGATTTCTGGCTAGAAATATTGATTTTTTTCAAAAATCCAATGATGCTGTTTTAGTTTTCATCAAAATTGAGCCCGAGATCCCTTTGAGTACTTTTCGCTATCCCTCATAGTTTCAGATTTGGCCATCCACGCCCACTTGAAAAATGTTCTCTGTATACCTACGAGTATATATACCTCTGGCCAACCCTTCGGGAAAATAAGGCGTGATGCTATCTGTAAGGGTTCAATGCAGGCAGGCAGGCCAGTTGGCGTGGTTGGTTAAGATACCACCTATCATGTCGCAGGTCGTGGGTTCGATTCCCATCCAGGACAAACATTTGTATGCATGAACATGTCTGTTTGTTCTGAGTCTGGGTGTAATTATCTATATAAGTATGTATTTACAAAAAAAAAGTAGTAATAATAATAATAATAATAATAATAATCTTTATTAACAAAACTTTGAGTACATGTTAACTTAAATACTACATCACGAGTGACAGATAGAAATATTATAGTGGATAGCGGAGCAAAAACCCAGTTCCGTGCTAGGAATTAACCTGTGTTACAGACGCTAGGGCCGCTCCATCGTCTCACTAGAAATATTACCTCAAACGTCCGCAGTAAAAAAATTATTGACTTACTGGATTCCCAAATTAGGCATGCCTGTATATAGGGAATCCATATAAAGGTACTAAAATACAAAAGTATGGATGTGCCACTATCACGACTTGCAAGAGTGTGTGTTTGTATGTACTATGTGTGAGAGAGTGAGTGCTGGTGAGGGTGTGCTGTTATGTGTTTGTGTTATGTTATGACTGTTGACAATTAAATTAGGCTATTGTTTACGGTAAACGGCAACGGGCGCGTTTTTATTTTATTATTTAATTATACTATCAATATTTTATTAAGATTCCAAAGCGATTGAGTTAATACAATTTTATTCGTGATGATTAAGGAGGTTTTCAGTAGCTGTGTAATTTAGTTTTAGAAGCCAAGATTTTAATTTTCTTTTTGACTCCATTTTTCTTAAGGGGTACAGGTTCAGGATTTTGTTAATTTTATTGTACAGGAAACTGCTAATAACTTTGTAATGCCGTTTAGCCATTGTCGTTCTGTGTCTGATTGGGGGGCAGACTCTATCCGAGCGACGCTTGCATTTATAGATTGAAGGGTCAAAAGTTAGCGTTGAGTGTTTCCTAATTATTGTTTGGTGAATAAAGAGCTGTCTCACGGTTAGAGCAGCTGTGTCACTATAAAGTTTAGCTGTTGGGTATCGAAAGGTCTTTTTAGTCATAACCTTGAGAACAGCTCTTTGTGCTCTTTCCAAAGGTAAGATTACAGTCGTAGTATATGTAGTATATCAGTTATCTGGTTTCCATAGTACAAGCTTTGCTTAGTGTGGGACCAGATGACCGTGTGTGAAAATGTCCCAGGATATTATTATTATTATTATTAATGATCAATGTGACTTTTATAAGGGCCAAGTGCTAATCGTTTTCAAAGCGTTTCGTACTTTTGCAGCACTTCAACGGGATTTGCATAAGCTTTTCGGCAGCTCCTGTCAGTCCCATACATTTTTGACTATTCCATCATAATTACCGCTGATAGACTGTCACTTTGTCTCAGCCCTCTGAGAACCTCTGTTTGGTATTGGTTGAGCTGGGTTTTCTTATGTAACCCACCAGGGTTTGTATTGAAAAAGGTGTGCCGAAAACAAAAGAAAGGGTTATTACAAAAAAAGAAATAAGTAGTTCATCGTCATTGATCCCTCCAGGAATTAGCCATATACTGCTTCTTTTAGCCATACGTTCCTTAAACTTGGAACAGCAATGATCAATATTATAGTGCTTTGTATGTGTCGTCAGTTGCATTAGCTTCCCACGCAATGACTATAGGATTTAAGTACCAAGGGAAACCTTGGCTATAATTGCATTATCGTCTCGTGAAAGCCGTTCAACTAACCTTAATCGTGTGATATGACAGATTGTATTAGCACGTGTGGCTTCAATTCCATACAATGTGAGATATCAGCTGAGATATTCCTGTTCTTATACTTAGGAAGGTTAAGAACTGACCAAGTTTATGTCTGGACTTTATAAGAGACTGTGACCTCTGAGTTTGTTTCGGCCTTTCTTCGCAGAGTAGTCAGGAAACGCCGACCTCATATAGTTTTGAAAAAAAAAAAAACATGACTGACGTGTAAAAGTGTTTGTACAAACCTACTTACAGAAATAAAATCATTTATCATTTAGGTTAAAAATACATTACTAAATAATGTACGTATAATATAATAATATAATAATAATAATATAATAATGTACGTAATGAATATTAACGAGTTAATAATGATCAGCTCGTTAATATTTACTGCTAATAATAAAAAGGACGACACCAGGTTTGCGCTACCTGCTGCCTTCCTGCTGCTGCAATATACTTAAAGGAGCAAAGGAGCATCCTGCAAGCGACTGCTATATCCATTTTTACATACATAATTCATACATACAAAAAGAATGGCTGCCGAGAGATAGTAGAAGATTGCGAGTAAGACCTGTACCCGTATTACGTATCTTGCAGAAGCCTAGCGATAGCAAAATTTGCCCAATAATTGCTTTTCAATCGCAAATCGGTATTATGTATCAGCGATAAGTCATAGTGATTTGCGATTGAAAAGCAATTATTGCGCAAATTTTGCTATCGCTAGGCTTCTGCAAGATACGTATTAAGCCTGCTGGTGACCTGTTTGATACTCGCACAGACCAGGGAAGCATGTCACAAAAGGCAGCAGGCCTATACTCAGCCGAGGGTGGAACAAACTTGCTAATGATGATGAATATGATGAAATCACAACAAAGTTACTCTTGTCAGGGTAACACTACAGTATTTTTCTACTACTAGTCACCTTAGAGACGGAGACCCTAGAGACGGGGGAGGGCGCGATAGAAAATATTGGCATACTGAGTTAGCTTCAACTTTGCCTACCTCCCCCGTCTCACCGCTTACATACCTCAGGCGGTGTCTAGCACTTGCGCGCACACTATAGATAAAAACCCGAGCTCTCTAGGTCGTATGCTCTGTCGCCTCCTTCATCTCTCGTAACGGCACAAGCTTTACTTCAGTAGCTCATCTCGTGGTTAAAAGATTAGCTAGTTAGACAGCGGGACTGATTGTTCTGGATTATCATCATCTGCCTAGCATTTTCCCTACTACGTGCGGGTTGGCTTTCAGTCTAACCAGATGCAACTTGATACCAGTATTTTATATAACAATAATACGATACCCCCTGGTGGATGTCCTCACTCGTAGATGCTCTTTTAATACAATAAACGGTCGTTGATCTATCGTGTCCCTATCGTTGACGTTAAATACAGGTCTTTCACAGTTATGTTACATCTGTTTTTGCATCACTGTCAAAGTTACAGTGATCTTTATCCTCGTCACAATAAGGTTGCTGATACTGACAAGTCTTTCAAAATAACAGTGATAAAGATTACGTCTTTATTCTTAACTCTATAAGGTTGCTGTTAGGTTGCTGCTCTCAAAGGTAAAATAAAGAACTATACGTTACAATAGTCACTAGGTACTCACGGGATTGTTTTTCAGAATATCGTCGGTTATGGTATCTTTGTTTTAAAGTTCTTTGGCTAGTACTATACCTATTATTTAACACTCTTTCCTAGCATTACTCGTTATTATGCCACACACTCAAACACACATTCAGAAATAGTTTTTTTTAAGTATAATTACTGTAGAGTACACCCAGTAGTGACCTCCTTTGTGCGGCCTGATCTTGCTTGCGATAAAGAAACCTATTATACCTAGAGCAATATTCACAGACCGCACTTTTATTACTTTGCGAGCGTCGCTTACGAAAGTAAACATTGGTGCCGATTTTGCTGTACACAAACTAAACATAATTTACGCTATTGCTAACTTTTTCTCTCTAATAAAATAAGAAAGAGACCGACGTAAATTAGAGCTGCAAATTTAGTTGGAACTAATATTTCTACACAAAATCAGACGACACGTAAAAACAATATGTCCACTAAAAACACGGTGAAGCGCAAGGCGTAAACTAGTTTGACATCTCTAACTTAGTTCATTGCTTTAGTTGTCCTTTTCTCGGACTGCCTGTTAGTAAAAGATAGCGATTCTCTAATTTTAGTTTAGTTATTAAACTAGAGAACCGGCATCATTAACGTTCGTGTTCAAATGAAACGCTTGCTTACATTCTCTTACACGAGTATAAACATTATTTTGCATAAGAATAAGGTTCATATTTATTATTCTTATAAGTCTTACTGCGGTCTGTGAATCTAGCCCTTACGGCCAGTAAGCTTTCTTATTATTATGGTTCGTGCGAGACAGGGCTTCGAGGAAAAAATATGTTATTTAAAAAATATGAAGCGTCGACACACTTTCGAGTTGAGTGAGTTATTCCTTTGTTTTATGATTCAGCGTAAAAAATAAAAATGATACCTATTGGCGCCGATTCCCTTGTTCACAAACTAAACTAAATTTAAGTTCAGTGCATCTTTTTCTTTCTATTTCATTAAGAAAAGGACAGAAGATAAATATTGCTTTAGTCCTGTCAAATTAGTCAGCGCCTGACATAAATTGACGTATTTTTAGTAGCTAAATTTTTTATCACGTCTAAACTTGTCTATGGAGTATCTTAATTTGACAGGACTGAACTAATATGTATCAACTGTCCTTTTTTTAATGAAATAGAAACAAGAAGATGCACTGAACTTAAATTTACTTTAGTTTGTAAACAACGGAATTGGCGCAATTAGCTAATTATTGCTTGTTCTAATTTTATTGTTATTTATTAAAACAAAAAAAAAAATGATTTGTAAAATATACATGATTACATTAATTTCTAAATAGATTTTCTTTTCATGTTAATTACAATCGTGTTGGAAAATAGGCATAAAGGCCTATTCAAACCTAAGCGGTATTCGCTGCCGCTATGGGTAGAGGTATATACCGCGCGGGTTTCGCTTAGGTATTTAGTATTATGTTTCGCGGCAAGAGCGGAACAGATGAATGAACAGTAATATTACCGCATACCCACTCGGTTTTCTCTACCGCAGACGGTAGCGATTACCGCTTAGGTTTGAATAGGCCTGTATTATGTTTCGCGGCAAGAGCGGTACAGATGAATGAACAGTAATATTACCGCATACCCACTCGGTTTTCTCTACCGCAGACGGTAGCGATTACCGCTTAGGTTTGAATAGGCCTGTATTATGTTTCGCGGCAAGAGCGGAACAGATGAATGAACAGTAATATTACCGCATACCCACTCGGTTTTCTCTACCGCAGACGGTAGCGATTACCGCTTAGGTTTGAATAGGCCTGTATTATGTTTCGCGGCAAGAGCGGTACAGATGAATGAACAGTAATATTACCGCATACCCACTCGGTTTTCTCTACCGCAGACGGTAGCGATTACCGCTTAGGTTTGAATAGGCCTGTATTATGTTTCGCGGCAAGAGCGGAACAGATGAATGAACAGTAATATTACCGCATACCCACTCGGTTTTCTCTACCGCAGACGGTAGCGATTACCGCTTAGGTTTGAATAGGCCTGTATTATGTTTCGCGGCAAGAGCGGAACAGATGAATGAACAGTAATATTACCGCATACCCACTCGGTTTTCTCTACCGCAGACGGTAGCGATTACCGCTTAGGTTTGAATAGGCCTGTATTATGTTTCGCGGCAAGAGCGGTACAGATGAATGAACAGTAATATTACCGCATACCCACTCGGTTTTCTCTACCGCAGACGGTAGCGATTACCGCTTAGGTTTGAATAGGCCTGTATTATGTTTCGCGGCAAGAGCGGAACAGATGAATGAACAGTAATATTACCGCATACCCACTCAGTTTTCTCTACCGCAGACGGTAGCGATTACCGCTTAGGTTTGAATAGGCCTGTATTATGTTTCGCGGCAAGAGCGGTACAGATGAATGAACAGTAATATTACCGCATACCCACTCGGTTTTCTCTACCGCAGACGGTAGCGATTACCGCTTAGGTTTGAATAGGCCTTTAGTACAAAATTAAGCTTAACACTGCTAGCCACTTTCGAATCGTTTTGCTTAGCAATGGTAGCATTATTTAATGTAAAACTGGGCATATAAATAGATTCGTAAGCTAATTTGACCTGTGATGACTACTTCCACATGCGAGGGACTACTATGCAAAGCTATGAGTACTTTGCTTCATTATTGGTAGAACATATACAAGAGTATTAATTTTAACCAATAAAGGTTCATAAATTATAGGAATCGGACATAAATAGATTTTCTTTTCATGTTAATTACAATCGTCTTGGAAAATAGGCATAAGTACAAAATTAAACTAATGAAGGCAATCGTGATACCTGTGTTAACACCGCTAGCCACTTTGTTTGTTGACTGAAAAAGTGAAACAACCAGCAGAAATGTTACACAACCAGCAATCCGCAATGTTCAATAGGAACTTCATAACCACAGAACAGATAAAAGAGATTAGAAAGGAAATAGTTCCTGATTTGTATTAGAACGCGTGTCGCCGGTTATCTCCCACTCTTTAACTCCACTACAAGCAAGAGACCAATACGTACGTGCATTACGCACACAAATAAGCCACACGCACTTAAATCGCGATTTTGCTATTGGTAGTCACACTAACGCAAACACTGCGCTTGACGTACACTCACACTCGTGCAAAAGCAATTTATTTCTCATACATGTTACGGCGACCAAAAGGTTGATAATTTTATCGATATTTGTATCGATAAAATTATTGTAATTTTGTTACTTTAAGTTTTACAATTTTTCGCTTTAATTTCGGAAGGGACGGGATACGAATAGTGTGGACTACCTAAATACATATAAATAATAATGTCTAATAAAGGGGAATATCAAATGTAGCCGCAAAATTCAAATTTTCTTTCATTTTTAGGGTTCCGTACCTCAAAAGGACAAAACGGAACCCTTATAAGATCACTCATGTGTCTGTCTGCCTGTCTGTCCGTCTATCACAGCCAATTTGCTCCGAATCTAATGGACCGATTTAGTTGAAATTTGTTACACCTATGTATTAGGTTGGGGAAAAAGTCTTTTCGCATTATAGTATGTATGAACTTGTAATAAAATCTCTTTGGCTATACTATTTGTATCTGGCTGGTTTTAGTATCATTGAAAGTTTAAATTTTAAAGAACATAATTCCAAATTCAAATTAGGAAAATGTGTGATTTTCATTTGTTTTTCGTACCGTCAAGATGAGTGAATTTAATGAAGAAATTCGATACATTTTAAAATTTTACTACAAAAAAGGTAAAAATGCAACGCAAGCCGCGAAAAAAATTTGCGATTTTTATGGACCTAGTGTAGTGTCTGTGAGAGTAGCACAAATTTGGTTTAAGCGTTTTCAATCCGGAAATTTTGATGTCAAAGATGCACGTCGCTCTGCTCGCCCTATTACGGATAAAATGGATGCCATTTTTGAAAAAGTGGAGCAAGATCGGCATATCAGTAGTTACGACGTAACTGAAGAACTGGAAATTGACCACAAAACAGTTTTGGCGCATTTGAAAAAAACGGTACACAAAAAAGCTCGACATTTGGGTACCTCACGAGCTCACTGAAAGAAACCTAATGAACCGTGTACTCATTTGTGATTCTTTATTACGACGTAATGAAACCGAACCATTTTTGAAGAAGCTGATAACTGGTGATGAAAAGTGGATCACGTATGACAAGAACGTGCGAAAAAGGTCGTGGTCAAAGGCCGGTCAGGCTTCACAGACTGTGGCGAAACCCGGGTTAACTCGCAACAAGGTGACGCTGTGTGTGTGGTGGGATTGGAAGGGCATTATTCATTATGAGCTGTTACCACCAGGCAGGACCATCGATTCTGAACTCTACTGCGAACAACTGATGAGATTAAAGCAAGGAGTTGAGAGAAAGCGGCAGGAATTAATCAACAGAAGGGGTGTGGTTTTTCATCATGATAACGCTAGACCTCACACATATTTAGCCACTCAGCAAAAATTAAGAGAGTTTGGCTGGGAGGTGTTAATGCATCCGCCGTATAGTCCTGACCTTGCACCTTCAGATTTCCACCTGTTTCGGTCTCTTCAGAATTCTTTAGGCAGTGTCAGGTTAACATCACGAGAGGACTGCCAAAACCACTTGTCGCGGTATTTTGACCAGAAGGCCCAAAATTTCTATAGCAATGGGATCATGTCCCTACCTACAAGATGGCAAAAAGTTATCGAACAAAATGGTACCTACATACTTTAGTTAAATGTAAATAAACTATATTAAAAGATGTTTTGAATTTTCTTAAAAAATTCGAAGAAACTTTTTCCCCAACCTATTATTTCTGTGACCCAAACACGGACGTGTAATGTAAATTGCTTTTTTGTTTGTTTTATTTTTTCTGTCAATTATTTTTAATCATGGTCTGGCAGCCTGAGTAATTTATACGGCCTACCCAAATGTCCTTTCTTTGGTATTGTTCGTCGAATCGTTGAGCTCCTAAGTTCTTAGTTGAGCTGCGCGATTACTGACAAATGCGTGCACAGACTGGACAGGTCCTCTCAATCTGTGTGGTTCTTTTCTCAAAAGACCATTTCAGACACCAATCTATATGGTCTTCACATATAAGTGACCAAGATTATGTCTGGACTTTATAAGAGACTGTGACCTCTGAGTTTGTTTCGGCCTTTCTTCTCAGAGTAGTCAGATAGGAAACGCTGACCTCATCTAGTTAAAAAAAAAAAACATGATTGACTTGTAAAAGTGTTTATACAAACCTACTTACAGAAATCATTTATCATTTAATTAATGAATTTTGAATATGGGGGTCAATTTTGGGGGGCAAATAAGAAAATAAAAAATATATATTTGCAAACTGTACTGTGCGATATATCAAATTCTACCCATGAATATGAACAATTTTTACTATGGGACCAACTATGAAATCACCAAAGAAAAAATCTGTTGTTCCATACCAAGGTTCAATACCTACTCAACCAAAATGTATGAAACAGTTGATTTTTTTTTTTTGGATTTCAGAGTTGGTGCCATAGATAACGTTGTTCATATTCATGAGTAGAACACCCTGTGAAAATTTGCGCAGTGAATAAAAACTTCTCCTGTATAGATTTCAAACATGGATTTTCAGCTTTACGGCTGTGTAAACCTAATATACACGGCTTTATATAATAATATCCACAAAAGATTATCTAAGTGACAACATTTTAAGGTAATAATTTGGTACGCTACGCAAAACCACCAATAAAGTTTTATAAAATATAAATTATATACTACTTACTGAAAGGCGCAAAACGATATTTTTGTGCGGAGTAGGGCCTGATTTTAAGTATCTTTTCCCCGACTTTTTTGTTGTGTAATCATTTTCTGCAAAATTTTGAGAACAAATTTGGTAGGTATCCATTCAATTCTACTAGTTGCTTCAATCACAGTTTTATATATATAACAATAACAGTTTTCTTGTATCTGGATCTGTTGCAAATCTAAAAATAAAATTTAAAATGCATGTTTTCATTATAACTAACATCTAAAAAAAAATGAGTCAAAAAAACCCACTCAGAAACTAAATTGATAACCTACAATAAACAATAATTGATGATAATAAACAAAGCTATTTTAATTATAATACACGCGTACCGGATCTTCCCTTTTTTATACATCAGCGATTACTGGTAATAATCATTTGTACGCATACTTACTTTTAATATCGACATTGTTTACAACTTGGTACAACACTATCGATACGCATGGATTTCACTGAATTCAAGCTTTGGCTCGGCGCACGTGACATCGCAGTGAACGCAATACATTGCGCGATTGCTTACGTAGTACAAGATGGTACCCATGTATTGCAAGCAATGTACAATTTTGCATCAGTTTGCGATTGTATCGTTTTTGTCTACAAACTACATAATACTATTGTAATAATTACAAATATCACTTGTATTTTAAGGTTTTTGGACTTACCGGTGGAAAGAAATCCCTCCTCGTGCTACACTACACACCTGGCTTCATTTCCGACACGTTATAATAGCGCAAGACGGCATAATTTAATATTTTTGCGGAGCTTACGTACGCTGTCAAAACAAGAGCGTGATTGCTGGCCGGTAAAGTAAACTTCGGTTGATATTGAGCATTTGCTCATAACCGCGGCGCGCGTGCCCCGCCCACAAGGCCCTTCTAACCTTCTTTCATCTGTTCTGTGTTCATAACGTTAATAACCTTCAGTTCACTTATTACAACAATTAAGAAATAATAATAGGTAATAATAAAACAACCGACTTCCAAAAACAAATAAAAAAAAAACACTAAGTACAAAGGGAAAAATAACTTTAATTTCAGACGTCGGTGTCTTTGGTTTTGTAGTTGCGTTTTTTGCCACCGACTTCCGAAATTAAAGTTATTTTTCACTTCGTAGTGTTTTTTGGAAGTCAGTTGTTTGTTTTTAGTAAAATATTTTATTTTTCACATTTTAGTTGTGGTTGGTACTATCCTACACAAATTCGAATACCACTACCTGCAAAAGAAATTAGAACATCATCCACATAGACTAAGTAGGAAAAATACGCATTATTGAAGCCAACTCAAAAACTACCCAAGCAAAGTTAATAAATTTTACATGGGACTGAGGCTGAATAAAACAAGATTCGCTAAAACAGGACTACTCTGTAAAAAGGTTTGCGATCATAGATAAAAAATATCAATATATAGGGTGACCGGTAATTAGTGTAATCACATGATTGTATTGAAACATTTTTTACTATGGGACCAAACCTGAGATTGCGAAAAAAAATATCAGATGCTCCCTACATTTTGACGAGTTATGCGGACATGAATGTATGGGACAGCTGATTTTTTTTTCGCGAATTCAGGTATGGTCCCATAGTAAAAGTTGTTTGTTATGAGTATGAGTACAATCATGTGTTTAAGTATCAAGTCACTAATTACCAGTCACCCTAAATATACGTGTCGTGTCGAGTTGAGAACCTCCTCCTTTTTTCGTCGGTATTAACCGACGAAAAAAGTTTATTAAAACTTCAGATTATCTTCATCCATAACTCATTCCGTTGCCATTATTACACTAACATTAAGAAAGTACTAAAATGTATTTCGGTCTCAAGGTGAACCTGGTTTCAGGCAGTTGTTCTGTTATTAATTCACACGAGATTATACTCCATGATAAATGAGGGTCGAGGGCTAAGGTGACGTGTAGCGAGTACTAAAATTAAAGAGGAAGTTAGTGTGTTTGTCCAGAAAAGGAAAGCAAAGTGAAGGCTGAAGACTAGGATGGTACTAAATGAAAAGGACCTAAGATCCTTTTTAGGGTTCCGCACCAAAATGGTAAAAAGGAACTCTTATGGTGCGACTCAGTCTGTCTGTCTTTCACAGATAGATATCTCAAGAACTACTAATGCTATCAACTTGAATTTTGGAATAGTTTTAGATGACGTTTGCCCAACTATTTTGCAAATAAGAAAGAAATAAAAATTTATATATTTTATTTGCAACAAGGACTGAAAGGAAAGTCTTAAAAATTCGAAGTGGGGCTACATGTGGCGATATCATATGTAAGAGCGCTGTTTGCACATTCTCAAACATTTTATTATTTTTTTTTTAGGCCGCATAGTTTTCTACTTTTGATGAAAAGTGTAAAAAAATACCGTTTCCCTCCCCTTATCTCCGAAGTTTGCATAGAGAAAAATCTGTAATTCTTCTGTGTGATATATTAAGTTTATGTAAAGATTATAGGAAAAATAAAACGGTGTCTCTAAATAGCACACATTTTTTTAAATATATGAACCGAGGGTTCCGTACTATCATATGCGTGAGTCCGACTCGCTCTTGACCGGTTTTTTTTTTTGTAAACACGTGTGTTGTTCTTGATATCGATAGATCTTGTATCCTCTTTACTCATTTAGGGGTCATAAGGGCCCAAGGCTACGTTTGCGAGCGTGGCTACTTGCACTTCATCATACAAAGCACTTATTTTATTATATACTTACCTACAGTCCGCGCGCGAGCTCCGCGGAATCGGGGGCTAAGGAAGCGGGCGGTTTTCAAGCACATACTATCCTCATATAATTATTTCATAATTAATTAGATGCGTGGCGCGCGGAGGCGAAGAATGTGTTGATTATTAAATAATTCTATGAGAATAGTATGTGCTGGAAAACCGCTCGCTTCCTCAGCCCCCGATACCTCAGAGCTCACGCGCGGACTGTACATAGTGAGTTTCTTCACTTAGAAGCAGATAATCGAGTCTTCGGTTCTACGACCATCTGAGGTTATGGTGAAAAGGATTTTGACAAGGCAATGGAAAAAGCAGCATCATAATAAATCTGGCTGCCGAGTTTGATGCTATTTTAAGTCTGAACTTTTGGAGCTACGTTTCCAGCAGATTTGGCAGTCATGAAAATGTCGTATCTTTAGCCTAGCCAAGCGTCGTTTGTGGTGAAACTCCACTCTAATCGGATTGGTCAAACTGTCAAATTGCGTGAGTAATGTCCTAACTCCTACCTAGTTACACATGCAGACTAATGGAAAAGCTGATGTCTAGACCGATAGCTTTGTCCGTCCCGATAGGGAGCGTACCCGTTACTTAATTAAATAGTCCTGTAATTGTGTGCATGGGACTTTGTATTAAATACTGTTGTCTTTTGTTTGTTGTACCTATTGTCTGATAGTTCTTTGTAAGTAAGCTCTGTAGTTAACTTTGTTAGTTGCAAAATACGAAAACTCATGTTATGAATATTTTGATAATGTCGTTATGAGACTGGTTGATGAAAACGGGAATCAGCTGTTAATAAAATAGGTTTTTACAAATAGAAGAAACAAACTGTGTCTATTTAGATACGGTTTTATTTATTTATAGCATTCGCGTTAAGAATGCAGTGAGTCATCATTGTCCGTCGACCTAGCCTCGCCCCCTAACCAATCACATCTTTTCAAATTACAAAGTTAAGTTCACAATGACAGTTGAAGGCTTTGCTTCGAACGCAACGGATCTTGCAGTTGCACTGAATGACTCACTGCATTCTTAACGCGAACGAATCATCATTTTCTTGCCCTTATCCAATTTATTTGGGGTCAGCGTAACATGTCTCTTTTCCCATACTTCTCTATTAGTCGTCATCTCGGTAGTCACCACCTTTCTTACAGTTCATCCAACGTTTCTTTGGTCTTCATACTCAAAACATTACTCACGACGTTTTCCTCATTCCTCCGCATCACATGCCCATAAACCATGACAACCGATTTCCGCACAAATTTTCAGTCACCGGTGCAATTTTTAGACTTCATCTGATGTACTCATTTCTTACTCGTGTACCTATCACACATTCATTTATTTATCTATATAAAAGCGAAAAACAGAAGTATTCAATTAATAGAAGTACAAATTAATTTGGTCAAGCAAAGAAAAGTAGTTCTTCAAAGACTTATTAAGATGTTTTACAGTCTAAAAATATTATTTCTTCATCAATTAGGTAGGTATTTTAAAACTCCACCAGGTGACTCATAGCTATTACGTATCACTGAATATTACTCGCACGTATTTTCACCCCCACATCTTCTAGATGTAAAATATTTAAATAGATACAGGACCTCTTAAACAGTATCATTTTCACGCAAACCTTTTCAATGTAAACGACCGTAACCTAAATTAAAACGTACTTCATTTAACATTAAAGTTTAATGGCCCGTCCATTCGTCATTTTGCAAACTCTTCGGAAAAACCCACGCATACCTATAGTTCATACTACATCATTGCACCATGCAAATATAGATTGTATCTTTGACTCAACAAAGGTCATACTGGTATAGCAGTGTTTGGAAGGATGCTACAACTGGAGATGCTCAGTAAATTGTTGCGTAGGCGCCAGTTTCTGTTTAAATTATTGAGTTTATTATCCAATTGCTCTTGACACTCGTTAAGTGATACGTCTCTGTTATAATCAGATTCATGATTTGCTTGTTTATTCATTCGGTGAATTATTTTGGTATTCAGTTACGAAGAAACAAGGACTGAGTGGTGATGTAGAATCATATGGGTAATTTCTATGTGATAGAAATTTGATTGAGACTCAGAGTGATGAGGAATGATTTAGGCTAAATAGTAAAAGAGAGACCATCATCTGTCTAGCTTTTTCTCATCTATGTTGGGGTCGGCGTCGTGTCTAATCGTATGCAGCTGAATAACAGTAGATATTGTACATGGAGCAACTGCTTATCGGATCTCCACAACCCTGCAGTTACTGACAGCCGGGACGAAAGGCTTAACGTGCTTTCCGAGGCACGGTGGGGTCTTGGTATGTAAAAATGGTCATCCATCTACGGACCAACCTTGTCAAGCGTAGCATTACCTGATTAATCGGCCCGTGCGGCTGAAATTACTTAGCCACAAGCTCCTCAGTCAAAGGAGAGACTATTTAGGATAAATAGTCAAAGGGAAAGATGCTAAGTAATAGAAATTGAGACGAATAGAGGCTGGACAATTGTGTTTAATTTGACTTCAATAATGGTTAACGTTGATAGGCTCGCCCCCTATCTTACAGGATAAAAACATAGCAGAATATAAACATTAAAATATCGTATAGGACTTGACTTTGATCTCTGCTTACCACTTCGAGGAAAACAAAAATGATGCTATGTTATACATATCCGGTGTCCTCAATCACAAGTCCCCGATATGTCTTCACATCGATTGCATTCCTAATGACTTCGGCCGGTGGTTGACCCCCGGTGTCTAGTCAATGAACTTTGGCACACATTTAGTACAAACCTATCAAGTTTACCCCGGGGTAAACAGGAAGGTCAGTTACCTTGCAACGTTGCAACATTGTAGGCAGGTTGACGTATAAGGCTTTGAAGTGGCGCTCGAAATGTTGAATAGACTTTTCGTGTGGGGTGGTGCACTAATTTTTGTTCATGGATTCGCTTGTATTAGGGAACTATTTATTGCACTCCTGCATATGGCTAGTATTCCTGTTAACCAGTCCAACTAAGACATAATATTATTCTTATGTTAGGATTGGCTTTGCCTATGTTAATCGTGCAAATACAACAAAAGTCTCGGTTCTTATGTTGTATGACTTTGAATTCGTTGACCAGCGGGGCAATTACGTAACACACTATCAATCAAAATCGATTTCATTTTGACAGTTCAACAACATTCATTGCGTTATTTACTCTGCTGAGTAGACAAATTTTTCGAACATATGAAGCAATGGATTAGCAATTTGCTTCAAAATGATTCAGATTCCTATTGATAGTATGGGTGCAGAGAGTTTGAACAGCTGTCTGTAGGCCTTATTATACAAAAAATCAGTGTGAGCATCGGGATCGTCTTATCTCAACTATTACCAAATAAGGAGAAAGTTTCCTAAAAGCTATCAGGAAAAGGCCATGCGCACTAACCCCGTTTTAACTTTTTCCTAGGTCATGAGCAGCTTATACAGGGTTTTTGGTAAAACACCAAAACCTCTCAAGGGGTCATTGTACTCATAATTATGAACAACTTTTACTACGGGATCAAATCTGAAATCTCGAAAAAAATCAGCTGTTCCCTACATTTATGTTTGCATAACTCGGCAAAATGTAGGGAACAGCTGATTTTTTTACAATGACCCCTTAAGAGGCTGTGTGTTAATTCTGGGCCATGTTGTATTTATTTTAAAAAGCACAAATTCAGCAAAACTCATGTGTGGTTGTAGACTGTAGGTCGTTTGTCTTCAGTTGCTTTTAGCAACCAGTACTTTCAACCTCGTCCTTCTAATTTTTCTTGACGTTCGAATCTAACCTTTAATTCCAATCTTTGACACAATAAAAGCACAGAGTTCAATATAGCCACCAGCCACCACAAGCCACCACCCATTATATTCTGTTAATTATAGTGCCTACACTTTTGTGGTCATTACAACACAAAGATTAAACGAGGTTCACCAAAAGTAGACCAGTCAAGGACCTCAAACAAACACAAAATTGTCATTCAAAAATGTATTTGTGTGCCTTTGAATTCTTTATGTACACGACATAGGGGTCAATTTCCTTGAAACATAATTTTCGAGGGCGGCAAAGTCAAGTCTGTGTTCAACGCATCGAATCTTGCGGTCAACTATGGTTTCCGCAAACGGTTGCCATGGGAACAGCCCAATAACAAACCTGTCAAATAGCACACGATTTTCCTACAAGCCAGTCCAACACAAGTAATGACACACTTTTTCAAATAGTATACCCGTGAAAATTATGTTATCGTGACCTCAGTGACCTTAATGTTGCTTTGAATATTCTTACATGTATAAGTACTTAGCAAAATATGCCCTTAGATCTTTGAGGAGAAAAATGGATATCGGATTCGGTGACTTCTTGGTTCCAAATGTTGGGGGCCTTCGACAGTATTTTCAAACGGATCCATTTGGGTACGTGGTCTTTCATTAGACTTTGTTACGGTTGAGAATGTAGAGCAGCTGTAGGAATACGACTTCATAACTTGATTATTCTTGAAAACGTTCAAGCAGGTTCAAACCTACTTGAACGTACTAAGAACGTACGTAAGATTTTGTTCTCAAGAACAATCTACAGTATCTTAATTACTCTCAAAGGCATCGGTCATGTAGCGACTGACAACTAATAAACAATGAAACCTAAAAACACGGTGCAATTTAATTGCTAGTGGCATGCAATTAGTTGAAGCAACAATAAAGTCTAAACTGTGTTTAGACTATGCAAGCCAGTTCTTGTATGCTACAAGTAAGAATGTTGCATCGTGTAAGCATGCGTGTAAGTAGGCTTAGTTTATCTGCCTAGCCTTTTCTCAACTATGTTGGGTCGGCTTCCAGTCTAACCGGATACAGCTGAATACCAGTATTTCACATGGAGCGGCTGCCGATCTGACTTCCACAACCCAGTCACTGGGTAACACGATATCCCTCGGTAACACTGACTGTTAAACATTCAGGCTTCTGATGATCAGTAACGCCTGTCAAAAATCCACGAATGACAGCCGTAACCAACGGCCTGACGTACTTTCCGATTTATGGAAGGGTCTTGGTATGTAAAGATGGAACCCATCCTCGGCCTAACTGCGGCAAGAGTAGCTTAATCTGAGCGATCGAACCGTGCGGCTGTTATTATTTAGGCACAAGCCCCGTATGTGGGGTTTAGTCATGTGTCTAAAAATGTATACAAGAGTATACAGACTCCACCTGACACTCTGCTTAAGGTGGCCAGCGCATAATTCTCCCTCACCGTGCGCAGTGAAGCGACGATGCCATAGTAACCAGCACGACAATCCGTCGAGTTGGACGGCGAAGTATTCCTCCCGATGTCCGCACGTCCAGCACACTGGTTACCATGAAGAAGCGTCCTTCTGTGATCGAAGCCCAACCAATTTTTTGCAGGGCAAATAAGAGATGCTCTCTCGCATACTCAAGGCAATAAAGCCATTAAATACGGGCTACAATTTAAATAAAATTTATGATAAACATTAGTTGTAATACATTTAGCCACGTAACATTAATTAACAACTTCCGTGATAACTATTTATTCTAAATTGTTATAAAATCAATCAATCTGCCTAGCCTTTTCCCAACTATGTTGGGGTCGGCTTCCAGTCTAATCGGGTGCAGTATTTTACATAGAGCGACTGCCTATCTGACCTCAACAATCCAGTTATTGGGTAATTCGATACCCCTTGGTAAGACTGATTGTCAGAATTTTGGGCTTCTGACGACCCGTAACGACTGTCAAAGTTCCACGAATGACAGCCGGGACCAACGGCTTAACGTGCTTTCCGAGGCACGGAGGAGTCTCGGTATATAAAGATGGTCACCCATCTACGGACCAACCCCGTCAAGCGTAGCTTAACCTGATGAATCGACCAGTGCGGCTGTTATTACTTAGCCACAAGCTCCTCCATTTTTAAATTGTTATAAATCAGCTCTCTAATTGCGTAACACACTATCAATCGGAATCGGTTTCATTTTGACAGTTCAAAAACGCTGATTGCGTTATTTGCGTTGTCGAGCAGGCACATTTTTCGAACATATATCTTTGAAGGAATGGATTAGCAATTTGCTTTAAAATGATTCAGATTACGATTGATAGTGTGTTACGCAATCAGGGTGCTGGCCAACTTTGTTTTATACATCCTACGAACATTGCGTTTTAAGGCAGGGATTGCAAGAAGAAGGTTTCAAAGAGAGCTTGCCAAATATACCTATATTTTGCACAAAATTCTGATAGGAGCGGTTTCTTAACAGTTTCTTCCAACACGTCTGGCTGTCATTTTTTATTAGTTACTGACCCGTCAGTCGTTGTCCTGTCAAAATGTTTATTTCGATTTTTTGGTTGTTCCTTTGGGTTTTTCATAATTTTCTTTTTTCTTAACCACCTCAGTATTGAGGCGAACAAAAAAAAAATCTAATGCACGGCAATTGATTTTTATACAGGGTTGTTGGCAAAGCACCAACAACCTCTTAAGGGGTCATTATACTCATCATTATGAACAACTTTTACTATGGGACCAAACTCGAAATCGCGAAAAAAAATCAGCTGTTCAGTAGATTTATGTTCGCATAATTCGTCAAAATGTACTGAGCGATGAGTACAATGCCCCCTTAAGAAGTTGTTGGTGTTCTACCAATAAACCTGTATACTAGATGACTTTTTTACCGTCTTGAAAAAATAGGGTATAATTAAGGTGAACGGGCCTATGGCATACCTATTTAAAAACATGTATATATATATGCGCAGTGCATATGATTTGAATTCCGATATTTTTTAACGATCTATAAAGTTTTTCTAAATTTCTGTTGTTATTGTTCTAGTTTACTTCAAATTTGAAGGGATTATTTAGCCGTAGCATTGGGTAGACCATTACCCACAGACATGAACCTGGTTTGGTTTGTGTAATTTCAATATTATAAATGCAAATGTGAGTTTGTTCATGTTTGCTAAAGTGAATTAGTGCCTTGAATCATATGCTTAACTTAGGCACTTACCTACGCGGGTAAGAAAAGAATCGCAAAATCCTTAATGTCCTGAAACCGCAAACTCGCACTGACCAAGCATGGTATAATTAATGTAGGTACTCGTTCCGCTTCCGCATGAAAAATGTCCTTTTTTTTTCGCCAATATTCCTTCATTTGCCTGTGCCAGGGCCACGGTAACTCTTTCAAACAACCCGCGACCCTGGCAGGCATCATCCTTGGTGGACACCATCAGTTAGTGAGTGCTGACATCTCTTTGAGGTCCACGTGGAACACAACGCGCTGTCGACCCGGGCCTGGTCCTTACCGGACGGCGACATTGCTCGCCGTCTGCAAGCCTGCACCTAAGGTGGCCGGGAATCGACTCTCAATTCCCGGCGCCCATGAAAACAATTCTAACAGGCATACAAGAAAACCACACGATAAAGACAAATACAAAGATATTTTTATTCGTAGGTATTTAATTTTTTGGAGGTGTTAGGTTCTAAAAATCTATGACCAAGGCCGAGATATAAACAACATTACAATTAAAACTGCACGCAGGTCATGTGTTGTTGGCCTTAGAGTCAATTGAAGATCAGCTCAATGTCACAATCATTTAATCAATTCCCAGTGTCAGGTTTATTTTTATCCCGGTGTCGTCGTCGGTACTGTGATTATGTTGGAACTGATACTGTGATTATGTTGGAACGGGTACTGTGATTATGTTGGAACTGGTATTGTGATTATGTTGGAACTGACACTGTGATTATGTTGGAACTGATACTGTGATTATGTTGGAACTGGTACTGTGATTATGTTGGAACGGGTACTGTGATTTTGTTAGAACTAGTACTGTGATTATGATGGAACTGGTACTGTGATTGTTGGAACTGGTACTGTGATTATGTTGGAACTGGTACTGTGATTATGTTGGAACTGGTACTGTGATTATGTTGGAACTGGTACTGTGATGATGTCGGAACTGGTACTGTGATTCTAAAGGTCACGCTGGAAGGTTATTGAACCAAATGTTGGCCGAATTCTTAGTGCACTGATGTTTTTTCCTCAAACAATATATTACTAGAAAAAATGAATATATTTCCAAGAATCTGATGCAGTTAAGGACCTCGACGGTCAGACTCAGTTCTTATAACGAAAGCTTTCCATGACGAGTTCCTGTCCTTAGCTTAGAGCTATGGTGGTTTTGGTTATTTAGGCAGTTGTCTCACCGCCGGGATGAACGAGTAGCGAGTAGAACTACCAACTGATAACGACTTGGCGAGCAGTGAGTGTGTAGTTCCGATAGTTTTGTCGCTGGGCTGTCAGCGAGTGTCCGAGTGCAGCGGGCGATTACTCGCACCACTCGCTCGACTGCTGGTTGGTCTCTCGGCGTGAGCTCTAACCGCCAAGCGAGCATCGCTGAGCATCGTTTCAGTGATAATAGGGTAGGATAAAGCGGATGAGTTGGTTTTTTTGTTAGTTTGTTTGAACGCGCTAATCTCTGGAACTAGTCTAGTCGGATTTGAATAATCTTTTTGCATTTTATAGCCCATTTTTTGAAGAAGGCTATAGTATTGACATCGGCTATTCTATAATGATAATCGAGGGTGGGCGCTGATACCTATAATTGCAAGATATTAAGTTATCTTAGCTTAGGTTTTGGCTGAAACTATAATATTATGTTACTTTACTTACCTTACGGCCTATTTTTATTGTAAACTATGTATATTTATATTAAGGTGCAATAAACTATTTTTTTAATTTTTTTATTTAACATCACCGCTAAGGCCCTTCGGAGACGAGCTAAAAAAAAGTTTGAAAGAACGCTAAGCGCAAACGAAGTAGCGGGCAGGTGATGCGATGCGATGCAATGGGGTGGGTTGGGGGTTACATGAAATTTCGAAGAAGCTAGTATATTATCTGTACCACCATATTATTTTGTTTTGCAGTCCGTCATCCGGCTTCCACCAAATGGCCAGGATGATGGATCGAATGATGGTCGAAAGCCTGCAACCGTTCGGGTTCGCGCGAATGTCAACAAGTAGTAATCGGAGCGGAGGTAAGAAGGGCGATACAGATCCCCCTGTACCTCGCGATGGACTAAGAACAGAGCAAAGCGAAGCGAGGAGAGAACGAGCTAAGAGCCTTGCCACCGACACCCACGCCGCCACGGGGACACGGCATCCACCCACACAAAGTGAGCATTTAGTTCAGAAATAGGTATGGGTTACAGCTGAACGAAATGGATCGGTTTTATTTAGTAGCAGATTAAACAGCAAATCTTGTTAATTTCTGAATGAAGGAAAAATTTATTGTCATAATTATAATTTACCAAACACTTACCATAAATAAAAAAAAAACATATTCATAAAAAAAAAAAACTAAAACGCTTTATAAACCTATTTTAGTTAAAAGATGTTTTGTCTTCTTTCAAACTCAAATCATAATTCGAAAAAAAAAATTCAAAATAGTTTTTAACTAAACTAAGTTTTTAGAGCATTTGTTTTTTTTTTATGAATTATGGGTAACAGTACAAATACTTCATGCACTTCTTCCTTTACTTTATTTGGATTCAGAATGCTACAAGCTATATGTTAATATCCACTAAAATGTAATCGAAAAGCCACAAATATAACCTTAGATCAGGCACAAATTTTAGAAAATAGAGGATAATTTTGTGCAGAGAATCTAATTTAAAAACTTTGTTTCAGTTGTCAAACCATCCCAGGTAGTGAACATAATTGATAAGCCTCCCGATCAACAGAAGAACCCAGACCCAACCACAGAGAAATGGGCGGGCACGCTACGCCGTCGTGAAAACATATTACCTTCAATAGGCAGGAAGACTTCACTGGGTAGTGCAAGAATACAGGTCAGCAGATCGGTCGATAGACTCTCTAAAACAGGAAAGACTCGACCCCTTGTTCCTATAAAACCAAGACTCAGAAAAAAAGATGTGCCCAACGAAGGTGCTGACGTCACGATATTTGAGAAGGATGAAAAGGTGTTTGATGCGACAGGGTACGAACTGCATTTGGTGGAGACTTTGGAAAGAGATATTTTGCAGAGGAACCCTGATGTTCGCTGGAAGGATGTCATCGGACTTGATGATGCGAAGGCCGTTCTACAGGAGGCGATGGTTCTGCCGCTGGTAATGCCTGATTACTTTAAGGTAAGAAGCACCTTAATATCATCGGTGAAAACGTTTTTGTTCATTGTGATATGAATTATTATAGATGAAATGCTAGTTTACAGAGTGAATATTTGGCAGCGCTTTTATTGTTTAGTAAAAGCTATTAAGCACGGAAACAATAGTCTAGTACTTTTATAGGTAACACAGAAGACTACAGATTTACATATCTGTAGTCTAAACTTAGCTACTAATAACAGATGTTGATCAATGACCATAATAAAGAAAGCAATAGTAATAATAAAAATAAACGCTTACCAAGTTAGTTACCTTTTACAGCAAGAAACGATATTCAGTCATTGGGGAGAAGTAGGACATTTCGAGGAGTTTTGTTACCGATGTAAATCAGCTAACCAATTTTGGTGTAGCCTAGTTTAAATTGACGATTGGCGTGAGGCGACTAACGGTCAATGCTCATTTGTTTACCCGTTCTTTTAAAGTTTGTTCCTTAGGTTCGTGTCAGGTTATCGAATTATGGTTAGCTGTAAAATGTGATGAGGTAAATGTGGTAAAATATGCGTTTATATGGTTAAGTATTGCATTGTGCACTTTTATAATATCTCGTGATAATATTATCGTGGACCTCCACGGCAGAGAGATAAAATGTATGGAAATACCTACGTGCATGTGGACGTAACGTTATCGTGAACGGAAATTTAAAAACGTCTTCATATATTTCATACATGCATACATTTCACTTCCCTGTGTTATCGTGATGCCGTGGACGTCCACGATAATATAGTCACGTTATAAATTATAAAAGCGCACTTTGGATTTTGGAAGTAGACTTCTATGATCAAATAATTCAGTGTACCTATTCACATCTCTCCTGAAGATCCTCAATTTGAATTTTGCTTGGCTTGCGGGTCTTAATTAGACCCCTTCTCTACTTTCATTCGTCTGTTTTTACAAAAATATTCCCAAGCTTTAATTGTTGCGTAGAAAAAAGCAATGTGGTTGGCGACGTACACTGCTTTTGCGTGAGTTCGCACGTCCAGTGTCGCGCATAATATCAATAATACAGTCTGTACTCTACGCTGGTTCAGGCCTTGAACTACTCCAACGTGACCATCGCACGCTATGTTCAGCTGAATAACTGAACTAGAAATTCGGCCTGGATTTTTGAAGGTGTTTAGAATAAGAGTTTGTTTGTTGGGTTATTCGTGAAACAAAAGAATCATTTTGTTACGAGTGTGCTGTGCAATGTGCCTCACACCTTTTCCCAACTATGTTGGGTTGGGGTCGGCCTCCAGTCAGTGGCGTGCACAGAGATTTCAGACAGGGTATGCACAGCTAAAAAAAAACTTACCAGTTTCAGCTTGTTGCTGTCGGTGGCCCAACGACTAGGACTACCTATCCTACCTGAGTTTTACCACAGGAGCCTTTGGCTTCGCATGATGTTTGTTTGCGACCACTATGAATATCTAAATAAGTGACACTTATATGATATGCAAAGTGGCATTTAAAAAGGCCGTGGGATGTTTATTTTGTTTTCTTTGCGCAAATGAATTTAAATTCAAAATAAATTATTACTTTAATGTTAACTGATTACTTTCTACAAGTTAATGTTTATAAATCTATCTCTATAATTTCAGATAGTTTTGCAAAACGTCGTCGTAAAAACTGCTACATCGTTTTACTAAAAGTTCTTTTCCAATTGCAATCATAGACAAATCTGTGAGTCTGTTCTGGCCCTGTGTGTTTCGTAAATATGTATGAATTCGTTTGAGATTAGAAAATGATAGTTCGGTCGAAGCGCTACTGAATTTTGATTTAATAACCGACGCAACACTAGAAATTAAATCATTTTGGGTCCTATTCGATAAACCCGTGAATGAGCTACCCGATGTTGATTGTAAGTGGGTTTCCCCATCATATTTAGCTAACAAATCTACAATTTCTAGAAAATTGCCTTTATTAAAAGACAAGCTGGATTCCTCATGCCCACGGAATGCTAATTCTTGTTTACCAAGAAAACAAACTACATCAATTAACCGTTTGAAAATATTTCTATTTCTCTCAACTTTCGCGTTTGCCTTTCAATATCTAACTTAAACTGGCTTTTCAAACTAGTCTCTATTCTACCTTTACCAAAAGTTTGGAAATTCAAGCAGGACTCCAGACGTTTTTCTGAAGAATCGTGTTTAGCAACAGTTTTGTGAAAATTATTTAGATCTGAATATCCGTTATAGGTTCAAACATTCTTTTTATCTTGGTTTGTAAACAAAATTCAAGGGAAACAGTACAATATGTTTGTGAGTACATACACAACCTGTTATAATTATCATAAAACTTTTCATGAAAGTAACGAATAGCTGCATTACCTTTTTTTTTGAGTTAATTCAATCCGGGTACACACCTTCCCTTTGCAATCAATTTAAATTTTTCATCGAAAGATAACGTCGAAAACGCGGCAGATTTTAATTTATTTAAACACAATTCGCCAGCACAGGACTCACAGGTATAATTTTCCATTTTTTCACAATCAATCACTTGCGCCGAGAATAACAAATAAACAAACAATATGGCGACGAACTTTGCAATTACGTTCCGAACTAATACGAACGAATGAATTAGTCGGTCATTTGGCCAATCCGACTAAAAAAAGTCGACCCTCTGCAATCAACAATTAGGCGGTCCTTTTACGGCTTCTCAATTTGGACGGTTTGCAATATAAGCAGTGCTTCTAAAACTCCAACACACGCACACGTTTTCACGCACACAGACACACTTTTGCTGTGTACTACACGGGTCGCGAAATCTTGCGTTGTATGAAAAATAAGCACGGCGTAGTAATGCTTTTGCCCGCTGCGCCTGGCATAGCTGGCGCTTAAATCGCACTGTAAATACGGGAAGCGAATGTGTGTTCGTGTGAATGGTGAATAAGTTAGATTAATATTTTTTTTGAACTATAGTTATTTATCATTTCAAATTAGAGGGGCATTTATGTCTGGCACTACAGGGTATGCAGTGCTTATTTGCATGTATGGAGTGCACGCCACTGCCTCCAGTGTAACCGGATGACCAGTATTTTACATGGAGCGACTGCCTATCTGACCTCCACAACCCAGTTACAGGGTATAATACGATACCCCTTGGTAAGACTGGTTGTCAGACTTTCGGGCTTCTGACGACCCGTAACGACTGTCAAAGTTCCACGAATGACAGCCGGGACCAACGGCTTAACGTGCTTTCAATGTTTATTTCTATTGTACACACAGCATAGTAGTTTATTATGGCAAGTCCGAAGATAGGAGCTCGTGGCTAAGTAATAACAGCCGCAAGGGTCGATCCATCAGGTTAAGCTACGCTTGCCGAGGTTGGTCTGTGGATGACCATCTTTTCATACCGAGACTCCTCCGTGCCTCGGAAAGCACGTTAAGCCGTTGGTCCCGGCTGTCATTCGTGGAACTTTGATTTTGACATTTGATTTGACAGTCGTTACGGGTCGTCAGAAGCCTGAAAGTCTGACAACCAGTCTTACCAAGGGGTATCGTATTACCCAGTAAGTGGGTTGTGGAGGTCAGATAGGCAGTCGCTCCATGTAAAATACTGGTATTCAGCTGCATCCGGTTAGACTGGAAGCCGACCCCAAATTAGTTGGGAAAAGGCTAGGCAGATTGATTGAAGTCCGAAGATAGGCACTAAGAAGTTTCGCGCATGTTTTCTCACTCACACTCGCCTCATATTTTGGTTTCTAAAAAATTTTACTGCGCAGCCTTCTGCGCGAAGTTCGGACCTGCCACAATTAGATTGGCGTAGGTAACAGGCGCACAGGTAGCATGGCAACACGGTATTCATGACGCTCTTAGTAGGTAATAGAAACATTAAAATTTACGCGTTCTGGCCTTTAAGAACTACTAAAGAATTCATATTTTCAAGATGCTTATTTTATTATTATTATCTTAACACTTTCACTGTGCATGTATTGTAAGGGGCCCGTCTCCACGAGCGAGAGAATCGCGGCGATATTATCGTCGTGCCGCGTATTTCTATACACTAATATCGCCGCGATTCTCTCGCTCGTGGAAACGACCCTTAAGTAATGCACTGAAGACGTAAGCCCTATACGTCCGTGCGTGATATGCATTTTTGAAAATGATCCAGGAAAAGTTTTTAAGCAGTGTTCAAATTTTGACAGGGTGTTCTACCTATGAATATGAACAATTTTCACTATGCAGCTATGGGACCAACTCTGAAATCGCGAAAAAAAATCTGTTGTTCAGTACATTTATGTTAGCATACTTCGTCAAAATGTACTGAACAGTTGATTTTTTTTCGCGATTTCAGGTTTGGTCCCATAGTAAAAGTTGTTCATAATGATGAGTAAAATGACCCCTTAAGAGGTGTTTTACCAATAACCCTGTATATTCGTCAAGTACGTATTGAACTTTTGTATGCAACCTTTACTTTCAACAAACATCTCTCATCAGGGCATCCGTAGACCTTGGAAGGGCGTGCTCCTCACGGGTCCCCCAGGTACCGGCAAGACGTTGCTGGCCCGCGCCGTCGCGACCGAGTGCCGCACTACGTTCTTTAACGTGTCGTCTGCTACCCTCACGTCCAAGTACAGAGGAGACTCCGAGAAACTCGTGCGACTGTTGTTCGATATGGTGAGTAGCCACACTATGACACACGAGGAGGCTGAACGCTTGAGGGAGAGGCATTCTTTGCGCCCTCACGCCCCTAGTCGCCGCAGGAGACGCCCTGGGCGTCGGGAACCGATAGTCGACTCCCGGCCACCGTAGGCCCGGGCTTGCGAATGGCGAGCAAAATGGGTAAGTCGCCGTCCGGTACAGACCAGGCCCGGGTCGAAGGCGCGTTGCGTTCCACGCGCGCCTCAAAGAGATGTTAGCAATAGCTGAAGGGGTCCGCTAGGGCCGATGCCCGCCAGGGTCGCTGGTTGTTCGAAAGAGTTACCGTGGCCCTGGCACAGGCAACTGAAGGAACACGGGTGGGTTTTAGTCAGTAGAAGTCTGATACGCCCTCCAGCTCCACCCAGAGCGGGTGAAGTTATTTGATGATTTCCTACACAAAAAAAAGCCAACTAGGGGGCGGGGGGACACTTGACTCTAACAAAAATTAGCACTTTAAAGCTTAATAATTATTACGCAAACGGATACCTGAATCAAAAAATGGTTTTCACAGTCTCGCAATATTTTTGAACGGCCTTTCCTAACATATACATATAGGCCTGTCCCAAACGATGGACAGACGAGAAAAAATATCATCCCCATTTTATGTGCAAGGGAGGTACAAAATACCCTACTTACATAGTTTTGTTTTAAGATTTTAAGTTACTACATACTTTGTGTTTAATATGTATAGCCATGCCAAATTATAGTTTTCTAGTACAGAGGCTCTGAGCTAAGCCGCGGACAGACAGACAGACGGACATGGTGAAACTATAAGGTTTCCTGTTGACTACAGAAACCCTAAAAACCAATATATGGGGTTATGATGCATGGCTACGAGAGAGTGGCATTGTCTAAATCTTTAGCCTCACATGAGAGAGATCTTTATTCAATGACCATCTCTTAAACTTACTTCAGGTGATTCTTTCAATGTGGACTACATTAAAGGAATCACCTTAATTCTCTCAATTAAATTGCAGGCAGCATTCTACGCTCCGAGCACGATATTCCTAGACGAGGTTGATTCTCTGTGCGCTGTTCGTGGCGCTGACTCTGAACACGAGGCCTCCCGCAGATTCAAGGCGGAGCTGCTCATACAGATGGATGGACTAGGTGCTCCTTTGTAAGTCTTATCATAGGTTGGAGAACATCCTAATGGCTTATCAGTTAAAAGACCGCTGTAGCACTGAAACAAATGAAAGTGGCGAGAAGACTTTGTCAACTTTCGACGGGCCAGTTGGCGTGGTTGGTTAAGATACCAGGTGGTATCTTCATGCCGCAGGTCGTGGGTTCGATTCCCATCCAGGACAAACATTTGTGTGCATGAACATGTCTGTTTGTACTGAGTCTGGGTGTAATTATCTATATAAGTATATATTTACAAAAAAGTAGTGTATGTAGTATATCAGTTATCTGGTTTCCATAGTACAAGCTCTGCTTAGTTTGGGATCAGATGACCGTATGTGAAAATGTCCCAGGATATTATTATTATTAACTTCACTTGACAGCATTGCTACTAGGCGACAGAAATAGATTCTCTTCCCCGAACCAGCATTTTACAAGCAAATAAATACAGGAAAATAAACGTAAATTCTAATCCTGCATCTTTATTACAAACATTATTGTACCTATTTACAACAATTGCGTATACGCTGCTTAACATCGTATGTAGTGTGGATTCGTTCCTTTTGAAGTGCGGATACCGGTAATATGGGTGAATCAAACAAAAATATTTATATTTGCATTTCAAATACAGATATTCCAAGTTATCTCCAATAACGTTATATTTTCCGTATATCAAAGACGTTGCGACTGAAATTAAATTCATGATGATGATGATATTCTTTTGTTTCAGCCATCGAGATAAAATCGTAATGGTACTAGCGGCGACGAATCACCCGTGGGACATCGATGAGGCTTTCAGACGACGATTCGAAAAGAGGATCTACGTCGGTCTGCCTGATGGTAGTTTTATTGTCTATTACAGTAGTGGTGGAAACAACCGATTTTGATGATTATTAAGTGCCTTTTTCCATCTGGTCCAAATGCGCGCCGCCCGTATCCTATTGTTTCGTATATAGGTACTTTTTTGTCATGTACGCCATAAGCACGTGAGACGCGGGGGAGTTTGTGGGTGCATCACACGCGCTAAGCTTACGCATGCGGATGAAGCACGCACACGGGTGCAAATCCACGTGACAGGAAAAAGGCTCGTAAGACTGTGTAATTTGGAAAATTTCTAAAAAAGGTATGTAGGAATTTTTCAAGTGGGCGTGGATGGCCAATTCTAAATGGAATCAATATTATTGTAATGCTATTCAGCATTACAATAAGTACAATCCTTGAAACGTCGATTCCAGCTATGTATTGAAAACAATGGTCATCATTTTTAACAATTAATCAGTTAATGTTTAATAGGCAGGTAACACGGAAAATAAAAAAAAGTATTTTGTTAAAAATGAGCACTTTCCTTTAGTTTGCCGTATGTCATTACTTCCCATAATTCAATCCTTATTAGCGACACTATTGAATGGTGTAATGATGCGGTTTTCTTTTCAAAATCAACGGGTTCGATTCCTGGCTAGAAATATTGAGTTTTCAAAAATCCAATAATGCAGTTTTAATTTTCATCAAAATCGAGTCCGAGACTCCTTTGAGCACTTTTCACTATTGCTCATACTTTCGGATTTGGCCATCCACGCCCGCTTGAAAAATTCACCTGTATACAATTCAGAAGTTTAAAACCTTAGGGTAATTACATACTGAAGATGCCTCATTGCGGATCGCAGTACCTCGGAATCGCAGTTTAGCTGGGTACCACGATGTCACCTCCATGTAAAACAAAGGCATGCTAATAGACAAGCACGCACGGCATATGCGTGCTTGTCTATTAGCATGCATGTCAAAGGATACCTCACTACGATACGTCGCGGGCTGCTTGGGTCTTACCGCGATGCCTACGTGAAAACAAAATATTGTGTTTTTACATCGCGGTCGACGGCAAGCATCGATGTGTTCTAGCTGGTGACTGGTCAAATCGGTTCGGTTCAGCTTATCGTAAAATATGATAATATTCACCCAAATTTTGCCTCATTTGATTCACTGGCTGTGCACTATGCTGCTGAGTCGGCGCACTAGCAAGTCAAGCCACCGATTTCGCTTGCTGACATGAATTCATCGTCACTGTCACTGTTAAGAGATAACATTTTCTTCTGGAGTGGTAGAGTACACCACAGACACACAACTCGGCAACTGAGCGTTCATGTGCGACTGAGCCTATGGACTGAACCGAGGTGTTCGCTCCGCCATCCATGTAGAAATAGTGAGTATCGACATCGAGGTATCGAGATAGCGACCGCGATCGCGAGCATCTTCGGCATGTAATTACCCTTATCATTTTATAAGCGATGAGATGAGAGACTTATGAGTAACAGTGGAAGTCTATCGATGATGATGATGATAATATACGCCGTGAATACATTGACTGTTTTCTCAGAGACAACAAGAATGAACCTCCTCAAGCTGTGTCTACGAGATGTGGCGCTGGCTGATACCGTTCATCTAAAAGAAGTAGCAGCACAGCTGGCAGGATACAGCGGCTCGGATATCAGTAATCTTTGTAGGTGAGTTATAGACACAGAGGTAATGTTATTCAATATTAGTATTATGGTGTTGATAAATATGTTTATCTATTTTACTATGGTGTTAATTATTAGCCGATTTCAAAAAAGGAGCAGGTTATAATTATGTTCGTCTGTATGTTCTTTTTTATTTTTTTTTATTCATGTTCATTGATATTTTCGTCAATTGTGGATCGATTTTGAAAATTCTTTTTTCGTTTGGTAGAAGAAGGTTGTGCGAAGGTTCCATATTTTGAAGTATGATGGTATAATACTTCCTGTCACCATTGCTTACATAGCAAGCTGTGGTATACATACGAATTGGCGTGGAGTATACCATAACTAAAATGTGAAAAATAAAACACCTTTAAAAAAAAAAAAACAACCGCCTTCCAAAAATAATATAACACTGCTAAGTGAAAAATAACTTTAATTTCGGAAGTCGGTGGCAAAATACAAAAAAAATATACGAGTACACACCCAAGACATCGACTTCCGAAATGAAAGAAGTGTTTTTGTTGTAGTTTTTTTTTCTCTTATCCGCGCGTTTGTTACGTGGGGTTGGCCCAACACGTTTTCTTCTTCCATTCTCATAAACCGTCACGCTATCATTCACTCCCTTCTCTTTCATATTCCTCACACAATCCATCCATCTTTTCTTTGGCCTTCCTCTACCTTTCCATACGTCAATTGCTTACTCAATATGGAGCGGAAATAGTAAGCACTAGATGGAAACAATAAAATAAGTTTAAGCACAGAATTAACACTGGATGGATGAAATGGCGGCAGGTCACGGGAACAATCTGCGACTCCCGCACTCCCCTTAAACTCAAGGGGAGAATTTATAAAACAATGGTTAGACCTGCTGTCTTGTATGGATCAGAATGTTGGGCCATAAAAATAATTAATGAAAGGCAATTGCATGCAGCCGAGATGAGAATGCTAAGAGGGATGTGTGGTATTACGCGAATGGATAGAATAAGAAATAAGTATGTAAGAGGAAGTCTGAAAGTGACACCGGTGACTGAAAAGTTGTGTGGAAATCGGTTGTCATGGTATGGGCATGTGATGCGGAGGAATGAGGAAAATGTCGTCAGGAAAGTGTTGAGTATGAGCGTGGAGGGCTATACGAGTAAGGGAAGACCAAAGAAACGATGGGTGGACTGTGTAAAAGATGATATGGCCAGAAAGGGAGTGACTACCGAGATGACGACTAATAGAGAAGTATGGAAGAAAAAGACATGTTGCGCCGACCCTAAATAAATTGGGACAAGGGCAGGAGAATGATGAGATGGAAACAATAAATTAATTGGAATGTGTGTAGACTGTTAGGTGGTTTAACATATAAATCACTCATAAGATGCTAAAGTCACTTGTGTTCAGATCTTTGGTAGCATCAGATGATCCCTTAGAATCCATCCAAAAAAGTGTGTGAATAACCTGGCGAGTTGTGGCCAAATGGTTGATGATGGGCACTATTTATTTATTATATTGTACTTGTAATAATATATTCAGGGACGCTGCAATGATGACGATGCGTCGCAAAATAGCCGGCAAAACCCCAGACGAAATACGAAAGCTGAAGCGAACTGAATTGGAGGCACCTATTTCGACCGAAGACTTGAACCATGCAATCGAGAAGACCAGGTATAAAACACGATAAAAGCGCACTGTTGGATTTTTAACCCTCGGCTCAACACCGAAAGTATAAAATCCAACGGCGCACTTTTGTTTAGGCATTGATTTTGGACGTCGCTTAAGGTTTGGTATCCTAGGAGGAATACGGTTCCGTCGTATTATAATGGTCGTCATGAAAATCTGTCATTTTTACCAGTATTTGACATTTAGTCAAACCCCGCCCCTTAAAGATTTAAATCGCTAGATTTGCCCTCACCGTACTTAGTCACGCGAAAACGTGTCCATACTGAGAAGAATAAGCTCACACATATTGTATTAAATAGCGTTTCCATGACACGACAACACATGATGATGACATAACGTTGGCAAGTCACAGCGTCATTGTGTGTCAGAGGCATTGAGATAGGAAAACATGGAGATGCCATATTCTACTATAGGAAGAATAGTTATACAAATATCTGTCATATCGACACAGACATGTCAAAAAGAGCTTTGTTTCTTTTTAACTAATCAAGAGCTGCGTATGAAAAGAGAGACAGCTAAATGTTTGTCAAGGACTAAATTTGACAACACTCTTGTGTGACCTCAAAATCATGTCTATTCGTGATGGTCGCCATGTTGAGTGCCCGATTTTTCGTAAGTAACTATGCACGCTAATTTTATAGGTAGGGCAAGTCCATAGGTTTATAAGTCAGTGGTCAGAGGTGTCAAACCGAAACAGAAACGTGATTATTGTTTGACACAGTATGGTGAATCTAACGTTTTAAATCTTTGCCGCTGTCATCATTTTCATGACAGCCGTCATTGCGGCCGTTAAGTGTGGCTACCGTTCTCCTAAGAAACCATATCTATAGTATTAGTGAAATTGGGCATGAGACACCTACACTTTTAGTTGATTCACTTCACTTTTAGGTGTTCAAATACACCTTGTTGTATTTGAACAGAATGTGAGTGGCATAGTTAAGGGCCCATCATTGTGAAGATACTTGTGGAAGGCCTATGTCCTGAAGTGTCGTTTAGCCGGTACCGACGCCAGCAGGTCAAGCTACCCGAAACTGTCAAATTTTCCCAATCAACCTTGAACCTAATGCTTATAGAGATAAAGTTGAAAATCTATTAAAGAAATTTGACAGATTGTAGTAGCTTGATGTGCTGCCGTCTGTCTGTCTGAATGAATATCAACGGCTCTAGGTTAGGACCTGGTTAGGGATTCCAAATTCTTGGAGAACGTTTTGTCGCACCCTTTATAGCTCATATGTGGTAACACCAAGGTATAAAACATGTATTCTGCATGTTGTGTTTACTGTTTAAAACAAAAAGGTGAACAAAATGTTAACAAAAACATGTCTGAAACGCTTATGTTTTTGATCAAGTCGTTTGACTTGTTGAAAACAATTATCACAACATTTATTTATTTATACATTATGTAGACTTAACAGATGTATATACATTTAAGAGTGTAAACGCCGGGTTAGCAGCGAATTCAGTTGTGGTTAACTGTGAAACTTGAGGCTTCATCCATGACCTTTGCTTCCAGACGGACAGTAACTGACCAAGACCTGACCCGTTACAACACATGGATGACCAAACACGGATGCTCCTAGCGCCGCGCCTGGGCTCTCCGAGCCCTACTGCAGAAACTGCGCAACGACTAAACACATATGCACAGTGACGTAGGCTGCTTCTGTAGAGCCCCATTATCACAATGCAAGTTTCTTGTCTGTAAATACTTATTGTATTATATGTAACTGAAGCAACTGATGATTTGCATCGTATAACACTGTTTAGACGGTACAACTTCCGTTGTTGCTTCAACTTATGGTATGCTGCAGGCAATAAAATTGCACTGTATTATCAGTCTTTAGGCTGACGACTTTAAAGGGATTCTTGGAGTCCGCAGATAACTACGCGTTTTTATGTTTACACACCTTTTTTTCCCTATTTTTAGGTTTGTCTTCATATTTACGAGTATCGGTATTACTAGGTTTGACATTGTTAATACTTTTCTCTGTGACTTTTGTCACCAGCAGTTGCCAAAATCTTAACGAGCCTAATTACTCTACTAAATCCTTCTGTTACTCGCACATGACAAAAAGGTTTGTTTACTTTTTTCATACACTTCGGTATTTTTAATACGAAAATATAGCAACGTGTAGTTTTTTTCTTTCACTAGAAATATTGGTAACCCTTGCAACTACGCGAAATAACCTAGTGCAAAGAGTGAGTTTACTATTTTCACGATATATTCCATATATGAATGAAAAAATGTTTTATTAACCACGTTTTATTATTCAATGAAATAATAAAAACTGACACACTGTGTAAGTTGCACTACATTTTCAACACGGGTACGATTTCATGTCTGTATAAAGTGAAAAAGCGTCAGCCTACTTCAGAAGCGTTACGTCACTTACGTTGTTATCAATGCAATATTTGGACTGAATTGAGTGGACTTTATAAAATTTATAAGTGTAAAATTATAATATAGTGCTCGAGTCGTGATATGACCAGCATGGAACTTCAAAGCTTTTGTGGTTTGGATCAGTGGACATTGAATAATATTGTCTACGTTGTTTTTTAAGTAGTGTCGATTGAAGAGTATGATATAGAAGTTCGGAGTAAGTTACAAATGGAAGTTGATGAACTAAAACAATTGAACGCCCCATTTGTTTCTTACTTCGAGTTTGATGTTAACTTTAATGAATTAATGTGGCTTCTATAAAATACAGCAACACCTCACTACTCGGATTAAGTTATTAAATTGTGGTGGCATCTACTACGCCACATGCGAACTCCGCATTACACTGACGTCACGAAAAATCCTGCATCGCGCAAGCAAAGTTTACCGCGCGCAGATATGTGACGTTAATGGCGCAAATAAAATATGGCCATATTAATTCAACAAAGTTTTCATAATTATAGAGATTTTGATATTTCTACATAAGATGCACTTTAAACGGATAGTTTTAAAAAAATGTAAAAGAATGAATAAAACGGTCTACGCGATGTAGATTTTATGTATCAATTTTATCAACGACTAAGAAAACTTAATACTCATTTATGTTGTATTTTCAATATTATTTACAATAAACTATTTACTTTTTAATTTATTTGTTTAAATTGTATCTATCGTAGTGTAATGATTTAATGATGTATTATCGAAAACATTCAATTATTCGGTTGCTTTCGTCAATTGATTTGTTTGTTATATAATTTGCTAACTAGAATTAAATTTTCGTTACAATTTTAGTAGATTTAGATTACCTTTCATGGCTTTTATTTTTGCTTTTTGTTCGAGATTTTTCACAAGGAATTAATCTAGGGTTTGTTTTGTAATAAAATAACAAGAATGGTCAAAATCTGTTTATTGAGGAATGGCGTAAAAATTGTGTAGTTTATAAATTTGTTTGTCTGTCTGCGTAAATATTTTAGTCTATAATGTAGCTGTACCGTGCGTTAGCTTACGTGTAGATAAAGGATATTAATAAAGCTCTTCTACGAAGTTTGATACAGTAGAGTTTGATTTCACTCATTTCTTGATATGTCTCATAATATTTTAAGGCCACAAATTGGTCCGTTAAAGTTAGTAACAAAATAATAAAAAATAACTAACAAGAAAAATATAATATTCAACTATAATAATATGATTATTAAAATAAATATTTTAATGTTATATTAAACAGTTTGACTTTGAATGATTAAAGCCAGATTGTTTAATAATGTTAATGATTTTAAAAATAATTTCAAAATAAGATTAGATTTTAGTCTGAATCTTTAACAAAGTGACTAATTTAGAGATGTACCAACTAGCTGTGTTGAAACTCGATTTAAATTCGTATGTTGATATCGATTAATTTAATTAATCGGGCAGTTGTACTAGTTTACACATCTCCACTAAAAAATATTAAAATATCACTATCCATGCGATTGTTTTACAAAAAATTACAAAGATGGAACATTCCTTATAATATTTAAAGAGTGAATACTTAATAGTTCGCTAGTTTTGAAGGCACTATAATAATATGTACACGAGAAACGATTGCTCAACAAACATGCGATATAATTTAAAAAGAAAACGTATCTTTGGCTAAAAATAATTTGTCGTTTACACGCGCTCACAACGTGGTCTATGTGACATCTATTTTGGACTAATGTGTTCCAACGTGCGATGCTCTTTTGCCTTGAACTACTTTTCTATATAGATGTTGAACTATTTTTCTTTAATTCCCGTTATGCGACAGATAGTTGTTACTAGGGTAATTCATACGTGGGAGCATACTGAAAGATTCTGGATCTGGCCACTTACAATAAAAACGGAATTCGAAAATGGAACTTAGAGTTCCATTTTCGAATTCCGTTTTTATAACGAACATGTTACTTTTCTACTTATTATGCGAAACTGTTTCGCTCAATGATTTTTTTACGATTTTGCGCTGTGGCTTAAGTCAACAAGAGAGTTGCCAGAGATTTCAATTGGCATTTGGTGATGAAGCCCCATGCCGCAGCTCTGTGTATTCGTGGTTCGAGAATTTAGAGGTGGACCTGATCCTTGACGATGTAAAGTCACGAACCGGGATTGTTGAGCCACTAGTCATGTGACATTTCAGTAACGAAAAACGGGCGGCATACGGCCGCCCGTTTTTCACAACCACAACCAAAGTAACACAACCAAGTTAAGATGATAAGCTAGTGGCTCAACAATCCCAGTTCGTGTACGTGAAGGTCGGCCGGCAATGGCGGTTACAGAATCCAATATTGATACCGTACGACAACTGATTGAAACGGGCAAAAAAAATTCGGCAAATTCGTACTTTATTAGGCATTGGAAGGAGCCAAGTGGAAATCATTTTGCATGTGCATCTGAAGGTGCGGAAGCTTTGCACTCGATGGATACCGCATGATATAACGGAAGACCAGAAACGACTGCGTGTCGAGTGGTGCCGTAAAATGATAAAAAACAGGGAGGACAGTCATTGGCTGACTATAAGATCGTGAGAGGTGACGAAACCTGGATGTACTACTTTGAACCGGAAAGAAAAAGTCTGCAGAATGGGTCTTTCTTTTTTAAGACTTGCCGACGAAAGTTAAGAAAAGTCGAAGCATTGGTGAGTAAATGCATTTCGGACCCAAGGCACCCCTGGAGGATAACCCTGGGGATAACCCGGGGGGCACTTGAACAGTTGCTTCTTTTTTCGGCAAATCGAGACATTACACAACAGAGTCGCTTGAAGACCAAAAGACAGTGACCGCAGATTGGTACGCCAACACTAGCTTGCCCAGAGTCTTAGAAAAAGTTCGCGAAAAGCCTCCTCAAAGCAATGTCTTCCTTCACTACGGTAACGCGTCATAACATTCTGATAAGGTAACACAAGCGTATTTGAAGGCTTCAAATGTAGAACTGATGACGCATCCGCCATACAGCCCAGACCTGGCACCTTGCGACTTCTTTTTGTTTCCTAATATTAAAGACAAACTTAGAGGCACACGTTTTACGAGCCCGGCGGTGAAAGCGTTCCACGAAGTTATTGAAGAGGTCCCTAAGGAAGACTGGTTCAACAGCTTTTTACATTGGTTCCAGCGAATGCAAAAATGTATATGTCTAGTTGTGAGGGCATATACTTTGAAAAACAATAAATGTATGTTATATCTGGTTTTATTTATCAGAATCTAGAAACTTTCAGTAGGTATGACCTAAGTATTCCGATTCTTTCATTAAGATATTACCGAAGGAGTGCGTGTAAAACAGTCCAATAAATTGACTAAAACAAACAAAAATATATCATTTCGCTTAATCTAAAGTTAAATAATAGAAGAACATTGTATTGTGATTTATATAATAATGTGAATACTATCACAACTGCGGCCATGCCACACCTCATATGATTCATTTATCGATGTCTTTTATTCTGATTTTGTACTAAAAGACTCCGAAACTACGTTATTTCGGACATGCCAGTGATTCCATTCATTTGTACAATAACGCAACTGTATTTAAAGACAATATTATGTCGACTATATTCCTCGTCATAATTATGTTTGGATCACCTAAATTTCGTGTTACTACGTCATAAAGATCCAATTTCAAGTAAATAATTATAACTGTGTAATATTGTCGTGAAATACAGGGTTTTCATTACTTTCTGTCATTAATTTATAAAATTTCACCTAATCTACTTACAATTTCTGAAAAATCTAGCAACAAATTCAGAAGACTACAAATTTCTAATCTCTAGGTAATCTAAAAAAAGTTCGTTTGTACGTTAATGATATCCGAGAACTAATTTTAGGCTGAAAATAGATGTTGATGCCGGTCGCGTTGAAAGATACAAAACATTTAATTGAGTAGAGTAACGATCTATCATTTCCTTTAAATAGCCCATACGTTCATAGTCTTAAAAATATCTTTGTCTCGACTAGTTCAAAAATGGCTCACTAGTGTCTGTACTAAGGCACAATTTGATTTACACTTTGTTGAAGCCAGCATTTCTAAAAATGATCACCAGAAAAAGTCCGGCAATCTAGAAATCAGAAAGACTATAAAATTTATGTTGAAACTGACTGTGCAGCTTGGAACAACGATATCAACAACTTGTACAAAGGATCTTTTGGTGCGTGGACAAAATTGGAACTAACGGCGGACAGCGCCTTTCTTTCAGTGTCATCCAAGCGGCACAAGATCCTCGTAGCATTGTATTTCAACCGATTTACATTCTATTCCACTTGACCATACAAATATTTCAGAGAGATGGCGCGATTTACGCGCGAATCGATTCGCGCGTAGATAATCGCGCGATTGTAAGGTATTAGTGGTTAATACATTCCGTCCAAATGCAATCGCGTATTTTGTTCAATATTAAAAAATGGGGTTTATAATTACAAGCAAATCATCCGACATCCGGAAGTAGTTAAAAAAACTTTTTTTCTGTTTATGTTATAAACTTACTATGAGTAGTTGGTATCATGTTCTGCACACGGTTACATATCAAGCTCACTTCTAATTTTACGGAAATCCTTCAGCTTATACTGGAACGTATAGCTTGATATGTTGCCGTGTGTATAATTGGGTGCATTCTAGATATTGTCGGTTTTGTCATTGCAAATCTGGTCGCAGGGCAAATTCTTACGCGCGCGATGACGCGATTTACGCGCGTAAATCGTGTCATCTGGACAGGCTCTAAGGTCTACGCGACTGACAGTCCACCTAACTTCAGCATCACCAGCATAGCCGAACACCTTCGCAGGTGGTATGTTTGGCTACTTATCCTAATTAGTCTTGTGGTCACTCGGGCGGGCCGCCGTTGGTCTCTGCTGCTGCCTTGCGCTCATCGTCTTCGTTTTCCAGGATTTCCGTGAAGCAGAATGGGGCGAAGGCATAACCTTGACCTTCGTAAAACTTGCTCATGAATTCCACCCTGGAATGAGAAAGTAAGGATTTAAACTTGGAGTTGAGTTTCGGTGCTTTCTAGACAAGAACTCAAGCTGGAAATAGATTTCTGCAACAAAAAGCTACAAGCAGCTCAGGCCTTGACAATTAAGTATTATTACATAGAAATCTGGTTTTCTAAGACGTTGTCATTTTGTCAAGTCGGCCGGTTACTATCGGCAAGCTTATTACGTATCTTGCAGAAGCGTAGCGATTGCAAAATTTGCGCAATAATTGCTTTTCAATCGCTTGTCAATCGCAAATCGTATGACGTATCGCTGATACATAATATCGATTTGCGGTTGAAAAGCACTTAATGCACAAATTTTGCTATCGCTAGGCTTCTGCAAGATGTGTAATACGGGTACCGTTTTATCAAGAGTGTACGATTTCTAACAAAACAAAAATTGTCAACATGCTTGTCTTTACCAAATTGTAGTCATCCTTTACAGAACACTAAGAGTGATTTGGTCTCGTCTATTTCGTTAGATGGCTAGTTCATATTATTATGGTTTAAGAGGTATAACATGCAGATCAGATTGTTTAAAAAAAAAAAACTTAACCTACCAATGCAACCGCAGCGTATGCAGGAAGGCAGACAGGCCTTCCATGAGTACCAAGATGGCCAGTGTGAAGAACGCCCACACGGCGAAGATAACGTACAGCTTGATGGAGTTCACTCCTGGTCGTCCCATACCCATGATTAGCACGCGCTGCCAGAGTACTGCTGATAGCTCTGTGGGATAAAAAGAACAGTGGTTATGATCTCGGTATTATATTTTACTTTGGGATTGGGTTTTGGAGGGCACCACAGTGGTTGTCACCAAAGGGGATGGGTATTCAGAAGATAGGCAACATATTTCTGAAGCCCATCATCCCGTCATTTGCAATAGGTAAATTATGGGTTTGATTATGGGTAACTTTATAATTGACTAAATGTGGGTGTACATCAGTGCATCTCTGCCTAACCTTTCGGGGAAACAGTCATGATGATATGTTGATATTTATGTTGTATTATAACAACTATCGGTGGTATAAAAATATTGCTTAACCTTTCATATACCGGGAACGTAGGTCTGCGCGATTTTAGCTGTACTCGAAAAAACACCTAATTACATTAATGTAATTAGGTGTTTTTTCGAGTGGCGCACTCGCATAAAAAAATGGTGCGCAGACCTGCGTTCCGGCATTCGAAGGGTTAAGCAACGTACCCAAAAAATGGCAGGTGTATACAGATTTGAAGTATCTCTGTCCAAGAAACCAGTTTCAATTATATAAGGGACGATTTTTAGTAATGCATTGATAGCATTGAGCAATTTTAAACTAGAGCAGACACCGCGAACAAAACTTTTGCAAAACATTTTGTTGGCCCAAACTAAAGATGTGTACCGCGGATATCAAATGTGTACCGCGGTGTATGGACGTTTGCTGTCCCGACAACAACATACGTTGCGCAAAAGTTTTGTTCGCTGTGCCTGCTCTATGGAACCTCAATGATTGATAGTAAGAAATCAACTCGTAATCAACACATCCATCACAGACTATTAACACCTATACATGAAAGAGTAGGAAAAAAGATAAGTAAACTCACGCGCATGAGCGAGCGACAGTGCCCACAGTCGCAAGTACGAGGCAGTGTGCGACACCGCACCGAGCACGTACTCAATGGTGTGGATACATTGAGTGATCAACTCCTCGGCCATGCCACCGTCGTGACCTTCCTTCTCTTCCACGTCTCCGCTTTCTACTCCTTGTTGGTATTGCTGGAAGGGGGAAGCAAGGTTGAATATAGGAGGCCATAAACACAAAATCAAATAAATACGAATATACAGTCTGCGTATTTCTTTCCAGTTTTCTGAAAAAAGGATTAAAGAAGTATAAATAATTTAATTTCTTAAATGATTCAAAGAAGAAGGTCTGTTCAAACTTCGGAGTTTATTTTACTTTTAACCGATGACGCTCAACCAGGTAATCATGAAAGCGATGCCATGAAAAGTAGATGATGATTCATCTACTTTTTTATTCACATCAGCGTATAAAGCGTCCGTTCTTTGACACTATTATTTCTATGTTTGCACCACTCATGTCCTGTTCTCAGGGTTTTCATGTTGCATATATTATCAGTCAACCTAAATTTACTTGGGCACAACTTTAAAATCTTACCTTCCGTTTTTTAGCTACCACCATCTTATACAATGGCTTCCCGAAAAGCATGATAGGTATGCACAGAAAACCGATCGCTAGGAACGTCTTCTGAACCTGATCCTGACCAGCGTACATCATTGCACGACACGGAGGCTTGTCTTCAGAACTCTTCATCAGCATCATGTTGATGAAGATGATCAACACTGAGGGGGCGCAGGATGTGCCTAGAGCAGGATCTGAAAGAGGAACAGCAGTTAGTGTGCTTTTATAACGTTTGTTAACATAACTCTAATGCAAGAAAAAGAAGCTCAAAGATTAAAAGGCTTTCTTTAAAATCATTATGACAAATTAAAATTACGTTTGAAATCTCGTTGTAACAAATGGTTTGTGATGTTTAAATCCCATCAAATCATAATGTCTCACTGTGTTCAATAGCTCGGTGAATATATTCTTCCAATATATTCCTTGAGCATACTTGGTACCCAAGGGACGGGGCTGAAAACCGGGGCACCCAAGAATAAGATAGGAAGATGATATGCGGCTAACCCTGGGACCAGAGTTGCAGAAGACAGAGTACAATCCAGACAGTTGGAGCAGGCCCATGCCAAAAAGCACACCGAACTGCGGGACATATTATGATTTGCTTTTGACCCACTCTGCTAACCCTCATAGCTTCATTCTTTTTCTTCTTGATGGCAAATATTGTTTGAAAAGAAGTATTTTTTTGTTTAGTCCAGTACTCAGCAACGCAAACACCATTCGCTGGCGCAGACATTAGGTCCTCGCGTGTACAGGTGTCACGGCAAGCTCTATAGACTACTAATTAAGTAAATACTATAATACATAATTTTCGCGGTATTTACCTGTCGCAACAGCCGAATACATAATCCACTTCAGAAACATCAGCAAGCACAGATACCAAAATAGGAGCAACAGAAACAGAATCTGCGGTAGATACTGAAGAAATATCATCTCTCGCTTCTTGAAGAAGCTGTGGAACAAAAACAACGTTAATTATAACGTCATCACTTTTAATTGGAAACGCACTAAACATTCTAGTTTCTATGAATACAGTAATTACTTGAAGTTTACCACACTCATAGTTACACCGAACGCCATATGTATCACGCCGAATATTATCGACAGTTTCATCTTGAACGAGTTTAGGAATATTATGTTGTTTGAGGCGAACTGGAATAAGAAAATTTATTGTTAGTTGCAATTGGAATTTCTTTTCATCAACCTATTTCTATAAATCATTAGATATAACTTTTTACGTAGTTTCACGGATTTCCTTACTATTATATGCTGAAGGTTTGGATGAAGATGAAGGAATCGCAAGGCTAGTGTATGATTTTGTCGTATTGAAGAACATTAAGTTAAAGGTAATATTTAAGTATCTGAAATTAAGGTTCTTACCTGCCAAGCAGGGTCCAATCCAAACGGATAAGGCGTCTGTACATACGCTGTTTTTGGATCCAATTCTAACATTGTATGATTCTGTAGGACACCATCTTCATAAACATTTCGCCAACTAGTTCCAAATATATTCAGAGACTTCGAAAACATGTCGTTATAAATCAAACCAGTGTATATCGAAAATATTCCCATGAGGAGTATAATGTATCGTCCGCCAAAGAAAATGTTCCATATTTCGTTGTCTGTCTTAGTTTTAGCGAATCTCTTCTCGTAAATGACTAGGATTGCAGCGAAGGCCGTCATGATGATTCCATGGCCGACGTCCCCGAACATCACGGCGAAGAGGAACGGGAATGTTATGATCGTGTATAATGCTGAAACAATTAAAAGATTTGTTAATGTATGAACTAATTATAAGGTAGTTATGATTTTGAACATTACAAGCTACAAAAGCATTACCAGCCAGGAATAGGCATATATATTTTTAAATGCCTTGAAATATAATATTAAAGGCTGACGCTGATTTGGGCGGGCCGCACCGCATTGCAAAAATTTGAATGTCTTTCATAATTTTTTGTATGAACCATCGCTGTAGAGTGTGATGGTTCATACAAAATTTGCGTTACGGCCAGCTGCGGATGTAAATATGCTTATATCTTGCTTTTGTTACAGCACAAAATCTTGCAAAGATTTTGTGCATACGATTCATGGAAGTTTAGCTTAACAACAGTTCAAATTTGGAATATTATGATGTTCCTATGATGTTTACCTGGATTGACTTCTCTGTAGCTGGCAATTCCATAGGAGTCAATGAGGTTCTGGAAACCCCTGGTAAACTTGTTGGTTTTGTTGAATGTCGGAGGGATCTCGTTTGTTGGTACGTAGTGTAAGATCGAGGGAATCGGGCTGCCACTTGCTTTCTGTAAAACGAGACAACCCGTTTTAATAATTTGATTCTGTCCTTAAACCATTTAACTCATGTGTACCATGAACTCTTATGCCAGAACAGACGTTCTTGAAAGTTTTTATTTCTACCATGAGTAGCCTTTTGCTAAGTTAGGATAAAATATGTATATCATAGTGCGGACAAGGCTGCATAATGTTGGAGTAGTGTTTTACAATAATATTAGAAGGTACCTAACAAGTAGGCAGACTGGCAGACCCGAACAAAGCTGGCCTTTTTATAGAAATCAAAAGCAAAATACTGAAATTAGGACTTTGTTTCTTATTTCAATTTTTGTTTTTGTAAACAGCTGTGTTTATTTTTATTTTTATGTCTGTGTTATTTCTGTGCGAATCCTAATAAACACTTTTTATTTATTTATTTCTATTCTATTCAAATAAGCAGGCAAAATCATTCGAAGTTCTGTAAAAGACCGTCTCCACACAAAACAAAAACAATTGAGCATCAATTCTTACCACTCCATTCTCCAGCGCCTTTTGCACCGCAGTGAGATCTCTCCTTGGCACCCAGCACTCTGCGATGAGGCACTTCTTGACGATGTCCATACTGAACATGTTCAGTGTGTGGTAGATGGCCTTCTCCTTGCGCACGGCCACCATCCAGGTGCTGATGTCGCGGGCTATGTTGGTGAGGACCAGGCGACGGTGGTTCTCTGTCTGTTCTAATACCTGGAAGAATGAACAAGGAATAGGAATAAGTGGAGTTCATTCATATCAACTGGAAAAAAATACATTTTAATAAGACTTATAAGCAAGGTGATAGGGGCTTGTGGCTAAGTCATAACAGCCGCTCGGGTTGTTCGATCAGGTTAAGCTATGCTTGCCACGGTTGGTCCGTGGAAGGGTGATCATATTCACATACCAAGATTTGACATACACGATTCGAGGCACGGAGCAGCCGTGCCTCGAATCGTTACCCGAAAGTCTGACAACCAGTCTTTCCAAGGGGTATCGTATTACGAAGCAACTGGATTGTGGAGGCCAGATAGGCAGTCATTCCATGTAAAATACTGGTATTCGGCTGCATCCGGTTAGACTGGAAGCCGACCCCAACATAGTCGAGAAAAGACTAGGCAGATGCAATTTTATAAGTAAGGTGGTTTAAACCGTCTAGCACCTTTACTGACTATATTCTGGTTTACTCATCGTTCCCAATTTGGCAAGTTGTTATGTTATTGTTGTAAGTTTCGGCATAGAGGATAGAATACTGCAACAAGTAGCACTCAGTAGCAGAATTGGGAGTGCTGCTTGTTAGAGGACAATTCTGATGTCAGAATGAGACCAGTGCAGATGCAGTCAAAGCTATATTAGATTTCCATAAGAAAGAAAGAAAATACGTTTATTTGCTGTAAACATGACGTAAAACTCATTATTCCAACTATGACATTCTAGATACATGTTAACAAAATGGAACTCTTCTGTTTTGCTTATCAGCAACTGCTTTACTCCCAATAACATGTTATACCTTTAAACTTCCGAAAAATACACACCATTTCCAAATCCTTGATCCTGGTCCCCACTCCAGCTAGCATGTCCAGCTGGTCCTTGTACGTCGGCGGGCATGGGTACAGCGTGGCCTTGAACCCAAAGCAGACCTTCTTCACGCGCAGCTTGATCTGCTCGCCGTGGAAGAACACCACGAACACTGTCTTCTGGAGCTCGTGACCCTGGAGAGGGAGAGTAGGGTTTTAAGATACAGAATACTAAAGAGAAGGATGAAGGAGTTTTGGGAAGGAGTTTTACAATTTTATTTTTCTCCAACTGTTACTCCATCTGCTTATTTCTTACTTTCCTCATGTTAGGCTATTTAAAATGATTAACTGCTTGTATATACGTAATTATCACTCAGGAAAATACCTACATCAACGCAAACAGCATAGTCTGAAATAAGCCATTTCGAGAAATCTTTTTTGAACAAAGTTCTTTAACGCAGCTTGTGATAGGAGTAAATGTACTCTGTGGGTAGGAGTAAACTGGCAGAAATTATGACGTAACGAAAAGACGTTATGTCGTCAGGTTCAAGTGTCAAAAGTTTTTTTGTTTTTTTTTTGACACTTGAAACTTGAGACCATTCTAAATGGCTCAGTATTAATACATAATATACAGCGAAAAGAACTTCGTTATAATCGGGTATCGCACGACACGACTTTTTTCTTTCGTGTCAATTATCAACATAACCAAATAACATTTGTTTTCAGCAACGATGGCATAGAGGTGGACTGCCCAATATGCGCAAGAGTGTGCCGGACATACTTATGTATAGTTCTTGAATTAAAAAAAGTCGTACGCCTGGCATTTGAATCTGATCGTTTTATCAACAGTAAAGCACAAGACAGATTGGCTGCAGAAATGAAGAGATTATGAAAAATAATGTGTTTTCTTTAATATTCCTGTCAGTGTTGAAACATTATTTACATTTATTCAATCATAGCTTCCGGTACAAGCGAATGTTTTAAAGATTATTTTGTTTCTGGAAATATGTTACATATCTGTGAAATATCTGTATTAGTAGCGGAAGTATTAACGGCGTAGAACTCATCTGTTACAAAAATGTTTATTTTTTTAACGTTTTAATGAGACTCGATGTACATATCAATAAATCATTACTTAGGTAGACGTTCACTGCGGAACATTACCATGAAGGTCGTAGTATTTTGCCGACATTAACAGACTGACGGGTTAGTGACTATGGTTCTGGGCCCTATTATATTAAACCTTACAAATTGTAAACTGTAAATTGTAGATGGCAGGCTACAATTCTATAAGTTTCTGTTTAATAAAAATTACAAGTTACAAATTTGTCATGGTGGAAAATTAAAAAAAAAATGTGATATTGTACCTACACTTTTACTACTTTATTTCGGACAGGTGATCTCTCAATGTGTTAATAATTTACAATTTTGTGTCTCAGCCTAATAATTAAAGAAATTAAAATATTATATGCAAGGAAATGGGCCTAACAACGAGTAGTGAAAGTGGTGATATTAGTGATGATGAATATGTCATTGAACGGCAACAGCGAGTTTTTTGTAAAAGACGATCAACGTAAAATTTTGGGTAAACAAGTCTACCGTCGAAATTTTGATAAGAAAAGTAGGGCAGAATCGTAATTCTCCATGACTTTAGTGATGCACCAAATCAATATTATAAGAAAGTACTCCGTGAAATACTAACATTCTAGGCTCAAGAGTAAGAAATCTAACCTCGTTTACCAAAAACCTATTTTATGTAAATTTAAAATCATCGAAATCGACAGGCTTTGTCTACATAATTTATTAAACAGCACATACAATTGTGACAATTGTAAGTTATTTACTTGTTAGTTTCTTACATTATTTATAAGGTTTATTTGACTGCACATGTAATAAAACTTAACAAATATGTCAATTATTTACGAAATGAAATAGGGCCCTGGTCTCACAATTTACAATTTTTCATATTTTTAAGGCAGCCACAGAGGCTGTTAGAGCTATGCCCCATGGGACGCCATGGTGACTTCGCCAGGTCGCGCAGTTATCTAAATGGACACAGCTCTATGGTGGGTGGCTCATCTGGCGTCCACTTGGTTACGCAGCCAACCATAAATTCTGGTGGCGATGCGACCTGGCTGCGCCGCTAAGGCTACACTTCGATGCCAAGGTGTCCCGGTGAGGTATCCTTTTGTGTTCACAGAGACCTAACAACTCGTGAGAGTTTATTTGTTTCGGTGCCTTGGAACAATGAGTACTTAATTAATGTTTTATTTATTGTTCCCAGACAGCAATACACCCGGCTTACGCTGAAAACCAGCGCCGTGGATTCGTGCCTTCGTGTACGGGCCACGGCATTATGCTGAGCGTTAGCCGTTTCGCGCGGTAGTGACGCATATTTCCATCCAATTATTTGTAATTATTTTTTTAATAGGTTCGCATTTATTTATATTTTTAAGCTGCTGTTTATGCAATAATTTTATGTATGTGAGAGCGTCACTTCTCGCTGACTAAACAGTTTTTCTTTCTTTCTTGTTTCTTTCTTTGTACAGGTTTTAGTGCTCTATTCTTCTAATTGTTTAAAGCATAAGAGCTATACCTACCTCACCGGGACCTCAAGAAGACGTCGCCAGGTCGCACTGCGGACTAAACGTAGGCAGCTTCATTGTGAGTGGCTCACCTGGCGTCCACTTTTTTTTTGTGTGTGTGTGATGACCTAGCTGTGCCGCCAAGGCGTCCCGCAACCTTAAAACCTTTAGGTTCTATTAAACCTTATCTGCCCTATTTCACTAGGCTACCAGTGGCAGCACAACCATGGTCGCACTGCCAAGAAATGTATGATTGGTTGCGCAACCGATTGGACGCCTGGTGAGATACTCACCATAAAGCTGTGTATATTTTGCTGTCAGTACGACCATGGTCGCGTCTATCGTGGTGTCCTAGTGAGATATAAGTCTTTTACGGTCATCATCTTTAACGTTTCCTGATGACTGACGACGAAGACTTTTGGAATGTGTTAAAAAGTCTTTCTATTAACTCGTAGTTACATTTAAGCATTGGCTTGCCATTATGTACTGACCTAAATGTATAAGGGTGAATGGAAGTACGCCTTTGTACTACGGGGAATGTATGAGGATTATAAACGGGACAGTTATGTAATGTTGACCTTGATATAACGTATATGTATGTTTTATCAATACCAAGTTAAACCAGCCCTGTAGCCCTTCGAATTGCGTGAGTTTCTACTATAATTTTCACCCTTTTTAGGGCTCGAACCTTTAAAGTAAGCTCCCTTGGGAGTGGACTGAGTTATTTTTTCCTTTGTTTTTGTTTTGAGAGTCTTTGAAAAATAGTAGCCGTCCCTTACACAGTTCTTATGAAAGGGCAGGCGCTTTGTAAGGGAGTACATGAAAAGAATAAACAGCAGTGTCCTAATAATAACAAACTTCTATTATCAATCTATCTACTAAGCCCTATACATCCACTTCAGCAACCATGGGGTTTTTTTTATGATCGTTAAAATTAACATGTTCAGGGATGAACTTTTATTGCCTGATCGCAAAAAAGAACAGCTGTTCCCTACATTTATGTTCGCATAACTCATTAAAATGTACGGAACAGCTGATTTTCATTTTGCGTTTTCAGGTTTGGTCCCATAGTAAAAGTTGGTCATAATAATGTGTACAATGACCCCTTAATTGTGGGATATATTGTGTATCCCGTTAGACAGGTCGCTTCCGATCCTACTAAGAAGGTGGACTATTTTCTACGCCACTTTACCTAAACATCCACAAGAATAAACCCAAACGAAGAGATTAAAGTCAAAACAATTCCAAACAAAGAGATTAAAGTCAAAGCCATTCCAAAAAACTGTAAATCAAATCAGTTTTCCAAACTTTTCACACAAGGTCACAGCCCCATTACGTGAACGACAGAGATTTATTCCTAACGACGTTTTGACGCGTCCCATATTCTAGCGGTTTCCCAGAACGCTTATAAAAGCTTTGTAATGGGTAACAACGTCTAGAAAAATCAATATAAACCAGGGGTTAACGACCGGCCACTTGTGGGCTCCCATATAAAATACTGTGGCGTTTTATTGCAGCCTAGACGCGTCTAGATTTGAGGAGCTGGTGGCTAAATAATAACAACCATACGGGTCGATCCATCAGGTTAAGCTACGCTTGCCGGGGTTGGTCCGTAGATGGGTGACCATCTTTACATACCGAGACTCCTCCGTGCCTCGGAAAGCACGATAAGCCGTTGGGTCCGGCTGTCATTCGTGGATCTTTGGCAGTCGTTACAGCTCGTCAGAAGCCCGAAAGTCTGACAACTAGTCTTATCAAGGGGTATCGTATTACCCAATAACTGGGTTGTGAAGGTCAGATAGGCAGTCGCTCTATGTAAAATACTGGTATTCAGCTGCATCCAGTTAGACTGGAAGCCGACCCCAACATAGTTGGGAAAAGGCTTAGCAGATTGATTGACGCGTCTAGATTTGTTGGTTTAAGGCCTGGTAATTAGGTTGTTAAGTTTTTACACATAATTAGGAAGAAAGAATTGGAATTACTATAGAATCGTGCGCGTTTATGAATTTGTGTAATGCGCAGTGCGCTTTTTAGGCATCGTTCACACCAACGCGTATAGTCGGCCGCCGACTGTGAGCGACTAGTACAAAATGTATGAAAAAAACATCTTCAGGCGCCGACTGACAGTCGTTTGTTTTTTATACATTTTCACAGTCAACGACCGACTATACGCTTGGTGTGGACGATGCCTTAAATAGCAGATAGCAAAAAGTTTCAATATTATAACCAAGTATTGTGATATGTTAGCCAAGCACTGGAAATAATGGACAAAATTAATGCATCAATCGATTCAGATAGCAATCCAATGATGGGTATAGGCCTTTCCAAAGAGCGCTACAAGACAGGAGGCACCACAAAGGAGAAACCAAAGTACAATCTATCGGCAAATTGTAGATATCTATCAGAATATCATAATTTTCAAAGTTGACTTTTGATGTAAGCAACATTAAAAATTCACAAATATCTTTTTAAAAACAGTGATTAAAGCTTTCCTTAATTATTACTTTCCAACGCCCAAAGTATGTTATAGGTAGGTACCTACTGAAAATTATTCTCTGTAACATGTGCTTTGCGTGTTCAGCTCACGTGAGGCCAGCAAACATTTTGTGAAGCCTTCATACGTGTTATATTAAACGAATTATTTTGGTTTAGATAGGTCAACGTCATTATGGCTGGAGGTTTTAGGTTTACATCAGCGTGTGTGATGGAGTTCCTTACTCGGTAATTGATATGGGCTTTTATGTAACTTATTTTTTGATAGATCTAACGCAGATTGATTCAGGTAAAACCAAGTAAAGTCCCGTGTGAAGTGAGATTCAGGTCCTTTGACACAATTTGAGAGAGACATAGCCGAGCGTAGGTTTTTTTATAGATAACCCAGACTCACCAATCCGGGGATCGAACCTAGGACTGCACGCTCATCAATCAGATACACTAGCAACCACTTAACTAGATCAACGAGGAAGTATAAAGTCCAAAGAGAGCTTCGATCATCCTTCGGAGTCATTTATTCAAGCCAGCACCAAAGTCAACTGCCAAATATACGTATACATATGTCGCAGTAAGATGGTTATATAGCGGTGATAATATAGTTTATGAAAACTGTCGGAGTGCTCTAATTTTGTTACTGCGACCAATTTCAAAGTAGAGCTCGCCGGCTGCTGCCGCGGCTCCTCTCGCTTCGCTCGCTCGGCTTGTGCGTAGTTGGTCACAGTTCTAGCCTAACCTAACTATTTGGTCGGAGTGCCCTAAATACTTATATTACTAGATCATGCTCGTATCATAGTTATCTCGTAAAATAAATAATATATCCTATTAAAATAAATATATCCTAGTAAAATAAATAATAATAATAATATCCTGGGACATTTCACACACGGTCATCTAATTCCAAACTAAGCAGAGCTTGTACTATGGAAACCAGATAACTGATATACTACATACACTACAATTTTTTTTTGTTAATACATTCTTATATAGATAATTACACCCAGACTCAGGACAAACAGACATGTTCATGCACACAAATGTTTGTCCTGGGTGGGAATCGAACCCACGACCTGCGACATGATAGGCGGTATCTTAACCAACCACGCCAGCTTACTTGTCAAAAAAAAAAAAATAAAAATAGTTATGAACCGCTTTCATATTACGATATTACGGCTACAACCATCTTACTGCGACATATATAGGGTTATTGGTAAAACACCAGCAACCTCTTAAGGGGATCTCTTAACTTTGGGACCAAATCAGAAATTGCAAAAAAAAAAATCAGCTGTTCCGTACATTTTGACGAATTATGCGAACATAAATGTATTGAACAGCTGATTTTTTTTCGCGATTTCAGGTATGGTAAAAGTTGTTCATAATGATGAGTACAATCACCCTTCAGAGGTTGCTGGTGTTTTACCAATAAATCTGTATACGGTGACTGGTAATTAGTGACCGATACTTAAACACATGATTGTACTCATGATTACAAACAACTTTTATTAAGGGACCAAACCTGAAATCGCGAAAGATAAAATCAGCTGCTCCCTTCATTTTGACGAGTTATGCGAACATGAATGTATGGGACAGCAGATTTTTTTTTCCGCGATTTCAGGTTTGGTCCCATAGTAAAAGTTGTTTGTTATTTCGAGTACAATCATGTGTTTAAGTATCGGGCACTAATTACCAGTCACCCTATATATGTCGCAGTACGATGGTTGTAGCCGTGATATAGTTATATCCCTAGGGATATAATAATAATACAATAATATATCCTGGGATATTATTCACACACGGTCATCTGATCCCAAACTAAGCAGAGCTTGTATTATGGAAACCAGATAACTGATACATACATTACTTTTTTTTGTAATTACATACTTATATATAAGTAGATAATTACACCCAGACTCAGGACAAACAGACATAATTATAACTGTATCACGGCTACAACCATCTCACTGCGACAACAGCCCACACACTTTCTACCCCACAGCAACTATGTCCATTATTTATTAGATTAATGAACACTATAACAAAAGATAAAACACAAGATTTACTTGGCATTCGTGCCATAATGTTTCCGAGGTATCGGAGCGAACCGTTATACACAGAAATAGATAATTTGCTATTTTATTCCAACGATATTGGAGGGGCAATATATTTTGTTAACGGCGTCTCTATAAATTTTGCCAGTTTTGCCTTCGATTCTGTAATATTATGTAGTCTATACTAGCTTTGGCCCGCGGCTTAGCCCGCTTGGATGTCAGAAAATTATTCGTATAAACCTTCCTCTTGAATCACTCTATCTATCTATGAAATCCGCATTAAAATCCGTTCAGTTTTTGAGATCAGCGCGAACATACAGACAGATAGACAGACGCGGCGGGGTCTTTGTTTTATAATAATATATGTAGTGATGCTATCACTTTTGTTTAATAATGTAATATCAGCTTATTATTTTTCCCACTGCGATTTTTCCACAGCAGAGAACCTCTCTACTCTTTGTTCACTTCCCTCTATGATTGATACGAGTATATATGTATATTAACGATATAGGTTAACTAAATAAAACACGATCTACTAATCAAAATACGTCATGATTATAAAATAGCTGAACTAACCTAACATCTATTGTTTCATTTATACATGTAACATCTCAATTAAGTAACCTATCTACCTACTCGTAGGTATTATTATATGGAAAGGGTTACGGATGTCATAGCTGCTAAGCTAAATATACGTCTAAATGCGTGGGCTTGCCACAAAGTTCGAGGGTTAGCCGTGAACTTGATTTGAACTCCCGACCTTTTCAAACCGAAAAGAATCACTACAGGTATTAGTTTATCATGTTTTAAAGGAATATTTGGGTGGTAGAAACTTTGTAGGTATAGATGGAGAAGTAGAACTTTAAATGATTTAAAACTGATCAATCCCAGGCGAATTAATGGGCCTTTAAATAACTTTGTAACGTGGATCTAATACGCAAAAATGAAAGATTAGAGCATCAACTAACGATACTATCAAGTACACAAAACTAGTAACAGCACTCACAAATATCAACACAACACTCACAGGTGTGACAATTTAGCCTGAATTTACAATTTATAACAGCAACCCCGGAAACTAAAAAGGCCAACCTCTCGAATGTCTTATGTTACACAGTTCGACATAAGAAAAAATGCTCCAAGTGTCTTAAGTCGGACAGTTACACTAAATTGACAAGTGAAAATATTAAAATGACCTTTATGATAATGTAATCCTAATACAGCTTGACAATTTCAGTCAAGTCAATTTAGTCGCCGACATTCGAGAGGTTAAAATAGCATCCACGAGTATATCCACGATAAAATATATATCCAGGGCACCCAGGGCTTCGTGGATGAGTACCAACGCGTGCCCGTGTTTACGCCATAAGTGGCAGAGGCACGGTACCCTTTTTTTTTTTTTTTTTGTGGATGGGAAATCATCAAATAACTTCTCCCGCTCTGGGTGGAGCGGAAGGGCGTGTCAGACTTTTACTGACTAAAACCCACCCGTGTTCCTTCAGTTGCCTATGCCAGGGCCACGGTATCTTTTTCAAACAACCCGCGACCCCAGCGGCATCGGCCCTATTGGACCCCATCTTTTGCTGACATCTCTTTGAGGCGCGCGTGGAACACAACGCGCCGTCGACCCGGGCCTGGTCCTCACCGGACGGCGAGCTACCCACTACTCACCGTCCGCAAGCCCGCGCCTACGGTGGCTGGGAATCGGCTATCGATTCCCGCCGCCCAGGGCGTCTCCTGCGGCGACTGAGGGCGTCAGGCTGCCTCTCCCTCACGCGTTCCGCCTCCTCCTTCGCGAGCATTACCGCTTCGCAGAAGGAGGTGACGGCCTCCCATGCACTCTCGCTCCGCACCATGGCCTGGACCAGGCTCGGACGCGAGAGATCGCCGCCGCCGATCGCCTCCGTGAGAGCACGGTACCCTACCGTGGAGTTTTAGTGGGATGGAGTCCCATATAACTGCACTCCCCCCGTGGTAGTGCAGTATTCATGAGCATTTCTCCACGCAAAAAAGGGCACCCAGGGCAATTACTACAGGTTATTTTTTCCAATAGTTATTGTCAATACCTTACCGTAATAGGATCCTTCAAAGGCTCATCAATCTGCGCTTGCTTAAAGAAAATATTCCCATGCGATATTCTCCACAGCATCTTCTCGAACGCTGGTATCCTGGCTGTCGTCACCACTCCAGCGATGAACCCAAGATGTCCCAAGACCGCATCGTTGTTGTATATCTGTACTGACGCAGATATCTTCCGCTGTGCGCTGTGGTCTTGAAAGAAAGTCTGCATTTTCTCTATCAATGTCTTCAGCTCTATTAGGGAAAGGTAGTCGCTCTTCAGGTTACGTGCGTTGCGTGTTATCTCTTGGATTTCTCCTTCGATGAAGTCGATCCTTTCCTGTAACACACAAATTGGCTGGTAAGACTCTGTTTTGCTGTTCGAGAAAACGGTGAAAAACAGAAATTTATTGTTTGCCTTGCAATCAAGGCAATATATTATTCGCAGAATAATTGGCTACTGAAATTATTTTTTATTAGTATCTACACTGGACCTTAATTGCGTAACACAGTTTCAATCACGATTTGCATGATTTTGAAGGATATTGCTAATCCATTGCTCCATTCATATGTTAGAAAAATTTGTCTACTCAACAACGTCACAATGTGTTGTTGAACTGTCAAAATGAAAGCTAAAGCTACTGTGTGTTTGGCAAGTACCCCGCAGGACCTTCGAATGCAATGAGATTTCAATGGGACCTTGCCCATTTTTTTTCCCTAGCAAACAGACAAATGACTATCGCACTGGTTAAACGTATTGACAAATTACATACAATTTCAAATTCGATTCCTAAGATTTCCACAAAGTAAGTACTGTTAGAATATTACTGGAAATCTGAATATTTCTATAAGCTTTCTGAATAAGTTGTAAAACAAAATGGTTCCGTGGAATATGATGCTGATAACTGTTGGCACATTTGTAGAGGCTATTAAATAGTAATGGTCACACAAATGAATTTCATGGAACTCGTGACAAATAGTAAAATCTTGGTATTAATGGCCACTTTAAGTTATTGCAATGCATTGATCGATGTAGGAATGCTCGCTTGCTATTCAAGAGAATGTTTTATTATGTATATGTCGCAGCCAACTAGCTTCATTAGCGTTTCATTTAACAACCTAGCTTTATAACTAAACTAAACGTTCAACTAGCGGCCTGAATGATATTCATTATAGGTTAGGTTGGAACTGTCACCAACCACGCGCGAGCCGAATTGGTCGCAGTACCTAAGCCGGGGCACCCTAACGTAAGTTAGAACTGTGACCAAACCCGCGCGAGACGAGCGAGCGAAGCGAGCGTTGCCGCGGTAGCGGCCAGCGAGCGCTACTTTCAAAGACTGTTAAGTAAACGGCTAATTAAGCTAGTTGGCTGCGACTTAAACAGGGTATCCGTTAAAGAATGGATAACCTTGAAAAAGCATATAACAGACCTTATGGCCGTTCTAAAAATATATATATACTTATCCTAAGATTTTTTAGAAATAAATACTAACTTTTTTTTTTATATTTTTCTTCACCACGATCACAAATAAATTAATTCTATCGGTTACATGTTGCTATAATATTGTACGTTGAGTATGCTGACAGAGAAGCAGTAAATAGTGTGACTAAAATTGCACAGTACTTATTTTTTTTTTTATAAAATCGTATCGTAAGTCTTACTTGGGATAATTTTTTTTTGTATTATTTTAGAACGGCCATAATGTCTATTATATGGTTTTTCAAAAGTATAATATGACATTTTATAATTTATACATATCTGGGAATCTGTCAATTACTTTGTTTGCATTCTTTTGGAATAGCATTGAAAATGAGTTTAGTTGTTAAATCCATTTGAACCATTTTCTAAGGGATTCCCATTTCTAATAAGCCACCAATTTCCGAGAATGTATAAAAAGTTACATTTATGAAAATTCGCTTCATGAAATAACAAGCAAGAACCTTAATATTACATTATTCTCTTCCTTCAATTTACTAGATAACTTTTGAGATTCGTGATAGAAAATAGTGAAAACGTTACTAATAAACGAACTAACACCATAAGTTCATGATCTAAAAATGACAACCAAATCCACTACAAGTGACTGCCAACCCATTTTAACACCTCTACAGTACTCTACAGTATAAAGTCATTACCACACAGTCGGATCCTGCCATCCATTCATCCATCCATCCTTAACCGCCTATTACGACATCCTCAGACAAGTACAACGTGATGTCATGGCAACTCATAAATTACAATAACTCGGTCCTGTGATCCCCGTTACAAATATATCCTGCGCCTGCGCTGGTCTAGGGATCTAATTGGTGCAACCTTGCCGCTAATAGTTGTTTCACAGATGTGTGTGGATTAATAGAGTTATTTATTATACTGAGGCTAAACATTCTGTTATGTTTAGTAATTACAGAGTAAATATTTTAAATGGGTGTGGATGAACCAGCCCGGTTCTACGGGAAATGGCATAACTATAATAGCAGTTACTGACATGATCTGATGATTTTTTTTTAATTTGAGATGGGTTTGCTCTTGACTCTAGTCTAGGTCAGAGGTGACAGAAACAAAGTCGACGATAGAGTGAGCTTACCCAGAAGAAGCCTGTTCACTCTCTCTGATTATTTTTTATTAGTAGAAAAAGTAATAGTAATAGTCCATTTATTTGTAAGAATAGTGTTACTTAAATACTTTTAAAAGTTATATTCTGCGGTTTCCGACGTACAAATACATAATCAGGGTTGCGGTTAGTTTAATAAGCAGATATAACATTGAATTAAATAAATAAGTATATCATTCAAATTGCAAATTAGTTAAAATTAAATATTAATTGTGGAGATGTCAAAAAGATTAAATTAAGTCAAAGAGATAGAAGAGAATGAAATTATTTCCTAATATTTACGTCAACTTTTCAATCATAAATAATTACGCCGCACAATAAGAATTTAAAGAAGTTTTTATGGTACCCCCAAGTTGCAGGTGGGGTCTAAACACAGTAAATCTTGTGTACATTGTGGGAATCGAACCCTTGACCCATAAATACAGGAGCTACTTGCCCGATCACGGCATTGATTCCACCCACAAACCCATTAATTTCTTAGTGTTTTGTTTCACAAGCCGAAAACTTTCAACATCCCACCTCTGTACTTTTCATGAGAATCTGTTCAGCCGTTACGGCGCTATTGAGTAACAAACATACATCTGAACATCGTATTTATAGTAGTAGTATTATAGTGTCTGGTCTGGCAATGATTATTAAACAGATGCTGGTGTGCGTAGTCTGTATTAATAGTGTTGTTCTTACGTCGAACATCACTATTAATCTTACTCTTAACGACACTGGCATGTTTTTTTTTCAGTAGTTATTTAGTATTCTTCTCTGTGAAGCTATCAACAATCCTTCTTCGTATGTCTGTCGTCACCTTAAATTATTAAAGGCGGATCGTGTCGGTACCGTAACACTTATAATAAATTGTCCATAGTTAGTCCATAGTTAAACGAAAAGGATCCAACCCTCATTAGATGTGGGTTGGATCCTTTTTGTTTAACTATGGACAACTTTCCCACTGTTGGGGATGGCTGGGCGGGCCATAATCTACCACGCGGGCAAAGCACGGGATGGTAGATGTCACCATTTCTATTCTTAACTATTTATTTATTTCATGTCTCTAAAATAATATTGTCCCTTATTTATTTGTGTGTTATTTTAAGACGACACACGTCGCTATTCTGGGGAAGTCCCCCAAGAAAAACCAATAGTTCTAGCATTAGTCATATATTTTGTACCACAGCCAGTACAGCACGCCGAGCTTGGAACATGAGATGGCGCAAGGGTGTCGACACTGGTTGCTTCCCATACCAGAGGACTACCCACCTTCCAAGGCAATGACGTCATGCCGTCTGGTTTCTTGCCATCGTCACGTACCAAGCTGTTAGGTTCTAACACCGCTGGCACGCTGGTGACAAGAGCTCGAAGTCAATTTTCATAACAATGGACTAGCTTTAGTTTGCACAGCTGGGACGGTCATAACTACTCTGTTACCAGCGCTCATAGTTTCAGGTAATTTCTCTTAAGGCTTCCTTTCACATAGAAGATGCCTGAGTACCATCAGTGTGAAAATCAAAGGCTGATAATGTGTCAGAACATGGGAAGTTTCTACCTCTAATATGTTAATGGGATCAACTGGGGCTCAAACTGTCTGCACCGGACTGGTTTCAGTGGGGGAGGTGGTTCAAGTAGCTCACCGGCTACCGATACCAGCTTGCGTTCCACTTCACCCACTCAAGGACACTCATAGACCAACCTACCTCTAATATGTTGATCTCTCTGGGGCTTAAACTGCACCGGTCAGGTTTCGGCGGGGGAGGTGGTTCAGGTAGCTCACCCGCTACCCATCGCAGCTTGCGTTCCATTTCACTGCAGCGCCGAACCTCGCTGACGTAGCGACGCTGGAAGTCATTCACGTGGGGATTTAACTGTGGGAGCGAGAATAAGAAAGTATAAATAAGAGGTGTACCATAGTTATATTCGGGAAATAAATAATTTATTTTTTTATTTAAACAAATCACAAACATTTTCTGACGGCGGCGGCGGGCGGGAGAATTCGAATATGGAAGTTAAAATATCGTCGTAAGGAAACTAGCATGTCTTAGAATAAAAAGGCTTGTATTTAACGCGGCGACAAATTAATCAGAATTTGGAATTAAAAAATAATTAAAGCAGGTAGCAAAAATAATAGGTTGGCAGCTACAACCGGCGGATAAAAAGTAGAAAATGGGCATTCTTAAATTATACAATGAGGTTGTATATAAAGTTAACTGAGATGAGAAGTAAATATGAACAAGGTCACCAAACCTAACCTCGGGGTGTCCTTCGCTCGCTCTAGCACCCTATGTCGACGGAGCCCCGCTTCACGGGGCTCCTGTTTCTGTGTAAAGGGTTTAAAGTAACCTAACCAAACCTAACCTCGGGGTGCCCTACGCTCGCTCTTGCATCCTATGTCGACGGAAATATTTTCGCTGCCAAGTCATTATTTTCGCAGCCAAGTTATTTTTTTTTAGTAGCAAATAGTTAGTCGCCCTTTAAGTTGTTAGTCGCTTGGAAAATAATTATCCGAATAAAAAAATCGAAGATATGTGAGATTCATCAACCCGTACTGGGACCGCGTGACGGATTACTGCCTACTCTCTATATAGAGATAAGAGCTAACATTAGAAACTTGAAGACATTAGAAACATAGAAACTTGATCATTAGAAACAATCAATCTGCCTAGCCTTTTCCCAACTATGTTGGGGTCAGCTTCCAGTCTAACCAGATGCAGCTGAATACCAGTATTTCACATGGAGCGACTGCCTATCTGACCTCCACAACCCAGTTACTGGTACACAACGGGTAATACGATACCCGTTGGTAAGACTGGTTGTCAGACTTTCGGGCTTCTGACGTCTAACGACTGTCAAAGATCCTCGAATGACAGCCGGGACCAACGGCTTAACGTGCTTTCCGAGGCACGGAGGAGTCTCGGTATGAAAAGATGGTCACCCATCCACAGACCAACCCCGGCAAGCGTAGCTTAACCTGATGGATCGACCCGTGCGGCTGTTATTACTTAGCCACGAGATCCTTCCACGAGATCCTCAACTTGAACATTAGAAACATGGTGATTAATTATTTATGTGAGATAATAATACTATATTTTAAAGTTAAACCCGACTCCGTGTAGCTCATGACCAAATTGCAATAATTTTTCACAATTTTAATATAATATGCAAAAATAAACGCACAAACAAAAAAGATTGCAGCCTGTCCTTGAAAGACTCATTCTTTATGTATTGACCAGTGCATTGGCACTAGGTGATGTTCAGGGTCCGATGTTGGAGCCGGAAAGTGGCCATGGGAAAACCTCAATCAAACAAGATAGCACCATCGTATTTGGACTCATTGGTTATGTATTGACAAGAGGTTTGACACTAGGTGATGTTCAGGGTCTGATGATGGAGCCGTAAGTTGGCCATTGGAGCTCCTCAATCAAACAAGACAGCACTATCGGTTTAAAATAGCACTATTAGTTATAGTATTGATAAGTATACACTAGGTGGTGTCCAGGGTCTGATGTTGGAGCCGGAAGGTGGCCGTGGGAACTCCTCAACCAAACAAGATAGCGCGATCGTGAAAGATTCATTGGATATGTATTAACAAGTGGTATTAGGTGGTATTCAGGGTTTGATGATGAAGACGGAAGGTGGCCATAAGAACTTCAGAACGTGGTCACGAACACTCCTCTGATGATGACTCACTGATGTACGTATGTTAGCCCAATGAGTAGTCCAGGATCTGATGATGGAGCTGGAAGCTCGCCATAGCATCTCCTCAACTAATCCAGATATAGCCTCCTTGTGTTTGTATTCGTTTGTTTTGTCTTGACCAAAAAAACCAAAACGCCAAAACTGCAGCCCAGAGTCTGCTGATAGAGCCGGAAGGTGGCCACAGTAACTCCTCCTCCTCCTTTACAAGGTTGCCCTGTTGTGTTGGGCTCGTTGGATTTATCTTGACAAATACCTTACAACTGAAGGTGATAGAACTGACATATAAACAAATTCTAATGCTAAAAGTACAAAATAAAATATAGATCACAATCTTTTTAAAAACAAGCTTTTAATTAACTAAAATTACTAATTAAAACTTACGTAAACATAGAACTTCAATTTTTTTCTAAAAGCTTGAGGCGTGAATGTTTTTCTTACCCTTAAAGATAAGATTTTGCTTGCCTCACCCTGTGTTGCCTTCAGTACAAATCATTTTGAAGACAGTGATAGACACGCATTTTCCATTGATGCTTCAGCGACCCTACTATTACTAGATTCTTTATTTAGAAATCAATACAATATTGATGTAATTGACGTTGATGTTTTGGATTAAAAAATCAATAACAATCGAGCTCAAAGGTAGGGTTGCTATAGCAATCAATCTGCCTAGCCTTTTCACAACTATGTTGAGGTCTTCCAGTCTAACCGGATGCAGCTGAATACCAGTATTGACTGTCAAATATCCACGAATGACAGCCGGGACCAACGGCTTAACGTGCTTTCCGAGGCACGGAGGAGTCTCGGTATTTAAAGATGGTCCATCTGCGGACCAACCCCGGCAAGCGTAGCTTAACCTGATGGATTGACCTGTGCGGCTGTTATTACTTAGCCACGAACCCCTTTAGATCTATAGAGCACCATGGAGGGAAATTGACGATTGGGTTAAAGGTCACATTTATTTATTTATTAAAAATCATGTAAATAACACCATAGGCTATAACGCCAATGCGATATTATTACCATCTAGATAAGCATACTTCAAACATACAATGACTACCAAAAATGCAATTCAAAATACAATGAAAACCTATTTAAAAAACAATTAAAATAAAATAAAAATACAATTAAGAACACTTCTCAACATTTTCAATGCACTTCAGTGTTTGGACATAGATGCTTCAGAACCCAATCGTCAAAACATTCGATCTATTCTGTAAAAATCTCACCATAAACACTTAGGTGAAGTGAGTTGTCAATAATGTACAGCCGATCTATTCTGTAAAACAAACCGTGAAAACTTAGGTGGAGTGAGCTGTCAATAGTGTCAATCCCTAGCATCAGATGGAATGACAGCTCATTTAAAGCTAACCTCAGCCAAGTTTTCACGGTGAGATTTTTAGAGAATAGACCGGCTGACATTATTGACAGCTCACTTCACCTAAGTGTTTACGATGAGAATTTTTTTAGAATACATCGGCTGTTACATATTGACTATTGAGTTTAGAAGGCCCTATGCCCAAAGCATAGACCGTTAGAATATACCAGCAGGCCTTAGATAACAAAACAGCTATAAAGCAGTTATGAGTTAACAATAACCACCCAAACGTCAAGGTTCACGATTATTGCAATATAACTGAATATCGGCAATCAATTACAATTTATCTGCATTTTATTGGAGGCCGCGCCTTCACGAATAACGTGGACGAAACGTTATTTGGCTCCTCTTCTTTTATAGCTTTCTTTTTTATATTGATATCATGTGCTGGATAATACGAGTCGAAGAGGCTATAATATAAATATAAAAGATCTTTTAGAGTTTTTTTTAATTCAAGGACTTTTAGAATCACACTGCTTTCATACACCGCATGAGATTGTCATCAACTCATCATCAGTCTCATCTTACCCTAAATACATACTGCTACCAATTATATTTGGGTCATAAACCTGAACAGACTCTTCGCATTATCAACATTTGCTCAAGACAGAATTTTGAGGAGCTTGGCTAAGTAATAACAGCCGCACGGGTCGATCCATCAGGTTAAGCTACGCTTGCCGGGGTTGGTCTGTGGATGGGTGACCATCTTTTCATACTGATACTCCTACGTGCCTCGGAAAGCACGTTAAGCCGTTGGTCCCGGCTGTCATTCGAGGATCTTTGACAGTCGTTACGGGTCGACAGAAGCCCGAAAGTCTGACAACCAGTCTTCTCAAGGGGTATTGTATTAATCAGTAACTGGGTTGCGGATGTCAGATAGGCAATCGCTTCATGTAAAATACTTGTATTCAGCTGCATCCGGTTAGACTAGAAGCCGACCCCAACATAGTTGGGAAAGGGCTAGGCAAAGAAAGCTCGAGACAGAATTTATGGAATATGTCTAGATTGAACCTCATTATTGAGTTGGATGTATTTAGGTAAGACTACATACATCCAACTCAAAAATGAGGTTCAATAGACTAATTATGGTGCTAATACATTTATTAAAAGATCTTGTCGCTCATATGACAAACTAGCTTTTGCCTGCGGCTTCGCCCGCGTGGTTGTCGGAAATTATCCCACGAGAACGCACTACCGGAATCAAAAGGATCCTATATTCTAATCTAGGTCATAGTCCACCCATGTGCCAAATTTTATCCAAGTCCGTTCAGCGGTTTTAGCGGGAAAGCGTAACAAACAAACAAACTCACTTTCGCATTTACAGTATTATGAAAAACCGGTCACTTAAATTAAATTTTACTTAAATAAAAAGAAAACCCTTAGCATACTACTAAAGTTTCTATAATAATATAATTCAATCATAATTCGAAAGACACGTGGCGCCATCTATTATCATAAGAACGTTATTGTTGTTTTCCTCGAGAACAGTACTTTTTTCGGGATGAAAGGTACCCTATGTCCGTTTCTGTACACGTGATAACGTATAGGCAAAATTTCAGGATGATCGGTTCAGTGGTTTAGGCGTGAAAAAGTACCTAACAAACAAACAAACAAACTTACTTTCGCATTTATAATATTAAAAATGTAGTTAGGAGTAAGGATTTACAATGGCTACTAGTGAATGCGGTGTATGAATTTGTTTCACCTTTCCTTCCCAAAGTTCAAGAAGTCTGTTCAAGACATTCTTGCAACTAAATTATGATTTGCCTCTTAAGTATTTTTATTCTTTTTATTGTTGTACCATTTAGGTATATATTGTCTTTTAACTGTCTTCTTATTATATTGTACCTTTTTGTTTCCCAAGTAAAATAAAATAAAGACTCTTACCCTCTCGAGTTAACGATCATTTTTGATAAGATAAATTAAAACTGCTTCTGCAGTTTAGTAGCATCACTAGTGGTGAATAGCATGCATTATAAAAGTCCACTCGATGTAAGAAAATATAAAAAAAAGAAAACAGCAGCTTTTTGTCAAAAATATAGCAGAATGTACTGAAATTCTTATCAAATATTTTCAAAAGTTATTCCCACGTTATTCTCATTCAAACGTCGAACGCACACTTTATTGAAAAATCTCTTTATATAATATGTACATCAACGTGTATCATATATACACATATATAAACGTAAAAAAACATCATCCAATGGCAACCGCGGACTTACAGTAGTTCTGAACCTATGGAGTTCGGTTGACATCCGAGCACACATTGAAATCTATTTATGCGGTTTTTTATATACATGTTTCTTTACAGCAACTTTGTTACAGAAAGCAAGTAAACTCCAGCCATCTTCTGAGTTATTATCATGACACGAATACGCATTGGTGGACGAATTCATTCACGTCTCAATGTGAACTATCGCTATTCATCACAAAATGGACCACTTCCCATTTCACGAGATGTTTGCGAGACTAAAGCCCGGTTTCCACCGGGAGCGGAGCGGACCCACTAAGGACTTCGTTTAACTCGCAAAATAACACACAATATAAGTATTGAGTTTACTCTTGCGAGTTAAACGGAGTCCTTATTAGTCCCCTCCAAAACAAAAGTCTTTATTGCACTCATGTGTACATTTAGTTGTTACAATATAAGTAAGTTCCAACAAGAAACCCGATTAGGGCACGGCAACATAATAATAATTTTAAAATAATAATAATAATCAATCAATCTGTCTAGCCTTTTCCCAACTATGTTGGGGTCGACTTCCAGTTTAACCGGATGTAGCTGAATACCAGTATTTTACATGGAGCGACTGCCTATCTGACCTCCACAACCCAGTTATTGGGTAATACGATACCCCTTGATAAGACTGGTTGTCAGACTTTCCGGGATCTGACGACCCGTAACGACTGTCAAAGATCCACGAATGACAGCCGGGACCAACGGCTTAACGTGCTTTCCGAGGCACGGAGGAGTCTAGGTATGTAAAGATGGTCACCCATCTTTACATACCGAGCATCTTTACAACCTGATGGATTGACCCGTGCGGCTGTTATTACTTAGCCACAAGCTCTTCAAAATAATAATAATAACATAATATTAAAAGTATGTATTACGCACGGCAATTGATTTTTATATTATACAGGGTGACTGAGGAGACGTTGTTAATGCTTCCTACGTATGTAGCTTACAAGTAAATTAGCATTCAATTTCATATTTAAAGGAATTCATATTTTATGACGCACCAGTTCGTCGCATCGCATCGCCTGTTCGTGCTATTACTTCGTTTTTGCTTAGCGTTCTGACTTTTTTTTCTTTTTGCTCGTCTCCTACGGGTCCTAACGTGATGTTAAATAGCATAGCCTTCCTCAGGAATTGGGCTAAATGCAAAAATAATTTTTCATTTCCGACTGGTTCCAGAGATTAGAGCAACACATACTAAGAAACAAACTCTTCCGCTTTCCCCTACCTATAGTAAAGTACCTACTAAAGTACCTTTATAGATAACAGGAAATTTTCCGAAACTAAGGCCAATGTGTGAATTTCAAAACCTCAAAAGACGACGTTTGTCAAACTATTAGAGTATGTATGTACGTGCGTTGTATGTTTAAATACACACAAACTCAGCGAAAAGTGAACCATGACCAGCGAGTAGACCGTGAGTCATGTTAAAAACTCAAAAGTCAGTCCGTGACTTGTGTTTATGTCCTGGGGTCGTATTATGAACTATTAACGCCATCATGATTCCGTTGCGAAAAAGGAATGGTGCTATAAATCATGTATACTATCTAGCAGTGGAGAAATGATGGCGTAAATAGTTCATAATACGGCCCCTGGTCATGACGACCTGGGTGCCTCACGTGTGATGGATTGCTGGGAGCTTAGGAAGTAGTGGGATGATGGCATACACGTTACTTAATTCGATTATCTTACATATTTTTTAATATTATTTTCAATTTGCAAATTCGACCTTTGCCAGCATTATAGACTGTTTCATCTTTAAATATTTGTTTAACTTTGTATCTCGTTAGATATCTGATTTAGAGCCGGTTTTTTGATCCGTAGTTAACTCAATCAATGGTTAAACAGTAACTAGTGGTTGATATTTGGCTAAATGTGTTTGCCAAAATGCCATTAGTTACTATTTTTAACATGAATGAGTTCATATCAATACATTCATGTTTAGCCTTTCACATTTAGCCAAAATTCAACCTTTAGTTACTACGTTTAACCATTGGTTGAGTTAACTACGGATCAAAAAACCGGCCCTAAATGAAAATGTTTTCCCCATAATTTGTACGTATAGTAAAATTTTGAGATAATTGATGTCAAAGTTCATTTTTTGAAAATATTTAATAAATTTCTTCCTTTAACTTTTAAATGTTTCATGTTTTAGTTTGGTTACCTACATCGAAAGGTTTTTTTTTTTGAGAGTTTAGAGAAAATTGATATTTAGTGACGAATTCTGGGAAATTTCCAAAAATACATAAAAATTGAGTTTTCTCGAATCCATCAATTTTCGCCTAGGCTTTATGGTATCCTTAATTGTTGCAAATAGGTCACACTACCAACCACATCCTGCAGCCTAAATGCGTAATAGACTATCAATCGGAATCTGAATCATTTTGAAGCAAATTGCTACACCATTGCTTCATCTGTTCGAAAAATTTGTGTGCTTGACAACGTAAATAACGCAAACTGTTGAACTGTCAAAATGAAACCAATTCCGATTAGTAGTGTGTTACGCAATAGTTGCGTAATTATTGCCCCACTGGAAGGAATACGTCAAATTACAAATCACACTGTATTAGTATTTATAAAATTTAGTATGTATAGTATTTTTGACAGGCCAGTTGGCGTGATTGGTTCAGATACCACCTATCACGCCGCAGGTCGTGGGTTCGATTCCTATCCAGGAAAAACATGTCTGTTTGTCCTGAGTCTGGGTGTAATTATCTATATAAGTATGTATTTACAAAAAAAAAAAAATGTAGTATATCAGTAATCTGGTTTCCATCTTACAAGCTCTGCTTAGTTTGGGACCAGATGACCGTGTGTGAACAATGTCGTAGGATATTATATTATTATTATATTCTAGCTCAAGTGAAAAAATCTATTGAACTTTGAGTATTTTAACAAGAGATTCTAAGTTTCTTATCAATAAAGGTACGTAATTAATTATTTGTTATTAATAACAAATTGCATTCCTTCATCAAGACGACAACCAATAAAGGTACCTAATGTTTAAAGTTATTCAAAATTTATTAAAACAAGGGTATTGTTTTCAAAGCGAGCACCTGTTGCCTCAATAATAGTACATTATGACACAAGTGTGCTATGTTGGTCATTACACTCGAGGCGGTATTATTATGATAAGGTAACCGAGTGTGTAATGATAAATGCACATGCTTTTCATGCGACGTTTCTCAACAAGAGGAAACGAGGAAAAAACAGACTTGCATTGTTTATTATCTTTTAATTATTGTTACAATTAATGAAAGTACAATTACTCAAAATGATACCGAACAGTTTTTATTGGCATTTCTACAGTTTGTGTTATTGTATTGGTATTATTAATAATTTCGTTATTTTTATTTTCTTGGGTAAATGTCGGCGATGATGAAATATTTTTGTAGTAGTTGGATGAATATTGTAAATGTAAGGGGTCATTAGTGGGAGTAGGGGGCACTAAATAACTGTGTCACGAGAAGTAGATTGTCGCGGCTCAGTGCAAGACTTCTTCGTCTGTGGCTCCAAATTAATTGCACGTGTTATTTTAGCACTAATGTTTGTATTGTTATGAATAAAATCTTCGACAATAAGATTCAGCGACTGCGTCAGATCGCCACCAGCCATGACGCTTTAACGTTAATATCCGATATACTCGAAATATATCGGCTCCCGAATCAGCAAGGAGTGTAGCCGAAGTTCTTCTAAAACTGTGCCCAATGTAAGAATCAGCCTCGGGCAAATCTAAATACTTTGCAATTTCTCTTGACATTGCTACAAATTTGTTGATACCAATGAGTTGAGCCATACATTTACCTTTTTTTGAAACAAGAAACGGTCATTCTTTGCTATTGTTGAACGAGAGCTTGATATTTTCTACTATTTCATAAAACGGGCCATGGATTGTAAAAAATCGTCAAAGATCGAATCATGTTTTTAGTATTGGTAATTTTTATGAGAAGCATTTTACCGTGGTTTTCTACATCCTTTGTTGTAATATCATTAAGCTCTTGATCTCTACGGGCACCAGTAACACATAATATTCGACTTCGCAGGAACTCTCGCATATTGTGTCTGCTATTTAACATCCTTCACAACCCTAAAACACCTTCCTATTTGCGGGAACGCTTTTCTTATGCCCGTCCTTTTGATGTGTTTTGCAGGTCGCATCTTAGAAACCTCCTAAAATTTCCTTCCCATTCCACTGACTTCTACTCCTACGCCTTCACTGTGCACGCGGTTCGGTTGTGGAATTCACTACCACCTGACATTAGGGACTGCCAAACTGTTGCAGTATTTAAAAGAAGAGTGAAAGAACACTATCTTTCCATTTCGTCATAGTTATTTTAGTGATATTTATTCTAGAAGTATGTATGTATTTAAGTATTTATTATAGGTTTTATTAGCTTAGCGAGTTGTTTTTTTCAGATTTTATGTATTTTTATTTTCTCTCTTATTCTTACACACGGTGTCTACATCTCTTTTTATCCTCTGTCCTATCGCAGGTATGCTGGAAGAGATTTCTTTAGAAATAAGCATCACCTTTGTACGTAATTTTCTGTTCCTTTATTCTTGTCTGTTTATTTGTGTGTACATAAATGGTTAAATAAATAAATAATATTAACGCAACCCGCAAAGAGAGTAAGAACTTAAGCTACAATAACGAAATTATAGTAATGATATTTTTAGATTTATAAAGTTCAAGGTCTGTTGTTGCCACGTACTGACTATTCGGAGCACAGAACAGATAAATTCATCTGTTTTGTGATTCGGAGCATCTTTTAAAAACTTTTCAACGTCGTCGGTTAGTGAAAATACTTTAGATTTCCGACCAATATATCCGTCCAAGAAATGACGTAAGGTTGGTTAGGTATTTGATATCAATATAATTTTTGGTCTTAACAGTGTTTTTTAACATGGAATAGATAAACCAAATCGAGCTGGGCTCGTATTTATTTTCTAGTTCATTGAAGTAAGCCAAAATTACGTTCTCCAAAAATGACTTTTTTTTTTTAATTTAAGATGGGTTTGCTCTTGACTCTAGGTCTAGGTCGGAGGTGACAGAAACAGAGTCGACGATGGAGTGAGCTTACCCAGAAGAAGCCTGTTCACTCTCACTTTGAAGAGATTAGGGTTATATGCTCTCGGAAACACAGACGCAGGTAGTGAGTTCCACTCTTTTGCTGTGCGCATTATAAAAGGCACTTGGAAGCGCTTAGTGCGAATTGGTAGAATAGCATCTAGGTAAGGATGGTAACTGGAAGTGCGTCTAGATGTCCGATGGTAGAAGGGGGCCGGTGGAATGAGGTCGTGAAGTTCTTGATTTATGTTGTTTTTTTTATGTTTTTCCACTGTATGAACGTTTCGTAGGCCGCTAGGTATTTCTCTCTAGATATTGGTGGCATCAGGCTATCACTCGCGTTTCGTGCTTCGATTAGTAATACCGGCGGGGTTAAATCTACATATTGCTCTTCTTCCCTACGTGAAGTGGACATATTTGATAATAATTAATTAACCACACAACGAAAACTTTAAAAATATTTATGGAAAATGGCACGCTGGTTCTGTTTTAATTAATTAATAAATTTAATTTAATAAATTTAATTTTAATTAATTAATACAACAACGCATACTGGGCGCTGTTGGGGTTGCCACGACACTGTAGCGCATCAGGGATGTTCTCAGAGGCACGGATAGATGACTTTTACGCAATCATGCGAAAGCGTGTAGCCTCCCTGATGCGGCGGGTGCGGGACAGCGCCAACAGCGCGTCTAGTGCTCAGGCACTGGACCAAGACACAAATATTGCCTTCAAGCCGTGCCGTGAAATAATGTTTTTGATTATTATTATTTTTATTAATGAACCCTGACATTCGTATTAATTGGTAAATTTATGTACTAACACTAGGTATTAAGTTTTTAATGTAATTACTAACTATTGGAATGTATTTTCTGTCAAATAAATGATTATTATTATTAAATAAAGGCACTGGCAAGGCCGCATAACTGCCTATATAATAAAAAAAATAAAATAAACACAAGTTAATGTTTTGGATAAGCAAATTAAGATTAATATGTAGTGAAAAATAAATAATTTGACTAGCTTCTATCCGCGACTTCGTCCGCGTGAAATTTCATCGCATTGCCAGCACGCGCTATTACTTCGTTTTCGCTTAGCGTTCTTTCTGACTTTTTTCTTTTTGATCGGCACCTAAGGGTCCTAGCGTCATGTTAAATATACCTATAGCCTTTCTTAAGAATTGGGCTATCAAATGCAAAAAAAAAAAATTCAAATCCGACTGGCAGTTCCAGAGATTAGCGCGTTCAAAAACAAACTCTTCAGCTTATTAGTAATATTGATATGCACAATTGCACAACATATGACTTTAATATACTCAACAAGGTGTCTCTTGATAAATGATAAATAAATGATAAATGATTTTTATTTCTGTAAGTAGGTTTGTACAAACACTTTTACAAGTCAATCATGTTTTGTTTTTAAACTAGATGAGGTCGGCGTTTCCTATGTGACTACTCTGAGAAGAAAGGCCGAAACAAACTCAGAGGTCACAGTCTCTTATAAAGTCCAGACATAATCTTGGTCACTTCTTAACACTTGATAACACTTTACAATGTACGATGTAAAATGAAGTAAACATTGTCGTTAAAAAAAACAAACTCATCAGCGTTATCATTAGTCATTTACATAAATAGGTATTTGGGCCATTTTTTAAGTGTATAAATCATAAGAATAAGATTTTTCAAATAAACTGTGTCCTCTTCACCACGACAGGTCTTGTTTAAAAAAAAAAGCGTTCCGTACGTTTCCATTGAATAAATATTATTTATAACCATTTTCGACTTGAAGCAAGCAGTAAAATCCACCCCTTAAACTTTATTATCCTTTTCCACCCCGTTAGGAGACGATTTTTGAAAATCCCTGAAGCACGTACCTACATTTTAATTTTTGGTGATATTGATATGCGACAAAAACATAAAAGTTGCATAGAATTTGCAGTTTGGCTATTGATCTAGCAAAAACATAAAAGTTGCATAGAATTTGCAGTTTGGCTATTGATCTAGCAAAAACATAAAAGTTGCATAGAATTTGCAGTTTGGCTATTGATCTAGCAAAAACATAAAAGTTGCATAGAATTTGCAGTTTGGCTATTGATCTAGCAAAAACATAAAAGTTGCATAGAATTTGCAGTTTGGCTATTGATCTAGCAAAAACATAAAAGTTGCATAGAATTTGCAGTTTGGCTATTGATCTAGCAAAAACATAAAAGTTGCATAGAATTTGCAGTTTGGCTATTGATCTAGCAAAAACATAAAAGTTGCATAGAATTTGCAGTTTGGCTATTGATCTAGCAAAAACATAAAAGTTGCATAGAATTTGCAGTTTGGCTATTGATCTAGCAAAAACATAAAAGTTGCATAGAATTTGCAGTTTGGCTATTGATCTAGCAAAAACATAAAAGTTGCATAGAATTTGCAGTTTGGCTATTGATCTAGCAAAAACATAAAAGTTGCATAGAATTTGCAGTTTGGCTATTGATCTAGCAAAAACATAAAAGTTGCATAGAATTTGCAGTTTGGCTATTGATCTAGCAAAAACATAAAAGTTGCATAGAATTTGCAGTTTGGCTATTGATCTAGCAAAAACATAAAAGTTGCATAGAATTTGCAGTTTGGCTATTGATCTAGCAAAAACATAAAAGTTGCATAGAATTTGCAGTTTGGCTATTGATCTAGCAAAAACATAAAAGTTGCATAGAATTTGCAGTTTGGCTATTGATCTAGCAAAAACATAAAAGTTGCATAGAATTTGCAGTTTGGCTATTGATCTAGCAAAAACATAAAAGTTGCATAGAATTTGCAGTTTGGCTATTGATCTAGCAAAAACATAAAAGTTGCATAGAATTTGCAGTTTGGCTATTGATCTAGCAAAAACATAAAAGTTGCATAGAATTTGCAGTTTGGCTATTGATCTAGCAAAAACATAAAAGTTGCATAGAATTTGCAGTTTGGCTATTGATCTAGCAAAAACATAAAAGTTGCATAGAATTTGCAGTTTGGCTATTGATCTAGCAAAAACATAAAAGTTGCATAGAATTTGCAGTTTGGCTATTGATCTAGCAAAAACATAAAAGTTGCATAGAATTTGCAGTTTGGCTATTGATCTAGCAAAAACATAAAAGTTGCATAGAATTTGCAGTTTGGCTATTGATCTAGCAAAAACATAAAAGTTGCATAGAATTTGCAGTTTGGCTATTGATCTAGCAAAAACATAAAAGTTGCATAGAATTTGCAGTTTGGCTATTGATCTAGCAAAAACATAAAAGTTGCATAGAATTTGCAGTTTGGCTATTGATCTAGCAAAAACATAAAAGTTGCATAGAATTTGCAGTTTGGCTATTGATCTAGCAAAAACATAAAAGTTGCATAGAATTTGCAGTTTGGCTATTGATCTAGCAAAAACATAAAAGTTGCATAGAATTTGCAGTTTGGCTATTGATCTAGCAAAAACATAAAAGTTGCATAGAATTTGCAGTTTGGCTATTGATCTAGCAAAAACATAAAAGTTGCATAGAATTTGCAGTTTGGCTATTGATCTAGCAAAAACATAAAAGTTGCATAGAATTTGCAGTTTGGCTATTGATCTAGCAAAAACATAAAAGTTGCATAGAATTTGCAGTTTGGCTATTGATCTAGCAAAAACATAAAAGTTGCATAGAATTTGCAGTTTGGCTATTGATCTAGCAAAAACATAAAAGTTGCATAGAATTTGCAGTTTGGCTATTGATCTAGCAAAAACATAAAAGTTGCATAGAATTTGCAGTTTGGCTATTGATCTAGCAAAAACATAAAAGTTGCATAGAATTTGCAGTTTGGCTATTGATCTAGCAAAAACATAAAAGTTGCATAGAATTTGCAGTTTGGCTATTGATCTAGCAAAAACATAAAAGTTGCATAGAATTTGCAGTTTGGCTATTGATCTAGCAAAAACATAAAAGTTGCATAGAATTTGCAGTTTGGCTATTGATCTAGCAAAAACATAAAAGTTGCATAGAATTTGCAGTTTGGCTATTGATCTAGCAAAAACATAAAAGTTGCATAGAATTTGCAGTTTGGCTATTGATCTAGCAAAAACATAAAAGTTGCATAGAATTTGCAGTTTGGCTATTGATCTAGCAAAAACATAAAAGTTGCATAGAATTTGCAGTTTGGCTATTGATCTAGCAAAAACATAAAAGTTGCATAGAATTTGCAGTTTGGCTATTGATCTAGCAAAAACATAAAAGTTGCATAGAATTTGCAGTTTGGCTATTGATCTAGCAAAAACATAAAAGTTGCATAGAATTTGCAGTTTGGCTATTGATCTAGCAAAAACATAAAAGTTGCATAGAATTTGCAGTTTGGCTATTGATCTAGCAAAAACATAAAAGTTGCATAGAATTTGCAGTTTGGCTATTGATCTAGCAAAAACATAAAAGTTGCATAGAATTTGCAGTTTGGCTATTGATCTAGCAAAAACATAAAAGTTGCATAGAATTTGCAGTTTGGCTATTGATCTAGCAAAAACATAAAAGTTGCATAGAATTTGCAGTTTGGCTATTGATCTAGCAAAAACATAAAAGTTGCATAGAATTTGCAGTTTGGCTATTGATCTAGCAAAAACATAAAAGTTGCATAGAATTTGCAGTTTGGCTATTGATCTAGCAAAAACATAAAAGTTGCATAGAATTTGCAGTTTGGCTATTGATCTAGCAAAAACATAAAAGTTGCATAGAATTTGCAGTTTGGCTATTGATCTAGCAAAAACATAAAAGTTGCATAGAATTTGCAGTTTGGCTATTGATCTAGCAAAAACATAAAAGTTGCATAGAATTTGCAGTTTGGCTATTGATCTAGCAAAAACATAAAAGTTGCATAGAATTTGCAGTTTGGCTATTGATCTAGCAAAAACATAAAAGTTGCATAGAATTTGCAGTTTGGCTATTGATCTAGCAAAAACATAAAAGTTGCATAGAATTTGCAGTTTGGCTATTGATCTAGCAAAAACATAAAAGTTGCATAGAATTTGCAGTTTGGCTATTGATCTAGCAAAAACATAAAAGTTGCATAGAATTTGCAGTTTGGCTATTGATCTAGCAAAAACATAAAAGTTGCATAGAATTTGCAGTTTGGCTATTGATCTAGCAAAAACATAAAAGTTGCATAGAATTTGCAGTTTGGCTATTGATCTAGCAAAAACATAAAAGTTGCATAGAATTTGCAGTTTGGCTATTGATCTAGCAAAAACATAAAAGTTGCATAGAATTTGCAGTTTGGCTATTGATCTAGCAAAAACATAAAAGTTGCATAGAATTTGCAGTTTGGCTATTGATCTAGCAAAAACATAAAAGTTGCATAGAATTTGCAGTTTGGCTATTGATCTAGCAAAAACATAAAAGTTGCATAGAATTTGCAGTTTGGCTATTGATCTAGCAAAAACATAAAAGTTGCATAGAATTTGCAGTTTGGCTATTGATCTAGCAAAAACATAAAAGTTGCATAGAATTTGCAGTTTGGCTATTGATCTAGCAAAAACATAAAAGTTGCATAGAATTTGCAGTTTGGCTATTGATCTAGCAAAAACATAAAAGTTGCATAGAATTTGCAGTTTGGCTATTGATCTAGCAAAAACATAAAAGTTGCATAGAATTTGCAGTTTGGCTATTGATCTAGCAAAAACATAAAAGTTGCATAGAATTTGCAGTTTGGCTATTGATCTAGCAAAAACATAAAAGTTGCATAGAATTTGCAGTTTGGCTATTGATCTAGCAAAAACATAAAAGTTGCATAGAATTTGCAGTTTGGCTATTGATCTAGCAAAAACATAAAAGTTGCATAGAATTTGCAGTTTGGCTATTGATCTAGCAAAAACATAAAAGTTGCATAGAATTTGCAGTTTGGCTATTGATCTAGCAAAAACATAAAAGTTGCATAGAATTTGCAGTTTGGCTATTGATCTAGCAAAAACATAAAAGTTGCATAGAATTTGCAGTTTGGCTATTGATCTAGCAAAAACATAAAAGTTGCATAGAATTTGCAGTTTGGCTATTGATCTAGCAAAAACATAAAAGTTGCATAGAATTTGCAGTTTGGCTATTGATCTAGCAAAAACATAAAAGTTGCATAGAATTTGCAGTTTGGCTATTGATCTAGCAAAAACATAAAAGTTGCATAGAATTTGCAGTTTGGCTATTGATCTAGCAAAAACATAAAAGTTGCATAGAATTTGCAGTTTGGCTATTGATCTAGCAAAAACATAAAAGTTGCATAGAATTTGCAGTTTGGCTATTGATCTAGCAAAAACATAAAAGTTGCATAGAATTTGCAGTTTGGCTATTGATCTAGCAAAAACATAAAAGTTGCATAGAATTTGCAGTTTGGCTATTGATCTAGCAAAAACATAAAAGTTGCATAGAATTTGCAGTTTGGCTATTGATCTAGCAAAAACATAAAAGTTGCATAGAATTTGCAGTTTGGCTATTGATCTAGCAAAAACATAAAAGTTGCATAGAATTTGCAGTTTGGCTATTGATCTAGCAAAAACATAAAAGTTGCATAGAATTTGCAGTTTGGCTATTGATCTAGCAAAAACATAAAAGTTGCATAGAATTTGCAGTTTGGCTATTGATCTAGCAAAAACATAAAAGTTGCATAGAATTTGCAGTTTGGCTATTGATCTAGCAAAAACATAAAAGTTGCATAGAATTTGCAGTTTGGCTATTGATCTAGCAAAAACATAAAAGTTGCATAGAATTTGCAGTTTGGCTATTGATCTAGCAAAAAGCTCAAACAGTTTCTTGTTTGAGGCATGTATTGAAATTAAAATAAATTATTTAAATAATATATTTATAATGAAATCTATTCGGTAAATAGGATAGCAGTATCAGACTACCCCTGAGAAGAAATGGCAAAACAAACTCAGGGGTCAAAGTCTCTTTTAAAGTCCGGACATAATCTTGGTCAGATCATGTGAAAACCGTGTAGATTAGCGTCTGAAATGATCTTTGAGAAAAGAATTACACAGATTTGAATTGACCTGTTCAGTCAGTGCAAGCCTTTGTCAGTAGTCGTATAGCTCAACTCAGTACCTAAGGAGCACAACGACTCGAGGAACAATATCAAAGAAAGGACATTTGGTTAAGCCACATAAAGTACTCAAACTGCCATACTATATTAGTACCGAGTTTTGAGTTGATCCGACAGTGCGCTAAAATTTTTCCTTAGTAACTTTCACATCCCCTAAAAACACTTTAAGTTTTCTTAAACAACCCCTTACAGACGTGTAAGGGGTTGTTTAAGAATACTTAAAGTGTCAATCTTTTTTATTTAAAATAAAATATTACCTAGCCAAATATTGCTAATATTCAAGTTTATTGAGCAAAGGAATAAGATTTTTCACAATATTATAAACTGTATCCCCTCTTTTCACCGCCACAACGATAGAATTTTTAAAATTCGTTTTGGAAATTTCCATATTATTTCCTCCCCTTAAAAATTTAATTACCTCTTTTTGCCCCTTCAGGGATGACTTTCGAAAAACCCGAAAACTTATTATTGTTTATTTTCTATCAAAAGTATAAAATATACAAAGTTTCGAGGTAATCGCCGCGCTTTAAAATTCTTCCATAGAAAGTTTAACATCCCTAAACCCCCTTTGAGGGGTAGTTTTGAAAAAGTAATAATGACAAACTTTATTACTTACTTAGGCAAATATTTGTGCTAAGTTTCAAGTTTCTTAACCAAATGAATAAGATTTTTCATATAAACTTTATTTCCTGTTTTCACCACCAGAGTGGTAGAAATTTAATTAATCGTTTGTGACATTTTCGTAACTTGACTGAAAGATTATTTACCTACACCAATTTTTGAGTTAATCAAGCCCCGCAGTAAAATTCTTCCCTGTAAAATTGACTACACCTTTTCACCCCGTTTGATAAATTTTCGAAAAATCCTGTTAAAAGCAATTTTTAATTTTCGGTCTCAAGTATAAATACTGAGTTTCCAGTTAATCAGACCGCGCGTTATAATTCCTCAATACAAACTTTGACACCCCCCAATCCCCCACTTCATCCCCATCGGGGGTAGTTTAGGAAAACTAAAAATGACAAACTTTATAATTTACTATAAGTATTCGTGTCAAGTTTCAGGTCTATTTAAATCAAGGAATAAGATTTTTCATACAAATTTTCATCCCCTATTTTACCCACTTAGGTGTAGAATATCGAAAAACCCTTTTTTAGTGGATACCTACTCTTCACAAACAACACACCCTCCAAATTTCATGTCTCTAGGACATTGATATATCAGTCAGTCAGTCAGTCAGGAGTTCGAATTTATATTTATAGAATGAAATGATGATAATTTTGATGATTGATTTATCATAATGTAACCTATAATAGTTTATTTATTTACAAAAGTATTCATTGGTTTTAGACACACAGACTCTTTCCAGAGATTGAAAAAAAATATGGTAAAGTAAAAAACACAAGTGAACAAATAAGCTGAATTATGAACCTAAATGCGTTGCTATAAGAGTCACCGTACAAGCAAGTGTTGAAATAGACATTATTATATCAAGCACCATTTTGTTGTTTTGTTGTGTTCGTGATAAGTCACGATAATTGATAAATATAATGCGAACGTTGTTAAAATGTTAGTAAGTAATAAACTTTCTCCGGAGCGTAAACTTTATAATTGATTAAAATCTCGCGTTTTATACAGATTTTATATACAAAATTGATGAATCAAGAAAGTGAGATGATACAGTAGAATGTCTGGTGAAAAATGAAAGTACATGATGTATATCGTCTAGCTTCAATTTGAATACAAGTGGTGCTCAAAGAAGGCGGATAGCATTACAGATCCGATAATAATATAATATTAGCGTGCGTATACGTATACTCGCTATGGGCCATATTGAATGGATAAAGGGGTAACCAAGATACTTATGCACAGTCTGCAGTAGTAAAGATTCAGGATAATTTATTTTCGAACTCATTCCATGATAACTGGTGCCAGCTGTCATTCATAGATCTTTGACAGTCATTACGGGTAGTCTAGTCAGAAGCCCAAAAGTCTGATAACCAGTCTTACCAAGGGGTATCTTGTTAGCAGCGTTTATTCAGCTGGATCCGGTTAGACAGGTTAGAACAGACCCAGTCAGCAATAAAAAAAAACCGGGCAGGATTTAGAGAGGGAATGGGATGTATGGAACAAATCTTCTCCCTAAGGTGCATTGCTGAAAAACATCTGGCAAAGCACAGGAAAGTCTACTGTGCTTCCGTTGACTTGGAAAAGACCTATGAACGGGTGTGGATGGGAATAACTGTGGTCGACACTATCCGTATACGGTGTGAACTAGCGCTTGTTACGGGCACTAAAATCTTTATACCATGTTCCAGTGCTTGTCTTAGGATAAATGAATCATACACGAACTGGTTCTGCATCTCGAGGGGTATTAGACAGGGTTGTGTAGCGTCACCGTGGTTAGTTGTTAGTTTGGCCGTGATTAGTTGTCTGAAATTTTTTAAAGAGGAGGAGTGCGGATTAAACATGCATGAGTTGCCTGTCAAATGCCTTCTCTACGCAAATGATCAAATGCTTCTTGTATCGTTAGCAGAACAGTTGCAAGACATGGTGAATGTGATGGATGAAGCATATAAGATGAAAAGGACGAATATACATGTGAATAAGACGTAGCTAATGATGTTTGAAAGAGAAGATAATGTATATAGAGGATTGATATGAAAATAAATGATAAGAGTGTGGAGCAAGTAAGCGAGTTTGTTTGCAAGGGATGGAAATATTGATGAAGATATGGAAAGTAGAGTAAATGCATGTTATACATTCGATTGTGACTAACCAGTTGATGTCCAAAAAAGCTCGACTGACTGTTCACAATAGTGTGCTGGTACCTACGCTTATGATATATAATGATAGGCGGAGGAATGATGTGATAAGACAACGGTGTGATTTAAAAGAAGATGTAGTGAAAAAAAAATGAAGAAGACGTGGGGAAAATAAATATGGCCATCATCTTGAAGGAGGATCTACAATAGTTACCCAAAGTTTTTAAATAATCTTTGAAGGACGCAACTGCCATATTTATTGCATAAATTCTACTTAAAAAGCCATGATTATGATAGGACTACCTTCTGCCCGCAACATCGTCGCGTGAAATGTCTTGTTCCCCCGACGCACCCCTTCAAAACGCAACGCCTGCCTGCGTTATTACTTCGTTTCGCTTAGCGTTCTTTCTGACTTTTTCGTTTTTGCTCCAGCGTCTAAGGGTCCTAGCGTGATGTTAAATAGTATACCCTTAGGGATGATGACTAAAAAATGATTTTTTGTCCGTCATGTAGATTATTAAAATATATTGGACACGTATTTTTTCTTTTTCTACGTAATCAAAAGATTATGGCGATACATTGAGTTAAAATGTAGCATGACGTCACGTCTTCGTAGATTTTATACGTAGAAGTGACGTAGCAAGCCCCCACTCCCGAACTTTAATGCGAGTTATCTTAGTCATTTTTTATTAACATGATAAAGCAAAAAATACGTATCTAATATTTTTTTATTATCTGACTGACGGACTAAATAGAATTTCTTTTTTTTACCCAGGCATCATCCCTATTGGGCTATCAAATGCAAAGAGGTTTTTTCAAATCCGACAGGAAGTTCCAGAGATTAGCATGTTCAAAAAAAAAAAAAAAACAAACTCTTCAGTTTTATTAGTTGTATGGATATGCACAATTGCACATCATATGATTTTAATATACTCAACAAGGTGTCTCTTGATAACACTTTACAATGTACGATGTAAAATGAAGTAGGTAGTCATTGTCGTTTCAATTAAAAACAATAATTCTTTGTATAAGTGGATTCAATTGGACTGGTCACGAGTATGTGGTATTGCGAGACTGGGTCTTAAGTGGGATTATGTCTTTAAAGACAGCTTACACATCCATGAGTTATGTCCAGTCCTTCGCGAAATCAGTCAATAGGTACTTACATAAAAAAAAGGAAAAATTCTGACTCACTGACTCATCAACGTATTATATAACCCAAAACCTTGAATCAAGAAAGCTGATAAATGATATCAACTTTTTTGCAAAAAAAAAAACACTACAAAGTGAAAAATAACTTTAATTTCAGAAGTCGGTGTCTTTGGTCTGTATTTTAGTTTTTGGCCACCGACTTCTAAAATTAAAGTTATTTTTCACTTTGCAGTGTATTTTTTTTTTAAAGACGATAGTTTTTTTTTGTAAAAATGTTTTTATTTTTCACTTTTTAGTGGCTCTTATAGTTTATCTAAGTTACAATATCCTAATGTCAACTGCTCATAACCTTTTACAAAATATTGCTTTTCCTGATGTAGGGAATTCATCACATGCATTGTGACGAGCATAGATTGCTTAGCAATGTACTTAATCGAATCGCAACCCATACATTTCCATCCCTTTGCATCGACCGACATCTACTCCTACTCCTTCACTGTGCACGCGGTTCGGTTGTGGAATTCACTTTCGCCTGACATTAGGAACTGCCAAACTGTTACAGTATTTAAAAGAAGAGTGAAAGAACCCTATCTTTCCATTTCATAGTAGTTGTTAGTTATTTTAGTGATATTTATTCAAGAAGTATGTATATATCTAAGTTGTATTTACTGTGTGTTTTGTTTGTTAAGTGAATTATTATTTTTAGATTTTATGTATTTTATTTCTCTTCTACTCTTACACACGGTGTCTATCTCTTTTTATCCTCTATCCTACCGCAGGTATGCTGGAAGAGATTTCTTTAGAAATAAGCATCACCTTTGTGCGTATTAATTCTGTACGCTTATTCTTGTCTGTTTATTTGTGTGTACATAAATGGTTAAATAAATAAATAAAATAACTTTTATTACACAATACTGGTAATAACTCTTATCAGCAACCACGTATTGAGTATTATCTCAACCCCCGCGATACTACAGTTGATAAGGAAAAAACATAAAGTGAAATGTTAACCCAAGTTACATATATTTTTCTATTTATTACAGTATCCTCTCGAATGTCGGAGACTAAATTGACTTGACTGAAATTGTCAAGCTGTATTAGGATTACATTATCATAAAGGTCATTTTAATATTTTCACTTGTCAATTTAGTGTAACTGTCCGACTTAAGACACTTGGAGCATTTTTTCTTATGTCGAACTGTGTAACATAAGACATTCGAGAGGATTACTTTTATGAATGGACTACCTGTGCCCGCGACTTCGCCCGATGACAATCCCCTATTTCAATCGGATTTTTTTTAATTTTTTGCGCGGAACCCTAATTCATTTCTAAAATAAAAGTAGCCTAAGTTACTCCGTATAACACAATATTAGTTATCTGCCAGTGAAAGTCCCTTCAAAATCGGTCCAGCCGTTTCAAAGATAAGCTGGAACAAACAGATAAACAAATATTTTTAAAATGGTTTTTTTTTATCCTTTTACCTTAGAACTTTCGTAATAATAAGCATTTAGTGAAATGTGTTGCTGTTTTGTTTGGTTAAGATACCACTTATCACGTCGCAGGTCGTGGGTTCGATTCCCATCCAGGACAAACATTTGCATGTGCATGAACATGTCTGTTTGTCCTGAGTCTGGGTGTAATTATCTATACGTAAAAGTATGAATTTACAAAAAAAAAGTAGTGTATGTAGTATATCAGTTATCTGGTTTCCATAGTACAAGCTCTGCTTAGTTTGGGATCAGAAGACCGTGTGTGAATAATGTCCCAGGATATTATTATTATATTATATATTATTTGATTTTTTTGACTTATCTGGGGTCCCTGGGGTCCCGGCCCTTTGGAAGGCGTACGAGGGACTGAAGCCAACTCGCTTAAATGATGAGGAGGTACCAACCGATGATTATCCTTGTATGCACTATGCAAATGCACCCAAGGATAACCGTTGGTGCAGGACTATTGCAGAACGAGGAAACTAAACATATTGGGCTATGGGTTCGGGTGGCTAAAGTGGATGGTGTTCGTGTGGTGAAAGTGGGTGTTCGGTTCTTTCCACGCACAATGGTCCACTTGAAGGATTAAGTGCGGAAACCAAACCCAATAACATAGAAGGAACATAACATAGAACATGGGTTCGGGTGGCTAAAGTGGATTGGATAACTTGAACTATGGAAGAACTATTTCCCCTGCCTGACCAATGTAATATAATTATATTATTTTTTTGACTATTCTTGGAACCCTGGGATCCCAGACCTTTGGAAGGCGTACGAGGAGCCGAAGCCAACTCGCAGAGGCCCCTGAAATAATTTTAAATGATGAGGAGGCTCCAACCGACGATTATCCCTGTATGCACAATGCAAGTGCACCCAAGGACAACCCCCGGTTGGTGCAGGACTATTGTTGTGCGTGGAAACAAAACATATTGGGCTATGGGTCTGGGTGGCTAAAGTGGATTGGGTAACTTGAACTATGGAAGAACTATGTCCCCTGCCTGACAAATGTTATATATTATACACGGATAAAATGACAAGGGTTGACTTGCACACTCAATAATGGGCCCCCGGAAACGGCCTCTAGCACAAAGTGACGTAGCGACAAGAAGGCAACACTTCCTGAGGTGCGTGAGGAGTGGAGAGGTATTCCACGGCTATCAGGACAATCCCGGAAGTACGGTCAAGATCCCTACCAGCACCTTACTGAAATACTTCCTTCCTCCAAGCACGTTTGCTCTTGCGAATTTCCACTCAAGCCGGCCAATAAAGGCATGAAAGAGATGAGGACAAGATTTCTCCCGGGAGTTAGGGTCTGTGGGGTCACTACTGCCCAACAGCTCGCCACATGCTGCCCTGCGGGTTTCTGTATCTCTCTTGGTCTGACTACTCATCCTAGACCCATTCCGGCAAAGTAAACTCTACCGGCACAGACATAAAGTTCGGAGCGCGCAAGCCCCACCACGACATCAACGTAGAGATACAGCGATATATTAATATTATTATTATGCTAGAGATTAGCTCACTTCAAGCTCATTTCACCTAAGTTTCCACGTTGAGATTTTTACAGAATAGATTGACTGTTGAGTTTATGATTATTTGTTCTATCTTAGGACTTCACCAGATACTTTAGAAGAATGACGTGATCCCACGAGTTGAGAGTAAGTATTTGCGTACAAGACTGTACCTACACGAGTGGCTGATAAAATTGAGTGCATTCTGTTAAGAACTGTACCTACAACTGGTCGTTATATCCGCTGACACTTGGCATTGGTACATAATGCGCACTTTATCTTAAGACATACTAATAGGTGTGTTCATCATCACAGACTTTTCCCGACTATGTTGGGGTCAGCTTCCAGTATAACCGGATGCAGCTGTATACCAGTATTTTACATAGAGCGACTGCCTATCTGACCTCCACAAACCAGTTACTAAGTAACACAAAACTCCTTGATAAGACTGGTTAGCAGACTTTCAGGCTTCTAACGACCTGTAACAACTGTCAAAGATCTACGAATGATAGACGGGACCAAGGGCTTAACATGCTTTCCGATTCCGAGGCACGGAGGGGTACATACCAAGTATAGGATGGTCACCCAACTACGGATCTACCCATGCGGCTGTCATTAGTTGCTACAAGCCTTATAACAGCAATAGGTGTCTTAGAATCTAATATTCACAACATATCTAGCTTTTGCCCGCGGCTTCGCCCGCATGGTTGTCGGAAATTATCCCACGAGAACGCACTATCAAAAGCATTGTCCCTAATCCAGGTTATAGTTTACCCATGTGCCAAATTTCATCCAAATCCGTTCAGCGGTTTTAGCGTCAAAGCGTAACAACTCACTTTCGCATTTATAGTATTGAGTATTATGAAAAACCGGTCTATCGACACTCTAGACTCAAAAAATGTATTAGATACTTAAATAATAAAAAAAAAAAACTATACATACTACTTAAGTTTCCACAATAATATAACTCAATCATGACTCGTAATACACGTGGCGCCATCTATTATCATAAATGTCGTTATTGTTGTTTTCCTCGGGAACAGTACTTTTTTCGGGATGAAAGGTACCCTATGTCCGTGTCTGTACACCTGACAACGTATATGCAAAATTTCAGGATGATTGATACAGTGGTTTAGGCGTGAAAAGGTAACAAACAAACAAACTTACTTTCGCATTTATAATATTAAGTTAGGAAGTTAGGATTGACATTATGTATAATGCATGCAGGCTAGATTGAATCATGACTTTATTACAGGGAGTGGTCCCACCGCAGGCGCGGAAGCGACTAACTATCTGCTATTTTCTCGCTCAACTAACGTCAATAGTATACAGGGTTATTGGTAAAACACCAACAACTCTTAAGGGGTCATTGTACTCATCATTATGAACAACTTTTACTATGGGACCAAACCTGAAATCACGAAAAAATAAATCAGCTGTTCCGTACATTTTGACGAATTATGCGAACATAAATGTACTGAACAGCTGATTTTTTTTCTACCGATTTCAGGTTTGGACCCTTAGTAAAAGTTGTTCATAATGATGAGTACAATGACCCCTTAAGAGGTTGTTGGTGTTTTACTAATAACCCTGTATACATTCCGTGTGAACAAAAGAGATGCATATATAGTTTTTTTTTATTTATTTATCATTTATATAAAAGAATACAGGATTATTCATATTAAATAGCAACCAAAAACCACTAAGGTGTAAATTGTGCTATCATGAGTCTATCTCAATATCGAACTATACAATAATTAATGCATTTTATATGTATGCGTCATTGTCGATAAAATTAATAACATCTTGGTGGCGGGTTGTTCGAAAGAGTTACCGTGGCCCTGGCACAGGCAACTGAAGGAACACGGGTGGGTTTTAGTCAGTAGAAGTCTGACACGCCCTCCCACTCCACCCAGAGCGGGAGAAGTTATTTGATGATTTCCCATCCACGAAAAAAAGGTCTTTAAATAATAATAATAATATTCTGGGACGTTATTCACACACGGTCATCTGATCCCAAACTAAGCAGAGCTTGTACTATGGAAACCAGATAACTGATATACTACATATACTACTTTTTTTTGTAAATACATACTTATACACCCAGACTCAGAACAAACAGACATGTTCATGCACACAAATGTTTGTCCTGGATGGGAATCTGCGGCATGATAGGTGTATATGTATGTGTAAATAGTTACAATCATTCCTAAATAATATGTAAGTAATATTGCTTAAGTTTACATTTGATATTTTTATGTGTAATAGTTTTGTTTATTTCTGAGGGTAGACTATTAATAAGTCTCGGTGTAATATAGCCGGTAATTCGTTCGCCATACGTATTGTTGGCGCGCCGTGTACGAAGCCTATTCTCAGAAACTGCCCGAGTGCATACAGGCTGTTCGATTTTTGAAAAATTGTTAAAAATTTATTTGTATATGAACTGGTAAGACATTACAGTGTTTAAAGAAGCCATTTATATTGTCGTACAATTGATTTGTAATTTTGGCAGATACTGTTTTAAAATTCGAAGTTGAATTTTGTAAATACTATCAAGGTAGGTTTTATAGGTACGACCATAACTACTAAGGCCATACTGGATGTAGTTGATCGCTGACTGTTCACACCGCGCGCGAGAACTCTTTGTTGCAGCGACAAGAGCAATCGAGTGGCGCTCGCTTGGCGGGCACAGCACTCGCTGAGACAATCACGCTTGGTACATACGTATATTAGTGAGTAATCGCTTGTCGCCGTCGTTCACTCGCTGCTTATTGCTCGCCAATTCGTTTCTAGTTTCTAGCTTTACTCGCTTCTCTCTCATCGTTGGCGATGGGACAAGTGCCTGACGGTTTTGAGTATTTTTTATATGATCTACGCAAATGTCCTGCAGATCGGGTAACGTCGTATGATGGGTCGTAGAGTTCCGTACGTAAAACAGGGTTGAGAAACTGACTGATGCATGCATGGCGTCTGTTGGGATAAGTCAACTCAAAGCTGCAATGGCTATTTCTTCAAAAGGACCTTCCAGACATGGCTCTGTATTGTTAGACTCACATATACAGGGTTATTGGTAAAACACTAACAACCTCTTAAGGGGTCATTGTACTCATCATTATGAACAACTTTTATTACGGGACTAAACCTAAAATCGTGAAAAAAAATCAGCCGTTCAGTACATTTATGTTCGCATAATTCGTCAAAATATACTGAACAGCTGATTTTTTTTGCGATTTCAGGTTTGGTCCCATAATAAAAGTTGTTCATAATGATGAGTACAAGGACCCCTTCAGAGGTTGTTGGTGTTTTACCAATAACCCTGTAGACGAACCTATAATATTTATAATGTTTGATCTTTAAAAGAGACCATCATGACCTCTGAGCATGACCTCTGAGTTGGTTTCGGCATTTCTTCTCAGGGATCAGTCAGCTAGGAAATGCCGGCGCCATTTAGTTTTAAAATATTGACCAAATATATTGACATGTAAAAGTGTTTTAAAAGATCTAATTACAGAAATAAACATAACTTCATCATTTCATTTCATTTAAACAATGGTTACTTATTGATTGTTAGTGTATGAGGATATTCCATAGTGCGATAAGGGGACGTTATGAATTACGCAAACCAACTTATGACGACTTTATTCTTTATTACCTTAACAGTAAAGTTGCTTTTATGGTCCTCATGTATGTAGTAGTTTTCCCTATGCGTAGGTAGTTGAATTTAGAGAAATATACTGAATGAATTTTTTTACCGTCTTGAAAAAAATAGGGTACAATAGGTGAACGGAGTAGAAGCCTATGGTGTATACCATAGGCTTCTACTCCGTTCACCGATTATACCCTATATTTTCAAGACGGTAAAATAAGTCACACAGTGTATTATATATTGGCGACAGGCCAGTTGGCGTGGTTGGTTAAGATACCACCTATCATGCCGCAGGTCGTGGTTTCGATTCTCATCCAGGACAAACATTTGTGTGCATGAACATGTCTGTTTGTCCTGAGTCTGGGTGTAATTATCTATATAAGTATGTATTTACAAAAAAAAAAGTAGTATATGTAGTATATCAGTTATCTGGTTTCCATAGTACAAGCTCTGCTTAGTTTTGGACCAGATGACCGTGTATGAAAATGTCCCAGGATATTATTATTATTATATTATGTTCGTTCAAATTTATTTATTAATAAGAACAGAATTGACGGTGACCCTCAAACTAGGCATTTGCCTTGGGACCTTAACTTGGGGTCGGAACTGCGAAATTTTCAGAGTTAATTTAGTAACATATACACATACATAACAGGTAAACATAAACTAAAATTAAACTAAAATCAATCAAAATAAAAGAGTATAAATCAAAATAAAACAAAGAGATAAAACAAAGCAAAATAAAGTCATCAGTATGAGAGCCAATGGTTTTTAGCAATAGGTATTATCACTTTATAAATCGGGGGTCAACCAATATCTCCTGGAATGTTTCCGCAGCAATCATTTCATTATTTTTATCTATAAAGGGTGTGTTTGTTTTGATACGAGAGTGCGTTAGGTGGCTGGTACACTGTGGGGTTTTGCCGCTGTCAATATTGGTACACTTATACAAGTCTGTCTAAAATATTAGCTGGTTACATGACTTTCAGCAAAGATTATCTTTAGATTTCTATTTGGTTTTTGGTACAGACAAATGGCCTCATTAAAAACTTTTTAGCAAAAATTAAAACCGACTTCCAAAACAAAACACTACAAAGTGAAAAATGACTTTAATTTCGGTAGTCGGTGTCTTTGGTTTTGTATTTTAATTTTTTGCCACCGACTTCCAAAATTAAACTTATTTTTCACTTTGTAGTGTTTTGTTTTAGTAGTCGGTTTTATTTTTTGCTAAAAAGTTTTTATTTTTCACTTTTTATGTGTGATACCTACCCCACACAAATTCGAATAACATCATCCACATAAACTAAGTGGGAAAAATACGCTTTATTGAAGCTAACTCCAAAACTACCCAAGCAAAGTTAATAAAAATTATATGGGACCACCTGGGAAGTCCTACCACCCTTTCAAACAAAAAAATAATTTTCTAAATCGGTCTATCCGTCTTTGAGTAATCGCGTAACAAACATACAAAAAAAAAACATACAGACGAATTGCGATCCTCCTCCTTTTTGAAGTCGGTTAAAAAGAAACTATCAGTGGTACCAACCAAAAATCAAATCCTTTTGGATGCGTTCACATACCGAATACAATTAAGTGTTTCATCAGTCAAAAGTTATTATCAAAGTAATCACGTAGTCATCATCGTCATCATCTGCCTAGCCTTTTCCCAACTATGTTGGGGTCGGCTTCCAGTCTAACTGGATGCAGCTGAATAGGTACTAGTATTTTACATGGAGCGACTAGCAGCACCTAGTTACTGTATAATGGTCACTTGGTAAGACTGGTTGTCAGACTTTCGGGCTTCTGACGACCCGTAACGACTGTCAAAGATCCACGAATGACAACCACGTAAAAAAGTTAACACGTAATATCAAAGTAATAAGTAATTAAGTAAAATGAGGTTACCCATTTCACTGTAATATTGTTTATATTTAATATTTTAACCTTCCAAGTTATTGTCAAGCATTGAATATTTACATACTTTTGTTGAGACAAGTAGATGCAACAAAGCCAACTGTAAACTTTTGTCGTCAATATTATTATCGATAAAGAATAAAGAAAAAATCTATTAGTTCCTGAATATGTTCTTACCCATTAGGTAAGGCTATAATAATAATAATAATTCATTTATTTTTTAGACAAAGTCCATTACAATTACATACATAATTAAATTAAAACATAAAAAAAATAAAATTGATATAAAATTCACACATACAATAATACTCAATATCCACATCAAATAAAATATAAAATACGTAAACATGTCAATCCAAAAAAAATAAGTTAAAATAATAAGCGACATCCTGGCCGATATTGAGATTTAATCATATTGAGTTATATATAATCTAGCCGCATTAAAATGTGAAAAACGTAAAAAACTGAGATAGACACTGATTCTTTTTCCACTTTTTCTGAAAAAATAGGTATTGATATACTTTTTTTTACAATGTTTTTTTTTCTTCCGAATAATGAAACTTTGAAATGCTCTCCTGCAAAGTTCCAAAAAAGTCGCTTAATACAAATAACTCATAAACCCTCGATATAATACGAGGGACTATTTATAGAAGACCAGAAAGTTACGTTTCTTTTTGGCTTCTAGAGTAGATTTTCCACTTACATGGCCTAATTCAGCGTGAATTGTTCACGCGGGTTTTCACTAAGCACCTAAAGCCTATCTTAGGCTTTTTAACGCCTATGCCTTTCTCAGTGAGTTCAAGGACAAAACGCTAAGAATAAAGGCAACCTAATCAAAATTAATTACTTACAGTACCGCCTAGACCTTCACCTAAGTGAAACTATCAATCGTTAACTAGCCTTCACGAAAACCATTTATAAATCAGTAGGAATGTCTGAATTAAACACAAGCCGAGCCGGGTGAAATCGATAGTTTGTTGACGAACATAAAATAGACAGAAGTTCCGTTGCTTAAAGTAGGTTGCTAGACAAGTTTTGAAATACGAATAAACAAGTAAAAGGAGGTAGGTAATTCATATTTATCTGTAAAGCGTATTTCATTGTAAGAGTATAGTCGTACAATTTATCACTCGTAGTTAACATTCGTTTGCGTAAATAATTTTTGAAGTGTAAAAAATGACGGAGTGGTCGAGAGACGAAATTTGGGTCGTAATTCGTTACGACTTCCTGAGGGTCCTGTCACTAGATGAGTGTGTCAATGAAATGGAATCTGTTCTTAAAGAAAACTCTCCTCATCGTACATTAATTTATCATTGGTATCGAGAATTTTCTCGGGGTAATTTTATTGTAAAAGATGCGTCAAGGTCCGGACGTCCTATTGAAGCGACTACCCCAGAATACGTCACCAAAGTAAAGCATTCCTAACTAATATTATAAATGCGAAAGTAAGTTTGTTTGTTGCCTTTTCACGCCTAAACCACTGAACCAATCATCCTGCAATTTTGCATATTCGTTGTCAGGTGTACAGACACGGACATAGGGTACCTTTCATCCCGAAAAAAAGTGATGTTCTCGAGGAAAACAACAATAACGTTCTTATGATAATAAATGGCGCCACGAAACTTGATTGAATTAAGTATATTATTACAGAAACTTTAGTAGTGTATTAAGAGTTTATTTTATTTTATTTAAGTACCTACCTTATACATTTTGCGAGTCCGATAGACCGGTATTTCATCTTCCTAACTATCCTAACTAATATTATAAATGCGAAAGTGTTTGCTTGTTGATTACGCTTTCACGCTATTACGGCTGAACGGATTTTGATGAAATTTGGAACTTGGGTAGACCATGACCTGAAGAAGGACATAGGTTACTATTCATCCTGGATTACAGACGAGGTTGCGGGCAAGAGATAGTAATAGAATATGACCGGCGAATCACCTACAGACAGATTGAAGAGATCCTACAGATTAGTGCACCAACTGTTCATAAAATTTTACACGATATACTTAAAGTAACAAAAGTTTGTACGCTTTGGGTTCCCCACGATTTAACAGACAATCAAAAGGCATGTTGAGTGAATTGGTGTAAAAAAAATGCTAAAAAGTTACGAGAACGGGACTTCAAATTATGTCAATAATATTGTAACAGGGGAAGAAACGTGGCTATATTATTTTGATGTACCTTCAAAGAATAAAAAATAAAGTTTGGTTGTTTAAAAATGAGCCTTCAATAGTGCAAGTGCGAAAATCAAATTCCGTGAAGAAAAAAATGGTCGCTGTATTTTTTACACGAGGTATTTTGGATCGTATTGTATTGGAAAGTCAGCGTACTGTAACTGCCCTATGGTACACATAAGAATGTTTGACTCGGGTCATCGACAAGCTTCAACAACTCCGTCCAAAATCGAGACTAGATACATGGCATTTTCACCACGATAATGCACCGGCGCATAAATCTGACGTGACCGTCGATTTTTTACAAAATGCTGGTCTAAAACTGGTTAAACATCCTCCCTACAGCCCTACCTTGCCCCCTGTGACTTCGGTCTTTTTCCAATTGTGAAGAATCAATTGAAACGACGAGGCGTTGCTAGCAGCATGGGACGAAGCATGCTCAGATCTTCCAGATGAAAAATGGAAACAAATTTTTGATGATTGGTTTCTACGTATGACAAAATGGAAATTATTACTTGTGATGGAAATTATTTTGAGAAATTGTACTAAATAAAGCGATATTGCAAAACTTATCTAGCAACCTACGTAACAAGGAAATGTATAAGCTGTGCAGGAAGCAAAACGAAAGGGTCCCGAATCACTATAGCAACAGACTCTGGGCTACTTAAAGTAGGGATGCCCGATCTGAATCGATATTCCAGAAGATCAATTCATGGCCATACGATCCACCGGTTTTTTTAAACCGATTCAACAGGATACGATCTTTACCCAGATTGAATCGTATGCGCCAAGATCGTATCAACTAAAACCTAAACGTCAATCGAAACGTACCGTATGAACTACAACAAAGTAACATTACCTACATAAACATTGAATGACATTAGTTATTCAAAAGCGGTATTGTATGAAAATGAAGGTAGTTGATACGGTGATAATATTTTGTTTATTTTATTATCGGGTATCGGGTATCTTAGCATTCTCTGATTTTGGTATCTTTCATTCTTTGTAATTGTATTACTGCAATAGGAAGAGTTCTATCTGTGAGTGTGACCACATTTTGAAATACTTTTTATTATGGCTCCGCCAACAAAATCAAACGTTTGGACATTTGTGACACGGGTGGATAATGTAAATCGTGTAAACAGATTTTAAAACGAAAGGTAATACGACCAATTTAAAAATTGCATGCATACTGTGCTTTTCATAATTTTTATAAAGTTCCGATACGATCTTCCGAGATCGAGTAAGATCGATTCAATAAAATACGATTAAGATGCCCGAATTTTTGCTTTGAATCAATCTTCTGGAAGATCGATTCAAAGCAAAAAATTGGGCATCCCTAGTTTAAAGCGAATTTTTGGTTCTGTTCAGTATAGAACACTTAGAACAGCCTCAATTGGAATAAGCATGCAACTGACACCGGTGATTTTGAAAGAGCTTTTATTGTGGCAAGTCCAAGTCAAATCCTATCTTCTGTTGTCCGTCAGAGAACATTTAATTAGTGGCAACATCAAGTACGAGTTGTGTTATATCACTTTGTCCTTCATTCTGCCTGTGCAGATGTCATGTTCCACCATCTTTTCCAACGTACTGCTTTGTCTCTTTGCGTAGTTCTTTCCTTTTTAGGGTTCCGTACCTCAAAAGGAAAAAACGGAACCCTTATGGGAGCACTCATGTGGCTGTCTGTCCGTCTGTCACAGCCAATTTGCTCCAAATCTAATGGACCGTTTAAGTTATTTGGTACACATATTCATTTCTGTGACCCAAACACGGACGTGTATCGTAAATAAATGAATTTTGAATATGGGGGTCAATTTTTAGGGCAAATGAGAAAATTAAAAAATAAGTTGTGCTAACTGTACCAGGTAATATATCAAATGAAAGGGCCAAAATGTCTGAGGGTCTTAAATATATATATATATATATATATATTTAAAGTTATTTAAGGAAATAGACGAAAAATTACTGTTCCCCTTATCTCAGAAACTACTGTGTCTAAAATTTTGTAAAAAAATAAAACAGAACATAGTAAGTAGTAACATACCTGCCTATGTAGTAACATACCTATAGAATACAGGAAAACTTATAAGAAGTCTATGGTCTTAAAATAACATGACAAATCTCTCAATATTGTGCATCCAGACTTACATTTGCAGTTGGAATGTATGGGAGAACATGATTTTTATCTACAATGTTAAGTTTGTTCTTGGGATAAATTCATCCTAAGTACAGAACCCTTCATTGTGCATAGTCCGACATGCACTTTTTTGAGCCAATCATCTGTTCAATGGCAGTTGAAATTTTAACATGAACTCATCAAATCATTTCGGCATATTAAACGAAACGAACTATTTAGGCCTTCTAAACAATCTGTGACACGACATAGGTCACGAAAAACACAGACACTCCCTCGATTCGTGCATAATGGTCGACGTGGCACGCGAAATCAGGGGGGTGGACAAGTCGGCCCAAATATTATCCAGGTTTGAAGCGACGGAAGTATCTGCTGTCCTTCTCTATGTTATAGGTACATGGTGACCTAAAATACCGAATATTAATTCGTTTTCGTGACGTCTAAACTGCGTGGTGAAACGGGGAATGAGAAAGGAAAATAATTTAGGAAAGTGGCTAGAGGTGTCCCTGAATGATTTAAGTTTTTATATGTAAATATAGAGGCAATTTTGCCAAATTCCTTATGGCTTACCGATCGTTATTGTTTAATGGTGGGATTCTTGTATCTTTGCCAAGATTAAACTTCAACGTGGTTTGAAGAGGGATTGGTATTTTATCTAAGCTGTATGGAAGCTTTAATTTTACCGAATTCCTCAAAATGTTATTGGGTTTTTCTATTTGGAATTTCTCAAATAGCATAAGCATTATCAGCGCACAGCTGGGACACCGGCCTCCTCTCTGTGAGAGGGAGTAGCCTGCAATCCACCACACGAGCCCAGTGCGGGTTGGTAGATGTCATTTGTCTTCAGATTTTTGGTTCTAGGACATGCCGGTTACCTCACGATGTTTTCCTTCACCGTTTTGAGAGCAGTAGTGATAAAAATAAATTACACAAAGTAAAACGCCTGTCTGGGTTCGAAGTCAGGGCCGTTGGGTCACCACTGCTTTCAGATGGCAATAGGCTCACCCCTTATTACAAGGAACTTAAAAGTTAAACGTGTGGAAATCGGTTATCATGGGATGGGCATGTGATGCGGAGGAATAGGAAAAATGTCGTCAGGAAAGTTTGGAGTACGAATGTGGATGGCTATACGAGTAGGGGAAGACCAACGAAACGATGGATGGACTGTGTGAAAGATGATATAGCTAGAAAGGAGGTGACTACTGAGATGACGACTAATGGAGAAGTATGGAAGAAAAAGACATGTTGCGCCGACCCCAAATAAATTGGGACAAGGGCAGGAGAATAATGATTAACTTGTGAAATGTGGGTGAGCTATACGTACACCTCCCCCAACCCTCGGGAAAGCAAGGCATCAATAATTCATTAGCTTACAATTTGAACTCCTGACCTTTGAAATGGCATTTCGTATTCATACGCAGGTCTTGCATAATATATCTCCGATCATTTGTTCCTAAATATAGACCTGATAATACGTCAGAGTGAATGAGAATATATGAATGAGTGAGTGAATAACTAAAGCCAGAACTACGATATTATCAGCTAATGGAAGAAGTAGCATGTAGACCTGATAGGTGCAATCCCTTAATCGTTTACGTCAATCATAGGGGAAGGTGCAGCTATTCTTGTTCGATCGATTTAGGTCTTCACTATGGATAACGCAGTGCATGTCTGGAAGCTCACACATGTCTTGGAAATTGAACAGTCATGCTGGACAGGCCTGTCAATAATGGACAGAATTATGTTGGCAGAACGATGGGGTACTGCCTTCATTGGCCGTTTTCACGTATCGCCAGCTCGGACGACAACAATAACGTCCTACGATATCGATACGACATCGGTATGTGATACGAAGTAACCAACCGCTTATTGTCATGCGATATGCCACAGCAGTCTCGAATAGTCGCGTTGCGCCAGCGAAAACTTACATCGCCGCGCGATTTTAAAAGTGTAATAGTCTAATTGAGGTGATAATGGCAGCATTGCACACCCCGCACTGTATCGGCCGCCGATATCGGTACGTCAATCAATGTCGGAGACGATACTGTTGACTACAACAACACAGTGTGAAAGCGTTTAGTAGTAATTGTATGAAACTACCAGTCCGACGATATCGTTTAGTTATCGTTATCGTCCAATTCGAAAAACGGCCATTCTTGACGTCATGCTTCCCTTCAGTAGACTAAGAATGTTAAACTGTTAAAGAAGAAGGGTCTTTCAGTTTTGATCTATTTTTGCATAATAAAATATACAAAGTATGACAATGGATATATATAGCTTGGCATTTCTGGCAGTATTTAATACAAAATATTTATGGCTTATACTTTTTTATCGTATTACTCAGTAACTGGGTTGTGGAGGTCAGATAGGCAGTCGCTCTTTGTAAAATACTGATTTTCATCTACATCCGGGTAGACTGGAAGCTGACCTCAATATAGTTGGGAAAAGGCTACGTAGATGATAATGACTTTTTTCCAATGACAATTACGAAACTTATTATATATTATCAGACATCGACCTATGAACCGAGATTACCAGTGAGGTTAGTATTAAACCTCATCAAAAAATTCCGAACAAATCTCACAACACATGATTGATGATATTATTTGTTTATTTGTTATGTAGGACAAACTACAGAATACAAGTTTCAAGTCCGGTTATCATATTTAATTTGTTTAAAGTAAATACTGATATTGATAATAATGGCTAATGGGCGATAAGGGCGGTTGCTCTCAACAGGAAAGCAATTACTATAATAATATTGAATGAAGATGTAAACACAGAAGGTCTTTACCATACAGCGGATCATATCAGCTATTGCGCACACGTTGATGACGGCTAATGGATCGAATAGGTAGACAGTTATCAACAGCTCTGTTAAACTGTCATTCCAAACGTTTGTTTGAAGTCGTCATTCGTCGTTTGAAAGCGAAAGTAAGGTTAGAATGCATTTCTGTGTTCATGATAGCAGATATACAAAGAACCGGTATATGGAACATGAAGGTGGTAATTTGTAACCCTACTTATAGAGTGAGATTATCACGTTAGCTGGTATCTCATAACTCGTCTGAATTAAAATAATATGTACAGACATCCAGCCAGCACATCAAGCTACTACAATCTGTCAAATATCTTTAATAGATTTTCATTTTTCAATTTTATTGCTAAAGCATTAGGTTCAAGGTTGATTGGGAAAATTTGACAGTTTCGTGTAGCTTGACCTGCTGGAGTCTGTACTATTTAAGCCTCAGTTTTAATGCACAATCAGCCTATAATGTTCCTACAGCTGAGACACAGGCTTCCTCTCTGTGAGAGGGAGTGGCCTGTAAACCACCACGCGGGCCCAGCGCGGGTTGGTAGATGTCACATGTCTTCGAATTTTTGGTTCTTCACATTTCTCGTTCGCTCACGATGTTTTCCTTCACCCGTTTGAGAGCAGCGGTGATGAAACAATTTACACAAAGTAAAGCGACTGTCTGTGTTCGAACCTACGACATTTTTTTTTAATTCTTTTTTTTGGTGGGGAATTATCAAATAACTTCTCCGGCTCTGGGCGGAGCGGAAGGGCGTGTCAGACTTCTACTGACTAAAACCCACCCGTGTTCCTTCAGTTGCCTGTGCCAGGGCCACGGTAACTCTTTCAAACAACCCGCAACCCTGGCAGGCATTGGCCCTAGCGGATCCCATCAGTTAGTGCTGACATCTCTTTGAGGCGCGCGTGGAACACAACGCGCCGTCGGCCCGGGCCTGGTCCTTACCAGACGGTGAGCTACCCATTGCTCGCCGTCCGCGCCTACGGTAACCGGGAATCGGCTATCGAGTCCCGACGCCCAGGGCGTCTCCTGCGGCGACTAGGGGCGTGAGGGTGCAAAGATTGCCTCTCCCTCACGCGTTCCGCCTCCTCCTTCGCGAGCATTACTGCTTCGCAGAAGGTGGTGAGGGCTTCCCATGCACTCTCGCTCCGTACCATGGCCTGGACCAGGGCCGGACGTGAGAGATCGCGGCCGCCGATCGCCTTTGCGAGGACGCGGCGGTGCTCCGCTCAAGCCGGGCAGACCTCCACCGTGTCATCCACACAATGGTAACACCCGGGCGTTTCCTCCCGTCTTATCCGGAACAATCGAACCTACGATCTACAACTCGGAAGTCTCAGCCGTAACCTCTGGACCACCACTGCAATTTTAATGATATAAACTTCATTGAAGACCCTGTCATTTTTGGTAGCAGTTTCTATCAACTTTGATCTTATGAGACACTGATTTCTGTGTGAAGATTTTGTAATCATTTATTGATGGTCCGTGAACAAGCTTATTATGAATTATTCCTTATCGACCTTCGATACGGAAGGTCGGGATTGTTCGAAAGGGTGAATATTTGACCTTTAAACCGCCGTCATTACCTTCCGCCAAAAGTTGATGAAGGAGAATATCGTTAATGAAATATTTCATCAATTCCCAGAATCTGCTTAAGGACCAGAATCAGGAATTGCTGAAATATTTCATTAAATATATTCTCTTTCATCAACTTTTGGCGGAAGGTAATGACGGCGGTTTAAAGGTCAAATATTCACCCGAAACCAGTACGATGTGTGATAAGGCAGTGATATCAGTACATTCAGTACACATACCGTCCGATATAGACAGAATCGGGATATTTTGAACTTGATGGTGAAGAAAAGTAGATGTCCAGAGGGGCAATGTCCGTATTTTTAAGTTTTTGCTTTTGCATTCTAATGTCAGTCTTAATGTGCCAAAAATAACTCGTATTTTCCTACATTTTTTGTCAATTTGACATTGATTGTTGCTGATATGATTGCGACTAGATTTTAAAAACGATGAATACGTTCAAAATATTTGTGGTGCAAAATTGCATGATTTAAAAAAAATAAAGTTAAAAAGTAAATACAATTTAAGAGGATTGTGAAGTGCCGATACGCGGCGCGATTTTTGGAGGCAATTACCTACATTTCATACAATTATCTACATAAATATTGTTTCGGGTGATAACGTTTTCACTCCCCTAAACCTTTACGAAATGAGACAATTTTGGTCTCATTACATTAAGTACACTTCAATCTAGGTCTGTACGTTTTTCATTTTTAGTAATTCAATTTAATTTAATTAAAAAAAATAAAAATGCTTGAGGATGTTTTTATGTCAAAAATATAGATATTTAGATGCTAATGCTATAAACTTATATCTTATACAATATTTCTTTATAATAAAAAGGTACGGACCTAGTCTTTCATTATACCTACAACATTTCCAAAAATTATGAAAATTAGACTATGTTTACGGGTAGAAAAACGTTATCTCTTTTTGTATGAAAATTTACAGCTTCACAATCCTCTTAACTCCCCCATTCCTACCCAGCTCTTCTTCGGCAAAGCTGGGCTCAGTGCTCTTGGGACAACATACGGATGACACGATAGTATTTCATTGATACTAATCAATGAAATACTACAGACTGAATAAACAAAACACCACACAAATACTAGGGGTGGCCTATAATTCGCTGGAACCCACTCACAATGCAAATTACACGCATTAGTACCCTTTAATAGCACCTACGAGAATTAGCGCGATGACAAAATAAACTCAGGTCTTTATTTTAAAAGTCACCGACCGTGTGACATTACACAGTGCAGTGACACGTGTATACTAGGTTCTGTACAGGGTACCCTGCAGGGAACGTATGCGTGAATTAGAAATGTCACGCAATCATCAGGGATAGACAACATAAAATTGGGCTTCATAACGTTAAAGTATTTTTGTATTAAGGTTGCACTAGTCGGCGGCTCGAACTCGTTGGTGGCGTGACTAATATGCATGCTATTTAGTTCATTTATTTAGTATTTATTTATTTAGCGATATAGACGATGATTGATAACGAAAACGAGCGTATAAAATTTCATGAACACACCTTTGGGCGTATAGATATTATAAAAATATCGCTAGATGTATTTATTCAAAATAAAGTTACTTGTTGAATTCTTGAATAAATTTTCTATGTCTGTACGGTAACAATTTTGCCAGTTTCATACTCTAGGAGCTATTTATTTATACCCAAAAGTTCGTTAAAATTATTTTTGAAATATGGAAGTTGCGACACTCAAACCATCCAAACCAATTTTTTTACCAATTCTGCTTCCTTACAGGGCAAGGTAATGACGAGACAAATTGACATAATCGTACACCGTCAAACAGACGAGTAATCACCATTCTACGTTTGTTTGGCAGAATGACCGACTAGCGTAACCTTAAGATGAACATAAATGATAAATATTACATGGTGTTGCTATATATGAGCAACCTAATCATAACAGCTCAGCTCAGTGATGACTGGCCATCCATGACCATGCAGGTCTCCCAACTAACGTTCGTTCCAATAAATGATCAGATAGCATGTCGTAACAATCTGGTACACGTGGCAGATGGGTGCTGCTCTTCTTGATTGATGCTGATTCACAACTGATAGAGGTGGCTTCCCCAGACTTTGTGTTTTGTGTTGATAATATTTTTTTACAACCAAAACAGCAAAACATTCATTGTTTTCCATCTAAACTCGGCAGCAGATATTATGTGCTACTGTAAACATATTTAGATACTTTTAATCAATAATGGTGAGGAAGAAATAATAAAAAATGTAAGGTAAATGCCGTGTTGCCGGTGGAGAATCGATCTCAGTTTTTACTAGGTAAGTATGAGTTTCGAGAGAGGAGCTCGTGGCTAAGTAATGCCAGCCGCACGGGTCGACCCATCAGGTTAATCTACTCTTGCCCGGGTTCGTCCGTGGATGGGTGACCATCTTTACATACCGAGACTCCTCCATGCCTTGGAAAGCACGTTGATCCGTTGGTATCGTATAACTCAGTTACTGGGTTGTGGAGGTCAGATAGGCAGTAGCTCCATGTAAAATAATGGTATTCAGTTGCATCCGTTTAGGCTGGAAGCCGACCCTAACATTTTAGACTGGGAGCCGACCCCAACATAGTTGAGAAAAGGCAAGGCAGATTGAGGTATGAGTTTCGAAGACATATCACACATAAGATTATGTATTGAAGAGCACATAATGATAGCTTTTATAAGGCCATAAACAAAGGGCTTAAGTTGGCAGTTTTACGGTGTTGTTTTGAATAAGAAATATCAGTTTTTCACTTAAATGGTCAACTCACCAACTGAACCTTTATTGGTTATCTGCTAATGCAAAACGATACCCATGTATAGGATGAAATCATATACCTATCTATTTTGATTTTATTATGTTGAACAATAATAGAATAGTGTACAAATTGTCATTATAAAATAATATTACTGGGAATTTTATTTGTTATTTTCCGTCAATAAAGTGAGGTTAAAATTAATAAATTAAGATATACACAGGAGTATTTACTAGCAATCATTAAATTACATCTTTTTGGGGAGTCTTCACAGTTTTTAAGGTCTGATAAGAGAGAATAGAGTAGCCAAAAATATATAGATATTAAACTTTCAATAATTAAGAAATTGAAGATTCAACTTTGTCAGACACGCAGGTGCACAAGAAACAGAAAGTTGTCAAATTGCAGATCAGACCTTGGAACTGTGCCAGGAAAAGTGTAGGCAAAGAATTATACGTATTTTATTTATTTAAATTTAACGCCGATTTTTCAACAAACAATTTGTGTCTAACCGATCAAGACTGCCACACACTGCCTTCATAATAGATTTTAGTGTGACTGATTCACGTTAAACAACTTTTGGAAGTGCGGTATGTATTATTCTGACTTTTCCTTAGAATTATGTTTCAGAACATAATATGTAATATGGAGGAGGAGCTCGTGGCTAAGTAATAACAGCCGCACGGGTCGATCGCTACGCTTGCCGGGGTTGGTCCATGGATGGGTGACTATCTTTACATACTGACCTTCGTGCCTCAGAAAGCACGTTAAGCCGTTGGTCCCGGCTGTCAATTGTGGATCTTTGACAGTCGTTACGGGTCGTCAGAAGCCCGAAAGTCTGACAACCAGTCTCACCAAGAGGTAACGTATTACGCAGTTTCTGGGTTGTGGAGGGTTTCTGACGACTAATGACAGTCGGGAACAACGGCTTAACGTGCTTTCCGAGGCACGGAGGAGTCTTGGTATGAAAAGATGGTCACCCATCCACAGACCAACCCCGGCAAGCGTAGCTTAACCTGATGGATCGACCCGTGCGGCTGTTATTACTTAGCCACGAGCTCCTCCAGCGATTGCCGAAAGGGTACAGTTCAGTTCATTAATTAAGTTCATTTTCAGTATAATTAAGCGATTTTGTCACAGCATGTGACTAGTTCGCTATCAAAAATAGAATTATTAGCCTATTAATCCAGACTCCGGCTTTTTGCCAGTTAAAGAAAAGAATTTTTTTCGCCGCCTCTTATACAAACCGCGGTAACGAAACCATAGCGACTTCTAATTCGACGACAACGCCATCTAGTTACGTTTTTAACGTCACTAGATGACATTTCGCTAGTTATTTTAGTAACAAAATAACTGGCGAAATGTCGCTGTACACAAGGCACACCTCTGCCTAGCCCTCCAGGGAATTATAGGCGTGATGTTATATTAAAGTTAAAAACATTACTTTCACTTTTTATTTTGTTATTTTGTGTTTCACGAAATGTGTCAAATTAACGATGTTCCTTATTTCTTTCCTTTTTTATCAAACCTCGAAAAATGTTTGGTGCAACTGAAGTAAATACTGATGTAACTTTATTCTCCGCGTTTATTAATAGGCTTTCGCAAGCAGCTATAATACCTAATCAAGACTTACCTACTCGTACATTACATCGCATTTACACCTGGCATGTTATGAGGAATGATTTAAAACGATAGCGTGACGGTTGACATGGGAGAATGGAAGAAGAAAACCGGCTGCGCTGACCCCTCGTACCATGGGACAAGGGCACGATGATGATAATGACAATAAATCAACACTTACATCTCTAAACTGTGCTATCCCGGCCTCACCCAGCTCGTACATGGAGACGTATGCTGCCTCAGGCTGCACAAACAGCTGGCAGAGCACCATTTCCTCACTCCTGAACATCGACCCCATGGTGACTGATTATCTGCGGTGAAAAAATAAACAGTTGAATTGCGAAAAAGAATAGGAAGGAAAATCAGTTCGTTGAAAGCGTTTTTGGTTTATGGAATATCAACCAAGTAAACAATTTACAGCTGGCTTTTTAGATCGTTGGTATCTTGTCTTACTCAGAGATGTGTTCATATTGTAATGTTTGGTCTTTCTTACAGACGGTACAGTTGCCTTATTAGTGCGGTGGTATCCCAGTGGTTAAATCGTGGGTGCGAACTCAGGCAGGCGCTTTACTTTGTGTAAATAATTTCATCACTCTCAAAACGGTAAAGGGAAAACATCATGAGGAAACCGGCATGTCCTAGAACCAAACATTCGAAGACATGTGACATCTACCAACCCGCACTTCCTCTCGAAGAGAGGAGGCCTATGTGGACAGTGGTAACATTATAGGCTGATTATGCTATTACCACAGGGTGTTTATTGTTTTTGGTAAGAGAATATTTCTCAAATAAAAAAAATTGTGATGTGATTACAAATTGGTCTACCACTAGTTAGAAATTATATTTTGAAAGATGATACGAATATGAACTGCTGAAGTGATAACAGTTCTTCTTCACAGTTCTCTTTTCAGAAGTATTTGTTTCTATAATTACAAAAACAACACCTTCCTTTCTTTGGTATTGTTCGTCGAATCGTTGAGCTCCTTAAGTTCTGAGTTGAGCTGCGCGATTACTGACAAATGCGTGCACTGACTGGACAGGTCCTCTCAATCTGTGTGGTTCTTTCCTCAAAAGACCATTTCAGACACCAATCTACATGGTCTTCACATGAAGTGACCAAGATTATATCTGGACTTTATAAGAGACTGTGACCTCTGAGTTTGTTTCGGCCTTTCTTCTCAGAGTAGTCAGATAGGAAACGCCGACCTCATCTAGTTTAAAAAAAAAAACATGATTGACTTGTAAAAGTGTTTGTACAAACCTACTTACAGAAATAAAAATCATTTATCATTTAACACAATTTACAGTAGATAACTACCTCTATTATAGTTACCAATCCACTAAGTAATAAAAACATGTCCAATTTGCGTTATAACAACTATTACAATGATGGCCATCAGTGGCCCCTCTTGACCTAGCAACGTGTCACTTCCCGCGTATTACATTGCCTCTAATCTGCCTGGCGACCCGACCAACCTTAGCTGACCCAGGTCTTTATTATTCTACACTTATACAAGGGGGTCAACTTTAAATAGACAGTGTATATGGCTAGGATCTTGATTTGGCGGATGCAGGATACTGTAATCATACATTCATACATGACCTGAGAATGTGCTAGTTTACGTCTTGATATTCAAGGAGTATTTGATTTGTTCACACCTTCTTTTTCGCTCGGCACGAACTATACACATGAATTCTCATACAGCTGCCGTGGTAAAAATAATAGCTAGCCAGGAAGGTTCTTTGGCCTGGCTGCCCAGGGTACGTAAAACGTGCATACCAGTTGGTACCACACATGATCATCATCATTTGACTGGATTAGACTGGAAGCCGACCCCAACATAGTTCGGAAAAGGATATCCGTCGGATTCCAGTCTAACTAGATGCAGCTGAATACCAGTATTTTACATGGAGAGACTGCTTATCTGACCTACAACCCAGTAACTGGGTAACACAACTGGGTACATGGTCGAGAAGTTCGCTCGAGACACTTGTTTGCTACTACTTTTTGTAGAACCAACTCATGCGTACGCTCACCGCTGCGTCGATTGGTTGACACCTATAATAGGCAGTTTGGCTCATCTGATATTATGTTTCTCAGCAAGGCTATATTTAGAAAAGAAATTGTTACTATATTAAGTGATCAGAACCCTACTAATTAAGTAATGTTTACTTTTATTCTGTTTATTTTGATATCGTTCATTCTAACAACTAGTACCTAGATCTGTTTAGTAATATGTGGATAACGTTGTGAGTAGTGTATTTGTTACCTCTATTATTAAGCTCTAACCTATGTTTACTTAGTATTACACTGCTGTTTGTTGTCCCTAAATAAATAAACACGATATGGCGATACCGCTTAGTATAGTTGTTGCTACTCTTGGAGCCTTTTTCTTTAATACACCTTTATGCCTTCTTTCTTGAAGGAGTCCGTGGCTTCTTCGTCGAGGAGGTGACTAAGTAATAACAGCCGCACGGGCGGGGTTGGTCCGTGGATGGGTGGCTCCATGCCTCGTAGAGCATGTTAAGCCGTTGGTCCCAGCTGTCATATGTGGTTCTTTGAAAGTAGTTACGGGTCGTCAGAATCCCGAAAATCTGACAACCAGTCTTACCAAGAGGTATCGTATTACCCGCAGTTACAGGGTTGTGGAGGTCAGATAGGTAGTCGCTCCATGTAGAATACTGGTATTCAGGTGCATCCAGTTAGACTGGAAGCCGACCCTAACATAGTTGAGAAAAGGCTGGGAAGATTGATTAATGCCTTCTTTCTGTTTGTGTTTTGAAGGTCAGCGGCAATCGTTATTTTTTAAATATTCATGGTAACTGGTTGATTGACACATACATTATTTTCAAGGTCAGTATTTTGTACACAGAACCTTTAAAAAGTCTAAGTATAGTTATGGCTCATTTATAAAATCGAAGTGACGTTTTTAACTTTTAACCCTATTGATTGTTGCTGAGCGGTTGGAATCAGTGGCCGTTTTGAATGTGTCTCAGTTGGAATCTGTGGTAGCAAAATACTTGTAAACCCTATATCTACAAAGTTAGTTGATTGGAATGTAAGTGTGCACGTCAGATTGTGTTTATAAACAAACCCAGCTTAGCGTAATTAATTTAATTTAGTATTTACTTAATGTTTATTGACGTAACATTCACTGATACCCTTGGAGTTCCCTTCAAAGGTTTCCTTACAAAATAGATTCTCTTTTCTTAGTTAATTACGCAAAACAATACAAACCAACTTATTCTTGGTTAATAATTAAATGAGTACCTACCATGAATTAAAATAGGCTACCTTCTCTGACATAGGCTCAGAATATTCTAGGCTTAGCCTAAAGGTCGAGGTAAATGGTACATAAAAATGAACGTCGTTTAACTAACATTAATCATTGAAATGTAATCACACGGGCCCAGTGTTCGTGGATTATTAATTATTTATTTAACTGATAACAACCAAGATCAATCACATTAGGTAAAGACAAAAGCAACATACAACTAATCGACAGTTATACGACGGTTTTTTATTATCTTTATAGAAACAATAACTCTGTTTTCCACCATTAATTGTTAAAACTTTATCAAATTACTCAAATTGTATGGCTTTAAGTTGCTACGGAGAATCAATGACTCCTAAGTAACAGGAACTTACATCTAGTTTAGGAGGAATATTTAAATACTCTGATATTTAAATATTGACCCTTATATTAAGCCTTTTATTGTGTTAGTCTTATTGGATAATGTTAAGAGCTTTTGGTGAAATAAAGAAATGAGTATGTAAGAGGAAGTCTGAAAGTGGCACCGGTGGATGAAAAGTTGTGTGGAAATCGATTGTCATGGTATGGGCATGTGATGCGGAGGAATGAGGAAAATGTCGTCAGGAAAGTTTTGAGTATGAATGTGTATGGCTATACGAGTAAGGAAAGACCAAAGAAACGATGGATGGACTGTGTGAAAGATGATATGGCCAGAAAGGGAGTGACTACCGAGATGGCGACTAATAGACAAGTATGAAAGAAAAAGACATGTTGCGCCGACCCCAAATAAATTGGTATAAGGGCAGGAGAATGATGGTGATAGTGAAATAAAGAATTTATTTATTATATTTATACGCTCATCTCACAATACTTCAAACATACTGACAAGATTTTTTTCCATTCTTCCGCGAACACATCACAGTCAAGTTTAGCATCCAAGAGAGTGACGATGCCACATGTATTCAGATTTCTGGTACCAGGACTTGTATACTAACGACATTTTGCTTCACCGTCGTAGGCATTATTACACACTTTACAAGAACTTGTTCAGTTTCCATCAAAGATTTATGATCATAGATTGTAATCGTGCCTCACGTCTAAAGTTCAACCGGTGCGAACTAGTAAAAATAGTCTTTTGGAAGTCATGCATAATCAGCCTACAATGTTCACCCTGTTGGGGCACAAGTCTCCTCTGGGTGAGAGGGAGCGGACCGTAATTCACCACGCGGGCCCAGTGCGGGTTGGTAGATGTCACATGTCTTCGAATTTTTGGTTCTAGTACATACCGGTTTCCACACGATGTTTTCCTTTTTTAAGAGCAGTGGTGATGAAATACTTTACACAAAGTAAAGCGCCTATCTGGGTTTGAACCTACGAGCTACAACGCGTAAGTCGGGGGCGTTACCACTGGGCCACCGTTCTTGAAGCCATGCAAAGAGACATAAATGGATGTGGAATCTTATTTGTGAGCAACGTGACAAGGTCTTCTGGCTGTAATCAGTTTCTACCGGTAAGCTTTGTCTTGTTAGGACGATAGCTTAGGGTACGGCCTGAGTGCACGCCCGACTCGAGCGTCCGGCGGCGAGTGTCCTGAGTGACGGCCGAGCGGCGCTCGGTGAATTTGCACGCAACGCTGAACGCCCCGCTGGACGCTTTTTCACTCGGTTCGTACACTTAGATGTATTGTTTCTTTTCCCATTGCATGCATTAAAACTGAGGACTTTTCGGCATTTGCCCTTCCCGTGTACATGATACGTTAATTACTATTGACATTATCATGAGAATGATGATAAACGTGTTCGAACTAAATCTCATGCCCTAAATATTGTGGCTATCAATGATGATAACAAGTATGGAGACAAAGAACATGGATTATTCCGATCTGTCACCTTGCCATGTCTCTTTAGGTGGACAGTTCGGAAAAAAAGTTTGATCTGTCCCCCTATTAGCAACTTTATTCACTCCTATCTGTCCAAGATATGAGTGAATAAAATTCGAACTGTCCCCACGTTGCTAATAATCCAAGAACATTGAAATATCGTAAGAGATTCTTCTGAAATCTAATTCGTCTAATTCGTCTGCGATGCAGGATGAAAAGTACCTAGCTTATGTCCTTCTCCAGGTTATGGTCTACCTATGTGCCAAATTTCATAGAAATCCGTTCAGCCGTTTTAGCGTGAAAGCGTAACAAACAAACAAATAAGCAAACTCACTTTCGCATTTATAATCCTCATATTTAAATAATTCTTCTGTACGTGTGTTTATCACCTAACTCCTCCTAAACGGTGGGACCGATTTGGATGAAATTTTGTGTGTATATTTCAATGGGTTCCTGGATGGGTAGAAAACACAATTGGACCCGGTAGGTGACGCTGCTAAGGCGGTACGAAGGTCCGCTAGTATTATATAAAGTTAGGATAGGAAAATGGAGTATACCTACCTACTTACAAGATTATACGTGAATTCATTTATATCGTATTTCTATCAGGAACTTTAAAGTAGCTTTACGGAGTCTGGATTTGTGCCCGGTGGATGGCTATAGGCCATGCTATGGGTCTTTAAACATAACTGGCAAAATGTGGGTGTACTACAGGTGCAGCTCTGCCTAACCCTTCGATTACAGGCGTGATGTTATGTAATGTTTAAATGTTTAATGCGCAATTTAGAATAAGGCTGATCGTCTTGTTTGTAAAATAATAACAAAACGAGGTCTTCATTAGTGAATTCCTGATCTCCAATTGACTCCTATCACTTGTCGAGAATTATGTTGTTTGTTTGAATTTATTTTTTGCGATCCCAGATGGCCCATCAAATTAATTGGACTTAGACAAAAACAATTGAGGCATATAACGACAGTGATATAATTTTCTCACAAAGTTCTTAGTTCATTATTACAGTAATTAATTGTGTACATTTTCAAACCGAATAGTCCCATTGCTGAAAAGCCACCCCTTCATCCGAAATTATGCGCAGCCCTAATTTGATAAGTAAATATTTTATGAATATGTTATGGGGCTGTATAAAATAACTCATCTTAACTTTGGAAGTGGATTTTTAATAAACTACACCTTTGCCACCATAAGGAAACCAGATTTCCTACTCCTCAAATTTCGCCACAAGCTCACACACATATGCCTAACGCTCATTTACAGGGAGTCATCATCTGCCTAGCCTTTTCCCAACTATGTTGGGGTCGGCTTCCAGTCTAACCGGATGCAGCTGAATACCAGTATTTTACATGGAGGGACTGCCTATCTGACCTCCATAACCCAGTAACTAGGTAATACGGTACCCCTTGGTAAGACTGTTGTCAGACTTTCAGGCTTCTGACGACCAGTAACGACTGTCAAAGATCCACGAATGACACAGCCGGGACCACCGGCTTAACATGCTTTTCGAGGCACGGAGGGGTCTTGGTATGCAAAGATCACCCATCCACAGGCCAACCGCGGCAAGCGTAGCTTAACCTGATCGATCGACCCGTGCGGCTGTTATTGCTTAGCCACAGGCCCCACAGGAATCTAAAACTAAAATTGCCGGGGTCATCAAGACCAATGACTAGTGCGATTTCACCTGAACATGCATTGTGGATGTCTGCCTGACCAATAGAATCGCAAGTGATACTGCTAAGCCTGCTTGCTGGGGTCGTGGATTTTCTCAGTAGCAGCCCAGAATCCGGATTTATACCCGGTTGTATTTAAATACAACTGGCCAAATGTGGGTGTACTATAGCCACACCTCCGAACGCACACGCGGAAACACCCGTGATGCTATCTTATATTAGGTCTTTACCTGTGAAATGTTCGATAAATTAAAAGAAATATTGTCTATGCACTTTTGACATCTTAATGAAAGTTCGTTTATGTCTCTGCTATAGCCTGGGCACAGGAATCGATTAATTCTTTAAAGGCGTTTTTCACCACCTCGTTAGGTTTGAAATTTTTCCCTGGGGCTCACTGTTGAGATCAAAATTTCCAGAACGGAAGCGATCAAACCAAAAACGCACCATGTGTTCATTTGCGATACCTTTCCATACACATCGTTAATATTGCGCGCTATCTGTGTTGCGTTGGTGCTACGACGAAATTTATATTTCTCCGTGGTTATAGAAACATCCATATCAAAGAAAATTTGAACGGCGGGAAAACAAATGAACAACCGATTTTTTTTGTGTCATGTTATATTATTTGAATTTGGAATTCTAAATATTGGGTTGGCACAAAAGTAATGAGACACTCTACAAAACTCTATACATTTCCTTTTTCAAGTTATTTGTTTAGTCAGTTTGAAGAAAAATGGACGAGCGTCCAGTTCGAACACTATACTTTTACGAGTTATACTTGTTAGGCCAAAGTGCGCGGGCTGCGGCTGACAATATCAACACTGCATTTGGCGCTGTCCCGATGGTTTGACCATTTCAAATCAGGAGACAGGAGCCTTGAAAGTCAGCCAAGCTCTGGACAACCACCCGCAGTGAATGATGACGATTTACGCCGCGAACAGCAGTCGAATCCGGATGCTACCACTCGTGAATTAGCGGAAGCACTTAACTGCAGTCACCACGCCGTGGAAAACCATCTGCATGAGCTTGGGTATCGAAAAGTTTTGGCTCGGTGGGTACCACACATCCTTACAGACGCCAGTCGTGTAGTCCGTGTCAATCACTTTTGCTGCGACCCCGACGTAAAGATTTTTATCTGATCTGGTTACTGGAAATGAATCATGGATTCATTACGAGAACGATACACGTCGTGCTTTTTGGCTGCCTCCAAATGAAACGCCACCAACTCAACCGAAGCTGAGTAAAAAGAACCGCTTAAAAGTTCTGCTTGGCTGTTTCTGGGACGCCCAAGGCATGCTGTTTTATGAACACAAAGAAACTATAAACGCTGGCAAATATTCAACCCAGCTCATCAAACTATCTGCTGCTATCAAGAAAAAACGACGAAGAAGAGTCAATGTAGTTTTACTACACGATAACGCTCAACCTCATGTTGCACTGCCGATCGCCAACAGTTGGAGAACTTGGGCTGGGAGACGATACCCCACCCACCTTATTCCCCAGACCTCGCCCCATCAGACTATCATTTGTTTAGAGCAAAGCAACAACATTTGCGGGGTAAACAATTTAATGATTTTTCTGATGTAGAGGCGGAGTTGAACAACTTGTTCTGGGCGAAAGGCATCCAAAATTTTGCCGCATTGTTGGCAAGAAGTCTTAGATGCTTATGATGATTACATCATTGACTAAGCTTTTTGTATTGTAAAAATAATCAAAAATATAAAACGTAAACCAAGAAGAAGAATGAATGATAGTTCTTCACAATAGCTAGTACCAAAAATCGTAACTTAATAGGTAAATCTCTATTATTATTATCTGTGGTCTCAGTCGTAGGTATAGAGTTACAGCGTGCATCTAGTTGATGCTCGTTACCGACTAGACTGCGACCCACGCACTTGGATGCCAACACTCCGACATCCAGACATAATGCAGTGGTGGCCTTGTGACATCTTTATTATTATAGCTCGCCGAGTCCAATGTACTTCTCTCAGTAATATGACTTTTTAGGGTTCCGTACCGCAAAACAGCAAAAACGGAACCCTTGTAGGATCACTCGTGTGTCTTGTTGTCCGTCTGTCACAGCCAATTTGCTCCAAATCGAATATACCGATTAAGTTGAAATTTGGTACACGTATGATTTCTGTGACCTAAACACGGACGTGTAACGTAAATACCCCCATGTTCAAAATTCATTAATTTTGAATATGGGGGTAAATTTTGGGGGCAAATAAGAAAATAATAAAAAGCTTTGTGACTGTACCGTGTGACGTATCAAATGAAAGGGCTTACTGTGAGGGTCTCAAATATGTTTTTTTTTATAATAAAATTGTCAAATAAATTGTTTTCAAGTTATTTAAGAAAATAGATGAAAATTGACAATTCGATAAGATAATGGGCTCCCCTTATCACAGAAATTACTTAGCCTAAAATTTTGAAAAAAAAAAAAATACAGAAAATACTTTTATACCTATAGGTTACAGGAAAACCTATAAGAATCTATGGTCTTAAAATAACATGGTAAATCTCTCAATATTGTGCATTCAAACTTACATTTGCAGTTGGAATGTATGGGAAAACATGATTTTCAACTACAATGTTAAGTTTGTTGTTGGGATAAATTTATCAAAACTACGGAACCCTTCATTGTGCGTGGTCTGACCTGCACTTGACCGGTATATTCCTACATCTTCTAATAGAATAGCTTACTTGAGATGTTTCGTTTATGTTTTGCCATCATAATATGAACTTTTATCTATACAGTCTTTGGCTAAAGAAGGGGTTAGCGCTCAAAGTCTTCCTCAAATGTGAAAACTTTGAATGAATTCATAATCTTCTGAATACCGTCACTGCTGATGAGTTTTAACACAAACTGATGTAAGTTATTATTTTGGTGCCATACCACTACGTTTGTTTGCCCGGCGTATTTTTTTTTTTACTTACTAATGCATAATTGACGTTATATAGATTCAGCAGTACCTTACAAGTGAGCCGATGCCTGCTAGGGTCGCGGACTGTTATAAAGAGTTACCGTAGCCCTGGCACAGGCAACTGAAGGAACACGGGTGAGTTTTAGCCAGTAAAAATGATACGCCCTTCCGCTCCGTCCAGAGCGGGAGAAATTATTTGATGATTTCCCAACAAAAAACAAAAAGTATCTTACAGGGCCTGGTTTGAGGACCAAGTTTAACTTCATATTTTGATGTGTTTTAACGTAACATAACATCACGCCTGTAATCCCTTAGACAAAAGTGTACCTATAGCATACCCACATTTCTCCAGTTATGTTTAGGTTCTATGTAATAGGGGATTTCAGTTCGGAAATAAACCTTCGCCCTTTTACCACCGGACTACCAGACGTACTGCAGGGTACTATCCGCACTTGGTTGATATCCCGACCAGTCGTACTCAGCGCTTCTCCTCCACATTTATTATGCGCACAAAGTGTCGAGCGCACTGCCAAAGTCTGTGTTCCCTTACATATACAACGTGTTTTTTGTTATACACCATAACTCTAGGGTATTGATGAGACCATCATTTTGAACAACTTTTACTATGGGAACAAACCTGAAATCACGAAAAAAAAAATCAGCAGTACATTTAGCCCTACATTTTGACGAGTTTTGTGAACATAAATGTATGAGACAGCTGATTTTTTTTCGCGAGTTCAGGTTTGGTCCCATAGTATAAGTTGTTCAAAATGATGGTCTTATTAATAACCTAGAGTTATGGTATATAAAAAAAAACAGGTTGCCGTCAAAGTAAGAGTGAAAAGCACGCTAGTTCCATCATAGTCCTCATCGCTTGTCAAGAGCAGCCTCAATCAGCAATAAAAAAAAATCTTCATTTATACCTTTGTTAGTGGCTCTAATCGATTCTATTCGTTGACTACACATATGCGTTCTCCGGCAAGCATTAGAATGAATGCCAAAGCACCACTTGAAATAACGTTTGGTCTAAATATTCTACAACACATTTAAATTACTTGAATTATTTCGACTTCGATTCTAAAGACTCATGGCTTCTAAATGTAGATGTTTTCATTCCAAGGCCACGTTTAATTCACATTTGTAATCTACCCTTACCTACCTTGGCACTGAAATTATGCGATTGTGTTAGCAAAATGTCAAGGGTGAGTTTTTAATAAAGACCATAAGCCTGACAGTGAACATGTGAATAAAGAAGAAAAGAAAGAAAAACTGTTTATTCACGAGAAAGTGACGCACACACATACATAAAATTGTTGCCTAACAGCAGCTTAAAAACAATAATAGCGTAATATTTAACAGTAGAAAGAAAAAGAGGTCTATTTTTGATTTTGATGATGAATGGTTCATTTATACATCCGCATGTAGCTGATTATAACCGGCGTTTTTAATAAATAAAAAAACCGGCCAAGTGCGTGGTGTCGGACCACGCACAATGAAGGGTTCCGTAGTTAGGATGAATTGAACCAAAAACAAGCTTAACATTATAGTTGAAAAACATGTTCATGTTCTCCCATACATCCATATACGTCACAGTCAATTCTCCAACAGCAAATGTAAGTTTGTATACACAAAAAAAAAAATGTGATTACAAACTTACATTTGGTTGTGGTGGACTTTTTCCTTTACTTGTGCTGTAAGACTTTGCCAAGTTTCGTGGTTCTAGGTCAATCGGAAGTACACTATAGGTTTGGATTTATTTACGAGTATCAAAATATGTCGCATTAATGGTCGTATTTTTTATTGCGGAACCACCAACCTAACCTAGGTATTTGATATTAATTTCAACTTGATACCTCAGCGCGTTCCTGAGAAAAAGGGTCTTTACAGACTGACAGAAAGACGGACAACGAAGTGATCCTATAAGGGTTCCGTTTTTCCTTTTGAGGTACGGAACCCTAAAAAGAATACTTTTAACACTACATGTGGTCATGATATTGTCATAACCAAATCATTAAAGATTGTACGGGGTCAGAAGGCAGATTGATTGAGATGGTCGATACGGCTCCGATGATGTAGTTCACGACCGCTACTGGTGGTCGGCGACAGGAATGATTCCCGTTACATAAGTTTGCCGCTCTGAAACCAGGCTTTCCGATGTCGAGACGGGGAGGCTCAGTAGCCATGGCTTGGTCACCCACGGTGAAGCGAAGAGGAACCCGACAAGCGCCGCTTGTCAGGGCTTTTTCCAGAAAGCCGACGACGTAGCGGCCAACAAGTAGGTTGCGGCGCAGCTTGGGCGACATCGCAACTGAGGCGGGCCGCGATGTCGTATGGGGTCGCCACGGACGCGGTGGGGCCGCAGAGGAGGTGGAGTGTCGGTATTTCGTTGTGGTCACGGCGTGCAATGTGTTCTCGTGCGCCAGCGATGGGGGGTATACCTCAGAGGAGGGTCCGGTGACGGGACAGCCGCAGCAGGTTCGTGATGAGTACTAACGCGTGCCCGTGTTCCCGCCACAAGCCGCAGAGGAGGACACCGTGTGGTAGTGCAATACGTATGAGCATTTCTCCACGCAAAAAATGAAAAGGCTTTCCGATGTGCATGGCATGGCGACTACTGCGCAATCGTTTGTAGCCTACTTCAGAGCGGCAAACTTACATGACGCGAACTATAGTTTTCTTACATTCAGAGGAGGTGGCAATTGGACGTAAATGAATGAAGAGTGGCTGTTCATGGCTACTCATGGTGAAAGCGAACGGTCCGCGTTCAGTTACAGTCAGTGGTGATGATCATATCAACATAAAGTTTTATTAAGTACAGCCGGTCTATTCTGTAAAAATCTCACCGTGAAAACATAGGTGAAGTGAGCTGGAAGAGAGCTGTCATTCCACCTGATGCTAGGGATTGACATTATTGACAGCTCACTCCACGAGTCCACGCTCACTTCACCTAAGTTTATTAAAAACTTTAGTAATTAGCAGGTAACTTGTTTACACGTAAATACTCATTTGAAGTGTCTCCATTGTTAAAGGTGTGTGCTCCCTTTTTTATCTTAATTCCATTTGTTTCATTTCAATGTGTGCTGTTACTGAAATTGTAATTATGACTAACCTAGTCCTTTTTAGAGTTTATTTTGTTGATTGTTTATCAAGAATCTTGATACAACCAAAAAACAATCTCAACATCTTGACTGAAGATGGTTCGTAGAGGTTTTTGCCCGTTCTTCTCCATAGGAACCTACTACGCTTTGGAATGGGCAAATAGCTTTATCTTTTTGACTGACCGACTCCTTGACGATTTAAAAGTGCCTGTAAATGATTTAATTGAAATAAATACTTTTCGCTATAGCTTAAGTCAACAAGAGAGTTTCCAGAGACTTGAATTGGCATTTGGTGATGAAGCCCCATGTCGCTCTGTGTATTCGTGGTTCGGAGAATTTAGACGTGGACGTGATCGTCATGGATATCCATGACGATGTACGTGAAGGTCGGCCGGCGTCGGCGGCGGTGGTTACAGAATCCAATATTGATAACGTACGACAATTGATTGAAACTGACAAAAAATTACTTGTCAGCAAATTCGTACTATATTAGGCATTGGAATGAGTCGAGTGCAAAAAAATTTGCATGTGTATCTGAAGGTTCAGAAACTTTGCACTCGATTGATGATACCGCATGAATACCAGAAACGACAGCGTGTCGAGTGGTGCCGTAAAATGATAAAAAAGTTTAATGGAGGACATTCATTGGCGGTTTATAATAACGTGACCGGTGATGAAACCTGGGTGTACTGCTTTGTACTGGAAAGAAAAAGCCAGTCGGTAGAATGGGTCTTTCCAAATTAAGAAAATTCGAAGCATTGGTAAGAAAATGGTTGCTTCTTTTTTCAGCAAATTGGGACATTACACAACAGTGTCGCCTGAATATCAAAAGACAGTGACCGCAGATTGGTACGTCAACACTTGCTTGCCCAGAGTTTTTCCAAAGTTCGTGAAAAGCCTCCTCAAAGTAATATCTTTCTTCACCACGATAACGCGTCATCACATTTCGCTAAGGTAAAGGAAGCGAATTTGAAGGCTTCAAATATAAAACTGATGACGCATCCGCCATACAGCCCAGACCTGGCACCTTGCGACTTCTTTTTGATTCCTAAAATTAAAGACAAACTTAGAGGCACACGTTTTACGAGCGGTGAATGCGTTCCACGAAGCCATTGAAGAGGTCCCTAAGCAAAACTGGTCCAACTTCTCTTTAAAATGGTTCCAGCGAAAGCAAAAATGTATAAATTGAGAGGGCATATACTTTGAAAAACAATATATGTGTCATAATATTGTCTAATATCTGGTCTTATTTTTCAGAATCCAGAAACATTCAATATGGCCCACGAAATAGGTACATTAAGAACTAGGAGACCATTCACGTCGAAGGTTCCGCTGGGAAATGGAAATATATTATAGGAGACTTTTCTTCAGTACTGGAACAATAAGGGAAGTTAGAAAATAATTGTTCCCTTTTCTTTGTTTTGTGGGTAAAGGATTCAACCACGCAAAGTCAAACTACGTACGACTGCGTCTACCAACCATCAAGAAATTAATGTTGCCGTGTGTACGGGCCGTATGTATATGGAATCCGAACTCACGTGTGTGATTGTAGGCAAATGTTTGTACAGAAATAGTACCAACGTCTTCTACGATATGTTACGTAGTCTTACGATTGGTTACGCTCTACGTGGCGTTGAATCGGATGTAGGTTTTATTTTTATGATTATAGATGTGTGTACTCATGTGTATCCAGGTTTTGTGGTAGACTAAGAATAGAATTTACAATCTCTTCCGTTCCGTGTTTGAGATAATAATTCAGTAGCAACACATTTTCTAGTGAATAAGGTCGTTCATTGAGGTCACAGGTGGGATAATTATTTGGTCCACATATAACTGGGTGTTTGTACGTGAGAGATTTATATCTGTAAACGCAGCCACTGTTTAGAAGTAATCCTCGTGCGTCGGGAAGCTTTAATAGAAAAAACTTTTTACAAAAAAAAAACCGACTTCCAAAGAAAACACTACAAAGTGAAAATAAGTTTAACTTCGTAAGTCGATGTTTTTGGATCTGTATTTTGGTTTTTTTTTTCCACCGACTTACAAAATTAAAGTTTTTTTTTTGGATGTCGGTTGTTTTATTTTTTGTAAAAAACGTTTTTATTTTGCACTTTTTAGTGGGTCAGTTTTGAAATTTATCAATTCAATTCAATTCAAAATCGTTTATTGCAATCCATAATGTACACATACAGGTGGTAGTTAAAAATATATATTTAGAAACAATTATGGACCCTGTCGGGCACAGCAAAATTTTAAATAAGAGGAGAGAGGAATGAGCGCTTTGATAATTCTCTTGTTACCATGTTACATTTATTTTATATTTCCATTTATCTAAAAATTTTTGAATTCGAAGTAATTATTTATATATTTATATCTAAGTAACAATAGCCTAATGTCAACTGCTCGTCACCTTTTACAATATATTTCTTTTCCTGTTGCAGGGATATTAATTGTTGAGGAGTTCTCCTAATAAGAACCAGGAGAACTGGAGCTGATGGTGAAGTCACCATCACCGTATGCATTGTGACGAGCATAAATTGCTTACCAAACATATTAAAGTAATCGAATCGCAACCCGTGAAATACTTAGGTATAATTGAGTAATTCCGATGGCCATCTGTGGTCTTCATCATCGGTTCCACGTCACCAAATTATGCTACAATAAAAAAACACAAAAATCGCTATAGGTTTGCCTATAAAACTTGAGGTTATTCCTCGATTTCCAAGGGATCCCCTCATCAGATTCTGACTTGGTGGCAATGGGACCACCTCAAGAGCGTATCCTTTTAAACAAAAAATGAATTTTGCAAATCCGTCTATATATAACATGTCGAAGTTATGCTCGAACATACGTTAAAAAATATATATAATTATATAAACATCCGAATTGAAAACCTCCTCCTTTTGGAAGTCGCTTAAAAACAGGAAAAATAAGTTGTGCCAAAATAAAGCTAGAGTTAACGAAAGGTTATCGTTTGTTTAAGTTATTCTGAATACAAAACGCGAGCATTAGATTTTTCATAATATTTTATTTTCTTACTTTGACTGTAGCAAGGCATTATAGAAAATGTTATGTTAATCAAGTACCGAGCTTGTACATGCAATGACCTGGGGGCAAGGTGATTGACATTAGTTAGCTGGATAGGCGACATAACTCAATCAATTAACAAGTGAAGTAGCGAAAAGTTGAAACGAAGCGAACAAAAAAACGATCGTTTCAAAAACTGTTGCATGGAGAACTAAAAACTATTCCTTAAAACCTTTTAGGTAGGTACTCGAAGAATCTCATACAATTGCCGAAACCATAAAATTGCCGTTTATGTTTTGATTGAAAAAAAAAATGTTTGATAAGCAATCTTCTGAAACAGTTTATTTTGCATTTTCGATGACGTAATGTACGTATTAGGTATATAAGGTGTATCTATTCATACACGAAATCTCTAAAGGGGTCATTGTACTCATCATTATAAACAACTTTTTCTATGGGACCAAACCTGAAATCGCGATGATATTCAGCTGTTCCCTACATTTTAACGAGTTATGAGAACATAAATCAGCTGATTTTTTTTGCGATTTCAGGTTTGGTCCCATAGTAAAAATTGTTCGTAATGATGAGTACAATGACCCCTTAAGAGATTTCGTGTATGAATAGATACACCTTATATATTGCAATTATTTTGTATTGTGGTATGATGATTCCATAGCCAGATATACGTAGGTATATGTCGCAGCAATCTTGTTTAATTAGCCGTTTAGTTAACCGCCTAGCCTTTCAACTAAACGGCGGCCGGTCAACTAACGGCCTGAATGATATTCAATTACAGGTTAGTTTGGAACTGGGACCAACCACGCACGAGCCGAATTGGTCGCAGTAACTTAGCCGAGGCACTCGGATCAAAAAAATGAGTTAGGTAAGAACAGTGATCAACCGCGAGCAAGCCGAGTAAACGCTACTTCCAAGTTAGTTGGCTGCGACATATACACTAATAACGGACATGGAATAAAGATCAGACAGACAGCAAGGTGGGTTGCTTATGCCCCAGGATGCGCAGAATGTACTGAGTGCAACAAATGCATAGAATAAAATAGGACTACTAAAACAAGTTGAATCATTTTGTTTACACAGTGTAACAAGGTATATCGATGGTCATGAATGATAATAAATTACAAGCAATTTGTCAAGTGTCTTTCATTGAGATTAATGTTTGGCACATATATGTAGTATCGAAGTCGCATCGTTATGCTGCGCTCCCACGGCCTGCTTTCTCACAGGTCAGCCCACGCCAAGCCAGGCCACCAGGCAGTGGGAGGTCCGATCGAATGTATGGAATGATCTGTGGAATGCTCGGCACGGGTCGCAACAGGCCTCGACAGGCACAGGCCGCCACGGACCTCGACAGGCCTTGGGATCGCGGCATTAGCTATGTCGATGACATGCTAAAGGGAAGTAATTTCTTTAGCCAAAGACTGTGTGAAAAGAAAAGGTCAAAAAGAAGAAAAAGAAAAACAAAGTCTTCGATAGCTCATGGATTAATATGACAATCATGGATAGATTAAACTGGGGATTTATCTACACTAGTTATCACGCTATGAGTCAATCAGGAATATAATTATAATCCAAGTAGCAAAATTCTCCTATAGAATTCTATTGACGCTTCGACTAAGATCAGTGATCTTATAAGACGATTTGCGCTACAAGTACTTACATACAATCCTTTAACTAGTTTTATAAACGTTTACAGGATTACTTTATACGATTCTTACTAGAACTGGTAGTCTTATAAGAGCATGTTATAAAACCAATTAAAAAAGTTTCACTTATGATCTTAAAACCGCATTTAATATGATTTTTTGCTCTTGTCAACGTTTTGTTTCATTCTTATATGAGACATGAACTTCTATAAATAAACTTCTTAGATATAGCTGCTATAGGTCAATGATATTATAGGATTGATTTGTAGTACTCGTGGCTTCTAATGGATTGTTAGCACCAAACTAGCATCCCTCGGATTTTTTTTAGGTAAGATTTTAGGTAAGGTCTTATATGTGTCCTAGATTTGCTATTACTAGAGTAATCAGCCATTTTGTGATTTGTTAGAGAAAGTAAGAGAAAATACATATGGATTTAAACAAATACATGCTCCTAGGATACTTACAGTAACCGGTAAAAACACGTACGATACGGGTAAAATGGGGTCACTTTGATACTACGGGGTTACTTTGATAAGAACTTTCGACTTTTAAAAAACTTAATTGTATAATATCTACAACGCCATATTAAAAATAAACTATCAGAAGTACTACTGATAGTTTCTTTTCACATTTTTTTAATTGGGAAGGGACGGATAACTGCGGTATCACCATAGGATTTTGGTCTTATCTAGCAAGCAGCAAATTACACAGGATAGATGGCATTCACTCTGTGTACATTCTGTGTATATTCCACCTGAGTTCTATACCTAGACGCAGAAACCAGGAATCAACGCGAACATCTATAGTATAAAACAAAATAATTTTCGTGTCTGTCTGTGCGTCTGCGTTGTTTTCGTAAACAACGCAACGGATTTTGATGCAGTTTTCACCATTATTTAGAAAATGTAGTCCGGAAAGTTTTTTGTAAAATACATCAATATTAAACTAACAAATAATAAAGAAATCTGAATGTCTTGTCAAGTCGTACAAACCGTGCCAAGCAGGGGCGGGTTGCTAGTAATAAATAATAAAAGTGAGCCAAATGTGTCCTTGTCCGAATATTTTCTAACGAGATATATTTTCAAAAGGCAGATGCAACATAAGGGTTCCCTAACATAAGGAGCATCAAGATTCTGTCAGATATGGCAGAATCTTGATGCTCCGAAATTTATTTGGCATCACACTTGGCATTATCATCTTTAAACGAATATTTTTAAGGCATAAAAAATATAATTACTGTTTGGCCGAATGATTATGTGTCCGAATTTAATATATTGAAATTAAAATATTGTGCTAAAAAGTCAATATATTGTGCTACAAAAGTTAGTGACAGAAGCGAATCGCTGCAAAACCGACTCCACGTAGACTTGTCTGCCCTACCCCTAGAGTATAATTTAACCCGCGTAGGCACAGAGCGGCTGGTGATAAAAAAACTTCGATAAAAAGGGTAGATTCGCAAAATGAACAGCAAAAAAGAAAAAACAGGCAAACATTACAACATCAACGTAAATTATTACGAAAGGCACAATCACGAATATGAATTACACGTAATCTGAAACCTTCGCGAGATGACGTCACACATGATAAAGGCAAAATGCAGATATTTAAATTAACTTTTTTATTTTCAGTCAGTGTATTGTGTTCGTTGTAATTGACAGCGCGTGAAACTTTTGTTTTGCGTACAATTCATGCTACTGATGTTGCAAATAACCGAAGAGATTTTACATAGCATTTTATGTGTTGGGTTTTCTCCTGGATATAGAGGACTGAGTTTTAGGACCAGCACGCGTAGTATGAAGACCACAGAAACGGGTTTTGTCAACGGAGGAATATACAAAATGACAGATAGTAGAAAATTTCCTACAATTTACGCGTCTAACACCCGTATTTGTTAACAAGCAATTACTTGCTGTTAAGTAATTTCTTAGTGAAGTCATTAATTACTTGATCTCAAAAATCAATCATATCTATAAATCTATCTGAAATCTTATCTATAGTAGAGTAATGTACGTCACTTCAGTAAATGCTTGAGTAAGAGTCAACGTTTCATTGCAAAATCAAACGCAAAATGGCCGAGTTCTCAATCCTTAAGTAAAGAAAATGGTGACTATTACTTGGCTAAGAATTCTAACCTTTGACAGTTCTAAATTCAAGCAATCACTAAACTATAGAATAAAATCATTAGTTTTACTGAAGTAATCAATTTTACTTGTTTATAAATACGGGTAAGTAAGCATGGAAATGTGTCATTTTGTCTATTCTTCCGTCGACAACACGTCGTCGTCATGCTACGCGTGCAGATTGAAACTGGTACAGACAATGTCGTGAGGAAAGTCTAGAGTATGAATGTGGAATGTGGAAGGTTACAAATTAAAATCAAAGAAACTATTGGTGAATTGTGTGATGAAGATGATATGGCTAGGAAGCAGGTAACTACTGAGATGACGACTATGGGACTAACTGCACTTATTCAACTCAATTCAGCTTTTGTCCATAGAAAACACCAGTTTTGTATGGAGATGCGTACGCATCCGTTCATCTATCGGCGTCAAACTTTCTATAGACAAAAGCTCAAAAGTGTAAGTGTAGTTAGTCCCTAATAGAGATGTATGGAAGGAGGAGACATGCTGCATGCGCCGACCCCAAACAAATTGGGATAAGGGCAGGAGAATGATGGAGGCTATGTAATTCTTAAGATAATCTTGGACACCTGTTTTTGACGGTCAAGGAAAATATAGCGAACGCGTCCGTAATCGCCGATCAACGTTGAGCAAGCGTACAAAGAATATAAGCATTCATTATGAACTGCAGTGAAACAGTAGTTATAGACTGCTATCGTTTTTGTTTGTAATGTAATCAGGTCAGTAGGTCACTCACAAAAATTTGCTACGATTGCAATGTTTTAGCCAGTCACTTTATTTAAAACATTTTTCCTAGCAGTGATTTTGCAACATACAGTTCATGTTCACGGTATATTTTAAACTAACTGTTATGTTTATTTCGCTGTAGATTCCGGAAAAAAGACGATCTGTAAAAAGTTCCTGTTGTGTCAGGAGAACAGCAATGAGTCTTCTTAATCAAAATCAAAAGTCTTTTATTCAAACTAGGCTGAGTATCAGCACTTTTCGAATGTCAAAATTACGACAGTCTCCCAAAACGCCCGCCCTTCACCACTTCCTAGAGTTTTAGCTAGGGAGAAAATGTGGCGCAACAAACTCCCCAGCAGCACAGCTGTCTGTTCAGTGAAAAAATTTGACTCTATACAACACTGCGCATAATAATTTAGGTACATTACGCAACACAAAACATGAATTTAAATTATTTGTTATAAGTAAGCTAGCCCACGCCAATATACAAAAAAAAAAAAACGAAAACTATACCCAAGCAGAAATAAAAATACAAAACTAAAAACGTAAGCAGAACTTCATACCTAAATAAAAGCCTCCAGTAATAAAGGGCGTGCCCACTTACATATAGCCGTACATGTAGCCGTAACACGAAGTCACAAATGATAAACTAGGACCAATCAACAAGCTAAGCCTTTCCCAAATATGTTGGGGTCGGCTTCCAGTCTAACCGGATGCAGCTGAATACCAGTATTTTACATGGAGCGACTGCCTATCTGACCTCCACAAACCAATAACTGGATAATAATGGGTAAGACTGGTTGTCAGACTTTTGGGATTTTGACGACCCGTAACGACTGTCAAAGATCCACGAATGACAGCAGGGACCAACGGCTTAACGTGCTTTCCGAGGCACGGAGGAGTCTCGGTATGTTAAGATGGTCACCCATCCACGGACCAACCCTGGCATGCGTAGCTTAACCTGATGGATCGACCCGTGCGGCTGTTATTACTTATTCACGAGCTGAATGATAAACTAGGACCATCGAAGTAAAATAAACAAAGAGTTAATTACTAATAACAAAACAAAGGTCAAGGTCAGCAAGACGACCAGTCACCACAAGCAGCACCGCAAGCAATCGCCCGTGTGCCTGATAATCTTGGTGATAACAGCAATATCCCCAAATTCTATCAGTGAGCCTCGCTACTACCGAGCCGACTGGGTAATATTTTTGGAACGGCATGTTGTTTCGCACTTATACGAGAGAAGTAAGTAGCAATAGCGAAAGATAGCGTGCTAAAATTAACTTAAAAAAAAGTAAAAAAACGACTTCAAAAACCTAAAACAAATAAAATAACTTTCTTTCTTTCTTGCCAAGCTAAGGTGCATTGAAGAATTGAAGACACCGACTTCAGAAGCTGTTAAGTATTTTAAGAAAGTTATTTTATTCGTTTTAGGTTTTTGAAGTCGGTTTTTACTTTATTTAAAGTAAATTTATTTTTCCATTTTTAGCTGAATATATAATTACATAAGCCCAACACGAACGAAAAGAAGAGTCATCAATATCCGCTTAGAAATGCCGGAGATAGGTACAGTACATTTATGCATATAACTATAATTACCTAATGTTTTATAATATATAATAAAACCTTCCTGAAAGTATGTAGATCAGGTTAGCGAAAGAATCATCAAAATTGGTGCATTAGTTTTTGAGAAGATCGCGGACATACAAACATACATACATACGGATCGAATACAGATCCTCCCTTTTTGAAGTCGGTTAAAAATAACCATGTTGGTGGGTTTTTTATCACACTGTTTATTTGCATCGTTATAATGGTAGGAGTCTAAAAGTTGAACTGTCGCCGAGTCTTTTGTTTAAATATTGAAGGTTCAAAGTTGATATTTGATAATTATGTTGCGTTATCAACTTTGAACAATTATTATTATTATTGAGTTTTTTTTTTTTTAATCAATAGATTACAGCAGTAGGGGGATAATAAAGTGGTGGTTCCATTGTTTCTGTGTACACATAACAATCTCGTCCAAATATTGTATTATATTTATGAATATTAGTTATTTAGTTATTTATGCCTTTGCGTAATTGGAACTAACAAATAAATATTTTCATAAGTTTCTCCTATAAAGAAATACATAAAAAATATTATCTATTGCTAAATGAAGCAAGTCTTTTCAAATACAAATTCATTGAGAGGTTTGTAATTAAGCAAAATATATAATACATTGATTAAATAATAATAATAAAGAAATAGATTAAAAAAAAAACTGGTTAAGTGCGTGTCGGACTACGCACAATGAAGGGTTACGTAGTTTGGATGAATCCCAAGGACAAACTTAACATTGTAGTTGAAAAACATGTTCTCCCATACAGTCCAACTGCAAATGTAAGTTTGTATGCACGATATTGAGAGATTCACCATGTTCTGATAAGACCATAGTCTTCTTATAAGTTTTCCTGTAATCAGGTAATGAACTATTTTCTGTATTTTTTCAAAATTTTAGGCTCAGTATTTTCGGTTCGGAGATAAGGGAGAATGCTCAATTTTCGTCTATTTTCTTAAATAACTTAAAAATGATTTATTTTAAAATTATTAAAAAAAAAATTGGAGACCTTCACAGTACTTAAGCCCTTTTATTTGATATGTCAAACGGTACAGTTAGCAAAAATTTTTTTTGTAATTTTCTTATTTGTCCTCCAAAATTGACCTCCATATTTAAAATTCATTTATTTACGTTACACGTCCTTATTTAGGTCTCAGAAGTACACACGTAATTTCAACTTAATAGGTCCATTAGATTCGGAGCAAATTGGCTGTGACAGACGGACAGACAGACACGAGTGATCCTATAAGGGTTCCTTTTTTTCCTTTTAGTACGGAACCCTAAAAAGATCCCAAGAAGAAGCAAACTAAAAAAAAATACTAAAATTTTAATTTATTTTCTTTTATTACCTACAGAAGCAAGTTCTGTAATTTAGTTATACATAAACTTCTAATTGAGCCAGATGTTTGCCAAAACAATTGCATGCGAACCGATGCGACTCCAAGCGTAAGTTTTAATACGAACAGACCTATCTTTGAGTTTGGCAGCGATTAGGTCATACATTACTGAGAATGATCTGCTGCTGTGATCTACTAAACGGCTCTATAGTTGTTTGCGATACTATGTAGTTTGGATATTCACTTGTGATTTGTATGACGCCCAATATACCTAATGGGTTTGTTCATTCAGGGTAAAATGCGTTTTAATGTAGCTCAATTTAAATAAAGAATAAGGTAAACGTTTTGATAAAAATATCGGGTGTTTTTTTTTAAGGGGAGAATTTTAAATTGAAATAAAACAGAAAAATGTTTTTAACATCCATGAAATTGGCTTTATTTGATAGATAATTTTATGGCATTAATGTTTGAATATGATTTCGGGCATGTAGCCACCACGGCTGATGCGTACATGGAGGTCAAATTTTACACACTCTTCGCGGTATATCAGACTGTATTTCGGCAATAATGCATTGAATGTTGCCAGCTAAGTGCTTAATTGTTACTGGTTTATCGTAGTAGACATGCGACTTTACATATATACACACCCCAGAGAAAGTACCTAATAAGCCAAGAAAAAAGTTAAGTATTCAGCAAACTAGGCATTGGTGCCAGCCGCGGCGGCCACATGCCCGGAATCATGTTCATACATTAATGCCATAAAATTATCTGTCAAATGAAGCCAATTTCATGGAAAAGTATTTAAATCCTTTTTCTGTGTTTTATTTCAATTTAAAGTTATCCCCTATAAAAAAAAAAACATCCTATATATCTATTTGTAATGCTGGCTGGAAACTATTGACCAGGCTATTATAATAATGAACTGAAAATATTTTATAAATGGAATTCTAAAGGTTACAATTAAGTCGTTTGTCATTTGTTTTTTTTTTTATGTTTTCATACAAGCTGCTTTTTACGTAGGCATGTAATTTTGTCATAGCCTATTGCAGTTTAAATAACCTGCAAAAGCTAGAGATCTGAACAAAATACGACAAACGAAACAAGTGATGAACAAAACTATTTTAGCGCGTTTTTACTTCAAATTGTCATCTCATATCGTGTCAGTGGTCGGCGATAGTTCAGCAGTCATACAGTTGTCACGGCCGGTCGTTCCCGGATGGAAGAATTAGCTCAGGCAGTCAGGCCCAATTCCCAGGCAGACTTGCAACGAGACGTTAGGCATTGTATTTTTACATTTGGACTCCATCCAAATAGTACTCCCGAGTTATCAAAAATTCAAATTTCCATTGATACGAACACATACCGTTAAACGCTAACTAATAAGGAGGTCTTGATTTTAGTTAAAGTTATTTTTGCTTCTTAATTGTATTGCTCTAATAAATAAATCAACACTAAAGTTTCGAAAGGTCATCATGTCTGTTTAGTGTTATTGATAAAATAACATCGTTAGCAGAAATAAGTATTTAGTTTAATTAATAAAATTTTCACGTCTAGTGATGGGACTTACCGGTGACGGTTAATCACTGAACTGTTATTTTTGTCACTTTACTTCACTTGGGGTGTTATTTTTTGTTATATTGTTGTGTGTTCGTATATAGTTCGGTACATCACGTAACTTGGCGCGTTGCCGGCCGGACGAGCGGTGCGCTCCGTCGTGTCGCGACTACTGCAGCGTTTGATTGTATACCTACCTTTGTAGGGCTGGGCAATAGAGGATTTTGTCGGATATGTATTATTTTGTTTGTTTTTTTTTATTTTCTGGAATAGAAGTAGAAGCTGACTCTAAGCGAAGGTACGGGGTAGGTTTGTGAATTAACACCGTTTTCCTCGAAGACAAAAAAAAAACGAATTAATACTTAATACTACTTTTTTAAAAATATAAATTTTAAATAAGTTACTCTTACCTAAATTAGCAGCTACGAATGACGTTTTGAGGATTAGTCTGACATACATATTTTAATTGCGAGTTCAAGCGCCACGGCAACCTTATGCAATAGGTGAATAGGTGCAATATGTGATATTTGCGTATAGAAAAAAACGTTATAATTGTAAATTTTTAGCCACGTTTTAACAACACGACTAATCAAATACATGTAAATACTATTATTATTATTATTTTAAAACTGTTAGCTTAAAAGTTAATGAAATATCTTATTTGAAAATAAATAGAATCTAATAAATAGTATATTTTTATTTGTATCCGTAATCGCAATGAGCGTGTCACTTCCCTACGTCCGTCAGTTCCACCGAGCAAGTGGCAACCGTGTGCCGTCAATTTAACTAATATAAAATAGGAGAATGAGCGTCCGGTGATCTCATGAAACTCATTATCATCCGTTGATGACCTATTTCGAGCTGTTACTGGCAAAAGAAATGGCTTTACAAAAAAAAAAAAACGGTGCTTTTCCCCGGAAAAGAACAGTCGTAAAAATTGTATTCTTGCTGAGAAGAATGACTTGAAATACAGTCAAGTTCAAGAGCAATTTGCGCTGTTATTAAGTCCAGTCCTTTCACAATTATTTTACCTCTAATGGCAGCAACCAAATAGCAACCTTATTATAACGTAAATAAAGATCACTGTGATTTTGACGTTAGCGGCAACCCGACAGTAACCCTAATGATAAGACATACCTTCACCTGTTATATTATAAGACAATTTCTATTGTTACCAACCTCTAGAAAATCGATCGGCAGTTGAGAGGCATAGGTCTTTACCTATGAAATTGCCGATTTTTCATTCCGGCTAGTGTGAATATTAATTTATCTTTCATTCTATTTAGAATTCCAAATTCAAATTAATTTTATAATACCTATAGCATGACATTAAAAAAAATCTGTTGTTCATTTGTTTTCCCGCACTGTTTGATTTTTCTTTGATATCGATGTTTCTATAACCATGGAAAAATCGAAATTTTCGAATAAGTTCCATCGTGGCACCAACGCAACGCAGACAGCACGCAATATGGACAAGCTACCACAAGTGAACGCACGGTTAGTTTTTGGTTTGATCGCTTCCGTTCTGGAAATTTTGATCTCAACAATGAGCTCCGGGCACAGATATTACAATACTACGTACAGATACCCAATCCCATACAAAGAAATGACACCTCCCTAAGTCTGGCTATTGAGCTGGCTATTTTTTTTCCTTCAATTTATAACAGATGGCTGCATCAGCGACTCACTAATTAGCAGATACTGTAGTTTTACAACACCATCTAGGAGTCTGCCTAGACACTAGGTCTCATCGATGCTAGGTGGCATCGATACTACTTAGATGGCTATATCTAGATACCTATAGATTCTCGATCTCACATCGAGTATGTCGTCGTAATCGTACCGTGCGCTCAAGGACAAAAAGTTGGCGTAATTGTTTCGTTTGTGTGATTGATGATTGAGCTAGCATTTTTAGCTTTAGTAGGAGACGACGTGTTTGCGAAGCTAAATAATTATATTTTATTTTTACGCCATGCGGCATATAGGTACATAATAATTCGTGCAGCTGTAAATGGGTTTTTTCCTAAACGCGCTTAATTTTATTATCTGCTTATGTCCGCGGTAACTTACTAAAATCTAAGTGGTCGCTATGCGAATGTTACGATAAGTAGGTATTCATGTTTTTAAATTTTATTATCTACTCAAATCAATCAAAACTATAAAATTGCTTGTAATTTAACCGGTAATAATGTTACTGCAGCAAGGAAATGAAATTAAATAGGTAAATATGTATTATGAGTAGGCAGAAACAATACAAGTAGGTACAAGCTGTGGTATGAAGTACCTACCTACCTACATAAATAAAATAAAACGAACGGAATATTTTTATAAAAATATTTTAATACTTCAATAAAGTACATAACAATACTGATAGAACGTTACAAAGTGATCAGTAGATAGGTACATACTTACTTAGGCCACATTTTTTATTACCTACTCGTACCAGCAGAAAAAAACATGACAAATGAAAACATATGTGTCTCCAGCAAATATCACACAGTAGAAATATCATACAGTATGTGACTCAACCCCTGTTCTTGAAATAACTACCTACAGCCGCGCGGTACGTAAACACGCGATAGGGCTGCCCGCCTACAGTATTTTAATTTCATCCTACATACCACCATCACTTGCTTGAGTTTATTTCTAGTTTTGTGATTGTAAATATTATATCTTTTATTTAAAAAAATAATCTGCTGTCGTCGATGGTTACCAAACTCCATTTATTACAAACTTCAACACCTACCAACTTAGACAAAATGCAAGAAACAGCTGACGAGAAATTAAATATCTTTTTTCATCTCAGCTTATTAACGTCCTCATTACCTACAGTACGGAGCAACTCGAAATAATAATTCTTTTCATGACCCTTCCGATGTCGAACTGCTCTGCAATCCTTACTTATTATCAACCATCTCATCGCGTGTGCGCTACCTACAGCAATCAAATCTTCTAACTACCTACTACAAAATCTTAAATTATAATGTTAATCTTACTAGGTAATTACCTACCATTTATTACTCTCATAATCTTTTCCTAACGATATTTCGTCTAACTCAGTAAGTACCCAAGTACATATTATAAGTAAGTAGATAGCCTAGCTTAGGAAACTACCTACTAGTTTTTTTTTAACGCGAGCTCAGGTAGGTCACTCGTGTGTCACTTTTTTCACCCTATCCACTTATTTATTTATTAATCTAGTTATTTTACTCGGTGGAAAAAGCAAAATACCTCCTTCCGACCGTTTGTATGAAGATAAAATACTGTATGATATTTCTACTGTGGCTGTAAGTAGCATCTTTGCTACTTACAGCCACAGTAGAAATATCATAAAAAATGTAACAATGAATTACGTTGGGGATTGTGTGCGTCAGAATGGCTGGTTGTCTGTGGCGTTGGTCTATGAGAGTTGATTCGAAAATTGCTACATAATTGCTTATATTTGCTACATATAATAAAAAATTGCTACATAGGATATACGAGTATATTTAGAAACAAAATATTTTTTTTGACCAGCAATCGTGACGTTTGTTTGGCTGGTCACCTCCTAGTTTAAAGTCAAGCATGCAGAGTTTCCCGAAATGTATTGCGTCAATAATTGCTACATATTTACTTCATTTATCTAATTTAGTTGCAACTTCAAACATATGTTAGATAAAGGATGTAGTAATGATTTAAATTATCCCAAGGAAAAGTGCCTGATAAAATAATAAAGGCAAATAGTTGCAGTGTGTCTTATTATTAGTGTATTTACTGTCAATAATAGAATTCGAGTCGCCAGTATGTGAAACACTAATTGGTCACTACAAAGCTGACGAAATTCACAATGGAAATGTTATGATGACGAATCGAAAAAAATTACGAAGAGTAAAAAGAAGCTAATTCCACATTGTATAATATATGCGAAAAAATATTATGAAAATAAGGCAAATTAATAATTGAATATTTTTGAAGTAAATTGTAATATTATTAAACTGAATCTTATGAACGACCCACATTTTTTTTTATTTACGATATCCTTTTAATGTGCTTATTATCCACTTACCTACTCATAACATGCCATTTAACAATTTAAAACGCCTGCCTCCTAAAGTAGCAATACCGTTGAGTGAAGACACACTGCAACTATTTGCCTTTATTATTTTATCAGGCACTTTTCCTTGGGATAATTTAAATCATTGCTACATCCTTTATTTAACATATGTTTGAAGTTACGACTAAATTAGATAAATGAAGTAAATATGTAGCAATTATTGACGTAATACATTTCGGGAAACTCTGCATGCTTGACTTTAAACTAGGAGGTGACCAGCCAACCAAACGTCAGGATTGCTGGTCAAAACAAATTATTTTGTTTCTAAATATATAATATCCTATGTAGCAATTATTTATTATATGTAGCAAATATAAGCAATTATGTAGCAATTTTCGAATCAACTCTCATAGACCAACGCCACAGACAACCAGACATTCTGAATTGAATATTTTTTAAGTAAATTGTAATATTATTAAACTGAATCTTTTGAACGACCTACATTTTTTTTAATTTACGATATCCTTTTAATGTGTTTTTTATCCACTTACCTACTCATAACATAACATGCCATTTAACAATTTAAAACGCCTGCCTCCTAAAGTAGCAATACCGTTGAGTGAAGACACACTGCAACTATTTGCCTTTATTATTTTATCAGACACTTTTCCTTGGGATAATTTAAATAATTCCTACATCCTTTATTTAACATATGTTTGAAGTTGCAACTAAATTAGATAAAAGAAGTAAATATGTAGCAATTATTGACGCAATACATTTCGGGAAACTCTGCATGCTTGACTTTAAAACTAGGAGGTGACCAGCCAACCAAACGTCAGGATTGCTGGTCAAAAAAAATATTTTGTTTCTAAATATATATCCTATGTAGCAATTATTTATTATATGTAGCAAATATAAGCAATTATGTAGCAATTTTCGAATCAACTCTCATAGACCAACGCCACAGACAACCAGCCTTTCTGACGCACACTGGGGATTTCCTTTTAGCACTCCAGTAGAGCACGAGCGGGCTTGTTTCGTCGAAGTTGAATTTGTTGTTCATACAAAATTAAGACTTATTACAACTGACGAAGAGATGTTATTATTGTACATTGTTTCCGCATAATTGTGAGACACAACAGCAACGACGGCTAACTGCGTGGGCACATTCACTTGTATTTAGGGTTCTGTACCTCAAAAGGAAAAAAAACGGAACCCTTATAGGCTCACTCGTGTGTCTATCACAACCGATTTGCTGCGAATCCAATGGAACGATTAAGTTGTATACACGTATGAATTTCTGTGACCCAAACACGGACGTGTAACATAAATAAACGAATTTTGAACATGGGGGGTCAATTTTGGGGGCAAATAAGAAAATTATTAAAAAAAGTTTTGCAAACTGTACCGTGTGATATATCAAATTAAAGGGCTTACTGTGAGGGTCTCAAATCTATATTTTTTTATAATTTTAAAATTGTTTTAAAGTTATTTAAGAAAATAGACGAAAATTGACCATTTCGCCCTATCTCCGATACAACTATAGATGCTGGCGGGAAAAATTCCGAATCATTCCCGTCGAATACTTCGGAAGTATTCCGAAATATTCCGAAACTTTGGGAATATTTCAACGTTTATTCCCATTGAATTATTCGGCGGAAACATTCGATTGCGGGGTACGAATGTTTCTCGCGGGGGGAAAACTTCTCCGGGGAGCATCTCCCCTCTTACCGCACCCCGCACCGCCATCGCCTGCACGCACGACTCGTGGCAGTCGGGCGTGCACGGCGCGGCGGCAGCGGCCGACGCACAGAGGGGCAGCGGCGGCGGCGATCGACGATCGATGTAAAATACGATTTTTCAGCAAAAAAATAAAAATCTTAATTAAATTCATTTTGATAATTCTGATTTAAAGAAACTTTCCCAGAAGTATTCCGGAATTATTCATATTTTTCGGAAGTTTTGCAACTATAGATACAACAGAACAGAGCATATTTTGAAATAAAAACCGGCCAAGTGCGTGTCGGACTACGCACAATGAATCCTAAGAACAAACTTAACATGTAGTTGAAAAATATGTTCTTCCATACATTATACATACTATAGGTATTGAACTATTTTGTGTATTTTTTTTTTCAAAATTTTAGGCTCAGTACTTTCGGAGATAGGGGGGAACGGTCAATTTTCGTCTATTTTATAAATAACTTTAAAATGATTTATTTTAAAATTATAAAAAAGTATATTTGAGACCCTCACATTAATCCATTTCATTTGATATGTCACATGGTACAGTTTGCAAAACTTTATTTTTATTTTCTTACTTGCCCCCCAAAATTGACCCCATATTCAAAATTAATTTATTTACGTTACACGTCCATGTTTGGGTCACAGAAATACATACGTGTAACAAATTTCATCTTAATCGGTCCAATGGATTCGGAGCAAATTGGCTGTGACAGACGGACAGACAGACAGATAGACACACGAGTGATCCTATAACAATTCAGTTTTTTCCTTTTGAGGTACGGAACCCTAAAAATACTGAAAGTAGTTATATTATTCCTATAGATTACAGGAAAACGTATTAGAATCTATGGTCTTAAAATATCATGATAAATCTCTCAATATTGTGCGTACAAAGTTACATTTGCTGTTGGAATGTCTTCCATACATTTCAAAAGTTGGAATGTCTTCCATACATTCCAAAAGTTGGAATGTATGAGGGAACATATTTTTCATCCCTGGGATATTAATTGATCCAAACTACGGAACCCTTCACTGTGCGTGGTCCGACACGCACTTGGCCGGTTTTTTTCTATTCCGTGGGATGACAAGTTTAATAAAACGCCATCTATTGCAAAGAGCTCTAAAACAAAATGCATGACAGAAGGCTACTTTGAACTGTTTATAACATACTATTTGGTTCGGATTGAAGTAAAAGGCTTAATGTATCGTTTTTGTTGAAAATACGTGAAATATGAGTGTAAATAGATAAATCAACATTAAACAAGGAAGTTTTGATTTTTACTAATCTTACTTTAGCCAAAATCTGCCGTATAACGCTTATTACTGGTTGTTAATTTCATAATTGTTACCTATGCTGCCATCTATGATTTCTTTTCGAGACTAATTATAATTTGTTCTAGTTGAGACCCCATGCTCCGGGGAAATATTTGAAATCCAAGGAGGCTGTGAAAAACGCCTTTAAAGAATTTATACACTACTACATAAACAATGAAATGGAGAAAAAAATATTTTGCCCTGTTTTAAGTTCAAGATGTATCTCTATACAAAGGCAAATGCGTCTTTTAATAGTAGGAATTATTAGGTTTTCGTTAAGTTTACGCCAATATAAAAATACTGGTAGATGCCTCTTTTTTGCGGATTCCGAATATGTAAATAACTATATTTCGAAAAAAATGTCAAATACGTCTTTTTTCATTATGACGGCAGTATACTCGTAGCAGAGGACGTAGTATTGTAATATCTGTGGCAGAGGCATCAATGAACTTTCATTGAAATGGCAAAAATCCATCAACAATATTTCTTTAAAAAAATATGTTTGATTTTAAAGACCTTATAATATAAGGACCTTATTATATTATAACTGTGAAAGGACTTAGGTATTATCTTATTGTCTTCGACTTCAAAAGAGAAGCAAAAGTTTCTGTTTTACCGGAATCGGGCGTACCTATATGTATATTATATTACCTATACTTTATTGTGTAGGTAAGGTCAGAAACAGAAGTAAATTAATAAAGTTACTTTTAAACGGATCTAAATATGCCCAAAATTTACGTATTTAATAACATCACTGTTCTAATTTTATTTATATTTTCTCTAATATTTTTTTAAAACTGATGTGTTAATCAACTTATAAATAATCGTCGCTTTACTTTCTCAACCTCGTATCTAAAAAATCACGTTTTTTTTATTAATTCATAAATTTGATCAGCAAGCTTTGCTTTATAACTGCAACAATCTCTTATTTCAATATGCCAATGAAGATAGCCGCAATTGGATAGTACAATATCCTCGCATCTTATCGACGCCGCTAATGTAACCTGCACTAACTCGCAACTTCATTTACGAGTTTTCAACCTTAAACTTAATCAGGTAGTCTCATTTCGTGTTTCTGTTATGTGAAATACGAGGTTGCTGCACAAAACTTATTTGCCTAAAAAATCGTAAGAAGTGAAGTTATTGTGTATTGGAGAATGTAATGCATAACATCGTTTGTGATTTTGGTTTTCAAAACTTAAAAAAACAGTAAAGTTTTGTAATTCATACATAATTAGTGTAAGTTATTTTTCATTAGACGAGTTCTGGCGTACGTGAGCGTGAGGTAAGTGTTGTTGAACAAATCGTTCTATTATAAATATTTATACCTACAGTGCGGTTTATAATTTCTTTGTGAACGTAATTTTAAATAGGTATTAGTACTTTCTTGCCAATATAACTTACAGATAGATTCTTTCAGTTTGATAGATGTTTTTATTAGGTATAAAAAATTAGGTCCCTAGATAGATAGCTACCTACAGAGTATTTCGTGAATAAGCGCGGGAAAAACATTGCGACACGATCGAATGTTTACCTACGAATTATTAATGAATTGATAGTTGACGTCCTTTATAAAACAGTGTTATGTTAAGTCATTTTAAGTTTAAAAATTAGATACCTGCGTAGTACCTAACGTAATTATGGTATTATTTCCTAAAGTGATTACGAGTGTAGATTCGGTAGTTTAGTCCAGTAGATGGGTACCTACTGTAATGGTTATTGATTTTAATTATCATCTTATTGTTACAAAATACGTTTTGGTTTTAGGTTTCAAAATGAGTTCCCAACGAAACAGAGCTTCTAAATTAGTGAATTTAGTCGCGGCTAGAAAGATGTACCCTGATAAATCACCACCACGAAATATTCCGATTGCTGTTCCGTCAACAAGTAACACAATGCCTCCAAATATCAAAGATTCAAAAAAAATTGTAATACTTAAACAGGAGAAACTTATTTTAGACGAAAATTCTGGTAAATTAAGACCTAGTTTGGATCCTGATGACGGTAACTTGTCAGACAGTTATTCGTTTTCCACTTCCTACTATCTTGATGAAAAAACTGGACAACTTATTCCGGCTGCTTCTTTATCTCAAGACCCACCGTTATCCGACTTTTCTGCAGCAGACAGTGATAGTGATTATAATCCTGACCTTAATTTAAGTGAATCTTCCTCATCCGATTTAGAAAATACTGGCAAAATTTTAGATGAATTTATTGGAGTAATAAAAAGAAAAAGAGCAAGGAAGGGCCAAGGTAATAGTAAAAATTGGACTAGAAATATAATCAAAAGAAAGAGACAGGAAGGAAAAGAGTACACTTCTATTAAAAGAAAAAAGGGGTGTGGTGTAATAGGTAACGAGATTCGAAAACAAAGAAAGTTAAAGCCTAGGTGTGACTCAAAGAAATGTGAAAAAAGCACAACAAAAATGTGCAATGACGTACCTGAATTTGTGAGAATTGAAATATTTAAATCATTTTGGGAGAACCTCACATGGGATGAAAGAAAGTCGTATGTCAATGCAATGGTCGTTCAAAAAAGCGTTTCTACACAATCAAAAGGAATTCCTTCTAAAAGAGAAAATACTTTTGATTATTTTTTAAAGGTTGACGGTGAAATTAAGCCGGTATGTAAAAGAATGTTCCTGAATACATTAGGTTTAGGAGAATGGACGGTTTTAAACTGGGTCAAAAAGGCTAATAATTCAATTGGAATCATAAATAAACAGCTTAATGTGCTGAGGACTAAAACATTGAATGAAACTAAAATTAATCACATTAAAACTTTTCTAGAATCGGTACCTACTTAAAGTTCCTTCGCATTACTGTCGACAGAGCACCAGTAAAGTGTATATAAACATTGATTATAGATCTTGGATGGACTTGTATGTCACTTTTGAGCAATTCTTCATAGATAATAGAATTCCACCAAAAGAAAAACCTACTTACAAGTGTTTCTTAAACGTAGTTCATGAACAGAACTTAGGGATATATAAACCAAAAAAAGATCAATGCGATCTGTGTTACGCATATAAGAATAAAAATATTCAAGAGAAAGAATATCAAGCTCATATTCTATCAAAAGATCGAGCTAGAAAAGAGAAGGATTTAGATAAGAAGAAGTGTGAAAATGGTGAAGTACACATGGTAACAGTAGATTTGCAAGCTGTACAAACGATTCCTGCAATCATAGCTGGGGCGCAATATTTTAAGCTAAAATTATGTGTGCATCAATTTACCATTTATAACGAAAAGGATGGCAGCGTTTCTTGTTACGTTTAGCACGAGGGGGAAGGGGGTATGGACGCCAATATATTTACATCATGCTTAATAGACTATTTACAAAATATAGAAGACAAGACTAAACCTATAATTATATTTAGTGATGGTTGTAATGCTCAAAACCGTAATGTTACACTTGCTAATGCTCTCCAACATTTTGCTATTAATAATAATGCCGAAATTCATCAGAAATATTTAGTTGTTGGTCACACTCAAATGGAGTGTGATTCAGTTCATGCTTGCATATAAAATAGAAAAAAAAAACAGAGAACTTTATGTACCAGCAGACTTCGTTAAAGTTATTAAAGAGGCACGATCAAAGCAGCCGTACTCAGTTAAATATTTGGACCATAATTTTTTCTATAATTTCTCTTCGCTGAAGTATTATAAGTCTATAAGACCAGGTATTAAAACTGGCGATCCTTGTGTCGTCGATATAAGAGCTTTAAAATACAATAGTTTAGGTTTAGGCTACAAAGTAAATTTTGATGAGGAATGGGCAATTTTACCACAACGTATGAACCGCAATAGCTCTTCTTTTATAACAAAAATGTACAATGACTGTCTACCAATATCTACAAGAAAGTATAATGATCTACGATCTCTTAAAGATTTGATACCAAAAGATTACCATGGGTTTTATGACACACTATGTCATCTTTGAAGTTTTTTATGATTAAATGTGGTTTCTATTAAACAGCATTTTAATTCAATAACCTCGTAAGTCAAAGCTTAGGTAACATTTTATTTAAAATACGCTATGCAGTAACCTCGTATCTGAAAAAATCATCAAAAATAGGGTTATTATAATTCATAATTAAGCGATATTTATTGACAGTATTCGTATTAATAGTAAACACATAATGTATATTTCCAAACGCAGGGAAAGAGCTTACTTTAAAAAAAAAATAGTTTTTTGTCTTTTACCAAAACATAGATTTTTGCAGATACGAGGTTGAGAAAGTAAAGCGATATTGCTGACTGTAATTCACCTTTTTAATTTTAACATGTGTGTTTCCATCATTTGTGTTTCCGTTTTAGGCTGAATAGTTGGGGTATCTAATCGTTCTGCCCAAAGGAGGAGAAGCTCGTGGCCTAGTAATAACAGCCGCACGGGTCGATCCATCAGGTAAGCTACGCTTGCCGGGGTTCCGATCTTTACATACCGAGACTCCTCCATGCCGTGCCTCGTGCCTCGGAAATCACGGTCCCGGCTGTCATTTCTGGATCTTTAACAGTCGTTACGGGTCGTCAGAAGCCCGATAGTCTGGCAACCAGTCTTACCAAGGGGTATCGTATTACCTAGTAACTGGGTTGTGGAGGCCAGATATGCAGTCGCTCCAATACTGGTATTCAGCTGCATCCGCTTAGACTGGAAACTGACCCCAACATAGTTGGGAAAAGGCTAGGCAGATTGATTATGTAAACACTATCTTATGCACGTCAGCAGTGAGGTAGCTGTCACTAATGTCAACTGTCAGTTTACCACAAATGGCGGGAAACAGTTGAAAGTGAAGCGTGCCTGCACGAGAGGCTGGCTGTGGTGATGGCTCATCACCACACCCAGCCTCTCGTGCAGGCAACCTCTTAAGGGGTCATTGTACTCATTATTATGAACAACTTTTATTATGGGACCAAACCTGAAAAAATCAAAAAAATCAGCTGAACAGCTTACTGAACAGCTGATTTTTTTTCGTGATTTCAGGTTTGGTCCCATAGTAAAAGTTGTTCATAATGATGAGTACAATGACCACTTAAGAGGTTGCTGGTGTTTTATCAATAACCCTGTATATCAGCTTAAAAACGGGATCAACAGGATTCTACACTACCTAATAAAGCAGGGTGTTTATTATTTGTACTGAGATGATAAGAAAGAAAATATATTAAGGTTTACAAGTTAACAACCTTTAGGGATTCTGGTAATTAGTTTTATAGGGAACTAGTTTTTGCCCGCGTCTTTGCCCGTGTGATCGTTAGGAATTATCCCACGGGAACACACTACCGTGATGAAAGTATCCTATATCCAATTTTCAAACCCACAGAGTTGGATAATGGTTTAACTAACAAACAGTCTTAAATCCGGAGTATATGAAGACCAGCTAGCCTGACAGACCTCAGCAAGCGTAGCTTATCTTTAGGTACAGAAAAACCTATTCACGCAGTTTTTTCGAAACAAAAACTAATATAATAATCTACACACCATTTTTACACATTTCTACACCAAAAAAATCCAACGTCAATGGAGCGAAGTGTACTAGGAATCAAGCTTCATCAAGCAAGAGCGAGAACATTAGGAGAAAAAAACTTTTTAGCAAAAAATTAAACCGACTTCCAAAACAATACACTACAAGTGAAAAATAACTTTAATTTCGGTAGTCGGTGTCTTTGGTTTTGTATTTTCGTTTTTTGCCGACAATAACAAAACAATAATTTTGGAAGTCGGCTTTATTTTTGCTAAAAAGTTTTTATTTTTCACTTTTTAGTTGTGGAACCTACACAAACCTACCCCACACAAATTCGAATACATAATTGAGCCCAATAATTGTAGATATAGCTATGTAAATAACAGTGATAAGAAGTTATTAATACATTAGGCGCGGCAGACGCACATGCGCGTTTACGGACGTTCACCAGGGGCCTGACGGCGCGTATGCGCGTCCATACAATTTACATAACTTTCTTCGAGTGCGGCGCGCCGCACCTGTGCGTTCGTTGTGCATCTCTATTGTTTCGAAAACATCGTGAAATAAGGGTCGGTAAGGGTGTAGCATAAAGAAGCGTTTGCATAAAGAATTAAGCAGATAATGTGTTAAAACATCATCACATCATCCACATAAAATAAGTGGGAAATATACGCATTATTGAAGCTAACTCAAAAAGTCCCCAAGCAAAGTTAATAAAATTTATATGGGACCACCTCGGAAGTATAACCCTTTCAAACAAAAAAATAATTTTCCAAATCGGTCCAACCGTCTTTGAGTAATCGCGTAACAAACATACAAAAAAAAAAAAAACATACAGACGAATTGCGAACCTCCTCCTTTTTGAAGTCGGTTGAAAACTAAAATAATCGACGCAGTACCACACACTAAAAGATTAAAATGGAAATGGGTAGGGCACATTGCCCGGACTACAGACAACAGATGGACAAAACGCGTCATCACATGGACAGGTCCAAACGGAAACAACAGTGTAGGAAAACCTAAAGACCGCTGGGTCAACGAGATACATTATAAAACTGCCGGTACAGATTGGACTCGGAAGGCAAAAAATAGGAAAGGATGGAGACAGTTGGAGGAGGCCTAGACGCGAGAAGGGACCACGTCTTCGATTATGTCGCATTTATTATTTTATTTTTTATATTTGAAAGGTATGGAAATAAAGGCTATATTATTATTATTTTTTGACATTTTTTGGGACCCTGGGTCCCGGACCTTACCGGAAGGCTCACGAAGAGCCGAAGCCAACTCGCAGAGGCCCCTTAAATAATTTTAAATGATGATGAGGCACCAACCGACGATTATCCCTGTATGCACTATGCAAGTGCACCCAAGGACAACCCCCGGTTGGTGCAGGGCTATTATTATTTATGGTCATGCTAGCCGCTTGCATGACCATAAATTATTATATTCGTCCATAAAAGCATAACAATATGGCTTATTGATATGCTAATGAAACTTAATCGCGTTTCGCAATCTGAAAGTCAAGGTAAATGGTCTTTGAGGGCGGGGATACCCCTGAAATGACCCAATGAAAATGTTACAAGTACCAAAAATATACAGGTATCAAGGTTTTGTCTATGGATAGGTACTGATTTATCTGCTTATAAGTACTAGTTGATAGAGTAGATATTATAATTGGTTGTGTGGTTGTTGCGTGATCTCAATACTCAATACTTTTATTGCATTCCACATGTAGGTATTCTTAGGTGGTAAACTTATAATTAGATCATGTGGACCCGGGCATGTCGGGCACAGCAAAATAAGTGAGTTTGGAGAGAGAAATCTATCTATACATGTAATAAAAATGTAGCGAAGTCAAAACTATTCATTTAATTTCTTTTTTTTTTGTGGTCTGGTCACGATTCCAATGCAGAAAATATAGTTATTAGAATTTTTGTCGGTTTGTCTTAATGTATGTTCCAGAATCACGAAAGTAATACCCGATAGATTCTGTTCAAAATTTTCACTGATATTCCCTATAAGTCTGGTCAGTCCCGGAATTAACGCACAACACCAAACACTCCAATTAGAATACCTCATCATATACCTAGCGTTTTCCCAACTATGTTGGGGTCGGCTTCCAGTCTAACCGGATGCAGCGGAATACCAGTTTTATACATGGATCGACTGCCTATCTGACCTCCACAACTCAGTAACTGGGTAATACGATACCCCTTGGTAAGACTGGTTGTCAGACATCCGGGCTTCTGACGACCTGTAACGACTGTCAAAGATCCACGAATGACAGCCGGGACCAACGGCTTAACGTGCTTTCTGAGGCACGGTGAAGTCTCGGTATGTAAAGATGATCCCATCCACGGACCAACCCCCGCCAAGCGTAGCTTAACCTGATGGATTGACCCGTGCGGCTGTTATTACTTAGCCACGAGCTCCTCAAATTATACTGATTGTAGGAGAAAATTGTGGTCACGTTACAAATCTACAAATGCACACAGTCGCAATCGTACAAGGGTCTAGCTTACTATGTGATTCGTCCATTTTGGTTTGTTTTGACTGTATAGCGGAAGTGTGACTGTAATTTACGTAGTTCTAATTATTTTTGGGATAAGAAATGACATAAATCGATAAATCGATAATGACATAAAGCTGGTCCTATACATATATATAATATGTATTTAAGGTTAGGTTAGGCTTTTTTATGGGTGGGAAATTGTCAAATAACTTCTCCCGCTCTGGGCGGAGTGGAAGGGCATGTCATACTCGTACTTCTACTGACTAAAACCCACCCGTGTTCCTTCAGTTGCCAGTGCCAGGACTACGGTAACTCTGTCGAACATCCCGCAACCATGACAGGCATCGGCCCTAGCGAACCCCATCAGTTAGTGCTGACATCTCTTTGAGGCGCGCGGGAAACACAACGCGCCGTCGACCCGGGCCTGGTCCTTGCCAGACGGCGAGCTACCCATTGCTCGCCATCCGCCAGCCCGCGCCTACGGTGGCCGGGAATCGACTATCGATTCCCGATGCCCAGGGCATCTCCTGCGGCGACTAGGGGCGTGAGGGCGCAAAGATTGCCTCTCCCTCACGCAGGTTAGGCTTTACGTTGTCGATAGAAAAAAAAAATGCTAGGTACCTATAGCAATGAGAATAATAAAGCAATAGGAAAGAAGAGACAAGTCAAGAAGTGGAGATGGGCGGGCCATCTGTCGTGATGAGAAGACGACAGATGGACTCCGAACAACCGGTTGGGTAAGCCCAAACGGAAAGAGAAGAAGAGGCAGACCAGCAGAACGTTGGCAAGACGAGATAGAGGTAGGTACTGGTTGGCAAATCATGGCTTGAGAAAGCAAAAAACAGAAAAAGATGAAACGAGATGTTACTTAGTACAGTTTTTTTTTTAAATTAAGGAATAATAGGCTTTTTTAAGAGCAGTGGTGGCCCAGTGGTAACGGCCCTTACTTACAAGTTGTAGGTCGTGGGTTTGAACCTAGCCAGGTACTTTACTTTACTTTGTATAAATAACGGCGAAGGAAAATATCGTGAGAAAATCGGCATGTCCTACAACCAAAAATTCGAAGACATGTGACATCTACCAACCCGCACTGGGCCCGCGTGGTGAATTACAGCCCACTCCCTCTCACAGAGAGGAAGCCTGTGTCTCAGCTATGGAAACGTAAAAGGCTGATTATGCATAATCAAAAAAGCTTTTCTTTAGCATTCTGACCTCGCCGCCGAGGCCCTTCGCGACGACCCCAACATAATTGTCCCCCCAGCCCCTTGCTCGGTGAAGAAGTGCCAGCTGGTGGCGTAGCTGAGCCAGTAGCTTTAAATTCTCTTGATAATAATAAATACCTTTGATCCAGCCTGTCCCATTTTTCTGTCCTACCCCCAGTGACGCCCTAAGACGAGTGTCATACCCCAAAAAGCCTGTAGTTTTTTTTTGTCGTGGAGAAATGCTCATGCATGCTGCACTACCACGGGGAGATAGTGCAGTTATGTGGGACTCCAACCCACTAAAACTCCACGGTGTCCTCCTCTGCCGCTTGTGGCTGGAACACGGGCACGCGTTAGCACTCACCGCGAACCCGCCGCGGTTATCCATCCCACTCCATGGACCAAACCAGCACATGGGCGCTAGACAACCCCGTGTATAGGCACCCTTGGTCCCCCTGCGACCGCTCAGGTCAGTGGCCCGGCCGACAACCATTTTTCGGCTGCAGAGGATAGGGAGAGTGGCCCACGACACCGACACTCCTCCTCCCCTGCGGCCTCACTGCGTACGCCATCAGACGATGGTTACCCCGCCAATGCTACGGAAGGTAGTGAGGGCGGCGCACCGCAATACCGGCACTCCTCTCACGCCACGACCTCCAACCCTCAGCCGCGATGCCTTCCATACGACATCGCGGCCCGCCTCAGTTGCGATGTCGCCCAAGCTCACCGCAACCTACCTGTAGGCCGCTACGTCGTCGACATCCTGGGAAAAGCCCTGACGGGCGCCCTCCTCGGGTTCCTCTTCGCTTCACCGTGGGTGACCAAGCCACGGCTACTGAGCCCCTTCGCCTCGACATTGCGGGAACACACCGGGGGGACAGGGGGTGCTTAGCGTGCAGTCACTTAGTTTATAAGTTTTATGCCCCTGGCTGGAGGCTTTGAGTTCGCTTAAGGCAGCCACAGGATTGACCGGTTAAGTAGTCACGCCCTCTCTAGGCTAACTACGAGATGCCATACAAAAAAATGCTTTTTTTATTATTTATAGCAATGAAAATATTATGGTGAATGAAAGAAAACCGGGAACCGAGGCCTAGCCATACAGGGTTATTGATGAAACACCAACAACCTCTTAAGGGGTTATTGTACTCATCATTATGAACAACTTTTACTATGGGACCAAACCTGAAATCACGAAAAAAAATCAGCTGTTCAGTACATTTGACGAATTATGCGAACATAAATGTACTGAACAGCTGATTTTTGTTTCGCGATTTCAGGTAAATGCTCCGCCATAGTAAAAATTGTTCTGTTCTGTTGTTAATTAAAGGGGGTCCTTAATTTTTAACTTTATTTTATTTTTATTATTTGTTGTTATAGCAGCAATAGAAATACACAAACTGAAAATTTCAACTGTTCACTATTACGGTTCATGAGATACCAGCCCGCTGACACACAGACGGACGGACAGCGGAGGCTTAGTAATAGGGTTCCGTTTGGCACCCTTCAGGTATGGAACCTTAAAAAAAGACTAGGTACATACCTAGATTTGTCCCAACTATGTTGGGGTCGGCTTCCAATCTAACCGGATGCAGCGGAACACCGGTATTTAAAAAAAAAAAAATTAATGAAAGGGCTTTGTCGCTTAGCGACCACATGTCCACATCGCCCAGTGCAGAAAAATAAAAAAATTGTTGATTACTTTCTACCTTATACTTAACTAACTTGTACAATTGTTTAGCCTTATCGGACACTGGAAAAGCAATGATTGTATTACAAAGCCAATGTTATACCTTTTATATCGTCCGAAAAGATTAATTCTAGTATTTTCATTATGAACATTGGAACACACTCCATCAGAATATGAAAGACATCATCAACCACTCCACAGTCATCACAATTGGGAGACACCGCTTTCCTCCGAATATGTCCGGAACGAAGTCTTAAGGCTATAGTAATTAGGTTTTTATCGAGGACACGATCAATCCACGGAACCCAAAAAATCTCTGGCAGGATAGTTCGATACCATATCCCTTTTTCTTTGATCTTTTATCAAAATATTCCTGCCAAAGATCTAAACACTTCCTTTTAACCTTTCCAAAATAGTCCGAATACAGTGGAGTAATATTCATAGGAACTCCATCAACACACGCTTGTTTAGAGCGACTGCCTATCTGACTCTGGCCTCCACAACCCACTTAGTGGGTAACACGACAGGTACCCCTCGGTAGGAACTTGATCAGTCATTCTGTTTATAATTTATTTAAAGACTGACAGTGATATCTATAGAGCAGGTAAATGAAGTGTATACTGGTCATCGGTTGCGACCTTTTAACCCATTGAGCGTGGTTTGCTCCACTGAATACCGGAGAATGGCACCTGTGACGTCACTGTTACCGAATAAATAAATAAATAAATCAATTGAGTGATTCGGTAAAAGTGGCTGCAGGTCTAATATTAGCTGTAAAAAAAAACAAGCTCTAGTTGATCGTAAACTTAACTAAAAAAACAGGTGACAGGGACTAAAAATTGAGTTGTGTTAGATTGGGTACCTATGTAATAGGTTGGGGAAAACGTTTCTTAGCATTTTTTAGGAAAATTCAAAACATTTTTTAATATAGTTTATTTACTACTATTAACTAAAGTATGTAGGTACCATTTTGTTCGATAACTTTTTGCCATCTTGTAGGTAGGGACATGATCCCATTGCTATAGAAATTTTGGGACTTCTGGTCAAAATACCGCGACAAGTGGTTTTGGCAGTCCTCTCGTGATGTTAACCTGACACTGCTTAAAGAATTCTGAAGAGACCGAAACAGGTGGAAATCTGAAGGTGCAAGGTTAGGACTATACGGCGGATGCATTAACACCTCCCAGCCAAACTCTCTTAATTTTTGCTGAGTGGCTAAAGATGTGTGAGGTCTAGCGTTATCATGATGAAAAACCACACCCCTTCTGTTGATTAATTCCGGCCGCTTTCTCTCAACTTCTTGCTTTAATCTCATCAGTTGTTCGCAGTAGAGTTCAGAATCGATGGTCCTGCCTGGTGGTAACAGCTTATAATGAATAATGCTCTTCCAATCCCACCACACACACAACATCACCTTGTTGCGAGTTAACCCGGGTTTCGCCACAGTCTGTGAAGCCTGAGCGGCCTTTGACCACGACCTTTTTCGCACGTTCTTGTCATACGTGATCCACTTTTCATCACCAGTTATCAGCTTCTTCAAAAATGGTTCGGTTTCATTACGTCGTAATAAAGAATCACAAATGAGTACACGGTTCATTAGGTTTCTTTCAGTGAGCTCGTGAGGTACCCAAATGTCGAGCTTTTTTGTGTACCCAGTTTTTTTCAAATGCGCCAAAACTGTTTTGTGGTCAATTTCCAGTTCTTCAGCTACGTCGTAACTACTGATATGCCGATCTTGCTCCACTTTTTCAAAAATGGCATCCATTTTATCCGTAATAGGGCGACCAGAACGATGTGCATCTTTGACATCAAAATTTCCGGATTGAAAACGCTTAAACCAAATTTGTGCTACTCTCACAGACACTACACTAGGTCCATAAACATCGCAAATTTTTTTCGCGGCTTGCGTTGCATTTTTACCTTTTTTGTAGTAAAATTTTAAAATGTATCGAATTTCTTCATTAGATTCACTCATCTTGACGGTAAGAAAAACAAATGAAAATCACACATTTTCCTAATTTGAATTTGGAATTATGTTCGTTAAAATTTAAACTTTCAATGATACCAAAACCAGCCAGATACAAATAGTATAGCCAAAGAGGTTTTATTACAAGTTCATACATACTATAATGCGAAAAGACTTTTTCCCCAACCTAATATTTAGTCAAAGATTGCTTTAGGTAACGTTATCTTAGACGTTCTTAACCGACTTTAACTTCTTTATATTATATTTATTTATTTATAATAATAATATATATTTTTGACAATTGTGAACCGATTTTGAAAATTCTTTAATTTGGTAGAGGAAGCTTGCGTGGTGGTCTCTTATAAAGGACATCATCCATTTTGGTACATACAAAAGTGAAAATGCCGGTCAAAAAACATATTGTGCTATATTCGGTTAGAACTTTTCCGCCTTAGCATTTTTTATTATGGCACCGAAGTTTTAGGACCATTTCCCTTGGTTTTATTTGAGTTAAAAAATCGTCTTTTTTGTTAAATGAAAAAGCCCATTTTTTACTTTTTTGGTATTTTTGTTAAGTGTAAAATATAACAATAATGTTGGCGTATTATCTATCTATAATATAGGTAACATAAAGCTTTGAGAAATATATTGTCGTATGTACATATGTACATGTGTGTGTGTGTATGTGTGTATGTATATACACACACACACTCAAACTAATGAAATTAATATACTGGCGTGTCTTTCATTCAAACCCTTTGATGATTTATAAAAATGTTAATAATTTATTTAATTTGAATTAACAGTAGCATCGTAATCATCTCGCACAACAATCCACAAAGCCACTGCTGGACATACGCCTCCCCCAAGCACCGCCATTTTAATCGGTTCTGTGTTTCTTGCATCTAGCGGGCACTCCAGAACATTTCGGCCCTATCAGTCATCTGTTCTGCGAACAATATGCCACTTAAGTTTGGCAATTCTTCGGGCTATGTCGGTTACATTAGTTCTCCTGCGGATCTCTTCATTTCTGATTCGATCACGTAGGGAACCTCCAAGCATAGCTGATCTAATAAATCCCATTGTGAGTGACCACATTTCAGTGCCATAAGTCATCACAAGCACTGGTCAAAGACATTCGTCTTGAGACAGTGTGGTATAGGAAACGATAAGATAGTACGTAGCTTCCCGAACGCTGCCTAGCCAAGTCGGATTCGACGATTGACCTTTTTCTCGAAGTTTGAGCCACCTGACTGGACAGTTTGTCCTAGGTAAATATAATCGTTCACAACTTCGAGTATAGAGTTTCCGATCTTCATGAGGGTGGGTGTTATATTGGAATTTGACATGACTATCGTATTTTCCATGTTCATTTTAAGACCCACTCTTTCGAAAGCTCTACTGAGGTCATCAAGAAGTCCTTCATAGTCTAAGCCACGACTACCATATCGTCGGCAAACCGGAGGTGTGTGATGTACTCGCCATTTGTGTTGATGCCAAGCCCTTTTCAGTCAAGAATCTTGAAGACATCTTCCAGTGCAGCGGTGAACAGTTTCAGAGAGATAACGTCTCCCTGTCTCACCCATCGCTGCAGAAGGACTGTTTTCGAGGTCTGGTCCTGGAGTCGGTCTGACATAGTAGCGTTTTCATACAAACACTTCAGCACCTCGATATACCAATAGTCAATCTAGCACCGTTGGAGAGATAGCACTACAGCCCAAGTCTCGATCGAATTGAAAGCTTTCTCGTATTCCACAAACGCTAAGCAGAGAGGCAAGTTATACTCTTAGCCTTCTGTATAACCTGCCGCAGCGTATGAATGTGGTCTACGGTGCTAAAGCCTTTACGGAATCCGGCTTGTTCGGGAGGCTGGACTGGAAGTCTTTAACCTGCTTGCGAGCCGGGTCATGATGACTCTTGAAAACAACTTGTAGCCATGGCTCAGAAGTGAGATGGGCCTATTAATTTTTAAGCAGGGCATGGTCGTCCTTTTTAAAGAAGAATATCACCACACCTCTGTTCCATGGCTGTGGCGTTTTACCCTCGAGTATGACGGAATCAAACAGCTTCTCGAGAGCCTTAAGAATGGGTTTGCCACTGGCCTTTAGAAGTTCGGCCGTAATTCCGTCATACTCGGCGCTTGGTTGTTTTTAATCTGCTTCAGAGTCATTATAATCTCGTACAAGCTGACGTCCGGGTTGTCTTCGGTATAGTCATAGTCATAGTCATTTATTCTTAAACAGTGATTTGTATCTGAATTTACACATAAATTTACACAATTACAAAACAAGACAATCATCAATTACGAAGATAACAAATCTACATTTCATGCATTTCAGACAAAATGGTCAACAACTTAAAAATCAAAATAATAACAATAAAATAATAAATTAAAAATAAAAATAAATTAGCATAAGTAGATTGATAGAATTAATTAAAAATAATAAAGTTTTAGTCAGATCAATAAATAAACAAAATCCAATAAAATATAACAATCCATGATTATCTTAATAAAATTAAAAAAAATAATCAAACAATTCAATAAAATTACAGTTCTTCTACAGCGTATAGACACTTATTTAGTAGAAATTTTTTTAGTTTTATTTTGAAAGCGCTACTATAGACAGCACTTTTTATGTCTAAAGGCAACCTGTTGAATAATTTTACGGACTGGTATCGTGGACTGTGTTTAACAATTCTTAGGTTATAATTCGTAAAATTGTTATTCTTCAAGTCCAGTCTACGGGTGCCTTCCCTTATCTGCCGTGTCGGGTATAGTGTCGGGTCAATCTAGCTCTTAGGTCGTGTAGACTTAGAGGTCCGTTATTGAGCCGCCCATACTTGAGCGGATCGTCTGAAGACTGCAGAATCATCTCATGCTTTTCCGTGAACTGTAAAGAAGCATCAGAGAGCTTCTTGTTTCGATTTGTACGACGGGTCTTAAATATCTTAGACCCGACCGTATAGATAGTTTTCACGAACCCATCGTTATAATCGTCCAAGGAACTCCCTAAGCACTCGAAACGATTCTGGAGTTCGAGCTGAAAGCTCTCGGGATTTTGGATTTGGATCAGTGCTGGACAGAGCGTAGACTTGATCTATCTACATGTTTCCAGCTTGGTATTGAGGTTATCCTTCCCTTCCGGTTTTCACCACGTTGATCACAGAGACATCATTGAATACTTGCCTCTTCGACATAATGAAGTCCATCTTATTTTTTGTTGCACCATCAGGGCTCTGCCAGATCCACTTTCTATGCTCACGTTTCTGAAGAAGGAGTTCATAATAAAGAGGCCTCTCTATTAACACATTCGCTGCTGAATTTTTTATGCAAACGCTTCTTTATGCTACACCCTTATCGACCCTTTTTTTTACGATGTTTTCGAAACAATAGAGACGCACAACGAACACACATGTGCGCCGCGCCGCACTCGAAGAAAGTTATGAAAACGCGCATGTGTGTCTGCCGCACCGAATGTGTTAAACTGGCCAGTAGGTGATCCCGGTGGTTCCGACGTCCAACTCCAAATTGACCCACTTGTAGCTCATAATCTTCTTGTTTGCCCAGTTTTGCGTTGAAGTTCCCCGGCCCCATGACATGGTAAAGTGAGTTTTAGAGCCATACATGGCTCTGAAAATATCCTCATACATGGTTTCCACCTCATCATTGGGGTGTGACGAGGTCGGTGTGTGACGACGTCGGGGTGTAAAACTGTATGACATTTAACGAATATCTTGCGGATATTCTGAGTATTGGAAAATATCACCCTGGTCGAAACACTTTCGATCTTCACCATGTTGCTCACAGGGGACTTTTGATTAATAAGCCCGACACCACCTTGTGAATGCTGATCGCCGTACCGGGAATACAGCAAGTTTCCGTATTTGAGGATTATCGAGTCATCTCCCTCTCTTCGGACTTCAGATAACCCTACTATACCCCATCGTAACCTGCTCAATTCTTTCTCGAGTACGGAGATCTCATCGGTCCGAAGTGTACGCGTGTTATATGTTGCCAGGTCCAGTTTTTCGTGGTTGTGGTAGCCGGATCTTTTCCGGGGATAACAATAATATTTTCTAATCCATAAGCTGGAGGAGTAATATCACGCAAATGACGAACATAGCTCATAAAACATATTAACCAATTAACATGAGAACAGCACCCAATTGTTATTTGCTTATGACGCATGTACAATAGTGCTGAGCGATTGCTCGTCCTGATAATGATTTGTCTATGACAATGTGTATGTACACAATATTTTCTGAGTCTGACATTACAAAAGGAAGTTGGTAGCAATAAACTGAAATACAGATCCAAAGACACCGAAATTCAAGTTATGTTTCACTTTATAGTATTTTTTTGGAAGTCGGTTGTTTTTTTTTTAAGCATGAAATTTTGCACAAAACTTCCTTATTTGTAAAACATAAGTGAGCACTAGGATGTGATATGAAATCATGATGAAAGTTTGCGTCGTAGTTCGACATTTTTGCCGATGGGGAACCCTGTGGGGCCCATAAGACAATAAATAGTGTCCATGTGCTGATAATAGTAGAGCTCGTCTAAGCTGAAAGAAAGAAGAAAGAAAGAAAGAAAGAAAGAAAGAAAGAAAGAAAGAAAATACGTTTATACGTCGTTTCAAATGACGCGCCCCACTACCGCATTTACCGTAGTGTACCTATACATTCTTCGCCACGCAGTTGAATTGGCAAAAAAGTGTGGATGCGCAGTACGCTATCCTGTTGCGTGATTGGTCGCGTACTTGATGCGACCAATGACGCAATATGATTCCGTACTGCGCATCCCCACTTTTTTGCTAACTTATTTAGTGGCTACTGTACTATAATTTAAGTAGTGGGGCCCGGCATTTCAGGTGCTAGACGAGCTCTATTGTCCTATTTGACAAGTTACAGTGCCGGCACGAATCTTGAGCGCTCGGAGGAGTGGTGGGGGTGGTTTGCGCATACGTATTGTCTCAGTAGTAAGGTCCAAAATCACTTATAGTAATTCAAGGTCAGCGCTCTTAAGAGGATTGTGAAGTGCCGATACGCGGCGCGATTCTTGGAGGCAATTACCTACATTTCATACAATTATTTACATAAATATTGTTTCGGGCGATAACGTTTTCACTCCCCTAAACCTTTACGAAATGAGACAATTTTGGTCTCATTACATTCAGTACACTTTAATCTAGGTCTGTACGTTTTTCGTTTTTAGTAATTCAATTTAAAAAAATAAAAATGCTCGAAGATGTTTTTAAGTCAAAAATATAGATATTTAGATGCTAATAACTTATATCGTATGCAATATTTCTTTATAATAAAAACGTATGGACCTAGTTTTTCATTATACCTACAACATTTCCAAAAAATATGAAAATTAGATTATGTTTACGGGGAGAAAAACGTTATCTCTTTTTGTATGAAAAGTTACAGCTTCACAATCCTCTTAAACCGTGCCGGTACCTGTAGGTACTTAAAGTGAAGTGTATACTTTGTAAGTGTGTTTGTGTAAGTGTATACTTGTGACAGGCGAGCTGGCGTGGTTGGTTAAGATACCGCCTATCATGTCGCAGGTCGTGGGTTCGATTCCCATCCAAGACAGACATTTGTGTGCATGAACATGTCTGTTTGTCCTGAGTCTGGGTGTAATTATCTATATAAGTAGGTGTGTACAAAAAAAGTAGTGTATGTAGTATATCAGTTATCTGGTTTCCATAGTACAAGCTCTGCTTAGTTTGGGATTAGATGACCGTGTGTGAAATGTCCCAGGTTATTATTATTATTATTATTTTATTTTTTTACATTTCTCGGGACCCTGGGGTCGCGGACCTTTGGAAGGCGTACGAGGAGCCGAAGCCAACTCGCAGAGGCAAAATAAACTCTACCGGCACAGACCTAAAGTTTGGAGCGCGCAAGTCCCACCACGACGTCAACGTAGAGACACAGCGGTGGGGTTATTATTATTATTTCCTTTATTTATTTTCAAAACTTATTATTATTATTATAATAAAAATTTTAAACGACTCTTGAGTAATAATAACTATCTTATCTAAGTTAAGCCCTAGCACTTAATCACGTTTGTATAGATAACAGGTGAATGGTCTGTTGCATTCGCTACTGCAATTGCAGAAACAATAGATGATAATGATCAAATATTACGTTAATAAATAATGTAGGTAGGTACATGTACAGTCACGAACCGGGAGTGTTGAGCCACTAGCTTATCATCTTAACTTGGTTGTGTTACACGAATGCCGCCCGTTTTTCGTTATTGAAATGTCACATCGTCGCGTCGTTGTCAAAACAAAATCTGCTATGTGCACTTTTTTGAGTTTTCTACTTTTTGCCCTTTGCGTATAGTTTACTGCCCTATCTACCGTATACAAAAAAAAAAAACTGTTAAGTGCCTATGAACACTGTACGAAGATCTATGACCTTTTATAAAATTTGCTATGTGCAACAGCTAGATATTTTTGTGATTTTTTTTTCAATATTTCAAAAGTATAATTTTTGCACATAGCAGATTTAGGTTTGACAACGACATGTCAAATTTCACGGACGGTATTCGTGTAACACAACCAAGTTAAGATGATAAGCTAGTGGCCAACAATCCCGGTTCGCGACTGTACATGCACGTCTTCGAGCCAGACAACACTAATGAAATAAGGTATCTTTATAGATAAATAAATAGAACATGTACAGGTACTGCCATCGGTGTTACGCAAAAAACCGGCCAAGTGCGTGTCGGATCACGCACAATGAAGGTTTCCGTAGTTGGGATGAATTTATCCCAATAATAAACTTAACATTGTAGTTGAAAAACATGTTCTCCCATGTTTTTCAAGTTTTTACGCACAATATTGAGAGATTTATCATGTTATTTTACGATCATAGACTTCTAATACGTTTTCTTGTAATATTGTGTTTTTCTTTTTTCAAAATTTTAGGCTCGTTAGTTTCGCAGACAAGGGGGAGTATGGTAAATTTTCGTCTATTTTCTTAAATAACATTAAAATATTTTATTTTAAAATTATAAATAAATATATTTGAGACCTTCACAGTAAAACCTTTATTTGACATGCCACACGGTACAGTTTGCAATTTTATTTTTTTCTTATTTGCGCCCCAAAATTGATCCCATATTCATAATTCACTTCTTTACGTTACACGTCCGAGTTTGGGTCACAGATATTCACACATGTACTAAATTTCAACTTATTCAGTTCATTAGATTCAGATAAAGTTAGCTGTGACAGATAGACGGACAGTCAGACAGACTAAAAAACAGACACACGAGTGATCCTATAAGGGTTCCGTTTTTCGTTTTGAGGTACGGAACCCTAAAAATGTGGAGCCTATAAAATGGCTTACGATGGCGCCTGCAATTAGGCCTACGACTTGACCTACACGGTTGTGGTTACGACGAGGCCTATGACGTAGCCAACTACGAGGTCTTCGACGTGGCCTACTTTGTGGCTACGACATGGCCTACGATGTGGCTACGACGTGGCCTACGACTTGACGTATGACTTGACCTACGACGACGTAGCCTACGATGTCGCCACGGCGAGCCCTATGATGGGGCTACTACGAGGCCTATGATATGGCTACGGCGAGACCTATGATATGACCTACGACGTAGCCTACGATGTGGCAACGATGTATTGCTAGTCAGCTTAACATCAATCCTCGAGCTATTTTCCTGAGTATTCACGTACTCTAGTTATCAAACTCCGGTCATCAACGTTGCCAACCGCAACCATCAGACCGTTGCGTGAGCGCATGGCCATTGTGTTGCGTTTTTAATAGTATCACACGAGTGTTTTTATACATAGTTTTGTACAGTTTCATACACTAATTTATCTATAGTTATGCAATAGATAGTTACCTATTTAAATAAAAAATAAAAAAAACAAAGTTAGCAAAAAGTAAACAAACACAGTAATGGCTCCGAAAACATAGTAACGTGGATTACGTTACTATGGTTACGGAGCTATCATCGCTCAACCGCGCATGCGCCCTAGTGCGGTCTCCATATACGATAAAAATCGAATTGAAAACTCCTCGGTCGATCGGTTGTTGAGAAATCTGTAGTATTATAGTAAAACTTTTTAATAATGCTGTTTAAGTTGTAAATGCATAAAGTCTGTCGTTATGGTACCTACTATTTTTGAATTTATAATCAGAACTTTACGATATGAGTGTAGATAAAAATAAATACGAAATCAAAACATGGACCGTAGTCTGCGGTCGCGTCAGGAATAAACCAGAGTTCGACAGACGACGTCACCAACATAACCAACATACCTTGACCTCTACTATTAAACTAAAGTTCTCTTAATACTCCCTCATAGTTCAAAACTTGGGGAAGTAGGGAAGTTCTACTTACAGTGGTGTCGTGGACAGAATATGGGTCGGGTCAGCGATGCCAACGGCTGTTCTGTTGTGTTTTATAATTAGTTTAACTGCCTGCCTGTGACATTTTAACCAATTACAGTGAACTCGACAGGCTTTCATATGGTAATCAGCTGTTGCAGTAAACTAAGTGTTTTGCTTGATCCATGCACTGATGTTAAATCTTTTGGTATCTTGTGAAGAGGAGGCTCCATAAATTTTATGTTAATATGCAATAATATTCTGAAACAGTCATACAATCAAAATGGAACTAATAATAGTACATGATTTATTGGATCTTTTTCTTTCGATGGACAAAACAGTAACGTAATTGTAACATTTTCAATCGGTTCATTTTTTTTCGAAAATCACGTGTTTTTTAAAGATTATAATTGTATGTCTAAAATAAATATTCACAGTAAGAAAATATACTTAACTATCGAGCCACAGGATACTTTTTCTCTAGATCAATTATTAGGTACTTAATTAATTTGCTGAACAGTATGTATGTGGCTGGTACTCGTCAAGTCTCCTGGCGAGACGGTTCGTGACGACCCACTAGAACAGCTTGTAGACGTGGCTCAGAAGTGAGATGAGTCTATAGTTCTTCATCAAGGTTTCGTCCCTTTTTTTGAAGAACAGAACCACGATAAAGCAAAATAAATGTAATTGTTAAAAAAGATAAAATAAAAGATATTATGGTTTTTGGGGTCTACGACCACTGGTAGTGTTGTTACTTGAAGCACAGATAAATACAGATGGGACACTCCGCAGTTTAGGTATGAAGCTACAAGTACGCGGCGGGCCTATCTCACTGGGCCAATTCAGTAGGACTGCCAAGGTCAGAAGGTATTAGAGTTACGCGTTAGGAAGAGAGGCAACTTGTATGTGAATATAACTGTAGGTAATAAGCGTTGTGCGACCTGAATTGCACTTTATTGTGTCGTAGCAAGAGTCGCTTTTTATTTAAATCATTTTGTGGAGAGTCCCATCTGTATTAATCTGTGCTTGAAATATGACTTGAGAGATCTCTTTTTTTTTGTTTTATCGTGTTGAGATATACCCATCACGTCTGTGAAGTTTACAAAAAAAAAAACTGATTTAAACACTGATATTTCAACTACGAAGTATACATCCAAAATCAAAAACAAAATTATTACCTGCCAATGCGGAATAGAACGAAGTATGCTAAATATAAAAAAAAAAAATCCAAAAAATTCGTCACTCAAAAATCAGGCAAATCACCAAAGCTAAAGATGCTCTATGCTACGCTAAAAAACTAAAATGGAAGTGGGCAGGCCACGTAGCGAGGCTAGAGGACGATAGGTGGACTAGCAGAGTAACAAAGTGGAAAGGTCCATACAGTAAGCGCCTCAGAGGCAGACCGCATACGATGATACGAGATGGGAAGACGAAATAATAAAAATATAGCTGGCCCCTGCTGGCCGCAAATAGCTCACGATAGAGACAAGTGGAATTCCTTAGAGGAGGCCTTCACCTTCGCCTGAGGAGGGGCTCTTGCATAGGATTTTTCTTTACTCTTTTAATTTAAACAGTTTAAATCGATGTAACATTCTTGCGAGAAATAAAAGGATTTTATTTTTTTTATTTTATTATTTCAACTACGCTGCGGTTGATGACCTCAAAAATTATCATCAATTTTTTTTGCTTTACGAGTATCATGATTCGATATCAATATCCATCACGTTTGCGGAGTTTCGCTAACTAATTTAATTTCACCCTGTATATACAACATGACCCGGACTTAACGCACAACCTCTTAAGGGGTCATTGTACTCATCATTATGAACAACTTTTACTATGGGACCAAACCTGAAATCGCGAAAAAAATCAGCTGTCAACATTTATGTTCGCATAAATGTTGACAGCTGATTTTTTTTCGCGATTTCAGGTTTGGTCAAATAGTAAAAGTTGTTCATTATGACGAGTACAAAGACTCCTTAATTGCAAAAATTATTTTATTTCATAAAATAAATAAAGGTCTGTCTCTACTTCATATGTCGCTATTTTTAAATCAAAATACTATAAAGTTAGAATTTTCCGTCGACACTCGCGTCGAGTCGCTCGCGAGTCGCACGGGATATGAAGCGCGGAGTGACGAGGTGCACGGGCGAAACTTACGTTAAAATTATTTTAGAGTGCCTGGTCTTAAGGCACTACCCCGAACAAACCCTTGTGATAGTGTGCTATTCAGAGGCAATTAACTCATTAATTAAGAGAAATTAAATACATCTATAAGCACATTATTAATGTTCGACATCCTATCATCACATTGCACGTTCTTATTTGTTTTCATGTGTTTTATATACATTTAAAATCTCCTTGTAAAAAAAAACGACTAAAATAATTGATTGTATCTTTTGATCAAGGTGACGTTCTATTAATTTGAGGATTACATATTAACACTAATCTATACTATAATAAGTATATACACTATCTATACTTATAATAATATTATAAAGCTGAAAATTTTGCTTGTTTGTTTGTTTGGTTGAACGCGCTAATCTCAGGAACTACTGGTTCGAATTGAAAAATTATTTTAGTGTTGGATAGCCCATTTATTGAGGAAGGTTATAAGCTATACAACATTGCGCTACGATTAACAGGAGCGGAGCATCAATAAAAATGTTTCAAAAACGGGGAAAATTTATTCCTTTTGAGAGCTTCCATTGGGTGCGCTGCATAAACAGTTGAAAGTTACGCAATAATAATGTATGGCGGAATTGTTCCTCTTAAAAAGTTCTAAAGAAAAGTCCGCAACAGTATATTTATGTCTTCTTTTAAGGTTGGCTCACTAAACGCGCTAATCTCTGGAACGTCGGATTTTTTAGTCGGTTTTGAAAAATTCTGCTGCATTTGATAGCCCGATTCTTGAGACCGGCTATATAGGTTATTTAATATTACGATGTGACTCTTAGGAGCCGAGCAAAAATAAAGAATGTTGGAAAGAACGCTAAGCGAAAACGAAGTAATCGCGCGGATGGGCTACGTTATGCGATGCGATGGGCTGGGTCGGGGGAAAAAGAAGTTTCACGTGGACGAAGTCGCGGGCAGGAGCTAGTAATATAATAAGTAATATTAGCAAGCTGAAAAGTTTGTTTGTTTGTTTGGTTCAACGCGCTAATCTCAGGAATTGCTGGTTCGAATTGAAAAATTCTTTTAGTGTTGGATATCCCATTTATTGAGGAAGGATATAGGTTATACGATTACGCTATGAGGAGCGGAGCATCAATGAAAAATGTTGCAAAAACGGGGAAAATTTATTCCGTTGCGTGCGCTGCGTACCTAAACGGTTAAAGTTACGCAACAATCATGTATGACGAAATTATTCCTGTTAAAAAGTTCTAAAAAAAGTCCGCGATAGCATATGTCTGTCTTTTAAGGTTGGCTCACTATAACTTTTTTAACGGTAATCAAATGATTTGTTTATTTGAACGCGCTAATCTCTAGAACTAACAGTCGGTTTTGAAAAAATATTTTTGCATTTGCTAGCCCAATTCTTGAGGAAGGCTATAGATTATTGAATATCACGATATGGCCCTTAGGAGCCGAGCGAAATGAAAAAAAAAAAAGAAAGAACGCTAAGCGAAAACGAAGTAATCGCGCGGGCGGGCTTCGCTATGCGATGCGACGGAGTGGGTCGCGGGAACAAGAAATTTCACGCGGGCGAAGTCGCGGGCAGAAGCTAGTGAATAGATAATTTAAAAATCTAAATACCTAATTCACGTTTTATTTTATTTCAAAAGATCGCTTTTCTTTTTAACCGACTTCCTAAAGGAGGAGGTTCTCAATTCGTCTGTATTTTTTTTTTGTATGTTTGTTACGCGATTACTCAAAGACGGATGGACCGATTTGGAAAATTCTTTTTTTGTTTGAAAGGGTATACCTCCGAGGTGGTCCCATATAAATTTTATTAACTTTGCTTGGGGAGTTTTTGAGTTAGCTTCAATAATGCGTATATTTCCCACTTATTTTATATGGATGATGTGATGATGTTTTAATAAGATAAGATAAGAGAAGGAAGGAAGGAAGGAAGATTAGAGAAGGATCATAAAGCTTTTAAGTTTTATGTGTCGGAGCAGAAGCTGTCTCGTTTCTTAGATAGTAATTTATGGCCAGAAGGAGTCATATTTAGAAGATTTATAAATTATCGACAGAAGAGTACGAACGGTAATTATTACGCTGTGTCGGCCGATCAAAAAACCAAATAATGATGGCTAATAAGGAATTATACAACTTTGTAAGTTTTAACTGTAAGAACGTGAAGCGCTCAGTGGATGACGTACGGCAGTTATGTCGAACATCCCACATAATTGCCTTGCAAGAACATTGGCTGCTGCCGCACGACATACATTTCCTGAGCTGTATAGATGATGACTTCGCTTATACAGGTGTATCGCCCATGGACACATCAAAGGGGATGATCTTAGGACGACCGTGGGGTGGAGTGGCATTGTTATGGAATAAGAAAATCTTTAATAATGTTACTGTAGTGCAGTGTGATAATACTCGAGTATGCGGTATTAAAGTAGTGATAGGGCAGAGGTCATTCTTAGTGTTCAGTGTGTACATGCCGACTGATAACACGGTGAATCTTGTCGAGTTTACGGACTGTTTGGGGACGCTGAGCGCAGTAGTGGCACATGAAGGTATTGAGTGTGTTTATATGCTAGGTGACTTCAACGCCCACCCGGGTGAGCAATTCTATTATGAACTATCAAATTTTTGTAACGATTTGGATTGGAAATGTGCTGATATCATTAATTTAGGTTTATTGTCTGACACTTATAGTTTTATAAGTGACGCTAGTGGGGCGCTGAGGTGGTTAGACCACTGTGTTGTGACTGAGTCGGCTTTTCAAACTATAGTTGATACACACATCAAGTATGATCCGGTGTGGTCTGACCACTTGCCGCTCATTATTAAATGTAATATAAATAATGTACAACAAAAGATTTTGCAAGATAATTTTGAATGTAATAAAATAAAATGGGGGGAGAGAATCCACGAACAAATAGTTTTATATAGTCAATTATGTAATAATAAATTAAAAGAAATTGATTTTCCGCCTGAATTCAGTAACTGTAGTGATAAACGTTGTGACAACCGAGACCACATGCGTATAATTGATAGTATGTATCATGAGATTGTTAATGCATTGTGTAAAGCCGCCTCTGAGAGTCATACTATTGTTAAACTGAGAAGAAAACAATCGGTGATCGGATGGAACAAGCATGTGCGTGACGCTCATGGGGTAGCTCGGTGTAAATTTATGGAATGGGTACTGTGGGGTAAACCGACTGAAGGACGTGTTTGGGAGGAGATGCGGGAGAGTCGTAGAATCTTTAAATCACGCCTAAAGTGGTGCCAAAATAATAAGGAGCAGATAAAGATGGATATCCTCGCTTCTCACCATTCGAAGCATGACTTTCGTAACTTCTGGAAAACTACCAATAGGCTAAATAATAAGCCGGGCTTACCCGTGAGCGTCAACGGTGTGAGTGAACCGAAATGTATTGCGGACATATTTAAGGATCACTTTATGGTGAAATCGCCATTGGGACCATCACGGTCATTCAGTGTGGAGGGGTCGCTTGGACAGGAGATAAACACCAGATTCACAGCGAAAGATGTTCGGGGAGTTATAAAGTCAATGTCGCGTGGTAAGTCTCCTGGCCATGACAGCCTGAGCATTGAGCATCTAAAGCATGCCGGTGTCCACCTGCCCAGAGTTTTGGCCATGTTATATAATTTTTGTATAGGTCATGCGTACTTACCAGCTGAGATGATGAGGACCGTGGTGGTACCAATTGTGAAGAGTAAAACCGGTGACCTAAGTGACACGAGCAATTACAGGCCAATTTCACTAGCCACAGTGCTTGCGAAGGTTCTTGACAGTTTGCTTAATGCTCAGCTCGACCAGTATGTAAACACTCATGACAATCAATTTGGTTTTAAACCGGGACTGTCTACTGAGTCAGCTATCTTGTGTTTAAAGCAAACTGTCAAGTACTACTCCGATAGAAGCACACCTATTTATGCCTGTTTTCTCGACCTCTCGAGGGCGTTCGACCTGGTTAGCTATGACATCTTATGGCAAAAATTAAATAACATATCAATGCCTCTCGAACTGATAGAAATTTTCAAGTACTGGTATCTTAACCAGGTCAACGTCGTTCGATGGTCGGGTGTGCTGTCGGAGCCGTACGGGTTGGAGTGCGGCGTGAGACAGGGAGGGCTGACCTCGCCAAAGCTCTTCAACCTGTACTTGAACGCTTTGATAGAGGAGCTCAGCAGCACGCGTGTCGGCTGCCATGTTGACGGTGTTTGTGTCAACAAAATTAGTTACGCGGACGACATGGTGCTGCTGAGCGCCTCGGTGTGTGGTCTGTCCAGGTTGCTGGGCATCTGCGAGCGTTACGCGCTGGATCACGGTTTGCTCTATAACGAAAAGAAGAGTGAATGCATGGTCTTTCGGGCCAGAGGTCGGAGCTGCCCGGATTCTGTTCCACCTATTCGATTGAACGGTGTCAAGTTGAAAAGAGTTCAACAGTTTAAATATCTCGGGCATATCGTGACCTCTGACCTGAGGGACGATGCGGACATCGATAGGGAGCGGAGGGCGTTGTCTGTGAGGGCCAATATGATCGCCCGCAGGTTTGTTCGTTGTTCGGCGGCCGTCAAAATAACTCTTTTCAGAGCGTTTTGTACGTCCCTATATACGGCCAGCCTGTGGGTGTCATATACCCAGAAGCAGTACAACGCTCTCCGTGTTCAGTATAATAATGCGTTCAGGGTGCTGTTGGGGCTGCCCCGGCATTGCAGCGCGTCGGGGATGTTCGCCGACGCTCGTGTCGACTGTTTCTACACGACGATGCGAAAGCGGTGCACATCTCTGGGGCGCAGGCTCCGGACCACCTCTAGCACCATCCTGAGCGTATTTGCGAACAGGTTTGATTGTCAGTACATTAACCATTGTTATATGATTAATGTAATGACAAACAAACAAATTACTCAGAGGCAGGCGTATTATTAAGTATTATTATCTCCTTTATTTATTATTATTATTATTTTTTTTTTATGGTTTTAATTTGATTTTATGATTTTAAGTTGATTCTATGATTTTAATTTAATTCTATGATTTTAATTTTATTTATATTAGTTAATTAATTTTTATTTTCGATGTACCTATATACATATGATCCTAATATTGGATTGAAATAAATGATTTTTGAATTTGAATTTGAATTTAATAACTTCCTATCACTGTTATTTACATGGCTATATCTACAATTATTGTGCTCAATTATGTATTCGAATTTGTGTGGGGTAGGTTCCACAACTAAAAAGTGAAAAATAAAAACTTTTTAGCAAAAAATAAAACCGACTTCTAAAACAAAACACTACATAGTGAAAAATAACTTTAATTTCGGAAGTCGGTGGCAAAAAACGAAAATACAAAACGAAAGACACCGACTTCCGAAATTAAAGGTTCGAAATTAATTTTTCACTTTGTAGTGTTTTGTTTTAGAAGTCGGTTTTATTTTTTGCTAAAAAGTTTTTATCCCATTAAAATAATTACAAAAATTGTGTGAATTCTATGATATAGCGGAGGGAGCGGTAAAGAGAAGTACCGAACTCTCAAGGTTGTTCACTCGGGGAAGCGCCTTAACTGTATTAATTAAGATGATTTGTTGTCTTGTTCTTGAGTGGAGACCGCGAATCGGTAGCTGTAGGGCACCGTCACAGGAGCGATAAGCTTCATAGGGCGATTGGTACTATGTAGGTAGAAGAATGAGAGGAGTAAAGGATCGAGTTCATTGGCGTGCAAGTTTAACGAAAAGGATCCAACCCACATTTGTTGTTCATACAAAATTAAGACTTATTACAACGGACGAAGGTTGTTATTATTTTACATATTTTCGTTGGGCTGGATGTTTTTCGTTTAACTATGGACAATTGCAGAGGCATATATGTCTAGGTGGATAGCTATAGGCTGATTGTTGATTCAACACTATTAATTAGTCAAGTTTGACATTTGATTTTATCTTGCTTATTAGTTGCTTCACCCAATTTATTACTGTAGCTTGATATCAATACCGGGATCTCTCAATGACAACGTTCATTGTGAAATCGTGGTAGGTATCTATCATAAATTAATAGTGTAGTGTGTACTTATGTGTAGCGCCAGGTACTTCATCGTCGGCTCGACCTCGACGCCGCCGATGTGAACCCCTTCTACCGTTATTTGGGAACCCGACGCGTCGGGTTCCCAAATAACGGTAGAAGGGGTTCGACGGTGGCGCTTTCCTAGGACCATGAAAACACATGACCTCGGACTTGTGCAGGGCCACCTCGAGACCCAATTGCTGGATCCTCTCGTCGATTACCGCAACCCCTGCGCCAGGACCAGTGTGTCGTCAGCGTAGCATACCACGCTGACGCCGCTAGGAAGGTCAGTGTGCAGTACCTGACTACTTAAAATGTTCAGATTCTTAAAATTAAGACGACAGAAAAATCTTCAGTTTAAAATCAAGCCCTTTCAAAATTGTTAAAAAATTGGCAACAAAAAATCTTTTAAAACAACCTAAAGCTCGCATTATAATACTCGACGCAAATTTTTCATTTTCTCGCAGTCGATGCGAATAGCAGAGTGTATAACTCGGGCATAAACGAGCCATTTTACCCCTCGACTTAACTATCCACCTCGTCTCGGGCTAAAATAGCTTCTTTTAAGCACTAGTTGTACACAATATTAATTAAGAACTGTATATATGCAAGTATTACAATCACTCTGCCTATCCAACAATACACAGTCGCAATGACGAACTTGAAACTGAAACAATAATTACTGCCATCTTGTTGTAAAACATAGAACTGTTTGTGTTAGGAGTTGCAGCAACAGTGTGCATGGTTCTTTCATTCGCCAATAGATGTCGTTTTTTTGCAATTCTTAGGTTGTTTTTAATAAACGATGTAATAAAAACAAACACATTTTATGTTTTGTTTGCTTAACTTTTAAGAAACTTAGAAATAAAAGTTTATTAAATAACTAAGAACTCGATTTACTTCACGACCTTTTTATTTCACTCTGCAGGCTGCCTTCCAATACCTACCCACAAATATAGCAAATAAACTAGTTCGAAAGATTTTATCCTAGTTATTGTTTGACTAAGTATATTGAAATGTGAACACAAATATTGTTAAATATTGCTGTTTGTCCAGTGATTTAATTAGCCGAAGACTGAGATTAGCAAATACCTAAGTAACTTTAAAGTAGGTGACAAAAATGTCTTATACATGCGAAAATCCATGACTTTTAAAGGATAGTCATTAAAACAAAAAACTAGGTAGGTACATATTTAGGTAAGTCGGTACTTAAATACTTTGTTTAGTATTGAAAATACTGGGTTATATAGGGTGACTGGTAATTAGTGACCGATATTAAAACACATGATTGTACTCATGATAACAAACAACTTTTACTATGGGACCAAACATGAAAGCGCGAAAAAAAAAATCAGCTGCTTCCTACATTTTGACGAGTAATGCGAACATGAATGTATGGTAGGTACATCAAATTTTTGTTTCGCGATTTCAGGTTTGCTCCCATAGTAAAAGTTGTTTGTTATCATGAGTACAATCATGAGTTTAATTTATCGGTCACTAATTACCAGTCACCCAATAGATAGTCAATAGTGCTGACCTTATTGGAGTGTTCTTTAGTTAGGTCAGGTACATAGCACGATGTATAAACACAAACGAAGCAACTCAACACAGCAGCCGGTCTATTCTGTAAAAATCTCACCGTGAAAACGTAGGTGAAGTGAGCTTGAAGAGAGCTGTCATTCTACCTGTTGCTAGGGATTGACAGCTCACTCCACGCTCACCTCACCTAAGTTTTCACTGTGAGATTTATACAGAATAGCACTGCTGTTCTTTCAGTGGACACTTCACCGGACTTTTCAGCACTACAGGTTCAAACTTGTCTCGATCATGTATCCAAATACCTAAAAGACTGGCGAATCAAATCCAAAAAAAACCAATTCCGTCCAAGTAACTTTCACTCAGGAAAGGAACATGTCCATGTGTGGATTTATTTGGGGTCATCGCATCATGTCGCTTTTTTCCATACTTCTCTAACACCATCATCTCGGTAGTCACTCCCTTTCTAGCCATATCATCTTTCACACAGTCTATCCATCGTTTCTTTGGTCTTTCCCTACTCGTATATCCATCCACATTCATACTCAAATCTTTCTTGACGACATTTTCCTCATTCCTCCGCATTACATGCCCATACCATGACAACCGATTTCCACACAACTTTTCAGTCACCGGTGTCACTTTTAGACTTCCTCTTTTATACTCATTTCTTATTCTATCTATTCGCGTACCACCACACATCCCTCATTTTCGCATTCCCATCTCAGCTGCATGCAATTGCCTTTCATTAGTTAATTTTTATGGCCCAACATTCTGATCCATACAAGACGGCAGGTCTAACCATTGTTTTATAAATATTCCCCTTTAAGTTTAAGGGGAATGGCTCGCCCATTCCCTTTAAAGATTGTTCCCGTGATCTGCCGCTTTTTCATCCATTCATTGTTAATTCTCTGTGCTTAACAACTAGAATCAATTTTTTTTTTTGTAAATTTTGACGTTCAAAAGTGCCTTTTATGTGCCGATTTGAAATAAATGAATTGACTTTGACTTTGCCTATCTTGGAATATATCTGGATAGACGCCTATCATGGAAGAAGCACATATATTCATCAAACGGTTGGCTATGGGCCAACTGTTGCGCACGATGTACTTACTGGCTACTAAATAAAAAATCTCAACTCTCACTCCATAACAATTTGTTGCTATATAAATCTTATACTATTAAATGGGCTCTTACTATGAGCTCTCTCATGAGCTCTTGCTCTCACTATTTAATGACCTATGATTATATATCTACCTACTAATAATAAAGCTGAAGCGTTTGTTTTTTTGTTTGTCTGTATGTTTGAACGCGCTAATCTCTGGAACTACCAGTCGGATTTGCAAGATTCTTTTTGTAATAGTTAGCCCAATTTTCGAAGAAGGCTAAAGGCTATTTGACATCATGCTAGGACACTTAGAAGCCGAGCAAAAAGAAAAAATGTCAAAAAGAACGCTAAAGAATAACGAAGTAATAGCGCGAACAGGCGCGATGGACAGGGTGGGTCGGGGGAACAAGAAGTTTCACGCGGATGAATTCGCGGGCAGAAGCTAGTACTTATTTGTATATTTGTAATCACGTTCTCGAAAACGGCTCAAATGATTTCTATGAAAGTGGCAATATAGTGGCTTACGGGGAGGATATAATAATAATAATAATAATAATATTCCACAACTATCACACAACGCCGTCTAGCCTCAAGCTAAGCAGAGCTTGTGTTATGAGTACTAGACAACTGATAAACATACTTATATATTTCTAAATACATACATATATAGATAAATTACACCCAGACACAGAACAAATGATCATGCTCATCACACAAACATTTGTCCTGGGTGGGAATCGAACCCACGACCTCCGGCATAGCAGTCAGGGCCACTAACCACTAGACCAACAGGCCAGTCAAGAAGATAAAATATGGAAGATATATAAAAAAATACCGTGTGATATATTAAATGAAATCATTTAATATATCACACGGTATTTGTTTATAATTTTCTTATTTGCCCCCAAAATTTACCCCCATATTCAAAACTCATTTATAATTCATATGCATACTAAAGATTCGGAGCAAATTGGCTGTGACAGATGAGCAGACAGACAGACACACCGAGTGATCCTATAAAGAGAGAAAGCAAAATAAGTTTATTTGTCACAGAAACACGTGCATACAAAAAGATAATTAACTGAGTTTTACTAAAAGTAAAATAAAACACACAAATCACGAGCACAAAACAAAAGTCGGCAGCTGCTGGCACGTCATGACTGTGACAAGAATGCTTCCACTCAGCATGATGCTGTGCTATGGGGGGCCCACAGCACAGCGCTGGTTTTCAGTGGTCACCCGAAAAAGACGTAGGCACGGAAACTAAGTCAGATTAAATGATCTGTACATGAATTACTAAATAAATAAATAAAATAAAACAAACAGTACTTGGAATATTAGAACACAATTATACTTACAAAGCTACAACCAAACATATGTAAATATAAAACAAATTATAGATGAAAATATTAAATTACATTAAAAAAAAAACTGCAGGCATCACCGTGCGTACCTAAACAAATTGCTACACATCTACACATCCTGTCTCGCTCCCTCCCTCGCCATCGCGTCAGCGCGGTGCGGGGAGCGGCGTGGGCACGGGGCCGCGGGGACCTGCGGAAGCCTGTAAGGGTTCCATTTTTTCTTTTTGAGGTACGGAACCCTAAAAATATGTCAGGAGCGTAGCAGGCGGCATTTCTTCCTACCCCCATGAGAAAAAGGTGCGAGTGCAAAGGCTGGTGGTCGAACTCACACCGCACCAATGAATCTTGCTCTCAGTCCGCACCAATGAATTCTGTGCTTTTTAGTATCTTTTCGCGTGCTACTATTAACGGGTAGTATGCGTCCTGTATCGTTTTATGGGCTAGTGGCGTATATAGGGTGACTGGTAATTAGTGACCGATACTTAGACACCTGATTGTATCCATGACACATATTAATAAACCTGAAATCCCGAAAAAAAAAATCAGCTGTCCCATATATTCATGTTCGCATAACTCGTCAAAATATAGGGAGCAGCAGATTTTTTTTCCACGATTTCAGGTTTAATAATAATAATAACCAAACCTAAGCAGCGCTTGTACTATGGAAACCAGATAACTGATATACTACATATACTACTTTTTTTTTGTAAATACATACTTATATAGATAATTACACCCAGACTCAGGACAAACAGACATGTTCATGCACACAAATGTTTGTCCTGGATGGGAATCGAACCCACGACCAGCGACATGATAGGCGGTATTTTAACCAACCACGCCAACTGGCCTGTCAGGTTTGGTCCCATTGTAAAAGTTGTTTGGTATCATGAGTACAATCATGTGTTTAAGTATGGGTCACTAATTACCAGTCACCCTATAAAGCTTTCCGCTTGTAGGTATGATAATAGTATGTTTCTGATTATGTAACTTTTCTACTCAGACCTTCAATTAGTCCAGTGATTCGTCATCCTTGAAGCCTGCACTAGACTACTCGCGAAGTTGCTTCGACAAAGTACTGCACCTCAATTGCGTAACACACATCAATCGGAATCGGTTTCATTTTGACAGTTCAACAACATTCATTGCGTTATTTACCTACGGTGTTGAGAAGACAATTTTTTTTTACATATGAAAGCAATGGATTAGCAATTTGCTTCAAAATGATTCTGATTCCGATCGGTAGTGTGTTACGCAATTAGGGTGCTGGTCGAAGTTGAAAGCTGTTAAAACGGTTGCACGAAGCGAACTGAAGTACCATTGTACACTCTCGTATTCACTTAATTTCGACCAATTAAATCGATGCGGGAAATGTAGTGCAGGCTTTACGGGGGATGTATTAATACGGCTTATTATTAAACGACGAAAAAAGGAGGTTCTTAAGTCGACACGTATATATTCTAATAGCTTAAACGAAAAGGCGTTTGCATTTGTCCTCTCACGTGTACGTCGCCCGTACAGAATACGGTATTCCAGTTGCTTAGGCGCTAACGCGTACCGGTAGATACTCGCCTCTCCTTGAAGGACGACGTCCAGAATACAAAGCTATACGCTACCTGTGACTCCCGCACAAACGCGCGGAGTAAATGTAACGAAAAGGACTATGGGCAAAATACTATGGGAGTTGGGCCTGCTGACCAATACACATGAGATATTGTTTTTGTGATAGGTCATAACACACAACTAACGAGAAAAATAAAAATTAAAATTAAATGTACCGGGTTGTTGTACAGTCACGTCGAAAAGTATTATTTATTTATGTTAAATATTTTGCAATTAATAATTGTTTTTTAATACGAATGAAGACATATTACCCTAAAATAGCACTGGAGCCACTCCCAAATGCTGTTGATTGCAATATTTGCAATTTAAAACGCCTCTTATGACATCCATCGACAACTAGGTACGTATAATAATAAATACAATAAATGAAACAACAAGTTTCCTTTTACGCATTTGTTTATTTTTCTTTACATTAGTCTATATCCAGAACAATAGAATCTAAAAATGCGGCTGGAGGGTTAAATCCTTCGTATCTAGCTAAGCCCATATACCAAACTACGGATAAAATGTGCGCACAGCTTCCCAGCGTACGACTTCCGGTCAAACAAGTACAATAATATTGTAAAATAGAGCCGATGCCAGTTTGGTCTCTGTCAATTAATATGTAGCTACGATACTCGCGTGCCCTCGCATGTCGTGATTGAATATGAATTCTAATCAAAAATACATATGTTTGAAAGATATTAAAATCTGTCAAATCTTCTAATTGCTCGTCTCGATAAACCTCAATTATGTAAACGCCATTCCGTAAATGTTCACTGCAGTAAGACCTTGCCAGTTTCAATTGATATGTGCCCAGCGCGAAAAGGATTATTTCTTCCTCAGTCAAATGTCGAAAGTCCTCTATTTGACTTTCTTCTATTCTCACGAAAGAAATCCTTTGTCTGTTAAGATGCTTTCGCTCCACATATTCTTGCAAAATGTTAGGTGTGTGTATCCTTTCCTGTATGCGGTTTTTTATTGCAGGAGAGCGTTCACTATCACTGATTACAGGATGAAAATGGTTAATTAATGCTCCGCACACCTTAAAATCATCAAACATGTGTAAAAGTGCTTTGTTGAAATATTCCTGGCGTAAAAGTTTATAGTCACGCTTAAAACGCCCGTTGACTACTTCGATTTCCCAACGACAAATTGTTACTTGTCGAGACTTGTTGGCTTGGGTAGTCGTTAATTGTGTGGCACTTCTATCTTTTGTAGGAGGGATATGACCTTCATAGTCATACATTCCAAGATTTTCGATGGCATCACGAAATCCTCTATCTAAAATAAACACATCGTTTGGGACAAGAAATACGTGCAGCGGGTGGTCTTCGTTTTCCAAAATGGAATTCAATATGGTCGCATCACTTGTTGTTGCAGCATATGGACCCAAAATATCTATTATGTATCCATCACTAGTTGTAATTATGAACGGTTTCAATAAATTGGATAACTTATGCAAGCTATAACTCAGTCTCTGGAATAAGAAGTTGGAACTTTTTTGAATATAGACATATGTTCCAAATCACAATCAACTTCGTGTTTTCATGATTTCCGAAGAGATATTTAGGTATTGCCAGATTTCTTTGTAGTGCATCTTCTCTGGTTATGTGGTCAATACCTAAATGCTGAGGAACATATTCATCAATCAAACATTGCCTTGCAATCGCCAGCTTCCTCTCTAATGTTCGTCGAGACATTTTAAATAGGTTCGCAAGCCTTTCATTGCTCTCACCAGTCCGTAGCTTAGCGAGGTAAAAAAGACCGAGTATGGTTCTATTATCGCTGTATGCACGTAGCGATGGTGTTTGCAATAATATGGAGCGAAACTCACTTCCATTGAGTCCAACCCAAAAATGAAGACTGTCGTCATTGAGACCGACCATAGTTTCGAAATCATACTGCTTGTTACTAATGATTCCTTCAGTGAAGATGTTACATACGTCTGTGAAATATTCTGCTGTAAAGTAATGAGAAATTGTGCAGTGGTTCTCTAATTCATCCCACATATTACTTTCTAAATGTTCCCTGCATACTCGTGCATGTTGAGGAATATACAACTGATGTGTTGTCATCATATACAGCTTGATTGTTTTCGGTATACGCCGGCGGTTATCGTTACCACAAGCGCCAAATATGCAGTGGCTTGATGTGTTTGGTGCTCTTTTATATGAAGGCACATGAAAGTTCGCCATCATTGGAACCCTGTACATCATTTTGCAAAGGTGGAACTGGTATTGGAACTGGTACTGGTGGTGGAACTTCTGGTTCATGTTCTACTGGATTTTGTACTGGATTTAAAACATTGTGGTCGACTCTTTGCCAACAACGGTAACAGACAGATTGTGTGCTGTTGAATGATACCTGCAAATAAAATAATTCACAACTTAGATTACCTGTTATACACTTTCTAAAGGATTAAGAAGGTATTCTAAGCAAGCAGCCTATACGAGTTCCCACCGAAGAACATACGGTTCATAGAGAAGTTAATAGAGAGGGATTAGAGATCGTGGTACTATTCGAAACTGGCATCACACATCACCGTAATCGGCAACACGGGTTGTGTAACATATAATTATGTTTTTTGTAACACCTTGTAGATTTCATATGGATCGCACTTTATGTATACCTAGCCTGCGCTTTACATGTATTAAATATACTTACATGCGTTAGATAAACATTATTTAAATAACTGATATTAATAATAATAAACAGTATAAAACTCACCTGTCTTATAGCGTTTTCCTGTATATAGGAAACATGCGCAGGATGCGTATGTAACAAGCTTGCTTGCAAAATACGATTTTATCTATGTCTATGAACAGAACGTGGACACAGAACACACAAATGTTCTTCCTGCATTTTTAAGAACAGAATTCAAGTCCGTAAAGGTAGCCAAAGTCAGTTCATGTAAGAATGTCACCAGAGTCCAAAAACAAGCAGGGTCGTCGTAATAGAAATACGTTAAAAGTAAGAATAACAGGAGCACTGCACAGTCAGAAGCGGAGAATACCGACTGATCACTGCATAAAACAGTCGAATGAAACGATTTACTTACCTGCTATGCGCGGGCGCTTGTCCAAAGTCAACATGTTTCTCTCTCTTTCACGCGCCCCGTTAGCATTCGCGTGCTATCTTGCTTGAGGAATAATCGCAAACAATGCCAATATAATAAGCAACGGTCTGCAATTCACTCTCGCATATAGAACTTTTATTACTCTAATAGTCGAAATACACTTATTATTATTTTTGTAACAGGTATATTGTGTTATTATAATCCCATGTGGCTCCATGTGGTTAGAATTAGTGACTTTAGTAATATTTTAAAGTAATATTCTTTCACTCCTATTGAAAAACATTTAATAATTGAAAAATATTTGACATAATTAAATAAAACTTTTCGACGTAGCTGTACAAGAACCCGGTACATTTTTTTTTATTATTATTTTTCTCGTTAGTTGTGTGTTATGACCTATCACAAAAATAATATCTCATGTGTATTGGTCATTAGGCCCAATTTGTCGCATTGTCCTTTGAAAGATTTTATAATTGAAAATCCTCGTTCCCACACAATATAATAATAATAATAATATTAGGTTGGGGAAAAAGTCTTTTCGCATTATAGTATGTATGAACTTGTAATAAAATCTCTTTGGCTATACTATTTGTATCTGGCTGGTTTTGGTATCAATTGAAAGTTTAAATTTTAAAGAACATAATTCCAAATTCAAATTAGGAAAATGTGTGATTTTCATTTGTTTTTCGTACCGTCAAGATGAGTGAATCTAATGAAGAAATTCGATACATTTTAAAATTTTACTACAAAAAAGGTAAAAATGCAACGCAAGCCGCGAAAAAAATTTGCGATGTTTGGACCTAGTGTAGTGTCTGTGAGAGTAGCACAAATTTGGTTTAAGCGTTTTCAATCCGGAAATTTTGATGTCAAAGATGCACGTCGCTCTGGTCGCCCTATTACGGATAAAATGGATGCCATTTTTGAAAAAGTGGAGCAAGATCGGCATATCAGTAGTTACGACGTAGCTGAAGAACTGGAAATTGACCACAAAACAGTTTTGGCGCATTTGAAAAAAACTGGGTACACAAAAAAGCTCGACATTTGGGTACCTTACGAGCTCACTGAAAGAAACCTAATGAACCGTGTACTCATTTGTGATTCTTTATTACGACGTAATGAAACCGAACCATTTTTGAAGAAGCTGATAACTGGTGATGAAAAGTGGATCACGTATGACAAGAACGTGCGAAAAAGGTCATGGTCAAAGGCCGGTCAGGCTTCACAGACTGTGGCGAAACCCGGGTTAACTCGCAACAAGGTGATGCTGTGTGTGTGGTGGGATTGGAAGGGCATTATTCATTATGAGCTGTTACCACCAGGCAGAACCATCGATTCTGAACTCTACTGCGAACAACTGATGAGATTAAAGCAAGAAGTTGAGAGAAAGCGGCCGGAATTAATCAACAGAAGGGGTGTGGTTTTTCATCATGATAACGCTAGACCTCATACATCTTTAGCCACTCAGCAAAAATTAAGAGAGTTTGGCTGGGAAGTGTTAATGCATCCGCCGTATAGTCCTGACCTTGCACCTTCAGATTTTCACCTGTTTCGGTCTCTTCAGAATTCTTTAGGCAGTGTCAGGTTAACATCACGAGAGGACTGCCAAAAAAAACCACTTGTCGCGGTATTTTGACCAGAAGTCCCAAAACTTCTATAGCAATGGGATCACGTCCCTACCTACAAGATGGCAAAAAGTTATCAAACAAAATGGTACCTACATACTTTAGTTAAATGTAAATAAACTATATTAAAAAATGTTTTGAATTTTCTTAAAAAATGCGAAGAAACTTTTTCCCCAACCTATTATCTTGGTACATTATTCACACACGGTCATCTGATCCCAAACTAAGCAGAGCTTGTACTATGGAAACCAGATAAGTGATATACTACATTTTTTTTTTGTAAATACATACTTACATAGATATACATATATCGACCGTCCCTATTAACAATGTCGGTTCTGCAGGGAGACTACTATTTAGTCCCTACTGAACAGTGGTCTTATTCGCAGAACATTGTTAATATCATAAAGATACTTTTTTATCGTTAGGGCATACTTTGAACTGCCCTCAGTTCAAAGATTGTTTGACACTGAAGAATTTTTTAAAAATTGTAATTCGATTTATGTAAAAAAAGTGAATATTAGTAAAAATGTATATCCGACATTGTTAATAGGGACGGTCGATATATAGATAATTACATCCAGACTCAGGACAAACAGACATGTTCATGCACACAAATGTTTGTCCTGGATGGGAATCGAACCCACGATCTGCGGCGTATATATCTATGGGTGATACTTATTACTTATTGCTTACCGCGGTTAGTCCGTGGACGGGGTGACTATCTTTACATACCGAGACTCCTAAGTGCGTCGAAAAGCACGGGTCCCGGCTGTCATTCGTGGATCTTTGACAGTTGTTCCGGGTCGTTAGAAGCCCGAAAGTCTAACAATCAGTCTTACCAAGGCGTATCTTATTATCCAGTAACTGGATTGTAGAGCTCAGGCAGTTGTCTCACCGCCGGCGAGGAAGCGACTAACTATCGGCTATTTTCTCGCTCAAGAAACGTCAATAAATATACATACATTCCGTGTAAAGATACGTATATACGTGTAAGATACATATATATTAATAATTGATCGCTGACTGGTTTACACTGTCGGCGAGGGAGTCCTCCACTAGTTTGTCTCTGAGCGACATGAGCTATCATAGTATCATATAATACTTGCTCAGTGATGCTCGCTTGGCAGTCAAAACTCACGCCGAGAGACCAACCAGCGGTCGAGCGAGTGATGCAAGTAATCGCCCGTCGCGCACTTATAGCCCAGCGACAAAACTATCGGAACTACACACTCGCTTCTCGCTAACTCGTTTCTAGTTTCTAGCTCTACTCGCTTCTCGCTCATCGTTGGCGGTGGGACAAGTACCTTAGATAGGCAGTCGCTCCATTTAAAATACTTGTATTCAGCTGTATCCGGTTAGACTGGAAGCCGCATCTAACATAGTTGGGAAAAGGCTAGGCAGATGATGACGGTCATATTTATTGCGCTTGTCGCACAAAGGAGATGTTTCAAAATGGGCCAGGTCTGTGTACACTACTTCAAAACAAAAAGAGAAAAATCCGTAGCGTTCGGGAAAAAAACTTTTTAGCAAAAAAATAAAACCGACTTCTAAAACAAAACACTACAAAGTCAAAAATAACTTTAATTTCGGAAGTCGGTGTCTTTCGTTTTGTATTTTCGTTTTTTGCCACCGACTTCCGAAATTAAAGTTATTTTTCACTTTGTAGTGTTTTGTTTTAGAAGTCGGTTTTATTTTTTGCTAAAAAGTTTTTATTTTTCACTTTTTAGTTGTGGAACCTACCCCACACAAATTCGAATGCATAATTGAGCACAATAATTGTAGATATAGCCATGTAAATAACAGTTATTAAAACATCATCACATCATCCATATAAAATAAGTGGGAAATATACGCATTATTGAAGCTAACTCAAAAACTCCCCAAGCAAAGTTAATAAAATTTATATGGGACCACCTCGGAGGTATACCCTTTCAAACAAAAAAAGAATTTTCCAAATCGGTCCATCTGTCTTTGAGTAATCGCGTAACAAACATACAAAAAAAAAAAAAAAAAATACAGACGAATTGAGAACCTCCTCCTTTTGGAAGTCGGTTAAAAATACAGATAATTCATTTAAATTTATACTATTGTGGTAGGGTTGATATTTTATCAATTACTAGCTTCCGCTCGCGGCTTCGCCCGCGTGGTATGTCGGTAAAAATTAGCCTTTGTTCTTTTCCAGGTTATGGCCTACCCGTGTGCCAATTTTTTTCCGAATCCGTTTTTTCCGAAACAAACAAACTCACTTTCGCATTTATAATATTAGTTAGGATAGTAAGAAGGATGAAAAACAGGTCTATCGATACTCTACACTCACAAAATCTATTAGATAAATAAAAAAAAAACTCTTAACACACTACTAAAGTTTCAATAATAATATAAATCAATCATGATTCGAAAGACACGTGGCGCCATCTATTATCATAAGAACGTTATTGTTGTATTCCTCGGGAACAGTACTTTTTTCGAGATACCCCTATGTCAATTTTCAAGATCCCCGAATGACAGCCGGGACCCGTGCTTTTCGACGCACGGAGGAGTCTCGGTATGTAAAGAGAGTCACCCCGTCCACGGACTAACCGCGGTAAGCAATAAGTAATAAGTATCACCCATAGATATATACGCCGCAGATCGTGGGTTCGATTCCCATCCAGGACAAACATTTGTGTGCATGAACATGTCTGTTTGTCCTGAGTCTGGGTGTAATTATCTATATATCGACCGTCCCTATTAACAATGTCGGATATACATTTTTACCAATATTCACTTTTTTACATAAATCGAATTACAATTTTAAAAAAATTCTTCACTGTCAAACAAACTTTGAACTGAGGGCAGTTCAAAGTTTGCCCTAACGATAAAACCCTATGTCAATTTCTGTACACCTGACGACGTATATGGATAATCGTTTTAGTGGTTTGGACGTGAAAAGGTAACAAACAAACAAACAAACTTACTTTCGCATTTATTTTTTACGTCGCGTGTTCGTACTAGGGCCTCCTGTGACGAAGCATAAGTACCTACGGCCGGACGGTCTAAGCCGGGTTAATTGTACCGGTACGTGTGAAAGCTTTCACCACACAGATACCCGGCACCGCGCTGGGAGAAAAAGGCACTTAGCCTTGAAAACACCTTAGCTGTTGCCGCAGTAATTAATGGATGAAATACTTAGAGGCAACCAGGTCATGCCAAGTAAAGCTGACAAATAGCAGCATCATAATACTTTACCTGAACTTTATTTGTAAAGCCTCGTGTAATTGAGAAACGAGTTGCGCAACACTGTTTCAGCAACATGTTTTATGTTGCGGTAAACGTTCTTATACAAGTTGTTGTACTTGATGTTCTTTTAGAACATGTATTTCTAACTATTTTACCCACCTTTTTGATAATATATTGATACCTATTCATGACGAGTTTTCTACAAGTTTTGTATACATACAACTAGTCTTTACAACTTGTTTTAGGTGCAAAGGATAAACGAAACTAATACTTACATACAACATGTAAAATACATTTATTTTAAACGTTGGTACAAACGCGGAGCAACATTTGTTTCCCAGAACATTTGATGTTTTCCAACTGTTGCTCGACTTTGTTTTCCAATTAATGAATTTACGAGACTTATATAGCAATACATTTTTTGAACATCTAAAAGTATACGATACATCTTTCTACATTGGCAAAAGCGCTGTGAATCTTTTAGGTACCTATACGTTTTATATACATTTATTATGCAAAAAAAAAGCCTGTCGCATTTTTCAGTATAAATGGTCTGGGAATCGGTTCTGGCGCCAAGGGTGTTAATACAATTGATCTGTCAATACAATTTCCACGTTGTAATATTAAGTCTTTACCTATGAAATTGGCGATTTACATAGAAAAAATCAAATATTAAAAAAAAAAATAAGTACATAATTGTCGATGCACTTTTGCCATTTTAATTAAAGTTCGTTGATGCCTCTGCTAAAAATATCCTGGGAACGGGAATCGAGAAATTCTATAAAGGCGTTTTTCACCGCGTCGTTGGATTTGAAATTATTTCCCGGAGCTCATTGTTGAGATCAAAATTTCCAGAACGGATGTGATCGAACCAAAAACGCACCGAGCGTTCACTTGCGGTACCTGATCCATACATGCCGTTAATATTGCGTGCTGTCTGTGTTGCGTTGGTGCCACAACGGAACTCGTATTCGAAAATATCGCGCAATTTCGATTTTTACATATTAATACAGAAACAACGATATCAACGAAAAATCGAACGGCGGGAAAACAAATGAATAACTGATTTTTTTTAATGTCATGCTATATTTAAAATTATTTTGAATTTGGAATTCTAAATAGAATGAAAGATACGATATAGATAGAGATTGATTTTCAGCCGGTATCAAAAAATCGGCAATTTCATAGGTAAAGACCTATTTATTAGCCACCGAGGATGGTATATACAGGACAAGTTTTTAAGCAGTGCGCAAATTTTCACAGGGTGTTCTACCCATGAATATGAACATCTTTCACTAGGGAACCAACTCTGAAATCACGAAAAAAATCTGCGGTTTCATACATTTTGGTCGAGTAGGTATTAAACTTTTATATGAAACAGCTGATTTTTTTCGTGATTTCAGAGTAGGTCCCTAGTAAAAGTTGTTTATATTCATGGGTAGAACACCCTGTAAAAAATGCGCACTGATTAAAAATTTTTCTTGTATATATCTTACTTCATTAATTGCACCTGTCTAGCAGCTAGCGACTATCAGCGTCCTCCTTCACACGAACGATTACACTATAGGTACGATATAGCAATACGTTTGCTATATTGGTATAATTATCGTTGTTATGAGTTGCTTAGATAATATAATATACATAGGTAGGTAGTGAAACTGCTTGTCAATGAGATGCTCTGAGGAAATATTACATAATCACTATAAACAGCCTATATCTTTCCCAATGTTGAGACTGAGCCACAGGCCTCCTCTCTGTGAGAGGGAGTGGGCTGTAATCCACCATACGGGGCCAGTGCGAGTTGGGGATGTCACATGTCTTCGAAGTTTCGGCTCTAGGACATACCGGTTTCCTCACGATGTTTTCCTTCACCATTGTTAGAGCAGTTCCAATTCCACCGACCCGCTTCTATCATCGAACATCTAGACGCACTGCAAGTTACCATCCATACCTAGTTGCCATTCCACCAATTCGCAATAAGCGCTTCCAAACATCCTTCATAATGCGCACGGCAAAAGAGTGGAACTCACTACCTGCATCTGGGTTCCCGAACGCATACAACCCGAATCTCTTCAAAGTTAGAGAGAACAGACTTCTTCTGGGTAAGCTCACTCCATCGTAGACTTTGTCTCTGTCACCTCTGACCTAGACTATTATATAGTGGTGCAGTGGTGATGAAATCAATTACACAAAGTAAATCACCTGCTTGGGTTCGAACTTCCAACCCCACCTACGACACGTAATTCGGAAAAAAGGGAATATAATTGAAGGGTCAAACTGCTGGCAAGCAGCATTGAGCATACTGACACCTGGACGAGGTATACATAGAACCGAGAACATAACATATCACCACGCCTGTATTTCCCGAGGGGTTAGGTACAGGTGTATCTATAGTAGATACATCCACATTTCACCAGTTATGTTTAAGACAATAGGGATGATGCCTGGGTAAAAAAAAAAGAAATTCTATTTAGTCCGTCAGTCAGATAATAAAAAAAATATTAGACACGTATTTTTTGCTTTATCATATTAATAAAAAATGACTTGGATAACTCGCATTAAAGTTCGGGAGTGGGGGCTTGCTACGTCACTTCTACGAGATTTTATAAATCTACGAAGACGTGACGTCATGCCACATTTTAACTCAATGTATCGCCGTAATCTTTTGATTACGTAGAAAAAGAAAAAATACGTGTCCAATATATTTTAATAATCTACATGACGGACAAAAAAACATTTTTTAGTCATCATCCCTATTATAAGGCGGCGAGAGGGGCTTGTGGCTAAGTAATTAAAGCCGTACGGGTCGATCGATCAGGTTAAGCTACGCTTGCCGCGGATAGTCCGTGGATGGGTCCAACCACAGCAAGCGTAGCTTAACCTTATCGCTAAATTAATTACCTACTTTCCTCTGCATTGAAAAGCTTAGAGAGACGCGATACGTAACTTTATTAGAGTGAAGTGGGCAAATAATGAATATAGAGATTTTCCCTTCACAACAACACTACCTTTTCGACAGTCATTATTATTTTATTAAAACGTCCAACTTAAAACTTTAAACATCAACTAAACACCAACAAAAAACTGGCCAAGTGCGTTTCAGACCACGCACAATGCAGGGTTCCGTAGTTGGGATGAAATCCCAAAACAAACTTCACATTCTAGTTGAAAAACATGTTCTCCCATACATTTCAAGTGCAAAATATAACATGGGAAATCTCTCAATATTGTGCTAACTTACATCAAATGTAAGTTTGTAACATTTAAGTTTGTACGCACAATATTCAGAGATTTCCCATGTTATTTTAAAACCATAGACTTCTTATAGATGTTCCTGTAATCTACAGGTATAGAACTGTTTTCTGTATTTTTTTTTCTTCAAAATTTTAGGCACTGCAGATTCGGAGATAATTCCTCCGAATGGTCACTTTATAGAGATAAGGGAGAATGGTCAATTTTCGTCTATTTTCTTAAATAACTTTAAAACAATTTATTTTAAATGAAAAAATATTATATTTGAAACCGTCACCCTTTCATTAAATACATCACAAAGGTTGCAATTTCTTTTTCATTTTCTTATTTGCCCCCAAAATTTACCCCCATATTCAAAACTCATTTATAATTCATATGCATACCAAATTTCAACTTAATCGGTCCGTTAGATTCGACGCAAATTGACTGTGACAGACGGACAGACAGACAGACACACGAGTGATCCTATAAGGTTTCCCTTTTTGCCTTTTGAGGTATGGAACAAAGGGATTAAACAGCAACCATCGAAAAAAAAAAAATAAACAACACAACACTTTCATTTCAATGTAACAGTGCCCTTGACTGTAATTCCAGACACTGCATCTACGGCAAAATGTGCCGAGAGTACACAAAATATTACGATTTGACAAAAACCGTTTACGCCAACTCCAAAGGGAACATTAATGAGCAATTCGAAAACTCCGAATGTTAATGAGAGATGGACTCGCGGGAAACAGCACCAATTTGTGGGAACGCAAAACTGACGGTTGATTACATTATGAGTAGGGACACTACGTGTTGTATAATTTACCGGATGGTTATTAGCCGGACGGACTTCAAAAAAGAAGGAGGTTATAATAATATGTTCGTCTGTAAGTTTTTTTTTTTATGTATGTTCATCAATATCAATATTTTCATCAATTGTGGACAGAATTTGAATGTTTAATTTTCTTATTTGGTAGAGAAAGCGTGCGCGATAGTCCCATATAAATTTTACTGCTTGGGTAGTTTTTGAGTTCGCTTCGCGGCTTCGATAATACATATATTTAATCCACTGTGTATCATGATGATGTTATAATTCTTCCTGTCAGTTTTTAACCGACTTCCAAAAGGAGGAGGTTATCAATTCGTCTGTATGTTTTTTTTTTTTTTTGTATGTTTGTTACGCGATTACTCAAAGACGGATGGACCGATTTGGAAAATTCTTTTTTTGTTTGAAAGGGTATACTTCCGAGGTGGTCCCATATAAATTTTATTAACTTTGCTCGAGGAGTTTTTGAGTTAGCTTCAATAATGCGTATATTTCCCACTTATTTTATATGGATGTTGTGATGGTGTTTTAATAACTTCCTATCACTGTTATTTACATGGCTATATCTACAATTATTGTGCTCAATTATGTATTCGAATTTGTGTGGGGTAGGTTCCACAACTAAAAAGTGAAAAATAAAAACTTGTTAGCAAAAAATAAAACCGACTTCTAAAACAAAACACTACAAAGTGAAAAATAACTTTAATTTCGGAAGTCGGTGGCAAAAAACGAAAATACAAAACAAAAGACACCGACTTCCGAAATTAAAGTTATTTTTCACTTTGTAGTGTTTTGTTTTAGAAGTCGGTTTTATTTTTTGCTAAAAAGTTTTTTGTTTATATAACAAGTAGTGGTTATGAATTGGAGTGGGGTAGGTGTCATAAGTATAAAATGAAAAATAACTTTAATTTCTGAAGTCGGGCGCAAAACATACTAAAATACAGATCCACTTCTGAAATTAGAATTATTTTTAACGACTTCAAAAACATATGATGATCTACTCGTATTAGGGCTTCCAAGCAAATATACAAAATTGTATAGATGTATGTTTGTATGTATGTATGTTTGTCCACGCATATCTCCGAAACTATTAATCGGATCGTGACCATTCTTTTTTTGTTGGCTTACATTTACTCCAACTTAGGGCACAGTGAAAGTTTCATCAAAATCGGTTTAGTAGTTTTCAAGATAATGGAAGATGAACAGGTAAGTGCTTATTGGTCCTCAGTAATAGAAATAGTTAGGATGACCTAGCTTTCGACATGTATCTAATTGAGCATGGGTGCTACTACATGATACTTTCTGAAGGTCTGATGATGACCAGGTAAGTGCTTATTGGTCCTCAGTAATGGAAATAGTTAGGATGACCTAGCTTTCGACATGTATCTAATTGATCACGGATGCTACTACATGATACTTTCTGAAGGTCTGATGATGACCAATGATGACCTGGCTTTCAACATTTATCTAACTGAGCATGGATTCTATTTTCTGAAGGTCTGATGATGACCAGGTAAGTACTTAACTTAAACACTTAACTTAAACTTCAATCACACACCTACACTCTCCAACACATTTATGTTTTTGTTATTTTTGTTTTTTATATTCTTTTATTGTATTTAAAATTGTCCTTATGACATTAGGTTTTTGAAACAAAATTGCACATGTTGGCTTAATTTTTTTCATTGTATCTTAATATCTCAGAGGATTGGCGCTGTTTGCCGAGATACAGGTTTACACCTAGTTCGGCTGCAGATGCTCCCATTATGTATTGTTTTAAAATAGCCTACTAATAATTTATGAATATTTCTTTGTAACAAACTTATTATTAGTCTCAATAAATTATTATTATTATTAAATTATTATTATTAAGTGCTTATTGGTCCAATTGCAATAGTTAGGATGACCTAGCTTTCACCGTGAAAGTGTGACGGCCTGGCTTATTGATACGAGCTACGGATGTGGTGTCAAAGGGAAAACATCTCAAAACCTTGGTCAAATTCTAGTGCAATATTTATAACAAAACTATTAACTACTTATTACAATCAAATATTCCAGTTTTTACTAAAAACTAAATATTACGAAATAAAAATAATTAAATCGACTTCAAAAAAAAAAAAAAACGAACACAAAATTATAAAATAACTTTAATTTGGTTAACTTTGGAAGTCGGTGGTAAAAAACTAAAATACAGATCCCAAGACACCGACTTCCGAAATTAAAGTTATTTCATAATTTTGAGTTCGTTTCTTTTTGAAGTCGATTTAATTTTTTTAAAATATTTTTATTCACTTTGTAGTGTTATTTTTGGAAGTCAATTTTTTATAAAGGTTTGAATTTATGTTAATTTATTGTAGTTTTCTTCTTCTTTAGTGTGTATAATATAAGAATAGTTCAGGCTGTGGTAAAAATATTTACTAGTTCGCAAAGCAGTAGTGGCGCCGACTTCCCTTGGTGGCCCGGATTTAATTTGGTAATGATATTGCTGTTCGTGGCGGCTAGTTTGATTTATTGGTAAAATTATGAATTTTGGAATTATTAACATTATTAAATACTGGCTTTCCTTAAGAAGTAAAAAAAGAATCCTACCCACTGCAACTCCTCCTTTTTAAGAAGGCGGTTAATAAAAGGCGATTCGTCACTTTTAAGATGACAAGTGACACGTAGATACTTGAGTTTTAAATGATTAAATGTAATTTCAATGTCATATGAACAACATATATTAGAATAGAATATTATAATCTTTTTTTTTTGTTTTTCTCTTTATCTCTTTTACACAGATTTTGGATTTGCTAAGAGTAACATATTCTCAAAAATCAGGAATATACGTACATTCATTCAATCCTGGAGTCGAACCAAAAACCGAACACAAATGAGTGAAATGACCCAGCCGGAATAATAAGAAACAAAACAAATCGAACTCCAACAAACAAATCAACCCACTTAATCCCAAAATCTACAACGCAATGGTCACCCTACATATAAGGGCAAATATCTGCCCCAAGCCCCATCCCGCAAGGAGGCTGGGCGGGCCCGCAGTCTCGGTGCGACCACCGTAGAGTCACCACGCGTGTGTCACGTCCCACCAGCCTTCCCGCCTTACGAAACGTCGCCATGGACGGACTAACGACCAATTAATTCAACACAATGGAATATACGTCACAGCTAGGTAAAGGATAATTTTTTTTATTCAACAATTGTTCTGTTACAAGATGATCGTTTGATGTGTGTTGTAAACAAAATTCAGAGATGGTGAGTGAGATTTTCTTTTATAAAATTATGGGTACTGTGGCTTTATATTGGTTCGTTTAAAATAATGTTAAGAGTTGGAATGAATGTGTGTTTATTGCAGGTTTTTTTTTTTAAAAAAACTTGATTATTAAGACATTTTTACTTTTTTTATCGCTTCGTTTTTTATCTCCAATATCTTATTGTAGTCATTTTTAACGTTTTCTTTAAAATGTTATATGTAGTAAACGTTTTCTTTTTTTGCCATAATAACTATCTTATGTTTTGCAAATATTCTGACTGTTTATTCATAAAAGCTTATTTTTAAAACTCATAATTATCCATTCTTTTGTAGATTCTTTCATCTGTTATTGTTGTTGCATGATCATAGACATTGTGTATTTTTATGTACATTTCACGGTTGTAACATTGACACTGATTTATGTGGTTTTTTATTGGACAAGCACACAAAGCATTGGGAGTTTAGACAGAAAAAAAACCAGCCAAGTGCGTGTCGGACTTCGCGCATTTAGGGTTCCGTACCAATTACAAATACAAATATTTTATTGGAACAAAAACAGGTTTATAATTTTTAGTGTTCGTTAACAGCTACATTAGTTTTAAAAACTGTGTTGCAGCCATTAGCGCCCATAGAATAGAATATATTGGTATTTGTTAGTAAAAGATACGTAATAATAAACATTAACAACAAATTTCAAGTTCATAGGTCAATGGAAAGTTAAAACATTCTTCGGAACAAAATTTTGTAAAAAAAAACCGACTTTGGTGGCTTCTCATTCCTTTGTGTTCCAATATTTTTTTAAAACAAACAACACAATATTTATTTACTAAACGAGTTCTAAACAACGATACCCTACTCGATGGGGTAGGTCAACATTTCATTTCGCGCCCTCCTTATATGAATTATAAACAAAAATATTAAAAACATTAAAAAAAAAAATTGTCAATGTTTATGGCTTTGGGTCAACAGATGGTAATACTATGAAAATTTGAAGACTGTAGCTATAACCGTTTGGCTGTAAAAATTGTGTGACAGACGGACACGTGAGCGACAGCAATAGGGCTCCGTTTGGTCCCTTCGGGTACGGAACCCTAAATACTCGGTAAATGAATAGATTTCAAACAACAATATTTACTTATAATGTATATACCTACGAGTACCACGATTATCTTAATATAGATTAAAGACAATCATAGATAGACAACTCAAACCGAAAGCATCAGTTCCAATTAAGGGGGCTACAGGACCTAAACGCAAATAACGCAAGTTTTATAATGCCTAAAATTATATGATTTACTGCAGTAAACAAAATAAAAAATAAAAATGATATTCTTCAGAATATATGCTAGTTAGATAGTGTGTTGAAAATATAATAAAATTAATTTGATACCTCTAAAAAGAAGGAAGATACCTCAAAAAAAATCAGGAAGAAAAAAAAATACTTTATCGATTAAAAACCGTACTAATATACATGCAATCATTCTAATTTTGTGTCAGATTATTCTACAAGCAATATATTGACGTAATAGTGTTTTAATTTTTTAGTCCAATCAAAAGATTTTTTGTTAATAGATAATTGCTTCATATTTTGCAATAAATTAGTATTGTCGAGTCATCGCGCTTCTCTTTCTTTTCTATGCAGTCTGACAGTGACAGCGCTATAGGTCATGTAGTCTCCTTAAACCATTAACAGGCACTTTTGAATTGTCAAAGAGTCGGTCAGTCAGTCAGGAAGTTGAAGCTAGTTGCTCATTCCAAAACGTAGATCTCTATGGAGAAGAACGGGCGAGAAACTCCACGGACACTCTTTACTTGTCATGACGCTACACAGCATAATATGCAATAACCAACTGGATTGTATGGACTTAATAAACAAAGTGTGTCTCAGGGTACCTAGAAGTGTTACTCGAAGGGGGGTGTGCGTCCCGCGACTGTTTCATACAGACATATGCAGGACCAACGCTGGGGAGCGAGCACCTCTTCGTCGCCTTGTTGATACTTATAATACGTATTTTATGGAACTGGATATATTCTCTCAATCTAAGCAATTATTTAAGAAAATGGCTGTTGATGTTTTAACTGGCGAAAAGATTTAAGTTATGTTAAGCTAATCTTAGCAACACAGCGTTATTGTTATAGCGACTATTGTTTTGTTGTTTTCCTTTTTTGTTTTTTTTTTGGCTTTTATCAGCGCTGCTGTTTATTTTTTAGTTAAAATGAGGACAATGGTGTGGGTTACATGTTTGTTAAATCTTAGTTTTAGTATTTCTCTGTAATCTGTAGCGTGTAACTGTTTTTTGTCCCTAATAAATAAAATAAAATACATATATAAATGCTCAAGTTTGTAATACTGACTATTACTCAATCAAGATAAACCACGGAGAATAGACGATGTTCTGCATAATAGCATAGGCCGGGTATATGAAGTAGATTTCCTCGGATACGACTGAAACCGCGGGTATAACCTAGTTTATTCCATTGCGGATTCTAACACCCTGTTAAAATCTACAGCCATCGGCCCTCTACATATCTTCATTTATACGAAGATATTCCCAAGGGAATAATCAAAAAAAAAAAATCAAAAATTATTTATTTCTCCAACATAACTTAGGCTTAACAGATTAGTGATTGGAGCCTCCCTTTAAGCAAGTAATGCCTGTATAGGGAATATATAATAATTATACATTTAGTCTAGCTCCTGGAGCTTTTTGAGAAATCATTCAAATGATGGCCTCTAAAGATCGTTTCGTCACTGTAGTTTTCTAGCTACATAATATTATTTATACAAGAAATCTTTCTTTATAAGGAAAACGTATCTGCTTTTGTATAGCATTTATGCATTCATAATAACTGTTATTATTCTCGTAGATATACAAACACTAAATACGAGGTTTTACTATACACGTCAACTCGTTTGTGGGAAAATTGTGCATTTATATTACAAGCAAGATACATAAGGCCTATACAACACAGGCTACATAGATAAACAAATAAGTCTATACATACGTCATGTAAAGTAACTAGAATGGAGTTAGTATGTACTATCTTGGTATCTATAGGGTGTACCAGAAAGGTGTGGTCAAATTTAAGGGTGTGGTACAGATCATTAAACTGAACAACTTTCTCCACGGGACCAACATCGCGATCGAAAAAAAAATATCAGCGGTCCCGTACAAAATTTTAATATCTACTCCTCCCAAATGTGTGGGACGTCTGATAATTTTTTCTCGATTACGATATTGGTCCCATGGAGAAAGTTGATCACACCTTTCTGATACACCCTGTATATAAAAACTTACATATGATTTTTGACAGTCGTAACGGGTCGTCAGAAGCTCGAAAGTCTGACAACCAGTCTTACCAAGAGGTATTGTGTTACTCAGTACGTGTATTGTGGAGGTCAGTTAGGCAGTAGATAGTAAAATACTGGTATTTAGCTGCATCCGGTTAGATTGGAAGCCGACCCGACATAGTTGGGAAAAGGCTAAGCAGATTGATTGATATATTATAGATTTTCACGTCAATAACCTCCCCTTTTGAAGTCGATTAATATTAAAATAGTCCTACAATATTCCATGATACATCTCGAATTATTTTATTATCGTCAAGAAAGTTTGTCAGTTTGTTGTTAGCTCGCAACGCAATTTAACTTTCGACATTTAGTATTCGAAGCAATTTTCCCACAGCTCTCACACCTCCGTTTGTTTACCACTTTGTATAATAAACAAAAGCAATATACTTTGAAACCGTGCAAGTATCAATCGATAACTACGTAAGAACTAGTTCTAAGGGACTTGTCAAGGCGTAGTAAATAGGGAAAATAATTGTTTATCAAACTGACTAGGTATACTGTATATGTTACGGGTAATGCTAGAAGATTGAGTAAACCTAGGTTTACCCAAGCATTTTGGGTAAAGTCCGAATAATCTCGTGCGTTGTGTGGTCACAAGTCTAACCTAACCTACCTTTCAGCCTACACCTAAATTTACCTAAAAAAATAATAAAAAAAATTAAATTAAATAAAAAAAAAATATATTTTAATTATTATTCGGACTTTATCCAAAATGCTTGGGTAAACCTAGGTTTACTCAATCATCTAACATTACCCGTAACATATATACAAACTTCAAAGGCCTGTTACATTTTATCACCTCTCTCGCTCACACGGGAATTTTTTTTTAAGAATGTTAAATGAAAAGATGCTTTTTTGAAAAATGTAATCTATTATTATTGTTACTCTATATAAACTCGGAGGAGCTCGTGGCTATGTAATAACAGCCGCACGGGTCGATCCATCAAGTTAAGCTACGCTTGCCTGGGTTGGTCAGTGGATGGGTGACCATCTTTTCATACCGAGACTCCTCCGTGCCTCGGAAAGCCGTTAAACCGTTGGCCCCGGCTGTCATACGAGGATCTTTGACAGTCGCTACGGGTCGTCAGAAGCCCGAAAGTCTGACAAACAGTCTTACCAAGAGGTATCGTATTACCCAGTTACTGGGTTATGGAGGTCAGATAGGCAGTCGCTCCATGTAAAATACTGGTATTCAGCTGCATCTGGTTAGACTGGAAGCCGACCCCAACATAGTTGGGAAAAGGCTAGGCAGATTGAATCTATATAAACAAAAATCAATACCCAAATGTATGTATGCGCATCACTTCAGAACGGCTGCACCTATTTGGCTAATTCTCTTTTTGTTGTATTTGTAATTGACAGGACAAGGTTTGTCTGTGTATGTTCAAATTGCATGCTCAAAGTGCATTTTCTATGGGAATTTTGTATGAATTATTGAAATTTTGACAGGACGTTTGCCGGGTCCGCTAGTAAATAATATTCATTTAATAGATAATTAATAAAAACATATTTCTATTGTGTTATCTAATAAACTCAGCTCAATAAGTATTATGATCATCTTTTGAGCCAAGTTTATTAGATAACACAATATAGGTAAAAGGGTGCTAAAATGACAGGCCTCTTAAATTGTTTGCATATTCAAACCACAACTGTCATTCATTCTTTGACAGTGGTGTGAAATGGTTATAACACTGCAAAATGACATAGTGTGTCAATTTGATAAACAATTATTTTCCCTGACTGTACCTAAGGATATATCATCAGATTCTGATATTGAAAACAAAATTTGGAAAAGATATAATGGAATTTTCTGCTTCTACAGCAGAAAAATCTGTACCCTTTTCTAAACTATTTACATATTTGATAAGGGTCAGGGTTAACCCTAAACTTTTTGGGGGCGAATACATTAAACTTACTTTATTGCTGTATTATATGTGTGATAGTAGATAGACAATTTTTAAACCAAAAAATATAACTTCCTAAAGGATACATGATAGAGCTATTATAAGCTAGATTCAACTCAGAATTATATCCGTCTGTGAGAGATCTTGGTCTGGTCTGGGTGGGTGGATCTGGGTCTGGAGGGTAGGTGGGTATGGGTATGGGTTTGGGTGGTCTGGGGCTGGATGGTCTTTTTGGGGTCTTTCCCTGATAGATAAATCAGAGCGAGTTATCGAGTGAGGTATAATTATGAGAATCGAGCATAAATTAATTTTCTTGCTAAAGAAGATTTGTAAAATGAGGCAAACGTATAAGAGAAGCTGCACGTGAAAATCCTCCCCTATATCACTACCTATTATAAAATAAAGTCCCCCACCGCGTCTATCTGTCTGTCTGTATGTTCGCGATGAGCTCAAAAACTACTGAACGGATTTCAATGCGGTTTACATCAATTGATAGAGTGATTCAAGAGGAAGGTTTATACGTATAGTTTTCCGACATCCACGCGAGCGAAGCCACTGGCAAAAGGTAGTGTATTATAAAGTTGAGTTTAAACTATAGCAACGCAACTTAGCTCTTGATCTAAAGTCCATTTAGATGTCGACGTGGTGAGCCTGACAAACCAAGGGCACGTCATTTTGTACAATTCTTCAGGCATTCGCAACAGCGAGCGCCTACTACGTTAACAAAGCTTATAAGAACTCTTTAAGAGGATTGTGAAGTGCCTATACGCGGCGCGAGTCTTGGAGGCAATTACCTACATTTCATACAATTATTTACATAAATATTGTTTCGGGCGATAACGTTTTTACTCCCCTAAATCTTTACAAAATGAGACAACTTTGATCTCATTACATTTAGTATACTGTAATATAGGCCTAACGTATTTAGTTTTTAGTAATTCAATTTAATTTAATTTAAAAAAATAAAATTTCTCGAGGATGTTTTAATGTCAAAAATATAGATATTTAGATACTAATAACTTATATTGTATGCAATATTTCTTTATAATAAAAACGTATGGACCTAGTTTTTCATTATACCTACAACATTTCCAAAAATTATGAAAATTAGACTATGTTTACGGGGAGAAAAACGTAATCTCTTTTTGTATGAAAATTTACAGCTTCACAATCCTCTTAAGCCTCAATCTTTCTGACTGGAAAGTTTGACATTTTGCAGTGAAGCTTATTGCCAAGTTTTGCCTGCGGTTTTAAAATGTATGCTTTGTTTTGTTTAGTGTACCCAAGTCTTATGTTTTATTTTATTACTAGCTTTTGCCCGCGGCTTCGCCCGCGTGGTTGTCGGAAATTATCCCACCGGAACCGGGATCAAAAGTACCCTATGTCCTAATCCAAGTCATAATCTACCCATGTGCCTTTCATCCAAAACCGTTCAGCGGTTTCTATAACAATATAATTAAATCATGATTCGAAAGACACGTGGCGCCATCTATTATCATAAGAAAGTTATTGTTGTTTTCCTCGGAAACAGTACTTTTTTTCGAGATAAAAGGTACCCTATGTCCGTTTCTGTACATGTGACAACGTATATGAAAAATTTTAGGCTGATCGGTTCAGTTGTTTAGGCGTGAAAAGGTAACAAACAAACAAACAAACTTACTTTCACATTTATAATATTAGTTAGAATGATTATCGTACTATCGTTTTATTAATTATCATTTTTAATGCCGTACAAACCAAGGGCACGTGACTGTACAATCAGGCATTCGCAACAGAGCTTACGATAATAAAGTTAATAAGAACTTTTTAAGCCCCCATCCCTCCGTCAGGAGAGTTTGAGAGTTTGTAGTGAAGCTTATTCCCAACTTTTGCCTGCGGTTATAAAATGTAACGTTTTGTTTAGTTTAACGTACGTCTTGTTTAGTTTTATTACGTTTCTCGTAATGTTTTATCGACTACATAATATAATTTTTGATGTTGACCCGAGGAGCCTTATAAAACAAGGGCACATCACTTTGTACAATTCTTCAGACATTCGCAACAGTGCTTACGATGAGGCTTAATAAAAACTCCTGACAGTGGGATGGCCCTCTGAAAAGTTTGACAGTTTGCGGTGAAACTCGTTCCCAACTTCTGCTTCCGGTTATAAAATGTAATGTTTTGTTTAGTTTAGCGTACGTCTTGTTTTGTTTTATTATGTTTATCCTACTATCGTTTTTATTATTGACTACAGTTTTTATAGTTTGCAAAATGTGGCAGCTGGTTGTTCTCTAGTATATTATAAAAGGTCGAGTAGGGAAGGGGTTACAACTGGTGTAAAAGCATTGTGGAAATATCCACCTGTCGTTACAGTTGCAAGTTTTAACTAGGTATTATATGTAATTGTTAAAAATTGCAGTCATATAAACTTGAAACTACACAATTTATTGATAATATCGACACTAGTTTATTACCTGTTCATATCATTTTAAAACTAATAATTTTATTCAATACAAATTCAGTTAACTATAGAGTCAATTATGGTAATATTGAAATTCATATAGTTTAAAAATACATGCATACTTTATGCATTACATTATTCAATAAAGTTTCAAAATTTATTCAATCTATCAATGAAATCCGCTATCCATTAAAACTTAAAATTATTTTATAATACCCCAATATGTCTGTCGTATTATCGGGCCATACACACTGTCACAAAAAGCGTACGTTTCAATTCAACCCTCTGTGTGCACCGGTCCTTTTTGTTAGCCATAGAGATGTACCCTTTGTTACAATCACGTTTGAGTAACAATAGGGATGGGAATGCAAGGGGATGCACCCCTGTGAACTGTATATCAGCTTTATTCAGGGTTTATCTTATCGATGCCTAATATATGGGTGATGTTTTATCGTATCTGCTTATTAGAGTGAGTAGAAAATTGGTGTGACGCACTTTGTGTTTGTTTTTAGGGTTCCGTACCTCAAAAGAAAAAAGGAACTCTTCTTGCAAGGGCCCATAGACTTACGTATATATTACGATATCAATTTCAACTTGATACCTTCCCTCGTTATTTTATTTTATGTGATTCTACATAGTTGTCCGTCTGTCGGTTTGTCTGTCTGTCAGTCTGTCAAGACGTATTTTCTCAGGAACGAGGGAAGGTATCAAGTTGAAATTGATATCGTAATATACAACGTGCAATGTTAAATAGGCAAAACCTGAAAATAGTTTGATCAGAATAACGAGCAGAATCAAGTGAACCACTTTTTAATATAGGTCACATTTTTCAAATAATCTTCATTAAAAACGTTGCCGTGTCTATTTATTAATAGGTCAAGCCATCACATGCGCAAACCCGCCAAAACAGGTAAACAAACACAAATTGTTGTCGACCAATTTAAATTTTCGTATACGCGGGATAATAATAGCTTTTATTTCAATGCAAGTACGAATCATCCATACAATACCATGAAAAAGACAATTTGAAGTAAACAATAATGCTACCTATCTTTTTTAACTTAAACGTAACCTAAGGGTGAGAAAGAGAAATGGTGATCTGCTGCACGGAGAGGCGGGACGTGGAAAATACGTGACAGTGGCCATGTTTACTTCAGTCTAAGCGCCCGCCGCCGGCACATGCGTCACAGATGTATTGTTTTATCCCGTTACCCCGGCGGCGCGTGCGCGCGAATTTCGTGACTACTTATGGCGTTTTTGTACACAAACATTCAATATTGTGAAATGGTGAGAATGTTGGCGCGTTGTAATGACAACGTTAACTTGGCAGTGCGACGCGCGAAGGTTTCGAGAAGAGTTTGGAGTATCTGTATACACCGTTGGATTTTTTTGTGGGGTCGAGTAAAAGCGCTAGTGTATGACGATGGAAATGGACCAACTTATGTGTTAGCGTTTCAACAAGAAGTGAAAAGTGACACTCAAGTGCTCGAATCGCTGAAAAATAACTTGAGAAGGCGGGCTGTGTTGTGTATTAAACAAAGTGTTAGACATTTTCAATCTTTGCTACCGCAACAAGGGGACCTGTAAGTAGAGATACCTAATTATCTACTTAATTCACTGCAAATAAGTTGATTACGTGCCAATTATTTGTAAATACAGTGATTTAAACACGCCAACATTACTTACGTAGCACCTACTTAGGTACCTACCTAATCAGCACGTCATAGTTACTGTAGGTAAAAATCTAATTAGCTATTACTACAGTAGTCTTTGCTATTTAGTCTGAAAATGTGGGTTACCTATTTTTGCCAGTGCAAAGCTTGGAAAAGTGTGATGGAAACATTTAAATCACTGTTCAAAGATAACCTAAGTTCTTTATGACCGTAGATAGTAAATACGAGTAATAATGCTAGCGCGGGCGCGGCGTAGCGGGCCGGTGTCGACTCCTCCTTCGATTGAGCGTCGTCGCAGACGCAAGAAACGATCAGAATTGCCAGCAAAACTAAAACAGCACATAAAACCTTTACAATTTCTTTAATGATTCTTTTTCTCTCTGAAATAGGTCAATTGAATTAAAAATCAGTTGGGGTGTCTGAGGTTTTGCGCATTTTAGGTTACACCTTGTATACGTAAGTATATGGGCCCTTGCAACTCCAAAAAATCAAGCTTCTAAGTCAATGCAGTAACAACTTACAGCCAATTATGCGACATATTTTGATACTCGCAAGTATTAAAGTTGACCTAGAATCATGATGATTGACAAGAAGCAAAGTCTCACAGCACAAGTAAAGGTAAAAGTCCGAAAATTGTTCTTTTATAATTTAAACACATAAAAAAATTGCTTCGATTACAAACTTAGATTTTCAGTTGTAGAATTGACCGTGACGTTTATCAATGTATGGGAGAACAAGCTCTTCATTGTTTTTGGGATAAATTCATCCCAACTACGGGACCATTCACTGTGTCCGACACGCATTTGGCCGTTTTCTTGTTTTGGTTGGGCAGATGGTAGGTTTTAAAGCAACAAGCGGATTATTGTATCTTTATATTTTTTTATCTAAAATTATCTGTGTGATAGGCATCTTTCTCAAAGTCATTGGCTACCAGACAACGCTCAGCCCAAACCGTAAGTCTAGAGCATGATATTTTGCACAAGAGTACCAAATATGTTTAATGGATGTTTTTTTTACTGTCTTGAAAAAAAAAATCGGGTGCAAAAGGTGAACGAAGTAGAAAAAAAGCCTATGGCATACCTAGTTTTTTTTTGTTTTTCAACAGCTCAGACAGAAATTGCTCTATCAATAAACACTACTCATTTGAAGTAAACTAGAACAATAAAAACAGAAATTGGGGAAAAAATTATAGATTGGTAAATTTCGATATTTTTTTTTAAATCTAGGTATGCCATAAGCTTCTACCCCGTTCACCTATTATACCCTATTTTTTCAAGACGGTAAAAAAGTCTAGTCAGTAAAGTTCAGATTTTCGAAAATTCCTCCCCTAAAAGGGTTCATAGGAGATGAAAGTTTATATGGAAGTTCGTAATTTTTGTAGATGGGAAAGCCCATCGAATCGAGAGGCTTCTCGTAAAATAAATTAATTGCAAAAATAATTATCTCCCAAAGGGAGCTAAACAAGCTCGACTGAATGCTTTTATTATCCTGCTTAGAAAAAAAAACAGCTTGTAAAAAAGGTATGTAATGTATTATTTTATCATATTTATTCTGGAGACAGCGGTCTAAATAATCCTAGCTCATATTAATTTCTAAGAAAGCCCAAAACAAAACAAAATTTTCCATCAACACTCTGGCATATAAACAAGGATAAGCCTACCCATTATTTCCAAAGACCTTGCTTAAATTATCATTGATCTGTATTCATTCCACTTTGTTACGCGTTCACCTAATCCTTGGAGGATCACAAGGTCTTATTTTGTTTGTATCTATCGAACATTTAACAAGAACAACGGAATATCGATGAAGCGTATTTATGTATCTAAGATGAATCGTGTGTCAAGGTGAGAACGTTTTGGTTCTATCCCATGTGTAGAGTTAGGCAATCGCCTTAAAATATCAGTCAAATTATTCGAACGCCCATTTGGGAAGCCTTCGAATAATCTGTCAGCATTGTGTATGAAAATTAATTCGACTGAATTGGGCGCAATAACAGACTGCATGCGGTTATCCGAATATCTTTTTTTTTCTCCCTTCCTTCTTCTTCTTCTACTTCCCTATATTTTACTCTAATCGAACTGTATTTTTCAGCATTCCGTGTAACGTAACAAATAGCCAGAGTTATTTTTTAGTCACATGTGAGTAGAAAATACAGGGGATCAGTAAGAGACTGATCTTTACAAGCAATGACGGGTCCCTTTATTGGCCGCCGTCTCTATCTCTATCTCTATCAGTTCTGTTTGTATTCTAGAAATACAAATACTAAATATTATAAAGATACGTCAGATTATATGAGTAACAAACACAGACAGTGACAACTAATATGAGAACTCGACCTTAAACACATAGCTTACAATGGAGACTTAGCCTTATAAAATAATAAAATCTGACTAAGACATTTGAGTTTTGACAATATTGAAATATTCAAAGGTTCTTACAAAAATGAGAAATTGAATGTAAAATTCATGAATTATATCAATGTAACGGTGTGGTTTTTAAGTATAGTGTAAGTTATATCAAAATCAAAATCAAAATCAAAAGTCATTTATTCAAACTAGGCTGAGAATCTCTAGAGAGTTTTTGAACGTCAAAATTACATAAGACAGTCCCCCAAAACGCCCGCCCTTCACCACTTCCTAGTGCTTTAGCTGGGGAGAAGAAGTGGCGCAACAAACTCCCCAGCAGCACAGCTGTCTGTTCAGTTAAAAAAAAATGATTCTATATAACACTGCGCATAATAATTTAGGTACATTACGCAATACAAAACATAAAATTAAATTATTTGCTATAAGTAAGCTAGCACACGCCAATATACCAAAAAAAAAAATAAAAAAAATCGAAAACTATACTCAAGCAGAAACAAAATACAAAACTAAAAACGTAAGCAGAACTTTATACCTAAATAAAACGACCTGAACATAGACTTATTATGAGCCGCAGCGCCCCAGCTCATTCAATGTAAGCAAACTAAAAACGTGGTTTAAAGAGCGAAACACCACATTTGTGCTAATAAATCACAGAATGTATAGGAAAGCACTATTTTAAAATAAAACTAACCTTAACTGGAATGCCATTAATGTTTTGGATATGTTTTACAAACAGCGTTCAATCATGTTTCCAGAATTTCACAATACTCGTCCACCGGACTCTTCAATAATAAAAATAGAACAAAACGATTACTTTGCCCAGCACTATCCGCATTACCCTTGGGATCACAAGTGAAATATTCCTTTGTAACATCTGTATGGAATTTATTCTGTGGTATGGTCTGATGATATCTGGATATCACGCGAGGGATCGAACAAAAGTACCCATATTATTTTCATACAATTTCTGCGAATTTGATTCTTAGGACTTTTCCACATGGGATTAAAAATACAGTTTCCGACAAATACAGTCGCCTTCCGGGTTTTATAAGCCTGAAGAAAATTGGGTTTTTCATACGATTGATGTTATTTAATTTACAAAAGAAATATTTGTTGTTCAAGATAAATTCGCAGTGATGGATACGTAAGCCGCTGGGGGTTAAAAAAAGAGTTGTTTATTTTGCCAAGAATCATGCTGGTTTTTGAGAATATATATATAATAATAATAATAATATATCCTGGGACATTTCACACACGGTCAACTGATCCCAAACTAAGAAGAGCTTATACTATGAAAAATAACTGATATACTACATACACTACTTTTTTTTTTTGTAAATACATACTTATATAGATACAGACTCAGAACAAACAGACATGCTCATGCAATGTTTGTCCTGGATGGGAATCAATCCCACGACCTGCGGCATGATAGGTGGTATCTTAACACATTAACTGCTGAATTATTTGGCGAATTTGCTCCAAGTGCTGCTTTATGATACACTAAACCCTGTGCGGCAAACGCTCATGCGCGCCCAAAAAATACTTCGTGTGGTGCTATGAGCGCGCATGCGCGGTTGAAGAAACTCTACCCAGTGCGGCTGGGCGCATATGTGCGGCGTTACAAACTTGTCCCAAGTGCGGCGAGACGCTTATGTGTGTTTGAAAATTTTCCAGTTTTATGAGTCATAAAACAATTACGCCAATAACAATAGAGATGCACAAAAAACCCACAGGTGCGGCGCGCCGCATTCGGAGGAAGTTATATAAATTGTATGGACGCGCAGAAGCGCCGCCAGCACATGGTGAACGTTCGAAAATCGTGCATGCGCGTTGGCCGCACAGAACGTGTTAACCAACCGCGCCAACTGGCCTGTCCTATATATATTATTTACATCAATAGGTAGATACGATGATCAATGTTTAATTGTTTTATCTATTTATTTAAGTAACCAACGGCGATACATATATATGTTACAAAATAATGTATTACAATACTGTATGGCTAATAATATGTTACCTTGTTTAACTAGAATGAGTATAAAACATGCCAACGGACTGCTAAGAAATATTAATTAAAGTTCAAAAGACGTTATATTAAGTTTAAAATTTTGTGACTATATACTTATTGAGTTGATTATAGAGCCTAGGTGTTTGCTATCTACCTTTGCTCTATGGTTTTCTTACATATTTACCTCATATTGTTTGTGATCATAATATATAATACAAATGTATTAAGTTATGAGTATGACATAATAGTGCGACGAGTGTAGAATTATGTTAAAAACAGCAATAACTTATTTTATGAGTTTTATGAATTTTAGTCATATGGGTTGCATTGCATTAGATTAGGTAGGTACTTGCCTTCTTATGGCGAGAGACGTTTCTACCCGTAGGCCTTGCACGAACGCACTAATCAATTTAAACGTCTGTCGTCATTCTCCTGCCCTTATCCCAATTTATTTGAGGTCGACCCAACATGTCCCTTTTTCGTGTCCCCACCGTGTCTTTGCTCTTCCCCTACTCTAGAAGCCATCGATATTCATACTCAAAACTTCCCTCATTCCTCCGCATCACATGCCCATAGCATGACAACCGATTCCCGTACAACTTTTCAGTCAGCGATGCGACTTTTAGACCTCTTCTTATGTACTCATTTCTTACTCTATCCATTCGTGTAACACCACACATCCCTCTCTCAGCTGCATGCAATTGCCTTTTGTTCATCCCTTTTGTGGCCCAACGTTCTGATCCACATAAGACAGCAGGTCTAACCATTGTTTTATAGGGGAAGATTTAAACGTAAGTACTCGGTTCAAGTCGTTTTTAGGGCTCCGTACCTCAAAAGAAAAAAACGGAACCCTTATAGGATCACTCCTGTGTCTGTCTGTTCGTCTGTCACAGACACTTTGATCTGAATCTAATGGACCCCAACACAGACGTGTTACGTAAATAAATTAAATTTGAATATGGGATCAATTTTGGGGGCAAATAAGTAAAGTAAAAAAACAAAAGTTTTCAAACTGTACCGTGTGACTGTAAGGGTCTCAAATATATTTTTTTTTTTATAATTTTCAAAAAACTGTCTTAAAGTTATTTAACAAAATAGACGAAAATTGACCATTCGTCCCCCCTTTTCTCCGAAACTACTGAGCCTAAAATTTTGAGAAAATTACAGAAAATAGTTCTATATCTATAGATAGCAGGAAAATTTATAAGAAGTTTACGGTCTTAAAATAACATGGCAAATCTCTCAATATTGTGCGTACAAACTTACATTTGCAGTTGGAATTTATGGGAGAACATGTTTTTCAACTACAATGTTAAGTTTGTTCTTGGGATAAATTCATCCCAACCACGGAACCCTTCATTGTGCTTGGTCCGACACGCACTTGGCCGGTTTTTTTTTTTTTATAAAAAACACATTTTGCAAGCGTCTTGGTTTTATGCGTCAAGCAGATATTTAGCATCACCCACAGATATGAAGAAAGTTTTCAAACTAAACAAATAATATGTGCGAACCGAGTACCTACTTACTTCTATATAAGTACGTATTTACAAAAAAAAAAGTAGTATATGTAGTATATCAGTTATCTGGTTTCCATAGTACAAGCTCTGCTTAGTTTGGGATCAGATGACCGTGTGTGAATAATGTTCCAGGTTATTATTATTATTATTACTTATTTCCAATTCAAATGAACCACGCGTTCTTGCTATGCCTACTGTTTAGGTTGGGACTTAAAGTTTTGGCTATAAATCCACAGTTAGAATAAATAACAGAAACATGTATAGTAAGCAACTGGGACAAGGCCAGGAGAATGATGAAACACCAGGTCAAATATTTACAACTTTTCATTTCAAATAACGCGTTTTCCTCAGTAAACTTTTTTAGTACCGATGAAAAGGAAGTTTTGTAGTTATGTTTAAAATAAATCAATCAATTGAATACGTTTTTGTTTATTCGTCGGATGTTTGTCTTATGTTATTTGTATGCGTGTTTATAAGAAGCCGAAGCCAATGTAGCGAGTGAGTCATTGGCTAAGGTCAGAGCTTAATGAAATTTATGTACTAGGTATATTTGTGTATCTTACCTGGGCGTATCAGCTCTACCATTTAAATCTGGTTTTAGTAATATATCTCCATTTATATCTCACTGTGATTGGTATTACGCACTAGCACCGTAATTGCGTAAAACACTATCAATCGAAATTAATTATTTTTTTATTTTATTTCAAAATTAGTCTCATACAAATTATATGTATTAGGTACTTAGCCTTGGCATTTTTAGGGAAAATCACATAAGTTGAGTATTTAATTTTAATATTTGGATATAATATATTTTTCTATTTGTCTTAAAGTTTGTACAATTTTCCTTAGAGGTAGATAGGTACTAATAACGTAGGTAGGTAGGTGGACTCCGTTCCACGTCGATTCACAGTATGGCATCTAAATATGAGCGTAGTAACGTGTTACTTAGAGTAGATATTTTAACATTGTGACTGTCACAGGTGATCAACGCGTGAATCCGAATCATTTGGAAGCAAATTGGTAATCCATTGCTTCATAAATGTTCGACAACATAAATAACGCAATGAATGTTGTTGAAATGTCAAAATGAAACCGATTTCGATTGATAGTGTGTTACGCAATTGCCCCGCAGAATTCTAAATCGACACTTAACTTTGACCACAGCGCAGGCTCGTACTGTCATGGTATTGCCATTCACCGTGGCAATGCAGGATGGGGTACTTTGATGCTATGTGTCGCTTTTGTTTTGTATACGAGTATTTGTATAGTAAGTTTGTTATGTGATTCCGTACCTAGTATATACGTAGTTAGGTAGTTGTTTTTTATTAAGGTTCCGTAGTCAACAAGGAACTCTTATAGTTTCTCCATGTCCGTCCGTTTGTCTGTCGGTCCGCGACTTAGCTCAGAGACTTTTAGTACTAGAAAGATGTATTTTGACATATTAATCACGCGGACAACGTGGTAAAAGATAATTATGACAACAGTTTTTTTTTAGGCTACGTTTAAAATGGGAATGATTTTTTTTTCTCGTCTATCCGATGGTGTGGAGTGTCATTTGATAGACCGTTCAAAAATATTGTGGGTGTTAAAACCATTTTCGATTTTGGGATCCGTTTTCGAAATATCAAGCTTCAATCTGCCAACCCTTTTCCCAACTATGTTGGGGTCGGCTTCCAGTTTAACCGGATGCAGCTGAATACTAGTATTTTACATGGAGCGACTGCCTATCTGACCTCCATAACCCAGTTATTGGGTAAGACTGGTTGTCAGACTTTCGGGCTTCTGACGACTCGTAACGACTGCCAAAGATCTACGAATGACAGCCGGGACCAATGGCTTAACGTGCTTTTCGAGGCACGGAGGAGTCTCGGTATGTACAGATGGTCACCCATCTACGGACCAACCCCGGCAAGCGTCGCTTAATCTGATGGATCGACCCTTGCGGCTGTTATTATTTAGCCACGAGCTCCAAATAAGCTTATAGTGCTAATTTGTTTGAGTCGACCAACTTACATTTGCAGTTGAAGTGTATGGGAGAACACGTTTCTCAACTACAGCATTAAGTTTGTTCCTGGGATGAATTCATCCCAAATACGGAACGACACGGACTTGGCCAGTTTTTTTTAATTAAAAATAAATGTAACTTTGAGCTGCGTTTTTAAATTCGATCATTTATCTACTTCGTTAAAACTTCGTTGCCTGTCTTTTATCCTGCAATTATCATCAAAGTTTTTGCTCACATTAGGCTTGAGAAAAATGTCATGCGGTCAAATAAACTAAAAATAAAAAAAATAATATCCGGGGAACTTTCACACACGGTCATCTGATCCCGAACTAAGCAGAGCTTGTACTATGGAAACCAGATAACTGATATACTACATACACTACTTTTTTGTGTAAATACATACTACTTATATAGATAATCACACACATACTCAGAACAAACAGACATGTTTATGCACACAAATGTTTGTCCTGGATGGGAATCGAACCCACGACCTGCGGCGGAGGTGGTAAATCAAATCAAATTCAATTTATTCGTAAATGTAGGTCTCAATACAGTATGATGTTATAATAAGATGGTCAGTTAGTTCGTTACATAAAGTTAGTTGTATCGAGAAAACAGACACACATTTAAAATTTAATAAATCAATTACTTACATACTAACACACAATTCCTTACCTACGTACTAACACACAATTACCAATACGTTTGACATATTTTTTCTAACAAGTATGATTCATAGTGGAAATTTCTTTGACTCTAAAGTAGGCAATGTCACGCTCAATATAGTTGTAACGACTGCAATGAAGCTATGGAATAAAAATAATATGTATCCCAATAACATCATCTGTCTGAGGAGCTCGTGGCTAAGTAATAACAGCCATACGGATCGATCCATTAGGTTAAGCTACGCTTGCCGAGGTTGGTCCATGGATGGGTGACCATCTTTACATACCAAGACTCCTCCGTGTTTCGGAAAGCACGTTCAGCCGTTGGTCCCGGCTGTCATTCGTGGATCTTTGACAGTCGTTACGGGTTGTCAGAAGCCCGAAAGTCTGACAACCATTGCAGTCTTACCAAGGGGTATCGTCAGTAAAAAATACTGGTATTCAGCTGCATCCGGTTAGACTGGAAGCTGACCCCAACATCATTGGGAAAAGGCTAGGCAGATTGATTGATTTTAACATCATCTGCCTAGCCTTTACCCAACTATGTAGCGGTCGGCTTCCAGTCTAACTGGATGCAGCTGAATAACAGTATTTTACACAGAGCAACTGCCTATCTGACCTCCCCCCTTCTTTCTTCTTGTCTTACCCATTGGTAAGACTGGTTGTTCAGACTTTTGGGCTTCTGTCGACCCGTAACGACTGTCAAAGATCCACGAATGTCAGCCGGGACCCACGGCTTAACGTGCTTTCCGAGATACAGAGGGTTCTTTGTATGTCAAGGGATCTGTGGTCCGTGGATGGATCCACGGACTAACCGCGGCAAGCGAAGCTTAAACTGACCGATCGACACTTGCGGCTGTTATGACTTAGCCACGAGCTCGCCCACGATCCTGTCTCCCAGTAACGAAAACCCTAAACAAAAAAATTCAAGACCAGAGTAGTCTCGCATTAATAGTTACGATAGTTATTTGGAGTTATTAGGAGCTCGTGGCTAAATAATAACAGCCGCAAGGGTCGATCCATCAGGTTAAGCTACGCTTGCCGGGGTTGGTCCGTAGATGGGTGACCATCTGTACATACCGAGACTCCTCCGTGCCTCAGATAGCACGTTAAGCCGTTGGTCCCGGCCACAGAAATCTTAATAATAAATTAAGATTTCTGTGGTCCCGGCTTTCGTTCGTGGATCTTTGACAGTCGTTACGGGTCGTCAGAAGCCCGAATGTCTGACAACCAGTCTTACCAAGGGGTATCGTATTACCCAATACCTGGGTTGTAGAGGTCAGATAGACAGTCGCTCCATGTAAAATACTGGTATTCAGCTGCATCCGGTTAGACTGTAAGCCGACCCCAACACAGTTGGGAAAAGGCTAGGCAGATTGATAGTTATTTCACAAAAAAAAAAATCAAATAAGAAACTGAAATCAATTTAGACCTAACTTAGCATTCAAAATAACTTAAAGCCCCACAATACCCTCATCTGTTCACTCTGAAATGTGCCAATTCATACATTTTTCATAAGTCGACTATATCCTCTAAAGGTGACGCCGCAGGTTGTCTCCGATCTATCCTCGCTAGTCATTTGCGATTCAATGAGTTGTCTGGCTCTCTGTCCTCGGGCCTGGACAGTGGACACCAATTGACAAGATTGCTGTTTTGCATAAGCTCGGATGTTACGTCCGGTTTTATTTAGAAAAGATGCTGGGAATTGAATTTGTTTTGTGACAAGACTCTAACAGTAATATAAGTTTTTAAACCGACATAGTCACTAACACTATTATTAGAACTTAAAACGGAATATTTACCACGTATTGAGTTTCCGATATTTCGGAAATATGCCGTAAAATCTATTTTAACTCCGTTCAAGAAAGTATCTCAGATGCTGCGTTCGCCGAAAGACAACTTCCCTCTGGAAAAACCCGGTGTTTATAAGGTAGACTGCAGCTGTGGAAAGTCGTATATCGGTCAGACAAAGCGTACTGTGGCGTGTAGAATATCGGAATACATAAGGGCGGTGAGAAACAACGATACACAGAAAGCGGCCATAGCACAGCATCTTTTAGAATCCGGATCGAACCACTGGATTGAGTTACATAACCCTCAGGTCATCTAGACAGAAAGCCACTACATACAGACTGATGAGAGAAGCGATTGAAATTACCAAATATAAGAACTTCAACCGTGAGGATGGGTTTCAACTGTCGAGAGCCTGGAATCCAGTGGTCCAATTGTGTAAAGACCGCAAGAGTACCGAAAAAACTTCGCGAGCGGATACAGTGAGTTTTGTGTATCGAGAACAGAATCGAGTTGTGAGTGTAACAAGTGACAGTGGTAGCGATGTCAATCGCACTAAACGAACAAGAAAGAGGGTAGACCGTTTTGTCTGCTCGTAAACATCCACCCGCAATAACTTCAGTTTATCCGTGATCATGGCACTTGCAACAGTGCCGAAATATCGGAAACTCGAAAAACTTAATATACGTATACATGGTAAATATCCTGTTTTAAGTTCTCTAACCGTAATACTGTTATTTTGGTGATGTCCTTCAGAAAGGTTTGGTGTGTAGTATTCGCAAACAACACGTGTGTGAACAGGACGAAGCGAAAGGAGTATAATGTAAGGACCGATCGTAGCGTGTGACATTCTGTGGTTTCGCCTACCCTCTTGAATATAGACAAAACGTACGCCCATTGATCCAATAGCAGTAATTTACACACGATTTGTTCCGAGTAGCTCACAATGATCACGTACTTTCTTTCTTCAGTGTCGGGGTTATGTACCCATCATTATGCAATTCATGCGTAAAAAGGTATGTTACATTAATTGTGTTAGTAAGTAGTTTTAAAAGTAAGTAATTAGCACATAAAGTCCACATGGACGGACATAATAATATTATGGAGTCACCGGCTGATTCAGGTAGCCATTCGAATATACATTATTATATTGGAATGCCAGCAATAGTTCATCTATCCGACTACCCAAGAGGCGCATTACTCTAGTAACCGTGTTCAATCTGCTTAGCCTTTTCACAACTATATTGGGGTCAGCTTCCAGTCTAACCGGATGCAACTGAATGTATTTTACATGGAGCAACTGCCTATCGTGCGCCTGGCTAATACTGTACCCCTTGGTAAGACTGGTTGTCGAGACTTTCGGATGTAACGACTATCAAACATTCACGCATGACGGCTTAACGTGCTTTCCGAGGGACGGAGGAGTATCGGTATGTAAAGATGGTCACCCATCCACAGACCAACCCCGGCAAGCGTAGCTTAATCTGATGGATCAACTCTGGATGGAGTACTTAGCCACGAGCTCCTCCGTAACCTTGTTCCGTAACTCTAGTAATCGTGTTACTGTATAAAAATGTCTTACACAGAACAAATTGCCAATATTATAAGGGATTAAATATAATGATCACCATAAAATATTTTGATACCCTAAGCTTTTTGCACTTCAAATTGTATTCAAACACCAAATGTAGTAAATGATCACCAAATCTAGTAAATGATCACCAAATCTTAACGAGCGAATTATTGCGTTAGGTTAGGTTAGGTTTTTTTTTTATATTTGTTTGATTTGCTTTTAATGTTCTTTCTAGGTTAGGTTAGGTTAGGTTAATAATGATTAGTTTGTAGTCTAGGATAGCAAGATGTTAAACATTTTGTTTATAATTTCACAATAAAATGGAGTTTTAACTTTGGTGATCATTTACTATTTTTGGCAGTATTTTACTTTATTCGGTGGTAAGTTAAACATAAGCCATATTATAATTTTCCTCACTACTATGGTATAGGAAAGGCTTATCGCGCAGTCCTGTGCAATAACTATCTGAAATCACAACATACATTAAAGGATGTCATAACGACTCAGCTTAACAACCTACGATAAAAAGGAGGCCATGTGTTATATTCCAGAATAGTGTGCTAATAAAGCCTAGGCGATAAAAGCTAGATAAAAAATAAGTAAATGTAGGGCCAGCCATGATCTGTTAGTTCTCGGTGAAGGTAAACGGGGTTAAGGTGTGTGCAGCATTGGGAAAATATCGTATGAATGGATAAAAGTTTTCTTAGCTTTTTTTGTGGGTTTCCCACGCCAAGATTAACATAAGCGACAAGGCAAGTCAAGGGGCAGGAGCTTTTATTATCAGTTTCTACTACTAGTTTGTTTTTCTCCCTCCCGTATTATTCGTTTCTGAAAAGATTATCCACTTTTCAAAACAACCACAGTACCATATAACTATATAATTATCAAGAAGATAGGCAGTAGCGTCACTCTGTCTATTATCTATCAATATAAATACGTAACATTTAATTACCGCGTGTATGAAAGATCATCATTTGAGAACGGCTCTACCGATTTTGCAGTTTTTTTTTTTTTTGCATTCCTGATTGTCAGGACATGGGTTGTATGAAAGAAAACAGCCTATAAAACTAAAGATGGAGACATGAACTTCACCAGGGCGACGCCGAGCATGAACAGTTAGTAAACAATAAATGGCAGCCCTCCTGTGTGAACAAGCGTAGTAATTTGGGCAAATTGTCCTTCGACGTTTCATTGTAGCGTATATTGCGAAATTCTGATTTATTAATATGTGAGGTAAGAGGCTCATTGGCGCAAGGTTACCTGCATGTTGGTCTTCTACAGATTGTACTTCGGTGAAAGTGCTCAAGAACTCCACGACCTGATTCCACCGGCCCCCTTCTACCATCGGACATCTAGACGCATTGCCAGTTACCATCTCTACCTAGTTGCTATTCCACCAATTCGTATTAAGCGTTTCCAAATGTCATTTATAATGCGCACAGCAAAAGAGTGGAACTCTCTACCTGCGTCTGTGTTTCCGAACGCATACAACTCTAATCTCTTCAAAGGGAGAGTGAATAGGCTTCTTCTGGGTAAGCTCGCTCCATCGTCGACTTTGTCTCTATCGCCTCCGACCTAAACTAGAGTCAAGAGCAAACCCATCTCAAATAATAAAAAAAAGAATAAAAAAAAATTATATGTATATGAGGTGAGGTGTATGAGGAACAGGGTTTTTAGTCATCGTCTACAGAAAAGGGAGGATCCTCCGACCAGATGGGTGTTGTGTCTGGTGGGCTACTGCCCGACGATTGATGTCAGGACGTTTGTATATATTTTAGTCGCGCGGAAAACTCTGCTTGCGCGATGCAGGATTTTGCGTGACGTCAGTGTGGTACGTAGTTCGCATGTGGAGATATAGATGCCACCACAAATTTATTGTATAATATATTCTTAATAAAAGAGTTTGTTTCATTAGATTACTACATCTGAATTAGAGTGAAAGCTGAGGTATGTATATATATGACGGCGGGAGCGTGGGCGTAGCGATAATAGGGTCGTCGTCATCGTTTCTTGGTGCGGGTTCCATGAGGTAAGTGGGTACTCAGGCAAACCAGTAAAACTTAGATTGTAGCACTAAATCACAGTCACGTTTATTCGGTAAGTTACAGTAGTGGCAAGGAACAAAGGTTTGTACGGTGAACGTGACAGTTTCGATCGTATGGTCTGTACTCTGGCGTCAGCCCCAGCAAAGTGAATCTCTCGGTTTTTGATCGACTCTGTCCACGTGTAGGTATGGCGGGAAATTGAAGCGCCACCTCACGGCGTTCACTGTACTAACTGATTAACCAATCAGAATTAAGTTACAGTTTGACCAATATTAGGAAATCAACGGGTACAGGTAATATTTTGATAATGTTGTCGTCTTGAAATCGCTTGCGACGACACGGCCAAACTGATGTGTCACACGTCCTCGTGTGTATCTATAACAAAATTCTTATTTGTAGCAAAACACTTGCTCGGCTTAACCTGACTACAAGGTAAACATAAAAAAAAAGTTTGAAAGATACCTCATAAGTAATCAATCAGAATAAACTTCAATTATTGTACAGTGAACAATACACAAACACACAACACTAATATGACCCGGCTGCTCGGCAGCATAGTCTCATTGAGACCCAAACAGTAGTCTTATAGACCCGACCAGTAGTCTCACAGAGACCCATTAGTAGTCTTGTTGAGACCTATTAGTAGTCTTGTTGAGACCCGAACAGTAGTCTCACAGAGACCCATTAGTAGTCTTATTGAGACCCGAACAGTAGTCATACAGACTCAGCCACCATACATCTAGCCGTACATTGCACCCTGAACGACTCATAGAATCGCAGTTACAACTACGACCAGACTGTACAGTTTGATTAAGAAAGGGTAGGTAGTTATTTAGTCATTTTAGTGTGCGTCATATTCAAACAATAGCAGAAGTGCTTTCACCATTATTATCTGCACTGGATTCAATGTCAACAATCAATTCAGATGGAACTTCACATTGAGGCATCTTTCTAAGACGATCGTGGGCATACTTATAGGTTCTGTTACTGGTCAATGATTTCAAAGCGTAACGATCGCCTTCAAGTACATCAGTTATTTGAAATGGACCTTTATATTTCGGATCTAATTTTGTTTGGTTTCGCTCTTCGTTTTGAATAAGAACCAGGTCACCGACATTAAATTTCACTAATTTTGCCTTATTGCTATCAAAGCGAGACTTTTCATAATTAGAACTTCGTTCGATGTTATGGGCTGCGTGCTCTCTCGTTTCAGAAATGTCTACTTCAACTTCAGTATCGTCAGCAGTCAAAAGATTCAATGGTCTAGCTACGCGACCGATCATAAGTTCGAGGGGGCTCGCCTTTGTCACTCTATTTACAGTGCAATTTAACGCCAGTTGTACCTCGTCAAGAGCTTCCTGCCATGACCTATGCGATGTTTCTACTGCAGTAAGCATGCTCTTTAGTGTACTCATCACGCGTTCTACCTGACCGTTTGCTCGGCTGGAACCTGTCGCAATTAGATGTAGGTGAATGTTATGCGAACTACAGTATTCTTTAAATTCTTTACTAGCAAAACAACGACCTTGGTCTGCTATTACGCGTGAGGGTGCACCAAAGAGAGTGACACTAGATTTGAGCGCCTTGACGACACTAGTGGTGTCAATACGAAGCGTATGATAAAGAAGCACAAATTTTGTGAATGCGTCTATCAAGACTATTACGTATTCTTTTTGATCGTTTTTACCGCTTAATTTGCCGGTAATATCGGCATGCACTGTATGCCAGGGGACAGTAATTTTAGGGATGGGGTGAAGCTCTGCTTGGATACGTCCGGAATGAACTTTTGAAACTTTGCACGTGATGCAATTGTCTACGAATTTACGTACGTACTTAGCCATACCGTCAAACCAGTAATGTTCATATACCTTCTCTAATGTTTTATCTGCGCCAAGATGCATTATCGACTCATGTACGTGATTTATAACGGACCATCGAAACGCACGCGGTACTATGGGCAGACAACGCGTGCGATTATTTCTTTGTACTTTACGATGCAATACACCCGATCGTAGCTCATACGTCTTGGCAATGTCGGCAGGGAGTTGATTTTCTTTGTGCTTTATGACAATAGCTTGAATTTCGTCATCTCGCAACTGTTCAGCCAATAGCCAATTTTCTGACAGAGTTGTAAGGTCAATTCGTTTTTGTTCTACCCTCGCGACCGTTGACGCATTCTTAGGTAATGCGGGTAGTTCGGGCAAAGGGTTGCGAGATAAGAAATCAACATGGCTCATCCGTTTACCCTCCCTGTAGACAATGTCAAACTCATATGCCTGTAGAAAAGCCCAATAGCGATGGACTCGCGGGGAAAGATCGACCTTGGTGTGAGACGCTTTTAGAGAGTTACAATCTGTTACTACTAGAAAGTGACGTCCCTGAAGGTAATGATGGAAACGTTTTACAGCCTTCACCACCGCCAGAGTTTCCAACTCGTAAGAGTGGTATCTCGACTCGGCGTCCGTGGTTCTTCGGCTGTAGTACTCAACAACGCGCAACTGGCCATCTATTTGTTGAAATAAAATACCACCATAGCCAATAGCACTCGCATCAGTGTGTAATTCAACCGGGAGGTCTGGGTCAAAAATCGTAAGTACAGGTTTGTCGGTTAAAACAGAAATAATTTTCTGTCTGGCCTGTTCATGCTCAGGTTTCCATATGAATTGTGCACTGGTATTCAAATGAAACAATGGGAGCATAATATGTGAAAAATTCTTCACGAATTTTCGAAAATAGGAAGCCAGGCCTATAAATTGCCTCAATTGGGAACTATTTTCGGGAGGGGGGAGCTTACTAAGCGCCTCTACTTTACGAGGGTTTGGTCGGATCTGTCCTGAAGAAATATCGTAACCCAAAAACTCGACTCTTTGTTTGAGGAAAGAACACTTCGAGAGGTTTAGTGAAAAACCAGAATTAGTCAAAGCAGTTAACACTTCACGTAGCCTAGTAAGTCCTTCCTCTACGTTGGTTGAGGGTACCAAAACGTCATCTAAATAAAGAACCGCGTATGAAAAGGCCAAAGGCCCCAGAGCGTTGGATACCGCTCGCTGAAATACACTGGGCGCATTTCGCAAACCGAAGGGCATGGCCAGGTACTCAAACTGCCCGTCCGGTGTTACAAATGCCGTGCGCTCAATGCTTTCAGGGTCCAGGATACGAATTTGATTAAATCCACTAGCACAATCAAGGCAAGTAAAATAGTTGGCGCCATTCAGTCTAGCTATTTGATCGTCTATGCGCGGGAGTGGAAATCTATCTGGCACCGTATTCGAATTTAACTCTCGATAGTCTATTACCATACGCTCTGAACCATCACGCTTTTCTACAAGAAGAATAGGGCTAGCAAACGGGGAACTACTCGGTCGGATTATGTTTGCGTTCAATAACTCGTTTATTTTGTTACGAACTACCTCCCGTTCGTGTGGACTGAGTCGGTAAGGGCGGCGGTAAACAGTACGGCTTGGATCTTTTAAACGAATTCTCATTTCGCCTGTAGTTACCCGAGTTAACGGTAAACCATCAATAAACGCAAACGAAAATTCATTCAATACACGCATGAGACTATCTTTAAAAGCGGGTGGAACGTCGGTTTTAATTGCACTCAAATTAATTCCTGTTACCGCGGTAAAACAAGAAACCGGTTTTGTTATCACTAGACGCCCTCTCGTTAAGGTAACACTCAAATCACTATTTAAAATATCAGAGCCTATCATTATGTTATGCGGTATAAATTCATCTGGAACGATGAGAAATGACAAATGTAAACAATGTCCGGCAATAACTACCTCACATAAAATTTGTTCCGTACAGTAAACATGAGCGTTACCGACGCCTGTTAATCGTATGTTAGCAACGGAACGCTCTCCTAAGAATTTATCCGCGATACTTTGCTTTACGAGAGAACACTCAGCACCACTATCGAAATAAAAAATGTACGACTCACTGGATTGTGTTAGCTCTCCACATACACCTTGGACTTGGCAGTAGTTGACTCTTCGTTCCAGGGTCACGCCGCTGTTGCTGCTGGTGTTGTTACTGGCTGCTGCGTTGCTCATCTTCGGACAGCGAGGTGCGACGTGGCCTGGTTCTCCACAGCGGAAGCAGGTGACATTCTTCTTAGGATCCGATGACGTAGGTGTAGTGATAGAAGTTGTCCTTTGTGTAGAAAGCGCCTGATTGCTTTTACGTAAACGACAGTCGATTGCTTTGTGGCCAATCTTATGACAATAATTGCACTGGAACGGCGTGGCATTTACGTATGCCTTTGTTCGTTTAGTGTCCAAAGTGGAGTTGTCGACGTGTCGATCCTGTTTTCTTTTCAACGAAAATGCGTTTAATTCTTGGATCAATTTCGTTCTCGTTTTGATTTCCGTTGTAAAAGCTAGTCGGTTGATTCTACTATCCATTTTTGCTATGTGAGCAAGTACATACGATACAGCTATCTCCTCGCAGCTCATGTCCTTCCATTTAGCTAGGAGTGACGTCATCAAACGGCTCGCGTAAGCAGATAAATTTTCACCCTCCTTTTGTTGGCTATTATTGGCGTTAATTATAGTCGCTGCACAGGTTTCCGCACAATCATATTGTGCTAGGAAAAGGTTCTTGAACTGGCTCCATGTCATACCAGTATGCGATACTTGAGAAAGCCATGTCGATGCACTTCCTTTCAGAGATTTGCTAAGCGCGATAATCAGCGCGCCTCCTTCCATGGGATGTTCTGTGAGGCAAATGTCCACCGTTGAGCTCCAAGAACGCGGATCGACGTCTGGTAGGTCCGGGTTGAACTCTGGCAGCTTGATTGTATCTGGCGTCGGCGTTGATCCCCGCATGGCTTCTATCATGCGCATGGTAATCTGGTTTTGTTGCTCGAGGAGCTGGCGCCAATAGCAATCCATGGTAGGCGCCTGAGCTGATCCCACTTCTGATGACGGCGGGAGCGTGGGCGTAGCGATAATAGGGTCGTCGTCATCGTTTCTTGGTGCGGGTTCCATGAGGTAAGTGGGTACTCAGGCAAACCAGTAAAACTTAGATTGTAGCACTAAATCACAGTCACGTTTATTCGGTAAGTTACAGTAGTGGCAAGGAACAAAGGTTTGTACGGTGAACGTGACAGTTTCGATCGTATGGTCTGTACTCTGGCGTCAGCCCCAGCAAAGTGAATCTCTCGGTTTTTGATCGACTCTGTCCACGTGTAGGTATGGCGGGAAATTGAAGCGCCACCTCACGGCGTTCACTGTACTAACTGATTAACCAATCAGAATTAAGTTACAGTTTGACCAATATTAGGAAATCAACGGGTACAGGTAATATTTTGATAATGTTGTCGTCTTGAAATCGCTTGCGACGACATATATATATCTATGTATTCAAAAACTGACAAAACATTATACCTTAGTAGGGTTAGGTACAAAACATAATTTTTCCGTAATTGCAAGGAGTAGGTACTTTGTAACTACAGAAAAAATATGTTCTTTTAAACGACGGTGAAGTCGCAGGTTTGTACAGGCAGCTACATTACATAAATTATGAATCCTAACTTAAATATTTATCTAAACTTCACACCAATGTAAACTAGTCCTAACATACAATTTACAGTGTGTCACTTGAATGATCAAATACTGGACATTTGTTAGTATTAGTACTGTTTCAATATTTTCTTTTCCCATACATGTTATTGAGAGCTGTGTTTGACTAGATAATCTTTGATAATGTCACATGGTTCAAAGTGATGGAATATTCTCTTTGCGATTGTTTTAGCCTTGGACTATGAGGAGGTGATAAAGAGGATACTTATATAAAATGTAGTTTAGAGTAAATAATTAAATCGTTAGATTGGCCCTCACCGTAATTATGTTTCGCAAAAGTGTCAAAAATGAGAAGAATAAGCTTTTTCCTTGGCAGTTTGCGACATTGTGTGTGTCAGAGGTGTCAAAACGAAACAGAAACATAGCCACCTTTTGACGAGATATGGCGAATCTAACGATTTAAATCTTTGGTAAAGATAATCTTTTATTACTTTCTTGTATTTTTCCTTTGATCATCTATATGTTTGCCGTAAATGGTGATTATTTATTATTTATTTATTTATCATAAAACGGCAAAGGCCAATTACATTAGTTAAGACATTAAAACATTATTTAAGTACAATAATAAAAGTATACAACTACTCGATAGCACAGTGATATTGGTAAGGCGCACAGCCAGCCATTTTTGCGGTCATTAAAGGCATATGCTCAAAGTTTGTTTGCGTTTGATATTCCATTGAATATTTGCGTAAGTCCTAGTGCAAGTGGTTTTTACTATAAATGATGATTTCCAAGAAAAATAATTTCGTGAAATGAAAAGTTCATTTCTACCGGGAATTAAATCAATTTGAAAGAAATACCAATCTAAGAATGTAATTAAAAATACGTCTTTCTTAATATCCTGGCACTGGAAGTAATTCACAGCGTGTGCCATAAAAAGGAAGACTTAATTATAAGAAAATCTCTACTAGCGATGAAAAGAATTTTCTTTCTGAAAGTAGCTCTCCACTTTTATATGGAGTCAAGAACTTGTTTACTATTCAATATTTTAATTAAGCTGCTCTTCGCACGGTGTCAAAAGAACACAATATTCGAAGCTATGGAGTATATACCTAGGCTAGTTGGATAGGGTTCCAGTCTCAATATCGTAAAAATATATAATATAATATACCCTGGGACATTATTCCCACACGGTCATTTGATCCCAAACTAAGCAGAGCTTGTACTTTTTTTGTAAATACATACTCATATAGTTAATTACACCCAGACTCAGGACAAACAGACATGTTCATTCACACAAATGTTTGTCCTGGATGGGAATCGAACCCACGACCAGCGGCATGATAGGTGGTATCTTAACCAACCACGCCATCTGGCCTGTCTATATATATCACTATCACTATATATTGTAAAACAACGTCCCCCACCGCGTCTGTCTGTCTGTCTGTATATTCGCGATTATCTCAAAATCTACTGAACGGATTTTAATGCGGTTTTCGTCAACAGATAGAGTGATTCAATAATAAGGTTTATACGTTTAGTTTTCTGACATCCACGCGGGCGAAGCCGCGGGCTAAAGCTAGTAATTACATATACCAGTAATTACATATACCACTGACTTCTACTCCTACTCCTTCACTGTGCACGCGGTTCGGTTGTGGAATTCACTTCCACCTGACATTAGGGACTGCCAAACTGTTGCAGTATTTAAAAAAAGAGTGAAAGAACACTATCTTTCCATTGCGTCATAGTTATTTTAGTGATATTTATTCTAGAAGTATGTATGTATTTAAGTATTTATTATAGGTTTTATTAGCTTAGTGAATTGTTTTTTTTTTTAGATTTTATGTATTTTTATTTTCTCTCTTATTCTTACACACGGTGTCTACATCTCTTTTTATCCTGTCCTATCGCAGGTATGCTGGAAGAGATTTCTTTAGAAATAAGCATCACCTTTGTACGTAATTTTCTGTTCCTTTTTTCTTGTCTGTTTATTTGTGTGTACATAAATGGTTAAATAAAAAAAAAAAAAATAAAAAAATATAATAGAGTGGATATTGTTTGGTGTAAACAGATTATACCTTTGTACATTCGTGACACATAATTCACTTTTTGAAAGTTCTATTCGAGTTTCAGTTTTGTATGCCCGGTTTCTGAGGTTCTTTAAACGGAGTTTATCCATTCGATAGTGATTATTGGTTCGATACCTTGTTTCTGAATTTAGCTTAAAAGTCGAGTGAACTATCGAAGGTTTATCTGAGGACCTCAAAAGCTGAGCGAACCGAATCAATAGCTATTGAGAGTTTATCTATGGATCTCAGAAACCGGTCATAAGTCGGGCAAACTATCGAACCAGATACTTTACTCTACCCTTTACTTTACAATTTTTTTTTTTTTTTACTAAACTTCCTTTGTTTTGGAAACCGCTCAACAATTCTCATTCCTCAATCAATCTGCCTAGTCTTTTCCCGACTAAATTGGGGTCGGCTTCCAGTCTAACCGGATGCAGCTGAATACCAGTATTTTACATGGAGCGACTGCCAATCTGACCTCCACAACCCAATTACTGGGTAATACGATACCCCTTGATAAGACTGGTTGTCAGACTTTCGAGCGTCTGACGACCCGTAACGACTGTCATAGATCCACGAATGCCAACCGGGGCTGCCTTCCGAGGCACGGAGGAGTCTCGGAATAAAAAGATGGTCACCCATCCACAGACCAACCCCGGCAAGCGTAGCTTAACCCGATGGATCGACCCTTGCGGCTGTTATTACTTAGCCACGAGCTCCTGAAAAATTCTCATTCCTATTAAATGAAATACCACAAACTGCTATTCTAAAACCAACCAGAACCCGCATTCAATGCTGTACCATACGTTTGGCCAAACAAACACACATATCCAAGCTTTCTAGGCCATACCAGTCTTTTGACATAAAACCCCGCTTTCTTCAGTAAATTCAGGCTGTATTCAAGCCTTAGATTGCGCAAAGGCGTCACAGCGACAGGCTCATTAAGTTTTCAGTGAGGGAAGCTCGTACGTGCTTTGGGAGATTACTTGGTACGGTGAGCAAAGGAGTTATGTATGGTGGCCAACTTTGAATGCTTTCAGCAGAGTGCGTGTAGCGAGTGGCTCAACATGGTTTTTAAACGACTTCAAAAAAGAAGGTTCTCTATTTGACCCGTATACAGGCTGATTTTTAAAACATGCGACAAAATTTAAGGGGGTGTTCTACCCATCAATATGAACAACTTTTACTATAGGACCAACTCGGAATTCGCAAAAAAATTTCGACCTTTTTATACAAAATGGTCCAATCGGGTATGTGCTTTTACATGGGAAGGTAATTTTTTTTTTTTTGCGAATTCTTACTTGGTCCCATAGTAAAAGTTGTTCATATTGATGGGTAGAACACCCCCTTAAATTTTGTCGCATGTTTTAAAAATCACCCTGTATATGTATGTTTCTATATCCGCGATTTTCTCAAAAATTAATGAACCAATTTTGATGATTCTTTCATAAACGTAATCTACATACTTTCAGGAAGGTTTTAGCATATAATACATTAGGTAATTATTCTTGTATGAAGTTATATGCATAAATGTACTGTATCTCCAGCATTTCTAAGCGGATTTTGATGATTCTTCTTTTCGTTTGTCTTGTGCTTATGTAATTGTATATAGTACCTATATTCAACTAAAAATAGCAAAATAAATTTACTGTAAAAAAGTAAAAACCTACTTCAAAAACCTAAAACGAATAAAATAACTTTCATAAAAACTTAACAGCTTCTGAAGTCGGTGTCATAAATTCACCTTAGCTTGGCATCGACTTCAGAAGCTGTTAAATCTTGAAAGTTATTTTATTCGTTTTAGGTTTTTGAAGTCGGTTTTTACTTTTTTAATTGAAAGCCTGTTTAAGTTTTAATGTTGTGAAATAGAATAACAACTTTATTATTATACTTTATGGTATGTTTTTGTGATTTTAGTCAATCGATCATACTCGTACCAGTTAGCTGGAGATTGATTTGATCTCACTGGGTTGAGACTTTGTCTTGGGGGTGTGTTGGGAAAACGAAGCTTAAAATTCACCCGTATACTAAATAAATAACCAGGAATTCTTAAAATATGCATACGTTACTTTACCGTTGATCCGGCTAAGTTCGTGGACCACGCACAATGAAGGGTTCCGTAGTTGGGATGAATTTATCCCAAAAAAAACAAACTTAACAGTGTAGTTGAAAAACATGTTCTCCCATAAATCCATATATGTTACGGTCAATTCTCCAACTACAAATGTAAGTTTATAATCGCAAATATATATATATATAAAACTACAAATTAACAATTTTCAGAATTCTTCTTTTACTTGTGCTGTGAGACTGCTTCTTACCGAATTTCATGATTATAGGGCAACGGGAAGTATCCTATAGATTTTGATTTATTTGCGAGTATCAAAATATGTTGCATAAACGGCCATACCTATTTTTTTATTGCGTTGACTTAGAAGCTTGACTTTTTAGAGCCCCAAGGGACCGTTGACTCACGTATTTGATATTAATTTCAACTTGATACCTCCACGCGTTCCTGAGAAACTGGATCATGACAGACTGACTGACAGACAGACATACGGACAACGAAGGGATCCTATAAAGGCTCCATTTATTCTTTTTCAGATACGGAACCCTAAAAATACTTGAATTATAAGTATTGATAATATAGATTGCCTGCATACCTAACTCTTTTGCCGTGTGTATTTGTAAACACGGCAAAATAGTTTGCGCATTTAATTCAGACATCTTGTGCAGTGTGCCAGGATTAGTACTAGACTGATGTGCAAGGAACGTGATAGTAGACACGGAACCTTTTAATAAAGGTCAAGTAATGCTTTGTGCGGTGTTCATCTTAATATGAACGCACTTTCTGTCCATTCTTAGATTAAATCGTTCGCCAGATTTTCGTGGTTCTGACTACCCCTTTGCGGCTATCAACCAGTATAATATCTATTTGATATGCTCAACTAGATCCAGGCAGCTAGCTATTATTATGTTAATTCTTGAGGTGCATCAAGAGACTGACCATTGCAAGCTTATTGTTGTCACGCAATGGGGAGAAAAACTAACTTTTTATCACGATAGATGGCGCACAATCGACTGTACCTTGTTTTGATATGTTAGCTGTCAAATCGTATGGATTTTTGCAATCTAATAAGTTTAGCTTTCCTATTTTCCGTAATTTTGTCCAAAATGCCACAATGTAGTGTGTTAACTTGTAAAAACAGAGGAGTACATTTGTTTCCTAAAGAAAGTAATGGCAGACAACAATGGGAATTGGCGTTACGTATTAAAAAATTTAAGGCAAGTAGTACTGCACTATTATCTGCTGCGCATTTCACAGAAGAGGATTAGATTAGTAATGAAGCCGTCCTTTAGGCTGGGTACTATATCTATAAAACAAAAGAATCAAGATTATTATCTAATAAAATAAAATTATTGTCATCAAAATAAAAGTGTCATAAAATATACTATATTAACTAATCTATGTAGTAAAGAATTCTTCTAAAGATTTAATCAACCAATATAGGTACTTAGTTTTCAAAATATTCCTGTATTAACTGTTTGTTTATCATTGGTAAAGGAGTATCTGCATGTATGTCTCTGAATGTATAAGAAGGTGGACATAGGTATGCGGTGTCGTCTTGGATGTCGCAGTCAGCACCAAAGTTTTGATTTTGACATACAAAAGTAATTTATAAAACAAAAAATAGGAATGTTAGTCCGTGGCTTATGGAAAAAGGCTCACAGACAATCATAACCTTAAATATTTTAAAAGTTTTCCTTTCAATCAAATCGGCCTTTTTGTCGGCAGTTGCAGCGTTCCTTTTACGGAGCTCAACTTTTATTTGACGCACAGTCATAAACGCGTACATATTATAGTGGAATTACATTTTAAAATCTCATAAATAGCAGTTACACTACTGTCACGAAAGGTAAACAAGGTACGGTCGACTACAGCGATATCTACACACAGCTTTGAGTGTGGCTCCTCATTACACTACCATTTTTATTTAAATATATAATATTTAATATAATCTCCTGGGAAATTATCACACACGGTCATATTATCCCGTACTAAGCAGAGCTTGTACTATGGAAACCAGATAACTGATATACTATTTTTTTTTTTTGTAAATACATACTTTTATATAGATTTTAATTACACCCAGACTCAGGACAAGCAGACATGTTTATGCACACAAATGTTTATCCTGGATGGGAATCGAACCTACGACCTGCGGCATGATAGGTGGTATCTTAACCAACCACGCCACCTGGCCTGTCAAATGGGGAAGAAACCTGTCAATTAGTTCCGCGTAGATGGCGCTGAGTGTTTATCTCAAATAAATAGTCAAACTCCATAGAAGTTAACAATATTTTGTGATTTTGTGACTTTTTTCAATATAATGGGTGCAAAGAAAAGGTGTTGGCAAATTCCCAAGTAATTTTCGCATGAAGAGAAAGTGGGAAAAGGCACTGAAATTACAAAAAAAAAAAAAAACTTCAAATCTAGTGGTTTTTTGAGGTTATGTGGGAAATATTTCAAGGAAACAGACTACGAGGCAGCTTCTAAGACGACACGTTGGTACCATACCTATTATTATTAATGATATCTTTTTATTAATAATACTAAAAAAACTTACAACCCATGAAAAAAATTGGTTTAAATAACCATACATTTTGTAACAAGTAACTTTACGTCTTGTTTATCATTTGTATCATTAAAAAGAAAAAAAATAATGAGTTAAGTTTATTTTTTAACTTATAAAACCATAATTTTGCCCAGAATACGGCTAAAAGTTGATAACATATTAAATATAATGTACCTTACGACAAGTTTGGCTTTCCTTCCTTATTGCGATACTCCGCTATTTTTCAACTTCTCCTTCAACTGGGCGATATGCCAGGTAGAATACATTGTGAAGAAACACAAATAGATGAAAAAAAAAAACACGCAAATATTTAAAAATCGTCCACAAAATGCACACGTCTATATTAAAAACTTTGACAGCTGTATGTTGAAACATACAGCGCCACCTAGCGGCGAAGCTTCCGGGAAACAACCCCATTTAATTAAAGTGTCGGGTGACCATATTAAACTAGGTAAAGACATTCAGAAACCGCAATGCGGGCAGACGATGAGATGACCAGGTATAATATGCATTAATCTGCATAGGTTATGCAGGTATAATTTAAACATCATTTTTGTTTTATGTCTAGGTGTAAATGCACGGGAATTCACGATGATTTTGCAACAGTCGACCGAACAGGTAACACAAGATCAAATCTTGACCTGGCCTAGCGTAGTTTTAATAGAATGCTAGGCCAGCGACGTCAGCGTATACTAGTTTTGTTACCACTGACGTGCAGCCTACTATACTTTAGAAACAAATGTGTTATCTTTTTACCCGACTGCCCCAGAAGTAGGATAATGTTTTTTCGAGAATATGTATGTCTATTTTTTGGCACACTACAGCCTAAACGGCTAGGGCTGGTTGGTTTTTGAAATATTATTATGACAACGTTAGATTCGTCGTTCGCCCTATTGATTATGATTTATGCGTTGAATGACCAACTTTGGCGTTCTTATTCTGAAAAACTGAAAGACTTCGACAACTTTGATTTAGTGAGTTTGGAGAATAGTTATTAGTTTAGCAATTAGCGGCCTCGTTTTTCGCATTTTTTTCTAATCTATTTATACACAATAAAGCCAAAATTCCGAAACGAATTTTCATAAAATGCGCGAAAATTCTATACGTAGATTATAATGCTTGTTTTTCTCTTTTTTGGCTATGTGTTTTTGCAGTCGGATTTTTCGTCTTTTTAAATCATTAATTCTGTGCGTTTACTTAAGTTTGCAGTTAATCCTACTATAATAACAAACCTAGATAGCTATCTACATGCAGTACCTAAGTTCATGTCTATAGTAGTAAAATGTATATTGTAAACAGAAAATACTGTTTACGTATGTACTGTTATACTATATATACATATGTAGCTTTCTTTTCCATTAGCATCAATATATCGCAATTGATGGATCACCGACAAATTGATATTATGATGGAAAACGGTCTGGCTAAGTAATAACAGTCGCACGGGTCCATCGATCAGGTTAAGTTACGCTTGCCGCGGTTGGTCCGTGGATAGGTGACTTAGGCCTCTCTCAGATACGTTCAACTCGCAGTCCACTGCTGGACTTAGGCCTCTCTCAGATACGTTCAACTCGCAGTCCACTGTTGGACATAGGCCTCTCTCAAATACCTTCAATTCGCAGTCCACTGCTGGACTTAGGCCTCTCTCAGATACGTTCAACTCGCAGTCCACTGTTGGACATAGGCCTCTCTCAGATACGTTCAACTCGTAGTCCACTGCTGCACATAGGCCTCTCTCAGATACGTTCAACTAGCAGTCCACTGCTGCACATAGGCCTCTCTCAGAAACGTTCAACTCGCAGTCCACTGTTGGACATAAGCCTCTCTCAGATACGTTCAACTCGCAGTCCACTGCTGCACATAGGCCTCTCTCAGATACGTTCAACTCGCAGTCCACTGTTGGACATAGGCCTCTCTCAGATACGTTTAACTCGCAGTCCACTGTTGGACATAGGCCTCTCTCAGATACGTTCAACTCGCAGTCCACTGTTGGACATAGGCCTCTCTCAGATACGTTCAACTCGCAGTCCACTGCTGCACATAGGCCTCTCTCAGATACGTTCAACTCGCAGTCCACTGCTGCACATAGGCCTCTCTCAGATACGTTCAACTCGCAGTCCACTGCTGCACATAGGCCTCTCTCAGATACGTTCAACTCGCAGTCCACTGCTGCACATAGGCCTCTCTCAGATACGTTCAACTCGCAGTCCACTGCTGCACATAGGCCTCTCTCAGATACGTTCAACTCGCAGTCCACTGTTGGACATAGGCCTCTCTCAGATACGTTCAACTCGCAGTCCACTGTTGGACATAGGCCTCTCTCAGATACGTTCAATTCGCAGTCCACTGCTGCACATAGGCCTCTCTCAGATACGTTCAACTCGCAGTCCACTGCTGCACATAGGCCTCTCTCAGATACGTTCAACTCGCAGTCCACTGTTGGACATAGGCCTCTCTCAGATACGTTCAACTCGCAGTCCACTGTTGGACATAGGCCTCTCTCAGATACGTTCAACTCGCAGTCCACTGTTGGACATAGGCCTCTCTCAGATACCTTCAACTCGCAGTCCACTGCTGCACATAGGCCTCTCTCAGATACGTTCAACTCGCAGTCCACTGCTGCACATAGGCCTCTCTCAGATACGAGGGTAAATGCCTGTAGTCAGCACACTGGGCTTTTGTTGGTGGAATTATCAACCATTTAATATGCCAAACATGGTGATTCTGACATTTCTTTCTTGGGCAGGATGGATTTGGATAAGATTCCTCGAAATACGAAATTTTAAATTTAGTTGATAAGTTAGTTTTGTTTGTACTAACCATTGGGCTAATGTTGTCAAATTAAATAAATTTAAAATAAAATATTGGGTTGGCACAAAAGTGATGAGACACTCTACAAAACTCTATAAATTTCCTTTTTTAAGTTAATTGTTTTCGATAATATTCTAGAATCTTTTAAAACATTCTAAGTACTTGTGAGCATGAGCTTGGGTATCGAAAAGTTTTGACTCGGTGGGTACCGCACATCCTTACAGACCAGTCGTGCAGTCCGTGTCGCTATCTGTCAATCACTTTTGCTGCGACCCCGACGTAAAGAGTTTATGTCTGATCTAGTTACTGGAGATGAATCATGGATTCATTACGAGAACGATGCACGTCGTGCTTATTGGCTGCCTCCAGAAGAAACGCCACCAAATCAACCGAAGCTGAGTCAAAAGGACCGCTTAAAAGTTCTGCTTTGCTGTTTCTGGGACGTGGAAGGCATGCTGTTTTATGAACTATTACACAATGAACCCAGTTCACCAAACTATCTGCTGCTATCAAGAAAAAACGACGAAGACGAGTGAATGTAGTTTTACTACACGATAACGCTCGACCTCATGTCGCATCTGCCGTTCGCCAACAGTTGGAAACTAGGGCTAGAAGCTGATACCCCACCCACCTTATTCCCCAGACCTCGCCCTATCAGACTATTATTTGTTTAGAGCCCTGAAACAACATTTGCGGGGTAAACAATTTAATGATTTCTCTCATGTAGAGGCGGAGTTGAACAACTTTTTTGAGGCACAGCCATCAGAGTTCTGGGCGAAAGGCATCCAAACTTTGCCGGATCGTTGGCAAGAAGTCTTAGATGCTAATGGTGATTACATCATTGACTAAGCTTTTTGTATTGTAATAATAATTTAAAAAAAAGAACGTAAACCAATTGTCTCATTACTTTTGTGCCAACCTGATAAAAAAATAAAAAAAAACGAATACTAAATAATCTTCACCAATAGGAATAGTGATGAAAACGCTGTCTATTGTTGGAAAAAAATGTAATCATAAGTTAAAGTACAATTTCAATATCCATTCACGCTAAAGATAAATATTATTATCAAAACGACTCTGTATAAATCCCGAACCCCAACGCAACGCTATTCAACTAACTTTAATTAATACAAATATTACGTCAGTTAAAACTCGTTGAGTTAAAACTTTCAGTTAAACTTTAACCCGTTGGTTCAGTTTGGGATCTGTTAGTTTCATCACTGCGGTATTAAGTTGCATCTATACGATGCTCGTAGGGTAACTGGGTGTATTGTTGGTACAAGTGGAGAGCGTTTTTTAAATTTATGAAGCTGAAGATAAATGCTAACTATTTAAAAACCTACCTACAGGTAGGTTTTTAAATAGTTAAATATGGTTTTAGTTTTAGGTAAAGCTTGAAAACAAACCGATCTTTTCATACTATTAATAAAAATAGATTGGACAACTAGTGCATAAAATAGCTCGTTTATGTTCGAGTATACACTCTGCAGAACTGCTATACTTAGATTGCGAGAAAATGAAACAGGCATAAAATCACGTTTCACTTTTTTTTTTTTCAACATGTGTCATTCGACTTGGGTACTTCATACTGCTAAGTCATAAAAACGATTCTTTGCATTTTTAAATAATAAACGACAGCTATTTTATTCTGTTTTACTAAATTAACGATAGAAAACACGGAAGTGATATAAATTAAATCAAATGAAATAAAATAGCGACTTTAATCTGCGACGTTTTATTGTACGTGTGGCTATTGGGCTTGATTAGAAAAAAAAATAGTCTTAGAAAAAAAAAATACTTTATGCACTAGAGCATAAAAAGCGACTTTATGTCGCTTATGCAGAACATGAATACGAACTTTTAGATCATGAGAAGTGACAAAAATATTTTTAAGTTACTTTACAACAATATTCAAAATCTACCATTCTTGTGTGATATAGAATACTAAGAGGCTGTATATTTTTGAAAATGCTCGTACTATTTGAGAAATTCCCTACTGTATTCCGTTCTGTTTTGGAAAGTAGTGCTTGGCTTTCTAAATCCGCACCATGTAATAGTTTATCATAGTTGGCAGGCCAGCTGGCGTGGTTGGTTAAGTTCGCCTATCATGTCGCAGGTCGTGGGTGAGGACCAGGACAAACATATGTGTGCATGAACATGTCTGTTTGTCCCGAGTCTTAGCCTTACTATATAAGTATGTATTTACAAAAATAAAATAGTGTATGTACGAGTAGTATATCAGTTAACTGGTTTCCATAGCACAAGCTCTGCTTAGTTTGGGATCAGATGACCGTGTGTGAATATGTCCCAGAATATTATTATTATATTAGTTATCAAAAGGTTCATTGTATGAATTTCATAAAACTAATTCATAAATGAATGTTTTTTCAACTTTTAATTACTAACAAAGATCTGCTACAGCATCAGATATGATAATAACTTAATTTCCACTATAGTCTTGCCGTAAATACATTTTACATTGGATTTTTCATAAAAAAAAGAGTTTTTGTTTATTAATATTAATGTAATTTCGTTAGAACATTTGGTAACTTAATTTGTTGCATTTTAAACCTACTATGACATACTGCAAGGAATACGTCGAATTATCAGTAACCCTATATACAGGCTGAAATGGAATTCATGGGCATCCTCGTAAGGGGTCATTGTATTCATCATTATAAACAACTTTTACTCTGGAACCAAACCAGAACCCGCGAAAAAAAATCTGCTGTTTCCTACATTTTGACGAGTTATGCGAACATAAATGTAGGGAACAGTTGATTTTTTCGCGAATTGAGGTTTGGTCCCGCAATAAAAGTTGTTCATAATGACCAGTAACCCTGTATAATATTCGTTATCTATGTTTGTGGTCCGCCCACGACAGACATTCTCTTTAGTTTCATCCTTATCGCTAAGTATAGGTCTCCACACTTTTATGCCATACTTTTCTGGTATGTGCATGTCTCAACCAGGTTTGCCCCGCGATATTCTATAGGTCGTCCACCCACCAGGAAAAGTTTTGAAGTAACGCGCAAATTTTCACATGAATATGAACAACTTTCGCTATGGGACCAACTCTAAAATCACGAAAAAAAAAAAACAGCTGTTTCATATATTTTGATCCAGGAGGTATTGAACTTTTGTATGAAACTGCTGATTTCTTTTTCGTGATGTCAGAGTTGCTCCAATAGTGAATGTTGTTCATGTTCGTGGGTAGAACACCCTGTAAAAATTTGCGCACTGCTTAAAATCTTTTCCTGTGTATTATTCGTAAAAGTTCTTTCCACTTGGACCCAACCACAAGTTTATACTGATTACTTGTACAGATTTCAATCAGAGCCCGAACAATGTTGATTGTGTGTCGCTGGAAATGAGGGCGCCTGATTGAGCCGCTTCTTCATTTTACGACCGCTTAGTGTTACTAGTATGAGTCCCCCTTATTATCTCATTGATGTTTAAAACCTTTTTGTGGGTATGCGTTTCAGTGTGTCAGTTACTTGATATTCTTTTGTTTTTTGAAAGAACAGTCTTCTCAGTTTCTCTCTGTAATATCTATCGGTAGAATTTAAACGAACCTCCTTTGGCAAATTATACTTTACTTTAAGATTTTCTTGTCTCTCTTAGTCTGACAACCAGTCTTACCAAGGGGTATCGTATTACCCAGTAACTGGGTTGTGGAGATCAGATAGGCAGTCGCTCCATGTAAAATACTGGTATTCAGCTGCATCCGATTAGACTGGAAGCCGACCCCAATATAGTTGGGAAAAGGCTAGGCAGATTGATTGACTTTAATATTTTCTTATCTCTCTTACCCACTATACAAAATTCAGGGGCTCGTGGCTAAGTAATACCTGCCGCATGAGTCAATCGATCAGGTTAAGCTACGCTTGCCACGGCTGGTCCGTGGATGACCATCGTTACATACCAAGACCCCTCCGTGCCTCGGAAAGCACGTTAAGCCGTTGATCCCGGCTGACATTTGTGGATCTTTGACAGTGGTTACGGGTCGTCAGAAGCCTGAAAGTCTGACAACCAGTCTTACCAAGGGGTATCGTATTACCCAGTAACTGGGTTGTGGAGATCAGATAGGCAGTCGCTCCATGTAAAATACTGGTATTCAGCTGCTTCCGGTTAGACTGGAAGCCGACCCCAATATAGTTGGGAAAAGGCTAGGCAGATTGATTGACTTTAATATTTTCTTGTCTCTCTTACCCACTATACAAAATTCAGGGGCTCGTGGCTAAGTAATACCTGCCGCATGGATCAATCGATCAGGTTAAGCTACGCTTGCCGCGGTTGGTCCGTGGATGGGTGACCATCGTTACATACCTACTGAGACTCCTCCGCGCCTCGGAAAGCACGTTAAGCCGTTGGTCCCGGCTGTCATTCGTGGATCTTTGATAGTGGTTACGGGTCGTCAGAAGCCCGAAAGTATGACAACCAATGATTACCAAGGGGTATCGTATTACCTAATAACTGGGTTGTGGGAGTCAGATAGTCCGTCGCTCCATGTCAATTACTGGTATTCAGATGCATCCGGTTGGACTGGAAGCCGACCCCAACACAGTTGGGAAAAGACTAGGCAGATGATGAGATGCAAAATTCACGCTGACTAATCCAAGCTGTAACGTTCTTTTTGATTAGCTCAGCGCATTTGATGGAAAACTTATTGGTGCGACTAGCCAGTCTATGCGACATTAGCATCTTTCTTGAAGGAACCGAATCATCGTTTCCCAACCTCATATCTCATTGTAAACGTCGTATTTTGAGAAATCAGCTGAAAAATCATTTTTTTTAATATCTTCGAGTAATGGAAGACCAGCGGGCCTATATAAAGTAATGTTCGATTAGCGATGACGCTAGCTAGTATACTAGGTAATTTTTCATTCCAAAAAAAAGCAGTCAGAAAGATATATTATATATAGAAATCTTATAAATAAGTCGTTTCACGTCATTTAAACAACTGATGAAAAACGCAAATATATGGCAGGCAACGTGTTAAGCCAAAAATGTATGGGGTTGACATAATGACGGCGAAGTGACCAGAAATTCTAACTGCCGAAGTTAACAATTTACACAAAGTGGAAAAAAAAAACGAATCATTTGGTGACAAGTTGAATTCATTAATCGAAGTGCCAATAACGTTAAGTTTATTGTTTGGTAATGCCATAGAGTCGGTGGTTAGTTGGAAGGTATTTTGATTTAATGCTGTTGCAACTAAATACACTTAGGAGATTTCACAAAAACATGTGAATAACGCCATTAAATTCAAAACGATGAAAACGTGAATTAAAAAAAAATGTCAGATATGAGGAATTGGCACTTCACGGTCGATAAACTATCGAAATGTCACGTGATCATAGGGCAGCGAATTGACAGCGTCCAACGATGATTTCCATAGAGATGTTTCGATAGCGATTGTAGAAATAGAATCGCTCGGAAGCGAATGCCATATCTAGGCCTACTGAGGTCCTTGATAAAGTGACATTATATCAGCGGTAACATTGATGGAAATTCAAAATGTATTGGATTGACATAAGCTGCCGCGAAGCTACCGAAAAGTGACAAAGCTGTTGAAAGTTGTTGTAGAAATACAAACCGCTTGTATAGGCCCTCTCGTGTCACCCATCATTAATATTATCAATAAATGGTCATGTATAATTTTATTTTAATATTTATTCTTTTTGAATGGAAACCCAAAGGCCTGCCTCTTTCTTGTTTAGTAACCGTTGAAATGATTTATGAAGTGTCAAAATTTATGGGAGAACAGAGGGGTGGAAAGTCCTGATCTGGTCATTTATTCTGGCTTTAGTTGTAAATAGGAGGATTATAAAGAAACCAGTTTTCTAAACTGCTGAGATTAAAAATGATGATAATACACGCTTGGTCAACAAAGATTACGGTAATGTATTGTAGTGGTCAACTGACTTTGAAATGTAGTTTTATGTATTTCGCTGTGTATCCGATTATATCTATGTATCTATATTTTTCAGTTTTATTCATTTATTTAACTATTTATGTACACACAAATAAACAGACAAGAATAGAAAAATACGTACAAAGGTGATGCTTATTTATTTTAATTTTATTTCAATATTATGTACTTAATTATTTATAATTAAAGTCAAAATTAATTCATTCATTTCAATTAATTCATTAAAATGCATTTTAGATTGACAAAATTTACAAGAAAATGGAATTTTAAGAGAATATAGATTGAGAAGAATGGGCAAGGAATTCCATAGTTGTATTTTATTTAATTATTTCCATCACAATTATAGCAACTTTACAGATTAATCCAAGGCGATGTTATAAGTCACACGTCTACAGTAATTTACAAAAAATAAAATGACTTGTAAGCAAAATTACAAGGAAATACATTGTAATAAAATAATTGTAAAGATGGCAACGTTTTATAATACAAGACCTCTTTCAATTATTATTTGTGTCATTTGAATGAATTTCGGCAGGTTCTGCCCAAATCCTCTGATACCGTAATAATATTAATAATACGTGCGGCTCGTGACATAGGGGGAAACTTGGGTAAGTTAGTCCTAGCCACTCGCCAGTGTGACCATTTCTAATTTTATAAACCTACCTACGGAATCTTTGAAATTTACTTGGTTGGCAACCAAGTAGATTTTAAAGATTGAATTGATTCAAAGATTGGTGAATATACCAAAAAAAAAAAAAAATACCATGACAGTTGAAATTGTACCAATATTATACCGATATTTACCTAGTAATATACTAAAATTATGCTATCGTCATTCATCAGAGCCTCAAATATAAAAATTTTGTACTAAAAATACCAAAAACGGTCACACTGCCGCTGGCACGTCTAACAGAGCGGTTAATAATTACTCTTTTAAAATGATTTACGATATTTTGTATAATTAAATATCAAGCGGTTGGTCAACTCTTCACGGGACCAGAGGGCTGGCCTATTTTTAGCTCAAAGAATCAGCATTGCCCTCCAACGTGGCAATGCTGCTAGCCTTTTGGGCACTTTTCCCATTGACAGCAATGCGGACGAATTTTTTGATGCCCAATGAGCGTTTCCCCTTTATATTTTTAATTGTATACTTGTACATAATATATATATATATATATTTTGCTGTATCTTGGTAAGTTGTAACATAATATAAAAGGGAAATATCCCTTTTATATTATGTTATGAGAAGAAGAGATGTTTGATGACTATGATTACCAGTAATCCAAATCGTAATTGCTTTGCGCCTTGTTTCACTAATGTGAAATAATAGTGAGATCTTGTAGAGCTCTTCATTGAACAATCATGTTGAATATTTAGTCGTGCTCTATCTTAATCTAGAGAAACATGGTATGTTGTCATCGCTTGCCGCTAGGGCTCTTAACAAAATGGTTCTTATATCCACGTATTTATTTTAGTGTTAGAAGTTCCCTGTAATTTGAAGAAGGGTTTTATCTTATGCCCAGTTTCATTTACACTACATCGACAAATATCTAAATAAAAGAGGGTAAAAATAAAATTGTAAATAAAAGTTGTCGAAGTCTTTCAGTTTCTCAAAATAAGAACCTCAAAGTTGGCCATTTAACGCAAAAATCACGGTCGAAATGTCATAGGGCCCTTAACTCTAAATATGGCGATGTGGTTCCAGAAACGCTCCTAATAGTTTCAGATTTGTCTATTCTGACTTCTGACCCACCTCAACTGACTAACAAATCGTTGCCCTTTGAATACTAAATTACGTAAATATAGCCTAAGGACGTTGGACATATTAAATTTATGTCATCAGCTTATAAATTAGTGTTTATAAATGTAACCTCACCGGTTCATGGCACATTATCATGTGTTAAGGAGTGGTGCTGGGCGATAAACAGATATAGAACAGAAGATCCAACCATTCGTAGAGTAATTCATCATTTAATAATATGTTTAGTCTGTTTTTAGAGTTCCGTACCTCAAAAGGAAAAAAAAACGGAACCCTTATAGGATCACTCGTGTGTCTGTCTGTCCGTCTGTCACAGCCGGTTTGCGCCGAGTCTAATTGACCGATTAAGTTGAAATTTGGTACACATATGTATTTATGTGACCCAAACACAGACGTGTAACGTAAATAAATAAATTTTGAATATGGGGGTCAACTTTGGGGGCAAATAAAAAAATAGTTTTGCAAACTGTACCGCGTGACATATCAAATGAAAGGGCTTACTGTAAGAGTCTCAAATGTATTTTTTTATGATTTTAAAATAAACCATTTTAAAGTTATTTAAGAAAATAGACGGAAATTGACCATTCCCCGCTATAACCTAAAATTTTGAAAAAAAGTATTGAAAATAGTACCAGTAGATAGTAATAGTAATTAATACCTATAGATTACAGAAAAATCTATAAGAAGTCGACGGTCTTATAACAACGTGGTAAATCTCTCAATATTGTGCGTACAAACTAACATTTGTCCATAGTTAAACAAAAAAGATCCAACCCACATTACACCTAATGTGGGTTGGATCTTTTTCGTTTAACTATGGACATTTGTAATTGGAATGTATGGGAGAACATGTTTTTCAACTACAATGTTAAGTTTGTTCTTGGGATAAATTCATCCCAACTACGGAACCCTTTATTGTGCGTGGTCCGACACGCTCTTGACCGGTTTTTTAGAAATCAGGTAACTTGACTCGCGAGGTGGTCGACATGTGGGATGTGGACTCAGCAATTATTGTGGCGATAGTCGTGTCAGCCAACGGCTTATTTGCCAGGAGCCTTGACTAACACCTAAGGAAGCTCTCGTTGGGCAGCTGGATTAAGGGCTTGATTCTGAAAGCGGTACCTACTTCTGGACACGGCTCGCATTCTTAGGAGGTTCTACTTTCTCTGACCACCTGCACCGGTAGCTCGGACCCTGTTACCGATACCAGTGGCCTATTATTTTTTTATGTTTAAATGTTTTTATATTCTAATATTTAAAAATATAATTTATATTATGTATATAATGAAATAAAGGAAATAGTCTGTTTTAAACTTAGAAAGGGATAATAAACTGTCATAATTATATATATGGACAATATATCTATGATGAAATATAGACAAATGAATAATTTTTGAGCTTCGGTACCTTTATTATATTTGCCTTATATAAGATACCTAATTTAGATGATTCTATTTATGATCAATAGAAATATGATAGTGTAATATCACCGTAGGACATCTACGAATGAAGCGGATGTAAAAAAGTTTCGACATACCAACTGAATCCACTTCTAAGGTTTTATGTGGTTCATATATTGATAAAAAAAAATTTCCCTCTGTGTGTCGAAACTAGGATAACAAAAATAAATTATTAAAAATTTATATTAAGTACTTGAAGCCTACTTGAAGGTTTTGTAATGTTTCATAACATTTTCAGAATTGACCTTCTGTACCTAATCTTCACATCACTAAAGAAGTCATATTGCTACTGATGTAATATACAAATATATAGATATATATCAACAAATAGGGTATGATGAATTAGACGACCTAAATACAATAATTACATCTACTTCTATCTAACCAAATGACAAAACAAAACCAAACTCATAAATAACTGGATTTAAAAAATGTTGCTCTATATTCCTTGTTCAATATTCGAAATTCGAATGCAGAGTTAACCTCTGATCTTTGCATCACTGTAAAAATGACAAAGATCTTGTGATCTTTAGCATAATTACAATAAGGTTGATTTTAGATTTCTGCTGTCACAGGGAAAATAACTCTGAACTGTAAAAACTTTAATTGAGCAAGTTGACTTCTGCCAACTTGTCCCGTTTAAAAAGTTAAGGCAAGTGCGACTTTTACCGACCTCAAACTGTCTCCAACAGTAATCTGTCAGCAGTAACTTGTTAGTGAGCAAGTTCAATATATTTATTAAATTTGTTTAGCTGCAATTTAAATACTTATTCGCTGACGGCGGTTTACGGCCTAGATATATATTTATGAACTTAATAAAACTAATAAGGAACACGATAGCAATCTTTGTTTTTACCAGAATGACAAGAAGAAAAATATTAAATTATATATATATATATATATATATATATATACTACGAAAAGTCAAATAGAGTTTCTACACGGATATTTTGGCGCTTGAATGAGATTGACTAGGGACGTTGTTGGTAAACATTTGCGTGAAGTTGTATTTAAATTACAAGATGGCGGCCACGCGCCAGTAGATACTTGTACGGTTGTCACAAAAAAAGTAAAAAATAATAGGTAAACAATATAACAAATCGCCAGTAACATGCTTATGGAGTTTCGACTCGCTATAAGTACATACAGGTTTATTTTTTTTTAAAATTTGTGATAGGTTTGCTCTTGACTCTAGTCTAGGTCAAAGGTGACAGAGACAAAGTCGACGATGGAGTGAGCTTACCCAGAAGAAGCCTGTTCACTCTCACTTTGAAGAGATTAGGGTTGTATGCGTTCGGAAACACAGACGCAGGTATTGAGTTCCAAAGACATTTGAAAGCGCTTAGTGCGAATTGGTGGAATAGCAACCAGGTACGGATGGTAACTGGCAGTGCGTCTAGATGTCCGATGGTAGAAGGGGGCTGGTGGAATGAGATCGTGGAGTTCTCGGGCACACTCTCCGAAGTATAATATTTAAATTAGCTAGCTATACTCCGCAGACGCGATGGGTATCAGTATTTAGAGACGATAAAATTAAAGTAGAAAGATTTGATGTTTTTTTTTGGTGATCGACGACCGGTGTTAATGTTGTTTGGTACTTTTTTTTTTTTGTGGATGGGAAATCATCAAATAACTTCTCCCGCTCTGGGTGGAGTGGAAGGGATGTCAGACTTTTACTGACTAAAACCCACCCGTGTTCCTTCAGTTGCCTATGCCAGGGCCACGGTATCTTTTTCAAACAACCCGCGACCCCAGCGGCATCGGCCCTATTGGACCCCATCTTTTGCTGACATCTCTTTGAGGCGCGCGTGGAACACAACGCGCCGTCGACCCGGGCCTGGTCCTCACCGGACCTACTACTACCCACTACTCACCGTCCGCAAGCCCGCGCCTACGGTGGCCGGGAATCGGCTACCGATTCCCGCCGCCCAGGGCGTCTGTTGTTTGGTACTTGAAGTTGAGAAAAACATTTTTGTTTTATAGTGTTTAGATATAGATACCCATCACGCCTGGGTAGTTTACACATCCTGAAAACCATAGCGGGATAGCCCCATACTGGGACATTGGATATGCCTACATGCCAATGGGGCGTAGGTGTAATTGAATACTTACAGTAGTTACAGTAACTAGTTTCTAAGTTCCTAATCTGTCTCAAATACAAGATTTTTAATTTTAAGTATTGTAGAATATATGTTACTAACACTAGTTTATAAGTTTACATTGTTACTAACAAATATGGAAGTGATTCTGCAATAAACGTTTATTATTATTATTTAAAAAGTCAGTTTTTTAGGGTTCAGTACCAAAATGGTAGAAAGGAACCCTTATGGTGCGACTCAGTCTGTCACAGCTGGAGATCTCAATAACTAGTAATGCTATCAACTTGAATTTTGGAATAGTTTTAGATGACGTTTGCCCAAATATTTTGCAAATAGGAAAGAAATAAAAATACAGATTTTTTTTTTGCAACAGGGACTGGGTGTCTTTAAAAATTCGAAGTGGGACTACTAGGGCATATGGGGTATGATATGAAAGAACACCGTTTGCTCATTCTCAAACATTATTTCTTTTTTTTTTTAGGCTGCATAGTTTTCGACTTTGATGAAAAACGTAAAAAAATACCGTTCCCCCTTATCTTCTAAGTTTGCATAGAAAAAAATCAGAAATAATTCTATGTGGTAGAAGTTTATGTAAAGATTACAGAAAAAATAAAACTATGTCTCTAAATAGCACATTTTTTTTTAAATGTTACGGAACCCTCGGTAGGTACGCGAGTCCCGACTCGCTCTTGACCGGTTTTATTTTGAACTGAAATTAATTATTTTTTTTATTTTATCATGTTTAGTAGATATCGATATCCATCCGTCTACGAAGTTTAGCTAGCCAATTAAAAATAACCCCTTATTTCATAGGCTCGCGTTTTCCCACTATCTCACTTCATATTTAGCGATGATGCAGTCGATGACCCAGATGGTGTACGTTTGACTTGTAACCTATTCACTCGAGACGTGATCATTCTCAGTTTAGAGAAGTCACAGACTCTTGCAAGGACTTCAGATGATAAACATAAGCTGTCAATAGTTATTCCTACGCTATACGCTACTAACATAGAATACAACCAGTATAACTACTAGTGTCGCTGCAAATTGGTTACGATCCTCAACAATGAACAGACCTTTGTGGGCTTGGCGAGTCAATTGACAACGTGAAGATATTTTCGATCTCTGAGCAGAAGACCACTTTAATGTCAAACAAATGTCATTGTAGATAGCAGTCATGCAGGCACAATAATCTACATATATATGATAACTATATATTATATATCTGGCAGGCCGATAGCGTGGTTGGGTAAGATACCACCTATCATGCAGCTGGTCGTGGGTTCGATTCCCATCCAGGACAAACATTTGTGTGCATGAACATGTCTGTTTGTTCTGAGTCTGGGTGTAATTATCTATATAAGCATGTATTTACAAAAAAAAAGTAGTATAAGAAGTATATCAGTTATCTGGTTTCCATAGTACAAGCTCTGCTTAGTTTGGAATCAGATAACCGTGTGTGAATAATAATGTCCCAGGATATTATTACTTATACTGACAGACTGATTCATGAACGCAGAGCTTAAACCGCTGGGGATCAAACTTGAAATTTTGGCAGTTGATGCGTTTTATTTTCACATGTGAACGAAGCCGCTGGCAACAGCTAGTTAAGTGAATTTCAAAATTATGATTCATGACCTAATTTTGGTGGAACATTTTGTATCTGAATTTTTAAATAACATATGTATTATATTATTTAATAATTCAGGTACAAAATACAATATACACCTGTTCTAGCTGATTTCAAAAAATGGAGGAGGTTCTCAGTTCGTCGCAATCATTTTTTTATGTATGTTTCCCGATTACTCGAAGACAGCGGAACTGATTTGGAAAATTCTTTTTTTGCTTGAAAGGGTACACTTTGTAGTGGTCCCACTGTCATCAAGTCAGGATCTGATGATGGGATCCTGGAGAAATCGACGGAACTCTTCAAATACTATAAGCACACTTATACCGATTTGGGTATTTTATTTACTCGTGCATTTGTTCTTGGAAAGCACCATTTGGTCAAGTGTAACTGATGATAAAGATCACAGATAACCACTGGAACTACTCAATAATAAGTATTTCACAGGTTACGATTCGATTAGGTACTTTATTAATGGTTGCTAAGTAATTTATGCTCGTCACAAAGCTTATGGTGATGTGGAGTTCTTCTGGTACCTACTTACCAGGAGAACTCCTCAACAATTAACGTCCCTGCATCGGAAAAGCAATACATATTTTGTAAAAGGTGATGAGCAGTTGACATAAGAATATTGTAACTTAGATAAATTACAAACTGACCCACTAAAAAGTGAAAAATAAAAACTTTTTTCCAAAAAACACAACCGACTTCCAAAATAACACTTCAAAGTGAATAATAACTTTAATTTCGGATATCGGTGGCCAAAAACTAAAATACAGATCCAAAGACACCGAGTTCCGAAATTAAAGTTATTATTCACTTTGAAGTCGGTTGTGTTTTTGGAAAAGTTTTTTATATAAGTGGCAATAACTCAGCATGTCGTGGTCATGTACGTGATATTATGTTCACTGATCGATTCTCATACACAATCTATAATGCGGCGGCACTTTACAATTTGATTAATTATATTCTGAATAATATGCATTGTGGAAGCTAGACACAATTTTTGCATCTTCAAATCAACAACTTTACTCTATCAACACGTTGTTTATGCCTCTCCCTAAACATCTGCCTGTAGGCCTACGTAAACAACTACACTCGGTAACAAGCGGTTTAGTTCTGCTGAAACAAACAAACCGACATTCTGATGAGTTTGTTTTCGTCGAAATTGCTTTTAGCCGCGCTCTCCGCAAACATTCGGTGGAGTTGCGTATGGCTGCTCTGTGCTCTGTGGTTCCATATCAATGGTCCAATTACATAGTTTTGCAATAATTTTTGTTTGCAATATTTTTTCTGTTTTGCATGGCGTTTGTTTGTTTTTATGGAATTACTAACGTAATGGATGACTCTCTGAATTAAAATCTTAGAGAGAACAAAGGTGACGATGCTAAAGGCATGAGTTTGATGTTAGATATCTCACAATGTAACTTGCCTTTGGACCTTTTCTGTGGTCATCAATCGTATTTTAATTATCATCCTAATTAAAATTATCCAGTTTATGAAAACATTAATTACGCTTTCAAAACTTTGTTTCCTGATTTGATATCGTAAACCTTAAGAAATTTTGTTTTGTAACACCAAATAATGAAGTCTTATTTATTACAGGTCGAGTAAACGGTGACGTTATGACCCAAGCCCATGAGCCTCTCAACATAATGGACGGCACTCAAGCTGACTACTCGACGAAGACCAAGAGAGGTGTATACCTCTCCAAGTGTCTTGCCTTCATCATTCTCGTGATCTTCGTGCTAGCCCTTGTCACAGCCTCCATCCTAGTCTACAACTACGCAGCGTGCCCAAAAATAGACCAACTAGCGAACGTCACGAAATACGAACTTTGCCATTGTGACCAATCTAAACTCTTAGTGTTACCGTTGACGACAGAAAGCAGTAGATCAGTCATACCTTTAGAAACTACGACTCAATCCTCAGTCCCAAATGTGTCAAACCTTTGGCTGCCAAGTCAACTGAAACCAGAAAGATACTTCCTCAATATTACGCCATATATTTATGAAGGGAACTTCACTTTTGATGGTGAAGTCACTATATTTCTATCAGTGCGAGAAGAAACGAAAGAAATTATCTTTCATGGTGTAGAACTTACGATACACGATGTTAAAATTCATGAGAAAGATGATGAGCATTTGTTATACATTGTCAGAAGGCTGGAAGACGCGCCGAGAAATTTCCACATTATTACTTTAGGGTCCACGTTATTAGTTGGAAAACAGTACATTCTGTCCATCAAATACACTGGATTATTGAACGACAATCTACATGGATTCTACAGAAGTTCTTATGAAGAGAAAGGCGTAAAAAAGTAAGTACTGATGTATTTGATTAAGAGTCTTTAAGCAAGATTTTATGAACATTTTTTTCCTTTAGGAAACTTACTGGCTAATGATGAAGCAATATTAACAATTACATAAAATATTACAAACATAGATACTCAATATATCACACAGTAGCAAAAATATTGATGTGTTTAATATGTTTTCGCTGTATTATTTGAACCTTATGGAACGAGAGAAGAATATAAATTATAATGATTATTAGAGCCCAAGGTTACTAAAGGTATTTATTTGAATTGGCAAAATGCCTGGCAACGGTGATGGATATATTTTTATACGCAGGTACTTGTTACCTTATACAATTTATGTCCCTTCCAATTGATTGAATCATGATACGAATGTAATGTAGGCATATATGTGTATATAATGTGTATAAGTTGTTGTTTAACTACTATTGAGAACGGCCGTACCGATCGCGCGCGCGTGCTCTAGTTAACGAGTATATTGCAGACGCATCATAACACCGTCGTCGCGGTGTACGGCGACCTATCGGGGACACCGCGATGCCCCAGTTACAAGTGCGGAAATCGTCATGACGTGCTTATTATAATTGTTTAGGTATTACGCTCGCCTTAAAACTAAATAATGGCTGCACAACAGTCTATTAAAATAAAAACTGATCTGGAAAAGCAGTTGTATGACTGTTATATCCAGGAGAAAACGGACAGAGAAAACCTGCAACAAATGGTACGCCAACTGAACGGCCACATACAAAGTTTGCAGGAACAGGTACAAGATCTTCAAGGGCAGATAAAATGCTTAAAGGCAAAAGAAAAAGAAGAACCCTCAGTTAAACAGGTCAGTGAGACCATAACACCTGCTCAGCCAGCTAAAAGTGACATTGAGTACTGCACGGATGAGGAAGAACTCGCCAAAGAGACTGAGTGGATTAGGGCGAAAAACAGGAAGAAGAGGAAGTTGAATACCTCCCTTACTCCACCACCACTACAAAAAGCTACAATTAGCGCTCAGCAGCAGCAACTCAACAACAAAGAGAAGGCAACCACTAAAAAAATTCTAGCACCGCCTCCAATCGTAGTGGACGGTGTTAAGAATTATCAAACATTCTACGACTTTTTGACCGCATCGCAGCCAGTAGAAACATTTACCGCCAAAATGTTAAGCGGTAATAGTGTGAAAATAAATGCCAAAACTGAAGATTCCTACAGAGTGATTGCCCGACGCTTAACAGAAAATAACTGTGCATGGCACTCGTACGAGGATAAACAGACCAGGCCCATAAGAGTAGTGGTGAAAAAATTGCACTCGTCCTGCCTACCGGATCGGATTAAAGACGACTTAACGTCGCAAGGATTCCAGGTAGAAAATGTAGTTAACAAGTTAAGCTGGAGAACAAAAGAACCACTGAACATGTTTATATTATCGTTCAAGAATGACGAAGATGTCAGTAAAATATACGGCATTAAACATATCCTAGGGTGTAAAGTTGAAATAAACCCGCTTAAAACGTCAAAAATAATACCCCAGTGTAAGAGATGCCAGGCTTATGGTCATACCCAAAAGTATTGCTCAAAAGAGCCAAGGTGTGTTAAATGTACAGGTAAACACCTCACAGCTGATTGCAAAAAACCTGCGCAAGAAAAACCTAAGTGTGTTCACTGTGGCTTACCTCACCCAGCCAACTACAGAGGGTGTTTAGTTGCCAAGGAGATGCAAATGATTAAGAACAAAAACTCAAAAGTAATCCACCTAAGAACCCTGCCATTAGTCAAATTGTTAGAAACACCGACAAACAGCTATCAAAACAAAGTGCACCGTGTGCCCAGACAGCCCCGATAACTGCACATACATCTAAAAGTGTCTCGTATGCACAAGCGGTAAAACCAAGCACTAAACCACCAAGTATTGAGGACAAACTCAATCAGATCTTAAATTGCATATCCTCTTTTGACAAGAGACTAGAGAAATTAGAATCAAGCGCTATAAAAACCAATCATGAATAGCACGCTAAAAATAATGGCATGGAATTCCAACGGACTGCTGCAACACCAACATGAGTTGCAAGTAGTGCTAGACACAGAAAATATTGATGTGTGTTTGATCTCTGAAACGCACTTCACTAAACAGTCTTTTGTAAAGTTTAGAGGTTATAAGGTTTATCACTCGCTGCACCCTAACAACACGGCCCGAGGAGGAAGCGCGGTTATTATTAGAGAAAATATCTGTCATTACGAACAGTGTAAATACGAGGAGCCAGACACGCAAGCTGTGGCGATATCAATTAAAACACATAAGTTTAATGTTACAGTAGCGGCCGTATACTGTCCCCCAAGACACATGATAAACAAGGAACAATATGCACACTTCTTAAGACTGCTTGGACAGAGATTTATATTAGGCGGTGACTTTAACGCTAAAAACACTCACTGGGGATCGAGATTAACTTCAACTAAGGGAAGACAGCTTCTAAGTGCAGTGAAAGACATGCGTTGTGAGGTCATAAGTACTGGAAAACCTACATACTGGCCTACTGACCATCAGAAACTACCAGACCTTATCGACTTTTTCATAGTTAAAAACATATCAACCAATTATCTGAGAGTGGAAGATGGGTACCACATGAACTCCGATCACTCTCCGATATTACTACAATTAAGTCACAAAATATTACTAAGAGAAAACCACCTGACGTTAGTTAACAAGTTTACAGATTGGGAAAGTTTTAGCTTAGAACTACAAAACATTATTGACCTAAAAACTTCATTAAAAAGCAAAGATCAGCTGGATTCTGAAGTAAACAAGTTTAGCAACAATATCCAACAATGTGCATGGAACAACACACCACAGATTATTAAAAAAATTAAAGGAAATACCTACCCTAAGGAAATAATAGACCTATTATATGAAAAAAGAATTCAAAGAAAAAGATGGCAGCAAACCAGATTTCCGCAAGATAAAACTCTTTTGAATAACCTTACGAAAAGACTGAAGAGAAAAATACAAACCTTTCAAGATGAAGCTCTCAATACTAACCTACGTCAGTTAACCAGCGACCATACAACGCAATACTCTCTTTGGAAAGCGACAAAGTCACTCAAAAGGCCTATTACACCAATTCCCCCTATCAGAGATGATAACGGAAAGTGGGCCATAAGCAATGAGCAAAAAGCTCGAAGATTTGCGCATCACTTAGAAGAAACCTTTCAGCCAAATGACGGGACTGTAGACAACCTTCAGTTTGCCAATGTTCTTCAAGATAAAAGAATTAAGCTTGTGACTCCAAAAGAAGTAGCAAAGGAAATTCAAATCATTAGACTAAAGAAATCCCCAGGATATGACCTTATAACGGGAGAAATCCTAAAACATCTCCCGCGTAAAGCCATAGTTAAGCTTACTAGGCTCATCAATGCTGCATTCGTGCTAAAGCATGTTCCTGAGCCATGGAAAGTTGCTGAAGTGATTATGATTGCAAAGCCCGGTAAACCACCTCATGAGGCATCATCATACAGGCCCATTTCCCTGTTGCCTATACTAGCAAAACTGTTTGAAAAATTGTTTTTAAAACGCCTAAAACCAATAATTAACGAGAGAAACCTGATCCCTGACCATCAGTTTGGTTTCAGAGAGAAACACTCAACAATAGACCAAGTACATAGAATTACCAACATCATTGAGAGAACGCTTGAAGATAAAAAAGTCTGCTCCACTGTATTTTTAGATGTGGCACAAGCTTTTGATAGAGTTTGGCATGAGGGTTTGATATACAAGCTTAGACTAATGCTACCCAATGACTTTGCCGATATCTTGCAATCATACATTACAGATAGAATGTTTCGAGTAAGGCACGAGGATGCCTATTCCGAGTTAAAATTTATTAAAGCTGGCGTGCCTCAAGGTAGTGTGCTGGGTCCCGTCCTCTACCTGTTGTACACGTATGACATACCAGAGCTGGAAAATAATACTATTGCAACCTTCGCGGACGACACTGCAATTATGGCTACAGGGTCATGCCATACAGAAGCAATCAAAAAGGTACAAATCGCTGTAAATGAAGTTCATGACTGGGCACAAAAATGGAGAATCAAATTGAACGAATCGAAGTCACTTCACATTGATTTCACCTACAGGAATTGCGATTACCACCCAATCTTCATAAATGGCCAACAAGTGCCATACGCAAATACAGCCAAATACCTTGGCATAACGCTTGACGCGAAACTGCGCTGGAAAGCGCATGTTAAAAAGAAAAGACAGGAACTAGACATGCGCTTTAAAAACATGTATTGGTTGATTGGACGGAATTCATGTCTATCGATACATAACAAAATGTTATTATATAAGCATATTCTTATGCCAATATGGACATATGGCATCCAACTTTGGGGCTGTACTAAACCGACCAACATCAAAATTATACAAACATTCCAGAATAAGGTACTCAGGAGTATTGTTAATGCGCCCTGGTATATAAGAAATGACGACCTCCATCGTGACCTAAAAATGGAACCCGTCACCAACATAATACAAAAATTCGCTGAGGCCCATGAACACCGACTCCACCAACATGTGAACATCGAGGCAATTCAGCTGTTAGATCAGACAAATATAGTGCGAAGACTAAAACGAACAAAACCTTTTGAATTAGTGTAGTGTAAAAAGTGTAGAAATAATAGTGACAATGACACATATATAACACGTGAACAAAGTGTTTATATTATCATATCAGACTCTAAGAAAGTGGAACGGACTTGTGTAAAGTACAACCAACACTATCCTAAGTTTTAAAATAATTATTGCGTAAAAAATTAAGTTAGATTAAAATTGCTTATTAGTCTTTTAGGCTAGATTGTAATTAATTATTAAGAACCTGGTTCTTTTTAATAAAGGATAAAAAAAAAAAAAAAAAAAAAAAAAAATATGTTTTCGCTGTATTATTTGAACCTTATGGAACGAGAGAAGAATATAAATTATAATGATTATTAGAGCCCAAGGTTACTAAAGGTATTTATTTGAATTGGCAAAATGCCTGGCAACGGTGATGGATATATTTTTATACGCAGGTACTTGTTACCTTATACAATTTATGTCCCTTCCAATTGATTGAATCATGATACGAATGTAATGTAGGCATATATGTGTATATAATGTCTGTCACGTTTTTATGGATGGTTACTGCGTGCAGGGCAATTTTTCAGAATGCTTTCAATTCAAACGATACTTCAAATTATTACATGAAATATCGTCTCTAAAATTGATTATAGTAACTAAGGATACTAGAAGCATATAAACCAGAAGTATTTTTGTTTTATTCCCCAAAGACTTCCACTTCGATTTCAGTGGTGTAGAATCGAAAAATCTTAGCAGTAACGAGTAATTAGGTTTGGTAAGTCAGTTTTTAGGGTTCCGTACCTCAAAAGGAAAAAACGGAACACTCATGTGTCTGTCTGTCTGTCCGTCTGTCACAGCCAATTTGCTCCTAATCTAATGGACCGATTAAGTTGAAATTCGGTACACTTATGTATTTCTGTGACCCAAACACGTACGTGTAATGTATATTAATGAATTTTGAATATCGGGGTCAATTATGGGGGGCAAATAAGAAAATTAACAAACATATTTGCAAATTGTACTTTGCATATATCAAATAAAAGGGCTTACTGTGAGGGTCTCAAATATATATTTTTTTTTATAATTTTAAAATAAACTGTTTTAAAGTTTTAAAAAATTTAAAATTGACCAATCCCCCATTTATCTCCGAAACTACTGAACTTATTTTTTTTAATACAGAAAATAATTCTATAGCTATAAATTACAAGAAAACCTATAAGAAGTCTATGGTCTTAAAATAACATGATAAATCTCTCAATATTGTGCGTACAAACTTACATTTGTCCATAGTTAAACGAAAAGGATTCAACCCACATTAGGTGTAATGTGGGTTAGATCCTTTTCGTCTAACTATCGACATTTGTAGTTGGAATGTATGGGAGAACATGTTTTTCGACTACAATGTCAAGTTTGTTCTTGGGATAAATTCATCCCAACTACGGAGCCCTACATTGACCGATTTTTTACCTTGGTATGGATAATTGGATATGATAATTTATTTGCGTCATAACATGCAAGCTGTAGGTCCAACTGTCAAGTTCAGTCCTACAACCGCTTTGAAAAACTAGTTAGTTAGGTATATACTCTAGTTAGTAGATATTAATGGATAATAATTATTACTATGACATAAAATTGATCGGTAGACGGCTAGACATTAAAGAATCCATAAATAAAAATATTGAATTACTCTAATAGCGAAAATACTAAATGTCATGGATTCTCTGGCATTCATTAGGGACATTACTCACTTTAACTTTGCCCTTAATGTCGGCAATGCACAAGCAGTTCCTTAGGAGTTTCATATGCAAACGTAGAGGTTATTAATTATCACAACTTCTAGCTAAGTAGATGGTTGAAGATGATGGTTTCCCGTAGACTTGTTTGGCGGATAATTTTAAACAAATTCTATTCATTTTATGCTTTTTAACCGACTTCCAAAAGGAGGAGGTTCTCAATTCGTCTGTATGTTTTTTTTTTGTATGTTTGTTACGCGATTACTCAAAGACGGATGGACCGATTTAGAAAATTCTTTTTTTGTTGATAGGGTATACTTCCGAGGTGGTCCCATATAAATTTTATTAACTTTGCTGGGGGAGTTTTTGAGTTAGCTTCAATAATGCGTATATTTCCCACTTATTTTATGTGGATGATGTGATGGTGTTTTAATAACTTCCTATCACTGTTATTTACATGGCTATATCTACAATAATTGTGTTCAATTATGTATTCGAATTTGTGTGGGGTAGGTTCCACAACTAAAAAGTGAAAAATAAAAACTTTTTAGCAAAAAATAAAACCGACTTCCAAAACAAAACACTACAAAGTGAAAAATAACTTTAATTTCGGAAGTCGGTGGCAAAAAACGAAAATACAAAACCCAAGACACCGACTACCGAAATTAAAGTTATTTTTCACTTTGTAGTGTTTTGTTTTGGAAGTCGATTTTATTTTTTGCTAAAAAGTTTTTATTACCTGAATGCCCTAAAAGGAGGGTAATATGAAACATACCTTGTAGAGTCTAGTACATAAATTATTACAAGAAACCTCCGACAAACTTCTCTAAAAGTATTCATATCAACAAAATAATATCCTATGATGTAAAACTGTCGTCTATTAAGCTGGAGGCACGTTGTTCGAGACATCTCAGCTCGTCACATGAATACACGCGCGGTATTGAATACGAACGATAGATTAGCAGCTATAAAAATATACTTTAATATGTTCCTCTGGTACAATGGAGGTCCTAATCGCTTTCCTTGAGTATTGTTAGCGAATTTTGAATGGCATGGTCATTGGTGTTTATTGCGGAATGATTAGTTTGGAATCGACTTTGGGGGGCCGCATTTTCGTGTGTGGGTTAAATCTAGTAATTTACACTTAATAAAAGTTAATTTACCTATTTGGTAACGGGAAAGTAGACTCATCTGCCTAGTCTTTTCCCAACTATTTTGTGGTCGGCTTCCAGTCTAACCAGATGCAGCTGAATACCAGTAATTTACATGGAGCGACTGCCTATCTGACCTTCACAACCCAGTAACTGATTAATATCTTCTATCGTTAACATGACTTAACATAACGCCTGTATGCCCCGCAAGTGTGGACAGAGATGCACAGTATTAAACATTAAACCAAGTATTTACGTCTTTCAGCCTGGTAGTGTTTTTTGCATCATCACTGACTTGTGGGTACAGTTTATAATGACTAAATAGTATTGCTTTAACCTACAACACAACAATTTCTTGTCAGTCATTCACTATACTTTCGACTTTTAAAACTATAAGTTTTAGAACTTTCCCAATTGATACTAAATGGCCGGGATTTTCAAAAACTATTCTAATTGACAGATGGATAGCAGTCACCCAGTTCCAGGCTATGGACGCCCGCCGTGCGTTCCCCTGCTGGGACGAACCAGCCTTGAAGGCGAAGTTCACCATCAGCATCGCAAGGCCAAACAACATGACGTCTCTTTCTAACATGAACATTGTTAGCAAGAGTAAACAGTAAGTACAGATCAAAGAAGTACAATGTGATTTTTAATATTTGTCGTTTTGCAATCTCTAGGTATAATTTAAATGGCCCAAGCACTAATCACTTTTGATCGGGAGCTAGAATTTATTTAAAGTTTTCCTTGTTATCCAAACATACTACCAAATTTATTTTTAAATGTAGTTTGTCCCTATAATACTAATCTTATTTTTTTTACAAATAAGTTATAACAATATTTATAAAATTTTATTTATACAATGAACAAATAAAATGCTAACACTAAAATATATACAAGTATATAATAAAGAATAAAAATCAAAAGGGGAAGAGCTCATCGTATTTTATCACTGCAAATTTATTACCTACTTATAATTATCGATCGGCCGGAAGGTTATTTTATAAATAAATCGAAGTCTTGTTATAAAACTTTCAAACATTCTACCTTTCTTAAATCCAAAATGTTTTTTTTTTATAAGAAACTCCAATTAGTAGGTACATAAAACCTTGAATATAGTACCTAGGTATTGCATCTTCTGACACAACCTGACGGATTTTTTTTTACAGCGAATCTCTACAAGACTACACATGGGATCACTATGCAGAGTCCCTACCTATGTCAACATACTTAGTGGCATTCACGGTAACAGACTTCAAAAACATGACGAACGACAAATTCTCTGTCTGGGCTAGAAGTGAAACTATCAAGTCAGCTGCATTCGCTCTAGAGATAGGTCCGAAGATACTGAAGTATTTGGAGGAGTATTATAAGATAGAGTTTCCTTTGCCGAAGATAGATATGATTGCGTTGCCGGACTTTAAAAATGGAGCTATGGAGAATTGGGGATTGCTGACTTTTAGGTAAGGAACTTATCTTCTTATTATATTATACTAGCTTTATACTGCATTTGTAGTTTTGGTCACAGCAGCCAAAATTTGAAGAGAGTCAAGACTGGTGACACAAGAGCAAGTAACGTACAGCTGTTTTCTGTGTAAGAAGCAGCTCGTCCTGCGTTCGACACCCGCAGCCTTCGGTAGCTTGCGAAGTTTTTAGTGAATTAATGAACACCTACGTTCCTTCATATACTACCTAATAGCACAACACTGATAAAATAACTGATACATTCTTACAGATCGTGACGAACTGCTATCACTAAAATAATATAACACTACATTGTAAGCTCACAGGATTCACCTAACCATAGATATTTGTGGCCCAGTGGTAAAGGCCTCGACTTACGAATCCAGGCAGACACATTACTTTGTGTAATTTATTTTATCACCACTGCTCTCTAAACGGTGTAGAAAAACATCGTGAGAAACCGGCATGTCCTAGAACCAAAAATTCGAGGACATGTGGCATCTACTAATACGTACTGGCCCCGCGCGGTGGACATTATGTTATATAAACCATAGATATTTATTTTTATAATAAGCCCGCCGCAAGGTTGCCTGCTTGTCGGTCTTCTACAGGTTGTGCTTCCCCCTTTTACCATCAGAAATCTAGACGCACTGCTGTTACCATCCTTACTTAGTTGCTCTTCCACCAATTCGCACTAAGCGCTTCCAAATGTCTTTTATAATGCGCACAGCAAAACAGTGGAACTCACTACCTGTGTCTGAGTTTCCGAGCACATACAACCCTAATCTCTTCAAAGTGACAGTGGACAGGCTTCTTCTGGGTAAGCTCACTCCATCGTCGGCTTTGTCTCTGTCACCTCTGACCTAGACTAGAAGTCAAGAGCAAAACATCTCAAAAAAAAAAAAACCAAACATGACAGAAGAGGCCTAAGCTTTGTTTTCTGTGTACGTTATACGAACTAATCAACATTCTTCTGGCCTTATCCTAATTTATTTGAGGTCGGCGCAACATGTATTTTCTGACATATTTCTATATTAGTCGTCATCTCAGTAGTCACTCCTCTTACAGCCATATTTTCTTTCACACAGTCCATCCATCGTTTCTTTGGTCTTCCCCTACTCGTATAGCCTAGCATTCGTACTCAAAACTTACCTCGTGACATTTTCCTTATTCCTCCGCATCACATGCCCGTACCATGACAACCGATTTTCGCATAAATTTTCAGTTACTGGTGCCACGGTCTTATTTATTCATTTCTTATTGTATCCATTCTACGTACTATCATTTAATAATATTATAACAAAATGTAAACAAAGAACCACAATAAAAATCAATTGTTGGGAATCAAACATATGTTTGCCAAGCAGTCGTTTGTTGAAAGTTGACTGAAATAGCCGTTCTTTTAATATATTATGTCATAATTGACTGCTTAGCTCGTTAGAGGTATAGCGGAATGATAATCATTTAAAAGTTTAAATCTGTAACTATCTGCTATATTCGTTCCCTATTCAGTCCAGTGAAGTACCTAATAGAATAATTCGACTGCTGTCACATAGGTACACTGATGAGTCTAATTTCCTACGAAATAATATGTTATTTCGTAGCAAATTAGACTGAGATGAGAGAGAACACAACACAAGTCAGAAATCGCATAAAAGAAAGACTTCCCATAGGAAGTCTTTCTTTTTTGCAATTTCTGACTTTTCCAGTACTCAAACCTTAGTTGTTCCGATAGAGTTTTTGATACGTATAACAAATATGATCGATTGGCCATTTTCTTGCTGACTGTAAATGTTTTTCAAAACCTATGAATGCAGATCAAAATTAAAAAAAAAAGTTAAAGACAGTCCCCTAAGACAGTTTTCTTGTAACGGCAACGGTTACGGTACTTACCCTTATAGCCTCATCTTTTTATAATTGGTGGTAAACTTACAAATAATAAAAGTATAAACTCTAGATGAATACTACAAATAATGGATTAATACGAACAAATTGCAATATTGCGCATCCCCCAAGGTCATTCTTATCGTGGTAGCTTTTAAACTGTTCGTCCAAATTACTAAGTGTAAAAGACAAAGTTTATCTACATTAAATACCAAAAGCATGAAGGTATTAATTCTGTTAATGGATAACGAAATACTTTAAATTGTGCTTTGTAAAAAAAATATCCAATTTACATGTCTTTATGACTCACTATTTTGGCTATAATGGCTTCCACATAAAAGCTAGACATATAATATGCTGTTACAATTTTTATTTAGAACTGTTTAAGACTAACAATACCACAATACATTATCTTCGTGTAACTCTTAACAGTTTAAGATAGCTTTCAGAGGACAGGAATTTATCCGACTAACTTGAATCCAATCATTTTATAGCCAAATCGCAAAAAAATCTTTATAAATTATTGCCTGTGTAATATTCTAATGTATAAGCTATACACCTGTAAAGTTTCATAAAAATCCTTTCAGTAGTTTTTGCGTGAAAGTGTAACAAACATCCATCTATCCTCACCAACTTTCGCGTTTATAATATTAGTATTAGGGTTAGTAGGATGACCACTATAGAGGGTCTATAACTTTGGGCTTTGATGTTACGTTAATTGGCAAATATGTTGTAAGAAGCCTATCATAGCAGTTGCTGAACCTTTTTTGATATCTTTTTGTTTGCCAATAATGAAACATTACATTGAATTCGTTTAATGTTTTTCCGTGAGCCAATTATTGTGCAGATTTCACAAAATTATGAAAGACATTTATTAAAAAAAACACACACACACACTGAAGTTAGTTGTAATAGAGAGATAGAATACACTACCTCCACCAAAAGTAATGTTACTGCCATAACCAAATCCAAATAATCGATAGATCCAAAAATACAAGCTCCCAATAACAATAATGAAACTAAACCCAAACTGGTAAATAACATCAGCTCCGTTAAATCTCGTACAGGGGTGAGTCTTTTGATGGATGAATGAATCGCAACACTTCATTATCGGCTGGGGACCGACCATCTATCATTCCTTTAATTTGGGGAGAGGGTCGCAGGGCGTTCGCACGTATTGTGTTGGCGACCGAAGATTCACAATACTAGTTTTGAGTGTTGGCGAATTTGTTAAAAGAATGGACTAATTTGCGGACGGTTTTGTGGTAAAATAATAAAACATGAATGTTTATTCAATTGCGTGGGATGATTTACAAATGTTGCGTAGGTATATTTATACAGTTTTTTTTTAAATATAAATATAAGAAATAGGGTATCATTAATATCAAGCTTAGGACGCAAATAATACAATAGTATAAATTTTACGCGGCCAGACCGGCGATTGCATTTCTATTTTAGTTTGAACTGTCCTTAAATAATTACGTTCTATATGTGCAATTTTGTCAATCACAAACTGGACACACAAACGCGTCTGAGAATCTTTTAACAGACTTTTGAGTATAGTAGTTCGGACTGTTAACAATGTTATCTAAAACTACATGTTCCAGAGAAATATCAATGCTGTACGAAGAAGGAGTATCAGCCAGCACTGACAAAGTCCACGTAGCAACTGTAGTGGCCCACGAGATAGCACACCAGTGGTTCGGCAACCTTGTGACTCCTATTTGGTGGCGGGATCTGTGGCTCAATGAAGGTTTTGCTACGTATGTGGAGTATATTGCTGTTAATGCTGTAAGTATGAGTCATGATGTATCGGATATAAGTCGAACTTTAAGAGGACCACATTTTATGATTATTGGGCGATTCAGAGCCGAACCAAGCTGGGAAGATTTGAATAGATCATAAAAGGAACTTCCTAACCAACAAGCCCTCCATATTTTATTGGTCGGCAGGGTCTCATAGAAAATATATTGATAATTTTAATTTTAACTTAATCTACACGTTGTTTGGGATCTAAAACTCACTTTGGGTTTTAAGACTCATTTTATTTAGGATGTCAATGAATCATTGAATAATAATACGTTGACATCCTAAATAAAGTGAGTGTTTATGGTATTATTTTCAACTGATATTCCTCAAATTGTAATATTAATTCGTAATTATGCAATCAACCAGGCTCCAGAGTGGGAATGGACCATATTATTATTAAACGACAGTGTCCTGCCAAGTCCGCATTAAATATGAGACTTTCGTCTCACGCCCACAGATTCAGATGGCTTAGAAATTGTATGGACGAACATACCACATACGGTCTGAGGACTGGTATGGAAGTCTCTCTACAGACCGTATGTGGTCTGTGGACAGTTAACCCTAATTACCTATCTCTGTTTGCAAGCCCAACTTGGGAGAATGGAATGATACCATTGATACTAAGACCATTTAATGTACCATATTCTGACAAATAAATGATTATGATGATAATGCTCTTTGCTTCAAACATTAATATGGGATTATTGATTAGCAATTTTGTGTTTTAAATTAAATAAAAATGTTTTCTTTAACACGTTTGCTGCCATACGTGTATACTCGTAGTAACCTTTTTATATGTTCATTGCCACAATATAAAATTGTAGGTACGAGTAGGTATACAAGTAGCAAAAAAAATTTCTATTTAACTTCTCTTTCTGTCTGTATAATGGTTTACTTCAAATGCCAAAGAATTTACCTCGCCCTCCTTCCACTGCCACTCTTCTAGAATTCGTTACAAATCGCATAAATCAAGTACGAGTAGTCAAAGAGCTTAGCTAAATCTTATATTACGGTCTACGAGAATACTCGTAGGTTGGCAGTCAGAGTGTTAATTCTGTTATTGCTACCAAATAATTCAAAAATATTATCTATTCTAGGTGGAGAAATCTTGGAATATAACGGAGCTGTGTGTTCTGGACATAGTCCATAACGTGTTTCAGCTTGACGCCCTAAACTCCTCACATCAGCTGTCTGTTGAAGTGAGCGCCTCTGAAGAAGCTGACGCTATATTCGACAAGATCTCCTATGGAAAAGGTAAAGGGAGTTTCTCAAAATCTGTGTGTATGTTGGTTTCAGCACAATAAACCTTGAAAAAAACATCTGCGGCAACAGGTATACACGCTCAACATATACCTACACCTTTTTAATTTACCAAGCTAGTGGATGTTTGCTCGCTTAGACAAAAACACTAAAAGACAAAAAAGATTTTATTGATTGTTAGAATGTGATGAGGTATATGGAATAACGGAGCAGAATTTTCCGATGTTACTCTAAAATATTACAATGACCCACTAGTTAGTTTACAGTTTACTTATAACACAATAATTATCAGGGTCCGTGAAATGCAGTTAAGTACTTCAGTTACTTGTTGTGTTGGAAACCAATAGAAAAAGATGGGATGCTAACCTAACATTTCATACATTTTCTACCCAGGATCGGCCCTCCTCCGCATGTTGAACCACGTCCTAAAAAGCGACGTCTTCAACGATGGAGTAACGGACTACCTGAACTCCAAAATGTACGGCAATGCTGAACAAAGGGACCTATGGAGTGCTCTAACCAGTGCAGCTAGGAAGAAAGGAGACTTCGATGCTGATGTGGCAGTGGTCATGGACTCTTGGACCTTGCAGACTGGGTTCCCAGTCCTGATTGTTACAAGGAATTATGAGAATGGGACGGTGTACTTTAAACAGGTTTGTTGATTTTGGACATTTTAAACAGGTTTTTTGCATCTACCTTAATTTCATTTATTCACTGATAGACCTGATAACCTAAACCGCGCAGGAGTTCCTTACCTATACTTATAACGAAGGTGAGCATTAAGGAAGGATTTTAAAAAATACATCCCCTAAAGAATGGAAGTAATTTTTATCTATTAGGGCAATAAACATCCTATAATGTCTAGAAAAATGAAGCTCCACTAGCGCCATCTAGTGACGATCTCACGAACTTTAAAACATTGAGGCAACTATAATATCACAACGTTCGATAGATGTCGTCACTATGAACATATATTGATTTCAGATTTTTGACTGATATGACGACACTGGGTTTTAAACCGATTATAGGTTTACTGATAATTATGAATGCCACGCGACACTGGGTTCCGATTAGGTATAGTGTCCTCGTAAGTCATGTCTAACGATTATTTTTATTAATCAATAACCATAAACTGGTTTAATGATCAAGATAGTACTAAATACTGATATTTTACAGACTGAATTATCTAATCACCCACGTAATCACTCTAATCAACTAGAACTATCTTTTTATATGCATTATTAGGCTCTAATGTATGATTTGATTTATCAATTGATTCTTAACAAGCACTACGTAATGAACTTACTTACGTATCCAATTTATGTTATGCAGTATATAAACAAAAAAAGTTTGAATCTAATCTTTTTATGATAGACACCCGTTTTTGTACTTGAAATAATGATATTATAATCATAGTCTTTTTACACTTTCACGTAATTAACAAAAGGATTGTCTGAAATGTGGCTAGTAGATATGCCCACTCCCTGACTGACGAAGTTGGTCTAAATTCTTAATTGATAAAAGTTGCGATAGATCCAACCTAACAAAATCTACCGCTGCACATAAGTAATTCAAGTTGCTTAAAGATTTCCTTCTGAAATTAATTTTTCCATGCCTTTTTCATTAAATCACCTCAATAGTTAATGGTTGTACAATTAATAGGTGGCTTAACTTCAACTAAACCGTAATTTGGTACACGTTTTATGATTCAAAGAAACATCCATTAAAAATATCATTAATCATTTATCGAGTCAATTAATTAGGTTATTAATTTTATCTCTAAGGTAAAATGCCTATGGATAGTCATGTTTACTATCGAATAGGTCCACGTGATAGACATCACGTTGACAACGACTTTTGATTTAATAAATTATGCCTTACATAATAATATGCAAGCGTCACGCGAGGAATCCTAGATGGGGATAGCAAATGCGTAAATTAGGCTTTCAAATAAGCTGAGATTGTAACTCATCAAATTGGCGAACGGAATTAAATATTCTTTCGTATAACTTTATCCGACCTTAATAATGTTTGACTTGGAGTTTTTAATACTTCTGATAGTGTTAGACATAATAACGGTTTTTAAAAGTCCAACAAACCCTAAATTAAACATTTTATATTGTAGGAACGCTTCGTCTTAATCAACGACACATTTGAAACTCAAAACTCGCCAATATGGTGGATCCCGGTGTCGTATACGACGGCTTCGGAGAAAGACTTCGAGACTACTCAACCGAAGTTATGGCTGAAAGGCGAGAAGTCCTTAACTGTTAGCAATATCACTATGAAACCTGATGAGTGGTTCATTGCAAATGTGCAACAGACAGGTATTGATTTTAATAAATTAATTAATTTTATTTCAGGCAAGTTTTTACACATACACCCATAGTCTTAGAAATTTAAATGAAATATGAAATAGTTATTAAATTAAATTATTATTACACATTCATTCATTTTAATATTTATCTCGGAGCAGAAAAAAAAGTGATTGCTTTACTATGTGGTAGTCAAAATCCTTATAGAACACACCATTGTATAACGAAGAAGACAAATTACAATTAGTGCCTACAGAGAATGAAGACTTTCTCAGGAAACTAGTAAATTATTCTAAACTAGATAGTGGCGTTCTTCATTCACTCAGTAAAATCAGATGTTCAATAAAATAATAATTTTTGTTTTTCTTTTCCATAATAATCATCAAAAACATACACACTCAAATAATCGTTTCCAGGTTTCTACCGCGTCAACTATGACTCACAAAACTGGAAGCTCCTTATCAAAATCCTCAAGGACCCTTCCCGTTTCCAAGAGATCCACATCATCAACAGAGCACAGATGGTTGACGATGCTATGAATCTGGCCCTCACTGGTCGGCTGGATTATAGAACTGCTTTGGATGTCACAAGCTACCTCTCTCATGAGAGAAGCTATGTGCCTTGGAAAGCTGGGTTGTCGGCTTTGGGGTATATTGACACGATGCTGTCGAAGGGAGCGCATTATTTGGAATATGGGGTAAGCATTAAAATTACTCTAAATTATTTTTAATTCCTCTGATATTTAAACTTCGAAAGTGCCCTGAACGCGAGGTTACATACTCAAAGTAGTCCAAAAGCTTGAAATGTAACATTTTCTTCATTTACAGTGTTGTGGATTATAATGTCGCATGTAAAATAATAGATGTCGTTAGCAGTTGATAAATTCAACAGCAACATAAATCACATAATATAATAACTGTCAACAGATGGCGCTATAATTATATAATTAAATGGCCTTTTATAATTATAATGAAACTAAATTGGTTTGTTAGTTGAACATGTAACTCTACTCGTTTTGTTACATATTAAGATAAATGTACAAGTAGTTTAACATTCTCGGTCAAATTGGTGCCTCCTTTTTGGTTCTCCCTAAGCGATCTCATTTCTCCTTCTGTATTTATAATAAGATAGCTAAAGGAAGGAAGGATAAGCTAAGGTAAGCTAAGGCTTGATTAAGCTATTTTGAACCATCTACCAGATGGAAAGCCTAACGTCAGTGCAACTGCACTTCGACTCCCTTTATCTACTTACGTCAATGACCAAATCCCGTGATACCGTTATCAAATTAGAATTAGATTAATATCTATCTGTAACAAGAAAACTGGGTACCTAGTTATTATAATGTATTCAATAAAGATTATAATAATGACATTAGGTCATATCAGTTATTGATAAGGATAACACGGTTAGAATTACAATGCCGATGGTATAATATTATAGTAGTAGGTAAATTTTAATTATGTTAATGATGATATTAGGTTTTAGATTTTAATAGATAAACAAATAGGCACACAATACTTTGTGAACATAATCCTTCTGCCTTCGTCTGAATTTATCAAGCAAGTCGTCTTCTCAGTATTCACCCTTTTCTTACCATCTATATCGTCTTTCAAGCAATCTAAACCATTTAAATAAATGCTCAAAACTTTTCTCGTGACAAGTCATTTAAACTTAACGTTACCACACCACAACCTTAGTAGAGGCGATCGTGGTTTCTTCTAATACAATATACGTATACGTTATCTGGATTCACCCTTTTTCAGTTTTGTTCTTTTATAAATCGGGTTTGTTTTTAACTTTAATATTCAGTTTACAACTTTGACGTATTTTAATCATTTACTTCAAACGACACGTATTTATTATTTTATAATACGTTAATGTTTAAGAGATGGCGCTAGTAGTACATAATTTGAAGATTTGTCATATTATGTGTACACAAACACACAAAACCCTTTCTACAACCCTATAAATTGGATTACAACAAATCCAAGGATAAATCAATCGGTTCAGTAGTGTTATAAATTATCTTAGTAGTTTAGACTATTCGAGGAAACAAACTAAATCACATAAATAAATACGTAGTCGTAGAACTTCAAAACTCTTTCTCTCTACCAGAGTGGGGTAAAAAGCTATGTGACAATGTTGATGCTGTATATGGCCTGTAAGTTGCCATCAGTTTGTGGAATTCATCAGCTCACACCTAATGGAATGAGGGCAATTATATCTCTTGATTGAATAGGGGAACATCCTGCATGATGTAGCTGCACAAAATTATTTCATACGTAAGCTATCTGTTGCTAGCCCATACTTAAAATTATCTTTATAAAATTCTAGTTCATAAAAGAATTAGGGCTCAAAGAATTTTTATAGCTTGTTTATGCGTTTTCACTTGTTATCATGTTTTTATTGTTGTGTAGCAATTAGTATGCATTTGGCAAATTTCGATGATTATCGATTATCGAAATTAATTAGTTGAATATAAACATAAACACAAAACCTGTAGGTAGGGTTATTCCACATCAATGGTAACCCTTGCAGTATGAAAATCACCGTAATTGCTACAACATAAAGGATAAAGGCACTATCAAATTGTTACTATTGATGAGCCTAATTACACAAGCATTTATAATAACAGAGAGTAGGCCTGCGTCCCAGCCGTGGGAACATCATATGCTGATTATGCTTATGCTAGCTATAACATGTTGAAGAAAAACAAGTAGGTAGGTAGGTAGGTAATTCTATGAAATAAGGCAAGATAATATTATCCTTAAAGAACGACAAAACAACAAGGACAATTTGTGCGCAATGCACACGGAAACATGGTCGTGTAAACGTCAAGCCGTCAAATAGAATTGTTACGATATTCTGACCTGCCTCACGTTTCAGATTAAAGCACGTACCTAATAAGTAAAGGCATAGGCACACATGCCAGTAACTTGCACATGTATCTTCAGGTTTGTGCAATTTAATTTTTGTGCAAAAGTTACATTACAGGCTTAAGTATATATGCAGCTTAAGGATGTGTATTGATAGATACGAATATGGGTGACCGATCATTAACGATACAGTTTAACAGGTTGCATATTAGAAAATCAAAACTTTCCTGAGCAAATTTCAAAAGAACAACGTACAAATCAATAAAGTTTAAAATAACGACGGTCATTTGATCAAAAGTTCAGCTGACCAAAGTCTGGAATATCAATGTTTAAATTATTTATTACACTATTGACCAAATCGTTTAAACCCTAACCCTAGACGGTCGACGTCAGGTGCACCCCGAGGTTTGGTTGGTTAGGTTCCTTTAAACCCTGCAGACAGAAATAGGAGCCCCGCTACCTGCTGACGGAAACCCTATCCCTAGACGGTCGACGTCAGGAGCACCCCGAGGTTTGGTTGGTTAGGTTCCTTAAAACCCTGCAGACAGAAATAGGAGAAATAGGATTATGTAATTTGATTAGTAATGATTTGATATTTTAAAATTACATCTAGCAACTTTTGATCAGTCGTTCATTTGATGTCACATACATTGGGATTTTAAAATTTTTCTAAATAAAACATTTGGTCATTTAAATGTTGTTATTTCGTTTATTGTTCTTTTGAAATTTGCTTGAGAAAGTTTTTATTTTCTAATATGCAACCGTTTAACATCAAATCATCCAATAAAAGTCATGATGACGTTTCAAAAAATATAATAGGACGTTTGTTAGAGTACGCCAAGAGGGTGGTGGCATACTTTGTCTGGCCATAAATACGGTTAGAATTAAAAATAAGAAAGATGTTACATTTGAATTTGGAATCTGTCATTTTTATACGATTGTTCATGAGTTTTCTGTTTTTGGCGCCAATACATTGTACAATATTTTGCGATATTAAAATGGAGTGAGGTGATAAAGAGAACCGAATCGCTGTGATTGCATTACACACAGTTGGTATGGAGCCAAATGCAATTTTTAAAACTCTCCATACGCTTGGTATTAGTTAAATGTTTGTGTACCGGGCTATTAATAGGTACAATGAGACTTCCTCTGTTTGAGACAGAAAAAGATCTGGCTGTCCACGTAGTATTCGTACGAAAAAGGTGGTCAAAGCAGTAAGGGAAAGAATTTGAAGAAATCCTGTCCGAAAGATTTTATCTCGGGAGATGAAGATAGCACCCAGAACCATGACGCGTATTTTAAAAGATGACTTAGGACTTGCAACCTATAAGAGATGCACTGGTGATTTTTTAACTGATAATTTAAAAAAGAATAGGGTGGTAAAATCGAAACAACTACTGAAGCCGTACGCAAAGGGAGGTCACAGAAATATTTTGTTTACGGATGAGAAAATCTTTACAATTGAGCAACATTTTAACAAACAAAATGACCGTATTTATGCTCAAAGCTCTAAGGAAGCTTCCCAATTAGTCGACAGAGTGCAACGTGGGCATTATCCGATTTCAGTGATGGTTTGGTGGGGTGTTAGCTATGAAGAAGTGACTGAGCCATATTTTTGTGAAAAAGGTATCAAAACATCGGCACAAGTGTATCAAGATACCATTCTTGAGAAGGTAGTTAAGCCCCTTAACAACACCATGTTCAATAACCAAGTATGGTCCTTCCAATAAGACTCGGCGCCGGGTCATAAAGCTCGGTCCACGCAGTCTTGTGTTTCTGACTTCATCAGAGCTGAAGACTGGCCGTTGTCTAGTCCCGATCTTAATTCGCTGGATTATGATTTATGGTCAGTTTTAGAGAGTACGGCTTGCTCTAAACGCCATGATAATTTGGAGTCCCTAAAACAATCCATATGATTGGCAGTGAAGATTTTTCCCATGGAAAGAGTGCGTGCTTCTATTGATAACTGGCCTCAACGTTTAAAGGACTGCATTGCAGCCAATGGGGTCTCCATTGGCTGCAATGCAGTCCTTTTAACTTCGAATAAGCTTTTTATGTTTTAAATTGTTTATAATTTATGTATTAAACTACACTGTAAAAGTAATAAATATTATTTGCAATAAAAAAAAAAATCTTCATGACAATATTTATGGCAAGACTAGAGTAGAGTGTAGGTAGTAGATACTGCCTACACTCTACACCCACATTTCACCAGTTATGTTGCTAGGCAAGGGCTTCTACTTCTTCTTATCGAGTCGAAAGTACTTTTCGTCGATGTTTTTATATTGATGACCCAGTAGGTGGTCACATTGATCGCGGCATCAGTGGCATTCTTTACGTCATCCGAGGTGCAGGTGAACGGGCACTTAGGACACTCCAGCAACTGGGGCATGGTCTGATCAGAAGCACCACACTCACACTGTTGTTGTTGATGTTGCAAGGGTCAGTAATCCCCCACTCGACAAACTGTATCGGCAGCGGCCATCTTGGGTATGTATTCGATTGAGAGCTTTCCATATAGGCCACTGCGCATCATGCCCGGGAGGAAAAATGCTCCCAGGCTTCTATTATAATAATGATTTAGAGTTGTCATTGATTGCATTTTTTTTTTATCGAAGCGTAACCATTCGTGAATTTTATTTAAATTATTATTTATTTATTTATTTATTTAACATAAAACGGCCAAGGCCAATTACATTAGTTAAGACATTAAAACATTATTTAAGTACAATAATAAAAGTATACAACTACTTGACAATCATACGCTCTTCTCACAATACTCCAGACATACTGACAAGATCTTCTTCCATTCATCCGCGAACACATCACATTCAGGCTTAGCATCCAAGAGAGCGTTGAGCGCAGTGAGTGTGCGAGGGACAGGAGACTGGGCTCGAGCGACAGTTCGACTCCGAGGCACGGTGAACAATCTGTGCCTCCTGTTACGGCTATAATTTATTGGAGCAAAAATATGGGACAGTTCGTCGTGCAGTTCAGGTGCATCTGTTTTTCCGTGAAGGATCTTACACATATTAATAATTTGGTCATTTTTTCTTCTGACCTCGAGAGAATTGTACCCTAAACAGCCTAACAGAAAGTTCGAAGGGTACATAAACGGATAATATCCATTCAAACGTTTATATACATACCTAAGATAAGCTTTTTGTACCTTTTCTAAGAGTAAAGTGTACTTCTTTTCGTGCGGGTTCCAGACGCATGCACTGGACTCCAGTTTGCTGCGAACAAGTACATTAAAAATAGATTTAATAGCGCTGATGTTGCTGAAATCCTTAGCATTGCGCAGTATGAAACCTAAGCGCCTAAATGAATCTTTTGCTACCGATACCATGTGATCATGAAACGTCAGCTTGTTGTCAAATGTGACACCTAGATCCTTCATTCCGGTTGTTCTAGTAATATCGCTGCTATTCATTTTATAAGTAAATTTGATAGAGTTTCGTGCTCGAGTAAAACTAATGATGAAGCATTTAGAAGAATTGAATTCCATTTTATTCTTAACACTCCACTCTAATATCGCCTCGATATCACGCTGCAGCGCCTGACAATCGGCTTCAGAGTGAATTTCGGAAAAGAGTTTTAAATCATCTGCATACAATAGACTTCTGGCGTGATGAATAACTGAAGGAAGGTCATTTATCATTATCAAGAAAAGAAGCGGTCCCAGGATTGATCCCTGACTGACTCCTGAACACGTATGATAGGGTTGGGATTCATAATGGCCCAGTCTGACAAACTGCTGACGATCCCGGAGGTAGTCAGCAAGGAGCCGTAAGAGACCTGGCGGAAATCCGATGGCACATAATTTTGCTAGTAGAATATCATTATTGACCCTATCAAACGCTTTCCGAAAGTCAAAGTACAAGACATCGACTTGGCCTCCACGGTCCAATCGTTTTGATATATAGTCTACTAGGATAAAAAGGTTAGTATTTACTGATCTTTTTGCTCTGAAACCATGTTGTTCGTTACACAAATACTTTTCAACTTAGCAATAAATATAATTATGCAGTATGTTTTCAAAAACTTTAGCTGGCGATGATAAAATGGCAATGGGACGGAATTCTTCTACTAATGTTTTATTCAGACTCTTGGGAATAGGAGTGACCCTTGAAATCTTCCAACGTGGTGGATATATTCCTGTTTTTAAGGATAGATTATAAATATGAAATAAAGGTAAGCAGAAGTACTTTTTACAACTTTTCAATATTTCTGGAGGAATATTGTCAGGCCCTACTGAACTACTAAGTTTAAGTTTATCTATTCCTGATATGACATCCTGAGGAGTGAACTTAAATATATTTACATAATTACTGCTAACATTAGTATCACAGAGGGAAACATTTTCAGCATCAAGTAGCGGAACATCGGGAAGATAAACGCTAAGAAAGAAATCAGCAAAGGCGTCAGCCGCTTGAACACCTGAGAGTTTTTCACCGTTGTAGGTAACACTCGGCTCAAAACCACCTTTTGAGCGTAAACTGGAAATATGTTGCCAGAAATTACGCGGGTTGGCTCTTAAATTATTTTCGATCTTTTTGGTATACGATGCATAAGCAAGTGCTACCCGTGTTTTAAGGCTAGCTCTCAAATCTGAAAAGTTTTTATGGGCTACTGTACATTTAGTGCGCTTCCAAGCAGTGTGCCACTTGAGCTTAAATCTAGTGTCCTGTATTATGTCTTTGGTGAACCACACTGGATAACGCCAACTTGTAGCTTTACATCGACTTTTCTTAGGTACACAAGCATCGAAGATGGAATAAATTGATTCATAAAAGTACTCTGTAGCTAAGCATACATCCTCAGTCTGTACAACCTTCTCCCATGAATTTTTCGAAAGAAGTTCAAAAAGCATATCTCGGTTACATTTTTTGAAATTCCAGTCTTTACTGGTATCAATGTTTTATAAATTATAATGCTTAATCATCATGAAATGAAATGCTTAATCATCATCAATTATAATGCTTAATCATCATGAAACGTACATAGTTAAATCTTATCGCAATGAACATTCACTCTGATACACCGTCCAGGTATTTTAATTAAATAGATAACGTTTGTTAAATACTTTCTTGTTGTGATTGTAAAATCGTGCGCAAAGAAACACGTGTTTTTATTATTGCATTTATTGGTTTTTAACGGAACTATGTTTGTTGTGTCCTGATGTTCTTCTTGTCAGTGTATAACGAAGAACATTATCTTTCTTATGGTATCAATGCCTTAGAAGTGTCAAGGTATTTTGGTCAGCTCAGAAATTGATTATTGGGGGGGGGGGGGGGGGGGGGGGGGCTCAGTAGCCGTGGCTTGGTCACCCACGGTGAAGCAATGAGGAACCCGAGGAGGAGCCGCTCGTCACGGCTTTTCCCAGGAAGTCGACGACATAGCAGCCCGCCTCAGTTGCGGTGCCGCGGCGACATCGCAACTGAGGCGGGCCGCGCATCGCGGCTGAGGGTTGGAAGCCGCGGAGGGAGAGGAGTATTGCGGTACGCCGCTCTCCCTACTTTCCCCGGCCTTGACGGGGTCGCCACCGTCTGATGGCGGCCGCGGTGGGGCCGCAGCGGAGGAGTGTAGGTATTTCGTTGGCCGCTCTCCCTATCCTCTGCGGTCGAAAAGTAGTAGGCGGCCGGACCACTGACCTGACCGGTCGCAGGAGGACCAAGGGTGCCTAGACACGGGGCCGTCTAGCGCCCATGTGCTGGTTTGGTCCATGGGGTGGTCACGGTGCGCAATGTGTTCTTGTGCACCGGTGATGGGGAGTGTTCTCCAGAGGTGGGTCCGGTGACGGTCAGCCGCGGTGAGTGCTAACGCGTGCCCGTGTTCCCGCCACAAGCGGCAGAGGAAGACACCGTGGAGTTTTAGTGTGTTGGAGTCCCACATAACTGCACTATCTCCCCGTGGTAGTGCAGTATGCATGAGCATTTCTACACGGAAAAAGGGTATATACTTACAACAGAGTCTTTACAAATTGTTTTTGGTGGAAATAATAAACTAAAACAGTAGACACAACATGTTTTGTAGGTGGTGTAAATGCGGGGTTAGAGTCGATATTATCTAGGAAGTTACAATTTTGGCGTACCTACAGCATATTCTATCTATCTCCACGGTGTTTGTGCCTCAATTATGCCAGAACAGCTGAACGGATCTGGATGAAGTTTAGCACACAGATAGGTTATAGTCTGGAATAGGACACAGGATACTTTCATCCCGGAAAAATGTACGGTTTCCGTAGGATAATTTCCAACATCCACGCGCGTGAAGCCGCTGGCAAAAGCTAGTATTATATTGTATATACCAATACTTGAAAAGCTGTGCCGGGTGTTTGCTTCCAACAATAAATTAATATGAATTATTTTAAAACTTTTTTTCCGATCTGTCCCACAAAGCAGGATGACAGATCGGAATAATCCAGTCACTCACGTTTAAAATGGAGTTTTCAAGCAGTCAACGCTAGTAGAAATCTGATTATTGAGTTACTAAGTAATTTATTAAGCCAAATGCGTTTGGAATAAAAATTACATAAGTTCCATTAAAATACATATAGGTACTTGCTTTATCTTTATTAGTGTAACAATGTTTTCGCTCAATAGATGTCGCTGGTTGTTGCACAAATGTAAAAATCCTTCATGAATGACTAATGCGATTAGTATCAGCATAAATAAGTTGATATTACTTGAATCCGATTTTTGTAATAACAAAAATATAATGAGTCAGTCAAAGATTCTAATCGGTCGTTCTAATACACAAATCAGGGCCGTGCTCGGAATTTGCACGGACCCTGCTCCGTCAGAGACTCAAAAATATCGGCGTGTACATTTTATATGGACTTGTTCACACAAGTCCGTGTCCGGGCTAGCGACGGAGCTTCAGTGCCTGTCCTATGTGTGTCACGGCCGTGATATGTGTGGATAGACCTTAACGTTTAGGTTAGTTAGTAAGCCCCGGTTCACACTAGGTCGGACCGACAGTTTTACCGTTGGCCGACTGTCGGGTGTTGCTGTTCACACTATATGCTGCCGGTCCGACCTAACGTGGACACCACCGTCGTTACTGTCGATTTACCGCTGCCGCATGTCTTATTCCATAGCATACTCCTGTCTTATAAATATATTTGCGTCATTTTCAATGTATATGTGTGACCAAGATAAATTATTTAAACATTCCTTGAACTTACGAATATTTTCCAAACTATAATCTCTTTTATATATGTAGTAAGATGAGGATTTTTGTATCTTTTCATTCATAGGAAAGCTCAACATTTGGGCTGTGTCATGGTCAGAGAGATAGAGAGACATAACTGAAGTGGCTGTGTGGCGGTGGCCCAAGAGTTCCATGTTTAAACGAGTCCTCCCTGCGTACACGCCACCGCGGGAATGTACAAACTTGTGGCGAGAGCGGGGGATGCGGGCGGGTGGTTTCGCCGCTCCGATCCGACAATAGTGTGAACCGCGCAATACAAAGCAGTATGCCAAAATTATATCCGACCCGACCGAAATCGTGGCTGAACGTCCGGTAAATCTGTCGTAGCCGACAGATTTATTGGGTCGCCCCAATGTGAACAGCGCTAATGAAAAAACACCAATATGTATCCGAAACTTTTGTCGTTTCGGTAAAACTGGTGGTCTGACCTAGTGTGTAAAGGGCCTAAGTAAGCATTCCCCTAGTTTTTTTTTAGAATTCGAAAGTAACACATAGATTTTCACGCCTGTATTCTCAGAGGGGTTAGGCAGAAGTATAACCACATTATTGTCATTCCACTATTATGTTTATAGTTCCATATAGGTTATAGGGTTCGAGCCTATTGCCGTCAATCAAGATTGACTTATACTGAGAAAATTCCTTATTGAAAAAACCCAATAACGGACAGACGGCAACGAAGTGATCCTATAAGGATCCCGTTTTTCCTTTTTACATACGGAATCCTAAAAAATACTGCTGAAATACAATGTATTGAATAATTTTGTGCCAATTTAGATGTGTAAAAGTATCAGTGTTAATCGACTTTTGTCGATGACCATGCACAGTCTCACACTCTTTACTCAGAAAGCCATACTCAGGACTATGTGGAGCTTTATGGATTTCTTCTTCTTCTTCCAGCATTACGTCCTCCGTCTTCTAAACGATGCCGTCAAGGAAGTCGGATGGAAGGTATCTCCGGACGAGAGCGTCATCACTTCGCAGTACCGAGTAGACCTGCTGGCTTCAGCCTGTCACTTCGAACACCCTGACTGTCTGGAGAATGCTGTCAGGATGTACACCAACTGGATGTTGACGCCGAACCCTGATGCCAGCAATGAGTAAGTGTGATTTGAAGGCGTAAATAAGACTGTTCGAATGTCTGAAGTAGAAATTTTCCAAGGTTTTTTATAAGTGTATCTTGGACATCACGATATCGGTGAAGGAAGACATCGTGAGCAAACTTGGACTTATATTAATATGTCTGAAATCACCAACCTAGCTTTGCCCTGCAGTAAGAAAATAATAGGCTGCTATTTTTATTTATTATTAGTTAGAATATTGTATAGGTTACATTTGAACATGTTAAAACGACTCTTGAACATAGTACTGATCATGTAAAGGGAAATATCTCAAGAAGCCCATCGCATCACAAGATATTTCCGTTTATAAGTCAAGTCAAATAGACCCTTACTTGACGCTTTGAGGTGGCGGCGTAACTATTCAGCTAGAAGAACTAAAATGAAATAGAGTATCTGAGCATAAACTTGAGCTATAGGCACGGGAATATAAAAATGAAAATTCTAAATCCTAAATCCTAACTTAATATTAGAAGTGCGAAAGTGTATGTTTGTTTGTTACGCTTTCACGCTAAAACGGCTGAACAGATTTGGATGAAATTTGGCATATGGTTTGCCATGACCTAGAGAAGGTCATATAGAAGGCAACAGCTAGTAATATTATAAATGCGAAAGTGAGTTTGTTTGTATGTTACGCTTCCACGCTAAAACTGCTGAACGGATTTGGATGTAACATACCTACATAGGCTACATTTTATCCTGGATCGCAGACGAAGTCGCGGGCAACAGCTAGTAGTTTATAATGTGATGTTACTAATTGGTGAGTCAACAAGATTAATACTGAAGCTGACTGCCCAGATGTCTAGGTTCTTTTGTTACAAATTCCTGATAATAACGGATTCTAGCTAGGTCTAAGCATGGTAACAGACTACGCACCAGATATCAAAGCCAATTTTACTAAGACTTACTTCATTCCAGGATTCACGTAGACCTCCGCGGTATAGTCTATTGTGTGGGAGTGCGAGCTGGCGGCGTCAGGGAATGGACCTTCGCATGGGAGAGGTTCAGAGTCGCAACAGCGCCTTCCGAACGACACCGACTGCTTTCTGTGCTCGGATGTACCAGATCGCCTTCTTTGCTGCATAGGTATATAGGTCCAATTCTTATATTACATACGTACAGATATCCCAAGAAGAGTATGCGCTTCGGAAATACAAACACGCGATAATGAGATCTAATATAGAGCCGTTGCAACAATGGTAGTACCTATTTTGTATTACCATGATTATAAAATTGTAGATTAACAGCAATCTATGCAATTTAAAAAAAAAAACTATACAAAATATTTGAATGAATGACGACACCGGAGTAGGTAACCCAACAGAGTGAATACTCCATACAAACGCGCAATGATAGGTGCACCTCTACAAAGCGCGGTAGTTCGTGCTAATTCGAAAACACGAAGATTACCGAAGCGCATACCTTTTCGGTTCAATTTTTCGAGTAAATTGATAAAGCGAGTGTCGAGAGTGAGACAGTGGTTACAGAGGTGATATTGATTTATGTTGTCGTGCGCATGCGCTGCTCCGCCATGTCAGGCATACAATAGTTTGTTTTGTTAGACCCAAGTTTACGTGTTATATACTAATTCAAAAGAGACATTCCAATATTCGCATCAAAATATAAAAACAGTTGGCACTAACTCATCACGAATCTGTCGGGAAAAAAAACCATGTACCTACTGTATAATATGGTATTGGGTTGGCTAATAAGTAATGAGCGACATACAACTATTTTATTTGTATTTATTTATTAAATGAATAATTGTTAATCATTAATAATATATTCACCGTCGCTTTCTACTACCATTCGCCATCGATCTGGCAAAGAGTGAATGGCGTCCGCATAGAACTTCGTTGGTTTTTAATTGAAAAAGTCATCTATATTATGTATTGTTTCAAGTGTGGTTCATCGTCAAAGCTTTTTTCCCGTAAATTATTACTAAGTGATCGGAATAAGCTGAAATCAGTTGGTGCTAAGCCCGGCGAATATGGAGGGTGGGGTATTATTTCCCAATTAAGCTCCAATAGTTTTAGCCTGGTTTTACTCTTAGCAATATGCGGCCGGGCATTGTCGTGCAGGAAAAATATTTTGTCGTGTTGTGGACGTTTGCGATGGATGTCAAGCTTCAGTTTTTCAAGTTGATCACAATATACTGTTGCTGTAATCGTAGTATTAGTAGGAAGGAATTCCCAGCTTATTACTCCATGTATATCCCACCAGACAGAAAGCATTACCTTGCGAGAATGAAGATCACCTCTTGACGTTGGTTTTCCCTGTTCTTTACATCCCAGCCACTGGCGCTTGCGTGTGTGATTAACATAGAGAACCCACTTTTCATCTCCAGTGACAAGATGATCTAACCAATTAAATGTGCGGCGGAAAGATAAAAGTTGTACACAAATCTCAGCTCGGTAGGTCAGCTGATCTTTACTTAGTTGATGGGGTACCCAAACACTATATTTGTAAGTCTTTCCCAAACCATGTAAATGATTTTCTATGGTGCCATGAGAGCACTCGACCTGAACAGCCAAATCGCGTGTAGTTCTTCGAGGATCATCTTCGATTAATAGTTTTAATTTATCGATATCTATTTCCACGTGGCGCCCAGACCTTGGTTGATCGGTTAAGGAAAAATCGTTATTGCGGAACCGTTGGAACCAGCGCTTTGCTGTTGCTTCAGAGACTGCATCGTGAGCTATCCTTTGACATATATTACGTGTAGCTTCTGCAGCAGAATGCCCAGATTGAAATTCATATAATAAACAATGTCGTACGTGGGTTTTAATATCACTCATTTCTTTGTGAACTTTAACGCACTAACAGTCAAACTATCAATAACGCGCATGAGCGCGACTCGCTCTTTATATACCCTCTGCTACAGAACGTTCTCGAACCTTTCCGGAAATTCTACAAATTATAAACTAAAACGCTCATTACTTATTAGCCAACCCGATATATTTACCAAGCAGTCATTTAATTTTTTCTTAAAAAAAAAAATAATGTTTTAAATTTCTCTTATTTGTTTAGGAAGCTAAAGCTAAAAAAAAAATTGTGATGACATTCCGAAGAAACTTTTAGAAAGTAGGGCTGTTTTTGAAGGCATATTTGCTATTTTGTCGGCATGTCGACGGGAGTGCATGTTACCAAACTTTTCCCTATTGGTTTTTGTGAATGTACGTATAGATCCCTCATAGATGTAGAGATCAGGAAAGGTCAAAATCTTAAGCTTTTTAAAATATGGCTTACAGCTATCTGGGGCATATATGCCACAAATCAGTCAGGCAATTGCGGTAGCTTGGAATTTGGACTTTCTTACCTTAGCACCAACGCGTATCGTAGACAATATTAGTAGAGTGAACATTGATATTTTTGTGATCTTCGTTTTACTTTGGTGCACTACTTTCATCGGTGAAAAACGTTAACAAATGAAACATTGAGCAGTAACTCATAATTAATCTATACTCTCCAGGTACTTAGAGATGTCACTGCGCAACGACAGCGGCATCAGAAAGCAGGACATCGTACGAGTATTCTCTGCAGTCGCAGGGACTGCAATAGGACAGCCAATCGCGTTCAACTACATTAGAGCTAACTGGCAGAGGCTTCGATCATTGTAAGTAGATTGCTATTTGGGTACATAGGTGGAAGGTATTCTACCTGTCTCCTCTTACGCGTATTAGAGGTGAAGTTGTGATCGAAGAGTGGAAGTGCAGTTAATATTATTGTAATTGACACACAGGTAGGTATATTAAGTGAGATCAAAAACATAGATTGGGATAAGGGCAGGAAAATAATGCTTCTTAAAAACCTTAAAACATAGGGATAAGGGCAGGAGAATAATGATTCTTAAAAAGTTTTAAAAACATAGATTCTGTTTTTGATCTTTGCAATTTGTTTCAGTGTTGGGTCGCTGTCTACTATCAACTTGATTGTTAAGCTCGTGACCAGACGATTGAATCAGGAGCATGAATATGAGGAGGTAAGTTGTGCCCACATCACCCCCTTTTTACCAGCTTTTGTTACGTACGAGCTTCTTCTTCGCCGTATCGATGATTACCATGTTTCATATAAGTTATGACTAGAATTCGGCCACCTGCTACTTACATTTTTATCTCTTTCGATGCGAATCCAAAAGTTGCCAGGTAATACAGGTTTAGTGTAAAGGATATGGTATCAAGCTTCCAACATCGAATTAATCATCCCGAAACAAGTGTTTTATTTTTTTCTTTTTAAAACCAGCTTTTATTAGCCTGGATATCATCTACGACTAGAGTCCTTGTCAAGACGGATCAAACGAGCCTAAATTTGATAGGGTTGCGTCGTTTTATTACTGAGTTCCTGTGGCCAATGGCTCGATGGTCCTAAAATATTGCATTGTCACCGATTTTAGATACGTATGCCAAACAGCTCCATCAAACACCGGTAAGTGGGTCAAATTTTGAAAATTGCAACTTACATGCGAACATTGCAAGTTAATAAAAACTTGTAAAAAATCAATGAGAATTAGTTTTAACAGAGATAACTTTCACTGTTCCGGTACCTTAGAGTGATTCATTATTTTTTATCATGTTTGACAAATCACATCAACAAAGGTTATTTTAGATCAGTGGAAGAAAATTAATCGTATTATGATCGATGTGTCATGCAACTCACAATAAAATGAGCAGGGCTCATTTTCATACATCCGTAATGCAAAAGTGGGTCATCCAATATTTATTTATAATTTCTATGTTATTATTTTGCTATATTTACATAATTTAAAAGCTAGCATTCTTAAAATAATAATAATATGTACAAGTATATAAAAAAGAAGGAAAATAATCATAGGGCATCAAAAAAGTCCGCATCGCTGTCAACAGGAAAAGTGCTCAAAAGGCTGGCAGCATTGCCATGTTGTATGGCAATGCTAATTCTTTGGCCAAAGAATAGGCCAGCCCTCGGTCACGTGCAGAGTCGACCAGACTCGATCAGGTCGAGAAAAGGCACTCGGACCCCATGGCCCAAGTGTTTCAACCCCAAACGGCTCGAACATTATAAGTCCTAATAATATTAGAATATTTGCGTCATTTGAGGTTTTCCGCACCCGCAGCATCTGCCCCAGCACAGCCCACCGTGCTAGAAAGATGGGATAGTGCAACGGTGTAGACACATGTTGTATCCCACACTAAAGGCCTACCTACTACCTACCTTCCAAGGCATTGTGGTCATTCCGTCTGGTCTCTTTCCATCGAGTTGAGTACTTGTATGTAGGTGTATAGGTACAATATTACGAGGCGCTTCCACAATAAGTAATAGTGAACTTTATTAAAACAAATCGTCATCGAAATTGTTTCACAATGTTTAATTTGGTGTTGGCGGCTTGATACCTTGATATCCAGCCTTATCCAGCAGTGCTATTCTGTACAAATCTTATCTTCAAAACATATGTGAGATGAGCGTGGAGTGAGCTGTCAGTCCCTGGCTTCAGGTGGAACGACAGCTCTCATGAAGCTCACTTCAACTAAATTTTCACGGTGAGATTATCTCATATACAGGTTCAGGCTTGTTTCTCTTAATTATTTCTAAAAGCTGAGGTTTAGTCAAATTCTCTCCGTAGTCAATTTTATTTTGGGTCAACCATAATTGCATATCTTTTTTTAAGGAATTCGTATTTGGATCTTTATTTACACAAATACGGTGATAAGGAGCATTATCCATCACTATTATGGATGGCTCTCGTAAATTAGGCACAAGTTTTTCAATAACCCACTTTTAAAAGTTGGTACTATTCATCTCGTCATGATAATCACCACTTTTTGTGTTTGATTTAAACACAAGTAGTGCATTTGTAACAAATCCAGTATCTCCTCCCGCATGAACAATAATATATCTTTGCCTTTTACAGCCCGATACAGGCTCCAATACTCCGTCTTCACCCTCTCCTTGCCAACATTTACCCGATGTATGCGAAGAGTGAATAAAGGTCTCATCTAAATAAATTATGGGCCGGGGCTGGGGAGATTTATTATTTTTATCCACTGCATGCAAGTACTTAGCTCTCCAAGCTGATATTTCATTACGCTCCATAAGAACCTTCCGATTGGATTGAGATTTTTTAAAAGGAAATCCCACCTTGTGAAGCAGCTTTCGCAGACTCTCTCGCTGTCCTGTGTAATTTATTTCTGTCTTTAAGACCTCTAGAAGCTTTTTAACAGTTGGGACCTCTTTTTTAGTAGAATAAAATTCATGTACTTTCCTCCGTATTATTCCCATGTCAAAATCATCAACATGCAAAAATCCACTTTTACGTTTTCTCTCATTGCCTGGTGTCCGAATTTTTGTACCAGTTTCTTCTGCTGCATGCCCTTCCTTAACTATTTTTGAAATTAGTCCTTGACTCACTCCTGAAATATAAGATAATAAAATAAATGTTAGTAGAAATTTGAAATCTGGCAGTTTAGTTTGCTCACTCATTTAGCAGGTTACCTATTAGATGTACGTTACCGTTACGCTAACCTGCAGCAAGAATAGAAACGAAAATTTCGTGGACTTAAATAATTAGTTAAGTATCGGGTAATTTAAAACAAGAAAGTTGACAACACTAACTTGTCACTGCCGAAATTCGTTTGTATATTTGATTAAATGGAATAATCGGAGACCCCGCCCGAGCGTCTTCTTCAAAAAAGGTTTTAACCTTTAGAATAATGTTTCGAGCATCACTTTTAATAGCTTTCGGCATATTTAACTTTATAAGTTCAGCAATATCACGACAAAACAACCAGAGAACCCGAATGTGATAGACACTGACAATCGAATGACATTTCAACATGACGGCCATAATTCCAATTTTTGCCATTTCACTGATAAGTTGGTAGGAGTGTATATTCCACACCACATTTCTGTTTTTTTTTTACAACAGAATACACTTTTTTGTATTAATTTTGCAGAATATGTTGTGTTTTTAGTCTGTGCGAAATAGATGATGTAATTGCTTACTTTCGTTCCTTTATTTAAAAATAAGACCAAGAAAAATGTATTTTGCCGATGCAGGGCACATATTAATTTTTTTTTCGTTATATCAACCTCATTTGTTGATTCTAAAAATATATTTAATTTTCCCCACAGTTGAAAAGATTCGTCACAGAATCCTGCAGTGACTTGGGCAGGCCGGTTCAGCAAGTTTTGGAGACCATCTCTTCCAACGTGCAATGGAGGGATCGAAACTATCATACCATTGTGGACTGGTTGACGGCGGCAGACCAAGCAGCTAGTTAAAGTAGAATAAGAATATTCTAGATTGAAATAGTCAATATCATGACAGCATTAACGTACAGTTATATGCCCGATTCCTAATGATCTACAGCGGCTGGTTGGGGAGTAAAACTTGCAAGCATTTTCAAGAAGGTAGTTTCCATAGGCTGGCTATGGAAACCTTTCATACGTTTAGGGGTTTAAAAGTTGAATCTCTTTTTAACGTTACGATTGTTAAGTAAGACGAATGATATGAAATTAAATGAAATTGTTGATTCTGTAAATATGATTCCGGAATCGCTTTTACACGTCATATATATAAAAAAAAAATTGTTAGAAATCGACATTGCGAAAAAAAACTCAGGGGTCGAAGTCACTTTTAAAGTCCAGACATAATCTTGGTCAGATCATGTGAGGACCATGATAATTAGTGTCTGAAAAATGTTCGTTTGAGGAAAACCACACAATCGTCATTTAATTTAGGAATCGGGCATAGAGATCCTACAGGAACATTATTTATCGACGGCACTAAAGTCGGAGGAAGGTCTCTTTTTAACGCATGGGTACTTGCTGTAGCGTGATCTCTCTCTGACATCTGTAATAGAGTTCTAGTGTGCCGTTTCTGAATAATTATTTAGTACATTTTGTTAAGGATAGTCAAATCTATGTACGTACCTATGTATTGTGTTCAAATCAAAAGGTTTTTTTTTTTTTTCACACATCGATTGCAAAATGCAGCATTTGCGATGGAACGAAAGTTTTGTTTGTATCTATGTCTTTGTACAATGATCAGTGGAATTATGATCTTATGCAAAACTAACAACTATTATAAACTTGTGTTTTCCAGCTAAATACGAATAACCTCAATGTTATCATGAAATATTTATGTATAAGTATTATTATATTCCAAATTTCGTTCCTCTAATTTTCGCGACAGGTTTTACAATAATTTATAATATAAATTAATAATTAAAATAAAAGTATTGTATTAACTTAACTTATCTTAGATAGTTAATTGTATGTAAATAAAACTTAAACTTTGTACTATTTAGCTCTATTTCTTATAACAACTTTCGTAAATTAAAGTTTATAAAACACGTGCTTTATAAAAACGGTGTTTTATTTTTCATAATTTACAGCGACATCAAAAATTGGATTAAATAATAAAAATATCCTAGGACATTGTTCACACACGGTCATCTGATCGCAAACTAAGCAGAGCTTGTACTATGGAAACCAGATAACTGATGAATTACATAAACTACTTTTTTTTTGTTGTAAATATATACTTAGATAATTACACCCAGACTCAGGACAAACAGACATGTTCATGCAAACAAATGTTTGTCCTGGATGGGGATCGAACCCACGACCAGCGGCATGGCAAGTGGTATCTTAACCAACCACGCCATCTGGCCTAAGCTTGTGGCTAAATAATAACAGCCGCAAGGGTCGATCCATCAGGTTAAGCTACGCTTGCCGGGGTTGGTCCGTAGATGGGTGACCATCTGTACATACCTACCGAGACTCCTCCGTGCCTCGGAAAGCACGTTAAGCCGTTGGTCCCGGCTGTCATTCGTGGATCTTTGGCAGTCGTTACGGGTCGTCAGAAGCCCGACAGTCTGACAACCAGTCTCACCAAGAGGTAACCTTATTACCCAATAACTGGGTTGTGGAGGTCAGATAGGCAGTCGCACGATGTAAAATACTGGTATTCAGCTGCATCCGGTGAGACTGGAAGCCGACCCCAACATAGTTGGGAAAAGGCTAGGCAGATTGATTGATCAAAAATGATTGAAAATCGTTACATTTTCTATTAATTCTGGCATTGATATACAGCATGTACCCATCTTAGAAAAATGTAGTGTAATCAGCTGTCCCATATATTTGGAACGAGTAGGTATTAAGTTACACATGGGAAAGCTGATAATTTTTTTGCGATTCGATTACGATCATTAAATTTCCCGTGGAGCAAGTGGCTCACTTTGATGGTCTGTACTACATACCCTTTAAATATCATCACACCTTTTTATATACGCTGTATATGTAAACACCTATGTCTATAAGGGTCCGAACCACGGATATCGAGGGATATGCCTTGGGGGCGTGGCACGTGGCGCCGCGATATTATAAAATTGGTCTTATGTTCGAACGGCGGCTGTACGCTTCATTCAGTCGCTTTGCAACTGCGTACAGTGTACTATTGATGCGTAAAAAACCAAAATGTCGAGTTGTGCATTAATTATATGTAAAAATAGGTCAAATACCATCAACCTGAAGACAAATGGCGTGTCCTACCACCGGTAAGTAAACCATTAAGTCACTGTTTTATATTTTAAATCAATTTTTAAATGTTTTACTAACTTTCCCAACTTTAACTGGCCCGAATCTTTCTGAACGCAACGAGCGTTTTGGATTTAGAGAGGTACAATCGAGTGCGTGCGGCTGAATTTATCGATATGCGTATTATTGCAGTTGAATATTTTTTTTACAGAACTCAATGGATATTCTCGTATTACATGTATAGTAAAAGAGTTTAATTAGTTATTAATTTAATGTTGTTTGAACCAAATTAAGACATTGTTATTTCAATACAGTTACACATGAAGTGTAAAAACTTAATATTATGCCTAAAGATTTTGACAAATGAAGTTTTTAATTTATAGTACAATATAATAAGTAATATGATAAATACATATTATATTTCATCCAATTATTTATTTTTGGTCAAAAAATTACAATAAATTGTGTTCGATATGCAAAAATATTCAATTCTTATTTTAAAAATCTGGCTATTTGGTGATTTCTTAAGGTGGGCCCTAGACGATTAATAATATTGCGCAATATTATTGACTGAGTAAGATTAATATTGAAGATTGTGATGGTTAAATATTTTTGAAATTTCAAATCGTCAAGTGCTATCCAAATATTTACTTTTTACTGGACAATAAATAATTCTAATTTTATTTGATTTTGATTTGCTATTTCCTTATTTTTATTATTCCAGTTCCCACTGCTAAGACTCAAACCTACTCTCTGTTATATGCGCTCCACACTCAATTAAACTGAATTAAACCAAACCTGAATGTAGGTAGGCATTTTTGATTAGAATTTTTTTTTTAAGATTAAGTAATATAATTATTACATAAATTCACAGCATGATATTTAACAGAGAGCGTATCCTTTAACCGGTAATACAATATTAAAAAAACATTCCCATTTTATTTCAGTAAAAATAAACTATAAATGATGATGCACATCAATTCATTTATATTTTCATTTATATTTTTTTACATTTCATTTATATTTTCGGATAGGTACTTATAAAAAAAATATATATTTAAAGAAAATTAAACAAAGTTATTATAATACAAGAATGTGCTAAAATAAAATATCGATAAAAATTATCGACCATCGCTTTCGACTCCCTAATTGCATGCGTGTGCATTGAATGTTCGCAAATAGCAAATGTTTACAAGTGAATGCCCCGCCCATTCTGTGTGCTATTAGTAATTGATTTAGTGTAGCTGCTTTCTTCTTAGTGTGCGTGTTCAAATTTTAAGTGTGTGTTGTAAGTACACTATTTGTTAATGTTGTAATTATTAGGGTGGGAGAAAAGCAGTGGCACTAGGACTCCTTACTATTCCGCAATGAAGGCATAGCTCCGAATATCTATGGTCCGAACAGACCAAGTGGAAGAAATCCTCGACTTTACTGGCTCCATTGAAAATAGGACCGTATTAACATAGCTTAAAGTACAAAATTGTATGAATATCGACACAGTCGGCTCGGCGCGAGCCGACTGTGTCGATATTCATACATTTTTGTACTTCCACTTGTTCTAAACGGACGTTAATACTTCTTGTTTTCGTTTACATCATTGGGTGGCGAACGATCAAAAGAAAAAAGACTGAAGTTGTGGCGAGACAGTGCTTCCTTACCCAAAAGATTCGTTCCAACTGCTGAAGATCTCCCTCCTGGACATGAGTGGCCTTGGGTAACCTGGAAGTCTTTAAACAGACTCCGGAACCAGGTTGGCCGAAACAAGGAAAACCCTGTTCAGATGGATATTCATAGATGACTCCGCCTTGGAGTATAAATGTGGTGCTGTTTCACAAACAATGGGACACTTAATATCATGTCCCACCTGTCCTGTCAGCTGCACGTTGCAGGACGCTAGTGATGGAGCCAAGCACGTAGCCGAATTCTGGGCCAACTCCATTTAGATTGCCATTGACACACTACCACAGATTAATACAGATGGGACACTCCGCAGTTTAGGTATAAAGCTACAAGTACGCGGCGGGCTCGACTTGCCGGGCCAATTCAGTGCAGGCTGCCGCACACCGGCTGGCTCGCACGGTGAGTTCGATACTCACTCACACGCCGCGTCGTACTCTTACGAGTCAGAAGGTATAAGAGTTACGCGATAGAAAGACAGGCAACTTGTAGGTGAATATAACTGTATGTAATAAGCGTTGTGCGACCTGAATTGCACTTTATTGTGTCGTAGCAAGGGTCGCTTTTTATTTAAATGATTTTGCGGAGTGTCCCATCTGTATTAAACTAACAAACAAAGAGGCCGTCCATCTGATGGTAATACCCCTGCCACACTATGTTCCTCGCACTACTCATCACTCTGCTCCTCGCGCTGTCGCGATGTTGCCCTCTCTGCCCACACACTGCTCTACTCGCGCAATTACTCGCGACGGAGCGTCGCGTCGTGATTAATTGCACTACCGCACTAGAGCACTAGGTCGCTCGCCTTTGCAACACAATGGACGTTGAAACTGTGGCAGCTTGCGCGCTTTGCATTTATAGCATAACTAATTATACGTATACCAATGTCATACAAATAAATATACGTCGCGTCGTCGTCCTCGCAAACGGAGATGGTGGATGACATCTAACATCTATTCATCGCAATAGAACGAGGTATTGGTACAAGTATTCAAATAATTATAGATAGGAAAGGGGTTTATAAATGCGCTCGATGCGGACTGCGTCCCCGCGAGGCGGCCGTTTATGAAGGCCGGAGTGGCCGGCCATTTGGCCAGTCCTTTGACTCGCGCACAAAAAAAATGATAAAACAGGGAGCAGTGAGCATGACGAGTAAAAAAACTGGAAAGCTAAAAACAAGCCCATTTTAAATTTAATAAAAGTTGGAAGCAGGCGGGACTCATTTGAGTTTGAAAATATAAAAATGGAATGGGGTCCCGCCTGCTTCCATCTTTAATTTAATTTAAAATGGGCTTGTTTTTAGCTTTTCAGTTTTTTTTTTAACTTATGTTTTATATCGCACTCGGGTTTTTAGTTATTTTAAATTACTTTTTTTTATTTCCAGCTTTTTAGTTTACAAATGTGAAAGATTTCGCAGACGATTTAGTTCTTGCAAGGAGTTTTGGTTTTGGTATTTTATTGTACGTGTTTTTTACGATTTGTCACTTCGAATTACTTTTAACCATATAAGTTGTATATATTTTTGTAATCATCCTTTAAAACCCTTCATTTTGATCAATAGTATTCAATAGTATTAGAAGAAAAAAAAAATCGAACTCCACAATATGGCACCGCAAATCCGCAATTTTACTTTGTTTTTGATTTTAATATAGCCAGTGCACGCACGCTATCAAGACAAATCTGAAGACGTGTAATTTATCTAAATCCGTTAATTAGTTTAGGAGTTACGAGGGAACAAAGAAATGGACATACATACATACATACAGGTCAAACGCATAACCGTCCTTTTGGGCTTCGCCGCAGTCGGGTAAAAAGAGAAAGAAAAAAAAAGAAGAAAATTAAGATTAAGAAATTATATTAAGAAATGGAGATTAAGAAATGGTTCTCGCGTATTCATAGACTTTTTTAGGGTTCCGTACCCAAAGGACGCCAACCGGACCTTATTACTAAGGCATCGCTGTCCGTCCGTATGTCACAGGTCTGTATCTTCGTAATAGGTTGACACTTCACAGAGTGTGTACTACTATGGCCGCTATGACATGTTTTAAGGGTGGGCGTGATTTACTAAAAATCCTGAAATATGTATTGTATTGTTTATAACAAGGACAGGACTCCCTATATCAATTTTCAAACCAATAGCATAAAAAAATCTCATACAAACTTCCATCCCCTTGTTTAAGGGGTTGGGGGTTAAAGTTCCAAATTTTAGATTTTTTTTTGTTATTTGTGTACTAATACTAGCTTACATACAAAATTTCAGCTGTCTAGAACTTCAGGAAGTACCCTAAGAGTTTTGATGATCATCAGTCATTGACGAAATGGGGGTATTTTAGATATCAATAAAATCTAAAGTAGTTATATATATGCATTTGAAACTTTGTACGAGTATGTTTAATAAGTCTACTATTGACATCCTATCCCGAGAAATTTGATTATCTGGTAAAATCCAAACCCAAGTTATGAGGGTTGAAAAAAACGACGAAGCGCTTCGAGCTAGATAGTTTTATATGTATTTGAGTGATGGATAAAATTGTACTACCAAAACGAAAGAAGTTATTCATACTTGAAGTTCATTATTGAAGTACAGTATCAATTGGCTAAAACTTGTCTAAATAATAAATAAAAATAAAAAGTTAAGTTTGTAATGTAACAAAAAAAAAAGAAAGCACCTCTTGTAAAATTAAATATTGAAATTTTAACTAGTTAGCCCAAGTGGCAGTGGAGTAGGAGCAGCATTATTGATCGCTCGTGATATTGTTCCTATTTTGAAACTCACAAAACGTGACAATAAACCCACAAAGACGGTTGTCATTGTATGGGCTTGTCATGCGGAGAAATGAGGATAATGTCGTGAGGAAAATTTTGAGTGTGAATTTTGATGGCTATAAGAATAGAGGAAGACCAAAAAGACGATGGATAGACTGTGGGAATATGGCTAGAAAGGGGGTGAAACTGCTGAGACGACGGTTAATAGAGAAGTATGGAAGAGGAAGACATACGCGCCGACCCCAAATGAATTTGGATAAGGGCAAGAGAATGAGGAGCCCCACCAAAAAATAAAAAAAAATCCCCATTAGATTCCGGAATGTTATGACACGTGAAATAGTAGATAACATGAAATATTTAGTTCAAAATTTTGTGTAATAGTTTCAATAAAATACCGGATTGACTCTGGCACTAATCAGCTTACATATAAGATATGGCGTTAATTGTCGAAAAAATATCTCTGTATTATGATTTTTTTGATAATTCTTGATACTATATCGTTGATGATTAGGCATTGATGTGTATATTTCAATAATTTGATTACAATAATCCAGTTGCGGGTTTAGTGCCCGCTTCAGTGGTCGCTGGTATCCAAGGTAAGTTAATTTTTTGGGTATATTATAGCAATGTGAAATATAGTAAAATTACGGCCACAGAACTTTTATAATTGAGGAAAAGGACTGTTTTTGCTTGCATACTTGAATTAGTTGTTATATGAAATGTCTAGAATGGGAATAGACATGATAATTGTAAGGTCAAAGATAACACACATATAAATGATAATAATTTATGGTTCAAGCTCGTGCATTGATGAGCTAGATTGTGGGTTAGTGTGACAGTATAATTTTATGCAATAACTAGTTTCAAATAATTCGACATTTAATCAAATCTTTTACTTACCTTTCACTTTTCGTTAGTGTGTTTAGTGTTATGATTACGTAAAGTTCTATCAAAAAACAAGTTACGAAGCAGATAGACTAATTTGTCTTTCAACTTATTGCAAGTGAAAATTCTTGTAATTAGAATGTTATCAGCTGCTTCAGTCCAAAGGTACAAAGCGACCTATTATTTAAGCACTCTACTGCCAATAACTTTTCTAATTTACCAAAAATTTGAATTGGTAATGTATCAGTAAATAATTAAGGAAAATATTCGTAAAATAGTTTATTTCAGAATGACATTTTTAAGTCAGACCCAAATTTTTTGTTAATTTTAAGTTGCGGACGTCATATTTTCACAAAATAGTGTGCCTACTAAAACTAAGTTAGCGAACCTATTCATAATTGGTTTTAATTTACGAGTAGATTCTAAATGGCAATTTATCCACAAAAAAATGTAGATTCTCCATTATATATACGAGATACATAAAACTATATGCATCGTACAGATTAATTATCTATGTCTAGAATTTATCGGTAAACCTAAGCATGACATTTTCAGGTGTTTCGATAACGATGTTTTTATAATGATTAATAAACTTTATCAGTTTTAAAAATAAGATAAGAAAGAATGAAGGAAGATACAAATTAAAGGAATCATCAAGAATAAATAAATTTTAATCGGTTGACCTTCAATATTGATGCTAATTCATGGGTAACCTAATAACTAACGTTGATATCTGTCCGTTATTTCAATGTCAAGCTACCAATCATTCTAATATTGTAATTGAAAAATTCTATCGATATAAGTTTTTCTCTCTCATACCTACCCGCAGAAATAGCTACTCTTATATTAACATTATAATTATCTTTCAGATGGTGGCGATAAAACTTGTAGTTTTATCCTTGGCTTGCGTCTGCGCCACTGCAATATCTGATATTGCACCAGTGCAAGTGACAAGAAATACCATCTTTAGCGACGAACGCTTCGAAGGCGAGGTGTTTGAGAATGTCGATGCCTTCGATAACATCGAGCTGAGTAGAGACTCTGTTTCACCGTACAGACTACCCACTACCACCGCTCCCTCGAACTACAGAGTACTTTGGAACATTGACCTCTCAGCACTTCGTTATTCTGGTGAAGTCCATATAACTCTTCATGCAACACAAGCTAACGTTACCGAGATCGTCATCCACTGTGACCATCTAACAGTGACGAATTTAGTCCTGCGTCAGGGAACTACAAACGTTCCTGTAACTTACTCCCTTCAGAGCGAATACCAATTCTTAAAGGTCGCGGTCACCGATGGCGTCCTGCAGTACAATGCGGCGAACCGTGTTAACTACATTTTAACTATTGAGTTTAACGCAAATATGCGCGATGATATGTACGGTATTTATCATAGTTGGTACAGGAACCTTGGAACTGACACAGCAATAAGGTAAAAAGTTATATAATTATACAAATGTTTAATGCTGTACTTTCAAAGATCATTTCCTTTTCAAACTAATCTAGAATGTAATTAATATAACGTTTCTAAGATTTATTTATTTATTTTATATGGTATAAGTTCATAAGTATTTGATTTGCAGGTGGATGGCCACTACACAGTTCCAAGCTACCGCTGCTCGCTATGCTTTCCCGTGTTATGATGAACCCAGCTTTAAGGCTACCTTCGATGTCACCATCAGGCGCTCCTCAGGCTACAAGAGTTGGTTTTGCACTAGGCTTCGGAGCAGCGTAGCCTCCACAGACACAAACTTCGTGTAAGTAAACATAATGATATGGTTTTCTTTTGATTTTAAGTATAAAATTGCCAATTTTAATTTCCACTGACATTTTCTTTATTTTGCAGTGGTTACTATGACGATATTTACCATACTACCCCAGTAATGTCTACCTATCTGCTCGCATTAATCGTCGCTGATTATGATGCTGTTCAGCAACCTACAACCGGTGATGTGATGCACGAAGTTATTGCAAGGCCTGGTGCGATATCCACTGGTCAAGCAGACTATGCTCAAAGAGTCGGACAGGACCTTTTGGCTTGGATGAGCGATCACACACAATATAATTTCTATACACAAAACGCCAACCTTAAGATGACTCAAGCTGCTATACCCGATTTTGGAGCCGGCGCTATGGAGAACTGGGGATTGCTAACTTACAGGTGGGTTATTCTACGCGTACAAAAGAAAGAGTGCTGTAATTAAATTTATTTTACATGAATCTTATCTTACAAAGTCAAAAACATAGTAATTTTTCTTTATTTCAGGGAAGCTTATTTGTTGTATGATGAAAATCAGACCAACAGCTATTTTAAGCAGCTCATCGCTTACATTCTTTCCCACGAGATTGCACATATGTGGTTCGGTAACCTTGTCACCAATGACTGGTGGGATGTTCTCTGGCTGAACGAAGGCTTTGCTAGATACTACCAGTACTTCTTAACTGACGCGGTACGTGATGTGTACCTTTAACAAATTAAATGTATTCATAAGTTATTTGTTAAAATACTTTATGATTTAAGACAAAACACTTCGCTTCAGGTTTTTCTATTTGATTTTTTTTTTTGAAAAATAATTTGGTATATAGGAGAGATTTCAATGTTGTAGGTGTTTTTGGGTTTCAGGTTGAGACAGAAATGGGTCTTGGTACTCGTTTCATCATCGAACAAGTGCATACGTCACTGCTTAGTGACTCAGCCAACAACCCTCACCCTCTGACTAATCCTGGTATTGGCAGCCCTGCCTCTGTCAGTGCCATGTTCTCAACCATCACCTACAACAAGGGAGCTGCTGTCATCAGAATGACTGAGCATCTTCTTGGCTCCACTGTTCACAGAGAAGGACTCAGGAATTATCTGAGAGACATGTAAGGTTTCAGTTTGATTGTTTTAATTGAAATATAATAGTTAAGCTTAAGTGTTGTACGTATAATATATATTAATATATATATATATATATTTGCTTTGGCTATGAATAATATTAAAAAATGAAATTAAGATATAAAACAGAAATATGACTTGGTAAAAATATTCGCAGGCATTTCCGTACAGCCAAGCCCATTGACCTGTTCAATGCCCTGGACCTAGCAGGTCGATCGGCGGGTGCTTTCAATGCTTATGGAGCCAACTTCAATTTCGTGGATTATTTCAATAGCTGGACAGAACAGCCTGGACACCCTGTGCTTCATGTCCAAATAAATCACAGCACTGGACAAATGACCATCTACCAGGTACATATTCTTCAAGAGATATATTATAATTTTTATAAATGTGTTGATTTGGTCGCGTCTCGATCGTAATTATATTCAGTACTAATCTCAATTAATTCTTGCAGCGTCGTTTTAACATCAATACCGGTTTTTCTTCCGAAAACACGAAGTACATTATCCCCATTACCTTTACTTCTGCACCTTACATCGATTTCACGAACACGAAGCCGTCTCATGTCCTCACTGAGGCGGTGACCGTCATTGACCGCAACGCATATGGTGACCACTGGACCATCTTCAATATTCAACAAACCGGTAAGCAATTCTTTGTTAGATTTCTATCACGTCGCAAAATTAAGATCAAAATTTGTATTAAATTATACGTTTTAGAAAATGAGTTTCCAATGAAAAACTCCAAAGAATCAGATGTTGGTCGAGGCTTTCTTATTATACATGAATAAATTATTTTTAAGAAGACTAGGAGAAGACCAAAAAAACGATAGACGGACTGTGTGAAAGATGATATGGCTAGAAAGGGGGTAACTACCGAGATGACGACTATTTTCTTCTGAATAATTATTTATTTGCCTGTGTCAATTTATGGTCGTCTTGCTGTCATTGATTATGTTATTGTTATTAGTAATTAACTCTTTATTTATTTTACTTCGATGGTCCTAGTCTATCATTTCTGACTTCGAGTTACGGCTACATATAGCTATATGTGGGCACGCCCTATATGCCTGGAGGCTTTTATCCTATTATCTATATAAATAAAAGTCCCGGATGTATATACGCGCATCACTTCAGAACGGTTGCACCTATTTGGCTAATTATTTTTTTTGCTGTGTTAGCGATTGTCAGGATATGGTATGAATGAAAGAAAATGTTTTAAAACTTGCCGGGAAAATTGGAAAATTCGGGAAAACTAAAAGTGCAGTTTTTTATGGGAATTTTGTATGAAATATTGAAATTTTGACAAGACAACGTTTGTCGGTTCAGCTAGTAATATTATACGTATAAATGCGAAAGTTTGGATGGATGGATGGATGTTTGTTACTTAATCACGCCAAAATGGCTAAACGCATCTGGATGAAATTTGGCACAGAGATAGATTATAGTCTGGAATAGCATATAGAATACCCTTTTTTCGAAAGAAATGTATGGCTCCCGTGGGATAATTTACAACTTCCACGCAGGCGAAGCCGCTGGCAAAAGCTAGTATAGGTATAAAGTTCTGTTTACTTTTTAGTTTTGTATTCTTATTTTTGCTTGAGATAGTTTTCGATTTTTTTTTTTGCTATATTAAGTCATTATGGCAAATAATTTAAGTTAATTTAATGTTTTATGTTGCGTGATGTACCTACATTATTTTGCGTACTTTTGTAAATAATCATTTTTTTTAAACTGAGCTGCTGGGTAGTTTGTTGCGCCACTTCTTCTACCCAGCTAAAGCACTAGGAAGTGGTGAAGGGCGGGCGTTTTGGGGGACTGTCTTATGTAATTTTGACGTTCGAAAAGTGCTGATCCTCAACCTAGTATGAATAAATGACTTTTGATTTTGATTTTGAATAGAGAAGTATAGTGATTGGGATAAGGGCAGGAAAATGATGATGACATACATTAAATATCAATGATATTAATACATTAGGCGCGGCAGACGCACATGCGCGTTTTCGGACGTTCACCAGGTGCTTGACGGCGCGTATGCGCGTCCATACAATTTACATAACTTTCTTCGAGTGCGGCGCGCCGCACCTGTGCGTTCGTTGTGCATCTCTATTGTTTCGAAAACATCGTAAAATAAGGGTCGGTAAGGGTGTAGCATAAAGAAGCGTTTGCATAAAGAATTAAGCAGATAATGTGTTAATCAATTCATTATTATTATTATTACATACATAAATAATCTTTACAGCTCATATTGAAGATGATATTTTCATTGGTTGCAGGTTTTTACAGAGTTAACTACGATGACTACACCTGGGACTTAATCATTAGGGCCCTAAGAGGCAATGACAGGGCCTACATTCATGAATACAACCGAGCCCAGGTAAACAATGTTAACCAATATTGATAACTTTGGTGTTTACAACAATTTGAGGGTATTTAAAAAATGTGTGAAGCTGCAATTGTTATTGCTTTGTCATTTGGTGTGTGATTTTGATCACAATAAAAATCCTTTGCATCTCGCAATTACGATCGAATCAATTATATGGGTAAATGTATTTCCAGATTGTCAACGATGTTTTCCAATTTGCTCGCTCCGGTATAATGACCTATGAACGAGCCCTGAACATTCTCTCTTTCCTCGAGTTTGAGACTGAGTACGCTCCGTGGGTTGCTGCCATAACCGGTTTCAACTGGCTCAGGGGCAGACTTCAAGGAACTGATTACCTGACTCCGCTTAACGTTAGTATTTTGAACAAAATTATCACAGTTATTTTGTCTTGGTTTCAATACGAGTTTGACAATGGACTGAAATAATTATGAAAGTGTCTCTATTTTTTTATTTTATTTTAATTTTTAGTTGTGACTAGTTTTTGAAATTGTTTTTTCTTCAACAGAATTTAATTATTCAATGGTCGTCGTTGGTGATCAGCCAGCTCACATATTATCCTCGCTCTACTGATACTTTTATGGATTCGTACTTGCGTTACCAACTGGCGCCGATGCTGTGTAACCTCGGCGTCCCAGCCTGCCTCACTGCTGCCTCCACACAGTTTGATCAACTGCGAAGCACTGGAGTAGAGTGAGTATAAAATAATCATATTTAATAGTTAACGAAAAATAATCAATTAGGTACCTACACAACACCATAGCAAGTAAACTTTTGCGCAATTACAACCGGATATCTGTAAAAAATATAATATTGTTTTGTCCTCTTTTGATATGAATACCCATCGTGTCTGTGGAGTTTCGCTCGCTAGTTAATTAACTGACTTCCAAAAGGAGGAGGTTCTCAATTCGTCTGTATTTTTTTTTTGTATGTTTGTTACGCGATTACTCAAAGACGGTTGGACCGATTTGGAAAATTCTTTTTTTGTTTGAAAGGGTGGTCCCATATAAATTTTATTAACTTTGCTTGGGGAGTTTTTGAGTTAGCTTCAATAATGCGTATATTTCCCACTTATTTTATATGGATGATGTGATGATGTTTTAATAACTTCCTATCACTGTTATTTACATGGCTATATCTACAATTATTGTGCTTAATTATGTATTTGAATTTGTGTGAGGTAGGTTCCACAACTAAAAAGTGAAAAATAAAAACTTTTTAGCAAAAAATAAAACCGACTTCTAAAACAAAACACTACACGGTGAAAAATAACTTTAATTTCGGAAGTCGGTGGCAAAAAACGAACATACAAAACCAAAGACACCGACTTCCGAAATTAAAGTTATTTTTCACTTTGTAGTGTTTTGTTTTAGAAGTCGGTTTTATTTTTTGCTAAAAATTTTTTTTATTGAATATTACAGAAACGTCCATAAAATTTTGATTGCATTTCAATGCTTGTCAACATATCGTATTTCTTTTCGGAAATAGTTTTCTTATACCAATGAGAAATAAATAAAATTTTCTGGTACGAATTGTAAATGTAAAAACTATTGAAGTCTTTGTTCAAACATGATTCAAATGAAATGACTACGTATTTATATACTACACTGTGTCTTAAGTATATTTCGGAATGATTAGTGATATGTATTGAAAAGAAACTGAACATGTATTTGTATGGACGTTAAAGTTACTTTTCCAAAATCACATAAATCTTGTTAAACAGGGTGCCAGTGGACAGCCGCAACTGGGTATATTGCAACGCCCTACGAAGAGGCAATGCGGAAGACTTCAATTTCTTATGGAACAGGTTCCTTACTCACAACGTCTACACAGAAAAGATCCTGCTTCTCCAAACTCTTGGCTGCACCAGTGATGATGCCTCTCTTAGAACGTAAGTCCACGACTACGGTCATTATTTTCTTGTAATAGTTTCCTTTACTTTATTCATTAGTGAAGCTCACCAATCATGACAAATTATGAATACGAGCAAAAAATACAGAACCATCCAAAAATCACTCAACATTTTTATACAAAATCATCAATGGCAGATGATGAATCGTTTTGACGAATTGTACTAAATCATTATTCGGTTTAAATGTGACCAGATATCTGTCATCAATTAAATTGTTTGTTGACAATCAATTACTATAACAAATCATCATGAAGGATGTAGATACCTACTTATGTGTGAACCATTAACTCCTGAAGAATATAATTTTATGTTAGGAAGAAAAGAGAAATTGGAATCCTTTTTTATTTATTCAACTATTTTATAATTTGACATTCGCTGGTTGCCTTGCGTTGGTTTAGTGGTCGCAAGCGCTGATGCTGAGCATAAGGTCCTGGATTCGAGTCGCAGGTTGGGCAAAGAGTTATTGAGTTTTCCATCAGGAATTTTTCGACCTGATTCCACCGGCCCCCTTCTACCATCGGGCATCTAGACGCACTACCAGTTACCATTCCTACCTGGTTGAAATTCCACCAATTCGCGCTAAGCGTTACCAAATGTATTTTATAATGCGCACAGCAAAAGAGTGGTCTGTGTTACCGAGCGCATACAACCCTAATCTCTTCAAAATGAGAGTGAACAGGCTTCTTCTGCGTAAGCTCACTCTATCGTCGACTTTGTCTCTGTCACCTCTGACCTAGATTAGAGTCAAGAGCAAACCCATCTCAAATAAAAAAAGGAGCAGCCCGAAGTCTGAATCTGTGCCCGGTTGATGGCAATAGATTCGCCCTCTATTACATAGGACTTATAAATAACTGGCGAAATATTGGTGTACTATAGGTGCACCCCTGCCTTACCCTTCGGATGTTATAGGCGTGCTGTAATGTCATGTTTTATAACTTGAGCCAATTTTGCTTTCGTATCCTATACTCGGTTATTCGTTTTCAGGTTCATGGATGCGATTGTCCTGCCTAACAATATAATCCGTCGTCAAGACTACACCACCGCCTTCAACACTGCAGTTGCAGGCAATGAGGAAAATACCCAGAAAGCTTTCAGTTACATTCAGCAGAATTTGGCCGCTGTTACCCTTGCGTAAGTACACTCAACAATAACAATAATAATAAAAAGAATTAAATTTTAATTAAAAAAAAAACACATTGTAAATAGTGAGTGTCATTAAAAATATCATGGATTTGGGTAAAATTTATGAGCAGCTACGGGCTTTAAAAATCCCAAATAAGTTTGACAAACTTTAGTCTTTTGTAACCGAATTAAAATTTTCGTGTATTTTTTTGGCTTAAAAAAATCCTTTTGTCACACGGGAATAGCGTAGCTTTCTATAAGTGTAAAGTTTTTTTTTTATTAGATTAGTATTTACAGAGATTACGTCTTACAAACACACAAATAACTTTAGCTCATTATAATTTGAGTATATGGGTTTATTAATGGCTTATTTTTTCTTTTTTAGCTTTGGTAGCCCAGTGACACCACTGTCCTACGTCTCGTCTAGGCTGAGGAGCGAAGCTGAAGTTCTTACTGTAAGATACTTTACAAATGTTTTTGATATCAGAGTTTTTTTCGTAAGCCTGATTGACCTAGTGGTTTCAAGCACAGCTGTTGGGTTCGATACACTGTTGGGCTCGAACACTTTGCCTGAGCTAGCTCAGGCAAAGTGTTCGAGATTTTTCATCAAGAATTTCTCAGGAATCTGGATTTATACACGGTCAAGTACAACTAGCTCATCCCTGTTACATGGAATTTAAACGTTACTCGAAAAAAGAGGGTATCCTGTACACGTCCGCCCTTTCTTTCATAATTACAGGCGTGACATAATGTTATATTATGGTTGTTTTCACTTGAATATAATAATATAATATAATACAATATAATATAATATAATAATAATAATAATATTCCACAACTATCACACAACGCCGTCTAGCCTCAAGCTAAGCAGAGCTTGTGTTATGAGTACTAGACAACTGATAAACATACTTATATATTTCTAAATACATACATATATAGATAAATTACACCCAGACACAGAACAAATGATCATGCTCATCACACAAACATTTGTCCTGGGTGGGAATCGAACCCACGACCTCCGGCATAGCAGTCAGGGCCACTAACCACTAGACCAACAGGCCAGTCATACGTATAATACGCAATACGTACGTACGTGAATACGTATAATATACGTATAACATTATTCACACAAGGTCATCTGTACCCAAACTAAGCAGAGCTTGTACTATGGAAACAAGATAACTGATATACCACGTTTTTTTTGTAAATACATATAGATAATTAGACCCAGAATACTTTATATATATATTTTTATTAAATCATATTTAATTTTTTCCCACAGTTCCAAACATGGGCAAACGACACACGAACTCAATTGGATACTTCCTACGATGCCGTATACCGGAATTCCTTAGACACTATTGAGAGCATCAGATATGCCGCCTCTATCGTTGGCGACTTGAACAATTACTTCCAGAACGGAAATCAGGAACTTACCACCCCCAGTACCGCAGCTCCCACGGCTGCACCAACAACCGTTACTCCACCAGGCTTGACCGAGCCAACTACTCCTGCACTCCCTGATTCAGCAGTCACCACATTTGCGTCTCTTTTCATCTTAGCGCTAGCTGCTTTCGCTCACTTTATTCTATGAGCACCAATATCTGAAGCCGGATGTACACGGTGTGATTTGTCTGTGGCATACATAAGCTGAAGCAACAGTAAAAATTTTATGCCACAGGCAAAAAATTGCATCGTGAAAATGGGGCTTAACCTTTAGTGTTTATCAAGGGTTTTTTTTTGTAGAATCCCGAACATAGTCAATATGTGAGTACTTTTCGTTTCACAAAGTCGTTTGAATTTCGTTCGATTTGAAATGTAAGCTTAAAGAAATGTTACAGTAAGAATCTTAAATACATGTTTGTGATTAATTAAAATGTTTTTTTTTTTAATATAAATATGGATTTAGCACAGATAGGTAATCGTTATAGCCTTATGATTTTTCGCCTGAATTAAAATAGGCTTTTGTAAATTATTAAAAATATATTTTTATACATTTTTGGTGTTTTTATTTATCTTGGTAATTCCTGTAGCAGGAAAATGGGAAATAAAAGATAAGAATGTTTTTTTTATGAATTTTGGATTACAGCTTTTTTTTTATTTAAGATGGGTTTGCTCTTGACTCTAGTCTAGATCTGCGGCGACGGAGACAGAGTCGACGATGGAGTGAGCTTACCCAGAAGAAGCCTGTTGACTCTCACTTTGAAGAGATTAGGGTTAATCTATAGCTTACCACTGATATAGTGATAATATTATATTGCTGATTACTCCGCCATACTTGTGATAGGATATTGATTTATGCTTTTAGTCGCAAAAAAGATGAATCCAAGTTAATTATTTTATAAATAATTATGTAATTAAATAACATACCTTAGGCAGGTTTGTTATTTTTGTGTTAACAATTCTGGTTATTATTTAAATATGAGTTTCATCAACAAACTATATGTGTAATTGTATAATTAACTAACTTATACCCCCAAATTCGTCCGCGTGAAGCTTCTTGTTCCTCCAACCCGTCTTATCGCAATATTACTTCATTTTCGCTTAGCGTTCTTTCTTTTTTTCTGTTTGCTCGGCTCTTAAAGATCCTCGCGTGATGTTAAATAGCCTATAGCCTTTCTCAAGATTATCCTTCTTTGGGCTATCAAATTCAAAAAAGTATTTCCATAGATTAGCGCATTCAAACATACAAACAAACTCTTCAACTTTATTGTTAATATAGATTTATTGCCCTGTTGGCGACTACTGATTGTGGAGTTTTGGGTTCGATTGGGTCGGGTAAAGCGTTAGGTAATGTGATTTACTATTAGAATATTCACGTAGCAGCCTGGAGTTCAGTAAGTAAGATGGCGGTGTGACACCCCATGCCTCAAGGAAGAGGTGGCGCCATGTATCCGGCGACGGATCTTATTTCTCACCACCGGGGCCCTATGTAATAAGACCGACAGGCGAAACTCGATAATCCCACAATCAGACAATTTTAAATATTTTCTCCTTACATTTTTAGCTTTAATAAACAACACATTTTGACAGTTCTTGACTTGTTGTTTATTTAAGGCCCTGTCTATCAAACCGTCGTCCCATCGAACTATGAAAGTGAGAGAAGATGAGTACAAGTGCATCTGGGTTTGCACACAAACGTGTTGTGCACTAATATCTTTTGCGTACTTGGCAATTCTCTGTTGAGATTGTCCGCCGTGACCGCAATACAGTTAAGAGTCCCCGGCACGTGGAATGCACACATGGGGCGTAAGAAAAATCTTTCTATGTAATATGTATATAGACCTATAAATAAACGTAAAAAACAATCATCCAATAGCGACCGCGGGCTTACAGTAGTTTTGAACCTATGGGGTTCGGGTGACATTCGAGCACACATAGACAAGACCTTTATGTTATTTTTTTTATTGTATATAGCTCACGTGTGACGGGGCATCGTTGTCTGTTTATAATGGTAAACAGAAAAGGTAAAATTCGGGATTAAGGACCTTAATCCCGAATTTTGAGACTGTTCGCATTTTATTCTGTCTTAATCTGTCATAAAATTTTATATTTATATAAAATACGGCCAAAGTATCTTAGCGAGTCCGAACTTCGCGCAGAAGGCTGCGCAATAACATTTTTAGGAACCAAATGGTGAAATGAGGCGAGTGTGAGTGAGAGAATACGAAAGTTCGGAGAGCTTATGTTCAGACTTGTCAAGATACGTCGGCCATAGTTATTGACAAGTTTTTGTCAGTGATTGTTGCCGAGATGTGACGACTTGAATTTGAAACTTTTTTAAGTACAAGAATTGGCCTTCTGAGCCTTTACTGCTATGCAAATGCCACACATTAATGCAAAATTTTGGAATGCCAAAATTTTAATTGGTTCAATTTACACGCTTTTATAAGCGTTCTTCTTATGAAGAGACATTATTTTAGTAAGAAGGGAAGTATTTATCATAATATAACCATCAAAGCTGTATTTACTGAAGGGTTAGACAGAGGTGTACCTATAATACACCCACATTTCGCCAGCTATGTTTAAGTCCCATGTAATAGGGCGAGCCATGGAGTAAAAAACTAATAAACATTATTTTTGATAAAAAAATTGTCACGTCACGGAAGATTAACAGACTGTAGCTGATAAAGATTAGTAATTTAAATTGAGTTAGTCATTAATTGGTATAATGGGATTGTACCTACCTACCCAACGTCTGCGACTGTATGTCGAGAAAATACAGGCAATGCAAGGGAAAAAAAGCGTTGTACCACATCGGGCCGCCGTGCAGCGCATCATATTTCAGTAGGTACAAAAAAAGAACTGTGATTCCCGTCGTAGTGTAGGATGGTTCATAGAAAATATAAGAAAGTGTACGGTCAGTCCGAACAGTGTTTTGCAAATTTAATCCTTATTACTACTAGAAATTGTCCAGCTGACAACGCATTCTCTCGACGGCCGGACTGTAGGAGGTTTTTTTGCAATGCGGTGCGGCCTGTCCATATAGCCGTAATTATGTACACATTCTCAAAGCTTATTACTGCAATCGAAAAAAAAAAATTGGTGTAAATTTTGAAGCATGCACCGGTGCAGGAGTAGTGGGGGTATAAAGTAAATTTATAACATTTAAAAATTGTTTTCCTGCAAAAATAAAAAAAAGAGGTGGGAAGTTTGACCTTCAATATACGTAACCACCTTTCTAGTTACAGAGATATATTTTTTTTAGACATTATTGTCCCATTGCTGAGCAAATGCCTCCCTACTCTCTTTTCATTTCTCTCTGTCCAAAGCTGCCAAAGACCCAGACCCAGGAATGGCTCAGTACAAAAACTTGATTACAATGACGGGGAGTGAGTGCAAGTGACTCTCGGCCTCGTTAAGTGTCTTTTAACACCCGTTATGTATGCGTCAGCCTAAAGTATAATAATTATTCTTCGGGCTTGGTTCTCTTGTAAATCTCCTCCTTACTGTTTCTACCACTTCAAGCGTATAACATTAATTGGGGTTTGAAGTAAAGCTACTTATTAAAATTTATCATAATCTCAGTCAGCCCGTCCGCGTCCCCGAGTAAATCAGTGACTAATCCTTCTTCCTACTAATATTATAAATGCGAAAGTTTGTGTGGATGGATGGATGTTTGTTACTCTTTCACGCAAAAACTACTGAACGGATTTTGATGAAATTTGGCACAATAACCCGGATTAACGCATAAGATACTTTTTGTCCCTATATACGGGTTCGAGACTTACGTGGGTAAAACCGCGGGGAGCTGCTAGTAAATAAAATAATAATAAAAACTTTTTAATTCAGACTTTGAAATCCATAGAATATTAATACAGTAAAATTAATTAATAGTTAAAAAAAAACATTATAATTACATAATTCCTACCACAGTATCCACACAGTAGGTGCCTGAGGATGGACGGTGCCACTGAGGCCGACCCAGGAAGAGGTGGCGAGACGAACTAGATGCATACTGCAAGGGTTGGATCGAAGTGGCCCTGGAAAAGGATTTGAGGGAGGCCTTTGCTCAGCATTGGAACAATGTAGGCTAATGTTAACATAAAAAATCCTAATGTGGGTATTGACCCAGTGCTGGACGTAACGCGTGTCCAGCGTTACCGCAATAACTGCCAGGATGCTGTTGGTGCTGGCGCGCAACCTGTCAAGTCTGCGGTGCATCGCTTGCAGAGAACAGCGTGGAAGCCGTCAACGTGTGCGTCGTCGTACGTACGTATGATGTTTGCGTATAATGAGCACGTGTATAGTGATAAAGAATGCGCTCTGAACGGACTTATTTTCACTTGAGATCCATTTTTGTGATATTATTCCTAAGTCCACCGATCATTGGACTCAGCAGCCGACACAGTGTCGGCTGCTTAACTCAGATTATTTACACAAATATTGTCTAAGTGATAGCTGACATGCATGCTGCTGAGCTCAACGATTAGCGCATTTATATACATATTAAACAAAACTGGGGATGGCAATCCACCCTGTCTTACCCCGCATTGCAGTGCATATGGATCCGAAAAGATGCCAGCCCACTTTACATAATTGACCTGATTCTGATACCAAAATTTTAGGATACCAATTGTCTCACCAAGTAAATTGGTTTACTTAAGGTTATACCAGAGTTTATCATAAGTAATAAGGTCAAAAGTTTTAGAGAGGTCTAAATAACAAGCAAAAATTGGCGTTATGATACACGAGTAATACTCAAGTGTGCTTTAGGCTCAGTGTAGCACTAAACATCAATAATTATAATGTTTTTCGGTTTGTCTGTAACACATTTTAGTATCAGAAAAATGATGATGATCATGATTATGATGATGTATTTTTTAACCTTCCGTACTTTCGTTTGTATGACATAAAACGCTGTACGCGCATGGTACGCGCTCGAGTGCACTCGAGTGTGGTAGCGTAGATATACGCTCCGGTAGCCTACTGTAACTTTTTTTGGAGCTTTGATCTACGTTCCAGCATACGAAAGGTTAATCTACATAAAACAGGAGGTTATGCATTTGGCGAGTTTTTTGTGGTGTGCAATATAAAATCTTATCTTCAACTTATAATCAGATCTACACCGTGACATTTTAGTCGTCTTACAAAGGTGGTCCACTCATTGTACTCATCATTATGAACAACTTTTACTATGGGACCAAACCAGAAAACGCGAAAAAAAATCTGCATGTCAGTATATTTATGTTCGCATAATTCGTCAAAATGTACTGAACAGCAGATTTTTTTTCGGTTGTCATCGCAAGGGCATTTGATGAAAAGGAATGAGGGAAATATCGTGAGGAAAGTTTTGAGTACGGATGTGGGTGGGTATAAAAGTAGGGACTAAAGAAAAGATGGATGGACTGTGTAAAAGATGTTATGGCTAGAAAGGGGGGTTACTACCGAGATGACGAATAATAGAGAAGTATGGAAGAAAAATTTTTTGTGCCGACCCTAAATGAATTGGGATGGAATGGCAAGAGAATGATGTATGAAGATTTTTGCTGGACTTTCTCATGTGCTATGAATTAGATATAGATCGATGTATAGTCTACATGCCATGCGAATCTGCATGCAACTGCCTTGTTGGTCTCGACTGCTGAGCGTGAAGTCCTGAGTTCGATTCCCAGGTCAGGCAAAGTGTTTTCATCATTAGGTTTTTTTTTTTGTGGCTCTGGAAGTTTGGATTTCTGCCTGATAGATGGATAGGCTCGTAGTAGGCCGCATAACAACCGTTGTTAAATTACTTCAAAAGAACTTGAATATTGAATTCTAATCTCTACAATGTAATTGCTGGGTTCTCTATGTTGCAGGGGTTTTGTTTCTGCACTTAGTCCTTCAGGTGTAGTCAATTATGCTAGTTTGTTTTCGATATTTTTTATGCCGTTATTCTGTGGTAAGACCTGTTGACGGTCTTTTGGAATACTGACCCACCATGTTGTCAGTTGATGTATCGAATACAATAACAATGTAAAGAATGGTTGTCCATCCATGGATTGACCGCGGCACGAGTAACATGACCTTGCAGAACGATACGATCTGTTGTTAGTTTTGACATGAGTCCATCCGATAAGCATAATAATCAGCTTACAACGCGGCAACGTTCCCACTGCTGCGACACCGGGTTTCTCACTGTGAGAGGGATTGGGCCATAATCCAAAACACGGGCCCAGTGCGAGTTGGTGAAGGTCACATATTTTAAAGATAAAGATATTTTATTTGTCAAACATGCATTTACATAAACTGACTAATCAGACATGCAAGGTATTGAATTAATAGATGTTGTGAGCGTCCATTTTTTGCCAATAACGGCGTACAAATTTTGTAGGTATAAAAAATTACATTTAATTGCATATTACATACAAAAAAAAAAACTAAATGATTAATAATTAATTTTCTAAATTTCATTACAAAATACAACACAAATAAATAATAATTGATGTCAAGATATAATAGTATATGTTTATAGTCGAAATAAATTAATGTCCAGAATATTCATTATTATGCAGTCAAAAAGAATCATTCAAAAGTCAATTGAATTAAAATTGACATTATTCAATTATTATTCTTAACTATGTATATTAGAAGTCGGAATAGAAAAGTCCTTTTCATTTAAAAAATCTACAACATTATCTATATAGATAATGTAACCAAAATATATTGGAGATATATTCTCCGATATATTTTGGTTCTAGGACTTGCCGGTTTCCTTACGATGTTTTCTATCACCATTATGAGAGCAGCGGTGATGAAATAAATTACAGAAAAGTAAAGTGACTGCCTGGGTTCAAAACCACGACCTACGTACGGCACGACAGGGCGTTACCATTGGGCCACCACTGTTCTCCGATCAACTACTGAAAATACTAAACAATTGGAACAGTGATCATGAAGTTTCTAGTTCCAGAAGACCACAGGGTGATGAGGAAAAGAACAGGATGCAAGACTTGCTCACTTTCTAAGTTTAGAGGTTCCTAATGGCTAAGTATGAGGTGATTGTTCTACTAAATAAATATAAGAGTAATACAAATAATCGAAAATTTATAATGTCATAAACAGTACCTATTCGTAACGATAAAATTCATAAAAACATTATTATACATCAAATCCGTTTCAGCTTTTTTGACGCATAGTTAGGTATATAATGCTCGCTATCTAAAGAATTATTATCAGATGATTAAGTAAATTGTAATTTTTGGATAAGATATATACATTTTATATAGAGATTGATAGATTAGTACTGGCGACGGTTATTCCTGTTTCGAACCAGCGCGACAATGGTATGTTTTTTATGTGTTATCAAATTAAAAAACAAAAAAATAATAATAATTTTAATGGTAATAATTTCTATAAAACTAAGGATATTAGAATCAATTACATAAGAAGTACTGTAGTTAGATTTATTTGTTACGCAATCGATTTGATAAAAGTGTTTTCGATTCCATTTTTGTTGAAAAGCGACAAAACATAAAACGCTGTTTTATAAAGAAATAATGTGTATCCCTCTGTGTTGACTGAACTTAAGATATGTATAAAAAAAAGAATGTTACCTTAAGGCGCGGTTACACACATTGTGTTGTTTAGTAGGTATCGAGCATGAGTTCCTGGATTCGATTCATAGGTCGGGAAAACTGTTATTGGGTTTTTTTTTTCTATCAGGAATTTCTCAGTAGCAGCGCTGAGTCTGGATTTGTGCCTGGTTGATGGCAATGGGCTCGCTTCTTGTTACAATTATGGGACTTAAACCATAACTGGCACAATGTGGGTGTACTATATAAATACCTCTGCTTAGCCCTTCGGGGATTACAGGCGTGAAGTAATGTTACGTTTATAACTAAAATATTAGAGTAAATTTAACCAATGGATTAGATACTTAAAAATGAAAAATAATTTTAACGTTTAAGACGAATGCTCCAGGTAGCCCGCGAAATAAAAATTTTCTTACTTTTTTTTTGTAATTTGCTGGTCAGTATCAGGTTGTACGTTGATCTGAATATGATTCGCGACTGTAACCTGTATTTATAGAATTATAATCATTAAAATTATCAATACAACTCTCTGCGTTCATATAGTCCTAATGACAGAATATTTCATGAAATCTTGACATTTAGGCTAACTTAAGGAGTTGTATTACTGATTCTAATGATTCTAATTTTGTAAATACATATTTGTTACGGTCGTGACTCACACTTTAATCAACATTCAACCTAATCCTGACTTGCAAATTGCAAAAAAACGTAATAAAATTTTAATTTCGCGGGCTACCTCGTGCTTCCCCCTTAAGTTCCTATAGTAAGGCCGTATATTCAACAGCCAACTTTTTTTTAACAATTAATGTAAAGTGCGCAAATTATGCGGCCAGCAGCTATCGCGCAGCAGCATACGCCTGTACAAAGAAAGAAAGAAAAATAATATTGAACTCGCACAGGAAGAACACAGAAAACATAGAAAAATAAAAACAACAGTACATAAAAACAAAAGTGAAATAAAAAAAAAAACTAAGTAACTAACGAGACCAAATGGTGCAATATACGAGGCCATCGGTGCGCCCATGGCGATCGCGTATTCGCGTAACGATCACTTCTATTAGGAAAAAGCCCAATGCTTGTGAGGCCTAACCTATTTAGTAATAATTGGCCTTTTCATAAATTTATTTTTTCTGGTGTGAATAAAATACAATACAGATTAAACCTTCTAAGCTTAAAAAAAAACGTAATAGACATCTAAAAAGAGAACTTTGACCGGGTATCCTATCCTAATTTATACGCGATCGTTGCGATCATTTGTTCGAAAAATTCGAACGCGCCCTCTGTCGCCGCGAAGCGTATTCGACAACACCTAATAAAAGTGCGAAAAACATAAATATTTAAAGGAAAAAAAATAAAAGAAATAATAACAGCTTACAGTTTACTTACTAAAGTCGAATCTCGTTAACATTATTTTTTTCTTTTATTTTTGCCTGGATTCTGAATTCGTAGTTTTAGCTAAACCACGTCCTCTTTTACAATTTTTTTTAAATTTTCTAGGCGAATCGCTGGTTAAACCTCCTTTTGGGGGTAGCCCTACTGCAGGGCGCTTTATCCTTTGGTCCCATTGACGAGACGGACGAAGAATGGATCGAATACAGGAACTTGATGAGGAATGGCGGTTACCGTCTGTCTCGTAATACACGCCCGCTCAACTACCAAGTGCACCTAACACCATACTTGGGGAGTGGTGCCAATCAATTTACGTTTGACGGTGAAGTGACCATCACGATTGTACCACAAGTAGTCAACGTGAACCAAATTGAACTTCACTGCAATGATTTATCCATCGACACTGTGACGGTCGCGCCTTTAGCCGCTGCGACCACTAACATAGCTACACCGGGTCAGACCTTCACATGCGATGAATACAGCACTTTCCGAATTAATACTACCCCATTTTTGGAATTGAACCAACAATACATCGTCAGAATTACGTTCACCGGCCACCTGCAAACAAATATGAGAGGTTTTTACAGGAGTTGGTATGTGGATGCCACTGGAACTAGAAGGTAAGCGGCCAGCCTTTTCAGTTTTAGTTCAAATATACTTCATTACTATTTCATGTACAGAGCCTCAAATATTGCTACTTGATGCAATATTATAAGTAAACTTTACTTATAATATCATTAGGTTAAGGTCTAAAAATGTAACATAATACCAATGCAGTTGTTTCCAGCCAAAATGTTGTAAAATTTTCAGTAGCTGTGGAATGATTCTTCTAAATTAATAAATTTAAAAAAGCTGTCAAGAGTCTGTTGATTTTATGAATGTACAGAAAGGAAAAATTGAATTACCATGATTCCCATTACTGTGAATCATGAAAATGTAAATTTGTTCTAAAAATATGTTTAAGTTTCACTCAGCGGAGCGAATTACATTGGATAATGATGCATAGCTCAAAAAATAATATTTTCTCATTTTAACCAACTTCTTAGAATCAAGCAAAATTTAACATGTAAACATTATTTTAGATGGATGGCTACCACCCAGTTCCAGCCCGGTCATGCTCGGCAAGCCTTCCCATGCTACGACGAACCTTGGTACAAGGCCACCTTCGATATATCTATAACCAGAGACATTGAAGGTTTCAGCCCCACCATATCAAACATGCCGATCGCTAGCAGCGATAACACGTAAGCATTGGCCACCTACACTTATCGTTGACATTGTAAAAAAAAAAGTAAAATATACCTACTTCTCTATTTACCTTAACGAATGAGAAACTTCGTCAATTCGAAAATTCACAAGTGAAACCATCGATAATCTTTTCAGAGTCGGAAACGGAAAAATAAGGGAGAATTTCTATAGAACGCCTAGTACTTCCACGTACTTGCTGGCTTTCATCGTGTCCGGCTACGTGCAAGTAGCTACGAACAACAATGATTTTCGACCTTTCCACATTTACGCTCGGGAGAATATTGGTAATACCGGAGCGTACTCCTTGGCTGTTGGTGTGCCTCTTCTGGATGTTATGGAGCGATATACCGCTATCCCTTACTACACAATGGCTGATAACATGACCATGAAGCAAGCTGCTATCCCAGATTTCTCAGCGGGTGCTATGGAAAACTGGGGTCTTTTGACCTACAGGTAAAATTAAAACCAACTCTAACATAATATTTTTACCACAGAAAACTGAATTAACTAATTAAGTTTGATTTCACTTCAACGAATTCCTTTGCTAACATTTCCATTTTATTATTGTCCGCAGAGAGGCTCTCATTCTCTACGACCCTGACAATACCAACAATTTCTACAAACAACGTATAGCCAATATTATTTCTCACGAAATTGCTCACATGTGGTTCGGAAACCTCGTCACTTGTGATTGGTGGGATAACCTCTGGCTAAACGAAGGATTCGCTAGATTCTATCAGTACTACTTGACTGAGACAGTAAGATATATTAGGGTTTCGACCTTACAAGGAATACGAAACCTTTATTTTTATTTCATAGGGAAAAACATAAAAGACCTTAGAAAGATTTTTAGATTTTTTAAAGTATTTTTTTTACATTTTTAGATTTTTGATTTTGTTTTTTATTTATCTTTTACCACGGTAATAATAAAGATGTTATGTTGATTCCAAGGTGATTCAAATGTCATGGTTCTTTTTTTATAACATGAAAGCTTCGCCTGTTTTTCATGAATATTTTTTACTATATCTTAAAATATTATCTAATGACCAGGTTGCACCAGAGATGGGTTTCGGTACTCGTTTCATCACCGAGCAGGTGCAAGTATCCTTGCTCTCGGACGCCGCTACCGCTGCTCATCCACTCACTGACCCCAGCGTGGAGGACCCACAAGCTGTCAGTGCTCACTTTTCACAAATCACCTACGGGAAAGGAGCCAGCGTCCTCAGAATGACACAGCACTTGCTGGGCAATGACACTTATGTGACCGGCCTCAGGAGCTACTTATACACCAAGTAATAACAAACATTTACTGACATTTTTACAAGCTTTTATTTAGTTTCATCTGTCCCGGTGTACGTCTGTCTGTCTGTCTGTAATCTAATCTTACAAGTTAAATTTGACCCACTTCCCGGTTTCCGATTGAGCAGAAATTTTACATGAATATGTAAATTATTATGACATGGAGTTGATCTGATGATGAAGCTAGAAGGTGGCAATGGGAACTTAGTAATAAAACGACGCAACCCTATCGAGTTTGGGCTCGTTTGATTCGTCTTGACAAGAACTCTGGTACTAGATGATATCCAGACTAAAAAAAGCTTGTTTTTTTTTAATCTTTTTAAATAATACACTTGTGATTCTTTGATGCTGTATAACTTTTATCGATTGCTTTTGAGATTGTAAACCTATCCACAGGTTTTCTCATTTCAAACTTTTGCTTTAGGTTCAAACGTTTATATATTGTTTTTATGTCCCCAGTCAATATTCTACCGCTGAGCCTTCAGATTTGTTCCTTGCTTTGGACGTTGCTGCTACCGCAAGCGGTGCTCTGGCTACCTATGGTGATATTACCATCAGCCAGTACTTCAGAACCTGGTCCGAGAAACCTGGACATCCTCTCTTGACTGTCACCGTAAATCACGAAACTGGAGAGATGAATGTTCAACAAGTAGGTTTTAGAAGACTCACCGACACCCACTAGCAATAATATAGACTTTATGCAATGAACAAGTACAGGGGCGGACTAAGTACCTTACGCTTCTTTGTCTACCAATCAGCCCAAGGGTGGCCATATGTCAATTACTTGTACTGTCGGCAAAACTTAATCGTGCTCAGTTTAGAAAATATTCCTGCGGAAGCGCAGCTAGTGCCAGACCACACCCCTACCTGATTTTGCCCAATTAGAGACAATGTGCAATTGTAAGAGTACAGGGCGTGTAACAAAAAATAACTACACTTACGCTATGCTTACTGCCTATTGAGACGTGATCTGTGCTATACGATTATTGCCTTAAAGGTGAGCACGCGGAAGTTTGGCCGATAGTACATATCTCATTAGTCAAAATTTTCTGGAAAGTAAATCAACGACGCATCAAAATTAAACGCAAGCAAAGTGAAATCACTCAACCAATCACAGCAGTTGACGTGCGCTTGACAATTTGTTTCCTAATTTTTTATATTGATTTCCGTTCCAGAAACCGTGAAAGTACGTGTCACTATCTATTGGGTTTCTAGAATTGCATCGGTTTAATTGCTACAATCTTCAATTTTTAGTCCCGTTTCTTCCGCGACGCTGGTCAGCCTGCGAGCAATGATCTATGGGACATTCCCATAACTTGGACTAGGGGTGGATCTCCTAACTTCGGGGACCTTAAACCTTCTCAGATCTTGAGAACTGGAGGAGTCACCATCAACAGAGGAAGCCTTGGAAGGGAATGGGTTATTTTCAACAAGCAGCAGTCTGGTAATTTATTTTGATATAAGCAGTATTCATTCTTATTTTGTAATAATTATCAGAATAAATTAAGAGACTAAATTACAACTTCCTCAATGATTTAAAAGTTTTTTTTTTTATACTGGTTAATATTTTTAGGTTTCTACAGGGTGAACTACGATGATATCACTTGGGCTCTTATTACTGAGGCTTTAAGGGGTAGCGACAGGTTGGCAATACACGAATACAATCGCGCTCAGGTACGTAAATTTACTATTATAAGGACTGATTTTTCCAACGTCAGATGACTTTTATCCGGGGATTAAAATAGTCATTTAGCAAAACTTTAAAAATTTCAAGTTATTCCTCGTTTAAAGGTATTTGTCGTTGAACTGAGCCATAAAGATAGAGAATTTATCAGTAGCAGACCGGACACGTGTTGGCGATACGACGGCGACTATAATTTTTTTGTTATTAGATTTAAAATTGATGGATTTATGCATATTCTTATGTTTTCTTTCTAGATCGTCGATGACGTATTCCTGCTAGCTAGATCTAATAGAATGACCTACAACAGAGCGTTCAACATCCTCTCTTTCCTGAGATTCGAAGACCAGTACGCTCCTTGGCTTGCTGCCATAACTGGATTCAACTTCGCTCTTAGAAGATTGGCTCACGACAATTTTGCTCTAAGCAGACTGAGGGTAAACACATATTAATTGTGACGTAGCATAGTATAAACTTCTTATAAAATGTAGTTTGTTATTATTGATATTTTACAAATTGATGAATATATGTATATTTAAATCTATTTTTAGGCTGAAATCATTGACTCGAGCACGGCGGTTGTTGCCCGCCTGGGCTACAACGAGCCAGAAAATGGCGGTAATTTCATGGATGATCTCCAGCGCATGTATGTGATGACTTTCCTCTGCAACGTTGGACACCAGGGTTGCATCACTGCGGCCAGAACAAGCTTCCAGACCTGGAGGAATGGTGGACGGTAAGCGCGACAGGTTTTTTACACAATGAAATGGAGAAATCACGAAGAAGTACCTACACTCGGCGACAAATGTCGTTTAACATTTCAGTTTCTTTAATCTTAGTTATTAAGATAAATATTTTTAAAAGAATTATAACTTTTATTATATATTTTTTTAATTCTGTACATTTTATTAAGCGAAAACAAAATTACTTTTTATTTCGGTATATAATATTTACATAATTTTAAGCTAACAGACATAAAATAATAATTTATGTACATGTATAATCATAAAAACGAGTAAAAAGAATCATAGGGAATCAAAAAATTTGTCCACTTCGCTGTTAACAGGAAAAGTGCCCAAAAGGCTGGCAGCATTACCACGTTTTATGGCGTTATTATGCTATATATTATTAAAATAGTAATAACTTTTAGCTATTTTATAAAATACTGATATAATGTTTCGAAAATATTTGTGTCAATTTTGATGATGTGTATAAGTAGCAGTGGTAATCGACTTTTGTCACTGACGGTACCTAAAAATAATAACATACTTACGATGCGTTATATCTCGAAACCTAATGTCCTCTGTTTCTTTTACAATAGGATTCCAGCTAACATGCGTCCTTGGGTATACTGCAATGGTCTCCGCTACGGAACTTCTCAAGATTTCGACTTCTTCTGGAATCAATACCTCGGAACAAACTTGGCTAACGAGCAGGTCGTGATGATTACAGCGGCAGGCTGCACTCAAGACCAGCCCAGCTTGAACAGATTCCTCGCTAATATTGCTTCTGGTTCTGATGACAACATTAATGTTAGAGCTCAAGACTATGCCACCGCTATTAGTTCAGCAGTCACTAGTAACGAATACAATACTATGAGGGTCTTCCAATGGCTGCAGGGTAATCTCCAGAGAGTTATTGCGACGTAAGTAAAATGCTGTGTTACTATTTAAAATAACTGGTATTATAATTTACTTGTCTCTTCTAGGCAGTGGTTAGATTTGTAGAATTGTTTGCAACTTTTGAGTTTTTTTTCTTTTTCTGCAAACTGCCTCTAAATCCCTCCTTATTCCACCATAATTACACCAGTTATTATCGTCCAAATAAGCTAGAACAAAAATTTTTGCATCACATTCATGTTTGGTTTAATTATTGCAATTATTTTGTATTACAGGCCCGGCGTTCTCGACACCATGCTGAGCTCGATCACAAGCCGTCTATTGACTGATGCAGACATCACTGCGGTAAACTTTTTTGCTACTACATGTAGATTCTTACATATATACTCTATATGCTGGGTGACTTTTTTACCGTCTTGAAAAAAATAGGGTATAATAGATGAACAGAGTAGAAGCATACATAGTTTTTTTTTTTTAAATAAAATTGACATTCAAATCATACGCACTACGCACCCTGTGTAGTGCGTATGATTTGAATTTCGATATTTTTAATGATCTATAAATTTTTTTTCAAAATTTCTGTTTTTATTGTTACAACTACGTAGTAGTTTACTTCAAATGTGTAGTGTGATTGATAGAGCAATAAATTTCTGTCTAAGCTATCGAAAAAACAAAAAAAAAAAAAATTAGGTTTGCCATAGGCTTCTACTCCGTTCACCTATAGTACCCTATTTTTTTTCAAGACGGTAAAAAACATCATATAATAAATATATAATTTTATAATCACCTACTATAATATGTATAATTAATATATAATTTTATGTTCACCTATAAATAGCTCCACAATATTTTTTAAGGCCTATCTACGTTTCTTACAATATCTAGAAAAAAATATTAACGCTCCTTAACTTCTTCTCCTTAACTTTTAGGTGCAAGCTTGGCTGACTGCAAACCAAGAAACCATCGGTGCTTCGGCCTTCAACGCCGGTTCGAGTGGTGTTGCGAGTTCACGTCTTAACCTTGAGTTTTATAGACAAAGGGTGAGCGAATTCAATGCGTACTTCGATACGGGATTCGTCGATGAATTAAATCCTACTACACCAGCACCTGAGACCACACCAACAGTGGCTGATACAACCACACCAACGGTGGCTGATACAACAACCCCAACAACAGCTGCTCCTACGACAACAACAGAGACGACTACCACTACGACTACCACCACCACTACAACAGCTGCTCCGACAACAGTCGAGCCAACAACAACCCCCGTACCTGATTCAGCAAACATTGCTACTCTTAGCTTCTTTACCTTAATAGTGACGCTTGTCATTAATATGGCCTAATTTATAAACTATTTTTAATAACATGAGTAATATAGTGTATTTTTGTAAGAATATTTGTTAAATAAATATAATATTCTTGTATGTTTTAATAAAGCTATTTATTTGAATCAATTGTTTGGTGTTCGATTTATTCGATGATCTGGTGAAAAAAAATCATGCTGGACAAACACATTTGGGTGGGACTGATAACAAAGGCGCTGGGAAGATAACGAATGACGTCATTATATTTAATTGATTATAAATGATAGGAATTGAAGGATTTAGAAATAAATCTACCAAGTATCTACCTAGAGTTAATAATGAAAATGAATGAAAAAATGAAAAATCGTTTATTTTGGAACCAAACAGATACAATCATAAAAATAGATAAACGATGATAACTGCAAAAGTTAATAACTGTGGCGCAGCTATCAACGCCCGGCTCCTAATGAGAGGGTTTGTTTCGGAAAATAATTATATAAAACTATAGTAGTTATGGTAGTTCAAAAGAAAAAGAAAAACAAAGAATTATTATTACGGGATAAGTGTAGTGCAAGAGTGACTGTGTGTATGTGTGTGTGTAAGGGTGTGCTTGTATGTGTGTTACCGTGTGTGAGTGTGAATGTGTTACGTATTGTGTTATGTGATGAAATTAAGTGAGGACTTTTGATTCAATCTTAATTCCCCAGAGTGAATATCGCCTATTGTAGATAAGTATAACAACTTGAAGACGATTAAGATAATGTTTAGCTTACTATACGTATAGGTGGTGTCGATAATTAGGCAATTAAACCTTCATGATAATGTGCACACAGTTACGGTTGTCTAACTGGTTGTGAAATGTGGATTATTATCTTCTTAACAGTTTGTACTTGTTTTGTTATTAACGTCATAAGTTCCTTGAGTTTAAATCATCAACCACGGGAATATTTGACGACACTTTTATACCTTACTAGCTGGCCCGACAGATTCCCACAGAAAATGCACTTTCAGTTTTCACGAATTTTCCTGTTTTCCCGGCAACTTTCAAATTTTTATATCCGTAAAAACCTGACTGCCGAAAATTTGCCAAATCCGTTAAGCCGTTCTGAAGTTATGCGCTTACCAACGAACAGCATTTCTATTTTATTATGTATAGATAGATCTAATGATGTGAATAAATTTTGAATTTTTGGAAGATTTTCCATACAAAAATTGTCAGACGTCAATCTTATTTCGCGGATAAAAAATGAATCTGACGTTGTCATAACCACTTGTATTTATGAATATTGTTTAAGAGACATTTTAACAGCAAAAAATGCATGGTTACGCAGAAGTTAATCATTACCATCCATCCATCTTTTAATATTATATAAATACGAAAGTGCTCTCAAAACGGTGAAGGAAAACATCGTGAGGAAGTTCTAGAAACAAAAATTCGATGACTTGTGACATTTACCAATAGCTCACTCCATCTCCACGAGAGAGGCCTGTGTCCCAGCAGTGAGAACATTATAGACTAATTATGCTAAATACGAAAACTCTCTTGTCAGTCTGTTATCTTTTCATGCTTTAACAGCTGTATAGATTTGGATGAAATTTGGCACACGGATTAACCTGGATTGGGACAGGGTACTCTTAATCCTTCTTTCCCTTATGATCCTGCAGTCTTGAGACGATATTGTGCTCAAGTACCGGATGCTCAATAGAAGCATCTCTAAAGCGACCTTCACAGCATTAATACGAATCATATTTAGGACGCGATAGAGCGGAACAAAGGCTTCAAGGTTTTTGGAAGAGATCTGTCTATTGGGCAGAGCCAGCTTGAGGAACTGAAGACCGATGATGGTAGAATCGACTCTGCCAAACCTAAGCTGTTGAGAGATATCGAGAAGTTCTATAGACTGTTATTCACGTCAACCAGTAACCCCGTCACGCATCTGGAAAACACAATGCTCGCAGAACAGATGGCCAATGGGGCCGAAAGGTTCTGGAGTGGCTACCGCGTACCGGAAGACTTAGCGATGGAAAGCCTTCCACAAGGTGGACCAATACAAAATACAAAATACAAAATACAAAATCTTTATTACTGAACCAAAAAGTTTTACATTAGTTGGTGATTGGAGCCTCCTTTTAAGCAAGTAATGCCTGTGTTAGGAGACTCCGCTCTTCCACATCAGTATACAATTTAATCAGTACCTTCGATACATTATATGTGTGTGTATCCATGTGTGTGTGTGTGTGCCCATGTGTGTGTGGGTGGGTGTGTGAGAGCTTGTGCATGTGTGAGTGTGCATGTGTATGTGTGTACGTGTATGTGAGTGTATTTCATTTTGTGTGTTGCAATAGTGCCTCAGTGTCTGCGTAACTCAGTGTCTTTATCCAATTTGTTAGAATTTTTTTACACTCGTGTAATTGTTTATTGTGTATATATATCCTTTTATTTATCCTATTATATAGTTGACATGATAATTTATTGTACTGAATGGCAGCAAATTTTGTTTTAGTTTGTGGAACCTGTGCTATGAGGTCTTTCCGTCTTCTTGTTATTGCATTTTGATCATATGGTAGATGCTTATGTTTCTTTAGAACGGTATATATAATGTATAATTTTCTAACAGAAAGCAGTCCACTATCCTGATAGAGACTTTCAGTAGGATATGTAATCCTTTTGAAATACATTATTTTTATTACAGCACGTTGTCCTCGTTCAACATGTATAAACTTTGATTTTGCTGCGCCGCCCCATATTGTGATACAGTATGATATAACAGATTGCGCTAGGGAGATATATATTTCATTTAATAAATTTCTATGAGAGCCTGATTTCTTTTTTATATTTATAGGAGCGATATATCTTAGTGTTTTAAAAATCCACCCAAGTTTCCTTATCCTTCCGGTAACATGTCCAATATGGGAGTACCATGACAATCTGTGGTCAATAATTACACCTAAATATTTTGTTTCCAAAACTTTATTAATTAGGGGACAAACGCAATTATTATCTTCAGCTCTATCACAAGAGTGTACTTTAATGTTGAACACTACATCTGGTTGTGAATTCTTATAGATGGAGAAGCATATGTATTTGGTTTTCGCAGTATTTAAGGTGAGAAGGTTGTTATCGAGCCAACTCGCAATTTGGAACATACCAGCCTCTGTCTTAATTTTAACATCGTTCCAACTGTGCCCATGGAAGACAACAGCTGTGTCGTCGGCGTAGGAAAATATGTTAGCGTTTTCAACTTTTAGGTTACAAAGGTCGTTAATGTAAGCCAGAAATAGTGTGGGTCCTAGAACACTACCCTGCGGTACACCGAACGACACATCAGCGTCATCACTAACATACGCTCCAATTTTAACCTTTTGTTTCCTGTTTGTGAGATAGTCTATAAAAAATTTTAGAGGAATTCCCCTTATTCCAAGCTTTTCTAGTTTGGTCACCAGGGTGGGAACGGAGACGGTGTCAAAAGCTTTTTTAGGTCTAGAAATACCGTTAAGCATTTTTTCCCTCTATCCAAATGATCGGTTACTAGCGAGGTCAGGGCACCAACTGCGTCCTCGGTGGAAACTCCCTGTCTAAAGCCAAATTGTGTTGAAGATATTAATTTAAACTTGTTTAAATAATTTACTAATCTAGTGTTGGTTAACTTTTCTATTACTTTAGACAGGGCTGGCAACACCGAGATAGGTCTATAATTATTGACATCGCTTCCGTTCCCTCCCTTGTGGACTGGAGTAATAACAGATTGTTTCAGGGGGGCTGGGAATACTCCGTTTCTGAAACAGAGGTTAGCTAGATGGACAATAACAGGGGCGAGTTCTTTATTAAAGTATTTTAGGAATTTCGTAGAAATACCATCCCAGCCAGGGGCACTATCCGACTTCAGGTTCCTTATGATTCCTTCGACTTCCTCTGTGTCAGTATCTAAGAGCACGAATGAATTTATTTGTGTATATAAGTTGTTTTTTGGTAGATCAGGACTGTTACTATTTCTATGCTGTATTTGTTGAGCTAATTCTTTTCCTATATTCGCGAAATAGGTATTTACGTAGTTTACTGACTCAGTTGGAGTAGGCTTGATATTTAATAATTCAGCACTTTGATTTTTTGTTTTACTGGAATAAGTTATCGATTTTATATTTTTCCATAATAATTTCGTGTTGGCGACTGAGTTCACTAGTAATTCTCTTTCATATTTTCTTTTAATTTTTTTAATGAGGTTATTACAGTAGTTTCGGTATCGGGTATATGTGATTTTTAGAATTTCATTATGTGGGTCAGCACGTGAGTCTTTTTGTAGTTTATTTCGATTCTTTATACAGCGGAGTATTCCCGGGGTTATCCACGGTTTGATGATACGTTTGTTGTTGGGAATGTTTCTTATTGTAGTATTATTCTTGATAGTTTCTGTGAGTTTTTCTATAAGTATTTCAGTTAGTGCATTAGGATCATTGCAGAACATCAATTCGTGTATATTTTTTTCTTGTAAGTAATTTAATGCTTGTTCAAAGTTCAACGTGGTTACGCTTTTATGTATAATTTCATTATTTTTTGTTTTCGAAAGTGATAAAAATGTAGTGAAGTGATCTGTGATCGAAGTCTGTAAAATAGCTATAGATGCACTTATATTTTTTCGGTTGATTCGTAACATGAAATGGTCTAGGCAGTTTTGTTCTCTGGTAGGTAGTGAATGTCCTGGTAATATGCCATATGTTGACAGAGTGTTAAGGTAATTGAGGCAGTTATTGAGCTCATTAGGCGCCCCAGTCTCTTTGGGTCTAATATTAATATTAATGTCCCCAGCTATTACTAAGTTTTTTTGTGAGTCTATATAATCTAAATGAGTACTAAGTGAGTCTAAGAAATTGTTGATATTTGTGTTTGCCGGCGATCGGTATATGCATAGCACAGTGGTATTCAAAATATCTACCTGAAGACACGAGGCCTGGGATAATTTTATTTCTTGAATTTTTGGTTTTAATGAATTTTTTGCGTAAACAACTACCCCATCATTTTGATTGTATTGGCGAGCTGTGACATAAGACTGATAATTGACCAGTTGTGGTATAGCTTTATTAATATTTAATCTACATTCCGTTAAGATTATCAAATCTGTATCAAATTTAAGTGAAGATAACGTAATAGCAAAATCATCAAAGTTGCAGTATATACTCCTTATGTTCTGTGAAATTATCGTTAAATCATTTTTCTTAACACATATATGATTAGAAAGATTCAAGGGATGACATTCAATTGAACTCGAAATTTCAATACTATCTAGTTCATTAACTGTTTGAACCGTGTTACTCATACGGAATATTTTTAAGTAGAATTATAGTCGCAGCTCGAACGTAGTAAGCATCCCTGATGGATAGGCGAGTACAGTATATTATTATTGTAACAAAGAGTAATTGTTTGTGTAATATTATTATAATTGTTGCGTGTATTACTATGTCGTTCCATATATAAAATATGTTATAATATATTTTCTTATGAAATTTTTGAGGCGTGTGTGTGTATGTAGTGATCTGTGTTTGAGTTTTGTATGATGAGGTTATGTATGAGTTATTGTTGAATAGGGTGAAGACTTTATGGGAGAGAGTGTTTGTGTGAGTACTTAAAATTATATAAAATTCAGAAAAATATCTTATAACCACTGCATTAAGATTACATAGTGTGAGATGATAATAAGTAATCGGTAGGAAAATAATCACACTTAAACAAATAGAAACCGGTAAAAAAATTGTGTTACCTATTATTTCAAAGCAATAATAAACAGCAAATAGTCATATTTCCTGCATTAGCTGCTGTATTTGTTCTTCACTTCTAATAATTAAGGTCGGAGCCTGGTCATCCTGCTTTACGAGTACTTTTCCATATGCAGTCCAGCAGTATTTATAAGCGCCGGATTTTTTCAAATCTCTGGCAAGGAAATATAAGCGAGAGCCTTTGACGGTCAAATGCTCAGACAGAAATATCGGTGTATCTTCGTGCGTCTTAAAACCCAAATGCTTACAGCATAATTTGTTCTTGTATTTTAAGTTGAAGTTCTTAGCCATTTTCAGAATATCATTCTTGAGGAGTGTAGATCCTGTTTCTACAACTATGGGTGTATTATAGTTCTGTTTATTTCCACGCACCCTATAAATGTCTTTAATGTCATTTTTAATCATGGTACAGTCAATATTTTGTGAAAGACTCATCACCATGTTTATTAAGTCTTGTTTAGACTCGCTTGCAAATTTAGGCACATTTTTTATCACGAAATTAGTTTTACGACATCCCGTTTCCATTTCCTCAATTTTATGCTCCAAAGTTGATATATGCTTCTTATCCTCTTTTGCCTGATTTTCAAGCTGGGAGACTTTCTTTTCCAGGTCTAGATTCTGTGACGTTAGGAGTTTAATTGTATCTTGTATATTAAGATTAGATTCCTGGATTTCTTTTAGGGACAAAGAGACTTGTTGCATCTCACGTTCGTGTTTAGACATAAATAAATCCATCATTTTTTTAAATTCCTTTTTGAAATCATCTAATTGTTCAGCAAATAAGATGTCCTCCCGGCTTCTTTTTGCTCTCTGAGGTACGTAATTAGGCGGCGTGATGCAAGCATTAATGCTCATCTGGTCTATCTCTGACTCCGAGGCTGACTTATTCATGGTGAATTGATGAAATAAAGAAATAAAACAATGCAGGTAATTTTCAATCTCAATATTCCAACTACCGTAATAGTGGCGCAACTATGTACATATCCAATATTAATATTGTTTTGTTTTGTATCCTTACTTGTGAGCGGCGTAGCAGATCACGAGAAGCGAGGGTCGGTGCGTAGCAAATAACGTAAGACGTAGCACTCGTAGCAGCCGCGTAGCCGACACGATGACGTATATGGCCCAACCCGTAGAGTGGATAGTAGTTAAGAGCAATAACAGCTACGTTGATTTGGCGTAGCGGCTACCACAGCGGTCTCGATGCGGCGTGCACGGCACAACCTGGGTTGAAATCTCACCGGACGACGACGGCACTTTTTCCAAGTCAATATCGTTCTTCCAATTGACAGCTCAGTTCGTTGGTGAGAGCGAGACTTCCGACACCAAGCAATATGGCCACTGCATCCGACGGGGACCCACCCAAGATGGAAAAGGAGGGTCCGAGTTGGACTGTAAACACCACCGATTTTTAATAATTAAATATATATATATATATATTTCGATAAATATTGTGAAGCAACACACATCTCAACAAGCACGTCCGATCTAAGCAAGCGCCTGAGGCGAAGAGCCAATGACCTGGTGAAGGCCACAGGAATCCGCTAGATGTGAGAAGCAGAGCACCGGTTGAAGTGGCGGTGCTTGGGGGAGGCCTATGCCCAGCATTTGACGTCTTTCGGCTGAAATGATGAATGATGACGATGACTTTTAATTCCGGTAGTACGTTTACAAAGGATAATTACCAACATCCACACAGGCGAAGCCGCAGGCAAAAGCTAGTGTATAAATAGTGAGCTAATTCTTTGTTGTTTAGAGCTTATAATTTTAGTAATGGCGGGTGGTCGGCGATTTTCAACTTCATCGATGCTGCATCACTATCTAGCGACTTTTAGCTCAGCATTCAGCGCTGCTTCACATTTTCGCTACTCGTTGTATTTTAGAACAATTTAGCATTGAGCTGTGTTCTGTAGATGCTAATTCATCTGAATTTGTGCGGATTGTAGGTGATTTTGTATCGAGCTTTAACAAGTTACTAAATCACTGCTCACTGAAGGATAAAGTTTGCGGGGTTCAAGGCCGCGTCCTAACACATACTCGCGCGAACAATCAAGTAGCGTTAGTTCGTAATAGTTCATACAAACTATTGCAATAAAAATAACACCAAAAAGAAACTCCTGAAGCTTTTTAAATTCATACAAATTATATTAGTAATAAAATATAATACGCATGCTCGTCTCTGACGCATCAAATCCAAAATGTGGTGATCCGGCAATGAACTGAAATAGTCAACACAGTCCACTGAATAAGCAAGCTGAATTCTAACAAGCGTGGTGTACGTGTGGTGGTGCAGGCTTTAAAAACGTAGAACCGATGACCGTTGGAGTTATCGTAAGGTAGAATGCCCTCACGCTAGGAGGAGCGATGATTTTCGCAAGGTGGCTAGTAGCAGCTGGATAAGAGTTATCTAGGAACGAGTTAAATAGTCTAAGATAGAGCAGCAGTGGAAGAATAATAATTGTTTAGCTAATTTTGCAACAATTTAGAGAGCACCAAATGAATCACTGTATTACTCAAAATTAATATTCACATATGTATTAACACCGATTATAAAGCTCTTGATGAAAACATTGTGAGGAAACCAGCATGACCTAAAACCAGAAATTCGAAGACATGTGATATCTACCAACCCACACTGAGCCCGCGTGGTATCCACCACGTGAGCTCAGTGTGCATCTCTCATCTCACCGAGAGGTGTCCCAGCAGTAGAACATTATAGGTTTATTATACTAGCCAACTTCTAACTGATACTGAATAGTGGTAGCAGGTTGAATTTATGTGGTGCATAAATGCTTTTTCGAAAGCACATATCTTGCGTACGGATATACATTAAAATACGACTTAATTCCTCAAATGAGTAACCAGCAGTGAATAATTACCTAACATAGTTATACACGAAAAACAAAAACTATCTTATCTGCTGATTACACGATAACTATGGATTTCAGACATGCTTTTGATTAAACTCTGTTCATCGAAAATATTAATCGTAGGTACATAAAGATAAGTAAATAATTATTGATAAATATATAATATTTTAACTATGCCTCTCTAGTCGCTCGTTTGGTACCGATCGGGGCAGCTATGGGTAAGTCGTATTTTAATACAATAAATTGATAATAAAGTAGCCCGGCCTTACTGATGAAGCGTGATACGCAAATAAATTGCAATGCATGGAAAGAGTTTTGTTTTTTTTTTTTTTCTTAAGGCCTACCCAATTTGAAATGAGGTCTTTTATTGATGAAGGATTTTCATGCATATATATTTCACCTAATTATGAGCATACCAACAAAAACTTCAAAGATTTTGTCCTCGAACTTATAGGTTTAATTCTAAAATCAACTTAGAATAAAATATTAAGTATCACAAACAAGAGTGATACGTCTTTCTTTTAAAATTACTTTATTTTTCACTGATTCTCGACTAGCCATTCCTATTAATGACTTTTTTCCGTAGGTACCAACATGTTGCTTCCGACCGTACTTTGTTTTCTCCTGGGGTCGGTCACCGCCATCCCTCAGGAGGACTTCAGGTCTAACTTGGAGTTTCTTGACACCGACTCCGAGGTAGACCTAGAAAAATACCGTCTGACTGACGTTGTACAGCCTATTGATATTGATGTCGACCTTGACGTGAACCTCAACACGGCTCTATTCACTGGAATTGTTCAGATGAACGTTTATGTAAGTATATTTTGAATTAACTAGTATGCTTGTCTTGTCTTGTCCTCCTTGTACCTACTATTGTAAGACTCCCATCTCTCGCAACTCTTGTCCAATTTGGAACTGCTGTGAGCTTTAATTCATATAATAATAATAATAATAATAATAATATTCCACAACTATCACACAACGCCGTCTAGCCTCAAGCTAAGCAGAGCTTGTGTTATGAGTACTAGACAACTGATAAACATACTTATATATTTCTAAATACATACATATATAGATAAATTACACCCAGACACAGAACAAATGATCATGCTCATCACACAAACATTTGTCCTGGGTGGGAATCGAACCCACGACCTCCGGCATAGCAGTCAGGGCCACTAACCACTAGACCAACAGGCCAGTCTGAGTCATATAGATATAGGAATCAGTTTCTTCTGATTCTTTGCCAAAAGGCATAATTAACCAAAAGACATACTGTAAAATACGACAGAAAAAATCCCACAGCGTGAAAATATGATCAGAATTCAAGGGCTTATATTATTACTATTACAAGAATCACCACTTGATACCCCGCCACCCTCGCATACTCGAAACGGACTTTGATTTATTAGGATAGAAGAGCTAGATCTTTTGAGATGCATAGATGCATAAGTCAAAGGCAAAATGCTTGTGACCTGTCCAACAGTGGATGTTTATAATGAAGACGTTGATGATGACGATGATGATGATGACGATGATGATGATGATGACGATGAAGAAACTATAATAAAAATAATAGTGACTGCCTTTTTTGTCTATGGTGGTTGCACTTTCAACCTCAAGAACTAACTCAAGACCGTGCATGGTGTTCCGAGTTAATTGATCCGTGTACCGAACAACGTGTTATTGGGTTTTTCCATAAAAACAAAATTTCAGGCATGCTAATCAATATTCCCTATATTGATTAGCATGCCTGAAATTTTGTTTTTGCACCGTTATTTACTAGGAGGTCTTTATATCAATCTTATAACGTAGGTAACTGCTGAAATCTGTATATAGGCATGATGTTAAAATTGTTACCAATATAGAAACTTTTAACTCTGTATTATGAGTGAAAATAAAGTAGGAGGAAGATTTAATATTTTGTGTTAATTTGTGCAATGTTCACTCAGTGAAATGTAACTAAAATATATGAATATTTTTGTTCGTGTTATAGTTTGTCCTATATTTAGATTTATGAAAAAAGCAAAGTTTTTAAACATTGAAAATCTAACAAGATTATAAAAAAAAGCGTCACGTTGTCATCCATCTTAAGCATATTTACTGAAACTAAACGTAATATTTTCTTAAGGATCTGAAAAATTGTTTCAATATATTTTTTATCAAATTTTACAACGCTATGCCGATTATCGTTATCCGATGATAAACGAGTCCCATCGTAATTATCGATTATTATCGTGTATTGAAACTACCACAGATACAAATTATTCGTGACTATATATTTTTTTTATAACTTATGATGGCGTTTATATCTCAATCCGTGATGCATTAGCATTTTTAATTTAATTGATTAAATTTAACGGAATTTTGTAATTACATAGTGGATCTAAAACTATATAATTTATTTGTTAGTTACAGAGATGTATATGGGTTAAATACATCAATAGAGTCAGAAAAACAAAAACCTTGAGCAGCCTTCGTCATATCAACACATAACACAAATCCAACGCTAGATAAACGCATTTATAATAAAGTCCAAGAAAGTAAAAGTGTGTCATATATAAATGTTCTTATTTTTAAACTTATTATTTTCACCTCATGCCCGAAAAAACAAAATCACATATCCTATACATTTTGTTGATTTATGTGAACATACAAGTACGGGACAGCTGATTTTGTTTCGCAATTTCAGGATTGGTTCTTTATTTAAATTATATCAAAATGTTGAGGGGTACTAAGAGTTTTAGGGTACACAAAAATTAAGGTTATATATAAATAACCGGAGCTCCAAGATCTGAGATCTGAGACCTCATCCTTTATTTTCCACTTGTCGAGGTCAAGGTCAAGAGCTGTTAATAAAAAAAAAAACAAGAAAATAGAAATGCTTGAATTGACGTACAATTTTATTTTTTCTCCAGGTACAAGAAGACAACCTCCAGCAGATTGTTTTCCACCAAAATGTGGTTTTAATCACAGGTGTAAATGTTATCAACAACGCCAACAATCAGCACGTGAACCTTCAACCTTCAGAGCCTTTCACCACCGACTCCTACTTAGAGCTCATATATATCAACTTTGCTGCACCCATTAGTAGGGGCAACTACACCATCACCGTCCGTTACAATGGCATAATTAACACCAACCCGCTCGACCGAGGCTTCTACAGGGGTTACTACTACCATAACAATCAACTGAGGTGCGATTTAATTTTATATTTAAAAATTATCGAGCAAGTCATCCTACTCTTGTCCTTATCCCAATTTGTTTGGGGTCTGTAAATACCGAACAATTGTCCGTTAAATCAGTCAAAACATGTAAAAAGAAAAGTCCTGACTCACTCACTAACTCATCATCGCCCAGGAAATTTACGGACGGATGAAGTCGCTGGTAAAGTGCTACTTGTTGATAAAAGTACAAAAAGCCATATGAATAACAAATTTTGAAATAGAAGAGAAAAACATTCTACCATATATAAATACATACCCACGAATGAATAGATGATAAAAAAGCAGCCACGAATAATCACCACCATATGGATCTAGACCATATTGACTGATTGATTTTTGAAATTTTTTGCAGACTGTACGCCACAACTCAGTTCCAGCCATTCCACGCCAGGAAAGCTTTCCCGTGTTTCGATGAGCCCCAATTCAAGTCCCGCTTCACAATCTCTATCACTCGTGACCGCGGTCTCGGCCAGTCATACTCCAACATGGACATCAGGAGCACCCAAGAGTTAGTTTGATAATTCTGTACTTCGTAGTTTTACTTTTAATTACAAGAGACTCACTCAAATCTTGTTGGATGATATATTGGTCAGTTAAGTTAATTAATAATATAAGATGCAATATGGATGCAATTCATAACACCTTAATGAAAATTGAAACGTTTTCCACTTGAAGCTGAATAGAGTAGGTAAAGTAAGTATCACGAGCATTGTAAAGATATAAATGAGTTCAAGACACCATATTCCAAAAATATGAAAATTTTACCTATTAATATTTTGCAGCTAATTAAAAATTTATTCGAATCACACGCAAATTTCTTGCGTACTACAATTATGTTTAATAAAATTCTGCATGAAATTGTGGAATTTCTTAAATCTGATTTTAACTTCAACAGACTAGGAGACCGTGTTCGCGAAACTTTCTACCCTACTCCAATCATTTCTGCTTACCTGGTCGCTTTCCACGTGAGTGACTTCGTCGCTACTGAATTAACCAGCACCCCTGCCAAACCCTTCAAGATCATCTCCCGCCAAGGAGTCACCTCCCAGCACCAATATGCTGCCGAAATCGGTCTCAAGGTCACAAACGAATTGGACGATTACTTTGGTATCCAGTATCATGAGATGGGACAGGGTAACTTGATGAAGAACGATCATATCGCTCTTCCTGACTTCCCCTCCGGTGCTATGGAAAATTGGGGAATGGTTAACTACAGGTATGTTTAGCACAATTATACAACGGTTTAATTGCAACGTGTCAATCGTCATTTTAAATTGCATGCTCACTCTAGATGAAGCGATATATATGTTTTGTTGTCTCATTTTCACTCATTTATCACAAAATATTTATCGTTGTTTCATTTTAGGGAGGCCTACCTCTTGTATGACCCAGAAAACACCAACTTGAACAGCAAGATCTTCATTGCTACTATCATGGCCCACGAGCTTGGGCACAAATGGTTCGGTAACCTAGTCACTTGCTTCTGGTGGAGTAACCTGTGGCTTAATGAGTCCTTCGCTAGCTTCTTCGAATATTTTGGTGCTCACTGGGTAAGTTTAAAAAAAATCTTGTATATTTTTAGCATCCACATATAATTGAACGGCACATCTAACTTTTGGATAGGAAATTCAATTTAATAGAATTTTTCTGTTTTTGACTTTTAAAAGCTAATACAATTAATGATCCTAATGAAACTCATGATTTGGCTTTCACACTCTTTATTTAATTACAGGCTGATCCCAGCTTAGAATTAGATGACCAATTCGTGGTTGACTACGTACACAGCGCGCTCAACCATGACGCTGGCGCGGGCGCTCAGCCCATGAACTGGACCGGAGTCTCCAGCAACCCATCCATTAGTGCCCACTTCAGTACCACCAGCTATGCCAAGGGAGCTTCCGTCCTTAAAATGTTGGAGCACTTTGTCGGCCCTAGGACCTTCAGGAATGCCCTTAGATATTACTTGAGAGACAAGTAAGTTCATGCACTTAAAACTTACGGCATCGTATACATGTGTACAAATGTGCGTCAGTTTGGTCTAGGCAGTGACATCGGCATTCTTAAATAATCAAATCAATTAAATTATGGTTTATTAGTGTCACAGACTTTATGTTAACACGGTTATTTGTGTTATGCATGTTTGCCTTTATATTCAGATAACCAATACTAATTTTTAGTGCACCAAAAGGTTAATGGTGCTTACGACCAGTAACAATGTTCAATTTTTAAGTGTCTCTAATTTTCTCCAGTGCTTACGGCCTCGGTACTCCTAAAGACATGTATGACGCCTTTAAACTGGCAGTTTCTGAGGATTTCACGTACAGTCGTGATTTTCCTAACGTCGATATCGAAGAATTGTTCGACAGCTGGGTCCAGAACGCGGGCTCCCCTGTCGTGTCCGTCATCAGAAACGCCGAAACCGGTGCTATGACCGTCACTCAGGTTAGTTTCATATATAGTTTTAAAATTTTAAGCCATTTTAGTTATTTTGAATAGTGTTTTTTTATTGTGTGCTTTTTACCGTATAACAAAAATAGAATCAAAATTTATTACAGAAAAAAAAAATACGATAACTTATGCTTTGATATAACAAGACAGAGCATTTTGGCATATTTTTGAGTTCCTGTATTCTGCCCTTCACTTAAAAGAAAACTAGTGGTCTTATTTCCTTTAATAGGTCTTTATTGTCATTCTACTAAAGTACTTTTTCATTTGTTCGATCATTTCACCTATTATTATTCTGGTTACAGAGCCGCTTTCTGCTCTCTGGTACTCCGGCCGTCCAGACGTGGCAGATTCCTCTAACTTGGACCCAAGCGGGTCAGCTTGACTTCAGCAACACCAGACCTAGGCATGTTCTCACTGCACAGTCTACCACCCTAACCAGCACTGCAGGAAACAACTTTGTTATTTTCAACGTTGCTCAGTCTGGTATGTATATGCCATAAAGAACTTATTATGAACATCATCAATGTATTGATAAAAATAATATTTTTTATTTGGCACAGCAAAATAATGCATTAATAATGCATTTTAACAAAGAAGTAACATGAAACAAGATAATTAGAGTAATTAACTCAAAAGAGTTATGGGAGCAAACACAATGTGATAGTTTTGTTAAATTTTTATAATTTATCGGAAAGCCAATGAATTAGCATAGATATATTATATCATATAATATCGTTACGATTAAAATAAACATAATTTTTTTCTAGGTTTGTACCGTGTCAATTACGATACCAATAACTGGGAGCTAATTTCAACGTATCTGAAGAGTAACAACAGACAGAACATTCACAAGCTGAACAGGGCTCAGGTATTAATCTCATCTTGTCATGGGTTCCAGTACTAAATCAATAAACCAAAAATCCCTCTTTCTGATGCATTTGGCTAAAAATAATTACCATATACAATAAAGTTGACTTAGGAAAACTTTAATCATACATAGAACCTTTACTTACGAGTATCATAATAGTCCAAGATCCCAGAGCCGCCAGACCTTACTTATTTTCTGATTAACAATATAAGTATGGGATAGAGTAGTGTTAGTATGTACTTTGAACGTACGCTTACCTGCTAGTTTAGGCCGACGGCCAATTTTCAGGTATCAGATCTAGTACCTAGTTACAACAACAATTTTCTTAAAGTCTGACTGCTGATTTTTATGTATGTTTTACAGAATACTGTTAAGAATTATAAACAATACTGCTAGAAATTTTCCGTCGGCGGTTTTTTCAGAGTATTCCCGTTTGAGCACCTATGCATTTTGCTCCAAAGGTATTCTCAAATGGGAATATCTTTGGTGCAAAATGCATAGATGCTCTAAATATAGGTGCTCAAACGGGAATAATCTGTATTTTTCCGCCAGACGTTTTAAAGCTCGCAAAAAATTATGTCATCTTTCTTACAGTTTCAGTTTTAGTTTTTATATAATGATACTCGGGGAACTATTTGAATAGGTACTATAACAATAATTGTTAATCAGAAAATAAGTAAGATTGGCGGCCCTGGGATCTTGGTCTTTATGCAAATGATCACGACAAAAATGTGACGTATATTAAACATGAATTATTAAGGGTACTTCTTCTAAAATTGTTTGTCCGAAAATCATTATCCATAACACGTTTGCTATAAACTTCAGTATGTTCAAATACCCGAAATTTTGTTTAACATCTTTAGTTCTAAAAGTATTCTGTCATAATATCGAATACTATAATAATTGAATCTCCTAATTTTACATGACCTAAAGTCATATGTCCTAAGTATTGTGTTAAATAATGTGTATTATTCCGAATGTTCATTTATAATAATTTTTTTAGTCCAGTTTTAGTAACATTTGCTAATAAATTGGTTTTAGTGACAGAAACGAATCGCTGTAAATCCGACTCCACGCAGTCTTGTCTGCTACCCCTAGAGTGTAATTTAAAATCGCGTAGGTTCGGAGGGGCGTGGCGGCCCGCGAGTTGAGGAGCAGGTGGTTGTAACACTCGCCGCCGCGGCTGAGGCAGCAAGCCGAAGCTGCGGTGGTGAGCGTTAAACCCATCTGCGACGATAAACTCGCGTGGGACCGCCGGAGCCCCGCAGCGCCAGAGCCATGACAGAAATCATGCCTGCTGCATGTTGCATGTTTGCTGCATGCTTGCTTGCATGCTGCATACTTGCTGCCGGAGCCGTGAAAATACCCACATTGCTTTTGCATCTTTACTATTTATGTATTGTATTAGTTTGATTTGGTAAAATAACAAACAATTGTAATAAAAACATTATTAGGATAAATAAACATTAAATAAATAGAATTTAGGACTTATAACTTTTATTGAAAACGGTTTTAAGTCTTCTGTATGTTATTGATTGTAATATTTATGACAAACATATTTAGGGCATATTGTATTTAGAGATTTCAATTTTATGGCATGTGATATTATGTGACATTAAGTTTGGGCAAGTTATCATTCGGACAAATGATGATTAGGGCAAAAAAAATATGGCACTTTAGATTATGGATATAAAAGTTAGGGAACACAATAGAGAACCATTATTAAGTAACGTGTTCAATGTGACAAAGTCAAACGTGATCAACGTTTTAGAATGTACTAGTGTAAAGTCACATTTGCTACCAAGCATTAAGTTCTTTTTACCTTGCGTGACTTCTAAAACATGTTTTGTATCTGTTTCTAGATTGTCAACGATGTCTTGCACTTCGTGCGTTCCAACTCCCTCAACAAGACCATCGCATTTGACGTACTTGACTTCCTGAGGAGCGAGACTGACTACTACGTATGGAACGGAGCTCTTTCCCAGCTCGACTGGATCCTGCGGCGCCTTGAGCATATACCTAGAGCTCACGAAGCCTTCTCTGTATGTATCACAGTTTTAATATGTTTTATCGCACAAATGACTTTTTTAGTATGTAATGCATAATAATAATAATAACGTAATATTAAAACTGTTTATATTACAATTAGTGGCTGCTCGACAGCTATACCGTCTATGAACTGCGTTTGACATCTGACGTCATATAAATCTTGCATCTCGCAAGCAAAGTTTACTGCGAAATCACCGTACACAACAGCCCGTCAACAACCATCGGACCAACACTGAACACCTGTCTGGTCCGAGGATCCTCCCTTTTCAATGGAGGTCGAGGCATATTCCACCTTGTTTCTCATGTGTCTAAAAAGTAGTACCAATATTGAAACGCCACGAATAAGTATAAAATAAAACTATTTAAAATGCTTTTTTTTTCGTTTTGCAGAGTTACATGCGTGGACTCCTCAATGACGTCATCGACAACCTCGGCTACAATGAACGCGCCACCGACTCCACCTCCACTATCCTCAACAGAATGCAGATCATGAACGTCGCGTGCAACCTCGGCCACAGCGGCTGTGTTGAAGATAGCTTGGCGAAATGGACAGCGCACAGGCAAAACACATCTATTGTGTAAGTGATGATGTTCTCTTTCCATTTGAAGGCGCCACTCTGATGATGGCTTAACTACACATTTTTACTTAGCTTCGCTTAGTATGAAAATGTAGGCGAGATCACTGTGACCTACGGCCAAGCTACATACCAATGTGTGGCTGGCAAACAAATGTGAAAAACCACTCTGTGCAGATGGTGCATAGCAGTGGACGTTCAAGTATATGATGAATTGCATAGCACATACCACATGGTTATTCAAAGGCGACGATAAACGACTTTTAATAATTTTATTAAACATAAGATCAAGTCTAAACGAGTAGTATAAATGATTTGAAAAAAAGTTAAATTAGAGCATTTTTTTAAATATTATAATTTAACATGATTGTGAATATTTTGGATAGTGTTTATATTATATAGTGTAATTAATTTGTAAAGTTATGTCTAACGCAGGTAAAAAAAAGCTGAGAATCACGCAAAAACTTTCAAACGTTTTTTTATGAAACCTTCACCATTTTAAAGATTTAATTATTTAACTTTTAGTTTGTATACGACCGTGTTTTAATATAAAAACTTTTGTTTTATGTATAATAAATTAATAGTGCGTCTAATTTGGTGGACGTATGACGCGTTGCGTGTGCTCAGCACAGAAAACGCAAACTGTGCCGCCTAACCACTCAAGGCCGTTGGCATACCGCCCCAACCACTCAAGGCCGTTGGCATACCGCCGCAACCACTCAAGGCCGTTGGCATGCCGCCCCGCCCACTCAAGGCTTTGGCATGCCGCCCTAACCACTCAAAGCCGTTGGCATGCCGCCCCAACCACTCAAGGCCGTTGGCATACCGCCGCAACCACTCAAGGCCGTTGGCATGCCGCCCCGACCACTCAAGGCTTTGGCATGCCGCCCCAACCACTCAAGGTCGTTGGAATGCCGCCCCAACAACTCAAGGCCGTTGGAATAGCGCCCCAACTACTCAAGGCCGTTGGAATACCGCCCCCAACCACTCAAGGCCGTTGGCATGCCACCCCAACCACTCAAGGCCGTTGTAATACCGCCCCAACCACCCAAGGCCGTTGGCATGCCGCCCCAACCACTCAAGGCCGTTGGAATACCGCCCCAACCACTCAAGGCCGTTGGAATACCGTCCCAACCACTCAAGGCCGTTGGAATACCGACCCAACCACTCAAGGCCGTTGGCATATATCTGCATCTTGATGCATTTGAAATTGCTATCCTAACATAAGAAATTTCTAAGATAAGGCGAATATGAACGAATCAAGTAATAATTTTATTTGATGGTATTATGTAATTAGTATACTTGTGTAATCAACATTTTTATTAAGACTGTCTCGTCTAGTGACTACTGCTGAGCATGAGATCCTGGGTTCGATTCCCAGGTCGGGCAAAATGGTATTGGGTTTTTCCATCAAGATTTTCTCAGTAGCAGACCAGAGTCTAGACTTGTTCCCGGTTAATGGCAATAGGCTCGCTCCGTATTACATGAGACTTAAACAGAACTGGTGAAATGTGGGTGAAGGTAGACCTCTGCATAACCTTTTGGGGATTATAGGCATGATGCTATATAATCAGGGTATTAATAACATGATTCTTTTTCCAGGGTCCCAGTTAATATCCGTCGTCATGTTTACTGCGTGGGACTTCGTGAGGGCAACGCCACCGACTACGAATTCTTGTTCGCTAGGTACAACGCCTCGGAGAACACCGCTGATATGGTGGTCATGCTCCGCGCCCTCGCTTGCACCAGAGATGAAGCCTCTCTTCAGCAGTAAGTTTGTTCGTTTATAATTCTTAATTTATGGTGTGATTGGATTTAAACTTCAATTCAAAAGGGAAATATTTATCTACGCATCAAACTAATTTTTGCGGCCGCCATCTTGGATTTAATTTCGACCCCATCCACCCCCAGACTCCAAAGTTTTGTCAAAAAAAAATGGATTCTTTTTGAACAAGTATATAATTGTTGATTTTTTTCATGGATCAACATAGGTTTAAAAAGGTGACAAGGTATAATGCCCATTTCATATAGCAAATTCCATTAAATTGCAGATCGTTTTTGATTTTCAGGGGTGAACCCTGTAGACGACGGATTATTTTTAATACATACGCATAAGTCAAACAGTTGATCAAAAGTGATTAAAATAAAAATGATTTTGAATTTAATCGACGTACACTAAATAATGCGCAATCATTATATTAGTGTTCAATAATATTTTTAGAAGTTCAATTCAAGACATGTCAATTCAAAATCAAGTAAATAATATTACATGAGGAATGTGACCAAAAAACAAACATCCGAAAAGAAAATATTTTTTCTCATACATGCTTAGAAATTCGAGCATGATTTTGACTTCGAGATAAATCGTATAACTTCTTCTTCGAGAACTATGGACAAAAAAAAAAAAAACCGGCCAAGTGCGTGTCGGACCACGCACAATGACGGATTCCGTAGTTGGGATGAATTTATCCAAAGAACAAACTAAGTTTGTAGTGGAAACACATGTTCTCCCATACATTCCAACTGCAAATGTAAGTTTGTACGCCCAATAGCTTTAAAATGTTATTTTAAGACCATAGACGTCTTATAGGTTTTCCTGTAATCTATAGGTATTAACTATTTTCTTTAAAATGCTGTACTGGGCCAATACATGCGAGCGGGCGGCCGGCAATGTTAGTATGAAAACTCATAACTGTCGTAAAATTTAAAAATGGAACGAACTTTGTACTTTGCCACATGGCAACAAAGGAGGTAACTTATCAAATATTCTATTTCGATTGGGTTTGCAAATAGAGCTGTTTAAAGTAAAAAGAAACAAATGAACATATTGGCGCGTGCAAAATTATCGTTGTTTGTCATTGATTCTGGTATTTATAATTAACACATTAGGTGCGGCAGACGCACATGCGCGTTTTCATAACTTTCTTCGAGTGCGGCGCGGCGCACATGTGCGTTCGTTGTGCATCACTATTGTTTCGAAAACATCGTAATAAAAAGGGTCGGTAAGGGTGTATGTAGCATAAAGAAGCGTTTGCATAAAGAATTCAGCAGAGAATGTGTTAACTAGCTTCTGCCCGTGACTTCGTCCGCGTGAAATTTCTTGCTCCCGCGACCCATCCCGTCGCATTGCATTGCTTGCCCGCGCTATTATTTCGTTTTAGCTTCGCGTTCTTTCTGCCTTTTTTTCGTTTTGCTCGGCACCTAAGGGTCCAAGTGTGATGTTAAATAGCCTATACTGCCGTCGTAAGCAAAAAGGGCACAACTAACATTTAAAAAAAAATTGAGTTACATACATATTTAGAATCACAAAAAAAAGGCTAATCTGCTCAATTTTTTGTAGATTTTTTTTTTTAAATGTTAGTTGTGCCCTTTTTTCTTACGACGGCAGTATAGCCTTCCTTAAGAATTGGGTTACAAATGCAAAAAGATTTTTTCTAATCTGACTGGTAGTTCCAGAGATTAGCGCGTTCAAACAAACAAACACTTCACCTTTATTATTAGTATAGATATACAAGGTGTAATTTAAATAACGCACATCCTCTTAAGGGGCCATTGTACTCATCATTATGAACAACTTTTATTATGGGAACAAACCTGAAACCACGAATAAAAATCAGCTGTTCATTACATTTATGTTCGCGTAATTCATCAAAATGTTACTGAACCACTGATTTTTTTTCGTGATTTCAGGTTTGGTCCCATAGTAAAAGTTGTTTATAATGATGAGTACAATGACCCTTTAAGAGGTTGTGCGTTATTTAAGTAACGCCTTGTAGAGAAGGCAGGACCATTGATCACCTTGGTTACTGAAGAGGGGCGGGTGCTTTCAGACTCAGATCTAAGTACTCGTATCTACGTATATAAATACTGACTGCCTCTTTGGTCTAATGAATCGAATCCAGGACTTCATGATCCTTTTTTGGGTTCGATTCCTAGGTCGGGCAGTGTTATTGGGTTTTTAGGGTTCCGTACCAAAATGGTAATATAGAACTTTTGTTGGGACGTGATTTAGGTTCTATGAAATTAAATGTTCATTCAGTGGTACACATGAGTTTAATAAAATGATATTAAAATTAACACGGTACAATAACTGATTGTATGACAATTATGAAATGACGCGAATGACGCGGTAGGTAACGACAGTGTTGCGTGTTGTCGTGACGTCGACTGATGACTGTTGACTGTCGACTGTGTCGTGAACTTCGCAGACATGCGAAGTTATAGGCACTTAAGCTCATGTGTGTGCATGTGTGGTTCCATACACTACATGTCCTCCCCCCTTTGATGAAGACAATTTATTAAAAGGGTAAACAAAAATAATTGTCAAAAAACATGAGCAAAGTGTAGGTAAAACATTGCAAATACCTATAAAATGGTTTAGTGTAAAAGTTTATACCTAACTTAAATGAAACAATAAGACACTATGCTAACATGAGGCATTTAGAATGTATATAAAAACAAAACTACACAAGTGGATGCTTAAACTAGAGAAAGACATTTAGTAAAAAAATTAAAATACATTGGTCATAAATTGACAACAACTTAATACAAAAAGATTTTTTAACTTAACTAAGTGGTAACGATAACATAAAAATAATGACGTTATAAGTTGACATAATTACTGTGAGAACGCCACAGAATTGTTTGTTTTGTTGGTCTATTTTAAAAACACAGAACACTTCACCGCACTTCAAATTTCACATTGATATTTTTATTGCTTTGGGACTGGCGACAAAAAATGTTTTAAATGGCAAATCTCACGGTCTTTTTCACGATGCGACCTGATCTAGTCGTGACAGATGGCTCAGATTTGTCAAGTGGTGTCGATTGGGCTCCACTTCCAACCGGTGTGTTTGCTTTTGTTTCTGGTGAAACGAAAACTTCATGTGGTGGCGACTCAAGTGCAGGGCCATTAGTTATAACATAAGCAGGTTTGAGACGATCGAGAGAAATAGTAACTTTTCGAGAACCTACTTGAATGTCGTAATGTTTATTGCCTCGTTCGAGGATTTTATAAGGGCCGTCGTATGGTGGTGTTAACGAACGTTTAACTTCGTTTTTAATGAACACGTAGTCTGATTTTTCGAACTCTCCTAGAGGTGTAATTGTATGCCTTTGTACTTTACATTTCTGACATTGAATGCGACTTCTTACAAAGCTTGCAACGTCAGTATTCATGTTGGGCCAAAAATAGCGCTGCGCGATAAGGCGACGCGTAGCGGCTACCCCAGGGTGGTTAAGAGCGTGGACACTTGAAATCGCTTTTTCTCGAAACTCCGACGGTAAATAAAGTCGCGCTGATGACGTTGATGTTTCGAACGTAAGCTCTTGATTTGCGTATGGCATGCGGAACAATTTAAATTCCAAGTTAGGTTTTTGTTTTAGCATTATTCATTGCGTATCTTCGAGTTGGCTTTTGTATAGTTGCTCATAATCGAAAATATCGTGTACATATATCTCTTCTATTCTTGAAAGAGCGTCGGCGGCGTTATTGAGCTCGCCAAGGCAGGTGTCGGCTTTAGTTTAACGCCTTTTTGACGCATTGTTTGTCACCGCATTTTACGAAGAAGTTGAGTGGGTCGTTGATCCCCTAGCTCGACTTTCGTAAGTAACGTATGTAGTTGCTTGGACTCAGACTCTTCATATGCCAAAATTAATCTGTCTTTTACTGTTTGATATTTACCGTTCGCGGGCGGGTTCTCGAGAATGTCACTAATTTGACCCAATTCGTCTCGACCTAACTTAGCTATAACTAGTTGGTATTTGTGTAAGTTACCTGCTTTTTGTGCACCGATTATGGCCTCGAACTGGTGGAACCATAGTCGTGGACGCGCTGCCCAGAAGTCGGCGATGCGGGAGTTGATGGTGATCGTCCCCGTCTCTGGCGGCTGGTGCTGGTCTATGGTATAACACGGACCAGCTTGCTGAGGTGCGTAGACGCTGCCAGGTGCGGCGCCAGCCATGGTGGCTGTGTGCTCAGGCTCGACAGTAATTTTGTAGTCAGCGGCAGCAGCAGTGGTAGGGTTGGACATTTCGAAAGTTTGTAAAACAGATCCCAGTAACAACACTAAAGATGTTCTAAGTCTGTATGAAATGCAGTTACAATCGCGGGTGCAGAACCGTATTTTTTAAATCACGTCGGGGTCACCAATATAGAACATTTGTTGGGACGTGATTTAGGTTCTATGAAATTAAATGTTCATTCAGTGGTACACATGAGTTTAATAAAATGATATTAAAATTAACACGGTACAATAACTGATTGTATGACAATTATGAAATGACGCGAATGACGCGGTAGGTAACGACAGTGTTGCGTGTTGTCGTGACGTCGACTGACGACTGTTGACTGTCGACTGTGTCGTGAACTTCGCAGACATGCGAAGTTATAGGCACTTAAGCTCATGTGTGTGCATGTGTGGTTCCATACCACTACAGTAACAAGGAACCCTTATGGTGCGACTCAGTCTGTCTGTTTGTCACAGCAAGATATCTCAAGACCTACTAATGCTATCAATTTGAATATTGGAATAGTTTTAGATGACTTTTGCCCAACTATTTTGCAAATAAGAAAGAAATAAAAATTTTATTTAAATTCAAACTAAGTAAATCTATATTCTAGGTAGATTTACTTAGTTTGAATTTCCGCGTATTATTTGAGAAAAATACTATACAAGCCTTGGCCGCAACTAGGCATTTTGCAGGCCGCGGCAGCAATGTATCTCAAAAAAATATTTTTATTAATTGCCACTTACCCACATCTATTCTAATCTATACTATCAAAGCTAAAGAGTTTGTTTTTAGTTCGTTTGTTTGTTTGAACGCGCTAATCTCTGGAACTGCCTATCGGATTTGAAAAAATCTTTTTGCATTTGATAGCCCAATTCATAAGAAAGGTTATGGGCTATTAAAAATCAAGCTAGGACCCTTAGAAACCAGCCAAAAAAAAAGAAAGTCAGAAAGAACGCTAAGCAAAAACAAATTAACAGTACAATAGTCGATGCGATGAGACGTGGTGGGTAGGGAGGGGGAACGAGAAGTCGCGGGCAGAAGCTAGTTTGCAATAAAATGCTCCTTATTTTTTTTTGGTTGCAATGTAGTTTGAACATTATGACAACTATCCAAGATTCTAAATTCCATTTTACGTAAAACAGCTATTTCTAACAATGTATATTTATTTCAGCTACCTGGAGCAGAGCATGTACAATGACAGAATCCGTATCCACGACCGTACCAATGCATTCTCCTTTGCCCTGCAAGGCAACCCAGAGAACGTACAAGTCGTCCTTAATTTCCTCAGACTGAACTACCAAGCGCTTATGTCCACGTAAGTTTTGATTATTTGTATTATTATTTTTTTTTTAAGTAACCATTTTAATGTTGTTTGTTTTTGTTCGAGCTCGATGCAATTGTTACATAACATTCTCAAAAACTACTGTTCAAGGCCGAATTTCACCAATTAAACCGAACGTGATCAGTTCATCTAAACGGCGTTCATGAACTGTCCGTGTCAATATTTCACAATAATAATGACACTGACAGCTCTCAAACACGGCTTAGATGTGCTGAACGCGTTCAGTTTGATAGGTGAAATACGTCCTAAAACTTTAAAGTTTGAGTTTGGTGTGTTATGAGATTTACTTATATCATTGTTTTCGACAGATATGGTGGTGAAGCTCGCCTCAACCTTTGCATCAACGCCCTCGCTCCATTTTTGACTGACTTCCAGAACATCGAGACGGTAAGCGTTGTTTAATAAGCCTGATTTCTCTCGTAAAGTTTCAACATTTATCACAGGCGCAGGAAAAAATACATTGTTTGTATCTGTCAAAAGAAAATATCGTATTTTAAGGTTCCGTACCTCAAAAGGAAAAAACGGATCCCTTATAGGATCACTCATGTGTCTGTCTGTCCGTCTGTCACAGCCAATTTTCTCCGAATCTAATGGACCGATTAAGTTGAAATTTGGTACACGTATGTATTTCTGTAACCCAAACACGGACGTTTAATGTAAATGAATGATTTTTGAATATGGGGGTCAATTTTAGGGGGCAAATAAGAAAATTAAACAATATATATTTGCAAACTGTACCGTGCGATATCAAATTAAAGGGCTTACAGTGAGGGTCTCAAATATATATATATATATATATATATATATATATTCCCTCTTCCCATTCCCTCCCCTTTATCTCCAAAACCACTGAGCTTAAAATTTTGAAAAAAATACAGACTCAATACAGCTCTAGACTACAGGAAAACCTATAAGAAAAGGAGAAAAGGATCCAACCCACATTAGGTGTAATGTGGGTCGGATCCATTTCGTTTAACTATGGACATTTGTAGTTTGAATGTATGGGAGAATATGTTTTTTAACTGCAATGTTAAGTTTGTTCTTGGTAATAACAGCCGCACGGGTCGATCCATCAGGTTGCCTACGCTTGCCGGGGTTGGTCTGTGGATGGGTGATCATCTTTTCATACCAAGATTCCTCCGTGCCTCGGAAAGCACGTTAAGCCGTTGGTCCCGGCTGTCATTTGAGGATCTTTGACAGTCGTTACGGGTGGTCAGAAGCCCAAAAGTCTGACAACCAGTCTTACCAAGGGGTATCGTATTACCCAGTAACTGGGTTGTGGAGGTCAGATAGGCAGTCGCTCCATGTAAAATACTAGTATTCAGCTGCATCCGGTTAGACTGGAAGCCGACCCCAACATAGTTGGGAAAAGGCTAGGCAGATTGATTGATTGATTGTTAAGTTTGTTCTTGGGGTAAATTCATCCCAACTACGGAACCTTTCATTGTGCGTGCTCCGACACGCACTTGACCGGTTTTCTTTAGTAGCTTCCTAATTTTCAATTTTTAAGTGCTTTTGCTATAGTTTTTTTTTCTATTTTCAGTTCCGGACGTGGTTGTATGGTGCGCAAGCGCAGTTACCAAGTTCTTCTTTCGCCTCTGGTCAAGCTGTAATAGATGCAGCCGTGAATAACTTGAACTGGGGTAACGCTGCCGCTGTTGAAATCTTCAACTTCGTTGTAACTAGGGGCGCTTCCTCCACTATCCTTGCTTCTTCAGTCCTCCTCATAGCAGCGATGCTTCTACAAATGTTCCATTAATTGATTTATTTTTAATTAGAAATTAACTTTAAGAAAGTTGTGTCTTGACGTACAATCTAGAAAATAGTTTTCAACGATTTTCAATGTTAATGATTGTAATAAAATTATATTTATAATAAAATATTTTTGTAAATAAATAATGTTTTTATTTTTAGTGGGTTATTTTACCATTAAATTAAAAACATTCTGATAGCTTACAATAAGTTAAATATTTCATCATCATCCACTACACAAATTAGAAGTGGATCACATTATAATTTCGTATTCTGAAACATTTTGTGTTCTGGATCTATTGTTCTTAGATTACGTCCCGTCCTTTGCTAGCCAAATAACAAGGTACAAAGTGCATTGATAACAAGCTTCCCATTGCATGTTGTAATAGTATTTCGGCACAGCTGCTGCCTGAAAAAGAAAGATTACTTAATAATTTCTTTAAATCTAAGTTGGGGTCCCAAACAATTATAATCAATAGTAGTATTACAGTATTTGTATCTCACGAAGTGACGCGCGCTTTACTTGTGGTTACCAAGTGTACAAACACGCTGTGAATGTGTGTGTGTAAGCGCAGGAGCTTTCGGTACCGTCCGAAACAATGGCGAAGTTGCAAGTGTATGTGTTATGTGCTGACGCTACTCGTCTTCACGCACACATTCACAGCGTGTTTGGACACTTGGTTAATACGAGTAAAGCTAGAGCCAGTGAGTTAAAAAATATTATACCCGTATGTTTCAGAGCTTGGACAGACAGGTTATAATTTATTCCGATTTGATGAATAAAAATTTTTGTAGGTACAGGCTCAGGCAAAATATTATAGATAAAGTACATTAAATAGCTACCACAAGTGGCTACAAAAATTGATCTTAGACATTAATGCCGATTGAACATACCCACTTCACGATTAAAAATGCACTCCTCTAGTACATTTATTATGTCCATTAAAATATACAATAAGTTACCGGAATACATCCAAAATATAAATAAAAATAAAATTCTTATCAATAAATTAAAACAATTTCTGATAATCAAAAGCTACTATACTATTGACGAATATTTTAACGATAAATTTCAACAACAATAAAAACTATTTTTTACATAATATTACATTTCATTTTAAACTTTACTTGGAATATAAATTTATTTTAAAGCACTAAAATACTGTTAATTTAAAAATTAATATGTTAAATAGTACACAGTTAATAATAATAATATTCTACAAGACTCAATAAAATTGTAAATATCTAGTTTATTATAATTTATAGTGTTAATAATGTAAATCGTGCAATATATAATATAAAAAAAAAATATAAATATGAATACCTAATATATAAATACTTATACAAAATATAAATACCATAAAGCAAATGATACGATTTTAATGATACTATCTTAATTTTTTTTTTCCTTAACAAAAAGCGGCTTCATCCTCTCTCCTATTAAAAATTAACTTTGCTGTGCTCGACAGGGTCCATAATTGATTCGATGTTTTAACATACCTACTGTTATATGTACACATTATGGAATGCAATAAAATTGAGTATTGAGTATCATGCCCATCGCGTCAGAACTCAACTTCTGCAAGTGTTCTTGCTAATCTAAACTTCACTTGAAATACCGGTGACGTTGAACTTGAATACTGGTGACGTTTCTTGGAATCCCAAATATTAGTTTCAAGGTTGATTAAAAGATGATGGATTGTTTGATCAACCGCAATAAATATAATTACTTTGGTGGTCAGTAACTAAAATAATATACGTTTAGCCAGAAGCTAGATAAAAATGCCTCGTAGGCTTATAACGATTTGAGATAAAAAAAAACGCCGACATAACGATAACACGGACGGCTAATGAAGACACTAAACAGACGAGGCTTATAATACCCAGCAATAATTAATGTATGCTGTTGTAGAAAAGACAGCGGCTGTTAACTTACTATGTATTTTCATTAGCCGTGGAACCCCTCGAAGTCAGCGAGACTCTCGTTGGGCGAGAAGTACGCCCCAATCGTGACAGTTCCGACCGCGAGGGCGGCCACCCAGCCATGTCCTAGGGATGGACTGACACGAGTCCTGCCAATGATAGCCACTAAAGGTCTGGGTCCCAGTTACCGCGAGGGGACAAGACATACGGCTCAGCGAACACAGCCACGTGGATCGACCACTCCTCCATGCTCTGGAGCAATAGATCCTGAGATCCGGCAGAGTGATGGATATTCGCCTGAAGGAAATGGAATTGGTCCGTCAACGGCCATACTCTTTTTGCTTTGTTTACGTTCATACCTAGTTCAAACCAATTATAATTTTTCAGAGTTTAGGTCCAATTCATTGTACAAAAAAATAATCCTGCTAATACTACGAGCTATCAAGAAGAATTTACTGTAGGGCTTAGTGATAGCCAAAATGTTTACTAAGTTATCAACCTGCAATAACGCGATATTGTACCGATATGCGGATTATATCATTATCAGTGACTGATGATATCATTAACTCTTTTATTGACTTCATCGGTTTCGGCTGACCAATCACTTTATCATAATCGGCATTGTACATCGGACTTTCTTAATATCAGGTTAGTTTGAATATAATATTTTGTTTTCATTATATTTCTTTTTTTTTCTTACTTATTTTGAGGAGTCTGGAGGCTGCTCACTGAAGCAGTAGATTCGTTGAATTATTGCCAGTGATAAAAATGATTATTTCTTTGATTTACGTATCCTCTTTCTCTTTACAGAAATGTCCAAAATATTATTAGTTGCCTTGAGCCTAGCGCTTCTGGCGTTCGCTACTGGTGACCACCCTATATCCTGGTACAAGGAATTTCAGGACTTTGCCAGTGATGATGTTCCCATGACAAGGGATGCGAATGCGGAGCAACTATACAGATTACCCACAAACGTGGTACCTGTGGATTACGATATTTATCTCGATCTCTACTTCGATGAGAATATCGAAAGACCCTTCAGTTATGATGGCAGGGTCAACATTATTATCCAGGTACGTGATAACTGATAAGATTTAAAATAAATAATAAGTATGGAGAGCGCATTTATGTCATAGCCATAAGAATGACTTTCGGAGAGCAAATGTTAGCACTGATGTGCGATTGATTGATCCTACTAATTTATAGGTACCCTCATAGTGGCATCATATTATCATACATAGCCAAATATGTTTTAATACAATGATACAGAATAGCAAAACATTCAACAATTATTTCATATTTCATATTTCATATTTCATATTTATTTATTTGCGTTCTACAAGGTAAAAAGATGTTAACAAAAGCTTAGAGCTAAGAGCCGTTGTAGACCCTGTAAGGGCACAGCAAAATAGTTTTGTTACAGGATAAAAAATTCTTAAGATCTAATTATTGTTAAATTTAAAATTAAATCAAATTATACATTAAAAATTAAATCATTACAATCATAACAGTTAACAACAATAACATAAATAATTCAATTAGTAGTTATATAATAATTAAATAATTAAAAATATCTTATAGTCTTAGTTATCTTATAGTCTAAAATATATATTATAGTCTTTCATTCAAGTATTCCTTCACAGTATAATAGCTTTTATTTAATAGAAATACTTTTAATTTATTAACAAAGATGTTGTATTTATGCGTATTTCTTATATCTTCCGGTAACTTATTGTATATTTTTATCGACATGACATAGGTACTTGAGGAGTGCAATTTTAATCGGGATGTAGGGATGTTTAACCTATTTTTATGTCTTAAAGTAATGTTAGTTTGTATGTCTTCTCTTTTTGAATAAAATTTCGGGTATGAACGTACGAATTTACAGATTTCGAAGATGTAGATACATGGTAGAGTTAAAATTTTTTGTTCCTTAAAGTGGGGCTTACAGCTATCTGTTTGTTGAATATTTACAAGTATTCTAATAAGTTTTTTTTGTAGGGTGAATAATGTGGGTGATTCTGTGCTATTTCCCCATAATATGACTCCGTATTTTAGCCATGCATAGGCATATGCATAATATGTTACCAACGCAGTATTTATGTCTGTGGTTTTTTTGATTTCCCGAAGGGCGTATGAAAATGTTGATAATTTTACCTTTAATTTTTGTATATGTGACTTCCAGTTTATATTTGTGTCTATGTCCAATCCTAACAGGGTGAATTTATTTACTGTGTCTAGTTTATAGTTATTAAAACTGAAGTTTATAGGTATAGGTTTTTTTTGTTGAGGGTGAAATGTCATTATTTTTGTCTTATTGTAATTAATTTCTAAATTATGTTCCGTCATCCAATTAGATGTATCATCAAGTATTGAATTTAATTTATCATTAATGTTGGTATTAGTTTCGCAAGAGGTCAAAATGGATATATCATCCGCAAACAATACGCACGTTTCGCTGATATGCTTCGGGAGGTCATTGATATAGACTAAGAATAGGAAGCAGCCTATCACACTACCCTGTGGAATTGAAGCATTTATTGGTATGCTTTCGGATCGGATTAGTTCTATTTCGTTCGTTATTTGGTTAAAGTATTCCACTTCCACTAATTGCTCTCTATGCTGTAAGTAAGATGTGAACCATTCGTGACATTTTCCACGGATTCCTATGCTGTATAGCTTATTTAATAAGATGTTGAATTGAACTTTATCGTAAGCTTTCGTCATATCGAGAAGTAATCCTATAGCATATTTTTTGGAGTTAATGATATCGAGGGCTTCTTGTATGTATTTGTAAATGGCGAGGGTTGTGGATCTGTTTTTCCTGAAACCATTTTGACATTCATTAAATAGATTGTATTTTTCACAATAAGCGTAGACACGGTTGCACATGGCTTTCTCAAATATTTTTGACGCAGTGGGTAGGAGAGCGATAGGGCGGTAGTTATTTGGGTCAGCTTTTGCATTTTTTTTGTGTATTGGCTTTACAAGGGCCTTTTTCAGTTGGTTGGGAAAAATTCCTTCCTCAAAAGATTGATTTAAAAGTTTATAGAATGGGAGAGTTAATTCATCCGCGCATTGTCTCAGTAATGTAGGAGGGAGCTCATCAACGCCGTAGCTCGATTTATTTTTTAAGTTTTTCAATAATGCATTCACCTCGTAAGGGTCTGCTGGACTCACAAAGATTGAATTATCAGTTGTAGCAGTGATAGATGTTGTTTTTGGTTTATTACCAGGTGGGCACGTATTTGTTTTTCCAATAGAGGCAAAAAAATTATTAAAAATGGTAGCCACCTCTTTGGGCTCTGAAGTTGTATTATTATTGTTTGTTTGTATCGTATTAATAGAGATTATGAGTTCAATTCAATCTAAATAACAAGACAATACACCAAGTATGTTATATTCGATTCTGATTGTTTACTTCTAGGCTACTGAAAGCAACGTACAACAAATAGTCCTTCATTCGAATGTGGATGAAATAAAATCAGTTACTGTGGTAGATGGCACAGGGGCTTTGGTTTCGTTAGATAACGAGAAACCATATGAAACTGAGGATTTGTACCATTTTTTGAGAGTCAATCTTGTGGACCCTTTGACCGCTAACGTTAACTATACTCTGAATATTGAATACGCGAGCACCATGAATGAAGGTCCCATGAAGAGAGGTATTTGGCGAGGGTGGTACACCGATGATGATGGTAAAGACCGGTACGTTCTTGACTTTTTTGAAAATGTTTAACTAGACTATTTAAGGTTAGATTAATAATCATTATCAATGTGGAGGAATGGTTATTGTGACCAACTTATTTGTTTACTTACATTTGGAAGACTAACTTTTATAATGATAAATACGCATTTCGTCGGCTAAGAGTGTAAACCTGCTAACTCCATTTTTGGTCAAAATTACATTTTTATGCCATATAGAAGAGAAAATTAGGTCACACGGACTGTAAAACCAGCTAAAATCACTCTAAACGTCAAATCGGCAAAAAAGTGTGATGTGTAAAACAGCCAAATCCATTTCATTCGAATTGCGCGGCTAACTCCATGATTGACGCCATTTTGTATTGATTTTTCGGCGTTGCAACGTTCCGTGCAATAAAAATAAGTTTTTGGCGGAATAACTAACTTGTTTCAAGATTTCATGGTTGAAATATAACAGAGGTAAGTCTTTATTATTACTACTCCATTTTCGTTTTACGTCTAATATTCAATAAATATGTTTTTTAAGTTATCAACTGGTTAACCTCCAAAAAGTTTTTGTAAAGGAGTTAGCAGTTTTTCTTAAAGTCGTTACTATAGTTTTTGGGAGATAGCAGTAATTTTGTATTACCAATAACTATAAAAATAAAACATAGTGTATCGCAATTACTTACAAAATCATAATTAAATTACAAAATAAATTATATTAATACATATCACTGTCGGGTAGATAACTAATATAGTTTTTTTTTTTTTAGATGTCTTCAAATAAACTTTGGCGTAGTAAAAAAATGATTGAGTTAGTGCACAATAATGATGATACATACAACAGAGTCATCCCTGATTCACCGTCTCTTCTAAATGAAGAAAATTTTATTGAAAATATTAATTTTGAATTTATTAATAACCTACCTAAGCCATTGCACACAAACTGCAGCAAACATAGATGTTCTTGGATATGATGACTGTACACATAGTGTGCTGATGACGAAGGGTAATGACGATGATTCTACATTAGCAGCGTTGTTATAATGATAAAGAGAACATGTTGACAAATGAAATTAATAAAATTAGTGAAAATTGTACAAGTCAAGTCCAAACAACCGATGCTCCAAATGATTATGATACCAGAACATGTTCAGTTTTGACTTCAGATGCTATTTTTACGGATTCTGCTGATGTAGTGATAGTTAACGATAACTGCACTGTTAGTACCGGTTCTAACTCAGTAAATATATCAAATCAAATTGAAGATCCCGTATCTGATGAAAGTGACCAAGAAGTCTTAGTACAGTTAGTACCCTATAATATAAATTCTGACTCAGACTCTAGTTCTGATCAGAACTATCCAGAAAAAAGTACTAAGCGAAAAAAACGAGCACAGGTTCACAAATCCAATTGGTTTGCAGAAAAAAATCGAAAACTACGAGAGGCTGGTAAAAAATATTATGGAAGGCAAAGGGAAGAATCCTGGAATTATGAGGTTCCAAGAGAGTCACGGAAAATAAAAGCTAGATGCAAATGTAAAGAAACAACAACTGGTGTACTTAAGTGTACAAATTTGACAGAAGAAGACAGAAAAGATATTTTTAAGACGTTCTGGAGTATGAGTTGGCCAGAAAAACAAATTTACGTTGACAGTCTTGTGATATCTGCGCCAGTAAAAAGACAACGAGGTAGAAAAAATGTTGAAGAGTCTAGAAGAGCTCAATCTTTGTTCTATTATCTAAAATTACAAGATCAACGACTAAGAGTTTGCAGAACAATGTTTTTACATACTCTTGGCATAGGAAGATGGACGGTGTTAAATTGGAAGAATAATGTTTTCAGACGATGCAAAGAAAAATCTCGAGAGAAAAATCAAGAGCTACTTCGAAGCCATTTGCAAAAGAGCGTCAAGAATTATTAAGTTTTTGGACTCTTTACCCGTCCTGGAATCACATTATTGCCGAGCAACGACTGAAAAAAAATACCTTTTACCTGAATGGACATCAAAGAAAGGTGTTTATGACTTTTACTTAAAAAATTGGTGTGAACAACGTAACGTAAAACCTCTTTCTATCACTATCTTCAATGAGGCATTTGATACTAGAAACTTAGGACTATACTTCCCTAAAAAAGATCAATGCGAGAGGTGTGCTCTGTATAAAGTTGGAAAATTAACTGAAGTAGATTACATAGAGCATCAAACTAAAAAAGATGAAGCACGAGTAGAGAAGGATAGAGACAAAGATAAAGAAAACATTGTTTTTACCGTAGACCTACAGGCTGTGTTAATGGCTCCTAAATCCAAAATAATTAGCTTTTATTACAGAACTAAACTCCAAATACATAACTTGACTTTTTTCAATTTAAAAAATAAGGATGGGTTCTGTTATTTATGGAATGAATTCCGAAGAATTTGCTACTATTTGGATGGACTTAATAGAAAACAATATTGTACTTCAGGAAGACTCTGCTGAACCGAAGAAAGTAATTTTTTACAGCGATGGATGCACTTACCAAAACAGGAATACAGTCTTGGGTAATGTGTTACTCACAACAGCTATGAATAAAAATATTGTGATAGAGCAAAAATTCCTCGAGGTAGGGCATACACAAATGGAGGCAGACTCCATGCATTCGACTATAGAGCGTGCTTTAAAAAACAAAGATATCCATGTACCAGCAGAATACATATCCATTTGTAGATCTGCAAGGAAAAAACCGCGTCCATACGAAGTAAAATATCTAAACTACCAATTCTTTAAAAAGTTCAATGAGGTTCAATTTTATAAAAGCATTCGTCCTGGCCGAACTAAAGGAGATGCTAAGGTTACAGATATCAGGGCTCTTCGCTACACTCCAAATGGAGATATTTATTATAAACTTAGATTCCCAGATGAGTGGAAAATATTACCACAACGAAAATGCTCATCGGTGATGCCTGTGCCATTTACTGATCTACAAAATTTATACAGTGACAGGCCAAAAATTAGCGCGAGAATGTTCGAAGATCTTCAATATTTGAAAAACACCTTACCTGAAGATTACCGCTCTTATTACGATAGCTTAACTCATGATTAAAACGGAAAAAAATATTAATATTGAGTATTAAGGAAAAGAAGATTAATATTTAGTTTTGTTAACTTAATTATAATTTTATGAAAGGAGGATTTCAAATATTTAAGTTTGTTTGTTATATTTATGTTTAGTCAAGATTTTTTATTAAAAGACTGACCTTTAAGTATTAACCAAACATGTAACTGTGATGATTACTAAGAAATAAATAGACTGATTAACGAAACAATTAAAGTTATTTTACTTATCTTTGATATCTTTTAAAAAAACCCGCTATGTCCACAAATAAAACGTTTACTACCAAAAAAAAACCTGCTAAATCATAAAAACACTTATAAGTTATTAAAAATCAAATTTTACTTTTTTATTATTTTTTAATAATATAGAATATTTAAAGATACACCAACTATATTTTTGGTTTTAAACTAAAATTGTAAAATTCAAATTTATTAAGTTTTTTTTATCTCCTGTAAATTTGGGTTAAAGTGAGTTAGCAGGTTTACACTCTTAGCCGACGATTTTATAATTATATCACATATATATTTTTTTAAATGCTAAACTATTATCTTTCTTTTTGTTTATTACCCTAATCGATAACATATTCTACTTTAATTCAGCACAATAAAGAGATAAATAAAACTTTACATTTTATTCAATCTAGGCTTTTAATTTGTTTACAGGATCTACGCCACTACCCACTTCCAGCCTTACAATGCGAGACAAGCGTTCCCCTGCTGGGACGAGCCCCTTTTCAAGGCCGTTTTCAAGCTACACATAAGCAAGCCAGCTGAGTACATCGGCACTTTCTCAAACACTGTCGTTGATTTTAACGGACTGTATGTATTCTGTTGTTCGCTTAGGGACTAACTACAATTATTCAACTTTTCTCCATAGAAAAAAAATAAAAAAATAAAAGCTGAATTGAGCTGAACAATTGTAGTTAGTCCCTTACTCTTTGTGAAAGAACCTCTACTGTAGGGGTCTATTCCCCATATCCAGATAAGGCCCAGTTTAGTAGTGCATTATTTTTCAATATATTTGTCGGAATGTGCGTATTCCGACGTAATGTAACACTCTTTAATATGTTCCCTTTTAATGCAACCTTGTTTTTCAGGTTGGTCAACAATCGCATCCGCACTGACTTTGCTGCCACCCCCATAATGTCATCGTACCTCGTGACGTTCCTTGTCAGTGAGACGTTCACAGTGCTTGCTCAAGACACGACCTTCAACCCTCCGATCAGGATCATTGGTAGATCCAATACGGCTGGTCTTGCCGACCATACTTTGGAACTCGCGGTCAAGATGACAGAGTTCTTCGATAATTACTTCGAAATTCCCTACGCGTCTCTGCATCCTAATTTGTTGAATGATCACATTTCGTCTCCTGACTGGGCGTCGGCTGGTACTGAGAATTGGGGCATGGTTAGCTACAGGTCAGTGAATAACTTTTATTTATTCTTTTATTTTTTATTTTATGTTCATACCTACAAAGTATCTTAGTCAAACGTCTAAAAAACCCCATATGTTTATGTAAGGCCATGTAGATGTGTGCTCGAATGTCAGCCGAACCCCATAGGTTCACAACTACTGTAAGCCCGGGGCCGCCATAGGTGATGTTTTCTTTACGTTTTTATATACCTATGATATACGTTTTATATACAAGGTAAGGATTAAAAAAAAAATCTTACGCACACTTGGACTGCGCCCAGCGTTTGAGGGGTTAATAAGTAATCAGGCTAAACCAACGCATTGTAGAAACACAATAAGCTGAAGATAAAGCTGCTACTAGCAGGTTGCTAACTTGTCTTGTTTTCTCCGATCCCTATAAGAATACACACATCGAGTTTAAGAACGAGATGGTCACACTTTATGTAAGTGACGGAGACAACGGTCTACAGAGACGTACTAATCTAAAGCTGAATGTTTATTTATTTATGTATTTTTTTATTTATTTTATTAATAATATAATTATATAATTAATTATAAAATAATATAAATTATATAATAAATGTGTACTTACATGACAGTGTTAACTAAAATACTGTTTTTGTTTTCTCTTTTAGGGAGCTTTATATGATCATTAATAAAAACGAGACAATCATGTCCGTCGAGCACTACGCGGCTACCCTGGTTTCTCACGAGCTCGCTCACAAGTGGTTCGGCAACCTGATCACCTGCTACTGGTGGAGTAACACCTGGATCAATGAAGGCTATGCCAGCTACTTTGGTTATATTGCAACTAATGCGGTAAGCTATCGTTTTGTAAAAATATAGGTCATGTTTTAGAACCATAAACTCAATGTCCTTCATAATAAAGTTCAAATGCCATTGCAACCAAAATCTTTTCAGAACTTTTTATGGCACATGGTCACACAAAAATCAACGTAGATAATTACGTACCTAAGGGGCAATGGAATTTAAATTGTCTAGGGTTAGGAGTGCTAATTTAAATTTTCGAGAACATTCATCAGGAAATGATGGAGAACTTAACATTGTAGAATCACGAAACTTATAACATGTTTCATAAGAACTTTCTTGAAGAAATTTACTTACTCAATCTCTATTTTAACTCCTAGATGTTCCCTGAGTACGAGTTTCCAGACCACTTCAACAGTCGCTACCTACAGACGTCCTTAGCTTTCGACTCTGGTGCCAGCACAGTTCCTATGAACCACGACGTCAACACCCCAGCTCAAGTTACTGGCCACTTTGGAACTATCAGCTACTCGAAAGCCGCGTCATTCCTCAGAATGACTGCTAACATTATTGGATTGGACACCTTCCAAAAGTCTTGTAAATACTTCCTTATAAACAAGTGAGCATAATTTATCTTGGGTTACTTTCAAAATGAGGTCGTTTCATATCATTTAACTTCTGAGAGAAAACTGTGTATATGTCGCAGCCAATTTTTATTTAGTCGTGTTTAGGTATCAAACCCTATCAACGTCTGCGGAATTTCGCTAGTTAATTTAATTTAATACTGACAAACTATACTAATGTTTTGCAGTCTCTATGAACCTACCGATCAATACGACCTATTGGAAGCCATGACTAAAGCTATCGAAGAAGACAGAAGCTTGGCTGATTACCCTGATTTCAGTTTTGCGGAATACTACAGGGTTTGGGTCAATGATCCTGGTTATCCTATTTTGGATGTTACAATCCAGCATTCTACTGGAGAAATGACGCTTACGCAGGTTTGTACTTAGCAACATTTGGCTATGACAATTTTTTTTCTGGAATTATTCTATATGGGATTCCGTCCAGTAAAGATAACTAACTTCCATGCAAAATTTCATCCCTTATTTACCCCCATTAGGGATTACTTTTAAAATCCTTTAGTGCTCACCTCCGTTCTTTAAAGAACCCTGTACAAAAGGAGATTGTTCTGAATCCAAACATCTTTCGCCCCAGAAGCAACAGTAAAGAAAATTTACTTTTCGTATTCTAAATTATAAATACATGCCCATGAAGACCAAGTTTAATGATGGACAGCATTCAGAAAGCGTTGATTTTAAGAGGAAATAGATTTTGTTGTTCCGCCGCAAGGACACTAATAGTGAACACCAGTTAGTAATAGAATCCTATGAGTGTGTGCGTTAGGTAAACATAGTAAACGTTTCAATTCCACGATATTCTACAATAGTAGAACAAATATTTTACGGCAGTACAGCAAAAAGAGATTTAGTTATTTTATAAAGCCTAGTCTTTTAGATTAACAAAAATTGAGCAACAGTTGATAAACGTTGTTCCATTGTAAAATAATGTTACCATTATCTTTTCCAACAACACTCCCAATTTTTTTTATAGCTTCACAAAACTGTTCCTGCTACAATACGGTAATGCTTTTGTTTTCCATGAATACGAGGTCTTATTTAATTTGCGATAGCAAACTTAGCATGAACGCGCGGATACCTAAACGTAACGTTAAACTCGAACGACTTTAAAATTTAAAATACTCGTTTCGCATATAAAATAAAGAGCCTATACAACCTCAAATTCTAATTTCGTCCCCATTTCCCCGCGCCACCACATTCCCTATTTTAACTGTTGCGTAATGTGTGTTCTGTGCGCAAGCGACACAACCCTCCCGTTCGAAAGCCGCAACGAGACTGAGCGGGGGTGTCAGGCGGCAGGGAACAAACTTCACGACGCCGCCGATAGTTTAGGTTATTTCTTTTTACGCTGAAAATAATGCTAATTAAAAAAAAAAAAACAATATGCAAAGTTTTATGATCTACTTTGAAGTATTTTTTAATACCAGCGGTTTATTGTTCGGTTTAGAGGTAATTTTGGATTTTTTTTCTACGGTATAGAGAAAATTTTATGGAATCGTGTTTTCGTCAAACAAAATTAATCCTCAACTTTACCATATATTTATTTGGAAATTAATGCTGCAGTATTTTCGACATAACGGAGGATCATGCTAGGCCATTTGAGGTAGAATAGGCTCTTAATTACTTAGTTTTAGAATGTAGGTATCCATATCCATGGCGGATACTATTGTACTTCTCGCAAAAAAAAAAAACATTGTGTTTTTTTTGCGAGAAGCGCACATATACGTATAGTCTGTTGTAATCGATTAAAACTCATTTGAATTTACGCTCTACAAGTTAACATGGCCCGTTCATGCTAGAGGTTAAGATGTACATAAGCTGTCATTGAATTGAACCAGGGTTTTTCTAATAATATCTACAAATTTTAGGAACGTTTCTTCCTGAACCCGAATAGCGAGCCCGACACAAGGATATACCCCATCCCCATTACGTTCTCTACGAGGAGTAACCGTAACTTTACCAATTTGAAACCCGTTCGTATGATGACTCGGCAAAGTGAGACAATCACAAAGAATTCCGGGGAAGAGTGGGTGATATTCAACAACCTCCAGCATGGTATGTGGTTTATAGATATTTCTTAGTACTTACTTAGTGCTTATATACACCAGCGGAACGATGCCAACGACAGAGGCAACTGCACTCGTCAAAACTCGTTGGCGGTAGCCGTAGACGCGTCGACGACTGAAAAGTGTCACCATTGATGCAGCTTACTTACTGTACTGAGATGATAGCTAACAGAGATGTATGGAAGAAGAAGACATGTTGCGCCGACTTTAGGTTGGGGAAAAAGTCTTTTCGCATTATAGTATGTATGAACTTGTAATAAAATCTCTTTGGCTATACTATTTGTATCTGGCTGGTTTTGGTATCATTGAAAGTTTAAATTTTAAAGAACATAATTCCAAATTCAAATTAGGAAAATATGTGATTTTCATTTGTTTTTCGTACCGTCAAGATGAGTGAATCTAATGAAGAAATTCGATACATTTTAAAATGTTACTACAAAAAAGGTAAAAATGCAACGCAAGCCGCGAAAAAAATTTTCGATGTTTATGGACCTAGTGTAGTGTCTGTGAGAGTAGCACAAATTTGGTTTAAGCGTTTTCAATCCGGAAATTTTGATGTCAAAGATGCACGTCGCTCTGGTCGCCCTATTACGGATAAAATGGATGCCATTTTTGAAAAAGTGGAGCAAGATCGGCATATCAGTAGTTACGACGTAGCTGAAGAACTGGAAATTGACCACAAAACAGTTTTGGCGCATTTGAAAAAAACTGGGTACACAGAAAAGCTCGACATTTGGGTAACTCACGAGCTCACTGAAAGAAACCTAATGAACCGTGTACTTATTAGTGATTCTTTATTACGACGTAATGAAACCGAACCATTTTTGAAGAAGCTGATAACTGGTGATCAAAAGTGGATCACGTATGATAAGAACGTGCGAAAAAGGTCGTGGTCAAAGGCCGATCAGGCTTCACAGACTGTGGCGAAACCCGGGTTAACTCGCAACAAGGTGATGCTGTGTGTGTGGTGGGATTGGAAGGGCATTATTCATTATGAGCTGTTACCACCAGGCAGGACCATCGAGTCTGAACTCTACTGCGAACAACTGATGAGATTAAAGCAAGAAGTTGAGAGATAGCGGCCGGAATTAATCAACAGAAGGGGTGTGGTTTTTCATCATGATAACGCTAGACCTCACACATCTTTAGCCACTCAGCAAAAATTAAGAGAGTTTGGCTGGGAGGTGTTAATGCATCCGCCGCATAGTCCTGACCTTGCACCTTCAGATTTCCACCTGTTTCGGTCTCTTCAGAATTCTTTAGGCAGTGTCAGGTTAACATCACGAGAGGACTGCCAAAACCACTTGTCGCGGTATTTTGACCAGAAGTCCCAAAATTTCTATAGCAATGGGATCATGTCCCTACCTACAAGATGGCAAAAAGTTATCGAACAAAATGGTACCTACATACTTTAGTTAAATGTAAATAAACTATATTAAAAAATGTTTTGAATTTTCTTAAAAAATGCGAAGAAACTTTCTCCCCAACCTATTACTTAGCCACAAGCTCCTCTAGTTAGTACATTTATATTCGCATAATTCGTCAAAATGTACTGAACAGCAGATTTTTTTTTGCGATTTCAGGTTTGGTCTCATAGTAAAAGTTGTTCATAATGATGAGTACAATGACCCCTTAAGAGGTTGCTGGTGTTTTACAAATAACCCTGTAGAGTGACTTGTAATTAGTGACCGATACTTAAATAACCATAACTTATACATACCCATGAAAATAAACAACTTTTATCATGAGTACAAGCATGTGTTTAAGTATCGGTCACTAACTACCAGTCACACATATAACGTCCCGACATCAATCGTCAGGCAGTGGCCCACAAGACACAACGCTTTCCCCGACTAGACAGTCGGGGATGGTTCACTCATCCTCTATAGAAAAGGGAGGTTCCCTTTTCTATAGAGGATGAGTGAACTTTACAAAGTCAAAGTCAAAGTCATTTATTTCGAAACAATATACATTGTGTAGAAATTTTGTAAAATAAAACAGTTCATTCTAAAATAATTAATACTATCTACAATAAAACAAGTAGTCAAATAAAAAGGAAAAACGACAATCAAATTAGTATAAAAAGATAAGATCAGTGATTTATGACATCCAATTTTCTAAGAATATTGTAATAAAATAAAAAAATAGTGTAAATAGTGTAAAAAAAGATTAATAATAATAATAATAATAATATTCCACAACTATCACACAACGCCGTCTAGCCTCAAGCTAAGCAGAGCTTGTGTTATGAGTACTAGACAACTGATAAACATACTTATATATTTCTAAATACATACATATATAGATAAATTACACCCAGACACAGAACAAATGATCATGCTCATCACACAAACATTTGTCCTGGGTGGGAATCGAACCCACGACCTCCGGCATAGCAGTCAGGGCCACTAACCACTAGACCAACAGGCCAGTCAGGAATATTAATAATATGTCATCTAATTTTCTGTGAATAATCAATAATAAAAATATAATGTCAAACATAAATAAAAAGAAAATAAAAACAAATTGTCATACAAAGGTTCGTAATAATATGTCATCTAATTGTAAAATAAAATGTCAAAGATAAAATTTATAATTATACTAAAGATGATATGTCATTTACTTAATAATCTATGAGTAATACAAAAATAAAACATATAAAAATTTAAAGCAAGAATAGTCAACATATAATTTAAAATTAATTCCAATCTAGAACGGTTGTCGCTTATCATCAGCCCTTCCTCAATAAATATGTCTTCAATTTGTTTTTAAATAAGTTTGCGCTATTTATACTTTTAAATTCACCCTGCTCCTCATACCTCTATACTGGTGACGCAGACGTGATAGTAATAATCAATTAATTAATAATGATAATTATGTTTCAGGCCACTACAGAGTAAATTACGATCCTAGAAGTTGGACTTTGATTAGTGAAGCACTACACAATGATCTAGAATCAATTCACCACTTAAACAGAGCACAGGTATGTACCTATACCTACTCCAAATTTTATGTTGACTTTCCTTATTAATATTGTGCCATACCTCGGCTAGCACGTTAAGCCGTTGGTCCCGGCTGTCATCGTGGAAGTTTGACAGTCATTACGGGTCGTCAGAAGCCCGAAAGTCTGACAGCCAGTCTTAACAAAGGGTATCGTTTTACCCAATTACTGGGTTGTGGAGGTCATATAGGCAGTCGCTCCATGTAAAATACTGGTATTCAGCTGGATCCAGTTAGACTGGAAGCCGACCCCAACATATTTGGGAAAAGGCAAGGCAGATGATGATTCCTTATTAATATTGGCACGATTTATAGTATTTAACTACGAGTCGAAACATTAATAAAAGTATATTCAGACTCGGGATAGAAAATTGTAGATAATAATGTATTTTTGTCTTATAAATTTTGAAATATTGATAAATAATTGTAGGTCGTCGACGATGTGTTCGCGCTGATGAGGTCTGGAAGAATGGAGTTAGTCTTCGGATTCGATATCCTGAGGTTCCTGGCCAAAGAGACCAACTTCCATGTGTGGGACCCAGCTATCACTGGCTTCACCTGGTACAGGAACAGACTGAGGCACTTGCCTGAGCACCAAGCTGAGTTTGATGTAAGTGACACTTTAAATTAATTGTTTATAAAATTAACAACCAACCTAAATTGTCCGTATATTCAAATCTTATCTGTCATTCTGTCAATTCGACAACAAGTCTCACCAAGGGCACTCAGTAACTTTGTTGTGGAGTTCAGATAGGTAGTCGCTCCATGTAAAATACTGGTATTTAGCTGCATCCCGTTATACTGGAAGCCGACCCCAGGATAGTTGAGAAAAGCCTAGGCCGACGATGAACTAACATTCACGGCAAATTGACGGAGTGTGTCACTTTGTTTAACAACTAACTTCCCTAACTTTACATTTGCTAATTATCTTGCTTCTTTTGTTGCTCTGGTATCGGCACGGCTTATTCAAGAATCGAACATGCCGTGGTAACAGAAATAGGCAGTCGGCAAGCTCTAATGGTTCCTAATTGAATTTGACTGCATTTGCATGTTATTGTTACTGCAGCTGTACCAACTAGCTTGGTCATAATGTTTGCGCAAACGATGCTAAAGACCCATTTTAAAAAGATACCCATTTTCTCTGGCACTAAGCGACACGTAAACGTAATGCAAAAATGCATACTGTTGGATTTTTAACGCTCGGCTCAGTGCCGAGAATTGAAAATAAAACAGTGCATTAATTTTAATTAGGCGTTACATTTAAGTGTCTCCTAGTTTTAATGAAAATGGGCATAAGTACCATGGAAGTGTTCCTACAATTGGGATTTACGTTTATCCCATCCGCTATTTATGTAATCCAAATAATTTTAGTTTATAGAAACAAGATACTGAAGGAGTTTATTAACTCCTTTATTACGTCTCTCCAAAATCCAGTTTTCAAAAATATTCTTCGATTGCAGGAAATCATCTTAGGTTTGATGGAGCACGCCATCACTACCCTAGGTTTCGAGCCTACTGACGATGAGACCCCTACCATTAGCATGGCAAGACAGGCCATTCTACACTTTGCCTGCTCTCTTGGCCATCAAAGGTGTAACCAGGATTCCTGGGACCGCTTCGTAGACCTGAGAGATAATCAAGTGCCGTGAGTTTTAATCAAATCATGTACAAACGCCCGCACATCAAGCTACTACAAACTGTCAAATTTCTTTAATAGATTTTCAACTTTATCGCTAAAGCGTAAGGTTCAAGGTTGATTGGGAAAAGACAGTTTCGAGTAGCATGACCGGCGTGCGTCTGTACTTGGTCACCTTACAAAAACGTTGGTCACTTTTGGATTTTTATCACATTAAACAATTTTTTCACATTTTTGACATCGCCATTTGCGTCGTATAATATGACTAGTTTCTAAGAACAGCTGTACAAGGATTCCTTGGCGCGTAGACTGAATTGGAACTAACAGCGTTATCTTGTTTATTCAATACATTTCACATAAAATGTTGGGAGGACACCTGGTTGGAACGAAGTGCCTTTCGCTGTATATTTTAATACAGAACCATCTTACGGAGTTGGCTGTATCTTGAAATTCGAGTTATAGATTTGTTATATGCAAAGAAAAAAAAAAATGAGGTACAAAAGACATGTATTCTGTAATTTTACTAACGGCCGACGACGGGGTACGGGTCTACGGGAGCGTGGTGGTAAGGCTGGCACACGGGCAATTTTATGCTAATTTTGAGCAAACTGCGATTTTTGTATTGAGCCAAATTGTGTTAACTGTGGCCCTCATAATTAACTTGAAAAAAAAAATTAGGCAAGTTTGTAGTTTTTGAGGACAAAAATTGATTTTGCGTACGCTTTTAAAGTATGAACGCGCATGACATTTCTACCAGTAAACTCCTTCCACGAGCCGCGAAAGAACTTCGTTCCAAATATCACAAATGTTCACCAACGGCGTGGCGCCCCCATGTCAAAGTCATTCGATCGCCAAAAGATCCTTGTAGCAGAAAGGTTAATGATTTCTGAAGTTGACCGTACTAAGGTGTATGTGATGCAAGTATATTAATCAAAATAAAAAAAAATGCCTGTCAGACAGCCCGTCATTTTTTACTTGTTACAGGGTCAATGCTCGCGTGCGTCGCAACGTCTACGTAACAGCTATGAGAGAGGGTGACGTGAATGACTTCGACTATTTGCTAAACCGATTCAGGGAGTCAAACTACGCCAATGATCAACTTGAAATGTTACGAGGAATGGGAGCTACAAAAGATCCCGTATTGTTGACCAGGTAACTTGCTAACATTTGTAGGCGACGTCTATTCCAAACTGAATCACAGTGACTAAATGGGCCCCAAAACGTTGTAGACCACGCAAAATATGACTTTATTTACCGGATATTTTTCTAAACAAAGAGTGGCATATTTTAAGACAATAGGAACCCACAACGAACCCGGGAGAGGATTGGCTCTTATAAAATCTTAGGCCTCATTCACACCATACGAATATTCAACCGCCGAATGTGAGGGTCAAGTTCAAAATGTATGAGAAATCAAAAGTCAGCCGCCGACTGACTGTCCTTTGTTTTCTATACATTCTCATAGATGACGGCCGACAATACGATTGCTGTGAATGCAGCCTTATAAATTCTAAATTGTAAAATAAATAATTTAAAAAATAAAACACTGTAAAGATAATAATAAATAATAATTATTATATCCTGGGACATTTCACTCACGGTCATCTGATCCCAAACTAAGCAGAGCTTGTACTATGGAAACCAGATAACTGATATACTACATACACTACTTTTTTTTTGTAAATACATACTTATACAGAAAATTACACCAAGACTCAGGACAAACAGACATGTTCATGCACACAAATGTTTGTCCTGGATGGGAATCGAACCCACGACCAGCGGCATGATAGGTGGTATCTTAACCAACCACGTCAGCTGCCCTGTCAAAAACATAAAAAAACATATTTTAATTTTGGAAGTCGGCCTTTAGTTTTGTTTCTTTGTAGGTTTGTTTGAAGTCGGTTAAAATGGTTAAAGGACACTGTCAGCATGATCTGATCATGATCACGACTTCCAGCTCGTTTAAAAATGGAGATTAATGTTTTTTTTTCTGCTCCTAATTAACATTGCATAATATTTATTTTATTCCAGATATTTACAGCTGACTCTAACAAAAGAAGTGAGGTCCCACGACAAACTCAACTCTTTCAACTATGCTCTGCTCGGCAACCAAGAGAACGTTAACACCGTCCTGGAGTTTGTGAAAACCCACATCGATGAAATCAGAGAAGAGTTAGTATTAAAGTCTGGATTTATGTGTTCTGAAATTATACAGATAAACGACAATCTGTCACTTAAAACTATAATTGGATCGTGTTATGCTGAAAGCAGCCATGTCGGGAAAAGTACAAAAAGAGTTATAAGCACTTTTCTGCCGATGGTTGCATTATGGATGTATGGACAAGGCTGCATTTGACGGCTCATGTCTCCGTGATAAATAGAGACATCGACATGGCTGTTTTTGCAAAAAATATTGTTTGTCGAAATTAGTATGACTATGTTTATAACTCATTTTTGCACGGTCTAATTGTACAAGGATCTTATGGCGAGTGGCCAACATCGGAACTAGCCTCACTACCACCATGCTTTTTCAATCATCATAACATAATGTTCCCAATGTCGGGACACAGGCCTCCTCCCTGTGAGAGGGAGTGGGCTGTATCCACCACGCGGGCCCAGCGCGTGTTGGTGGATGTCACATATCTTCGAAGTTTTCGTTCTAGGACATGCCGGTTTCTTATGATGTTTTCCTTAAATTATTTCTTCACCACTGCTCTCAGAACGGAGCAGTGGTGAAGAAATAATTTACAAACAGTAAAGCGCCTGTCTAGGCTCGAACCTAGGACCACTGCGCCACCACTGCTTTTTCAATACAATTTCACAAAACATTACACAAATGTTCAGCAACGTCTATCAGCGACCCTCTATCAATGGCATTCAAGCACTAAAATATCTTTATGCGCCTTTATAAAATTGCAAAACCACCATCACCAATGCTAAAAGTAACATGTTTGCTAAATATAAGTTTTTAAACCGACATGGTCACTGACATTATCATTAGAACTTAAAACGGGATATTTACCATGTATATTAATTGATTTGAGTTTCCGATATTTCGGCACTGTTGCAAGTGCCATGATCACGGATAAACTGAAGTTATAGCGGGTGGATGTTTACGAGCAGACAAAACAGTCTACCCTCTTTCTTGTTCGTTTAGTGCGATTGACACCGCTACCATTGTCACTTGTTACACTCACAACTCGATTCTGTTCTCGACACACAAAACTCACTATATCAAATCAATTAATATACATGGTAAATATCCCGTTTTAAGTTCTAATGATAATGTTTGCTAAAGCCTTAAGGGCCGGTTTCTTGATCCGTAGTTAACTCAACCAATGCTTAAACATAGTAACTAAAGGTTGAATTTTAGCTAAATGTAAAAGGCTAAACATGAAAAATAGTAACTAAAGGCATTTTGGCAAACACATTTACCCAAAATTAAACCATTAGTTACTATTTTTAACTATGGGTTGAGTTAACTACGGATCAAAAAACCGGCCCTGTATGGGAAAAATTGCTTATCGCGGAAACGCAATTGAAAACAGAAACGTTTTGAAAAGAGAATATCAATCTTGAAACCGGTATCCTTAACATTTAAATCCGAATATCCGGTTAGTGTTCAAAATAAGTAAGGTGGTCAATAACTACTGACAGAAAGTGGGTGTACTATAAGGGTATATCTCTGCCTATTTGGGGAATACAGGCGAGATGTTAGATTCCCATAACTTATTATAAACGTTATTTTTACTTTTAATTCAGGTACGTTGAAGACTCCCCTCCCCGACCAGTTCATGGCGCACTGTCTAACGTTGCAGCGTATTTGGACGAGCCTGGATTGGTTGAAGTAAGTATAATGGTTTAACTTCTTTATGCTTATCATCATCATCACAATTTTAGCCGTAAGACGTCCATTTACTGGACGAAGGTCTCCCGAAAGCGTATGCCTTCTTTATATCACTGAATGGCTGGCCAGCTTACGACCTATCTGATGGTAAGAGCAAGTTTTTTGCATCATAATTAGGCAATTTTTGCTATCTCTGCTCTGCTTTTACCTATCGATTGGTCTTTAAACGTATGGTGGGTTCGGTGAAACATCAATCCACAGTAAGAATTCGAAATGTATAGATTGATGTGTCATCGTGTGCAGCTTATATTTTCATTATTCTTAGGTTAGGTGGACAAATACTTTAGGTAAGATTCTCAACAGATAAATTATGATGATCTATTGGTATTCTTTAGATAACAAATTTATTATTCACTAATTGTAAGCCCAAGGTAAAGGACATTGCTCTGCGTCCATACATTGTTGGCCCTGGAGCCAAGAGCATCGGATAATTATGTATTGTATTCTCTATCATTTGGAGACTCCTAGAAGATCTTGTTTTTATAGCGGACTAGCTGCAGAAAAGATATATTTCAAAAAAGTATCAGATTTTGAGGTTATAATCTAACCATAACAACGAATATTAAATGTAGGTACCTACCATGATTTTTCATAGCTCTGAGTAATTTTTAAGAAACTGAAAAGTAATATCATAATACCTACCTAGATAATTAGGTACCTATGCAGTTATTTTTCTAAAAAATGGATGCAAGTGCAAAATTAATATACATTAAACTAATCAACATAGGTAGGTAACTGAATTCGTAGCATTCGTTTTGGAATGAGATGAGTAGAAACAGCGTCCCTATGAATGAACGGTGTGCATAGGATACCAGCTTTACCAATTAGATGGTAATAAGTGATTTTTTAAAACCCAGTCCTACAATATTTATATTTGAATAAGAAATAAAACACAGATTTTAATTTCACGTTTATTGTTCTTCGTCTAAATTACGAACTAAAATAGTGTCTAAAAACTGTGCAGGGGGGTTGACATTATTTTGATACCTCGCATAACTTAGGTACCAAATAATGGTCATAACATGGGCGCAGCAACCGATAGTTCTGCGCCCAACGATACAATTACAGCAATATTCGACTATTGCCTGTCGACTTATTTGTGATGAGTCAATTAAAATATATACAAAATACACTCTAGTACTTATATGACGGCTGTGAATTTTCCCCCGTAATAACCATACGGTTTCAGAATTTAATTCACACACAGGTACACAGTTCCGAAAATCACAGCCAGGTCAATCGTTTTTTAAACCAATCCAAGTCCGTTAAAATAGCCAAGTCGTAAAAAAGTCCCGAAAGTCACCAAAACACCGAACACAAGAAAACAACACAGGAAAAAGCACAGCGCAGAAACTGTAACTCTCAATTGTGGTAACAATGACTTTTTTTTTTAATAATTTTATGGCATGGCTTTTTGGCCTTTGTGCCATTGGTAACAATGACACGTTCACCGGCAAAACTAGGGATGTAATACGACACCATTAATCGATTTTTCGATTATGATTTACTGTGGTCTTAAATTATTACAGTCTGTTACATCTACTTTGTCATATAAACATTACAAGTATGTATGACAATGGTTTATTTTATATATAACAACACTCTTCTATACTGGTAATAATAATATATAATAACATCTGTATCTAGTTTGCAATATTGTTTTTTTAAATAAAACATTAGGTAATTGTGATGTGTTTAGTAAAAATAAGTATTTTTTTCGTTTAATGAACCGCAAAAGGAGCGTTATTTTTGTATTAATTGTCGTAAATAATGAATTAGTTTGAATGATTGTATAGAAATAAAGAAGTTTTGATTATTGTATAATATTATTCTTACTACCTATTTAAATTGGAGTATGACTGCATTCATAAAGTATTTTATTAGGTTTTTAAAACTACACTTTAGAAAAAAAAACACAATCGATCGATTATAATTGATCGGACATCCCTATTTCACTTTTGACACGACATAGGTGAAGATGGCGATGTAATGTTATTAGTCGTATTAAATTCTATTAAAAATACATTTTGGAATACAGCTAGTCCGTGATACAGAAGTATTTGCAACTTATATAATAAAATAGGCGATTAATTATCGTATATTCTCAAACTCTTCATTGCACAGGGCCATTTTGAACATTGTCTTTTGTCACCAATGTCCTCCTGTTGTATTCTTATCTTTAAAGGCAATCAGGATATTACTGAATTATCATAGATCCGTAAGATTATGAGTGAGTATGAATGGCTCAGAATTATGGATCTTCTACAATAAGTATTTATTCTAACAGATTGTTAAGAGAGAGGTCAATTCAAAACTATTTTTTTTTTGTCATAAATCAATACATGTGGAGCAATTGCGTAACACACTAACAATCGGAATCGGTTTCACCTTGATAGTTCAACAATATTCATTGCATTACTTTCGTTGTCGAGCAGACAAACTTTTCGAACATGAAGCAATGGATTAGCAATTTGCTTCAAAATGATTCAGATTCCGATTGATAGTGTGTTCCGCAATTAGGGTGCTGTTTAAAGCATTTGACAGGTAAGCTAGGATCTAAACATCTATTTCCATTAAACTTTTGACTAGACAAAAATTCCGCATTCCGTACTAGATTATTTTGAAGAAGAGCGATAAAGGAATATTTTTCCTAAATGCTGTTGCTGAGCACAAGCTCCTGGGTTGGATTCCCAGGTCGGGCAAAGCGTTATTGAGTTTTTCCAGTAGCAGCATGGAGTCTGCTTTTGTGCCCAGTTGATGGCAATAGGCTCGCCCTCTACTACACGGGACTTAAATAACGGCCCTCGACCATGATTTTTTCTTCAAATGGCCAACTTTGGCGTTTTTATAATAATATCTTCTTCGTTTATTTGTTTACATTTGCATACATTTTATTTGTTTGTTTGTTTTTTTTTATTAGTATTGCAATCTGCTGTGTATTATTTTTGTGTTGCCTCTTAGTCTGTGCTAAATAAATGTATTTTCTTTCTTTTCTTTCTTTCTTATTCCGAGAAACTGAAAGACTTTGACAACTTTAACTTATTGAGTGATGGAGAATAGTTATTAGTGCTTATAGTAGATATAGCGGCGTCGATTTTCAGAACTTTGTCTTATTAATTTAAATAAAGCCAAAATTCCAAGCCAATTTAAAGGGTTATTAAAATGGAATGGTTAACTTTTGCATAGGAGTCATAAGGGGTCTTTGGTTCCAAATGACCTCTCCTATATCCCCCTATTGGATTGCCGACATATAACCAATAATCCTGTATATATTTTCATAATTTCTCTATATTTTTGTCATTCTTAGCTAATATTCAGTTTGTGTAATAAATACTTTTTCTTTCTTTCTTTCTTACAGTACGAGGATTGGCTTCGCTCATCACAATCGGACATACCACAATACACTTCTGCACTTAGCGCTATCGCCACTGCTCGTAGTAACATGGCTTGGGGCACGGCAAATTCCGAACAACTCATTGAAGCAGCCAGGGGAAGTGCGACCGTGGCAGTGACTTCCTTTGCCATGATAGTTACAATGGCTCTCATCTTACTATTTGTTTGATTGTTATATATTAAGCTACGTTGTAAATGTATTTTTTGTAAAAATAAAATTATACGATGTTTTTAACATGGTTTTTTTATTACACAATTTGTCTGGTTAAGGCGAAAGCGTCAGGGTAACCCGTGAAATTCAAATTTTCTTACGTTTTTTGCAATTTTCAAGTCAGTATGAGGTTGTACGTTGATCAAAATGTAATTCGCGGTCGTAACAAGTATGTATTTAAATAATTATAATCATTAAAGTGATCAATACAACTCTTTAAGACCAGGTAATCCTAATAAATGACTATTTCATGAAATCTAGACAACCACGCGCAACAAACAAAATAAAAAGATTTTCATAATTCTTGGCTATTGCACGATTTATTTATTACAAATAATGTGTAAGGATAATATGTCTGTAATAAAATCATTAAAATAATCTGAAATTTTGCGTCACACATATATATTTTATAAAGCGACAAAACGGTACAGATAGGTTTCGACACGTATACATCAAACGTAAGATGGTTGACGTTTTGTTTTGTAAGGTTAGTAGTAAATCCAATGTTGCCAGACGTAATAAAACAGGGATACGTTTAGAAACTGTATAATTAGGACATATAATTTTGTCACACAAGACTCGTCACACAAAGAAACGAACTACGGAGACATCATTTTTACTTAAATCTCATTTATTACAACGTTTCTAAAGAAATAAAAAGGTTTTTCATGCACAGTTATCTTTTTCCAAGTTTACTGTATTAAAGAAATCTGTGTTAGTTCGATTATTAAAAAACTATTTTACAAACAAAAATCACCGACTTTTCACCAATTTCAGTAGTCGGTATCTTTTATTTTGTTTTCTTTTCTACATTTTAGTTTTTGCCACCGACTTCTGAAATTAAAGTTATTTTTCACTTGGTAGTGTTTTTTTTGGAAGTCGGTGGTAATTTTTGTAAAAAAAAAATATTTTTACTTCTTAGTGGGTCAGTTTGTAATTTATCTGTTACAATAACCTAATCTCAACTATTCATTACCTTTTGCAAAATATTGTATAATAATAACAATATATTGTATAATAATATTGTATAATAATAATATTGTAATAATATATATATATATTAAATATTACGTTAATTGTTGAGGAGTTCTCCTAGTAAGAGCAAGGAGAACTGGAGCTGATGGTGAAGTCACCATTATCTCCATTTTACCATATGCTGTATGACATGCATTAATTGCTTAGCAATCTATTAAAGTAGCAAATATTAAAGTAGGTAATTAATCGAATCGCAATCCGTGAAATACTTATTATTGAGTAGTTCCGGTGGCCATCTGTAGTCTTCATCATCAGTTCTACTTCACCAAATGGTGCTTTTCGAGAGTAAATGCATGAGTTACTATAAAAAATATCTAAATTGCTATAGGTGCGCGAATAAAGTTTAAGGGTTGCCTCGATTTCCATGGGATCCCCATATCAGATTCAGAAAAAAAAAAAAGAATTATCGAAATCGGTCCACATAAAACAATATATATTTTACGTATATACGCGACGAATTGATAACCTCCTCCTTGTTTTGAAAGTCGGTTAAAAAGTATTAAATTTTTCTTTTAAAACTGGCACGTGGAGACAACTGTTTTTTGTATGACAAAAAAAAAAACTCCACATCATTAGATTTGGTTGTTATTTTATTTCTTTAGCCTAATTCAGTTGATCTGGTATTTATATACGAAATAATGAATATTATAGCGCTTTATAAAAAAAAAAACGGCTCATTTATTCACTACAAGATTTTTTATGCCCGTGTTTAGTAATGAGGACACCGAGCGATATTCATTCATAATTCTGTAAATAAATATTTGCTACGGCCGCGATTCATACTTTAATTAACATACAACTTAATACTGACTTGAACATTGCAAGTAACGTAAGAAAATTTGAATTTCGCGGGCTACCCTGACGCTAAAATTGAATATTCACTCCCTCAACTTTAGTTATACAGGGTGTCTGAGAAAGGGTGTCGCCAATTTAAGGGTGTGGTACAGATCATCAAACTAAACAATTTTTTCCCGGGAACGAAGATCGTAATCGTGAATGAAAAAGAAAATCAATCGTCGCATACATTTGGTCAATTAAGATTTATTTTTTGAAGATTTGTAAGGGACAACTGATTTTTTTTTCACGATTACGATGTTGGTCATACTGTTAGTCTAGTAAGTCTAAATTTATGTTTACTTCGGAAGAGCGAGGCTTTCCCAACACAAGTATCATCTGATTACTTTCTGGGAAGCCCCGGCAACTTGTAAAGATTTACTGAAATAAATACATTTTTATTTTTATTTATTTATAAATATATATATATATATATATATATATATATATATATATATATATATATATATATATATATATATTAATTTCAATCGATTCTTTAACGCCTATAGATTATTCTCTTAAAATATTTTGTGTATGAATAGACAGACCTTATATAACAATAATAACATTTTTATTAGAGATGCATCAATACGCTTTTTGCCGATACGATACTCTTAAAATAATATCGGCAATACCGATACCGATGCCAATACGCTTATTGAATTAAAATGAAGGTGAGATAAATAAAACACTAGTTGGGTTTTGTTTTTAAATTAATATTAAAATTTTACAGACTTAGAAAGAGATTACTAGTTATTAGTATTAGTAATTAAAATATCATTAATAAGATTTTTGTCTAAAAAAACAAAGTATCCTCAAGTTTTGCTTAGAAGATAGGCGATTTCGCAAGTCTGTTGTAATGAGACCTATGGTGGAAATAGTCTCTCAGATGCGACAGAACTCATTTGGAAACTAAAGTATGTTATTTATGCACCATTTTTTTTCAAGTTCGGGTATAAAAAGTTATTGCTCGTACCTCGTCTGCAACGAAATAGACGAAACGGCACGCTCGTTTACATTAATTTTTTTAGGCGCGAAATTTTAAAAATATATTTTTGTACCGGCAATAAAAATATCACCGATGCCGATATATCAGCATCGGTATTGGTATCGGATGAACCCCTAATTATTACTGAAAGGAAACCTAATATGTTTCTTATGGTTGTTATAAAATAGTAACAAATATATTATACGTAAAAATTGTAATGATTTTAAGTAAAAAAATACTGCCATTTTGGATATAAGCTGCTTATATAACAAACATTATATTCCTCAAATTAAGCATACTGCACGCTGTTAAAGTTTGTGCAATATTTTACCAGACATAATTGTTTGCTGACAAAAGCAAGAGACCAAAAATCAATCTTCCTAGCCTTTTCCCAACTATCGGGTCGGCTTCCAGTCTAACCGGAAGCAGCTGAATACCAGTATTTCACATGGAGCGACGCCCTATCTGTCCATATAGTCCATTTCCATCCACGGACCAACCCCGGCAAGTGCAGCTTAACCTGATGGTTCGATCCGTGCGGCTTTTACTATTTTTAGCCACGAGCTCCTCAAGATATAAACAACCATAAAACTAAAATAAAATTCCTCATCCAAATTCATAATAGAAAGAAAATGGAATCATCTTCTTCGTAGCGTGTTAATGGCAATCTAAGTGGAGTCGGCCGAGAATTTGGCTATGTGTTTAGCGCCATTGCTAGCGTTCATATGTTCCTGTAACGTGCAGCTGACAAGAGAAATCTGAAATTCTTTCTAATTTTTACAGCATTCTGACATTCTTTACGTCTAAGAGACCCTTCGAGATGAAACCCAAAGCCGGCCACACATCCCTTGACTTACGCTTATTGCCGAGATCTGTCACCTGAAGCGCGGTACGCAATGTTTGTTACTCATCATTGAGTTTGTCTCTGGCACCTCTCACCTAGACTAAAGAGCAAACCCATCACATATAATAATAAAAAAATTAAAAAAAATCTCTAAGCGCGTTTGACGCTAAACGAGTTTAAAACATGTCTGCCATCGTCAAACGATTGAAAGAAATGGAGCGATGTTTTAAACTCGTTTAGCAAATGAGCCTAGTAGTTATACATTACATTACATACTCGTAATAATGGATGCGCAAATGTTTTATATAGGCGTTCTAGTCTGCACAGAACACCCAATCTTTATGTTTAATGTACAGACGCCAGCACATCAAGCTACTACAATCTGTCAGATTTCTTTAATAGAATTTCGACTTTATTGCTAAAGCATTAGGTTCAAGGTTGATTGGGAAAATCTGACAGTTTCGGGTAGGTTGACCTGCTGGCGTCTGTACAACAAATCACACATGAAAACAAACCAAACAAACAAAAGTCCCCAATTCTATGTCTTTCGTCATAAAACCTATGAGTAACATAGAGATAAGATCTTCATTAATTCATCAATTAATTTATTGCTAGGTTATAGTACTGTCAAAATGTTTTCCCTGCTATAACATAACAACTTCGCACATAGCCCTCGCATGCTCCTGGTTTTGGTCTTATTTTTTGCTGTTCTATATTTTGTATCTTCTTGCTGTAAGTTACTGTAGAGAACTGAAATAAACCAACACTAAAGTAAATGCTTAGCTAACCCAGGCCACAATATCAGACGTACCTAATTTTATATATCCAATCTTCCGTCATATGTGTACCTTCGATGTGAGATTTTTATAAGCAATTATGTGTACCATAACGTCGTTGACGTTATGCTTTTAAAAAAATCGTGATGGCTAAGATTTTAGTCGTTTTGCTATAGTTTTATCTAATTATTTATCGAAAGATAAAATGTTTTTGGATAATAATTGTTTATCAAGCCTTGCGACTGATATTGGTACCATAATCCTGATAAAATTTACAATAAAAATAATATATTATAATTGATTATGACCACCAAAAATTACCGATTTTGAATTCATTTCGCATGGTGTAACTCTTGAGCAGGTACGTTTTCACAAGAATTTAATTGTGCCTTTTTTATAAGCCATACAAAATTAAGTCATTTAAATATTAGAGATACGGAGTATTCAGATAAGAAGTAAAAATAATTCTGTATTAACCAAACAAACTAAAAGTTATAGCAATTTTATGAAATTTAACTATTTGCCACGTAAGTTAACCGAAATTGAGGTGGCGCCACAGGCTATTCATATTACTTGAAATCTTTCATCTTGTGTAGCTTTGCATAAGCCATAATTGCATCGAGACATTGTAAGTTAGATGTTATCTACCTAGGTTTTTCCTTGTAATTTTACCAAACAAAAAAAAATATACTTCATGCATAAGCTTTTTTATACAGCAACGTAAATTGTGTTTGTTCAATCTTTAGAAATTATGATTAACCAACCATTAAATTTCAGCACCATGCGTTACACCAGCCTCATATTCCTGGCGCTAGTCGCTGTCATTACAGCTGACATTCCTTTACCATTGGATGTCGAAGAAGCAGAGTCCCGTAACACTGCTGCATCTGATGCCTACCGACTTCCTGAAGATCTAGACCCCATACACTATGACGTAGAAATCACACCTTATTTCGCAGCTGAGGGTAGCAATGCAGTATTTACTTTTGATGGTGTTGTCAAAATTACTGTTGAGGTAAGTAAACAGTCTTACCAGGATAATTTTATTAAGAATCTACCACTTCTCAACGGTTAAAAATTTAATACTGATTAGTATATTTTCCGCCTAAAGTTTTTGTAGTAATTACAAAAAAACGATTGTAAAACAATACAGTAATCTGGCTTAAGTCAAGCTTTGTGATTGAAAATAAATAAATACCGAATTGTAGTAACATAGCCAGCTGTGATCAAAATTAATAATTTATATAATTTATTTCACAGGTGAAGACAGCTGGCCTAAATGCGCTCATCATTCACGAAAACGTTAGAAGCATCGTAGAAGTAACTCTAACGACCGTAGCTGGCGTACCTGTTACACTGCATGCCACAACTCCCTTCGAACGCATTAGAGAGTACCACTTCCTAAAAGTCAACTTGCCTGTTGGAGCAACCTTGGTTAATGGGGCTCAGTACATACTGACTGTGAACTATGTCGGTAACATCAATGAGACGCCTCTTTCCAGAGGTGTGTTCCGAGGAAGCTACAAGGACGATAGCGGTCAATTGCGGTGAGGACAATATTTTGTTCTTGGTGACACTACATGACATTAAAAAATGGCTAATTCCCGTTTCGCCACTTTCTCGATTCGTAAGTACCTGCTCAATAGTGTCGTTTGGTAACTATTTTGATTTTCATACTCAACTTAATCGTCGGCGAAACGAGACTAAATGTATGAATAGTAGAATAGTTACAAAACTACATTTTTCTTTAGGTCTTTTGTTTTAGTGGTGAGATGAATCGGGAAAGTGGTAACACGGGACAAGCCAAAAAAAAAGCAGCTGAAATCCTACTCATTAATTGTTATTTATTAAGAATCACATGAATCCAAAACAGCGATAAACTAAAAGTAGTGTCATGATGTTGCCAGTTTTTCATAATATTTGAGATTACATGATTTTTATTACTTTTATTTTTGCAGCTGGTACGCAGCCACTCATCTGCAGCCCACCAACTCGAGGCAGGCATTCCCCAGCTTTGATGAGCCTGGCTTCAAGTCTACCTTTAGAATCATCATCAACAGACCAGCAACCTTTACTGAAACTTACTCTAATATGCCGTTGGCTGAGAGAATTCTGTGAGTATTGTTTTTACTGAAGATACCATAATAATATTCATCCATCGATACATTACATTATTTATGTTATTAGAATGGATGTTCATACTATGGTGGCTATATACAGGGTTATTGGTAAAACACCAGCAACCTCTTAAGGAGTCATTGTACTCATCATTATGAACAACTTTTACTAGGGGCCCAAACTTGAAATCGCGAAAAAAAATCAGCTGTTCAGTACATTTATGTTCGCATAATTCGTCAAAATGTACTGAACAACTGGTTTTTTTCGCGATTTCTTGTTTGGTCCCATAGTAAAAGTTGTTCATAATGATGAGTACAATGACCCCTTAAGAGGTTGTTGGTATTTTACCTATATCCCTGTATAAGTAATAACAGCCGCACGGGTTGATCCAATGATCCATGGATTGTTGACCATCTTTACATACCAAGACCCCTCCGTGCCTCAGAAAGACGTTAAGCCGTTGGCACCGGCTGTCATTCGTAAATCTGACAGTCGTTACGTGTCGTCAGAAGCCCAAAAGTCCGACAACCAGTCTTACCAAGGAGTACAGTATTCACTCCATGTAAAATACTGGTATTGGCTGTATGCGGTTACACTGGAAGCTGACCCCAACATTGTTGGAACAAGGCTAGCCAGCTGATGAGTATTTCATACTAATGATACAAATGCGAAAGTAACTGTGTCTGTCAGTCTCGTATGTAATTGAAATAAAGATGAAGCAAAGCCGCACATTACAGCCACATCGGGCCGCAGCACATCGCATCACTATGCAGCCTGCCTGTAGTGTACGATAGTCCATACAAAATTTATGTAAGTGATGTCGGAGAATTTTAGCAATATAGCGTGGCCCGAATGTGCATCAGCCAGCTACCTACTAAAACAACAAACGTTTTGATTAACGCATCATATTGCTTTTAAAACATTATGAACGACTCGGACCTCAAGTGTATATTAAGCGTCTCTGCGCAGACAATGGCCCACCTTCAATCTGGCGCCGCGTGCCTTGTTTCCTGTACGCTTGAGGATCTTATGACTGCGTCAGTGAATGGAGTTTGCGTGGCAGAACTTTGGATTAAACATAATATTTGAATTTCCACAACCTTATTTGCCATTGATACTCTAAGAAGTAAAATACCGCTACTGTTCCCAGAGTAGGATAAAAAACCACAGCCAGGACTTCCCGAATATCAGATAAAAAAACAATATTCAAAAGATAATGACAATGTACCTAAACAATGTAGAAGTTAATGTATAAGATTAAAAACATCGCCACACAAGATCTAACAATAAATCATCCGAGAAATAAAACCGGTCAAGAGCCAGTCGGACACGCGCACCGAGGAGTCCGTAACATCATATATAAAAAAAAAACTGTGCTATTTAGAGACATTGTTATATTTTTCCTGTAATCTTTACATAAACTTCTATCACACAGAATAATTTCAGATTTTTCTCTATACAAACTTCGGAGATATGGGGGGAACGGTATTTTTTTTTTAGATTTTTCATCAGAAGTCGATAACTATGCGGCCTAAAAAAAAAGAAAGAATTTTTGAGAGTGTGCAAACAGCGCTCTCTTTCATATGATACCCCGCATGCCCTAGTAGCTCCACTTAAAATTTTTAAGACCCCGTTTCAGTCCCTGTTGCAAACTTATTTGCAAAATAGTTGGACAAACGTCATCTAAAACTTTACCAAATTTCAAGTTTATAGCATTAGTGGTTTTTGAGATATCCAGCTGTCCAGCTATCCAGTGAGATATCCAGACAGACAAACAGCCTGAGTCGCACTATAAGGATTCCTTTTTACCATTTTGGTACGGAACCCTAAAAAGACTGTAGACTAAACTAGATAAAAATTAAATAAATACATGTACAAAAATAAAAATGTAAATTATATTTTCAGTACCGATACCGGTCGCTACAAGGAGACCTTCCAGGTAACCCCGAGAATGTCAGCTTACTTGGTTACCTTCCATATTAGCGAAGGCTTCGAAGTGATTGCTGATAACAACAATGCACTAAAGCCATACAGAATTTTGGCCAGACCCAACGCACGTGGTCAAGGAGCCTATGCTTTAGAAGTCGGACCTCCTCTAACAGACTGGCTTAGTGAGTACTTCGGTATCGAGTACTACGAGATGGAAGAGAATATCAAAAACGATCAGATCGCGTCACCTTACTGGGCTTCAGGTGCCACTGAGAACTGGGGATTAGTGACTTACAGGTATTTATTTTTATTTTAGTCATCTAGATAAAGAACAAAAAAAATATGTACTTATTTTAAATTAGTTGGTGAACTCTTTCTTGGGGTTTCTTGCCTACAAGTATTACATCTACACGAAACTTCAAGAACTCACCAACCAACAGAACAGCCACCAAGAGAGTTCAACTAATTTAAAATATTATACATATTTTTCATCATATCATTATTAAAGTTTGGAATAGCGCCATCTAGTAATAGTTAGGAGTACCAAACTATTACTAGATGGCGCTATTTCAAACTTTAATAATGAAACCTTCAGTTCCAAGTTTCTTTTCTATTCTAGGGTTGTTTGCTACCTTATATTCATATAAATATATAAATCATACCATCGCCTGTTTTCCCCGAAGGGTTTGGCAGAGTTACAATATAGTACACTCACATTTTGCCAGTTAAACCTTAAATAGCAGTCCATATAAATTTTGTTTTATTTTAGGGAGCTGCGCCTCTTGTACCAAGAGGGTGAAACCAATGCTGTGGACAAGTTATACATTGGTACGATAACTGCTCACGAGCTCGCTCACAAGTGGTTCGGTAACCTGATCACCTGCAGATGGTGGGACAATATCTGGATTAACGAGGGTTTCGCTAGCTACTTCGAATATTTCGCTATGGATGGTGTAAGTGAATTTTATAGTACCTATATATTATGTAAGGCAACCAATCGCCATGACACTTGTATAAAAAGTATTTTGAACTTAAAAAAGTGCACAAAGATTTTTATTAAATCGCCAGTTTTTGCGAAATCATACTGGCCACAAATGTGAAAATCAAAATCCGTTTATTACACTGATCTTTCACCTTTAAAGCGAAATCCCAGAGCCGCTAGACCTATTTTCTGACTACCAACATGTATGTGACAGAGTAGTGTGAAGTATGTACAGACGTCAGCAGGTCAAGCTACCTGAAACTGTCAAATTTTCCCACTCAACCTTGAACCTAATGCTTTAGCGATAAAGTTGAAAATCTATTAAAGAAATTTGACAGATTGTAGTAGCTTGATGTGCTGGCGTCTGTACTGAAGGTATGCATACCTGCTAGCTTGGGATGACGACGGCCAATTTTCAGGTATCAGGTACTAAAGTTACGTAAAAATATTACTCACTTTTCTTAAAGTCTGACTGCTGATTTTTATGAATGTTTTACAGAATATTGTTAATAATAAAGTTAATAATCAGTACTGTCAGAAACTTCCCGTCGGCGGTTCTTTACACCAGATGCTTTAAAGCTCGCAAAAATGACGTCAACTTACTTATAGTTTGAGTCTTACTTTTTATATAATGATACTCTGGGAACTATTTCAATACTATTTGTAAGCAACAAGACCAATCGTACTGGTCAAATATTCCCCAGATTTATTGCCTTTTTTGAAGTTTAAAAAATAATGTTTTGTTTCTATTTTATTTGCTGATGCTTTATGTTCAATATATTTCTTTCCAGGTGTACCCAGAGTTAGAGTTGGCAGATCAGTTCAATATTATGTACCTGCAGAGTGCCTTATCTGCTGACTCTGGAACGACCACCAGAGCTCTTCAGCACTCTGTCAACAGCCCAGCCGAAGTCACTGGCCACTTCAGTGGCATCAGCTACTCCAAGGGAGCTTCGCTGCTTCTCATGCTGAAGCATTTCCTCACTGAAAATACTTTTAGGAAGGCTTTGAACTACTTCTTGAAAGAAAAGTATTTAATTTTCTTGGTTTTAATAAGATGAAAGTGATTTTGACAAAATTATAATTTTATTATAACAAAATGAATGAAAGGCAATTGGATGCAGCTGAGATGAGAATGCTAAGAGGGATGTGTTGTGTTACACGAATAGATACAATAAAAAATGAGTATGTAAGAGGAAGTCTGAATGTGACACCGGTGACTGAAAAGTTGTGTGGAAGTCGGTTGTAGTTGTATGGGCATGTGATGTGGAGGAATGACGAAAATGACGTCAGGAGAGTTTTGAGTATGAATGTGGATGACTATACGAGTAAGGTAAGACCAAAGAAACGATGAGTGGACTGTGTGAAAGATGATATGGCTAGAAAGGAAGTGACTACCGAGATGACGACTAATAGAGAAGTATGGAAGAAAAAGACATGTTGCACCGACCCCAAATAAATTGGGACAAAGGCTGCAGAATAATGATGATGAAACTAACAATATTCATTAAAATTTATATGTTTTAAATTAAGCAAAGTATCACCACTCATGTGAGATAGAAAAATTAAACGTAGGTACACTTCACACCACTTGTAGTGGGAAAAAATGGCAAAAAGTAACCTTAAAATTGACATGGTCAATAATACTTTTACTAACTAGCTCATAAAACAGGGTATGCACCATGTTATATACAGATTGAAAAGTACTCAAAGGAGTGTCGGGCTTGATTTCGATGAAAACTAAAAGAGTGTCATGAGATTTTTGAAAAATCAGTATTTCTAGCCAGGAATCGAACCAGATCGTTTTGTAAACACACTATATTCATATTCACATTCATTTATTCACATTTAAATAGAGTAAGTACAATTGGTGGTTCTACATGTTATAATATTTGGTCTTATAATCTATTTAGCCTTAGTATGGCATGTGAAGCTTAATAATAGTGTAATGACACAAAAAAAAGAAAACAATAAAAAGGATGGGAATTTAGGCATAATCACTACATGTCTTATGTTAATTATATTGTCCCTAGCTAACTACAGTGTCCAGTACCACTACCAGTAAAAAGTCAGTTTTTCCGTTACATAATGATGCATTATTCCTGTAACCACTCATTTATTGAGTAAATCAATCATGTATTAATAGTGTCGCTAATAAGGATCTAATTCTAGGAAGTGATGATATACAACAAATACCTACCTACCTATTAAACCTTGATATTGATTTTTCAAAAATCCAATGATGCAGTTTTGGTTTTCATCAAAATCGAGCCCTATACTACTTTGAGCACTTTTCGCTATTCCTCATAGTTTTGGATTTAGCCATCCACGCCTACTTGAGAAATTCACCCTGTATATATTATTTATTTTGAGCGTTTGATATTGTACCTACAATTCCCGGATAAACTTGAGTTATAAAAAATAATACTATTTTCAGTTCTTACCAGCATGCATTCCCAGCAGACCTCTACAGTGCCTTTGCCACAGCAGTGTCGGAAGATGGAGTACCTTCCACCACCTTCGATATTACCAACTTCATTAAATACTGGGTAGAAGAGCAAGGATACCCAGTCCTCAAAGTTACCGTCAACTCGGAAACTGGTCGCATTGACCTTGAACAGGTAATCTCAGACTAAAAAAAGTGAAGCATGCGCTAAACTACACCTCGCTCTGTGCAGACACGCTCACACTCACACATTTACATCAAACTACAACTAAACTAAACCTCACAAAGTGCACATATTTTCACAAAACCGGGCGGTCTCACGTCACTTTTGACAGCGTTTTGCCTTGCTTTTTTATTTAGTCTGAGCAGACGAATAACAAAAATTCTTGACTTGAAAAGCAGCACGCAATATTGTATATTTTTTTAAAGGTTATATTGCTTTCTTTAGAATAGCAAACAAATTACAGTTTTGCGAATTGCCTAGATAAAATCTCGAAATTCACAAGTGCTTGAACATGCGTATTTACTTCATCTTCTTTTACCATCAGAACCGGTTCTTCATCAGCGCATCCGCCACACCGACCGCGCAAGCTTGGCCTCTGCCACTGACCTATACAACTCAAAATAACCCTAACTGGCAAAACCTACTGCCTTCCAAAGTTATGACCACGAAGACTGACTTTATCGATAACGCAGCAGGAAATGGATGGGTGATATTCAACGTTCAACAGAAAGGTAAGAACGTTTATAAGTAATAGTCCGATTGCCGTACTATCGGACTATGTTAATGAGGGAAGATAGAGTGCACCTGTGTTTGCGCACAGACTGGTGCACTATAATATTTCTTGAGTCGATAACTAGTCTCCGCTGAGATTGGCCGACATGACCAAAAATTGCCATTATTACTAGTAGTTCTGCGAACAGTAGACGATGTATGTGAAGTACCCCTCCAATCAAAAATCTCCGACGACAAGAAATTCTATAAAGTCGTAAAACCTGTATACCAAGTTTCGTCTAGATCGGTTGTAAAATATGACCTGTAGAGGAGTAGCAACAAACTGACAGACGATTGCCAGGCTTGAAGCAGAGACGCTTCGCTCGCTCGGTCAATTATAATAGACGGCAAACAACTTGAGGATCCTACGTCGTTGGTATAGTGGTCGCAAGCGCAACTGCTGATCATGAGGTCCTGGGTTCGATTCCCAGGTCAGGCAAAGTCTATTAGGTTTTTCCATCTGGCATTTCTCAGTCGCATCCCAGAGTGGATTTGTGCTCGATTGATGACAATAGGCTCGTCCCCTATTACATGGGACTAAAACATAACTGGCGAAATGTGTACCATAGGTACACCTCTGCCCAACCCTTCGAGGAAACAAGGCGTGATGTTATGTTATGTGTTGAGGATCTTGGGAACCAATAGGTTATTCCATCAGAATATTCTCAGAAGCAGTCCGAAGAGTTAGTGACAATGGGCTCGCCTTGACACATGAACTAAGAACATAACTGGAGGAATGCGGGTGTAAGTGGTGTGGTGGCGGGATACATACTCTTCGCAAAATATTGGCGTGATATGATCACATTGACTGGCCTGTTGGTCTAGTGGTTAGTGGCCCTGACTGCTATGCCGGAGGTCGTGGGTTCGATTCCCACCCAGGACAAATGTTTGTGTGATGAGCATGATCATTTGTTCTGTGTCTGGGTGTAATTTATCTATATATGTATGTATTTAGAAATATATAAGTATGTTTATCAGTTGTCTAGTACTCATAACACAAGCTCTGCTTAGCTTGAGGCTAGACGGCGTTGTGTGATAGTTGTGGAATATTATTATTATTATTATTATTATTATTACATTAACTCGTGTTTATTTTTCTAGGTATCTACCGTGTGAACTACGATGAAAACAACTGGCGACTGATCGCCAATGCTCTTAATACAGATCATACCACCATCCATCATTTAAATAGAGCACAGGTATGAAACGACACTATACAGGGTGTCCGTTTACGGTGTAGCGAAACTTAAGGGTGTGGTACAGACCATCAAACTGAACAACTTTTTCCCCGGGACCAACATCGTAATCGTGAAAAAAAAATCTGTCGACCCATATATTTGGTCAAGTAGGTATTAAAGTTTTGTATGAGACGACTAATTTTTTTTTTCATGCTTACGATGTTGGTCCCCGGGCAAAAGTTGTTCAGTTTGATGTTCTGTACCACACCCTTAATTTTCGCTACACCGTAAACAGACACCCTGTATATGGTGACTGGTAATTAGTAACCCATACTTAAACATATGATTGACGGGTTTGTGGCTAACTAATAACAGCCGCACGAGTCGATCGATCAGGTTAAGCTACGCTTACCGCTGTTGGTCCGTGGATGGGTGACCATCTTTACATACCAAGACCCCTCCGTGCCTCGGAAAGCACGTTAAGCCGTTGGTCCCGCCTGTCATTCGTTGATCTTTGACAGTCGTTACGGGTCGTCAGAAGCCCGAAAGTCTGACAACCACTCTTACCAACGGGTATCGTATTACCCAGTAACTGGGTTGTGAAGGTCAGATAGGCAGTCGCTCCATGTAAAATACTGGTATTGGTGGGTGAGGTGCATCCGGTTAGACTGGAAGCTGACTCCAACATGGTTGGGAACAGGCTAGGCAGATGATGACTTAAACATATGATTGTACTCATTCTAGCAAACAACTTTTACTATGGGACCAAACCTGAAATTACGGAAAAAGAATCTGCTGCTCCCTACATTTATGTTCGCATAACTCGTCAAAATGTAGGGAGCAGCAGATTTTTTTTTCGCGAGTTCAGGTTTGGTCCCGTAGTAAAAGTTGTTTGTTATCATGAGTACAATCATGTGCTATCGGTCACTAATTACCAGTCACCCTATATAATGTGTTAAAAAAATAACTTTAAGAACTTTAAAAGATTCTTGATAGTCATAGAACTGAATAACTTTTATTATGGGACCAACTTTAAAATCGCGAAAAAAAAAAACAGCTGTCCCCATACAGTTTAGAACAGTAGGTATTAAACTTTATTATGGAACTGCAGATTTTTTTTGTTGCAATTTCAATATTCATCCCATAGTAAAATTCATTCAGTTTGATGGTTTAAAGCACCTCGTAAAGTTTTTAAAGTTAATTTTTAACACCTTATTTTTTATAGATTTGCTAAAGTTGGTTACAATTTCGGAAGTCTGTGCCAAAAAATGTTAATCCATACTACATAAAGCGTTATTGGTAATATGTCGGCAGTCCATTAAGGGGATGTACAAGAGGTCATTTTCAACCAAATAGGGTCATTTGGTCATACTTATGACTCCTTCGCAAATGTCAACCATTTTTTTTTGCAAAATCGACCATTTTAGTCAAAAGACCAGCTCAAAATTATGAAAATTGTAAAGATTTGTAGCTTTCATTTATAAATTATTAAAGATAATTGTTATTTTACGGTTGATTTTTATGTATTGAAGTGTTAGCAAGCAGATAATAATAAAAAAAAACTTCGTGTTTTGTTCTTTTTTTTTTTATAAATTTTCAAAGTTGTATAGGTACCTAGGTACCGCAGATATGTATCTCCAAAAAAATAAAAAATGTCAAATTACTTGAAAATGGTTGACGTTTGCATAGGGGTCATTAGACAGCAAATTACCTCTCCTACATCCTCTTAATGTATTGCCGACATATTGCCATTATCACTATATATTTATATTATAAATGCGAAAGTAACTCCGTCTGTCTGCTACCTTTTCACGCCTTAAGAGGGTAGTGCGCAGTGGCGCCCTCATCGTTTGTTTGCTTATATATTTTATTTTAGAATGCAGAAAATAAGCATGTTAAGTTGAGCTTCACTAGACCATACGTTATTATTATTACAAACAGAAATTTTATATTCTCAAGTTTTATTCTAATCCTTAAAACGGAAAATAGTGGCCACTAAGCTCCGTTTTGAGGATTAATAATAATAATAATAAAAAGTTTATTGATTCATAAACAAATGTTACATTATAGGTATGACACTGGATCCCGCGCTAGGATGTCCTGTGTCGCAGGATCCAGTCCCTTTCGACAGATAATGTGAATATTAGAGATAACAAATGCAACGGTTTCAGCATAATTAATTAACTTAGGACTAAAAGGTAGCCACATGTGTGTGTGTATCCGATGAGTGTAAGTATGTACGTGATGAGTGTGTATGAGATGAGTGTAAATATGCATGTGGTGAGAGTTAGTGTGTAAGTGATGATGAATATTTTAACAGTTGAATGATAATAGATTTTCCGTTTCAGCATAATTAAGCTCAATCAGCCAATCTTGAAACTGTTTTTTGGATCCAAACTTTACAATAAAACATAACAATATAAACTACTGTTTAATAATAATAACGTACAGTCTTGTGGAGCACAACTTAACATGCGTACTTTTTGCATTTTCATTCTAAAATAAAAGATATAACAAAACAAACGATGAGGGCGCCACTGCGCGCTCGGTACCCTTTTAACGGCTGAACAGATTTGGATGAAATTTGACACAAGGCAAGACCTGCGTTAGAACATAGGATACTTTTTATCCCGGTAGTACATTCCCGTGGGATAATTTACCGATATCCACGTGGGTGAAGCCGCGATCAAAAGCTAGTATTTAACAAAAAACAAAACCTTAAGCACTTACAATTCCAAAAGTCTGGTCGTTTTGAAGGCAATTTTTACTTTCTTTTAATTTTACTAAAACCAAAGAAATTATTATTCTGATTGTAGATTGTCGACGACGTGTTCGCGCTCATGCGTTCTGAGCAGATGACGTATGCACTCGGATTCCGTGTTCTTGAATTCTTGAAGAAGGACACAAGCTTCTACTCCTGGTATCCAGCCATAACTGGCTTCAACTGGCTCAGGAACAGATTCCTGCACCTTCCCGAAAGATTGGCTGTATTTGATGTAAGTAGAATATAGAAGAAAATAGAGCGTTACTGACTTTGGCATCCAAAATAAATAGTGATCGAAAAAAAGGTGTACGAGTTCTATTATAAGGTAAAGTCAGAGAAATTACTTGCTAAGCAAATTGACTAACAAAACTGCCATTTTATAACAGTTGTAATTTTGAAACGGCCATAAGGCCATTGCCACACGGCATTTTGATATCAATGGAGGAGCTCGTGACTAAGTAATAACAGCCGCACGGGTCAATCCATCAGGTTAAGCTACGCTTGCCGGAGTTGGTCTGTGGATGGGTGACCATCTTTACATACCGAGACTCCTCCGTGCCTCGGAAAGCACGTTAATCCGTTGGTCCCGGCTGTCATTCGTGGATCTTTGACAGTCGTTACGGGTCGTCAGAAGTTGACAACCAGTCTTACCAAGGGGTATCGTATTACCCAGTAACTGAGTTGTGGAGGTCAGATAGGCAGTCGCTCCATGTAAAAATACTGGTATTCAGCTGCATCCGGTTAGACTGGAAGCCGACCCCAACATAGTTGGGAAAAGGCTAGGCAGATTGATTGATTTGGATGGTCAATTTATGAAATAATTCATTTCACTGGCTGTAAATAAATAGATAATAAATTAATTCCTCGTACAATTTTAATGCGGATTTGTAAACTCAGGAATATGTAGTAAGTACGTATCGAATAGTATCGATCACAATCATCTTATTATGAGTTTGAAGTTTATATTCTAATAATTTATAATTCTATCATCGCGACAACTCCACTGTGCATTATTGATCAAGTTTGACAAACCGATTGGTGACCAAAATAAGAAGAACACTTGGAACACACTTGAACTCGTCTTCTCGTCTTGGAAGTCACCATTTAAATCATGGTTACCAAAATTTTTTCCAAAAAATAAAAAAAAAGCAAAAAATAAATGTTCTGTTGTTTCATAACAATTTTATTTATTTTCTAGGCAATACTTTATGAATACCTTGAGGCTGTGATCGCTGAAGTTGGTTACGACGTGGTTGACAATGAGCCTGTCACTACGACCTTGAACAGGTTCTACCTACTCTCCTTCGCTTGCAGCATCGGGCATCAAGGATGTGTGGACAATGCCGTAGCTAAGTTCCAAGCTTTTATCACCAATAGCGCTAATACGTAAGGATTAATTTTAGGATAATTTTTAAGCATATTTTTTTATTTTAAAGTATTGATCAAGGCTGTCAAATGATGATGATGATAGTTAAAATTTTCTCAACATATTATTTATAAAAAATAATTCAGGCATAACCCATAATTGTAACATAAAATAAAATAAATTTGACAATACTGCCACATAATAGATCAGAATAAAATGCCAACACAATAAAAATAAATGAATAACACTAACAAACTACAAAATCTATGACAAACTAAAAAGGTCACAGAAATAAAAAACAAAATTAAAAAATATTTATCACAAAAACTTTGAGACATGCAACAGATTTTGGGAAAGAGATACAAACATAATAGATTATTTTTATTACAACATTCATTGCATTTAAAGAAAGGTAAGCATGAATCAAGATTTTTGCTAATGAATATTCTATTAAAGAAGACGATACAACATACATTACCTAAGCACATACGAGCATAAATATCGCATGACTAACGGCTATTTACAATGTGTAAATCGCTTTAATGATAAAAGTATAATCATGTAGAGTAACGGCTTAATAAAGTCAAGAGGAAATTGGCCAGGCCCGTAAAGAACATCAATTTGTTGAATTAAATTATAAATCTTGAAGTAAAGTCTCACTATGAGTGTGATCTTAAAGTACCTTAACGAATAATTTATCATCTTAAAAAACAAATGTCTTTATTGTTTCGTCCCCAAGACTTTTAAGCTATTACTATTGCCTTCCTTACGAGTGATTGCTTTTGGGTGACTACGGAATCAACAGCGTGATACCGTTGTATTCCGTTACCATGTTTCTTTAGTTCTCCTATTATTTATAGAACCTGTAGTAACAATAAAAGATAAAAATTATCTACATAAATGAAGCCAAAGCAAATTCCGAAGTATGTTTTTCATAAAACGCACGACTGCATTTTTTTTTTTGAGCTCGTGGTTTACGTACGTGCAAGTGAAATGAAAAATATATAATAATATTTTTAAATAGTGGTAAAGTTCTTAGTTGCCTCAGAATTTTGAAATAAATAATTATTTCAAAATTCTGAGGCAACTAAGAACTTTACCACTATTAGTATGGAATATCTATTAAAAAAAAACCACTCAAAACCAGAAAACTACGAAATAATAATAAATAAATAAATACGAAAAATTTATACCCGAATAAACATTTGTATATAAGAATTTAAAATTTCATACTTTAAAGTACTAACAATACTTTAATTTTTAACTTTTTTCTTCTTCAAAATAAACGTAATTACAAATGCCAAATTGCTACATAGTATTGCGATGCGTCGCCCATACTTCAATATACCTAATAGGATAGGCTTCTTAATACATTTTCTGTCATTCACGGAATTTGTACTACAATTAATAATTATACTTTTTTCAGCGTCAACCCCAACTTGAGACGTCACGTATTCTGCCAGGGTCTCCGTGCCGGTGGTCTTGCAGAATGGAACTTCCTGAACAATCGCCGTCAGAATTCCAACAATCAAGCAGATGAGGTTGCTATGCTCAGAGCCTTAGGATGCACCACCAACGACACAGCGCGGCAACAGTGAGTGTCTTCTATGTTATTTTGACGCATGGTTCTGCAAAGTTCGTTTGGTGCGTGGTCAAAATCGGAACTAAAACCGCCATCTTGTTTTTTGTATACATTTCAAGTGACATTTCGCAAACTAAATGCACAAATGTTTACCAACAGCGGCACTCTGTCAACGTCATTACAGCACCAAAAGATGTAGCAGAGCAGTGGTGTTTGATGATGATCTTATTGGAATCGAAAAATATCTTCAGGTTTAAAAGGCCCACATTCTGAAAATGAGATGAATCCTTTGAATACACGGTGGAAAGAATATATGGACGCAGTACATGATTCTAGACCCACGATTCTCCCCCAGCTTAGAAATTTTTCGTCAGATATAAAAATGAAACATCTGTTCCATTTATAAGTACAATACCTACACGTTCAAAGTGTATAGTCTATAGTTTATATTGAAATTTGGTTAATAAAGACGCTAAATCCACAAAGGTACATAAGGGTCACATGAAATCGTCGTCTGCAAATGATTGACCGTAGTCGATGTATTCTTAAATTGACAAGTTATACTTTACAGTGTCATCTATTAATCATTTTTTATATGATATCAGGTACCTGCAGAACATCTTGAATAGCGAGTTCGTGAAGGCTCAGGACCGAGTGAACGCTTTCACTTTCTTCTACATGGGAGACCGTTCCAACGCAAGGTTCGCTCTGCCGTTCCTCAGGGATAACATTGCCGCCATCAGAACTGCGTAAGACACCTTCATTTGTCTAATTATTCATTAAATAAATAACAACGCACTGCGCTCCGAAACACAGATTACTGATGTTGATCAAAAAGCTTACATCTGTATGCCCAATTAGCCACTATATGGAGCTCTGACAAAGCCAAAAGGCGTCGCGGCAGACCCCGTAGACGATGGTGGGACAAGCTGGATCAATCAAACGACCCTACGTTAGCCCTGGTTTGAAAGAGCTGGAAGTCATGGAGAGAAGCCTTTGCCCAGCAGTGGGATGATGCAGGGTAAAATAGAGCTAGGGATACCTACTTGTCGCAATCAGGATTAAGTTAGATTCCATTCATAATCTTCCGAACAATCTTTGATTTCAGTCTTAGGAAAAAATGAAGATTAAAAAAAATACGAATGGAGGTCCAGATGATAATATACTTTTAATGCAAGCACCTAAATAGTAGGCCCATAAATTGCTTACTTAAAGTACTAAGTTACTATTTTAGACTCTTAGTTTTAAGCTTGAACGAGTCAATGTGACTTGGGTGTTTTTACTATTGACTATAAAGATTTTTTTAATGTTTGCAGTGTCGTTCTCCCAGCGTGGTTCAACAGCGTTCTCGCCAATATAGCCGCTTATTTGGATACAGATGGCCTGACGGAAGTAAGTAAACAAATACGAACAAACACGAAAACTACTAAAGCAAACTCTCCTCCAACTAAATGAACGTACATACGTTTGTTAATAGATGAAGATTGCATTATAATCATAAATGCCATTATTATTATTGGTGATGGATAAAATCGTGAGAAAACATGAACCTGATTATAACTCCTTAATTCTGCGAACAGTAACATCCACCAGTTTTACGTCGCCAATGAGCCTCTTAGCTCTGCGTTCCACCGAGTCAAGCGCGGCTAGTTGGTACTTAGCTGATCCATCCCAAAGGTGACTGCAATACTCCATGCAGGATCGGACTTGCGCTTTGTAAAGGGTTAAAAGCTGTCCAGGCGTAAAGTATCGCTTCACCCTATTTAGGATGCCGAGTTTCTTGGCCGCAGTTTGGGCCTTGTACTCGATGGTGGCGCCGAAGTTGAGACCAGATGTCAACTCCATGCCTAGGTTTAGAGAACTCTGATAATTATTTTCAGAATTCTCTAGTTTCGTGATGAGAAAGTAGCCCCAGGTGCTCCGTCAGTCACTACCTAGTAGTTAAAAGGCCAATTCCACTGGTAGGAATCTAAAAGTGAGCAATTTACTGCATTTTGAGGAGATATTCTGCTCATCAAGTCAAAATCCTCATCAGATATTCATACCAAATTTTTATGAGGCCAATTTAAAGGCTTTTCAAATAAAAAAGTACCATTTCAATCGGATGGGAAGTACCCCTCCAATCTTTTGATCCAAGACGACAAAAAAAATCTAAGTCGTAAAACTTGAATACCAAGTTTCGTCCAGATCGTTTATAAAACACGACGTGTAGAGGAGTACCAACAAACTGATAGAGAAAAGCAAATTTTGCCAGTTGCTGCAGAGACGCTTCGCTCACTCCATCTATAAAGTCGTAAAATCTGTATACCAAATTTCGTCCATATCGGTTGTAAAACACGATCTGTAGAAGAGTACTGTAGAAAGGTCGGAATCGAAATATGTGGAAGCTTCGAGTTTCTACAGGAGTGTGTAGTTGGATAATGAATTAAACTCAAGCGAAGCACTACGAGAGGTATATGAAATATTTAGGCGAATACAATAACACACTTCTTAAAATTATCCCGACTCGTCCCTAGCTACGATTCAAGTGCCGTCAGGCAGAAAATATCCGAACTATCTCTGACAGCATTACACTGGCTCAAGTACTATAATCTCAGCCAGTACAACATAAGGTTAAAGTCCATTGCATGGAACATTTACAGTACCAACAAACTGACAGAGGAAAGCAAATTTTGCCGGTTGCAGCAGAGACGCTTCGCTCAGTCAATAATATGTCTGATTCTGATCACGTCGCTTACTCAACGCGGATTGGCGACAATCCGCGTTGAGTAAGCGACGTGATCAGTGCTCATGCCTTCTCTGGACGAAACCAGCTCGACAAATCTGCGAGAATTGGTGCCTGTCCGATGATAAAGTAATGTAGCAAGCCTATGTTTATACTGGCAAGTTGCTTTTGCATCGACTGTTAGACATTCCCTGTAGGGATTTTCTTGCATTTAGAAATGCGATTATTGAATTTAAATGCCCCTCAAATCAACACTAACATTTAAAATAATGACCTACATTTTTAATTTATCTATTTACAAAAAGTATTAACAAAAAATCGTCTCTATTCCTAGATGGAGTCTTGGCTCAACGCTAACCAGAACAGTATTCCTGAATTTTCGGTCGGTATCAGTGCCATACAATCAGCCAGGGCGTCTATGCAGTGGGGTACCGATAATGCTGAGCTGATCATAACGGCCGCTGAAGATCAGGACGAAGTTACAACAGAACCTACTACCGAATCGACTTCAGAATCGACTTCAGAATCGACTTCAGAATCGACTTCAGAATCGACTTCAGAAGTGACTACAGAAGGAACTACTACAGTAGATCCTAATTCAGCAGCAATCTACATGCCAACCACCATGCTTTTGCTGTGGACAGCACTCGCTATGCTGTTAAGATAATGTGATTAGTGAATTAATACGATTAAGTATTATATTAAAGTGACCTAGACAGTCGACACAGAGCGTAATGTAAAGACGCTATTCTTTCGAGAGCTCTGTCGTCGCTTTGGCACACATTATTTTATAGCAATTTATTTAGAGATAAGTAAAAAGGATAAATTTTGTATATATGACCAATAAATTTTCTCTTAATTGTTATTGTTTGGTTATGTTTTAAAATCCTTTGTATTTATGGAATGAGTCGTGCGTTCTCTGTATAAGAAGACGCCTTTGCCCTGCAGTGAGAAAATAATAGCAAAGTGTAGAAATGTCAAGTTGACAACAGACGACAAACTTGTTGATTTGCGTAGGTCACAGAGTACATTTATATATAGCGTAAGTGAAAATGATCATAACATAAACATTATCCAGTCTCAATTACAAATTATATAAGATACATTCAAAAATAATACCGTCATTTGTGCTAAACGTCGTAAACAAAGTGTACCTGAATGTCGCTAAATTAAACTATGCTATAAATATATATATATATGTAGTAATTATAAAAATGTAATTTTGTAAAACAATCAAACACAAAATTATCTGAGATTTGTAAATCATTAAATTACTTTATAGATTTTAGTGAGTATAGGGATAAATATTTGAATTCCAGCGAAATTCGGAAGAGAATGGCAAGTAAAAAATCATTAAGCATTGGTTTACAGGAACCTAAAAAGAGACCATTCCCTACTACTTCAAAGTATAAAGTCGTCTTGAATGTACACCCTTACGCAACCAAATGCAAATGGACAGAAAGGAACTAGGTATATTCCTATACTATTTTCCTGTTTTAAACAAGAGCGTTAGCGATATTGCTAGTGTATTATCCAAACAGGAGTCGACAGCTTAACCGCACTGGCAGCGATGCGGAGCTTCGCAAGGAGCGCCCAGAAGCAGACAATTGCTGAGCCGGAAGGTGGTGTCACCTACCATAGTGCCTATATTGGGTGACGGTAGAGCAAAGTGAAGCCAAAAGTTCAACTCCCACTCACCCACAGCCAGCAGGCACGCTCAGCAGTATTGGTGGACGTATTGATAAGATTATTCCATACCAACCTGCAGAGTGGCTCATCCCACTCTCTCTGGGTTTACGGGCCTATCTGTATCCGGGCAAGCCGCTTTCCAGGCGTTCACCGCATCGGTCAAGCACGGCACTTCAGAGTCAACCAGCCAGGGGTCTAAAATTTTCCCGGTCAACTTTTCAGTGGTGTGGACAGAAGACAGGAACGCTGGTAAGATAATACTGGTAATTTTGCGGACACCAAGGCCACCAAAACGGTTTTAGGGTAGTGTGGCCATGCTTGGTCGTCCAAGGCCACATTTAACACGTTCACTGTCCAGCCAAAATGTCAAAATTAGCTCTCACGTCCAATTTACTTTTTTCGTTCCTATGTACTGAGGTACTTGCCTTTACACCACTTCAGGTCCTTAGAGGCCATAAAAGTTGAAGCAACCCTTTTAAATTTATTTTTAAGTTTGATTTTCAAAGCTTCGTAAGTCCTAAATAAATAAATAAAATCGATGGCTCATTACTTTTTTTTATTTTACCTACATAATTGCTCATACGTTTATGTATAATACTAGTATGTTTCTTTTATGTCCACGAAGTAAGAATCCATTATGTATGAAAAGTGCAATGACCCACATATACGGCACGGATGTCTCGTTCCAACCCAAAATGACCCACATGTGAGTCACGGACAGTGAACGTGTTTAGATGGATGGTAGTGTGCTGCAAATAATTTGGTCAATGTTGTCCAATAGATGTGGTTGCTTCCTTATAAGGGAAGAACGTAAAAAATAAATAAAATTTGGGCCAAAACAACAGTATTTAATCAGGGTGAACGCCGAATGTAAATTAACTTTGAAGTCTGTACGAAATTGCGTTTTAGTTTTTGATTTTTCGTCGATGAAAGGAGAAAAGCTGTCTTCTACAAATGGGTAACGTAGAAGGTGCAGTGAACTTTCTTCAAAAATTTTGATTTGTGAGACATTTGACCCTAGACAAATTTAATGCAATAGCATTAAATTTGTCTGGGGTCAATTGCCCACCGGTATAGGAAACAGGGTCCATACTACCAGCGGCAGCGGTCAGGGCTCCAGAGAGAGGATCCTCTTAATAATGCGAGCCGTGTCTAGAAGTACCGTTTTCTGAATCAAGGCCTTGAGCTAGCTACACAACGAAATCTTCCTAAGGTGTTGGTCGAGGCTCTTGGCAATTAAGCCATTTGTCGACACATGACGACAACCTTGCGAGCCAAGTCAATATACTTGATTTGTTTCCTGTCATGCGGGACCGGTATGTCAATAATCATTGCGCGCCGCTCTATTCGATCCACCACCACTCTATCAGGACGATGGCATGCCCGACAGATGTCAACCGTTCCGTCCTTAAAACAATTCTCCGGTAATTGTCCGTCATGATAACTTCACCCATAATTGCACAGACAAAACTTTTGGTTTCCCCAAAGAAGTCACTGGAATACAACCAGGCTACGGACGCTAACAGATCTATATCGGGTCCTTTTTGGGCCCGGAAAAAGCGTCCGTGAAGTTCCTTACTCTTCCATAACTCCCTGCGATCGTTAGTGTCAAGGACTACATTCTTGCGCCAGTTCTCTTTAGACAAAGAGAGCGGGGTGAGACTCTTGTCCACTGCGACCACATCTCGATGCATCCTCATGTGGGCTTCTTAGGACTATCCCTGGGACTACAAATCTCGCGATTGTGGAGGGTCTTAGCATAATAAGCCTCAAGCTCCACACTTTCGCGGGACATACAGTCTCATTACCGATGACCGTGGGTGATGCATTCGATATGCAGTCAGCAGTGTACATACATACCCTACTATCCAGGGCGTCGAGTTTAGTCTGAGTCCATTTGAGTATGCCGGAGTACATCAAAACCGGCATGACCCAACTGTTGAAGGCGCGCACCTTGTTTCCACCTGATAAAATACTACTAAATACTTTCTTCAGGCGGCTAAAGAAGCGCTCCTTCACGATGGTTTCATGTCAGTAGAGTTGATGCCTAACGCTTCTGACATACCCAAATACTAGTAAGTTTTAGATGCGGAGAGGGCTCTAAGGTTTATGTAGTCCGAGAGTTGCTTTACTACGGATTCCACAATCTCCCCTCGCTTTACATGCATGACCACACATTTGTCCACACCAAAGTCCATCTTGATGGTGCTACTGAAAGTTTTAGTTAGTTTCGTTAGCTCCATCATTTGCAAAGTGTTGGGGGCAAAGAGTTATAGGTCATTTATGTAGAGGAGGTGAGATATAATAATAATAATAAATTTTTTTTTTTTTCTCCAACATACATTTTTTTTTTGTTTTTACAATTTTACTCGCCAAACTTTCCAGTTTGATGGCGAGAAGCGCTTGTTCAATAAAAATAATACACTAATCTTAAAACTACCTACCGTCGCCTCCTGCCATTTTATCCGTATATAATATATAACATTGGTCAGGCAGGGGACATAATTCTTCCATAGTTCAAGTTACCCAATCCATTTTAGCCACCAAGACCCATAGCCCAATATGTTTTGTTCCCACGTACAACAATAGTCCTGCACCAACCTTCTTGTCCTTGGGTGCACTTGCATAGTGCAAACAGGGATAATCGTCGGTTGGTGCCTCCTCATCATTTAAAATGATTTAAGGGGCCTCTGCGAGTCGGCTTCGGCTCCTCGTACGCCTTCCAAAGGTCCGGGACCCCAGGTTCCCGAGAAATGTCAAAATAATAATAATAATAATAAATTAAATTATAAATTAATAAATAATAGTAATATTTTCAGGTTAAAAAGACCCATAGATAAATACCTTAACCTAACTATACATATAATAAGAATCGTGTTAGTAAATAAAACTTAAAACTATGTTAGTATCACTTGGTTGTCCTAAGTTTTTGTGCGTCCCGGTGGCACTTGTCCACGAAACACCTAACCTGACCACCTCTCCTCAACCGACAGCATAGATCTGAATCCTCTAGCGGACTCAAACTATCGCCTTGAAATGTGCCTCGATCGATCCTTATTGGCTCGCTATTCCTCTGGATATTTCGACATTTTGGACACGACATTAGGAAGGTGCGCAGAGTTGCATCTACTTTATACAACTCCAGCATCCTCATGAGCCATGTATATGGTACTCAGTCATAGGCCTTCTTATGATCTATCCAACTTGTCGACAGATCCATTCAGGATCGATGAACTTGTTGCTAATGGCCATATCAATGAGAAGTAGCTCCTTAGTACCGCGGGACCCATTCCTACATCCATTTTGACAGGCAGACATGATGGATTTGGTGAGTTTATGTTTGTTAATTTTAGTTCTCAAAATTGATGTAAAAATTTTATAGAACATCGGTAAACACCTGATCGGCCTACAATTTTTGGGTTTTGCGGTGCTACCTGATTTATGGAGCATGTGGGTAACTCCTGTCGTTAGGAACTGGGGTAGCAAACCAGACCCTAAAGCAGACTGGTACTGAGTCGCCAGGCGAGCGTGCGACCCAAGTAACCATTTGATCCAGAAGTTGTGTAGCCCGTCCGGCCCTGGAGACTTCCAGTTAGGCAACGGATGGACTGCACGAGCTACATTTTGAGGGCAGATGGTAATAGCCCCCATTTCTGGTATTGGCTCGCAGACTATCTCGATTTCCGGAACCGAATCACCTTCGGTGTGACTGACAGGCAGCGACCAGATATTGCGCCAGAAAGAACAAATAGCATCATCATCCTGTCATCCTACATATGATTACACTGGAAGACCCGCACCTGCGTTGTGCTGAAACGTTGGCAGCTGGCTCAAGCACCTGAAAAAGAGAGAGCATCCGAACATGGTACGCGGTCAGATTGTTTCCCGTCTCTGTAGCCCCATAGTATAATAATAATAAAGATTTATTTTTTATATATTTTATTATTTAGTATGAGCGCATGACTTCTCATAAATGGATCGTGTCCATCTCAAGCGCTGCACACTTCCGCCGGGAGCTGGGACCCTATCAGAGGCCGGTGGGCCTCTAGGTCCTAAGCCGTCCGGTAGCCGGCATCCTCCCCGTCGACGAGCAGGTGGTAGTGACGTCGGCGGGGAAGAATATTCGTCGCTCGAGTCCGACGCAACTGCCATGGCCGATGTCACAACACTCTCGATGGGTCTGGGTACCGGCGGCGGCGGGGTGGGGCTGAGCACCGAGTCCGGAGGTAGTAAGCGTGCGCAGCGAGCTGCTGGTCTCGTCAACATTCCGTTTTAAATCATCAATTTGTTTTCTTATCATCAATTTTATTGTTGCATTGTAGGCCGTAATTGACAGCCGTCATTCTTGTTTTTTAGATACCTAATTATTTGTTGGTTTTCTCCTCATTTTGTTCTTGTTTATTGTCTTTGTTAATTTATTTCTAAAGGCGTTATTATGTGTGTTACGTACTTTCTGAGACTAAATTTAATGTGGTTTAGAAAATAAATAAATAAGGGAAATATGAGATAAGATAAACCAGACGTTTCTTGACTTACCTTATCAGTAACTTATTATTATTATTCTTAATAGACAGGTATACTTTTAAAAAGAATAGTAGGAAATTTTCATAGCGTCGTGTTTTTTGTCTGATATGAAACATGCACTGGCCTTATACTTTGACTCCTTATGACCCTATAATTACAGAAAATAGATCACTTCGGGAATCTCTTGATTCAAGGTATCTTATGCTATTGGCATGAAAATAATTTAAGGAATGCATACAATCGGTTGTATCAAATCAAATATGTCGAAATAAGTACAAACCTTCACCTATTTTGGATAGTTTTCAATATCTACTCTCGAAAGATAGATATCCACCGTTAAATAATATAGATATATTAAACGCTTTGTACAATGTTATCGCTCTAATCTCATGTCAAGATGTTTCTATCTATTCAATTGCAGTTATAGTGAAAATTGTAGGTAATGTTTGTTCGTCATCTTATATACTCAAAATTGAGATATTTGTGTTACGGTATTGATTTACTAGATCCTGATGCATTAAGAGGATTGCGAAGCTGTAAATTTTCATACAAAAAGAGATAACGTTTTTCTCCCCGTAAACATAGCTTAATTTTCATAATTTTTGGAAATGTTGTTGGTATAATGAAAAACTAGGTCCGTACGTTTTTATTATAAAGAAATATTGCATACGATATAAGTTATTAGCATCTAAATATCTATATTTTTGACATAAAAACATCCTCGAGCGTTTTTATTTTTTTTTTTATTAAATTAAATTGAATTACTAAAAATTAAAAATTAACAGACCTAGATTAAAGTGTACTGAATGTAATGAGATTAAAATTGTCTCATTTCGTAAAGGTTTAAGGGAGTAAAAACGTTATCGCCCGAAACAATATTTATGTAAATAATTGTATGAAATGTAGGCAATTGCCTCTAAAAATCGCGCCGCGTATCGGCACTTCACAATCCTCTTAATATTCGTTATAAGTTAACAGAAACAAGGAAACTTGTAGATTTACTACAAAAAGAAAATAAACAGTTCATCAGCCGTAATAACATGAAAATATCAGGAGAAGAGAAATCAACGGAGTTTTGCACTCGCCTGTTCCTCCCTCTCCTGGGTTCGATTCCCAGGTCGGACAGTGTTATTGGGTTTTTTCCATCTGGAATTTCTCAGTAGCAGCTCGGAGTCTAGATTTGTGCCTGGTTGATGGCAATAGGCTCGTCCCCTGTTACAGAGAACTTAAAAATAACTGGTGAAATGTGAGTGCACATCTGCTCAACCTTTCGGGGATTACAGACGTGATGTGATGAATGTTTGTACCCGCATATTTAAAACGGGGACTTACATTGTAGATGCTAAATAATAATATGACTACTCATTCTACATTTTTAGGGTTGCGTATCTTAAAAAGAAGTCTGTCAAGACCCTTTTTCTCAGGAACGCCTGGAGGTATCAAATTGAAACTTAGTACTTTACAGTTGAGCTGCCATAGTAACTATTGTTTGAATGGAAGTACTCTACACAGCTAATAAGGTGGCGTTAGTTTTCCATAAAAAAAAACCACCAGTGGCCCATACATTTCAGGCAAAGCCCTTTATATCAAATACGTAGATCTACGGTTCCTTAGAGCACTAAAAGAAATCAAGCTTCTAAGTTAACGCAATAAAAAATACGGCCATTTATGTGAACTATTTTTATACTGGTAAATAAATCAATACGGTACTTCCCGTTGTCCTAGTCTTACAGCACAAGCAAAGGAAAAAGTCCGAAAATTTTCATGCGATTACAAACTCACATTTTCAGTTGGAAAATTGACCGTGGCATTATATCGATGTATGGGAGAAAAAGTTTTTCAACTACAATGTTAAGTTTGTTTTTAGGATAAATTCATCCCAACTCCGGAATCCTTCATTGTGCGTGGTCCGACACGCACTTGGCCGTTTTTTTTTTTTAAATTAGTAAATGGTTATGTTATGTTTTAAGTTATTAGAGGGTTTGGTTTCCGCACTTCGTACTTCAGGCGGACCATTGAACGTGGGCCATGGCGACATTTACACTTCTTACTTGAAAAGTAAAATCCATAAAACATGACTAGTACAAAAGACGAGTGGTGCACTATCATGAATGATAACACTACACAAGATGACGCTTATCAGTTGCAGACTAACTCACAAATATCTGATGCTATAGGTACATTGTACACAGTTTGCGCAGTAGTTGATACTAGTGAACACGGCAGGTTAGTTCATTCTATTTATATATTTCACACATTTTGTAATTATTATAACTATTTGGTATAAGTATAGAAAAAGACGGAAAGTTTTGAGTATGAATGATGATGGCTATACGAGCAGGCGAAGACCAAAGATACGATGGATGGACTGTGTGAAAGATGATATGGCTAGAAAGGGAGTGACTACCGAGATGATGACTAATAGAGATGTGTGAAAGAAAAAGACACGCTGCGCTGACCACAAAAAAAAAGTGGGACAAGGACGGGAGAATCATGAAGTGTAGAAAAAGACCAAAGAAATGGTGGATGGATTAAGTGAATGATGATATGGCTAGAAAGGAGGTCACTACAGAGATGATGGTTAAGAATTAGACATGCTGCGACCACCACAAATAAATTGGGATAAAGGAAAGAGGATGATAATTATACTTATTATTACTTCACAAGCATGTGTTGTCCTACAGCAAGACAAATACCTCTTTTCATTCAGAGAAGGTTCAAGAGTGGTTCGGTACGCCTTTGCACAACGTCTTGGTGATTTATTTATTACCATTAAATGCTTGTCATTCGTTTCTTGAGACACTTTCTGTTTTTTTTAAGAGTGACTACTTCTATTTTTATCTTTAAATCTACTCAAGTAGAAATCGTCTAATTTAAAATGTCCTCTCCACTGCTTCATGCATACACATTTCAATTGTTTGCGTAGAGATTTTAGTAGGGGGCGTGCAATTTTAAATTAAACGATGTCTACTAAGTAAGTGACCGGTTTAACAGTTTACGGTAGATGTTTAGAGTATTAATGGCCTAATTAGTATAGTTGCCGCAAGCACATAGAATCCTGGGTTCAATCTCTGGGTTAGACAAACTGTCATTGGGTTTTCCATTAGTATTACAATGGTACTTACAGCATAACTCGCGAAAAGTCGGTTTTATTATAAAACTATCATGCACTCCATATCTTGGTTATATTCTTTCTTTTGGCAAAAGGCATCAACTAATACAGACATCGAGTTTTATACTGTTTGGGTGGGCTGCCTTTGAAAACTGAACAACATTCTGAGATCAGTTAAAATTCCACAAATGTCTGAAGTCCCGCTTCTATAACCAGTGTATTGCCTAGTATGACGTACGGTGCTGAGATGTGGACGCTCATGCAGGAAGCTGTGTACAGGCTGAGAGTTGCACAGAGATCATGGAGCGTTTCATGCTTGGTATCAGGCAAATAGACCGAGTTCCAAACGTTGAGATCCTAAGACGTACGAAGGCAGGACGCCTGGCAAGGCGCAGTTATGACAGGTGGAGTAAGGCTGTGACAGTGTCGTCCAAGGACTGGAAGACAAGATGTCAGTCGTCCAGCGAGATGGGCGGACGACATTGTTGCCATCACGGGCAAAACTGGATAAGACTGGCACAGGAGCGTGGGGGTTGGTACAAGAAAAGAGAGGCCTATGCCAAGCAGTAGGTGAAGTCGGGCTGTGGGCGATGATGATGATACTCCATCGTGGTTTACAAGCGTGATATTGTGTCTAAATATTATGTTCTTACCTCGATCTCAAATACGAAATATTATTGTTACTCCTGCATAAGTATCTACATAGGACCACCTATGTAGATACTTATAAAGATAATTTTTTTCAGACATGTTTCGAAATCTGCTAGTTGTAGCAGTAACATGCTTAAGTCTATCAAACGATGCCTTCGCTACTGATACCAACTATCGACTGAACACACCAATAGTACCATCAGAATACCAAATACTGATAACACCATACTTCGACACTGGTGACGCTAACCAGTTCACGTTTGATGGGACTGTCAGCATACAGTTTACAACTACTGCTAGCACAAATCAGATCAAACTTCACTCGCAAGATCTTACCTTCAGTTCTGATAATATAGCAGTTGCAGTCTACAGCACAGGGACGATTATAGCACTGAATGTTACAAATGGTCTAGAATTTAACACAAACTACACGTTTGCGTATATCAATTTAGTAAGCAACTTGGAAACCGGCTCGGAGTATGTTTTGCAGATCAAGTACAAAGGACCGATAAGAACTGATCTGAGTGGATTCTACAGGAATCACTATTTCCAGAATGGAGTCAAAAAGTAAGTACTATTGTTACACTACTTTCATTTGTCTTTTTTATTACTTCTATATTTTTTATATCAGATGATTAAAATGATGATTTAGAGATAGACACAAATATTTTTGTATTTAATGATAAATATAGCAACCACAGAACTATGTGTATAAAGAAATCATTCATCAGACATTTGAAACTATAATCCTTATTGAGGAATCACAGACTTGACGGCTATTTAGAAGTGAATTATATAGTAAATTCACAATAGTCTTGTAATCCAAAGCAAATACTAAATCATTTTATAAATATACTCAGAAATTACCTACTTGGCACACTTGGCGTGCAGGTAGTTCCATTGTAAAACACTTGAACATTACCATGAGGACAATACATTAATTTGAAGTTATGAAACAGTTGGATTCATATCAAATAAAAAACGAGAGAGTAGCGTGTTACAAAAAATCACCAATGAGTAAAATGAAATGAGTTAAATTCCTTTTGGCTGCATAGGAATACTGCCGCCGTAAGGGAAAAGGACGTATACAAAGAAATATTGAAACGGAGAAAAAAAAATATTTTGTCCTGTTTAAACTATAAGATACAAAGGCAGATGCGTCTTTTAATAGTAAGAATTATTAGGTTTTCGTTAAGTTTACGCCAATATAAAAATACTGGTAGATGCGTCTTTTTTTGCTGATTCCGAATACGTAAAAAAATCTCTTTTTTCCTTTTGACTGCAGAATAGGTATTAACTGAAAACGATCAGTTTAAATTTTATAACTGTTTCTTAATTATGATTCAAGTCATAATGCATTTTAGCAGACAGTCTCAGGCTTAGTTGGGCTTTATAAAAAAAATACACCTCTGTTCATCACATAATAAAAACAGAAGAAAGAATAATATCACAGTAGGTAACATTACCTCATGTATGCCAAAGCAAACATATTTGATATTGCTGAGATCTCTTATCAGAATAACACTACTTCTGCAACGATATGCAGTCTCAGTGACGATAAACATAAGCTGGTATTAACTGTCTGAAGATAAAAGTTTATACTAAGCATATTTACTTATGCAGAATGTATTAGATTAGAAAGTTGTGGATTCATTATTTCAGTTCATAAAATCGATGCATTTTATTTTCTTTTTATACTGTGTATTGTTTCATGTTATTATACAAATTAAATGACTGCCTCATTGGCATTGACTGCATGGACTCCTGGTTCGATCCCCGGGTCTTGCAGTGTTAATAAGAAAATCCTTACATTTTGTATATTGTAATCTGTATTTGCGTCTAAAGGTTATAACCATTAGGTGACCAGTATTACAAATTATGTTAAATTCCATCGTTAACACGTAAATAGGTATTAAAACATTACTTGGGATTACGTTGCACCATACACTCATTGTGCAGCTTTTTTCGAAATCTACGAAATTATTCATTTGTTTTTGTACAGACATAAACACACGCCTTCTTCCAATAGGGATCGGCAGAAACTACAGAACGCCTCCTGTTACCATCCTTACGTACGCCTTTTGCCTCCTTTACCTTCATACATCTGGTCATAGCATACATAGAATGCTAACGACACAAGCCGTGCCGCCGGTTGCGAGTAATACGCACCTGACCTTTCTGAAGAACATCACCAATAAGGCCACTATATCCTCCTAGGGTGTCTACTCCCAGCGTTTCTACTCACATCTGCCTTGTTAAATACCTTTTGTTAGTCGCCTTTCATGCATCCGCTCAACATGACCAAAACATCTAAACAATATACTCTTTTAAATTTTTGTCACTACATCTTCTTTTAAACCTCACCGTTGTCTTATCACATCATTGTTTGTTTTTCAGGTTCCGTACCTCAAAAGGAAAAACGGAACCCTTCTAAAAGGGTTCCGTTTTTGGGGATCACTCGTGTATCTGTAGAGCTGTCTGTCCGTCTGTCTGTCACAACCAATTTGCTCCGAATCTAATGGAGCAATTAAGTTGAAATTTGGTACACATATGAATTTCTGTGACACAAACACGAACGTATAACGTAAATAAAGGCATATTGAATATGGGGTCACTTATGGAGGGTACCTTGTGACATACCAAATAAAAGCGGGGTGTGGGTCTCAAATAGATATTTTTTTATAATTTTAAAATAAATAATTTTAAAGTTATTTAAGAAAATAGACGAAACTTGACCATCCGAACTATTCTATAGAACTACTTTTTGGATGTTATTCTAAATTTTTAAATTTTATTTAGAAAAAAGATATAAAAACAAAGTTCTATACAAATAAAGATTACAGGAAAATGTATAAGAAGTATATGGTCTTAAAATAACGTGGTAAATCTCTCAATATTGTTTATATAAACTTATATTTGCAGTTGAAATGTGAACAGGAAATTGGCATGGGAAACAGATTTTAAGTTTCTTCTTAGGGTAATTCTCTTCTTCTCTCTTCTTTCTTCATCCTAACTACGGAACCCTTCATTGTGCGTGGTCCGACGCGCACTTGGCCGGTTTTTTATTTTATTTCTGTAACAAAAATCTTCAACAAGTCTAAAGCTTCCTAAGACTGCCTGGATAAAGAAAGGTGGCAAAGTGTTAAAGTTTATTTTGTACCATGTCTTAATATTCCAGATGGCTGGGTGCTACTCAAATGGAACCGACTCACGCAAGAAAGGTGTTCCCTTGCTTCGACGAGCCTGAACTGAAAGCGACGTTCGTAATTGGAATTGATCGTCCTGCTAACTATCAGCCATCGTTATCCAATACAGAAGTGGAACGGAAAGAAACTTTGTAAGTTCCTGTACAAATATATTACTTCCTTGTGTTCGTTCTTTATTATTCAGCACAAAGCTTCCTGTGCTGGGATGGATGTCGCTTGGCTGACATTTCCAATTTTGGCCAGTGTCGAGTATGTCCAATGAAATTGTCCTCGAAATTAATATCATAGGTGTCATTATAGTAAGTCTGAAAGATTTGATCTGATGCTTACAAAGAACTAGGAGATGGTTTCCTTTCTTATTTATTTTATATTATTCATTAGGGACAAAAACAGTTACATGATAAATAAAATACAGAAAAAAAATAAGTTGGACACAGCTTCAGAAACCAGAAGAAACTGTTAATCTTACAAAGGAATGACGGTACGTAACTTTAAAATGTTACTATTATTCTAGGACCAATGGCTACATCAGAGAGGTTTTCTTCCCAACTCCGAGGATGGCCACCTACCTAGTTGCATTCCTGGTCTCGGAGTTCGAAGCTGCAGCCTTCAGCCAAAACGGGACCCAAGAATTTGGTATCTATACGCGACCTGATGCGAAGAATCAGAGTGAATATGCCTTTGAATTTGGAAAGAAGGTGGTAGATGCTTTAGGCACATACTTTGGTATCGACTACTACTCGACTAATAGCCATTTGAGATTGGATCATGTCGCGTTGCCTGATTTTAAAGCCGGAGCTATGGAGAACTGGGGTCTTATTAAATACAGGTACAAAAAGTTATCTAGAGCATTGCTGAGTCATTATGAATTTAAAAGTAATCAGTCTGCCATTTGATCACCTTGCATTTGTAAAGGCGTTGTAAAAGAAAAAAAAATGTTAAGCACTTACATTTTTATTTAAAATCCAAGTCTGATGCTGATTTTACAGCAATAAATAAAGAAATTTCTCATGTGCTTAAGATGATGAGCATTAGCGATCCTTTCTGTCTTCTTAGTAATTGATTAGCCAAGAATATCTTGCTCTTCATTTTGTTACAAGAAAAATATTCTTCATTCAAAAATCTCGCAGGGAGGCTTTATTGCTGTACGTTCCCGAGGAGTCCACGCCTTACTTCAAATACAGGGTCGCACAGATTGTGGCCCATGAGACCACGCACATGTGGTTTGGAAACCTCGTGACCTGCCATTGGTGGAGCAACACCTGGTTGAATGAAGGCTTTGCTAATTACTTCCAGGATTATATCACTGCCTCTGTATGTATTAAGTGTCTTTAGTTCTTTATCACTGCTTCTGTATGTATTAAGTGTTTTAGTTCTTTGTTTTATTTTGAGACCAATTCACCTTTAAAATCAATTAAAAGTGGAGTAGGCCTTCTGTTTCTAATCATCTTCTTGTCTACCATTTTGTTATATTTTAATTGGTATGACTGGTATCGCTTGGTCTATTAAAACAGTTGAATCATATTTAAAAAATTTGAATCATGACTCAAAATAATGACAAATTGTTTTCTACGCTTCGTCGATATAGAAACCTAAAGGAGGAAAAAAAAAAACGCATAATGAAGAGTTCCATAGTTGGGATGAATTTGTCCCAAGAATAAACTTAACATTGTTTTTGAAAAACATGTTCTCCCATACATTCCAACTGCAAATGTAAGTTTGTACGCACAATATTGAGAGATTTACCATGTTATTTTAAGACTGTGGACTTCTTAGAAGTTTTCCTGTAATCTGTAAATATTGAATTATTTTCTGTATTTTATCAAAGTTTTAGGCTCAGCAGTTTCGGAGATAAGGAGTGGAATGATATTTTTTTTGTCTATTTTCTTAAATGTCTTTAAAACAATTTATTTTAAAATAAAAATAAAATCTTAATGCTTGCTGTGTGAGGGTTCACAGTAAGCCCTTTTACAAATAAAAGTTATGCAAACTGTGTGTGTGACATATCAAAATATGTCACAAAACGAAACAAAATATCATATCAAAATATGTTGCAAAACCTTTTATTTTTTTATTTTCTTGTTTGCCCCCAAAAGTGACCCCCATATCCAAAATTTACATATTTACTTTACACGTCCGTGTTTGAGTCACAGAAATTCATACGTGTACCATATATCAACATAATCGGACAATTAGATTCGGAGAAAATTATCTGTGACAGACGGACAGACAGACACACGAGTGATCCTATAAGTGTGTCGTTTTTCTTTTTGAGATACGGAACCCTAAAAATCTATGACTTATGCATTTTGAGTCAAACGTGTCATTAACCGCAGCAAATTTATACATACAACAGGTGGATCCAGTAGTGGCTTCAGCCAACCAGCTGGTTATTGGATCAGTATACAGTGCCTACGATGCCGACAACGCTCCGTCTTCTCCACCAATCACGAACAACGACGTCAACTCTCCTGCCGAAATTAGCGGCCATTTTGGAACCATCACCTATCAGAAAGCTGGTTCCGTGATCAGAATGATACATCATTTGATTCAGGATGATGCCTTTAAATATGGACTGAATTTCTACTTGACGAATAAGTAGGTTTTCTATTTATTTTTGTGTGTCAACATAATTATATTGTAATATTATCCTTCCGATCGATTTCGGTAATGGTGGCCAATCTCAACGGAGATTAACGAGATACGTAGGGGATATTAGAGTGAAAGTGGAAGCGCAAACACAGGTGCACTCGCTGTTCCTTTACTTTCATACTCCGATGGAACGGTAATCCCGCACGACCGGGGAGAGATCAGGCAGTGTCGACTTATAAGTAGTAGGTTCATAATAATAATTATGGTCTTTAACCACCAGTAGATAAAGGTCTAAATAGGTAAAAACGAATTAATAACTAAACCAGAAGATTCATAATGCAAAAGACTTTTTCGTATTGTACTTGAGTGATACAACAATGATCATTGATCACCGTTTTTAAATTGTACATATAATATAATATTAATGTACAGTACGGCTGTCGATTCATCGCCAGTGTGAATATAGGCACTACGAACTTTTTCGCATGTTGTCTCACTCAAACTGGCCGCAAGTTACTACTTGTTTCCTAAAAAATGTTATTGCGCAGCCTATCTGCGCAAAGTTTGGACCAGCCGTAAGTCCTAGGCCGTACCTACTGTAATAGTAATTTATTTACGATTTCTTTTACTATCTTTTACAGCTCATTTGGTTCCGGCTACCCAGAAAAACTGTACCAAGGCCTTAACGAAGGAGTTCGCGCTTACAACTCTCTCTCATCCTACCCTTCTTCTACTATCGATGACGTTATGGGCTCATGGATCTCTCAGGCTGGCCATCCTGTATTGACAGTGTACATTGATTATGAGACTGATGTTGTTACTTTGACACAAGTTAGTACTATTCTATTCTACATTATACCTACATTATGTACTGCATTCGTTTTGTTTTTGAACACGTGTCGCAAAGGTCAAATCTTCCCAGTTATCACCTCATTGCAGTATGTTTGGTACTTTTTAAAGCCTTCGTAACTTTTGTCTACTACTGCTGAGCAATATGCATCTTTTTAATTTTGTTTATAGAAGATCAATACTATTAAATTACATAGATTTTATATCTGTTCATTCTGGGGTACAAACCCATACAATTATTGGCCATGTCCTTTACATAATAAGTTGATAGTTCTTTATTTTCTTGACTGAACACTGAAACTATGAGGGAAGCAAATGGTGTGGAAGGTCCTCCCATAGTTTACCAATCCCACTGGATAGACAAAAACAGTGTTTATTTTTTTTTATATTTTTCAGAAACGCTATTACATAGACGGATCCCTGTCATCTAATGAAACGTATAAGATACCGATAACGTATACCACGCAAGCCTCCCCAGACTTTGAGAACACCAAGCCAGTTTTCATCATGGATGAAAAATTATTTCAATTTAAAATCGCTAATATTAGTCAAGACCATAGCTGGGCCATTTTCAACATTCAGGAAACAGGTGAGTTTCCAAAAGAAGGTAGTGTATGTTTAAGAAAAAGTTCGTTTATATAGTGTGCGGTTTTATAATTTAAATTTCTGCCTGTTTGATAAGTATTCGGACACTTAACCGATTTCGATATCATCATGATTCTCCTGCCCTTGTCGCAATTTATTTGGGGTCGGCGCAACATGTCTTTTCTTCCATACTTCTCTATTAGTCGTCATCTCGGTAGTCACTCCCTTTCTGGCCATATTACCTTTCACATCGTTTCATTGTTCTTCCCCTACTCGTATCCACATTCATACTCAAAACTTTCCTGACGACATGTTCCTCATTCCTCCGCATCACATGGGGATATGTCATGACCATCGATTTCCACTTAACTTTTCAGTCACCGGTGTCACTTTCAAACTACGTCTTAAATACTCATTTCTTATTCTATCTATTCGCGTAATAACAAAGTTAATAAATATGGTGGTGGCAACAGAAATACTCGGATGAAGCTGGAACATATATATAGGACCTTAACATTTGCTTAGAAAATAAAATATTTTATCTCTTAAGTTGTGTTGAAATAAAAAAAAAAAATTACTAGTACAATATCGTTATAAATGTGAGATATTTTTTCTGAATTATTTAACTTAAGTATTAATAGTAATTTATGAAACTGTTGCATAATGGGGGGTAAATTAACACACGTGTGTTTTAATACCTAGTTATGTGCAGTTGCATACACTACTTTATCTACTCTCATACTCAGGAATGAACCTAAATAAAAACATCCCACGAAATTCAGTACAATCAAACGTATGAATGGTGCCAAAACCCAGCACATCACCACTAAAGCGGGCGCTGCCACTTTTTGTATAATGCTGCTACTTTTTTTTATAAGATATTAACTTCTTGGTTTTGCCCTGTATTGTAATGTTAAAAAAATTGTCTTATAGAATGAGACAATTTTTTTCAAAATCGTATTATAAGTAACACTTTAACAAAATAATGATTTTGTTAAAGTGTGATAATATGATTATATTTTTAAATTTCGGTATTGTATTTATAAAGTATGTCAATATAGACACGTTTTGAAAGTTTATAATTGGAATTGTATGATATGAGAGTAGATAAAATAGTTTTTCAACAGCAGTCTTTTTTTACCCTTATTTATAACGTAAATTGTTAACAGGGTTATACAGAGTGAACTATGATGACCACCTATGGACTATGATTATATCAGCTCTGAAAGGAAACAACAGTAATGTCATTCACCCTTTGAATCGTGCCAAGGTATTTGTATAAGTACTATATACAACTGAAAACATAATAGCCGTTTACATAAAATACGTAGGGAAAATGCAAACTTCTTTGCGACCGTCGATAAAATCGGTGTTCTATAATAATCAGAACAATTGTTATAATAAGTCTGTCAAAATCTATAACCAAATACCTAAACAGATCAGAGAGCTACCATTAAATTATTTCAAAATAAAACTTATGAAATGGCCGACTCTATAATAATCTATATGACTTAAGATCCTCATATCATCATCCTCATAATTGATCCAGTCGCTAGACTTTTGCTTATTAAAGAACTTCAGCTATTTTATTTTCCTGTCAGTTTCACAGTGCATAAACAGCTCATTTAATTTTTTTAAACATCTACCGCCATCTGTTGGCTGCATTTTGCAATAACCGACCGACTGCGTCATCCGCGCTTCAAAAAGTGATCCTATAAGGGTTCCGTTTTTTTTTTCCTTTTGTTGTACGGAACCTTAAAAAAAGAACCAATAACCTACTTTTCTTTTCAGATTATAAACGATCTCTTTGCATTCGTGTACTCGGATGAAGTCCCCTTCGCCACTCTTTACAGCGCTTTAGACTTCCTACAAGGAGAGACTGAGTACTCCGTTTGGTACGCAGCATTACGGGGCTTTAATAAAGTGTGGCACTTGTATCTCGGAGATACCGAAGCTTTGCCTTCCGTTGAGGTAAGTTTCTTTTGAAGGTAAAATAGTTTTTGTTTATCAGCTGTTATAATAGTTTGAATGTGTCTTGTCTTGCTAGAGATCTATTTTACCTCCAATTTTATTGGCGATAAATTTAAAATGCAGTGTCGCGAGATTTTTAATCAACTTCACAAAGGAGGAGGTTCTCAATTCGTCTGTATGTTTTTTTTTCTTTGTATGTTTGTTACGCGATTACTCTACGACGGATAGACCAATTTGGAATTTTTGCTTTTGTTTGAAAGAGTATATACTTCTTAGGTGGTCCCATATAAATTTTAATAACTTTGCTTGGGTACCTAGTTTTTGAGTTAGCGTCATTAATGCGTATTTTTTCCACTTAGTAAATGTCGATGATGTTTTAATATATTATTATGCGCATGATGTTTTAATAACTTCCTATCACTGTTATTTACATAGCAGCTGGTAGTGGTATTCGAATTTGTGTGGGGTAGGTACCACAACTAAAAAGTGAATAATAAATTTTTTTCAGCAAAAAATAAAACCGACTTCCAAAACAAAACACTACAAAATGAAAAATAACTTTAATTTCAGAAGGCGGTGGCAAAAAAAGAAAATACAAAACCAACGATTCCGACTACCGAAATTAAAGTTATTTTTCACTTTGTAGTGTTTTGTTTTGGAAGTCAGTTTTATTTTTTGCTAATAAGTTTTTTCAGTATTAAAATCGACAGCATAACATCACGTGTGTAATCCCCGAAGGGATAGGTAGAAACGTACGCCCACATTTCGACAAATATTAAGTTCCATATAACAGGGAGTGACATGGTGCCTTATCTCTACCTTGAAAACTTTCAGATTCATCTCAGCAGACCATATTTAATAACATACCACTATTCTAATTTCAGGACTTCATACTTCATCACTTAGACTATGGGATTGCTAGCCTGGGTTATGAAGTAAGACCCACAGACTGTTTTGAAGATTTGAGGAACCGCATGCAGCTTTTAGAGTTTGCTTGCAAATTGGAACACAGTGGATGCGTTGAGAAGACTGTTGCCTTATTTAAGGCTTTGAGACAGAATGGCACTGAGTGAGTACAAACTAAAAGTTAAGTTGTTATGATTATTGAAATTAGTGTAATAGTTGTATGAGACTGTGCCAGTGAATACTACTGTATGGATCTTAGTTATATGTCAGGCTGATTTGTAAAGTTACCTTTTATGATATAAATGTAAGGTATCGGTGCTTCGTGTGAGAATGGAGCCCAAGACTCATCGTGTAACCTGAGAATGATAGATTTTTTTTTTGTTATTTAACCGACTTCCAAAAGGAGGAGGTTCTCAATTCGGATGTTTACTCGTATATTTTTTTATGTATGTTTGGGCATAACTCCGTCATATATGTGTATAAACGGATTTGCAAAATTATTTTATTGTTTGAAAGGGTAGTATACGCTCAAGGTGGTGCCATTGCCACTAAATCAGAATCTGATGAGGGGATCCCATGGAAATCGAGGGTAACCCTCAAATTTTATAGACACACCTACAGCGATTTAGGCATTTTTTTTATAGTAACTTGTGCATTTGCTCACGGAAAGTACCATTGGGAACTATTCAATTATACCTAACTATTTCACGGGTTGCGATTCGATTACTTTAATATTACGGACCACGTTACCGCATTAGGATTTTCCTGTAATGATAGCGGTGTTTGTGACAAATAAATAAATAAATATGGTTGCTAAGCAATTTATGCTCGTCACAATGCATATTATTATGGTGATGGTGACTTCACAATCAGCTCCGGTCCTCCTGGTTCTTACCAGGAGAAATCATCAACAATTTAACGTCCCTGCATCGGGAAAATCAATATATTTTGTAAAAGGTGATGAGCAGTTGATATTAAGCTATTCTAACTTAGATAAATTACAAACTGACGCACTAAAAAGGGAAAAATAAAAACTTTCCTACAAAATGAAAAATCAACCGACTTCCGAAAAAACACTACAAAGTAAAAAATAACTTTAATTTCGGAAGTCGGTGGCCAAAAACTGAAATACAGATTCAAAGACACGGACTTCCGCTATTAAAGTTATTTTTCACTTTTTAGTGATTTTTTTTTTGGAAGGTGGTTGTTTTTTTTTTTTTTTTGTAAAAAAGTTTTTTTATATCCTATGTGGAAAAGTCCTGAGAATCAAATTCGCAGAAACTGTATGAAAATAGTATGGGTACTTTGTTTGATCCCTCGAGTGATATTCAGATCAGAACTATTGATCCATACCACAAAATAAATTCCATACAGATGTTACAAAGGAATATTTCAATTTTCCCAAGGAAGTCGGTTGCGGCTTCCAAAAAAAAAAATACTACAAAGTAAAAAATAACTTTAATTTTGGAAGTCGGTGGCAAAAAACTTAAATACAGATCCTAAGACACAGACTTCCGAAATTAAAGTTATTTTTCACTTTATAGTGTTATTTTTAATTCGTTGTTTTTTAATTGTAAAAAAGTTTTTTTGTTTGTTAAATTCAGTTAAATTTATTATTTTACTATGTATTTTCTGGTGTACAATGAAGTATATATAAATAAGTAAATAAACAAATAGATAGTCCATTAGTGTGGAATCTCAAATTAATTTATTGCATTCCGTATTGTAAAAAAGATCCACAAAATAAGGATAAAATTAAAATAAACAAATTGCAACAAAAATGAAAGTATTAGGTAAAAGCTCTTAATGTTTTAATTAATTTAACAATAAAATAAGGATATAAATAAGTATTAAGATCAAATTATTAATTACATTAAGGATTTATTAATAATTCGCTTTTGCTCGCTGCTTCGCCCGCGGGGAGGTCGGAAATTATCCCACGGGTACGTACTACCGGGATAAAAATTATCCTATGTCCTAATCCAGGTAATGGTTTACCCAAGTACCAAATTTCCAAATCCGTTCAGCCCTTTTAGCGTGAAAGCGTAACAAACAAACAAACATTAGTTAGGATAATATTAGTCTGGATAATGAGATCAATATTACAAAAACTAAGAATCTCAAAGGACTAAGTCACTTTTCGTTATTAAGTACTTACTAACTAACAATTCAACAATTTTATGTAATGGATCTATAGCTATAAGAAATAAAAAAATATTTTAAACCGATCTTTCAGTCAAACTTGCTGTCAATGGTTGACTGTTTGTGTTTACTCATACCATTACGTGAGGAAGCCGGCACGTCCTAGAACCAAACCCGCACTGGTCCCGCGTGGCCCACGGCCCACTCCTTCTCACAGAGAGGGCGCCTGTGTCTCAGCGGGATCATTTTACACTGATTATGATACCATTAGGTACCCATTGATAAACTACATTAGATCATAATCATTAGAAACTACAGCACAACATCGTATCATCTCTTCAAAACAAAAAGACTTCTTTTAAAATCCTTGCCTTTTTTACCAGGGTAACACCGAGCTTGCGCCCTGTGGTATACTGCACTGGACTGCGTTATGGCAATGAGGACGACTACGAATTCTTGTGGAACCGTATGCTGCGGACCAACGTGGCGAGTGAAGTCTGGGTCATTGAAGAAGCCTTGGGTTGCACTTCGAGTGAGCAGATGCTCAAGAGGTATACGAGTATATAGTACTTTATCATCATCATCATCTCTCTAGCCTTTTCCTAACAAAGTTGGGGTTGAGACATCATACTTTTAAAGGAGATGTTCCAAAATGTATTGACCTTGGGCCAGGTACGTGCACACTATAAATAAAAATACAGAAATATATTTAAAACAGTTCTCAACTGTCCAATTACTTTAAAATGGCTTGGTTTGCTGGTAAGCCACAATTAATTACACTTGAAATTGCAACACACAACAAAAACCAGTCATGGGGGTAAGCTGTCATTTTGACTGATTAATGACGTTTGACATGTTTAATACTCAAGAAGAGGACTGAAGTGACACTGTTGTGACAGTTGACAGTCCTCTTTCTATGATCAATGGTCGATCTATGGCTTACTGTCATTGTTTTTATGCACAGAGTAACTAAATCGGTGAGACGCCATGTTGAAAGTCGATAAAAATATTTTATAAATATTATATTAATTCCCTACTACAACAGTATACTTTTAAATGAATTATATGTATTTTTCCCGAATTCTATGAATTTTTCTCTTTGTTTTTGAGGTAGTGTACACAGACCTGGCCCATTTTGGTGCCGCGGCGGCGGCGGCCGGCGAATGCCAGGGTCCAAATGCAATCTACTTCGGGTTTTAGCCGGCTAACACTTTTATCCGTTTCATATATATTTGTACCTTCTTTAATAAATACCCACTTATATTGTCTTGGTAACTTCATATTTGAAATGAAGTGGCAAATATTTAAGTGTGACTATGAAAATATGCTCGAAAGCAATTGTAAAGGAGACGGATACGCTTTCATACAATCTTGGGCCTGGATGTAAAAACATGAAAATGATGTCAATTGGTAGCTACTATATTATCGGACCATCACTGAAAATTTTGCGGATTGTAGCAATTTGAGAGCTGAGTTATAAGAGATTTTGTAAAAGTGAGGTTATGTATCAACCTACACTTAACAGCTGATTTTTGAAATGAGAACGTCATTTGTTTATTTTATTTAGGATGTTAATTATATTTGTAGAGTAAATGGCTGACTCTAGATGCAAGTGAACATCCACATCGGAGACAAACACTATGGTGGCCAAGATCTCTAGGTTCACCAAGAGGTTGTCTTTGAGCTAAGTCCCAGCATGCTTGGCAAACATGGTCACTGCTGTTTACCTGAACAATGGCAAAAGTTTTTAATATCAGATATCCTAAAAGATACCATGCCTATCTAGCATATCTGATATTAAAAACTTTTTCCATTGTTCAGGTAAACAGCAGTGACCATTAGACTTTTAGCTCACCAGCATCTGCCGGTGAGCTAAAAAACAGGAAATGAGTAAGTACTTACACATTGTGGTGCACACCATTGACGAATCACTGCTAATATTATTTCGTCATCTAATGCTCGATGACCTAGTGTATTACAGCGACTAGTCGCTATGCCACAACTTACACAACGAACCATGGTGTCAATATCCAATCGGTAGGCCGGTCGTTAAATCCAAAATAACAAGTCCAAGTCCAATGTATAAGCGGGGTTCTCCGTGTCTGGTATGGTAGCAAGGGTCGTACAAGAAGCAAGATCAGAAGTCCGTAGAAAAAGCAGGGGTCGAGGAAATTATCAATAAAACGTGGGAGGAAACACGCTCAAAACGTACACGCACTAAACGATACGAAACGAATGAGTGAGTGTCACAGCTGTCTGTCAATGTTATGGATGTCAGCACAGACTAAAAATACAATAATCGATTAACATACATAAATCGATTTTAAGATTGATCTTTAGTATATGTAAATATTTAATTTGTTTAAACTATATGTATAATAAGTTAATTCTAATAGATTTAATCATCTGGTTAAACATTTTTTTTTTATATTATGAGCTTTGTCACGTTAATCAATATTAATTTAATCGATATTTCATTTTATTCGTCACCTTAAACTTAATTTTTGGATTTCTCAATTCCCAGATTGTAAATTGGGCTGATTTTTCAGATTTTGAAATAGAAAAATATAACCCTTTTCTTAAACCATACCTCAACTTATTACAATCTGGCCCAGAAATATAATAATAATAATAATAACGTTTATTTTCTCCACCACATAATGAAAAATTTGTATATACATAATTTGTGTATACAAACATACATTGATGTTGTGGGGACTGGAGCCTGTACTAGGAATACCTGTGTTACAGGTCTCCAGGCCTCCAAACTACACGGACAAGTCACAGTAATATAAATAGAGAGAAATCCCCGTCTCCTTTGGCTTGATTGCGACTTTAGTGATGTATATAATTTGTAGTTTGGTTTTGTTAGCTTTCAAAGTTTTGACTAACAATCTCAAAAAGAAAACAAGAAAAACGAACATGCCAATTTTATTGTTTCAACGATTTTTTTTTTTTGACTTTAGGTTCAAAAGCACATCATCCCAGTTCCTCACGTAGATACCTATGTTTCAGATATCTTTCATCAGTTGCAATGGCCGACTCTCCGATCAGGACCCAGGACTTGACTGTACCGTTGACGAGTGTAGGGAGGAACTACAGCAATCTACACATCATTATGGATACTCTGATATCTAATTACACACTATGGAGTACTATGTGAGCACTACTTTTTTAGCAATAAAATAATTTATGGGGCGAACAAGGAATATCTTCTGTGGGGCGAACCCTGTGAGGTGAATGTTGAACGAACAAACATTGATCAAGAAACAATGGAATGTAAAAAATCGCTTTGGAGTTCACAATTTTATTCTCCAAGAAACAAAAGAACGCGCTTCGTCAAACACGCTGTTTTTCTGTTTTTTAATAGTGGCGCTATGTACGGTATATTTTGACAGACATCAATCAAACTAATCGATGTTCCAGTTTCGCTGTTGAAACAGTTGAAATCTTAGTTTGTTGTTCTTACAATTTGGTTATGATTATACTAATTGGTAGCGCTCTTACCGTGCTTCTCTATTTTCATAGAACTATTTTCGTTTCGCAGATACCCATCAATGGACACAATTTTAAGCACCCTCGCATCAGCTCTTCACTCAGAAAAAGACTTCACTGAGGTGACTACATTTCAAGTTAATTAATGCTGTTATTAATTTCTCAAAACTACGGCAGAAGTGTTCGTTTAGAGTGGGGTACTTAAGAGGATTGTGAAGCGCCGATACGCGGCGCGATTTTTAGAGGCAATTGCCTACATTTCATACAATTATTTACATAAATATTGTTTCGGGCGATAACGTTGTTATTCCCCTAAACCTTGAGAGAATTTTAATCTCATTAGATTCAGTACACTTTAATCTAGGTCTGTACGTTTTTCGTTTTTAGTATTTCAATTTAATTTAATTAATAAAAATAAAAATGCTCGGGGATGTTTTTATGTCAAAAATGTAGATATTTAGATGCTAATAAGTTATATTGTATACAATATTTCTTTATAATAAAAACGTGCGAACCTAGTTTTTCATTATACCAACAACATTTCCAAAAAATATGAAAATTAGACTATGTTTACGGGGAGAAAAACGTTATCTCTTTTTGTATGAAAATTTACAGCTTCACAATCCTCTTAAGTACTCATTTCAATTCAGCTCCACAGATTTCGGGATGATCCTTTTACTATAAATGATACAATCAAGTATCAGAGAGCCACGTACACAAAAACGAATAGAAAACTTAACTTGTCAGAAAATTAACCTAGCACCTTCTAAATATTAATGAAATCATTGAAATCTTTCACGATTCTACTGAATCCTTTATAAATGACAATAGCAAAGTGTAGCGCCAAAGCATCAAAAACGCTGGATCAAATAGCCAGGCTAATATCATACCTAAATATAAGAGGATTTTCAATAACTACATCATAGGAACTTTGACCCAATGTGTTATTTTATTATATTTCTAAATCATTTTGTTTTTCTATCTTACAATAGTTATACTATCAATCCGTTCCCCAGTAACCTGCAAAAATATTCCGCAAGCCCCTAATCGCCGAATCGCTTTGAAATGTAAACACAAGACTAACCTTTTAGTCTGTCCGTCCCTAATTGAGGGCCCGGTGACCCAAATGACTGTTTATCAAACACTACATTGGAGGGCTATACACACTCATTACCTGACGCCGCCATGTTGGCAGAGGGATGTGTCAATTTCACTCAATTGGTACTCGCTAATGATCGTTTGTTTCGACTAAATTATCCTGAACGTTTTGGTGATGTTGTTATGTTTCTGACCGAGAATTTGCAACAACCTGTGGGTGTTGGAATTATTTGCCAAGAGGATCAACTTGTAGGTGTCGTAGCAATATAACAAGAAGTAGCGTCTTTGTTTTCAAATGGTAACAAATCGGGACTTGTATTGAGTAAAATTTCTGCTACTAAAAACAAAACACGATCACCACATTTTAAAGGACAGGCTTTAGGACGACCTGCCACATAGAAAGAGAGCGTAGGGCTCTCTCAGTGAGGAGTAACATGCTCGCGCGCAAATTTGTGAAGTGCACCAAAGACGTAAAGAACACTATTCAGAGTGTATTGCTTGTCAATGTACACCTGCCAACTTTAGTGAAAGTTCACAAAAAAGATGTACAGTTCACTAAGGGTCTGAACCCTTAGTGAACTGTACATTGGTAGTTTCATAAGGGTTCGGTAAGCATCATTGTACTGATACAATGATGCTTACCGAACCCTTATGAAACTACCAATGTACTGCAGTGCCTCGAGCATGTTTGGCGAGGCGAGAGTCCCGGGTTTTTACGCCATCATGAGGTCGAGGGTTGCGTCTCTTTGGCAAAGTTTGAGACGCTCCAGTAACAGCATATTGAGGGTTATCTCATGCAACCTAGCAAGCCCCATATTTGTGCACTGGATTTCTGTTCTCCAAAGCGAGAACAAAAAATGACAAAAAGACTATGTTTTTGAAGACTATGGGTACCTATACATACCTCCAAGTTTAATTTTATTGTTTACTTTTATTATATTTTTTGTATATGGGTATTTTGCCTGAAATAAAAGACTATTATTATTATCATTATAATACTTACAATCATTTCTTTTATGGAAGGTAACCGATTCAATAAGGTCACCGTTTACTGCACAACGTTTTTTTTTTTTGGTTTCATACTTAGTATGTCACATCTTTAATATGCTTACTATTCCTTTTCGTGACCTTTTTTCAAGGAAATCAATGTTTCCACAGCACTTAATGCATTTGCATTAAGGATTTCGTATGTATCTATACAAAACGCTTCACATCCGTATCCACATTTGAAAGTCCGTACTTTGAATATCAGTCACAACATTCATTGTAATGGGTTTCCCATTATAAATGAATGTTCTGACCTAAATCCGATATAACGATGGATGGATTGTGAGTGAAAGTCTTCATATTCAACACATTGAGTTTGGCAGTCAGCCAAAGAGGAAACACTGAGATTCTTGATGACGTAATATCGTGATTTATTAATTACCTGTTTTAAAAATATAAGATCAGCTGCTGCGCCAGAAATGGTTTCATGGCTCGCCCGCTTCTTATGCATCCAATTCAGTCATTTTAGTCATTGATGGTAGATTCGTCTCGTCCGTTTGAGGGTGAGGAAGGTCAAAGAAAAGATGGATGGATTGTGTGAGGATTGATATGGAAGAAAAGGGAGTGAAGGGCGTGACAGTTGACGGGGGAGAATGGAAGAAGAAAACGTGTTGCGTCGACCCCAAGTAACATGGGACAAGGGCTGGAAGATGATGGCACGTCTGTTATGCCAAATTATTCAAATAAGGAATGTCACTTTTTGGTAGAGACCACAACCCTGCTGAGTCATGGTGACTGCTCTATTTTAATGACAGATACACATACAAGAGTTTTAGTTCATATCGACTATCAGTAACAGTTGCTACATAGATCCTATACTATTAAATAAATGAGCAATATTTGTATATACCTATATATAACATATATACAGGGTGAAATTTTAATCACCGTGAACCTCTTAAGGGGTCATTGTACTTATCATTATGAACAACTTTATACTAAGGGATGAAACCTCAAATCGCGAAAAAAATCAGCTGTTCCCTACATTTTGACGTCATACGCAAAATACGCGCATTGATATGGAGTCGCGGATACCAGCCCGTTTTACCTATTACCTACATTTTGACGAATTATGCGAACATAGAGATTCAGTAGATTTTTTTTTCGTGATTTCAGGTTTAGTCTCATAGTAAAAATTGTTCATAATATATAAGTACAATGACCCCTTAAGAGGTTATCGGTGATTCAGATTACAACCTGTATAATTATTTGTAAACATGTTCTTGAAAACGCCGTTTTCGATTTCGATGAAACTTGCAATATAGGGGTTTACGGGGCGAAAAATCAATCTAACTAGAAAAAAAAACATTTTGTTGTCTTGTCCAAATTTCAATAATTCATACAAGTTTCCCACATAAAATACACTTTTTTCCCGCAACTTCTATTTTTTTTTCTTTCCGTAAGAATCTGAATCTATTACGAACATTTGCCAAATCGGTCCAGCTGTTCTCAATTGACGCGGTTACCAACGAACAGCATTTCATTTTTATTATACATATAGATAGATGCTCTAATTATAATGTGGAATTAGTCTTGTAGTAAATATGACTAACAATATTAAATTTTATGGTTGTAATTAGACTTCATTTCATTATATTAGCACAAGATAATTGGTTCAACCTTGCTAATTTAACTGACATAACACAATGATAGGATAAACAACATCATTGTTATAATCCAGAAATATAGCATGTGTTTATATATCGTACACAATTATATCTAGACAAAGATTTGCCTTCACCCTTGTCTTCACTGGCAAATCTTCGCGATTTGATGAAAGCGTTTTTTTTTTTTAACTTGGTTGGCCTCATCAGCTTAGAAATTATGGAGCCAACTTTTTTCCCTTAAAATCTATAGAAATGAAAATCAATTGTCGAATGTATGTACGCGCATCACTTCAGAACGGTTGCACCTATTTGGCTAATTCTTTTTGGTTGTGTTTGTAATTGTCAGGACAAGGTTTTTACGAAAGGAAATGATTGAAAAGTTGCCGGGAAAATTGGGAAATTCGGGAAAACTGAAAGTGCATTTTCTGTGGGAACTTTGTATGAATTATTGAAATTTTGACAGAACAACGTTTGGCGGGTCAGCTAATTTTGTATAAATGGAGTTTCTTGTTTATTTTTGACCAGAAGAGTCTTAGTGGTCTTTTGACCTATCATGGGATCTAATCTTAGATTCGATTATTCAAAAGTTTAAAATATACGTAGTATGATTCAAATTAATGCTTGATAATAAATAATATAGTAATAATGCTCTAACTTTTTGTTCAGTTTGAATTGTTCCTGTCATCTTGCACCGAATGTACCGAGGCTTCGAAGTCTGCTGCTAGAAGTTCACTGGTACAGTCCAGAGCCTCCACATCCTGGGCTAATAGCCACAAGGCTAACATTCTGAAGTCAATCAAGGGTTCAGGCTCATCTGTAACCGTTCCATCTATTATTATGATTGTGCTTGGTTGTGCCGTTCTAATTTTTACTGAGTATTGATTTTAAGGATTTATATTTATTTTTTAATGCAGTATTATTTTTGTAAACAACTGATGAGGTTAGTTAGTAATGATTACCTTCTTGTTATTTTTACGTTGCTTCATTTTACTTCTGTTTAATTTTCGAATATGGATGTCACTTGTGAATGGAATGAGTTTTATTTTCAGTATCTATTTAGAATAGTGAATTGAAAGTGTACTTACTATAATTAGTTTTAAGTCCAAAGAAGAGATTCTTCTCCACTAAAACGTACAATAAATTATGTATTAGTTATCGAAATAAGTACTTAGTTATAGGATACCTCTGTAAATATTTTACAAAATAATGTTATAATAAAAACTTACTAGACCTTTTATGAAAGCTTTTAATTTGTTTTCGGTTAGCTTAATTTTCTTCAACACCTAACGGTGATGAAAGCTATGATCTGCGATCGTAGCACACGACAATGTCGAAGATGATGTTGACGATGGCTTCTTTCTTCTCTATTTTTTGGCATATTGAATGTATATCTAGTCTCAACGGCGGAACAGCGCTGTAGGTACACGGATGGTTCCTGCATAGATTTGATGTATTGTTACGTAATCATTATGCACGCAAGGATTGAGAGAGTTTTAATTATAATTATTTACACATATTTTATCTATTTCATCTGCAAGAAGCGTAACGATAAAATTATCGCACATAGAACTGTCCATGTTGAAGGCACAATACTAGATTAGTAGTTTACCGTCTTCGCAGCATATTCAGCGCCATACGTGGTAGACAGAAGCGTTTCAGCGGAGATAACACGCTATGACGGCTTTTCTCATCCTTACAACGCTGTACGCGGCTGATAGAAGCAGAACTGTATAAGTGTAACCAAAATCGTTCAGCGAAACGCGAATGGAGCTGAATAAGTGTGAGTAGTCCTATATTGGATTCTTCCATCAGGGATTTCTCAATAGCAGTCCGGAGTCTGAAGTTCTGGATGGCAATAGGCTCCCTATTACATGGGACTTAAACATAACTAGTGAAATGTGGGTGTACTGTATAGTTCCATGCAATGGGCAACTGCCATTCTATCGCGCAAGCAAATATCGAACTACTTTTGAATAAAAAAGTAGTCCTAGCTTGGTCTCAGAAAAAGTCTAATTCAATAGAGGATCTGTTTAAGAAGTGCGTTTACCTTAAGAAAATATGTATTTAATTTAAAATATAATACCTGATTACTTTACGCGATATAATTTATTAGCTTCCCCATGTGAGGTTCGAGTCCTCAAATTTGGTGGAGGCGATAACCTTTTCCTCTCTATAGATACACCTCTGCCTTACCCTTCGAGGAAACAAGGCGTGTTGATATGTGATAATGTTATGTTACGTAGGTCGTTATAATCCTGAAACCCCCAAAATGTTCAAAAAAAGATGGAGGTTCTCAGTTCGTCGGAATCTTTTTTTTTTTAATGTATTTTCCCCTATTACTCGAGGACGGCTCAACTGATTTGGAAAATTCTTTTTTGTTGAAGGGGTATACTTTCTCGTTGGTCCCACTGTCATCCGGTCAGGGTCTGATGATGGGATCCTGGAGAAATCGACGGAACTCTTCAAATATTATAGGCACACCTATAGCGATTTGCGTATTTTTTTATAGTAACTCGTGCATTTGTTCTTGGAAAGCTCCATTTGATCAAGTGGAACTGATGATGAAGATCACAGATGGCTACCGGAACTACTCATTAATAAGTATTTCACGGGTTACGATTCGATTAGGTACTTTATTAATGGTTGCTAAGTAAATGCTCGTCACAATGCTTATGGTGATGTGGAGTTCTTCTGGTACCTACTTACCAGGAGAACTCCTCAACAATTAACGTCCCTGCATCGGGAAAGCAATACATATTTTGTAAAAGGTGATGAGCAGTTGACATTAGGATATTGTAACTTGGATAAATTACAAACTGACCCACTGAAAAGTGAAAAATAAAAAACTTTTCCAAAAAACACAACCGACTTCCAAAATAACACTTCAAAGTGAATAATAACTTTAATTTCAGAAGTCAGTGGCAAAAAACTAAAATACAGATCCAAAGACACCGACTTCCGAAATTAAAGTTATTATTCACCTTGAAGTCGATTGTGATTTTCGGAAAGTTTTTTTTATTTTTTTAGCCGTACCTCAAAAGGAAAAAAACGGAATCCTTATAAGATCACTCATGTGTCTGTCTGTCTGTCTGTCCGTCTGTCACAGCCAATTTGCTCCGAATCTAATGGACCGATTAAGTTGAAATTTGGTACACGTATGTATTTCTGTAACCCAAACACGGACGTTTAATGTAAATGAATAAATTTGGAACATGAGGGTCAATATTGGGGGCAAATAAGAAAATTAAAAACAAATATTTGCAAACTGAACCACGCGATATATCAAATGAAAGGGCTTACTGTGAGGGTCTCAAATATATATATATATATATATATATATATATATATATATATAATTTTAAAATAAACTGTTTTAAAGTTATTTAAGAAAATAGAAGAAAATTGACCATTCCCCCATTATCTCCGAAATAACTGAGCTTAAGATTTTGAAAAAAATACAGAAAATATTGCTATAGATTACAGGAAAACCTATAAGAAGTCTATGGTCTTAAATTAACATGGTAAATCTCTCAATATTGTGCGTACAAACTATCATTGTCCATAGTTAAACGAAAAAGATCCAACCCACATTATACCTAATGTGGGTTGGATCCTTTTCGTTTAACTATGGACATTTGTATTCAACTACAATGTTAAGTTTGTTCTTTGGTTAAATTCATGCCAACTACGGAACCCTTAATTATGCGTGGTCTGACACGTACTTGACCGTTTTTTTTTATGAGAGAATACACGTTAACATGATTGTAGATGAGCCACATTAACTGCAAAATTTATTACTTCTAACCAAAATTATCTTCTGTTTAATCCTTAATAGATTTGGTAGTGGTCAGGGAATGTGAGGTAATAAATCCTAAACCGTGACCTCCTTACGTAACTTATGTGCCTAAATATAGTAATTGTGATGGGCGTATGAAGCTGGGATTATAAAATAGGATTTTTTATATCCAATCTTGAAATAAATTGTATTTTACTTTTCGTTTTTCAAACTAATCTCTTTTAACGAGCTGATTCGTGCATCTGCTAAGCGGTAGGTTTTTACGGTTTCAAGTTGCTTTGATCACTGTGAGGTTATCTGAGCTTTTGTGTTTTATCATTATTATGAATGAAATAGGGAATTAATATCTGACCAGTCAGACACGGCTCTGTTAGCAGTTTTATAATAAAAAAATTAAGTTCAGATAGTTGAAAAAGACACCTGCCGGTCTATTCTGTAAAAATCTCACCGTGAAAACTTAGGTGAAGTGAGCTTGAAGAGCAACTCTCTTCAAGCTCACTTTACACATTCCACCTGATGCTAGGGATTGACACTACAACAGCTCACTCCACGCTCACTCCACTAAGTTTTCACGGTGAGATTTGTACAGAATAGCACTGCTGTACTTTATATCAATCATCGCAGTACTGTCAAGGAAGGTCATGGATAAAATCTTCAACCAACCTAACAAACAAATACCTTTTTTTCTAACAAACACGGCATTACTTGTCGTAACACATCGAAGTAACCGTGGGTGGGCAGATAATCTGTATAGAATAGTTGCTAAGTGCGCCGCCCACGTGTCGCTTCCAGTCTTCCAGATCAATTGTCTCGTGTTACCGTTAGATCATTGTTAGGTGTTGAATGCAAGTTCACGTGGGCGGTTGACATCGGGATGCGGGATTTTGATTTATTTTGTAATCTGTGGCGTGGTAAATTGGATGTTGATTTGTGTGGACAATAACGTAAGTATTGAGGAAATTCATTCAGACGCGACCAATATTAAAAAAAAAAATAGGAAGCAACGGATTATTTTTAAATTAAAATTATTAAATTTTATTTATAAAAAAAAACAAAACACTACAAAGTGAAAAATAACTTTAATTTCGGTAGTCGGTGTCTTGGGTTTTGTATTTTCGCTTTTTGCCGCCGACTTCCGAAATTAAAGTTATTTTTCACTTTGTAGTCTTTTGTTTTGGAAGTCGGTTTTATTTTTTGCTAAAAAGTTTTTATTTTTCACTTTTTAGTTGTGGAACTTACTACACCCCACACTAATTCGAATACATAATTGAGCACAATAATTGTAGATATAGCCATGTAAATAACAGTGATAGGAAGTTATTAAAACACCATCACATCATCCACATAAAATAAGTGGGAAATATACGCATTATTGAAGATAACTCAAAAACTCCCTAAGCAAAGTTAATAAAATTTATATGGGATCACCTCGGAAGTATACCCTATTAAACAAAAAAAGAATTTTCTAAATCGGTGCATCCGTCTTTGAGTAATCGCGTAACAAACATACAAAAAAAAAAACAACATACAGACGAATTGAGAACCTCCTCCTTTTGGAAGTCGGTTATAAAAATAAGTATGGTCCACAATATTTGTTAGTAGAGATTAAGATCTACGTAAGCAACCACATCAATTAAATTACATATTTTCTACATTAAAAACATGAATACATACATTACATACATACATTAAAAATATCAATTAATAAAATTAAAAAATAATTTACAACACATAAATTACCTACCTACTCCGAACTTTACAAACGGATGAATCGAGAGCTAGCGAATGCCTCTGAAATGGCCCGTCCAACCTCTCCGCGACGACACCAAGGATACTGTTGCCAGTGTCCCTATCGAGGCATCCGGCCCGCTATCGAGGCAGCTCTCCTGCGCATGGTGGCATAAAATCAGTCTACCCGCACATTAGCGAACATTCCAGAAGCGCTGCCGAAGCGAGGCAGCCGCAACAGTGCCCTCAGCGCATTATTATATTGAATGCAGAGTGCACTGTAGGATTTTTGAGAGTATGACACCTACAGGCCGCTCGTATAAAAAGAAGTGCAGTAGACTTGAAACAAGAAGATCTTTACTTCCTTGGAGCTACGGGCAAACTTGCGAGCTATCATGTTCGCCCTCACCGACAGCGCCCTCCTTTCTCGCTCAATGAATTTCCATCAAAATCCTTCAGATTTTGATTGTAAGTTAGTGTGTTACGCAATTAGGATGCTATTCAAAAATGACATTGAAGTCATGACTGAAGAGTTCATTTACTTCTAGACACGCGGGCATCAGCGTCGACCTCAACACGGATGGGTAGTGTATTTTGGGTCAGGAGTTGAAATGTTGTAAAAAGTATGATAAAAACAAAATCAAAAGCAAAAGTCATTTATTCAAACTAGGCTGAGAATCAGCACTTTTTGAACGTCAAATAAGACAGTCCCCCAAAACGCCCGCCCTTCACCACTTCCTAGTGCTTTAGCTGGGGAGAAGAAGTGGCGCAACAGGTATAATATCTAATACCTAGTAGGGGAAAACCAAAGAAACGATGGATGGACTGTGTGAAAGATGATATGGCTAGAAAGGGGGTGACTACCGAGATGACGACTAATAGAGAGGTATGGAAGAAAAAGACATGTTGCGCCGACCCCAAATAAATTGAGACAAGGGCAGGAGAATGACGGTGTACCTAATACCAATTCGCCTAGCCTTTTCCCAATTATGTTTGGGTCGGCTTCCAGTCTGAATACCAGTATTTTACTTGGAGTGACTGCCTATCTGACCTGCACAACCCAATTACTGGGTAACACAATACCCCTGGTTGTCTAACTTTTGGGCTTCTGACTACCCGTAACGACTGTCATAGTTATATGAATGACAGCCCGGACTAACGGCTTAGCAAGATTTATAAAACACGGAGTAGTCTCGATAAGAAATGCATGGTCACCCATCCACAAACCGACGCGGCAAGCTTAGTAAAACCTTTGATCGACCCGTGCGGCTGTTATTATTTAGCCATGAGTCCCTCCGAATGAGTATACCTAACTAATTTTCCAAAAAGAAAATGCTTAAAAACATAACTATCTAGGTACATCAATAACTGGAAAAAAACATGTATTTCACAGTAACTTGTGCAACACAAGTTACTGTGAAATACATTTTTTTCATGACGCTTCTTACACGAATATGAATTTTGCAAAGTAAACTATGTTATCATACTCCAAAATACTGATTCTTCAATGAAATCGTACCAAATTAACACTTGAAGGTGAGGTATAAATGCACAAACAAAAATAAAATGCAATCCAAAATAGCATGGTCTTTGACATTATATTAAAGTCCCCTCAAAGGTGTGGGTGATACAAGAAACTCAGGGGACGCGGAAGCTCAAGTCTTGTTGGTTTTGCTAGACTGGCGCCAAGTTTCGATCTACAGAGAGAAACAACACTACAAGCATTTACGCGCGCGTCGCGTTCAGACGTATTAGAACGCTCTCTTTGGCGGGAAATTCGAAAAACTAACGATGAAATTGTGACTAAATTAAAAGTAAACAAAATTAATTCTAATGCGAGATTAGGCTGAAATTATTTGATGCCGTTGCCTAAAAAAGTAAAATGACGGGTGCAAACATTTTTCGCGCGTTTTTCATTTTCTGCTTGTTTTCCTTGATAAAAGGAAGTATTGTGGTGGACGAAGAATGTTTAAATTACACAGTGTATCCAGTACAGTACGAGCTGAATATTTATCCATATGTACACATGGACCATCATTCTTATTATGACTGTGAATTAACAATAACTGTAATAGCGAACGCTCCTAATGTGAATGTGATAAGCTTGAATGCAAAAGATTTGGAATTTGAAAGCGGTTCAATCAAAGTTTTCGATGGACCCCGGGATATTATAAATACGGCTCGGCCGTTTGAATTTAATGGTTTAACAAGTACATTAAACATTTATTTGAAGGAGCCATTGAAGATGTACTATGCGCTTAATAGACAGTTTTATTTTATCAAAATTTCGTTCAGAAAATATGTGAAAGAAAATAGTACGGGTGTGTTTTTGGTGAAATATTACGATGAACAGAGTAAAACTTACAAGTAAGTAGACCTTTATGAGGACTGTGAAGCTGTAAATGTTTATACAAAAAGCGATAACGTTTTTCTCCCCGTAAACATAGTCTAATTTTCATAATTTTTCGAAATGTTGTAGGTATAATGAAAATGATATAATGAAATATAATTAAAAAGGTCTGTATGTTTTTATTCTAAAGAAAAATTGCATACGATATAAGTTATTAGCATCTAAATATCTATATTTTTGACATAAAAACTTCCTCGAGCGTTTTTTTTTTAAATTATATTAAATTAAATTGAATTACGAAAAAAGAAACGTTCATATCTAGATTAAGGTGTACTGAATGTAATGAGATCAAAATTGTCTCATTTCGTAAAGGGGTAGGGGGTGAAAACGTTATCGCCCGAAACAATATTAATGTAAATAATTGTATGAAATCTAGGTAATTTCCTCCAAGACTCGCGCCGCGTATATTAGCACTTCACAATCCTCTTAGTTAGTATACTTAATAATATATTTTATAAAAAAAAAAAATTATTACAAACAAAACTAAACATACAATCTTTTCTAAGCACGATAATAAATAATAATATTATTAAATAACTCATGTTTTATGTATTTGTACATAAAAAGCCATTATTTTAGTAAAAAAAATATGGGAAAACTGCTTGGAAGTTCTACACGTGTGTGTTTATTTTAATACATAGGTATTTTTATTCGCTGTTTTTTTTTTGTATTCTTTTAATATCGGCGATCAGTCCTGGGACTACGTGCAGATGTGATGTATTAGGTTTTCGCTTGCAGAGGGTACTCTCCATTAAGAGTACTTACTCATATTTAGTAGCCTGGTGCTACTGTCAATTTTATAGCTCTGCAATACTATGTCGTTTCAGCTGGCGTGCCAGTTCATTAGGATGATTTACCAGTCGTTTCTTATATTTTGCTGAGGCATCACGTATTATCTTCTTAGCTGTATTGACTGACAGAATTTTCTGCACTTCGGCATTGTTGACATACTCGTACCATGGTACATTTACTATTGACCTCAGTATCTTGTTTTATACTCTTCGTATGATCTTAACATTGGAGTCTTTTACGAGTATGGTGCCCCACAACTGTATACCATACACCCTGATTTGTTTTATATTGTTTGATGTATCAGAAGCTTGTTGTCTAGTGATAGTTTTGAGTTTCTTCCCAATATCTATTCAATTCTCAATTCTTTATTACGTACCATAATGTATATACATAGTTGGTTAGGAAATTATTATATAAGTCACAATTATGGACCCTGTCGGGCACAGCATAAAGCAAGTAGGAGAGAGGAGGAAGAGCACTGGGTGTTGAATGAGATCATTCTTATTATTGAGTAAGATAAACTGTTTTATTAATACAGAATTGGATTTAAGAATTATAATTATTATTTTATAAATTATTTACATTTATTTGTTATTTAGTTTTATTTATTACGTAATTAATTTTTATCATCCCTAAGGTAAGTTATGTATTGCACGTTTTATATTTATTTAATTTTTTTTCATATTATGAGTAGGTAGGCGTATCTTTAATAGTATTCATTATAATTTATCATTTAAGTATTCGCTTATACTATAAGAACATTTGTTTACAAGGAAAAGCTTCAATTTATTGATAAAGATATTATATTTATTTAAATTCTTTATTATTTCGGGTAATTTATTGTAAATATTTTTATGGAATTATTAATTGAATTATCTAATACGAGGTTTCTGTGTCTGATTAAAGTCTCATCTCTTTTGGCTTTTCCATGTTAGGCGGCGATCAAAGTGCAATCTGAGGTACTTGACCCGGTCACTTTGCGGCAGAGTACTATCACCAAGTTTAACCAGTGGAGAGTCGCCTTGGCGAAGGGTGAATGTTATTTGCACTGATTTAGCAGCACTTGCTTTAATGTTCCAGTCTTACAGCCAATTATGTACTTTTGTAAGAGTAGTTTGGAGTGTGTCTTTGGATCTTTGTCGCTTGCAAGTAGTGGTGTGTATATAACAAAATTTGCCGCTGTAACACCAGGTGTCATTGGTAAATCTGCAGTGTATAGCGTGACTACCCTGTACACGCTATCCAAGTACTGTTGCTTGGGGAAGTCCTGCCTTGATCTCGTAGAAATTGGAAGTTTCTCCAGCTTCTTTAACATGGGATATTTTGCCCGAGATATAGGATTCTAACAATGGGAAAAAGCTATGTGGGAGAATCTGCTTGATTTTACACAACAAGCCCGTATGTCACACTTTGTTAATGGCCTGCTGTATGTCCATGAATGCCGATGAGTAATATTCTTTATCCTCCATAGTCTTCCTTACAGTGACGTAAACTGTAAGCCTGTTCTATTGTTACATGTTGTCTCCTAAATCCAAACTGGTGGTCAGGGATTACCTTACGTTACAGGTTACAGGGGTTAAGATTGGCGTAATTTGTAGATCATTATAATCTGGGAGTCTTTCCAGAAGCTTGGAAAATACTGGCTTCTCAGCATAGCATTATACAATACTGTCATAAGTACAATGGCTTTTCTTGGCATTTCTCGTAGAATCTCCTCAGTGATGAGATCAAATCCTGGTGATTTTTTACTGTCAAGATTTCTTATTATTTTCTGCACTTCTTGTGGTATTACTTTTGTAGGTATTTCAGGAGAAAGATCAGTTTTTAGTACAGATTCTACAAATGATTCGGAGTTGCTTTTAGATATATCATTTTGTGTGAACTCTGTAGACAGGTGCTTGGCGAACAAATCTGCCTTTTGCTTATTTGTTCTAGACTACTCGCACATATCATTTTGGATAGGGGGCTTAGCGTCTATCGTAAGATATTGCTATTCTGCATAACGAGTAGTTAGTGGAGCTGACTGCTGTTAGCGATTCCAGTTTGGTTTGCTGTGTATTTTCATTCGTATCTCTGTTCATTGCTTTTAGTTCGGTTATTATCTTGTTCAGCGCTGTTTTGTCATCAAGGTGCCACTTTTGATACCATATTCGACGTAGCATGCGCTTTTCCAGGATTTTTTATTTTATTTCTAAGGGATGATTTACAATAGACTCGTTTTTAATTATGCCAGGAATGTTTATCCAGCAGGCTGTTTGAACCAGTGAAGTGAAGCTCTCCCGGACAATATTCTTAGTCTTCGGGAGACTTTAATTTGACTCTGAACTCCATTGCATTCTCGATATGCTCACTGTCCCTGGGTTACTAAGAGTTACTGGTGTATGGTCGGAGGAGCTGTCTAGGTATGACTCCACCTTAGAGAAGTTTTTCAACTGATTTTTAGTAACAAAGAAGTTTGTTGGACTTCTGTCAGGCCTCTTGTTATTGTCTGCTGGCCAGTATGTGGGTTCTGAACTATAGATAGGGTTGAGGTTGTTTTGTTCCAGACTTTGTTTGAGTTGTGTCCCTCTTGTGGTAGTCAGTCTGGAGTCCTAATGCATATGTTTCGCATTCCTATCTCCTCCGGATATATATCTGTATCCAAGTAAAAAGAAAAAAGAAATGACTGAACATAGTGGTATTCGTATCTACCTATATTTTATGCCTAGGTGGGCAGCACACAGCTAAAACATTAAACTCGCCAAGCAATAATTATTGCCTGTACGTGATCAGTCTTATATATTATATAAAACTTAGAATTTCAATAAAGCCTGATCAAGATCATCTTGATTACAATGTTGTTTTTTCCGAGATTTTTCAGTATTTCAATAGCAGCCTTTTTTAAATGATTAGCATGTTGGGTTTAATTAAAATCGCGTACCTATATATTAATGATCTTGAGGTCGTGAGTTCAACTGATGGCTCGTTAAACTATTGCGATGAACCCACATCTAATAGTCCTAATATCAGAATTTATCACAGTGGGAGGATGGAACGTAATTTTGTGCAAGCTCTTTGAATTCTGGGAGTCTTGTCAAACAATTTCGTTGTATTGAGCCAGTTGTAGAATTTTGTTTTTCTTTATTAATTTATTTCTTTTTTATCGCTGACTGGGTCTGCTCTTTACCTCGATTACGCCTGATGGAAAGCAATGGATGAGGTCTACGATAGAACGAGCATGCCCAGAAGATACCTATTCACTCTTGCTTTGAAGGCAGACGGAAATATATTCGGGTGTTTTTTTTAGAGAGGAGAACTTTAATTTGAAATAAAACACAGAAAAATGTTTTTAATATTCATGAAATTGGCTTTATTTAATAGATCATTTTATTGCCATTAATGTATGAATATGATTCGGGGCATGTAGCCGCCGCGGCTGACACCAACGCCTAGTTTACTGAAAATTTAACTTTTTATTGGCTTAATTTACTAAAGGAAGCACGACTAAGTTCACGAAATCTGGCCACTTTGTTCGTGCGATTTGAAGCCATTACTTTATTTTCTCTGGGGATATGTAAAGTCGCATGTCTACTCCGATTAACCAGGAACAATATTGAGCACTTAGATGCCAACATTCTATGCATTATTGCCGAAATACAGTCTGATTTACTGCAAAGAGTGTGTGAATTTTTGACCTCCTCTTCATTGATTACGCCATGTACGCGTCAGCCGCGGCGACCACATGCTCGACATCATATTCATACATTAATGGCATAAAATTATCTATCAAATAAAGGCAATTTCATGGATATTAAAACGTTTTTCTGTATTTTATTTCAATTTATAGTTCCCCCCTTTAAAAAAAAAAAAACACCCTATGTATGAAGGGAACACAGACTATTATTCCACCTGAGTTGTGCCATAAAACAAAACACAATCAAATGTTTGGAACACATCATTTTGTCGTCACATTATCTCGCGACGAAATAAGACACAGGTAATCATAGGCAAAAGGCAAAAGGAATTCCTGTTACCCACCCAAGAAATTAATATGGTCCAGATTACCACTGGCTTGTCCATAAAATGTCAAAAGTAAATGATAAAATAAAGCTTCAAAGAACATGAATGAACATTGTTCTTCCATGATGATCGTGTAAAATTGCGTTTCCAAATGTCTTTTATAATGCGCACAGCAAAATAATGGAACTCACTACCTGCGTCTGTTTCCAAACGCATACAACCCTAATCTCTTCAAAGTGAGAGTGAACAGGCTTCTTCTGGGTAAGCTCACTCCACCATCGACTTTATCTCTGTCACCTCTGACAGCAAACCCATCTCAAAAAAAAAAAAAAAAATTTATAAGAGAATTTTCATGATCAAGGAACTCCGAAACATTCAGTCTATTTTCAAAAAAATACTAGGTGGTTAGTAGATATTACGAGATAATAAAGCGTACCATGTTCAATGATTATATAACCTTATATAAAGGTGTGACCTTTTAAACTATTGTCTGTGGAATGGCTTGTTAGACTCGCACATCATTTAGTGATGTGCTAATACGATGATGCTAAATAAATTGTAATAAGCTACATTTTGCGCTGTTGCTATGCAAAATGCTTCTTGGCAGACTGACTGAAACTAACTAGTAGTTTTGTATGCATATTTTTTGCGTTTAGATTTTTTTATTTCCTTCTTAGGGTTCCGTACCAAAACGGTAAAAAGGAACCCTTATGGTGCAACTCAGTCTGTCTGTCTGTCCGTCTGTCACCGCTGGATATTACAAGAACTACTTATGCTATCAACTTGAATTTTGGAACAGTTTTAGATAACGTATGCTCAATTATTTTTCAAATAAGCAAGAAATAAAAATATATATTCTAATATGTACAGGCAAACCTTCGTCAATTTTTACATTATTTCCTTTATAAAATCAAGACGTAATGAATACATAAAAACTTTCGAAGCTACGGTACTGAACAGATACTGCATAGAATTTGGTCACTTAAGAGCGGCCAACCCGTCATTCTTTTCATACAAACGCTCGTACGTGATTATAGCGTATTAGCGATCTTTCTAAGAAATTTTTGAACTAATAGGTATTTTGTGCACTGTATCTAGGTTTCTATCAAAGCGAAAAATAAAAATTTGGAGAAACAAATTCAGTATAAGCCTCCAAAAATGTGCTTTTTTGCACAGTTTTTACCTGTACTTTGGCCGTTCATAATGTACTCATAAATTGTAAAAGTAAAGAAAACATATAGTAGAAGCCTTGCACATGTAATGGAGATTCTAAATCACAAACATTTACGAGTATTTCACAAACTTATAAAGCTTGCTAAAAAACACGTATTTCCTGGAACAAGTTTCATAAAATTTCCACACACAAATTTTCATTCAATGTTATCGCGTTCTCACTTGCTTGTTAGTCAACGGGCGTTGCGCTGGATGAAACAACAAGCTTTTCGACCATGCTCGCGTTGACGATAGACGAGCTGGGAAGGGCCCTCTTAAAAACAAAGATCAAAATAGCATACACCTTTGACTAATGTCTAGTCTGTTGACATCAATCTCGATCTAAAAGCTTTTTAATGGACTGGCCAGTATGCTGGCTTTTAAACCATGGTTAAAGTAAGGTTTATATGAGCCCAGTGACTGGACCCAGTGAGTCACTCAGTTTTCGGACAGATTCCATGGTTTGTATAGACGCAATGCATTGAATGAGCCAGGTTGCTGTAATTTTTTGAGACAGCCGTGAGCACTACAAAAATCCGGCAGGGACTGCCCAATGCATATACCTATATAGATGAAGTCAATCACACTGGACTGAAGTGCGTGGTGCGGGGGTGGGGGAAACTACTGGGTCGAAAAAATAGAATGGGCTCCTGTCTGCTGGACTGACTTGCAAGCGGGTGGTCAGCGCTGGTCTGACTTGAATGTCTTTCTGTGACATTGACATTAAAGCAGATTCTGTTGTGCACGGAGTAAACAAAAATGATCCATAACGTGACAAACGTATTCATACTGTGTCTGTATCTAAAACGATTTTCAATAATCTTCTTGGACTACGGTGGCGCAGACTTGAGAAAAAAAATGTGTTTTTAATGATACTAACAATTTTCTAGAAAACGGCTATATATACGTATAAGTTAAATAAATATAAACAGATCTCTCTTTATGACACATTGCTTATCATTCTATTATTGTTTAGTATGTTCTTGAAGCTTTAGGTCAGGTCAATGGCGAATGAAAATAGTGTTCTTAGTTCTTGAAATACGATTATGATAATGAATTAGTCACAGAACAGACTTCAATAGTAAGCTGTCCATACGTGTTTTGTGTTTGTTTGTTTTACCGCTTGTTTATTTGGTCTCTTTCTTAGAAGCGTTTTGTTTACGAATAAAGTGAAAGACTGAAACCCCACTTTTCAAGAATTTCTACATAGATTTAGACATTTGGGGCTTGTGAAAATAGTTAATTGATATATCAAAGCAAAGGCTTGGTCTTGTCTTGGTCACCAACTGCCATAAAGTGTAATTGTTAATTATCATTTTACTAAAACTTATACACTTCAGATTTCATTTCGTCACAGTCTCGTGGCTAAGTAATAAAAGCCACACGGGTCGATCGATCAGGTTAAGCTACGCTTGCCGCGGTTGGTCCATGGATGGTCGACCACTTTTACATACCGAGACCCCTCCGTGAATTGGAAAGCAAGTTAAGCCGTCAGTCCCGGCTGTCATTTAAAGGTCTTTGACAGTCGTTACGGGTCGTCAGAAGCCCGTAAGTCTGACAACCAGTCCTGCCAAGGGGTATCGTATTACCCACCAACTGGGTTGTGGAGGTCAGATGCCTATCTGACATCCACAACCGTCGCTCCATGTAAAATACTGGTATGCAGCTACAGCTACAGGTTAGACTGGAAGCCGAGCCCAACATAGTTGGGAAAAGGCCAGGCAGATGATGATTTAGACATTTTTTTTTTTTATTTGAGATGGGTTTGCTTCTGACTCTAGTCTAGGTCAGAGGTGACAGAGACAGAGTCGACGATGGAGTGAACTTACCCAGAAGAAGAATGTTCATTCTCACTTTGAAGAGATTAGGGTTGTATGCGCTCGGAAACACAGACCCAGGTAGTGAGTTCCACTCTTTAGCTGTGTGTTGTCAGTTTAAAGTTTACTATTTAAATGATGTGGTTTTTAAACTGATCCAGTGACCTTGACGTTGTACCAATAGTAAAAAAGTTATTAACTGACATGCGGTGAGACTACTATTTAGCCAACTTGAAACAACCGATTTCTGAATTTTATCTAAGAAGATCGTAATCTAGTCTCAACTCTTTACTGTAAATACCAACATGTTTCTCAATAGGTAATCGTTTTCTTACAGCAACAGCTTATTTTATTTTAAGTGTTGGTTTTGATTATTATTTTTGTTTTTGATTTAGATCTTAATTTAAATAATGATTTTGATTTTAATTTTGATTGTGATTTTAATATTATTTTAATTTTGATTTTTAGTTGTATTTTTAATTTAATTCAGATTGCAGGTGATTTTCATTTTAATTATGATTTTAGTTTAGAATTTGTTTGAAAACATAATTATGTTCGGTGAGTATAAGAACTCATCTAATTCTAAGTAGGCCCTCAATATCAATCGACCAATAAGTAATGCATGTTGTGCTTACCTGTAAGAAATTGGTACACTAGTCCATAAGTCTACTCGATGTATCTCATATTTTTGTATCAGTGTTAAAATTGTTGGTGAGCCAAATAAATAAAATAAACAGCACCCTACTAGCGTAATACACTATTACTCACAATCAGACTGATTTTGAAGCATTTTGCATATATATTGCTTCATGAAACGTCAAAATGAAACCCATTCCTACTGTAAGTAAAATTATCCCGCTGGTCGGTGCAGAATTATAATATAATAATATAATATAATATAATAATATTCCACAACTATCACACAACGCCGTCTAGCCTCAAGCTAAGCAGAGCTTGTGTTATGAGTACTAGACAACTGATAAACATACTTATATATTTCTAAATACATACATATATAGATAAATTACACCCAGACACAGAACAAATGATCATGCTCATCACACAAACATTTGTCCTGGGTGGGAATCGAACCCACGACCTCCGGCATAGCAGTCAGGGCCACTAACCACTAGACCAACAGGCCAGTCCTTCCAATTCAAACAAGAAAAGTCACATTCCTTAGATGAAACAGTAAGGTCGGGTTACTTTGACTCCAGGGTATAACTTTGGCCCTAATCTACAGATGTTTACCACACAAAGTTCCGCAAGTACGAGTCTTTAACACCATCTACTCGTATTAGTTACCGAAGGACATATGACGTTCGGTTGTGTGGTCGCGACTCTTCGGCCAGTATAAACAGTTGTCTCGATTAGGGCCAAAGTTATGCCCTAGAGTCAAATTAAGCCGCCCTTTTACAGTACCTAGTACCAACATATTCTTCCTAGTATTTCATCTATATTCTCAAGACCGAATTCTTAATGACGTAATTTCAGCCATTTTGCTAATTTTATTCAGCGCAACCTTGGATGCATTGAATCAGTTCATTCAATTAAACTGAACTAAAGGTAATTATCAAATTATGTCATCGACAGAGCGGTGGCGTCAGTTTGCAGAGTATATCGTTTGGCATTGTTTTCCTACTTTAATTGACTTAAATACATACAATAAAGTAACAATTACAATATATCTTAGGTCATCCTGCTCTTGATAATGAGATCAAGGGCGGTTTAGTGTCAAGCGAAGTTTATTTTAACTTATAAATCGCGATTAATAGTAAATAGGAACATGATCAAAATCAAATCAAAATCAAAAGTCATTTATTCAAACTAGGCTGAGAACCAGCACTTTTCGAACGTAAAAAATACATAAGATAGTCCCCCAAAACGCCCTTCACCACTTCCTAGTGCTTTAGCTGGGGAGAAGAAGTGGCGCAACAAACTCCCCAGCAGCACAGCTGTCTGTTCAGTTAAAAAAAAAATGAATCTATACAACACTGCGCATAATAATTTTGGTAAATTACGCAACACAAAACATTAAATTAAATTATAAAATTTGCTATAAGCTAGCACACACCAATGTACAAAAAAAAATCGATAACTATACTCAAGCAGAAATAAAAATACAAAACTAAAAACGTAAGCAGAACTTTATACCTAAATAAAAGCCTCCAGTAATAAAGTTCATCCTTTAATACTGGAGGCCCACTTACATTATATCCTTATATGAAGCCGTAACTCGAAGTCACAAATGATAAACTAGGACCATCGAAGTAAAATAAACAAAGAGTTAATTACTAATAACAAAACAAAACCAAGGTCAGCAAGACTACGAGTCACCAGTGATCTAAAATAAGTGCGAATCGGAATCGCACACAAAGGGTTTCGTACAATATTTAACACTATATAAAAAAAATAAAATACTTCAGTTATAAAAAACACATTTCTTGTATGGGGATGGGGTTAACTTATTTTATTTTTATTATTTGTTATTGTTATAACGGCAGTAGAAATACACAATCTGTGAAAATTTTATGAGATACAGCCCGCTGACAGATAGACGGACGGACGGATGGACAGCGCAGGCTTAGTAATAGGGTTCCGTTTGTCCTTCGGGTACGGAAGCCTAAAAATACCTACGGGACCTCATTATCATCATCAGCGTATAGTAGTCCATGGCTGGGCACAGGCCTCTCTAATTACAAGTCATTCATCCCGATCCTTGGCACCTCTCATCCAGCAACCTGAGGATATCTTACCTTACCATAATCAGTCTATAATGTTCCCATTGCTGGGAAACAGGCCTCCTCTCTTTTAGATGGAGCTGACTGTAATCCACCACGCGGGCCCAGTGCGGGTTGGTACATGTCACGTCTTCGAACTTTTGGTTCTAGAACATGCGTTTCCTCACGATGTTTTTCTTCACTGTTTTGAGAGCAGTGGTGAAGATTTTTTTTTTAATTTTTTTTTTATTTTTTTTTTTTTTAATGTATCTACACAACGTAAAGCGCCTGTCTGGGTTGGCCAACGACCTACAACTCGTAAGTCGGGGTCGTTAACGTTTGCCGATTCCCAAGGGCCCTATATTTCATAATTATTAGGAAAAATGCTCCCTGTTACTGATAACGGTCGGTTTATGTATAGGAATTGGGCATTATGACAGGCCAGATGGCGTGGTTGGTTAAGATACCACCTATCATGCCGCAGGTCGCGGGTTCGATTCCTATCCAGGACCAACATTTGTGTGCATGAACATGTCTGTTTGTCCTGAGTCTGGGTGTAATTATCTATATAAGTATGTATTTACAAAAAAAAAAAAAATAGTGTATATCAGTTAGCTGGCTTCCATAGTGCAAGCTCTGATTAGTTTGGGATTAGATGACCGTGTCCGAATAATATCCCAGAATATTTTTATTATTATCACTAATAATAAAACAAAGTTCCAATAGATCTTACTATGAGATTCAGTACTCACCATCCCAATTCATATCATTTATGTCGATTGTGTACCTAAACAAATGGGCTTGTGGCTAAGTAATAACAGCCTCACGGGTCGATTGATCAGGTTAAGCTACGCTTGGCACGGTTGCTCCGTGGATGGGTGACCATTTTTACATACTAAGACTCCTCCGGGCCTCAGAAAGCACGTTAAGACGTTGGTCCCGGCTGTCATTTGTGGATCTTTGACAGTCGTTACGGGTCGTCAGAAGCCCGAAAGCCTGACAACCAGTCTTACCAAGGGGTATCGTATCACCTAGTGATTGGGTTGTGGAGGTCAGATAGGCAGTCGCTATATGTAAAATACTGGTAATCAGCTGCATCCGGTTAGACTGGAAGCCGACCCCAACATAGTTGGAAAAAGGTTAGGCAGATTATGTGTACCTAAACAAATAATACAATCGTACTGCAATTTCTTAAATGCTATATTGGCTGAAGATAAATGAATAAGTGCTACTTATAATACAATAAACAACTAATAACAATATAGGCATGTACAGACGCCAGCACATCAAGCTACCCGACACTGTCAAATTTTCCCAATCAACCTTGAACCTAATGCTTTAGCAATAAAGTTGAAAATCTATTAAAGAACTTTGACAGATTGTAGTAGCTTGATGTGCTGACGTCTGTACATAAATATTATACTAATTGCGAAAGTGAGTTTGTTTGTTACGCTATAACGGGTGAAAGGATTTGAATGAAATTTGGCTCATGCATAGACCATGACCTCGGTAAGGACATAGGCTACGGTTCATCCTGGATCGCAGTGATTTATAAATGTATCTTTAACTCCTAATTGTATGATAACTAGTAATCATACTAGATTCTACACCACCTACGTGAATACCTGTCCAGTATCTATTAGCATTTACTAGTTTTTATTCAAACAACATGGCTATAAGGCCGAGAACCATATACGTCCGACCTTCTATCCCACGTGCAGTCTGGATCAAGTATCAATGATTATGGTCAAAATCCATAAATATTAAGTGTTTTTATTCTCTGTTAGTATAACGTTTAGTACATTTATAGTTTTAATTTTTGAATGAATTTTCGTTTGGTGAAATGTGTGTTGGTGTGGACGAATTAGTGGTTGGAGTGATTGGATTAAGTATGGAGGAGTTATTAGAGGTTTTATAGCGATAAAACTTTCACTGTCTGTTTCTGTCACTAAAATTGAAAGAAATCTTGCATTTACTTTAATATTCTTTAGTAACAGTCTGTAGATATTTTCTGTCATCAAGAAATATATGTATTCAAAAATTATATTTTAACCTAGGACACTTTTCGCACACCGTCATCTGATCCCAAACTAAGCAGAGCTTGTACTATGAAAACCAGATAACTGATATACTACATATACTACTTTTTATTTTTTGTAAATACATACTTATATAGATAATTACACCCAGACTCAGGACAAACAGACATGTTCATGCACACAAATGTTTATCCTGGATGGGAATCGAACCCACGACCAGCGGCATGGCAGGTGGTATCTTAACCAACCACGCCATCTGGTCTGTCATTATGTTGGCTATACTAAACTAAATTTAGTTTGTAACTAACTGTTGCCCGCGACTTCGTCTGCAATCCAGGGTAAAAAGTAGCTTTTATCCTTTTCTAGGTTACGGTCTACCCATGTGCCAAATTTCATCCAAATCCGTTTAGCCGTTTTAGCGTGAAAGCGTAACAAACAAATAAACTCACTTTCGCATTTATAATATTGTGAAGGATTCCACAGACACACAATTACGGGAAAAAGACGCCTCCTACTTATCTGAACTACTACCCGTCCCTTCATTAACACTCTCTTCAATCAATCAATCTGCCTAGCCTTTTCCATCTTAGGGTCGGCTTCCAGTCTTACCGGATGCAGCTGAATACCATTATTTTACATGGAGCGACTGCCTATCTGATCTCCACAACACAGTTAAAGGATAATGATACCCGTTGGTAAGACTGGTTGTCAGACTTTCGGGCTTCTGACGACGTAACGACTGTCAAAGATCCACGAATGACAGCTGCGACTAACGGCTTAACGTGCTTTCTCGGTATCCAGACCCATCCACGGGCTAACCTCGGCAAGCGTAGCTTAACCTGATGGATCGACTCGTGCGGCTGTTATCACTTAGCCACGAGATCCTCTTAACACTCTCTTCATCATAGAAAATCAATAAACCAGTGCAAAAAAATCAATTAATCCGTATGTTCCACTTAAAACTATATGTAAGTTTACAGTTCTGGCGATTAATTAGCCAAATAAATCGTCTGCGCAAACGTCTCGGTCTGTTAGTCATACCAAATGGGACATACGCTTTGTTGCTAACAGTGTCGAAACATCTGGCAATCGCTAAAATGTCTGCTTGAAAGCGGACGCAACGTGAATGCTAAATGTTTTGACGGTTAGCGTTAATGGTTGATCATGTACGGCGTTTGATCGAGTACTTAATCGGTCGTTAAGGAATATTGGCGATCAAAACGTTTAAATTGTATTCTATGGTAATTTTTCCTTATTGGTTTTCTGTGGAATAATCGTTGAATTTAAGGTCATACAAATCTAGAAGGGCGTTTGCATGTGTTGCGCATTTTAACCAATGTGTATCACAAAAAGTTAACAAATAGGTTTAAAGATTTATCTCTTCTTCTCGATAAATTCTACAGCTTTTTTTTAATTCAAAATGTCTCAAGAAGAAACAAGTTAAAATAATTTTATAAGTCACTTCGTAAAACTATAAGAAGAGCTCGTGGCTAAATAATAACAGCCGCACGGGTCGATCCATCAGGTTAAGCTACGCTTGCCGGGGTTGGTCCGTGGATGGGTGACCATCTTTTCTTACCGAGACTCCTCCGTGCCTCGAAAAGAGCGTTATGCCGTTGGTCCCGGCTGTCATTCGTGGATCTTTGACAGTCGTTAGGGATAGTCAGAAGCCCGAAAGTCTGACAACCAGTCTTAACAAGGGGTATCGTATTACCCAGTACCTGGGTTGTGGAGGTCGGATATGCAGTCGCTCCATGCAAAAATTCAGCCGCATCCGGTTAGACTGGAAGCCGACCCCAACATAATTGGGAAAAGGCTAGGCAGTTTGACTGCGTAAAATTGTATCTGATTCCATACTTAGCGCATAAGCATAATCAGTCTATAATGTTCCCACTGCTGGGATACAGGCCTCCTCTCTCCTCTCAGGCCATACATCCTAACTAATATTATAAATGCGAAAGTTAGTTTGTTTGTTTGCTACGCTCTCACACTAAAACGGCTGAACGGATTTGGTTGAGATTTGGCACACGGGTAGACCATGACTTAGAAAAGGACACAGGCTACATTTTTTGACATACAACTCAGGCGAAGCCGCGGGCGTGAGCTAATAGTAAATACATTTATGGGGACCTACACGTAACAAAACGCAAGTATTATAATGCCTAAAAGTATATCTACTGCAATAACCAAATCAGAACAGAACCAAATTAGATAGTGTCTTAAAAACATAATACAACTAATTTGATACGACAGAAAAAAATCATGGATATACCTCTAAAAGTTTACTTTAAAGAATAAAAACTATACTAATATACATGCAATAATTCTGATTTTTTGTTCAGATTATTCTACAAGCAACGTATTAACGTAATAGTGTTTTAATTTTTTACTCCAATCAATAGATTTTTTGTAAATAGTTATTGCTTCATATTTTGCAATAAATTACCAGCGTTGCGTCATCGCGCTTCTCTTTCTTTTCTATGCAGTCCGACAGTGACCGCGCTTTAGGTCATGTAGTCCCTTTAAGACGCTACCGAGCGCGCAGTAGCGCCCTCATCGTTTGTTTTGTTATTTCTTTTTAAATTAAAAGAAATAACAAGACAAATGATGAGGGCGCCACTGTGCGCTCGGTAGCCTCTTAAATGAAAAACGAAATAAGCGACATTTATTTATGTGTTTCAAGCATAACTACTTAGGTCTTTTATTTTTTGCCGTAATTTGAACACAGACTACTGCGTGCCCACACAGACACTTCCGGACGACACACGACCTTGGTTCATATCTTGAGCAAGTTATGTAGTTTCTTGCACGGTTTGTTTGTTGTGTATATAAGTACATAAACTGTGACATAAAAGGAGACAACATCCTTTTAATGTGGGAAAACTACCTGGATATTGCAAATGGAGTTAAAAACACATACGTATATAAGTAATTACTATCTATGGTGAAGCATGGAAATTAAAATAATTACTAGATAAAATAATACAGGGGTCTGTGGCTAAGTAATAACTACCGCTAAGGTCGATGTCGCGGTCTGTTCATGGATGGGTGACCATCTTTACATAACAAAACTCCTCCGTGTATTGGAAAGCACGTTAAGTCCGGGCTGTCATTCGTGGATCTTTGATTGTCGTTACGGATCGTCAGAAGCCTGGAAATCTGACAACCAATCTTACCAAGGGGTATCGTGTTACCCAGCAACTGGGTTGTTGAGGTCAGTTAATTGAATGAGATGGTCTAGAACTATGATGAGTCGAATACCTGTCAAGAATGGGAATGGGTCGAGTGTGGTTGTTTGTGCGTAGGTAATAAGCAATAAAATGTGTCCGCCTCCTAATAAGAATGGGATCAAGGGGTTATATTTTTCCCCTTCTTTTTCCTGTGTACCTACACAGGAAAATCCAATAACATGGATTCGTCAAGGATAGTGCACTCACGTTTTCTAGGTAAATATTGACCTGTTTAACTTTGCTAGTGGTGACTAGGCCAGGTATCGTCACTACGGTATACGAAGAATACGGTATGAATTAATAATAATAATAATAAAAGCTGAAGTTAAATAATAATATCCTGGGACGTTTCACACACGGTCATCTGATCCCAAACTAAGCAGAGCTTGTACTATGGAAACCAGACAACTGATATACTACATACGAGTACACTACTTTTTTTTTGTTGAATTGTTTTGAAAAAGCTTAGAAAGAAAAGAAAAAATAGGCTCCATTATTGTAACATATACTTATTTCTGTGATAAATAGTCACAGAAATAAGTGAATATAAAAAATATCAGATCAGAACGCCTTGTTAATGATTTTATCCGATAAAGAACTATTGTCAAGCCATACTAAAAACCTGTACTGTGACGAAATGAAATCTGAAGTGTATAAGTTTTAGTAAAATGATAATTACCAATTAAACTTCAAAGTAGTTGGTGACCAAGCATCAGTATTGTCTTCTGTCCGTACCAACCTCATCTAATAACTCATGTTATTCATATTCATCTCAATAATCTCTATCCCCTTACTGTTTCAGTTACCTGTTCACAACGCGATTATCTCCAGACAGAGCGAAGTACTTCTTCCCGTGTTTCGACAATCCGAGGTTTGAAGCTGTATTCAAGTTCAAAGTATACATCCTGAAGCAACTGAAGGACCTACAGTACACTAATACCAGTCTTGTCATCGCTGAAGAACAGAGGAGAGACAGGTAAGAGGATACCGGCAATAGAGATTTCAGTAATTATATTCTGATTCATATGAGTACAATAATGCCGACTTGGTAGATCCATAACATCGAGATGTCTGTGCTAAATGTAAGTTAATAGGGGCAGGAACCCGAATATCGGATGTTTCCCTAATTTTGGATGTCTCAATTTCTCCTATACAGAATAACGCCATCCATCGAGCAGCCCAGTATACTATTAACACAAAACTGGATGGAAACACTGCAGCGCTTTCATCGACTTCTCTGCCAAAGTGGCGACAAAACCGATACACCGTTTTTAAACCGTTTGATTTTTGTCTCGAAAAATATATGAGTCTCAAAAACGAGTTCCCAACATATGGTGTTGATCAATGTCGGATATCCTATTTTAGGAGTCACGTAATTTTTAAATACTGCAGTTGATTAATATTACATTTAAAGCTATATTTATGTATGGTACCTAGTATTTGATATTCTATATTAAGTTATTCTTGGGTATCTGGTATTAGAGCCTAGAACTTAAATGCTCTTTAATCTCATAGAACCAAAACGCTCTGTTAAAAACCTTTACAGTACAACCAGTCACAATGATTACCATTATAGGCCTACTATATCACTGCTTGGTGATAAATACGCCTGAGTGAGCTTTTGTTACTTAGGTCTTTGTAGTTTGAACCTGTTGTTCTTATTATATTGAAGTTTATAATTTTGTGCATAATTATGTTAACACAGCTTTTGTGTAGTTCATATATTATTATGGTACCAAGATTACGTACATACTTTTTTATTTAACTACGGTTACGTATATTATGTTTCTTTACCTATATGTTCAAAAATTATCCGATATTCGGGTCCCTTTTCGTAATGTATTTTGTACATACACACATATATATCTGCGAATAAGACATAGACAAGATTGAAAAATCTTATACGAGTATTTGCGTCTGTTTTTGGCACAAAAACCTGGGTATACTGACGCCATTTATTTTGTATGCAAATAAAAAGCACGACGAGTATATTAAAATTTCATATGTTGGCCACTTCTTTGCTTACTAGCCATATCCATTCTTCACAATCTTCTTCATAGAAACTAGACTCTCCAGGACTTATAAAACCTGCGTTTATCTACTACAATATCATTAACTGTCATGTGAAACAGAAAATTGTCTGTACGGCCATACGAAATAATAAGTTCCGGATTTGGGGTGCGACCCGTGACCTTAAGCCCAGATGGTGCTTCACCGCTGCCAACTATTGGGTCAACAATACATACATACCTTACCTATAATGAAGGGACATGTTTGTACTTAAATGGCAACATATGTGTGGCAGCAAACATTGATGACTTCGCAATATCAATAGGTACAATGTCAATATTAGACCGTAATATGCTGATGACGATGTTTGAGAGGTATTAATTGATTTGGGTGAGTTTAGAAAGGTGTTGTGTACTTAGAAGTAACACCGCTATCGATAAGAAGTTCATTTGGTATGATGTTGGTCGAAAGATTTATTGGAATAACTAGCTTTTGCCAGTGGCTTCGCACGCGTGGATGTTGGAAATTATCCCACGGGAACCGTATAAAATTCCGGGATAAAAAGTATTCTATGTGCTATTCCAGACTATATTCTATATCTGTGCCAAATTTCATCCAGATCCGTTCAGGCGATATGGCGTGATTGAGTAACAAATATCCATCCGTATAATATTTGTTGGATTTCGTTGACTATAATGCAAGGTATTATGTCGTTTTAAGGCGTTATGCAAAAAGCTAATTGAGCAGTAATAAGAAAGTTACAGATTCAATTACATGCACATGCGAAAAAAAGAGAGCGCTGCAATGGGCTGGAACCAAAATAAAAGCGCCAAACCAAATAAAAATTGCTTAAAAATAAATTAGGCTATCCATCAAAAATATGTTCAGCCAGAGTTTTCAATTACCTAATACGCACATTTTGAATGCAATTTTGCAATGAAATTACTTAGGATTTTAGAATTACAGAAAAAAAAGTAGAGGTATTTTCGGAATTAAATTCTATCGAGGAAATTTAACCCAATCGTGTTTTCCTTCAGTCAGAGTATTGATCAAATAGTCAATAAACATATATTCAAAAATTAAATCAATACATTCTGTAATAGTGAAATAAATGGTTACGAAAAAGCCCCCCACTTATGTTGGTATCGCCTTAATGCCAACCAACGTTATTCGAGTGCAACAGAGAGACAGCTATATACAGCATGCAGGAGCTATATAAGCACTTTCTCCATGGGAGCAACATCTTAATCGCAAAAAAACTATCAGCTGTACCATACAAAACTTCAATACCCTTGACCCAAATGGGACGGTTGATTATTTTTTCGTGATTACGATGTTGGTCCTATGGAAAAAGTTGTTCAGTTTAATGGCTTATTGCACACCCTTAAATTTGACCTTACCTTTCTGATACATGCTAAATGACCGATAGCGCCATCCTTTTTTGGACTAGCACATTTTCGGACGGGGCATTTGTCACCAAAGCTTAGGCAATTTTAAACTTCCATGTGGCAGTCGGAAGAAAACACTGGGTAATCGCAATTGCTTCTCACATAAATATCCGTTTTTACTTGAATAATAGTTATCGAGTTTTCCAAAAGATATCATGTTTTCTCTTCACTTCCAACTTGGGTGGTGGCTAATCGGAAATAGAAAATATTTTCAACTTTCCACTTTTTGCCGGGTGATTGAGCTTTAAACCTATAAAGACAGGTCTGACCACAAGCGATTTTACACTCTTCTAAAGCATTGTAATTAGGCTCAAGATTTACACAGCTATACAGGATGTTATTTTAATCACCGTTATCCTCTTAAGGGATCACTGTGTTCATCATTATGAACAACTTTTACTATGGGACCAAACCTAAAATCGCGAAAAAAAATCAGCTGTTTCCTATAAGTTGGCGTAACTCGTCAAAATGTACAGGAACCGCTGATTTTTTTGCGATTTCAGGTTTGGTCACATAGTAAAAGTTGTTTATAATGATGAGTACAATGACTCCTTAAGAGGGTAACGGTAATTAAAATTACACCCAGTATATTTAATATATGATTTAATATTGGGCCAAATTAGGTCTTAATTTCAATCTTCAAATTCCGTAGAACCGATTCAAGATTTCTGGTCATTAAACCAGGAACTGGCTTTGGAGTTCAATCATATATTTTTGTAAAGATGTGCAAAATTTTTAGGCTCCATAGATTTTTTTATTGTCATTATTCGAAAGAGTAGGCCACCGGAAAAAATGGTTACATAATTTAAACAAGTAATCTAAAATCTAAATCATAACCCGCTCACAGTGACACCGTGGGAGACGAGACGTTTTACCCTATAAGGCGACCGCTCCAACTCTGGTCACTGAGAATTGTGTCAATTATTGTGGTCGAGACGTGCGTCGTGACCGGTAACGTACAAGTTGCGCACGCGTTTGATTGGGAATATATTTTTTTACGTATGTACCTGTCCATGAGTAGGTTCATACCACAAAATGGGCTACCGCATTTTCTTCTTAACTTTAAGCCTATAAAATAACTTTTTTAGGGTTCCGTACCTCAAAAGAAAAAAAAACCGAACCCTTATAATAATAACCTGGGACATTATTTACACACGGTCATCTGATCCCAAACTAAGCGGAGCTTGTACTATGGAAACCAGATAACTAATATACTACATACACTACTTTTTTTTTGTTTGTAAATACATACTTATATAGATAATTACACCCAGACTCAGAACAAACAGACATGTTCATGCACACAAATGTTTGTCCTGGATGGGAATCGAACCCACGACCTGCGGCATGATAGGTGCCACAGCCAATTTGCTCCGAATCGAATGGACCAAGTTGGCGTTTGGTACACATATGAATTTCTGTGACCCAAATGCGGACGTGTAACGTAAATATTAGAATTTTGAATATGGGAGCAATTTTGGGGGGCAAATAAGAAAATTAAAAAATAAGTTTTGCAAACTGTACCGTGTAACATATCAAATAAAAGGGCCTACTGTGAGGGTATCAAATACTCGTATATCTTTGTTATAATTTTAAAATAAATCGTTTTAAATATATTTAATAAAATAGACGAAAATTGACAATTCCTCCCTCCTTATCTCCGAAACTACCAAGCCTAAAATTTTGAAAAAAAATAATACAGAAATTAGTTCTATACTTTAGATTACAGGAAAACTTATAAGCAGTCTATGGTCTTAAAATAAAATGCTAAATTTCGCAATATTGTGCATAAAAACTTACATTTGTAGTTGGAATGTATGGGAGGACCTGTTTTTCAACTACAATGTTAATTTTGTTCTTGAGATAAATTAATTTCTACTACGGAACCCTTCATTGTGCGTGGTCCGACACGCACTTAGCCGTTTTTCTCTTTTCGAACCAAGTTGTCTTCATTTGTCTTCATTATGAATCGCAAATAAACTACTATTCATCTATTCATCTATATTCTTATAGTAAGTGATGTGATGAGTAGGTGTTTCAGTTGGTGTAGCCTAAAATATCGACTACAATAATCTGGGCAAGCATATACTCGTAATTGTTTGGTGGTATGAATAGTTTTTGCACGCGTCTTCGCTTGCTCGTATAGTCTTACAAAATGTAAAAATACTGAAGATGTTCCTTTTAAATTTTATCCAATCTAGACAAGTAATGTTACTAGGGTAGTAGCTACTACATAAATATCGCCTAGTTCTCTAACAAGAATACCAGACTGTCTTTAGACGGTAATGGAGCAATTTATTATCCAATCGCGTATGCCCACGTTAAAACCGATCACGCACGCGACGCTCCCATTGTTTCAAAGTAATCAGTTCCTTTTTGCATGAATAAATAAATATTAAATTATTATGGTTATGAATGAGAAGTCTTCATTTGGTAGTGATAATAATGATAGGTTAGATGATTGAATTCGGCTCCTAATAACCTCCTCGGCGCTCCGTCGACGCCTCTCTCATTGCTATAATATTATGCGTTAAGTTGTTATTGTGACTGTGTGATGTGACGCATGTGACTCAAAGAGTGATGAATATACATGTTGATGGATAGAGAGGGAGAGGAAGGCCGAAGAAAAGATGGATGGAATGTGTAAAGAATGATATGAAAGAGAAGGGAGTGAATGATAGTGTGACGGTTGACAGGGGAGAATGGAAGAAGAAAACATGTTGCGCCGACCCCAAGTAACATGGGATAAGGGCAGGAAGATGATGATGATGATGCACAATAAGTTTTTATTATTGTTTTAAATACAGACACTGTAATATTTGACGTTGACAGAAGCACAGTTAGACAGATCAAGCTATACCAAGTAGTATTAGATACATGTTAGTCAGAGAATATAAACTACTAGCTGACCCGACAAACGTTGTCCTGTTAAAATTTTAATAATTCATACGATATTTCCATAGAAAATTCACTTTCATTTTTCCCAAATTTTCCAATTTTCTCGGCTAGTTTTCAAACATTTACTTTCATACAAACCTTGTCCTGACAATTACAAACACAACTAAAAAAGAATTATTCAATTTAGTGCAGCCGTTCGGAAGTTATGCGCGTACATACATTTCGGCGATTAATTTTTATATATTTATATAGAAAGAATACTAAGAGTATGTCAAGCGAGTTGTGTCCACGACCATTTAGCTGATTTCATATAATGACAATACTATTATCTGTCAAACGGATTGTCACAAGTTATGGATAGGATGGCTACATCATTTTGATACTTTTAGCTCAATTATCTATTTTTATTTATTTTCGACACGATTTCGGATTTAGATTCAGACGTCGTAGTTATGATGTTGAATCTTACTCGGGCACATAATAGTGATAGCCACTTTAAGAGATTGTTGTTTGAACTGAAACTTACTGTACATCGCACTATTAATATAGAAAATAAATATAAAGTAAGGGACAGGATAACAGAAACAGGGTTGAAACCCTTCATCATTTTTGTGCGTAATGATGAACTGACATTGAATTTCTATATTCTGATTTTAGTTCTGGTTGTGACATGACCTACATTAAAATGCACTTTTATAATTTATCGCAAAGAAATTTTTTATCTACAAAATTTCAAGTATCAAACAAGTTTTCAGCGTACTATATCAGTGTTGACACCTGTAAGATATACAGAGTGATTTTTAAAACATACGACAAAATTTAAGGGGTTGTTCTACCCATCAATATGAACAACTTTTACTATGGGACCAACTAAGAATTCGCAAAAAAAAAAATTACCTTCCCATGTAAAAGCACATACCCGATTGGACCATTTTGTATAAAAAGGTCGAAATTTTTTGGTTCCATAGTAAAAGTTGTTCATATTGATGGGTAGAACATCCCCTTAAATTTTGTCGCATGTTTTAAAAATCACCCTGTATGAATTTGCCGCCTTTGGATACGACTCGCTTGACAGGACTATTGTCTTAGTTTAGAGATATCTAAGTCCATGACATTATTGTTGAGGCACAGAGCTCAAAAAAATAACATTAGTCTTGTATTCAATATTCATGAATACCATGTCTTTTTCAAAACTAGCTTTTGTTTAAAGACTACAGTAAAAAACACCGGACAAGTGCGAGTTGAACTCGTGTGGTGAACAACGTACGATGAATATGTTATCTACCATGTTTTTATCCCAAGGTAATTTATCTGAAGAACAAAATTAACATTGTAGTTGAAAAACATGTTCTCCTATACATTGCAATTGCAAATGTAACTTTGTACGGTCAATATTGAGAGATTTACCATATTATTCATCCATTCCATAGACTTCTTATAGGTTTTACTATAATCTATAAGTATTGAACGATTTTCTTTATTTTTCAAAATTTTAGTCTACGTAGTTTCGGCCGATAAGGATCAGTATTTTTTGTCTATTTGCTTAAATAAATTTATCATTTTTTTATTATTATTATTAAAAATAAATGAGACACTCAGAACAAGCACTTTCATTTATTTCATACTCAAAATTAATTTATTTACATACACGTCCGTATTTGGGGCACAGAATTTCATATGTGTATCAAACTACTTAAATCGGTCCGGAGCAAATTGACTGTGACAGAAGGACAGACAGTCAGACAGACACACAAGTGATCCTATAAGGGTTCCGTGTTTTCATTCTGACGTACGGAACCTTAAAAAAGAGTAGATATCCCAATAGTAGATTTGCATAAATGTGTTCGATGATGTTACTGTAGGTTATTTCCTTAGTCACTGCTTACGACACCTAAGGGCGAGGATGAGGTGGCCGATTCCAGTTAAAGAATAACATGTGCAATTGTGCATTGATAAAACTCTTAAGCTGACCTTTATACCCTATATTCTATTTAAATTTGATCATCGCATTGTTATATCTACAGAACTAGAATAAAAATATATCCATGTTTTCATAGCCCTTTGTACCTTCTGTCTCGTAGGTAAATACTATTCAAGCATTATATTTTGCTTGAAGAAAGCCTTAATAGACGTATTTTTGCTGATTATAATGCTAATACTTGGATAAACAAAAATATAGTAGGTAGTCACCATAATGTCATTATGGTTCAAGAGCTATCGTTGGTCAAAGCTCAAGAGATACGACCGAACCAAACGCTCCACACAATACATTTAACAGAACGTCAGTGCTACCATAATATTAATCAGCCTGAAATGTTTCCACTGCTGAGACATGCTGATATGCCTCCTCTCTGTGAGAGGGAGTGGGCCGTAATTCACTACGCGGGCCCAGTGCGGGTTGGTAGATGTCACATGTCTTCCAATTTTTGGTTCTAGGACATGCCGGTTTCCTCACGATGTTTTTCTTCACCGTTAAGAGAGCAGTGGGTGATGGGGAGTGGGAAATAATTTACACAAAGTAAAGCGCCCCAGTCTGGGTTCGAACCTACGACCTACAACTCGTAAGTCGCGGCCGTTACTTACCACTGACTAGGCCACCACTGCTTTCTCAATGTTAATAAGTATATATTTTCATCAATGTATATATATTTTTTTCAGTGTTCAAAGGGACTACATAATAGTAGAATACATGCCCTCACCACAAGTCGGCCTCCATCAAGTTGGGTTCCACTACTCGCGGTTCGCGAGCAACAGTGCGCAAGCCCAACATACAAACGACACACTTATCCTATGGGCACCTATCGACGAGTTACACGACTACAAATTCATTCATAACTATGGAATAACTATTATTAATCTAATACATGAATATTCAAAGGATAATCGGCCGTTAGTACAAGGTCCGATAAATTTAATAGCAGTGCCAGCGATAATCAGTGGTTATGAAATAGGAAGTTGGAATCTACTCACTAATGGGTAAGTGATTCAGAGGATAAGAATCATAAAGGGTGCTAATTTTGTAAACCCGTATACTAATGATAAATGATAAATGATTTTTATTTCTGTAAGTAGGTTTGTACAAACACTTTTACAAGTCAATATTTTTTTTTTAAACTAGATGAGGTCGGCGTTTCCTATCTGACTAATAACATTGCCTTAGTTCTTGATCTTAATGAAAAACGACTTTTCCGGGAAATTCTGTTCTAAATGCATTGAAATACTATGACGCACATAGTATCTCGATGTCTAAATGCAACTAATTTGAGTCGTCGGCCTTTTGGAATAAGAAGGTTCCAACATTATAAAACCAACATTATAAAAAAAAAATGTTGTGACATAAAAAGGTTTCATGTGACCATAACTTAGTTCTTCAAGCGCTTTGTCTGCCATCTATCGGCCCTTTTGTGTATTAGCTGCATAAAAAAGTTTTATCTGGAAAATTAAATAATATATTCAAAAGGTTCTAAAAAAGTTCCATTTGCCTCATGAAACCTACTCTCCTGTTATAAGCCACATGGAACCGTCTTATTCCAAATCATCGTCGTGTAGATCTTTATGTTCATCATTCTTTTGATCTTATTCCAATTTATTTGGGGTCGGCGCAACATGTCCTTTTTTTCCATACTTTTCTATTAGTCATCATCTCGGTAGATACCGCCTTTCTAGCCATATCATCTTTTACGCAGTCCATCCATCGTTTCTATGGTCTTCCTCTACACTTACAGCTATCAATATTCGTACCCAAACATTTCTCACGACATTTTCCACATTTCTCCGCATTCCATGCCTATCACATGGGTTCAATTCATAGCATGACACCTGTAAAACTTTGTGTTATTTGTTCGAATAAATATTTCTAAAATGTTTGACTCTTGAGTAAAGATGTTAATTATGAAGGATACACGAGATACGATCACATAATTTGATATCACTACCTAGAAATATTTGGTGAATAAAAGATTTAGCTGTTCATTTCTGAAAAAAAAAACCTCAAACCAAGCAGATACCTCTAACAATATAACCAGTAAATTCCAGCATACTGACCACGAGATTGCCGCAATATCAACGAAACAGACCGGTGTTACTAGACAAATACATCATTTGGGAAAATCGTTTGACGTCGTCGTTTCAAAGAATATCTCGCTTCCTGTACGCACGACGGCATACCTAGCATATTTCCAGTATAAGCAGACCTCGCATATGTAAGCTTTCCGTACAGTCAGATATCAGCTTATACTGGAAATATATACCTCAATATTTATGATATGGCGATACGTACAAGAAACAGTCGCAAAACTTGACCCATATTCTAAAGTTAGGATCTGAGTATATTCTTCAAGGTCAGACGATGAATAAGAGTGGATTATAACATCTGTTATAACAATGTACCGCCTGTTCTGTTCCTCTCTTATTGTTTATTTAATATTTATGAGAATATTGGAATTCGCGTCATTGATAATTTTGGATTGCTTTGTAATTTTATATTTGGATAGAAAGGAATTCATATTTATATTAATTGATTTTCGGTTGGCAAGTTTCAGTGCTGATACAATATATGTACAATAATAATGTGTGCGAAAATATTTTTATATCTAGTTGCCAATTTAAATATAGGTGGGAGTTTTTTCAGTTGTTGTGAGTTATGGTTTTCATAGCATAGATATTAAAAGACGTGTTGACTCAGACAAAAGTAGCTACTGCACTATTAGCATGGTTTTGTTTTTCGAACTATAAAAAAAAAATGCGAAAACGTTTAGAAATAAAATATTAAAATCTTCTACAATACTTTAACTTTTCGGATGTTCATCACACTCGATTCATGTACAGTACACAACTTTCTGTACAGTCTTCCGAGTCTCATATCATCAATCACACATACAAATTATCTTTAAATATGCTCTTATCACTTTAGTACTTACTGACAACTAAAAATAAATACTATTAGCAATAAGTCTCAAAATCATAATTGTCTCTTAAATGAAGACGATTGGATACGTGTCTCACAATCTCGTTCCTTTATCTATAACCAGTAATTTAAATACTTACAGGGCCTACCGAATAGTAAATATCGACCAATTCACAAGTATCAAACAGATAGAGTATATGACCTTTGAATTGGCACAGCAACTCAGCAGGATATGGCTTGGCAACCCAGGAGAGATCATGAGGACGAGATGGAAGGAGGAGTGGTTCAAGGAAGGCATGGCTACCTACTTGGCTTATTACTTCTTGACCCAGGTGAGTAATTATGACGTATATGATTAAATTTCTGGCTGAATTTCCTCCTTGCCCATATGGTTCAGAGAGATTCTTTAACCCTGTGTCAGCTTTGCGAACTGTTAGTACAGTGTATACTCAGGCTAACTTGTCATTATCTGACTGCATCAGAGTAATACTCGGCGAACACTTCCCTTTTACGAATCCAACCATTTCAGTCCTGAGCTAATATTGGCATTGCGTATTGGTTTTGTCCAGCTCGTCCCACCATCTTTTTTGTGGTCTACCACGATGCTTTATGGCTGTATCAGGGTTGCAACCAGTCTTTATTTAGCACTGAGACTTATGCATATTAAAAATAAGATGAGCACTAGCGATGGGCGACTCGAGTTATCTAACTCGAGTAACTCGGGTCAGACTGTAAGCGAGTCAGCCCGAGTCAAAATATCTGCAAACCGAGTTGACCCGGAGAGCGCGCGCGGGCGATGCGGTGGGTTGGCTAGCGGCCCGCGAGTCGCGAGGCCCGAACGACTCCGAGCGAGCCCGAATCAGCCCGACGGCCGAACGTCCGAGCCGCGAGTGAAAGAGATAGTTCTCGTTGGTTTCTTATCAGACGGATAGTCAGACAGAACTGATGAGAGAATTTTGGCATAGAAAGCCAGCTCGCTTATTTGTTTTGTTTACTTTTTTGTTATTGTTACTTCGTTCGTTGTTTATTGTTTTGTTGCAGTTTTATTAGTTTAAGTGTCAAAAACCTAATAAGGTATGCGTTGTATTAAGTAAGAAACATTTTAGAGTCGTTTTTATTTTAGTAATGGCAAATTTTATAAAAGTACGAACTTACAATGTTGTTCTTTCGTAGTATTGTTGAGTTGAAGACTGAAATTCAGAAACAAGTGCCATTATACATAGTCATTTTTATATACCTAATTACTGACCAAGTATTGTTGAATTTAAGACTGATATTTAGAAATAAGAGCCTTTAGATTTATAGGTACACGCGGTCTAATAAGTCTATTTCAAAGTTGATTAATTTGTATTAAAGTTATTTTTATAGAGTTACCCACAAGGTATTTTTTGAACTTAAGACTGTTATTCATTCAGAAATAAGAGCCATTACTGAGATGTTGATTATATTTTTTTATAGGTGTTAGTTGATAGATAGATGACCAAATACCAAACGGTGCGGTGTTTAATTTAAGTAATAAAGTGCCATTACATTTATTTTAGTTTCTTATAAAAGGTAAAAATGTTACCATTCTTTTGCGCTACATAAGTAGTTCGTTTTGTGATGTGATGTTTACAAACTTTGTAAACACTTCTAATAATAATAAACGTCCGATTTTTGAACGGGCTCAATTTTATTTGACTACCATTGACTCGACGCCACGCAGCCCACCGGACCCGACCCGGCGAACCGTGAACGTAGCAAATTAGCAACCCGCTGAACGATGCACCGAGTTGAGCATTTACTGACTCGGGACGGACGACGCGGCGACGCGGCGTCTCGACGGGCAGACTGAGTCGAGTCAACTCGAGTTGCAACCCGAGATGATAAGCGAGTCAACTCGAGTTACTCGAGTTACCAAAAAGTCGACTCGGCCCATCGCTAATGAGCACTGTTGCTTTGAAATTGTAACTATATTTCTATGAAAATATATGGCCTAGACCTCTGCCCGTGGTAAATACCTTTAGCTATATTATGACGTACTTTTATTACCAATGATACGATAATTTATTATCTATTTTTGTTACCCGATTAGCAAGCAAAATTTATAGGATAACGTGAACCTGAATATTTCAAAATCGAGTGTCTCAAATGTAGTGGTCCAAAGGCAAATGGAGTAAAGTGGAGGTGGCCACCTATAATTTCACAATTTAAAAATTGGGATAATAGATAGTACATATTTTTTAAATCTAGTCTTAGAAAATTTCGCTGAAGTTTCATATAAAGTTAGAAAAGACAAGTAAAAATAAAATCAGAAGCGTTGCAGAGCCACACTAAACGTAAAGAGGAAAAGCTAGATTTGAACTCGCTACAAAAAAAAATTTGTTGACAAATTTTGTTGACAAGGTCGAAAAATCCAAGTAAAAGTGTAAAATTCCTTGAAAATGATTAAATTTGTCAAATTTTCTGAACTGTTCAGAATACCCCAACTTTTAAATTTTTAAATGATAGGTGGCCTGGATCTCCGCTTTATCCCATTTGTCTTTGGACAACCTGTATAAGCCTTCCTTCCTTCCTTCCGTCACTTCAGACACACCGTACACTTTCTACAGATTTAAATAAGATGAACGGCATAATATTACGAACTATTTTTTTTAAATTTTTTATTTAATTTTAACTTTAAACTAGTTTTTATAATAAAAGTACATGTAATAAAAAATACAACCTAACTCCATGTGAACAAACTAAGCATCTAAATATTTTGCATATACTATGTCAACTTTAACATCTACCTACAAATTTACGAAATCAAGTTCACTAAGTTTTTTTTTTCCTTTTTATGTTTACCTACCTTAATTTAATTTCTTCTGTACTTTGTTTTGTTATTAATAACTAAAAACTCTTTTAGCTACTACAATATTTATTTTTGTCACAAGTCTGCTACTATAAGCACATTTACAGAGGACGAGGAAAGCTGTTCCATCGTAATACAGTTCATACTAGTACTGGGAACAGAGTGAATCAGTTCCGATGTAACAAGTTAACAACCATAATAAGGACCGAAACCTACCAAACAAAAAAGAAATAAGTACCTGCTTATTTGTAACATAATTGAATTGTGCAAGGTTGTTTGTTGTATTTTATTTGCCAAATAAAGATTATTATTATTATTATAAAAAGTGTTGCTATCATTTGCAATCCAGAATCAAAATGAATAACAATACCAGCAACAATTGTACCTAACTGCAGAGAAAAGGTCTTATCAAAGGAAGGATTAGCTATGAAAGATTAGATTAGGATATGTTTTATCCTAAGACATACAAATATTGTAACATGCAAAGTAAATATGCTAAAAACAATTCATTAATAACAAGAAACATTCCATTATTCAAAATACAGATGTCAAAATTCACCTCTGCACTTGCCGATCTATTCTGTAAACTTCTCACCGTGAAAACAAGTGAAGTGAGCTTGAAGTGAACTGTCAGTCCACCAGACGCTAGGGATTGACACTACTGACAGACACTCCACGCTCACCTCACCTAAATTTTCACGGTGAGAATTGTACAGAATAGCACTGCAGATCACCTTGGAGATTTCCTAAAGTTGAGCGGTTGAGCCTAATCAATTTTAGAAAGATGCCACAATAACTAAGCCTCCACGAGTGGACATAATTATGTCTGGGGAGCATTGGAAAGTAAGCCCCGCTACCAATTCTATGATCGACTTACATTTGTATGAGTTGAAAAGTTTATCAAAGTTTTCTATAAATATCATATTCCATCGTCTATATGTTACAGTACAATTACGGCATTCAAACACCGCACAACCATCTCATCGCCGGTTATGGTCTCCATATGAAACACAGGGCGATGGCGGTAGACTGGCATCGAACTACCCCTGCATTGGAAACCTTCAACTCTTCACTGGCCATAGAGATACCGCCAAGGTATAAGGAACTGGTGACCATGAAGACTGGAGCTATAATGTGGATGTTGGAGAACTGGGTGGGTTCTGAAAAGTTTCATCAGTCGTTGGTGCATTATATTAAGTCCAGGTGAGTTGTCTCCACTAGTGTAGTCTATTGGCGGACAGTTTGACAGTATTAAAATTGTTACATCTGGGTTTATGTCAGATAGGATTACTTGTAAACTTTCCGCCATCACCAGTCTTTGAACAACGTAGTAACTTGCTTTGGTTAAAGAGAGTAAGGATATTAAGGACACTGCTTTATTAAACACACGTCTAAGTGCGGATTTCATTAATGAAACTGAACGCAATCAGCACATAAACCACGTTTAAGAGCTGTCAGTGTCATTATTTTCTTTGGAATATTGACGGTTTCGTGAAAGTGGCACTAAGTTAGCTCAGGTCGTAAGTTACTTCCATACCATAATTAAAAAGTAAAGTACAGATTGTGTACTATGCTATATAATATACTGTATGTACATACACAACAAAATCGTACATAAGTAATGTGATCAGAGAGTTTGTGAGTATGACATGTTTATGAGTAAAATAAATTAGTAGGTATTAAAGAAATTCTATTCTGTCTGTTGTTACACTAGGTCGTAGGTGTAGCTTGTTGTTGTTGTCTCACTAGATACAAAGCAAACTGCACAGTTTTTTGATATTTGGTTGCAGTTTTTCTAGATTTAGCGCCAACGTTGTGAAAATTACGTGCAAAAAAAAAATACTTATAGACAATAAACGCCTCTTAGAGGAGCCAACCTTGGCAACCAGCTTGAGAAAACGAGCTCGTTACACAAAACATTTATTTTAAAATGACAGGAGAGGGAAATACATATCCCTGCAAGACTTCACGACGACGCTAGACAAGGACACGATCGAGTGTCTCCACCAGTTCTTCAACGGTTCCACTGCATCTAGGATCCTTGGCTCCTGGTTCAGACGGCGAGGGTATCCCGTGATCAACGTCCAGGTGTTGCGAGATCGGGTGCCTAATGCAGTTCAGTTAAAGCAGGTTCGTAATAAAAGAGGAAAACTATTTTTGAGAAATAGAAGACAACCGGATTGAAAAAAAAAATGAAAAAAATCACAACAAATTAAAACATTACAGTAAAACATCTATAGGTACACGCATAGAAAACATTATCTTTATTGTTTGAAACTTCGTTTTAATAATAATAATAATAAAGCCATACTGAGGCTGAATGGATGCGCGATGTTGAGCGCGTGTGTGACGCCATACCGGAGATGGAGGAAGTAATAATTACTTCCTCTGATGTAGCCAGTGTAGCCCGCCCGATACCAAACTGGAAAGCTCCGGGACCGGACGGACTGCACAATTTTTGGCTTAAATGGCTGCAAAGTTCACACGCGTGCTTAGCATCGCAATTCCAGTCGGCCTTAGAGTCTGGGTCACTGCCACAGCTCTTTACAACAGGAGTTACTCACTTGCTCCATAAGTCAGGTGATGGCGCGGAACCCAAAAATTATAGGCCGATCACTTGTTTGCCGACGCGCGACGGTCTATAAACTTCTTATATCCATTTTGAGAGAGAAAATTAATTCTCATTTAGAAAAGAATTCTATTATGTCTGCCTCTCAAAATGGATGTAGGAATGGGTCCCGCGGCACCAAGGAGCTACTCCTCATTGACATGGCCATAAGCCAACAGGTCCGTCGATCCCGAAAGGATTTGTCGACATGTTGGATAGACTATAAGAAGGCCTTTCATTCGGTGCCCCATACATGGCCCGTGAGGGTGTTAGAGTTGTACAAAATTGATACAACTCTGAGCACCTTCCTAACGACGTGTATGGGGCAGTGGAGGACGGTTCTTCGCAATCCAGGATGCCGACAAATTCAGGGGAGCAACGAACCTATTAGGATCAAGCGGGGAATATTCCAGGGCGACAGTCTGAGTCCACTGTGGTTTTGTTTAGCCTTGAACCCTCTTAGCACTCTGCTGGAGGGTACAGGGCTGGGCTGTCCTTTGCGGAGAGGGGGTCAGGTAATATCCCACCTGCTTTATATGGATGATTTGAAACTGTTTGCCACCAACAAATTGCAACTGCTGGAGTCACTAAAAGTAACTAAAACCTTTAGTGATTCCATCAGGATGGAATTTGGTGTAGATAAATGTGCAGTCATGCATGTAAAGCGGGGCGGGATTGTGGAATCTGAGGGACTACAACTCTCAGATTCTATAAACCTGAGATCACTCTCCGCAACAGACTGATACCTACAAATAACTGGGTATGTCAGAGGGGTTAGGCATTAACGGGCCTGACATGAAACAATCGTTGCAGGAGCGCTTCTTCGGTCGCCTGAAAAAGGTACTTAATAGTTCTTTGTCAGGCGGCAACAAGGTGCGCGCCTTTAACGGTTGGGTCATGCCGGTCCTGATGTACTCCTTTGGCATACTAAAGTGGACCCAGACGGAACTAGACGCCCTGGATAGGAGAGTCCGGTCACTGCTGACTGCAAACCGGATGCATCACCCACGTTTGTCTGTCATGAGGCTGTACATTCCGCGGAAGTGCGGGGGTCGAGGTTTTGATGTTGATGTTGTGATGATAATGATTGGTGTTTGTGTTGATGTTGTTGTTGTTGTTGTTCCACTACTCAAGTAGCGGCACATCATGTGGTTTCGGTGTTTCGCGGTTTCCCGTCAGAGATGTGCTAAGGTCTTCAATGTATTCACAAAGGGCTAATTTATCAATTGTCGGATAATTTTTACAATATGACGGTTGGACAGCTTTTTTTATAGAAAACAAGCGGGCCCGTCGAACTTCGTACTGCCTTAGCAGCGCCACCTACCAGGTCCAATTGTGTTTTCAAACCATCCAGGAACCCATTGAAATATACACACATTTCATCTAAATCAAATTCTTCAGTTCAAATAATTTGGGTTAACCAATTGTTATCCCAATTTATTTCTTCATGTAAAGTAATAAAATAGGTTTATTTGTCACAGATAACGTGCATACTTTAAAAAATAAGTCATGTCTGCTGTGGATCATCCACGGGATCACCACACTTAATTTGGTCTTTTTCCCGAATCGTGCCAAACGGAACCAATTTTTTTGGCATTGTTACTAAGGACCGGTTTTGTGATTTTTGAAGAACTTTGGCTATATTATTATGTGAAAGGCTAAACATGAATGTATTCATGTTAGCTCATTCATATTAAAAAAATAGTAACTAATGGCAAAACTCTTTCATGTTTAGCCTTTCACATTTAGCCAAAATTCAACCATTACTTACTATGTTTAACCATTGGTTGAGTTAGCTATGAATCAAAAAACCAGCTCTAAGCCTCCGCTGTCCATCGCTCGTCTGTCAGTCAGCGAGCTGTATTTCATGAACCATACTAAGTAGATAGTTGAAATTTTCACAGATTGTGTATTTCTATTGCTGCTATACCAATAACCAATAAACATAAAATAAAGTTAAAAATTAAAGAGGGTATTTTTTTTAATTATGTACACACCATATAATAAAATAAAATACCACTAATATTGTACGGTAACGGAGTGTGAGTCGCACTTGGCCGGTTTTATAAAATGTCACACCATTGTTTTGCTCAAAACAAAATATGTTTTCCAATTATTCCCTCATTTTCTTCCAGAGGCAGTTCAGCTTCACCCGCGACAACCGCTTAGACACCGACTATCTGATCCCCATATCGTACATAGTTCAGAAAAATCAGAACTGTTACAACTGCTACCAGCCGCGGTTCACCATCGGGGAACAGACGTACACATTCGGAGAGAACCTGAATGATGGATGGATTATACTGAATAGAAAAGGTTCAGGTGAGTTGGACTGCATGCGTATACAAAAAGATTTGGCTGATCTCTGCTCTTTTGGAAACATATGCAGAGACAGAATGGTTGACTTGCTATAAAGATTAAAATGAGAAATAATTTAATATGAGAGTGAATGATGAGTAATCGTACCTAGACCTTAATCTTTCGCATGCCGCGGAACGCAGATCTACGCGAGACACAATGGCATTTAAATTGTTTCAGTGATGATTACGAGTGGTTCAGATTTCTGACGTTCAATTTTTTAGTCAGTTACTTGATAATTGATAACCAAACAATTTGATAAAAACAAAATCCTACAGTTCATGAGGTACAGAAAGTTTTGCTGTAGTTTTTTTTTTCTCTTTATTTAGTTATTTATTTTTTATTTATTAGGGACTTGCAACCATTAACAAGTCATGTCAGCCCCATCATAACCTTAAGCAAGTTACTTACAAAATTTTCTTAAGACTATTAAATATAAATTTATAAATAAGCTGAGCTTTATTGCTTGCAGGATAAGCCAGAATACATTGAAACTTACCTAAATCTAATGCATTTAATTTTAATCTTTTACATAAATTTTGCCTTCTGTATTTCATCACAATTCATAAAATATCTGAACTCTTACAGACTTCAAATAAAACAGTCCATAAAATACCACAAAATGGGAACCATTAATTGAGCCACAATGGCGACTGCTAATAATAAAACGGCTGAACTTGACAAGTCCTTGGCTTAGCAATGAATCTATTTCTGTCATACCCACACTCGTAAAACTGTGCTGATTTATTCATGATACAGTGCATTCCGTAGACGACGTAAAGCATAATTTTTATGACATCGATAATTCCTTATGTCATAAGTACCTAGTCTGGCGGAATTAATTTCGTTGAAGACTGGATGTTAAAAGGACATTTTGTCCACTACTTTAAGAACTGTATAGTGGTGAAATATCATAATATTCTCTGGTCTACTATTTCATATTTTCTATATACTCGTAGGATAGGAAATTATGATTAAAATTTTCGTATTGTTCTGATTCTTATTTTGAATCATATATTTTAATTTTCAGGATACTATCGAGTCAACTACGATGCAGTTACTTGGAGACTCATAGCAAATACTTTGAAGGAGAACATGACAACAATAGATGAACTAAACAGAGCTCAAGTAAGTCCCAAGAGATCGTAATACCTACACTCTTCAATCTTCACTTTTTAGGATCAGACGAAAATACTATAATTATGGTAAAGTAAGTACATCTAAAGAAGTTATCAGAAAGAAATCGCTTTGCAAGTGCGATAAGTCGGCCCATTGTACACTATTTCATATATAAATCTATTTGTTCATGGGACATTGTTCTCATCATTTTGAACAACTTTTACTATGGGACAAAACATGAAAACGCGGATAAAAAAATTGCTATATATTAATAAATAATAATAAAAGGTAAAATTTACCACCGAGTTTTTATTATCATTGCAAATTCTAGTATCTCCAAAATTCTACATTCGCTTAGTGTAGACCTTGACACAAATCTAATTATACACTTTGATGAATTCCAGATTGTAAACGATGTATTTGCTCTGTACGTGGCTGGTGACCTAGACGTTCAGCTTGCTATGGAAGTACTAGACTATCTAGATAAAGAACGTAGTCCTATAGTATGGGAGTCGGCCATGTCTGGATATGAAATGCTGATCATTGAAGGAGCTAGTTGTAATATAACTAGGCATTTGTATTGGGAATGGGAGGTAAGATACGATTTCATTTTTTAATCTGTTTGATGAACTGCCTGCACAGTCACTGAGTAAACCTCTGGCTAGAAAAAAAAAGAACAATAAGAAAACGACGGCTGATAGACATAAAACTGCCTAGCCTTTTTATAACTGTGCTGGGGTCCAGTCTAACCGAATGCATTTGAATACCAGTATTGTACATGGAGCGACTGCCTATCTGACCTTCATAACCTAGTTACGGAAAAACACGATGCCTCTTGGTAAGACTGGCTGTCGAAATTTCGAACTCTGACTATCCGTAATGACCGTCAAAGATCTAAATTTCGAATGACAGCCGGGGCCAATGGCTTAACGTGCTTTCTGAGGCACGGAGAGTCTTCGTATGTAATGGATGGTTAGCCATCCATGAACCGACCGCGGCAAGCGTAGTTTAACCTTCGATCGACTCGTGCGGCTGTTATCATGTAGCCACGAGCCACGGCTGATAAAGATGTAATAAAGAAAACAGGTAATAGATATATTTGGGTAAGAGCAGGAGGATTGATGAATAAACGTGCCCGATAGATATTAAATGGGACTATAACACTTCTTCAATCCAATCAAAACTTCAGTCAAATGAAATTAAAGGTACACTGAAATAAAATAAAAAAAACACAGAAGTGGACGGCGGTTTTAGGCCAAAATCCGTTGACAAATTAGAAGTACATGCTTTCAGGAGGTAGGAAAATAACGACATACATACAGAAGATTAAAAAAACAAATAAGGATCATCATTCTCTTGCCTTTATCCCAATTTATTTGGGGTCAGCGCATTTAATAATTGAAATTTAGTATTTTGCAATTTTGTTTAAATATGGAATTGGATAAATCACAACTGTAACAACTGATTTTTGTCCCTACATTCTTTGCAAGTAATATATTTCTTTTATTCAATTAAATACTTCTCTATATGTAGTTATCTGATTAGTCACAGACACTCTTACTACCCATAATATCTTTCACACAGTTCATCCATCGCTTCTTTGGTCTTCTCTTACTCATATACATTTATAATCAAAACTTTTCTCCCGACATTTTTCTCATTCTAAAACAAGTATAATAATAGAATTCTTCAACAATTACAGAACTTCATGATCAAGAAGATATCCCCTATCTACACGCAGCTGACGAAGAGTAAGGACAATCAGTACCTCACGCGACTGTTTAGAAGTAATGTCGTACAGCTAGCGTGTGAGTTGCACTACGAGCCGGCGCAGGCGCATGTCAGAAAGATGTATGTAGAAGATAGAAGGGGGAAACATACGTGAGTTACAATATGTTTTATCAAACCACGCTTATTTACAAGAAATCATCAGTATTCAGGTGTAATAATAAGTAGCGTTTGTGTGTTTTTACAAATGTAATTTAAGGGGAAGCGCTAAGGTAGCCCGCGAAATTTAAATTTTCTTACGAATTTTACAATTTACAGCTCAGTCTCTGGGTATAATATGTTGCATGATTATAGTATGATTCACGATCGTAACAAATGTGTATTTATATAATATACCTATAAATACATACGTATTTATTTATGTTCGCAAATCATATTCAAATCTATATGTCGCAGATATATCGTATAAAACGCTGTATTATAAAACGCCTAAACGAAATACATAATGGCGCTATTTTGTAATACGGCCGATTGACGTTCAGCCAAAATGTCGTACTGATAATATGTTCAACAAAACGGCGGCCAACCTTTAGCTCTATTGCAAAATATAAGGTATCCAAACCAAGTAACTGCGGCCAACATGGAAGTAGCACTCGCCGGCCGCTGCCGCGAAGTACCGCGCGCTTTGTTCGCTCGGCTCGCGCGTGGTTGGTCACAGTTCTAACCTAACCTAACTATTTTGAAACTAAAAACTGCAAAGTGGCGCGCCAAATTGTATTATGGCGGGGCGTTGATCAGCCGCTTTGACGAACGCGAAGTGCTCATACAACGCGGCGTAATTTATTTCAGCCGAATTGAAATCCAGCTGACCGAAAGGTAGCCGCATTCCAGAACAGCGACGTTTTTTAATTGGGCGCGCCTATTTTAATACGGCGTGTTATATAATATGGCTGCGACATATATACAACCTGATACAAACCCGCAAATTGCGAAAAAAAAAAACGTAAGATAATTTGATTTCCGCGGGCTACTCTGGGTCTTTCGCCTTATTTATTGGATAGGCTTGCTTTTAACTACTACTTCACCTCATGGTAGTTATGATGTGGTTCATGATACTACACTCTTTGGCCTTAAAAACCTATAACTTCAATCGAGACTTGCAGACTCCTAGCTAGGAGTCTGGGAGCAGGGATTTCCTTAGACACATACATAGTATTCCTCACGCCTCAAGTCTGTATTAACCGAAGGAGTAGGCAAACCCACATTTAACCAATTATGCTGTAAATCCTATGTAATAAGGAGTGTCTATTACCACTAGACACCATGAGCATCAGACTTCGAGATTATACTGCTTTGTTCAAAGTCTAAAGTTCTTCTTCTAATTTAAAACACTGAAATATAAATGGTGGCAGGGGACAACGACGTGCAACCTGTTTTTTTTTATTTTTATTTGTGATGGGTTTGCTCTTGACTCTAGTCTAGGTCGGAGGTGACAGAGACAAAGTCTACGATGGAGTGAGCTTACCCAGAAGAAGCCTGTTCACTCTCACTTTGAAGAGATTAGGGTTGTATGCGTTCGGAAACACAGACGCAGGTAGTGGAGTTCCACTCCTTTGCTGTGCACATTATAAAAGACATTTAGAAGCGCTTAGTGCGAATTGGTGGAATAGCAACCAGGTAGGGATGGTAACTGGCAGTGCGTCTAGATGTCCGATGGTAGATGGGGGCCGGTGGAATGAGGTCGTGGAGTTCTCGGGCACACTCTCCGAAGTACAATCTGTAGAAGACCGACAAGCAGGCAACCTTGCGGCGATGAACTAAGCTATGAAGCTTGGCATCCACCAGTTTTACGTCGCCAATGAGCCTCTTAGCTCTGCGTTCCACCGAGTCAAGCGCGGCTAGTTGGTACTTAGCTGATCCATCCCAAAGGTGACTGCAATACTCCATGCAGGATCGGACTTGCGCTTTGTAAAGGGTTAAAAGCTGTCCAGGCGTAAAGTAACGCTTCACCCTACTTAGGGTGCCCATTTTGTTGGCCGTAGTTTGGGCCTTGTACTCGATGGTGGCGCCGAAGTTGAGACCAGATGTCATCTCCATGCCTAGGAGCTCAAGTCGATCAGTTACAGGAACAGATGTACCCCGAAAAGTAGGAACTTGGGTGAATCGACTCTTTTTAGCAGTATAAAGACACCCATGTTACCATGGATTCAGTACAAGATTCTGGTGATTGCGGTGGTGTTCGAAATTTTTCGTCCGTTATTAAAAAAAAAATTGCTATTCCATACATTTTGACCGCGTAGGTATTGCACTTTGGTTGGAAACACTTTTTTAGGCTCAATTTCTTATTTGTCTTTTATTTCTATATTAACTATTTCTTTAGCTCCTCTTTTAGCTCGAATGAATAGCTTCTACAATGAATCTCGTTTTGTTTGGTCAAATATTATCTTGTTCGTTTCCAGCCTGTTCCCTGACTGCCGAATGTCGTACTTCTTCGTGTTGGCCAACGAGACGTTCGGCAACACGTACTCGCGCAAATTGAACCCCATCGAACAAGACGACAAGTGGATCGCTGACCAGAAAATGTAAGCCAAGTATACACAATGTCAGGGACATTGACGTGTAAGCTGTTACCTTGAATTCAGTCCATGATTCTAGACAGACGAAATATTTCTACGCTCCCCCAGCGTAGAAAATTTTCGTGGAGAAATATGTAGGTAGGTACTGAATTCATAGTAATAGTTTGCTCGTCGATACCCCTTACGCCAATTATTAGTATAAAGGGTGTATAAAGGACTATTTTACTTCCTCTAGACAAATTATATTTTAAATCCACGTTACTTGCCTGGTTTCTGAGGACCTCAGATAAACTCTTAATAGCAATTAATCTATTGAAGCAAATTTAGTGCTTAACCGAGTGTTCATAAAATTAATGTGTTAAGGTATCGAACAAATAGCACTATGGAATATATAAGCTTTGGTTCAGAATACCTCGGAAGCTGTGCATTAAATAATTAAACAGTTCCCAAAATTATGTTCGACTCGATTACGTTTTTAACTCAATTTCAATCTGGAAAAATATTTGTTCTGCAGATGCTTGTGTCGAGTTGAAAGTGTTTACTACACTTCTGTTTAAATGACTAATTCCTTAACTTTATTCTATTCCAGACGTGCGAAAAACAGATTTTTCGGTAAAATCCCATTAGGAGAACCAAGACCAATGCCTATTGTGATGTCTACTACTGAAAAGGTAAGATTCAGTTTCCTTCATATCCTATTTTTATGATTTGTTGGATTTATTATGAAATAATGTTGATGGATCGAGGGAGGGGGGAGGGGCAAAAAGCAGTGAATGATAGCGTGACGGTTGACAGGGGAGAATGGAGAAAAACACGTGTTGAGCTGTGACCCCCAGTAAAATGTAAAGTGTGAAACTCTCTGCCAGCGTCTGTGTTCCTTTCCACATATAACCCGTCGGCCTTCAAAGCAAGAGTGAACAGTCATCTTTTGGGCCCGCTCTTTCCATCATAGACCTTATTCATCGCTTTCCATCAGGTGTGATCGAGGTCAAGATCAGGCCCAGTCAACAATAAAAAAAAAATATAAAAAAATTGGCACATATGTACGTATATTTATGCTAGAAGACTGAATAGGGAATATGCATGTAATTCATACCTCTTTCATTATTTATATATTTTTATATACATTATACGTACATTGTAGTCAAGAAACATACCTACATCTTTTAACACATCACTTATTTTACAATTCATTATTTTATGTTACGTATTTTTGGTGGAACGGAACGCAAACTCGAAACGTGTGGTCTTCGAAAATGCCAGAACTCAAGTCTTTCAAGAGCTATGTGAATAAATCTTTAAATAATCTATTCTTAGCCAAGTGTTTGAATTCTCACTGAGGTAATTTAGTAAGTGCATTTTCTGCTTGAATAAAGTACAATATTATATACCTATATGTTGTATAATATAAATACTCTACAATCAAATATTAAATTTCTATGATTTGCTGCTAATAAAGATATGTAAACAAAGCAGTATTGTGAATTATGACGTCACATGGCATGGCTGCGACCATAGCGGATGTTTGAACTTTAGTAGAAAATTGTTGGAGTTCAATATTTTTTTTGAGCAACAAACTGTAATAATATTTGACTGTTAATACTTTTCTTAGGTCTATATTACTGTGCTTTATTGAATAAGAGAAAAAAAAAACATGCATAATATTCCCTATTAGAACTTCCTTCTAAAGTGCTACAAGGATCTTTTGGTGCCGGAATGATATTGACAGGGGCGTTTTTGGTAAATAACATTTGTGGAATTGTCACAATAATTGTATTGAAAAAACAAGATGGCGGCGTTGGTTCCGATTTTGGCTGCGCGCTAAAATAACCTTGTACCGCAAAGTGACAGATATTTTGTTTATATTTTTACAGACAACTGAAAGTGTCACCGAAAAGCTGCACACGGATGGATCATCGTCAGTAGAATATTCGATTATGATTATATTTATTGCAATTTTTATTAACATTCTCACAAGGTAAATCATTAAAATCTTAATAGGAAGAGAAATAATTAAAATAAATACTTTAGTTAGTGTACCAGTTTTTTTTTTATGAGATAACATTAATTCAGTTATTATTAGTTATTTATTTATTTAATAGGCTAATTTATAAGAATGTTATATACTATTTTAAATTATGTTTTTCAAGACTGTTCTCGCCTTATAATACTGCTTTTGAATGATTTCTTTCAAACTGATTTCTAAAAATACTTTTAAATTGTCTAAGGATCTTTTCAATGTATTAATTTGATTTTCGACAAGAATATTTTAGTAAAAACTAAATGATATTACTTAAAATTTAATGTGATCTAACTATTTATGTCTTAAAAACTAAAATGATGCTTAGCTAGATATATAAAGAGGTATCTTTTGATCAATCTTTTTATTTTGTGATCTGATGACTTTGTGCAGACTGAAGGTAGAAAAAAAAACATGGCAGAAAAAAAAAGTGAAATAAAATCAATTTTGAATAGGTAATAACAATTTAAGAGTTTAGTAATTCTAGTCATAATGTATTTAAAATAAACAAAAAACAAAACATTTATAAGTCTCAATTAGTTTAAATAATTATGCAATTAATTTTCACATATTATTATTATTATATAATTTTATTACCAGATTGTAATAAAATTTTAATGTGCCTTAGTCTAAAAATCCTAAATTACTATAGTAAAATTTTAATTATATGTTTTTTGTATCTTTAAGTAAGTTGTTTTATTTTTGTTGTTTTCTACCATTAACAAAAACTTACATGGTTCTAAGTCATTGAAGAATTCTACCTTAATTTTATACTATAAGAAATACAATGAAATAAAATGAAAATTAAAACTTGAACATTTATTATCTACCTAGTCTTGTCGTCATAAATATTGTCACGAAGAAAAAAGAAATATTAATTGCAAATAATATTTATTACTTTTACAGTGTGTTAGTTTAATACATAAATATAAAACAATTTAAAATATAAAAAGCTTATTCGAAGTGGTCTCCACTAGCTGCAATACAGTCCTTTAAACGTTGAGGCCAGTTATCAATAGAAGCACGCACTCTTTCCATGGGAAAATTCTTCGCTCCTAATCGTATGGATTGTTTTAGGGACTCCAAATTGTCATGGCGTTTAGAGCAAGCCGTACTCTCTATCACAGCGATTCGGTTCTCTTTATCACCCCACTCCATTTTAATATCGCAAAATATTGTACAATGTATTGGCGCCAAAATTAGAAAACTCAATGAACAATCGTATAAGAATGACAGATTCCAAATTCAAATGTAATATATTTCTTATTTTTAATTGTAACTATATTTATGGCCAGACTGTGTATACGTATAGACTTATATTATAAAGAGGAAAGAGTTTTTCGTTTGTTTGTACTGAATAAGCTCCGAAACTACTGGACCGATTTAAACCATTTTTTCACCAATAGAAAGCTAAATTATCAGGAAGTAACATCGCTCAATCGCTATTTGAGAGTTGTCTAAAGCGCTGATGTTCGCATTTTGTACCCTGTTTGATAAATGTAACTTTTAGACGTGGTTCTAGCTAAACAGCTAAAACGTGGATTGGGGCCGCTGCGTTGACGTCCGCGGCGAACGATCCGCATGGTGATCTAATTCTGTAAAAATCAAAAATGTGGCGCGGGCCGTCGTGATATAAGAGTCACGTCTTAAATTCGATAACCTTTCGTCCAAACGCATTTTAGCTTAGTTGGAGGTAGGTTAACAAGATCACTAGTAATCTGCGAACCAAACAAGGTTTTTAAAAAAATGTATACAGGTTGAAATTTAATTCATTGGCAATATTTTGACCACGTATTCTGACCATGATACTGCTTCATTTAGGTCAACAACGTCAAATATTAATATGGTCAAATTATTAATTTAAAAAACGTGATATAACTTGTTATTTACTTACCTACGTAAAGTCCGAAATTAATAATTAATATATAAATTTAATCAAGATTTGTTACTGCCGCTACAGCTCTTATTCAGTAGGTATTTTATTCAAAAGAAATGCACCGTATAATACGTGGCATAACGGTAACGGTAACCTTGAGAAACAATAAACAAAAAGTATTTTAGGACCAGCTTGACAAAAAAAAAAAAAAAAAACAGCTCAATGTTGGACTGAGAAGACAGGAAAGTCACATTAAGTTGAATGGGTCAAGTGAGCTATATTTTCCTCACTTCTGCAATAAATAATACCTTCACTTGCTCCTTGTTAGTCTTCGGCACCCAATTTAACTTGAAGAAGAGATATGAACACTGCTGTTAAAATGCTTCCTTTTACTCTAGGGTCTTCTGACTTATATTTTTAAAACCGGTTTTAAATACTTTCTTTTATTATATCAATTAATCTCCCCAATATAAGGGATTATCCAGTTCCAATGAGTCCAATTTTTTTTGCATTCTAATTAATTTCGGTTGCAGGCATCCATAAAATGTTTCCTTGTCACCTTCCAAGCTGCTGACTGTGCTGAACTTCATTTTCACTCGTAGTGTTGGCAAAACCTAACGGTAAAGTATTTTGCAAATACAAAACACGTGTCGATAAGTATTTATAATAAAATACAAAATTATTTTTAAAAATCAGCTACGTGCGTGTCGCACCATGCACAATGAAGGGTTCCGTAGTTGAGATGAATTTATCCCAAAACAAACTAAAGATTGTTGTTGAATATGTAATTTTTCAATGCAATTTGTACAAAATTTTTACTTTTCCAAGTACATCTTATAAGTTGGTCACTATTACTCTTAAACTTGTAAAGCCTACTTAGCTGTAATAGTTTTTCTTTTAATTTCGTTATGCAACTGCCGTGAATTTATTCACATATCCAAAAGAAACCAGTTAGCTGGCAGAGGAGCGGGACACTTGACTCTAACAAAAAATAACAATTAATTTTACGCAAACGGATCCCTGAATCTGTAATATTGAATGGCCTATTCAAAGATACTTATGAGATAGCTATGGGATAGATGAGAAAAAAAAAAATTCCCACTTCACGTATACAGGAGGTAGATACTATAAAAAAAATATTTTCGTAATTTTATTTTACCACTTTGTAGGCGTTAATATCCATGCCATATAGCTTTCTAGTAGGTACTAAGAGTCTCTGAGCTAAGCTGCGGTCGGGCGGACCGACGGACATGGCGAAACTATAAGGGTTCCTTGTTGACTACGGAACCCTAAAAAAGTATTAAAAAAAATAATAATAGGAAAATAGGTATTTTGTATTTGCATTTTAAATACAAGTATTTCAAATAAGTCATATCTCTGGTTTTAGTAATAATAATGGTTTTAAAAAGACGAGAAATAAACAACTGTTTCGTTCCTAACCAATTTATTTAAACTTTTATATTACATTCTTTGCAATATGTACATATTACAAACAATACCATTATAAGATTCTTAATATAAATACTAATGTTTAAAACCTTACCTAATAAAATGATTTAAATTAATAATTATAAAATTTTGTATATATAATTTACGGTATTTTATTTACTTAATTTTTAAATCTACCTAATACTAAATTTGAGGCAAGAGGACGCGTTTGCCTCAGATTTAGATTTTGTACCTAAATATAATTAGTATTATCTTACAAACTAGAAGATAAAAATATGAGTGAAAATGCAGTAAAAAAATATGACTACTCTACCTTTATCGATTAAAATATTAAATAAGAAACTTAAAATACAGTAACTCCTTAAAAAATAAAAAAAAAATAAAAATAATCTATAAAATTAGACAAACAAGACCCAACTTAGGAAGGGAATACATAGAAATAAAAATAAATAAAACACTAGGCCCTGCCAAAAAACGAAGTAAAAAACAAGTTGTGTTAGGCAATCTGTATACAAGTGAAAGGGCTTTCATTTACTCCCTGACTAAACAGATAAACTAAATTGTTATTGCTGTCGGAGGACCGTTCTGTGGAATACTTTTTTTATCAAAGAGGTCCCACGACTGCAATGACAATTTTATATATATGTTTAGTAAAGGAGTAAATGTCACCCTTTGCTTTGTATAGACAGATTACCTAACACAACTTGTTTTTTACTACGTTTTTTGGCAGGGTGTGTTTTTTTTATTTTTTATTTTATACATTTTCGTGATAAGTTTAATTTTTTTGGCATGTGATTATCAAATTGAAGGTCTTGTATTCAATTTATTTGATAGGTACCGATATTGTAATAGATGAATTTTTTTTTTCACATTTAGAAATGCAGCCATGTTACCCCCATATTGATAAAAAAAAAATATCCATTCTAACGATATCCAAATCTGTTCATGCATTGAAAAGTTATTGTGGAATAAAGAAACTCACATACATACATACATGAACCCTGAAAACATTACCCTACTTTTTTGGGGCAGTCGTGTAATAACGTGTGTGCCTCCAGCAGGGATTTAACACGGTACCGACTTATGTAGGTACTTATCATACTTTTTTAAACCAAGATGTCAAACAAAATGAGCTGAAACTCTAAGAAATGGTTCAAAAGATATTAAATGTTCCTTGGCGGGCCAATTTTGTCTAACATTAAAATAATTAGGGATATTATTATGTCATTCTGATTACAGAATGTGATATGATTAGGTATTTTAGACTCTAAGCGATTACATTATGCTTACATTTTTGCATTTTGGTTACATCTACTCACTTTGTGCAATTCTGGTGTAACTAAACTTAAATTAAATTACTAAGAAACAATTAAAATGATTATTTGATTAACATTTGTCATACATTCTTATTACAAATTATGTAGCAAGATATGATATTTCATTAAGGGCTTTTCGAATACAATCACATTAAATAATAATAGGACGTATTTTTTAAATCAATAAAGCAATTGTATTCTTTTAGCCATTTAGAAACTGCGAATAATATCAGTCATGATACTATTGAGTTCCTTTCTAGATCACCTTATCATTTAATTATGATAATTAAAATATTTTGTAACTTATTCCTTATAAAATATCTTTTTAACTTATTTTAGCTTGTATTGTAGAGTTTATTTATTTATTTATTCTTTTAAGACCTACATAATAATCTATAATTTTAATAAATTTGATTACAATAATGTCTATAAACTACACTTAAAATTGAATATAATAGAGGCATACCTTCGAATATAAATTGACGAATTAATAATAATAATATCTAGTGTACATTATGTTTTTGAAGATCAACAATCTGTTTTTGGGCTTAATTTAGACGCTTACCACACGTTGTTCTAATTGTACTAGCTTAAAAAACAAGTAGCCTTTATATATTTCTTGGTTGCTAATTCACTTCTGCGTTTTGATAATATCAAAACCAACCTTAACAAAATTAATAACAGTATTTTCAAAAACAGATACTTGTTCTTCAAATTCCTTTACTTTTAATGATTTAACACCGCTACCATTATGGACACACAGAATGCCATAAGCGACAGCACTAAGGTTGGTGCATGGTTCTCGTCGATCCATTCATATACATAGTCCCTGTCCCTTACATCCCAGACTAGATTCTCATTAATCTGTTGAACAGCTCGATCAGCGGCCATTTGGGAGTCATCTAAATTGTTGTTCTGGCCCTCCGCCCAGATTTGGAACTGTGGAAAGATATAGATTTGCATTTAGAAGTAGCTATAGCTCAACAACTAAGGCACGGGCAGAAGAAGTCTCGAATTCAATGTCCTTCCGTTGCACTATTTACGTAAAACTATTTCTACCGAACAAATAATAGGTATTCAATTCTATTTTTACGAAGTAATAATACACGTTTATTTTGGAACAAAAACGGATACAATCATAAAAATAGTTAAACGATGATAACTGCAAAAGTTAGTTACTGTGGCGCAGCTATCAACGCCCGGCTCCTAGTGAGAGGGTAGTTCGTTCCAGAGGAAAACATATTTTTAAACTTTAATATGTAAGTGGTTAAGAATAAAAAGGAAAAAAAAAGAAAAACACAACAGTAAAATTACGGAATAAGTGTAGTGTAAGTGAAGGTGTGTGTATGTGTGTGTGAGGGTGTGTTAGCATGTGTGAGTGTGAGTGGGTTACACTTCCACAAGTTTTTCAGTTGCATCATATGTAAGCGATTTAAGCCAAGTATTGAGACTTTTCTTGCATGCATTTTTGGTGAGAGAATAGATGTTGAGCCTTTTGTTAATTCTATTGTATAATTTTGAGCTTATGTAGGAACAATGACGACGTGCTGAAGTAATCATTCAACTTTTGAATAGGAATGTCTAGAATATCTCAGTGAATTTATTTAAATGTTTCCCCTATTGACATTTAGGCTAGTAATGGAATCACTTATTTTCTGTCATCATTAATATTGTGATTATAATCTTGATACTCACTTGTTCAGTGAGGTCTGCGTCAGCCATATTATCAGCAAGGATGAAAAACACCTCTTCAAGTTTCTCGGGACCACCGTACCTAAAAAAATATATTTTATAGTAAGTATATTGGAGAAGCTATAATACTATAATCAATATCATCATTCTCCTGCCCTTATCCCAATTTATTTGAGGTCGGAGCAACATGGCCCTTTTTCCATAATTCTCTATTAGTCGTCATCTCGATAGTCACCCCCTTTCTAGCCATGTCATCTTTCACACAGTCCATGCATCGTTTCTTTGGTCTTCCCCTATTCTTGTAGCCATCGACATTTATACTCAAAACTTTCCTCACGAGTTTTTTTTCATTACTCCGCACCCAACCCATGATAATCGATTTCCGCACAACTTTTCAGTTACCGGTCCAATTTTCAGACTTCCACTTATGTACTAATTTCTTACTATATTTCTTACTATATTTCTTACTTACCATTCGTATAACAACACACATCCCTCTTAGTATTCTCATGTCAGCTGCATGTAATTGCCTCTCATTCATCCCTTTTGTGGCCCAACATTCTGATCCATAGATGACAGCAGGTCTAACCATTGTTTTATATAATTATCTTCCTATTAAGTTTAAGGGAAAGATGCAACATATACATGTATGAACATATATCAACCACTATATAGAACCTGGGCAACCGAAAGGCCCTTGGAGAGGAAAATACACGTACATGTTCCTGACTTCTGAAGTTCTCATTCTCAAGAAGGCACGAGCTAAATTTGCATTCGCGTAACTGCTTTCTGCTACTGCAGCAAAGATCTTCACTCGTTCCTCAACAAGGTAAGGGCTGTTAGCTGCTACAGTTTGATCGAGCAACCTGTAAGAAATAATAATTTCGTTTACATATTGGTGAATTACAAAAAGAAAATGTCTATATTAAATCAGTACGGAAAGAAAGTCTTCAAGAATTTGAAATGAACCTATGGTTGTGCCTAATATCATTCCTAGCAGCACGCCAAATTCTTTAACTCGAAGCACTTTACTCCATTGGTCTCTGAAGATCAATAAACTACAGCGACGGAACAAAAAGCTGGTTAACGACTAAGAAATCCCACACTAATACAATATTTAAATATAATAATATATTTATAAATACTCACCCATTTATAAAGGCTTCATCTTGTGAACAAGCTAAGGACTCTAAAATAACGACTCTCTCATAATGGGTAGGTTCGATCTCCAGTCTTGCATTCAATGCTTCTATGACTTGTTCGTCACCTTCCCTCACCATCGTACAGTATACCGCTGGTCTGATCTCATGAGGGATGTTGGGATTACTGGAACCAAAAGAAGCAAATTGCAGCTATCGTCTGACTCGTTGCATTATGTACGTATGACTGATTTGGCAATCAATGTTTAAATTCTGGAGTTGTTTTTTTTTTTTAAGAGTTTAATTTATATTGTTAACATTGTGTCTTTAAAAGCGGTTTTGTAGTTTCTTTCTCTTAACGTATTTTTTCAAATAATCAATTTGACGATTCGATTCATTACTTACAAGTAATATCAATACAAATCAATTACCGAATGTATGTAAGCGCATCACTTCAGAAAGGTTTTTTTTAATTTTTTTTTTTTTTTATAGTAGTATATTTCCACAAAACGGCACGAAAGTACAGACGCCAGCACATCAAGCTACCCGAAACTGTCAAATATTCCCAATCAACCTTGAACCTAATGCTTTAGCGATAAAGTTGAAAATCTATTAAAGAAATTTGACAGATTGTAGTAGTTTGGTGTGCTGGCGTCTGTACATACTTTGAAGACACAAACATTTTGTTAACTAATAACTAATTCTTTTTATTGTGTTTGTAATATTGTTAGGACAAGGTTTGTACGAAAGAAAATGTTTGAAAAAATGTACGGGAAGTGAAAAATTTTGGTTATAAATCTCCATATAAAAAGTGAGCGAGTGAGTGAGACAGATGACAGTAGGGAGATCTTCAAAAATATTGACAGAATTGACAGAGTGGCGTTTGCTCCATTTCTTACAATTTTTTATCTGTTTATCCGAAAAAAAAATTGTTGTTTTGTGAAAAAAGTTGTAGAATTTATAAGTACCTGTATTTAAAAAAAAAATACCAGCAATAGTAGTTTATAGTAGTTTATACAACTTTTGAAATGATTTCATTATCATTTTATTTTATTTCATTACATGGTTGTACAGTAAGCGAAGATTTGATCTTATTTTCTTCATTACTACACCCGTGCGCAGCCGGGGCGAGCAGCTACTTATTTTGTTTAATTTATTTTTTTATGTATTAACTGCGAAATCAAACAACTGCTTCAAATACTCACACTACTCCATTGTTGTTAGGATCGTAGAACCAGTCTACGGCAGCAGCTATGCAAGGTTGGTAGTTGGCTCTGCAAGCGTGGTCCATCACGAGGCCTCGGGTCAAAGTTTGCATCGTTGGCTCAGTTGTAGTCACATCAGGATAGAATCCTATTTGATCTTCAAAAGCATGTATTGTTCTTCGGACCATTCTCTGAAGACGAAATAATAACTCAAATCACCAGAATTTCACAGCACTAGTATTTCAATGGTGGTCCGTACTCGCTAGTGGTGTGATTGATTGAGTGAGTTTGTGACACGTTACTTTAGAGTAGCGTTGTGGATCACGGGACTTAGTTTTTTTTTTTTTTTTTAATGAAACCTTTTGTCGTCACCTTGGCATAAAACATAAGCACCGTAAACATTTGCATATTCCGCCAAGAATTAGTCTTACTCACTTACACTTACCAAATAAATGTCTGGATCTAAATCTTCGTCGTCATTGACATAGGCAACCAAGCGTTTTCTCAAGAAGTCCATATTTCTTACAAAAGCTTTCCACGGCGCGTATTCGGTTTCATGTTGCATGGTTAAAACCAACCTGAATGCGAAATCATAGTCTAATTTTCCTGCCCTAGCTAGGTTAAGAGCATCGTCTATTAGCTGTGGATAAAAAGTGATTAATAATTAGAACAGAATATCAATACATTGTTTGTTTAGACAGTAAGTCTACGGGTTCTTCTCTTTACTTAAGTATTGGCATAATTGAAAAGTTTTGTATTTATAAGCGAAAGCAAGAATGCTTGCCTAAAATAGATTGAAAAAAAAATAGTTAGTGCAGTTTGGGATATATATTTACAAAGATTAACTTACAGTAGCACGATTGAGTGGATGTATTTGTTCCCTCGTGTCTGGTTCTTCAAGAGCTAAAATGATGATGTCCCAAAGGTCAGGCTCGTAGGTCACGCGATAATACCCTGATTACAGAAAAGAGAAAAGTCATCACTATAATACTTTCACAATGAATATACCTCTGACAGCTCCAACCCAACAGCAACCTTATTTTAATGATAATATAGATGACTGTGTGTTTGACAGCGATGCAAAATCGGAAGTAAAACAACCTGTGAAAGGACTGTCAATAATTGCGTATTTTGAAAAAAGAAAATTAACTTCTTTGGAAAAACTTGTTGAGATTGTTAACTTGTTTTTGTCTTTTGATATGGTTTATGTTCTATGAATGAACTATATTTGCACTTATATTTCTGGAAGTCAATAAGAAATACTTTATCGTAAAATCACTAAAAAAAAATGGGGCCGGGACTTATTGAAAAATGATAGAGCCAGCAGTATTCCAGTGCGACAGTAAGATGAAGGCGGGATAAGTCGAGTCATTATTATAGGTACTTGTACAAATAAACAAATAAAGGTCTACAGAACGAAGAATTATTACATGAATTTTGAAGCTTACCTTGGCCCTGGATATTGAAGAGAACCCAGTCTTCGTCGCCGAGAGCAAAGACCAGATTTTGAGATTGGTCGAACATATCGACTGGATATATTTTTGATGTATCAAAGTTTTGTTCTATGCTGGTGGTGTAAGTGATTGGCACTCGGATCGGGATGAATGGCTTATTGGAGAAACCGAAACGTTCCTACAAAACGCACAAATTTTTTTTTTCAAAAGGAATTTATATTTTCTTAATTTTTGTCATCGCGCCGTAGAAATATTTAAATACAGTCTGAATTTTGTGGTGGTCGTGCTGATCTTACTAGTATTTGCGAGCGGGTCGTAGAATTTTGTTATCTGAACCAATACCAATTTATTGGACAGGCTAGATGGCGTAGTTGGCTAAGATACCCCCTATCATGTCGCTGGTCGTGAGTTCGATTTCCATCCAGGACAAACATTTGTGTGCATGAACATGTCCGTTTGTCCTGAGTCTGGGTGTAATTATCTATATAAGTATGTACATATTTAAAAAAAAAATAGTGTATGTTATCAGTTATCTGGTTTCCATAGTAAAAGCTCTGCTTAGTTTGGGATCAGATGACTGTGTGTGAATAATATCTCAGATTATTTTTATTATATTATCATTATTTACCTGAGTAAGCAACACTCCAGAGCCTCGTACACGTGTAACTCTTATCAGTGGGTACCCATTGTTTTTAATCCAAGGTTCCAAATACTCGTCGAAGGCGCCAACCATACCGTTATTGCTTGATCCAAGCCATTCGCTGTTCACAGCATCTATGAACGTTAGCGAGTTCACCCATTCTAGCGGTCTGGGAAAGAAAACATGATTTATGAAATTGGCCGGGTAAAGCTCGAAAAGCCACGGATTGACAAGGAAGGAGGACTTCTCAGGATGGCTAGAGGGAGCTAGATAAGAGAAGCCAAGAATAAAAGAAAAACATAAATGGCGTGTCATTGGCGAGGCCTGTGGCTAGCAGTGGACTGCTATATGCAGATTACAGTAAAGCTCTACCGGGATACGGCTTTTTAACCGACTTCCAAAAGGAGGAGGTTCTCAATTCGTCTGTATGTTTTTTTTTTTTTATGTATGTTTGTTACGCGATTACTCAAAGACGGATAGACCGATTTAGAAAATTATTTTTTTGTTTGATAGGGAATACTTCCGAGGTGGTCCCATATAAATTTTATTAACTTTGCTTGGGGAGTTTTTGAGTTAGCTTCAATAATGCGTATCCATTTATTTTATGTGGATGATGTGATGGTGTTTTAATAACTTCCTATCACTGTTATTTACATGACTATATCTACAATTATTGTGCTTAATTATGTATTCGAATTAGTGTGGGGTAGGTTCTACAACTAAAAAGTGAAAAATAAAAACTTTTTAGCAAAAAATAAAACCGACTTCCAAAACAAAACACTACAAAGTGAAAAATAACTTTAATTTCGGAAGTCGGTGGCAAAAAACGAAAATACAAAACCCAAGACACCGACTACCAAAATTAAAGTTATTTTTCATTTTGTAGTGTTTTGTTTTGGAAGTCGGTTTTATTTTTTGCTAAAAAGTTTTTATTTTATTACAAGTTTCTCACTAGCGGTCCGGAATTGTGTATTGAGTAAAGTAAGTCCAGGCTAGGCTCTGCTACCCAACATAACTTCTGTCTATCCTTTAAGTCAGCGGCGTTGGCGACGGAACGCTTTTGAAAAACGAAATATTTGACGGAGCCCTAAAATAATCAAAGACTGCATTTTATGTATTATTCCACTTTGCCCCACCATTGATCTGTTCCACCAGTGGGACAAAGTGGATTGTTCAGTTTTGTCGTCCAATGTGTCCTACAAATAACACTTGCATGAGTTGAGTATGAGTTCACTTTTTCCTACTAGCGATGGCACCGTCGGATTTAATAAAATAATATGGCGGAACTAAAACAGTTTTAATGATAAAATATTGAAACAATTCATCACATCCCATATGATGGTTTGAACCTACGTGTGTTTCAATACATGGTGGCAGGGCTGGGCCTTTTAAAACGGACTTGAACCTATATTGTATCTTAGTGCCGTGATACCGTATTTCTAAAACGGAAAAATAATAATGGAACACGCAACAGGCTAGTTTGTTGGTTAACCTCATTGGATCAGCTGGTTATGAGGCATATACAACGTTCACGTTCGATGATGGTGAAAGTAATGACGACATAAATGATGTATTGAAAAAGTTTGACAAGTATATCGGCACAAAACCAAATGGGTAATGGGAGTCGTAGATCAGGATGATTCTGAAGCAGCTGAACTTTCTCAAACCAATGACGTTCACTGCTGGATATAGGCTACCATTTTCGCGGAGCCCCCACAGAGACGTTGCGGAGCCCTAGGGTTCCCCGGAGCACATTTTGAGTATGGCTGCTTTAAGTTATACAAGGTTATGTAATTATACATTATTTTAATTTTCACATACTCGTACTGAACATTTTTATTTTCAATGATCGATAACGGTATGATGAATCTGACATTCGGAATCCATAATCAGTTGACAGATGAGAAATGATAATAATATGCTTTGGAAAATTCGTCTTCATTTGATGTTATATAAATATTTATTGAAATTATATATATCTAGATAGAAGTAGCTTAGAAAGTAAAACTATATATATTTTGAATATTATTATTTTCTTTTTTATTCTTTATCGCTACTACTGGATACTTTATCGCTATGAGTGATTTTTAAAATATAACAAAGATAATATTTTTAACAATAAATAACGCAGGTGCCTCCTCATCATTCAAAATTGTCTAAGGGGTCTCTGCGAGTTGGCGTTGGGCCTTCGTACGCCTTCCAAAGGTCCGGGACTCGTCCCGAGATATGTAAAAAAATAATAATAAATCAACAACTATAATAATGCCAAACTCCGATCAAAAACGGTTAAGTGTGAATTAGTTATTCTAAGACTTACACTCCATTCACAAGTGCACCAGCTGCCAACTGAATGAAGTCAGTATTTGCATCTCCGAGCACAATCCTCATCATCCTCATTAACGCTGGAGCCTTATACTTCAGAATTCCATTCACACCGATATGGTCTCTAATTGCATCTTCAGCAAACAGATCATCATCGGGCTCTAATACTCCTGAAGATAGGTAGGAATCGCGGAGTAAGCTCTCTTGTATCACTTCAGTCACAAATAAGGTATTGACGTCGAGCATTGTGACGTCTGTTCCCATACCGTCACCTTGGAACTGTAAAAAGGAATAACAAATGATATTATAAAAATGTCGGGAGGTGTCGGTCGTGGGTCACCCGATTGTAACGAAGTTCCTTTCGCTGTATATATTATGAACTAGCTTTTGCCCGCGGCTTCGCCTGCGTGATTGTCGGGAATTATCTCACGGGAACGCACTATCGGGATTAAAAGTATACTATGTCCTAATCCAAGTCATAGTCTACCCATGTGCCAAATTTCATCCAAATCCGTTCAGCGGTTTAGCGTGAAAGCGTAACAAACAAACAAACTCAATTTCGCATTTCTAGTATTTTGAAAAACCGGTCTATTGACGAGAAGTCTAGACTAACAAAATGTATTAGGTATTAAAATTAAAAAAAAAAAAACTTAACACACTAATATAGTGTCTCTAAAATATTATTCAATCATGATTCGTAAGACACGTGGCGCCATCTATTATCATAAGAATTTTATGGTTGTTTTCCTCGAGAACAGTACTTTTTCGGGATAAAAGGCCTACCCTATGTCCTTTTATGTACACCTGACAACGTATATGCGAAATTTCAGGATGGCCAGTTCAGTGGTTTAGGCGTGAAAAGGTAACAAACAAACAAACAAACTTACTTTCGCATTTAAAATATTAAATTAAAGTTAGGATTAATAATAGGTTGGGGAAAAAGTGTCTTCTCATTTTTTAAGAAAATTCAAAACATTTTTTAATATAGTTTATTTACATTTAACTAAAGTATGTAGGTACCATTTTGTTCGATAACTTTTTGCCATCTTGTAGGTAGGGACATGATCCCATTGCTATAGAAATTTTGGGGCTTCTGGTCAAAATACCGCGACAAGTGGTTTTGGCAGTCCTCTCGTGATGTTAACCTGACACTGCCTAAAGAATTCTGAAGAGACCGAAACAGGTGAAAATCTGAAGGTGCAAGGTCAGGACTATACGGCGGATGCATTAACACCTCCCAGCCAAACTCTATTAATTTTTGCTGAGTGGCTAAAGATGTGTGAGGTCTAGCGTTATCATGATGAAAAACCACACCCCTTCTGTTGATTAATTCCGGCCGCTTTCTCTCAACTTCTGGCTTTAATCTCATCAGTTGTTCGCAGTAGAGTTCAGAATCGATGGTCCTGCCTGGTGGTAACAGCTCATAATGAATAATGCCCTTCCAATCCCACCACACACACAGCATCACCTTGTTGCGAGTTAACCCGGGTTTCGCCACAGTCTGTGAAGCCTGACCGGCCTTTGACCACGACCTTTTTCGCACGTTCTTGTCATACGTGATCCACTTTTCATCACCAGTTATCAGCTTCTTCAAAAATGGTTCGGTTTCATTACGTCGTAATAAAGAATCACAAATGAGTACACGGTTCATTAGGTTTCTTTCAGTGAGCTCGTGAGGTACCCAAATGTCGAGCTTTTTTGTGTACCCAGTTTTTTTCAAATGCGCCAAAACTGTTTTGCGGTCAATTTCCAATTCTTCAGCTACGTCGTAACTACTGATATGCCGATCTTGCTCCACTTTTTCAAAAATGGCATCCATTTTATCCGTAATAGGGCGACCAGAGCGACGTGCATTTTGACATCAAAATTTCTGGATTGAAAACGCTTAAACCAAATTTGTGCTACTCTCACAGACACTACACTAGGTCCATAAACATCGCAAATTTTTTTCGCGGCTTGCGTTGCATTTTTACCTTTTTTGTAGTAAAACTTTAAAATGTATCGAATTTCTTCATTAGATTCACTCATCTTGCGGTACGAAAAACAAATGAAAATGACACATTTTCCTAATTTGAATTTGGAATTATGTTCTTTAAAATTTAAACTTTCAATGATACCAAAACCAGCCAGATACAAATAGTATAGCCAAAGAGATTTTATTACAAGTTCATACATACTATAATGCGAAAAGACTTTTTCCCCAACCAATATATTGTCTTGGTAACTTCATAATTGAAATGAAGTGGCAAATATTTAAGTGTGACTATGAAAATATGCTCGAAAGCAATTGTAAAGGAGACGGATACGTTCATACATACTATAATGCGACAAGACTTTGTCCCCAACCTAATACAAAGGCATCTATTATGGTCTCAAGTTTCAAGTGTCAAAAGTTTTTTTTTTAATACAGAGTCATCTAGTACCTATATTTTTTAGCTTGAAACAACAACAAAAAAAACTTTTGACACTCGAAAATGTCGGCATAACGCTTTTCCGTTACGTCGCAATTTCTGCCAGTGTAATCCTACAACAAGCCGCATTAAATAACTTTTTTTCCAAACGTCATCCAAATATTCTGAGAGACCAAATCATTCTTAAGATTTTTCATTGATTTCCAAAACAGTGGATCTTTTTTTTTTGTAAATTTTGATGATCTCTCTATTAGGAGTCAAAATTAACTCTCACGACTAGACACGAGTTTTTTTGTTACTTTACTCTGTAATCGTTATTTCGTTTAGTTTTCTAGTGTAAGCAATATACAGATGCTGAATAAAGATGAAATAAAAATATATTTACTCACTTTATTTCTACTTGAAATCTACTATCAATTAATTAATATAAAATAAGACATACAATAATATAAATATTTCACTTGATAATTTTTTATTGCACAAAGAAGGTAGGGTACCTAAATTAATTTAATAGATATATGTAAAATGTTATTAAATGCAAGGTATTAACTAATAAATAATATCGAGTGTTCACGGGCTATTTGTATTAAGCGACATGTTTGAAACTATACAGGAGAGCATTTCAAAGTTTCATTATTCGGAAAAAGAACATTGTAAAAAAGTATCAATATTTTTTACGAAAAAGTGGCCTATCGACGGTTAATAATCAATAGTGTCTATCTCCGTTTTTTACGTTTTTCACTTTTTAATGCCGGTAGATATGATAATAACTCAATATCGGCCAGGATGGTACTTAATACAAATAACCCGTAAACCCTCGATATAAATTATTCATTGTTAATGATATTTCAATTCGCCGAGATTCACGGTTGAACGCATAAAATGTTTGAAACAAGTCGCAAATTTTATGCTATACAATTTTATAACAGATATTTACATTATTGAATAGAAACCGAGATAATCGCGAAAAAGCGATTTTTGTGACCTTTGACCTTGAATAACTTATAAGTTGGGCGGACATAACATGTCGCGAAGTTTTAAAGATCCAGATGAACTTTCTGATCCATTTCGTATATTGGCTTTATTATGGTCCCTTCTCTAATTGCACTGGTTTTTTGCCAGTTGTGCAAGAATGACAGGAATAATGCTTGGTTCGAGCACGTGCTCTGCGATTTTAAAAGCGTAATTTGATTTTTTAAGGTATTTACAAGGCAGATGTGAGTGGAAACGCCGGGAGGGGACGATATAGTGACCTTGTTGGTGATGTTCTTCAGAAAGGTCAGGTTCGTAGTATTAGCAAGCCGTGCGTGTATGACCGTAACCGATGCAAAAGGAATTTGTAAGGATCGTAGGTGACCTACCCCCATGGGAAGAAGGAGTGAGTTTATGTATGTATGTATGCATGTTTTAAAACGTACCGTTCTCAGCATTTCCCAGCCTGCATACGACGCGAGGCCTGACACGACCCATTCGTACCGCCAGTTCTGCGGGAAGATCACAAATCCGAACCATTGCTTGGCCATTGCTTCTGCTATCTTCAGTAGCGCTGTACTCCTCTGCTTCACGGAGTTGACCGTTTCCATGAACACGTAGGGCTCCCTGAGAACATCAATCCATATTCATACATAAGTCGCAGACTGATATTTTTTTAAAGGTATGTCTAGAAAGTGCGAGGCATGAGTTTCGAATGGTAAACCACGCTTGTGGCGCTTGCTTCAGTCTGAGACATATAAAAGAATTCATTTGCTCGCACTGTCTAGAAAACATGATCACGATCTATCAGGATTGGAGTCTTTGTTCACGTACGTCAGAAAATGCTCCAGGATACTGAGAGCCAGGACATGCGTGAACAAGTGCCTAAAATGTATGTAAGCAATCTTTTTCCTAACCTTGATGGAACACTGTACCTGTGATTGTGACAAATTAAACAAATTTTAATACTAACTTATTAATATTAGTTATTAACTTCTTCGTGCGCGTGAAAATATACTCGGGAATACTGTAACTTCTTATCATGCTAACTGGATCAGTAGTTCCCAAGATTACCCCCTACATACAAACAAATTTTACCTCTTTATAATATTAGTATAGAATATAGCGACCCACCATTGCGTCACACGAGTGCAATCTACTGTAGTTGCGATATGTTGTCAAAACATCAAGACATCTTTGCTATATCTAAGTTAATTATATATATACATATACAGGGTGTCCGGTAAAGAATGGAAAAGCATATAATACACCTTATGGCCGTTATAAAAAAAATACAAAAAAATATACTTATCCAATTTTTTTTTTATACTAACTTTTTACATTTTTCTTGACCACGACCACAAATTAATGAATTTCATCTGTAATTTATTGTTATAATATTGTACGTTGACTATACCGACAAAGAGGCAGTAAATAGTGTGACTAAAAATTGCACAGTATTTTTTTTTTATAAAAAATCGTATTTTAAGTCATAGTTATGGATATGATTTTTTTTTTGTATTTTTTTAAGAACGGCCGGATAATGGTATAAGGTCTATTATATGCTTTTTCAAGGTTATCCATTCTTCAACAGACACCCTGTATACGTATACTGAATATTTTTGAAAAAATAATTGCTACGAGGTATGAGAACAAGTCTGATGCCGAAAATATAGGTTTTAGAATTTTTGTCCATTTGTCTGGATTCCTGATTGGCGCAAAAACGGCTGCATGGATTTGGATGAAATTTGGCACATAGATAGTTTATAACATGTAGTAACCTATAGCGCATAGGTTACTTTTAATCCCGGTAGTAAGTTCTCGTGGGATATTTTCCGGCAAAAGCTAGTCTTAATTAAATATATATATATACATAAACCTGTTGGAAAAACATCCCTAAATTATGGTAGTTTTGAAGAACAACACACATAAACACATAAATAGACAGACACGAAAAGCGGCATTAATTTATATTATGTATAATATACTGTATAGATATTAGTAGTTAAAAATGTAAAACTGCAAATACTCACCAAATGCCAACCGTAGAAAGAGCGTGCCAATCTGTTGACACGTCTGGAAGTGCCACGATATTCATTCTACCATCTTGATGCAGAACGATTTCTGTGTATGGCTTGTTAGTCCATTCATTCAAATTTGTATAGAATGAGTTTATAGCTAGTGAAGCTATAGCATCCTGATTGGAGATACCTGCTCTTCCATACAGCAATACGTTTGTAATTGGTATGTTAATATTAACAAAGTTGTGAGCTATCATTCCCCAAAGATGTGGCGGCCCTATCAATGAACGGAATTGAGTCCTGGAATAACAAAAAAAAAAAAAAGTTTATATCAAATCCGTTTTTTATCTGTTCAATGGAAGGACAGCGACACTTGTCTTTTTCCTCTTTGTGTAAATGTTATTATGAAACAAAGTATAGATTTTAACAATAAATAGTTAAGAAAGATATATAAGAGACCATATTTGTATAGTTAGTTATTTATTTAATACCTTGTGTGAATAGTTCTTTGTCCAATAAATAAAGAATTATTTATGTTATAAAACAAAAAGAAATCTTAAACCCCTTGTTACGAGGTTCATAATGAAGTAGCACATTATAGTTTTCAAGAAGGTACGGAACTTACGCGCTGTTTTCCTCTAGCTGAGAATTCGCCACTAAATGTGTGTAATCCAGGTTGTTAAAAGTGAAACTCACTATCGACGATTCTGTAGGCTCGTCCATACAGGGGAACACACGTCTTGCGTACGTTGGATGCAGATTCATGGCCAGGTATGTGCTAAAAATAAAAAGGAGTTAAGGTAAAGTGAATAAAGTTCTTGTACAAAATTATCTTGACAACCTCAACCTCGATGGGCTTTGAAGTTGTGAATTTTGTATTTAGAGCCTGACTTCAGTGGAGCTCGTGTCGATGTGAACATCTTTACATATCGAGACTCCTCCTTGCCTTGGAAAGCATGTTAAGCCGTTGGTCTTGCCTGTCATTCGTCGATTTTTGACAGTCGTTACGGGTCGTCAGAAGCCGAAAGTCTGACAACCAGTCTTACTAAGGGGTATTGTATTACTCAGTAACTGGATTGTGGAGGTCAGATAGGCAGTCGCTCCATGTAAAACACTGTTATTCAGCTAGATCCGGTTAGACTGGAAGTCGACCACAACATAGTTAGGAAAAGGCTAGGCAGATTGATTGACTTCATTCGGAATAAGATTCGAAATCCAAAAACTGGCTTTAAAGTTTACACTTACACCAAAGTTAAGACTCCTTTACCTCGACTATGTGAGGTCAGTGGTTGAAACGCTAGTTTATCAAAATATCATTAATATGTAGCAATGCGTGAATAAACACAAGCAATGTTGCAATATCGATCACAATTCGTAAAACCAAAGAGTAAATGACTAAATAAATTGTAGGATTACTTTTTTCGACAATTGTAACAGCGTTATCAGAAACAACATTGAAAGAGTTTAATAATGTGATTGAAATTAAATTGCGCTTTTTAAGTTCACTTGGAAATGAAATGTATTGAAAAATTTTGTATGATGAACCCAGATATAATTTTTATTTGAATTTCTCTCTCTCTTATAAGAGAATAATCGGTAAAGGATTGTTTTCCTATTCCTAAATTGAAAAAATAAGTTTACAATATTACGTGTATGGGCTGATTCGTCAGGCATTTATCTCAGGAATCAACAAAACGGTTGATTTGATAGCTTTAACATTATAAAACATAATATCCTGCTTGTTTTTCCCGAAGAGTAAGGTGAGGAGGTATATCTATAGCACAACCCATGACAGAGCACGGAGATGTCCGAGACGGTATTTTCTATACAAACCAACCGTGTCAGTGAGCGTTACCGATTACTCATAGAAATTGACGGCCCTTGATAATTCTAGCAATGCCTGTGACAGTCAATTGCGCTCAGTTGCGCCAAATTCGGACACTAATATTATTTCCAAAGGCGCCTCTTGTTGCTACCGACGCAGCGATTCCTTGTTCTGCTGTCTGTACACCCACATTTCGCCAGTTATATTTAAATCCCATGTAATAGGGGGTGAGGCTATTGCCATCAACCAGGCACAAATCCAGACTCCGGGCCGCTACTGAGAAATTCCAGGTAAGAAAACCCAATAACACTAGTTTGGTCGACCTGGTATCGAATCCAAGTTCTAATGCTAATCAGTAGCGCTTGCGATCACTAGACCAATGAGTTAAAGAGTTATAATATTATTAATAAATTATTTACTCTTGATTGTATCGTCCCAAGTGGAGCCCAAGTCCACCGATCGCTAGTTGTCCAGTATACTCTATAACAACAAAATACGATGAAGCCACAAACGATGGAAAGATTTGCAGTTCCTGATCTTCGATATTAAAGGCAGCGTCAACGGCGTTTGCAGCTGAAAACACTCCCGCTTTCACTGATCTGATATTTAGGCCATCAATATGTACGACTATTCCATCTTCCCTCGACTCCGCGGTTAACAGAACATCAAGAACAGCACGCCCATCGAATGAGTCCCCGTTCACTGTTATTTCCAATGCATAACTCCGTACTGTTTGACCGGGTCTAACATTTTGTCTGAACATAAAGTCACTAGTTGCATTCACTGGCACTTCCACAAAAGTCACACTTTTGTTTTCAGGTGTTGTTTCACTATCCGTTACGGTGAACCCTTCTATAGGTTCGATCACAACGGGAGTATCCGTATTTTTAAAATTGGTGTCTGTTGTAGTTAGGGAGTATAGCTGCGTGTTTATCGGTAACGATTTTGTGAACACATTAAAAAGAATTATGGATGAAAATAAGATACACTTCCACTTGAACCTAGTCCGAGCCATTTTTAATGGGATTTTAATGGCCGGTCACTTCACTACCTACACTCCCATGCGTCGTATCGCTGTACGGTCTTGGAAGAAATGGAACGGTGAGAGAGACACGTAAAATTTTAATCGTGAAACGTCTCTAGAGATATGAGATGATGCCGATAATGTCTCAACTAGGTTTACAAAGATAAAATTGAAGATGGAATATCAGTTTTGTTGGAAATGTATATACTTATCGTTAGATATTGAGATAGTGGAAACCGCCAGTGCGCAGAAAACTGCTTGTGATGAATGATTATTATTTATTAGACTGTCATTACCACAAAACAAAAAGCATGTCAAATCGGAATTGAATTTGAGAGAATTTGTAAGCATTAAAACTAAACGACCTAATTACCTAACTTATTTGTGTGGTTTATTAATTTATCTTTCAATAACGTGGGAATGATTCTTAAATATTTAAAAAAATACAATAGATAAAAATATACATAGTATTTAATCACCAATACTAATTCATTAAAAATACTTCAAATCCTGAAAAAACTAACCCAAATACAACGGAGTATGGGCAAAGTCCAAAGAATGGTCACGTCTTATAAAAGCCACGGCTGATCTGCTGATGTAATCTGTGGTCAAGATTACCGATATTTTATTTGCATCTTTCCTGATATGCCAGTGAACCAAAAAGTTGGTTAAAGATTTAATACTTTCAGTGGCGCGCCATATTTTTTAAACAACGCTGATGACCCACGGAGCGGACCTGTCAGCTCACAGTGACGCGGTCTTGCAATGATACACAAGTATGTACCTAGATAGATAGATACAATACTTTTTATTATGCACACTATAAAATTTACAGTTATAAAGGTAGAAATTTTACATAGGGTGACAAAATGGGCGGCCTTATCTAATAGTGATATTTACCGGTAAGTTTGTTTACTTACTTAGTAAAGCTCGCAGGGCCAAGTGCGTCACGTTTGCCCGCAGTTCACTTGTCCTAAGAACGTTTGCCAGAATGATCATTTGACCGATGAACGGTTGAAAGAAACGTTGTCCTAGGAACGTTTGTGCGAAAGAACGATTGCCAGATTATCACTTGACCGAAAAATGGTCTTGCTTTTACATGCGAGCAAAGGCTTGCTTTATCAAATTCTTGGGATAAAATAGTCACACCCAGACTTAGCATGTTTTTTAATTGGTTGATTATTTTCTGGAGTTCAATTTTTTTAAACACTTGATTCCCATTTTGTTTAAACACCTGATTTCCATTCTGTTAAAGAACATTAGCATTCGACAGAATGCGAACGTTCTTTACATAACATAATAAAAAACTAGAGATTTTATGACAATAAAATCTCTAGTAACATAATAAAAAACTAGAGATTTTATGACAATAAAATCTCTAGTTTTTTATTATGTTACCTGCATTTAAGACAAGACAAGTTTGTCGCATTCATTGCTTGAATTTGAACGTTTTGAGTACAAGAATTTACGTTTTGAGTACGAGAGGTTTTGAGTACAGTCCAGGCCCATTTGGCATAGAAGACAAACTCACAAAAAAACTAGTAATGGAGCTAAGTGGTGAACTGTCACCATTTTAACATACCTAATCATTATTTTGGTAGATATACCTAACAAAATTCACTACAACAACACAAGATCAACAACAACAACAATACAAAAATATTTTAATTATACAACAACAACAACACAACAAGATTCTAACAAGACTCTGAGTCTATACAGGTTTCAAGTAATGACGAGAATATCCCTACAAATAATGTAGCTCTGACAGTAAAAGCTCTAAACATTAACTGTTTCGAGATATAAGTCATTGTCTATTAAGCTTCACTTAAAGTCAAAGTACGATGCACAGTTCCGGTCCGTGTCTTTCTAAGTCACTGCGTAAGAGATCACCTAACATTCTAAGTTGAGAACATAGCCTTACCAACAAACGAAGCAAACTCGACATCATTATTATCATTTAGTCGAAAGACGTCCGCTACTGGATATAAGCCAAACATAACTCAACGACCGGTCCTGTACTTCCCATATCTAGCGAATGCGACTGTAGAGAAGTGTTTTGTCAACGGAACCATGTAGACAGTACGACGACAACAAAGTAGAAAGAGTCAACTGCACTTTTACGAAATTCACTTTTTTACATAATTCGACTCAGAATTCTTTGCTCAATTTTTACAAAGAATAAGTCACGCTTAATAAATACAACTGCGGAGGAGTTGTATTTATTAATTATTTGTGCTTTATTTATTAGTGTTGTATTTATTTATGCCGTAGCGCCGGAGAAGATGCAATTCTCAACGTGTAATTCACTTCATGGAATTTTTCACTTTTTGTATGGAAAATATGAAATATGTACAGTTTTAGGGGGTTATGGGTATTATAAAGGGTGGGGGGGCAAACTTTTTATTATTTTTACGATAGGACACACCGTTTTCGAGATATAAGCAAAAGAAGAGGAAAAAAAAAAAGATTTTTTAGATAACCGTATATACTTTGCGGCCATGCATCGAGTAGAAAGTTTAGCAGAAGTTGAAAGTTTTATTTTTAGCATTTCCATAGAGATGCGCGTCGATAGCGATTGTACAAATAGAATCGCTCCAAAGCGAATGCTATTTTGCTAGGCCTACAGTTGTCAGTGTGATTATGACAGTTGGGATAGTATAGAAGATGTGCCTATTCTTCATAGAGATAGAAGTGGTCATGCTAAGCCTGCTGGACCCCAATTCTGTTTGATTCCCGCTTATATCTTACCACGTGCAAACCTCGTCAATATCGTGTCTTGTAAAAACCCATCACAGGGTACTTTTTATAAAGGTGGTTTCGTTAATTGTGTCATAGAGAAAATGTTATTAATAGCAGATGTCGTGATTAGCTCAAGGAATTGCCGTGGTTTTGGAAGTAAATGATAAATGATTTTTATTTCTATAAGTAGGTTTGTACAAACACTTTTACAAGTCAATAAGAAATTGTTAAGTGGTCATAGCGAATTAGGGCCCTCCGCCAGGGTTGCGGGTTGTTCGAAAGAGTTACCGTGGCCCTGGCACAGGCAACTGAAGGAACACGGGTGGGTTTTAGTCAGTAGAAGTCTGACACGCCCTCCCGCTCCACCCAGAGCGGCAGAAGTTATTTGATGATTTCCCATCCACAAAAAAATAAAATAAAAGGGCCCTGAAGGCCTGGACAAATGGTAATCACGGTCTAAGCGTTTCATATTTCTTGGTATCTATCTATTTCTACAACAGGATTGTCATAAGATTTTCGGTAGTTTATTGTCAACTAAATACAATTTTTTACTTCTTCGTTATCGCTGAGAGAATGTATCTTTGTCTAGACCCTCAGGTCATCGGATCATCTTGTGCCATGGTTTTTGACAGCTAAACTAAACCACAGTAGTTAGTAATATATAAGTTAATGATAGTAGTTCATTTATCATTGCGGTTTCACTATATCAATCCTGTTGGTATTGTTTTGCTCGGACAGTCATCATTCTCCTACCATTATCCCAATTAATCTGGGGTTGGCGCAACATGCCCCTTTTTTCAATATTAACTCTATTAGTCGTCATCCCGGTAGTCATCCTCTTTCTAACTATATCATCTTTCACACAGTCCATCCATCGTTTCTTTGGTCTTCCTCTTCTACTCTTGTAGCCATCGAAATTCATATTAAAAATTTTCTCTTATTCAAATATTCGTATCATTTCTTACTCTATCCATTCGTTTTGCTCGATTAGTAACTATTTTTAATACCAACATGACGTAAAAACCAACAAAACTTCAAAAACATTCACTGGAACTATTTTTAAGGATAAATACTTTATACACAACAATAATAAGTTTATTTATTTTTTTAAAAATCACATTGCGAGAGCTAGTGCCTGAAGTAGGTTTTTAGAAAAAACCTGTATTTCAGGATATACTTTATATAAAATAACCACCGCCTACGCCGCCGCCGCCTACATTAAGTTTAAATAAAAAATACTCACTTATCTCCATAATGTCCTGCGTACAATCCTTTCCCAGCCACTCCCAAAGATCCCGTATATTCAATTACAAACGTGTAAGAAATGGCAGGAAATCCAGGGTCTATCTCTATGGTACCATCGTCGTCATCAACATTGAAATTAGCTTGTTGGAAATTGGTTCCTCCAAGTATGGAGAACATCACGGAGCTTACATCCAAATCAGCCATGTAGAACATGACCGGATCTTCTCGTGTTGCGGCATCAGTTATAGACACCGAGATTGTTGCTTTTCCACTAAATGTGTTACCGTCAACGTTAGCTTCTATTTCTACAGCATATGAATTAATAGACATTCCAGGACGAATTTGATTCAAGAAAACTGCATCATTTCTGAATTTTTCACTTAAATTAACCACTTTTAAGTTTTCTGCTACTGCTACTTCTGTAGCAAATGCAGTGACTTCTTCAGTTTTAACATTATTAATAACAACAGGCTTACTTAAAACTATCACTATTGTATTTAAAAACATAAAACTAAGTAGACCCATTTTGACTACACTTTAGATGGTAATTTTCATCGAATTTACGCAAATGCGTTTACTTCGATGACCTACAAATAACTGAAAATTTTTTTCTTAAACTAGAATTGTGTAAAATTGATTCTGACGTTGTAGAGGCATTGAAAACCCGAAGATAAAATATTTACAGTGCGTTGCAAGATTAATAACCTACATGAAAATTGAGCGACTATGCATTTTTATCAATAGAAGTTTTTGCCTTCTAAGTTTTGTAAATACAGATAATGTGATTATTTTTAAGTTACTTAATTAAATATTCACTTCCTGTCCGTAATGATTTGGGCTTCATTTATTTCTGAAACCGAACAAATTCTGGAAAACACCCTACATCGTACATCTGAATGTCCAATAGCTTAATCTACGTTCAGCGCTGTTAACGTTATGTACCTAAATACTGATTATTTGGAGATAATAATCCAGTACTAATAAAGTTTTTTACAACTTAGTTATAAGGTCCCTTAGAACATCAGCCTCAAAAAGATGTATTCATCGACAAGTATTCGTTTGATTGTCTAAAATTTGTGTTCCATAATACTGTAACAATGTAACAATTCAGTGCCAATTGTACGAGTAATATGTTTTATGGCTAAACGTTTAAAGAGAACTAGCTTTTGGCAGCGGCTTCGCCTTCGTGGATGTCGGAAATTATCCCACGGGAACCTTACATTTTCCGGGATAAAATGTAATCTAGACTATAATCTATTTCTGTGCTAAATTTCGACCCGAATCCGTTCTGCCGTTCTGGCGTGATTGAGTAATAAACGTCCATCTATCCATCCATCCAAACTTTCGCATTTAAAACATTATATAATATATATTTATGGAAATGAAATGAAAAGATTTTCATCACTGTTACCATAATTTGCACCTCAAGTGTACTAAACGTCGTATCATAGTGACCGCTCTTTTTGATTATCTTTCTTGAGCAATGTAGTTTTAGATTACAGAGCTCCAAGATGATTCAGGGCTGTTTGAAGTTTTCAAGTGCTTGGATAGATTGGACTTACCTATGATGCGTTATGTTTGAGGAGGTCCTGATATATGATGCATATGTGAATGAGTAATCGATCCACTTCTTTTGTTTAGAGCCGAGAGAGATAGATCCCATATTATTGAGCTTAGCTTGTGTTAGGCTGCGTCCTATATAAAGCGACTGTCGCATGAATACGCGATAGTCGCGCGATTGAGATCGCATACCTACCAATTTGCTCGATGTCAAAATTTATGAGATCGTCGAGGATAGCATCGCGTATTTGTGCCAATAACTCACATTTCACGATGAATGTCAGAAACGCGCTGTTTTTACTAACGGGCAATATAATTTACCTTGCTGAACTAAATAGAGAAAATAACAGCGAAACAGAGACGTTCGCGCGAATGTCAGTTAGGCCACCAGTTTGGTATCAGTATGTTTAATCGCGCAATCGTACGAACAACGTTCGCGGGAACTTGCGATGGTCCCGTAGTCACCTTCTATTAGGACGCGGGGTTAGAGTGTTAATACCCGTACCACTAATAGACTTTAAAAATCGGGTAATTGAAATTTCTAGTTGTTGAAACAAAATAAAAAAGAACTATACCAAAATATTTTTATTGTAACAAACATCGATTTCAATAGTATAAAAAACTTTAATAAATATTATTTTAGTACAAAATATCTTATAGTAGCTTATTTAGTTTTAAAAACATTTTAATAACAACCGTGGTTTCATCCATTTCACCTCGAGGTAATATCATTTGGTTAAGTAAATTCAACATTTTACTAGGACAATATTTTTGTCTCCTATAGGTTTAAATTTTATACCTATTTTACTTAAATTATTAGTTTGTATCCACATTCAAAAAAGCTTTTTCAAAATGTTTTAAAAACTGTGTTTATCACAATAATAGAATTATTTTAGTTTTGAAAAATGTACTAGTGTGAATTCTATACGTAAAGCATAAAATCCCTGTACACAGGGACTTCATGCAATAACAAAAGTTAAGTTCAGTTCAAGCCTAAATACTTATATTCACAAGCAGCCATTGTCTCTAGACAAAAGGCAATGGCTTCTTAACATAAATAAATAATGAAGCGGGTAAAAATATTGACCTAGTCAGTTTCAACAAAGAACTTTCCGAAAATAAAGAAGCTAAACAAAAAGTAGATGGCAAAGATAAACTTATTAATAATTGAAAATTGTGACTACAACGGAAATTAGAACAATGAGGCCAGACACTACGGCTGGAGCACTGCTTGCTCCGTAGTTCGTTTCAAGCCAAGATTCCACAATCTCGGCGTTTTGACTACTCCATGTAATAGACGCTGCGATATTCTCTCTGATGCCACTGATTGAAGCCAGCTCACCAGCTGTCAATATGTTTTGGTGACGGTCAAACAATTCGTCGATCTGTGGAGAAGTAAATAAAAAGTTCAAGTACTATGGACCAAAGTTCCGCATGGTCACCTTAAAGGCGATAATCGCATATCAAGTATATCTTTTACATGTACATGTAAAAGAGATACTTGAGCAACGACAGATTACATAAGATTTTCAGAAACAACTACATCTCCCGCCCGCATTTCTATTTATTTAGATACGAATCTGAAGAATGGCGTTTTTCTTCCATTAATGATAAAGTGTGGAACTCTCTGACAGTGCTGGTCTTCCTTTCCACTTATAACCCGGCTGCCTTCAAAGCAAGAGTGAACAGGCATCTTCTGGCCACGCTAGTTCCCTCATAGATCTCATCCATCGCTTTCCATCAGTCGTGATCGAGGTCAAGTGCAGGCCCAGTCGGCAATAAAAAAAGATAAATGATTTTATTTCTGTAACTAGGTTTGTACAAACACTTTTGTCTTTATTTGTTTTTTTATTTGAGATGGGTTTGCTCTTGACTCTAGTCTAGGTCTGAGGTGACAGAGACAAAGTCGCCGATGGAGTGAGCTTACCCAGAAAAAGCCTGTTCAATCTCACTTTGAAGAAATTAGAGTTGTAAGGGTCTCGTCCAGATATAATCTTGGTCAGATCATGTGAAGACTATATATATTGGTGTCTGAAATGGTATTTTGAGGAAAGAACCACACAGATTGAGTGGACCTGTCCAGTCAGTGCACGCATTTGTCAGTAATCGTGCAGCTCAGCTCAGAAGGAGGAGTTAAGTTAAGGAGCTCAACGATTCGACGACCAATACCAAAGAAAGGACATTTGGGTAGGCCGCATAAATAACTAAAAATGCCAGACCATGATTAAAACTAACTTAAAAAAAAAAACATAGTTTTCACATTCAGAATAATTAAAATTTTAATTCATATTCAACTTCTTCGTTGTGTTGATTATTCATCTGGCTCTATCATCATCAGATCTTTCACACAACTCATTCATCTTTTCACATTGACATTCATTCTTAACCTGTTAGCTGCCACTGAAGGTGACGTTTATTTAACCTTCGAAGTTTTTGTGTGGAATACCTATGTATTACGTACCTTTTCGTAATGTGCTTGGCTTGTAAGTCTCCTGGAGAAAGCATTCAAGATGTTGGTTGTGCCGGTCAGACCTTGCACTCTGTAAAAAAGATATAAGTTTAATCTGATAGTTCTAGTGATGATCTACACTTCTTTCGAAATAATAGTTATTATGTTTTATTTTATTATATTATACAATATGTAAAAAAAATCCTGTTGTTCCATAAATGATTGTATTCATGATAACAAACAACTTTTACTGTGGGACAAAACCGGAATTCGCGAAAAAAACAATCTGCTGTCTCATACATTCATGTTCGTATAGCTCGGCAAAATGTGGGTAAATGCTGATTTTTTTTTCGCGATTTCAGGTTTGATCCCATTGTAAAAGTTTTATGTTATCATGAGTACAATCATGTGGTAAAAGAGACAACAGAGTTTTTGTTACATATTGTATATTGAGTTTCTTAGTGTTTATTTTTCGTTTTAATGTCTCTAATGTCTCCAGAATTATGGTGTGTCTAAAATTTCACTGTCTTGAATAATTGGTGTAGTTTATTCCCGAACTAATTCTTTCCCAAAGAGTTCAACTTTAGACTTTGTTACTTATAGGTACATGTTTTTACCTTGGTTGGATTTCAGCAAAGTGTTCAATGACAAAGTCTAGGGCTGCCTCCGTGCTGTTGGGGCCAGCGTTGGTGACTGAGACCAAGATAGTATGTCTGTCCTGCTCCCTCACTGGAGATACGTCGCTGATAACCTGGTTCATGTAGCTGGTGGGCAGAAAAAATCGACTATTAGATCAATCATGAGGCTGAAAGTCGTTTACGGACTGTGGTTTCAGCGATGATAATATACACAATGTTTCAAAATATGCGCGTTGAAAAATAGACCATTTATGATTATATCAAGGAAAACTATGTGGAGACCCTTCGATCGTGCTATTATTGATCGAAGTGGAGACCATTTCAACACGACTGTACAATTTCTGGCGTAAAGCGAATCTGCCGTAAAGAAAATCTGTTGTAAAGCGAATCTGTCTTAAAGCGAATCTGTTCTAAAGCGAACAAGGGTCCCAAATATTATTTATTTTTATTTATTTACTAGCTTCTGCCCGCGGCTTTTTCCGCGTGGTATGGCGATAAAAGTAGCCTATCTCCTTTTCCAGGTCATGGCATACCCGTGTGCCAATTTCATCCGAATCCGTTCAGCCGTTATAGCGTGAAAGCGTAACAAACAAACAAACTCACTTTCGCATTTATAATATTAGTTAGGATAGTTAAGAGGATGAAAAACCGATCTATCGACACTCTAGACTCACAAAATGTATTAGGTAAATAAAAGAAAAAACTCCAACACACTACTAAAGTTTCAATAATAATATAATTCAATCATGATTAGAAAGACACGTGGCGCCATCTATTATCATAAGAATGTTATTGTTGTTTTCCTCGGGAACAGTACTATTTTTCGGGATGAAAGGTACCATATGTCCGTTTCTGTACACCTGACAACATATATGCAAAATTTCAGAATGATCATTTCAGTGGTTTAGGCGTGGAAAGGTAACAAACAAACTTACTTTCGTATTTCTAATAATACAGTTAGAACTAGCGACTCCTGCTTCGCATGGTTTTTACAACTTGGTAAAACATCGAGATTTGTTTATTATAATTAATATAATTTTAATATTAATACATAAAATTTTTGGAATAACATCTCTAAATGATTTTGACAGCCGCATAAAAAAGTTTAGAAGAACAACAAGGTTACACAGACAGACACGAAATAAAATATGTATAGACAGATTTATTTAGGATTTACAACTACAGATATACACGTCTTTGATATATTCGTCTGAAGTCCGACCTCTAAGTCGGACTTCAGACGAATATGTCAAAGACCAAGTCGATGACGAAAAGAGTGCATAAGGATCACTGTGGCGGGTGGGGAGGTTGAATACATTGATGAGCATCTCTGTCTTGGTCATATAGACTCTTTCCAGGCAAGACAGCACAAAGAAGTTGCAAGACGCACCGAAAATGCCTGGAAGAGCTATTGGGCCATGAAATATCTAATGAAGGGTGATCTTCCTTTGTCCCTTAAGAAAGACTCATTGACGTGTGCATACATCCCATCCTCACATATGGCTCTTAAACATGGTCTTTGACAAATGAGCAGAGGTCCACGCTCGAGATTTGCCAGAGAGCTATGGAACGGAGTATTCTGGGTATTAAATTAATAGACAGGGTTAGGAATATGACCATCCGTTCCATCACAAAGATGTCACTTGGAAAACTGCCACGCTAAAATGGAATTGGGCTGGACACATCTGCTGCAGATGACCAATGGGCCAAACTCACGACCTAATGGGCAAGCAACATCGTGGCAGGCCCAGACGAGATGAGCTGGACTCCTTCAACAAGAACTGGTCCTTAGTAGTAGAGTCCTTTGCCGTACAGTGGGACATCACAGGCTAATAATAATAAGGTCTTATGTCAGTAATATCCAAATATTCGATTCTATTGTATCGGTTTACAAAAACTACTTTACTATCAGATTTCCTTAAAGATAAGCTTGAGTATTGCTCAATATGCCTTTATGCTACCGATGGTAAACTTTTCGATGTATCTTATGTGTAAACTGCCTTATCTAGTATTGGTCGTAATCTTTTAGTATCTGCATGATAAAGTGGTAGATATTGTTTCCAGTTTTTTCCGTATATGATATCAGCTCCTTTAGCTTCATTTCATTTGAGCATTCCTTAGATTATGTTAGCTATAGAGTTGTTATATTGGTACATGGAATAGCCCAAAAGCATGTAACATTATCTTAGCACAAAATGCATTATGGAATGAGGATCGCCGTATCTCCACGGCTTTACAGATCAAACCGACAAACTAAACCATAATGTATTCACACTGCTCGCACTAGTAAAATTAAAGGTTATGCTGGCATTTTTCATTTTCAAGATTTAAATCGTTAGATGTGCCTTCACCGTACTAAGGTCGCAAAAAAAGTGTCCACATTGAGAAGAATGAGTTCACAGAGGGGCATGGAAAGATACGATTTTCAATATGAGAAAGCGACTCAATATTAGTCAAATGTCTTTGAGAACGTATGTATCAGAAACGTGATCATCTTTTGACGCGGTAGGGCGAATCTAGCAATTAAAATCGTAGGCGTATTTACTCAAACATTCGCGTTACTTGATCAATGCAAAATATATCTTTTGCCTATTATAATAAAGGATACCGGGCCAAAATGTATGGAGCTTGGCCCAAATGTCCACCACCACCACTAACGAGATCTATGTCACTGAATAGTCTATTAAATAAGGAGCAAGTTTTACACAGACACTCTTTAAAAAAAATTGTCTGTGAAAAATTATAGCTAAAATATTTAACCTAAATGGCTTGATTGATTTTAACAAATGAGGTATAATTAAATTTATTTTGACCCCACAAGTGACACTGTCTATAAAAACGCTGAAATAATTCAATAAATAGTCATTACAAGCTTTTATTTAGTTTCATTTTCATTTAGCTATAGCTTTTAACGAACAGCAGCTATAGCTTTTTTTAAACTGACAGATGTTTGTTCATGGGGAGATCCCAAAAAATATTTCGTATTTAATCTTAGAGAACAAGACTATTCAGTTACATAATTACGTCTCGTTAGGGGTACATATTTGAACGTCGAAAATTAAAATACCTACGGGTAAAATGTCAATGTTCAAAACATCGAAAACTTAAATATGGAACGACCATATAACCGAAAATTAAAATAACGAAAGTTTATAATGTCGAATGGTTAGATAACCTACGTCCATTATATCTAAGTAAAATCTAATTATTTACAAAAGTGACATCGAAATACCTAAATATCGAAAGTACAGAGTATCGAATGTCCTAAATATCGAAGTACAGAGTATCGAATGTATATCACAGGGTAATTTGATAATTCGGATATTGCGAAAACCCGGATAACTAGAAAATGGTGAAATAATATCTGCAAACAACTTGAACGTAGCGTTCGCCGGCTGCTGCCGCAGAACCGCTCGCTTCGCTCGCTCGGCTCACGCTTGGATGGTCACAGTTCTAACCTAACCTAACCTATTTCACCCAGTTCTGAACACATCATTTTGAACTGGGTGAAATAGGTTAGGTTAGAACTGTGACCAACAGCGCCGAGCCGAGCGAGCGACGCGAACGGTGCCGTGGCAGCGGCCGCCGAGCGCTACTTCTCAAAATAAAACAGATTTGTTGACATTTTTTCCACTCATATTTACAACAATATCACAGAATCAAAATTTGTTCGATATTTAAACGAGTAGGTATTTTTAACGTAAGTATAATGAACTTAGGTGTATTAAATGTTGACATTTCGAACTTAGGTATAATGACTATCGACATTTTTAATCAGTCGGTATTTTAATTACTCGGCATTTAAATCTTAGACATTTGAAGCTTAGATATAACAAATTTTCGAAATTTCGATGCAATCCATATTTAAATTTTCAATGTTTTGAACAGTGACATTTTACCCGTAGGTATTTTAATTTTCGACGTTCAAATATGTACCCCTCTTTAGTTGTCGACATTTGGACCACATTTACCCATTGTCTTTTCAATTTGTATTAATAAAACAAAGCGAGTATTTGCACAAATATTCAACTTACAAAGCACGCCTCTCTTCATTGGAAGTGCATCCAAGAGCGTTTAGCAGGATGGACTGTTCACTGGAGTCTTGGCTGGTCAGGTACAAGTCCCAGAGGAAGTTGAAGTTCTCCACGCTACCTCCTCGGAGACCGGAGCAGTAGACCAGGGTTTGGATGTCAGGGTTCAGGCGCTGAGCTATGTAGGAATTTGAAGATCATTAGAATATTTAGTTTTCAAAGAGTGTCCATAGAGTTTCTTGCCTGTTCTTCTCCAAAAGAAAAGAAAGAAAAAGTGTTTATACTGTACAAACAAAACGCATATTACAAAAAAAAAAAACAAGACGTAAAGTACACACATTAGCAAAGCAGGCAAAAGCAAGTAATCAAGCAGCCTATAAGTTGACAAATTTTTGGCCATTGCTTGATGTCAGGGCCAGGGACCAAAGACAATTTACATTACCTCTGTGTTGCGCCACTGGCAAATGACAACAAACAATCAAAACAAAAACAAAAATCCGAATTGCAGAGTCGAGAAATATCTACTTTTATAACAAATAAACAACAAAGCTGTGCCTCGCATCTGTGCTGATACTACGCTTTGGAATGGCTAAATTGCTTCGTTTTTCTAACTGACCGAATCCTTGACAATTCAAAAATGCATGTATGATTTAATAAAATTAAAATAAATGCTTTGAGCTTGAGTTTGACTTTAGGTCGTGACTATCACTGGAGGGAATCTTCAACAAATGTGGAAAATCTTCAGATTTTTTAATAGAACTTAGGTAACTCGACCCTAGTAAACTTTATTTTATTTGTCTGTAAGGTTGAGTATGGATAAACTTTACTAAGCAAAGTGCTTAGCATATTACGGCATTTCAGAATATTTGACAGACAAAATATAATTACTGTTTTTGACCTTAATTGGTACTCATGTGACCTGGTATGTCAGTTCAAGTCCATTTAACATTGCACGTGATATTTTTGTATTATTTTAATTGTTATATTACTCTTTTCTCTCTTTTTGTTTTACCATTATTTGAATATTGATGAACTTATTGAACTTATGCTTTATATTTTTCTTTTTGACATTTATTTATTTTACTTTTTGAGACAATCAATTAATACTCGTTCGATTAATGTAATGATGTTATCAATTTTAGTAGGTATCAATGACATCCATAAATATTTGTACGCCTTTTGGTATAACATAGCGCGCTTCTAATAGGGATGATGACTATTTTTTCTCTCTTGTAATGTAGATTATTAAAATATATTGGACACGTATTTTTTCTTTTTCTACGTAATCAAAAGATTACGGCGATACATTGAGTTAAAATGTGGCATGACGTCACGCCTTGGTAGATTTTATACGTAGAAGTGACGTAGCTAGCCCCCACTCCCGAACATTATCTCTATAATCTAAGTCATTGTTTATTAACATGATAAAGCAAAAAATACGTGCCTAATATTTTTTATTACCTGACTGACGGACTAAATAGAATTTCTTTTTTTTTTACTCAGGCATCATCTCTATTCTTTACAACAACTTTTTATTGTACGTTGTACATATGGTATGTCCCTGTCTCAATCTTGCATATGTAAATTGACAGTTGTGCAATAGTGACAGAATTAATGCTATGCCAAAGTACGTGTTACGTAAAATTCTCTCACAAAAAAATAAACAGCCCTCAACAGTAGATTTGTATTAGTGAATCTAGTTCTAGTTTCTTACAAATACTTACTCGGGTTATTCCTGAAACTTTCAAGCTTCTCCTGGGCCTTTTCGATGCAGTCAGGATTGCCGTGACGGCAGTTCAGATCCAGAATGATATTCCTGTGGTAAGGAGTCACGTGTGACTCATCAGCTGTTGCATCGAAGCCAAGTTCTTCGTATAGAGACGAAGACAGGTGTAGAACGTATTGCTAAAAAGAGAAACAATAATTTTTTATTCAGAATTATAATTATCTTCACAAAAAATATACAGGGTGGCAGGGACATCGTCGTGAAACCTGTTACCGTGGATTCAGAACATGATTCTGAACACTGAGTTGAAACTTTTCACCTGTTATTAAAAAAAAAAGTTAGCTATTCCATACATTTTGACCGCGTAGGTATTGCATTTTCTATGAACAAGCGGTTTTTTTTTATAACCGACCAAAACTTGCTATGCTAGAGGTCTAGAATCCCTTACGGTGGAGGTCTGCCCGGCTTGGGATGAGCACCACGGCGTCCTTCTGGAGGCGATCGGCGGCGGCTATCTCTCGCGTCCTGCCCTGTACGGAGCGAGAGTGCATGGGATGCCGTCACCTCCTTCTGAAAAGCAGTATTGCTCGCGAACGTGTCAGGTAGAGGCAATATTTGCGCCCTCTACCACGCCACGACTCTAATCGCCGATTCCTGGCCACCGTAGGCGCGGGCTTGCGGACGGCGAGCAATGGGTAGCTCGCCGTCCGATAAGGCCCAGGCCCGGATCGACGGCGCGTGGTGTTTCACGCGTGCCTTTAGTCAGTAAAAGTCTGACACGCCTTCCCGCTTTGCCCTGAGCGGGATAAGTTATTTGACAATGTCCCACCCAAAAAAAAAATCATGTGCTGAATTCATGGTTACCATTTGCGCGTCAATGTCCCTGCCACCCAGTATAAGACTCGTTATTCTAATAATGATGGCAAGTACCATTGAGGATTCGGTCGAAAATTCACGATTCATAGGCTGGACAAATTGTATTTTTTATTTTAATATTGGCCTATTGCAATTGGCTCCGGGAGCCTTGACTGCTTAAGCGGGCATTGGTTGGGCCTGAAGGGCCTTTCGCGGGATTAAAAAATAATGTTAAGTAGCACAGCTAAGGAAGCCCCATAGTGGGACTCGAACCTAGGCTTAGGGCGCTACTGACTACTGAGCAAGTGGGGACTTATTGCATCTGATTGTTGTTTTTAGTAATAACCTTCACGCTCTATGGACAGGATTTATTTTGCTTTAGTGTGCAGAAGTATTTACAACGTTTTGTAATCTAAAGTCAAACTTAACGAGTAAATTCCGCTACTCGACCATAGATGGCAGTATTCTCAGTGGTCGCAATTATAAATCTAATTGCGTTAGCCATAAGGTTAACATTTGCGTCATAGGTCGATATCTATTGCAACTCGACCAAGGCCACACCAGTGCAGTAAACACATTGAATTTTGAATTTCATTATCGACATAGATACTAGATTTCTGGTTTAATTCGACAAAATAAGTCTTGTAGGAAGGTCAGTGAAACTGTAGGAAGAATGACGTATATTCAAAATAAAGTGACCTCCAGTGCCACTGGAGTGGTACTGGAGGTGTGTGGTAGGCGGAAGATGTAGTGACAAAAGGGGAGGAGCTCGTGGCTAAGTAATATCAGCCGCACGAATCGATCCATCAGGTTAAGCTACGCTTGCCGGGGTTGGTCTGTGGATGGGTGACCATCTTTTCATACCGAGACTCCTCCGTGCCTCGGAAAGCACGTTAAGCCGTTGGTCCCGGCTGTCATTCTTAGATCTTTGACAGTCGTTACGGGTCGTCAGAATCCCTAAAGTCTGATAACCAGTCTTACCATGGGGTATCGTATTACCCAGTAACTGGGTTGTGGAGGTCAGATAGGCAGTCGCTCTATGTAAAATACTGGTATTCAGCTGCATCCGGTTAGACTGGAAGCCGACCCCAACATAGTTGGGAAACGGCTAGGCAGATTGATTGATTTTTTGTTGTTTTTAGTAACAGCTCGCAGCCAAGATTTGTACTTGGTTAATGGCTATAGACGACAGGACGACTCGATATTAAGTGGCCCATCGTTTGTTTGTTCATATTTCTTGTTCACGTTACCAATTTACCGCCCTTACGGGTTAGATACATCTGAATGATATAAAAAGTAAGTGCCATTTACCTGGAATAGGTTGTACACGGAAGAGGCACTGAGTACGGAATCGAGGTATGTAAACGCAGGGTTGACGGCTCCCCAGGGAATGTAGTCCTTCTCCTTGTCCAGGTAACTTGACACTCTGAAGGCGTACTCGTAGTTCTGGTAACAGAAACATAACATGAATAACAACAATAAAGTAATCATCACAGAAAAATATTTTTCTTTACTTTCAAATGATGACTTAAGGATAGAAAGATAAGAAAGAAAGAAAAATGCGTTTATTGGCAAAAAATAAAAAATTACAGCAAAAAAAACCGGCCAAGTGCGTGTCGGATCACGCACAATGAAGGGTCCCGTAGTTAGGATGAATTTGTCCCTAGAACAAACTTAACATTGTAGTTGAAAAAAATGTTCTCCCGTACATTCCAACTGCTAATGTAAGTTTGTACGCACAATATTGAGAGATTTACCATGTTATTTTAAGACCATAGACTTCCTGAAATCTAGAGGTATAACTGTTTTCTGTAATTTTTTTTTTCAAAATTTTAGGCTCAGTACTTTCGGAGATCCCCTTATATTTGGTTGGGTGGTGTCAATTTTCGCCAATTTTCTTAAATAACTTAATAACAAATGGTTTTAAAATTATATATTTGACACCCTTACAGTAAGCCTTTTCATTTGATATGTCACACGGTACCTACAGTTTGCAAAACTTATTTTTTTATTTTACCCCTAAAATTGGGTCAATATTCATTTATTTAGGTTACACGTCCGTGTTTGGGTCACAGAAATTTCAACGTTATCGGTCCATTACATTCGGAATAAATTAGCTGTGACAGACGGACAGACACACGAGTGATCCTATAAGGGTTCCGTTTTTCCTTTTAGTTTTTAGCCTATATACCGACCCTTGAGACTTTCTTGTTTTTAAGTTTAACTGCTTGTCCCTGCTGTTCTTTGCTATCTATATTTCTATCACTCCTTCTTAACTAAGTGTAACTCTTGTGTGTGTGAACTGAAACCTGTGTCTGTGTACCTAATAAACTTTCATTCTTCTACTTTTGTACTTCGGACTTTTCTTCATCCCTTCGTACATCTTCATACATTAGCACACCGTCACAACGGAACCTTAAAAATACCTACACATTAAAACTATAAAAAAACAGAAAGCAATGGTTTTATTATTTTTTTATTTGTGATGGGTTTGCTCTTGACTCTAGTCTAGGTCAGAGGTGAGAGAGACAAAGTCGACGATGGAGTGAGCTTACCCAAAAGAAGCCTGTTCACTCTCACTCTGAAGAGATTAGGGTTGTATGTGTTCGGAAACACAGACGCAGGTAGTGAGTTCCACTCCTTTGCTGTGCGCATTATAAAAGACACTTGGAAGCGCTCAGTGCGAATTGGTGGAATAGCAACCAGGTAGGGATGGTAACTGGCAGTGCGTCTAGATGTCCGATGGTAGAAGGGGGCCGGTGGAATGAGGTCGTGGAGTTCTCGGGCACACTCTCCGAAGTACAATCTATAGAAGACCGACAAGCAGGCAACCTTGCGGCGATGAGCCAAGCTATGAAGCTTGGCATTCACCAGTTTTACGTCGCCAATGAGCCTCTTAGCTCTGCGTTCCACCGAGTCAAGCGCGGCTAGTTGGTACTTGGCTGATCCATTCCAAAGGTATATGCAATACTCCATGCAGGACTACTAAAAGAGCCTAAGCTCAGCATAATGTCAGATGAGACAGATGAACAGAACGTGTACCACCTGACGCTGATTTTCAGCTGCTACCCAATAGAATAGATCAATACTCGTATTTACACCTGGTTACACTTTTATACATACCAATAGGTACTCCCGCTATTTCACAAGTTACCTACGTATTTTTACCAACGCAACTTTGAAATTAGTACAATTTAAGCTTCATAAACTTCTCATCAGGTAGCGACTTCGTATGTTGTAAATATCTTCTAACATCTTGATTTCTATCATAACCTCTAACCTTGTATGCATTTAGATTCAATTCATGAGCCGGTAACAACAAAAAAGCTGATATTCATAGCGAATGAAATACTGAGATCCATTCGTATTAACAAAAAGTCTTCGTTCATCTATAATGTTATTCGGAATCCTCAAAGCTCCGTATATTGAACATGTCAGTGCATCCTAGTATTTGCATAGAAGCTTCTATTGGGAATATGCAACGATTCCTTCGGCACGTTAGTCGGATTCTGTATGGATGAATGTCTGTATGAATGGTTACATGATGAGGAATGGAAATGTCGGATTTTTCGAATTTACTAAAGATTCTTTTTGAAAGAATAAAGGAGTTTGTGTGATGAAGAATGCATTACATCACCACATAAAAAAAGAACTGGTTGGCTATATAGAGAGACAGATAATGAGTTTTTATTTGTCTCTTTAGTTGTTTTTAGGGTTCCGCAACTCAAAAGGAAAAAAACGGAACCCTTATAGGATTACTCGTGTGTCTGTCTGTCCGGCTGTCACAGCCAATTTTCTCCGAATCTAATTGACCGATTAAGTTGAAATTTGGTACACGTATGAACTTCTGTGACCCAAATACGGACGTGTAAAGTAAATAAATGAATTTTGAATATGGCGGTCAAGTATGGGGGCAAATAAGAAAAAAAAAACTTTTGCAAACTGTACCGTCTGATATATCAAATGAAAGGGCTGTGAGGGTCTCAAATATATATTTTTTATAATTTTAAAATATACTGTTTTAAAGTTATTTAAGAATGTAGAAGAAAATTGACCATTCCTCCCTTATCTCCGAAACTACTGAGCCTAAAATTTTGAAAAAAATGCGGATAATAGTTCTACGTATAAGTATAGATTACAGGAAAACTTATAAGAAGTATATGGTCTTAAATAACATGGTAAATCAATGTTGTGCGTACAAACTTACATTTGCAGTTGGAATGTATGGGAGAACATGTTTTTCAACTACAATGTTAAGTTTGTTCTTGGGATAAATTCATCCCGGCTACGGAACCCTTTATTGTGCGTAGTCCGACATGCACTTGGCCAGTTTTTTTTAATATCATGATTAAGGTAACCTTCATCAAAATAAATAATAATACTCACCTGATATTTAGATAAATATTATTATTTTTAAATACTTACAAGCGATCCATCTATGAAGGCATAAACAAAACAAAAAATAATCTAGATGAGAATCGTAAAGATGGTTATTAAATAAATTACTTATCTATACATCATTATAAAAACCTCACTAGTTACGTAATGAGTCAAGAATATTTAAAAACCTCTGCACCAACTTTGAGACTGGAACAAAACCCACAGCGAAGGCATAGTTTCTCATAAAAACTTGGCCAATGCTCTCAGGCTCGTACAATTTGTATAGCTCAAGATACAGCGGGATGAAGCAGAATCTCGTTACTATTCTGTTCAGACCAGCAGTTAATATTGCAAGCCGCAATCCTGTTTTATTCCACTCCAATTATCGCGGCGAATTGAAATACCTTTTGTGTGCACTCAGCGTAACGTTTAAAAGGAGAATGCAATATTTGAAAGAACTTTTTCCGTATTTGCTGTGGTTTATTGAAATTGGGTCACAGTTTTATAGACCAGGGTAAACGAATTCTACGTATTCTAAAAGTATTGATGCATTTTTTAATTAATAATAATAATAATATCCTGGGACATTTTCACACACGGTCATCTGGTCCCAAACTAAGCAGAGCTTGTACTATGGAAACCAGATAACTGATATACTACATACACTACTTTTTTTTGTAAATACATACTTATATAGATAATTACACCCAGACTCAGGACAAACAGACATGTTCATGCACACAAATGTCTGCCCTGGATGTGAATCGAACCCACGACCTGCGACATGATAGGTGGTATCTTAACCCACCACGCCAACTGGCCCGTCGTTAATTGCGTGTTTTGCATGCATGCAAATGCATGCTGGGCCGTGAAGAAGATGGGCGCAAAAAGATTGCATGCAGCGGAGATGAGAATGTTGAGATAGATGTGTGGAGTGACGAAAATGGATAAAATAAGAAATCAATATAAATAAGGGGAAGTTTTAAAGTGGCGCCAGTGACAGAACAGTTGAAAGAAAATTGTTTGACTTGAAGAGAGGAAACGCATGTGACTTAAAGAGTGATGAACATAAATGTTGATGGATAGAGAGGGAGAGGAAGGACAAAGAAAAGATGGATGGATTGTGTGAGGAATGATATGAAAGAGAAGGGAGTGAGTGATAGCGTGACGGTTAACAGGGAAGAATGGGAAGAGAAAACGTATTGCGACGACCCCAAGTAACATGGGACGAGGACTGGAAGATGAATATGATGATGATATATATGCCTGCATGCAAAGCTTACCCAAAGATAACTAGCTTAGGTAAACTGTATGTGTGTGTGTGGGGTGGCTTAGGTAGGTACCTAAGCTACCTAAGCCACCACACACACACACACGCACACACACGCACACACACACACACGCACACACATACAGTTTACCTAAGCTAGTTATCTTTGGATAAGCTTTGCATGCAGGCTTATCATCATCATCTTCATCTTCACACACACAGCAGGACCTATTAACCTATTACCTAAGCCACCTGACTTAGGTAATAGGTTAATAGGTCCTACCTAATAAAGTTTCTATTTACTGAGCAATCCTACTCTATAAAGTACTTTTAATTAGTGCAAAAAAAGTCGGGAGGTGTCGGGAGGTGGTGCACACTTGGTTGGAATGAAGTTCCTTTCGCTGTATATTTAGTATGATCTCAAGTTTCAAGTGACAAAGTTTTTGTTTTTTAATAATCTTTCAAACTTGACTTTTGGCAAATAAAACTGACGGCATAACACTTTTTCGTTAAGTTACATGTTCTACCAGCTTACTCTGGTTTACTCCTACCACAAGCTGCGCTAAAGAATGTCCAAAAATAATTGTTCCAAAAATATAATGTCTAAAATTCTGGTTTACAAAAACCGGACTCCTCTTTGTCTCTATAATAATAAATCTAGTCTTCTTACCAAACGTCCATTCCTGGCTAAGTTGAAGGCATCATCCAAAATCTGTGCTCGGTTCAGCACGTGGATAACTTCGTGGGTGTTGTTGAGGACATTGGCTAAGGCAGCCCAATTCTGGGTGTCGTAGTTCACTCTGTAGTAACCTGAGGAAGAAGAAATAAAATGTTATTAGAATAAGAATAAGAATAAGAATAAGAATAATTTTATTTTTGCAAATATGGGTAGATGATACATCAATAGTACAGTACAAGATCAGCCATATTTTGCTATTCAGCATGCAAATATTTACATCAAATGATTATCTATAGGTCAATTATTATTAAATTATATACCATTAAATTAACCGTTATTAAAAATTAAAAATTATAAATTTAGAGTTCCTTATATATAACAGATACTAGACAAGTCAACTAATCTTTTTCTCAGATAGGAACTCAGTCACACTGTAGTACGTCTTCTCTATCAAAAATTTACGTAGTCTATTCTTAAACAGCAATACATTTAAATCTTTCCAATATCTCGGTAATTTATTATAAATAATTGGGCCCATGCAATAAACACTCTTGCGCATCAAAGCGGTTTGAAAGCTCAACTGACATAACCTACTGTTGTCACGTCTATTTCTTGGAGCTACATCAGCCATACGTTCGAAACGACTTGCATTGTGCTTTACGAACATAGCTACTTCCAAAATATAAATACACGGGAGTGTCAGGATATTGTACCGCTTAAATTATGGCTCGCAACTGTCGGTTACTGTTATTACTAGATGTATCAACGCAACTCGAGACTGTTTTATAAAGCTTTGCATATATGCATTACCACCAGAGTATTATAGTGATCATAATTCAATTTTTGTTGTTTACAAAGGACGATTACTTCTAAATTTTTCAGAGCTGGGCAAATACCAGGGCGAATTAATCCCACAAGTTATTCTTGACTCCAAAACTAATTTTAACTAAATGTAAGAGCCAGGGTGTTGACCCAGAATATATCCTAGGAAAATGACGTATGAGGAAATAGATACCCATATTTTATTAATTTTGTGTTCATAATATTGGTAGCTTTTTATAAGTTTTACTTACCGGTCTGCTGCTTATTGATGATGTACCATTCGGCGGCTGATAATCCGGGAATATCGTAAGACCTGGCTGGGAAGGTCGGAGGCACCCAATCTTGAGGACTAGTGTCTGAGAAGTCAGGGTTGGTAGACAACACCCAGTTGATGGGGACGTGCCAACGGTCGTTGGATCGCAGGGTATTGTCAGTGAGGTAGCGGACCTGGGGACGAGAACAGTGGTTAAGGCTGGGTGAAAATATAGTTTTGTGTACTGTATGTGCTTCCTACATCTAGGCAAATGCCACACTTCAAGAAAAGGAGGAGGTTCTCATCTTTCAACATCTTCCAAAAAAACTAGATATAAATTGAAGATGAATTTTGATTGATCAAAAACAAAGAAAAACATTTAACATTAACGTGAAATAAAAATAAAAGAAAATAATACAAGGTTTGATTCTTAATGCAGCCTTCTAAACATTTAATAATGCTGAAATGCACACTTCTAATACATGGCAATAGTAGATCTAATTGATTAATTGGTTATCACTTCTCACTTTTGATCCAAACTAACTGCTAAAAATATGAATATCTCTTCATAGCTAACTATGCAGTGATTACAATGTCAAAATAATATCACAGAGGAATTTTGAAGTTACAGTGTTCGAGTACATAATTAAGTAGTCCTAGGTCATAGTTTTAACCTCGAATCGTTATGTGCTCCAAACTTTAGCTATAATAGAGAATAACAAAGTGACGGTAGGGTACGTTGAGCGAAATAACGTTCAAATTATCTGCCCAGCCTTTTCCCAACCATGTTGGGGTCAGCTTCCAGTCTAACCGGATGCAACTAAGTACCAGTATTTTACATGGAGCGACTGCCTATCTAACCTCCACAACCCAGTAACTGGGTAACACGATACTCATTGGTAAGACTGGTTGTCAGACTTTTGGGCTTCTGACGACCCGTAACAACTGTCAAAGATCCACGAATGACAGCCGGCACCAACGGCTTAATGTGCTTTCCGAGGCACGGAGGGGTCTCAAGCGTAGCGTATCTGCTCGATCGACCCATGCGGCTGTTATTACTTAGCCACAGGCCCCTCAAATAACGTTCTAAGTGGTCTCTATAAATATCTTAAATATCTGTAGCCTACTTAGAAAATGGCTCAGTTGAATTTCCTTAAAATAGCTCACTTTAGAAATTGCCTTCAAACGTTATAAACACGTATTATGAATCTGAACTAAGTGAACTTAATTTTTACAATTTTCTGCAATAGTTTAGTGATGAAAAATTGTTTATCTTACTTTATTTTTTCATCATAGAAAGCTTTGATATTATAATAATATATTATTATAATTAGCATTTATTTAAGGAAACCGCAGACATATAACATAAACACCGTAAGGACACTAAAAGACGCCTTTATAATATCAGCCTATTAGTGTCCCACTCGGCAAATGCCTCTTTTCATACAGAGTAGGCACGAGCATTGATTGATACATTGAGCATGAAAGACATCTTTAAGATATTTGATAAAATATTAAAGAACGCTAAAGTTGGGAGCTTGGTTTTGTTCGTGATCACTACTCACTTTCTCCTCTAATGTTATGCTTTCCTAATATTTGTTATTTTAAAACACTAGCCAGTATTTTGACCCATTGCAAGGACGTTTTATTTATTAAAAAAAAAAAAAAACCGTTATGGTGACTGATGACAGAAGTGAAATTTAAACGTAAAACTATGCATAGCATGTCGCAGTGTTGAGGTGACGCGGTGACTCGAACCTCTAAAATTTCCCCCTACCAAAAATCGCTCACAACGCCTAAATAAATTTTCACTTCAATAATAGTAAGTAGGTATTTTTTGAATGTGCTCACCGCAAGTTAGCAAGTTTTGATCATCACGAAGTATGTAACAACTTTGTTTATTTGAATTTTTTTACCTGTCCCAAAGTTTTACTTGAAAATAATAAATCTCGAATATTAAATCTCATCTTTTATTATAAAAGAAACGGCTAAGGAATTGAGTTCTTTGCGGAGCGGCGGCAACTGCATTTTCATAACTTTATTCAAAAAGTCTTCAAGGTATGATTTGATAAAGTAGTATTCCTTGTTCTTACTTAAGTTATTAAATACGTTTGCAACTAGTTTAAACTTATAAAAGAGCATTACGCTAACTTGGACTAAGACTTCAGTTTACTGTTCAGTGTTTTCTTACGTCAAACGGGAATGTAAATAAAAACCGAGCAAGGGCGAGTGGGACTCGCGCACCGAGGGTTCCGTACTTCAGTTTCATTTTAGTTTAGATAAATGAAAATACTAAACGAAGAAATTTTTCATCTTTAACAATCACAAAGATGACTTTGTTATATTTTGCAGTTGCAGGAAATAGCCCATATTTAAACAAAATAACCTTATGAATCGGCGGCAGTTTTAGTATTTGTTGAATAAAGTATCGAGTATATTATGGTACATGATATACAGAAGTTTAACATTCATAACTTATTTAGTTGTTGCGATAGAGCTCGTAAAGAATGGTCTAAAACTCTAAAACTGACAACTTTTACGGCCCCTATTTCTTGAAGATAAAAAATTATATGATAATTATTATGTTTGTACTTTAATCGAGTGAGTTCTAGACAAAGCCACTCCATATGCTAGGGTAAGAAAAAAAAAATCAAAATCATAAGATTATTGTATGAGGATTCCCTGTATTTTTAAATTGATTTTACTTTTTTTTTGTTATAGCGGAAATAGAAATACACAATCTGTGAGAATTTCAACTGTCTACATATTACGGCTCATGAGATACAGCTCGCTGACAGACAGACGGACAGCGAGCTTCCCTTTGGCACCCTTTGGCTACGGAACCCTAAAAATCATATCATTTATTTATTCTCTCTTCACAAAGCAGACTTAAAGACGTTAGTGTGTACAAAAATGTCTCAGCTGCATTCCACCTTTGTAAGAGACTAGTGCCTGATATAGGTTTTTGGGAAAACCGGTGTTAAAAATGCTGCTTAAATGGATCTAATTCAAAAACAAATAATGATGACCCTTTTCTTGACTTGTATTTATCAAGCCTGCACAAATCAAGTCAGAAAATAAATTACCTACACCTCCAAAAATTTGAGAACTTGAATTTGTATGGAAATTACTGCAACGGCCCTTTTGTGATAAGCTCGGATAAAACAAAGCCTGCATAATCAGTTAGGCACAGATCCAGTCTCGGATCTCCAAGCAACATTAATTTACGTTACACACTTTATTACGAATAAGTACGTGGGTGTCTGCTCTAGAATTATTTATTTCTTAGCAAAAGGCCTGTTTTAAAAAGAAAGTAAGTCGCAGGGAATCCCCTGCGAGTTACGAGTAATTGTCATAAGGAAAAATTGTATTGAGAAAATATAGTAACAACCGTATTTTAAAAGGCATCACAAAAAGACAAAGACGGTAAAACTCAAAATCAAAATTAAAAGTCATTTATTCAAACTAGGTTGAGAATCAGCACTTTTCGAACGTAAAAATTACCAGTCCCCCAAAATGCCCGCCCTTCACCACTTCCTAGTGCTTTAGCTCATTATAACTCCTGTGATTGGAATGACAGTCTGTTAGCTTTTTGAGTTTATTTGCTTTTCAGAATCCGGGTGTAAAGCTCATTATAAGTAATTTGTATGATAAAACAGTCATATGATGAACAGTCCTAAATATTAAATGTAATCCATACAGCCAAATTAATAACCTACAAAATACTGTCTAACACTTTAACATTCATGAAACCTCTTTTTTTGGGTTCCGTACCTCAAAAGGAAAGAACGGAACTCTTATAAGATCACTTCGTGGTCCGTCTGTCGGACAGTCTGTCAAGACCCTTTTACTCGAAACGTGTGGAGCTATCAAGCTGAAATTAATAATTAAATTAAAGCTCTAAAAAAATGAATCTTCTAAGACAACGCAATAAAATAATGCGGCCATTTATGCGACATATTTTAATACTCGCAAGTAAATCAAAACCTATAGGGTACTTCCCGTTGACCTAGAATCATGATATTTGACAAGAAGAAAGGTCTCACAGCACAAGTAAAGGAAAAATCCGCAAATTGTTAATTTATAATTTTATAACATTAAATTACATCTTTTTTGGGATTACAAACTTAAATTTGCAGTTAGAGAATTAACGATGACGTATATGGGACGTGTATGAGAGAACAAGTTTTTCAACTACAATGTTATGTTTGTTTTTGGGATAAATTCATTTCAACTACGGAACCTTTTTCAACCACGGAACCCCTTCATTGTACGTGGTCCGATACGCACTTGGCCGGTATTTTTTTTTGTCACAATATTGACTACGTCGCTTCATTATAGCATCATTGTTAAAATTATTAAGTCCCAACATGATGTCATCCTTTTGCAGAGTGATCTCAATAGGCTTGTTAAATGGTGCGAACGCAATTCAATGCTGTTAAATCCCAGTAAATGCTATCATGTCAAATTTACAAGAAAGCATAATTTAGTAAGACAAGATTATCACATAAATGAAACCAAAATAGCAGAATTAAACACAGCAAAAGACCTCGGTGTTACATTTGATACTAAATTAACTTTCATTCCGCATGTAGATTGCTTAATAAAAAAGTCTTCTAGAATGCTTGGTTTCGTTTTGAGACATTGTAAACAGTTTAGGTGTCCTAAAACTAAAATTACGCTTTACAATAGTCTGATTCGAGGCATGTTGGAATATTGTTGTGTGATCTGGCGACCTCACTATGCTACACATTCGTTGCGTCTGGAGAGAATCCAAAAACGCTTTCTGTGGCACCTGGCGTTTACCAGCGGAATAGCAAATAAAATGCGTTCATATACCAAGCGGTTGAAATACTTTAAAATGATTTCGTTGGAAAAGCGCCGTCGCCTTATTGACGTAATGTTTGTGTGCAAAGTGATGGCCAATAAAGTTGACTGCCCACAAATACTAAATTCTTTTAAATTTCGTGTGCCTTCAAGGATTCCTCGTAAGCCAATTACGCCACTCTGTCCACCGCTCCGACGAACAGTCTTGGGCGCTAGTTCCCCTGTCGCGAGGTTATGCAAGATAATTAATGAATGTAGCGATCTAATCGACTTGCACTTTGACTCACTATACAGCTTAAAAGTGAAGACTTTGAAAAACCTAGATAAGGAATAATTTACCTTTTTGTTTTTTTTTTTTTATTATTTTTCTTCGTTTGTTCTCTGTCTCAGGATCTAAATTATATATAACAATTTGGGTACTAGTGGTTTGATATAAATTAGGGTAGTTTTCTTTTAATTTTTTTTTCTCCATCGTACGTACAACTTTCGTATTGCATGCTGAGTTTACCTATAAGTGATTGTACACTATTGTTTATTTGTTTTCGCTTGTTTTTTATGCCCATAACTGGTGTAAACAATCGTTGGTAGACCAATAAATAAATAAAATAAAATAAAATAGCCAAATTTTGAATACTAATTTAAATGATATTAATATATTTTATAAAGAATTTTAGCCGCTTCCGACATAGGTTTAGCAAAAATACATTCCCATAATACATTTGGAATACCTATAGTGGTTTAAGTACTTATTCCAAATGTTAAATTAAATTAAATATTTGTTTATTTATGGCAACTAGGCCCAATTGTTAGTAACGATGTTCTTAAAAACTATTGTTAGTAAAAAACACAGAACAAAAACAAAGAGAAAAGGAAACTGTAAGGTTAGGTCTTCTGACCAGCACCTCCACAGGCAGCGTGCGACAACCAAGGTGCGTCGTACTTTTATATCAACATACTTAGGACGCTGTTAGAACTAGACCGCGCTATCGACAAGTTGGAATTTGTTTTTTGAGCATGATAGCGTAAAAATCGCGGCAATCTCTACAGCATCCTGAAGCATTTATACAGGGTTATTGGTAAAACACCAGCAACCTCTTAAGGTGTCATTGTACTCATCATTATGAACAACTTTTACTATGGGACCAAACCTGAAATCGCAAAAAAAAATCAGCTGTTCAGTACATTTTAACGAATTATGCGAACATAAATGTACTGAACAGCTGAATTTATTTTCGCGATTTCAGGTTTGGTCCCATAGTTAAAGTTGTTTATAATGATGAGTACAATGACCCCTTAAAAAGTTGTTGGTGTTTTACTAATAACCCTGTATATTGTATTATGGGAACCAAATAGATTGCTCCTGAGGCATGACATATCTTTCTTTTAGAAGATAACAATAACTACATCTTTACCTGTTCAACAACAATGGACTGGCTAGCAGCGGCGCTCCTGGTAACAGTGAGAACTGGGAAACCACCCTGGTTGACCCAGCGTTGCATCACAGTGTTTAAGGTGTAGGGGATGCTGTGGTCAGAAGCGTCCAAAGCCTCCTGGAGGGAAGCGTACAGGTCTAGGGGAGATGCTGCGTCTCGGGTGCTGGAAAAAAATAGTGTTTTCTTTATATAGCAGCTTTTGATGCGAATCATACAGTCGATATTAGGTTGTTAAGATTTTTTTTTAATGTTATCCTACACTGTCCCATAGCTGAGCAAAAGCCTCCCCCAAATCCTCCCAGGCATCCTTTTCCAGGGTCATCTCGATCCAACCCTTGCGGTACGCGGCTAGGTCATCTCACCACCTCTTCCTGAGCCGGCCTCGGCGGCGCCGTCCATCCTCAGGCACCCACCGTGTGGAGACTATTTGCCTACGTCTAGGACCCCCGTTTTGGAGCGCAGCGTGGTGGTTCGTACTCTACTAATTCGATTTACACCCAAACCCCAAGGCGAAACTTTTGCTCGGTGAGGTAATTAAAACAAATGATTGGTCCATCTTATTTTATAACTTACTTGTTTCTAATGTAGATGATCAGCCCTTGACGGAATACTTCAGGAGTGAGGAAATGTTGCATCATACGAATCACGGAACCAGCTGCATGACAAAATATACAAATTATGTATTAGAGTGAAAGAGCCAGCGTATTGAGTGACTTCGTACCTATTCTAAGTTCAAATAGGTTTATTTTTTTATTTTATTTGCTAGTAAATTTTCTTTAGCAATCATAGATCTATAATATTAATCATTGTTTACGCTTGTTTCAGGTTTGCCCACGAGTAACCAAGAGCAGACACTAGAAACCGCTGTTGTGAGTTGAACGAAAAACCCTGAGCGTAGATGGGTTTTTCTTAGAATAATATGGAATATATTTATTTTACATCGAATATTGTACATAAAAGAAGATAAGAAGAGTTGCTTTGAACACCGACTGGGATTCGAAACAGCTAGGCCCAGCTACGAGCACGTGTGACAAGGATGGCTTCGTGAAGGTGGAGAGGAAGAAGAAGAAGAAGCCTACTAGTCGGAACCAGTGCGGGATCGCGCTGGCAAGTCCAATATGTTGCGTCCGGCTACACCTACGACGCAGCTCTATGTGTCTTGGCTACATCACACCACGAAGGTTAAGGAGATCGTGGAGTATGTTCGAGCGAAGACCAGCTGGACCTTAAGGGTCGAGAAGTTGGCGTCGCGCCACAACACATATTTCAAGTCGTTCGTGGTGCGAGTTCCGACTCAATATATTGAGACTTTGACCGAAGGGTGTCGTGTATTGGTGATTCCGCGGAAGGCTACGCGACACCACGCAACGCAACACGACTTCGTCACTTCGTGTTTATTAATATTTTTATGTTTTTTTTATAAATAATTATGTATGGTAAGGTTTATGTTATGAGTCTTTGTTAATAATAAAAACACTCAGGTACTTACTAGTGAAATCATTTTTTGATCAAAAGATACTTATAAAATAATTAATAAAAATTAAATTACAGTTATTACTACTGTGAATGGCCCACCGGCGGGGTTATTGCGTAAAACATTTATAGTAGGAATGGGTTTCATTGCGTTATTTACGTTGTTGAGAAGACCAATTTTACGAAAATATGAAGCAATGGATTAGCAATAAGGTTCAAAATCATTCAGATCACCCATCACAAATAAAAAAAAAGATGCTAATTCATAAAAAAACAATATGTCTAGCCTTGCTATGCTAATTCATAAAAAAACAATCTGTCTAGCCTTTTTCCAACTATGTTGGGGTCGGCTTCTAGTCTAATCGGATGCAGCTAAATACCAGTATTTTACATGGAGCGACTGCCTATCTGACCTCCACGACCCAGTTACTGCGTAATACGATACCTCTTGGTAAGACTGGTTGTCAGACTTTCGGGCTTCTGACGACCCGTAACGACTGTCAAAAATCCTCGAATGACAGCCGGGACCAACGGCTTAACGTGCTTTCCGAGGTACGGAGGAGTCTCGGTATGAAAAGATGGTCACCCATCCACAGACCAACCCCGGCAACCGTAGCTTAACCTGATGGATCGACCCGTGCGGCTGTTATTACTTAGTCACGAGCTCCTCAGATGCTAATTCATAGCGTTACGCAATTAGGGTGTTGATGGTCACCGTTACCGACGAACTAAATGTATATACCAATAAATTAATCTGTTAAATAAAATAGACTGTTTGTTATGTCAAAATAAAAGATTTTCACTAAACGCATAGAAAGTACTTATAAAAAAAAAATGTCTGTCTATCTGTCTGTTTGTTCCAGCTAATCTCTGAAATGGCTGGATCGATTGTGACGGGACTTTCACTGGCAGATAGCTTATGTTATAAGGAGTAATTTAAGCTACTTTTATTTTAGAAAAAAAAATTAGTTCCGCACAAAAAAAAAGACATGAAATTGTGAACAAAATCCGATTCAAATAGAGAAGTATTGACATCCACGCGGGCAAAGCCGCAGGTAATAGCTAGTCTACAATAACAAAGGCATCACACAAAGCGTGGAGTCTAAGATAAAATATGTCAGGCGTCTATGTCATGTCTACCGATCGGTAAACAAAAATAAAAATAATAGACATCTATTATTTTTATTTTTGTTTACCGATCGGTAGGATTCTCCGATGTTGCGGAGGTGGATGCAGCTCCACGCTCCACGCCAATTTAAATATTAATTGTACATTTATGTTCTGTGACGTAAAATTGTTACTAACCCTATGGACTCTGTCTGAAATAAAAATATGCTATTCTATTATTATTATTAAATCGACAGGCAATCGGCACCCATAGTCTACAAACTGAAACACACCAACGGTACTTGGTGGTGGTAGAGCATCCCCAGGCGAGCTGCTTTAGGGACGGAAGGGAAACAAATTTGTTTATCCAAATCACAGTGAACTGTATGTCTACAGTGTAACTTACAAACTAGATACGAGCCAAATAACAGTAATAACAGGTTTTCTGAAGATTTCTCACGCATTCTCGGTAATTCCAGCGGTTACTAGCTCGTATGTATATAGTTTGTAGGCGTTACACAATTGATATAAAGTTCATTTTGATCAATCTGCCTAGACTTTTCCCAACTATGTTGGGGTACCGGCTTGCAGTCTAACCGGATGCAGCTGAAAACCAGTATTTTACATGGAGCGACTGCCTATCTGACCTCCACAACCCAGTTACTGGGTAATACGATACCCCTCGGTAAGACTTTCGGGCTTCTGACGACCTGTAACGACTGTCAAGATCCACGAATGACAGTCGGCTTAACGTGCTTTCCGAGGCACGGAGGAGTCTCGGTATGAAAAGATGGTCACCCATCCACAGACCAACCTCGGTAAGCGTAGCTTAAACTGATGGATCGACCCGTGCGGCTGTTATTATTTAGCCACGAGCTCCTCCTTAGCCACAAGCTCCTCCTTAGCCGCAAGAAAGTTCATTTTGATAATGCACAATATCGTTACAAAAACTCGCTTCCATTCCGTTCCGTGGTAAAGTAAATTGAGCCTTCTTCTCGTTTTCGTGTCGTACTTCTTGTCGTTCATGGTTCTTTTCTTCGATGTTTTTATACTGATTGAACAGAGTAGGTGGCCATATTGATCGCGGCTTCAATGGCATTCTTTAGGTTACCCGAGGAGCAAGTGAACGGGCACTTAGAACACTCCAACATGTGGGGCATGGTCTGATCAGAAGCACCGCGTTTGCACTGGATGTTCTATGGGTCAGTATTCCCCCAATTATTGAGCCTTACCTTACTGCATTCAAGCAAGTAGTCTTCCTTAATAATGTTGAGTTACCAACATTGGCATCTCATTTCCCCAACGTCATGCCTATGTTGACATATCCAATATCAAATATGCCAACAAGATTATTTCGACGAGATGATTGCCGCAAGGTTCGCAAGGCAATAACGCTTTGCGATCCAATATGGCGATGTTAAATAAATATTCCCCAATAAATATTTGTGTATTCATAGACGAATTTTGAAATTAATTTTGTTGATAGTGACCCCAAAAAGCCAGCGGCCGGATAGGAATTTTTTATGAGATATATTTTCTATTGATCTACTAACTATGTTCACCGGAACTTATTCGAAGGTGGTGAAAACGATTATTAAAATTATTGAAGTTACGAACAAAACAATTCAAATCATGATCAGGATAACCGTCCACTTTTAGCATTTCACGATAAGGTTTTTCGTACAATTAAAAGAATAATAAAAATACAAAAGACTGTGACGTGCCACGGGTATTATATTTTTTCTACTTTTCTCATGCAGTATTAGGGATTAATGTCACACAAGTCGGTTACGCTTCATATCTCCTTTATCAAAGTGCTCAGTCGATCGAAAAACAGGTTACTGATACAAAAACCGTAATCTTTGATCCAATTCTTCAGACCATACCACAGCATAATCAACTTAATTTATTATACTGTGACCATGCTATTGCTTAAACCAGGGGGGAGCTGAAAAGTTTTGAGCATAAGTATCTTCAAGTGTCATTTCTGTATCGCGTTGCATATTACTAATTTGCGAATACCCTCTTTATTATAAATACAGAGTTTCATGCCATTAGCATCATTACGCTTTTAGTAATTAATCCGGTAAAAACATCATGTCTCAGTCATCCGCAGTCCATCCCCAGGCTCAAAACTTTTCAGTCCCCTGGTACACCGGACACTCTTAAGAGCGCTATTTCAGCTCTGATTTGCTGTAGAAAATCTGAGCTATAGGGCTTAAAAAACTTAGTACCGGGGGGCTGACGTCAAACTCTGTATTTATACTAAAGAGGGTATTCGCAAGTTAGTCAAATGCAGCACGAGACAAAAATTAATCTGCCTAGCCTGTTCCCAACTATGTTGGTGTCGGCTTCCAGTCTAACCGGACGCAGCTGAATATCAGTATTTTACATAGAGCGACTGCCTATCTGACCTCCACAACCCAGTTACTGGGTAATATACACCTTGGTAAGTACTGGTTGTCAGACTTTCGGGCTTCTGACGACCAGTAACGACTGTCAAAGGTCCACGAATGACAGCCGGGACCAACAGCTTAACGTGCTTTCCAAGGCACGGAGGAGTCTCGCTATGTAAATATGGTCACCCATCCACGGAACAACCCCGGCAAGCATAGCTTAACCTGATGGATCTACCCGTGCGGCTGTTATCACTTAGCCACGAGCTCCTCCATGCTGCGCGAGACAATGATGCGTTATTATAGCGTTGCATCCTAAAGATAAATAAGTTGATCTTTTGGTCTATCCATACAATTTATGAGAGTCGGGTCCTACTGAAACCTTCGGGCTCGGGGAAAAGATTGATAACAAATATTTTCTATAAACTTTTTCACAGCATGTCTGAACTCCAGACGAACATGGACAGAGCTTTCATGGATTATGATTGGTTAAGTGAAGAAACGAATAATTTATACGATTTTTTCCGAAAAAGGCTTTAGACGTCACAGTCTTGCGTTTTAATTCGTCTATGAGACGTTTCCTCCAACATTCTCTTATGATAACAATATCAACAATGTTCGATGCTAGATCAATAGTATTATAACAAATATCCGGCTGTTACAAAATCGTTTCTCATGTCAGTCGGTGAGATAACTAGTCTGTGATAGTGATAAGAGTTGTATCAACAGTTTCTCAATTCTGATAACAAGAGAACGTTTTGCGAAAATAAATCATGTGGGGCCATGCAATGAGCGTTCTGCGGATGAGACGCTTTAGTAAGATTTCGATTGATTTCCTTGTAAAATAACAGCAACCAAAACTACGGAAATCTGTATGTAATGTCATGTTGTGTAGTTTTTGTATTATTCGTAATGTAATTGTTTCATATCGTTAGGTACATATGTAATATGAATACTGAAAAAAGGCTGCTCGGGACTTCATTCGCAATTAAAAAAAAAAACCGAATGCTGAATTGAGAATTACACTAATAACGATTTAGTCACGTCTACGAGAAGCTGTTTTCACATACAATGATTTTTCAACGCTTGACAAGAACTTGACTCGTTGTCGTAAACGCCCGTTTCGTGGCCCAAGCCATTCCAATACGAATCGAAACAAAATTCTTTGTCACTTGAGATCTGACACATGATTTATCTCGCACGTTGAAAAAACAGGAAAGAGAAATACCACTTTCTGGTGTACATTGATGAAACAAAAAGTAAAGTATACGGTATGGAACTCACATATGCAATAAATTAAACCATAATTATTATATACTTGATATTGCATTTGCTGACGATATACAAAAAATGAACGATATCGGTCCAGTAATTAGGTCAAAAAGTACAGTTTTAATTTTGAGCAAATTTGAACACTAGAATTGAATCACTAGGTCAATGAGTCAACGAACGTGAATCCTTGAACATGTATGCAAACAAAAAAAAAAACCATGTTCGCGAACAATGGATTGGGCACCATGGTGCACCGCAGGTATCCAGCTCGGTTGTCTGAATAGAGTGATTACTTTTACTGATTTTGTTTTGATTTATAATTTATTTGAAAAATTGCCTTTTTAATTTACGGTTTTTAATTTAATATTTAATTTTGCTATACTTCTGTGGACTAGTATTACTTTTAGTTTTAATTAATATAATAATAATAATATCCTGGGACATTTTCACACACGGTCATCTGGTCCCAAACTAAGCAGAGCTTGTACTATGGAAACCAGATAACTGATATACTACATATACTACTTTTTTTTTGTAAATACATACTTATATAGATAATTACACCCAGACTCAGGACAAACATACATGTTCATGCACACAAATGTTTGTCCTGGATGGGAATCGAACCCACGACCAGCGACATGATAGGCGGTATCTTAACTAACCACGCCAACTGGCCTGTCAATATTAATTATTGTATATATGTCGGTTCCATACCGTATAAGTGTGATAATAAAAATAAATATAAAATAATATGAACATAATATTTCACTTAATTTCAGAATCGCATATGTTTAGAACGCCGCCCAGTCAAATAGTTTCTGACGTCATTATAGCAAATAAAAAATAAACACAAAGATAGATGGATACTTAGTTACTTATCTTTCAGTCAATAATGTTTGTCTGAAAGGTATTAAAAATATTGGCCAATGTATTTTTTGCAGTTTCCATTTTTGTTAATTTTTTTACACACCAGCTTGTGGTATAAAGATCATCACAGTCAATCAATCAATTGGCCTAGCCTTTTCCCAACTGTGTTGGGGCCGGCTTCCAATCTAACCAGATGCAGCTGAATGCCAGTATTTTACATGGAGCGACTGCCTATCTGACCTACACAACGCAGTTACTGGGTAATACGATACCCCTTGGTAAGACTGGTTGTCAGAATTTTGGGCTTCTGACGACCCGTAACAACTGTCAAAGAAACACGAATGACAGCCGGGACCAACGGCTTAACGTGCGAGACACGTATGTAAAGATGGTCACCCATCCAACGACCAATCCTTGCAAACGTATGCAAATTAAACAGATACCATCAACCAGCTATATTACAACAAAAAAGACATTACGGCAAGCCCAGACTGAAATGGCAGGATTAGCTAAACTTCATTAGCAAATATCTGAAATGGTCCTTGGCAGCTCTGAACAGAGAGAGAGGAGGAAGAGGGGAGGACTGGGTAGTCTGGCTGGGCAAACGCCCAGCAATGGGACAATAACGTAAGTTTCTCACTACACCCAGGGGAAAAAGGGGTTGGTTTATGTAGTTGTACACTATAAAGTTCCAGATTACTGAACATGAACTTAGTCGGATAAATCTGCTTATTATTTATTTTGTTTTGAACACAGAACTTTGAAACCAATTAATACATTAAACTTACATTTCTGATAAGCCACCGCGTTGAAAGTTCCGAGGATCTCGGAAGGCGTGTAGACCGCATGGGTCATGGAGTTCACACTGAGGACCGCATCGGATTGGAACACGTTCTGGAGAGCCAGCACGAACTGGTCCATCATACGCCATTCTGGAAGTACCTGGAATAAACAACAAAACGTCAGAATAAACAAACATGAGCTTCCATATGAAAGAAAAACGAGGAATAGCCATGAGCTTGGATGCCTGGTTGGTTACAGAACTACGCTCTAGCCTTCGAGATGTCTTATTCGTTCAAACCCGCGAGAATCTTCTAGAACTGAGATACCTGTTAACACAATAATTGCTCCACAGTTTTAAATTTGGCCCAAGCAGCAAATCCCGGAGGAACGGTCTAGTAATTAAAAAGGCTAGTACCCAGCCGCTTCAAAGATTGAGAAAAGGCAAAGGAGATGCCATTTCTAAATAATTCCTACATTGACTTCCTAAAATGCAAATCGATCCTCTTTTTATACTCACTGATCGTCTTTGTATGATGTATCATACCCAGCCTAGTAACTATGATAAACTTTAACAGTAGGTACAGATAGTTTTTAAAAAGACCAAGATCGTTGAGTAAAAAACTGTGATCATCATTAGGATATCAAATTTTTTTTAACAAAATGTTCCCTGAATGTGATGCTATCAAATTACCAAATCAGTAGCGAAGTTCTCGAAGAAGTTAGCGAAACCCTCGTTCAACCAGGTGTAAGTCCAGGAGAGAGGTCCCACTTCGTTACCGAACCACTGGTGAACGTTCTCGTGGCAGATGATCCGGCCTACGTTCTGCTTGGTTGCTGTCGTTGTTACTCCTTCTGTAACCAGAAGGGCTACTTCTCTGGAAGGGAAAAGAGAGTCATGCTTATTGTGTGATTCCTGGCAAATATTTGGCGAATGGCAAGTAGCCCAACTACTATTGGAAGACCTTCGATCAAAAATAGGGGAAGACCAAAGAAATAATGGAAATCCCAAATAAATTGGAATAAGGACAGGAGAATGATAATGATGATAAGCGAGAAAGAGTCTTCGATTTTCGAACCTACATCTCGTAAACTGCGCCGTGACTACTGAGCTACCACTGCTCTTTTAGGCAACAATGCAAGCGTCCAATACAATTTACATTTACCTTGCAGATTCGTTCTATGAGCGGCTTATGAAACACTTCACCGGATCCCTACTCTGTATTTATGGAATAAGTAATTTTATCGCCTGTTTATTAGTTCTCCGTTTCCAGTTAGTGGGTATTACCAGGGGTATTAGAGTCGTTTGAAATGTCAACGCCTTGATAATACGAGTACTGACGGGCAGTTGTTTAGAAGTGTTTAGTTATAACAATTCGCCCATTTGCGACGATAGTGTGACATCATGAATTTGGATTTTACGTTTTACTGATTCGTTTTTCTTTTTGATTATTTCATTTCATTAATTAATTATACTCTAATCACTTCATACATAATAAAGTTATTTTGACCACAATTTAAGAGTTTAGAGAGAGAGAGCATTTAAAAGTTTAAAAGTCGTTTTCTGTAAAATTACGGTTTTTGAGTTGTCACACTGTCGTCGCAAATGGATGTCGATCCTAACGGTATTTTTATCAGTGTTCTATTCAGCATTAGTAATATGTGGTATATTTTACCCTATGAAAACCTAGTTTCATCCCAATGTAGGACAGGGTATTGTATTCTGAAATTTTTTACCAGTATTTTTATTTAAGTTTTGAGAAGTTTTAATGCAAGTTGCATACTTTCTCTATCAACAGCTATCTAATTTAAATAGAGATAAAAATAAGAAACACAAAATGAAAGCCTTGAATTTATTTTGATCCTGATAAAGGTCGTTCGTCAACTCAACGCTACTTGCAACAACATGCATACTTTATGACGTTTTATGACGACTATTGACATACGATAAGGAGCCATAAATTGGAGTATTTATGGCGTATAATAAAATATATTTATTTTGCTTCGTAAGTACATTAACGTTTATTTTATTGCCAATTTTACGGAACTCTTGAATCACTCAAACGAATATAACCTGTGAAGTCTTTATGTTAAAGTTCAAAATAGATTGTTTGGAAAATTTGATATGATTAATTTCGTATAGCGTAAAGAAAATATAAGAACAATAAATAAGAAATAACAGTATTTAATATCCTGGTACTGAGAGTTCTTGCTGAAGAAGGCCTGAAGAAATTATAAGCAATATGAAATTGATTAAATTGTTTTAGAGGACTTCTTTGAAGGATTCAAAGACAAGGGGAGTCATCTACAAGATTGTGAAGTATTATTATATTTATACTGGCACCAGTAAGAGTCTGAAATTCAGTATGTTAAAATTAGGGGTGCATCTGATACCGATACCGGTTCCGATAATTATATCTGCATTATTTTTATAGCCGAAACAACGATACTTTTTAAATTTTGCGCTTCAAAAAAATAATGTAAACGCGCATGCTGTTTCGTCTATTTTTTTTTTGCAATCTTATACCAAAACTTGAAAAAAAAATGGTGCACAAAAAGTTTAGTTTCCATTACGGGGTTGTTTCCCGGAAGCTTCGCCGCAAGGTGGCGCTGTATGTTTGTGTTTTAAACAAGAGTAACAAATAAGAGTATCGGTATCGTATCGGCAGTAAGGCGTATCGATGTATCCCTAGTTAAAATCATGGATATCAAAACAGTTCTATTTGTTGTTTGCTTTTAAAAAGTGTTTGAGTTTATTCGTCTCATGAAAGACACATTTTTGGTTACAAACAGGCAAATAGAACATCTGAGAAACCTATCAAATTGAGCAGGCGTTTGTAATACGGTGATAACCAGTTGATATAAAGACAATGTCGACTTATTGGTCTAGTGTTTGCAAGTGCGGCTGCTGAGTAGGGGTCATAAGTTTATTCCCAGGTCGAGTCAAATGTTATTGGTTTTTTTTTCATCAAGATTTCCGTATAAAGTGCCCAGTGAGGCTAATGCAAAATATTAGGCTTACCCCTTTTTACATGGGACTGAACACATGTCTGATGGAATGCGAGTCCCTCCTCTGTCTACCCCTGTTTTATGTTATCTACTTAAGAGGATTACAGGAACTAATCGCGAATAACGCAAGTTTTATAATGCCTAAAAGTATATGATCTACTACAGCAAACAAAATTAGAAAAATATATGATATTGTTCAGGATATATGCTAATTAGATAGTGTGTTGAAAACATAATACAATCAATTTGATACGATAGAAAAAAATCACGAAGATACCTCTAAAAATTTCTTTTAACGATTAAAAACCATACTAATATACATACAATCATCCAGATTTTTTTGTCAGATGATTCTACAAGCAACATATTGACGTGATAGTGTTTTAATATTTTAGTCTAATCACTAGATTTTTGTAAATTGATAATTGCTTCATATTTTGCAATACCTACCAGCGTTGTGTCATCGCGCTTCTCTTTCTTTTTTATGCAGTCCGACAGAGACCGCGCTTTAGGTCATGTAGTCCCCATAATAAAAATCTTAAATTCACTGACAGACTGCATAAACTGCTAGGTCTAGAAGCATGATATTATACACATGAATTCCTTATACAGGGTTATTTTAAATTGGCTAGCTAAACTCCGCAGACGCGGCGGGTATCCATATAACAAAAAATAAATAAATTTGATGATTTTTGTGGGGTCATCGACCGCAGTAATTATTGTAGTCACTTGAGTTTCAAAAGTCAGTTTAAAAAAACCTTTTTTTTTGTGTATTTACACAGATGTGATGGGTATCGATATACAGGGTCAGTGGTAAAACACCAACAACCTCTTAACGGGTCATTGTACTCATAATTATGAACAACTTTTACTATGGGACCAAAACTTAAATCGCGAAAAAAATCAGCTGTTCAGTACATTTATGTTCGCATAATTCGTTAAAATGTACTGAACAGCTGATTTTTTTTCGCGATTTCAGGTTTGGTCCCATAGTAAAAGTTGTTCATAACGATGAGTACAATGACCCCTTAAGAGGTTGTTGGTGTTTTACCAATAACCCTGTATAAACACGCTAACCCCTGTAACAACACTAACAACTAACAGCTGTCGTTGATCTCAAACAAAAAAAAATCCATCAAATCTTTTTATTTTATATTTTATCGCTGTTAGCTAATTTAAAATAACCCTGTATAACGAAGGTGAGAACTATGGAAAAATTTTTGGAAATTCATCCCTTAAAGGGGTTACATAGGGGATGAAAGTTTGTATGGAAGTTTGTAATTTTTGCCGCTGGGCAGTCGCAACGGGAAGACAGCTTATAAAGACATAAAAACCACATACCTGTAGATAACCAATCCCCAGTTCTCCATGGCACCAGCAGCGAAGTCAGGAACAGCAGCCTTATCCAACTTCGGGAACTTGTATTCAAACTCAGTGTATTTCTCCAACTCGACCATATTCCTTTGCCCAAATTCCAGGGCAAACAGTGCCGTGTTCTGGGTACCAGGTCTGGAATACACTTTGAAGGGTACACGATACAGGTCCTTGTAATCAGACTCCATTTGGTTGTCGATGTGTTCCAAGTTCGATACCAGGTACGCCAGAAGATATGTGGACATCACTAAAGTGTCTTGAAATTCATGCTTCACGTAGCCGGCTACTTCTGGTCTACAAAAATAAGGAATTGTTAGAAGTCTACCTCGTTGGTCTAGTGGCCGCAACTACTACTGTGGAGCAAGAGGTCCTGGGTTCATACTTACTTGAGCGAATCTGTCCTTTTGGGCATGTTACTCTCAACCACAGTGTATGCTGGTGGAGAGTATATGGTGGTCCTGAAGATGGCCTTGAGAGAGGGTTCATCATAGCAGGGGAATGCGCGGCGAGCGAAGGTAGGCTGAAGTTGGGATGTTATGAGCTTGCTGAAAAGTGTTAGATTGGTGAGAAACTTCTAGAAATATTTTCGTTTCGTTTTTGAAAGAGGATAAGACGAGAAAAGTCGCTTGTAGCTTTATCAAAATTGTGTTGAACGGGTTTTAATTATTACACTATTATTAGCGGATATTAATTACACTATAATATGTTTTTTTTTATATAATAATTTTTCATTAAAATCTTATACTAAGTTATAATACAAGAGTTATAAATGATGAGGAATGACCTACGACATTTTCTCTCTTTTTATGAAACAGTGCGCTATTCTAAGCTGTTAAAACAGAAGTCTATAGTGAACATTAAACATAGACAGGCATGCACACAACAGAGAAAGAGAGAGGGAGAGAGAATGAGTAAGTATTAAATTAACTATTATTACAATCTGAAATTAATTGGTAAATAAGACTTCTAAATTTTAGAGCAGAGACAGAAAAGAAGTCGATGTCTTCAAAGAACTTGTTGTACTGATTGGTAAGGCGGCGTAGGGGTGCTCGCAAGCCCGCGATTTTACGACAAGAACTTGCTACAAATAAAGGTCTTGCTCGCACCCCACGGCGTATATGACTAATAAATATGATAATAGGAAAGTGTAATATGGATAAATGAATTATTTGTGAGTTTCGGTATAATAAATATTTCTTTTTCTTATAGGATAAGACACGATCCTATATATGATCCGAGATATACTCGTATGATAGTGTAATATCCCCCATATATAGAAGTTCAAAACTAGCTTCACGACGATAAGTCTTTTTCAGTCACTTATACTGAAAAAGGTTGATGCTGAGATAATAATAACCACGGAACATTATTCACACATGGTCATCTGATCCCAAACTAAGCATAGCTTGTACCACAGTCTAAAAATCATACAGTCGTCCAACGAAGACGTCTAGACAGGGCAATCGTGCGGGGTGTGAGGGGCGAGACGCGGGTAAGCCGATCCCGAACTGCGAACAAAACGATGTCAGTAGTTCGGGATACGTCATTCAGGGCCGACAAGTGTTTATTTTTTATTTAAAATGGTGCATGCAAAGTGTGCTGTGAGTGATTGCAAGTCTTCATCTTACATAAATAAAGATCTGCGGTTTCATCAGCTTCCACGCACAGAAGTAAGGTAAATAAATCTGTTTTGTTATTGTAGAGTACATAAATAATTTTATTTGTAATGTCGTGCCACGTTGATAACGCTAATAAAATGGTCGACCGGCGCACGGTAAAAAAAATGTTAATAGGTTATCGCATACGGCTTCCATCTGTTTGGAAATCCTACTAATATTATAAATGTGAAAGTGTTTGTTTGTATGTTCCGTGTCAAGATGGTGGACTTTTTTATTATTTAGGTGAATTTCGAGATGGTAGACCTAATTTTTTATAGTATGATATGGGTGTCAACTTTGAGTCTAATTGGGGTGCTTGTTACGAAAAAGCCATCCTTTTAGAAATCCAAGATGGCGGACGTCATTTTTTATATAATTTGATATGGGTGTCAATTTTGAGTATAATTGGGGTGCTTATTAGGAAAAAGCCATCCTTTTTGAAATCCAAGATGGCGGACGTCATTTTGTTATAATAAGATATGGGTGTCAATTTTGTGTTTAATTAGGGTACTGGTTACGAAAACGCCATCTAAATAACTTAAATCTGTCCCGAGTTGGTCCTGTAGTAAAAGTTGTTCAGTTTGGTGGTATGTAGCAAATTCTTTCGTATGTATATATATGTACTATGTATGTTCCCTTATTGTTAGAATGTAATTATTAAAACAACTCCTTAATAATAGTATGCAGTAAAAAGCGGGTTAAAAATTGTTTTCATTATTATATCAATGTGTAATATTGTTTTATTATAATACTACTATCAATATCGATCTGCAATAAATAAATAATTTTGTAAATATTGTTTATTTGTGACAACCCCGGCCGATGCGTTACTGTCTAGACGATGTCGGCATTTTACACAAGATCAAAGGCGTCGTCCTACTGTATGATTTTTATACTGTGCTTGTACTATGGAAAACACTACTACACTACTTTTTATTGTAAATAAATACTTATATAGATAATTACACCCAGACTCAGAACAAACAGACATGTTCATGCATACAAATGTTTGTCCTGGATGGGAATCGAACCCATGACCTGCGGCATGATAGGTAGTATAATAACCAACCACGCCAACTGGCCTGTCAGCTATATGCTGTGGATAACGTTGTGAGTTTCACATTTATATAATATATTTGTTTATATTACTTGCGCAGATATAATGTGTTACTGTTTGTTTGTACCAAATAAATAAATAGATAAATATATGTACTGGGATGCTAGTAAATATTCATAGAATTGACTTAAGAGCCTGTACAACCTCAGCTCAATTTCTAATTTCGCCCCCACTTACCCGCGCCACCTCACTCTTTATGTTGTTGTTTCTGTAGTGTTCTGAGCGCAAGCAACACAACTATCCCGTTCGAAAGCCGAAGCGAGACTGAGCGGGGGTGTCGGGCGGCAGGGAACGAACTTCAATACGCCGATAGTTTAGGTTATTTCTTTTTACGGTGAAAATAAAAGTAATTAAAAAAAAAAAAAAACGTAAGACCTGCTTTATAGTTAGTTCAGGTATGCAAAGTTTCTTTAACTAATTTGAAGTAATTTTTGAATACCAGCGCTTTATTTTTCGGTTTAGAGGTAAGTTTGGATTTTTTTTATCGAGAAAATTTTATGGAATCGTGTTTTTTTTTTAAACTTTACCATATATTTATTTCAAAATTAATGCTGCAGTATTTTCGACACAACGGAGGATCATGCTAAACCATTTGAGGTAGTACATGCTCTTAATAAACTGGCTAGGAAAAAAGTTCCATGTTCACGTTCAAACAGTATTGTGAACATAATTCTAGAATGATAGAAGTTCCCGTACGCAAAATTCGCGCTTTGGCGAGTAGTTGCGGACACCAGCCCGTATTATCTCAGTCTGCTTAACCCAGTATTATTTGCAGACTTTGCAGAAATGTGAATAATGCATTATGTATGAGGTCGCCTGACATAAACTTTTATTACATTTTCCTAGCACGGACTTCTTTTGGAGAATTCCTGAAACTTCTGCCACTGTTGGCTGGGAAAGTTAATTTTTGGTCATAATTCTTAACACTAGGATTGGAATTACACACCTATAACGTGGATATATAATTATCATAATATTATACGGCTATAATAACAAATTAGCAGCCTACGCTCCCATAATAGAGAAATCATGACAGGCCAGATGGCGTGGTTGGTTAAGATACCACCTGCCATGCCGCTGGTCGTGGGTTCGATTCCCATCCAGGACAAACATTTGTGTGCATGAACATGTCTGTTTGTACTGAATCTGGGTGTAATTATCTATATAAGTATGTATTTACAAAAAAAAAGTAGTGTATGTAGTATATCAGTTATCTGGTTTCCATAGTACAAGCTCTGCTTAGTTTGGGATCAGATGACCGTGTGTGAACAATGTCCTAGGATATTATTATATATATTCATTATATTTTTTAATATCGCTTCGATCAATATTGATCGAAGTTTAAACCTGGTCCAAAACGGTACCTACGGGACACGGGATGTAAGTCTGGACTTATAAGTGAGTATTATTAATTGATGTAGATATTATTATATATCTGTAGGTGAAAGCTAAAGGACCTTAAGCCCATCCTTATTTTTCCAGCCTTAAGGAACAATAATTGTCAAAAAATATCACAATATAATAGCTTAATAAACCTTCATAATCATAATTTTTTTCTACAACGATACACTATTTACTTTTTATACACTGTCGATTTTGATATCTAATTTCGGGTACCTATAGACATATTTAATGAGTTCTACTGAATAATTTATAAAATGTGACTTAAGATCCTTTAGCTTTCACCTACAGATATATAATACACATGAAAAGTTTTTAAACAGTGCGCAAATTTTCACAGGGTGTTCGACCCATGAATATGAACAACATTCATTATGGGACCAACTCTGAAATCACGAAAAAAAAATCTGCTGTTTCAAACATATTGGTCGAGTAGGCATTGATTTTTTGTATAAAACAGCTGATTATTTTTCGTGATTTAAGGCCTGTGTTCACCAACATTCAAACCACTGGTTAGGTATTTAAACAGTTGGTTTATGTCAAATTTCCTAAGCAAAGAACTGATTAAAAATCTAAACAGCTGTTTTAAAGTCGGTGAACTCCGCCCTTAGAGTTGGTCCCATAATGAATGTTGTTCTATTCATGGGTGAAACTTCCTGTGAAAATTTGCGCACTGCTTAAAAACTTTTCCTGTGTATTATGTATACAATATTTTTTGTAAACTTGTGTAACTTATAACATCGCATTGGATGAATATGTAAAGGTGTTTTATTTTTGTTTTAAATAAATAAATCTATATACCTATTTTATATCTATATACCTATTGGGACTTTAGCCCAAAGAATCAGCATTGCTATCCAACGTGGCAATGCTGCCAGCCTTTTGGGCACTTTTACCATTGACAGCGATGCGGACGAATTTTTTGATGCCCTATGAGCTTGTCACCTTTTTATTTTTATGATTTTTATATACTTGTACATAATATACATATATATCTTTTAGTTTTAGCTTGTACATATAATCTAGTTTCTGTTTGAAATAAAGAATATTTTATATAAAATGCCTTGACAAATTACAAACATCCAAAATATAGTTATTCTAATTAAAACGATCATAAATAGCAATCTAAATACTTTCACCTAATTAAAATAACTCATACTCACTGTGTTGTCCCGTCACTCGCGTACGTTGACACGTAAATACCGAACATATTCTCAGCGTACTGACCAACATAATGCTTGATTCTTATAGTGTGCGGCTGCAGTATGGTCATCGCTTGGTTCAATGTAATCCTGAACAAATGAGTATCGTTAGGGGCCAATGTATGACTTTCGTACAAGTTGGCTGTCGGTACTCTTTCACTGAAGACTTCAATGTCTTCGGCTTTGATATCCATTTCCATAGCATGGAGGACTATTTGGTTGGTGGTGACTAGAGGTATGATCCTAATGTCGACAGCTCCGGTGAAGTATTCTTCATTGTCTGGGTTGAGGGTGAGTCTGACGTCATAGAATGTTGGGATGGTATCTCTGGGAAGAACGTATGCAGCTGCCCGTTGCTGCTCAGTCAGAGTGGTTAAGAGCTCCGTTGAGGGCTCAGCTATGGGTACGGCAAATGCCGCCCCGATGACTGTTAGTAGTGCTAGTAAATACATTTCTGGAAAAGAAGGAACAATGGAATTAGATACATATTACGTGACCAAGAACAATAGAAAACTAGATAAGCTTTCATGAAATATCCTTTGACTTTCTAAATGAATACCGGATGTGATTAAAAGGCAGAGCTAAAGCATAAAATAGCATAATCAGCCTATAATGAGCCCACTATTGGGACACAGGCCTCCTCTCGGTGAGAGGGAGCGGGCCGTAATCAACCACGCGGGCCTAGCGCGAGTTGATAGAAATCACATGTCTTCGAATGCAGAGTTTGGTAATGCCTTGTGCCAAAAAAATATACACTATTACCTCTTTTGAAAAGAAAAAAAACGAGCGAGCCTTACAGTAGTCGCATATGATGTGTGTTTTGGTTGATATCTGACGGCCAATTCTAGCACCGCGCGCGCTCATTGGTCAAATAAAATAGCGCGCGCTTCCCCGGCTTCCTGTTACACACATCCGTCCCTTTTCATGAAATCACTCCCACAGATTGCAGGAAAGCGAGAGGAAAGATGGTTCGATCTGCCTAGCCTTTTCCCAACTATGTTGGGGTCGGCTTCCAGTCTAACCGGATGCAGCTGAATACCAGTATTTTACATGGAGCGACTGCCTATCTGAACTCCACAACCCAGTTACTGGGTAATACGATAACCTTGATAAGACTGGTTGTCAGACTTTCGGGCTTCTGACGACCCGTAACGACTATCAAAGATCCACGAATGACAGCCGGGACCAACGGCTGAACGTGCTTTCCGAGGCACGGAGGAGTCTCGGTATAAAAAGACGGTCACCCATCCACGGACCAACCCCGGCAAGCGTAGCTTAACCTTATGGATCGACCAGTGTGGCTGTTATTACTTAGCCACGAGCTCATCATCAATAATGTTTTGGTTGATATCTGACGGCCAATTCTAGAACCGCGCGCGCTCATTGGTCAAATCAAATAGCGCGCGCTTCCCCGGCTTCTTGTTACACACATCCATCCCTTTTCATGAAATCACTCCCACAGATTGCAGAAATGCGAGAGGAAAGATGGTACACATCAATAAGGATTACTAAAACAATGCTATGTAGTTCTTAGTATTATGATTATGACAAAGATAGTGTTAGTTCGTCATAATAAGAGATCCGAATAAGAAGAGCGTAAAGTAAACTTCGAGGAAAGAGGTAGGCAACAAGAGTGGATAATACCTCCTATAAAATCCCGGAATGATAAACATAACGATTAAATCTCTGGATATAAGAAATTGAGAATAATTTTTTGTAAGTTTATTTATTATTATTATTATTATATTATATATTATTATTTATTATTTTATTATAAATATTTAATTTGTTACGAATGTATTCAAAGTACTTACAATAACAAATAATTCTCAATTTCTTAAATACCGAGATTTAATCGTGGTGTTTATCATTCCGGGATTTTATAGGAGGTATTATCCACTATTGTTACTTCTTTACTTGAAGTTTAGGTATTTATGCTCTACCTATTCCGATCTCTAAAATCAAAATCAAAATCAAAATCAAAAGTCATTTATTCAAACTAGGCTGAGAATCAGCACTTTTCGAACGTCAAAATTACATAAGACAGTCCCCCAAAACGCCCGCCCTTCACCACTTCCTAGTGCTTTAGCTGAGGAGAAGAAGTGGTGCAACAAACTCCTCAGCAGCACAGCTGTCTGTTCAGTTAAATAAAAAAATTTAAAAAATATATATATTCTATACAACACTGTGCAAATTACATGCAAGTACATTACGCAACACAAACATTAAATTAAATTTAATTATTTGCTATAAGTCAGCTAGCACACGCCAATATACTTAAAAAAAGAAGAAAAAAATCGAAAAATCGAAAACTATACTCAAGCAGAATCAAAATACAAAACTAAAAACGTAAGTAGAACTTTATACCTATATTAAAAGCCTCCAGTAATAAAGGGCGTGCCCACTTACATATAGCCGTAACTCGAAGTCACAGATGATAAACTAGGACCATCGAAGTAAAAAATACGAGTTAAATTACTAATAACAAAACAAAACCAAGGTCAGCAAGACGACCAGTCACCACAAGCAGCACCCGTTCACGAGCATAACGCAAAGATCAGCCATTACCCCCCTCGCCATATTTGAGGGAAGGAGGCAACCCGACCCCCGACGCTACCGCAAGCAGTGACATCTAAGGGAGCATGACGAACCTGCTGCCGGTTGCTCAGACAAGAATAATTATGATCAATTGTCGAGGTCACTAGCTAACCACATATTGCAATACCACTCATAAAAAAACATTGTAATGAGTAGATTATGTCAATGATAAATAAAAATAAAATTAAAATAAATTGACCTTTACAGTCAAAGAAAATAAATAATTATATGAACCCATATAACCTGTCAGTAGGTAAGCTAATTCTGGAGAAAGAACATAAACATTGTCTTAAGTTAAACACAGCGACCAACTATTCTTATCGTTTAAGTAATCGTTGATAGAATAGTATGCCTTTGAACAAAGGTTAGATTTTACTTTGGCTTTAAACGCATTGTAAGGCAAATCTAGCAAAGAAGAGGGTAGCTTGTTATAAAAGGATATACCAAGCCCAACAAATGAGTTATGAACCTTATGAAGCCGGTGAAATGGAGCACGTAATTTGTCCTTATTTCTGGTGTTAACATTGTGAATATCACTGTTTTTAGTGTATAAATGTATATTTTGTCTAATATATAAGATGTTGGCGAAGATGAATTGTGATGCCACCGTGAGAATACCAATATGTTTAAAAAAATCTCTCAGAGAAATTCTGGCACCGAGCTGGTAAATAGCACGAACAGCTCGTTTCTTAAGAACAAATATATTTTGAATATCAGCGGCTTTGCCCCAGAGCAGAATACCGTATGACATAACGCTATGAAAATAACTAAAATAGACTAACCGAGCTGTATCAACGTCAGTGTATTGTCTTACTTTCCTGACGGCGTAGGCGGCTGAACTGAGCCTTCCCGCTAGGCTTGATATATGTGGGCCCCACTGAAGTTTGGCATCTACTGTTATACCCAGAAAAACTGCCGAGTCTACAGTTTTAAGCACTTCTTTATCTAAAACGATGTTGGGTCCTAGATTTCTAACATTCAGTAAGGCAAACTTTATACATTTCGTTTTCTTAGCATTGAGAACTAAGTTATTTATCGTAAACCAATCTGTAACCATTGAGAGTGCACTGTTTACGTCGTCAAAATTTTGTCTATTCCTGTCTACTTTAAAAATAAGAGAGGTGTCATCTGCAAACAGTACAACGTCACAGATACCCTTTAAATAGAATGGTAAGTCATTGATATACACTAAAAACAAGAATGGACCCAATATTGAGCCTTGAGGTACACCTAACAGAACTGGTAGCCCGGAAGATTTCACACCATTTACATCTACACATTGAAACCTATTACGTAAATATGAATTAATTACTTTAAGAGCTTCGTTTTGTACACCGTAATGATGTAGTTTACGCAAAAGCGTGTCATGTTGCACGCAATCAAAGGCTTTGGAGAGATCACAGAAAATTCCAATAGCATTTTGCGAGTTCTCCCATGCGTTAAATATATGTTTCAGCAGAGCAACACCCGCATCTGTAGTCGAACGACCTTTAGTAAAGCCATATTGTTCATCATGAAGGAGGCCATTTAAATTAAAGTGTCTTAGCAACTGCTTGAGTATTAACTTTTCAAATATTTTGGTCTCTGGTCATAATACTCCAAATCTATAGCCCGATATCATCCACAGCGGGCATAGGCCGATAGGCCTCTCTTTGCTTAATCCCCATGCTCCTGTGCCAGGGCTAGTTACCTACTTATAAACAATTAAGAAGGCCCTTCTCGGCCTGTCTATCGTCAACGAGAGCATGGTCGAAAAGCTTGTTGTTTCATCCAGCGCAACTTGACTAACAAGCAATTGAGAACGCGATGACATTGAACGAAAAATAGTGTGCGGAAATTTTATGAAACTTGTTCCAGGTATTACGTGTTTTTTTAGCAAGCCTTACAAGTTTGTCAAATAAATGTTTGTCATTTAGAATCTCCATTACATGTACGAGGATTCTATTGATATGTTTTCTTTACTTTTACAAATTATGAGTACATTATGAACGGCCAAATATCAGGTAAGAATAGTGCTACAAGCAGATTTTTGGAGGCTTATACTGAATTTGTTTCTACAAATTTTTATTTTTCGCTTTAATAGAAACCTAGATACAGTGCACAAAATACCTATTAGTTCAAAAATTGCTCAGAAATATTATGTTGAAACGCTATAATCACGTACGAGCGTTTGTATGAAAAGTATGACGTGTTGGCCGCTCTTAAGTCGGCAAATCATAAGAACCAATGTACAGTTTAGGTAGGTACAACCTCAATAATAAAACTAATTTACATATTTCAGTGGCGACTTCGTGACTAAATTGTATTGATAAAAAAAACTGTGTTAATGACATGTATTTTTTTAATCACTTTAAATATTTAGGTGAGATTCGCTATCAGTTATGATCACATTGCAATACTAATTAGCACGCGACTAATAAGTACGCTATAAGTACTTAATACAGATAACATCATGCTTGTATTCGCCGAAGGGCTCGGCACAGGTGGACTATTATAGTAGGCTCACGTTCGTTACGATGGGTGACCATCTTTACATACTAAGACCAAGACTCCTCCGTGCCTCGGAAAAGCACGCTAAGCTGTTGGTCCCGGCTGTCAATCGTGGATCTTTGACAGTCGCTACAGGTCGTCAGAAGCTCGAAAGTCTGACAACCAGTCTCACCAAAGGCTAGGCAGATTGAGTACCTTTTGAGTTCTCCCTTTACAAATATTAGTAGGTATGCGAGCGTGGGCCTGGTTGTCAGACATTCGGGCTTCTGACGACCCGTAAAAGCTGTCAAAGATCCTCGAATAACAGTCGTGAGTGAAATATATTTTTGAGAAAAGTTCGAAACTATAAAAGATTGATATGTTATTTAATCAATCAAGCGAAGCCAGGGCAGGGCGCTCTAGTGCTTCATAAAAAAAAATTGGAATGAAGTAGTGTCTAGAAATCACGTTTACCTAAATGAACAACGTATTATTATTTCAAAAGTGTGATTGTGAGTTGGTAACGCAGTCACGTCCTTAGGGAAGGAATGCACCGCTCCGAATTTGCATAGGTGATGTGATGTTCCCGTCCTCTTCTCAAGTTGTTAGTACTCCCAGAATATAGAACTGAACCTCGTGACTTGAAGTTTACTTAGGTAATAGACGTCACTAGACAAGTGAAGACAGAAGGGCCAAGACACATCATCTATATTTACATTTATCCTATAGGTATTATAAATTAATTGATGGGCTACTCGTACATAATAACCGCGGCTGAACATTCATCATCTGCCTAGCCTTTTCCCAATTATGTTGGGGGCGGCTTCCAGTCTAACCGGATGCAGCTGAATACAGTATTTTACATGGAGCGACTGAATATCTTACCTCCACAACCCAGTTACTGGGTAATACGATACCCCGTGATAAGACTGGTTGTCAGACTTTCGGGCTTCTGACGACCCGTAACGACTGTCAAAGATCCACGAATGACAGCCGGGAGCAACGGCTTAAGGTGCTTTCCGAGGCACGGAAGGCTCTTGGTATGTAAAGGTGTTCACACATCCACGGACCAACCGCGGCAAGCGTAGCTTAACCTGATCGATCGACCCATGCGGTTGTTATTACTTAGCCACAAGCATTATACATTATCATCCATTATCCATTATCTAAAGTATGATAACCAGTCTTAATAAGGGATATCGTATTACCCAGTAATTGGGTTGTGGTATTCAGCTGCATCCGGTTAGACTGGAAGCTGACCCCAACACAGTTGGGATAAGGCTAGGAAGACGATGATGATCCATTATGCATTATGTATACCGAGACTCCTCGTGCCTCGGAAAGCACGTTAAGCCGTTGGTCCCGGCTGTCATTCGTGGATCTTTGACAGTCGTTACGGGTCGTCAGAAGCTCAAAAAGTCTGACCTTGCTCAAAAAGTGTTACCCAAAAACTGGGTTGTGGAAGTCAGACAGACAGTCACTCCATGTAAAATACTGGTATTCAGCTGCATCTGGTTAGACTGGAAGCTGACCCCAACATAGTTGGGAAAAAGCTAGGCAGATTGATTGATAGATATTAATTATAAATTAAATTCTCTTTTCGTGTCTGTCTGTGTCACTGCGTTGTTGTCTAAACTACCCAACAGATTGTAACGCGTTTTTCACCATAATTTAGAGAATTTATTTCGAAAGGTTTATTTGTATACTAGCTTTTACCAACGGCTTCGCTCGCGTGGATGTTGGAAATTATCCCACGAGAACCGTACAATATTCCGGGATAAAAGTACCCTATTTGCTATTCCAGACTATAATATATCTCTTTCCAAAATTGTATCCAGATCCGTTCACCTGTTCCCTACATTTTGACGAATTTCGTGAACATAAATGTACATTTTTTCGCGATTTTAAGTTTGGTCCCATAGTTAAAGTTGTTCATAATGATGAGTACAATGACCCCCCAAAAGGTTGTCACTGTTTACACTTAAACCCTGTATAATGTAATGTCGATGTTTTGTCAAGTAATAACCGTAAGAAGCAGAGGCGTTTCGGTAGTTCAGATCTAAGAGAAAATGAAACGACTATAATATTGTCTCAGTCTGATGTTGATAATACTGCATATTATATGCCAAGTGGTATCTAGGCCTATTATCTTGTTGGTAATGAATTACCTATAGGAGAAGCCCCTTATGAATTGGCGAGAAGAAGCACAACATAGTGAGAAGTGTAAGGAATAAAGGTAGGCCTTTGCCTGGAGTTGGTCAGTTCAGGCTATTAAGTGAAGTTAATTATAACAAGACAGGTTCAGGATTATTTCTAAACCTATTTCTTTGTTTATTTATTTTAAACTACACCAACAAAAGTGTGCCATAAAGAAATTAAGTTAAAAGCATTATAGCTCTATATTTGCTATTTACGTCAAACACTTTGTTATTAATATTTTTCAAATCAAAGGAAATTATCATAAATTTCAATTAACCCAGAACTGAAATCAAAAATAAAACGAAGAGTTGGTACTAGCGATATAGTATCGTTAAACGCTATTGGAATTAAGTTGATTGGAAGCATTAGTTTATCATATAACACGTACTTAACGATAATAGTATTAATGCTAATAATTCACTATTATGCACATTATTATATTACAGTAGTCAGTATAGCGGGAACTTTTTTAGGGTCAGTTTCCACCAAAAGGAAAATTCTCGCGGATGCTCGAGCACTTTATAATGTCACTAAAAAAGTAAGTGTATCAATATTGACTTTAAGTATAAAATTCGACGCAGACGCAGACATCACACTTGATAAACGCGTGTCATGTCTGCGAAAATCAACCGACTTCCAAAAAAACCCCACGAAGTGAAAAATAACTTTCATTTCAGAAGTCGGTGTCTTGGGATCTGTATTTTAGTTTTTTGCCACGGACTTCCGAAATGAAAGTTATTTTTCACTCTGTGGGGTTTTTTTGGAAGAAAAAATAATTTCAAACTGTCATATCTATTCTTCTGATAAAAGTTACCTGACTATTAAACAATCAGCCCTAAAAGATTGAAACTAAAAAGTTCAAAACAAGATCGCGTTTCAAGCAGTGTCAAGCAGTTGGTGCCACCCGTCGGATGTCGTAATTACAGAAACAATTAAAGAGCCCTCATGTCAAAACCTAAGGGGTTCATAGGACACGCAGACTTAACTCCGAGATTGAACTAAAATAACGGCCACCAATTGCATCAAACTGCCTGAAAAGTGAGCTTGTTTTGTAGCACCTATTGGAACGAATTGCGGTAGGAGTTGACTGGAAGAAATCGTCACGTAACAAATAAGCACGTTCATACTTTAAAAAGTGTTCATACTTCATACACGTTATGCCCCCTTCATGCGACTATCTTCTTGGTCAAAATGAAAATCAAAGATGGCGGCTGAGAAAATTGTCAAATTTTTCGTAATGGGTATCGTTTTCATAGTTTTCGAGGGTGCTAAAGTCGATAGTGAGGTCAAAATGTAAATCCAAGATGGCGGCTGCGAAAATTTTGTTTTTGTTTTAAATCATAGGTGAGAAGGAACTGGGTCCCCCGACCGCTCACGTTTGTCTTTGAGCCCAACAACTTTATTTGTGCAGAGCGTGTATCTCAAGATTTAACTTTGATTTCTTGGTTTGAGTCTCGAGACAACCAAACCTAAGATTTAAAGAAATATGAGGCCGAGTGCTGATATAATTTATTTGCTGCCTAATTACTTGGTATTCTACCACACAAGATCTAGATTCATTTGGGTCGAAATATAGGTATTTCAAAGTAATAGAAATAGAGTTTGGTATGGGAAATCCTTATGAAATAAATACCACACAAATATTTTCAATCGATTTTTTGTTTATCAATCTAACTTCATACGTACTTTTCACAGAGATTATTGTGATATGGGCATAGACGGCGCATACCTACATTGATAACGAATACTACTTATCTATAATATTGATAAGACTGTTTAACAATCCACTTGACATGACCAAAGATGGAGTTACCCAATACGTAGAGAAATATATACATGGCCTTACTCACATGCGCTCATTAGGGATTTCCTGTTTCGAAATTATTTGGTGCTCTAGGTCATGAGGTGGACTACAAAACATACAGCACGTATCAGACAGGTGTGGTCAAATTTACGGGAATTTTTGGGACCAAACCCATTGAGAAAGTGGTTCAGTTTGATGGTCTGTCCACACCCTTAAATTTATATTTATATATACGCTGTATGATTAATGATTCCTTTTCGATATTATTAGTTTGAATTTTATCATCATCATTTTTTCATCATGCATCATATTGATGTCGACGATGAACAGAATTTAGTCAGGGTCAACACTTGCCTAGGTCTGTGGATGAATGGTCATCTATTACATATCGAGACCCACTCCGTGCCTCGGAAAGCAATTACAGCCGTTGTTCCCGGCTGTGATTCGTAGATTTTTGATAGTCGTTAAGGGTAGTCAGAAGTTGGAAAGTCTGATAACCAATCTTTCCAAGGGGTAACACGTTACCTAGTAACTAGGTTGTGGAGGTCAGATAGGCAGTCGCTCCATATAAAAAACTGATATTCAGTTGCATCCGTTACTAAGCCGATACCAACATAGTTGGAAAAAGGCTAGAGAGATGTTGAATTATTAAAAAGTTTTCAGCGAACATAATGTGTTTAACACGTGGCTCGCATCCTCTTGGCGCATGCTGTTCTATCAATCCGATAACATCTTGTCCTCAAATCGAGATAAAATTCAAATTCGTGAATGAACGAGTTCGTGCTTATCTTAATCCTAATCCTAGTCCTAATCCTAATCCTAAGTAATATATAAATGCGAAAGTGAGTTTGTTTGTTACGCTTTCATGCTAAAATGGCTGAACAGATTTGAATGAAATTTGGCACATGGATAGACCATGTCTTGGAGAAGGATACAGGTTACGTTTCGTCCTGGATCCCAGATGAAGTCGCGGGCTACAGCTAGTAGTAGTTAATTTCTGAAAAGTCTAAGGGTGTATCCCCAGCTAAAGCACTAGGAAGCGGTGAAGGCCGGGCGTTTTAGGGGCTTTTTTATATAATTTTGACGTACGAAAAGTCTTAAGAAAATAATTCTTGACGCGTAAGAAAAGTATTCTTCGGTCTAGTTTGAATAAATGTCTTTTGATTTTGATTCTCGTAGAAAACTGGTAACTGGCGCCGATATGTCAGCGTTTATCGGCGCTGACCAGCGCAGGTCGTCAACGCTGGTCGGCGGAGACAGTTTTCATACTTTTTGCCAAATTAGCGGAAACTAATGAGAACCGACACTGACTAATTTAGATAGGAACTTGACGGCGACGGCGACGGTTCGCGCTGATTTGGCAAAAACTATGAAAACTGCCTGCACCGACCAGCGTTGACAACCAGCGCTTGTCAGCGCCGATAAACGCTGGCATATCGGCGCCGATTATCAGCTGTATACGTGATGAATACACCCTAAGTAAATATATGATAAGTAATGCCATCTATTGATGATGGAGTGAATTATTGAATTCCGATGTTGCAAGTGACACATTGTTGATGAATGACACAAGTTTAGTTGTACTTGATGACGTGGAAAAAACATGTAACATACATTATTACCTATTAGATGACCCAGTGAATTTCGTACCACGGTGAGACAAAATTTAGACTTTTTCAGATTTTTCGACCGTTCCTTTGGGTTTTTCCTAATTTTCTTTTTTCCTAAACCGCCCCAGTATTGACGTGAACAAAACAGAGAAAAAAAAATTCAAATCGGTCGAGGCATTTTCGAGTTTTGCGAGACTAATGCATGGCCATTGATTTTTATATACACAGTCTGGCCATAAATACTGTTACAATTAAAAATAAGAAAGATAATACATTTGAATTTGGAATCTGTCATTTTTATACGATTGTTCATTGAGTTTTCTAATTTTGGCGCCAAAACATTGTACAATATTTTGCGATATTAAAATGGAGTGGAGTGATAAAGAGAACCGAATCGCTGTGATTGCATTACACAAAGTTGGTATGGAACCAAATGCAATTTTTAAAACTCTCCATACGCTTGGTATTAGTCAAATGTTTCTGGCCGTCCACGTAGTGTTCGTACGAAAAAGGTGGTCAAAGCAGTAAGGGAAAGAATTCGAAGAAATCCTGTCCGAAAGCAAAAGATTTTATCTCGGGAGATTAAGATAGCACCCAGAACCATATCGCGTATTTTAAAAGATGACTTAGGACTTGCAGCCTATAAGAGACGTACTGGTCATTTTTTAACTCTTAATTAAAAAAAAGAATAGGGTGGTAAAATCGAAACAACTACTGAAGCGGTACGCAAAGGGAGGTCACAGAAAAAATTTGTTTACGGATGAGAAAATCTTTACAATTGAGCAACATTTTAACAAACAAAATGACCGTATTTATGCTCAAAGCTCTAAGGAAGCTTCCCAATTAGTCGACAGAGTGCAACGTGGGCATTATCCGACTTCAGTGATGGTTTGGTGGGGTGTTAGCTATGAAGGAGTGACTGAGCCATATTTTTGTGAAAAAGGTATCAAAACATCGGCACAAGTGTATCAAGATACCATTCTTGAGAAGGTAGTTAAGCACCTTAACAACACCATGTTCAATAACCAAGTATGGTCCTTCCAACAAGACTCGGCGCCGGGTCATAAAGCTCGGTCCACGTAGTCTTGGTTGGAAGTGAACGTTTCGGACTTCATCAGAGCTGAAGACTGGCCGTCGTCTAGTCCCGATCTTAATCCGCTGGATTATGATTTATGGTCAGTTTTAGAGAGTACGGCTTGCTCTAAACGCCGTGACAATTTGGAGTCCCTAAAACAATCCATACGATTGGCAGTGAAGAATTTTCCCATGGAAAGAGTGCGTGCTTCTATGGATAACTGACCTCAACGTTTAGAGGACTGTATGGCAGCCAATGGAGACCACTTCGAATAAGCTTTTTATATTTTAAATTGTTTTATATTTATGTATCAAACTAATACACTGTAAAAGTAATAAATATTATTTGCCATAAATTTTTTTTTCTTCGTGACAATATTTATGGCAAGACTAGGTACATGTATAGAAGATAAATATTGTTGTTTTTGACATTGTAAACGATTTTTTTTTTACCTTTTGCCTTCTTTGACAAGTTTTGTATACAGCTAGTCTATACGTACAGCTTGTACTAGGTAGGAAAATCCCCTTGGTGTAAACGTGGGATACCAATCCTTACTTTCTTATGTTTGTAGACTATGCACACATAGGCTACAAACTTTAGTGAGTCAGGCCACATCCTGATGGCCAATTCTCGTACTCACAAAACGATCAAATTGAAGTCGCAATCTATCTCAGCGATAATCAATGACAAGAAATTGACAAAAATCTAGATAAACTAGAGGATTTTTTGACAGATTGTTACTAAGATTTCAATTACAAACGTTCGCAAAAGTACGGTAATTCCCTCTGGTATCTTACTAAAAACTCGGATATCAGAACAGAATGCTGGTATTTCCATAACAATCAATAGAAAATACGTATGATTTCTATGAGAGCTGTCAAGGACACATAATAATAAACACACATAATAATTTTATGAATATTGTTGATAATTATCACTATGTATGTAATTGTTTGCTAATATCGAATAAGGGACAAAGTATTATTCAGCTCAATTCAATTTTGTCTAGTGAAAAAATAAAGCAGCTTTGTATAGAACGACGCGGAAAGCTGAACGCATCTCCATACAAAACTGTTTTTTTTTTATGGACAAAAGCTGAATTGATCTTAAAAATGTAGGTAGTACCTTAGTGTTTATGGATTAGCATAAATTACCTGATATCCTTTAAAAAAAGTAAAAGTTTCAGCCCATAAATAAACCAGTTATAAGGCATAACTTTAAACTATGTATGGAATATTAAACAAACCGTTCGTAAAATCTTATCTATGCATCGTCCAGAACTGTAGAACAAACTTATTAAACATGACATGCATAATGACGTGAATAATTTTCTATTAAAATATAAAATCTTACATATAAAGCACATGTATACATTTTCAACAAAACTGTATTGTAACTGTAACTTAAAAATCATCAATTTTGAGATAATATTTTGACCTTGTTGCAAATGAACGATATACAGTGCAAAAATTAAAAAGTACCGATTCCTATCAGATAATTTCTTTGTAATCTTTATCATCGTAAATTAGGATAAGGAATGTTGATAAAGAAAATATACTGGGTGTTTTCTTTACCGTCTTGAAAAAAATTGGGTACAATAGGAGAATGGAGCCTACTAAATATGCCATAATATATAGTTTTTTTTTGTTTTTTTAATAGTTTTGACCTAAATTGCTCTATTACTACATTTGAAGTAAACTAGACCAATAAAACCAGAAATTTTGAAAAAACTTTTTAGATCTCTATAAAATATCGAAATTCAAATCATACGCACTACGCACCCTGCGTAGTGCGTCTGGTTACAAATAAAAAAAAGATTTTTTTTTTCAATAAAAAAATAAAACTAAGTATGCCATAGGCTTCTACTCCATTCACCTATTATGCCCTATTTTTTTCAAGACGGTAAAAAAATCACCCAGTATATTTTCTTTATCAATATTCCTTATCCTAATTTACGATGATAAAGATTACAAAGAAATTATCTGATAGGAGTCGGTACTTTTTAATTTTTGCACTGTATATTATATATCGTTCATTTGCAACAAGGTCAAAATATTATCTCAAAATTGATGATTTTTAAGTTACAGTTACAATACAGTTTTGTTGAAAATGTATACATGTGCTTTATACGTAAGATTTTTTTTATATTTTAATAGAAAATTATACTAACCACACTACATTTTTGGCTAAATAAGTTACCTAAAAATCAACGATTATGGTATAATTTTAAATTGAAAATATAAAATTGCTCTCCCTGTAAAATTATATTTTTTGAGAAGTGTCCTTGAAGTGAAGTGACCTTGTCGCAAATGAGCGATATTTATCGCGATATAATAAGGCACATATATACATTATATTCAAAGAATGCAACTTACATCCTCTTTAATAATGTTCGCAAAAGGCGATTAACATTAAGAATAAAAAAAAGGTCTAGTGCGTGTCGGACCACGCACAATGAAGTGTTCCGTAGTTCATAGTCTTAAAATAACATGGTACACATGTTATTTTAAGACGATGGACTTCTTATAGGTTTTCCTGTAATCTATAGGTATAGAAGTATTTTCTGTATTTTTTTTTCAAAATTTTAAGCTTAGTAGTTTCGGAGATAAGGGGAGGGGAATTGTCAATTTTTGTGTATTTTTTTAAATAACTTTAAAACAGTTTATTTTAAAATGATAAAAAAATATATATTAGAGACCCTCACAGTAAGCCCTGTCATTTGACATATCGCACAGTACAGTTCGCAATTTTTTTTTGTTTATTATTTGCCCCCATAATTGACCCCTATATTCAAAATTCATTAATTTACATTATACGTCCGTGTTTGGGTCATAAAAATACATACGTGTACCAAATTTCAACTTAATCGGTCCATTAGATTCGGAGCAAATTCCCTGAGACAGACGGACAGACACATGAGTCATCCTATTCCGTATAGAGTTTCTCGTCCTATAGAGTTCCGTACCTCAAAAGGAGAAATGGAACTCCCATTTCTCCTTTTGAGGTACGGAACTCTAAAAATTGTGAAAGGATAGCCACTATAGTATTTCTGGTTGCTAGTAATAACAGTCTGCGATCATCGATTCACCGCTCAAGCATGATGATGCTCATTCATCATCATCGCCTACCTAGCCTATCCCCAACTATGTTGGAGTCGGCTTTCAGTTTAACTGGATGCAGCTGAATACCAGTATTTTACATAGAGCGACTGCCTATCTAATCTCCACAACTCACAATGATGAACTCTGTGACTGTTCTTTGGGATGCAGATATTCAGCATAAGTTCACAGATTTATTTTATGATGTTATAGTTAACGATAATGTTAACGAGAACAACTTGATGATTCAGAACACCAGAACAACTTGTTGATTCAGAACACCAGAACAACTTGTTAATTCAGAACACCAGAACAACTTGATGATTCAGAACACCAGAACAACTTGATGATGCAGAACACCAGAACAACTTGATGATTCAGAACACCAGAACAACTTGATAATTCAGAACATCAGAACAACTTGATGATTCAGAACACCAGAACAACTTGATGATGCAGAACACCAGAACAACTTGATGATTCAGAACACCAGAACAACTTGATAATTCAGAACACCAGAACAACTTGATGATTCAGAACACCAGAACAACTTGATGATGCAGAACACCAGAACAACTTGATAATTCAGAACACCAGAACAACTTGATGATGCAGAACACCAGAACAACTTGATGATTCAGAACACTAGAACAACTTGATAATTCAGAACACCAGAACAACTTGATGATGCAGAACACCAGAACAACTTGATGATGCAGAACACCAGAACAACTTGATGATTCAGAACACCAGAACAACTTGATGATTCAGAACACCAGAACAACTTGATGATTCAGAACACCAGAACAACTTGATGATGCAGAACACCAGAACAACTTGATGATTCAGAACACCAGAACAACTTGATGATTCAGAACACCAGAACAACTTGATAATTCAGAACACCAGAACAACTTAATGATTCAGAACACCAGAACAACTTGATGATGCAGAACACCAGAACAACTTGATAATTCAGAACACCAGAACAACTTGATGATTCAGAACACCAGAACAACTTGATGATGCAGAACACCAGAACAACTTGATGATTCAGAACACTAGAACAACTTGATAATTCAGAACACCAGAACAACTTGATGATGCAGAACACCAGAACAACTTGATAATTCAGAACACCAGAACAACTTGATGATTCAGAACACCAGAACAACTTGATGATTCAGAACACTAGAACAACTTGATAATTCAGAACACCAGAACAACTTGATGATTCAGAACACCAGAACAACTTGATGATGCAGAACACCAGAACAACTTGATGATTCAGAACACCAGAACAACTTGATAATTCAGAACACCAGAACAACTTGATGATTCAGAACACCAGAACAACTTGATGATGCAGAACACCAGAACAACTTGATGATTCAGAACACCAGAACAACTTGATAATTCAGAACACCAGAACAACTTGATGATTCAGAACACCAGAACAACTTGATGATGCAGAACACCAGAACAACTTGATAATTCAGAACACCAGAACAACTTGATGATGCAGAACACCAGAACAACTTGATGATTCAGAACACCAGAACAACTTGATGATGCAGAACACCAGAACAACTTGATAATTCAGAACACCAGAACAACTTGATGATGCAGAACACCAGAACAACTTGATAATTCAGAACACCAGAACAACTTGATGATGCAGAACACCAGAACAACTTGATAATTCAGAACACCAGAACAACTTGATAATTCAGAACACCAGAACAACTTGATGATGCAGAACACCAGAACAACTTGATGATGCAGAACACCAGAATAACTTGATGATTCAGAACACTAGAACAACTTGATAATTCAGAACACCAGAACAACTTGATGATGCAGAACACCAGAACAACTTGATGATGCAGAACACCAGAATAACTTGATGATTCAGAACACTAGAACAACTTGATAATTCAGAACACCAGAACAACTTGATGATGCAGAACACCAGAACAACTTGATAATTCAGAACACCAGAACAACTTGATGATGCAGAACACCAGAACAACTTGATAATTCAGAACACCAGAACAACTTGATAATTCAGAACACCAGAATAACTTGATGATTCAGAACACTAGAACAACTTGATAATTCAGAACACCAGAACAACTTGATGATGCAGAACACCAGAACAACTTGATGATGCAGAACACCAGAATAACTTGATGATTCAGAACACTAGAACAACTTGATAATTCAGAACACCAGAACAACTTGATGATGCAGAACACCAGAACAACTTGATGATGCAGAACACCAGAACAACTTGATGATGCAGAACACCAGAATAACTTGATGATTCAGAACACTAGAACAACTTGATAATTCAGAACACCAGAACAACTTGATGATGCAGAACACCAGAACAACTTGATGATTCAGAACACCAGAACAACTTGATAATTCAGTTCAGTGCAAGCATCAGATGTGATTACTAAAAAATTTCAAGACAACGGCATTGTTCATCGTTCTGAGGAATGGAAGGTAGTGAGTGCAAATATTACCCGTTATAATATAATGTAATTTGGGCGTAAGCTGGTGGCTAAGTCCGCACTTCCGCATTATTAACCTGTTAAGCTACGCTTGTCGCGGTTGGTCCGTGGATGGGTAACCACCTTTACATACCAAGACCTCTCCATGACTCGGAAAGCACGTTAAGCTGTTGGTCCTGGCTGTTATTCGTGGTTCTTGAACTGTCGATAAGGGTCGTTAGAAGTCCGAAAGTCTTATAACCAGTTTTACCAAGGCGTATCGTATTACCTAGTAACTGGGTTGAAGATTTTTAGAAACCTCTTAGAAATAAACTCCCAAAAAATATGTTCTTTTCACTCATGGGAAGCCACCCTTTAATCATTATCATAATAACATATCGGTATGCAAATATTTCTATGTGGTTCTGATATAAATATCATCATCATCATTCTACTACCCTTATCCCAATTTATTTGAGGTCCGCGCAACGTGTCCTTTTCTTCCATACTTCTCTATTAGGGCGCTTACAGACCAACGACACTCGCTGACGACAGTGGGCGACGACGTCGCCTGCCGCTAGTCGCCTAGTTGTGGCGCCTAGTCTCGGAGACTAGACGTATTCTTGCTCTTGTTAAACATTACTGCGTATTAATATGTTTTTTTTTTTGAAGAAGAAGATTTGTTGCTTTTATTTTTGCTGCGTCGTCGTCAACAAAAAAGAAAAATGCGATCAGTGTGGGTGCACAATTTCCTATCATACAGGGAACACAAAAATACATTCGTGTTTTTAATTGAATAAATTAATTTATCTACACTAATTTCGACGTCACTCATTTTACTCGTAATTTGCGTGCGTATTCTAGACAATTTGTTGTCAAACTGCTACACACGCCACAACTAGACGACTACGTCGTCGTCCACGGTCGTCAGCGAGTGTCGTTGGTCTGTAAGCGCCCTAAGTCGTCGTCACTCCCTTTCTAGCCATATCATCTTTCACACAGTCCATCCATCGTTTCTTTGGTCTTCCTCTACTCGTATCCACATTCATACTCAAAACTTTCCTAACGACATTTTCCTCATTCCTCCGCATCGCATGCCCGTATCATGACAACCGATTTCCACACAACTTTTCAGTCACCGGTGTCACTTTCAAACTTCCTCTTATATACTCATTTTTAATACTATCTATTAATAATACGGATATAAATATCATCCCAATTAAAAAAAAACAGGCTTACCTATGTATTTACATGAACACCACTAATGTGAAACTAAATAAATGATCTACAATATCTATGGAACGTGACACGATCATTATCGTTACAGTTGATTAATAAAAGTAATCTGCCACGATTATAATTAATCTTTAATTTTATACTTATTGTATGCCGTGGCTATGCTTCTATCTTTTCATAACTAATTTTAAAATACTTACAAATTATTCGGTGCACAGCATAGCTGACCGGTAACATTAGCCTTCGCAAGTACCTATCTAGCTGACTGGCTTGTTCAATGTTACCTTTGGACATTCCCGACCCGTCTATCATCAACGCGAGCATGGTCGAAAAGCTTGTTGTTTCATCCAGCGAAACGCCCGTTGACTAACAAGCAAATGAGAATGCGATAACACTGTACGAAAAATAGTGACCGGAAATTTTATGAAACTTGTTCCAGAAAATACGTGTTTTTTAACAAGCTTTACAAGTTTGTGAAATAAATGTTTGTAATTTAGAATCTCCATTACATGAGCAAGGTTTCTGTCGTTGTTTTCTTTACTTTTACAATTTATGAGTACATTATGAACGGCCAAAGTTCAGTTAATAATTGCGCAAAAAAGCAGATTTTTAAAGGCTTATACTTAAATTTGTTTATCCAATTTTTTCGCTTTGATAGAAACCTAGATACAGTGCACAAAATACCTATGAGTTCATTTTTTTTTTGAAAGATATGTTAATACGCTATAATCACGTACGAGCGTTTGTATGAAAAGTATGATGGGTTGGCCCCTCTTAAAATAATAATTTGGTTTCAACTTACACGTGTAGGACACAAAGATTTTTATAGATATTTTATAAGTTATTATATTATATTATATTATATTATTTTTATAAGCTATAACATATTGTAAATAAATCAGATTTGAATTGTATATTCTTGTCTCATTACCGCTCATTGTGGCCAGGACACCATTAGCCATCTCTGATCAGTCTCGTGAGTCTGCGGGTCTAGCAGTAAGTGTACCCTTCTCGAACCTGGAAATCCTGTCTACAATCCATCTGTAACTTTAGGTCACATGGTGCAGATATCCTGAACTTATTTATATATTTATTTATCACATACTAGGTATATGATAAGTTAGGGCTGTAGGGCTTATAGGGCTTGGAGTCGTAGGGGCTGTTAGGCTTCTAGGTCTTGGTATGTTCCTTTAACTTATCATATATTTCCATGTACCGGCACACTCTTAACGGTGTTGCGGTCTTACGTGACGTTTGTCAAGGGTGGGTACTAGGCTAAAGTTTTGATCACGGTATGGGCTATTAAAAATGTTAGTCGGTCGGGATTTTCGTCAATTGTGGACCGATTTTGAATATTATTTTTTTCATTTGGTAGAGGGAGCTTGTGGGGTTATTAACTTTGCTTGGGTTGTTTTTGAGTTAGTCTCGATAATACTAAAAGTATGATAAAAAAAAAAACACTACCAAGTGAAAATTTCGGAAGTCGGTGGCCAAAAACTAAAATACAGATCCAAAGACACCGACTTCCAAATTGAAGTTATTTTTCAGTTTGAAGTGGTTTTTTGGGAAATCGGTTGATTTTTTTTTTTGGAAAACTTTTTATTATTTAAATTTTTTGCGAAGATCGGGTGATCAGGGCGCTACATAAAATATCTGACAATACGACATGTTTGTCAAAATATTACAAAATTGACACATTTTCACCCTGTGTTGTTAAAAAATGTATGAAGGAAACTTGTGGAATAGTTGGATGGTCGGATTGCCGCTTGTCACCTGACGCTTTTATTAAATAGGACTCGTTTCTGCTAAGAGATAGCTGCGAGGAGCTCGTAGTTAAGTAATAAAAGCCGCACAGGTCGTCCATCAGGTTAAGCTACGCTTGCCGGGGTTGATCCGTGGATGGGTGACCATCTTTACATACCGAGACTCCTCCGTGCCTCGGAAAGCACGTTAAGTCGCTGGACCCGGCTGTCATTCGTGGATCATTTACAGGCGTTACGGGTCGTCAGAAGCCCGAAATTCTGACAACCATACTTACCAAGAGGTATCGTATTAGGTACCCAGTAACTGGGTTGTGAAGGTCAGATAGGCAGTCGCTCCATGTAAAATACTGGTATTCAGCTGCATCCGGACTGGAAGCCGACCCCAACATAGTTGGGGAAAGGCTAGGCAGATAGATTTTTGGCTGCTAACAGACCACCTAACAAACCCGAACTCAGGAGGTTTCATTTCCACAATAATACTCATACCATAATGAGCCTATAATGATCCTACAGCTGGGGCACAGGCCTTCCTCCCTGTGAGAGGGAGTGGGCTGTAATCCACCACGCGGGCCCAGTGCGGGTTGGTGCATGTCACATGTCTTCGAATTTTTGGTTCTAGTACATACCGGTTTCCTCACGATGTTTTTCTTCACGTTGTGAGAGCACTGGTGATGAAATAATTTACACAAAGGAAAGCGCCTGTCGGGGTTCGAACCTACGACCTACAACTCACTGCCGTAACCTCTAGGTCACCACTGCTCTCACAATTACCCAATTCTAAATGATAATTATAGTCTCAACGAACCAAAAGACAATTCAATCTATGATTTTATATAGGTAAGTATTAAATAATCAGGATTACACCAAACTTATCTTAACTACTCTGATTATGTTATTTATTTTTTTATAGTGGATAAAACGATATCATTATTGGACTGCAAAGAAAGAAAGAAAGAAAGAAAGAAAGAAAGAAAGAAAGAAAGAAATAAAGAAAGAAAGAAAATACATTTATTTAGCATAGAGAAAAAGGCACACGAAAAGAATACACAAAGCATTATTATACAACCTACTACCTACAACGATCCATATTGTAGACGATGCTCTTGTTTTTATTGCTAATCTGGTTGACAACAGTAAAAATCTATCAAGGATTTGACGGTTTTGTTCGCAATAAATAAGTTTTCTCTATTATGTATTTTATAAAGGTGTAATGCCTTGATGTTACGCACCCCGAATAAGTGATGAATGTTGGGACTATTATGTGTAAGGAGGAGCTCGTGGCTAAGTAATAAAAGCCGCACGGGTCGATCCATCAGGTTATGCTACGCTTGCCAGGGTTGGTCCGTAGATTGGTGACCATCTTTACATACCGAGACTCCTCCGTGCCTCGGAAAGCACGTTAAGCCTTTGGTCTCGGCTGTCATTCGTGGATCATGGACAGTCGATACGGGTCGCCATAAGCACGAAAGTCTGCCAACCAGTCTTACCAAGGGGTATCGTTTTACCCAGTAAAAGCCGTGGAGGTCAGATAGGTAGTCGCTCTATGTAAAATACTAGTATTCAGCTGCATCCGGTTAGACTGGAAGCCGACCCCAACATAGTTGGGAAAAGGCTAGGCAGATTGATTCAGTTTTGTTGGGAATAAAAGAAAAAGAAAGAAAGAAAGAAGAAAAATATTTTTATTTGTCACAGAAAGACGTGCATACAAAAATATAATTAACTCGAGTTTTAAAAGAAAAATACAAAAATCACGAGACACAAAACAAAAGTCGGCAGCTGCTGGCACGCCATGACTGTGACAAGAAGGCTTCCACTCAGCATGATGCTGTGCTATGGGGGGCCCACAGCACAGCGCTGATTTTCAGTGGTCACCCGAAAAAGACGTAGGTACGAAAACCAAGTCAGGTTAAATAATCTGTACATGAATTAGTACATAAATGAATAAAATAAAACAAATAGTACTTAGAATATTATAACGCAATTGCTCTTACAAAGCTTAATAAATCAAACATATATAAATAAAAACAAATTATAAGTAGATAAACATAAAAAAAATGAATCTGCAGGCATCACCGTGCGTACCTAAAGTTATTGCTACACACTACTATTAAAACTACTATTCTCAATCAACTCAGCCTATCGCAGTCTACTGCTAGACATAGACCTCTCCCAGGCTGCGCCACAAAACACTGTCATCCGCCTTCCGCATCCAGTCTACCCCAGCTACCTCTTTAAGGACGTCGGTCAATCTAGCTGAGCGGCGTGAAAAAAAAATCAACTGCTCCCTACATTTTGCCGAGTTATGCGAACATGAACGTATGGGGCAGCTGAATTATTCAGGATTTCAGGTTTAGTCCCATAGTAAAAGTTGTTCATAATGATGAGTACAATAACCCTTTCTAAAGGATAACGGTGATTAAAATTACACCCTACACCCTGATATACATTAATACATAAAACAAACAAACAAAATCGCCTTTTGTGTCTATCTGAGTGACCGCGTTGTTTTTCTAAACTTTTCGGATTTTCACCATCATTTCGATAATTTATTCCGGAGGGTTTATGTCTATAATAAATTAATATTAGTTTTACTTATGATAAATAAATCTAAATGTTTTTTCAAGACGTAAAACCCTGCGAAGCAGGGGCGGGTCTCTCGTATTAATATAATTCAAGTCTTACAATTTGCAGGAAAGCACTTAATTTCCTCGTCGTGCTTCGCAACAAGTAAACAGAACACAAACTGCAAAAACAGTCTCCACGATGGATTATTTTATGTATTTTCTTCAACGAACTTGTTATTCAATTAAGTAATGTTTCTGATTGTTCATTTTTTATCTCAAAGTTAATAAATCAGACTTAACGATTTTAAAAAATGTAAAAAAAAAATCCTAACTATCATTATAAATGCTAAAGTAAGTTTGTTCGTTTGTTTGTTACCTTTTCACGCCTAAACCATTGAACCGATCATGCTGAAATATTGAATATACGTTGTCAGGTGTACAGAAACGGACATAGGGTACCTTTCATCCCGAAAAAAACTTCTGTTCTCGAGGAAAACTACAATAACGTTCTTATGATGATAGATGGCGCCACGTGTCTTTCGAATCATGATTGAATTATATTATTACAGAAACTTTGGTTGTGTGTTAAGATTTTTTTTAAAATATATAAATATGTATAAGTATCTAATACATTTTGTGAGTCGTAGAGTGTAGACAGACCGGTTTTTCATCCTTCTAACTACAATATTATAGATGTGATTAGTTTGTATGCTTAATACATTTCACGCCCTAAACCACTGTTCTGAATTTACGCGAGTGAAGCCGCGGGTAAAAGCTAGTAATTAATACACAAATACCCTGCAACGAACCCGCAACACGTAACACAGCAACCAATTTTTCATGCACTCGACCAACCTTACCAGTACAAAAGAATTTGACTGTGCATGATTGTACCCTACCTCACCCCACGGGCACTTATGAAACGTCTGAAGCTAGGTGCATGGTTCCAATTGGTCGTTTCCTACGGAGAAGAGTCGGCACGAAACTCCACGATTACTTATCCTTCGATGGGAGAGAGAAGGGAGTGAATAGCGTGACGGTTGACAAAGGAGAATGGAAGAAGAAAAAGTGTTGTGCCGACCCCACGTTCCATGGGATAAGGGCAAGAAGATACTTACTGTATCCTACTGAGCAGATAGTAACTGTTTCCAACATATTCACTCACATCACTAAACAAAAATAATAAAAAAAAACAAAAGAAAATCAGATAGACGTTGGTTTTTAGAACTTATTAGATGCAGACTGCAGAGTGAAGGTAGAATACCTTCAAAGTCGTATTAATACAAAATAGCAATCTAGTTGCACGTGTTTAAAACAATAAGATAATTAATAACATGTTCGGCTGTTTACTTTTACAGCAGTTAATAAATTGTGTAGTTATTATATTTCAAAGTCAACACACGCTTGTCTATATTCTAATTTGAACCTTTTGTCTATGTCCATAAATGTCACGTTAACGGGCGCTCGTGATTTGCAACAATTATTTTATGTTTTAACTATATTTTTTAAATAATAGTTACATAGTAATGATGACTAAAATATATTTTGTCGTATTTACATAAAATACAGACTTCATTGTTGCAGGAAAATATTGTAGATTCCCTCATGATTTTGTGATGATTGACATGATACATTATTATTTTATTATATCTAGTATTATTTTAGAGTAACTCAATAGCATTGTCGAGAATATCCGCCGCACCGGGCGACCGCGGGCGGGATCTGCGGTGGCGGAGGGGGCACTGGCCATGCAGTGCCGGCCAGTGCGCGCCCGCATGAGATGAGTAGCCCACTCTTATAAAATGAGGATCGTGTGAGGCACTCTTTTTACAAAGTCTGCTAGCACACTGTGCTACCACGAATGAGGCGAGGCCGCGAGTTTCGTTCTGTGAGTGTGTAAGTGAGTCGCATGTGACGAGTGTGCTAGCGACGTGTGTGAGACGGCGAGTGTGGAGTGTAGTGACGACAACGCGACACGGCACACATACGCGGTAGAGTTGGCACACGCGGTGACTAACACAGCCCGCACGAGTGATGATGATGGAAAGAGAAATGAAAATGGTTACGTGACGTCGTCAAACGAACGAAAGCAAAAGACGGAAATTAAACTAAGACCTTAACTCCTTTGCTTAGAGTCGTAAATATTATTAAGTACAATCATATGTATAATATGTGCAATCGTACAAAATGTTCTGTGTAGCTAATCTGTGGTGTGTGCATCAAAATAAAATGAGTGAGTGACTCTTTTTAACCAAGTGATCAGCTACAACTGTGGTAGCACATGTGCTGAGTTACCCAACACTAACTGCGTCATCGTCCACGGTACTGAGCGACCGCATACGTATGTTACTCATTTCTCGCCGATTTAAATCTAGTTTACCGTTTGTTCTCCATGTAAAATCCTAGAATACAGTCCACTATTGTAAAGTTACCGGTGTTTTAGTCCTCGTACTACCTAAAGGATATACCTATTCTTCTTTATGGTCCTTCGACAAGAAAGTGATCAGTTACTGCGAGTGACAAGCGGTGTTTCGCGACTTTTCGCCCTTCGTGCGAACCTGGTTCCAGTCTTCGGTCATCATCTTCGGCTCAATTGTGAAGAGGAGCATATATGTTCGTGGAAGCAGTTCTTCAGTGGTCACCCAAGCATTGCCCAAGAATATTGCGAGCCACTTAAAGCAGGAAGGCGTTCAGTTTAGACTCGCAGTCGCAGAATTCGTGAGATCTTTCCATAATCATACTAACATTTGTACATAATTCATTTAATAACTTTCATTCCACAAGAGTAGTAGATATTGCATTAGACCAGTAAATCATACATTAGTAGATACCTATTCGTCCATAGTACAAGCTCTGCTTAGTTTGGGATAAGATGACCGTGTGTGAAATGTCCCAGGTTATTATTTATTTTATTTTATTTATTATAGTAATTAATTTATTAGTATTTAGTATTAATTATCACAACATTAGCTTGTTTGTCTAGTAGAAAACATCATACAATTTCATTCTGTGTTGTCATTATAATTTTTTGTTCAGTACTTATCCATTTCAACCCATTCAAGTAGTTTTTGTCCCATTTAAGTAGAATTCCATCCACTAATAATTGATAATAAGTGCTTATTAATCTAGCTATAACATTAATTGTATTATAGTGCTTTAAGTACACGTTTTTTTCTCTCTTGACCGTTTTGAATTCAAATATTTTTTTCTAACCGCCTACCAATTTTGAATAGCAACGCTTCATCAGTCAGCTGTTTGCTCTTTATTGTTCTATAGGCATTACTACTATTACTCAATATTTTAGTATCTATTCATTATTTTTTCTTTATTCTTGTCTACTTGCTTTTTCCTTAGCGCTTACTGCACTGCACCTTATCATTATCTGCAGCAAACATAACTTTGCTAAACTTATTTTTAATACTTATCACTTACGCCTATTTCACGCTGGTCCACAGCTACTCTTAGCCACAATTAGACATGAGTATTGGCCTTGGGGTGGTAGAAACCTTGCCAAATCGACTGTTCATAAGTGCGTAGAGTGTCAGCGATTCAGCGGTAGATCATATCAACCAATCATGGGTAACTTGCCTAAGGAACTAGTTCAGTTAAGAGTTTCCGTTCTTAGAGACTGGCACAGACTATGCTCGACCCATCCTCATAGCCGACCGCAAAGGTAGAGGATGCAGATTAGGTAAATCTTACATATTTGTTTTTGTTTGTCTAGCCACAAGGGCGGTTCATCTGGAGCCTGTGTCAGATCTCACAAAACATGCCTTTATTGCAGCACTGAATAGGTTAATTGCTCATCGTGGTAAACCAAAGACCATTTACTCCGACAATGTTACAAGCTTTGTCGGCACCTGTAATGAAATAGCTGACATATTAAAGCAGGACTATTCTTCAGAAATGGCAGACACAGCTATCAATTTTAACTTTATTCCGGCCTACACCCTACACTTCGGTGGCTTATGGGAGTCTGCCGTAAAATCCATAAAACATCACCTAAGGCGCAAATTAGGCTTCGCACATCTCACTTACGTAGAGATGTCTACGTGTTGATTCAGGTTGAGGCAATCCTAAACTCTCGTCCTCTCACTTCTCTCTCCACTGATCTACCAGACCTGTACCCTTTAACTCCTGCCCATTTCCTTATTGGGAGATCCCTCACAGCCCTGCCGCATCCGCAAGTCATCAACCAGAACATTTCCAGCCTGAAATGGTTCCAGCGTATCGAGCACCTGAAGCAACAGTTCTGGAACAGATTCTCTAACAAATATATCTTTTACCTCCAACAGAGAACCAAGTGGACGGTCTCCGATGGGGTGCTTGAAGATGGAGCTATGGTGGTACTCAAAGAACGACAGACACCACCATTGATGTGGCCGCAGGCTCGTATCATACGGCTTATACCTGCAAGGGACGGCATAAGCAGAGTCGCAGATGTAAAGACGAAGAAGGGAATAGTCCGACCTGCTTATAACACCATCTGTCCTCTTCTAGCATAAACATTGAAGACAAGTCTTCAACACCTGGAGCAAGTCGAGAATATCCGCTGCACCGGGCGACCACGGCCTGGGCGGGAGCTGCGGTGGCGGAAGGGGCGCTTGACATGCGGGCGCGCACTGGCCGACATTGCACTGTGACACTGCGTCATCGTCAAAGAGTAAAGTAATAATAAAAAGAAAGAGTAGCAACTCTGTGGTAAAATTTGCATGTATGGAAAGTGCTGCTACCTCTAGTTTGGTGGGTGAATTAAGGCTATAATAATATATACCTACCTATAGGTATGCATATTTACTTATGTAGCGAACGAGTCCTCTCACTCTCTCTCTCTCTCTCTCTCTCTCTCTCTGAGCGAGTTTGTGTTATGGTAACAGTCAGGGGGACAAAAACTCGTATGGAATTCAGAAAAATGTCCTTTTATTATTATCAAACATAAATTTTATTAATATTTATTCGTTTTAATTAAATTAATTAAGGAATAAAATCACACTTTTTCTTGTTATAATAACAAGAAAAACTGAAACTTACATAAAACATCAGACCCAAAAATACATTATCTTCTTCGGAGTTCACTCATGTTAACAAAACAACAAAAGCAACAAACGAAAATCAAAGAGGTAACAATATTATGAAATAGAAACAAAACAAAACAAATAACAGTAACGAGAAACAATTTTCAACAGAATTGCGCATCAATGTCGGAAAAGCCGGAGTTGTTAATCGCGACAATGACATTTATTTGACCAAGACAAGATGGCTGCAAATTTTTTTTATCCCACGAAAATGCAGATGTCGCTGTTATCTATGGAAATTGATGACAGTGTTAAGTGTGACCCCCCTGCCTGCACTGCACTGCGTCATCGTCCACGCTACTGAGCGACCGCATACGTATATTACTCATTTCTCGCCGATTTAAATCTCTTTAACCGTTTGTTCTCCGTGTAAAATCCTAGAATACAGTCCACTATTGTAAAGTTACCGGTGTTTTAGTCCTTGTACCACCTAGAGGATATATCCATTCTTCTTTAAGCATAAATTAAATCGATCCGATCGATATTATTCAATATTGAATTTTATAGTAAAGCCACTAGTAAAGCAACGAGTATCAGTAGACTAGTAAATTTTACTACCAAAAACCTCCAGCTAAAATGCTCAAACTCTAATCCATAAGTATAAAGTTATCAAACCATCCTGCATTCCTCATCGTTAACGAGCCCACTTACGTTCTATCATTCGGTAGTTGATATTCAAGACGCGGTCCATCTGATGTTATTCGTATTGCCATCGCAAGACGAGGGACGACATCGCACCAAGATTCGCGCGAAAACGTTCAGGTAGGATACTACTTTCATGTTATTAGCTTTTACAGTTTACTCAGTGTCTACACTACAATGGTGAAGAATGGAATCATTTTGTCTCAAGTCTTTTTTTTTCCTGTGTGAATACCCGTGGGTACGCTTGAGATAAGTGGGTGAGTATAGTAACTATTCTTGTGGTCCCATAGTGTATACAGGGTGGAATTTTTAACCTCATCTGGTGGGAAAGTACTCTAAATATACTGGAGATAGCAAATTTTACTCGAAGGAATCTCACTATGTGTAGACCCTCAGGATCCATGCTGCATAAAATACAGACAAACTAAAAGAAATTAACAGCTCAACTTTCTTAAATCATTCGTGTGGTGGATTTTATTGAGACAAATCGAATTCCTTGTCATCAGGCAATTTGTCTTGGCAACATACGAGTTAACATGATTTATTCCGTTCTAATACCAACAACTAATACCACTGATATTTGTTTCAACTTATATTTATTTTCTATTCCGAACGGATACCACTGTTTAAATAATTAAAATTAATGTGTGAACGAATACTAACCACTTTGAGTTTGGTACAGTCAGCTCAGTCAAACCTAATCAAATTAAATTTTTTTCCTAATATTTTTATGTGGTCTTAATTTAATGCTATCCAATTTCACTCCATTCCAATAATTCAACGAAGGTACAAACATCTTGCTAATTTTTTAGAAAGGCTAAATTTTATTTTTTTGGATTTAACAGATTTTTTTTTTCAATTAAAGGTCTTACAATTACATACAAATAATATTTACTGACTGTACCTTTTAATTTAATTCAATTTATTTGTGAACATAGGTGTTACAGTCACATTATGGTCTCTATGTCCTACCACTTGATGGTGTACAAATAATAATAATAATATCAATAATTAATCATGATTACAATTAAAATAGCAGGAAATGTCGGTTAAAAGCATTAGATTACATAATTAGAATATTAGTCAACAAATATTTATATAGTCCCATTATTTGACGGGCCAGTTGGCGTGGTTGGTTAAGATACTCGTACCGCCTATCATGCCGCTGGTCGTGGGTTCGATTCCCATCCAGAACAAACATTTGTGTGCATGAACATGTCTCTTTGTCCTGAGTCTGGGTGTAATTATGTATTTACAAAAAAAAAAGTAGTGTATTTAGTATATCAGTTATCTTGTTTCCATAGTACAAGCTCTGCTTAGTTTGGGATCAGATGACCGTGTGTGAAAAATGTCCCAGGATATTATTATATTATTATTATATTATTGTATCAAGCAAGCACATCATCTAAAACTAAAATAATTAAACATTAAGAAACAAAAAAAAAAGAAAAACAAACAAAAATTATATTCGGTCATTAAGGAATTCCTCAATAGAGTAATATGTCTTCTCAATCAGAAATAGAAATAACCTCTTTTTAAATTCATTAATATTATCTGCTAATTTGATACACTTTGGTAGTTTATTATAAACCTTTGGAGCCATTGCGAATATGCTTTTCTGAAACAATGCAGTTTTGTGTGGAACCAAATGTAGCATACCGGCTCTGCGCAGACTACTTACTTGTGAAAACTTAGACAGGTTGCGTTTGACAAAAAGGGCAGTTTCGTAAATGTACAGACGCCAGCAGGTCAAGCTACCCGAAACTGTCAAATTTTCCCAATCAACCTTGAACCTAATGCTTTAGCGATAAAGTTGAAAATCTATTAAATAAATTTGACAGATTGTAGTAGTTTGACGTGCTGGCGTCTATACATGAACGGTAAAGTTAATATTTTTAAGTTTTTAAAATGAGGTTTACAACTGTCGGTCTTTTGCAGATTACAGATGGCTCGGATACACCGATTTTGTACGATAAATGTAGTTTCTTTTCCAGTTGCATTACCCCAAAAAATTATGCCATATCTTAAACATGATGCAACTAGCCCATGATATCGTTGAACTTGTTTTGGTATTAGTTTAAACAATGTTATCCGTTCGGATTATAAAATAAATATGTGTTAAACAAACTCCAGTGCTATTCGTTGTTGGTATTAGAATGGAATATTTGGTTTTCTTATATTACTTTTTTGACCAAGTATCTAAATCGTTTCAAGGTAGTGGGTTTCAATCCGGGCAAGAATAATGTGACTTTTTCAATTCATATGTACTTTTTTAGTTTATCTTAGACATCTTTGATATCGGTGAAACCTAGACTTTTAAAATATAAATCTGAAATCGCCAATACACCTTGAGCAATCGTGTTAACCAATGTTCGTGCCTCCTCTGTATGAGAAGAGGCCTTCGCCCTGCAGTGGGACAATAATATGCTGGTATTATTATTTAAGGCGCTTCCCCGACCGAACGACCTTAAGCGTTCGGTCCTTCTCTTCCCGCCACTCTGATCTGCTCTGTCCCGCTCCCTCCGCACGTCCATTTATCATAGAATTCACAAAATTTGTGGACCTATTCTAATAAAAATAATTGGCAGGCCAGTTGGCGTGGTTGGTTAAGACCACCTATCACGCCGCAGGTCGTGGGTTTAATTCCCATCCAGGATAAACATTTGTGTGCATGAACATGTCTGCTTGTCCTGAGTCTGGGTGTAATTATCTATATAAATATGTATTTACAAAAAAAAAGTAGTATATGTAGTATATCAGTTATCTGGCTTCCATAGTACAAGCTCTGCTTAGTTTGGGACCAGACGACCGTATATAATTTTAGGTATTTTTTTACAATCAGATTTTAAATGTATAATTTATAACAGATAATAACAAATAAGATTGTGCAATGATAGGATATCGAACATTAAAAATGTGCTTTTAGATGTAGTTTATTTTACTTAAATAGCCTCTGAATAACACGCTTTCACAAGGTTTTGCTCGGGGTAGTGCCATAAGTAAATCGTTTCCATCCAATAACTAAATAAACTCCTTCCAAAAAAGGACATTTTTTAACGCATTAATATAAAATTCGCCGGCTTTTGAAAACACAATGACACTTAAAGAATATTCCCCCGACTATGTGGGTCAGAAATAATAGTGATATTATGCACAGCCTCTCAAAGGCAACATGCGGAGTTTTCGCTTTGATATCAGTAAAAAGGTAAGTGTCATTATATTATTTAAACTCACGATTCAAGTTTTTTTGTTGTTTGAGATGAATTTACATAACTTATTCATTGACTGTATCACATAGTTTCAACTTTGGGGTAAGCATATTTCCACTACCAACAAACTATATAATATATTGACGAAATTAAAACTCAAGGCTGTTATATATATTTTTTATAAATATAATATTTTGCCACAAAGCCTTACAGTTTTTTTTTTTATTCGAGGCAGGTTTGCTCTTGACTCTAGTCTAGCTCGGAGGTGACAGAGACAAAGTCGATGATGGAGTGAGCTTACCCAGAAGAAGCCTGTTCACTCTCACTATGAAGAGATAAGGGTTGTATGCGCTCGGAAACACAGACGCAGGTAGAGAATATACCTATTACAGGGTTGCTAAAACAAGACCAGGTGGTATATCATTTTCTCTTTCATAAACTAAAAGTGTCATAATACTCACAATAAACCAGCAATCTAATTGCGTAACACACTATCAATCGGAATTTGAATCATTTTGAAGCAAATCGCTAATCCATTGCTTCATAATGTGCAAAGAATTGGTCTTCTCAGCAACGTAAATAACGGAATGAATGTTGTTGAACTGTCAAACGGCAAATTTAGTTACCCCGAAGGGTCAACTAACTTTGCCGCTCTGAAGTAGGCTACAAATTATTGCGCAGTAGTCGATGGTGCCGATTATCTTGTTCAATAATTAAACTAAAATTAGAGAATCACTATCTTTTACAAACACGCAGTGCGGGAAAAGGACGGCTATAGCTATGAACTAAGTTAGAGATGTTAAACTAGTATACGCCTTGCGCTTCACCATGTTTTTAGTCGACATGTTTTTGCGTGACGTTTAAATTAGTTCCAATTAAATTTGACAGTTCTAATTTACGTCCGTCTCTTTCTTGTTTTATTAGAGAGAAAAAGGGAGCAATAGCCTAAATTAAGTTTAGTTTCTGCACAACAGAATTGGCAGCAATATCTATACTAAAGCAGCGCGCCATGCCGTGCGCACAGGAAAGCCAGGTTTAGAGCGGCAAACTTACGTGACGCGGCGAACTATAATAATGTACCAAAATAAGCAACAAGCTTAGAATTATTGTATTTATCTACGACTCATAAGACGATTCGATTAGACAGGCCCGTTGGCGTGGTTGGTTAAGATACCACCTATGATGCCACAGGTCGTGGGTTCGATTCCCATCCAGGACAAACATTTGTGTGCATGAACATGTCTGTTTGTTCTGAGTCTGGGTGTAATTATCTATATAAGTACGTATTTACAAAAAAAAAAGTAGCATATGTACGAGTAGTATATCAGTTATCTGGTTTCCATAGTACAAACTCTGCTTAGTTTGGGATCAGATGACCGTCTGTGAATAATGTCCCAGGTTATTATTATTATTATTATTATTATTTACATTTCTCGGGACCCTGGGGTCCCGGACCTTTGGAAGGCGTACGAGGAGCCGAAGCCAACTCGCAGAGGCCTCTTAAATAATTTTAAATGATAAGGAGGCACCAACCGACGATTATCCCTGTATGCACTATGCAAGTGCACCCAAGGACAACCCCCGGTTTGTGCAGGACTATTATTGTACGTGGAAACAAATAATACTGGGCTATGGGTCTGGGTGGCTAAAGTGGATTGGGTAATGTGAACTATGGAAGAACTATGTCCCCTGCCTGACCAATGTTATATATAATATTATACACGGATAAAATGGCAGTGGGTGACTTGCACACTCAATAATGGGCCCCCGGAGACGGCCGCTAGCACATAGTGACGTAGCGACAAGGGGGCAACACTTCCTAAGGTGCTTGAGGAGTGGAGAGGTATTCCACGGCTATCAGGACAATCCCAGAAGTACGACCAAGATCCCAGCACCTTACTGAAATACTTCCTTCATCCAAGCACGTTTGCTCTTGCGAATTTCCACTCAAGCCGGCCAATAAAGGGCAAGAAAGAGGTGAAAGCTCTGTTCCTCGTCAGTGTTCACTCCAGCCGTCCAATAAAGCCAAGCCAGAGATGAGGACAAGATTTATCCCGGGAGATAGGTTCCGTGGGGTCGCTACTGCCAAACAGCTTGCCACATGCTGGCCTGCGGGTTTCTGTATCTCTCTTGGCCTGGCTCCTCATCCTAGCCCCGTTCCGGTAAACTCTACCGGCACAGACCTAAAGTTCGGAGCACGCAAGCCCCACCACGACGTCAACGTAGAGATACAGCGGTGGGGTTATTATTATTACTATTATTCACTAGTAATAATAGTTCCTATTCACCACTCATCGATGTATGGGGAAAAATAAAAAGTAAAAAAAAAATACCTTGTTTTTTTTCTATCAGAAGATTAAACAGGTATTTTCACAATTTAATTTAATTAACTTTTGGCTGTCAACTCAAAGACCTGCTACACTTTCACATTAACTATTTATCCATCCAAAGACGTTCACTGTTCAAGCTGACTCGGTCATCATTTAACTTGCAGCCGAAGCATGGACCGCTCATGGTAGACCAGTACTCAAATATTAAGGAGTGTGCCAACGAGCCGTGGTTTGAGTGCTTTGATGCACGCTTCTATTATGTATAGAGGTGAACTTTTTAAGATGAAAGCGCTGGGGTTGCACGCGATATTCAAATTTTCATACGTCCTTTGCAATTTGAAGATTTTATGTTGATTAAAATATTATTATTTTAAATTATGTATTTACAGAATTATAATCATTAGAAACATCAAAACAACTCTCTAAGTTAGAATCGGTCTCAAGTGTCATGATTTCACGAAATTGTCATTGAATAGGGTGAAAGCCATTGAATGACTCATCATCATCATCACAATTTCGTCTACTGCTGGATACAGGACCGGTCGAAGTGGCGGCGCTTGGGGGAGGCCCAAGCGCCGCCACTTCGACCGGTCCTGTGCTTCCCGCATCCAGCGGATTCCTGCGGCCTTCACAAGGTGATGGCCTACCTTGTGAGCGGCCTTCCAACGGTACGTCCTCCGGTACGCGGTCATCACTCCAAAACCTTTAGGCCGCATCGGCCATCTGTTCTGCAAGCAATGTGCCCTGCCCACTGCCACTTAAGTTTGGCAATTCTTCGGGCTATGTCAGTTACCTTGGTTCTCCGAGGATCTCTGTATTTCTGATTCGATCACGTAAGGAAACTCCAAGCATAGCCCTCTCTATTGCCCTCTGGGTGACTTTTAGCCTTCTAATAACTCTTCCATTGTGAGCGACCACATTTCAGTACCGTAGGTCATCACGTGCACGTGTTAAAGACTTTTGTCTTGAGACACTGCAGTATGTGAACGAGAAGATATAGCGTAGCTTCCCGAGCGCTGCCCAGCCGAGTCGGATTCGACGATTGACCTCTTTCTCGAAATTTGACCTACCTAACTAGACAGTTTGTTCTAGGTAAACATACTCGTCCACAACTTCAAGTGCATCGTCTCTGATCTTCATGTGAGTGGGTAGTACATGGCCTTTGTCTTGTCGATGTTCATTTTAAGGCACACTCTTTGGGAAGCCCTACTGAGGTCGTCAAGCATTGTACTGAGGTCCTCCATAGTCTCAGCCATGACTATTTTGTCGGCAAACCAAAGGTGAGTGACGTACTCGCCATTGATGTTGATGCCTAGCCGGTTTCAGTCTAGAACCTTGAAGACATCCTCCAGTGCCGCAGTAAACAGTTTCAGAGGGATAACGTCTCCCTGTCTCACACCCCGCAGCAGAAGGATAGGTTTTGAGGTCTGGTCAGACTGACTTAGTGATACTTCAGCACCTCAATTTACCAATAGTCAATCTGACACCGTTGATGAGACCAGCGTTGTACAGCCCATGTCTCGATCGGATCGAAAGCTTTCTCGCTAGTCCACAAACGCTAAGCAGAGTGGCCGGTTATACTCCTTGGTCTTCTGTATAACCTGCCGCAGCGTATTTATGTGCTAAAGCCTTCACGGAATCTGGCTTATTTAAGAGGCTTGAAGTCCTCAAACCTGTGCGCGAGACGGTTCATGATGACTCTTAAAAACAGCTTGTAGACATGGCTCAGAAGTGAGATGGGCCTATAATTCATTTAGTTATGAAGGGCATTATCACCCTTCTCAAAGAAAAGTATCATCACACCTATATCCTATGCCTGCGGCGTTTGGCCTTCGAGTATGACTAAATTAAACCACTTCTGAAGGGACTTAAATTTCATCCGACCTTCAAGAGTTCTGGGGTGAATATTTGACCTTTTAACCGCCGTCATTACCTTCCGCCAAAAGTTGATGAAGGAGAATATCGTTAATGAAATATTTCATCAATTCCCAGAATCTGCTTAAGGACCAGAATCAGGAATTGCTGAAATATTTCATTAAATATATTCTCTTTCATCAACTTTTGGCGGAAGGTAATGACGGGCGGTTAAAAGGTCAAATATTCACCCTCTGCCATAATTTCGTCATTACCCCGGCGCCTTAATGTTTTTAAGCTGCTTCAGCTGCTGTTTTTTATAGTAATTTACTATCAATTATTGTCCAATAAATCGGAAGATAATTTATTGAGTACTCAGTGTACGCAGTAATTGATTTTGGCAACCTATTTTGATAATTGTAACCGATAGTTTTGTTCAAACCAATTGATCACATGTTACTTTGATTTTAATGATTTACTTTGTGAAATAACCATTATTTATTTGCGACAGTTAGAGTCAGACATTATTTGATTATTTTATAATGCTAAGTCTTATTAGATTTAGCACATTATAGTGTTTTTTATCAAGTAAATACGATGACATACTTCCGTGTGTCTTCGGACAGAGTTATTGTGGAGGGATTGCAAGGTGGGGACATTGTCCTAGTCAGTCGATCTTCGGATTCGATTCAATAAAGAGCTCCCCTGCTCCTGACATTACTGTCGGTTTACCTGGTACAGCGCTGCTGTATATTCACATAGCTGTGTTGGCTTACTGATAGCGATACACTTTGTATTTGGGTGGCTTAGGCTGCTATACGAACTGTAACCATATTGGTTTGTTCGAATAACTGTATTGTTCCTAATTACCATTTGTATTGTGTTCTTTTTAAACAGTGTAACTTTATAAATGTTTATCTCAATAAAATGGGAACTCCTAGCGCTGACGTTATACCTCTGCTCGGCACTCCTGATTTTCTCCTGACTCCTGATTTTGCAACAGGGACTGAAAGGGGGTCTTAAAAACTCGAAGTGAGGCTACTAGGGCATGTGAAAAGAACGCTATGTGCACATTCTCAAACATTTTTCTTTTTTTTTAGGCCCCATAGTTTTCGACTTTTGATGAAAAATGTAAAAAAAAAAATACCGTTCCGCCCACATCTCCGAAGTTTGTTTGATAGAAGTTTATGTAAAGATTACAGGAAAAATAAAACGATGTGTAAGCAATAGGCTATTGATAACGTCCTTAAAGAAACTAAGACTTTTGCGGGTTTTTATTGCAGACATTTAAGAAGACAAAACCGCGGAGTGCTATTAAATTAGAGGGTGGAAATTGGATATAGGGGTGCAAATGCACCTTTTTCAGTTTTTTCAATATATCTCGCAAACGAAGCAAAATTTCGATATAGTTTATATGAAACTTTTTGTAAACAATTAAATTTTCCATCGAAATGATTTGTTTAAAATATGTAAAAAAATAGACAAAATTTCCTTTAAAATGCTGGGTCGAAAAATCTTGTGTATCAAAAAATCATCGAAATATGGCTACTCGAACTTATAAACCTTTTTTCGATTTTTGGAATGAAGTTCCTTATCGCACGGTGCGAACTTGGCGGATGGGGGCTAGGCGAAAAAAAAAACTGTTAAATTTCCGTCACGGTGTTCAATTATTTCTGCGTTTCATTTAATTTCATTAAAAAATAATAATGTTAACGTTAATGTTTTATGTTCAAAAGGTTTATTTATGTTTATTATCCGGTGCCTTATGTCTTACGAGAGACCGTCAAAATCAGAAAACAAATACTCAGTTTTGGTCCGACCACACCTCCAATCTGTTCTGGAGATCTCAAAGCCACTTTCGGCAACCCGCACAATGCCATCGGCGAACAGCATAATATTTTTTTTCAACAAAATGAGAATGAAAACATCATGAGGGATAAAAATTAAAAAAAATACTATATTTGAGTGGCCATATCTCGATCAATTTTTAATCCACAAGGTTTTTAGACCCAGCATTTTAAAGCAATTTTTTTTTAATATTTTTTTTTATTAGGCAATGTCTCTACCCAAAAAAAAATGCGTGAGTGTCGTGGAACACTCGGTTGGAACGAAATTCTATCGTAGAGTCTGTGCGGAAAGAAAAGCGGCCTAGATTTGGGGGCGCAGCTGTGCTTTTATTAGGTACCGTATTTGTGATGTTGTCAACACTGTTACGATATTATAGTGCGACTGTAACATCTACATTATTTTAGAATATTATAATGTTTCCAGATTCTGTGTTAATTATTGTTTTGATGAAATTTCTAATAATCATGGGTGTTTCTCCGTTTTGGCGCAAAACACTTTCCGGTGGCATATGTTTTTTTCTGGACACAATTTAACACTGAGGCTGATTTGCTAAACAGCTCTCATGGGATGAATTTGAAGGCACATTATTCCTGTATACCTGTCGAAAACTAAGAAAACTAACAAAACATCATGCAAATCGTCATTCTCCTCCGTTTCCAAATACTAGCAAAAAGATCCCAAAAAAAAAAACTATATTTTTGTTTAACCTAAAACATCTTCACAAAAAAAAACGTCATTAGTCGCATCAATGTTCATAATCATAAATCATTGATTTGCCTGAAATATGGTGAGTACACAAGATGTTAAATTAAATTATAGCACAGGACATATACCCTCATTACGGGCATGCAAAATTCTAGTTAATTTACAGCAATTATTTGAATTAAATTACAATTCTTAGAATTATTTGAATTATTACAATTTATAAGAAAATTTGAATTACAATTATTAGAATTACAGTGATTTCCATTACTTAAATTATTGAAATATTATTTTTACGGACAAAGTCACAGGAAATAAGAGGAAAGAACCGGTATCTTAGTGGACATCAAATCGACATGTGCTCTTACTTGTATTCAAAAAATCTTTAAAAGTGTAGAAACTCTCCTGGATTAACCATGTTCACAAGGCACAACAGAACCTTTTATATGGCAGGTCAGTCATTCCTTTGGGCAAAGAGTTATATATTAGAGGCACAGTTCTTTCTGAAGAGTTCTAGGTTAGGCGAAGGCATTTTTAAGGGCAGGTGGTTAATTTTACGTTTAAATGTATTATCGTTGATGGTGAAGAGATGGCTGTGGTATTTAACAAATTTAGCTACTTCATAGATGTATATGCAGAGAACAGTTAGTGGATTCTTGGATTTAAAGATCGGTTTACATGATTCCGACCAATCCATGCCGTACAGTGCCCGAATGAATTTTTTCTGTGCTATGAACACCCTCGAGATGTCACAGGAATTTCCCCAGACAACTATGCCATACCGTATAATGGAGCATATGTAAGCGTGATATACAATAATAGAGGTATGTCTGCTTGTCACGTCTTTTACCTTTCGAAGTGCAAACACAAACTTGTTTATTTTAATGCATAAACTGTTAATATGTTCTTTCCATGAGAGATGTGTATCGAGAACAATGCCTAAGAATTTTGCGCTGTTTATCTGTTGTATAAGTGAATTATTGTAACTAATATTTAGTTCGATGCTTTTACTCTTATAAGTTTTGAAGTTAATTAGTTTCGTTTTCTCTATGTTTATTTTTAATTTATTTGTGTCTAACCATTGAATAACATCTTCTAATGTTTTGTATATTTCCGTTTCATATGTTGTCGATGTTTGCAAATATGTAGCGAGGTATATGCATATATTGAATAATGCACCTTCAATTTCATCTCATCATATTTTTTTAGCAAAACAGTCTGTGTTTAATTTATTGTTTTCAGAAAAAAAAAATCAAGTGCCACTAAAGATGTGTTTTTAGCTAAAACGGAGAAACACCCACATAATGTTGGTTCCATTTTACGCCACGCGGCGTCTCTTTCCGCACAGAATCTAGTATATTATTATTGATAAACGTATTAAATGATTGATTAACAAATACAAATGAATGAATTACTAGCGTCTGAGAGCAATCAAATGAAACGCAGAAATAACTAATAAATTGAAAGAATGGTAGGAAATTTCGTAATTAATATATTTTTTACCTACATCATTCAATTCATTTAATTCATTATAAACTTCATTTAGTAATAATTGGTTTGTGCTAACTAAAAACAAATGTTTGAGATTCAAGAAAAAAATTAAAGCAGATGAAACGTTTACAAAGTCCCAGTTACTGTTTACCTATTGTTGTCGATAGAATCAGAAACGGCCTGGAAATGGCCAGAAATTGTCCTCTTATCAGACTGTTATTTACCCTATAAATTGTAGACCGTGATAAGACGGTTCTGTAATGTAAAAACGATCTACAAATTATTAGGGTACACTTAATTTATTGAACTCGGTGCGTCAGGTTATTTCTATTACATTATAACTGCTTTTGGAGATTTCGCGAGTAATATTGACATGAATGCAAGTTTTAGGTGATTTTTTTGCATACCTATACTGATTTTGGATACCACAAAACCACTGTCTATCCTATATTTCGTATTCTATTTATTTATTGTCTAACCGGATGCAGCTGAATACCAGTATTTTACATGGAGCGACTGCCTATCTGACCTCCACAACCCAGTTACTGGGTAATACGATACCCCTTGGTAAGACTGGTTGTCAGACTCTCGGGCTTCTGACGACCCGTAACGACTGTCAAAGATCCACAAATGACAGCCGGGACCAACGGCTTAACGTGCTTTCCGAGGCACGGAGGATTCTCGGTATGAAAAGATGGTCACCCATCCACAGACCAACCTCGGCAAGCATAGCTTAACCGATCGACCCGTGCGGCTGTTATTACTTAGCTACAAGCTCCTCATTCAACCGGCTCACATCCTGAAACAATAAAAACGTCATGTATGAGTAGTTGATTCATCAAGAAAAACGTCAAATACTAAACATGAATCTACCTCTTCAATAAAGTTGATTTCAGTATTTCTGTTTATCAGCAGAATCGTCTATCCTCCCACTTATTTCCCGAATTGAATTACCGATGGACGCTTAATATCAACAGATTGAAGAACATTCTGGCTATTAGATAGAAAATGAAATTGTAAAAAATAAATGCTGTTCGTATTTCTTATTTTGTTAACTATCACTTTAATAGTGGTTTGCAAATTTGGTGCGGCTGCCTAAGTAATAACAAGCGCATGGGTCGATCCATCAGGTTAAGCTACGCTTGCCAGGGTTGGTCTGTGGATGGGAGATCATCTTTACATACCGAGACTCCTCCGTGCCCGTTGTTGGTCCCAGCTGTCATTTGTGGATCTTTGACAGTCGTTACAAGTCGTCAGAAGCCTGAAAGTCTGACAACCAGTCTTACCAAGGGGTATCGTATTACCCAGTTACTGAGCTTTGGAGGTCAGATAGGCAGTCGTTCCTTGTAAAATACTGGTGTTCAGCCATATCCGGTTGGACTGGAAGCCAACCACAACATAGTTGCGAAAAAGCTTGGCAGAATAGTTTGGCAAATGTTATGGTAGGTACGGCCTAAGTGATGATAAAATATAATTAACAAGATAACTGTGCTGTATTACTTAAAATATTTTGCTTACCATTTAATTCACCAGTACCTAAGGGGTGTAGACGGGGTGCTTAAAGGGCAATTAAGGGATTTGTACGTGACAATAATTTAACCACTTAAATCTTCCTGGAGAAGCTCCTGTTGAAGAGAGGCTTCCGTTACGGTAAAATGACACGAACCTAACCGAACCTATTAATTTGAGTTGTTCGGCCATTTAAGTATACAGTGTGGAGATAACAATATGAAAATAAATAAAAAGCAGAGCACTACTAATGCTTAATAGTGATGTCTGAGATACAGCAGTGCTATTCTGTACAAATCTCACCGTGAAAACTTGGGTGAGGTGAGCGTGGAGTGAGCTGTCAATAGTGTCAATCCCTAGCATCAGGTGGAATGACTGCTGACTTTAAGCTCACTTCACCTACGTTTTAACGGTGAGATTTTTACAGAATATTCAAATTCAAATTCAAAATAATTTATTGTGGATCATAGGTTCATAAGATGGTGTGTTAGTTATACAGGTAAGTCTGCTATGTCCCACCATTGAGGCATACAAAATTCACATTATAAGTTTGGTTCATAGTTAAAATACAATAGGTACAACAAATTGTCATGCAATACATTAAGATTAAATTGGCATAATATACTTGCTGATATTCTTATCTAGTTCAGACACAGATGCCTTCAGTATAAAATTAAGAAAAAAATAATGTGTCCTGTATATCTGTTCAAATGTAAAATATGTTATGTGTCAAATAAATTATTATTATTATTATTTACATTTCTCGGGACCCTGGGGTCCCGGACCTTTAGAAGGCGTACGAGGAGCCGAAGCCAACTCGCAGAGGCCCTTTAAATAATTTTAAATGATAAGGAGGCACCAACCGACGATTATTCCTGTATGCACTATGCAAGTGCACCCAAGGACAACCCCCGGTTGGTGCAGGACTATTGTTGTGCGTAGAAACAAAACAAATTGGGCTATGGGTCTGGGTGGATAAAGTTGATTGGGTAACTTGAACTATGGAAGAACTATGTCCCCTGCCTGACTAATGTTATATATTATACACGGATAAAATGGCAGGGGCTGACTTGCACACTCAGTAATGGGCCCCGGGAACGGCCGCTAGCACATAGTGACGTAGCGACAAGGGGGCAACACTTCCTGAGATGCTTGAGGAGTGGAGAGATATTCCACGGCTATCAGGACAATCCTGGAAGTACGGTCAAGATCCCTACCAGCACCTTACTGGAATACTTCCTTCCTCCGAGCACGTTTGCTCTTGCGACTCTCCACTCGACACGAGCCAATAAAGGTAAGAAAGAGGTGGGAGCTCTGTTTCTCGTCAGTGTTCACTATTATATTATTATATATTATTATTTACATTTCTCGGAACTCTAGGGTTCCGGACCTTTGGAAGGCGTACGAGGAACCGAAGAGGCCCCTTAATTAATTTTAAATGATAAGGAGGCCCCAACCGACGATTATCCCTGTATGCACTATGCAAGTGCACCCAAGGACCAAGGACCCGGTTGGTGCAGGACTATGGTTGTACGTGAAAATAAAACATATTGGGCTGTTAGTACTATGTTAGTACCTATACTTAATTACAATTATTCTAATTCTTTTTTTTTTCTGCAGCATCAGACCCGCAGTTATGCATACGGATCCAATACTCCAGGAAAACGCCGTCTGGCCTATTCCCAATCACCTTCAGGATGCTATTGCCACTCCCCCGAATCCTGCGTACAAATGATGCTGTTCTTTTTCGCATAATTGCTGAAAAACTATCGGTAGCCGATTCAGCAAACATGCCTGACGCACTACAGAATCGAGGTAGCCCCAACAGGTAGCCCGGAAGGCGTTGTTATACTGGACCCGAAGAGCATTGTAGGCCCTCTGCGTATCTCTAACCCACAGGCTGTACGTATAAAATGACTGACAGTATGCCTTAAAAAGGGTGACCTTAACTAGTCTCGTACATCTAGCAAACCTGCGGGCCAACATATTGCATCGGACCGACAACGCCCTTCGTTCCCGTTCCATATCCTGGTCATCATTCAGATCCTCAGCTACTAAGTGGCCAAGGTACTTAATACAAGGCACTCTGTTTAGGGCTACACCATATAGGTACACCGGCGGCACTGCTCTATGCTTCTTTCTACTAACCCCGAACACCATGAATACACTATTCTTCACATTGTAAAAGAGGCCGTGAGTCATGGCGTATCTCTCACAAATCTCAAGCAATCGCCTGCGTGCCTCAATCGAGGGACTCAGCAGCACCATGTCGTCCGCGTAATATATGCTGTTTACCACTTTACCATCTATAGAGCATCCAACGCCTGTGCTGCTGAGTTTCCCGATCAACTGATCGACATTAATACTCTAAGGGCTGGTTTTTCGATCTATAGTTAACTCAACCAATGGTTAAACATAGTAACTAATGGTTGAATTTTAGCTAAATGTGAAAGGCTAAAAACATGAATGAGTTATGCCATAAGTTACTATTTTGTCATATGAATGAGCTAACTTGAATACATTATAACATTATAACAAAAAACCAGCCCTAAAACAGAAAGCTTAATACTTAATACAGTCATGTACCTATCATAGTCATGTATCCATGCAAAATTACGTTAGATCAGCTTTATAGTAGTTGATCACGAAAAACATTATATCCTACTAATTCTACTTAAAGGCCTGGTCACGGGACATTCGCTGCAGCGAAAATTCGCGAGGTGCGAACGGCGAAGCGTCTTGTGACTAAAACAAATGTATAGAAATGTACTAGCCATGCCACGCGTAGCGGTGACCGGCGCGGCGGCGCGACCGGCGAAATCTGCGGAGCGATTCGCACGGGCGACTGGCGGTGCGGCGGGCGATAGAAACGGACCACGGACTCGCGCGGTAGACGCGGCGAATAGTGCAGGAACTAAACAAGTTTATTTATATTCGCCGCGAAATAATGAAAACTGAAACTATTCTAGGAAATTTTTACAATAAAACTGTCACCTTAACGTCATCAATAATTTTTCTGCAGCGCTTAAAATCCTATCTACGTTAACCGTTTTCTCCAGTTCTTGTTGGATTTTCATAAGAATACCTAAAATAAAAACTTAAAAAAAATCTGGACATAGTCTGTATTTCTCGTACTTCTACTTATACTCCGATTTGCCGTCTTCGGAATTCTCCGTCTATACCCCGATCCTTATTTAAATCACGTACTCCACAATCTCTTCCAAATATTATGCCTTGAACAAAAACGTTACTAATGTCCAAGCCATATGGAGATAGTTTTGATGGAGGCATTTCGCTCTCGGTCTATTGGTCGCTGAAGCGAATGCTCGTGGTCCTGAAAACTGCGCAGCGGAAATTCCCGCACCGCCGGTCGCGTCGCCCTGTCCTGTGGCCAGGCTGTAAATTAATAAATGCGAATGTTTGGATGGATAAATGGATTGTGATATATTATATTATATCGAGGGTTCACGGGCTATTTGTATTAAGCGACATGTTTGGAACTTTACAGGAGAGCATTTCAAAGTTTAATTATTCGGAAAAAAGAACATTGTAAAAAAGTATCAATATTTTTTACGAAAAAGTGGCCTATCGACGGTTAAGAATCAATAGTGTCTATCTCCGTTTTTTTACGTTTTTCACTTTTTAATACAGGTGGATATGATAATAACTCAATATCGGCCAGGAAGTCGCTTAATACAAATAGCCCGTGAACGCTCGATATATTTGTTACTAAATCACGCCAGAACGACTAAACGGATCTGGATGAAATTTGGCAAAGAGATAGATTATAGTCTGGAATAGCACAAATAAGACTTTATTTATCCCGGAAAAACGCGGACGAAGCCGTTGGTATAAGCTATTTTAATATAATTCCACGATATATTTTAACATAACGGTTACATTAAATATGATATAATCCCGCCTGCAGTGGTGCCCACTATCCGGAAGAATTTAATTAACACTTGTGACTGCAATATACATGCACTGTAATCATATTTTATAAGTAAACTAGCAGCTCCCCGCGGTTTCACCCGCGTAAGTCTCGAACCCGTATGAATATCGATACAAAAAGTATGTTATATGTTAATCCAGGTTATAAACTATTTGTGTGCCAACTTTCATCAAAATCCGTTAAGTAGTTTTTGCGTGAAGTAGTAACAAACATACTAACACACACACTCACAAACTTTCGCCTTTATAATATTAGTGTGATTTTACGGGTATACTTCGGTCTTGGTGTTCGGATTCGGGTTCGGGTCTGTTCGGTTTTGTTTTCGGTCTAAGTGGCAAAGTATTATTGGGTTGTACAGGACGAATTTCTCTGGATTTTTTTTCTGGATTTGTGTTCGGTTGATGGAAATAGGCTCGCCCCCTATTACACGAAACATAACTGACATATTGTGGAAGCAATGTAGGTATACCTCTGCCTAATCCTTCGGGGATTACAGGCTTGATGGGTTGTGCTTATTTCTGTTTTTAACCGACTTCAAAAAGAAGGAGTTTTTTTTTTTTGTATGTTTGTTACGCTATTACTCAAAGACGGATGGACCGATTCAGAAAATTCTTTTTGTTTGAAAAATTAAACTTTCTAGGTAATATAATAATAATAATAAAATTTATATGGGACCGACCACCTAGGAAGTATACCCTTTCAAACAAAAACGATTTTTCAAATCGGTCCATCCGTCTTTGAGTAATCGCGTAACAAACACGTCACGGTGAGTCAGAACTGTCTGCGGTGATTCCCCAGTGATTCGGGGTGCCACTGCGTTGTGCTCCCGTGAGTCGGACATTGTAGCGCTGGGTTGAGGCTGACTGTCGACCAGTGGGCTTAGCATGACCACTTGTCTATCTCTACGAAGAGTAGACAACCCTTCCTATACAAAGTGACGTTTCGTTTCTCCGTTTTTGACATCGCACCGTAGAAATCCTTCTACAATTTGTCATTTTGTCTTTCGATTCTAGCGATTTTTGTCCAGGTCCTTTTTTATGTAGACTATTTTGGAAGATTTGATTTTGTAATCGCCATGCTAAAGACAGTAGAAAACTTTCTACTCGACGGCCGCAAAGTATTTACGGTTATCTACAAAATCATTTTTTTTCTCTTCTTTTGCTTATATCTCGAAAACGGTGCATCCTATCGCAAAAATAATGAAAATTTTGCCCTCCTGAACAAGACCCATAACCCCCTAAAAATTTAATTATAGGTTATTTTCATATTTTCCATACAAAAAGTGAAAAATTCCCTATATTCCATATAAAACACGAGAATCGCATCTTCTCCGGCGCGGCGCTACGAGCTCGCCTCCGCAGTTTTACTTAACTTAATATTTGTAAAAATTGAGAATTAAACAGAAAAAAAAATCCTTTGAAAAGTCCAATTATGTAAAAAAGTGAATTTCGTAAAAGTGCAGTTGACTCTTTCTACTTTGTTGTCGTCGTACTGTCTACACGGTAGCGTCATTTTTGTCTACTCTTCCGTCGACAAGACGCTTCTCTACGGTCCTCGTTGACCGGCCGAAAGTGTAGTATGTTGTGCCAAGGTTGCTGATGATGATGCTGAGGGTGATGACCAGGAATGCGCGTCCGCTGCATGCTGGTGGTCAGGATACCCGTTGAAGCCGTAGATGCTGGCTGGCTGTGTGACTCGCCGCTCGAAAGCTTGAGGAAGATGATGACGTCACGCTGAACTAGCTGCTCGAAGGATGCGTCAATGTCCATGTTCGGGGTCACCAGTATAGAGGTATGAGGAACAGGGTGTAAAGTTCACTCATCCTCCATAGAATAGGGAGGTTCCTCCGACCAGACGAGTGTTATTTGGTGGGCTACTGCCCGACGATTGATGTCGGGACGTTGTATATATGCAAGTCGCGCGGTAAACTCTGCTTGCGCGATGCAGGATTTTACGTGACGTCATGTATGATGCGTCCCACCCCGTCGCCCGCCAGCGCTGTTACATCGTTTTTGCTTAACGTTCTTTCTGACTATTTTCTTTTTGCTCGGCTCCTAAGGGTCAAGCGTGATTTTATATAGCTTATAACCTTCCTCAAGAATTGTGCTAGCAAATGCAAAAATCAATTTTTTAAATCCGATTTCTAGTCCTAGAGATTAACGCTTTCAAACAAATAATCAAAGTCTTCACACTTATTATTAGCAGTACAGATTTCTTATTCTATCCATTCGTATAACACCACGTGGGGTTATGTGTACCTATAATACATTCATATTTAGCTTAGAGATAGCGAAGACCTCGATGTTTTTTGTCGCCATTACACACGTGCGAAGCAGAGGAGGGTTGCTAGTTATAAATAAAGATATAGGTATCAAGAATTATGTAGTAATTAATTGATTAATTAATAAAAACTAAGCCAGTCTAAATCGTACGATCGTTTGATTGATTGTCGTTTTGACGGTACTTCTATATTTCTATACTGTCTGGGTCCAGTCGGTGGACACATTTATTGCTGCGTCAGAACGTCAAGAGTGTAGCATAGGTTTTATGGACTAAAGGCCTTTACAAGAAAAAAAAAATCCGAAGCCTCATTTACATAATAGGTTATTATACCAATTTTATATGTCCGTCTATTATCGATTAATAATCACAAATTAAGAATTAATTCTCTCTCTCTCTCCGTAGTCGTGTTACAAGAAAAGCTCCAGCGCCCACTAGAGGGCGGTGCGGCCCCCGTTGGGAACTTGTGGTGTAGGTGAACGGTCATTTGAGACCAAGCAGATGGGGCATACTCTGTGCAGGAGCAAAGCATTCCTACTGGATATTAGTTGAATCTATAATGCCCCCATTTCGCCTAATTATGTTTGCAGCGGCCTACTTGGGTACGTAATCGATCGTCGTACGGTATTAGAGAATATAATTCTATAAGAGACTATTATTCTTTACAAAACGCTCTTGCAGACCCAGTTTATATACTATCCTACTAATATTACGAGCATAAATGTGAAAGTTTGGATGGATGGATGGATGGATGTTTGTTACTCAATCACGCCAGAACGGCTCAACGGATCTGGATGAAATTTGGCACAGAGATAGATTATAGTCTGGAATAGCACATAGGATACTTTTTATCCCGGAAAAATGTACGGTTCCCGTGGGATCATTTCCAACATCCACGCGGGCGAAGCCGCTGGCAAAAGCTAGTAAAATATATAATATGATATTTTCACCAAGGATTTTAACCTGCACTTTTATTAGGTTCTTTAAAAGTTATAAAACTTAAATTTAATAGCCATTACCGAATAACGTCATCATACCAGCGAGCGAAATTAAGTCGTCTTACTGCAAAATCAGTTCATTGCTCGGAATAGTAGTTGGTGAAACTGTTGCATAATATCTTGTTATGGCAGTTTCATACACTACATTATCTACACTCATGCAATAGGTACTTACCTATTTAAATTTAAAAAAAAAACGAAGTTAGCAAGAAGTGAACAAGCACGATAATGATCGCTCCGAAACTGGATTAACGTGGATTACGTTACTGTGGTTACGGATCGGTTATGGTTATGGTTCAGATCATCGGACAACCGCGCATGCGCCCCAGTGTGGTCCCCATATACAATGATAAAAAATCGAATTGAAAACTCTTTGGTCGATATGAAGTGTACTTTAATACAAAAAAAAAATAAACCGGCCAAGTACATGTCGGACCACGCACAAAGAAGGGTTCCGTAGTTGGGATGAATTTATCCCAAGAACAAACTTATCAATGTAGTTGAAAAACATGTTCTCCCATACATTCCAAAGTCAAATGTAATTTTGTACGCACAATATTGAGAGATTTACCATGTTATTTTAAGAACATAGACTAATTGTAGGTTTCCCTGTAATATATAGGTATAGAACTGTTTTCTGTATTTTTTTTTTAATTTTTGGCTGAGTTGCCTCGGAGATACGGGGAGAGGAATGGTTAATTTTCGTATATTTTCTTAAATAACTTTAAAACAATTTATTTTTAATATATATAAAGCCCTTTCATTTGATATGTCACACGGTACAGTTTGCAAAACTTTTTTTTTCATGTTCTTATTTGCCCCCAAAATTTACTCTCTTATTCGAAATTCATTTATTTACGTTAGATGTCCATTTTTGGGTCACAGAAATTCATACGTGTACCAAATTTCCACTTAATATGTGAAAGACTGACAGACAGACAGACACACGAGTGATCCTATAAGGGTTCCGTTTTTTTCCTTTTGAGGTACGGGACCCTAAAAATGTTATTTTATAGCACTATGTTGTTAAGAAATCAGTATCATAATAAAAAATAATTTTGTTGGAGTTGTACGTGCATAAAGTCTGTCATTATGGTACTATTTTTGAATTCATAATCAGAACTTTATGATGAGGAGGAGCTTGTGGCTAAGTAATAACAGCCGCACGGGTCGATCCATCAGGTTAAGCTACGCTTGCCGGGGTTGGTCCGTAGATAGGTGACCATCTTTACATACCGAGACTCCTCCGTGCCTCGGAAAGCACGTTAAGCCGTTGGTCCCGGCTGTCATTCATGGATTTTTAACAGTCGTTACGGGTCGTCAGAAGCCCGAAAGTCTGACAACCAGTCTTACCAAGTGGTGTCGTATTACCCAATAACTGGGTTGTGGAGGTCAGATAGGCAGTCACTTCATGTAAAATACTGGTATTCAGCTACATGTTAGACTGGAAGCCGACCCCAACATAGTTGGGAAAAGGCTGAACAGTTTGATTGAATCAGATCTTTATGATATGAGTGTAGATAAAATAATTTTACCGTATTTTTTACAACTTGTCTACAATTTTATGTGTAGTATGGATTTCTAGCCATAATTTTTCATTAACTATGCTAACGCTTTTAGAAACTTTAAGTTTAATGAAAAAAGCTTGTGTTTAAATGAAAACAATCGTAGGTAAGTGATTTACCACTATTACAAAATGAGATAAAATGTATTTTTGATTAATTAATCCTTGATACAATCTGGCCTAATACCTGAAAATAAATTAATAAATCATGCATTACGTATCCGAAGTGTCCATTAAAATCTCGTCCGTGCCGGTTAAACGGACAATCAACGTTGCCTGTTGCGTCGTAGCGCCGTAGCACCGTAGCACCGCTACGCTTCGTAGCCAGTTATCTTGCGCGCCTCAGCCTTTCCGCTCGCGTATCGCTCCGCGTCGTTCACTCAACTAACCTACTTTCTATTCGTCCGTTTCAACAGTGAATAATTTTTAAACTTCGCATTCCATTTTCAAATGGATAGAGAGTTTTTGTTTTTCTATTCAGTGGCCAGTGTTTAATTATGAATGTTTTTGGAGTTACTTCTTATCGGTAAGTTCGATTTTTAAATATTGCAACTAGATTTGTTAAGTTTTTGATAAATGAGTTCGGTTTTTAATATGGAAAATGGAAAATATCTACCATAATTTTGTAAAAAAATACTTTATACGTACATATTATCATTCTTATTATAATCTAAAAATGTTGAAAAAGTAGTTAGGGATACATAGCTAAAGTTATTAGTTGAAGCTTTACGTAGTTATATTCTGAAGCATTTATGAAATGGGTTTTTTAGTCTCTTGGGTGTAAGTATCTGAAAGTTTCAGAGAAAACTACAATCCTCATAGCAAAGTAGATGATAATTTTAAAGTTTCATGGCTCTTTATTCCGTAGTTTTTGTCGTCTAGAAGAATATTAACAAATTTCATATTTTATTGTCTTGTTTTTTGTTACGTAATTATTATTATTTTTTTATATTTTTCTTATTTCTTATTATTTTTATACCAACTGAAGAAAAGGCTTTGAAATCATCCACTGTAACCGGATGCAGCTGAGCACCGGTATTTTACATGGAGCGACTGTCTATCTGACCTCTACAACCCAGTTACTGGGTAATACGATATCCCTTGGTAAAACTGGTTGTTAGACTTTCGGGCTTCTGACGACCTGTATCTACGGTCAAAGATCCAAGAATGGGACCAATGGCTTAAAGTGTTTTACGAGGCACGGAGGAATCTCATTATGTAAAGATGGTCATCCATCCACGGACCTACCCCGGCAAGCGTAGCTTAACCTGATGGATCGACCCGTGCGGCTGTTATCATTTAGCCACGAGCTTTGAAATGTAATAATTTCCAAAAATATACCAACCTACCATAATAATAATTACTTACTTCTGAGCATGTCATAAATATTAATTTTCCCTACACGATGTCCTCATTAAATCATTACAAACACAAATCTCGTTTAATAAACTAAAATATTCAAATCACGAAAAACAATTGAATTTCATTCAACAAAATTATTTATTCACACGAAAAAATTGTATGAATACTCGTACTCGCTTGCAAAGAGGCTGCTTCAAGTCACGCCTTTGTCTTTCTATTTGAGCACAAATGAGTTCTTTTATTGTACATTTTAATTAATAGCGGCCCAGTGCAAAGGAATCTTGTGTCGAACGAAACCAGTCTTTTCAAGAACATTGGTTTTCTGAATATAAGATTGTGAACTTGGCATTAAATCTCGCTTGTATCATTCCTAGACGTAAAAAGAGGCTTTATAGGATAGAGAACCAAGTCTACTAATTTACAAACGTTGCAATGGCTTCTCCATGAGGTTTTTTGACAGATTTGCCATACAAAATCTGTCAAAAACTCACAATGGCGAATCTATTGCAATGTTTCTGACTTAGGCCCCGTGTTATTAAACAAAACAAAAAAAAATGGAGTAAAACGAGGGGTATAGAGCCCTTCGTTTTACTCCATTTTTTTTTTTTTTTTGTTTAATAGAGGCGAGTCTATCGCCATCAACCGGACACTCCATTATCAGAGGTCGTACTTGTAAGCATTGGACCAAAAAAGCGACCAAATAAATATAAGTTTTATGAATATGTCTGTAAATCCTTCTTTGAATAACATTTTGATATTCATCGCTGACTCTCGTCGACTTACGGCTAAGCTTTCCTTTTCTACTTCAGAATAATTCATATTTTTAGCGTTGCGTTGAAGGAATATCTAAACGAAATTGGACTGTATACCTCTCTTCTATATCAGTTTGTCAATGACGACGACTCTTAAACCCTTTGGCTTTACTTGTCAATAGATTGATGATCGTAGTTTTTTACAAGGTTTTAGACAAGTGGACATTGCAACCATTGGTCTTTTTTTATTCTTGTTTCACGATCTCCGTAGCGACAGAGGGCTTGAGATATGAAACTGTATCTTCCTCTTATTTACGAAAACTTTATTTTATTACTACTTTATTTTATTATTTAATGTTTTGTGTTGCGTAATGTACCTAAATTATTATGCGCAGTGTTGTATATATGTATTTTTTTTTAAATGAACACTCAGCTGTGCTGCTGGGGAGTTTGTTGCGCCACTTCTTCTCCTCAGCTAAAGCACTAGGAAGTGGTGAAGGGCGGGCGTTTTGGGGGACTGTCTTATGTAATTTTGACGTTCAAAAAGTGCTGATTCTCAGCCTAGTTCGAATAAATGACTTTTGATTTTGATTTTTGACTGTCCCATTGCTAGGCAAAGGTTTCAGTCAATTCCGTCTACCGGTCACGATTCGTTTATCAACAGTTGCCTAGGCTTCCAGTCTAACCAGATGCAGCTGAATTCCAGTATTTTAGATGGAGCGACTGCCTATCTGACCTCCACAACCCAATTATTGGCCAATAGGATACCCCTTGGTAAGACTGGTTGTCAGATTTTCGGGCTTCTGACAACCCGTAATGACTGTCAAAGATCCACGAATGACAGCCGGGACCAACGGTTTAACGTGCTTTCCGAGGCACGGAGGGGTCTTGGTATGTAAATATGGACCCCCCTAAATAAGCCGAATTTAGATACAGCTGCAAAATGCATATCGATAAAATTTTATATTGAAGAAATAACACTTGTAAGTATAAAACAGTACGGGGAGAACTAAGAACTCACTTTGAAGTCACCAGCACACAATAGACTTAACATATTCACTTCACTGTCCGGATATGAGTGTGAGAGAACACTTGAATAGGCTTATGTTCTCAAAGAAGAGCTTTGTGTCATTATGTATGAGACAATAGGTTAGCAGCTACTGGGTGTTGGCGCTTGATCGGAAGGTGGGTACACTTTGATAAGCCCTTATGTGTTGGGTAAGAGCATCTTACGCAACTAAACACAAGTTTTATAATACCTAAAAGTATTATGATCTACTGCAGTAAACAAAATCAGATAATTATTTTTAATATTATACCTATAAATGCGAAAGTAAGTTTGGTTGTTTGTTTATTAGCTTTTCACGCCTAAACCACTGAACAGATAGTTCTGAAACTTTGCATATACGTTGTCAGGTGTACTGACACGGCCATAGGGTACGTTTCATCCCGAGAAACAGTACTGTTCCCGAGGAAAACAACAATACCGTTCTTATGATGATAGATGGCGCCACGTGTCTTTCGAATCATGATTGAATTTTAATATTATAGAAACTTTAGTAGTGATGAACTATTTTGTGAGTCTGAAGTGTCGATAGACCGGTTTTTCATCTTCCTATCCTAACTAATATTTAATGCGAAAGTGTGTTTGTTTGTGTGTTGATTACGCTTTCACGCTAAAACGGCTGAACGGATTTGGATGAAATTGGGTAGACCATGACCTGAAGAAGGACATAGGCATATTTATCCTGGATCACAGACGAAGTCGGGGGCAAAAGCTAGTATATGATAAACTTAAGGATATATGCTACAGATAGTGTGTTAAAAACATAATACAACTTATGTGATACGATAGAATAAAATCACGAAGATACCTCTATAAATTTCTTATAATTATTAAAAATACTATCATTCTGATTTTTTATCAGATTATTCTACAAGCAACGTATTAACGTGTTTTAATTTTAAGTACAATCAATAGATTATTTGTAAATAGATAATTGCTTCATATTTTGCGATTTATTACCAGTGTTGTATCATCGCGCTTCTCTTTCTTTTCTACGCAGTCCGATAGTGATCGCGCTTTAGGTCCTGGGGCCATATTATGAACTATTAACGCCACCATGATTGCGTTGCGAAACAGGGATGGTGCTATAGGTTCATGTATAGCTCCGTCTCTCTCTAGCACTGGAAAAATGATGGCGTTAATTTAATAGTTCATAATACAGTCCTTGTACTCGTAGTCCCCTTGTAACATGTCGCACCTTGAAAACAAAAGTGGCGTTATACAAAAATTAACATTTTTCAAATGTCCATTTAAAGCTTTTTTGACGCAACATTTTGGTCAATATCTTAGCAAATAACTGAAATAAAAGACTGCAATTTGACTTTCTTACTCTAAGTTTTGTATATACTGAAAATATGCCAGTAAATTATGGAGTTATTTAGAAAACATAGTTTTGATAATGCCACTTTTGTTATCAAGGTGCGATGTGGTCTTGGGTGTTTTTTGTAGGGTTTTGAATATTTTAATATGAATGCAATTTTTTTATACAATAGCATAATCAGCCTTGGACACCTTTGGCCATATCAACCACGTGGGGCCAGTGTAGGTTGGTGGATGTCACATGTCTTCAAGTGTTTCGTTTTAGGATAATAATATGCGCCGGTCTCCATACGCGGTTTTCTTTCACAGTTTTTAGAGCAGAATTTCTCTAAGCAATGTTTAAAAAAATATTTTAACCGAGTCCAGGTTATCAGCTCATTAAACAATATGTTGTGGAAACGAAACCACTCAACTATGGCTCTTACTCACCGAAGAATAAACCTATGTGACCTTCTAATTTCTTCAAATCATCTGTATTAATACAGGCCTACTTTTTCTGGCTACACAGTATTTTTACGTCTCTCTTGTACTTTATATGCCTCTATTCATCGCTTTCTGAATATACTTTCATGACATATAATTTCTAAGTACTACATAACAACGAATCAATATTTATAGTGTCTACAATTGCTTGGCTAACATAATGCACTGTGTTGACACTTTGTATGCAAACGGTAGCAAAGCAAATATGAATCATACTGTAGTGTTTATATACAGGGTCAAATTAAATTTGCTAGCAAACCTCTCCAGACGTGATGGGTATCAAATATAATAATAATAATAATAATAATATCCTGGGGCATTTCACACACGGTCATCTGATCCCAAACTAAGCAGAGCTTGTACTATGGAAACCAGATTACTGATATACTACATACACTACTTTTTTTTGTAAATACATACTTATATAGATAATTACACCCAGACTCAGAGCAAACAGACATGTTCATGCACACAAATGTTTGTCCTGGATGGGAATCAAACCCACGACCTGCGGCGTGATAGGCGGTATCTTAACCAACCACGCCAACTGGCCTGTCAAAATATCCATGTCGAAACATGATAAAACAAAGATCTGATGTTTGTTGTGGAGGGGTCAACGACTGCAGTTAGTGTTGTTGATTGAAGTATGAGTTGAGAAAATAAATCTGTTTTATAGATATTACACATAAAAACTGATGTTTCAAGTGACTACACTAACTGCGTTCGTTGATCCCACAAACAAATCATCAAATTAATTTGTTTTTTGCGTAATCACGTTTAGATATCGATACCCATCACGTCTGCGGAGTTTCGCTAGCTAATTTAATTTGACCCTGTCTAGCAGTTATGAAATGTTATTGCTATCCGCTTCTCCTACATGTTACTTATTGATAAAACGTCCATAAAATTGCATCCGCGTGCAAGTTTAATAAATGCCCTTTCAAGCAAGATGACTTCTAAAGGCCTTGTACCCCAATTGCGTATCACACTTTCTACCACAGTCCGAAGGATTTTAAAGAAAATTCCTAGTCCTTCATATTTTTGAAAAATGTTTCTACCTACTTGACAACCCAAGTAATTTAATTAATGTTGTTGAATTGTTAAAATTAAAGGTATTGACATCGAAAGACCGCGTTAACACGGCATTTACACCAATCGTTTTTTGAAGGATAAATCTTACCGAATACACAGTAGTCCATACATTGAGTATAGGTTCTATACTCAATGTTCACGTTCACGCGATGTTTGTACTGCAAAAAAAAAAAACATACAGAGCTTTAAACGTTTATCGAATACTCAACGGACTTTTCAAGCAAACCGAATTAACTTTTAACGTATTCGGTTTGCTGGTACCACAATCTCTTTGTGACTGTTACTGCAGCTATATGTGTATACGTACGTTTCTTTACACGAATGGAAATTCATCGTGTGAACACTTGCTGTTTATCCGTTAAAATGGAACAAACAAGATCAAATCCCTGTCCTAAAAATGCGTAACATTTAACCTTCATAAACGCATATGGTCATTAAATGATTTTACCGATCTAAAAAAACTAACAGGCATCGACATAAAAGTTTCTTCTATATTGTTTTTTTTTTTTTTTGTTTCATCGAATTTCCACCACATTTTTCAATCGCATTTTCCACCATGTTTTTAATTTAACTTGGTATTTAAAATAATTTTCCCCTCGAATTTTTATGGAGATTTGGTTTGGATTTTGGTTTTGGATTTGGAAAACGTGTGGTAAAATGCCGTGTGAAGCTAGGCCTAGCGTGTTACGCAAATACCTGTTGTTTCTTTCTTACTCGATGTTTTTAAATGTATAGTTATTTTTCTTCCTGTTCTATCATATAGTATTTGGAGATCGTTTAAAACTAAAAACCAACTGCTTCTGCCGGTAACCAATAATGCTGGGTTCCATTATTTTTTCTGGGAAATATTAACGGATTTGTATTTGTATTTCTATGTAAATTACTTCCAGATTGGTCCCATGATTATCACTCTAATGAATTCATTAACAATTTGGTTATAAAAAATGTACACCTTCGTCGGATAACAAAAGTTAACCCACAAAAACTGAATTAATTATGTAAATAATCCTAAACTCCTTAACTAAAAATGCAAAAGTAAGTTTGTTTGTTTGTTTGTTACCTTTTCACGCCATTATATCATAAAAAAAGAAGGAAAGAAAAAAATCGAAAAATCGAAAATTATACTCAAGCAGAAACAAAAATACAAAACTAAAAACGTAACTAGAACTTTATACTTAAATAAAAGGCTCCAGTATAAAGGGCGTGCCTACTTACATATAGCCGTACATGTAGTCGTAACTCGATAAATTATTTTACTTCTATAACTAGGTTTGTACAAACACTTACATGTCAATTATATTTATAAAAACTAGATAAGGTCGGCGTTTCCTATCTGACTACTTTGAGAAGAAAGGCCGAAATAAACTCAGAGGTCACAGTCTCTTATAAAGTCCAGACATAATCTTGATCAGTTCATGTGAAGAGCATGTAGATTGGTGTCTGAAACGGTTTTTTGAGTAAAGCACCACACAGATTGAGCGGGCCTGTCCAGTTAGTGCACGCATTTGTCAGAAATCACGCAGCTCAATATGTGGTACAGACCATCAAATGAACAAAATCCATGAGACCAACATCGAAATTGCGAATATCTTAAAAAGAAATCGGTATCCAAAATCCAGGCTGCTACTGACAAATTCCTGATAAAAAAAAACAATAAAACTTTACAGACGGTCATTTCATCATCTGTCTAGCCTTTTCCCAACAATGTTGGGGTCGACTTCCAGTCTAACCGGATGTGATATATATATATATATATATATATCACATAAAAAAAAAAAAAATATATATATATATATATATATAATATATATATATATATATATATATATATATATATATATATATATATATATATATATATATATATATATATATATATATATATATATCTTCTCTCCCACCTATTTACTTCCTAAACGTTGGTGTGACGTTTATACTCGGAAGCAGATGTATCCGGCGCTATCCCAATATCTATATCCTACAGGTATTTTTTCAGTTATATATAAATCTTCCCACAAACACTTAGGCACGGCTCGCAAAAGTTCGTATAACCCATACCTATAAACCCATACAAAGTTCCATGTGACCATCAAACCAGCTCATAGATTTTGGGTTTACAATAGGGATGATGACTAAAAATGATTTTTTGTCCGTCATGTAGATTATTAAAATATATTGGACACGTATTTTTTCTTTTTCTACGTAATCAAAAGATTACTGCGATATATTGAGTTAAAATGTAGCATGACGTCACGTCTTCGTAGATTTTATACGTAGAAGTGACGTAGCAAGCCCCCACTCCCGAACTTTAATACGAGTTATCTAAGTCATTTTTTATTAATATGATAAAGCAAAAAATACGTATCTACTATTTTTTTATTATCTGACTGACGGACTAAATAGAATTTCTTTTTTTTTACCCAGGCATCATCCCTATTGTCTCAGTCCGGTTAGCTAATTATTAGGTAGTGCAATTACATTAACCAACACATCTGGTCGCAACCAAGCCCAAAAGGAAATAAACATGACTAAGTGAAATGCATGCACCCCAGTATTCACAGACAATGAGCCAGCAACCTGTTACATGGTTTATGCAAATTAGTGAATGTTAACGCGAATTTGGTACTTACTACTCTTTATAGGGTATTTAAAATTTTGTAAATTGTAGTCGTAGTTTTAGCAGACTGTGGCGAAACCAAACAAGGAAAGTTATTGACCTGTATGTGTCTTGTGACCTCCTGTAGTCTAAACGGCTTGACAGATTTTGATGGATGATATGGCGTTAAATTCTTCTTAATTGCGCGAGTGTCACTTGGTATATTTAAATTATAAAAAATCAAAATGGCGTATTTTGGGCGCCAAAAATAATGTTTTCAAAACAAGATCTCTAAAACCTTTTGAGTGGGGTATCAAAATGAAGGGTTTTAAAAGGTGATTACAAAAATATATTCAAAATTATATGTTTAAATGTAATTTGAAAGTATTTTCTTAATTAAAAAAAAAACGTGTGTGGTCGTGGGACCCCCGTCAGGAACCTTGTGCAGTCGGAGGCATCATCTTAAATTCATGAAGACCTCCGACTGCATGAGATCGTTTGGAAACAAGATTTCCATCTATTTAAAAGTTTCCTTTTTTTCAAAAGTAATGTTCTTATTAGAAGCTAATAACGAGTGGCTAAGGATACCAATATGTTTTAAACATAAAATGCACCGTGTGCAAGCTTACTTACATAATCCTATAAGTGAAAGTCAGAAATTACTTTAATAGCACCAGTTCAGGAATTTTTGAAATGATAAGATATTTATCAGTAGAGTTAGGTACATTTGTCATTAAAAAAGTCCGTCAAATTACCAAATGTACAACATTCATACTCCCATACAAAATTAATGAAAAATTGCTTTTATATTATTTACACAACAACTTTGGTCACCAGTGTTTCCAATAAAAATTGGTACTGGCCATAGTTTCAGCGATATTAGACGATAAATCACGTTCTTCTAGTGTTCGATTTTTAAAACGTGACTGGGGGAGTTCGAACACTTTTTTTAACAGTCGTTCGAATTCATTGGCCGTTCAGAAGCGAAACGCGTCGTAGATATTGCATACTATAATTAAAATCTTGATTTTACCGCGAAATTATAGTTTTGGTAAAGTTTCGAATATCAAAGTTTCGAGGAAAAAAACAAGTGGTTTTTATAGACTTTTTTCTTTAATTACAAATAATTTACGATATTTATTTTATCGAACATAATGGTGATACGGCAATAACTTTTTTAGTTTTATCAATTAATGTGCGCTTTTAACCATTTTTAAAGTCGATCCAAGTGCAGTTTTACCAATTTTTATGTAGTTTGCTAAAAAGTGGCAAAAGAGTGGAACTCACTACCTGCGTCTGTGTTCCCGAACGCATACAACCCGAATCTCTTCAAAGTTAGACTGAATAGGCTTCTTTTGGGTAAGCTCACTCCATCGTAGACTTTGTCTCTGTCACCTTTGACCTAAACTGTAGTCAAAAGCAAACTCATCTCAAATAATAATAAAAAAAAACTAGTGCCTTTTTATGCCAAACTAACTCGACAAGTTTGGATGCTCTATTTTCAAAAAGTTATTTGACCATGACTGAATTTAAATAAGAACATAGCTCCTCAAACTTTAATTTTTTAATGCATTACGAGATCTTCAGTAAATTATAAAAAGTTTTTATTCACCAGTAAATAAGAACTATTTCCTGGAAAACCTTAGAAAAGGCTAAGCTCAAGAGATGTTAGTGCCCTGAAGCTACGTTTTAAAAGCTTAGTGCTTAAGTACTGAAGAGGTGGTCTCATTACTGAAGAACGGAATTGGCTCATTTCTTTGGAATTTACTCTTATGCAAAACTTTTTGAATGTGGAATAGAATTCTAATTTATATTTAAATTAGGTTAAGTTTATGTCCTCGCTTTTTGAGTGAAGCTAATCAGCAGATTCTTACTTAGAATAAACTTAGTATTTTAATAAAAGTCTAAGAAAAGCGTTTAAAAATAATTTTAACTGAGAGAAGTGAAAACATTATCATGTGCCTAGCCTTTTCCCAAATATGTTGGGGTCAGCTTCCAGTCTAACCAGATGCACTGAATACCAGTATTTTACATGAAGTGACTGCCTATCTGACCTCCACAACCACGGGATAATACGATACCTCTTGGTAAGACTGGTTGTCAGAGTTTCTGGCTTCTGACGTCCCGTAACGACTGTCAGAGATTCACGAATGACAGCCGGGACCAATGGTTTAGTATGCTTTCCGAGGCACGGAGGAGTCTCAGTATGTAAAGATGCCACCCGTCTATGGACCAACCGCGGCAAGCGTAACTTAACCTGATCGATCAACCCGTGCGACTATTATTACGTAGCCACAGGCCCCAGTTACATGAAAACGAATAATAAAATATCTAGAATATTTCCGGAGTATACCTATATAGGTAACCAAGGTAAACATGTAGTAATTTTCATATCGGAAAATGTTGTTATAGCCTAAGGTCGACGGAACGATCTTCACCCTTCTACTTAATGGATGAAAAGTATTTTAAAACAAAGGAGATGTTTCAAAATGGGCCCGGTCCGTTTACACTAACTCAAAAAAAAAGAGAAAAATCCGGGAGAATTCGGGAAAAATACAGATTTAAATGCATACTGTAGTGGTAGGGAATTGATATTTATCAATTATTTTTAACGACTTTCAACATGGCGTCTCACCGATTTAGTTACTCTGTGCATAAAAAACAATGACAGTAAACCATAGATAAAAAGAGGACTGTCAGCTGTCACAACAATGTCACTTCACGGTCACTGAAGTCTTCTTTTTGAGTATTAAACATGTCAAACGTCATTTATCAATCAAAATGACAGCTCACCCCCATGACGGGTTTTTGTTGTGTGTTGCAATTTATTGTGGTTTACCAGCAAACAAAGCCATTTTGAAGTAATTGGAGAGTTGAGAACTGTTTTAAATATATTTCCCTATTTTTATTTATAGTGTACACGTACCTGGCTCAAGGTCCATACACTTTGGAACATCTCCTTTAATATGTTAAAAAATATATCGCGTATAGGTTGTCTAAAAACTTCCTGGCCAGACTAAGATTAATAAAAAAATTATTAATTCGTATTTTCTTTCGCAGACAGCCCCATATCATCGTGTTCGCCATGAAATGGCGCTTATTGTGATATAAGATTTATCTATTAAACAGATGAGTGTAAATTACGAGTACTAGTATCGACTTACCTGTTTATACCTGTCATGCTGCCCACCCAATAGTTATGCCAAACAGACAACCCAACGTTAGTATATTTTATTTTTTTATGCTTCATACTTTCGATTGGTATTAAATTTATTCGTTAAACGAAAGAGTGCAATATTTTTAAAAAAGTCCATTTTGAATTTTAATTATTATCATAGTCTGGCCAGGAATTTTTTAGCTAACCCACACGCGATATATTTTTTAACATAGGTGCTAGATATGATTTTAAATACTTTTCATCCAATAAACAGATGGGTGAAGGTCGCTCCTCTGCGGACCTCTACTATTAGGCAATAATTTACTATACACCTAAAGTCCAGATCTAAAGCTGTTTTCAATCTCGAAACAAATATTTTCGTAAGACCTCAGTGTTCAATTTATCTTCCTGTCACATCTATAAAACATCGATCTACGTTGAAAATAAAGCGTTTACCTACCCATCAGCGGAGCGCATCGTGATGCAATATCCGTTTCGTCACATCTCATCAGATAGTGCCCACTCGATGACGTCACCACGTCGCACTCATCAGATAGTACCCCGTTATGTCACTCGCAGATGGGGCTGCTGGTAGGATATCTGTAATGGAGGCTGTTACAAATCTGTAATGAGTCAATATTTTCAGTTAACAAATATGTTATGTGGCGATATTTTGTATTTTGTGTATTATAATATGTTGGGGCTTGACACAGCTACAGAATTGATGTTGATATTAAAACTTTTTTACGAAAAAAAAAAAACAATTTCCAAAAACAAAATCTGCAAAGTGAAAAGTAACTTTAATTTCGGAAGTCACGGTGTCTATGGATCTGTATTTTAGTTTTTTGCCACCGACTTCTGAAATGAAGTTATTTTCACTCTGCAGTGTTTTTTTTTTTGTAAAAAAAATATATATTCCACTTTTTATTGAGTCAGTTTGTAATTTATCTAAGTTACAATAAGCCTTATGTCAACTGCTCTTTTACAAAATATTGCTTTTCCCGATTGTGGGACGTTAATTGTTGAGGAGTTCTCCTAGTAAGAACCAGGAGGACCGGAGCTGATGGTGAAGTCACCATCACCATAATAATATGCATTGTGACGAGCATAAATTGCTAAGCAACCATATTAAAGTAATCGAATCGCAACCCGTGAAGTACGGTCCGGCGGGGCGGGGCGTGCGATGTTCGTGTTAAACACTCGCGAGTGTCCTGAGTGACGGCCGAGAGGCATTCGGTGAACTTGCACGCAACGCTGAACGCCCCGCTGGACGCTTTTTCACTCTGGTCGTACACTTAGGCTACAGAGGGTCTTGTATGTGTCCTAATTTTCTGCGAAGTGTACTTAGTTGATATTCAAAAACATTGAAAGCTTTGAAACCTTTCCACTCCAATAAAATTAAATAAACATAGAAAATCTAGCATTAATCCCAAACGAAACCCAAACACCCGAAAATTTCTAACACATTAACCGAATAATAATATAATTTATATTTATCGCGCTGCTTATAAGGGATAGCTCATAAAATATTTGCGAAATTGCCGTCCGATGCCTGATCGTGAAATAGTAGGACGTGTTCTAAATTTAGTGTACGCTTTACGGTGTACACTGACCCTTATATTTTAACAATCGAAGGTTTATATAACTGATTTCTTATCTGACATTACTAGATTGAAGAAACGTTTTACCGATTTAGTTGATTGAGAATAGGACTTAATACCATTATTATTATCAGAGTTACAGCATGTATTTAGAAAGACGTGACCAAATTTAACGGTGATAAAATAAGACAGTCCCCCAAAAAGCCCGCCCTTCACCACTTCCTAGTGCTTTAGCTGAGGAGAAGAAGTGGCGTAAAAACGTCCCCAGCAGCACAGCTGTCTGTCAGTTAAAAAAAAATCTATACAACACTGCGCAAAATAATATATCTAAGTACATTACGCAACACAAACATTAAATTTAATTTAATTATTTGCTATAAATAAGAGGAGCTGGTGGCTAAGTAATAACAGCCGCACGGGTCGATCCATCAGGTTAAGCTATGCTTGCCGCGGTTGGTCTGTGGATACCCATCCTTGGTCTGTGGGTGACCATCTTTTCATACCGAGACTCCTCCGTGCCTCGGAAATCACGATATGCCGTTGGTCCCGGCTGTCATTCTTAGATCTTTGACAGTCGTTACGGGTGGTCAGAAGCCCGAAAGTCTGACAACCAGTCTTATCAAGGGGTATCGTATTACCCAGTAACTGGGTTGTAGAGGTCAGATAGGCAGTCGCTCCATGTAAAATACTGGTATTCAGCTGCATCCGGTTAGAATGGAAGCCGACCCCAACAAAGTCGGGAAAAGGCTAGGCAGATTTTTATTTGCTATAAGTCAGCTAGCACACGCCATTATACCAAAAAAAAAAGAAGGAAAGAAAATATCGAAAAATCGAAAACTATACTCAAGCAGAAACAAAAATACAAAACTAAAAACGTAACTAGAACTTTATACCTAAATAAAAGGCTCCAGTATAAAGGGCGTGCCTACTTACATATAGCCGTACATGTAGTCGTAACTCGATAAATGATTTTACTTCTATAACTAGGTTTGTACAAACACTTACATGTCAATTATATTTATTAAAACTAGATAAGGTCGGCGTTTCCTATCTGACTACTCTGAGAAGAAAGGCCGAAATAAACTCAGAGGTCACAGTCTCTTATAAAGTCCAGACATAATATTGATCAGTTCATGTGAAGACCATGTAGATTGGTGTCTGAAACGGTTTTTTGAGTAAAGAACCACACAGATTGAGCGGGCCTGTCCAGTTAGTGCACGCATTTGTCAGAAATCACGCAGCTCAATATGTGGTACAGACCATCAAATGAACAAAATCCATGAGACCAACATCGAAATTGCGAATATCTTAAAAAAAAAAAAACGGTAGTTAGATATTTTTTAGAGTTTTTATATAAATTAAAGGCGACTATTTAATAGGGTATAGGGAAGTATTCTATTAGGAGACCATAGGGGAATCCAATAAACAAAAACCGTTTGGTAGAGCTAGGGTTTAAGAAGAGTTTAAAAATCGTCCTACTAATATATTATAAATGCGAAGGTTTGGATGGATGGATGGATGGATGGATATAATTTCCAACATCCACGTGGGCGAAGCCGCTAGCAAAAGTTAATACCTAGTTTATAAATGGAACCAGCGACCCGCCCCTGCTTCCCAAAGTTTTGAGGACTTGACAATTCAGCGAGAATTATTTATTATATATGCAAGTTGCAATATGCAAGTACCAATCAATACAACAAGTTCTTTGAAGATATCGACTTCTTTTCTGTCTCTGCTCAAAAATTTAGAAGTCTTATCTACAAAATAATTTCTGATTGTAATAGTTAGTTTAATACTTACTCATTCTCTCCCTCTCTCTCTCTTTCTCTGTTGTTTGCATGCGTGTCTATGTCTATTGTTCACTATAGACTACTTTTCTGTTTTAACAACTTAGATTAGCGCATTGTTAGATATAACTTTTAATATGTTGTGGAAAATGTTGTAGGTTATACATTTATAACTCTTGTATATTTATAACTTAGAATAAGATTTTAATGTGTAACTGTTTATTTTCCCGAATAAATAAAATAAAATAAAGTTCAATATTCATGTATTATGTAACACATGGACCTTCCGTAATAAATTATCTAAATGATGGTGCAAGCACATCAAAATCCGTTGAGTAGTTTAGAAAAAAACGCGGTTACACAGACAGTCACGGAAAGCGATTTTAATTTATAATATATAATAGGAGAAGAGGAACTCGTGGCTAAGTAATAACAGCCGCATGGGTCGATCCATCAGGTTAAGTTCCGCTTGCCGCGGTTGGTCCATACATGGGTGACTATCTTTACATACCGAGACTCCTCCGTGCCTCGGAAAGCACGTTAAGCCGTTGGTCCCGGCTGTCATTCGTGGATCTTTGACAGTCGTTACGGGTTGTCAGAAGCCCGAAAGTCTGACAACCAGTCTTACCAAGAGGTATCGTATTACCTAGTTACTGGGTTGTGGAAGTCAGATAGGCAGTCTCTCCATGTAAAATACTGGTATTCAGCTGGTATCCGGTTAGATTGGAAGCCGACTCCAACATAGTTGGGAAAAGGCTAGGCAGATTATGATATGTGTATAGATTAGCACAAAACTGTATACGATCATCAATAAATCTCTGCAATGTAAATATGTGTTTGCAGACACAAATCACACATGCATCCGAACGGTATATTGGAGAAATACAGAACAAATATTTGTATCTACAAATGTCTGTATGTCTTACGTATGTGTAAAGAATTGTACTCTAGTTATTTGGCGCAGAAGCCACTCAATCAATCTATAAATTATTTAGCTTTAAACCAATCTCGCATTGCAGTAAAATAACTTTTACTGTTGAATTAAATAAATCAGAAGCATAGCTCAACAAAGTTCAAAGTTAACGGTGCTTATGCATTAACTAGACCGTAGCGCACCTAATTTCAAGTAGTTTTCAAGCAGTGAAACTTTGATTAACTAGAAATAATTATTACTATTTGGAACTACAGTTTTTTGATTGGCTCCTTATGCTAACTCTTTATACTAACAAATGTCAAAATTAATTGTCTTTGAGGTAAATCAAAACCTTTTCAACTTAAGATATATATTTTAGTATCAAAATCAATCAAGATCGTAATTCTTTTCGGACCCTGTGACAAAATTTTGTTTTGGTTTTATGCTGCAGTGTTGATGAGAAGGCCGATGTTCAGACTGAGGCATAAGTATATCGACGGTGGAAAGGAAAAACAAATGAAACGCCATTTCGTCGAAACAGAATTTTATATACAGTTCGCTAGTGTTTTGAATTCTCTATCGATGTTTCTAGGTTAGAAGCCCATTGGCAGCACTTTTTGGCGTTTTATTTAAAGTAACAAATCGGGTATTTTAAAATACACTCTCTTCAAATGATCGTTTTATGATATATTTTTTCAACAATGTCGTATAAATTAATTTGAAAATATTATATTATGTGCCTCTTAAATTATTCACCAAACTTATTTATCTGCAAAGATCATCATGCAATTTACCCTTAATAATTAATTTTTAATTTGGCCTTTCAATACTTTTTCCATATAAGATATGTCTATAAACGTGTCGTACACGTTTTATTCCTCGACTTGCACTTTACTTAAGTACAAGTCGTGGCGTTTCAGTTGTTATTCCCATCCTACTTTTAAATAAAAAGGTCGTATCAGTTACTTTTACGGGCATAAACAATTTTGCCAATAGGAACTAATTTGTTTTTCCTGTCTTGATTTTTAAAAAAGTTGGAGTTTTATAGGTGAATTTTTAAAACGTTACTGCATTATTGTATGATAAAAGGTTAGGACTATAATACTCTAGTCGCAACGCAGCAAACCTACCAGTCACCAATAATAATAATAAATCGATTAGTGCGCCGCGCAATGATTGTCGATGTTACCGTTCCACATGACGAGAACCTCGTGAAAGCTGAGAAAGAGAAGCACATGAAATATCTCGACTTAGCACACGAGGTTGTTGACATGTGGAATATGAGCTCGGCTGTCATTATGCCGATTGTAGTAACAGCCAATGGCCTGATGGCCGAAAGTCTCGATCAACATCTCTCGAGGCTCTCGTTAGGCGGTTGGATCAAGGGCCAGATTCAGAAGGCAGTACTTCTCGATACGGCTCGCATTGTGAGGAGGTTCCTGTCTCTGCAGCCCTAACCACCGGTAGCTTGGACCTTGCTCCCGCTACTGGCGGATCACTATTTTTTATATTTTTAAAATGTTTTTTTTTATGTTTTTTTTTTATAAAACATATTTACAAATGTATGTAATAAGTTAAATATGTGAAATAATAATAATGGAACATTTCACACACGGTCATCTGATCCCAAACTAAGCAGAGCTTGGAAGACCAATTACTAGATATTATAAGATGTGATTTTCCTTTACTAAGTAAGTTATTATTTTAAATCCTATGTACTATATTTACATAAAATTGAGCTAGGTATCGAATAAGTTAAAAGTGGATAGGCAATAATGATGAATGAGGTAAATAAATGGTGGGAATGCACTACGACAAATTAATTTCGCTGTGGAGATCATCGTAAGAAAGTTTTGTCGAATTCTAAGAAGGCTAAAATAAATTGATCGGCTGCAACGGTCTTGGTCCTTTTATCATTAAATATTTCATTAAGTACCGTGAGACAATATCTCCAAGATGAAATTTTTGAAGATCGAAATAAACAAGATCAAATCCCTGTCCTAAAAATACGTAACATTTAACCTTCATAAACGCATATGGTCATTAAATGATTTTACCGATCTAAAAAAATTAACAGGCATCGACATAAAAGTTTCTTCTATATTGTTTTTTTTTTGTTTCATCGAACTGATATGAAGCATTTTCCACCTATGTTTTTAATTTAACTTGGTATTTAAAATAATTTTCCCCTCGAATTTTTATGGAGATTTGGTGAATGAATTAATTTATCCTTCCAAGTTGTTTTTTTCTCGATGGCCTGTGAAGTGTTGTAGTGACCTCATACATAGCGCATCAACACGTCTGACCGCGACGGCGCGCGGGCGTGCACTGCCGGCCGGCCCGTGGACATGGCGTACGCCACCTACGACGTCGCGGAGACCGCATTGGCAGAATCGTTCGCAAGAGACAACAGGCCGGCGCGGGATCAAGCTAGCAACTGAGCGCGCGCGCAGCCGCCGGGAATATTTATAGACGACGCGGCGCAAGCCTTTACGAAGAACAGCAAGGCAGTAACAAACAAATCCTTTGTGTCGCGTACACAAAGGAGCGAGCCCTGATTGGTTGATTACAATAATACTATATGTGTGCCATAGACCGCTAAATGCAATGAAATACAAACCAATATAAATAGACCAAAATAAATGTAATTATTCATATCGTCATTCGAGTTTCATTTTGCACATCCGACAAGTATCCCCAACATTGGTGACCCCGATATTTTTCTGAAGACAGACAACCGACGTAGAACATGCCGAACGAAGATCACAAACTCGTACTCGCCAGCGAAGAGGTGGAAGCCATCTCCTTGAAGTCGCGCCTACCTCTGTTCTGGCGCGACAAACCCAGACTTTGGTTCGCGCAGTTCGAGACCATGACCGCCAGCCAGAAACTAAGCGACGAGAACAAATTCGGCCTCGCTGTTTCTCAACTTGAGAAGGTAGACGTGGAACAAGTTGGGGATATCATCATGTCGCCGCCTAACACAGGAAGGTACGAGGAAATCAAGAATAGATTGTTGTCCGTCTACGAGGAGTCGAAGAGTAAACAGTTACAGAAGCTGCTCAACGACGTCGAACTGGGCGATCAACGTCCGTCGCAACTACTGCGGCGGATGCGAGATCTAAGCCGAAGCATGTTTCCCGACGAAACACTACGTATGTTGTGGATGAGCCACTTGCCATCTGCAACGCGAGCAGTATTGTCAGTAAGTGAAGAATCAAGATTGGACACACTAGCAGCGATGGCAGACAAAATGCATGAGCAAACCAAGGAAATATCTTCTATTTGTTCCTGTGCTCACGGCGCAAATACTGCAAGCCCATCGACTTCGTCTTCATCAGAAACGAAAATAATGAATATGATCGAATCACTCACTAAAGAAGTCGCCGAATTAAAAATGGATCGAGCGAGAGGCAACTACCGTCGTTCTCAAAATTATCGACGCGGAGCGCGGTCGCGATCAAGATCAGAAAAACGAGTGACGGATATTTGCTATTATCACCAAAAGTTTGGAAAGGACGCATACAAATGTCTAAGACCGTGCAATTATAACAGAACGAAACCAACTCAGGAAAACTAGAAAAGACTTCAGCTACGACGGGAGCCGAAGTCGACGAACTTACGAACCGCCGTCTATTTATCAAGGAGTTATCAACGGGACTTCATTTTCTAATTGACACGGGTGCGAACGTGTCAGTATTACCAGTACGAGGAACAGAAAGACGGAAACAAAACCCAAGTAATTACTTGTATGCCGCCAACGGTTCGTCAATACCCTCCTATGGTGAACAATCGATGGTACTGAACATTGGACTACGCCGACCGTACAGATGGAGTTTTGTAGTTGCCGAAGTAAAACGACCCATAATTGGCGCAGATTTCCTTCACAAACATCAACTAACAGTGGACATTCACGGGAAAAAGCTCATAGACAAGCGAACCAGTCTGTCCGTCGCGGGTTACGTAACAACGTCATTGGAGCACAGCGTCAACACAATGAATAGACAGCAACCGTACCACGACCTACTTGCAAAATATCCTGACATCACTCGACCGTCTTTGAAGCTATGTCACAGCGAAGTGGAACACCAGATCGAGACAACGGGACCGCCCATCTATTCCAAAGCAAGACCACTGCCACCTCACAAGTACAAAGTGGCGAAGGAAGAATTTGAAGCAATGATGGAACAAGGAATCTGCAGGCCATCAAACAGTCCATGGGCGAGTCCACTACACCTGGTACTGAAGAAGGACGGCACGTACCGAGCTTGCGGAGATTACCGTCGTCTGAACGCCGTGACAGTGCCAGACCGGTACCCCATACCCAGGCTACATGACTTCACCTATAATTTACTAGGGAAGAAAGTCTTCTCCATAATCGACCTACGGAAAGCATACTACCAAGTGAGAAATCGAGAAGAGGATATTATGAAAACAGCAGTCATCACTCCATTCGGCCTTTTCGAATTCACAAGAATGTGTTTCGGTCTACGCAGCAGTGGTCAAACGTTCCAACGTCACATCGACAGTGTACTCCGAGGACTACCTGTTTTTCCATTCGTAGATGACATTTTAATAGCTTCGGAAAATAAAGAAAATCATAGAAGAGAATTAGAAGAGGTTTTTAAGAGACTCAACGACAATGGGTTACAAATCAACGTGGCAAAATGTACGTTTGGCCAAACAACACTCGATTTCTTAGGCTACACCATATCTTCAGAAGGAATAAAGCCAACACAAGAAAAAACCAAGGTCATTACCTCATACCCACTACCGCAGACGATTCAACAACTTCGTCGTTTCTTAGGAATGATGAATTTTTATCGCGAAAACATTCCGCACGCCGCCGAACATCAAAAAGAGCTCAACACTTATCTACGTGACTCAAAAAAGAACGATAAAACGAAAATTCAATGGAGTGAAACTGCAAGGAGTGCTTTTGAGAAATGCAAAGAAGACATCAGCAACGCCTCATTACTATCCTACCCATCATCAAGCCTACCCTTCGCCTTGATGACTGACGCGTCGGACACCTGTGTGGGAGCTGTACTTCAACAGAAAATCGCAGGGATATGGAAACCACTCGGGTTTTTTTCAAAAAAACTCAACGACGCTCAAAAAAAATACTCCACTTACGACAGAGAGCTGCTATCGATATATATGGCTGTTCGTCACTTTCGCCGGATTTTTGAAGGCCGTGACGTCACCATCTTCACCGACCAAAAGCCGCTTGTAAATGCGTTGAAGGCAACAAGTAAAAACGAAACGCCACGCCGCACTCGCTACTTGGAATACATTGGTCAGTTCGTCAACGGCATCAAGCACATAGCAGGCAAAGATAACATCGTTGCTGACGCATTATCGAGAGTGGAATCAATCTCATGCCCGTCGCCGATCAACTACGACGAGTTAGCGGAAGCACAGAGCGCAGATGCAGAGCTCAAACGGTTGACGGAAAACGAGCGTTACGCATTCACACGCACCAAGTTACATGGAACGTCAAAATTAATCAATTGCGAGATGTCGACAGGGGTTGCTCGTCCGTTCTTACCCGAGGAATACAGAAAACAAGCCTATCAAGCAATGCACGAGTTGAACCACCCCGGTGTAAGGGCAACGAGACGACTAGTCACGACGAGATTTTTCTGGCCAACGATGAAGAAAGACGTCACAGAGTGGGCGAGAGCTTGTGCCCAGTGTCAACGTGTAAAAGTACAACGACACACGAAAACACCAATTGCAAGTTTTCAAACCGTGAATCGACTGGCTCATGTGCACATCGATATCGTCGGGCCACTACCAATATCGAACAGCTGTCGTTACTTGTTTACAATGATTGACAGAGCGACAAAGTGGCCAGAAGCACAGGCAATCGACGAAATAACCGCTGAGAAGGTAGCCAACGCGTTTTACGAAGTCTGGATCTCAAGATACGGTTGTCCGGCAACAATAACAACCGACCGTGGCCGACAATTTGAGTCCGAACTGTTCAACAAATTAATGCATCGCATGGGAATCGAACGCACACGGACTACAGCATACCATCCTCAGAGCAACGGATTGATCGAACGTTGGCATCGAGTTCTAAAATCCTCACTTGCCGCTAAGCTTAACACGGCCAACTGGGCACATGAGTTGCCTACCGTATTGTTGGGCCTACGCGCGGCTTTCAAAGAAGATATAGGGGCTAGCGCAGCCGAGTTATTGTACGGACAAACACTAAGATTACCAGGAGAGTTCTATGACGAAGCAGTGACATCACATCACAATCCATCGCATTTTATGAGTCACCTAAGCGAAGCACTGAAGAAGGCACAAGTGCAACGCGATAGTACAAACAGGAATCGTGCAATATTCATTCACGGCGACCTGCATACATGTACGCACGTATACATACGCAACGATGCAGTCCGCAAGCCGTTATCACCTACTTACAACGGTCCGTATCGAGTCATCGCCCGCTACAACAAATATTTCGAAGTGCAGATGGAGAATAGGAGCTCGAACATAGCAATTGACAGATTGAAACCTGCCTACTTTCTGAGTCCGGAGCAAGAAGCAACACATACTTACGCTCATATAACCAGAGCAGGCAGAGTATCAAAACCACCTGTACGCTTCGCTGGCGGGGGAGTAATGTAGTGACCTCATACATAGCGCATCAACACGTCTGACCGCGACGGCGCGCGGGCGTGCACTGCCGGCCGGCCCGTGGACATGGCGTACGCCACCTACGACGTCGCGGAGACCGCATTGGCAGAATCGTTCGCAAGAGACAACAGGCCGGCGCGGGATCAAGCTAGCAACTGAGCGCGCGCGCAGCCGCCGGGAATATTTATAGACGACGCGGCGCAAGCCTTTACGAAGAACAGCAAGGCAGTAACAAACAAATCCTTTGTGTCGCGTACACAAAGGAGCGAGCCCTGATTGGTTGATTACAATAATACTATATGTGTGCCATAGACCGCTAAATGCAATGAAATACAAACCAATATAAATAGACCAAAATAAATGTAATTATTCATATCGTCATTCGAGTTTCATTTTGCACATCCGACAAGTATCCCCAACAGTGTTTTTCCTTGCTTACTGTAAATGTCATTTAAATGAAACACCACCTTTCTCTAATTTAAATTATTGGCCTTAATTCATTTAAAATAAATACAAAATAAAGAGCTTAAAAAACTTGATCTGCTCACAAAATTTAAAAAAAAAATCCATTCATAAATAAAAAAGTTACGATCATTTAAAAAAAAAAACTTTAAACAGTTCTGCTAAACAATTGGCCAAATGGCGCTACATTTGTTTTTCCTTTCCACCATCGATATAATGTTCCCACCGCTGGGACGCAGGCCTCCTATCTTCGAGAGGGAGTGGGTGGGTTGGTGGATGTCACATGTCTTTGAATTTTTGGTTCTAGGACACAAGCGGTGAAGCACCGTTTTGAGAGCAGTGGTAATGAAATTATTTACGCAAAGTAAAGCACCTGCCTGGGTTTTAACCCACGACCTACAAATCGTAAGTCCGAGCTGATAGCATTGGGCCACCACTGCTCAGACTGAGGAGTATACTTTATACTCAGAACACTGATATAAATAAACAACATAGTCAGTCAGGGACTGCCAACAAAACTGAAAACTTAAAGGTAAAACTATGCATAGCATGTCGCATATCGGTGACGCGAACCCATAAGATTTCCCCTTACCAAAAATCGCTCAATTCACCTAAAGAAGTTTTTACTTCAAAACCTTTTAAGTTCAGCAAACTAAACTAATAAAGTTCATTTATTCCCATGCTTGCTCAGCTAGTCAACTCTATATATAGAAGTATCTACATGCTCTACCGCACCAGTCCTAAAATATAATTACCCCTGGCAACATATCTATGGCTACGTGTAGGTGAGGCTAACTACCAACTTATTCCATTAAAGCCAGTAACTGCCTGGATACTGGCTGAAGTTGACTGTGCCAGGACTGTCGTGGGACTGTAATTAGTTAATTAGCTATTGAATAGCCAATCAGGATGGCAAGTTGTTCTTTAAAGGAGGTTTTAATTTTAAAGTATGACTGTGGTTTTTAGAAAGTACACATGGCTACATATCAAGCTATAATTTTCAAGTATAAGCTGACCTCTCATTGTTCGCAAGTCTTATAAAATACGAGATTAACTTATACTATAAATGTATAGCTTGATTATTTATTTAGATTTACCAACGTTCGTATAGTCCGGCCATAAGTTCTTTTATAAACGAAAATGCATTTATTTTTTATGAAGTAATGTAATCTTAATAAAACTTATATATACATATTTATTGAAGTCTCAGCAAAAAATAAAAAAATAATATTATTCGAAACCACCTTTGGCTTTGATGTAGGGTTTTAATCTGTCTGGCCACGAATCTATGGATTTACGCAATGTTTCCATGGGAAATTTAGCCACTGCTTGCTCCAGAGATTTCTTAAGAAATGCAATGTCAGCGTGTCGTTTAGAGCAGGCCATGTCCTCTAGTTGACCATAATTTGTAGTCTAAGGGCTAGACGAGGGTCAGTCTTCAGCTCTTATAAATTCCGGAACGTTAGTTTCGAGCCAGGCTTGGGCAGTTCGTGCCTTGTGACTTGCAGAGTACTGCTGGAAAGTCCACGGTATATTTTAAAAAAAGTGTATTGCTGAAAAGTTTCACAACACGATCCAAGACGGTCTCTTGATACACATTGGCTGAAGCCGTCACTCCTTTTTCACTAAAATGGAGCTCTGTGACTCCTTGATAAGACACCCCCCACCAAACCATTACTGAAGTTGGATGATGACCCCGTTGTACCTTTCCGACAATTTGGGCGACATCTTTAGAACAGTGAGCGTATACAAAATTTTCTCATCAGTAAAGAGGTTATTTCTGTGCGTTTCATCTGCGTATCGGGACATAAGGCGTTTTGATCGAACCACTCTTTTTAACTGTAGGGATTGATTTAACAGGCGCGTTGGCGTGGTTGGTTAAGATACCACCTAGCATGCCGAAGGTCGTGGGTTCGATTCCCATCCAGGACAAACATTTGTGTGCATGAGCATGTCTGTTTGTTCTGAGTCTGGGTGTAATTATCTATATAAGTATGTATTTACAAAAAAAAAGTAGTATATGTAGTATATCAGTTATCTGGTTTCCATAGTACAAGCTCTGCTTAGTTTGGAATCAGATGACAGTGTGTGAATAATGTCCTAGGTTAATATTTAGGGCATGTTCTGTATATCGACGATAAGCACCGAGCTTTTTTTATCATTCGCGACAGAGTTCAATCGGGAATCTTCATTTATCGCGATAAGATTTTTTGTTTTCTAATGTGGTTTCGGCGAATTCTGGCTTTAACAGCATTAACAGCCTTTGTAGCTCTAACAGCACGTGGCCGCCACGATCTTTTATGGTCTTCAACAGAGGAAGTGTTGGTATATCTGTCGATAGTACGATATACGGACATACGGCTGATACCAAGCTTTTAAGTGTCTTGAATATGACCGACGGCTCCATACCACTTTGTGCAAAACAATCAATGCAATCCTATTTTCTTTAACATCCCATTCCATATTGTAATTTAAAAATAAACAGGAGAACATGTTTTTCAACTATAAGTTTATTCTTGGTCAGACACGCACTTGGTCGGTTTTTTTTAAATTATTATTGAGAACTGGCTGATTTAAGCTAAAACTTACAATGAGATCCAAAGTTAGATTTTCTTTTGTGATATGACGGTACCTATTAGTTTAACATAAGACATAAAAATATACTCGGGCAAATTTTATGTCTGTTTCTGACCAGTAGCCACACAACACATTAAAAATACTTCAGAAGCAGATTGAAAGTTAATTCAAAAACAAAGGATTGAAACAAAATATTTTTATAAAATCCTTGTTTTACCTTGTATACCGCAGCTCAAACGATTTATGAAAACTGAATTGAAAATATTTATAAAGTCACCTCAGTGGTTTTAAATTTTTATAACCTTCTTGATCGACAGCTTAAATGCTTTGGGGCCAAGATTCACTTTTTATGCAAATAAAGTTGAACAAAGTGTAAAAGTATATTTCTGTTAGTTTATTTTTTTAATAAAGTCTATTTGTATAAGAAAATAATATTTTATTTGTTTTAATCTCGTGCTGAAAAAAAACTTTTTAGCACAAAATAAAACCGACTTCCAAAACAAAACACTACAAAGTGAAAAATAACTTTAATTTCGGTAGTCGGTGTCTTGGGTTTTGTATTTTCGTTTTTTGCCACCGACTTCCGAAATTAAAGTTATTTTTCACTTTTTAGTTGTGGAACCTACCCCACACAAATTCGAATACATAATTGAGCACAATCATTGTAGATATAGCCATGTAAATAACAGTGATAGGAAGTTATTAAAACACCATCACATCATCCACATAAAATAAGTGTGAAATATACGCATTATTGAAGCTAACTCAAAAACTCCCCAAGCAAAGTTAATAAAATTTATATGGGACCACCTCGGAAGTATACCCTATCAAACAATAAAAGAATTTTCTAAATCGGTCCATCCGTCTTGGAGTAATCGCGTAACAAACATACAAAAAAAAAAAAAAACATACAGACGAATTGAGAACCTCCTCCTTTTGGAAGTCGGTTAAAAAGGAGAAAAGTTTTGAAGTTATTCTTGAAAAATAAAAGAGGGGTTATATTGTATTTCCAAATAAACTATCCTATTCACTGTAGTGCACCCCCTGAAGGCATCGTCTATGCTATGACCAAACAAAAAAGCTTATCAAATATATCGGATAGGTACTGTAGAGACTTTATTTGGACGTACTATTAACATGCAATCTTCGCGGATTTAAGTTGTTTACAAGACAAACATGGATTTCAAAATAGATCATAGAAAAGTATAGGTATCGGCGGCTGACAAGCCAACGGGCTAGTTAGAAAAAATATGTTTTAAAGTATTATTAAATATACCGTCATAGTTGTACCGAAAAGCCGTCTCTCATTCACCCTCTTATCATCAGCGCGCTGCAGAGCATTGATATTTTATAGGGGCCTAGCGAGGTTGCTAAGCTATTTGAACTTTTATCAGATTCATCATCTGCCTAGCCTTTTTCCAACTATGTTGTGGTCGTCTTCCAGTCTAACCGGACGCAGCTGAATACCAGTCATTTATATGGAGCGACCGCCTATCTGACCTCCACAACCCAGTTACTGGGTAATACGATACACTTTGGTAAGACTGGTTGTCAGACTTTCGGGCTTCTGACGACCCGTAACGAATGTCAAAGATCCGCGAATGACTTAGCCACGAGCCCCTCTGGTGGGTGATTTAAAATGTTCGATTTATAATGTTCGATTTATAATGACTCCGAAGATTAAAAAAAAAAATTGAAATACTAAACCATAATATTTACCATATAATAACATATCTATTTTTCAGTCACACGTCAACTCAAAACAAACGGGCAAAAGCGATAACTTGAAGCTAGCGGTTAAGTTGCGCTGCAGGCGACCTGATTCACTGTCTGAAACATAATCTTGATAGATGCCGATTCTGTTGTGCCACAGATTAATACAGATGGGACACTCCGCAGTTTAGATATGAGTTCGAACCCAGGCAGGCGTTTTACTCTCTGTAAATAATTTCATTACCTCTCTCAAAACGGTGAAGGAAAATGACACCGGCATGTCCTAGAACCCGCACTAGGCCCGCGTGGTGTATTACAGCCTACTCCCTCGCACAGAGAGGAAGCCTGTGTCCCATCTGTGGGTACGTTATAGGCTGATTATGCTGATTTACGAATATTTAAAAACAAAACATTTATACAAAAAAGAAAAAAAAAACCGACTTCAAAAAAAAAATCACAGAGATCGTGCTCTACACGACCTTCGGGTACATTGAAAATGCACTTAGGTAGGCTTTTCATATTGTACAATGCCAAATCTAATATATTTAGATCTAATAGACTTTGTATCGTCTTTAAAGTAATAGGGCTCAAATGCACGAAGTAAAAAATCCGTATGGTAAAAATTACGCCAAGACTTGTGAAATTTGTAAAATATTCTTAACACTATTTTTGAAAGAAAATATTTTTTGTTTAACAAAGCAACAACGTAGCGATGCAAAATAGTTATGAACATAGAAATAATAATTTTTGTCTTAAATATAATAATGTTTTAATTAGTAATTTGAAGTATTTTCAAAGTATCAAAATAAAATTATATATTAAAAAAAATAATTAACATCACTATAAAATTAAATTAAAATACGGATTTACAAATAAATACATTTCACGATCAAACTCTTAAACACTCTCATAACAACTCAGCGACACAACGCTCATCTAAGGTGCACGCTCCCCGAAATTACGCCACACAAAGGGCACCCTCCTGTCTAGACAAAAAAAAAAGTGATAAAGAGGTCCGGTATTTCTTAAATGTAAGCCAACTCATTACTTCGAGGGTATTTTTTAATTTTTTCGATATCGCATTTACTTTTTGAGATATAGTTGATTTTATGACAAAAGACCCTCAAAAATTGATCGAATTCTTCACATTTTTGCGATTTTCAAGAAAAGTTTATGACTTTTTAATTTTTTTTCCACCAAATTCTAGCCCTTGTTAATACGCGTCTTATGTTTACGTAGCCCTACTCACGACACCAAGGCAATGTAACACTTGAGCGAAAATGGGGGCTATACTGAAGCGATCGAAACAACATTTTCAATATTAAAAATACTTCAAAGTGAAAAATAACTTTAATTTCGCAAGTTGGATTCTTTAGTTTTGTACTTTCGCTTATTGCCACCGACTTCCTGAATTAAGTTATTTTCTGAAATTAATTAAGTTATTTTTCACTTTGTAGTGTTTTTTTTTTGGAAGTCGGTTGTTTTTTTTTTGTAAAAAGGTTTTTATTTTTCACTTTATAGTTCCCACACAAATTAAAATACCACTCTGAAAAATAAATTAGAACACCATCCACATAGACTAAGTGGGAAAAATACGTATTATTGATGGTACCTCAAAAACCACTCATCAGAACTTGACCAAATTTATATGCGACCACCTCAGGAGTTTTGATGATTCTGATTGATTACCACAGATCGGATAATTGGATGCCTATTTATCTAATGTTAATCTTTGCTAAGAAATTAGGGAAGTGACTTCTTACTTTACCTCCCCTTTCAAATGAATATTTTGCAAAATGGCAAATATATGTCGCGCTAAATCGTGTCAGAATATGTTGACGGAGACAACGAGGCGACGAAATCTGCCTTTTGACAATCAAGGCCAGACTTAGCATATGACTCAAGTAGCGCAATTTGAAGTGGCATATTATTATAACCATTAAAATAATTTATACCTAGAGTGCATCTCATGACAATTCCAATAAGCCCAAACACGGCTAGGAAACATTGTCTTATTACGTAGTTCCGGTGTCTACCTTCTACCTTCATCATCAGATCGATTCGATGGTACCATTTTCATCAGAACCATTTATTAAAATTTTGCTTCGTCATAGTCTCTTAACTGCCATTCGAGATATCTTTTTTTTTTTTTATTTTTTTTATTTATTTATTCATTCAAGAAAATTCTAAACAAAAAAAATCACATATTTTCTGCCAAACTGCTGTACAGTTTGTCGGCAGTGTTCCCGTGGATACAGTTTTGTGACATACTCGTACAAGTACTTATTGACTACTTATAAGTCGAAGCAAAAAGAAAGAAAGAAAATAAACAAATAAAAGGGTACACACACTAAATATCTACGGATGGGCTCAGGTCATCTTGCTTGCCCACCAGGCTGGCATGAGCAACGCTGAACGCATGCACGCAACAAACCCAGCACAAGCGAGACGCCGCGATGGCCGCTCAAGCGACAACAACAACACGCCGCGCGCGCATGCCAGACTGGCCGGCCCGCGCCTGCGCCTGCGCCTGCCTCATAAAGTTGTTACATAACTAGGTTCTTACGCTAAGGACACAAACCTAAATAGTGCTTACGCAGGACATTTTTTAAGACATTTTTAGAAACTGCTTCAGTTGTAATTTGCGTAGGTAATTCATTTAGTAATTTTGGAATTACCCATCGCTGCGTCCTTTGACCAAAATAATTATTCACTTATCGCCACCCGTGAAATATTATCATTGAGGTATCATCTGTGGTCTTCTTCATCAGTTCCACTTTACCAAATGATAGTTTCTGTATGCAAATGCTTGACTTGTTGATAATAATACCAAAACCGTTATATGTATGCCTATAATATTTGAGGAGTTCCCTCAATTCCTTTTAGATCTCGTCATCAGAACTGGATTTTGATAAAAATGGGACCAATCTGGAAGTATATTCTTTCAATAAAAAAAAAATGTAAATTGGTTAATAAATGATGGAGTACTGAGGTAACACACATTAAAAAAAATACAACCGAGTTGAGTACCTGCTCCTTTACTAAAGTCAAAAAAAAAAAAACCTACTTTTTACCATCTATTAATTTATCTATTTTCAAGTTACACGTCAAAACAGCGATAACTTGAAGCTTGGCTAAGTTGCACAGAGAACATAATCATGATAGATGAGACTATTAGCGAGACCAGACTAGGGAGACTAGATTTCTTACAGCTAATTCAATCTCAAAGACATCGGTTTACATTTGTTCTGCATTTGTTTTTATTGAAGATTTGTTTAGTTTGTTTTTTGTTTGTGTGGATATGATTACTTTAACGTTTCGTTGTTACCAATCGCTGCTTTTAGTAAAGAGCAGAGATCGAATATTCGGATGCATATTTAGGTACTTAAAGTTGAGGTGTTGGCTATAATTGTGGAATGCACTTTTGTATGGAAAAAATCCCGGGATTCTGAGATTGAAAAATAGAGTTCTGATTACAGAATCGAATGTAATTTACTTACGTTCAGGTGTTAGCTAATATGGAATGCACTTTAGCATCGATCGTAAAAATCTCCCGACTTCGGAATTGATAAATTTAGTACTTTTTGCCTATAGAATCGAATGCTAGCTAATGTAAACTATATTAAGTTGCCAAATTCAAGGACATTCATCGCTGTGCTTGCCATGCGTAGGTACGGGTGTTCTTTTGTGCTTTTTTCTTCATTTACGATCTACATGGCTATTCGACAACGGTTTCTGATTTGCATCGTGATTTGGATTTTGGTTTCACTTGAGATGACGACCATGTGTTACGAATCCCGGAATTTATATTAAGAAAATAAAGTAAGAAGCCGCTTCCCTAATTTCTTAGCAAAGATTAACATTAGATAAATAGGCATCCAATTATCCAATCTGTGGTAATCAATCAGAATCATCATCAGCCTTGTTCCAGCCACCGACCGCTGAGTATATGGCCTTTCATGTCATGTTTTCCTGGTCTCATCTAGGTCTTTCCCGCGTTTGGTAATGATTAACTTCTTCTTCGCTTTGCTATTAACGGAGCGGTCGTGGTCACGATGAACACTATGTCCAGGTGTAGTCGTTGCCCGCCTCAAGATCTCTCTCCATCTCCACTCCATCAGTCTGGCGCATTCATTAACAGGGCCTCCAACCGCGGATTTAATTTACTCGGTCCATCTCATCGGTGACCTCCCACGTGGCCTATTACCTTCCACTCTGCCCTGCACCATTAGACACTCTATGGAGTCATAATGAGTACCCACGTACCACATTATAATAAGAAATTTGGAAATCAACTTTACCTGTGAATATTTTAGTTACAAGGGGCAACGAAAATCGGTTGGTACACAACACATTTGAATGGCAAAAACATCAATTCGTCAGGAATTTTAATTTACATATCGATTAGAATAACATTTATAATCTAACCTTTATAACTATGCTACAAAGTCTAGATAAGAAAAAACGATAACGTTATCAAAAATGATTATCAGACGCTCTATTACGCACAGAAATACGTAACAAAATAGCAACTAAATAACAGTTGATTCCAATAAATAAAAGCCAAAGACTATCGGAAATTAAGCTGTCCCCATTAATTTAGAACCAATTATACAGGGTGTTTGGTGCATCGTGTGCCAAATTGAAATGGTCGACTGGGGGGGTCACCTTCTATCCTTTCAGACCCCTAAACACTTCTCATGCCCTGTGGCTTTTTTTTCATCGACTTTTTATTTTTTTATAAAAAAAATACCCAAATTTTGCATTCAATTTCAAAATAAAAAAAAAGTGTAAGTCGTAGACTCTGAATTTTAATTTTATTTAGACGTTTATTGTATTACAGTACTTTTAAATTCAAAATTAGTGACATTAGCCATCCAGTTTTTTTTTAATTTACTCGCAAAGTTTCGGACTTCAATTAAAGCTGTCCATGTTACAGCTATTTACATGGCTATAAAAAAAAAAAACCAAAAGCGACCGGGATCTTCCAACTCCCTCAAAAACTCTCTAGTCTATCCTCTTGCTAGTGATGTGCCACATGCCATAAAAATCTTTTTACAACTTTGTGAATTCGCTAGAATTGTGAATCGAGTCACAAAATACTAAATTTGAAATTATGATTTAAAAAAATATTTTTACTTAAATTATACCTCAAGAACTCATTTAATCTGTTATCTCACTCTTGTAAGGTAAAATCTGTCTCGTATCTCTCTTTTTTGGGGGGGACGGTTACTAGAAATAAAAAATAATTGCATTTTTAACATTTATTTAATCATTTTTTACATATTCTGCTCAAATTGTTGGCCGCTATTGCGAATGCAGGCCCGACATCTATTTCGTATTTCCACAGTTGTTGTACGAAGTCGTATTTCCTCCTTAATTTGATTAAACGCCGTTTCAATGCGTTGAAGTAGTACCTCCCTAGTCGGAACCTCCGTGGCGTATACCAGCTCTTTGGCACGTCCCCAGACATAAAAATCTAGCGGAGTTAGGTCTGGGGAACGTGCCGGCCATGCAATAGGGCCATCGCGACCAATCCACGCATTGGGGAACACATCGTCAAGATATTCCCTCACAGTCAAACGCCAATGCGCGGGACAGCCGTCATGCTGGAATACTTTGGGAACATTTTCATTAAATACGGGCACCTCGGACACTAATTCGGGCAGGTCATTTTGAAGGAACTCCAAATAGTTATCGCCATTGAGGTTATCGGGCAGGTAATGTGGTCCAACTACCTGATTCCCAATCACTCCTGCCCAAACGTTTACACTAAACCTCATTTGAAAAGATTTCTGCCTTTTAACATGTGGGTTTTCCGTTTTGTTTGTCCAGTGATGCAGATTGTGAAGATTGAGGATCCCTTCTTTGGTAAATTTGGATTCATCCGTCCACAATATTCTTTTTAAGAAATTAGGATCATCCACATCCGTGTGTAACATAAACCGACAGAATGCCACTCGTCTGTCAAAGTCGCCACCCTCAAGACCTACAAACAAAGAACTCTTTTAAATTCCTGTTGAGCAGTAAATAATTGCACAATGAGATTTTTAATGACCGGCGGCGTCGGACCGTTTGTATGGGCTGGTTCACTACCTGGAAGTAGTGACGTCATACCCATTACCTGCTAAACAAAGGCATCGTCAAACAAAGTGTGTACGGGTTTAAAGTTAGTTCAAAATTACGTACCTTGCACCGGAGTGTAGTGGAATGGATGTTTTTCGTTTTGCTGAAGAACTTTCCACACTTTCCATATTGAAATATCAAGATGTGCTGCCACATTTCTGATGCTTCTTGTAGGGTCTTCCTCAAAAAGTGCCAGTATTCTCTCGTCCACTTCAACATTATGTCGCACAATATGGCCCCTTGGTTCATGAAAAGTGACACTGCCAGTCTCGCGTATGCGTCGGTATGTGTCTTGGAAGACTCTGCGGCCAGGTAGTCGTCTACCAGGAAAACGTTCCTGGTAAATTCGTTGCGCTGCACGAGCGACACCATTGGCGGCTCCATAAGCCATCATGATCTCAGCATATTCCTCGTTAGAGAACGTCGCCATTGCAACAACAAAAAATCAACAAAGTTTAACAATAACACCAAAAGTTAAAACGTATCAAAAACCAACAAAACTCAACAAAACAAAGCAACAAAATGAAAAAATCGCGGAGTACGGTGAACTAACACACACGTCAGGTAGCAGAGGCAGTGATGTCTCGACTGACTGACGAATGACGGATTGACGGCGGCGGCGTCGCCGCGTCGGTGGCAGTTCGTCGTTTGTTCAAACTAGTTTAGGTACGCTATGCAAGAAAGATAGAGATAGAAGATAGATTTTACTTCGCGAGAGTGAGAAAACAAATTTTACCTGTTACTTAAGTAACAATTACGCAAAAAGACTTTTTTCTTTTGAATTTGGAATTTAATATTTTGTGACTCGATTCACAATTATTCTAGCTAATTTACAAAGTTGTAAAAAGATTTTTATGACATGTGGCACTTCACTAGCAAGAAGATAGACTAGAGAATTTTTGAGAGAGTTGGAAGATCCCGGTCGCTTTTGGTTTTTTTTTTATAGCCATGTAAATAGCTGTAACATGGACAGCTTTAATTGAAATCCGAAACTTTGCGAGTAAATTAAAAAAAAACTAGATGGCTAATGTCACTAATTTAATTTAAAAGTACTGTAATACAATACACATCTAAATAAAATTAAAATTACGACGACTCTACGACTTACACATTTTTTTTATTTTGTAATTGAATGCAAAATTTGGGTATTTTTTTTATAAAAAAATAAAAAGTCGATGAAAAAAAAGCCACAGGGCATGAGAAGTGTTTAGGGGTCTGAAAGGATAGAAGGTGACCCCCCCAGTCGACCATTTCAATTTGGCACACGATGCACCAAACACCCTGTATATTGAGTTGCCAGCAAAAGCAATGATTTAGTTCGAAATACGAATTAATTGGACGGTGTTGCCAAGTGTTTAAAATATGATTTTATGCTCAAATGGGTACACAACCCTAGTGATGTCGTTCTGGGCTAAAAATAGACAACCCCTCCTTTTCCTGTAGATTTTGTATGTATGTAGGGTTCCGTTGGATGGCTGAACAGCGAAATGACGAGAAGGTTTAAATTTTTGAAGGTACTTTGAAGGTCATGCGGTAATTGGGTCAGTTTAAAACCAGAATATCGTCTTTATTCTGCTTAGTGTCTTAGTTCCTGTACGTCAATGAAGTCCCTTCACAACAATTTTAGATATATCTTTATAGCAATCAATTTAGCAAAAAAAGAAATATATACAGGGTGTCCGGTAATGAATGGATAACCTTGAAATGTCTTATAGTATAACTTATGGCCGTTCAGAAAAAAAATTGAAACAAAATATATCATAAGTAGTACCTAAGTTATGATTTTTTTAAAAGAAAGGTCTAATTTTTTTTACCTTGTTTTACTTTTATGAACACTACGATCAGAAATGAATGGATTCCATCGGTTTGTTGTTATTTTATTATTATACACGAACTATGCTAATAGATAAACAGTCAATAGTATGACTAGCTATTGCACTTTTTTATTAAAAAATTAGCAAATTAATTAATTTTAGAAAAACTTTGCAAAATTTATTTTTTAAACTATGTTTAAACATCTTGGGTATAAAAAAAATGTATGAATACATGAGTGGCCAATAATTTTAAAATAATGTCACTTTCAAGTAGATTTTATAATGGTACAATTCATAAATGTATCTACAATAAATAGTGAATTATTGCCATTAATGTAGAAAAGGAGAAAATTTTACCAAATGTCAAAAGTAATGTAGGAACTTTTTTTAAATTAAATTGCTTCTGACCACTGAAGATTAATCAAAAATACATTTAAGGAATTTGTAGTGAATAAAAATTGCGTATTGAAACCAAATTGTCAGAAATTTACAAATACTCATAATGATTAAAATAGTTACTTTAAAAGCGTGAAATGGGTCGTGTGACCTTCATATTTGCTACCTGCGCGCACGCCGTGCTGTCATTCTTTTGTGTTATGTTAGACAAAGAGGGTCTGAATCGGCTAGGTGCGAGAGAGAGGAAATAAATGTAAAACATCAGGTAAGCACTCATACTTTTAGTGCGTTTCTCGACTTGCTCGACTTCGCATGTGTTTATTTAGTTTCCGTTTGCAATTATCGTGATTTACTTTGAATCAGTGTTAAAACGACCACGTGGCTATTTTATTGGACTATTCGTTTTGCTTACTGATTTGGACTTGTTTTGTTTGGTGATATTTGCGACGATTTGGTTTGTTTTTGGACTAAACTGGACTTTTGTGTTTTTGTGTATCAAAATGCCACGTCAGTATACGGCACAAGAATATGCAAATATGCATTACATTTATGGAGAATGCAGAGGTAACGCAAATGCAGCTGCAGCGCTCTATAGGGAGAGATACCCTAATGCGCGCCACCCAGACTACCGCGTATTTATTCGTGTCCACGGTTGTTACTCCGAAGGAAGATTGCCTGGTAGTGGTGTCGGTGGTACAAGCAGTGGAAGAATCGCTCGTCTTGATGTAGAAGAAGCCGTGCTTGAGGAAGTCGAAAACGATCCTTCTACCTCTACACGAACAATAGCTCGACGCACAGGTATCGGAAAATCGACCGTGCACGATATTTTGAAAAAAAATAAATTCCACCCTTACCACGTTACACGCGTGCAAACTCTCCAACCAAGAGATTATGCAGCTAGATTGCGTTTTTGCCGACAAATGCTGGCAAAAATCGAAGAAGACCCGCAATTTTTTAATAAAACTCTGTGGAGCGACGAGTCAACATTCAAAAGAGATGGATACATGAATCTTCATAATTTACACGGTTGGGAATTAGAAAATCCCCATCTTATGCGTGAAGATAGATCCCAATACCAATTTAAAATCAATTATTGGACTGGAATATTAAGTGGAATAATAATAATAATAATAATAATAAAAATCTTTATTTCAGACCATGTCCATAAAAAGAGAAAGGTTATAAAATTTGTGCACGTATAAATGATTTCAGGATATTTGAGTCCTGTTTATCTGCAATGACCTGTAGGATGCTGTTAGTGCTACCCCGAACTCTACTTAACAGGGAAGCGAGCCGCTTACGCATGATGGCATGAAAGCCGTCTACCCCGACCTCCGCAAACATACCAGACGCACTGCAAAACCGTGGCAACCCTAACAACATCCTAAATCCATTGTTATATTGGACACGTAGGGCACTGAGCGGCCTCTGCGTATACTTGAACCACAGGCTGCACGTGTAGAAAGTCTGACAGTAGGCTCTAAATAGTGTGACCTTAACTTGATCACTACAACGAGCAAACCTGCGGGCCAGCATATTGCTTCTGACCGCCAATGCCCTACGTTCCCTTTCTATGTCAACTCGGTCGTCAAGGCCCTCTGTAACGTAATGTCCGAGGTATTTAAACTGTTGGACCCGCTTCAGTTCGGTACCATTCAATTTAATCGCGGGTACATTTGACGGACACTTACCGGAGGCCTTGAAGACCATGTACTCACTCTTCTTACAATTATATACCAGTCCGTGCTTATTGCTATATGTTTCACATATGGCTAGCAACTGTCTCATTGAGCCTACAGTTGGGGTCAGCAGCACCATATCATCAGCGTAACTAAAGTTGTTCATACATATATTATCGATCGAGCATCCTACTCTTGTGCTGCTGAGCTCAACTATAAGCTCATTTATGTACAAGTTGAAGAGCTTTGGAGAACTCAAACCACCTTGTCTCACTCCGCACTCCAACCTGTACGCGTCGGAGAAGCTGCTCGCCCATCTTACATAATTTATCTGGTTCTGGTACCAGTAATGAAAAATACGTTGCACCTGTGTTGGCACGCCAGTTTTCTTAAGCTTCTCCCATAATACGTCATAAGACACGAGGTCAAATGCTTTGGAGAGGTCAAGAAAGCACGCAAACACAGGTGTACTTCTATCAGTATAGTATTGAACAGTGTGCTTGAGACTCAGAATTGCGCTTTCAGTAGAAAGTCCAGCGCGAAAACCGAACTGAGCGTCGTGAAGGTTAAGGTGTTTGTCAAGTTCTGAGTCAAGCACACTGTCCAAAACCTTAGCAACAATAGTTGCTAAGGAAATTGGCCGATAATTGTTCTTATCGGACAAATCGCCAGTTTTGTTTTTAACTATTGGTACAACAACTGTTTTCATAAGGTCTGAGGGCAGGTACGAGTGATTCAGACATAAAGTGTAGAACATCGCTAGCACACGTGGCAGATGGACGCCAGCGTATTTATTTTATTTATTTATTTATTTTACCATTTATGTACACACAGAAAAATACATAATAAAATACATAATTATAATTAGGAGTACAAAGGTACTGCTTATTTCTTAAGAAATTTCTTCCAGCAGACCTGCGAAAGGAGAAATGAAATAGAAATGTAGACAATAGTGTGTGATAACAAGAAGAGAAAAATATGAATATGCGAAGACTTAAACTAAAATATTAACTATACCTACACGTATAACATAAACTTAAATAAATACATAAAGCTAAAATATATAAACATACATATACTATACTTATATAAATACTCACAGTTGAGAGGAAAAGTAATGCTCTTTTACTCTATATTTGAAAAGAGACACAGTTTTTAAATCGCGAATGCTAGGCGGAAGTAAGTTCCACAGTCTCACAGCATGGATAGAGAAGGAATAAGAATAGTAGCTAGTTTTATGAGGATGAGATTTAAGAAGGGATCTAAGGTGTGATCTACACGGTGCGTCACTAGGGCGAGCAAAAGAAAAACGCTCACGCAGGTAGGAAGGATAAGACGGGTTGTGTAAAATGTTGAAGAGGAGACATAAAATCCGAGTGTTCCTGCGAAGGCGGATTGGGAGCCACTTGAGTTCCTTGCGAAAGTGAGAAACATGATCATACTTTCGAAGACCAAAAACAAAGCGAATGCATAAGTTTTGCAAGCGCTCAAGCTTGTTTAATAGCTCCTCAGTAGCATCCAAGTAGCATGCGTCGGCATAATCTATAATCGGCTGAATAAGCGTTTGTGCCAAAGAAATTTTAGTCTTCAAGGGCAGGAGACTTTGAAGGCTTTTCAGCGAATGAAACGAGAAATGTACCTTTCGACTGACCTCATTGACCTGAGCACGCCACGAAAGATTAGAATCAATAATTACACCCAGATCTTTGGCGGTTTCGGTATAGTCAATGCGCACACCATCGAGATATAAAGGCATCAGAGATGTAACATCAGCCGCACTGCGAACGAATCTGCTGCCTATGATCATGGCCTGAGATTTAGTTGGGTTAATTTGCAAACCAAATGACTTTGCCCAAACGCTGACGCAAGCCAGATCATGATTCATAGCAGCAATTGCAGAACTCGCATCATCTACAGTAAAATGTCGGTAAAGCTGCAAGTCATCTGCGTAGAGATGAAAACTAGATGAAATTACTCTGGTAACCAAGTTGATGAAGATTGAAAAGAGAAGAGGAGAGAGAACGCTTCCCTGAGGAACACCCTCAGTGAGGCTACACCAATCAGAGAAAGACTCCTCTAGGCGAACACACTGAGAGCGTCCCCGAAGATAAGAACTGAACCAAGTTAGAGCAGAAGAAGAGAAATTGATAGATTTAAGGATACCAAGTAAAATGTCGAAATCCACTGAGTTGAAGGCGCTACTGAAGTCAAGCAATACAAGAACAGTAAGGGACTTATTCTCCATTGCCCAGCGGATGTCGTCAGTTACTTTCAAAAGTGCGGTTACAGTACTGTGACCCGAGCGAAAACCAGATTGAAAAGGGGAAATAATCGAGTTTGACGCCAAGAAAAATGATAATTGTCTATGAACTATGTGCTCAAAAACTTTAGAGAGAAATGGAAGAATAGAAATAGGTCTAAAGTGGGTTAATAAAGTAGGATTGTTAGTTTTAGGTAAAGGTATTATGTGAGCCTGTTTCCATACTGACGGGAATGAGCAAGAGGTAAATGAGTGGTTGAAGATGTGAGTGAGAACAGGAAGTAACGAGGCAAGGATAAGAGTTATCATTCTTGAGCACAACTTATCATTACCGACTGCTGAAGAAGTAATTGCAAATATAGATTTCTTAACGTCTTCCTCGGTAACATCGCTAAGCTTAAAGTGAGAACATTGGGGCAACGGCAAGCTAGCAAGACTCTCTAGTGTCGCAGCTTTGACAGTTGGATCAAGAGAAAAGGGAAGGAGAGAGAAGTGCTTATTGAGATCATTGAGGTTCACATCCTTACACTGGTTGGTAGATGCCTTGCCAATGCCTACAGATTTGAGAAATTTCCATATATCAGAAGAACTGCGGTTATTAAGTTGATCGTGGAAATAGCGTCTCTTAGCATCTTGACACAGACGACAGCAGCGATTACGTAGGGCTTTGTAGTAAGAGAGATTCAACTCTGAAGGTCTGCGCTTATATCTGCTCTTAGCTTTATCCCTGCGAGCCATAAGCTCTTTAATTTGTAGCGTTATCCATGGTGCGGGGTTGTGTCGGACTTTGACACGTCGGATAGGGGCATGCGTACTTCAAATGCTCAACACTGAGCCCATCATGACCCGGCGACTTACCCCTAGACATACTACTCACAATTTTACGCACTTGCTTAGCCGACACATTATATAAGTCACCGGCCATGGTAGACCCAGGATCACCAGATGACGGACCAAGCAATGATTGCGTAGCAAAATGCACTCTGAACAGTTCAGCTATATCACCGCTATCACTCGCACCGCTAACGCTCACAGGGAGACCAGACTTATAGTTTAAGTTATTAGTCGCTTTCCAAAAAGCACTAAAATTCTTTGAGGCTCGACATTCTGAAATTACATCCATTTTCAGCTGTTCCTTATGATTTTGACACCACTTTAGTTTATTCTTGAATATTTTACGGCTTTCACACATTTCCACATAAGCTGTACCAGATTGAGGCCTATCCTGAGAAACCCAGTGTAAAAACTTATTTCTGGCCTCCCTGTGTGCTTCACATACATGCTTATTCCAACCTGTCACATGCCTTTTCTTCCTAAGCGCGTGAGACTGAGTAACACTCTTGCTGATAGCCGAGTCAGTTAGTGCCGTTATTATATCCTTATATATCTTATCTAAATAATATCTATGTTTTTTACAATTACAAGTATTATAACTACATTGCCTTAATTCTTTCGGAAAATCTATTAACCTAAGTTTATTATTGCACATTTTAGTATAGCTTTGTATCTGTTCCTTAGTTCTATATCCCCAAACAACTTTATTTGACGTATTACTACTACTGAAACTGTTTTTACATGTAATTGCATTTAGTTCACACTCAATGACCAGTGGCAAGTGGTCCGACCAAAACGTGTCATATTTTATAGATACATTACTAATAGTTTGACTAGCAGATTGACTAACAACACAGTGATCGAGCCATCTTACACACCCATGAGCTTCGCTAATAAATGTGTAGTTGTTTGATACATTTCCTAATATATCCATATCCACACAGGTCCATTGTTGATCCATACACAAACTAACTAGTTCATTACCAAACAATTCGCCCGGATGTGCGTTAAAGTCTCCTAACATGTAAATAGCTTCTATTGAATTGTTTTGAACTATAGCACATACCTCGCTAAAGCACGCTGTAAATTCATCCAAGTTGTCCATTGCATTAATTGGCATATAAACACTAAATACTAGAAATACACGGTTATTTATTGACACTTTTATTGCACTGATACGCGGATTATTGCACTTGATAACAGTCACTTCTTTAAACAAACTTTTCCGCCACAACAACGCCACACCTCCGTAAGGTCGTCCTCTGACAACACCATCCGAAATATCCACCGCTGACGTACCGGTGTACGCAAAATCCTGGTCAACAGTACCCAGTACCGGAATGTCGTAGGGGAGTAACCACGTCTCTTGCAAGGCTATGATATCCGCAGAGCAACACAATTCTCTAACACAATCAATCGATCTTTTTATTGACTTACAATTAAAGCTGATAAAATTAGATTTAATTTTCGCATTCGTTTGTATATCCATTATTTATTATTTTGTTTCAATTCACTAATCTTATTATTGCTATTAGCGCATTCCTTAGCTTTATTCATGTAAACAAAGCGCCTAAAAGACACACCTTCTCGGGCCATTTGAATTACCGGGGAATTTAACAGGGCAAAGTTATTTGGAGTTTCTTCAAAATGATCTCCCCAATTTATTAGAAGAAGTGCCCGAGGAGCTGAGGGAGTCATATTGGTTGCAAAATAACGGCTGTCCTGCGCATTATGCTGTATCTGTTCGTGCATTTTTAAATAACACGTACCCAGATAGATGGATCGGGCGGCTAGGGCCAATTTTGTGGCCTCCACGTTCACCGGACCTAAATCCATTGGATTTTTTTTATTGGGGCTGCCTTAAAGAGGAAGTATACTGTAAGCCTATAAGGTCTTTAGAAGAATTAAGAAGACGAGTCAGAGCAGCCGCATCAAAAATTAGTGAACGACGGTACACAAGACTGCTCCGTAGATCATTTATCCGTAGATGTAGGGCCTGCATAAGAGTGGGAGGCCGGCAGTTTGAACATTTATTATAAACGAATGATAATAAAGTGTTGTTTATGTTAAATGTTGTTTTTTATTAATCCCCAAAGTTCAGGTACAATTAAATTTAAAAAATGTTCCCATATTACAAATTTTGATATTTAGTAAAATTTTCTCCTTTTCTACATTAATCGCAATAATTCACTATTTATTGTAGATACATTTATGAATTGTACCATTATAAAATCTACTTGAAAGTGACATTATTTTAAAATTATTGGCCACTCATGTATTCATACATTTTTTTATACCCAAGATGTTTAAACATAGTTTAAAAAATAAATTTTGCAAAGTTTTTCTAAAATTAATTAATCTGCTTGTTATTGTGATTAAGGTGGGTTTTCGCTTAGCAGGAATTTGATAAGATAAAATGCGTGTATGCTTTATGACTGTTTTATTGAGACTGAATGTGGGGGGGACATGCATACGTTAATATAAACACTTAGCAATCTCCTAATATAGACATAACATGCCGCCCACCAAAAGGACATAGTTCTTTTATTAATCTAATACTTTAACATAACTTTAATAACTTAAATTTACTCTAACAAAAATTAATTTACTCATTAGCAATGGGTAAAGGGCATAACTTGGAACAACATCTCTTAACTACACTGTTGCCACTTTTTATGCTGTAGACTCTGGTTATGCCATCTTGTCCAGGATGTTTGTCTACAACACGACCCAGAGAAAATTTGTCAGGCGGTAATCCATCGATTCTTATTAAAACAACATCCCCAACCTTGAATTCTTCTGTTTTCTTTAACCAAATGGGACGTTGTTGCAATCGTGTAAGGTATTCTTGTTGCCAGCGTCTCCAGAAATCGCCAAGCAATTTTTGGGTGTATTGCCATCGGGACAAGGAATGAATCCTTGTATCTTTGAAATCAGGTGACGGTACAACGATAGGAGCTTCGCCGATTAAAAAGTGTCCAGGTGTTAGTGCTTCTATGCAGTCTGGATCCTTGTCATCGATCGGACACAATGGCCTAGAATTGAGACAAGCCTCAATTTGGCACAACACCGTGGTCATTTCTTCATAGGTGAGACTAGTGGTGAGCACGCGTTTCAAATGGTGTTTTACAGATTTTACACCCGCCTCCCACAAGCCTCCAAAATTTGGTGAGTACGCTGGTATGTAATGCCATTGTGTTCCTTCCAGTGCCAATGTGTTTGATATGTCACCTTCAAAGACCAGATTTGCTTCTTTCCATGCAGCCACCAATTCTTTGTTGGCCCCAACAAAATTTCGGCCCTGGTCACTCCATAGATCGCTACATTTTCCTCTTCTGGAAACAAAACGCTTGAATGCAGCGATAAAAGCTTCAGACGATAAATCGCTAACTAGCTCAAGGTGCATAGCCTTGGTTGACAAGCATATAAATACACAGATGTATGCTTTCTGAGTTCTGATGCCTCTTCCTTTGGACATGGTTATTTGAAACGGGCCTGCAAAATCGACTCCGGTATGTATGAAAGCTCGAGCAGGAGTTACTCTCGCTTTAGGCAGGTCACCCATTATCTGTGTCCTTGATCTTGCTCTGAGTCTAGCACATACTAGACACTTGTGTATGCAGGATTTTATCAGTGCTTTTCCTCGTACAACCCAATACTTTGAGCTTATGTAACTTAACATAAGTTGAACACCACCATGTAATGTGCGGGCATGAGCATCAGCGATAATCAAAGGCACCAACTCGTTCTTATTTCCCAATATAATAGGATGTTTAACTTGCTCATCCAAGTTTGCGTTACGTAGTCGACCGCCCACCCTGAGGATACCGTCTCCGTCAAGGTAAGGATTCAACGTTTTAATTTTACTTTCGCCTTTGACAGCTTTATTTAATTTTAGTCTTATTATATCTTCTTTAAATTCTTCTTGTTGTACTAATTGTATGCATTTCATTAAGGACTTTTCCAATTCCTTTGTAGTAAAACCCTTTTCCGTGTTTTCTAAGCTTCTTTTAAAATTTAAAAATCTTCTACAATAGGTTATCACTTTCATCAATTCTTTTAGATTATCGAATTCATTAAATTGTATCTTTAGATTTTCTTCAAGTTCTATTTTTAAATTTGCTTGTATTTCCTTTTTCTTTTCTAATTCTGTAGATGTGTTTTCTTGTTTTAATCTTATTTCTGTTTCAGAGAGCCAAGCTGGACCCTTCCACCACAAATCGGACCTTTTCAGATCAACTAGTAACATGCCCCTGGACCCAATGTCTGCCGGATTATCTTCAGATGAGACATGAAACCACCGGTTGTTGTTTACATTTTCAACGATCTCTACAACCCGGTTCGCTACAAATATTTTCCATTTGTGGGGATCGCCAGATAACCATGCAAGGACAATGGTTGAATCTGTCCATGCATAGATGTTTGATGTAGGGATTCGCATGGCGTGTTCTATTTGCTTAAGCAACTTCGACAACAACAGCGCTCCACACAGCTCTAACCGTGGTAAGGAAACAGTTCGTAGCGGTGCCACTCTAGTCTTTGCCGCTAGTAGCTTTGTTGAAACCGAGCCATCTCGCAACTTTATTCGGATATAAGCCACTGCTGCATATGCTCGCGTGGAGGCGTCGCTGAAACCATGGACTTCAATATTTTCTACATCACTACTTAATGTGCCAAGCCATCGATCAATATATAATTCTTTTACTTCTTCAAAATCTTCACGAAGACTCAACCACTCGTTCTCCAGGTGTTGGCTTATCCTGTCGTCCCAGCCAACCTTTTCTAGCCAGAGTCTCTGTATAAGCATTTTAGCCAAGATTAAACTCGGAGCAATCCATCCCAGCGGATCGAACAGTTTTTGCATGTCAGATAATATTGTTCTTTTTGTGACATTATCTGACATCAGAGGTAAGTTTATTTTATACTGAAACTGATCTGTTCCTAGATTCCAGACCAATCCTAGGGCTTGTACAGTTCCATCCAATTTTAAATCTAAGTGTACTCGAGTTGTTCTCTTGTTTGCATCTATAGATTGCATAAACTCAGTAGAGTTGGAAGACCATTTTGATAATATGAAGCCACCCTTTTGTAGTATATACGAAATTTCTTGAGCTGTCTGTATGGCCTTCTCTGCAGTGTCATCACCAGATATTAAATCATCCATATAGAAATCAGCTTTAATAATGCGTACAGCCTTTGGGTGATTTTGACCTTCATCTTCAGCCACTTGATGAAGAGTTCTTACTGCTAGATGAGGTGCTGACGCTGTTCCAAACGTGACACGAAGCATACGGTATTCTTTGATCGGATCTGACTCTTCCTCTCTCCACAAAAGGCGTTGATATGTATCGGCGTCTTGTTTATCTAGTAAGACTTGCAGATACATTTTTTGTATGTCACTTGCATAGCAGACGCGATATAATCTCGATCTCATAACAATATCTCTAAGGTCATCTTGCAGCTGAGGACCTACAAGCAGTTCGTCGTTGAGAGACACGTGATTCGATCCTTTAACTGAAGCATCAAACACAACGCGTGTCTTCGAGGTTTCTTTTTCAACGCGGACAACGGCGTGATGAGGTAAGTATACCGCTTTGTTTTTCTTAGTTTCTTTTTCAGGTATTTCTTCCATGTAATTTGATTTTATATATTCTTGCATGGCTTTTTGGTAGTCTTCTTTTAACGTAGGTGCTTTTTTAAATCTTCTTTCTAGCTGTAGTAATCTATGTCTTGCTATTTCTTTTGTGTTTCCGTTAGGAGATATGGGGTTATCGGTTTTAAAAGGTAACTTTACTATGTATCTTCCTTCGCTTGTTCTTGCATGAGTCTCTTCATATATTGTTTCACATAGCTTTTCTTCACTTGTTAACCTTCTTTTGTTTTCTGGGTTAATTTCCCAAAGAGATTTCAACAGGTTTTCTACTTCTATTTGCTGATGAAGGACCAGAAAAGATTCCTCTTGTAAATTGGTGTTGATTTCTCCAAACAAGATCCACCCCAGGTTGGTTTCTTGGGCACACGGAGACCCGGGAGGACCCTTAATCAATTGTTGTTGCACGATTTGTGCATACTCTTTAACACCTAGAAGCAAGTCAATGTGACCCGGTTTGTGATAGTTAGCGTCAGCCAAGTTGAGTCCTTCTAGGTGTGGCCAATGTGTGACAGTAACAGCTTTGGAGGGAATTCTCGTGGTCAACTGTTTACTCATGACGTATGCTTGTATGTTGATCTCGAAGCTTGGATTCCATCGAGAACCAATCCTGAGTTGCACCACGTGATCGACGTTGGTTCTTGTAGATCCCACCCCAATGATATTTCCTCTTGCTGTATGCCTGTTTAGTTTGAGCATTTGAGTCGCCTTCTCGCTGATGAATGAAGCCTGCGAACCTTGGTCCACTAGCGCACGTAGAACAACAGTTTGATTATACTCGTTCTTTGCTAAAACTGTTGCCGTGGCCAGTAGCGCTATACTTGTACTTTGTTTGGCACTGTGATGCGACGCGATCATTGTGTTGACTATTTCCTCCTTCTCTTCTACACTGTGTTGTGATGCATTCGGTTGTTTAGAGTCCGCAGTTTGTACCGAAGCAGAATCCTTATTTCGATGTAGCAGAGTATGATGACGTCGCCTGCATATGCGACAGGTCATTTGCAATTTACATTTATATGCGGAATGGCCTGGTACCAAACAATTAAAGCAAAGTTTGTTTGACTTAACATATTCAGATCTCTCCGCAGGTTGCAGTTTTGTGAAATCCTTACAATGGCATAAAGTGTGTTTTTCTTTACATAGCACGCATGTTCTATCTGCCGACGATGGTGACGTGGCTGTAGCAGTAACAAGGTGTGATCGTTCTTTTACAGGCTTTTCACGGGTGCCCGATGTTGACATTATAAGTTCTAACGTACGGTATCTTGATTGCAAAAACTCCTTCAAATCATTCCAGGTAGGTAATTTATCTTCTTCATTTGTGCTTATAGATTGTTCCCACTCTTTATGAGACTCAGAGTCCATTTTCTGTATTACAAGAAAAATAATTATAGGATCCCATGAGCTCGTAATTATATTTAAGTTTTGTAAGTTGTTCAAACAATCAGTCGTGACGTCTAATAAATTCTTTATTTGATTTGCAGATTGAGTAGTATTTATTTTCTTTTGATAAAATAATTTCTTTAACACTGAATTGATAATCAATCTTTTATTCCCATACCTTGATTTGAGAACACTCCATGCTTGTTTATAATTACTTTGTGTAATTTGAATAGGCTTCAATAATGTTTCGGCCTCACCGGTAACACTGCTCTTTAAATAGTGTAACTTCTGAACATCACTGATCGCCGTGTTTTCATGTACTAATGAAATAAATAAGTCCTGGAACGTAGGCCAATCTTCATAATTCCCACTAAAACTCGGTAGTTGTATCCTTGGCAGCCTAACGAGTTGATCATTATTCATATTACTCGAAAACGATTCGCTTTTCGATGACGTAGATATGTGCGCGGACGCTGCATTGATCGTCAACAAAAGGTCTTTTAAATCGGCTAATAACACAAGGTATAAGTCTTCGTATATAAAGAAATCTTCGTTAACAAAGTAGTGTAAAGTTTGTTTCTGTTCTTTCGGTGTTATCTTCACTAATTGTTGATGAGTTTCCCTGAATGTTGTCCAATATTCTTCTATACATCTTATTCTTGCTTCAACATAACCTTTTGTCAACCTGGTTTTAGGACATTTCTTTAAATTGATTTGTGTTTTTTGTAATAATGCAGCTGTGTCTTCTAAAACGTTAATTAACTCCGTAGTAGTACTCATCGCACCTTTTTAACTTGCTAATATTCACTAATCACCTCTGGAATGCGGCTCGCTATTGTTCGCGCCGGCCGCCCGATATCTTCGATAACTTGTTTTTTTTTTTTGTAATTAGTCCGGCTCGATTTTGACCACTATGTTATTGTGATTAAGGTGGGTTTTCGCTTAGCAGGAATTTGATAAGATAAAATGCGTGTATGCTTTATGACTGTTTTATTGCGACTGAATGTGGGGGGGACATGCATACGTTAATATAAACACTTAGCAATCTCCTAATATAGACATAACACTGCTAATTTTTTAATAAAAAAGTGCAATAGCTAGTCATACTATTGACTGTTTATCTATTAGCATAGTTCGTGTATAATAATAAAATAACAACAAACCGATGGAATCCATTCATTTCTGATCGTAGTGTTCATAAAAGTAAAACAAGGTAAAAAAAATTAGACCTTTCTTTTAAAAAAATCATAACTTAGGTACTACTTATGATATATTTTGTTTCAATTTTTTTTCTGAACGGCCATAAGTTATACTATAAGACATTTCAAGGTTATCCATTCATTACCGGACACCCTGTATATGCTACAAAACGAAAAAAAAAACGTTATAAATCAAACTGTCTAGCGTTTTCCCAACTATGTTGGAGTCAGTTTCCAGTCTAACCGGATACAGCTGAATATCAGTATATTACATGGAGCGACTGCCTATCAGACCTCCACAACCCAGGAACTGGATAATACGATACCCCTTGGTAAGACTGGTTGTCAGACTTTCGGGCTTCTGACGACCCGTAACAAATGTCAAAGATCCACGAATGACAGCCTTGACCAACGGCTTAACGTGCTTTCCGAGGCACGGAGGAGTCTCGGTTTGTAAAGATGGTCACCCATCCACGGACCAACCCCGGCAAGCGTAGCTTAACCTGAAAAATTGACTCGTGCGGCTGTTTTATTACTTACTGTTTAATTACGAGCTCCTCCCACAAAACGGAAAAACGTTATAGCAAAAATAAAAACTTTTTGAACCTACCAATATTTTTCTGAAAACACATACATCGATTTTATTATGGCACTGATTATCTCTGCGAACATAATTGTGACCTACCTATGTATATTGTAATATACCTGAGTTTACATCACCCACAGGACAAGCTGCTAATTCATTTTATTCTGTGACAAGAAGACCAGTTAATAAGACCTTGACTGATCTTCTTCTACTTAAGGCAAAAGCGCCAGGGTAGCCCGCGAAATTCAAATTTCTCAGGTTTTTTACAATTTGCAAGTCAATATTAGAATGTATGTTGATAAATGTATGATTCGCGACCGTAACAAATAGAATTATAATCATTAAAATTAGTAATACTACTCCTTATGTTAGTATAATCCTCAAATGCCAAGATTTCATGAAATATTCAATAGGATTACATGGTACTGACAAAAATTGCACAGCCTAAATAGCTGGGTAGCCAAACATACCAACCAAAACATACAATTTTGCACAAGACTTCCTTCCATAATGAAGGTGGAGCACAAAAGAAGGATTGAAAAAAGTATCTCTTATAGTGGTCAAATAGGAGAAGAAAGTTTGTATGAAAGTTCGTCATTTTCACCGTTGGTTAAGAACCCATCGGGCACACGAATTGCAATCTCTATTAGGGCCGGTTTTCTGATCCGTAGTTAACTCAACCAATATGGTTAAACATAGTAACTAATGGTTGAATTTCGGCTAAATGTGTTTGCCGAAATGCCATTAGTTACTATTTTTTAACATGAATGAGTTAAATGAATACATTTATGTTAATTCATTTATGTTTAGCCAAAATTTAATCATTCGTTACTATGTTTAACCATTGGTTGAGTTAACTATGGATCAAAAAACCTGCCCTTAATCTAATAACACTAAAACCTACTAAAAACCAACACCCAAAACTCTTGTCTCCAAATCTGGGCAACAGACAGGATACAGCTTCATTACTATCCAACACCTGTCACCAACAACTTTGCGTTTTACGTCCAAACATAAATTGGAAATCCCTCTTTCTTACGTATCTTTGTTTTTGGATGGTACACCATCCGATTTTTATTTGGACTGCTATGGATCGATAATGTTTTGGTATAAAATTTTGTGGTCTTACTAAAGTTCCGTTGCCGCGTTGTTCGACTAATTCATATTTTAGTTTTCGTGTTAAGAAGTACCATTAGACATTATACGAATGATGTATTCAGTTTATTGCCGTGAACTGTTGGACATTTAAATCGCCCAAAGCTTTTATCTGTTAACCTGGGCGAACTAGCTCTTCTCTGATGAAAATAGAGAAAACCCATTTGATTTTTCCCAGTTAAAAGACCTAGCTTGATTGATTTTTCGCCCCGTAAACCCCCCCGTAAGTATTGTAACTTAAATCGAAATCTTTAGAGCCGTTTTCGAGGACGTGATTACAAATATATAGGTATATACTACTACACACCGAGACACGATACTTAAACACATGATTGTACTCATGATAACAAACAACTTTTACTATGAGACAAAAACTGTAATCGTGAAAAAAAATCTGCTATCCCATATATTCATGTTCGCATAACTCTTCAAAATGTAGGAAGTAACTTTTTTTTTCGCGATTTCAGGTTTGGTCTCAAAATAAAACTTGTTTGTTATCATGAGTACAATCATCGGTCACTAAATACCTGTCACCCTATATACAAATATTGCTCATTTTAATAGTATAGGAGTTAAAATATACACACCTTCTTCATTTTGATCAAATCTTCCTCCATTTTACATTTGCAATTCAGTGTCTACAAAAACATTTTTTTTTTTTTTATCTAGAAAATAACATTGTGCACATTCTTAAATTTATTGGTCCGCATCAAATAAGAACATCTTTGGTTTGCTGTAAGGTATCCTTAGAGATTTTTCTACTACCAGGATATTTATTTTATTGTAGTGAAATGCAAGACATAGGAACAAAATTTTAACTAAATATATACCTATATTATTTCCTTTATTTTGACCAAGTTATTCTCTAGCTATTTGTAACATTACCTCTGTAAATTCATAACATTATGCCGCAGGGAAGAACTAACACCTCCAAGGTTGGCTGGAAGTACATTTTATTTTATTCTAAATTACCTTAAAACATTTCCTCCACTGCAGTTTACGCCACAGCTGTTTCAGTAAGTTCGCGTTTATAATACCTAGTTTTGTAATTCAGTACCAAGGTATTTTGTTTGTCGTTAAGTTTTTCACTACCAATGTTTTTTTGGTTTTTATGACAAAGGCTGCATATTTTAGCCACATATGCTCTCGTGCATTTTTATTTAAATGGATGCATGAGGTGATGAGAATTTTTAATTTATGTAATAGACTTCATCGCTCGTGCTCACAACAGCCATTTTTTGGTTACAAAGGTTTTTCTTTACTGAAAAATTGCCCGCATTTAAGGGGAATTCAGTACCATGTAGTTCAATCAGGCGTATAAACATAATCTCTGTTAATTTATCATCATCTGACTAGCAGAAGGCTAGGCAGTCGGCTTTCTCTCTAATCGGATGCAGCTGAATACCAGTATTCTCCATGGAGCGACTGCTTACCTGGCCTCCACAACCCAGATACGATACCTCTTGGTAAGACTGTTTGTCAGACTTTCGGGCTTCTGACGACCCGTAACGACTGTCAAAGATCCAGGAAAGACAGCCGGGACCAACGGCTTAACGTGCTTTCCGCGGCACGCGGGGGTGGATCGGTATGTAAAGATCGTCACGCATCCACGGACCAACCGGGGCTAGCGTAACTTTACCTGATAGATCGTGCGGCTGTTATTACTTAGCATGAGAACCTCATTATAATCTCTGTTAATTATTATTAGTGTTGTAGTGGTTACATTGCCTCTAATGTATTGCACATTTCTTTAGTAAATTCTGGATGTGTGCCCAGTTAATGACAATAAGCTTGCACTCTATTACAAGGGACTTAATTTGACGAAATTTTGACTACTTCAAGAAATACAGGCGTGAACTTGTGAATTCATTATAGTCAGCCTATTATGTTCGCTCTGCTGGGACATTGGGCCATAATGCACCAGTCGGGCCCAGCCCGGGTTTGTGGATCTTGTGACGTTGTAAAATATGTATGGCTGCCAGCGACATCTGTTGTTAGTATTAAAGGAAGTTATGGACATCGATCTGTCATTAGTTCCATTACGGCCGTGGAGATGGCGTTAGGTTCGTTCATAGAAATTCAATAGTTATTTTTACAATAATATTCTGCTATTAATTGTTTGATAATTAATATTTGACTTGCTTAATTGATATTCGTCGACTTTGTCTCTGTCACCTCTGACCTAGACTAGAGTCAAGAGCAAACCCATTTCAAATATAAAAAATAAATAAAATTCAATATTACTTTCACCTCAACTCGTTAGCATAGCAACTGAATCTTCAAGTAAATTAAATCTTACAGCTAAGCTTTCATTGTCCTTCAGTCTTTTGAACGGTGTACTGAAAGAAAAGAAAGTTGTAACAATACGTAATTTGGTTATTCATAACCGATCGGAAGAATTTTTTAGCAATTTTATTTTAAGTATCTGTTTTAGATATAAAGAAACAAAAGGATTAATTTTCATCGTTTCTATGAAAATTACTTAGTTTATTTTTGTTGTTTTCGTATTTTCATCGTATCGTTTTCTGAGATAAGAGATTAAGTAAGAAAAACACAATTTTGTTTACTAGCATAAAAACCTTTCTTACAAGCAGCGGGGATAAGCTATGAAAACATAAAGAAAAATATATAACGGCGCAGGATAGACAGGATAGATAGCCTTTACCAGAAGTGGCCATCGTATTAGTGGTTCAAAAGCTTCAATATCATCCGGATTGTACCAGCATATAACAGTTCGTCGTGGACGTGACACGACAGCGGCTCCCCTGACATCATCACTGTCATCAGAAGACAGTTCATTCTCTATCTACGGCTGCCACGTAAATATCGTCGCGAAGCTCTGCTAGAATGACAGTCGCCAGCCAGTGTCACTCTTATCCGACCTCTTCGGTGATTCCAGTAACTTCGTAACACACACACATAGACGGTGCCACTTGCTACGCCGTCATATTTTTAAGCCAAATTAACTCATGCCTTCAGGCTATGTTTGTTAGAAATTAATTACACTTGAAAATTACGTTAACACAGCTCTGACAAGAAGGTTTGCAATCAGCACAATGCTGTGCCGCTATGGCAGGAACCACAACGTAGCGCTCAATTTCAGTGGTCACCTAAAGTGACATAATGCAACTAAATGTGGGAAATACACAGATTACTATAATATTCATTTTATAAGCACATACGTATACATGTTAAGAAACTCCCATAAAACTTAAGGGTACGATATATAAAACTGTGGTTAGAGTTGCTGTCTCGTATGGAGCAGAATGTTGGGCTACAAAAGGGATGAATGAAAAACAGTCGCATGCAGCTGAGATGAGAGTGCTATGAGGGATGTGTGGTGTTACGTGAATGGATAGAATAAGAAATGAGTACATAAGAGGAAGTCTGAAAGTGGCACCGGTTACTGAAAAAATGTGCGGAAATCGGTTGTCATGGTATGGGCTTGTGGTGCGAAGGAATGAGGAAATAGCTACGGTCGCGTCAGAAACCGTAAGAAATCTGTTGCTAATAGGAAAAAAGTTTAAGATGTCGTGTCGTATCGGCCGTAAATCTGCTCAGAACTGAAAAATATCAGAATTAGTGAAAGCTTACTTTATAAGGAATGCAATAAGCTTACTAAGTTTAGTGCCGAGCAAATAAAATGGCGACAGCAGTATTGGAAACAAAAGAAAAAAGGTTTCTCTTTAGGTCCTGGTCGTGCTTTGTTAACTCTTGACAAAGACACCAGAATAACTGATCTAGCTAAACAAGTTTTTGCGCTATACATATTGATATTTCGACACATAGTGAAAAGTAGAGGCTTGCGCGCATGCGCGTGCGCTCGCAGTGTGAGGTCATACACAAATTGTGTGCGATCTTAAAATTGTTATACATATGATCTATCTTTTGAAGCTCAACCATTACTCTAGCATTAAAAGTGTCGTAGTTATTAGCGGTCGAAATCTTGTTTGAAAAGTTTTTGTTGATCAAAAATATCGAACTTACTACCAGTACACCGAGCGAAAAGGCGCTTTCACGTCAAAAATAGTGTCCTGACTGTTGAAATGTAACACTTTTGTCAGCCTAGCTCTCATTAGCCAAGTGTGCAGAGTATAACGCGATAAATAACTTCGTTCCAAAATGAGGGACACAAACGAAATCTTAACATGAGAGCTAGTTCTAGTCCGGCCGTTGAGAGAATGCTTTCCTGACACCTGTCAGTTGGACAATTTATAGTAACTATTATCGTTCTCCTGCCCTTGTCCCAATTTATTTGGGGTCGGCGCAACATGTCATTTTCTTCCATAATTCTCTATTAATCATCTCGGTAGTCACTCCCTTTCTAGCCGTATCATCTTTCACACAGTCCATCCATCGTTTTTTGGTCTTCCCCTGATCGTATAGCCATCCACATTCATACTCAAAACCTTCCTGATGACATTTTCCTCATTCCTCCGCACCACATGCCCATACCATGATAACCGATTTCCACACAATTTTTCAGTCACTTTCAGACTAGTTAAGTTAAGTATCAAATTTGCAAAACACCTATTCGTCACAGCATTTTTATCTTACGAAGCGACACCCGTTTTACAAAGTGTACAAACACGCTGTGAATGTGTGCGTAAGCGCAGGAGCTCTCGGTACCGTCCGAGATAAAAGTCGGAAGTGCGTGTATGCGTGTGTGTATGTTATGTGCTGACGCTACTCGTCTTCACGCACACCTTCACAGCGTGTTGGTACACTTGGTTAACTTAAGTAAGACCCGTGTCGCTTCGTGATATAAAATACTATACTAAGAAACTGACAGATGTCAAGAAAGCATTCTCTCGACGGCCGGACTGTAAAATAGTTGCCCTTTTTATTTAATTTTTTATTTAATATGTGTTTGCTCTTGACTCTAGTCTAGGTCGGAGGCGACAGAGACAGAGTCGACGATGAAGTGAGCTTACCCAGAAGAAGCCTATTCACTCTCACTTTGAAGAGATTAGGGTTGTATGCGCTCGGAAATACAGACGCAGGTAGTGTGTTCCACTCTTTTGCTGTGCGCATTATAAAAGACATTTGGAAACGCTTAGTGCGAATTGGTGGAATAGCAACTAGGTAAGGATGGTAACTGGCAGTGCGTCTAGATGTCCGATGGTAGAAGGGGGCCGGTGGAATGAGGTCGTGGAGTTATTGAGCACACTCACCGTAATACAATCTGTAGAAGGCCGACGAGCAGGCAACCTTGCGGCGATGAGCCAAGCTATGAAGCTTGCATCCACCAGTTTTACGTCGCCAATGAGCCTCTTAGGTCTGCGTTCCACCGAGTCGAACGCAGCTAGTTGGTACTTAGCTGATCCATCCCAAAGGTGGCTGCAATACTCCATGTAGGATCGGCCTTGCGCTTTGTCAAAAGTCAAAAGCTGTCCAGGCGTAAAGCCTATAAAGCCTATAACATTACTTCGTGTAGAATATTAAACAGTAGATATAATCTGTGCCTATTATCTATTTCTATTTATTTCGAATCCACGAGCCAATTTGCATGCTAACCACATTGTTTCGATATAGTGTTGTTGTTACTGTGTTTCAGTATAATCCTATGCATTATAAATAAGTAAAGTAGTTTTATTGATATAATCAGCAATATTTTTATTAAGTAACGTTTGAGAGCCCATCCGTGTGAATAGTTTAGCATTTTGACATGATAATCAGTTTAGTGATGACTTTGTTATCTAATAGTTGACACATTTTTTTTTAGTTAATGCGGGATTTGGCAAAAGAATTATTTACTTAAGTATAATCAATGCTTTGGAATTGCGTTCCTTGCAAAGGTGTGGTTTGACTATAAATTATGCTGAGGAATGATGTGATAAGGCAACGGTGCAGTTTAAAATAAGATATAGTGACAAAAATTTAAAAGAGTATTTATTTGTTTAGTTAAGATTCACCAACAGTTGTTACAGATATACTACAGATAGGAACATACAAGTATTTATGTATACAGTATGCTTAGATGATCATGTTGAGAGGATTAATGAAAAGCTACTAGCATATAGTATTTACAAGGCAGATGTGAGTAGAAACGCTGGGACGGGACGCCCTAGAAGGACATATATATGACCTTATTGGTGATGTTCTTCGTAAAGGTCAGGTGCGTAGTAGAACTCGAAACCAGCGTACGTGTATGACCAGATGTGTGAACGTAAACGAGGCAAAAGCAGTATGTAAGGATCTTAGCAGGTGGCATTCTGTAGTGTCTGCCTACCCCCATGGGAAGAAGACGTGAGTTTGTGTATGTACCAAGGGGGCTGAAAAGTTTTGAGCCTAGGGATGGGCCACGGATGACTGAGACATGATGATGTTTACGGATTAGTTACTAAAAGCGTAATGATGCTATTGACATTAAACTCTGTATTTATACTAAAGAGGGTATTTGGAAATTAGTAATATGCATCACGAGACAATACATACACTTGAAAGTACTTAGACTCAGAACTTTTCAGCCCCCCTGGTATGTATTTTGATTTTACACTCAAAGAAAAAGTGAATGACTTTGTACTCAGTATTCTATCCAGCACGCGTAGCATGACGAGATTTTGTCGACGGAAGAATAGACAAAGTTACTCATTGCCATGCTTATATGCGTAGAATGCGTAGAAATATTTCTACAATCTGTCCTTGTGTTTACTCTTCCATCAACAAAACCCGTTTCTATGATGGTCTTGCTACGGGTGCAAGGGGGAAGTACATGGATATGAACAAGTTTTGATATAAGACATAGCTGTAAAGAGGCGGACTAAATGTGATTGGTATTTCCTATCAGTCAACCTTTGGGTGATGCAGAGTGCAAACAGTGGTAGGTGCTAAATATCATCGGTTTCATACAAAATTTCAAAACTAATAACCCAATCAAAATGTATGAAATGGGTTTTTCTTGCGCTGTTACCAAATTGGTCCCGTAGAAAAGTAACAAAATCATTCCATCTTCAGAACCCAAAAAACACGGACAAAATTGTATCGTCGACTTAATGCGGAAACTTTGTAGGTTTATTTGAAATTGAATTAAGATTTAAATATCAATGTTTAACATTTCGAATCTTACCTGCCTATCAGACTTCCACAGAGTGGTCCTTTTTTTAAATAATGGAATGTAATTTTCGTGAGTGCTGTCTGCCATTTTGTTAAAAGTAAAAAATCTTTAGACCTATTTCTTATTTTATTTTTGCGTGAGTTTATGCTTCGGTGATTTACTTATCATAGTATTAAAATATATACAAGATTTACAAATCTCCTAAAAGTAGGTACTGTGAGAGTCTCACAGGGGGTAGCCATACTACAAATGATAAAGGTTAAAACGAAGGGATAGTTATATTCGAGCGAATAACACATTTATCTTAAAATATCCACGCACTCCTTAAGCCCTATCATATCTTGAATTCTTCGATTATCCCATAACATAATGTATATTGGATAAGCGTTTTTTTATTTGATAAGATCCCCTATATCCATACTTAATAAATTATACATTCTAAAGTAACTCTGTCTGTATATCTGTATGTTACCTTTTCACGCCTAAACTACTGAACGGAATTCGATAAAATTTGGCAAGGCGATAGATGGCAACTTGGGGAAGGACATAGGATACTTTTGTCCCAAAAATAATCCTACAGGGTGTGATATAGGGGGTGAAAGTTTCTATGGGAAACCTAGCATTTCTTGAGTTAGGGATATGAAAATTCAAATTTATGCTTTTGGTAAGAAATAAAGAATGATGTGGTTCAACGTTTTTGAAAAATTATCATTTAAGGTAGGTATTGGAAATGTAGTCAAACGGTTTTCATCAATAGACGAAGTGATTCATGAGGAAGGTTTAGATGTATAATTCATTAAGGGTTTGTGTAAATTGGCTGAATTATGACGATGATTGTTTAAGATGTCGGCAAAATCGTGGCGACTGGGATCTACTAACGTGCGCTGCGTAAACCAATAGAGTTATATGAAAACAAGGTATTACGGAATTAATATATTGGTTACTTGGACACACATAGAGTACTTTTAATTCTGGTAGTACGTTCCAGTGGGATGTTTTCTGATATCCATGCGGGCGAATCCGCGGACAAAACCTAGTAATCTACATAATTTTATGCTCTTATCAGATGCTCTCGGCTTATAAATTATAACCAATTGTTTGGGCACAAAATTTCTTGTTTTATCCTTTTTGTCATATACAGTTTTCTGCTTTCATTGTGCTTTTTTATATATTATTTTTTGGTGATTAATTATGTTGCTCTGCATAATTGATTTTGCGATCACTAACGTGTCGATAACAATCATGTCTGTATTTTTTTCTTTCTTTCTTTCCCCATGTAAAATTCTGGTATTCAGCTGGATCCGGTTAGACTAGAAGCCTACACTAACATAGTTGGAAAAATCCTAGGCAGTTTGATTCCTGAAAATAAGTCGAAAACAAAACCGAGCTGTGGTTCAAGAATTTTCATATTAAATATTCAGATTCGTACAGTAATTTGCTCTGCGGTAATTTGTCCTAGAAAGTCAGTTTTTGTAGATGTCAACAAGCCATTGGAAATTCAATATCAAAGTGGTGACATTATACTGCCCCCACCATAGAACGCGGCAAGTAGGTATGTCAAAAATCAACAGAAAGACCAACTCCGAAAACATCTGATAGATCAATCACGAGTACGATAAAAAGATGGAAAGTAGACAGCAGATTGTAGGCGTGTTCAAATCCTCGGCGTTTGTTTTCGTGAAAACAGATTGAAATTTTACTACGGTTTTCAATACTGTCGTAGCCATTGTATTTGTTCGACACTAGACATTTTAGGCTCATTTTCTGCCCTTTAGAAGTTTTGTTCGATTAGGGTTTTTCTCATTTCTGAGCAGATTTACGGCCAATATGTCAAGTTCATATTCATTTTAACCCTATTTTTTGTTTCGCTTTTGGTCCTGGTAGTGCTTTGTCAAATTTTGACAAAAACGCCAGAATAACTGATCTGGCTAAACACGTTTTTGCGCTAAAGGAATTCATATGTCGATACATAGTGAAAAGTAGAGGAGCGTGCACTTGCAGTGTGACGTCATAAGCAGTTTATATCCGGTCTTATTTTTTTTATAAATATGACCTATCTTTTGAATTCTCAACTATTACTCGCATTTAAAGTCTCGTCGTTTTTTCGTCGGTTTTTGTCGGTCAGAAATATTGAATTCCAGTACACCGAGTAAAAATACGTTTTCACCGTTTCACGTCAAAAGGGATTCTAAGGGCCGGTTTTTTGATCCGTCGTTAACTCAATCAATGGTTAAACATAGTAACTAATGTTTGAATTTTGGCTAATTGTGAAAGGCTAAACATGAATGAGTTATGCCATTAGTTCCTATTTTTAATATAAATGAGCTAATATGAATACATTAATGTTTAGCCTTTCACATTTAGCCAAAATTCAACCATTAGTTACTATGTTTAACCATTAGTTGAGTTAACTACGGATCAAAAAACCAGCTCTTAGTAAATATAATTTGATCGTACCAAAAACAATTTATACCGATGTGGGTCAGAAACAGTGATCACACACACAGTGGCACAAGGCTTGCAAATGTATAAGTTATCCCAAACGATGCACGTTTCAGACGTTGCGGCTTATATTGCTGGGATATTCTGGGTATTAGATTTAATATTGCGGGTTTAGAAAATTCAATTTTAAAGCGATTGATTTTTCTATTCCAGTACGCTGCGTAAGGTATACGTTGAAAAGGAATTGCACATTTTGAGTGCAGTGAAATCATGATAATAATAAGAAAATAGACGTAGACGCAGATAGAATTTCTTATATAACAACTTTAATTTCTACTCCAAAGATTACACTTGGATACTACTAAAAACGTTTTCCAAGAGGAATCATATGCGTTTCGTCATAATAATCATATTTCTATTTCAAAAAGCCATTATATCAACTTTTCAATAGATTCCTAAAATCATAAATTAGATAAAGACGCAGACAACAAAACAAATCCACTAAAAACCACAACTCTTCTAAACTCCCAAACGAGACCATTAATCACTAGCAAAAATAACCAGACCGTAATTGGAACTTCAATATTAAATTCCGTTTCTTGGAATTCACAGTCAGTCTCATTCTCTTCTATTGTCAATAATTTATCAAAGAATCCCAAAGGGATAATTAATATTTCATAATCATTGTCATTTCACAGATTTTTCATTCAGGTAAGTTCATTAAATTTACCCCGGGTCGTGCGTTTTCAATGATTAATTATTTGCTAACGAGGTCGGTTACTGTCAGATAGCGGAGTGAATGAGGTTATTCTTTGCTATCTAGACGACGTTGTTCGTTGCGATAGTTGTGAATAGTTTGATTTTCTATTGTAGCGTGGAGTCAGGTATTTATGTTAATATTCTTAATTCTTTTCTTTCTTATAATACTCTGAGTAAATTTAAATAATTAATTTCTTTAGGTTCTCTCTTCTTTTGAATTAGTAATTCAGAATAGACTTTTGCTTTCAGGTTTATATTCCTTATTGTTTTAATTTCATACTCTTTTCGTTTCTTCTTAAAGTTACGTCAAAAGTTGGCTGAGCTTCCATATTTTAACTTTGAAACAAGACAAAGTTAAATTGCATTTGTATGATTTGTTTTGACTTGCCTTCACTTACCTCTCTTCTTGTGTCTGCAGCTCTTTTTGTATTTTCATTATTCAGCCCTATTATTCCATTCAAATCTAACCGCCTTTGGGTTTTTTACAACCAAATATTCACCAAATATTCTAGACTTCCAACAGCTACACCCCAAAGGTCAATTACCTAAAATTATTCACACAAAATCCATCGGCGCGCATATAATAGTAATAATGCAGTACCATCGGCACTGACCTTCAAACCCCTTTTATTTCACCCTGCCTCGCTCGGGTACACCTTTTACTGCGGGAGCAACGGAATATGAGGTGAACATTTTCAGGTGAAATATAGATGTGAACTAAAAAAATAAAAATATTAAAGAACCTGAGACCGTTTTGAGAAATCTTGCGTTATTAACGTAAATTGCAATGTTGTTAAATGTATTAATTATATACTCCTGTATATAAAATTAGAGTCGATCGATCAGGTTAAGCTACACTTGCCGCGGTTGGTGCGTGGATGGGTGACCATGTTTACAAACTGAGACCCCGCCGTGCCTCGGAAAACACATTAAACCGTTTCTCCCGGCTGTCATTCGTGGATCTTTGTAGTTATTTTTCTTTCTTTTATTATTATTATATTTGACAGTCGTTACGAGTCTTCAGAAGACTTTGGTGTGACAACCAATATTACCGAGGGGTATCGTATAATTGGGTTGTGGAGGTCAGATAGGCAGTCGCTTCATGTAAAATACTGGTATTCTGCTGCGTCCAGTTAGACTGGAAGCCAACCTCAACATAGTCGGAAAATGAAGTCTCGTAAATCAATCGCCCTGAAATGTAACAATTTATACATAAATAAACCGTATAACATAATATTATTTGATATCGGTTCCCAGTTATATTTGTATCAGGTGGCCTTCCTTGTGTGGTAAATAGGTATCGATATGAGGTCACTAAAGTGTAGCAATAAATGTCTCTGTTTGATGAGCGTATAAATAATAAGGGTGTTTGGTTTATGATGCAGTTTATGAAGTAGGAAACTTATTTGTTTCGTTGGTGGTTTATTTTCTTAATCCAGTACCACCATCTGGAGTGTATTGAAAGTGCTGGGCGAATAACAACATTTTTGAACATAAAACAGCAACACTTAAATGTTACAATGGAAAATATTGCTCAGAGTTTGTACAACTTAATTATTTTAGAAATAGGTTCTTGTTCAGTGAGATTGAAAAAAATATATTATCGGAATACTGAAACTTGTTTATCACTCCAGCCGTTGTAATTCACCCCAGATGATGTATAGATTTTTTTTTTTAATTTGAGATGGGTTTGCTCTTGACTGTAGTCTAGGGCAGAGGTGACAGAGACAAAGTCTACAATGGAGTGAGCTTACCCAGAACAAGCCTGTTCACTCTAACTTTGAAGAGATTCGGGTTGTATGCGTTCGGGAACACATACGCAGGTAGTGAGTTCCACACTTTAACACGATAACACTAATTGAATAATTTTCAACTAACAGTTCATACTATTATGAGTTTTTCATAATTCTGTAAAAAGGTAAATTACATATAATTTTTCAGTATTGCACAACAACCATAAAAGTATTAAGTATTTAACCGAAGTAGGTAGCTAAATACAAAAAAGAAAAAGCTCTGACGCAAATCATCCAAGTAAACCCATATCATCAAATACACAAAATACCATAATAATAATACAATTCTAACATAAACACAAACATCGAATACCCATAATGTAAACCACGCAAGTGTACTGCCACCTAAATTTACTGCACCAACCGATGTACACGACCTACGTATATTATATCTACCAGCTGATAGTCCTTGAGATAGTCCATTTCCAGCCGAGTAGGCGAGCCAGTGAACCATTGAGTTGTCGCTACACATGTTTATGTACGCATGTATTACACTTAGGTACGGTGGAGACATATAAAGGGATAAACATTATAAAAGACTCACATCGGTGAACATATACAGTTTTTGGTAAAACACCAACAACCTCTTAAGGGGTCATTGTACTCATCATTATGAACAACTTTTACTACGGGACCAAACCTGAAATCGCGAAAAAAAATCAGCTGTTCAGTACATTTATGTTCGCATAACTCGTCAAAATGTACTGAACAGCAGATTTTTTTTGCGATTTCAGGTTTGGTCCCATAGTAATGTCATAGTCATCATAATCCCATAGTCCCATACCAATAACCCTGTATTTGCTGTTAGGACTTTGAGCGTAGATTCTCCCGCTGTACTGATCAGGTCAATATAACACTATTCAAGGCGTATAGTCAGGGTCTGTACACAGGAGGTCTATGGAACAGCTACACCAAAAGGCCGCTAGATCTCGTGCACGTCTAATATAATAATATTTTCAGAAAGCTCTTGAGACTGCCCCGTTTCTGTAGTGCGTCGGAAATGTTTGCTCAGAATTTAACTGACGGCTTTCATGCGATCATTCGATAAAAAGTCGCTCATTAGTAACTAGAACATGGGCTAGTAGCATCAGCATTCAGTAAACGGTGATAGAGAGTTTCTATTCTCCCATTTTGAGGCATTATGTGGAGAGGATGGCCAAGTGAGAAACTTGTACGTTACTTGGTGATCTTCTGTGCAAAATGCTTCAAATTCAAATAATAATAATAATATATTACTTACTAAACTAAGGTATTACTAACAATATAGATTATTGTTGTCCTAATAAAGAAGTTTTGATCGATTTGATTGATTGAATACGCTCAAGGAACATAACTCAAAATGAATCAAGCAAATAAAAATAAAAACTTGATAGAGATACCATTTTGCGTTAAATCTGGTATAGTAGAATAGAATAGAATAGAATACTCTTTATTATGTAGACCATACAAACCGCAATGCTATAAGAAACGAACATGTGTAGTAATTTCGGTGCCTTAATTTGAGCGGCGAAAATCCCAAAGGTAGACTTTAAAAGGTGGACTCTATTCGTGATTGTATAATTCAACAGCCTCTGGTTTTACAAAATATTCCAGGTCTCACCTAGTAAAATATGATTAGCAAATATTTTCCACTAAAAACTCACTGACCCATAAAATTCCAATAAAACGTACCGAGACCAAACAAAAATAATTCCCACCTACATCCACGGTCCACTGATCAAACTGAAGCGTTTCCTTTACAGATGAAATAAAGCCGTGATCGCATGGACGACGCTACGGTTCCGGGCCGTCTCGGCGGCCGGACGACACCCGTTCCCTGTTTGGCACATTCCTTATCTATAACGGTGAGATTTGAATAGTACGACAGTGAGGGAGGTACATAATAGTCTATTCAATGGGACATGCATTATGTGTTGATGTTTGCATTATTTTGCGTGTCAAGGGTGCTCTAGTTAAGGGTGAGGAATGTATGGAACTAGAATGTTCGAGGTCATAGAGGGACGAAAATGTCTCAAATGATCGTGATGTGAGCTGAGTTTAACCTTGACGATAATGAATATAAGACGTAAAAATTAAATGTTAAAGTTCATTAATGTAAGATGCAAAAGTTTAAAAGTTTTGATATGTGAATAAGTAAAAATCTTGTAGCAAAAAATAAATTCATATCATATGAGAATAAAATATAATGAGATTTTTTCCAACTATGATAATTTAATTCACTTCATGATATCACGAAAAATAAAGTAAAATTAAATCATCTCTTTGTTAAAATCTGCCCCTTCTCTTGTTTGTGTCAAAATAGTTGCTGCTGCATTAAAAGTAAAATTTGAGCCAATACATCGAATCAAATCAAATCAAATCAAAATGTTTATTTGTTAGGATATGGTACAAAAAGGTGTTACAAAATTAGTTCCAACATACCCTGCCATAGTATGGCGTACAAATACTTCACCCCCACAAAACACAAAGATTATATTACTAACCTATTACTAATATTATGAATTAGAGTATCAGTGCAAAAAATAACAAAATAAGAATCATTAATAATCAATTAATGATTCTTATTCTAATCGACGCAAGAAAGCAATCTTGTAGTATCTCGAAAAGTTGAACTTTACACCAGAGCCAAAAAACTATTTAAAAAATTCATAACTAGTAAACTAGCTGAATCGGAAAGGTAATTTTTGGAACACGTATTTCTTGTAATAAAATTTATCAGATGCCACTATGATAGTATTCTAAAACTAGTCTAACGTGTGGTTTATAATTGTTACAGTAATTGGTATTTCATTTTGAAGCAACTATGGTATATCTTGGTAGTTGTAAAATGTGGTACGACATTATATCAATCTTTATGACTTTGGAAACTAGTTTATTTTATGGTAACTACAGCATTTAGAAGTATGCTTTCTTAAAAAAGTTTAGAAAAAGTGAACGTAGTATCATAAAAAACATATCGTAGGAAAACGTTGCTCAGACCGTCCGACGCAGTATTGTTTCCTGATTTCAATGATGCAAACAAGTAAAACAAAATCCTTTTCCAGCGTCGATATGTAAGTTATCAAAACAACATCATCATCCTAAGTTTAAAATACAGTTTTGTTCCAGACGCACTGAGATCCGGTAGCGGAACCAGATCACTCAACTCAGACAATAATACCAGCCTTCAATACCAGCATGAATTCTACGGAGACCAGTCTTGACGTCAACCGGTCCACGCCAATCTATACTATCGGCACCAACTTTATTACGCAATGGTAAGAATTATTTTTTAATGCTCAAGAACTCCACGACCTCACTCCGCCGGCCCCCTTCTACCATCGGACATCTAGACGCACTGCCAATTACCATCCCTACCTAGTTGCTATTCCACCAATTCGCACTAAGCGCTTCCAAATGTTTTTTATAACGCGCACAGCAAAAGAGTGGAACTCATTACCTGCGTCTGTGTTTCCGAGCGCATACAACCCTAATCTCTTCAAAGTGAAGGTCAACAGGCTTCTTTTGGATAAACTCACTCCATCGTCGACTCTGCCTCTGTCGCCTCCGACCTAGACTAGAGTCAAGAGCAAACCCATCTTAAATAAACATAAAAATGTTATTCATTTCACATCCATCCGTCTAGTTGCCCAGTTCCCGATAATCCGATTGAAGCGAGTTTGTAGCACACCAGTATCTTTTAATTATGATGCTATATTTTCTACACAGTTTTTCCGGCATTGTTCCGACCAAAATATATTTTCAGTCGCTGAGAGAACGGAGTAGTTTTTTCCCGTCCTCGTCAGACGATCCAATTTTTTTTCCTTGTTAGACAAATCTTCCATACGAAATGTCTTACTGGAATGAATACATTATCCTCCTATATTATGTATAGTATTCCATACTTTGTCTATATGCCAAGTTTCTACCTTTGTTCAGCAATCGGAGAACCAACATCCAAGCGTTCGCGTTTCTAATATCACCGGAAACATAATGAAGAATTCATAGCAGTTGTAATAATATTCCTCATTCGCCCAAAGCTATTGTGTACAGTTCTAGTCACGTTTATGCATGTTTTGGAATTGGACAAACAGTTCCGGAGCTAAACGAAGCCTGCTAATGAAATCTTCATGAGGTTCGTCTGCACGTGATCGTCAATAGAATTGAATACAATAAAATATGAACGATTCCTTCGTTTTTGTTTAGAACTTCGCTTAAAGAATTGGGGTTTCGTATTTTGAGCTTATAATCTTAATAGTCATAGTTTAGTTTTGTATGCTTTTAGATGCTCGTTCAATTTGTAATTACCTCAATCTATGTGCCTTTAGAAGGATCATAAGATCTTGAACAAATGGAGCCTCCTTACAGTTGAAAAGGCTTCCAAAATAATAAAAATGTGAACAGAAATAAAGTTCTTACATTAGATGTAATAATAATAAGAATCCCGAAACATTTTTCACACACGGTCATCTGATCCCAAACTAAGCAGAGCTTGTACTATGGAAACCAGATAATTAATATACTACATACACTACTTTTTTTTGTAAATACATACTTATATAGATAGTTACACCCATACTCAGGACAAACAGACATGTTCATGCACACAAATGGTTGTCCTGGATGGGAATCGAACCCACGACCTGCGGCATGATAGGTGGTATCTTAACCAACCACGCCAACTGGCCCATAAAGTACAAATCACTCAGCGTAGCGAGCAAGAACCAACTACAAACTAACTAGGCAATAAAGAATCAGCAAGAATAATAACCCATACATAAAGTATTCATAGTTGAGAATGTGTTTAATCTAAATAGCTCATAAAATAAATATATCGTAGTATAAACCCTATAAAAAACAGGCCAACGGTCCCTCTATGTCCCATTACAGTCTCTGCATACTTGATTTTACGATCTAGTGTGGGTATGTTGCACTAAATTCAGCTTAATATGAATTATATAACACTATGGTGGGACCTGCAAAACAAACAGTACCTCTGAACATGAAACTTTGTTGTATTCATGAACAAAAGGTGAGACTTGTAAAATTTTGTTGTTTATATTTCTCTTGCAGTATTTTTATGATGGTTTTTTTTTTTATAATGGTTTACATTGCTCCTTCTCGAACTTTCATCCCTTTTGACACAGAAGAAAAATGACCCTGTAAGTTTTACCTTTACTTCTTCTTCTTCAATCGGTCCCTCATTACTGAGGATCGTGGTCACTGGACGCTTTTAAGCGGACAATCTGCCTCCATCTACTCCGGTCCAAAGTTGCCATCACCACCTGCTGAAAATTGCTTGAGGACGTAGCTTCCTTTACTTGGTCGGACCATCGTGTTGGCGACCTGCCTCGTGCTCTCTTTCCTTCGGTATTGCCAACAATAACCAGCTTTTCAAGGCTGCTATCTCCCCTTCGCATTATGTGGCCGAAATAGGTTAGAATACGCTGTAGACATATTGTAGACAATCGGGTCTTGACATCTAGTTGGGAAAGGATAGACACATTTGTGCGTTTGGCTGTCCATGGTATTCGGAGCATCCGCCTCCAGCACCACATTTCGAATGCATCTATCCTCTGTCTTTCTCTTGCTCGGATTGTCCACGTCTCAACTCCATAGAGGAAAATCGGGAAAACTAATGCTCTGATCAAACGGGCTTTAGTTTTATAACTTATAGAGCGATTATTCCAGATGTTTTGGAGGCGTGTCATAACATCTTTAGCCATGGCTATCCGTCGTTTTATTTCTGGGACGCAGCTGCCTTCATTATTAATATTAGAGCCCAGATAAATGAAACTGTCCACAACATCGATGCCTTGGATGTTATACCTTTACATATTGTCTTTAAAAAGAAGTTTGTTACTCTATTATGCATAAACGATCAAACAAGTTTGAAATTTTTTTTTTCTTTATTTAATTAAAGACTTTTATAATCGCAATGCGTATGACAGTCCCATCGTACCCTATACACACACTGCTACAGTTTACATTTGGGCCTTGAACCTGAACAGACTCTTCGCATCATCACCATTTGGTTGAGAGAGAATTCTATGGAATGTGCCTATTTCAAGCCGGTTCAACCTCAATACTCCAATCAGGTAATTTCTATTAGACTCATATCTAGCACAGTCCATCAATAAGTGATGTAAGTCTTCCACAACTCCACACTCTACACAATTAGGCGAATTAGTTTTTTTCATCATGAACAAGAACTTATTACATGGAATGTGTCCAGATCTGAGTCTATGAGCTGTTACAATTAATTTTCTACCTAAATTACTATTTATAAACCAGGGCACACGAAAAGGCTGATCCTGCATGGTTAAGTTTGAATTAAAATAAGTACATATACGTATATAGATCATGTTTTTGAACAACATATAAGGTACTTTTTATTAGAGCCATGCATAGATTCATGAATATGTTTCCCTAGGATGTGAATGTAATCGCGAGCTACATCAAGTTGATAATTTTTATTATAGTTTTTGTCATAATTTCACGTTGTGTGGCAACGTGTTTCATGGAGTCACGTGCCTTCCTCGAGAGCCGAAACATAATACATACCCTTTGGGCAGAAGTCTTTCTTTATGAAGGTCCCGGCAGCTGTTGACCCGGAAATTGAACCCAAAAATTATTTCGATTCGCATCAACAAAGAGAAAAGTCATTAGGTATTTCGTTGTTTTTTTTTTTTATCAAAAATTTGAACTCAGTTTTTTTCTCACTCCAGTGATAAACCAAAACATTTTCATCATTGTTTTATTTTTATTTCAAAATCACAACATAATCTCTAAAAAGCTGTAATGGACTTTTACTGAAAATTACTCAAAAGATTCGCACAAAAATATGCATATGTGCAAATGACTTTGTGGTGGAAATGGACGGAATGTTTTCGTTGCTACTTCAAACTAAAATGGGAGGCAAAACCAAAGTATGAGAAAGCTTTTCATATTGTTTGTACCTTATTGTACCTGAATATTTTACAGAAATTTAATCATAATATTAAAACACTGTTGCTGTCGCATCGGCAGGTACTGAAGTCCTATCACCTAGGAAGCCATCAAGCGAAAGCAAGCAAGTGTAAGCGATCGTCACGCGAATACGCAATCGGTCGCGTGCATGTGTCACTTTTTGTTCGGATAACCGGAAAGCGCCCTCTGCCGGTGCGACTTGCGTGGTCGAGGGCGCTTTCAGGTTCACCAAACCAAAAGTTCGAAACGTTCGTATATTCGCGAGTGCACCGAACGTCCCTTTTATTAACCTGTCGTAGCAATTTTAACGCACATTTAAAAAATTACATGGTCAAGATCCAACTGAAAGCCAATATAAGAGACATCATTCTACATATTGAGTCATCATTATTTATGAGGGACGGACTACATTTTTCTGGCCATCGTAAAGCTGACATAAATGGCTACGGGTCTATCGCAATTGTCCTGTGGGTATATTACAGTTCTTTCGGCTTTATGGTCTCAGAATGTGGACCAAAACTGATGAGTCTACAATTTAATAAAGCGTAAGCGATCTAGCCAAGCGATGATATCACTCCATTTGCCGAGATTGCGTTTCCTTGATTGCAGTGTTTCATTACTTCCCATTTTTTTAAGCATTTGAAAAAGTTTTCTGAGGGATTCTTAAAAAGGATATTCTTGGAGCTAGGTTATCTTTCGATTGTAAGTAGTTCTAAAACGACTGTAATGTTTTGGAGTGGTTTTAAAATACATTGGACTTACTACGAGAGGGGTCCGAGAGCTACTTTTTGGTTACTAACTGGATCGAATTTCGTTTCACTTAATTTAGTTATGGTAAATTATTTAGGGTGAAAAAGTATTGGTACAATAGGTAAAATATATAAACTCAGATTGTACTTCGGAGAGTGTGCCCGAGAACTCCACGACCTCATTCCACCGGCCCCCTTCTACCATCGGACATCTAGACGCACTGCCAGTTACCATCCCTACCTGGTTGCTATTCCACCTATTCGCACTAAGCGCTTCCAAATGTCTTTTATAATGCGCACAGCAAAAGAGTGGAACTCACTACCTGCGTCTGTGTTTCCGAACGTATACAACCCTAATCTCTTCAAAGTGAGAGTGAACAGGCTTCTTCTGGGTAAGCTCACTCCATCGTCGACTTTTCCTCTGTCACCTCTGACCTAGACTAGAGTCAAGAGCAAACCCATCACAAATAAAAAAATACTATATTACTTAAGGTATATTTAACAATAATTGTGTAAAATGTGGTCTTCATTTTTCTAAAACGGGACTAAAAGATATCATGATCTGTGCAAAAAAAAAAATATATACCTAATATTTTGTTTATTATCCACTGATGTAGGCTAATAATATCTTAACGATTAAACCAAAATTATAAAATCTATCTTTGTCAACAGGAAACTGCAAAAGATGAGACAAAGGACGTGTTTAACTACAGCTGGAGGTTACCAGGAGTGCCAAGGCGAGTACCTTGTAGCCAATGGCACCAACTACACGGACATTTACTACTTTAACAACACCTTCGAGAACATTCTCACTGTTAACGGTGGATTGGTGAGTTTTTCTTTGTTTTTTGATATATTGTTGTCTTTACGATGATTTTTTGCTCTTCTTATCTTTATTTTGCGTGTTTTTTAGAATAAAATCTCTTTTAAATAGATTTTCATCGTTGTGTAGTCTACCACGTTGATGCGATAATTTATACCTGCATTATGATTACTACATTATGACAGTTTACATTCTGCTATCAGCTCATATAAATTAGGTACTAAGAAAATTGGTCCCAGAGACTTGGGTCATTGGTCGCATCGCATTGCTTGAAAAAAATAACATTTCCTGGATTAAGTTCTGTTTCTACCACGCCAGCCTAGTCAGAATCCCGCTAGGATTGCGGGTTGTTCCCGCTAGGGTTGCGGGTTTTTCGAAAGAGTTACCGTGGCCCTGGCACAGGCAACTGAAGGAACACGGGTGGGTTTTAGTCAGTAGAAGTCTGACACGACCTCCCGCTCCACCCAGAGCGGGAGAAGTTAAGTATGATTTCCCATCCACAAAAAAAAGCCTAGTCTGAATGTCAACTAGTTTTGTAATATATTAAAATAGGTATTGCATGTCTCCATTGGCCACATTTAATCACATCTGTCTATTCAGTATCGATTCTCAGTCATTAACTTCTTGAACCAATGGAAAAAAGTCGACATTAAATGAACTTTCAATAAAATTTAAGTTTAGGAGTATTTTAGCGATACAAACCAGTGCAAGCCACTAATGACCAAAGTTTGTTGTTTCGTTATCGACTTTAATATGAACTGGGAGAAAATGTTTACTGACTTAACTATATTTGTTCAGACTGTGGGAATTATTTCACAGTTTTCTTACTTTTATTCCATGCTTATTTCCGTACAAGGCGTGAATAAGTTGATAAGTCGACTTGCAAAAAAAATTTGAATTGTATAAAAATGGCATCTGGAATCTAATTCATATTAACATACACAAGTGCATTTTGCTGAGAATTATGAACTTATCGACTTACTCATTTTTATTTACCATATAAATTAGGCATTCCATGCCATTTTTATACAATTAAAAATTACTTGCAAGTCGACTTATCAACTTATTCACGCCTTGTACGGATTTTTGCTACTACTCATTCGAACTTTAACGTATATTAAAAGAATTTGAAGGAATAGAGAATGAGTCTGAATCGATAACTGTTCTACACGGGGTTAAACAGAGCAATAATATACGCATATAATGGAGTACAATTGAATGACGATTAAATATCAATTAGCTTACTTTCACTCACCCTAAACGCGTATAGTGATTGCCTCTGTTGCAGGCTGAATGTGCCTTGGTAGTAATTCAACGCAAGCGTACCTATTGTGTTTTAAACACCATATAATGCTTATAGACGAGTTTTTATAAAATACTTTAATTTCCATAACACGAAAAAACAGTATTGAAAATTAGCCTGTTTTTAACCGACTTCAAAAAAGGAGGGGGTTCTCATTTCGTCGGAATCTTTTTTTTATGTATGTTATTTTCTTATGTTGTACGGTTGGACCGATTTGGAAAATTCTTTTTTTTTTTGTTTGAAAAGGTATACTTTCTAGTTGGTCCCATTGTTATCAGGTCAGGGTCTGATGCTGGGATCTTGGAGAAATCGATGGAACTCTTCAAATATTATAGGCACATGTACAGCAGTTTGGGTATTTTTTAAAGTAACTTGGGCATTTGCTCTCGGATAGCACCATTTAGTAAAGTGGAACTGAAGATGAAGATCACAGACAGCCACCGGAACTACTCAATTATAAGTATTTCACGGGTTACTATTCGATTAGGTACTTTAATAATGGTCGCTCAGCAATTTATACTCGTCTCAATACATATGGTGAAGAGATGTGGTGAAGTATTTCCTGGTACTTACCACGAGAACTCCTTAACAATTAACGTATCTGCATCGGGAAAAGCAATATTTTGTTCATTTCGGAAGTCGGTGGAAAAAAAACTAAAATACAGATCCAAAGACACCGGCTTCCGAAATTAAAATTATTCTTCACTTTGTATTCTTTTTTGGGAGGTCGGTTGTATTTTTGGAAAAACTAAATAACTTAAGCATTTTGAGCATTTATTTCATCGAGGTTTTTGTCTTATCAAATCTATTCCTAAATTAATTTAAACTTCCAAACTTCACCAAGTAACCAATCTGATAATATGAGTTTCATTATTCTTTTATACTCTCCAGTTCGTTAGATAAACAATAAAGGATTAGCTGTTCCCAATCTTCGTTGCCCCATTCACTAAGTTTAATTGCACTAATATCGGCCTCTTTAGATAAGAACTTGAACTGTCAAGAATAGGCAGCTTTCCTTATTGTATTTTCCGTTTTATTGAATGGGACAAATACAATGGGTACTTGACCATGAGTAAAGACTTTCCTAATCACGATGGCGTATTTCGAATGTTATTGTTCAGAAGAATGATTATTTAGTAGCAAAAGTGATGAGAGGTAGAATCAAGAAATTTCTTGTAGTATTCAATTTGAGATGATATATAATATATATGATATATATTCGGACATCTAGACGCACTGCCAGTTACCATCCCTACCTGGTTGCTATTCCACCAATTCGCACTAAGCGCTTCCAAATGTCTTTTATAATGCGCACAGCAAGAGAGTGGAACTCACTACCTGCGTCTGTGTTTCCGAACGTATACAACCCTAATCTCTTCAAAGTGAGAGTGAACAGGCTTCTTCTGGGTAAGCTCCCTCCATCGTCGACTTTGTCTCTGTCACCTCTGACCTAGACTAGAGTCAAGAGCAAACCCAACACAAATAAAAAAAAAAAATAAAAAAAAATTATCAATGGTCGGAGTATGTAGTACTGTTTTTGCTACTTGCGACATGCGGACATAACATGGATATGCCAAATATTATAAAAATAATATAGAAATATATAATATTTCCTATATTTAGTATTGTTTCTAACAGTTTTACTTAATTAATTCATATTTCACGAAGCTACTTCTAACAACATTCCAGGATCCCTGTGTGTGTATATAAGTAAGTATATACTGTTTGGGTGCTCACCTAACCTGCTCATAACGGCCCACTTACCCAATTTAACTCACTTAAATCAATCGACAATTTCAAAATCCCGGGATTTCAGAGGCATATCCAAAATCAAAATCAAAAGTCATTTATTCAAACTAGGCTGAGAATCAGCACTTTTTGAACGTCAAAATTACAAAAGACAGTCCCCCAAAACGCCCGCCCTTTACCACTTCCTAGTGCTTTAGCTGAGGAGAAGAAGTGGCGCAACAAACTCCCCAGCAGCACAGCTGTCTGTTCAGTTAAAAAAAAAAAAAATGAATGTATACAACACTGCGCATAATAATTTAGGTACATTACGCAACACAAAACATTAAATTAAATTATTTGCTATACGTAAGCTAGCACACGCCAATATACAAAAAAAAAAAATAATAATCGAAAACTATACTCAAGCAGAAATAAAAATACAAAACTAAAAACGTAAGCAGAACTTTATACCTAAATAAAGGCCTCCAGTGATAAAGGATGTGCCCACTTACATATATGAAGATTGTACATGAAGCTGTAACTCGAAGTCACAAATGATAAACTAGGACCATCGAAGTAATATAAACAAAGTTAATTACTAATAACAAAACAAAACCAAACCAAGGACAGCAAGACGACCAGTCACCACAGCACCCGTTCACGAGCATAACGCAGAGTTCAGCCATCACCCCCCTCGCCATATTTGAGGGAAGGAGACAACCCGTCCCCCGACGCTACCGCAAGCAGTGACATCTAAGGGAGCATGACGAACTTGCTGCCGGTTGCTCAGGCAAGAATAATATGATCAATTATCGAGGTCACTAGCTAACCACATATTGCAATACCACTCATAAAAAACATTGTAATGAGTAGATTATGTCCATGATAAATAAAAATAAAATTAAAATAAATTGACTTTTACAGTCAAAGAAAATAAATAATTATATTAGGTTGGGGAAAAAGTCTTTTCGCATTATAGTATGTATGAACTTGTAATAAAATCTCTTTGGCTATACTAATTGTATCTGGCTGGTTTTGGTATCATTGAAAGTTTAAATTTTAAAGAATATAATTCCAAATTCAAATTAGGAAAATGTGTGATTTTCATTTGTTTTTCGTACCGTCAAGGTGAGTGAATCTAATGAAGAAATTCGATACATTTTAAAATTTTACTACAAAAAAGGTAAAAATGCAACGCAAGCCGTGAAAACAATTTGCGATGTTTATGGACCTAGTGTAGTGTCTGTGAGAGTAGCACAAATTTGGTTTAAGCGTTTTCAATCCGGAAATTTTGATGTCAAAGATGCACGTCGCTCTGGTCGCCCTATTACGGATAAAATGGATGCCATTTTTGAAAAAGTGGAGCAAGATCGGCATATCAGTAGTTACGACGTAGCTGAAGAACTGGAAATTGACCACAAAACAGTTTTGGCGCATTTGAAAAAAACTGGGTACACAAAAAAGCTCGACATTTGGGTACCTCACGAGCTCACTGAAAGAAACCTAATGAACCGTGTACTCATTTGTGATTCTTTATTACGACGTAATGAAACCGAACCATCTTTGAAGAAGCTGATAATTGGTGATGAAAAGTGGATACGTATGACAAGAACGTGCGAAAAAGGTCGTGGTCAAAGGCCGGTCAGGCTTCACAGACTGTGGCGAAACCCGGGTTAACTCGCAACAAGGTGATGCTGTGTGTGTGGTGGGATTGGAAGGGCATTATTCATTATGAGCTGTTACCACCAGGCAGGACCATCGATTCTGAACTCTACTGAGAACAACTGATGAGATTAAAGCAAGAAGTTTAGAGAAAGCGGCCGGAATTAGTCAACAGAAGGGGTGTGGTTTATTCATCATGATAACGCTAGACCTCACACATCTTTAGCCACTCAGCAAAAATTAAGAGAGTTTGGCTGGGAGGTGTTAATGCATCCGCCGTATAGTCCTGACCTTGCTCCTTCAGATTTCCACCTGTTTCGGTCTCTTCAGAATTCTTTAGGCAGTGTCAGGTTAACATCACGAGAGGACTGCCAAAACCACTTGTCGCGGTATTTTGACCAGAAGTCCCAAAATTTCTATAGCAATGGGATCATGTCCCTACCTACAAGATGGCAAAAAGTTATCGAACAAAATGGTACCTACATACTTTAGTTAAATGTAAATAAACTATATTAAAATATGTTTTGAATTTTCTTAAAAAAATGCGAAGAATCTTTTTCCCCAACCTATTATGAACTCATTTAACCTGTCAGAAGATAAGCTAATTCTGGAGAAAGAACATAAACATTGTCTTGAGTTAATCACAGCGACCAACTATTCTTATCCATGCTAACATCAATGTTTGCGGTCATTCACCCCAAACAGCTCTACCTACTCCGACCACTGATGATAATATAAGAGACAAATAACTAGTTAAGGACATGCCAGTGAAAGAAACTCGTATCTAATCTATCTAGCAATAATGCCATGTAGGATACTTATACACCTGTATAGCCAAAGGACTCCAGCCTTCGATAACATACATATACACAGGTTTATTGGTAAAACACCAACAATCTCTTAAGGGGTCATTGTACTCATCATTATGAACAACTTTTACTATGGGACGAAACCTGAAATCGCGAAAAAAATATCAGCTGTTCAGTACATTTTGACGGATTATGCGAACATAAATGTACTGAACAGCTGATTTTTTTTTCGCGATTTCAGGTTTGGTCCCATAGTAAATGTTGTTCATAATGATGAGTACAATGACCCCTTAAGAGATTTTTGGTTTTTTACCAATAACCCTGTATATAAACATAATAGTCAATTGAAATTCTACGGATAGAGAATTGGCCTTTAAAGCCCAAAAAAAGTGTCTTCGTGCAGTATGCATGATCAAAAACACAGATAATGGCAAACCATTTTTTATTAATTTAAAGTTAGTAACACTCCCGTCCCTATATATTTATAAAGTTGTCATGTTTATTAAAAATAACCTGATCCAATTTGAAACCCTATCCACTAAACGTCATCAAGGTGCAATTAAGTCAAAAACCCACCAAACCGCCCTTTTCTCAAAAAGTTTTCTAGGAATGGCTCCAAAAATATTCAACAAGCTACCTAAAGCTATAAAAGCCTCGAAAGATTTAAATACCTTCAAAAAATCACTCCATAAGTTCCTAATACATAAAGCATACTACAACATAAATGAATATTAAGAAGAAAAATAAAAATCGTTGTCTCATTCTCAAATGTATTTGTTACCTATATACTTTAGTTAATTTTATTTTCTTTTATTTGTTAGAGACAAAAAGCAGTTACATGCCAAGCTTAACTAGAGATTCTTAAATTAGCACAATACTTAGAAATACATTTATACACAATCTGTTCCATATTTATGTTACTACACATGTAACCCACAACATTTTCAACGAATTCACAAAAAAAAAGTTAAAAGAAAACAGACAATTAGTGTGCATCGTAAAAGACTAGTAAGAAGAAGAAGAAGAAAAAAAATATATATACTTATGAATTTAGTAACTCTATTGCTCTTGCCTTGAAACGATTTTTGGAAAGAGTAAATATGTCAAGCTCCATAAAGTGAGTGTTGTACGCATCAACGAGGCGACGAAGAGGCACGCGCTTCCCAGCGTTAGTCCTGCACGAATCTGTGTGGAATAGTCGAGGCACACGTACCCCACGAAGCATGACAGATCTAGGTACTATATAATGTATACTATTTGATAAAGGAATGCAGTCGAATCTATTATTGCATATACCATGCAACATCATTACGCCCAGAAGAAATCGTCTAGACTCCAAACTAAGAACATTATAACGTTTCAGTAATTGTGCATATGAGACTTTAGGATGATAACATTTATAATTTAATAAGTTTAGCTAGCTATTAATTGTTACCTTAATTTGTATGGTTCTGTTTGTTTATTTTATTGCTAAATATTTAATACAACTACTTAGCAGTATATTTTATAATGATATAGTCTATTATATTACAGTGTAAACAAATTTGTACGCCTTGCAAGGCAGCGCATATTGATACAATATTTTGTTTTTATTTTATAACATCATATACCACAGCATTATACCTGTGTCACAAATAAATAAATTTGAATTTGAAACTTATTTTTAGAAACTAGAAAAAGTCCAAGCTGGACAAATTCTTTTAAGGCATCAAATCGTGTGTGCTGTTGCCCTAATTAATCGTGTTTCTTAGATGATCAAAAACATGCACCAACAATGAAAATATCCAAATTCAAATTCAAATTAAAAATATTTATTTGCCAGAAAATACATTGTTTAACAAGGGAAGACCTTAAAGCCTAAAGTTATTGTATTCTGCCTGCAAGCAAGCATGCAAATTACTCATTTGTGTCATTCATTTTCACATCGTACCCAAAAACACAAGTTAAAAAAAAAAGAACAGACCAAACCAAAGTATTAGCGGTCAAAGCATTTGCCTGTGTGTGTGCTAAAACAATCCAACGGACTTTAAAAAAACCTTGAAAAAAGAGGTCTTCTATTTCTGCTTACCCTTTGAAAATAGAAGGGGTAACATAGGTGCGACTCAATGTTACCGGTGCAGACAGTTAATCGATTGTACATTATCGGCATCGGTATTGTGTCACGGCCGTATACGTAGGAATGTGTGTACAGTATGTACTGTACACATAAGTGAAGTGTGTACTTTTAAGTGCCTAACGCACACCCATTTTCCCTTTAAAAGTGTATGTGATTGGCTGTCTCTTTTTTGGTTATGTTTGGAAAGAGTTGTAAGTTGTTCTTTGTTTTGAATAAATTATGTCTTGATTTTATGACAAAGCATTTTTTCAACATACGTAAATCACTTTCTACCGACCGGGTTAGAAATACGACCATCCGTGCCATCACAAAGATAACTGATATTACTTGGAAAGCTGTCAAGCTAAAGTGGAATAGGGATGATGCCTGGGTAAAAAAAAAAGAAATTATATTTAGTCCGTCAGTCAGATAATAAAAACAAATATTAGATACGTATTTTTTGCTTTATCATATTAATAAAAAATGACTTAGATAACTCGCATTAAAGTTCGGGAGTGGGGGCTTGCTACGTCACTTCTACGTATAAAATCTACGAAGACGTGACGTCATGCCACATTTTAACTCAATGTATCGCCGTAATCTTTTGATTACGTAGAAAAAGAAAAAATACGTGTCCAATATATTTTAATAATCTACATGACGGACAAAAAACATTTTTAGTCATCATCCCTATTGGGATGGACACATCTGCCGCATGTCAGACGACCAATGGGTCAAACTTACGACCCAATGGGTCCCTCTTAATGGCAAGCGACATCGCGGCCAGCCGAGATGGAAATGGCGGGATGAGCTGGACTTATTCAACTAGAACTGGTCCTTTGTAGCTCTAGACAGTGAGAAGTGGAAAGAGTGTAGGAAGGCCTTTGCCCTGCTTTGGACACATCACAGGCTTTTAATAATAAATCACTTTCTAAAAATACACAGCGACATTGTGTTATGGGTGGAAAAGGTATGTTAGCCTTACACAATTATCAATTTATGTGTTTTTAGTAAGTGATAAGAGTACGTATTTGAGAAGAACAGAGACTAAAGTAATTCTAATTTCTGATTATTTGGTTTGGGACTTTACAGGGTTATTGGTAAAACACCAACAACCTCTTAAGGGGTCATTGTATTTGTTAAATGATAAATGATTTTTATTTCTGTAAGTAGGTTTGTACAAACACTTTTACAAGTCAATATTTTTTTTTTAAACTAGATGAGGTCGGCGTTTCCTATCTGACTACTCTGAGAAGAAAGGCCGAAACAAACTCAGAGGTCACAGTCTCTTATAAAGTCCAGACATAATCTTGGTCACTTCATGTGAAGACCATGTAGATTGGTGTCTGAAATGGTATTTTGAGGAAAGAACCACACAGATTGAGAGGACCTGTCCAGTCAGTGCACGCATTTGTCAGTAATCGCGCAGCTCAACTCAGAACTTAAGGAGCTCAACGATTCGACGAACAATACCAAAGAAAGGACATTGGGGTAGGCCGCATAGATTACTCAAACTGCCAGACCATGATTAAAAATAACTGAGAGAAAAAATAAAACAAACAAAAAAAAAAAGCAATGACCTACATAGTCTTCACATTCACAATAAAGTAAAATAATATAATACTTACAAAGTAAATATTAATGTCAACATTCAGTATGCAAAAATAAAAATAATATATATATAAAAATATAAAATATAAAAAAATATAAATAATATAAAATAAATAATATAAAATAAACTGTTGTCAGGGGGGTGTTGTGTATTGTGTATAATGATGACATTATGAACAACTTTTACTATGGAACCAAACCTGATCGCAAAAAAAATACAGCTGTTCAGTACATTTACCTATGTTAAAACTTGTCATAATTCGTCAAAATGTACTGAACAGCTGATTTTTTTTTTGCGCTTCCAAGTTTGGGCCCATAGTAAAAGTTGTTTATAATGATGAGTACAATGACCCCTCAAGAGGATGTTAGTGTTTTACCAATAACCCTGTATAAGTTCATTCTTATTTCTGATTATTTGGTTTAGGACTTGATAAGACTCTTTAAGTATAAAACATGACTTACGAAAGAGTCTCTATATTTAGCACTTTGTGTTATTCTCAATAAAAGCTATCTTGTATACTTTGTAAAGTTTCTTCATTAATTTACAAAATTCCAATATCTAAACTAAAATTGTTACTAAATCTAACACTTTAAGTACTGAAACTTATTTATAAAACAAACTAAGAAAATAAGAACTCGATCACTTTGCTCTAGAGCTCGAATGTAACTTAACCTACTTCTTGGCAAAACGATAGTTTGTTTGTTAAGAAGTTTACAAGATCATTACGAATAACTTTGAGAGCTTTGTTAAAGGCAATTTCTTGTTTTAAAGGAGTCTTTTTGCTGGGATTTTTACTGACCTTTTTGTAGAATACTGTCGCATTCAATTTAATGGTGTTGCCTTTATTAGCAGATGTGAATGTTGTGTTGCTATAGCGAAAATATAGTAACGCTTTAGTTATTGCAACTCTGATATTGGGGTCTTTGCCGAACAATGTGAATGATATCAATATGTACTGCAAGGATCTTTATGAATGTTAAGATTGATCACCTTAGAATTTAAAAACCCTTTGAAAAACACAATATTATAAGTACGTACCTAAGTTTGATTGACTATTGAGAAAACCCAACGTTAAGCCGTTGGTCCCGGCTGTCATTCGTGGATCTATGACAGTCGTTACGGGTCGTCAGAAGCCCGAAAGTCTGACAACCAGTCTTACCAAGGGGTATCGTATTACCCAGTAACCGGGTTGTCGAGGTCAGATAGGCAGCCGCTCCATGTAAAATACTGGTATTCAGCTGCATCCGGTTAGACTGGAAGCCGACCCCAACATAGTTGGGAAAAGGCTAGGCAGATTGATTGATTGATTTTAAGGCCTATTTTAAAGTGTCCGATTCTTATGTATAAATATGTATAATAAACTCTATAAGAGTAGGACGATAGGAGGTAAACGATGGATGGACTGTGTGAGAGGTAATATGGCTAGGTAGGGGGTGACTAACTAGATGATGACTAATAGAGAAGTATGGAAAAAAGGGACATTTTGCATCGACCCCAAATAGTTGGGGATAAGGACAGAAGAATGATGATAATATATTGTATAATAAACTCACGTCGTTTTGAAAAAGAGATAAACAGAGACTACACATAGCCACATGCCACAATTTTATAAAGTGTCAGAAAAATTCTTCTTTTTTCTTTGATAGAATTAATGTTATCTGCTAGACAAGTTTTACCTTAACAGACTACAGCATCCATAATATTATTATCAATAAAGCAGAAGACAAGATTAATAATAATAATAATATAATAATAAATCTTTATTCACATAAAAAGTGACAAATTCTTAAGAGTTCCCTGATTTCTGGGCTAGGTTCAGAGACCTGTATTACAGAACTCAGTTACCTCTCACATACATAAATGACATATTTTTTTACGTAAATAAATGCAGTAGCCGGGACGTTTAAATGAGAAGGCAATTCTAGTAAGGGAGTATGATTTGGCGTCAGGGAGGGTGTGTATGTGTGAGTGTGTGTGGGAGTGTTTGTGGTGTTGTATGCGTGTTAATTGTGTGTGTTTTTACTACGAGTATGTATCTGTTTCACAAAATTTTATAGTAATAACAATTCAGTTTGTTCATAATCTAGTCCTAATAACCAATTCTTAATAATAAATTTAGTCTCGCGATTCGTTAAAGGATGAATATTTATCAATTTATTAATTTTATTATACAAGAATACTGCTTTATAACCATGTTGCCGCCTAGCAGAGGTTGTTCGGCATAAAACGGTTGGACATACATTTTTTACGACACGCTGTTTGCTAGATTACTCTCTTCTTCAATACAACATTATTCTATCTTTAACCTCATAATTCTTTGTCTAGCAACCAGTCCTGCCGCCGTTCCCGCTGTGGTTGGCGGCCATCTTTGCTACGTGCCTCGTTCTGGTCATCTTACTGACTGTCAGCGGCAATGTCCTCGTGCTTCTTGCCTTCCTGGTCGACAGGACTATTCGTCAGCCCAGCAACTACTTCATCGCCTCGCTTGCAGCCACTGATCTGTTGATTGGTAAGAAATATTGTTGTTTTATTTATGTAAATGTGGATACTATATTAAATACTGAATATACGTATATTATTGCTCGTAAACGGGTGCTGCCTGTGGTGTCTGGTCGTCTTGCTGTCATTGCTTTTGTTATTAGTAATTAACTCTTTATTTATTTTACCTCGATGGTCCTAGTTTATCATTTGTGAATTCGAGTTACTGCCACATATACGGCTATATGTACGTGGGCACGCCCTTTATGCCTGGAGGCTTTTATTTAGTTATAAAGTTCTGTTTACGTTTTTAGTTTTGTATTTTTATTTCTGTTTGAGTATAGTTTTCGACTTTTTTTTTTCTTTTTGGTATATTGGGGTGTGCTAGCTGACTTATGGCAATTAATTTCATTTCATTTTTCGTTGCATAATACCTAAATTAATTTGCACAGTGCTGTATACAATAAAATTTTTGACTGAACAGACAGCTGTGCTGCTGGTCGTTTGTTGCGCCACTTCTTCTCCCCAGCTAAAGCACTAGGAAGTGGTGACGGGCGGGCGTTTTGGGGGACTGTATTATGTAATTTTGAATGACTTTTGATTTTGATTAACAAACATTATTAGTGATCGATCGACTAACAGAGAATTATGGAGAAATGTGACATATTGCGCCGACCCCAAATAAATTGGGTTATGGGCAGGAGAATGATGATGTTGATATTAGTGAACGATCATTATTTTCAAACTTTCTTTCTTAGTCATAAGCAATTTTTTTTTTTTTTTGTGAATAGGTTATTAAAATAATTAACATTATTATAGCTCGCTTCTAAGTTGCATCAAAACTCTTTGTAAAAGGCTTTGGTATTCGGAGTTCAAAACAAAATGCAAGCGCAAAACAACTACAATAAACCGAGTCGGAAACATAACCTCCTTATTTGGCTTCGCCGCAGTCGAGTAATAGAGAAAGTATTTTATGCATTTATCAGGTTTCTGAGTAGCCTGTAATTATTCAAAGCCATTAAAAATTCTAGGTTTGTTTTGAAATTGTAGTTTAAACCTAACTCAACTGCAGTTAAGTTTTTATTAGTATTTCGATTGTTGCCAACCACTTTTTTCAGAGTAAGCAGAAATTAGTTATAGGTTATTTCAAAGTATTTAATAAAAGCCCAGTTGGAGAAAATAATTTAATTAAGTGTTTTTTAACTAAGTGTTTAAATATTTCTAAAAGCAAAGTTTTAAAATACGGCAAATGAACTGCTCATGAAAATAAACTAAACTCTTATTGTTAGGAAAACCTGTCTCTGTTTTGAAACTAAATTAAATTAACCATTTATTTGATTAATTATTTTCTGTTTATGCTATGAAATTTATAACTGGAACATTGTTATAAGCTTTTGATAAATTAAGTCTGACTAAAAGGTATTCCGAATCTGAGAAGCTTGACCCTTGACATTTCAGTGTCTGATAATGATGAAAGTATTTAATAGAGAATTATTTTCCATTGTCTACAGGTACTTTGTCGCTTCCATTCTACACCGACTACGTTTTAAAGGGCTACTGGCATTTAGGGCCCCTCCTCTGCGACCTTTGGCTATCAGTTGACTATACAGTATGTCTTGTCTCACAATATACAGTCCTACTCATTACTGTAGATAGATTCTGCAGCGTGAAAATAGCGGCTCGGTACAGAGCCTGGCGAACGAAAAATCGGGTAATATGGATGGTAACAGTAACATGGATCATACCAGCTTTACTATTCTTTACGACAATATTCGGATGGGAACATTTTGTTGGGTACAGAGACTTACAAGAAGGCGAATGTGCTGTACAGTTTCTGAAAGACCCAGTATTTAACACAGCTTTAATCATAGGCTATTATTGGACGACGCTATTCGTTTTGATTGTACTTTATGCTGGAATTTTCAAGACGGCGTATGATATGCAAAAGAAAAGTGAAGCGAAGCAAAGGAAGATGCAGTCGATGGTGGCTTTGAGTGCTGGTGTTATGACAGGAATGGCTGGTCGAGCAGCTGGAATGGCAGCCTTATCAAAAGCAACAATATCCGGTGAGGATCAAATAAAAGTATCAGAAGTTATGCGAAAAGATTCGACTTCTAAGGGGGCACTCGCAGCGCCCTTGCTAAATCTAGGTGGGTCCAGTGATTCCAATTCGAGTCAAAAATCTTCGGCACATAAAAGTAGTGCTACCGCCACTGGTACTTCGACTACGGCTGAGTCTGATGGAGATAAGAAGGAAGATCAGGTAGAAGCGGAAAGGTCAAGCAGTCCTGCGTTTGATTCCGATGAAGAAAGTACTACACAGACAAATGTTAAGAAACGACCGTCAGTTGCAAATTTTGTAATGCAAACAGGTGCTATGCAACTGTTAAATAATATGCGTCTTAACGGAGGGATGATGATTAAAACTGATTTGAAACAGTCACCAGTATTGAAACATGAGTCTGAAAAGCCAAAGACGTCATTATCGCAGATATCAGAAAAGAGTTTGCTTGATACTGATAACCCAGATACATCACAGAGTCACGACAATATGTCTGTACCAAATGTGCCACTGTCTACTGCTAGTATTATGTCTCCTTTATCATCTGGTATAACAACACCGTCCGAACAAAGAGAGGTATCGACAACAATTGCTCAAAGAATTATTCCACCCCCATCTGAATTCAGATGTAGTCCTCCAGTTTCCGAAAGTCCACCGTCACATTCAGAATCATCACGCACTAGAACTGTAAGGGTCGTGAAAGGTGACGGTACGTCATACGACATGCTTGTAGGTATGGATGGAGCAGACTTAAGGTATATGGATGAGAGTTCCGTCAATGTGCCGTCACCTACATACGAGAGTCCGCCCTCTTCCGTCACTTTCGCAACTGCGACTGAACCTTCATCTCCACCAACATTAAATTCAGGTAACGAAACTAACAAATCTTTACTACAAGCAGCTTTAATACGAGCGACCGCCGAAGCTCAAGTTACACAACCAAAAACGAATTTCTCCCCGCCTCTCCCAATTAAAGTAAATACTGAGGTGAGTTTAACTACAGGAGAGCGCTCTAAGCCTGTTATTACTCTCGTATCGTCGTCTTCCAATAACAATGAACCTCAACCCCCGAAGTCTGCTGAAGCGAAAATGTCTCCATTGAATCTAAATCCCGCAATAAGTCCAGCAGTTGAGAATAGTGATATATCAAGTACTGTAGTAACTGGGTCAGGCCGCGGCGACTCTAAGAAAGAGTTTGTAAAAAACTTAGGAAAAAAATTAAAAGTTAAACGTTCGAAGCGGGATGGCCTGTTTCCGAGCATCGGTCGGCAGAAATCTAAATCAGAAAACAGAGCTAGGAAGGCTTTTAGAACTATATCGTTCATTTTAGGTGCGTTTGTTGTTTGTTGGACTCCATATCACATATTGGCTCTGGTGGAGGGATTCTGTACGGACCCGCCGTGTATAAACAAACACTTGTACATGTTCTCGTACTTCCTGTGTTACGCAAACAGTCCTATCAACCCGTTTTGCTACGCGCTGGCCAACCAGCAGTTCAAGAAGACTTTCACGAGACTCCTCCGGGGAGACTTCCACATCACCTAGTCCATGTATGTCGGTCATCGCAATGCGTAAACAGGAGAACCCGACCGAGTGTCCCATGGCAAATGTTTTACGCACAATTTTCATTCAAAAGGATGATAAAAATAAGACAATACCAATATTAATGACTCTGTTGAATGCTTTCAATGTATAGGACATGGAATCGTGTAGAATACTTGTATTAAATGTATAGCGGTTTCAGCTTTATAAAAGCAAATTTTTAATAAATGTAAATAGTAATAAGTATATTGTAATATTTTTATTTCTTTGAACGTTCAGAACTGACAATAAATTGTTAGATCGTGTATAAAAATGTTAATTAAAAGTCTCTTCATATTTCTAATTAATGTTATAGTTAATTATTATAATGTTAGTTTAGAGTAATAGAAATTGCTTCAAGTAATGTCGAAGACATTGTGGTAAAATAAATGTTTGTAGATTTATATGAATAATAATTATTAAATAAAACCACGATAGTATTGTGTGTGACAATGAGTTGGTACTTTTAGGTTAATTATAGATTTTAATGGAAATAATTTATTTAAATTAAATCAAATAATCTTAGTTCCAAATGAAATCAATCGTACGGTAATTTAGTAAATTTAGTAAAAATGCAAAAATAAATGATAAATTTCGATAAAAATATAGAGCAAGGCTAACTTACTCATGGTCACATACTAAAATGAGATTACGCTTCAAAGCTTTCAGCCGTGAGCCCTGCTAAAGTTTTCTAGCGTTTGAAATAGTCAATTAAAATAATATTTGTATAGAACTAACAATGCGGGCCTAAACCGTTTTAGGTATTAACAAACTAGTTTTTGAAGTATCCGTAATAACTGTCATAGTTTTCGAATGTAAACTGGATTAATCATAGTTTATTTGTTAAGTAAGTTTAACGGAAATGCTTCAGATTTTGAGTATGAAGACTTTTCGATAGTTAAAAAAACTAAATAAAAAAAATTAACCACAGATAAGTATTTCAATTCTTTTGGACTGATTTTTTTATAATACTCATTAGGTATGTAAATACATATCAAAACGTTTGATTAAATTGACCAGCGAAATTTGAAGCATTTTCAAATAACAGAATTTTATAGTTGCTCATATTATTATTATGAATGTATAGTCGCTTTAAATAATCTGTAATTTATAACATCGTTTGTGAGTATTTCATAAGTTATTGCAAAATAAAATGAAAGACAAAAGTGAAATAAAATTAGTTGGTAAATATTAAAAAAATGAAAAATAGAATTACGATAGCCAGTACAAGCAATCCGTTTTCAAATACATTTATAGAAATAATAAAAATTTAAACGTGTGATGTCATGACCCGATAATAATATATCATAGAAAATGTATTTTACGGTAGAAAAATCAATATCTATATATGTCTTAATTTTTTACTGCTCGAGACAAAATTTTAATCCATTTTGACACTATACATCCTTAAAATAATAATTCTTAAAACGATTTTGATGTAATTATTGTTATTTTAAATTATATACTTTCTTTTTTTTTGTACTATGAGTGGCAAAAATCATTAATTATAGTAACTATATTGTTTGAAATACTCATTAAAAAAAATGAACATCGTATTCTGGAGAAGACGTGTAAATAATATTTTTAAAAGTATTAAAAATGATCATGGGCAGTAAGTGTTTAGTAAAATAATATAAATCTAGTGTTCTCGCCTTAGAACAGTGTCAATAACTACTATATAAAATTGTACATACGCTTTGTATACTGTCTGTTTATTTTATGTCGGAAAATTAAAATTGTAATGAATAAAAATAGTAATTTCATGACGTTATTTTATTTCATTACCTTTAATAAATGATAATTTACTTACTACTGTTACGTTTAGCAATACTTTAAAAAAAGAAAACGAAGAACCTTGAAAGAAAATCATGACATCGCAAATTTTTTTGTATTTTTAACACAACAAAGAAAATAATATTAATACAACAAGGAACACAACACGACAAAAAAAAAAATATTAATAGAATTTTTTTTATTGTGTTATCCAAATATTAAGGTATTCTAACTTAAACTCTCATTATCAGTCAAACTGTTTATAAAACTTACAAAAACCGGATCAGACACATATTCGAAAATTAAATCCAATTCAAAAACGTTAGATAGTCTAAAAGTAAAACGTGCGAGTAAAATGAAACTCTATTGTCGAAAGCTCAGTCGAAAATCCCCTTTTAGCGTTTAAAACGTGTACACGTTCTCAGAGCGATCAATGTGTGATCGAAATTGCAGAGTTTTCCCAATGGGATTAGAGATTTGCCCTTTGGAAAAGCAATAAAAATTTAACAAAGGAAAAATTGTTGTTAGAGAGTTTCTTATTTCTTGTTAGAATTAAGAAAATTACTTGATAAACAAATTATGTTTAATAAAATAAAACATCCCTATTTTCACAATAAAAAAAAGGAAAAGTTACAAACTGTTTTGATGCTCTTTCTGAATGTGAATTGTGTTATAAAAGATTACGCGTTTAACCAAGGTCAATCTGCCTAGCCTTTTCCCAATTATTTTGGGGTCGGCTTCCAGTCGTACCGGATGCAGCTGAATACCAGTATTTTACATGGAACGACTGCCTATCTGAGCTCCACAACCCAGTTATTGGGTAATACGATACCCCTTGGTAAGACTGATTGTCAGACTTTCGGGCTTCTGACGACCCGTAACGACTGTCAAAGATTCACGTATGACAGCCGGGAGCAACGGCTTAACGTGCTTTCCGAGGCACGAACGAGTCTCGGTATGTAAAGAGGGTCACCCATCTACGGAGCAACCCCGGCAAGCGTAGCTTAACCTGATGGATCGACCCGTGCGGCTGTTATTACTTAGCCACAAGCTTCTCCTCCTCTCCAACCAAGGTCAAAACCAAGGTCAATAAGGAATTAATTATGGGTCAATAGAGTCATAATCATAATCTTTATTTATCTCGACATCATATTATAGGTAATAGTTATTACAATGGTTTCCATAGTACAAGCTCTGCTTAGTTTAGGATCAGATGACCGTGTGTGAATAATGTCCCAGGTTATTATCGGGTTGGCTAATAAGTAATGAGCGTTTTAGTTTATAATTTCTAGAATTTTCGGAAAGGTTCGAGAACGTTCTGTATACAGAGGGTATATAAAGAGCGAGTCGCGCTCATGCGCGTTATTGATAGTTTGGCTGTTAGTGCGTTAAAGTTCACAAAGAAATGAGTGATATTAAAACCCACGTACGACATTGTTCATTATATGAGTTTCAATATGGGCATTCTGCTGCAGAAGCTACACGTAATATATTTGGTTGGGGAAAAAGTCTTTTCGCATTATAGTATGTATGAACTTGTAATAAAATCTCTTTGGCTATACTATTTGTATCTGGCTAGTTTTGGTATCATTGAAAGTTTAAATTTTAAAGAATATAATTCCAAATTCAAATTAGGAAAATGTGTGATTTTCATTTGTTTTTCGTATCGTCAAGATGAGTGAATCTAATGACGAAATTCAATACATTTTAAAATTTTACTACCAAAAAGGTAAAAATGCAACGCAAGCCGCGAAAAAAATTTGCGATGTTTATGGACCTAGTGTAGTGTCTAGCACAAATTTGGTTTAAGCGTTTTCAATCCGGAAATTTTGATGTCAAAGATGCACGTCGCTCTGGTCGCCCTATTACGGATAAAATGGATGCCATTTTTGAAAAAGTGGAGCAAGATCGGCATATCAGTAGTTACGACGTAGCTGAAGAACTGGAAATTGACCACAAAACAGTTTTGGCGCATTTGAAAAAAACTGGGTACACAAAAAAGCTCGACATTTGGGTACCTCACAAGCTCACTGAAAGAAACCTAATGAACCGTGTACTCATTTGTGATTCTTTATTACGACGTAATGAAACCGAACCATTTTTGAAGAAGCTGATAACTGGTGATGAAAAGTGGATCACGTATGACAATAACGTGCGAAAAAGGTCGTGGTCAAAGGCCGGTCAGGCTTCACAGACTGTGGCGAAACCCGGGTTAACTCGCAACAAGGTGATGCTGTGTGTGTGGTGGGATTGGAAGGGCATTATTCATTATGAGCTGTTACCACCAGGCAGGACCATCGATTCTGAACTCTACTGTGAACAACTGATGAGATTAAAGCAAGAAGTTGAGAGAAAGCGGCCGGAATTAATCAACAGAAGGGGTGTGGTTTTTCATCATGATAACGCTAGACCTCACACATCTTTAGCCACTCAGCAAAAATTAAGAGAGTTTGGCTGGGAGGTGTTAATGCATCCGCCGTATAGTCCTGACCTTGCACCTTCAGATTTCCACCTGTTTCGGTCTCTTCAGAATTCTTTAGGCAGTGTCAGGTTAACATCACGAGAGGACTGCCAAAACCACTTGTCGCGGTATTTTGACCAGAAGTCCCAAAATTTCTATAGCAATGGGATCATGTCCCTACCTACAAGATGGCAAAAAGTTATCGAACAAAATGGTACCTACATACTTTAGTTAAATGTAAATAAACTATATTAAAAAATGTTTTGAATTTTCTTAAAAAATGCGAAGAAACTTTTTCCCCAACCTATTATGTCAAAGGATAGCTCACGATGCAGTCTCCGAAGCAACAGCAAAGCGCTGGTTCCAACGGTTCCACAATAACGATTTTCCTTAACCGATCAACCAAGGTCTGGGCGCCCCGTGGAAAGAGATATCGATAAATTAAAACTATTAATCGAAGAAGATCCTCGATAAACTACACGCGATTTGGCTGTTCATTTCGTGTGCTCTCATGGCACCATAGAAAATCATTTACATGGTTGGGAAAGACTTACAAATATAGTGTTTGGGTACCCCATCAATTAAGTCAAGATCAGCTGACCTACTGAGCTGAGATTTGTGTACAACTTTTATCTTTCCGCTGCACATTTAATTGGTTAGATCATCTTGTCACTGGAGATGAAAAGTGGGTTCTCTATGTTAATCACACACGCAAGCGCCAGTGGCTGGGATGTAAAGAACAGGGAAAACCAACGTCAAAAGCTGATCTTCATCCTCACAAGGTAATGCTTTCTGTCTGCTGGGATATACATGGAGTAATAAGCTGGGAATTCCTTCCTACTAATACTACGATTACAGCAACAGTATATTGTGATCAACTCGAAAAACTGAAGCTTGACATCCATCGCAAACGTCCACAAAATGACAAAATATTTTTCCTGCACGACAATGCCCAGCCGCATATTGCTAAGAGTACCAGGCTAAAACTATTGGAACTTAATTGGGAATTAATACCCCACCCTCCATATTCGCCGGACTTAGCACCAACTGATTTCAGCTTGTTCCGATCACTTAGTAATAATTTACGGGAAAAAAGCTTCCACGATAAACTACACTTGAAACAATACATAGATGACTTCTTCAATTCAAAACCAACCAAGTTCTATGCGGAAGCCATTCACTCTTTGCCGGATCGATGGCGAGTGCTAGTAGAAAACGACGGTGAATATATTATAAATGATTGACAATTATTCATTTAATAAATAAATACAAATAAAATAGTTGTATGTCCCTTATTACTTATTAGCCCTTATTACAATATTATTATTATTTTGACATCTCGGGACCCTGGGTTCCCGGTCCTTTGGAACGCGTACGAGGGGCCGAAGCCAACTCGCAGAGGCCGCTTAGACAATTTTAAATGATGAGGAGGCACCAACCGACGATTATCACTATATGCACTATGCAAGTGCACCCAAGGACAACCCCCGGTTGATGCAGGACTATTGCAGAACGTGGAAACAAAACATATTGGGCTATGGGTTTGGGGGGTTAATGTGGATCGGGTAATTTGAACTATGGAAGAACTATGTCCCCTGCCTGACCAATGTTATGTAATACATGGATAAAATGGCACATTATTGAGTGTGCAAGTCACCCGACTTGCACACTCAATAATGGGCCCCCAAAAACGGCCGCTAGCACATAGTGACGTAGCGACAAGGGGGCAACACTTCCTAAGGTGCTTGAGGAGTGGAGAGGTATTTTACGGCTATCAGGACAATCCCGGAAGTACGGTACCAGCACCTTACTAGAATACTTCCTTCCTCCGAGCACGTTTGCTCTTGCAAATTTTCACTCAAACCGGCCAATAAAGTCAAGAAAGAGGTGAGAGCTCTGTTCCTCGTCAGTATTCACTCCAGCCGGCCAATAAAGGCAAGCCAGAGATGAGGACAAGATTTCTCCCAGGAGATAGGGTCCGTGGGGTCACTACTGCCCAACAGCTCGTCACATGCTGCCCTGCGGGTTTCTGTATCTCTCTTGGTCTGGCTTCTCATCTTAGACCCGTTCCGGCAAAGTAAACTCTACCGGCACAGACCTAAAGTTCGGAGCGCGCAAGCCCCAACAAGACGTCATCGTACAGATACAGCGATGGAGTTATTATTATTCAGTATTATTATTCGCTGTTCAGTACATTTATGTTCGCATAATTCGTCAAAATGTACTGAACAGCTGGTTTTTTTTTTCGCGATTTCAGGTTTGGTCCCATAGTAAAAGTTGTTCATAATGATGAGTACAATGACCCCTTAAGAGGTCGTTGGTGAAAAAAGGGCAATATTTGAAAGAAAGCAAAAAAGGTATTAATTGAGACTCGCACAGGAAGATCACAAATTAAGCTAAAACACATAAAACTAAAAAAAAAATAAAAACATTCCCGGAGGTCAAAAGGCTCATCTCAGCATGATGCTGCTACACATATAGAAAATAATAATATTTGTATACACAGTCTGGCCATAAATACTGTTACAATTAAAAATAAGAAAGATATTATATTTGAATTTGGAATCTGTCATTTTTATATAATTGTTCATTGAGTTTTCTAATTTTGGCGCCAATACAATGTACAATATTTTGCGATATTAAAATGGAGTGGGGTGATAAAGAGAACCGAATCGCTGTGATTGCATTACACAAAATTGGTATGGAACTAAATGCAATTTTTAAAACTCTCCATACGCTTGGTATTAGTCAAATGTTTGTGTACTGGGCTATTAATAGGTACAATGAGACCTCCTCTGTTTGTGACAGAAAAAAATCTGGCCGTCCACGTAGTGTTCGTACGAAAAATGTAGTCAAAGCAGTAAGGGAAACAATTCGAAGAAATCTTGTCCGAAAGCAAAAGACTTTATCTTGGGAGATGAAGATAGCACCCAGAACCATGTCGCGTATTTTAAAAGATGACTTAGGACTTGCAGCCTATAAGAGACGCACTGGTCATTTTTTAACTGATTATTTAAAAAAAGAATAGGGTGGTAAAATCGAAACAACTACTGAAGCGGTACGCAAAGGGAGGTCACAGAAAAAAATTGTTTACGGATGAGAAAATCTTTACAATTGAGCAACATTTTAACAAACAAAACGACCGTATTTATGCTCAAAGCTCTAAGGAAGCTTCCCAATTAGTTGACAGAGTGCAACGTGTGCATTATCCGACTTCAGTGATGGTTTGGTGGGGTGTTAGCTATGAAGGAGTGACTGAGCCATATTTTTGTGAAAAAAGTATCAAAACATCGGCACAAGTGTATCAAGATACCATTCTTGAGAAGGTAGTTAAGCCCCTTAACAACACCATGTTCAATAACCAAGTATGGTCCTTCCAACAAGACTCGGCGCCGGGTCATAAAGCTCGGTCTACGCAGTCTTGGTTGGAAGTGAACGTTTCGGACTTCATCAGAGCTGAAGACTGGCCGTCGTCTAGTCCCGATCTTTATCCGCTGGATTATGATTTATGGTCAGATTTAGAGAGTACGGCTCGCTCTAAACGCCATGATAATTTGGAGTCCCTAAAACAATCCATACGATTGGCAGTGAAGATTTTTCCCATGGAAAGAGTGCGTGCTTCTATTGGTAACTGGCGTCAACGTTTAAAGGACTGTATTGCAGCCAATGGAGACCACTTCGAATACGCGTTTTATATTGTTTTATATTAAACTAACACACTGTAAAAGTAATCAATATTATTTGCAATAATTTTTTTTTTCTTCGTGACAATATTTATGGCAAGACTAGGTATATACAGGGTGTGTCATAAATAGTGGTCCAACGTTAAGGCTATATATACGTATATTATAATAAGTATACGCCGTATATTCAGCTATCACATTCCACAATTTGAACCAGTTTTTTTTCCTAGGTCTCAGAATGCTCAATTATTTCACACAGAAACTGGACTATATGTACAAGTATATAAAAAAAACATAAATATAAAAAGGTGAAGGGCTTCGTTCGCATCACTGTCAATGGAAAAGTTCCCAAAAGGCTGGCAGCATTGCCACGTTGGATGGCAACGCTGATTCTTTGGGCTAAAAATAGGCCAGCCTTCTGGTCCCGTGAAGAGTCGACCAACCACTTGGCGGGTGTCCCGAAATACTCGATGAGCACTCGGACCACAAGGCCCTAGAGTTTCAACCCCAAACGGCTCAAATATATAGCTCCCAATAAGGTTGCTATATTTGCGCCGTTTGAGGTTTTCTGCTCCTGCAGCAGCCGCCCCAGCACAACCCGCCGTGCTAAGAAGATGGGATGGCGCGAGGGTGTCGACACAGGTTGCATCCTACACCGAAGGCCTACCCAACTTCCAAGGCATTATGGTCATTCGGTCTCAGAATACAAATTTATTTTTAAATTGACAACTTGCTTTAGTACATTATTATATTTGTTTGCATTTCACAGTAAAAAAAAAAGGTCATTTATAGAAAATATAGCCAAATTAGTAAAGCAAGGTGTCAAATTTTCAAATAATAATATAAAAATATTTTATTCTGAGACTGGAAAAAGTGGTTCAACTTGTGGTATGTGATAGCTAATATACGGTGTATCGACCCCTTAACGTTGGATCACTTCTTACGACACAGCCTGTATTATACATAATATAATTATATTTGTAATCACGTTTTCGAAAACGGCTCTAACGATTTCAATGAGAGTTGCGATATAGGGGCTTACGGGGGCAAAAAATCGATCTAGCTAGGTCTCATATCTGAGAAAATTCATTTTCGCTATTTTCATCTGAGCAGAGCTCGGTCACCCAGCTACTGATAGATCTAAGATAAATGTACAACATATAAGGTACTGTTAAAGTCCGTGTTGAAAACCTTTTAGTACTTGATGAATTTCAGCAGCCACAAAGTAAAACTTTTAATCACAAATTGCATAGTAAATCATAATACTCATTTTTTTAATCAACATTTGACGTTACGTACAGACGCATATTTAAAATGAACTTAAAGCATTTGCTCGGGAAAGCGTAACCTTGCTTAGAAAATCGTAAAGTTTTTGTTAAAGGTTCACATTTTTGTAAAATCATCAACACCATCATCGCGAATGTGGAATAGCCATTTCCCAGTAATGTGTACTCGGTCGTGAAGGAAATGGATAATAAATTCTATCCAAAATTCCATCAAGTTAAGAATAATGTTTTATTTTTATTTTATATTGCTGTAATCAAATGATTTTCTTATTTCCATTCGCGAAGATATTCAAATTCTTACGCATTTTTTTACATTATAAGACATTTAACTTGGGTTTCATCATACAACTTAATTGTGTGCTCAATGTTAAATATCTGTGCAACGATCTGTGCGATTCCAAACGATGATTCACAATGTAATCGTGTATTAATACCCGACCGAAATAGAAATAGGAATGTGGAGTAGAAAGAAAAATAATTAAGCTACAACACGAATCAAAATGAATACTAAACTAAACGTATACTGCGATACACTGGTGACAAATTACAAACCCAAAAAGTCCCAAAGGAAACTCCCAAAGAATCAAGGTAAATCAGATTATCTGTGACCCTGATCCTATTACAAAATAACCGAGTAAATAATCAGTGGCAACAAATAAATGAAAAAGAAACGTATAAAATTGGTATAATTTGTCTAGGGAGGTGACACTGTCGTGACAAATGCCATTATGCTGAAGACGAAAATAAACGAAGGCCCGTTACTAAGGTCAGATTCATTTTGATGACAACTAGTGGATAAAAAGCTCATTTGTTAGTTATCTTTGGGAGTTACGGAATTTACTAAGCGCTTGATTGGTGGGTGTCAAATTGTATTAGCTGCAGCCTTAATAGTTTTGAATTATGATGGGACTTCTTATATAGTCGATGACTCTAAGGTAAATGAAGGTTGTGTGGTTGTGATAATTTTAGTTGATACCAACAAACTAAATAGCAGTTTGCTGTATGATTTGGACAAAGGTATAGATAAAGTTGACAACAATAAAATAACAAAGCGTGGGCTAGTCGAAATACATTCTCGTGATAACTAAACTTCACACTTACTAGGACCACAATAGAATATAGGATTGTTGGGCACTGCACCAATTAACGATAATCCAAGGCTTTGAAAATTTTGGGTTGGGTATTTCAAATAACATCCCATCTGTATAAATCATTTTAAATCCTTTTGGCAAAGTTTTGTTTAATTTAAAGGCTTGTGGGGAAAATGAGAACAAACCTACATCGTTAGCGGTGGAGATCGTTTAGAACCTCATATAAAACAGGCCGAGATAGTCGTCATAAAACGACGACAATAGTGTTGACGGCGACGTGTATGCTCTAAGGTAGGAAACAACTAGATGTTTAATACCTATATTATGTCGTTAGCTATACAGGAATCGCTTAAGAGTGAGTAGATAGAATATCTATATTATGTCGCATTTGGGGGTAGCGTATGGTTTTTGTATAAAAATATTTAAACTGTTGTTTTATCTTATCCGATATCTAGTAGCAAAGTTCATATTCTTGAGTAAAAATAAGAATTTTGGGACAACCCATCAAAATTCGACTTCAAAGTTCCAGATCAAAATTATTGATCTTCAGAACCTTCTATACTGAATTAAATGTTGTTGCCTCATTTCAAGAAAATTAATTTTAAAATAATTACCAAGATGTACTCAATGACTCCTTAGCATCATCGGTTCGTCCCACTTCGTCATCGTGAGCTATTGACAACTCTTCAATTTTAATGGAAAACGCTTTAGCGTTTTCCCACGATTACCAAGCTCTCTCCGCTTTCCGCCTATAACTTGACCAGTAATAGCTGTCAACTCAAACAATACATAGAAGGAGAAGGCATTATAAATGACTGGCTTGCTTCAATTTGTTCTGTAGTATTGTATTGTCAAGTGCTATAAGTGGTTAAGTAATATTCTGTGTATTTAATTCAATTTAAGCACCTTGTTATTTTGATTACAGTAAACTGTCTGTATTTGTCCGAATTTTGAATTTACTTTATTTCTTTATTTAATACTTTAAGCACACAAAATGTACAGAGGCGGAATTAATGCCATAGGCATTTTCTACCAGTCGACCTTTGGGTGATGCAGAGACAAACAGTTGTAGGTGCAAAGGCCAGAAATGAGGAATAAATATTTATTTAAATATAAAGATATACATATAAATATAATATATATACCTAATTAAATATAAACACAAAAAAATTGACATAAACATACTAAAACAAATAAGACAAACCATTGGGAAACATTACCGATGTGATAATACTGCCAGCTTCTTGCGAATGTGCTCGCGAACTTCATTTTTAAAGGATAATTGGTTAGTTGCCATCCTGATTTCCTGGGGGAGTGCATTCCACAGAGAGACTTTAACGTTTTATATAGATACTTTACGTCTGGACAGCTTTTAACCCTTTACAAAGCGCAAGTCCGATCCTGCATGTAGTATTGCAGTCACCTTTGGGATGGGTCAGCCAAGTACCAACTAGCCGCGCTTGACTAGGTGGAACGCAGAGCTAAGAGGCTCATTGGCTACGTAAAACTGGTGGATGCCAAGCTTCATAGCTTGGCTCATCGCCGCAAGGTTGCCTGCTTGTCGGTCTTCTACAGATTGTACTTCGGAGAGTGTGCCCGAGAACTCCACGACCTCATTCCACCGGCCCCCTTCTACCATCGGACATCTAGACGCACTGCCAGTTACCATCCCTACCTGGTTGCTATTCCACCAATTCGCACTAAGCGCTTCCAAGTGTCTTTTATAATGCGCACAGCAAAGGAGTGTAACTCACTACCTGCGTCTGTGTTTCCGAACGCATACAAACCTAATCTCTTCAAAGTGAGAGTGAACAGGCTTCTTCTGGGTAAGCTCACTCCATCGTCGACTTTGTCTCTGTCACCTCTGACCTAGACTAGAGTCAAGAGCAAATCCACCACAAATAAAAAACTACCAACTTAGTGTAAGGTTGTTGGTAGCTTAGAGCCGGTTGTTTATCTGTAGTTAACTCAAACAATGGTTAAATATAGAAATAATGCTTGAATTTTGGCAAAATATGTTTACCAAAATGCCATTATTTACTATGTTTTAACATGAATGAGTTAACATGAATACGTTACGTTAACATGAATATGTTATGAGGGGCCGAAACCAACTCGCAGATGCCCCTTAGACGCTTTTAATGAAATGAGGCACCAACCGACGATTATACCTGTACGCACTAAGCAAGTGCACCCAAAGACAACCCCCGGTTGGTGCAGGACTATTACAGGACATAGAAACAAAACATATTGGGCTATGGGTTTGGGTGGCTATAGTGGATTGGTTACTCAGAACTATGGAAGGACTATGTCCCCTGTCTGATCAATGTTATATGTAATACATGGATAAAATGGCAGGGGGTAACTTGCACACTCAATAATGGGCCCCCGAAAACCATCGCTAGCACATAGTGACGTAGTGACAAGGGGGCAACACTTCCTGAGGTGCTTGAGGAGTGGAGAGGTATTCCACGGCTATCAGGACAATCCCGGAACTACGGTTAAGATCCCTACCAGCAACTTACTGGAATACTTCCCTCCTCCGAGCACGTTTGCTCTTGCGAATCTTCAGTCAAGCCGGCCAATAAAGGCAAGACTGAGGTGGGAGCTCTGTTTCTCGTAAGTGTTCACTCCAGTCGGCCAATAAAGGCAAGCCAGGGGTGGAGAACAAGACTTCTCCCGAGAGATAGGGGGTCGCTACTGCCCAACAGCTCGCCACATGCTGCCCTGCGGGTTTCTGTATCTCTCTTTGTCTGGCTCCTCATCCTAAACCTCTTCCGGCAAAGCAAACTCTACCGGCACAGACCTGAAGTTCGGAGCACGCAAGCCCCACCACAAGTATAACTGAACAAGCATATACGTAATGCACATGTTTTTATAACTAAGATAAAATCTAGATAATATATAGATACAGGGTTATTTTAAATTGGCTAGCTAAACTCCGTTGACGCGATGTCGAAAATGAATACAATCCTAATCCTTTCGATAACAAATACATTTTGCATTTTTTCGAATGCATTTTGGTTGAAATTTTTACGATAAACACATATTATGTGCAAAACGAGTATTTTCAAGTTTAAAATCTTTCGAATTTACTCCGCGCGTTTGCGTTCGTGCTAGGCCCACAGTACATCCGCAGTTATATATAGGCTTACATGTCAGATTATGACTACGCACTAGAACAAAGCGGCTCAACGCAGGCTGTGACAACAACATGTATTGTTGAGATGACGACATAATGTCCGTAATATATGGTGGAGGATTGAGATTTCTTCTTCTGTTTTCATTAATGTGTGTATTTTGAAGGAGTTGGTATAAAAACGGAATTTTAAATACACCGTATAAAAGAGAAAATGGGTATATCGTAGGTACTGTGAATGTGGGATTTTGAACGAGTTCGAAATGGGTCTAGTATATTTTTTATTGGTATACGATAGCTCATTGTTTCTTCTGGCACGTAGGTATTTGTAACTTCAATTTATCATCACCTGCCTAGCCTTTTCCCAACAATTTTGGGGTCGGCTTCCAGTCTTACCGGATGCAGCTGAATATTCTGACATGGAGCGACTGTCTATCTGGCCTCCACAAACCAGTTACTGGGTAATACGATACCTTTGGTAAGACTGGTTGCCAGGCTTCTGACGACGACGTAAACACAAATTAGCAGAAACAAAAATACATCCAATTTTGTGAAAATAAGCCTAAAATTGTTCAATTCTTAGATCCTATATCCTCTGGCGCAGACAGCCTTATTGGCGTCAACGTCAATCGGTCGTAAAACTGTGCTGACCAATTTGCAGGATTAAACGTGACCAATATCAATGCAGTCCTGGAAGCGTTTTGTTGATTTACGATGCAGTTTACCGAGAATAACGTTCTTAATTTACTTGCTAAAGTTTCCGTTCTACATTAGTTTCATCATTATATCAAGGCTTTTATTATTATTAAATGGTTTATAAGGCGTTAGCTCCGTATTTTGGAAACATAAGGTTACGCTAGTTGGGCATTCTTCCATACAAACGTAGTATGGTGATTACTCGTCTGTTTGTCTGGTTACTTTCAAAACTAAAAACTTTTTAGCAAAAAATAAAACCGACTTCTAAAACAAAACACTACAAAGTGAAAAATAACTTTAATTTCGGAACTGGGTGTCTTTCGTTTTGTATTTTCGTTTTTTGCCACCGACTTCCGAAATTAAAGTTATTTTTCACTTTGTAGTGTTTTGTTTTAGAAGTCGGTTTTATTTTTTGCTAAAAAGTTTTTATTTTTCACTTTTTAGTTGTGGAACCTACCCCACACAAATTCGAAGACATAATTGAGCACAATAATAATTGTAGATAATAGCCATGTAAATAACAGTGATAGGAAGTTACTAAAACATCATCACATCATCCATATAAAATAAGTGGGAAATATACGCATTATTGAAGCTAACTCAAAAACTCCCCAAGCAAAGTTAATAAAATGTATATGGGACCACCTCGGAGGTATACCCTTTCAAACAAAAAAGGAATTTTCCAAATCGGTCCATCCGTCTTTGAGTAATCGCGTAACAAACATACAAAAAAAAATACAGACGAATTGAGAACCTCCTCCTTTTGGAAGTCGGTTAAAAAATTATGTAAAGAAAGAAATGAAAGAAAAACTGTTTATTCACCAGAAAGTGACGCACAGACGTATTTTAAAAATCCTAACTAATATTATAAATGCGAAAGTAAATTTGTTTGTTTTCACGCATAAACCACTGAACCGATCATTCTGAAATTTTGCATGAACGTTGTCAGGTGTACAGACACGGAAATAGGGTAACTTTTATCCCGGAAAAAAGTACTGTTCCCGAGGAACACAACAATAACGTTCTTTATGATAATGGCGCCACGTGTCTTTCGAATCATGATTAAATTATATTATTACCTATAGAAACTTGAGTATTGTGTTAAGAGATTTTTTTAATTAAGTACCTAATACATTTTGCTAGTGTCGATAGACCGGTTTTTCATCTAACTAATTAAATGCGAAAGTGTTTTTTTGTTGATTACGCTTTCACGCTAAAAGGGCTAAACGGATTTGTATGAAATTTGGCACTTGCGTAGACCATGACCTGGAGACATAGACTAGTATTCATGCTGGATCGCAGACGAAGTCGCGGGCAACAGCTAGTATTATAATAAGTGAATTGAAATATGCGTCACTACCGCGCAAAACGGCTGCCGCTCAGCATAATGTCGTGGCCCGTGCACGAAGGCACGAAACCATGGCACTGGTTGTAAGCGTAAGCCGGCGTATCGCTACTTTGTCAATTTGTCTCGTCATTATTTAGCCCTGTATGGAATCAGAATCGGAATAAAGATATTGGCTTAGTTATGAGCGTCGAAACTTCCATATTTCAAGTCTAAATTTAACGCATCTTTGGGTGTAAATAGCTCCCGGAGTATGAAAATGGTAAAATTGTGCATAGATAATTTATTCAAAAATTCAACTTTATTTTGAATAAATAGATCTAGTAGTGTTTTTCATAAGATCTATACGCCCGAAGGTCTCTTCATGAAATTTACGCGCTCTATTTTACTAAATAAACAAATACTAAGTAAAGAAATACTAAATAAATAGATAAATAAACTAAATAGCCTACATATTAGCCACGCCACCAACGAGTTCGAGCCGCCGACTAGTGCAACCTTAATGTTTCATATGAGTTGGTGTTTTCTAAGCTTAACGTGGGAATCGGAAAAATACACTTTTCCGTTTCTAACGCGAGGTTTTCCAAGGTCCTATGTAGTTTTTTCCCATCGTATGTACAGACGCCAGCACATCAAGCGACTACAATCTGTCAAATTTCTTTAATAGATTTTCAACTTTATCGCTAAAGTATTAGGTTCAAGGTTGATTGAAAAAATTTGACAGTTTCGGGTAGCTTGACCTGCTGGCGTCTGTACATATACTAATTTGCTGTTAGTGTTAGTGCTATATGTAAAAGTATTGGTGGGTAAAACAACACTTCTGGACCCAAAAATATCGGGCCCATTTTCTACTAAATAAATTTCTTATTATGAAAACACCAGACATAATATATCAGCCGGGTCTAAACAGACCCTCTTTTGATGTGTACGATTGCGAAAACCACCAGGAAAGCAAAAGAATGTAACGAGGCCCTATTACGCGGCCAACAGGGGCGTCGAAAATATTATGGAAAAAAATGCCGGCCAGAAGAACTCCACTTTATTTTACACGTCTGTGTAAATAATTGTATCTTGCTGGATAATATTTACGTTGGTGTGTTTACTGGATAGGTACGCAGCAAGGCCGTTAAAAAAATGGCAGTGGCATTTATTAATAATAATAATTTGACAGGCCAGCTGGCGTGGTTGGTTAAGATACCGCCGCATTTATGTGCATGAACATGTCTGTCTGTCCTGAGTCTGGGTGTAAATATCTATATAAGTATGTATTTACAAAAAAAAAAAAATGTGTATGTAGTATATCAGTTATCTGGTTTCCATAGTACAAGCTCTGCTTAGTTTGGGATCAGATGATCGTGTGTGAAATCTCCCAGGATATTATTATTATTATCAACCATATAGGCTCTCCTTATGATGTATGAACGAAGCAAAAGGAATAATAGAGAAAGAGTAAAAAGGATCGAAGCAGGTGGCGTTCTGTAGTTTCTGTCTTCCCCCATGGGAAATGGCGTGAATTTATCAGTATAGGCTGCCCTTATACAGACGCCAGCTCATCAAGCTACTACAATCTGTCAAATTACTTTAATAGATTTTCAACTTTATCGCTAAAGCTTATCTTCAAGGCTGATTGGGAAAATTTGACAGTTTCGGGTAGCTTGATATCACCTTCCTAGTTATTGTGCTATATACTCTCTAACTTTCTATGTTGTCCTATGGCATCGCTGTGCGCTCATCAGATTACACTAAGATGCTCTGCCAACAGATCCACGGTCTTCATCTGGCACTCTCTTACTCACTTTATACATAGGAGAGAAAGAGAAGGGTGCCTAATCTTAGTCGTATAAATAAAAGCTAGTAAACTAGAATGACCTAGATTATAGAAGAGACCCACAACTGGGCTGAAAATGACATGTGTAATGTCTATACCTAAGATCAAACCAAGCAGCACAATAGAACATTGTCACCACTGATGTATGTTCAAAGCATTTGTGACTATAGCAGGACACCTTTGGTCTCAAACTACAATGGTAGTAGTACATTGTGCCCGATGTGCCCAGGGTAGGGACGACACGGTTGTAGTAAATTATACGATACCTACGCCCTATTGTTCGCGAAATGAACATGTGACAGGAAAGGGAATGATGGAGGTGGAGGGCAGCAGGGTAACTAAGTAAGTAAAAAATATTTTCTCGCAGCTTCATTAGTTGGGGGATACTCACGAAATAAAACTCTTTATATAATAAAGTCGTTCACCTACTTTTGCAGTCAGGAAATAAAAGAATTTATCGGTCCATAAGAATATTCTTTTGATTAACATTTACTTATGTTCGTAGATGACTTTATTTATTTTAACGGGTTTTATTTTTTCATCTGGTCAGTTGAGTCAGTCTACCTTGAAAAGGCTTAGAAAAACATTTTAACATGACATTGCAGAGTAATGCCATGGTCCCACGGCTCGCTTTCTCACAGACCAGACCGCGCCAGGGCAGGCCGACAGGCCGTGGGAACTGGGCCTGTGGTAGCCTGCCGTCACCTGTCTGATCGAATGTATGGGATGATCCGTGGGAATGCTCGGCACGGGCCGCGATAGGCCTTGACAGGCGTAGTAACGCCTGGCGCGGCCTGTCAGTTATCGGGCCGTGGGACCGCGAATTTAGTTTTAGTTGGTATTAACTAGTTTTAGACACACTAGTATTAGAAAGTGGAGCTGAAAACCGCTTATGACAATATTTAGTTTAAAAATATTTTAATACAGAATTATTAACTTAAGAGTACATCCAAATATTAGTTGGCGTTGCTGTGAACATTAAGTACCTACATAAATAAGTACGTAGACTTCTGTATCGTTACTGTTCCGTGACACAAGCTCATAAGCACGGAACCATTGTTAAAGATACACTTTCTTGTGTGCAGAAAAGTTAATTAAACTTACGTTTGTTTGTACAAACATCATTAAGAAAGATTAAATCTGATAATTACGTAGATAGGTAGTTCATAACAAAGGAAGCATCATTTTGATACGATTCTAAACTTTCAAGTACAGTCGCGACCAAAAGTCGATAAGCAAACTCACAAAGCAATAGCTTGGCGTTTAGTTTGACTTAAGACCTTCTATTTCCAAGAACATAAACATGCATAATTATTGTCGTCAACAACTGATTATAGTTCATAATTTCAAAGTAATAACATGCGTAAAGATGACCTAGCGGTTAAGCGCGTGCAGATAGATGCGTGAATCAGTGTGCCGTGAGTTCAAATCTCATGCAGTACTTGACTTTTTACTTGATTGGAAGTAATGGGACAGAAATATAATATTCTTTATCTTGTTCGCTTGGTCACTCATATATATCTGGGTATTGACAATTATATATGTGTTATTAGAATATCCTTTCTTTGTTATGTTATTATGAATTGACTAAGTGGGTATACAACAAAAAATCCTATGAACGGTTACAAAAAAACTTCTTTTATCTAGTAGAAATGTAACGTCACAATTCTCTTAAGTTTGTTAATTTTATAAATAAGTAAATAAAACGAATAAACATTTTTATTTCAACCTTCCAACACCGAAAAGATAAATTAAAAATCACAAAAATAGTTAAATAATAATACAATAACTAATATTTAACTTCTTATAAAAATAAATAATAAATGAACATAAACATCTAACAAGTTTTTGCTTAAAATAGTACAAATATATTATTATGGTTCCAAAGAAACAAAAAACAGTCCCACATTGTGATTTAGATTCGAACTCAGACTTCATTGATCGTGAAACCATTGCTTAGCCCAAACAGCTACCAGCACATGTTATGTTTTTGCGAATTTTAGCAATGCAATGGTAAGAACAGGTCGCCACTATGACGAGTATTCTAAATGCAACAGAAATATAATGTTATTTCGCGTAGTACGACGACATGCGACAATTCATTAGTGTGTGTTATCTGCGGAATGTTGAGTGAGACATCGCTCATACACGCACACGTACTGGTTCGTGCTCGCACAGTTCATAGCAATGTAATCCTTAGCACGCTTATGGACTTTTGAGCGTTTACTGTACGTATGTATGCCGTGAGGTTAAAAATAGAATCGAATGTTTCGTTTAACTATGAATAAGTATCGCAAAAAAGGACCAGAAAAATGCAGGATCAGAAAATTTCAACGCAGGGGATCCAGAATCTGCTAGGGTCGCGGGTTGTTCTGCCAGGGACGCGGGTTGTTTGAATGAGTTACTGTGGCACTGACACAGGCAACGTACACGCACCAGGGTGGGTTTTAGTCAGTAAAAGTCTGACACGCAATCCCGCTCCGCCCAGAGCGGGAGAAGTCATTTGATGATTTCCCACCCAAAAAAAAAGAGGATCCAGAATTATATACTGAATACTGGTAACAGCTGTGCGTCGATATACCTATCACCTTGTATAACGGCCGTCTTGAAAATCTGTTATTTCCAGCAGTATTTGACATTAAGTCATATCCCGCTGCCCAAAGATTTAAATCGCTAGATTTACCCTCACCGTACTTAGTCACAAGAAAAAATATTCATACTGAAAAGAGTGAGGTCACACAATATTAAATAGCATTTCCATGACAATCAAGTGAAGTAATTGTGTGTCAGAGGTGTCAAAACGAAACAGAAATACGACTATCTTTGCCACTGCCACATGCTGTAACATGCTGGCCCGCAGGTTTGCATGGTGTACCGAGGAAGTCAAAGTGACATTATTTAAGGCCTTCTGTCAATCTTTTTATACCTACAGCCTGTGGACTAAGTACGTACATACAGTGCTTTGCGAGTACAGTATAATGATGTGTTCAGGGTGCTGTTTGGGCTGCCGCGCCACTGCAGCGCTTCAGCTAAGTATGCGGTGAAAAGCGTGGATGGTTTTCAGGCCATTATGCGGAAGCGTAGTGCGTCTCTTATGAAGCGCATGCGGGCCAGCTCGAACAGCCTTCTGAGCGTATTAGTGGGCCGCTGAGACTCGCTGATGTGGCGGCACTGGATGCGACTACACACTGCGCGTGGTCGCGTCCAGGGCTTGGCTTAAACTGGCACTCCTGGGCGGTGCCACTTTGTTATTTTTATTTTTATTTCTTTCTGTGGTTTGGTTTTTGTATGTACTAACAATAGCTTTGTAAGGTTTTTTTTTGTGTTACTAACATTAAATGGACTACGTCTGAAATAAATATCTTATTATTATTATTATTATTATTTTAATGACAGCATCATTCCAGAGAATCGTAGCTAAAGGGGTGTGCAAATACAGAGCGTTTTTTTTTTGCACTTTAATGTCAAACACTGGTGAAAATGACAGATTTTTATGACAGCCGTTATATTAAGACGAAATCGCTTTCCTAGCCAAAGAAATAGTTCCCTATCTAAACGTGTTAGCCAAGCTGTAGCCGCTATAGGTATCCTTTTTTTTGTGGAGGGGAAATCATCAAATAACTTCTCCCGCTCTGGGTGGAGCGGGAGGGCGAGTCAGACTTCTACTGACTAAAACCCACCCGTGTTCCTTCAGTTGCCTGTGCCAGGGCCACGGTAACTCTTTCGAACAACCCGCAACCCTGGCGGGAGCTATAGGTATCCTGAGTTATTAAAAGAGGAGTTTCTTAATAGCGGATAATTATGGCACTTGTAAGGCACAATCTTGCACTTACGTTCAGGACAATATGGGGATATTATATTAAAGTGCTTTCCCTTTTCTGAGAAAAAGAAAATGGCATTTCTCTTAAGCAGTTGATTATGGTGGCTTAATCTATTCAATTAACTTTTATATAGCTCATAAAGAAATCTTGACGTCACAGCTCGTTTCAAGTCCAAAGTGTCACAGTACAACCACGGAACACATCACCAATCTCAAAACAGAGTTTTATAAATACTACAGGAATATTCTAGAAAGGGGTATGGGCTAATATAGAAGAAAATAGAAAATAGAGACGTATAGATCGAAAATATAAGTAAAAATCTTTTTAAAACAAGCTTCTAGCGAACTAAAAAAAAACTAAATAAAACTTACGTAAACATAGAACTTTAATATTTTCTTGTAAGCGAGGCTTACCTTAAAGTGTAACAAAGACGTTCACGCTTCAAACTTTTAAGAAAATATAAAAGTTCTATGTTTACGTAAGTTTTATTTAGTACTGTTTAGTTCTATAAAAAGCTTGTTTTTAAAAAGATTTTTACTTATTATTTTGTAGTTTTTAGCAATAAATGGGATTTGATAAAATATCTGTTTTATCATCTTCACTTGTAAGCTACTTGTCAAGACAAATTCTACGAGTTTAAAACAACAGGGCTACCTTGTAAAGTTGACGTGTTCCTGTGGCCACGTTCCGGCACTATCATCAGACCCTGTACTACATCTTGGGCTACAGTTTTTGTCAAGACAAAACTAACGAGCCCAAACACATCAGGCATAATTATCTTATTTAGTTGAGGAGTTCTTTTGACCCCCTTCTGGCTCCATCATCACTTTAGACTTCAAACAGGGCTATAGTACTTGCCAAGACAAATAAAAAAATAGCCGAAAGACAACGGGGCTATCGTGTGTCTGTGAAGAGTTTCTATAGCGTGCTTCCGGCTCCATCATCAGGACCAGCACTATTTCAGGTACTAAACCTTGGGTTAACGTAACTACTTGTCAATACATATCCAAAAAACCAGAAGACAAATGGGCTATATTGTTTAGTTGAGTAGTCCCTATAGCCACTATCTGGCTCCATCATCAGGTCCTAAACTACATGTTGGGCTAACGTACCTACTTGTAAGTGGCCGAAACACAACGGGACTATCCTGTATAGTTGAGGAGTTCCTATGGTACTCTTCTGGATCCATCATGAGGCCATGCACTACACATTGGGCTATAGTACTTGGCAAGACAAAAGCAACGACCGCAAACTCAACAGGGCTATCTTGTTTAGTTGAAGAGTTACTATGACCACTATCCAGCTCCTGGACAGCACCTAGTGTAAAAGTACTTCTGAATACACATCTAATGAGCCCAAACATGATGGTGCTATCAAAACATGGTGGTTGAGGAGTTCCTATGGTCACTTTCCAGCTCTATCATCAGACCGTGATTACTACTTTGGGCTATAGTACTTGTCATGACAAAGCCAACGAGTCCAAACTCGATGGTGCTATCTCGTTTTTTTGAGAAGTTCCTATAATCATCTACCGGCTCCATAATCAGACCCTGAATACCAACTAGTGTAATAAGCATTAAACTTGTCAATACATATCCAATGAAACCAAACATGACGGGGCTATCTGGTGTACTTGAAAGTTTCATGCCTGTGCTACTGACCGCTGAGGACATCTCTCGCATCTCCAATCCTGGGCATAGCAGACTAGTCATGGTGTATGAATACAGAAAATTAAGTGTATGTGCTGTTGACCGTTTAGGAGTTCCCTCGTCTCCTCGTCGTCCTCGGAGTCAGGTGATGGTAGACTTTAGAACGAGCTATCATAATTGAATTCGTATATAAAGTGTAGTGTTTGTGCTATTGATTGTTGAGGAGTTCTCACGTCTGGAACGAATCCTGGGGTCTGCAGCCAGGTCATGATGGACTTTAGAACGGACTGTTATAATTCAAGCGTATATAAAATTCCGTGTCTGTGTGTGTTCCGTGGCTACGTCGTCTGGAGGCAACCATGGATACAGTAGCCAGGGCATGGTGGAATTTTGGACGGACTCTATCAATCAATCTGCCAAGCCTTTTCCCAACTATGTTGGGGTCGGTCTAGTCTAACCGAATACCAGTGTTTTACAAGGAACGACTGCCTATCTGAACTCCACAACCCAGTTACTGGGTAATACGATACCCTTTGGTAAGACTGGTTGTCAAACTTTCGGGCTTCTGACGTTCCATAACGACTGCCAAAGATCCACGAATGACCCAAAATATTTTTATTTCGGTCACTTTTCACTGGCATTATTCCCTGGTAGAAAAACGAATATTTCAAATATATGCCTTCCTATACTATTAGCAGCTGTTTTTATGCAACTTATGTCGGGAGCTAGGCTGCACCACGGTAATCGAGCCTCGTTCGATACAACTACCACTTTCTTTTACTAACCAACCACGCAACACTAGACCTTAACTTGGCTACATACAGTCCAATCTAATCGCAAAACATTCTTCAATAACTTTGTCCGATATAAGTCAACAAACTTTACGATGCAGTTCCTTTACGCGATTTCAACCTTAGTCCCACGATTAAAGGGTAGTTTGAAGGTGTAATAAGTTGACTTGATATCATGTGCCGTCGCGTCGTTGCAATTAGCGCATCGTCGTTCCCATTCTGTTATTGCAAGTGGACGTTATAGCGGCATCATGCCATCCTTATAATTAATGCAGGCTATTCGTATAGGCTTTGCATTTCAATATCAATTATAATATGAGCTGTGGAAGAATGTGGGTGATTAGGAATTGATTTTAGTGCATGTACTTGTGTGTGTGTGTGTTTTAATGCTTTTGTGGTTCACCGTGTGTGTTAAGTGTTGAACACCTCATTTCCTCGTTAAGGCACATAGTCACTCACTGCAGATTATTATAGTACCTGAGTTATCTTCTGTTCAGTTCTAGTTATCCTACCCATATATAGTAAGAAATTGAGCTTGTACGCGGTTTACTGTTGCTACTTTGTCTTCCCAAGATGCGCCAAAAGCACACAAATGTCAGTCTTAAATACTGCATCCAACTATGGGACCCTTGAGCTGTTTTTATTTTTCTTCTGCAATTTTTTCTCCAACACTTACATGCTCCAATTGATAAATTGGTCTTTTAGCAAACCGATCCAGCCACTTCGACTTGCAGACTTCGCAAAAATAATTAAACTACTTCAAACTGAGTTTTGACCACGAATTGAGAAAGAAAATTAGATGCTGATTCAGTCAGCATTCTTAGCGTTCTGGCTGGCAGAATTGACTGCCCAATATTGTGGCATTGTGTACAGTTGCATGTTGCAAAGAACAGCAACTGATGAATTTATTATTGATTTTAATTTATTTTGTGATTTTGTTTAAATAAAAGAGTTTTGTGATTTACTGATTTTATTTATGTGAGTAATGCACTTCTGTTATTTAATTTTACTTATGATTATGTTTGATTAGGTAGATTGATAGATTGTGATGTGTATTTGAATTTATGGTTACTAACATAATTCTTAAGTATAATAACAAAAATATGGATCACGGTGTCTGTAGTAAATTAATTCATTAAATTAAGTGACACTCGTTCATTTTTTTCCCAATTTGTAGAGTATCTTTCTCACGCGTGGTCCGATACTCCTTTTGTAACAAGTAGGCATATTCATTTTAGCCCATAATCACATTTTCTATATTAGCCAAGCCAAACAGCCAATAACAAATTGTTAATTTCCCGTATCTAGCATAATTAAATTATGCTCAGCCAAATTAATAATATCCTCACTGTGTAATTAGATTTGGAATATGTGTTCAATTAAAATAATGTTAGAGTGAAACATGAATTTCTACCCGACAATATTGAACTGTTTGCCACGCGGAAACCTAAAACACTTTAAATATGGAATTCGGTTATTCCGAAGATAAAACTATGGAACCTATGAACGTTTTCGTACTGTACCACCTTAAGGCCTTAGCACACCTCCAGCACTGCCGCGAAACCATAGTAGTTCAATTCAACTGACTCGTATGATGTTCCGCTACTCGAATAATGATTCGAGTAGTGGAACATCACCGGGACATCATGCGGTTTCATGGTTTCTCGGTTTCGCGGCGGAGGTGTGCTAAGGCCCTAAATGACAGCATATGCATCAACACTAAAACGGATGAAGCTTGTCCTTCTCTTGAGTAGGTTTATAAACGGATTTTATTATGTTTTCGAACTTCTAAAGTCAAAGTGACAAAAATGTTTGATAAATCATCATAATCTACCTAGCTCTTTTCCCAACTATGTTGAGGTCAGCTTCCAGTCTAACCAGATGCAGCTGAATACCTCAGACCACAATAAAAAACCAAGACATTGCGCGCTGTAAACAGTGACGTGAGGCTGGTTTCGTTAACATGTGTGAACTTAGTGAGGTGTAATTTATTTGTAATTTGGTATAAATGAGTGCGTGTGAGAGTGTATACACAGAGCGAGGTGTACTTTTGCGCATACTTCACTGTTTTGTTCGCAGCGCTAATATTAGCCTTATATTTGGTCTGAGCTGAATACCAATATTTTACATGGAGCAAATGATTATACCTTTTGATAATAAGCTTGCTTGCTGCTTGCTTGCTTTCCCCTTCATATTTTTGTTTTTTCTTTTTAAATTGTTAAATAAATAAATAACACGTATTTCCTTTTAGTTAATAATAATAATAAAAAGTTTATTGATTCATAAACAAATGTTACATTATAGGTATGACACTGGATCCCCAGGACTAGGATGCCCTGTGTCGCAGGATCGAGTCTCTTTCGACAGATAATGTGAATAATAGAGATAACAAATGCAACGGTTTCAGAATAATTAATTAACTTAGGACTCTGATGAGTGTAAGTATGTATGTGATGAGTGTGTATGAGATGAGTGTAAATATGTGTAAGTGAGAGTTAGTGTGTAAGTGATGATGAATATTTTAACGGTTGAATGATAATAGATTTTCCGTTTCAGCATAGTTCTTCGCCACTTAAACGCAGCGGTATAATTAAAGTTAAGGGCCGGTTTTTTGATCCGTAGTTAACTCAACCAATGGTTAAACATAGTAACTAATGGTTGAATTTTGGCTAAATGTGAAAGGCTAAACATGAATGAGTTATGCCATTAGTTACAATTTTTTTAATATGAATGAGCTAACATGAATACATTCATGTTTAGCCTTTCACTTAGGCAAAATGCAACCATTAGTTACTATGTTTAACCATTGGTTGAGTTAACTATGGATAAAAACGGCCCTAAATCAAAAACAGATATCTATAGGACATTATTGGATACCTGGATATCTAAAAGCACTAACATTGATCAATCACAGTCTCCTGAGATTTCATAATGGCTGACGTCTGGTAATATATTCCCAAGTACTACGGAAAGGGTAACAAAAATAATATTAGGAAGGCTAAATAGATTAGAAACAAATCAATTTTTAAATTTAAAAAACCCTCGACACAAAACACTCGTTTCTTTTTGCTACTCCATTATCAGACCCTGATTATCATTTATTTATTTTTATTTATTATTATTAACACCTTAAATCTATCATTACACGTTGCCCTAATGCGATAGTCAAGTCTACATATTATAAATCTCCATACTTTCTAATCATTAGATATATTACCTATTATAAACTACATTTACAATAAACTACACAAACATAACACCTAAATGTAACTTATCTATAACATAACACCCTAGAGTTCGCCAAAGTAAAGTCGTTCAGAGAACAAGAAAACAAGTCAATTTTATCTGCTATCCTGTTGAGCATGCACAACGTGCGCGTCAGCGGTGCGTGCTGAAGCAGGTTGGTGGGTGCGGTCAGCAGCACTAGCAGCCGCGGCCGCCGTCGCCTGCTCACATACTCTTCTGGTACGCACAGCTGAATTGACTGTAGAATGGCAAAATTTGAAATTTTACCCCTCATTACATGGAACAAGTATGTGGCTAGTCCTAGTTCCCGCTTAATCTCTAATTTATAGTATCCAACCGTTCCCAAAATAATAAGATCGGATAATGTAATGGGTATCCCGGATATACTCCATGTAACCTCAAATACATAAATCTAATATATTTATTTTGTATCCGCTCTAGCATCGTCCTGTACTTGGCTTCACTAGGGCCCCAAGTAGACGCGTCGTATTCTAAGTGGCTTTTTACTAGTGCTTCGTACAAAGTTCTTAAAGCACTTATGTTAGTGAATTGATTTGTCTGTCGCAAAACAAACCCTAGATTGCGGTATGCTTTTTTGTCATGACATGTTTGATTTGATGACATTTTTGATTTGATTGACATGTTTGCGGAAGTGCAAATCCATGGTGAAATGAACGTCCAAATTATTGACCTCCATGACACGCTGCAGCGGTTTACCTTCTATGTGGTACTCATGGTAAAGCCGGGCGCGGGCGCGAGTGAATGAAATGATAGAGTATTTGGTTACGTTGAAATATAGTTTATTTTTCTGACTCCACGTGGTGACTCGATCTAAATCCTGCTGCAGTATGTCATGATTGGTTTACCTGTCATGATTCCTTTACTACCTGAATCAGTTTTAGGTCATCAGCAAAGAGTAGGCAAGTTGACTCATTGACTACTTTCGATAAGTCGTCCACCACGAGGATAAAAAGGAACGGTCCAAGATTACTACCTTGGCTGACGCCGGATCTCGTGTAATAAATCTCAGAAAAGCGTCCGCACAGTCAACGTATTGCCGTCTGCCGCGCAGGTAATCGGCGAAGAATTTAATAGTGTGCGGTGTGAAACCTATCTTGGCTAATTTCAACAGCAGCACATCATTATCGACTGTGGCAAATGCCTTCCGAAAATCTAGGTAGGCTTCATCCACCTGTAGACCAGCGTTAACAGCAGGCACCAGTTTCGTCATTGGTCCCTTACTGAACAACATAGGTCTAAACTCAAGATTTGCCAACGGGCAATGGAGCGTAGCATAATAGGTGTCAAGCGTACAGATCGCGTTAGAAACACCACCCTGCGCTCCTTAACTCAAGTAGCAGATGTTGGAGAAAAAACAGTCAGGCTGAAGTGGGAGTGGGCTGGCCACGTCGCACGAACGCACCCGGAGAGATGGGCAAAGATCGTTACCCACTGGACGCCTCAGGGAGGACATCGCCGTCGAGGTAGACCACGGCGAAGGTGGTGTGGCGATCTAATCACGTTTGCAGGGCCAACATGGCCAGAGATCGCACAAGACAGAAAGGTATGGAAGGGAAAAGGGGAGGCCTTTGCCCAGCAGTGGGACATAAAATAAGCTAGCAGAAAAAAATATTTTATTATACTAGCTGACCCGAAAAACGTTGTCCTGTCAAAATTTCAATAATTTATACAAAATTCCCATAGAAAATGCACTTTCAGTTTTCCCGAATTTTCCAATTTTCCCGGCAACGTTTCAAACATTTTCTTGCATACAAACCTAGTCCTGACAATTACAAACACAACAAAAAAAGAATTAGCGAAATAGGTGCAACTGTTCTGAAGTGATGCGCGTACATTGTATACGTATACATTCGGCAATTGATTCTTAATTTTTATATATATAGAAGATTTATGCCTTTCCAACAAAACAAAAATCATCTAAATCGAATCAGTCGTTTGAGAGCTACGATGCTACACACCGCTCTGCTTCCGTCATAGGGTTAAAAAATGGGACTAAAAAGCTATGTACACTCCAACGCGATCATTATCATATTTTTTCCCAAAAGACACGTTCATTCTATAATGAACGTGTCTTTTGGGAAAAAATAAGGCCTATGCCTTCCCATAGAATCGATATAATATTGTATAAGTACCTACTTTGCTGTGAAAAAACCGGCCAAGCGCGTGTCGGACCACGCCCAATGAAGGGTTCCGTAATTGGAATGAATTTATCTCAAGACCAAACTTAACATTGTGGTTGAAAAACATCTCGTCTCATTCTTCCATACATTCCAACTGCAAATGTAAGTTTGTACGCACAAATACTGAGAGATTTACTATGTTATTTTAATACCAGACTTCTTATAAGTTTTCCTGTAATCTATAGGTACAGAAATATTTTCTCTTTTTTTTTTCAAAATTTTAGGCTCAGTAGTTTCGGAGATAATGGGGGAATGGCCAACTTCGTCTATTTTCTTAAATAACTTTGAAACAATTTAATCTAAAATTATTTTAAAAATATAATTGAGACCCTCACAATAAGCCCATTCATTTAATATGTCACACGGTACAGGAGGCAAAACTTCTTTTTTTAATTTTCTTATTTGCTCCCCAAAATTGACCCCATATTCAAAATTCATTTATTTACGTTACCCATCCGAGTTTGAGTTACACACAGTACACATACGTGTACCAAATTTCAACATAATCGGTCCATTAGATTCGGAGCAAATTGGCTGTGACAGACGGACAGACAGACGGTGTAGTGATCCTATAAGGGTTCCGTTTTTTTTCCGTTTGAGATACGAATCCTTAAAAAGGAGGGAAAATAATCATAGGGCATCTAAAATTTTGTCATAATAACTATAGGTTATTTCGGGGCCAAATCGTGTTTCACTGCGGTATTTCAACCAGCGTCAAATGGACTGGTTGAAAGGCTTAATAGGACATTGACTCAAATGCTGTCCATGTATGTCTCTGCTAACCAGCGGAACTGGTGTAGTTACGTACCACTAATGTGTTCTCCATATAATACCAGTAAACAAGCAAGCACTAGAATTTCACCGTACATGCTGTTATATGCTAGAGAACCCTTATTTCTAACAGACATGATTGATAACAATGATGGTCGTGGTCATTAGTTATGCAAAGCGTATTATATTGTTCTTTAGTAAACCACGATAATAAAAACAAACGCAATTAAATAGACACATGGACTGCGATCCAGTGTCTAAGAAAAGGACCGTCTAACTCAGGGGTGGGCAAACTTTTTTCATCAGGGGCCATAATAAAAAATAAAAAAAAACATGTGGTTTTATGTTGCAATTTACCTTATGAATCTACACACGCCGCGGGAACAAGCGTGGAGCGCAACAGCGTAATTTTCAAAAAAAAAAAAACCTTAGAGCAATTCAAATTTTGCTATGTTAACTTATGTTTAGTAAATAAAGTTCGGAATGCCTATAAAACTACAACTAACGGCAAAATATATTTCTAAGAGCAATACACTCTTACTGTCAATATTACATTGTTGATTTTATGTATTTTTATTTTCTCTTTTATTCTTACACACGGTGTCTACATCTCTTTTTATCCTCTGTCCTATCGCAGGTATGCTGGAAGAGATTTCTTTAGAAATAAGCATCACCTTTGTACGTAATTTTCAGTTCCTTTGTTCTTGTCTGTTCATTTGTGTATACATAAACGGTTAAATAAAATAAATAAATACATTGGTGGGCCGGATTAAAACCCTAAGTGCGCTGGAGTTGGCCCGCGCGCCGTAGGTTGTCCATCCCTGGTCTAACTGGTCCGCTATTGCTTTCAGAACGCTGTAGGAGCTGGCTCGGATACGGTGCAACATGGAGGCCACTCTCTTTCTCACGGTGGCATGAAAGCCATTAATCTGAGCCTCCATAAACATGCCCAACAACATCCTAGAAGCGTTATTATATTGTACACGAAGGGCATTGAGTGTCCGCTGGGTAATTACATAAAACTCAAGCCTTTTTCTGCAGACGTAGACTTGCTACTTGAGGAGCTTGTGGCTAAGTTATAACAGCCGCACGGGTCGATCCATCAGGTTAAGCTACGCTTGCCGGGGTTGGTCCGTAGGTGGGTGACCATCTTTACATACCGAGACTCCTCTGTGCCTCGGAAAGCACGTTAACTCGTTGGTTCCGGCTGTCATTCGTGGATCTTTGACAGTCGTTACGGGTCGTCAGAAGCCCGAAAGTCTGACAATCAGTCTTACTAAGGGGTATCGTATAATCCAATAACTGGGTTGTGTAGGTCAGATTGGCAGTCGCTCCATGTAAAATACTGGTATTCAGCTACATCCGGTTAGACTGGAAGCCGACCCCAACATAGTTGGGAAAAGACACAAACAGCAGAACGCCTGGTTCCTTATAACCATACCCCTTTTGCTTCATACACATGGTCATACATACACGGTGGTGACGGGTAAAGCACTGAACTTTAACTAAAGTAAATCTGGCCACAATATCCTAATGAAAATTAATTAAAGTAACATGAATAAAACTAACCACTACCCACTAAAATAATTAAATCCAAAGTGTAACTCAAAACCTCTAAACCACGTTCCTAATCGCGTGCTCGCGTCAACATGTGATCGGTTTTCATAATAACCGCACGGAACACTAAAAGCATTATTATTGAAACATGCGGAACCGCTCTCGCTTGCAACCGAACATCGATTATGTTAATACGGCCATTAAATTGCAAATATCCTACGTGGCCGATTTATAACTTTGTCTCGAGCGACTGACGATAGTGATGACAATCGCTTTGTTTGCCTTCGAAATTGGCTTTAAGGAAGTTTTATGGATATTCATTTTTAGGGTTCCGTACCTCAAAAAAAACTGAACCCATTATAAGATCACTTCTTTGTCATTGTCTGTCTGTGAGTCTGTCAAGACCCTTTTTCTCAAGAACACGGGGAGGTATCAAGTTGAAATTAATATCAATTACGTAGGACTAAGGTCCCTTGGAGCTGTAAAAAAATTAAGCTTATAAGCCAACGCAATAAAAAATTACGACTATTTATGCAACATATTTTGATATTCGCAAATAAATCAAACCCATTTTTTTTTTATTATTGGGCAAGAAGCAAGGTCTCACAGCACAAGTAAAGGAAAAAGACCGAAAATCGTTAATTTGTAGTTTTAACACATTTTGCCGTTAGAGAATTGGCCGTGACGTAAATCGGTGTATGGGAGAACATGTTTTTCAACTAGGTACAGACGCCAGCATGTCAACCTACCGGAAACTGTCAGATTTTCCCAATCAACATTGAACCTAATGCTTTAGCAATAAAGTCGAAAATCTATTAAAGAAATCTGACAGATTGTAGTAGCTTGATGTGCTGGCGTATGTACAATGTTAAGTTTTTTTTTTTTTTGGATTAAGTCATTCCAACTACGGAACCCTTCCATTGTGCGAGGTCCGAAACTTCCATTTTTTAACCGACTTCAAAAAGGAGATGACTCACAGACGACTGGGCCGATTTGAAAAATTCTTTTTTTGTTTGAAAGGGTTTATTAACTTTTATTAACTTTTCTTGAATTGTTTTTGAGTTAGCTTCAATAATGCGTATTTTTCCCACGTCGGTGGCAAAAACGAAAATATAAAACCAAAGATACACGACATCCGAAATTAAAGTTATTTTTCACTTTGTAGAGTTTTGTATCTGCGTTTAATGACGCTCTCTTGGACATAAGACCTGCAATGCTATTCTGTAAAAATCTCACCGTGAAAACTTAGGTGAAGTGAGCGTGGAGTGAGCTGTCAATAGTGTCAATACCTAGCACGAGGTGGAATGACAGCTCACTTCACCTAAGATTTCACGGTGAGATTTTTACAGAATAGACCGGCTGACTGTGATGTGTTCGTGGAGGAATAGAAGACGATAGAAAGAAAAGAAAAGAAAAGAAAGAAGGATCTGGAGTTCTGTGAGATGAATGATTTGCCTAATTTTATCTTTAGCTGTGTAGTGACGTGCCACGACCAGATTTTAAACGTCGTCGGTTACTATGAACGTAACACGCCTTGTTCATAATAATAATAATCTCCATTATATCTATGTAAGGTTTAGTGTGGTAAGTAAATTTTATTTTAAAGAAATTATCTCAAAATTATGAAAAAAATTTAATTTCGGATGTCGGTGGCAAAAACTAAAATACAGATCCCAAGACACCGACTTTTTCTTTTTGAAGTCGATTTTTTATACCCTCTCAGCAGCCGCTGCCATTTTGTTCGATTCGGGGCTCCATGTCTTATTCTTTACACTTTGTTCATGTTACAACAGTATAAATACATGTCGGAGTTGGTTGTCAAATACAATTGTGGGTGGTCAACAGAATTTGTTATAGTTTGTTTTTTTTTTTTTAATAATTTCAATAATTTTACTATCAATTATCGTCCAATAAATCGGAACATAATTTATTGTACTCAATAAATTATGTTCCTACGTGTACTCGGTGTACACACTAATTGATTTTTGGCATCAAGTAAACACGATGACGTATTTCCGTGTGTCATCGGACAGAGTTGTTGTGGAGGGATTGCAAGGTAGGAACATCGTCCTTTATAAAAGCGTGCACTCGGTTTGCTAGTCAGTCAGGCAACGGGAGCCCCTTGGTTCGTTCGGAACGAAATCCTCCACGTAGAGCTTTCCCAGTTCTTGATTCCCACCATCTCCCAGTTCTTGAAACGCAATTCCAAGCGTTTCTTCGACTCAGCCACCAACCATCGCAACCCTCTGGTTTTCGAGGCGGCTAGCTATGTCCCCTCTCGTATTAGTAAGGTCCGCCGCCCTAGGCTTGTCCTCTCAGATCCCGACGACCCCATAACTCTTCTCCAGGAGAGCAGTAGGGACCGTAGGAACAAACACAAATCGACATTCCGACCTCGCCGCCGAGGTCCCTCGCGACGACCCCGTAATAATCGTCCTCCCCCCCGTCCCTTGCTCGGGTATGAAGTGCCAGCTGGTGGCGTAGCTGAGCCAGTAGCTTTAAACTCCCCTGACAATAATAATCATTCTAATCTGATCCAGCCTGTCCCATCTTGCTGTCCTCCCCCCAGCGACGCCCTAAGCCGAGGCCCGTTCCCCACAGGGGGAGCCCTTAGCGTGTAGTCGCTTAGTCTGTAAGTTTTATGCCCCTGGCTGGAGGCTTTGAGTTATCTTAAGGCAGCCACAGGATAGTCCGGTTAAGTAGTCACGACCTCTCTAGGTCAACTACGAGATGCCATACATAAAAAAAAAAAAAATGCTAGTCAGTCGATTTTCGGATTCGATTCAATAAAGAGCTCCCCTGCTCCTGACATTACTGTCGGTTTACCTGGTACAGCGCTGCTGTATATTCACATAGCTGTGTTGGCTTACTGATAGCGATACACTTTGTATTTGGGTGGCTTAGGCTGCTATACGAACTGTAACCATATTGGTTTGTTCGAATAACTGTGTTCCATTTGTATTGCTTGTTTTTTTAATAGTATAACTTTGTAGTTATGTTTACTGTCTTATTTATCCCAATAAAATGGGAACTCCAAGCCCTGACGATATACCTCTGCTCGGCACTCCTGATCCTACATATATATAGTTTTGGTAATCACTTTCGCTCTTAGCAAAAAATAAAACCGACTTCAAAACACTACAAAGTGAAAAATAACTTTAATTTCGGTAGTCGGTGTCTTTGGTTTTGTATTTTCGTTTTTTGCCACCGACTTCCGAAATTAAAGTTATTTTTCACTTTGTAGTGTTTTTGTTTTTGGAAGTCGGTTTTATTTTTTGCTAAAGTTTTTATTTTTCACTTTTTAGTTGTGGAACCTACCCCACACAAATTCGAATACATAATTGACCACAATAATTGTAGATATCGCCATGTAAATAACAGTGATAGGAAGTTATTAAAACATCATCACATCATCCACATAAAATAAGTGGGAAATATACGAATTATTGAAGCTAACTCAAAAACTCCCGAAGCAAAGTTAATCGGAAGTATACCCTTTCAAACAAAAAAAAAGAATTTTCCAAATCGGTCCATCTGTCTTTGTGTAGTCGCGTAACAAACATACAAAAAAAAAACACAGATGAATTGAGAACCTCCTCCTTTTTGAAGTCGGTTGAAAAATATCATTGGTTCCAAAATAATTATATGCCAGACGATTACAGCCAGTATCGGCCTCTATACTATGTTCTATTTTAATTGACCGCTACTAGGGTTCGCACTTCAACAAAGTGCTGTGTCCCGGCATCGATTTGTTGGCTCAGGCCCAACACACTAATGACGCTTGTTGCTTCCCTAGCCGTAACACGAGTTGTTAGAAGAATATTCGATGTTCAGTAAAATTGCTTTTCATCCCTTATAGTTTTAAAGATTTGAAATGAAACTGAAGTTTATTTGCTATCTTGGTAGGTATTTAATTTACATTAAAACTTTTTAACAAAAAATAAAACCGACTTCCGAATCAAAACACTACAAAGTGAATAATAACATTAATTTCGGTAGTCGGTGTCTTTGGTTATGTATTTTCGTTTTTTCCCACCGACTTCCGAAATTAAAGTTATTTTTCACTTTGTAGTGTTTTGATTCGGAACTCGGTTTTATTTTTTGTTAAAAAGTTTTTATTTTTCACTTTTTAGTGGTTCACATGTGCCCTTCATAGCGTACTGGCGTGATGTTATGTTACGAACTGGTGGAAACAATAGACAGACATGAGATTTCAGCAATCCCGGGCCATTTGCTATCATTTATTGAGGAGTTCCGTTACCTATCTCCGAAGTTCTTCATCAGATCTTCACCAAATTTAAATGGGACCACTTCGACAAAGTACTCTTCCAAATAAAATTTGAAGAGTTCCCATCTATTTCTCCAGGATCCCATCATCAGATCCTGACTGGATGATCATGACCTGGAAAGTATACCCTTTCAAACAAAACAAAAAAAAAATTAAATCGGTTCAGCCATCTTCGAGTAATCGGGGAACATACATAAAAAAAGTACCGACGAATTGAGAACCTCCTCCTTTTTGAAGTCTGTTAAAAATAAGTAGGTACAGTCAAATATACAAACTTTTTTGAAAGATAGGGCCACAGTTTGATTCTGGACAAATTTGAATTCACCAGTTATGCTTATAAGTACCTTTAAAAGTCAAGTATCCCTATAATGATTTTTTTTTTAATCTTAAGTTTTGTTATATATAATATAATATATCTTTATTTCAGACATACGTCCATACATTTTTACCAAAAGAAAAGTTAGTAAGGTTGTTAGTAGAACACAGGGTGTTAGTAATTTGTTAGTACAGAATCGAGATCAGTATATTACATTACATTACAGTCTATTTCCTATTTCTGAGTAAGTGAACACTCGCCCAGTAAACAGCAAACGGACCGTTTATTTTGCACGCTAACGTTCTGAGGACAGTGTTGGTGCTACCACGGACCCTGCTCATCATCGATGCGGTTCTTTTCCTAATGATGGAGAAGAAATCATCGATGAATGCTGCCGCAAACATTTCTGAAGTACTGCAGTACCTGGGTTTCCTCAACACTGCCCTCAGAGCGTCATTGTACTGAACACGCAGGGCATTGAAAGCCCGCCGCGTATAGTTGATCCACAGACTGCACGTGTAGAATGACTGACAGAAGGCTCTGAAAAGTAACAGTTTTACATCTGTAGTACAGACGCCAGCAGGTCAACCTACCCGAAACTGTCAGATTTTCCCAATCAACTTTGAACCTAATGCCTTAGCAATAAAGTCGAAAATCTATTAAAGAAATCTGACAGATTGTAGTAGCTTGATGTGCTGGCGTCTGTACATCGTGCAAATCTGTGGGCCAACATATTGCAGCGGACTGCTAACGCCTTCCTTTCCCTCTCTAAGTCTGCATCATCCTGTAGGCGATCCGTCAGCATGTGACCCAAGTATTTTGCTTCAGTCACCCTTACTAGTGACGCCCCCCGATCCTAATTGGTGGTACATTTGATGGTATGATATGCTAATCATTGTTTAAATAAAGAAGGAAGAAATAAGTATATAAAGAACAAGGATAGTCAGTTCACAGTAGATTTTTATTGAGTGTTGCATTTGTTACACCTTGAACCCGAAAATCGAAATGAAGAAAGAATAGTAGATAATATCCATTATTTGCTTTCAGGAAATTAGTTTCTTTATTGTTAAAGAGTAAACTCTTGATAGACTATAGTAGCAGTATTTATAGGAACTTGCTGCTTAGTTTTTTACAACAAAAATGCAATGATATTCAAATTATTATTTATTGATAAGAACAAGTTATTGTTGATCTCGCTTAATGGCTGATTTACATTTGCCTCAGTCAAGTAGCAAGTAGAGTCCAAACGTCAAAGTGTCAGGTTGTCATTGTGAAGAGTCATATAAGTGGTCACATACACGAGTGGCATATTGCCAATGGCAGAGACAACTGCAGCCGTCGACAACGTGCCACTCTGGTGTATTTTTGTACTTGCTCAAATACATGAGCGGTAGGTTGCCAACGGCAGAGGCAACTGCAACCGATACCGCGTCTACCACTGGCGTCGACGCTTCTACGGCTGCCGTCGATGCGTCTACAGCTGCCGTCGACGCGATTACAGCTGCTACTCACGAGTGTCGACGGCTGCAATTGCGTCTGCCGTTGACAACGTGCCGCTCGTGTATATTATACTAGTCAAGTTTCTATCCAAACGTTGGTAACGACTTAAGTTCTTATTAACTCGCTACTTAATTAATTCAAATGTAAATCAGCCTTTAGTATTGTAAGGTGTGTGGAAATTCTTGTAAGAAAAGAGTTTATTCCTGGATAGTCATCAAATATGACGTTGTTTTAGGGTTCCGTACCAAAATGGTAAAAAGGAACTCTTATGGTGCGACTCAGTCTGTCTGCCGGTCACAGCTAGATATCCCAAGAACTACTAAAGATATCAACTTGCATTTTGGAATAGTTTTAGATGACGTTTGCCCAATTATTTTACAAATAATAAAGAAATAATATATATTTTTTTTTTTTTTGCAACAGGGACTGCAAAGGGGTCTCTCGGGCATGTGGGGAATCATATGAAAGAGCGCTGTTTGCACATTTGCAAACATTTTTTCTTTTTTTAGGCCGAACAGTTTTCAACTTCTGATGAAAAATGTAAAAAAAATGTTCCTCGCCCTTATCTCTGAAGTTAGCATAGAGAAAATTACAGGATAAATAAAACGATGTCTCTAAATAGCACAGTTTTTCTTTTATGGTACGGAACCCTCGGTGCGCGAGTCTGACTCGCTCTAAGCCGGTTTTTTTTTAAATTCCGACAGTAGTTTTGCACTTGATAGATATTATGTGCAGGTAAATTGCAGAGCATTTTAAACGTGAATATGCAAGTATCTCTTACGCAACTTTTTATTTCCATCCGTTGGAAGGCAAGATTATTGAATTCAGGTAGCATAAACGTATTTGCATTTTAAAACGGGTGAACGCTGGGGTTACTATTTTATTAATCAAGTTCAATTATAGAGGAGGTTATGCATTGGGCGAGTTTTTTTTTTTTTCATGTATGTATACCGATTTACGTGATTCTTTTTCATTTGGTTTTCATATATTTTTTTTTTTAATACGTAGTTTTTGAGTTATCTTCAATAATAGATTTTTAACCCAGCTCGTCCACGTTGGTGATGTTGTTATTTGCACATAGCAAGTAGTGGTACATGAATTGGTGTGGGGTAATACAACATAAAAGTGCAAAATAAATAAGCCCATAAAACCAAAATAGATGATTCTCGAGGCTAACACTAGAATGTCACAATGCACTGGCAGCAATGCAATTTAGCGATATGTAACCGCAACACAATCAGACTACAATGTATAAAAGGACACAGCGGATCATCAGGTAATGACGCAGCTGATGAACTAGCAAGGAGAGCATCCATTACATCAATCTGTGGACCGGAATTTATCATGCCCATCTCTTTCAATCAACTACGTAGATGGCTACAGGAGTTTACCACACACAAGCGGATAACTGGTGGAACTAGACACCAGGCTGCGGGCAATCCAAGTAAGCCGTGCCATCCTTGGATGGAAGGCTAACTAGACGCTTACTACGCCTGGGCAGGAACGGTCTGCGCCTGATGACGGGAACCATCACGGGACACTGCTCGCTAAATAAACATTTCCACATAACGGACAGTCCTCTGTGCAGAGCGTGCATGGATGCTGAGGAAACCGTTGCGCATGTGCTGTTTGCGTCGCCCAGATTAGAACAGAAACCCTCGGGTCACCTAGATCTTTTTCAAATGTTCTCAACGGGAGACGTAATGAACTTCTGGAGGGAGGTGGGTTGTTTGGAATAAATCACTGACGGCCGCCGTGGCTCACATACAATGGTCCATTCGAAGAACTAAGTACGGAAACCAAACCCCCTGTAATATAACATTACCAAAATAAGTGAAATGCACGCCCACGATCCTCCATTGACAATACTCAGAGGACTATTCCGTAAGTCATTGGGGAAATGTTCTAGATTCGACATTTTCAGGTCGACACGATAGACATATCGACATTGCCTGATGTTTGACAGAACATTGCAGTACAGTCCCCAAGAGATTTACGGAGATGTGACTCGAAACTGAGGCATTGAGCATACTTATAACATATGTTTATTTTTATTTTATTTTATTTTTTTTACATACGCATCGGTGAATAGACATCAAACATACTGACAGAATCAGATGTCAAGTTATGCTTGCTAGTTACATTATGTAAACAAGTACCTACTACACCCGTATTTATAAACATATAAAAGTGATTACTTCAGTAAAAGTAATTATTCAAGTTACGATTTTTATTCTATAGTTTACTTATTGCTTGAAGTTAGATCTGTCAAAGGTAAGAATTAAGGTTAGAACGTTGATTCTTACTCAAGCGTTTACTCAAGTATGTAACGTTATAATGATGAAATTCTATCCTTAAGTAATGACTTCACTAAGAAATTACTAAGCAGCAAGAAAAATTGCTTGTTTATAAATACGGGTGTTTATATTAACGAAGAAGATTAACTATCAGTGGATTATATGCCTACATAATAATTATCTACTATGACTATAAAGTCATAGTAGATAATTATATCGCACATCTGGAGCAACATTTACACAACTTTAAAGGACATTGCTCGTCCTTTACAGTTCCTCGCCTAAGATCCAACAGGGAGGTGTATTTACTTTTTGGGTTTTAGATAATGTATATATTCGATTGAACCTAAATTAAAACAACGGACACTTTTGAGAATTCGGAAAAATCAAATCATTTTCGGATTTTGAGGTTATAATTATGTCAATAAAAAGCTAATTATAAGCCAGGTCGTTGTTCTAAGTAGGTCCGTATCAGTAAAAGTCAGCCAGAGGTCGATATTTCAAGAGAAAATCACAGTTCTTTATTCACGCCAAGTTGTTAGATAAAATCGGAAAAGTAACAAAATGCAAACGAATTCAGTACGCAACCAACGCAAACGCAGATCGAGCACAGAATGCGTGCGCCAAGTGACATTACTACCAAATGTCAAATGTTGTCATCTGTCAATTCATCAACTGTCAGTGTCGATATTATTGCTCGTTTCAAACAGCGCTTTCAATCGAGTTTTTTGATAAGCAGTATTATGGTTCCGCGACATCATAGCGGACTGTTTAACTAAAAATCATTATCGTATATCAAGTGTTGAGAATACTGACGCTTGTCTGTGTCAAACTCTTATTAAGAGTGCTGTTACAAAGACTCGGCTGTATGATCTATAATACCTTTTGCCTATTAAAAACCTCAAACTGAACCAAAAAATAATAGCACCGAGGATTATGACGGAAGCAAATACTTTTTAAAATGTTTTCGAAATTATAAAGTGTCCGTTCTATTGAAATATTTGTAATGTATATTATTAAAAGAACTAGTAATTATAGTAAATGTTTCATGCGTGTTGGTTCATAGGCCATTTTTGTCAATGTCCTTTATAAATTTATTTGGTATAATAATTAAGGGCTGATTTTTCAATCGTCAGATAAGCTTTATCGGAGGAATAAATATGGCAGTTTGACAGATTTTGCATAGAAAATAATTATGTCATAACGCCATTTTTGTTCCACAGATAAGTTATCAGGCGATTGAAAAATGGGCCGTTAGTCAGTTTAACATTTTTTTTGCAATTGTGTCAATGTTGCTCCAGTTGTGCGATATGTGAATTGATTACAGTGGCTGGGACAAACTGGATGCGGAAGGCGGAGGATAAAGTGTTGTGGCGCAGCCTGGAGAGGCCTACGTCTAATTGTGGACTGCGCTAGGCTGAGTTGCTTGAATTGATAATACTAAAAGAATACAAAGTCACGTAAGCGAAGCTGCGGGCACAGCCAGTATGCAAATATTTGTAATGGAAAGCAAATAACACACCAACAACGTTACGATTTTTTTTAAATATAGACCTTCACCTTTGTAATAGATACCTTCGGCCTTCCGCTTTAGCCTTCGGGGAACACTGGAGTGATTTTATTTCATAAATGGACTTAGTTATGCAGAAAGCAGCCATATGGCACTTTTTCCAAAAATGGGTTATACAGGGTGTTTGGTGCATCGTGTGCCAAATTGAAATGGTCGACTGGGGGGGTCACCTTCTATCCTTTCAGACCCCTAAACACTTCTCATGCCCTGTGGCTTTTTTTTCATCGACTTTTTATTTTTTTATAAAAAAAATACCCAAATTTTGCATTCAATTTCAAAATAAAAAAAAAGTGTAAGTCGTAGACTCTGAATTTTAATTTTATTTAGACGTGTATTGTATTACAGTACTTTTAAATTCAAAATTAGTGACATTAGCCATCCAGTTTTTTTTTAATTTACTCGCAAAGTTTCGGACTTCAATTAAAGCTGTCCATGTTACAGCTATTTACATGGCTATAAAAAAAAACCAAAAGCGACCGGGATCTTCCAACTCCCTCAAAAACTCTCTAGTCTATCCTCTTGCTAGTGATGTGCCACATGCCATAAAAATCTTTTTACAACTTTGTGAATTCGCTAGAATTGTGAATCGAGTCACAAAATACTAAATTTGAAATTATGATTTAAAAAAATATTTTTACTTAAATTATACCTCAAGAACTCATTTAATCTGTTATCTCACTCTTGTAAGGTAAAATCTGTCTCGTATCTCTCTTTTTTGGGGGGGACGGTTACTAGAAATAAAAAATAATTGCATTTTTAACATTTATTTAATCATTTTTTACATATTCTGCTCAAATTGTTGGCCGCTATTGCGAATGCAGGCCCGACATCTATTTCGTATTTCCACAGTTGTTGTACGAAGTCGTATTTCCTCCTTAATTTGATTAAACGCCGTTTCAATGCGTTGAAGTAGTACCTCCCTAGTCGCAACCTCCGTGGCGTATACCAGCTCTTTGGCACGTCCCCAGACATAAAAATCTAGCGGAGTTAGGTCTGGGGAACATGCCGGCCATGCAATAGGGCCATCGCGACCAATCCACGCATTGGGGAACACATCGTCAAGATATTCCCTCACAGTCAAACGCCAATGCGCGGGACAGCCGTCATGCTGGAATACTTTGGGAACATTTTCATTAAATACGGGCACCTCGGACACTAATTCGGGCAGGTCATTTTGAAGGAACTCCAAATAGTTATCGCCATTGAGGTTATCGGGCAGGTAATGCGGTCCAACTACCTGATTCCCAATCACTCCTGCCCAAACGTTTACACTAAACCTCCTTTGAAAATATGTAAAAAATGATTAAATAAATGTTAAAAATGCAATTATTTTTTATTTCTAGTAACCGTCCCCCCCAAAAAAGAGAGATACGAGACAGATTTTACCTTACAAGAGTGAGATAACAGATTAAATGAGTTCTTGAGGTATAATTTAAGTAAAAATATTTTTTAAATCATAATTTCAAATTTAGTATTTTGTGACTCGATTCACAATTCTAGCGAATTCACAAAGTTTTAAAAAGATTTTTATGGCATGTGGCACATCACTAGCAAGAGGATAGACTAGAGAGTTTTTGAGGGAGTTGGAAGATCCCGGTCGCTTTTGGTTTTTTTTTTATAGCCATGTAAATAGCTGTAACATGGACAGCTTTAATTGAAGTCCGAAACTTTGCGAGTAAATTAAAAAAAAACTGGATGGCTAATGTCACTAATTTTGAATTTAAAAGTACTGTAATACAATACACGTCTAAATAAAATTAAAATTCAGAGTCTACGACTTACACTTTTTTTTTATTTTGAAATTGAATGCAAAATTTGGGTATTTTTTTTATAAAAAAATAAAAAGTCGATGAAAAAAAAGCCACAGGGCATGAGAAGTGTTTAGGGGTCTGAAAGGATAGAAGGTGACCCCCCCAGTCGACCATTTCAATTTGGCACACGATGCACCAAACACCCTGTATACACAGTCATACTAATTTCGACATACAAGATTTTTTGCAAAAACAGTCATCTCTATTTATCACGGAAATATGAGCTGTCAAATGCAGCCTTGTCCATACATCCATAATGCAACCATCGACATAAAAATGCTTATAACTCTGTTTGTACTTTTCCCGACATGGCTGCTTTCTGCATAACACAATCCAAATGTTTGTTTAAAGTACCTGGATATTTTTATGTGGTCAAGAACAAAGTGAAACTCTAAGTCATATTATCATCATTTATTTCAAGAAGGCAAATAGTTATAAATAAGGCAAAAAAAAAATAGAATTATAGTCGCCTCTTCAAGAAGGTAGTTTCGTATGGAGAAGAATGGGCAAGAAACTTTACCGTTACTCTTTTATATCTGTTTTACAATATTTTGTATACATTTTGTATACATTAATTCAATCTGCCTAGCCTTTTCCCAACTATGTTGGGGTCGGCTTCCAGTCTAACCGGATGCAGCTGAATACCAGTGTTTTACATGGAGCGACTGCCTATCTGACCTCCACAACCCAGTTACTGGGTAATACGATACCCCTTGGTAAGACTGGTTATAGACTTTCGGGCTTCTGACGACCCGTAACGACTGTCAGAGATCCACGAATGACAGCCGGGACCAACGGCTTAACGTGCTTTCCGAGGCACGGAGGAGTCTCGATATGAAAAGATGGTCACCCATCCACAGACCAACCTCGGCAAGCGTAGCTTAACCTGATGGATCGACCCGTGCGGCTGTTATTACTTAGCCACAAGCTCCTCATACATTAATTACATAAATAAAAATCATTTATTTCAGACCATTAGTCCATTTTGGATTAGTACACAAACCACTTATAAAGTAATGTTAGTACTTAAATCAACCAGAAGAAAACATATAGCAGTATTTAATTGCTAGCTATTGCCTGCGGCTTTGCCCGCCTGGAGGAACGTACTACTGGGATAAAAAGTATTCTATGTTCTAATACAGTCTACCCATGTACCAAATTTAATTGAAATCCGTTCAGCCGTTTTAGCTTGAAAGCGTAACATACAAACAAACAAACTCACTTTCGCATTTATAATATTAGTTAGGATATACAATAGGTAAAATAGGGTAAATAGGCAAGACGATACACAATAGGTAATATATATACAGGGTTATTGGTAAAACACCAACCTTAAGGGGTCTTTGTACTCACCATTATGAACAATTTTACTATGGGACCAAACCTGAAATCGCGATTTGTCAAAATGTACTGAACAGCTGATATTTTTTCGCGATTTCAGGGTTGGTCAATGACCCCTTAAGAGGTTGTTGGTGTTTTACCAATAACCCTGTATAAGGTGTATCTATTCATACACGAAATCTCTTAAGGGGTCATTGTACTCATCATTACGAACAACTTTTATTATTGGACCAAACCTGAAATCGCAAAAATAAAAATCATCTGATTTATGTTCGCATAACTCGTTAAAATGTAGGGAACAGCTGAATTTTTCTTCGCGATTTCAGGTTTGGTCCCATAGAAAAAGTTGTTCATAATGATGAGTATAATGACCCCTTTAGAGATTTCGTGTATGAATAAATGAATTATGTGATAGTTACATGATGGTGCTCACATATTTACAAACATTATAAAAGTAAATAATATTCCTAAAATTTTTAACAAGTAATACGTATAAGTCAGTTACAGAATGTAAAATCAATGTCATAAAAGCAACCAATTATACAATAATATTAGCAACCAGTTCGATTTTTTTTTTCTAGACTCTAGAACTAGATTGTCCAATGGAACGTTTCCAAGCATTCTTGTCTAGGAGTTTAATTATTTTTTTCATTTAATTGCAATATTATTGGTTTACCAATAACCCTGTATATTGCAAAGAAAACAAAAAAAAAATTGTTGAAAAAAAAATTGAGGTTGTTGGTGTGAACACCAACAACCTCTTAAGGGGTCATTGTACTCATCATTATGAAAAACTTTTACTATGGGACCAAACCTGAAATCGCGAAAAAAAAAATCAGCTGTTCAGTACATTTTGACGAATTATGCGAACATAAGTGTACTGTCGGTCTATTCTGTAAAAATCTCACCGTGACAACCTAGGTGAAGTGAGCATGAAGTCAGCTGTCATTCCACCTGATGATATGGGATTGACACCATTGACAGCTCACTCCACGCTCACTTCACCTAACTTTTCACGGTGAGATTTGTACAGAATAGCACTACTGGACAGCTGATTTTTTTTTTCGCGATTTCGGGTTTGGTACCATAGTAAAAGTTGTTCATAATGATGAGTACAATGACCCCTTAAGAGGTCGTTGGTGTTTTACCAATAACCCTGTATATCACTAGGTATTTTGTTGTAACATTTAACATTGTATCCTCATAAAAGATATTTGTAATTTAGATAATCTGAAAAATGGTTGATCTATTTTATCTTTATTTCTAGTATTAAAATTGTGTCTATCCCTTATTTTATTAAGAATATGTAGATTTTTTCTTACATACATAATCTTTTCATAAATTAATTGGCAAGGTACCGCCATAATATTAACCTTTTTGAATAATTCCCTAAGAGATTCGCGGCAACGTATATTTTAAATGGCTGACAACACTCTTCTAAAAATAAAAATGGATTCAATATCAGCAGCTCGACCCCGCAGTAAAATTCCATACGACATAATGCTGTGGAAGTACACCGTACCGACTACATATCTGAATTACTTGAAAGTAGTGTTGTGATTTTATCCGGATAAATACTAAAAATTGATAAATACTCATAAATATCCGTTTTTACTCGAGTACTTATTCAAAACAGCGGATAAATACTATATACGTACAGATTTCGTTTCTTGTACTGTCATTTTACAGAGCAAAAGGATTGCATAAATAAAATGAAAGTCTGTAAATATATTATGTTAAAAAACTGCAAGAATTCACTTGGTGATATTTGCATACATAAGATTAAATAATAAAGTAGATGAAAAAGGGTAATCTTCTAATATATAAAAAGTAATGCTTGTTAGTTTGTTCGTATTTTATGCGCTACCCATACCGTGTATCCGATTGAGATGAAACTTGGTTTGTAAGAACTTGATAAAAATGGGTATTTATCCATTTCTGATAAATACTTGAATATTTATCCTTTGAGTATTTATCCCACGCCCATCACTACTTGAAAGGCCTCTCTCCATTTTTATTTCCAGGTACACGAAGGTAAATAGCCAACGCACTTTGTTTTATTAAACCACACAATTTTTCATCGAACTGGCCGCTATAAAAAAGGAAGCCAAAAAAAAAGAGTGCAATATTCGAAACCGTTTTGACATCGGCCAACCAACCACATTATTTGATGACGTTTGAACACTGCACTTTGTAGAAATATATTGTGAACATGGTAAAACCACAGTTTGAAAACTAATTGAAGCTACTTTTTCGAGCTGGCTCTAAACTTTTCTGAAAATATTTCAGTCTCACGATAACTATGCTGAAAATTATGAGACGCTACTCATAAAGCACTCCGTTTAGTAATACGCAGCTGCAAAGTAACTACGTAAAATCTAAAAAATCTTTTTTTTTATTTTTTCATGTTAAGGGGGAAGCCTCAGGGTAGCCCGCTGTTCGGGCGAAGTCCAAACACATATTTTTGATGTAGGTTTATATTTCGTAGGTTTACAGGTAGGTTTATATTGAGACACTGGTACGTGGTTGCTCACACTCGCCGTTGGTGGCCGATTGCCGACGCGCGCGCGCCGGTGTACTGTGGCGACGGCGATCCCCCCTCGGTGTGGAGGCGCCCCCGCGCCCGGAACTGGTTTGCGGCGCAAACATCCTCCACGGCGTTGAAGGAATCTTCTAAATCTCTCTTCCTCTTCTTCTTCTTCAGTAGCTTAGTTTATTCGGCGGTAGTTATCATGGGTTGATTGGCAGACATCGGCAGAAGATGGTTTGTTTACAGCTAGTCTAATGGTTCCCTTGGCTACATAGACATCCGCCACTCTGGGTATGCCGTCTTGTCCTGGATATAGTTTGGTAACTCTCCCCATTCTCCATTGCAGCGGCATCAGGTTGTCCTCCTTCACGACGACCAGGTCTCCTACTTGCAGGGGCGGGCAGTTCTTCTTCCATTTGCCTCGCTGTTGGAGCTCAGCCATGTACTCCCGGCGCCAGCGCTCCCAGAATTGCGGCCTTATTTGTTCGACGCGTTGGTATCTAGTCGGGCTCTTGGTGTTGATAAGCGGTGACGGAAGCGATATCAATGGTCGACCGATTAGAAAGTGCCCTGGAGTGAGAGGGTTTAAGTCCATGGGATGGGATGAAAGTGGGGTGAGCAGACGGGAATTAAGTATAGCTTCTATTTGTGAAAAAAGTGTAGTCAACTCCTCGAAAGTAAGATAGGCATTACCAGTTGCGCGTTTTAACAGGTTCTTTGAGGAACGAACTCCGCTCTCCCAAATACCTCCGAAGTGGGGAGAATAGGCCGGACTAAAAACAAATTTTATGCCTTCATTTGCTGCGAAGTCCGACACTGGCTGACAACTGGATCGTAACATTTTGCCCAACTCATTGTTTGCGCCCACAAAGTTTTTGCCATTGTCGCAATAGATAATGTTAGGCTTGCCTCGACGTGACGTGAACCTGCGTAGACACATAATAAATGCCGCGGTTGAAAGGTCGCTGACTACCTCAAGATGCAAGGCTTTGACGGCTAGACAAACAAAAATGCATAAATAAGCTTTTGTGACCCGGTTTCCTTTACCTTTTTTGGAAGAGATCATAAAGGGACCCGCAAAATCGATCCCGCAGGAACTAAAAGGAAGATTCTCATTTACTCTAACATCCGGTAAGTTACCCATTATAGGCTGTATTGTTTTGGCGCTCATACGGGTACAGATAGTACACTGTTTATTGATAGCGCGAGCCAAGTTTCGGCCTCCTAAAGGCCAGAAATTCTCACGAAAAGAGGAAAGGAGGAGCTGTGGACCTGCATGAAATAGTTTGTTGTGTTCATATTGCAGCATTAATTTAGTAAGATGATGGTTTGCATCAATTATGATAGGGTGTTTTTTGTTATAGTCGAAAGCAGATTGTTCTAACCTACCTCCTACCCTAATTAGACCGTTACCGTCAACAAACGGATTCAAAGGTAATAGTCGGCTTTTGTTGGGAACTGGTTTACCTTGTTTGAGATAGGATATGTCATTTGGGAAAGATGCTAACTGACTGAACTTTACTAAAAGTGTCAGTGAGGCTTCCAGTTCGGCTGTTGTTAGGGGGCCGCTAATCTTGTCTGTGTTTGGTGTGCTGTTATTAATAAAACGGAGAACGTATGCAAAGGTTCTTTTTAATTTCAGATAGTTGGAGTGATCTTCAAAGGTGATTATAGGCTGCCTATTAGAAGTGTCATCAACCGTCAAATGAACTTTAACTTCAGGTTCAGGTAAGTCATGAGGGCTGAGATGAGGTTGGGTAGGCCAATCCGAAGTGTCTTTCTTTAAGAAGGAAGGACCCTCCCACCACAACAAACACGAACGCAGATGCTGTGGCTCAACACCCCTTGAACCTAAATCGGCTGGATTCAAATTGGTAGGAGTATGCTTCCATTGAAAGTCCTGAGTAAGCAAATTGATTTTGTTTACTCTATTGCGTACGAAAACTGGTAGTGTTTTGCTTTGCGATTTTAGCCAGCAAAGCACCACTATTGAATCGGTCCATAAGAACGTATCTCTGACACTGCACGGTATTGATTCTAAAACCTTTGAGCATAGCTGACTACCAAGTAGCGCCGCGCACAACTCTAAGCGCGGAATCGTCAGGCTTTTAATGGGTGCTACTCTAGTTTTGGCACAAAGCAACGTAACATTAATACTGTTATCTGCATTGGAAGATCGAACGTAACAACAAGCAGCGTAACCATTCTGAGAAGCATCGACAAAGATATGCAAGTCTATCGGCTTCGCAGAGCAGTCACTCAACACATGGCGAGGTAAGGATAATTGCGAGATATGGTGCAAATGATTTATAAAATTAAACCATTGTTTTACATACGGTTGTGGAACTGGATCATCCCAGTCCAATTTTGCATTCCATAACCCTTGCATGAGCATTTTAGGTAGAATGATGCAGCACGACACCAAGCCTAGAGGGTCGAACAGTTTGCATGTGGTAGAAATAATTATTCTTTTAGTTACATTTGGATTAACCTTAATACTACTTGGGAATTGAAGGCTGTCTTCTTTAGGTGCCCATTTCAAATCCAACACATTACCTTCAGTACTAAAATCAAGTGGCGAAGGGTTTCTTTTAAAATCAAGGGGGCTGTTTGAAGCATCAAATATTTGTGGGCAGTTCGTCTTGAACTTTCTCAACGGAAATCCTGCTGAGGCTAAGACTTTGGTTACATTTGTGTAAATATGTTTTAATTCTTGTTTAGTGAAACTACCAGTATTTAGGTCATCGATATAGAAATGAGATCTGATAACATTGGCCACTACTGGATCTTGACATTCGAGTGCAAGCTGGAGAAGACACCTAGTACTTAAAAACGGGGCCGATGCCATCCCATAAGTGACTGTGTTTAATTGTTTTATCTTTATAAGATCATGAGCATGTTCTCGCCACAATATCAGTTGTAGATGGCGCTGCGATTCGTTTAAATTGACCTGCCGATACATTTTTTCGATATCTGCAGTCAGTACAAACAGATAAACACGAAAGCGAATAAGAATCGAAAACAAATCACTTTGTATTACTGGGCCTACAGCTTGAATGTCATTTAAAGATTTTGATGTGCTAGTCTTAGCGGACGCATCGAAAACTACTCTCAATTTTGTAGTTTCATGATTTTCTCGAACTACGCCGTGATGGGGTAAGTAACAGCCAAATGGAGGTCTGTCGATTTCTCGTAAGTGACCTAAGTTTTCATATTCCCTCAAAAACTCAGAATATTGTTGTTTTAAAGTAGGCTTTCTATCTAATTTCTTTTCTAGCGATAAAAAACGTTTCACAGCCATTGGAAATGAACTACCTAGAGCCTCCTCAGCAGACTCTTTAAGTGGCATCATGACTGAAAATCGCCCATCTGATAAGCGATGGGTATTGGTTACGAAATGCGATTCACAAAACTGTTCATCTATCGAAGAAGTATCATTTTCTGAGGGTAGCTCTTCTACCTCCCAAAATTTTTGTATAGACTTATGGATGTCTTGAAGTGACGATTGGGTTTGCAGAAAATTGCATTGTATATTGTTCTTTTTGAAATGACCTGTTGGACCAGCTACCAGCCATCCAAAGACGCTTTCTAGTAAGATAGGTTTATTTGGACCTAGTGCAATTCTGTTAGACGAGACAATGTCGAAGAAATGATCAGCGCTTAGCAACATATCTAGTTCCGAAGGTTTGTAAAACGTTGAATCGGCTAAAGTTACATTATCGGGTAAGCCTAACCTCTTAACATCAACTGGAATATTAGGTAAGTTGCCAGTCACCTTCGGAATAACAAAACAATTGATATTTCTTGCGAATGAGCTGGTGCGTGACTTTATATTCACCTGACACCACTCTGTTATAGGACAAGTCACTCCGTTAATGCCTGAAACGTTTAGTATATCTATATTTTCAGTTGATAGGCCTAATTTCTCTTTTAGGTTCTTCGTGATGAATTATGACTGGCTGCCAGTATCTAGCAACGCGCGAGCAAGGCAAGTAGTTTTATTTTGTTTATTAATAACTTCTATTTGTGCAGTACATAGGAGGACTTGTTCGTAGGAGACCGCAGCCAAGCTAACAGGAAGACTAGAAGACTCGCAACCCTCGGTAAGTACTTTGTTTGTGTCAACTTTGTGTAGTAATGTGTTATGTTTTTTCTTACAGGAACGGCAAGACCCCTTTAAACTACACTGGGCATTGGAATGTCCACCTCGCAAACAATTGGTACACAACTTGTGTTTTGAAACCTCGCATAACCTATCCTCTACACTCAACTCTCTAAACTTGTTACATTGGTGCACAAGATGAGGCTGGTCACAAACGGGACAGGTTTTGTTTTAAAGCGTGCCTTTAGCGTTTGAGAAAGTGGCAAAAGATTTAGTAGTTCTGCTTTCTTTGTTATTATTATTACCTTGGGTAGACCTGTTTTCTGAATTGCGATAGTTAGCAGTTTCTAAAACATTCGCCCTATTTTCTATGAATTTTTTAAAATCATCTAAAGTGGGTAAGTTAGACAATCTGCCTTTGTATTCTTCCCACTTATTGCTAGTACTAGAATCTAGCTTTGCTGACGCTAAGAATATCACCAGCGGGTCCCAATTTTCAGTGGAAACGTCCAACGTATTTAAAGCATTGAAGTTTTTAGACACCTGATCAATTAAATACCGCAAAGCCTTGAAAGATTCCCTTTGTATGGTATTATGGTTTACTAATGCGTACAAGTGATTATTGATCAGAATATTCTTATTGTTGTATCGATTGCACAATGTATCCCAAGCAAGCTCATAATTCCTAGCGACAAATTCCAACGATCTAATTACGACACTGGCACCCGACTGTAAAGAATTTCTTAAATAGTGAAATTTATTGATGGGCGCAATCGAGTCGTTGTCATGGATAAGGGTTTTAAAAGTGTCCCTGAATTCAAGCCATTTTGCATAACTACCATCGAAGGTGGGTAGGTTAATAATTGGAAGCTGAACTGAATTATTATTATGACCATGACAACAACCCGAGGTAGCTCCATTAGAGGCGTGATCTTTTTTAATCTTAGTTGAAAACAAATCGACCAACTCTTGAGCGAAAGCTATTTGTGTAAAAAACTCAGTTTCGGTGATATCTCGTTCTGAAATCTGTTCATCCAAATTATCAGAATATTCCTCAATCTCTGTTTGTACGTGATCAAAGTTACACATTAATTCTTTTAGTTGATTTAATCTTAAAGAAATTTCTTTTATTTCCATGTTCGATACGCTCGTAATGTCAGAAAAGTTATATTTTTCCAAAAAGTTTTTCAAAACTGTTAGCCGACCTCGAAATCCCGCACGTTTTTTAATTAACGACTTCAAATAATCCTTAACATCGGGCTTACCGGTTGAATCTATTTTTAATAGTGGAAGCGGACTTCTAACTTTAGTGGTCGTTTCCTTTTCAGCCATTTTTATACTTAAATGAGTGGAGCAAAATAAGAGGAATCACAAATAATTAAAAAAAAACAATCCAGTAGACAGCAGTCCAAACCTCACAGCCGCTGCCGAGCCCGTCAACCGGGAGCAGCGCACGAGAGAACCGGCGCGTGCAGGCAGAGGCGCCGAGCGCGTCAGCAAGTCAGCACACCGGCCGCGCTAGGGAACCCGCGCGCGAAAGTGCGGAGCGCAGGACACAGCGCGGGCACCGGGCACCCGCTCGAGCACGGATGTACGATCGAACTTTGTAGAACTTTCTAAATATAACACACAATTTTTTAAATATTGAATGGGATAGGTGATTTTATTAAAATCGAACAAAGAACTAGCCTGACTATAGTAATAAAATAGTTTACGAGTTGGTTTAATTATTAGGTAATAAGCATTTAACGACAGTAGGTATTAGGCAGAAAACAATAGAAAGAAACTAGTAGCAAACTGGGTAAGCAAGGGGCAGCAAATTAGGCGATGGAAAGTTCTCGGCAATTAATTAGGTATTTTTAGTAACAAATGTTTTTTGCAAAATAAGTAGGCTGCAATATTAATGGACAAATTAAGTGTGAACGTGAATCAGCCGGCCAGTAATTTTAATTTAAAATTATACGATAGCTGTCAATTAAGCGTGAATTACCGTAAGTATAATAGGAAGATACGCGTTGAGCTAGATACCTTCTTACACTTTGATCGGTTAGCATTCACTTAGCACAGCAAATAGAAGATGGAAAATAGTAAGTAGGTATACGGAAGAGTTGGAAGGAATGTAAGTGTTTAAAGGAACGGGCTTACTCCCTTTCGGTGATGACCTCTGATGCTCTGCCAGCTCTCGAAGTCCTGTCACGGTCGCCACTTATGTTCGGGCGAAGTCCAAACACATATTTTTGATGTAGGTTTATATTTCGTAGGTTTACAGGTAGGTTTATATTGAGACACTGGTACGTGGTTGCTCACACTCGCCGTTGGTGGCCGATTGCCGGCGCGCGCGCGCCGGTGTACTGTGGCGACGGCGATCCCCCCTCGGTGTGGAGGCGCCCCCGCGCCCGGAACTGGTTTGCGGCGCAAACACCCGCGAAATTCAAATTTTCTTACGTTTTTTGCAATTTTCAAGTCGGTATTAGATTGTACGTTGATCAAAATATAATTTGCAGCCGTAACAAGTATCTATTTACATAACTAGAATCATTAAAGTGATCAATACAACTCTTTAAGACCAGGTAATCCTAATGAATGACTATTTCATGAAATCTTGACATTTCAGGGTTATACTAACTTAAGGACTTGTATTACTGATTTTAATGATTATAATTCTGAAAATACATATTTGTTACGGCCGCGAATCATACTTTATTTAACATGCAACTTAATACTGACTTGCAAATTGCAAAAAAACGTAAGAAAATTTGAATTTTCAGGCTACCCTGACTCTTCCTCCTTAATAAAGAGTGTAAATACAGTGGAACTCACAACACAACAGACTGTTTTTTGTTTCCTGTCTGTTGTTTTAATTTTCTCAAAAGGCCTTGATTCAGTATCAATAAACGAGAGAACAAACAAGATTTACCACGAATCACGTGACAAAGAAAAATATAAACAGCTGACAACTTTACTTCGATTTTCATCATGAGATAACCTCAGTCTACTTATTGCTAATAATCCAACAGAGTACGTCACAAAACTTTCCCGTGGCCACAACTATCAAAATAATAACACACCACTTAACATTTCCAACACGTACCTCGCCTCCACTGCACTTTAACACCTGCACGTGCGAGGCTTCAACTGTTTTTGCGTATAGAAGTTTCAAAAAATTCATCTATTTGCGTAATAAAATTGTAATTTTACCACATAATGTTAATGTACGAATTTCACTTCTAGGTTGTTCCGTTTTACGTCTCATACGTTCAGACAAAGTGACAGCGGATTTTAATGGTTATTAGGTTTTTTTTTTTCAAAAGCTTCTAAATTTCGGTAGAACATTTGGTACAAACAGTATTGTTTGGGCCACATTTATTGCGGCGTCAGTGGTGTTGTTCAGATCGTCAAGGGTGGTGAACAAGCAATTCGGATACTCTAGCAGATGGGACATAGTGTGTTCAGGAGCACCGCAGTTGCATTGAATATCGGGTGAATCGATTTTGCCCCACTTTGCCAGATTATGTTTGTAGCGGCCCACTTGAGTACGCAATCGATTCAGAGCTTTTCAAATAGGCCGCTGCAGTCCGCGACCGGGAGGCTGGTGTTCTAGGGACTTAAGTCCCTTCCCACAATTTACTTCACTCTTTGGGTGGCCTGTCTTTGATCGCCTGTGTGGACCGTAAGAATTTGCTGTAACTTTTTGGTCTACTCATAGTAGTCGTGTAGTCGTAGAGAGGATGTCTTTTACTCCAGCGCGCATGTGACTTCCCTTCGTACGGCAGGTGGAGTTATACCTGTTAAAGGAGCTGCTGAGCTTATAGAGTGGAATCGGTTTCAAGCAACCCGATATTAACCAACACGTCTCATTTATGGCAATGTCTACCTGCTGCACAGCTAGGCGTGAGCTGATTGATGCCACACTGGACACGCAAATTGACCAGCGGAAAAGCACAGAGACATGCCAGTAGTACGAAGAACATCGGTGCTCTCTGCTCCTCAATTGGTGGGTATTAGGCGACGTAGCAAATTATTACGGGTCTAGACCTTCTGCTTTGTATTGTGGCAGTGTGACTTATAGGTTAAGGCCCTACCCAACGAACTGAGGTCGAACACTGCTCGTATCCCACATATCTAGGTTTGACGTTGGATCTGGCTGTTAGAGCTTCCTGTTGCGGAGATGGAATGAGCACGACTGTATCTTGAACGGGTTTGATGGGCTTGGAGAGCATTACTATCATAATATTTACTCAGTAAGTCAAATGCCAATGTCAATTCTAAATTCCACTAAAAAGGGTATAGGCCCTTTTTAGTGTATTTTTTTTACACAATAAAAAAATAGCTACTATAAAAAAGCGCTGGGTGTTAAAGTACAGTGGTTTCCATCTTGTAATAAAACTAGTCTTCCTTAGAGGTGAGGTTTAAGGATGACTAATTTTATTACAAGATTCAACCATTATATAAATCACAGCCATAAAGATATATTTTCAAAACATTTCAATCTACTTTCAAGATTCAGCAATTACTTAACTGTGGATAAGAATTCAATGCGAGCAGCTTGAGCAACGAGTACGCTGAGCAACAAGCAACAAGAGCAATAGTTGGAAACAAAGCTCGCGTTGTCGGCGAGCAATGAATTATATCCACAATGCTGGGATGGAATGAAACGCTCTGGTAAAGTTTGGAACGGGGTATGTGGCATTGTGTTTTTGCTTGATTATTTTGGTTGATCATCGTCATGATTTTCAGTAGTGAATAAAAGCTACGAACGATTTATTGCCGCTGGATCTCATATTGTATTTAGGTAGCTAAAATTCTTACTGTTATTTATTTACACATAAAAGAATACCTACTTAGTAAATGCTGTATAACTGATGTTTATTGCTATTCGAAGTCGTTATGCTCTATTTATCTACCTCACATTATTGACCCTCATTTGGCTTTTTACAAATACATTTCACTCGGTTTTGAATCCAATGAGTAGCCATATATGTAAATATACAGGGTTATTTGTAAAACACCAGCAACCTCTTAAGGGGTCATTGTACTCATCATTATGAACAACTTTTACTATGGGACCAAACCTGAAATCACGAAAAAAAAAAGTTAGCTGTTCAGTACATTTATGTTTGCATAAATCGTCAAAATGTACTGAACAGCTGATTTTTTTTGCGATTTCAGGTTTGGTCCCATAGTAAAAGTTATTCATAATGATGAGTACAATGACCCCTTAAGAGGTTGCTGGTGTTTTACAAATAACCCTGTATAACGTTAATATGAGTGAATTTGGAATTTTATATACTCATTTCCCACATAATAGATTATTGTAATCCAAAATTTTAAATGAATTAAAGATGCAACTTCGCTTATATGCAGCTGATTTGGTTGCTTTCGAAACGGTTGTCGGTTTCAAAACTTTGTCCAGTGACCAACGTTTGGATTGGTTGTTATAATTTTGTCGCACCCTTACCTTGTAACATACCCAGTTCTATTGCTAAACAATGAAACGTTTCCTAGAGCACGACCGCCGCCGGGACAGTCCAAGTTACGTTGACTCTCTAGTACAAGGGGGCATCATCTTGGTTAGTCAAGTTTCTGTTATGTATTGAAATTTTTAATATTGTTATTGAACATTATAGCACAGACGCAATCTCGTCTACCATGGACGCTATTTTTCACAAGGTACCGCAATAGTCGATAACTTCTAATGGGAGTAAAATTGAGAGTTTGTTTGTTTATATGCTAATAGTCATATAAACTCATTTTGTAACTCATTTTGCCTTGAGTGATTAAGTTCTTTCTAGGCAAGCGTGCACTATCGTCAATCGAATCATAGCTTACCATGATGTAAGAAAGTGGTCAAAATGCACACAAAATGAGACTTTTCATAAAGAAAATAGTTTTGTTTGTTGAAACATTTCTGATAGCATGATCCATACACTCTAAATTATTAGCCCGATGTTTTTTCTTCTCTTTCTCTGTCTTTCTGATACCAAATAACAAAACTACCGAACCAAGAGCGACCCATTTAGGCATTTCGTATTTCATCACAATCTTTTGTTGGTTAGGCATCATTCATCCACGGAGTCATTAGTGGAATGTTTAAACGTTTTGTTCGCACTTTCGCTTAATAATCACGATATTGTATAGCTTTCTCATTTTTCATGCCGTTTGCTTGGACGAACTGTTCAATTTTGTGGGAGAAGTCAGGGAAAAGGTTTTGTGTAGAAGTTTTGTTGCTTTTAATTAAAGCATAGATATAACTAGAAAATAGTTAGATTTAAACGTCAGTTTTGCTTGTGATTTTATTTGAGAATTCATCCCCTAAAGGGGTTAAATAAAGAATGAAAGTTTGCATGGGAGTTCGTCATTTTTGCTGAGGGGAAATGATATCAGACGCTCGATTTGTATATGTTGCAGCCAACTAGCTTAATAAGCTATATAGTTAACAACCTAGTCTTTAGAAGTAGCGCTCGACGACCGCTACCGTGGAAGCACTCGCTTCACTCGCTCGGCTTCTCCCCTGTCACCCCCTGCGGCAGACCCGGTAGGATGGAGCCCTGAGCGTCGTCGCATACGTCGCAGGACCAGGGGCCAGGGCATACCCGCACACCATCCTACGCTGAAATGAAGGGCATACGTATTCGCGTCGCTCTTCCTCAGCGGCGCGACATTCATACGTGTCGTGTGTCGCGTCACTCAGTGACGGTCGTCGTCGTTGTAACGGTTTTTTTTTATTATTTTCTAATCGACTAAGTATATAGTCATGAGTCTATTACCTAAACTCAGAGATTAACCCCATACTGAGGTCTAAAGTTTTGGCATTCTCCAAAGTTCAGACTCACTAACTCCGAGCTCAATCCGACAATATCGTTGGCATCTGAGCGCTGAGCTCCGAGTCAACCTTCCGGAATATCCAGGCATCATCGGGCTCCGCGCCGGGTACATATATTACCCGCGTGGCCGCGTTGAGCGACCCGTCAGGTCAGGCGAGACTAACCGCCGGCCGTCACCACCCGTGGCGTCTGCAGCGTGGCATACCCGCTGTGGTCAGTGTCACACCAAGCTGAGCCAGGAGAGTACTGCGCTACTCCCAAGGGAATTAAAGGAATCCTTGTGACCATAAACCTACTTTGTTGTTTTCGAATGGCCACACACAACGCTACGGGTAATCGATTAAGTTTAGTAACGTATTTAAAAGGAGTTTGTTTATAATGTTGGAGTTACATAATATCGCTGGGCTGGTGGAATTAAGGGTGGCTATACACCAATGTAATACTGTAGACTACTGAACGATAGCTAATTTAGGCATTACTTGATTCTACATCATATTGCCTAAGTGACTTTTAAATATGTTATTACGCCTTCAAATAATGCAAGTATGCAAAATATGTTATGTAATGTTAAATTAGGACGCTTACACATCAATTCTAGATGTAAATATTTAAGTGTTGTAGTAAAATACTATAAGAAATAAATTCAGGAAACCAAGACATAAAAACGATAAACTTTCAAACTACTTTTAGCTGACCCGTCAGACGTTGTCCTGCCAACTAATTTTCTTTTTTTTAACCACCCCAGTAAATAGGCGAACAAAACAAAAAAAAAAAAAAAAACAATCAAATCAGTCGAGCCATTTTCGAGTTTTTGCGAGACTAATGCACGGCAATTTCTTTTTATATATATAAGAATAATTATATCTGTGATTTTTTTCAAATATTCCTAATTTCGTTACTAATAATAAAAATTTCCTATGAAGCTGAACGTGGCGCGCTCTGCGCGGGCAACGGGCGGCAACGTATTGCGGACTACTGTCGAGCGTAAACGCTTATACTTTTGTTCCACAATATGGTAGGTAGAACAAGCGTCGTGGACTTGGGGCGCAGCTTGCTTAATTACCTTTTAACATTGAAAATGTTTTTTCGATCGCTTCAGTATAGCCGCCGTTATCGCTCAGTGTGACATCGCCTTGATGTCGCGACTTTTAGGGCTACATGAATAGTTGAGGTCGCAAAAGACGCCTATCAACAAGGGCTAAAATATTGTGAAAAAAAAATTGAAAGAGTCAAAAACTCTTTTTGAAAATCGCAAAAATGTGAAAAATTCAATCAATATTTTAGTGTCTTTTGTCATAAAATCAACTATATCTCAAAACTAAATGCGATATGGAAAAAATGAAAAAGCTTTCGGGGTATTAAGTTGGGCTGCATTTAAAAAACCGAACCTCTGTATCACTAATAGTCTAGGCAGGAGAGTGCCCTTTGTGTGACGTAATTTCGGGGAGCGTGCTCCGTAGATGCGCGTCGCGTCGCTGAGTTGTTATGGGAGTGTTTAAGAGTTTGATCGTGAAATCTATTTGTATTTATTTTTAAATACGTATTTTAATTTAATTTTATAATGATGTTAATTTGAATATTGTTTTATTAATTAATTTTGTTTTGCTTTGAAAATACTTCAAATTACTAATTAGAACTTTATATTTGAGACTAAAGTTATTATTTCTATGCTCATAACTATTTTGTATCGCTTCGTTGTTGTTGTATTAATCAATTTTTTTTTAAATATAGTCTTCAGAATATTTCATTAAAGTTCAAAATTGCATGGCGTAATTTTTAGCTTACGAAATTTTTATTTCGTGCATTTGGCTCTATTACTTCAAAGACGATACAAAATCTATTAGGTCTAAATCTATTACATTAGGCATCGTACAAAATGAAAAGCCAACTTAAGTGCATTTTCAATGTACCCGAAGGTCGTGTAGAGCACGAGATCTGTAATTTTTTTTTTAGCGAGACACAATAGCGCGTCAGTGCCATTTTTATCCTTTTAACTATTTATTTTAGTTTATGATTCCAGATACCGGACTCACACGAAATATAACAACAAGAAAATGCCAGATCTTAACGTAATATACAAACACAGGTCCAATAACATATAATATTACCACTACCGTACTCAATTTTTTTACAAAATCGCCGACCATTTATTGTATCTTTTAATCTTCGTTTATTTTAATTATTTTAATTTTAATCTTCGTTTATTTTAATTATTTAAATTTTAATTTTAATCTTCGTTTAAGTATTTGAATTATTTAAATTTAAATTTTAATTCTTTGACCTTTTTAGTTTGTATTCATATTTATTTTAATTGTATTGGCAATTCATGCTGGTCTATTCTATGACAGTATTGTGAAATTTTATTTTATTTTATGTAATATGGGTTTCGCTTGAATTTTTTATTTTTTTATTGTAATGATGTGCGAAAGCGATTATGCCAAACAATGAACTTTGTTTCCAACCGAGTGTCTAACGACACATATCGCCTTTTTTTTCAAGGATCATGTACTGAAACCGTGGTAACAGGTTGTGCGTGTGTTTGAGTCTAATTGAGGTGGTTAGGAACAAAAAGTGATAAATTACATGGTTGATTTTTTCGAGAGAAATGATAATTACTTTTGAAGCTAAAAGGAACATATCAACAAATTATCACTTTTAGAATCAAACTTGATATTTTATCATTTAATTACTAGCATTTTGACACGTTTTAATACGAAAACATGTCAAGGGTGGATAGAAACCAAAGAGTAGAGTAGAAAAAAAATTGGGAAAATATCGAATTATCAGTTTTTGTTCCTAACCGCCTCAATTATAAGCCCTTTTCATACATAAAGTCAACCACATTAAAGGTAACAAGACACGTTTCAACAAAGCTTACACCAATTTTCCAATTACATCATAATATAATTTCACCCAAAGGTCGAACAAACTCTCATAATTTTAATCACAGGTGCCATCTGCTAATGAAAAATAATTAGTGTTTAATTTGGTCTTAATTGCTTTTCTTCTACAAAGATTGTTATAAGACTTTATTGCGTAAAAGTCAAAGGAGGGGCTCGTGGCTAAATAATAACAGCCGCACGGGTCGATCGAAGGTAAACCCTAGAAAGCTAACGTTCGTCAAAATAACGAGCATCTAATAAATATCTTCCTCTCCCTTTGTAATGGTTTTACCTACACACTCGCGGTTTCGCGCCAACTCAGTAACCGCTAGACTGCGTTGCGTGGTGGTCTGTCCTGATAAGAAAAGGCGCGTGACAAAAAAACACTACAATCGTTGCAGAGTTCCCATATTCGGCTTTTGCCCAATCTCAAAGAAACATGTGCCATTTAAGATTTGTGATTTATATCACAAATCTCAAATTTCAAATCAAATCAATCTCAAATTTTAATCAGGTTTATTATATTTATTACAAAATGAATACATTAATACAAATAATTAATAATGTATTAATGAATACATTACATTATTATGAATACATTTTGTAATCATTACGTTTAATTTATATCCCATTTTTCCTATAATTATAATAAACCTGATTAAAATACAATTTTAATAAATAATACCAGTCTAAAGCGAGTCGGACTCGCGCACCGACGATTCCTTACCATCATTTATGATAAAAAAAATTGTTGTAATCCATACATAAACTTCTATCACAAAAATAATTTCAGATTTTTCTCTGTGCAAACTTCGGAGATAAGAGGGGAATGGTATTTTTTTTACATTTTTCATCCAAAGTCGCAAAAACTACGCGGTCTAAAAAAAAAAGAAAAAATGTTTGAGAATGTGCAAACAGCGCTCTTTCGATATGATACCCCACATGCCCTAGAAGCCCCACTTTAAATTTTTAAGACCTCCTAAAAATATTAGGTTGGGGAAAAAGTCTTTTCGCATTATAGTATGTATGAACTTGTAATAAAATCTCTTTGGCTATACTATTTGTATCTGGCTGGTTTTGGTATCATTGAAAGTTTAAATTTTAAAGAACATAATTCCAAATTCAAATTAGGAAAATGTGTGATTTTTATTTGTTTATCGTACCGTCAAGATGAGTGAATCTAATGAAGAAATTCGATACATTTTAAAATTTTACTACAAAAAAGGTAAAAATGCAACGCAAGCCGCGAAAAAAATTTGCGATGTTTATGGACCTAGTGTAGTGTCTGTGACAGTAGCACAAATTTGGTTTAAGCGTTTTCAATCCGGAAATTTTGATGTCAAAGATGCACGTCGCTCTGGTCGCCCTATTACGGATATAATGGATGCCATTTTTGAAAAAGTGGAGCAAGGTCCGGCATATCAGTAGTTACGACGTAGCTGAAGAACTGGAAATTGGCCACAAAACAGATTTGGCGCAACATAACTCGCAACAAGGTGATGCTAGACCTCACACATCTTTAGCCACTCAGCAAGAGTTTGGCTGGGAGGTGTTAATGCATCCGCCGTATAGTCCTGACCTTGCACCTTCAGATTTCCACCTGTTTCGGTCTCTTTAGAATTCTTTAGGCAGTGTCAGGTTAACATCACGAGAGGACTGCCAAAACCACTTGTCGCGGTATTTTGACCAGAAGTCCCAAAATTTCTATAGCAATGGGATCATGTCCCTACCTACAAGATGGCAAAAAGTTATCGAACAAAATGGTACCTACATACTTTAGTTAAATGTAAATAAACTATATTAAAAAATGTTTTGAATTTTCTTAAAAAATGCGAAGAAACTTTTTCCCCAACCTATTATACAGTATGTTAACCAACAGAGGGCGTTCCCGTTAACCCGCAATAGTATAGCATCCATACATGCTAAAAAAAATATTACCATTCGAAAACAAAATGGTTTTTATTTTTTTTTTATATTAAAATATTCACTAAAAATGCTAAAAATATTCAAAAAAATATAAAAATATTCACTAAAAATAAAAACTAAATTGCGATGTTTCCGTCCTTCAAGTACGCGTGTACAGTGTTTCTTTTACGTATCAATTTAACATTTTTAGTGAATATTTTAATATTAAAAAAAATAAAAACCATTTTGTTTTCGAATGGTAATATTTTTTTTAGCATGTATGGATGCTATACTATTGCGGGTTAACGGGAACGCCCTCTGTTGGTTAACATACTGTATATATCAAGTTTTTTTCTTTCTTATTTGCAAAATAGTTGGGCAAACGCCATCTAAAACTATTCCAAAATTCAAGTTGATAGCATAAGTACCTAGTTCTTAAGATATCCAACTCTGACAGACGGACAGACATACTGAGTTGGACCATAAGGTTTCCTTTTTACCATTTTGGTACGGAATCCTAAAAAGACATTTAAAAATGATTGTCAAAATATCGAATAGCTAGCTTTTCATAGAATTTCAGGAACGTTAGCAATATAGGGTTAAGCTACGCTTGCCAAGGTCAGTTCGTGGATAATCACGGTGAGCCGTACCTCAGAAAGTACGTTCAGCCGTTGGTCCCGGCACTTCCGGCTGTCATCATCATCTGCCTAGCCTTTTCCCAACTATGTTGGGATCGGCTTCCAGTCAAACCGGATGCAGCTGAATACCAGTATTTTACATGGAACGACTGCCTATTTGTCCTCTACAATCCAGTTACTGGGTAGCTAATACGATACCCCTTGGTAAGACTGATTGTCAGACTTTCGGACTTCTGATGACCCGTAACGACTGTCAAAGATCCACGATTGTCAGCCGGGATCTACGGCTTAACGTGCATTCCGAGTCACGGAGGGGTCTTATAATGTAAAGATGGTCACCCATCAACAGACCAACCGCGGCAACCTTAACCTGGTCAATCGACCCGTGTAGCTGTTACTAATTAGCCACTTCCAGCTGTTATGAACCCCAAAAGTCTGACATCCAATTTTACCAAGGGGTATCACCCAACTGGATTGTAGACGGCAGAAAAGCAGTCGCACCATGGTATCTGGCTGCATTCGATTGGACTGGAAGTCGACCTCAACATAGTTGGGAAAGGGCTTAGCAGATGATGATTACATAAAAGCCAAAGCTATCGATTATGAAAGTTCGCGTGCTGTTTGCGAGCTATAAGTTAGCGTGTGAAACGCCACAGGATTATTCTTTACGTGGCGTTTGAAATGCATTAGAAATAGTGTGCTTTGTACACATGATAAACTTGGTCAATAAGACTAAATCAAAATCAAAAGTCATTTATTGAAACTAGGCTGAGAATCAACTCTTCTCGAACGTCAAAATTACATAAGACAGTCCCCCAAAACGCCCGCCCTTCACCACTTCCTAGTGCTTTAGCTGGGGAGAAGAAGTGGCGCAACAAACTCCCCAGCAGCACAACTGTCTGTTCAGTTAAAAAAAAATATATACAACACTGCGCAAAATAATATATCTAAGTATATTATGCAGCATTAACATTAAATTTAATTTAATTATTCGCTATAAGTTAGCTAGCACACGCCAATATACCAAAAAAAAGAAGAAAAGAAAAAAACAAAAAATCGATAACTATACTGAAGCAGAAATAAAAATATAAAACTAAAAACGTAAGCAGAATTTTATACCTAAATAAAAGCCTCCAGTAATAAAGGGCGTGCCCGACTAATATCGCCGACTAATATCACCGTGAGGTTTTCTTATAATATAATACACCATTTTATAATCATAGTACAGATTTTATATTTTAAACTACTCAATCTGCCTAACCTTTTCTTAACTATTTTGCGGTTGGCTTCCAGTCTAACCGGATGCAGATAAATACCAGTATTTTACATGGAGCAACTGCCTATCTGACCTCCACAACCCAGTAACTGGGTAATAACGTGTAACGGGTAAGCTAGTTTCTAGGTGGTGAATAAAAATAAATGGTCCAGTTAACGTTAGAAATCGTTCATTGCAGAGTTCTTAACAAAGCCGGTTGAGCCGGGCGTAGTTCAGATTTCGAGCGCGCGAGAGATTTATGCCACCTAACGAACACCACTATCCTGTAGGTCCTCCAGACGTAGGTAGCGGGATCCAGGTGTAGGTGGTGGTTGCGGTCCGGGTATCGCTCCTCGCAGGGTTGTCCAGCTACTCCCCTGCGGCGGCAGCGGCAGAATTAGTGCCCTTTGGTAAGACTGGTTGTCAGACTTTGGGGCTTCTGACGATATCCGTAACGACTGTCAAAGATCCACGAATGACAGCCAGGACAAAAAGCTTTATGTGCTTTCCGAGGCACGGAGGAGTTTCGGTATGTAACGATGGACCCCACCTGATGGATCGACCCGTGCGGCTGTTATTACTTAGCCACGAGCTTCTTATATTTTATACTACTAACTACATGAAATAAAATATAAATAGCAGATAGATTTTATGATATTTTTACAAACCAGAGGTGAGGTTGAATTTTAAAAATAACGAGTAAATTAACTAATTGAGATTTAATTACAAAAATAATCAATTAGAACCTAGGTACCCTATGCACAATATTCTAGCTACGATAAACGACCGTCACGTCCAACCGCCAAGCAAAGAAGTGAGCGCCCGCTCCGTCGTCCGTTGTCACCTGCCGCCGGCGCGGCGGCGCACCGCTCGCCCCACCGCTCACGTGATCCTGAGTCACCATGGCGCGATATTAGGCTCCGCCCCCTCGCTTGGTATTTCTAACACGGCCTCTCCTGACTGCTGGGCGTCCTCGACCGCTTCATCTTCACGAGACAGGCCCTCCGCACCCTGATCAGTTTGATCATCATCTGCAACGCATTTAATGTTACAGGAAAAACAATACAGTGCAGCGTGAAGAAGGGAAAAGACAACAAAAATTGAACGTTATGTACTTTAGAGGGTCATAAATAGCAGATCTACATGAAAACCTATGCTCACAGGCGCAAGCGTGCACTCAAGCGCCTACAAGCCAGGAGTTTCGGAAATGTTAGCTAAAATGAAGTTGTTAAACCAACTGTTCAGTTACTTATTTTGTGATAAGTGATAAAGCAGCAAAACTAATAGAATACCAAAAAATAAAGCAAATGTACTACAAATGATCGAATTCCGGACTTCGGTCACTCGCAGCACATTTAAGATAAAATAAATAAAAATGAATCCGCACAAGTAGATAGATAGGCAACACATGTGCCGCTCTATATACTTCGAACGGCGTTAATGACAGAGGCCCCACGTTTGCTTGTCACCCTCACGAATGCATAATAGAGGCCCCACGTTTGCAGTTTTATACATTCGTGAAGAACCATTACGACCAAGCGACACAGACAGTTCACTTGTCGTCCAGTGACAGAGGCCCCACGTTTGCTTGTCACCCTCACGAATGTATAATAGAGGCCCCACGTTTGCAGTTTTATACATTCATGAAAAACCATTACGACCAAGCGACACAGTACACTTGTCGTCCAGTGACAGAGGCCCCACGTTTGCTTGTCACCCTCAAAGAAAGCTGAGCAAGTGTCTGGCGTCCATTCGCCTCGCCACAGCACCATGTGTTCTGCAGCCGACTGGGTCTTCTTGCCATACGACCCGGCAAGCAGTTCCAGCTCGTAACGGTGATGAGGCAGTGCACGCACGATCATATACGGACCGCGCATGCCAGAGTCCAGCTTCCCCGTGCTCTGCGAGCCCTTGCTCGCGAACACGAAACTGCCGATGACGACGCGGCTGACGGCGACGCTCGTTGACGTACGTATCTTGCCGCTGCTGATTTTCAGCGTGCAATTCAGACGCCCTCTGTCTTCTCAGAGTTAGAAGAGCTTCTCGGCTAGGGTGCAAGTCGTTCCACGCGACGCGGCGACGTCTCGCATAAGAGACCTCAGCACTGGAGTAGTCCCTTCAACGCCAGGCAGCAGCTGCAGAGGCGAGGTACGGGTCGATCGGACCACTGCGCACCTTGTTGCTCGCCTCTATCCGGAACATGTTGAGGACCTGCAATAACGCTCGACGAGCCCGTTTTCACGGTGCATTTCAAGCGTGATAAAATGTATGTTACAGCTTAACTCAGTAACCCAGTCTTGAAAGGATGCAGTTTCAAACATTCTGTCACGGTCACACACATTTACCGAATGTAACCGGAGTACCGAATAGTGAAATGGTATTGGAAAATACGCGTTTTAACTGGGCGGTATCTTGTCTGTACAGGGCGTACAACAGACAGTACTTAGTAAAAGCATCTACCACGAGGAGTATGTGACTCCGTTAGGAGACCAAGGACATCAGTGTAAACTATTGAAAAAGGTACCTCAGGCTTCGTCCAAAATTCTATGAGTTGGCTAGGAGCGCGAGGGACTTTTTTATGTGACAAACAATACAATGACCAACATATTTTTTTAATCCAAGGAAACCAAAAATGACGCAATATAAGATCAGTAGTTTTGTCTATTCCTATATGATCATGATCATCGTAGAACTCTTAACAAACTAAGCCTATGCCCTTTAGGGATAAAACAAAGGAGACGAGTCTTCACCAGTTGATGAATACTTGTAGTACAACAAATCGTTCTTTATAAAGAACCGTGTAGGAGCCAATTGGCAATCCTTCAGCTTTTGCATCAAGCTTTAGAGTTTCAGAATCAGCCATCTGAGCAATCTTCGCCCAATTTCGCGGATTTCGAATTTGGAGAACAGTAGCGGGCTGTCGGCTTTAAAAGTCTGCGTGAGGCAACCTGTTCGATACTCAAGCAGAACTGGCAGTCTTGCATGTAAACACACCAACGGGCCACACGAGGCAACAAGCCCTTTTACGCTCAGTCAACTTAAATGAAATACAATCGGTTACTATTTGAAACTTTATGCCTATTAAATAATGCCGAAAGTGTTGTAAAGCGCGAACGATTGCCAACGTATCGAGTTCGTAACTGTGGTAACAGGACTCGACACCCTGCGTGGATTTACTAAAATAGCCGACAACTCGCTTCCGTCTACCCTCATGTTCTTGGAATAAAATAATAACAAAATCACATGCTAAGTCTTGCTTCTCGCCCCACACAAACGGCTGACATTTTCTAAGCAATTGGGCAATACAAGCAGTTTTAGAAGCGTACCCAGCAATGTACCTCCGAAAATAGCCCGCCAAACCCAAAAATTGACGAACACCTCTTACATTAGATGACTTACGAGACTACACTAAAGCTTCAGTCTTACTAGGGCTCGGCCGTACCTGACCATGACCAATAAGCCTATCTAGATATTCTATCCAGGAGTCTAAGAATAAAACGTCAACAGGTACGTTCTGTATAACCGCGGACATCACATTGTTTTGTCTGGAGGAAACTGAGCACGTTACTCAAATTATTTGTTTTCGATTCGACACGTTCCTTAACAAAACAAGTTTCAATTGAATGCCCAATCTTTTAACAGAAGATGCAAGTCTTAACGGCTTAGTATTCGACTTTGTTGATTAAAGATTAGAGCTAGTCGATTCGGTTTTTGATGAAGATTTACCAGAATCTCGCATCGATTTTTGCTGATTTTTTTAGGGCAAACGGCCCGTTTGTGACCTACGTTTCCGCACGAAAAGTACACTAATCGATCATACTGCGAGACCTTGCGTTAACGCAAATCAGGGGAATTTGCGTTTGACGTACGAACAGGATTGTTATTAACAGGTGCCACACCCTTAGGCTTTAAGTACACTGGCAGAAAAATCTAATTCTCTTGACTGTAGCTTAGTATTGGCGGTCGCAGCCTTCACTTGGGGATCGGAGATGCCACGGATTACAATAGCGGTTTTTAGTTCCTCTGAAAGCCCCTTAACAATGTTCAGTCGCAACAGGGTCTTCGCGCATATTCAGCATAAGTAGCGAATTTATTAGAATTTGTACTCATGACATCGTATAGCATAGTAGCCATTTCAACTTCGCGTGAGCACAATGATCGGAATTCAATTTTAAAATTTGACCAAGACCGATCACTGGTTACCCAATCGTTGAGCCATGTCTTAGCATCTCCCCGTAAACACCCACCAATGCGTCCCAGGCATTCCCGATCGTCCCACTGACATACCTCGCGCTTTCAGGGATATAACGATCCCGACGGTTTAGCAGAACGAACAGAATTGCTGGAGTTCTTATGATCGATTACAGGCTTAACAAAAACCGACAAAAATTCTACAAGGTCTTTTGTCTGCAGCTTGGCATTGGTTGCCGCGGCCTTCACTTGGGGATCGGAAATACCTCGTATGACTATCGCGACTTTTAATTCGTCGGACAACCCTTTAACAATATTTAGCCGTAAAAGAGACCTACGGGCGTATTCCGCATAGGTGGCGTACTTGTTAGAATTTGTACACATGATCTCATACAACACGGTAGCCACATCAATATTACGCGGACATAATGATCGAAATTCTGCCTTAAAGTTACTCCACGATCCGTAACCCATTCGTTAAGCCAGAACTACCATAAGCACCGCCTATGCGCCCGAGGCATTCACGATCACCCCAATTATTTAAGTGTCGCCCGCGGTCAACTTCCGCACACCATGAATCGAAATCATGAACATTTGGATCAAACTGCGAGATATAAAAACTTTGAGACTTTACTTGAACGAGCGAAGCTAACGCTCCAACAATCCTGTCCGCTGCGTCCCGGCTTTCTGGCGCCCGTGAACCGCCCTCAATTGCACGCTCCGCTTGGACCGTGGCACGCTCCGCCTGGACCGTGGCACGCTCGCTGACCAGCGTAGACGGTTGAGAATGCTGGATGGTTGGACGCTCCGGAAAAATATTGGACGGTGTTATTGACGGTTGCAATCTACCCTCAAGCGATTCAATTCGAGATAAAATTTTCTCCAACACATCGTCGCGCGACCTATGGCGGCGACCGTACGAGCTATCACAGTGCCTACAAGAATTACCATGAGGGCTACGTGAATATTCACGCTTCCTAATAGGACTATGACGCGGAGTGCGTACACATCGCCTAGATGACCTAACTCGACGCTCACGTTCACTTAACGGCGGTGTATAGCGTTCGACATTTGAACAACCCCGACGTTTAACTGACCTACTTTTATCACGACGCTGTCTACGAGAATAATCACGTTCTTTTGATGTAAACGAACGACCGGTCATCTTGACTTTTAACACTGCACCGAATTTTTTTTTTTTTTTAAATAAGAAAAATAGTTGGAAGAACGGTTAAAACGCGTGGTCAATCCCACTTCTGATTTTACAAACCAGAGGTGAGGTTGAATTTTAAAAATAACGAGTAAATTAACTAATTGAGATTTAATTACAAAAATAATCAATTAGAACCTAGGTACCCTATGCACAATATTCTAGCTACGATAAACGACCGTCACGTCCAACCGCCAAGCAAAGAAGTGAGCGCCCGCTCCGTCGTCCGTTGTCACCTGCCGCCGGCGCGGCGGCGCACCGCTCGCCCCACCGCTCACGTGATCCTGAGTCACCATGGCGCGATATTAGGCTCCGCCCCCTCGCTTGGTATTTCTAACAATATTATACTACTCTCTACATGAAATAAAATATAAGTATCAGATAGATTTTATGATTGTTATTATAACTGGGGAGATCGTAAAGAAAAAAAAACTTTTAAAAACAACCGACTTCTAAAAAAACACTACAAAGTCCAAAATAACTTTAATTAAGGAAGTCGGTGTCTTGGGATCCGTATTTTACTTTTTGCCACCGACTTTTGAAAGACTCTTGAAAGTCTGTTGTTTTTTTTTTTTTGGAAAAGTCTTTTTATTTTGCACGTTTTAGTGGTTCAGTTTGTAATTTATGTAAGTTACAATAGCTTATCTAGGTCAACTGCTCAAGTTTTTTAAATTTCAATAATTACTAGGTATGGTATGAACAGACGCCAGCAGGTCAACCTACCCGAAACTGTCAGATTTTCCCAATCAATCTTGAACCTAATGCCTTAGCAATAAAGTCGAAAATCTATTAAAGAAATCTGACAGATTGTAGTAGCTTGATGTGCTGGCGTCTGTACCTGCCCCACCCCAATTCGTATACCACTACGGAAACCACATTGACAGGAAGTATTAGAACATAAGATACACACAAGTGGATTAAATACGTATTATCGAAGCTAACTCAAAAACTACCCTAGCAAAGTTAATATGGGACCACCTCTGAAGTTAATATGGTACTACCTCAACCCACAAAACAACAAAAAAAAACCGGCCAAGTGCGTGTCGAATGAAGGGTTCCGTAGTTAGGATGAATCCCAAGAACGCACAATGAAGGGTTCCGTAGTTGAGATGAATTTAAAGAACAAACTTAACATTGTAGTTGGAAAACATGTTCTCCCATACATTACAACTGCAAATGTAAGTTTGTATGCACAATATTGAGAGATTTAGCATGTTGTTTTAAGACTTCTTATAAGTTTTCATGTAAACTATAGGTATTGAACTATTTTCTCACTACTTTCGGAGATAAGGGGAGAATGTTCAATTTTCGTCTATTTTCTTAAATAACATTACTTATAAACGATTTACTTAAAAATTATAAAAAAAAATATAGGTTGGGGAAAAAGTTTCTTCGCATTTTTTAAGAAAATTCAAAACATTTTTTAATATAGTTTATTTACATTTACCTAAAGTATGTAGGGACATGATCCCATTGCTATAGAAATTTTGGGACTTCTGGTCAAAATACCGCGACAAGTGGTTTTGGCAGTCCTCTCGTGATGTTAACCTGACACTGCCTAAAGAATTCTGAAGAGACCGAAACAGGTGGAAATCTGAAGGTGCAAGGTCAGGACTATACGGCGGATGCATTAACACCTCCCAGCCAAACTATCTTAATTTTTGCTGAGTGGCTAAAGATGTGTGAGGTCTAGCGTTATCATAATGAAAAACCACACCCCTTCTGTTGATTAATTCCGCCCGCTTTCTCTCAACTTCTTGCTTTAATCTCATCAGTTGTTCGCAGTAGAGTTCAGAATCGATGGTCCTGCCTGGTGGTATCAGCTCATAATGAATAAGGCCCTTCCAATCCCACCACACACACAGCATCACCTTGTTGCGAGTTAACCCGGGTTTCGCCACAGTCTGTGAAGCCTGACCGGCCTTTGACCACGACCTTTCTCGCACGTTCTTGTCATACGTGATCCACTTTTCATCACCAGTTATCAGCTTCTTCAAAAATGTTTCGGTTTCATTACGTCGTAATAAAGAATCACAAATGAGTACACGGTTCATTAGGTTTCTTTCAGTGAGCTCATGAGGTACCCAAATGTCGAGCTTTTTTGTGTACCCAGTTTTTTTCAAATGCGCCAAAACTGTTTTGTGGTCAATTTCCAGTTCTTCAGTTACGTCGTAACTACTGATATGCCGATCTTGCTCCACTTTTTCAAAAATGTCATCTATTTTATCCGTAATAGGGCGACCAGAGCGACGTGCATCTTTGACATCAAAATTTCCGGATTGAAAACGCTTAAACCAAATTTGTGCTACTCTCACAGACACTACACTAGTTCTATAAACATCGCAAATTTTTTTCGCGGCTTGCGTTGCATTTTTACCTTTTTTGTAGTAAAATTTTAAAATGTATCGAATTTCTTCATTAGATTCACTCATCTTGACGGTACGAAAAACAAATGAAAATCACACATTTTCCTAATTTGAATTTGGAATTATGTTCTTTAAAATTTAAACTTTCAATGATACCAAAACCAGCCAGATACAAATAGTATAGCCAAAGAGATTTTATTACAAGTTCATACATACTATAATGCGAAAAGACTTTTTCCCCAACCTAATATATTTGAGACCCTCACAGTAAGCCCTTTCATTTGATATGCCACACGGTACAGTTTGCAAAACTTATTTTTCAAATTTCCTTATTTGCCCCCAAAAACTACCCCTATATTCAAAATTAATTTATTTACGTTTTGTCGTTTTGCCGTGTTTGGGTCACAGAAATACATTATGTGTACCAAATTTCAACTTAATCGGTCTATTAGACTTAAAGCAAATTGGTTATGACAGACAGACAGACAGACACAAGTGATAAGGGTTCCGTTTTTCCTTTTGAGGTACGGAACCCTAAAAATCATCAAAAAATTGCGTAACAAACATAAAAAAAACATAATGTCAAATTCAGAACTTCCTCCTTTTTTTAACGACTTGAAAAAAAGGAGTTATCAATTCGATATCGTATGTATGTAATATTATTGGATCTGCGAGATATTCACATAATATGATGATCTATTAGGGCTTCCAAACAAATATATAAAATTAAATAAATTTCATAGATGATGTCTGTATGTATGTATGTTGGTCCACGCATATCTCCGAAACTATTGATCTGATCGTGACCATTCTTTTTTTGTTGGCTTACATTTACTCCAACTTAGGGCACAGTGAAAGATTCATCAAAATCGGTTTAGTAGTTTTCAAGATGACCAGGTAAGTGCTTATTGGTCCTCAGTAATGGAAATAGTTAGGATGACCTAGCTTTCAACATTTATATAATTGAGCATGGGCGCTACTACATGATCCTTCCTGAAGGTCTGATGATGACCAGGTAAGTGCTTATCGGTTCTCAGTAAAGGAAATAGTTAGGATGACCTAGCTTTCAACATTTATCTAATTGAGCACGGATGCTACTACATGATACTTTCTGAAGGTCTGATGATGACCAGATAAGTGCTTATTGGACCTCAGTAATGGAAATAGTTAGGATGACCTGGCTTTCAACATTTATCTAATTGAGCATAGGCGCTACTACATGATACTTTCTGAAGGTCTGATGATGACCAGGTAAGTGCTTATTGGTCCTCAGTAATGGCATTAGTTAGGATGAATTAACTTTCAACGTGTAAGTGTTACGGCCTGGCTTATTGATACGAGCTACGGGTGTGGTGTCAAAGGGAAAAAATCTCAAAATATTGGACAAATTCTAGTGCAATATTTATAACAAAACTATTAACTACTTATTACAATCAAATATTCCAGTTTTTACTAAAAACTAAAAATTGTGAAATAAAAAATAATTTAAAAAATTAAATCGACTTCAAAAAGAATTAAACTCAAAATTATGAAATAATTTTAATTTCGGAAGTCGGTGGCAAAAAATTAAAATACAGATCCCAAGACACCGACTTCCAAAATTAAAATTATTTCATAATTTTGAGTTTAATTCTTTTTGAAGTCGATTTAATTTTCTTAATTATTTTTTTTTTGAAGTCGGTTAAAAAGATGATCATTCTTACGAGAACGATTACTTATTAGATTTTAAATAGTATGTATGCAAGCGATACTAAACGTGTCGCCATACGCCTATATGATACAAATTAAAACTGCGTATTACGTACAGATATTGCAGAACTACATTCATATTTTATCTCAATACTGGTTACTCGTATTTCGAAAACCACTACATCGAATAACCCACTATCGAATGCTAGCTAACACGTTTCAGAGTCTCAATGAACAGCAATTGTTCGAAAGTGAATGAGAACGTCCAACAGCGAAGCAACAATTCAGTTTCGTGTAGGCTCGAAACAAAAGGTTTGCTGAACGAAAGCGACCGAGTGTTCTGTAAATGCGTCACCCAAATTAGTTTGCGTTCAAACCGCTTCGTGTGTCCGCGCCCTTATTGCTGTTGCGATAAAAAAACAGCTAAATACTAAGTAAAAATATTTTTGTACAAATTAAAAGTTAGTTTAATCTTGATTTAATTGAGAGTTATGCTTTGTGGAGCGTGAACACAGGTCATTTGATTCAATGTTAAGTCGTTGTATATCGAATAGCATGACGCCATAGTGAGGTATGGATAGAGGTCACGGATTGAGATGTACCTCTAGAAATTCATGGTTTGATTTTGATTGTAGTAGGCACACACTTAAAAATAAACATCTTCAGGAAAAGAAGACAGAATAGTGGAGAGCGAGAACTAGAATTAGCTGATCTCTGTATTGTAAATTAATGATTAGTCCAAAGTAACTGCAACAGCTTTAAACATATGGATAATTATGTATTTACGTTTTTGGTGTTGGTAAATATTAATCCAAGGTCGAAAAATGCCCCCCTCCCCCCCCCCCTGGCTCAGTAGACGTGGCTTGGTCACCCACGGTGAAGCGAAGAGGAACCAGAGGAGGGCCGCTCGTAAGGGCTTTTCCCAGTGCGCCGCTCTCCGTACTTTCCGCGGCCTTGACGGGGTCGTCACCGTCTGATGGCTGACGCGGTGGGGCCTCTCCCTATCCTCTGCGGCCAAAAGTGGTAGGCGGCCAGGCCACTGACCTGACCGCTCGCAGGGGGACCAAGTGTGCCTGGAGACGGGGTCGTCTAGCGCCCATTTGCTGGTTTGGTCCATGGGGTGGTCACGACGCGCGGTGAGTGCGGCAGAGGAGGACACCGTGGAGTTTTAGTGGGATGGAGTCCCACTTAACTGCACTATCTTCCCGTGGTAGTGCAGTATAATGCATGAAGACTTCTCCACGCAAAAAAAAAAAAAAAAAAATTTCGAAAAATACAATTTTAAAAAGGAAGGAAACAAAATTGTGGGCACAAACTTTGTAATCAGGTTATAATTCATACAAAAAACGTTACATTATTATTTATAGACATATTATAACATATTTATTTGTAATTAAGTTCCATAATTAGTCATTACTCTAATGAAAAAAAAAATATTACTAGCTGTTCCCCGCGACTTCGTCTGCGATGCAGGATGAATAGTAGCCTATGTCCTTCTTCAGGTCATGGTCTACCCATGTGCCAAACATCCAAATCCGTTCAGCCATTTTAGCGTGAAAACGTAATCAACAAACAAACGAACAAACACACTTTCGCATTTATAATATTAGTTAGGATAGTTATGAGGATGAAAAACCGGTCAATCGACACTCTAACTAACAAAATGTATTAGTTATTCGAAAGACACGTGGCGCCATCTATTATCATAAGAATGTTATTGTGGTTTTCCTCGGGAACAGTACTTTTTTTCGGGATGAAAGTTACCCTATGTCCGTTTCTGTACACCTGACAACGTATATGCAACAAACTTACTTTCGCATGTATAATATTATATATCGACGATCCTAACTCTATATATATATATATACATATGACGGCGGGAACGATGGCACAGAGATAGGTGGGTCGTCTCCCTGACCTTGTGGTAAGGGTTCCATTGCTTGGGTTACTCAGGCAAACCAATATGATGCAGCAGTAAAACTTTATTGGTAAGAGTACACAAGAGTAATCACTAGTTATAGGTACTGTGAACTTGATGGGTTCGATGGTAGCGTGCGCCCACTTCGAGCTCTCGATCCAGTATGCCGCGCACCTCCCAACGACCCCGTCCACGTGCGGCGACCGAACGATCATGGCGCCACACGGCGTTCACTGTACGTACTAATTCAACAACCAATCAGAGCTAAGCTACGTAATTTAACATGTACTAAGAAATCAACTGAGTGACTTATTATCGTTAAACTTCCGTTTGTTACGACACATATATATAGGGTTAGGATCGCCGATATCTTTGTGCATAGTCCGGTTAAGTAGTCTCGACCTCTCTAGGTCAACTACGAGATGCCATTCACAAAAAAAAAACGATATCTTTGTCTTCAACTTCGTCTATTTGTAAAATTGGAGAAGCGTTTGGGGCGAGTATAGTCGTGAAATGGTCGTTTTTGAGAGCCTAATGTTTTTAAATGAGCCTACAGAAAATTCCAGAAAAAAAAAACTTTGATACGAGTATGTATCCTTTAATTTGAGTATTTGACAATGTTAAAGCAACATTAAATACCTTGCAAAAAACATATTGAATGAAATGAGGTTGTATTGTTGAATTTAAAGTTGAAAACTTAAAATTAGCTACTGCTTCTAAACTACAAATGATATTTTCACGGCTTAGAGACGATAATATTGGTAAATCACATATCTTACAATTCTGCATTTTTTATTCTAAAATATTTTTTTTTTTACAAAACGCAATTTTAACAGCGGAATTTTGGAAATATTCGCTAGCGGGTCCGTGCGACGACTGTATGGGACTACGGGTCGACGACTATACTCACATTACCACTGCAATACGAGGAACCTACACTGCACTTTAATTCATATTTCCTGCTTCCATTTGGCCGCTACGCATCCTGTCACACATGTACAAAAAATACTTATCAGCAGGTTTTTAGGGGCTGGTGATTATAATAATAATATCCTGGGACATTCCACACACGGTCATCTGATCCCAAACTAAGCAGAGCTTGTACTATGGAAACCAGATAATTGATATACTACATACACTACTTTTTTTGTAAATACATACTTGTATATATAATTACACCCAGACTCAGGACAAACAGACATGTTCATGCACACAAATGTTTGTCCTGGATGGGAATCGAACCCACGACCTGCGGCGTGATAGGCGGTATCTTAACCAACCACGCCAGCTGGCCTGTCGATTGAATCATTGTTTTTGGTCTCAACGTTCCTCGGTCATGTTTCCATCCCCACTCCTTCGGCGAAATCTCATTCCACAACCATTATTGCACCAGTACACTCTCTTTGAAAAAAAAAAATGTTCGGAGATTGCATCAGATGTAGGCACTGATGATGCTAATCGTATACAACGATTTTTAGTTATAGCTTTGATAAATTAATTATATCTGAATATATTTTTAAGTCTTCTGCCTTCTTGGGTGTATTGTATAATGCAAGAACGCGTGTTATTCCAGCTGTACGAATATAACTAAAACATATATTTTCATTCGCAAAACCTTTAGCGGCTTTTTTCAGATGTTCCCTTCTTTCAAAAATCTTTGCAAAAATATTTTTGCCCCTATTATAAAACGTTGTGGTAGTGTCTCATCCGGTAAAAGCATGTAAAAATAGTATGTGCTGTTTACACTTAGGCAGTGTTGTTTTTAAGCTTTTAGAAGAATAAACTTTTTGCAATACATTCCCCTTTGCTGATTTTTTATAATTTCCTCTCGACATCAATATCCTCAGAAGCTATTACTACATTTTTCTATACAATTTTTGCAGCTATTTCAACTATTAACGTATCGGCATCAGCTTCCACTTCACAAGAGAAAATATTATTATCTGAGAACTTTTTTCTCAACATTTCCAAAAAAAATATATCAAAAAGCGATAAAAAATAACGTGAAAATATGTCGAAAACACTTTCCCTATTCGCGACCAATTTTATGCTCATTAAGTACTCTTTACATTTCATTTCTGTGGCGGTTGGGGTCGCTGCTGCGGTGGATGCTGCTGCCCTTGCATCACAATCTACACCTGCTCCCTGCTGTACTAAGATTTGCTAATAGCTCAGAGTTTGCCACTTCACGGAGACAAGCCATGGTGTCTCCGTCGAAGATGGCGCACCGACGCCTCCGGAAAAAAGCTAATAAACCTGAAGATAAAATAATAATTTACTGGTGACTTCATTCAAGGTGTAAATCTAACGTCACTCTATAAGGGCAATTCCATAATTGTCCTGTTTATTCGAAAATATTGCCTTGACTACAAACACCAAAACTCATTCCACAGATCCAAAAATAACCGACAAATCACGATCGAAAATCGAATTAAGTCATATCAACAAGCATGATATTATTCTACAAGGCGTACAAGATGAAATAAAAGCGCTATAGCGCTGAATACCGCTGAATGCCGCTTTAACTCAATACACAGCCTATCACCAAAAGGCAACGTCTTAAAATTGACTTTGCCACCGTAACAAGAATCGAATAAGTTTACAGAAGCGCTCCGAGTAAATGAGATTCATCCGCGAACATTTTAACACGGTAAAGTCACGGTAAATATTTTTTCAATATTTTCCTTGATGGAAACAAAGTGGAGAGTGTAAAGTAAGTTCAGTTTGTGTATATTAGTTTTTTAGATGTTATTTAATGCAAACGCTTGTTTTAATCAGGGTGTAAAGGCCCATCACACATCAATCATCTACGCATTATGTACATCAAGCTAAGCAAGTTTGAGTAGAAATGATTGCTGCGAAACTATTTTTCTTTTTGTCGTCAAATATTGCTGTTTTCGGTAGCATGCTATGCATGGATGCACTCAAGCCATGTAAAGGTACAGGGATCGTGGGGATATCCAAATTTAGGTTACAACACTAGGAAGTAGTTTTCGTAAAAAAAAATGTTATAATTTGCCCATCAAATTACAATGAGTAATTGTAATAACTGAAAACCTCTTAAGGGGTCACTGTACTCATCATTATGAACAACTTTTACTATGGGACCAAAGCTGAAATCGTGAAATAAAAATGATGAAGAAAAAAAAATGTAGGATTTTCGCGATTTCAGGGCTGGTAGTAAAAGTAGTTCACAATGATGAGTACAATGACCTCTGAAGAGGTTTTCAGTTATTACAATTACGCCTTGTATATTGATGGCCAAATTGTACCATCTTTTTTCCCTAGCATGTTTGAGTACAAAAAATAAAAATTAAATAACGGAAAGAACATGTCGCACTTTCGGTAAGACAAGGCCATAAATGTCAAAATTTCAAAAAGTCGGTTAAATATGCCAAAGTGCTTTAAAAATGCCCTTTTATCTTAAAATGGCTCTCCTGTAAAATCATGCAAAGTGCAGATGTGCCCTTGCCTTACCGAAGGTACGATGTGACTCTCGGCGTTGTTAGGTGTTTTTTTACACACGTTACAGATATTTCAGCTCTTTTGCTCCACGTCACAAAACTATACGATATAGGTAGCTCGTGCTGTCGTAAAATAATAATCCAACCACATACATGGGCAGTGTGGTTTACCGCCCAGACTGCACTAGACATTCCGAGGTAATGCCACTCGCAAAGGTTTTTCACCCCTGTATTTCTACGTTTAAAGCTGCAAAGGCCTGATCGACTAGAATCCCACAAAGACCTTAGAGATCATACTAGAGCGTTAAAAACAGTTCTGAGACCTGAAATTTCAATTATCATACGTCGTAAAAATGGCAACGATGGATCGAACGATTTAAAATTATAACCAGAGCATTTTTTATGTGACTAGAGTAAAATTCCAAGGCCGATAAGTTTCCCTTTACCTTGAATTGTCTACTTTGATTTTGACTTTCAATCATATGTAGTACTGTCAACGCTCGGCGGAGCGCTGGTGGTACCCGGATACATAAAACAGTTATTTGTGATACCTATAACTCGAATACTTATTTAGAATATTTTAGATTTTTATCATTATTTTTTTATCATGATAGTAAAAAAAAATATGATAAAAATCTTGCCAGCTCGGGGGGCGACTGTTTTAATTTTTCTTCTATTCTTTATTTGTATCAACGTTTATGTCATAATTGTATACCATAGTTATTATAATAACTATAAAAGGTTGAATATTAATTAAATATGATCTCTACAGTACCTCCATCACCATCTTCAACAAACGATCTGCCACAGAAAAGTTACAAAGACACGCAAAACTTGTCTCACTCCATCATATTCACTAACGGAACTCAAATAGATTATGTGCGAGATGCGCGTCTGAACTAGACGTTATATCTTATCGTAAACCGTAGTCGTCTCGTGTGAGGTGACACTTAGTATCAAGTACAGAGGTGAAGGTTGCCGGCGTAATATTGTGTCGCACGTATTCGAAGCTGGCGAAATTGACGTGATATGGTTAATAGAATATATATTAGTCTGGCACGAAAATCGAAGTTGAAGTTTGTCAAAGATATTGAAGGAAAATGTAAATTTTTCGTGTGTATTAAAAAGTGTTTATAACCATAACCATATTTGTTTTGTTTACAACAAGGTATAACACATATTCTAAATGTTTTGTATACTAGTTTTGTTCATCATGTACACCTTAAATAAGTTGTATAGATTAGCTACCTATAGCAAACATGCCAAAAAGGTAAACAAAATAGTTAACATGTCTAAAACAACGTCAATATGACACATCTTTCTTACACGAAATACAATTTAAAATATAAAATAAAGGTTCAATATCAGATACTCCGATGTACATTCCCTTTTTATTGCCCTATTCTATCCCACTGCTGGGTAAAAGTCTCCTACGGACATAATTATCCTTTTCTGCAGAGCACCTATAATTACACACACAAAAAAAAAATAAGCTGCAGATTGCAGCACAAACAAAAAACGGAACCGGCAATGCTGTCAATGCTATCAATGCTGTGAATGCTATCAATGCTATCAATGCTGTCAATGCTATCAATGCTATCAATGCTATCAATGCTATCAATGCTGTCAATGCTATCAATGCTATCAATGCTATTAATGCTGTGAATGCTATCAATGCTATCAATGCTGTCAATGCTATCAATGCTATCAATGCTATCAATGCTGTCAATGCTATCAATGCTGTCAATGCTATCAATGCTGTCAATGCTGTGCTGAATATGTTTAAAAGCCAAACTCAAACTCAAAGCATTTATTTTAATTAAACCATTTAAGTTGTCAAGGAGTCGGTCAGTCAGAAATATGAAGATATTTGCCCATCCCAAAGCGTAGTAGATACCTGTAGAGAAGAACGGGCAAGAAACTCCAAGGGAACTCATTTAAGAGGCCCCCGGAGCATGCCGTAGTTCATACAAACAAAAGACCAAAATAATTTGTAAATCAAACATCTTCTTAAGGTAGTGTGTATTTATTCCGATTGGATTACAGTATATCTAGGTTCTTAAACATATATTTTGAAAGGACACTAATTTGAATACGAGATATGAGGAATTTCAAATTTCTATAGAAAACTTATTTTTCTTATTTAATATATTATACATAAGGTGGTGCGTATAACCTCTAGAATTTGAAGATTCCTAGTAAAGTCACACGCGCGTGAACCTAGATTATTAGAGCAATCTAGGCTATAATTGCTGATTCAGCAGTGCTAATTTCAAGGAGAAAAAAATACACAAATGAGACGAAAGGCAATGGATAAAGTTCAACTTATCAATCATGCCACATACCTTTGATACAGCGATCCCAAGCAGAAGCAGATGGATGCCGCGTGCAGGATGAACAGCTCAGTCTAGGTGCACTACGCTGGCCAGCGGATCACAAACACAGTCTAGTTCTAGGTAATATAGATAACACTTCATGTAAGTTCAATGCAGGGTTTAGGGCGAGATGGAGCGCTTCTGAGCTAATTAGCGACTTATGCAAAAAAAGGACGCGTGCTCACTATCCCGTGGTTAAGACGAGACTCTCGAAGCCAGCAGATGTCACTAGCTTCAACGCGTTGACAGCGGCAGCTACCAATAGGATATCACCAAACCAACGATATATGACACTTAATTAATAAGTTAGAACTATTAAATCAATGCCCTTCAATCGCCATAAGGCGACGTAAGAAAGTTTAACAACTATAAATTATGAAGCGCAACCATTTTCCCCGGCTTGAAAGTTCCTACTTTCGAAACACAAGGAACAGCACATATAATTGCAGATCATCACAACTCTACCAAAGTTATAAGAACTCTAAACTTGCGACTGTATATTACAAATAAGAATATTTAACTAACTATTCTACGCGGTATCTAAATCTAATACTGCACATTGGTGCAAGGTAAACTTAATATTAATTTAACAAAACTTATTGAGTTGGCAAAGGGCACAACTTTACTACCGGCCGACTCTGAAGGATCCCGCTTTTAGTCTTTACGGATGCGACTCTACAAACTCCGTTTTTGTCTGGAAATATTTCTGTAATTACTCCTAACGGCCAATGCAGAGGCATCACATTGTCCTGCATGGAGACGACAACCATACCGACTCGTATTGGATTGGCAGGGGTGTTCCATTTCTGTTTGGATTGTAGGGTGTGCAAGTACTCTTGGCGCCACCGCTTCCAAAAAGATTGGACCATTTTATCGGTTAATTCATATCGCGAAATAAGATGTAACCGCGTTTCATTGACTTCGCGGGCAGGAAGAAATAAAAGAGGTTTCGTATGCAAAAAGTGCGCCGGCGATAATGAAGTGGGCTCTGACGGATCCGAGCTGATCGCATACAGAGGCCTCGAGTTTAATAAAGCTTCTACTTGAGTAAGCATAGTGTTAAGCTCATCAAAACTAAGAATTTGCTGACCGATGACCTTGCAGAGATGCGTTTTGACACTTTTTACTTCACTTTCCCAACAACCGCCAAAATGTGGAGCTCTACAGGGGATGTTTTTAAGTGTAATTCGATGCTCTGCAAGTTCTCTTTCCCATAAAGGGTGATACTCTTTAGCCAAGAATTGGTAGAGATCTCGTAGATAGGATTTGGCTCCAATAAAATTGGTAGCGTTATCTGTGTAAAGACACTGAACCGGACCTCTACGCGCCAGGAAGCGTTTCAAAGCGGACAGAAAGCTCGCAGTGCTAAGATCTGAGGCAATCTCAAGATGCAGAGCACGAGTTGTTAGGCATGTAAAAAGGCAGATATACGCTTTCCTTGATTTTTGGCCTCTAGCACGTACCGAAGTGATCATGAAAGGTCCCGCGTAGTCGCAACCTGTGTGAGAGAAAGCCTTAGGAGCCGACTCAACGCGAAAACGTGGCAAATCCGCCATTATAGGAAACGTAGGTCGCGGCTTTGCCCGAAAGCAAATGTTACAATTAAAAGTAATGCGACGTGCAATACGTCGCGCGGACAGGATCCAATACTTCTGTCGTAAGAGAGATACGAGCAAGGTTGGTCCTGTGTGAAAATGTTTCACATGGTAGTGGGAAACTAAAAGTTCCACTATATGATCTTGACGCGGAAGGAGAATCTGATGACGCGAGTCAAAATCTAGCTCAGAGTTTGCTAGGCGACCTCCAACGTGGATTAGTCCTTTGTGGAGGAAGGGACTTAGCCGTTGTACTGGCTTAGAACACAACTCATTGCGGGCTAAACGATCGAGATCAGCTTCAAAATGAATCTTCTGCACAAATCGCCACACAATAAATTCAGCGAACTCTAGATCAGATGCGGTAACGGGCCCTCTAGGGAGCCGTTTGATAAACTTATAAACGAAGCAAATAGTTTTTAAATATTTCAACCAGGACGAGAACCTGGTAGAGCGAGCGTATAAAAGGTCGTCGGAAGGAGGACTTCTGTCCGAGCATTCGTGCGAGAGCACAGGTAAAGCCACGGGCTTCATTTCGGGAAGCTCTTGCGACTCGCTTGAAACGAATGGTTTTATTGGCCATTCAGCGCGGGGAAGTTTAAGCCATGGCGGTCCATTTAGCCACAATGGATGATGGACTAATTGAGCAGGCGTTAAACCGCGAGAAAGGCAATCACTGGGATTTTCCGACCCTTTCACGTGGAAGAACTGATCTGCCGAAAGATTCTCATGAATCTTAGCGATACGATTGGCTACGAAGGTGTGCCATCGATGCGGTTCGGAATGAATCCAACTCAACGTTACAGTTGAATCCGAAAAAGCTACGACTACCTCAATGGCGTGCCGAGCTGCGAAAAGATTATATACTCGCTTTATCACAGTTGATAAGAGGAGTGCGGCGCATAACTCGAGGCGAGCTAGCGAAACTACTTTAAGTGGTGCGACCTTAGATTTCGCACACACCAGCGAAACGACGATACTACCGTCGGGTCTCACAACGTGGGCATAAACCGAACCACCGTAAGCTTTCTCACTAGCGTCGGCAAAACCGACGAGTGAGAGTCTACAGCGTTCTACGACGCCAACATGTCGCAAAACTCTCAATTCTGAGATAATTGGCAGTTCAGCTTGGAATTGTTCCCACAGACGAACAATGCGAGGAGGTGGAACGTCATCCCATCCAAGTTTGACAAGCCAAAGCTCTTTGATCAGAAGCTTGGCGTATAAAATTATCGGTGCCACGAGGCCTAAAACGTCGAAAAGACGTGCGGTGGAAGAAAGAATATTCCGTTTCGTGCAAGGGCGAACATTAGGGTTAACCTGGAATACGAAACAATCCTCATCGGGGAACCAACGAAGTCCCAGTATTTTCTGTGTCGGATCTTTATTTAGGTCCACGCTCTGTGAAAGTCGCAATGACTCTGGGATAGTCCGAAGAACATCGACATTGTTGCTAGACCACTTGGTCAGCTGAAAATCACCGAGAGAGAATATTTTTATTAGTTCACGAGCCGAGTCTATAGCAAGCGCAGTGCTAGGTATAGAACTAACTATGTCATCCATGTAAATATCTCTCTGCAAAATGTCCCTGGCGAGAGGTAACTGCGTTCCTTCATCCTGACATAACTGTTGGATAGTGCGAATAGCTATAAAAGGACTACACTTTAATCCAAAGGGAAGCACTGAAAACTGATAAATTTGAAGTTCTTCTTCCTCACTAAACCGATATAAAATACGTTGAAGGGAACGATCCTGTGGGCGTATACCTATACGTAGGTACATAGATTTGACATCTGCGGAAATAGCGACACTAAAAAGCCTAAAATTTAACAAGATGTTAAAAAGGTCAGCCTGAAGGACTGGACCTGCGTACAGGATATCATTGAGCGAGGTACCATTATCTGTACATGCACTGGCATCTAGGACCACGCGCAACTTAGTGGTCACTTTATCCTCTCGAATAACCCCATGGTGAGGAATATAGTATTCCATTTCTCTCTCCTTACAATTTCGTTTGGGCAATACACATTCAGGTAAAATATTCTGCACCAAAGAAATATAGTTGTTCTTGACATAATCCCGTATGACGTCATCATAAAGAAGTTTGACGCGAGGAAGCGATTTAAGTTTACGTTCGAGGCTATAGAATCTCTTGCGAGCCATATCAAAAGAATTTCCTAACGCTGACGCGTCTGTTTTGAGTGGTAAAGCTACAACATACTTACCATTTGGAGCGCGCGTAATTGTACTACAATAAAACTTTTCACAATGTTTATCATCCACACTCCCAATGGACGGAGCAGTAACATCTTCAATCTCCCAAAACTTACGAAGATCAAAGTTATCGAAAGAACTAGCAAAGAAAGACAGAGTGTCAGTTGGAGGTCCGATAATAGGCGCTTCTCCCAGAAGTATGTAGCCGAGCACAGTCTCCAATGCGTCGGGGCAACCGGGTACGCTGGTCAAGTGACGGGGTCGCAATAACTTAGCGAACAACTTGACCCCAAGTAACATGTCAATATTACCTGGCACACCCCAACTGTCATCCGCGAGTAGTTTAGGATCAATATGATTCAATTGCGCAGTATCTATTGCACTCAGAGGAAGATGTCCGGTTATTTGATCCAAGACTAAAGCGTCAATTTCATACCTAGGCTGCGAGCGAAACCGTGAGCTGAACGTAAGGTTCACTGAGCCGCGAACGGGCTGCGACGTGCCACCAATACCACGAACGGTATTTATTGAGTCCGTATATATAGTTAGACCGAGCATACGGCAGCAACTTGATGTAATATAATTCTTTTGCGACCCAGGGTCCAAAAGACATCTAACCAGCACGCCCTTACCCTTCCTACCCACCACTAATACCTTGGCAGTAGCCAGCACTTCGGTACTGCGTGTGGTCTGGACTTGAACAGAAGAATGCGTACACAAAGCCACACGATCAGAAGTATCAGCAGTAGTAGCAGGATCGGCCGCAGAAGCGGAGGCTGGGGAGCTAGTGAGAGCCAGCGCAGGGGCTTGCGTCGATTGCTCAAAATGCAATAAGGAATGATGCTTACCGTTGCATTTCCTACATGTTGACTTAGATAGGCACTTAGAGACGGTATGTTGGCTACTTAGGCAGTTACCACATCTTTTATTGTCTTTTACAAACTTAAATCTATTTTCCACGGTCAACTTGTGAAACTCTTTACAAGTATACAAGTTTTTATGGGTGGAATGACAAAGTGAACATTTAGAGTCAGTAGCCACAAACACCTGCGATACCTTAGATGAGGTGCTGGAGCTTCCTGCGGGGGCGGGCTTATTTGCCGCAGAAGACGAACGATACAAGATTTTTACTTGTTCACGAACAAACTTTACGAAATAATCATAATCTAACTCTTGTTGATTACGAAGCGACATTTCAAAATGTTTTGCGATATCTGAGTCTATTAACTTAAGACCCAAATGAATAAATATAAAATCATCTAAGTTATGTATTTTTAATTGTTTGAGTCCCGCAACCGTAGAAGTTAATTTATCGAAGCCTTTTTCAATATTAGCAGGTGTCGATCCGAACGGCTTTAATGAGAACAGCTGATTTAGATAATTAGTGGCGAGCGCGCGAGTATCCATGTACTTTGCGATAAGCGCATCCCAGACAACGCGGTAATTATCGCCCGAAGGTACAATACCGGCTGCCACGTTCCTAGCCTGTCCTTTTAAACAACTCAACAAATAATGAATGCGATCAGAATCTGATAAATCTGCGTTGTTATGTATAATACGTTTGAAAGTCTCATAAAAGAATGGAAAGCTCTGAATATCACCGTCAAAGGTAGGCAGCTCAATTTTAGGTACTTTTATATGATGAGCATTAAGGCTCACTTTCGGGCTAGGTTCCTTGGAATCATTTGATTCAGTTAATGAAGACAAAGTAATTTTTATCTCGCCGACCAACTCATCAAATGAATGTAAGGCACCATAGCTTACGTCGCACGTTGGATCTAATGTCAAATTTAACCGATTTATCTCGTCCATTATCTCATTGAATTCTCCACGTAATCCCTCAATTTGTTTAGCCTGAGCAATAAAAGACTTACGTAATCTTTCGGTTGTTAAAGATTTTGTTGAGTCCAAAATCCTTTGACCCCGTGCGAAATACGAGTCGCGTTTACTTTCCAACAATCTAAGTTTAACCTTGTCAGTCATTGTACACAGAAATTAAAATCTGACAAAAAAAAATTAAATCAACAAATTTATTTTTATTTTATCCACGGAACCCGAGTGAGTGAAAGTAGGGGTCCAATCAACCCGATAACTCAATAAAAGATTTCTATAAATTAAGTAATTAATAGTACGGAACCATCCGTACGCGAATCCTAACAATAATAATTAATTTGTAGGAAAGAAATATAAAGCGAACAACGGCTTAACCGAGTGCAAGTAACAAAGACTATACTTACATCAATTTAGTAAGCACGCCAAATACCTTAACGACGTACCCATCTATATCATAATATATTTTTAATTTGCTTAGATATACCTACCTACAACCCGATAAGTTAACCTTTATGTCGAATGCAACGCGATAACAATTTTTCTGCACTACTTTTATTTATATGAGATTAACTTATTCAATACATATAATAAGTAGGTACAGATTCTTAACCAACAATAAGTTATGTGTGAAACTTAAAAACAAGTACCTATGTAAAGTTATTTCCGTAAGCGATGCGATTGTATTCGTAACGTTAATACCTTCGTAAGAAACAATAGAATTCCTAACAAGTAGGTATTGCGTAGATGACCGTTCGAAATAAGTTATCTAGTAAGTACCTACTACGTTTACCAAGTGAGGTGTGGGGGTGATTATGTATAAATATACGGCTGTTTCCTATGAGGAGAACTAACGCGTAAAGTTTATACAAATCTGTTACTTTACCTGAAGGTTCCTATCAAAAGATCAAGTTACCTTACAAAATAAAATAACAAGCGACGCGGTGATAATATGGTTAATTACAATAATTAATCAAATGCGGTTGAGTCTCAATATTATAAAAAAAATACCTACTCGTGCAATACGAATATAGTAGGCTGTACCTAGCGAACCTACAGTACAAGTGTATCATACAATAACAATCAATATCATTCATTCAGCAAATCTCGATTAGAGAAAAAAGTTTCTAATGCGTAAATAAAAACTAATCGTAGGTACGAGAACAAAGAACTAGAACATTCCACAGTCACGTAGGCCCACTTGAGGATTGTGATACACAACTACCCACAATTTTCATACACGACCAAAAAAATATGTAATTACGCCGAAAATTAACTGATTTATTAAATAAACTTATTTAGCGATATGAATCAACGTTGATATCCCATTAAATGTATTTTTCGAAGTTTTAATCAGTGATATCAAAGATTTAAATTAACAATCAATTTGCCGGTAGAACTACTGCATGCAAGGCAGTCTGAGCTTTATTCCTAACGTTATAGAGGCGAGAGTTGTGTGATGATATGCAATTGATATTGAAAATTCCCGATATTTTTTCTTAAAATTAGACTTTTAGAACTCAAAATAGGCCGTAAATAAGCCCAAAGTTAATTTATCCAGCTCGAAGGACCAAAATGGTGCGTATAACCTCTAGAATTTGAAGATTCCTAGTAAAGTCACACGCGCGTGAACCTAGATTATTAGAGCAATCTAGGCTATAATTGCTGATTCAGCAGTGCTAATTTCAAGGAGAAAAAAATACACAAATGAGACGAAAGGCAATGGATAAAGTTCAACTTATCAATCATGCCACATACCTTTGATACAGCGATCCCAAGCAGAAGCAGATGGATGCCGCGTGCAGGATGAACAGCTCAGTCTAGGTGCACTACGCTGGCCAGCGGATCACAAACACAGTCTAGTTCTAGGTAATATAGATAACACTTCATGTAAGTTCAATGCAGGGTTTAGGGCGAGATGGAGCGCTTCTGAGCTAATTAGCGACTTATGCAAAAAAAGGACGCGTGCTCACTATCCCGTGGTTAAGACGAGACTCTCGAAGCCAGCAGATGTCACTAGCTTCAACGCGTTGACAGCGGCAGCTACCAATAGGATATCACCAAACCAACGATATATGACACTTAATTAATAAGTTAGAACTATTAAATCAATGCCCTTCAATCGCCATAAGGCGACGTAAGAAAGTTTAACAACTATAAATTATGAAGCGCAACCATAAGGGAACCTAGATATTCTGTAATCTAATCGGAATAAATGCACACTGCCTTTAGAATATGTTTGATTTACAAATTATTTTAGTATTTCGTTTGTATGAACTATGCATGCTTCGGAGGTCTCTTATATTATATTGTTACAAAAAAATATTAGTAACTTCATTATGTTGAATTTATAAATTAAATGTGATAAAAATTATGCCAGAATTATTCATCCATTTTTAGTTCCCAGTACCATTCTTAGCAATCCCTACTAAAATTGGAATCGGCGGGATATTTAGGAGGAAAGGTAGTGTCTATCCGTCTGTCAGTTTACGTTTCGACACGTTCGGCCCTCCTGCGAGACCGGGATATGGGAATTGTACATTTGTGACGTCATTTCAGCATTTCTCTGTAAACTGGGCGACTTGACTAGGAAAACTGTCTTGGATACATTTTAACGCATATATTTAGTTAATGTTATCCAGGGGATATATATCCGCCTATTTATTAAAAACGGCAGATGAACCAAAAATATTTTCATTACTTTAGAATATATTGAGAGCTTTCTGAAAAATCGATACAGGGGACTTTCATATGTAACACCTTGTGAGTTTTATTGTATAAGTAGCCACCTAAATAGCAAAAGAAACGCCTTGGAAAAATAGTTTTGTGACGTAGATGATGGCGCTCCACTTGGTCATATTGTCGTTTCCCCCTTGACAGCGTTGGATTATAAACCAGGAGAGTATGCTGTTTCAACAGAATTGCAATATAAACAGTTGACGCACTGTCAGGACTTCACTTTCTTTATAGAGCTGCTCAGTGGGGTAGCGATACGGTCGAAAAGCCGACAATTTCAGTATAGCTCTTTGAGTTCTTACAATTTCTATTAGGGTAGTTTTCGGAGCTCCACCCCAAGAGGTGATGCAGTAGCATATTATAGATTGAGCAAGGTAGTACACTGATATCATAACATTTTTATCCACTACAAGTTTCAGCGTTTTGAACACATATATTAGTTGCCGCAATCTGTTACAAAGAGTGGTTTTGTGGTCTTGAAATCTGAGGTTTTTTCGATTGTTATGGCCAGGTGGTTTGCAGTTACAACTACGAGAGAGTGAGTTTGTGCAAGAGTGGGCTACAATATTATTACAAAATGTTTGAGAAGATCCATTGTTTTTCATACAGAATGCTATTTAATTGGTCTTGGTTGTATTAAGGGTCATCAGATTGTCACGTAACCAGTTGGAGACCGTGTTAAATCTTAGTTGTGCACGCTCATAGCCATCTTCCCAAGAGCTCGCACTGAACAAGAAGCAAAGCTAATGATTTTGCCATTGGTGATCGTGAGCGTACCCAGATCGTTGATATAAATGAGGAATAGTGTAGGTCCGAGGACACTACCTTGAGACGTGCCGTAGTTAATTTTTTGTTCCTCACTTATGAATTCATCTATCTTTACTCTCTGGGTACGCTCACTCAGGTAGTCTTTAAAGCGGTCCTGTGGAAGACCTCTGATTCCCAAGCTTTCCATCTTACCTATAAAATAGGGACAGAAGCCGTGTCGAAAGCCTTAGCAAGATCTAAAAATATGGCCATAACTTTATCCCAACTATCCATATTTTTGGCCAAAGTTTAAAAGTTTTTGGGTTTTGAGCGAAACCCAAATTGCGCTGGTGCGATAAGGTTACAGTTTTCCAACTAGCTCACCAGTCTGCTGTTCATTACCCGTTCTAGTATTTTGGAAAATGCAGTTAACACAGATATAGGTCTGTAGTTATCAACACGGATCGGATGAATTATGGCTTTTTTGAACACGTTAGGAAATTTACCTGTAAACAGACCAAGGTTACATATGTACGTTAACGGAGGCACAATCACGGTCGCATGCTTCTTGAAGAGGCCACCGGATATCCCATCCCATCCCGCGGCACAGTTATTGCGGAGCCACATTAATATTCCGCCTACCTTTTCCTCGTCTATCGGGAGCATTACCATTGATTGCGTTCTGTTAATTAGGTTTCCCTTTGTAGCTTTTGTTTGTGTACTCTTTATGTTTTTAGCTAGTTTTTCACCTATTTTGGCAAAAAAGTCATTGACATCATTTCCAGACTTTTGTGGTGTACTTGATGAGGCTAATAATTGTAAAGACGTGTTGGCTTTCCTTGTCGATCTGCTTGAGTTATTATTTATAGCAAACCATAACTGTTAAGGATTTTTCCAGCTATTCTGATCTAATTTTTTCAAATTCAATTTTTAAATTCCTTAATAATTTATTACAATAGTTTTTATACCCAGTAAAAGTATTTTTTTTTTTAAATCTCGTTATTAGGCGCTTGTTTGAATTTTCTACGCAATACGTCTCGTATATAGTGAACAATGTGGTCATGTAGTGGAAATTGATTTATCTATCTAGTGATCGAATCAACTAATTGATTGTATTTTATATGAACAGAAGGGATTCTGAAAGGCATGTCCGCATTATTCTTTCGTGGGAATAAAAGTGAAGTTTTGGTATATTAGCGTCCGATTATCCGATCACCGGTAATTACTATCAATTAAAATCACATTCATTAGAAAAATCACATGCTTTCAATCTTACTCTGTAGAAATAGTCTCATTTTCTCTAAGCTCTTCCCTTTTTTGCGGGTTGTTTTTTAATACGCTGATATCTCTTTTGCTCCGCTTCTCTTTTCCGTTGTAAAATCTCTTCCTTATAGAGTTTTTTATTCCTCGGCGCCATATTTGAAACACACGTGTACCTAAAACAATCTTTAGTGTACGACCCGAGTGAAAAAGCGTCCAGCGGGGCGTTCAGCGTTGCGTGCAAGCGGCGAAGAGCGTTCACCGAGCGCCGCTCGGCCGTCGCTCAGGACACTCGCGAGTGTTTGCATGTGTTTAACACGAACGTTGCACGTCCTGCCCTGCTCGACGCTCGAGTCGAGCGTGTACATAGGCCGTATACTTAGAATACGTGGTGCGTAATTTTAAATATAGACAGGGGGACTGTTCACAAGATGCGAAGCCAAACTTTAATTTACTCTTTTAGTATGATAAAATAATATTTATAAAAAAAATAAAGATGCCCCATTAACAATGAAATAATATTGATAGAATAATCAAACAATTTGATTAACACTAGTTTAGTTGCTATCATAATTACTAAGTTGACAATAGTTACTATCATATTTAAATTAATCTGAAGTGACTGTACTGCTTCGGTGACATGCCAGGGGACTGTTTTTTGCGGTTTATAAAAAAGTTTGATATAATAAACTTTATTTTAAAAGATATTGTATGCCAAGCAGAGCCAGAAATCAGAAATATTTATTTGTAAGCCATAGGTACAATAGATGTAAAATAACTACTACTACTAGATTAGGTTATTATCATTTAAAACTATTTATATTTTATTTTTTTATTTCTTTTTATTTTTATAAATTGAATTTCTTTATACAATATAGGCCTGAATGCCCATTTACATTTATTTTTAGTCCCCATGACTGACTATGTTTTTTTTTTTGGTACATTATGTCTTATTTTTAATATGTGTGCGACATGTTGTGTATTTGGTACATAATGTACCAAAAAAGAAAAACCATAGTCAGTCATGGGGACTGCCGACAGAAGTGAAAACTTGACAGCGGAATACGTCATATTATAATGTCGCGTGAGGCGTGAGGCGTTTTACCCCACCAAAAATCGCTCAACGTGCCTAAAGAAGTTCTCACTTCAAAAAACATAGTCATGGGGACTGCCGTGCCGACAGAAGTGAAACTTGACAGCGTGACTTAACGCGAACTCATAAGATTTTCCCCTACCATAAATCGCTCAACGCGCCCAAAGAAGTTTTCTCTTCAAAAAAATGTAGTCCGTTGTAGAGCTGTTTGAGGCGAAAGCGTCAGGATAGCCCGCGAAATTCCAATTTTCGTACGTTTTTTGCAATTTACAAGTCGGTATTAGATTGTATGTTGATTGGAATATGATTACTTGAGTTATTATTTATAGCAAACCATAACTGTTAAGGATTTTTCCAGCTATTCTGATCTAATTTTTTCAAATTCAATTTTTAAATTCCTTAATAATTTATTACAATAGTTTTTATACCCAGTAAAAGTATTTTTTTTTAAATCTCGTTATTAGGCGCTTGTTTGAATTTTCTACGCAATACGTCTCGTATAATGTGAACAATGTGGTCATGTAGTGGAAATTGATTTATCTATCTAGTGATCGAATCAACTAATTGATTGTATTTTATATGAACAGAAGGGATTCGCGACCGTAACAAATCTGTATTTATAGAATTATAATAATTAAAATCGTCAATCAATTCTCTAAGTTCATATTGCTATTTCATGAAATCTTGACATTTTTTATTATAATTTTTCATTATTAATTATAATTCCGTAAAATGTATTTCCGTTTGGTACGGTCGCGAATTATACTCGTATTTAAATCAACATAAAACATAATACTGACTTGCAAATTGCAAAAAAAAAAGTAAGTATATTTGAATTTCGCGGGCTGCCTTAGCGCTTCCCTCTTAAGAAAGTCTTTTTCAGATTCAGATTCAGATAACTTTATTTGCTCAAACATGTGTGTACATACAGTTATAATGAAAAAAATATATAAATACATGCAAGGTGTCATAAGAACATGGAGTTGTGCTAACATGCTTACCATATTGTTTTGGTGTGCAAATATTAATACTTATATGTTTAGAATTTAAAATAATAACATTAATAACAACATTCATTACAATTGACAATGATAACATAAATAAATATATAAAATTAACTTGACTGATTACATAATTAATTCATATAGAAATAGATCGGAATTACAAACAAAATTGTCAAATATTAATTACATATTTAAAATAAAAACCTAATACAATGTCACAACATAATGTCGCTTAGCTCTTTCCAGCTTTTGGGAAGTTTATTGTAAATCTTGGGAGCCATACAAAAAACACTCCTGCGCATATCGACCGTCCCTATTTTAACAATGTCGGTTCTGCAGGGAGACTACTGTTTAGTTCCTACTGAACAGTGGTCTTTTTCGCAGAACTGACATTGTTAATATCATAAAGATTCTTTTTTATCGTTAGGGCAAACTTTGAACTGCCCTCAGTTCAAAGTTTGTTTTGACAGTGAAGAATTTTTTTAAAATTGTAATTCGTTTTATGTAAAAAGTAAATATTGGTAAAAATGTGTATCCAACATTGTTAATAGGGACGGTCGATATGTGCAGTCCGAGACCTATGTTGACAGAGTTCACTGTTATCACGTCTATTTCTAGGAAACAGGTCTGTCATGCGGGGAAATAGGTTAGGATTTGTTTTAACAAATATCGCAATTTCACAAATATAAATTGATGGTATAGTCAAGATGTTGTGGCTTATGAAAAACGGCTTGCAGCTATCAGTCATTTTTAATCTAAAAATGGATCTGTCATTTTTTTTTCGGCTTTAAATGCGATAACTCTATCCGTAGAGTCCCCAAAAAATAATGCCGTATCTAATAATGGGCTATGAATATTCCGTAATAGGCGGATCAATATTTAGAATCCGCGACAGTTTGTATAGTGCGAATGCACTGTTACTCAAATTTTTGCTAATGACCTCAATGTGAGCCTTCCAATTTAAATTAGGATCCATGGTTAATCATAAAAACTTAGTGCAATTTACTGCGTCAATTACATTATTATTATATTATATGTAATTTTAAAAAGTGGAAATTTTAACTGCCTTTGGCTAAAATGCATTATAACTGTTTTATTTAAGTTTATATTGTGGTTATTATTTTCTAACCATAGAATAGCTTTGTTTAATGTATTATGTATATCAGCTTCATACATATGTTTTAGCGAAATAATACCACCTAACTTATTTCTACCACTCCGCTTTGTAGTTTTACTATGTTCCGATTTGGATAATAGGGGCGCCGGCGCCGGTGTAATTAATCAGGCACTGACACATGGGACATTCTACCTTTGTTCCTAGGGTCTCGTATTGCAACTGTGAAAGTGAACACCAGCCATCAGGCAGGAGGGGTCGTCTACTGCTTGCTTGCCAAACGAAACCATAAAAAATGTATTGTAAGTATAAGTGACAAGTCTTATTATCATCACTGAAGGCCTTAAAAATAAAGTACCTCAGAAATTCCTGGTCTTACAGCTCCTAAACCAGCTCGATTAGTCCACGGAGATTATTTTCGATAAAATATTTTATGCCATGTCGCAAAGATCCTAAAAGCAAATTTTCTGGATCACTGGACAAAATAATGCTTAAAGATTGGGTCCATCGATATGACATAAAAGCGAGATTCGTTTTAGGCAAGTAGTTCGTGGCATTGAGTGTTTATTCAATGTTAAAAGCCTGTATTGGTAGACTGATTGAAATCTAGACTGACTGCAATAAACAGTCATAGATTTCTCCCAGTAACCCCAGATGGTTATAGCCAAATGTATGGGACTTTTATAATAAAAACTGGTTTTACTAGATTATTAAAAGGATTAGACAGTTGAAAGACAGCCTTTGCCTTGCAGATAATAATAATAATAATAATAATAACAATCACATCCATCTTTTTATTGAAGTATATTTTATCGAAGAAAGATAGTGGTGAGCACAGCACACGAAACTTATATCAGAACAACCTGCATGCTGTGCTCTGGGGGTGGTTAGACTCTGATAAGCGGGGGTTATCGTCGTCTTTGGCGAATTAAACCAGTGCAAGTATTCACACAGTTATAATCAAAAAGGCACGTACACACAATTCAGAAACACAAAATACACATAAAACACAATGATAATTCTTACGGCAATAATCTTACCTACGTAACACTAATTATTGCAATAATACAGACACTACAGACACGCGACTATACAGGGCTCTATTGAGCATGTCACTTGATCATTAGATGCTTTGACTAACTTGCTCGATACAATTTTGGAACTAACTCACAATCCTAGGGGAGGCATATATATTATTTTGTCTCTATAGCTACCGTAGCGGGTACACCTCACCCAACTACGACTACGACACCAATCTATGTGGTTTTAACAGTAACCACGCCTCCATTTTCTCGTGCAAGTCACGACCTGTCGACTTTTCTGTGCCAGGGATAAACCCGTTTGCAGTTTTGAATCGATTCCCTGCGTTCAAGTCACAACGTGTTTATTTCCGACGGACAAGCATAGTCTTGTGGAATGTTTATTATTTACATGATGTTAAGAACTTTCTTAAGCTACTAGTACATTCTTAAGCTACTTATAACTAATACGAGTATCAAACGGAGCTAGGAGTATGGTGCTTCTCCTACAGATAGAAAAGAAAACATGTTATTTGGGTCACGCACAGGAAATACAAATAATAAAAAAAACCGGCCAAGTGCGTATTAAGCCACTCACAGCCTTACATTGTCCGATAAGCGCTTGGCCGTTTTTTTCCTTTTGAAGTACGGAACCCTAAAAAAGAACATTTAAAACTAACAAAATAACGAAAAAAAAACTGAAATCCTAAAAGACGACCTGAAGAGGTAAATCCATCTTCCTAGCCTTTTCCCAACTATGTTGAGGTCGGCTTCCAGTCTAACCGGATGCAGCTGAATACCAGGTTTTACATGGTGCGACTGTCTATCTGACCTCCACAAAACAGTTACTGGGTTTTACATTATATATAAATGACTTGCCCAAGTCCTCAGAACAACCTATGAGCCTATTTGCTGATGACAGTGTTGTGACGATTCCATGTAAAAATAGAAATCAATATGAATATGATATTAATAAATCCCTAATTTCAATAATAAAATGGTTAAATAATAATAATTTAAAAATGAATAAAATCTTGCACTTCAGACAACGCCCATTGACATTAATTAATAAACTGGACATAAAATACAATAATACTAACATTGACTCGGTTGACACAACAAAATTTTTAGGATTAATTATTGACACGAAATTAAATTGGACAGCACATATAGAGACCATTACTAAGAAAATTAGTTCCTCAGCTTATGCTCTGTACACACTGGCTGAAATAACTAGTGTAGATGCGTTGCTTACCGCATACTACGGGTTGGTAGAATCTGTCCTAAGATATGGGATTATCTTTTGGGGTAACTCAACTGATAAGGAAACTATATTTAAAGTACAAAAAAAAATGTATTAGGTCCATGTTCAAATTAGAAACCACTCAGAGTTGTAGGCCTTATTTTGAAAAATATACAATTTTGACATTACCGTCCATTTATATTATAGAAAATGCAATGTTTGTAAGGTCCAACCCTAATCTGTTTACTCGCATGGCTGAGGTGTTTCCACGCAACAGACGTGACAACACTCAGATTTGCTTACAACAATCCAGAACTACTCTTATGCGGAAGAGTGTCTTTTGCATGGCTCCTATAATTTATAATAAATTGCCAAAAAGTTGGAAGCTTTTAAGTAACGTGCAGTTTAAATTGAAAGTTAAAAAAATTTTAACTGAAAGAGCATATTTCACCATCAATGAGTTTTTATGTGAAAAATATTTTGAATGACTATTATTATTTTGACCTATTTATTTTGACTACTGCTTTAGACCTATTATTATTATTTTATGTGAACGGTGACTATTATATTTTAATTTGAATAATTGAATTGTGGTTATATTATTATTTAAATAATTTTATTCGCTGTATAATTTTTGCTTATTATATATACTTTACCTACTTCAATATTTGTATGCCATTTTATAGGGCAAGCATGACGACCTGTTTAGAATACTTTGAACAACTTGCATGCTGATTTTTTTGTATGTATACTCATGTTTGAACAAATAAAATTGTCTTATCTTATCTTATCTTACTGGGTAATACGATACCCCTTGGTAAGACTGGTTGTCAGACTTTATGGCTTCTGATAACCCGTAACGACTGTCAAAGATCCACGAATGACAGCCGGGACCAACGGTTTAACATGCTTTCCAAGGCACGGTGGAGTTTCGCTATGTAAAGATGGTCACCCATCTACGGACCAACCACGACAAGCATAGCTTAACCTGATGGATCGGCCCGTGCGGCTGTTATTACTTAGCCACGAGCTCCTCCTGAAGAGGTAAATACAGGCGTATTGTTTGTAATAAATAAAAAAAAAATGGGATAAAGACATGGACGAATTCTTACGTATACAGTATGTTAACCAACAGAGGGCGTTCCCGTTAACCCGCAATAGTATAGCATCCATACATGCTAAAAAAAATATTACCATTCGAAAACAAAATGGTTTTTATTTTTTTTTATATTAAAATATTCACTAAAAATGTTAAATTGATACGTAAAAGAAACACTCTGTACACGCGTACTTGAAGGACGGAAACATCGCAATTTAGTTTTTATTTTTAGTGAATATTTTAATATTAAAAAAAAATAAAAACCATTTTGTTTTCGAATGGTAATATTTTTTTTAGCATGTATGGATGCTATACTATTGCGGGTTAACGGGAACGCCCTCTGTTGGTTAACATACTGTATAATTTATTTGCAATTCAGTAGATTGTTGCCATAAAAAAAAAATATCTGTTTATTTTCTTCAAGCAAACTATACGTCTCTCTTTTTTAATGTGCCTACTATTAAAGGCATAACCTAGAACTTTGCAAAGAATGTGAAATCTTTCTTCCCCCAGTGCTATAATCTTTGTAAGCTCGTTACTCGTTATCACGCTCTAAATTATTACTGTACTTACTCTACTTTCAGAAATCTTTGGGAGGCAAGAACTATGCCTTTTTTTTGCTCTTCAGTTTTATGGTTTCAGGTTTAACCTCTAAAAGCCAGAGGTATTTTACATAGCACCAGAGGCCACTCAGACCATGCTCATTTTTTGCTAAGTAGGTACTCTTAACGTCACAAGGTCTAAAAATTAGAATTATTTAAGAAATTTTTAACGTGGAAAGTTAGGATTTTAGGATTTCGGATTATATTACATGTATTTATTACGTTACTTCGCGTGACCAGAGAGCTGGCTCGTTCTTTGGCCAAAGAATTAGCATTGCCAATTTTTTCAAAAAAATAGAAATAAATAAGGTGTGCCATAGGCTTCTACTCCGTTGACCCCAAATACCTTTTTTTTTTTTTTCAAGATGGTAAAAAAAGTCACCCAGTATAAATAAATACAAATGAATGGCTAAATGTGTTGGTAAGCGAAAAACTCCAGGACCATTTCGGTTAAATTTTGTTTTTCAATTATTCGTTGAAGTCCGTGGAAGGTTCTTATGAAGAGAAAAATAGGAAAAGTTGCCGGGAAAATTAGAAATTTCGGGAAAACTGAAATTACATTCTATGGGATTTTCGTATGAATTATTGAAAGGATAGGATAACGTCTGTCTAATCAGCTAGTTCATTATAAAAGCATCACACAGAACACGCATTAAAATCTACTTTTACACAGATCTTGAACCTTTTAATAACCCTTCATTCCTTGTAACCCTCTTGAACCCGACTAAGTTCTGTCGCTAGCTCATCGATTTCAATATATCTCGTCTAGGTTTACCTCGACCTAGAAATTAAATCAAGTATGTCTAGCTTAACTACGAATCTACGAGAAATCTATTTTAGTTTCATCTACGTCCGTATCTGTGGATATAGGACGGACGGATTCGTTCGTGGGTCGTTAAAAATGAAGATCTCATGCCATATGCTTCGAAGTTACTCTGCGATTTTTATTGGCCTAAAAATTTTTGCTAGGAAACTGTGCTGAATCGTAATACAGCATGTTTGGACGGACACTATGTAAGTACTTAGGAACAGCATTATTTTACCTGACTGCGGTGAAGCCCAAAAGGAGGGTTATGTGTTTGACCTATATGTATATAAATAAGAATAAGAATAGAATAAGAATAAATTTATTTTGCTAGGTTAACATTCAAGTGGATTGAATTCCTAGACCTCACACTAGGACTCCCTGTGTTGTGAGATCCAGGCTCCTTCGTTCCGTTAACAAGTATATATAAAAAGGTACATTTTTAGAACTTAACATTAAAATAGGTATAGAAGTGTATGATATAGTGTATATAGTGTAAGTACGTCCGTTTATCTGTTCCCTCGTAACTCCTAAACGAATGAACGGATTTGGATAAATTATACGTCTTTAGATTTGTCTTGGTAGCGCGAGTGTCACTGGCTACTTTAAAATCAAAATCAAAGTAATATAGCTGATTTGGGGTGCCACATTGTAGAGTTCGAATTTTTATTTTCTTCTAATACCATCGAGTGGGATATCAAAATGAAGGGTTTTAAAATGTGATTACAAAAATATACAAAACTTACAATTCGATTTGACAAATCGTAAAAAACCTTTTAAATAACCCTCACGACCAAAACTCCTTGCAAGAACTAAATCATCTGCGAAATCTTTCACATTTGTAAACTAAAAACCGGTCAAGTGTATGTCGGACCACGTACAATGAAGGTTTACGTAGTTGGGATGAATTTATCCCAAGAACAAACTTAACATTGTAGTTGAAAAACATGTTCTCCCATACATTCCAACTACAAATGTCCATACTTAAACGAAAAGGATCCAACCCCCATTACACCTAATGTGGGTTGGATCGTTTTCGTTTAACTATGGACAAATGTAAGTTTCTACGCACAATATTGAGAGATTTACCATGTTATTTTAAGACCATAGACTTCTTATAGGTTTTCCTGTAATCTATAGCTATAGAATTATTTTCTGTATTTTTTTTTCAAAATTTTAAGCTGCAGTTTCGGAGATAAAGGGGGGAATGGTCAAGTTTCGTCTATTTTCTTAAATAACTTTAAAACAGTTTATTTTAAAATTATAAACAAATATATTTGAGACCCTCATAGTAAGCGCTTTCATCTGATAATATCGCAAGGTACAATTTGCAAAGATTTTTTTTTATTTTTATTTGTCGTCCAAAATAGCCCCCAATATTCAAAATTCAGTAATTTACATTACACGTCCGTGTTTGGGTCACAGAAATACATACGTGTACCAAATTTCAACTTAATCGGTCCATTAGATTCGGAGCAAATTGGCTGTGACAGACGGACATACAGACAGACACATGAGTGATCCTATAAGGGTTCCCTTTTTCTTTTTGAGGTACGGAACCCTAAAAAGCTTGAAATAAAAAAAAAGTAATTAAAAAAAATGAAAAACCCGGCTGCGGTAAAACTGAAAAGCTAAAAACAAGCCCATTTTTTTTTTTTAATGCATCATTAGACGAGAGACGCTTTAGTCTATTACGGTTTAAGTGTTAGATTTTTTTATTCAATTAGGATAAGAAATTATTTAATGAAATGTAAATCTGGGGGCTAAGAGTGCCCCCGCCAAGACGAGCCATAAATAAAAAGCAGAGAGCACTACGGACCTACCTTTTCACGAAGCGGTTCATCGTATTTTCAAACCCTGCTTTCTTCGGCCTGGATAATGTTAGAGAGCTCAAATTCTCAGGATAAGATCTAATTAGTAGATATAAAAAAACACATGAAGTTTCATTTGTTTAGCTCTTATACTTTGGATTTTATTAAGATGATTGTCAAGCTGTAAATTTTCATACAACTTTTTTTTTAAATAAATTGAATTGAATTATTAAAAAAAAAAACGTACCAACCTAGATTAAGGTGTACTGAATGTAATAATACCAAAATTGTCTCATTTCGTAAAGGTTTAGGTGGGTGAAAACGTTATCGCCCGAAATAATATTTATGTAAATAATTGTATGAAATGTAGGTAATTGCCTCCAAGACTCGCGCCGCGTATCGGCACTTCACAATCCTCTTAATACCTAAAATACGTAAATTTAGTCACTGACTGATTCGCTCGTCAAAACCTCTGGGGCACTTCCCGAACTCATAGAAAGCTGGGTGTGCAGACTAGGATTTACACACAAACGAACAAATTAAGAAATGGGGAAGGGAGTGTATGTCTAGGCCAGGGATGGGGAAACTACAGCCCGCTGGCCATCTCCGGCCCGAGTTTTCGATTTTAAGGAAATTGAGCCGTCACTATATATTTTTTCGATGCCTTTTAATGTTAACGTCGAAAAAATACCTGCTAACCACTAACTTGAACTAATCGAGATGCAATGCAATACCCGTTTGAAGCAACTATTTCTTAATACCAGCAAATTGGAATAAACCCTCCATATCTAGGACACAATACCCAAATATAGTTGCCCACGCTCAGTCTAGGCTGTACATAAAATAAATTCTTTGGCCCCTAACTCTACATAGCCTAACTTTACAAACCTTACACCTTGGTCAAAATTTATTGTGCGTTTCATTGAACTACTCGTATTGCATGACACAACATTAAAGACCAGTGATTTAATTTCTTACCATAGGCCCATAGGACGGCCGCGAAACGACCAAGCTGTAAATTTTGACCAAGATGTAAGGTCGGTACAGTTACGCCTTGTTAAGTTAACGGCTTGCCTCAAAATTAGATCTGATAACTTTTTAACAGTGAAAGTGATATACTAGTATTGACAACCTGCTTCATTTCATGTATGAAATGTTTTTGGTAGTTAATATTTATTTATTCGTAAGATTAGCTCGTGGCTAAATAATAACAGCACCACTGGACGATCCATCAGGTTAAGCTTCGCTTGCCAGGGTTGGTCCGTGGATGGGTGACCATCTTTTCATGACGAGACTCTTCCGTGCCTCGAAAAGCACGTTAAGCCGTTGGTCCCGGCTGGCATTCGTGGATCTTTGACAGTCGTTACGGGTCGTCAGAAGCTCGAAAGTCTGACAACCAGTCTTACCAAGGGGTATTTTTATTTATTACCAGTATTACCAAGAGTTATTACCTAGTAACGGGTTATGGAGGTCAGATAGGCAGTCGCTCCATGTAAAATACTGGTATTTAGCTGCATCCGGTTAGACTGGAAGCCGACCCCAACAAAGTTGTTGGGGTATCTGTATCTGCCTAGATTGATTAAATATTATTTTATGCGTAAATGCCGCTAAGGTGGTCTAGTTTACAAAACAAGGATACCAAGAAGGGCTAGGCAGAGGTGTATCTGGAGTACGACCACATGTCGCCTTCACATTACATAACATTTAGCATTTTTTAAGGTTCCCTAAGTCTGAATGAAAAAACGGAACACTTACAGGATCACTCGTGTCTCTGTCTGTCTCTCTGTCTGGGACAGCCAATTAGCTCCGAATCTATGAACCGATTAAGTTGAAGTTTGGTACCTATATGAATTTCTGTGACCCAAACACGGACATGTAATGTAAATAAATGCATTTAGAATATGGGGTCACTAAGAAATAAGAAAAATAAAAAAAATATATTGCAAACTGTACCGTGTGACATATCTTAATGAAAGGGCCAACTCTGAGGGTCTCGAGCATATTTTTCTTTTTATAATTTTAAAATAAATATTTTTAAAGTAATTTAAGCAAAATAGATGAAAATTGACATTGATTGAAAATAGTTCTATACTTATAGATTACAGGAAGTTCATGGTTTTAAAATAACATGTCAAATTTTTCAATATTGTGCGTACAAAATTGTATTTGCAGTTGAAACTTATGAGAGAACACGTTTTTCAACTACAAAGTTAAGTTTGTTTTTAAGATAAATTCATCCCAACTACGGAACCCTTCATTGTGCGTGGACTGACACGCACTTGGCCAATTTTTTTTTTTTAGTTTTTATTTATTTTAACAACAAATTATGGATTCAATAAAAACGAATATTACAAACTATATTAGAGTAACATGCGCACTGAAACACGATTTTTTTATAATAACCAAAGTCTACTTATTCGGACAAGGCTAAGCAAGGTCAAGAACCCCAAACTAACATACAAAACATAACTTCCCCTAACACTTATACAAAGACCAAAATATACATCATAACGCTCACATACCACGAGGGTTGGCAGACATCTTGAAGTTTAATTCCATATCAGTTATGTGGAATATGCTCAGGTAAGCAGCTTTCCCTTTGTGACCAGGATCAAAGGATCTACCTGGGTCGGTGCGGATTAATACGACGTATTCAATAGTATTAGCGAGGTAGATGTGGCTGGATGGTGTATGGAAAAATGTATGATTATAATTGATAAGTTTGCAAAAATTGGTTAGAAAATCTAGATGTTTATTTTTGGCTAATTATTTTCCAGGAGACTAACAACTTGAAGGGCGATTAACTATTTGCTACAAAAAAATAACTAGGCAGCGCAAATTTTTCCACATAGAATGCAAATGCGAGCGAAGGGCACCACCAGGTTAGATTTGGTTAGGTTACATTAAACCCTTTACACAGAAATAAGAGCCCCGCTACGCGGGGCTCCGTCGACATAGGATGCAAGAGCGAGCGAAAAGCACCCCAAGGTTAAGTTTGGTAACCTTCTTCATATTTACTTCTCTTCTCAGTTAAGTTTATATTATGTACTACCTCATTATATAATTTAAGAAAGTCCATTTTGTACTTTTTATCTGCCAGTTGTAACTGCCAACCTAATATTTTTGCTACCGTCTTATTTTTTTTTTGTAATTACAAATTCTGATTAATATATCGCCGCGTTAAATAGTTGCCTTTATTCTTATGTGGCTGTAGTAAGTTTTGTTGGTGAAATTGTATGATGATTGCGAAGACTCATCATCTACCTAGCCTCTTCCTAACTATGTTCGGGTCGGCTTCCAGTCTGACAGGATGTAACTGATCACCAGAATTTTACATGGAGCAACTGCCTATCTGACGTCCACAACCCAGTTACGGGGTAGTTCAATAATACCCCTTGGTAAGACTGGTTGACTTTCGGGCTTCTGACGACCCTTAACGACTGTCCAAGACCCACGAATGACAGCTGAGACTAACGGCTTAACGTGTTTTCCGAGGTGTGGAGGGGTCTTGGTATGTAAAGATGCTCACCCGTCGACGGACCAACCGTAGCAAGCGTAGCTTTACCTGATCTATAGACCCGAGCGGCTGTTATTACATAGCCACAAGATGATGATTGCAAAGACTCTTTTTGCATTTTTTTTTTTTTGCAACAGTCTATGGCTAAAGCATAAGCTTTGATGGTAGGTTAAGATTGAGCTTTGAACTACTTCTACTCACCTATATATAGTTTGTGGAGTTTACTTTCATATAAGGCCCGCGGTATGGAAAAAATATGACGAGTGAAATACAAGCAAAGCGTTTGTCACGTTTTGTGTTTTGTTTGTTTTCGGCCAGTCTTCATTGTAGCGGTCAATCTATCCATTATATTCAAAGACAATCGTACATAAGGAATAAACACGAGTCGTTTTTAACCAACTTCCAAAAGGAGGAGGTTCTCAATTCGTCTGTATGTTTTTTTTTTTTTTTTTTGTATGTTTGTTACGCGATTACTCAAAGACGGATGGACCGATTTAGAAAATTCCTTTTTTGTTTTATAGGGTATTCTTCCGAGGTGGTCCCATATAAATTTTATTAACTTTGCTTGGGGAGTTTTTGAGTTAGCTTCAATAATGCGTATATTCCCACTTATTTTATGTGGATGATGTGATGGTGTTTTAATAACTTCCTATCACTGTTATTTACATGGCTATATCTACAATTATTGTGCTCAATTATGTATTCGAATTTGTGTGGGGTAGGTTCCACAACTAAAAAGTTAAAAATAAAAACTTTTTAGCAAAAAATAAAACCGACTTCCAAAACAAAACACTACAAAGTGAAAAATAACTTTAATTTCGGAAGTCGGTGGCAAAAAACGAAAATACAAAACCCAAGACACCGACTACCAAAATTAAAGTTATTTTTCACTTTGTAGTGTTTTGTTTTGGAAGTCGGTTTTATTTTTTGCTAAAAAGTTTTTATCACAATGAATTGTTTTATAGGTTTCGCTGCAACGCAAAAAAGTAGCTTGCTTCTGTTTGCTTTTTAAATCTAATCTTAGTGTCCTGTTCTAATCACTAAGAGGATCAGATGGTATAACATTCCTCTCTTTATCAATGTTGTTCATATCCACCTTTTCGTATAATATCCTTTCCTTGTCACTTCTAGGAAACGTACGTCTCTAATCGTACACGACCCACAATCTACAGAGATCGGATTATGACACTAAAATACGGGTCCTTTGATAACCGCAGCTGTTTCGCTATCAGGATTAATATTGGAGTTTTTATGTTAGCGTGCTCTTATTTCATGTTCTTAATGAGCTCTATTTCTTTTATTATTTATTAATTCTGTGTCATCTGTGTAGTAAATTATCTTTTCGAGACGATATCTATTCACACATTGACGTCCTGTGAGGTAGGAAATCGAACTGTTTTGGAACTCACTTGTTTGGAGTCCATGTGACAGTGGATGTAACCATACCAGAAGATTAATTCTTGTAATTAAAAACGTTCAAAACCTAGTCTCAATATCATCTCGGCGACAATTTATGTTAAAACTTGTCAAAAGTGAAAGTAAATTAGAAGTATTTTTGACAGATTGAGACTAAGTTTAGAACGCATATGTTCTTAAAAAAATAAGAGTATTGCCCTCCAGATTTGTGCAAGCTGTAGATACATTATGGGTATTACACAATTTATTTATTTATCTCAAGAATTTGCTTCACAAGCAACTTTCATCACATTTTACTACCAACTGATTTCATTCAAGAGCTGTTTTATATCTTAGTACCCCTCTCAAAGCAATATCTCAACCAATTTGCCATGAGGCGAACTACATTTCACCAGCTCCACATTCTGAAAGCTCCACGAAATAGGTATCTAGATTTTAAGCTACAGTCTTACTCCTTTACATTTCCTTGCTTGCTTGCGCGGTGGTCCCATATACATTTTTTAACTTTGTTTAGGTAATTTTTGTGTTAGTTTCGGTAATAATAATTTAATCCACTTTGTGTATCTTGATGATGTTATAGTACAACCTGTCACTGTTGTTTACATAGCAAGTAGTGGTATACGAATTGATTTATAGTAGGTAACATAACTAAAAAAGAAAAATAAACAATTTTTTAAAAATAAACAAAGTGAAACATAACTTTAATTTTGGAAGTCGGTGACAAAAAACTAAAATACAGATGCAAAGGCACCAACTTTCGAAATTAAAGTTATTTTTCACATTGTAGTGTTTTTTTGGAAGTCGGTTGTTTTTTTTTAAGTTTTTCATACAAAAAAGTGCTGTGCGACCTGCCTGTACTGTGCTTTGGGTCAAAGAAATTGTGCGAAAGTAATAATGTTGAAGGAGGATTTTTGCAATAGTCGCGTTGCGCGTAGCGCAGCCCGCCCTAGCTTTTTAAGGGGGAAGCGCTAAGGACTAAGATAGCCCGCGAAATTCAAATTTTCTTACGATTTTTGCAATTTGCAGCTCAATGTCTCGGTGTTTGTTGATTAAAGTAAGATTCGCGACCGTAACTAATATGTATTGTAAGTTAGTACGAATAAGTTAAATGTCAAGGTTTCATGAAATAGTCATTCAATAGGGTAATATGAAATTAGTGAGTGATATTGATAATTTCAATGATTATAATTCAATAAATACATATTTCGCACATCGGCAACGAAAGTGTCACATCACATAAAAATACGAAGTTGAGAAAAGTGACGCATTAGAGAAATTTAAAAGTAAAAAATTAATATAAAATGGAAAAAGTATATTTAGATTTCAATTTCCACAAAAATAGTATAAAAAAACATTAAATAGTCTTCTTAAATAGATATATTATCTTAAGTTCTCCAATATGTACTCTCAGAAATATTGTGTTGTGACTCTCTCGATGCCGATGTGCGATTTGTTACGGTTGCGAATCATATACAGTGGCCTTAGTGCGAGTTTTTATACTTACACAATCGCGTGTACGTTAACGCTAACCTACGTCAATTTGTATGGAATAATTGTGTTTCCCATTATAGCCACCAGAAGGCGCTTATTCAGTTTCAGTACAAACTCGCACTAAAGACTCAGATCAACATACACCCTGATATTGACCTGCAATTTGCAACAAACGTTAGAAATTTTGACTTTCGCGGGCTACCTTGGCGCTTTCGCCTTAAGGCTCAGTATCTGTTCCTATATGACGTATAACGTCAGAAAGTAGGTAAGGTTGTGACGTCACAACATAGGTACAGTGGCGACCTCATTACGGATGCGTGCAAATAGGCCGCCAAACAGCATTCGTGTTGTTTGTGTTTCGAAATTATCTTGGAACGGCACGTATAGGGGTCGGTCAGTCTGTACATAAATGTTTTTGAGACATGACGTGCCATTTTATAGTTAAGGTCAAAGGAATATTTTCGTAGTTTTCTAATTAGTAAAATTATATAACATAAATACAAGTTTCAGCAGCTCTGACGAACGCTGTATTAAAAATCCGCATTTTCCCCAAAAAAATGCGCAACTTTAAAAATAAAACTTCAAGTACGGAAAGCTGCAGAAATGAGAAAACTGAATGCATTATAAACAAAAGCTTTAAAACATGTATTAATTTACTTGAAAGGACGAAGTTTACTCTTCCGAGTCAAAAGTTCCGGAACAGGTACCTATCCTATACAGGGTGGATTTTTGGGACGGGCAGTAAGGGCAGTTACATACCTTAAACATTGAATCTACAGGAAAAGGTTATTAAAGGACTTCCTTAACTTTTTATGTAATTACTATTAACTGCATTCATAGTTTTCGAAAAAATGGTACAGTCAGCTAGAAAAATTTCAATTCTTATGCTTTATTTTTTTGATGCCAATCGATACTCGAGCTCGAGCTCATGGCTAAGTAATGCCAGCCGCACGGGTCGATACCCCCGGTTAAGTTACGCTTGCCGGGGTTGGTCCGTGGATGGGTGACCATCTTTACATACCAAAACTCCTCTGTGCCTCAGAAAGTACGTTAAGTTGTTGGTCCCGGCTGTCATTCGTGGATCTTTGACAGTCGTTACGGGTTGTCAGAAGCCCGAAAATCTGACAACCAGTTTTACCAAGGGGTATCCAGTATTACCCAGTAACTGGGTTGTGGAGGTCAGATAGGCAGTCGCTCCATGTAAAATACTGGTATTCAGCTGCATCCGGATAGACTGGAAGCCGACTCCAACATAGTTGGGAGAAGGCTAGGCAGATTGATTGATGCCAATCGATGCAGTTCCCTATAAAAATCAAAAGACTCTTTCAGACCAACCTGGGTTAAAAACTTATCAAATCCATGCCATACTCCCCTTACGTCCTCGTCTCAAAAATCGAACCTGTATCTTGTGGAAAGCTAGACGTTGAAGCACTACCCTCTAATATCTATTACCCAGCGGGATACCTAGACCTCTTCATCTCCCAGCTAAACCTACCACATATTGCTGTCCCATAAATCGTCCAAGATTTTGGACAGCGAATTAATTAATTTATGTAAACTTAGTTCAGTAAGTAGTTGTGAGTGAGCGTTCTTGAATGTTCGGTCATTAATCCACGCCGGGTGCTGCGTCCAAGTTATTGCACCGTTTGAGACTCAAGGAGGCTGCTAATGATTTCAGTTATAGTCTTGTCTTAATAAGGTTTTGTATTGAGCTATGTGAATTGTTAATTTTAGTTATAATGTTAATGTGTGTTTCTGTTAATATTGTTGTGTTCTTATAATGTTAATAAACTGTCAATATATACATATACAGGCCCCTAAAGAATGTATAACCTTTAAATAGCATATAATAGACCTTATGGCCGTTCCAGAAAAAAAAAATCCAAAAAAAGTTTTGTAGGCGCAGTTCGAGTCCATGCCGTATGTTTTTATGAAAACAGATTGAACTGCCGTAGCCATTGTATTCGCTCGATACTAGACTTAGTAAGCTCATTCCTTTTGCATTCCTTTTGATGCAAGCTCTTTTCGATTGGGTTTTTTTTTTTTTCATTTACGGCCGATATGAGACGACATCTGACATTATTTTGCTATTGGCAACTTCATATTAATTATTAACCCTATTTTGGTCATAATATTTATGTTATTTCTCTTAAGGTCCTGGTAGGGCTTGTCAACTCTTGACAAAGACACCAGAATAACTAAACTAACTGAACACGTTTTTGCGCTATACGAATTGATATTTCGATGCATAGGGAAAAGTAGAGGATCGCGCGCATGCGCGTGCACTCGCAGTGTGACGTCACACGCAAATTATAGCCGACCCTAATTTTTTTTTTAAATATGACCTATCTTTTGAATGCTCAACCATTACTCTAGCATTAAAAGTCTCGTAGTTATTAGCGGTTGAAATCTTACATGTTTTTGTCGGTCAGAACTATTGAACTTACTACCAGTACCTACATCGAGCGAAAAGACGTTTCCACGTCAAAAAAATACAAGTATGTCCCAAGTTACTAATCAGTTTTTTTTTCTCAAAAAATACTGCAATTTGCAGCAATTTCTAGTCTCACTATTTGCGGTATAGTCAACGTACAATATTATAACAACGAATAATCGATTGATTTTATTCATTTGTGGTCGTGTTGAAGAAGAATGTGAGGAGCTCGTGGCTAAGTAATAACAGCCGCACGGGTCGATCCATCAGGTTAAGCTACGCTTGCCGAGGTTGGTCTGTGGATGGGTGACCATCTTTTCATACCGAGACTCCTCCGTGCCTCGGAAAGCACGTTAAGCCGTTGGTCCCTGCTGTCATTCGAGGATCTTTGGCAGTCGTTACGGGTAGTCAGAAGCCCGAAAGTCTGACATATCAATATCAATTCGTCAGATAGCCTGTCGCTCCATGTAAAATACTGGTATTCAGCTGCATCCAGTTAGACTGGAAGACGACCCCAACATATTTAGGAAAAGGCTAGGCAGATTGATTGGTGAAGAAGAATGTGTAAAAATAAAAAATAAAAAAACTTAAAATCTTCTGTGCTTCCTGGGATATATATAATATATATATATATATATATATGCTATTTCAAGGTTATCCATTTTTTACAGGACACCCTGTGTACGTCTGAAATAAAGATTTGATTGTTATTACGCTCAGTATGCGCTATCCAAAGAGTATAGGTATCCGTATTCTGCCAATTTTTTCCATGCAACGTTACATTTTGGATACAATGTTCACGAATTTATACATTGAACCCAATATCTAAAGGCCGCTAAAAATCCCTTAAAAGCTTATCTCTTAATCTGCTACATTAACACAACAGCAGATTCATTTCACAATACCAACAACACAACGCAAACGCAAACGCCACTCGCTAAAATGAAATCACTCACAAATGCAAATCACATTAACTGCTGACTGTACTTATTTCTCTTTACAGTCGCATCTGAAAAATACTTTTGTTACAATAAAGTGTACTGACTGTATTCGAGTGTATTTACGTAATATAATTTGGTTTGACGTATAGGTACAGATGCCAGCACATAAACACAAGCAACTAAAATCTGTCAAATTTCTTTAATAGATTTTTAACGTTATCGCTAAAGCATTTGGTTCAAGGTTAATTGGGAAAATTTGACCTGCTGGCGTTTGTACATAGTCGAGCTCATATGACAATTGTTGGTAAAGGATTTGACTGTAGGTGATTATTTTGTATTTTTGAAAACGGTTGGAAAGAACTTGACTGTAGGTGCTTATGTACTAGCTTTTGCCTGCGGCTTCGCTCGCGTTAATTTAGAATAGCGGTTTAGGGCGTGAAAGGTATCAAGCACACAAACTTACTTTTGCATCTATACGTAAACCCCCAAATTTTATAGGCATTTTTTAATAATAGCTCGTACATTTGCTTTCGGAAAGCACCATATTTTGGTTAACTGGAACTGACGATGAAGACCACAGATGGCCATCGGAACTACTCAATAATAAGTATTTCACGGGTTGCGTTTCGATTACTTTAATACCTATGGTTGCTAAGCAATGTATGCACGTCAAATGCATAATTATGGTGAAGTGGAGCTGATAGTGACTTCATCATCAGCTCCAGTTCTTACCAGGAGAACTCCTCAACAATTAACGTCCCTGCATCGGGAAAAGCAATATTTTGTAAACGGTGATGAGCAATTGACATTAGGCTAACTTAGGAAAATTACTTTTACATTACATTACAAACTGACCCACTAAAAAGAGAAAATAAAACAACCAACTCCCAAATAAAAAAAAAAAAACTACAAATTGAGAAATACTCGTAAGTTTAATTTCGGAAGTCGGTGGCAAAAAACTAAAATACAGATTCCAAGACACCGACTTCCGAAATTAAATTTGTTTTTATACAGAGTGCTAGGTTAAACGAGGGATTTACTTTAAGGGGTCATTGTACTCATCATTATGAACAACTTTTACTATGGGACCAAACCTGAATTCGCGAAAATAAAATCAGCTGCTCCCTACATTTTGACGAATTATGCGAACATAAATGTACTGAATCTAACTCTGTAGATTATGGAAGTCGGTTGTTTTTTTTATTCTTTTTGCTCGGCTTCTAAGGGTCTTAGCGTGATGTTAAATAGTCTATAACCTTCCTCATCAGTTGGGCTATAAAATGAAAAAGATTTTTTCAAATCCGACTGGAACTACTCCAGAGATTAATGCGTTCAAACAAAAAAAAAAAAAAAAACTTCAGTTTTATTAATAGTATATAAAGGTATAATACATATATAATACATATACATTTTCAAAAAACCAGAAAGAAAGAAAGAGAAAGAAAGAAAAAGTATTTATGGACACTCGCACAGGAAGATTACAAATTAAGCTAAACGCACATAAAAATAAAAAAAAAACAAAAGTGAAATAAAACTAATAAAAACATTCCCGTACGAGGTCAAAAGGCTCCTAACTCACCGTGATGCTGATACTTTCAACTGCCAAAGACTCTTAGCCTCCCATAGACAATTCAATCTACCTTGCATACCCCGAAGTCCACGTTCATCCTTTCACAGACTTTATACCGCAAATCTGTGCTTACAATTTGACATCGCAATAAGAGCTGTTTCCGTCAAACAACTGACGTGCGGTTGGGTTGCGTAGCAGCAAGATGTAACCAGAATGGATATACCGTAACTAAATTACCGGCGCACTACCAACAAATTTTGCTTCACATTGCGCGGTGAGTCCGTGCATTATTCTATTAAGGCACGTAGCACGCGGTAATGGATCTATGGAAGCGGCTAAACTATCTCGCTCATAACAAACTTGTTTGGAGTTTGTGGGCTTTCAAGGGAACACGTGGAGCGGTAATTGTAGCTGTGTTGTGGGAGGTAGAAAGTAGTACCAAAGGGCGACTCTGAATTTGACAAGAGCGAGTCGTTCCGTACCATCATATTATATATAAAAAAAACTGTGCTATTTAGAGATGTCTCTAAATAGCACAGTTTTTTATTTTTCCTGTAATCAATCAATTTCAGATTTTTCTCTATGCAAACTTCGGAGATAAGGGGGAGGGGACTGTATTTTTTTACATTTTCCATCAAAAGTCGCAAACTATGCGGCCTAAAAAAAAAAGAAAAAATGTTTGAAAATGTGCAAACAGCGCTCTTTCATATGATACCCCACGTGCCCTAGTAGCCCTACTTCGAATTTTTAAGAACCCCTTTCAGTCCCTGTTCAAAAAAAAAAATATATATATGTATTTATTTCTTATTTGCAAAATAGTTAGGCAAACGTCATCTAAAACGATGCCAAATTTCAAGTTGATAGCAGTTTATTCATCATAACTGGCCCAAGAATGGAGTGACGGAATTAGTGCGTCAATCTGTATAATAATTTAGGTGGGAATTTAAATCAATTTCTATTGGTCGATTAATCACATTTTATCCTCTATATTTCGGTTTTTCCGAAGATAAACGATCGAACCACCAACTGCCAGTTACCATCCTTACCTAGTTGCTATTCCACCAATTCGCACTAAGCGTTTCCAAATTTCTTTTATAATGCGCACAGCAAAAGAGTGGACCACACTACCTGCGTCTGTGTTTCCGAGTGCATACAACCCTAATCTCTTCAAAGTGAGAGTGAACAGGCTTCTTCTGGGCAAGCTCACTCCATCGTCGACTTGGTCTCTGTCACCTGACCTAGACTAGAATCAAGAGCAAATCCAACTTAAAAAAAAAGAACCTCTGAGTTCTGTAGTACTGTAACAGTTTCATCATTAGAGGATCTAAAACTAGAAATAATTTTATACAAAATCAATTGAAAAATTACTTATTCAACTACAATGTTAAGTTGTTTTCGGGATAAATTTATCCCACCTACGGAACCATTCATTGTGCGTGGTCCGACACGCACGTGGCCGGTTTTTTTTTAGTTATGTTTTCACCCAAAAAAATGTAAAACCCAAAAGCCATAGCTACAAGCCATTTCCAAATACCCGTAAATAACCCAATAAGCCAATGTATACTTAGATGCAATATCTAGCGAAGTAGGATCGCGGTCTTAGGCAGTTCACACACATTCGGGCTCCTGCTCAATTGAAAAACGTGACGACGAATAATAAGCAGTGTGCTCTAACGTTTATTTTGTAAACAACGTGTGATCCACTTGTTGTGTACATGACATAATAAGGGAGATAGATAATGTACTTACCTACTTGTTGCTTGTATTTGGAGCATCGTGAACAAAGGAAAATAAAATAAAATCTCGTTAAAATTCCCCGAAGGTCAGAAATCGCCAAGCTGTCTTGTGCAAGCTTGGTGATCAATGCTCGTGCCTTCTCTGTATGAGAAGAGGCCTATGTACTGCAGTCGGACAATAAAGCTCCATTTACACGGTGCAAGATTCTGGAACGTTCAAGAGTAATAATTGCATGTCTTAATATAAAGCACGTTCAATTTTATTGCCGTTCAAGAATTGCATACACGCATGCGGTTTCCATAAAATGGCACACAATAATTGAATGCAAGTTTTGCCACTCAGAAAAAATACATGCGACTTACACAAAGGCAATAAAATTGCAAGACGATTATTGTATGCAAGTTTTGCCCCGTCTAAACACAGAGTTGCACGTCCTTGTATAACTGATGCGAGTACTTTATTAGTACTTGAATCAATTTGTATTAAGAACTTTATTAAGTATTAAGATTCTAGTATTTAGATTCTTATTAATACAGAAAAAAAAGAACAAGAAAATGCGCAGACAAAGTTTATAGAATTGTTCAAGTAAGTTCAGAATGGCATTCGGTACAGTACGACAGCGCTCAAAGATTCCATCATATCTTTTCGGAAAAACCGAACTTTGCCGAATAAAATGTGACTGTCCAATGAGGGAGTGACGGAATTAGATCGCCAATCTATAATAATTTAAGCGGAAACGCTAAGGCAGCCCGCGAAATTCAAATATTCTTACGTTTTTTTTGCAATTTGCTGGTCATTATTAGGTTATGTGTTAATTCTAATATAATTCGCGACCGTAACAAACTTATATTTACAGAATTATTGTCATTAGAATATATAATACAACTTCATATGTTAGAAAACACCTCAAATGTCAAGATTTCATGAAATACGAGTAGTCATTCAATAGAGTAATATGAACTTAGAGAATTGTATTGATGACTTTAATGATTATAATTGTGTAAATATATACTTGTTACGGTCGCAAATCACATTTTGATCAATGTACAACCTAATACTGACTTGTAAATTGCAAAAAACGTAAGAAAATTTGAATTTCGCGGGCTATTCTGACGCTTCCCCCTTAAGTAGGAATATAAATCAATATCTATTGGTCTATGATCACATTTTACTAGCTATATATCGGTTTTTCCGAAGATAAACAATAGACACTTTGAACGTTGTAGTATTGCATCTATTTACCATAGGTAACTGTACTCAAAGCCATTAATTCCCAAATCATAATAAAAAATAAATCCATATAATATTTATTAGCACGGATACGACCTACATAAGCCTAATAATTATATTTTATCTCGTTTCGAACGCCGCCCGAAGCCGTTAATGAAAAATCGATATTAGGCTCGCGTGGAGTCGCTACCTAATTACTGACTTAGCAGGTAGACTTAATAGTATACCTTATGTTTAGTTTAGCAACTGATCGATAGCTTTGCAAGAAACTTGCAAACATGTTTGTCTTTCTTGCATGCAAGTGATCGCAATTTTTTGCAATAGTTGCCATGCTATGCTGGGCCGTAAAGAAGATGGATGAAAAAAGATTGCATGCAGCAGAGATGAGAATGTTGAGATGGATGTGTGGAGTAACGAAAATGGATAAAGTAAGAAATGAGTATATAAGAGGAAGTTTGAAAGTGGCGCCAGTGACAGAAAAGTTTAAAGGAAATCGTTTGGCTTGGTATGGGCATGTGATTATGTGATGAGAAGGAACGAAACGCATGTGACTCAAAGAGTGATGAATATACATGTTGATGGATGGAGAGGGAGAGGAAGGCCGAAGAAAAGATGGATGGAATGTGTAAAGAATGATATAAAAGAGAAGGGAGTGAATGATAGTGTGACGGTTGACAGGGGAGAATGGAAGAAGAAAACATGTTGCGCCGACCCCAAGTAACATGGGATAAGGGCAGGAAGATGATGAGTTGCCATGCTTCAAACAAGACGTCATCCAAAAAATATCTCGCGTGGAGTCCGCTTCCTAATTACTGACTTAGCAGGTAGACTTGCTTAGTGATAGTGTATTGTTTTAGTCTAGTTACTATTTGATAGTTTTGCAAGAAGCTTGCACGCATGTTTGTTTTTCTTTCATGCAAGTGATCGCTGTTCTTTGCAATAGTTGATAAGTTGACAATGCGTGCAAATAATTGCAACATTGCATTAATTACATTGCATGTTTGAAAATTTCTATTGAATATTTACAATTTGCATCGTGATTTTACAGCAGTTATGGAAGATTAATTAAAAATAAATAGGTAAATAGAAATTTAAAGACTTACAGTAATAGGACGTATAAATCACAAATCTTGTGCTCCAACAACATTAAAAAGTAACGCATCATCAGTGATTTACAAGAAAAAAACCTTATCCCATATTTTACAACACCAATCTTATAAAAAAGTTTACAGTTTAACTTTATGATCAATCCTTTGTTTACGAGCTCATAAAATCGCAATACATTTTCTTATTTCACAAAGACACTTCGATGTAACGGTTAGCCATAACGTATACGTAAAAACCCAGATTCGAAGCATTCCAGCCTCTCGAAGTATTTTACTTGCTATGTTTGAGCTAGGCAACCATGTGTCGTGATTTCTTTGATTTAATTTAAAAAAAAAATATTTTTTTTATTTTTTCCTACGTAAGGTTTGTTACAAATATAGGACTGTGGACACAATGAGAGATAATGTTTTTGTAGAACTTTTTAAAGTTGGTCCTTAGACTTGACATGCGTTATCAGTTTTGAAGGTAGCTCATTCATAACGTGGGCACTACGTATGTACCTTCTTGAGCGCTTACCAAAATAGTTTGTTACTTTTGGAACAGCAAATGTCTTCTTCTTAGATAAACGAGTTGGGTACATATGCTTACGTTCCATGTGGCTTTGTAGATGGATAGATGAACACTAGTTAACATTCATTGCCAAACATACAACAACAGATTTAAAAGTCACTGAAATCACATAGCTACGCCTTAACAGTTGCATGAAATGGTTTTAACAAGACAAATTGACGTAGTATGTCAATTTAAAAAATAATGAATTGCCCAGACTGTATAAAGAGGAGCTCGTGGCTAAGTAATAACAGCCGCACGGATTGATCCATCAGGTTAAGCTACGCTTGCCGCGGTTGCTCTGTGGATGGGTGACCATCTTTTCATACCGAGACTCCTCCGTGCCTTGGAAAGCACGTTAAGCCGTTGGTCCCGGCTGTCATTCGAGGATCTTTGACAGTCGTTACGGGTCGTCAGAAGCCCGAAAGTCTGACAACCAGTCTTACCAAGGGGTATCGTATTACCCAGTAACTGGGTTGTGGAGGTCAGATAGGCAGTCGCTCCATGCAAAATACTGGTATTCAGCTGCATCCGGTTAGACTGGAAGCCGACCCCAACATAGTTGGGAAAAGGCTAGGCAGATTGATTTTTTGCCCAGACCGTATAAAATAAAACTGAAAATAACAATGCTACAAAAGTTCTCGAAGTGAACAATGAGTAAGCGTCTTGTATCGTGCGATACCCGAGTTGAGCCGTTACCAACTAAAACTTTCAGATCGACAAGATAAATAAGGTGGCTGCAATTTAAAACTGGGCTCCTTGATAGCGCTTGTGCAAGTAAGCAGTAACTTGCAAGCTTGCAGGGTTTTGTTGCTCAATAGTTTTCTAGGTGTCAGTTGAAACTTTTGTTAGTTAATATTGCTGTTTTGTGCGTTGGCAATAAAATTGTTTAAAACTAGTTTTTAAGAGTACTATGAGCTCAGGTGGCGTGTTTTTTTTATTGAGATGGCTTTACTCTTGACTGTAGTCTAGGTCGGAGATGACAGAGACAAAGTCGACGATGGAGTGAGCTTACCCAGCAGAAGCCTGAAACACAGAACAGGTAGAGAGTTCCACTCTTTCGCTGTGCGCATTATAAATGACATATGGAAACGCTTAGTGCGAATTGGTGGAATAGCAACTAGGTAGGAATGGTAACTGGCAGTGCGTCTAGATGTAGATGGGTGCCGGTGGAATGAGGTCGTGGAGTTCTTGGGCACACTCACCGAAGTACAATCTGTAGAAGACCGAGAAGCAGGCATCCTTGCGGCGTCTCATTTTAAAATACGAAATTATAATTCCTACTCCATTGTTGTGTTACCCAAATACTTATGGTCAGTACCTAATCAAAACCGGCTAAGTACAAGTCTGACTCGCGCTCAAAGGGTTCCGTAGCAACATACTTACAACTATAGATATATTCTCTACATTTAGTCTATACATTTAGTCTCGCTTGTGCCGCGTTCCGATGCGGACGTGTTTGCATAATATTCTGTTTTAGTTAGCGCGGCGCAAGCTGTCGCTCGTGAATTACTCGCCATGAGCAATGAACTTGTGGCGAATGAGCTGCTGGCGTTCCTGCAACAGAAGCTGGATGTGATGGACGAGGTGTCTGCTGTCCAGATCTGTGCAACGAACTTCAGCGAGGAAGACATAGCTGCTGCCAAGCTGTTGTTGTTCAGTGTGCTGAACAAGCGCGACCAGATGGTGTCCCGCCGGCGTGACGGGACTAAGAAGAGCCTGCAGGATATATTCACGCTGTTCAAGGAGACCGACCCGGACGACGTGCCGACGTTTGTGGCGAAGGAGTTGCACAAGCTTCCAACCGTCACCTTCGACCATGTCGACGTAACGAGCCTTCTGAAGGACATTGTCTTCCTGAAGGCCCGCCTCGCGGATGTTCTGGCGAAATTAGATGCATCCCAAAACTCCGTCACCGAATTGCGCAAAGAAGTTAGCGAGTTGCGTAACAGTGTGGCGGTAACTAGGTCATCAGCCGATGCATCTAATGTAAACAAGTGTCGCGGAGCCGGCCTCGATTTTATCGTCGTCAAATTCCGCGTCAGCAGTTTCGTCGCCAGCGCATCCGTCGTTTGCTGAAATTGCAGAGCGCCCCGCCCCCGTGCCCCGCAGCCCTGCGCCCGTCATCGCAGCTCCTCCGCGCAACGCCGCCCAAGTTCATCACCCCGTCCCGCTGCCAGTATCTGCAGCCCTGGCGAATCCCTTACGAAAGGACTTCGCTAGCGTCCCCGCGAGTGCCCCAGGCGCTCCAAGTATGAAGCCTATGCCAGAAAAGGCGCCGAATAGGGCTGATGAAGAGGGTTTCGTGACAGTGCAAAGGAGGAAGCGCCGGTCGCGAACCAACAAGAATCGCTGCGGCAAAGCTCCTACGAAGCCAGAAGTGAGCTTGCGTGCCGCTAAGCCGAACACACCGGTGTATATCTCCCGCCTGCACTACAGCACTAAGGCGGAGAACATCGTGGAGTAAGTGCGCCAGAAGACAAGGTACATGCCGAGGGTGCAGTTACTGGAGTCGCGCCGCAACGTCAATTTCAAGGCGTTCGTGGTGCGAGTACCGAATTGTTACCTGCCCGTCGTCATGGAAGAAGATTTCTGGCCGCAGGACGTGGTGTTCCGTCGCTTCCGCGGACAAGTGCCACAGGACAGCTCAAGGACAAGCTAGTGAAGTGAAGCGCTACTAACATAATTTTAAGCTATATTTATTAACACAAGTTTTGTTTTATACTTTATATAATTATGTTAGTTTGTAAGGTATGTATCTATGGGCCATTGTAGCCTGATAATAAATGTTTTATTATTATTATTATTATTATTACAGTTTAAAAACACACGTTTCATGTTTGGGTCCCCATAACTTAAATTTTTAATTTTATTTATTTTTATTATTTCTGTAGGTGAAAGCTGAAGGACCTTAAGTCCATTTTTGGTCCTTTTCATGTTTTTTTTTTTATTCTGATTCGAAAAACTCGAATTTATACAATGGTAAAAGACATTAAGTCCTAACGCCGAATCATTTTAAATTAGCAAATATAATTGGACATTAAGTGCCTGTCCCAGGTTCTAGTCAACAACATTGGGGTCTACTATAAACTTTATAGGTTGGGACTTAAGGTCCTTCACCTTTCACCTACAGATTTGTTGTTGTGTGATGGCCCAGTGACGGATGGAAGGACGAGGTTATGGGTTCAAATCTGGGCAAGTACCAATATGACTTTTTCAATTCATATGTACTTTCTGAGTTTGTCTTAGACATTACTGACGTCGGTTAAGGAAAACATCGTGAGGAAACCTGGACTTATAGTTAATATAAATAAGCTAGACCACCACCTCTTAAAGCAGTATTATTTTAAGCTTCCTTGAGTGTGGGAAAGAGATGGAGCTAGACGTTCTCTATAGCTCCATCTCTTTCTCAGACTGAAGTAACCTTAAAATAATACTGCTTTAAAAGGTAAATCGCCAACCCGTCTTGAGCAAGCGTGGTGATCAATGCTCGTGCCTTCTCTGTATAAGAAGAGGCCTTTGCCCTGCAATGGAACCATAATAGGCTGCTAATATTTTATTTATATTATATTTTTAACTTGTTGTTATATCGGCAATATAAATACACAATCTGTGAAAATTTCAACTGTTTACCTATTACGGTTCATGAGATACAGCCCGCAGACAGACAGGCGGACAGCGGAGGCTTAGTAATAGGTCCGTTGGATTCGGGTACGGAACCCTAAAAGTCATAGAATAAAGTGAAAAGTAATAGAAACGTATTTATTAGTTTAACTTCCTATTTTAACATAATACGAAGCCAAACCAAAACCACAGAATAATATGTTGTTTACAAACGCATCTCATTAAAAAGTCTGATCCTAAACTTTCCACTTCATTATTATTCTATGATATTTTTCAACCTTAATCTATGTTAAAAATTATAACCTGAGTCACGGTATTTTGTCCTTGTTAGCCTGATTTCTTTTATAAACACAAGATTATAATCATCAGAGCTCAAATTACGGCAAAGAATGCAAAGTCACGGAGCTCGCTTGCTTTTCTTGAATTCTCTTTAAGAAAGATTTTGACGTAAATAAAAATTCGTGATGTTTAAAGAAAAGAGTTTTAAGTTATATCCAAGTGAAGTGCATGCCTTTATGTAATTGCAGGCGAGATACGTGACCTACTGTGGGTTTTTCAGAAACTTGCAGCATTGTGTAGGCGATTTTAAATTAAATTACTATATTACCTTGCATAAACTTTTGCGATATTTATATTCGCATAAGTTTACAATACAACCATAGACTTAAAAATAAACACGACCAAATATGATATTTCATAATTACATTAGTAAAAAACAAAATTATCAAATGCCTTCATTCATTTTTCACTTTGAAGAAATATAAAGCGTGTTTTATTAACACAAAGCCACAAGCCACGACAACAAGTAAACTCAGCCTAAAGGTATCTACCCACTACACCGTACCATACAGAAACTCACGGAAAGAAACAAAACAAAGACTTATGACTACTAGAACATGTTAACAGAGTATCATACCCGTGCATAAACTGTTTTTCTTTCTTTCTTTTCTTTCATAACAGTTTTAGTGACCATAGCATCCGCGTGTCATCCGCGAGTCTATCCGTACGGTTCCCGTTCTCTCGGTTGTTGTAGTTTACCTGTATTTTCGCGTAAAGTAGATGCGTAAGGAAGAGCGAGTGAATATTTTTGTTGAGAAAATTATTTCAGGTATACTGTAAGATGGCTTTTAGAAAATTTTCCATTTATAACAGGTTGAGAACGTCATCATACGCAGTTATAACACGTTTCACCGCCTGCGCGCACCGGTTTGGCAACGTCGCTTGCGGGCCCTGCACGGAGCGTATCAACACCAGCAAAATATTCCCGTCGACAATTTGTTCACGCTCCGTGTGAGTCGGTGGCGGAAAGGTCTAGTGGGCATAGTCTCATACTTTTCAATATAAATAATATTGTTTTGCCTGACACGTTATTAGCACGGTCTAGCTTATACGGTGTAGTGGGCATAGTCCTTTATCGTCACGAAATACATATAAACAGAACACACAAGAGAAGCCTAAAACCATAAATTATGTAACCATCAATATAAAAAAAAAAACTTTTTTCCAAAAATACAACCGACTTCCAAAAAAAAACACTACAAGGTGAAAAATAACTTTAATATCGGAAGCCGGTGTCTTTGGATCTGTATTTTAGTTTTTTTTTTCACCAACTTCCGAAATTAAAGTTATTTTACACTTTGTAGTGATTTTTTTTTTTTTGGAAGTCGGTTGTATTTTTGGAAAAAAGTTTTTATTTTTCACTTTATAAAGGGACAGTTTGTAAATTATCTAAGTTATAATAGTCCTTTTTTTTGCGTGGAGATACGCTAATGCATGCTGCACTACCACGGAAAGATAGTGCAGTTATGTGGGACTCCAACCCACTAAAACTCCACGGTGTCCTCCTCTGCCGCTTGTAGCACAATGTGTGTTATTAATAGCCTAACGTCAAGTACTCGTCACCTTTTACAAAATATTGCTTTTCCCGATGCAGAGCCGTTATTGGTGAGGAGTTCTCCTGGTAAGTACCAGGAGAACTGGAGCCTATGCTGAAGTCACCATCAGCTCCACTTCACCATATGTATTGCGACGAGCATAAATTGCGTAGCAACCATTATTAAAGTACCTAATTGAATCGCAACCCGTGAAATACTTATTATTGAGTAGTTCCGGTGGACGTCTGTGATCTTCGTCATCAGTTCCACTTCACTAAATGGTGCTTTCCGAGACCAAATGCACGAGTCACTATAAAAAAAACACCCAAATCGCTATAGATGAGCCTATAATATTTGAAGAGTTCCATCGATTTCCCCAGGATCCCATCATCAAATCCTGACCTGATGACAATGGGACAAAAATAATTTTCCAAATCGGTCCAGCCATCTTCAAGTAATCGGGAATTATACATAAAAAACAAATCTGAAGAACTGAGAACCTCCTCATTTTTTTGAATTCGGTTAAAAATATATGAGCAGAGATGCTTGACTATAAAATGTTATAAGGTGTGTCTACAAAAAAGCTTTAATAAAACCGTATGGGCTATAAATGAAAATATTGACGTCCCTTTGTTACTGGTAGGCTTGTGAAGACTGAAATACTTGCAAACTGCTGATATTATGTATAATACACTATAATATATAAATGTAAATTTCCGTATTATGCTGATTTAGTTGTAACGGAATATTGTATATAGTACTCGTATTAGCTGTTACCCACGGCTTTATTCGCGTGTATGTCGGAAAATATCACACGGAAACATACCTACTACCGGGATTAAAAGTACCCTATAATAATAATAATTATATTTCCACGCACAACAATAGTCCTGCACCAACCGGGGGTTGTCCTTGGGTGCACTTGCATAGTGAATACAGGGATAATCGGCGGTTGGTGCCTCCTTATCATATAAAATTATTTAAGGGGCCTCTGCGAGTTGGCTTCGGCTCCTCGTACGCCTTCCAAAGGTCCGGGACCCCAGGGTCCGGAGAAATGTAAAAAATAATAATATGATACCCTGGGACATTTCACACACGGTCATCTGATCCCAAACTAAGCAGAGCTTGTACTATGGAAACGAGATAACTGATATACTACATACACTACTTCTTTTTTTTGAAAATACATACTACTCTACTTATATAGATAATTACACCCAGACTCGGGACAAACAGACATGTTCATGCACACAAATATTTGTCCTGGGTGGAAATCGAACCCACGACCTGCGATATGATAGGCGGTATCTTAACCAACCACGCCAGCTGGCCTGTCCTACGCTTTTTTAATCCAGGTTATAAACTATCGGAGTGCCAAATTTCATCCAAATCCGTTCAGCTGTTTATGCGCCAATCCGGAACATACATCCAGACAAACAGACAAAAAGTTTTCGTTACTATTTTATTATACAGAGTGGTCTAAATAGTGGCGTCAATAAGAAAAATGTGAAATCCTCATAGCACGAAAATTATTTTTAGGGTTTTCGGAAACACCCATATACGTTCCGCGATTTTTTGTAGTTTTCGACGAATTTTTCTTTTTGTATTTATTTAGTTTTCTGCCGGTGGAGTTTCAAAAATTCATATATTTTTTGTAGTGTGTATTTTTCAGATATTTTTTTTGTGACATGATCGTCTTGGATATTACTTTCATGTCATATTTGCTGTGTTAACAACCACTGTAAACTAACAGAAAAGTCACGGTTGTATTATATTATATAAATTGAGGCCGCAAAATCTCCGACTTCTAAAATACAGACAGTCTGCGTACCTAGTTTAGGAGCCCGGAAAGCTGACGATAATTTTAAACTTGGTGGAACAAGCCACTGTTTCTATAAGCTATGTACTGTGTTGTGGTTTTTTTTTTATGTACTAATAAACTTATTATTATCATACCATACCATATCATTGTAGATACGTATAACACCCACTTCATCGATTTGGATATTTTCGCGCTCACACACTTTAAGTTCAAAAAGGTGGCATTGAATCTTTAAAAGGTGGCTAACCTTATAACAATTATTCCAAAATACGTACTAGTACTTCTTAAATTTTCTGTAAAATCAACGCATGCTTTGAATTATTTATCTTTATACTATTATTTCGCGGACATTGGTGTGGGTTACACGTTTACCTAGTTTTTAATATATTCTATCACGCTTAAATTGTAATGTGTAACTGTTTTATGTCCCAATAAAGTAAAATAAAAATACTCAAAACTTTCCTGATACCATTTTCCTCATTCCTATGCATCACTTTTTCTTTCCCCACAACTTTTCAGTCACTGGTGTCAGTTTCAGACTTCCTCTTATATTGCGACCTTCTGTAGTACATAATGTAGGTGTAAAGAACCTTAACCTAACCTAACTTAACACAATACATAAAAACATCTATCTGTATCACAATAACACACTAAAACATGTAATATTTCTTTAAGTTACAAACATTCGGCAATCTTGTAGTGAAGACAATGAATTTCTTTGTATTTCTGATCCGATTAGAATTTTGTACCTACAAAACACATATAACATCATCACGTCTATATTTTCCTGTAGGGTTAGGTAGAGATGTACCCACATTTATTAACCGACTTCCAAAAGGAGGAGGTTCTCAATTCGTCTGTATGTTTTTTTTTTTTTTTTTGTATGTTTGTTACGCGATTACTCAAAGACGGAGGGACCGATTTGGAAAATTCTTTTTTTGTTTGAAAGAGTACACATCCGAGGAAAATTTATATGGGACCACCCATATAAATTTTATTAACTTTGCTTGGGGAGTTTTTGAGTTAGCTTCAATAATGCGTTATTTCTCACTTATATGTGGATGATGTGATGATGTATATAATAACTTCCTATCACTGTTATTTACATGGCTATGTCTACAATTATTGTGCTCAATTATGTATTCGAATTTGTGTGGGGTAGGTTCCACAACTAAAAAGTGAAAAATAAAAATTTTTTAGCAAAAAATAAATCCGACTTCCAAAACAAAACACTACAAAGTGAAAAATAAATTTAATTTCGGTAGTCGGTGTCTTTGGTTTTGTGTTTTCGTTTTTTGCCACCGAATTTCGAAATTAAAGTTATTTTTCACTTTGTAGTGTTTTGTTTTGGAAGTCGGATTTATTTTTTGCTAAAAAGTTTTTTCTTTTTAGGGTTCCGTACCTCAAAAGAAAAAAACGGAACCCTTATAGGACCACTCGTGTTTCTGTCTGTCCGTCTAACACAGTCAATTTGCTCCGAATATAATAGACTGATTAGGTTGAAATTTGGTACACATATGAATTTTTATGACCCAAACACGGATATGTTACGTAAATAAGTAAATTTTGAATATGAGAGTCACTTTTGGGGGCACATAAGAATAAAATAGAATAAAGTTTTGCAAACTGTACCGTGTACATATCAAATGAAAGGGCTTACTGTGACGGTCCCAAATATAATTTTTTAATAAATTGTTTTAAAGTCATTAAAAAAAAATAGACGAAAATTGACTATCCAAACATATACACACCTACTTTTGCAGTTGGAATGTCTAGTAGAACGTGTTTTTCAACTACAACGTTATGTTTGTTCTTGGGATAAAGTCATCCCAACTACGGAATCCTTCATTACGCGTGGCCCGACACGCACTTGGCTGGTTTTTTGTTTTCACGAAAAAAAAAAACAATAACACATATAAGCATTTTAAATACTATCTCTTTTAATCCTTACACTTTTTTTGTATTCAATAAATATGTTTGCAAAAAAAAATGTGGTCCTTTGACATTTTACCCGTAAAATGGGATACATATATATTATAGGTATATACTAATCTTTCAGCTTTTTTTTTTTGTAATTTTTGTAACGACAGACGGCTTTCATAATATTTCTCATAGCTTGCAAAGTTGACTCTATCACAATTCTATTCTACACTTCATAAATATTTTACCGAAAATATTCTTACAAAGCGAGAAAGTTGAAAAAAGTTGTTCAGAAAATCCGGTAGCTTTCTTTCTAATATTCAGTAAAACACAGTTTCTTGTTGAATACGGGCGTACTAAATCTTGCATCCTTGTCTTCAGTATTTTATTCAACACTAGCACTTCGCCCGCCCCTTTGCCTGCATGGAGGTTGAAAATTATCCCACAGAAAAGTATTACCGGGATAAAAAGTATAATATGTCCTAACCCAGATCATGGTCTACCTGTATGATAAATTTCATCGAAATTAATCATACAGGTAATATTAATATAAGTATAAATAATGTTTATAAGCAATAAGTATTTATAAGTATAGATGTACTTAAACTGTTATATTTACAATAAAATTATATATATATAGTCAGGTCGGAGGTGACCGAGACAAAGTCGACGATGGAGTGAACTTACCCAAAAGAAGCCTGTTCACTCTCACTGTGAAGAGAAACACAGACGCAGGTAGTGAGTTCCACTCCTTTGATGTGCGCATTATAAAAGACATTTGGAAGCAATTATTGGCGAAGTTATCATGACGAACAACTACCGGAGATTTCTTGTGAAGGACAGAACTGTTGACATATGTCGGCCATGCCACCGTCCAGGAAAATCAATCCGACACATTATCTCCGGGTGTTCTCGTCTAGCTAATGACGAGTATTTGCATAGACACAACCTTGTAGCCAGAATTATCCATCAGCAACTTGCTCTGAAATACAGCTTTGTACGATCGGAAGTGCACGCTACAGGTATGTGCCCGGCCTAGTTCTCGAAAATGGAAATATGACATTGTACTGATATCGATCCATCATCACTGACAGGACTATTGTTGCCAATAAGCCTGATATAGTGGTGGTGGATCGAATAGAGCGGCGCGCAATGATTATTGACATAACGGTCCCGCATGACGGACACCTCGTGAAAGCCGAGAAAGATAAACAAATCAAGTATCTTGACTTGGATCGCGAGGTTGTTGACATGTGGGATGTGGACTCAGCGATCACTGTGCCGATAGTCGTATCAGCCAATGGCTTAATTGCCAAGAGCCTCGACCAACGCCTAAGGAGGCCCTCGTTGGGCTGTTGGATCAAGGGCTTAATTCAGAAAGCGGTACTTCCGGACACGGCTCGCATTGTTAGGAGGTTCCTCTCTCTGGAGCCCTGACCGCCGGTAGCTTGGACCCTGTTCCTGATAACGGTGAGCTACAATTTTTTTTTATATTTTCAAATGTTGTTATATTTTTTTGTTCTAATATGTATAAACAATTAAATAAAAGAAATAATATGATTGTCCTGGTAATTTTCATGCAAAACCGTACTTCAGTGCATAATATCAAAATACATTATAACATGAATTAAACATTATAAATAGCAAGAATAATTATGCGCTATGCCATGGCTACAACTAAGTAAATTTTGTCGCAGCGAATAAAAAATGGCTTAATGGGAATCATATTATGTCAAACTAATATACGTAATTAAATCATTACAAAAATTGAAAGACATACAAATTAACATAAACTGACATGCAAACATTAGATTTAACAGTAACCTTTTAACGAACATTATAAAAATGAACGTGCTACCACATTGGTTTTATTTCAAAGCAAGTAAAAATTTAAGAGAAGTCAAAGTAATTTTAATAATTTGCGTCTCGTTGTCGGCACGAACTCCTTTGAAACGGGAAAGAAAATATGAGTAATTCATGGAGTTTGTACTTAAATTACAACGTTACGTTCCCACGATTTGCAAGCAACAATGCTTTATTTTACAACTGTGCTAAAACAAAACCAACCATAACTTTTTCCAGCAGAGTCTATATTTACTTAAATTGCATCACTTTGTTGTGCCCGTATCATGAGCGCCCACACTTTGTCCACAGTTTTGCGGTGTGCGGCAAGCCTTATGTCTCGAAATTAATTTTCAAAAAATGTGCAAAAATGCTTGTTTTGGAACCCTGAGTCTGTGTTTTACTGAGCTTTATTTGGTCAAAGAATTGCTGCGTATACCATCCTACCTAAAACAGCTCACCAAACATTGCTGGGTATGGCTCACAGAATGCATATAAATACTTGTTGAACTTTTGAGTCGCTTCTGGTCAAAATAATTTGAAAGTTGAATATCCTCTCGAATGTCTTATGTTACACAGTTCGACATAAGAAAAAATGCTCAAGTGTCTTAAGTCGGACAGTTACACTAAATTGACAAGTGAAAATATTAAAATGACCTTTATGATAATGTAATCCTAATACAGCTTGACAATTTCAGTCAAGTCAATTTAGTCTCCGACATTCGAGAGGATATAGAGGTATAAGGAACCGGGTGTAAAGTTCCATAGAAAAGGGAGGGTCCTCCGACCAGATGGGTGTTGTTTCTGGTGGGCAATTGCCCGATGGTTGATGTCGGGACGTTGTATACAGGGTGTCCGGTAAAGAATGGATAACCTTGAAGTAACATAAAATAGACCTTATGGCCGTTCTAAAAAAAATACAAAAGAAAATGTATATCCCAAGTAGTACCTAAGATACGATTTTTTTAAAATACTGTGCAATTTCTAGTTACACTATTTACTGCCTCCTGGAGGTATAGTCCACGTACAATATTATAACAACAAATAACCGATGCAATTCATTCATTTGTGGTCATGGTGAAGAAGAATGTAAAAAAGTTAAAAAAGATTTCTAAAAAATCTTATCTACTTCCTGGGATACATAATATATTTTTGTATTTTTTTTTTAGAACGGCTATAAGGTCAACTATATGTATTTCAAGATTATCGATTCTTTACCGGACACCCTGTATGTGCCAGTCGTGCGGTAAACTCTGCTTGCGCGATGCAGGCTTAGTGTATCGTCAGGTATTTGATGACACCCCCGGAGAGTTCCCGCATTGTCGAGGCGGGGGGCTCAGTAGCCGTGGCTTGATCACCCACGATGAAGTGAAGAGGAACCCGAGGAGGGGCCGCTCGTCAGGGCTTTTCCCAGGAAGTCGACGACGTAGCGGCCAACAGGTAGGCTGGCGGGAGAGGAGTGCCGGTATTGCGGTGCGCCGCTGTCCCTACCTTCCGCGGCCTTGACGGAGTCGCCACCGTCTGATGGCGCACGCGGTGTGGCCGCAGGGGAGGAGGAGTGTCGGTATTTCGTTGGCCGCCTCTTCCTATCCTCTGCGTTCATAAAGTGGTAGGCGGCTGGGCCACTGACCTGACCGGTCGCAAGGGGACCGTGCTTAGACACGGGGTCGTCTAGCGCGTATGTGCTGGTTTGGTCCATGGGTGGTCACAGCGCGCAATGTGTTCTTGTGCGCCGGTGATGGGGGTGCTCCCCAGAGGAGGTCCGGTGACGAACAGCCGCGGCGGGTTCGCAGTGAGTGCTAACGCGTGCCCGTATTCCCGCCAAGCAGCAGCACAAGCGGCAGAGGAGGACTCCTTGGAGTTTTAGTGGGTTGGAGTCCCACATAACTGCACTATCTCCCTGTGGTAGTGCAGTATGCATGTCTCCCCTAAGGAAAACGGTTGTCAATAGTGAGCCGAGTCGCGTATCTTGTGGTGCTTGCCAGGGCTACAAATACATATATAGTGGGTGCTACATATTTGAACTTGCCAACATTGGCAACGTCTCTGTAAACTCTTGCCAAACCTAAAGCAAGTGATTACCGCCATCTGTCGGTATCATTTACCATCAACAAACAAACAGGCCAACGGCCCATTCGTTGGCTTGTTTATCCAACTAATTTAATTACAACATACCATCACGCTTGTAATCCTCGAAGGGTTAGACAGGGAGTACCTGTAGTACACCCACATTTCGCCAGTTATGTTTAAGTCCCATGTAATAGGAGGCCTATTGTCATCATCCGGGCACAAACCAGACTGCAACTGATAAATTCCAGATGGAAAAACCAAATTACATTTTGCCCGATGCGGGAATCGAACCCAGGACCTCATGCTCAGCAGTAGCGCTTACGACCACTAGACCAACGAAGCAGTTTTAATTTTTAATTAAAATAGGTAGGTCTTGAAATTGCCGATTTTTGATACCGGCTAATGGGAAGATCAATATCTTTCATTCTATTTAGAATTCGAAATTCAAATTAATTTTATAATATAGCATGACTTTAAAAAAAAACCGGTCAAGTGCGTGTCGGACCACGCACAATGAAGGGTTCCGTAGTTGGGATGAATTTGTCCCAAGAACAAACTTAACATTGTAGTTGAAAAACATGTTCTCCCATACATTCCAACTATCCATAGTTAAATGAAAAGGATTCAACCCACATTAGGTGTAATGGTGTAATGAAAAAGCTTACTATGAGGGTTTCAAATATATCTTTTTATAATTTTAAAATCAACTGTTTTAAAGTTATTTAAGAAAATAGGCGAACCATTCCCCCCTTCTTTATCTCCAAAACTACTGACTTTAAAATTTAGAAAAAATACAGAAAATAATTATAGCTATACGTAGATTACTGGAAAGCCTATAAGATAGTCTATGGTCTTAAAATAACATGGTAAATATCTCAATACTGTGCGTACACACTTACATTTGTCCATAGTTAAACGAAAAGGATCCAATCCACATTAGGTGTAATGTAAGTTGTATCCTTTTCGTTTAACTATGGACCTTTGTAGTTGGAATGTATGAGAGAACACGTTTTTCAACAACAATGTTAAGTTTGTTCTTGGGATAATCTTCATTGTGCGTGGTCCGACACGCACTTGACCGGTTTTTTTTTTTTGTTATGGTAACAATAATAAAAACATATACCTATATTAAGCTGCCTGTGTTAGCGGTTCTGCTTATGAACTGGTCGGGCAAAGTGTCATTACATTTTTATTATTTTTTATACGTTTCCATTATGTTTTCCTCAGAAGCCGCCTGTCAGCCTGAGTCCTGGATCTATGCTCCGTTGATCCCCGTATTACATAGGTCTTTAATAAAAACTAACTAATTGTGTGTGTATACAAACCAACCTCTGCCCAATCGATTAGGAAATATAGGCGTAATTATGTAATAAGAATCTTGACCCAATAACAAACAAGTCTCAAACTATTAAAGTTACTCAATTCAAAAAGGGATCGGCCCGTTATGTCCGCAGAAACCACGATACACAAACAAGGATGAGATGGATTAGAACCTTAACTTGGTTTACGTCAACAAGTTGAAACACAAAACAAATTTAATAATACAATTCTAATGTAGTTAGTTGTTTGTTAACATAATCTTGTATAAGTAAGAAAGGCCATTAATATAAGTTATTACTGTAAGTAATAAGTGTAAAAACATGCGAATGTAACTTTGTACGGCTTCACGGATTTCGATGAAATAAGCACATAGGTAGACAGAGACCGGAGTTAGGACAAAGGATTTGACTTTTCACCCTGGTAATACGTTCCTGACGGATAATTTTCAACCTCCACGTGGGTGAAGCCTCAGGCTAGAGCAGGTTAGAAATAAAGTTGTAGGTAATACTCGTATTCATCCTATTACACATGCAAACTACGCATCACATTAACGTCACGGAAAATCCTGCATCGCGCAAGCAGAGTTTACCGCGTGACTAGCATATTATATATACAACGTCCTGACATCAATCGTGGGGCAGTAGCCCACCAGACACAACACCCGTCTGGTCGAAGGATCCTCCATTTTGTATGGATTTTGGGTGTTTTTTACACCCTATTCCTCATACCACAACACACATATAGATGTGTGTTGAGGTCCATCGAAGTGTAGACCTAGCTTCTGGTGTGAAAAGGAACTTCTCATGGATATAGTGAGGCTAAGGCTAATAAGGGCCATCCTTGTGTAAAGGTATACTATCTTACAGCAGGACGTCCATTACTTCTACCTCGGCCATTTCTTCTACTCTGCCCTGGCCACTGTTCTGTCAAGATTTTGTACCATACTTCATCATTTCTTATCTCCTGTCCACTTCCAATTGAAGATAGTCACTTGTTTTATTACGTCATGGACTTTATTCCGTCGTCGCTATTTCGCTGTTTGTGTGGGAAAAGCACGAACGAGCGTAAATTCGAACGATTTTAAGATTTAAAATACTCCTTTTTGCATATATTAAAACTTAGTTTAAAGACTTTATGAGTGATACGAATTGTACTTGTCGCACTTAATCCAAGATTCAAGAGGATAGTTGTATCTTCGATTTAAAAAAAATTGTTCCAATTTACGTGACGCTTACGTCACGCGTTCCTGTTAGGGCCTCCGATCCTATCCAAACCTGAGACCACACATGTTAGGCAAAGTGGAACGCTATGTGGTTGTAGATTTGCCAACTTTCAGCTTGGCTTGGCTATCCTATTTCAAGCTCCGTTACATTATTCAATAATCTTCTTATATTACTCTGCTTGGATGGTGTTGTAAATGATTTGGAAAATTCAGCATGTCATTTGCGTAGAGGGCTTTATGTGAATGTGAACTAACTAGAGAAATAAAGAAAACTGCAGATTTTCAGAAACTTATATCACATTCTTAATGTCAATTTCAACAACTCGATTTTTTACCTAATTTCCATGGACATTTTCATTTTCATGTTTTGTAAAAAAACTTTAGTAATAAAGCGCAACATATCCACATTTTATATACATTTTCTAAAAGGGGATTATATAATTATATTATATTACTTAGAGAGTTATTTGGGCCACCGAAATTGGCGAGCCACAGAAATTTTATTATTGCCACCGAAATTGTATTGGTGACACAGAAATTGTGCGTGAGCACTGAAATTGTGAATTACTAAAATAAATATTTTAAGTAATATGTAAAGACAGATAAGGTATAATGAAAAAAATGGTTTCAGAACCTTTACAGAGGATTCATATCATGGGTGTAAATAAAGTCTTGTATGCAACTGTACATAATCAGGTATTAAAACACTCATGTGATACTATTCATAACACCACGTATTCGTAGGTACATAGTACGCTGAGTATGGTTCTATTACTTACTCATTAAACACAACGCGTTCGTGTTTTAATAACCCTTATTATAACATCAGTTGCAGAAATAACTATAAAAGTTTATGTTATATTAATAGTGTGTATAATATTATTTCATTAGTATTTAATCGTTTTATTTAGGAATCTAGAGTGGTATGAGGAACAGGGTGTAAAGTTCACTCGTCCTCCATAGAAAAGGGAGGATCCTCCGACCAGACGGGTGTTGGGTCTGGTGGGCTACTGCCCCACGATTGATGTCGGGACGTTGTATAATATGTTAGTCACACGGTAAACTGATTTCGCGATGCAGGATTTTGGATGACGTCAGTGTGGTGCGTAAGTTCGCATGTGACGATGTAGACGCCGCCACAAAAGCCTTGATTATTGCATTAAAAGCTTTATAAAAACTCTTTTATTTTATCTTAAATCTATAAAATAGAGGTGAAATAAAAATAACAATTTATTTCGTATATAAAATCTTTTACCCTTTTGATCCTTAGATGTTGTAAAGTTGATGTTAGCCTTAACGAGAATAATCCTTTTTTTCCACCGGACCGTTTATCCGGGCTCAGGCGAAGCCTAAACTTACGGACGGTTTTTCCTAGCTATATACGGCGGTATTTTTTTTAACGCTGAAAAAGGAAAATGGGTTTCAGATTGCGTCGAAAATAAAACTAACAGAAAAGGAGAGTGTTTTATACGATATGTTTGTATTTTGTGATAAAGGTTTTTACATATTCTCTGTGGCTAAGTAATAACAGCCGCACGGGTCAATCCACCAGGTTAAGCTACGCTTGCCGCGGTTGGTCCGTGGATGGGTGAAGGGTGTACATACCAAGACCCCCGTGCTCGCAAAGCACGTTAAGCCGTTGGTCTCGGCTGTCATTCGTGGTTCTTTGACAGTCGTTACGGGTCGTCTGAAGCCCGAAAGTCTGACAACGAGTCTTATTAAGGGGTATCGTATTTTACAGTTACTGGGTTGTGGAGGTCAGATAGGCTCCATGTAAGATACTGGTATTCAGCTGCATCCGGTTAGACTGGAAACCGACCCCAACATAGTTGGGAAAAGGCTAGGCAGATGATGATAACATATGTTCTTTTAAGTAGATCAAACTGATAGTTGTAAACCTCACTTTAGGGAACTGAAGATTATGACCTTGCCTTTACATATGGGAAATTTGTAAATTTGTTCGCAAATATCTCGAACTTTACACCAAAAGAGAAGACATACAAAATAGATTTACCCTAAGACACAAGAATAGACTTAACATTCCAACATCACGACTTAAGATGCATTCAACAAGTACATATGTAATGTCAATTAAAATATATAATAAACTACCGGAACAAATTAAGAATATAAATAAATATGCTGTTTTTAGTAATAAGTTGAAGCAGCTTCTAATAAATAAAAGCTACTATGATATAAATGAATATATGAATGATAAACTGTGTATTATTTAATTTTAATCTATAAATTGTTATTTCATTCTAATTGAATTAATTAATAAAAAATTGTGTATTAATTAATTTGAATGTGTAAATTGTCATTTAATACTAATTTTAATGCTGTATTTTAATTTTGATTTTAATTTATGTATTTTAATTTTAATTTTAATTTACCTTATGTTGCTGTGCCCCTACAGGGTTCATAATTGTACCTTAGCTTTAAGCCTGAAATTGTAACACCTATAATGACATTATGGTATGCAAATAAATGATAAATGATAATGATAATAGGTCGAGTATAAAAGGAAGCTCGGACTATTAAGTTCGGAACCTAATATGTGAAACAGTAATTATAAACATCCATAATACATTATTAGTATTTACTAAATGATGAATGTTACCGTCTGACGAAGTCTAAAAAACGTGACATCAATATTTGAGAAATCCCAAACTATGTGTCAAGTTTATATTCAATATAAACGTAAAATATATAGGATGACTGGTAATTAGTGACTGATACTTAAACACATGATTGTACTCATGATAACAAACAACTTTTACTATGGGACCAAACATGAAATCGCGAAAAAAAATCAGCTGCTCTCTACATTTTACCGAGTTATGCGAACATGAATGTACGGTACAGCTGATATTTTTTTGAGAATTCCGGTTTGATCCCATAGTAAAAGTTATTTGTTATCATGAGTACAATCATGTGGTTAACTATTGGTCATTAATTACATCATACAGTCATACTACTCTCTACATAAAAAAATTCCACTTTCGTATTTCCTCTCAACTCTTTATATCAACATTCTACAGCCATTCTCTTATAAAAATATCTGCTATCAATATAGTGTAGCAGTATCTAATTCCCGTTCCATTAAGGAATCTGAAGCTAAAGTAGCTATTACGGGTAACGAGTGCAGGTACAACACTAATGTGATTGCGCAGCACTAAACGTCTGATAAAGCGAGTCTTGATCGCTCTCTAATACACTTCGTAACTTGTATTATCCTCCCGAGACCCCCGGTATCACCTATGATACCTCAGTAAAATATTTTTTTTTGCGCCGTCTATGGGATTCTGTAAGAACATTTACCATTTTTAGTTATCTCCTTGAGTGTGCGCTTCTGCTAGATGGCATTACTTTGCCGTGCAAAGGGTATTAGTGTTCTGTGGTGCAAACACATTATTTAGTGTAATGTCACTTTTGAAGTAAACATTTTTTGTTAATCACAACATGGCGACGTCACGTGCAGGTAATTATTGTTTTTATGTAGTAATTTCGAAGTTTTTTGTTTGTTTCGATTTGCATTCAATGTCATCTTTAAATTTCAGTAATAAAACCCTAGAAATTTAATGAATTTCTCGGTTATTTTTTGCGGTTTTTGAACAATATCGTAGGTGATACTTTGGGCGCTCGTGACCTAAGAGTTTGCTTTTTTTAACAGACTTGGGAGAGTCTGCAATTGAAGATTTATTATTGAATTTGGACAAGTCTGAATACGAGGAAGAAGATGAAGAAGATTCAGAAAACCTGGAAGTAGAGCAGGATGGTATTGTTGAAGAATTGGTACCTCGTGACGCAGCTGAAGAGGATTGGGATTCCTCCGATGATGAGCCTCTTGTAGAAGTTGCTCGTTCTTCCAATCCTTTGTCTACCAATCATCCTCTGAGATGGGATCGTACAGAAGATTTTAATAACTCGAGCATGGATGAAGAGCTCCCTCTGGAATGTGAGTCCGAGCTCATCGCTCCCCAAGATTACTTTTACAGGTATATCAAACCCAATTTGTTTGAAATAATGTCCGATTGCACCAATATTTCCAGCGTGGCTCGAACTGGAAACTCCCTAAATGCGACTCCAGCAGAGCTTAAAACGTTCTTTGGGTGCTCTATGGCAATGAGCGTCCTAGGTCTTCCACGGTTCAGGATGTTTTGGTCTGCAGAAACTAGAGTGAACCTAATTGCTCAAAATATTACTCGCAATAGGTATTTCAAACTGAGATCGAATATAAAGGTTGTTAAAGATCACTTAATTACTGACGCTGAGAAAGAAGTTGATAGATTCTGGAAAATACGGCCTATTGTATCTGGGATAGAACAAGGGTGTAGAGAGAATCAAAGAGAGAAATGTGTGGCAATCGACGAACAAATGATGCCGTTTACTGGTAAATGCAAACTCAAGCAAGTAGTAAAAGGAAAACCTAATCCTGAAGGTATCAAATTTTTTTTGATGACTAATCCTAACGGCCTTCCTCTTGATCTCTACCTATATCAAGCTAAAGGTTCTTCGATCGAATCAGCTATGTATCCAACGCCTGAAAAACTTGACTTAGGTGGTCGCGTTGTATTGAAACTGGCTGAGACATTGCCACAAAAAACTTCAATTTATATTGATAGATATTTCACTGCTATTGTGCTGCTGGAAACGCTAACAGAAAGGAAACTACACGGAACGGGCACGCTAATGAAAAACCGTGTACCAGAGTACCGACGCCCCAACCAACAAAATTGAAGACCGAAGACTTCACTCAAGAGTGACAGATCGCTGCAGGCAAGTGGGCGAGGTAGCTACGATTGTGTAGTGCGGCAAGATAAAAAACTCGCAGTCATCAAGTGGTTAGATAGTAAGCCGATCCACTTGGCATCAGCTGAGGACGCTATTCAACCTTTGGGGACATGCCGGCGGTGGTCCAAAAAAGACCAGCGGTACCTTGATGTCCCACAGCCTGTCGCTGTAAAAAATATAACTCTCACATGGGAGGAATCGACCTTTTGGACAGAGTGATCGGAAAATACGTCATGCGTGGAAGAACTGGCAAGTGGACAGTAAGAGCGATCTTTCACTTCTTCGATTTTGCTGCGGCTGCAGCCTGGATTGAATATCGGAATGTAGCCGTTAAACGTGGGTTGCCAAGAAAAAATATAATGCAGTACCTACATTTTAAGATGGACCTAGCAAAACATTTGATTTTCGGCGGCGAAACACCGGTAGTGCTGCAATGTTCTAGCCCCAGCACTGATCGTCTTACTCGAAACAGCTTTGTCCAAAGTCCCAGACCTGTACTGCCTGTAACACAAGATGATCCGCCTTCGACATCATCACAAAGTCACCTGTACTGCCTGTAACACAAGATGATCCGCCTTCGACATCATCACAAAGTCCCAGACCTGTACTGCCTGTAACACAAGATGATCCGCCTTCGACATCATCACAAAGTCCCAGACCTGTACTGCCTGTAACACAAGATGATCCGCCTTCGACATCATCACAAAGTCCCAGACCTGTACTGCCTGTAACACAAGATGATCCACCTTCGACATCATCACAAAGTCCCAGACCTGTACTGCCTGTAACACAAGATGATCCGCCTTCGACATCATCACAAAGTCCCAGACCTGTACTGCCTGTAACACAAGATGATCCGCCTTCGACATCATCACAAAGTCCCAGACCTGTACTGCCTGTAACACAAGATGATCCACCTTCGACATCATCACAAAGTCCCAGACCTGTACTGCCTGTAACACAAGATGATCCGCCTTCGACATCATCACAAAGTCCCAGACCTGTACTGCCTGTAACACAAGATGATCCGCCTTCGACATCATCACAAAGAAAACACAGGCTTGTGGTGCCTATTCCCCACATTGCCAAGAGGCTAAAAGAAGCGCAACACCTGCCCATGTGCGTTAAAAATGATAAAAAAAAATCGTTCGAAATGCCGGTTGAGTGGCTGCAACAATCTCACGTTCATTAAATGTTCAACATGTGAAATTTTTTTATGTTTGAATGTCAACGGAAACTGTTTTTACGATTTTCATACTAATAAAAATTGAAGTAAAGTATAACATGATTTAGTTTCATTAAGACCCGTAGTATCACCTATGATAACCCCCATTTCAGACTTCTGAGGAAGCTAAAATTTTTTTTCAAATATTTTTGGTAAAAACGCCTATTTTATGCACCCATACCAAAAACCAAATGGATCTGACAAAATTTGATAGTCTGGGTCTCAGGAGGTTATACGTACTTACGTGAAGGCTTAAATAAAATACAGTTTTTTGTTGTACAATCTACCAAATTGTAAAAGTTTGGATGAAATGAAATGAAATTGTTTAAGTATTCCTTAAATTGGATATCAGAATCACATTTACACGTACTAAAAAAAAAAATGGAGTCGAAATTTCCTGACTATCACTGATAAGAAATGGCGAAACAAATTCAGGGATCAAAGTCCAGGCAGAATCTTGGTCAAATCATGTGAGGACCAACTATGTAGATCCGTGTCTGAAATTGTCTTTTGAGGAAAACACCACACAAATTTGAGTGGACCTTCCAATCAGTGCAAGCATAAGTCAGTAATCGCGTAGCAACGACTCGACGAACAATATCAAAGAAATGCCATTTGGGTAGGCCGCTTTTTTATTTTTTATTTAAGATGGGTTTGCTCTTGACTCTAGTCTAGGTCGGAGGCGACGGAAACAGAGTCGACGATGGAGTGAGCTTACCCAGAAGAAGCCTGTTCACTCTCACTTTAAAGAGATTAGGGTTGTATGCGCTCGGAAACACTGACGCAGGTAGCGAGTTAAAGTAATAAAATCGCCTGACCATCATTTAAACTAACTAACCGAGAAAGAAAAAAAAAATTAAAAAGAAAATGACCCACGTAGTACTTATTCACAAGTTACACATTCACAATAATTCTGTCGCCGTAAGAAAAAAAAAGACGTTTGTACAGAAATATTGAAATGGAGAAAAAAAATATTTTGTCCTTTTTAAAATACAAAATACAAAAGCAGATGCGTCTTTTAATAGTAAGAAATATTAGGTTTTCATTAAGTTTACGCCAATATTAAAATACTGGTAGTTGCGTATTTTTTTGATGATTCATAATTTATAATTCATAATTCATTTAATCATTTGTTAACATAGGTACAATAAAGTAGTTGTTATAAGAAATTACAAGCGCACTATGTTATACCAGAAGGCGTACAAATATTCATGGATGTTTACACATAAGAAAAGTTTCCAACATAATTCCATTAGTCAAACGCAGTACTTATTAATTAGTTTTCACAAAAATTAAAAAAAAAATATATTAATAAGAAAATATAAGTGACAAAAGAAAAATATATAAGTAACATAAGCTTACTACGTCAATATTATTAATGATATATGTAAATATGAGTATGTCGAAAAAAATGTCAGACACGTTTTTTTCCTTATGACGGCAGAATAGGGATGATGTCTGGGTAAAAATAAAGAAATTCTATTTAGTCCATCAGTCAGGTAATAAAAAAATATTAGACACGTATTTTTTGCTTTATCATATTAATAAAAAAATACATAGATAATACGCATTAAAGTTCGGGAGTGAGGGCTCACTACGTCACTTCTACGTATAAAATCTACCAAGACGTGACGTCATGCCACATTTTAACTCAATGTATCGCCGTAATCTTTTGATTGCGTTAAAAAAGAAAAAATATGTATGCAATATTTTTTACTATTCTACATGACGGACAAATAAAAAAAAAAGTTGTCATCATCCCTATTAAAGTAACAGAGTTTTCAAAGTAGATGTTTGTGAATTCACGCCTGCTGAATAGATTTGGATGTTTGGCAAAAGGTTAGAACATGACCTGAGCTAGGTTATTAAGATACTTTTCATCTCGGTAGTAAGTTCTTGTGGAGAGGACTTCCACGCGAGTGAAGTCGCTAAAGTTAGTTAGTCATCAATTAGAGGGCCAAGACAAAGAGGCATTCTCTCAGCGATAATAATGATGGAAAAGTCAAATTGTATTGAATTAACATAAGTTATCGAAAATTTTATGTAAATCCTGTAGAAATACGAAATGCTACGAATCCTATTGCCACTTACCTAAGCCCTCTTTACTCTTATTTCGATTTTTATGACTTACAAAAATCCTAGTTCATTGACCTCCCGCAGCCCACCTGATGCTTTTTCCGATTTTTATGACTCACAAAAACGTAGTTCTAAACCGTAAACCTCTCTTAAAACATTAGCAGCATAATTACCGTAGTCATTTTCTTCATTCATCAACAAATACCTTCTGATGGGAAGAGGCCAGACGGAATGACCATAATGCCTTGGAAGTTGGGTAGGCCTTTGGTGTGGGATGCAACCTGTGTCGACACCCTCGCGCCATCCCATCTTCTTAGCACGGCGGGTTGTGCTGGGGCGGCTGCTGCAGGAGCAGAAAACCTCAAACGGCGCAAATATAGCAACCTTATTGGGAGCTATATGTTTGAGCCGTTTGGAGTTGAAACTCTAGGGCCTTAGGGTCCGAGTGCACATCGAGTATTTCGGGACATCGCCAAGCGGTTGGTCAACTCTTCACGGGACTGGGCTGGCCTATTTTTAGCCCAAAGAATCAGCATTGCTATCCAACGTGGCAATGCTGTCAGCCTTTTGGGCACTTTTACCATTGACAGCGATGCGGACGAATTTTTTGATGCCCTATGAGCTTGTCACCTTTTTATTTTTATGATTTTTATATACTTGTACATAATATACATATATATCTTTTAGTTTTAGCTTGTACATATAATCTAGTTTCTGTTTGAAATAAAGAATACCTTCTGATTATTACAATACCTTTTTTTTTTTTTTTTTTTTTTTTGTGGATGGGAAATCATCAAATAACTTCTCCCGCTCTGGGTGGAGCGGGAGGGCGTGTCAGACTTTTACTGACTAAAACCCACCCGTGTTCCTTCAGTTGCCTATGCCAGGGCCACGGTATCTTTTTCAAACAACCCGCGACCCCAGCGGCATTGGCCCTATTGGACCCCATCTTTTGCTGACATCTCTTTGAGGCGCGCGTGGAACACAACGCGCCGTCGACCCGGGCCTGGTCCTCACCGGACGGCGAGCTACCCACTACTCACCGTCCGCAAGCCCGCGCCTACGGTGGCCGGGAATCGGCTATCAATTCCCGCCGCCCAGGGCGTCTCCTGCGGCGACTGAGGGCGTGAGGCTGCCTCTCCCTCACGCGTTCCGCCTCCTCCTTCGCGAGCATTACCGCTTCGCAGAACGAGGTGACGGCCTCCCATGCACTCTCGCTCCGCACCATGGCCTGGACCAGGCTCGGACGCGAGAGATCGCCGCCGCCGATCGCCTCCGTGAGAACACGGCGGTGCTCTGCCCAAGCCGGGCAGACCTCCACTGTATGCTCCACCGTGTCCTCTGGGCGATCCACACAATGGTGACACCCGGGCGTTTCCTCCCGCCTTATGCGAAACAGGAACCTCCCGAAACAACCGTGTCCGGTGAGGACCTGCGTCAGGCGGAAGGTGAGGACGCCGTGGCGCCTCTCTAACCACTCCTCAAAGAGGGGACTTATCGCCGCAATTGTGGCGTGCCCAGCGCTGGACTGCGACAGTCGCACTCTCCATGCCGCCATGAGATCCCGCCGGAGCTCTGTCCGCTGTACCGTGATTTCTCGCGGCAGCGGAGTTACGCCCCGGCGTTTCGCCTCCTCGCGCCACTCCCACACGTGCGCGAGGACTTTCGCCTCTAGATCCCACGGCGGCAATCCGGCAAGGAGGCTCGCCGCCTCACCGGAGACCGTGCGGTAACCCCGGACTAGCCGAATGGCCATGACCCTCTGGGACGCGTTCAACCGGCGGACTGGCCGCGGCCTCAGGGAACGCGCCCACACCGGTGCCCCGTAAAGGGCCATGGACCGTACGACCCCCGCGTAAAGCCTCCGGCAGGAGGCGTTTGGACCACCTAGATTGGGCAGGAGCCGCTTCAAGGCAGCCCCAGCCCGCTCCAGTCTGGGAGCCAAACGTCGGAAATGCTCCACGAAGTTCCACCGGCTGTCGAGGACGAGTCCTAGGTACTTCATCGTCGACTCGACTCCGATGCGAACCCCTCCTACCGTTATTTGGGAACCCGACGGTGGCGCATTCCGAGGACCATGAAAACACATGGCCTCGGACTTGTGCAGGGCCACCTCGAGTCCCAACTGCCGGATCCTCTCAACGACTATCGCAACCCCGCGTGTCGCTAATTCAGCCGCCGCCTGGTGCGACCTCCCCTGCGCCAGGACCAGCGTGTCGTCAGCGTAACATACTACGCTGACGCCGCTAGGGAGGTCGGCGCGCAGCACCCAGTCGTACCCGATGTCCCACAAATGCGGCCCCAGGACCGATCCCTGTGGGACACCGCACGACATCTCTCGCCGGTTCCACTCTCCCTGATGACCGGGGTAGATGACGGCCCTATCCGTCAAATAGGCCTCAACCACTCGACAGAGGTAGGTCGGCATCCGGTGATACCGGAGTGCCTCCCTGATGCAACTCCAGGGCAGGGTATTGAAGGCGTTGGCGATGTCTAGAGACACCGCCAAGACGACCCCACCCCGGGCCACAGCATCCCCCGTCGTGAGGGCTCGCACGCGCATGATGGCGTCCACCGTAGAGCGCCCCCTGCGGAAACCAAACTGGCTCTCCGCCAAATCCGGCCCCTCCTGCACCAGCCACCCGACGAGGCGGTCTGCAATAACTCTTTCAAAGAGCTTGCCCACCTCGTCGAGCAGCACGATGGGTCGGTAAGCGGACGGAGAGTCCGCAGGGCGCCCCGGCTTCTTAATGAGGACCAGTTTCCCCGTCTTCCAACGAAGTGGGAACTGGCCCCTCTCCAAGCATGCGCTTAGGAGCCCCCCTAGTCGAGGCCCGAGAGCCCCAAAGGCCAGAACCCAGGCTCTTCCAGGTAAGCCGTCGGGTCCTGGGGCGGCATTTTTGGCACTCAGCCTACGTACCGCCGCTCTCAACTCTACCTCGGTCACTTCCGGAGCATCGTCGTCGTCGTCGGTGATGTGGTCCGCAATGGGCACCGCAGGAAGCGGAGCCATGGGCGGGGGAGTATGTTCCCCTCGCGAAGGGAACAGAGCGCTCACCACGTCCTCCACGAGCTGGGGCCGGAGACTCTGCGTCAGCGGGGGCGCCCATGGGCGGAGTTTATTCCGCACCATTTTATAAGGGCGTCCCCATGGGTCCCTGTTTAGAGTCTCCAGCGACTCCTTGCGAGCCAGATCCCTGGCCCGCAAGATCTCCGCTCGGAGGGCGGTCTTCGCCGCTCTGTACCCCTCGTACAGCTCCGCCTGAATGGCTTCCGTATCCGGAGGGCGGATACGGAGCCTGCGGTGCCTGGTGTACCGGTGCCGCGCAGCAACGCACGCCTCGCGCAGAGCCGCCAGCTCCGGCGACCACCAATACACCTGGCGCCAGGCGCGACCGGGCTGGACCCGGGGCATTGCCACGTCACATATTTCGGACATGGCCTCCCGGAACCACTCCGCCTCGTCGTTGATGTCGGCAGGCCTGTCCGGTGGTGACACCCAGGCCTGCACGATCGAGGCTTCCAGGAGGAGCTCCCGGTCCAGCTTCTTCAGCGCCCACCGCGGACCACTCGGGGCCTGTCGGACCGGCGCGCTCGAGGTCTGGGCGGAGACATCAAACCGGATGTACCGGTGGTCGGAGTAGGTCTCCACCCCCTCTATGACGCGCCAGTCAACAACATGTGGCAACAGAGCGGGGCTGGCGAACGAAATGTCCACCACTGATTCGCCCCGCATCCGCACACACGTGGGGACAGAACCCCGGTTTAGGATGACCAGGCCTGTCTCCAGAGCCCAGTCCTCCACCATCCTGCCCCGTGTGTCCGTATACCGGGAACCCCAAGCCACATTCTTGGCGTTGAAGTCCCCGAGGACGAGCACGGGAAGGGAACGAAACCCGACGACGACGTTTTTCAACTCCGCAAGGGAGTTGTGGAACTCGGCGAGAGTTCGGTTCGGGGAGAAGTATACCCCTACCACGACAATCCCCCCGAACCGTGCTGCAACGCAACCCTGTCCCCTCTTGACGGCTTCGAGGGACAGGGTACCGGCGGCGGCCGACGAAATGAGGGTCACTGAGCCGCTCAGGTCCTCCACCCAGTAATCACTGGGCGGGACAAAGTACGGCTCAGCGACCACGGCGATGTTAATCGACCACTGCGCCATGCTCTGGAGCAACAGATCCTGAGCGGCGACGCAGTGGTTGATGTTCGCCTGGAGGAGGCGTAATGGGGCCATTACTGGCACTCCATATTAGCCCCCCCCTGAGCCTCCTGTGAGGGCTCTGCCGCAGTGAGTACGGCGGCGACGGCAGTGGAGGCGGCAGCGACGGCGGCCGTGGCGGCGGCTGCGGCCGTGACGGCGGTAGCGGAGGCGGAGGGCTTGCCCCTGCCCCGGGCTTTGGTGGGTGGACCACAGCCCTTGCTTCCAGCCCGGTGATCGGCCGGCTTGCCAGCTGCCGCACATAGATAGCAGTGCGGCGTGGCATTGCACGAGCCGGCCTTGTGACCGGGCTGACCACAACGGAAGCAGTGACTGCTGCGATCCACCTCCGAGGTGCATTTTGCCCCCACGTGGTTGCCCACTTGGCAACGGAAGCACCTCAGAGGTCTGGGTTCCAGCAGTTTCACCCGCGTGGAATCCCAGCCCACCTGGAACCTTCGGCCCTCCCCAACTATTTTTTGGGCCGCCGATACGGGGCAGCTCACCGTAACGGCTCGCATCCCCGTGAGGTCAGGACGGATGGTGCCTACCTTCACCTGTTCGAAGGCACACCCCCCAGTCTTGACCACGGCGGCCACCACCTCTCGCTCCGTCACGGAGTCGTCCAGACCCAGGATGCGCAAGTCAACGCACTTGGCGGGTCTGGACACTCGGGCCTCGTCCGCATTTAAGGACGCCCTGAGCCTTTCGGCCAGAGCGTCAGCGGTCGGGCCACTGGCCGCACCGGGGATCTCGAGCATCCGAGCCCCAGTCGCAGTGACCCTTACCCGCAAGCCCTCGGTAACACCGATCTCCTCCAGGTTCACCGCCGCCCTCGCCTTGGCGAGCACGTCGCGGTAGGACACGCCCTTCTTCTCCGCCTCCGGCTGTAGTGTGATCACTACAGCTGCGGACTTTGGGGCACGTAGCCTCGCCGCGACGCTTCGCTCTTTGCGCCGCCGCCGCCTCTCCCTCCGCTTGGCCGACCTTGCCGCCTTGCCCTCCTTCCTCTTCTCCCCAGCTACCTGCCATTCGGCGTCAGCCGGAGGAGATTTGGGAGGCGGGGGCAGCCGCTTCGTCACCGCCACAGCTGGGGCCCTCTCAGGCGCCTTCGCAGCCGCCTTCGTGGGCGCCTTCGCAGGCGCCGTCGCAGGTGCCTTCGCAGCCTCGGCCCCGCCCTTAGCCTGCCCTGCCGACCCTGGTTTGGCCGTGGCAGCCATGGCGGCATACGAAGCCGCCTTTGGCTGGCCCGAGGCCGCCGGTCGGCCTAGCGGGGGCCGCAGGACGATTCCCTCAAGGACCGAGAACCGGTTGCTAAGGGAAGCCAACTCCTTCCGCACCAAGGCCAGAACTCGGTCCTCTGCAGGCCCGAGGCCGCCTTGCCCCTGCTGTACCCCCTCCTGAGCGCCGGCTCCGCGGAGCCTGGCCAGGTCTGCTCGGAGCTCCTCATTCTCCTTTCGGAGAAGCTCCATGGCGGCTGTCAAGCGGGCGACCTCCGCCCGCATTTCGGACATTCCGTCCGACGGAGGCCCTTGGAGTAGAGCCTCCGCTGCCGCCATAATGGAGGCCTTGGCTGCGGGTATGGCCTTGTCTTTAGATGACTGCTTCTTCTTCAAGGCCACACCCTTGACTGCAGCAGCCACGACCTCCTCAAACCTGGCCCGGTCCGAATTGGAGCCACCAGCGGCGTCCGACTCATCGCCAGACGCCTCCACGGCGCTCCCCTCGGCCGACCCGGCTGAGCCGTCCTCTTGTGCGGCGTTTACCCGGCTCTTGCTCTTCCGGCCTAGGCCCCGGCGAGCATATTTTGGAGCCGATTTAACTCCGCCGTCCGAGGAAGACTCCTGGGCATCTCCCGGATTTAGGGTCCGCTTCAGGAAAGCATTTTTCCTTCCAGCGGCCCCCACCACTACGCACTCCGGGCTCTTAAAAATGCCCCTCGCGCCCTTCACTCCCGATGCGGCGTCGGACTCCGACCCCGCATCACTCCTCTCCCTCTCCTCTTCTCGTCCATTGTTTCTAGTTGGTTCCATATTTGTTCCCACGAGTAAAAACTTTATCACTGGCTCAAAACTGTGGTTCGCACTAGAGATTAATTTAGCTACCCATTAATCAAGCTACCAACCTCCCTCACGGTGCGCCGCCGCTTGAAGGTTTGGGGTAATTTTTTTATAGAGGTTTTCTTCCTCGCGGTCCGGGCGGTTAAGCCAAGACCCTCGACCCCCGTCAAAAGTCAGAGACATGACCTTGAACAATCTTCGGGGCTACGAGACTAACGGTGGCAGAAGGAAATGACTTCCTCCTGCCTGCCCGGCGGCAGGGTTAGTGCACACCGAGCCCGCTCTTACTCCGCCGCTGTGCGTCTCTGCTTAGAGCAGAGAGACACACGTTGGAGCGTACCTCCGACAGGATATTGGCATACGGCCAACAAAACCCCTTAGGCACACGTGCCTAAGGGGAACCATTGCCCGCACCCCAGGGTGCACCGTCCCGGAGACTGGCCTTCCCCCCGGACGTATCCGTAAGGGAACTCCAGCCCACGGGCACTCGGGGAGGTTTCCTGTCCACGCACCCCATTATTACAATACCTACGAGTATGTACGCAGCCAATTAGCTTAGTTAACCGTATAGCTTTGTCGCATGTTGTCACCTCTCTCGCTCACACGGGACCAAGTCTTTAAGATTGTTAAAAGAAAAGATGCAGAAAATGTAATCAATTGGCGAAGTAACAAATAATATTAATTTTATAGGTAATTTTTAAAAACACCTTTCTATTGTGTTATCTAATAAACTCGGCAAAAAAGGGTTATGATCTGTTTTTGGGATGAGTTAAATAAATACCACAATAAAAATGTGTTTTTATTCATTACTTATTAAATTAATATTATTTACTGTTCGCTAATCGATTACATTTTTCAGAAAAGCATCTTTTCATTTAACATTCTTAAAAATTTGCTCACGTGTGAGCGAGAGAGGTGACAAAATGCGACAGCCCTCTTAACAGCCTAGCCTTTGGAAGTTGTGCTCGCTGCCGCGCTAGCCGCAGCCGCTGCACTGCTCGCTTCGCTCGTCTCATCTCGCACACGTTTGGTCACAATTCTAACGTAACCTAACCCATTTGTTCGAGGTGCCCTGACTTAGTTACTGCGACTTAGGCTATGTGTCCAGGTAGCCTAAGTCGCAGCGCAGTTAGGTTAATATTTCTGCGTTTCTTCACCAGGCAGTCTAATATATTCGGCGCACTCGTGCAACACATCTCCAACCTAACGTACAATTGAATATCATTCTGGGCGCTAGTTGAATGGCGCCGTTTAGTTAAGAACCTAGGGCTGTTGAAAGGCTTTGCGACGCCTACAAAACAATTGCACTTTTACTGGCAGGTAATGAAATAAAGCTTCCGTCAAAGGAAATTCTTTGTCTTGAGTCGCAGCTCGTAAAGACTTTATGTATATTGTAGGCGACTACTAGACGCACACTGGCAGGTGGCTTTATATCGTTACATAATAAAGCCTTGAATGAAGTTCTATTTATGCAGTTTTGTTCTATTATAGCTTTTTCACCCTTAAAAATTTAAATAGATGACAGTGGTAAGGCTTGTTGGTCCAGCTCAAGTATACAGGGTTATTGGTAAAACACCAACAACCTTTTAAGGGGTCATTGTACTCATCATTATGGACAACTTTTACTATGGGACCAAACCTGAAATCGCGAAAAAAAATCAGCTGTTCAATACACTTATGTTCGCATAATTCGTCAAAATATACTGAACAGCTGATTTTTTTTTCGCGATTTCTGGTTTAGTCCCATAGTAAAAGTTGTTCATAATGTTGAGTACAAGGACCCCTTAAGAGGTTGTTGGTGTTTTACCAATAACCCTGTATAAACATAACAAACAGCATTTTTTGACTTACGTGAAGTTGCTAGCCAGATGTCATCATCATTTACCTAGCCTTTTCCCAACTAAATTGGGGTCGGCTTTCAGAGTAACCGGGTGCAGCTCAATACCAGTATTTTACGTTGAGTGACTGCTTATCTGACCTCCACAACCCAAGTATTACCCTTGGTAAGACTGGTTGGCCGACTTTCGGGCTTCGGATTACCCGTAATACTTTCAAAAGTGCAGATGATTTAATACTGACAAAATGCACATTATTGCCTTACCTTCTTAACTTTATCTGGTATTTAAGTCAGCTGCATGCTCCTGTAAATATCGTTAATGTCTACTAATATAAAAGGTTGAGGAAAAAGTTTCTTCGCATTTTTTAAGAAAATTCAAAACATTGTTTAATATAGTTTATTTACATTTAACTAAAGTATGTAGGTACCATTTTGTTCGATAACTTTTTGCCATCTTGTAGGTAGGGACATGATCCCATTGCTATAGAAATTTTGGGACTTCTGGTCAAAATACCGCGACAAGTGGTTTTGGCAGTCCTCTCGTGATGTTAACCTGACACTGCCTAAAGAATTCTGAAGAGACTGAAACAGGTGCAAATCTGAAGGTGCAAGGTCAGGACTATACGGCGGATGCATTAACACCGCCCAGCCAAACTCTCTTAATTTTTGCTGAGTGGCTAAAGATGTGTGAGGTCTAGCGTTATCATGATGAAAAACCACACCCCTTCTGTTGATTAATTCCGGCCGCTTTCTCTCAACTTCTTGCTTTAATCTCATCAGTTGTTCGCAGTAGAGTTCAGAATCGATGGTCCTGCCTGGTGGTAACAGCTCATAATGAATAATGCCCTTCCAATCCCACCACACACACAGCATCCCCTTGTTGCGAGTTAACCCGGGTTTCGCCACAGTCTGTGAAGCCTGACCGGCCTTTGACCACGACCTTTTTCGCACGTTCTTGTCATACGTGATCCATTTTTCATCACCAGTTATCAGCTTCTTCAAAAATGGTTCGGTTTCATTACGTCGTAATAAAGAATCACAAATGAGTACACGGTTCATTAGGTTTCTTTCAGTGAGCTCGTGAGGTACCCAAATGTCGAGCTTTTTTGTGTACCCAGTTTTTTTCAAATGCGCCATAACTGTTTTGTGGTCAATTTTCAGTTCTTCAGCTACGTCGTAACTACTGATATTGTTACTGATTGCTCCACTTTTTCAAAAATGGCATCCATTTTATCCGTAATAGGGCGACCAGAGCGACGTGCTTCTTTGACATCAAAATTTCCGGATTGAAAACGCTTAAACCAAATTTGTGCTACTCTCACAGACACTACACTAGGTCCATAAACATCGCAAATTTTGTTCGCGGCTTGCGTTGCTTTTTTACCTTTTTTGTAGTAAAATTTTAAAATGTATCGAATTTCTTCATTAGATTCACTCATCTTGACGGTACGAAAACAAATGAAAATCACACATTTTCCTAATTTGAATTTGGAATTATATTCTTTAAAATTTAAACTTTCAATGATACCAAAACCAGCCAGATACAAATAGTATAGCCAAAGAGATTTTATTACAAGTTCATACATACTATAATGCGAAAAGACTTTTTCCCCAACCTAAGTTATTAAGTTTTAGCTTACTAACATTTTTGTATTTATTTTTAACGCTCATAGGTTTTATAAGTGATAATGTACTAACGCATTTTTATGGATATTTTATTTTGAAATAAAGAGATTTATTATTATGTTCGTATATCTCGAAGCCCTGGGTTCCCGGACCTTTGGAAGGCGTTCGAGGGGCTGAAGCCAACTCGCAGAGGCCCCTTAGACAATTTTAAATGATAAGGAGGCACCAACCAACGATTATCCCTATATGCATTATGCAAGTGCACCCAACGACAACCCCCGGTTGGTGCAGGACTATTGCTGAGATTATTATTATTATTAACGAAAGGGCTATAGACACATAAAATTAGATTAATGAACCCTAAAATATTTTAAGAAGACTCCTAAAAACTAATAAAACACAAAGATTCTAGGAATAATCTTTAACTTTGGCACATCAAAGCCTGTTTCCAATTTGATAACAAATCAGCCAACTTTCTTGTAACAAACTTTGTTCAAATACTTAAAACTTACGAATACTTACACTTTTGTAAGTTTCGTGTAGTGCAAGTTTTTAGTAGAAAATCTTCGAAATTAGTTTCTGTTGTAGCTTTAAAAGGATTTTATATATAAAACCTTCAAAAGTTAAACTGAAATTCTATCAAAGGTCGGTTAACATAGACAATTGGTTTTTATTTATTAGCTAACAAGTCATGTTCTCGATGTGATTCCCCATCGGCAAAAATGACGACGAACTTCCATACAAACTTTGATCCCCTAACAAAATCAAAATCATAAGTCATTTATTCAAACTAGGCTGAGAATCAGCACTTTTCGAACGTCAAAATTACATAAGACAGTCTCCCAAAACGCCCGGCTCTCACCACTTCCTAGTGCTAGCTGGGGTGAATGGCGCAACAAACTCGCCAGCTGTCTGTTTAATTAAAAAAATGATTGTATATAGCACTGCGCAAAATAATTTAGGTATTACGTAACAAAACATGAAATTAAATTAAATTCATTGCCATAACATGCACATAGATTTATGTCCTCTAGAGTTAAGCTCCTCAGTTATGTTTTTGGTTTTTCTTTTCTTGTATCTATGTATTATTGTTGGCAAATAAATATATTATTATATTATTATTATTATAAGTCAGGTAGCATACGCCAATATACCAAAAAAAAAAAAATCAAAAAGTATACTCAAGCAAAAATAAAAATACAAAACTATAAACGTAAGGCATAAAGGGCGTGCCCACTTTCATATAGCCATATATGTAGCAGTAACTCGAAGTCACAAATGATAAACTAGGATCATCGAAGTAAAATAAATAAAGAGTTAATTACTAATAACAATAGCAAAACCAAGGTCAGCAAGACGGCCAGTCACCACAAGCAGCACCCGTTCAAGAGCATAACGCAAAGATCAGCCAATACCCGTGGGTATTGGCTGATCTTTATATCGCCATATTTGACGGAAGGAGGCAACCGGACCCCCGACTCTACTGCAAGCAGTGACATCTAAGGGAGCATGACGAGCTTGCTGCCGGTTGCTCAGGCAAGAATAATATGATCGATTGTTGAGGTCGCTAGCTAACCACATATTGCAATACCACTCATAAATTACATTGTAATGAGTAGATTATGTCAATGATAAATAAAAATGAAATAAATTGACTTTTACATGCAAATAAATAAAATATATGAACTCATACTCGTATAACCTGTCAGAAAGTAAGCTAATTCTGGAGAAAGAACATAAGCATTGTCTTGAGTTATCTAAAGTCTTTATGGGATCATCATCTGCCTAGCCTTTTCCCAACTATGTTGGGGTCGGCTTCCAGTCTAACCTGGTTTAACTGAATACCAGTATTTTACATGGAGTGACTGCCTATCTGACCTCCACAACCCAGTCACTGGGTAATTCGATACCCCTTAGTAAGTCTGGTTTTTAGACATTCGGGCTTCTGACGACCCGTAACGACTGTCAAATATCCACGAATGACAGCTGGGACCAACAGCTTAACGTGCTTTCCACGGCACGGAGGGGTCTTGGTATGTAAAGATGGTCACCCATCTATAGACCAACCGCGGCAAGCGTAGCTTAACCTGATAGATCGACACGTGCATCTGTTATTACTTGGCGAAGTTTCCAGGATTTCGGCACCGTTCTTTTTTCAATAGAGAGGCGGAACAAACGTGTCAACACAGGAGACAGTTCAGGCGCACACTGCCTCAAAACTCTCGCTGGAATGCCGTTATGCCCGCTGGCCTTGTTCCCGTCTAGACTGCACAATACTCTTCGGACCTCTTTAGTGTGAACTACGATCTCCGGCATCGAGGAGTCACAATGAGGTACAGTAGGTGGTTGCTTGGAGCCAGCGACAAGACGTGAATTGCTTGCAAAGAGAGATGCAAATAAATTTGCTTTCTCACTTGCAGAGTGAGCCAGCGACTCATCAAATTCATCATTGGAGGTAAACTGGGACGACAGAAATTCGTTTCAGCGTGGACGTGGACCAGAACTGTTTACCACCCGGAGTGTGCGAAGCCAGCCTGGCCCCAATACGTCCGACATGGTCAAAATGTGCCCTACGTAAAACCCGCTTCAAGAAATTGGCGGAAGAATTAAAGGTTCTCTTCTTCACGCGAACCCTACGCGCTCTAACTTTGCGGTCGCGGGCCTTGACCCAGGCCTGGTAGGCAGACTCTTTTCGGGCCTCAGCGTGGGCGCATTCTGCATTATACCAATGCCGGGATTTGTGACCGAGCGGGATGTCGGAGAAATACTCCATCCCCTGCTGAATCACGTCCGCAACCACGTCAGCCCAGCACGAGGGGTCACCCAAGGAAAAGCACACTTGCCGCCATGGATAAGACGCAAAAAAGTGCCGCATCTCGTCCCAGTTTACTGACTCGTATCGCCATACGTGAGTATCGTGCCTTTAGGACTCTCATCTGGAGGAGAGCAGGTCGATATGGAAAATTTCATGCTTCTAGACTAGGCGCCTTAGGCTTTTCGTTGTTTTGCAATGAATTAAATAAAGAAGACACTAATGTGGTTGATGTTTTTGACATCGGACTTCGAAACAACAATTGGTTCTACAATGAAATATTTATTTACTGTTACAGACGTATTTCTATGTTTATTTTTCTGATCTATACTAGCCACAATTGCCTAGTTAAATAATACACGCAGCTTTACTTATACTGGACGCACACGTTCAAAGCCAAAAAATGCTTATACGTAAAACTTTAACTAGGCAGACCTAGTTGAAGTTTTACGTATAAGCATTTTACCTTAAACTTTACACATGGGAGTGGCGCGAGGAGGCAAAACACCGGGGCGTAACTCCGCTGCCGCGAGAAATCATGGCACAGCGGACAGAGTGGGATCCTCCGGTGGGATCTCATGGCGACATGGAGAGTGCGACTGTCGCAACCCAGTGCTGGGCACGCCACAATTGCGGCGATAAGTCCCCTCTTTGAGGAGTGGTTGGAGAGGCGTCACGGCATCTTCACCTTCCGCCTGACGCAGGTCCTCACCGGACACGGTTGCTTCGGGAAATTCCTGTTCCGGATAAGGCGGAAGGAAACGGTAACACCCGGGTGTTACCATTGTGTGGATCGCCCGGAGGACACGGTGGAGATATGCCTGGCTTGGGCAGAGCACCTGAGGGCTGAGACAGGCGATCGGCGGCGGCGATCTCTCGCGTTCGGCCCTGGTACAGGCCATGGTACGGAGCGAGAGTGCATGGGAAGCAGTGGCGTGCACAGAGATTTCAGACAGGGTATGCACAGCTAAACAAAAACTTACCAGTTTCAGCTTGTTGCTGTCGGTGGCCCAACGACTAGGACTACCTACCCTACCTGAGTTTTACCACAGAAGCCTTTGGCTTCGCATGATGTTTGTTTGCGACCACTATGAATATTTAAATAAGTGATGCTTATAGGTATGACATGCAAAGTGGCATTTAAAAAGGCCGTGGGATGTTTATTTTGTTTTCTTTGCGCAAATGAATTTAAATTCAAAATAAATTACTACTTTAATGTTAACTGATTACTTTCTGCAAGTTAATGTTTATAAATCTATCTCTATAATTTCAGATAGTTTTGCAAAACGTCGTCGTAAAAACTGCTACATCGTTTTACTAAAAATTCTTTTCCAATTGCATTCATAGACAAATCTGTGAGTCTGTTCTGGCCGTGTGTTTCGTAAATATGTATGAATTCGTTTTAGACTAGAAAATAATCGTTCGGTCGAAGCGCTACTGAATTTTGATTTAATTACCTACGCAACACTAGAAATTAAATCAATTTGGGTCCTATTCGATAGCCCCGTAAATAAGCTACCCGATGTTGATTGTAAGTGGGTTTCCAAATTTCCATCATATTTAGCTAACAAATCTACAATTTCTAGAAAATTGCCTTTATTAAAAGACAAGCTGGATTCGTCATGCCCACGGAATGCTAATACTTGTTTACCAAGAAAACAAACTACATCAATTAACCGTTTGAAAATATTTCTATTTCTCTCAACTTTCGCGTTTGCCTTTCAATATCTAACTTAAACTGGCTTTTCAAACTAGTCTCTATTTTACCTTTACCAAAAGTATGGAACTTCAAGCAGGATTCCAGGGTTTTTCTGAAGAATCGTGTTTAGCAACCGTTTTGTGAAAATTATTTAGATCTGAATATCCGTTATAGGTTCAAACATTCTTTTTATCTTGGTTTGTAAACAAAATGCAAGGGAAACAGTACAATACGTTTGTGAGTACATACACAATCTGTTATAATTATCATAAAACTTTTCATGAAAGTAAAGAATTACCTTTTTTTTGAGTTAATTCAATCCACACATTCAGTACACACCTTCCCTTTGCAATCAATTTAAATTTTTCCTCGAAAGATAACGTCGAAAACGCGGCAGATTTTAATTTATTTAAACACAATTCGCCAGCACAGGACTCACAGGTATAATTTTCCATTTTTTTACAATAAACTTACTAAATAATTACTTAGACAATCAATCACTTGCGCCGAGAATAACAAATAAACAAACAATATGGCGACGAACTTTGCAATTACGTTCCGAACTAATACGAACGAATGAATTAGTCGGTCATTTGGCCAATCCGACTAAAAAAAGTCGAACCTCTGCAATCAACAATTAGGCGGTCCTTTTACGGCTTCTCAATTTGGACGGTTTGCAATATAAGCAGTGCTTCTAAAACTCCAACACACGCACACGTTTTCACGCCCACAGACACACTTTTGCTGTGTACTACACGACTCGCGAAATCATGCGTTGTATGAAAAATAAGCACGGCGCACATTGGTTCAAGGGCGGAAAAAAGTCCTTTGTTTCAACCTTGTTTAAAATGTCTACAATTTGGTACACACATACTAGAATGAGTAGAAACAAGTCCTAAAATTAATACGGATAAATAATTATACAGTATTTAATTATATGATGCCAAAGTAGGGTGATCGAGAATTTACAAATTTCGTGCAAAAAATATTGTTATTTCAAGTATGAATAGAACCAAAATACTATAATTATCAACTTTCATTTTTAGTTTAGTCATAAGTTTATTGTGTGTATTAATAAAATAGTAAACATAATGTTATAATATAATGAATAATTACTTGCTATTACATTTTTAGTGAAGAAGGTCATTTGGAACCTTTTGTTTTCAATCATGAGATCATAACTAATCTCCGTTATCGACCGATACGTAATAATATACTTTCGGAGATTAATTAGACCCTATAGATTAAGAATACATTAGTTTTGGCTGCGATAACCTGCGATCTTGGAAATACCAGGTACTTAACTAATGACGCTCTGTAATTAAGAAAAAGTGCATTATATTAATAAGTGTTTCTAATGAGGGTAATTAACATTTTATCATATCGTGTAAGTATAAATAGCATTGAATGGTAGTTTTAACTTCACTTACAATTATTTTCTCTTACGATAACAGTGTTATTATAGTGATGGATAGCTTTACTATTGTCTATGCCGATTTAGTGGAAATCATAATATCAAGTAATCGTGAGATACATAAATGCCTCGAAAATTTAAAACTTATGTATCCACAGCTTACAGAAAGTGTTTGGAATCAAGTTTATGAAAAGTTAAGCCGTAATTTTCTACCCGTATTTACAAAAAAGTGGCAAACTGCAGCGAGAAATAAAAATGCTTTTATGGCAAAAAATGAACAGTGGCTGAAAAATATTTTTACCGTTGAGACATCTTCGGTGCAGACTGATGTGGTGAATTGTGACAGTAATGTTCCAGGGCCATCAAAACGCTCTCATAGAGGACGACCAGAAAAATCATTTGATGAATGTTGCGATCGAACAAAGCGATATAAAGTTAAAAGATTGTGTGAAAGCGTTCCTGAAGAAATGATTAAGAAAGCTGCCTCTAAGGTACTCGTACAAGAAGAATCATCGGATACTATCAAGTTTACTCCAGAAAAAGCGTTGGCATTATTACTTGATGCATCACTTTCGAAACATCAATATCAAGTACTGAGAAATGCAGCAAAAAGTATTAGTTGTGATATTTTTCCCGATTATCATAAAGTACTTGAAGTAAAAAGGCAATGCTACCCCACGGATATTGATGTAACGGAAAGCTACGCTTGTGTAAGTTTGCAGTCATTACTGGATCACACAACCAGAAGATTATTTGAAGTAATGTCTGAAGACGACCTTACACAGATTAGTGTAAATTCAACGTTTTTACACAAGTGGGGATGTGACGGATCATCAGGTCATGCTGAGTACAAACAGTCATTTATCGACGAAAATGTGTCAGATTCATATATGTTTTTGACATCATTAGTTCCACTGCGTCTGTATGAAAAGGAAAATAAATCTGTTGTGTATTGGACAAATGCAACTCCTTCTTCTACAAGGTGTTGTCGCCCGGTACAATTCCAATTTCAAAAAGAAACTACAGAATCTACGAAAAATGAAATTGCTAGAATGGAGTCTGAAATAGCAAACTTAAATGAAACTGTTATTAGTTTAAAGGAAAAGACTTACAAAGTCTACCATAAACTTGTGTTCACAATGATAGATGGCAAAATAGCGCAGACAGTTACGGACACATCATCATGTGCAGTGTGTTTTATATGCAAGTCAAAGCCATCAGAAATGAATAACCTTGACCAAGTGCGAAATAAAACTGTGAATACGGAGGCTCTCAAGGTCGGTTTATCCCCGCTTCACGCACGGATTAAATTTATGGAATGCATATTACATATTGCGTACAATATGTCATTTACCAGTTGGAGAACGAACGCAACTACCAAACAACAAAAAGATGAAGAGAAGAAAAGAATCCAAAGTGAGCTGTTTCAACGTTTAGGTCTAAAAGTGGATTTTGTAAAGCAAGGAATGGGAACATCTAACGATGGAAATACGTCTAGAAGATTTTTCAATAATGCAGACATTGTAGCTGAAGTCACAAGAGTCGATAAAGAACTTATTCATCGGTTTGGTATAATATTGCAAACAATTAATTCTAGTGCATTAGTTGATTCGGATAAGTTTGGTAGTTATTGTTACGAAACTGCTGAACTATACGTAAGCATGTACAGCTGGTATAATATGCCAAATACTGTGCATAAAATCTTGCTGCATGGCAAAGAAATAATAAGTGTTGCTGCCTTACCTATTGGGATGTTATCTGAGGAAGCTCAAGAAGCGCGAAATAAAGATTACCGCAATTATAGGTTAGGTCATTCAAGAAAATGTTCTCGTCTATCATGTAATGAAGATGTTATGAATATGCTCTTAGCTACCTCAGATCCCCTTATCAACAGTTTACGTGCAGTACCGAATAAAAAATACTATCCTCTTCACGATGATGCCAAAGCTTTATTAGTGGATAGCACCCATCTCTAAATCAATGTCTTCTCTATTTAATATTTAGTTTATTAATATTTATTTATTTAAAAATGCTGATTTAATTATATGAAATTCATGTGAAAAAATTTGATGAATATTTTCATGTTAATAAAAAAAAAATACGTGTTATATCTTTCTCTTTGTAAACTGGTACATCCATTATATCATTTTAATAAAGTATTATGAAGAAACGCAACGTCTTTTCATTTAAAAATAATATTTTCCGCATGCCCGTACTACCTGCACCACTGTGCGGCGTAGTAATGCTTTTGCCCGCTGCGCCTGGCATTGCTGTTGCTTAAATCGCACTGTAAATACGGGAAGCGAATGTGTGTTCGTGTGAATGGTGAATAAGTTAGATTAATATTTTTTTGAACTATAGTTATTTATAATTTCAAATTAGAGGGGCATGTATGTCTGGAACTACAGGGTATGCAGTGCTTATTTGCATGTATGGAGTGCACGCCACTGATGGGAAGCCGTCACCTCCTTCTGCGAAGCAGTAATGCTCGCGAAGGAGGAGGCTGAACCCGTGAGGGAGAGACAATCTTTGCACCCTCACGCTGCTAGTCGCCGCAGGAGACGCCCTGGGTGTCGGAAATCGATAGCCAATTCCCGGCCACCGTAGGCGCGGGCTTGCAGATAGCGACCAATGGGTAGCTCGCCGTCCGGTAAGGACCAGGCCCGGGTCGATGGCACGTTGTGTTCCACGTGCGCCTCTAAGAGATGTCAGCACTAGCTGAATGGGTCCGCTAGGGCCGGTGCCCGCCAGGGTTGCGGGTTGTTCGAAAGGGAAAAAAAGGTCTTTCTTAATACTATGGTTTATTAAGAGGTAACATTGTTTAGTTGTAAGAAGTAATCTCTGGAAGTACTGTCCGATTACACAAATTATTTCACAATTGCCGTGTCTACAGGATGTTGTATGGTAATGTTGACTTCAACGCAGACGAAGTAATTAAGAAAAGTCCACAGAAATACATTTTCATTGACTAATACCGGCCCGAGGCATCTCAAAGGGAACCAAAGTCTCCAAATAGTAAACTTTACCGATTAATACCAATGACACTCTATTGGATACTCTCAATATTGAACGCAATCAAAGTTTTACCAAAGTTTACGTTTCAACGATTTTATTTCAGCTAATATTTATGTTGGTTCATTCGAAAGAGTAACTGTAGCCCGCGAAATTCAAATTTTCTTACGTTGTATGTTGATAAAAATATGATTCGCGACCGTAATAAGTATGTATTTACATAATTATAACCGTTAAAGCTAATCCTATTGAATGGCTACTTCATGAAATCTTAACATTTAGGATTATACTAACTTAAGGAGTTGTATTTTGTGTAATGATTATAATTCTATAAATGCATATATGTTACGGTCGTGAATCATACTTTAATCAACATACAACCTAATACTGACTTGCAAATTGCATAACATAAAAAAAATTGTTTTTTGAAAATTTGAATTTCGCTGGTTACCCTGGTGCTGTATTTTATTGAAATATGGAGTGCAGTCGTGGTGGCCAGAGGAATAAACCCGCTTTTTAAGCAATGAGTTTTGTGTTTTAAGAATGTGACTGCTATATTTAAGTTTGCTTACAAACAACGTGAAGAAACTTGGACTTAATAGTTTGAAAATACTAACAGACAGAGAGCTAACTATAGGTACTCTTCAGAACCTCTGTTTTAAAAATTGATTGGATGATTGTTCCGCTAATACTCTAATCAACATCTACTAACTTTATGGAATTTGTCAACTATGTTAGAATCGGCTTCCAGTCTAACCGGATGCAACTAAATACCAGTATTTCACACATCGCACACCTAGATCAAGGGTAGCACAACTCAAAATAGATACCTCTATTTTCAGGAACAGCGAAAAACGCTTTACTCGTTTTCTATTTGATCGATTTAAGATATTGTTGTATGATGTTGTAATTCATTAATGGAATTGTACCCAAGTGTCTTTGGACTCGATCAGTCAATGTAGTATCGACGCAGAATTCGTTAACCGCAATAACTCAATTTTGGATTATTTTGAGTTGTGCCACCACAGAGGAGCTCGTGGCTAAGTAATAACAGCCGCACGGGTCGATCCATCAGGTTAAGCTACGCTTGCCGGGGTTGGTCTGTGGATGGGTCTTTTCATACCGAGACTCCTCAGTGGCTCGGAAAGCACGTTAAGCCGTTGGTCCCGGCTGTCATTCGTGGATCTTTGACAGCCGTTACGGGTTGTCAGAAGCCCGAAAGTCTGACAACCAGTCTTACCAAAGGGTATCGTATTACCCAGTAACTGGGTTGTGGAGGTCAGATAGGCAGTCGCTCCATGTAAAATACTGGTATTCAGCTGCATCCGGTTAGACTGGAAGCCGACCCCAACATAGTTGGGAAAAGGCTAGGCAGATTGATATTTGAGTTGTGCCACACTTTATCTAGGTGTGCGATATAGCGATATAATCGATAATCAAATAGAACGTATTATATCTCTTAAAATATTTTACTTTTACTGAGCCAACCAATGCAAAAATATCAATAAATAAATATTCAAAGATTTCTATTCACAGCAAATAAACATAAATACCAATTCTATGACCGCTACACTTAGCCCCTGGAGACCGTGAGCACTAGAAACTTGACAGGGCTTAATCGAAAGAGATACGCAAGTTAATTAGTTGGACTAATGAAGCTAATTCTTTGTTAGTGAACGACCTGAGTGCACGCTCGACTCGAGCGTCCAGCGGAGCGGGGCGTGCGACGTTCGTGTTAAACGCATGCAAACACTCGCGAGTATCCTGAGTGAAGGCCGAGCGGCGCTCGGTAAATGCTCTTCGCCGCTTGCACGCAACGCTGAACGCCCCGCTGGACGCTTTTTCACTCGGGTCGTACACTTAGTATTATTGTTGTGGGATGTGTGTGGATTTGTTCTTAGAAATTTGGGAAGCTGCAGTGGCACAATTTGTGAAGTTGATTCTCAACTTCGAAGTTTGAATTTGTATTTCGATACCTCCCACGTAAGTTGTTGTATCTTCGAAACTTCAATTTTACAGGAGAGCGTTTTAAAGATTCAAATAAGCCTAAAAGCTGCATTTATTTTCATATCTTTATAAAATTTTTACATGAGTATAAATCCTTTATAAAATCGTGTTTTCATTATTTTTTCACTTTGAATGTATAGATTACTACAAATTAGGCAATTTTTTTTTAGTAAGATTAGTTTAGTAGTAAAGGCATTTTTGTAGGATACAACAATTTACGTGGGAGGTATCGATTTTTAGGATTCTGTAACCGAAGGGTGCCAAATGGAACCCTATTATTAAGCCTCCGCTGTCCGTCCATCGGGTGTCTACCTATCAGCGGGCTACGTCTCATGAACAATTAAGATGAGTCATGAAATAGAAAGAAAAACTGCGGAATTCTACACTCACTTACTTATTCACTCGCTCATTTATTTACCTGGGTGTCAGTATCATGGGCATTAGATGAAGGCTATACTAATAATAAAGCTGAAGGGTTTGTTTTTTTGTCTGGTTTGTTTGCACGCGCTAACCTCTGGAACTACCAGTCGGAGTTGAAAAAAAAATTTTGCATTTGATAGCCCAGTTCTTGAGGATATAGCTATAGGATATTTAAAATCACGCTCGGACACTTAGGAGCCGAGTAAAAAGAATAAAGTAAGAAACAACGCTAAGCGAAATGTAAGTAATAGCGTCGGGGGGACAAGAAATTTCACGCGGACAACGACGCGGGCAGAAGTCAGTGTTAGGATAAAAGCAATGACTATCATTAGTCTGCTATAGTCAATTGTTATTTGACTCAAATTTGTCCTTGAAATAAAATTGTAAGCTTGTCCCTCAACATTCAATTAACCTGTGTAACCTTGAATTTTTATAAAGCATACAAAAGTTTCAATACTAAATCATATGAATTTATAGTAAAAGACTACGAGTTCTACAAAGAATAAAAGGCTAAGCTCGATATTGTAGGTGGCCTACACAATACAAATATCGGTGCCATTTGCCTTTATGAAACAAATTCAATATCTAGAGAGTTACGTAAACACTTTTATACGAAGATTCTCTGTACGAGACATCATATGCTTAGGTACCTACCTAAACGTATAATCCTAACTAATATCATAAATACGAAAGTGAGTTTGTTTGTTTGTTACGCTTTCACGCTAAAACGACTAAACGGATTTGGAAGAAATTTGGCACATAGGTAGACCATGACCTGGGTTAGGATAAGGACAAAGGTATACTTTTAATCCCGATAATACGTTCACGTGGGATAATTTCCGACACGCACGTAGGCGCTGCTGCTGGGGAAAGCTAGTGATAATATATTTTCGTAGTATACTTACTAATCTTTATGACCCTAGCTCAAATAGGCTTAGTATAAAAACCTGGCGTTGAGCTGCGTTTATCAGATACACAAGCGTGCTCGAATAATTAGATACTTCAGGACTCCTAAATCGAGCTACTGTGCATTTCCATGTAAGGAATCAAGGCCATAAACATCAAAATAATGATGAGTCAAAGAATAGTAGTTTATGAAACGGTTGCATAATGAGGGGTATTACCTAGTTATGTGCAGTTTCATACACTACTTTATCCACTCTCATGCAATAGATAGTTATCTATTTAAATAAAAAACAAAATTTCGGAAAAAGTAAACAAACACAATAATGGCTCCGTGGATTACGTTACTGTGGTTACGGAGCTATCATCGGTCAACCGCGCATACACCCTAGCGCGGTCCCCATATACAATGATAAAAATTGAATTGAATACTCCTTGGTCGATCCGAAGTGTACTTTAATAGAAAAAAAAAATTATAGCATTATTTTGGTAAGAAATCTGTATCTTATTAAAACTTTTTAATTTTGTTTCAGTTGTACATTCATAAAGTGTGTCATTATGGTACGATTTTTGAATACATAATCAGAACTTTACGATATGAGTGTAGATAAAAAGTTTTTATGCAGGTTTGAAGCAGATATACTGGCGATAATTTTCCGAATTCACAAACATTTAAAATTTAAAAAGTCGTAGAGCCAAGAAAATGCAGGGTGGTTCGATTTAGGATTCCGGGAGTGTATTTATTTTGAGGAAAGGTTACTAATTAAGAGCAAGTAATTGAATAAATTTATTAAAAAAAAAAAATAAAAACCGACTTTAAAAGCCTAAAAGGAAACATACTTTCATAAAAAAAAAACTTAACAGCTTCTGAAGTCGGTGTCAAGCTAAGGTGCATTGAAGAATTGAAGACACCGACTTCAAAAGCTGTTAAGTTTTTTAATAGGTTGGGAAAAAAGTTTCTTCGCATTTTTTAAGAAAATTCAAAACATTTTTTAATATAGTTTATTTACATTTAACTAAAGTATGTAGGTACCATTTTGTTCGATAACTTTTTGCCATCTTGTAGGTAGGGACATGTTCCCATTGCTATAGAAATTTTGGGACTTCTGGTCAAAATACCGCGACAAGTGGTTTTGGCAGTCCTCTCGTGATGTTAACCTGACACTGCCTAAAGAATTCTGAAGAGACCGAAACAGGTGGAAATCTGAAGGTGCAAGGTCAGGACTATACGGCGGATGCATTAACACCTCCCAGCCAAACTCTCTTAATTTTTGCTGAGTGGCTAAAGATGTGTGAGGTCTAGCGTTATCATGATGAAAAACCACACCCCTTCTGTTGATTAATTCCGGCCGCTTTCTCTCAACTTCTAGCTTTTAATCTCATCAGTTGTTCGCAGTAGAGTTCAGAATCGATGGTCCTGCCTGGTGGTAACAGCTCATAATGAATAATGCCCTTCCAATCCCACCACACACACCTTGTTGCGAGTTAACCCGGGTTTCGCCATAGTCTGTGAAGCCTGACCGGCCTTTGACCACGGTCATACGTGATCCACTTTTCATCACCAGTTATCAGCTTCTTCAAAAATGGTTCGGTTTCATTACGTCGTAATAAAGAAACACAAATGAGTACACGGTTCATTAGGTTTCTTTCAGTGAGCTCGTGAGGTGCCCAAATGTCGAGCTTTTTTGTGTACCCAGTTTTTTTCAAATGCGCCAAATCTGTTTTGTGGTCAATTTCCAGTTCTTCAGCTACGTCGTAACTACTGATATGCCGATCTTGCTCCACTTTTTCAAAAATGGCATCCATTTTATCCGTAATAGGGCGACCAGAGCGACGTGCATCTTTGACATCAAAATTTCCGGATTGAAACGCTTAAACCAAATTTGTGCTACTCTCACAGACACTACACTAGGTCCATAAATATCACAAATTTTTTTCGCGGCTTGCGTTGCATTTTTACCTTTTTTGTAGTAAAATTTTAAAATGTATCGAATTTCTTCATTAGATTCACTCATCTTGACGGTACGAAAAACAAATGAAAATCACACATTTTCCTAATTTGAATTTGGAATTATGTTCTTTAAAATTTAAACTTTCAATGATACCAAAACCAGCCAGATACAAATAGTATAGCCAAAGAGATTTTATTACAAGTTCATACATACTATAATGCGAAAAGACTTTTTCTCCAACCTAATATAAAAGTTATTTTTTCCTTTTAGGTTTTTGAAGTGGGTTTTTACTTTTTAAATTAAATTTGTTTTATTTTTTTATTTTAGTTGTTAGCTTAGACTCCTCCGTGCCTCGGAAAGCACGTTAAGCCGTTGGTCCCGGCTGTCTTTCGTGGATCTTTGACAGTGGTTACGGGTCGTCAGAAGCCCGAAAGTCTGACAACCAGTCTTACCAAGGGGTATCGTATTACCCAGTAACTGGGTTGTGGAGGTCAGATAGGCAGTCGCTCCATGTAAAATACTGGTATTCAGCTGCATCCGGTTAGACTGGAAGCCGACCCCAACATAGTTGGGAAAAGGCTAGGCAGATTGATTGATTGATTTTAGTTGTTAGCTATTACATAAACCCAAGACGAACGAAAAGTAGAATCATCAAATCGGATTTGAAATGCCGGAGATACAGGACATTTCTGTATATAACTTCATATGTAAGAATACCTAATGTACTATATACTAAAACCTTCCTGAAACTACGTAGATTACGTTACGGAAAGAATCATCAAAATTAGAAAAATTTTGATGATTCTTTCCGTAACGTAAACGTAATTAGAAGAATCATCAAATTTTGAGAAAATCGCGGACATACAAACATACATACGGGTCGAATACAGACCTCCTTTTTAAAGTCGGTTAATAACTTACTTGTTAAGAGAATTCGAGACGATTTTTAAAATAAATTGATGAACTCAAAAACAAATTCAAAGCATTTATTTCAGATAAACGATCTACTTTTAAATTGAAAAAGGAGTCGGTTATTCAGAAAGAAGAAGCTACCTACTCGTAGTTTCCCATTCCAAAGCGTAGTAGAACAGGAAAGAAACTCTATGAACACTCCATGGACACAAATGAATGCTTTTGGCGGCATCTACAACGCCACATGCGAACTACGCATCAAAGACCTGATGTCACACAAATCCTGCATCGCGCAAGCAGAGTTTATCGCGCGACTGGCATATATACAACATACCCCGACATCAACCATCGAGTATCAACCCAGCAGACGCAACATCTGTCTGTTCGGAGGCTCCTCCCTTTTCTATGGAGTTACACCCTGTTCTTCATACCTCTATAAGCTTATTACCAATCCGTTGTTTCTTACGAAAGTAAGAATAAGCCAGGCCGCAGACCTGAGCAGTAAGCATACAGCAAATGCTGTAGGAGGTTTACGTATTTACGCCGCAAATACTTTAAGTGCCATATGTTGAGAAGCAAAATAGTGTAGTGTAACAAACATTAAATTAAATTTAATTATAGCAAATAATTAAATTTAATTTAATGTTTGTGTTCCGTAATGTACTTAGATATATTATTTTGCGCAGTGTTGTATATATATATATATATATATATATATATATATATATATATATTTATTTTTTTTTTTTTTTTTCTAAACAGACAGCTGTGCTGCTGGGGAGTTTGTTGCGCCACTTCTTCTCCCCAGCTAAAGCACTAGGAAGTGGTGAAGGGCGGGCGTTTTGGGGGACTGTTTTATGTAATTTTTGACGTTCGAAAAGTGCTGATTCTCAGCCTATTTTGAATAATGACTTTTGAGTTTGATTTTGAGTGTTTGCTGTACGCTTGCTGCTTGCTGCTCAGGTGTGCATCCGGGTTAAATCTAAAAACGCTCTGAATGGACTATTGGTACTGGGTGGCTTTTTACCGTCTTGAAAAAATAGGGTATAATAGGTGAACGGAGTAGAAGCCAATTTTTTTTTTTTAATATTATCGAAATTCAAAACATACGCACTACACAACATGATTTGAATTTCGATATTTTCTTACGATCTATAAAGTTTTTTCAAAATTTCTGTTTTTATTGTTCTAGTTTACTTCAAATGTGTAGTGTTTATTGATAGAGCAATTTCTGTCTGAGCTGTTGAAAAAAGAAAAAAAAAATATCCATTGTAAAATTCATTCCGTTTAAAAATCACCATCAACTCTACGCAATACAATACTCGCTTTGTTCCACAAATAAAATAAAGCAGCTTGCATAACCTGTACGCGAACATCGCAACACTATCGCCCGTATTAAGGCCACGTTTCAATTTACCTGCCTAATTGAGATTGCTTCCCGCATATCAATTTGATTTGGAGACTATCTACCTGCTTTTGCTTCCGACATTGGGTTCTAGCCAAACCGATTTTGTGTTATATCTTTATGGAAGGAAATTGCCGGGATCAGGAAACTTGAGTTTGCTTCTAAACGTCGTTTAATGGTAATAGAGGCAATAAAAAGCGTTCCTACTGGATATTGAAATTTTGGTTCACGTCGCAAGAGGTTTATTGACCTGCTCCATAAGCACCAGCGTGCAGGATTATGTGTAGAAGATAATGTATGAATGTGACTTTTTCAATAATATTGTTTTTTGATGATCTACGAGTAAGACTCATTTTACAGTGAACATCATGAAGAAATTTTGGCTTTTTTTTTAGCTAATAAAGTTGATGTTTTATGACAAATTTGCTGGGCAAATTCCGCCCCAAAATTCTTGCAGGGAATATTTTACTGCGCCAACTCGATCGAGCATGTTAAAGCTTTTTTTTTCATCCAAAAAGAAGAAACTTATACGAGGGAATTGTTTACGATATAAGAACAAGGGAGTAGGTTATATCCGGAAGTATTAAATTCATACAAAATAAAGCACAAATCAATTTCTATTCGGATGTGCTACACGTGTTCATGGATTTTTAAGGGCCCGTGACATTTCGCAAAGGTCACGTGCTGTCGGCTCGACGGCCTTGATATTGTCATTATTATATCAATCAATATGGAGGATAGGGCTGACACAGTGTTAACCAATAAGCTGACACGGCTGTGACATGTTCAACTTTGAGTACGTTATTTAGTTATTTGTACTTATACACGTGTATAAAACACTAGCTGTTGCCTTCGACATCGTCCACGTGATGGTAATCTTTAGAACTACTACTACTATTTCTTTTATCACCAGTGCTCTCAGAATGGTGAAGGAAAACATCGTGAGGAAACCGGCATGTCCTAGAACCAAAAATTCGAAGACATGTGACATCTACCAACCCGCACTGGGCCGGCGTGGTGATTACAGCCCACTCCTTCTCGAATAGAGGAGGTCTTCCCATCAGTGGGAACATGTACGAGGCTGTTATGCTTCACATAATGTAAAGCTACAGTATTTTCGAGTGTCATAGGATATATTTTATGTTTTATGTTAAATGTCTTTTATAATGCGCACAGCAAAAGAGTGGACCTGCGTCTGTGTTTCTGAGCGCATACAACCCTAACCTCTTCAAAGTGAGAGTGAACAGGCTTCTTCTGGGTAAGCGCATTCCATCGTTGACTCTGTCTCTGTCGCCTCCGACCTAGACTAGAGGCAAGAGCAAACCCATCTTAAATAAAAAAAAAAATTAAAAAAAAAAATTACGCGGACGAAGCCGCGGACAGAAGTTAGTTATACAACATACTTTGATTTTCAAGTAGCGCATTCGTTGCACACAAAACTTGTTAAAGTTATTGACTCAAAAGTATTCAAAGAACAAAGTGCAAACTTGTACAAGATGGTGAAATTGAATTCTCCCTGTGACTGGCACTACGTGGGCGCATTTTTATGTATTCGATGTCCACGTTCAAAGCATTGCTGATCATAAAAAAAAATGCATTATTGTAAGGGAATGTGCGCTTTTATAATTTCTAACGTGACTATATTACAGTGGACCTCCACGTCCATGAAATGTATGGAAATACGTGCACTTTATAACGTTATCTTGAACGGAAATTTAAAAGCAGCTTCATTATATTTCCATACATTTTAGTTCCCTGTGTTATCGTGATGCTTTTCATCTACTTTCTTAGAGCGGTTATGCTGGAAAAGAGTTCTTTTGACATAAGCAACATCGTTCTACGTATTTTTCTGTTTCCTTTCTTCTCGTCCGTTTATATGTGTATAAATAAACGGTTAAATAAATCAATGTTACAGCCAGCTGGTAGATAAGCGCAGTAGTTAGCTTCATGCTTTACCGCCGGCTTACGCTGAAAACCAGCGCCGTGGATTCGTGCTCTCGTGCACTGGTCGCGGCATTATGCTGAGCGTTTAGCCGTTTCGCGGGGTAGTGACGCACAATTGCCAACAACTTTATTGTTATACTTATGTTTTTGTTTTGTGCGGTTTGTTATATTTTATTATCCTGTGTTTCGCTTTTCATGTGTATTTTGCGTGCGTCACTTTCACGTGAATAAACTGTTTTTTCTTTCTTTCTTTCTTTCTTTCATGCTGCGTGGAAGTCTTCTTGTCACAGTCACAACGCACATGTACCGAATATCCCTGTTTCGTGCTAATAAATCAAGCTCTTGTTTTACTTGAGCATCATAATTTGAGTTAACTTATACAGGGTTATTTGTAAAACACCAGCAACCTCTTAAGGGGTCATTAACTCATCATTATGAACAACTTTTACTATGGGACCAAACCTGAAATCGCAAAAAAAAATCAGCTGTTACAGGGTTACTGATAATTCGGCGTATTCCTTGCAGTATGTCATAGTAGGGTTAAAATGCAACAAATTAATACGGAAAATCAGTAGTTTTTGAGTTACTAAAATTTTTAGTTTTTTTTTTAATGAAAAATCAAATTTAAAAATGATTTACGGCGCGACTATACTGGAAATTAAGTTATTATCATGGCTGATGCCGTAGCAGATTTTTGATAATAATTGAAAGTTCCAAAATGGCTAAATCTTTGGCAAAAACCCTGATTAAATACTTGATTTTTCGTAATTTCTGTCATACTTCATAAAAAATAAAAACTACTGAATTGCGGTAGAACATTTTGTGGCTTAATTTGTTGGATTTCACGTCGAATTACCAGTAACCCTGTAAGTACGTGTTTCTGTGACAATTTTTTTTTTCTATCTTTTTATTTTGAAATAGAAATAAATAACAAGATATATTTTGCTAAGAGCCGCAGAATTGATTCCCGCTCAAGACAAACGTTTTTATGGCCCACAGTTCTGTCTGTGGGCCATTCTGGATTTTTAGTATAGTTAGATTTGTACTTGTAAACGCACCCACACGGTACAGTATAAAGATAAGGTACGGGTAGAGACCCGAAGAGTACCAACGGAGCCCTATTTATAAGGCTCTGCTGTCCGTCCATCTATCACAGGACTGTATCTTTAGAACAGCAATAGGTAGACACTTGAATTTTCACAGCGTGTACTACTATGGCCGCTATAACAAAAAATATCATATAATAGGTACTTAAAAATTAAAGGGGGAAAGAAACAAGGAACGAAAAAATAAGTAGTGTTAAATATTGTTCTGTACAATATTTTACTTATGTGTTAAATATTGACTACACCCTTCGTGTGCGTGTCCGACTCGAACTTGACCGTTTTTTTTTTGTTTCAAAATAGGATGCTACTGCGTTCCATTTTTGACCCAATTTCTCCTGACATACACGGACGGTATCCCTATCATTATCGTCATACTCCTTTTAACCCTTTAGGTAATGATCGCAGGTATTTTGTAGCAGGCTTTATTTCCGTGCGTCATTGTTCGCGACCTTTATAAGAGCGTTTCGACAAAAGGATGTTTTGTGTCGCGTTTTCAACTCAGTGCTCATTGGTTAATGATAGTAATAGAAACGGTGAAGGCATTATTATATTAAGTCAGAAATATGAAGCTAGTTGCCCATTTCAAAGCGTATTAGGTACCTATGGAGCAGAACGGGCTCAAAACTCTTTTATTAATTATATTGTTACAATAATATTGTAGGTATTAGTTACATCATTAATGACAAAGATGCACGGTATTGAAAAATACCAACTGAAAAAAAGAAATAAGAGGATTACAGGACCTAAACGCAAATAACGCAAGTTTTATAAAGCCTAAAAGTATATGATCTACTGCAGTAAGCAAAATCAGAAAAATATATAATATTCTTCAGTCTAGTTAGATAGTGTTTTGAAAACATAATATAATTAATTTGATACGATAGAGAAAATTCACGAAGATACCTCTAAAAATGTATTTTAACGATTAAAATCATACTAATATCATCCTGATTTTTTGTCAGATTATTCTACAAGCAACATATTAACGTGATAGTGTTTTAATTTTTTAGTCTAATCACTAGGTTTTTTGTAAATCGATAATTGCTTCATATTTGCAATAAATTACCAGCGTTGTGTCATCGCGCTTCTCTTTCTTTTCTATGCAGTCCGACAGAGACCGCGCTTTAGGTCATGTAGTCCCCTTAAAGAATTACAAGACTGTATGGGGAACTTTAGACAAAAGCTATGTTTTAAGACGTACCCTATTATGGGTTCTTGCAAGCGATAGCACTAAAAGAAAACTAAAATACATTAAGGCGAAAGCCCCAGGGTACTCAAAATATGAAATTCAAATTTTCTTACGTTATTAGCAATTTGCAAGTCAGTATTAGGTTATATTTTGATCAAATTATGATTTGCGGCCGTAACAAATATGAATTTACAGAATTATAATAATTAAAGTCATCAATACAACTCCTATGATATCCTATTGAATGACTATTTCATGAAATCTTGACATTTAGGATTATACTTAGAGTTGTAATATTGATTCAGCAAATCATAATTCTGTTAATAATATACATATTTGTTATGGTCGCGAATCATACTTTGATCAACAGACAACGTAAACCTGACTTGCAAATTGAAAAAAATATGCTACGCTTGCCGGGGTTGGTCCGTGGATGGGCGACCATCTTTACATACTGAGACTCCTCCGTGCATCGGAAAGCACGTTAAGCCGTTGGTCCCTGCTGTCATTCGTGGATCTTTGACACTCGTTACTGGTTGTCAGAAGCCCGAAAGTCTGACAACCAGTCTTACCAAGGGGTATCGTATTACCCAGTAACTGGGTTGTGGAGGTCTGATAAGCAGCTGCATCCGGTTAGTGTGGAAGCCAACCCCAATCTAGTTGGGAAAAGGCTAAACCGACTGATTTTTTGCAATTGGACGTAGTTTTTAAACGGAAAGGATCCAATCACACACAATATGGGCCGAAAATGAGTTGTGTGTACCAAAATACTCTTTATAGCTAAAACTTTATCACGACAACACAAAAAAATACACACACATAAAAATTCATACGCAGTAAAATTAAGCACGAAAACAAAAAAAAAACAGTAAAATTCATTTTCGGCCATATTGTGGGTTGGATCTCTTTCGTTTAACTACGACCAATTGATCGCATGTTACGCAGTTACCCCGCTGCTTAACTTTGGTTGTTATTTTATTGTTTCAAACTCTCTGAACACAAGAAGTAAAGATTTCTGTAAATCCAAACGGAGCTCAACCATCGCATTAGTGTGGAACCCACTTTCACCTACTTTTGAGAACTGACCGTGACCTCGAATAAAGACACAAACTTTCAAAGCTCCCTAAAGCCACACTTATTCTACATTCAGCCTTATAAAAAGATAGCAGGATAATTTGAGATTGTTTATATTTTTTGTATATTTACTACATAACATAAAATAACATCACGCCTTTATTCACCGAATGGTTGGGCAGAGGTGTTCCTATAGTACACCCACATTTCGCCAGTTATGTTTAAGTCCCATGTAATAGGGGGCGAAGCTATAACCATCAACCGGGCACAAATCCAGACTCCGGACTGATGCTGAGAAATTATAAATAGAACATTTTGGAATCGTACCCAGGACATCATGCTCAGCAGTCGCGCTTGCGACCACTAAACCATCGACGCAGTCTTACTATAGAGGATGATTACTAATCCTACTATCCTACTATCAATCAATCTGCCCAGCCTTTTCCCTTTTCCTATATCCTACTATAATATTATAAATGAGAAAGTTTGGATGTTGGTTACTCAATCACGCAAAAAGGGCTGAATGGATATAGATGAAAGGCACATAAATACTTTATAACCTAGATTAACACATAGGATACTTTTTATCCCGGTAGTACGTTCTCGTGGGATAATTACAGACCTCCACGCGGACGAAGCCGTGGGCGAAAGCTAGTGGTACATAAATAGGTGTTGCTGTTCAGCGCAACAAAAATAGTAGTTGCCTCGTGTATTTGGTAGTTATTTAAACATAGTCCATTATTTTTATCTTTTTATTAAGACAATCCGGCTCGAAGGACCGATGTTCGGGGTTGGGGTGAGATTAAGATAAACTAAGATTAAGGATTATAAAGATACCTATATTTCAGTAACACAAATGGGAAAACGATTAAAACATTAGTTTGGAGGTTCAAGAGATGAGATTGAGTCGCGCCCAATATACGACGAGAACGTACTGACTCTTTTACCTATGTAAAATATAAAATATTCAAGACATAGAGCTCGGTGTCGCAATTACGCTGACATGTTTATTATTGTTCGGTGATTGACCCGAACACTCGGTGAATTGTGCTAAATAATCTTGCTACCTTTTCATTTATATAAAAAATAAGAAAAAAACGTTTGTTTTATAGCTATGAGATTGATAAAACAATACGAAAAGGGGTGAATTTAGGATTTTTTTTTTAAAGTTAATCTAATCGTTTAATTAAGTTATAGCATGCCCCTAGATCCTTAAATATGATACATCTTTTATTCAGAATTTTATAATACTGTTTTTTTATGTTTACCGTGGATTCAAAAACCTAGAAAGCGCGATCTCTGTCGTGTCATAGCGCCTTAAGTAGGTTCTTTATTTTACAAAAAACAAATTTCATTTTGAGTTTGAATATTCTCGACGGTTAAGCAAGGCTGAGGAGGAGGTTAGACAAAAAAAGAGGAGGGGCTCGTGGCTAAGTAATAACAGCCGAACGGGTCGATCCATCAGGTTAAGCTACGCTTGTCGGGGTTGGTCCGTAGATGGTCGACAATCTTTACATACCGAGACTCCTCCGTGCCGCTGAAAGCACGTTATGCCGCTGGTCCTAGCTGTCATTCACGGATCTTTGAGAGTCGTTACGGGTCGTCAGTAGCCCGAAACTCTGACAATCAGTCTTACCAAGGGCCATTACCCAGTAACTGGGTTGTGAAGGTCAGATAGGCAATCGCTCCAAAATACCGGTATTCAGCTGCACCTGTTAGACTGGAAGGTGACCCCCACATAGTTGGGAAAAGGCTAGGAAGAATGATTGATTAATTTTTGTGTAGACAAAAAACCTACATTAATAATAATAATAATAATAATAATCCACAACTATCACACAACGCCGTCTAGCCTCAAGCTAAGCAGAGCTTGTGTTATGAGTACTAGACAACTGATAAACATACTTATATATTTCTAAATACATACATATATAGATAAATTACACCCAGACACAGAACAAATGATCATGCTCATCACACAAACATTTGTCCTGGGTGGGAATCGAACCCACGACCTCCGGCATAGCAGTCAGGACCACTAACCACTAGACCAACAGGCCAGTCAACATTATACAAATTGTTTACTTCCTAAGCATAATTAGGCAATACCAAAAGGTAGTAAAGTTATACAAATGATAGATTTTCGAAATAAATTTTGTTCGCAATACTGAACAATTTGAGCATTTTCATATAATACAATTTCCAATACACGCAGTAGAGGATGTAAACCTATTTCTAGAACATAATATTTCTATTTACATAAGAAAGTTCGCACGATGTAAACAAATTTGTTCAGGTCGAAGCGGGCGGTCTAAAAATCAGCCGCCGGCAAACTTCGATATTGGTTGCGTAATATATGGTAGGCAAACAAATTTAGTTCTAGGTGATACCTATTGAATATGTAATTTAATTTAGGGACTTTTTGAAGAGTTAGCAAGGAGTTGGTTTATTTTCTTTATTGTATTGGACCCATGGCTTTTTTTTTTTTTTTTTTGGAGCAGATAGGTCCTTATTTAATATGAATATTGTTATAAGGCAACGTTGTGGTTTAAAAAAAGATGTAGTGAACAAAATTGAAAAGAGTATGCTTAGATGTTTTGGTCATGTTGAGAGGATGAATAATAATATATTATGATAATAATATAATATTCTGGGTCATTATTTACACACGGTCATCTGATCCCAAACTAAGCAGAGCTTGTACTATGGACACCAGATAACTGATATACTACATACACTACTTTTTCGTATTTGTAAATACATACTTATATATAGATAATTACACCCAGACTCATAACAAACAAACATGTTTATGCACACAAATGTTTGTCCTGGATGGGAATGGTACCCACGACCTGCGGCATGATAAGTATCTTAACTCACCACGCCATCTGGCCTGAATGAAAGGTGACTAACAAAGCAGATGTGAGTGGTGACCCCGGCATCCCGCGGGATGCGCTAAAAGGACATATGGTGACCTTATTGGTGATGTTCTTCAGAAAGGTGAGGTACGTAGTACTCGCAACCGGCGTGCGTGTTTGACCTGCGGGCCAATTCTACTAACAAAATTGTTAAAATCACAATTGAATGGCAGCTGAACCACGACTTTTGAGCGTTTTCGCATTCCACTAATGTAACAACGATCCAACTGCGGTTACGTTTCAGTTCAGTCACCGATCGATCGAAACAATCTCAAAAGCTATTCTGCTAACAAAACTAAACATGAGCGTGACGTTTAGTCGCATCATATCTTATTGACATAATTGAAACGTTTCGTTTCACAGATTTCGCAAGCTGGGGCCGAAAACGAAACGTTCTTCTGAGTTTTTATTATTTATAAAGTTGAAATGTTACAAAAAAATATATAGGCTAAAAGTATAAGTATGGTCTAGATATGTTTTTGTATTAAAAATACTTTTAGTAGCACTTATTCGTATTTAGTAATATTATAAGATTCAACTTTTTTTTTCTGTGGTATTATTAAAACATACTATTTGGAATGTTGGTCACACAGGTTACCCGCTGTTACGTTCCCGTTACGATTACGAATAGTAGAATGACTTTTTTGGTAACTATCGAACGGCGATCGAAACTAAACTGTTGTTGAAACACAATTGAACGTGTAACGTTGCAAATTAGTAGAATCGGGCCCCAGATGTATGAACGTAAACGAAACAAAAGGAGTACGTAAGGATTGTAGCAGGTGGTGTTCTGTAGTTCCCCATGGGAAAAAGACGTGAGTTTATGTATTAGGTTGGGGAAAAAGTCTTTTCGCATTATAGTATGTATGAACTTGTAATAAACTCTCTTTGGCTATACTATTTTTATCTGGCTGGTTTTGGTATCATTGAAAGTTTAAATTTTAAAGAACATAATTCCAAATTCAAATTAGGAAAATGTGTGATTTTCATTTGTTTTTCGTACCGTCAAGATGAGTGAATCTAATGAAGAAATTCGATACATTTTAAAATTTTACTACAAAACAGGTAAAAATGCAACGCAAGCCGCGAAAACAATTTGCGATGTTTATGGACCTAGTGTAGTGTCTGCGAGAGTAGCACAAATTTAGTTTAAGCGTTCTCAATCCGGAAATTTTGATGTCAAAGATGCACGTCGCTCTGGTCGCCCTATTACGGATAAAATGGATGCCATTTTTGAAAAAGTGGAGCAAGATCGGCATATCAGTAGTTACGACGTAGCTGAAGAACTGGAAATTGACCACAAAACAGTTTTGGCGCATTTGAAAAAAACTGGGTACACAAAAAAGCTCGACATTTGGGTACCTCACGATCTCACTGAAAGAAACCTAATGAACCGTGTACTCATTTGTGATTCTTTATTACGACGTAATGAAACCGAACCATTTTTGAAAAAGCTGATAACTGGTGATGAAAAGTGGATCACAAGTGGACAAGAACGTGCGAAAAAGGTCGTGGTCAAAGGCCGGTCAGGCTTCACAGACTGTGGCGAAACCCGGGTTAACTCGCAACAAGGTGATGCTGTGTGTGTGGTGGGATTGGAAGGGCATTATTCATTACCACCAGGCAGGACCATCGATTCTGAACTCTACTGCGAACAACTGATGAGATTAAAGCAAGAAGTTGAGAGAAAGCGGCCGGAATTAATCAACAGAAGGGGTGTGGTTTTTCATCATGATAACGCTAGACCTCACACATTTTTAGCCACTCAGCAAAAATTAAGAGAGTTTGGCTGGGAGGTGTTAATGCATCCGCCGTATAGTCCTGACCTTGCACCTTCAGATTTCCACCTGTTTCGGTCTCTTCAGAATTCTTTAGGCAGTGTCAGGTTAACATCACGAGAGGACTGCCAAAACCACTTGTCGCGGTATTTTGACCAGAAGTCCCAAAATTTCTATAGCAATGGGATCATGTCCCTACCTACAAGATGGCAAAAAGTTATCGAACAAAATGGTACCTACATACTTTAGTTAAATGTAAATAAACTATATTAAAAAATGTTTTGAATTTTCTTAAAAAATGCGAAGAAACTTTTTCCCCAACCTATTATGTATGTATGGGTCCTTATAAAAAACTCTAAACTTATAACTAATAAAAATGTCTATGAGTGAGTCCAGATTAAATTATTTAATATGGCTTATCTATTTTTGTTTTTGTATTTTTTGGATAGTTACGAGTAGTCAGTAGTGGTAGTTATTTTAGTAAAAAAATAGTATATGTATATAATTTTACCTAACAATAAATTCCTTTAATATTTCGAGTTAAATAATTTATTAATCTGTCTAGCGTTTTCCCAATAATTTTGTGGTCGGCTTCCACTCTAACCACTCTTACAGATGAATTATTAGTATTTTCCACATGGAGCGACTGCCTATCTGACCTTCACAACCCACTTACTGGGTAACACGATACCCCTTGGTAAGGCTGGATGTCAGACTTTCGGGCTTCTGACGACCCGTATCAACTGTCAAAGCTCCAAGAATAACAGTCGAGTCGGAACCAACGGCTTAACGTGCTTTTCGAGGCACGGTGGGTTCTCGGTATGTAAAGATGTTCACCCATCCACGGACCGACCGCGGCAAGCGTAGCTTAACTTGACCAATCGACCCGAGCGGCTGTTATTACTTACCTACAAGCCCTCTCAACATGTTAAATAACCATGTTTTATAATATCTTACATTAGCGTGTGGTCTCACCCTTAAGAAAACAGCTCAGGGAGTCGAAAATATGGAAAATATTTTTGAGATTAATAGCAAATTGGGCAGCACGTCATCAATATTCCTCACCTCCTCGCACTTTTCAAGAAAGTTACTCAAGATTCGGCCCTTGAGTCACGAGACGAGTTCCGAATCGTAATTTTGCGCTCGTTAGCTGCAATAGTGCTATTGGAGGGCTATTAATCTGCTCTGTAAAGCATTTTATAAAAAGATCGGCACGCAGTAGCATGCCTACCAAAGAAACAGAAACAAAAACCTTTAAATTGTTGAGACATTCCTACGGTACGATGTCAAAAAATACGAAAATAAATTACACATGTTACTTATAATATATCCTAGGTATTTATGGAGGTAATAAAGGGTTATTTTAAATTGGCTAGCTAAACCCCGCATATGCAATGGGTATCGATGTTTAGATGTTATAACATATTTTTTTTTTTTTGTGTAAACTTCACAAAACGTACCCATAACTATAAAACAGGTTTTCTCAACTCATACTTCAAGTAACGACACTAACAGCTGTTGATAATCTACCAAAAAGCAAGATCGAACATTTTAATTTTATCGTATTTATAGATATCGATACCCATCGCATCTGCGGAGTTTAGCTAGCCAATTTTAAATGACTCTGTATATTCATTCTGCGTAGAGTAGAGATAGAAGTGGTCATGCTACACGTGCAGCAATATTAATATTTATTTGCAATAAAAGTCGCATGAAGCTCGTGGCTAAGTAATAACAGCCGCACAGCTATATCCATCAGGTTAAGCTACGCTTGTCGGGGTTGGTCCGTAGATGGATGACCATCTTTACATACCGAGACTCCTCCGTGCCTCGGAAAGCCCGTTAAGCCGTTGGTCCCGGTTGTCATTCATGGATTTTTGATAGTCGTTACAGGTCGTTTGACAACCAGTCTTACCAAGGGGTATCGTATTACTCAGTAACTCGGTTGTGGAGGTCAGATAAGCAGTCGCTCCATGTAAAATACTGGTATTCAGCTGCATCCGGTTAGACTGGAAGCCGACCCCAACAAAGTTGGGAAAAGGCTAAGTAGATTGATTGATTGAAGTCGCATGAATAACATTGACAGCCGTTTAAATCTTCTATGATACCTATCTTTTGTAGTTACGAAACCACCAAATCCCACAAACACTGACCTTAGATAAACTCCGTGGAATCCGTATCACAAGCCTCTGAACCACAAACTTACGTTCAATCAAAACTAATCCCTACGTACACTACACAGTAACCACAACGAGGCAACTTTACCGCTATTTAAACCGAACTTTAAACCAAAGTTTAGACGTAATAGTCCCCCTGTACACTTGATTAACCACTATTGTACGTAGAACTTAGGTAATACTGTTTCTAACGATAAAAGCCATAAAACTTGTTAATGTATTTTAAATAAGTAAAAAATAAATAAAACCTAAATATGACTTTGAATAATAAAAAAGTATTTTTCGTGATAAATGTGAACATGACTCCAACGTATCGTAGCGTAGCAAAGTGCGTGCTAGGCCGTAGCTCAGCACTTAGCGTGGCGTAGCGAACAGTTTTTTTTACGTTTGTTTGTGAACACATTTGTTTAAATTAAGTTAAAATATTTTTATTAATCCTGCCGTCTGGTTTGATTCACAGAAAGCACTGAACCGTTTTTGATGGAATGTATCGTGTGTCACTCATTTGAGTGTATGTGATCATTAATTTAAGGTTACGTAGAGTGTAAAGGAAATGCAGTGAAAAGGTCGTGTGACATGTGAGAATAAATTAAATTGTGCCATAAGAAAAACATTTATGTATAATCGATAAAACAATTTTGTGAATTATTTGAACAAGATTACAAGAATTGCAGATGACAACAATATACCTCCTTCGTACAAGTGGCCCGTTAAAACGACTATATTTAAAGCAAACAACAGCTGTGTAACATTTAAAGTAAATCACAGTATTACAGACTATTTAAAACCGTTCAACAAAGTCTTCAAAAATATCCACAGCCTATTCAATTTATACCCAAATCCAAATCAATATACTTATACCCCTATTCCACGAATATTTGCACACTGGATAGTAAAATTACTGTTGCCGAAAATGAACCTCTGCGATAGCACGACACAAGTTAAAGATTGCATCGGTGTACGATCACGAACACAAATACTACACTTGCGCAAGATTTAATACGATTATCTCTTAAAATGTCAAGGTGTTAATGTGTAAAATTGGTCTTATGTTCGAACGGTGGCTGTACGCTTCATTCAGTCGCTTTGCAACTGCGTACAGTGTACTATTGATGCGTGAAAAATCAAAATGCCGAGTTGTGCAGTAATCATATGTAAAAATAGGTCAAATACCATCAACCTGAAGACAAATAGCATGTCCCACCACCGGTAAGTAAACAATTAAGTCGCTGTTTTATATTTTAAATCAATTTTTAAATGTTTTACTAACTTTCGTCCGGAGCGACACGAACTAGCCCGAACTGGCCCGAATCTTCCCGAACGCAACGAGCGTTTTGGATTTAGAGAGGTGCAATTGAGTGCGTGCGGCTGATTTTATCGATATGCGTATTATTGCAGTTGAATATTTTTTTACAGAACTCAATGGATTTTCTCGTATTACATGTATAGTAAAAAAGTTTAATAAGTTATTAATTTAATGTTGTTTGAACCAAATTAAGACATTGTTATTTCAATACAGTTACACGTGAAGTGTAAAAACTTAAATTAATATTATGCCTAAAGATTTTGACAAATGAAGTTTTTAATTGATAGTACAATATGATAAGTAATAATTATGATAAATACATATTATATTTCATCCAATTATTTATTTTTGGTCAAAAAATTACAATAATTTGTGTTCGATATGCAAAAATATTCAATTATTATTTTAAAAAATCTGGCTATTTGGCGATTTCGTAAGGTGGGCCCTAGACGATTAATAATATTGCGCAATATTATTGACCGAGTAAGATTAATATTGAAGATTGCAATGGTTAAATATAGTTGAAAATAAAAAATATATATTTTGTGCAATATTACCTATTGTATTGATCACTAAATCGCAAGCCCACCTGAGTCAATCATAAGGCCGAGCAGCCGTCAAGGTTCAAAGTTTGAATTAGAAAATTCGCGGTCCGTCGCTATTTTGTCAAATCTTTGTCTTTAATACTGAGGCTTTCACATTTTATTTTATTTCTTTACAAATATGTTAAAAAATATAGTATAACTCGCGTGAACATTGTATTATTACGCTCTCGGCTCCAATCCGGCCTCAGACGTAGTAACTTAGCTCACATATAACATAACGTATTATATTATAAAATCCTTAGTAATAATAATATTATACTATAGTAATACCCACCATATAATTACAAATTCATTTTCAGTTTTCCGAAAGATCCACATCTGAGATTAAATAATATATTATATAAATATACAGCATGATATTTAACACAAAGCGTTCCCTTTAACCGGTAATACAATATTAAAAAAATATTCCCATTTTATTTCAGTAAAAATAAACTATATTTTCGGATAGGTACTTATATAAAAAAAATATATATTTAAAGAAAATTAAACAAAGTTATTATAATACAAAAATGCTTAAAATTAAATATCGATAAAAATTATCGACTATCGCTTTCGACTCCCTAATTGCATGCGTATGCATTGAATGTTCGCAACTAGCAAATGTTTACAAGTGAATGCCCCGCCCATTCTATGTATGTGTGCTATTAGAAATTGATTTAGTGTAGCTGCTTTCTTCTTAGTGTGCGTGTTCAAATTTTAAGTATGTGTCGTAAGTGTACTATTTGTTAATGTTGTAATTATAGGGTGGGAGATAAGCGGTGGCACTAGGAGTCCTTACTATTCCGCAATGAAGGCATATCTCCGGATATCTATGATTTATCCCAAAAGAAACTTAACATTATAGTTGAAAAACATGTTCTCCCATATATCGATACACGTCACGGTCAATTCTTCAACTGCAAATGTATGTTTAAATTTGTAATCGCAAAAAATACTTTTTTATGTGATAAAACAAGAAATTAACTTTCCTTTACTTGTGCTGTGAGACCTTGCTTCAAGCCAAATTTCATGATTCTAGGTCAACGGGAAGTACCTACTCTGGTTTTGATTTATTTGGGGGTTCCAAAAATGTCACTTATATGGCCATATTTTTTACTGAGTTGACTTAGAAGCTTAATTTTTTTAGAGCTCTAAGGAACCGTTGACCTACGTATTTGAAATTAATTTCAACTTGATACCTCAACGCGTTCCTGATTAAAAGGGTCTTGACAGACAGACAGACAAACGGGTATAAGGGTTCTGGTTGTTCCTTTTGAGGTACGTAACCCTAAAAATGGTCTGTTCTCAAAGCTGCAATTTACTAAAAAAACTAACCTTTTGAATCTTGTGTAACTTTCGTAACTGTTTATACAACCGAATAACCAAAATTATTATTTGCCATCGCTTATTTATCGCTCCACTCAGGAGTACACAGTCTGGCCATAAATACTGTTACAATTAAAAATAAGAAACATATTACATTTGAATTTGGAATCTGTCATTTTTATACGATTGTTGATGAGTTTTCTAATTTTGGCGCCAATACATTGTACAATATTTTGCGATATTAAAATGGAGTGGGGTGATAAAGAGAACCAAATCGCTGTGAATGCATTACACAAAGTTGGTATGGAGCCAAATGCAATTTTTAAAACTCTCCATACGCTTGGTATTAGTCAAATGTTTGTATACCGGGCTATTAATAGGTACAATGAGACCTCCTCTGTTTGTGACAGAAAAAGATCTGGCCGTCCACGTAGTATTCGTACGAAAAAGGTGGTCAAAGCAGTAAGGGAAAGAATTCGAAGAAATCCTGTCCGAAAGCAAAAGATTTTATCTCGGGAGATGAAGATAGCACCCAGAACCATGTCGCGTATTTTAAAAGATGACTTAGGACTTGCAGCCTATAAGAGACGTACTGGTCATTTTTTAACTGATAATTTAAAAATGAATAGGGTGGTTAAATCGAAACAACTACTGAAGCGGTACGCAAAGGGAGGTCACAGAAAAAATTTGTTTACGGATGAGAAAATCTTTACAATTGAGCAACATTTTAACAAACAAAATGACCGTATTTATGCTCAAATCTCTAAGGAAGCTTCCCAATTAGTCGACAGAGTGCAACGTGGGCATTATCCGACTTCAGTGATGGTTTGGTGGAGTGTTAGCTATGAAGGAGTGACTGAGCCATATTTTTGTGAAAAAGGTATCAAAACATCGGCACAAGTGTATCAAGATACCATTCTTGAGAAGGTAGTTAAGCCCCTTAACAACACCATGTTCAATAACCAAGTATGGTCCTTCCAACAAGACTCGGCGCCAGGTCATAAAGCTTGGTTCACGCAGTCTTGGTTGGAAGTGAACGTTTCGGACTTCATCAGAGCTGAAGACTGGCCGTCGTCTAAACCCGATCTTAATCCGCTGGATTATGATTTATGGTCAGTTTTAGAGAGTACGGCTTGTTCAAAACGCCATGATAATTTGGAGTTTCTAAAACAATCCATACGATTGGCAGTGAAGAATTTTCCCATGGAAAGAGTGCGTGCTTCTATTGATAACTGGCCGCAACGTTTAAAGGACTGAATTGCAGCCAATGGAGACCACTTCGAATAAGCTTTTTACATTTTACATTGTTTTATATTTATGTATTAAACTAACACACTGTAAAAGTAATAAATATTATTTGCAATATTTTTTTTTTCTTCGTGACAATATTTATGGCAAGACTAGGTATAAATGTGTTTGACTGTGGCAATGTCTTCCTGAGTTCTTTGTACACGTTTATCCACCACCATCGTCAACAAGATATCAACGAGAAACGACATTATTGCATCCGAACCTCCGACCCATCCGACACTAGATCGGAAATGATCGAGTTTGAAGAATTTTGCCGATGGAACCTCTAAGTTGTATCGTGCTTTATCCAAGTGCCAATCTGGGTGTTTGTATGTATTTCGGTGTGCCCGTAAAAGTCTCCACTTTACGAGTCATTCAATAAGACGGTGTCAACACCACGTATTTGTTTAGGCTACCAATAAATCTGCGTGTTTGGTGGTACTTTTAGTGGGAGTTATATTCAGGGTATGTTGATATGTTTATTAGTTTGAACACAACTTTATATAGAACGAAAGAAAATTGAAAAAAAAAATACTGATATAGTAAACTTTCGTTAATAGTCGTTTAAAAAGTTATCTTGCAAAAAAAAGAAGAATAAAGAATACAAATTGTAAAAAATACTAGCTTTTTCCCGCGGCTTCACCCGCCGAAAATTATCCCACGGGCACGTACTACTGAGATAAAAAGTATCCTATGTCTTAATCCAGGTATATGTAAACGTAAGTGCCAAACTTAATTTCAAATCCGTTCAGTCGTTTTAGCGTGAAAGCGTAAGAAACAAACGAACTCACTTTCGCATTTTAATATTTGTTAGGTTATGTATAAAGATTAACTTTGTTAAAATATTGTAATTAGTTTCAAACATTGAGCATTTTCACACTGGACGATAACGATAACTACACGATATCGTCGGACTGGTAGTTTCATACAATTACTACTAAACGCTTTCACACTGTGGCGTAGTAGTCAACGGTATCGTCGCAGACATTGATTGTCGTGCCGATATCGGCATACGATACAGTGTGCGGTGTTCACTGCTGTCATTATTACGTCAAATACACTATTACACTTTTGGAATCGCGAAGCGATGTAAGCTTTTGCTGGTGCAACGCGACTATTCGAGGCTGCTGTGGCATATCGCATGACAATAAGCAGTTGGTTACATCATCGTCCAAGCTGACGATACGATATATACGTGTCCGTGTCATTATCGTCGCAATGTGACAACGGCCATTCTCTTATATTACTGAACTGGAATTAAGCACTTATCTAGTAAAACATTGTCACATTTCAACCCTGCAGACTATTTCACCTCTTTTATATGCTTTGTAACTAACGTTCAATTCTGTCACAAGGCTTACAATCTAAGCAACTCTTTAATAGCTGAATATCACTTCCATCGACAAATGTTTACATGAACACGATATTATTATACGGTGATAAATGAATATGCAAAGAGATCTTATACGTTTTTATGTCAAGAATCATAACACCACCATAACCTTTACAAATCTCTAAAATATACATACTCATATGATTGCACATTCACACGGAACGCTATACAAACGTTAAACATACGGAAGGCTTCGCTTATCTTCCCCACAAGTCATAAAGTCTACTGAGGGAGTTCAAAACAGCGTACAAACGACTATCGTGTCATAATATGACACATACTTGGTGGAATGGCGTTAAGAGGACGTATTTGTTGCATAAATTATGAAAATTCAGACATTATTATTACAATATAAAAAAGTTATATTCATGTTTTTAGCTATGAGCACATTGCTATCTGTTATCTTGTATAAATGTATGTTTTATTAGATCTATAATTTGTAACTGATATGTATATATGAGCTATAACTTATATGTGTAGTATGTTCCAAAACAGCATTAATGCGGAAAAGTGTATTTTGCATGGCGCCTTTAATATTTAATAACTGACATTTTATATTTTTGACTATTCATAATATTCAACAATTTAATTCAAATTTACAATTTATTGTTTTAAATTGAATTTTTAGTTTGTGTGAAATAATGTTTATGCTTTGTTTAAATTTAATTACCTTTGAATTACTTTTTTTACCTATGTCCTATGTATTTGTATGCCCCAAAGGCCGAACATGATGGATCTTTTAGTTTATGAACAACCTGCATGCCATGTATATATATATACTCATGTTTCTACAAATAAATGACTTATGACTTATTATTATGACTTATTAAACTGTTAGTATAAGTTGGTAAATAAATAAATATGTTAGAGGAGTAACAACACTAGTAGTTCTGCGAACAGCAGACGCGAGCACAAGCTTTTTTTGTGACTTCACAGCTGACAGTGAGTATGACAAAATTATTATTCCAAACATTACGCCAATCACGAAGTACACAGAAGTTAAGAAATACAGAGAGAGTGACATAATTATTAATAATTATAGTGTGTGCGTGCGTGTATCTGTGCGGTGTAGGTGCTGCCGGTCTATTCTGTAAAAATCTCACCGTGATAACTCAGGTAAAGTGAGCTTGAAGTGCGCTGTCATTCCAACTACGCTAGGGATCGACATTATTGACAACTCACTCCACGTTCACTTCACCTACGTTTTTACTGTGAGATTTGTACAGAATAGCACTGCTGTAAATGTGTGTGATGAGGTGTGTTTGTCTATGTACGTATGATTAAACTGCCACTTAGTTAGCTGAGTAACCGGCGTTTGGTGGAGGATTTGGATAATCTCCAATAAAATATACTAAATATATCTAAAATACGTATAAGTAAAGTTATTTAAAACGGGAGTTACTACTACTTTTCAAATAAAACACAACCATCGAAATCGGATCTCATAAAGCGGAGATGTGTAGCCCCCTTTTGCCTCTTCTTGGAGGAAATAATTCTAATCAAAATTTCCCGACGACAAAACAATTCTAAAAAAAGTCGTAAAACCGACCTGTAGAGGAGTACCAACAATCTGACAAGCGAAATCAAATTTAGCCGGACTTGAAGCAGCGACGCTTCGTTCGCTCGGTCAATGACATACTTAACATTACGCTCGTATTCTCTGACGGCTTGAGCAGAGGTGCGGCTGTAGTAACACCCACATTTCGCCAGTTATGTTCAACGCACATCCACATACATAAACTCACGCCTTCTTCCATGGGGGAAGGCAGATACTATAGAACGCCACCTGCTACGATACTTACATACTACTTTTGCCTCGTTTACGTTCATACATCTGGTCAAACACGCACGCCGGTTGCGAGTATTACTCACCTGACCTTTCTGAAGAACATCACCAATAAGGTCTCTGTAAATGTCCTCCACCCGGCGTTTCACTCACATCTGCCATGTTAGTCGCCTTCCATTCATCCTCTCAACATGATGGAACCATCTGAGATAATTGAACAAAATTAGAATGCTCCTTATTGACATTAACAGAATATTCCAAACACATCAAACCAGAGAATGCACTACCCTCTCATCGTCCTTTAATTCAGATCCTCTCTGTTGGACTAAAACGATCCAAATAGAACTAAAACTATGAATTTTTACAAGAGACCAATATCAAACCAATGAATATCGCCTTAAAATCATGTATTTGTTGCAGCCAAGGTTTAATTAGCCTTTTAACTAACCGCCTTTTAACTAAACGGCGGCCGTTCAACTAGCGGCCTGCGTGATATTCAATTATAGGTTAAATTGGAACTGTAACGAACCACGCGCGAGCCGAATTAGTTGCAGTAACTAAGTCAGGGCACCTCGGCCAAATGGTTAGGCTAGAGCTGTATTCAACCGTGCGCAAGCCGAGCGAGCGAAGTGAGCGGTGTAGCGGCAGCGGTCGACGAGCGCTACTTCCAAAGGCTATAACTGAACAGCTAATTAAGCTATTTGGCTGCGACATATGTACCAAAATACCAACGCTCCTTCTTCCCTAACACTTTAGTATACAGGCAAATGACTTTACAATAGCCAAAACAATTCTAAAAACTTTTCCTAACTTGGAAATACTTAGAAACACGGATAATAAAACTTTTCTCGGAACATTTTAATACATTTTCTGTCTGCTAACTTGGTAAGTACCAAGTTAGCAGACAGAAAGCGACTACATTAAGTAGAAAAAGTTTAAACTCGTCATATCTGTCTTAGTTTTTAGTTTGACTTACTAAAACTGAGGCACTTGAGAACGCTTTATTTTATCTTTCTTTTTAACTGACTTCAAAAAGGAGGAGATTCTCAATTCGTCTGTATGTTTTTTTTTTTTTTTTTTGTATGTTTGTTTCGCGATTACTCAAAGACGGATGAACCGATTTGCAAAATCTTTTATTGCATATCCTAGATAGATAAATAAACTTCATTGCGTACAAATAAATGTAGACATGAGATTAGAAGACAGTAGTTCTATTAGAAGTGCTATTTCAGCATTTCACTTTATACATTACATTCTGGGAAAATCTCATCACAAAAGTGTAACTTAGTGCTCATATACACGAGCGCCACGCCAATAGCAGAGACAAATGTAGCCGTTGACACTCGTCGGCGGCAGCTGTAGACGCGTCGATGACAGCCGCCGAAGCGTCGACTACAACGTGCCGCTCGTGTATACGAGTACGTGCTCAAATACACGAGTGGTATAGTAACCAGCATGAGTCGTGAGCATAAACTGACACCTGCGCAGTAGTTAATTTTCCTGTCTCTTTGGCGGAATGAAGAAGCGGGGGGCGCCAAACTAAATGCGATTGGTTCGTCAGTTGATGCTCGTCGTCTATTGGTCTCTCGCGTATCATTCGGCTACTGTACACTTTCGTGCAATTTTAGTGACTTACGTTTTGGATTTTAAAATAGTTTATTTTTGTTATTTCATATAATTTGTTAAGACACTTATAATCAGACTGTATTGTTTTATTGAGGTAATTATATTTTAGTCTCGAAGGCCTAGAACATAACTGTATCAAAGTGAAATTTAAAGAACCACTAATATTTTAATTATAGTTTGTGTAAGTACCTATCAATAATTTTCATAAAACGGCACTGAATAAATTTGGCCGAAAGTGTACATGCGCGAGCTTACCCCCACTACTGCCCATCTGTGCTCACGACTCGAGCCGATTGTTATACGTTGCCAATAGTAGAGGTAACTACAGCCGTCGACATAGTCGGCCGGTGTTATCTCTGCCGTTTGCAAGAGGCCGCTCGTGTACACGTGCACTTAGATTCCATATAAACAAGTAAAACCTCAAGGTATACACAAACTAGTGCACAACTGTTGTCACAAAGTTCTGTGATCATGCGTGAAGTTAACACGACGTACGACGTGCACTAACTTACAACTTAGTTAAGCCTGTTACAACATAGGCACAGTACCCGGACCCATTAGCGCTTCGAGTTTTGAAAGAGACATAGTGTGAGTGTGGGACTCGTGGCTAAAAAATAAAAGCCGCACGGGTAGATCGAAGCTTAAGCTACGCTTGCCGCAGTCATAATATTATAATTTGCCCCAAAAGTGACCCCCATATTCGTCACACGTCCGTGTTTGGGTCACAGAAATTCATATGTGTACCAAAGTTCAACTTAATCGGTCTATTAGATTCGGAGCAAATTGGCTGTGACAGATGGACATACATACATTTTTTATTTATTTATTCATTCAAGACATAGGTTGTAACTACACTTTTGTGTACCTAATGGTACACAAAAGTGTAGTTACAACCTAAGTAACAAATATTTATTACAAAGGCAATCACAGAAACCCCATTCTTAAACACAATAAACATCTAATACAACGCCTATTTTCAAGATTAAAGTACGCCAACTTCAATTGACTAAGTGGTTGTTGCAACATTGATCTCGTTACTTAGCCCTGATTAGTTTGTTTTAAGAGAGTTCCTAAGTAAAATTAGTCCATCTTGGACTAGATACAACCATTACCCTAGCAAACTACCCCTATTCTACACAAAGACTCCCCGTACACTCTCATTCATGAGCTGCGGAAATTACAGCGAGGTAAGTTAACTATAGCGTTGGTTGTGCCACAGAGTACCCACTGCTTCCAGTATTTCATTGCCAGAGCATTTGATAAGACTTAAAAAATGTTTTGAATAGATTAAAGTTCTAAAGACTTTCTGGCGTTGTCTTTTTGTAGACAGTTTTTTTTTTAATAATAATTAGGCCTCAAACAATAATAATATGGCAGTTAAGGGGGATGCGCAAAAACCAGCGGGGCCGAACTATGTTCCTTGAGAGAGGCCATGGTAGAGCGGACAGATTGGACCTTAAGCCTTGTCTCCCAGTGGGGTGACAATAATCTGGTCTCTTTTAACGCCACCAAAACACAGGCGTGTCTTTTTACCGCTAAAATGAGTCGTTTCAACCAAACTAACATATGTTCCTGTAGCTGATTGGCTTGAGCTCCTAAGCATGGAGTTGACGTCTGGTATAAAGCCCAAAAGCTGGGCATCCTAAATAGGGTGAAGCGATACTTTACGCCTGGACAGCTTTTAACCCTTTACAAAGTGCAAGTCCGATCCTGCATAGAGTATTGCAGCCACCTTTGGGATGGATCAGCTAAGTACCAACTAGCCCCACTTGACTCGGTGGAACGCAGAGCTAAGAGGCTCATTGGCGACGTAAAACAGGTGGATGCCAGGCTTCATAGCTCGGCTCGTCGCCGCAAGGTTGCCTGCTTGTCGGTCTTCTACATATGTAATTCGGTGAGTGTGCCTAAGAACTCCACGACCTGATTCCACCGGCCCCCTTCTACCATCGGATATTTAGACGCACTGCCAGTTACCAACCCTACCTAGTTGCTATTCCACCAATTCACACTTAGCGTTTCCAAATATCTTTTATAATGCGCACAGCAAAAGAGTGGAACTCACTACCTGCGTCTGTGTTTCCGAGCGCATACAACCCTAATCACTTCAAAGTGAGAGTGAACAGGCTTCTTCTGGGTAAGCTCACTCCACCGTCGACTTTGTCTCTGTGACCTTTGACCTAGACTAGAGTCAAGAGGAAACCCATCTCAAATAAAAAAAATGCGCTAAGCTAGCCCGAGAAATTCATGTAGTTAGCTATCATGTTGTTTGTTCGGTCGCGAATCAATATTTGATCAACATACAACTTGATACTGACAACCTACAATTTAGAGAGTTGTATTGATTATTTCAATGATTATAATACAGTACAACCATACTTAAATATTATTTATCTATCGGATTGTGTTACAAATATAGTATCCTAACCTAACTAAAATTATTAAAAAACTAAAATATGTCGTCGAAAAATTCCTCCGCATCGCTGTCTACTGGCAATGTACCCAAGAGACTGGCGGCATTGCTACGTTTTATGGCAATGCCTCTGGCCAAGGTAAACGTAGCCCTTGGGTCACGGGAAGTGTCAACCAGCCGTTTGGAGATTTCGTTGAACAAACCATGTGCACTCGAACCCCACGGCTCATTCCCAAACGGCTCGAAAATATTGTTACCGATAAGGTTGTTATACTTCCGCCGCTTGAGGTTTTCCGCAGCCGCAGCAGCAGCGCCAGCACAGCACGCTGTGTCAGGAAGATGGGATGGCGCAAAAGTATCGACACACGTTGCGTCCTAAAGGTCTACCCACCTTCAATGGAAATGAAGACATGTCGCCCGGTCTTTTGCTATCGTCGCATGCCAAGCCATTGGGTTTTAATACAACTGGAAATTGCAACATACGTAAGAAAATTTGAATTTCGCGGAGTACCCTGAAGTTTCGCACTCTTCGTCACCTCGTATACCCATGCAAGATTGTTCTGCGAAACCGTTCGCATTGACCCGCTGTAAGCAGTTAATATAAGTAGACTGTGACCGTACTATTGTATCAAATGAGTAGCGAGTGTTTTGTTTAGTATGTCGGCGGAATGAGATAACAAGCGGTAGGCTTCAAACTGATGGGTGCTATTTGCGTCTGGAACCATCTAGACATACCTCATAACTGGGAACAGTAGACCTCGCGAGCATAAACTTTTTTACAATTTTAATTTTATCATTCTTTTTTATTTTTCTTTATTTTATTTTTAATTAATTACCCATATTAGTGCACAGTGGCGGCATCTAGTGACCTTATTAACGGACTAATAACAAAATTAAAAATCATTCATAGGTAGGAAAATTTGCTAATTACACGCTTCCACATATATACATCTAATTACAGGTACTTTACGTTGACTAAATATACGTTAACAGGGATTTGCAAAGCAAGTGTTATTGTAAAACATATTTGTTTTACTCGTACAAATTTATTGGGTATAAAGCCTCGTTTTAGAGAATTCTGATAATTATTTTCAGAATTCTCTAGTTTTGTGATAAGAAAGTCGTCCCAGGTGCTCCATCAATCCCTAGTAGTTATAATTCCGATTCTACTGGTACAAATCTAAAACTGAGCAATTTACTGTATTTTGAGGAACTATTCTGCTCATCACGCCGAAAATCCTCATCAAAGTTACTACTTTAACATAAAAAAAAGAATGTTCGAAATCGGATCTCGTAAGGCGGAGATATCCTATAGCTCCCTTTTTGCACCTTTTTGGAGGAAATACCCCTGCAATCAAAACTCTCCGAAAACAAAAAAAAAAAATACAATGTCGTTAAACATGCATACCAAGTTTCATCTAGATCGGTTGTGAAATACGACCTTTAAAAGAGTAGCAACAAATTGACAGACGAAAGCAAATTTTGTCAGACTTGAAGCAGAAACGCTTCGCTCGCTTTGCTCGCTCGAACAATTAGCAGTGGTGGCCCAATGGTAACGGCCGCGACTTATGAGTTGTAGGTTGTAGGTTCAAACCCTGACTTGCGCTTTACTTTGTGTATATTAATTCCTTACCACTGTCTGCAATCCGGAGAAGAAAAACTTCGTGAGGAAATCGGCATGTTCTAGAAACAAAAATTCTAAGACATGTGACATACTAACCCGCACTGGGCCCGCGTCGTTGATTACGGTCCGCTCCATCTCACTGAGAGGAGGCCTGCGTACCAGCTGTGGGAACATTATGGTATGATTATGCTATACATAACACTCCCATTTATAAACGCTGCTTAAAATTAAAAGACGTTTAAAAAACATCAAAAATGATTACTTAACTTAAAAGCAACTTTTTTTTTATTTAAGATGGATTTGCTGTTGACTCTAGTCTAGGTCGGAGGTGACAGAGACAAAGTCGACGATGGAGTGAGCTTACCCAGAAGAAGCCTGTTCACTCTCACTTTGAAGAGATTAGGGTTGTATGCGCTCGGAAAGACAGACGCAGGTAGTGAGTTCCACTCTTTTGCTGTGCGCATTATAAAAGACATTTGGAAGCGCTTAGTGTGAATTGGTGGAATAGCAACCAGGTAAGGATGGTAACTGGCAGTGCGTCTAGATGTCCGATGGTAGAAGGGGGCCGGCAGAATGAGGTCGTAGAGTTCTTGAGCACACTCTCCGAAGTACAATCTGTAGAAGACCGACAAGCAGACCACTTTGCGGCGATGAGCCAAGCTATGAAGCTTGGCATCCACCAGTTTTACGTCGCCAATGAGCCTCTTAGCTCTGCGTTCCACCGAGTCAAGCGCGGCTAGTTGGTACTTTGCTGATCCATCCCAAAGGTGGCTGCAATACTCCATGCAGGATCGGACTTGCGCTTTGTAAAGAGTTAAAAGCTGTCCAGGCGTAAAGTATCGCTTCACCCTATTTAGGATGCCCAGTTTCTTGGCTGCAGTTTTGGCTTTGTACTCGATGGTGGCGCCAAAGTTGAAACTGCTATAAATAATGGGAATAATGAGGATGGCAATATAGCAGACAATTGCTGTCTTTTTTTTAATGAAGTTTCAGTGTAATTTATTTATTTTATTTATTTATTTTATTTCAAACACATACACTATCATTACAGGTTTACCTAATGCAATAGTGTAGTTACAACTTACAAGGTTAGACTTACATTGCTAAATTATATTATGAACCACAAAGAGTTATTGTACAAAATGCGGCCCGTGTGAATTCACTCAGTGTACTCAATGTTTATTTGCAGTCAGTAATATTTGCCTTTAAGACGCAGTTATATGCCAATAGCCTTGAGTAGTTAGCTTGCGTGTTCTGAACTGAGCTGATGCAACGCCTCGTAAGTCCACCCAGTAATAGGACTCGCCCATCAAGGAGCACTGTCCCAAATTAGACGCATTATTAATTTATTATACATAAAAGAAAAGCTATTATATTAAAAAAAAAACGTATACTAAAAGATAAATAATTAAATTATCTTTAAATGGTGAATGATTTCATAAAAACTTGCTTGATAGTTTTGGCGTGATTCTCAGTTTTATATTCGCCTTAGACATAACTGTAAACATTTATTACACTATGTAATATAAACATCATCCAAAATATTAAGTTATTAAGAAAATGCTCTAATTTAATTACTTTTTTCCAAATCATTAACACTACACGATTAGTTACACGATTAGACGACGTTATCTTCAGTTTAGAATCATTAAAGTAGGGCTATCGTCGCCTTAATGATTATATGATTTTATGTCAATAACTGAAGTCAATAATGTAAAAAAGAAATAGAAGTATGTACCCTTCTTATTATGGCTTAACTTAATACAAGAGCCAAATCTAGAATGGCTATTTATACTAAGACTTTATTTTACAAGGTACTTCTATTTGCGTACGGCTACACTTGACTAAGCCCCGTATTACAGACTTTCGCTCAAAACTCAAGCACTTAAAACTAGTTTAAAGCCGTAGATATTGGTTTTAAGTAATGCTTGAGTGAGTTGTTCTATAATACCTAAGGGCCGGTATTTTTATCTGTAGTTAACCAATGGTTAAATATTGTAACTAAGGGTTGAATTTTGGCTAAATGATGATTAATAATAATTTTGGATGAATGTATTCATGGTAGCTCATTCATATTAAAAAATAGTAACTAATGACATAACTCATCCATGTTTAGCCTTTCACATTTAGGCAAAATTGAACCATTAGTTACTAGGTTTCACCATTGGTTGAGTTAACCACAGATCAAAAAGCCGGCCCTAAATGTGTTTGCCAAAATGCCAATACTTACAATTTTTTTAACATGATCTGATAACATGATAACATGTTTTAACTACGGATCAAAAATCCGGCCCTAAGACCGCAGAACCAGCCCTAACTTGCCCTGGTTCAGCTGCAAAATAGCCAGATCACTAAAAAAATATCACAAATTAATCGTAGCAACAAAATCGTAAAGATATCAAAACCGCTGATCATAATCATAACAACATCCATTTCGTCAACCATGAAAGCGCGGTACCAACGACATTGTCGAAACTTATCGTGTTTCTCGTTAAATGGTAATCGATACCGTATCGAGCAAACTTCAGTATCGCATGACGAGGAAGCGACGCAAGGTCAGAGGTAGGAAGGTTACCGAGAGGTTGCAGTGTCTATGGATTTACTTGATTTTTAGGGTTTCGTACGCGAAGGGTGCAAAACGGGGGTTCCGTTTGGCACCCTTCGGGTACGGAACCATATTACTAAGCCTCTGTCCGTCTGTCAGCAGGCTGTATCTCATGGACCGTTATAGGTAGACAATAACAAAAAATAATAAAAATAAAGTAAAGCTAAAAATTAAAGGGGGTTAAAAATACAAGAAACGTGTTTTTTAAACAGTAGTTTTTTTTTTTTAAATATGTAGTGTTAAATATTGGATGGTGATACGGAACTCTTTTTGTGTGCGCGTACGACTTGCACATGACCGGTTTTTAAAAGTACCAACATAGCTTATTATAGGAGGAGGAAGGTACTAAGCCTGAGCTTGCTGATATCCGTCGGTGGATTGGTGACCATAATTTACACTCCACTATCGACCGGCCACTACTTAGCACAGTTTTTACGACACGATAAAACACTTTTTAGATTTCTTTATTACCTATATATATATATATATTAAAATATTATATTTTTTTAGAGGGCAAAAAATATACGTGTTGAATTCAGAACCTCCTCCTTTTAATTTCGTCGATTAAAAATATATTTAATATCAATTAAATTGGCTTTCTTTGATAGATAATTCTATGGCATTAATATTTGAAAATGCTTTCAGGCATGTGGCCGCTGCGGCTGACGCGTACATGGCATAATATGGAGATCAAATTTTCACACACTTTTCGCAGTAATTCAGCAATAATGCCTATGCCTAGATTTACACATAAACAAAATTGTTAGTAAAGCTTACCAATTATATGGCTTTATCATGCGATCTACCCTGGACTTCAAAAGAACCTCGTCATATCTATGTTTGTATAATGCCCTAGTTCGCTCACAATTGGAGTATGCAGTGTCAGTATGGAACCCCTTCTACAAAAAATATGCTGAAATGGTTGAGAATGTTCAGTACAAATTTTTACGTGCCATGCACTGTAGATGCCATAAATCCTACTTACCTTACTCTCAGTTACTCAGCAAGTACAGGCTCCTGCCTCTTAGCTTACGAAGAAAATACCTTGAAGCCATAATTTTATATAAAATTGTTAGAAATAAATTTAATTGTATAAATCTAAATAATATGATTTGCTATGCTGTACCAAGAACCTTTCACAGGCGACAGGTACGAGCAGGTACTCTTTTTGCGGTGAACTCTTGCCGAACTAATTCTGGCAAAAGCTCTCCTGTCCGCCGTATGGTTGACTCATTTAATAGAACCTTTGAAAATATTGACATCTTCAATTGTACAATGAGTAGATTCAAAAGCCTCATCCGATCCACTTTATTAAATAAAACCCCTGTGTGTACCCTATCTAAAAAAACATCTAACTTACTAAGCTCATATCTTATATTATAATGTAATCCTTGTCTATCAAAGCAACCACGATACAACTAACTACCGCACGTAAAACTCCTTAGCTCCTAGCGATTACACTTGTTTTCCTTTTAAACTCTTATGTCTACCTGTGGACAGCGTTGTGGGTTATATTATTACTAATGTTTATTGTTAAACTAGTTGTAAGCTCTTATAATGTAACTGTTTGATGTTCCTTTTATTAAAAAATAAAATAAAATAATGCATCACATTTTGGCATCCAAGTGCTCACTTGTTACTGGTTTATCGGAGTAGACATGCGACTTTACGTACATATTCCCAGGGAAAATATAGTATATAGGTAAGTAGTGTATAGATTAGGCAGCGGTGCACCTGCCTATAGCATACTACATTTCGCTAGTTATGTTTAAGTTCCATGTACCTAACAAGAGGCGAGTCTTTGCCACTAACCGGGCACAATTCTAGACTCGATCGCCCGGAGGACACGGTGGAGCATACGGTGGAGGTCTGCCCGGCTTGGGCAGAGCACCGCCGCGTCCTCGCGGAGGCGATCGGCGGCGGCGATCTCTCACGTCCGGCCCTGGTACAGGCCATGGTACGGAGCGAGAGTGCATGGGAAGCCGTCACCTCCTTCTGCGAAGCTGTAATGCTCGCGAAGGAGGAGGCTGAACGCGTGAGGGAGAGGCAATCTTTGCGCCCTCACGCCCCTAGTCGCCGCAGGAGACGCCCTGGGCGTCGGGACTCGATAACCGATTCCCGGCCACCGTAGGCGCGGGCTTGCGGATGGCGAGCAACGGGTAGCTCGCTGTCCGGTAAGGACCAGGCCCGGGTCGACGGCGCGTTGTGTTCCACGCGCGCCTCAAAGAGATGTCAGCACTAGCTGAAGGGGTCCGCTAGGGCCGATGGCCGCCGGGGTTGCGGGTTGTTCGAAAGAGTTACCGTGGCCCTGGCACAGGCAACTGAAGGAACACGGGTGGGTTTTAGTCAGTAGAAGTCTGACACGCCCTCCCGCTCCACCCAGAGCGGGAGAAGTTATTTGATGATTTCCCATCCACAAAAAAAAAAAAAAAAAGGGCTGCTACTGAGAAATTCCAAATGAAAAAATTGTAGGCACATTTCGAGAGCCGTTTTCGTGAAAACCGATTGAAATTTTACTACGGTTTCCGATACTGCCGTAGCCAGTGTACTTACGATACAAGACATAGTAAACTCATTGCATTCCTTGTAAAGTAAGCTTTCACCAATTATGATATTTTTCAGTTCATCTGCCTAGCCTTTTCGCAACTATGTTGGGGTCGGCTTCCAGTCTAACGGGATGCAGCTGAATACCAGTATTTTACATGGAGCGACTGCCTATCTGACCTCCACAACCCAGTTACTGGGTAATATCATACTTCTTGGTAAGACTGGTTGTCAGAATTTCAGGCTTCTGACGACCCGTAACGACTGTCAAAGATCCACGAATGACAGCCGAGACCAACGGCTTAACGTACTTTCCGAGGCACGGAGGAGTCTCGGTATGTAAAGATACCCATCCACAGCTTAAACTGATGGATCGACCCGTGCGGCTTTTATTACTTAGCTACGAGCTCCTCTCATATTTTTCAGTTCTGAGTATGATTTACGGCGATGAGACGACATCTTAAACTTTTTTGCTATTTCAACAGATTTTGTATTCACTCGGCACTAGACTTTTTAGGCTAATTGCATTCTTTTTAACGCAAGCTTTCCTCGATTAGGGATTTTGTTTTTATTTTTGAGCAGATTTGCAGCCGATATGAGACGATATCTGAAATTATTGTGTTATTGTAAACTTCATATTAATTTTTAACCCTATTCTGGCCAATATTTCTGATATAGATAGGTAGATAATTATTTATTTTCGATGTATTTCTTTAGTTTCTGGTAGTGCTTTGTCAATTCTTGATAAAAATACCAGAACAATATTGATTTAGCTGAACACATTTTTGCGCTATACGAATTGATATTTCGACACATAGTGAAAAGTAGAGGGTCACGCGCATGTGCGTGCACTCGCAGTGTGACGTCATACGCAAATTTTATCCGGCCTCAAAATTTTTATAAATGTGACCTATCTTTAGAATGCTCAGCCATTACTCTAGCATTAAAAGTCTCGTAGTTACTATCTGTGGAAATGTTACATGTTTTTGTCGGTCAGAAATGTTGAACTTACCTCCAGTACACCGAGCAAAGAGACGTTTTCACGTCAAAAAACCCAATAACATTCTCCAACCTGGGAATAGACCAGCAGGTACCTAGTAGAGTTTTTTTAAGAAAGGATCTTTCTAGCAATACGTAAACCAAATACAGCGGGTTTTTTAAATGTTTTGGATGCTCTAAATGGGGAGGAGCTCGTGGCTAAGTAATAAGAGCCGCACGGGTCGATCCACCAGGTTAAGCTACGCTTGTCGGGATTGGTTCGTGGATGGGTGACCATCTTTTTATACCGAGACTCCTACGTGCCTCGGAAAGCACGATAAGCCGTTGGTCCCGGCTGTCATTCGTGGATATTTGACAGTCGTTACGGGTCGCCAGAAGCCCGAAAGTCTGACAGCCAGTCTTACCAAGGGGTATCGTATTACCCAGTAACTGGGTTGTGGAGGTCAGATAGGCAGTCGCTCCATGTAAAATACTGGTATTCAGCTGCATCCGGTTAGACTGGAAGCCGACACCAACATAGTTGGGAAAAGGCTAGGCAGAAAAAAATGGATGCTCTAAATGGGATTATTAAAATTCGCTTAGCAAATTAGGTACTAAAATCATTGTAACGAACAGATGTTTTAGGCATTAGACCGTAGTACCGTGAAATGATTTTTATATTAGGCCCTATCCTAACGATTAAAATAGCCTGTCTGTGCCTGCCTTCGTACTTACATTTGTGGTTACAATATCCCCCTTAATTAAATTCAAATCGTTATACTAATTGAGGAATGGTACTTACAGCAACCCGGCAGTTTATGTGCAAGTAATCTTAAAGCTGATGAAACACATGTTTCTATAATTTGAATGTAGACGGAGCGATCATAAAGCGCTTTATTGCTTAAAGTTTATTGTCTGTGGACTTGTACTTGAGGTTTCAGTATAATTCAGAACAAGAATCAATGACTACCTCAGTGTTCAATACTCGGCTCAAGTAAAGTGTTATTTGGTAGAAAGAACCTCTTCTAAACTCTCAGTATAGCAGCTTCGAATCATAATTTTCCCAGTTAATGGCAAGTTCGTCTCCTAGTAGGAACGAGTACCTGACGACTTGGCTTGTAGGTAACTGGCAAAATGTGTACTATTTAAATACTTGGTATTTAGTGATGAATTCACCTAACGTTGATATAATGTGTACTCAAAACATGCCAAATTGTTTAAACACGTACCTATGTTCAAGGCTTTTTCATAACATAGCATCACGCCTATAATCCCCGAATGGCTAGGCAGAGGTATACTTTACTACACCCACATTTCGCCAGTTATGTTTAAGTTCCATGTAATATGAGATGAGCCTATAGCCATTAACCGGCCACAAATCCAGATTCAGGGCCGCTACTGAGTAATTCCTGATAGAAAAACCCAATAACAGTTTCCCTGACCTGAGAATCGAACCCAGGACCTCATGTTTAGCAGTAGCGCTTGCGACCAATACATCAAAGTGGCTCGCTGGTCAAGGCTTTTTATTACCAGCTATTATTCAATTTAAACTACTCGTATTATACCGAATACTGCTTCAAATGATTATATTATCGAAATAACAACCACTATTATTAATATCGAGTACCCTGGATTTATCTTATTAATAGACAGATTAGCTCTATTGTAAGGAAGGGTTCAATTGATAAGATGAATGGAAAGCAATATTTCACACTAAATAACTAAAGCAAATTGCCTTATGAAGGAAATCATTAGTAACGAAATATTAGGGCTCGGAGAGACTATGTAGCTGGATAGATAGATAGAGTAGGTCAAGGCCGGTTTCTTGATCCGTAGCTAACTCAACCAATAGTTACTATAGTTATGGTTAAAATTTGGCAAAATGTGAATCAAATTGTACAAACCATTAGTTATTATTTTTAGGGTTCCGTACCCCAAAAGGAAAAAACGGATCCCTTATAGGATCACTCGTGTGTCTGTCTGTCTCTCTGTCCGTCTTGCACAGACAATTTGCTCCAAATTTAATAGACCAATTAAATTGAAATTTGGTACACATACCGAATTTTTGTGACTCAAACACGGACGTGTAACGTAAATAAATGAATTTTGAATATGGGGGTCAATTTTGGTGGCAAATGAGAAAAAAAAATGTTTTGCAAACTGTACCGTGTGACCTATCAAATGAAAGGTCTATGAGAGTATCAAATATGTTTACTTTTTTAACAATTTAAAATAAATTGTTTTAAAGTTATTTAAGAAAATTGATTAAAAAAAAGAACCATTCCCCGAACCTACTGAGCCTAAAATGTTGAAAAAAATACAGAAAATAGTTCTATATATAGGTGTAGAACGTTTTTCTGTAAGACTTCTTATAGGTTAGGTTCCTATGGTCTTGAAATAACATGGTAAATCTCTCAATATTGTGCGTACAAACTTACATTTGCACTTGGGATGTATAGGAGAACATGTTTTTCAACTACATTGTTAAATTTGTTCTTGGGATAAATTTATCTCAACTACAGAGCTCTATTTTGTGCGTGGTCCGACACGCTCATGGTCGGTATTATTTTTTAAATATTTGGTTGAGTTAACTACGGATCATGAAACCGGCTCTTAGTAGACCAAAAGAGATGCAGACAAACTGGAGATAGGGAATATTTTTGGTGCCTATGGAAAATGGATTTAGTTTAAAATGTTAATTATAATTTCAATGTATGTAAAACTATAATGTCGATAAAAAACAAAAACATTATCCGGTCATTAGAAACCATATGACCCTATAGCAAATACCTACAGATACAGTACTAATCTGCCTTATGGCAGCCATACACGTTACGATATACTTGCGCAAGTTTAATCTTGCACAAGTCTGCGTGACACCGAGTGTCTCGGATACTGAGGGATGCCAAACCACGTTGTAAGTGCCTAGTTTGTTAAAAAAAATTGTAATAAAGAATTGGTTTTTTATTTAACAATTTAAAACAAGTTTTTTGTGTCTCCAATCTCAATCCGGTCCATCATCATCTTGGGAAAGAGAAGCCGCACCTGTTTTTCCTAACGGAGACGAAGATAACAACCCCGTCGGACGCGGTGTACCTTAACTACCCGGGTTACTCTCTTGAACACAAGTTGAAGAAACAGGCTGGGGTCTGTGTGTACGTCCGCGATGACGTTTGTTGTCGTCATCTCTTGCTTTGAGAAATCGAGTGTTTCTGTCATATGGCTACTTGTGGACACTGGCATGCAGAAATTTCTATACATCGGCGTCTACCGATCACACAGCGGTTACCAGGAGACGTAGCCCAGTAACGGTACCCAACAGCGAAGCTCATTTTTTTTTGGAGATTTCAACGCCCATCATAAAGAGTGGTTGTTCCCGTACCAGAAAACTGACCACGCCGGGTTAGAGACGCGCAAGTTTGCTTTAACGCTACATCTAACCCAGCAGGTGAATGTGGCAACGCGGGTACCGGATGTTGACGGCCATACACTCAATTGCTTGGACCATCTGCTGACAACTGATCCGGACAGTCATTCAGTATCGGTCTCAGCCCCGCTGGGAACGTCTAGCCACTGTCTGGTTAAATCCGTGTAACCTGCTCTCCTCCAGATGAGAGTCCTAGAGGCACGAGGCGAGTATGGCAATATGGGTCAGCAGACTGGGATAGACAATAGACACACTAAAATTTATTTTTGTTTGTGAATAAGGGAATCGGCGCAATTATAATAATATACTCAAACATAGAGAAGAATTGACACACTTTTCACCGGTCATAGTCACAAATCACAACACCCGTTTCAGATATGATTGCCTAGTACCTCCTCTTAATACTACTCAAACTCTTTATTGTTTCCTTCTACAAAAAGTATAATAAGTTACTTAAAGTTGAGTATACATTTTTTGGGGTGGTTTTGGGATCTACCTCCTAGTGGTCCACCCCGGGCAACGGCACCACAGGCTTGCCTGTGGTACGGCTGAACGATCCCACTTAGCGGTGGTAGGCTCCGCAAGGGGCCGCCTGGCTCGCGACCACCATCCCACCGGAGTCCGGCGCCAAGCAGCTTGCTGTGTTCCGTCGGTGTGTGGGAGTGCCAGTGCCTTTGGGGGAGAAGGAGATTGTCAGTTGCGCTGTTTGGAACCGGTTGTGGTCTCTGAGTCAGCTAGCCGGGTAACTCATTTTGGAGGGTAGCGGGATCCGAAGCACGGTGCCAGCCGTTGGCCGACCGCAGTCAGTAGGGGGCCCAAGTAGCACGCCAGCCACGTGCCAAAGGCTGCCCCGCCAACTCGCGAAAAATCCCGGTATGCTCCACCGTGCCAGCCGGCGACTGGATGGGAGGACCCGGTGGCCATATCCGGGGGGGTTCGGGCGTCCCCGCAGTCTCCAGATGAGTTCCCCGTAGGTTTGGTTGGCTCTAGTGTTCCACTTGGATCACTGAGCGGCGCCTCGGCAAGTCGACTTTTTCCCCAACAACTCCACTCAATATGACACACAAAGCGAAGAAAAATAGGGTAAAACAACGGCTGCACTTCCTCCCACTAAAAGTGCATCTCACTAATATCAGGGGGTTGCACTCCAATCTCGATTCGGTCCATCACCACCTTGAGACCGAGAAGCCGCACCAGTTTTTCCTAACGGAGACGAAGATAACAACCCCGTCGGACGTGGCGTACCTCAACTACCCGGGGTACTCTCTTGAACACAAGTTCAAGAAGCAAGCTGGGGTCTGTGTGTACGTCCGCGATGACATTTGTTGTCGTCGTCTCCGTTGCTTTGAGAAATCGGGTTTCTCTGCCATATGGCTACTTGTGGATACTGGCGTGGAGAAATCTCTCTATATCGGCATCTACCGATCGCATAGCGGTGACCAGGAGACAACAGCGCTCTTTAATTTCCTCGTGGAGTCGACTGACGTAGCCCAGCAACGGTACCCAACGGCGAAGCTCATTTTTCTGGGGGACTTCAACGCCCATCATAAAGAATGGTTGTTCCCATACCAGAAAACTGACCATGCTGGGTTGAAGGCGCGCAATTTTGCTTTAACGCTAGATCTGACCCAGATGGTGAATGTGGCAACGCGGGTACCGGATGTTGACGGCCATACACCCAATTGCTTGGACCTTCTGCTGGCATCTGATCCGGACAGTCATTCAGTATCGGTCTCAGCCCCGCTGGGAACGTCTGACCACTGTCTGGTGAAATCCATATCAACCTGCTCTCCTCCAGATGAGAGCCCTAGAGGCACGAGGCGAGTATGGCGATACGGGTCAGCAGACTGGGATGAGATGCGGCACTTTTTTGCGTCTTATCCATGGCGGCAAGTGTGCTTTTCCTCGGGTGACCCCTCGCGCTGTGCTGACGCGGTTGCGGACGTGATTCGGCAGGGGATGGAATATTTTATTCCATTCTCCGACATCCCGCTCGGTCACAAATCCCGGCCTTGGTATAATGCAGAATGTGCCCACGCTGAGGCCCGAAAAGAGACTGCCTACCAAGCCTGGGTCAAGGCCCGCGACCGCAAAGTTAGAGCGCGCAGGGTTCGCGCGAAGAGAGAGCCTTTAATTCTGCCGCCAAGTTCTGCAAGCGGGTTTTGCGTAGGGCACGTTTTGACCATGTCGGACATATCGGGGCCAGGCTGGCTTCGCACCCTCCGGGTAGTAAACAGTTCTGGTCCCTGTCTAAAGCGGTTGAAACGAATTTCTGTCGTCCCACTTTACCTCCTATGATGAAACCTGATGGGTCGCTGGCTCACTCTGCAACTGAGAAGGCAAATTTATTTGCATCTCTCTTCGCAAGCAATTCACGTCTGGACGCTGGCTCAAAGCAACCACCTACTGTACCTCATTGTGACTCCTCGATGCCGGAGATCGCAGTACACATTAAAGAGGTCCGAAGAGTATTGTGCAGTCTAGACGTGAACAAGGCCAGCGGGCCTGACGGCATTCCAGCGAGAGTGTTGAGGCAGTGTGCGCCTGAACTGTCTCCTGTATTGACACGTTTGTTCCGCCTCTCTCTTGAAAAAAGAACGGTGCCGAAATCCTGGAAGCTTGCAAATGTACAACCCGTGCCCAAAAAAGGCGACCGTGCAGACCCTGCCCATTACCGTCCGATCGCCATTACCTCCATTCTGTGCAAAGTTTTGGAAAGGGTACTGAACAATAAGTTGCTGAACTACCTTGAAGACAATGATCTCCTCAGTGACCGTCAATATGGCTTTCGCCGGGGACGGTCAACTGGCGATCTTCTTGTGTATGTCACGCACTGCTGTGGCGAAGCCATCGAGAAACACGGCGAAGCACTGTTTGTATCGCTTGACATCTCGAAGGCCTTTGACAGGGTCTGGCACGCTGCTCTGCTCAGCAAGCTTCCTGCTTATGGCATCCCAGCTGATTTTTGTAGCTGGATATCAGATTTCCTTAGTGAACGGTCGATCAGAGTAGTTGTTGACGGCTGCTCTTCTGACCTTATGGCTATTGATGCCGGAGTTCCTCAGGGGTCTGTTCTCTCTGCGACTCTTTTCCTGCTGCACATCAATGACCTGCTTCGGCCTGGTATTGTTGGGTACGCAGATGACAGTACAGTTTCAGAGAGATACTTGTCCAGCGCAAAAACCAGCGGGGCCGAAGTTCGTTCTTTGAGAGAGGCCATGGTAGAGCGGACAGATTTGACCTTAAGCTTTGTCTCCCAGTGGGGTGATGATAATCTGGTCTCTTTTAACGCCACCAAAACGCAGGCGTGTCTTTTTACCGCTAAAAAGAGTCGTTTCGCCCAAACTCCTACTTTTCGGGGTACATCTGTTCCTGTAACTGATCGACTTGAGCTCCTAGGCATGGAGTTGACATCTGGTCTCAACTTCGGCGCCACCATCGAGTACAAGGCCCAAACTGCGGCCAAGAAACTGGGCATCCTAAATAGGGTGAAGCGATACTTTACGCCTGGACAGCTTTTAACCCTTTACAAAGCGCAAGTCCGATCCTGCATGGAGTATTGCAGTCACCTTTGGGATGGATCAGCTAAGTACCAACTAGCCGCGCTTGACTCGGTGGAACGCAGAGCTAAGAGGCTCATTGGCGACGTAAAACTGGTGGATGCCAAGCTTCATAGCTTGGCTCATCGCCGCAAGGTTGCCTGCTTGTCGGTCTTCTACAGATTGTACTTCGGAGAGTGTGCCCGAGAACTCCACGACCTCATTCCACGGGCCCCCTTCTACCACCGGACATCTAGACGCACTGCCAGTTACCATCCCTACCTGGTTGCTATTCCACCAATTCGCACTAAGCGCTTCCAAATGTCTTTTATAATGCGCACAGCAAAAGAGTGGAACTCACTACCTGCGTCTGTGTTTCCGAACGTATACAACCCTAATCTCTTCAAAGTGAGAGTGAACAGGCTTCTTCTGGGTAAGCTCACTCCATCGTCGACTTTGTCTCTGTCACCTCTGACCTAGACTAGAGTCAAGAGCAAACCCATCACAAATAAAAAAAATAAAAAAATACATATGTCTGCTGGAGCATTTTCATGTAATGTAAAGTTCTTACGAATGGTACATAACAAGCGAAAGTTCAATTAAAAATTTATCAGGTTGGCACAAAAGTAATGAGACACATGGTTTACGTTTTATATTTTTTAAATATTATTATTACAATACAAAAAACTTAATCAATAATATAATCACCATTAGAATCTAAGACTTCTTGCCAACGATCCGGCAAAGTGGATGCCTTTCGCCCAGAACTGTGGCGGTGCCTCGAAAAAGTTGTTCAACTCCGCCTCTAGATCAGAGAAATCATTAAATTGTTTACCCCGCAAATGTTGTTTCAGGGCTCTAAGAAAATGATAGTCTGATGTGGTGAGGTCTGGGGAATAAGGTGGGTGGGGTATCGTCTCCCAGCCCAAGTTCTCTAACTGTTGGCGAACGGCAGATGCGACATGAGGTCGAGCGTTATCATGTAGTAAAACTACATTGACTTGTCTTCGTCGTTTATTCTTGATAGCAGCAGATTGGTGAGCTGGGTTGAATATTTGTCAGCGTTTATAGTTTCACTGTGTAATAGTTCATAAAACAGCATACCTTGTGCGTCCCAGACACAACAAAGCAGAACTTTTAAGCGGTTCTTTTGACTCAAATTCGGTAGAGTTGGTGGCGTTTCTTCTGGAGGCAGTCAAAAAGCACGACGTGTATCGTTCTCGTAATGAATCCATGATTCATCTTCAATAACCAGATCAGACAAATACTCTTTACGTCGGGGTCGCAGCAAAAGTGGTTGGCAGATAGCGACACGGACTGCACGACTGGCGTCTGTAATTATGTGATATACCCACCGAGCCAAAACTTGTCGATACCCAAGCTCATGCAGATGGTTTTCCATTGCGTAGTAACTGCAGTTAAGTGCTTTCGCTAATTCACGAGTGGTGGCATCCAGATTCGACTGCAATTCGCGGTGTAAATCGTCATCATTTACTGCGGGTGGTCATCCAGAGCGTGGCTTACTTTCAAGGTCCTGTCTCCTGATTTAAAACGATCAAACCATCGGGACACCGTCGCATGGCTTGTACTTCCAGCACCCAATGAAGTATTGAGATATTGTCAGCCGCAGCCCGCGCACTGTGGCCTAACAAGTTCTTGTCACTCGTCCATTTTTCTTCAAACTGACTAAACCAAACATCCAAACATCCTTCATAATGCGCACGGCAAAAGAGTGGAACTCATTACCTGCGTCTGTGTTCCCGAACGCATACAACCTAACGAATTTCTTCAAAGTTAGAGTGAACAGGCTTCTTCTGGGTAAGCTCACTCCATCGTAGACTTTGTCTCTGTCACCTCTGACCTAGACTAAGGTCAAGAGCAAGCCCATCTCAAATTAAAAAAAAACTTTTTAACAAAAAATAAAACCGACTTCCAAATCAAAACACTACAATGTGAAAAATAACTTTAATTTCGGTAGTCGGTGTCTTTGGTTTTGTATTTTCGTTTTTGCCACCGACTTCCGAAAAAGTTATTTTTCACTTTGTAGTGTTTTGATTTGGAAGTCGGTTTTATTTTTTGTTAAAAGGTTTTTATATTTCTCTTTTAAATGGTTCACAAGTGCTTACCCCTTCATAGCGTACCGGCGTGATGTTATGTTACGAACTGGTGGAAACAATAGACAGACATGAGATTTCAGCAATCCCGGGCCATTTGCTATCATTTATTGAGGAGTTCCGTCCGAAGTCCTTCATCAGATCTTCACCAAATTGAAATGGGACCACTTCGAGAAAGTACTCTTCCAAAAACTACCAAAATCGCTTCAAGTGTGCCTATAAAATTTGATGAGTTCCGTCTATTTCTCCAGGTTCCCATCATCAGATCCTGACTTGATGATCATGGGACCACCTGGAAAGTATACCCTTTCAAACAAAACAAAAAAAAAATCAAATGGGTTCAGCCATCTTCGAGTAATCGGGGAACATACATAAAAAAAAAAAAAATTTTTTTGAAGTCTGTTAAAAAAAATCGATCGCGAGGGCGGTTTATATACCCCCACATCACAAGTACCTAGAATGTTCTACAACATTCTAGAATATTATCGAAAACAATTAACTTGAAAAAGGAAATGTATAGAGTTTTGTAGAGTGTCTCATTAGTTTTGTGCCAACCCAACAGTAGGCGCAGTTCGTGTCCACGCCGTTTGTTTTCGTGAAAACAGATAGAAATTTTACTACGGTTTCCGATACTGCCGTAGCCATTGTAGACTTAGTAGGCTCATTGCACTCCTTGTAAAGTAAGCTTTCACCGATTGTAATATATTTCAGTTCTGAGCAGATTTACGGCCGATATCAGACGACATCTCAAACTTTTTGCTATTTGCAACAGATCTTCTTACAGTTTCTGACACTGCCGTAGCTATTGTAATTGCTCTTCACTTATCTTTTTAGGCTCATTGCATTTTTTTGATGCAAGCTTTCTTCGATTATTGTTTTTGTCATTTCTGAGCAGATTTACGGCTGATATGAGACGACATCTGACATTATTTTGCTATTATTTACTTCATATCCAACTAAAGACGACATATAAATAAAGGGAGACATCAGGTATTAAGTTGTGTGCTTCTTCACTTATTAAATACTTCTAAGTACTATACTATAGCCTGAACTTTAACTTTAAAGTAGAATATTGAAGTAGCTGCTAAGTTTCTCGAGAACAAAGCACCTGATATAAATGAGTAAGTGAGTTAGTAGACAAGCATTTATCTCGGCACCTTATCTTTTTTTTAAATAAATTTATGTTTAGAATAAGTTTTGGATTTTATCAGTTTTTTTTTTTTAAGAAACTTTAAGGCGATACGAGAAAAGTTTTGGAAAGAAGAGGTCTAGTTTTTCGCTGAACAGATTGACAAAACGTGGCGAGTGAGAGCTGTGAAAGATACGTAAAATTATACTTAAATTCGGATGTGTATACATACATGCATACATAGATAGTTTACGAGTTCTAAGGTCGAACTCAGGCAGGCAATTTTCTCTGTGTAATTTATTTCATCACCACTGCTCTCAAAACGATGAAGGAAAACAAAGGAACCTAAAATTCTAAACAAACCCACGCTGGGCCCGCGTGGTGATTACAGCCCACTTCCTCTCACAGAGAGGAGGCCTCTGTCCCAGCAGTAGGAACAATATAGGGTGATTATACGTAGATAAAGTCAAAATAATTATTCTTAGTGTGTTTAAATTAAAGTAAGTTATCAATATCACCAATCCAATATTATTATGTTGAGAATTGCTTCCACTGTTACTTTAAGATATTTCTTCCTGTTTTTAATGTTATCTTATTGATCGAACATAATTATACAAAGCATTTACTCGCACTTTATAAATAGTCTGTCTTTTATAAATGATAAATGATTTTATTTCTGCAAGTAGGTCTGTATGTACAAACAATTAATTAATGACAATCACGCAATTTATAGTTATGTTTGAAATATATTAATGATATGGTAATTATTAATAAATAATAACAAATAATACATTAAAAAATACTTAAATAAAATAGCAATAATAATAAATTTAAAAAAAATAGCAATAATTCATAAAAATTCAATAATTCATGATCTCCTAAAACAGGGCTTCCTCTCTCCTACCCTTTTGCTGTGCCCTACAGGGTCCATAATGATCTTATTTATATTATAGAACTTACCACCTATGTACACATTATGGAAAAGCAATAAAGATATTGAGTATTGAGTATTGAGTACACTTTTACAAGTCAATCATGTTTTTTTTTTTTAAACTAGATGAGGTCGGCGTTTCCTATCTGACTACTCTGAGAAAAAAGGCTGAAACAAACTCAGGGGTCACAGTCTCTTATAAAGCCCAGACATAATCTTGGTCACTTCATGTGAAGTCCATGTAGATTGGTGTCTGAAATGATCTTTTGACGAAAGAACCACACAGATTGAGAGGACCTGTCCAGTCAGTGCACGCATTTGTCAGTAATCGCGCAGCTCAACTCAGAACTTAAGGAGCTTAATGATTCGACGAACAATGCCAAAGAAAAGACATTTGGGTAGGCCGCATAAATTACTCAAACTGCCAGACCATGATTAAAAATAACTGAGAGAAAAAATAAAACAAACAAAAAAAAGCAATGACCTACATAGTCTTCACATTCACAATAATTAAAACAATGTAATACTTTACAATGTAAATATTCATGTCAACATTCAGTACGCAAAAATAAAAAGAGAAAAAAGAAAATTTGGAGCAGTTCAATCCCAAGCCTTTTTGTCCTCAATATAATCTTTAACGGTATAAAAAGCTTTCTGATGGTTTATACAGATAATATCTCGGTTCAAAGGTCTTCTGTTCTGACATATGTAAAACGCAAAAACACTAATGCGCCATAATTAACAACAGAACAGCTTCATCCCAACAAAACGCATAATTATTCAAAGTAGTTTATTATTCGGGAAAGAAATCGGTATAATGAATAATCTCTCTGGGACATTGCTCCGACTGGCTTCGAGGTTTCAAAGGACGCGGTAGTGAAACCGGTTGACTGTAATAAAATATTTTCTTTAAGATAAAATGTGTAGGTATTTTTTGTGGGGATGAATTGTAAAGACTGGCTGGTCAGCATTGGTCATTCGTTTCGATCACTTGAAGAAGGTTTTTCTGTAGATAATCAAGCCATTTGTGTTTGGGTTTTACTTACGTATTTATTTTGCACTAGCGACCTGCCCTGATTTGCACGGTTTTTACGACTTGTTCACGCATCGTTTCTTTATTATAAGTTTGATATACAGAGTGAAATTTTCAAGTGAGCGAGTATGGCCAAACTGGAAACTATGAGGAATAGCGAAAAGTACACAAAGGTGTCTCAGGCTTCATTTTGATGAAAACTAAAATAAAATCATTGGATTTTTGAAAGATCAATATTTCTAGCCAAGAATCGAACCTGTTAGATCTATGGCAGTGACTCGCTGGTGATTTCAAAATCTTACGCTCACACACATATTTTGAAATCTCTAGCGACAAATGGGCTGCTAAGTCAGTGTGTCAATGTGATATTTTGAAATCGTTGGCGATTGGGCCAGCATTACAAAAATCATAGTGTAGACATAAAAAAAAAAAACATCGTCTAAATGAGGCTTTATGACCTGACAGAGCCTTTTTGTTACAAGAAAGTGTTATTACTTGGAAAGAAAGATGAAGAAGAAGACTTGAGAGTAATTTTTTTTAAAATCAATAACCAGGACATAACGTCAACAAAAAAAGAGCATAATCCGAATGAAATATAAATTTTCATCATATTATGTTGAAAATTTTATTCAGTAAATTATCAGTGATTTTTAAAATGGCAAGTGCTTTAAAAATATCCTAAAATAAAACCCGTACACGCACCTACCCACCGTCATTACTATCTAAATAAAATATCTTTTTGTAGTTCTATCAATCAGTTACAAATGTTCCCACAACGATAACTTTGTCACACATTAAAAGCTACCATATTTCATGAAAAAACTAACACAAAAGAAACTTGTCTATAAAAGAACAACGTCAAAGTTTACCAGACACAACTGTCGAGACTTTTAATAACGTTGATTGATTAATTTCTAATGAAATGGATGATAAATAAACGATTTCAGTGGTTTTAAAGATAACGATAACATTATGCGTAATGGACCCCATTTGTGTTTAAATGAATTAATAAATCACGTCCTACATACATACATACATGGAATATTGAATACTTTCGGACAAACTATAAAAGGTTACACGTAATTAAAGTTTATATATTTATATGAAAAGTACAAACAGTTTTAAGCATTTTTCTGTCGATGGTTGCATCTTGGATGCATAGACATGGCTGCATTTGACTCATGGCTGTTTTTGCAAAAAATGTTGTATATCGAAATTAGTATGACTGTGTTTATAACTAATTTTTGGAAAAGTGCCATATGGCTGCTTTCTGCATAACTAGGCCCAATTATGATTTTGAACTTAATAAAAAATGTGCAGTCGGGGCTCCCGTCAGTAACGAAGTTTAGTTCAGTATTGAGGCTATACAACCGGCCGCGCACAATGATTGTCTGCTTGAATCTCGATACTTGCACGCACAGACATACTCGTATTATAATAGAAACAGACAGAGATAGCGAGAAAATCGCATGGAGGGGGAATAACGCTTTTTCTTTACGTAACGTTTTCTACCAGTCAACTCCTATCGCAGAACTTCGTTCCAAATTACACATCAATGCACATTATTTGTTTAAATAAAATATTTATAAATAAAAGTAACATAATTTTAATAAGCCTGCCGTGCTTGCTGTAAACAATGTGACATTTCGTCACCCGTAACTCGTAGCACAGAGCGCTACGGCGTAGCACATGACGCTACGCCGTAACTAATCCATCACTTAGGGCCGGTTTTTTGATCCGTAGTTAACTCAACCAATGGTTAAACATAGTAATTAATGCTTGAATTTTGGCTAAATGGGAAAGGCTAAACATGAATGAGTTATGCCATTAGTTACTATTTTTTAATATGAATAAGCTAACATGAATACAATCATGTTTAGCCTTTTACATTTAGCCAAAATTCAACCATTAGTTAATATGTTTAACCATTGGTTGAGTTAACTATAGATCGAAAAACCGGCCCTTATTAAGTCAAACTACGACAAATTTGACTTATTGAGCGGTGGAAATAGTAAGTTATTAGTTTAATTTATACTGGGGTTTACTTTTTGCAAATTTTTCTTATTTATTTATAGCAAAAATTCCGAAGTAAGCTTTTCACAAATATCGCGACTGAATTTTTTCGTGCTCGTGAATTGGCCTCTTAGTATGCCACACAAAATACAAACAAACTTGAAATCTCCATTGTTAACAGCACAATCTAATCAAAAAGTTTTATCCACTTAGTGACGCAAACGCAAAAAGATATGATACGTTATAAAAGATTGAAGAAATGTCTTTGAAACTCGTGTGAGAACTTCAGAAGTTAGACAAAAACTTGCTAAGCTATTCGTATCGTGTATCCGAATTATATTTTGTACACGTTTTTATCAAAAAAGTCGGGCTTCTTGAGTTTTGGAGGGTATGGCAAAATCTTTTTTCGAAAAGTTTTATCTGACGTGTGAACTTGGCGATTATTCTTTTAGGAGTATATCGCGTCACTATGTATGAGTCGTCATCTGCCTAGCCTTTTCCCAACTATGTTGGGGTCGGCTTCCAGTCTAACAGAATGCAGTTGAATACCAGTATCTTACATGAAGCGACTGGCGATCGGACCTCCACAACCTCGTTACTGGGTAACACTCTGACCAAGGTACGACTGGTTGTCAGATTTTCGGGCTTCTGACGACCCGTAACGACTATCAAAGATCCACGACTGACAATTGGGACCGAAGAACAGCATAACGTGCTTTCCGAGGCACGAAGGAGTCTCGATATGAAAATAAATTTACTTAAAAAAAAGTAAAATCTGACTTCGAAAACCTAAAACGAATAAAATAAATTTCATAAAATACTTAACAGCTTCTGAAGTCGGTGCCAAGCTTATAGTGTATTGAAGAATTGAAGACACCTACTTCAGAAGTATTTTATGAATGTTGTTTTATTCGTTTTAGATTTTTGAAGTCGGTTTTTACTTTTTTTTTAAAGTAAATTTATTTTTCCATTTTTAGTTGAATATACAATTACATAAGCACGGGATACAGTACATTTATGCATAAAACTTCGTACATAACAATAATTACCTAATGTTTTATATACTAAAACCTTTCTGAAATTATGTAGATCACGTTAGTGAAGAAACCATCAAAATTGATTTATTAGTTTTTGAGAAAATTGTAAACATACAAACATACGGGTCGAATAGAGAATCTTCTGTTTTGAAGTCAGTTAAAAACGGTCACCCATTCACGGTGATCACGGCAAGCGTAGCTTAACCTGATTGATCGACCCGTGCGGCTGTTATTACTTAGCCACGAGCCCCCGCTTTACATTAATTCACCAAAGTAATTTGTAAAGAAAAGCCTTTAACACTGGTGCAAAAAAAAGGCTCGTCAACGTCGCACAACATTACAAAACATAGTCTTAATAAAAAACCATCTACCAACCTACATACCTATCCTTGAATAAGCAAAATACTTTCATATCCCTTTCCTAGGTACAGTAAATACTCCAGACATATACTTGTAACAAACCGCCTCTGTACAGTCAACCGCTCGCTAACAGTAACAATTTGACGATGGCAGCGCTTTTATTTTGCAGCAATAAGGGCGATTTTTGTAGAGCAAGTAAAGACTGATATGCGGTTGACTGTACGTTGCCGTCGTAAAACACATCCTTTGTACGCGTACGGAGAGACAAACTTTTTTTCATAATCACGAACATGAAATGCTCCCCGAGACGCAGTTTGTGAGGTTTACGCTTTCTGTAAATATGGGGGGAGGGGGGGGCGGTGCTCAAGCCTGTGTTTATAGAGCAACACGTTTACGTTAACATACATTTTAGCCGACTTCAAAAAAGGAGGTTCTGTATTCGAAACGAATGTATGTCCACAATTTTCTCAAAAACGAATGAACCAATTTTGATGATTCTTACTATAGTGTGATCTACAAGCTTTCAGGAAGGTATTAGTATATAATATATTAGGTACTTAAACTTATGTACGAAGTTATATGCATAAATGTACTGTGTCTCCGGCATTTCTAAGCGGATTTTGATGATTCTTCTTTTCGTTCGTCGTGGGCTTATGTAATTGTACATTTAAATAAAAATGTAAAAATAAATTTACTTTAAAAAGTAAAATGATGTACAATTGTTTAATGAACCTTAGCTTGGCGCCGACTCCAGAAGCTGTTGAGTTTTTTTATGAAAGTTTTTTATTCGTTTTATATTTTTGAAGTAGGTTTTTAATTTTTTAAGTAAATTTTATAATATAAAAGTTTAGGAGTATGTGCAATATTATACGACAAATTGATGTATGTACGAATTTTTTATTAATGACTAGCTGTAGCTCTAGTAGGATCGCTCACATGACTGTATATTGTTCGGCATTATAAATTAATGGGAACGTGCTATCATAGTTTATTTATAAGATAAAAAAAAAAACAACTGACTCCCAAAAAAAACACTACAAAGTGAATTATATGAGTACTTTTAATTTCGGATGTCGGTGTCTTTGGGTCTGTATTTTAGTTTTTTGCCATCGAACTTTCGAAAGTCAGTTGTTTTTTTTTTGGATTTTTTTTTTATTTTACTTTTTTGTTGGCCAGTAATTTAGCTAAGTTACAATATTCTAATGTCAACTACTCATCACCTTTTACAAAATATTGCTTTTCCCGTTGTAGGTACCTTAATTGTTGAGCAGTTATCCTGGTAAGTAGGCACCAGGAGAACTCCACATCACCATTGTGACGAGTATAAATTACTTAGCATCCATTATTAAAGCACCTAATCGAATCACAACCCGTGAAATAGATTATTATTGAGAAGTTCCGGTAGCCATCTGTGATCTTCATCATCAGTTCCACGTGACCAAATGGTGCTCTCCGGGAACGAATTCACGACTCACTATAAAAAATACCCAAATCGCTATAGGTGTGCCTTTAATATTTGAAGAGTTGCGTCGATTTCTTCAGGGTCCCATCATTAGATCCTAACCTGATGACAATAGGACCAACTAGCCTACTACCACCCAACCAACTAGCTAGATACCCTTTCAAACAAAAAATAATTTTCCAAATCGGTCCAGCCGTCTCCGAGTAATCGGGGAATATATATTAAAAAAAAACCGGTCAAGTGCGTGTCCGACCGTGCACAATAAAGGGTTCCGTAGTTGGGATGAATTTATCCCAAGAACAAACTTAACATTGTAGTAGAAAAACATGTTCTCCCATACATTCCAACTACAAATGTCCATAGTTAAACGAAAAGGATCCAACTCACATTTACGCACAATATTGAGAGATTTACTATGTTATGTTAAGTCCATAGACTTCTTATAAATTTTCCTGTAATCTATAGCTATAGAATTATTTTCTGTATTTTTTTGAAAATTTTAAGGTCAGTAGTTTCGGAGATAAACGGGGAGAAGAGTCAATTTTCGTCTATTTTCTTAAATAACTATAAATAGTTAATTTTAAAATTATAAAAAAATATATTTAAGGCCCTCATAGTAAGCCAATTCATTTGATATACCTATTTGATTTTTTTTTTTATTTCTTATTTGCCCCCCACAATTGACTCTCATAATCAAAATAATTAATTTACATTACACGTCCATGTTTGGGTCACAGAAATACATACGTGTATCAAATTTCAACTTAATCGGTCCATTCGATTCGGAGCAAATTGGTTGTGACCGACGGACAGATAAACATACAGACACATGAGTGATCCTATAAGGGTTCCGTTTTTTTCCTTTCGAGGTACGGAACCCTAAAAAAAGATTCCGACGAACTGAGCACCTCCTCCTTTTTTTTGAAGTCGGTTAAAAATAATCCACCGACAGTAAAGTTGTTAATTGTAAACTAAAACTTGTCTCGAACTCCACAATCAGAGGAGCTAGAAGTTCTCTGTACTACATTGCATTGTTTTTAGAACTAAACTTGTTTGGAATAAACATCTAAATCGGTTAACGGGAAGTTGAAAGTGAAGTGAAGGGAAAACCCAATTAAAAGGGGTCTTTAAATTTGGTATCAAGCCCTGTGCTTCTTAACTAATAGTAGTCTCCTGATTAATTTATAATTAATTATAAGCTCACTATTATGTATCTACCAATTTTCGCACTTATCCAGATATATACGTAGTAATGATCCTATACAAAAAAAAAAAAACGTGTGCGGTCGGTGCACTCCCGTCAGTAACGAAGTTAAGTTTCTCACGTATGATTTACAACTTAAACAAAATTTTCGCAGCCGCCATCTCAAAAACCATGAAAACTAGACTTGATGAAAAATTTGAAAATTTTCGCAGCCGCCATCTTGGATTTTCATTTTGATGACATTCACACAATCTCTCTCTCTCTCTCTCTCTCTCTCTCTCTCGTCTCTATCTATTATATATATATTAGAAAGAGAGAGAGGAATAGTCACATTGAGGGGGCATAAAGGTTTTTCGTTACGTCACAATTTCTGCTAGTTTACTCCTACCACAATCCGCGTTAAAGAACTTCATTCCAAAAAAGTAATTAAACTATGAAAGAAAACGTACCACCTCCTTATTACTGACTACCATGAAAGAAGCCTTTTCATAATAAAATCTAAGAGAGCTCACGTTCACGCTCGCTAATCCCCGGGGACAGGCCGTAAGATAGGTTGAGCTAATACGGAATGAATGGAGTGGCAGGCGAGTAATCGGTAAATTGACAGGCGATTATATTCGAACACGTTTTAGCTATCGATTTAATTAAATTCTCGGTTGGATTGTTGGTTTGGCGGTGTTGTGGTGGCTCAGTAAATAATATTTTACCATTATATGACAACTTGGCAGCTTTTAACGATAATACAGCTCAATGTGACATACTATATAACTACAAAAAAATGTTTATCAGGGTTCCGTACCAAATTGGTAAAAAGGAACCCTTATGGTGCGATTCAGTCTGTCTGTCTGTCACAGCTGGATATCTCGAGAACTACTAATGAATAGTTTTAGATGATGTTTGCCAACTATTGTGTGGGCTACTAGGGCATGTGGGGTATCATATAATATATTATTTGTATCATATGAAAGAGCGCTGTTTGCACATTTTCTTTCAAACATTTTTTTTAAGACCGAACAGTGTTCGGCTTTTGATGACAAATGTAAAAAAAAATCGTTTCCCCCACCCCCCCTTTATCTCCGAAGTTTGCATACAAAAAAATCTGAAATTATTCTGTGTTATAAAAGTTTAATATAAAGAGTACAGGAAAAATAAAACGATGTCTCTAAATAGAACACTTTCCTTTTGATATTACGGAACCCTCGGCGCGCGAGTCCGATTCGCTTTTGGCCGGTTTTAGTTTATAATATATTGATCAACAGTGAAATATAGGTATGTACAATGTATATTGTATTTATAAAGTTTAATATAAGTTTCAACTCTCAATAAAAGAAAATATTTATTAAATTAGTCTATAAAATGAAATGAAATAATAAAGAGTATTCTATGTACAGACGCCAGCACATCAAGCTACTACAATCTGTCAGATTTCTTTAATAGATTTTCGACTTTATTGCTAAAGCATTAGGCTCAAGGTTGATTAGGAAAATCTGACAGTTTCGAGTAGGTTGACCTGCTGGCGTCTGTACCTATATATATTTTTAACAATAGATACTTTTATTACCACAGTATCTTTCTTAAATAAAATATATTTCAAATATCAACACAAGGGTTAATATTGTGGTTTTTATGTTACCATGAAAGATGTCCTAACAAAATGTCAATAAAAAAGAAAACGAGATAGCCCGCATGTACTTTTATGCGAAATTTTATGACAGCTTTAAAATAAAAGCCGTGACATCACCATGAACATGTTTAATAATGAATGTAATATCCCTTTAGAGCCTGTACTACCTCAAATGGCTTAGCATGATCCGGTCGAAAATACTGCAGCATTAATTTTGAAATAATTATATGGTAAAGTTGAGAATTAATGTTAATTACTACGTTTGACGAAAACACGATTCCATAAAATTTTCTCGAACAATAAACCGCTTGTTTAAAAAATACTTCAAATTCGATCATGAAACTTTGCATAGTAACTGAACTAACTATAAAGCAGGTCTTATGTATTTTTTTTTAATTACCATACTTTTCACCATAAAAAGAAATTACCTAAACTATCGGTGTCTTGAAGTTTGTTTCCTGCCGCCCGACACCCCCGCTCAGTCTCGCTTCGGCTTTCGAACGGGACGGCTGTGTCGCTTGCGCTCACTACACACATTACAGAAACAACAACATAAAGAGTGAGGTGACGCGGGGAAGCAGGGGCGAAATTAGAATTTGAGCTGAGGTTGTATAGGCTCTTAATTCCCTGTAATATATCACATTTAAATAATATGAAAAGCTCGTGGACTATGGTTCGAAACGAGATTCTACTATTAACCAAACAGGCTAGTTTAAAACCTTATTCTAAATCCGCTAACATACCTACAGTAAGCAAGCGTGGACTAAGCTCGCTTTGTAAGGGCAGAAAGATGATAAGAGCATCATATACCTGCCCTTGTCTCATGTTACTTGGGGTCGTGCAACACGTTATCTTAATACATTCTCCCCTGTCAACCATCACGCCATCACTCACTTCCTTTTATTTCATATCATTCCTCACACAATCCTTCCATCTTTTCTTTGGCTTTCCTCTCCTCTCTATCATTCATCACTCTTTTAGTCACATGCGTTTCCTCCCCCCTCATCATATGCCATACCAAGCCAAACGATTTAATTTCAACTTTTCTGTCACTCCACGCTTTATATCTGTAACAAAAAGGTTTTACCCTGTACCGACAATTACGTGTTTATACACAGCTATTACTCGTATTTATCTTTATTATCGTACAAACTTTTAATCTGTTCCCAACTTCACGTTTTCTCCACCGTTTGAGTTGACAACAAGGAAAAATATAATCGCTTTCATAAGCCTAATAAATCCTGATAAAATTATGCATTGGAAACTGGTAAGTAAACATTTATTCATGGCTGTTTAACTTTTTTCTGTTGTTTGCTGGGGATCCGTTTACGAAGTCAGCATCAATCCTTGTCAGACTTGAGGAGTTTGCATGAAATGTACAGAATTATGTTTACAGGGATCGGTTTGAGATCGATTGTGTTGTGTTCAGGTTAAAGTGTAGATTGGTTACTAATCAGATTATGTGAGCGCTAATTGGGATTTGTAATAGCGTTAGTTACGCATGACCTACTAATACTTTGTATAAACCTAATGAAGTAGTAATGTCAAGGCTGTTATGACAAAGAGAATTCATTTGCTTATGATTGGTGGCATATTAAATTAGTCAAGACGTGCCTGCTTTATTCATATTCATATTTATTTATTCCTATTTCCGATTCGGTATTCGTTATTTTCGATTTCCGAGGGGGCTGAAAAGTTTTGAGCCTAAGTAGCTTCAAGTGTCATTATTGTATCGCGCTCCATACTACTAATTTGCGAATACCCTCTTTAGTATACTAATACCCTTTTCAGCCTCCCCCCGTTGCGCTAAGTTTTTTAAGCTCTAGAGCAAATCTGAGCAACAATACCGCTCTTAAGAGCTGACATATGCATCAATGAAGGCATCAATAATGACACTTGAAGGTACTTAGGCTTAAAACTTTTCAGCCACTCTGGTATAACCAACATATGTATAACCAACCTTAAGCCCATTTACATGGTGCAAGTTTCTTGCCTGTGGCCTACAAAAACAATAAAGCAACAAATGACTTGCCTAATAAAATCACGTCTAGAAGTTACAATTACTATTATTTCTTTAACTTGTGGTATGCCACAGCCCGTGGCTAAAGTAATAACGGCTGTTATTACTTTAGCCACGGGCTTTTGCTCTAAATGGGGAGGAGTTCGTGGCTAAGTAATAAGAGCCGCACGGGTCGATCCTTCAGGTTAAGCTACGCTTGCCGGGGTTGGTCCGTGGATGGGTGACCATCTTTACATACCGAGACTCCTCCGTGCCTCGGAAAGCACGTTAAGCCGTTGGTCCCGGCTGTCATTCGTGGATCTTTAACAGTCGTTACGGGTCGTCAGAAGCCCGGAAGTCTGACAACCAGTCTTACCAAGGGGTATCGTATTACCCAGTAACTGGGTTGTGGAGGTCAGATAGGCAGTCGCTCCTTGTAAAATACTGGTATTCAGCTGCATCCGGTTAGACTGGAAGCTGACCCCAACATAGTTGGGAAAAGGCTAGGCAGATTGATTTTGATGCCACAGGCAATAATTGCGCACTGTGTAAATCAGGCTTTAGAGATAAAGTTGACTTGTAGTCTGACTTCCGACATACAGACCCGAAAATGGGTTAGAAAATCCTGGGTTCGCTAAGCTATCGCCCCGCAACCATGCCAGCACGACGCTTCGTAGGAAGCTTATTTTCAATTCTTAAAAATTGTCATGCCTTGCATAACCTCGTGAAGCGAAAGAAACGGAAGAGATGAGGGTTTACCGTGTAACCTATAAGCAACCTCGAGGTATAATACTGATAAGGGCTATTTTCTCCTGCAGTTATAACCTGGTGATAAATGAAATCTAGATGCTTTCCTTGGCCTACCTCAACCCTTTTGTTTAAAAGTTTAGGTACATTATGGGTAATTATTTTTTAAGCAAACTAAGACCCATCAATTTGCCGTGTAATTGAAATAACACGCAACCTCTTAAGGGGTCATTGTACTCATCATTATCAATAACTTTTACTATGGGACTAAATCTGGAATCGCGAAAAAGAATCAGCTGTTAACTACATTTATGTTCGCATAAGTTGTCAAAATTTACGAACTGCTGATTTTCTTTTTTGCGATACAATTTAAGATAGTCAATTTGCTTAGCAATTTATTTATCTGGCTTTCCCTTAAACAAGTCGTAGAAGAAAAATCTCGCTGAACCAAGTTTTGATCTAAGTGAGATGTTATATCAGTCGTCATTTGGCGACTCACTCGGCGTAGATTACCTAAAATCTAGGCAAGCATGCCAACGGAATATATATGCGAATATACTGTACTTCCAAATGCCAAAGTGACAATTTGACCCTCAATAATATCCAATTTGTATGCATATTTCCCTCTGTAGAGCAATTTTCTACATACAATAAAGCGTCAACCTACAAAACGAACGTATCAACATCACAAAAATCCTAAAACATTTACATAAAATTGTTTTAACATTTTAAACCAAATTCAAACATAACTACCCATTCAAATTTCTACTTTGGGTACGGTTTCATAGGGATGAAAGTCTGTTGTCAATTTGTAGCTTTATCAGGACCACAGGGCAATAATCTGGCGCTTCTCTTATCTGTTCGGGTGAAAGTTAGTCATTAAGGGTACCCTTTTTAATATATTCATTTTAGGGCTCTCTTAAATCGTATGTATGTTCGTAAAAGATAAAATTAAAGCTATTTTACTAAGACGAACGCCTAACTTTGAAAATGTAGCCTCAAGCTATTATTTAATTTTGGGCTCCAGTCTGCATGCAAAAGTATGTTGTTATCTCAAATCAGGTATACCTACCATTAATCACCTAACTCCTAATTTTATTGGGAAGTACACGAATCGACAGTTTGCTTATTTACGTTGATACTTATGCAAAGCGATGGCGAAGTAGATCAGACTGTTAAGCACAAAACTGAAAAGTGAAAAAAAAACCTTTACGTCTCTAAACTCCTAAATTCATTTAAGTTACAAATTTTGAGGCGGCGCCAAACATTCAACGAAGATCTATCAAGCTATTATACCATTTTACACGATTTACGTAAGACTCAAAATTTGTGACATAAATTAATTTAGGAGTTTAGACTTAAAGGTTTTTTTTATTTATTTTCTTTTTCAGTTTTATTTTGTCGTTTTAATTTTTTGAAAAAAAGTTTTTTTTTTCTTTTCAGATACCGTTTTGGAAGTCAGTTCTTTGTTGTTTTTTTTTTTTTGTAAAAAAAAATATTTTGACTGTTTAGGTGGTAGTACCTAACCCCACACAAATTCGAATACCACTACCTGTAAAAGAGATTAGAACATGATCCAAATAAACTATGTGGGAAAAATACGTATTTATTATATTATATTGAAGCTAACTCAAAAACTACGCAAGGAAAATTAATATTTTTTATGGGACTAACTATAAAATAAAAATCTTTAAAACATACATCCTACATAAAAAAATATATACGTATCGAATTTAGAACCTCCTCCTTTTTTTCGTCGGTTAAAAAGTAACACTATATGAATGAAATGGCGGCAGGTCACGGGAACAATCTGCGACTCCCACATTCCCCTTATACTTAAGGGGAAGATTTATAAAACAATCGTTAGACTTGCTGTTTTGTATGGATCAGAATTTTGGGCCACAAAAATGATGAATGAAAGGCAACTGAGATGAGAATGCTAAGAGGAATGTGTGGTGTTACGCGAATGGATAGAATAAGAAATGAGTATGTAAGAGGAAGTCTGAAAGTGACACCGGTGACTGAAAAGTTGTTGGAAATCGGTTGTCATGGTATGGGCATGTGATGCGGAGGAAGAAGGGAAATGTCGTCATTACAATAGCTTACCAAATTGCCGCAGAATAGTACTTCCTTAATATTTAGAATTGTGGTGTATAGATATTATAATTAAATATGTGCGCCTGCGACACCCGCTCCCCGCCATTACGTTGTCAGACGTCGGCCAGAACAGACGTGCCGCGCACGCACTAAGGGATTGATATCTGTGTTATATTCTACAGATGCAGATTGCAGATGACAGTACGGCTATCATAGAATGCACTGATCCAAACGAATATCGAAATGAGATCAATAACTCGCTAAATAACATTATTAATTGGCTAAATAATAATAATCTTGTGATCAGTTTGAATAAAACTAAAATTATACAGTTTCATCAACGACGTGAGACTCCACCCCTCAATATTACCTACGATGAGTGTAAAATAGAAGAAGTTACGAGTGCAAAATTCTTAGGCATAACTGTAGACCATAAGTTGACTTGGAAACCTCACCTGGAAGTGGTTTGTAAACGACTGAGTAAATCTGCGTATCTATTGTTTCAACTATCTAAGAGAGTTAATTCTGAGACACTGTTAACAGCCTATCATGGACTTGTAGTCTCTATTCTCCGTTATGGTGTTGTTTTCTGGGGGCAATCAACAAATAGGGAACTGGTATTTAGGATGCAAAGAAGGTGTGTAAGATCCATGTGTAATTTAAAGTCAACAGATAGTTGCGTTCCCTACTTCAAGAAATTAAAAATATTAACGTTACCAGCTATATATATATTAGAAACTGCATTATTTATAAAATCAAATCCACATTTATTTACAAAATTTTCAACAGTTAAGAAGACCCCCATTCGGAGTCAATATGAAAATCAACTATGTACGTTGAAATGTAATACTGCGTTAATGAAAAAGAGCTTCTTTGGTGTTGCACCAAAGATTTTTAATAAAATACCTGATGCTATAAAATGTATGCCATTAAAGAAATTCAAAAAGTGTCTTCACAAGTTATTAGTTGAGAAATGTTATTATACCTTGGATGACTATTTTAATGATAATACTATTTGATTAAATTATGATATGATGAATTATGAGATTATGTAATTTTATAAATCTATATTATTAATGTTGACTTGGATGACTATTTTAATTTTGGATGACTATTTGATTAAATTCTGTAATTTTATTAATTCATATTATTAATGTAACGGACGAATAATTTCTCGCATGTTCTTTTGTTATGATCTTCTTGTGTGTGTTTTTTGTTTTTTCTTTCTAGTAGTGGACATTATTAAATTGATTATTTGAATGTATTTGTATAAAATTGATAGAAAATTTTGTTAACTTTGATGAACCTGGCTTTAATATTTGTATGTCAACAATGACAAAGCATAGTGCAACACTTATCTATTTAAGATCTTGACATGTATGATTAATGTATATATGTTCTTCACCTATGTTTTACAAATAAATAATTCTGATTCTGATTCTGATTCTGATTCTAAACCACCTGTGTCAAAACATGAGACATAACAAGAATAATAAAATAGAATAGAATACCCTTTATTATGCACACCATGCTTATTTATTTCTTTATGCACAAACAAAAAACAGCACTAAGGTCCCCTTTATGTTTCTACCTTAAATTATAATCATTGGTTAATATTTTTAGTATTATTATTACTTTGTGGATTACAAAGTATAATTCTATGGCACTAGAAAAAGAAATTGTACACCTGGTCTTCGTCACCCACGGTGAAGCAAAGAGGAACCCGAGGAAGGCCGCTCGTCAGGGCTTTTTCCAGGAAGCCGATGACGTAGCGGCCAACAAGTAGGTTGCGGTGCCGCTTGGGCGACATCGCAACTGAGGCGGGCCTCGATGACGTATGGGAGGCATCGCGACTTACGGTTGGAAGCCGCGGCGGGAGAGGAGTGCCGGTATTGCGGTGCGCCGCTCTCCCTACCTTCCGCGGCCTTGACGGGGTCGCCACCCTCTGATGACGGACGCGGTGGGGCTGCGGCCCCACCGCGTCCTCCGGGGAGGAGGAGTGTTGGTATTTCATTGGCCGCTCTCCCTATCCTCTGCGGCCGAAAAGTGGTAGGCGGCCGGGCCACTGACCTGATCGGTCGCAGGGGTACCAAGGGTGCCTAGACACGGGGTAGTCTAGCGCCCATGGTTTGGTCCCTGGGGTGGTCACGGCTTGTCATGTGTTCTGGTTCGCCGGTAATGGGGGGTACTCCCCAGAGGAGGGTCCGGTGACGGACAACCGCGGCGGGTTCGCGGTGAGTGCTAACGCGTGTCCGTGTTCCGCTCACAAGCGGCAGAGGACGACACCGTGGAGTTTTAATGGGTTGGAGTCCCACATAACTACACTATCTCCTCGTGGTAGTGCAGTATGCATGAGCATTTCTCCACGGAAAAAAAAGTTACGCCAGATTTCACCTTCTAAAAGGCAGCTGTATTCTTTTGTAGGTATCTCGCAGTTTCACTTTTCACGTCAAGACACCTCGAAAATTCGTACAAGGCTCTTCATCGTCATCATCGCTCTACCCGTGCCCCATGTTACTTGGGGTCAGCGCAACACGTCTTCTTCTTCACGATCGTAAAGAGAGAATTGATTTACCCCTCATTTTATATTTTTATTTGTGATAAATCTTAATTTCAATATACAAGCTAACACTAAAAATACATACTATGTACAAGTATATAATAAAAAATAAAATGGGGAAGAGCTCACTGGACATCAAAAAATTGGTCCGCGTCGCTGTCAATGGGAAAAGTCCCCAAAACTCTGGCAGTATTGCCACGTTGGATGGCAATACTGATGCTTTGGGCTAAAAATAGGCCAGCCCTCTGGTCCCGTGAAGAGTCGACCAACAGCTTGGCAATAACCCGAAATACTCGATGAGCACTCGGACCTGAATGCCCTAGTGTTTTAATCCCAAATGGGACAAACATAAATGAACTTAAAATTACTATTTATAACGTATCAGATGAACTTTTTACCCTTCTCAAAACAATTTTTTTTTTTACATATTAGTTTTACCAAATACCACAATCTTTAATTTAATTAGGCAGGTCATTAAATAACTATGCCGCTAACACATTATGCCAGGCTGTTGCGTTAAACCAAACCAATGACCGGATACAACGTAATATATAAATGAAGCAGTTAATGACGGTGAAAACGGTAGATAAATGAGTCATCCCACTGCTAATAAAATTGTTGGTTACATAAACCTTCTATATCTAACCGCACTAGGTATAAACAAATTTTATAAATTAATAATAATAATAATACCCCACCGCTGTATCTCTACGTTGACGTCGTGGTGGGGCTTGCGCGCTCCGAACTTTAGGTCTGTGCCGGTAGAGTTTACTTTGCCGGAACGGGTCTAGGATGAGGAGCCAGACCAAGAGAGATACAGAAACCCGCAGGGCAGCATGTGGCGAGCTGTTGGGCAGTAGCGACCCCACGGACCCTATCTTCCGGGAGGAATCTTGTCCTCATCTCTAGCTTGCTTTTATTGGCCGGCTCGAAGGAACACTGACGAGGAATAGAGCTCCCACCTCTTTCTTGCCTTTATTGGCCGGCTTGAGTGGATATTCGCAAGAGCAAACGTGCTCGGAGGAAGGAAGTATTCCAGTAAGGTGCTGGTAGGGATCTTGACCGTACTTCCGGGATTCTCCTGATAACCGTGGGATACCTCTCCACTCCCCAAGCACCTCAGGAAGTGTTGCCCCCTTGTCGCTACGTCACTATGTGCTAGCGGCCGTTTCTGGGGGCCCATTATTGAGTGTGCAAGTCACCCCCTGCCATTTTATCCGTGTATAATATATATCATTGGTCAGGCAGGGGACATAGTTCTTCCTTGGTCAAAGTTACCCAATCCACTTTAGCCACCCAGACCCATAGACCAATATGTTTAGTTTCCACGTACAACAATAGTCCTGCACCAACCGGGAGTTGTCCTGGGGTGCACTTGCATAGTGCATACAGGGATAATCGTCGGTTGGTGCCTCCTTAACATTTAAAATTATTTAAGAGGCCTCTGCGAGTTGGCTTCGGCTCCTCGTACGCTTTCCAAAGGTCCGGGACCCCAGGGTCCCAGGGAGAAATGTAAGAAAAAATTAAAAAATAATAACCACGGAACATTATTCACACACGGTCATCTGATCCCAAACTAAGCAGAGCTTGTACTACGGAAACCAGATAACTGATATACTATCATACATATACTACTTTTTTTTTTGTAAATACACACTTATATAGATAATTACACCCAGACTTAGAACATACAGACATGTTCAAGCACACAAATGTTTGTCCTGGAAGGGAATCGAATCCAAGATCTGTGGCATGATAGGTGGTATCTTAACCAAACACACCAACTGGCCTGTCAAATTGCCACCACTGATGGGGTCCTATTAAATGATAGGTAACATCGCGGCAAACCAAGACGAAGATGGAGGGACGGGTTAGACTTCTACTGAATGGATTGGCCCGCAATGGCAGAGGACAGACGTTTAAGCAAAAAGGAGAGGGAGACCTTTGCCAAGCAGTCTGATATAACGGGCTAAATAGATTAGATTAGATCAATTATTTTCTTGGGGAATGAAAATGGTCGCACTGCAAAACTTGCCATAATCATTATATTAATAGATTAAAAGAGGTATGAGGAACAGGATGTAAAATTCACTCGTCCTCCAAAGAAAAGGGAGGACTCCTCCTAGACGGGTGTGGTGTCTTGTGGGCAACTGCCCGACGATTGATGTCGGGACGTTGTGTTTAAGCCAGTCGCGCGGGAAGCTCTGCTTGCGCGATGCAGGATTTTACGTGACGTCAGTGTGATGCGTAGTTAGCATGCGGCAATTACCCTTTTTACCCTTCAATATCTTAATGCCGGGCACAGACTTCTTTCCATGTGCAAACATGGTAGCTAAAATATGTAAAGGCAATTTAGGAAGTTAACTGTGAAGAAGCTAGTAGTCCTGTTCTAAGACCATAAAAGTTAAAGTCAGTGACAAAAGTCGACTAACACTTTAGTTTTATAAATTTTAATATTGAGCTAAGCATTATATTAATTCAAAATCGGAATAGAAGTAAAATTAAAATAATATTAACTTTTAGCCCTCATATAAAAACAACAGTACCTATTATAATGTATCAAAAGCCTAACAAGCAAGATTGTTTTGAACCCCAAAGCAAAAGCAACGTTCTAAATGACGGGCAACGGGCATGTCAGTCAGATAATCAAAAACATTTTGTTAATATCCCAACAACATTACCATTTATTGACATCGCATTATTCATGAAATGACAGCAATACATTAAAGTAATCGGCTCCATTTACAATCTGCCATTGAAGAAAGGAAATCAAAGAGTAGTTAAGGTATATCTGTACACACGCAATGATTGCGTGTAAGACAAAGAAACAGACCTATGGTAGTAAGAACATCTACTCGGAACGTTGTGTTCTAATTGTGAGTAAAACTTGACTATAAGAGCCGATTTTTCAATCGTCAAATAATTTTTCTCGTTAGTCTAAAACAAAAAGGAGGCTATAAATATATGGCTTAGCTGTTCCATTTAAATATGGAATTACACAACACTAAAGACCAGTGATTGAATGTCTTACCATACGCCCTTAGGAGTCTGTGTGTGTGTGAAACAGGTAAGCCATACATTTTGACCAAGATGTAATGTTTGTAGAGTTAGGCCTTATAGAGTTAGAAGCTTGGCTCTTCATTAGATCTGATAACTTTTTAACAATGAAAGTGTTGAGTCTTGGCAACCTACTTTACATGAAAAGTATTTTTTAAGTATTTACTTAATTTAATTAAATCAGTTGGGCGTCCTTTGGATTCCCTTTCATATCTGCACATAAACTGATTTTCTACGATTTCCAAAGAATACTTCAATAAATCCTTTGGAAACCCCACAAAGTCAGTTTATGTAACATCAACACTGCATTAAAATATTAGTACAAAAATTGCAAAAGAACCATGAGCCGGTTTCGATAGCAAGGCCTGCAATCTCGACACAGAAAATTACTCGACGTTCAAAATTGCTTGACAAGTATTTGATTTTTTCGTGCTTGTCTAACTATTTTGACGGTCTAGGGACCCCATTAGGACTTTGCGACCAATTCGGTCGTAAAGCGATCGTTATCTATGTCGAGACTGCACCCCAGATAGACATGAGTCAACACCCAAACGCCGCAAATATTTGCCAACAGCCATCCCCGTTTTAATTGGCAAATACGCCACCCGCATTCTATTTTATTGAGTTTTGGGGTATAAAAATATCATACTCAATATTCGGTTGCTGATGTCGATACAAAGTGAACACTCGTTGGGTTTTAAAATTACTCTTGAACCAATTTTAAAACCACAACAAAAGTGTTTTTTTTTTTTAATTTCAGTTGGGTTTGCTCTTGACTCTAGTCTAGGTCAGAGGTGACAGAAACCAAGTCTACGATGGAGTGAGCTTACCCAGAAGAAGCCTGTTCACTCTCACTTTGAAGAGATTCTAATGGTATTTAGTCTAAGGTCCAGGTTACACGTAGCTAGTTTTTTAAACCAGGATAGTAAGCAAGTATTATCCTGGCTAACTACCCTGGCTTGGCTACATGAGGCTAGTACACAAGCCAGGGTACTAAAATTCGTGGAGGGGGACGCTACTAGCTCAAAAATAGAATCTTATTAAACTATCCAACTACCTTACTACCTTTCTCACTAGCTTACTAGCCTAAAAATGAGAATAGTTCTGTATACACGAGGCTAGAGTGAGTAGCTTGCTAGTTTATTAGCACTATCTTGCTATCCTAGATTCGAAAATTACCCGGTCATAAGGGCTACCTATAGGGCCTTAGCACACCTCCGCAGCGAAACCATAGCAGCGAAATCGCAGTAGTTCTATTCAACTGACTCGCATGATGTTCCACTACTCCAGTAGCAGAACATCAGGCAGTTTTGTGGTTTCGCGGTGAAGGTGTGCTAAGGCCCATATTTACCAGCAGTGGCGTATGAGAATGACAATGGCGCCGATATTATAGACGAATGAGTGCAAGAAGCAGAGCTAAGACTTAAGTTTATGTAAAAGCAAATTCAGATAAGATACTATGGGTCGTTGAAAATACGTGATTTTAAAGCTTCATGAAAATCTCCCAATATTTTCCACTTCAACTTAGCCTATCGCAGTCCCCTGCTAGGTTTAGGCCTCTCCCAGGCTGAGCCACAACAGCATGTCTTCCGCGTCCCCCCTCCAGTCTGTCTCAACCACTTTCTTTAAGGTCGTCGATCCATCTAGCTGGGGTGCGTCCCACGCTACGCTTGCCGATACGCGGTCTCCACTCCACGACTCATCTGCTCCACCAGCCATCGGTTCTTCAACAAACATGGCCAGCCCACTGCCACTTCAGCTTGCTTACTCTGCAAGCTATGTCGGTAACTCCGGTTCTTTTCCGGATGATTTCATTCCTGATTTTATCCATCAAAGAAACACCGAGCATATCCGGCTCCATAGCACGCTGAGGGACCTTGAATTTGTGAACCAGCCCGACTGTCAGTGTCCTCGTTTTGGCACCGTATGTCATAACGAGCAGGACGCACTGGTTGAAGACCATAGTCTTCAAACATTGCAGGATAGGCGAAAAGAAGACTTGACGAAGTTTCCCAAACGCTGTCCAATCTAACTGTATTCCACTACACTATTTTCCACTTGCCTGTGGCAAAAACAAACAATACAAAGGTTTCAAAATTAAAATAATACTTAATATTTTAAAACCTCACTTGAATAAATACTCGACCAAAATAATCTGATATCGTATTAAGTATCAGTTCGCCGCAAATGATCGAATCCATTGTCGTTTACTAGATACCACTGCTCGAAAACAGCAAAACGTTTTATGTACAACCAGTCAGCGAGGTATCTTAGACTCTATTTTGCAAGCCATATGGTGAGAAACAGGCTATGCTACTTCTGTTGATCAAAGTTTGTGGGAGACTGCCGGTAATCAGGTTACTTACAATATTCAATTAGGGACGCAACAGTCTGAAAATGCTGTAGGGGGCGGATATTGTTAAATGAAGGAATAATGTTTTTTTTTTTTTTTTTATAGATTTTGCATTTTCCAATATAAAGCCTTTTTAATAATAAATAAATAGCTGGTCCAGCCAGGTCAAAAAATAGGGAGAGAGAGGTCTTTGCCCAGGAATGGGACAGAGTAGGCTAGTAAAAAAAATATACAGTGCGCAAATTTTCACAGGTTATTCTACCCATGAATATGAACAACTTTCACTATGGGACCAACCCTGAAATCGCAAAAAAATCAGCTGTACATTTTGACGAATTATGCGAATACAAATATACTGAACAGCTGATTTTTTTTCGCGTTTTTGGGATTTGTCACATAGTGAAAGTTGTTCATATTCATGAGTAGAACACCCTGTGAAAATTTGCACACTACCTACTTAAAAATGGTCCTGTATATTATGAAGCAACCATAAAACAGTTACAAGTATTTTTTTTTTAATTACATATGACACAGAGTGACAGGAACTCCAAAACAAACATCCGTGTGCCGCAAGTTCCTACATGATCCAAGCACACATTCAAAACACCTTATAATAGCAGCCTATTACTGTCCCACTTTAGAACATAGGCCTCTTCTCATACAGAGAAGGCGAGCATCGATCAAAACGTTTGCTCAAGACGGGTTGACTATTTCAGACTTATATTAACTACTAGCTTCTGACCGCGACTTCGTCTGCGTGAAATTTCTTGTACCCCCGACCCACCCCGCCGTAGCGCACAGTTTAGCCTGCCCGCGTGATTTCTTCGTTTTTGCTTAGCGTTCTGTCTAACTATTTGTACTTTTTGCTCGGCTCCTAAAGGTCATATATCGTGATATTAAGAGGATTGTGAAGCTGTAAATTTTCATACAAAAAAAGATAACGTTTTTCTCCCCGTAAACATAATCCAATTTTCATAATTTTTGGAAATGTTGTAGGTATATTGAAAAACTAGGTCCGTACGTTTTTATAATAAAGAAATATTGTATACAATATAAGTTATTAGCATCTAAATATCTATATTTTTGACATAAAAACATCCTCGAGCATTTTTATTTTTTTAAATTAAATTGAATTGAATTACTAAAAACGAAAAACGTACAGACCTAGATTAAAGTATACTGTATGTAATGAGATCAAAGTTGTCTCATTTCGTAAAGGTTTAGGGGAGTAAAAACGTTATAGCCCAAAACAATATTTATGTATGAAATGTAGGTAATTGCCTCCAAAAATCGCGCCGCGTATCGGCACTTCACAATCCTCTTAAATAACTTCATGAAAACCTTCCTCAAGAATTGGGCTATTAAATGCAAAAGGATTTTTTCTATTCAAATGCGACTGGCAGTTCCAGAGATTAGCGCGTTCAAACAAACAAAAAAAGTTATAGTGAGCTAACCTTAAATGATACACATATGCTATCGCGGACTTTTTTAGAACTTATTAAGAGGAACAATTCCGTCATACATGATTGTCGCGTAACTTTAACCATTTACGCAGCGCATGCAACGGAAGCTCTTGAAAAATAATAATATTCTAGGACATTGTTCACACACGGTCATATGATCCCAAACTAAGCAGAGCTTGTACTATGGAAACCAGATAACTGATAAACTACATACACTATACTTTTTTTTTTGTAAATATATACTTATATAGATAATTACACCCAGACTTAGGACAAACTGACATGTTCATGCACACAAATGTTTGTCCTGGATGGGAATCGAACCCACGACCAGCGGCATGGCAGGTGGTATCTTAACCAACCATGCCATCTGGCATGGGATAAATTCTCCCAGTTTTTGCAACATTTTTCGTTGATGCTCCGCTCCTATTGGGCGTAGCATGATGTTGTATAGCCTTATAGCCTTTCTCGATAAACGGGCTATCCAAGACTAAAATAATTTTGCAATTCGAACCAGGCAGTTCCTGAGATTAGCGCGTTCAACCAAACAAACGAACTTTTCACCTTTATAATATTATAGTATTAATAGGTAAGTCCAGATTTCCACACGACGTTTTCTTCACTGATGTCAGTAATGCCCAAACTCAACTCAGAAAGTATGAATTTAAAAAATCACCATCAAACCCTACAACCTCGTACAAAACACCTTTTTCTTAGGCAAAATACACAGCAGAGAAAATACAGCAGAAAATTGTTTCGTAGCACTCCCATATTTCACAGAAAGTAATATTTAGCACAACGTATGGCTCCAAAAGTTTTTGCGGCATTAAAATGTCGTTAATAATGCAAAATTGTACATACACATACATATTCATATAACATGTTTATTGGCACAGTGAACCTGCATGAATTCGAATTTTTGTGGCTAGATATCGCTGCTATTTTGTTTTGGTCTGTAGTTTTTGAAGTTTGCTGTTGCATTGATTGTTTTTTGGTTTGTACAATATTTTCATTTTTTACCACCGATTTCTGAAATTAAAGTTATTTTTGACTTTGTCGTGTCTCTATGGAAGTAAATATTTTTTTTTTTTTTTTGTAAAAAGTTTTTATTATTTATTTTTCACACATTCATTTTAGTAAATAGTCTATTCTGTTGTGGTACCTACCCCACACAAACTCATACTTGCTATGTAAATAACAGTTACAGGAATTATTTTAACATACGCAAAGTGGAAAAAATTCGTATTATTGATACTAACTCAATAAAAAAAATATTTTGTTTTATATTTTTTTTATTTCAATCTTTTTAGTTTTATTAATATACAGGGTGACTCAGAAGACCTCTTTTGATCCAGCGGCCCCATATTCTGTTGTGCATTATTAATCATTAGATGAAGTTCCCAACAATGTTCATTAAAGTTTTTGAATGCTTTCGACATGTCAAAGTTTTCTTCATATTTTTGATGGAGTCAACCCTAAATTTGGTTGACCTCTATTCTCTCTTCTTTGATATAGGGATGAATGCGTCAGATAAGACACTTAACACATAATAGTAAAAAAAAGCCTATAATTTTCTTGCATCAGAGAGGCAAGTTGATTTTTTTTTCAAGATTGAATTAAGTCTTGAATACCAGTATGATATGCGAAATACCTACGCAGAGTAGAAGTAGACGTAGCTACATACATCTGCATAAAACTGCAGTTTAAACCCAACTACAAGGTTTTTATAAAATACAAATACCTAGTAAAAAGTTTAATAAAAAAAATATTAGCTCCCTATGAAAATTAATTCATTTGTTCTCTCAACTCAAAAGTAAGATATCGAACGACCTAACTGTTTTCGTTACTCTTTCGTGAAATACATTTTTATAAGAATTAATTGCAGTTTTAATCCTCCGATTGGTAGAAATGCCACCAATGTCTTGCAATTTCCTACACTATACTGCACGCCCATTGCTTCCGGCTTTCTTATTGGATATCGGCATCGGTTGAAGAATGCTTCAAATCCGAAAGATTTTTTAAACTGAAATGATTTTGAATGTTATTTAATCATAAAAATAAGATTAAAAATCATTTCAGCTTACAAAAATCTTTTGGCGTGCCGCCGTGCCGCCGCGCGCGGCCTTTGAGCTCGCCGACACCTCGGAAAGAAAATCACTAAAAGATTCCGTACATGTGTAATAATAACGCGATTCTATTCTAAGACCGGGCAATCTTTTTGGGGTTTTTGGATACTGTATTCGATTATTTTGGAATTAGATTTGTTTCATAATTATGGCAATGTATTTTATTTCTTTATCATTTAAAAAATACAGAAAATAGGTAAACCACTAAGATTTGTAATTAATGCTACAAATACTAGTCAACCTCGATAATACAATTTTAACTGGCCGCTTATCACATCATGGGACAGAAATACCGTAAGCAAAATGTAGGTGCACTGCTATCACTAGGTACAATATTTTATTTTAAAAATAGTACCTATTTATTATCGGAATTCACTTAATATCTTATTGATCCCTAAAATTATGTACATTTTTATTATTGTAGGCTAGTTAAGTAATTAGGCATTTATTTCGCTAGTTCACTTCATTCTTTCGAGCTGGATGCATGTCGCCTAGTTTCGCGTTGGATTGCAGTGAATTTTGCGAGGAATCATGACCGAATATGCGAACAATGAATATTATGACATGATAATGTGTGTAGGTGCGACTGACGGTAATCTTGCAGCAGCAAGACAACTGTCTAAGTTCTGTGTACCTTTTGTGTTTGTTGTCCTTATTGTGAATAATATGTTCATGTGCTAAAACTATGAGTGTACTTACGTGTACCTACGTGTGTAAAGCTCCGCAGGATTTGAAAAGGAAAATGGTATGGTATGTACAAACTTAATAATTACCGTACTGATCATTTCACTCGCGCGATGAGGCAACAGCAGGCCAGGTCAAAGTACGCGACAATACCTACATACCTACGGCCTGCGGTCATTGATTTATTTGGCTCCGCCTATCTAGGGTTGCTACGACATAGCAAAATTAAAATATTATTTGTATTTTGTAAGAGAAAACCGAAATTATTTAAAGTTGAGATATGACCATGGCGACCTTCCAGAATAACTAATAGTGTATTAAACAATACACTGTTTTCGGTATAACAGGGGTATTTTGAATCACACTGTATATTTAGAATTGACTAATTACTAGTATTCATTTGATATCAATAATGTTAGCAATTTGTTTATATAATTAAAATCCCCTCCCTTTTTTATATTTCCAGATGTAATATATAATATTTTTTTTTTTTTTTAAACACATACACTATCATTACAGGTTTACCTAATGCAATAGTGTAGTTACAACTTACAAGGTTAGACTTACATTGCTAAATTATATTATGAACCACAAAGAGTTATTGTACAAAATGCGGCCCGTGTGAATTCACTCAGTGTACAGTTGAAGCAGTCAATCTGTTGTGACACCATATTGAGTGCACGTAGCGCGCGCGTCAGCGGCGCGTGCTGCAGCAGGTTGGTGCGAGCGGGCGGCACCCACAGCAGCGGCGTACGGGCGTGTTACGGGTAATGCTAGAAGCTTGGGTGAACCTAGGTTTACCCAAGCATTTTGGGTAAAGTCCGAATAATCTCATGCGTTGTGTGGTCACCTAACCTACCCTAACCTACCTTTCAGCCTACACCTAAGTTTACCTAAAAAAATTAAAAAATTAAATTAAATAAAAAAATATATATATTATTCGGACTTTACCCAAAATGCTTGGGTAAACCTAGGTTTACTCAATCATCTAACATTACCCGTAACATATAAATATTATATGGCCTATGTTACTCCCACAATTAAGACGAATCTAACGACACCTCGTATGTTAAAATCCATCAAGCCGTTTAGGCTACAGAGCGTGCCAAAGAAATAGATATACATACACACATACATACTTTCGAAAAACATTACCCTCCTTCTGGGGACCCAAGCAGAGTTAATAAAATTTAAATAAGATTACTTCGCCAGCTTCTTCTACCAAATGAAAAAAAAATCACGTAAATCGGCCCAGTAATCACAGAGAGATCGGTGTACATTTATTATAAGGAAAAAAAAAACCGCCGAATGCATAACCTCCGCCTTTTTTCAAGTCATTTAATAAAATGCAAGGTAACGCATTTAGAGACAAGACCAGTGAGAAAGTTAGTAGGAATTTTCGTCAGGATGGTATTCCTACAAATGAGTAGATACATATTCTAGTGAATGATTTTGCCTTACATACTTAATGATTTTCTCTATACTTTCCTATGGACATACTACCTTTTGAACCAGTATTTCGGTAATCTTCTGGGTACAATAAGTACCCAGAAGATTATTTAGGGAGGGCAGAAAACTATTTAGGGAGGTACCCGTCAAATTGTACTTACGTAGATGTTCAAGTAAGCTATTAACCCCTTGACTGTCGGGCTCTAAACAAAAAAAACCAGCATAGATCATATCCTTAAACCTATCAATGTTGCATGACAGGTCAATGTGTACTCGAATGTCAACCGAACACTATGGTGTTCGGTGTGAATCTGTTCGGTTCACAACTACTGTAAACCCGCGGTCGCCATCGGATGATGATTTTTTACGTCTATATATACGTATATGATATACATTTATTTACATATTATATAAAGATTTTTTCTTAAATAAACAATAAATAAATAATTTATTTGCCTGAAATATGGTGGGTACACAAGATGATAAATTAAATTATAGCACAGGACATATTTCACCGTCATTACGGGCATGCAAAATTCTAGTTAATTTACAGAAATTATTTGACTAAAATTACAATTCTTAGAACTATTTGAATTATTACTGTTTATAAGAAAATTTGAATTACAGTGATTTCCATTACTTAAATTATTGAAATATTATTGTTAAAGACAAAGTCACAGGAAATAAGACGAAGAACCGGTATCTTAGTTGATACCAAATCGACATGTGCTCTTACTCGTATTCAAAAACTCTTTAACAGTGTAGAACCTCTCCTGGACGCACGCTTGGTATGCGCGAGACGTTTGAGGGGTTAATACCAAAATATCAAAATAATAACCTTTTTTAATCTTTTAAAACGGTTCTACTTCACGGCTATATTAACATTAATTTATCAATTTTCTTCACCTCATCTCTTTAATGGACATCCAAAAAATATTGAAATCCATTTAGTCTCATAATCCCAAGATGACGCCTACTGGATTACTTACAACTAAGTACCTATAGGTATTAATACTTGCGATGCGCACAAAGAAAAATTTACCTACAGCCGGTCGAATAAAGTTTGAATTCCTTTATCAGGGGCAAATTGAAGGTTGTCTGCGATGGGTATGGCATGTCCAACAGGATTAGCACGAGAACCATAGAGAAGCATTTCGACGACGAAAGAGTAGACAAAAATGATGTTACCGTGTCAGACGGCCACAACGTAGAAAGAGTCAAATGCACTTTTTACAAAATTCACTTTTTTAAATAATTCGACTCAGAATTCTTCTTGATAATCTCGAAAAATATCCTTTTTTTTTCGCGACTTCAGGTTTGGCCTCATAATAAAAGTTGTTTATAATGATGAGTACAATGACCCCATAAGAGATTTTGGTGTATGAATAGATGGACCTTATATATTACAGTAAATGGCCTTAACCATTTTCTTGGTAACTATTAACGAAATGTTGTAAAATAGAAGAAGATAGCTCTGTTCTTCTATTAATTATCACAGTTTGGCGTTCAAAACGCTCTCCTGTAAAATCATAATTTTGTAATAACCGTATTTTATACTGATGACGGCCACCATCACGGGGGCACTGCTCACTAAATAAACATTTCCACACAATGGGCATAACGGACAGTCCTCTGTGCAGAGCGTGCGTGGAAGCAGAGGAAACCGTTGCGCTTGTGATGTTTGAATGCACAGGCGTCACCCAGATTAGAACAGGAACTCTCGAGTCTCCCAGATCTTTTTCAGATGTTCTCAATAGACCAGGAGACGTAATGAACTTCTGGAGGGTAATGGGTTGGTTGGAATATCTTACTGACGGCCGCTATGGCTCATGCACAAATGTCCACTTGAAGGACTAAATGCGGAAACCAAACCCCCCATAACATATAACTGACGCAATGTCTTTACTCAACTCTCTGCCCACCTCTTTGAGAAATACAGGGTCAAATTAAATTAGCTAGCGAAACTCCGCAGATGTGATGGGTATCGATGTCTAAACACGACAAAATAAAAAAGATTCTATGATTTTTAGGGTCAATGACCGCTGGTAGTGTTGTTAAACACAAAATAAATTAAAAAATGATTTGATTTGAAAAAATGATTATTTTTTTTGGGTCCATGACCACTGGTAGTGTTGTTACTTAAAAAATTGTTTTATCGTGTTGAGATATCGATAGTCATCATGTCTGCAGATTTTCGCTAGTTGATTTAATTTTACCCTGTAGGTATAGACATGCTGTTATGTTATAGCAACAAAAATGTGTCTAGTAGTTCTCAGGTGGTATGAAGATCAGCTTACACTGGCGGTTAGTCCTCGTGTATATTTTCGACGCGTTACAGATACAATAGGCAGCCGCAGTCAGCTCTGACAAAACAGCCTGCATTCTGTCCGTTTAGACGTGAGCAGACGTCAGGCATTTTATTGAAGTTCGTGTTATTTGGTTAATTTAATCTGTCTCGTTTCGCGGCTTTGTTGTTTGGTTAACAGAGGTATTAATTTCGAGTATTTTGGGTTGTATCAGTCTTTTGATACAATTTTAATGGCGATCTGTATTCAGCTGTTTCGATTGTTTTACTTTAGCGAGTTATTCAGTGAATTGTGTTGCTCTTTCATACAAAACAATGATTTTTTGCATAATTTTGAAATATGAGCTTTTAGTATGAGTTGAAATTATCCGTTTTGGTTTTGTTTTATCAATAAAAAAATATATTTAAAAAAACCGGTCAAGTGCGTGTTGGACCACGCACAATGAATGGTTCCGTAGTTGGGATGAATTTATCCCAAGAACAAACTTAACATTGTAGTTGTAAAACATGTTCTCCCATACATTCCAACTACAAATGTAAGTTTGTACGCACAATATTGCGAGATTTACGATGTTATTTTAAGACCATAGACTTCTTATAGGTTTTCCTGTAATCTATAGGTATAGAAGTATGTTTTTTGAGTTTGTTGCGCTACTACTTCTCCCCAGCTAAAGCACTAGGAAGCGGTGAAGGGCGGGCGTTTTGGGGGACTGTCTTATATAATTTTGACGTTCAAAAAGTGCTGATTCTCAGCCTAGTTTGAATAAATGACTTTTGATTATGATTTTGATTTTGTATCTTTTTCAAAATTTGAAGCTTATTATTTTCGGAGATAAAGGGTCAATTTTTGTCTATTTTCTTAAATAACTTTTATTTTAAAACAGTTTATTTTAAAATTATAAAAAAAAATATTTTTGAGACCCTCACAGTAAGCCGTTTAATTTGATATATCGCACGGTACAGTTTGCAAAACTTTTTATAAAATTTTCTTATTTGCCCCCCGAAGTTGACCCCAATATTCAAAATTCATTCATTTACATTACAAGTCCGTATTCAGGTCACAAAAATACATGAGTGTACCAAATATCAACTTAATCGGTCTATTCCGAGCAAATTGGGTGTGACAGACGGACAGACAGGTTTCGTTTTTTTTCATTTTGAGGTACGGAACCCTAAAAATGATTAAAAAATGTGTACCCTTATATTATTACTGAAATTTCAAGTAGGCTACAATATCAGCGGTCGCTGAGCGCAAAAAAAAGTCATCAAAACTTTTTTGTTTTTATTTTATCGTATTAAATTTCGATACCCACCACGTTTGCGGAGTTTTGCTAGCCAATTTAATTTGATCCTGTATTTCTACGTAATAATATACAATACATATATGCTAAGTAATAACAGCCGCACGGGTCGATCGATCAGGTTAATCTATGCTTGCCGCGGTTTATGTATGGATGGGTGATATTTACTTACCAAGACCTCTCCGTGTCTCGGAAAGCACTATAAGCAGTTGGTCCCAGCCGTCATTCGTGGATTTTTCACAGTCGTTACGGGGCGTCGGTGGCCCGAAATTCTTACAACCAGTCTTACCAAGGGGTATCGTTTTATCCAGTTAAAATACTGGTATTCAGCTGCATCCGGTTAGATTGAAAGCTGACACCAACATAGTTGGGAAAAGGCTAGGCAGAGGATGATTAATTCTACCATAGTTAGAAAGAAGTGTTTTTATATTTCTGTGATTTCTACTGTGCTTACCTAGTCTCTAAAAATGTTGACAAGTCTGTAAGCTTTTCCTACGGTTGGATATAAGAACCATAAAAACGTACATAGTTACATCTTTTTTTATAGAACTTCAATAAAAACTGCAAAATCAAGCAGACATAAGTATTCTATCAAACGGCAAACCCTTACCCACAACCTCTTCAAACCCAACTTATCCCAAGTCGTAAACCCTTCAGTATAGTTTTATGACTTGCTCAAGAATCTGTCGTACCCTGCCCCTGACATACGTCAGTCTGTCCGTTCCAAACAGGGTAAATATACGACTTATATATTAGGTACTTGTAGTAGAAATGTTATTATATATTGAGTCTTGTTGTAGACGAAACGTAGTTATTTCAAGCAAATAATGAAAATTTTAAGATTTATAGAAGGACATCTGAGACGCAGATATATGCCAACGACTTTGAGTGATTGTGGTGGCATAGCTTGGGTGTTCTATGTTGGGTGCCTTTTTTTTTAATTTTTATATTGTGTATTTATTTTGTTTTTTTTTTTAATGTTAATTTTGTTACTTTCCTATGCTCTTTTTAGGGTTCCGTAGTCAACTAGGAACCCTTATAGTTTCGCCATGTCTGTCTGTCCGTCCGTCTGTCCGTCCTCGCTTAATCTTTGTGACCGTTAGCACTAGAAAGTTGAAATTTGGTACCAATATGTATATCAATCACGCCGACAAAGTGGTAAAATAAAAATTGGAAAAAAATGTTTTATTAGGGTAGGTATGTAAAGTGGGAAGTGATTTTTTTTTTAATTTCAACCCTAACGTGTGATATATTGTTGGAAGGTATTTAAAAATGAATAGGGGTTTACTAAAATCATTTTTTGATAATGTCAATAATTTCGGAAATAATCGCTCCAAAAGTAAAAAACAATGTGTCCCCCCCTCTAACTTTTGAACCATAAGCTTAGAAAATATGAAAAAAGTCTGAAAAGTAGAACTTTATAAGGACTTTCTAGGAAAATCATTTTGAACTTGATGGAAACAACAGTTCTTGTACAAAAAAGACAAAAAGTTGTACAAAATAATTTCTGGACTAAGTTTGTAGTATAATCGTATACTCGTATGCAAGCATTTTTTTTAACTTCGTTTACATATTTTATTATATTTTTACGGACGGGAAACTACGGAACCCTACACTGAGCGTGGCCCGACACGCTCTTGGCCGGTTTTTTTTACTGTTTGTATTTCCTGTGCGTTTCCCAAATAAAATATTTTTCTTTCTTCTTTCTTTCTTTTTTTTGTGCTTAGCTCACGTAGCCGGTCGTAGGTCCACCCAGTAATAGGACTCGCCCATCAAGGAGCGCTGTCCTAAATTAGACGCATTATTAAATCATTATACATAAAACAAAAGGTATTATATATTATTAAAACACGTATACTAAAAGATAAATAACAAAAAATAATTATCTTTAAAATGGTGAAGGTTTTATAAAAATACGCTTGATAGTTATTGGTGATTCTCATTTTTTTATCCGCATTAGACGTAACTTTACAACTGAGTTATTATAGTAGTAGTTGATTACCTATGTTTAATTAAGATTAAACATAGGTAATCAATAATATTCACATATTAAGTTATAAATAAAATACTCTAATTTAACGTATGTTTATTCCAAATAATTAACACTACTCATTTAAATGTCTTTTATCAGCGCCCTGTACGCAAAGTCTCACACAAAGACCTGTACAGAAAGACTCGCTTTCCGACTACGGAAAATGCGAAGAGAGAATCTTCAAAATTAAATATATACCTAAACGGATTTCAGATTGTGATCAACTGATCAACAATTTGTTTAACAAGCAAAAGGTTGTACCTAAGTAGAGATTACATAAAAACCTAGAAAGAATCAGGGTCTCCAAATTTAACAAAGCAGTTTTCTGAATAAAAAAAACACTCCATTATCATCTCGTTACTGAAGGAACTAAAAAAAGCTAGACCAAGAATTTCTACAAATAAAATAAAGATAACACTTTACAAGTTAATTTTTAAATTTAAAATACCCCGGATGCATATTTACTCTGATTTCGTTTTGCTACTCCATCATCAGACTCCGATTACCATCTGATCTATCTTTAACCTATTCATTGAGACCATTCCAATGAAAACAAACATGATAACCTCTGCTGTAAGTTCGTGAGGGAGTTGGGTATCCTGAAAACTCCAGGTAATGCTGCAGCATCAGGTTACTATGTTATTCTAATATCATGGAAGTAACAAAATATCAAATTTCGACTCGATCAGATCTGTGGAAGATGCTCACATCCATTCATTAACTTGAAATAATCAATCTGCCTAGCCTTTCCCCAACTATGTTGGGGTCGGCTTCCAGTCTAATCGAATGCAGCTGAATACCAGTATTTTACATGGAGCGACTGCCTATCTGACCTTCACAACCCAGGTACTGGGTAATACGATACCCCTTGGTAAGACTGGTTGTCAGACTTTCGGGCTTCTGACGACCCGTAACGACCGTCAAAAATCCTCGAATGACAGCCGGGACCAACGGCTTAATGTGCTTTCCGAGGCAGGTTGGAGTCTCGGTATGAAAAGATGGTCACCCATCCACAGACCAACCCCGGCCAGCGTAGCTTAACCTGATGGATCGACCCGTGTGGCTGTTATTACTTAGCCACGAGCTCCTCCTCCTCTCATTCATTAACTAGAAAAGACCTGATAACCTCTCGATCAAGTCAAAACAAAAAAAGTCTAAATCGGTTCAGTCGTTTGAGAGCTACGATGCCACAGACAGATACACAGACACACAGATACACGCGTTAATCTTATAACACCCCTCTGTTTCCGTCGGGGCGGGGGTTAAAATATATATATATAATCGAGTGCAGACACAATCTTAATAACTCTGAAGAACGGGCGACGATTTCAAGGCTGGTTGAAAGCCTTTCCGTTACATTAATCCCGCCAACGACTGAAATTTGGATAAAGCGGACCGCTGAAAACCAGTTTTCAGAGTACGGATGAATATTGCAGTCATTCGACTTGTCCAGTAATTTAATTTGTAGTTTTCGTTTTAAAATTGTCGCTTTGCATGTTTAAAGTCGTTTAGTTAATAATGTTGGTAGTTTTTACAGTATTTTGGATAGAATTGAAGTTTTCTTTATGGAATACGTAGCTTATTAGCAGAAACAAGTTTGTTGTTATTAAATTTAAAAAAAAATATATGTTAAAAGATATATGGGCTAACGTTAAATAAAGTTTTTCTTAAATCTATGTCAAGTTCACCCATGATTTGTGCCTACTACTAGGTAATCCTGTGTTTCAGGCGATTGGAGGTAATTAACATTAACAATTATCTTTAAGAACTCGAAATGTATTTTGTGGTTTAATTTTAATTTTGTGTGTGTGACTTGGCTGTCGCATTAGGTTACGACCTGTAAGGATAGTTTTAAGGCATTTAAATAAATAATTAATTGATTAACTAATTTGACAGGCCAGATGGCGTGGTTGGTTAAGACACCGCTTATCACGCCGCAGGTCGTGGGTTCGATTCCCATCCAGGACAAACATTTGTGTGCATAAACATGTCTGTTTGTCCTGAGTCTGGGTGTAATTTATCTATATAAGTATGTATTTACAAAAAAAAGTAGTGTATGTAGTATATCAGTTATCTGGTTTCCATAGTACAAGCTCTGCTTAGTTTGGGATCAGATGACCGTGCGTGAAATGTCCCAGGATATTATTATTATTATTACATATATATCACGTTAATCCTATTGGTACATACATGTAAAAAGGTGTATAAAATTATATAGTACGAACAATATTTATGTCCCAGGTTATTTTTATTATTATTATTTCCTTTATTTTTTATTATATACATATGATTTACATTTTTAAATATTTTTATAAAAACTTAAAATAAATAAAAACATTTAAAAATATAAAAAATAGTAGCCCACCGGTATCGGGAACAGGATCCAAGCTACCGGTGGTCAGGGCTCCTGAGAGAGGAACCTCCTAACAATACGTGCCGTGTCCAGAAGTACCGCTTTCTGGATCAAGCCCTTGATCCAGCTGCCTAACGAGAGCCTCCTCAGGTGTTGGTCGGACTCTTCGATATTATGCCATTGGCTGTCACAACTATCGGCACAATGATTGCTGTATCCACATCCCACATGTCGACAACCTCGCGAGCCAAATCAAGATACTTAATCTGTTTATATTTTTCAGCTTTCACGAGGTTCTCGTCATGCGGAACCGCTATATCAACAATCATTGTGCGACGCTCTTTTCGATCTATCACCACTATATCTGGCTTATTGGCAACAATAGTCCTGTCAGTGATGATAGATCGATCGCAATACAACGTGATATTGCCATTTTCGAGAACTGGGTTGGGCACATACCTATAGTACGGTACTTCCGATTCCACAAGATTGTATTGCAGAGCAAGCTGCTGATGGATAATCCTGGCTACAAGGTTGTGTCTATGCAAGTAGTCTCCGTTAGCCAGACGAGAACAGCCGGAATAATGTGACGGATAGATTCCCCCGGACGGTGGCATGCCCGACAGATGTCAACCGTGCCGTCCTTCACAATATATTTCCGGTAGTTGTTCGTCATTATAACTTCGTCCATAATCGCAAAGATAAAACCTTCGGTTTCACCAAAGAGATCACCGAATCGCAACCAGGATACGGACGCCAAGAGGTCTACATCAGGCCCATGTAGGACCCGGTAAAAGCGCCCATGAAGCTCTTTGCTCTGCCATACCTCCCTGCGGTCATTAGTATCTAATACTATAGGTTTGCGCCAGTTCTCGTTACCCAAGGAGAGCGGGGTGAGGCCCTTGTCCACTGAGACCACATCTCAGTGCATCCCCACGTCGGCTTCTAGGAAGTATTCCCTGAGACTGCATACCTCACGGTTGTGCAGGGTCTTAGCATTTAAGAAGCCTCGACCATCACACTTCCGCGAAATATACAGTCTCATCACCGATGACCGTGGATGATGCATCCGATTTGCAGTCACCAGTGTGCGGACCCTTCTATCCAAGGCGTCAAGTTCTGTTTGAGTCCATTTGAGTATACCGAAAGAGTACATCAAAACCGGCATGACCCAACCGCTGAAGGCGCGCACCTTGTTTCCGCCTGATAGAAGACTATTAAATACTTTGTTCAGGCGGTTAAAGAAGCGCTCCTTCAGCAATTGCTTCATGTTAGCAGCGTTGATGTCTAACGCTTCCGACATACCCAAATACTTGTAAGTTTCGAGTGAGGAGAGGGGTCTTAGGTGTATGGAATCCGAGAGTTGGGTTTCTACGGATTCCAAAATCCTCCCCCGCTTTACAGGCATGACCGCACATTTGTCCACACCAAATTCCATCCTGATGACACTACTGAAAGTTTTGGTTACCTTCAATAGCTCCATCAGTTGAAAATTGCTGGGGGCAAAAAGCTTCAAGTCATCCATGTAAAGAAGGTGAGATATAACCTGACCACCGCTTCTTAATCGATAGCCTAGACCTGAATCCTCCAACAGTGTGCTTAGAGGATTCAAGGCTAAGCAGAACCAAAGTGGACTCAAACTATCGCCTTGAAATATACCTCGCTCGATCCTTATCGGCTCGCTATTCCTCTGGATATGTAGACATCCTGGATAGCGAAGGACTGTCCTCCACTGCCCCATACACGACATCAGGGAGGTCCGCAGAGTTGCATCTACTTTATACAACTCCAGTACCTTCATGAGCCATGTATGTGGCACCGAGTCATAGGCCTTCTTGTAATCTATCCAGCATGTCGACAGATCCTTTCGGGAACGACGAACCTGTTGGTTAATGGCCATATCTATGAGGAGCAGCCCCTTAGTACCGCGGGATCCATTCCTACATCCATTTTGAGAGGCAGACATGATGGAGTTATTGTCTATATGTTTGTTAATTTTAGCTCTCAAAATGGATGTAAGAACTTTATAGACCGTCGGTAGACAAGTGATCGGTCTATAATTTTTGGGTTCCGCAGTACTACCTGATTTATGGAGCAGGTGGGTTATTCCTGTCGTTAGGAACTGGGGCAGCGACCCCGACTCTAAGGCTGACTGGAACTGGGATGCCAAGCGGGCGTGCGACTTATGGAAGCATTTTATCCAAAAGTTGTGCAGCCCGTCCGGCCCTGGGGATTTCCAGTTAGGTAACGGACGGACTGCACAAGTTACATCTTGGGGGCTGATGGTAAGTGCCTCCATTTCTGGTATTTGATCGCACGTTTGCTCGATCTCCCTAGTCCAATCACCTTCGGTGTGACTGACAGGCACCGACCAGATGCTTCGCCAGAACGAATACATGGCGTCATCATGCGGGAGGCGCGTGTCGGTCACACCATGGTCTGGTCGCTCCCAAGCCCTATAGACCCACTTTTCATCGCTCCGGAATGTGCGATTCTAAGTGTAGGGCCATGGGAAACCGGCTCATCCTTTACTTCCACAACCCTCCCGGCGCATGCCCGCCTAGCTGGCAGGCCCCGCACGCCTCCTTCTGCGAGATGACGTGTTCGCAGAAGGAGGCGACTGCCGCCCAGGACCCCTCATCCCCCAGCATGGCGTTGATTAAGCCGGGGAGTGAAAGGTCCGTTCCGATCGCCGCCGTGAGACTGCGGCGCGGCCCGGACCACGACGGGCACACCTCGAGAGTGTGCTGCGCCGTGTCCTCCGCCGCGCCACAGTCGTGACACGACGGCGTCTCCTCCCGCCCGATACGGTGCAGGTACGATCCGAAACAACCGTGTCCGGACAGCACCTGCACCAGGCGGAAGGAGAGGAACCCATGCGACCGCTCGAGCCAGTCTCGCAGGACCGGCCCAATCGCGTCGAGGGTTCGGCGGTCGAAGGCTGCGGTGGCGAGGTCCATCGTCCAATGGACGACGATGGCGTCCCTCGCCTCCCGCCGGACGGCTTCCCGCTCTTCCGGGGCGGGGCGTTCTCCTCTCGCCCTCCGCCCCGCCGTCCATTCATACACTCTGGCGAGCACCCACGCCTCGAGTTCCCAAGGTGGGGTGCCGGCCAGAGCGCATGCTGCCGCGAAGCCCACCGTGCGGTAGGCCCGCGCCACCCGCTGGGGCGAGTATTGCCCTGCCTGAAGCAGATTAACTTGCCGATGAGTGCTCTAGCCTCACCAATACGACGCTCAATCCTGCACTGCCAAGCTGGTACAGCTGGTTTTGGTCGTGGAGCTCTGTCATTGTTAGGAAATTTAACATGAGCTACACGACATGCCGCTACAGCAGCACAGTACAAGATCGAGTGGGTATCGGTGAGGTCTTTGCTGCCGTCAAAATAATTTGACAGCTGCGAATCTAGAGCACACACCAGCGCCTTATTTTTCTTGTGCATGGGCAAACGAGGTAAACGTGGTCTAAGCCCAGGCGGAGTGGAACGGTACTCCCGGAAAGCATCCTCCAGAGCGCTCCTCAATCGTACATTGCATTATTAATATTTACTTTAGCACAAGTAATATTTTCTCTGTATCTATTAGCAGAAACAAGTCTGTTGTTTGAGATCAGTGGTGGTTAAGTGGTAACGGCTCCGACTTATGAGTTGTAGGTCGTAGGTTCGAACCCCGTCAGGCGCTTTCCTTTGTGTAAAGTATTTCATCACCACTGCTCTCAAAACGTGAAGAAAAACATCGTGAGGAAACCGGCATGTCCTAGAACCAATAATTCGTAGACATGTGACGTCTACCAACCCGCACTGGGCTTGCGTGGTAGATTACGGGCCGCTCCCTCTCACAGAGAGGAGACCTGTGTCCCAGGAGGGAGACCATTATAGGCTGATTGTGAAGTTAGTTGCTTTGTTTTGTTATTAGGTACGCTGATTCGTTGTTTTTAGTCTGAATTTATTACATGTTATGATTCTGAGACATTGGTCCTTGATAAAGTTATTCTAAGTTGGTTGGTATCTTTCAACTATGGAGGTCAGATAGGCAGGTGCTCCATGTAAAATACTGGTATTCGGCTGCATCCGATTAGACTGGAAGCTGAACTTACGCAATAGCTACAAAATGAGCTGAAAATGATAACAATGGTAAGTACGTGATCAACAAGGTAGATGTAGGACTTTATGTGAGACAAGATCATCATCATTCTCCTGCCCTTGTCCCAATTTATTTGGCGTCGGCGCAACATGTCTTTTTCTTCCATACTTCTCTATTAGTCGTCATCTCGGTAATCACTCCCTTTCTGGCCATATCATCTTTCACACAGTACATCCATCGTTTCTTTGGTCTTCCCTTACTCGTATAGCCCTCCACGTTCATACTCAACACTTTCCTGACGACATTTTCCTCATTCCTCCGCATCACATGCCCATACCATGACAACCGATTTCCACACAGGTGTATTTAATACCGTTTTTTGGTAGTTCCAAGTTGTACTCGTAACACATGCAAAGGTTCATGAAAAGAATAATTTAGTATGTTTTAATTGTTTTCCGTATAAAACCTTTATTCTACGAAGATCGAGTATCGTCGTCATTAGTATACCTTTGTTCCACCCACTACAACTGAGTACTAGTCATACGGGTTTTGTGTGGGAATGAACTTTTGCGCCATGCTTTTCTCGTCTGTGCGAGTCTCAACCAGGTCTTACCCGCAATTTTTTGTAGATCGTCCAGTCCACCCACCCATTGGAGTGTAAACCAAATAAATAATCATTATTGACAATAGCACAGATTAATACAGATAGAATACTCCACAGTTTAGGTATGAAACTACAATTACGCGGCGGGCTCGACTCGTCGGGCCGATTCAGTGCGGGCTGCCGCGCACCGGCCGGCTCGCACGGTCAATGCGATACTCACTCACACGCCGCGTCGTAAAAGACGACAACCATATAACGAGTCAGAAGGTATAAGAGTTACGCGATAGAAAGAGAAGCAACTTGTAGGTGAATATAGTGCGACCTGTCGCAGCAAGAGTCGCTTTTTATTTAAATGATTTTGCGGACGTCCCATCTGTATTAATGTGTTAATAGTAACAGATTCCATAGTCAGAACAATTTCCCAGCATACGTCTGTCAGCGTGTTCAATATTCGCCATATTTGCAGTTTGCCAGGCATTTGTTTGATACAGAACTGTGCAGTAGCCACCTATATAAATATTTAGTATTAATAGAGCTTGTGGTTCAACTTTGACGGATGTGGTTCAAATTAAAAGATTCAGCGTGAATTAAAAAGTTCAATTACAAGTAGAAAATATTGTTTTATGTATACATACATAACTAAACTCACGCCGGCGGTAGGTAGAAACTACAGAACGCCAACTGCTTTGTAGCAGTAGGCGTTCTGTAGTTTTTTCCTTATTTATTCCTTTTGCCTCGTTTACGTTCATACAATGGTCACACACGCACGCCGGTTGCGAGTACTACGCACCTGAACTTTCTGAAGACCATCACCAAAAAGGTCACTATATTTTGTGTTTTCTTCTGTCTTAGAGGTCTAGGGCCTGTCGTCCATGACGCTACTCACAAGTAACCGATTTTAAACTAGGAAATAATGCGTTAGTAAGTCATGCCATGTACGGATCATTGAATTCTATTGCTGTTTTTCTGGATACTCATTGGTCGAGGGTTCACAGTCTATTTATATTAAGCGAGATTTTTGTAACTTTACAGGAAAGCATTTCAAAGTTTCATTAATCGGAAAAAAGAACAGTGTAAAAAAATGTATCAATATTTTTTACGAAAAATTGGCCTATCGATGGTTAAGAATCAATAGTGTCTATCTCAGTTTTTTTTTAATGTTTTTTACTTTTTAATGCAGTTATAATTGTAACTAAATATGATTATAACTCAATATCGGCCAGATTAATATGAGATTATTTTGAGTTTGTATCACGCTACTTTTGGCTATACTTTCCGCCAGATAACCGCGGAATGAAAGTCGTTGACGCCCTCTACCAATGTATTCCAATATTTCAAAACGATACGAAAGATTGTTAAAGCAGTGTCGCTAACACGATCAAAACAATCGTATCGTGGTAAGAGGCGTCCTTGATGCGTGCACGTGGCATGTTTTTTTTTGTTTGCATTTAAGTTTCGAGACTTTTTTGACTAGTGGAGTTAATGACTTTTATTGCACTGTTATCTGGCGGAAAGTATAGTGTCGTGGACGATGGGCCTAAACCTAATCGATTAGGTACTCTCTTTTTCTTATGATCATAATCAATCTGCCTAGCCTCTTCCCATCAACGTTGGGGTCGGCTTCCAGTCTAACCGGATGCAGCTGAATAACGGTATTTTACATGGAGTGACTACCTATCCGACCTCCACAACCCAGAGTACTAGGATACTCTTACCAGCTAAAACCTCTACATTGGTCGCCACGTTCTCAGAAGCAGTCGAACATCTTCCAACTTGCACCAGCAGTCAGCTTAACTTTAATACTATTGTGTTACACACCACGGCGGCCACAGCATCTGAAGCTGAGCTGCAACTATGTTCATCCACTCTTACTTTGTTTCTGTTCCAGCAGTTGGAAGTGGGAATGGCTGTATGTGGTTATTTTGTTTCAACTCCTAAACTATTTCAGTTTTGGTGACAAAACTTCAAATTCTGTCCTATAACAGTGCAAAACTTCACAATTATAAATAGTATTCAACAAATCGCACCTTTAGTCATAACAAGAAATAACTCAAAATTTACATATTTCGGGTTTTTACCATAAACTGCTAATAAGTGCCATAAAGTGTAACTTCGCTTTGAGAATACGTTCAGTTCAACAGCCTACTCGATCAACCAATCTGCCTAGGCTTTTCCCAACTATGTTGGGGTCGGCTTCCAGTCTAGCTGGATGCAGCTGAATACCAATATTTTACATGGAGCGACTGCCTATCTGACCTCCTTAACCCAGTTACTGGGTAATACGATACCCCTTGGTAAGACTGGTTGTCAGACTTTCGGGCTTCTGACGACCCGTAACGACTGTCAAAGATCCACGAATGACAGCGGGGTCCAACGGCTTAAAGTGTTTTCCAAGGCACGGAGGAATCTCAGTATGTAAAGATGGTCACCCATCCACGGACCAACCGCGGCAAGCGTAGCTTAACCTGATTGATCGACTCGTGCGGCTATTATTACTTAGCCACGAGCTCCATAGCCGAGCCGGCTCGATACGATGAAAATGAGAGCGTTACCACTTGCAGACGTTTATTCGGGTTAAATTAATAAATGTAGAGTTACTAAGAGAGTAACTAAGAGTTAAGTAATTAACATTTGAATTCTTATAACGCGTTGCGCTTGCGCCACTACAAAGTAACACCGGGTTAGTTAATCTGGTGTTAGTATTTTTGAGTTGGGAACATTGACGAAATATAAAATATCATAGAATTGCAATGACTTTGCTCTGATATGTAATCCGATCAAAATGAATGATCGGAAATTGTATACCCATCTCTTTTACTCTACATTACGATACGTAATACTTTCTTTTTTTTTATAACATGACATTTTATTTTAATCGTTTTGTACTAAACCTCCAGGGAAACCACATACAAAACGTTTCCATGGTTTGGTTTATTGATTTATGTAAACGTCTGATGGAATTTTATAAAATTTGTATTTATTTCTAGATGAGTTCATGAATATATTGCCTGCTGATATGGTACCGAATTTTCACTTACGTCGAACAATATAAAATACAAAATAAGTTATCGGTATCTCATAACGTCAATTATTTATTTTGACATTACACTAACCCAGGGTTTAACTCTCCCACATCGGTGAGTTAAATATTTAGAAGTTAGTTAACTGCGTTTACCTCTAACTCTTGACGGCGCAAGATGAATTATTTGATTAACCATGAGTTACCTGTTAACTCCGAGTTATTTAGGATAACCAATGAACGCGCAAGTGGCCCTTAGATGACTCTGTCGTTCTCTTTTTGATTTACGCGCGCAAACAAGCAGTCAAACTTTTAATGCGTTTTCCCACAAAATAGAAATTTTGTGTTATTTCTTTTTTTGAATAAAGGTGCGAAATGTTATTTTTTATCCTATTTTAGAGTTAGTTCTATAACAAAGGTGCTTAATATTCATGAGTACTGTCACACTTTTTCCACTATCATTGTTTGACGATATACAAGGTTGGTTTTCGTTGGTATATTGGCATGTGCTAGCTGAGTTAGGGCAAATAATTTAATTTAATTTAATGTATTGTGTTATGTAATGTACATCAAGCTACCCGAAACTGTAAAATTTTCCCAATCAACCTTGAACCTAATGCTTTAGCATTAAAGTTGAAAATCTATTAAAGAAATTTGTCAGATTGTAGTAGCTTGATGAACTGGCGTCTGTACCTAAATTGTTTTGCGTGCTATTGTGTAGATTTTTTTTTATATAACTGAAAAGACAGCTGTGCTGCTGGGGAGTTTGTTGCACCATTTCTTCTTTCCAGCTAAAGCACTAGGAAGTGCTGAAGAGGGACTGTCTTATGTAATTTTGACGTTCGACGAAAGGTGCTGATTCTCAGCCTAGTATGAACAAATGAATTTTGATTTTTGATTTTGAATAAATTGGTGCAACTTCACAGACGAGATCTGTCTGAATTTCTTCCATAATTCCCTATCATTCCCGTCATCTCGGTAGTTACCGCCTTTCTAGCCATATTGTCTTTCACACAGTCCATCTATCGTTTCTTTGTTATAGCCATCGACATTCATACTCAAAACTTTCCTCACGACATCTTCACATCACATGCCCATACCATGACAACCGATTTCCGCACAACTTTTCAGTCAGCGATGCCACTTTCAGACTTCCATTTACGTACTCATTTCTTTTTCTATCCTTTCGTGTAACACCACACATCCCTCTTAGCTATCTATTTATTAGTTGTCATCTCAAACACCTATCCTACTAATATTATAAATTAGCTGACCCGAGAAACGTTGACCTGTCAAAATTTCAATATTTTATACAAAATTCCCGAATTTTCGAATTCCCGGCAAATTTTAAAATATTTTCTTTCATACAAATCTTGTCTAGACAATTACAAACCCAAAAAACAAATAGCCAAATAAGTGCAACCTGCCTGCTTGTCGGTCTTCTACAGGTTGTACTTCGGTGAGTGTGCCCAAGAACTCCACGACCTCAATCCACCGGCCCCCTTCTACCATCGGAGATCTGGACGCACTGCCAGTTACCATCTCTACCTAGTTGCTATTCCACCAATTCACACTAAGCGTTTCCAAATATCTTTTATAATGTGCACAGCAAAAGAGTGGAACTCGCTTCCTGCGTCTGTGTTTCCGAGCGCATACAACCCTAATCTCTTCAAAGTGAGAGCCAACAGGCTTCTTCTGGGTCAGCTCACTCCATCGTCGACTCTGTCTCTGTCGCCATCGACCTAGACTAGAGTCAAGAGCAAACCCATCTTAAGTAAAAAAAAAACCGTTCTGAAGTGATGCGCAATATACATTCGGCAATTGATTTTTATTTATATATATGTGAAAGTTTCTATGTTTGGATGTTACTCAATCCCGCAAAAATAGCAGAACTTATTTGGATAGGCATACACGTAGACCATGACAAGAATTAGGATAATTTTCGACCTAAAATAAAAGCTAGCTTTTGATTTATTAAAAAAAAAAAAACTTATCTGATGCCAATACGATGTCTGTGAAATTTCGCCAATTAATTTAAAAATACCCTGTATGATACTGTAGGTCTGTATCGTTAGGTAATATAGTGTACAGTTAGTAACATAAGGAAATATATATTTCCTTTTCAAGTTAGTTTATAGAAACAAACTTGTATAACTTGAGGTCTGACCTATATTCTTCCTCACTCTCCCAACTTTAACAATATTGATATTAATCGTTCCTCTTTGAAACAAAGAGGAAGCTACTAACAAAGTCAATCATAATTTCGTTTCGAACGAAATTATTATTCACTATTGTACACTTATCTATGTAACAAACACTAAAACCTTTAGAAAATATATTAGTGTAACAAGAGTACACTCGAGTTACACTAATAATTATTTTAGGCAAACAGAATTTATAATAGAATCTTCTGTTCGTCTTCAGAATCTACCTAGCCTATTCCCAACTATGTTGGGGTCGGCTTCCAGTCTTACCGGATGCAGCTGAATACCACTATTTTACATGGATGACTGCCTGTCTGACCTCCACAACCCAGTTATTCCACAAACAAGTTTTACCCCTTGGTAAAACTGGTTGTCAGACTTTCGGGCTTCTGACTACCACTAACGATTATCAAAGGATTATCAAAGGTCTACAAATGACAGCTGCGACCAACTGCTTAACGTGCTTTCCGAGCTACGGAGAGGTGACGGTATGTAATGGATGGTTACCCATCCACAGACCGATCTCGGCAAGCGTTGCTTAACCTTGAAGATGACCCGTGCGGTCAAATTAAATCAAATCAAAAGTCATTTATTCAAACTAGGCTGAGATTCAGCACTTTTCGAACGTCAAAATTACATAAGACAGTCACCCAAAACGCCCGCCCCTCACCACTTCCTATGTGTGGTATTTATAAGTATGCATGCTATTGTTTACAGTTATTTTGGTATTTACTCAAAAAAAATAACATTATTATTAATATTATTTTCTATTTGCAGTAGGTAGGTATTACGTTTTTTTTTTTTTACTATAGTGTAAATGTTACAAACAATTATAAAATACGATATAGTTATTAGACTAAAAAAAAAAGTAAGTACTTTGATTTAAACTTAATAATAAAATAATCACAAAACCTCTAGAAATGCGACGTTGCCAGCCCGCACGGCGTGAACCCTTTCTCTGGTTGTCACAAGAATTTTTGTAAAAGAAATATATTGTAAAACTGATTATTTAAGAAGAAGAACAATCTTTTTTCGGAGGGAACAGGTCACTGTTGATGAAAAGGATGTATGACCCACCTGTCAATTTACACTACATTAAACAAATTAAACAAACAAACAAGTACCAGCTCACAACAATAAAATATTACAACTAAGCATCCATAATCTGTCAATCTGCCTAACCTTTTCCCAACTATGTTGAGGTCGGCTTCTAGTCTAACCGGGTGCAGCTGAATTTCCTTGTATTTTACATGAAGCGACTGCCTATCTGACCTCCACAATCCAACTACTGGGTAATACCCTATCCTTTGTATGACTGGTTGTCAGACTTTCGGGCTTCTGACGACCCGTAACGACTGTCAAAGATCCACGAGTGATAGCCGAGACCAACGGCTTAACGTGCTTTCCGAGGCACGGAGAGGCACTTTGTATGTAAAGATGGACGGACGGATCCACGGACCAACCGCGGCAAGCGTAGCTTAACCTGATCGATCGACCCATGCATCTGTTATTAACCAATCAATCAATCTGCCTAGCCTTTTCCCAACTATGTTGGGTTCGGCTTCCAGTCTAACCGGATGCAGCTGAATACCAGTATTTTACATGGAACGACTGTCTATCTGACCTACACAACCCTGTTACTGGGTAATACGATACTTCTTGGTAAGACCGGTTGTCAGACTTTCGGGCTTCTGACGACCCGTAACGACTGTCAAAAATCCACGAATGACAGCCGGGACCAACGGCTTGACGTGCTGTCCGAAGCACGGAGGAGTCTTGGTATGTAAAGATGGTCACCCATCCACAGACCAACCCCGGCAAGCGTAGCTTAACCTGATGGATCGACCCGTGTGACTGTTCTTACTTAGCCACGAGCTCCTCCGTTATTAACCACAAGCCACAAATAAGCATCCATGATATATAATATACGAGTATTATCACAAAAATATCAAATGACCCTGAACTCATAATACTCCTAGCAACATTTCAACAAGTAAGTATTACAGCCCTAATATTTTGTACTTACCTTTTATGTTCCGCTAACGCAGTACGATTTGTGGTTACAACTCGAGACTTTGATTTTGATGTGGCTAGGGTTGTCAAGCGTGAAATTTTGTTGTGAGAACTGTTTTAGATCGAAATATTTTAGGAAATAATCAGTTACATAAATATCGATATTTACTCGAACTTAATTGTAGTAGTTTTGATTGGAACTGCTTTCAAATGAGTATTTCTATTTTATACCCTTTTTTACGTATATATATGCTCATGCATACTGCACTAACACGGGGAGACACCACTAAAACTCCAAGGTGACCTCCTCTGCCGCTTGTGGTAGTAACACGGGCACGCGTTAGCCCTCATCCGTGGACCTGCCGCGGCTGTCGGTCACCGGACCCTTCTCTGGGGAGTGACCACCCCAGGGACCAAACCAGCACATGGGCGAAGGACTTTTTTTTCTTTATTTGTGATGGGTTTGCTCTTGACTCTAGTCTAGGTCAGAGGTGACAAGAGACAAAGTTGACGATGGAGTGAGCTTACCCAGAAGAAGCCTGTTCACTCTCACTTTGAAGAGATTAGGGTTGTACACGTTCGGAAACACAGACGCAGGTAGTGAGTTCCACTCTTTTGCTGTGCGCATTATAAAAGACATTTGGAAGCGCTTAGTGCGAATTGGTGGAATAGCAACCAGGTAGGGATGGTAACTGGCAGTGCGTCTAGATGTCCGATGGTAGAAGGGGGACGGCGGAATGAGGTCGTGGAGTTCTTGAGCACACTCACCGAAGTACAATCTGTAGAAGACCGACAAGCAGGCAACCTTGCGGCGATGAGCCAAGCTATGAAGCTTGGCATCCACCAGTTTTACGTCGCCAATGAGCCTCTTAGCTCTGCGTTCCACCGAGTCAAGCGCGTCTAGTTGGTACTTAGCTGATCCATCCCAAAGGTGACTGCAATACTCCATGCAGGATCGGACTTGCGCTTTGTAAAGGGTTAAAAGCTGTCCAGGCGTAAAGTATCGCTTCACCCTATTTAGGATGCCCAGTTTCTTGGCCGCAGTTTGGGCCTTGTACTCGATGGTGGCGCCGAAGTTGAGACCAGATGTCAACTCCATGCCTAGCAGCTCAAGTCGATCAGTTACAGGAACAGATGTACCCCGAAAAGTAGGAGTTTGGGCGAAACGACTCTTTTTAGCGGTAAAAAGACACGCCTGCGTTTTGGTGGCGTTAAAAGAGACCAGATTATCATCACCCAGACTACCCCGTGTCTAGGCACCCTTGGTCGTCCTGAGACCGGTCAGTTCAGGTCAGCCTATTTTTTTATACCCTAACAACTGTTTTTCAAACACTCACCTTGGTTACTATTAAAAAAGCCGGCCAAGTGCGTGTCGGGCCACGCACAGTGTAGGGTTCCGAAGTAGCCCGTTATCACAATATAGTACGATTCTGTTGTTCTTTATTCTGAATATAAGTAATAGTAAAGATATTAGGGGTTAATGGTTATAATAACAACAAAATTATATGAGAAGGGTGTCCAGAGTAAAACAAAACTTTAACACATAACGTAACCACGGAGGTCATACCTTGCAAGAAAATCTTAACACCGCGATCAACATAAGTGACGTCACAGCGCTGTCTGTTATCGAATAGCGATACTAAACTAATGACAAAATGTTGATTTTCAAAGATAATTATTTAAACAGATTAGACATTAACTAATAATAACCACTTTCTTCCTGCTAAAGCTAAAAAAGTAAGAGTAGGGGAGGTAAGCCTAAAACGGGTACGCTAAGGGACATGTGAAATAAAAAATACTTAGAAACGTAAAATGTACCAAATAGTTTTACTAAAGGAAATGTTTATTTAATATAGTATATAAAAAAAATAACAAACATAACCATTCTCTTCAACAATCTTAGAAAAACAGAAATTAGGAGACCCTTCCAAATACCCGTTTTGCCCTTATAGGGGGCCTAAATCAAGTACCTCATCAGGGCATAACGGGTAAAGGCTATATAATGAGAACAATCAACTTATTTTTATAGTTTTACAATATTTATTAACATAAAATCACTTATATTTTCATTTAAGCGTCTTAAATTATTAATCAGACTCATATTGGTACACGAGTTCTAAGAATTCTTTCTTGGTCAGTCCAAAAAACAAACCTTCCATATGAAACACATATTCAAGAAGCTCGAGTTCCTGAGGATCCGTGAAAACAGTTGTGTACCTGCCAAGTTTCTTCTTCGGGCATCCTTTTTTGATGTGCCGCTGCAACGTGGATAAGTTTATACCGTACTTCTTAGCCGCACCTTTCACTGAGGTTTTGCTAGCTTCTTCCATAGCAAGTTTCATAACTGCCTCGTCCCATGATGCATTAGAGGTTTTTCTTTTATATTTGTTAACCATCTAGAATAAAACAAACCAAAAATCTTAATTAAAACCTCATTTCAACCACCCAAACTACTTACATGACCATACTAGGGCAAATCGGGTACATACCCGTTTTACCCCTACCCGTTATGCCCAAACGCATGTTTTTATTTTTAACCGCCATAACCTCAAAACCAAATGCAGGAATGCCACAAGTTTTTTTAATTTAGATGCATAATTCCTTACAAAATCACAACACAAAACTTAAGTAAACATAATCCATACAATATTTGAGTATTCACTGTTACCAAAAGTCATTTTTTTTTAGTAAAACCATCAAAAATATTGTTTTCAATCTTACCTTGCAAGCGCTTGCGTCACAGCGGAGAGCCGACTGCCTGTGATTGGCCGACTGTCACGCCACCTCGCTGCACTCGTACATTCTCACTAATAGACGTAACACGCACACAAACAAGCATACCCGATTTAGGCGGGGTACCCGATTTAGGCTTATCTCTGCTGCCAAGTTATTATTTCAATTCACAAAATTGTAATTCGTAAATTAAACAAAGTTCGTTTGTGACTTCTATAGGTACCATAAAATGGGGTTAGTTTGATACTACGGGGTTACTTTGATAACAAATTTCGACTTATGAAAAACTTATTTTTATAATATCCACAACGCCATATTAAAAACATACTATCAGTAGTCGGCAGTTCTGATAGTTTCTTTTTAATATGGCGTTGTAGATATTATAAAAATAAGTTTTTCATAAGTCGAAAGTGGTTATCAAAGTAACCCCATAGTATCAAACTAACCCCATTTTACGGTACTCGACTGAAAACGTAACCCGTTGGTACAGCGCCATCTAGCGGCAGTATTGTGAAACTTATGATAATTTATTATGGTATTTTTTATTTCATATTTTGTTTTTCAATGCAAGTCCTTACCCGTTATAAACAAGCAACTACTTCATCTTAGTCACTTTAAAGGCCTAATGCTAAGGATTTTGTATTTGGTACAAAATTATCCAACAACCAAGTTCAACGACTATAATTTTATCAACACCCAAATCATTTTAGAAGACGTATTCAACAATATCCCACACGATGGGGTAGACGACGAAAAAAATATTCACCCCCGCTTCACATGTAGCGGAGCTACCCTAAAAAAAAAAAAATCCAAAATTTTATTTTACTACTTTGTCGGCGTAATTGATATAAATACTCCTACAAAATTACAGCTTTCTAGTACCAACGGTCTCTTAGCAAAACCTCGGACAGACACACAGACAGACGGACATGACGAAACGGAACTACGGAACCCCAAATATAAATAGGGAGGTGTCGTGGGACACCCGGTTAGAACGAAGTTCTTTTCGCTGTTTAATATATAAAGAAAAATTAAAATCAAAAGTCATTTATTCAAACTAGGCTGAGAATCAGCACTTTTTGAACGTCAAAATTACATAAGACAGTCCTCCAAAACGGCCGCCCTTCACCACTTCCTAGTGCTTTAGCTGGGGAGAAGAAGTGGCGCAACAAACTCCCCAGCAGCACAGCTGTCTTTTCAGTTAAAAAAAAAAAATAATGTAAGTATACAACACTGCGCATAATAATTTAGGTACATTACGCAACACAAAACATTAAATTTAATTATATGCTATACTTAAGCTAGCACACGCCAATATACAAAAAAAAAATCTAAAACTATACTCAAGCAGAAATAAAAATACAAAACTAAAAACGTAAGCAGAACTTTATACCTAAATAAAGGCCTACAGTAATAAAGGATGTGCCCACTTATATGAAAATTCTATATGAAGCTGAAACTCGAACTCACAAATGATAAACTAGGACCATCGAAGTAATATAAACAAAGTTAATTACTAATAACAAAACAAAACCAAGGACAGCAAGACGACCAGTCACCACAAGCAGCACCCGTTCACGAGCATAACGCAGAGTTCAGCCATCACCCCCCTCGCCACATTTGGGGGAAGGAGGCAACCCGACCCCCGACGCTACCTCAAGCAGTGACATCTAAGGGAGCATGACGAACTTGCTGGCGGTTGCCCAGGCAAGAATAATGTGATCAATAATCGAGGTCACTAGCTAATCACATGCTGCAATACCACTCATAAAAAAAACATTCTAATGAGTAGATTATGTCAATGATAAATAAAAATAAAAATAAAATAAATTGACTTTTACAGTCAAAGAAAATAAATAATTATATGAACTCATATAACCTAAACCTAAACCTAATATTAATACAGAGCCATTTAGTAATATGGTCTCAAGTTTCAAGTGTCAAAGTTTTTGTTTTTTATACAGAGCCATCAAGTACCTATAGTTTTTAGCCAGTAGCTAGCTTGTAGTTTCTAGCTTGAAACTGATTTCAAAACGCTTTGTCGTTACGTCACAATTTCTGCCAGTTTGCTCCTACAGAACGTCGTTTCAAAAAAAATTCAAAAACGAATCTCTTTAACTGTTTTTCTCTATGTCTCTCTTTTTGTTAGACCGATATTCTCTTAACGTGGTGGAATCAATTGAGGAGCATCTGTTCAAAAGGTCGTATTGTACTTTCCAACTTTTTTTTTGTACCCGATACAAAACAGTCCACCGAATAAACATAAAAACTTGTTTAAATGGAGCGTATTTCCCATATAATATAATCCAAAAATTTGGATTCCCATCAAACCGGATGTATTTCTGCATCACTCATCGTCGACTTTCTCTTTGTCACCTCCGACCTAGACTAGAGTCAAGAACAAACCCATTTCAAATTTTAAAAAAAACCATTAAATAAAGTGTGCTATTTAGATACATCGTTTTATTTTTCCTGTAATCTTTTCATAAACTTCCGTCACATAGAATAATTTCAGACTTTTCTCTATGCAAACTTTGGAGATAAGGGGGAGACCGGTATTTTTTTGACATTTTTCAATAATAGTCAAATACGGCCTAAAAAAAATATAAAAATGTTTGAAAATGTGCAAATAGCGTTCTTTCATATGATACCCCACATGCCCTAGTAGCAGCACTTCGAATTTTTAAGACCTTTCAGTCCCTTTTGCTATATATATTTATTTTGTTATATGCAAAATAGTTGGGCAAATGTCACGTAAAATTATTCCAAAATTCAAGTTGATAGCATTAGTAGTTCTTGAGATATCCAGCTGTGACAGACCATTTTGGTACGGAACCCTAAAAATGAATAAATAAAAATTTTCTCTTAGATTTTAAGCAGAACAGGCATATTTATTTTACAAAAAGCATCTATTATCTATCGTTCTGTACAAAAGTCATATTTTTTTCCATACTTCGTAACTTTAATACAAATCGATTAATTCGATTTTGTGAAAATATATGATAGAAATACGACCTTTTGAACAGATGCTCCTCAACAGTCCTTATTATTCACCTTCTCTAAGCTCTCCCTTTAAAAAAACAGACTATCTATAAAAAAAATAACCTAGTCTAAATAAGCAACCAAAACCAACAATAACAATAAAAATCCTACGTCGACTTCACACAGCCATTGATCTTTCTTACCACACATTATCTTCCCCAACATAATATTATTAACATCCTTCAACTTTCTCATTTACCTGTCGTAATAGTGATGGGTAACTCATCAATTCTATGTGAGGTTGAGGGAGCACCTCAATTAACCTCGGGAGGTCCTCACGAGTTACCCCTCATTTGAGGCGAGGATTCGTACGACGGCGTATTCACTTGACGACTCATGAGCCCGAGCCGAACTCAGACGAAGCTCCAAGGGAGCGAGCCGGGCGAATGCAACGACGACTCACGAGTACTCACGAGTCACGACTCTCCGATAATCTGATTATTCACGTCCTCTTTCTCTCTCACACACATCATTTTTATTTGGCTCATAAATTTTATACCGCCAAAATAAACGAATTAATGACACTGGATTACTTATTAGAGTTGACAATAATTAACCATAACTGAAATAAAAATATTCTCAATTCTCTATACAAATTTTGAGGCGGTTCATTCGCTCACTGAGCTCACTCATTCATTCCATACTCACTCGCGAGTCACGAACTCGCCTCGATGAGGTGGTTCAATGTTGAAACTCGAGTAACACTTTCAATTTGCGATCACGAGTACCTCAAATGAGGCACCTTATGAGTGAGAGACGCATCACTATGTCGTAACGACCCTACTGTGATGAGGCGTGTCAGCCCTGACCTTGAGCTGTCAACACGCGACCTGACCTGTGTTGCCCCCATACAATGTTGCTGTATTTATTCCCCGCTACAATGTTGTGGCAGCGCGGTTGTATTTACAGTTAAGTAATACTTAAAGCAGTAAAGTACTTACATGAATTATGCGGGTCTTGAAGTTCTTAGTTTGAGTTTATAGTTTTAGTTATTGAAATATTGAGAACTCTTTGGGATCTGGGCGATATTTTTTCTAAAAGTACAGTTTCTCGATCTTTAAAAGTTTTCTTTGAGAAAAATATTAGAATGTTAGACATTAATATTTTAATTAAGAAAATGGTTGTTAAATATATTAAAACACCAGCTTTTGCACGCGGCTTCGCGTCCCTCGGGAACAGTGGGTACTTTTTTTCTGGACGAAAGGGTACGTCCTTTTCTGTATCTCTGACAGCGTGTATGCAAAACTTCATGATGATCGGTTCAGTAGTTAAGATGTGAAAACGTAACAAACAACTAGAGTCATGAGAAATCTTCAATATTAGCAGCAACGATTTGCCAGCTGATGGCTAGGCATGTAGAAACATACCGTAGCTGAAACTGTTAAATTAATAATCAGAAAAATACTACCCTGAAAAACAATGAAAACTAAATCTCAGCTCATTTACACATTGAATATTTTTATTATCTACTAAATTTCCCGCGGCTTCGCCCACGTGAAAGTCGGAAATTATCCCACGGGAACGTATAACCGAGATAAAAAGTATACTATGTCCTAATCCAGGTCATGGTCTACCTATGTGCCAATTTCATCCGAATCCGTTCAGCCGTTTTAGCGTGAAAGCGTAACAAACAAACAAACTCACTTTCGCATTTATAATATTAGGATAGTTAGGAGAATGAAAAACCGGTCTGTCGACACTCTAGACTCACAAAATCTATTAAGTAAATAAAAAAAAAAATACTCAAAACACACTACAAAAGTTTCTATAATAATATAATTCAATCATGATTCGAAAGACACGTGGCGCCATCTATTATCATAAGAACGTTATTGTTGTTTTCTTCGGAAACAGTATTTTTTTCGGGATGAAAAGTACCCTGTGTCTGATACTGTACACCAAAATAAAGAAAGACAATACATTTATTTAGCACAGGGTAAAAGGCACACAAAAATAATTCACAGCACATTGAAATAGGTACTAATAAAAAACCAATAAAATGTATAAAATGCGACGCAGGAACGTAAGCCCCACGGCTGCGCCAAAAAAGGCGCAGTTCAGCAAAAATACCAGACAACCTATATGCAAAATTTCAGGATGATCACTTCAGTGGTTTAGGCGTGAAAAGGTAACAAATAAACAATCGCATTTATAATATTAGTTAGGATATTAGGTAGTTAGGATAGTTAGGTAGAGGATCGTGACTAAGTAATAACAGCCGCACGGGTCGTTCCATCAGGTTAAGCTTCGCTTGCCGGGGTTGGTCTGTGGATGGGGGACCATCTTTTCATACCGAGACTCCTCCGTGCCTCGGAAAGCACTTTAAGCCGTTGGTCCCGGCTGTCATTCGTGGATCTTTGACAGTCGTTACGGGTCGTCAGAAGCCCGAAAGTCTGACAACCAGTCTTACCAAGGGTTATCGTATTACGTAGTAACTGGGTTGTGGAGGTCAGATAGGCAGTCGCTGCATGTAAAATACTGATATTCAGCTGCATCTGGTTAAACTGGAAGCCGACCTCAACATAGTTGGAAAAAGGCTAGGTAGATTGATTAGGTAGTTAGGATGGCTATCAATTCACAAAATTAAGAAAACTACAATGAACAACAAATCCACTGATCAATACACTACACGTTCCAAAATTCAAGACACTCATCAGACAACACTTGCAAATTCCAGAGCTCCTTAACGAGCCCGACCCTAAAACCATTAACCCTCCGCCGCATCACTAGTAAACAACTAGTAAGAACTAATAACAGACTAATATCGCCAGGTGTTTGCCAGTTGCCAACAAGCAATGTCCTTATTGAGTCGGAAGCCGTCAAGACCTCCAATCAACCTGTGGATTGGCCCTTAAGTGGCATTCGCTCTATCTACTGAGTAGCACCAAAGAATAGAAAATTTTATAAAAGTGAAACACACTTGTGTTTTTTACTATTTTCTATTCACCAACGGGTCTCCAACCCGCGCTCGCCCAAGCTAAAACAGCAGAACGTAAGCCCAGGGACTTTGTTTTGCGTGGAAATGCTCATGCATACTGCACTACCACGGGGAGATAGTGCAGTTAAGTGGGTCTCAAACCCACTTAAACTCCACGGTGTCCTCCTCTGCAGCTTGTGGCGGAAACACGGGCACGCGTTAGCACTCACCGCGAACCCGCCCCGGCTGTCCGTCACCGGACCCTCCTCTGGGGAGTAACCCCCATCATCGGCGCACCAGAACACATTGCACGCCGTGACCACCCTAGGGACCAAACCAGCACATGGCGCTAGAGGACCCCGTGTCTAGGCACCCTTGGTCCCCCTGCGACCGGTCAGGTCAGTGGCCCGGCCGCCAAAGGCTACAGTCTCGACATAGATAGCAATCGCTTCTCTACTGAATCCGGTCGCAAAGTCCTTATGGGGTCTCTAGACGGACAGGCACGTGTTGAAAAAATTAAGTAATTATCAAGGCTAATAATTTACAATATTAAGTTAGGCGGTTGGATCAAGGGCCAGATGTAGAAAGTAGTACTCCTCGATACGGCTCGCATCGTGAGGAGGTTCCTGTCTCTGCAGCCCTGGCAGCCCTAATCACCGGTAGCTTGGACCCTGCTCCTGACATCGGCGGACCACTATTTTTTAAATGTTTTTAGGGTTCCGTCGCGACATTATAGCGCCAATTCAATGAGCAAACCTTATCGTGCCATCCATCAATTTCATGAATTAAAATATACATAAGTATCATTGAGGTCGAATTTGAGGGCTCAACGATAGATATTATTTTATACTATTTATATGTTTGCTTTTTTTGCGTTGGGAGTTTTCTAAATTTTAAATTTATTTTTTAAAAGATTACTATTTTTTAACATGAATGACTTAATATGAATAGGTACTTTCATGATAATTCATTCATTTTTAGTCTTTCACGTTTAGCCAAAATTCAACCATTAGTTACTATGTTTAACCATTGGTTGAGTTAACTATGGTTCAAAAAACCAGCCCTTAGTGAAATAAAAATAATTACAAGCATATTCCATAATAAGTTATAGAGTTGTCAATATTGCCGCCATCGAGTTGAAAGTTGAACGTTCCTTATGCCCGAAACAGTGGCTATTTGAATGTGTACGGATCAAGGCTCCCGTAGACAGCCGCGATGCGTCAGCGCGACGCGACTCTAGTCGAACAATTTCCATAAATATTAATTGTCTGTGGGACACTTTAGGAGTGTCGTTTCTAAACTTTCTTACTCTATGGTAGGACTATTGCTACTTGATTGCTTTAGATGTGTGGCTCGACTTGTAGGTAGGATTGAGTGTTCTAGTCATTTTCTCACTCTAATCACGCGTGTTTAACTAGACTTGTTAGGGCGGAGTTCGCCGTCTTTTAAAACGGCTGTTTAGATATTTAATCAGTTGTTTCCTTATGAAGTTTGACATAAACCAACTGTTTTATACATAACCAACTTGAATATTGGTGAACAAAACCCTTAATTTCATTCCACTAGGAACTATAAAATGTGAAATTTAAAGATGTTTGGATGTTTGTTACTCAGTCATGCATAAAAACAGATTGTACTTACGAGTATTCTGGATTAAAAAGAATACCAAACGTCCGAAAGGTTTTTGTACAATACATAAATAAAACCTACTTTAGAGTCTTAATAAAAGATTCCAACTATCTCATATCTTTCTAGTAATAAAATTCCGCTCCAGATTGTAGATAATTTGAAAATATAATTCTATATCTACATCAAGGCTTATTTATTCACGTAATCAACAGGTTTTAACAAATACATTTTAGAGGCCTTCTTTTAAGTATGGAAATATACCTGTAACAGAAGACGACCCTTTTCCATATCTACACAAACAAAGCCTGTTAATGACAGAATCATTAAGAAAATAGGTACATTGAGAAAACTAAAGGGTTAAAAAATATAAAATAATTAATTTGGTACTTTAATTCGTGATCTCAGATAATTTACATTTCATCCCCACTTACAAACCATACTAGAAAAGCAAAAACTGGTTGCAATGGAATTTGGATCATGTCGTGTGCGTCATAGAATTTGTTGTTCCACATTTGATAATTATCCTAGATTCCGACTTCAAGTATAGTTATGTGTAGAGTGTAAGTGGGTGTGTGTGTGTGTGTGTGTGTGTGGGTAACAAAAGAAGTACTGCAGGGTACCATCCGCAATTGATCGATATACCGACTAGTCGTACTCAGAGCTTGTCCTCCACAGTTATGTTTAATGCGTATGGCCGTATGGCCAAAGTGTAGAACTCTTTGCCGGTATCGGAGTCCCCTAAGCTTCCACATATAAACCGTCAGCTTTCAAAGCAAGAGTGAACAGGCATCTTCAGGGCTTGCTCTTTTCATCGTAGACGTCATCCATCGCTTGCCACCAGGCGAAATCGAGGTCAAAAGCAAAAAAAACCGGCCAATTGCGTGTTGGACCACGCACAAAGAAGGGTTCCGTAGTTGGGTTGAATTCATCCCAAAACACAAACAACATTGTAGTTGAAAAACATGTTGGGAGAAAACATGTTTTTCAACTCTTTAACGTTACTTACAACCTCATTTTGGATGTATCTCTCTAGCCCAATTAGTTTTAGAGATATGGCTCTTTAAAGGATAATCATACGTACACCCATATCTCCAGATTAAAGCGGAATACAGCAGTAAAATACGTATAAATTGCATTTGTACATGGAGCCGATACTATAACATGAATTTGGATCGGAGTTGTCATTGGGGGCCGAATCATAATACTTATCCTGCTATACCCTTCTAGTATTTGCCCCCCAAAATTGACCCCCATATTCAAAATTCATTTATTTACGTTATGCGTCCGTGATTGGGTACACAGAAATTCATACGTTTGCCAAATTTCATCTTAATCTGTCCATTCGATTCGGAGCAAATTGGCTGTGACAGACGGGCAGACAGACATACAAGTGATCCTTTAAGCCTTAAAAGATCACTACATGCAAAAAATGGAACCCCTAAAGTTTAAGGTTTCCGTTTTTCCTTTTGAGCCCTAACAAATAAATAAAAAGCCAAATATTTAAATGACCTCAGGCACGTTAAGTAAGAAATCGGAGCTGAATGAAATAAATTAATTTCCGTCTGTGTGAAATGAAATCCAATCCTAAAAGAAATAATAAATAAGGCAGAAACAACGAAAATACTGGAATGAGACAATCTCGTCGACACACTACTTGACTTGAAAAGCTTCGTGATAATTAAGTAAGACCAGTTTTTATAGGGGAGCTCGTGGCTAAGTAACAACAGGCGCATGGGTCGATCCATCAGTTTAAGCGACGCCTGCCGGGGTTGGTCCGTGGATGGGTCTTTACATACCGAGACTCCTCCGTGCCTCGGAAAGCAAGTTAAGCCTTTGGTCCCGGCTGTCATACGTGGATCTTTGACAGTCTTTACGGCTCCTCAGAAGCCCAAAAGACTGACAACCAGTCTTACCAAGGGGTATCGTATTACCCTGTAACTGGAGGTCAAATTGGCAGTCGCTCCATGTAAAATGCATGCAATGTTGTACTTCAACCCAGTAATACTGCCGCGCCGTAAGGAAAAACGACGTTTTTACAGAAATATTGAAATGGAGAAAAAAAAAACGTTTTGTCCTGTTTAAAATACAATATGCAAAGGCATGTGCGTCTTTTAATATTAAGAAATATTAGGTTCTCGTTAAGTTTACGCTGATATAAAAATACTGATAGGTGCGTCTTTTTTTACTGATTCCGAATATGCAAATAACTTTATTTCGAAAAAATGTCAGATACGTCTTTTTTCCTTATGACGGCAGAATAGGACACGCCCATCAAGGAGTGCTGTCCTAAATTAAACGCATTATTAATTTAGTATACTTATATAAAACAAAAGGTATTATATTAAAACACGTATAAAAATGCAAACAAACTATTAACTACGATAACGCGGTCAATACGCTTATGAATACTGATTTATCAAGTATTCTTGATATAGATGGTCCAAATAATGCATATGAACCTTTCGGCCCCATTAGCCATCAGTTCTGCAAGCAATGTGCCCTGCCCACTTAAGTTCTTTAGGTACCATTCCAACCAAAGTACTCAATTACTAAAGTTACCAAAAATATTTGCTGCAATAAATAAAATGAAGCGGCTGAAAGCTCTACACAAAACATAAAATAAATAAGTATGCGATGCCGCAGAGTAAACAATTTATAACAAACCAATGCATACAGACTGCGATGCATTTCGCAGTCAATGCGCGCTTGTCCCTACTTATCCGGCCACAGACTATCAAAATGTGGATAAGACTTTTTTATTATAAGTTTGTTTTTTTTTTTATGTGAAGCTCGAATTTCGTCTCTTTTACTTTCACTAAAATAGAGGGATCATAAAATTATTACGAGGAGCTCGTGTCTAAGTAATAATAGCCGCACGGGTCGATCCATCAGGATAAGCTACGCTTGCCGGGGTTGGTCCGTCGATGGGTGACCATACCTAGACTCCTCCATGCCTCGGAAAGCACGTTAAGCCGTTGGTCCCGGCTGTCATTCGTGGATCTTTGACAGTCGTTACGGGTCGTCAGAAACCCGAAAGTCTGACAACCAGTCCTAACCAAGGGGTATCGTATTACCCAATAACTGGGCTGTGGAGGTCAGATAGGCAGCCGCTCCATATAAATACTCTCCATAAAATACTTGTAGTCAGCTGCATCCCGTTAGACTGGAAGCCGATCCCAACTTAGTTGGGAAAAGGCTAGGCAGATTGATTTAGAGGGATTATGAAACGTAGACTTGCATACAGTTTTCGAGGGCATTTTTATGGTAGATGCGTCTTTAGAAACACCGCTGACGTGTGTTTTCTCGTTCTTCGTCATATAAATCTTCAGTTTGGAACGACCACCTTACTTATTTTCTGAAAAACTTGACAATACAATAGTGCTTATCATAGCAATTAATGACACTATTATAAATCATTTGAAACACATTATTTATGTATGTCACGATTTATCACTACATAGTGAGATGTGAATCAGTAAGTTCAATTTGCAAAGTGCTTTGCTATAATGCCCGAGTTACACGAGGCTAGTTTTTCAAAGCAAGCATAGCAAGCTAGAACAACGGTGTACATACTATGCTGGCTTGCTATCCTGGCTTGGTAGGTACATGCTAGTGCTGTTTACATGATGTTAGATTAGATAGTTTTAAGCCAATACAGTACAACACGTGGTTCATCGTAGTTACTTGGGGTCGGCGCAACACGTTTTCTTCTTCCACTCTCCCCTTTCAACTGTCACGCTATCACGTGAGTTCAACACATGGTTACAGTCAGAAAAACAAAATGCGTAGTCACTGCACACTAGCCAATCCAATACTAGCTGCGCCGGCCACATGAAGCTAGTACACAAGCCAGAATAGTATTGTAAAATCAGCTTGGAACGTTAGCTTACTAGCCTCGAAATGAAGCTAGTTCTGTTTACACGAATTCAAAGTTACTAGCTCGCTAGCTTACTACTTAGTAGTCAGATAGGAAACGCCGACCTCATCTAGTTTAAAAAAGAAACATGATTGACTTGTAAAAGTATTTGTACAAACCTACTTACAGAAATAAAAACATTTATCATTTATCATTTACCATCCTGGCTTGAGAGATAGTCTCGTATATCTCGGGTATATACAATCAAAATACCCTCTCGGAAAAAATGAGCTTGCGTTTAAAACTCTATTATTACACCATGTCCCATCCTCGTCAACATATTCCAAGATATAAGCGAATCGCTTCTGAGTAGACCTTGTATGCACGCAGCGAATATTGAGTGGATTCTCATGTTCCCTATATCGGTCTATTATGAATATTTAAAAAGGCTTTTTAAGGTTCGGTACCTCAAAAGAAAAAAACGGAACCCTTATAGGATCACTCGTGTGTCTGTCTGTCTGTCCGTCTGTCACAGCCAATTTGCTCCGAATCTAATGGAGCGATTAAGTTTAAATTTGGTACACGTATGTATTTCTGTGACCCAAACACGGACGTGTGACGTAAATAAATTAATTTTGAATATGGGGTCAATTTTGGAGGGCAAATAAAAAAATTTTGCAAACTGTACCGTGTGACATATCAAATGAAAGAACTTACTGTAAATGTTTCAAATATATATATTTTTTATAATTTTAAAATAAATCATTTTAAAGTAATAACTTTATAGTCTATTTTCTTAAATATAAGAAAATAGACTTTACTTATCTCTGAATGTGCTGAGCCTAAAATTTTGAAAAAAAATACACAAATTAGTTTAATACCTATAGATTACAGGAAAACTTATAAGAAGTCTATGGTCTTAAAACAATATGGTAGAGCTCTCAATATTGTGCATACAAACTGACATTTGCAGTTGGAATATATGGGAGAACTTATTTTTCAACTACAATGTTGTTTGTTCTTGGATTCATCACAACTACGGAACCCTTCATTGTGCGTAGTCCGACACGCACTTGGCCGGTTTTTTTATTTTTATACCAGTAAGTAGGGTCTTGTAAAGTGAAAGGAAATCGAAAATGTATGAGAGACTAGTTGAATGGATACTGAAATGTGGTGCACTAAAGTCACAAGCAAGATGCTGGTGTACGCCTGTTTCCTAGATCGCTCCAGGGCCTTCGATAATGATAAAATCGAAATATGGGGGCTATTGCAGCATTGGTATGGTAATCAGACCAACTATGTGAAGTGCGACGGCACGCTCTTTGAACCGTATGGGTTGAAGTGCGGGGTGACACAAGGAGATATGACGTCTCCCAGGCTGTTCAACCTCTACGTAGATGACCTCATAGAGGGACTCAGTAGCATGCGTGTTGGATGCAGTGTTAATGGGGTTAGCATTAACAACATCAACTATGCTGACGACATGGTGCTGCTGGGTTCGTCTGCGGGGGCACTCAGAGAGTTGCTTGAGATTTGTGAAGACTACTCTGCCGCACATGGATTAATTTATAATCTGAAGAAATATGAATACATATTGTGTATGTATTCATATTTCTTCAGTATGCATATGTCTTAAAGGTGAACGGCAAATGGTGTGAAGTGGGAACCGAGCTACTTATAAACGGGTCAGTAATTAAAAGGGTAACTTTTGAATACCTAGGTCATCTTTCCGACGGCCTTGGCCCGTAGATTTGCTCGGTGTACGGACCTAGTAAAAATCACTATTTTACGGCTTACTTCCAGTCTGTACACGAGTAATCTATTGGTCAATCTCACCAAGAGATTGCAGGATATTTTGCACGCCCAGTACAACAATGGCTTCAGGATGTTTTTGGGACTTCCTCGCTACTGCAGCGCGTCGTAAATGTTTGCGCAAGCTCGTACCGACACGTTTCACGCGATTGTTCGCAAAAAAACAGCTTCACTGCTGAGGAAAGTGAGAGACCCTCGAAACAGCATGCTGACAACTGTAGCGGAGAGCTTCAGCTCTCTAGCTTTAAAACAGTTGGGATGAAAGGTGATTGGTACTAACACTAGGTAAGTTCTTTTAATATTATGTTACTAACATTCTATGGATTCTTTGTTCCGAAATAAAAATATTATATTATTAAAGTGCCCTCTACGAGTGGCGTGGCGATACTTGAATGTATATGTCCGGTGCATTCTGGGCAGTAAGTACAGTTACCATTTTGCTGTGTTTATGTGCTGTATCATAAAACTATTCTCGTGCCGTAACGTTACGTATCGAGACCCCTCCGTGCCTCGGAAATCACGATAAGCCTTTTTGACTGTCACGGGTCGTAAGAAGCCTGAAAGACTGAGTACCAGTCTTACCAATGGGTATCGTGTTACCTAGTTAATGAACTGACACCAAGATAGTTGAAAAAAAGCTAGGCAGCTATAATGAATACGAGAGAAGAAAATTCTTCGTTTGGTAGTTTGATGGATGGCAGACATGGATGCGAAATCTGACGATACAGCCATTTTGATTTTTTTTTTGTGTCTTAATAATAGTGTAGAACTAGTTATTAGTAAAAAAGGCATTCAAAAACACAAACCTTTGTGTGCATGAAAACAAACACTTTATAAGAACGAACCCGCGCCAAAATAGCCCACCGCAATGGTCTAGTGTCCATTTGATAACCTAAAAAACCTTTATTCACAACATACATTTTAAAATCTCAAACGAAACCAAAGTAAGTGTCATTCCACCAAGCTAAACTCAACCTTATTTTGTAGCTGGTAAGAGAGTTGCAAAGTTTATACTTTTTATCTTTGAAGCGGCGGCGGGAGAGATTGCATTTTGTTCATACGGCGTTCATCTAGGGGTCGACGGGGCAGAGCTAAGAGGGTAGGCCGCAAGCCACGGGCGGATATCGGCTATTTCCTTTTCTAAAGGCTAGTTCGTGACGTGATAAACTGTGTGTGAATAGGTCTTTAGGTACCAACTTGAGAAGTTTGCTTAATACAAGGTGTAACTTAAGTAACGCACAACCTCTTAAGGGGTCATTGTACTTATCATTATGAACAACTTTTACTATGGGACCAAATCTGAAATCGCGAAAAGAAAATCAGCTGTTCTCTACATTTTGACGAGTTCTGCGAACATAAATGTAGGGAACAGGTGATTTTTTCGCGGTCAGGTTTTAGTTTTTTGGTAAACATATTATTAAAAGATATTCCTTTCAGTAAGATATTGATGGAGTGTGGAGTTTCCTGCGCATTCTTCTCCATACGAAACTACCTTTTAGAAGAGGCAACCACAATCAATTCTATTTTCTTGTGGGTAAATGTTGTCGTTCAAAAGTGTATTTTATGTGCCCATTTGAAATAAATTATTTGACTTTTATTTTAATACAAAAAGAATAAAAAAAATTATTAGCAGTCATAAATTTGCGTTTTACAATGCAAAAAAATGTAAAAACAAGAATAAATTGTGACTCTCGGCTTAGTAAGATAAGTATCGTAGTATTACAAAGAATTTTCTAATATCCCTCTCTGAATCAAATTCAATACCTACCTTCCACGCTTTATTAAATAATAAGGTTCGAAACGAAAGACTACTTTAATTTCTTGAATATGAGGCTTTTTGGCTACTTTTATGAGCTAGTGTATTTTATGTTTTATAATTTTTATTTTTTTGTAATGTGCGTCTTGTTTGTGCAGAATAAACAATGTTTTGTTCTATCTTTTCTATTCCACGTTACCGTTCCACCTCGCTGCAAGTTTAAACCTTCAAACCTCCAACCCCTTTCCCACTCCGCCGAAGCACGTGGGATCACATGAATACGAAAAGAGGCCCTTCATTCAGCAGCCAAGAAGAGCCTCGTTACGGATCTCCGGCTCAAATGGAAACCATTATCGTGCTACTTCGCGCTAGATCCCGCAGGAGGCTTTTATTCTTCAAAAGGACTGGTATTATGAGAGCTGTAGTTCTCTTTGGAGACTAATTATAAATAGAAGTGCACAGGTACAACAAAGTTCAAAGATTCTATCGTTTATCTTCGGAAAAACCGAAATATAGCTAATAAAATGTGACTGGTCCATTAAGGGAGTGACGGAATTAGTGCGTCCATATATAATAATTTAGGTAGGAATTTAAATCTATTTCTATATGGTCTTCACATGAAGTGACCAAGATTATGTCTGGACTTTGTAAGAGACTGTGACCTCTGAGTTTGTTTCGGCCTTTCTTCTCAGAGTAGTCGATAGGAAACGCCGACCTCATCTAGTTTAAAAAAAAAAAAAAACATGATTGACTTGTAAAAGTGTTTGTACAAACCTTCTTACAGAAATAAAAACCATTTATCATTTATCATTTATTGGTCGATTGTCAAATTTTATTTGCTATATTTCGGGTTTTCCGAAGATAAACGATGTAACCTTTGAACGTTGTGGTACTGTAATACTGCCGCCGTAAGGACAAAAGACGTATCAACAGAAATATTGAAACGGAGAAAAAAAAATATTTTGTCCTGTTAAAACTATAAGAAAGGTTTTCGTTAAGTTAACGCCAAATTTAAAAATGCTGGTAGATGCGTCTTTTTTTGCTGATTCCGAATACGTAAATAAGTCTATTTCGAAAAAAATGTCAGATACGTGTTTTATTCCTTATGACGGCAGAATAGTGAGAAGGGTTATTATCAGTTGTGGAGATTGATTAAGAGATGATGAGCTGCACTTGCCAAGGCTTAAGAGACTGTTATGCGCATTTCGAGGTCGATACGTCAATTGATGAGCAACATAAACGGTCTGCAAACCTGTCTGTCAATACAGTCAAAAATCCGATAGTGAAATAATAAATCTGACCAGGACATCAGTAGTTGATCACAACCTTCAGCAGATAAATTCATTTCTACATTTTTTTTTTCAGTCATATGAATCCCACCACTTATAATGTTTTTTAAACGACTTCAAAAAAAGAGGTTCTCTGTTGGACCCGTATATATGTATGTACCTACATATCGACGCTTGAAAGGCAAAATTGACTAAGCGACAATTGAGAAAGTTCATAATCTTTAGTAAAAATACCAGTTTATTAAGCCTTTATATAAACTGCATTTAAAATTCGTTGGAAGCAAGCAGTTATGACTCTTTAATAGGCGATTTATTACGATTAAAAAAAAACTAATTTACTTACTTAATAAAAGGCTCTAGTGTAAACTGGCCAACATGTCGTTTGGTAAATATAGCCTTTCAAGCGTTGATATGTATGTATGTAAGTTTGTATGTCCGCGATTTTCTCGAAAACTTATTAACCAATTTAGATGATTCTTTCTCTATCGTGATCTTCAATACTTTAAGGAAGGTTTTAGTATATAATACATTAGGTAATTAAACTTATGTACGAAGTTATATACATAAATGTAGATACTGTATCTCCGGCATTTCTAAGCGGATTTTGATGATTGTTCTTTTCGACTTCAAAAACCTAAAAGGAATAAAATAACTTTCATAACAAACTTATCAGCTTCTGAAGTCGGTGTTCAATTCTTCAATGGACCTTAGCTTGGCACCGACTTCAGAAGCTGTTAAGTTTTTTATGAAAGTTATTTTATTCGTTTTAGATTTTTGAAGTCAGTTTTTACTTATTTTGAAGAGTTTAGTTTTCATGGTAAAAGATTCTTTACAAAACTGTTGTTGGCTTTAATTGAAACACACAACAAAGAAAGTTTACTCAAAGCTAAAGTTCCATTTACATTTAAACAGAACTACTCAATTGGAATGCAAGTGGGTTTTCCAAAAGGTGAATAGAGACGAAAATGTAACACATTCACGTATTTGCTTCAATGAGCACACGTAAATATGGCGCTGAATATTTTTAACAAACGAGCATTGAAATGTACAGAAATATGAATTCATATCGCACTCAAACGCAACGCAAAAGAGCTATATTTGTGTATCATGTTTAATAACTACTGATGGTAAATATAATGAAATCGCAATGAATACGTAAGTATACCTACATAGTCTCGTATAGCAGACCAATATCGGCACAGCTCTGTAAAGTGGCTACTACTATCTGTAAAATTCATTTCCATTTCACTGTGGACAGTCAAACGCATTGATAGCAAAAAATCTTTCCCAAATTAATGAAATGAGTTACTACAAATTTTATTTTTACCAAAGCGTCTTAAAAGACAATAAAAGGTACTTCAAAGCTTAGAGCCCCAATTTCGCAAAATTTAATAGTTGAAATACGATCTAACGAAATAGGGAACGCTCGTCAAAAAAGTACCACAATTTCCGTGCAGATCATTCTCTTCACTAAAACGTTTAAAGTTGGGATTATCAAACGCATTTCCAATAATCCCAACTTGGCCTGTAATGAGATTCCAGTCGGGATTCAAGCACCATTAGGTGCCTTAATTGACTCTCAGGGTAATGGCGGCTTGCACCCGCAATTTAATACAGCCAGAGGAAAAAATTACAAAAAATTTGCATTCATCATAAAAATTTACGCATTGTACTGCGTAATGAAGTTTTTTGTTCACTTTAAGCGCTTTTTAGGAAGTTGGAATTTTTTTTAAGGAGTTAGCTTAATGCCTTTGCCTCGTGTGGCTTAGAATAGTATACTTGGAAGTGTCTAGCTCCAAATTCGAATATTTATGTGGGAATAAGGGCTGAGGTCAGAGGAAAAGAACGTAACATATCACAAAACTGGTTTTTGTAAACATACACTAGTAGCTCGTGGCTAAGTAATAACAGCCGCAAAAGTCGATCCATCAGGTTAAGCTACGCTTGGCGGGGTTGTTCCGTAGATGGGTACCATCTTTACATACCGAGACTTCTCCGTGCCTCGGAAGCAAGTTAAGCTGTTGGTCCCGGCTGTCATTCGTGGATCTTTGGCAGTCGTTACGGGTCGTCCGAAGCCCGAAAGTCTGACAACCAGTCTTACCAAGGGGTATCGTATTACCCAATAACTGGGGTGTGGAGGTCAGATAGGCAGTCGCTCCATGTAAAATACTGATATTTAGCTGCATCCGGTTCGACTGGAAGCCAACCCCAACATAGTTGGGAAAGGGCTAGGCACATTGATTGACACTAGTATAAAACATAAAATAACATCATTGGTAAAAATTCCGTCTTTACGTCTTTTAGTCAGTCGTTCAAAAGCCACTGGCATTCTACCTTTTCTAAAATCCTTCAACGTTCCGTTCCTACATTTATATCTTAAAAGCAAATATTTTTTGCCTGGTAATTATTAACTCTAACCACGCCAGCTCGATATAATTGTGGTCCAGAATAAGTAATTTCCTTCCCGAGCTATCTTCTTATCATCTGACACTTACACAATCATTTGAGGATTTTCTCTCATTATTTTCCTCAATGGTTGGCTAAAGCCGCGTTGACGGCCAGAGTATGCTCGAATCGAGTGGACCCGGATATCTACTCGGACGCAACGCGTATTGTGGCAACCCATAATCCGAGCGCACTTGGACGACGGTGGCCGATCTGTGTAGACTCGGATCGCGTTCTACTTTTCCGAGCTAGCTCGTATATGAGTAAGAAAACAAAATGGCGTATAATAACAACAATCAAGCGTCTCGTGCGAAAAAAGTGGTCAGAGCGTGACACAACTAGATTTGTAGAACTTTAGAGGTTCTCTGGAACGTAAGGTTAAAGGAATACAAAAATAAAGACGCCAGGAACGCAGCTGTGCGACATCTGATACGATGTTTTGGTTTTGATATCACTGTTGACGATGTTTTTTAGGGTTCCGTACCAAAATGCTAAAAAGGAACTCTTATGATGCGACTCAGTATGTCTGTCCGTCTGTCACAACTGGATATCTCAAGAACTATCTAACTAATGCTATCAACTTGAATTTTGAAATAGTTTAAGATGACGTTTGCCCAATGGTTTGCAAATAAGAAAGAAATATATATATATATATATATATTGCAACAGGGACTGAAAGGGGGTCTTATAAATTTGAAGTGGAGCTACTAGGGCATGTGGGGTATCATATGAAACAGCGCTGTTTGCATATTATCGAACATTTTTCTTTTTTTAGGCTGAATAGTTTGATGAAAAATGTAAAAAAATAACCGATCTTATCTCCGAAGTTTGCATAGAGAAAAATCTGAAATTATTCTATGTGATAGAAGTTTATGTAAAAATTAAAGGAAAAGTAAAACGATGTCTCTAAATAGAACATTTTTTTTATATGTACGGAACCCTCGGTGCGCGAGTCTGACTCGCTCTTGACCGGTTTTTTTTTTTTTGATTCAACATGTTTTTCGACGTTGACTGTGAAAAATAATTATAATAATGAAGAAAAGTGATCTGAGTGGATCAATGATAATATCAAAAGCTATCCTAGTACATCCGTATGAAGCTTACTCCTACGAGCCCACTCTGGCCGTGTCAATGCGGCTTCAGGGGAAAATTGCACAATTTCTCATGGGTAACAAAAATTATACAATCGAATGATTACATACACAATGACTGATTTTCTTGGTAAATATTTTTATGAAGAAAATCTGCCATTTTGCTTTAATTTTAAAAGAGAATAGTTTAAATTTTAATTTAAAAGCTCCTTCCAAGACTACTAGAATTGTGATGACATCTTCAAGTAGATTTTTCACATGTTTTCAACACATATAAACGAGACATGATTATTCAAAACAAAAATATGAGTGTAGTGAGAGAGCTTATGTGCCTATTCTACTTTAATGCCTAATAATATAATGCCAGGGCTCTGTTGCGACTTACCCCAAAGTATAGCCATTTGTTTCAGAGTTGTGTGAAAATAATTACACCATTATGTTCATATTTCGAGCGAAAATTTAACTTTTCTTAATGGGCCGGAATTTGTTAAATGACTTTGAAAAGGATCCGGTTTATATTTCATTCTTTAAATGCCTTTGTACTCTTTTAACGAAGCTTCGATTTTGTAAAAATGAATGGAAGATAATTTAAGATCTTTTAGGCGGGGCACAAACGAGCCACCGTTTACTTGCTGCATCATACGTTTTGTATGGATTCATCGCACACGTGTGGCCGGTAGCAGCCTACCGCTACAGAAGTCTTAACACCTCAGCAAGAGGCGACAGCCACGGCTGGCTGTGGTCAGTGGCTCGTGTGTGCTTACCCATAAGGATCAATAATAAGTATAAATTAAATTGAAATTGTTTAAATAGAAAGAGTTTTAGTTCCTAATATTATTAAAATGTATATTATCTAATTTGGATGACTGGTAATTAGTGACGATACTTAAACGATTGATTTGACCTTAAGCCTCGTCTCCCAATGCGGTGATGATAATCTGGCCTCTTAAAACGCCACCAAAACGCAGGCGTGTCTCTTTACCGCTAAAAAGAGTTGTTTTGTCCTAAATCCTAATTTTCGGGGTAAATCTGTTCTTGTAACTGATCGACTTGAGCTCCTAGGCATGGAGTTGACATCTGGTCTCAACTTCGGCGCCACCATCGAGTACGAGGCCCAAACTGGTCATTCTAAATAGGGTGAAGCGATACTTTACGCCTTTACGCTTTTAACCCTTTACAAAGCGCAAGTCCGATCCTGCATGGAGCTTTGCGGCCATCTTTAGGATGGATCAGTTAAATACCAACTTGCCGCGCTTGACTCGGTGGAACGCAGAGCTAAGAGGCTCATTAGTGACGTAAAAGTGGTGGATCCCAAGCTTCATAGCTTGGCTCATCGCCGCAAGGTTTCTGCTTATCGGTCTTCTACAGATTGTATTTCGGTGAGTGTGCTCAAGAACTCCACAAGCTCATTCCACCGGCTCCCTTTTACCATCTAGGCGCACTGCAAGTTACCATCCCTATCTCGTTGCAATTCCACCAATTCGCACTAAGCGTTTTTTTTTTTTAACTTTCTACCTGCGTCAGTGTTTCCGAACGCATACAACCATAATCTCTTCAAAGTGAGGGTGAACATGCTTCTTCTGGGTAAGATCACTCCATCGTCGACTTTGGCTCTGTCGCCTACGACCTAGACTAGAGTCAAGAGCAAACCCATCTCAATTTTTTTTTTTTAAACACATGATTGTACTCATGATAACAAACAACGTTTACTATGCGACCAAATTTAAATTTGCGAAAAAAATCAGCTGTCCACTATATTTTGTTCGCATAACTCGTCAAAATGTATGGAACAACTAAATTTTTTTCACGATTCCAAGTTTGGTCCCATAGTAAAACTTGTTTATTATCTTGAGTACAATCACGTGTTTAAGTATCGGTCACTAATTACCAGTAACCTTTTATATCTATACAAACAAACAAATAATTTTGATGTGTCTGTTTGTAATTTAAAAATAACAGCGTTTTACTAAATGTATATGAAAGTATATACGGTAGTTACAACAACTTACAAAAATAAAAACTTTTAAAAATTTTGTCTGTCTGCCTGTTTGTTCCGGCTAATCTCCAAAGCGGCTGGATTAATTTTGACAGGCCTTTCACTGGCAGATAGCTGATGTGAAAAGAAGTAACTTAAGCTAATTTTATTTTATATAAAGAATTAGAGTTACGCGCAAAAAATAAATTAAAACCTATGAAATAGTGAACAAAATACGATTCAAATAGGATAGTATTGACAGCCATGGACGCGGGTGAGGCCGCTTGCAACAGTTAGTACTAGATAATTTATATCACAACATATGTACATTATGTCAAGTATTATCTATATAAGTAATGTATATACAAAAAAAAAAAAGTAGTACGAGTATATGTAGTATATCAGTTATCTGGTTTCCATTGTACAAGCTCTGCTTAGTTTGGGATCAGATGACCGTGTGTGAAATGTCCCAGGATATTATTATTATTATTATTATTACCTAGCCGTAAGTTAAATGTGACTTCCATCTGCATACTTACAGGGTCACGTTTAACCTAATCATAACCTGTTGTACAATAAATCAATTTAAAAAACCGACCAAGTGCGTGTTGGACCACGCACAATGAAGGGTTCCGAAGTTGGAATGAATTTATCCCAAGCACAAACTTGACATTGTATTTGAAAAACATGTTCTTCCATACATTCCAACTATAAATGTAAGTTTGTACGCACAATATTTAGTGATTTAATACGTTATTTTAAGATAAACTTCATATAGGTTTTCCAGTAATCTATAAGTATGGAACTATTTATGTAGTTTTTTTTTTTCTTCAAAATTTTAGCTTCAATAGTTTCAGAGATAAGGTGAAATGGTACAAAATGGTAAGTTTTCGCCTATTTTCTTTCGAACAATTTATTTTAAAATTATATCACACGGTACAGTTCGAAAACTTTTTTTTTTTCTAATTTGCTCCTAAAAGTGACCCTCATATTCAAAATTTATTATTTACGTTACACGTTTGGGTCACAGAAATTTCAACTTAAACGGTTAATTAGATTCGGAGCAAATTGGCTGTGACAGACGGACCGACAGACACGAGCGATCCTATAAAGGTTTCGTTTTTTCCTTTTGAGGTAACCCTAACAGTTAATCGAAAAAAATAAACCGTTACTTGTCTGAGAACAATTTGTTAGTTTCGGGTAGGTTTTTCCAATAGGAAATATTTCAGTAGGGGTCTGGAGATGGGTTTTGTACCCGATTTATAGCAATAGGTTCATCCCCAATTGTACTGACCACCTTTACCTACCCCTTTGGAAGAAACTGTTGAGATGTTAGATTAAAATAATAATATGGAGATAACAAATTCAATCAATCTGCCTAGCCTTTTCCCAACTATGTTGGGGTCGGCTTCCAGTCTAACCGAAAGTATTTTACATGGATCCACTACCATCTTTTCAATTTTTATTTTTTATTTATTTATTTGCTAACATGTAAAACACTGGTTAGTAGGAATGCATTAAAATTTCATGAAACAGTATTAATACATGCACCCTGTAAGGGCACTGCAAAGGTTTCCAAATTAATTATATAATATTGATTCTAATTATTACAATTCAAACAATTCAAATACTTTATTGCAAACCACTTAGTTTGCAATAAAGTATTTGAAGATGTTTACAATAGGTTCTTAGAACTTAGTTGGCTGTTAAGGCATTGCAATTTAAATACATACTCAGTATTACAGTTCAATCTGCCTAGCCTTTTCCCAACTATGTTGGGGTCGGCTTCCAGTCTAACCGAAAGTATTTTACATGGATCCACTACCATCTTTTCAATTTTTATTTTTTATTTATTTATTTGCTAACATGTAAAACACTGGTTAGTAGGAATGCATTAAAATTTCATGAAACAGTATTATTCCATGCACCCTGTAAGGGCACTGCAAAGGTTTCCAAATTAATTATATAATATTGATTCTAATTATTAGATACAATTCATTCAATTCATACAATTCAAATTCTTTATTGCAAACTAAGTGTACAGAGTTTTGAAGATGTTTACAATAGGTTCTTAGAACTTAGTTGGCTGTTAAGGCATTGCAATTTAAATACATACTCAGTATTACAGTTCAATCTGCCTAGCCTTTTCCCAACTATGTTGGGGTCGGCTTCCAGTCTAACCGGATGCAGCTGAATACCAGTATTTTACATGGAGCGACTGCCTATCTGACCTCCACAACCCAGTTACTGGGTAATACGATACCCCTTGGTAAGACTGGTTGTCAGACTTTCAGGCTTCTGACGACCCATAACGACTGTTAAAGATCCACAAATGTCAGCCGGGACTAACGGCTTAACGTGCTTTCCCAGGCATGGAGGAGTTTCGGTATGTAAAGATGGTCACCCATCCACAGACCAACCCCGGCAAGCGTAGCTTAACCTGATGTATCGACCCGTGCGGCTTTTTATTTATTTATTTATTCACAAGGCAACTACAACAGGTAACAATCACAGTATAACACACTTTTATTACTTAGCCACGAGCTCCTCACTCAGTATTACAGTTGGACAGTTATTTATTATATTATATTAATTGTAAGTAATCATACATTTTATTTTATATCATACTATTCTTATAATTTATATCACATTATATTACAACATAATGTATCACATCATTTTAAAATTAGATAGTTATTTTTCTTCAAGGAATTCTTTTACAGAGTAATATGCCTTTTTAATCAGGAATTCTTTTAGCTTCCCTTTAAAATAATAATAATATAATAATAATAATATTCCACAACTATCACACAACGCCGTCTAGCCTCAAGCTAAGCAGAGCTTGTGTTATGAGTACTAGACAACTGATAAACATACTTATATATTTCTAAATACATACATATATAGATAAATTACACCCAGACACAGAACAAATGATCATGCTCATCACACAAACATTTGTCCTGGGTGGGAATCGAACCCACGACCTCCGGCATAGCAGTCAGGGCCACTAACTACTAGACCAACAGGCCAGTCAAAAAGACTAATTGAATGTAGGTTTCTAATGTCTATGGGTAACTTATTATATTTTGACGCCCACACAAAAAATGCTGTTACTATATGTATACTGCAGTGTGGGATGTTTTAAAATCTACTGCTTGTTAATGTGTCATAGCTACTGATGTTTGATTTAACTAAAATTGAGGCCGCGTAGATATATAGAGCAGGGAGGATTATATACGTATATAAAGGCAATATCTTGTGGTTTATGAAATGAGCTTTACAAGAATCTGTTTGGTGTATGTCACATCTAATACACTTTTTTTGTGCCTTGAACGCAATTTGTTTATCAGCTGAATATCCCCAATAGTATTATATATATAGTATGTGTATTTTTATAGTATTATGTGATTGTCATATATGATGATGATATAGTGTCATATAATACTATAAAAAATACACATACTATATAATAGGTTGGGGAAAAAGTTTCTTCGCATTTTTTAAGAAAATTCAAAACATTTTTTAATATAGTTTATTTACATTTAACTAAAGTATGTAGGTACCATTTTGTTCGATAACTTTTTGCCATCTTGTAGGTAGGGACATGATCCCATTGCTATAGAAATTTTGGGACTTCTGGTCAAAATACCGCGACAAGTGGTTTTGGCAGTCCTCTCGTGATGTTAACCTGACACTGCCTAAAGAATTCGCGAATACTATAATAATGTCATATAATCACATCATATATACATCATGACATCCACAACCCAGTTATTGGATAATACGATACCCATTGGTTGTCAGACTATCGGGCTTCTGACTAACGACTGTCAAAGATCCACGAATGACAGCCGGGTTAGTCTCGGTATGTAAAGACGACCAACCCCGGCAAGCGTAGCTTTACTTGATGGATCGACCCGTGCGGTTGTTATTACTTAGCCACGAGCTCCACGGTGATAACAAATTTTAAATTTGAATAATATTACTAAGAGCTAATTTTTCAATCGTCAGATAATTTTTATTTATGGAATCAATATGGCGGTTTGATAACTTTTGTATAGAAAATATGTCAACTGTCATATTTGTTCTCCGGATAAAAGTTATCAGACTATTAAAATCAGCCCTGAGAGCCGGTTTTTTGATCTGTAGTTAACTCAACCAATGATTAATTAAACATAGTAAGTAATGGTTGAATTTTGGCTAAATATGAATGAGTTAACATTTATGTATTTATGTATTTTAATCATTAATTTTGGCAAAAACATTTAGCCAAAATTCAACCATTAGTTACTATGTTTAACCATTGGTTGAGTTAAGTAAAGATCAAAAAATCAGCCCTAAGAAAATCACTACACTCAGATCAAAACAATACAAGAAACAAAACGCATTTCATTTGTTTTCTCAATTCGTAAACTTGGTTTATTCGGAAGCTGTAAACGATATACCGATTGAAGAGAATGTTCGATCAATTGCTTAGACGTGTGTAAAGTTTGCAGTTTATAGTGATTGCTTGAGACGCTACCACGATTAAATGTTTTATTGCTGTAGAATAGTTTTACAAATCTTCTTTTAGTTTTAAATCTACTTTGTATTAACTATCGTTTCCGTCTGAGCAGGCTCAGTACTGTAAAGGTTTCATGCATTGGACCTTATGTTGCACTGGCTGACATTGTACTACTTGCGCCAGTATAAAAATATATTTTTTTTTTTAATAATTAAAAAAAGATAGTATGGATGTTATTGCGTTTTCACGATGAGATTTTTACAGAATAGACCGGCTATTATCAGAAGTGTCTATCTATTTTCTGCCCAATAATTTTATTTTATTTTGCTCGGGTGACTTACAGCTATCAATACAAAATTACTCGTTATTCACGACTAGCCATTACAAGCCTCCACAGTTAGCAATATAGTATTGTTGTACAGTCAGCAACAAAAGTCGATTAACACTTGGGTTTTCTAAATCTTAATTTTGAATAAAAAGTTTTTTTTTTTATTTATTTCCAAAATACTTAGCTTAATACATAATTATGGGGCTTAATACATAATTTGGGATACATACATATTTAATGAATCGGAACAGAGGTAAAAATTACAAAAATAGCTTTTAGCCGTTACTCACATGAAATGCTAAAATGCAGATTATAGAATCGTTTTCTATCAATTTATATTGACAGGCCAGTTGGCATGGTTGGCTAAGATACCACCTATCATGCCGCAGGTCGTGTATTCGATTCCCATCCAGGACAAACATTTGTATGAATGAACATGTCGGTTTGTTCTGAGTCTGGGTGTAAATATCTATATAAGTATGTATTTACAAAAAAAAAAAGTAGTATATGTAGTATATCAGTTATCTGGTTTCCATAGTACAAGCTCTGCTTAGTTTGGGATCAGATGACCGTGTGTGAACAATGTCCCAGGTTATTATTATTATATTGAGCGTTAATAAAAAATAAAAATAACTTTTGTTGCTGACCGTACAAGTTTTGTAATTGATTAACTATTCATTAACCCCTCAACTGTTCGTTTATATACATAAAAAAACTGCATAGGTCATGTCTATGTGTGCTCGAATGTCAACCGAGCACCATAGGTTCACAACTACTGTAAGCCCGCGGTTGCCATTAGATGATGTTTTATTTTACGTTTATATAATAATAATAATAATAATACAGAAACCCGCAGGGCAGCATGTGGTGAGCTGTTGGGCAGTAGCGACCCCACGGACCCTACCTCCCGGGAGAAATCTTGTCCTCATCTCTGGCTTGCCTTTATTGGCCGGCTGGAGTGAACACTGACGAGGAACAGAGCTCCCACCTCTTTCTTGCCTTTATTGGCCGGCTTGAGTGGAGATTCGCAAGAGCAAACGTGCTCGGTGGAAGGAAGTATTCCAGTAAGGTGCTGGTAGGGATCTTGACCTTACTTCCGGGATTGTCCTGATAGCCGTGGAATACCTCTCCACTCCTCAAGCATCTCAGGAAGTGTTGCCCGCTTGTCGCTACGTCACTATGTGCTAGCGGCCGTTTCCGGGGGCCCACTATTGAGTGTGCAAGTCACCCCCTGCCATTTTATCCGTGTATAATATAACATTGGTCAGGCAGGGGACATAGTTCTTCCATAGTTCAAGTAACCCAATCCACATTAGCCACCCAGACCCATAGCCCAATATGTTTCGTTTCCACGCCCAACACCGGTGGTTGTCTTTGCGTGCACTTGCATAGTGCATACAGGGATAATCGTCGGTTGGTGCCTCCTTATCATTTAAAATTATTTAAGGGGCCTCTGTGAGTTGGCTTCGGCTCCTCGTACGCTTTCCAAAGGTCCGGGACCCCAGGGTCCCGAGAAATGTAAAAAAAAATAATAATAATAATATTTTTGTTTATTGTTTTTATTTTTTATTCTAATATTTAAAAATATAATTTATACATGTAATAATAAAAATAATATAATAATAAATAAAAATAGTATCCTGGGAAAGGACAACGCTCATGGATGTATGGAATCCCGTACTAAGCTGCATCAAAATCAAACTTTGTTTTTTATAGACTACACTTATCATATTAACTCCTACAAAAGTTATTTTTCTAAGAACATCCGGGGTTAGGAGTTATTTTATAAAATTGAAAATGACCGAAAATGAAAATGATGTATATTTTGTTCGACGTATCAATGACATTCGTGTATGACGTGTCTATATAAAATAGACACGTCATACACGAACGAACATGATTGCTCTAAAAACCGCGTAATCCGCTAATAGTAGTAAGAATTACGATTTCTGGGTATCAAAAATTTACAATTGATACATGGGTTTTGCCGGGTGACTGACGGCGTCAACCGGTTGACTCCGCGACTAGACCTATTTGCACAAAGAAATACACAGAAGTAAGTTCACAAAATACAAACAAGTTCTACTTCTCAACACACAAAACAATCATTAATAATGATCACAACTCTTAAAACTACAGACGGACGCTAGCGCAAACCATAGATAAATACATCATCTCTCAGGATTTAGGGATGTGATCGATAAATCAAAATCTTTAGTAAGAAAAAAGGTTTTGTGTCAATTAGCAATACTAAATCGATTTGGTGTACTGATTTTATTTAATTGTTGCTGTTATTCAACAAAAAGAAAGCAAAGCTAATAGCAAACGTTATTTATTATACAAAAGAAACACCACTCAAGCACTGGTGGCACCAATAGGTGACAGCGTACAGACCTCGCCTCGCCTTTTTTTAGAATTGAAACTAAATCAATGCCGAATATGTATTCTACACTGGCAATGGTTCACAAATATGTAAGAAAAATATTCGGCATTGATTTAGTTTCATTTCTACGCCTCTAGGCTAATATTTAGGTGGCACCACGTGGCGCCTCCGAACAACACCCGTTTTTAAGGGGCTTGAAAATTACAGGTTAGTCGATTCATCAACAATTGATTCTATTGCATTCTACATCTTTATGACCAGCTGTGAACAGTCAATTAACCATAGATAAAAATGATAATCTTTTATAGGGAGTAAAACATTATCAATACGTTTTTACTTTAAATTAAATTCCCTATTCAAAAACCAATTCCCCGACGGGTAATGTCGTAAAAAAAATATGAAAATAATTACTATAAAATTTTTATCTTGATGCATGAGATTTTTTGGTACCACTTTTGGTCATTCTCATTTCACACACGGTCATCTGATCCCATACTAAGCAGAGCTTGTACTATGGAAACTGATATACTAAATACACTACTTTTTTTTTGTAAATACATACGTATATAGATAATTACACCCAGACTTAGGACAAACAGACATATTCATGCACGTAAATGTTTGTCCTGGATGGGAATCGAACCCACGTCCTTCGTCCTGATAGGCGGTATCTTGACCAACCATGCCAGCTGGCCTGTCATATATACATGATATACGTTTAATACATATTATATAAAGATTACGTACACACGGTGTACGTAAGACAGGAAAAACACTAACTAAGTATAGCACTAAATTAACCATTACATTAAGTACCTGCAGACAGAAATGCATGCGCAGCCCCTATTAGAATACATTAGAAACAATACAGTTTTTAGATAAAACAGTACTGATGGACGCTAAGCTTCTTGCAAAGAAATCTATTGAGGGGTGTTCGTTCTTTATATTAAAATAATAATAATAATAATATCAGCCTATTACTGTCCCACTTTACCTCTACTGTGGCCTCTTCTCATACAGAGAAGGCATGAACACGCTCACTCAAGACGGGTTGGCGATTTCAGACTTATATTAACTATAAAGTCCAGGTTGCGATCACGATGTTTGCCTTCGTAATGTCTAAGATAAACTCAGAAAGTACATATGTTTGAATTGTAAAAGTCACATTAGTACTAACCCAGATTTGAACCCACAACCTCGTGCATGAGAGGCGAAGCTTTCACCACTGAGCCATCACTACATTTTTTTTTTTTCATTATAATTGGGTTAAGGGGAAGCTCTAGGTTGCCCACGAAATTCAAACTTACTTACGTTTTTTTGCAATTTGCAAGTCAGTATTCGGTACCTAGTATGTTGCGACCGTAACATACTACCAATAGAACAATGACGTAATTACGTTTTAGCTAAATTCGTAATTACGTCGTTGTTCTATTTGATGAGCGATATATATACGTATATATATATAGCATATTTACAAAATTATCCTAATTAGAATCAGTAATACAACTCCATAACTGAGTGTTATCCTAAATGTTAAGATTTCATGCAATAGTCATTCATTGGGATTATATGAACTAGGAGAGTATTGATAGTTTGAATGATTATAATTATATAAATACAGATTTGTTACCGTCGCGAATCATATTCAAATCAACATACAACCTAATACTGACGTGCCAAAAACGTAAGAAAATTTGAATTTCGCGGGCTACCTGGAGCTTCCCCCTTAAATGATTTGACTGAGCGAATCATATAGGACTACTGCGAATCATATAGGAATAAAGATTTTCTTCTTCTTCTTTTTGGCATACGATGAGCGTTACACAAAACTTAGTTTCAGTACTAAGGTTACTCTCCTGTAGACTTAGGTGTTGTAGAATACTTAAATATTTCATCAATCAGATTAGAGTACATTATCAACTTACTAAACAACGTCTATGCAAATTCTGAACTTAATACACAAAGCAGCTAATCCGCTGAAGCGGCGGTTAACCTAATATGTTAAATGAACTGACTCTCGTTTTGAAAGCGCTTCGTAGAATCGCTGTAAGCGCTGTAAAGGTTACACACGAACGAATTAGTTGTGAAGCCTTTTTAGGGTTACGTACCTCAAAAGGAAAAAATGGAACCCTTATGGGATCACCTATGTGTCTGTCTGTCCGTCTGTCACAGCCAATTGGCTCCGAATGTAATGGACCGATTAAGTTGAAAATTGGTACACGTATTTATTTTTGTAACTCAAACACGGACGTGTAATGTAAATTAATGAATTTTGAATATGGTGGTCAATTTTGGGGGCAAAAAAAAAAACATTTGCAAACTGTCCTGTGCGATATATCAAATAAAAGGACTTACAGTGAAGGTCTCAAATATATATATTTTTTTATAATTTTAAAATAAACTGCTTTAAAGTTACTTAATAAAATAGACGAAAATTAACCATCCCCCACCCCCGCTTTATCTCCGAAACTACCGAGCTTAAAATTTTGAAAAAAAAAAATTATAATTCTGTAGCTATAGATTACAGGAAAACCTATAAGAATTATATGGTCTTAAAATAACATGGTAAATCTCTCAATATTGTGCGTACAAACTTACATTATATTGACATTACATTACATTGACATTTGTAGTTGGAATGTATGGGAGAACATGTTTTTCAACTGCAATGTTAAGTTTGTTCTTGGGATAAACCTTCTTTATTATCGTTAGAAGATGTCAATGTGACTGAGAATGTTGAAACAGTCATAATAAAAAAATCATTTAAAAATATTAAATCGATTTCAAAAAGAAATAAACTCAAAATTATGATTTGTATTTTAGTTTTTTGCCACCGACTTCCTAAATTAAAGTTATTTAATGATTTTGAGTTAATTTCTTTTTCAATTCGATTTAACTAATTTTTTTATTTCGTAATTTTTAGTTTTTAGTAAAAACTGGAATATTTGTTTGTAATAAGTAGATAATTAGTTTTGTTATAAATATTGCGCTAGAATTTGACCAAGATTCTGAGATGTTTTCCCTTTGACATCACACCCGTAGCTCGCATCAATAAGCCAGGCCGTCACACTTCTCAAAGAGGGGACTTATCGCCACAATTATGGCGTGCCCAGCACTGAGTTGCGACAGTCACACTCTCCATGTCGCCATGAGATCCCGCCGGAGTTCTGTCCGCTGTGCCATGATTTCCTTCCGCCTGACGCAGGTCCCCACCGAACAGGGTTGCTTCGAGAGGTTCCTGTTCCGGAGGAAACGCCCGGGTGTTACTCGTACCATTATGTGGTTTTCCCGGAGGACACGGTGGAGCATACTGTGGATGTCTGCCCAGCTTAGGTGGAGCACCGCCGCGTCCTCGCGAACGCGATCGGTGGCGGCGCGTCCAGCCCTGGTCCAGGCCATAGTACGGAGCGAGTGCATGGGAAGCCGTCACCTCCTTCTGCGAAACAGTAATCCTCGCGAAGGAGGAGGCGGAACGCGTGAGGGAGAGGCAATCTTTGTGCCCTCAGGCCCCTAGTCACTGAGCGTCGGGAATTGAGAGTCGATTCCCGGTATCTGTCAGAATCGCGGGTGCGTGACTTCCAAATAGATCAAAAATAAACTATATAAATGTACGTTTTTGTACTCAAATACGTATAAATATACGTGTCTGTCGCGTAGGAAACATCATTTAAAAGTGAGCCGCCATCCTGACGTCAGGTTGGCGGGTGTATTTTAATTTAATTAACTTTTTTCAAATTTGACATTACGAATTAAATGTACGTCAATTGTACTTACTCGTATAGGGACACTATTATAAACTTCTTAAATGTTATACAAGCTCTGATATTGTAAAACGCACGTGAGCCGCCATCCTGACCTCAGAATGGCGGGTTGATTCTAAACCAATGAAAGTCAAATACTTCGATTGGTTTAGAATCATCCCAATAACAATAAGTGTAGTTCTTGTCAGATTGTAAAACAAAACTCGATTAAATAATTCATAGCATGATTTAATCAATTTTATTACATTTGACCATAAAATTTACAACGAGCAATCACCATTTCTGGATTTATATTTTATAACTAAACTGTAAATTGTAAAAAATACTTAGTTAACTTAATTTCGCGGCCACCGATTTCAAGTCACTTTCACAATAAATACCGAGTCAACTGGGGAGACTTTCAAATCAAGAGGCGAGTTTGATGATTACTATTTTATTTTTGAATTTTGCCGTCTAAATCTGTAAAAACAGAACGCAGCCGTTATTGCTTATGTGAAAGTTCAATTGTGCAGACTAAACCGCTGGACCTAGACACATTATATTATTTACTCCCATAATAATTTGTTTTATTGTTATTATGGAACCATTTTTAGGCACCAACCTATTAGCCATAACCATTTTTACCAACGACAGGCCAGTTGGCGTGTTTGGTTAAGATACCACCTATCACGCCGCAGGTCGTGGGTTCTATTCCCAACCAGGACAAACATTTGTGTGCATGAACATATCTGTTTGTCTTGAGTCTGGGTGTAATTACCTATATAAGTATGTATTTACAAAAAAAAGTAGTTATCTGGTTTCCATAGTACAAGCTCTGCTTAGTTTGGGACCAGATGACTGTGTGTGAAAATGTCCCAGGATATTTTTGTTTTCTCAGTATGTTTACTATTTGTTATTCCATGAAGGTATTTAGTCTGTGGGGTGAGTTTGATTGCGGGCACGGGGTACATTGATAGCTATCAAAGAGACCCATTCGGGTATCATAATACTATTTTATTGGATTTTGTATTGATTATCAATTTCACCCCTGTTTTTTTTTTTAGGTTATTGACAAAGATGTCACGGAACTACAAAAAGTGCCGGGTACCCGAAATTATAAAAACTAGTCAGACGAGGCGCTCGAGGAAGCCCTTCAGAAGATCACCGATGGTGTAATGCAACTAATGCTGCATCAACGGTTTTAATACAGCTTGTTCCCTAAAACTTAATCAGTGTTACCTCAGTTGACGGTCCTTATATTTACAATCACATTGGATTATTGATATGCTATTCAGATCCATTTCAGATACAATCAGTCATCTTTCATTTAAATAATCATTAATTGAATAGTAACATTTTACAACTACAATACTATACGGATATAGCAGTAAGAACAATAAAACTTGTTCTTTCAAACAAGAACAAGTGTTCTTCAAAGCGTTGATCACGATGGATGGGTGATGGGATAATGTCACTTGTATTTTTATGTGTGACGAAAAAATTGTATTTAATGTATGACGTGTAAAATATTGTTTATTGGAGGAGCTCGTGGCTATGTAATAACAGCCGCAAGGGTCGATCCATCAGGTTTAGCTACGCTTGCCGGGGTTGGTCTGTGTATGGGTGACCATCTTTTTATACCGAGACTCCTCCGTGCCTCGGAAAGCACGTTAAGCCATTGGTCCCGGCTGTCATTTGTCGATCTTTGACAGTCGTTACGGGTCGTCAGAAGCCCGAAAGTCTGACAACCAGTCTTACAGCAACCCAGTAACTGGGTTGTGGAGGTCAGATAGGCACTCGCTCCATATAAAATACTGATATACAGCTGCATCCGGTTAGACTGGAAGCCGACCCCAACTTAGTTGGGAAAAGGCTAGGCAGATTGATTTTGTGTAAAATATTGTTTAACAATATTAATGAGCCTAGAAACCATAGGCTTAAACTTAAAGCTCGCAGCGGCATGCAGTAAATACAAAATAAATTCTCAATTTTATTGATATATGGTTTTTCAATTGAATTTTATGATATTTTTTCAGACAGATTCTAAAAATATTTTATCTTTTCAATAATAAAAATTAAGGGGGCTCTAGAGGGGTATAAAAGTGGCCTAAAAACCTCACGGGATTTTTGTTTTTTAAATCATTTGTTTTTGGTAAAGGAATGCCCCTTCCCAAAAACAAGTTATTAAAAAAAAACGACTGCAAGAACACAACTGAAAAGAGAAAAACAAGCATTATTATCTATAGAATTGTGGTATCACAGGCGAGGACAAACAAAAGATACACCATATTTCAGGTTATTGATTTGTCCCCGTCTGCAATAACAAAATTCTTTAGGTTTTTTTTTTAAATAATTTATTTTATTTCAAGCTTTATAGTTTTATTAATATATATTTGATATTGCTTACTATTACTCATTACTAGCCTTTATTTGATACCAATATTGTTACAATTTATTTAAATAAAACCTTCCCTCCCTTTTTTTGTATTTCCAGATGCAATATATAAATATTATACTCGTACAACCTATGTCACTCCTCAAATGTTAAAATCCATCAAGCCGTTTAGGCTACGGGTGGTCACAATGGAACGGACATACATAGCACGCGAAAAACATTATAATAAAAATATGTGTTTATTTCTCACCACAAGCCAAAAAAATACAAACAATATTGTACACTCGAGAAACAGCTAACAATTTTTGGTTGTGGATCGCTGGTGCCTGTGGTAGGTAGTAACACCTGTAATACAGGTCACCAGGTCCCCACCTGCTCACAGTTACATATTTGATAGCTTACAACTGATATCACAGCAAGTAACAAAAGTTTCAAACAATTAGTAGTAAAAATAAATAAATAGAACGATTAAAAAGTAAAAGTATGTTGTGAGGTTTTTATGAATGTTTGAGGTTTGTGTGTGTGTGTGTGTGTGTGTGATTGCGTGCGCTCGTGTGAGTGTGTGTGTGTGTGTGCGCGTGCGTGCGTGCGTGTGTGTGCGTGCGTGTGTGTGTGTGCGTGCGTGTGTGCGTGTGGAGGGTGTGTGGGTGGAGAGAGTCTGATTAAACTAATACATAAAAGAGAGCTTCCGTATCCTCCTTCTGGGTCAGTCGGGTACAATAAATAAAAGAAAGAAAGAAAATACATTTATTACATTGTATGTTTATAGTTATTATTCTTTACTTTACCCTAGTAACGGAAAGATTTGAGCTGCAAAAAGCTGAGATTTTCCAATTAGAGAAATCAATGATTTTTCATAACTGCCTTCATAAGGAAAAAAGACGATCTGATTTTTTTTTTCGAAATAGAGTTATTTACATATTCGGAATCCGCAAAAAAATACGCATCTACCAGTATTTTTTTATTGGCGTAAACTTAACGAAAACCTAATAATTCTTACTATTAAAAGATGCATCTGCCTTTGTATTTTAAACAGGACAACATATTTTTTTCTTCATTTAAATATTTCTTTAGATTCGTCCTTTTTCCTTACGGCGGCAAATACATATATTTAGCCACATAATCAGGTTCGATTATAAACAGTTGTATTCTACACTTAGAAACACAATACACTACATGAACAACGATTAAGTACTACGATTAATTATAGCTACGAATTTCGTAGCCTATGAACGTGCTACGAAAACGCTACGAAACCGCTACGAAAATCACATATCCGTAGCGGTAGCCCACACCTAAATTGATTACCCTAATTCGCCTTAATTAACTTTCCTTAACTGCCAATTTAACTTTTAAACTCCACGTTGTATAACTTCAAGCTCTGTGTATCACTCATAACTAATTTACATTGGTGGAACATGGCCCATTTGACAGGGGCTAAGAACGGCTATTTGTCATCAAACGCTGTGTACTCAGAATATTAAATGCTGTTAATTATTTTACTTTAATACTCAATTATGAATTGTTTTATGGAAGTAAAAGGACTGAAGCCTTTTTATACATTTTAAGGGATTATTCATAATTAGCGTAATTGTGAATGTTAGGCTAGGACTGTGTTATGAAAGATATGACTCGCAATGTGTTTTAATTCTATTTATAAATACTGCAAAATGTACGTATACAATCTCATTTCACGGCTATACTTATTTGGAAAACAAATGCTTTAAATAAACTTTAATATCTCTGCGAAGATTGGTTCAGAAATGAGATGATTTTTGGCTTGTTTGGCACTAAATTTGAAGATCGCTATCATTGCCAGCACACTTGGCCTGCTGGGCCAAATATATAAAAAGCAATTGCCGTGCATTAGTCTCGCAAAAACTTGAAAATGGCTCAACCGATTTGAATACTTGTTTTTTTGTTTTGCTCGCCTCATTACTAGGGTGGTTTAGGAAAAAGAAAATTGGGAAAAACACAAAGGAACAGGCGAAAAACGAAATTGAAATTTTGACAGCACAGCGTCTGATGGGTTAGCTAGTAAAGCAATATGGGCTCCACATGGGACTAAATAATTTAGTCTCATATTGGAGCGCATACAGAATAAATTTACGAGATACATATAGAGTTATGTATTGTACCTATGGACGCTTTTACCTTTGGATATTGATTATAATAAAAATTAAAAAATACTGGCAGTACTAAAAATATAATATTGCAACACTGTGGTGCCCTTTTTATTTTCTAGCAACTCCAGTGAGTGGCGTGACGCTATCGGTGATGTGTGCAGTGTGAGGCCATTTTTGAGATAGTCTGAAATGTCCATAGGTACAATACATGACCCTACCTAAGGCGGTCTGGCGTATATCCTTGCTACGCCTTGATGTATTCCATCTTGTTTATGTTAGGCATGGTGGGATACAACAAGTTGGTAACAAGGAGCGATCTAGCACTGGTGTCGTATATCCTTGGAGGGTTCCGGGGTATATACATACATAAACAATCCGGGTTTGCTTCAGGGGATAAGCTTGTGTGTGCCCGATGGGTACGTGCAGCGCCGACGACGGCCCAAATTGTTTGCGGTTCCGCGCGGTAGAACTAAACTGTTGGACAACGTCCCCCTGACGCGAACAATGCGCACACTAAATGTGTTTGCCGACAAAATTGATCTTTTCTCATGTTCACTGAGCGAGTTCGCGAGAGTAACATCGCACTTGTTATGTTTTTAATTATAGTTTGACCAAGACCGCTATACCGCGCCGTAGGTATGTGCGCGGCGAGACGGGAGGCAGTGCAGGCCGCTCATTCGTCAACGCTCACGGCGTCCCACCGCTCATTCGCCAGCGCTGCACCCCGCTTCGCCGCGCATTCCTAAGGCGCGGTACAGCGGTCTTGGTCAAACTATAGTAAATCATTGCATGAATCCGATATTAATATTATGTTGTAAATTGCTTCATTTAAGTATTGCTAATTAACTACACTACCGAATTAGGACACTGTAATGGTAGCGTATGTAAGTAAATAAATTAATAAAATAAATTCCAAGCCTTTCAGTCTTGAGCGAATAAGAACCGTGTCTCATTTGTTTTTACTGACGCGTTCATCTTATTTTTCCCAGCATTCCTTTGCAGCGTTAAGCCCATAATTTACCTAAAGGGGTTTATTCATACACGTTACTTAAGGCTCTATTTCACTAGGCCACCAGTGGCGTCGCACCAGTTGCGCTACCAACAAAATGTATACAGGTCTATGGAGGATACCTGTCCTGATGCCCGCTTGGTTGCTCAACCAACCATATATATCTGACAGCGCGACCTTGGTTGCGCCACTATGGTGTCCTAGTGAGATAATAATATAAGCCTAAGGGCCGGTTTTTTATCTCTCATCATAATTGGTTGGTTGAATTTTGGCTAAATGTGTTTAGCCAAATTCCATTAGTTACTATTTTTTAAATAGTACCTAATGGCATGAACCATTCATGATTCAATACATTCATGTTAACTCAATCATGTTTAGCCTTTCACATTTAGCCAAAATTCAACCATTATTTACTAAGATTAACCATCATTGGTTGAGTTAACTACGGATCAAAGAACCTAAAAGTTAAGTAATGTTTAGCGACTGCTTATATATTCATTTTTCAACGGTTTGACGTATCTAAAATTTAAGCAGCTTTATAAATAAAGGGTCTATTTTTAATTTGTTGTGAACCAATCAATCTAATGACCCGCCTTTGAATAAGTTCAGGCTAACTTGTCTGGCAGATAATATATAATTCAAATCCTGTCCTATTTGTTTAATTTATTTGGTTGGTAATACCTCAATTAATCTGCCTAGCCCTTTCCCAACTTTATTGAGGTCAGCTTCCAGATTGACCGGATTCAGCTGAATACAAATATATTTTACTTTTAAATATGACAGTTTCATGCTGAGATTGGAGTCTTTTTGGCCTCGCACCGGTCTTTTTTTTATTTGTTATTTTTGCTTTTTTTTTGTTTTTCCTGTGCGTGTCCCAAATAAAATATTATTCTTTGTTTGTTTCTTTTTTATTTTATATGCAGCGAGTCTCTATCTGTCTTCCACAACTCAGTTACTAGGTAATACGATACCCCTTGTTCATATTGCTTGTCAGACATGGACCGTGGTAGGTAGTGCTTATCCTTGGATTAAAACAGGCCCTAGATCTCAGCAAATTTTGCGATGCACACTAAAATCTCCCCACAAACTGGCTAACAATCCGAAACATAGTAACTGATACCTACTGGCTAGTCATTCATCTGCCTATCCTGAAATCCTCAATGTATAGTGAAGTTAGATTGAAAGGCTCAAGTGGTTAATAGCCTGTGCCAATCCAGAACAGTATTGTTACATCGGTTAAACGTTGGAGTATGAAAGCTATAGAGCGCACATATTGTAACTAAAAGTTATACAGGATATACATACATACTCAATATATTTGGATTGAATCTGTGTTTTATATACAGCTTTACTAATAAAATATTTATACACGACATAGGTATACCGGAGTTACAACACTTTTGGCCATTTTAAAAAGCGCTATAATTCCGGTATACGTCGTGTGTAAATCTTTATTAGCAAGGCTGTAACACTACAAATATATTTACTTGTTTTTGTTTTTTTTTTTTAAGATTCGAAAAGGAACGTCACTGACTGCAAAATGCCAGTCATTTATTTTCATTAAAATAGAGACAAGTAACTTGTGGAAATATTATAAAGAGAGTGAGAGAAAAGTCATCGATTGTCATTTATTTACCCCTGACTAATTGTATCTGTTACTTTACCCTACACGAGTGAAAATATTTTTTGCATCTATATATACTGCCAATTGGTTTTACAGGGCACTCTATGTTGTTTCATTAATTCTCTAGAGTACCTACCTACTTGGCTACTCTATACAGTATGCAACGTATTGTGTGGCCGCAGGCGGAGAGGCTATTGTTAGCCTATAAGACAGGTGCCTTCAAGTGGAATCAATAATCAGATGTTACACTATATTGTACTGAACTAGGAGAAAACTAAATATCGTATAGTGAAACTAATGGTTTCAATGTTAAATGCAGATTTGGAATTCAATTGACAGAACGAAAAAGACCCTATCCTAATGAGACTAAGTTTAATTGTTCCTTGATAATGTATGAACTAAAATTATAAGTTGATAATTTGATTTGGTAATAGGTAAATCATTATCCCGTCACAAGAACCTACCCTAAAGCTACAGTAAAAGGAGCACGAAAAACGTCCTCTCATGCACAAAAACCAACTGACACACATAAAAATAGCATCGCCAAAAAAAAAAATATAAAAATCGAGTATACACTTTCAAAAAGCGAACATGTCACTGGCCGACGAGAAAAAGACTCAACTCTAGTAGCTGTGTACGTTACGTCATTTCGTCACCGCAATTCGTTACGTCAGACTATGCGGCCGACTGGCCGTCAGGACCGTCAGTTGAGGCCTTTGTCATGCAAATGTGCGTCAATCGGCTACTCACTCCTTCACGCCAAATTGGCCGTGTCGGGAAACCGCGCGTTGGTAATTGTTTGTCAATGGAATGATGCTGAAAGTAGGTGGACGGGATTGTTAGTCGTTTATACGTGGGCTGCTGAAGGGTTGTTGGTAATGGATTTGGGGTAGCTAACAACTAAGGGTAAGTCGTGTAAGATTTATGTTTATGTTTTATAAATAGTTAAAGTTTATTTTTAAGCTTCTGTACCTTTTTTTATTTTTTATTTATGATGGGTTTGCTCTTGACTCTAGTCTAGGTCGGACGCGACAGAGACAGAGTCGAAGATGGATTGAGCTTACCCAGAAGAAACCTGTACACTCTCACTTTGAAGAGATTAGAGAACACAGACGCAGGGTGTGAGTTCCACTCTTTTGCTATCTATGCGCAATATAAAAGTCAGCTGGAAGCGCTTAGTGCGAATCGGTGGAATAGCAACTAGGTAGGGATGGTAACTGGCAGTGCGTCTAGATGTCCGATGGTAAAAGGGGCCGGTGGAATCAGGTCGTGGAGTTCTTGAGCACACTCACCGAAGTACAATCTGTAGAAGATCGACAAGCCGGTCCAAAACAGCAGCAGCACCACAAAAGGAAAGAACGGAACGCTTATAGGATCACTCGTGTGTCTGTCTGTCCGTCTGTCACAGCCAATTTGCTCCGAATCTAATGGACCGATTAAGTTAAAATTTGGTACACGTATGAACTTCAGTGACCTTAACACGAACGTGTAAATTATATAAATGAATTTTGAATATGGGGGTAAAAAAAAAGTTTTGCAAACTGTACCGTGTGACATAACAAATGAAAGGGCTTACTGTGTAAAGTTTTGCAAACTGTACCGTGTGACATAACAAATGAAAGGGCTTACTGTGTAAAGTTTTGCAAACTGTACCGTGTGACATAACAAATGAAAGGGCTTACTGTGTAAAGTTTTGCAAACTTTACCGTGTGACATAACAAATGAAAGGGCTTACTGTGTAAAGTTTTGCAAAGTGTACCGTGTGACATAACAAATGAAAGGGCATACTGTGTAAAGTTTTGCAAACTGTACCGTGTGACATAACAAATGAAAGGGCTTACTGTGTAAAGTTTTGCAAACTGTACCATGTGACATAACAAATGAAAGGGCTTACTGTGTAAAGTTTTGCAAACTGTACCGTGTGACATAACAAATGAAAGGGCTTACTGTGTAAAGTTTTGCAAACTGTACCGTGTGACATAACAAATGAAAGGGCTTACTGTGTAAAGTTTTGCAAACTGTACCGTGTGACATAACAAATGAAAGGGCTTACTGTGTAAAGTTTTGCAAACTGTACCGTGTGACATAACAAATGAAAGGGCTTACTGTGTAAAGTTTTGCAAACTGTACCGTGTGACATAACAAATGAAAGGGCTTACTGTGTAAAGTTTTGCAAACTGACATACTAACGTGTCATATCAAATGAGGGTCTCAGATATTTTTTTTATTAATTTTAAAATAAATTGCTTTTAAGTTATTTAAGAATATAGATGAAAATTTAGCATTTCGCCCCTTATCTCCGAAACTACTGAGCCTAAAATTTTGAAAAAAATACAGAAAATAGTTATATACCTATATATTACAGGAAAACTTATAAGAAGTCTACGGTCTTAAAATAACATGATAATGGTCTCATTATTGTGCGTACGAACTTACATTTAAAGTTGAATGTAAGGGAGCATATGTTTTTCAACTACAATGTTAATTTGTTCTTGGGATTCATCCCAACTACGGAACCCTTCATTGTGTGCAGTGCGACACGTACTTGACCGGTTTTTTTAAGTCTATTTGGGCTCACTTGCACCACAAATCTCTAAACGCGTTTAGCACCAAACATAGGTATTCTTTCTGTGTATATTATCTTCAAACAGTTTTTTTTTAGATTCGTTCAGCAATGAATGTAGGTATTAGTTATTTGTAGTGCAAGCGGGCCTTAGAGCGAGAATACAAATGCCATTATCTTGCACAAAAGTAATCAAGTTGCTTGCATGCCGTGTACCATAACAACTCCTGATTGGTAAATGTCACAATGGCATGCCAGCTACTTGCAAAGTTTTGTACAGTTTTGTACAAGTTACAGACATGTACATTGTCGCTGTTAGAGTAATTTAGAGTAAACACCAGATAAAAAATCTTGTTAAATGAAATCCCTTGAAAAGACTTATAGCAAATTAGCAGGCTATGAACACTCGACATTAGTAAAGATACGAAAGAGTTTACGGAGTTTTCACTATCACAATCAGCAAAACAGAAATGATTCCTGGATGCCTGGGTAATAAAAAAGAAATTCTATTTAGCCTATAATAAAAAAAAAATATTAGATACGTATTTTTTGCTTTATCATATTAATAAAAAAATACTTAGATAAAACGCATTAAAATTGGGAAGTGGGGGCTCACTACGTCACAACTACGTATAAAATCTAGCAAGTCGTGACGTCATGCCACATTTTAACTCAACGTATCGCCGTAATCTTTTTATTACTTATAAAAAGGAAAAATACGTGTTTAATATTTTTCAAGAATCTAAAGGACGGACAAAACAAAAATGTTTACTCACCTTCCCTATAATAAACTTCATTCAAAATCAAAATCAAAAGTCATTTATTCAAACTAGGCTGAGAATCAGCACTTTTCGAACGTCAAAATTACATAAGACAGTCCCCCAAAACGCCCGCCCTTCACCACTTCCTAGTGCTTTAGCTGAGGAGAAGAAGTGGCGCAACAAACTCCTCAGCAGCACAGCTGTCTGTTCAGTTAAATAATAAAAAAAAATATATTCTATACAACACTGTGCAAATTACATGCAAGTACATTACGCAACACAAACATTAAATTAAATTTAATTATTTGCTATAAGTCAGCTAGCACACGCCAATATACTTAAAAAAAGAAGAAAAAAAAATCGAAAACTATACTCAAGCAGAATCAAACTACAAAACTAAAAACGTAAGTAGAACTTTATACCTATATTAAAAGCCTCCAGTAATAAAGGGCGTGCCCACTTACATATAGCCGTAACTCGAAGTCACAGATGATAAACTAGGACCATCGAAGTAAAAAAAAACGAGTTAAATTACTAATAACAAAACAAAACCAAGGTCAGCAAGACGACCAGTCACCACAAGCAGCACCCGTTCACGAGCATAACGCAAAGATCAGCCATTACCCCCCTCGCCATATTTGAGGGAAGGAGGCAACCCGACCCCCGACGCTACCGCAAGCAGTGACATCTAAGGGAGCATGACGAACCTGCTGCCGGTTGCTCAGACAAGAATAATTATGATCAATTGTCGAGGTCACTAGCTAACCACATTTTGCAATACCACTCATAAAAAAAAACATTGTAATGAGTAGATTATGTCAATGATAAATAAAAATAAAATAAATTGACCTTTACAGTCAAAGAAAATAAATAATTATATGAACCCATATAACCTGTCAGTAGGTAAGCTAATTCTGGAGAAAGAACATAAACATTGTCTTAAGTTAAACACAGCGACCAACTATTCTTATCGTTTAAGTAATCGTTGATAGAATAGTATGCCTTTGAACAAAGGTTAGATTTTACTTTGGCTTTAAACGCATTGTAAGGCAAATCTAGCAAAGAAGAGGGTAGCTTGTTATAAAAGGATATACCAAGCCCAACAAATGAGTTATGAACCTTATGAAGCCGGTGAAATGGAGCACGTAATTTGTCCTTATTTCTGGTGTTAACATTGTAACATTAGTTTATCGTCTAACTCGTAAGATTGAAAACTGTCAATAAATGTGCTTTTCCTATATTTTCTAACTCTATGGACACATTACGAGCAACCGCTAAGACTGACCAATCAAGGACGGTTCACAACTATTACGAGTGTTAAAATCGGATAGATTTTGAACCCTATCGAAAATTGTGTTGCGTAATGTACTTACATGTAATTTGCATAGTGTATAGAATTGTATAGAATATATATATATATTTTTTATTTTTTATTTAACTGAACAGACAGCCGTGCTGCTGAGGAGTTTGTTGCGCCACTTCTTCTCCTCAGCTAAAGCACTAGGAAGTGGTGAAGGGCGGGCGTTTTGGGGGACTGTCTTATGTAATTTTGACGTTCGAAAAGTGCTGATTCTCAGCCTAGTTTGAATAAATGACTTTTGATTTTGAATTAATACGTTAAATTATTAGAAGTATGGTACAGACCCAATTTATCGACAGTTTACAATCTCACGAGTTAGATTATGAACTATCAAAGTTCATACGGTGACATCAACATTACAAAGTTACATACTTAGTTATAAAACCTGTTTCTCCAATTAGATGTGAACATAATGATTCTTTTGCTTTAATTAATTTTCTACAGGACTGTGTAATTTGCTCCTAATTTAGGACCCAGTATGGACGTTGATTTATATGAGATGCAAATTAAAAGGGCTTACTACCGGAGGTATATTTTATACTCTGTTGTAATTTGTGGGCATAACGATTAATCGGCGTTTTAGGGGACTGTCTTGTGTAATTTTCAAAAAGTGCTGATTCTCAGCCTAATTTGAATAAGTGCGAATTTCACCATGAAACTGAACGCGATCAGCACGTCTAAACCGAGTTCAAGAGCTGTCAAGGTCAATATTCCAAAGAAAATAATTACACTTACAGCTCTTAAATGTGGTTTGTGTGCTGATTGCGTTCAGTTTCACTGGTGAAATCCGCACTAAATGTGTTTTGATTTTGATAATCTTTTGTTTTAAATCGAAAATATTCTTATTGTTATAAGAAAAAAATGCAAGCGAAAGAAAAGATCAAACAATTCATCCCGATTGTATAAAAAATGATAATTATTGCTAAAAAACCGGCCAAGTGCGTGTCGGATTACGCACAATAAAGCATTCCGTAGTTGGGATGAATTTATTCCTAGAACAAAATTAATATTGTAGTTGTAGTAGTTTTTTTTAAACTAGATGAGGTCGGCGTAGGTATAGGTATATAACTACTTCCTGCATTTTTTTTTTTTCAAAATTTTAGGCTCAGTAGTTTCGGAGATAAGAGAGGGCATGGTCAATTTTCGTCTATTTTCTTAAATAACTTTAATACAATTTATTTTAAAATTATTAAAAAAATATATATTTGAGACCCTCATAGTAAGCCCTTTCATTTGATATGTCACGTTAGTATGTCAGTTTGCAAAACTTTTTATTTTTATTTTCTTATTTGCCCCCCAAAATTGACCTCCATATTCAAAATTCATTTATTTAAACACAGAAATACATAGTGTACCAAATTTTAATTTAATCGGTCCATTAGATTCGGAGCAAATTGGCTGTGACAGATGTACAGACAGATAGATAGACACACGAGTGATCCTATAAGGGTTCCATTTTTTCCTATTGAGTTACGGAACCCTAAAAAGGAAGTGAACACGATGGAGAATTTAGACTTTAAATTAATTGAGATAAGGGCAAAGGAATGATGAAGGATCCAGACATTAGCCACAATGAAGCCGTGTTTAACCAACAATGTATATTTTACAAATGAATGTGTTTTTACTCTTTCTGACCACGTGACGTGTTAGACACTTCACTATTGTTTAAAACGAGTCTATGACACGATTATCACTCGAACAGGCGTCGGCAACCGGCGAATTGCGAGCCACATGCTCTCTTTCGATGTAAAGTTGCGGCTCTCCAGTTATTATTAAAACCCTTAAAAATCGTGCATTCGATCCAGGAGTGAGTACCATGAAAATTTTTCATGAATTTTTGTAACTTGTACTCGTAACTTTTGGCTCTTCCGCCTCAAAAGGTTGCCGACCCCTGGTCTAGAGCATCGGTGATAGTACAGAACTCTTTCTAGGTATACGTATACAGGGTCAAATTAAATTGGCTAGCTAAACTCCGCAGACGCGATGGGTATAGATATCTAAACATGATAAAACAAAAAACAAAAAAAAATGTTGATTTCTGTTTTGGGGTAATCCACTGCAGTTATTGTAGTCACTTGAAATATCAGTTTAAAAAATAAGATTTTTTTAAAGTAATTTTCAGAGACGTGATGGGTATTGATATCTAAGCACGATAAAACATAAGAAGACTGTTCAGATATCGATACCCATCGCGTCTGCAAAGTTTAGCCAGTCAATTTAAAACAACCCTGTATAAAGGATATAGCACAATATCTCTTCAACGTGGAAGGATTTCAATAGAAATGGTTGGTATTTGAGATAAATGGGGCAAATAACAATTAAGTTGGTACATAAGACTCCGTCCGTGCATTACTCGAACTAGGATACCATGGCGCAGATACGGAATCATGCCGACGATTGGTAACATAGATGCCGAACGCTTGGATACTGTGCCAATGGAGCCAAAAAGCTTACATCCGAAACAAAAGAAATAATTATAGCAAATAATCCCTACATATAAGTATGTCGGAGGAGTGAAGTAAAAGGTTTGTTTACGTACTAGTAGCGCCATCTATTAGCGTTTAAGAAACCTTACTCGATTAATCAAATCGATAACAGTTGTCATTGAGTAAGTAGTTCGAGTCGGGGTTGTCAATGTCTTGTCGCGTGTGGCGTTTGACATCTGTCAGATGCCATAGTGAGACTAGTGTGTTAGCGACATGACACATTAGACACCCAGAGCTCGACCGCGCCGGGTGTGCGCACTGATTGTACCCAACCACGTGCAACATGGCGGACACCGATGGAATTTCGGATAAAAATCCAGCAACATCTCCGACAAGTATATGGGACTTAAACATTACTGGTGTAATGTTGGTACACCTCTACCTAACCCTTCAGGAATTACAGGTGTGATGGTATGTTAGTACCTCAGCGGGGCAATTGCGTAACACACTATCAATCGGAATCGGTTTCATTTTACCAGTACAACAACATTCATTGCGTTATTTACGTTGTCGAGCAGACAAATTCGTATGTATGTACATACACATATAAAAAAAGTTTGTGATCACGATAGCAAAAGCTGACATATTTTAAAATTTAACTTTATCAAGAAAAAGTCTTTACTTTACTTATATCTTTTTTTTAAATATTGTAGAAATACACGGTTTGAAATTAAAAAAAAATAAATATTTTTTTTTAATTTTTTTATAACAAAAATTTAGTAATTCAATCCTAATGAAATTGTAACAGTAAAGATTGTTTAACCAAACTTATAATATAATTTATTAATATAAGGTTTTTATTTAACCTGTCCCATTCTTGAATAGGGCTTCTCTGATCTCTGGCACTGTCTGGGGAAGTGTCTGATGGTTCCAAACAGCTCCCTTAAGAGCATCTCACGCGTGCTCTGCCTGCCTTGCCTTTTCCCAACTATGTTGGGGTCGGCTTCCAGTCTAACCGGATGCAGCTGAGTGCCCATGGAGCGACTGCCTATCTGACCTCCATAACCCAGTTACTGGATAATACGATACCTCTTGGTAAAACTGGTTGTCAGACTTTCGGGCTTCTGACGACCTGTAACGAATGCCAAAGATCCACGAATGACAGCCGGGACCAACGGCTTTACGTGCTTACTCATCTCATGCGTGCTCTATTGGGTTTAAATCAGGCGAGCTGGCAGGCCAGTCTAACCTTGTGATTCTCGGAGAGCAGCATTGACTCGTTGAGCTCGATGTGCGGGCGCATTATCATCGAGCAGTACGAATTGGTGCTTATGGTTTTCTCGGAATGGTCTGACAACGAGTGCTGCTAGCTCCAATCATAATTCCACCCCAAAAGGACACCGATTTCCTGCCTTGCTGAACGGTTCCAGTGGCAGTTCTTTGCCTTTCAGAGACTCCAGGTCTTCTCCAGACACGGACACATACGTTATCTAGAAGAGTACTGTTTCGCGATTCGTCAACGAAGAGAAAGGCTTGCCAAATGTTTTCCTACTCATCTTCTTCATTTTGCCGGAGCCTAGCCCACTGCAATGTCTTGTGCGATCTCTGGCCATGTTGACCCTGCAAACATGAGCACGTCACACCACCTTCGCCGCGGCCTACCTCGACGGCGATGTCCTCCCTGAGGTGTCCAGTGGGTGACAGTAGTATATTATTGGGCATTCTATACCACTATCGGCAAGTAGCTCGGCGAGTGCGCCTCGCTGCCGACAGTGGTATAGAATGCCCAATAATCGACACTCGACTCGACTCTCCACTCGACCGATAAACTCGAACGAGACAGTTTGTTGTACCGTGTACTTGGTTAGGAACGATTTACTCGACCAATGACTAGTAACTTGCTCCTTACCACTATCTTCCATACGGCTGGTCAGTATGCCGCGTTTCGGAGCACGATGAACAATCAACCATTTACTTACCACTGCTCTTAACCGGTCACTCGAGTTGCATTTACTGTTAACATAGAATGGTGAACGAGTTGATGATTGTAACAAACCAACGAAATTACAAGTAGTGAAAAAAAAGCGTTAACGGGTTATTATTGTAAATAAAAAACAACTGTAAGGTACGGTATTTGGTTTAATTATCATAAAATGTTGGTTTGCCTGGAAACAGGATATCAGCCGCACGCACGAGCTCTTGTAATTTTCGCCACTGAGGAGAATCCGTGTCAGTCTGGAACTTGATTCGGACGAGCGCCTTCTTCCACAGCTCGGCGGAGTCGGTAAGGCGAGCGTCGTCAGCCTTGTACACCTTACAGTCGATGTAGTACTCTCCGTCGGTGCTCGTTGCTCGGCGCTCGCAGCCGCTGGCTACCCGGCTCACAAAGAATGAAGTTAGGTGATCCGATGCATCTTCTTTGTGTGGGATGTCGCGGTTGTTACTGATGCCGAATATGTCGATGCCAGTATTCACTTTTTTACTGGAACAATAACAGAAACTGTAATTAGTTAATGTTTAGAACGAGAGATGCATACGCAAAGAAAAACCTTCTGCTGTAAAAAGATATAACATCTGACTCGGCTTTGATCAATACTGTAATCGATCAGTTGAAACCATCGATTCAAACAATAACCAAGTGAACCTGCACTTGTTTTAAAATAATATGTAATAGTAATTGCACGATTATAATTTAGTCAGTAGATATGTGACTAGAGTAAGTAGATAATTAATTTACCTGGCACGAGCTACGGTTGTTGATTGTGACTGCATCTTGCGTTTCCCATTGCTGTCTGCAGACGGTTTGCGGCTGCACTTCACTTTTTGCCCGGTGATCGATGCTTGCGAGTAATCACACTCAGAGTCTGACCTGAAATAAAGATAGGGAAAATTTAGTCACACAATTATTATTAATTAACTCAATGGAGTAGTGTCCATTGCGCAGGGCATACTATACAACACAAGTGTGTGCGCAAACATTGGTTCTCCCCCATGCCCATGGGATAGCAAAACCATAGAGAGATTGGGTGCAGGATCGATGGCTTTACATGCTGTTCAAAGCACAGAAGACTGGATGAAAAATAATGACTCCTTCGAGGGATCGACCTCGACATACTATGAGCAGCTCGGGTGATCTGTGAAGTAACGCGCCCACAAACAAACATAACTGTAAATTACAAGCGGATCACAAGTGTGAGCCATGACAACGAACAGAATATTTTATAAGACTTACATTTTTCAATCAGAAGTTCCACTCGGTTTGATGACTTGGTTGGTGATGGCGGCAGCGGGTGGCTATCGACAATGTCGTCGCTGATATTGTAGACAACACAGACTGTTTGTATACCGATGATAACAGAGCACTTCGTTGCACTTGCAGACTCGTACTTTGTACCGAATACTTGTAGCTTATAAGTTAAAATCAAATTATAAATAAAGCATGTTAAAAACACTTCAATCAATCTAGCATTGTTGTGTTGAAGTAACTTTTTCTATAGTCGGATTATACATGTACGTAAAATGAAGACGAAGGAAAATTTTATGTTGCATCGAATGTCGATGCAGCGAAATTAGCCAGGGCTGACTAAATGATAGCGAGCACGGAATCGTTACACTACATTGATGTAATTATTTTATAGAAGTAAATAAATATTTCTAAGGTAGGTACTTATTTTATCATCTACGTTTAGGTCTTGTGTAGAAAAGATGAACTTATTGCCGTCAACCTAGTACTTTTCTAAACTTCCTGAAATAAATACATAATATAGTTCTCATAACTACACTAACAGCCATGAGTCAAACCATGGAAATCCATATCTGTCGATACGCTATGATATATTTTAACCGTAATAATGCATTGTGTAAATTTTGTATTTTTGCTGAATGATACATAGAATGATACATAGAATGATACTAAGTTATTGTCAACCCTAACTAAAATAGCTGATTATTGTGAATGTGAAATAAATAATTAGGTTAAGCACACGTGTTACAATTGCGCAAAACAAATTTTATGATGAAATATTTTTAGGCAAAAAATATTATTTATTATTTCAAAGGTCTCTCGGAGTGAGCACCTTTCTAAACTGTCACCGAAAAATTAAGTCAATTATTAAAAATAAATATTTTATTGATCACACACCAGAAAGTACATACGAACGATTTCATCAGGAGCAACGCTGTTCGGTATATCGTGGAGGGGGCCTGAAATACACCTATTTGGATAAAGCAGATAAATGTATAAATCATTTCATATTGTACAGGTAATTATCAAATATCATTTTTTAATTTCAATTAACATAATAGTATGACTATTTTTCAACCCAGAATTTACAATTATATGTCTGATTCTTTATCGGTACCTAATAAACATTTTTTTTTATTTCAGATACATTCTGCCTAAACAAAATATTAATTACCGACTGGTCTGTGAAGAATTATTTAATTACCTGATATATATCTCCATATTTGGATCACGCAGATACACATTCCTATGTATAAATCATTTTACATTTTGCAGGTAATTATTATCTATATTTTTCTCTCCAGATTATACTATTATCTATCTAATTAGATTATGTGTCTAATGCATCCAATTTTTTATTATTTCAGAAACATTCTGCCTAAACATAATTACCGACTTACCTGAGAAGAAATTACACAAGGGATCTTGGAACGAACATAAAATAGTCCTGATCAAGTTGTACTAATTACCTATATAAAATATTTTGTTACTGGTATACCTAAGATCGTGAATAATAGTTGTAAGTATTATCTAATCTAATTTTATTGAAATTGTTAGTGTTCCTTTTTGTTAGTGATTTCAACAATAACATAATGCCTCACTGTTCTGATTGCAAAGTATTTGTAGATAATCGCCGATGGTCTGGTCATTTACGTAGCAATGTACATAAAAACAATAGTTCAACACCTATTTATGATAATGTGGCAATTATTAATTCTTCTTTTAAAGAACGAATCAAAAGTTATAAAATCACAGCGACAGGCGAACAAATACATAGTTTTCCTGAAATGTTCCTCAATAGTATTAGTCCACAAATTAAACATTTAATAGATAGTTCAATACAGAAACATACCTCTGTCAAAATAAACTTCGAACTGTTTGCTTCCTTTCTTATGTTTAAAAATGATCAACAAGAAATAAAATCATTCCGAACAAAAAATTTTATTACACTAATTAATTACGATTTTGATTCTACTTACAAATCAGCTGTTAATGTACTACTAAAAAAAATTGAAGAATTTGAGGAAAGAGATAGTGGTTGGACATTTTTAAGTAATTCGCATTTAGAATTAAATATTAATAAATATCAACCACTCAGCGGATCTAAATTTTTAACTTTGCCGAAATCCATAAAGGCTAAAAGAGCTTGTTTGAATATTCGAAACAATGATGAGTATTGCTTTTTGTGGTGTGTTGTGGCGGCATTGTACCCCACAAACAGACATCCCGATAGGACTTCGTCTTATCCATACTTTCAGGATGTTTTGAATGTTAATAATTTAACATTTCCAATTACATTCTCGGACATAGCTATCTTTGAGAGAAATAATCCTTCTCTCAATATATTTGTATATGGTTTAAAAAATGAGAAAACAATTATTGGGCCATTGTATACAACGTTGAATGACAAGTCTAATAAAAGTATCCATCTACTGTTTTTAGAAAACAATAATAATTCACATTACTGTCTCATCAAAGATTTATCTCGTTTAGTTAGAAATCAGATGACCAAACATCATGGTAAACTATATTTCTGTGAAACATGTTTATTGTTTTTTCCAACGCTTAGTCAAATTGAATCCCACTTGTGTGGGGGGATTGTCACTGTTTTACCGGAAAAAGGGTCATTTTTAAAATTTAAAAATTATGATAGAAAACAAAATATTCCATTCGTCATATACGCTGACTTTGAAACGTTACTTGAACCAATTTCCGGCGCTGAATTCAACACCGCTAACACGTCATACTTAAAACGCCACGTGCCAGCGGCGTTCGCTTACAATGTCGTGTCATCAAATAAAAATGTCACCGTTGAGGGCTATAGAAGTTATCGGGGTAATGATTGTGTTTCGAAATTTATACATTTTCTTACTGAGGACGTAAAACAAATACATAAAATTATATCCAAAAGCGAGCCTATGATATTCACTGATGAAAATTCTCGTGATTTTAAACGTGCCGTTAAGTGTCATATTTGCGACAATTTACTCTTGACCGATAAAGTAAGAGATCATTGTCATATTACAGGTCTATATCGAGGTGCAGCACATCGACCCTGTAATTTACAGCATAAAGTACCGAAATTTATTCCAATATTTTTTCACAATTTATCCGGATACGATTGTCATTTATTTATAAAAAAGTTAGGTGAAATTCCAGGTTCAATTAAAATAATCCCTAAGACTAAAGAAAAATATGTAGCATTTACCAAATTTATTCCTATTGCTGATAACGAGTACATTTGTATAAGGTTTCTAGATTCCTTCAACTTTTTGGGAACAAGTTTAGACAAGCTCGCTAAAACATTGCAGGTGGAAGATTTCGTTAATCTACGGTCTCATTTTTCCAAAGAAAGACAGTTTAATTTATTGAGAAGAAAAGGTGTTTATCCATATGATTACATGACCACTTGGGGATGTTACGATCAAACATTTTTGCCGTCTAAGGATAATTTTTATAATTCTTTGACTAACGAAGTCATTAGTGATGAAGATTATAATCACGCGCAGGCTGTTTGGGCTGAATTTAATATTAATAACCTAGGCGAGTACACGGATCTATACTTAAAAACGGATGTGCTTTTGTTAACAGACATATTCCAAAATTTTCGGAAAACCTGTAAACAATATTACAGTCTTGACCCCGCGTTTTACATTACTGCACCCAGTTTATCTTTCGATGCGATGTTGCTAAAAACAGGCGTTCAGTTAGAGCTAGTGTCGGACTTAGCTATCATCAGAATGATACAAAGCGGTATACGCGGTGGTTTGTGCATGTGTTCCCATCGGCATGCTAGAGCTAATCACAAGTACATGCCTGAATATAATCCATCACAACCTGAGAGTTTCATAGTATACTTAGATTGTAATAATCTTTACGGTTTCAGCATGTGTCAGTATTTACCATACTCTAGTTTCAGATTTTTAGGTGATAACGAATTAGCTAATTTTGATGTTACCGCTATAGAAGATAACGCAAAATGGGGCTTCATATTAGAAGTCGATCTATTGTATCCCGAAAATTTACATAATCATCATAATGACTTACCATTTTGTCCTGAAAAATGTGTACCCCCGGGAGGTAAAACCAAGAAACTCATAGCAAATTTGTATAATAAGTACAACTATGTGATTCATTACGTTCATTTAAAAAAATGTTTGGAACATGGTTTAATTTTACGTAAAATTCATAGAGCTATTACTTTTAGACAGGCTCAATATTTAAAACAATACATAGAGTTAAATACTCAATTAAGACAAAAAGCAAAAAGTTCCTTCGAACAAGACTTTTTTAAGTTATTAAATAACAGTGTTTTTGGAAAGACATTAGAAAATACTGAAAATAGAGTAACCGTGCATTTAGTTAATCAATGGTGCGATCAGTCCAATCGAACTAAGAAATTTATATCCGCTGAGAAACTTATAGCCAACCCCTATTTCCACAGTGCATCTATTTTATCTGAAAACTTAGTTGCAATACAAATGAAACCTGATCAAATTATTTTAGATAAGCCTATCTACATAGGTTTCACTGTGTTGGAACTTTCAAAAGCACACATGTATTACTTTCATTACGATATTGTAAAGCCTTTTTATAAAGATCGAGTGCAGCTATGTTACACAGATACCGATTCCTTTGTTTATAAAATAGACACTAACGATTTTTACCATGATTTGAAATATAATTTTTTACAATATTTTGACAGCAGTAACTATGAAGCCGCAAATGATTTACAGATACCGCTAAAAAATAAAAAGGTACCCGGTCTCTTTAAAGATGAAATGGGAGGAAAATATATATCTGATTTTGTTGGCTTGAGATCGAAACTTTACTCTATAAAAACCCCTAATAATATTATTAAAAAAGCAAAAGGGGTGAAAGCAAGCGTGGTCAGGGATTTAAACTTATCAGACTATGAAACCATTTTATTTAATGGCGGAGTAATCCGGAGAAAAAATTATATGTTTAAATCGATAAAACACGAAATATTTACTCGTACTGTCAACAAAGTTGCTTTATCTAGAAATGATGACAAACGATCGATATCTGTAGATCAAATTTCAACTCGAGCCTGGGGTCATGCGTTTATTTTTAAGAATGAATTACTCTGATCATAATTTAAGTTTAGTGTTAAGTAATTAACTAAGGCTACTCATGTAATAAGTTTAGTTCTAGAAAATAATAAATGTTAATAACTATTATACAAAAATTAAATAAAATTGGAATTATTGTAACCATTGACTTGTTTCATTTATGAAATTCTATTTATTTTAAAATATAATTACACTCTTTTTTTCAATCGGTAAATGAAGTAAATACCGATTGCAATGATTTCAGTTGCACTATGCACCTAGATACCTTGCATCGTAAGGTTGATTTTTGAATAACTAACGTTTACGATTAAGTAACACGCTTACAAGGCACTATTCTTCATTGTATAATTATTGTCTACGTTGCAGTTCATTGGCCTTAGCATGGAGACACAAATGCTTAGATGACATGTAATTAATTATTACACGGTATTTAATTATTTTGCCATCATTAACGAAATATTATTCATCGCGAACACCTGTTTCATATATTTTTTTAACCTTCAGCAAAAGTAATCATGTCGGTGAGTATAAAATTTTTTTGTAACTAACAATTGTGATCGCGGTAGTGTTAATAATCAATATAATAAAGGAATATAGTGAACTCGATGGAAAACCTCATTATAACGCTTTAGAGCGCTATACTAAAGGAATAGTGGTATAATCGTTTTATATTTTGTTTCAGATGTCTGAATCCGAGATCATGTTCAGCCAGTATGCCCAGGATCCTTACGAAGGATTCTCTGAGATGTTTCGCAGCGAACCCGAGCACAGCAAACCAGTCACGAAAGATAAAAAACTAAAACAACGATGCAGGGAAAAGTCGAAAAAACTAAAACCAACCAAATCCTACGTGATGAGTCGACTACAGCGAAGAGGGATTAAATTAATAAAAATTTCAGTCGTAGATCTATGTAATAACAATCCTCAAACCATAGACAGTGATAGTGACAGTGAGAACGTTATTATAAACGCACAATATATTGTTCAAGATGCTATCGACAGTGTTATGGACGAAACTGAGTCTTTAGTTAAGAAAATATCGAAATCTTTAATAGATACTGACTTTTAATAATCGTTTGTGTAAACTAATATTTATAATTTTATTAAGATATTTCTATTCAATTGCGTGTAGTGTTAAGTTATTTGGAGAAGTGTGGGGAGTGTTTAGCAAAATAAAAGTATGTATAACTTATTTTGATTTTTATTTAACAAGCCTAAAAACTAATAATCTACATTACACACATTAATACATACATTTTATGCCCATTCTAAATACTTCCTTAAACAAAGCACATTTTTAAGCGCACAATGCTTCAGATGTTTATTACAATTAAAATTAGATCTTCCTTCACAGTATTTTTTATGCAAAACAGAGAAATTAGGACATTGTTCTTTACCAAGGTCTAATACTTTACAATTCATACAAAGATCCTTTATCCAATTCACCTTCTCCAAACCATTTACAATGATTTCCTTATTTTCTAGATATGGAACGATTATACGTCGAAATTCTCTGTAGTCAATATATCCTTCATTCCAATAAATTCCCCTATTTCTTTCCAACCATTTAACCTGCTTCTTTTCATCACTTGTTAAGTATTTAAACAAGTATGGTGGTTTTATTAAAAATGTTTGAGTATAATCACGACTAGCAAAAGCTAATTCTTTTATTATAAAATTATTGTACAGGTCTTTAAACCCTTGAACATCTAATATGATAGTATTCGGATTCATGATATTTTTCTCACAGTATTACTTAGAGGCTTATACTCAATTATACAGTCGTTCAATAAAAGACAATATGCAGAAGTTTGATCTGGTATGTCCGAATCACTCTCTATTTCCACTCGTACATCCACAATAGGACCTGTCTTTACATTATCGGCTTGTCTAGAGCAATCTATGATAAAGAGCGGCGCCAAATCTTTAAATTGTTTTTCACTTAATAAGGGTTCCGGGCGACGTCCGTAATAAGACTGTTGAAATCGAATGTATTGCTCGTATAATAAAGCGATTCTGTTATTCGAGAAACTGACATTTAGGTTTTCATAGGGGAAGTAAGTTGAATTTAGGTATACTCTAACGTCACGAACATGGCAGTGATCGAACTGAGACATATCAGAACTTGAATTGTTTTTTCTATTTGTTTGTAGGCCCATAATTATGTATCTAGGTTTCTCTATTTGCGAGGAAGTTTTGATGGACCAGGTATGTTTTGTAGTTTTAGGTAAAGCTGGATATTCGTACAGATCCCAATTTCTGAATATCATCTGGAGTGGTCGATCTTTTTCTAACAGTTTGAGTAAACTTATTTTCTCTTTGTCGGACACTTTAACATGCGGTACACGCCAGATGATTTTATTTATTTGAACGTCTTCTACAAATTCACCGGTGTTAAGTTTGACCGCATTCAGGTTAGTATTACTTCGTAGCAATATCAGTTCGTGCCTACAATTTATCACGACTTTCTTGAAATCTTCAGCGAAACCGATGATGTTACTGAGTGGTATAGACGCGGAAAAACTACCCCCATTTATATTTTTTATGCCATCGATATTCCAGCCCCATGCATTAGATATCTTTGATTCACTTTCACTCATTGATATTAACGATTTCATGGTGGTAGTTATGCCAGCATTTTTTATTCTATCAATTTCCACTCCATTTAGCTCGTATCTTATATCTTGGAACAGGTAAAGTAGAGCATTATTCGTAAAATTAACACTAGTGGCTTTCTCTTTCATATCCTTTTTGCTTACGATAACAGTCCCTTCCAAATACAAGGTACTAGCTGACGGAAGTATATACAAGTCTTGTTGGTTAATGGGTATACGAATTTCATCGTTCCTATTGAAACTAGTTACGTAGGGCTTGTAAGAATGAAATTCGATTCCTTCAACCGTGTTGTCGTAAGTCGGAGCGGATAAAACGTCTAAGATATTCATTTTAGCAAACCGATCGCTTTGAGAAATGCCTTGTTGTCTTTAGTTAATTTTATTTTCTTCTTAGGGCGAGCTCTTATATGGTTGGAAGCTTGAGTGGAACTGATATTTTTGATTTGCTGATGTACATATTTATTGTAGTCGATCATTTTTTTCTTCTGAGATGCAAATACAGCTGCACTTCTTCACCGCGCAAGTTTATTAAGCGGTTATTTATATCTAACAGCCTGATATGTATGCAGCTAATGTTGTTTTGGTTGATTGGAAAGTATATCGCGTTTTTCGGAATTTCTATAATCCTATATCCGGGAGGAACGTTGAGTGCAAATTCGTGGATAATGTGACTCGGTTCTCCGTTTGTGTACGAGCCGCTTACAATATCACATTCGATCCTGATCACAGTTGTAGGTAAAATGTTGACCGGCAACTGTGACTCATGCCATTTATTTGCTTTCAAGATCTGTTTATTAAACCCTAATAAATTCCTGAAAGTACCTTCTTTATTAAAATTTATGTCCTTTGTACAATATACTGCAGCTTTTAAAGTATTGTTATTGCACTGTAGTTTGATTGAGGCATCTTTCATTTCAGATTTTAAATAATCATTAATATCTTGCAATTCATAGGTGCCCTCCGGTATTTCAATAACTTCGTTAGAACCATAATAGAATTTATTATTCGTTTTGTCAATGTTTGGAATCGAATTAAATGTTGCGAAATGCAATAAGGCACACTCATACTGTTCATATAGTTGCAACGTGTTGGGATAGTAAGTAGATAAAGTTGACGAGTTTCCAGTTATCGATAATGTGAGTGACATCTTGCAAATGATTGAAATAAAAGAAAATCATAAATTTTATATGTTTTTATTCCAAAAAGTCCACAGATATTCTAAACATAAGTGTCCACAATTTACAGTGTTGAATTTCTGATATCTTGTATAATTATAAAAAACATTACAATTCTTAAAATATCGTATTAATTCCATTGGAGGCTTCAAATTTCCAAAGCTATCAAAATATTCACAATAATTGCCTACTTTTACATAAGCTACCCAATGCGTCCCTTCGTTCTTATAATCGTCCAAGTTAACGATACCACATTCAATCGGATTTGGCGTTCTTGGTAATTGATCCCTCATGTACACTCCTCGAAAGTGAGGGATGTCGCGTGCATACCTTTGGATGTCTACATTAGTTAGAGGACGATTAGGTAGCTTATTTTTCAGTTTTTTAAAGATTTCACGAATAAACCTTTTCCATTTTTATGTGGCTTAATGTATAAACCCTGCCCTAACTTTAAAGGCTCCATAGCCCTATTATGACGTTGTGTTTCTAGTAAATTTTGCTGACCAGCTTTGTAATCGTTAACAGTTTTTGCAATACCAGCCGCACCACCAGCTAAAGTTCCTAATGCTGATAAGCCCGCAAAAATCGGGATTAAGGGTAGAATACCTCCAGTCTTCGGTAAGGGTATCACTCGTGGTACTCGAATTTTCTGAATGTTAGGAAATATTTTTATTGCTGCTGAGTAAGCAGCGTTAATTAAAGTTTTACTGTCCTTTGGTTTCAGTTTCTTTATCTTCGCTCTTATTTTTGATACGAAACTTTTAAACGTTTTAACGCCGGCACCAGATTTCAGTTTGGCTTTCATAACTTTGCTCACTAACCACGAACTAAGTTTTTCACCTTTCCCTGCATCGTTCGATTTAAGTCTTTGTTTAGCCATATTAAGAAGTTGTAAATCAGCTTTGTGACGATTGGGTAAGTCTGTATGGTTTGCATATGCAATGTCGTGATGCATGCAAGCTTCGTCTAGCTTATTTACACCTCGGTCACCTCGTAGTAAACGTTTCTGGAGTTTTGTTCCCGGGCCGCAATAATTGTAGCCTGGTAAATGAAGTTCGAACGGCAGATTATTAATTAGGGTATTAACGAGTTCACCTCCTTGCATTGTCTAAAGTGTAATGAAAGAAATAATGCAAAATTAACTGTTATATAATTATTTTATTCCACTATTGCAGTTTTGTTGATCCAACTGTTTTCTTCGTTGTTTAGACCCAACCATTTCACAAACATTTTTGTTCCTTTCCTTTTTAAAACCTTTTCTACCAAATAAATACCCGGATAGTAAGATTTTTGAAGTTCTTGCTCGTAAAAAGTTCCCAATATGGCTTGCTTTCGCTGATCTTGTATATGATATGTTACTGGTATGGTATAATTTATTTTTTTTATAGTAAATATTTCAGTTGACCAATTAGGTGTGTAACCTTTCTCAAAATTGTGTTTGTATTTACTGATACGAACAAAGTCACCTACTTTGAACTTAGGTTTTCTACGAATGGTTACATGATTTAAGGTTTTTTTAATATTTTCTTTTATAACTGACTCACTAGATTTATTAACTTCAATTGGCTTAAATTTAATAGTACGATGTTTTGTGTTGTTATAAGTCTTTAACGTAACTTCTAATGGTATACCTAACCATTTATAGTTTCCATTCAGACTAAAATATTTATATAATTTATTTTTAAGTGTTTTAATCAGTCGCTCCACGATCGAAGCTTTTTTGGTAGAAAACGTGGAGTAATGGTTAATATTATACGTCTTCATAAGCGTTTGAAATGAGTTGTTATAAAATTCTGTTCCCTTATCAGTTTGTAAATTAACAGGTTTGCGATTGCTGTTAATCAGTATTCGTTTAAATGCATGAGTAACATCAAGTTTATTTTTTGATTTTAATGACTCTGCCCAAGCGTACTTTGAGAAGCAGTCAATCACCACTAGAATGTAATTATGACCTTTATTATATTTTCTCAGGTTTTGCATGTCCATTAGATCAGCTTGCCACAAGTCATCGACCCCTTTTAGAATGACGGAACGACGAAGGAAATTTATTCTTGCTGCTTTGTGTAGTTCATTAACAATTTGCTGTTTTGCCATTATGGAGATTTATTTTGAAGTAATTTATCTACCTCTGCTTTAGTATAAAACTTATCTTGCAAATGAGTTAAAACCTCAGGTATCTTTGCTTTTAAAGTAGCCTGTACTGTACCCTTTGTGTCTTTTATGATTTGAGAACGCAATGATCCAATCATATTATTAAATTCTTTTAACATATTAGCATTCAAACGATCTACATAATCCTTGTCCACAGTCAAATTATTTAATTCTTTTAATGTGTTAGCATTCAAACGATCTACATAATCCTTGTTCACAGCATCGTCTGCTTCTACTGGAGATCTAATTCCTCTCAGTCTTGAAGTTTTTAAATCAAAATCTCCGTTTTCTAATTTTAACAAAGCATTCTCATTAAACTCAAATAACTCAGCAAAACGCATTCTTTTGTGAATGTAGTGTCCGAATTTGTCTACGTTCATGTTTAAGGTGTATTGTATCGAGAGGCTAATAATAAAATAAACACATTTTAAAATATTTATTAATTTATAACTTTACTTTCACGCAATTCTTCAATGATAGATATAATTTCATTATCTAATCCTGTGTTACCAGCATCTCGAGATGCAATCAATAATTTTAATCTATCCACCAGTTCATTGGGATCGTCCCAATATACAAAATCTACGTTTTTCTTCCACGTTTTTGTTAAAGGTAGTAGTCCTTTTCCCTTCGATTGGTGCTCCTGAATTGTACTTCGTAGTTGGAACAGAGGCTTTATAATTTGCAAATATTTTTGTCCTTTATTACTTTTTATTGGTTTACTAGGTTCATAGTCTCGTCGATGTGCATTTGTATCAAGTAACATCGACTTATAATGTTTCACATCACTTTCGGTAACCCTGCTTAAATCTACGTTCTTTTTCAGCAGCAATTGTTTTAAACCAGGCGTATTTCGGTATTTGCGTCCAGCCACGATGATATACTCGTCGCTGATCGTTATACGCGCAGAACCTAACATCAATTTGCCGCTCTCTACTCGGACACCAAACGGAATATCTTTCAGTGCTTCTGAGGACACTGACCAGGATGACATATCACATCTCTGGTTGTTTTCAGTTAATGATTTATATGAAGAATCACTTTCGATATCAGATTCATATTCGTCTTCATTGTCGTTGTTATCATTGCTTTCTGAACTAATAGGGACTTCTTTTTGCAGAGTTTTATCGATAAACGGAACATCGGTTTCTTCATTTTCTATATTATGCAGGAGAGAAGCCTGCTTACTGACATTAGCAATTTGGTTGAGTGGTTCTGTTACCGGCTTGAACACTGATTCCAGCACTTGCTGATTGTTATTCTCAACATCTCTCATCTTTCGCACTTTCTTTTTAACAGCTTCTGCAGCTTCAACTATTTGTCTTTTCAGTGATTTCTCCATAATAACAAAAAAAAGTTCGTGACTGATTAAGCGTTGCCTGAAGAATAATATTATCGCGAGGGTACCGGTCTTAAATATTAGTATTTTTAATCAAAGACAACAAAAGTGTCAAATTTATTTCTGTAACATCCTTTATTTTTGGAGCAATCCTTATTAATTACTACATAATTGAAAGGCTCACTCCATATTTTCGAACACATTTCACGAAATTCAATCCATGACATATCAGTGTTGACATGTTCTTCATAAATATGCCGTAAATTTATTTCATCTTGTTTAAAAAGTATGATTAAGTTCGCATTGTCTCTTACTAACTGCTTAGGGATTTTACTATACGTTTGGTTTAGATAGAAACAATCAATGCACTTGTGTCTTCCCATCGCAAAATAATCACGCATGTTACTCTGATTTTCACAAGCAACATCATCAAAAATAATCACGGAGTTGGGTTTTGCGTCCTGAACGCGTAGTACTTCCTCATTTCCCTGATATTTCTGGAGGGAAACACCAGGCACCCGTTGCAAAACACTTTCTAAAAAAATGTACTTAGGTTGGTGCAGAGTTTTTGAATAAACATAAACATTTTCAAATCTTAATCCGTTTTCGTGTATTAGAAGACCAATTAATAAATTAGTTTTTCCACAATTGGACGGACCGCAAATAATACACCGTACTGAGTTAGGCAATAATTCTCCGTGACGAAAACTTGTCTTACAAATATCATCGCAGACTGTATTAACATGCAGCGATTGCGGTTGTTTTACAAATTTCATGATTACTGTCGGAAATGAACCAATTGAAAATGAGTGAATGTATTTAGAACGTTATCATTTATAAACTTACCACAACCTCTTTTGCGTTACTGGTCAGTGATCGAGTCGATTGTTCATTATTGAGCATTCTGTACCACCTTTCAGAGCGATAGCGAGCTCGCATGATCATTGGTCGTGTACAGTATACACTACAGTCGAGTTGATAGTTGATTGTTCATACTGACCCGCCATAATATGGAAGTTACTAGTCGTTGGTTGAGTAAATCGTTCCTAATCAAGTACACGGTGCAACAAACTGTCTCGTTCGAGTTTATCGGTCGAGTGGAGAGTCGAGTCGAGTGTCGATTATTGGGCATTCTATACCACTGTCGGCAGCGAGGCGCACTCGCCGAGCTACTTGCCGATAGTGGTATAGAATGCCCAATAATATACTACTGGTGACGATCTTTGCCCATCTCTCCGAGTGCATTCGTGCGTCGTGGCGAGCCCACTCTCACTTCAGCCTGGCTGTTTTTCGCAGGATTTTAGCGCAGGCTGGTTTTTCTAACGCAATCTGTACGCTTGACACATTATATGCTACACTCCATTGCCCGTTGGCAAATCTTGAGTTTGGACTTCTGTTGTTCAGTAAGGAACCAACTTTGTGCCCCGTATCCGTACCCGTTAGAACGGGTAAGATGCACATGTCGATGAGTTTTCTTGTCAGTGTAATTGGAAGACTACCTTTCATGTGTTCTTTAAGGGCCCAGTAAGTCTTCCAAACATTATCGACTGTCTTTCGACTTCCCTGTCTTGTGTTTTTTGAAAGACACTATCACTACACTATGTTTAAGTAAATATTCTAAAAAGAAGAAGATATTATAATATAGTCTACCGTAAAAAAAGATTTCGATTTTTCAAACTGATCGCAAATAATGAAAAAAACAATAAGCAGTTTGCTTCAAAATTACTCAGATTTTAATAGATAGTGTGTTACGCAATTAAGGTGCTGAGCTGCAGGTCTACATTAGACTACAGCTTATAAACTAAAATATTATAAACGCGAAAGTAAGTTTGTTTGTTTGTATAGTTCCTTTTCACGCCTAAACCACTGAACCGATCATCCTGCGATTTTGCATATACGTTGTCAGGTGTACAAAAACGGACATAGGGTACCATTTATCCCGAAAAAAAGTACTGTTCCCGAGGAAAACAACAATAACTTTCTTATGATAATAGATGGCGCCACGTGTCTTTCGAATCTTGATTGAATTATATTAATACAGAAACTTTATTATTGTTTTAAGAGTTTTTTTTTTTTAATTTAAGTACCTAGTACATAATATATTAATACTATAAATGCGAAAGTGAATTTGTTTGTTTGTTACGCTAAAACCGCTAAACGGATTTGGATGAAATTTCACAAATGTGTAGACTATAGCCTGAATTAGGACATACGACACTTTTGATCCCGGTAGTGCATTCCCGTGGGATAATTTCCGACAACCACGCGGGCGAAGCCTCGGGCAAAAGCTAGTCGGTTATAAAAGTTAAATTTTAGGTATAAAAGTCCAAAACAAACACTCTTATCATTTTAAACTCTTAATTATAAGTTACACTCATTTTGTTTGGGCAACAAAATCAACAACTCCCCGTAATATATGCGAGACTAAATGAAATTTTCATTCTAAAAATTATTAGCTTGTTAAAACGGGGAAGATTCATTAGGGGGTGTCAAGCGAGGCGTGACGAAATCGCTGAATCCGGCACACTTCGCCATGATAATGATACCTTGAAAACAATCAGGAGTCAGCAGATTACAAGGTTTTATTTAATTGTTATGTACATATTAAAACTAGTAAATAATACTTATTTGAGTTATAGAAGAGCGGTGTCTCCTTTTTTTTTTTTTTTTTTTGTGGATGGGAAATCATCAAATAACTTCTCCCGCTCTGGGTGGAGCGGAAGGGCGTGTCAGACTTTTACTGACTAAAACCCACCCGTGTTCCTTCAGTTGCCTATGCCAGGGCCACGGTATCTTTTTCAAACAACCCGCGACCCCAGCGGCATCGGCCCTATTGGACCCCATCTTTTGCTGACATCTCTTTGAGGCGCGCGTGGAACACAACGCGCCGTCGACCCGGGCCTGGTCCTCACCGGACGGCGAGCTACCCACTACTCACCGTCCGCAAGCCCGCGCCTACGGTGGCTGGGAATCGGCTATCGATTCCCGCCGCCCAGGGCGTCTCCTGCGGCGACTGAGGGCGTGAGGCTGCCTCTCCCTCACGCGTTCCGCCTCCTCCTTCGCAAGCATTACCGCTTCGCAGAAGGAGGTGACGGCCTCCCATGCACTCTCGCTCCGCACCATGGCCTGGACCAGGCTCGGACGCGAGAGATCGCCGCCGCCGATCGCCTCCGTGAGAACACGGCGGTGCTCTGCCCAAGCCGGGCAGACCTCCACTGTATGCTCCACCGTGTCCTCTGGGCGATCCACACAATGGTGACACCCGGGCGTTTCCTCCCGCCTTATGCGAAACAGGAACCTCCCGAAACAACCGTGTCCGGTAAGGACCTGCGTCAGGCGGAAGGTGAGGACGCCGTGGCGCCTCTCTAACCACTCCTCAAAGAGGGGACTTATCGCCGCAATTGTGGCGTGCCCAGCGCTGGGCTGCGACAGTCGCACTCTCCATGTCGCCATGAGATCCCGCCGGAGCTCTGTCCGCTGTACCGTGATTTCTCGCGGCAGCGGAGTTACGCCCCGGCGTTTCGCCTCCTCGCGCCACTCCCACACGTGCGCGAGGACTTTCGCCTCCAGATCCCACGGCGGCAATCCGGCAAGGAGGCTCGCCGCCTCACCGGAGACCGTGCGGTAACCCCGGACTAGCCGAATGGCCATGACTCTCTGGGACGCGTTCAACCGGCGGACTGGCCGCAGCCTCAGGGAACGCGCCCACACCGGTGCCCCGTAAAGGGCCATGGACCGCACGACCCCCGCGTAAAGCCTCCGGCAGGAGGCGTTTGGACCACCTAGATTGGGCAGGAGCCGCTTCAAGGCAGCCCCAGCCCGCTCCAGCCTGGGAGCCAAACGTCGGAAATGCTCCACGAAGTTCCACCGGCTGTCGAGGACGAGTCCCAGGTACTTCATCGTCGACTCGACTCCAATGCGAACCCCTCCTACCGTTATTTGGGAACCCGACGGTGGCGCATTCCGAGGACCATGAAAACACATGGCCTCGGACTTGTGTAGGGCCACCTCGAGTCCCAACTGCCGGATCCTCGCAACGACTATCGCAACCCCGCGTGTCGCTAATTCAGCCGCCGCCTGGTGCGACCTCCCCTGCGCCAGGACCAGCGTGTCGTCAGCGTAACATACCACGCTGACGCCGCTAGGGAGGTCGGCGCGCAGCACCCAGTCGTACCCGATGTCCCACAAATGCGGCCCCAGGACCGATCCCTGTGGGACACCGCACGACATCTCTCGCCGGTTCCACTCCCTCTGATGACCGGGATAGATGACGGCCCTATCCGTCAAATAGGCCTCAACCACTCGACAGAGGTAGGTCGGCATCCGGTGATACCGGAGTGCCTCCCTGATGCAACTCCAGGGCAGGGTATTGAAGGCGTTGGCGATGTCTAGCGACACCGCCAAGACGACCCCACCCCGGGCCACAGCATCCCCCGTCGTGAGGGCTCGCACGCGCATGATGGCGTCCACCGTAGAGCGCCCCCTGCGGAAACCAAACTGGCTCTCCGCCAAATCCGGCCCCTCCTGCACCAGCCACCCGACGAGGCGGTCTGCAATAACTCTTTCAAAGAGCTTGCCCACCTCGTCGAGCAGCACGATGGGTCGGTAAGCGGACGGAGAGTCCGCAGGGCGCCCCGGCTTCTTAATGAGGACCAGTTTCCCCGTCTTCCAACGAAGTGGGAACTGGCCCCTCTCCAAGCATGCGCTTAGGAGCCCCCCTAGTCGAGGCCCGAGAGCCCCAAAGGCCAGAACCCAGGCTCTTCCAGGTAAGCCGTCGGGTCCTGGGGCGGCATTTTTGGCACTCAGCCTACGTACCGCCGCTCTCAACTCTACCTCGGTCACTTCCGGAGCATCGTCGTCGTCGTCGGAGAGCGGTGTCTCCTAGTATTTGCTTAAAAGAAGGTTCCAATCACTAGTTGTTAAGATATTTACTTGTTAGGCCGCAAATTCTGAAAAGCGGCGCGTGCAGCGGAGCGTTTCAGCGTTCATCATCGAGTCGCGACTCGTCGTGTTCAACGTGCACGCAACTAGTTTTCGCTAGAGCGTGCGTGCGAGCAGGGTGTCCAAGCCTTTGACCAATCAAAGGCCACCGTTCAAGGGTGTGACAACAAGTGTCATCACATCCAAGGAACGAGACACTGTATTGTTGTTGTTTGTTTCATTTAATCTGCGAATGTGATCCTTCTGGGATCAATCTGCCTAGCCTTTTCCCAACTATGTTGGGGTCGGCTTCCAGTCTAACCGGATGCGACTGCCTATCTGACCTCCACAACCCAGTTATAGGGTATTACGATACCCCTTGGTAAGACTGGTTGTCAGACTTTCGGGCTTCTGACGACCCGTAACGACTGCCAAAGATCCTCGAATGACAGCCGGTACCAACGGCTTATCGTGATTTCGGAGGCACGGAGGAGTCTCGGTATGTAAAGATGGTCACCCACCCACAGACCAACTCCGGCAAGCGAAGCTTAACCTGATGGACCGACCCGTGCGGCTTTTATTACTTAGCCACGAACTCCTCTTCCGGGATATTCAGTCATAATGTCATTTGCTGTCTCTTATCAACTGTATTACTTTTAGTATTTCTTTCATTAAATAATTCATATCTCAAAGCTCCTTAAGTTCTGAGTTGAGCTGCGCGATTACTGACAAATGCGTGCACTGACTGGACAGGTCCTCTCAATCTGTGTGGTTCTTTCCTCAAAAGACCATTTCAGACACCAATCTACATGGTCTTCACATGAAGTGACCAAGATTATGTCTGGACTTTATAAGAGACTGTGACCTCTGAGTTTGTTTCGGCCTTTCTTCTCAGAGTAGTCAGATAGGAAACGCCGACCTCATCTAGTTAAAAAAAAAAAACATGATTGACTTGTAAAAGTGTTTGTACAAACCTACTTACAGAAATAAAAATCATTTATCATTTATCAAAAATGAGTTTTCTTCTACGTCAATATCTTCCCAGTCCATATTTTATTTATGAGTACACCTCTTCTTTTACTGGCAAATCGTGACACTGAATAAAATATCACTTGTACACGCTCGTTCAAACGCCGAACACTGATCAAGCCGCTTAACTGCACGCTAAAAACGTTGTTACTAATAAACCAAGAGAAAAGTCCATACGTTCAGTAGTCGAGCGTGCACGCTCAAAACAACGCCCCGCTGCACGCGCTGCCGTTCCGAATTTGCGGCCTTAAAATAATAAACCATTTTTTTTTAATTTATTGCAATCTGTTCATAATAATCTTACTTTAGATACTGTGAAGAGAACAGTTAAATTATATTCTTAATTGTTTATTAGGCAGGACAGAAATAATCGCATTAATTTAGTAACACTTAACGTAAAGATGAGCACCCATCTATATCTTATATCGGTTTTCGCTACATGGAAAGACTTTAATAACCAAAATGGTCAGAATTAATGAAAGTTTTCAAATTAAAAACAATGTAGAAAGAACATACTTTCACAGTTATTAAAAACCATTGCAGTACACTTAAAACTAATACCTAGGCACATTTCCATGAATTATGCGGCACTTGATACAAAGTACGTGGTGTTTACCATGTTCCAACCTCAATTACATAACGATTGCGAACAAAGCAGGGCTTGCTACGGGTACGGAAAACGCCTTAGTTATAACGGCAAATACCGGTATTTTTTAAGTTGGTAAAATATAAATCCGATTGTTTTAAAGTACCGGGATTTTTAATCTGCTATAGCATCCCAATCCCACACTTATAATATCCGTAAATAACAAGGTACAGGTATTTGTACCTATATACACGTCTGGCCATAAATACTGTTACAATTAAAAATAAGAAAGATTGAATTTGAATTTGGAATCTGTCATTTTTATATGATTGTGCATTGAGTTTTTCTAATTTTGGCGCCAATACATTGTACAATATTTTGCGATATTAAAATGGAGTGGGGTGATAAACAGAAACGAATCGCTGTGATTGCATTACACAAAGCCAAATGCAATTTTTAAAACTCTCCGTACTATTAGTCAAATGTTTGTGTACCGGGCTATTCATAGGTACAATGAGACCTCCTTTGTTTGTGACAGAAAAAAATCTGGCCGTCCACGTAGTGTTCGTACGAAAAAGGTGTTCAAAGCAGTAAGGGAAAGAATTCGAAGAAATCCTGTCCGAAAGCAAAAGATTTTATCTCGGGAGATGAAGATAGCACCCAGAGCCATGTCGCGTATTTTAAAAGATGACTTAGGACTTGCAGCCTATAAGAGACGTACTGGTCATTTTTAACTGATAATTTAAAAAGAATAGGGTGGTAAAATCGAAACAACTACTGAAGCGGTACGCAAAGGGAGGTCACAGAAAAATTTTGTTTACGGATGAGAAAATCTTTACAATTAAGCAACATTTTAACAAACAAAATGACCGTATTTATCCTCAAAGCTCTAAGGAAGCTTCCCAATTAGTCGACAGAGTGCAACGTGGGCATTATCCGACTTCAGTGATGGTTTGGTGGGGTGTTAGCTATGAAGGAGTGACTGAGCCATATTTTTGTGAAAAAGGTATCAAAACATCGGCACAAGTGTATCAAGATACCATTCTTGAGAAGGTAGTTAAGCCCTTTAACAACACCATGTTCAATAACCAAGTATGGTCCTTCCAACAAGACTCGGCGCCGGGTCATAAAGCTCGGTCCACGCAGTCTTGGTTGGAAGTGAACGTTTCGGACTTCATCAGAGCTGAAGACTGGCTGTCGTCTAGTCCCGATCTTAATCCGCTGGATTATGATTTATGGTCAGTTTTAGAGAGTACGGCTTGCTCTAAACGCCATGATAATTTGGAGTCCCTACAACAATCCATACGATTGGCAGTGAAGAATTTTCCCATAGAAAGAGTGCGTGCTTCTATTGATAACTGGCCTCAACGTTTAAAGGACTGTATTGCAGCTAGTGGAGACCACTTCGAATAAGCTTTTTATATTTTAAATTGTTTTATATTTATGTATTAAACTAACACACTGTAAAAGTAATCAATATTATTTGCAATAAAAAAAATTTTTTTCTTCGTGACAATATTTATGGCAAGACAGGTATTGCCGGTATTATACCGTTACTTCATTCCGGTACTCGTGAAATGCAGCCGTATAATACTCGTATGTATACTGTTTCTCCTCAAATACCTACCGGTAACCGTTCACAAATATCAGAACCGGTACCTGAAAATACCGGTATTCCAATCCCTGCTTTAAAGTCGAATAATTTGACCTATAACGACATTAACAACAGTGAACGATAATCATATTATTGTGTGCCTAAAATTACCCCTAATGTTACCCAAAGTCAAGGTCACACGAACAAAATGTTGCTGATTTAACAAATAAACTACGAGTAATTAAGGTGGTTTGGGGGATTATTTAAAACACATTAGGTTGTAATTGGGTAGTTAATACGTAATATAAAGTTTTATCAACTTAGCGTGTTTATTTTAATAAAACTGGCCAAGTGCGTGTCGGACTACGCACAATGAAGGGTTCCGTAATTATAATGAAATTATCCCAAGAACAAACTTAACATTGAAGTTGAAAAACATTCTCCCATATATTCCAACTGCAAATGTAAGGTTGTACGTACAATATTGAGAGATATACGATGTTATTTTAAGATCATAGACTTTTTTCTTATAAGTTTTCCTGTAATCCGTATGTATAGAACTATTTTCTGTATTTTCTTTTTTTCAAAATTTTAGGCTCCGTATTTTCGGAGATAAGGGGGAATGTTCAATTTTCGTCTACTTTCTTAAATAACTTTAAAACAATTTATTTTAAAACTGTACCGAGTGACTATAGTCACATATAATGCGCACAACAAAAGAGTGGAACTCACTACCTGCGTCTGTGCTTCCGAACGCATACAACTCTAATCTCTTCAAAGTGAGAGTGCTGGGTAAGCTCACTCCATCGTCGAGTTTGCCTCTGTCACCTTTGACCTAGACTAGAGTCAAGAGCAAACACATCTGAAAAAAAAAAACTTGCCAAACAAGGTTTGCATTACAATTATTTGTGAAGAGTTTATTTGCTAAATAATAATTTGGCAAATGAAATTATGCGGAAAATTATTTGGGAAGTGATAATTTGTCAATTTCTTTTCGATGAAACAAGGGTAACCCGATCGAACTACATACGTATGTACAGACGCCAGCAGGTCAACCTACCCGAAACTGTCAGATTTTCCCAATCAACCTTGAACCTAATGCTCTAGCAATAAAGTCGAAATTCTATTAAAGAAATCAGACAGATTGTAGTAGCTTGATGTGCTGGCGTCTGTACATGGAAAGTTGTTCTGCCAGGCCTTAGAGCTAAAGTTGTAATATGTTAAGACCTGTTATTCTGCCAGTTCGTTATTCAATTTTAATAAAGTAGCAACACTTAAATTTTATATTGAAAAGTTGTGGGGAAATCTGTTGTATGGGCATGTGATGCGGAGGAATGAGAAAGTTGTCGTGAGGAAAGTTTTGAGTATGAATGTCGATGGCTATGACGACTATAACGATGGATGGACTGTGTGAAAGATGACATGACTAGAAAGGGGTGACTACCGAGATGACGACTAATAGAGAAGTATGGAAAAAACCGGTCAAGAGCGAGTCGGACTCACGCATCGAGGGTTCCGTACTATCCTATATTTAAAAAAAAGTGTGCTATTTAGAGACACCGTTTTATTTTTTCTGTAATCTTTACATAAACTTCTATCACACAGAATAATTTCAGATTTTTCATTTCATTCATCAACGATTCATCAAAAGTCGAAAACTATGAGGCCTAAAAAAAATGTTTGAGAATGTGCAAACAGCGCTCTTTCATATGATACTCCACATGCCCTAGTAGCCCCACTTTGAATTTTTAATACCCCCTTTCAGTCCCTGTTGCAAAAAATATACATTTTGATTGCTTTCTTATTTGCAAAATAGTTGGGCAAATATCATCTAGAACTATTCCATAAATCAAGTTGATAGCATTAGTAGTTCTTGAGATATCCAGCTGTGACAGACAGACAGACTGAGTCGCACCATAAGGGTTCCTACTTACCATTTTGCTACGGTACCCTAAAAAGGGACATGTTGCGCCGACCCCAAATAGATTGGGACAAGGGCAGGAGAACGATGATGGTGACTTAAATTTTAATAGACTTTCTTTTTTTTTTCATACTTTCTCGCACAAACTTCAACATAAAGGACAACAATATTTTTTTAGGCAGGTATCAGCTTAGGGAGCGTATCACATGTCATTAGCGCCGATTCCCTTCTTCACAAACTAAACTAAATTTAAGTTCAGTGCATCTTTTTGTTTCTATTTCATTAAAAAAAGGACATAAGATAAATATTAGTTTAGTCCTGTCAAATTAGTCAGCGCCTGACGTAAATTGACGTATTTTTAGAAGCCAATTTTTAATCACGTCTAAACTTGTCTATGGAGTATACTAAAATGACAGGACTAAATAAATACATATTTATCTTCTGTCCTTTTCTTAATGAAATCGAAAGAAAAAGATGCACTGAACTTAAATTTAATTTACAGTTGGTGAACAAGGGAACCGACCCCTGTACGTATATTCTAAGCGTTAACGATACTGCCGTCGTAAGAGAAAAGGGCACAACTAACATTAAAAAAAAAATTGAGTTACATACATATTTAGAATCAGAAAAAAAAGGCTAATCTGCTCAATTTTTTGTAGATTTTTTTTTAAAATGTTAGTTGTGCCCTTTTTTCTTACGACGGCAGGATAGTGGTTATTTCTAGTTACAGTGGTACAACAACGTTCAGAGGTTATCTTCGGGAAAACTGAAATATAGCGAATAAAATGTGACTATTGACCATTAGAAATTGATTTATATTCCCACCTAAATTATTATAGATTTACACACTAATGCCCGGTTTTTGCGGTCAATAGAGACTATTGATTCGTAATCGTGTTTCTGAATCCTTTGTTAAGGAAGAATTTAGCTTAAATTACAGTGAATTAGTATCGAGGGTTTATCTGAGGACCTCAAAAACCGAGCACAAGTAGGAGGGAATTCGCTTAAATAGATGATTCTGTCGAATCAATAGCTATCAAGAGTTTAAACCCCGTTTAAAAATTCTTCAGAAACCGGGCATAACTCAGTCACTCCCTAATTGAACCAGTCACGTTTAATTCGCCAAAGTTCGGATTTTCCAAAAATAAACCTTTGAACGTTGTCGTACTACGTGTCCATGTATAGGATAAACAAGTTCATTCATCTGTGTTTATGTAACATCATATACCAATCGCGGCCTCAAGTCTGCTATTACAATAGTGTCAGAATGGTCTATCATTGATTTAATACTCGTAATGTTGATGTTGACAAGTTTTGTAATCTACTAATATAATGGCGTCATTATGACTTTCCAATGGTCAACCACTGACACTCCATTGAAAGAAATGGCTTAAAATGGTAATCTCGTACATAATGACAAATGAAAGACTGGCTCATAATAATTCATAATTCATTTATTTATTGTTTGCTACAGATGAAAATACAGACCTTATAATTAGCGTTATGACGTATGCGGTAATCTGCTAAAATTTTGACAGTTCCTTTGATCAATACCACGATTCCATTACGAGACCACTGACCTACCAATGAGGGACCATTATGAATTTAGCAGATTATGAACTTTTAGCAAAATGACAATGGGATCGTGTTGGAATGACGAATTTATAAAAAATAGCAGACTTGGGGCCCAGGAGGGAATCTAATCATCAGGGTGGAGAATTACCACTCATACATGCTAATAATCGGGCTAATACATTTCGAGGAGATCGTCGTGGCTAAGTAATAACAGCCGCACGGATCGGACGGTCGGATTAAGCTACGCTTGCCGGGGTTGGTCCGTAGATGGGTGACCATCTTTTCATACCGAGACTCCTCCGTGCCTCGGAAAGCACGTTAAGCCGTTGGTCCCGACTGTTATTCGTGGATCTTTGACAGTCGTTACGGGTCGTCAGAAGCCCGAAAGTCTGACAACCAGTCTTACCAAGGGGTATCGTATTACCCCGTATCTGAGTTGTGAAAGCCGGCAGCCGCTCCATGTAAAATACTGGCATTCAGCTGCATCCGGTTAGACTGGAAGCCGACCCCAACATAGTTGGGAAAAGGCTAGGCAGATTGATTGACCTGCTAATAATCCTAAATAAGCATGTCTGGTTATAATAACATCATCTAATACCTAGTTTATATGACCAAAACAGATTGGTTTGCTTATTGATTGTAGCTTTTATGGAAAATGAAATAGGCACAGCACGATACAACTTAGATATATCATCGGCAAAGTTCGTAAAACCAATCACCAACCCAACTCAGTGCGTATTCAAAAACACCGATCTTTATTACTGCTTTAGGCGAAAATGATCTTTACGCAGACGCAATAACTTGTACAGTTTTATAACCAAATACATTCGCAAAATTGTAATGAATGATGCAAATTTTCTTTATGCTACGTCTACATAAAAGTAGTGCCGTAATGTACTTGGTTATTTTTAGGTCTTAGAGTACTTTTATGTCATTAACATGACGACTTTTTTCAATTTATACAGGAAAAGTTTTTAAGCAGTGCGCAAATTTTCACAGGGTGTCCTACCCATGAATATAAACAACTTTTACTATGGGACCAACTCTGAAATCACGAAAAAAAAATCAGCTGTTTCTTACAAAAGTTCAATACCTACTCAATCAAAATGTATGAAACAGCTGACTTTTATTTCGTGATGTCAGCGTTTTTCCCATAGTGAAAGTTGTTCATATTCATGGGTAGGACACCCTGTGAAAATTTGCGCACTGCTTAAAAACTTTTCCTGTATTGACGACCGATGAAAAGTGTTAACTGGTAGAAATTTTTACGTAAGGAAAGAGACTAGGAGGAGATATTAATAATAATACGTTTATTTATTTCGGACAACAGCGATACATATTAATAATAAATGGAATGGATGGTATGGAAACCAGATAACTGATATACTATAGGTATATAGGTACACTACTTTTTTTTTTGTAAATACATACTTATATAGATAATTACACCCAGACTCAGGACAAACAGATATTTTCATGCACACAAATGTTAGTCCTGGATGGGAATCGAACCCACGACCTGCGGCATGATAGGTGGTATCTTAACCAACCACGCCCTCTGACCTGCACAAAGTATTAAAAAACAACTTATATTCTAATGTTAGTAAGTAGTACTGATATAAAATAGGTAGTTAAAATTATAGCTAAAATAATGCACTCTCCATACAGAGGACGACCAAACAAGAAAACATGTTTCTTATCTGAGCAACCTCCGCATAAAATACCTAATATTTGGAGTATAGCTCTCCGCCACATCTCTCAGGATATAATTGCGACTACCTCACACTCTGCTCAGCAGCGACGCGGTTTTTTTGCGAATTATGTCTTGAAAGCCATCAGTGTGGGTTATGCATGCATGCGACTTTCTCTCTCTTTCTGTCTGTCTCTTTCTATTATATTATAGAGAGAGAAAGTTTGAATTTAATACGTGTTACAGCACACAAGTGTGTGGTAACTTCATGAGAGCTTACAAAAACTTATACTAGATAGCTCTGTATTAAAATCGCGTCTGTGGTTGCGTAAAACAGTCTAAGCGAGCCGCTCAAAGTCAGTTTTAAGGTTTCCAGTTTATATTGTCAAACGTTTTGGTTTTTGTTTTAAATCATACGTGTTAATCGTAATTTGAATTTGAATTTGAGACGGAACTTCGTTCCTGAAGGGGTTCCCGACCGCAAAGGTTTTTAATTCAAAACTGTAATAAGGTCCGTAAACGACCTGAATCTATATCTATCGTGATCTTCAAACTGTTCCAAAAACGAAAAACCAGAAGTACATAGTTTATTGTTTGGGTTCCTACAAAGAGATACCTATTAGGGAAAGGGCAACGACCGCTATTGCGACAACCATAGTACCTACTCAATTAAACAAGAGCAAAACAACAAGAGCATTTCATCTCCTATAGAAATCATATCACCCATGTCCACTATCCAACGCGTCGACATATTCCCGTGAAAAATGTTCTCAAACTCGAATACGAATGAATGAACACGGAACAGATCAATTAAATTCCAATCATGTAAGTTGAAACGATATGCAATTCTGTTCGTGTATTAAATTCGAATATTGAACCATCAATTCGGTGGTTTTTAAAATATGTACCTCTAAAGCTATTATGAATTGCTCTTATTGGTAATAATTATTATGAACTGAATTAACAAGCTTTTCATTGCTTTATTTAAAAGGAAATTAATTTGTTTACATCTGCGGTACTTAATTCGGAATGATTACTGTGCATCGAATTTGTAACGAAGTTAATAATGTCACCGAATTTAAGCGATTATCTTAATGATGCTACAAACTGCAGTCGATTGAGCTTCAATTTATTACATGTAAGGTCATAAGCAGGCAGCCATTTATACGAATGATTGTCAATTTGTTATTTAAAATAGGCACACAGACTTTATTTATTCATTCTTTGGCAATCATGATTGCAATAGCCAGAACACGGGGTCAAATTATATTACTTAGCAAAACTCCGCAGATGTGTTGGGTATCGTTATCTAAACATGGTAAAACAAAAACAAAATGATTGGATGACTTTTTTTTGGGTCAACGACCACACAGAGTAACGTGAAGTATGAGTTTAGAAAATCAGTTTTTTTTTTTATCAACATCAAAACACGATAAAAACAATAGATTTTCCGATCTCATACTTCAAGTTAAGTTACGTCAAGTTCTACTGTATGCGGTCGTTATCCCATAACAATTGTTTTAACAACGTTATCATTTTTTTGTCTTATTTTTATCAGATATCGATACAAATCACGACTGCGGGGTTTCGTTAGCTAATTTAATTTGACCCTGTATTGTACCACTGTTCGGAGAACCTATTAAAAATACCCTAACTTAAGGCACGATGTCCTCTAGCTTTTACTGTACATGTTTTGGTCATCGCTGCTTCTTATCGTCATTATGGTAAAGCAAGCCGCATTCGAAAACAAAATGGTTTTTTTTTTTTTTTTTAATATTAAAATATTCACAAAAATATTCAAAAAAATATAAAAATATTCACTAAACATAAAAACTAAATTGCGATCTTTCCGTCCTTCAAGTACGCGTGTACAGAGTGTTTCTTTTACGTATCAATTTAACATTTTTAGTGAAAAAAAAAAATAAAAACCATTTTGTTTTCGAATGGTAATATTTTTTTTAGCATGTATGGATGCTATACTATTGCGGGTTAACGGGAACGCCCTCTGTTGGTTAACATACTGTATATTATTTATCACAATGTGTATAAATATTATTTTATCTATGTACACCGACTTCAATTGTGAAATGATTCTTTTTTTGTTTGAAAGGGGTCGAGAGCACTCGAGGTGGTCCCATTGTCACCAAGTCAAAATCTGATAAAGGGATCCCATGGAAATCGAAGGCAACCCTAAAATTTTATAGGCACACCTATAGCAATTTGGATATTTTTTATAGTAACTCGTGAATTTTTTTTTTTTTTATTATTTGAGATGGGTTTGCTCTTGACTCTAGTCAGAGGTCAGAGGTGGCAGAGACAAAGTCGACGATGGAGTGAGCTTACCCAGAAGAAGCCTGTTCATTCTCACTTTGAAGAGGTTAGGGTAGTATGCGCTCGGAAACACAGACGCAGGTAGTGAGTTCCACTCTTTTGTTGTGCGCATTATAAAAGACATTTGGAAAGGCTTAGTGCGAATTGGTGGAATATCGACCAGGTAGCGATGGTAACTGGCACTGCGTCTAGATGTCCGATGGTAGAAGGGGGCCGGTGGAATCAGGTCGTGGAGTTACTCGCGAAAAGCACCATTTGGTGAAGTGGAACTGATGATAAAGACCACAGATGGCCATCGCAATAATAAGTATTTCACGGGTTGCGAATTGCGATTCGATTAAGTATTTAAATATGGTTGCTAAGCAACTTATGCTCGCCACACTGCATATAGTGAAATGGAGCTAATGGTGACTTCACCATCAGCTCCTGTTCTCCTGGTTCGTATACCCCCTCCAACCTTCCCATGGCCCTTCCAACATACTTTATGCGGGCCGAAACGTGGGGCGGCTGCGGACATAGCACCCTTGGCAATCTTATGTTTACGGTCCGCAGGCGCTCCTTGATCCCTTACAAATTAGACTAGAATTAGAATTAGATTGCTTATGGCAATTCTCCCCCACTCAGGCATGCACAACACACGACGAAGAAGAAATTCGCCGACAGTTAATCATTATTCTTTGTTTGTTTTGCTAATTATTGGCTCCTGCTCCGCTACAGATATGATTAGATTTATATATTATTATTTATTATCGTATTATTGTGAAAAATGATAAATAGCTAGAACGGGGAAGACAACCGAGATGACAACTAATAGAGAAGTAAGGAATAAAAATACAGTTGTGAGAAAAATAAATTGGGATCAGGGCAGGAGAATGATGATACTGTTTGTCACGATAGCGGCTATAATTACACATATTCTGTGAAATTGAACTGACTACCTTACTGTCCTAAAGATAGACAGGTGGCGTAGGCCATGTATCCTAATGGGGTCCTGAATTAGCACCATTTACATAAAGCACCCTATAAAATGATCGAACCTCATCAAGATTTAAAAATTATCAGACCAGAGACCAGAGAGTCGCAGTCATAAACAGTTTGAATCGATAGTCAGCCAGTTGGGCTCGCAAGTTAAATGAGTTGAAACTCAGCCAACACAAGTAGCGGTCCGCTCCGATAACAAGTGCCTACCGATTTATCTTGCATTCGTGAATTTAATTTATGAGCAATGAATGCTTTATGTCGGTGGTATATAAAAATCAATCTGCCTAGCCTTTTCCCAACTATGTTGGAGTCGGCTTCTAATCTAACCGGATGCAGCTGAATACCAGTATTTTACATGGAACGACTGCCTATTTGACCTCCACAACCTAGGTACTGGGTAATACGATACCTCTTGGTTTTTTTTATATTTTTTTTATTTGTGATGGGTTTGCTCTTGACTCTAGTCTAGGTCAGAGGTGACAGAGACAAAGTCGACGATGGAGTGAACTTGCTCAGAAGAAGCCTGTTCACTCTCACTTTTAAGAGATTAGGGTTGTATGCGCTCGGAAACACAGACGCAGGTAGTGAGTTCCACTCTTTTGCTGTGCGCATTATATAAGACATTTGGAAACGCTTAGTGCGAATTGGTGGAATGTCAACCTAAGACTGTTTGTCAGACTTTCGGTCTTCTGACGACCCGTAACGACTGTCAAAGATCCACAAATGACAGCCGGGACTAACGGCTTTACGTGCTTTCCCAGGCACGGGGGAGTCTCGGTATGTAAAGATGGTCACACATCTACAAAACAACCCCGGCAAGCGTAGCTTAACCTGATGTATCGAGCCGTGTGGCTGTAATAACTTAGCAACGAGCTCCACCGTGGTATATAATAATACATATACACATATATACTTATATTTAAAAAAAAACAGCGAGCCTTACAGTAATCGCATATGATGTGTTACATCTGTGATAAGGATTTAAGTCTGGTACCTAAGTAAATTAATACGTAAGAATTAGAAAATAATCAAGTCATAATCCAAGGTCAATTGTGTTTACTTGTCTTCATGTCCATTTAATAGTTTAAAAAAAAAACATGGCAGTATGCCATGATTTTTTAAAATTTATTTCTATTAATTTTTATTATTATTTTTGATATTTCTCGGGACCTTATTGGAAGGCGTACGAGAGGCCAAAGCCAACTCGCAGAGGCCCCTTAGACAATTTTAAATGATGAGAAGGCATCAACATACGATTATCCCTGTATGCACTATGCAAGTGCACCCAAAGACAACCCCTAGTTGGCGCAGGACTATTGCAAAACATGGAAACAAAACATATTGGGCTATGGGTTTGGGTGGCTATAGTGGACTTGTTACCTAGAACTATGGAAGGACTATGTCCCCTGTCTGATCAATGTTATGTAATACATTGATAAAATGGCAGGGGGTGACTTGCACACTCAATAACGGGCCCTCAAAAACGGTGGCCAGCACATAGTGTCGTAGCGGCATAGGAGCAACATGTCCAGAGGTGCTGATGAGGAGTGGAGAGTTATCTACGGCTATCAGGACAATCGCGGAAGTTCGGTCAAGATCCCTACTAGCATCTAACTGGAATACTTCTTTCCTCCGACTTCTCTCGGGAGATAAGGTCCGCGGGGGCGCTACTGCCCAACAGCTCGCCACATGCTGCCCTGCGGGTTTCTGTATCTATCTTGGTCTGGCTCCTCATCTTAGACCTGTTTTGGAAAAGTAAACTCTACCGGCACAGACCCAGAGTTTAGGGGCGCGCAAACCCCATCACGACGTCAACGTAGAGATACGTCGGTGGGGTTGTTATTATTATTATTTTTTTAATTACTGATTGCTTACAGTAAACCGCGGCGGCTGTTCCTACTGGCGCGAATAGTCACGTGACTTCCTAATCACTAAAACAATCCTCGTGTGCAGTCATATCCCGTATACCGCGCGGGATGCGGGACGAAAGTCACTCGCACCGATTGTATGAACTTGTATGGAGGTGTTCCTACTGGCGTGAATAGTCATGTGACTTCTTAATCATTAAAAGAATCCTCGCGTGCAGTCATGACTCGCATACCGCGCGGGATGCGGGACGAAAGTCACTCGCACCGATTGTATGAACTTGTATGAAGGTGTTCCTACTGGCGTGAATAGTCATGTGACTTCTTAATCATTAAAACAATCCTCGCGTGCAGTCATGACTCGCATACCGCGCGGGATGCGGGACGAAAGTCACTCGCACCGATTGTATGAACTTGTATGGAGGTGTTCCTACTGGCGTGAATAGTCATGTGACTTCTTAATCATTAAAACAATCCTCGCGTGCAGTCATGACTCTCATACCGCGCGGGATGCGGGACGAAAGTCACTCGCACCGATTGTATGAACTTGTATGGTGGTGTTACTACTGGCGTGAATAGTCATGTGACTTCTTAATCATTAAAACAATCCTCGCGTGCAGTCATGACTCGCAAACCGCGCGGGATGCGGGACGAAAGTCACTCGCACCGATTGTATGAACTTGTATGGAGGTGTTCCTACTGGCGTGAATAGTCATGTGACTTCTTAATCATTAAAACAATCCTCGCGTGCAGTCATGACTCGCATACCGCGCGGGATGCGGGACGAAAGTCACTCGCACCGATTGTATGTTCTTGTATGGAGGTGTTCCTACTGGCGTGAATAGTCATGTGACTTCTTAATCATTAAAACAATCCTCGTGTGCAGTCATGACTCGCATACCGCGCGGGATGCGGGACGAAAGTCACTCGCACCGATTGTATGAACTTGTATGGAGGTGTTTCTACTGGCGTGAATAGTCATGTGACTTCTTAATCATTAAAACAATCCTCGTGTGCAGTCATGACTCGCATACCGCGCGGGATGCGGGACGAAAGTCACTCGCACCGATTGTATGAACTTGTATGGAGGTGTTCCTACTGGCGTGAATAGTCATGTGACTTCTTAATCATTAAAACAATCCTCGTGTGCAGTCATGACTCGCATACCGCGCCGGACTCGTCTTATTGTGAGCACTAAGGTAGTCCGAGAAATTCAAATTTTCTTACGACTTTTGCAATTTGCCTGGGCTGTATACTTTAATCAACATGTTGATTAAAATATGATTCGCGACCGTAACAACTCTGTATTTAAAGAATTATAATCATTAGAATCAGTAATACAACTCCTTAAGAGGATTGTGAAGTGCCGATACGAGGCGCGAGTCTTGGAGGCAATATTTCATACAATGATTTGCATTAATATTCTTTCGGGCGATAACGTTTTTACCCCCCTAAACCTTTACAAAATGAGACAATGTTGGTCTCATTACATTCAGTACACCTTATTCTAGGTCCGTTTTTTTTTTTAGTAATTCAATTTAATTTAATCAAAATTAAAAAAATAAAAACGCTCGAGGAAGTTTTTATGTCAAAAATATAGATATTTAGATGCTAATAACTTACGTTGTATGCAATATTTCTTTATAATAAAAACCTAAGTACCTAGTTTTTCATTATACCTACAACATTTCCAAAAATTATGAAAATTAGACTATGTTTACGGGTAGAAAAACGTTATCGCTTTTTGTATTAAAATTACAAATACAGCTCAAGTTAGTGTAATCCTCAAATGTCAATATTTCATGAAATAGTCATTTATTAGGGTAACATGAAATTTTATTTATTTATTTATTTAACCATTTATGTACACACAAATAAACAGACAAGAATAAAGGAACAGAAAATTACGTACAAAGGTGATGCTTATTTCTAAAGAAATCTCTTCCAGCATACCTGCGATGTTTTATTGATGATTTTAATGATAACAATTCTATAAATATAGATTGTTATGGTCACAAATCATATTCAGATCAACATACAACATGATACTGACCTGCAAATTACAAAAAGAAAAACTTAAGAGAATTTAAATTTCGCGGGCTGACGCTTTCGCCTTAAAGCGCTGTATCTAGCAGAGAAAGGAATCGTTGTGTAACTAAATTGTACACACATACATAAATTCACGCCGTCTTCCCATGGGGGTAGGCAGAAACTACAGAACGCCACCTGCTACGTACGGACCATAGATACCTACTTCTTTTGCTTCGTGTACGTTCATACATCTGGTGTGTTAGTTATTTAATTACAAAAGATTATATAGATATAGATATTTTCACACCTATTACGGTAGAATATGGTATAAAGAACTTTATTATTATGTATCACCTCATGTACCTACCCATATTCAAGCAAATAAATGATTTGATTTGATTTGATTTGAATACATTCTGTAATTTTAGTTCCATTTCATCAAATATGAAAAAAAAAAATGTATAATGTCATATAGGTTTCGTTCGCACGGGCCTGGCGCGGACAGTGGTCGACTAGCTGTCAGATAGATAAGTTGTGTTTCAAATTGTGTTGTGTTAATTCTGTAGTAATGTGTCTATGAATAAACTTTATATGTACGTGATTTCGTGAGTATAATTTACAACAAGAACCCTGGGACTACATAAAAGATGCAGGTTGCGACCACTACACACCTGACCTTTCTGAAGAACATCACCAATAAGCTGTGCATGATCGATATGTCCTAAATTGTATTTAGAACAAAATAGAATTTATAAAAAAAATATCACGAAACTGAGAACTAAACGTCTGACGTTAACGAAGTGACGTCATGTGACGTGTAACGTTTATGTTGTCTTCTACTTAATCTGGTACTTACCCCTTTTTTTTTTTGGGTGGGAAATCATCAAATAACTTCTCCCGCTCTGGGTGGAGCGGGAAGGCGTGTCAGACTTCTACTGACTAAAACCGTGTTCCTTCAGTTGCCCGTGCCAGGGCCACGGTTGGTACTTACCCCTGTATCTGAAAGTTTAAATAATCATCATGAGTGTTAAAAGTAGAGATTTTTTAATCACTGTAGACTCAGTTCTAACCAATATTTACAAACGCTCGTCCTATATTGAGTTTCACGTTTTCTCATATTACTTGAGCATTACATTCGCATTACGAGCCAATAACTGGTCACGAATAACCATATGACACGTAACAATATAGTATAATAGCCTTGGAAATTGGCCCATTTCCCACATTCCTATCGCAATATTTATTTCCTTAAACACCTTTTGACATGAAAGGAAATTGAATATGGCGAATATACGTAATGCATAACGTGCGTTTTGGTTTTAATAATTGGATGAGAATTGGAGAAATTACGTTCGGATTTCATTGGCTTTTTTTCTATTAAAATTTATTTGGCTTTGAAGATAAATGAGGATAATTGTAATTGGAATACAATTGTCAATTTAATTACAATAGAGGAAGGCGAAAAGAAAGATGATGAATGATGTTTTGTGAAAAAATACATGGCTAGGAAGGGGCTAAATACTGTGATGACTGCTAATCCATCGCTTTATATTATAGCTTTTGCCAGCGACTTCGCCCGCGTGGAAGTTGGAAATTAATCCACGGAAACGTACTACCGGGATAAAAGTATTCTATGTGTTAATACATGATATAAACTATCTGTGTGCCAAACTTCATCTGAATCCTATTAGAAGCATAATACTAATGATTCAAATATTATCGTTATGTGTTTGACCTGTATGTATGCATGTATGTCCGTTTCTTTGGTCCCTCGTAACTCCTAAACGGATGAACGGATTTGGATTAATTATACGTCTTTAGATTTATCTTGATAGCGCGAGTGTCACTGGCTACTTTAAAATCAAAAGCAAAGTAAAATGGCGGATTTTGGGTGCCATTCGAGAGGGTGAGAAGGGTTCGATTTTTTTTTTCTTCTAATACCATCGAGTATACTTTCAGAATGAAGGCTTTTAAAAGATGATTACAAAAATATATACAACTTATATGGTTAAAAGTAATTCGAAGTGACAAATCGTAAAAAATAACCCTCACGACCATGAATCCTTGCAAGAACTAAATCAACTGCGAAATCTTTCATATTTGTAAACTAAAAAGCTGGAAATAAAAAAGTAATTAAAAAAATTAAAAAAACCCGGCTGCGGTAAAACTGAAAAGCTAAAAACAAGCCCATTTTAAATTAAATAAAAGTTGGAAGTAGGCGGGACCCTTTGCATTTTTATATTTTAAAACTCAAATGGGTTTCCCGCCTGCTTCCCAATTTTATTTAATTCAAAATGGGCTTGTTTTTAGCCTTTCAGTTTTACCGCAGCCGAGTTTTTAGTTTCTTTTGTTTTTTTTATTACCTTTTTTTGTTAGGTTTACTTCTCAGACATTGTACACAACGTGTCGTGTCTTGAATTGATATACCTACTCTCTTGAATTCATGCAATCCTAGTACTTTTTGTAAGTTTATATAGGTATTTCTTTCCGACGCGTCTGAGCCACGCGGTTTACCTTACTCATAGATAAAAAAACAAACATTTTGTGGTGGATCGAATTGTGAATCTAAACCATTCTCGAATCCACTTGAACACACACAAAAGAATTCATCGAAATCGGCACAGCCGTTTAGAAGCAGTCCAGTCACATAAACACGCACAGAAGAATTGAATTTCTCGGCTTTTCTCTTCTATAATCATACATATTATACATATAAACCTTCCTCTTGAATCACTCTATTGCTGAAAACTGCATTAAAAGCCGTTCCGCAGTTTAAAAGATCTAAGCGTACAGACAGCGGGAGCGATAAAGGGGTTTTATACTATGTGAAGAAGAAACCTAAAACTGTACCACATTTCAAGGACTCATCTTCACGAACAGAAAGGGAATGAGCATTGATTATACAAATCAATTTAGCTCACTGCCTTTTGATATTTTCAAATTCACCAAATCTTACAAACTATATGTATGTATCCTGCTGTTAATTTTGCTGTCATATTAACTAATCTAAGCACATAATATCAGTGAATAATTTATAAATTAGCGGTCGCAGGTTATTAGAATTTCATGGATTGGCCATGAAATTCTAATAACCTGAGACCGCTAATTTATACTCTTGACTTGATTAGAACTGGTTAGCTGTTCAATTACTTGGCAAATTGACTACGGACATGATCATATTGAAGTTCTCTATTACTAATATAGTTCTGTATATAATAAATGGAAACTGGCTGATAGTAGAGGATTTTATAATTGGAATGTCAGAAGAAATATGTAGGAGTTGGGGTTAAGCCCAACTTCATTATATCTCCATCATCATGTTTTTCCGTAGGCCGTACAATCAAGGAAATTAATAAATTGTTAAACAAATTAATATTTGCCGTGCCATTTGCTGTGTTATTTCAGTTTAATACAACTTTCTTTTTTTTTTGAGATGGGTTTGCTATTGAGAATAGTCTAGGTCAGAGGTGACAAAGTCTACGATGGAGTTAACTTACCCAGAAGAAGCCTGTTCACTCTAACTTTGAAGAGATTTGGGTTGTATGCGTTCGGGAACACAGACGCAGGGAGTGAGTTCCACTCTTTTGCTGTGCGCATTATGAAGGATGTTTGGAAGCGCTTAGTGCGAATTGGTGGAATGGTAACTGTTATATATCTATAGGGAGCGGGAGTAGTACGCGTGGAATCAAACCGTGAGTCAGTGTCATACTCCTTTATTGGAAAGATCCTCGATGACTAGCGCGCGCGACGACACACACACACACGCGTGTCGTACGCACAGTAGTACAATATGCAACATTCCCTTCCCCACATAATTTAGAAAAATGGCTTATAATTAACAGGCAGAATACGCCGTTTGGATCTACAATTCTGTTGGTCAGGCTCTAAAACATTCTCACCGCCTTTTTCTGTGAGATGTGGTACAGACCGGTCGGGACTCATTGTCCTTGAATGATCTGGTGTCGAGGGCGAATGCGAGGCTAATGGCTCAACACTCGTCCCTTCCTCCTTTCCATGATGAACCTCTTCGGCGGGTGTCGGGAAATCGGCACCTATGGAAACGCCGTTGTCACCCGATCCGGCTGCGGATTTAGACTGCGGCGACAAGCTACTGTCATCCTCTTCTATGTCCATATGCCAGTCTTTCGTTTTGTTCTGTACCTCTGAAACGTCTTTGGCTTGAAACCGTCGAATCTGGTCAATGTGACGAATTACTTTGCAATCTAGCTCCGGAATATACACTGAATACATAACGTTCCCAATTTCTTCTTTGATTATGCCTTGCACCCAACGATATTTATCGCTTCCACAAAATCGCTTTATCCAAACAGCGTCTTCTAAATTAAATTTTGGTCTTTTCCTGCCTCCCTTGTTCTTACTCTGTAAGGACTGATTTTTACTTACGGTCAGCGAAAGATCCGCTGATGTCGGAGTGATTTGAAGTGGATTAATTAAGTCCAGCCGTGAACGCAGAGGTCGACCGTAAAGTACTTCTGCTGGAGATTTACCTGTGGTACTATTTTTGGAGTTCCGATAGTCAAATAAAAATTTTGCGATTTTTTCCTGTAGAGGTAGCTTAGTGTCAGATTGCAATATGATACTTTTGAGTCCTTTTTTAATTATTTTAACGAAACTTTCGGCTTGACCGTTACTTGACGGGTGATATACCGGTGATAATACATGTTGAATACCGTTTAGACTGCAAAAATTCTCAAACTCCCTTGACGTGAATGAAGTACCATTGTCCGTCACCAACGTGTGTGGTACCCCTACCCTAGACATAAAATCACATAATCTACTAATAACAGTTTTTGATCCATATGATGTTGTACTAACTGTGTAACATTCGACCCACTTAGAAAATGCATCTACTATAACTAAAAACATTTGATTATGAAACGGTCCAAGGAAATCCAAATGAAGTCTATAGAAGGCATGCGGCGGATAAGGCCACGGCGAGGGAGGCGCGCGGTGTGGCGAGGGCCGCAAATGCGCGCACACGTTGCACGCGGCTGCTAACCGTTCAAGCGTCGCGTCAATTCCCGGAAACCAAAATTTTTCACGTGCGGCTGCCTTCATTTTTACTACCCCAAAATGCGAATCGTGTAGTTCCCCACACATTTTCTCTCGAAGCGAATGCGGAATAACCACTTTATGACCACGCATTAAGCATCCATTTTCCAATGCCAATTGTAGACGACAGTCAAAATACGCTCGCAATTCGGGGTCGTGAACCTTACGCGGCCAACCCTTTATAACATAATTTCTAACTTTTTTTAAAATCTCGTCGCTGTCGGTCTCGTAACGTAATTCCTTTAGCGTGATGGGTAAACTTCCTTCAACAACAAAATTAACGTAAGCAGCGCGCTCCTCACAGTCGCGGTCTTCCCCCCGTACTTCGTCCTGCACCCGGTTCTCATTCAGTAACGTCGATCGAGATAAAAAATCTGCACTGTTATCATCGCTACGAATATATTCGATGGTATAGTTGTACGCTGACAAAAATAACGCATACCGTTGTAGCCTATTCGCCGATACTTCCGGGATGCCACGATGCGGACCGAAAATTGTTAACAACGGTTTATGATCCGTACGTAATGTGAACGGTGTGGCACGACCATATAAGTACTGGTGAAATCTTCTCACCCCGTAAATTATGGCCGTAGCCTCCTTCTGTAACTGAGAATAATACCTTTCCGCTGCCGTGAGCGTCCGTGATGCAAATGCGATAGGCCTCTCGCGCTCGTCGGTAAGCGATAACTGAGATAGAATAGCGCCTAACCCTTGCGGCGAAGCATCTACGGTTAGTATTAGTTTTGAGGCTGGATCGAAATGGGCTAACAACTGATCGGACGCAAGCAGTTTCTTAATTTGTTCAAATGCCTCGTCGTGAACTGGGGACCATTCCCACTTTTTATTTTTATGAAGTAATTCATATAATGTACTTAATATCGACGAAGCGTTTGGCACGAAACTTCTGTAATAGTTAATTAATCCTAAGAATGATTGTAACTGCGAAACATTCGTCGGTTTTGGTGCTTTTAATATGGCCTGGACTTTATCTGGAGATTTCCGTATGCCATTCCCATCGATAATGTGGCCCAGGTAACAAATTTCATTTTTTAAATACTCACATTTATCCTGCTGAACTGTTAACCCTGCATCTTCTAGGCGTTTTAAAACTAACGTTAACCTGTTAATGTGCTCATTAATATTACTTCCAGTTATTAAAATATCATCTAAGAATATAATTACACCGTCTAAACCTGCGAGCACACATTCCATAGCACGTTGGAACACGGCCGGCGCGCTCGCCAGCCCAAACACTAGCCTGGTATATTTGAAAAGGCCGCGGTGCGTGTTGATGCAAGTTAGGTCCTGTGAGTCTTCTGTCAATAAAAATTGGTTGTAAGCTCGAGAAAGGTCCAGTTTCGTGAACTGCTCACCCCCGTGTAATTTAGAGAACAATTCATCGATAGTAGGTAAAGGGTATTTTTCAATCATTAATTGTTCCTCCCTAAAATACGGCGAAACTAAGTAACTTTGTGTCCATTTTTTACAGTAACTATAGCATATTTTTGATAGAAAAAAATATATAATAATCTACAATACATAAGAAGTGATTTCATGTGTCCAGAAATCTGCTTTAGTTTATATAACTAAAGAAAAAAAAAGGTAAACCCAGGTCTATTTTTTCTAGTTTTTACCATATTACTCCTACAATTTTCATTAAAAGTGTTCATAAATTTACACAGTTCTCTACAAAATAATAAGAAATGATTTCATGTCATTACTTTTTTTAAATTATTTTTATTTGATTTTAAATTAATTTACAAAGCAAATCATTAGCGGCAAATTTATGCTGCGCCCCGCTCTCGCCCAAAATCTCAGTGCGGGGCGAGACGTGTTGCTGGACGGACCTGTGCCGCGTTGTGTGACGACCTCCTCGCTTCGATAAACATTGTTTTTTTTGTGAACAGTGTAGCCACACGGACAGAGTTTCATTTAATTTTTGGTATCTTACCTACCTTATACGTGACTATATTTTTTTTTTGTGTGAATACATCCTTTACTTTGTTAATATTAGTGTATTCAGTGTGTTTTATTATATTATAGTAAAAAAATTAACAATCATTTTCTAAAGCATAGTGTGTTCAAGATGGGAAGTAAACAAAGAAAAAAAAACGAAATCTCAAAAAATTATACAAAAGAAGGGGACAGAGATTACAAGAGTAAGTTTCCTATTTCAATTAGGTACATTGAAATAGGAAACTTACTCTTGTAATCTCTGTCTCCTTCTTTTGTTGTTTCTAGTACCTACTTCAATTCATATTTTGGTAATTTTCATGTTATATATTATAGGTAGGTACTTAATTAACCAAAGAATAAGTAAATATTCCCTATCCCTACTACAAAATCCCACCTACAAATGGTAGGTACTGTCCAATGGTCTCTGCTGGCTGCATCAGATCGTGCGGGGAATATCTGATGTTTGTCTATCCCTTATCATCCTATCAAATTCATTTTAAATACAAAAGATTTTGACGGTAATGACGACATTCCTTCAAGACACGGATAGGGCTAGCGGCCAGTAACAATTCGTAAATTGAAAAAAATAAACAAATTTCAAACAAACTAAATAATAACGAAAATTAGTATAGCCCTATGGTGTCTCCAAGATACTATTTTAGAAAAATGTAAATAAATCAATAAATATTAACGTTTAATGAAATTAAAATATCCTTATAAAACGAGAACGTGGAACCGTATACGTGTGTTGATTTCATGCCGCCATTGCAGCGCCACGTTGTATAATTCAATGTGTAGATGTAAATGGTGTGAAATCTTCCGGGCTACCAGTTCAGTTAAGTGTACCTCAAGGTTCAATACTGGATCCATTCTTGTTCTTAGTGTATATCAGTGACTTACCATTCTATTTAAAGGGTATCTGTGACGTTGTACTGTTTGTAGGTGACACCTCTCTTATTTTTAAAGCAGACCGGAATAGACAAGATTTTGACGACGTAAACACTGCACTCTCAATGGTTACAGATTGGTTTGCCTTACCGAATGTTAGAAATCTAGGACCCAACATCATTTTAGATAGAGATGCTTTAAACTGTAGACTCGGCAGTTTTTCTGGGTATAACAGTAGATGCCAAACTTCAGTGGGGCCCACATATATCAAGCCTAGCGGGAAGGCTCAGTTCAGCCGCCTACGCTGTCACGAAAGTAAGACAATACACTGACGTTGATACAGCTAGGTTAGTCTATTTTAGTTATTTTTCATAGCACTATGTCATATGGTATTCTGCTCTGGGGCAAAGCCGCTGACATTCAAAATATATTTGTTCTTCAGAAACCAGCTGTTCGAACAATTTACCAGCTCGGTGCCAGAGTTTCTTTGAGAGATTTTTTTTAAACATATTGGTATTCTCACGGTGGCATCACAATTCATCTTCGCCAACATCTTATATATAAGACAAAATACACATTTATACACTAAAAACAGGGATATTCACAATCTTAACACCAGAAATAAGGACAAATTTAGTGCTCGATTTCACCGGCTTCATAAGGTTCATAACTCATTTGTTGGGCTTGGTATATCCTTTTATAACAAGCTACTCTCTTCTTTGCTAGATTTGCCCTGCAATGCGTTTAAAGCTAAAGTAAAATCTAACTTTTGTTCAAAGGCATACTGTTCAATAATCAACTAATCAAAAGACGTCCAAATTTCAGTTGCGGAAATCTTGTTAAATACCTTTTATACAAAGACTGTATTAGTCATGTAAAATCTATAAAACACGGAGTTGACAACGAAAAAATCGCTTTAGAGCAATTATCAAAACAGGAAGGGATTAAAATACAACCGTGTGTGTGGTTTGTTTCTGGACGAACGATTGCCCTACATAGGCTCTAGCACTGACGGAATCTGCAATGACATGACAATTGAAGTAAAGTGCCCTATTTCAGCCTACCAATTCAACTTTGAAGAGGCTGTAAGAAAAAATTAAATGAAAATGGCAATATAACCATAAACAAAAATCACAACTGGAAAAAAAAACAAAGACCAAAGCAAGTAAAACTATTAACAATGGCGGAGCAACAGAAAAGATGGAAACAGGGAAGAAAATGGGACAGCGAAACAACACGATCCTCTCAACATACTTGCTCATAAATGATAAAAAAACGAAGGAACATGATGAGGTAGAAAACTAGAAAACAAACACCACGAAAAGGAAGTACACGGATTTCCGTGTACACGGAAATCCGTGTACTTCCTTTTTTGTTCATTTGAACACTGGCAAGAAAGAAAGCAAGATTCAAATAAATGAAGAAGATACAGAAAATACTTTTTATTACTCTACTGACTTTCCGAATGCTTCAATTCAAGAGTTCGGTAATATACGAGTAAGCGATGATGAAGAAGTTCAAATAAAAAGAAGAAAACATTGACCGAAATTCAATGAAATTTTAATGAATTTTGAGTAATCTGTCAATAAACAAGTTAAATATTGGTTTTCTTTTTGACAAACAACAAAAATGTTATGATGCACCAGCAATGCCCGCAACTTCGTACGTGCAGGCATTGAAATAAATGCCGATGCCGATTGTTTTTAGCTACTAATATTCTTGGTTCTTGAGCATATCCACTAACAAAATGAAAAAAAGACCTACAAATTGATCTTGTCTTATAGTACCTACATTTTTGTTTGTGGAGTAGGCTCTTTCGCTATCGTCTAGTTGTACCTCTAGGGTTTCATATCAGGTCCTACATAACATGAATTTAATATCATATACAGTGTTCAAAATCCCTTACGGTACCCTTTTTTTCGTTCGCTTTTTAATTTCATCTCTGTGCTATACAGATAAGACGCTATTTTATAAAATTGTAAATAAATCAATAAATAATAACGTTTAATGAAATTAAAATATATCCTTATAAAACGAGAACGTGGAACCGTATACGTGTGTTGATTTCATGCCGCCATTGCAGCGCCACGTTGTATAATTGTTAACTGGTAGAAATGTACATACTTTTATTTCAGAATGTGATTGATGTGACTAATAAAGAAATATCTAAACAAGATGTTTTATGTGTTGCCACTCCTTAAAGATTGTAAAGTTATTTTTTTAATACCTTATATGTAGGTATTTATAAAAACATCTGCGGTCTTACTACAAAAGGTTTAAAAACATGTTCAACGCATGTCTAACGTCAAACTCCATACATATAAAAACATAAAATACGCGTTGAACATGTGTTTAAATCTTTTGTAATAAGACGGCTGTTATTAATTACTCTATGTCGCGCGCGGCAGTAATCGTGTACACCCTAGCGAAGCATCGCGCGCGATGTTTAGGTTCGGGTGGTGCGGGGAGAAGTACAAAGCTCCGCCCACACACGCAAGGTCGTTGGCGCCGGTAAAAACCTTAGATACTGAATAATCAGCACAGATCCTAACCCCGCCGTCTTTTTTTAATACCGGCACTATGGGAGAGGCGCATTCTGAATATTCTACAGGTTTTAATATCCCAAGATCTACAAGACGATTCAGCTCCACATCAATTTTTTCCCTTAATGCGAAAGCGACCGGCCTTGCTTTAAAAAATAACAACTTTGTATCTGGTTTTAATTTCAAAGATACTTTATTCTTGTTGAAACAACCTAATTTACTAGAGAATAGTTTTGGAAATTGCGAAATAATTTTAGTGATTTCACGATTCTGTGGTTTATCTATAAAATTAACGGGTGCCGCCGCGACGAACTCTAAGTTGAAGGTATGCAAGAACTCGCGGCCTAGGAGCGGCAAAGGAGTTTCAAATAGACAGTGGTTCAGCCGTTAACGTCATTTCAGATCATACATACCATTCCAAATTCAAGGAAGTGCCATTGTCTGCCACCGATAAAAAATTATATAGTTATACGGGAAGTAAAATTATAACTTTAGGTTTCATTCAATTGTCCGTGACGTATGTAGATAACACACATGTTTTAAAATTCTACGTAGCGCGCGGCGGCGGGCCGCCGCTCCTAGGCCGCGAGTTCTTGCATACCTTCAACTTAGAGTTCGTCGCGGCGGCACCCGTTAATTTTAAGGTACGGCAACATTGGGGAAATTGAAAATAAATGTTTTATAGCAAAATTCAAAAAGAAGGAGGTTCTCAATTCGTTGGGAACTTTTTTTGTGGATGTTTAGCGAGAATTATTTAGTGTGTAATTATGCTCCCAATCTTCACTAGTAAGATGTGTTTTATTCTATCTTAAAAAAGTGAATTACTTTCGATTATAATCATTTAAACATTACTGTGAATTTTTGTATTCGTTAATTTATAGCTACACTTTATATCGAAGCATATGATTGTGCCTGTGACCCCCTTCGTGTGTATCGCTGACTACTTAAATAACCATCATCTGCCGAGCCTTTTCTCTACTATGTTGGGGTCGGCTTCCAGTCTAACCAGATGCAGCTGAATAGCAGTATTTAGCATGTCGCGACTGCTAAATAACCATTTTCCATTTACTGAGAATTTCATCTTATTATTACAGCCACGCAATGTGTCCTCCAAAATACACCAAGAAAGTTGAAAGATCCCCAATATCGTAAGTTATTGACATTCGGTGTCGTTGTGGTAAGTCGGTAAAGTCCCAATCGTCACCCGCTGAGCTAGCGTAGCGAACGCAGCGTAGCGTAGCATAAGGCCTGATCCGCATTTGCGCAATTACCTTCACGGTGGTGGCCGGGTGTAGGTACACGAACCAAAATAATGTGAACCTGCCCTACATACCAGCGGAGCGTTTGTTGTGCTTGTAAGTTAGGAGCGGTGAGCGGGTAGGTATTTTTCAAATTAAAATCATTTATTTGTGGATTATAGGTTCATAAGTTAAGTTAGTTACAGGTAAGGCTGCTATTGAGGCATACACAATTCATATTATACGTTCAGTTAGAATACATTAAATCAAATTGTCATGCCATACATCATAATTAAATTAGTATAATATACAGGATTATTAGTAAAACACCAGCAACCTCTTAAGGGGTCACTGTACTCATCATTATGAACAACATTTACTATGGGACCAAACCTGAAATCGCGAAAAAAAAATCTGCTGTTCAGTACATTTTGACGAATTATGCGAACATAAATGTACTGAACAGCGGATTTTTTTTTCGTGATTTCAGGTGGGCTCCCATAGTAAAAGTTGATCATAATGACCCCTTAAGAGGTTGTTGGTGTTTTATCAATAACCCTGTATAAGTATGTCAAATTACAAATGTCATGTTACAAAAATATTTACCTACTTTGTTGTCATTTAGAAATTCATTAATCGATTAATAACATTTACCTATTAATCATTCATGTAGTTTTTTTTTTTTTTTTTTATGGTATTTATATCGCTTGTAGTTCGAAAAAATTGTGAAAGTTTATTAAGGATACGTGGGCGCATCCAAAAGATCCTCCTTAGTCGTTCACTTTTGACAGAGTGGTCGTGGTTGATGACTCTGCATTTTCTTTGGCTAAAGCAGCCTTCGCGATGCTCCTCCACTTATTTCGGCCTTCAGCGTCTTAGAAATTCTGAACTATGGAAGTTTGTGTTGACGCTTTGATAAGGTCTGTCCAACGCGTAGGTGACCGACCGCGAAACCGTTTGCCCTCCACTTGTCCCTGAACAATGAGTCGTTCCATGGAGTGTTATTTGTGTTTTGTGTGTGTGTTTTGTATGTGTTCCACATACAAAAGATACTTTGGTGCAAAAGCTTTGTATTACTAGCTACGGTGCGCAGTTTATCTTTGTGTCTAGCCCTAGCGCAAAATTCAAATTAGTTTGGATTTGATTTTATGAACGTTACAGTTTCATAAATGTATATGTTGTAATGCTAATGCTAGTGGTAATGCTAGATGATTGAGTAAACCTAGGTTTACCCAAGCATTTTTGGGTAAAGTCCGAATAATAATTAAAATATAGGTCGATTTAGGTAATGCTAGAATGATTAAACTTAGGTGTAGGCTGAAAGGTAGGTTAGGTTAGAAAAGGCGGACGACTGCAAGGATGCCGAAGAAACCGAAGCGCGACGCCTCCGGGCGATATTTATCTAAGGGTCCCTCCCAGGACGATACAAACGGCCCTTCTCAGGGCCAACGCAGGGGCCCTCCCCAGGGCCAATACACCGGCCTTTCTAAGGGCCACGCTGAAACTGGCCGCGCACCATCTACGGCCAGCTTATCCAGTCTGTAGGCGGAGTTTTCGGACTCAGACGAGTCCGCCATGGACACGTCAGCGGCCGAAAACGACCGCCTCCAGCGGAAGCGCCTCGGAAACAACCGTTTCTGGTAGTTCAGGAGACTCTTTTAAAGCGCTAAAAGATGTGTATAATTTTTGCTACTGATAATTCGTTTCTAAATCTGTTGTCTTGTCCAGCAGTGCTATTATGTTTTAAAGTTAATTTTATAACCTAATTAATTTTCAATACAGTGCAAGTTTAGAGTGTTGTTTAAAGAACAAAATCAAAATCAAAAGTCATTTGTTCAAACTAGGCTGAGAATCAGCACTTTTTGAACATCAAAATTACATAAGACAGTGCCCCAAAACATCACAGAACATCGGTGCAATTAGTTTTTTTTTTTTTTTGTTTTGGGTGGATTTTTTTTACTAAAAGGCAAACACTTTCTTGAATAAGTAATTATTGTAATATATTTCGAGTAGTCGAGACTTGGAACAGTGAAATACAAATATGTGTACATACGAGCGTAGAAACTTAAACTCAACCAAACCAATCAATTCAATGTGCAAAATCGCTCATTGAATTTCCTAACATCAACGCCAGCCGCATTTCACTTGTCCCACACACCAAAAAAGCAGTGTGCGTCGGTAGCGTAGGTGACCCATCTACATCGATTAAGCTATGCGAAGCCATGACATTGTTTATTGTGCGCGCTGCTTTAAAAGCAGTGCCGTACGCTCCTCGATAAACGGTGTAACTATTCAATTAATAGAGTTTTGTAGGCTTAAAAGGTAACTTTGAAGGCAGTATTGGTTTATGATATGCCTACAACGATGTTAACTATGCAGTACAAGTAAAATCTCGAATTTAGCTCATAAACTTCTATTTTTTTTTAACCAACTTCAAAAAGGGTTTCTCTATTCGACCCGTATTTATGTAAGTATGTTTGTATGTCCACGATTTTCTCAAAAACGTATTAACCAATTTTGATGACTCTTTCACTAACGTAATCTACATACTTTCAGAAAGGTTTTGCTATATACTACATTAGGTAATTATTCTTATGTACGAAGTTATATGCATAAATGTACTGTATCTCCGGCATTTCTAAGCGGATTTTGATGATTAAAGTAAGAAGCCAGATATATCGTATAAAGCCCGCTATATCGTACGGAATACGATTCAAGGATTTAACGCATTGAGGAAACTACTTTTTATCTGCGAGCAATATGCAGAAGCACATAAACTAAAATACAATTCCAAAAAGAGTGAGCTGCTGATCTTCAAAGCAGGCAAACATCGACCTACCGTTGTGCCTGCAGTATACCTCAATGGCGTTGCACTAAAGCTGGTTGACAAATTTAAATATCTGGGGCATATTGTGACGGATGATCTCAAGGATGACGAGGATATAGAGCGGGAACGCAGGGCGTTGGCGGTGAGAAGTATAATATATGCTTGCTCGCAGGTTCGCTCGATGTACACCTCAAGTAAAGATAACGCTCTTTAAAGCGTATTGTCAATCCTTTTACTCGAGTCGCCTGTGGGTGAGCTATACGCGACGATACGGTTCAATATAACAATGCTTTCAGAATGTTGTTGAGGCTACCGTGGCGCTGCAGTGCATCCGGGATGTTTGCAGAAGCCCACACGGACGGCTTCAAGGCCATAGTTCGCAAAAAATCGGCTTCTTTGCTGCAGCGTCTGCGGGCTGCTAAAAATGACATTCTGAAAGTCATTGCTGCTCAGTTTGATTGCCTCATTCAAAAACACTGGGTGAGGGGAGTGAATGACTTTTTATAGTAGTGTCCATAAAGATAAGTACTAACAATACTAACATAATTGTAAGCTAATATTGTTGCTAATATATACTAACAAGATATGCATTTTAATGATCTGAAATAAATTATTCTTTTCTATTCTATTCTTTTTACATTACGAAAAAAGAACACTGTACCTATACAGCGAGCTGCCGGTCTATTCTGTAAAAATCTCACCGTGAAAACTTAGGTGAAGTGAGCTTGAAGAGAGCTGTCATTCCACCTGATGCTAAAGATTGACACTATTGATAACTCACTCCACGCTCACCTCACCTAAGTTTTCACGGTGAGATTTGTACAGAATAGCACTACTGTAGCAGGATAGAAGAACACTGGCGTAATACTTTGAAATAAACATGTAAATAACTATGCTAATAACTACTATAAACTACCCATAATCAAATCCTACCCCACAGACGTCCTACCGGTAAGGACCTCAACTTAATAAACGGATAAACAGCGACATCGGAAAAATCTTTATAAAAATAGTCCGTAGGCGCTGGTAACGGCTTCCGTTCCTAATAAAAAACGTCAAGCCTCTCGGTTGAGGAGGGAAATAAACAGCACGGACTTTTTAGAAAATGTACGGAGAAAAATGTACTTATTGATAAATAAAAAGCAATGGGTTTGATTTTTTAGATAGAGATGTTGGTTGGATGCTATGTTGTGATGTTTTCTAAAGATATTACTTTAAAAAAAACATCACAACATAGCATCTATGTGTATGAAGTGTAAATTTTTTGGAACGAAGTTCCTTACCGCACGTTATACTCCTGCGCACATGGCCAGTGAGAGCTAGACTGAAAAAAGTGTAACATTTTGACTGTCACGACATTTTTGTTACGTAACAAAAGTGTTGTGACGGTCAAAATGTTTCACTTTTTTGGAACAAAGTTCCTTATCGCATGTTATACTCTGCACACCTGGCAACTGACGGCTATACCGAAAAATGTGATACATTTGACCGTCACAACCTCTACTAGGACTAATAGGGTTCTGTGGTCACAACACTTTTGTTACTAACAAAAGTGTCGCCACAGTCAAAAAGTTACACTTGTTTCGGTCTAGCTCTCATTCACCAAGTGTGCAAAAGCGAAAGGAAGTTCGTTCCAACCAGGTGTCCCACTACACCTTTTTTTATTTATTTTTTTCTCTTTTTTTTTTTGGTGGGAAATCATCAAATAACTTCTTCCGCTCTGGGCGGAGCAGGAGGGTCCTTCAGTTGCCTGTGTCAGCAACACCAAGACGCTGCTGGTCTTTTTTGAGGAGCTAGGGTGGATCGAATAATCGATTTTCCCACCCTTACGCAAAATTATGCGCACTGACGTGGAGTTGCGGATACCAACCCGTTTTACCTATTTAGCTATTTGCCCGTTGCCTGTGCCAGGGCCACGGTAACTCTTTCAAACTACCTGCGACGCTGACGGGTCCCACGCACCTATCGTTGTTTCTTTTTACTAAGATTAAGTAATCACAATAGAAATGCTGCGACGATCCAAAAAATTGGGATAAGGGCAAGAGAATTATTATATAAAATCTTTCTGCGTCACTGACTAACTGCCTACTTGCGAGTACTTTGAATAACATACCGCTGCTTTTGTAGACATTTATTTATTAATGTATTTATCAGCTACCGCGGATAATACAGTTTCGTTACAGGTGTGAGTTTTTTCAACCCTTGTAAACTCTTTTTCTTAGGAATTAAATTAAATTTTTAAACAAGCACAACTTTTTTCATCAGTGTGGAATATAGCATAAAGTATAATCAGCCTATAAGATACAAGCCTCCTAGTTTGAGAGACAGGGTTTATATTTTTGTAGCTTTTATCTCTTTTGTACCAACAATATTAATATGTACCACCACTGCTCTCGGGCCACCACTGCTCTCGGGCCACCACTGTTCTCGGGCCACCACTGCTCTCGGGCCACCACTGCTCTCGGACCACTACTGCTCTCATTGGAATTGGAATATACTTAGCGCAGAATTATTCAAAAACCAATGAGACTACATTGAAATGATACGATAAATGCCAAAAATAACTAAAACCCTAATCCTTATTAATGTGGGTACTATTCAATTGAATTATTTAAACACATGAGTCGATTTGAACAACTCGATCAATCTAATAATCCAGATTGATGAACATCGATTTGCATGGTATTGAAAAAAGCTTTATAATTTTATTTCAGTCTTTGGAAATCGTTTCGCGTGTGGGAGTGATCTAATAAATTATACCTTTCATTTACTCTGAGGGCTTTTGGAACATACATTTTTCTTCCTTTTGGGTTTGGATTGCAAAGTAAAGTACGGAAAAATAAATTCAACTTGATGATAGTTTGAGTCCTGTTTAATATTTACAGATAAATGTAGAATTAACTTTACAACCTCGATTACGACCCATTCCCTCACTTGGAACGGTGGACACTGGACACTGTTGATTTCACTTATTTAACCGACTTCAAAACAGGAGGAGGTTCTCAGTTCGTCGGAATGTTTTTTTTTTATGTATGTTCCCCGATTACTCGAAGGCAGCTGGGCCTATTTTGAAAATTCTTTTTTGTTTGAAAGGGTTGCCTAAGTGGTCCCATTAAGGGGGAAGCGTCAGAGTAGCCCGCGGAATTCAAATTTTCTTAAGTTTTTTGCAATTTACAAGTCGGTATTATATTGTACGTTGATCCAATTATAATTTGCGGTCGTAACAAGTATCTATTTACATACTTAGAATCATTAAAGTGACCATTGAGAATCATTGAAGTGAAAGAGTGGTAACTCTTTAAGACCAGGTAATCCCAAAAAATTACTATTTCATAAAATCTTGACATTTTGGGATTATACTAACTTAAGGAGTTGTATTACTGATTCTATTGTATATAATTCTGTAAATACATATTTGTTACGGCCGCAAATCATACTTTATTTAACATACAACTTAATACTGACTTGCAAATTGTAAGAAAATTTGAATTTTGCGGGCTACCCTGACGCTTCCTCCTTAATATAAATTTTATACACTTTGCTTGGGTTTGGGTAGTTTTTGAGTTAGCTTCATTAATACTTTTTTTTCCACTTATGCCTAGTTTCTGAGGTTTTTAAACGGAGTTTATCCAATCGATAGTAATTATTGGTTCAATATCGTGTTTCTAGGAGGCCTCCACCCTCACTACTTGAGGTCAACTTTTTTATTTCCTTTTTTTATTTTAAATAATATTATACTTATATCAATAATCTTGTAAATATTATAATCTCTCAAAGTTAATTTATGCAATTTAATTAACTATTATTATTCTACTATAACATTATCCTTTTTTTTTCATTTTTAACCATCTACTTTAAGAAATGATAAACAACAACTACTTAATGTAATAAATTCTCATTAAATCACTACTTTGTAATGTTTCAAAATACATGTAAAAATTCCTATGCACGAAATAAAAAGGCTGTTTTTATTTTTATTTAATTCATCGTGTCTCTGAACACTTTTTACGGAAGAATTTAACTAAAAAGTCGAGTGAATTACTATCGATGGTTTATCTGAGGACCTCAAAAACAGAGCATAAGGAAGGCATTCGCATAAATAGATAATATTGTCGAATCAATTAAAACTCCGTATAAGAATTCATTAGAAACCGGGCATATTAGTCTTACGTGGATGATGTTATTAGAAGTACCTGTCACTGTAATTTACAAAGCAAGTAGTGGTATACGAATTTGTGTGAAGTTACCACAAATAAAAAGTGAGAAATAAAAATAAAAATCAAAAAAGTAAAAAACAACCCACTTCCAAAAAAAAAACATTAAAAAAGTGAAAAATAACTTCAACAAGTTGGTGGCAAAAAACGAAAATACAAACCAAAGAAACCGACTTTCGAAATTATTTTTCACTTTGTAGATTTTTTTTTTTTTTGTAAAAGTTTTTATTTTTATTTTATGTTTCAGGAACGGTTGCCTAATAAATGTTGAGATTTATTTCTTCTTTCTTACATACCCACGTACAACACTTTCGTCAATTCGATATTATGTGATATCGAATTCCCTTGAGACAAAACCAAAAAGAATCAGAATTCCTTCTACCATTCTCTCCTATCCCAACTATCCGTCAGTTCCACCTTTTAATAAACCAAATTGCTTCAAAAACGACAGAACAGCGAAGCATTTTAGCAAATACGTATCTTATTTTTCATTAAAAACCGCAGCTATAAAGCGGACTATTCACAACAGTCGGCTGGACGACAATAATCGCGACAATAGTGGAGTATTGTGCTTGCTACGGAGTTTCTGACAATGCGACATTCGTTACGAACGCTCATATTTTTTTTGCTACGTTGAGTGATGCGATTGTTGTAGGGTTTTTTAGTGGGAGTAGTGTACTGTTCAAATGAAAATAAAATGCGCGAAAATGTACCTTACTTAGGTACATTTTCGCGCATTTTATTTGGTTTTTTGAGTGTGTTGCCACGTACTCCACGTCCGTGGTCCCAATACTGCCATCACGTATGCTCGCTCGTCGTACTTACACAGTATCATTACGAAACTATAATAGTTCCTTTTTGCCATTTGGTTACAGTATCCTGAAACCACAGTCAGTGGATTTTTTTTTTTTTTCAGAATATATCGAGGGTCCACGGTCTATTTGTATTACGAGTAAGTGCCATCCTGGCGGATATCGAGTTATTATCATATCTACCTGCATTAAACAGTGAAAAACGTAAAAAACGGAGATAGACACTACTAATTATTAACCGTCGATAGGCGACTTTTTCGTAAAAATATTTATACTTTTTTACAATGTTCTTTTTTCCGAATAATGAAACTTTGAAATTCTCTCCTGTAAAGTTCCAAACATGTAGCTTAATACAAATAGCCCGTGAAGCCTCGATATTATGACTTCCCTTTTCCCTTTCCATTGACTTATAATGTCAAAAAACGTAAAATATATTTCTGTTCATTAAATACCATCACGATATCTTCATTTTTTGTTGCGGTAACACTTTACTTTCGCTATAAGCCGCCATGTTTGTATTTTATGTCGCCATGTTTGTATAATATATCCTATTACCCGCGAAACAACATGACGCTTCCAATAATACCTCGTTTGTCAAAATACGAGTAACGGGGTTGTTTCCCAGAAACTTCGCCGCAAGGTGGCGCTGTATGTTTTTGTAACAAACATACAGCTGTCAAAGTTTTTGTTAAATACGTGTGCATTGTGTGGACGATTTTTAAGTATTTGCGTGTTTCTTTTTCATGTATTTGTGTTGCTTCACAATGTATTCGACCTGGCGTATCGCCCAGTTGAAGGAGAAGTTGTAAAAAGCGGAGTATCGCAATAAGGAAGGAAAGCCAAAGTTGTCGTAAGGTACATTATATTTAATATGTTATCGACTTTTAGCCGTATTCTAGACAATATTATGGTTTTATAAGTTATAAAATAAACTTAACTCATTACTATTTTTTTTTTCTTTTTAATGATACTAATGATAAACAAGATGTAAAGTTACTTGTTACAAAATGTTTGGTTATTTGAAAGGAAACCATTTTTTTTTCACAGGTTGTAAGCTTTTTACGATTATTAATAAAAAGACGTCATTAATAATAATAGGTATGGTACCAACGTGTCATCTTAGAAGTGGCCTTGTTATCTGTTTCCTTGAAATGATTCCCTCATAACCTCGAAAATTCACTAGATTTGAAGTTTTTTTAATTTCAGTGCCTTTTCCCACTTTCTCTTCATGCGAAAATTACTTGGGAATTTACCAAAGCTTATTTCTTTACATCCAAAGGCTACACAACGACCTATTATATTGATAAAAGTCACAAAAACACAAAATATTGTTTAATTTCTATTGAGTTTGACAGTTCATTTATGATAAACACTCAGCGCCAACTACGCGGAACTAATTGATAGTTTTCTTCCCCATTTAGGAGTTATGATAGGTGACAGATGAATATCATGTATTTGTCGCAGATATATTGTAGAATCCCCTGTTTTATAAAACCGCTAGGTGTTTTAGAAAACAGCGCCGTCATGTAAAACACAACGTTTAGCTGTTTTATGTACATAATTACTGAACGTTAACACGCAGGATTGTTTAAACATTTTTTGTTTATCAACGCAGCGGGTCACCGATGTGAGGGTAAAACAGCGTGAAATAAAACGTCAGATTGTAGTTCTAAGTTTTGACGCTCGTGTGTTGACAATAAAAATGGCGTCGGAAACAGAAATAATTAAAACGAGTAATGTGAAAATGAAAATGACCCTAACTCGAGTGAAAACAGTGATTGGTCAATTTTAATATAAAATTTTCAGATTATTATTAAAGTCAGTCCTAAAAATACTAAATAGCCAAGTAATTGCGACCAACATGTAAGTAGCGCTCGCCGGCCGCCGCCGCGGCACCCTCGCCGGCCACTGTCGCGGCGCCACTCGCTTCGCTCGCTCAGCTCACGCGTGGTTGGTTCACAGTTCTTACCGAACCTAAAGCAATTAGTCAGGGAGCCCTAGCTTAGTTATTGCTACCGATTCGGCATTAGAAGTTACACCAAACGCTTATTGTGACTACAG